>OX459123.1:2330000-12330000 GCA_949775105.1 Oldenlandia corymbosa var. corymbosa
TAGTGCTTTTTCAACTCTCTCAAAATGGAATCTATTCCAAACATATATGCCGTGGTTCCTTACTTCGACAGGGTACAAATATCTAAATTGGATATTTTTAGATACTTTTCAGACCTATTGCCGATACTAAGTAGCAATCCAAAATTGGTATCCATTTTTCATGATATTATGCATGGATCGGGTATGTTGTGGCGAATTATTCAGAAAAATTTGTGTCTTCCACAACGGAATCGATAAGTGAGATTTCGAGTAAGTGTTTACATAATCTTCTTCGTCCGAAGAAAGGATTCATCGAAATAATGAGTCACCATTGATATCGACACATCGATGCCAAATGTTCGGGAGTTCCTCTATTCAACCCTTTTCCTTCTTCTTGTTGCTGGATATCTCGTTCGTACACATCTTCTCTTTGTTTCCGGGTCTTTAGTGAGTTACGATGAGTTCGAAAAGGTCAAATCTTTGATGATTCCATCATCCACGATTGAGTTGCGAAAACTTACGGATAGGTATCCTACATCCGAACCGAATTCTTTCGGTTCAAGAATCTCTTTCTAGTTGCTCTAAAACAATTAGGAGATTCTCTAGAAGAAATACGGGGTTCTGCTTCTGGCGGCAACCCGCTTGGTCCCACTTATGGAGTCAAATCAATAAGTTCTAAGAAGAAATAAGACGTACCTGAAAAACTTCTTTCGCACCTTCAACCTCAACTGGACCAGGATTTAAAGATATCCCTTTATATGACTATATGATATGAAAAGATGAATAGGAAATCCCGCAGGAAGGCATACAGAATGGGATACTACTTCAAAAAAGCCAGAAACCAAGCCTAGGGAGCCTGTGGTTGATAGAAGTACTTACTCTCTTTGGGAGGCAGTGTCTACAAGTCATAGAGTGACGGCTAATAAGCTAAGTTAGCGAAGTGAAGCTATAAGAATAAAGAAGATCCTAGTGCAGACGCTCCATTGCAACTATGATAGAAAGCCGTTTGCTTGTTGCCAAAACCTTCGCCTTTCTTTTGTTTTGAATTAAAGTAGGTCGCGGCTGTTGCTGTTGTACTTGAGTCGGTCGGGGGAAGCTACCGCTTCGTAGACAGCTCTGCTTCCTCGTCTTACTTCTGGCAAAGCTTCTACTTCTACTTTGCTTGCTTCTTTTGCGCTTGCTTGCCTGAAGGCTTAGAGTAATTCCCGATATAACAGTAAAAGCAAGACGTGTAGGCGGATCGACTCATCAAGTTCCAGGGGGTTCAGTAAACCTTATTTGCTAGAGTTTTCAAAGGCCTGAAGATACTCGACCAAGTCAACAGGAAATTGGTAGTGAAGATAGAAGACAAGAGCTGCGACGCCGTAACTTGCTGGGTTTTCCATCATCCAATCTACAAAAAATCGAATGAAACCTGGCGAAAAAGAAGTAAACACTTTGCTGAGGAACGAAGCTTCGTGTTTGTTTTTCTTCAAACCCCCAATCCGCTTTCGCTCGCCGCTACTAACGGGGTCTCGGTTGATTTCCCTTCCTTTAGCTACTAAGATGTTTCAGTTCGCTAACTCCCGTGTTCTCTAGGTTCGGTAACCCGTTTTGAAAGCCCGCTTCGCTTTACTGCCTCCTGCTTCTCGCGCAAGGAATCTCAGGGCTAATTGTGCCAGTTTAAAATTCCAGATGGGTAGATGTTACAGATGCTGCATTTTTTTCATTTTATTTTTATCTACTTCTTACTTTCGCTTTCTTCGTGCCGTCTATAATGATAGATGAATAACAAACCGGTTTGAACTATTGATTTACGTAATTGGAAGTAACCAATTAGGTTTACGACGAAACCTAGAAATCGATCACTGATCCAATTTGAGTACCTCTACAGGATAGACCTCAACAGAAAACTGAAGAGTAACGGCAGCAAGTCTTTCACATCCAGCTATACCAATAAGGAATCTTTTTAAAAATCTTAAATGGCAGTTCCAAAAAAGCGTACTTCGACATCAAAAAAGCGTATTCGTAAAAATATTTGGAAAAAAGCGGGGTATTGGGCAGCGTTAAAAGCGTTTTCATTAGGTAAATCCCTTTTTACTGGTAACTGATCGAGTCAAGCGCAGGGCTTATTCCAGACCCGGAGAACAGAAGAGCTGCAGCAAGACCCACGGATTCAACAATTCTTGCAGTCAATAGGGGAAGAAGAAGTAGCCACAAAAGCACTCGCCAGGAACTGTCTAAAAAAGTACCGAGAACTACAGAGGGTCTGATTCCCGCTCTCTCTAGCCGACAGTTTTCTGCTTTTGCATACTTGGAGTCTAGTTCTGACCACTTGCTGGATTCCCTGGAATGCTCCCTCCACATTTCTCCTCTGATTCCTGAATATTCTATTATTCCTCTCCTCCCAGATGCCATAGATGCAAGCCACCAAAGGCCCTAGGAATGAAAGATCCCTTCATCCTCCCTTCTTTTCTGGGAGGGGCTAGTTGTCTTTCTTCGAGGTCTCTTCCTTCTTGTCTTCTTCAAGCGGGTATCCGATCTTAGTTAAAATAATCACTCTTATTACCTCAAAAGGGAGTTCTATCAGTGACCCAGTCGAGCCAAAGCCTTCTGTTGTGAGTGAAGGAGATTAAGTGGGGGAAGGAAATGTGTATTCGGCAGGTGGCTGGGAGGATCCATTTCTTGTTCTTCGCTCATTGAAGAACCCCACGTATGGCACGAGTGAGGTTAGCCATCGGTGACCGGCTCAATGAGCCTCCTTTGGACGAGAGTTTCTCGATCAACTAGGATTCACTGATAGCGGAATTCAAAAGGCTAACGAAAGGATATCCAGAAAGCTTGCAGAACTACGAAGCCCCGAAACTCTACTTTTAAGGGATGTATGGATTCTCGAGAAGAGGGGAGCCTCGGTGGTCCCCCCCGGACCGCCCGGATCCCACGAGTGAATCGAAAGTTGGATCTACATTGGATCTCACCCGAATCGCCCCATCTATCCTCCTGCGGAGAAGTTTGGTTTCAAACCCCGGTTCGAACAGGAGGAGTACAAGTTATGCGCTCGATTCATAGACTTGGTTAAGTGTTTACATTCATGAAAGAAATCTAATGAACAGAACAATCAAATATATATATATATATATATATATATATATATATATATATTTGGTAAATGGGAAAAGAGGTACGATGCCTAAAACTAGTTAATTATAACCATGCTTTATCCCACAAACCCTCCCTAATGCGTTTTCGTTGTCTTGATAACGTATAATAGCTTGTTAGTCCGAAGTTCAAATATTAAAAATTCTTTTTTCATGCATGGTACTAAGAGTCTAAGCCACAAAGGTAACATTTATTAGTTGAATGTTATTGTTGTAATGAAAATCGTTCAACCTCAAATATTAAATAAAACATGGTAGCTAAGACCACAAAGTAAACATTAATTGAGTATTTTTTGTCGAAAAAACGACAGCTTATGAGATTAGCCATCAATATATATATATATATATATATATATATATATCTTCTATATTAACTCTTTTGAATTAATAAGAGATCGATGTATCTACAAATAACATACTAAATCATTTTCATCTTACATATCAAACTATATTCAATGGAAAACCTAGCGAAAATTAATTATGACCCACAAATACTCGAAGAAGACCAGCATTTCTCGTATGCCATGATGCTGATAACTTCCATGTCACTTCCAATGGTGTTGAAGGCCGCCGTCCGGCTCGGCTTGTTCGAGATTATTGCCGGAGCCGCTGGCGAACAACTCTCGTCTTCACAAATTGCTTCCAAGTTGTCTTCTCCGACGACACCGACAAATCAAGAGAGTACGGCGGGTATGGTTGACCGGATGCTTCGCCTCCTGGCCAGCCATTCCGTGCTCACTTGTTCGTCCGTGGTCGTTGATGGCCGTGAACAAAGTGTGTACGGCTTGGCTCCGGTGGCGAAGTATTTTGTTCGGAATGAACGGGGAGTTTCGTTGGGCCCTTTCCTGGAATTTATTCAACATATAAACTTCATTGAAAGCTGGTAACTAAACTGTCCTTTTTTTTCTTGAGTTTATTCTGTCTTCTTCATGAATGCTATGACCGGAAAATATCAGGCAATTTGATTTTAAAAAATTACCAAGACAAAATGTTATGAAGGGACTTTGTTTTGAGAGAATGTAATAAAGTATAGGTCTTTCGAAAATAACACCACGACATGAATTATTTTAAGTGAAAATAATTTCGAAAACGGAATTTGAATGTTGGATCTTTTATTTCAAACTTATTATTATGTTTTTTAGGATACAAACCAAAGAGAACTCAACTAAATATTTTATGTTGCTCCATCTCCCACATAATAAATGTCATGTATTTCAAATCAAATTATCTATTGAATTTTATAAGGACATTCATAATTTTCTAGATACTACCAAGTCAATTTTAGTTTCACAAATTGAACTATCATTGCGAAGGTAGTAACACTCGCCATTGCAAGCTTTCTACCGGTCAAGGATTTTGCCTGTCTATTCTAGACTATAGTAGGATGAATTAAATTTCTTTATTATAATTAATCGGAATTCTGAATTTTTTTTGGTGGCTTTTTTAAGTTAAAGTAGTTCGTTAGTCGTTCATCTTGTTCTCCATTATTGGCTGGTTAGCATTAGTAAATTACGACAAATTAATTTGAAATGGTAAAAGTGAACAACGGATCCTTAACATGTTTGAGAAAATGAAATGTATATTTGCAGATGAACTAATTTAGTATTCATTCTGTCTAAAACAATAGTCAATATTAAGTTTGAATATTTGTATTATTTTTAGTACAAATTTTAAAATTTTACGTGAATTATTTTTCTGGGAACAGAGAGAGTATTAGAATAAGTTATATCTTTGGCTACATGTTCGCCCCAAAATCTTTGCCGAGTACAACTGAAAGAGACAATTATTTTTGTAGAAAGTGAATACTATTCGTATTAAATTCAAGGAGTAAGAAACATGAATGACTATTTTTTCGGTAATGGTAAACGACCAACAAAAGTCGAGCTGCCAGATTGAGTTGGTCGAAAGTCTTATTTGCGGTGAATAAAATAATATTGACGATCAAGTGCATGACGTTTTGACTCACTTGGCTTTGCAGTAACTTGATCAATGGGTCTAGAATTGTTTTTAAATCCGTTTTCTTTTTTGGGACTTTTTAATTTTTATTGGAGTCTCTAATTGGGGTCATCAAAGGCCCAATTAGTCGCGCCGTGGTTACTTTGACTTGTAGTTGAACCTGTACTGCTACGTACTATTTCCGCTAGGTTAAATGACGGCTTCATTAGTGACTAATGACTAATGAGGATACAAAATTAATAAAGATATAAACTTTTTATGCTCCAATAAATTATCGTATTAAATTTTAACTTTTAGTATAATTTGTAAAAAAAAGTCTAAATTTCAAAATATAGAAAATGTATGATGGATGAATTTTGTTTTCTGAAAACAAAAATTTATCCGATTTCGAATAAGTTAGATAGTGATATCGGACACACAAGTGGCAATAACATATAAAAAGAGATTGGTACAGTAAAACTTAGTCGAACGATCTCATTTTAATAGGTTTTCTAACTTTTTTTTCCAATACAGTTATGTTTCATCTCCCTGCATTTTCTAAAACAATGAAAAAACTTGAAATTTCAGAAAATAATAAACAAATAACTCATAGGAAGGAGGAACCGTATTTTCTCCCATAGTCAAATGTATATCTAGTTACATGCTTCCTCCGTAACACGGTCTCACACACTAATAATTTTTGTTGAATTAATTTACTAATAGTCAACATCATTAAAATGCTCTTTTTATAAAAAATTTAAATTAAAATTAGGTTCGAGCTTGAAGAAGCAGTTATTGAAGGAGGAGTTCCATTTAAGAGGCTGCAGAATGGTGCACACGCATTCGATTCTCTAAAGAAAGATCCCGAATTCGGTGAGATCTTCAACAAAGCCATGGCCAACCATGCAACTCTTGTAGTAGACGGAATTCTTGAGAGTTACAAAGGTTTTGCAGACCTTGAATCTTTGGTGGATGTTGGTGGCGGTTTTGGAGTTACCATCAATGCTATAACAAACAAATATCCTAATGTCAAGGGTATTAATTTCGATTTGCCTCAAGTTATAGAACATGCCCCAAAATACCATCGTAAAATGATTGTTCTGTATCATTTCTTCGTGTAAAACAAATTATCTCTCCAATTGTTAAATCATGTGAATATACATGCAGGAGTGACTCATGTTTCGGGAAATATGTTTGAAAGTGTTCCAAATGCGGATGCTATGTTCATGAAGGTAACCTACATTTTTTAAGTTTCATTGTCGAAATAGCCTCTTCTATAGTACGTTACTATGTTAAATCATTATAGCTTGAATTTGTGAAAAGGTTTAAGAATATAATAATGCTTGGTGGAAGTTAATATAATTTTTTCTTACTGGTATTTGTAGTGGATACTTCATGATTGGGATGATGAACATTGTCTGAAAGTGCTAAAGAATTGTTATAAGGCTTTACCAGCAAATGGAAAAGTGATAGTGGTGGATGCAGTTCTTCCAATGATTCCCGATACCAGTGCATCCGTTAAAACCTCTTGCCAATTCGATTTGATTATGATGACCCGAAACCCAGGTGGAAAAGAGAGAAGTGAGCAAGAATTCCTAACATTGGCTTTGAGAGCTGGATTTAAAGGAATGAGGTTGGAATGTTTTGTCTGTAACTTGTGGGTCATGGAGTTCTATAAGTAGATTGGATATAATAAATGCAGTACTACTCCATTCTAAAATGACTGTCTTGTTAGTTAAATTAAATAGTTTAATAAATACGAGAATCATTGTAGGACGAAGGGTAATAAGTTTAAACATTTTGTACTCTACTATTTCCTTCATGTGATTTTTGCTGATGGATTTTGCCTGGCTGATCTACGACTCTTGGATTGTCTATCGCCTTTTATGGAATTGGATTATTTGTTTCCTTTGTATTTTGTCTTCAATGGTTGCCTGTTAGAACCTATTTAATTCATATAATTGCTGTTCACCAAGGGCTCAATGGTTGGAAATTCTAATGTTGGGAAGGGCCGAGGGGCCAATGCCTTTTCGAGCCGATCTTATTCATGGCATCAAATTCTTATGTGATGCACTTGCTGATCTTAGATTTCCTTTCTGTTAAGGGCAACATTTCTAAATAAAGAATTAATCAGATTGTTAATTAGATCGTCTCCAAAAGAACTTTGAGATTGTTCAAATCGTTTTGCTTTTCCTATTAATCAATTTCATTTCGATGCTACTTATTACAGGTCAAGTATAAGTTCTTGCAACCGATTGGTTATAATACATATATTAGAATATTAGAATACTGAGATCATGAAATTGCACAAAATGTACGAAGGCCAAAAATGAATAGGGAAAATATACGAATAAGGGAACTAAAAAGTTGATCAAGTTAATTATTCAATATCATCATAAAAGAAAAGTTTTAGTAAAGTGCATTATCCCTTTTCATGACGATCAATCATGCAGATTAGTTATGCATGGACAATGTAGAAGCTTCATATGATACTAGTACTCAACAATAAGCAATGAAACAGAACCAACTAAAATGGTTGGACAACTACATGATACTCCAGAATATCGTTGAGTTTTGCGATATCGACTGTAACGGTATTTATAGTCGCCGTCCCACGAGCCAACCGGAAAGCACCGGTACCACCCACAACCGGCACCTCCCTATATGGTTGGGTGATTGGATTATTTCCAAGGATGCTGAGAGTGCTACCTTTATATATCCCTTCGGTAAACACTATAGTTACCGACAAATGCAAAGCCGGATCGGCTTGGCTCACGAAACTGAACGTGCCTTGAGCTCGACCAATGATCTGAGAGTTTGGATCGGGGGTCAAAGTCACCGGGTCATCGAGTACGTAAGTAGATCCAAAAGTAGTTGAGGCTTTGTTAGTTAAACCGGCAGGGGCAACTAATAAGGCCGTAGGATGATCCGCGGTTACGTTGTCGTGAACAAAGAAATGAAGCATGGTTACTTGAAATTTTTGGTTGCGGAACCATCGTTCCACCGCCTCCGGCCTGCTTTGATTGGCAGCCGCCGTGGCTTCCGGTAGCTCTTCTGATATCTTTTGCACATCAAAGTTCCTGCCATGAGCTAGAAATGGCAGTACCAGAATGCAACAAAGAAGCACGATTCTCACCATGTTGAAATACTAGGAATTTCGATGGAGATGTATTTTTTTGTGTATTTCGGGAGTATTTATGCTTTCCTGTCACCCCTATTTATTTGAACTAGAGTGAATGTTTTCCGGTGAGTAGTTTGTTGAATGACATCCAAAAAGGCGATGATTTCATTTTTCTCCATGCTTAAAATGGTTAGTTCTGACGTTTCATGTAACCATCATTCATCAACCATGCCGTTCTATGGCCGGAGTATCCGGAGTTCATTTTCTACTTTTAATTTTTTTTTTTTTTTTGTATCTATCCAAACTTGAATGCAATGAATCATGACATATGGCAAGTGAATTTGTGTTGTGGCCTTGTGGGTCTTCAAGAGCTAACAAATAAATTAAAACAAAAAAGAACAAAACGGTCTTTCATGAAATTCTTAAAATCAGACGCTCAGGAAATTTGGATGGATTCATGAACAGTTAATCTTATATAATTCAAAATTTCAAATCTCCTATTCTTACAAAGAAGATATCGTGATTAATTTTCTTTTTTTTCCCTTTTAATTGCAACAAAGAAGGCAAACTCTTAATGTAAACATGTCATAGATGGAATGGAACACTTCGATACAAATCTCTTGCGTACCAATTGTGGTAGTAGGCAAGTACCCTATAAATGCCAAATTAACCAAGCAAATATTTAAGGTGAAGAAATGCGGAAAAATGACAAAGTTCCTGAAAGTACTCAACCACTGATACAATAAAGTAGATTATCCCTTTTGATGAAGACCATGCAAATAATAATTAATTATATGCACGTTGAAAATTAAAAGGCTCAGCAGAACTTGGAAAAATTCCATCAACAATGAATTGACCGAATTAGCTAGCAAACTAATAATGTTGGACAACGACGTGATACGCAATAACATCATTGAGTTTTGCGATATCTACTGTCACGGTTTTCACGGTTGCTGTTCCACGAGCCAGTCGGAAAAGATCTATAATTCCTCCAGTCTAGTTTTCGGTTTAACTCTGTTATGGTGAGATGCTTCTAATCCTATTTTGTGATAGGTGTTTGTGGAATAGTATTGTTGTAATCCACCTTTAGGTGAAGTCCTGTGTATCCACTGATCGGTGAAGAGTGCTTTCCCATTATTGTGATACTAGAGATTTGACTGTTGTTACAGTCTCGTGTTGTTTCTCGATTTGGGTTTTCCAAGTAAATTTGTGCCCCTACATTACTTTATTAGTTCTTGAATTATTTACTTGTTTGGTTGGCTTGGTTGGTTGTCCTATTTTATTGGTAGTAGGAAACGAGTTTCTTGGGAATCGTTGTCGCTGGATTGTTGTGTTTATACCCTTTCCATCGCAACAGTAGCATCAGAGCTACGGTTTGTTAGTTGAGGTGTTACACCAATAAAATGGAAGAGTCATCGGGTGCTGGTATGATGATTAAATTGACTTCATCCAATTATTATATATGGAAGCCTAGAATAGAAGACTTTTTATATTGTAAAGATTTGTTTGATTCTGTTTTAAGGGATGAAGGTAGACCAAATGATATGACTGATAAAAAGTGGACTGATATGTACAAGAAAACTGTTGGTAATATTCGACAGTAGATTGATCTATGTGTGTTTCATCACCTTTCGAGAGAAATAAAAGCTGATGAACTTTGGGAGAAAATCCAAAATATGTACTAGAAGAATTCCGGCATCAATAAGTTATCTGTGCTGAACAGATTACCAGGTTGAGGTACAAAGATGGTGCTTGCATGAATGAGCATTTGAGTTCGTTTCAAGGTTTGTTGAACAAGGCAGTGAATGTAGGTTTAAAGTTGAATGATAAGGTACAGGCTTTACTATTGTTTAGTTCTCTTTCAGATAGTTGGGACACTTTGGTAGTGTCAATCAGTAATTCAACCCAGGATGGTGTCTTGACCTTGGATCAAGTTAAAGAGGCTTTGATGAATGAAGGAGTCAGAAGAAAAGAGCAGAGTACTGAGTCTGAGTCGCAGGCTCTTATGACAAAAAGTCAGACAGAAGAGAGAGAAGTAAAAGCAGAGGGCCACGTGATCGGAACGATAAGTCCAGGGGACGATCTAAATTCAAGAAAGATATCGTGTGCTACCACTGTCAAGGGAATGACACTTTATTAGGAGTGCAGGGTTCTTAAGAGAGAACAAGAAAGATGAATCAAGTGATGATGATACCACTGCAGTAGTAACTACCAGTGATGTATTTGTGTACTGTGATGATGATACAATTAATTTTGTAAGTCACGACAGTAATTGGTTCGGTGATTCTGGTGCGATCATGTGACGCCTCATAGGCACTTTTTCACCTCTTACACACCTGGAGATTTTGCTCGTTTAAAAATGTGCAACCAAGCCTCATGTGATGTTGTCGACATGGGAGAGGTAGCATTGGTAACAAATACAGGTTGTACTCTTGTCTTGAAGATTGTCAGACATATTCTGGATATGCGTCTGAACTTTATTTTCGTCGGTAAACTTGATGATGAGGGTTATCATAGCACTGAAGGTGGTGGCCATTGGACAATTACCAGAGGGAATCTTGTTATTGCTAAAAGAAAGAAGTTGAACCCTTTGTATGTGTTGAATCCAAAGTTGAAGAATGGAGAGATGAATGCAACTCATAATGCCTCCATTGATCTTTAGCACAGAAGGCTTGCACACATAAGTGTCAAGGGACTGCAGATTCTTGGTAAGAAGTAATTTCTCCCTGAGGGAAAGGTACTGCTCTAGAACCTTGTGTTGACTGTATCTATAGTAAACAACATAGGGTTTACTTTCAAAATTCTCCTTCACCTAGAAAGTCCAGTCCTCTAGAGTTAATTCATACAGATGTATGTTACATGAAAGATAGGTCGTTGGGTGATGCATTGTACTTTGTTACTTTCATTGATGACTATGCTCGAAAGGTTTGGTGTTTCTCTTTGAAATCTAATGATCAGGTATTAGATGTGTTCAAAGACTTTCACCTTAGAGTTGAAAGGGAGACTGGCAAAAAGTTGAAATGTGTTCGAGCAGATAATGGTGGTGAATAGAGGGGTCTGTTTGAGAAGTATTGCCGAGACCATGGCATTAAACTTCAGAAGAGTGTTCCGAAGACTCCGCAACAGAATGACGTGGCAGAAAGAATGAAAAAAACAATTACTGAAAAGGTTAAGTGTATGCTCTCGAATGCAAAACTGCCTAAATCTTTTTGGGGTAAAGCCATGCAGACAGCAGTTGATTTGATCAACCTATTTCCCTCAGTTTCGTTGGACGGCGATCTACGACAGTGAGTTTGGACAGGGAAAGATGTCTCATGTGGACATTTGCGAGTCTTTGGTTGTCGTGCCTTTGTTCATATTCCCAAAGACGAAAAGTCAAGTCTTGATGGAAAATCAAAACAGTGTGTATTCTTGGAATATGGCAATGATGATTTTGGAAACAGACTTTGGGATCCTTCAGAGAAGAAAGTTTTCAGAAGTAGAGATGTGACCTTCTTTGAAGACCAAACCATTGATGATATGGGAAAAAGCAAGATGCTAGAATCTTCACTAGAAATTCCTGTTGATCTAGATCCAGTTCCTCTACAATCAAATGATTTTCCTGAATGAGGAGCTGAGACAGAGCAAGATGATGCGTTTGATGATGATTCTGTTACTAAGACAGAGACACCACCGGTTTCATCACCTCCTGTTAAGCCTAGGAGGTCCACCAGAGACACAAGACCTTCCACCAGGTACAGTGCTCATGAGTATTTGTTGCTTACCAATGGGAGAGAGCCAGAGTTGTATGAAGAGGTTCTTAGTCACGAGCAGAAAGATCAATGGTTAGCAGCCATGCAAGATGAGATCAAATCCTTGCATGAGAATAACAAGTATGACCTGGTGAAGCTGCCTAAGGGCAAAAGAGCACTCAAGAATAAATGGGTGTTCAGACTGAAAACAAGTGAGAACATCGCAACCGAGGTAGAAAGCCAGATTGATTATGAAGGGATTCAATCAGAGAAAGGGCGTAGACTTTGATAAGATATTCTCTCTTGTTGTAAAGATGTCTTCAATCCGAGTTGTACTTGGGATAGCAACCAACTTGAATCTTGAGATGGAACAGCTTGATGTGAAGACAACCTTCTTGCATGGTGATTTGGTGGATGAGATTTACATGGAGCAACCAAATGGGTTACAGGAGAAGGGAAAGAGAAGCTTGTAAGTCGTCTCAACAAAAACTTGTATGGGTTGAAGCAAGCTCCGAGTTAGTGGTACAAGAAGTTTGATGCCTTCATTATAGGGTAGGGATACCAAAGGACTACAGCTGATCACTGTGTGTTTGTGAAGAAATTCTCTGATGCTGATTTTATAATTCTATTGCTTTATGTCGATGACATGTTGATTGTTGATCATGATACTGCAAAGATTGCCAGGTTGAAAAAAGGAGTTGAATAAGTCCTTTGCGATGAAGGATTTGGGTCCGGCTAGACTGATCCTTGGGATGAAGATTTCTCGTGATAGATAGAATGGGATGCTTTGGGTATCTCAAGAGAAGTATATCTAGAAGGTTCTTGATAGGTTTAACATGAGTGGTGCTAAGGATCTGTCTAGCCTCCACTTGCGGGACATTTTATGCTAAACAAAACGCAGTGTCCTAAAAGTGTGAAAGATAAGGAAGAGATGAAAAAGGTTCCTTATGCTTCGACAGTTGGCAACCTGATGTATGCAATGGTTTGCACAAGGCCAGACATAGCTCATGCAGTTGGTGTTGTTAGTCGGTTTCTCTCCAATCCTTGTAAGGAGCATAGGAATGCTGTAAAGTGGATTCTCAGGTATCTTATGGGTACTTCCAGATTGAGTCTTTGCTTTGGTAATGGATGGACCATGTAGATGGATGTACAGATTCTGACATGGGGGATGACCTGGATGGTCGGAAGTCTACTTCTGGATACTTGATGACTTATGGAGGGGGGGTTGTTTCATGGCAGAGTAGGTTGCAGAAGTGTGTTTCTTTGTCTACTATAGAGGCAGAGTTTATCGCAGCTACTGACTCATGTAAGGAAGCACTTTGGTTGCAGAAGTTTCTATAAGAGTTTGGCATGAAGCAAGAGAGGTATGTGGGTTACTGAGATAGCCAGTACGCTATTCACTTCGCAAAAAATTCCACATTTCTTTTGCAGTCAAAACATATTGATGTGAGATATCATTGGATTTGGGATGTACTGGAGTCCAAGGTGTTGTTTCTTGAGAAGATCCATACAGATGACAACGGTGCCGATATGTTGACGAAGACTGTGAGTAGAGACAAGCTCCTGTTTTGTAGACAGGAAACTCGTTTTGTTTTACCCCCCAATTGAGGTGAAGGGAGAGATTGTTGGGCCGGTTTTTGACCGGGAAAAGGAAACTAAAGTTCTTTTGGGTTTTGGTTTTGTTTTGATGCTTATAAAAGCACGGCAGAACAACAACCTTTTGTGCATGTGTTTTTCAGCCAAGAGAAAAACAAGGGCAGCCGCGCAAAGCTTTGTGCACGAGTGAAAAGGAAAAGAAAACCAGGGTTCCAGGGTTTTGGTGTTGGGTGAGAAGAAAGTGTTTCATTTTAAGGCTTTGATCGGGTGAGGGAACAGAGTAAGTTTTTGGTGCAAATTTTCATGTTAATTCCTCTCAACAAGATCTACAATTCCTCCAGTCTAGTTTTCGGTTTAGCTCTTTTTTGGTGAGATCCTTCCAATCCTACTTTGTGATAGGTGTTTGTGGAAGAGTATTGTTGTAATCCACCTTTAGGTGAAGTCCTGTGTATCCGTTTGGTGAAGAGTGCTTTCTCATTGTTGTGATAGTGGAGATTTGACTGTTGTTACAATCCCATAGTTTTTTCCAATTTGGGTTTTCAATGTAAATTTGTGCGCCTACTTTACTTTATTAGTTCTTTAAATATTTTCTTGTTTGGTTGGCTTGGTTGGTTGTCCTATTTTATTGGTAGTAGGAAAGTAGTTTTCTTGGGAATCGTTTTCGTTGGATTATTGTGTTTATATCCTTTCTGCCACAACACATTGTCGTGAACATAAAAATGGAGCTTTGTGAGTTGAAGGTTTGCATTTAAACGGTGGTTTCGGAATCATTTCTCCACGGCCGGGGAACTACTCTCATCCACGTGTCCATATATCGAGGGAACCTCCATGGCAACCGAACGCTCTTCCGACCAGTTTTCCTCATCAATGCAGCTGCCATGAGCTAGAAATGGCAATGCTACAATGAAACAAAGAAGCACAGTTGTCATGATCTCATTCATCTTATGCAAAATGCCAATTGTATTTAATAATATACTTTTGTGTACTTTGGAAGTGCAATTTTCGATTTGATTATTTTTGAACTGTTCTGTGTACCTTATAACATTCAGTTGAGGCTTATTTATATTGCTCACGTACGTATGCTTTTATGAAGACAAACGTTAAATAGTTTGATAATTGACTGAATTGAACTCGAAGTGCGCATGTTTCGAAGTACTTTCACAATTTTGATCAAGTTTGACTGAAATAAAACTAATTTGGCTGATGGTTGTTAGAATGATTGGAAAGTAATTAAGGATGGACATCATGAAAATACTTCCAATTCAGTTCACTTACGTTCTTTAAAATATGAAATCAACTTAATTTATAAGTATTCTATTTGTAATTTTTTTAAATAAGTATTCTATCTATACTTATAACCTTAATTATCATCAGTAACATTTTCAATTCTATAGACAATTTTTTCCCTAAGCTAATGTAAGCGTAATTTTTCTGATACTCGTTCAGTAATCTAGCCCTATTTGGTACTCCTATAGTGCCCAAAAATTAATCCATTATGTTGTGCTGTTTTAGTTCAAAACAATCTGGACCGAGACGAATAATTGCAGTTTAAACATAGACTTCCTGATAATTTTTGCATATATATTTTTAAGTAGCTTAGGTATATATGTTCGTTCATTTTAGGATTGACTGTGGTGCAAAATGAAATGCACTACAACATACTTGTTTTCGACAAAATAATGTGTAATTTATCATTAGAAGAAGTTCCCAACCAACGAAAATGGAGTTCTTTTTTTTCCATCTTTTTGGTTTCCAATCATATTTAATAAGATTGGGGGCCTTAAAAGAGCAATTAAAAGTAACTTTTTCTTCTTTTTTTTTGTGGTTTCCTTTACTTTTTCTTTGTTTCTTATTTCGGTTCGGGTATTTGTGATATGCTTTCATGACAAATTAGAAAAATAAATATGCATTACTTTTCTGGGACAGAATGAGTAATATTCTTTTTTCTAATTTGGATTGAATATATAGTTAATTATTTCCCGGTTGGTAGGAATTCTAAAATCGACGACAGTCTTTTGGTACATTTTTGATACATTTGAAAACAACGATTGAAGTTATTTGGACAACTTTAATAGTAATAATAATAAATTCTACATTAGCTAGTTGTCTGTATTTCCTACTAAAAGTTGTATCTTGGAAAGGAATATTTTTGTCCGATATGGTTTACTCAATGACATAACACGATTCAAATATCTAGTAACCCTCATCTTCATTTCCCACTTGATTAATTACGGGGGAAAAATAGCTGAGGATAGAGTAATGGAAAATTCAAAGAAAATTTAAACATATCAACCCAAAAAAAAAAAAAAAGTTCCAGTTTCCACGAGGATAGAACAGGAATTTTAATGTTAATTTTCTTTTTAGTCAAAGTTACACAGTGAGGCCGCCCCTAAGCCAAGAGAATATAATTATTTTTTATTCTTATTCATTTTAAATTTTTGGGACTGAGTTTCAAGCTGAAGCAACTTGGGCTCTTCTTAATGTTCCTTAAGTATATGATTTGTCTAAGAGCAATGATTTCAAGTTTTTTATTGAGGGGTCTTAATTTCATCCGTTTGATGAAGATCATTAGCTCTATTTGTATAGATTCAAATAGTTGAAAGCACCTCTTCAAAGTGTTCGATTCAAACATGTCGTCAATATGTTTTGAGTACTGAGGATGTTTAACTTCATTACCAGCCCCCTTTAAGCAAAACCTCTTATTTTTTCAATCCGATGAAACTACAAATCGAATCATACATAACACATTTGATTTTACACACAATTTCTAATTGATGGTATATAATATGAGAAGACCTGACAAACCATTTGTCAGGATGATATCCGCTTTCACATGTCATTTTGAATGACTGAGAGTTTTATATTGACTGCCAATCTACAGAGTGCTCTTCTCACAAAATAAATTTTCTGTTTGTTATACTAAACATATTATTTCCACTGTTTTAAAATTATCGTTTAGTATGGATTTTCTATTTAGGTTCAGTTTATACTAAAATTAAAGATTCAAATTGGACAATCATTTCAGGACGGAGAGAATGTGGAAACTGGATATTCATTTGAATATGGAGGAAGTAAGAGTTAATAACATCTTTTGGATTTTGAAAGTAAGATACAAAGGACATCATGCATTTTCGTTTGAACGCGCTTATTACTCAAACTACATGTGGAGGGGAAAGTGGTTTTGTTTCTTTTTCAATCGTGAATGTAAATAAAATTTCGAAACATTACAACGAACACCGCCACCCCCGAAATGCCATGTTTTACAAGGAACTGTGCAGTTTTCTGTTTTATTAAAAATTTCGAGAGTAAACCGCATTAGTTTATACAATGCATTTTCAGAGTCAGACCAGATCCCGCCAACTTATCTTGTGTCAAGCTTTGAAGTCGTTCGGCCATGGAAGGAGAGAGAAAATCAACCCAATCTCCAACTTTTCCCTTCCTGAAATATGAACTGTTTTTGCTTTTAAACACATGATTTTGTGTTTCACCATATTTGTTGCAATCCAAGTTCTTGAGATTCTGGAAGCTGCAAAGCTTTGCTATCTCTTCAAACAAACCTTCATTCTCTTCCTTCTTACTGAAACAGTATCCCAAGAACTCAGCAATCTTTCTCACAGAGGAATTGATGTCCGTTTGAAGATCCTCATATTTCAAGAACAAAACTTTCTCAGGGTTATTTAAGCTTGCCTGCCAATATCCCAAAACATGATCCCAGAATGGACCGTAATGAAATGTATCCTCGCAAAATGCTTGGAAAACTTCATTCACAAACATCGATTGATCTCGATCTAGCCCTTGAGGAAAAGCGTCATTTTGCAGCAAGAAATGTAGCCAAGATGTAAATACATCCAAAGGGTTTCTGCAAATATAGATTACTTTACAGCTCGAACCTTCCAGCATGGTGTTTGGAAGGCACTGATAAAGTACATGGGTCGCAAAGATCCGCGGGTCAGGCATGGATTCAATATCAGGAATTTTGGGTCTCGCATATAACTCGGCCTCTAGGAACGGAACAAGTCCATGAGGATTGTTGTAGAGTAAAGGGCTTTCAGAAATCGGATACTTTTCGCGGTTGACTATGCTCCACGTCAGGGCTTTAAGCCATGTAGTACCTGATTTAGGCATGGTGGCTAATATGATGTCGGAATCACGGGTTTCTTTGAAGTGTTCACGAAACCTCAGCATACCTCGAAGATTGGCTGCAAGAAACCAGAAGCCGTTGTATTGTGCGAACTCACGGCCGAATTTGTGTTTTTTTGGCAATTTTTGTAAAAGACTTTCAAGCTGATCCTCAAATTTCTGTTCCATTTCATTGGATTGATATGAAGAGGCTCTTTAGTTTGTTAGCAAATTAATCAGAGAAAGAATAAGAGAGAGAGAGAGAGATCGGTGTTTTATTCTGTGCAAGTGCGACCTTTTGGTGTCTGTATATGGATGGTTTATTTGAGATGGTTGTTTTATTTTCACCAGCTAATTAAAGCGTATGTGGAAGGTTTGATGTTCAAAAGTACATCAAAAAAATTACAAAAGTACAGCATGAAATAATGATAAAATATCAAAATTTATATAGAATTCACTCTTAATCAAACACGAAGAATCTTAGGTGTCATGCTAATTACAAACTTATCAATTACGTTTGGTCAGAATAAATAAAGGATTTGATTGATGAGTTGATTGATGATTTTGACTAAAGGAAAGTACACCAAACAACAACAATAATCATTATTCATTTCTAATTAATTTTGTTTTGTCGTTGATTCTTCTCATGATCTTTTTAAATAGATCATAGACTATAGATGTCTAATAATGATGATGTGATTGGTGAACTGCTTTACACGTAACTTGAAGATATTCTATTGTTAATGTCCTTTTATGGATTTCCTTGTATTTCATCCAATTCTGACCGTGTTAAGTTGTACAAAGTTAAGTTTGTTTTCATAAAGAAAATTAAAACGAATTAGGTTGAGGAAATTGAATTTGAAACTAGTTCATAGAGAAACAAATGCTTTGCAGATTGCCTTTGAGAACAAAGTGTCTGATGGAGTCACAATGCCATGCTCACACCCTTTAATTTGCAATTGGCCATCTAACAAGAGGATTTTAGTCTTCGGTGTTTTGATAACAATAGTTTTCATATATATGTGCGTGTTAAGTAAATAAATTAAAAGATCATATGTTAATTAATTTTCTCCGGTTTCGTAAAATTAATTTGCATAGGTTATTTTGTAAGAGAATCTATTGTTTCTTTAAGTCTAATAAACTGTTATCTATACTTTAATTATGTTCAACAATAAATTGTCAATACCCCATCAAGTGGGTAAATTGGATCTCTTAGACCATAATTGTACTACCTAAACAACCATATAATCTTTTCACATTTCTCTATTTAAACATTATTTTCTTTGTATAATTTTAAATAACACTCTAGCCCCTCCGTCAATGAATTCGTCGGGACTATATATCAAAATCATTTTGATGAATGATCTAGGATGTGATTTAAAATTATGATGTAAGATCTGTTTTGCCGACCAGGTATAGTTTTTGTTAATTCCGCCGAAATGGTAAGATCCTGAATTTATACAGGAAAGTATACAGAATTCTAAATGTGTAAATACATTCCCTATAAATAATTGCCCATCTCGTGCAACCGCAGGGGCATAACGTCTCTTCTAGTATCGAGCTAAGATAAGCACCTACGAGCAAAAATTCTAGATATCATTTTATTACATTTTTAAATTTTGTTATTGAACTAATCAAAAAAATCTGGTCGTTTTATTAGATCTTTGCGACACGAAGGACAAAATTAATCTAGATTAGTTTATTAGAAATTTTAATTTTGTTAATGAATTGACCTTGAAAACTAGAAAATGATGTTGAATTTCCCATTGTTTCACAAGTTTAGCTCAACTTCTCTTCAAGCTCCTCAATTTAGAGAATCTATCTATGTTAATTCCAACCTTTCCGAACTGCTGATCCAATCTTTGAACCTATTTAAGCGTTGAGTTGAAACTGCTTACATAGAGAAAGGAGCTCGATGGCCTAGTTGACGGTGTATTTTATCAAAATTTGATACCACTTGTCGACTTCATCATGGGGCAAAGGAACTCAATGACTGATCAAAATGACAATGTGTTTCTAAAAACTTTATCTCACTGATTGTAGTGCAAAGGTTTTTGATGACCAAGTTGACGATGTATTTTTGAAACTTGATCCCAACCGTCAACTTTGTCATTGTGAAAAGAAACTCGATGAGAAAGTCGACAACATATGTTTCAAAACCACATCTCATTCGTCAAGTGTTTCGTCATTGAAAAACGCTCGACAAAGTTCGACGATGCGTATTTCAAAACAGTATCATGCTTGTCAACAATTTCCTTCGGATGACAAAGTCGACAATGTATCTTTCATACATTATCACTGATTCGTCGATGAAAGGAACTCAATGACCAAGCCGATCAAGTACATTTTCAATGTAATCAAAAAAAAAAAAAAAAAAAGAAGAAGAAGAAGTGTGCCCTCCGTCTCAAAATTATTATCCATTTAGGGTTTTCATTTTAGTTCAATTTGTATTAAAAATGAAATTTCAAACTGAACAATAATTTGAGACAAAGAGAATATATTTTTCAAACTTCAGCTCATTCATCACGTTATCATCAGCCGTTGGGGAAAGCAGCTTGATGAGTTAGTCGATGGTAATATTTTTCTTTTCTTTCGAACTTGATTTTATTCCTGTCATCATGACAATAAAATGTTGAGACCCCTTTGTTATATTGTCCCACATTGATTTTGTCAGATACTTTGGACTTGCTCATCAGGTAAAGAATGTAATAACAAGTTTTTTCTCAAACTTTATACCACTCGTATAGTTCATTGTCGGCACAAAATATATATATATATATTTGAATGTGTATATTTAAGCATTCTAACCCAAGAATACATGAACTTTTAATTGATTTTGAAAGAAAGTTAAGAAATCTAAAATTTGATACTTTTAGAAGAAGATATGGGCAATATTCAGTGGAAAAAGTTTAAACTCAATGGTAGGTCGGATTGGAGTTTTGACAAGACTGATTAGGACCGTTTGGCCTAAAATGTATGCTACATTTGAGGATTATAAACACTTCGCATTTTTTCTTTAGGGGCCAAGATGTAGAAATTACTGTATTGCGCGGTACAATATATCATTCGTTAGTAATAATAAAAATTATAAGAAAGCACTATTTTATTTTCTGTTATCCTCTTTACTCGATATTCATGTACCCTCTACAATAGTAACTATATAACAGAATAATGATAAAATTTTTATATATTCAAAAAAATATTAATAATTCATAAATTTTAAAACTAAAAAAATATGATTTTTTTTAATTTCCGTCCCATCAATCGCTGTATACTTTAACTTTTTAACAAGTGCAAAATGTTAATTTGAGGTAATAGTTTTCATAAAAAATAAAAAAAAAGACAGAAAGAGAAAATCAAGCTTCATTTAAAACTTTATAGGAAAACATTAAAGGACTCACTTAGAATGAATCAAAATTCATGGACGTCACATGACATCCTGTCAATAATTTTTTTTCCATTAGATTCACGGCAAAGTTACCTAATTAAAATGGAATCAAAGTTAAGTCACTCAAATAAGAATGTTTTTCTATATTACGCACGGCTCTAACTAATCGGGATTCAAGTTGGATGCAAAACTCTCTCAATAAAAATTTTAAAATCACTGTTTCATACACATACCTAGATTTGATCCTAATACCTTTACTAGTTGGACCAAATACTTGTTGGTTGGAATAAAAATTTTATGATAGTATGAATTGGTCGTGAATAGGTCCGAGTGCCATGATGTTTAATTTCATGCCTTGCGACCGAAAAAGCATCTGACTCACGGTAGATATTACACTTCAATTACAAACTACAGTAATAGGAACTCTCAAAAACCAAAAAACAAACATACAAAAATATAACATAAAAATGCACGTATGTTTAATAAGGTGTTCGTTTGTCCAGTTGTAAAACTACTTTTACTTTGAAGAAACAGTCTTGAGTTCAATCTCCGCTCTAACAAAAGTGAACTGTTTCTACCTTTTTCTAATATTTTAAAAGTCTTCTTATACAAAAATCCGAATATGAAACCTTAATTTTGCATCTAAACTCGTCATCGGGTAATTCCCCAAATTTTTGTTTTTAAAAAAAAAAGCACAGATGATTGATTTTCTTAACCAACTGGCACTCAAAATCTAAGTGATTATGATTGGCGATCATGTGATGTATTTACTAAATTATATGTCCAAGACCTAGCCCCATCCTTTTCAAAGCCTAAAATTTCACCTTCACATTTTTCACGAGTTTGCCTGGTCTCTTCCGGTTTAATTTCGATTTAAAAATGCAATCTCTCTCTCTCTCTCTCTCTCTCTCTCTCTCTCTCTCTCTCTCTCACTATATATTCATGCCATCACGTAATATGAAGACGGATTTTATGTCTAAATTGTAATATCGATCAACATGTTCCTGATTAGAATCCAAATTTTACGAGTATAGGATTACATATGGATTCTTGATTTGAAAATGTTTAATGGTAAATGAAAATGGCGACGATACTTAGTGGCAAATGTTAGACAGAGTTTCATTCATCTTTTTTGGTGAAGTGTCATCATAGAGTTTATTTAGTTTATTCACATTATTACCAATATAATAAGGAAAATTAGGAACATAGAAAAACTCAATTCTTTTTGGGAATAAAAAAAAATCTTCAACAAGAATCTTACAAATTAATTCAAAGGAAGCATAGTTTGATATCTACTGTAACGCATCACAAAGATGTGTTATTACATATTATCATACTTCAGCCATAATTCCATACTATGATATAGAGTGCACACCAACATATCCTTAGAAAATAAAAATAAAAAAAGTATTCCTTCTGTCTCAAAAATAGTTCACAATAAGACTTAAAATTTATATGAATACAATATAAATTTTAAAATTAATATGTGGGGGTTTTTTTGGGGGGGGAGAGGGGAGGGGGACAAATATAGTACGATACTACAACGGAAGAGTACTAACACAACAAGCTGAAAAATAAACCCCAAAATTTCATATGAAGACACTAGTGTTCATTGACAAAAACAAATAACTCACTGGTAAATTTTCATAGTCAAACCAGAGCCGGCAAACTTATCTCGCAACAGGCTCTGAAGCCGTTCAGCCATGGAAGGAGAGAGATAACCAACCCAACCTCCAACTTCTCCCTTCCTGAAAAATGAACTATGTTTGTTTTTACGAACATGTTCAGTTTCACCATTTTTGTTGCATTCCAAGTTCTTGAGATTCTGGAGGCCGCAAAGCTTTGCTATCTCTTGAACTATACCTTCATTTTCTTCCTCCTTCGTGAAACTACATCCAAGGAATTCCGCCATTTTTTCCAGAGAGGAATCGATATCTTTTATAAGATCTTCATATTGCAAAAACAAAAATTTTTCAGGGTTGTTTAAACTGGCCTTCCAGTATCCTAAAATGTGATCCCAGAATGGACCATAGTGAGATGTACCCTCGCAAAATGCATCAAAAACTTCATTCACAAATACCGCTTGATCTTGATCTGGCCCTTGAGGGAAAGAACCATTTTGCAACATGAAATGCACCCAAGATGTGAACACATCCAAAGGGTTCCTGCAAAGATAGATTACTCGGCAGCGGGATTCATCTAAAATGGCATTTGGAAGGCACTGAAAAAGTAAATGTGTCGCGAAAATTCGTGGGTCGGGTATGGATGTGATGTCAGGAATTTCGGGTCTTGAGTACAGCTCGATCTCTAAGAACGGGACAAGTCCATGGGGATTGTTGTGGAGCAAAGGGCTTTCAGAAATCGGATGATTTTTGCGGTTAACAATGCTCCAAATTAGGGCTTTAAGCCAAGTGGTACCTGATTTAGGTAGGGTGGCTAATATTATGTCGGAATCATGGGCATCTTTGAAGTGTTGATGAAATCTCAGTATACCGCGAAGAATGTCTACATGAAACCAAAAGCCGTTGAATTGCCCAAACTCACGGCTAAATGCATGTTTTTTAGGCAATTCTTGGAAAAGCTGCTGAAGCTTATCCTCGGACTCTTTTTCCATTTAAGATTTAATTGGATCGAAAGATCTAAATTTGGATGGGTATAAAGAGGCTTTGTGGCCTGTTGACAAATTGATGAAAGAGAGATGGGATTTGTTTGATTCTATGCGCCAATCTTTGGTGGACTATTTATTGATTGTGTACGAGTTTGTTGGGTATGGATATGCATTTATCTTGAATTTGAAAATCTATATGGTTTTACTACCTCCATGTACTTTTATCTGCCTTTATATTTTGTACAATTATTACGAAAATAATAGTTGATACTTTAAAAATTAATTGCATTTTCTTTCCTGCTCCTAATTAAAAATATTAATACTCTACAAAAAAAATGTTGATGCGTAATTGGAAATCAAGTACGACAAAGTAAAAAAATTTGAGTTCACTAAAATGTGACAAATAAAAAAAATGGAGGTAGCACTTTTTTGGTGGCACGCCAAACCATACCAAAGATGGTAGATCCTCTTAGTATTGCAATTTGCAAATCCATAATGTAGTTTTTAAAACTTCATCTCGGTCATCGACTTTGCCATCGTACAAAGGCTCTCAAAACTTTAGGCTGGTATTCGCTCATTTAGAACTATGTCATGGGTCTTGTAAAAACAGATGCTTATGCACGTTCTGGTTGGAGAACGGGGTAATAGTTAAATGGGAGGGACTAGCCCAAAAATATAATTATATGTAAATCCGAACAGAGTCATGTTTAATCCTATCACGTACTCTAACCATCCTATTCTAAGAGTCTTTTTATTTTAATAATCTATTTTATTTCGTACAAGAATAAAGTTGACTATAGAAAAAACAGTCAGCGTAGAAATTGATGGATCGTGTGACTTACGATATGTATCGCAGCTCAGCTTAGAAGACTAATCTTAAGAAAGAATTAGAAAATAGTATATATTGATTTTTAATATTTGTATTAAGTAGTAAAAATCTTAGAAATCGTTAATGTGGATTAGACTTTTTGACATAGAGAGTATTATTCTTATCTTAAAATGATTGTTCACTTTGATTTTTTTTTTTCTAAAAATTTGTGCTAATATTAAAAATCCAAACTGAACAAATCATTTCGGAACGAAAGAGTAATGTATTGAATGCTTTAATAAATACACCATCCCTTACCATCTAAATCTTGCCTGACAGCATCAAAATGTGATTCACGGTGAAGTGACCATACTTCTTGATATTGTATATTAAACGAGTAGTAGTATACAACATCCTGAGTCAAATCCAAGAGGATTGATTTGGAAATCACTATTGCTTCCCCAGTTGTTAGATAAACAATTAAACCTGGGATTCATGTGAACGAAAACGAGATAAAGCTATTATGGTCGTTTTGGTGGCCAATCTAGTCTTAAAGTTTGAACCATCTTAAAATACTTTAAGGTGGTCAATTTTATCGTACCGATGAAAATGAATAATTTCCAGCAATTGACTTGTTCAAACGACATTTTTAAAATTTTTTAATTGCTTCCAAATATTAGTAATAAAACGACCAGTTAATTAACATGATTAATTAGTGTAATAATTTCTTTAAAAAATCATAAAAGTTTAAGCGACGTTGTTAATTAATAACATAATTACTTTTGGGGCAAAAAATTTGTTTTCTTTCTTTATGAGTGGCCCATCAAACTCCTAAGTTTAAATAAGCCTAAATTGTTCTAGTATTTAGTTTTTATAAACCTATGAGAATTTTTGTGCAATATAAATTAATCAAAATGCAACCAAATTTTTTAATTTTTGTGCACCAAAATGCAACAACTTTTCCCTAACACCAATTGTGCGATATGTGCATGAAAATGCAACCAAACTATATGGTTGTTTTGCAAGTCCCAAGTTTTATTTACTTTTTAAGAGTATTTTAATGTCAACTTTAATTAACGTCTAACTTAATTTTTTCAAAAGTAATTCTTAAAGTAATTAATTATATATACTAATTAATTGGTCGTTTTTGTCCTAAATTTAAGAAGTATTAAATTTTTTTAAAAAAACTCGCATGTTGACCAAGTCAATTATTGGAACTTATTTTTTATTGGTAGGATGAAATTGGGTCAAGTATTTTTTAAAATGTGATAAAATCCATTCCCTCAACCAAATTCGAATAGAATAAAAAATCCATTATACTAATGCATTCCTCAACTATTTTTTCTTTTTTGAGAATTAAAATTTATTAATTTACTGAAAACCGTCCGACAGCATTTGATAAGAAAAGATACAGTCA
This sequence comes from Oldenlandia corymbosa var. corymbosa, assembly GCA_949775105.1. Classification (NCBI taxonomy): domain Eukaryota; kingdom Viridiplantae; phylum Streptophyta; class Magnoliopsida; order Gentianales; family Rubiaceae; genus Oldenlandia; species Oldenlandia corymbosa. The sequence goes on from OX459123.1 coordinate 2,355,840, forward strand.
GAAAAACACAATTTACAATTGGATATAATCATAGTGTCTTTGTTGTGTTTCATATAGATAAACCTATATAAATCTACCCTATCAAGCAGTGGTTGTATTACGTGCTGAAACAAAGATACAACACTAAAAATCAGTTGAAACTCTAAAATCATAGATCTAACAACTAAATCTATGATGACTGAATCTTTTAAAGCCATACGAGCGAACTCCAACGAACCTGTTGCCATACCTGTAAACATCACCAACAAAAATGTCGCTATACCAACGAACAACACCAGGGAAGTCACCGCCATACCTAACAAGTAGAGGAGATTATAGTCTCACTTATTGAAAATAAATTAAACAACAATAAAGAAAATGTAAGGATCGGAATAGAATTATCTCCCCCATCCTTCCATGGTGGAAAGATGAGGAAAAAGATGGAGTTTTTTTTTTTTGTTTTAGGGTTTTAGGGTTGGAGAGGGAGAGAGGGGCGACCGAGCCTTTATTTTTTGGAATGTTATATTCCTCAAGAATTATTATACATAATTTATCAAATTGCATTTAAAACCTAAGTTCAAAATGAAAAAAAAAAATGAGAATTCACTATCGATAAAGCATTGATCAAATTTAATGTACGGGACTAATGAAATTTAATTCATTGAAGCTTTTTCCCGTCGAATCGAAGACAGTTAAAAAAGTAAACAACTGTTTCCTAAACTAATACCCAAAATTGTCACTGCCTTGATATGCTCATTAATAATATATATGATTCAAGAAAAAATTATGGTGAATAAATAATACTTTCCCAAAATAATTCCTAAAATTGATCTGTTGATTAATTATTTGGACATGATTTACACGTCCAATGCTTCCAAAAATCAAATCGAAGGATTGTTTATTTACATCTCCAATCTCCAAAAATATTTTTTGATACCGGGAAATGATGATGATGCAGAAGATAAAATTCCCCCAAATTGAAGCTTTCTTTTTAATCTATTCTATAATATATTATATATTATTATTATATATCTCTATATATATATTAAGAGAGAGTTTTCAATCGGACACATAGCGCAAAACTAGATTGGCTAATCCATGTGGCGGTAAATTGGCGAGCCAAGTCCACATGTCGCAGCCTCATCAATCTATCATTTAATAGTAACTTTTTAATGTAAAATGGTAAATTTATAGATAATAATAAATTAACTAAAAAAACAAAAGGGGAAAACCAAAATAATCATTAAGAAGATAATTTATTCACAAGTACGTATACAAAATACAAGCACGTAAAATGATAACATGGTAATATCAGTTTGTAATTATATAAGAAAGACTATGCACAAAAACTTTTGTTATCTCATAGTATTAAGTTAATCTTATTAATTAATGTAATTTATTTACAAGCACGTTTAATCATCAATTGTAATTCTAATAAATTGGAATTACTTCTTCTCTAAGAAAGACTCAGTCTATAAATACTTATCTCCCAATAAAAAATTTAACATGATAATTAATTTTTTATTTGTGAATCTATAAAATCTATAAATAATAAATTTTACACAGTTTAATTTTTTTAATTAAAAGTTCTGAAATTACCTTTGGATCCATCGACTTTCAAATTAATTTATTCGAATAATAGATAATGGAATAGTTTCAACACTTCCAATGATATATATAACATATGGGTGGCTATGAAAATATAATTCTATAAACCAGGCTTAAATTTATTTTTTAAAAAAAAAAATTGGCTTTCAAGACATTGTCCTTCCTAATGAAATAAAAAGTTTAATAATCTGCCTCTTTTTTTTTTAATATATTACTCCAGGTTATATAGTGTTTGAAAATTCTCTCAACTAATTTAGTTTTATCCGTGCAAATTGGATGTAAATGATCAAATATTTGTACGGGATTACGTACCCGTGGGATTGGATGTTCAAATAATCCAATTGCAATACATTTTTGTCCAAATAATTGTCATGATCACAATTATTTATGATTTATGATTTGTTAAATTGGGTCCTAAATAGTCATCAAATAATCTAGATCAATTGACAAATGTTGGGATGAAACAAATTATACGGAAACAAAAATCACCCCAAAAAGCTATACAATACCAAAATTAAAAGAATCTTCAACTAGCAATTAATTACAAGCCTAAATAAACAGAATTAAGATGAATCGTGGGGAAGAAACTTCATAGCCTGAAGGAGAAGTTGTGCGTCCAGTTGTAACTGCAGTCAAGTTACATTGACATGGGTAGAAAATTTTTTGTTAGAGGAGTATAAAAAGTATGATACGGGTAGAAATATTTAGAGAGATCATTATGAAAAATTAAGAGAATACTCTTAATAAAAGACATAAAGTTATAAATCAACTTGGATATTTTTGAATAAAGTTATCCAAAAAGATACACAATAAGTTAAATTGGATATTTTCGAATATAAAAAATTATTCCGAATATAATTAAAATAATAAAATACATTAACATTAAAAATTACGCAATTGTAATTTATATTATTATATTAGTATCACTTTATTGGAAATATTATGTAATCCTTAAATCATTAAATATTTATATATCCTGAACAACCAGCACAACGTGCGGGATAAACACTAATATTATAATAAGAGAGAAATTCGAGAGACAAAAGAATCCTTCTTTTTATGTTGGCACATAGGAGGCATTTTCTAATGTATACCCCAAAAATTGTCTTAAAAATTTGTACTAAAATTTCTTCTGTGTTTTAGTATTCAAACAATCGTACAATTAATATTTAATCACTATATTCAAATGAAAACCTGATTTTGCAATGATCTGGCAGAGAATAACTGACAAAAAAAATAATGCTGATTTTTTTTTATTGCTTGAAGACTAGTCCGTGATTAATGGAATTTTTTTCTTAAATATATTTCCTTATATATAACTGGACAAAAATAAACCTTTCAAAAATTTTGTGGACAAACTTATATGTCCCGGATTTAGAAAATCCGAATGGAGGAGAAACTCGAATTTCGGAAATCCGAACCTCTATAAACTCGGATTATAAAAATCCGACTTTGTGTTACGTAAATCCGATATTAAGTTAATGACAGAAATTAGTGTAATTAATCTAAATCCAGATTTTCTAAATCCGTATTTACGAATAAAATATTAATTTCCGGATAGAAAAAAAATGTGTTGAAAAATTAAATTTGTGAAAAATACGGATCACGATAATCCGAATATATTCTGAAAAATGCTAACTCTCAGTTGGCTTCATACTCGGATTTACGAAATCTGAATCCTTTACAAAAAGTCTGAGTTCGGATTTCGCAAATCTGAGTCTATATTTACAGAACTGAAAAAAAAAATTGGACTGGTTTTAACCAGTCCTAAACCTGTTTACAGCACCAACAACAATGAAACATTGGAAAACAGAGATTTAATTGTAACAAAACAATAAACAGCATTCGATTAACAACAAAACAAATCAAGTTTCATACCAAAATCAATACAAAAACTACTTTAAATGTGCAAAATACATCAAATGTCTCATTTTTTCCCTTTTCCTTTATTGTGCGCATCCGGAGTGTATTTATTTGGGCCCTGCCGGATCCTGTCTTCCCTCTAAAGATACGTGAGTATTGAACTGTGTTGTGATTGCGACTGTCCACCAAACTGAGCCTCAGATTGGGGTTGGGATTGGGGCTCCCCCATGGTGAGAAATTTGACTCCCGGTTGTGGTTGCGACTGTCCACCAAACTGAGTCTCGGGTCCACTAAGGTCAAACTAAGTCTCGGGTCCACCAAGGTCAAACTGAGTCTCGGGTCCACCAACGTCTTCAAAATGAGTCTTGACCTGGATGCGCGAGCCTCGAGAAGAATGTGCTTGATCCTCATTTTGTTGGCCCTCAGTTTGTTGTTGCGATGTCCGAGGGGGGATTGGGACCTTCCTCTTTCTTCCTCCTCCAATCTTATCTCTCGACCACGGTTTCGCTTTTTTACCCGGCGGAGGTTGTGAAGGCAAAGATGGATCTTCATCAACAAGGATTTGGGTATCCTCCACCTCCATCTTATCATTTGCGCCCAGGGTTAAAGCAGCATGTGTTTGATTGATGATATCGTCCAAATACTTGTCGAGTTCTTCGTCTAGGAGATTCTCATCTTCTCGTTTTTCTCAAAATTTCTTGGTACTCACGCGAATGTTGTTCAATACTTCACCCTGAAAAGAAATTGAGACGTTAATTAAGAGAGTAAAATTCTAAAAAAATAAAAATGAAAAAAAATGAAAACATAAGAAATTATAAAAGAAATATAGAAGGAACTCACACTTAATTTCACTTGGCTCGAAGAAGTTTCGTATCCTTGAGGTTCATAATTACCGGGATTGGATATCAGTCTGACATTGTTCACCATGAACCATTTATAGTACCCCTCATATACAGAGCCAGGGTCTCCTCCTCCAAATCTCGTAGCACATACTCTTCTCTCCTATTCCAATGACGACGTACTGCGAAATGGTGGTCCACCCAATTGTTGCTAGGATTCCCAGACATAATGTGGGCGTGATCGAGAAGGAATGCTACGTTATCTTTAATCATAGGACGCTTGAGAACATCCTGTATGTATCCAAATTGTCTCACAACTCTGCCCGACTCGTAGGGTTCCCTAATAGCCCAACAGAACATCTAACACCTGGTCGTCCAAATTGCTTGGCCTTGTGTATAGAAATCAGGGAGTCTATGAAGGACATGTGCATATGGTTTCCACCGAAACTGCACGAAAAGAATTTCATTAGATGGTATAACCAGAATGAAAAGAAATTCAAAGTAAATATAAATACCAAATTACAAGTACTTACATCTTCAAAACGCAGGCTTGTTAATTGATCTCTAAAAGGTGGGGTGCTGCTCCTTGGGGCGTCTCCTTAGGTGTACCTACATTCCCACCTCAATGAACAAAGGGGTACATTTGAATTAGTAAAAAAAATGAATAAGAAACAAATAGAAATAAATATTGAGTTATTTGAACTGAAAATACGTACCGCTGAGCTAATGGAGCGGTCTCATCAATCAAGTAATCTACTCATTTTCTTTGTGGCGTGATTCTCTCGATCCGCTCATACGCCCATACCTAGTAAATTGCAATAATAATGTTAAAACTTCAAATTATAACGTCGAAAGCGGAAAATAATTAAAACACCAATTGAAAACTAATACGTACCTGTAGCAAATATAAACAGCCAATGGCGTCATGCATGGTGTACTGTGGTGCATCGCACAGTCCAGAGTACAAACCAGCCAGCAGTGTCGATCCCCAACTGTATCGACTATACTGATCCAAATCCTCAACCTGGGCCAAGAACTGCAGACTGACAGTATTTTGCGTCTTATTAGGAAACATGAAACTGCTAATAAAATGCAGTGTAAGTGTCCGGGCCCTTTGCTCGACTCGATGGACAGTGGAATTTTCAGGGAGTGCGCGACCCATCTCATCTTTGAAAAAACCAACATTGACACATTGGCCATTTACTTGGGCTGGCCGGAATCCTAAATAAGCCTCATAGCGATCCCGCCATTCATCTGTAGTCCGGCTAACTATCGTCCCGTACACCGAGTCACCATCCACCCGAATACCAAAGAGGACCTCGACATACTGTAGTGTCATAGTCGCCTCTCCGAAATTGAAATGGAAAGTGTGGGTTTCTGGCCTCTACCGTTCCACCAACGCGGTAATGAGACCGAGATCCACTCTTTTGTAACCTACTATCATGATCCCCTCAAAACCAGCTCTCTTAATGACTTCCTTAACCTCCGGTGCCGTATTTTTGTATATCCCCCAAAAATCACTGTCGTATCTACGGCCCTTGAGGCAGAATGTTTTAATGTCCGGTATCTTGTTCTCATAGACAGCTTGGAACCTATGCTTTATTTGATGATATAGCATTTTATCTTGTATCGGTCCCGGGTGAAGATGTTTAGGTTGATATTCATATTGCGAGTCCGATGCCTGCTGCGCCATTTCAATCCTACACAAGGTAACCAAAGAAAACCTCAATGCCCTAACTCATTATTTGACCAAATTCAAAGCAAACCAAACTAATACACAATATCTAACACACAAAAAAGACAAGTATATAAGACCACAAAAAAAAAAAAGCAAATTGATTGCAATGGCCAGTTGTGAATTCGATGTATCATTTGCTCATCCTGATTGAAAGTTTTAGGTGGTATTCAAACCCTGAAAATGTTGTTACAATATCAAACCGACTAACACCAATACAACTAACAATATATAGTTACACCAATATCAAACCGACTAACAGGCACTAGTTACACCAATATACAATATCAAATTAACACACAACTAACACCAAACTAACATGCACGTTTAAATCAGCATGTACATTCATCAATTGATCACACAACTAACCGACTATATTATCACCAATATAAACTAACTCATTGTTTTTCAAAATCATCAAACTAACCGACGCACAACTAACCAACGATTCCTGAATTGGCAATTCAAAATCACCAAACTAACACCAAACTAACTCATTGTTTTTCAATTTCACTACATTCAAATTTCTGAAGAAAAAAAATTTGAACAACAAAAAACTAAAGAGAAAATAACTTATCGTGAGTTTCACAGAGTCGCCGGGACAGGAGGGAGTCATCGGAGTGGAGAGAGTCGGAGGGAGTCGCCGGGAGGAGTGGAGGGTCGCCGGGACAGGAGGGAGACGCCGGAGTGGAGAGAATCGGAGGGAGTCGCCGCATGCAACACAAGACGCTCATAATTCGGAATGATGTTCCAATTGACCGTCGGCCATTGTTCCTCATAGGGAACCGGAACAAAGCCCGTGTAATCAAATTGTCTGCGCCACATTAGAAGGCGCCACACACTATGGTATAGATCAATAGGCCGATCCCTTTTTCTCCGAAAAACTTGGAGTGCGTGCGTATCCAAAGACCCACTCCTGCCACTTAGCCGTGTTGCAGTAACAACACGCCACATAACATCATCACCATCAAAAGGGGTGGCTTCAAACTGGCTGCTTTGTCGTTCATTTTCTCATATTTTTTCCATAACTCAGGAGGGATCGGTGTCATTCAATTTCTCGCAGACAATTGTTTTTCTCTGTAGAATTTAATAGTTTTGCAAAAGGTTGCATCGATCAAGGCTCTAATTGGTAAAAAACGGATCCCTTTCAACGCATTATTGTAACTCACAAAAATGTTGGTTGTCGCTATGCCCCAACGGCGAAGACCGGCTTTCAATCGAGCCCAGTTACTCCCTCCAATCCCTCGAAGATACTCCCATGCAGCAGGTTTGAATTCAATAAGCTCTGCCCTCATACGGTTGTATTTCACTCTTGAAAGCGTCGTGCCCATCTTCCAACATAACCGCTTCACCTTTTTACTATTATATTGCGACACAAGATTGCTGCGAACGTGGCGGAGGCAAAGAAAGTGGCCACCATCACCTAAATCACACCATTCATCCATCTGTGACATTGCGCTCAACAACCCTGCATTCTGGTCGGATATCACACTTACAATTCTATCATACACAACCCACAACCTCAAATTCCTCATAAAAAATGTCAAACTCTCTACTGTCTCCTCATCCACAATCGCAAATGCAACCGGTAAAATGTGCTTGTTTGCGGTATAGACCACCGCAACAAGCAATTTACCCTTGTATCCACCACGCAAAAAGGTTCCATCGATACAAATAACCGGTGGACATTCAAAAAACGTCTCAGCCACTGGTGCAAATGACCAGAAGACGTATTTAAATGTCCTATTTCCCCTATTCCAACCTTCTTGTCCCTCCTTCCATTCCCACTCTACTACAGTCTCAAGATTAGTAAACTTAAGCGCAGTGATATACCTACACAACAACAAGTCATAGTTAAAATATTTCAATACATGTAAAAAAAAACACTAAAAATATTTCAATACACAAATAAACCTTGATATTTACCGTGGAAGTTCTTCGAAATTCGAGGTCCAATCACCATAGACCGCTCCTATGGCTTTCCTCCTCCCGTGCCACGCCCTTTTGTATGGCACATCTACTTTCAATAAGGTCTTCATATCTTTCTGTGCCGAGGCTACCGTATAATCTACGTTGTCCTCAACTTTTCTCCTGATGAGTCTAGCAATCAAAGACGCGTCCACACACTGATTGTCATTATCATTCACGAGAGTCATGCAATTATGTGCATCATGCCATCTCACAATTTCATGAAGGCCGTGATCTTTCAAAGACACGTGCATCTTCCACTCACATGGTGGTTCACCATCCTCACTTTCCACATTAAATGTTCTGCACCGCACAGCCCACGTCGTTGGACTACTCGTGGCGACTGTATATTCCCTTTTATGATGGATGTTCCATAATTTCACAGCATCTTTTGATTCTGATTGGGATTTGAAACAAACACCAATGTTCATTCCTTCGGGCGTCTCATCCCATATCTTAAGAGCAAACTCATCCTTGTCCACACATGAGGCATCCCATTTCCCCATCTTACTATATACATGGCATCGGGGCAATGGATTACAATCCCTTTCCTCATTTTCCAACCTTTCATCATCACTTTCTTCAAAATCACTCTCTCCGGAGACATCACAGTCTTCTTCGCTTTCACTTGGAGCTATGTAGTCAGAATCCGACTCTTCCCGGTAGTCATCTTGTGCAAATAAAGGTGTCTCCTCTTCATCACGGTTTCGAGAAGTACTAGCACGTTCCCCCCTTGGAAAACCACCAAATGACACGTTTTCCAAACTCGCTTCTCTTTCTTCTTGAGTGATATCTTCCAAATCTATGTATAAATCCAAATATGACATTGGATCTACACGGTTCATGAACTCTACGTGCGAATCATTCTTGATCTTCATTGCATGCCTACCACCGGGACTATCGAAAATCAAAGAAAGGTGGAGTTTCACGTGTGCTGGATCCCAACCAAGTGTCATGCAAATCTTACTAATCAATCTCTCATATGACAACCTTTCCTCAACAAACAAAGCATCATCCGACATATTCGAAAAAGTGTTGATGCTACCATTCTCTATCACATACTTGCTTGTATATTTCTGTCCACTAATATTCTGAAAAATTCAAATTTGTCCACGTTTATTTTAATTAATTTTTTTCGGGAAAAAGCCCGTGATTAATGCCTCTTCAATCAAGGCACTCTTGCGGCATGAGTAATTCCCCAATCAAAAAATTTGGGACCACAAAAAATCAGCAAGAAAAATAATCAACATTAATACTAATTCTTTTTATTCGGAAAAATTAAAACTATGGTATGTCTTGATTTTATCATATTGTAGTTAATTGATAGAGTCCATAAATTGTGTTTTAATTGTTGATATTTTATTAGTTTATAGACTCGGATGGATTTAATTTATTATTTTTGTTCTTATTTCATGTTAGGAGCTGGAAATAAGAGATTGGAGCTGATTTGGGCTAATTTGGACGTCTAGGGACCTATTTGCAAAATTAAAGAAGTTTGGGGCAAAAGTGACAAAAATACAAACTTGGAGGACCAATCTGAAATTTCCGGATTTCTTTTCTCTTCTCCAGAGGCTGACCTAATTTCCTCTTTTAAATAGACTTTTAGTTTTATTTTATGAGAGCAGCCGTGCAGAGGCCAAAGGCTAGCACCTCCCACCTCTTGTTTTTCCCGAATTTTCATTTTTTCCATGGAGAATCAAGCCGTCATACTTCCAACCATGAGTGGCTAAGTTTTCTTTTCTGATTCAAGGGATTTATTCAGTTATTTCATTATGAGGTTTTGTTCTTAATTATTGTTCTTGCCTATGATTTAAGTATTTGTTGATTCTTGTCTTTATTGAAAGTAGATATCATTCAACTTGATAACTTGATTTGTTATTTATTTCTAGTGCTATCTGCTAGTTGAATGTTACGTAATAGACATGAACCGGCGATACTGAGTAGCAATTAGACAAAGCATGTGTATTGGTGAGATATTGAATATGCATGTTAGTTTAAATGTGGAATCAATGAGACAAAGTCTGAATAGTTGCAGCTATCTCAATTGTTTAGGTTTTGGTTCAACTATATTTCCTTGGTTTTTATGCTATCATTGTTTGGCATGGAACGCTATCGTGCCCAGCCAAATTATGATAAGGACTGATTGAGTGCTAGGCTTGGTTAGTTAATTTAGGGAAATTAATTGATTTATTACGGCTATCCTAATAGATCTTTGGTTGAATGCTTAAATTGCAAGAGTAGTTTTAGTAGCCTATGATTAATGAAATAATTGAGTTATCCGTCCTTTGAGTGGGAAGTCTGTTATTTTGATTTCTTTTCTTTTATTTAGTTTTTGTTATTTGTATTTCATTATCTTAGTTTAGAAAAACAATCCAAAAATCTCCTTTGCATTAATTTGAAGGAAACAATCCATCGTTCCCTGAGGAGACGACTTTACTTCCCTATATTACAGTAGTTCGAAGTAGGTTATTTTATTTGTATGTATTTGACACTTCATCAAATTGGCGCCGTTATTGCGGAACGGTGTTAATTGATTTGTTTCCTTTAAATTTTTGTTTTGTCTTTAATATTATAATTTTTTTTCTTCTTTTTTTCTTTTGCAATGGACTATTATGCACATCAATCTTGGAATCGACGAGATGACCATTGGAATAAAAATGAGGTAAGTTCTTCGTATCTTGAGCAAAAATTATTTGAACTAACTTCTCTTATGAAAAATTTGGCTATAGGTCAACAGAAACAAGTCCCAAGATGTGGTCTTTGTTTAATGACTGGTCATACTAGAGAATTTTGTCCAAGATTATCATATTACCAGTGGGAGCCTCAGGATGCCATGAGAGAATCTTGGGGACCGCCACAAGAGAGATACGAAACTAGTTCATACTCATATGATCCAGGTTGGCAGGATTACCAGAATTTCAACTATGAGTATTAGCCATCTCAGCCACAAGTGTATCATGTTCCGGAACCTCCACAGTCTCAAAGCTCATATTTGTCTTTAGATGAGATTTTTAACGCTTTGGTAGCTAATACTCTTGAATTTGAACAGGAAACAAGAGCAAGCATAAAGGATTTGGGGAGCTGGCCGAATTAGCCAGCTAGCTAATGCTATTAGCCAGTCCGAAGTCTCAAAGCCTGTGGAATTACCATCTCCATCGGTAGTTAATCTTGTTGAAAGTGTGTGCACCATGAAGGAAGTAAGTCCCAAAAATGATGTATCTGAGACGAAGGTAGAGAAAGAAATTGCTAGAGAAGAGCCACATTATGTGGTACTTTCTTCGTTTCCTAGCAAATTCTCAAAGGCCGGATTAGAAAAAATGAAATATCCATTCATAGAACAGGTTTATGGTGTTGAGACTGCAGCTACTCAAAACACAGAAGATTTGAAACATATGAGAGTAGAGAAAAATGAGGCAGAGGCATTGGATGACAATGAGGTAATTGATCTTTCTATTTTATTTAGTCAAACTAATGCAGCTGATACTTCTTTTTCTGATATGTCAGTAGAGTCAAAGATAGAGGAGCCCAAACGGAATGTGGTGGAGAATTTTTCCAAGGATGAGATACATGTACATTTGGTGAAAAATTTTGACAAGCTGCCTTATCATGGTGAGCTTCTTAAGAATTTTTATGCTGAAAAGAAAGAAAACCAATTTCATGGTGTCGAGGTAGTTTTAATTGGGAAAAATGTATCTATCATGCCACAATCAAAATTTTCTTCCAAATGCAAGAATCCAAGTATGGTTACTACTTCATGCACTTTCAATGATGCATTTAAGGATTGGAAGCCTCCAAAAGTTGTTTTAATACCATTACCTAAATCTCTTGAGTGTGCATATGGACATCTATCTCGACCTCCTGAAATAGGGCTAATCGTAGATGCAAGTTTCTTGAGTCTAGATAGATGTGGAGTGTTTAAAGAATCAGTTAGAGGAGACTACTTTTCACCTCATTTTGTTGAATCAATGTCTAAATATTAATTTGGTCCATCTAACTTCGATTTCCTTGGATGTTGCTCAAAATTTTATCTACCATTGTTAGGTGGAAGTTCAAAATTTTCACCTTGAGACACACCAATTGGTCTAGCCAAAGACAAAAAAGAAAAGTGCTTATTGGGAGGCAACCCAAGTTTACTTGATTGTGTTTTGATTTGTTAAATTAGTTTTGTCAGTTGAAATTTAGTTTTTCATGCATGTTTAGTATTTTATTTTAGTAAAAAAAATAAAAAATTTGTTAAGCGTGATCATGGGTAAGATAATATTGGGTTCGCTGCATTTTTATTGGAGTAATTTTCTCTTAGGCGTGATCTTGCCTAAGAGAAGAAAGGATTCTGAAATTTTGATTTAATTTTTGACAATGACCAGTGAATCTCCATCCTTACTAGACGTGATCACATCTACCATGAACATAGCCATTTTTGTTTTTTTAAAAAAAATACTGTCATTTTTTTCACTTTTTCAGGAACCTACAATTCCACATTACCAGTGGCGGATTAGCATTGACAGCCATCTGCTTCACATCCATCGCTGATTCCCATTATTGCCGGCAGCCAGGTTTCTCCACCACTGCACCACAACAAGGGTGCCACTCTCTTTGTCCCGATGAATTCCAACGGCTATACCATAAAGTCTGGTGCACTCCTTCATCTTTCTTGGCCCGGCAATTCTGTCCGTTTACCACCGTCGTCATCATCGTTCAATTCTACTCCATCCACCATCAACCATCACCATCATCATCATTGTTCACACTGCCGCTCCGATCTCATCATCGGCGACCGGCGGAAGCGATCGGCGGCAGCAACATAAGCGATCAGAAGATCACGATGGAAAGGAAAAGAACAGAGCAGCGTTAGCAATCCGGATCAGAAGATTTTGTTATAAATAGACACTTCCTCCGTTTTCACCTTTATGTCAGTATGAAGTCCACCGCTGCCGCTGTCTCTATTAGTCATTATCATCATCATCCTGGCTGCTTCACTCTTGGTTTAGCCATCATCCGTCAAGCCTTGGAGATGAATTATCAACAAGTTTTTCACACTATCCATTTCAATTTCAGTACTTTCAATTGCAAAAAACATTCTCCAGGGAAGATTCTAACTCCATCTTTTTTATAGCAGTTCCGATTTAATTCTTTTTGCTTCAGTTTTGATGATGGTCTTCTTTGGAGTTTGTTTGTTTTTTAATTGGTGTCGAGTATCAATGTTTATAAGTCTCAACTTGTTTGAATATTTTTTCTTCTATGCTGCTACGAGTTGAGTTTGATTTGTGCCTTTAGTGGTTGTTTCGTGGGGATTGAATTTGAGTGAATTGAATTTAAATGTGTTGTTGTATCCCACACTATGAAGTCGTGCTTAGCTCCTTGGTTTACTTGTTTTGTGTGAGTACCATAAGCTACATTGAGGACAATGTACAAATGAAGTGTAGGGGAGGGGTTTCTGTTTTCTTTTGTGTGTTTTCTTGTTTTCTTTTGTGTGTTTTTGCGTCTTTTCATAAAAAAAAAAGAAGAAAAAAATTGAAAAATGAAAAAAAAAAATCAAGAAAAATAAAAAATACCAAAAATAGCCAATGATGAATTTAACTTGAGGCTCTGAGAAATCTAATTACATTGGGACAAAAATTTCTTTTGAGTCTATGCATTATGTGTTATATCCTGAATACTTTACTTGCGCACTTTAGCCGTAACTCTGGGATAAACTTAACATGTATGTGTAATTACCTAAATTCATGTGATATGCCAAAGTTTGATTTGATTCATTCAGTATTTTGAACTATGTGCATGTGGGACCTTACTATATTATAGAACCCAAAAGTAGGCATTAACCTTATCATCACTTGAACCTCGAAAAACGGGGGAGTGGTGGTTTGAAAATAGCCTTTTTACCTTCTTGCTTAAAGTACTTCGTACTAAGTAAGTGTGGGGAAGGGGTTGTTGGCAGATGCTTTTCTGAGGTTAGGTACAATTTAAAGAGGGAGAAAAAGAAGAGCATTCAATGTTGATGCTAGCCCATTTATAGGTGAGAAGTCTGGCAAACAACTAGCAGAGTGTCCTCAGGCCCGTCGGTGAGAAAATATGAGTAAGTAGACTGCCCTAAGTTGCTGAGCCACTATACAAGTCACTACATACATCAAGTGGAAAAATGCTCTGGGTAGGGGACTGAGTGGGAAAGATCCTGAAGAAAAGCCATATGGACACTGAAGAATGGGTATAAGGGAAGTGCGTTGAATTGTATTATGTGAGGTGTAATTGTAAGCCTTCGGTTTCATAATATGTGTAGGAGTAACATTGCATTGAAGTACGATCTGAATTGGGGATCTTAAGTTCACTCTTCAGTGGCATATTTACATTTCAATTTTTGTATTTTATGCTATGTGTAACCGTGATGTCCCTAAGAAGTTGTTTACACACACACACAAAAAGGGCTAAAGGGTAAAAGTACATTATGTATTTGACTCGGTTGTGAATTTTTGTTTCATCGTTACCATGATTTCTTCTGAGTGCTAAAGTTTCTGAGGTGCATCTTGAATAAGAATAGTTAAATTTCCTTTGTTCTTTAATGCTTGAGGACAAGCATGCTTTAAGTGTGGGGGAATTTGATAGAGTCCATAAATTGTGTTTTAATTGTTGATATTTTATTAGTTTATAGACTTGGATGGATTTAATTCATTAGTTTTGTTATTATTTTATGTTAGGAGCTAGAAATAAGATATTGGAGCTGATTTGGGCTAATTTGGACGTCTAGGGACCTATTTGAAAATTTGAAGAAGCTTTGGGGCAAAAGTGACAAAAATACAAACTTGGAAGACCAATCTGAAAATTTCGGTAGTCAGTTAAAAATTTACACAATATATAAAAATTCAATTCTATTGGAACAAAGAAAAACTCTTGAATCTGATTGTGTCTAAACACCAAAAATAACATGGTAACAGTAACAAGACAACAACAACAATAATAATATAACTTATACCACAAACCAATCATAATACACAACACCCTTGAGGAAATTGCTCATGTACAATTACCTAAGGATATATTTAGTAGGTTTGAACAACGCTTCATTATTATAAAGATTTCCTCATCTGTCTACATCATCATACTTATTATTTTTTTAAAAAAAAAAAGGGGTCATAACATAAACAGGCTTTATAGCATGGATCGTAATTGTCAACAAGCTTACGGCATTTCATTGTCAATGCCTATTACTAATAATGCCATGTCGATGTTCAATTGTTCATTTTCAACAACCGTTTCTGAAAAACTTACAGCAATGCATGAAAGATCTGTGATTGTTATCTTATGCTACGAATTCAGGCACATGCTTATTTTTTGTTTGTTTTCAATAATTAACGATGGGGACCTATGGTATTTGGATTTAAATTCATCACGGAATTGTTTAAATTATTTTCTGCTGGCAAAAACATTTAATGTTTGTATTGTTGGTTTTAAAAAATTTAATTGAAAGTGATTTCCTTAGTGGAGTGGTATTGCTTGACTTCTGATTTCTCCTTGTACTAACATAAATTATGGAGCCCTTTGCAAATTTCACAAGGTGTACGAAGGAAAATGATTCGGGGAGAATATAAATGTGGAAATTATAGCTCACGATTCACAAGATCTCATGAGGTTTAAAGCCTTTCAGTTCCCGTTATTCAAATCACTGATATTATGAGCTAATTATTCGGTGATAATAATTTAGGAAAAATGAGTTCCTTAATTGGACTATAATTGATCCCTTTCCAATATCTGGTTTGAGATTCCTTGAAGTTTTGTTACTTTGGTGGTACAGTCGTACAGATTTTGATTATCACTCATTTCGATCCACCGAGACTTAGGATTGTGATTCGTGGGTTTGAGCTCTGATAATCTTACGATTTCTTTTATATATATATATATATATATATTTGTATGGTGTCCACAGTCGACAACAGTAATTAAACTCCTCGCTGAATTGTAGTCACCTTAATGAGTGTGACAGTTGATCAAAGTATTTAAGGTTACTCTATTCCCATGATATCTGATAATCTTACGATGAGATGTCAATATGGTTTCTATTAATCTGCGAAAATATTACACGCGGCTAGAGACGATAATTTCATGACTTCTCAGATTCGCGCGACTTACAATTGACTGGGTCGCCATCACAATGATTGAAAAGAGATCAAAAGGTTTTGTTGTAAGAGTGGATATTAGTAGAGGTGAACTACTTAATTTTTTCGTTATGTACTTATTTTCACTTATCGATGAAGACAAACGCGATACTATTGAAGTCTTTGTGTTTTGCATGATTTTGTTTAGGCTTTATTACAATTACTAGGAATTTCATGCCCCCGCTACGCGGCGGCAGTATGAGTTGCTTATTTTAATTCTTTTCGGATTAGACCATTAATTAATTATGTCAATTATATTTACAAAATATCATAAGTTCAATTATTAATCATTCAAATTTTTAGCATAAATCTCAAAATTTCATATGAATTATTTTTTGGAACAGACCGACTACTTAATTGTACTAATTTTTACAAACCAGACCTCATTTTTTTGGTACTGACATCTCTAAAAGTCGATTTTCTCTTTTTGGATGGAAAGAGTAGACTCGTTTATATGGAACTTCCAGTTAATCTACTCTATATATGTAGCACGTAATAATAAATACGTGCTTATGTGCATAGTTATTAGTAACTTCGTGTGTGTTATCTCTCTCAGTCATTTTATCAAACAAATGAAGTGCGCCTTCGCTGCCAAATGCACCAACACACAGAATAGTCTCGGAGAGAAGTATGGGCAACCATTTTATTGCTTTTTCAATTGTTATATATGATCTAGGTCCATCTTTTTTTGAGCAACGAGCGGTAATTAATCTGATGAAATACCTTAAATTACCATGAAATCATCAACCAAAAGTGAATCTATTGAATGAGCCAGTTACTACTTGAAATAGAACTCCAATGCTTCAAATCTGGACAATAATCTTGTCATTTCTACCCAAATCAAGAAAAGAGAAAAAAAAAAAAAAGATAGTTTAGCTGTAGAAATCGAGAAATACTAAGGACACCTGGGGTTAGTAATTGAGATAAAAGTTAGGCTGTCTTTTTAGTGGCTGAACGATTCTGGCCTTGTTTAGACATCAACTCATTTTACATTTTCACTCATTTTACCTCTTAAACACAAAACCCAATGGAAAAGAAAATATTATCCAAACAATTTTCTGATTTACAATTTAAGTTCCAACTTGAAACACTTTTTGTTAGTGTAATGATCATTTTAGAACTACAAATAGTTCAGTGACAAATTTGGCAGGATTCTGTTTGTTGAGTGATTGTTTTTGAAAAGTTCTTTTTTGTAGTGACTATAATTGACCGTATTTAATTATTTAGTGATGACTTGTACTTGATATTTCAAAATGTAGTTCAAAATACTTTTTTTCAAAACCAACATCCAAACAACATTTTTATTTCCCATTTATTTTCAATTTGAAATACTTTCCACTTTTAAGTGGCAAAATGAAATGTAAGTTGACGTCCAAACAAGCATCTATTTTTGGGAGGGCGTAGGTTGATGGGGAATAGGGAGCTAGTAGACGCGGAGGTGGACGAAGAGGAGAGGGAGGCTAATAGAGAGAAGGAAGAAGAGGAGATGAGAAAGAAAAGGGTGACAACAAACCAACAAACAAAAACACTGTAAAAACCTTCTTCCCGCTTTATAATAAGAATGGATTAGTTCCACTGGTATGTGTATTTATTTATTTATTTATGAGAGTGCATACTGCATACCCAATAAAATTCAATTTAAAATGTTGCCACACAAGGCGGTACCACAATAATATATAATTGAGGAACAACACTTCTTAAAAAAAAAATTTAAAAAAAAATTAAAAAATTGAGGAACAACAGAAGAAGATCCAGATTCGGATTACTAAATCCACTTCTTTTTTCAATTTTGGAAAGTCGGTTTATTTATCATAGATAAATTAATACGTATACTTTCCGAATTTCAAATGGAATAGGAAATCTTCGTCACATCTATAAAAGGAATAGCCCTTTGCAAAACAAGACTATTTTCTTTCTTTTCCTCTTTATCTTTTCGAGATGTCAAGGAAGCGTATCAGAGCATGGGAAGAAGGATGGGAATTCATGGAAAATGGCATCAAGAAACTGAAGGGTTTCTTGGAACCAAATTATGATGATCACATTCTGAGGAACAATCAAAGTCGTTTATTCACTTCATCGGAATACATGACTTTATACACCGTCATATTTAACCTAGCTACCTCTAAGCCTGAACAAGGTGAAGGACGTCCCCTTCCTGAGTTATACCAAAGGTACAAACAAACCCTAGATGATTATCTTGTTGCCCTAGTTCTTCCGGTTCTGAAAGAAAACGCCGCCACGGCCTCGACAACGAGTCTTGGTTGAGGAAAGTGGTGCTTAGATGGGAAAACCACAAGGTCATGCTCAAGTGGCTTTCCCGGTTCTTTCATTACTTGGACCGGTTTTACGCGTCACAGAATGGTGTGGATTCTCTGAATGATGCCGGTGTGGCCCTATTCCAGATCTTGGTTTATGAAGATCTGAAAGAGAATTTGAGGGATGCGATTTTGGGTTTGATCAATCATGCAAGGGAAGGTGGGCAAGTTGATAGGGCTTTGATTAAGAAGGCAATTTACATGTTTGTTGAATTAGGTAAAGGAGACGTGGATACATTTTATGTGAATGATTTTGAAGGACACATGCTCGAGGAAACGAGTACATATTATTCGAGGAAATCGTCGAGTTGGGTCGTGGAGGATTCTTGCTCGGAGTTTATGAGAAAGGCCGATGAATGTTTGAGGAGGGAGAAAGATAGGGTTTCTCATTATTTGCAAGCGAGTTCGGAGAGAAAGCTCTTGGAAAGAGACGAGATTGAGTTGTTGGTTACTCATGGAAATCAGTTGCTCGAAAAAGAGGATTCGGGTTTGAATCTCCTGGATTACATTCAAGACAGGGATCTTTTTAGTGAATTTCACCGCAAGAAGCTTTCTCACCGCCTTTTGTTTGACAGGAGAGACAATGATGATCATGAAAGGTTGATTTTAACAAAGTTGAAGTAGCGGTTTGGTAGACATTTTACTTCCAAAATGGAAGTGATGCTAACAGACATCTCATTAGCCAAAGAGCTTCAAACCAAATCCCATGACAAACCGAATACCATGCAGCATTTCCTTACTATGAATTGGGGTCTCTATGCCCAGATTATCCACTGTGACCGAAATATCTATGTAATTCAATTTTTAAACAAAGAAGGGATGCTATTGGTGCTTCACAATGGCCCTTATGCGATTGATGGTGGTCTCCTGCTGGTACGTCGATGGAATTCCCAATTTTACATCAGCAATCTTAGAGTTACTAAACTCTCCATTTGGTCCAGACTTCATCACGTCCCACTTGATTGCTTCAACCCCCTGGGAGTGAGGTTCGTGGCAGAACAAATGGGTGAAGTAGAAAAAGTAATGGATGATGCAGAGTCTTTATCTACGACAACATATATACGAGCAAAAATCTGGATTAAGCCACATGAACCTCTCAATCCAGGCTTCTATGTAACATTGGACTCGGAGCAGGAAACCTGGTTAGAGTGCCGCTATGAAAGAATGCATAAGTTTTGTCTCCCATGTGGCCAACTCGCTCACCCACTCACAAGGTGTCTCCATCTTAGCGATGCTCAATTGGAATCCTACCTTGATGAGTACTTCTTCAATGAATCTGCTGGAAACAACGTTCCACTGGTGAAGGACAACATGAAAAAACTTTTTTCTGAATCAATGAGGGCTCATGGTCATAAAAATCATAAGCGAACCTCCATCATCACAGAGACATTTGTGGATAGTCAAAGGAACTATTTCGCCACTGTTGATGAAAATACCATTAAAAATGGTTTTGAAATTACAATGAGAGTCAAGCATGGTTTGGAACATGTACAGCCCCCAAACCCTGATTTAAATGATGAGATACAGGAGGAAGACCCGAATGATC
The DNA here is from genome assembly GCA_949775105.1 of Oldenlandia corymbosa var. corymbosa. Taxonomy (NCBI): domain Eukaryota; kingdom Viridiplantae; phylum Streptophyta; class Magnoliopsida; order Gentianales; family Rubiaceae; genus Oldenlandia; species Oldenlandia corymbosa. The sequence continues at coordinate 2,375,837 of OX459123.1, forward strand.
ATATGGATGATGACAATCAAGGAAATGAAGCCCCCATGCAACCTGAAGCTAATGGATTTCAGCCATCTGAAAATGGTTTTCATATCCCAGAAGTTCCCCCCTCCCCTTCGGATAATGGAGGCAAAAATCAGCCAACAGAACTCGAGTTCCATGGAGGTCTGCCAAATGGAGGAGGCCCAGCACTTATGGATGTTGGCCACAGTAATCTGCCGGGGGGATCTATTTATTGTCTACCAACTAGCAATAGCCTCCTTCAACCATGGCTACCCCGTTGGCCCCGAAGGAACATGTGGCTAAGTCAATCACAATAATCATGCATCACCCTGTGATGTGCATGTCGGAGTTAATGAGGAAGGACATCTGGCCTTCACATCGACTGAAGAACTGTTAAAGCAGACAGAGGTGGTAAATACTCTTTTGCAGGATGGTTAACAAAACCTTCCAAATGAAGGTAGTACATCTCAGCAACGGGAAGATGCAGCTAAAACAAGCCAGCCGAATCACATGGTGAATCTTGCGGAACTGTCCCCAATCCTAGCAGAAAAGGAACATCTCTCTTCACAACCTCTCCGGGTGGCAACAAAACCCGGAGGGGACTTACATGAGGTTCATGAATTGACCAAAGAATATGTGGAGTGGCCAAAACTACAGGATGTAGAAGTTCATCTGTTGGCACGAAAGGACATGCTTTGGGAATGGCAGCAACGAAAGGTCAACAAACTCAAGAAGGGGTACTTTTGTTTCCAAAAACCCACTTATGCTGAAGATAAAGCCGACAATTTTTCTATCAACTCGAACAGCTCCCCGATCCAGCTTAACCCGTATCAGGTATCTACTTCAGCCTTGTTTGAGCTACTCTCTGATGCTGAAAGTGATTTTGGCAGGCTGAGGCAGACGGATAAAATCAGGAAAAAGAGAACTCAGAGGATTCGGAAAACAAGTCACAACTGGGGTAACAGTCATCGCAGAATCATACAAAAAGTCTCTACCTGGTCTGATGCACCTGCCCTATTTACTCAGACAGACACAAGCATTTTCTGGTCAATGCCTGATGGAAGGATGACTAGCCACAAGAGGAACATACCAGATACACCTTTGACTATTCCTAAGGGCAAGAAGCTGAAACTGAAGCTGAAACCATATCCACCACCAGCACTACCAGCAATCAAGAAAGGAGCAGAGAAGGTTTTCCCGGCGATTGAACCAAATCAATCGCTGCAATGTCAATGAGAGTCCTCTGTTGGAATTGTAGGGGCTTGCGAAAGACCCCTACTTCTCAAACTTTGGCGCGACTACTCAAAGAATATCATCCTCAAGTGTTGTTTCTTATGGAAACACTTGCAGAGGAAGATAAAGTGCGGCAGTGGCAACAAAGTACTAGTTTTATGAATTCTACTATAACTAATCCTGTTGGTAGAAGTGGAGGTTTAAGTTTATTTTGGTGTAATAGTATTAAGGTGTCTATCTTAAGTAGTAGCTCTAATTTTATTATCGCTAAGTTTGTCGAACCTTGGGGATTACAATGGTTAGGCATCTTTTTGTATGGATATCCCCATAGACAAGGTCGACCTTTTGTATGGCAGCAATTAAGTATGGCTCTAGCCAATTTGCAGTACCCTAGCATTCTAGTAGGGGATTTCAACCAAGTTCTAAGTCAGGAAGATAAGTGGGGAGGGCGAGTTGTTACAAATAATGAGCCAAACATGCTCATGGACATAATCAAGAAGCACTCTCTCTCAGAATTGAAACACCTTGGGTGTTGGTATACATGGTCCAACAATCGCAAAGGGGGCGAGGAAATTTATGAGAGGTTGGATAGGGCATTCGTCAACAAGGACTGGATACAGCACTTTTATAAGGCTCATCTATGCAATCGACCTATCATGCGATCAGATCATGGGCCAATTTTACTAGAACTTAAGGGTAGCCCATCTCGAACTAAGAGTCAAATTAAATTTGAATCTTTTTGAGTTAAATGCAAGCAGGTACAGGAGATCATAGGCAAGAGGCAGTGGTACATCAGTCTGCTGACCATGAGCCTACGACCAATCTTTCAACATGCCTGGAAAATTGTCTTACTAAAGCCAGTGAGTGGAGTCAGCAGAGGTTTGGTGGTTTAAAAGAAACAGTTAAGGAGTTAATGGCAACGCTCCAACACAATCAGGTTAAATGGGAAAATGACCTACAGAATCCAATTTCGCAGGAAGCATTAAATGACTCCAAATTAGAGTTAGAGGAAACATTATAGCTACAATAGGATTATTGGAGTTAGCGTGCAAAGATTAATTGGCCTCTACAAGGAGACATTAATACCAAATTATTTCATAAATGGGCTACCCGAAACACAGGAAATAAGTGGATCACGTAATTACAAAATGAGCAGGATGAATGGCAATATGATCCCCTGATCATAAATGAAATCATTCAAAGACATTTTCAGCATATCTACATTGATCCGGATCCTTTTCCACTTCATGATGAAGTTCCGACAACAAATTTACAAGAAGTATTGTCTCGTATTCAAAGAGAGCTCACCTCAGAACAAGTGCAATATCTCAGCCAACCTTTCAACAGTGATGAAGTCCTAGCAGCAATAAAAGCTATGGCCCCTTAGAAATCGCCGGGTCCTGACGGTGTCCCTACAGGATTTTATCAAAAATACTGGCAGCAAGTCAAAGGTCTGGTCACATCAAGTGTTCTAAAATCATGTCAACAACAATGCATAGATGATGAATGGAACCAAATTAATCTAGTTCTCATCCCCAAAGTCCAAATCCCAAAGAAAGCCTCAGATTTCCGTCCTATAGGCCTTTGCAATGTGAAATACAAAATCATCGCAAAAATGATCACGACAAGACTCAAGCTTGTGATGGATTCCTTGATAGATGAACAGCAAAATGGATTCGTGCATGGAAGATATATTAGTGAAAGCCTCCTGATTGCACACGAACTTATTCAGCATATCAAGAATAGAAAAGGGTGTATTGGAATGACTGCGGTAAAACTCGATATGACCAAGGCCTATGACAAAGTGTCTTGGGATTTTTTGCAAGCAGTGCTAATCCGATTACATTTTCCTTCATCTTTAATTACCTTTATTATGAGCTGTGTAACTACAGTCTCCTACTCTATTCTGTTTAATGGAGAGAGTTCAAGGAAATTCCAGCCAAGACGTGGATTGAGACAAGGTTGCCCGATGTCCCCTTATCTGTTTATTCTCTATCAGCAAGTTCTGTCAGCAACCATCCACCATGAGGCGACAACCATTTGGGGCTTGGGTATAAGATTGGGGAGGCATACACCGAAAATAAATAAACCATCTAATGTATGCGGATAATACTATTTTCTTTTTAGAAGTGGAGGATGATGCAATCAAGGGACTAAACAGAGCTATTCAAACATATTCAAAGTTTTCTGGACAGAGGATCAATTTTCAGAAGTCTATTATTTTACTCAGTCCAAATCCCCCCTGACTGGGAACGATATTTCCACCAATTCCTGAATATCCCACAAGGGGCTTCCCTTGGAAAATATCTGGGAATTGACCTCAACTTTGTACAGCCAAAAAAGAAGATATTTGAGCATTTTGAAAAGAAAATTCGGGCCAAATTTTTAGATTGGAAGACAAGATCGCTTTCAGTCATGGGCAAAATCACGTTAGCAAAGACTACATTTTCCTCCATGATGACATACCCTATGGGATGTTCAAGTTACCGGTCTCAACACTCACAAAGGTGGATCAAAGAATTTCCCATTTCATATGGAAAGGAGACAAGGAGACAAGGAGGAGAGGGAATTCACTGGAGAGCTTGGCATAAATTATGTATTCTAAACTGCATAGAGACTTAGGTTTGAGATCAGCCAAAGAATTCAATCAAGAAATGTTGGCTAAACATGCTTTGAAAGCAGTCACTCAACCAAATTCCTTGATTGCTCAGATCTATGAGGGGAAATACTATCATGATAAGTCTCTCCTACATCTAAGTAAGGTGAATAATACGACATGGGGCTTCAAAGGTGTCCTTTGGGGGGCAGAGCTACTACGGTCACAGACAAAATGGCGGGTTATCTCAAGAAAAAGCATAAAAATCCATGAGAATTGGATTCCAAACCAGGTAAACTCAATCCATTCAGATTCAATACTAGCCATTCATGCAAATTACAGAGTTAAAGATCTCCTGTCTACAAGTGGACAATGGAAGCTAAGCATATTGCGAAGAATTTTTTCAGACGATATCATACACCAAATTCAAGGTATCTACATCAATCCTCAGCTAGTAGACCAAGATGACAAGATCATTTGGCAAGCAAATCCAAATGGACAGTATACAGTTAAGTCAGGATACTACCAAGCTATGAATATCGCAGGAAAAAATCCTCCTGATGTCGCAGTATCTACTCGAAATATGTGGCAACAATTGTGGAAATTGCAAGCTCCTGCTAAATATAAGTTACTGACCTGGAGAGCTTTGACGGTGGCGCTTCCAACGTTGATTGATCTGAATAAACGAAGGGTTGATCTTTCTCCGATTTGTGCACGATGCCAACAGATAGAGGAAGACACGGATCATGTCTTCCTCGGGTGCGAATGGTCGCTCCAGATCTGGAAATTGTCTTCATTGAGGAGCCACTTTGCCTCCAACCGTCCAATCTTGTTTCGATCTTGGATTGAAAACTGGCTGGCAACACTACCGATGGGGGATAGTTGATCTCTAGTAGTCCAAATGAACAAAAAAAAATTCGACAAGGCTAGACAAAAGGAGATGAATTTAGAAACTGAAGAAGTCAGCGTTATCTCAGTTAATTTGAGTGGGTGGAATTTACTAGAATACCAAGCATTAATTAACTTTGATGGATCTTACCGACAGTCAACAAGACGTGCAAGTGCTGCTTGAAATATAAAATCCTCAACAGGGTCAATTTTACAAATAAAAGCGGTCCAAATACAGGCTTTATCGGCCTCACAAGCTGAAGCGCATGCGTGTAAATTGGCCCTCCAAGCTGCATCACAATTGGGTCTTATGACTGTTACGGTATATACAGACTGTAGTGCTTTAGAAGCGCAATGTTTGCGTGAATTGGATTTCCCCATAGAAGCTCAGATTCTAATAGGTGAAATTATTCAACTAAAACATAAGTTTGTTAGATGTTCTTTAATTAAAGTAGATAGATGTCAAGTAGAAGAGGTACATAGGCTTGCCTATTACCAAACAATGTGTACAAGTACCCCTCTTTAATCTTTTAATATAATACTTTAATCTTTAAAAAAAAAAAAAAAAACTTGACATACATACCAAGTATCAGTAAAACTAAAAATTAAAAAATTAAAAAAAATTTATTATTACTAGACTAGATTGTTCTTTTCTTTGTCTTGACTTTATTTACAATAATTTCCCATTTGTCAAATCTAACTGCATCGTAATTTATTAGATTGTACAGCATTTGAAATTTCAACAAACTAGAAATCATAGTACAAACTAGGTGCACTCCAATAGATTAAGACATCGTATGGTTAGGAAATGTACAAGGAATTTTCTTTTTTAGTGTGATTTTAGGTTGGTGTAATCTCAAAACTAAATAACTGCGGGTGGTCAATTATATCTGTAATTGGTGAAACGGAGAAAGGACGAAAGAAAGACTGTTTTATTTTCCAGCTACATTTGTAATATGGATTCTCTTTTGGGTTTTGATTTTTCCTTTGAAAATGAGATTTCTGGACCTTTTTCTGATACTACAAGATTTCTGGACTTATGTGGATCAAATATGTCCATATTTGTTCCTCCAATTGAATAAACCCAAATGCAAAGTTAATGACATATTTCACATATTCCAGACAGTTTCGGAAATCTGAAATTATCCCACAACCACAAACTTCCAGAATTTTAGTCCCTATCTATAAAATCCCAATTCTTTTTTGCTCCAATGAACAACAGTAATACTCCATAATATTCAATCATTTATACTAAGTTCCAAGTACTTTTCATCAATTAAAAATAATGGCAGAGGTGGTGAAGAACAAGAAGGTGGTACTGAAAAGCTACCCATCTGGAGTTCCAAAGGAGTCTGATCTGGAAATCATCACAGACACCACCATTAGTTTGAAAGTCCCACAAGGCTCAAATGGGGTTTTGCTTAAAAATCTTTACTTGTCATGTGATCCTTACCAGAGGCTACTTATGCAGGAAGATTCTAGTATGGAGGGTGCATTTTCTGGTTACACTCCTGGCTCTGTAAGTACTAGCTTATGATTATTGTTGTTTCATATATGTATGTGCTCTTTGATTTTTGTGGAAGCACTTGAAACAGTGGTCGTATTCGTTACAAGTTGGGATTTCAGATATCAATTTTTGGGGATTGTTTGTTGATGGATCGAGTAAGTGAAAGAAACTACTAGAATCTTCCTGCATAAGTGAAATTACAAAATAGTTTTGGTGAAGAAAGTTTTCAGTATGGTTCTAGTTTGCAGATTATTGGGCTGTTATTCTGAAATTTTAATCAATGAGAAGTTCATATTTAATAGGCTGCATTTATTTTGAAAACTCCAAAGCTAGAATGGCTTGATTGGGTTAGTTTCTGTTATTGACATGTTAGATGGTTTGAATTACTGTGATTTGATATTTGTTTCCCTTGTTTGATCTTTGGATGGTAACTCGCAGCCAATAACTGGATTCGGGGTGTCAAAGGTAGTAGATTCAGGACATTCTAGTCTCAAAAAGGGTGATTTGGTTTGGGGAATTACAGGATGGGAGGAGTACAGTCTCGTAGAAAAACCAGAATCCTTGATCAAGATAGAGCACACAGATGTACCACTTTCTTATTACACTGGTCTTCTAGGTAAATTAACCTGTTCTCCAATCAATTTTGCAATGAAATGTGGTGACTGTCTGTTGGCATGCATTCTTATTCCAATCAGTTCAAATTAGTGTAGATCATCAATCCAGACAAAAAAAGGAAAAAGGATGGCGCATATGTTTCCCATGTTTCCATTATGAAGTGTCACTGCATCAGTAGACAGTTTTGCATCTCAACATTTTATTAACCATGGATATGGAGTCCCTGTCTTCAGTCATTGGAGGAACAGCTCTGAAATTTCTTTTCCATTCTTCAGGCCAATTTTGTCGATAGGACCCCATAGTAAGACTTTTGTTGTCATCTTGGACTAGAAGCTGAAAGTGAGATTCATGACTTCTACTTCGTGGTATTATATATGTCTTCAGCTGATACTGATATGGGACTTAACTACCTAGATGATGAAATTCATTAAAATCTTGTTTTGACCACTTGCTGACGCATGTGGTATTTAGTTCGGATTTTATGATCTATTTCTTCCATGTTTTCTTCACTAAAGAGTGGTTCTTTTATACTTTTTGAAAGGTATGCCGGGTATGACTGCTTATTGTGGATTCTTCGAAGTGTGCGAACCAAAGAAAGGAGAAAAGGTATATGTATCTGCAGCAGCTGGTGCAGTTGGCCAACTTGTTGGACAATTTGCAAAACTGACAGGATGTTATGTAGTTGGAAGCGCCGGAAGTAAAGAAAAGGTACTGCAAGTCTTGCCTTTTTTACTTTTTATGTGTCGTACATCAACTAATTAACTTATGATGTAAACTTCTACCTCTACCTTATCATGTTAACCAGTTGGTAGATGGTTAAGTTGATCTTACATGCCCCTACAACTGTTAAGAATCTGCAGAATGCATCAGTGATTGTCTTGAATAACCAGACTATTGCGTACAACTCTGCAAGTACATTTATTCTGTCTGAAGTTGTTGATGAGACAATGAATGATACAGTTTATGGTTTTCAATAATCTAATGACATATGAGATTTGAATAGCGATGTAGCAAATGAAGGTTTGAAGCTCCTTAATTTTAAAATGTTTGCATATCTAGATTGTGCTCTTCGGAGAGGACTGATTTATGGAATGGTTCACCTTACAAATTCAATATTTTTCATTCATGTTTGTTATCCTGAGAGTGTTGCTCCTCTTCCTGCTCTGCGAATCAGGTTGGCTATAATTTTTAACTGGCATTTTATGTTTGTTTTATATTGGTAAGGTTGATCTTCTGAAGAACAAGCTTGGGTTTGATGATGCTTTTAATTACAAAGAAGAGAAAGACTTGGACTTGGCTCTGAAAAGGTTTGTACTGTTTGATTTTACCAAGCTACATTTTGCTTCCTGCTTGCTCTAATTTTTTTTGTTCTGTCAGTGTCTTCCTTGAAATGTGTAGAATTCATTACCTGATTTAACGTGCATGATGAGTTACCATACCCAAATAAATTGCATGAGGTCTCATTCATCTCAAACTTTGGCTCCATCTTCTTCATAAGGAAAGAGCAGGAAAACATTGTTAACTGTTAAGATTGTTAAGATGCCAGATTCTTTGATGATTTCTCCCTAGTAGTCTTGAAACAAGATTAATGGTATACCCTCGAGCCAAACACTCATTGACGTAGCAAGGTTTGTTTTGACTACTTCAGAATCTTCCCATATCAGTTAATCTGCTACCAGATTATCCACAGATTGCAACCCTTCTGAAACTCATTGATGCAACACTTGGCCAAATTGGTACATGCTACTTGTACTGACCGATCTGCTGTGAATCTACCAGTTGTGAATAAAGATTACAATTAAAACCGATATTCTAAAGTAGGCCAATCTGCTATGTTATTAAGGAAGTCATTTAATCCATTCTCTAGTATTCTAGTTAACTTTCATCTAGAACAACTTTAGAAATATAGTCTTCATTCAAACACATTTAAATGAACAACCAACATTTGCTGTGTCCTGCAGATTTTAGCCATGCTTAGTTAGGATCATAAATCTCTTAAAAGAAAGTTTCTCTTCCAGGTACTTCCCAGAAGGAATCGACATATACTTTGAGAATGTCGGAGGAAAGACACTGGACGCAGTACTTCTCAACATGAAAAAGTTTGGTAGAATAGCAGTGTGTGGAATGATCTCACAGTACAATCTTGTGGAACCTGAGGGAGTGAAAAATTTGGCTAATGTTATATTCAAACGCATAAAGATCCAAGGATTTGGCTACAGTGATTATGTGCACTTATACCCAAAGTTTTTGGAGTTTGTGCTGCCTAATATCAAGGCCAAGAAGATCAACTATGTGGAAGACATTGCAGAAGGGCTTGAAAATGGCCCTGCTGCTCTTGTAGGTCTCTTCAGTGGTCGCAACGTCGGAAAACAGCTGATTGTGGTTGCTTCTGAATGATTTCCTCATTTCCAGCATTTATATTTTCTTCGTCCAGTTTCTTTTACTTTAGTGAATGTAAATGCTATGGGATTTTAGCCGCAGTTGAGTTAGCTCATGAGTAATGATAAGAATGTTTCGATGTGAAAATTGAGTAGGAATGGCTATCTACAAAATGTCAGATGCAATGCATTGGTGAAGATAAATAAATAAATCATCCAGATTTCTACATGGGTCACTAGGATAGGCTGAAGGGCAATTTATATGGTGAATAGGTTCACAATATATGGTTTATTAGTTTTATGAGTTGTATTTCACGCACATAAAAAGGGAGTAAATTTAACTTTTTTTTCCCACAAATAAAACCTACGCTCAGGTTTTATTCTCATGATTTTAGTAAAATTGAATATAATTTCAAATTATTCATAATTACTGTATGCAATGTTCATGGAAAAGAAATTCAAAAGTTTTAATATAATGTTCATAATATTATTTTACATTATACATGAAACAAAACACAGATATTTATGACCTCAACATATAATTAAAATGTTCATAGCAACATAATTGGTAAAACATAATAATATAAATTATTGTTCAAAGACTTAAAAGTATATTTAAACCTTGCACATACAATAAAATATTCATAAAAATATATTACATTGTTCATACGATCCAAACACAATTAACATGAAAACACTAATGAGCCTCACTTTATAAATGTCGGAAAAATTCTAAACTACATCATGAACATACTACTATAAAATATATATTAGCAACTATTATCCGTTGTGAAAGCACAAAAAAAAAAAAGAAAAATCCTATATATATAAAAATCATGAAAATTAAATACAATTACTATGAACTTGACTAAAGTAAGTCATGAACCAAACATTTAATTACATTGTCACGGATTTAATATTAACATCATAAAACAATATATGTGTATGATTGTATGAACTTCAAATTAATCAATCACTTTTATCGATCGAATTTTTTTTTTTTTTTTTGGTTTCCTTTAAATATGGTATGATAAGAAGGTTTTGATTATGAATTTTACTTATATTAGGAATGGTATTTTGAATTGTGAAATCCTATTGAGTAAATTACGGATCTGGTTATCTGCTAATATTAATTTCATAATTAATTTAATTTATAATAAATTATTATTATTATTTTTAATTTATTTTTATAAGAGCACGTGTAAATACAAAACTAGTGCATTAAAGATTGTGAACAGGGTGCACAGTATAACCACTCAGGTTGAGGGGCTTATATTATTTCTTAATTTTCTTTTTAATAAGAATTGAAATTTGTATCTATACGACTAGTGATCTCTTAATATAGATTAAGCCGGCAATTTGTTAAGGAGAATGGACATTTCAAGGTCAAATTTTTGTTTCTTGTGCAACTTCAACTAACATTTGGTAGGGTATCTCCATTCGCAACAAAATAGATATAAAACTTAATGCAGAAAAGAAAAAAGAAAACTGAATAAAGAAAAAAACAAAACTTTGAAATTATAATGGACTAAATCATTCATATTAAGTATGCTCCAAACATTATTAATTAATACTAATTCATTAAAGTAGTTGCCCTGATTTAAACTGGTCAATTAGCGTCCCTTTGAATTTTCCAATGCTTTAGCATGTTTAAAAGTCAAATTCACCAAAAATAAAAATAAAAGTAGCTACACCTTAAAAAGAATCTTAGAAAGTTATTATCAACCGGATCATTTGTATAACTATTATGAGAAAAGAATAAAAATCATTCTGAGTTATGTCCAAAAGACAAATTGCTCCCCGTCATTTCTTATAAGGACAATAATCCCCCATACCGTCAAGTTAAAGGACAAATGGTCCCCTGCATTAGTAAATCTTAATGTAAAAAGATGGAAGTACCCTTAAATCTAAAAATATTTTTTTTACACTAACTTTACCCAACCAAATCGTTTATTTTTTTAAAATTATAAATTCTATTATCCGCTATTTTAAATCCGCAGTTGACTCCGTTTTGATGCATTATTGTCCTTTGCTAATGTAGGGAACAAATTGTCCTTTGGCTTGGCGGTAGAGGATTATTGTCTTTATAAGAAATGTCGGGAGTAATTTGTCTTTTGGGCATAACTCAGAGGGTTTTTTTATCCTTTTCCCTATAATTATAGACATGGAATATTCCCAGTGAAATATACATCTGACATTGAGGCCCAGCGAAAAGAGAAAAGAAAAATCCATGTGCACACTGTACAAATTATGGAGCAAAAAATCTCCCGTCTCATACTTCGTTGTAATATTTGTCGCAATTTTTTTTTAAGTGGGTAAAAGAATATTTCGTTAATTAAGTTTCATTTTGTATTTTTAGAGTATTAATATTAAGGACAAAAAAATGTGTCCATTGTGGTAAACGTACACAAGTGTAGTTTTAAAAATGTCACTCAGACACCCACCTGTAAAAAGGAACTTAGCCAACTTTATTGTTTGAATATTCTAAGTAAATCGAAAAAAAAAAGGAGATAAAAAAAAAAGAGCTCAAATTACAATACTCTGCACAAGATTATTGAATCTTTCATATGCTAGTTCGGAAATTTAAAAATGTGGATCTCTGTGAAGCACAAGAAAACGTTATTTTACTTTCTGACCAACTATAAATTAAGAGTTTATTTGTAAGCATATATTTGATGATTATGAGTCCCTGAACATTCGTCGAATGAATTTTTTTTCTTTGTTTTTTAGAAATAATAGACACAAACGGATTTCATGGTTTCATGTAAAATAGGTTCATGGTTTCATGTAAAATAGGTTCGTTTCATAGCAAATTGTAATAAAATTCTAAATTTAGAGTAATAGTAATAGTATATGAGTAGTATTTGTCTATTTGATGTTAAATATATAGTTTATGATTTCTAGACCGTGATTTTGGGCAACCGAACATGGCCAAGCAGCAAAGAGCGGATCATGGGGAGGAAATAAGAAATTGCAAAAGGTTTCTTTCGCTGAAATCAATTATGGTTGATATTTGATAACACGTCTCGAATCTTTCTCAGCCGCCTCCTCCTGAACCACAAACCCCCCAAAAAAAAAAGTTCTTCACCATCTTCTGGGGTCTTGGACAAAAATAACGGCATGAAAAAAGGAAAAAATATTTTTATTTTTTAATTTTTTTGTGGTCAGAATCTAACACTATCGGAAAATAGTCGTTTAGTAATTGTCATTAATAAAACGAAAGTTCGTTTTCCATTGTTATGTATTTGATTAAAAAATCATAAAATTATTGCGAATAATGTCAACAGAAAAAAAGAAAAGCAATTTTCACGGAAAATAAAAAAAAAGAGTTAAAAACGGAAATTCGAATTCCGTTTTGAATTTGAATCTAAATAATTGCGCTGACACTGACCGCTGATCAGGGGACCGTTGGGCCAGGCCTTCTCAAAAAACACGGAAATTGAAATTCCATTTTTATGGACCCAAAACCGGAAATCGAAATTCCGTTTTTGATTTTGAATATGGTTGTCCAGAATAATAATTGTGCTGACACTGACGTGACACTAACACACTGTACGCGGGACTGGTCGGACCAGGCTTTATTAGTAAAAACGGAAATTCAAATTCCGTTTTATTGTTCACTTATAATTGAATAATTTCATTGTTTACTCGTTTGACGGTTTTGAATCTGAAGAAAAATATGCAATTCTGGACAGTTTTGGAGAAGGAAGTGCAGTTGTAGCTTGTTTTTTATGCCACATTTACATCATTAAGAAGGTTAGTAATGATTAATCTTATTTATTATGTGTTATTTCATTTATTTTTTTCTAATTGTTTGAATTAGTTTAATTATATTTAATGGTGAGATGATTTACGAAATCAGTAATCCTATATATTATATGGAATAATTTATTTTGTATATATTTTTATTAAGATTTTCAGGGTCGTGTTTAGTTGATTTTAATGTCATTGTTAATTACATTAATTTATTATGGACTATTACATTTAAACAGGAGAAAATGGAGTGGAATGGTCCGTATTTTATTAATGTATATTGGAGAAGTAAGTATGTTGTAGAGGATGGTACGATTAGAACCTTTGATAACAGAGCAGATGGCACATTTTTTATTGAACGAAAATTGTCATATTCTGAGTTTTTGGGCAGAATTTATGATAAAGCGAATGGGATAGATATTCTAAGAATTTGAGAATTACTTTGTTGTTTGAAACTAGCGGTATTAGAATGACCGCGACAATCACAGATGACTCGTCTTTGGAAATTTTATTTATTATTTTCCTGGATCATCAAATTTGGATCTGTATGTGAAAAATGAAGGGATAGTTCATGCCCAAAGTTTACTGGATCTTTCTGGACAAACGATGGGTCCTTTTACGTCCCAACAACAATGGGGCAGTACTTTTCAGCAACATCCAGAAGTAGGACTGAACACATTTTGGTCACAGTCACATTGGGCGAGAAAATGCAGAAGCAGGGCCAAGCAGGAGCAGTGAGGATCGATTCGTTACCGAGGCTCAAGGAAGAGATGAAAATGATGGACGTGATTCGGATCAGGATGATGAATCAGACGGTACTTATATTGAAAGCGAAGAAGAAAGTGACTATGAAACATCTGTGGTAGATGAAACTGACGACGACGACGATACAGTAGAAGAGCAACAACAACTGGCAAAAAAATTAATCACTTCTTATCAAGGTCAGCATGTAAATTCAGATATTGGTAACTTCAATGCTGCGTCAATAGATCGAGATGAATTTACACTTAAAATGTGGAAAGGAAAGAAAGAAAACATTGGTTTAAGGACGTGCTTCAACGACAAAGAAGAGATTAGGGCCGCTATAGCTGATTGGAGCTCCTGGCAGAATAGACAGTATTATATTAAATATTCTGACCCGAAATCGTGGGTTGCAGAGTGCATAACCAGAAAAATGGAAACCCCACCTAGCCAATCAACTTGTGGATGGAGGATGCGTGCGTCTCGTAAGCGTCATGGTCTTTTTGAAATTATCAGCTGGACAGACCGACACAATTGCGTGGGACGTACCACAGGAAATGAGAACCGCAATATAACAGCCGGGGTGATTGCCAAGCTTATAATGCGTAATGTTGAAACAGACCCAGATTATTTAGTGAGGTCGATAAGAAATGATGTGAAGAAACATTATAAAGTGGATGTGAAGTACAAGAGAGCAGGGCATGCAAGAAGAAAAGGCATCGAGGCGGTGTGGGCAATTGGATCGATAATTTTACCGAATTACCGTGGTACGATTTTTAAATTTTATGGACAATTTTTTACATATATACTTTATGCACTTTTTTTTTGTTTTTACACTATCCTGGACTGATTTTAACATGTTTGTCTGATTTTTTTAAAATAATATAGGTTATGGCAGTACTTCAGAAGTCTAATCCCGGCACAGTTGTTGAGTGGAAATGGCAGAATGGTACTGAAAATCAGGAGTATCGGACCTTCAAATATATTTTCTGGGCATTTGGTCCTGCTATTGAGACATTTCATAAGTGCCCTCCAGTTGTGAGCATCGATGGTACGCACCTTCGTGGTTAACACAAAGGGAAGTTATTTGTAAAAATGGTGAAAACTACGAACAAGCATATTCTGCCTATCATGTTTGCACTTGTGGATGAAGAAACCGAGGAGAGTTGGTCATTTTCTCTAGTAAATTTGAGGATCCACGTTCTCTTCAACAGAGTCAGACGTCTCCTATTAGATTGGCATAAAGGGATCATCTGTGCACTGAAAAAAATCTTGATTTGTGGGACGAACCAGGTTTGGAATACCACAGGTATTGTCTTCGACACGTTCGGAGTAATATGATTGCCAAACACAGAAGCCAACCGCGACAAACAGCTTGGGGTGGGCTGGAGATTGGGAAAGAAGTTGCAAGCGCACAAATTTAGAAGATTTTGGGTGAAGTTGGGTGAGTGTAATGAAGCAGGTCAAGCATAAATGCATACTATTCCAAAAGTGAGGTGGAGTCTTGCCTATAATTTGGATTATGCACGTTGGGGCAACCTGACAACAAATATATCCAAGAGTTATAACAATGTCTTGAAGGGCATTCGGATTTTACCTATTAGAACTATAGTAGAGTCGACATTGGCCAAAACTGTCAAGTTCTACCGTGAGCAATATGAAAAGGTCTTAAGGTGTGACACCCTTATTGGTGATGAGTATTGGGAAAAATTCTGTGAGTATGAGAATACTGTTGCTGGTCACGATGTGGAAGTGTACGATGAATCAAACCTTGTATACGAGGTGACTACCGCCTTGCATCGTGGTGGTAAAGGCCAAAATGTTCACACAGTGGAGTATAGTAAGGCGCGATGTACTTGTAAAAAGTGGCAAACTTACAGGCTTCCATATTCACACGCATTGCATGTGTGTCGAGAAATTGGTGATCACCAAGAGAACATAATACATAAGTATCATAAGACAACAACGTGACGTGAGCAATTTAGAAATCCCAAATTTATGCCCATTGCAAGAAAAGAAGAGTGGACATTTCCAGGGTGAAACCTTGTTCCCGATTATAAAAATCTTGTTCTTTACAGGGGTCCGGGTCGTACATAGAAGCGGCGATACATGATGGAAATGGATTATAGAGGTCGATGCAGAAGATGTAGGAGATGCGGCATTGCAGACCATAAGACAAGGGAATGTCCTCGTTCGCACCGCAGAGCTGATCTGACAAGAATAAATGTGAAGTGGGACGCTGATGATTTCGAATGCGTAGAATAAGTCTGAATAATGAACTTGTTGAAAATGTTTGCAATTGTCTTTGTTGTTTATCAATAATGTTTGTTTTGTGACTATTATGTCTTTGGGAACTTGTTTGATTTGAATGCTATCTGTTTTGTGTAACAAACAGTTTATTTGTATTGGAATGATGTATCGTGTGTTTTTCAGTTTTAGATATATTTGTACTGTTATTTATCAGTAATGTTTTTTTTTGTGACTGCTATTGCAATGATTTGTTGTAAAATACTTTCGAATAGGATAATTAAAATTTGAGAAATTAAACTAAACGGAATTAACTAAAAAACAGAATTTCGTTTATGTTTTACATAAAAACGCAATTCGGTTTTTCATTTTTATTTAAAAACACATGTCAATTTTTGGTTTTTTTTTGAAAACGAATTTCCATTTTCTGTTTTTAAATAAAACGGAAAACAAATTTTCCGTTTTTTTCTCTATAAATAAACAAAACTGCCAAAGGAGGTGCAGAATCAACATGTCAACCGGTAGTAGAAGCAGCATTTCCACCAGCAGCAACTATTTGCGATACGAAAGATTTTATTGTCCGATGTGTCAAGAAATTTGCAAGTTCACTCTTTCTAATACACCAAAAATTCCCGGTCGTCTTTTTCACAAGTGTCCTAAACACAATTTCGTTGATTGGCCAGTGCTTGTTGGAAGTAATACTGAGACTAGTTATGAAGAGTCTCCTAGAAAAAATGAAGGGAATGTCGGACATTGCATTTGTAGAAACAACTCCAATAATACGATTTTAGTTGTTCTTAATTTAGCATGTTTGATATTTTGTGTTTTGTTATGGTTATTCTGCTAATTAGGGGCTAGTGTAGTAGTTTAATTAATTTTCCTTTGCTCTGGATGTAAAAATGTAAAAAAAATAAAATAAAAATTTATTCTGTATATAAACATGGAAAACCGTTTTTCGTTTTTCATTTAAAAAAATGTAAAAAGTTATTAAATGTGTAAAACGGAATATCATTTTCTGTTTTTATTTAAATTTTTGGGTTTAGGGAATATTCTTTTATTCTTTCTTTTTTCTCTTTTCTTTTCTTCTCTTTCTCCTTTTCTTCCCCGTTCCCATCGACCTACTGCCCGAAACCCTAGTTTAACCCGCCGGCCACCACCCACCTAAATCGTTAGTTTAACTCCGTCTACTCCCTTCGCTGACTTCAAATGGTCAGTACCACTCCTCCTCTTCTTTGGCGTCATCAGTGTCCATCGAAATCCACTGATCTACACCCTCGGAAGGTGCTGGTGGCCGCGGCTCTTCTTCATCACTGTCGGTGTCCGCCAAAATACGTAGATCTACTCCCTCAGAAGGTGCTGGTGGCACCATAAATGGCAGATTTTTCTAAGCTCCCCAGAATAAAAAAAAATATGGATTTTAGGACTTAAGAGTTCGATTGAAGTGAGTAAGTACGTTGAGAGTTTAGTTTCACCTGGAAAACAGAGGCAGCTATGGTGACATTGCGGGTGGAGGTAAGTGGATAAATGATTCTTCTAACTTTTTGTATTTCATGTCAAATGTTTATGTTTCAGTAGGAATTAAGTATGCCATGTATCTTATTGGATCTGATTTTTGCTCCAAGGACAAAATGGTACCAATAAAGTCTTGTTCTTTTGAATGCTACTGTTAGTTCAAACACTTGTTGGTGTTTGATAATTGTATCTGTTGTTGGAATTTCTTCCTGTATTTTGCTGCAATCAGTTTGTTTATTTACATTCTTTTACTTCTATTCATTGGGGGAAAAGCTTGTAAACCAGAAAAGAAGATAATGATCTGGGTTTGGTAACTGTCATATTTTTTGGTTAGATAAAGCGAAGTGGACACGTGAGCAGTAGAAGTTATGAAGAATTGTTGTTTCTTACATTTATTTTTATGCACATGAGCTTTTGAAATGATAGTTTTCTGCCATTTTTTTGGCTTGCTTTTGAAACTTGATATTTGACGCTGCATTTTCATTTTTGCTTCCAAGATTGCATGCTTTGTTAGTTGCTTAAATGATAGTATGTCATTGAAATGATAGTTGCTGAAATAATAGTTGGCTTCCTCCTTTGCGGTAAAATGGTGGCTAGTTCTTCTACCCGAAGCCAAACTAAAACCCAATCCCAAACCCAAATTTTCACTAACCAGGGACCAGACAATCCAAAGCTCCTATACTTGCAAGCTGAGCATAGATCTGGGGCGGTCTTCGACGGTGAGGAAGATTTTATATATCACCATCATACGTGTTGGACTAACAGTATTCGAATTTAGAGTGCGTTTCCCGTAGCACATCAGAAGGTAAGGGATTGTGTTCAAGAAGCCGAGTTTGGGACATTTTTGTTGAATGGACATTTATAATTTGACAACCCTGGTTGAAAGATGGCGACCTGAAACCCATACCTTCCATTTCCCATTCGGTGAAGCAACCACCACACTCCAAGATGTTGAAATTTTATTGGGTTTAAATGTTGATGGACCTCCTATTACGGCGGACACTTCAGAGAAAAGAGACTGGCCTGCTTTGTGTCAAGAACTGTTGGATTTTGTGCCCAAATTCAAAGGTAACTTCATTTACTTAACTTCCCTAGAAGCTAAGGCAAGAGATGATATTGAATTGGAAGATGAAAAATCTATTTATGAGAAGAGGGCTCGGGTGTTTATAATGTAGGCGTTAGGTGGTATACTCTTCCCCAACTCAACTGGCAATATAATTTCTTTATATTATTTGCCATTGTTAAAGGATCTGAAATGTTGTGCTAAACTTAGTTGGGGCGGTGCATGTCTGGGCCGTCTTTACAATAATCTTTGTAAGGCATCAAATAGGACAAGTTGGGATATAGGTGGCTACCTTCGTCTTTTATAGGTTAAGTTCTTTTATCTTTTTTATTTTGCAGTCATTTATATAATTTCTTAAATTGAATTCTGGACTGTTTCTCAATGTTTCATTTACAACTATGGGCCTCGGAGCGTAGCCCTTCGATTCGACCAAGAAGGAATACTGATGAAGATCTTTTCAAGGATCATTCGCTTGGTGCAAGATGGTGTGTTGGTTTGAACCTCTCTGCAGTGCCGGCTCATACCATCACTGCCTATCGAGATCAATTTTCAGCTCTGAGGACGCCGAAGCACGTAAGATCTCGACCTTTTTTTTTTTTTTTTAAGTAATGCTGGATTTTTTTTGATTAAGTGCTGGACATTTTTTTCTCTCAAATCTGGACTTTTTTTTAGCTTATTTTTTCTAGAATTCTATTTCTCAAATCTAGACAGTTGCTGGTTTTTAAATAATATTGGACTGATTTATTAGTTTTCAAAATTCTGGACTTTTTTCCTTGAACCTAGACTGTTTTTTTTTTCCGAATCTGGACTGTTATTTACACTTTTGGTCTGTTTTTCCCCTCGAATCTGGACTCATTTTTTAATTCAAATATGGACTGCTATTTGCAATTCTTGACTGTTTTTTCTATTCAAATCTGGACTTTTTATTTTTGTTTCAAATCTGGACTGTTTTTTGGATTTCTTGACTTTTCTTATTTTCTTTTTTTCCTTCTGTTTTTGTTTTAGTTCACTTGGAGGCCTATGATAAGTATCTCCCTGCACTTCCTGCTGCTTGTACACGAGGTCAAAAATGTTGGCAAGCAAAAACATGGTTGATTTGTTTTGATGTTATAGAACCACATCAACTTGATCTTATCCTGCGGCAGTTTGGACAAATCAAAACTATCTCAGAACCTCCATTGATTGCCAACAAAACTGAATGGGCCAAGACTCACCGTTATGGTATGACCTGATATCATGACACTAATTGGGCAGATAAGAATAGTAAATATATATATCGCCTCCTGGGATGACAGATTGCTATCTATTGAGGTTGGATTATCGATCGATGTACCTACAGCCGTTGCAGATTATCTTCCTTGGTATCAAGCCAGGACCGTGAAGTTCAATACTGATCCTACTAAGTACGACCAAATGGTGGAAGGGTTTCTTGAACAATCAGATAGGGCCAAAATATATATAAGTCTTCCTAACTCTCTTCTTTATTCGAAGTTTTTCAACTCGATTCCTTCTGTTTCTAATGGATCTTTGTTATTTTATATTCCTTTTTCTAATTGTTAAATATCTTTTCTGGAAAATTACAGGCAAATACTTTGTTTGACATCTCCAAGGAGGTCGAAAAACATCAGGCCTCGATCTGGTGTTCAAATGAGAAATGTGCTGAATTTTGCAAATCAATCCATAGTTTTGCGGTGAATGCCCTGTCGGTTGTGCCAACAGAGATACCTACAGTGTATCCCACCCAAGTGCTCCTTCAAACTAAACCTAGAAGAGCCCGACCAGTTGCTAAACATTGCAGGGCTAATGTCCCTAAAGCTGGAATTGGAGGAAGGAAAACACCACAAGATCCCCCGATGCAAGCATGTTTCAGACTCCCTCTCCCATAGAACAAGCTGCCACGGAACAAGATGCCATAGAACAAGCTGAGAATATAGATGTTGAGGTTGAGGTGAATTTAGAGCAAGGTAGTCTACCTTTGGCAAAGACAAAAAAGCAACGGACCCGTAAGCCTCCCAAAAGGTATACACCTTCTACGTCTACGCCACCACCATCGCCGAAGGATTAGTTTGTTCCTAGGTTGTGACTCATAGTTTTAAACTGATATAGATGGATATTGACTATATTTTGCTTCTTTTGTACGATGTTGCTTATGGATATTAGTATCTCTTTTATACATTGTTGTTTAAGTGGAATTTTCCTTTTGTTTTATTCTGTTTTTGGATCTATTTTTTAGTGCTATTTCTGGTACTTTGCAGGCTGAGAAACAGAAATGTGCTTTTTTTTTTTACCAGTTTAGGTTAAAAACGGAAAACCAAATTCCGTTTTATATTTAAGGAATTTTTTACCGAAATTCTTATTTATAATATTATAAAAATTAATAAAGGAATTTTTTTGATTTTATTAATACGGAAAATGGTTTTCCGTTTTATGTTAAACCATCATAAAAAAACTAAGTACTCTTAATTACAATAAAAACGGGTAATGAAATTCCGTTGTTTATACAGTAGTTCTTAAAACGGAAATTCGTTTTTCGGTAAAGGTACTTCCTGACCACTCCCACCGATCTCTCTATTTTAGGTGACAAGTTGTTTCAAGCCATTATTTTGGTAAATGATTCCCATCTTCTCACCATGGGAAAATAGGGAAAATAGTTTTTTATTCAATCTTCTTATTATTGCTTCATTGTCTTTTAATAAGTAGGATTATTTACAAGTTTTAGTCCGTTACTAGATCGTAATCTACTAATCGTTTTGGAGCCTTTCAGTATATACTAATCTGCTGATTGTAAGATTGATTCGAAGTTGTTCGTCGATCAATGGTCATTGGGTTATTGGTTGTGGTTCTTGTCCAAGAAGATGAAACTATAATCATTAGATCTATGAAATGAAATTTTAATCAGAAGAAAAGTGACATGTTCGAAATCATAATTTGATGCGCTACAACTGAAGAATTTAACCGAATAACTCTAAATTTAGATCACTTGAATTGTAGTGAAGGCAGCAATTTTAAATTAAATTTTATGCATATATGCAGTTATCAAATTTTAGTGGCTTAATCTTTTTCATGTCAATAGTTGCTGGGCAAATTCCAGTAAAACTAATACAAAGTTTTTTTTTTCCTCAAAAAAAGAAAAAAAATACAAAGTCTTTCATTTAAAAAAAAAATGACTGTTAGAATAAAGCTCTTAATTGGTCTATTGTGTTGGCCCTGTTAATTTCGTTAATAAGTAGTGGAATAAAACAACTTCAAATTTAATATACGTGAACACAAAGTCAGTCTAACTCTATCATCCGTGTTAAATTTCGAAGTAAACTTGTCACCATTAATGACCCAAAGATCAAAAACCAAATATATATTAGGAGCATAATCGATAGAAATTTCTTTTTTTCTTGTATACTTTGTAGTGTGTGTCCCTTTTTTAAAAATTTCCTTTTTGGAAATTATAGTACTCCATAATACTCTAAGAATGATACTATCCAAGAATCCAAGTTATCATACTTTGACATCAGAATATAGTTTTTTAAACCGTTTATAAAGCTGAAAAATGAATAATTGCCTGAAACATTAAACAAATTTTAGGTAAACTCTAAAATAAGAAGTGAAATAATAACGATACAATTTTTTTTTCAAAAAAAACAGTTCCCAACGTAGAATCTAATACATTAATTAGACAATCACTATCATAAATTCATTATTATCATGTAAGGCCAAAAAGAATCCTCAAGAATCAAGATTAAAATGTTTTTCTAACTACAAAACTTTTCCAAAAAAGGGGAAAGATTATAAAAAAATGTGAAAAAAGCAACAATTGTTTTTATCCGGACACCAAAAGTCGGAAAACTTTACAGAAGATTAATAAAGAAAAGCGGTACCAACCATGACGACAAAGAACACGGTTGAATCTTCCAGTATTAACTCGCGGAGACTCCAATTTCGCTATTTTAATTTAGTCAACAGAATTATTGCTTTTCTTAATTTGCCGCTGCAAACTGACACGTCACACACACACACAGAGAGTTTTCTGACCAGATTACCAGCGAAAATAAGCTGAGACACCTCATCCGAGTCGTCATCATCTGTCAAAGTCGCATGATGTTTCCTACCGTTCCAATCATTCACATTTCACATTGCCACCATTCAATAAAAAGAGGCCCAAATCGTAATTGAAATCCTCGCTTTATAAATTGGATTGATAGTCACTTGTGTTCAAGACCCGTGAAAGTTCAGAAACAGCTGATTAATACGGTGACATTTCTTTTCCTTCTTCTTCTTCTTCTTCATTCAGCCCATTTCTGATTCAAAAGATTCGGAATTGAAGGTTATTTTGAATTCTCTGCTAGTTTTCCTCATCTGGGTCGGCGAAGATTTTGCTACTTGATTCAATTGCTATCCGGGTTAAAGCTCATTAGTTGCAGGTAAACATGCATCTTTGGTTCTTGGAAACTATGGTTTTCTGTGTTGTTTACACCGTATGATGTGGGGATTTTGATTTTTTTAAATGAGTTTTGGTGGGGTCTATTTCTGTGGGGCATTTACTGATAGATGCTCCCTGGATCTGTTAAAGACAAAAAAGATAGGTAAAAAGATGATGATTAGTGTGTCACAGATGAATGGCCATTTCTGTGTTGCATACTGGAACTTGAAAAGATAATTTATTTATTTGCTGGGCGAGTTTATTTTTTTTTGTTGCGGCGTTTGAAGGTATTAGTAGTAGTTTTTGACTAAATCATTCCTCAGAAATTGTATCATTTGGAAGCATTCATTTGTGATCTAGTGTTGACCTCTAATAATTGGGTAAATGGTGAATAGCTGGTGTTAGATTGATTTAGCACGATAAATACAGTTTTTGGGTTGGTTCTGTGCTGATTTACCAGATGAGGGTATATCTAAATCGTGAATTATATATGTTGCGAAGTTGTATCATAAAAAATCTATGGAAGTTCGGGGGTGGGGCGGCTGGCTGGTTGGCCTATGCTGATATATCAATGATTTAGATAAATGTTCATTATGCATGCCAAATATGGATAATAAAACCTTCAACTGAGTTACTGGGATGACACGACAACTTCTTGATTAATTTCCTTCTCATTGGTCATTATATGCTGAGAACTTTGTGTTGTTTGTAGTATAATTCATCTGGCCACAATCATTACTGCTTTTTGTAGCCATCAATAATGTGAAATCTTAGACCAAGTGATCCTGGCCTGGGTTCTTTACTTTTCGATGGTTTGCATCTGATTGCAAGTCGAAAAACTCTGCTCTTCTGTTGATGCAATTTATCCACGGTTGACCTGTGTAACTGCTGTGTATGTCCTCGCCCTACTTAAGAACGTACTGGATGATTTTTTTACATCATGTTGTAGGATTCAAATGTTTTTCATTTGTTGGAACCAATTCATGAAAAAGACATTCTTTATCCATATAGAAAGTGCTACTTGTAGTCCTGAATTGGTTGCCTCGATCTACAGAACCATGGATTTGGCTTGGTTGTGTGTTTCTGGACATGGAATGCTAAAATCATGAGATACTATGTAGTTTCAGAAACTGGCTAGGACAGAGTGTGAGTTACTAGAACTGGCATCCCCTTGGTTGACCTACAACTTCCACAACCACGTTCACTTCTAGAATTTCACGTTTGAATTGTATTCCATTGAATTCTTTACCCAGCATCTACATTGTTATTGTTTTGAGAAAAGTCCATATGAAACCGGATGAATTACAGTTTTAGGAACTGACACGGGGTCAGTCGGATACTGTAAATCGAAGTTTCTTTGGTGTGAAAAATTGCTTGTATCTGCCAGAAATATGTGACCTGTATTGGAGCCAAAGAATAGCTGCTCCAAATATCCTCTCAAATTCTCAATATGGTTTTTGTTTCTATTGCTTGTATTTGTACAGACAATTAAAATGGCAGAAGCTGGAAAGGTGGTGAAGAATAAGCAGGTGCTATTCAAAAACACTACAAGTGGCTCTCCTAAAGCATCTGATTTTCAATTCACTGCTGACAGCACCATAAGTTTGGAAGTCCCGGAGGGCTCTACCGCGGTGTTGCTTAAGAATCTTTATCTGTCATGCGATGCATACATGATGTTTCTCACACGACCAGGTTCTGGTCTTGAAAACGAAGTTGCTAGTTACAAAATTGGCTCTGTAAGTGTATCTCTTTCCTCTTTTCACTCTTGATGTTGATATAGTTACAGTTTTACTATTGATACCCTTTGCTTATACATTACATGATCGTGTTTGAGGGATAGACTTGAATTTTATTTATTGTAGTCTGTGTGTATAACTGTTGCAGTCCATTTGATGGGGTAATTACTGCTTATTGTAAAGGCAAAACTAGTATACTATTTCTAATGGTGAAACAGTGAATTTTTCTGTAACATTGATGCCTCTATGATGTATGTGTCTATTTTCCTTGAACTCTGTTGTCTCTTTACTTCTTTCACACATCTATGCAGTTGGAGGATCAAAATATCCAACTTTTTTTTCAACCTTCTCAATTGTGGGATGTTACGTTAGACCTGTTAAAGATCAATTTATAAGCTGAAATGATGGGGAGATCAGTAATTACATTTCTGAATTTTACAGGGAAGTTCAAAGTGTTGTAGCATGTAGTTTGAAATGTTTGTCCCTTGTTGATTACTACTGCAATTTGGACGACATGATTGTATTGTGACTCAATTTTATTTGTCAATCTGAATGTATGGTTATTCTTGTTGGCTGATTGTAAGTAGTACAACTCTAATCCACCTGTTTTAATTGTTTAATGTGCAGCCCATCACTGGTTATGGGGTATCAAAGGTTGTGGATTCAAAACACCCCAAGTTCCAAAAGGGTGACGTAGTATGGGGTACAACAGGATGGGAAGAGTACAGTCTCATAACAAAACCTGATTCTTTGATCAAAATAGAGCACAAAGATATACCACTTTCTTATTACACTGGAATTTTAGGTAAACACCTTTTCGACACTTTAAAAAGAATGGTGAAGCTGTGAACTTCCAGATAATTTTTGAATCATTGAAACTCAACTATGTGTATCTTGTACTCTGGAGGCTGTTAATGCATTTGTTTGGTATTTTTAAACTTATATTTGTCATTATGCAACCTATTCTTAATAATGCCTTGCATCATCATTGTCATATGCCCGGTCCAATTTCTTCAGTTCATCTAAAAAGTGTGTTTTTTGGCCGTCGTAACAATGAGTAAGAAAGTCTCCAGCATTTGTTTTATCAATGTTTGCCTACAGCATCCTGTACCAGGGCTTCTTCATAACTTTCAAAATTGAATCTGCAATAATCTCCTTGTAAAGAAACCATCTTTTTTTCCCCTTCTTCTTATGTCTTGATTTAATAGGGTTTGATTCTGCAAACATGCCTAAGATGCATACTGTCACATGTCATATCTTATATGCTTTTTTTTCTTTTTTTTTTTTTGTATTAGTTCTTTGTAGGAGATTTGTTGTAATCTTTGCACTTCAGAAAATGTAGAGTTCATCATTTTCATATTTTTGAGATGTAATTGTTCCATATTTTGGTGAAGGTATGCCTGGTTTGACTGCTTATGCGGGATTCTATGATATATGCCAACCAAAACCTGGCGATAGAGTGTACGTGTCTGCTGCAGCCGGTGCCATCGGTCAGCTTGTGGGCCAATACGCAAAATTGGAAGGTTGTTATGTTGTTGGAAGTGCTGGAAGTAAAGAGAAGGTATTTGAAATTTCAACCTTCAATTCTGAGTAGTCCATTTTATTTCTATTTGCTAGACTTCAGCCTGGTAGATACCTTAATTTTTACTTTACAGTTGCGTGTGACAGTTAGGGAGTTTTTATTGGTTGTGTTATATATGTTCCCTTGCGTTAGAGTACACACGTGATGATCGTCTTTGGATGACCTTGAGTTTTTCAGTCTGCATAGGATGTTTTTTGAAATTGCAAATCTAATTATATATTAATAGATTGACACTTTCTCTTGGGATATATCTGTTGAATTTGAGGTCCATCTCATTTCTCATGTCACTTTAAAGTTAGGCACTTAAATGTTTGGAGTTCAACATTTTTTGCCTTTTGAGTCAACCTTAATGTTCACTGAATTCGTAATTCTCGTTTTGACATTCTGGTCCTCTCTTAGTTTCTTGCTTGGGTCTCATACATCTCTCATCAAGCTTACCGCCGTGTTGTTTAAAACTGAAAAGTTTTAACTTTCATCTTTTCATTCTTTTACTTGAAAAGGTTGATCTTCTGAAGAACAAGCTTGGATTTGATGATGCTTTTAATTACAAAGAAGTGGAAGACTTAGATGCCACGCTGAAAAGGTTTGTATCGTAATAGAAAAAACATGCGTAAACTTGCATTATGCAAAATTCTTGTAACTTCTGAGGATAAGCAGTTATATTTTTGGTCTATCTCGTGGTGATCACTTCTGTCGTTTACCTAGTTAACAGCTGCTAAAGTCATAGCAGTATACTCTTAAATGGACCCGTTGTTTACACAATGCTGTATATCTTTAAAGCTATTTAATAATCTCTCATTTTCAAGCTATGGTATGCTCTCGATTCCAATAACAGGAACAGTAGAAAAGTTAAAACCATGACCTATTTAAATGATCTTTTCTGTGTGATTCAGCTTTTTAACTGATCTAGTTCTGTAACTCTGTACTTTCCAAGTTTAAACCCGAATATGCGTCACTTATCTGTCACTATTTGTAACATCTTTGCAGGTACTTCCCTGAAGGAATTGATATAGACTTTGAAAATGTTGGGGGAAAGACTTTGGACACTGTGCTTGTCAACATGAGAATGCACGGACGCATTGCTGTATGTGGAATGATCTCGCAGTACAATCTGGAGAAGCCGGAAGGAGTGCACAATCTTGATCAGTTGATCTTCAGGAACCTCAAAATGGAAGGATACACATCGTTCGAGGTTTACCATTTATACCCTAAGATGCTGGACCAAATCGTGCCTTATATCCGGGAAAAGAAGGTTGTCTACGTAGAAGACATTGATCATGGCCTTGAAAATGGTCCTGCAGCTCTTGAAGCTTTGTTCAGCGGTCGCAATGTTGGGAGAAAACTGGTTGCAGTTGCCACTGAATGAATGGGTCTGGTTCTGCAACTTTTTCTTCCATCCATTGTTTTTCTTGATTCCTTACCTTAAATAGTAGGAAGGTTGTAATTGAAAAAGTTGGAACTAATGACTGTTTTACAGTACAAAGTTTATTTGAAGTTTACAGTGCAAAATAGTTACCTGAGTCTAATAAAATGAAGGTTGTAAGTCCTTTTTTTTTTTTTTTTGGATAAAATAAGATGATTTATTGATTTATTTATTTTTATATGTCCAATAAATCTCTCTTATTCCCTGGCCTGAAACATATAAGATGTACTTTTATATCTCCATTTCTTCGTTGTGTTGATATAAATTTTATCTTTGTTTTCTGTTTTGCATTTCAAAATTTAGAGTAAGATAGGTGAGATTACATCAGGCATGAGTTGTAGGCACCTTCAAAATTTTTTTTGACAAAAATGACCCTGAAAGGAGTGTATCCCTCAAGTAAAGATTTAGTCTAGTTTCTACCGATCTTGTAAAATTCTCACAGGGCGGCAGCTGAGTAAGACAATAATCACTCTCACTCATTAAAATAACATCTTGAGTTCGACTTTTTAACTTTCAATAGGGTGGAGACTCCAAATGCCAAATGAAAAAGGTCAGGGACAGTGAAATTTTGAAACAACTGAAAATTTTGTAATAGAGTAACTCTGGTGTTAGTGAGGCATGTGTGTGTTTCTGTTTATCTTTCGGAATAGGTTGATGTAAATGTTGTAAATATGTGAAGTTTTGAAGATCGGCAATATAAATTTACAGTTTACCGAAAAAAAAACTTTAACTTTTAACATAAAGTCGTTTGGGTCTCTCTATTCTCATAGACCAGTGGAGAAATTTGCCATAGCTCATAACCTCCCTAATATGAGAATAATCTCCGAAGCACCCTTTCCACCCCTATCTTCAAAATACATATCTTAGTAATCCTTGTGAACTTTGACAACTCTAAATTACAAATATATAGCGAAATGAGTCGTACCACGATAAAATGGGCTTTGTACAATCAACCACGAGATTAAGAATTTGGTTCTTTATGCTGATGTAGGAAACATGCAGTTGTAGAGGAAGCTAATAGCTAATATGGCCGGCGGCGGAGTCAGAATTTCATTGTAAAACGTGCAATCATGAGATAAATGTATTAAATATGAAAAAAGATATCAAATGTAAAAACTACTAACATATCACTTTTTTTCTCATTCAAAAAAGATTTGTATCAATTTAATAACTTTAAATAATACTCTCGCCGTCCCATAACTATTGCACAGTTTATGTTTTCATTTCTAGTTCAAATTGTACTAAAAGTGAAATATCAAATTATACATTAATTTTGAGACAAAGGAAATAGTATTTTACACAACTTTCACAACTAAAGATCTTATAATTTTAAAGTTTAAATTTATTATAGTATCTCTCTCCCTAGTAGATGCTACTCCAGTTGTAATAATAGTATAAATATCTCTAGGTCATGAATAAGTACCGATCTACTGAAAAGTAATGTCAAGATCGGTCACAGAGGACAAGACACATCAACCCTCTAACAATATCCTCTTTCCGACTAAGACCTATTGTTGTTATTACAGTCCAGATACCCAAGATACCAACTAACCGTTGTTCTTAGAGAAATAAAGAAAGGAAGGAAGATAGAATTCTAAAGCATATTTACTAAGACGATCATCTTATTCAAATTTTATTAGCTCATCACATACGAAAGCATAACATTTGTTTATGTATTCTTTTTGTTCATGATAATGGAGATTAGAGACATCCACTAAGCTAAATCAATCTGATAGGAATAAAGAATTTTCTCAACAACAACAACAACCATTTTTTCTATTAGGTGGGGTCGGCTATATAGATCAACTCAGTTAAATTATATTCTGTCCAAAAATTATTATTTTTTATTGTTATAATAAAATAATATAATAATACTGTATTTCTTCCGTCCCGAAATTATTGTCCATTTTAAAATTTTCAATTTCTGGTTCAAATTACATTGAAAATATAAATCAAAACTGGACAATAATTATGGGATATCGAGAGTATATGTCAATAGTTTTTGGGACGAAAGGAACCTACCTCTTTCCAACCCATAAACATCCAGATTGTGTCAATAATTCGTTGAGTTCACTCATTTGCGTTACATAATTCGCCTTGTACCATTATGAGATGGAACAAACTTTTTTTCATTACCATATTTTATGGTTGCACTATTTTGCAGCACAAAATGATAGCAATTTCCACCTGATGGCAACCAAAATAAAATAAAGTATCAATTGAGACGCCATTTCTTACCTCAAAGAACTCCAGGATTCTCTATAAAAAGCAATGCAAATTTGTAATTCAAACCATCCCAGCATATCCTAATTAGTATATTCAGGTTCAGTTACAAATTAAGCTCAATAAAATATTGTGGTTGTGGCCATGGCAGAAAAAGCTGGAGTGGTGAAGAACAAGCAGGTTCTGCTGAAAAATTATGCTAAAGGATTAGCAAAAGAGTCTGATTTGGAAATTAGCACAGAAAGCACCATAAAATTGGAAGTCCCAGAAGGCTCGAATGGTGTTTTACTCAAGAATCTCTACTTGTCTTGTGATCCTTACCTGGCAACTATCATGAAAGGGACATTACATAATCCTCTGTTTCCGGTGTACTCTGTTGGTTCTGTAAGTGGGAAATCACCCTTCATTTTATGCTTGATTAGTTCTTCAAGAAGTTGTGTCAATATGGATAATGTCTAAGAGAATCATAAACTCTGTAATGTTAGGAATTTCCACTTTCCAGAATAAAATTTTTGTACTATAAAGCATTAGTTCAAGAAACATGACTACCTGAGTATTGTTTAATTAGGGACGCTGATTTTACATGATTGTACATTCATGGTTTGATGCAGCCGATAAAGGGGTTCGGTGTGTCCAAAGTGCTGGATTCAAAGCATCCAAATTTCAACAATGGAGATTTGGTTTGGGGTGAAACTGGATGGGAGGAATACAGCCACATAGAAAAGCCTGATTCATTCTTCAAGATTGAGCACAAAGATATTCCCCTTTCCTATTACACTGGACTTCTTGGTAAGTTTCCAATCTTTCTACAGAAATCATTTCCTTATTATGGTTAGGTCTATGTGGTAAGTTTCAATCTTTCTACAGAGCTCACTTCCTGATAATTGGAGGGCCGAGAAACAGAACTGTCCTTTGTAAACATTTAGAGATTTTATTTTTTATTTTTTTATTTTTTGTTGCAAAATATCAGTGTCTTTTTGTACCAATTTTTTGTTGCAAAATATCAGTGTCTATTTCTCTCATTTTTAATTTTTGTTTTGGTTTTTTTTTTTTGCAAAAAAAAAAGGTGATAATATTTTCGTATTGTTTTTTTGTGAAGGCATGACCGGTTTGACTGCATATGTGGGATTCTTCGAGATAGGCAAGCCGAAGAAAGGCGAAAAAGTGTTTGTATCTGCAGCATCTGGAGCAGTAGGTCAGGTGGTTGGACAATTTGCTAAATTGAGCGGATGCTATGTAGTTGGCAGTGCTGGAAGTGAAGAAAAGGTACGAATGTATATCGGTTTTTGTTTTGTAATTTAAGATGATTTAACCGAATCATTAGGTCGAATTAGCTGCTTTTTATACACTTTCTTCCTAGAAATGAAAGTTGTTCTTCATATGTTTTGTTTATTGAAATGGCAAGGTTGATCTTCTGAAGAACAAGCTTGGATTCGACGACGCTTTCAATTACAAAGAAGAACATGACTTGGTTGCTGCTGCTCTGAAAAGGTGCGTATTATTTCTTCTGGCCTTATGCTTATTAGTACAATGTGAAAGCAACAAATAGATTCATAGCTGGGTTGTTATATATCTCCGGTTTCATGCATTCCCGAATAAGAATTAGCAGTTATTTGTTCATGTCGAGAACAAAAATCCTAAACTTGTGAAGCCAATTCAACTCTAGAGTAGTTGATACCAAAATGGCTAGTTGTAAATGGATAGTTGATACGAAAATGGCTAGTTGTAAATGCAGATGGATGAAATCTTTGAAACTAGTTAATCTTTTTCCAGATATTTCCCCGAGGGAATCGACATCTACTTCGATAATGTTGGAGGAAAGACACTGGATGCAGTTCTCCCAAACATGAATATGCACGGTCGGATATCTGTGTGCGGAATGATTTCTCAGTACAATGCAGAGAAACCCGATCCGCTACACAACAGC
This sequence comes from Oldenlandia corymbosa var. corymbosa, assembly GCA_949775105.1. NCBI lineage: Eukaryota > Viridiplantae > Streptophyta > Magnoliopsida > Gentianales > Rubiaceae > Oldenlandia > Oldenlandia corymbosa. Next base: position 2,407,669 of record OX459123.1, read on the forward strand.
GCTTGCATCCTCTTCAAGCGTCTTAGAGTCGAAGGTTTCCAGGTTTATGAATGTTTTCACCTTTATCCAAAGTTGTTGGAATTCGCAGTGCCTTACATCCAAGAAAACAAGATCACTTGTGTGGAAGATATTGTGGAAGGCCTTGAAAACGGACCGGCTGCCCTAGTTGGCCTCTACAGCGGCCGTAATGTCGGAAAACAGGTTATTAAGGTTTCTTCTCCATGAATAAAGAGTGATCGAATCTCATCTACCAATATATCCTCCTTAAGTCTGTGTTTTTGCAAGATGTGTACACATTTTGGTGTGAAATTTGTGTGTTTCTTGAGTTCTTGATACATAGGTTGTGGTTGTTTCTTTTTATAATAAAATCCAAAGGATGATATAATATAGAGTTCATATGTACCTCAATCGCACTTATTTCATGATTTCTCGATTCAAGTCTACTGAAATGATGGCAATTGTGTGATACATTAGACGAATTTTTACTTTTTGTTACATTCACAAATTCTAGCCAGAAAATAAACATAAGAGCTCTAGAGTTGTGTTACGAGTAATGTTGAGAACATGACTCTATATAATGTAACACAAATGTAATTGTGTCTAATTTATACTACTTGTGGAAGGAATTATGATTTATAAGTCAAGCTTTGAACGTTTTGAAGTACAGTTTGGAACGTTATTTGGCTAACTAATCACTCTTCTAGTAAAAAGGTTGTTGAATTCATTTTTTTCATTCTTCTTTAACCAAAGGGTCAGGGGTTCAGAATCCATCCTGATTATGAAATAACTTCAAATCTCTTAACCAACATTCCTTCGAACGAAATGCCTACAATTCAATAATAGTACGAGGATTCAACACAATGACAAATAGTAGGAGGATTCAACACAATGACACATAGTCACATACTGTAGCTGTTCAGTCTTATGCAGTGTTGTTAAATTTGGGTCGGACTGAATGGTCGAACCGATTTAACTGAGAACCGGATCTCAAGCTGAGCCGAGTAAGACATTAAATCGACTGTTTATAATTCGGTCAAAACCGGTCAAGTTTTCGGTTAACTCGGAAATCGGTCAAACTCGGGTCGAACTGGGTTTTGGACTATTAGCCTACTTTTTAATTTTTTTCATTACTTTTGAGGATGAATTTTTAACTTTTGGCCCAGGATTAGATTCTTTGTGTTATTAATAGCCCATAACTTTTACATTTATGTGATTTACCCCATAATTTTAAATGTTTAAGTCTAAATTTTCAATTTAGTCATTCATCTCACATCTCAAATGTCAAATTGAATACTAACCATTATTTTGAACTAAGGTAAAATATTACTCCCCCCGTCTCACAAAAATAGTCCATATTGAGTTTTGAGTTTTGTACTGTTTTTAGTACAAATTTGAAAACTCAATATGGACTATTTTTTTTGGGGCGGAGGTAGTATAAACTACATAATTTGTGCAATATTCGTCACTTTAAACTAAAGTTGAAAAAATTATTACCAAATACATTGATTAAACATGCAATAAAATTTTTTTATGATAAAATTCAATTATGTAGTAAATTTATTAATTTTTTCATTATAATAAAAGTTAGTTTAAACTAATATTCTAGCTAATGTCATAATTTTGTTTCATAAAAAACCCATTTGAAATTTATGAAGCCCTAGTTTAATTTTAACAATTAACAAATATATGTAAAACATATAAAATTTTATTTTTAAATATAATTATTAATATTTAATATTTATTACATCATTATGACATCATCCAAGTTGACCCCTGAATCACCCCGAGTCGACCCCGAGTCACTCGACCCCTGACCATTGCCAAGTCGAGTTCCGGTCCGAGTCTGACAACACTGATCTTATGAACCTTTTGCTATCTTGTCAAAAAAAAAAAAAAACCTTTTGCTGGGCAAGGATTCCTATAACTTGTACGTTTATAAATGGTCCCTACTATTTGACCCAATAGTTTATGTTTGTAGATGGGCTGAACTAGCTAGCAAATTGAGGAACCGACAGAGATTTCTTTTCTTTCTTTCCTTTGTTTTCCTAAGCCCAAAAGAAAAAATGAGCTTCTTAGGAATTAAGGGTAATTTCTTAGGAAAGATACAAAGTTACAAATACAAACACATAGTATTTATTACTTCGGAAAATGTAAAAAATATGTTAAGATGAGAAAATTGTTAATATATTAATCTGAAAATACCGTCAAGAAAAGGAAATAAACAAAGATTTTTCTTACAGCCCGTATACTACACAGAAAAGCAGGGCGATCATTTTGAGACCGGAAATTTTTTTTTTTTAAATATATTTTCGCAATGCTAGTTTGAAAGTTTTATTTTTTATTTTTTATCATACAATACTTCCTCGAACAGTTCTTTGGTACACGCATTTGTTCTTCATGCAAGAACTGTTGCGGTGTTGCCAATCCGGAGGTAACAGAACTAAATGGCCTTGGCAGAATAATTGAGTGTAGCACATAATTTGAAGCTCGATAATTTCCAAATAGTTGCGATTCAATGAATTCGTTCTTAGCTTTTACCAATCATTCAGGAGATCATCGTCACTTAGATTGTTTTTTTTTCCCCCCATAGATTTGATTATTAGAAAATGATTGCCTCGTGAGATGGCCAAATTTTGAAAAGTCTTGCAATGTGAAGCCTACTCTTTTGATCAATAATTTCCTCCGAACTATTTCTCGAAGTTCAGTCGTGTGATTTATCATTTTCGCTTTTGTTTTTCATCTTTCTGGTCGGATGGAATCGGCAATTTATTAATTCAAACGTTTTTGGTTTTCTAGTACAATTCCATCCTACATATCGGACTTTAGATAGTTCAGACGTACCAATTAATAAGTGATTTAGTCAATTTAACGAAAACAAACATCCAAGCCAAACATTTTGATATTTATTATACCGTCCATCAGTTAAATAAAAAGGGAGAACAAAAATATATATATAAAAATTGAATCATCCGAATATGAACTTTTTATTTTTTTCTCGGGGACTAAATTCCGGAATGTGAGTTTTATTTATTTATTTTTACTGGTATGAATTTCGTTTAGGTTTGTTGGACAAGTAATCAACAAAAAGTTAAATATACGATACAAATTTTTTGGTTAGTTTTTTTCATTCCCCCTTCGACTAGTATAAAAAAAATAGTATCATTATATAAAAAAAGAAACCAGTGTGACGAATTCAAACACTCCAACATGCACACTAAATTGAACCGTCGTTGCACTCATTTTTAGTTTACTTGTCGAAATCATGAATTTAATGCATTTGATAAACAATTTTGACTCTTGTTTTCTTCTCTCTCTCGTATCTAAGTAACCCAGAGATTAGTTTTCTAAATCTCATATATCTATTATCGTAAGATTCAATGCAATAATAAATTTAGAAAGCAAGAATAGTGTGGTTAATTAGGAATTCATCCCATTCTATTATAATCTTTTCACGAAGCTGATTTTATTTCTGTCAATATGAAAATTACTGATGCACTTGTTATGTGAGGAAATCACATTGAGTCTAGAGAGCGAAACAAAGCATAAAACGTAAGTTGAAATCTAAGAAGAAGGAAATCTATTACATCTTTAATTAATATATTAAAAGAGAGTTTTTAATCAAACACATGTCGCGATATTAGATAAGGTAATTTACGTAGCGCAAAATTAGATACACAAGTCCACATGTCGCAAGCACATTAATTTTTTTATTCATAAATCCGTAAAATTTATAAATAATAACTAATTTTACCCGATTAATATTTCATATTTATAACTAAAATATTAAATTAACTAGGAGTTAATAAGAACTTTAACGGGTAAGCACTGGACAGGAAAAAAAAAATTAGATTAAGATTAAATTTTGTGTTTTAATTCGTGATTCATTTACAAAGGTAATTTATTTTGTGTTTATACGGGACTATACCCATATACTATAAGTTATAATTATGAAACTGTTGATCGTTTCTCTCGATTGATCCTTTGTTATCTCTCCTATCCTCCAGCTAGAAAGCGTAATGTACTCCGTTACTCGCCACTTTTGGATTTTATTTTTTTTTTGTTTGATTTTTCCTCTTTTTTTTTCCAAAAGAAATTAACTATCTTTTAGAAATTATTCGAATAATTTTTTTGACAGTTTTTTTTCCCGTATAATGATGTCCCTTGCCGAGCCAAATTTTCATGTAATTTTATATAAAATTACAAAGAAAATTGCCACAACATTATAGAAAAAATGAGCCTAAAAACTTTTTACTATAGATATATATTGAGTTTGTCATTAGTATCAATATATGCATATCTTAATAAAAAACCCTAACCAAAAATATAAATGAAAAACCAAAAAAACCATTGGGGCATCAAATCAGATGAGAAAAAACTTATAATGAAATAATATTGCCAAATAATATATCTTTTAATTGTTGGATATGTATTAACTTAGTTATGTGTTGATTACATTTAAGATATATATAAAAAGGTAAAAACCATGCAATCAAGAAAAAAAAGATGTAAATACTACATTATAGAAAAAAAAATATGAACAAACTTCAAAGGAAGCATTACACAAGGTATATAGAAAGACGGAAAACAAAGATAAGTTTATGAAAACAATAATGAGAAAAATTCCTGTTAGCGGGAGTGTTTAAAAGATATGAAATGAATAGAAATATTTAGAGGGATCACTTTAAAAAATTAGGAGAATACTTTTAAACGATATAAAATCCATAAATCAATAAAAAAAAAAGAATAATAAGTAACAATGGATGATTTCGAAAATTAAAAATTATTCCAAATGTACTGAAAATAACGAAACACGTTGACATTAAAAATTACACAATTATAATTTATATCATTATATATATATCTATATATATATATATATCACTCCATCAGAAATGTCATATAATCGTTAACTTATTAAACTCATATATATCTTGAACAACCCGCACAACGTGTAGGACAAACACTAGTATATATTAAAGGAGAGTTTTCAATCGGACACATGGTGCAAATTTAGATAGGCTAATCCATGTGGCGAAAAATTAGATATCTAAGTCCACATGTCGCAACCACATTACTCCATGATTTAATGGTAATTTATTCATACAAAATTGTAAATTTACCGATAAAAACTAATTAATTGGGGATTTTTCAAAACCAATCCAGAAATAACCCAAAACAAAGCACCCATCATCAAATGACACTGAACAATCACTTACTACACTAATGATTTTTCCGGCCAATTCAATTCTATAGAATCTCATGCAAAATAACCCCATATCTCCAACTAATCCAAAAATAACCTAATTCACCTATCAAGATTGGTTGGAATAAATTCATTCTAATATAATAATTAACTAAGAGATTACCTATTGACTGTAAATTTTAATGGTAAAAAGAGAAGTGGCTAAAAAAAAGCTTCAAAAAATAAATTCAATAACCAACTGAATTAAAAATCAAAAAACCATTTGTCGTTTTTTTTTCTTTTTTATTTCTTAATGTATAAGTTTTTATTTCAATTGGTGGTGCTTTAATTGTAATATGTTTAATGCTAATATATTTTTTGCTTCTTAACGAGCAATACCGATACAATGAGTACTATTGATTACGTTGTGTAAAATTTATCAGAAAAATAATAATAATACTAATAGGATAGGTAGATATTAATCGACCAAACTTTTAATAATATAAATAATAGTGGTTCTTCGATTGTAAATTTTTCTAATGATAATATTTTTTTGCTCCTTAACAGGAAATACTAATAAATGATTATCATTGATTACTATGTAAAAATTACAAAATAATAATAATAATAATAATAATAATAATAATGCTAATAATAAAATTATATATTAATCGTCCGTACTTTTAATAATATAATAATATATATTATACATTATAAAATAATACAATAAATGATTACTATAAAATGTCATAATATAATATATTCATTATATTTTTTCATGTAGTATAATGGTAGAAAAAAGATAAAATAATGATGATTTATAAAACAAAACATAGAGATCAATAAGGAGAAATTTTTCCTAAATTAAAAAAAGAATACAAGTCTTTATGAGAGACAAACATTAAAAGAAAAGGATATGAGAAATTAAAAATAATTATATAAATAAAAAAATTATGTAAAAGATAAGAAAATACCAAAAACAAAAATCCAAAATAATTGTGAAAATGAAACAATCATTACAAAATTTTCAAGAAATTAAGCTTTAAAGAGAGATCATCAAATTTTAATTTTTTTTTAAAAGGGTGAAAACTATGAAACCCAAAAAAAAAAAAAATAAAGTAAACATTATATTATAAGAAAAATGTACGAACAAATTTTGAAAGGTTGCAAAAGAAATATAGAGAGATAGAAAATAAATATAAGCTTATGGAAATAAATAATTAGAAAATTTTCTATTATAGAGAGAGTTTGAAAACTATGACACAAGTAAAAATATTTAGAGTGATCATTATAAAAAATTAAGAGAATACTTTTAAAAGATATAAATTAATAAATCAATAAAACGAAAGAATATGGACAATAAGTTGCTTTTGATAATTTCAAATATTAAAAATAATTCTAAAATGTACTTAAAATAACTAAACACATTGATATTAAAAATTACATAATTATAATTTATATCATTAATATTTTTTTACATATATCCTTTCGTCGGAAATGACATGTAATCGTTAAATCATTAAACTAATATATATCTTGAACAACCCGTACAACGTGCGGAGTAAATACTAGTATATATTAAATGAGAATTTATAATTGACACGTATCATTCAGTGAGCTAGTTTAGGAAAATTGTGACACGTGTCGTCTCTACAACTCTCTTTATTAAACTGTAAAAAAAATTATAATTTGGTTAAATAAATTTTTTTACGTTACTCAATGTTAGAGATAATTACCATATTCTATCATTACATACTTTAATTGCACGAGAACCATAAAATCTGCTGTAACAAAATCATCATAATTATTAATCTATATAAGGAATTTATCTACACAATGGACAAATTTCAAAATTAATACAATACCAAAATGCGACAAGATGAATTAATCATACTCTTTTCAGCAAATTAAATAAGGAATATATTTAAAGAATAACCAATCATTAATTAATTAGATAATTAATAATCGTATGGTGAATATAATTGTATATAACTCCAACTATCTTAGACAACTGATATATTGATAGCAATTCTATTAGATTGAGAGTAAATCTTTTTAGAATATAAGATATTGAGTAAACTACTTAAATGGTCCTTTACATTTACTAGAAAATTTAATTTGGTCTTGTATATTAAAAATTCACTGATTTGGTCTATTACACTTTCTTTTCGACTAATTTAGTAAATTTTACTATTTTTGACATTTATATATTTGGTGGTAATTGGGTATTTTCGATAATTTTCAAAAATATAAGAAAACAAAAGTCGCCTTAAATAATATTTATCATATTATATTGATTTATAATTAGTTAAAAAATAAAAATATAAAATTTTAAAATTCAAAGAAAATCCAAAATCTGATTTCTTTTTTTTTTATCCGGTGGGTCCTATAGTGGGGTGTCAATCGAGTCGTGTTTCAGGTTTGCAGGTCGGATCTGGCACGAACCTAAATATTTATGTATAAATCTGAACTCAGCTTGTTTTACTATAAAAGTCAATTTTTTGAACCTGAACACAATTTGATAATAACACGGATGACCTAACACGACATGACACGAAATGACCTGAAAATAATTTAATATATATGTGCAATTAACAAAAAATATTTTTTTAAAAAAAACTAAGAAATTTTTGAAAAAAGATAATATGAAATTAAATTTTAAATACTTATAAGTTATAACTTAAACAATGAGTAGATGTCTACAAATATTAAGTATGCGATTTTTTTTAAAAATTTTTTTTGTGAATTTAATGAGAAAGAACTAACTAAATAACACATCATATGCCTGAAAGTATGTTTAGAATCAACTAATAACATGGATATTTTAGATGATATGAGTATACATATAGAGTTTAGATAGTATGTTTATAATATTTATCCAATAAACCCTCAAATTACTTATTTTAAATTTTAGGTCAAACGGGTCATTAAAAAAAATAAAAAGGACTAAATTAGTGTAAAAAGCAAATGCAATGGACCAAATCAGTGAATTTTTAAAGTAAATAACCAAATTAATTTTTTTTGGCAAATATAAAAGACCATTTGAGCAGTTTAATCGATTGTTCTGATTATCTCTTCCTTTTTTCGTTTCCCTCTTTTTCATTATTAAGGATTAAAAAATATCTCCCAACACTAATTAATATAACAATTTATTAAATTTCTAATTGAAATAAAATTACAGTAAGAGGCAGTAAACCATCATAGGCAAATCTTCACATCGACATGACAAATATAAGTTTGAAATCATGAGAACACATTTATCGTATGGGTATGAGAGTGTATGGGTAACTTAAATTAGTTATGAGAGTGTATGGGTAACTTGAAACTTCCTGGTCTAGATGCTTATTTGAACTGCCTTTCTTTTTATTTTCATTAGAAACAAATTTTTCCTCCCTTCTGATCCCAAAATATGATTTCATCTCTAAAGCGGGTCCCACAAGTTGATTTTAAGGGGAAAACAAAAAGTTTGATGAAACTAGCTGCATATGTAAGATACTTATTTTATACACTGACTTTTTTCCCCCCTAATGCTCCCACATTCCCGCAAACTTTACCAATTATTATTTCTTCTATTTTCAAATATGTGTCGCTCAAAAAATTTAAATAGGTTGAAACAATCATTAATTTAGTCGAGTTTTAAACAAAAAGGCCAGCCCTGTGTATATCTGGATCCCAATCGATATCATTTAAATTCAATACAATTCCCTCTTTAAACGCACGTTATAATTATGTATGACTTAAGTAGTAATTGATATGCGAAAAATTGGCAAAAGAGATCTCACTTTTATGAGTATAAATTCTCTTTTGGGTTAGCTTGCCTTTCTTTAGGACGGTGATAGTTGCGCATGACAATGTTGGAAATGTATTCCCAAATTAATAAAATTTGCTAATATTGTCACTTTGTTGATTAAAAAATATGGTTTGTTTTCCCGTTTGGAATTGATAATTTATATTTTTCTGTCTTGACCAAACTGTAATTTCTGAGCTCTGTTGAGTGGCGGTCAAATTAGTCATTATTTACTCTTTTTTCTATTAAACAATATCGTAATGACCTATCACTATTGGACGGCCAATCAATTCTGCTGCTAAAATGTTTTAGTTAATCCAAGCAATATAATTGTATTAATCATTATTATTTAACTGAAGAATACTTGTTGATTCCTCGGAGAGAGTATACATATGGATATTCTTTTTTAATAGTTTAGAGAAGAATGACTTCCGTTCTTGCATGATTATGGATACTTTGAAACTTTCTTTTATACGTATAACTTAAATTTTAAGATTAGTGGACTAAAAAGAAAAGAATAATAGTCAAGGAAGTGTTGGGACGACTTTAATTCACTGATGTTAATTTCTCGATATCATTTATTCTACTTTATTAATTGTTTTCTGGAAAGAAAATGTGCCTTCGATGAGTTGATGGTGTTTATCTAGCCCGTGGCCAAATGAGTCGCAAATGGTTATATCGATATTCAGAATCAATCTCATTTTCATTTAGCAATGACGATTGACCAACAAATAGCTAATCAATTCAATAAATTTCACAAATCAGCGAATTAATTTCGCGTGTTGCAGTTTGAATCCACAATTGGACAGGTTGTAAGATTCAAGGTGACAAAATATCTACTCCCTCTGTCCCAAAATTATTGTCCAGTTTGAGATTTCACTTTTAGTACAATTTGAACTAGAAATGAAAACTCAAACTGGACAATAATTATGGGACGGTAGGAGTACCTTTTAAGAGCTATAAAACATAAAACCCATGGTTTTGATATCCAAAGGTTAATTTGAATAACCCTGAAAAGCAATACTACCGTTGTTTCAAAAAAAAATTTCACATTGAGTTTTCAAATTTGTACTAAATCTAATATAAATCTCAAAACTCAATGTGGACTATTTTGTTGGGGAACTCCGAACTAGTGACCATATATAATTTCGGATTTAATTTTTTTTCTTTGATTTCGAATTTAATTAGATAAAATAAAAACAGAATTCCTAGTCGTAATTAAATATGGTTCTTATTTCTGGGACCTATTTTGAGTCGATCATTTCCAAGTAATTAAGTCAATGACGTATATAAATGAACATAATATGATTTTGTCAACTATGATCAGCGGCAAGGAAAGATTACCTATGCCTAAGGGAGATTAAAAATCTCTACTTATTGCAACGTATACTTTAGCTACAGCCAATCTCCCCCTTCAGTCTTTACTTAGCTCAAGTTTGTCAGCTTGTTATATGCTCTGATAGTTAACATGAGACATTTTGATTTGTACTATATCTTTTTTTATCATATTCTTTCAATTGAAAATAAAACATTAAAAATATCTTATAAAATTGAGAGAACACAATAAATATTAAAAATTATATTTTTAAAGTTTTATTTTAAATTGAAATACACGATAAATAATATTTAAGGCAAACTAAAATACCATATAATAAGAACTCGAGGGAGTATATCATTGGCAGTTGTTCTATGGGGCACCCGGTACTACCTATTTTTAGGTTGCACCGGGCAGTGGGTGTGCGCTCACCCTTTTGTTTCCTCCACTTTTTAAATTTTTTTTAAACTTTATTATTTTTATTAATTTTAGACTCTAATTTAATTAAAATAATTAAACCTTCCTAAATTCTAAACACTAAATTCACTATATTTTTTTTAATTTATTTTTAATTTAATTAGGTTAGGGTTCCTAATTTAATTAAATTAAAAAAACTTATAATGTAATCATGTTACGTCAAATACTAAATCCTAACATAATTGAAATATTTAAACCTTCCTAAACCTTAAACCTCAATCACTAGACCCTAATTTAATTAAAATAATTTAACCCACATAAACTCTAAATGCTAATCACTAGGTCCTAACTTAATTGAATGCTTAAATCCTCCTAAACCCTAAACACAAACAAATTAACTTTTTATTCGGTTTAAATTTTTTTCATTCAATTAGGCTAGAGTCTCGTAAAGCCTAATTAAATTAAAAAAATTTATAAGTTATTCGTATTACGTTAGACACTAGACCTGAATCTATTAATTGCGTGTGTAAAGAGTGGGTGAAATTTTACTAAAATATTTTAAAGATTAAAAAAACTAAAATATAAAATTAAAATAAAAAAGAAAAAAGGAAAAAAAAAAAAAAAGAGAGGAGAGAGCAGCGCGCGCCTCGCGCTCATGCCCAGCCCGGTGCGCTCTAAACTTTGAGCGCACCGAGTTCCCCGTATAATTTGCAATATCATTGGTCACATCAACGACAAAAATTTTAAAGTCAAAACACGCACAGAAAAAAAAGCCAATAGATGTTTCTTTTGGGAGTTCTCTTATGACTTTGAATAACACAAACTATTAGGAGCTAGTCAAATACAAAACCGATCCTTTACTAAATGAGTTCACATACTTCTTCTTCTTTTTCTTCTTATATATATATATATTTATTTTTTTTAACAAAAATTGAGGCAGAATCCTAGAATTGTGATGTTAGAATGTTAGGAAATACATATTACATCAATTATACTTTTGGTATCAATTGTCTGTGGATTAGTTCACATACTATTCAATTAGACTTTTCGTTTTGAAGGCAGTTTTCAACTATAATAAATAAATACTACTAACTCCAACTTTTTTCTGTTTTTTTAGGTTATGCACGTGTATTAAGAAAATAATGATTAATATTTTAGTATAAAACCTTTGTTGTCCCAATTCAAAATATTAGATTTGAAGTAAAAATTTTGTAATTGTTATTAATATATGCTATTAAAAGTACGGATATAGAGAGTTTTTTTCTATAGAAACCTTATCTACCAAACTATGTCCGTAAATAGCATAAATTGAAATCATATACTCTCAATAATTTTCACCTACCCATCTCATCATAATTTAAATTGTCGAAATGGAAAATAAATTAATGGATACAAGAACTGTAGGATCAATGATCAGCGCACCACTCCGGTAAGTTTCAACCGGATTCACTCACAATTAATACATTCTTTCATTTCTTTGGTTCACCATGATTCAATAACTCTCAATACTCAAAACCTCGATCAGGCCGAGGTTTGGGAATCAAAAGTTGTTTGTCAAGTTTGATTCATTTTGGAGAAGAGGACAGCTGATCTGGACAACCAATTCACTAATATTAATCTTATAATTGGGGAAAGGGCCGATTTGAATAGATCTTGGTCTTCTCAATTAGTCATTGGATGTGAATTTGTTGATGTGAAAAGAAACATACAAGGTTTGTTATGGTGTCTCTTCCGGCAAGGAATGGATCGGGAAGAAAAGAACAAAAAAAAAAAAGAAAACAAGAAAGCTTTTCGGAGGTGTTTTTCGAGTGTGCTAAATGGTCGGGGAGAAGTATTGGCAATGCTCAAATGCATGGAAAATTGGGGATATGTAAATTTGTAGATTGAAATAAGATTGTTATCATGATTTGTGGTATTATGCACGCGAGTTTAGACATGACTGGAAGCAGATTCGTACCCCAAAAAAAAGAAGAAGAAAAAGAAGAAGAAGAGAAACTGAAAGAAAGTGGAAGCTAATTGACTTTTCTTATTTGAATCTACGTGGCATCATTATAAGTTACACAAGTAATTTGATTCTCGTGTGATTTATTTAGGGACATAATTTTGCTAATAAGGTTAATTTAGAAAAAAAAAACTCAAGATATAGAAGGATATTGGCAAAAGTTTAATTAAAATTGTATTGAAAATGAACTGCGACAAATTAAAAAAATTTTAAGTTCACCTTGAAGTGTAATTTAATACACAAGTCAGATTTGGAGATTAGAGCGATGTAGAATTTGCTGAGTTTTTGGAGATTATTAATATGCGAAACTAAAGAAAAAGGCAAGCATTACGATTATTACACGTAAGAAACCACCCCCTATATATAAGCGATGCTCAAGCAAGCAACTTAAAACTCACAGCCCTGCAGCGAGTAAAAAAGTATTTCCTTGTTTCAAAAACTTGAAAAATGGGAATCTTGGTTTTCTTCTTCTTCTTACTATTTTTCCCTTTTGCTCTCATTTTTCGTCTCCGCAAAACCCAAAAAACCAAAAAGATTAATCCTCCTCCTTCCCCACCAGGATTACCTTTGATTGGAAACATGCATCAATTTGACGGTGCAAAGCCTTATGAAGGCTTGAGAAAGCTTTCCAACAAATACGGCCCTCTCATGTTATTGAAGCTGGGAAAGAGGCAAGTTCTTGTCATTTCTTCGGCGAAAATGGCGAAACAAGCCCTAAAAACCCATGATCTCGTCTTCTCTGGAAGGCCGCCACTGGTTGTGATGCAAAAGGTTTCTTACAATGGTAAGGATATTACTTTCTCAACTTATGGTGACTATTGGAGGGAGATGAAGAAACTTAGTGTGATTCATCTTTTTACCCAAAAAAGGGTTCAACAATTTCGCCCTATTCTTGATGATGGGATTTCCAGCATGATTAAGGAAATCTCAAATCTCGCTTCTTCATCTCAAGTTGTCAACTTGACTTCAATGGCGACGAACCTAGCAAGCACATACATCTGTCGAATTGCTTTCGGTAAGAAATTCAATAAAGAGGATCAGGAGAGGAAAAGGTTTGATCCCATTTTAAGGGAGCATCAACTAATCTATGCGGAATTTTTTGTCACTGATTATTTGCCTTCGTTAAGCTGGATCGATAAGATTATGGGGAAATTTGCACGTTTGGACAACAATGTTAAGGAACTAAGTTCGTTCTTCCAAGAACTTATAGATGACCACCTCGATCCAAACAGGCCAGAAACAATGAAGAATGATATTCTTGATCTTTTGATCCAGATGAAAGAAGATAAAACCTCATCATTTGATTTTACTTGGGACCACATCAAGGCAGTTCTCACGGTAAATTTCTGTCTTTTACTATTAATATATGTCCTATTCAAGCGTATCTTTCTTCATTTCAAGCATATTTTGTTACATTTCCAATACGAAATACACACACTGAAAAATTGATCGAAAAAGAACTTAAAACTCTTTTGTAAGTAATTGTTCACTTATAGTCTGGTCCTTCATGTGTTTACAGGATGTATTTGTTGCTGGAACAGACACAAGTTCAGCGTTGATTATATGGGCTATGACCACCTTGATGCAAAACCCTTCTGCTATGAAAAAAGTGCAAGCTGAAATTCGAGATGTGTTTGATAAGAAAGGAGGTCAATGGGATGAAGTACTTCAAGAACTCCCTTATTTTGATGCAGTAATAAAAGAAACCATCAGATTATATCCTCCAACTCCTGTTAATCTGCCAAGAGAAACCATAGGAAGTTGCAACATAGATGGATGGGATATTGAGCCTAATACAATGGTTATTTTCAATGCATGGGCTATTGCTCGAGATCCTGAAAGTTGGCCAAATCCAGATAGTTTCATTCCCGAGAGATTTTTGAACAGCAGTATTGACATTAAGGGAAATGATTTTGAGCTTATTCCATTTGGAGCAGGAAGAAGACAATGTCCCGGAATGGCTCTTGGACTATCAACTACGAGAGTTACACTGGCCAATCTACTTTACTCCTTTGATTGGAAATTGCCTTCTGGGGTGAAAATAGCAGACATTGATACCGATGCATTTCCAGGAGCAACCATGCATAAAAGAAACCCACTTTACCTCATGGCTACAAAATATGCTTAATTTAGGCTTTGAGAGGTTGATCAACTAGCAATCTCAAATTCCTAGCATATGAAATTTTCTTAGCTTCTGTTCTCTAATATTGACTAAAGAATAAAGCTGTATTATTCATATAGTTGATGACTCCAAAAAGTTGAACAAATACTTGTTGATGTTCTCTCTCTCTTTTTTTTTTGAACTACAGTGTTATTAATACATATTCTCGCTCCATAAAGAAACAAATGCACATTGAGCTTTTAGTACCAATTTTAAAACTCAACCTGAACTCAAGATGTCCATCAATACAAATTGTTGTGATTTAAAGTCCCCAGCGTATATCACTTCCCGCTATTATAAACATATTAAATGACAACGTAATTGACTATTGAGCCACGGGCTATGTTTTATTATTTTCTTTGTATAATTTCGCATTGAATGCATTCTTTGATACGTCACTTTTAAAGATAAAAGTCCTTTTTGGTATCATTATATAAATATCCTAACTATTAATTAATTTGTGAAGTTTGCTGCGGAAGTGTTTTGTATCCTTATATAGGTATCACAAAATTACAGTTGTGGGGTTTATCGGAGAAGGAATAGGATTGATTGGGTATCATTATAAACTTATCTTAAACGAGTAATAATACAACTTACATAATTCATCTCACCACATCTCACCCTACAAGGTATTTAATTATTAGGCAAATTTAATAAGTTAGTTTAATTGAATTTTAGTTAGATTAATACAAATTGTTGCACCCGAGTTACACATATAAAGTCCCCAACCTAATATCATTTCCCACCATTATAAACATATGAAAAGATCACCAAATTGACTTTTAAGGCATGGCTATGTTTTATTTGTTTTCTTGGTCTAATTTTGCATTGAACGCATTCTTTGAAACGTCACTTTTGAAGATACAGCCAAGTAATACTTTTCTCCAACCTAATATCATTTCCCACCATTATAAACATATGAAAAGATCACCAAATTGACTTTTAAGCCATGGCTATGTTTTATTTGTTTTCTTGGTCTAATTTTGCATTGAACGCATTCTTTGAAACGTCACTTTTGAAGATACAGCCAAGTAATACTTTTCTATGTAGTACTACAAAAGATGCTGTATGTAATACTTTTGTATCATTTTTAAAATATATACATTTGAATATCCAATTAATCACCACTCTTAAATTTTGTATTAATTAAGGAATGCCCCTTAATTTCTTTTTCCCTTATGTATTGTCCAAAAACAACAGTTCATTTCTCTCCTTATGAACATATTACATATGATAATGTTAGAAGTCGCCGGGGTATGCATGACTGGTGTGACAATCTAATTATTATCATTGTTTTCGTTCCAGTTATCATTTTCATGTTCTACTATTCGTAAATCTAAAAAGAGAAACGCAACTATTGAGCATAACTCAATCCTTCAGGAATTAGGTATGCTTCGCGCCCCAGTTATTTGTTATACGCGTTATACATGTCATTTACGATTCTGTTCATTGAAAATAGAGCTGGAAGAGTCACCATTAACTTGATAATCAAATAGACAAAATCGAATTCCTATCAGTTCTTTATTATTAATCTTAGTAAAATAGTTAGAAATGTACGTGTTGAATCAGGGGCAAGGTACTTGACCCCCATATCCACGAACTTTGGATTATTAAGTATACAAGATATGTTGTTTTTGTTGTTATTGGATGGAATGTACTTGTGATTTTGAATGATCTATCAAACAGAATGACAGTAAAACCTCTCTAAATTAATTGTCTATTAATTAATAACCTCTATTAAATAATACATACCACCTACTTTTGCATCTCCTCTCTCCTATCTAGACGCTCTCCTCTACTTCTAGGCCCAACACCCCCTCAACGGCCATCATTTGCATAGATCTTAGACTCTACCTCTAATCCCAAAACAATACACACAAAAAATCAAATTCTCAGCCCACTCGTTATTCACTCGCAGCCAGCTTTATTCAAAGGAGAGCCAACTTTTCTTCTTACAAAAGAAGAAGACGAACAATTGGCAATCCCATTTCGTCTTGTTCTAGTAGAGAAATTCACCAAAGGTAGGCCAAAAATAGACTATCTACGGAGAGAATTCCAAATCATTGGCTTTAAAGGTAATTTTTCAATTGGGTTGATTGATTATCGATACATCCTCATATACTTTGATCTAGAAGAGGATTTTCATCCATGTTGGCTTAAAGGACTCTGGACCTTTGACAAGCATCAGATGTGTGTTAAAATGGATCACAGACTTTAATCTGGCACACAAATTCCATTATTCCAGTTTGGGTCTCTTTCAAAGGTCTCTCCATTCATCACTTCAATAAGGATTACTTGTGGAAACTTGCTAGCATCATTGGAACTCCACTTCAAATCGATGTTCCAACTCTTAATATGTCGCGCCCTTCGGTAACTCGAGTTTGCGTAGAGATCGATCTCCTCAAAAAGCATCCCGTTTGAGTTAGATTGGGAGTTGAAGAAAAGTCTTATTTTCATCCAATCTACTATGAGAACATGCCACAATACTGTGTTGATTGTAAAAAACTTGGTTATGATCATCAATCCTGTCGACAAAATCATAAAGTATCATCATCACAAAGGCCAGAATCACATACTTTAAAGCCTCATTCAAAACAAGCACCATTGCCAAACCACCCCCCTTCTTCTATTATTATTCAGACTCCATTGCCACAAGCCACTGTTGCTGATGGTGATTCGCCGTTTGTCCACACGGTATTGCAATTGCCAAAGCAACAAGAAGATGTCGCTGTGCCAGCCCCTGCGAAAACTCAATTGCGCTGGGAGCTTTAAACCTGCACTCTGTGCAACCTCTAGCAGAATCGACTTCTGGATTGACCAGGATGGAGAAAGCTGCAATTCCAGTAGACGTTCCTGATAGTCCACGCTCAGTTTGATTTCAGAACAGATAGAGGCTGAAGAAACGCCTCAACTATCAGTCGAAGTCGCCGCCGGAACGAAGAATGTCGCACATGAAATTGCTGAACCTGCTGGTAATCATGGCCCTCTGATTGTTGACGCTACTGCGGATTATCGTTAATCCTCTTTCAATTTGGTTACTGCCACACAAATTTCGTCTGTGGAGAGTCAGAATTCCCCGGAGAAGCAAAATGCTGAAGCTGGTTCTGGTTTGCGGCCGGCCACTTCTGTTCCGCCACTTCTGGAAGATCTTCAAATCATCTTTGCGGACATCACAGCCCAAATAGAATCCCATAGAGAAGAAACATCACGGCCGACAATTGAAGACCGGCAGCAGTCGCCGTGGATGGAGGAAAATCAAAGAATTCGGCAAATCCCTCCTAATTCCAAACTCAGTTGCGCATCAGTTGCGCACGTTATTGCGGCTATTGCGGCTAACGCGATATCAGCGGAGGAAAATCAGATATCTCAATCTGATCAGCATATCTCGATTTTGAATGAGGAGAAGTCTAAGTCAAACTCACCTTCACAGCAAATTTCTCCCTCAAGTTTAGAAAAAGAATATTCTTTCCTAAATGTCTCTAGTAATAACTCCGGTCACAAGTTCAATCCCGAAGTTCCAGAATTTACTAGCTCTCCTCAGCCAAAAATTCTCCTTCTATAGGTTTTACTACAAATTACGTCCCCAAAATCGTACTTATCGAAAGATGATATGGAGATAGGGAACAATACCGAGCCTTTTTAACCCAAGTTATTCGATTGAAGAAAAAAATTCCGAAGGCAGACTAAATCATTTTTTCAATGGTTTTGAAGATGAAGACTTTGATATGGAACACGCGATGGAACAAAAGTTATTTTATAGTGAAGTTTCTGCTCCACGTATCATAACCGATCGAAAAAAGCCAAAGCTAAAAAGAAAGTTCAAGTTTGCCGGTCTGCTAGATTGAACAAGGATTCAATTTTATTTTAAGATCAAAATTATATTTCATATAGGGTTTAGTATATATGCTGCTCTATTTTTTCTTCATTCTCAATAAAATTATATATTTCTTTATTTTTTTTAAAAAAACCTCTATTAAATAATATTCTTTTCGGATCCAACTCGGGACTAGTACAAAAATGGAAAAACTCGATTAATTTATAAGATAATAATTTTTCAAGAATCTCCTATGTATATATATAGGTTCCCACATTTTATAAATTAATAACTATCTAAAATAATAAATTATATTTGAAGTTACACTAAGGTTTTAACTTAACTATTTTTGTTTAAGTTTACAGTTATCATGTTTTTGCTCCATTAGGAAAATTATAACTTTATGGCTCGAGATGCAACGAACTAATCTTGATATAAAAATAATAAATTTTTGTATTATGTTACTAATAGGATTGAAAAAACTCTTTAAATTAATGAAATATTAATTTATCTATAAATTAATAATTATTTTTATCGATAAATTAATAAATCTTATATTAATAAGTTTTTAGAGGTTCAAGTGTATTAATTTAGAGAGGTTTTACTGTAATTAATTACGTAATTGTCAGAACAAAAATAAATATATAAATATGAATCTCAAAGACTCAATAATCATTTATGAATCGTTTCAGAACGTTCAAGATTATAGTAACATTTCCTTTTCCACCATTATATTAATAGAAAGTCACGTACACCCCTGTTATTAGTAGCTTTGAATCCTCCGAATTCAGATTGAAGCTCTGAAGCTTTTAACAAATCTCAGGAAAGTAAATACAAGTTGCCCTTATTAATATCACTATAAGCACGAAATGACGAATATATATCATCACCATCATCATCAACATAAACTATATCATTCATGGTTGTGTAGTCCGGACATCCTGGTAACCAATCATACACTCCGCAAGAGCAATTTCACCAAAAGTGTGACCAACACATTGATTCAGGATTTCAGTATACGCAGCGACCAAACAAGTGGAGCAATCTAAATCGGACAAATATGTAACACAAACTCCGTAACCGAAAACCGGCTGATAAGGCAAAGGAGCATATGTACCATAAGAGTAGCCTGCTGAATTTGGTGTGTTTATCATTGCTACATTCAGAACATAAGCCACACTGCTTCCATAAGGATCGTCTTCTGAGTATGTCGAATCGCTGCAAAACTCTCCGGTAATTGATATGTTTGGAGTGCAAGTCACAACAGAGCACCATAACCAAATGATGATTACTGCTTTAGTAAAGGAATTTAGGGTGTAAGAAATCATCTTTTGTAAGAAGTCTTCTTTGTCAACTTGGTTTCAGCTCTATTCGACTTGATGGGCTACGACTTATTTGGTTTTGTTATATATTAGTGTTAGGTGAATTGGTTTATCCGCTAACTTTTACTGTCTTACTTGAAAATGAAGCCCGAAGTACTTGATGACGACATTTATATGTGAATTAACCTAGGATACCATTTAATTATGACGTTAACGAATATTCTGAAGCTGAAATTAACATTTTAAGGAATTTCTAGTTCAACAATATATAACAAGCGGAAAGAGCAGTAGAAAATCAATCCGCAAATGCTTTTCTGTCATTCTGTGAGGAACACGTTCCATGTAAACTGATTCCATGCTGTTCTTTTCAATTGCTTATTACATTTGAACTCGCACTAATTAATTAAGGCTTTCACTTTGTAATTAACCGCTTCTTTTTGATTATTTTCTAGTTCTTTATTTTTGTAGTTTATGTTGGTTGGCCGCTCTAAATGAACTTTAAAATGGGGACAAGTGTGAAGACCGTTTTGTCCTTTTTTTTTTGTTTTTTTTTTTTGTTTTTGTTTTGGATGTGTTTGTGTTTGTTTCGGATGGAAGGTAGGAACCATGCTATAAATTTTAAATGTATGTTTACTTTGAAATTAATTAATACCTACCCCAGTTTGATAGATTCCATTGTCCATGCACATGTACTTTAACCGTGATATTTTTTGATTCAGGGAGGACCGCACAAAGTATATTCGAGGATCGCATCGCACCAGGAGGAAAGAGTACAAGTTTTGTAAGAAATAATTTTGGAAATGTGATTTTGTAATTATTTGTCAAACACTTTTTACTTATAATACCTTTATTTTTTTCCCCCCTTAATTAGCAGAATATGTCTATTTGACAACTTAAATGAAATTATGCGTACGTCTTACTTATTTGGCAACTGAATCACAAAACACATGCTCTATACACAAAGATCCCCTTAAAATTAAGAATAACAATAAGATATCGAAAGTAAGAATCAAAAAGCAATCCAAAATGATTCATGAACGTGGTTATCGTCATGCATAACAAATAATGGAAGAATTGAACAGTCTAACATGCTTTCAAAATTGAATAATTACCCAAAGCAGTTGCTTTAAACAAATGGTTCCTAAATTCAAGAAAATAGAAACCTAGCTAGTTTTTGTTCCTTTCCAGGGATTCTTAATCATTTTGTTCTTATTTTTGAATTTCTGGATATCCAAAAACCCAAAAAGATTCTTCGCTATCCAGGATTACCTTTTGATTGGAACGCAGCATTGAGCTAGACTCTGATGAATTTTTGCAATAGTTATCGACTTATCGCCCCCTCGTGTGCAGTGATGAAACCAGAAAGTATGAATTGCAGGGGTCAAGTATTAAGGTTATGTTTGGTTTCTTTTTTCACTCATTTTTTCAGAATTTTTAATTAATATCTATCCCATCCTAGTATACCTTTTTACATTATCAATGCACTTTTTTACATTTCCAATACACCTTTTTACATTCACAATACAAAAAAACACACTCAAAAATTTTCAATTAGCAAAGACAAAATTTTGATTTTTTGAAATTTTATACTACAAAATTAAGCTTTCTCTTTATAAAAAAGTTGGGGGAGGGGGACCACAGCCCCCGCTGGTCCGCCTGTCTCTGCCACTGCTCGTGTGGTTAATTATATCTTGGAAAGGTACACAAAACCATATAATTTCACCACAGTTTTTATCGCTCGGATTGTAAAATCGTCTTTAATGAAACTTAAGGGATTTGTCGATTATTCCTTTACTAGTTAACTAACATGGTTTTAATTACACAAGTCTTAGAGAAACTTCCGTGCGTTACAATTTTTGAACAATATTTGCACTTGGAGTGGTAGTACGTAATTGATTAAACTCAATTTTCAAGCACTAGATATAACAGTAGTATAGTAAGCTTTAATTAGGAAATAGTTCCATTTTACAACTCAAATAAAACGTACATAATTATGCATCTTACATATTTGGCTTATGAATCGTAAAACACTTGCTTTAGGAAAAACAATAAGATAACAAAAGTAAGGATCTCAATGCATTCCCAAATAATTCTTGATCGTGATCATATCACACATTTCCAGCAACCATGGTTGGGTAATTAAGATACATAGGAGGAGACTGATATTTTGCTCATTATTTATGTGCAACATCCTTCATGTATCCAATTGAACAATCTTTGAGGAGAACTTTACCAGAAATGTGACCTCCGCAACGATTCACGATTTCAGTGTATGCAGCGGTCATACAGGTGGAGCAATCTGAATTAGACAACGCCGGAGCACAACTTCCGAAACCATAAGCATTAACCGGCGGAAGGCCGGAAACGGAATAGTCATAGGGTTGTGAATTTGGGGTGTTCTTCATCACATCATTCAAAATGTAAGTTACACTGATTCCATAAGGATCGATTGCCGGGTAAAATGCTTGACTACATTCTTCCTGAAAGACTTGAGTGTTCGGAGATCCACTTACTAAACCACCCCATAACCAAATGATTACTAGTGTCTTAGTAAAGAAAATTGGGGTTAAAGAAACCATCCTCTTTTGAAGATTTAATTATTAGTAATTTTATGGACTATCAGTACACATTTGTTGCTTAAATAGGTTGGTAGAACTGGTTAATCTATGCTTTTTTAGCATCATGTGATTAGATGTATATATGTTGGCTAATTAATTAGTACTTCTTCGCCTTGGTGTCCGGTAGAAATTGGTTTATTATTAACTGATTTTTGCTGTCTTACTTGAAAGGAGAACCTAAAAACAAGTCCTTGATGACAAAATTGTCAGTTAACTAAGTAGGCCATAATTTAACTAGTTAAGACGTTAAGGAATAATATAAGGAATTTATTTTTCAACTTTGTATGGAAAAGCAAATTGAGGATGAGAGAATCTATGTACAAAATGCCCTTTTGTCACTCTCCGAAAAACATGTTCCATGCAAACGGATTACTTTCTGTTTCCGATTCCTTATTATTATTATGGACATTCTATGCCCTTTTGTAGGTACCAAAAAAGGGGTACTGTCATCCTATCAATTTCTGTCTTTGAGTTTTGCATTTTATGTTGTTTGGCCACTCTTAAAAGAACTTGAAAAAGGGAGTTGATAGCACATTTTCAATGAAACTTCAAATAACTAGCTTCAAATATTTAACTTGATGAGATAACTTTAAAATATGAAATAGATAGACCTTTTTTTTCTTTTTCCTTTCCCGTTGTTTGGGAGACAGGAACCATAAGGTATTAGTTTAAATGTGCACACATAACTGTTAGACTAATAAATCTCTGATCGAGTTTGGATGACTCCTTGAACTATTTCAAACTCGATTGAAGGATGGCTATTTCTAGTATTTTGCCCCGTGCGATGCACGATGGGCATATATATTTATATTAACTTTTGAAATGTTTCATCAATCTTAATTGTATATAAAATATTTAGATATTAGCAGAAATAATCTTTAGTATTTATTATTAACACAATGTCTCAGTTATGAAAATTAGATTGTTCTAGAAAAAAAAAACCGCACAACTATTACATACGCAAAATTTTAAAAAAATTTGCAATACAGTTCGAGTGGATCTAATGGAAAAGAAACTAATATTAAACAAACAACGCAGTACTTATTAAGAAATAATGCAGTATTGTTTTATATAAACCATTACAATACAAAGAAAAAAAAAAGTACAAATCAATTGCTAAAGCATAATCATAAAACCTATACTATTACAAAGACCATATGCCACGTAATTTATTTAAAGTAAATTATTTTTGACAATTAAATGGAAAATAGTAGATAAAATTACATCAGCATAAAATACGGCCAATAAAAATCCATTGAAAATTGATGCATTTGTTTAACTACTGAGGGTTTTTTAATGGACCAATAATCCTTCTTCTTATTCGGATACCACTGTTGTGGCGGAAAGGGTATAAACACAACAAACCACGGAAGTGAACCTCAGGAAAATCTCCTTTCCTACTACCAATAAAATAGGACAACCAACCAAACAAGCAATTAATTCAAGAACTAATAAAGTAAAGTAGACACACAAATTTACGTGGAAACCCAAATCGGGAAAAACCACGAGACTATAACAACAGTCAAATCTCCACTATCACAATAATGAGAAAACAGTCTTCACCAACCGGTAGATACACGTGACTTTATCCAAAGGTGGATTACAATAATACTCTTCCATACACCCCTAAACCACAAAGTAGGATTGGAAGGATCTAACCAAAAGAGAGTTAAACAGAAAACTAAACCCTAGCTTTCGTTCTTTTTCTCTCGCACAAAACCCTTGCGCGGCTGCCCTAATTTTCCTTCTCTCTCGGCTGAAAAACACACACCTAAAAATTATGCCAAAGCCTTGCTTTTATAGAGCAAAAAATCAAAAAATTAATTCCAATTGGTTTTTCTTACTCAGCCAAACCAAACAAATCCAAGTTGGATTTTGACTTCCACTTGTGGTGGGCCTAATTGAGGGGAAAATCGGCCCAACAATCTCCCCCTTCACCTCAATTGGAGGGTAAAACCAAACCCGCTATCCGTCTGTAAAATAGGAGCTTGTCTCTACTCACAGTCTTCGTCATCATATCGGCACCGTTGTCATCCGTATGGATCTTCTCAAGAAACAACGTCTTGGACTCTAGTACATCCCGAATCCAATGATACCTAACATCAATATGTTTTGACCGTGAATGAAATGTGGAATTCTTAGCTAAGTGAATAGCGCTCTGGCTATCACAATACACCACATACCTCTCTTGCTTCATGCCAAGCTCTTGTAGAAACTTCTGCAACCAAAGTGCTTCCTTACAAGATTCAGTAGTTGCGATAAACTCTGCATCTGTAGTAGACAAAGCAACACTTTTCTGCAACCTACTTTGCCATTAAACTGCTCCCCCTTCATAAGTCATCAAGTAACCAGAAGTAGACTTCCGACCATCCAGGTCACTTGCCATGTCAGCATTTGTATATCTATGTAACATGGTCTTCCCATTGCCAAAGTAAAGACTCAATCTGGAAGTACCCCTAAGATACCTGAGAATGCATTTAACAGCATTCCAATGCTCCTTACCAGGTTTGGAGAGAAACCGACTAACAACACCAACTGCATGAGCTATGTCTGGCCTTGTGCAAACCATCGCATACATCAGGCTGCCAATTGCCGAAGCATAAAGAACCTTTTTCATCTCTTCCTTATCTTTCTCACTTTTAGGACACTGCGTTCTGCTTAGCTTAAAATGCCCTGGAAGTGGAGTCGAGACTTCCTTAGCACCGCTCATCTTAAATCTATCAAGAACCTTCTCGATATACTTCTCTTGAGATACCCAAAGCTTCCCATTCTGTCTGTCACGAGAAATTTTCATCCCAAGGATCTGTCTAGCCGGACCCAAATCCTTCATCGCAAAGGATTTATTCAACTCCTTTTTCAACCTGACAATCTTTGCAGTATCATGACCAACAATCAACATGTCATCGACATCAAGCAAAAGAATTATAAAATCACCATCAGCGAATTTCTTCACAAGCACACAGTGATCGGTTGTAGTCCTTTGGTATCCCTGCCCTATTATAAAGGCATCAAATTTCTTGTACCACTACCTCGGAGCTTGCTTCCACTCATACAAGTTTTTGTTGAGACGACATACAAGCTTCTCTTTCCCCTTCTCCTAAAACCCATCTGGTTGCTCCATGTAAATCTCTTCTTCCAAATCACCATGTAAGAAGGCTGTCTTCACATCAAGCTGTTCAATCTCAAGATTCAAGCTGGCTGCTATCCCAAGCACAACTCGGATCAAAGATATCTTTACAACAGGAGAGAATATCTCATCAAAGTCTATGCCCTTTCTCTGATTGAATCCCTTCACAACCAATCTGGCTTTGTACCTCGGTTGTGAGCTGTTCTCACTTGTTTTTAGTCGAAACACCCATTTATTCTTGAGTGCTCTCTTGCTCTTAGACAGCTTCACCAAGTCATACGTGTTATTCTCATGCAAGGATTTGATCTCATCTTGCATGGCTGCTAACCACTGATCTTTCTGCTCATGACTAAGAACCTCTTCATACGACTCTGGCTCTCCCCCATCAGTAAGCAACAAATACTCATGAGCACTGTACCTGGTGGAAGGTCTCTTGTCTCTGGTTGACCTCCTAGGCTGAACAGGAGGTGATGAAACCGGTGGTGTCTCCAGTATTTTGTTGGGCATTTATCTAGAGGAGAAAACCCGACATGGAATCCAATAAGTAAGATAAGACCCATCTGAACTTAAAAGCTCAAGGTAATGAGTTCTGAGACCACCTTACTTATTAACTGATTCACATATTCTCATGCCTCCGATGTGGGATTCATAATCCTTGCCACATGACTCTCAACATTCTCCCCCGTCATGGGCAATCTCCACATCGGGTTTCCAATTTATCTCGACAAGCCCAAATATGTACTCGACCTGAGTAATTGGGCCGCCCATCCCTACATTTCTGCTCATAGTGGGCCTTTGACTGTCTGGGTTCAGTCAGATCAACCGAGATAATTTGGGCTAAATCACTCACCCACTTGGCCCAACCTAGGCTCTGATACCACTGTTGGGGATTTCTCTGGAGGAGAAAACTCGACATGGAGCCCATTAAGTAAGATAACACCCATCTGAACTCAAAAGCTCAAACTAATGGGTTCTGAGATCACCTTACTTATTAACTGATTCACATATTCTCATGCCTCCGATCGGAACCCATTAGCTTGAGATTTTGAGTTCAGATGGGTCTTATCTTACTTATTGGGCTCCATGTCGGGTTTTCTCCTCCAGATAAATCCCCAACAGTGGTATCAGAGCCTAGGTTGGGCCAAGTGGATGGGTGATTTAGCCCAAATTATCTCGGTTGATCTGACTGAACCCAAGCAGTCACAGGCCCACTACGAGCGGAACCGTAGGGATGGGCGGCCCAGTTACTTTGGTGGAGTACAGATTTGGGCTTGTCAAGATAATTTGGAAGCTCGATGTGGAGATTGCCCATGACGGGGGAGAATGTTGAGAGTCATGTGGCAAGGATTATGAATCCCACATCGGAGGCATGAGGAAATGTGAATCAGTTAATAAGTAAGGTGGTCTCAGAACCCATTAGCTTGAGCTTTTGAGTTCAGATGGGTCTTATCTTACTTATTGGGCTCCATGTCGGGTTTTCTCCTCCAGATAAATCCCAAACAAATACTTCATCTCCAAGATTTTAAGACTTTATAAGGACGTAAACCGATGATTAAGAAATCTTAAATCCTTCGGCAAAATGACTAAAATTTTTGTAATAAGGTAGGAGCTAAGGACTTGGACTTCAGTATTATTGTGCCCGTGTGTTGCATGATGGAGATATATATTTATATTAACTTTTAAAATGTTTCATCAATGTTAATTGTATAGAAAATATTTAGATATTAGTGGAAATGATCTTTTAGTAAAAAAATATTGTTTATTTATTATTAAAACAATGTCCCGATAATGAAAATTAGATTGTTCCAGGAAAAAAAATTGATAACATGGAAAAAATAACTCATGTTATGATCTTATGTAAAAAAGAAAACAAAAACAAAATAATCGATGCATGCTCATATATTCTTAAGAAAATCCTTGAAAACCCAATTGTTGTGAAAGTGCATAATTCATCATCCTTGTTGCAAATAAGGATTTTAAGACTTTTTAAGGAACTCACTCTTGAAAGAGCGATGTATAAATGGCCCTGCGTAAACACCAGACAATGCAAAAATAGGCCCACCTTAGATAAGGCAGAATTATGCATTAATTAAAATATTTTTTGATATTAAAAAAATCACAAAAATTCTAAGTCAAACCGGTTTTTAAAAAATAAACAAAACAAAGCTGCAAATATATATATATATATATATATATATATATATATATATATATACACATACTTGCTCTATATCACATTACTTAATGTTAAATGCAACAAAAATCTCTGTCAAATAAATAGATCCAAAAGAGATCAACCCGTCGAAACAAATCAAATCTAAATCATGACCATATTCATTTCCAGTTTTCAAACCCAAATATTATAACTAACAGTAGACATAAGATATAATTATTAATTGAACTGCTGTTTGATTTAAATCAAGTCAAAGTTAAACATTCAAAATCAAATTCTATCAAGGAAAAAAAATGCTGCAAATATATATATATATATATGTTTTTTATCACACGTAACTTAATGTTAAATGTAACAAAAATCCCCCTAAATCAATAGATACAAAGGGATCAACCCGTCAAAACAAATCATGGCCAGATCTATTTTCAGTTTCTAACCCAAATATTAATTAACCGTATAGACGAAATATAATTATTTATTTATTGAAAATTTGTTTGATTTAAATGAAAGCAAAATTAAAAAAATTATAACTCTATGGCTAAAAATACAAAATAAAGTTGCAAAAAATAACTTTAAAATTGCTCTACTTCACACATAACTTAACATTAAATGCTCCAAAAATTTCAGGCAAATCAATAGATCCAAAAGGATAAACCCGTCCAAATAAATCAAGGTCAAATCATAGCCAGACTAATTTTCAGTTTTAAACCCATATATTATAACTAATAGATAATGTTGTATAATTATGCATTAATTTAAACTATTATTTGATTTAAATGAAATCACAATTCAAAAAAATTATTAATCAAACCCAATTAAAAAAGAATAAAGCTGCAAAAGAAATCTATAAAAATTTTCTATATCACACATAACTTAATATTAAATGTACCAAAAATTGAGGGAAAATCAATAGATCCAAGATGATCAACCCCTCGAAACGAATCAAAGCCAAATTATGGCTAGATTCATTGTAAGTTCCAAACTCAATATTAGAAACTAACCGTACAAATAATATATAGTTGTGCATTAATTGACTGACACATGTCTTTTGAAAAAAATTCCATTAATATATATGGAGATTTGAGGTGATCAAGGTGAAATAAATGGTAGAAAACAAAAGGCAAAATTTAATATAGTTTGAAACAAAAATCAAATCAACTATATCACTACCAATACACCTCCATATCATAAGGTGCAACCTCGTTAACTTTCCATGGGAAATGAAAGTTCACATTCCACAACCCACTCGTAGGCCATCATCTGACTCCATGACCCAACCGGAAATTTCTACTTCATCGAAATAAAATCCAGCCAACCAAACAACTTGAAAAGAATATAGACCATTAATCAGTTATTCTTAATAATGAGTACAAAATGAATAAAGTGAACACATTTATTGATAAAACCAAATTGCATAAAGAACTATTTTCTTGATGGTGAAATCTTCATTTGATAGAGATGGTGGATCCAGGAAGCCACATGGGTATGTTTTCCTATATATTTTGGATGAAATAAGTCATGGTTTTATATATTGCTTTATATAATAGTACTACTTTTGAGTGAGTTTTCAACCATATGTACTCTATACTTGCACTCGCCTCCACTTTCCACGCAAGAAAAGAAAACCACATATGAATGAGTTAATCGGCCTTCTCAATCAAGACAGCTCTACTCGTGGATTCGTTGCCGATGAAAATCGCCATGTGACATTGTATGAATAAATTGTTCATTGGCCGGCAACGGTAGCGGCGGGAGTTTTGTTGCGTTGTTGCCGACAGTTGTTCCTAAGGTTGAAGAAGCATATAGGTCAAAGAGAAGAATATCTTGAGATACAAAAGATGAATCCGGAGGCACTGCTGATTTTTCACAATTCCGTTCGATCCATCCAGAATGGTTCTAACACAATCTCTACTGCTGATTTTTGAAGTAAGCTGGATGATATTTCAAATTGCTCAGTTATTAATTTATACAAAAACTTACATAAGTACAATTCTACTTCCATGTCCCCATTAAATTTTGCTCAAACGAAATGCAAAACAGAGAAATACAGATCTCAATTTGGTTAAATGTTTCTACACCCTTATCTCTTCATGGGCCTTTGCGCTCAAATGAGTTGATACCGTTACGGTTTTCCATTTGAGTCCGCGTAGATGGTAAACCGTTGTAACTGGTCAGGTCATAGCCCTTCTTGCCGGCCCAAAAATAGAACAACCATCTCATTGGCTAGAGAAACAAAAATTATAGATAAACGAAAAAAAAATTGAGCAGCAAAAAAAAAAAAAACACTAAAAAAAAAATTCAGCCGCAGCTTAACAAAATAGGGGTAAAAAAACCCCCAAGAAACCCCTAAACCACCATCGATCACCTCTAATCCAGAATTATCATCTCATCATCACCAACACCCAACTTCACCTGACCACCTTTCCATGTTAAAAAGCCCCCCCACGCCAAAGCCTTTTCCATCATCACCGCCCTACACAACCCCACACCCACGCTCATCATCTCAAGCATCCATCACGGACGTCTCACGCACATCACCATCATCATCTAGCAAGGAAACAAGCAAGCACCAATTCACCATCTTCTCCAAATTCGGTGCCATCACCGATTCGCCGTCGCCATCATCAATCAAAACCACGTCACCACTTGTTCTTCATCATCACAAATTTTATGGTTTGATAGAGAGGGAAAGCTTCCCAGAGAAGTTTAGGTGATCGTATCAATTTGAAATCATGATTATCTTTTGTTTACTTATCTAAATATTTTCTATATAATATCTGTTTTAAATTTTGGATTTCACGTGAAAGGAAATTAATATAGGGCAATAACATTTATATAAGGGAACTATTCCGGATGGGCCAAATGGCCAATTTGGTAAATAAATTTTTTTTTTTCAAAAATGGGTTTCCTTCTTTTTTTTTTTTTTTTATATTCAGCGGCCACTGCTAGTGTCAAATATGACTCCTCCTTTTTTTACGGCGTCGCGATTACGTTCCAAAAATTATCTTCTACAGATCATCACCACCGTAGAAACCTTGTATTTCGTAACCTACTCGCTCACTTCTATCCATTTTCAGGGAGGAGGAGTTCATACCAGCAATCCAAATTAGCTTCGTATGCCAAAAAAGAAGAATATAGAATACACAAATAAGAGGGAACATATCATGCCGGAGATGGAACAATTGGATTCATCATCTACACCGGAAGGATACAGTCAGCTATTGATGTTTTTTTCCGGCAACAAAGTGAAGGATGAGCCGGCGATTTCGAAGATACAGTCAGTCGTTCATCATTTACATCCAACGTTTGGAATTACACTCGACAAAATTTAGCCAGAGTTGTGGCGATGAAGTAAAATATGTAAGCAGCAGGTCCGAAGATTTTTGTGACCGGAGAATTTTTGCCAGTCAAATTGATGATTCGGAGATCGTCGACCTCAAAATCTAATTCGCGGAAGTTATTTTTTTTTTAGAAAATAACCATTTGAGTGTGTTTAAATTAACCATATTACTTGGATAAAATACCAATAAAAAAAATTGGCCAATTAGAAGGTGACATGTGGACTATATAAAATTCTCTACAAATTAGAAGATGATACGTGTAATTGAAAATTATCGATGATCTAATTGACTTATATGTGTCTTGTGAAAAAAATTCCCTTAATATATAGTAAGATCGGTAAAGAAGATGGTGTATTATTTACTCACAGACAATTTCGGTCCAGTTCTAAATATTTCCAGTATCGTTAACTTCAATGGCAGCGAATCTATAGCAAGCACATACGTATGTTGAATCGTTTTTGACAACTAATTTGGTAAAGAAGATCATGAGAGAGAGAATGGTCCAATCCAATTCACAGGAGCATCATCAACTCACCTTTGCGGAATTTTTGGTCTCTTATTATTTTCCTTCATCAATTAAACTGGATTGATGAGACAGCCAAGTTTTCCAGATTAGAAATGAATGCCAAGGAATTAGGCATGTTAACCGTTTCTTAAATGAAATAATATAACCCTACCAGTAATTAGATCATACTCCCTCAGTCCCGAAATGAGAATATATATATGCAGTCTAGATCTTACCTATACTAAGAGTGAAACTGAATAACTATTTTAGTAGGAAGAAATGTTACAAAACTAAGGGAATGTCAACAGCATCATCGTATATTGTAATGACATCATGTTTTTGGGAATCAATATTCATCATAAGTTAAGGGGAGGGCGATTCGTCTTTTATTAAATGTTACTACATTTATACGCAACGGATCAATTATAAGATCAACGTTGAGTTGTTCCAACATCCTTGTATCCAATCGAACAATCGGCGAGAACAACTACACCGAATATGTGACCAACACATTGATTCAATATCTCATTGAATGCAACCACCAAGCAACTGAAGCAATCTGAACCCATCAAGGGTGACGTACAACTTCCGAACCCGAAAGCCGGCTGATAAGGCGGCGGAGCAAAAACGCCATAGTCGTACCCTGGTGCATCCTTCGTGTTTTTCATTACATTATTCAGAACATAAACTACACTGTTTCCGTAAGGATCTCCGCTGGAATATGTCGCGACACTACAAACTTCTTTAGTTATCGTAATGTTTGGAGCGCCACTCGCCGAAGAACACCATAACCAAATGATGATTATTAGTGTTCTGGTAATAAAATTAGGAGCAAAGGGACTCATCTTACTTTGTACATTATACTTAATCTCGCCTTAATTTGGTGGCATTTTCGCATGCCTTATATTGGGGTTCTCGGTAAATTGGTTTGTCCGCTAATTTTTTTATTTTTTAATTTTTTTTTTCTGTCTTACGTACCTGGAAATCCAAATGTGATGATAACAAAATATGGTTGTTTACAAAGACCAAAAAAAGAAAGAACTAATCAAGGATTTATTTGAACTAAGACACTGTTGAATTCATGCCGTTGCCATCATATTTTACAGATATTTCATGTTTAGTGCCATTTTGGCATGATGTAAAGAGCGCATTCCCATATAGGCGCATTACAAATTAATATTTTCTCTTTTAACATATCGCTGGGGTAGGAAATGTTATTTTCACGAGATTCGACATTGGATTCTTGCTTGTACAAACTATTTGAAAAAGTATCGGACATGATTATATGCTGATTCCTGTTGTTTCATTTGCATACGATATTTTACCTCAGTACCAAAGTTATTTCAATAATACTAGTAAATTAAGTACATAAACTCTACCCATTTTTCTTTTAATTTTATTTTTATGGATATGTTGTCTACCGTAATCAAGGCGACTTCAAGGCGACTATCCTTTGTATATAAGCCGCCCCATGAATGATTGATTTGTTGGACCAATAACCTTGAATGGACAACCTACACTCTTACAGAGTGCCACAAATTCACACTTGCAGAAAGTTTCATTTTTTGTGAGGAATAATATTCAACGCGAAAGCTTTCAGAAAATTGTTCTTCTAACTATCGAAGATGTTGGAATTGAGTTAAAATTTGAATGAGAATTTGATTTCTTAAGTTGGAAAATGAGAATTAAGCATAGGAACTTTGTCCCACATTGGAGTTGGGAGGAGTTGGAGCTCACTTTATAAGTGAGAGTCCAAAAATGGAGTGCAAGTTGTCTTGCCATTATTATACTCCATATTTCCCGCTCGCGTGCGGTCGCGCAGGGGTGGGGTGTGCAAATGAGGGTCTAATTGGGGGCCAAAATAGTTTGACTCATGTGTGCGTGCGACCTGCGGACTTGAATGTCGAACCGAACTCTCGCGGTCCTGATCAACCTACGTTTTACTCCGGTTCGAGTTAATTTTTTCTAGCTAAATTTTAAATGGAGAATTATGTTCATTCATTTCAGTCAAATGAAACTGAAAGGTTGCAATTATTTTGCTGTCATGAATGATCAGAATGAATTGGCAGGTTTAATTCTATTAAAAGGCATAAATAAATTCGTTTGACTATTGGGCTGGTCAAAAACGTTTTGGAAGTTTTTGTGTCATGAATTCTCTGCATTTAACATAATTAAAATGATGAAACCGTTGCAAGGTTTACTACCATTTGAAAGGTTTCTCAATCATATAAATAGACACTCATTTTCCAAAGTTCCACACACCATTTCTTCCTGCTCTTCCAATATTCTTTTGAGCCTTTCTTTCTTTCTTTTTGGTGTTCATCCTGTTGTTCTAAGTTTCGTTCGCTGGTAGAGCTTCTTGTGCTAAGTAGTCTCTACGATTCCGTTGTATCCTGGGAAACAGTTGCTCGAGATCCTCAAGCACCTTAGGAGGGGGCAAATATCTTTTAAGGAGATAGTGTTTTCACGAGTCTCGTATTTCTTTATTCTGAAATTTTCTTAACCTTTGCGAATACTAAACATATTTTTACCAACAATCTTAAAATAGATTTCTTTTGATTTTGTGTATTCGTCATGGCTGATGTTGTTAATGTTGATGTTGTTGGTGCTGCTGTTACTAGCGCCACTCCCGCTGCTGCTGTACCTGGTGTTGCTATTGCTCCCGGGGTTGTGAGCTTTGTTCCTGTTCCCACTTTGCCCAAAGTTCTAACTAGCTAGGAGGCAACAAAAGATGCTGTTTTATCGGACGACGCTGAAATTGGCGAGTTTTCTGATGGATGTTACTCCTCCGTTACCTGAAAGTACTTCGGACGCACCTACGGTCCATGCTTATAGATCTTGGAAACGGTCGGATTTTCTTTGCCGTAGTTATCTTTTGAATGCGATTCATGATTCATTATATAATGTGTATGAAAAGTTTAAAACAGCTAAGGATTTATGAGAATTCATGGACCGAAAACATAAATCGGAGGATGCCGGCTCAAAGAAATTTGTTGTCAGACGGTTCCTTAATTATGTGATGGTTGATTCCAAGACTATTGATAGTCAAGTGTAAGAGATCCAGTTCATTCTGCACGACATCTAGGGTGAGGGGATGATGTTGAGTAAAACCTTCCAAGTGGTTGCAGTCATTAAGAAGTTGCCTCCGGGGCTGGAGGGATTTCAAGAACTACCTCTCGTACAAGCGTAAGGAGATGTCCTTGGAGGATTTGATTGTTAGACTTCGCATTGAAGAAGACAACAGGAAGTCAGAATCAAAGGCATCCAATGGCGTACAGGCTAAGGTCAATATTGTGGAGCATGGTAAAGGCCAAGGCTCGAAGAACAAGGCTAAGAGCAAGAACGCCAACAAAGACAAGGGGAAGATAGGGATTATTGGTGGTGTCTCTGAGCAGAAATACAAATTCAAAGGTAATTGTTTTAACTGTGGCAAACTAGTTCACAGGTCTGCTGATTGCCGCTCCACGAAGAAGGATCATGAGGCGACAAGGTCAACGATATCACTAAGGATGTGGATGACATGCACCTAGTTGCTGCGGTGACTCAAGTGAACATGGTGGAGTCCAATCCAAAGGAATGGTTGATGGATACTGGTGCATCCAGGCATGTGTGCACTCATAGAAGCCACTTCACTACCTTTGAACCAGTCCATGGAGAGAAGATGTACATGGGAAATGCTATTGTTGCCACTTTTTAAGGCAAAGGAACTATGAAGCTTAAGATGATTTTGGGCAAGACGCTAACACTCACAAATGTGATGTATGTGCCAGAAGTGTGCAAGAACCTTGTGTCAGGATTCATGCTAGACAAGAATGGGTTCCGCATTGTAATAGAGTCTAATAAGATTATTCTGTCTAAGGCAAGAATGTTTGTTGGGAAGGGGTATGCAACTGATGGGTTGTTTAAACTCAATGTAATGACTGTTGTCAACGAAATGAATGCAAGTATACTTCTTCTGCTTATTTGATTGAGTCTTCCAATTTATGGCATGGTAGACTAGGTCATGTTAATTCTGATTCAATGCGTTGATTAATAAATTTGAACCATATATCAACATTCCAAATTGACTTAGAAAATAAATGCGAAATTTGAGTCGAAGCAAAGTTAACGAGGTCATCTTTTCAAACGATTGAAAGGAGCACCGAACGACTTGAATTAATTCATAGTGATGTATGTGATTTGAAATCGGTTCAAAACGTGGTGGTAATAAGTACTTTATCACGTTCATTGATGATAGCACAAAATACTGCTATGTCTATTTGTTAAAATGCAAAGATGAGCGTTAGAGAAATTTGTTCTCTACAAAACCGAAGTTGATAATCAACTTGGAAAAAGATTAAGAGATGGAGAGGTGATAGAGGTGGTGAATATGAAACACCGGCTGGTGGATTTTGTGCACGACATGGAATTGTTCATGAAGTGACATCACCTTATTCACCTCAATCTAATGGGGTTGCTGAACGGAAAAATCGCACATTGAAGGAAATGCTGAATGCGATGCTGCTAAGTTCTGGGCTACCTCCTAATATGTGCGGGGAAGCTGTCTTGTCTGGTAATTATCTTTTAAATAGGGTTCCCCGGAAGAAAGAAGACAAGACTCCATATGAATTATGGAAAGGAAAGAGACCATCCTACAAACACTTGCGAGTGTGGGGGTGTCTGGCAAAGGTAGTTGTACCTCCGCCAAAAGCAATAAAAATCGGACCTACAACGGTGATTGTATTTTTATTGGCTATGCACAGAGTAGTAATGCACATTGCTTCTTGGTACATGATTCAAAGATTTTGGATATACACAAGAACACAGTTATGGAGTCAAGGTATGCATATTTCTTTGAAAATGTATTTCCTTGTAAGTTTAAGGATAAAGCTAATTCATCAACTAGCTCATCAAAACGAACTCATGAAGAAGTTCATGATTTGGTTGAAGTTCAAGATGTTGAACCGAGACGAAGCAAAAGGGCAAGAGTGGAAAAATAATAATGTGATGATTTTGTAACCTATTTGCTAGGGAAGAACCTCTAACTTATGTTGCGGTAGTGAGTTCTTTTGAGGGACCTTTATGGGAAGAAGCCATAAAGAGTGAGATTGATTCAATTTTATAGAATCACACTTGGGAGCTTGCAAATCTCCCACCGGGAAGTAAACCGTTGGGATCCAAATGGATCTTCAAGAAGAAAATGAAACCTGATGGTTCCATTGATAAATACAAGGCTAGGCTCTAATTGAAGGGTATAAACAATGAGAGGGTTTAGACTATTTTGATACTTATTGTCCCGTGACGAGAATAAATTCCATGAGGATGATACTTGCTATCGCAGCCTTAAGGAATTTGAAAATACATCAAATGGATGTTGAAACAACTTTCTTAAATAGAGATTTAGATGAAAAAATATATATGGAACAACCCGAGGGTTTCCGAGCTCCAGGTACAGAAAAGAAAGTTTGTAAACTAGTAAAGTCCTTGTATGGTCTAAAGCAAGCTATTAAGAAGTGGCATGAAAAATTTGACCATGCAATGATTACTAATGAATTCAAGATAAATGAGGGTGACAAATGCATTTATTTCAAGGAGATAAAAAACAATTATGTCATTTTATGTCTTTATGTAGACGATATACTCATTGTTGGTAGTAGTGACAAGTTGGTCAAATCTACTAAGGACATGTTGAATTCTAAGTTTGACATGAAAGACATGGATCTAGCTGATGTGATTTTAGGTGTTAAAATCATATGGATAACAGATGGTCTAGTTTTGAGTCAAGCCTTATATAGACAAAATTCTTGATAAGTTTAATAAGAATGGTTCTGGAGTTGCAAAAACACCATTAGATAACAGTCATTTATCCAAGAATCATGGACAAGGTATATCCCAAGTGGAATGCTCTAGGATAATATGGAGTCTGATATATCTAATGAGTTGTACTATGCCAGATATTACTTATGTTGTAAGGAAATTGAGTTCGTCACAAGTAATCCTAGTGCTGAACACTGGACCGCTAGAATTAGAGTGCCGAGGTACCTAAGACATATTTGTGATTATGGACTGAATTGTACCAGATATCTGTCTGTGTTAGAAGGTTACACGGATGCTAATTGGATATCTGATATAAAGGACTCACACTATACAAGTGGCTACGTGTTTACACTAGCTGGAGCAGCTATGTCGTGGAAATCCTCTAAACAAATTGTAATTGCCAGATCCACAATGGAATCTGAGTTCATTGCCTTGGATAAGTGTGGCGAGGAGGCTGAATGGCTGCGCCATTTTCTGGAGGATATTCCAAAGTGGGAAAGACCTATGCCACCTATTAGTATTCATTGTGATAGTCAATCGACGATTGAAAGGGCACAGAGTACTATGTATAATGGTAATTCGAAACATATTTGTCGTCGACACAATACCATTAGACAACTCCTCTCAAGAGTAATTATCGCAATTGACTACGTGAAGTCAAAGGATAATCTTGCGGATCCACTAAACAAAGGGTTAAATAGAGAGGCAGTTAAAAGATTGACCAAAGGAATTGGTGTAAAGCCTCTGAAGAGATAAAAGTCTTAAGAAGGAAAACCCAACCTAGTTGACTGGAGATCCCAAGATCTAGGTTCAATGGGACGACCTAATCATACGGCTTAATGTGGTCTTTGTGGGGGATAAACCTCAACTCATTCCTATCATCAAACAGTGATATGACGGAAAGGATAGCAAACGGTTGCTTTAATGATATTTAAGTGAGTAATATCATTTACTTTAGACTTAAGAAGTCACCTATGTGAGAGAGTGGGGCCGCTCCAAAGGAAAACTGTTAAACCTCAGTTCTTTAGAAACTCTTGCAAAACTAGGACGTGTTAATGACCAAAACGGACAAAACCATGAGAATAGAACTAAATAGAAATGGTTCCTATGTACGGTATGTGGGTTTCTTTACACAATATAGCTGGATAGTTCCAGGATATCGCGTTTACTGGACAGCTAGTAAAGCAAGTATACCTTACAAGGAGAAAGTTTAAAGGATAAAACCTATTTTCTCTATGCAGGGATCAGTTCGTGAACACCATCATTGTTTAATTGAATTAATATCTCATTCATGTGAGGGATTGTTGCAATTGAGTTAAACTTTGAATGAGAATTTGATTTCTCAAGTAGGAAAAATGAGAGTTAAGCATAGGGACTTTGTCCCACATTGGAGTTGGGAGGAGTTGAATCTCCATTTATAAGCGAGAGCCCAAAAATGGAGTGCAAGTTGTCTTGCCATTATTATACTCCATATCTACCGCTCGCGTGCGGCCGTGCAGGGGAGAGGGGTGCAAATGAGGGTCCAATTCGGGGCCAAAATAGCTTGACTCATGTGTGCGTGCGACCTGCGGACACGAATGTCGAACCGAACTCTCGCGGACTTGATCAACCTATGTTTTACTCCGGTTCGAGGGTTTCCGAGCTAAATTTTAAATGGAGAATTATGTTAATTCATTTTAGTCAAGTGAAACTGAAACGTTGCAATTGTTTTGCTGTCATGAATGATCAGAATGAATTAGCAGGTTTAATTTTATTAAAAGGCATAAATAAATTCGTTTGTCTGTTAGGCTGGTCAAAAACGTTTTGGAGGTTTTTGTACCATGAATTCTCTGTATTTAACATAATTAAAATGATGAAACCGTTGCAAGGTTTACTGCCATTTGAAAGGTTTCTCAATCATATAAATAGACACTCATTTTCCAAAGTTCAACACACCATTTCTTCCTCCTCTTCCAATATTCTTTCGAGCTTTTATTTGTTTCCTTTTGGTGTTCATCCTCTTGTTCTAAGTTTCGTTCGCTTGTAGAGCTTCTTGTACTAAGTAGTCTCTACGTTTTCGTTGTATTCTAGAAAACAATTGCTCGAGATACTCAAATACCTTAGGAGGGGATAAATTTGTTTTCAGAAGATCGTGGTTTCACGAGACTCGGATTTCTTTATTCTAAAATTTTCTTAACCTTTGCGAATACTACACATATTTTTACCAACAGAAGATAACATAATTCATTAAAACGGTAAATCAACTTAACATAACATAACATAATTGAGAAACAAACTAATACCTGATTACTGTATACCAAATATATATTCTCAATTTCGGTAAAACAAAATCTACATAGTCTTACCTTTTTATGTCAATACAAAAAATGTTATTCAAGTACGATTCAAAATGCAGTGGTGTATTTGATTTACTAGTTTCGATTAATTTACTAAAATTATGATATCTTGATATGGTCCACAATGAATAAAAATATGAATAAATTATTTGCCAGCGATGACTTTCACATTCCATTTGCAACGGACGTTAAAAAAAAAATCCAACTATTTCAAGTTAAAAAAAATATTTTTTTTAATCCTAAAAAACGTAATCTGTTCTGTTGTTGTTTTTTACTTTAACAAAGTAAAATATTTTTGTGAGATGGATAAAATTTTTAATTATTACTTCATACCACTCGTTGCATTATTATTTTGTTAGCTCAGCACATGCGAAAGCTAAACTGATACAAGTATTTAGCAGCCTTAACACACCATCATTTCAGATAAGGAGGAAAAAAAAAAAATCCCAGTAATGCATCCTCATCATGCTGAAAAGTAAAATGAATGGATTTTTTTTTTTGTAACACAAACGCCAATGCGCCAACAATTCAAACCATTAGTGTTTGTCTTTGTTTTTTTCGTTTGAAAACCGTACTGATTTTCATTTGCATAAGAAAAATTATAGATTCAAACTACCCGCTAGTGTAGATTTTGCTAATCTTTGAATATTTTCTGCTACATCTCTGGGGCAGCTTTACTATTCTAAAATTATCTAGTTCAGTTTTTTTTTTTTAACTTTTTTTTTCTTTTGGGGAAAAGGTTATCTAGTTCGGTTGGTATTATGAAGTGGCCGATAGTTTTTTTTTTTTTTTTTTTTTTGGTTGAATACCTACAGTGAACAATATTCCTACCTCCCATAGAAAACTCATACTTGTAAGTTGTAACGTTTTAATTCAATAACGAAACTTTTTTTTTTTTACGGAAGGAGTAAAAAAAGGTGATGAATTTTCGAAATATCACAAATACAAAGAGAATAGTTCAACATCTTACAACAAAACGACAGCAAAATTTACACCTGGTGGAAAGAAATGAAACTATAGCTAGCCGCCATTTCTTATCTTCAAGAAACTCGCAAATTTCCTAAATCTATATCTATATCTATATCCAAGGAGTGACTACAATCCAGTCCACTGAATGGTCCAGTGTACTTTGATAACCGTTAGATGATTAAGATACTTTGATAAGCGTTAGATGATTAAGATTAATAACAACCATTAGATTAAAATAGGGTGTTCTAAAATTTATAAACATCCCTATACACCTGATAATTACAATGTTACGGGCAACCTATTAATCTGGTTGCATTAGCTACATGACAAAATTGTTTGATTAAAACAAGATTTTTGCCATACCTCAAGAATGCATTCCATATAGATCTAGAACTGCACGACAAAGGAACAAGGACGAACTTAATTGGGAACTTGTGGGAGCGAGCTTTAGTATTTACCTAGAAATTGCTGAAATGGAGGCACAAAGAGAAGAAAAAGCTCCGTATTGAGGAAGGCACGGGTGATGGTAACGGTGAATTAAGGGCATGGGAGGAGAAAAGATTTGGGAAAACTCAATCTCAGACTGCAAACTTTGTCAAGGGCAGGAGATCTTGTGACATAGATCATAGGTTTTCTGCGGATGTGCAAAGGATTTCGTTTGGTGGCCATAGTCTCCAACCTAAACAGATCAAGGTGTCTCAATGTGCTTTTGATTGTCTATGAACTTGTGTAGGAAATTGTAGTTTTCTTCTCTATTGTATGCCCAGTTTCCAAAAACATGTTGAAGGCCTTATTTGTACATTTTCAGTTAAAGAATAGGAGTAATACAAGCTTTTAACCATTTTGTTTTCTTCATTTTCCCTTGTTTTGAGTTCCTTGTGATTTTGGAGTCTTAATGCTACTATTCAAATCGCAATGATCGCAATGGTGAAATTTAGCTGCAGGGTGAACTGTTTCCAAAGATGTAGTAGCTTTGTTCTGTGAAACATGGTCAAATCTCACCGTATCAATCCAGATGTGGTTTCTTTTGTTTTATATTTTATTTTCTAAGCATGGAATCAAGTTAATGTTAAATCACAGTCACAGTATAGTGCCGGAGTATGTACGCATGAGCTGCTGTTGGGACTAGAATGTTATTGTATGAGTGACATTGCAAAGGAGTGATTTATCCACATCTTGCTGAAATTTTATTGTTAGACTCTGCATTTTGGTAGATTCTGTCATTCGGTGACACTCATGGGAAGCTTGTGACTTGTATACATGTCAAATTTACCGTCAAATCTGGATGTGCAATTCAGGTCTTGAAGCCAAGATTTAAATCTAGGACATCAAAGTTACAACTGAACATATAAGTCAAGATTTGTCTATTGATATGTCTCATGTAAATTGATGTTGCGCACTGATATAGCTTCTATCATCTTTTCTAAGAAACAACTCAAATGAAAAAAAAAAAAAAAACAGAGGAGGTTGTCAATGATGGTTAATTTCCCTCAGCTCTCACATAATATGATTTATTAGATCTTATGTTTGCTATTGAATCATCTTCGATTGATCAAGAGCTTGTTCTTCACAAATTTGTGGCTATTTAAGCTTCAACGATTTTCATGTAATTGCTTTCAAGATCGTTAAAGAGAAGGAGGATTATCTCCGGGTTCATTCCTTCAAGAATCTCCAATCAAAACAACAATGTGTTCGTATCTAATTACCGATCTTTTTGTTTCCTTTTATCCAAAGGAAAACTTCATTATCAAACTAAAGCTACAAGTTAAGTTAACACCAAACATATATGATGCTTTTTTTTTTTTTTTGAACTGCAAAAATTAAACACTTCCAAATAACTTGAACCTGGAGTCAACAAGAAATATGGAGGAGAAAAAAAGACTTTCTTTGAACTCGACACTAATGGAGAGTAACGGGCTAATGGCAACCACCGGAATCTAGCATAGTCATCATGACCTGATTCGTTAGCAGTCCAACTCAGGATGATGGCATGATGATGATGATCACAATGATCTTCGTCTCGGTTAGTGCATCTTTAAAGTTATTCACAGCATCAATAGCAAAATTAAAAGCTACATCTAGAGTCTTGTTAGTAATTTCACCCAATTCGGGATCCGATTCGACTGCCTTCACGGTCTGTTCTTAATTAACTAGATCACTTTGAAAATATTAATTTTCTGTATATCAGTTCACGTATATGTTGTACAATATATATAGTCATAATTTACATAAAACCTAACCGTCTACCGAAACCCTATTTAGGGTTACCTAAAATACACATCCTATCATCCCCCCGCAATCTTAGTAGGATAAGATATCATGCCAAGATTGGTACGAAACACAGAAAATTTATCTTTAGCTAAGGACTTAGTGAAAACATCTGCTAGCTGAGGCTGCGTAGGAATATGACGAACAGATAGAAGACCAGCTGTAACGCGATCACGAACAAAATGAATATCTAACTCAATGTGTTTCCTCGGGCATGAGAGACAGGATTGGCGGCAAGGTAAGTAGCAGAAACATTATCACACAATATAACAGGAGACTGGGGAAGGGTAATGTGAAGCTCAGAAAGAAGATGTTCCAACCAAATAGTCTCGACTAAGGTAGAAGCAACCGCACGGTACTCAGATTCTGCGGAAGAGCGCGAAACAGTAGACTGCTTTTTGGAGGACCAAAGAGACCAAGGAGGATCCCAAAAAGACACAGAACCTAGTGGTGGAACGACGAGTTGTAGGACACCCTGCCCAATCAGCATCGGAATAAGCCACAAGACGGTCAAGGGGACCAGCGCGAAGATGTATACCATAATGAAGAGTTCCCTTAATGTACCGAAGAATTTGCTTGACCGCCTGAAAATGTTGTTCTCGAGGATCATACATATACTGGCAGACAAGATT
The DNA here is from genome assembly GCA_949775105.1 of Oldenlandia corymbosa var. corymbosa. Lineage (NCBI taxonomy): Eukaryota > Viridiplantae > Streptophyta > Magnoliopsida > Gentianales > Rubiaceae > Oldenlandia > Oldenlandia corymbosa. Next base: position 2,451,434 of record OX459123.1, read on the forward strand.
TACCGCATACTGGATATCCGGACGAGTGAAAGTGAGGTATTGGAGAGCACCCACCAAACTTCGATAGAGAGTTGGATTGTGAAAAGGTGGAGAATCTTCCACAGAGAACTAAAAAGCTGGACCCAGGGGAGTAGCAACAGGGTTAGCATCCATGAGATGACTGCGAGACAATAATTCCTCAGCATACTTGCGTTGATGCAAAAACCAGCCATTAGACTGCGGAGAGACAGAGACACCCAGAAAGTAACTGATAGGACCAAGATCAGTCATGGCAAAAGCACCTTTCAGAGAATAAACAAGATTGGTAAGAAGCCGATCACTGGAGGCAGTTAAAAGGATGTCATCCACATACAATAACAACACAGCCATATCACAACCCGCAGAATAAACAAACATAGAAGAGTCAGAATGACTGGCTTTAAAACCCTGTGCAAGCAAAAATGTAGTGAACCGGTGAAATCAAACCCAAGGAGCCTGCTTTAAGCCATAAAGAGCCTTGTTCAAGCGACAGACGTAGTGAGGATGGTCTGGATGAACAAAACCAGTAGGCTATTTCATGTAGACAATGTCATTTAGATGACCATGCAAAAAGGCATTTTTAACATCTAATTCATGAACAAGCAACTTATGAGAAGCATCAATACTTAAGACAGTCTTGATTGTCACTGGTTTAACCACGGGACTGAACGTTTGATCATAGTCAATGCCAGGTTTTTTATTATAACCTTGAGCGACCAAACGTGCTTTACAACGATCAAGAGAGCCATCAGACTTAAGCTTAACACGAAAAATCCATTTAGAACCAATCACATTTGCAGAGATAGGAGGTGGGACTAAATCCCATATGTGATTTGAAATAAGAGCATTATATTCATCACTCATGGCTGCACACCATTCAGGGTATTTATTTGCTTCCGTGAAAGAATGAGGTTCTATGGGAAGAGAGGTGGTAGTGGCAGCAAGAGAGACTATTTGTTTAGGTTTACGAGTGCCATCCCTATTTCGAGTGACCATAGGATGAGGTGGAGGGACATAGGAGGTCGAAACTGATTTGTCAGACAGAGGTGGGTCACTAGGTAGAGGGGACATAGAAACAGACGTCGGAAAGGAACGTGGAGAAGAAGGCACTTGTTGCGGAAGGGTTTTTGGAATGAGAAAGGAAGGAGGTTTGAACAGTGAGGATGTGGAAAGATTATGTGGAACCGGGGAAGACAATAAAGGGAAAGGAAACGATGTTTCATCAAAGATGACATGACGGGATATATAGACTTTCTGAGAGACCGGATCAAAGCAACAATAACCCTTGTAGGATTCAGGGTAACCGAGAAAGACACATGAAACAGATCTAGGGCTGAATTTATGAGAGGCTAAGTGAGAGAGATTGGGAAAACAGGAACAACCAAAAACCCTAAGGTTGCCATAATTGGGGGAGCGACCAAACAAAAGAGCAAAGGGAACAGCACATTGTTTAGATTTAGTGGGCAACCTATTTAAGAGGTAGATGCTAGTAGTTAAAGCTTCGACCCAAAATTGAGTTGGTAAGTGAGCTTGATGAAGAAGGGTGCGAACCATGTTAATGATGGTTTGGTTCATACGTTCAACTTTTCCATTTTGTTGAGGGGTATATGGACAAGATATATGCATGGAAACCCCTTTGGACTTAAGGAAATTTTGGAGAAATTGAGAACGAACATACTCAGCAGCACCGTCTGATTGAAGGACTCTTATAGAAACATTGAATTGAGTTTGAATAAGGTATAGAACTCAACAAATTTTTGAGGAACTTCAGATTTATTTTTAAGAAGATAAACCCACAAGAAATGAGTGAAATCATCAAGAAATAACACAAAGTATTTGAAACCACTAAAGGAAAGACAAGGTGAGGTCCAAACATCGGTATGAATAATATCAAAAGCATTTAAAGTTACAGAAGAAGAAGGCCTAAAAGGAAGCTTATGATGCTTTCCTAGTTGACATGCTTGATATTAGTGAAGCTTATTTGAAAAGGCCACAGAACCAGGAAGACGCTGACTAGAAACTAAACTGGAGAGGACCGAAGAGTGTGAATGACCGAGACGTTGATGCCATACTTGAGAAGAAACAGAGGAAGCAAATGCCGAACATGATAAAGAGGATGGTGCAAGAGATTGACGCAGCAGGACTGACGGGAAGGAGTATAGAGACCCTGTACTATTGTAGCGTAGACGAGGGGTCCTCGTCCACAGATCCTTCACAGAGAAACCAAACGGATCAAACTCAATGGAACATTGATTATCAGTAGCAAATTATCAAACAGAGATAAGATTTTTAGTAATAGAGGGAACATGATAGACATGAGGAAATTTAAATGAGGAAAAGGGAATTTGACCAACAAATTTAATAGGTAACGCATTGCCATTTCCTATCACAACTTTAGTTGAACCAGTGAAAGGTTTTAAGTGAGACAGAATATCTGAAGTCGGAGTCACAGTATTACCACAGGCAGTATCCATATACCAAGAGGAGTCAACAGACGAAGGGGGAGGTGGCCGATTATAGTGTTCCACATAGTAAGCAGGCTGCTGAAGTTGGAAGCAGTTGCGAGCAGAGTGATTGGGTTGATTACATAACTGGCAGCGAAGACCGGAGTGAAAAGTGGGCGCCGGACCAAGAAGGGAAGGAGCACGAGGCCTAGGAGAAAACATGGGAGCTTGATAATAAGAAGAAGAATAAAACATGTTTGGATACTGACCGTTTTGGTGATTTCAGCCATGTACGCGACTCTATCGCGGGAATTCTGGAAACGCCCGCGATTGTTGGTGAAGGGCTGGGAAATGGTTGAAGCAGCCTGCGGAGGGGGGTCGTTGGAAGAGGAAGCAACCAAGGCTGGAGTAGCTGCAGCAAGAGAGGGTGGGGGAGCAGTGTTTTGAAGCTGGACTACATGAAGAAACAACATAGATCGTGTTTCAACAAAGGTGGGCAGCGGCACTTTGTGGCTTATGGTGGTTGAGACAGATTGGTAGTCAGAGGGAAGGCCAGAAAGAATCTGAAGAACTAAATCAGTTTCTGAGATTGGGCAACCGACCGCGGTCAAGGAATCGGCATAGGTTTTGAGTTTAGTGACATAGTCGTTGATAGATAAGTCAGCTTTCTTGAGACTGTGAAACTAAAGTTTTAATTGAAGAAGGCGCGAGCCAAACTGATCGTGAAACAATTTCTCAATTGTTAGCCAGGCATCGCGAGCAATGAGATTGGAGTTGGGTTTGATGATTGCTTGCAAGATTTCGGTTGAAACCGTGGCCTGAATCCAAGAGAGGACGATGGAATCAAGCTGAGTCCAAGACTAAAAAGCAGGATTAGGAGCCGAGGAAGAATATCTGTCCGTGGCAGGAAGAGTCGGCGGTGGAAAAACAGAGGTGCCGTCGATAGCCCATAACTCTGTGACCACGAAAAACAGGAAGGAAGAGCTCCTTCCAGAGCATGTAATTGGTGGAGTCAAGAACAGGATTGACGTAGTTCTTGATATTTGTGAGACCGGCGGCCGAATGAGACACGGGTGGAGCGACGGAGTTGGAGGAAGAGTAGTTGGACACCGGAGTTGCAGTCACGGGTTCATTGATGACCGATGAATCAGTAGAGCGGGCCATGGAGTACAAAGGCTTATTTTTATTTTTATTTTTATTTTATTTTATTTTATTTTATTTCTTTTTTTTCGAAACCAGTCGAAATTGAGCAACGGAATTTGAGCAGAACAGAATGGAATTGAGCAACGGAATTTGAGCAGAACGAAACAAAACGGAATTGAACAGAACGGAATTCGAAGATCAGAAGTTGCAGAACGGCTGAGATGGACAACCGATGAAGCAGCGGCGGCTGAGATCACAATTTGTAGCGGCGAAGCAGCAGCCGGGAAAAAATTGATGGAAACAGGAAATTAAGGCCGGAAAATAGAGGACGTATATAGAGCCGCCGAAAAACAGGAATCGGAGTTCGAATTTGAGATTGTGTGATTTTGTGTCGGCAAGGGGATTTGGAGCTGCGGTGGAGAAGATCAATGGAAGCCGGCAAGAGAGAGAGAAAGAAAAGAAAGATTGCGGAAACCCTAAAAAACAATTGGGAGGCCAGGAAAGAAGGATGATACCATGAAAAAATTGATTTTCTGTATATCAGTTCACGTATATGTCGTACAATACATATAGTCATAATTTACATAAACCCTAGCCGTCTACCGAAACCCTATTTAGGGTTACCTAAAATACACATCCTATCACACTTTTATGTGGTCGCTTCCCTTACCCGGTCTCAGACCTTTCTATTCCGTCGCCCGCTCTTAGCCCTCACTGGCTCTTCTTTACCGGGATTTAGATAGTTTATAACCCGTACATGTTGATTAAGAGAGATTCTGGCTATCGGCTCTTGATGAATACTTTCTAATCCAACTCGAATACTGTCCGTGTGAGATTACTCAGACTTCTTTCAGGATGCTCTTCGACGCCAACTTAAACTTGTTTACTGCATATACCTGAGAATGTGTTTCCAAAAGTTGATTTAGATTCATGAATGTTGCTTTTCTAGTACTCATGATGTGACTAAGTTTTTTTGTTACTACAATATACAAAAAATCCCTTTACTCTCATCTTAATGAACTTTAAAGTTTTGGAGATCTTTGATTTACAAAATGTAAAATCATAAATTTCACTGTTATAAAAATAATTAGTTTATTGTTAATTCGATTTTATCAATTTCCCAAAAAGTAATTAATAAATTACCAGGTTAATATGGATTTGGTATGGTGTAACACACCCCAATATCACATATGATGTGTAAAATTTTTATCGGATGGACTTAAACTAGATGATTGAGTAAAAAAATGTGACTGGACTATAAAATTTCTTCGATATCTATATTTATATCTATATCTATACCATATTGTTTCATTTGAGCGCCCCCAAAAGACGGTCACGCCCCTGCAAATGGAGGTAAGTTTTTTTTTTCGAAAAGGAGGGGGCGAGGGAGAAACGCTGCAATAAACTCGCCTCCCTTTACAGGGAGGCGAGACGGCCTTCGCCTTAGGCGAAGGTGGTGGCGCCAGATTTGGCGCCACCTTTGTCCGGGTTGGCGAGCAAATGCTCGCCAACCACCCAACGGGCGCCACCCATTTTTTTTAATTTAATAATTTTTTTAATAATTTTTTAATATATTTAATATTTATTAGTTTAATAAATATTATTATTAGTTTAATAAATTTATTTAATTCATGTATTTATTTTATTTGAGTATTTGTTTGGTAGTTTAATATTTGTTTAGAAAATTAGGGTTTATGCTAATTAGGGTTTATGATATTGGTTTATAAAAAATATTAAACTTAAATATTTAGAGAATATTTTTTAATTACGTATTTTATTCATATGTTGTAGTTGTTATATTAAATGAGTTAATTTCTTGTTAATAATGTATTTAGATTGTTATATGTTTTAATTATGTTAATTACGTAGTTTGTTCGTATGAAATAGTTTGTTTCTTGTTAAATGGGTGTTTAGGTAGTATGTTAATGGGTATAGGGTTTAGGTGTTAGGGTTTTTGTTAAAATAATGAGTTTTTGTTAATAATGTATTTAATTTGTTATTAGTATATATTAATTATCTTTAAAGTATAAGATCATTATATCGGAATATATATTTTGTTTTTTGCTCATAGCAAATTATTTGTGGTTTAATATTATTAGAGTTAATTTAAGTTATGATATAATTAGTTTTTAATGTGTGCAGGATAGGTTTGATTAGGGGGATGGAGTCGATTATAGTCCGGCGTTTGCTACAGACGAGACTTTTGCCACGAATAAAGAAGCTGTTGCATATGCGAAGGGTATTGCGAATATCTACAACATGGAGTTAAGTGTATCCTCGCACAAGGATAATAGTACTATACTCCTTTGTCATAAAGGAAGGCGGTACCAAAGTCAATAGGTGGATGAAAACGTGCGCGCCCGACTCAATACAAAGACATAGATGACCGGATGCCTGTTTCGCGTTACTATTTACAAGATATATGATAGGTGGGCGATCCGTGTATATCCAGATCCACGGGGAATGCACAACCATTCATTGAAAGATCCACCTCGAGTCAGAAGGCCATTAAGTGCAGAAGTGAAAGAGCTTATTAAGGAGTACTCTAAAGTTGGGACTAAGGCAGTCCACATTTTATGAGCGATATGGACACAATTTTCTGATGAAAAGGTTACCTCCAAACATGTCTACAATAAGGAGGGGTTTTCAATTCTAGATGACCTGGCTGCCATGGACGTCGTGGGAAAGGTGTTAGAGGTCGCAGAACAACACAAATATATCATCTTCACGGAGTGCGATAAAGAGACACAGAGGTTATCCCACGTGTTTTTCGCACATCCGGATTCTTTGTTGTTGTTGCGGACGTATCCTTGGGTTGTTTGTGTAGATTCCACATATAAAACAAACAAATATAAAATGCCTCTTGTGGAGTTTGTTGGAATGACCCCCTGCAGTCAGATCTTCCTTATAGCATATGCTCTTCTGAGTGATGAGACGGGGGACAGCTACCATTGGGCGCTGTGGCAGCTCCGTAACTTGTACGGCGATGATCTGCATCCGAGTGTCATCGTGACTGATCGGGAGCCTGGACTGATGAGGCCTCTTGATGATGTATTTCAATCATCACATCACTTGTTGTGTACGTGCCACGTTTACAGGGTTCGAATATAATTTGACTATAAAAATCGAACAATTCAAAAATAATAATAATGGATCAATCAAACAATTCCAATTAGATGAACAGAGGATTTAAAACCAATATCCAGACTCCAAGGTTTCGTATCGACTGGAACAAAATATACAATCAAAGAAAACATACACCCAGAACTTCATTTTCTATTAGCCAAAACTAATTACCAAAGTCCATGAATCCTTTTACGTTGTTTTTGCTTTTTGTTTCTAATCCCTAGTTGCTACTGTAGTGTTTGTATTTAGGGTAAAATCAATCAAAAGCCTTTTGAATTAATGAGTTTCTAAATCTAAGTCGGAATTAGTGTTTTTGGGACTTTTCAAGATTACAAAGAAGGTAGGAAATCAAGCAGGCTGCAACAAGGGGCAGTCCTTTGTTATAGTTTGTAAAAAAGTTTAAAATTTTTACTAAGAACAAGACTATTTTTCATAAAAAGGGGAATATAAAAAAAGATGTTTCTGCACAATTTGCTGAATTTTGACTATATATATTGCAGTAGCACACCTCCTAATTCAATACAAAAGCGCCCTACTGAATATTTATAAATGATGTCCCAGGCTGCCTTTATAAATTCAATGAACCATAAAACACAAAATTAGGCAAATGCTACAAAACAAACAACGAAGCATAGTTAATTTCATATACCGATTATGTAATAACAATTTGTAGTAAGCTTTTGTAATATCAATTTCACATAAAATATCTTCCAACATAAAACGAACAAAAAAATTATATTGATGGATGTAATATATGAGATATATTTTGTCGGGAAAAAAACTTTCTAGCTCCCTACATAAATCAAATATAATAATGTATTTGTTCATGCAATACACTTTAAGGTGAGGTTGATAATTATTTAACATCCCGTAAAACATTGAATAATAAGTTGGTTCACTAGATATTTAAAATGACATATGAAGGCATATTGTTACCAATAAAAAAACAAATTCCTTTTTAAAAATAAAATTTTAAAAAATACCTTCCTTATTAATCAAATTAATACTTATTTTGAGGTTTAAATTGATCGTGCATTTTTCTTTAGGCCTAAATGAAGGAAGCAATTCATTTTCCACGCTGAACAATTGAGTTTCTTTACTAATTACTAATTCCTTATTACCATATAACAGTTTGTACTCCCGGGTGAACATACAATTTGAGGACCTATTTTACAAAATGGACATGGACAATAAATATAATACATACCCTCTCATATCATAACATTAACTATAAAGATTTTTTTTTCCCGTTATTTAGTGATATTGGTTGACTACGCATTTGAAATAAGATACGTAATACTATTGTTACTGGTCATAACCTTCTTTCTTTCACTCATATTTAGATTGATTTACAAACTACTTAATTATATTTTTTTAACATTAAAAAAATTATTGTTTTTAGCATTTAAAATATTCTTTTTCTTTTCATATTTGTCCTCAGAACAAACCCCGTGCATGGGTTAACATTTAGTATCAAGTATCAACTAATGATTCTTCATCAAAATATAAAAGGTGATGACATTTTCATCATCAAAATTTGGCTAAGTTTAAGGAAAGGATCTCATTGTCTCATAAAAATAATGACGCATTTCATTCTCACAAAATGTAATTATTCATTATTACAGATTATGTTGAACGTGCATTAAATTAAGAAATATTTCAAAATATTCAAACTTTACTAATTGATTTTATCGGGTAACTAACCTCCAGCAGAAATTTATAAATTTCATGGTCATTTGTTAAGTTGCAAAATTAATTACTGTGTTACAAAGATCGCTTTAAATTAGGATTTATATTTTGTGTAATTTGTAATCTTCACACAAAATAATGGTTAGAACCAATCACTGATCGGAAAAACGAGTAAAAGTATATTTTAAATTTAAACTGAATAAGTTTTGGTTAACAATAACAAAAAAGTGGTAGGCTTTACATCCCTAATTATATGACACAACTTTTAAAATCATGTACCTATTAATTGCTGTTTTAATTTGTTGACAAATAAATTCAAATTAAAAATTATTTTTAGACGGAATGAATAAATTTTATACATAATTTTCCACAATGACACAATTCTTCTATTATGTCCAGCCATCTAATCTATGCAAAGTTGTAGTATGCACAACAATTTAAAGTTTTATAAAACATTTCCTAAAAATATTCCATCTACTAAACACATCGTGCGGGTTTAATATCTAGTATGATGATAAATATTAACCCTTTTCCAAACCTGAAAATAGTTAATTATAAGGGGGATGAAATGCAATAAACATTGCCACTTTCCTTTTTTTTCTGGTACAATGGAACATGATTAGAGTAAGTGTGTCCGGAATCATCAGCTGATCATTAAAATGCCTGAGAAATTAAGAAAGCTAAATCAAAATAATGTATGGACGAGAAATATTGACCACGTAGTGTTTTACTCACGACTTAACTGCTATATAAATCATCTAGTTATTGTAGACTTATTCGAATATAACACTACCAGATCAAAAAATAATCTAACTAGAGAAACCGGCCAATTTATTAAAAAATCCGTTTCTTCTTTGTCACCATTGATGCTTGGCTCATAAACGATAATTTCGAAATTCATTAAAGGAAATGAAGTTTTTAGTGAGATTATAAAGCCAAGGTCCCAACTATATAATGAAAGTAATCGATCGGATCCTTAAAGATTACAATAAAACATCATGGTCTCCACATTATCAATATATATATATATATATATATATATATATATATATATATAGTCACATCTTTATTAATAGCGTGACCGATCGAAACTTGGAAAGTAAACATAAGTTCACTGAATTGAAGAAACAACGTCAATTACACTAAATTAAACTAGATTGTAGGTGAGAACACTAATATAAGATCAGTTACCATATTATGGCAGTGTCTAAACATCATCGTAACCAATCGAACAGTCTGCCAAAACAACCTCGCCAGAAAGGTGACCACCACATTGATTCAGAATTTCATTATATGCAGCCACCATGCAAATGGTGCAATCTTGAGAGGACAAGGATTCGTGACAACCTCCGATACCAAAAGTTGGAAGGTAAGGCAAAGGAGCCGATATAGAATATGAATATAATGGTGAAGTAGCTATAGGTGTGTTTATAACTACTTCATTCAGGACATAAGCTACACTGTCCCCATAAGGACCGCCCGCTGGGTAGGTTGCAACGTTGCAAACCACCCCACTGATTGATGTGTTTGGAGTCGCACTCAAGAAAGAACACCACAACCAAAAGGTAAGTAGTGTTCTAGCTATGAGATTTAGGGTGTAGGAAGTCATCTTTTTGTATTTATTACTTTGTCAACCTGGTTTCTCTGCTCGCTTCGATTAATTGATGGGCTACATTTATGTTTTGTTTGTTTCCTTATATATTAGCGTCCGGTGGATTGGTTTATCCGCTGAGTTTTTTGCTTTCTTCCTTGAAATAAAAACATCTTTCGCAATAAAAGTACTTAATGACAAAATGTATCTTTGAAGTTTGAACTAACCGAGGATACAACTGAACTAAGACGTTGATGAATATTCTGCAGTTGAAATCAATATCTTAAGGAATTTCTATTTTAGCATTGGATTAAAAATGCAGATTGAGGATTAAAAAATTTTGTTACAAATGCCCTTTTGTCAATCTGTGAAGAACACGTTCCATGTAATCACTTTGGCAATATTGACCGTGCTGATTACTTCAACCAGTCCTAATTATAAGATATAAATTAATATTTTAATTATTTAAATTTGTGTCTTATAATTGTGACCACGGAGAGTACTATTTTGCTACTCTTGAGTTTCGCAGGTTATTTTGGTTGGCCGTTCTAAAATAACGACAAAATGGGATAATTTTATGCAAATATTTGAATAGTTTTTTATTAATGATGCACAACTCACCTCATTTCTTTTACCATTGTATATTATCTCAAACGACATTTAATTTCTAGATCAAATTTACTATGTTAATTAAATTATTTTTTGTTAGATTTATAAACTTTTGGATATTTTTATATCCAAAAACTTCTAAAATTAATAAACAAATAGATCCTAACTCCAAAAAGATTAAACCCTTTTTAAAACATTATAATCATGCAAATGATTCATCAAATGAGCCAGTGTTGATGAGAAATATAGTACTTACATTGAGTTATTTAGATGTAGAGCATAATATTCCCTAACAATTGCAGGAAATAAATTATCTAATAAATAATTGATATATAAAATTAGATGTGAGAGTGAGATAAATTTGATGAGATAAATATCATTACTCTTTTTACATATACCTCAATGTGAAAATGACGAATGTATTCATCGGTCGAACATTACAATTTACAAAATTGAATGATTATTCAAAAGCACTTGCTAGTAAATAAGTGCACTGGTTGCAAAAATTCAGAAAATAGCAATCTAGTTTTTCCCCTTCTTATCCTGATCCCTGTACTTCCAATTTTAGCCAAGAACCCGAAATGATTTATCTCTAGCTACCCAGAAACCCAAAAAGGAAAAAAATAAATAAAAATCGAGGATTACCTTTGATTGGAAAGCTGAATCAATATGATGCTTGTGAGTTCTAGAGGAAATGTCGGGCTTCTGGTAATTTTCATGGCGAAATTGGGAAATCAAAGCCTTAAAAACTGTCATGTACTGGGGGAGTGATTGAATATAATTGAAAGTATAGGATTGAATTGTAATTGTGTGAAAGTATGTCAGACTATATATAAGTCTGGTTAGAGTTTGTAAACGTTTTGTCATTGATGAAAATACAGATCGAGAAATATCCCTTTCTCTCTCCTTTCTCTCTCTGAAACCCTAAGCCCTTTCTATTTCTTCTAATTCTGGATCTATTTCTTCTAATTCCTGCATCTCCTATTCAATTCTTGGTCCTAGATTCCGTTTTAAATACCAATCATAGTTCGGATTGTTACAATTGGCCTCAGAGCTATCGGTTCTTGGCAAAATTTTTGCGATTTATTCAAGTCTTCCGCTACGAAAAACTCCATTTCCTACGAATTCATTTCTCTCTTTTGATTTGTTGTTTTCAGGTTAATGAAGATGATGAGATCAAGAGCTCTGACTGAAAAGGCTATGAAGGAACAAGAGTCTCAGATCGATTGCAACGCTGTTCACATTGAAACCCTAGAGAAGCGATTGACAGGTCTGGATTCGAAGATCGATCAAATGGTTTCGGAGCAATAATCAAAATTCGATCTCTTGATGAAGAAGTTGGAGTGGATAGAAGTGCAACAATTCAAGAATTCGGAAAAGGCACCTGAAATCATTACGATTCCTCCTCTTCCTCCGGTTAGTCAGCAGCCGATTTTGATTCACCAGATACGGAAAGATTACAAGTCAATTCAGTGGTGGAAAAGATGTTTCTGCCTACAACAGAATCTAGTGTTTGCCACCAAGGATGTCGATCCACGCGCCGACAGATTATCTCAGTCGGGTCAACCAGGTCATACCTTCCAGGGAGGTTATCAAGGGCATGTTTGGATTCAATAGCCGAGGATTGATTTGCTGGAATTTACCGGAACCAACCCTCAAGACTGGTTGAGGAAATGCCGCAAATATTTTCTGATTCATCAAATTCCAGATGAAGCCAAAGTGGATTCAATTGACGTGTTCTTGGATGAAAGGATTGATACATGGTACCAGGGAATCAAATTGACTGTAGGCAAGTTGTCCTGGGAAACATTTTCAGAGGCCCTAATTCAGAGATTTGGCAACAAAGGGGGTCAAGATTACATCGAAGAGTTCAGTAAGCTTGTGCAAACAGGGACGCTGTCAGAATATCAGGAGCAGTTCGAGAGTTTGCGTTTCAGGTTATTGAGCCAAAATTGCAAACTGAGTGAAAACTATTTCATTTCCTCCTTTATTAGTGGTCTTAAGGAGGTACTGAAACCGGCTGTCAGGATGTGGCACCCGAAATCAGTAGCTGTTGCTTTTGACATTGCCATTCATTAGGAGCAGAGCTTGACATTGCTTCTCAAGGTTGGATGAAATGATACAGGACAGGTATCTTATGACCTATCTACTAGTAATGTTTTACAGCCTATTATATTAAGTCTAAGAACTCTAAGAATACATCTGTTGCTGGTAGTTATGGTTTTTATCAGAATTGTGGTAATAAGGCTGCTAGTGGTAATCAGTTGGATAAGGAAATGTTGATCCGAATGGAAATGATGCTGTTAGTAGCAATGTTAGATCTACTGGTCATAAGGGTCCTGGAAATCGTTATGTTAAGAAGTTGGTGCCTCAAGAAATTCAATATAGAACCAATCATGGATTATGTTATCGTTGTGGTGAACTGTACAAGTATGGCCATAACCAGCATTGCAAGCTGAGAGAGTGTAACATCATGCATTGTTTGGATGCTGATAAAGAAGATCCCTCGGGTAGTATTTTGTGGACAATTAATGGGGAAGCTATTGATGTGAGTGACCTAACTATAGGTGATCGCACGGGGAGTTGAACACTTGTATGTCCTTGGCAAGTATCAAAGGGTGGCTATTATGTTTCTTCAGTGTTACTGCTTAGTCTCTGAAGCTGCAGTTGGTCTACTACTGTTGTTGCTAGCATTGTTTCATTTCTGGGCTTTGTAGTGCTTGGTACTTAGTAATCGTGCTCTTATATTACTGTGGTTAACTGTGTTTCCATTACCGAAGTGTTCTTTTGATTCAGATGTAATTGTTCACTGCTTTAGTTCTATGATTGTTAAATAAGGGTCTTGAGGACAAGACTCGTCTAAGGGAGGTAGTGTGTCACGTACTAGGGGAGCAATTGAATATAATAAAAAGTAAAGATTGAATTGTAATTGTGTGAGAGTAAGTCACACTATATATAAGTCTTGCTAGAGTCTGTAAACGTCACCTTTCGTCATTTGATGAAAATACAGAATCGAGAAATATCCCACTCTCCTTTCTCTCTCTGAAACCCTAACTCCCTTTCTATTTCTTCTAATTCTTGACCTATTTCTTCAAGTTCCTGTATCTTCTATTCAATTCTTGGTCCTAAATTCCGTTTTAAATCCCAATCCTGGTCCGGATCGTGACAAAAACATACGAGCATATATGTTGGGCTAGGCTCCCTTCTTTAATGGACAAAAGCCCAAAACATTAATGAATTGTTATCCGACATATGCTAAGATTTCTTGCTCATTTGACAACTTAACAGGCCATGAGTAAGCAGCAAATGTGTTTGTGCAGTCACGAGTTTGTGCCGCTTTTTTTGAGCGCCAAAGATAGTAAGGAGCAAAGGATTTCCATAAGCTTAGGCAGTTATTGCCTCCCCAGTATTTTTTTTAAAAATGATTTCCATAAGGTTTTCTACTGTAGCAATTTCACATGTCATTGTGATTGTAGGGGCAAACAGAGTGTGATTGTTCAAGAATACTCATCAGCCTTTATTCTGACAGGAAGGTTTTAGATTTTGACTTCTATTTTTAATAGACATGAATTTTTGAATCTACTGCTGGTTTTAGCATGGCATATATTATCGTTGTATTGTAATTATAGTGCCTTTATAGTGTTGTTAAAGGTTAGATATCACTTGTATATCGTCGGGATTATGTACTCATACCTTTGATTTAATTTAATGGATTTTGTAGACAAAAGATTCTCGTGATTTTTACCTCTTCACATCGAATAGAGTTTTCACTAATTTGTTTTGTTCTTGTTGTTTTTGCTCGCTTGTTGTTGTTTCATTAGTTTAACCACTTTCACTTTTGGTGTTCCTAATAGATTCTTTCGAACTAGGGAGTTTGTTGAATTGCTTGTGCATCTTGATAGAAAAGGTTTTCTTTTACAAGATGTGCGGAATCTCTAGCCAAACTGAATCCGAAACTGACGCAGTCCTTTCCTTCTTCAAGTGCGGAACAAGGTCAGCAACCTCTCGCGATCTCAGCGCCAATTGTGCATCCGACTCTTCAAAATTTAAGTGAGGAAAAGTCAACATCAAATAACTCTTCTCCCTCAAATTTTGCATCCGACTCTTCTCCTCAAATAAGGAAGGAATCTCTTCCTCGAATAACTCTTTTAACATCCCCGTTAAAAAGTTAAATCCGAAAGCTCCAGAATTTACCATCTCTCCTCAGACTCTTCTACAGGTTTTACTGCCAATTACGGCTCCAAAATCGTACTTGTCCAAGGATGATATGAAAATAGGGAAGAACACTGAGACTTTTAAGTCAAGTTATTCGATTGAAGAAAAAAATTCCGAAGGTGGACTAAATCATGCTTCTGAAGATGAAGACTTCGATATGGAATATGCAATGGAACAAGAGTCATTTTACAGTGATGTTTCTGCTCCAACATATCACAATCGATCGAAAAAGGCTAAGGTTAAAAAGAAAGTTCAAGTTCGTCGCTCTGCTAGATTGAACAATGATTCAACTTTACTTTAAAATCAAACTTGTACTCACTCCATCCCATAATTATTGTCCAGTTTTATTAAAATGAAAGATTTTATTTTTGGTCAAACTTAACTATAGTTTACTTTAAACAACCGGATATACCCCTACATAGGAATTGTTTAACTACTAAGATTTTATGGATAATGTTTTTTACTAAGGACAAATGTGTAACTTGATCCATAAAAAGTCAAATTGGACAATAATTTTGGGACAAAATTTTTTGGGCAAAGTGGACAATAATTATGGGACGGAGGGAGTATTTGATATAGGGTTTAGTATATTCGCTGCCCTATTTTTTCTTTATTATTAATAAAATTGTGTTTTTTTTAAAAAAAAAAAATTCTCAACTTAGGGTGACTAAGAGAGAGAAAAAACTTTGTTTTGTTACTGTCATTGCACTCAGAAGCTTTCAAATTTTCATTACGATTAAGGAAATCTCACATATACATGCTGTCAACTTAACTTCAATGGTGATGAATGTAGCAAGCACATATACAGGTTGCATTCCAAGAAATTTGAAAGAAGATCACGAGAAAAGATTCGAATTAGCAATGAATAGAAGTATAAGTTTAAGATTATAATTAATGTAACTGGGTGGAATGCATGATTATGATTGCAAAAAAATTACTACGAGGTCGAGTGTACACAATTTGTGAAGACCAGCAAATGTAAAGCGAAAAAATTAGTTGAACATACTTTCATATCTTTTAATTGTGTGGTATTGAATGATTTTCTTTTGATTTTAACATGTTTATTTTTGGTAAAAGCAACCACACTAATTAAACAATTATTTCGAAAACACAAGAAACCACTTTTTCAGTAAGAACCAAAGCAAACGACGACCATATAACTAATTATAGAATCACAATATGGCATAAAACGAACCCCTATAAAACATGGTAATTAAGGGTTCGGTACGACGATGGGAGAGAAGTATAGAGTTTTTCGAATCTCGGAATGAATTAAACCGTTCCGTCATTGTTAATGTCACCTCACACATTGATCAATTTTCACAATATTCATAGGTCTGGTTCTATATCCTTGTATCCAATCGAACAATCCGTGAGGATAACTGCACCCGAAACGTAACCACAACAACGTTTCAAGACTTCATTGAATGCAGCAACCATGCAAGAAGAGCATTCCAAAGGAGACAAGAACTGAGCGCAACCTCCGAAACCGAGTGCCGGAGAATTAAGGAAAGGAGAAAAAACACCGTACTGGTATCCCGGTGAATATGGTGTGTTTATCATTACTTCGTCGAGAACATAAGCTACACTGTTTGTGTAAGGATCGCCGGCCAAGTACGTTCCGCCACTGCATACTTCTTTATCAATCGTCGTGTTTGGTGTACTGTTAACAAAGCCACACCATAACCTGATGATTAAGATAAGTGTTATAGTAACGGAATTCGGAGTGAAGCAAGTCATTTTTTGGACTTTCAGCTTCCTTTTTGTGTTGATTAAATGGGGGTTCGTTAGATTGGTTTATCCGCTGATTATGGTGTCTTTACTTGCAAATATAAAACGTGATTGAAAAGAGGAGGACTGGATGACAAAATTTAATCATCATTGATCGAAACTTTTAACTTTTTTCTTCTAGTTCAGCATTAACAAGAAGAAAGACAAGAAAAATCCAATAAAAAGATGGGGAAATAATCGATGCATGATCACAACAAAGTAAAAAACTTTAAGGCCGCAACATGTGTATCACTCCATCTATGTTAAAAGAAAAGTCTTTGTTTTGTTGGTCTTGTTAAAGTGAATTAATCCTGACATTTATATTTGAGACACGGAGAGTGTTGATATCTCAAGCAACACAATGATATCAAAACTTATGCTCGTTTTGTTTCTCATTGAACAAAAATGATGATCATATACGTAAAGCTCTTCAAGGTTATAAGATGTGGAGATTATACACCATTCTATGATTGTGAAGTAGTAAATGAACACTCAAAGAAGCGCCTCTAAGTCTGCAAATATTACGCTAATCACAGTTCAAGTCTCACGAATATTATCCAATTCAATTGGGATAAAATCATCTTAATTCTGAATCGAGTTCATTCTTCTTCTTCCCTTTTTTTTTTTCTTTAATTGCGTTGGGAGGTAATCAAACCAAATTCAGCTAAAATTCATGCTACCCTGATGGTGCAGTCCTTGGTTGGTCCATAGACAGCGCCTAAATTACCTAAAAGCCCTGCAAAATAGGGTTAGCACTCCAGTGCTTAAGTCAGAACCCTGAGAGAGAAAAAGAAAAAGTATTAAATGCTAAAACTAGATAGAGAAAGAACCTCTTTCAAAATGCTTGGGGATACTTCCTTATATAGACCAAATAAGGAATATTCCATATTCCTTTAGCACATGGGTGCACATGGGTGCACGTGGCTATGGATGGGTCTCTTGTAGCCCTTGGATTAAGGTTGCTGAGGTCTAATAAGGCAATGGACCTCCATCAATTGCCGCTACTAGAGACTAAAGCCCGAGAGTTTGTCAGGATTTGGGCTCTAGTAATCGAGTTTCTACGACATGGGCCTCTGTGGACGTGGCCCGTTCTGCCAAAACTCCAGGGTGGGCGGAGGGATACCCCATCATCGGACGGCTGGGGTGAGTTCCCGCCTAATTGTCGCGAACGGTCACGATGGACCTCGAATGACGGTTTGAATTGACGTGCGCCTCTTAATGAGGCACGTCTTTTCGAAGCCCGCCCCCTTATCTCTCCTCTCTTTCCCCTCCTTTAAGGGAACTAGAGTAGGATTTGCGCTCCATTTTGTGCGAATTCAGTCCTCATTGCTGCTAGAAATTTATTCCGGCGATTATTGCTACCGATTCCTTCTCCTCCCCCCTTTTTCTTTTCATTTTCGTGGTGTTTGTCCTATTGCTTCTTTGGCCATGGCTCCCCGTGTGAAGAAATTAATTCCGGTCACTGCCATCACCTCCAAATTGACCGAGGACGATTTGAAGGTCATCAGGAAGGAATATGGCTTGAAGGTGATGAAGGTACCTGTGCCTGGTCGTGGCGACCAAGCCCATCTGCCGCTGCCCAGGAAGATGACAATATACCTCTGATTCCTGGAGCAAGGGCTGAAGCTGCCCCTTCTTCCCTTTGTGGCGGCCTTGATGTGGGCCTATGAGATACCCCTTGCCCAGTGGTCGCCTAATGCGATCCCCTTCATTTTGGGTTTTTTTGCATATTTGTCATACAGTGGGGATGAAAGCAGATGTATTTTAATTTTGTTGCTTTTTCAAGATGTCGCGATCGCATCAGAACTACACTGGGTGGTTTAGCTTTTTAGCATAACCTAGTGATGGGATCGTACATGCTGATTGCGGTGGAGAAGCGTGGGACTATGAAAGGGGAGAAGTGGAAGGAATACTTTTTCTTTGTTAATTCTGGTACCATTGCGGTCCCGTAGTGGTATGATGATTCTAATTCCAGCCTGGTAATCGATGCCTAGACTGACAATGATAGGCAAGCCTTTTGATGCTCGCCAAAACACACATTTATCTATGACAATGCTGCAGGTATTCCATAAATTAATACTGACTCCTAGCCTCTTGTTCTTCTCCTTTGTAGGTTAGAGCTTTTTATAATGGGTAAGAAGAATCTGAATCCCAAATCTGCAATGGCGACCGCAGATAACATTGGTGAGACCGTGGCCTTGAGGAAGAGGAAACAAAGAGGTGATGGAAGCCAGACCGGGCCAACACCAAGCCAGTCACATGCGGGGGGCAACAAAAGAACCAAGTCTGGGAGTGCGACCTCACACACTCTGGTGGCCTCCCTCTTGTTGCGCCGGACACAACGGTCCCTACTACTGGAGCTCAGAATGGTGTGTCCTCCGTTGTGGCTGGCATCGTTGGGTTCCAATTGTGCGTTGCCGGTGCATCTGAAGCGTATGGTGAGGTTTGAAACGCGGCTGTGGTGGAGCTTGACCCACCTAATGTGGTGTACTCTCAGTTGGGGCCAATCCCTGGGCCTGTTAAACTAACGGATGCCATGTTTCAAGTATTCATTGTCTTTAGTGCCTCTGGTTGAGGCGATGCGGTTGTTGGTTCTAAGTCTTTTTTGTCCTCCTTTACAGTGCATATCTGGATTAGCTCAGTGGGCAATGTGTACCGTCGAGATGAACGATGGAGAGGTCTACAGTCCATGCTGAGATTGCAGCGCTAAAGAAGGAATTGGAAGACAAGGATAGCGCTCAGGCTAGCACTATTGCAGCGCTCTAGGGTGAGGTTACTCAGTTGAAGACCAGCCTGGATGCTGCGAATGTAAGTCGTGATGACCTGGCCAAAGCTTCTATTCCTAGGGTGATGCTGGGGGATCTCATCTCTGCTGGGGCAAGAAAGATAGCGGGGTCGCACAAGTTTGTGGTGGGAGTGGGGAATGTTTTTTGAGCTGCTGGCGATGTTGGGGCCCATGATATTCTGAAACAGGTTCGCAAGCACTACAATTCGGATAGTGAAGGTTCTATCTTTGTCCGGGAGAGGTTAGCCCCATTTTGGAAGGATTATTCCTCCAAGAAGCATATGATGGCGAAAGTGGCCAAAGACGCATGCGCCTATATTCGCGACGTCGATGTGTACGCCCTCCCTATCGCCGCAGGGCATTAGGACCTGGAGTGCGATCACTCTCCCTTGTTTGACATGCCCATTGGGGTCCCAACTCCCCCCATGTCGCCCAGCGATGCTTCAGACGAGGAGAGCTCATCCTCCAATAGTGGATCGCTTAGTGGAAAGCTTGGAGCAATAGAAGACCAGGGTGAAGGTGCAGGCGCTACGAGCAATGATGGTGAAGACAACCCACCCCTTTTGTAGGGTGGCACCTCGCATCCCAAAGATGGTGGTGAAGTATAGACTAGTGCTTTCTTCGGTGTGTTTTGTTGGATGTTGGTCTTGGCGGTTTCCGACTGGTGTAGTCGGCGCCAGTGGATGTTTTGTAATAAAGTACTTCCAGGGATTGCAGAACTTGTTTTTTGTTGTCGTTGTTTTCCTCTTTCACACTTCATCCATGCCATAGTTTGCAGTTGTTTTATTCTTTCTTGCCTTTGTTTTCCTTGTGGGTGGAAGAGGAGAAATTCGACTGAATTGTCCCCCTGATTGTGTAGGAAGCCACTCGTTCCGAGGGGGTGTTTCCTCATGTGGGGGAAAATGATGGTCCATTCGTTCCTGATGTGGCGCCTATTGATCCTCCTATTCCAGTAGATGGTTTAGGGGATGGTGGTACGTCGCCTCTTGGTGAGGGAACCGCCATCAAGGAGGGTTCGGGGACCGCAGGTGCGGTTGCAGACGACCTGATAAACGTGAAAATTCTTGACCACAGCCTTGATGCAGAGGGGTCTCTGCACCGGATCATCTCCTTTCTCTTGGATCCTCTGTGTGTTAGGAATCAGGATCGGGAAGAAAAGGAGAACCAACTGAGAGAGCTGATGTGATCCATGTATGATGTCGAATTTCAAGCCTTGCGATTGGTACTAAAGCGTTGTCAGTCTGACTATTAAAAGAATGAGTATTTGTGGGAAGGACACCTCCTTGACTTTATTCAGATCTGGGACAATAAAGATGAACGCATTGAGGAATTGCAGGAAACTATGCGTGAGTTAAAGAAATTGGTGTCGCGGTTGAAACGACAGTTTATCCCAACTTGTGCTGAGGCTAAGCTTTCGCGATCCTATCCGGAAGCTGTCCAAGACAGTCTGAAGAAAGTATATGACGCCGCGTCAGTACCACGATCTGAAGTGTTACTCTCCTTTTTTTTTGAACTCCTTCCCTACTCGGGACGCTTTCGGTTGATTGCACTCGAGTCGTAGGGATTGCACTATTTGCATCAAACAGCAGGACGCGGCGGGGTGCCGTGGGTTTTGCTGACCGGCCGCCCATGTCTTGGTTGGGTCGGATAGGGAGCCATTATTGGGTCGCTCCCGGTTTTGTACTCGCGTCGCCCCCATTCGGGCGACGGGACGCGGCGCGATACCGCGGTTTTGCTGACCGGCCGCCCATGTCTGGGTTAGGACGGACAAGGTGCCATTATTTGCACGCTCCCTGTTTTGTACCCACGTTGCTCGCTTCTGGACGACGAGACGCGGCGCACTGCAACGGTTTGATCGACCGGCCACCCATGTCAGGGTTAGGTTGGACGGGGTGCGATTATTGGGGCGCTCCCGGTTTTGTACACACATCGCCCGCATCCGGGCAACGGGACGCTGCGCGATGGCATGATTTAATTGACCGGGCATCCATGTCTAGGCTGGGTCAGACGGGATGCCTGGATCGGGGCTTAATGAGAATTACAAGACAGTCCATTCTCAAATTCTTCCTGTTGATCCCCTTCCCACACTCGGACGTGCATACGACATTGTCGCCGGCGATGAAAAGCAGTGTCGTTTGGCTGATTCGCGACTGCCGGTTGTTGAGGCTGCTACTCTGGCAGCGACGGCTTCTCCAGTGCATCGAGAGACTCGTGATTGCTCTTAGTCAAAGGAAATATACACTTGACATATTGAATGAATGTGGACTTACTGGTTGTCGTCCAAGTTCCACTCCGATGAGCAACAGCATGGGTTAGATCTTGATTCTGGAGCATTATATGATGACCCAGGTCGATATAGGCATCTTATTGGTCATCTTCTTATTTGACAATTACTCGCCTAGATATTTCTTATGCGGTGCATGTACAATAATGTAAAATGATCATTAATCAAATTCTAAAAAATTTTAAAAATATATACAAATAAATTAGATTTAGAAAAAATAAATAAAATATGAATGATATGAAAATGATGATAAAATAAAAGGTTATGGAGAATAAAAAATGAGTAAATATTAAAATCCTAAAAGTTGAGAATCACAATACCACCTCCAAGGTGAGGAATCATAATTAAGGAAAGCTATATTTATTTTCCATGATTTCAGGATTTTTTTTCCTTTTCCAAAAATAAACAAATGAAAGAATTTAAAAATTAGGAAAATGATTACTTTCTTAAGCCAAACAAATACTTGAATTTAAAAACAAAGAATCAGATTATTTTCCAACCCAGAATCTGCAGCAACCAAACAGGCCCAAAATAGAAAATGTTAATCCTTCCTTCCCGTGTAAAGTAATACTATTATTTATTGAAAATGGACCGATGTACTAATCATTAAGTGTTTCTTTAATTTTTTTTCCTGTGGTTAATCCTGTGAATATGTTAACTTTTCCAAAATTAGAACGGTTTTGTACAAGATTTTCACCGATGGTTCATTTACATAAAAAGACTGCATATAGATTATGCAATACTGGTCTTGATGGACTATAATTGCTCAATATTTTAAAAGTTAAAAATAATTGTATGTAAATGTTCAAAATCACGATCATGCTATATATTTATTTAATGTTGATCATATCAATTAATTACTTATTTTTTGTTACTGATGTGTATATATATTTTCTGTATAAATATCCAGTAACAAATGTAGATGTCCGTATCAAAGTCGACATCAAATGGAAAGTCGTATTGATAGCCTAATTAGATCGCAAAATATTCTTGATCTATCAACCCACTGCAATATTTTAAGCACGGTTCCCGATAACATAGAATTACCCATTGAACTTCCAACAAAATATTTTTGCATATTTATATAGGAATTGGGCTTGATCAAATGCTTGGCCGTAGTTGTTCTCTATGGATCTATAAGCTAGTAATGATACTTGAGAAGCTTCGTTTACAGATGCTAAATGCTGAGCCCATTTTGGAAAGGCCGTATGATTTTTAATGTTCATTAGAATGGTTTGTTATTGGGAGACTGCCAGAATTCAAACTGGGCTGATTATTGGAATAAGGGAGTTGATTAGCATAGTTTATTGTAGAGGTGAGACGAGTTTGAAGAAAGTTATTTTGTATAATGAAAATTATATAGAAGCGATGATAGAAACAACCAAAAAAGGTATAATGAAAATTTATAATAAAAGATATGTGCCCATTAATTATGAGTAACAATGCAATTTAAGGGTAAAATTAATATTTTAACGGGAATGTGTGAATAAAATAGAAAAATTATAATACTCCACTTTAGTCACTATTTATTTTTCACTATGTATATATTGCTATTAAAGTTCTTAGAGTGTACGCCTCTTTTTTTTTTCTTTTTTTCCCCCCTTTTTTGGGTGAAAATAATAATTTTAAGTTCAATGGTTTTCCATTCACGAGGGAAGATGAAATGCTGTATCACAACGTGGATAGTTAATTTTACAATATTTGATTTATTTCATAATTACTGGTTGGACTAACGACTTTAAGCAAACAAACCGATGGAATCCATCCTTTTCGTATTAAAGAAATGGAATCTATCTATCATTGAACATGTGTCGCTTAATTAGGCCTTAATAAGTTCCGTTGACATACGTCGTTTTATAATTGGTTTATTATTAAACCATTGCTATATATCGTTTTATTATTGGCTCATCATTAAACCATTAAAATATTATGTAAAAGAGTTATTTCCTTTCACTTTTACTAACTAAAAGATTAATATGGCACATGGTGGTCTAAACACCGGTTTTGGGTCGATTAAAATTAATCCGATTAAAAAACCACAAAGCATGTCTTCTCCTTGAAGTCCGGTTCAAAAAGAATGCAGGCGCAACAAATATTTTTCAGAAATTAGGCCTTTATAGGTTCCGTTGATATATGTCGTTTTATAATTGACTCTTCATTAAACCATTGCCATATGTCATTTTATTATTAGCTCATCATTAAATCATAAAAATATTATGTAAAAGAGTTACTCCCTTTCACTTTTACTAAGTAAAAGATTAATATGACATATGGTGGTCAAAACACCAGTTTTGGGTCGATTAATATTAGCCCGATTAAAAAACCACAGAGCATGTCTTCTCCTTGAAGTCCGGTTCAAAAACAATGCAAGCGCAACAAATATTTTTCGGAAATAATTGGCCCAACTCTTAACCCTAATTCTATTATAATATGTAGCTTCTATTAAACTGCATTAATGTAGTTGTTTTGGGAATTAAATTTAGAATCATAATCTTGGTTAATTAAGAAAATCAAAATATAAACCAAATCAATGACCTTAAATTATAATGAGGTATTTAATTCTTTCCAAAACAAAAATTTAATCGTATAACTTGCATGATATGTTGAGTGGTGGCCACTCATTTGAAGTAATTTCATTAACCCTAATTCTGTGGTTTCTTCCGGTTGGTACGTATAAATAGATCAATGTTTTTATATTGTATATAAATTGATCAATGCTCCGCTGCGTATTTCTCCTATTCTTCTGGGTCGCCGGAATCGGGTCCAGTTATCATTTGGTTCTATCTGTATATTTCGTGTAGCTTTCTTTATGACACCTTTATTTTTTGGGGAGAGTAAGACTCGGTTACACAAATCTTTCAACCGGTTATTTTGTGTGGAATAGGCCATCATGGAACAACCAAGACAAGGATTCAATTACAAATGCTTTGCGGATATAACCAGAAAAAATCCTTGTTGTGCAACTATTAATTGGTAATGTATTTCTATTGATCCCAACAGTTTGTTCATTTATTTAAAAGTTTCGGCGGCGTGTTCCTTGTGCCAAAGATGTCAGGTTTGTTCCATATTCGATATATTGTTGTTGTTATAATGATTTTTGATGCTCTGCCGAGAGGAATTTTTTTTTTAAAAAAAAACCCAAGACAGTAGTCCTTTTTGGCTGTTATATTGAGCTCTATGTTTCATTGTGCAAAAACAGAACTCTTATCTTTCTTACCGCTGTTACTTCAATAATTAATTAAATGATGAAAGCAGTATGTGCTGCTCAAGTTTATTTTGCTAGAGGTGCAGTGCTGCTACCTACAATTAATCGATGTTTGCTTTACTTTGTAATATTTCTTTCACCAATACATTCATATATTCTTCTACCTGATTTCTATTTTCTTTATAGTAATCTGGAATTGATATGATTTTCTTCACCCATCAAAATGACTAGCATAATTCACTTTGACCCGGCCAGTGGAATTGATAATTGGAATAACCTTTATCTGTAGTCCATGGGATCACCACGAGATAGATATATTGCAAAGCTCGGGTGTTTGTTCTTTATTACCAGCAACAATACTATAAGATAATTGAGCTTAATGATGCACAACTTTTATATAAATCCTAGAATCCAACGCATATCATTTGAGAGAGTTTGAAGCAAGGGGTTTTTCCCCTTTGTATTTTAATATGGCATATTATGAAGGGTTTCTGTTCGCACACATTTTATTTTATTTTATTTTTATTTTGTAGACAATCTCACTCGGCACTGATGGGTTTGACCAGCAATGGAAAGGTTGATCTTTTTAGCTATTTTAACGTCTCTCTTTTTTTTTTTTTTTTAAAATTGGCGTGGGGCTGGGGCCTGGCCAGTGCTTATCTTAGCCGGTAAGACCAGGCAAACAGACTAGCAAGGAAACCAGGCCGAAATCCAAGCCACCACCCTGGCTGATACCATTCATCCGGGAGCTATGCCTTGTCAGCCAGCTACAGGATCAAAATCTCTATCCATCCTTAATTAAAATATCAATAATCGAGATGCATGGAAAAGTTTCACCCACCTCTCAAGCCTGTCTGGAATTCACAACTTATTGTGCATCATGTGGCCTCTTTTCCCCTAAAACAATTCATCATAGCGGGTACTTTTCCAGCCCAATGCACTTATTGTTGAGTTTTCCGACTGAACTCGGGATTGGAACCAATCTCAAATCATCGTATTTTAATTAAAAGAGAAGAAGGAGATAGAGCTTCCATGTATAATTTATGTAAACAAAAGCCAAATGTTTGATTCAGACAAAGGATTTACTCAGACATTGTCTGAGTACTTCAAACTATAACTTAAAACAAACTTAAAAGAAAATAGTACCTTTAAAGGCTTCTTCAATGCTTCAAACTTGAAAGATATATTTACTAAATGATGTCTTTACAAGGGATGGAGAGAATTTCGAGATTAAGGGAGAAGAAAAGAGAGAATACTTGGAGAGAATGATGCCCTCCACAAGAACTTCTACATTCTATTTATAGACAAAGTGCCTAACTACTATTCTACAAAAGTTAAAACTACTATTCTACAAAAATTATTAACTTTTGTCATTATTTGACATGGTTTTCTTCAGATTTGACTGAAGGTGGTAGTCCATTTGTACAAAATTTCAAAAGTAGATTCCTACTTTTGTCACTTCATTCTTTTTCTTTTCCTTTGGCTGATTGAGCTGATTCTTGGATCTGCTGTAACAGATTTTTGATGAATTCATCGTGATCGTCATCTTTTTCTGGTGACTGAGATTCTCCGGCCAATATTGCAAACGAATTTTCTTCGTTTGAAGTTATGCTCTTCATCGAAACATCTGATTTTTCTGAAATATTATCATTGTCGAGATTCTTTAAATTTCTCATGAGATCTGCTTTAACTTCTTTCATATAGGCAGATATTATTTCTTCCTTATTAATTGCTCCTTGCTGAAGCTGAATCCGTTTTGTGATATGTTTAAACGGGCTTTCTTCATCTGGGTTTGCTTTGAGCTGTCCTTTGTCTTGAGTATATTCCTTGATTTTCTGGGCAATTTCGTCCAGCAAATCTTGTCCTTCCATTCTTTTTGTATTGTGATTCATCTTTGTTAATTTGTCCCAAAATTTGGTGTAATATGTCTTATAAAGACACGGAATTTGAAATTCATTGAATCCCACCTCAGGGACCCATTTATAAATCCAAGGAATTGAGAATTCAATAAAAAAGTATAACAGAGTGATTTTTCCTGGAGCACAGATATGACTGTGTTGAAGTTTATCAATGATAGGAGAGGATTTTAACCATTGATAATATAATTTTGAAAAATTATCTGGCAAAATTTTTGTTGTTGGGCCATATAATGCCCACCACTGAATAAACCAGTTGGGTATGGGAGAAGAATATACATGGGAGCATATTTTTATGAACCAAGTATGCTTCTTTCTGGGGTTTTCATAATAAAAGTTTTGTAAAAACTTTGAATATAATCCCGTAAGTAAATTTTAAAGGAGGAGAAGTAGGAGTATTACGTACTTCTCTTTCGTAAAGGGTTGAAATTCCCCATTCTTCAAAAGATAAAATCTTTTTGATAATAATTTTTGAGAAGTTATAAACTTCAGTCGTAGTCTGATTAGACTGAAAATGTGTTATTTCACATGTTTGTTTGAGAATATTCTCATAATAATTTCGGGTTTGTATGACTCACCCGGTATCGTTACTCTTTCGCTAGATATCTCCGAATATTACCCATGGATCATCTTTCCACTGAATATCAGCGTTTTCAAGAAGGAATATTACCTCTTTTGTGGATCCTTTTTCATACGACCGGATATCATCCTGGTCAGTATCACTTACTTTGGCAGCAAAGGTATCACTTTGTTGCTCTTGGATTTGGTCCATAATCTGCTTATATAATGCAGAATCCTTCTGAATAAAATCCATTATTTGGACCAATTTCGCATTTGATGAGGAGGATTCCTCCTGAGATTTTGAAAAATCAGCAGCTATTAGCTTTTTATTCCCATGTTGTATTACAGGGTTTATTGTTCTTCCTCCACGACCTCTATAAGGGCCGCGTCCTCTATCGGGTGGATACATAATCCTGAAAAATTAGAGAATTATTAATGATAATTTGGCTTTACAATAATTCAACTTTTCTTCACTTTCAGTTAATCTTCCAGTGAAGTCTTCTATCATGTCATAGACAAATTCAAGGTCTTCAAACAGATATTATCCGATGTGGTGAAGTAAATTCATCAGCACAATCAAGAATTGTATTACGAACTCGTAAAAAGTGATTTAGTCTATGCTTCGCAAAAATATATTCCGTTCTACAATGCCTATATTCAGCAACAATCTTATTATAAGCAATATGTATTACGGATAGGGGGTTAAGATAATCAATTTGTGGCCACTCCATCCTGCAAATATTCACGTGATAAAAATCGGTAAGGAATTATCACTACCTTTTTATATAAAATTTCAAAATCAAAAGGGGCCAAATTAGCTCGCCATCGAGCATATATTTGCTTTGAAGAATCATGCTTATAATCTTTATAAATCATGTGTTTAACAGCAAGTGCATCAAGATGAATTACAAACGATCGATTAAATAAATCATCTTGGAATTTTAATACACATTTTACAATAGCAAGAAATTCTTGTGCAACAGTTGCATATTTCTTTTGAGGTTCTGTCCATTTACCAGAATGATATCTAATAAGATATTCATTATTATCATGAGGGTTAACTGTTTCAAGATTCCACCGAATCCTATGCTACTAGCATCAGTTTCTATTATTTTTTCCAATTTGGATTTGCTAATGTTAAACATGGTAGAGTTTTTACCTTTTCTTTTATTTGCCTAACCAATTGAGTATGCTTTTCTGTCCAATCAAATTTAATTGATTTTTTAAGCAAATCATATAGAATTGCTAAATCTTTCTGTAAATTCTTATAGTATGGTGAAATATAATTCAAACTTCCTAGAAATCTCTGGAGTTGAATTTTCTCAGTAAAAACATCAGGAAATTTAGAAGAGAATTCAATTGATCGTTGAATATGGGTGATTTTCCCTTGACTTATTTGATGACCAAGAAATCTTATATTATGTTGAAACAAAAGCATCTTTGGTTTAGATATTACTAATCCATTTCGTAAAATAACATCCTTTAATATATTAAGATGTTTAAAATGTTGTTCAATATTATCGAGAATACTAAGATATCATCAATGTAAACAATTATAAAATCCATATAATGAATAAATATATCATTCATGATTTTCGAAATTCGAAGGAGCATTTTTAATCCGAATGGCATCACATTCCATTCAAATTGTCCTATAGGCACATTAAAAGCAGTTCTATAAGTATGCTCAGATTTATTTGAATTTGCCAATATCCAGATTTTAAATCGAATTTAGAAAATATGTTGGCATTATATAATTTTGATAATAAATCTTTTTATTAGGTATAGGATATCTTATCCATTTTAAAACTTTATTAAGTGGCTTATAGTTTATTACTAATCTTGGGACGCCACGTTTTTTTCACTGCATTATTAACATAAAATGCAAGACATGACCAGGAGATTGTGAAGGTTTTATTAAACCCTTTTGAAGCAAAGATTGTAATTCTTCTTTACATAAATTCATATATACGAATTCATTTGACATGGTCTTGCTTTAGTAGGAATATCCTTTTCATTAAAATTATCTTCATAAGGAAGATTAACTAAATGTTTCTTTCTATTCCAAAAGCATTTGGGTGATCAGACATACCGATTCTTGAAATTGTATTGTAATATGTTTTATTTTTTCTTGTAATTTAGTATTACTCAATAATTCTGGTATTGATAAATTCAGAATTTCATTTTTAATGAAAAATAATTGTTTTTCTTTAGCTTCTATTAATGACCTAATAGACCTTGTTATAGGGTCTGAGACAAACTGGAAATTTATTGTTTTATCTTTATAAGTTCCTGTAAAACCTTGAAAATTAATTTCTTTAAGTGGATATAACATACATAAAAATGGAAGTCCTAATATAATAGGCACTCCTGGCATATTTCTTACTAATAAAAATGTTTGTGGAAGACAAATATTATCTTGACAAACAAAAGCATTAGGCAATTTATATGAGATATCTAATGTATGATTAGATGCGGATTTTAATGCATGCGAGGTTTTTTCAAAATATTGCGTAGGTATTAACCCTTCTTGAACACAAGACAAATCAGCACCACTATCAATCATTGCAACAGTGTTTAAGACAAATTGTCTATCTATCATTAAAGTTAATTTTATATACCATCTTTGAGATGTAATTATTTGTATTGTTTTTAGGAATTCATAATTATGATCTTCAGATATATTTTCAGCTAAATTCTGAATAGTTTGTGGATCAACTATAGAGGTTTCACCTGATTGTGAATTCTCAATTGTTTTAATCCTTTTTTCTAATAATTCGTTATTTTGTTTCAAATATTTTATTTCATTCTTTATATTATGAACTTCTATTTGTAAATCTGAAATAGTTATAACTGAAGAAGATGATTCTTCTTTATTTAGTAATTTTTTCATTCTTTTTTCTATTTCCTGCATTGAATAAGGATTATTATTGAAAACTATATCCTTTTTATTAACTTCCTTTTCTTTTTTATTAGACACATCTATCATTTTAATTATTTTATCACGAATATCATGATCTGGTATTTGTTTTAGTAATTCTAAAACATTATCAGTTGTTAACATGTTAAATTGTAAATCTTGAAATTGAGATATAATATTGTAAAGACTATTATCCTTACAACAATCATTATTATTATTATTTTGACATGGAAGACATTCTTCCGAAGAACTAGATGAATATTCATCATTTTCAAGCATATTATTTTCTGAGCTATTAGTTTCTTCTGTTTCAGACTCAGTATCTGATGCTTCTATTACTTTGCATATTTGTTCTTTAAGTTGTTCATCTATTTCTAATAATCTAATTCTATTAATCTTTTTACAATTAGGGGCAATATGACCCTTTTGACCACATTTGAAACATTTTATGTCTCTTTTATTTTTTCTATTAATTTTTCTAAATTCTCTTTGTTCTTTTGTTCTTTTACGTCGTCGTTTCCCTTTAGGTATATAAGGAATTTTATTTTTCTTCATTCTTTTATCCCTATTTTCTGTCCCAATATCCATAGCAAATTGATCACAGAACTGACCTAATTGTCTTTGTTCTGATAATTGTTGTCTTTTAATTTGTTGATTTAACTTTATTTCATTACATAAAGCTAATCCTTCTTGTGTACAAACACCTATTAAATGACCATAAGTATAATCATCATAAGGAATGTAAGGAAAATCTTTCCTAAGAACTTTTCTTATTCGTTCAGCAAACAGAGTTGGTAAGCCATCTATAAATTTAGCTTTCCAATAAGAGGTATTACTTTCTGGTAATTCCATGACTCTTGATAAGAATGAATCTTTATACCATCTAAAAGAAGTAAGTGTTTTACACTTAAAATTATTCAACAATGTTCGAATATTTTCTTGATTATTAGTAAATTTTCCAGAAAAATGTTCTAATATAGATGCTATCAAAGTATATACTGCATCTTCCATCATAATGGGTGTAGATGTTCCTTCATTCTCAATTTTTACTGTATTATAAATTTTTTGTCTATCATTTTCAGTTAAATAATTATCCCACCATCCTTTAAGGACACCAGTAAAACCACAAACAATCATTTTTGCGATTGCCTGATCTGTATTACCATTTGCTTTTGCAACTTAGGAGTACATTAACATCCTATGCACCATATTAGTTAATTGCCTATCAGTAAATGCGTCACAATTCCATTCATAAACAGAACGACTACTATAACTATTAGTAGTTTCTTGATGTTCTTCATAAAGAAGATCTTGTGGAGAAGGTCGAGGGTAATAATAATGATTCATATATGGTTTATTAGCAAATTTATTATGTCTAGATTTAATAGAAAGACGATTTATTTCATCTCGTAAAGTTTTATCAAAATCTTTCTGTATATTCTCAGAAAATTCTAAAGTGGATAATTTAAGGTTTTTAAATTTTTCTTCCAATAATTTTTCTAATACATGTGGAGATTCAAGATTATAATCATTTACTATAGGAGGAGGTTGTATAAAATTTTGTATTTTAATATCCTTATTTTTGTTTTCAATCAAAACTGGTTTAACTGTTTGTTGAAGACTGTTTATAAGAGAAAATAATTTGTCAACTTTATCATGTAAAGAATTAATTTGTTCTCCTAAAATTTTTACATATAAATTTGTATAATTATTTTGCTGAATAAATTTATTTACTAAAGAAACAGTAGAAGGTAAAACTTCACTTTCAACCAATTTTTGAAAGGCAGAAAAAGTTATATGAGTTGCATTTGTTAAAACAAATTCTTTTTGGGGAGGGTAAATTCCTTTTGTAATTTTTCCATCTGCAAGATGATATTCTCTTTCGAGGAGGAAAATATATTTATCAAGATAAGTGATTATAAACCACGGGACAAAATATATTATTTGATTGTGAAAAGAAGCATATTCATAAAATTCTTTTGTATAAGTTTTTGATTTTCAATATCATAAGTAAAAAAGAACCATTCTCTGAAAAGTTTCCACTTTTCAGATTGAAATTCTTGTCTTATTATTTGTCTAATATTAGATCCTGGACTAAAATCTAATTTTTCAGTATTCGCCATGATAACCCATTTCAGAAGGTGAAGGCATATCCTTATCAAATGTCTTACTATCAGCAGACCGAACAATATTATATGGATCAATTTTTACTTGATTTATTCTATTTGTTAGATCTATTTCAGGAATCGAAGATGTCGAAAATTTATGAGAATCGACTGGATCTATATAAGATTTAAAAGA
Source organism: Oldenlandia corymbosa var. corymbosa (assembly GCA_949775105.1). NCBI lineage: Eukaryota > Viridiplantae > Streptophyta > Magnoliopsida > Gentianales > Rubiaceae > Oldenlandia > Oldenlandia corymbosa. The sequence continues at coordinate 2,484,011 of OX459123.1, forward strand.
TCTTTGAGAGCTGGATCTTAGTAATTTAGGAATTCTTGGTTTATCAAAAGTAATACTTATCTGACCATTATCAGATTGTTCAATTTCTGTAACATTACAACTTGTAACATTATGAGTTAATGAGTTTCCTTTAATTCCTTTATTAATTTGCCAAGACTCTGGAAATTCAATTTCTTCCCATTTTATAGTTTTACGAGTGCTAATTTGAGATTTATAAAAATTAGTTTCTATTAGTATGGTTTCATCAGATGGTTTACTTATTATCTTACATCTGGGTGTTAAGGTATTTAATAATTTAAAACAAATACGGTAATGTAAACAAATAAGTTCACTTCCCGGTAGATAATTGTAACCATGTAGTTTCACATTTAAGGTTAAAGCATCGAGTATATTAACATCAGATAATGATAGCTGTAAATTTGGGTAGACATTAAAATAAACTGGACCATGAGCTAGGCTGGACTGTATTATGCCCATTAGGGGATTTTTTCCAATGTAAATTTCTACCATCACGTAAGGCAGCAACAAAAGATTCAGGTAAACCTTCTAAAGTTAAAGGTTTAAATGCAATTTGCACCAATCCAATATGCATGAACTTATAATTTTTATGAGATCTATAAGATTCAATATCTGTAGCAGACAAAAGTTGTAAAACCCTTTCATCAGAATTTAAAGCAATTGATTGTTCAGTAGTTTTAACTACCTGTTTAACCAAGTATCGATCAAACATACCATATTCATACAAAGTATTAGTGGGTACCTTTGGTATTGACCACTTATTAAGAAGAGCAAGCTGTTGAGGCATATCATATTCCTCTTGAACTGAATTTTTTATTGAAGTAGTTTCTAAATTATTCATTTTTAAATTAGTTTCTAAATTATTCATTTCGTAAAACCTTAAATTATCCACTTTAGAATTTTCTGAGAATATACAGAAAGATTTTGATAAAACTTTACGAGATGAAATAAATCGTCTTTCTATTAAATCTAGACATAATAAATTTGCTAATAAACCATATATGAATCATTATTATTACCCTCGACCTTCTCCACAAGATCTTCTTTATGAAGAACATCAAGAAACTACTAATAGTTATAGTAGTCGTTCTGTTTATGAATGGAATTGTGACGCATTTACTGATAGGCAATTAACTAATATGGTGCATAGGATGTTAATGTACTCCTAAGTTGCAAAAGCAAATGGTAATACAGATCAGGCAATCGCAAAAATGATTGTTTGTGGTTTTACTGGTGTCCTTAAAGGATGGTGGGATAATTATTTAACTGAAAATGATAGACAAAAAATTTATAATACAGTAAAAATTGAGAATGAAGGAACATCTACACCCATTATGATGGAAGATGCAGTATATACTTTGATAGCATCTATATTAGAACATTTTTCTGGAAAATTTACTAATAATCAAGAAAATATTCGAACATTGTTGAATAATTTTAAGTGTAAAACACTTACTTCTTTTAGATGGTATAAAGATTCATTCTTATCAAGAGTCATGGAATTACCAGAAAGTAATACCTCTTATTGGAAAGCTAAATTTATAGATGGCTTACCAACTCTGTTTGCTGAACGAATAAGAAAAGTTCTTAGGAAAGATTTTCCTTACATTCCTTATGATGATTATACTTATGGTCATTTAATAGGTGTTTGTACACAAGAAGGATTAGCTTTATGTAATGAAATAAAGTTAAATCAACAAATTAAAAGACAACAATTATCAGAACAAAGACAATTAGGTCAGTTCTGTGATCAATTTGCTATGGATATTGGGACAGAAAATAGGGATAAAAGAATGAAGAAAAATAAAATTCCTTATATACCTAAAGGGAAACGACGACGTAAAAGAACAAAAGAACAAAGAGAATTTAGAAAAATTAATAGAAAAAATAAAAGAGACATAAAATGTTTCAAATGTGGTCAAAAGGGTCATATTGCCCCTAATTGTAAAAAGATTAATAGAATTAGATTATTAGAAATAGATGAACAACTTAAAGAACAAATATGCAAAGTAATAGAAGCATCGATACCGAGTCCAAATGTAAGAAACTAATAGCTCGAAAATAATATGCTTGAAAATGATGAATATTCATCTAGTTCTTCGGAAGAATGTCTTCCATGTCAAAATAATAATAATAATGATTGTTGTAAGGATAATAGTCTTTACAATATTATATCTCAATTTCAAGATTTACAATTTAACATGTTAACAACTGATAATGTTTTAGAATTACTAAAACAAATACCAGGTCATGATATTCGTGATAAAATAATTAAAATGATAGATGTGTCTAATAAAAAAGAAAAGGAAGTTAATAAAAAGGATATAGTTTTCAATAATAATCCTTATTTAATGCAGGAAATAGAAAAAAGAATGAAAAAATTACTAAATAAAGAAGAATCATCTTCTTCAGTTATAACTATTTCAGATTTACAAATAGAAGTTCATAATATAAAGAATGAAATAAAATATTTGAAACAAAATAACGAATTATTAGAAAAAATGATTAAAACAATTGAGAATTCACAATCAGGTGAAACCTCTATAGTTGATCCACAAACTATTCAGAATTTAGCTGAAAATATATCTGAAGATCATAATTATGAATTCCTAAAAACAATACAAATAATTACATCTCAAAGATGGTATATAAAATTAACTTTAATGATAGATAGACAATTTGTCTTAAACACTGTTGCAATGATTGATAGTGGTGCTGATTTGTCTTGTGTTCAAGAAGGGTTAATACCTACGCAATATTTTGAAAAAACCTCGCATGCATTAAAATCCGCATCTAATCATACATTAGATATCTCATATAAATTGCCTAATGCTTTTGTTTGTCAAGATAATATTTGTCTTCCACAAACATTTTTATTAGTAAGAAATATGCCAGGAGTGCCTATTATATTAGGACTTCCATTTTTATGTATGTTATATCCACTTAAAGAAATTAATTTTCAAGGTTTTACAGGAACTTATAAAGATAAAACAATAAATTTCCAGTTTGTCTCAGACCCTATAACAAGGTCTATTAGGTCATTAATAGAAGCTAAAGAAAAACAATTATTTTTCATTAAAAATGAAATTCTGAATTTATCAATACCAGAATTATTGAGTAATACTAAATTACAAGAAAAAATAAAACATATTACAATACAATTTCAAGAATCAGTATGTGCTGATCACCCAAATGCTTTTTGGAATAGAAAGAAACATTTAGTTAATCTTCCTTATGAAGATAATTTTAATGAAAAGGATATTCCTACTAAAGCAAGACCATGTCAAATGAATTCTGTATATATGAATTTATGTAAAGAAGAATTACAATCTTTGCTTCAAAAGGGTTTAATAAAACCTTCACAATCTCCCTGGTCATGTACTGCATTTTATGTTAATAATGCAGCTGAAAAAGAACATGGCGTCCCAAGATTAGTAATAAACTATAAGCCACTTAATAAAGTTTTAAAATGGATAAGATATCCTATACCTAATAAAAAAGATTTATTATCAAAATTATATAATGCCAACATATTTTCTAAATTCGATTTAAAATCTGGATATTGGCAAATTCAAATAAATCCTGAGCATACTTATAGAACTGCTTTTAATGTGCCTATAGGACAATTTGAATGGAATGTGATGCCATTCGGATTAAAAAATGCTCCTTCTGAATTTCAGAAAATCATGAATGATATATTTATTCATTATATGGATTTTATAATTGTTTACATTGATGATATCTTAGTATTCTCTGATAATATTGAACAACATTTTAAACATCTTAATATATTAAAGGATGTTATTTTACGAAATGGATTAGTAATATCTAAACCAAAGATGCTTTTGTTTCAACATAATATAAGATTTCTTGGTCATCAAATAAGTCAAGGGAAAATCACCCCTATTCAACGATCAATTGAATTCTCTTCTAAATTTCCTGATGTTTTTACTGAGAAAATTCAACTCCAGAGATTTCTAGGAAGTTTGAATTATATTTCACCATACTATAAGAATTTACAGAAAGATTTAGCAATTCTATATGATTTGCTTAAAAAATCAATTAAATTTGATTGGACAGAAAAGCATACTCAATTGGTTAGGCAAATAAAAGAAAAGGTAAAAACTCTACCATGTTTAACATTAGCAAATCCAAATTGGAAAAAAATAATAGAAACTGATGCTAGTAGTATAGGATTCGGTGGAATCTTGAAACAGATTAACCCTCATGATAATAATGAATATCTTATTAGATATCATTCTGGTAAATGGACAGAACCTCAAAAGAAATATGCAACTGTTGCACAAGAATTTCTTGCTATTGTAAAATGTGTATTAAAATTCCAAGATGATTTATTTAATCGATCGTTTGTAATTCATACCGATGCACTTGCCGTTAAACACATGATTTATAAAGATTATAAGCATGATTCTTCAAAGCAAATATATGCTCGATGGCAGCTAATTTGGCCCCTTTTGATTTTGAAATTTTATATAAAAAGGTAGTGATAATTCCTTACCCGATTTTTTATCACGTGAATATTTGCAGGATGGAGTGGCCACAAATTGATTATCTTAACCCCTATCCGTAATACATATTGCTTATAATAAGATTGTTGCTGAATATAGGCATTGTAGAACGGAATATATTTTTGCGAAGCATAGACTAAATCACTTTTACGAGTTCGTAATACAATTCTTGATTGTCTTTGATGAATTTACTTCACCACAACAGATAATATCTCGTTTGAAGACCTTGAATTTGTCTATGACATGATAGAAGACTTCACTGGAAGATTAACTGAAAGTGAAGAAAAGTTGAATTATTGTAAAGCCAAATTATCATTAATAATTCTCTAATTTTTCAGGATTATGTATCCACCCGATAGAGGACGCGGCCCTTATAGAGGTCGTGGAGGAAGAACAATAAACCCTGTAATACAACATGGGAATAAAAAGCTAATAGCTGCTGATTTTTCAAAATCTCAGGAGGAATCCTCCTCATCAAATGCGAAATTGGTCCAAATAATGGATTTTATTCAGAAGGATTCTGCATTATATAAGCAGATTATGGACCAAATCCAAGAGCAACAAAGTGATACCTTTGCTGCCAAAGTAAGTGATACTGACCAGGATGATATCCGGTCGTATGAAAAAGGATCCACAAAAGAGGTAATATTCCTTCTTGAAAACGCTGATATTCAGTGGAAAGATGATCCATGGGTAATATTCCGGAGATATCTAGCAGAAAGAGTAACGATACCGGGTGAGTCATACAAACCCAGAAATTATTATGAGAATATTCTCAAACAAACATGTGAAATAACACATTTTCAGTCTAATCGACTACGATCAAGTTTATAACTTCTCAAAATTATTATCAAAAAGATTTTATCTTTTGAAGAATGGGGAATTTCAACCCTTTCAAATAGAAGTACGTAATACTCCTACTTCTCCTCCTTTAAAATTTACTTATGGGATTATATTCAAAGTTTTTACAAAACTTTTATTATGAAAACCCCGAAAGAAGCATACTTGGTTCATAAAAATATGCTCCCATGTATATTCTTCTCCCATACCCAACTGGTTTATTCAGTGGTGGGCATTATATGGCCCAACAGCAAAAATTTTGCCAGATAATTTTTCAAAATTATATTATCAATGGTTAAAATCCTCTCCTATCATTGATAAACTTCAACACATCATATCTCGTGCTCCAGAAAATCACTCTGTTATACTTTTTATTGAATTCTCAATTCCTTGGATTTATAAATGGGTCCCTGAGGTGGGATTCAATGAATTTCAAATTCCGTGTCTTTATAAGACATATTACACCAAATTTTGGGACAAATTAACAAAGATGAATCACAATACAAAAAGAATGGAAGGACAAGATTTGCTGGACGAAATTGCCCAGAAAATCAAGGAATATACTCAAGACAAAGGACAGCTCAAAGCAAACCCAGATGAAGAAAGCCCGTTTAAACATATCACAAAACGGATTCAGCTTCAGCAAGGAGCAATTAATAAGGAAGAAATAATATCTGCCTATATGAAAGAAGTTAAAGCAGATCTCATGAGAAATTTAAAGAATCTCGACAATGATAATATTTCAGAAAAATCAGATGTTTCGATGAAGAGCATAACTTCAAACGAAGAAAATTCGTTTGCAATATTGGCCGGAGAATCTCAGTCACCAGAAAAAGATGACGATCACGATGAATTCATCAAAATCTGCTACAAGCAGATCCAAGAATCAGCTCAATCACCAAAGGAAAAGAAAAGAATGAAGTGACAAAAGTAGGAATCTACTTTTGAAATTTTGTACAAATGGACTACCACCTTCAGTCAAATCAAGAAAACCATGTCAAATAATGACAAAAGTTAATAATTTTTGTAGAATAGTAGTTTTAACTTTTGTAGAATAGTAGTTAGGCACTTTGTCTATAAATAGAATGTAGAAGTTCTTGTGGAGGGCATCATTCTCTCCAAGTATTCTCTCTTTCTTCTCCCTTAATCTCGAAATTCTCTCCATCCCTTGTAAAGACATCATTTAGTAAATATATCTTTCAAGTTTGAAGCATTGAAGAAGCCTTTAAAGGTACTATTTTCTTTTAAGTTTGTTTTAAGTTATAGTTTGAAGTACTCAGACAATGTCTGAGTAAATCCTTTGTCTGAATCAAACATTTGGCTTTTGTTTACATAAATTATACATGGAAGCTCTATCTCCTTCTTCTCTTTTAATTAAAATACGATGATTTGAGATTGGTTCCAATCCCGAGTTCAGTCGGAAAACTCAACAATAAGTGCATTGGGCTGGAAAAGTACCCGCTATGATGAATTGTTTTAGGGGAAAAGAGGCCACATGATGCACAATAAGTTGTGAATTCCAGACAGGCTTGAGAGGTGGGTGAAACTTTTCCATGCATCTCGATTATTGATATTTTAATTAAGGATGGATAGAGATTTTGATCCTGTAGCTGGCTGACAAGGCATAGCTCCCGGATGAATGGTATCAGCCAGGGTGGTGGCTTGGATTTCGGCCTGGTTTCCTTGCTAGTCTGTTTGCCTGGTCTTACCGGCTAAGATAAGCACTGGCCAGGCCCCAGCCCCACGCCAATTTTCTTTTGGTGTTTTTATGTAGATTTGTGAGAACGTCGATGTCAAAGGGTTAATAGAAGAGAATTTTGCTGGACGTGATCGAGGAGGTGGCGGCGGCAATAGAAGTAAAAGAAAAGTGATTTGCGGTTCCTTAATCTAAGGTAATTATGAAACACTTCTGGTCCTAGCTAGATGTATGTAGGGAAAAATTAGTTCAAGTTGGATTTCTTGGTACTTTTGCCATACGTAAATTCCATTTCTTTTATAGGTTCTAATCTAATCATGTTTTTAGGTTGAATTGTTTCAGGGGTCATAATCTTTGGTTGTTTTAGTGTTGCTTATCCCCGGTAATTTTCCAACATGGCAAGTTTTTCATATTCCATGTAATTTTTATTTTTTATTTTTTTGTTTTTGAGCTTGACTCCCACACAAGTTATGGATTTTCGGTTTAAGATTATCAATTTGGTTTCACATATTATGATTTATGATGTTGGTTTCGGTTTTATTAATTGGTTTATGAAATCAAATTTTTTATTCCTATGGTTAAAATTCGTACTATGTGCATTTTTGTTTTATTTTTCGTTACATTTTGGTTATCTATTTGGTTTCCTAGGATGTGAGTGATTTGTGATTTTTTTTTTTTCAGATATTCAGTTTTTTATTGTTAGTAATTTGATTACCATGAATTAGATCATACAACTTCATGTCTTACGTACCTAGTTATTTTTCTTTCTTAGGGTTTTTTTTTTCCAGCGAAAACAAGGAAAAATGACAACCTTTTTTTTCTTAGTGCAAAAAATGGCAACCAGTTTGATATACACTGACGTAGTGCGCATGGGTCAAAGTATACTAGATTCTTGAAATCGTTTTGTGATATCCTTTGCTTTGTAATTATTTATACGTATATTTTTTCTGTTTTAAAATAATTATTTAATAATTTAAATTTTTATTTACGGTGTAATCATTATTAAAAAATAAAAACTAAATATAAAAATTATTTTACGATGGAGAAATTGTATAAATGATCCCTTATAACCAAAACATTGTGAAATCAAATTGATCATTTAAATTTATGAATCCGTTTTTGTTTTACAAAGTTTTGATGCGATGATAAATTTTATTCTTCCCTTCTTGGTGTTTTGTATTTAGTTTTTAGCAGTTTCATGTAAACTCTAAATAAAAAAAAATGATTGGAAAAGCATAGATTGTAATTGGTGGACTACTTTACTTGTTTGATTAAATTTAAATATGATTTTAGAATTATTGTATTAGATGTCTTCTCCTTTTACATTCGGAGTTGATAGATAAATTTTTTTTTCTTTTCATAAATAGCCTGCCAAGGCCAAGGATCAACATCTACATGAAAATTCAGCAATTATTGCATTGATGTAAAGTTGATCATGATCATCAAAGAGGAGAAGTCTAGATCAAGGAAGAAGTTTTCTTTGTCGTAAAAGTCTATTCAAAATGAGTTTGCAAGAAGCACCAAAAAATTATTTGAATTTGACTTTCTTTTACAGATTAGGAATGATCAACTCTCCAAAGAATTGTGAATTGGGAATTTGCTTTTGGAAGGCATTGTTTTTTTTTTTTTATGTATCACCAGTAATTACATAATCTCTATACTTTAACTAGAGATTGTATGATGCGATCCTGTAGAAAAACAAATACTCACTCATATTGGAAACTGATATTTAAAAAGGGATGTTCTAAGCATTGGCAGTACCATGATTAATAACTACAAAGGAAATGTTAAAATTCAAAATTCATTACATTGCGCTTCTTTATGCAGCACACTAAAAGTGCTTTTGCCGAAAATGTAAATACACAATGAGATGGAATTTGTTCTCTAGAATAAACACTTTTATATGACAAAGGTTTCTTACAGCATGAACCTATACCAATTTCCATGTCATTTACCAAGAGTAAGTACAACTTGGCTCTAACGGGTTTATCCAATTACTGAGTTAGAGTGTTAGTAAAATTTTTTAAATGAAAAGTAATAATTGAATACAAAAATATAATAAATTTTATGTGGTGGTTTCATATAAAGAGATTTAATTTTGATTACTATAATGAAACTTATATATGGTTATTGATGATTTCATACATGATAGATTATATGTGTGAACGATTTCATATGAAATACTTGCCTTAATAAATTTGGTTTACTTGCATAATGTGGCTTTATTAATTGAGATTACATAAGTTAGTTATTTGAAGGAAAGATCATGCATTGATGATAACTATAAAAACATTCTATGTTATTATATAATAAAGAAGAGTTGATCATTAAATACTCAATTAGCCCTTCAATAGTTTCAATTGATATGTGTGACGTGTTATTTTCTTATTAGCTCATCATTAAACCATTAAAATTTTATGTAAAATAGTTAATCTATTTCACCTTTATCAACCTTGAATGAGCAACTACTTGGGCCTCAAAATGTTTACTCGTGAATGTAAATAATAATATTGTACTCATGAATGTAATTTTTTTTAAAATTTTTTAAAGCACTCGCAACGCGAGGCCAAGTACTAGTTATCTAAAAGAAAAAGAAAAACACACTTGCCTTAATATTGATCAATTAAAGATGAATTTATGTGACCCGAACCATTACTTTTTACCGAAGCACATGATCACATTAAACTTTTTATTTGCAAAAAGGAAAGACCACATGGTATCACATGAATTGGCCAAAATTAGGGAATCATTGGCTTTTTATGCCCCAATTTTTTGTATCCAATTGAACAATCTATAAGGACCGCAACACCCCAGATATGACCAGCGCAATGATTTTGGACTTCAGCAGATGCAGCGATCATGCAAGTGGAGCAATCTTCAACACTCAAAGATGTGTCACAAAGGCCGGAAGCAAATGTCGAATTACGACGGTGAGATACAGTGTGGTACTTATATTGGGGTGTAATAGGTAAGTTCTTCACTACATCATTCAGAATAGACACTACGCTTTCGCCGAAAGGATCGCCGGTAGCATACGTGGTACGACTGCATTCTTCAAAATCAATTCGAGTGTCGGGAGTACCCGTTATGAGACAACACCATAACCCTATGATCATTAGGGCTTTAATCAGGAGATTAGAAGTGAAGTTAGTCATTTTTCAGCTTTGATGGCTCTTTTGATGGAGTTGTGTTGCTTAAATTTTGGTTGATGTATTGGAACATCCGTTCATTCTGGAGTTTTTCTTTTTGGTAGCGTATAATAAAAGGTTTGAGATATAGCCAATTTTAGCGAAATAACCTATGATGAATTAAGCATGTGGAACATGAAATCAAGATTTGATAGAATAATTTTTATTTCAAATTAAGCAGATAACCGATCGGCATATTCTATATCACTAACATCTAGGAAATGGACAAATCACTAAACCTGGTTTTAGTAGTGTTAGTAGGTAACGAATATTTTGTGATATTTGGATTATTTCTTTATTTTGTGTTTTTTCGGATAAAAATGTGAATAAGTGTATCAGGAATGTAAAAAAATATATATTTTGGGATGCAAAATATATTCTGTGTTAATTAAAACATGAGAAAAAAAAACAACAGAAAACTTAAGAGACCTACTGATAGTGAAACCAAGCAGAGTAGTGACACCGTTCTGAAATAAAATCACGAGCGGGCTGTGTATTTTCTTGTATATGACTTTATATAGGCATTCGACAATATGTTACTTACTTTCATTTCTCCCTCTACAACACAAGAGAGAGAAAGTCTTCTCTTTCTCCAAGTGAGAAGGGCCTTCATTCTAAAACCACTATCGTTAATTTCCAACTCTAGTTTCCGAAAACCACTTTCATTTCTTCACCATTTCTGACTTCCATTCGGATAGTGGAAGATTACTTGGTAGCAAGTAGCCCAATTCTGCCATTTGGACAACATTGCAGAAGTAATTTTTTTAATCTCCATTTTTGAAAACCGAATGCACTTATCAGATCTCCTTAGACCTGTTTTAAAACGAACAAAGATCTCATCAATGAATCTCGATATTAATATACAGCCAGTATAAAGTACCTACCTTTTATTCTTTCTTTTTGTTTGTTTGTTGGTCCTAGGCATTAATGGCCTTTCCAATGTTCCCAATTTGGCTGCTCAAGATCTCTTTTACCAAAAAATTAGAACACCTTTTCAAATCCTCGACTGCCCAACTTCTCACCTCCTGATGTATTCTATGACTTCATGTGCAAGTAAAATGTTCTCACTGATATTTCTCCCTGGAACAAATCCATTCTGGTGCTCATCAATGAGTTCTGGCATAACCTGCTTTAATCTGTTAGCAATCATCTTTGAAAGAATCTTATACTTAACATTACAGAGACTTATTGGTCTAAAATCCACCGGGCTGAATGGATTAGGCAACTTGGGAATAAGGACGATAACCTGCTTTAATAAGGATGATATTAGAGCGTTGATGCCAATAATCCTATTGATACTGGAGTGCTTGCTCTAGTTCTTCTCTCTTCTGTGAAAGGAGATGAAATGTTGTTTCATCATCAGTGTGCCCCTCCCATTGAGATTGTAACATTGCCAGCTGATCCGATAACCTTGTAACTAGTTTATCAAGGTTACCAAAGGTATCTTTGCTCCAATTAGACAGTCCTATGAGACTAGATTTAAGCTTAAAAGACAATTTCTCTTGGAGATTAGTGATCTGTAAATTATCATGTCGCCAGGCAGATTGAACCAAATCTCTAGAAGTTAGTATGTTTGTCCAGAATTGTTCAAACCTTAAACGAGGTCTCGTTTTCTTCTTCTTGTGCTTAACTTGAACCAAAATTGGAGCATGGTCCGAAACCATAATAGGCAGATTCCTGATTGAAGCTGAGGGGAACACAGATAACCATTGTTTGTTGACAAAGGCACGATCCAGTCTTTCATAAATCCTCTCTTCCTGTTGTCTGTTGGTGGACCAGGTGTACCAACAACCTATATGTTGAAGTTCCTCCAAATTGTTCCTCATCAGGAACTGACGCACTGGGCCCGTGTCTTGATCCCTAACTAATCTGCCACCACATTTATCCTCCTGTGAAACTACCTGATTAAAGTCTCCTAATAACACAATAGGGTAATCAAAAGAGCTTAGATTGGAACTAAGGTGAGACCAAAACTCTGCACGACCCTGCATACTAGGAAGGCCATACAAGAAAACAGCTAACCAACAAAGCCCTGAGGGTTCGCATATCCTACTATTATATTCTGATCATGCATCATAATATTTAGCTGGATATCATTCATCCAAAACAAGGCAAGACCACCAGAAGACCCTACTGAGTCTATTACAAAGGATTGACCAAAAGGCGTGGTCTGTTGCCATTTTACTATGGTACTACTACCAGCTTTAGTCTCCATTAAAAATAAAATTTTAGACTGATAATGTTTATATAATCTACCTACATAATGCTGAGTAGAGGTATTGTGTATACCTCTACAATTCCAGGCAAGTATATTCATTTAGGTGAAGGCGGTTGATCTGGTTCAACCACCGTAAGACACTTCAGCTTCTCCTCCTCTCTCTCCCTTAATACACAAGTCATGTCTCTGATTCCATACTTGATCTTCTTGTTGCTGGACCAACCACTCTCCTGTCCAGTGGCCGCTTTTTGAAGCGCAGCAACATTTCCTCAGGTTCTTGGAACTCTTCTTCAACTGACATTCGCCAAGGTCCTTTCTGTGACATCCCGCTGGGAGAAGGATGACCAACTGGTGGTTGAGAAGTAGAACTAGGTGGCTGAGAATTTGAGCTAGAAGATGGTTCCTGGGACTTTCTTCTAGCCTTCTGCTTTTTCTTCCTATTTTTCCAGACCGATGCCACGACAACCTCTGAATCTATGGAAGGAATACTAATTGCCAGGTATAAATTACTCCTATTAGTATCTAGATAAATGATGATCTCAGATTTATAAAATTTAAAACTAAAATAAATAAATAAAATAAAAGCAAATAATATTAATTCAAATAATCAGACAAAAAAAGCCTAGGACATTGGGTTCACCTACCGAATATTCGGTTTAGTTCAATTCACAAGTATTTGACTTTTAACCTCCATTAATCTCACAATAATTCACTTAATTAAGAACTATTCACTGTCGTGATATAATTCTCTTACTCTAATTAATCCTATGACTACTGTCGTGACTATAGGGATTAACAAAAGCACATTAAGACCATTAAGAATCAAACATTGCAAAGGTTGTGTTCCTACTGTCGTGGTTCACTACCTAAGTCCGATATTCCCATGAACTAATATTAATTTTCAACTGTCTTTCCATCAATTAATATCTTTAAACATGCAAGTAGTGGCCAGTTACAAACATGGAATAAAAGCAAGAATGTCAAATATTGATCAATGGAAAAATCAAGGTATCATGAATCAAATAAACCAAATAAATCTGGTGGCTACATTCAAGCCCTAGGTTATAGAACTTTAGCCTCTAAACATTATTAAAATTGATGATGGAATAATAATAATATTCATAATCCGAAATTCTAAAAATAAAATTAAAACTAGAATAATGGAACCGGTTGGGAGATAAAGCCACAAAAACCGTCTGGCCGCAAAGCTTGTCCAGCCTGGAAAGTAACAATCCCAAAGCTCTCGCTCCAAAGTTGATCACCGCCGCTGCTACTTGCTCCTAGTTTGCACGGGCAGCAGCCCCTAACAATGATGATGATGATGTGAGAGGAGAGGACGGGGCTGCCGTCGGTGGCTTTTGTGTAGTTCTGTCATGTCCAAAAAGAAAACCCTCAGCCTCCTTTTATAAGATTTCCATGTCCCATTAGCTTGCAGAAGAAGAAAATCAATTTCATTACTATTTGTCTTCGAAATTTAATCTCCACCGCAGCCACCGACTTGTTGATGATTCTGGAATTTTTTCCCGTCTTCAACAGAATTGGATCAGCAGCAAAATTAACAAAAGCTTCCTAAAACTCATGGGCTTTCTTAATTATTAGTCCAGGCCCTTTCCAACTAATTGAAAACTGTCATGCAGATCGGGTTAGGAAAACGGGTTAGACGACTTCGGGTAATTTTTCAAGTTATCAATTAGGGTGATCAAACGGCATCGTTCAGCTTTAATTGGGGACCAAGCTTCTGAGGCAGTTTCCTGGAAATTGCTTCCAACGCAAACGTCCAAAACGTACGAAGTAGCAGCTGTCCAATGCCGTTGCTTTGTCTTTTTCTTCACCTTACAATTGCTTGAGCTGTTAGCTAAATTAAAGGATTAAGAGGAATCTCGTCTGTTTTATATATGTACCGAGAGTTTGATGAAGGGGGTTATGAAATGAATTTCTTCTTGTTTCAGTTTCCTTTCTACTCCATTTTCTTCCCCAGAATTCTTTCTTTCTCATCTTCCTCTCTGCTTAACTCATCTCTCCCAATTCTGAAGTCTTAATCGGCTTTCTATTTTCGGGTTATAAGGGCGTTTATACCATCACATTTGGTATCATAGCAGGTTGATCTTCCGGACAGTGTGAAAATGGCCGAAACTAGATCTAAAACTCAACAGTTGGAGGAACATGCAAAAAAACAGGATCTTCAAATGGTTGAGATAAACGAATGGAGAAGATTGATGGAAAAGCAAGTTAGTGATGGTCAAACGAGTATGGAGGAAAAAATCAGCAACTGGGGAACACAGTTGGAAACAAAAATTGATCATCAGGCACAACAGTTCGTGAATCTTAGCAACCAATTGTCGAGCCTTTTGCAGATCTGGCAGAAGGATGGAAACAAGGGAGCTCTGCACAGTGAGAAATCGCCTCTGCTGCCAAATCCTACAGGAGTATCCAGAACCGACTTAGAGGGTGAGTCTCCTAGCCCTTGGAGAGACAAGAATGGTAAGAATTCATGGCTTAATCAACCAAGACTGGAACTTATTAATTTTTGTGGTGATAACCCTCGTGATTGGCTAAGAAAATGTGATAAATACTTTAGCATTTATAAGGTTCCTGGTACTGATAGAATGGATGTTATTGAACTATATTTGGAAGGGAAGGCTGATTTGTGGTACCAAAGTCTGAAAAGAGTTAAAGGGGGGCTTACTTGGCTTGAATTTGAGAGGGAATTGGTGAAAAGGTTCGGTAAAAATGGAGGAATGAATGAAATAGAGGAGTTCAATAAGTTACAACAAACAGGAACAGTGATAGAATATCATGAGAAATTTGAAGAGTTAAAATCTTTAGTCTTGTGTGGAGATCCTCGTTTAACTGAAGCTTACTTCATTTCCAGTTTTATTAGTGGGTTAAGAGAAGAGTTGAAACCAATGGTTAGATTGTTAGAACCTCCCACGCTTTTAAGAGCTTTTGAAATTGCTCAAGTGCAAGAGAAGACTTTGGAATTTACTGCTAAAGAGATGCTGGCCAAAAACCGTAATCAAAGTACTTCTTTTAAACCCTACCATCCTACTGGAAAGACCATCAGCAGAAGTCACTTGAGTAATTCTGGGGCTAGAAGGGCTGGAAATGACCACTTTAAGAGAATTGCACCCCAAGAAATTCGGTATAGGCGCAATAATAACTTATGCTGGAAATGTGGTGAGAAATGGGGACCGGGTCACATATGTAAGCTTCAACAGATTAATTTTATTGCCGCAGAAGAGAATGATGATTTAGGGTATCTTGATTGGTTACAGCAGGAACCAGAAAATGATGCTATCACAGAACTCACCAAGACTGATCCCCTACTTGCAATTCCCCAGTGTGAAGACTGTTTCTCTAAGAATGATGAAGACAGCAGGATTATTGTTCTTGTTGGTTACATTGGCAAGGTAGCTCTAAAGATCTTGATAGATACAGGAGCAGCCAAAAGTTTCCTGAGTAGCAAGTTGGCTCTTAAACTGGGCTTAGCACGAAAGAGAGTTAAACCTTTTATGGTATCAGTGTCTGATGGATACAGAATTACAAATGATCAAATATGTCCCGACACTCAGTGGAACATTCAACAGTATCACTTTAAGTTTGACTTGAGGTTGCTAGAACTTGGGAACTGGGATTTAGTCCTAGGAACTGATTGGATGACCCATTTCAGCCCTATATTGTTTGACTATGGGGCTTTCTCCATACAGCTGCACAGAAGGGGGGAGGTATTCATTCTTAAAGGCCAATCTATAGATGAATTTGACAAGCAGGAAGCTGAATATAGAAGGAGTTTGTATCACAAAAGGAGAGCAGAATATGAAATTTTGAAAGAAGTCCAAATGGAGGAAAGGAGGAGAATCATTAACCAGTTAAAGCGACAAAGAGAGCAGCACTACAATGGTAGTGAATTTGAAAATGCCGGGATCTTAAGTGCCGTTAATATTGCAGCCATACCAGTGGAAATCCTGGAAATCATAGATGCCTTTCCAGAAATTTTCAAAGAACCAACTTCTTTACCTCCTATTAGGGGTATTGATCATCAAATCTGCTTGAAACCGGATGCTGTACCCTTTAAGCTGAAGCCTACCGGTACCCTCATGCACACAAAGATGAGATAGAAGCTCAAGTGGAGGATATGCTAACTAAGGGAATAGTACAGGAAAACAACAGTCCCTATGCTTCACCTGTTTTACTAGTTCCCAAAAAGGAGAAGGAATGGAGGCTTTGCATTGATTACCGGCATCTGAATGCCTTAACTATTAAGAGTAGGTACCCTATTCCAGTAATAGAAGAATTACTTGACGAACTGAAAGGCGCTAAATACTTTTCTAAGATTGATTTGCGAGCAGGATATCATCAAATCAGAGTTAAGACAGAAGATGTACCAAAAACTGCATTTCAGACACACCATGGACATTTTGAATACCTGGTTATGCCCTTTGGTCTTACTAATGCTCCTGCCACTTTCCAAGCTTTAATGAATCAAGTCTTTAAACCTTACATCCGTAAGTTTGTATTGGTTTTCTTTGATGATATACTCATTTACAGCCTCACTTTGCAAGACCATGTTATTCACCTCACTGTAGTAATGGAAGTGTTGAAAGAGCATGAATTGTTTGCTAAGAGGAGCAAATGCTCCTTTGCTCAGAATGCCATTGAATACCTAGGCCATGTAATCTCAGAAGCCGGGGTAGATATGGATACAAGCAAGGTGGAGAGTATCCAAGCCTGGGCTAGCCCTACCAACATTAAGCAACTCAGGGGGTTTCTGGGGCTTGCTGGATATTACAGGCGTTTTGTAAAAGACTTTGGTGTTTTGAGTAAACCACTTACTAATTTACTCAAAAAAGACGCCTTCCAGTGGAACCAAGAAGCAGAAAGGGCCTTCCAAATCTTAAAGAAAGCCTTGATGAATGCTCCTGTTCTACAGTTACCTGATTTCAGTTTGCCCTTCACAGTGGAGACTGATGCCTGTGATACAGGTATGGGAGCCGTGTTGATGCAGCAAGGGAGACCTATTGCTTACCTCAGTAGAGCTTTCTCTCTTAGAAATCAAGGATTGTCTATCTATGAGAAGGAGCTTCTAGCAGTAGTGATGTCTATCAGCAAATGGAAACACTATCTCCAAGGGCATCACTTTATTATAAAAACTGACCATCAAGCATTGAAGTATCTCCTTGAGCAGAAACTCACAACTCCGATGCAGCATAAATGGTTGACCAAACTGCTAGGGTTGGATTATGAGATCCAATATAAGAAAGGGAAGGAGAACGTTGCAGCTGATTCACTATCCAGACTTCCAAATGAAGCTAGCCGGGAAGAAGAACTCATTGCTATTTCTAGTGTTTAACCTGTTTGGGTGCAGCAAATAGAGAGCAGTTATATAGGAGATGATTCCACGCAGAAACTCATAGCATCAGTAGCAATGAGTCCAGAAAACCATCCAGAAGTACAATTGGTTAATGGTATTCTCAAATGCAATGGGAAGATTTATGTCGGGAAGAGTGCTGACATCAGAAAAATGTTGATGGAAACCTTTCATTCCACTCCACTTGGAGGACATTCAGGACAGAAGGCAACTTACCAGAGGCTGAACTCTACTTTCACTTGGAAAGAAATGAGGAAGGAAGTGGAAGAGTTCGTGAGACAGTGTCAGGTTTGCCAAATGCACAAGTCTGAACATGTGCCCTATCCCGGGTTGTTGCAACCACTAAAAATACCACAGGAAGCTTGGAAGGAGATTTCGATGGATTTTGTTGAGAAATTGCCCCCGTCAAGAGAAGGTTACACTTCCATCTTAGTAGTGGTGGACGGGTTAACAAAATATGGTCATTTTATTCCTCTCAAACACCCTTTCACTGCCAAAACGGTTGCCGAGATCTTCTTCAAAGAAATATTCAGACTTCATGGAGCTCCCAACTCAATTGTCAGCGATAGAGATCCTGTGTTCACTAGCCATTTCTGGCAAACGTTATCCAAAACTATGGGCATTACATTGAGCATGAGCAGTGCTTACCACCCTCAAAGCGATGGACAAACAGAAAGACTTAACCAGTGTCTTGAATCATACTTAAGATGCTTTTGCAGCCAAAATCCTAGTTCCTGGACTTCCTGGGTGAGCTTAGCGGAATGGTGGTACAACACCTCGTTCCAGTCCAGTGCCAAGATGACTCCATTTGAGGCTTTATATGGAACCAAACCAACTAGCATGCCCATGGGACCTTATACCTCAGTTTTGATTCCAGCTGTGGAGAACATGCTAGAAAAAAGGGGTGAAGTTCTGAGAACTTTGAAAGATAATCTGGAAAGAGCTCAATTCCGTATGAAGTTTTACGCAGACAACCATAGGACAGAAAGAACTCTCAATGTTGGGGACTGGGTATACGTGAAACTCCAGCCATATAGGCAGAATACCGTTGGATTCAGGTTGTCTCTGAAACTAAGCATCAAGTACTTCGGCCCTTTTGAGATATTGGAAAAGATTGGAAATGTTGCTTATAAATTATAGTTGCCTGCTCATTCAAGAGTCCACCCGGTCTTCCATGTATCCCTTCTAAAAAAATTTGTGGGAACTAAACCAGTCACTCCAACAGAATTACCTGACTTGGATGATCCTGAATATACCTCTCTGGTTCCAGAAGCAATTTTGCAGAGAAGAATGGTGATTAGAGGAAACAAAGAAATTGTCCAGTGGTTGATCAAGTGGAAGCACATGGGAGAGGAAGATTCTTCTTGGGAAGATTGCTCATTCATCAAGAATCAGTTTCCAGCATTTCAGACTTGAGGACAAGTCTGATTTCAGACGGTGGCAATGTCATGCAGATCGGGTTAGGAAAACGGGTTAGACGACTTCGGGTAATTTTTCAAGTTATCAATTAGGGTGATCAAACGGCATCGTTCAGCTTTAATTGGGGACCAAGCTTCTGAGGCAGTTTCCTGGAATTGCTTCCAACGCAAACGTCCAAAACGTACAAAGTAGCAGCTGTCCAATGCCGTTGCTTTGTCTTTTTCTTCACCTTACAATTGCTGAGCTGTTAGCTAAATTAAAGGATTAAGAGGAATCTCCTCTGTTTTATATATGTACCGAGAGTTTGATGAAAGGGGTTATGAAATGAATTTCTTCTTGTTTCAATTTCCTTTCTACTCCATTTTCTTCCCCAGAATTCTTTCTTTCTCATCTTCCTCTCTGCTTAACTCATCTCTCCCAATTCTGAAGTCTTAATCGGTTTTCTGTTTTCGGGTTATAAGGGCGTTTATACCATCACAAAAACTAATATAACCAGCCCACTTAATGGTGGTTGGGCTCCAGGAATCAAGCCAAAAATAAGATGGAAAACCCATGCATCTCTCGGCCTAACCCAACCAAGAACTCCAGAATTGCATAATTGGCCCTCCAATTATGTAAGCCCTCTGATTTCTTCCTCATCAAACACTTATGACAAGACATCGTCACACTAGTCAAATATTAATTACCTAGTTAATACAATTACTAGTAGTAAAGTAGCAAGCAGGGTCGATCCCACAGAGAAGGTTACCAAGTACCGGTTAAAATTATTCCTTATTAATATTTAGATTAACAATTTATCAATTTAAAGTAATCTAAATCTAAAACTAACAATTACAATTAATTTAAGATTTTACACAAATAATAGGAAACCTAGGGCAAAGAGTTCACCTACCAACTTCTCAGGTTAACTCAACTTATAGATATGTGACTTTGGACTTTCATTAATCTCACAACGATTTACCTATTTAAGAACTATTCACTGTCGTGATATAATTCGCTTACTCAAACTAATCCTATGACTACTGTCGTGACTATAGGGATTAATAAAAGCACATTAAGAACTTTAGAATCTCTAGCTGCAAAGGCGGTGTTCCTACTGTCGTGGCTCACTACCTAAGTTTAATATTCCCATGAATTAATGTTAACCTTCAACCGTCGTTCCTTCAGTTAAACACCTTTAAAGCATGCAAGTGGTGATCAAATATTCACATGAAATAAAAACAAGAATAGTAAATATCAACTAATGAAAAAAAAGTCACAATCATGAATTAAATTAAATTAAATAGTACGGCGGCTACATCCAAAATACTAGATTAAATAATTTAGCTGCACATCATCTCAAAAATAAATAAAACAAAGAAACCCGGGAGAAGAAGGCCAAAAGTTGAGTCCGAAATTGCTTGCTTCCTCCTCCGATGATGATGCTTTGGATTGGTGCTTGAGGTAATGATGGGCTAGGATTTTGGTGAAAGGGTTTGTGGCGTGCGAAGGGGCTCGTCGAATTGGGAGGTGATATTAATGGGCTGATTTGGTGGAAGGTGGATGATGGAGGCGTGGATATTGGTGGAATAAGGTGGTGATGGTGGTGCTGCGGGTTGGTGATGGGGAGTTGAGGAGATCGGCGGATGTGGAGGCTGCGTGGTGATGTGGAGAAGAGGAAATAAGGTGGAGGTCGGCGGGGGGAAAGTTTTGCAGCCTTGAGGGAGACGTGAATTTTCGCTCAAGTTCGGTCCAGTCCTATTGTAAAAATAAATCCCTAATCCTCCTTTTATAGGCTTCCGTCAAAATCCTGTTTCTTGGAGAGGAAGAAAACTTGTTTCCCAAATAATATTAGGATTAAAATTCTTACCCAATTCCAATCCCAAATCAACCGTACCATCATCTATTTCGGCCAATTTCCAAAAACAAAAAAAAAAACAATTCCAAAATTGCATCATCAGCCCTCCAATTCTCTAAACTCATTAATTTCTTCCCCATCAATTGCTCCAATCTTCAATTGTTTCCCATTGAGTTGCTTTTGATTCGATTTTAGCTCAAAACTTCAACAATTCTTCATTTGAGTACAATTCGACAAATAAAGATAAAATCATATAAATAGCATATTTGTACTCAAAATATATTGCAAAAATCACAAATTAGGGATACAATAAATAGGTAAAATACAAGAATATCAACTTAAATCTTCAATTCTGGCCCTTTTAGTTGCTTGGATCTTGATTTTAGCTTAAAACCTCAACAATTCTTCCATTTGAGTACAATTTCTACAGTCAAAGATGAAATCATATAAATAGCATATTTACACTCAAAACATTGGCAAAATCTCGCATAAAGGGATATTAAAAATAGATAAATTATGAGCACATCAGTAATCCTTAATTAATAAATACAGGTACCATTTCAAAACAAAAAAAAAAAAATGACTTTATAAAGGCAATAGTGATTCGTCCGTGTTGTTTGATTATTCCATTGATTACTACTTTAGTTAGGACTGGGGAGTGGGGAGAGTATTTTCCAGTTATATATATGTAATTGATTTTGTCAATGGTCCATTAGCTTACCTTTTTGGGATACTGTAAATATAATCTTTTGACATCACATTTCTCGTGCGTAAATTATGACATCAAATTCTTTTTATCTGTCACATTGGGATGAAATAATTATTATAATTATTTTTTTATATATCACATTTCGTTCCCCATAAAATATTAATTTTTTATTTAAGTAAAGATAAAAAGGTTTCCAATACATCGAGAAAAGAAAAGATACAATACACGAAGAGAATATTGTAGCCCTTCCAGTCTCAAGGGTAGGGATTCCTTTGGTTTTATTTCATTAAAAATGAAATGCAAGGTCAGTGTATCAAACTAACTCACGGTGATTATAGATAGAGCAAAAACAATAGCCTCTCCTCAAAATCATTACAAAATTTCTAGTCCAGTAGCGCGTGCATTAGGACCTTTTCATCTAAGTTTTTTGCCGGCGGCCGATGTATAAAAAGCATCTTACCAAGATTTGTCATGATGACTTTCCTAATTGCATAAATCGACATCCCAAGTCCCTCAAAGAGTTCTTTATTTCTAGCTTTCCAGAGCTCCCATAAAATAAACATAGGAATTGCCTTCAGCACACAAGATTTCACCGTTGTAAAGCTACTGTTAATCAACAAGGCGGATAAAAAAATTTCCCAAATTTCCAGAAGGCTACCAAATTTTCTTTGTTTCTGAACACTCCAAAAAGAAATGATTCCAACTATCATCACTCCTCTTACATTTCAAACACATGGATGGGAAATTGTGGTAGCCAATGTGCCCTAGAGTGCTAGGAAAAGGCAGCAAAAAGTTACAAAATTTCCACATATTATGCAATAATTCCGAGAGGCCAAGCTTTCCGCATTTTGCTGCCGAATGGATTCAAATGCTGATTTCACAATAAAGCAGCCAAGTATAGATGGCTTCCAAACAAAAATATCTCCTCCGTCCATGAATATTACCTGATGATCTTTGAGGAAAGTCGGGGCTTCAGTCGAAAAGTACAACTGAAAATCAACTAGATAATGTCCCGTTTCGCGCATAGAACTCTTGGATTGTCAACTCAGGTTGAGGTGGCCTTTCTGTTTGACTATCCCAAGTCACTCCAAGGTCTGACCAATCATCGTATCAAAAGCTTCTATCACCACCCTTAACTAACAGTTTTGCGAAGGAAGATGCCTCCAAGTTCTCATTCCGAGTCCAGGATGTTTTATATCTCGCAGAGGAAGACAATGACAATATAAATATCTCCCACAATCCTTGCTTCATTTTGATTTTCCACCAAAGTTTAATGGAAAAAATTTGAGAATATCACCCAACCTTCTCAGCCCTAAGCCATTCTCTCTCGTTGGATAAGTCAAAGCCTCCCGTTCACGCCAATGACGCTTGCCTGATCATCCACTCCTTGCCATAAAAACTTTTGACATCGATGTTCTAACGCTGCTATGATTCCTTTGGGGGGTTCAATTGCTGCAAACACATGCAAAGGAATGGCAGATAAAACATGCTTGATAAGGAAGAGGAGACCACCTGGACTTAACAATTTGTTTTTCCAGCTGGACAGTCTTCTATCATGAGCTTCTAAGAGAAATTGGAATGTAGCAAGCTTCTTCTGTCCCTTATACAGCGGAATTCCTAAGTAAATAAAAGGGAAATAAAGATCCTTTTTGCATACGCAATATTCTTTTTATCAATTGACTTATGAAGGCACTCCATTTATCATTCACAAGAAAAACACTTTTTTGCCGATTAATCTTCTACCCCGACACAAGCTCATAATCTACAAAGAAATTGTTCAGCACCTCCAACGACTTTTTCATTCCTCTCATGAAAATCACAAGATATTGACAAAGACCCTACTGGCAAACTAGAACGTGCAATTCTATGGCTGTCCATAAGAAAATTCAATCGCCTTGACATCACTTCTGACACAAGGATGAAGAAGTAGGGAGATAGTGAATCTCCTTACTTAATTCCTCACGCCGATTGAAAGAATCCAGCCAGACAACCATTGGTCAGAATAGAAAACCAACTTCCAGAAAGGTTAGATAAGATCAAGCTTATAAAATGCATTGGAAAGCAAAAACGTTTCAATACCTCTCGAAGGAAACTCTATGAGACTCTGTCAAACGCCTTCATCATATCCACCTTTAGAATGATGTTATTTCACAGCCTTGTGATTAATGAATTGACAGAGATCCTGAGCTAGCAAAACATTGTCTGTAATGTCTCTTCCGGATAAAAGATGCCGGTTGTTCTTCCGAGATCATCTTGGATAGTACCAACTTCAATCTTTCAGTGAGTATTTTTGTGAACACTTTGTTAACAAAGTTGTATAAGCTTATAGGCCAAAAATTTGAAAAGGTTGTGACTGAAGCTTTCTTCAGAATCAAAGTGATCAAGGTGCTGGTGATGGCTCTAGGTATTGGAGCCTTAAATATAACTTTTCTAATTTTACCCTTACCTCTTTCTACTTTTAATAACATATATTAATAAAAACTAACTATTATTATAACAATTTTAAATTTTTGTAGAATATCCATACTTTTAATTAGGGGCGAAAAAACAATACACTAAAAAAATAAAAGACTCAATTATTGTTTTCCTAATGGTTATGCAAATCTTTAAAACACATCTAGAGTATACTCAGGCAGTAATATCATTACAGTCACAAGGACAAGTTAATACCAAGTCTTCTGCTTCTGAAACAAGCCACAACCTCTGACCCAACAGCTATTGCATCATTGTCTGTGTCTTTCGCAGCTCTCTCTTCATTATGAAAGACCAACTGCGACCCACTGGCTGTTATTGGGTACCCACTAATGAAACTGCCAACTTCACCGCCTTCACCTCTAACAATGTTGTATTTTACGTCAGATACAGCGTCTCGAATCGCCCTTTTCGCGAGTTTAGCCGCTTTATTTGCCGACAAATGAGAGCAACAACTCTTAAGACGAGTAACATATCCATAAGCACCTACTAATTCACTCTCATTGTCCACATAATATAAGCTAGGTGTATTTAGGGTTTTGTCCCACCCATCAATTGTTAATCCTACTATTGATTCCTTCTCCAAGCGAGAATACAAAATGTTAGCCACCCACTTTGACGCCTCTGCAAATGAACAACTTCTTCCGATTGAGAGTTCATGTTTGCGGTACCACCATTTCAAAAGCCTGAGAAAAGTTTCGCATTTTGATTTCTCTCCGGTATAAGCAACAATCATGTGAGAATTCAGATCAATAACGTTCCGTACTGAATGAAACTATCCTGGAGGGTGATCAGTTGCTAACATAACCCGTTGTTTGAAAAAGCTAATGTTGTGGTTCCCCTTTTTCTCTTCTGATACAACTCCTCGGATGCCTGAATATCATGGAAGAGAGATCTGAAAGCCTGCAATTTGTGGGCCTTGTATAGTTTTTGAAAAAAAGGACATGTTTTCCCTATTTTCATCATCTTCTTTGTTTTCTTCTTGAGGGAAGTTCGAGGTTCAACCAAGGCCAAATAAGTTGTGGTTCCCTTTTTGTCTTTAGGAAATTAATTCTCTATCGAACTTCTTCAATGGTTGTTGATATTTCCTCTTCTTGCACGAAACAAAGGGCTCCGGTGGCTTAGGCACCATTATCCATGCAGAAGTTTCCGCCGGTTGATTTGTTACTATTTCATCGTCGTGTGAGAACAAAGAGAAGAGTGTTAGGAAAAGTGTATAGGGGGTATTTTTAATGACAACAAAAATTCAAAAAGAGGAGATTCCAAGGTACGTGGAAACACGTTTTCCTTAAAATAGATCCGCTCCCTCTCACGAAGTGCTAAAGGATGTAAGAGCGTCTGTTTCCCAGGATACAACAGGTACATGATCTTATCTTGCACTTAGACTAAATCATCGGCGAACTGGAACTAGGACTTTAATGAACACCAAGGAAGGTTAGTAGGATTTTGGCTAATAGAAGAAAAGAGAAAGTTGGTTCATGTTTCTTAGTTCTCTTTGGAATTTTAGAAGTTAGCCTTTATCTATAGGGAGGAGAGGAAACAAAACAATGGCTACCAGTTTAATTGAATTAAATGCAGCTATTCATTCCCCAATGAATAAAAATAAAAGTATAGATTAATGTAAAACAGTTTCAAATTTGGGAAATGAATTGGCTGTTTAATATTCCAATTTAATTGTCCATAACTCTCCATTCAATTGATTGTAAAATTGAAACCGTTAGTAAAACACGGGTTGATCAGGTCCACAAGTTACAGTCCAGTGTTTTGTAGGCGCACCTACACCCAAGTCAAATTTGACAAGTCCAATCACGTGAGAAACCGATTTCTCATTCACCCCTATAACTTGGCTTTATTTCCAACAATCCCCCACATGAATAGAAGTTGTTTCTGGCTAGGTTTTGATGTTCATCAACTGATTCCTACATAGAGAAACTAGGTGTTACCCTTTGAACTTTCCCCTTGTAATGTATGTTTGCTTTACTAGCTGTCCAGTAGACGCGATGTCCTTGAACTGTCCGGCTATATTGTGGAAAAAAATCAACATACATTACACATTAACCATTTCTTTTTAGTTCCATTCTCATGATTTTGTTTATTTTGGCCATGAACACTTCCTGATTCTGCAAGAGTTTCTAAAGAATTGAGCCTGACCAATACTCCTTTGAACCGGCCCCACTTCTCTCTTACATAGGTGAATTCTTAAGTCTGGAGTAAATGATATTACTCACTAAAGTGTCATTAAAGCAACCGTTTGCTACCCTTTTCCATCATGTCACTGTTTGTTTGACAGGAATGAGCTGAGGTTATCCCCACAGTGACCACACTAAGTCTTAAGATTAGGTTGTCCCTTTGAACCTAGATCTTGGGATCTCCACTCAACTAGGTTGGGTTTTCCTTCAAAAGACTTTTATACGTTACAGGCTTTCTCATTCCTTTAGTCATTTTCTCAACTATCTCTCTATTTAACCCTCAGGTTAGTGGATCCACGGTGTTATCTTTTGACTTTATGTAGTCAAACAAGATATATAGTTGAGAACAGTTGCATAATAATACTATGTCTACGACAAAACAATGTCTGGAATATCATTATACAATCGACCACGTGTTATCTATGGTTAATAGATCAGTGGCACATTATCCCCGTATTCAAAACTAGCAATATCATTTGGCTCTCAATTCTATTTTTCCTCCAATTTTTTCCTAACGATTATATTGTATTCTCCAACTGATTTTAGTACAAACATCACATATTTATACTAAAACCCTAACTTATTAACCGGGCTAATAAAACCCAATTCTAACGGGCTTTGCTCTTTGAGGAGTTAACCCAAGAAAATAAATATATAAGCACGATTCCGAGCATATATTATATTACCTCTACTAACCTCATACTCCAACAATAGTTTGTCCAACTAGCACGACTTTAATATATTTATAATACACAAAATCTGATGGTTTTTGAATTTGAGTCAATGTAGAACTTAATTGATGTAGAATAATATTATTGAAACGAGTCTTTATAATGTAAAATAGAAAATTATCCTTATCGTTGTCTCTCTCTATTTTTTTGTTTTTTTACAAAAAAATGGATTGCCGAGTGAGAATGTAACACTTGACTCGTGGATATTGCCAGTCCGTTGTCTTAAATCGTCAATCATAAAACTTAATCCTGCCCATATCCTAATATCTAAATTCCTAAAGCCGCCGTAAGAGGACTTAATACACTTATTTCTGGATTTGAAAAACGTTACAAAATTAATAAGAAAGAGAATCAAACTAAACTATCTCCCATGCTCACCTGGTGCAATGATGGAGGACGAATTGGGATCTTATTTTCTTGTTAGTGTTCCGCGAGAGAGAGTAGTAAAGTGTAATTGCTTTTTTTGTCCCTTTCATTATTATACTTGTACTTGGCAAGAAAGATATTAGTACGTGAAATGATTGATTTTGTATGATGGATGGACTTATTTACACAAAATATTAGTAAACCGGAATATAAAAGCAAACAAAAATAATTACTGAGCCAACAACAGAGATTAATAGCGTCAATAATTATGTCAAAAGAAATACGTGTATTCGATTGAACAATCTGCGAGGCTCACGAAACCGGAGATGCGAGTGGCACAATATTTCTGAATTTCATTCAATGAAGCGACCATGCACGCTGAGCAATCAGCCTTGGACAAAGACAAATTACAGTTTCCAGAACCCATAGCCGCAGGCTTATCAGGAGATATAACGAAGTATTTGTAGGCTGTTGCAGTGGGCGTGTTTGTCGTTATATCATTCAGAACATAATCTACACTCTTTCCATATGGACTGCCAACCGGGTAATTACCACCCCAGCAGGATTCCGAAATCACGATGGTATTAGGAGCACCGTTCACAACACAACACCATAATCCCATCACCATTATTGTTATAAGAATGACGAGATTTTGAGCGAAATAAGTCATTTTTTTCCGCATTGATTAACTCCTGCCTGAAAACCGAAATCGTTTTGGTTTTATGAGAATTTTGGGTTTGACAATGTAATTTAAATAGGGGTTTGCTATATTGGTGAATCCGCTGATTTTGCTGTCTTTATTTGTATTAATATAAAATTTCTATGTGATGTGACCTATAAAAAATTATACTCAATTACAAATAAATATAGGGATGTGGCCTTTGCCAAATCCAGGTAGCACTGACAAATAATAGCAGCATTTAATGGCTCTATACTTCAGTCATCTATCAAATGGACAAATCACTAACTGCTCTCTAGTTTTGATTGATTTATTTTGCGCTTCTAGTAGTTAACGAATGCAGGTGACTTTATTATTAAAAAAGCACGTGTTGTCAATTTTAACTTTCTTTAGACAACAAGCCTAAAACAGATTTTAGCTCTCAATTTCGTTCACCACGAATTGATTATCCAATTGGAATTGCAATTCCTATCTTAAAACTATTTTTTCAACTTTCTCCAACATTTGGGCTAAAAGTGTAGGGACCGGATCGTACACAATGTGCGATTCACATGCAAATGATAGGTTTTTTATTGTCTCCTTGGTTCGAAACACTATAATTAATTTGCGCCTAGCTGACTGACGAAGCTTGGTTTCGCTCCGCCGGTCTAATAGTGGAACTCCAGCTAGGGTTTCCTGCAAAAAGGGCCTCGGGGTCTATCAAGGGTAGACACTCCGATACTTAAGTCAATAAAGAGTTGCTGGAAGGTTTAGGTATGTAGTATGTTAAGCTATAGATTGCTTACCTGTACTGTGGTGTGAGCAACCTTATTTATAGGTATCAGAATACCCTATTTATACGGAAACCTATTACGTTCCAGAAACCTAAACCGCCTCAAGAGTCCCGGTTGGACTCTTTTTTCGGTTGATGGGCCGGTCCAGTCTCGGTGATGGATATGGACTCGTCAAGTGCCCCTGTCAAGTGTTAGTTATATAAGATAAACAACGCTTGGCACAAAGTTACCTGAGACAAACACGAGAGTTGATAGGCTACTCTCGTTCAGCTAGTTGTCGAGCAACGCGTCAAATAGCCTCGATTCAAATGCACAACTCTCGATCTTGGAGGCCTGAGGGTAACTAGCGGGTTAGGTCTTGACCCGTTTCCTTGTCCCGCCCAAAATTTCAATCGCGCGTCATTAGTGGGCACGTTCCCCAAATGATGGCTGCACCATCATTACGCCCTTGAAATCCGCATTAACTGTCATATCGTGAACTATAATTAGGGAGACGTGAGAGAATCATTTTTATTTTTAAGGAGAAGGCTCTATCATTCTCTTTTCACTTATCACTTTTCCTTCTTTGCAAAAACTAAAGTTCCCCTCTCCGTCAGAGTGCTCCGACTGCCTTCGTCGGAATATTGAAGCCTTCACCAACATATTGCCCCAGCGACGTTATCACCAGGGGACTTTCTATTAGGATCTTGGAAGAACACTGGGAAGCTACAACTCGAAAAGCGAGTGGTCATATCCTCCCCCAACAGTAAGTTTTCAGATCTGACTACCCCCGATTTCATTCGAATTTTTTGTCTTTTACAACTGTAGCCAGGGTAGATTTGTAACGGAATCATCGTTAGGGATTCAGAAGGAAAAACTGTTGATGACATCGCATCCACCATAGATTCTGTTGATAAGGTAGAGAACCTTAGATCAAAATATGACCTTCCTTTAGATCTAGAGGTGAGAGCCTTGTTAGGAAACGAGAGGGCCAACTCTCCTCCTGAGGGAAGAATTACTGTGTATGACCGATTAATGCATCTAGGGCTTAGATTCACCCTCTTCCCTCTGTTCGAGGAGATTCTGCAACACTATAGGACTCCCTTTGTTCATTTCACCCCAAATTTAATAACTTTTGTGCTGGGATTAGCAAAAGTATGCCAACATGTAAAAGTAAAACCTTGTGTAATACTGTGGAGCTATTTCTTCCAAGTAGTTGTGGCCTCGACCTCTTTCCAAGACTGGTATATTATGAAGAGGCACCTTAGATCCGGTGTTAAAAAGATGGTCGAGGCATATGGCGGCTCTTCTGAATGGAAACCGAACTTCTTGTTTGTAAGGGCATCCGAGAACTATTGTTTGTCGTGGAATCATCAAGATACGGAGGGTCTTGGAGCCATAAGGGATGAGTAGACCCAAGAAGACAAAAAGTGCATCGAGGAGCTTAATGCAGATGTGGAGAAAATCCTGAAATATTCTAAGGTTGTTAAATGGAACGATGTACAATATTATGTACCTCCTGTGTCCACCGAGGAGGATGACAATGCTAATGTCGAGACCTCAACCAGAATCCTTCTCGAAACCTCTTTTGGAGAAAACCAAGGTACTAATCATTTGCTTTTCTGTTGTCTTTTCTTAGGTCATGTCCTCAAGCAATGCTGGTTCTCGATTGTTTGGTGACGAAGATCCTTTTACTATTATGAATTCAGATGAGGACGTTACCATCACTGCAGCGTCTCAAAAGGGTCGGAGATAGGGCGAAATCTAAAAAGGCTACTACGGATGCGTCCACCAAAGAAGCCACAGCACCGGGTAACGAGACGGTGCCCTCTGCTACTAAGACCGTTCAAAATCCTCCGCCAGAAGCAGGGCCAAGTGTTGTTCCCCCTGCACCAGAAAATGGCAAAGGCCCCCTTGATGGAGAGGCAATCACCATACCCCCTCAACTGTTCGAGGGAGGTCCGTCCGTGGCTGTGCACACCTTCAGCAACCCACCGACCATCGAGTGTCCCGTCCTTGAAGAATTCGCTACTTAGCTGAATGAGGCTGACCGTCTGAGACTCGTACGGGAGTTTCCACTGTTATGAATGCTTACCACAAACCAGTACCACCTTAGAGTGTTTCTAATGTGCTTTGTTGGTGTAGATAAGCTCGGCCTCGATGGCTTATCTGGTGCAGCTGAGGAAATTGCGAGAAGGCGTGGTCGCAGTTCGATCTGAACGGGATTAAGGTTTATTCGAGGTGGTGACCCTCGAGGAAAAGGCTCACCAGGTCCAAGCGAAGGAAGCTGAGATCGCCTTGGTATAAGCCAAGTATGACGAGCTAGACGAGAAGATGAAGTGTTTCGCCAGCTTGCACATCTTGAAGGAGGAATTACACTGGTGGTGTGCTGCGTTCATGTACAAGATGCTGTCTACAGGAGGGATGGCCACAGCCCTCGAGGAGATGAATTTGGTTGCCACCAAGTGCGGGGCGCACCGGGTTGGCGTGGCGGGTTTGAGGAGGCTCGATCAGGACAGGCCAATTAAAGCCAAGTGGTTTAAGCTACTCTTGATAAAGGACCCGAAGAAGACCATGCACGAGGCAATGGTGAAGGTCCTAACAAGGTTGAACCTTGAGCAACTGCCCCTATGGGAAGCTCTGACTGGTGCCTTGCCTAAAATGAGTTCTCCTGCAGACATTGTTTCGTTCCCAGGCGACGTACTCGCTATCTTTGCCAGGGGCCCAGTGAAGAAGATCCCATACCTGATGTACCGGACGAGTACATGGGTATTGAGCTCGAGGATGCTGATGAAGCCACCGAGGAGGACGTTGCTGACACCGGCCACTCTGGAGTGCAAAGAAATGCCGAGGACGCTTCTCAGAACCCTCCTCCAGGCCATGATGCTGTATGAATCCTGCCTCTTGTAATAGCTGTTAGGCCTGTTGAACTGCTGTGTTTTGTTTTTTTTTTGTAATGAACTAAGTACTCCATTTTTTCCTTTTGTGCACTTATATAAGCATCCCCTTTTTTTATTTTTTCCTGGTTTGATTTAAACATCTTACACTCCTCTTGTGAAGCAGGATAGGTGCTATTGGAGGAGCAGTCGAGCGAGTTCCCGCTATATTCCATGATTAGCGGAATTCTAAGAAGTCGTGCGGGCGTGCACAGTATTGAGATAGTGAGAAATCTAGAGAATGACCTTCTCGATGCAATGAGGACGCATAATGTGAAGGTTAATCAGCATCTGATAAACAAGATTAACGGACTTCGTGAGGAGATGCAATGTCGGGAAGCTCAAAGTCTGAAAGACTACGGTGATTCTCTGACTTTCGAGCCTGAAATCCATGATGAACTGGTTACTTTGGAGAAGGAGAATGCTCGGCTGAGGGAAAGACAACAGATTACCGTGTCCCCCTGGTTCCTCAAGGAGCATCAAGTGCTAGCCCGAGTTCAGCACATGAATATGACCTAAACTCGCCGCTTCATTGCAGCCATGGATATATTGAAGGAGAAAGCCCGTAAGATCGTGATTCTTACGGATTATATTGCCAAATTGCAAAATTTGTTGCTAGACAACAACATTGACTTCGAGATTTTTGAGCATCCGGACGAAACAGTGGATCCTCGAACTTGGAGTTCTCGAGAAGAGCTGTTGATGAGGGTGCATGCTCAGGACCTAGAGATCGTGGATCTTAAGGACAAGCTGAATCAATGTGTGAATCTCCTTAGCTTGCATGGGTATAAGGGGATTATTTATCCTGCTCCTTACAATCCTGTCAGGGAAGTCCTTGTAATAGTGTAGGAAGATATGTATATTTTCTGCAAGCTCGCACAGTAGTGTGGAGAGAATTAGTGAATTATTTTTGACTTCACTCGAGTATCAATTTATATAGCGCTTTTTACGCCGGATGTAAAGTACACGGCTCTATCGAGGGAATTAGGCACGAATTCCTCGATTTGATACTGCGCTTTACAGTGTGTGTGAGGAGAATTTCTCAGTCTTGTGTCCGGATGTTGAGTACACGGCTCTTTAACAAGGATGGCCCTGAAGAGGGAGTCCATCTGGGTGACTAGTCATATAGATAATGTCGACAATGAAAAGATTATGTAATGTCTTTTATTTAATAATTACCGGAGGACCCGGGTTAGCATTACATAGGAGAGGATAAAATTGACGAGGTAAATAAAGCAAATAAAACACACAATAGGCAAATAGCAGGCAAAGATTCAAACATAGAACCTGCGAAGGTTCTGAATATTCCACCATCGAGGGAGAATAGTCCCGCTATCATCCAAGGCCTATAAGCGGTAGCTGCCTGCTGGGGAAGTCTGGATAACCTTATAGGGCCCTTCCCAATTTGCTGTGAGTTTTCCAGGAGTTTCTGCTCGACTGGCCTCATTTTTCCTTAGGACGAGATCTCCCATGGCGAGATCCGTGGCTTTCACCTTCTTGTTGTAATGTCTTCGTAGAATCTCCTTATACTTTGCTTCTCGAATTCTGACAGCGTCTCGCTGTTCCTTGAGCAGGGCAAGGTTCAGCTTGATGTCATCATCATTGGTGCTCTCGACAAAATTTATTGTTCGAGGACTCGACAAGCCTATTTCAACCGGGAGGACGACATCCATGCCATAGACTAAGCTATACGGTGTTTCGTCTGTCGAGGAGTGAGTAGTAGTACGGTATGACCATAGGACGTGAGGAAGCTCGTCGGCCCATGCCCCACTTGCGTCATACAACCTGGTCTTGATCCCATGTAAGATGGTTCTGTTGATGGATTCGGCTTGACCGTTAGCTTGAGGATGAGCCATGCTTGAGAAGCGACGCTCGATTTGCATTTCCTCGCACCATGACTTGAAAGGATTGCTCTCGAATTGGGTCCCATTTTCAGAGACGATGACTTTTGGGATTCCAAAAGGGCATACAATGTTCTGCCAGAAAAAAAATCCAAGACTTTCCTCCTTGTTCTCGAGGCTAGGGGTTTAGCTTTTACCCACTTAGTGAAGTAATCTACTGCTACGATTACCCATCTTACTCCTCCTACCCCTTCCGGATGAAAGGGGCCGATGATGTCAGTGCCCCATTGGTAGAATGGCCAAGGGCTTTGGATTGTGACAATCTCGTGCTGCGGCTGTCGAGTGATGGGAGAGAAGCGTTGACACTTTTCGCATTTCTGTACCCACTGGTATGCATCCTTGAAGATTGTTGGCTAGAAATATCCTGCCCGCAAGACCTTCTTGGCGAGTGCCCTTGCTCCCATATGTGCTCCACACGATCCCTCGTGTATTTCTTCAAGCACGTAAACTGCCTACTTTGGGCCAATCCATCTTAGTATGGTTAGCAGGTACCCATGTTTGTATAAGTTGCCGTCTCGCAATGTGTATTTTACTGCCCTCAATTGGAGGGCTCTGGCCTCTACTTTTCCACATGGTAATGTTCCATCTGTAAGGTATTGGATGAACGGGGTCATCCAAGTGTTGTCGTCCTCCGTGACAACCATTACGGGGGCTTCCTGGATGCTAGGACTGGGGAGAATCTCGACCCATACTTTGTGGCTGAGATGTGCAAAGTTCGAGGAGGCTAACATGCTGAGGGCGTCGGCCCTTTTATTTTTCGACCGGGCTATGTGGGATACAGTGCATTCTTCGAACTTGTCCTTGATTTCGAGGACTTTCTCAAGATAGTGCTTGAGTTGCTCGTCGTTTGCTGTGTAATCCCCCAATATTTGTTTCACCACTACTTGAGACTCACTAAAAACTTAAATTTTGAGGACACCGAGCTTTAGTGCCATGTTCAGTCCTACTATCAGTGTTTCGTATTCTGCCACATTGTTGGTGACTGAGAACCCGAACCTTAGTGCATATGTATATTCCGCGTCATACTCCTTCATGCTTTCGATGTCGGGATTAGCTGGAGGTTTGGATAATATGATACCAGCTCCTCCCCCTTCATCACAGCGTGAGCCGTCAACGTATAGTGTCCAAGCTCGAGGGTTGATGTTGAAGCGAGTAGTAGGATCGTCTTTAGGCTCCGCAGTGTCCTTGACATCGATAGCTCGAGGCATTTCTACCTGGAAATCTGCAAAGGCTTGTCCTTTGATTGCTGATCGAGGTTAGTACTCAATATGGTGATCGCCCAATTCGACTGCCCATTTCATCATTCTGTCGAAGGCCTCTGGCTTGAGTAGGACTTGCTGAATTAGTTGTTCTGTTAAAACCAGAATGGGGTGTGCTTGAAAGTATGTGCGTAGACGTCAGGCGGCCAAGACTAGGCTGAGGATGAGCTTTCCATGGGCGTATAGTGGGTTTCCGCTCCTTGCAAGACTTTACTGACAAAATAGACGGGGATTTCTCAGCCATCTTTGCGAGGCACGAGTACGGCCGAGATGGCTTTCTCTCAAGCTGCTCCTGGTTCAGGCTTAGCTAGTGTGGGCAACTGCTTGAGGTGTTCCTTCAGATCTTGGAAGGATTCTGGCATTCTCCATTCCATTCGAATTTTCTACCTTTGCGGAGGGTATGGAAGAATGGAAGGTTTCTTTCTGCGGCTCGAGAAAGAAATCTGTTTAGAGCCTCCAA
The DNA here is from genome assembly GCA_949775105.1 of Oldenlandia corymbosa var. corymbosa. NCBI lineage: Eukaryota > Viridiplantae > Streptophyta > Magnoliopsida > Gentianales > Rubiaceae > Oldenlandia > Oldenlandia corymbosa. The sequence goes on from OX459123.1 coordinate 2,519,578, forward strand.
GGAGCCTGCGAGTTTTTGAACTTCCTTGACGGTTTTTGGCGCTTCCATGGCCAAGATGGCTTCGATTTTGGCTGGATCAACACTTATTCCATCCTTGGATACCTGGTATCCTAAGAATTTTCCTGACCCCACACAGAAAGTGCATTTCTTAGGGTTCAGCTTCATGTTAATTTTGCGAAAGATTGTGAAAATCTCCCGCATAATTGCAGCTACTTGCTCGTTTTTGTTTGTCTTTATCACCATGTCGTCCACGTAGATCTCGATGTTCCGGCCGATTTGGTCATGAAAGGTTCTTTTCACGAGACGCTGGTACGTGGCCCCCGCATTTTTCAGTCCAAAGGGCATTTTGTCATAGCAATAAACCCCCATCTCGGTGATATAAGCTATCTTCTCTGCATCTTCCCGTGCCATGAGGATCTGATGATATCCCTTGTACACATCTAGAAAATGGATGATTCTGTATCCGGCGATACCCACTACCATCTGATCTAAGACTGGTAGGGGGTAACAGTCTTTGGGGCAATGCTTCTTGAGGTCAGTGTAATCTTGGCACATGCTCCAAGAATTATCGGGATTTCGCACCAAGACTGGATTGGCTAACCAAGTGGGCCATAGAACTTCTCGGAGTATGTTGGCACGGACTAGCTTCATTGTTTCTTCATTGATGACGTCATTACGTTCACGAGCAAATACTCTCTTTTTCTAGCTCCGAAACCCATAACTTCTCGAGGAACTCCTGTCATGTCCGCCGAAGACCAAGTGAATATATCGCGGAACTCGCGTAGCAAGGTACTAACCTTGGCTAGCAATGGGTTTCGGAGAGAAATGCCGATTTGAACGGTCTTGGCAGGGTTAGTCTCGCTCAGGATCAATTCTCGTGTCTTACTGCTGAGTGGTGGGAGATTGGAGGTCTCGGGATCTCCCGTCTCTGGTGGTTTGGATGTTTGTCGGATTGAGTAACACTTCGACATGGCGGCGCTCGGATTAAGGTGTGCGGTGTTTTTTCCGATTCTGACTACTGTGAGCAAGCACTCTCGAGAGCTACGCTGGCATCCTTGTACCACTCCAACTCCATACTCTGTCGGGAATTTCATTACTAAGTGATAGGGAGACCAGACTGCACGTGGTTAGCACATCCAGGGTCGCCCTAGAATCACGTTGAACGGCAAGGGTGCATCTATTAGAGCAAAAACCATGGTTAAGGTGACCGTTGTAGGATGTGACCCTACTGAGATGGGGAGGCTAATTATTCCTGTTGGGATAATGGTGTGGCCTGAGAATCCCATCAAGGGCATTGTGGCTGGGCGGATGCAAGGGTTCTTGATATTCATTTTCTTGAAGCAATCATTGTATATGATTTCGACCGCGCTACCATTATCCACATAAACCCTTCCGACTTTTACATTTGCAATTATTGCCTCAATAACCATGGCGTCGCTTTGGGGACAGATGTCGGGGATGACATCGCTGTCTATGAATACGATGGCCTCCGTTCCCTTGAACCTCTTGTGGCTAGGCTCATGTCGAGGAGTCTTGGTGATGGTCCGCAATGAGTTCTTCATGTCCGTGGTGGATAAGACTTCAAGAGGAGCTCCATAAATAGCCCCTACCTGGTGAGGGATCAGCTTCGTTGGATCTGCTGGGGGGAGTTGCTGGAGTGGCTACGGTGCAGCTTCAGTAATTTGATGAGGTTGTTGTTGGGTTTTGGCTCTTGGTTGCCAACTCTTCCCCCGTCCGTCTCCCCGAGGCGGGCCTTTGAAGTTTCTTTTTGGGTAATTTCGTGATTGGGGTCTGTTATTCTTCCGCCGAGAGGCTCCTTGTACATACTGCTGAAACTTGCCAAATTGGACCCCGTTCTCGATTTCCCTCTTAAGTTCTCGAGAATCCTCCGTGTCATAGCCATGATCTTTGTGATATTCACAATATTGTTCTGTTGATCTGCTTGGATTAGGTGCCAAAGGTTTCGGGACTGGTAACTCCTCCTTATGGATCTGGAGGATTTCTCATCGTGGCTTGGTTAAGGGTGTTAATTGCCTATCCATCTTGGGCAGTGCCCGTTTGTTTTCCATGGGGATTTTTGGTTTATCCCTTTGTCCTACCGACGCGAAAGATTCCTGGGATCTCTTGAGTGTGTGTTCTCGTCGTGCCTAGGTTTTCTTTGTCTGATTATTTGAATTAATATTATTTATTTTTATTTTATTTATTTTAGTTTTAAATTTTATCAATATGAGATCATTATCCAGATAATAATAAGAATAATTTATATCTGATAATTAGTATTCCTTCTCTGTGGGTACGATCCTATTTTTCGCTATACTAATGTTAAGTAGGTAAATTTATTTGACTATTTCTGACGACAGCTTGTCAGCCTATTATACTGCTGATGTCTAGGAGGCGAGTATCGAGGATGGTGATGGTATCCTTGGTTATAGTTGTCTTCAATGTTGTTGTAGCCTTGGTGTGGTTCGTGGCCAAGTCTATATTCATCTCTTCGAGGGCTTCTTCGATTCCAATTGGATTCTAAGCGGTTATGTCCATTGGTTCGCCTTGGGGGGTTCCCCAGTTTTCCTTCAGTGATCTTGACACTCAGGGAATCGTGATACTCCCGCGTATTTTTACGTTGGTATGCCGCGTCAAATTCCTCGAGGGCCATCTCGAAGGTTGGGTATCTTTCTCTGAAAGCATTCCAGAATATGGTATCCTCGGCTTTTGAGCATTCTTATTGGGGGTTTTCATACCCCTCGGCTTCTTTGATAATTCTCGTCCTCTTGGACTTTCCATTTCCCCCGCTTCTTCTCGAGAAGGGCTACGGTTCTTCGAGCTTCTTTTTCATCGATCAAATCATTAAACTCTTGTTCTGTGGGATCAGGTTTTCCAAGGAGACAGCGCCGCCTGGTTTCTTCGAGGACATATTTTCGCATCCTTTGTTGTTGATCGCTATCATCTCCTAGCTTCTTGAGTTCAGCCTCGATCCTGGCTAGCTTCTGATCCTCCAAACGCTTTTTGGCAGCAGGGGTATTTCGAAGAGAAGGTACATCCTCCTTCTCGGGTGGAGGATTGGTTTTGCCTTGCTTCTTCGGATCAGGTTGGGAAGCGCCAAGGACCAAGCGTTCTTTCGCTAGTTCTCTTTCAGGTTCTCCGCCATGGCCCTTTCATGTCTTCTTTTTTTCTTGCCTGCGTTGGAATTTGGCTAGGGGGGTGTTGTCCCCTAGACTATGCCGTCGGCCAAAAGATGTTGTGCTACTGGTGTCTTCTTCAACTCTAACCATTGTGTTGGTTGTTCCTGCAACCCTAGTTTTTATCGGGAGATGTTAAGGAAACCTGAGAAGGTTTTTGTGACACAAACCCTAGTTTTCGAGTCACACTGGGTGTGCCACATGACGAAGCTTGGTTTCACGCCACTGGTCTAACGGTCTAACTCTGGCTAGGATTTCCTGCAAAACAGGGCCTCAGGGTCTCCCGAGGGTGGACCCTCCAATGCTTAAGTCAATAAAGGGTTGCTGGAAGGTTTAGGTATGTAGTATGTTAAACTATAGATTGCATACCTGTACTGTGGTGTGAGCAACCCTATTTATAGGTATCAGAATACCCTATTTATAGGGAATCATATTAGGTTTCGGGAACCTAAACTGCCTCAAGAGTCCCGGTTGGGCTCTCCTTTCCGGTTGATGGGCCGGTCCAGTCTCGGTGATGGATATGGACTCGTCCCTGACAAACTTTCTCATCTTATTTTACCTCCACAGCTAGAATCAACTCTCAATCTCAAGCTCTCTATAGAACAAATAGAAAACGAATCATCACAGAGCAAGTTAAAAGAAAACACATTAATTATGTATGGTTCTTTATGAAATCTTTGGCAAAGTTTTGAGTCTGTAAACCAACCAAACCGGAATATACGCACCTCTATTTGTCAAGAAGAATGTACTCCAACATGAACATCAAAATTATTGTCATAATTTGTGCCCTCCATGAAAGTACTTCAAAAGTCTATCACGGAGTTATATTATTTTTTACGCGATGGAATAAGTTTCAGATATCTAATAGGCCTGTTAATTGATTCAAGAAATATTAAGGATATCAATGACTGAAAAAAATAGAACCTAGCAAATTGATGATCAACTCAAGTAGCTGCCCTTCTTTTTCACATTTTCTTTTCCAATAATGTTTCTACTTTATATCCACCTCTTACATCCTCTTTTCTTTTTTTCTTCTGTTTTTTTTTTTTTAAAAAATTCATTCATTCAAACATTTTCTGGTTACTTATCATTTGAAACTACATGAGTAATTTTTAACCAAACCCTACATAAATGGTGAACAGTGTTGCACTTAATCTATCGATAAGAATACTCTCGAAACGAGTCTGTATTCCGAAAGTTTTAAAACGTATACATTTAACTTAGTACTGAAACTGAAAACAGAAAAGCGTACACCACAAGTGGAGAAACTCAAATGAAAATAAGTGGAAAGAAATTACTCAACATCAAAAAAACCATAAATGATCATGCAGTGCAAACATAGCGACATGGTAAACTTTCTTATCATCTTATGGATCGTAAACTATTTCATTTGTTCCTTAATATTGATTCGTAACTTCCATCTGACACTCTTTTTGCCTGATTTTCCTTTTTTTTTTTTAATACATATTTTGGATTTTGATTCCTAGTAGATCAAGTCCTATACCCAAGTTGACAATCTTCGAGGATGACATCACCCATGATATTACCAGTGCAATAAATCTGTATTTGGTTAAATGCAACGGCCATACATGTAGCACAATCCGAAGAAGACAACGATGGAGTACAACTTCCCTATCCAAAAGCCGGAGAAGAAGGACCCGGAGAAACGTCATGATAATAGTATCCAGGTGCAGTTGGTGTCACCGTCATTACATCATTGAGAACATAAGCTATATTGTGTAGGTGAAGATCACCAGTTGGAAATGCCACCGTGCTGCATAATCTTATAACATAACCGGTGCTTGGAATTCCATTTACTAGGTAAAGCCATAGCCCAAAGATTGACAACTTTCCAAGAACGAGATTTCGAGTGGACGATGTCGTCTTCATTGTTTAATTTTTTGTCTTTCTATGTGTCTGTTTATCTCGCACGTGTTGCTTTATATCGAGGTTCGATGAATTAGTTTATCCACTGGTAGTTTGTTTCCATATGGAAGAATAGAAAGGGCTGACAGACCGCGTGCTGTGGAACTATATATCCTATGACTTTTATTCTCTATTTGAAAATGATTATGTAATTTGAATTTTATGTGCCAATGAATAATCATTTTGAGATATGGAGTAATAAAACATCAGCATCAGTATTTCCAAGAGACGTTTCAACAAAAACTAGCAATTAACACGTGTTTGTGCAAGGACGGATCTAAGGTGGGGGCCATGGGGCCACCCTAGACCATGTATAATATATACATTTTATTTAAATTTAAGTAAAAAATAATTAATTAATTAAATTTTGCACAGTAAAAAATAATTAATTAATTAAATTTTGCACAGCTTGCAAAAAGGTGACTTGTCGGTCACGGCTCTCCTCTCCAAAGCAAAGGGCATCGCCGATACACTGCAGCTTGCCGGTCATCGCATATCTCCTGCGGAGTTTAATGCCATAATCTTCCGCAAGCTTGGTGCCGAATTTAATGGCATCATCAGAGCTCTGCAACAGCGATCCGAACCCCCCTCCTATCAAGATCTCCTTGGACAGTTAGTTTCGTATGAGGTGCTTCTTCACACCCAACAACCGGTTTTTCAGCCCACGGCCATGCTTGTGCAGTCGCCACCTTCTCCTACGCCGCCTCAATCCTCTCGTGCCGGTCGCTCGCAGCGCGGCGGTCGCCGCAATCAGGTTTCTGGTCGTGGTGGTGGTCGGCGTGGGTACACCCCTCCCGCTCCGGGTGAGACGTGTCAGCTTTGCGGCATCTTGAATCACACGGCCGCCACTTGTCGACGCCGTTTTGATACTAATTTTGTTCCTCGACCCCCTGCCGTTCGGTCGGCTGCTTATGCCCAGGCAGGCTCTCCTGCACCGCCTTCAGCTGGTTTGTTGCCTCTTCCGTCTTACCCGGAGTCGACTATGTCTCCTCAAGCCCATATGGCGCAGTATGCCCCTTCTGTCACTCCCTGGCATCCGGACACTGGTGCTACCGATCATATCACGCCAGACTTGTCCTCTCTCAGTATCTCCAATGATTATACTGGTACGGATCACATTTTAGTTGGTAATGGAGATTCTTTACCTATTCAGCATGTGGGTCAATCTATTTTGCCATCGTTTTCTCGTCCTCTGTATTTAAATCGTGTCTTGCATGCTCCTTCTCTTACTAAGCCTCTGTTATCTGTTCAAAAGTTCACCCGTGATAATCACTGTTTTTTTGAATTTTATTCTGACTCTTGTTGTGTTAAGGATCTTTCAACCAAGGAACTCCTCCTCTGCGGTCGGGCTGATAATGGTCTCTATCGCTTAGATCTTCCTGCTCGTGGTTCCTTGTCTCCAGCAGCTTATCTTGTCTCTTTAGGTCAGTGGCATGCTCGTTTAGGGCACCCTAATAATGTCACTCTTCGTACTTTGGTTAGGCAGTTTCAACTTCCTTATTCCTCTGTGTCCACGTCCACTGATAAATGTGAGGCGTGTTGTTTAGGGAAGTTACATAGGGTCAGTTTACCTTCTACTTTTCATCGTAGCTCTAAACCTCTTGATTTAATTCACACTGATGTTTGGGGTCCTGCTCCTATTTTGTCATTCAATGGTTATCGCTACTTTGTGCTTTTTATTGATGACTTTTCTTTATTCACATGGATTTATCCCATTAAGTATAAAAGTGATGTTGTCCATGTTTTCAAGCAATTCAAAGCTCTCGTAGAAAACCAATTTGGCACTACCATTAAAAGTGTTAACTCTGATTGGGGTGGTGAATTTCGTTCTCTCAATTCTTTCTTTAAGGATGTCAGTATTATTCATCGTTTAGCGTGCCCACACACTCATGAGCAGAATGGCACTGCTGAATGCAAAATTCTTCACATTGTCGATATTGGACTTGCTCTCCTTGGCCATTCCAGTACCCCGTTTCGGTTTTGGGATTTTGCTTTTGAAACTGCTGTGTTTTTGATTAATCGCCACCCTAGTAAACCTCTTCAAGGTCACCTACCCTTTACTACTCTATATCATCAGCCACCTGATTATACCTTTCTTCGTGTCTTTGGTTGCGCTGTCTATCCTCTTCTTCGCCCTTATAATAAACATAAATTCTCTTTTCGTTCTACTCAGTGTGTCTTTCTTGGGTATTCTCCCATCTCATCTTGGTTATCGCTGTTTTGATGTGGTGAATAACCGTCTTTATGTTGCTCGTCACGTTGAGTTTGATGAGAAACTCTTTCCCTTTAAACTTCCTATTTCTAGTTCTCCTTCTTCGCTGCTGGAGTCTCCTGCTACCCCTTGGTTGCGTGTAACCAGTTCTCCTGGTATGCTTGCGTCGTCTTCTGCGTCTTCTTCGTCTCCTTCTAGTACACCAGTTCTTTCGTCTCCTCCTATCCCTCCCGCCTCTTCACCTTTAGCTAGATCTCCTGCATCCACCTCTTCCTCATCTGATTGCAGTCCTCCGCCGCCGCCTCCTCCTCCTTCTTCCCGTCAGCACTCAATGACACTTCGTCCACAACCCAAGCCCAAGAAAATCTTTGATCCCTCGGCTCATCTTACCTCTGTTTCCCCAGCCTTGTCTACTGCTCCTACATCCTTCACCCAAGCCAAATCTCTTCCTCAGTGGCAGAATGCCATGAAGGATGAAATTTCCGCCCTCCTCAAAAATAACACATGGACTTTAGTTCCCCCTCCTTCCTCCGGCAATGTTGTTGGCAATCGATGGCTCTATAAAATTAAAACTCATGCTGATGGCTCCATTGAGCGGTATAAGGCTCGGTTGGTGGCTCGAGGTTTTACTCAGTCTTTTGGGGTTGATTACACTGACACATTTAGTCCGGTTGTTAAGCCGGTCACCATTCGTTCAGTTTTGACTGTTGCCCTGGCTCGTGGATGGTCAATTTCTTAGCTTGATGTCAGTAATGCCTTTCTTAATGGTGTTCTAAGTGAGACCGTGTATATGGTTCAGCCACAGGGGTTTGTTGATCCGGTGCGCCCTCATTATGTGTGTAAACTGCATAAGTCCTTATATGGTCTTAAGCAAGCTCCTCGGGCCTGGTATTCTCGGCTGGCAGCATTTCTATTTACCTTGGGTTTTGTGGAGTCTCGTTGTGATCCGTCTCTTTTTGTCTATCGCCGTGGGTCTCAGTTGTGTTTTTTGCTGGTCTATGTGGATGACATTATTCTTACAGGCAGCACTTCTGGTTTGGTCCAGCATTTTATCTCTTGTCTTGCTAAGGAGTTTTCTCTTCGGGATTTAGGTCCATTGAGTTACTTTCTTGGGGTTGAGGTTCGTCGTACTTCCAAGGGTTTGCTTCTCTCTCAGCGCAAGTATGTCACTGATTTGCTACGACTTGCAAATATGCATACTTGAAAACCTGTTTCCACTCCTTTGCAGGCTAATGTTGTGTTGTCTCGTTTGGATGGTACTCTGTTGTCTCCTGATGATGCGACTCCTTATCGTCGGCTGTATGGCAGTCTGCAGTATACTACTCTTACTCGTCCAGATATCTCCTTTGCGGTTAATAAGTTTTGTCAGTTCATGCATCAGCCTCGCACTTCTCATTTTCAGGCTCTCAAACGGGTTCTTCGCTATCTTCGTGGTACCGTTGATTACTGTTTAGTTCTGCATCCTACAGATTTGGGTACTCTTACTGCGTTTAGTGATGGTGACTGGGCTGGTTGTCCGAATGATCATCGTTCTACTACTGGTTTTCTCGTTTATTTGGGACCTAATCTCATTTCCTGGGCTTCTAGGAAGCAGCCCACTGTGGCTCACTCGTCTACTGAGGCTGAGTTTCGTGCGGTTGCTAATGTCTGTGTTGAACTGCATTGGGTGTGTCATCTGTTGTCCGAGTTAGGCGTTTCTTTAAATCGCCCTCCCTCTATTTGGTGTGACAACAGTAGTGCAGTTTTCCTTGCTGTCAATCCTGTGTTCCATGCTCGTACAAGACATGTTGAGGTTGATTTTCACTTTGTTCGAGATCATGTTCGGCGTAAGTTTGTTTCGGTCAATTCTATCTCTGCTGCTGATCAACTTGCTGATATTCTGACAAAACCCTTGTCCAAAGAGTTATTCTTTCGATTTCGGGACAAACTTCGGCTTCTCTCTTCTCCGCCGTAAGTTTACGGGGGCGTATTGTAATATTTAGTATATTTCCTATTATGTCCTAGATTAGGATTTGTTCTTGTCTATATATAGTCTGTATATTGTGCACAATATTATTATGAATCAAATACAGTTTCCCTATTCTAAGTGTAATAGTAGGTGATTTATTCATTAAAAAAATCAAATAAAGTTGCAAATTATATAAACTTGAATTACGTATGATGCATAAATTTATGTAATATAATGATCAGAAGATATATAATCCTCGTGGGTTCATAAAGATGCATGAACATTTTTTTTTCTTCTTTCATGTTTATAGGCATTTTGTTCAAAAAATTTTATTACGAAATGCTAGTTTTGATTTTGTTTATTGATTTAATAGCTCTAGAAAGAGTTTTAAATGTGTAGCTCTTGAATGTATGAGTATCTATCAAGTTTACTTTATATGTTAAACAACAACGATGTAGTATGCATATACAATACTATGAAAACAGTTTCAAAAATTCATCAATATCGAAAAATTCATGGTGATAAAAATCAATAATATTATTTATTTTCTCTGCTAATACGTTGACGGCCTCTAGTGTTTGTTAATATTAGATCCGCTACTGCTATTGTGTTATTACTGCTAATTTATCATGATACTTTTTTTCTTGGAACAAATGAAGGAGGCTCGTGCCCCACAGCCAAGTGATTACATTATGAAGTTACAAAATCCTAAGACACCATGATGGACCCATGGTTAAACTGCAGCTGGAGGAGCTAGAGCCGCAGGCCACCGCGTCCCACCGCCACCTGAGCCTTGAGCAGCTAAAGAAGCGGATAATCTGTTATGAAATTAGTCTCAGGAAACTCATGCCGAATATCAACTAAGCATGGGCCATGAGTTTTTATTAATCATGTGCCAATTGTTTGACCCAATCAAGAACACATTAAAAAACTTATCCGATAAATTTCAAACCTTCACTCTGTTAAACATTGTTATGGTGACTGAATCTTCATGATTTTAAGTAATGAGGATTGCAGACAAAATTACAAACAGTACAATAATTGAAAATATAAAACAAGAATATTTCCACCCCAAATACTTCCAAATCAAGCAACATGCATACACGCTATAATATAGTTTCTTGATCGGGAATAGGACAATCAAAGACTTATTAATTGTAATGAATACATACTCTCTACACTTCACAAACATAAAAAACCGTTCAATTTAACTTACGAACACAGAGTGACCTATTTTTCTGGGACCAGAGTTCCTTGCATGACAAAATTAAGAATCAACATAGTTCCAGTCGGTCATGGTCGTGATAACGTCATACATTTCTTGTTTCAAAGGTTAAATGTTTGAAAGCTGGAGAGGAGGAAATCGAGAGTGAAAAGTTAATCAATAGCAGCTTTACTCGTGTATCCAATTGCGCAATCTACGAGCAGAACTTTACCAGAAGAGTGACCGCCACAACGGATCGCGATTTCTACCCAAGCAGCAGTCATGCAAGTGGAGCAATCGTCACTAGTCAACGGCGGAGCGCATCTTCCGAAACCATTGGCTCCAAATGGCGGAGGTGTGGCAACAGAATATTCGTATGAGCTTGAAGTCGGTGTGTTTTTTCGTGCTTCACCCAAAACGTAAAGTATTCCGTCTTCATAAGGAGAACCTGCTGGGTAAATGAAATCACTGCATTCTTCGTGAAAAACTCCTGTGTTTGGAGTTCCACTCACAAAAAAGCCCCATAGGCAAATGATTATTAGCGTTTTAGTGAAGAACATTTTGCTGAAAGAAGACAATTTCTTTACTATTATTATGTAAATTTGGTTTCTGCTGAATTTGATTTGATGGGCTCTAGGTTTTTGGTTTGCTTAAGTAGGTGTTCGCTGAGTTGGTTTATCTGTGTGTATGCGTGTGTGTGTCTTTGTGTGTTTTGTTGTTTTATGTGAATAGCAATATGTGATTAAACGTATATATACTGGCTTATTAGTAAGTTTTAGTACTAATAATTTGGTGCTTGTTGATTTTTTTTTATACCTCTTGATTTTTTTTTAATTCTTTTTTAAAGGGATCAATAGCTCTCCACTTTACCATCCTTGGCGCCATCCTTTTCAAATTTATCTTTCTTTTTTCTAACAAAAATACTTCTTGGATGTTCATGCCAGAATTTTATTCCGGGGTCATATATAATAAATCCTGTTCACATCTTTTCCCACTTGTACCGCAACCTCTTTGGTTTGTATATTTTTCTTTGATAAATTTATATGCTCGGCTTTTCTAAATCTCATCACAAGTGGACAATTTGCTACCTTCAGACATGCAAAGACATCATATTAATCCTTGAAGTCGGTTTATTCTTCTTCAATAACACCAAAAAGAATAAATTGCAAAGCAAATCAATGTAGTTATACTACTACTACTTGCTTGGAGTACTTTCAACTTAGGCAGCTGATCCATTTGTTCTCTAACGGTTAAAATTGCTCAATTTTGTTGTCTGTCCTGAATTTTGCCATCGATTTTAGCTTTTCAGATGATGTCAAAGCACGTGACTACAACATAAGGCGATTGATGAAGGCAAATCCCGATGGCGACGAGTCAACGGTCAACTAGGACGGGGACCTGCAAGACAATGGTTAGCACTCTGATTCCTGAAAAGCGCAAGGATTCAGGGCCTTCCATTTTGAACAAACGTCCGCCGGCTTCTCAGGGAGGGATCCGAAAAAGGTAAAGTTTAATACAACGGTGGTCCCAATCAATACGACGGTCGGAGGGAAGTCGGGTCTTACACCCGACGAACTGTTGAAGGAGACCTATACTGACAAGGGTCTCCTTACCCGTCCTGCAAAGGCGGTGAATGTGCCCCTAGGACATGCATTTGCAAAGTTCAACCCTCCGAGGGTGATAGATCCGGAATTCACATCCCGGACAACCCTCAAATAGATGACTTCATGATGCAGGTGAGCCTCGACTATACCTTCTTTTTACAAGTGATTTGATTATTCTTAACCAGAGGCCCTTTTCAGTCTCTTCAGGCCGTGGCTGTATTCGGCAAATTTGCCAGAAAATTGGATAGTTTAGTAACGACGAATGAACAGGCCGTGACGGAGAAAACAGACGACCTTAAAAAGGCGAAGGCAGAGATCGACCAGCTGCAAGAGGAGAGGTCACACTGGAAGAAGCAAGCTCAATCCATGAGAAAAAAACTGGACAACCAATCAAAGGCCCACAAGGAAGCGATCGCCAAAGTTGAGGAGACAATGACGCCAAAAGTCAAGGAGGCAATGATGGCCAAGTTGAGGGAATCGATGGTCTCGAAGTTGGACCTCCACAAATACATACTGGCTGCCTTAAGGGTTTACCTTAACTCTCAGGCATTCACTAGGGGGGTCAACCAGATCATGACTCCAATGATCGAGATGGGAATGAGACAACATGAAAAATTGGTCGGGGATGCCCTGCACGCAGGGGAAAGTGTTCACGCCCTGGATGAAAAGTATTCAGACGAGGCCATGGATGGAGCGACCACACAGATCCGCCTGTGTCGTAAAGCCAGAAAATTCTTTAGGGACATGGATCTGAGCGGAATGAAATTCTTCGAGGAGATATGTAAGGTTTTTCTGACCATTACTTTTCCCGAAGATCTTCTACAGATAGGTCAGCCGCCTTCGTTCCTATACAAGTTGCCGGACGACGTCGGATCTCCCATCTCAACTCCCCTTGGTCCAGATGACGAGGCGGAGTTGATGGCTCGACTGTGAACGGAGTCCTTGGAGGGTGGCTAGCCATGAGAAGACGCAAGTAGGTCGACCGTGACAGGGACCAACAATTCGCAGTTCAGTTCAGCAATGAAGACTTCGTCGAGTATGAGGTGAACAATCATTAGATTTTAGGAATTTGTACGTAGGGATTCAAGTCGATGTGTAAAGGCATCTTATTTTGTCTGACTCTTGACTCCTTGTACTTTTTCAGAATTTTATAAAAGTTTTTACTTAACTGTTCAACCACTCGTGTCCAACAATCTCGTTAATATAGTTATGGTTTAAGTAGGAAGTCTTAACAAGGTCAACCCGCGGGGTCGGACGACTTTGAATAAAGCCCGAAGCTCCCCTTTTGGACCATCGACCGCCAGCGGAGTCAGACATCCTTCCAAGATTCGAGAGGGAGCCCTTGAAGGGTCAGATCGTTGACCGCCAGTGGGGTTGGACGACTTTGATAGAGTCCCAGACTCGCCTTTTTGGATCGAGCCATCGACCGCTAGCAGAGTTGGACGAGTTTAATGAGATCTAAGACTGAGCCTTTAAGAAACAAATTTGGTGGACCTCGACCTCAGGGTCGGCATGGTTGACCTCGACCTCAGGGTTGACATGGTGGACCTCGACCTCAGGGTCAGATATGATGAACCTCGACCTCAGGGTCTTCCCGGTGGACCTCAGGGTCATCCTAACCTCAGGGTTGTCCCCAGTAGGCCTCAGGGTCGGATGATACCTGTATATAGCCAGGATTTTATGATGGGGTTATCACTTTGTCTAAGTACAAACAAAGGCATTTCAGAGTATAACATATACCACCCCATACACTTGCCAACAAAGCCTTGAGAAAAAGGTCACCTTTATTTAAAACACAAGCACAAGAGTTCGAAGTAGAAGACATAATTTTTCATTCAATAACATAAGACTTTGAAATTGGAAATATCTATTTTAAAACACCAACAAGAGGTTTTCGGGGTGAAGGGTGGATGATATCATGCTTGAATTTTTCAAAAAACAACCGACCCTTTCAAACCACCAAGTACAAATATATCACCAAGGACGAGTGTGTATTTTCTTATATAGTTTTATTTCCTTTTCCTTATATCCCCGAGGGTAGGGTTACATATAGCACATATTCAAGCATGGACTAAAGGTAGTTCTATTCTCTACATGTCATGCTATAATGGTGTACTCAAATTAGCTATGACATTCCAATTATCCTTCAATAAAGAAATGTTTAATGCTCTACTTATATTAGACGCATTCATTATAATATAAAGAACTATGCAAGTTCACATATTCATCATGGTAATGAAGAGGAAATATGCCCAATCCTCCCCAAAAATAAAATTATTTAAAAAAATAGACCATCAATTGGTGATTAAGTGGTTAGAAACACTTATATTGATCGTTGCGTAGGTTTATAGCCTAGCAATAGCTTCGGAGAACCCCCAAAGATGCTTTAGATCCTTGCAATTGCCTTGTATAGCTCCCAGATGGACCCCAAAATCTTCAACTGGGGTCTGATTGGCTTGTTTTTGAACTATTGGGGTTTTTTTCAATTTCCAAAATTTTGGGAGCCTAGTTGTACATTTTCAAAATATTTTGGGCGGAAGAGGATTAGTTGAAAGTACAGGGTCCTGATTGCAAACTTTTTGAACTTTCTGCAACTTTTGGCGCCCGAAGCTTTCGTTTGACCGAAGCTTGATGCATGGTCGTCTTTTTGCCGTGTTATGCGCTGTCAGGGGTGGAGCTTTATTCCTTATGACACCAAATCATGCGAGGATGAAGCTTCCGTTCCCTTTTTGTTCGAGTGGCCGTGGATTAATGTCGACGCCGAAGCTGCTGCTGCTTCGTTTCCAGAAGAGGGAGTTGGCGACGATGGTGGCTGAGACCCTGATGATGGTGGCGACGACGGCGACGTCGTTCAAGCAGGCCGAAGATTGGGGGGGGGGGACGTTGCTGATACTGACCCCATGACTTCAGCTCCAGTCGACCTCAGGCCAAGGATTGGCTCCTAGCCGAAGTTTGTAGGCTGCCTTCTAAAGGTTGGAGCTGGTTTTCCTTGCGTCCCAAGGTCGGCTGCCGACAACGAAGCTTCAGACCAATACCAGGAATTGACGAAACCGAAGAATTAAAGCCAATCGATGCCGACGTTCATTTGAGCGGCGCTGCTTCCGACGTTGAGGACTCTGCTTCCAAAGACCAGCACATGATCGACGCTGATGATGGCTTCGTTCCATGATGATTGATGTTGCTTTTTTCACGGTGGGGATTGACCATTGCCGGCGATGTGCCAAGGACGAACATCCGCAGATGGTTGCTTGGTCGGGTTTCGAAAATGAAGCTCCTGGAGCTACCGTGGACAACTTTAGCTTCAGTTTTCAACTCCGAAGGTGGAGGGAGCTTGTTGCTGAAGACGGCTTCCACCGACGACTCCATCTTAGAATCCAAGCTTTATATTTGATCGACTTTGACCATTGGATCTTCGAACCTCTCTTGTCGACTATTGCTCCGATCTTCAAAGGACGTTGGTCTCTCAACATGGCAATACTCTCAGATGATTGAAAAGAGGAGCCATAGTCGACAACGAAGTGCCGGCTTTCTTTTTGCCTCAAAAGTGGCCGCCGAAGGTCATTCTTCATTCTAGATCATAGTTTGCAAACTCGCAATCCTGGATCGTAGGTGTCTAAATCGATCTTAAATCGATCAAACTCGAATTTTGCAGTAGGATCAGAGTGGGATCGGTCAGGATGGGTCAGGATCGTACATGATGGTACTATCGGTCAGGATTGTAGGATCGGTCCGAGCTTACTATTCATCAATCATAAAAAATTAATTGAGCTTATTGAGAATTTTTTCTCTTTATTTCTTTTGGTTCACATTCAATTGAGGCTAAAATTCTTTGAGAAAATTTTCATTGTTAAAAAAACTGTATTTTTTTTTAAAAAAATGTAATAATATGAAAAGAAGAACTATAAGAGAAGAGTTTTTACTAAAAAGTTATGAAAATTTTCATATAAAAAACTGAATTTACACATTTCTTTTTGTTTAAATGTTAAATACTTTATGTAAAGATAATTGAAACCTAATTATCAAAGCAATTAATTATATAACATGTATAATTATTTTACGATCTTACTATTCAGATCCTACAGATCTCATTTACGATCCGATCCTATGACCCCATTTTGATCTTACGTAGGATCATGATCCTGCAAACATTATTCTGGACGATGCGACAAACGAGAATCTTTCACTGATGCTTCTGAATGTGCGTTCAGGACGGCCTTGGGATTAAGCTTCCACGTTTTGTTCCGTCAGATATCACGGCTGATGATGATGAGGATTAATCTGCACAATGACGACTTTCGGGCCAACGATGATGAAGTTGTTTGAAGATCGCCTGCCGAGGATGGTGTTTTTGCCATTGACTCTCCCGCTAGTTTTCAGAAAAGAGGAGAGGTCGACGCTTCCATGATGGAGATAGCTTTGTTCGGTCGAGGTCGAAGACCGGCGGCAAAATCGGATTGAATGAACATTGACCGCTGGAGCTTCTAATTTTGGTGCACCTGGTCGTTGCTAATTGGGAGGGGCCTTTCTGTTGGTGATTCTTTCGTCAGTCATTGATTGAAGTCGACCACCAACGACGGAGCTCCCAACTCTGCCTTATGTTGATGGCAGGTTGAGGGCGTATTGAAAAATCACACAGCAAACACTGCAATGATCATTTCCCGCCAGCAACAAAATTTAAGTTTAGAATCCACCGACTGAAGCAAACGACGACGTTCCTGTTTCCCGTTTTTCTTATCCTTCAAACATAGAACACGCAGGACGCGTTCTGCAACTTGCAGGATTTGATGCTCACCTGGAAATTCATACGGAGCTTCCAGAATCATCACGTGGCTCACGGAATATGCTTCGAGATCACACAAAGGTTCTTCTTGTAAATAATTTTGCCGGTAGTTAGAGTGAAAATTCTAGAGTAAGGATTAAGTTTGTAAATTGTAGAATGCAGTTTTCTTAGATGTGTATAAATAGATCTAGGCTTCTTGTAAAGGATAATTAACAAAGATACACACAGTAAAAGAGATGTTCTCATTTCCGGTTCTTATGAGCTCTCCATCTCCTTTGATCCTAAGGTTTTCATGATGGTATCAGAGCAAGTTTATCCTGCTTGATCACCTATCATTTCCGCTGTCTTCTTCTCTAAATCTCTTTCCGTTTTTTTTACAGAAGCAGTTCTTTTCCTGCTAATTATCTTGTTTTTTTTTTTACCTTTTTGGTTTTCCTTGGAGACTTTGTATCAGATCTGGTGTTGTCCTTGTGCATTTGCTGGTTAATCATCTTTCGTTCTATTCTCAACCATTACCTGTTTGATTTGGTGCCTGAATGGATCGAGACGAAGAAATCATGAATGCCAGACTAGAGCAATTGATGCTCTATGGATCTGATTCGCCTGGAACTATACTGGTTACAGTGCCTCTTACTGAGAAGAATTATCTCATATGGAGAAATTCAATGATCATAGCATTGGAAGCTAAGGAGAAGCTAGGTTTTGTGGACGGAAGCTGTATGATGCCTAGAGAAGGATCGCCGGATTATCACAAATGGCACTGAGTCAACAGCATGGTCGTTTCATGGATCAAGAACTCCATTTCTTCTGAACTTGTCAATAGTTTTACTTTCATCACTGGAGCAAAGGAACTTTGGGATGAAATTCATGAGAGGTATGGAGCTTCAAACTCTGTTCTTCTGTTTCAACTGAAGAGGGAAATTGCACTTGCAAGGCAAGGGGATCTGTTGATTGTTCAATATTACAGCTACATCAAACTGCTATGGGATCAAGTGGAACAGATTAGACCTATGCCAGCTTGTGATGATACTGTTAGGAAGTTCGCCAAAGACTCACATGTGCTTTTCCATTTATTTGAATCATTTTGTCTGCTGCAGGACCTATGGACTCATAAGGTCATTGCAGCTGGTAAAGTGGTACAAGGATTATACATTCTAGATAGAAGTTCATTCTATGAGACAACTATCTTGCAATCTCAGGAATATTATGCCTCTTACATGTTAAGGTTTAGGTTTCCGGATGTATTAGAACCCAAGAATAATGTCTTGAGTAAAGCACTTGCTGCTATTACCACTAGTACCTGGCATCTAAGGTTGGGACATCCCTCCTCAAATGTAATAAAGAATTTAGCTGATAAGCTTTCTGTAAAAGGCAAAGATTGTACTTCTGATCAATGTGATATTTGTCCTTTATCTAAACAAAGTCAAAATTCTTTTCCTGTAAGTTCTATTAAAACAACACATTGTTTTGCTCTATTACATATTGATGTATGGGGGACATATAAGCAACCTTCTTACAATGGATCACAGTTTTTCTTAACCATTGTGGATGATTACAGCCGGGGTGTTTGGACGTTCCTATTCAAACATAAAACACAGGTTGCCAACATTCTTGCTTCTTTCTTTTCCTACGCCAAGACACAATTCCAAAGCCATTTTTAGATCATTAGGACGGAGAATGGCACTGAATTCATGAGTGACAAGTTTCAACAGTTACTCAGTAATCTAAGTATAGTTCATCAAAGAAGCTGTCCCTCTACACCACAGCAAAACTGGTGTTGTTGACAGAAAGCATCGACATATCTTACAGGTAGCCAGGGCTCTTTTGATCCAATCCAACCTTTCTAAAACCTTTTGGGGGGAATCCATTCTCACTGCAACTCATCTTATCAACCGTCTTCCTTCTCCACTTCTTGATTGGCATTCACCTTTTGAGCTATTAAATGGTAAAATCCCTGACCTTTCCTATCTGAGAGTTTTTGGTTGCTAGGCTTTTGTTGTTGATACTTCTCCAAGCCGTGACAAATTTGATGCTAGATCACATAAAGGCATCATGGTGGGATATCCACCTAATCAGAAAGGCTACAAAATCTTTGTTCCTTCTCTTCATAAGATTGATGTGTCTAGAGATGTCAAATTTCAAGAAAATTTGTTCCCTTACAAACCTGTTGATGATAATATTGCAATGCTTCCTAGAATTTCCAGCAATGATGAGGATTTCTCATTCACAGATTCTGTGATACCTCATGAATCTGCACCTGATCAATCCCATTATGATTTCTCTTCTTCACACATAGAACACCCTCCTGACTCTTCCATTACTCTTGATTAGAATTCATCACAATCTTGCCTTCTCAGTCTTCCATTGTTCCTACTTCCTCTTCACTGTCTGCTCCAATTCGTCGTAGCACCAGAAAATCCACCCAACCATGCTGGTTAAAAGACTTTGTTCGTTTTTCTCACTGTTTACATGCTTCTGAGCCTACTTCTTTCCCCTCTGATTGTTGTTTTTCCTCTAAACATATACACTTCCTTGCAAATATATCTGATATCCAAGAAGCTACTAGTTATAATCATGCTAGGACTAATGGAAAGTGGCAGGAAGCTATGAAGGCTGAGTTGCAGGCATTGGAGCAGAACGACACATGGATACTGACTGATTTACCAAAAGGGAAGAAAGTTGTGGGATGTAAGTGGGTGTATAAGGTCAAATGAAAGCTTGATGGTTCTATTGATCGTTACAAGGCAAGGTTGGTTGCTAAGGGTTATACTCAAGAGGAAGGAGAGGACTTCACAGAGATATCTTCCCTAGTAGCCAAAAATGTCACAGTCAGAGTTCTGATTGCATTTGCAGCTTCTAAGGATTGGTGTCTTCATCAGTTAGACGTTAATAAAGCATTCTTGCTTATGGCATTGGATGAAGAAGTTTACATGACACCACCTCCTGGCTATAATACTGCAAGCAAAGATCAGGTCTGTAAGCAAGAAATAACTCTATGGTTTAAAACAGGCATCTAGAATGTTGAATACTGAGTTGACAGAAACTTTAATCTCCTATGGCTTCAAGCAAGCCTTTAGTGATCATAATCTTTTCATCCTAGATCATGCCAATTTTTTCATTGCTTTGCTGGTTTACGTTGATGATATCCATATTACTAGCTCACATGAAGAAAAAATACTCAAAGTCAAGCAGTTTTTAGATGGAAAATTTACCATCAAAGATTTGGGACATGCAAAGTACTTCCTAGGGATGGAGATTGCACGTTAACAGGAAGGTTTATTTCTTAGTCAAAAGAATTATGTTATGGATCTTCTTCGTGATACCGGAATGTTGGATTCTACACCCGCTGGCACTCCATTTCCACCTGATCTCAGGTTTTCTGATGAAAAGAAAGACACAACACCTTTGCTGACAAATCCGGGTCAATATAGAAGGTTTGTGGGGCGGTTGTTATATCTCAATTACATGCGACCAGATTTGACTCATTGTGTACAACAATTGAGTCAGTTTGTTCATGCACCCCATGAATCTCATTGGCATGCAACACAACATGTTCTTCGTTATCTCTACAGCTGTCCACATCAGGGTTTGTTTTACTCAAAAGAAAGTTCCTTTAACCTCACAGCTTTTAGTGATGCCGATTGGGGGACTTGTAAGACTAGCAGACGCTCCTTAAGTGGTCATTGCATTTTCCTTGGTACAAACCTTGTTTCATGGAAGACAAAGAAAAAAAGTACCATATCCTGTTCTACTGCTGAATTTGAATACCGAGCCATGGCCGTGACGGTTAGAGAATTGCAATGGTTGAGCTATTTACTCCATGATCTAAAGATTGCTCTCTCTCTCCCAATACCTTTCCATTGTGATAACAAAGTAGCACTCTATATTACCGCCAACTCAGTTTTCCACGAAAGCACAAAACATATTAAATCGATTGTCATGTGGTTCGTGAACAATACAAGAGCGGCTTCATCAATCCCATGCATATTGCTTCAGCTGACAATCTTGCAGATTTCTTCACTAAACCACTTTCTTCGTCAGTGTTTGCACGCCTTCTGTCCAAGCTCAACATGTGGAAGCCTTCCCATCTGCGCTCGAGGGAGGAATATTGAAGAATCACACAGCAAACATTGCAATGATCATTTCCCTCCAACAACAAAATTTCAGTTTTGAATCCACCGACTGAAGCAAACGACGACGTTCCTGTTTCCCGCTTTTCTTATCCTTCAAACACAGAACACGCAGGACGCGTTCTGCACCTTGCAGGATTTGATGCCGACCTTGAAATTCATAAGGAGGTTCCAGAATCATCATGTGGCTGACGGAATATGCTTGGAGACCACGCAAAGGTTCTTCTTTTAAATAATTTTGCCGGTAGTTAGAAGTGAAGATTCTAGAGTAAGGATTAAGTTTGTAAATTATCGAATGCACTTTTCTTAGATGTGTATAAATAGATCTAGGCTTGTTGTAAAGGATAATTAACAAAGATGCACACAGTAAAAGAGATGTTCTCATTTCCGGTTCATATGAGCTCTCCATTTCCTTTGATCCTAAGGTTTTCATGAGGGCGAAGACGAAATTCAAAGTTTTGCCTGACCTTAGCTTTGATCGAGGGCAGAGGGCGATGATGGTGGGGGATTGAAAGCGGCTTTATGCCTTAGATTGTGATAGATCGACGATGGCATGGTCCGAAGGAGGTGTACTCTGAACTTCTTCGAATGCTTTACCTTTGATGGACGATGCCAAATGTCGACGTCGCAGTTGAGGATCTTCAAACCTTGCAAGGTCGACTATAACTTCTGAGTAATACTCTGAATGTCGATTGTGATGCGTGACGGCTTCGGGGTCGACATTAGGGTTGGAGGCTGAAGGCGGCTTCAAACCTTGTTGGCCGATGTTAGAAGTGGAAGAGTTTTCATCACAGAACCCGGAATCGAGACGATGGGGAGCCTGAAACCCGGATTGTAACCAAGCTCAAGACAAAAGCTTTACCGCCAAGAAGTGTTTTCCTCTCCGTATACGAACATCAATATTACGCCCAGGGCATGAGGTTCTTTGTTTTGTAAAATAAAACCTATCCTCCAAATGATTCCAAAAATCTCACGCTTAGGGGGAAGCCAGTGACCCTTGGAATCTCCATTTTGCCTTTTAAGCTCGCTACAAACTCCCCGGCCAGAATAAAGGAGAGCTTGAGTTTTAGAGCTCAAATCTGGATCTCAAAAGCTCTCTTCAAAACCTTTTACCCTTTTGTCTAAATTCACCTTCAACCGAGGACATTAGCATCCCCATAGTCCGCGCCACTTGACGAATGTCGAACTCAATAGGTTGAGGAGTCAACAGTATCTATGGACCTGTGACCTGCAAAACAAGGGTTAGCGCTCCGACGATCAACTTAGTGCATGAATTGAGAGAAATAATTTTTATTTTTTTTTATCAAAGAAGGGGGACGAGAGAAATAAATTATTTGAGCTAAGAAAGGAGTAGAACGAGCTTACTCTCCAACTTACAAAATGGGGGTATATATATAAAAGTAAGATGTGGAATATTCTTTTAGGGCCTATAAAAGTAAGAATGAGCTTTAATAGGCTCGGCCTATTTTAGGGCCCCCAATCAGCCCAATGAGCCTCCAAAGGGTAGTTTTGAATCCAAGAATATATTATGGCCTAAGTGCATGTTTTTGCCTCATCAAGTCCTAACTATACCCAAGTTGACAATCTTTGAGGACCACATCACCGACCGAATCGCAGCTGGCAATAATTCTGCATTTCGTTCAGCGCAATGAGCATACATATATGCAGCGCAACCCCAAAGAGACAACGATGGAATAAAAACTTCCGTTGCCAAAAGCTTGGGAAGAAGGACCAGGAGAGAGATACGTCATGATAATTGTAACCTTGTGTAGTTGGCATCACCGTCATTAGGTCGTTCAGAACATAAGCAATACTACGGTTTAGGAGAAGATCACCCGTTGGAGATGCCACCGTGCTGCATAATCTTATAAGTAAATATAACCCGTGTTTGTACTACCATTAACTAGGTTAAGCCATAGCCCAATGATTGACTCTGATTCAAGAACGAGATTTCGAGTGAAAGAAGAAGTGTTCATTGTGTAGTTTTTCTTCTTAAATTTTGGTTCGATAAATCCGTTTATGCACTGGTTGTATTTTTTCATAGGGTACAAAAGGATGGGATGACGGATATTATGCTGATCTATCTCCATGATAGTTTAACTTATTCCTAATTCATGTTTGTAGAGGAACTGTTATTTATTTAATCCCAGAAATAATTGCCTACTTTGAATTTTTCAATTTGGTGGCTAATATTTTGGAAAGGATGGAAATGATCCAACTCAAGTTTCAGTATTTCATAAAGTTGTCCACAAACCACGAGTTAAAAAGAAAATCTGGCTTTTTTTACTCCTAACATAATAGTCTAAATTGAGTTTTTAAGTTTGCATCGAAACCAACATAAACTATTTTTTTGTAACAGAGAGAGTATATACTTATATGCCACTGCCACTAATCTATCACGATTTTTGTTTACCATGTCCGTTTAACCCGATAAAGAGTATATAAAAAATTTCCGATGAGGTACCAAACCTTGATACTATATTTATGATGACTGTGTCTTCTCCGTTTCCATATCTGAAGTAATGAGCATTACAAACGTAATTGCAAAATTAACACTACAAGAACACAAAATAAAGCACGAATACTACAACCACGAAACCTAGTCTCTCAGTAAACCAGAATCTACTAAATTAAGCAACATGAGTACCCTCTCAATACACACTATGATAGTTTCTTGCTTGGAACCAAGACAAGCATCCACTTCATTAATGGTAATATATAGTATCTCCATTCCCGAAAAACATACATTTCAATTGATTGTAAGAAAACGGAGTAATTAATCTAATTGCTTGGGACGAGGGTTCCTCCATGACAAACCTAAGAATCAAACACAATTCCAGTCGTTATTGATCGTGATAACGTTATAAATTTCTGGAGATCATAGTTCAAAGGTTAAGGTTTAGATAGGTAGACAGGAGGAAATTGATGGTGAGAATTAATTTTTGTTCATGTATCCAATTGCGCAATCTACGAGTAGAACTTTACCGGAATAGTGACCGCCACAACGAGTCGTGATTTCAATCCAAGCAGCGGTCATGCAAGTGGAGCAATCGTCACTAGTCAATGGCGGAGCACAACTTCCGAAACCCGAAGCTCCAAAAGGTGGTGTTACGGAAACTGAATATTCGTGTGAGCTTGAAGTCGGCGTGTTTCTTCTTACTTCATCCAAAACGTAATCCACACTGTTTTCATAAGGATAACCTGCTGGGTAAATCAAACCGCTGCATTCTTCGTCAAAAACTCTTGTGTTTGGAGTTCCACTCACAGAAAAACCACATAGCCAAATGATTATTATTGTTTTAGCAAAGAAAATTTGGGTGAAATAAACCATCTTTTTTTTTGTATTATTTTTTGTCAACTTGGTTTCTGCTGAGTTTTATTCGATGGGCTCTCACGTTTTGCTTTGCTTAAATAGGTTTTTGTTGAATTGGTTCGTGTTTTATTTTTCTTGTTGGTTTTATGTGGAGATTTTCCAATATGTGATTAAATTTATATGTTGGCTTATTGGTAATTCCTAGTACTAGTAATTGGTGCTTCTTGATCTTTCTTTTTGGTTACATAATTCTAATTTCAAAACTATTGTTGAGTATCCGGACATAGAAATCCTGAATTTGAGGTCTCTTAAAATGAGTTGCATCCCACCATGGCTCTACCCTTGATTCTAATTTCATATATATATATATATTTTTTTAAAAAAAAACCTACTAGCATGTCTATGCTAGAATTTTATTCCGGGTCATATTTAATCAACTATAATCCGGTCCACATTTTTTCCGACTTGTAACGCAAGCTTTTTTGGCTTGTCTTTTTCTACCTCTCATGACAAGTGGTTCAAAATTTTATGCTCGTCGTTTTTCTAATCTAATGACAAGTGGATAATTTGCCATCTGAAGAAATGCAAAGACGTCATATTAACATACAAAGCCGGCTCATTGTTCTTCAATAATTCGAAAAATAAAAGATTATTAAGCATGCTAATATAGGTGCACTACTACTACTTGCTTACATAGGCAGCCGATAACGTTTAAAATTGCTCAACTTGATTGTCTCTCCTGAATTTCGCAATCGATTAAGTCTTTTAGATGATGTCAAAACACGTGACTGTCGCATATGCTGATTATATGTCCATGTGGTGATGTCAGGGGTTTTTTAAAATTATTATTATTATTATTATTGTTTTTTTTTTTTTTTGGTAAATCAATTTCATTATGAGCTAACTTACTGATCGGTGTTACGAGAAAACAAACAAGGAATTTCTTATTGTACTAAAGAAGATAACAGCCAAATTGCTATACGTACTACTTCCACATTCGACAACAAAAATATTATAAATTTTGCTTCGTTAAGAATGTTAAATTTTGTTTCCATGGTGTTCAAGAATTCATCAAATGATGAGATACAAAAATAGTGGTAGACAAGTGATAGAGTCCATAAATTTTATTTTAATTGTTGTTATTTTATTACTTTATGGATTCAAATGGATTTAATTAAGTGGTTTTGTTATTATTTTATGCTATTGGGAGAATGGAGCTGTTTTGGACTATTTTGCAAAATTAAGGACCTGATTGAACAATTGAAAAAGTTTTTAGACAAAAATGAAGAAATTTCAAAGTTGAAGAACCAATTTGCAAATCATGGACTTCTTGTTGATTTCCAGCCGCGGAGCTAATTTTCTCTTTTAAATAGAATTTTAGTAGCTATACATAGACGCAAGCCCCCATGTGTTTCTCGTCCACTTTTATTTTCCACTGAAAATAAAGCCTTCATACTTCCGTTCATGTGTGGCTAAACCGTTTTATTTCTGATTCAATGGATTTATTCATTTATTTCATTATTAGATTTTGTTCTTAGTTTATTATTCTTGTCTATGATTTAAGTATTTGTTAATAATTGTGCTTATTTCATGGAAGTAGATGTCATACAAATTAACAACTTGATTTGTTATGTACTTTTTAGTGATATCTTCTAATTGAATGTTACATAATTGACACACACCGCAGTCCTTACTAGCAATTAGACAAAATATGTGCATTGGTGAGACAGTGAATATGCTTATTAGTTTAAACGTGAAATGAATGAGACAATGCCTAAATAGTTGCAGCTATCTCATGATGCCTGGCTAGATACCAATCTATAGTTGCCTAAATAGTTGATCAATAAATCTAAATTTTTAATCCTAAAATTCTCATAGCTAATTGTGTTTAGTCCAAGTGGGAGTTTGTTGGTTTTATATTTGAAAGCCAATCAATACAAGGATTGGAATTCATATTTATTGCCAACATGTTTTAGGAACATAAAGGGTTACACACAATAGGACAATTACTTGGGATAATTAAGGATTAATTTATGTGATAAATTAATTATAAAGACTTATTAATAAATAAGTCATGGACTTTATCATAATTATCCAAATCCATAGACTTATATTAATAACTCAGAGACACAAGTTCTGGTTTTAATCTGTCGGTTACATAAACCCTAGTTTATAATCCAGAGAACTAGCCGTCATACCTTGTGCCAGTGTTCTAAGAATTATTCGTGTGGATACCGTTAGAGGCTGGACACTTGAACAGTTTTGTAATCAAGTTTCAACATGTGTTGATCGTGATTGGTGGATTAACTGTTAAAAGTACATAATTCTGAACTGTTTATATTATTCATAAATTACAAAGTGATCTTAACATGGAATCAGTCTATATTTATTCTGCTGCATTAAGATTGATTTACTTGCATGAACAACCAGTTGCATTACTTTTACCAAATTTTGCAAATTGACCATTTTTGTTTAAATTTTTTGGTGACATAAGGAACGTGTGAGGACCTAATCCGGGGTTCCCTTTATTTTAGCATAAAAGATAAAATTAGTAGCTAGTTACTAAGAATCAATAGTTTTTAATCAATACAAGGTCACCTAATGATGCCACTCTCGAAACAAATAACGATATTATTTGATTTCATACAATAAACTAAAAGAAATGTGAGTCAATTGACTAAACCTATAAATTAAGTGGCTATTTGAGGGAAAAATAAAAAATTGACAAAACATCAACACATCTTACTCATCTCAGTCATTCTCTCCTGATGACAACACACGTTTGATGGCTCTCTTGTTGACAACCTACATACATTCATTAAACAAAGATTTGAGTAAAGAATTAAGAAGAAGAAGAAAAAAAAATGGAAAGCTCTCTTGCCTTCCTTTCTCTCTTCCACGCAGACACACACAAACTTAGCACACTCATTTATACTTTGTAGTTCTGATTCTAAAATCCCTTGTGCCCCAAATTTTAATTAAATCAAACGGCCACCACTCCTTTCAAACCGCCACCATCAATAGTCACCTTGTCTTGCCTTAGTTTTCATTCAATCTAGGCTAGAAAAAAAAAAAAAACCGGGGAAAACATGAAAAGAAAGAAAGAGGAAGCTGAGAGAAAGGAGAGGAGAAAAAGATGCTTGAGGGGTTGGTCGATTATTGCATTCGGCCATTTATTGGGCAGCGACGGTTCGGCAGCGGCAACGGGTTGGAAATCCTCGGGTGTGTTAAACATACTAAACATTTATTAGCCAATCTAAAATCTGAATTTAATGAATAATTGGTAAAGAAAGAGAATAACTGTTTAGCTAACTCTTCATTCTTAAGTTGCATGTCATGGATAGATTGTAAGGATTGTTAGTCGCTTAGTTTTATTGCTAGTTTAGCAGTATCTTAGAAATTATGGAACATAACAGGAGTTTGAAACTAAACATGATCTTATGACTAGGAACAAAAGGGAATTTTCAGATTCAAGCGCTGAATTTTGAGGCTTCGAATCTCTGTAATTAATGGCTATCTCTGTCCAAACTTTGATTGTTTTTGCTTATCATACTTCAAGTTTTATTGCCCAGTTAGTTGTCTGTTAATCGCCTACATGGATTTTCCAAATTTTTAGTGGAGATAAGTTATGTTTGTTGATTACGTTTCTGAAAATGCAACAGAAATCAGATTTGAAGCCCTCTGTTGTCAGCCCTTTTTCTCTTAGTTTTGGAACTCTTTTCGGGGATTTCTTTCTATTCTGTAATCTCCATTCAGCGTAGTTTGTTCAGGTTTTTACGGATTGTGAAATGGATTTGTCGATTGTCCGAAAACTTGGTTTGAACATGACCGCTGTTTCCTGAAATTCTGTTTTGTACTGCTGTTTTCGGAGAATCCTTTCTCCCTTCTCTTAAACTGTTTTAAAGAATTTTCTTTTGCAAATGTATTCTACGTTTGTGGAAGTTTATTATGGACTTTACGGGATGTAAATTGGAGCTGTGGATTGCCAGAAACCTGGGTTTGAATATGACTAACGAATTCTGGAATCTTAAAAGAATCTTATATAAAGAGGCAATTTACAGATCAGTTTTCTCCTGGTTCTTAAACTACTTTATAACGTTTCTTTCCACAAGCTTCTTCTATGTTTGATGAGGTTTATTTTGGTTCTTTCAGACCATTAAATGGAGTTATAGTTTGCTCAGAAATTGGATTTGAACTTGGATAGATGAATCTGAAATTCTGCAGAAACATCAGTGTTGAAGTGCTGTTTTTTGGGAACATTTTTCCCCTAAATTCTGAACTGTTTTTCTTGATTTCTTTTCATGAAACTTCTCCTTAATGAGTTTAGTTTATAATGGTTTCAACGTCTTGCGAAAAAGATCTTTCTTCTAATCAAAACCTTGCTTAAATCATAGCAACTTTATTGGTACTTTGATGAAAGTTTAGAATCTTGAAGTTGAGAAGCCAACTTTGAGATTTTGGTTTTCTTTTCCCGAATACTCTTTTCGAATGAGTTTTGTAAGTATCCACTCTCTTATCAACAAACTGTGACCTATAACCATAGCTTTTAAGAATGACATAAAAAGTCTTAGGAGGATAAAATGGAAAACTCGTCATTGAGATTATTATCATATTAGAGAAGGAAAACTATTGCAAATAAATATCATCTTTTGTTTTAGAAAATGGTTTAAGTAACAATGATTTTAAATGTTCCATTAACAGATTTTGAGAACTATCGTAGTGAATCAAGGGCAACGAGGTGAGTACCTCTTCTCACGCTGTATATTGTAATCTTGTCTTTCCCTCTAAGTGCATGATTGTCGAGTGATGTTTGTGTACCTGTGCTTGTGTTCTTTAAATGAATTGCAAGTGTTGTGTACTACTTGAACCTTATGATATGAAAACATGAGTTATTACTTGTGTGTGTGCACTAAACTTGCTCGCCCTTATTGAATGAAATTGATTGTCCTTACTGATCGGTTGTGTATTATATCACACCGAAATCTCTTACTGTCATGATTTGTAAACGAATACTTGTGCATGAATTGCCATGAAATTGTTGAGACTTGGATGTGTACATTATCACACGAGTCTCGGGGCCCCGATACCATAGATCAAATCCAACGGGTCGGCATTGGGCACAGACGTATGGATAGACTATGAATAGCTTTAGTAGGCGTGCACGAGCTACGAGTACTTGACTATTGTGGCCACTTGGAGTGACGGGTTATTGTTATTGGATTCGAAATGTAACTTGAACACCAATTGGGAATCTAACTTGGAAGACAACCCAAAAGACCACATAGGTCTTTGGCAGTCTCCAGTTAAGATCCACTCGTATCCTCATGAGAATATGTCAATGGCCTCGGATATGGTGATCTTTTATGTGCTAATGTGACTGAATGTTTCTTTTTTAAATGTAATTCATCGCGTAGATAATGGTAATCTAAGAGTTATATTGATAGAACCTTGTAGACAATGTTAATAAATGAAAATGATGGATGAAAATGAACTGTGTGAATAACTGCATGTGCACGTGACTAGATTACCGTATGCAGTATGAGAGACTGGGAGTTGTTGTTTGAGGTATTCACTGGGCTTTAAAGCTTATCCCATTATTTTTCCTCACAGGTTAGCAGGTTAGCTGAGTTAAGGAAAGAATAAATTGAATGGATTGTGAAGAGAAGCATTTGGCTTTTCTTTAGTCTAGCACTTATTTGAACTTCAAAATTTGTAATAAAATTTGGAAACATCTTTGTTGTAATTATTAGTCTTCCGCTGTTAAAAAAAAATTAGATATTTGAACATGTAATAGTTTAATTAGTTCTGTTCCACAAGCCTTGGGCGAGAGATCGTCCGCGGGCGGCTCATTTGGTCACCATACACGATAAATAATCGCACCTGAGACTTGGGCTGTCACAGAACGCGTCGTACTAATTCAGAAATAGAAAGTTCAATTCTTTTTATATTAATATTATTGATAAATCATTCTTGTTTCAAGATTAATTGATCAATAATCCATATGAGAGAAATTTTGATAATTCAGATGTGATGATATGTCTCCAACTCATTTCAATTTTAATTAGTTCTGTTCCACAAGCCTTGGGCGAGAGATCGTCCGCGGGCGGCTCATTTGGTCACCATACACGATAAATAATCGCACCTGAGACTTGGGCTGTCACAGAACGCGTCGTACTAATTCAGATATAGAAAGTTCAATTCTTTTTATATTAATATTATTGATAAATCATTCTTGTTTCAAGATTAATTGATCAATAATCCATATGAGAGAAATTTTGATAATTCAGATGTGATGATATTTCTCAAGCATATTTAGCCTCATTATTACTTGTAAATAAGTCTAAATAGATAGGATTTGTTTAGTTTTAATTATCTTTTGTGTTTTTGGGTGATCAGGATGCTGAAATTCTAAATGGAGCAAAATATGGGCTAAAATGGAAAAAAAGAGCAAGGTTTTAGAAGATTGCTGTCACTCAGGCTAGTGACGAACTTCACTTCCTCAAGTGATTGTTGTTGCTGCTGCTGATGGGACACGCCGCACAAACGTGAGGCTGAAGAATCAGATATTGGAAGCTTTGAGGAAACTTGGAGGTGAAGCAAGGAGGCTGATTTTATTATTGCTAACTTTGTGGCTGAAAAGGAGGACAACAAGAAGATGGAGACAACTTGCTCAACTTGCTCAAAGCAAGTTGCTCAAATGGCCAAGTTACTCAACTTGCCAAGTTGCTCCACTTGCTTGTCAAGTTGGCAACTTACCAAGTTGCTCATTTTGTGGAGATTAAAATAGTAAAACGTGGCCTCATCCAAGGTCTTTATATAGGCCCAATCGGCTACAAGAATGCATGAATGAATTAGATTAGGAAGAGAATTAGATATAAACACAAAGGGGTGTAAGAAGCAGCTAGGAGTAGCAAGTTCTGCCTGCCACTCGGGAGAGTAAGAATACTCACTCGAGGGAGTGATCTGGTGACAGCAGCAAATTCCTTAAGTTCTTCTCTCCTGATCTTAGTTGTTTCCTTGTTTTGTATTGATGTTCAATGCCTATAAATGCATCCTTGTGTATTTGTTTCTCTAGATATGTGTAGCTAAACTCTCTCTAGGGTCTAATTCCTCTTATCTATACAAGTATGTTTTGGTAATGCTCCTATATGATTTATTGTTTGTAGTTTATGTGATTGAATCAACCTTTTAGTTAGCCATGACAACCAGTTAATTGCGCATGCATACGATGGAATCCATGCGCGGTGAACATAGTCTAGAACTGCTTAAACAAGTCTATGACAGGGGGAGTGACAACCTCTGGTTCTAAATAACAAGGATACTTAGTTATTTGACATGGATGATCACTTGAGGCTTATGTAATTTATGCCTTAGTATAATTTGAAATCAACATAGCAAAGATAGTTGGTTTGTAATACTAAGAGACCTTTTGGAACAATGACACGGACCTTTAGATATACAAGTGTCTGATCAAACATAATTCATATATGCAAAAGGACCAAATAAAACAATAACACAATTGTATATAGAAGAGTGAAGGCTGACCTAGGTTCTTTTTCTGTTTAACTTTCTGTCTGCTCACTCTGTCAAATGATATTTCTCACTCGCCCGAGTGACATCTCACATTTTGTTTTTATTTTACTCTCTCTACTATCTTTTCCTTGAATCGTCTTGGGTTAATTAGAATTCCTCCCGAAAATGTGGATCGACCGACTTACTACTACTACAGTATTAAGTTGGTAAAAATTTCTTAGGTGGATTCGATACTCATTAAAATTGTCGCCGTTGCAGGGGAGGGCGATCGACTTCTTTTTAACCCTTTATGAATCTTTTCTTTTAATTTCTTTGCTGAAATCGGTCTATTGTTTTCTTTTATTACTTTTGATTATTTGATAGATAAAATCCATTTGATATTTCGTTTGGTTACTTTTACGGTTTAATTTCTAGTGCATGACTAGGAGTAATCCTACTAGTGAGCTGTTTTTAGACCCTGAAGTCAAAGCAACTGCTAGGAGAACTAGGTCCTTGCCATAAAAATCTATTGCTACAGTAGAGAAGACAGAGTCTACTTTTGAAATCAGGGAGAAAGTTGTAGCAAGGAACAATGCTAGACCAGTTGGAGCTGTAGATCTTCACCAACCTCAACCCAGATTGCTCTGTGACTATTTCATCCAACATCAGGAAGAAGTGCAATAACCCCTGGTATACCATGATGTGGAGGTTGATAATTTTAAACTAAAAACTGAAATGATTTAGTGGGTACAAGCTATGTGCCCTTTTCCTGGATTGTCAAGTGACGATCCATATGAACACATCAGAAAGTTTCTACATCACTGTAGTACTTTCAAGATACATGGACTATCCAAAGATGAGGTTTATCTGAGGCCGTTTCCCCACACTCTACACGACATTGCTGCTAAGTGGCTGGACACTCTGCCCAACAACTCGATTACATCTTGCAGTGAATTGAGACAATCCTTCCTGATCAAGTTTTTCCCACCAGCAAAGGTTGTTGCATACAGATCTGCAATAATGACTTTCCAACAACATTATGCAGATACTCTGTATGAAGCATGGGAAAAGTTGAAGGAGTTGATAAGGAGGTGTCCATAGCCATTGATGAGCCTATGCAGTTATGCATCTTTTACAGTGGTCTTCTACAATCATCAAGGGAATCCCTTGATGCCTTTGCTGGAGGAGCCTTCATGATAAAGTCAGTGGTCAAAGCCAAACAACTATTGGAGAATATGTCCACTAACCATTTTTGATGGCAAGTTGAGCCAAGAGCTGCAGTGAAGAAGGCAGAAGTTTTGGAGCTGGATTCAGGGACTAACCACCAAGCCCAAATGGTGGCTATGATGCATGAGATTGTTAAGCTAATGACAAGCTTAAGCAGACCAAAGGCTAAGGTATGTGAATTTTGTTCACATAGCAGTACCCCTTGCCAGGTGACAATTAAAGAAGCTCAATATGCAAGGCAAGGCAATGATGGTGGGCTCAACAACTATAATAGCTGGAGGTCTCAGCAAAAGAACTATTGGAGTAGCAATCAACAAGGAACTTGCTAGAGACCTGCTCAACCATCAGGTTTTTAGAATCATCCTTTTAGAGTTGAAGAAGAAAACTGTATTAAGATGGGGAATACTTTGATAAGCTTGGATGCCACAGTGAAGGATCTACAAAGACATGTTGCTCAATTAGCCAAAGAAAATTCTAGTAGGCTGGCTGGACGCTTGTAATATGCGTATCTTCAATTGTCACTGGAGTTAGGGAATAGAATAGTATAATATTCATCTTAGAGGTGTATCTTCTTCGTGTATTTTTCTATTTTCTTCTTTGACTCTTCAGGATTACGTCCTTTTGGCTTAAAAAAAAGCTAGATTATGTTGTTCATGAACTTCATTTCAACTAACTTTAATCAGTTGGCAAGAAATAAAGGTCGAAACTAAACATATAAGTAATGAGTATATTTCCTGGGCTTCCGGTGGTATGAGAGCAGTCCTAAGATCTTCTATTAAAGCCGCACAATCTTTGTAGACCTTAACCCGAGTGATGCCGAAATTCGATGCTTCCCTGAGGCTAGTAAGCAAGTAAGTGCCTCTGTTTGAAATGGGGATAAAGCTTGAATTTTCACCATCTTGATATGCATTGCCATATGATACAAATCCTGGAGATTCAACTGAGCACAAATCTAAACTGCAGAAGTTTGTTTCAAATTACGGCACCAAGACTTGCTCTTGTCCCACCTATAACTCGCCAAGACAACAACCCACTCCGGGGATATTTCTATTTAAGGATGAATCGAATGGAAAATTCAAAAGATGGTAGACAAGAAGATGAAAGAAGTGTTTTTGGAACGAACCCTATCAAAATGTGTCAATTAAATTCCTACCTCGTGATGGAAACGCATCGATTTGTTCCAAAAGGACCACGAACTCAGCATCCAAGTTAAGAACCAAATATTGTACAAGGGTAGCCACACAGTTTGTATGAAACTCAATTCAAGCTTATGCACATCAAAAGTTAATCACCAAGATTAACCCAAAAATAACTTCACTTGTTCTTATCGATTAATGATCAAATTCGTCAAATCATAAACATCAAAATTTCGGCCAAAGACCCTACTTATTGGGATAAACAAGCCTTTACAAAGCAAAGTCCAAATTCAAGGAAACCCTAATTCAATTTGGAAAAAATATTAAAATAACTAAAATTTAAATCGTACTAGGAAAGCAATTAAAAAGGTTACTTCTATTACAAGTAAAACTCTTGTAATTGGAAATTACCAAAAACAAGCAAAAACCTTGCAACAAAAGTCACCATCAACTTCATAAAAGTGATTAGGGTTTTAGGGAGGCCTTAAACCCCGTAAATCTATATCATTCCCTTTTACTCGAAAATATTTTTCCTCAAATCTGCATCATCGCACATAGGGAACTCCTTGGAAGATCTTAGCTCGCCACACTCATCTCGGATCGGATGCATCTTAACAACCTTGTCATCTTCTTTGAAGTTAACACAACAAAGAATAAAACAAGATCAAAATCAATATAGTGATCATCTTGGTTTGGAACAATCCCTAGTCGTCTATCTATAATCGTATCAGTCCCGCTTTCCTCAAAAACATTCGTCTTCGTATCTTGGAGCATATAGTACCAAAGGAAGAAGCGATACCTTGATCCTTCATTTTCCATTTTGAGAAATGCTATACAAAAAAGATTGAAAAAGGTATGTACTGCATGAAGAACTTGAGCCTTTGTTGAGAATAAATAGCCAAACGTAAAATCTATGTGTTCAACTTCTGAATATTTTTGTAAAAGACTTGGCTCTTTCACTTGATCAACTATAATGACTTGAACCTCAGACACAATCTTCTTGGATACCTCTTCAATGACTTCCTCAAACTCTTCCTTGGTCACCTCCGTGGACACTTCCTCGGTCACATTCTCATTCACCTCTTCAATTGCTCTCTCAATCACTTTTTTGGTCACATCTCCGGTCACCTCCTTAGGTATTCTTTGTTTCTTTTGTAAGGAATCAAGTGCACAAGAAAGTTTCTTATTGATGTTTGCAATTTCTTCCTTCATATCCTTATAACTTGATTCATTTGACCAAAAGTATCATCATGATTATCACGAAATTTAGCTCGGCATCCGTCTCCTCACCTATAATTCCTATCTCGATCACAATCCTAATAATATTTTCTTTGACTCCTTCAATCTCTTGGTTGGTCAAAATTATCTAATTGATATTGGCTATAAAAATTCCGGTACATCTTTCCACAACATGCAGGAGCAATTTCAGCAAACCAACAAACTTAATTGCTAAAATTAACCATCAGAAGACCAACATGCATGAACCAACAACTAAGAGCACTAATTTGCACGACAAAGTAACCAATGGACTAATGCGCACAATCCACAAACTGAAGAGACTCAATTGAAACAATCAGAAAACATAAAGGACCTATTGTGCAAAACCTTGAAACTTTGGCATTTGAAAAAAATTGAAGCCCCCTTGAAATTACTCCCCCGCCGCACAACAACAGAAAAAATACTCCCTCCCCAGTCGGCTTCAGCGACCACCGAATGCAGCAGGCAGCAACAATCCCAGCTCCCTTTAGTCCCGGTCAATACTTCGATTCCTCTTCCTTCAACAGCCGCCGCCGTTTGGATCAATGACAACACCGGCGAAATAAACTAGATTTTTTACTCCATCGCCGAGACTTTGCTGCCAAGTAATTGCAGCGCCGCCAGTATGTTGCCTTCGAATTCATAACCACAAACAGTAGTCAACTCTCTTTTTTTTTTTGTGACGGGAAAAACCCTAAGCCACAAACAACCAAAACCTTTTTTTTTTTTTTTTTATCTTTTGACGGCAGAAAACCATAGACCTTACAGCCACAAACTAAATTTGGACGCTTCTTAATTTGGTACATCAATGTACTAATGCATCTCGGGTCTTACTACTTAAACAGTGTCTCTGTATTGAAATACAGGGGTAAGACTGTGTACATCTTGACCCCCCAAGACCCCAACTAAGTTGGGCATATATTGGATATGTTGTTGTTGTTGTTGTTGTTGACTAAGCATAAGAAACCCTAGGCCGCCAATTTTTCTTTTCTCCTCTTGCCTTCAACACCACAAAAAATCAAGAAACAGCTTCAAAACTAAAAATTAAACAAGAACAAACCTAAACTCTGAGGTCAATTGATATGAATTATGGGGATTCAGTTGAGCATGACTCTAACTTGTGAAAGTTTGTTTCAAATTACGGCACCAAGACTTACTCTTGTTTCACTTATAACTCACCATGACAACCAACGACTCCAGGGATATTTCGATTCAAGCATGAATTGCATGAAAAATTTAAAAAGATGGTAGACAAGAAGATGGAAGAAGTGTTTTCGGAACGAACCCTATCAGAATGTGTCAATTGAATTTCCACCTCACGATGAAAACACGTCGATTTGCTCCGAAAGGACCACGAATTATGCAGATCAAAACTTAATCGCCAAGATTAACACAAAAAGAACTTCATTTGTTCTTATCGATTCACCATCAAATTTGTCAAATCACGTACATAAAAATTTTTGCCAAAGACCCCGACTTATAGGGATAAACGGGCCTTTACAAAGCAAAACCCAAATTCAAGGAAATCCTAATTGAATTTGGAAAAAATATTAAAATAACTAAAATTTAAATCCTACTAGGAAAGCAATTAAAAAGGTTACTTTTGTTACAAGTAAAACTCTTGTAATTAGAAATTGCCGAAAAATAAGTAAAAACCTTACAACAAAAGTTACAATCAACTTCATAAAAGTGATTAGGATTTTAGTGAGGCCTTAAATCCCGTAAATCCACATAACCATACCAAATGGCCAAACAATGGTCCATGCTCCACCCACTTTCCGTGTCTGTGGATGAAAAGAGGCATCGAAGGTGATTGAGGCGCAATTGTCCAAAGGTATCTAATTTTAATTCAGCTGAATTGGAAGTGAAGGTGTCCATCCATCCACTTGTGAACCACACCTCAGTAAACCTTTTTTGTGAGCCACAATGTCATTTTGGATGATCCGCCAAGAAAGAACTAGATCATTGCTCTGATTTCGCCATATCTTATCGTTGCTTTCCGACCATATATATCCTCCAGGTTATAATGAGGAATAGATCCATATCCTTTGTTGTAGGTGTCGACTGGATCCACTGGATGTACCAATCAAAGAGATTTATACGTATCATTCAGAATTGATTGTGACACTTAACAACTAAAAAAAGATGAACATTATCATCTTCATTCTCACCACATCTAAGGCATCTGGTATGGAGGTCCACTCCTCTTTTCCGTAGTTTTGTGTGTGTGGAGAGAACATTAAATAAAGCCCTCCAAAACAACAGGTTTTACTTAGGTTGATCTTTGGCATTCCATAATATTTTCCAAGCCGTAGTCTCTGATGTGAGCTGAGGGTCGGTTTGGGCCACCAGTGGATCTTGCAAGTTAAGTGCAGTATGATCTCCTGTCTTTATAGTATACTACCCATAAGGCGTTTTGCTCCATTGAAGTTTGTCCTCCTGATTTGCAGTAGCTGGGTCAACGAAGATTCCGGTAATATGAGGGATTACTGAGGGTGGAAAGATGGAGTTCAAAACTGACAATATCCATTGACCACTGGGCCTAATAAAGTCTTGAACCATAGGGACAAAATTCGTGGCTATGACTGAGTCTCTCTGAATAGGATTCGGATGATTTGGCATCCAATCCTCATAGATGTTGATGGTTTTCCCAGAAATCAATTTCCATTTGACATTGTTATGAAGGAGTTGATCCCCCAATAAGAAACCGTAGACCCCCAGGATGAAGTGTTTGGTGGTTCTGTTGGTAGGAAAAAACTATTAGGGCAATATTTAGCCATGTATAGCCTTGAGAGAAGGGAGTCTGGTGCTTCCAGGATCTTTTGCCCGTGCTTTGCCAACAAATATTGGTTGAATTCCTTTGTTGATTCCAGACCAATACCGCCATGGAATTGTGATTTGCTATTTTTTTTCCAAGAATGCTAGTGGATTCCTTTAGATGTATTGTCACCCTTC
The DNA here is from genome assembly GCA_949775105.1 of Oldenlandia corymbosa var. corymbosa. Taxonomy (NCBI): domain Eukaryota; kingdom Viridiplantae; phylum Streptophyta; class Magnoliopsida; order Gentianales; family Rubiaceae; genus Oldenlandia; species Oldenlandia corymbosa. Next base: position 2,557,958 of record OX459123.1, read on the forward strand.
CAGATGAAATTCCCAATGGTCTGATCAGCTGTGTGTAAAGTAGATGCTGGAAGCTTAAAGACCCCAATAGGATAAACCAATGATGAAGTTTAATTGAAGTGCTTTGCAGTTTGTAGGAGAGGGTTTCTTGTGCATCTTCAAGTACTATTATTCTGGGATCAGTTAATCCATAAATGTTGAAACTTCTTCTTGTTCCTTGTTCTGGTGCCTTTGTCCTTATGCTGAACTAGAACTGGGCAATGATCAGAAGTCATGATGGGAAGAATTCTGATAATGGCCTTGTTGTAAAGCTGCAAATATTGTCTATTAACAAAAGCTCTGTCCAATCTTTCAAATATGGCATCATTTCCTTGCCGTTTGTTCGTCCAAAATTACCAACATCCAAGATGTTGGAGTTCTTTCATGTCATTGTGTAAAAGAAACTGCCTTATGCTTCTAGTATAATGATCTCTTACTGGCCTTCCTCCAAGTTTATCTTCTTGATTGACTACCCGATTGAAATCCCCTAAGATGATAGTTGGATAGTTTAAACTGCTAAAGGTATTGTTTAACTGGGACCAAAATTAGGCTCGACCTTGTAAAGAAAGAATTCCATACACAAAGGTGGCCACCCACTCAACTCCAGTAGCCTCTCGTACTTGGACTACAATAGCAGTGGAGTTTTGCATGAGCACATTTAATTGAATACCATCAATCCAAAACAGCCCAAGACCACCGATAAGACCTATTGCATCTATTACAATGGAATTCTTAATACAAGTTAACTGTTGCCAGGCTGCTATATGATCATTATTGGCTTTAGTTTCCATGATAAACAAAATACTAGGTCTATAACTCTTAAGTAACCTACCTAATGCATACTTAGTTAAGACATAATTAATACCTCTACAGTTCAATGATAAGATATTCATATGGGCAAAGGCAGTTGATCAAGCTCAACCGCTGCAAAGCACTTTAGGATGTTAGAGAACTTACCTTTTGACGAAGTGATCAAAACATGGCTATAAGGTCTAGCTGAGAATGCCTCGCTGGTGCACTCTGATTCCACAGGTATTTTCCAAGCAAAGACATATGTATCCGCAAAATCTGGTTCCCATATATGTGTGAGCATTCTCTTTTTGCACGGTAGGTCTTCCTCATCTCCAATCTCCTCTGCTTTCCTCTTGTTGTTGAAGTCTGTGACAGCTTGATCATTGGGAGTATGGCTAGTTTGTAACCTTTCTTTGTAAGCTGTTGAGAATTTTTCTGATTTTGCCTACCAGCTGAAGCCAACTTTTATGAATGTAACTTGGCCGAGTGACTTGAAAAACTTTCTTCCCTGCTGCAATTTTTTTACATTAGCCATGAACTAGTTATTCATCTTGCAGCCTGTAATTCCATATAACTTTCTTGTATCTTTCGTTCGGCACACTGATGCTAACAAGAAGGACAAGGATGGTGCTGATGAATGGATTTTGTTTGATGCTACCACATCTTCATTACATTGCTGGATATCTTTTTCCCCATTGTTGTCAACCATGGTGCAATCCACCGAAGTAACCATACCGTAGTTTCTTAAATTGACCTGGAAGGTGTCAATGTGCATAACATGAGTCGATAAACTATCACTCATGTCAGGTATTTTGCTTCTTCCAAAGTTTCATTTATTGTATTTTTTCAATTGAAAATAAAACCCGTAAATGAATTTTCACATTGAATAAATTCTCCAACCTTGTATAAAGCACTTAGTGAAGTAATCTACCGCTATGATAACCCAGAAAAAATCCAAGACTTTCCTCCCTGTTATCGAGGCCAGGGGTTTAGCTTCTACCCACTTAGTGAAGTAATCTACCGCTATGATAACCCATCTTACTCCTCCTACCCCTTCCGGATGAAAGGGGCCGATGATGTCAGGGCCCCATTGGTAGAATGGCCAAGGGCTTTGGATGGTGACCATCTCGTGCTGTGGCTGTCGAGTGATGAGAGAGAAGCATTGACACTTTTCACATTTCTGTACCCACTGGTAGACGTCCTTGAAAACTTTGCTAACAAAATAAACGGAGATTTCTCTGCTATCTTTACGCTGCACGAGTACGACCGAGATGGCTTTCTCTTGAGTTGCCAGGTAAATATATAGTGTCTCCCCTGGTTCGGGCTTAGCTAATGTGGGCAACTGCTTGAGGTGCTCCTTCAGGTCTTGGAAGGCCTTCTGACATTCTTGATTCCACTCGAATTTTTTGCTTTTGCAGAGGGTATGGAAGAATGGAAGGCTTCTCTCCGCAGCTCGAGACAGAAACCTGTTCAAGGCTGCCAAGAAGCCCGTGAGCCTCGATTTTGGTTGGATCAACACTTATTCCATCCTTGGACACTTGGTATCCTAGGAATTTTCCTAACCCTACACAGAAGGTGCATTTTTTAGGATTCAACTTCATGTTAATTTTGCGTAAGATTGTGAAAATCTCCCGCATATTTGCAGCTACTTGCTCGTCCTTGTTTGTCTTTATCACCATGTAGTCCACGTAGATCTCGATGTTCCGGCCTATTTGGACATGAAAGGTTCTATTCACGAGACGCTGGTACGTGGCGCCTGCATTTTTAAGTTCAAAGGACATCTTGTTGTAGCAATAAACCCCCATCTCAGTGATGTAAGCCGTCTTCTCTACATCTTCCCGTGCCATGAGGACTTGATGATATCCCTTGTACGCATCGAGGAAACTGAGGACTCTATATCCGGCAATACCTTCTACCATCTGATCTATGACTGGTAGGGGGCAACAGTCTTTGGGGCAATGCTTGTTAAGGTCGGTGTAGTCTTCGCACATGCGCCGAGAATTATCGGGTGTTCGCACCAAGACCGGGTTAGCTAACCAAGTAGGCCATAGAACTTCTCGGAGTATGTTGGCACGGACTAGCTTCATTGTTTCTTCATTGATGACATCATTACGTTCATGAGCTAATACTCTTTTTTTCTGCTGCACCGGTTTGACACTTGGGTCGACATTTAGCTTATGTTCCATAACTTCTCGAGGAACTCCTGTCATGTCCGCTGGAGACAAGGTGAATATATCGCGGAACTCATGTAGTAAGGTGCTAACCTCACCTAGCAATGGGTCTCGGAGAAAAATACCGATCTGAACGGTCTTGGCAGGGTCAGTCTCGCTCAGGATCAATTCTCGCGTCTCGCTGCTGAGCGGGGGAAGGTCGGAGGTCTCGGGATCTTCTGCCTCTGGTGGTTTGGACGTTTGTCAAATTGAATAACATTCCGACACGGCGGTGCCCGAATTAAGATATGCGGTCTTTTTTCCGATTCTAACCGCTTTGAGCAAGCACTCTCGAGAGCTATGCTGGCATCCTTGCACCACTCCAACTCCATACTCTGTCGGGAATTTCATTACGAAGTGATAGGGAGACCAGATTGCGCGTGCTTGGCACATCCAGGGTCGTCCTAGGATCATGTTGAACGGTGAGGGTGCATCTATTAGAGCGAAATCCATGGTTAAGGTGTTTGTTCTAGGATGTGACCCTACCAAGATGGGGAGGCTGATTATTCCTGTGGGGATAATAGTGTGGCCTGAGAATCTCATTAAAGGCATTGTAGCTGGGGGGATGCAAGGGTTCTTGATATTCATTTTCTTGAAACAATCACTGTATATGATGTCGGCCGTGCTGCCATTATCCACGTAAACCCTTCCGACTTTTTCGTTTGTAATTATTGCCTCAATGACCATAGTGTCGCTGTGGGGACAGATGTCCGGGACGACATCGCTGTCTGTGAATACGATGGCCTCTGTCCCCTTGAACCTTTTGTGGCTAGGCTCCTGTCGAGGAGTTTTGGTGACAGTCCGCAATGAGTTCTTCATGGCCGTGGTGGATAAAACTTCGAGGGGAGCTTCGTAAATAGCTCCTACCTGGTGAGTAATTAGTTTCGTTGGATCCGTTGGGGGGAGTTGCTGGAGTGGCTGCGGTGTTGCTTCAGTAATGTGATAAGGTTGTTGTTAGGTGTTAGCTCTCGGTTGCCAATTGTTTTCCCGGCCGTCTCTCCGTGGCGGGCCTTTGAAGTTTCTTTTAGGGTGATCTCTTGACTTGGGGTCTGTTATTCTTCTGCCGGGAGGCTGCTCCTTGCACATACTGCTGAAACTTCTCAGACTGGACCTCGTTCTCGATTTCCCTCTTAAGCTCTTGGCAATCCTCTGTGTCATGGCCATGATCTTTGTGATACTCACAATATTGTTCTGTTGATCTGTTTGGGTTAGGCGCCAAAGGTTTCGGGGCTGGTAACTCGTCCCTATGGATCTAGAGGATTTCTCGTCGCAGCTTGGTTAAGGGTGTTAATTGCCTATCCATCTTGGGCATTCCCGGTTTGTTTTCCAGGGGGATTTTTGGCTTGTCCCTTACTCCTACCGAGGCGAAAGATTCCTGGGACCTCTTCAGTGTGTGTTCTCGTTGTATATGGATCTCGACGATGGCCCATATCTCCTGAGCATTCTTGGGGAACTTGGTCGAGAGCTTAACTCGCAACATTGAGGATTTGCCGAAGGGGTTAAGGCCTTGGATGAATCCATTGCGAACATCCCGATCATCGATGTTGTCGACCTGAAAGGTTTCTTGTATGAATCGTTTGTGGAAGTCGGATAGACTCTCGTATTGCTCTTGTCTGACTGAGGAGAGGCCAATGGACATCCGCGAGATTCGTTTACTCTGGAAGAATCGGGTAGCAAGTTTGACGGACAAATCTTCAAAACTAGTTATAGTCCCCTCTGGTAATTGCCCAAACCATCGTTGTGCTGACCCGGCCAAGTAGGAAGGTAGCCCCTTGGCCATGAAATTCATAGTTGCGTTTCGGATTCTCATGACTTGGACATATCCTTGCAGCCATTCTCATGACTCGGATTCATAGTTGATTTTGACATGGTATCAGAGCCCACAATCTGTAGACCTGTGATAACTATGGACCCGTGTGTGCGGGCTTGTGGACTGACCCAACAGTATATCTAGTCAATTATGTTGTATTGTGTAATCTCAATGGGCCAAATACCCCATTGGGCTTGAGGGAGGGTGTTGGGACAAAGAATCCCAAATCGGCCTCGTGAAGGATCTGTCACCTGTTTATAAGTGCGATGGCCATCTCGCTCATTGCCAATTGGTTTTGAGATGGGAGCCCAAGGTGACTTTGACACAATTAATCACAGAAAACAACTCAGTTTGGGGCCAAAAAAGGTTATGTTCATCATGCCTAAGCCTGTACCAAAGTGGAGACCCAAACCTGATACATTAAGGACAAATTCCACCTCTAATAAACCGAACATTGCATCATCATCTGGCCTTTAAAGCAATGAAAGAGAGGTTACGCCAATTAATATTGATGATCAAGTTACAAATTTAGCAAATAAGGCGGCTTTAGGAAGTGAATCAGTTTTAATTGAAAATCAAAATAAAGGCAAAACAGCTCGTTGTTTTCTGAACCTTCTGAACTTCTCAATTTTCCTCCTGTTTTGACTGATTCTTCTAACAATTTGGAGGTATCTAAAGTGAATCTAGCAGGTTTTCAAACTCATGCGACTATACAGGACCCGGAACGACTAGAAGATTTATCATCAAGGATTATTCCTGACGATGAGATCCAAATTGGCAGAAGCAAATTCTCGGATGAAGATGAGGACGATCCACGTAGTAGATGGTCAGACGGGGAGAAAGATGGTGCCCAATTACATAAATCTGATGGTTTGACAACGATAAAGCATAAGTTTGAAAAATACAATTGCAAGAAGGCTTCGAGCCTTGACATTCATCATGGTTACAATAATTTTTAAATAAGTTTTAAAGTAGATTTTTCTAATGATAAGTCACATAATTTGGAATGTTAGAGGTATCAATAATTAAGGGTCTCAAAGACGTTTGAAGACTTTAATGCATAAAATCTCCATTTTAGTTTTTTTAGAATCCATGCCAAGTGAAAATAAATTAGATAACATTAGAAACGAACTTGGTTTTGATAGAGCTTTTTCATCATGTTCAAGTAAAATTTGGTTTTTTAGCACCAATGTTTATGATGTCCAACTGATTGGAGGTATCGATCAGTCATTGCATTTTTAAATTAAACATGTTTCTGGAGGTTTTAGTCTTTCCATGATGGCCATATTTGCAAACTCTAAATGAAGTGGCAGGCATGTCTTATTGGAAGACCTTGTGAGTTTTCGACAACAACGGCCGTCAGTTCCATGGATAATTGGTGGTGATTTCAACATCAGCCGATCTTTAGAAGAGTATTCAGGGGTACCAGTTCAAGACCATGTTTCCATTGAGGAATTTGATGATTGTATAGAAACTTGTGGTTTGGTAGAGATGAACACGGTTGGTGAAGAATTCATGTGCGGCGGAACACAAAGTACAGGTTGGGTTAGCAAAAAATTGCACCCATTCTTGTTCTCACAGGAGTGGTCAACTAAGTTCCCGGTAGCTTCAATCGAACATCTCGAGAGGACGACTTCCAATCTTTGTTCCTTTTGTAGTACTGTCCTTACGAAGAAGCTCGACAGAGAAGTTTCCATTTTCAAAAAATGTGGCTTCAGAGAGCCGACTTTATGGATATGGTTAGAGATAATTGGAATCAGCCTTTGGGCTAGTCGGGGATGCTGGGATTTTCACTAAAATGGCGAAGACTGAATGTAAAGCTAATGTCATGGAACAAGGAAGTTTTCAGTAATGTTTTTGACAACCTACATCTGGCCGAGGAAAAAGTAAGGCTCCTTGAAATCCAGTATGATCATAGTCGATTGGAAGAAGATCGGATGTCGCTCAATCAATCTAAGGCACAATTACCGCTCAAATTAAAAGAATTAGAAGATTATTGGTGGCAAAAACTGAAGTTGAAATGGTTGAAAGAGGGTGATGGGAATACTAACTGCTTTCATGCCCACTTGATCGAAAGGAAAGCTCGGTTAGGAATCCATAAGACAAGCTGCGAATGGAACCTGGCTTACTTCTAGAAATGAAATTGAAGAACATGCTGCATCTTTTTTAAAAAATTTGCTCTCGGATGAAGGCTTTATTGATGAGAATGAGCAGCAATCCTTCTTACAGCAAATTCCAAATCTACTTACTGAGGAAGATCGTGTTGCATTACTACATAACATCACCGAGGAAGAAGAGAAAAATACAATTGATAGTCTTGATCAAGATAGTGCCCCTGGATCGGATGGTTTTGGAGGGATCTTCTACAACCATTGTTGGAACACCATTGCTTCCGACTTGAGACGAAAGTTTCTTCAATAAATTCCTCCTTCTCAGTGCATGTATCTTTTATAAATAATAATGTATATGTTAATTATAAATAAGATTTAGATATTAATTTGATTACTTAATAATACTTAATGAAGGTTTTTCAAGGATTGCAAAAATTCGAACGAAAGATAGGGTAAACAGCTGAGCAATAAATTAGGTATGACTAATAAAGAAATCAAATGCTGGTTCCAAATCCGGAGAGTAAAAATAAAGGTACAAAAATAAGTACTCTTAAGTCACATTACATTATTTCATATTATTTCAAAAATTAAAAAAGTTAAGGGATTCGAACAATATCATTTTAATCTTTATACTGACTCACTGTGAATTCTTAGGGCTATTATCGGGCAAAGACTGAGCTAGCCCTATAATCATGAATTTATATATTTATATTTGATTTTTGTTTCATTTAGACAAAATAGTAAGATTTTGTATTTCGTACCTAACTATTTTTTTTTTCACAGATTTTGCTATGAAAGTATTGCGGTAAAATTAATTCTTTTCATTTCATGAAGGGTGGGGATAATATTAGGTCAAGTTCTAGCCTCCAGGAAAAATTTATTTTTGTTTCCAAAACTGTCAATTTAAACCCAAAGATTATTATCCTCTCTCCCTGATTAGATATGGCTAATATCTGACTTAATTAATTTATTATATTCCTTTTGTCTACGTCTCTATTTCTCATATCACCCATTGGTTGTTCTACCAACATGCATTTTGCCCATATGAAAGAAGGAGTTTTAAAGATGGCAAATTGAAGACTTTCCCCTTTACGATCTTTATTCTTTCAAAGTAGATAGCAAAGCTCAGCATCTCGAAGCCTTCATGCTATGGGCGCTGGAAAGGTACATTTTTTTCTTGGGATACAAGCAGTTTTGTTCAATTGTATTTGACAATTATCGTTGCAAGGTTGATACTACGTGCCAAGAAATCCTATTAACTCAGCCTTCGATTCTTATTTAGATTAGGTTCACACATGCAGTAATAGAGCCACCGACGTAGTGAGCTCCCTCGAAAGGGTTCAGACTCCAAGAAGAGTTGTACTCTCTTGTACCGTTATCAAAATCACGTCGAAAAAGCTTTCATCATTATGAATGTCATTCGGCCCAAGTTTCTTCAATTGGAGAATTTAAATGGAATTAAATGGTTTATACAGGCATGTTGCGAGAAACAAATTCACGTAACCATCTTAAATGATTTTTGATATGTTTAGAAATTGCTTGAGCGACCCCATATTTTACAAATGAATTTTGATATGGAAGCTCAAAATTTTTTCAGTAGTGAGATTAATCGCTAAAAATTTTCTTATTTCCTGAAATTTCAGTAGCCTTGTGATTTTTTTTAATGTTTAGTGATTCATAAAATCAAAAGAAATTATAAAAATAGTATTTACACACATTACTCATAGATTAAATATTAAAATTTTCCTATATTTCTTTTAAGTCATTTAAGGATATTGATAGAAGATGGATTACAAAGATGGAGAAAATGGTCACGTGGATAATGAAATTTCTATTGGTCAGAAAACGACAAGAAGGCACGTGCTAGACTCTCTACAAGTCAATTGACTTGAGAGATAAGTTTCTTCAATAAATTTCGCCTTCAAGTGCATATTACCATTATAAATAATAATGTATATTTTAATTTGAAATCACATTTAGATATTAATTTGATATCTAATAATACTGAATAAAGGTTTTTTACGAATAGCCTAAATTCGAATGGAATACAACATAAACAGCTGAGCAATAAAATAGGTATGACTAACGAAGAAATTAAATGCTGGTTCCAAATCCGGAGAGTGAAAATAAAGGTACAAAAATAAGTACTCTTAAGTCACATTACATTATTTCTTAATATTTCAAAAATTAAATAAGTTAATGGATTCGAACAATATCATTTTAATCTTTATACTGACTAACTGTGAATTCTTTGGGCTATTATCGGGCAAAGACTGAGCTAGCCCTATAATCATGAATTTATATATTTATATTTTTTTTTGTTTCATTTAGACAAAATAGTAAGATTTTGTATTTCGTACCTAACTATTTTTTTTTTCACAGATTTTGCTATGAAAGTATTGCGGTAAAATTAATTCTTTTCATTTCATGAAGGGTGGGGATAATGTTAGGTCAAGTTCTAGCCTCCAGGAAAAATTTATTTTTGTTTCCAAAACTGTCAATTTAAACCCAAAGATTATTATCCTCTCTCCCTGATTAGATATGGCTAATATCTGACTTAATTAATTTATTATATTCCTTTTGTCTACGTCTCTATTTCTCATATCACCCATTGGTTGTTCGACCAACATGCATTTTGCCCATATGAAAGAAGGAGTTTTAAAGATGGCAAATTGAAGACTTTCCCCTTTACGATCTTTATTCTTTCAAAGTAGATAGCAAAGCTCAGCATCTCGAAGCCTTCATGCTATGGGCGCTGGAAAGGTACATTTTTTTCTTGGGATACAAGCAGTTTTGTTCAATTGTATTTGACAATTATCGTTGCAAGGTTGATACTACGTGCCAAGAAATCCTATTAACTCAGCCTTCGATTCTTATTTAGATTAGGTTCACACATGCAGTAATAGAGCCACCGACATAGTGAGCTCCCTCGAAAGGGTTCAGACTCCAAGAAGAGTTGTACTCTCTTGTACCGTTATCAAAATCACGTCGAAAAAGCTTTCATCATTATGAATGTCATTCGGCCCAAGTTTCTTCAATTGGAGAATTTAAATGGAATTAAATGGTTTATACAGGCATGTTGCGAGAAACAAATTCACGTAACCATCTTAAATGATTTTTGATATGTTTAGAAATTGCTTGAGCGACCCCATATTTTACAAATGAATTTTGATATGGAAGCTCAAAATTTTTTCAGTAGTGAGATTAATCGCTAAAAATTTTCTTATTTCCTGAAATTTCAGTAGCCTTGTGATTTTTTTTAATGTTTAGTGATTCATAAAATCAAAAGAAATTATAAAAATAGTATTTACACACATTACTCATAGATTAAATATTAAAATTTTCCTATATTTCTTTTAAGTCATTTAAGGATATTGATAGAAGATGGATTACAAAGATGGAGAAAATGGTCACGTGGATAATGAAATTTCTATTGGTCAGAAAACGACAAGAAGGCACGTGCTAGACTCTCTACAAGTCAATTGACTTGAGACGTAAGTTTCTTCAATAAATTTCGCCTTCAAGTGCATATTACCATTATAAATAATAATGTATATTTTAGTTTGAAATCACATTTTGATATTAATTTGATATCTAATAATGATGAATGAAGGTTTTTCAGGAATGGCCTAAATTCGAATGGAATACAACATAAACAGCTGAGCAATAAATTAGGTATGACTAATAAAGAAATCAAATGCTGGTTCCAAATCCGGAGAGTGAAAATAAAGGTACAAAAATAAGTACTCTTAAGTCACATTACATTATTTCATATTATTTCAAAAATTAAAAAAGTTAAGGGATTCGAACAATATCATTTTAATCTTTATACTGACTCACTGTGAATTCTTAGGGCTATTATCGGGCAAAGACTGAGCTAGCCCTATAATCATGAATTTATATATTTATATTTGATTTTTGTTTCATTTAGACAAAATAGTAAGATTTTGTATTTCGTACCTAACTATTTTTTTTTTCACAGATTTTGCTATGAAAGTATTGCGGTAAAATTAATTCTTTTCATTTCATGAAGGGTGGGGATAATGTTAGGTCAAGTTCTAGCCTCCAGGAAAAATTTATTTTTGTTTCCAAAACTGTCAATTTAAACCCAAAGATTATTATCCTCTCTCCCTGATTAGATATGGCTAATATCTGACTTAATTAATTTATTATATTCCTTTTGTCTACGTCTCTATTTCTCATATCACCCATTGGTTGTTCGACCAACATGCATTTTGCCCATATGAAAGAAGGAGTTTTAAAGATGGCAAATTGAAGACTTTCCCCTTTACGATCTTTATTCTTTCAAAGTAGATAGCAAAGCTCAGCATCTCGAAGCCTTCATGCTATGGGCGCTGGAAAGGTACATTTTTTTCTTGGGATACAAGCAGTTTTGTTCAATTGTATTTGACAATTATCGTTGCAAGGTTGATACTACGTGCCAAGAAATCCTATTAACTCAGCCTTCGATTCTTATTTAGATTAGGGTCACACATGCAGTAATAGAGCCACCGACGTAGTGAGCTCCCTCGAAAGGGTTCAGACTCCAAGAAGAGTTGTACTCTCTTGTACCGTTATCAAAATCACGTCGAAAAAGCTTTCATCATTTTGAATGTCATTCGGCCCAAGTTTCTTCAATTGGAGAATTTAAATGGAATTAAAAGGTTTATACAGGCATGTTGGGAGAAACAAATTCACGTAACCATCTTAAATGATTTTTCATATGTTTAGAAATTGCTTGAGCGACCCCATTTTTTACAAATGAATTTTGATATGGAAGCGCAAAATTTTTTCAGTAGTGAGATTAATCGCTAAAAATTTTCTTATTTCCTGAAATTTCAGTAGCGTTGTGATTTTTTTTAATGTTTACTGATTCATAAAATCAAAAGAAATTATAAAAATAGTATTTAAACTCATAGATTAAATATTAAAATTTTCCTATATTTCTTTGAAGTCATTAAGGATATTGATAGAAGATGGATTACCAAGATGGAGAAAATGGTCAGGTGGATAATGAAATTTCTATTGGTCAAAAAACGACAAGAAGGCACGTGCTAGACTCCCTACAAGTCAATTGACTTGAGAGATAAGTTTCTTCAATAAATTTCGCCTTCAAGTGCATATTACCATTATAAATAATAATGTATATTTTAATTTGAAATCACATTTAGATATTAATTTGATATCTAATAATACTGAATAAAGGTTTTTTACGAATAGCCTAAATTCGAATGGAATACAACATAAACAGCTGAGCAATAAAATAGGTATGACTAACGAAAAAATTAAATGCTGGTTCCAAATCCGGAGAGTGAAAATAAAGGTACAAAAATAAGTACTCTTAAGTCACATTACATTATTTCATAATATTTCAAAAATTAAATACGTTAATGGATTCGAACAATATCATTTTATTCTTTATACTGACTCACTGTGAATTCTTAGGGCTATTATCGGGCAAAGACTTAGCTTGCCCTATAATCATGAATTTATATATTTATATTTTATTTTTCTTTCATTTATACAAAATAGTAAGATTTTGTATTTCTTACCTAACTATTTTTTTTTTCATGGATTTTGCTATAAAAGTATTGCGGTAAAAGTAATTGTTTTCATTTCATGAAGGGTGGGGATAATGTTAGGTCAAGTTCTAGCCTCCGGGAAAAATTTATTTTTGTTTCCAAAATTGTCAATTTAAACACAAAGATTATTATTCTCTCTCCCTGATTAGATATGGCTAATATCTGACTTAAATAATTTATTATATTCCATTTCTCTACGTCTCTATTTCTCATATCACCCATTGGTTGTTCTGCCAACATGCATTTTGCCCATACGAAAGAAGGAGTTTCAAAGATGGCAAATTGAAGACTTTCCCCTTCACGATCTTTATTCTGTCAAACTAGATAGTAGGGCTCAGCATCTCGAAGCATTCATTCTATGGCCGTTGGAAAGGAACATTCTTTTTTTGGGATACAAGTAGTTTTTGTTCAAGTGTATTTGACATTATTGTGGCAAGGTTGATACTGTGTGCCAAGAAATACTATGAACTCAGCCTAGGATTCTTATTTTAGCTTAGGTTCATACATGCAGAAATAGAGACACCGACGTAGTGAGATCCCTCGAAAGGGTTCACACTCCAAGAAGAGTTGTACTCTCTTGTACCGTTACCAAAATCACGTCGAAAAAGCATTCATCATTTTGAATATCATTCAGCCCAAGATTCTTTAATTGGAGAATTTGAATAGAATTAAAAGGTGTATACAGGCATGGGAGAAACAAATTCACATAACCATCTTAAATGATTTTTTATATGTTTAGAAACTCCTTGAGCGACCCCATTTTTTAAAAATGAATTTTGATATGGAAGCTCAAAATTTTTTAAGTAGTGAGATTAATCGCTAAAAATTTCCTTATTTCCTGAAATTTCACTGGCCTTGTGAATTTTTTTTTGCTGATGTTTAATATTTTGTGTGGTTTTATTTCTTTTCCCCTCGTTTAATGATTAGTGATTCATAAAATCAAAAGAAATAAAAAAAATAGTATTTGCACGCATTACTCATAGATTTAATATTAAAATTTTCCTATATTTCTTTTAAGTCATTTAAGGATATTGATAGAAGATGGATCACCAAGATGGAGAAAATGGTCACGTGGATAGTGAAATATCTATTGGTCAGAAAACCACAAGAAGGCACGTGCTAGACTCTCTACTAATCAATTGACTTGAGACGTAAGTTTCTTCAATAAATTTCGCCTTCAAGTGCATATTACCGTTATAAATAATAATGTATCTTTTAATTTGAAATCACATTTAGATATTAATTTGATATTTAATAATACTGAATGAAGGTTTTTCAGGAATTGCCAAAATTCAAGTGGAATACAACATAAACAGCTGAGCAATAAATTAGGTATGACTAACAAATAAATCAAATGCTGGTTCCAAATCCGGAGAGTGAAAATAAAGGTACCAAAATAAGTACTCTTAAGTCACATTACATTATTACATAATATTTCAAAAATTAAATAAGTTAATGGATTCGAACAATAGTATTTTAATCTTTATACTGACTCACTGTGAATTCTTAGGGCTATTATCGGGCAAAGACTGAGCTAGCCATATAAACATGAATTTATTTATTTATATTTTATTTTTGTTTCATTTAGAAAAAATAGTCCGATTTTGTATTTCATACCTAACTATTTTTTTTTTCACCGATTTTGCTATGAAAGTATTGCGGTAAAATTAATTGTTTTCATTTCATGAAGAGTGCGGATAATGTTAGGTCAAGTTCTAGCCTCCGGGAAAAATTTATTTTTGTTTCCAAAATTGTCAATATAAACTCAAAGATTATTATCCTCTCTCCCTGATTAGATATGGCTAGTATCTGACTTAATTAATTTATTATATTCCTTTTCTCTACGTCTCGATTTCTCATATCACCCAATTGTTGTTCTGTCAACTTGCATTTTGTCCATATGAAAGAAGGAGTTTCAAAGATGGAAAATTTAGGACTTTAACCTTTACGATCTTTATTTTGTGAAAGTAGATAGTAGAGGTCAGCATCTCGAAGCCTTCATGCTATGGGCGCTGGAAAGGAACATTCTTTTCTTGGGATACACGTAGTTTTGTTCAATTGTATTTGACAATTATTCTGGCAAGGTTGATACTGCGTGCCAAATCCTATTAACTCAGCCTTCGATTCTCATTTTAGATTAGGTTCACCCATGCAGAAATAGAGACACCGACGTAGTGAGCTCCCTCGAAAGGGTTCAGACTCCAAGTAGATTTGTAGTCTCTTGTACCATACCAAAATCTCGTCGAAAAAGCTTTCATCATTTTGAATATTATTCGGCCCAAGTTTCTTCAATTGGAGAATTGGAATGGAATTAAAAGGTTTATATAGGCATGTTGGGAGAAACAAATTCACATAACCATCTTAAATGATTTTTGATATGTTTAGAAACTCCTTGAGCGACCCCATTTTTCACAAATGAATTTTGATATGGAAGCTCAAAATTTTTTTAGTAGTGAGATTAATAGCTAAAAATTTTCTTATTTCCTGAAATTTCACTGGCCTAGTGATTTTTTTTTTCTGATATTTAATATTTTGTGTGATTTTTTTTTTAACTCAGCAGGAGGGCAAGGGTGATATTCAGGTTCCAACTATTTCAAAAAAACTCAAGGGGTCTACCCAGGAGGTAACTTTTTGAGGTATGCAATGCTATATAGTACAATGCAGCCAGGGTTCTACCCAAGGGATGGACATTTATACTATATAGTTCCCTAGTTTCACCCTTCCCAGATTTTACTAAGATGTGAAAAAAAAGAGGGCAGTATCTATGTTTTACCCTTGTACAAAGCCATAGAAGCTACTTTCGTAAATATGGAAAGGACTATTGATCTAGTATCAAAAGCCCCTTTACAAAACTAGGCAGTGATACAAAATTATTGTAACCATTAGATATTCCACTTGATGCTTGTTTAGCTAAACAGTCAGCAACTGCATCGCCTTCCCTGTAAATATGAGAGACCAAGAAATTATTCCCTGAGATGACAGATGAAATCGCCATGGAAACCTCTCTTCTCATTCAGAATACAAGACAGAGAATGATTATCAGTTTGTACCCTTACATTTGAAAGTTGTAGGAGCTCCCACCTGCGAAGTCCAAATAGAATACAAAAATTTCTGCTTGGAAAAAATCTCCCTCACCCAAATACCCACTTTTTCCATAAATGAACTTACCACCTTCTCTTCGGATGACAAAACCATAACCTGCACCATTAGCATTAGATGAACCATCCGAATTCGAAAAAATAACAGTTCGAATCTGGGGGAATCCATCTCACAACCTTAGGATTCCTTTTATTAGCTTGAGTCAAGTGAAATCCAAAAAGACTTAAAATAAAAGAATTTTATTTCTTTGATTTCTTTTCCCCTCGTTTAATGTTTAGTGATTCATGAAATCAAAAGAAATAAAAAAAATAGTATTTGCACGCATCACTCATAGATTATATATGAAAATTTTCCTATATTTCTTTTAAGTCATTTAAGAATATTGATAGAAGATGGATCACCAAGATGGAGAAAATGGTCACGTGGATAATGAAATTTCTATTGGTCAGAAAATGACAAGAAGGCACGTGCTAGACTCTCTACAAATCAATTGACTTGAGACGTAAGTTTCTTCAATAAATTTCGCCTTCAAGTGCATATTACCGTTATAGATAATAATGTATATTTTAATTTGAAATCACATTTAGATATTAAATTGATATTTAATAATACTGAATGAAGGTTTTTCAGGAATTGCCAAAATTCAAGTGGAATACAACATAAACAGCTGAGCAATAAATTAGGTATGACTAACAAATAAATCAAATGCTGGTTCCAAATCCGGAGAGTGAAAATAAAGGTACAAAAATAAGTACTCTTAAGTCACATTACATTATTACATAATATTAAAAAAATTAAATAAGTTAATGGATTCGAAAAATAGTATTTTAATCTTTATACTGACTCATTGTGAGTTCTTATGGCTATTAATGGGCAAAGACTGAGCTAGCCATATAAACATGAATTTATTTATTTATATTTTTTTTTTGTTTCAGTTAGACAAAATAGTAAGATTTTGTATTTCGTACCTAACTATTTTTATTTTTCACAGAATTTGCTATGAAAGTATTGCGGTAAAATTAATTCTTTTCATTTCATGAAGGGTAGGGATAATGTTAGGTCAAGTTCTAGCCTTCCGGAAAAATTTATTTTTGTCTCCAAAACTGTCAATTTAAACTCAAAGATGATTATCCTCTCTCCCTAATTAAATATGGCTAGTATCTGACTTACTTAATTTATTATACTCCTTTTCTCTACGTCTCTGTTTTTCATATCACCCATTGGTAGTTCTACCAACATGCATTTTGCCCATATGAAAGAAGGAGTTTCAAAGATGGCAAATTGAAGACTTTCCCCTTTACGATCTTTATTCTATCAAAGTAGATAGCAGAACTCAGCATCTCGAAGCATTCATGCTATGGGCGCTGGAAAGGAACATTCTTTTCTTGGGATACAAGCAGTTTTGTTCAATTGTATTTGAGAATTATCGTTGCAAGGTTGATACTGCGTGCCCAGAAATCTTGTTAGCTCAGCCTTCGATTCTTATTTTAGATTAGGTTCACACATGCAGAAATAGAGACACCGACGTAGTGAGCTCCCTCGAAGGGTTCAGATTCCAAGAAGAGTTGTACTCTCTTGTACCGTTACCAAAATCACGTCGAAAAAGCTTTCATCATTTTGAATATCATTCGGCCCAAGTTTCTTCTATTGGAGAATTTAAATGGAATTAAAAGGTTTATATAGGCATGTTGGGGGAACAAATTCATGTAACCATCTTAAATGATTTTTGATATGTTCAGAAACTGCTTGAGCGACCCCATTTTTTACAAATGAATTTTGATATGGAAGCTCAAAATTTTTTCAGTAGTGAGATTAATCGCTAAAAATTTTCTTATTTCCGGAAATTTCACTGGCCTTGTGATTTTTTTTAATGTTTAGTGATTCATAAAATCAAAAGAAATTATAAAAATAGTATTTAAACTCATAGATTAAATATTAAAATTTTCCTATATTTCTTTGAAGTCATTAAGGATATTGATAGAAGATGGATTACCAAGATGGAGAAAATGGTCAGGTGGATAATGAAATTTCTATTGGTCAAAAAACGACAAGAAGGCACGTGCTAGACTCCCTACAAGTCAATTGACTTGAGAGATAAGTTTCTTCAATAAATTTCGCCTTCAAGTGCATATTACCATTATAAATAATAATGTATATTTTAATTTCAAATCACATTTAGATATTAATTTAATATCTAATAATACCGAATGAAGGTTTTTCAGGAATGGCCTAAATTCGAATGAATAATCCATAATCAGCTGAGCATTAAATTAGGTATGACAAACAAAGAAATCAAATGCTGGTTCCAAATCCGGAGAGTGAAAATAAAGGTAAAAAAATAAGTACTCTTAAGTCACATTACATTATTTCATAATATTTCAAAAATTTAATAAGTTAATGGATTCGAACAATATCATTTTAATCTTTATACTGACTCACTGTGAATTCTTAGGGCTATTATCGGGCAAAGACTGAGCTAGCCGTATAATCATGAATTTATATATTTATATTTTATTTTTGTTTCATTTTGACAAGATAGTAAGATTTTGTATTTCGTACCTAACTATTTTGTTTTCACAGATTTTGCTCTGAAAGTATTGCGGTAAAATTAATTGTTTTCATTTCATGAAGGGTGGGGAAAATGTTAGGTCAAGATCCAGCCTCCGGAAAAAATTTATTTTTATTTCCAAAATTGTCAATTTAAACTCAAAGATTATTATCCTCTCTCCCTGATTAGATATGGCTAATATCTAACTTAATTAATTTATTATATTCCTTTTCTCTACGTCTCTATTTCTCATATCACCCATTGGTTGTAATTTATTATATTCCTTTTCTCTACGTCTCTATTTCTCATATCACCCGTTGGTTGTTCTACCGACATGCATTTTGCCCATATGAAAGAAGGAGTTTTAAAGATGGGAAATTGAAGACTTTCCCCTTTACAATCTTTATTCTTTCAAAGTAGATAGCAGAGCTCAGCATCTCGAAGCCTTCATGCTATGGGCGCTGGAAAGGTACATTTTTTTCTTAGGATACAAGCAGTTTTGTTCAATTGTATTTGACAATTATCGTTGCAAGGTTGATACTACGTGCCAAGAAATCCTATTAACTCAGCCTTCGATTCTTATTTTAGATTAGGTTCACCCATGCAGTAATAGAGACACCGACGTAGTGAGCTCCCTCGAAAGGGTTCAGACTCCAAGAAGAGTTGTACTCTCTTGTACCGTTACCAAAATCACGTCGAAAAAGCTTTCATCATTTTCAATATCATTCGGCCCAAGTTTCTTCAATTGAGGAATTTAAATGGAATTAAAAGGTTTATACAGGCATGTTGGGAGAAACAAATTCACGTAACCATCTTAAATGGTTTTTGATATGTTTAGAAATTGCTTGAGCGACCCCATTTTTTACAAATGAATTTTGATATGGAAGCTCACAATTTTTAAGTAGTGAGATTAATCGCTAAAAATTTTCTTATTTCCTGAAATTTCACTGGCCTTGTGATTTTTTTTAATGTGTAGTGATTCATAAAATCAAAAGAAATTATAAAAATAGTAATTACACACATTACTCATGAATTAAATATTAAAATTTTCCTATATTTCTTTTTAGTCATTTAAGGATATTGATGGAAGATGGATTACCAAGATGGAGAAAATGGTCACGTGGATAATGAAATTTCTATTGGTCAGAAAACGACAAGAAGGCACGTGCTAGACTCTCTACAAGACAATTGACTTGAGACGTAAGTTTCTTCAATAAATTTCGCCCTTAAGTGCATATTACTGTTATAAATAATAATGTATATTTTAGTTTGAGATCACATTTAGATATCAATTTAATATCTAATAATACTGAATGAAGGTTTTTCAGGAATGGCCTAAATTCGAATGGAATACAACATAAACAGCTGCGCAATAAATTAGGTATGACTAACAATGAAATCCAATGCTCGTTCCAAATCCGGAGAGTGAAAATAAAGGTACAAAAATAAGTACTCTTAAGTCACATTACATTATTTCATAATATTTCAAAAATTAAATAAGTTAAGGGATTCGAACAATATCATTTTAATCTTTATACTGACTCACTGTGAATTCTTAGGGCTATTATCGGGCAAAGACTGAGCTAGCCCTATAATCATGAATTTATATATTTATATTTGATTTTTGTTTCATTTAGACAAAATAGTAAGATTTTGTATTTCGTACCTAACTATTTTTTTTTCCACAGATTTTGCTATGAAAGTATTGCGGTAAAATTTATTCTTTTCATTTCATGAAGGGTGGGGATAATGTTAGGTCAAGTTCTAGCCTCCAGGAAAAATTTATTTTTGTTTCCAAAACTGTCAATTTAAACTCAAAGATTATTATCCTCTCTCCCTGATTAGATATGGCTAATATCTGACTTAATTAATTTATTATATTCCTTTTCTCTACGTCTCTATTTCTCATATCACCCATTGGTTGTTCTACCAACATGCATTTTGCCCATATGAAAGAAGGAGTTTTAACGATGGCAAATTGAAGACTTTCCCCTTTACGATCTTTATTCTTTCAAAGAAGATAGCAGAGCTCAGCATCTCGAAGCCTTCATTCTATGGGCGCTGGAAAGGTACATTTGTTTCTTGGGATACAAGCAGTTTTGTTCAATTGTATTTGACAATTATCGTTGCAAGGTTGATACTACGTGCGAAGAAATCCTATTAACTCAGCCTTCGATTCTTATTTAGATTAGGTTCACACATGCAGTAATAGAACCACCGACGTAGTGAGCTCCCTCGAAAGGGTTCAGACTCCAAGAAGAGTTGTACTCTCGTGTACCGTTATCAAAATCACGTCGAAAAAGCTTTCATCATTTTGAATATCATTCGGCCCAAGTTTCTTCAATTGGAGAATTTAAATGGAATTAAAAGGTTTATACAGGCATGTTGGGAGAAACAAATTCACGTAACCATCTTAAATGATTTTTCATATGTTTAGAAATTGCTTGAGCGACCCCATATTTTACAAATGAATTTTGATATGGAAGCTCAAAATTTTTTCAGTAGTGAGATTAATCGCTAAAAATTTTCTTATTTCAGGAATGGCCTAAATTCGAATGGAATACAACATAAACAGCTGAGCAATAAATTAGGTATGACTAACAAAGAAATCAAATGCTGGTTCCAAATCTCGAGAGTGAAAATAAAGCTACAAAAATAAGTACTCTTAAGTCACATTACATTATTTCATAATATTTCAAAAATTAAATAAGTTAATGGATTCGAACAATATCATTTTAATCTTTATACTGACTCACTGTGAATTCTTAGGGCTATTATCGGGCAAAGACTTAGCTTGCCCTATAATCATGAATTTATATATTTATATTTTATTTTTGTTTCATTTAGACAAAATAGTAAGATTTTGTATTTCGTACCTAACTATTGTTTTTTTCACAGATTTTGCTATAAAAGTATTGCGGTAAAAGTAATTGTTTTCATTTCATGAGGGGTGGGGATAATGTTAGGTCAAGTTCTAGCCTCCGGGAAAAATTTATTTTTGTTTCCAAAATTGTCAATTTAAACTCAAAGATTATTATTCTCTCTCCCTGATTAGATATGGCTAATATCTAACTTAAATAATTTATTATATTCCATTTCTCTACGTCTCTATTTCTCATATCACCCATTGGTTGTTCTGCCAACATGCATCTTGCCCATACGAAAGAAGGAGTTTTAAAGATGGCAAATTGAAGACTTTCCCCTTTACGATCTTTATTCCGTCAAACTAGATAGTAGGGCTCAGCATCTCGAAGCATTCATGCTATGGCCGTTGGAAAGGAACATTCTTTTCATAGGATACAAGTAGTTTTGTTCAATTGTATTTGACATTATCATGGCAAGGTTGATACTGCGTGCCAAGAAATATTATGGACTCACCCTTGGATTCTTATTTTAGATTAGGTTCATACATGCAGAAGTAGAGACACCGACGTAGTGAGATCCCTCGAAAGGGTTCAGACTCCAAGAAGAGTTGTACTCTCTTGTACCGTTACCAAAATCACGTCGAAAAAGCATTCATCATTTTGAATATCATTCAGCCCAAGTTTCTTTAATTGGATAATTTGAATAGAATTAAAAGGTGTATACAGGCATGTTGGGAGAAACAAATTCACATAACCATCTTAAATGATTTTTGATATGTTTAGAAACTCCTTGAGCGACCCCATTTTTCAGAAATGAATTTTGATATGGAAGCTCAATATTTTTTAAGTAGTGAGATTAATCGCTAAAAATTTCCTTATTTCCTGAAATTTCACTGGCCTTTTGAATTTTTTTTTGCTGATATTTAATATTTTGTGTGGTTCTATTTCTTTTCCCCTCGTTTAATGATTAGTGATTCATAAAATCAAAAGAAAAAAAAAATAGCATTTGCACGCATTACTCATAGATTAGATATTAAAATTTTCCTATATTTCTTTTAAGTCATTTAAGGATATTGATAGAAGATGGATCACCAAGATGGAGAAAATGGTCACGTGGATAGTGAAATATCTTTTGGTCAGAAAACAAGAAGAAGGCATGTGCTAGACTCTCTTCTAATCAATTGACTTGAGACGTAAGTTTCTTCAATAAATTTCGCCTTCAAGTGCATATTACCGTTATAAATAATAATGCATATTTTAATTTGAAATCACATTTAGATATTAATTTGATATTTAATAATACTGAATGAAGGTTTTTCAGGAATTGCCAAAATTCAAGTGGAATACAACATAAACAGCTGAGCAATAAATTAGGTATGACTAACAAATAAATCAAATGCTGGTTCCAAATCCGGAGAGTGAAAATAAAGGTACAAAAATAAGTACTCTTAAGTCACATTACATTATTACATAATATTTCAAAAATTAAATAATTTAATGGATTCGAACAATAGTATTTTAATCTTTATACTGACTCACTGTGAATTCTTAGGGCTATTATCGGGCAAACACTGAGCTAGCCATATAAACATGAATTTATTTATTTATGTTTTATTTTTGTTTCATTTCGACAAAATAGTAAGATTTTGTATTTCGTACCTAACTATTTTTTTTTCCACAGATTTTGCTATGAAAGTGTTGCAGTAAAATTAATTGTTTTCATTTCATGAAGGGTGGGGATAATCTTAGGTCAAGTTCTAGCCTCCGGGAAAAATTTATTTTTGTTTCCAAAATTGTCAATTTAAACTCAAAGATTATTATCCTCTCTCCCTGATTAGATATGGCTAGTATCTAACTTAATTAATTTATTATATTCCTTTTCTCTACGTCTCTACTTCTCATATCACCCATTTGTTGTTTTGTCAACTTGCATTTTGTCCATATGAAAGAAGGAGTTTCAAAGATGGAAAATTTAGGACTTTCCCCTTTACGATCTTTATTCTGTGAAAGTAGATAGTAGAGGTCAGCATCTCGAAGCCTTCATGCTATGGGCGCTGGAAAGGAACATTCTTTTCTTGGGATACACGTAGTTTTGTTCAATTGTATTGGACAATTATTTTGGCAAGGTTGATACTGCGTGCCAAATCCTATTAACTCAGCCTTCGATTCTCATTTTAGATTTGGTTCACACATGCAGAAATAGAGACACCGACGTAGTGAGCTCCCTCGAAAGGGTTCAGACTCCAAGTAGATTTGTAGTCTCTTGTACCATACCAAAATCACGTCGAAAAAGCTTTCATCATTTTGAGTATTATTCGGCTCAAGTTTCTTCAATTGGAGAATTGGAATGGAATTAAAAGGTTTATACAGGCATGTTGGGAGAAACAAATTCACATAACCATCTTAAATGATTTTTGATATGTTTAGAAACTCCTTGAGCGACTCCATTTTTCACAAATGAATTTTGATATGGAATCTCAAAATTTTTTTAGTAGTGAGATTAATAGCTAAAAATTTTCTTATTTCCTGAAATTTCACTGGCCTTGTGATTTTTTTTTCTGATATTTAATATTTTGTGTGGTTTTTTTTTTTTTAACTCAGCAGGAGGGCAAGGGTGATATTCAGGTTCCAACTATCTCAAAAAAACTCAAGGGGTCTACCCAGGAGGTAAATTTTTTAGGTAGGCAGTGCTATATAGTACAATGCACCCAGGGTTCTACCCAAGGGATGGACATTTATACTATATAGTTCCCTAGTTTCACCCTTCCCAGATTTTATTAAGATGTGAAAAAAAGAGGGCAGTATTTATGTTTTACCCTTGTACAAAGCCATAGAAGCTACTTTCGTAAATATGGAAAGGATAATTGATCTAGTATCAAAAGCCCCTTTACAAAACTAGGCAGTGATATAAAATTATTGTAACCATTAGATATTCCACTTGATGCTTGTTTAGCTAAACAGTCAGTAACTGCATTGCCTTCCCTGTAAATATGAGAGACCAAGAAATTATTCCTTGAGATGACAGAACACATCTCAATCAACTCCAAATGAAATCGCCATGGAAATCCTCTCTTCTCAACCAGAATACAAGATAGAGAATGATTATCAGTTTGTACCCTTACATTTGAAAGTTGTAGGAGCTCCCACCTGCGAAGTCCAAATAGAATGCAAAAATTTCTGCTTGGAAAAAATCTCCCTCACCCAAATACCCACTTTTTCCATAAATGAACTTACCACCTTCTCTTCGGATGACAAAACCATAACCTGCCCCATTAGCATTAGATGAACCATCCGAATTCGAAAAAAATACAGTTCGAATCTGGGGGAATCCATCTCACAACCTTAGGATTCCTTTTATTAGCTTGAGTCAAGTGAAATCCAAAAAGACTTAAAACAAAAGAATTTTATTTCTTTTATTTCTTTTCCCCTCGTTTAATGTTTAGTGGTTCATAAAATCAAAAGAAATAAAAAAAATAGTATTTGCACGCATTACTCATAGATTATATATTAAAATTTTCCTATATTTCTTTTAAGTCATTTAAGGATATTGATAGAAGATGGATCACCAAGATGGAGAAAATGGTCACGTGGATAATGAAATTTCTAATTGGTCAGAAAACGACAAGAAGGCACGTGCTAGACTCTCTACAAATTAATTGACTTGAGACGTAAGTTTCTTCAATAAATTTCGCCTTCAAGTGCATATTACCGTTATAGATAATAATGTATATTTTAATTTGAAATCACATTTAGATATGAAATTGATATTTAAGAATACTGAATGAAGGTTTTTCAGGAATTGCCAAAATTCAAGTGGAATACAACATAAACAGCTGATCAATAAATTAGGTATGACTAACAAATAAATCAAATGCTGGTTCCAAATCCGGAGAGTGAAAATAAAGGTACACAAATAAGTACTCTTAAGTCACATTACATTATTACATAATATTAAAAAAATTAAATAAGTTAACGGGTTCGAACAATAGTATCTTAATCTTTGGACTCATTGTGAATTCTTAGGGCTATTATCGGGCAAAGACTGAGCTAGCCATATAAACATGAATTTATTTATTTATATTTTAGTTTTGTTTCATTTAGACAAAATAGTAAGATTTTGTATGTCTTACCTAACTATTTTTATTTTTCATAGAATTTGCTATGAAAGTATTGCGGTAAAATTAATTCTTTTCATTTCATGAAGGGTAGGGATAATGTTAGATCAAGTTCTAGCCTCCCGGAAAAATTAATTTTTGTCTCCAAAACTGTTAATTTAAACTCAAAGATTATTATCCTCTCTCCCTAATTAACTATGGCTAATATCTGACTTACTTAATTTAATATATTCCTTTTCTCTACGTCTCTATTTCTCAGATCACCCATGGGTAGTTCTACCAACATGCATTTTGCCCATATGAAAGAAGGAGTTTCAAAGATGGCAAATTGAAGACTTTCCCCTTTACGATCTTTATTCTGTCAAAGTAGATAGCAGAGCTCAGCATCTCGAAGCCTTCATGCTATGGGAGCTTAAAATTTTTTTAGTAGTAAGATTAATCGCTAAAAATATTCTTATTTCCTGAAATTTCACTGGCCTTGTGAATTTTTTTTTGCCGATATTTAATATTTTGTGTGGTTTTATTTCTTTTCCCCTCGTTTAATGATAAGTTATTCATAAAATCAAAAGAAAAAAAAATAGTATTTGCACGCATTACTCATAGATTAAATATTAAAATTTTCCTAAATTTGTTTTAAGTCATTTAAGGATAGTTATTGAAGATGGATCACCAAGATGGAGAAAATAGTCACGTGGATAATGAAATATCTATTGGTTAGAAAACGACAAGAAGGCACGTGCTAGACTCTCTACTAATCAATTGAATTGCGACGTAAGTTTCTTCAATAAATTTCGCCTTCAAGTGCATATTACCGTTATAAATAATAATGAATATTTTAATTTGAAATCACATTTAGATATTAATTTGATATTTAATAATACTGAATGAAGGTTTTTCAGGAATTGCCAAAATTCAAATGGAATACAACATAAACAGCTGAGCAACAAATTAGGTATGACTAACAAATAAATCAAATGCTGGTTCCAAATCGGGAGAGTGAAAATAAAGGTACAAAAATAAGTACTCTTAAGTCACATTACATTATTACATAATATTTCAAAAATATAATAAGTTAATGGATTCGAACAATAGCATTTTAATCTTTATACTGTCTCACTGTGTATTTTAAGGGCTGTTATCGGGCAAAGACTGAACTAGCCGTATAATCATGAATTTATTTATTGATATTTTATTTTTGTTTCATTTAGACAAAATAGTATGATTTTGTATATCGTACCTAACTATATTTTTTTTCACAGATTTTGCTATGAAAGTATTGCGGTAAAATTAATTGTTTTCATTTCATGAAGGGTGGGGATAATGTTAGGTCAAGTTCTAGCCTCCGGGAAAAATTTATTTTTGTTTCCAAAATTGCCAATTTAAACTCAAAGATTATTGTCCTCTCTCCCTAATTAGATATGGCTAATATCTAACTTAATTAATTTATTATATTCCTTGTCTCTACGTCTCTTTTTCTCATATCACCCATTGGTTGTTCTGCCAACATGCATTTTGCCCATATGAAAGAAGGAGTTTCAAAGATGGCAAATTGAAGACTTTCCCCTTTACGGTCTTTATTCTGTCAAAGTAGATAGTAGAGCTCAGAATCTCGAAGCCTTCATGCTATGGGCGCTAGAAAGGAACATTCTTTTCTTGGGATACAAGTAGTTTTGTTCAATTGTATTTGACAATTATCGTGGCAAGGTTGATACTGCGTGCCAAGAAATCCTATTAACTCAGCCTTCAATTCTTATTTTAGATTAGGTTCACAAATGCAGAAATAGAGACACCGACATAGTGAGCTCACTCGAAAGGGTTCAAACTCCAAGAGGAGTTGTACTCCCTTGTACCGTTACCAAAATCACGTCGAAAAAGCTTTCATCATTTTGAATATCATTCGGCCCAAGTTTCTTCAATTGGAGAATTTGAATGGAATTAAAAGGTTTATACAGGCATGTTGGGAGAAACAAACTCACGTAACCATCTTAAATGATTTTTGATATGTTTAGAAACTCCTTGAGCGACCCCATTTTTTACAAACGAATTTTGATGTGGAAGCTCAAAATTTTTTCAGTAGTGAGATTGATCGCTAAAAATTTTCTTATTTCCTGAAATTTCACTGGCCTTGTGATTTTTTTTTTTTGCTGATATTTAATATTTTGTGTGGTTTTATTTCTTTTCCCCTCGTTTAATGTTTAGTGATTCATAAAATCAATAGAAATAAAAAAAAAATAGTATTTGCACACATTACTCATAGATTAAATATTAAAATTTTCCTATATTTCTTTTAAGTCATTTAAGGATATTGATAAAAAATGGATCACCAAGATGGAGAAAATGGTCACGTGGATATTGAAATTTCTATTTGTCATAAAACGTCAAGAAGGCACGTGCTAGACACTCTACAAATCGATTGACTTGAGACATAAGTTTCTTCAATAAATTTTGCCTTCAAGTGCATATTACCTTTATAAATAATAATGTATATTTTAATTTGAAATCACATTTTTATATTAATTTGATATTTAATAATACTGAACGAAGGTTTTTCAGAGATTGCCAAAATTCGAATGGAATACAACGTAAACAGCTGAGCAATAAATTAGGTATGACTAACAAAGAAATCAAATGCTGGTTCAAAATAAGGAGAGTGAAAATAAAGGTACAAAAATATGTACTCTTAAGTCACATTACATTATTACATAATATTTCAAAAATTTAATAAATTAATGGATTCGAACAATAGCATTTTAATCACTATATTGTCTCACTGTGCATTCCTAGGGCTATTGTCGGGCAATGACTAATCTAGCCGTATAATCAGGAATTTATTTATTTATATTTTATTTCTATTTCATTTAGACAAAATAGTAAGATTTTGTATTTCGTGCCTAACAATTTTTTTTTCACAGTTTTTGCTATGAAAATATTGCGGTAAAATTAATTGTTTTCATTTCATGAAGGGTGGGGACAATTTTAGGTCATGTTCTAGCGTCCAGGCAAAAGTTATTTTTGTTTCCAAAACTGTCAATTTAAACTCATAGATTATGATTCTCTCTCCCTGATTAGATATGGCTAATATCTGACATAATCAATTTATTATATTCCTTTTCTCTACGTCTCTATTTCTAATAACACCCATTGGTTGTTCTGCCAAAACATATTTTTCCCATATGAAAGAAGGAGTTTCAATGATGGCAAAATGAAGAATTTCCGCTTTACAATCTTTATTCTTTCAAACTAGATAGTAGAGCTCAGCATGTTGAAGCCTTAATGCAATGGGCAAAGGAAAGGAACGTTCTTTTCTTGGGATACAAGTATTTTTGTTGAATTGTATTTGACAATTATCGTGGGAAGGTTGATACTGCGTGCCAAGAAATCCTATTAACTCAGCCTTCGATTCTTATTTTAGATTAGGTTCACACACGCAGAAATAGAAACACCAACGTAGTGAGCTCCCTCAAAAGGATTCAGACTTCAAGAAGTGTTGTACTCTCTTGTACCGTTACCAAAATCACGTCGAAAAAGCTTTCATCATTTTGAATATCATTCGGCCCAAGTTACTTTAATTGGAGAATTTGAAAGGAATTAAAAGGTTGATACAGGCATGTTGGGAGAAACAAATTCACATAACCATCTTAAATGATTTTTGATATGTCTAGAAACTCCTTGAGCGACCCCATTTTTTACAAATTAATTTTGATATGGAAGCTCATATTTTTTACAGTAGATTGATTAATCGCTAAATATTTTCTTATTTCCTGAAATTTCACTGGTCTTGTGATTTTTTTTTGCTGATATTTACTATTTGGTGTGGTTTTATTTCTTTTACCCTTGTTTAATGTTTAGCAATTCATAAAATCAAAAGAAATAAGAAAAATAGTATTTGCACGCATTATTCATAGATTAAATATTGAAATTTTTCTATATTTCTTTTAAGTCATTTAAGGATATTGATAGAAAATTGATTACCAAGATGGAGAAAATGGTCACATGGATAATGAAATTTATATTTGTCAGAAAACGACAAGAAGGCACGTGCTAGACTCTCTACAAATTAATTGACTTCAGACGTAAGTTTCTTCAATAAATTTCTCCTTGAAGTGCATATTACCTTTATAAATCATAATGTATATTTTAATTTGAAATCACATTTTGATATTAATTTGATATTTAATAATATTGAATGAAGGTTTTTGAGGGATTGCCAAAATTCGATTGGAATACAACGTAAACAGCTAAGCAATAAATTAGGTATGACTAACAAAGAAATCAAATGCTGGTTCAAAATAAGGAGAGTGAAAATAAAGGTACAAAAATAAGTACTCTTAAGTCACATTACATTATTACATAATATTTCAAAAATTAAATAAATTAATGGATTCGAACAATAGCATTTTAATCTCTATATTGTCTCACTTTGTATTCCTAGGGCTATTGTCGGGCAAAGACTGAGCTAGCCAAATAAACATAAATTTATTTATTTATCTTTTATTTTTGTTTCATTTAGACAATAGTAAGATTTTCTATTTCGTCCATAACTATTTTTTTTCACAGATTTTGCTATGAAAGTATTGTGGTAAAATTAATTCTTTTCGTTTCATGAAGGTTGGGGATAATGTTATGTCAAGTTCTAGCTTCCAGGCAAAATTTATTTTTGTTTCTAAAACTATCAATTTAAACTCAAAGATTATTATTCTCTCTCCTCTATTAGATATGGCAAATATCTGACTTAATTAATTTATTATATTCCTTTTCTCTAAGCCTCTATTTCTCATTACACCCATTGGTTGTTCTGCAAAAATGTATTTTGCATTCAATTCGCCTTTGACCATCAAATGAAATGTGAACAACCCGCCCTCCTCTCTTTGCAAGAAGGGGCACTTCCGGCTCTGTCGGTGCTTAAAATAATTTTGTCTTCTCCATATTACTATATCTCTAGAGTCAATAATTTTATATGAGGAACTAATGAACTCAATCACTTGCTGTCGTTGCTCTTCTACAAGAAAAATGACTTTTAGTGGCACACGATTTGTGCCGCAAAGGTTCAAAAGTGTCGCGAAATGTTTTTTACGACATAATATGCGACAGTCTTTAAAGCGTCGGGAAAAGTGCGGTCGCAAATTTAGCGACCCTTATTGACAAATGTGCCGCTAGCTTATGCGACACTTTTGCGACAATATAATAAGTCGCATGGATTTCGCGACACATTTTGTGTCATTTCATGCAATGACGCAATTGAATTTGCGACACTAGTTTGTACCAATTGGAATAATGCCGCAGTACACATTCGCGTCACTTCAGCACTAATAATGTCGTAAACCTGCGTCACTAAATACAATTTGCACAATTTCGGTGTTACAAATTTGTTAAAAATTATGTTGCACATTTGGATTATTATTTTTTTTGGCCAATTGTTATTTTTCAAGTTATTACAATTCTCGGCACATATATGCTAATCCAAGAAAACCTATAGAAATAGGTAATGGCGAATTCCAAATTGCAAATTAATTACTGGCATATTTACAATATATCAACATAATTTTGAAGATTGTACAAATTTTACAATAAAAATACTCAAATTTACAATTGAGGATGATACCCAAGATGATACTCATTGAAATTGTCACTCAAATACAACGAGTAGACTGCTAAAAAGGATCTAATTCTAATTTTTGAATGCAGAGTTTCTCACTAGAGTTCATCATTTGCCTCCATCCTGCAAGGCATTAAAAGAGAAACATAATTAAGTTAGGAGGATGCGCAACAAGTTAATAGGAATAGCTCATTCTGATTAACAATATCACAAACTGAAAATTACAAATTACAGTAACAAATTAAAAATGTCCGAATATTCTAACTGGCCTTAGTAATAAAAAAGAACAAAAAAAATCTAGAGCCAAATTCCATACACGAAAATAAAAATAAGGAACAAAACAATACTCAGATCTGCACAATCAAATCAAATCTACAAAATACACTACCAAGAATTTTCTTTATGGTATCATTTGCTACATAGTTTAAACAAAAATGTGAAGAGAAATTAATAGGCAAAAAACTTGGGCAGAGGGATTATCTAATACATCCAGCAAGGACAATTTCAGTGGTTGCAAACATAAAAAGAAATAATAAATAAAAAAAGCAAACGGAAATTTATCAAAAAAAAAGTCTACAACCTGGCTGCTTCCTATCTTAAATAAAGAAAACACCAATTTTTGGCTTCCTCTATACACAGTAACACCATTATCCGCTTCAATTCTTAATAGATTCGAAAAGTCTATAGCTCTCCTTCCAAATCCTCCCCCATATATCAGTCTATAACTCCCCATCTATCAGATCCGGAATAATCGTTTTATTGAAGAGAAAACTAAAGACAGGAAACGAAAAAAAAGGGAGAAAAAAAATCAAGGAGAGAGGGGAGAAAAGACGGGCGAGGGAGAGGAAGAGAGGGAAGTGAAGCGGCTGGATGATTTGATGTAGGGTTTACTAAAGCTATGCTTTTATATGAGCTGTCCAACCACCCAACAGCGATAGTAATTAGATGTGGTTAATTAGAATTTCTAGATATTTAGTATTTCAACCATTAAACTGATTAAATTATTTGAGTACACCCTTTATATTATAAAAAGAGCACCCTTGAACTCTTTCTTAATATTTTAGCCATTTAAAAGTAAACTTTTTATCAACTACACCCCTAATGACATGTTTTATTTTTTTCAATTTAACCCCTATACTTTTCGGTCTTATCATTAGAAAATACTACTTTTGACCCCGAAAAGATAATCCACGTTTAGTTTTCAATTGAACCCATTTACGTTACTTCTTTTACATGGTAGATAGAGACATGTTTAATTTCAATTAGTTTCTAAATAACTAGACAAGATGTATAACTCATACTGTAATCTAATTTTATTTGAAGTGTTTACCATTTAACACGTTAACTATTATTTTGACTAGAGTTTAGTGTTTACTTAGTTATCATAATGAATAAAAACTCTAAGAACTATACACCCTTAGTTCTTCTAGTAATATCCAAAAACTATAATAAAAAGTCCGTGGCCTTAAATCAAATGACATAATATTGTGGCTAGATAGTTTAACGCAAAGTCACAAATTTCTCGCAACATCCAAGCAGTATCACTAACTGGTGGTTGTCAAACCAACAAAAATAAAAGATTCTACTCCTAACAAATTTAGTAGTATAGCAATGAGTAGAGTCGTCTCCTCAGGGAGCAAGGAAGTGAAAATATTTCTAATCAAAAACAAAGTAACTAAATGGGAGAGATTTTGGATTTGTAACTAATGAATAACAAAAATAATTTGCAAGCAATAAAAGATACCTTTGGAAAATCAATAATAAGAGTAACTCTAGTTAAAGGAATAATTTCCACCTTGATATATCCAACTGATCATTGATGCAAAGATTAACTCAACAAATGATGAATATATTAGTTTTCGTTGTTGGAACCTCCTAACAACTCAGTCTTTTTATTTAACTACCAGTGACTAAGAAACCTTCATTAATCACTCTATAGCCAAAAAAACACTACCTGGAACCTCCTAGGATTCAGTTTTTGACAAGCAAAGACCCAATTCAATTTCTAACAAACAAACCTTGTTTCATTAAAAATTGATTATTTATTCTCACAACACAAGTAAACTACTTACCAAGTAATTATTTGCATTGTCTCTTCTAAGGAACAAACAAACCTTGTTGTTCAATAAATTAGATTATCTAGGAGAATTGAATGCTACCATCTATTCAAATAATCATCAATACACATCAAAGAGAATAAATAAATACTGAAAATTCGTTGGTGAAAAGCAAACAGTTAGATCTCACAATTGAATAACATCAAGGCTTCAATAAAATCCTTTAACTAGAAAAAAAGGTTTAGTTGCTAATCATGGTGAAATCAACAACACAAGAATTGATGTTTGACATTACAGAGCTAAAACTGACGAAAACGGAGAGAAATCCTTGTCCTGAGCTCCGGCTGTTGCTCCCTGTGTTGTGCCTCTTCTCCTCTCTCAAAATAATAAGAAAAAGACTATTTATATGCAAATTTAGGGCATCCCCACGTTCAGCCTCTTCAAAATCCGCAGAGACCAATTAATGTTTTCAAAATTTGCAAATTGATCCCTAAAGTTTTCCAAAATTATAAATTGACCCCATAACTTTGGAAATTTTGCACTTAAGTCCCTATTTCAGCGTGCCCACGCGGGAATACAACATTGTTTTTGGAATTTCCAGCTTCCTTCTTTGATTTTGGCATGGATTTTGTGTGCCCACGTGGGAATTAACCACTTCTTCTCTAACTTGAAACTTGATTCAATAAAACCTTCAAAATCTCTTCAAAATCAACACTTTTCTTCTTTTTGTTCTGAATCTTTTCTAAGATCAAATTAAGAATCAAAATAATAATATTAGTATAGATAATATTGAAAACAACACATAAACCACCACAAATATCATTCTAATATTAACATTATCACTAACTCACGACACTCTGTTGAATGATGCAAAAAATATGTCACATTATTACGACACAGTATTCCAATGCAGCATATTTGCAGCAAAATCGTAGCATTTTATTAAAATGACGCAATTATGTCTCGAATTTGCGGCGAAAGTCAAATTGTGTAGCAAATTAACATCATTTTTTTCATATGTCGCAAATGTATGACGCAAATTTGTGGCAACAAAAATGAATATCGCAAATTTGACGCAAAAATATGTCACATATTTAAATGACGCAAGTATGTCGCAAATTTGTGGCACTATTACAATATTGACGCAAATTTATGGCATTAAAATGCGGCACCACCTCTAGAAGTGTCGCCAAAAGCCATTTTTCTTGTAGTCATATGAAAGAAGGAGTTTTAAAGATGGCAAATTGAAGACTTTCCCCTTTACGATCTTTATTCTGACAAAGTAGATAATAGAGCTCAGCATCTCGAAGCCTTCATGCTATGGGCAAAGGAAAGGAACATTCTTTTCTTGGGACACAAGTATTTTTATTGAATTGTATTTGACAATTATCGTGGCAAGGTTGATACTGCGTGCCAAGAAATCCTATTAACTCAGCCTTCGATTCTTATTTTCGATTAGATTCATACACGCAGAAATAGAGACACCAACGTAGTGAGCTCCCTCGAAATGGTTCAGACTCCAAGAAGAGTTGTACTCTCTTGTACCATTGCGAAAATCAAGTCGAAAAAGCTTTCATCATTTTGAATATCATTCGGCCCAAGTTTCTTCAATTGGAGAATTTGAAAGGAATTAAAAGGTTGATACAGGAATGTAGGGAGGAACAAATTCATACTACCATCATAAATGATTTTTGATATGTTTAGAAACTCCTTGAGCGACCCCATTTTTTACAAATTAATTTTGATATGGAAGCTCGTAATTTTTACAGTAGATTGATTAATCGCTAAATATTTTCTTATTTCCTAAAATTTCACTGGTCTTGTGATTTTTTTTGGCTGAAATTTACTATTTGGTGTGGTTTTATTTCATTTCCCCTCGTTTACTGTTTAGCGATTCATGAAATCAAAAGAAATAAAAAATATAGTATTTGCATGCATTACTCGTAGATTAAATATTGAAATTTTTCTATATTTCTTTTAAGTAATTTAAGGATATTGATTGAAAATGGATCACCAAGATGGTGAAAATGCTCACGTGGATAATGAAATTTCTATTTGTCAGAAAACGACAAGAAGGCACGTACTAGACTCTCTACAAATCAATTGACTTGAGACGTATGTTTCTTCAATAAATTTCGCCTTGAAGTGCATATTACCTTTACAAATAACAATGTATATTTTAATTTGAAATCACATTTTGATATTAATTTGATATTTCATAATACTGAATGAAGGTTGTTCAGGGATTGCCAAAATTCGAATGGAATACAACGTAAACAGCTGAGCAATAAATTACGTAAGACTAATAAAGAAACACCGTTCATTCAAATTTTTCTTTTCACATATTTAAAATCATTGTATTTGCAAACATTCCTCATAGATTAATTATTAAAATTTTCCCTTCTTTTTATTTTTTTGAGTCATCATGGTATATTGAAAGAAGATTGATCCTCAGGATGGATTAAATGGTCATTTGGATAATGAAATTTTCATTATTTTGGAAAACGACAATAGGCCACGTCGTAGACCCACTTCATACAAACTTCCTTAACTTGCAACACAAGTTTTTTTATTAAAGTTTATCATCTAGTTGTATATCGATACTTTATAAAATATTAATGTACATCTTAATCTTCAAACACATTTACATACAAGTTTACCGAATTATTAGTACATAATGAAGGTTGTTCATAGATTGCAGAAATCTGAATGGAATCTTCCATAACAATGGAGCAGGGAGCAAGGCATGATCATCGAACGTATCAAACACTGGTTCCAAAATAAAAGAACCAAAATCAAGGTACAAAATATATACTCTTAAGTCCTGTTAGATTATTTCATAAGTTGGAGGATAGCAACAATGGTTTCTGCATCTTGGATTGGCTAAATACGGAATTCTTAGTACCGTTATCAAACTGTATATGTTTTGAAACTTTTTCTTTTTCGCTTCATTTAAACTTATCACTCACATATTGTATTTCGCATCTAACTATTAGATGTTTTTCTTCCATATTTTGCTATTATATTGCTTTTAATGGGAGGTTATTACTGTGGTTTGAGTTAATGTTTTCATGGTTCACGTTAAATTTCTTTCTTCAATTTTTTATTTCTTTATTAACAAACAAAAATGTAACTTACAAATTTATTGAGTTCTCAATATCTCTAACATCCTTCATTTCTAGACCATGTGAAGGGTTTTGGCAAAGGGTAGAAGATCCAAAATTTTGGTTGGCTACTTTATTAATAAGGGCATTTTGAGAGAAACAACTCCACATCTATGACTTATTTATAATTTCGTTGACCCACCTTACTTATTACTAATTGGATTTGACATGTGAGCGCAAAATTTTGTGATTGCCTCAAATGGCACTCGTCTTTTTAATTTTTGTTTCTGAGCTTTTTGATTTTCTGTATTTTATTCCCCTTTTCATCTTATTGTTTTTAACAACTCAAAATACCGTTCATTTAAATTTTTATTTCAAGGATTTAAAATCACTGTATTTGCATGCATTCCCCATAGATTAAATATCGAGATTTTCCCTTTTTTTTTTGACTTGTCGTCGGATATTGAAAGAAGATGGATGCTCAAGATGGATTAAATTGTCATTTGGATAATAAAGTTTTCATTATTCGGGGAAATGGCAATAGGGTACGTCATAGACCCACTTAGTACGCAATTCCGAGCTAGGCATGACCACCGAAAGGATCAAGTATTGGTTCCAAACAAAGAGCAAATATCAAGGTAAAAAATATCTATTCTTATTACATAAATTGGATGATAGCGACAATAGTCTCTCCTTCTTGTATTGGCTAAATATGGAATTCTTAGTATCGTTACTGTGCAAAATTTGAGCGAGTCATATATAAGTTATGACAGTTTATCATTTTTTCTGCTTTGTTTAAAGATATTAATAACATATTATATTTCGTATCTAACCATTATAATTTATTCTTCCATATTTTGCTATAATTATCACTTTTCTTTTAATGGAAGGCTATTGTTGTGGTTAGTGCTAAAATTTTCTTGCTTCACGTTAAATTTATTTCTTTAATATTTTTTAATGAAGAAAATAAAAAACATAACATACATATTTATTGAGTTCTCAACATGTTTAATATCTTTCAGTTGTAGACCATGTGAAGAACCACCTTTGGCAAAGGGTAAAAGGTCCAAAATGCTTGCTATGCGCGTGTTGGAAGAAAAACCTCCACATCGATGACTTAATTATAAATTCACTGACCAACCGTACTTATTAGTAATAGGATTTGACATGTGACCTCCAAATGTGGAGGTTTAAATGGCATTCATCTTTTCACTGACCAACCTTTCCTGATTTGTTTAAATGGCATTCATCTTTTCATTTCTTTTTTTGTAGAGCTTTTATATTTTCTAAATTTTATCTTCCCTTTCATCCTATTGTCTTTAACGATTGAAAAACACCATTCATTCAAATTTTTGTTTTCACAGATTCAAAATCACTGTATTCAGAATCATTCCTCATAGATTAATCAATAAAAAATTCCTTCTTTTTTTTTTTGAGTCATCATGGGATATTGAAAGAAGATTGATTCTCAACATCGATTAAATGGTCATTTGGATAATGAAATTTTCATTATTCAGGAAAACGACAAGAGGCCACGTCATAAACCCACTTCATACCAAATTTCTTAACTTGCTACACAGGTTTCTTTATTAAAGTTTGTCATCTAGATCCTTTATAAAATAATAATGTACATCTTAATCCGCAAACATATTTACATGAAAGTTTACCGAATTATTAGTACATAATGAAGGTTGTTCATAGTTTGCAAAAATCTGAATGGAATCTTCCATAACAATGGAGCAAGGAGCAACGCATGACCACTGAACGGATCAAACACTGGTTCTAAAATAGAAGAACCAAGATCCAGGTACAAAACATATACTCTTAAGTCCTGTCAGATTATTTCATAGGTTGGGTGATAGCAACAATAGTTTCTGCATCTTGCCTTGTCTGAATATGGGATTCTTAGTACCGTTATCAAACTTTATATGTTTTGAAATTTTTCTTTTTTGCTTCATTTAAATTTATCACTCACATATTATAGTTTGACTAACTATTAAATTGTTTTCTACCATATTTTGCTAATATTATTTATTCACTTTTAATGGGAGGTTATTACTGTTGTTTGAGTTAATGTTTTCTTGGTTCACGTTAAATTTCTTTCTTCAATTTTTTATTTCTTTGTAAACAAACAAAACTATAACTTACAAATTTATTGAGTTCTCAATATCTCTAACATCCTTCAATTCTAGACCATGTGAACGGCCTTTGGCAAAGGGTAGAATGTCCAAAATTTCTGTTGGTTACTTTGTTAATAAGGGCATTTTGAGAGAAACAGCTCCACATCTATGACTTATTTATAATTTCGTTGACCAACTTTATTTATTACTAATTGGATTTGACAGGTAAGCACAAAAATTTAATAGAATTGAGATTAATCATTCAAAATTTTCTGATTGCCTCAAATGGCACACATGTTTTTAATTTTTGTTTCCGAGTTTTTTATATTTCTGTATTTTATTTCCCTTTTCATACTATTGTTTTTAACGACTCAAAACAACGTTCATTTAAATTTTTATTTTCAAGTATATAAAGTCATTGTATTTGCATGCATTCCTCAAAGATTAAATATCAAAATTTTCCCTTCTTTTTTTTTTTTGAGTTGTCGTAGGATATTGAAAGAAGGTGGACTCTCAAGATGTATTAAATTGTCACTTGGATAATGAAATTTTCATTATTCGGGAAAATGGCAATAGGCCACATCGTAGACCCAGTTCGTACGCAATTCCGAGCTAGTCATGAGCACCGAATGGATCAAACATTGGTTCCAAAACAAAAGAGCAAATATCAAGATAAAAAATATCTATTCTTAAGTCACAATAGATTATTACATAAGTTGGATGATAGCAACAATAACCTGCCTTCTTGTATTGTCTAAATATGCAATTCTTAGTATCGTTACCGTGCAATGTTTG
Source organism: Oldenlandia corymbosa var. corymbosa (assembly GCA_949775105.1). Classification (NCBI taxonomy): domain Eukaryota; kingdom Viridiplantae; phylum Streptophyta; class Magnoliopsida; order Gentianales; family Rubiaceae; genus Oldenlandia; species Oldenlandia corymbosa. Next base: position 2,596,779 of record OX459123.1, read on the forward strand.
AGCGAATCATCTATAGGTTATGAAAGTTTATTATTTTTTCTGCTTTGTTTAAACATATCAATCACATATTGTTTTTTGTATCTAACCATGAGATTTTTTTTTTTTCCATATTTTGCTATAATTATTACTTTTCTTTTACTGGAAGGCTATTGTTGTGGTTAGAGCTAAAGTTTTCTTGCTTCATGTTGAATTTATTTCTTCAATTTTTTTTTTTGAATGAACAAAATAAAAACATAACATCTTCCAATTTTAGACCATGTGAATCAACCACCTTAGGCAAAGGGTAGAAGGTCCGAAATGTTTGCTACGTGCATGTTGAGTGAAACAACTCCACAGCTATGACTTATTTATAAGTTCATTGACCAACCTTACTTATTAGTGATTGGATTTGACATGTGATCTCCAAATTTTCATAAAATTGAGATTAATCATTCAAAATTTCCTGATTGGTTTAAATTGAACCCATCTGTTCAATTTTTCATTTTTTATTTTTTTGCCCAGCATTTATATTTTCTGTATTTTATCTTCCTTTCATCCTACTGTTTTTAACAATTAAAAAAGCCCTTCATTTAAATTCTTTTTCACATATTTAAAATCATTGTATTTGTAAGTATTCCTGATAGATCAATTATTAAAATTTTCCCTGCTTTTTTTTTTCTTTGAGTCATCATAGGATATGGAAACAAGATGGATCCTTGCGATAGATTAAATGGTCACTTGGATAATGAAATTTCATTATTCAGGAAAATAGCAATAGGACACGTAAGACCCACTTCGTACCAAAGTCCTTAACTTGCGATGCAAGTTTCTTTATTAAAGTTTGTCATCTAGTTGTATCTCGATCCTTTATAAAAATAATAATGTACATCTTAATCATCAAACACATTTACATATCCGTTTAGGTAATTATTAATACATATTGAAGGTTGTTCATAGAAAGTAGGAATCTAAATGGAATCTGCCATAACAATGGATCAGGGCAAAAGGCATGACCAATGAAAGGATCAAACACTGGTTCCAAAACAAAAGAACCAAGATCAAGGAACAAAATATATACTCTTAATTCTTATTAGATTATTTCATAAGTTGGATGGTAACAACAACACTCTCTGCATCTTGTATTGTCTAAATATGGAATTCTTAGTGCCGTTATCGAGCAAAGGTCGAGCGAGTCATGTATATGTTATGAAACTTTTTTGTTTTGTTTCATTTAAACTTATCACTCACATACTGTATTTCATATCTAACTATTATATGTTTTTCTTCGATATTTTGCTATAAGTATCGCTTTTCTTTCATTAGAAGGCTATTGTTTTTCTGTATTTTATTTCCCTTTTCATCCTATTGTTGTTAACAACTCAAAATACTGTTCATTTAAATTTTTGTTTTCAAGGATTTAAAATCACTGTATTTGCATGCATTCCCCATAGATTAAATATCGAGATTTTCCTTTTTTTTTTGACTTGTCGTGGGATATTGAAAGAAGATGAATCCTCAAGATGGATTAAATTGTCACTTGGATATTTAAGTTTTCATTATTCGTGGAAATGTCAATAGGCTACGTCATAGACCCATTTAGTATGCAATTCCGAGCTAGTCATGACCACCGAAAGGATCAAACATTTGTTCCAAACAAAAGAGCAAATATCAAGGTAAAAAATATATATTCTTACATTACAATAGATTATTACATAAGTTGGATGATAGCGACAATAGTCTCTCCTTGTATTGGCTAAATATGGAATTCTTTGTATCGTTACTGTGCAAACTTTGAGCGAGTCATGTATAAGTTATGAAAGTTTATTATTTTTTCTGCTTTGTTTAAAGATATCAATAGCATAATGTATTTCGTATCTAACCATTATAATTTATTCTTCCATATTTCGCTATAATTATCACATTTCTTTTAATGGAAGACTATTGTTGTGGTTAGTGCTAAAATTTTCTTGCTTCACGTTAAATTTATTTCTTTAATTTTTTTTAATGAACAAAATAAAAACATAACATACATATTTATTGAGTTCTCAACATGTTTAACATCTTTCAGTTGTAGACCATGTGAAGAACCACCTTTGGCAAAGGGTAAAAGGTCCAAAATGCTTGCTACGCGCGTGTTGGGACAAAACCCTCCACATCTATGACTTAATTATAAATTCACGGACCAACCTTACTTGTTAGTAATAGGATTTGACATGTAAGTTCCAAATTTTATTTGAATTGAGATTAATGGCACAAAATTTCCTGATTTGTTTAAATGGCACTCATATTTTCATTTTTTTTTTTTTGTAGAGCTTTTATATTTTCTATATTTTATCTCCCTTTTCATTCTATTGTCTTTAACGATTGAAAAACACCGTTCATTCAAATTTTCGTTTCCACCGGTTCAAAATCATTGTATTTGCAAACATTCCTCATAGATTAATCATTAAAATTTTCCCTTTTTTTTTTTTTGAGTCATCATAGGATATTGAAAGAAGATTGATCCTCAAAATGGGCTAAATGGTCATTTGGATAATGAAATTTCATTATTCAGGAAAACGACAAGAGGCTACGTCATAGACCCACTTCCTATCAAATTCCTTAACTTGCGACACAAGTTTCTTTATTAAAATTTGCCATCTAGTTGTATATCGATCCTTTATAAAATAATAATATACATCTTAATCCACAAACATATTTACATAAAAGTTTACCGAATTATCAGTACATAATGAAGGTTGTTCATAGATTGCAGAAATCTAAATGGAATCTTCCATAACAATGGAGCAAGGAGCAAGGCATGACCACTGAACGGATCAAACACTGGTTCCAAAATAAAAGAACAAAGATCAAGGTACAAAATATATACTCTTAAGTCCTGTAAGATTATTTCATAAGCTAGATGATAGCAACAATAGTTTCTGTATCTTGCCTTGTCAAAATATGGAATTCTTAGTACCGTTATCAAACTGTATAAGTTTTGAAATATTACTGTGGTTTAAGTTAATGTTTTCTTGGTTCACGTTAAATTTCTTTCCTCAATTTTTTATTTCTTTATTAACAAACAAAACTATAACTTAAAAATTTATTGAGCTCTCAATATCTGTAACATCCTTCAATTCTAGACCATGTGTTCGGCCTTTTGTGAAGGGTAGAAGGTCCAAAATTTTTGTTGGCTACTTTATTAATAAGGGCATTTTGAGAGAAACAGCTCCACATTTATGACTTATTTATAATTTCCTTGACCAACTTTATTTATTACTAATTGGATTTGACATGTGAGCACAAAAATTTAATAGAATTGAGATTAATCGTTCAAAATTTTCCGATTCCCTCAAATGGTACTCATGTTTTTAATTTTTGTTTCCGAGCTTTTTTATTTTTCTGTATTTTATTTCCCTTTTCATACTATTGTTTTTAACGACTCAAAATACCGTTAATTTTAATTTTTAATTTCAAGGATTTAAAGTAATTGTATTTGCATGTATTCCTCATAGATTAAATATAAAAAATTTTCCCTTCTTTTTTTGAGTTGTCGTAGGATAATGAAAGAAAATGGACGCTCAAGATGTATTAAATTGCCACTTGGATAATGAAGTTTTCATTATTTAGGGAAACGGCTATAGGTCACGTCCTAGACCCAGATCGTACGCAATTCCGAAGTAGTCATGAGCACCGAATGGATCAAACATTGTTCCAAAACAAAAGAGCAAATATCAAGGTAAAAAATATCTATTCTTAAGTCACAATAGATTATTACATATGTTGGATGATAGCAACAATAGTCTCTCCTTCTGGTATTGTCTAAATATGCATTTCTTAGTATCGTTACCGTGTAATGTTTGAGCGAATCATCTATAGGTTATGAAAGTTTAATATTTTTTCTGCTTTGTTTAAACATATCAATCACATATTGTTTTTTGTATCTAACCATGAGATTTTTTTTCCATATTTTGCTATAATTATTTCTTTTCTTTTACTACAAGGCTATTGTTGTGGTTAGAGCGAAAGTTTTCTTGCTTCATGTTGAATTTATTTCTTCAATTTTTTTTTTGAATGAACAAAATAAAAACATAACATCTTCCAATTTTAGACCATGTGAATGAACCACCCTAGGCAAAGGGTAGAAGGTCCGAAATGTTTGCTACGAGCATGTTGAGAGAATCAACTCCACATCTATGACTTATTTATAAGTTCATTGACCAACCATACTTATTAGTAATTGGATTTTACATGTGATCTCCAAATTTTAATAAAATTGAGATTAATCATTCAAAATTTCCTGATTGGTTTAAATGGAACCCATCTTTTTAATTTTTCATTTTTTATTTTTTTGCCCAGCTTTTATATTTTCTGTATTTTATCTCCCTTTCATCCTACTGTTTTTAACAATAAAAAAATGCCCTCCATTTAAATTTTCTTTTTAACATGTTTAAAATCATTGTATTTGTAAGTATTCCTCATAGATCAATTATCAAATTTTCCCTGCTTTTTTTTTCTTTGAGTCATCATAGGATATGGAAACAAGATGGATCCTCACGATGGATTAAATGGTCACCTGGATATTGAAATTTTCATTATTCAACAAAATACCAATAGGACACGTAAGATCCACTTCGTACCAAAGTCCTTAACTTGCGATGCAAGTTTCTTTATTAAAGTTTGTCATCTAGTTGTATCTCGATCCTTTATAAAAATAATAATGTACATCTTAATCATCAAAGACATTATCAGAACAATGGATAGTAGAAATAATAATGTACATCTTAATCATCAAAGACATTATCATAACAATGGAATCATCAAAGACATCTTAAAATTAATTATTAATACATATCGAAGGTTGTTCATAGATAGTAGAAATCTTAATGAAATCTTCCATAACAATGGATCAGGGCGAAAGGCATGACCAATGAACGGATCAAACACTAGTTCCAAAACAAAAGAACCAAGATCAACGAACAAAATATATTTCTTAATTCCTGTTAGATTATTTCATAAGTTGGATGGTAACAACAATAGTCTCTGCATCTTGTATTGTCTAAATATGGAATTCTTAGTGCCGTTATCAAGCAAAGGTCGAGCGAGTCAGGTATAAGTTATGAAACTTTTTCGTTTTGTTTCATTTAAACTTATCAGTCACATATTGTATTTCGTATTTAACTATTATATGTTTTTCTTCCATATTTTGCTGTTATTATTTATTTCCGTTTAATGGGAGGTTTTTTTAAATAAAATAAATAGGGAGGTTAGGGTGATATTCAGGTCCCAACTGCCCCCAAAAAGCTCAAGGGTTATACCCAAGAGGTATGTTTTGAGACAAGCAGTGCCAGATTAGATAATGAACCCAAGGGGTCTACCCAACAGATGGACTTGTATATAATTTAGTTTCCTAGCTTTACTGATGTGAACATCCATGGTAATCAAGTTCAAGATGATCAAGATGTTCGGGTTCCAAGTACTGTCCAAGCTCAAAGAGTGACTCAAGATCCATTATCCAGCATTGGAGGCCCAATATCTCAAGCTAGAAGTAAAAGGATGAAGAGTGCACTTAATAATCTTATATCCAATAGTTTAGCCCAAGAGACTGTCAAGTCTGGAAGTTACAAGCCCAAGATTATTAATGTGTTACGAGGCCCATTTGAGGAAGGAAATTTCGGCCCAGAAACCAAGCAAGGGAGGCCAGCCCTATCTCCTAATTTTTAGGAGTTGGAATCTCTATCTTTTAGGGATAAAATCATTTAAATCTTATCACACTTGTGGAAGGATGAGATTTGGAAGATTCCCTATCTTTTAGAGATAAGATCATTTACATCTTATCACATGGAAGGATAAGATTCGATATGATTCTCTTTTATCTAATTTAGAATTTATTCAAAATAAGAAGTCTATTCCTTGGTGTCTACTCTCAACCGTTGGATGGAGATTAGATCAAGATTGGATGGCTATGATTACTCTACAAAGAAGATATTGATAGAGTTGACAACTCAGGAAGACTCTTTTCACGATAGGGATAAGATTCTTTTGAGAGAATATCTCTTTGTATTTGGAGTTATATTTTCATTAGACTAGTGTATCTTAAGTCTATAAAGGTGCCTAGATACATTGCCTTAATAGATAAGACACAAGTTGTCAATTAGAGGTTAAGTTGATTTCTAGTTCTTTAAATTAGGAATAGAGTTAGAGATCAAACTCTTCTCCTACTTCATAGGAGAATTTCGGCCCCCTCTACTATAAATAGGGGTGTTTGGCCAGCATTTCATTGGTACCTTTTATGAATTATTTCAATATGAAACGAGAGGAAACTCTTTGTTCTTTTGCTACTCTTTTCGAAGATTAGTGCATTGCACACAAGCTTGTGCTTTGTTGATGCCTGCGAGTAGAATAGGTGTTTTTCTACTTGTGGAGCTTTGTTAGTTGTTCATTGGAGCCTTTTCGCTAGCCGTTCTATCCATAAACCGAAGGGATAGGGTTGTTAGAGAGGTGACCGACTGGGTTGCTAACCTTAAACACTTTCTACATCTTCTAAACCTTTCAATCCCTTTTTGGTGCAAATTTTTGTGGTTTGCATCTCTTCTTTTCTTTGAATTTTCGTGAGTTGTGGATTACATAATATTGGATTTGCAAGTTTTCAAGTCCTGGGAAATTCATAGCTTCCGCGTCGAGGTAAATCTGCCACCTTTGCCTCAAGATTTATATCAATTGGCCTCAGAGCTTAGGTTCTTGAATACTTGTTTTTGTTTTGATCTACTAAAGCTCATCTTTGGTTAGATCTCTAATTGTTCTTTTGAATTTTTGAGCCTTTTATTATAGATCTCACTATTTTGCTTCGATTGTATTCTTGTTTGATTTGCTTGAAGTTGTTATAGTTAGATCCATTATTGTTAGTAAAAAAAAAAAAAAACGTTTCTTCCCCTAAATTATCGGATCTAGGGTATCTTAATCCCTAATCCACTTCTTTTTTATTGAGTCAAAAAAAAAGCCGTGAAAAAAAAGGTAAAAAAAAAATTAAATAAATAAAAAGAAAGACGGCATAGAAAGATATTGGTATTTGAGTTTGATTTGAAGTGTAATTACTATTATTTGCACATATCTTTTTGGAAATACTTGGATCTTTGGTGGCTAGGGTTTCGCAAATATAACCCCTTTATTCGTGTATTGGCCGAAACTAGGGTTTTATCCATAACCCTAAGCCGAAGCTTTTATTTTTCAGAATTTGCTCCAAGTTCTATTAGCCTTTTGTGAGATCTAAGTTTTCATAATTGTAACTACTCGATCTATATTCGTGTTCTTCCTTAGATCTTGTTACAATTATTTGCAGAACCTTACTTTTTGATCCTCTTTAATTGTTTCAATAAAGGACTTCTTGTAGCACTAGTCTTCATTGCACAAAGGATTAAAAGACAAAGACAGTGGTAAGAATAGAGTGAATCCATCCCTTACTAAATTCTAAACCTTCTTGAGAGATCTTGGAGAGTGAACAGAATAGTTGGGAGGGGTAACTAGGAAGTGAGTTCTTCGATATTCTTTTTCTTGTTCTTGTGTGTGTTGACTTGTCTTTTAGGAAACATGGGAGACAAAGTTCATCCTCCTCCTCAACATGGAATGTTGAATGATACTGTGCAAGATTTTAAAGATAAGATTGCAGCATTAACCGATCAATTGCAACTTATGATGATGGCAATGGCACAACAACAACGACAACAAGAAGAGACCACTCGCCAACAAGAAGAAACTGCTCGTCAAATAAACTAACTTGCCCAAGTTAGGGATCCATTGGTAAATCCTGGACCTAACCTTGTTGCACGTAGGAACATCCGTGGCGGACGTGGCAATGTGAGGCATGGTCAAGGTGTTGGACGTGGTAATGAAGGACAAGATGGTGACCGAGAAGAAGAAGGTCAAGAAGAGCGAGAAGAAATTCCAAGGGGACAAAATGATGATGATGGTGTTGAGCATGAAGAAGAATTTAGGCATGATCGACAAAGGCGGCCTAGATTTGATGATAACATGAACACTATCAAGCAAAAGATTCCAGAATTTCATGGCAAGCCAGATCCTGATGCGTATATTGACTGGGAAGATCATATCAACCGGATCTTTAATCTCAACAATTATTCGGAGGGAAAGAAGCTGAATTTAGCTGTGTCAGAATTTCATGGATATGGTTCTACATGGTGGAATGAGGTACAACGTCGGAGAAGAAGAGACGACGATGCCGCAATCACCACTTGGGGAGAGCTTTCACGTGTAATGCGAAAGGCTTTTGTCCCAGCATCCTTTCAAAGGAAGCTTCGAGGTGAGTTGCAAGATCTTAAGCAAGGAAGTAGTTCGGTCATGGAATACTACCAAAATATGAATACTTTGAAGCTTAAATGTCAATTGGAAGAAGATGAGGAACAAAGTATAACAAGGTTTTTACATGGCTTGAACCTTCCCATTCGACATAGAGTGGAGTTACAGTCTTATCATGACCTAGATGATTTGGTGGATAAGGCCGACACTATTGAGAGGAAAATGAAGGAATCTTTGGCCGCAAGCAGAGCAAGGACATCTTCCACTAGTACATCATCCTTTGGTTCAAATCGGTGGGGGAATACTCCTAAGAAACAGACAGCTCCAAGTTCTAGTCAACCTAAACAGTTGCTTAAACTAACCGAGGTTACCAAGCCATTGGAGAAGACACCTAGTGTTAAACCGAGTTCATCTGCCAATGTTCAATGCTTCATGTGTAAAGGAAGAGGACATTATGCATCTGATTGTCCCAATAAGAACGTAATGGTACTTTGAGATGATTGGTACTATGAAAGTGAAGAAGAAGATGTGTACGATCAATCTAATATGGTTTTAGCAACAACCGAGCAAGCTACAACTCGTCAAATGTATGATAAGGGAGCTTCTGAGAGTGAAGATGAGGTTGTCTATGAGGAAGACGTATCTCGAGCTATGATTCTAGCTCATGCTCTTAATATCCAGCCAGCTCAAAACAAGAATCTCGAGCAACGTACTAATATTTTCCATACAAGGTGTAAGGTGAATAATAAGACGTGTCTTGTGATTGTGGATGGAGGAAGTTGCACAAACTGTGTGAGCGTGGAACTTGTCAAGAAATTGAACCTTCCTACATTCAAACATCCTCAACCTTACAAGTTGCAATGGTTAGATGATCGTGGAGAAATTAAGGTACGGTCGCAAGCTCGCTTACTCTTATGTTTTAAAATGTTCCAGGATGAAGTTCTTTGTGATGTGGTTCCAATACAAGCATGTCATATATTGTTGGGACGTCCATGGGAGTTTGATCGAGGTGCAAACAAAGATGGGAAGACAAATCAGTATTCACTTGTGCATAAGGGTTTGTCTATTGTATTATGTCCGTTATCTCCTACGGATATCATGGAATCTCAGAAAAAATGCAAAGAGAGAGAGAGAAAAGACATAAAAGTGAGCCGAAAGAGTCAAAAGAGAGTTTGGGGAATGGGAGAGAATCAAAAGTGAGTGAGAGTTTGAGAGAAAAGCCAAAAGCTGGGGAGAGAAAAGACAGCGTTTATGCTTCTATGGGAGACCTTGGGAGGGCTCTAAATACTCGCGCTCCACTTGTTTTAATTGTTTACAAGGATTTATGTTTAACTAACAGTAACCCCATTGAAAATATTCCTAGTGTTATTAAAACTGTTCTGCAGGATTATGAGGATGTTTTTCCAGAAGAATTGCCAAAGGGACTTCCACCTTTGAGGGGAATTGAGCATCAGATTGATTTTATCCCAAGATCAATAATTCCTAATCGTCCTGCATACAAGGCGAACCCCGAGGAGACCAAGGAACTGCAACGTCAAGTCGAGGAACTCCTTGACAAAGGTATGGTTCGTGAATCTTTAAGTCCTTGTGCAAGTGCTGTCATTTTAGTTCCTAAGAAAGATGGAACATGGCGTATGTGTGTGGATTGTCGTGCTGTGAATAAAATTACTATTAAATATAGACATCCCATACCTAGGCTAGATGACATGTTAGAAGATTTATGTGGCTCTTGCATATTTTCTAAAATAGATCTTGCTAGTGGCTATCATCAAATTCGCATGAAAGAGGGTGATGAATGGAAAACCGCTTTTAAAACTAAATTTGGTTTATATGAGTGGATGATTATGCTGTTTGACTAACGCTCCTTCTACTTTTATGCATCTTATGAACCATGTGCTTAGACCTTATATAGGTAAATTTGTTGTGGTTTATTTTGATGATATCTTAGTGTATAGTAGAGATGAAGTTTCGCATGCTAAACATCTTTCGAGTGTGCTCTCTGCTTTACATGAAAATAAACTTTATGCTAAACTTGCTAAGTGTACTTTCTGTGTATCAGAAGTTATTTTTCTTGGTTTTGTTGTTAGCAAGGATGGTGTTAAAGTTGACGAGGCTAAGGTTAAGGCAATTCGAGAATGGCCTACACCTAAGTCTGTCTCTGACATTCGTTCCTTCCATGGTTTAGCTAGTTTTTATCGAAGGTTTGTAAAGGATTTCTCTACTAAGGCTGCACCCTTATATCACTTAGTAAAGAAGAATGTTAGGTTTGAATGGGGTGAAGAACAAGAACTTGCATTTAACACTTTAAAGAATGATTTAACTTGTGCTCTTGTTCTTGCATTACCTAATTTTGATCTTACTTTTGAAATTGAGTGTGATGCATCTGGGGTTGGAATTGGTGCTATGTTAATGCAAAGTGGTAAGCCTATCGCGTACTTTTCGGAAAAATTAAGTGGTGCAACATTAAATTATCCTACTTATGATAAAGATTTGTATGCTGTAATTAGGGCTTTAGAAAATTGGCAACATTATTTAATGCCAAAAGAGTTTGTTATCCATAGTGATCATGAGTCTTTGAAATATTTGCATGGACAAAACAAACTGAATAAGAGACATGCTAAATGGAGTGCATTTCTTGAATCTTTTCCTTATGTCATTAAGTACAAGAAGGGAAAAGAGAATGTGGTAGCTGATGCATTGTCTCGTAGATCGTATGTACTTTCTGTGCTTGATTCTAAGTTATTAGGGATTGAATACATCAAGGATTTGTATGCTACTGATTCTGATTTTTCATCCATTTATGAAGCATGTGAAAGTGGTGTATTTAACAAGTTTTATAGGTACGAAGGTTTCTTGTTTAAAGATAATAAATTATGTGTGCCTGCTTGTTCTCTGCGTGAACTATTAGTGCGTGAATCTCATAGTGGTGGTCTTGTGGGTCATTTTGGTATCTTGAAAACTTATGATGTTTTATGTGAGCATTTTTATTGGCCTAATATGAAACGTGACGTAGAAAAAGTTTGTTCTACTTGTATTGAGTGCAAACAAGCAAAGTCTAAGTCACAACCACATGGGTTATATACGAAAAAAACCTGTACCTACCCACCCTTGGATTGATATTTCAATGGACTTTGTTTTGGGATTACCTAAATTTCAAAAAGGGTGTGATTCAATTTTTGTGGTAGTTGATAGGTTTTCTAAGATGGCACATTTTATTCCTTGTCATAAATCTGATGATGCCAAACATGTAGCTGATTTATTTATGCGTGAAATTGTTAGATTGCATGGTTTACCTAGAACTATTGTGTCTGACAGAGATGTTAGATTTTTGAGCTACTTTTGGAAAACTTTGTGGGGAAACTAGGTACAAAACTGTTGTTTTCAACAACTGCTCATCCTCAAATAGATGGCCAGACGGAGGTGGTTAATCGGACTCTTGGTTCATTGCTTCGTGTTTTTACCCAAAAGAATCGTAAGAATTGGGAAGCTTGTTTGCCTATTGCTGAATTTGCATATAATCGTGTTGTGCATTCTACTACCCAATATTCTCCATTTGAAATTGTTTATGGATTTAACCCCTTAACCCCTTTAGACCTGTCTCCATTGCCTGTTTATGAGTATCTTAATGCAGATGGAGCCAAGAAAGCTGAGTATGTACGTTCTCTTCATGGGAAAGTACACATGAATATTGTGAAGAAAAATGAGCATGTTGCGCGAATTGCCAACAAGGGGCGTAAGGAAATGATATTCGAACCTGGTGATTGGGTTTGGGTTCATTTAAGGAAGATTCGATTTCCTATAAAGGTTAAATCAAAGTTAGATCCTTGTGGAGCTGGTCCTTTCCAAGTTGTCAAGCGTTTGAACAACAATGCTTATCAACTTGACCTTCTTGGTGGGTATAATGTTAGTGCGACTTTTAATGTTTCTGATTTATCTCCGTTTGATTTCTCAGATGATGAAGCTGTACAAGTTTTGGATTCGAGGTCGAATCCTTTCGAGGAAGGAGGGAATGATGTGAACATCCATGGTAATCAATTCCAAGATGATCAAGATATTCGGGTTCCAAGTACTATCCAAGCTCAAGGAGTGATTCAAGATCCATTATCCAACATTGGAGGCCCAATATCTCAAGCTAGAAGTAAAAGGATGAAGAGTGCACTTAATAATCTTATATCCAATAGTTTAGCCCAAGATACTGTTAAGTCTGGAAGTTACAAGCCCAAGATTATTAATGTGTTACGAGGCCCATTTGAGGAAGGAAATTTCGGCCCAGAAACCAAGCAAGGGAGGCCAGCCCTATCTCCTAATTTTTAGGAGTTGGAATCTCTATCTTTTAAAGATAAAATCATTTAAATCTTCTCACACTTGTGGAAGGATGAGATTTGGAAGATTCCCTATCTTTTAGAGATAAGATCATTTACATCTTATCACATGGAAGGATAAGATTCGATATGATTCTCTTTTATCTAATTTAGAGTTTATTCAAAATAAGAAGTCTATTCCTTGGTGTCTACTCTCAACCGTTGGATGGAGATTAGATCAAGATTGGATGGCTATGATTACTCTACAAAGAAGATATTGATAGAGTTGACAACTCAGGAAGACTCTTTTCAAGATAGGGATAAGATTCTTTTGAGAGAATATCTTTTTGTATTTGGAGTTATATTTTCATTAGACTAGCGTGTCTTAAAGTCTATAAAGGTGCCTAGATACATTGCCTTAATAGATAAGACACAAGTTGTCAATTAGAGGTTAAGTTGATTTCTAGTTCTTTAAAGTATGAATAGAGTTAGAGATCAAACTTTTCTCCTACTTCATAGGAGAATTTCGGCCCCCTCTACTATAAATAGGCCAGCATTTCATTGGTACCTTTTATGAATTATTTCAATATGAAACAAGAGGAAACTCTGTGTTCTTTTGCTACTCTTTTCGAAGATTAGTGCATTGCACACAAGCTTGTGCTTTGTTGATGCATGCGAGTAGAATAGGTGTTTTTCTACTTGTGGAGCTTTGTTAGTTGTTCATTGGAGCCTTTTCGCTAGCCGTTCTATCCATAAATCGAAGGGATAGGGTTGTTAGAGAGGTGACCGATTGGGTTGCTAACCTTAAACACTTTCTACATCTTCTAAACCTTTCCATCCCTTTTTGGTGCAAATTTTTGCGGTTTGCATCTCTTCTTTTCTTTGAATTTTCGTGAGTTGTGGAGTACATAATATTGGATTTGCAAGTTTTCAAGTCCTGGGAAATTCATAGCTTCCGCGTCGAGGTAAATCTGCCACCTTTGCCTCAAGATTCATATCATTTACCCCTTACTGTTTTTATTGCATATATAGAAAAACAGTGCCAAAGGCAAGAAGAACCTTTGGACTTGTACATCAAGCATATCTAGTTCTAACATAAGGGAAGAATATTTGATCTAAAATCAATAATCTTTTTACATCACCAGATAGAGAGTCTATACTATGGTACATTTCAGAAATGCCAGAAGATATATTTTTAGCTAATCTATCTGCCACTGAATTTGCTTCTCCATAAACATGCAAAACTTGCTAACTATTCTTTCAAATTATTAAAGACATTTCCTGGAAAGGCAGGTAATACTCCCATGGAAAACCAGAACCACGAACCAAAGCATCCGCCAATGCTTTTTATCTATCTGAAGAGTTAGATTCGGGAGACACAAGAAGTCTCACCTCCGCAATCCAAAAAGCGCACCAAGGACTCCATCTTTAAATCTATCACCCCCTCCTAGATATCCATTCTCACCATACACCAGTAAACCACCTCCTCCATGAACAACAAATCCATAACCATAATCACTACTCATTGATGAGCCATCAATATTCAAAATAAAGGAATTTAGTGCCGGGCGAGTCCAAACAATCTTCAAAAACCGCGGCCAAATAATGCGAGTTAGAGCAAGACCAAAGTTTGCCGTAACAAAGCATCGTTCCTCCTCATTGCATAACTTTAGATCATGAATACATACTAGAGATCTAGCTTGGTTCATAGTAACATGAACTGAGCCCTTAAGAGTTTGCCGTTACCCTTCAAAGATAGACTTGTTCCGTGCCTTCCAAAGTTCCCCCAACATAATTGCTGGAATGATTCTTTGAAGTGCACCTCTTGCTGCTTTAAAATCACCTTTCCGCCACAATCTTTCCAGCATTGAAGCTAGTGAATTGACTCCCAAGACACTAATCCGCATAATAGCTGCAAAATGAAACTAGAGTTGTCGTGCCATTATACAACCAAAAAAACAATGATCAATTTCATTATTTCTAGGACATGGCAAAAGTCTATTCTGCAGGTTCCAGATAAAAGTGCGAAACTCTTAAAGGAATAATGGACTGCCATACATTCCGCACCCAACCTTCCTTTGGTTGCTTGTGCCTCAAGGCTTCAAAGGTAGATTTAACAGTAAATGCACTATTAGAGTTTGGTTGCCAAAAGAGAATATCATCATCATTCTGAAAATCATGACTAAAATTTACAAGGAAGGTAACAACATTATCTGGTAGATAAAACATAAAATCATCAAGGTAATGTTGTCTGTTAAGGAAGAAGCTCTTTATACTCAAACCTGGATAACGCAGATTAGCATGATTGCTATACCATAATACTCCAAAAGACGACCAATTATCAAACTAGAAAAGGCGATCTCCTCCTATAAGAAGCACCTTGGTATGTTGAACCGCCAGATGATCAGTGGCATTTAGACGATTCCTGGATGTTTTTTTCTTGGAGGTACGCGACAAAGAAGCAAGAAAGTGACACCAAAAGCCTTTTCTTCTGTTTCCATTTCCACCATAGCATACATGATAAAGGATCTATATTTTCTTTAAAACTTTGAATCCCTAGACCATTCTCAAAAGCTGGAAATGTAATTCGCTCCCAAGACCTCCAATGCCTTTTATTATCATCCGCAACTCCGCACCATAAGAACCTTTGACATTTACTCTCCATTTTGTGAATAAGGGACTTGGGAGGAGGAATGGCCGACAAAACATGAATAGGGATTGAAGACAACACATGCTTAATGAGAATAAGCCGGCCTCCCATACTTAGCAACTTCTTTTTCCAACTTAGAAGTTTATCATCAAACTTATCCTATAAAAATCATAAAGTGGAAGCTTTGCGCCTTCATTGATATATACGGCAACCAAGACAAGTAAAAGGAGAACCCTGAATAACTACTCCCCTTCTAGGCGGACACTTCTCAGAAACCATGAAGGCACTTTTTTGACGACTTATTTTTTGGCTAGAAACCTTCTCATATGCAATAAAGAAACCATTAAGCTCTCAAAAAGACCTCTTCAAATCCCTTGAGAAGATAATCAAATTATCCGCAAAGGCAAGATGAGATATAACCATTGACCTTTCCAGAAGAGACAAAGATAAATAAATAGGGGGACAAAGGATCCCCTTGCTTGATGCCGCGAGAAGACTGAAAAAAAACCAACAGGGGATCCATTTATCACGACAGAGAACCAACTATTCCTCAAATTATTCATTGTCAAGAGAACAAAAGATGGCAAAAAACCAAACTTGAGTAATACTCTTTCAAAAAAAAAAACTCCACTTCACACAATCAAAAGCCTTCATCATGCCCAACTTCAAAATAAAATTCTCCCCTTCAGCTTTCTCGTCAAGAAATTGGCAAAGGTCTTGAGTAAGCAAGACATTATAAAAAATATCCCTCTCTTCATGGGACGCCCTTTTCTCTTCTGATATTAGCTTTGGCAACAAAATTTTTAGCCGATCCGTAAGAACCTTTATAAAAACTTTATTTAGAAAATTTCAAAGGCTTATAGGCCTATAATCTGAGAAGGTATTCACAATGCTCTTCTTCAGAATTAGAGTGATGAGAGCACTAGATAGCGATCTAGGAATGGGGTTACCATGCATAAACTCCTTACAGGAGACCTTAAATCTTGAGAAATTATCTCTCAACACGATCTATAGAAAACCCCTTCAAAACCATTGATTCCTGGCGCACTGTCCTCCCCTAGATTAAACACCGCCTCCTTAATCTCCTCTAATGCAATTGGTTTGGTCAGCAACCGAGCATCATTAGGAGTAAGAGCAGTCAGTATATGTTGGAGTAGATCGTTTTCCGCGGCCTCCTGATCTTGATCATCATTCGAATCATTCAAAAGAACTTTAAAAAACCTCACTGTCTCTTGTTCAATATCATCCCGGGAAGTCAACATGGTGCCATTTTTTGCTCGAATTTTAAAGAAACTCTGCTTCACATGCCGTTCCTTCAAAACAGCATGAAAATACTTAGTATTGGCCTCTTTCATCCATTTTAACCTCATTTTTTGCGACCAAAAATCGTCATGTTCCTTCAACTTGCACAACAACTGAGCCTTTGCCAGGTGAAGATTAATACTGTCTTGATCCGTTCCAGAGATGTCAAAATTGCCCTCCAATTGCTGGACCTTTTCATCTGCCTCCTTCAAATTTTGGAAAACATCTCCAAAGATCTCCTTGTTCCATACCTTTAATCACATCTTCAGCCTCCGCGGCTTCAAGGAGAACATAAGCATTTCTTCTTGCTCTAATGGCTGATCCCAACATTCTTTAACCACATCTTTGAACTCCTCCTGACGCAACCATATCTTTTGGACTTGGAAAACCCTTGGTTTAGTTTCTTCCTGCATAGCAAAAAGGTGCAATAACGGACTATGATTTGAGGTGGTTTTTTTGAAATTTTCCACAGAAGAGTTTGGAAAGAAATCATGCCATTCTTGATACACTAAAACTCTATCAAGTTTCTTGCTAACCCAACCAGTGGACCTTGTTCCTCCCCAAGTAAAGTCTTCACCCGTTGCCGGCAATTCAAGCAGGTTACAATTTGAGATACATTCATGAAAATCCGATATAGCCCCATGGTCTTAAACTCACATCCCAGAGTATTCATCCAGAGCGCGAATCACATTGAAATCCCCGGCTACCATCCACGGAGAACGTGAGATAACCTGTTTAAAGTTGGCCGAATTCCTCCACAAAGCTTTTTGTGCAATCCTGGTAGTTTTAGCATAAACAGTCGAGAAAAAAGAATTTAGTGGAGACAGAAACATGTGAAATTTCAAAGTGAATCACTAGCTCACTGTCACCAACCACAGAAGCTGTAAACTCCTTCTGACAACACCTAAATCTTGCTAGAAGAAGATGAAATCGCCTGATCAAAATTGAGGTCATGCCAAAAGCTTTTAATCTGGCTACAATCAACCATAGGATCAAAGACAACCAAAATAGAAACCTTATACCTTCTTATTAAAGATTTCACACGTCGCTAGGATGCTTGATTTTTAATACCTCAAACATTCCAAATTAATTGACTAATCATGGAAAAAAAATCAAAGGAAAAAGGTGGGACCAGTGGGAACTTATTCTTGAAGATACGGCGATCTTCGAGGGATCACCCCTTCTTGCAACAATGCCCGTTCAACTTTGGATTTACGACCATGTTTTTTAGGCACAAACTCTTCCCCTTGCACTGAATCATGTGCACATTCATCATCTCCATCAGAACAGAAGTCGTGATCGCAGTTATCAATCTCCACAGTTCCAGAAGTTTTTCTTATCTCATTATCGTCTGAATGTCTTCCAGTACCTAATGAAATTCCTCTATCCAGCTGTTATAGTCTCCAGAGCATTTTGAAGGTGTTGCAGGGCCACTGCTGGAATAGTAAGGTCCAGAGAAGTGTGCTCAATAGTCAAATCTTCAATAAAGATATTTTCAACAGTATCATCTTCCTCAGACTCATCAATTGTCTCCAACACCACAAATCGATTGGAAACCCCTGGTGGCGGAGGCAGTTCATCAGGGACATCCACTGGAATAGCAAGCTTTTCCAAAGATGACAGCCCTGTCATTGAGTCAGCTTGTCGTGCAATCACAATTTCCTCAGGGGCGCGTGTAATTAGGGTTTTCGCAGGGGGGTGCGGAGCTAGGGTTTGTGCATCTTGTTCTTTGCGTGACTCAGTCACTTGCTTCATGGGAGGCTGCAATTCAACACCTATAGCAAATAAAGGATTTGATTGAATAATTTCCACACCAAGGCCAGATTCATCCACATTATCACCAATTTTTAGTGCCGGCTGGGCTCCTTTGTTTTTATTCTTCAGGATTGATCTTTTCTTCATATTTTCCTTCACAATTTCTATTTGTTGTTGAGGTTTTCCAATGAAACAGTTCACTTCTTTATGCCCTATTATACAACATTTAGAGCAATAGGAAGGAATGTGTTCATAGGTGAATAGTTGCTCGTGCTTCTTTCCTTTTTTCCCAATTTTCACCGATTTCGAAAATTCCTTGGTGAGATCTACTTCCACACAGAATCTCGCCACCGAGAGTCTTGACATGTTTAGAGTGGGAGTATCAACCTTCAATGGCTTCCCTATTGCTATGGCTATTGAGTAGAGTACCTCCGGGTGCATATACTCCACAGGAAGAACGCATAGAGACACCCATATAGGTACTATAGGTGGATCTTCCTCAAAGCGGAATCCTGGCTATCATTTAAGAATGTGCATGGAGTAACCCGCGATGTTCCAAAAGGTTCCAATCGAATAATGTTGGTAATCCTCTTCGTTGTCAAATCGAATCAAAATGAGCATAGGGTTAAACAAACCAACAGTGAAGTGTCCATTAAAGCCAATTTTCTTGAATTCGTTGTCGATCTCTTCCATCTTCAGTCTTCCATAGGAAAAATTCCCAACAAGGCTAAGGTGGTGTGGCTTGATTAAGAGATAAAATTCTTCATCTTCAAACTCGAGAGGAGCCATTGATGTACTTAACTTCTTTAATCAAAGATTGTGCTTGAGGTTTTGGATCTGAGGGTTTAAAAAACAGGCTAGCAAAAGAGAGGGGAGGTTTAGCTGCCTTCAGAGGTGAATCGCCGGCCATTATGGCCGCTAGGAGTAGTAGGGTGCCGTTAAGTTAGGGAGGCGTGGTAAGAGAACAGATGGGTGACTAATGGGAGATTATTACTGTGGTTTGAGGTAATGTTTTCTTGGTTCATGTTAAATTTCTTTTCTTGAAGTTTTTATTTCTCTATTAACAAACTAAAAATATAACATACAAATTTATTGAGTTATCAATATCTCTAACATTCTACAATTCTAGGTCATGTGAACAGCCTTTGGAAAAGGGTAGAAGGTCCAAAACATTTGCTGGCTACTTTATTAATACGGGCAGGTTCAGAGAAACAGCTCCCCATCTATGACTTCATTATAAGCTCCCAAACAAACCCTACTTATTAGTAATTGGATTTGACTTGTGAGCTACCAATTTTAATAGAATTGAGATTACTAGCTCAAAATTTCTAGAATAGTTCAAATTGCCCTCACCTTTTCAATTTTTTTTGCCGAGCTTTTACATGTTTTGTATTTTATCTCCCATTTCATCCTATTGTTTTTAACGATTCAAAATACTGTCCATTTACATTTTATTTTTCACAGATTAAAAAACATTGTATTTGCAAGCATTCCTCATAGATTAATTTTTGAAATTTTCTCTTTTTTGAGTCATCATAGGATATTGAAAGAAGGTGGATCCTCAAGATGGATTAAATTGTCACTTGGATAGTTAGATTTTCATTATTCAGGGAAACGGCAATAGGTCACATCCTAGATACGAAATATCTATTCTTAAGTCACAATAGATTATTACATAAGCTTGATGATAGCAACAATAGTATCGTTACCATGCAAAGTTCAAGCGAGTCATGTATAAATTATGAAAGTTTATTATTTTTTCTGCTTTGTTTAAACATATCAATCCCATATTGTATTTTGTATCTAACCATTAAATTTTTTTCTTCCATATTTTACTATACTTATTATTTTGCTTTTAATAGAAAGGTTATTGTTGTTGTTAGAGCTAAAGTTTTCTTGCTTTACGTTAAGTCTATTTCTTCAATTTTGTTTTTGAATGAACAAAATAAAAAACATAACATACATATTTATTGAGTGCTCAATATGTTTAACATCTTTCAATTTTAAACCATGTAAAAGAACAACCTTTGGCAAAATATTTGCTACGCGCATGTTGAGAGAATCAACTCAACATCTATGACTTATTTATAAGTTCATTGACCAACCTTACCAATTAGTAATTGGATTTGGCATGTGAGATCCAAATTTTAATAGAATTGAGATTAATCGCTCTAAATTTCCTAATTGGTTTCAATTGCACTCATCTTTTCATTTTTTTTTTTTTTGGTCCGAGCTTTTATATTTTCTATATTTTATCTCCTATGTCATTCTATTGTTTTTAACGATTACAAACACCGTTCATTTAAATTTTCTTTTACACAGATTTAAAATCATTGTATTTGCAAGCATTCCTCATAGATTAATTGTTAAAATTTGCCCCCTTTTTTTTTTGAGTCATCAAAGGATATTGAAAGAAGATGGATCCTCAAGATAGATGAAATGGTCACTTGGATAATGAAATTTTCATAATTCAGGAAAACGGCAACAGGCCACGTCGTAGACCCACTTCGTCCCAAATTCCTTAACTTTGGATGCAGGTTTCTTTATTCAAGTTTCTCATCTTGTTGTATATCGATCCTTTATAAAATAATAATGTACATCTTAATCATCAAACACATTTACATATTAGTTTAGTGAATTATTAATACACAATTTAGGTTGTTCATAGATTGCAGAAATCTGAATGGAATCTGCCATATGGAGCAGGGAGCAAGGCATGACCACCGAACGGATCACACACTCGTTCCATAACAAAAGAACAGAGATCAAGATACAAAATACTCTTAAGTCCTGATACATTATTTCATAAGCTGGATGATAGCAGGAATAGTCTCTGTGTTAGCACCAATTTTAAATGAAACCTGTCTTGCCAACAAATTTGGTGAATCAGCCAGTTTGCTTGTAACTAAGAATCTATAGACGAGTTGGAAATGATGATGGATCGAAAGCCCACCTGACTCGAAGTGACCAAATCCATGTCGGAGAAGGGTTTCATTTGTGGCCGAAATAGGAAATTGGAAACAGAATTCTGTTGTAATTCACAATCGGAAATACGGGATTCAACTAGGAATCAGATATTGAACCAACTCAAGGAGTTTACTGAAACCTACGAAAAAAGAGCTAGGGCATCGGAAGACAAACAACTCATCACCAACACAAGCAAATCACAAGCTACAAAAAACTCTCTTTTCTTATTTTTTTAGCACCCTATTATTCTTTTTCCTAGCACTTTTGCAATTCTTTTATTCGATTTACGTTATTGTAATTCGTTTAATTCATCAGTTTTCAATCCATTCAGTCTTTATTCAAGTTGGTTACATGTTTCACATCATTTGTCTTTACACCTAGCCGAATATCGCATCTCTCCAATTACACACTTTCGTTAGAAATTGTTTGCAAGCGTACATCGGTTTTCACTGATTGTTTCCACACGAACATAAATTGGCACACCCCGTGGGACCAATTTGCGTGTCTTGACTAGGTGTAAAGCCAACAAATTTATTCTCAGAGGCCATGTCAACAACAACATCTACAACTTCTGTTCTGACAAGAGTTACTTCTTCTGCTCCGTCAACAACTGAAGAAGCAAAATCGACCGGAGAAATAGGCATATCTGCAACTCTTCCGTTGCTGGCGTCAGGAGTCTTTACTCTTCCAGTGAACCGGAATTTGGATGCTGAGTTGAAGAGTTCGTATCACTCTCAGTACTATCATAACCCAGGCGTGGATCAAGCTTTAGAACATGAATCATTATTGTGAAACGCCCAATTAGGACTTGATCAGTTGGGTCGTACCAAAGAATCACTATATAACACACCCCAAAGTCTTGAGCAAATCATCATCGGCCAACAAAACAATAATATCACTAGCATGTTGGCAAGTATCGCGGCGCTGGAACAATCCCTCCAAAAGGTCAATCCTAACGGAGCGACAGTATCTGAAACTCCACCTAAAACTCAAGATACATCAATGAAAGTACCAATATTGAATCCATCTACAGCAACCACACATGATTATGCTTTGTTCTCCAATGCTTCAACATCGGTACAAGAGGGGTTCCAGAGAATACATCAATACTAGATTGCAGTTGGTATTGTCGAGTTGAACCAAGTCAACCAGTATTTACCCCGCAAGCTGGCAATTTAACTTTTGACGGCCGTCTGATACCTTATTATGGAAGCGATGATGGATCAATTACAGGTTATGGTTCCACAACAACTATTCCAGCTATGAGGTGGCCACCAAAAGCTCGGGGATACCCACCAATGGGTAGTTTCACTCCTCCTAGGGGAATAACACCACCACCAAGACCAATACTTCTACCAAATCCTTTTAATGGATAGAACTTTCAGGCACAAGGCACTGAGAGTGCACAAACTCAAACATTACAAACCCCAACGAATGTTCGACCGATGCACACGAACATGTGGACATCAACAATAAATCCTCTTACTAATGATCAAAGGTTTATTGTATATGGACATCAACAAGAACATGTGGCTAGTAATGTGCCAACTCCACAAAGGACTTTGCGGCAAGGAGCAGGGAATTCGTTGCAAGAACAATCAGGCTAACAGGAGACTGTGCCTAAGATTATGCAAGGTATATTTCCACGGTTGATGAGATGTTGGAAGAATAGTAGTGGATAGAATACGAAGCCAATCAAGCACAAAACCGCGCCAAAGCCAGGAACAACACTGGAAGGAGAGATACCACAAACCCCCAACGGGAAAATCAACCAGAGACACAATTCTACCAAGAGCCTAAAAGGAAGTTCCGACAAGATGGTTTTAACCAAGGGGAAGACGCTACAACTATATTTACTGCAAAAACCGGTTTAAAAACCATGGTGGAAGATATGGTCCGAAAGGAACATGGGATAGAAGTGCATGAAGTAATGGAAAAACCTTATCCAAATTATGTAGAGGTTGAACCTTTACAAAGAAATTACAAGATGCCGGATTTTAAGAAATTTACTTATAAGGATGATCATCGCCCTGAGAATCATATCGGGTGTTTTCACTTGGAATGTGGAGAGGTTGGCCATAACCCTTCCCTAAATTTGCGATTATTCACATATTCACTGGCCGACAAAGCATTAGATAAGTATCGAACTTTAGAGCCAGGATCCGTTGCTGATTGGAATATCCAGAAACGAGTTTTCATTCACAATTTCCATCGTACTACACCAAGGCTTTCAATTGTTAACCTGTCACAAGTACAACAAAAAGCCAGTGAAATAGCTGAAGCATATCTTACCGATTCCGGCAAATGAATGCAAAAATAGCAAGAGCTACTTCAGGTAGATATGAATAATCAACCTTTGTCAAGATGGTGATATCAGGTATTCAAGGTTTCAAGGTAAAATTGGCAGTCACGCCACAACCGATTCCATCTTTGACACAACTTATGGAGGTTGTTCACAACACGGAGAAAGTAATTAGAGCCAAAAGGGAATCGAAGCCAACTAAGCCCAAGTCATGGGTTAACAAAGAACCTATTGCAGAGGTTAATAATGTTTCATGGAGTTCTTCTGATGATGAAGATCAACCTTGGGATAGTGTCAATGCTGCAGAGATTATTAATTTGAAAGAATATACATGTGAAGCATTACGCAGGCCAGTTGCGTCAGAGGTAAACACTCAAGGAGTGTCTTCTTCTGGTACTGCCAAAACTTCTGAAACAGCAGCAAATGCAAAGGTTTATTCTTTTGACATTACTTAACAAGAAGCAATTTTTGACGACATGATGATGATAGGTCATGTACGGTATAGGAAAGGTTGTCAACCACCAAAACTGTCAGAAATCACAAGAAAATCTCCTGGACACATACTACCAATGACAGTGTGGGTTTTCGGAATTACTTGAAAAGATGATTGATGAAGGGAAAGTCAAATTCGATGATCTGGTGGAGATGAATGTTAATCCGTTTCCAACGGGGCATCCAGGTCGCATGGTCAACATTTGTTTGAATGGTCACATGCCTGTGGCATGTAATACTACCGGATGTTTGCAATGTGATGCGGTTCTCAGTGGATTCAAACATTAGTTGACTGAACTAGAGCAGCGTTTTGATGGTCATTATCATCAACCTATCCCATGGCAAGAGGCCACAATTATGGTGGACGGCCAACCACAGACGTGGATTCACAAACCGGCACCAGCAAAGATCCTACAGAATCATCTCTGCCAAGCAACCATTCATCCTCATCACCATCTCTTACCATTTGTTCCTCCACCATAGTCAATTTCCCTGGTAGAGTTCAAACCATCTGGCCTAGCCGCTCCTATTTATGGACATGTTTCTATAGTATATTTGGGAAATCGGCAAGTACCGGTCGCTACCGAAGTAACTCCACTAATGTCAAAGAAATCATCTGATTCTGCAGGAATGTCAGTATGGGATAGACTGTCCGAACCTAGATCACCTACTCTCGCACGAAATCCTAGGATGGTTAAACCGAAAGTGGTTAATGATAATCAATGGCATCATAACCGGCATCAAAAGTTTCCAGCTGTTCCTCTTGTTTCGTCAGATCTTACCTGTACTCAGAAACATCAATGGCAATGGTTGAAAGCTTGTTACTATAAGGATATATAATCGAGCCAACAATCCAGGATGTCTTCTAGTTCACCGCACAAACCAAGACATCCTCTTCCTAAACGGCAATATTGGCGAAGAGTAGCGGATCACAATCCTTCAGTTAACATGGTCTATGTCTTGCCACGGACGTTACGTACCACTTCCGATTCATCCTCGGCTGAGTCCCCCGTGGGGACGCACCTAGGGGGAAGTAAAGGGGGTCCGTCGACACTGGGATCGGCAAATTTTTTTAAAGAAATACCTTAGAATTTTTACATATTTTTGGAAAAAAAATTTCTAGTTATGATCGACCCTGCGAATAAACTGGTCTGGTTCCATCACTGGTTCCCGGTGTCAAGTACTGATACTGCGATGATTGATATATCCGATACCGACGAACAGATACCACGAATGGCTCCTGTGGCAGTGAAGCAATATGGAATTCAAATAGTGGAATGGTCGGGACAATCTTCAAACGTCATGCTAACACAACCGAATGATACGGCTACCACTCATATCCACCCGTTATTTATTTGTGCCACCATGGGTGGCATGCCCTTGAAAGGTGTTTTAGTAGATAATGGTGTTGCAATCAACGTTTTACCTTTTTCGGCCATGCGTAAGTTAGGGAAACATATGCAAGACTTGGTTCTACAGAAATATTTGTCAGTAGTTTCCTAGGTGATAAAACTAGCACTTGTTGAATTCTCCCCTTGGAAATCACTGTCGGTTCAAAATCAATTGTTTTTCCTTTCTTTGTGGTGGATACTAAAGCATGCTACAATGCGTTACTAGGCTGTGATTGGACTCACTCGGCGCGCTATATGCCGTCTTCGTTGAATCAAGCTATCATTCTTTGGGGCATGAATGGTCAAGAAACATGATCAACATCACCGATTACTTCTACTTTATTTGAATTTATATTTCCATCCATGGTAGCAACTTCATATACAATTTCGCGAACTTCTTCACCATCTATCCAATCATCATCACATGAATCCGTTCTGTTGCATAAATCTTCACCTTCCATGGTTATAAATTTTTTTTTGTTTGAACACTATTTCGATGATTTTTGAATAATTTTCTCAGAGTTGGTACAATTATTGAATGATGTTCATAATATTGGGAAAAAAAATTAATCGTTCAAATTTAAAAAATGAGTGGAGATCATGTTTTTTTGATCATGTAATAAATCCGGTGATTAGGGAGTTTAAATGCGCGAGTGAAGGCATGAAACAAGGACAAAAACCTCCACCTTTTCTAGCCAAAATTGAAACACACGCACCTCTTAGGTATACAGTGCAAGGGATACCTAGGAGCTTGTTTTTATTGGACGTGACCACAAGTTGTGTGGAAAAAAAAAAGAGTTTTCTATTATATATAATCCATGTGGAAAAAAAAGACGTGACCGCAAGGTATACCTAGTTTTTATACTAATCTCAAAATTTAATTTGTAGTAGTATTTCTTTTGGAACAGATAGATTGGGTATATCAAAACTGAAAAAAGCGTTTCCCCAATGAGTATGATTTTCTATTATATATAATCCATATAATACATAAGTGAAATGGATATCATAGATCAACAATCAGTTATTACAGCAAACCAGTAAATCTTTAATGTAACTGTTGCACCACAATAACGTGTTCATTTTGATACATGCATTGAGCCGGATAATATTAATTTAACCGGAGAGAGCGAAACATACATAGGCAAACAACGATAATAGTTAATTCATATTGGTTGGCCTGCAAAAGTGAGTAAATCTGCTGTATATTACATTTTTCCTATACTAAACATCAATCAAACCGATTAATAAAACAAATCAACAATCCAAATCAAATAAATTTTTAATATTTTCGTCATGAAACATTGGCATATCCGATTGAACAATCTCCGAGGAGAACAACACCAGAGATATGGCCAGCGCAATGGTTCCGAATTTCGTTAAATGCAGCAACTATGCAAGTGGAGCAATCAGCCTTAGATAAAGAAGATGTACAAATCCCAAAACCAGAAGCAGGAGAAGAAGGATAAGGAGACTCATCTTGATAATCGTACGATGTCGCGAAGGGCGTTTTAATTGTCACATCATCAAGAACATAAGCGACACTATTTACATACGGATCCCCGGCTACGTAGGTTGTACTGCTGCATACTGCATTGATAAGACCGGTGTTTGGAGTACTGCTTGCTAAACTACACCATAACCCAATTACCATTACTGTTCCAATCACGAGATTCGGAGTAAAATGAGTCATTTCGAACAATTGGGTTTGTTATTCTAGTTTGTTGCCTAAATTGGTGTTTGATGTGTTGATGTATCCGCTGATTTAGTGTGGTGAGTCTTGATTATCCATACAAGACAAGCTGTGAGATAGCTTTTGTTTGTTTTCTTGTGAACCTAACTTTGTTACGTTCTGTTTGTCAAAAAAAAAAAAAAAACTTTGTTACGTTCTCGTGAGTAACAAGAATTAAAGGCTCAATGAAACTGTTTTTACTTCAAAGATGCATTTTTGGCTCCACATGACTAATCTCTACCGAGTGGACAAGTGATCACTATAAATGCTTCTTCCTTCATTTACTATAAATATAAGATTTGTTTGGTAATAAGGTAATGCGTTAGTCAAATGTCAGGCAATAGCCTCCTTTACTGTAACGCAAAAAACAAACAAAACTCATGGACAGTACTTCAGTCTTTATGACTCATATTCTTTAAAAAAATTGACTTCACATTTTGATGCATGAAAAACAAACTCCTTTTTCTCTGTTTCAAACACATCAAAGACCAGCAGATAATTATTAGACTAGAAATGAAGTTAAACAACGTAAATTAACAATACCAACATTTCTATTTGTTTGAAATAAAGGACCCTGCAAAATCCGCTTGAACAAACCAAATCAAGAGATGCCATCAATGGCGTTGCTTATCCTTATCACCCACCTTTTTGTATGCAATCGAACAATCTTGAAGCAGCACAACACCCCAAATGTGACCAGCGCAGTGATTTTGGATTTCCGTAGACGCAGCCAACATGCAAGTGGAGCAATCTTCAAATGTCAAAGCTGAAACACAAAATCCAGAACCATAACATAGAGCATTGAGATCCGGAGATACTGATTCGTACTTCGGTCCCGATGCATTGGGCGCGTTACTCGTTATATCGTCAAGAACATAAGCTACGCCATTTCCGTAAGGTTCGCCTGCAGCATATGTGGTTCTACTGCAAGCTTCAAAATTAATGTTCGTGTTTGGAGCACCATTTGTGACACAACACCATAACCCCATGACCATTAGCGTTATTATCACGAGACTTGTAATGAAATTAGTCATCTTTTTAGCTATGCTTGCTTTGATCAATGTGGTATTGTGTTGCTTAAAGTAGAATTTGATGTATCGGTATTTCCGTTAATTCTACCGTCTTTCTTGGTATAAGGTAAAAGAAGCCATGGGAAAAGCAAAAAGTTTTTGTGAACTAACCTATGGCACATTTTAAAAATTTTGGTGCAATTTGCAAAAAAATGGACGCTCCTTTTTATGGCCTTATATGGCTAACATCTACCGAATGGACAAATCAATAGAGGTGGTTGGCTTTCTTAGATTTAGTAGTATTAGCAGTTAGCAAATTTTGTGGATTTGTTCCTCAATCAAAATCATGGGTAGTGTTTGTTTGTGTTTGCTTTGTAGTCTTAAATTTGTTTTGACACAAGAAGCATTGACCTAGCAAGAAGTTCCAAATGAAGTCATACAAAACGACATGTTTCCATCCATCTGATTTTGCCGATTAAATTTTGTAGAAGCTGAGCACCCAAAAAAAAAAAAAAACAAAAAGAAAAACAAAAAACCAAAAAATAAAACAAAATTCTGGCGCAGTTTTCTCATGTTGATGACAGCGATTTCATGTTGGGCACTATGCTTCTCCCCAATAGCTCTTGGCTAGCATTCATTTGGTTTAGTCACCTTTTTGTAGGGCGAATTTTATTTCAACTTCTATTTCCCATGTATTAATAGTTCGGAAGGGCATCATTGACTTCGTGACTTCGTAACTATCTGTAGTTGTGATTTCTTTTCTAAAATTTTGTCTCATTCTTAGCCTTAATTAAATCACCCAAAAAAGATCCTGCAACCCATATTCTTATAGGTGATGTTTTAAGTCTGATAGTATACCATATAGTCCACAGTCCTTTAAATTTATGCATTCTAATTCGTACTTTTTCTGCCCAAAGAGAAAAATGCTCATTGTACATTGTGAATTGTACAAGATATGATATAATTTCAATTTACAATGTATACTATTTTTCCGTACGAAAGGAATTTAGCTTTTCATTGAATTAATCAAGTCGCTCACTTCCATTAGTTTATCTTTTTTTGTTTTCTTTTGATATGCGGGTCAAGTGCAATACTCTTCAAAGAATAATTAATCCTACCTTTTCAAGTGACATATGAATTGTGCATTAAGATTTTATTTTGAGACTTGAAGATTGTAGAATCCTGCGCATCTTGATTATTGTGGCAAAGAAATACTCCATCCATCCCAAAATTATTGCCTAGTTGTGTTTTTAGTTTTAGTACAATTTGAATTAGAAATAAAAATCAAAACTAGACTAATTTCAAAACAGAAGGAGTAACATGTTTTAGGCAGAGAATTCTAAATTTTTAAAAATCCTTTGCAGCTCAGCACAATCTCATGTACACACATGGACAATAAAATGATTGACTTAGAGACTATGGTCAGTCCATGGTCAACATAGGTATATATAATAATCATAACGCTGCTTCAAGTAAACAAAGGAAATGTTACACTGAAATTATTTGTAAAATAAAGGAAATAGCAAAATGGCGTTGATTATGCCTTCTTAGTCTTCTTTGCGTATCCAATTGTACAATCTCCAAGGAGGACGATGCCGGAAATGTGACCAGAGCAAAGAGTTTGTACTTCGTTAGATGCAACGATCATGCAACTAGAGCAATCTTCATCACTCAACGACGAACCACAAACTCCGAAGGCAACAGATGGAGAATTAGGATCGTGCGATACAACTTTATAACTATGTTTTGGGGAAGAGGGTGTCTTCTTCGTTACATCACTGAGAATAGAAACTACGGCTTTTCCATAAGGATCGCCAGCGGCATATGTGGTTTTGCTACATCCTTCGAAACCAATTTGAGTGTTGGGAGTACCACTTACAACATAACACCAAAACCCAATGATCATTAGGGTTGCAATTAAGAATTTTTGTTTGGAGTTGGTCATTTTGTTTTTCAGCTTTCCTAGCTCTACAAACCAAATTCGTTCTACTTTTTGCTGGATATGATGTGCTAGTTGTGCGGCTTAAATTAAGCTTTGATTTGTTGGTATATCCGCTACTTCTACTTCCTTTCTTGGAGATATAAAACAAGCTATGTTGTAGCATTTTCGTTGGGAACTAAACTATCATAAACTTTAGCCACGAGTAACTTGAAGTCAAGAATACATTATCATTTTTAATTTCAACCATAATAAAATAGATAGCATCTGGACAAATTCAAGGGGAATTGACAACAAAGAGATGCAAATATGGCTGTTTCTGTCCAACATCTACCCATTGGATGAACCACTATAAGTTCCCTTTTCAGTTGTTTTTCTTTTTTTTCCCCCTTTTTAAATTGAGAAAACATTATATACTCTCTCCATCCTAAAATATGTTTCATCTTATAAAAATAGATAAAATTCTAAAATATGTTTCTAATTACAATGTAAATTTTTGCAAATTTTTCCGAACTTACCCTCAAAAAAATTATATTAATGCTACCGACTTAATTTAATTGAGCAGATTGAAGATATTATGGTAATTTCAAAACTTTTTTTTAAGTGTTTTTTTAAATTGTATGTAATGGAGCGAGTACTTACAAACCCACCTTATCCTCCACTGCTTTCGTTTGTTAAGGCTCTGTTTGTTTGTTTAGGCTCTGTTTGAGGATATGTCGGGAGTCGATTGATCCAGAGAAGCTTCCTTTGAAACCGATAGTTTGAAATTCTTACCTTAAGTAGTCCATTTTCGGACAGTCGTTAGTAAATTTCCCTACAAGTGCTAGACGGAAGGGGGCAGCCAATTGATCATCCTCTTCTTTGGTAAGAAGAAAAGTTGACTCACCTTCGAATATCGTTGGTTTTGAATGAATCTCAAGTTGACTTAGATTTTAATTTTAGATTGAGTGATTTTGTTTGATTTTTGGATTTGCCTTTACCAAAATCTAAGCAAAAGATATGGTTTATTTGGTTGTGTAGGGCCTATGGCCGGCGGCAGATCGCCGGCCTTGGGCGGAAGGAAACAGAGATGTCAGAGAGAAGAGAGAAAATCAGAAAGTCTGGTGATACCTTTTTACTTATTAACCTATTTAAGTAATTAATAAAATTATGTGTATTTGATAATTACTACTAAAGAGTGTTAATAAATTTGTCCTAAACAAATTAAGTAATCACAAATGAAAAAATTTTGATAACTAAAATAATAATGTCTGAATTAATTATGCCTTACATGCAATTCAATTAGTAGCAAAAACAAAAAAAAACATGAGGCTGCAATGGCGAAAAAAGAAGCTCTATTAATTTATTGCCGCATGAAAGGGAGATGTAAATATAGTGTAATGTACATTTTGTAATTGTAATTTAGGTAGGAACTTGTGATCCAATGGTTCATTTTGGTATATATAAAATTACAGCTTTTAACATTAAAAAAAAAAAAGAAAAAGTAAGAAACCAACGACTAATTAGTAATCACAGGACAATTATTTTTGAAATAGTTATGTTTTTTATTTCTTTTTTCCTCCTTAATTGTCCTCTTAAAATATTTTTTTTTTTTACACTCTTTCAAAATTTTATTTTCTTAAGGTGAATTAAGACCCTTATCGATAAAGATGTTAATCACTTAAACTTGATTGACTAAGTCCTTAATTGATTAACATTGTTTCATAAGGTGAATTAAGACCCTTATCGATAAAGATGTTAATCACTTAAACTTGATTGACTAAGTCCTTAATTGATTAACATTGTTTCATAATGTGGTCTAAAAACTACTTAACTGATTAAGAACTTAACTAATTAAGTACTTAATTTTTAACTGTGTTTGCTAACAAAACGTTCGACGTCTTAATAAATTAAGTGGGCCTGAAATAAAAATAAGTAATATGCATATCACTAATTGTTGAACTGAATTCGTGAGCCACTATTTTTTCCTTTCCATAATTTATGTTAATATTTTTCATTTCTTATATTTGGTTTATTTTATTAGTCTTGGTGTTTATTTTTAAATTGAAATTTATATGAAGTAATTTTTTAATTATTTCTCTATCTTTATATTTTTTTAATATAAAAATTTTAAATACGACTAAACTCTATCATAAATATACATTTACCATAATAATCTGCTATTGTTATTAATTTTTGAATAGTTGCATAATCAAAACTAAAATTTTTTATTACATAAACTCATTAACAATACTATTATTCTTATTATTACGGTTCATGCCACCATTTATTTTCTTCCACAAAATTATAAGTAGAAATCTTAATTACTTAAGATTTAAGTGTTAAAATTTCGAGTTTAAGAGATCATTTTTAGACTTCACATTTTGACTTTTATCAAATAAGATAACTTAATTAGTTTAGTGCTTATGGTTTAGTCTTTAGATTTAAAACTTTAGACCCCAAATTAAGTTATATCAAACATGCCCTCAAATTTCAACTTAAATTATGAGTATAAAACAACATCAAACTTACAAACTCAAATTGAACTAATTTCATGTATGATTTTTTAAAATTTGCCTAAGTTGTTTGCCTTAATTACAGAAGTATTTTTTTTTTTTGTTTTTATATATATTGAAAAAAATTAAATTTATTATTTAATGTTTAAGAAAAAAATAATAATTAGGCTTTTATGGAAAAAGTTATTTACAGCTTTGATACAATCATATTAAAAATTAAAAGAGCATCACTTAATTATCAAAAAAATACCATAAGTTGGCATCCCGTCCTTACTATATACATCAAGTTCAAATCGTCCTTATTAAATACAATAAGTTCTATTTTTATTTTTTTTCCACTTTTCCATCCAAGTACCGTTAAATTTGTGACGGTCAACAAGTGAGTTGTTGACTTGTCAAAAGGGTATTTTTGCATTGAAATAAAAGTAATTAAAAAATTACATATTTTTTTCTATTTTTTCCCTCTCGATTTTCTTCATTTATTTTTTTTTGGATAAAAATAATAATAAATGTACTTTAAATTTAATGCTTTATTCATTGTAAAAAAATTTTATGCTTTATGTATTTATTTATATTACTATTATTATTATTATTATTATTATTGTTGTTGTTGTTTTTTTTTTTTTTTTTGTGAAATGTGAATGTATTTCATTGATGTATCATCAACTGAACTTGAATCAAGAAGCTATTACAATGCCAAGACTTTCCAAAAACCAAACATCATCTCTGTATTTTCCTGATTTTATCCCCAGTTGCTTCATTTTTCTGCTGGAACAGCCTTTTGTTCCTTTCTATCCAAATATGGTAAGCTGTTGTTGTTGTTGTTGTTATTATTATTATTATTTCTTTCTCTCTCTTTTTTGGCCAAAAATCAACACATTCTTTCAACAATGATGCACCACTTAAAACTTAAAAAATACACAAATAAAATACTATTACAATACAAAAATTTGAAAGAAAAAAAACACCCATACTCTTAATGTCTCAAACCCTCCACTGCATTACAAAACCTTAACACATCAGAAGCAAATCTATGATAAGCAACACCCCTTTTTTGACTGTTTAAAAATTTGCGAAATCAGATGAAATCAGACTACTCCGCGCAACTCCGCGCCCGCCCACGCTTCGCTGATCTACCACATCCGATGGCAAATTAAAATACTACTACTACAGTACTGCACATCAAATCCTCACCCGGAATTTGGAGAAATTCTTTTTTTTTTCTTCATCTGCTAATCAAATTACGAATCGACGAATTACAAATCGATGAACCCCATCGTAGCTAAACACAGATCAAAATAAGACAGAAAAGCAAAACACGTTTTCTTGGAGGAAAACCCGAATCCCTGCACCAGATCCAAACCAAAAGAAAAAAGTAAAGCAAGAAGCTTTAGCAATAGATTGCTGCTTCTCAATTGACTTCAAATTAGTACAAAGCTTAAGAGAACTCCCACAAGAAGCAATTGCAACACCC
This sequence comes from Oldenlandia corymbosa var. corymbosa, assembly GCA_949775105.1. Taxonomy (NCBI): domain Eukaryota; kingdom Viridiplantae; phylum Streptophyta; class Magnoliopsida; order Gentianales; family Rubiaceae; genus Oldenlandia; species Oldenlandia corymbosa. Next base: position 2,630,860 of record OX459123.1, read on the forward strand.
ATATGGCAGCAGCAACATAAAAGAAGCCCCAGAAAAAAGAAATAGGTCGGTGAGCTGAAAAACAAGAAGAGATAGGGGATGAAGAGACGGGATGGTGGTGGGTGGGGATGAGAGATAAAGAGAGACGAGAAGAAGAAAGGGGTGGAAGAGAGGGGGGTGGCGGCGGGAGGGGGAGGGGGTGAGAGATGAAGAAAAAAGGGGAGGAAGAAAGAGGGGCGGCGGGGGGGGGGGTGAGAGATGAACAGAGACGGAAGAAGAAATGGGAGGAAGAGAGGGGGCGGCGGGAGGGGGAGGGGGTGGGGTTGAGAGATGAGTAGAGACAGAAGAAGAAAGGGGAGGAAGAGAGAGGGGGCGGGGGCGGGGGGAGGTGGTGAGAGATGACGAGAGACGGGAAGAAGATAGGGAGGAGAAATGTTAGGTTTGGAAATTATTGTTTAAAATAAGTATTGTAAAAAAACGAAAATTATCCATAGTTTTTTTTAATTTTTATTTTTGTTTTAATTATTTTTATTTAAAAGACGAAAGTACCCTTTTGACAAGTCAACAATTGACCTTTGACCGTCATAAATTTAACGGTTCTTGGACAGAAAAGCGGAAAAATACAAAAATACAACTTATGGCATTTAATTAGAACGATTTGAACTTCATGCATATAGTAAAGACGGAACCCCAACTTATAGTATTTTTTTGATAATTAAATGAACGAGCATTCATACAAAACTTCTAATATTCAGTATTAAGACTTCAAACATCAAATTGAGACGGTTTTTTTCCCGAACAATATGAATTTAGTGTTTAGGCTTCAACTTCAGTATTAATGTTGAGTGTTCAGAATTCAGACTTAAGTGATTATCCAACAAAACCTTAGTCTTACTTGCAATACTACTGATTGAAAAACATATGGAACTTAATTATCAAACAATTTAATGGTTGCCAGCTTTCAGTTTCTGTAGAAAAATCATGGACTGGTCTTTACGGATTAGAGGCCATATCCTTACATGAGGGTTCGCTAAAATTTTGTTCTTTCTTTATAAGGCTGATTCAACTTGCTTTGGCTATATAAAGACCGATTAGAACTTTTTTTTGTAATACTCCACCAATCAAAATATATATATATATATATATATATATATATTAATGAACATAAACTTTTAAAATTTGTAGTGAAAGTGATTAAAAACAATACTTATGTTCAAGCAAAATAGTTCAATTTAAAAAACTAAAATATAAAAATTAAATGACAACTTATCAATTTCACAATAAATTTTAGGTTATACAAATCTCATAAATCTTTTTTTTTTTTTATAGATATAGAATTTTTTTTCCCATGACCGGTTTGAATTAATTTTTTTTTTTGGATAGATATAGGATTGTTATTTCAGAATTTGAAGTTGTTTACCAAAGTATTATATATATATATATATATATATATATATATATTATACGAAAGAAGCCTTAGGTTTAAAATTACAAAATATCCCTACGGTCATGGGATGATCCTCATTTATCTACTAACAAATATGCAATCCTTCTGGGCAGGAGAAGCCAAACATGGCCGAAGAATCCGCGACTTCGTTTTGGTTCCGTTGCATATGCTTAACTACAACCTGCAATTAAGATTGAGAAGTTCTCGAAGTCTATAGAATCATTGTTGTTTACGGACGAGAAGTCCTCGTTTATCAAAAAATGAACCGCGTTTAAGGAGTCTAATTCTAAGATGATAGTCCTAAAACCTACATCCCAAACAATTTTGAGGGCATGCAAAGCTCCCATGAATTCGGCTTGCAACACATTGTAGCAGCCCAAATTTACTACAAAACCAATAGTCCAGTCTCCTTCGCAATCTCTGAATGAAAGTGTGGAAACCCTTGATGGGTATTGTATTAACATTTATGGTATATATAGTACAATGGTATATATACAATGAAAATAACGTCCTAATTATATATACACTAATATCCCCCTACAATCAGAACGGAAGACTCCCGAATGTTCAGAATTTCTCAAAAATCCGTAAAAAGAACATGAGATAAACCCTTAGTCATGATGTCAGCAAACTGGTGAGAAGAAAAAAAATGAAGAACTCGAATAGACCTTTGAGCAACCTTGTCACGAACAAAATGGATATCAATCTCAACATGCTTACTACGCTAATTCTGAACAGGATTCGTAAACAAGAAGATGGTACTAAGATTATCACATAATACAATGGTGGTAATAGGTAACTGAATACTCCTCCAGCAGCCGCTTTCCCGGAAGCTGTTTCTCTTGTACCATCGTTGTTAATTTTGATGACGTCGCATGGGAGAGGTTTCAGCTTCCTGGAGCTGTTGCAGGGTGGTGGTTGACACTCCTGTTGGCAAAAATCATGTTGGAGCAACATATTTCTTTCACCAGAGCAGTGGTTGAACATTTCATGGATCTTTATGTAGTGATGGTATTATTAAAAACTTCCGCGCTCCTTGTTTTCCATAATCTCCGGCTAGCTACATCAAACCAGGTTGCCCATTTGCAACTTTCCTACAAAATGAGGAGATTAAGTTAGCCATAATCCATGCAATCCAGTCAGTTTCATGCGAGAAATTTTCTTCCGGTGTTGTGTAGATGCTTTGCCATAATTCCTTGCTCCTGTAGCAGTCCCGAAAGATGTGGAATAAATCTTCTCTTCCACCACATAGATGGCAACTATAATTTACTGTGAGGTGTCTTCTTTCCCTTTCATTATTCGTTAACAGATCACCCCTCAAATGCACTCAAAGAAATATCCTGACTCTCTCGGTCCTGCCCACTTCCAAACCCTTTCCCAACAACTATCTTTTAAGGTCCTATGATTCCTCCATCAACTGATTATTGGCCGAGGTTGTGTTGAATTTGTCGGACTGTGTAAGCTTCCAAACTGGCCTACCGACACCTAAGTTGCTTTGAGGGGGAGGTATGGCTCTAATTTTGTCAACAATATTTTCTGATAGGAAGAAATTCATGGTAGTCCCATTCCAGTTGCCATTTTCATCTACAAATTCCACTATTTATTATGCAAAGCTTCAGGAGGGATGTTTTGTGTCCCAAAATCATTGAGGGGGTCGTTTTTGTTGTCCACCCACATATCTTGCACGAATTTTACCCTCCAAGGCTCCAACCATCTCGAAAAATCCATCTAATCCACTTAGTAGCTTCTAACCATACTTTAGCAATCTGCTTCCACAGATGAGAAGAATTCTTCGTTGAAAGCTCCTCGGTTAGTGTACCTAGTGAGACATTCTATTTAGCTTTCAGAATCATTGTCCAGAGACTCTGATCCCCAATTATCAATCCCCAAGCGAGTTTGATGATGAAGGCAACTTTGAATTCCCACATTTTCCTTAAGCGTAGGCGTTCTTGCTTTACGCTGACAGAAAGTGTCCCAGTCGACAAGACTTATTTTTCTCCTTTCCGGCTTGTTTCCCCATAAGAGATCTCTCCATACTTTATACAATTCATCGATGATAGCTTTTTGTCACAACGATGTTGGCATCATGTAAATTGGAATACTTGACAACACCGACTGGCAAACTGTGAACCTTCAAGCGATAGAAATTTGTTGAGGGTTCGACTAGCTTGCCATGTGTTTAGCTTAGTTCAGCCATTCCATGTACATCTCAGTTTTTACTTGGTCGTGTATTATCGGCATCCCCAAATCATTTGCCCAAGCAAATCAGCTTCTGGCTTCCCAATATTAGGTCAACAGTAAAGTATTGTGTATTAGGATGGCATTGATCTATAATTTGTATGGTCCACCGATTATTTTGTGGATAATCTTGTTATGATGTGTTGGGCCCTAATTCCATTTAATTGGGCTAACATAAGAATAAATAAAACCAAGCCAAATCTGGCCGTTTTCTTTTTTCTTTTAACCGAGTGGAATAAAATATGTTAAAAACCGTAGCTCCAGGGTGAGTGTGCTTCAACAAGTGAGCAGCCAGGTCCGGCTCAAGCTATACCAAGGCTCGAATTTTGAGGCCCTTTGAAAATTACGAGTGAAAAAAATCGTATTAACCTTTTATCGTGTAAAATTTATATTTAGGTTTGGGAATGTAAATTCGTTGATATAATGTTTGTACTAAAGTTTTATATTTAATCTTTTCAAGATAGTCAATTTATTTTATTTTGTTGTCACAAATTTTGTTTATTTTAAGTAATTTTGGACTCATTCCATAATTATATCATAAAATTTTAGCAAATTTTGGGGCCTCAAACCCTAGCTTTAGTAGCCTTAGGGCTGAGAATTGAGTAGTATTTCCTTCTTGCACATTTGGTTGTCAAGACAATTTGGGACTCCCCATAAGATAGAATGGGATGGTAAATGATTTAGGCGAGCTCCCTATCGTTTTCATAATTTAATTAGTCAAACTAGCTATTATTTTTTTTATTAGATTATGTTTTAGTTTTAATAGTCTTCTTTCATTTAATTTTGAGAGGTGTTGCTGTTATAATTTTTTATTTATTGTTTTTATTTTTTTTTACTGGATGAAAGATGCAAGATGAAAGAAGCAAAGTTTGATAAAAATTAAATTAAAACCTACCGTAGATATACAAATCAAATAACATCATGTTACAATCACACCTTTTCCTCATCTGGTGATTAATATTGAAACAATATAATTTTCTAGGGATCGTAGCAACGAGTGAGGATAGTGAATTTGCGACAAAACTTGATTCTAATAAGTATGCGTACTTCCACAGCCCAACTCCTCTTCTTTATTTTCTAAAGTATATTATGCACCTATTGTCTGAAATTATTATTCTTTTTTCTGTATATATTGCAGGGTGTTTACCGTCGATAATATTGATTAATTCCCTTCACTCATGATAGGTACCTTAATGAGTGTCTAAGTTATTATTCTGATTAATCCAAATTCCTGTCAAGTAAGTCCATTAGAGGAGTCAAAACTTTCGCAACAAATATTGATTGTTCTATCCACATACGTAGTTTGAATAATTCGACAGTAAAATATCTAAGGCCATTTCCTCGAAACTGATGAAAGCTTACCATACTCATTGACACGAATAATTGACTTTTTTTTTCATTTTCTCTAGTCCTTGAAACTTGATAAAAAAAAAAAAAAAGAAGAAAGATATCTATCACAAGCTCAATCCCTTATAATTCTTTGAATCAAGAACCTTTATCCCGGCCGTGTCTTCCTCTGTGTATTTCATCTTGTTAGATGAACATAGATTGGCAAACTCCTTGTACCTCTGTATTGCTACAAAACAAATTCAGTGATATTCGTAACATGTACCTCTGTATTGCTAAAAACGAGCAATAATTAATACATTATTTCATGGTCTTCCAAGAAATAAGAAAATTACCCAAGTTAATGAAGGAATTAGAAAGAAAGCAGCGTGTCACTAGGGGCAATTTGTATGGTGTACATGGCACACTTGTTTTAGGATTTGTGTTACATATATATGTAAAGAGAGTAAATTTTAATTATTTTCATAATAAAAACCCACGCATAGAGATGGAAGCATAATTTTTTTGCATGCTTTTATACAGTACTCATTTATTGGGATTTGATTAATAAATAGTTTTATTTTGAATTTTGAAATTCAAATTTCGAAGAATATTATCCCCATAAAAAATGCTAGTATCATTTCCGTAATTAACATATTGGATAATTAATTATATGATCGCTTGTTCATATATATAAATTTTTATACACACGAAACCCAATTATTATGAACTTCAGTTACTGAGGCCATGAACACCGATAAATTATTCCTTATCATGAATAATATGAAATATATATATGAAAAAAAAATTAAAATTGAACTATTTTGACATGAATTACATGAAACTCGTGTATGAACACAGAATAAAAATAGCAAAAAAAATTAAAAAACATTTCTCAAATGGATCAAATTAGAAACAACCTAATTATTACGAACTTCAATTAATGAATTCGTAAACACAAGTAATTCTAACATTGTCATGAAGTATACTAATTACACATTTGAACACAAAGTAAAAAATGGTTTGAACATAAATCATGATGTACACTAACCCTAATTGTTATGAATTTCAATTAATGAATGTATGAACACTAATAATTCTATCTTGAACTTCAATTAGTGAATGCATGAACAACAAGTAATTCTAACATTGTCATGAATTAGACTCAATAAACATATGAACACAAAGTAAAAATAGTAAAACAAAAAATATATATATAATGCATGAACATTAAATAATTTTATCATGTATGAACACAATTCTTGATGAACAGTAATCCCAATTGTTATGAATTTCAATTAATGAATATACAAACACGGTTAATTCTATCTTGAAATGAATTATATGCCCTATATGTATGAATCCAAAATTGAAATAGGAAAAAAAAAATTTACCGGACTTGCAAAAACAATTGCACGATTATTTCCTTCATTAATTTCTTAGATAATTGTTTTTTAGTTGAATATTTGTGATTTGTATTTTGAATTCCTCCTTAATAGGTAAAAATACGGTCAGTATTATAAGTTATGTTTATTTCCATAATCAATTTTATTGGATAATTAATTACTATAGTCAATAGGAGCGCGTGTTTACACAGAATCGGTGCACCATATATGATGAACACGGTGCACGATGGCAATTTATTGGGTGCACTCGGGGGCACCATGCTTCTCCTCCTATTTTTTGCACTACTAGTCGTTATTGTATTTTTTTTACCTTTTCTAAAATCTTCCTATTATTTGCAAGTTTAGTCCATACAACTTTTTTCTCTCTTCTAAAAAAACATCTCTAATATTCAAATGATCATATCTCTCAATCCGTGAAGAATTAGAAAACGTGTTACACATGAAAATTATAGTACTCGTCGACATGTATCCAACAACATCTATGTCGAATATTTTTTTCGAGTTTAAAAATGACTAAATTTCGATGGGCAGAATAAGATGGATATCTATTTTAGAAAGATGGATAACCCAATTCATTTTAAATTGGTTATCCATTGTGTTTATTCTGATTATCCAATCAGTTTGAACTGGTTATCCTACTTATTTGTACTAGATATCCATCCATTTGGTTTGTAAGCCTATCAAACTTATTTGTAATGGATATCTCACTTGTTTGTACTGGATATCCATTTCGTTTGTACTGCATATCCAACTCGCTTGTACTGGATATCCATTGATTTGGTTTATATGCTTATCCAACTTGTTTTGTAGTTCTAATCCAACGGGTTTGTATGCATATCCAATTTGTTTGTGCTGGATATCCAACGCGTTTGTACTGGATATCCTACTTGTTTATACTGGATATCCATCCATTTGGTTTGTATGTCTATCTAACTTGTTTGAACGTACTAGATATTCATTTCTGCCCGTAGGATTTAAATGTATTTAAAGTTCAAAAGAAATATTCCACATTGATCTTATCGGATAGATCTCATCGAGCACTATAAATTTCATATATAATTCGTGTTATAATTCTTTACGGATCAAAAGATATAAGGAACACAATAATATGAATGTAAAATAAGTTGGTTATTCATCTTCTTAAACTGGATATCCAATTTGTTCATATTGATTATTCAACTTCTTTGTGGTGGTTATCCAGTATCTTTTTTCCTTGCTCTTTTATGAAAATAATTGTCAAACTTTTTTGTACTGATTATCCAACATGTTGCACTGATTATCCAATTAATTTCTATAAATTATCCAAATTGTTTGTAATGTTTATCCAATCATTTTTTCTTTCTTTTTCTTTTGAAGAGTGAATGTCAAAAATATGATTGAATAACAAGTACAAACAGAATAGATAATCAGTCCATACCGGTTGGATAATCAGTAGAAATACAACGGATAACCATTTTCCGAAGAAAAACGAAAAATACACTTATTCATTTTTATCCATAAAATTTAAATGCATTTTAAGTTCAAGAAAAATATTCAACATGGATCTTATCGGATAGATTTCGTCGAGCACTATAAATTTCATGTATAATTCGTATTCTCATTCTTTACGGATCAAGAGATATATGCGATACAAGAATCTTAATCTAAACTAAATTGGTTATCCATTTTTCTAAACTAGATATCCATCTTATTCTGCCCATCGAAATTTAGTCATTTTTAAACTCGAAAAAAATATGCGACACGGTTCTTGTTAGATAGATATAGATGAGTACTATAATTTTCATACATAACACGTTTTCTAATTATTCACGGATTGAGAGATATGATCGTTTGAATATTAGGGATATTTTTTTAGAAGAGAGAGAAAAAAATCAAAGGGACTAAACATGTAAATTATAGGATGTTATTTAGAAAAGTGGAAAAAAGTGTAGTAAGGACTAGTAGTGTAAAAAATAGGAGGGGAAGTATGGTACCCCGAATATATTGGATAGAGACTCGTGCATGATATAATAACTGGTCAATAGGCCTTATTTATAGTCGATGTTTCTAAAATTAATGATCTTTCCTGGCATGAAAGATTGAGAGTTAAATATTCATAAGGAATTTTCTGTTTTTAAGAAAACTAAACCATGACAAAATAGAGTCAACTTCAAACACTATCGAAGGCTCGAAGCCACCATTGGTGATCCCATGAGATTTTAACTTACATTGGTTTTATATATATCTAACTAAGATAACCACGCAAATGTCGGCCAGTTCGTAATTACAAAACGCAGATAACCGTATGACCTTGGAAATTGGAATACTATATTTCACGATGAACTAGTTGATCTTGTCGGTAATCTCCGGACACTTTTTTATTAATTGCGATTAACATCTACATCATCCAGCTTACGTTCGATTATGACTGAATGAGAAACTGATATTAGGGACCTTTTTGGTTGCAATCTCTTAAGAGTACTTCGAAGGGAAAGAATAAAGACAGCACTTAAATGCATTTGTTGGATCCTTAATTAAATCAGAATCTAACTCCGGTATCCAAGTGAACAATCTTTGAGAACCACATCCCCCAGGGCAGTACCATCACAGTAGCTCTTGAGTTCAATAAATGCAGCGACCATGCACAAAGCGCAATCAGAAACAGCCAACGTTGAACTACAACTTCCGACACCAAACGGCGGAAAACCAGGACCAGGAGATACATCTTGTTAACTATAACCTGGTGTATTTGGCGTCACCGTCATTACGTCGTTCAAAACATAAGCAATGCTGTTCAGGTGAGGATCGTTTGCTGGATACGCGAAAAGACTGCATAGTTTTCCGACAACTTCTGTGTTTGGACTAGAAGAAACTACGTTGGAGCAAAGCCCAGCGATTATTGAAAGTGTTCCCATAATGGTAAGGACATATGGAGTGAATGAGGTCATCTCTCAAACCGATTACTTTTCTTGCCAAAACCTCTTATTCCATAAATATTTTCCCTTTGTAAAATGTGGTTTCGGCTGTGTTGCTTAAATTAGGGGTAAGATTACTTGGTTTATCCGTTGATTTCATTGTCTGAGATAAAAACAAAACGTGTTTCCAACGACAAGCAAACAAAAAGCTCTCGGACAGCATACGATGATTTGCCTTGGATATGAAGCTCTGAATCGATCGAAACATGCAAAATGCAAGTCAACTTTTTTTTATGTCGTTTTTTTTTTTTTTTTTTTTTTTGTTTTTCCCTTCCCAAACTAAACGTCCTTCCACTTGTTTGTTATTTTTCTAAGTGCTTTTTGTACGTTCTAAGGGTTATTGTTCCAAAGTCCAATTGAGTTCGCTAAAAGTAAGATAAAAATCGATGTGTCAAAGTGAGAGGATCTATTTGTTTTAGAACAATAGAGGAGGCAATGTCTAAAATACTATGTGTGTTTGTATTGTTTTTTCACTGTGTGTTTTTAGGTGTTTTTTCTGTTTGAAATATAAAAAATTGTACTGAAAATGTAGAAAGGTATGTTAAAGTAGGACAATTATTAATTAATAATTATGAAAAATTGCATTGAAAAAACAACCAAACAGAATATAATAAAATTCATTGTCGACGTACGGTATTCATACGGCAATTGTCCCATCCGATTGTCATGCAAAAACTCTATGATGATTACGAATGACCTCTTCATAAAGTCTCAACATTTTCAGCTTTTGCAATATCCAAAGCTCAAAGAGCGCAACAATATTTGATCAATAATCAGATGTGGTAAAGGAAAAAAAAGATCGATCGAAAGTACACATTTGTAGATGGTACGTTCTAAGAAATGTACAACTACCAATTATGCATAATAGCGTAAACTGGGGGTGAGATCTCAATTGCGTTTAACTATATATACATTCAAGTATCTGTCTAGGAACCCCGCAAAAACAAAAAAAAAACAAAAAAAACAAAAAAAAAATTATTCTATTTTAAAATACTTATCTTGTTTGATGTATTATTTCAATACATAAGACAAAACAAATATTTAGGGATGAAAAATAAGTAGTTAATTTCTTGTTGTAGTATTTCTTTCTACAAAAACAAGACAATCATTTAGGATTGAACACTATTTTTTTTTTCTGCGCAGGAAATAATGTCATTTGCTTAGCATTTGTTTTTTGTTTTTTTTTTTCAATCATTTGTCATTCAACCGATAAATTCTCAGTAGTGTTATCTGGCCATGTGCTGGCATTATACTAAATTTACAAGAGCATATTGGCACATCCTATTCACACATGCTTTGAAGGTATCAACGTATATCATGGGTGACCCAAAGTTGATATTGATCGAAATCTAATGAATAAATAACTTAAAGTATCTATTTTCTTAGAATAGAGAACCTAAAGCATATGCATGAATAGACACCATTTCTAAAATTAGGAAGAAGCTTTTAATTTAAATAAATATACTTAACCTTTCATAGTATATGGATAATAACAGATCATGTATTTAAAAGAAATGCAATTGAATCACTAGAATGCAGCTAAGCAAAAAGTGAAATATAAAGAGCAACTAAAACCGAGCCAAACATCCCGACCGCCATAGCCTCCCCAATAACAACTCCTGAGTTGCCGATAGGGCCGGTTGCTCCAACATTTACTCAGCCTCCCTACATGTTTGTGGAAGAGTCGGTGCCGTCAGGATATCCGGCCTGGCTGTTTGAAACTGTGAAAGAAAGAAAAAGAGAAAGAAAAAATAAAAGAGCCATAGTAGAAGAATAACAAGTTTTTTTTACAAGCCATTTGTAATAAATATTGATTTGTTGACATCATTAAATATTCTTGAGCGATAATCTTACTCTTATATACACATAGCAACTGGGGAATGGTATGTAATGAGGGGAGTTATAATTTATTGTTTCATTGACTTTGTCACATGCAACCTACGAAACTACCCTAAAATACCTCGTTTCTTCTCAGCTTCCTCTTACATGGGAGTGGAATATTATTGAAAGAGCTTTCCACATGGGTTTTATTCAAGTGAACTAGATGATAACAGTTAAGATCTTTTAATATAAACTCAAAGATTTGAAACTGGCAAAAGATACTAATTGTTCATTGGATGGTCAACGGTGTGCATGTGTGGTGTGTGTTGGATCGGTTGGCATCCTATAAAATTAGAGGAAATTTGCATTAAGTGCGTACAAAATATTGAAATTATAAAGAAGGACGTGAACGTTATTTATTTATTAGTATCTGTAATTAATTTCCTTTCAGGAATTTCCGCCTACTAAATTACTTATTCACCCCCATTTTTGTTACTCTTTGGACTCCTGAACCGAACATGTAAAGGTCCTAATTCCATTTTATCCTTCTTTCTTCAGTATCTATCTTGGGTTCTCTGGACATTTTCTCTAGGCCATGTTGTTTCCCGTATCATTTCAAGTTCATAAACTGATATTTATCACACTTGAATATATTAGTGGCGGTGGTGGTGGCAGATTGAAACCGACCTCTTTCTACTCAATTCATTTTCGGGCAAACTAATATATTCATCATGAAATCATGATTACTCTTGTTGAGAATAATATTGAGATTTGCTTAAGATCCTTTATCCCACATGAAAGGTATGGAGACTCTTGACACCAACATATAATCGCATGTGCTACTCTCTTCATTGCCAATTAGTTTTGAGGTGTAATTATGTGTGGGCTTATATTTGAGCCTTCAAAATGGTATTAGAGCGGGTTTTATCCGCGAACCTATGTGACTTGTGGGTTGGACTTTGACAGGCCCGGTAGTATATCCGGGGTCTAATTACTCGTTTAGGTCTTGTACTTCTACTTTTTCCGGTTGTGCTTTACTTACCCGTTTGGGTCTTCTACTTACCCAGTTATATCTGGGCTTCTACTGTCCAACTCCTTCGGGCTTAAGAGGGGAGTGTTGAGAATAATATTAACATTTACCCAAGTTTCTTTGTCTCACATGAACGGATGGAGACTCTTGACACCAACATATAAATCCCATGTGCTACTCCACTTATTGCCAATTGGTTTTGAAGTGGAATCACATGTTTGCTTAAATTTGGGTCTTTAAAAACTCTTATCTTATGGTAAGATAAACACTGAAATAAACCAAAATATCAAAGACTTTACTTCCTCTGTCTCGTACTTCATATTATTCACTTACATTATAGAGGGAGGATGTGTTGAAAAATGTAGGCCAAAAGCTAATGAAAAATAATAAAGACACAATACTTGAGTCGCGCTAAAAAGTACTGTCCTTAAGAAACTATTCCAACAGTATTGAAATGTCTCTTCAAGATTAAACAAGTCTTCCTTAAATGATAGAGGGAACATGAAAAGCTCAAATAATATTTATTCAGCAAAAGAAATAAAAGAAATAAAACTTTTGATTTAAAAACGTCAAAAATGGTGCTAAATAGCTCAAGGCTTTTTTCTTGTTTGCCAAAACCAGAAAACGAAGAAAGCAAAAGCTTTTTTATCGTGAATGTAGAAAATGGCTTTACAGACTTAAAGCTTTGATCAGCCGAAAGAAAAGAAAATTAATGCAAAGAATGATCAGAGAGAAGAGAAAATGTTTGGTGTATTTTTTTCACTCAAATATGGCATCTATTTATAGTGTTAAAAATGTCCCGTTACTGCTTCCGGAAAATTAGAAACAGATCTTCCATTTTTGATAAGATTAAATATATTAGTGGGTAGAATTTAGGAACAAACTTCCAAGACTTCTTATTCCAATTTGACTTGGTATTTTTAGTTTTATCTAAAACGTGAGAATAACTAGGTCAAATCTACCACATATATTTACTGATTAACTTAGTAATAATTAAAATCTTTTACAAATATTCAACAAAATGAATAGCAAAAAGGATAATACGGTCTTTGGATGCGTTAAAAAAGTCTTTGGAAATTTTTATAAATTCCAAAAATTTGTAAACAAACTTGATGGGCTTTTTTATAAGTTACAATCTTCCAATGCCCTTAATTAAAATATACCTAAAAATTAAAAGCGCGATCAAATATTGCGTCACATGAAATATTTGTGTCAAAAAATGGCCTCATGTTTCCGCACCATATGGAAAGAATGAAGCATTTGAAACCACCATATTAGTCCTATGTCTCTGTTTTGAGCTATAAACGTAGACGGGAACATTTTGATGATACCGTAGTAGGTTTTAACTTGTTGTTTTGTTGGACGAAGTTAGCTTATGTTGCTGTTTATACAAAGTTTGACTTTTATAATTTGTTTTGACCAACATGTGATGTACTAAGATTTGAATTAGGATTGTAGAAAATTATGAGATCATTGTCCTAGATACTTTAACAAACTGGATTAGAAATTCATAAAACCATGAGATCAATGTTATAATTAGTTTAACTGGCCAACCTGTCATGCATTTGGGGTTGAATTAGAATTATTAGAAACTATGAGATCATTGTTATAATGTATAGCTATTTGAATTAGAATTCTATATAATTATGAGATCAATTTCATAATTAGTTTTACTAGATATTTATAACGGTAGTGTTCAGGAATTGGTAAGATTAATTTATTAACGACCTTGCACAAAATTTATAAAATTCCAATTCTTTCTAGAAGTTTGTCTTTTCTTCCCCCTTTTTTTGTCCTACCGATTAGTGTTCGATCTTGCCTCATAAATTTTGAAATCTATCCCCTTAATCCCCTATTGTTCCCTTCTCATCTCTGTTTTCTGGTCAACATATATTTTTAATTTTTTTTAGAAATAAATGGGCAAACCATTTTTAAGATAAAATCTTACAATGTTTAGTGAATTATTTCAGATGCTAAAGAAAAGATGAATCAGCTAAGAAATTGGTCAATCATCGGATTCCTGGTGGCATCAATTCCACTTGGATCAAACAATGGTGTTAATCTTGTCATCGTGGTAACTTCTGTGCTGAGAAGTTGTTGGTTTACACACATTTAATTGGGGTACGATGGGGTATTTTTTTAAAAAAAAAAAAAACTTATTTGTTTTTTATATCAAAAGATCATGAAGGAAAACCATAATAAAAAAAATGCACTAACTGCCCCGGAAAGTGGCTTTATTCATCACTGTTAAAAATTAAACTAATGCTTAATACTTACCAAATTCAAAAGAGACCGTCTTACGGAAAGTTTCTCTACAAATCCCATGACGGTTCTCTAACAAAGTATTTATATAAACTATCTTACAAGGATAGTTATAAACTATACCCTGACTGTTCTTACCATTTCAAAGATAAAAGATAACAAAGCTAAGAGAATGTTCTACAAAGATTTGTAAACATAAATCACATAACATCTCTGTGTTTTCCTATTCTATACTATTATGCTATCTAATTCTTAAATATGGAAAATTATTCCTATCTAGATAAAGATTATTTCTCAACGCTATCGGAACAGCCTCTTGAGCTTGATATTGGAATATACTACCCGTTGAGGCATGTCGTGCAAGGCCATCAGCAACACTATTTACCTCTCGATAAATATGAAATATTTCTGAATTTATGATATCATTTATTCCTTGATTCTTTTCAGGATCATATATTTCTTCCAGGGATAATCTTTTCCTCATTGAACTAAGGAAGCAATACTCGAGTTATCTGTTTGAATTACCACTTGATATATTCCTCTTTCCTCACAAGTTGTCTGTCCATGTAGAATTTCAGCAAGTTCAGCTTCAAATCTTGTAGCGATACCCATATTGCCACATTCAGCGAATAGAAAAGTACCACTCTCTCCACCAATAACATATCCCCATCCTGCATTTCCAGGCTGTCCAAGTGCCGATCTATCTGTATTTAGCACAACTTTCCCTAAGTCTGGAGGTTGCTAACGCAAAATCTTCATTTTCTTTCCTTTTGGCTTTCGCACCTTTACTTTCAACAATGTTTCTAGATCATTATATATATATATAATATATATATATATATATCTATATATATATAATATATATATATATATTGGTTGAGGTTTTAAGGTGGGTAGTACGTGGGTTTTTTCTGTTTGGTTGAGTGTGGCACATCGGCCGACTTTTGTAAACTTTGATTTTGTTTGGTTAATCAAATTTGGCAGCGTATTTGTTCAATAAGTTTTGGTGAATTAATAGCTTCTGTTTTTCTTCATCAAATCACTTTTGTTGGTTTGGTTCGTGGATAACTAAATTAGTTTTGGTTTCTACAATGACCAACGAGATATTCCAGATGGCCAATGACAGCGGCGGATCCAGAACTTACACTCTACGTATGCTCAACTATCTAAGGATGAAAAAGAAAATAATGTGAATTTTCACCAAAGATCTTCAGCAATGGAAGGACGATTATTGGATGTGCTTCCTACTAAAACATGTCCATATCAGCCTAGAAAAATAGGGAAAAAAAATTCAGTTATGGCCTTTTGGGTGTGCCCGGGCTTCTCCGGGCACATATACTACATCCGCCCCGGGCCAAGGAGGTTGGCCTTCTATGCAACAACAACCTTCGTGGCCTCTTTTGCTGAGTGCTTAACTTGGACTATTGTAATACTTAATATATTTACTATGGTGTCCTTGGTTAGGGTTTGTTATTGTCTATATATAGTTTGTATATTGTACATAACGACATATGAATGGAATACAATTCTCCTATTCTAACTTGGTATCGAGCACGAAAACCTTATCTTTTTTCTTCTCCTTTTCTTCTTTAGGTTGTCAGCCTCCTCTTTCCTTTCCATCACCGCCGCCGATCCTCCTTTCTTTCTTCTCCTCAGCCGCACCTTCTCCCTTCTTCTCGGTCCCGCCGCATCTTCTCCCCTTTCATCTTGGCCAACTTTCAATAAATTCCGCATTTTCTTTCTTTCTTCCTCTCATCGGTCTGCCATCTTTTTTTTTCTTTCCCGCCCGCCGTCGCTGCCGATCTCCTCTCTTTTCTCCCTTTCCTTTCTGCTTTGCGTCAGCCCTCTTTGCCGGACGTGGCTGCTGCTTCTTTGTCCTTCGTCGGCCCGTTTGATTTGCCGCTCTTGGCCGTTGTTGTTGGCCGTTGTTTCTGCCATTGACCGTTGCTGCCGGTTGATCGTCGGCATAAATCCTTGTTGCTGCTTCTACCATTCAACAAAGCAGCCCTTGTTTTTGCTTCTCCAACTTTTCTTTTTGGTTCTAGTATTTCGTTAAAAAAAAAATATACCAATTTGACCTTTATTAAGTGTTGCGTAGTAGTTTTGTGCTGCTGCTTGCTTACTTCCGAAGATGACTATCACCGACCTTTCATCCACCGACCAGGCTACCCATCTTCGACCGGCGGCACCTCCTTCACAGACATCGGTATCACTTCTTCAACCTAGTGTACAGTCTCTCAATCATTCTTTTACTGTGAAGCTGCAATCTCAGGCCAACTATTTGTCTTGGCGTCTTCAGTTTACTCCTCTATTGGCTATGTTTCGTGTTGCCGGTATTATCGACGGCACCGAACCTGCACCGCCACGTTTTCTTCCTTCCGTCAGTGGTGCCGCTCCCCAACTCAATCCTGAGTTTGATATCTGGCAGCAAAAGGATCAGCTGGTCCTCTCTTGGATTCTTTCTTCCGTTGCTGAAGAGATCTTTCCCGTTCTCCAGGGCTGTACAACGTGGGCGGCAGCATGGACAGCTCTTCAGCAGGGTTTCGGCACTCTTTCTTATGCTCAACAGACCCAGCTTGTTATGGAGCTCCACAGCTTGCAAAAAGGTGACTTATCGGTCACGACTCTCCTCTCCAAAGCGAAGGGTATCGGAGATACACTGCAGCTTGCCGACCAGCGCATATCTCTAGCAGAGTTCAATGCCATAATCTTCCGCAAGCTTGGTGCTGAATTCAATGGTATCATCGGTGCTTTGCAGCAGCGATCCGAACCCCTCTCCTATCAAGATCTTCTTGGACAGTTAGTTTCGTATGAGGTGCTTCTTCACGCCCAACAGCCGGTTCTTCAGCCGACGGTCATGCTTGTGCAGTCGCCATCTTCTCCTACGTCACCTCAATCCTCTTGTGCCGGTCGCTCGCAAGGCGGTGGCCGGCGCAATCAATTTTCTAGTCGTGGTGGTGGTCGGCGTGGGTAGACACCTCCCGCGCCGGGAGAGACGTGTAAGCTTTGCGGCATCTTGAATCACACGGCCGCCACTTGCCGATGCCGCTTTGATTCTAATTTTGTTCCTCGACCCCCTGCCATTCGGTAGGCTGCTTATGCCCAGGCAGTTTCTCTTACACAGCATTTGGCTGGTTTGTTGCCTCCTCCGTCTTACCCGGAGTCGACTATGTCTCCTCAAGCTCATATGGCGCAGTATGCTCCTCCTGTCACTCCCTGGCATCCGGACACTGGTGCTACCGATCATGCTACGCCAGATTTGTCCTCTCTCAATATCTCCAATGATTATAATGGTACGGGTCATATTTTAGTTGGTAATGCTGATGCTTTACCTATTCAGCATGTTGGTCAATCTGTTTTGCCATCGTATTCTCGTCCTCTTTATTTAAATCGTGTTTTCCATGCTCCTTCTCTTACTAAGCCTCTGTTATCTATTCAAAAGTTTACTCGTGATAATCACTGTTTCTTTGAATTGTATTCTGACTTTTCTTGTGTTAAGGATCTTTCAACCAAGGAATCCCTCCTCCGCGGTCGGGCTGATAATGGTCTCTATCGCTTAGATCTTCCTGCTCGTGGTTCCTTGTCTCCAGCAGCTTATCTTGTCTCTCTAGGTCAATGGCATGCTCGTTCAGGGCACCCTAATAATGTCACTATTCGCACTTTGGTTAGGCAGTTTCAACTCCCTCATTCCTCTATGTCCATGTCCACTGATAAATGTGAGGCGTGTTTTTTAGGGAAGTTGCATAGGGTTAGTTTACCTTCTACTTTTCGTCGTAGCTCTAAACCTCTTGATTTAATTCACACTGATGTTTGGGGCCCTGCTCCTATTTTGTCCTTTAATGGTTATCGCTACTTTTTTTCTTTTTATTGATGATTTCTCTTTATTCACATGGATTTATCCCATTAAGGATAAAAGTGATGTTTTTCATGTTTTCAAACAATTCAAAGCTCTCGTAGAAAATCAATTTGGCACTACCATTAAAAGTGTTAACTCTGATTGGGGTGGTGAATTTGGTTCTCTCAATTCTTTCTTTAAGGATGTCAGTATTGTTCATCGTTTAGCGTGCCCACACATTCATGAGCAGAATGGCACTGCTGAACTCAAAATTCGTCACATTGTCGACATTGGACTTGCTCTCCTTGGTCATTCTAGTACTCCTTTTCGGTTTTGGGACTTTGCTTTTGAAATCGCTGTGTTTTTGATTAATCGCCACCCTAGTAAACCTCTTCAAGGTCAACTACCCTTCACTACACTATATCACCAGCCACCTGATTATACCTTTCTTCGTGTTTTTGGCTGTGCTGTCTATCCTTTTCTTCGCCCTTATAATCGACACAAATTCTCTTTTCGTTCTACCCAGTGTGTCTTTCTTGGGTATTCTCCGTCTCATCTTGGTTATCGTTGTTTTGATGTGATGAATAACCGTCTTTATGTTGCTCGTCATGTTGGGTTTGATGAGAAACTCTTTCCCTTTAAACGTCCTATTTCTAGTTCTTCTTCTTCGCTGCCGGAGTCTCCTCCTACCCCTTGGTTGGGTGTAACCAGTTCTCCTAGTATGCTTGTTTCGTCTTTTGCGCCCTCTTCGTCTCCTCCTAGTACACCAGTTCCTTCGTCTCATCCCATCCCTCCCGACTCATCAGCATCTCTAGCTAGTTCTCCTGCCTCCAGCTCTTCCTAATCTGAGTCCAGTTCTCCTCCACCACCTCCTCCTCCTCCTTCCCATCCACATTCAATGGCACTTCGTCCAAACCCCAAGCCTAAGAAAATCTTTGATCCCTCGGCTCATCTTACCTCTGTTTCCCCAGATCGGTCTATTGCTCCTACATCCTTCACCCAAGCCACATCCTTTCCTTAGTGGCAGAATGCCATGAAGGATGAAATTTCCGCCCTCCTCAAACATAACACATGGACTTTAGTTCCCCCTCCTTCGTCCGGCAATGTTGTCGGTAATTGATTACCTTGCCTCAATTCCTTTTCCCTTGGAAAAACCCTGTACTGCATCCATTTAGATCTAGAGAGAATGTATAAGATGTGATACATTGCATTATCCAATGAATATGTCTTTGTGGAAAAGCAAATTCTTTGAGCATCTCTTCAATAAAACCCCAGTGAACTGAATAAAAGCTTTTTTGAGATCCACTTTCATCACACAGCTGGCCTTAATCGATCCTCTGGAATGAATCGAGCTAGTAATGAATAGAAACAACATGATATCAGCTCTGATAGTAGCAACTCTGATGAATGGAGCACTAAGCAAGCTAGGGTTACTGTAGCTATTGTATGGGATAAATTTTATCCTAAATTCCTTAGTTTTGGGGAGAAAAATCTGCAATTCCTACAGCCAAAAGTGATAAATGGTCGAGAATTTGCACTATTACAACCGATGAAGTGGAATGGGAAGTTGATTACTGGAAGAACTCTGTTCTATGCTATATCCTTGGTGCTAAACCTCCATAGCGGTAGTCAATGGTTATATACGTTGCAATTGGGGGAAGTTGGGTATAGAAAAGGTGGTTATGCTTGAGAGTGGGATCTTTTCGGTCAAATTCAAAACTATGGCTGGGAAAGAGGATATGTTGAGGCAGAGCATCTACCATTTTGATGGGAAACCTTTCATTGTTAAAGAATGGTCAGTGGCTGAGGACATCAACATGGAGCAAATCCATAACGTGCCTGTTTGGATTCAGTTGCCTAAACTCCCACTAAGATATTGGAATCTGTCTACTCTGAGCAAATTAGCTAGCATGGTTCGCAAACCAATGGAAAGGGATGATATGACGACACAAAAATTGAGAACTGCTTATGCTAAATCTCGGTGAAAGTGGAAATCAAAGACCAATTGAAGGAGGTCATTTGGTATCAAGATTAAAAAGGCAATTTGCAAGAACAAGCTGTTAGATGTGAATGGAAGCCTGTTTGCTGTAGGAATTGCAAAGTGATTTAGGATTTAACAATTGAGGACTTACTTGAGTTGGAGCTCGAGGTCGAGATGAGCTGACTGGTGAGAAAATGCCGATCGGATGACTGCGCTCTTAATCCGGTTGCTCAAAGTCGTCAGGAAGCTTGCTATCTACTTTATTCTTAGATCCACTAGCCATAGCTGGATGCCGGAGCGTCAGAGAGATCGGAGGCGGATACAAACACTTAGCATGTTTTCGCCCACAGTAACGAGAGTGGTTTTTTTTTTTATCAAGAGAGCGTTTTTTTTTTATCCTGATAAATCTATTGGTTATTCATTTTTAGTTCACATATATTTTAAGTTAAAATGCAAACTGAACAATCGCAATCTTCGATCATTTCCGTCTAGTATCCGTAATCATTTGTTGCGCCTGCATTTGCCTACTTACCAACTTCGACTTGCGTCGTGGTGTATGCCTGGTTTGCATCTTTAGAAACATTGGTAGCAATGGATCAGAGTCTAGATAAGCTAAATTAATATAACTTTCACAATAACCTAGCTTGATTAAATAATTTTTGCGTAATTATCATAGATAATTTATCTTTTAGAACTTGATCCGGTTGTTTGGGGTACATATTTTTAGCTCCATAAGATTTACTTACATTATTATATGAGAGTCTTTTCTTCATTGTGTGACTATAACAAGCATAATGCCTCCAGGCATTGAGACTAATAATTATCTATAAATTGAGAGTCTTTACTTACATTGTTTTTCGTCGATGATCTTGTTTTCAGCTACAGTAGAACGTCGGTAAATTAATAATCTATAAATTAATAACTTCTAGCAATTAATAATTTTTACTAGTCCCAAGTTAGCAATTAATAATCTCAAAAAGTCAACCAAATCGATAGAATGATAAGATAATAATGTTTAAAAAATCTCCTATATATCTATAGCTCCCAACAATACTATAAATTAATAAATACCCTAAAAGCAAAAGAATAATAATTATAATCATAAATATTTAGTAAAATATAGATATGAGCTATTCAACTTATTTTTAAGTCCGTGGAGATGATATGAACTATGTACGGACTTTTAGTATTTATAAAATTTTTAATACTTGATTAATTCGGATGTAAAGGCAATTGCAAAGTAAGGAATTTAGTGACGGTTCTTTTTTCTCAAAGAAATTCTTTAAATTAATAATTTATTAATGTATCGCTTATTTAATAATTCTCTAAATTAATAAATCTTTTGTTGTCCCAACACTATTAATTTATAGAAGTTTTACTGTATTTTCTTTTCTCTCCATCTCATTTTGTTTTCGGCTAGTTTCTTCTCAAAATTGTTCAAAACTCTTACGCTTTGGGTCATTTTCTCAATTTGTGAAATGAAAACAAATTAAAAAGACATCAATGTACTTAATAATAGGAGCTGCATTTGCTAAAAGAGCATAGAAAAAAAAAATTAAAATGAACCAAACAATATGACGGGTAAGTGGTAAACGTGTAGAAGAGAGAAATATAGATATCTTAGTCTCTCCATTTTGAACATTCCTAAAGTCGCGGGATATTCTCGAAATGCAATTTATAGAAAACAAAGATTACAAAACACTTTTATTTTTCTCCAACTAAGATACCGAACCGAATGGAAGAACTTAAATTAGGAAATCCAAATAGAATCCGTCACTTGGATCTGATTCAATAGGAATTAATTAGTCGAGTATCCAATTGTACAATCTACAAGGAGAACTATACCGAGGACTCGACCGTCGCATTCATTCTGAATTACAGTATACGCAGAAATCATGCAAGACGCGCAATCCGAAACCGGCAACGACAAAGAACAAGTTCCGTATCCGGCAGCCGGAGGAGAAGTACGCGATGATACGGAATAGTTATATCCCGGAACATTTGGAGTGACCGTCAAGACATCATTGAGAACAAATGCTATGCTATTGTAATGTGGATCATCTTTAGGGAATAGAGTGCCCATGCATAGTACTTTTACAACCCTCGTGTCTGGAGCACCCGTCACAACACGACACCAAAAGACGGCGGTGATCACGATTAATATAGCCAGATTCTTAGTGAAAGAATTCATGATCTCAAATCTCAAGCTTTTAACTATCCAAGATCTTGGTGAACTTTTTTTTTTTTTTTGGTGAGTGATTAATGTACATGAGCTAATTCATGCTTAAATAGGACTAGGAATGAATTGGTTTATCCGCTCAACTTGATTGCTGTCTTAATTAATTACTTGGAATATATGCATGTGGGTGTTTGTGTTTACTACAAGAGAATACAAAAATAAATTAATAAAAAGCTGTCTGCCTGTTAATTTCTATGTGATATTGCCCTGAGATAGTGAACATTTTGAAGCTTATCTAATAACCTACATCGGGTTATTGTTACCATGGTTTGGCATCGTCTGAGTACAGGAATGAAAGCAAACATCTACTAATGTCCGAAACCTGTAACTAGGAACGGCAAATGTTTACATCACATGACATATGACGATTAATCATCATAATAAAGTTCTAATACCTACTTTATAATTTATTTTAGTGGCCTGGTGGAATTTCAGGCTTTAAAAATGATTTTGAACAAACACAGGTTTCTTTTCTTCTGCTTATTATTGTTATTGGAGAAATAATTTAAAACGATTAAGGTTTTCTAACCGCATGAGTTGGGTTTTGATTTGGTGAGTCGATTCGGGTCAACATTAGGGCCTAGATTGTCAGTACAGTAATACAATTTCTTTTCTTTTCTTTTTGTTTTTCGTAGATTGTCATTCGCAATATCCATTGTCATTTTGAGGTTATCATAAAATACATTCTTAAGCAATAGTGAAAATGGTCGGTTGTTCTGTTTTAGCATTACTTTCTACTAATATATTGGAAAATATTCAGAATCAGACCTAAAATGGGTAAATATGCCAGTGATGGACTATACATGAGCGAGCCAAATTCAATTCTTTTACACGAGCTATGTTCAAAAGTAACAAAAGAATAATAATGGAATAGAAGCAAATAATAATAATAATAATAATAATAATAATAATAATAATAATAATAATGATGATGATGATAATAATAATAATAACAAAATAGAAGTACTTGACCGACTTAGAAATATCCTTGTTAAATGCAATTAAATTTTACTTTACGTAGCTTGTGGTAAAAAAAACATATAAAATAACCCTAAACTATGAACAATAAGATACCATGTAGTGTTTTGTCTTCATACTAGATGCGTTCAAAAGCTGAATATAGTAAAAGCTCTTTAAATTAATCCTCTATAAATTAATAACATCTATTAAATAATATTTTCTTCGGTCCCAACTCGGGACAAGTACAAAAAATGAAAAAACTCGTTTAATTTATAAGATAATAATTTTTCAAGAATCTCCTATGCAAATATAAGTCCCCACAATATTATAAATTAATAAATACCTAAAATAATAAATTAGATTTAAAGATTAACTTAGATTTTAACCCAAATATTTTTGTTTATGCATACTTGCTATTATCATTTTTTTGTTCTATGAAAAAGTTATAATGTTATGGTTAGGGCGGCAACGGACTTTTCTTGGCATAAAAATATTAAATTTTTGTAAGTTCTTACTTATAAGATGGGAAAAAACTCTTTAAATTAATATAACATTAGTTTATCGGTAAATTAATAACTCTATAAATTAATAAATTTTTGGAGGCTCAGATGTATTAATTTATAGAGGTTTTACTGTAACTCATCTTCCTTGACCGAATAACCTCAAAATCACATTTTGAGATCGATAAATTATCAAACCGTAGCAATATTAATGAAAATCTTTATAAAAAAATTTGCCTTGTATAAAATGAACAAAGAAAAATATTTTTGATCTTATTAATTTTATAAAAATGTAATTAAACATATCAAGTTGTCGAGAAAATTACCTGTTGGGACGCTGATGCTTCTTTTTGATTATATGATGGTAGTCAAAACGAACCACGAGGATTTAGTACTATTAAATCCTGGATGATAGGCGCTATTACGGTGTGCAAATTTAGTTGAAAAAAATAAGTAAATTATAAAAACAACCAGGCTTCGTGGGATTGTTTTGCATTATGGTAAGGCTTAAAGGGAAAAGCATTCGCATTCGGAAAGAGATTTATATATATATATATATATATATATATATATATATATATTAAAGATTCTGCATGCCTGTATCACATGTTGTGCAAGTTCGGCTATAAGAATCTACATTTCTCAATTTGAGGAGAGTAAAGATGTAAAGAGTAACTAATTGCATATTTACTATTGCCGTTAGAGTTGTAGATGACTTTTCTTATCCGTTAAGTAACTAACGTTGTGTAAATATCATGACTATATCAATACACTACACAGATTTACCATCAATCTCATTATAAATTGTGTGAAGTAACCAACCTTTTAGCCCCATGATTTGAAGTAATTCATAAATTAATAGTAACCTTAGTTAGTATTGAGGTTTAGTACCGATGTAGCGCATCTATGTGGTTTTAGTCAAAAAGTGCCTTCTAGAAGTAGAGAACCTTCGGAAGCCTAAGAATTCAATTGTTTGTGATGTTTCCAATAACAGACCAAAGCAACTTGTTGCATGCTAATTTAGACGATGATGTAATCTTAAATTAATTTCATTGGTTTACAGTAAAAAAAAAAAGAAATGCCATAAATAAAATGTAATAAAGACACTCCGTCTCATAAATATTTCATAGCCCAATCTTAACTACTCTCCTGAATAGCAGAATATTTAATTAATGGTGCAATTCATTATCTGAGGCTGTATCCAGTATACCCGGGGGCACCGTGCCCCCCTCTTATTTTTTCCACGAGTAGTCTTTATTGTATCTTTTTATCAATCTTTCAATATTTTATAATTTTAGTCCCTGTGACTTTTTCCCTTCTCTTCCAAAAAAAAAACAGCTATAATCTTTCAACGAGCATATCTCCCAATCCGTGAAAAATTTGTGAAGAATTATACATGAAATTTATAGTACTCGTCGAGATCTATCCAACGAAATCCATTTCGAATATTTTTTTTGAGTTTAAAAATGACTAAATTTTGATGGGCAGAATAAGTTGGATATCCAGTAAATTGGATAACCAGTATACACGAGTTGGATAACCAGTATGAACAAAGTGGATAACTAGTTCAAACAATTTGGATAACCATGTAAATCCATTGGATAACCAGCATTAGCGCATTGGATAATCCAGTACAAACCAATAATTGGATAACCAATACAAACGAGTTGGATAACCAACTTAGTTTATTATTTTTTTAAAAAATAATAAAAAAAAATCAGGTTGGATAAATAATATTAATTAGTTGGATAATCTGTCCATCAGAATTAAGTCATTTCTAAACCCGAAAAAATGTTCACTGTGGATTTTATTGGATAGATTTCGACAAGTACTATCAATTTCATATATAATTCGTTCACAAATTCTTCACGGATTGGGAGATATGCTCGTTGAAAGATTAGAGTTGGATATGCATACAAACCAAATGGATGGATATCCAGTACAAATAAGTTGGATAACCAACATGAACACAGTGGATAACCAGTTTAAAAAGATGGATAACCAACTTATTTTACATTCATATTATTCTTTTCCTTGTATCTTTTGATCCGTAAAGAATTATAACACGAATTATATATGAAATTTATAGTTGGATAATCAGCATGAACACAGTAGATAACCAGTATAAATAATTTGGATAAGCATGTAAATCCATTGGATAACCAGTATTAACGCATTGGATAATTAATATGAACACATTGGATATCCAGTTTAAGAAGATGGATAACCAACTTATTTTGAATTAAGAAGTTGGATAACCAAATGGATAAACAGTAGAAACAAAATGGATAACCAGTTCAAACTGATTGGATAATCAGTATGAACACAATGGATAACCAATTTAGAACAAGTTGGTTATCCATCTTGTAAAACTGGATATCCACTCCTATTCTGTCCATCAGAATTAAGTCATTTTTACGCCCGAAAAAATATTCACTATGGATTTTTTTGGATAGATCTCGACGAGTACTATAAATTTCATATATAATTCGTTCACAAATTCTTCACGGATTGGGAGATATGCTCGTTGAAAAATTAGAGATTTTTTTTGGAAGAGAGAGAAAAAATGACAGGGACTAAACTTGTAAAATATAGGAAGATTGAGAAAAAAGTACAATAAGGGCTAAAAATGCAAAAAATAGGAGGGGGCACGGTGCCCCCGGGTATACTGGATAATTTGCCCATTATCTCTATACATTCCATATCATTTTTGAAGAACTTGTACAAAATAATGATGATTTTATTATATTAGTAGGTAACCTCTATGGATTATTGTCGGACATATTGATTATTTTTAACTAACAAAAACATTATGCCTAGCTTAGTTGAAGGACAAAACAAAATGCATGAAACCAAACTCAACGACTAAAGCATCAAATGCATATGTGGTAAAACAAAGGTCGAGTAAACCTGAAAGGCAAGAGGTAGTAGTCTCCATATATCATTACCATGAATGTTTTACCTTTTGCACCATTAATCATTATCAATTTATATTCTGAATTCAAACCCAAATCGAAAACTGGAGTCCAAACCTTATTGAAAAAGAAAAGAAAAAGCAAAAGGAAAAAAAAAGGAAATCGATGAAATCCCGGTGATGATCATGTCCTGTATCCAATGAGACAATCGTGGAGGAGGACTTCACCGAAGAGACCGCACATTTATTCTAAATTTCAGTAAACGCAGCAACCAAACAAGTTGCGCAATCCGCAGGAGACAAGGATAGGATGCAACTTCCGTAGCCATAAGCTACGGAAGAAGAATCGGAAGGATCAGATGTGTCAGCGTAATTATAATCCAGTGCAGTCGGTGTTACCGTCATCAAGGCATTAATTGTTGGAATATTCTCAATATATTGGAATATTATTTTCAATATATTATGAAAAGTTATAAAGTTTCATGATAGAAATGAAGAGACACATGCCAAATATTCAAAGGTTATGTCTAAGGATTCCAATGAAAAGACACAAATTAGAAGTGGTGTCTAATCATCCTAAAATCTGGAGAGACATTAACAAAGAATTGTGTTTAATCCTAAGAGTCACTAGAACTCTATAAATATGGTTCATTTGACAGGTTTTTACTGCGTAAAAAATTTCTCAAATACTTAGAATACTTCTAATGACCATTCTTATCCTTTCTTTGGTAACCAAACACTATGTGTATAGTGTTTTGGTTTGATCTCCATTTTATCTCGTAGGGAATTTTCCTAAACAATTGCACAATATAGTGGACGAATTTAGCCTAAAGGAAAGTTTTTCTTGTGATTTGGAGACAAATCTTTTTCATTTAACAAGCGTTGTTTTTCTTCTAGTATTTTGTGTGTTAGTGCAGCCATTGTTGTTTTTTATTTTGTAACAGAATTCCAACAATCTTTAGGATAAATTTCGTTGTCCAATGGCAAGCACTGTAAAAGATCTAGCATCCCATATTGTGAAGTTGGATCACTTTGATGGGGGAAACTTCATTCATTGGCAAAAGCGAGTTCACTTTCTTTTAGTGGCTCTAAAGGTTGCATATATCCTTATCACTGCAAGCCCCATCGTAGATGAAGATGAAGGCTCTATGGAGGATATTCGCAAGGTTCAGAAGTGGGATACTGATGATGAAGTGTGCAAGGGTCACATCCTAAATGCAATGAGTGATAGCCTCTTTGATGTGTTCTACTCAATTCACACCACCAAAGAACTTTGGAGAAAATTGAGGCAAGGTACATGCAAGAAGATGCTTCAAGTGAGAAATTTATCGTGTCTAATTTTCTTAACTACAAGATGGTAAATACGATGTATGTCATGGAACAATTTGCTGAAATTGAGAGAATACCTTAATTGTTTTACTCATTTAGTATAGATGAGACTGTTGTTGTAAGTTTTGTAATTGAAAAATTGCCCCCTTCTTGGAAAGACTTCAAGAGAGATCTCAAACACAAAAAGGATGAGATAAATCTTAAAAGTTTGGCTAACTCTCTTCGCATTGAGGTAGAGTGTAGATTGCAGGAAATTAAGGACGCTCAACCAAAAGAGGATGATAAGGATAAAAATCCAGCCTCTAAAGTCAATATGGTTGAAGTGAGGCAATCTAGCCAGGACAAGAAAAGGTCCAACAATTCAAAGAGCCAATCCAACAAGAAGAGAAAGCTAGGAAATTGCTTCAACTGCCAAAAGGAGGGACACTTCAAGAATGAATGTCGACTTCTTAAGGGAGGAAATTCCAACTCTTCAAAAATTGATGGCAAAGGTCTTATTACAATGATTTCCGAGATCAACACCCTTGGTGAAGAGTTTGATTGGTAGGTGGATTCTGGCACCACTCCTCATGTGTGCATCAACAAAGAGTCTTTCAAGAACTTCAAGGAAGTGAAAGATAAAACTTTGTTGTGTACATGGGAAATACCGTTCTTGTTCTGATTATGGGCATAGGCGATGTAGATCTGAAATTTACTTCGGGTCAGATTGTAATTTTGACTAATGTCATGTTTGTAGCCGAAGTCAAGAAAAATCTTGTCTCGGCTGGGCTATTGAATAAGTTTTGTTTTAAGTCAGTCATAGAGGCTGATAAGTATGTATTGTCCAAGGGGGCTATGTTTGTAGGAAAAGGCTACTATTGTAATGGCATGTTCAAACTTAATGTCATGCCTACTAATAAGATGAATATGAATGGTTCTTTTGCTTACTTGCTTGAGTCTTCTTCTATTTTATGGCATAATAGACTTGGACATGTTAATCATAGGAAAATGCACGAAATGGGAAAGAATGACTTGTTACCCAAATTGAATGAAAATGAAAGTGAAAAATGTAGAACTTGTCTCCTAACTAAAATCACTAAAAGTCCATTTCCAAGTATTGAAAGGGAGTCAAGTAAATTGTATTTGATTCATAGTGATATATATGATTTGCATGCAACTCCTTCATTAGGAGGAAATAAGTATTTTGCAACTTTCATTGATGATTGTACTAGATATTGTTATGCATACTTATTACATTCAAAAGATCAAGTTATGCAAATGTTTAAAGTCTGTAAGTCTGAAGTTGAACTTGCATGCAATAGTATGATTAAATGTTTAAGAACTGACCGAGGTGGTGAATATTATCAAAAAGAATTTTTTGGTACTACTGGTATAAAGCATGAGGTAATTGCTTCATACACACCACAACAAAATGGTGTGGCTGAAAGGAAAAATCGGATACTAATAGAAATCGTTAATGCTATGTTGTCTAAATCCGGTCTTAGTAAAGGCTTTTGGGGTGAAGCTCTTTCGGCAGCTTGTTATATATTAAATAGAGTACCTAACAAGATGAACTCTATAACCCCATATGAACTTTGGACAAAAAGGAAACCAAACCTTAAACATTTGAGTGTTCAGGGCTGTCGGGCAACTATCAAACTCCCATAACCTAGGAAAAGAAAATTGGGAGAAAGAGGTGTTGAGTGCATTTTCATTGGATATGCACACAATAGCAAGGCCTATCGATTTATGGTCATAGAGTCCAATGATTCAGTTTCAATTAATACGACTATTAAATCTAGAGATGCTATCTTCGATGAAAGTAGGTACACCTCAATTCCTAGAAATATTGACAATGATAGAAATCAAGTAAAGACAACATTCGATGACGCCAATGAAAACTATGATAACATTGAGGCAAGAGGGAGCAGAAGAGTTAGAGAGACAAAGTCCTACGGCTCAGATTTTGTCATTTATCTTGTTGAAGGAATATGAAATGAAATAATGACCTAATTGCTTATTACAATAATACGGAGGTCGATCCGAAAACATTTGAAGAAGCCATGAAATCTCATGACTCTTCGTTTTGGAAAGAAGCCCATAAATGATGAAATTGACTCAATTATGGCGAATAGAATTCGGGAATTGGTCGATCTTCCACCAGGATCCAAACCTATTTCTTGCAAGTGGATCTTCAAAAAAAAGTTAAAGGTTGATGGAACCATAGACAAGTTCAAAGCCACATTAGTTGCCAAAGGTTTTACCCAAAAACATGGCATTGACTATTTGATACGTATTCTCCAGTAGCAAGAATAGCTTCTATTAGAATGTTACTTACCTTGGCCTCAATCCAAAAATGGGTAATTCACCAAATGGATATTAAAATAGCATTTCTGAATAGTGGTTTGGATGAAGAGGTATACATGAAACAACCTGAAGGTTTTGTGGTCGAAGGGAAAGAAAACAAAGTATGTCGGCTTGTAAAGTCACTATATGGCTTAAAACAAGCTCCCAAGCAATGGCACCAGAAATTTGACCAAGTAATACTTACTTGTGGATTCAAAATACATGAGTCTGATAAGTGCGTATACAGTAAGTATTCAAATGGTAAAGGTGCTATAAATGTTTGTATGTGGATGACATGTTAATCTTTGGTACTGACTTACAATAAGTCGAGGAAACCAAAAGTTTGTTGTCTAGCAAGTTTGAGATGAAAGACATGGGTGAAGCCGATGTCATACTGGGAATAAGAATTAAGAGTGAGCAAGATACAATCATGCTCACTCAATCTCACTATGTTGAGAAAATTCTTATAAGGTTTAATCATTTGGATTGTAAACATGTTTCGACTCCTATTGATACTAACATACATTATGTTAAGAATGAAGGGAAGTCTATATCTCAAAATGAATATGCACAAGTAATTGGATGCATGTATGCAATGACATGAACTCGCACATATATTGTTTATGCAGTGGGTGTAATGAGTCAATATACAACTAATCCAAGTAGTGAACACTGAGAAGGTGTAAAAAGAATCCTTAGGTATCTAAAAGGCACCAAAGACAATGGGATTTGCTACAAAGGCAATCCTTCTGTCTTAGAAGGATATTCAGATGCTAGCTGGATAACAAACAAAGATGATCACTCATCTACGAGTGGTTGGGTACTTTTGTTTGGTAGAGGAGCAGTTTCTTGGGGATCTAAGAAACAGACATGTATAACAGACTCCACCATGGCTTCTGAGTTTGTGGCATTAGCATTAGCTAGCAAAGAAGCTAAATGGCTAAGGAACTTGCTATATGAATTTACTATGTGGCCAAAACCAATTTCACCAGTGTTAATTCACTGTGATAGTTTATCGACACTGGAGAAAGCATACAATCAAGTGTACAATGGAAAATCCAGGTATCTTGGACTAAGACATAGCTAGTGGAGTAATCACTATAGATTATGTCATATCTAAAGAAAATTTAGCAGACCCTTTGATGAAAGGACTATCAAATGAGATGGTGTTACGAACATTATCTGGGATGGGTCTGAAATCCAGAATATGATTACTTGCATTGGAACCTCAATTCAACGCTAATAAATTCTCTAGTCTTGAATTCAATGAGCGATAGTACAGTGTACAAGTAATTGAACACTACAATATTCATCCCAAAGTAATTAGTGTTATATTTTCCCGCTGTGTATCAGGTTAAGAATTAGCTCTTAACAAACTCTTGTAAATGCCAAAATGGCGGGGGCATTAAGAAGTTTACCAAATGAATGTCGCACTGGGCATCCACAAAGCTTGGGACTTGCTTTTGTTAACATTCATGATGATATATGGGTATAACACCTTACGTACCACCCGCACTGGCAAGGTGCAGGCAATTTGAAGAGAAAGAAACCTATGTGCGCTGACAATAGTGGCTCGTAACATGTAGGCACGGTTCAAATCTAGTCTACCAGGTTGTACTACATGTTATGAAAACGACACCAAGGTAGTGGTTAAAATCTAATGACACCATTATTTTATGCATGGATTTTGCTGGAATTATTCTAGATCCATTTTAAAAGCATTTTCAGTATACTGAAAATGGTAGGGGATTGTTGGAATATTTTCAATATATTGGAATATTATTTTCAATATATTATGAAAAGTTATAAAGTTTCATGATAGAAATGAAGAGACAAATGCCGAATGTTCAAAGGTTGTCTCTAAGGATTCCAATGAAAAGACACAAATTATAAATGGTGTCTAATCATCCGAAAATCTAGAGAGATATCAACAAAGAATTATGTTTAATCCTAAGAGTCACTAGAACTCTATAAATATGGATCATTTGAGAGGTTTTTGCTGCATAGAAAATTTTTCAAATACTTAGAATACTTCTAATGACCATTCTTATCTTTGCTTTGATAACCAAACACTAAGTGCATAGTGTTTTGGTTTGTTCTCTATTTTATCTCGTAGGGAATTTGCCTAAACAATTACACAATATAGTGGGCGAATTTAGCATAAAGGAAACAAAGTTTTTCTTGTGACTTAGAGATAAATTTTTTTCATTTAGCAAGTGTTATTTTTTTTCTAGTATTTTGTGCATTGGTGCAGCCATTGTTATTCTTTTGTAATTGAATTCCAACATTAAGCATCAAAGCTACGGCATTTTGGTGAGGATCATCTGTTGTGTATGGAAAATGACAGCATGGTTCTCTAGCAACGCCAATGTTTGGATCACCACGGGCGACATGACGCTGGGATGGCGCAATGATCATCATCATGAATACCGTTCCAACAATGACTTTTGAAATGTAAGAAGTCATGATGATGATTTTAAGATCTTCAACTTACTTTTAATTTTGCTTACATTTGGTGTTTTGGCTCGAGCCGTTTGGGTTTGCTTAAATTCGGTCGGGATGAATAGGTTAATCCGTTGATTTTTTTGTCTTGATCACTTTGGAAGTTAGCACATGCCGCCTGCAAAATTTTCTTTGTGAACTAGCCTATACCAATGCAACCGAACTTAGAGATTAAAAGATCTTAAGGCGATCAAGTAAAGAAACTACATCGGAACATGTAAACAATTATAGTTCGCAAGTTAATTAAAATTTTCGGAATTCGCAAGCCTTTTGCCTACGAAAGTTGCAAGACTAACGACTCCAATACTTCGAGCGACGAGCAGATTGAGAAGTACTAACAAGTTTTCAATCGGGAATTAGCCGCTTTAAGTCCTACTGTAAAATACATTGCAATAATATTATTAGTGAAAGTAGACCGACAGAGTTTTTACGTGCTTAGAGTTTTCAAAAGTTGGCAAATTTAGTACTCCCTCGAATTAATTGTCCAAATTATGTTTTATTTATCCTACTAATTGTATAGAAGTAGAAGATTCAAACATTACAACCCTCATTTTTCAGACAGAAGTAGTACTATTCAAATTCTTTTTATTTTGGATAACAAAGTGTGAATATGTTATATTCATATGGATCCAACCTACCTATTATACAACATAATATCTCTAATTTGGGGGAGCCATTTCTTATTTTAAATTATGTCTTTTCCTTTATAGCATAATAGGCACTTACATGACGCCGGAAGCCCAAGCGGTTCTGTTGACAACCGCAGATCGAAGTTTTCAACTTCGGATCTGAAACACCGGCATACTGCTGCCTACGCTGCCCAAGGCTTTACTCCGATCTGAAACACCGGCGTACCGCTGCCTACGCTGCCCAAGGATTTATCCAGCTGTACAGCTGCCTACGTTGCCCGACCGCCGAATCCAACATCCAGGCGCCTCAACATCCAGACGACCGGTCAAGTCCGGACGCTATATCTCAGATGACGCAGGAATCTGATGCCGGCCATCCAAAGATGCCTCCAATCGTAGGTGTCTCAATCACCGGCCGCTTCATCTGCGGCTGCGTCCTTTCTGCCGTTCGAAGAAGGAAATCGCGGCCGACCACCGCAGCCTCTTCAATCTTAGCCGCCGGCAGAAAACTAGATCCGGCGAGATCCAGATCCAAGCCAATCGGCCTCTCCATAGCCGCCGTCTCCGACCGTCCCGCCACCAACGGCTGCCTTCAGCAGCTCCGTTCCGATCCTCGACTCCAGATCAGCCCCGCTCAGTTCTGACCGAGTGATGCCTTCCATGACGCTGCCCAATATTTTCACTTTGTTTTTATGTATTTGTGATTCCAACCAGATCTGATTCTTATGCTCCAAATCAGTTCGCCGGCGCTCTGTTCTTAACCGGTCCGCCGATCTATCATACCATTGCCGATTCGTGGCCCACTCTTCTAAAGTGAAAACTATTGAAGAAAAGTATTCCTTTCGTGCCATAATTATTGTCCAGTTTGTATTTTCATTTCTAATTCAAATTGTATTAAAAATGAAATCTCAAACTGGACAATAATTTTGAGACAAAGGGAGTATCTCGTTTAAATACTTGGATATGTGAGCATAAGGATAAGATAAAACTTTTGCGTTGCCTATAAGATAATAACACGAGTGTATTAAACATAATTAACGGTAATTGGTGAAAAAAATTTTATTCCGTTAGACGAAAAACCAAGACAAAGACTATGTCATTGACTACATGTGGATTATTAAAATTCTTTGTAAACAATAGTACAGTCGTAGAGGACCACTTCACCGTAAGTTCGATCACCGCAATTTTTCGAAATTTCAGTGTATGTAGAAAGCAAACAATTAGCGCAATCTGAATACGATAAAGATGAAGTACAACTTCGGGAGCCCAAAACCAGCGCCGAAGGATCCAATGCAGCGGCGTGATTGTATCCGGTCACCGTTGGTGTTACCGTCGTTACAGCATTAAGAACATACGCTATACTGTTCAGGTGAGGATCGCCGCGTGAATACCCCCGTCAAAGCTTCCCTTACCATTAAAGTGTTAGGATCACACCTCACGATACAACAGCATAGCCCAATGATCATCATCAGTTTTGTAATCACTAATTTTGGAGTTCCAAAGTTCATAATCAAAGTCTCTTGTTCTTTGATTTTAGTTTCTTAATATTTGTGTTTGCTTTCCATCGGGGATGAACAAGTTTGTTGCATAAATTGGGTGGCGCGAAATTGGTTTATCCGCAGATTTTGTTTTTAATTTTTTGGAAATTAAGATGCGCCTGCAAATATTTTACTCCCTTCTATTCTGTTGTTTCAATTGGATTACTAAGACCTTGGACTTAAACGTATTTAGCTTGTTTCTACTGGATTCAACAGTTCAATATTTTGTTAAACCAACTGTGACTTTTTTTCTTCTTCTTTTTTTTTTTAATAAATAGTATTTCTTGTGCACCTAAAAAATCCTTGTGCACCTAAAAAAATTCCACTTGGGTAAACTAAAACGTACAATACATTGAACTAATTTTTATAATTAACAAAGTAACTGTTATTCATCTATGTGATAGATCGTTTATCCTTATATACAGTAGGCAAGAAATTAAATGCCCAAGAAATATTCAGGGCCACCTTCAAATTGATCTCGTACGTCGGATGGTCTTGATATGACGTCAGCGTCTTATTGGGGGCAAAAAGGAGAATGAATAAATTCAAATTCAAATTAATGAATGAGAAAAAATCTGAATTTTTGGGAAAAAAAAATTCTCAGATATCAAACAACGTCGTTTTATACCCTTATTTTATTCCCAGCAGTGAAAACGACGACGTTTTTGTCTCAATGTTTTCTTTTTAAAAAGAAAGTTTGTTGAATCCCCGAAACAAAATGACCACAGATTATACTTGCGCTTCATCTTTCCTTTTTTCCTTCTTGTTTTTTAGCCTCCTCCCTCTTTTTTAAGACCTCTATTTACGCTGATACCCCCACCGTTTTTTGGGACCAAAGGATTATCTATAAAAAATTATTACCGACACGAATTGGAACCACAGTTCCTCCCCCGCGACTAAAACTATAGCTGCGGCTAAATATCAAACTGCCGCTAAAGACCACCTTCAAAATTAAATTGCCGCCGCTAATCACTATAACCTCCGTGCAGAGTTGTTGAAGTTTACCGTCGGAGCGTTTGTCGATTGAGTCCATAGATTCGATTTTGCAACCTTCACCGGTGAGACTGTTGGGGACGAAGATAATGAGCAGTAATGAGAAGAGGAAGGGGCTCTAATCTTGATCGATCATAAATCGTGGTGCTAGACAAGATTTGAACATTGTTCTATATACACAATTTTTTTACTCTTTCTTTTTCTGTGACTATTGCTGCGAAGAGGCGCTCACCGGATTTTCCAAAGGGTTTTTTCCTCTTCTCTCCTCACTACCGTATATTGTGCCACCAACTCACTCACAGGAAAAAAAAAAAAGTTCAGTCTTTCTGTATTATTGCTGCTGCTTCTTTTTCCTTGGAGTCTACTCCTAATCTGTTCTTCTTCTTTTTTTTGTTGATTTTTGTTGGTGTTTACATTGCAGAACTTTCTAACAGGGTAGAAACCAGAATTGCACAATTTTCGCTATTTGTTTCTATTGAGAGCTCTCCGCGCAAAAAGAGGACACCAAACCACATCAAATGCCAAGGACAATCAGAAGGACTTTTTTGTTGGGGCTCTCCGCAGTTCCTGAATTGTTTTATTATCCAAAAGATTTGTTTTGGTGTAGCTCTCTTGTTATTATGATTTGTTTTGATTCTGCTTTTGCCATTCAATAGGGAAATAGTTACTGCATCATGAAATCTTGAATGATATCTAATCTTGTCTATGCTCACTGAATTTCACTTGGTCCTAATCTTTTCTTATTTTTCAGTTTGCCTAATCTTTTGTTTTTTTCATGGATGTTCCAATTAAACTTTGTGGAGATGGTATCGTCTTTGTCGTCCTCCTCGTAAGAATTTGATTATTTGTTCAAGTTATTGTTGATTGGGGATTCTAGAGTAGGAAAAAGAGTAGTCATTTGCTCAGCTTTACTCTAGATATCTTCGAAGATCTCTCTCCTACCATAGGTAATACTGATTTTATTTTTCCCTTTCATATCTTTTGTATTAAAACGAATTTGAAGTTTTGATCTCAATATTCACATATGGTTATGATTTTGGATGGAAAGGTGGGATTTAACGAGAATGTTTGAGTTGCTGAATTCTATCTAATCTAGCAGAACTTCATGTAATTGTGTTTGTTTTAGGTTGTTGTCGGTTAGTCATCGAATTGAACTCTTTCAGAATATGAAGAATTATAAGGAGAGTGAGGAATGGAAAGATATTGTCAGCAGAAATAGCAGAATTGTGGAACCTGAGTCATGTTATAAGGACCTTTGCAAGATAGTTCCTTTTTAAAATTTCTTTTTTTGAATCCTATTAAATTGGCCGAATGTTTGTTCTTCTTTTGTGTTTCAAACCAATTTTAAATGTACATGGAATATGGAATATTTGCTGATCAATTGGTTTCATGTCAATTTATCTTATGTTAGTTGGACAAAGGTGCAGACCATTCAACCCTGGTAAAAGTTCTCATGACTTACTATTTTTGGGGATATGATTATGTTTGCATTGGTTCTCCACCAAACCTGGTTTGTTTTGAACCTATTTAGTTGCAAAGTGAAAATTGAAGTGGAAAGGAGGCCTTTTTATGCCTTAGGTTTGAACACATAAAATTCTGGTTTATTGAACTGGTAGACATTCTTTGTTGTTGTTCCGTAAATGTGATCTATATGAGAATACATTATCAATCATTTTAAAATTAATTGAGTTACAGAGGTTTCTTTACTGTCAACAAAGTGAATCACGTGGAAGACTGATCAAATGTAGTTTAATATACGATCGCAACAACATTACATCAAATTGGGACCAAAATTTGTCATAAATCCTCACTCCACTAGATATCTGCACCAAAATTTGTATTTCTGTTACTGGCTTTATATACTTGTGATATTGTAATGTACTCTTTTTTTGACTTTATGTTTCTAATATTTGACTGTTTTATAATAAGGAACTAAAATACCATCTCTTTATATGTCAATGGTTCAAAAAAGTTAATTAGCCTTGAGAAATTACCTCCATGTCTAGATTTGAATATTTTTCTCTAATTAATATGCCTAGGCTCTCTTTGATATGTATGCTAGATTATTTGAAAATTTGGAATATAATCATGAGCTACTTTAGTAGCATGATAAGGCTCTTGGTGGAAGGGAAAAAAAATGATAGCATACGGATTTGCTACATGCATTAGTGAGCCACTAACTTGATGTCCTAATTATGATAGTTTATTTGTGGTAAATTTTGCTTTACCAAGCAAATAAAATGATGGACACTTGGCTAGTTGTCTTAATATTAGTACCTGATGATTGGGAATACTTTGGGGAGAAGCTACCCGTTTCTACTTTGGATTCACTAAGCATAGAGCATACTGCATTACTTCATATGTAAAGCTCATTGCCTTTTTGTTGTTCTTTAGGTTCAAGAACTTCACTGATTGTACCAGATACAGATAAAACTAGCGAAAAATTTGCAATTGAAAGGCGTAGGTACATTAGGAAAAGATGATCACTGTCTCTGTACCATTTAAAAAAATTTTGTTTCGTAAGACTTTCTGGTGGCTTTTGCTCCCAATATAATTTTGGGCCAAACAAGTTTATTCACTAACACCCCCCTTTAAACTTGGTTTGGTGACTCCAAGCATTATCCTCAATCTTCTAAAGTCTTCTCCTTTGAGTGGTTTGGTGAAAATATCTGCAACTTGATCACGTGATCTTGTATGCTTCAACTCAATGATCCTCTTGGCCACACATTCCCTTATGAAGTGGTACCTTGTATCAATATGCTTACTTCGACCATGGTAGACTGGATTCTTTGCCAGATCGATGGCTGACTTATTGTCAACATATATCTCTGTCGCTTCTCCTTGTGGCATACTTAACTCCTTCAACATGGTCCTGAGCCAGATAGCATGAAATAGACATGATACTGATGCTACGTACTCAGCCTCGCATGATGACAAGGTGACTATAGGTTGTTTCTTAGAAACCCATGTAAAGGCAGTATTGCCAAGGAAGAATGCGAATCCAGTAGTACTTTTCCGTTCGCTCAAATCTCCAGACGAGTCACTATCACTGAATCCCACAAGCTTGAAGTCATCACATGAGGAATATAACAAGCCAAGATCAATAATACCTTTGATGTAGCGAAGTATCCTCTTGGCAGCCTTCAAGTGTGTCGTAGTAGGTGCTTCCATAAATCGACTGATAAGTCCCACAGCAAAGAGGATATCAGGCCTTGTGCATGTTAAATAACATAGGCTTCCAACAAGGCTCTTGAAGTGAGTTGGATCTACAACATCTCCTTCATCATCTTTTGAGAGCTTTGCACCATATTCAATGGGGGTGGCTATTGGCTTGCACTTCTCCACGCCAAATTTCTTAAGAACTTTCTTAGCATATCTTTGATGAGAGATGAAGATTCCATCATCCAATTGCTTGACCTCGATGCCAAGATAATAGGACATAAGTCCTATATCAGTCATCTCAAAATCTTTTGTCATTGCCTTCTTGAAATCTTCGATCATGCTAGGCGAATTTCCTGTGAAGATGAGATTATCCACGTACAAACAAACAAGCAACATATCTCCATTGCCTGAAAACTTCGCATAGAGTGCATGTTCACTTGGACATTTCTTGAAACCATTGTCCTGAAAATAGTGATCAATTCTTGTATTCCAGGCTCTTGGTGCTTGTTTCAAACCATATAGAGCCTTCCTTAGCCTGAGAACTTTATTCTCATGGCCTTTGACCACATATCCTTCTGGCTGCTCC
Organism: Oldenlandia corymbosa var. corymbosa; assembly: GCA_949775105.1. Lineage (NCBI taxonomy): Eukaryota > Viridiplantae > Streptophyta > Magnoliopsida > Gentianales > Rubiaceae > Oldenlandia > Oldenlandia corymbosa. The sequence continues at coordinate 2,670,816 of OX459123.1, forward strand.
ACATATATTTCTTCTTCAAGAAAGCCATTTAAGAATGCAGACTTTACGTCCCTTTGATGGATTTTCCATCTATTTTGGGCAGCGATAGAAATTACTAACCTGATAGTCTCCAAGCGAGCAACAGAAGCAAATACCTCTTCGTAGTCAATGCCACGCCTCTGCTTGTAGCCTTTGGCCACAAGTCTTGCTTTGTACTTCTCAACTTCTCCTTTACCGTTCTTCTTTGCTTTGAACTCCCACTTTACTCCAATTGCTTTGTGGCCTTTTGGAAGAGAGGCTAGCTCCCAAGTTTGATTCTTTTCTATGGATCTTATTTCCTCATCCTTAGCGTGTCTCCACTTCTCGTTCCTTGCTGCCTCTTCGTAACCTAGAGGTGCACAGTCAGCATAAAGGCAGAAGAGTGTGAGAGCCTCTATGCGTTCTGTTTTCTCATAGATCTATTGTAGGCTTCTCGTCCTTTGTGACTCTTCATTCAAAGATGAACGTGGACTTTGAGGTAGCTGAGTATCTTCACCTGCATCACTACTTTCATCATCGTACTCGTGGATGACAGGAAGGAAGTCGTAGCTTTCGCCACCTTCAATATTCCAGTCCCAGGTTCCTTTTTCATCAAACTCTACATCTCTACTCACAATAACTTTGTTCGTGACTGGATTGTAGAGCTCATAACCTTTTGACTGTTTGTCATAGCCAACAAAGACATGCTTCTCGCTTCGATCATCAAGTTTGGACCGCTTTTGGCTTGGTACGTGGGCATATGCTATACTCCCAAACACTCGTAGGTGATTTACTGTGGGCTTTGTCCCATTCCATGCTTCTTGTGGAGTCTTATCTTCTAGACTCTTCGTTGGACATCGATTTAGTAGGTATACTGCACAATCAACTGCTTCAGCCCATAACTCCTTTGGCATCTTCTTGCTCTTTAGCATGCTACGAACCATATTGAGAATGGTTCTATTCTTCCTTTCCGCAACTCCGTTTTGTTGCGGAGAGTAAGGAGCGGTAAGGAATCGTCTAATCCCATGTTCTTCACAGAATTTGGTGAATTCACTTGATGTGAATTCTCCACCTCTATCAGACTTTAAGGCTTTGATTTTCAAGCTTTTCTCCTTCTCCACCACAGCCTTAAATTTCTTAAAGGCATCAAAGGCTTGTGATTTCTCCTTCAAAAAATACACCCAAGTCTTTTGAGAGAAATCATCAATAAATAGAATGAAGTAGGTGTTCTTACCATGGGATGGCGGAGAGATAGGACCACACAAGTCTGTATGGATGAGTTCTAAAGGCTCCTTAGCTCTTGATGTTGCTTCTTTTGGGAAAGCACTCCTCGAATGCTTCCCAAGTAAGCATCCTTCACATACTTGATTGGGACTGATTGATAGGAGGTATTCCTTTCACCATGCATTTGGCAGATAACATTTTCAAGTCACCAAAATTTAAATGACCATACCTCATGTGCCAAATCTACGAATCATCCCTTAAGCATGCTTTCATGTAGTTCTCATGTTGAATATTCAACAATAACATTCTATTGCTTGTCATTGGCACAATGGTAATCAATTTCCCTTCTGGATCCTTAACTATGGCACTACGATCTTTCAAATGAATATCGTAATTTTTCTCCAGAAGTTGTCCCAAGCTCAAGATATTACTCTTAAGACTTAAAACATAATAAACTTCTGAGATGTATTGGTTACTTCCATCTTTAGCAAGGATTAGTATCTTACCTTTGCCTTCAACCCTTGCTCTAGAATCATCTCCAAACATCACGTACCGTTTGGCTGGTTCCATGTCTACGAACAACCTTTTTTCCCCAGTCATGTGGTTACTCGTAGCGGAGTCTAGATACCACGTCTTCTTCTCTCCTTTCTCCTCGTGTCTCGCCATTAAGAGAGTGAGTTGAACTTCATCTTTAACCTCCATAAGATTGGCTTTTTCTTTTACTTGACTAGAATTTCTACACTCACTTGCATAATGACCATATTCTTGGCAATTAAAGCATTGGATTCGAGATTTACCTCCTCTCTGAAACTTCATACCTCTTCCACGACCTCTTGTAGGTTGAGAGCCTTGGTTGTTTTCCTCTTTGGTAGATTGAACATAGCTTCCTCGAGCTCTCCCTCGTCCACGTCCTTGAAATCGACCATTGCCTCGTCCAAGGCCTCTGCCACGTCCAAAGCCTCCATCCCTTTCTTTGAAAGAGAGTTTTGTGTAGAGGACTTGCTCCAAAGATTCTTTGGGCCTCCTTTTCTTTAGTTTCTCTTCATGGGCTACTAAAGTACCCATGAGTTGATCAATGGTCATAGAGTCAAGATCTTTTGACTCCTCTATCGCTACCACAATATAATCAAAGCTTGGTGTCAAAGAGCGAAGAAGTTTTTCTATCACTCTTGTGTCACTCAAGCTTTCTCTATTCCTCTTCATCTCATTTGACACTTTCAAGACACGAGAACAATAATCTGAAACAGATTCGGACTCCTCCATTTGTAAAGCTTCAAATTCTCCTCTAAGAGTTTGAAGACGTACCTTTTTCACCTTCTCAATGCCTCTATTAGCGTTATCTAGAATATCTCAAGCCTCTTTTGATGTAGAAGCATTTGCCACCTTCTCGAACATGGAATCATCTCGACATTGATGGATAAGTGAAAGAGCTTGTTGATCCTTTCTCCTTGCTTTGTTGAGTTCCCCCTTTTGGGCAGGAGTCAAAGAAGCCTCATCTAGAGGTTTCTCATAATATTTCTCAACAATCTCCCAAACCTCATGAGAGCCTAAGATCGCCTTCATTCGAATGGACCACTTACCATAGTTTTCTTGGGTAAGTTGAGGGAATTGGAAAGAGATCATTCCATTTGCTATCTTACTTCAAAGCTGGACCAACACCAGCTCTGATACCAGTTTATTTGCAAGAGAACCTTTGGGTTATAAGGAAGAGATCTTTTAGGTGATAGGTTTAGGAAGTGAAAATGGAAGAGAAGGAAATTTTGGGAGAAAGGGAGCTTTACTACTTTATAGTAAAAGGAAACAAGATGGAGTGTATTAAGCTTTTAGCTTAAGGTTTCTCACAACTCTCTACACACCTTACATAAGGGGGTTAATAGGAGTTCATGGAAGATTCTACATACTTTCAAGATTTTCCTCCTACACATAATATCCAGAAATTTTCTTACTAATATCTAGATATTTCCTCTAGATATTTCTATTGATTATTCTACAATATCTAGATATTTTAGTAGAAGTTTCTACTACTTTCATCAATTCTTTCTAGTCTATTCTTCATATTGGATTTGGGCTCAATTTTAAACAAAAGACTAATGATCTAACTAATTAAATAGGATGACCCAATATAATTTTTGACCAAACAAGTTTATTCACTAACAGGAATCGCCTGTAGAACACTTTTAATTAGTACTTCTTCCCCCCCCCCCCTCCCCAAGAGAGTTGCTTCTCTTTCCAGCCCTCGATCCGCTTCCAAATCCTATCCTTAATTGACGTAAACAGCTCACTTTTGCATCTTCCTAAAACAGTGGGTAAACCAAGATACTTCACATGTTTTTGCACCCAAGGAATTCCCAAAATGGATGTGATTTGTGAGATAACTTCCTCCTTTGTATTTGGACTGAAGAAAATGCCAGATTTGTCATAATTAATTCTTTGGCTTGATGCACTTTCATACAATTGAATTACTAACTAAAATTGATGAGCCTCAGCCATCGTTGCATGTGTTGTAAACATGTAGGCCAAATGCTAATGTAAAAGTTAAATAATAAAATAATACTTGAGTCGCGCTAAAAAATATTGTCCTTAAGAAACTATTCTAATAGTATTGAAATGTGTCTCTAGAATTAAACAAACCTTCTTCCGAATGATAGAGGGAACTAGAACAGCTAAAATATTAATCCAGCAAAAGAAATAATCGAAAGAAAACTTTTATTTTAAAAATTTATAAAACCAAAGAAAATGGTGGTAAAACTACTCTAAGGCTTTGTGTTTGATTTGCGGAAATCAGTAAACAAAGAAGACCAAAGCTTTTTGGTATTGAATGAAGAAAATGGACTTTAAGCCTTAAATGACCGAAAGGAAAAAGAAAATAAGAGAAAGAAAGATCAGAGAAAAGAGAAAATATTTTGTACTTTTTTCTCACTCAAATTTGGCATCTATTTTATAGTGCCAAAATGTCCCGTTGCTACCACCAAAATATCATACATAAGATTCTCCATTTGATAAGATTAAGACTTTTAGTGGGCAGATTTTAGGAACAGACTACCAAGACTCATTCTTCCACTTTGACTTGACACTTTGGGTTTTATCCAAAAAACGTGAGATGAACCAAGTCAATTCTACAACACATTTTTACTAATTAACTTAGTAAGAATAAAAATCTTTTTGAAATATTCAACAATCCTCCATCTATTTCAAAAGATTTTAAAACTATAAGAATAAAACAAACAAAAATTTGCTGGATATGTTTGGGTGCAGTGCAATCAGTCTGGTGTCTTTTGGACCATGAACAAAACTTAGATTAATAAAACATGACTTACAGAATAATTAGTGAAATTAAAATTTCTGTGAACCAGGTATTCCATTTGTAGGACAAAGGTTTTATTAACCACATGCGCACGCCTGGTTATTCATGAGAGCTCTAAAGATTCGACTATAAAATCTTACAGGAGCGGTCCCACTCAACTCTCATATAGGTGAATTAATGAAGTGTACACTGCTTTAAATACACCACTCGTGAGAGATATGAATTTATTAAGAGTTTAACTCAACCTCACAATAAATAGTAGTTTAAGCACCCATCACAATAGAGTTTCGATTCAAAGTGCTTCAGTGTCAATATTGACTTGTTATTACCCATATGAACCTACTTCATGGGATCTCCAATCACATAGGTTGGGTTAGCATCTCTATTGACAATCAGTTAGTCTAAATCCTATTTCCTTTGAGGTTTGAAGAATTAATTTTCTTCCTAAAGGTTTAGTCAGAGGATCGGCCAAATTCATTTCTAACTTCATCTAATCAATGAAAATAATTCCATCCTTCAACAGCTGTTTTACGACATCATGTCTCAATTTCATGTGTCGATTTCTACTATTATATGATTTTCTTTTAGCAGTATTAATTGCCGCTTCACAATCACAATTCATAGAGACGGGAGACATGGTATCCTTATATAAATGAATATCCACTAAGAGATTTCTGGGCCAATCAGTCAGCTATCTCAAGAACTACAAACTATGATTCCATAGTTGATTTAGCATAAATTGTCTGTTTCGATGATTTCCATGGTATAACACCACCACCAAGGGTGAGCACAATACCACTAATAGATTTTATCTCATCTGAATCAGAGATCCAGTTAGTAGATTCCTGAGAAACAGACGGAGCTCCCCGTCCAACTGCAATGCCATTCATTTTCCCACAAGCTTACAACACCTTGAGAATACATGAAAAAACTTCTAAACAAATTATAAAGAGATTAGGAGACAGTGGGTCTCCCTGTCTAACACCTCTCTGTGGCTTTAACTGACCAAATTTGATACCATTTAACAAGAAAGAAAAGGAAACTGTGGATAACAATAAATTAATAAATCCACAAAAGAAGGATTAAAACCTAACGCACACATAATATCATGAAGGAAACGTCATTCCACTCTATCAAAGGCCGTACTCATGTCAAGTTTCAACGATATTAGACATAAATTTTCCGATGTTCTTGTTTTCATGTAGTGGTGCATTTCATAGGCAACCAAAATATTATCGGTTATTAGTCTACTGGGAACAAATGCTGATTGGGAGTCACTTATGATGGAAGGAAGAATATTTGGGTCTCTATTTGAAAGCACTCTGGATGCCAATTTGTAAACAACATTGCACAGACTTATAGGTCTAAAATGAGAGATGAAATCAGGCTTTTTGACTTTAGGAATGAGTAAAATATAGGTAAAATTTATTGAATGATTTAAAGGCATATGATTTAAAAAATCTAAAACATATTTAGTAACATTAGAACCAACAATATGCCCAAATGTTTTGAAAAAAATTGGAGACATAGCGTCGGGACCTGGAGATTTAAAAGGACACATTTGTTTGAGCGCCCGAACTATTTCAGAATCAGTAAAAGGCAGCATAAGTCTAGCGTTCATTTCCGAAGTGACTGTTCGTCGAATCCTAGTGAGTGCTTGTTGTATATCAGTCTTGGATGGATTAGAGGAAGCAAAAAAATCAGCAAAGTAGTCAGTTATAATCTCCTCGAAGACAGCTTTATCAGAACAATCAAAACCGTCTTTGTTTTTAAGGGAAGAAATGTGATTTGTCTCCCGTCTTTTGTTTGCATGGGCATTAAAAAACTTTGTATTACGATCACCTTCCCGGTACCAATATTGCTTCCCCCTTTGCTTCCATTTTAAGTCCTCTTGATCAAACAACACTTCCAATTCAGCACGCAACTCACAGATTTTATTCTTCGTAAATTCATCAATGGTACCTTGCTCCAACGAGTGAATCATGTTTTTCAGGGATTCAATTCGTCTAGAATTTTCCTTTACTTGCTTGCCTCCCAATTGCATTAAACCAATGGCACAATTATTAATTTTGAGGGACAAATCAGCAGAATCATCATTCCAAGAGTCTCTTATGATGCGTTCACATTCAGCAGATTTGACCCACGTGGCTTCAAACCGAAATATTTTCGGACCTCTCCTCCTTATTTGCTGATGAAATAGATTGAATTTCAGATGGATTAACATATGATCAGAAGTAATTGAGGGATAATGTTATACTTTATTAGAAGAAAACAAAGAAGACCAATGGCTATTACAAAAGGCACGATCAAGTAGGAATCTTTGAGTGTGTGGATCTAAATGAAGTCTATGCCATGTAAACATAGGGCCATAATAACCTAAATCAGCAAGGTCGCCAGTCTGTAGGAAGTCTCGAAACAAGCTAATTTGTGAGGCAGAACGACGTCCACTACCTTGTGCTTCATGGTGATACAACACATCATTAAAGTCTTCCATACAAAGCCATGGAATTTCCGGATCAGAATTAAGAGCTAACAAACGCTGCCATGTTTCCCGCCTTTTGGACAAATCCGGCTCTCCATATAGACCAGTGAATCGACATTTTTGTCCAAAAAAACTCCACAGTACATCAATGAATCTATTACATATCCCCCTTAATTCAACTGTAATTGAGTTTTCCAAAGCAGAGCCATCCCTCCAGAACGACCACTGCAGTCAAAAGCTATACCATTCAATCTCTCAGAGCTCTTCAACTTATTGATTGTAGAAAGAGCACATTTAGTCTCAATTAAAAAGACTAAATCAGGCGACTTAGTGCGGATAAAATCACGCAGCTCTTGAATTGTTCGAGGGTTCCCAAGCCCTCGACAATTCCAGCTTATGATATTCATGGCGCTTGGCGGGATTGACTAGCTGCGCCATACACCGCCAACTCATGAGGGTTAACTTCTTCACCAGAACAATTACGAGTCCAAGACGAGTCAGTTTCCATCCATGAGTAATCAGAACGTATCTTCTTCCCTATGGTTTCCACAGTAACTTCCTCTACCTCTTCAATCAGGAGTCTTCGTTTTGCATGAGTACATGGGGAATCAAGCATGCTGACAGCTTCATGTTTACATCTTCTTGCAATTTTCACTTTAAGAGAGGCTTTCCTTGCTGGAGTGTCAAGCTGAATTGGCACTTGTACCAGAAAAGGGCTTGTGGGAATTAATGAAGACTGGTGGATGGGTAAGGGTAGTGGTTTGGGCGTATCAGTAATGTTGGGGGTTGAAGAAGGTGGATTTGTGTCAAAAGAGGATGGATCCTTGTGAGGGGATGCATGAGGAGATTTAGATCAGGGGAAAAAATAGAATATGTTTGAGGGGAGTTAATGGAAGGGGGGATACATTGCTTATGAGAATCATCCGTCAGTACAACAGTGGTGCGTGCAGAATACGTGACTGTATGCGATGAAGGACTATGTTGAATATCAGGGGCATAGTGGATTATGGATGTACGTTGAGACACATGGAGATGAAGTGAAGAATGGCTTTGGGAAATTGGGTTAGGGAGTGCAGTTGGACGGTTAATAGCTCTGTTATCAGGACGTGAAGTAGCAGATGAGTGGATTAGGGTTTGATGACGGTTATAAACTGTCTGGTTTTGTGGAGTTGGAAAACGGTTTGGGGAACGTGGGTGAGGTGAGTGGTAGGAACGTGGGTTTGGAGAGTGTGGATGGTTGAATTCTAACGGCCGGGAAGGGTTCCGGTGAGTTGGTCGGGAATTTGCTGGCATGGACATGAACGGACTAAAAGGAGGAGATGCATTCAACCATGAGCCGAACTCCGATGAACCTGTTGTTGGTGAAGAGGATAGCAACTTATCATCACAACTTTCTTCCACATGACCAATTTTTCCACAGTAGTAGCGAAAGTCTTGCAATCTTTCATAAAAGATCCTGCAAGACCTGTCCACATTCATGTATGTAAAGATCAACATACGACGGAGGGGTTTGGTGATGTCTAAGTTCACTTTAATGCACAAAAATCTCCCAATAAGGCTACCATTGTTGTCAGCATCCACTTCCAAAAAAGATCAAAGTCTGTTTCCACCGATTTCTGCAACCGAGTGAGTCATACAATCGAGTGGCAGACCATGAATTTGAACCCAACAAGGAGATAACTTGAACTTGAGATATTCTACATTATTTCCCTTCTTCAAACGTTCCAGAACCAGCAAATCACTCTTGAATCTAGTTTTGTAGAGCCAAGGGGCCCCGGATTCAACTCGACGCAGGTCTGCTAATGAGTTAAGTTGGAAAAGGACCACATTATCTGCAAGAGGCTTACAGGATATTCCTGATCTGGTGTACAGGAGTCCTTTAAACTTCTTCTCAAGTTCAAATGCTGGAATAGGGCTGTAGAAATAACTTTCGCCACAAACAAAGTGATCCATTCGGATCGGCATGAGCATCGAGGGGTTGCCGTAATGCTTCATCATCATGGAGTGAAAGCCCTGAGTAGAAATGATCTATTGTGTCATCCATATCAACAGAGACTGAAAATCACAACAAACATGAGCAGGAGAGTACTAACAGTCAAATGGAAATGAAGTCTCTACCAATTCCGCCCAGATTGATTCTGCAGTCTGAACACTTTTACAAATGATTTGAAAATAGTAATTTTGAAACAATACAGATTAACAGAGAGAGAGAGAGAGAGAGATTAAGAAGATTAATATTTACAAAAAAAAAAAAAAAAAACAACGTAGAGTTGAACAAGAAAAGGAGTACAAGAGCCCTATTAGAATACAAGAACACATCTAGACATTAAATAAAAAGGAACAAGATTATTTGAAGAAGAAACAACGATGAAAATTTGATAAGGATCAATTGGATGTGAGATTACGACTAGAACATCATAGGAAAGAAACTTCAAGAACTTATTATCACTCGATAACCGCCACAGAGCACTCACACACTTCGACATTAATACTCTCATTGAGCGTAATAATTACATCTTTTGTTTTTCTTAAGGGTATTACTGTGAAATTATGGTAAATGTTGTTTTGCCACCTAATTTTTGTTTTGGCTTTAACATTTCTATATACTCTCTCCGTCCCATAATTATTGTCCACTTTGCCCAAAAAAATTTTTCCCAAAATTATTGTCCAATTTGACTTTTTATGGATCAAGTTACACATTCGTCCTTAGTAAAAAAATTATCCATAAAATTTTAGTGGTTAAACAATTACTTATGTAGGTGTATATCCGGTTGTTTAAGGTAAAATATAGTTAAGTTTGACTAAAAATAAAATCTTTCATTTTAGTAAAACTGGACAATAATTATGGGACAGAGTGAGTATATATTTGTTAGGCGGGCCTAACTTTTTTTAATACTATGCTAATAAAAATCCAAATCGAGTTTTCATACTTATGTTAAATACAGCAAAAATGCTAAAATTTAATATGCACTATTTACTTTAAGAGAGAAAATACTGAATAATTCAAAAAATTTAATGCAGCTTATTTTTTCATAAAAAAATACAAAACATTATGAACAATTCTTTTATAAAACAGAAGTATTAAGACGAAAATAAAAAGCGTCGCATAAATATGCCAGGAAGGAACAATACTAAAGTATGGATTAAACTAAAATAAAATAATGTTATCAGGCCCATTACAATAACAACTACCTCCTTTGCATTTCTCCTCGTCTCTGAGACAAACAGATGATACCTGTTTGGCTAATGATTTGTCCTAACTATTTTGCATTTTTCCTGATTATTTGTTAACACATACATATGATATAAATTCCATTTCAATCAGAAAATTCATACATGAATTATTTCTTTTTTTAAAAAAAAAATTAGTTTGTAAATTAGATTAAAAATTGTAACAATTATAAATTATATAATTTGGACTATTTTTCCAGGATGGATAAAGTATTATTTTGTCGTTGAACAAACTATAAAAGAAAACTTGAGAGCGGATCTTGTAGTATTTTAGACTGCCGAAATGACGGAATCTTACGGGCTGGTTTGCATTAATATATATATATATATATATATATATATATTAGTTTTTGTGCACCACTGATTTGCATTAATATATATATATATATATATATTTTGTTAATTTGGACTATATTAGTCTTGCACCACTGATTTGTTTCGGAAAAGTACAAAAAATTAGTTTTTGTGCCTTTATGATAATGCTCAAGCTTTCAGTATCACTTTTCACTTTTACTAATAACAAAATGAATCAGTGAAGTATATCACATAGATGCTATTGCTGCATATAAATGCTGGGACAAAAGATATGCCCAAGAACAAATAGCTTGATCAATTGTAAGGTATTTAAGAACTCTCTCGTTCACAAAATAAGGGGTCAATTTTAATTTTTGCTTTTAATTAATTTTTTATTATAAACGCAACACACAAATTGATTGATGAAGCCCTAATACGCAATAGCCTATGTAACGTATCAAACAAAGGCCATGGTCGCAAGCTAAGAAAAGGGCATATTTAACATTAGATATTTATTTTCCCAAATTCACTTTCATTCCAAATACAAGAGAGACTAAACGAAAGAAAAAAAAAAAAGGCTAAAAACCGCCACGCGATCGAATTCTTTCTGTTACCCAAACTTACATTAACCAGATAATCAAGTCCTGTATCCGAGGATACAATCTTGGAGGATCACTTCAGCAACAGTTCCGCCGGCACAAAAATTGTCAAATTGAATATACGCGGCTACCAAACAAGTGGCGCAATCTGAATTAGACAAGAATGCATTACAAGTTGCATAACCAATCGCCACCGCCGGAGAATCGCACGAATCCGCGTAATTATATCCCGATATTGTCGGTGTTACCGTCATTACATCATTGAGAACATATACTATACTTTCTCGGTGAGGATCGTCTGAAGGGTAGAAAACAAAACTGCATGCTTCGTTAAGCAAGTTAGTGTTTGGAGTACCACTCACGACACAACACTGCCATGATAGGCCAAAGAGTAACATTATTAGTATTGAAGAAACAAAGTTGTGAGTGGAAGAAGTCATGATTTTTAATGTTGATCATGCATGAAAAATTGCAATGTTGCTTAAATTATGGTAGAAAAAATCGATTAATCCGCTGATTTTGGTGTCTTGAGTACTTGGAAATATGTATATGCGAGCTGCAAAATTCGACAAATTTCCAGCCCCGTGTATACATTGGGAGGCTGGCAGGTTGGCTAGCTATCTTCAAACCTACGATTAAACTCGAATTTGCTCACACTGTTAACCAATAATTTCAAAAATTTTGCAATATCGAAAACTGGTACCAGCGGCCTTTAGGCCCACTGCCACAATAAGGACAACCACATCGGGTGAATCAATTAAGCGTACAATGGTGCGTAAACTGTGTGACAACCAATTAAATGATACTACCTATGCCCAAACAAAAAAAATAGTCTAAATTGATTTTTGAAAAGTAGTTCACATTGTGTTTTGAAAATTGTATTAACTTTAATAAAAACTTAAAAACTCAAAGTGACCTAATTTCTTTTTGGACAAAGATTGTAATACAAATTTCAAAACTTCATATAACCTATTTTCTTGGATAGAGAGAGTGGAAGCATATAGAGTCTTCATAAACAAGTTTCTCAATAGATCACATTAATTCCGAGGGTGAACAAAATCAAATCTATAAGGATTCAAAAAATGAAGAATTTGACATGGAACGAAAATTAGAACGAGAGTCTTTTTACAGTGAATTTTCTGCTCCGACATATCACAATCGCGCAAAAAAAAGCAAGGCTAAATCAAACGTTCGAGTTCATCGATCAGCTACATTAAATAAGGATGTAAATTTTTGTTAGGCTAAAAGTTGTACTTGATATAGAGTTTAGTATATTCGCTATCCTCTTTTTCCTTTATTATTTATAAAATTATTTTTTTCTAAAAAATAACCAAAAAAAAAACTAGATTATTTTTCATGAATTGAGGATCGGGGTACTAGTTAATCATTTTATAACCTTCGAAGTCTCCGGAATGACCCTTGCTAAGGATGCCAAACAATTCGCAACTTACTTTGTTGTCCAGATTTTCTAATTATAGTCCACTTTTTCTTGCATCATTTTGAATACAGTATTTAATTAAAAGGACTTTTGTGTACATTTTCGTCTTCTCATTAATAATAACCATGGCGCATTTCATGTAATACTTCATCTTTTCCATCTAAGCTTTTGAAGTAAATCTATCTGTTTCGTAATATCATTTATTGGTTTTCTACTTTCTCTGTCAAAAGAAAAGTAAACATTGAATTTTGAGATTAATTTATGCATAAATTTTATAACTCAAGTTGGATTATTTTTTTAAACATAAGTAGGATAAATTAACTTGTCATACCCACACTCTTTAATTTGCAGGCTAATCAGCGGTTCTTTCATTAAACAACAATATAGAGTTGTAAATGTTGTTCAAATATCGATATATCCTTGTCTCTCTAAACTTGCTGTTAAACCTTTAATCAAAGCTCTCTTTAATTCATCAAATGTATATTAAATATTCGTAGAAGTTCAGATCCTCGTATTAAGTCGATTGTTTGGTTTATAGGAAATTTGCAGAAGAAAATACTAGAAAAAGTACTAATACATTATTGATATATGTGTGCTGGTCCAAGCTTTCAAATACTTCCGATCCCTGTTACCATGCATTTCAGTGTATCATACATTTCATTTATAGTTTTTTTTTTAATTGAAAAATCAAATCTTAAAAATATTTTGTATATATAATAATTGGGAGAACACAATAAATGTATATACATTTTTTACATTTTATTTTCGATTGAAAGAACACAATAAGTGAAACTTATGAGAAATCCAAATACATTACAATAAGAAATTGAGGTTTTATGTGTACCTAGCTTTGTCTTTATGTTGAAGAGTCATGGATACCATTCAACATTTAGATTTTGTATGTTTTTCAACTAAAATCATTACATTATTATTCATATAAAACATGAGACAAAACGTATTTTTTCATATAATATAGGATATAGGAAACCCTCCATTTTTATTCATTTATTAAAAATAAAAAACAAAAAGCATTACGTACTTCTAGTTTTCATAAGAAGAGATCTTGTCAACAGAATCGAAAAGGCTACACTAAGATCCAAGTTCTTTCAGATACTATATATATCTTGCCGGAGGGTTAAAATTAAAACGTTCTGAATGAAATGCTGCAATCTTGGAGGTTCACTCTACCAAAGTTATGATCACTGCAGACATTCAGAATTTCAGTGTATGCAGCAACCATGCACGTGGAGCAATCTGAAGACGTCAAAGATGTAGTACAATTTCCATATCCGAAAGCTGGCGGAGGAGAATCGGATTCGGTACCGTAGTTATATCCTGATGCGGTTGGTGTCGCCGTCATTACAACATTCAGAACATATGCTATACTGTGTAGGTGTGGATCGTCTGGTGGATAAGTGGTCTGCTCGCAGGCTTCCGAAAGTAGTCTTAGGTCAGGATCGCCACTGACAACACAGAAGCATAGCTCTATGATCATCATGATCAACAACGTTAAATTCGCGAATTTGGGAGTGAAAGAAGTCATGACCAAAATTCAAAACCTTGTATTTTTGCTTTCTTTTTCTAGTTTGTTTTTGCTTTTAATGATGCATATGAGACTTTTTTGAGGCTTAAATTGAGGTATATAGGATCGGTTAATCCGCTAAATGTTTGGAGTCTTAGTTACTTGGACATACATGAGGGAAGTGGATGCTGCCTGCAAAATTCTAGGCGCGAATTTACCTATGATAGGTTCCCCCAAAATTTAGACAACTAAAATTTTATAGTTTATCATGCGGAAGCAAAGTTTGATTAGACAAAGTGACATCAAAAGTCAGTAACTGACTCTGGTTCTGCCTTATAAACTGTTAAAAACCCCTTTGAAGTAAAATACACTTGTCCCTGTCGATGTATATCTAATTAGGGTATTACTATAATTGTATATATATCATTGTAATATATATCTGCCCAATGTCAATGCAATGCCGGTCAAGGGTTTCAACACTTTCATGGTATCAGAGCGGTCTGGGCCTATGGTGGAGTACTGTGCTGGAGGTGGCCCGTAGTGATTTTATATTCTCCCACTTAAGTATTGACTAGTGGGTTTGTTATGTACCGATTCATCGATATAACTAGCTTTCTTCCCACTTGAGCGTTAACTCGTGGGCTTGTTGTGGACCGATCCAGCGGTATAATTGAATTTCTCCCACTTGAGCGTTGACTCGTGGATTACTCTGTTCTTATCCTGATCCAAGTCCATTGGGCAAAAAGTTCAAAGACCCATTGGACATAAGGTTTATTATCTTGCCCCACATTGCCATCATGAAGAGAAGCGACTCAGTATATAAGTTCCAAAGGCCACCCCACTCATTGCCAATTGGTTTTGAGATGGGAGTCTAAGTACTTTTATACTTTGACGTGGTATCAGCCTCCTTCATGGTGCCGTTTTATTTAGGGTTTTTGTTCCCACTGCCGCCAAATTTTCTTTGGCTTTTCTCCGGCTTCTTTGGTTTTCATCGCTACTGTCGATTTGCTGTCGGCGTTGTCTGCTTGCTTCTTCTCCCCCTTTTCGGCGCCGACGTTCTCTTCTCGACATCCAACTTCTTCCTCTGTTTAGTTGTCTCTCTGGTCGTGGACGTCCCCATGTGTTGCTGTTAATTTGTTGTTTGTCGCATCTATCTTCCCCCGGATATGTTTTTCTTGGAGTTGCTGCCGCTGGATCTACTTCTTGCCGTGATTGGTGGCTTGATCTTCTCGGCTTTATTGGAATGCCGATTGTTGTCTCTTTCCCTTGTCGTCGGTTCCTTCCACCGAAGTTAATGCTGTCAGCAAACGCCGTTGCATTCTTGTTGTTTGTTGCTCCTCTTTGTCGTTGCTCATCAACAATTTGCCTCGGTTTGGTGTTGGATTGGTCGATTTGGTTGTTGGGTTCACAGTTGCTTTCCGTTGCTGCTGAAAACACGTCGCCCTTCCATCATGACCATCATCATCATTGCTGCTTTGTAACATATTTGTTTCAGTCCGGTTCGGATCAATCTGGTTCGAATCAATCTGGTTCGATTTAATTGGTTCGGTTCAACCCGGTTCAGGTCAGTTTCTTTGATCGGTTTGCTTCCTCTGGTCTGATTCTTTTCACCTACTTTTGTTCGATTCTAGTTTTGGTTCTTCACTTCCGTGCTACACTCATGGTGCCTTCTAATTCTTCGTTGTTGTTTGGCTCTCTAAGCTTTCTCTTCTCACAATTTGGTTCAGTGCATTACTATAATGGTTATGGTCACATGGCTCGTTTGTGTTCTTTGGTTTTTAGACCTATGCAGTCATAACCTTCTACTGCTTCTGCTTCTGCTGTTTATCCGGCCTCCCCTTCCACTGCGCAGCCATGGTACTTTGATTCTACAGCTGGTTCTACCATGACTAATGATTCTGATAATCTTATTACTTCTTCATCTTATACTGGTTTGGACGAAAAAGTCTGTGTTGGTAATGGTGTTATACTAGATTTTAAATCCCTTGGTTCCTCTACTATTTCTTCTAAAAATCATTTGTTTGCTCTCCCCATTGTGCTACACTACAAGAAAAAAGAGCTCTCTTGACACTAAAAAATGCCTCCATATATATGTTATAAAGGCATTAGATTTTTAATGGTATCGATCAAATATGTTGTATATACTCATGTCATTATAGGTTAAGTAAGTTATTCTGACACTTATAATTGCCTTTATAAAATGAATAGTTTTACCACATTTTTACTCGGCTCATTCACTAGTGACGTAACCGTTCCATTTTTTTATTTTATTTATTTATTGATAACAAACTGAAAATTCACATCTTCTTTATTTTAACGAGGTACAAAAGAATATAAATAGCAACTAACACTTCAATAGAAGCCATCCTTTGAATCCGAAAATCTTCACAAAACAAATAAAAAAGAAGTAGGAATCTTCTCTATAAAATCTCATGCTACCAACCTTTTTTATTATTAAAAAAAAAATATTGAAAAGACTAAATATTCTGAATCCTAATCTATTTGAAATCAGAGTGTGCCCAATCTTTGGTTGTGGAACTTAAACCTGAGACTCCCTTCCAATCTATGTTTGAGAAACTCAAATATGTAGCTTCCTTCCACGTTTGTCGAAGCAAAATTACCAGCGGCAACAATCAATTTTGCTTCCTTAATGGTATAAACTCATGCTTCACCATTGCATCCTCAGGGATTGAATCAGAGCATTATTTTGGGAGGTATTTTACCAAGAACATGTCGAGAGAACTCCTAAATCTATTAAAAAAAAAAAAAAGAGCTTACATGTGAATAACTCTATAGATGTGTAGATACATCAACAATACAATCAATGATGTACAAATTTTATCTCCCAATGCAGCCATAGATGTAGCAACTTGTAAGCTGTGCAAGAAAAGTGATACCTTTCGCGGTTAGCATCCAGCAGTTTTGCATTTTCCGAAACATGACCGCATCCAGGCCACACAGCATATACACATGTACTTTCTGCTATTTAGGAACCAAAAATATGCACAAGAAAAATTAGATATTTTTGAATAAATTCTTTTATCATAGAAGAAATCCAAATGATCCAGTGCCATGCTATACATTAATATCAGTCTCTGTTTCCTTTCCATGAGACCCCAATGTGCAGAGAACAAAGTAAAAGAATAACATTATCATCATTTTGCAAATTGTTTGGATAAGCGTAGCTCTAATAAAACTATTAGTTCAGTACTATCAAAGAATAAATTGAAGACAACTCAAGTGTACAAAAAAAAATTCTTAGGAAGGTATCAAAGACCTAAGGATGGGAACTATAGAAACAAACCTCTGAACATTATAATTATTGATGCTGTTAGTCCCTCGAAATGCTATAAACTAATAAGCTATCCAAACGTGAGAGCTCCTCATGAAATTCCAAATCCGGTCCACAAAATGGGACTACAAATATGAACAAATCATAAATAGCAATATATAATCATTCCATTTGAAAAGCTATAAGATATCTCAAGAATTAAGTTGCAGCAAAACCTTTTATGTCAATTGAGTGAAGAACATGCGAAAGACATAACTCTTCCGGAAACTACAGACACATCATAAGTTGTGCAGAGTTGAGACCAATGTTTGCAGCATCGTGATCCTACGTAGGATCGAAATGGGGTCATAGGATCGGATCGTAAATGGGATCGGTAGGATCGAAATAGTAGGATCGTAAAATTAATTAAACATGATGTATAATTAATTGCTTTGATTTGCAGTTGCAATTATCTTTAGATAAAGTATTTAACATTTAAACAAAAAGAAATGTGTAAATGTATATGAATTTTTGCATAACTTTTTAATAAAAACTCTTCTCTTACCGTTCTTCTTTTCATTTTATTAGAAAAACTTTCTAAAATACATTTTTCTTAACAATAAAAGTTTTCTCAAAGAATATTAGATTCAATTGAATGTGAACCAAAAGAAATAAGAGAAAAAAAAATCTCAATAAGCTAAATTAATTTTTTGTAATTGATGAATAGTAACTCGGACCGATCTTACGATCCTGACCGATGTTGTACGATTCTGACTGATCCTAACCGATCTCACTCCGATCCCACTACAAAATTCGAGTTTGATCGATCTAGGATCGATTTAGGTACTTGAGATTGTAGGATTGGACGATTCTACGATCCAGGATGAGACACATTGCACCCTGATTAGAATAATCAAGACTCCATGGAATCAAATCGGGATACTTTCCAGGAGACGCAACACATAATTTCGGCAAGAAAACCATCAAAAACTACTTTGTGACCTCAATTTCAATTAGATGGTCCTCTTTTCTCTTCCTAATTTCATAAAGTCTGGCAAAGTTACGATCATCACCCATGTCGGTCTTAACAAAATCAAAAACTTCCAACTCATCCTAAACCAATTTCTCCTACTGAATGCTTGAAGACTGTGAGCACTTTCCTGTAGTGCCTAGATTCCTAACTATTATTTGGTGATCAACACAAAAAATATTATCTCCTTTACAAGTATCGCACCAGCTACAGAGAACAGCTGAAACAAAGAAAAAAAAAGAATGTTAGACGCGAGATGACAGAGATGCTAAGGACTATTTTTATTGCTAGTTGCAATGTAGCATTTTGTACGAGAAACTCTTGTAACTTAAATACTTCCGATCCAAAAATAAATTTAACTTCCAATGAAATAGGTTAAAGAATAAAGAGTAACATCTATGAGACAACACCAGTAGTAGTCGACTATTGAATTTCAGAAAATCAAACAACTACCATGATAGAGTAAATCTAGAACAAGAGAATATGATCAAAATCACACCATTCACATTCAGAATCAAGATAATATTACTCTAAGTACGAGCTTAGTTTAACTGCATGGCTTGATGAATACAACAACGGAATCTGAATTATTCAACACCAATTTTGTGTCATTGAATTGTTGGCTTCTTCTGGGCAGTTGGAGTCACTAAATTCCCAAACCCCCATTGATCGACTTCCCAATTGATAAAAACACTCAAGTTATTGCAGTTGAAAATAAATAAGTAAACAAGCCCACCTTCAACTAGGAAATAAAACAGGACAAGGAGGTCTTTCTTGGGCGTTATTGGTGGTGGCCATCTCCCTCGGCCGCTCTCTGCTAGTCCTTCCACCGCCCCTGGTCGTCCACAATACGTTTCCACCAACTGTAACCTTGCAGCATTCCATTACCCCCTCTTCTCCTATTCCTCGCAAAACCCAAACCCTTAAAAAAATCCTAATCTACAAAACTGAATAAAATCAAGACAAATTAAAAAAACCTAGAATCTCTAATATTCCTATCGGAATTTTTTATTGGTTGAGAAGGAATACTGAGTGGTGGTGGTGTGTTGAAGGGGTGGGGCGTCGGTTGCTTTAGTCCAAAAGAAAAAGAAAATAAAAAGAAAATGTTAAGTTTGGAGTTAGGAGTGAGTGACTATAGGGTTTTCACCTTTTTTTTTACCTTTTCTTAATTTATAATTAAGTATACTTCTTAAATTAATGGGTTAGTCCATTTTTTTTACAAGTGCCTTCTTTGATGTGTCCTTAAAATCTTAATTCACTACTAAAAATTCAAAATGCCTTTATTTGACTATGTAATATTACATTTTACTATTAATGCCTTCATGTATCTATTTTATTACGACATTTTCTTAGTAATGCCTTAATTTCTATTTCATTTAAGTTATGTTTTCTTGTAGTGCTACATGTTCCTGACCTTACCCAAAATTTGATTTATGTTCATAAATTTGCCACTGATAATAATTGTTGTGTGGAATTTGATCCCTTTGGTTTAAGTATTAAGGATCTCAAAACAAAGATCCAACTTCTTCAGTGTAATAGTCCAGGCTCTCTCTATCCTCTTGGTCCTTGTTCTCTTCCATCTTCAGTGCCAGCTCTTTTAGCTCTTCTCACAAGTCCTCTCTTTTGGCATCGTCGTTTAGGTCATTCTGGCTGTCGTGTGCTAAAGAAATTAATTAATAGATCTCTTATTTCTAGTTTCCACTCTAGTTCTCAGTTAGGGTTTTGTCATGCCTGTCAACTTGAGAATCATGTGCATTTACTCTTTGATACTTATACATCTCATATTACATTTCCACTTAAAATCATACATTTTGATGTTGGATTTTTTCTTATTACCTCTCCTACTGGCTACAAGTATTTTGTGACATTCTTGGATGATTTCGCTCATTAGGGTTGGGTTTTTCCTCTCCGATGTAAATCTGATGTGTTCTCTTATTTTTCTAAATTTTATGCATATGTCAAAAATCAATTCAATACCTCTTTTCATTGTTTCCAATAAGATCAAGGTGGAGAATATGAAAATAATTTGTTCTGGAATTTCCTTAAAACTCATGGCATTCATCTTCGCTTGAGTACCACTGCTTGTTCTAAGCAAAATGGTAAGGCTGAACACCTTAATCGCACTATTGTTAATATGATTCATGCAATACTCCTTCAAGCATCCATGCCTCCCCTCTTTTGGGTTGAAGCTCTCAATATTATCAGCTATCTTCTTAAACGTCTTCCTACACCACTCTTATCCCATAAGTCTCCTTTTGATGTTCTGTTTCATACACTCCCGTGATATGACCATTTACGCATGTTCGGTTGTGCTTGTTAACCTTTCTCATGCTGCTAAATGCAAGTTAGAACCTTGTTCCACCTTATGCATTTTCCTTGGGTATCTGAGACATCACAAAGGGTTCTGATGTCTTGATCTTGCTATATTTTCTTTGATGTTGTATTTCATGCGAATACATTTCCTTTTGCTTTTGTTTCTTCCAAATTTCACCCATCATCCTTGTCTACCTCTTTGTTTCATCCACCTAGACCTCTGTTTCTTTATGCTCTACTCCCGATGTCTTTCTCTTCTTCTTCCAGTTCATGTGCTCTACCTGTGCCTCCTCCACGTACCTCCAATTCACCAGTTACTATCTCTCTTCCCTCTCCACCACCCTTATTTCAAGTCCTTCCGCTCTTCTTAGTACTTCCCCTCCCATTCGGAGTCCTCCTCCCATTCTGAGTCCTCCTTCTTCTCCCATTATACATCATCCAATTGTCACTCGTACTAAGGATGGTACTCGGAAACCTAAGGTGATTTTCAATTTAGCGAGTTCTATTACTAACCCTTCTTCGCAGACACCTACTATATTTCGTGAATGTATGAACTGTGATGAGTTGCTGCAAGCAATGTATGATGAAATTGCTGCCTGGTCTCGTAATGACACCTGGACTCTTGTTCCCAACCTCCTGAAGTTAATGTAGTTTACCCAAAATGGGTTTTTTGCATAAAAGAAAAGGCTGATGGATCTTTAGATCGCTACAAAGTAAGACTTGTAGCTCACGGATATTCTCAACGGCCAGGTGTTGATATTGGTCAAACTCATTGTCCCGTTCTTTGTCCAGCTACTATTCGCACAGTCTTGACTCTTGCTCTCTCTCGCAACTGGCCTATTCAACAGCTTGATGTGAAGTTTCTCAATGGTCTCTTACATGAATCTGTGTATTTGAAACAGCCTCTAGGGTTTGTCCATCTACAGTATCCTGATTATATTAGTAAGCACAATCAGGCAATTTATGGTATAAAGCAAGTTCCTCGATCTTGGTTTCAGAGGTTTGCCTCCTTCATTACTTCCCGTGGTTTTTTGCTCCTCCAAATCTGACTCATCTATGTTTGTTTACTCAAATGGTGGGGATATGACTGTTATTTTTCTTTATGTTGAGAACATTCTTCTTACTACTTCTACCTTGCTCATGTCTTCCATCATTGCTTAGTTGAGAAAGGAGTATGCTATGACAGATTTGAGAAACTTGCATTATTTTCTTTGCATATCTATTTCATGTACCCCTGACGGTCTCTTTCTATCACAGTTGAAGTATATTGCAAGCATTTTGACATAGGTCGTCACACTGGTCAGATAATTAATTTCCAACTTAACACTATACTGGTAGTAAAGTAGAAAGTAGGGTCGATCCCATAGAGAAAATTACGAAAAACCAGTTAAAACTATTTCTTATTATTATTTAGACAGAATATAATATCAATTTCGAACTAAACTAAACCTAAAACTAACTATTGAAATTTTAATATAAGATTTAATTAAGTAAAAGAAAAACCTAGGGCCTACCGACTACTCAGCTTAATTCAATCTATAGATATATGACTTTGGAATTTCATTAATCTCACAACAATTCACTTGTTGAAGAACTATTCACTGTCGTGATATAATTCTCTTACTTAAACTAACCATATGACTACTGTCGTGACTATAGGGATATAAAAGTACATTAAGAACTTTAGAATCACTAGTTGCAAAAGCAGTGTTTCTGCAATCGTGGCTCACTACCGAAGTCTAATATTCCCATGAACTAGTGCTAACCGTCAACTGTCGTTCCTTCAGTTAAACACCTTTAAAGCATGTAGGTGTTGATCAAATATTCACATGGAATAAAAAAAAGAATATTAAATATCAACTAATAAAAAAGTAATAATCATAAATTAAATTAAATTAAATAGTATGACGGCTATAATCAAAACCCTAGATTAAATAGTTTAGCTACTACACATCATCCACACAACCTAAAATTAAATAACAATGAAACAAAATAACCTGCAATAAAAGACAAGTCCGCCGAACTTTGCCAATTTTCTTTTGCTTCCAGTTTGTGCGTGCGTGGATGATGATGGTAGAAGGAGGCTAAATGTGGTGTGGTGGCGTGCAAAAGGGCTGGTTTGTGGTGAAAGGCAGATGTGGTTCATGGGAGTTTTGGAGGGGTTTTTTCTATTGGCCGTGGAGTTGGGGCTTAAGGGCTGTGAACGGTGATTTGTTTTTGTGGAAGTTAGGCATGGTTTTGGAGGCTGATGGCGATGATGGTGGTGGCTGCGTGAGTGAAAATAGGTGGAGATGGTGAGGTGCCGGTGGTGACCAAAATAGAGGAGGTGATGTGTGGCGACTGGGGTGAAGTGCAGCTCGGGGAAAGACGTAGGATATTTCGGTGATTTTCGGTGCTCCCTCCGATCTAAAAAAAATAAAACCTTAACCTCTTTTTATCGGTCTTTGTCAAACCCTACTTTTGGAGGTTAAGAAAAGTTGGTTCCCAATTAAAATTGAAATTAAAATTCTTGCCAAATTCCAACTCCAAACAGCACCACCGGAAGCTTCTCTCGGTCAAACCATAGGAAGAAAAACAAAAATTGTAATTCAGTCCTCTAAATCTTCAAGATCCCTGATTTCTTCCTTATTAATTTTTTTGATCTTCAATTCTGTCCCTTTGAATTGCTTCGTATCTTCAATTTAGTTCAAAACTCCAATAATTTGTCTATTTACGTACGATTCCTACAATTAAAGATAAAATCACATAAATAGTATATTTGTATTCAAAATATTGGCAAAATCTCGTATAAAGGGATATTAAAAATAGATAAATTATGTGCACATTAAATACCCTCAAACTTGAAATATTGCTTGGCCTCGAGTGTTCCCATGAATTAAAATACACAAAAACATTAAATTATTTTATTTGGCGGCCTCGGAGGTTTAACATCATATAACACAAAGACCTCGACTACCTCTCCAACGCTCTACCCAACAAAATGCAATATATAGTTACTTTTAGCCCCGCGCTTGTGTGTGCGTACGATTCATTTCTTTGGAACTTCACTTTACATTCAACATAGAAAACAAAAGATCTACTACAACCACAGACTTACATTTCACACCATATTTCAATGCATTGGACCACCAAGCATATTATGAAGTAGAAGGACTTATCTCACAGACAACATATTTCCCTTCGTAACCCTTTCTTCGGTCCATCACTACAAAAAAAATAGAGCTTTGGTGACCAACTAATTCTGGTCACTAAATTTGCCTTTGGTTACCAGGTCCGGTCACCAAAGGCTTTCTGTGACCAAGTGGTGTCCAATTTTTTGTGGGTCAATTAAGCCTCGTCGCTAAAGGCCTTAAGTGACCAACTATTGTAACCGACTGACCAAGGAAAAAGTTTGTCACCAAAATTTTGGTTGGGCAGGGCAGGCAGCTGGTTTGCGACCAATATGATGACATTGATTGGTCGAAAAATTTGAATTTTTGTGACGAGTGATGGGTGACCAGGCACATCAATTGGTGACCACTGAATGTCGGTCACTAAACTAGTTTATTTTTTTTAAAAAAATCCTTTTATTAGAAACTAAATCGGTGACCACTTCAATAGTCCCAAATAAGGGTCGGTCCCGATAATTTGTAATGATGGTAAATGACTAGAATTAGATAATAAAACAAAATATAATATATATATATATATAACACAATTTCTCAATTAAAAAACACCAATTACATTAAGAACATCTAACTCTAAAAGAAACATGTACACTACCTACTAGAGTTCTAGAAGTACTCAACCCATAATACATATTATATGTTGTTTTCAAAAATTCAGAAAAACACCACTTGAGTACTACAAAATCCAACTACAAAGATCCTAACTTACTAGAGTTCAACAAGTACTTAATCCATAACACAAAATTGAAGTTTACGTATAAGAAAGCTAGCAGCTTTTTACTTGCATACCCACTATTCTTGTGCAACTCAAGGACAAGAACCTTAAATTCTTCCATACCAAACGAGGTAAACATTCTTGGGCAAGCCAAAACGCACGTCATTGCCATGTACCAATTCCTATATTAAGAACATGAGAAGAAGTAAAGAAAGGTAAGGTAATCTATATATATAAAATGGTCATTAACAATACATCAACTCGTACACCTCCAAAAAATTCTACCCGGGGCAAAAGCAACAAAGGCTAAACTCACTAAATGTCAGGATGTAAGGAGGGAAACACCCCAACAGCCAGATAAAAAGAGGGGGAAGCTTGCAAGTCCAATGAAAGGGGCAGTGCAATACTAATACTTTCAAATGTATGAATGATTGGTAAAATACTAATACTTTCAAAAATCATGACTGTACATTGAAAAGGAATATTGTAAAGTCAATTTCGAAAAAGACATAAATCACAACTTCCATAATAAATCACAACTAACTACTTTATAAATGTTATTATCAATTTCCATAATAAATCACAACTGATTACTAATCATGAATACTTTCAAAATGTTATTATCAATTTCTATAATAACTCACAACTGATTACTAAACATGAATGGTTACAAAAATCTTACAGTGAGAAAGACAGAAATAGGATAACAAATATAAGAATTTATATAAAGTGCAACTTGAAATTTTAAAGCCTACAAGTAAAATATTCATTTCGCGGATGCTGCTGATTCACACACAGGATATTTGATATAGACAACTTGAAATTTGCACAATTTCATTTTTGTTCAAGTACAAAATACTTAAAAGTTGAGCATTTTCAGAAACATCCAGCTTCATAAACCATTTCTATTCATGTTATAAGGCATTCAAGAACTCATTTGCTAGAGCACAAACATCAATGCATATCTAATTGTAAGGAGAAAACTTTGGCATACACACTCGACAGCCAGGTAATGATCCATGTAAAGAAAAATTGTTGAAAAGATTCCACAGCTATATAAACCAAACCATTCAAAAATCAGTCATTAGACATATTTCTGAAAATTCCAGGTTCAACGAATGAATGACGACAAAAAGTTTGCAAGACTACGAGAGATACTTTGTTCTATACCTAATAGACAAACAAAAGAATACATTGAACGGTACCTAAAACGCATTAACGTATTAATATTTTTGCGCATAAAAATCATATAATTTTGCACTTCAAACCTGTACAATGTCCTCCTAGCCAGAAACAAACTTTCTGGGGCACATTTTTACTGTTTTTATGATCATCAAAATCAAGCCTACCATGTTCTTGGCCCCATTCATATCACCTGCAACACAGTGAAATTAAATTAGCATAAGAAATATCCAGCATCAAACACAAGTCAGCCTCAACTATAAGTAGTAAAATCCATGAAATATTCCAAAACAAAAGAAGGTACTTCAGCTCTTTTTGATTACTCTCTGGGAGTCCATTACCTCCACATATCCTAGGACGTGGTGATTCTTGAAACTCTGACCAGCTGCAATGATCTATTGCCATACAAAACCTACAAATGCAGAACCTCAATTAGGTGAGAATGTCATTTCTATAATTGCAATACATCAAATACAACATGAGTCTAAGCTCTAACCAAAGCTTTAACTGGAACTTTCATCTGGATTCATCCAGCAACCATTCTACAATAAAATTGTACTACTATAAGTACTAAGTACATGCAAATAGATAAAAGCAACCTCCTTTAGCTTCATATCATTAATACATAATACTCAAGTATTTAAGATTGCATACTGCATACAAATTCGATGACTGAATCCCTCAAATATTTTATATAGCAAGACAACTAGACACGTATTCATGCTCAGAACAGCTTAATAATAAGCAGCAAAGATGACACAATAAATAAAAATTTACATACAAGAAATTTCTAAACCAGAATACTACCAAAATTTATCACATCGACATCCAACCAGTGGATAACCTGATGTTCAGGACACCCTAAGTTCCTAAAATGATGTTGAGGAAATGTACTTTTCATCCACAATTGCATTTTCTATTAGTGGAGGTGTCACCTTGCAATTCCAAAAGTTCCATCACATACTTCGGTTAACACGGATGAAAGTAAAGGAAATCCCACAGAGGAGAATAAATGATCGAAGGAAATCATAGCCCAACACAATTATGCAAACTCCTAAGATTATGAAAATTCAGCAAAGGTGTGGCAACAAGCATATTCAAAACACGTTATTTGTCAAACTGAAGATCCAATCTGCAAGCCGTTAAAACCATTGTAAGCTAGGGCAAACAAGGAAGAGTTTTGACCAAAGAAATAAGGGAAAAAACTTCAAGACTTGGGAGAAAATTGAGATGCAAAACAGCACCTCAAGACTGATGTTTGTATATTCCAGAATTAGTCAAGTTCAAATTCAATTTTCAGACAATCCGTTACTGCAATTTACAATCCGTAAAATCTGAAATCAACTCCAACAAACATAAAAGAGAATTGTTGTAAAAAGTCTCATCAATCAGTTCAACAAACTTCACCAAATGTTTGAGATGTAGAAGTTCATGGTCTAAGAGGAGTGAATCATGCATGACAGAATTACAAACAAAAGGACAAATGAGCGCATGCTAAGGTCTAGAACAGGGATGTACTTTTAACACCACATTCACATGTAATAATAATATATATAACTTAATTAGCAACGACAGTTTCGATCATTATTGCAGCCCTTGAGCATTATATACGTTGATGGACAACGAACGGATGAAATAAATTTTATGAGGGCATAGTTTAAAGTCAAAGAAAGAAAAGCGCCTCAATATTAGCTTTTCCAATCATGAGTTCTAAATATTCAGTCTTTGGGTCATAAAGTTACCATGTTCAAAGCAGTTTTTTTCAAATCAAACCAAATACCCGGTTAGCAAGGAATCCAGACCAGTGATGATCACAACAGCAATGACTTAAGGTCCATTTTCATAAACAACTAACAATCAGGAACAAATATAAGATGTCAAGCACGATAATCATTGCATCTAAGGGAATGAAAAGCCGATGCCAATCATGTCTAAACTGGGTTAATCAAACTTCACACAATCAGAAGTGCAAGAAACAGAGTAGATACTGAAATTATAACCAAGAAGCTAAAAAAAAAAAAAAGCAGCACAAATTCAACTTGGCATCATTAAAGAAGCATGTAGTCCATACAAACGAAACCATTGGGCATACTTCACTTAGAAAAGAACAGTAATTTATCCCATGCATGCAAATTGAAATCACTCTCTCAAAAACATATTATTATTATTTTTTTTTTTTGGGGGGGCCAACAAAACTTTAAAATTAGTATTCTAAGTCTCCAAAAAATACAGACCGGAAATCAACTCTTTCCTTGTTTGCTTAAGAATCAGTTGCACTTGCAGGATCTGTGAACGGATTAAAAATTGTATCTCATCAATATCAAAAACAATATGACTGCAATCAAGAAGGAACCCTAGCAAACATGGGAAAAAATGAAATTGACCTCGAACAGTGGCACTCCTCCCTCTGTCTCCTATTATCGCCTTTTCTTTTCATCTAACTCCTGTGAATTCAGTCAATCAAAAAGCTATATAGATTCATTGAATAAACCCAGGAAAAAAGAGAGAGAGAGAGAGATAAAAAGGTAAGAGAGTGTGGCACCTTAACGGCGTCGTCTTCATAGGTGCTGATCATTTTGACATCGGCATTATCTCCTTCAATCTCACCTTCATTGGGGATTTTACTGCCATACACCTCCTTCTCTTCTTCTCCATCTTCTTCTAATGTTGATCGAGTTGGAATCTTAGCAAATCCGATGAGCGATTGGACTATTCAAAACTCGGATGTAATCGTGCAAGGTTGTGACCTGGGTCGAAGATCTGGTTCCGACATAAGTATCTATGCTTTTTGCTTCACAAATTTACGCGAATGCATCTTGTGGCGGTTGCGGGAGGCGGAGCTAGATGTTGAGGCAGAGGGGGCGGCGGAGGAACGAAAAGGGGGAAACCTCTCGAGGGGATCATGTTTGTTTGACTTCAAAAATAAAGTGGGAGACCTTAAACCAAAATTCCCGATTTCCCTTAGCATTTTTCCCTCCATTTCTTTATTCCAATTTTAAGTAGAGTCTAATTTTTGGGGGTAAAATTCCCTCCAATCGAATTTTTAGTTTTGGGCTTTTATCCCCTATTTATTTTCAAAAAAAAAAATTGTTAAACATACTTTTGTACTAAACTAAATATGATTTTCCCAAAACATAACATTTGCTTAAATCTTATCAATTGTTAGACATAAATTTTTTTATTAGTTATAATAGACGTATTATTTTTTAACTTTTAAGATAATAATAACATCTACTAAAAAATTCGTAATCTCAAAATAATTTGCTTCTTATATTCAAATAACATTATACAAGTAGTGCAGTCAAAGCCCAATTCTTTTTTTTTTTTAAATAAAAAAGCAGTATAAGTTGAACAACATGCTTATTTTATGATAGGACCTTTTAAAGCGTCCCATTAGATATAAGTATTGGGACGCTTATATTTATTGTGACATTTAAAAGTGTCTCATTAAATAATTTAATTTGGATACTTTTAAACGTCTTAATATACTTATTATTAGGACACTTTTAAGTGTTATACCCCTATATTGCGACGCATTTTATGAGGACGCATACAACTGTCCGTTAAAATAATATATTGGGAGACTTTTAAAGAAATGTCCCAATACATCCATATTGGGACGCTTATATTGAAAGCATCCTAATAAATGCGACTAATAACTACATTTTACTGTAGTGCTTAGTCGCTACAATATCACAACACACAATGAATATTTTTCTTAGTTATAAAATAATTGGACAATTTACGAAAATTAAATAAAAAATTATGTAATACATTTATATCTATTAGGGTACCATGCTCTAATTATTACAAACTTATGGTATGAATGTAAATAAAGTAACTTAACCCCAATGAATATAACAGCCCAATTACTGTATTTTCTTTCTTTACTTTAGTTGGACCATTATAGTTAAGCCCAATAACCAAAATTAGGCCAATTCTTTCTTTTATTATTTTTAGAAAAATAAAATAATAAGTAGAAGTTATTTATTTATTTTTTTGATCTGATAAAATAAGAAACCTAGCAGTAAACCCACGTCCTTTGCAATAACATGCAAAATACAATGGGAAGTAAATCATTTTTGGGAAACCTAAGGTGACAAGTTTTGACTGCTATAACAAACTCTCTGAAGATGACTTTGGATAAAGCTTTAGAACCAACCCTAATTCTTGTTAAGATAATTATACTCAAAATTTCCTGTAAAGAGGAAGTGTGATTTTACCGCTAAATAGCACTTCTTTCTAAGTAATTGTTTTAATACACATTTAGATATAGATAAGTTATGCATGAAAAATGCTCGTAAGCTAGCTAAATCATAAAATGTAAATAATTTTAAAAAATTGTTAGTGATAAAAATAAAATTGAACTTTTTTCCTACTAAGAATTTAGTGACCAACTTTTGATGGTCACCAAATTTAGGCGGGAAATTTACCCGCCCAATTTTTAGAGACCAACTAAGAATCCGGGCAAAAATAAAGTGGCGGGGATATTTTCCACCATAATTTAGTGAAAAAAACGTGGTCACTTATTTTATTTTTTATGAAATGACCACAAACCTTGGTCACCAAACAAAAATATGGTGACCACAGCCTTTCTTGGTCACCATATTTGATCACTATTCGATGGATTTTTGTTCCTGCCACAAGATAGTGACCATTTTTTGTGACCAAGTTTTTGTCATGGTCACTAAATTCGTTGGATGACCAAAATTCCAAGACCTTGTGAACAAGTTGGTCACCAAATACCAAGGATAGTGACCAACTTTCGGCTCATCACAAAAAAATTAGTCACCAAAGCCCTTTTTTTTTTTTGTCGTGATGTGGCTTTTCTTCATGACTCTTTCCTACTCAGCCCTCTACCCAGAGAATTTTTCCACTCATTTGCGTAGTTGCTCAGCAACTTTGGACAGTCTATGTATCTATTTTTCCTCACAGAGCTTGAGGACTCTCCACTCATGGTTGCCAATTCATCACATCTTAATGGGACTAGCGTTAATATTGAATGCTCTTCCTTTTCTCTCTCAATAAATTTAACCTAACCTCAAAGCATCCGCCAACACCCTTCTCCCAAACTTACTCAACACAAAGTGTCAAAGCAAGAAGGTTTTTTTAAGGCTGATATTGGGTTAATGCCTTACTTTTCCTTCACAACATGATGGGTTCTACATACATATCATATGAGAATGAGTGAATAAAACACAACTTTAATGGCATATCTATATCAAACTCATGCAACTATATCTCACTTTAAACTTATCCCACAGTCACGACTAAGCGAATCAAAATATGGGTATTCAAAGCAATATACAGAAATACTTAAGTTAAGCAATACAATTCAAAATAGCCTAATTCTTATATATGCTATAGATAATTAACCCATGCTCATCCTATACCTTTTTGGATTTTTAAATTTTTATAATCTTTTTTTGGATTTTGTTTTTTAAAAAAATAGACAGAAAACACACATATTCCTCCCCCACATCTAAAGTATACATTGCCCTCAATGTATAAAACACAAAAGACAAATAACCAAGTGAAAAGAAAAGAAAAGAGAAAAAAAATGAAAAGAAATGACACAACCTTAGGAATGTAAAGCGGAGAGCCGAAATTGTTGAAGTAGATGAATCTCTTGCAGGACCATCGAAGCATTTTCCATCACCATTTATTCTAGAGTAGCTGGCAAACAAAATAATAAAAACAAATAGAAAATCTATTAGACAGATGATTAAGAAATCATAGATTTTCAAATAATCAGGAACAAAAAACTTAACCATCAACTTATTCATGAAAGAAGAAAAAAATAAATAAAAAATAAAGCAAAAATAAAATGTTGGGTTGCCTCCCAAGCTTTGTTTTAAAGTCTTTAGCTGGACTCCATGGCTGATCAATCAGAACATCTATCTCGATACCAGAAGAAACCAAGTTCAACAATAGTGATGCATCGCTTATAGCGACTCTCCTTTGCATGAGTAAATATAAACTTGTACTCCAAGACCAGAATATCCTCTTTCTCAAATTCAATCTTGTACCATTGATCCTCTTCTTTGCATTTTATTGAATCATCTTTCACATCATCATTAAAATCTCTTATACTAGGGACAACCTCGCCACATATCTTTTGCTTCAAACCCTTCTTTTGAATCGATAGGAATGTTTTGCTCAGTGAAATCAACGTGATCCACATCTTTGTCACCGACTCTCAAAATAACGGAATCATGCTTCAACACAACGTATACTCCAGAAGAATGAAGAGAACTTGTAATATCTGGACTTTTAAACTCTTTAGTCTTTCCTAATTCTTCATATTCAAGCTCAGTTTGAGATGGTGAAGGGGGAGACTAGACCAGTGTATCTTCTTCAAGTATCTCCTCATTCTTATTCAATTTAAGCAAAGGTCCTATAGGATCATATTCCGGCAACCCCACACTCAACCTATATTGGTTAATTTAATCAATCAGTTGTTTGCCCTTTTCACTTTGCAATTCTCGAAGAGGTGCCTCTCTAACAATAAGTTGAGGTTGAGCAAGTGGCTGCTAATTCGACAGTCCTAACTCTCTCAAAGTGGGTTCAGCCTGTGATGATTGTAAGACAACTAGCTCCCCAAGAGTAGGTTGACGAGGTGGTAACTCTCTAAGAGCGGGTTGAGTAGGTGATGGCAGATATACTGACGCATTGGAATAGTAACAATCCTCTTGAGAGAAATTTGAAGCATTGTTCTTATTGTTGTCAATCAACAATTTTTCAATTCTCTCCAAACGTGACAACATCTCAGAACTCATATGGGAACTCTCAAAACCAGAATTGTATCCAGCATCAAATGAATATTCTTGACAATCACCACCATAGTAAGGATCATAAGAAGAATTGTACCAACAGTGTAACTATAATACATAGAATCTCCAAATCCAGACTATCCATAATATGTAGCATAGTCTCCATATCCAGAATTATAACTATAATACAGAGAATCTCCATATCCATAGTTAAAATTCTCCATGATAGCTCAAAACTCCTACAAAAATATTGACACAAGAAAGAAAAGAGAATAAAATTAAAATTAAAATTAAAAATAATAAATTAAGAAAATAAAAGAAAATATATACAAATCTAAATTAATAAAAGAAATAATCTAGTTTTGATATTGGTTATTGCCTTCCCCGGCAACGGCACCAAATTTTACAAGCCGACCTCACACGAGTCAAATATAATTACCTACTTAACACTATACCATTAGTAAAGTAGAAAGTCGGGTCAATCCCACAGAGAAGGTTACGAAATATCAGTTAAAACTATTTCTTATTATTATTTAGACAACTTATAATATCAATTTCAAACTAAACTAAACCTAAAACTAACTATGGAAATTAATTTAAGATTTAATCAATAAAAAAGAAAACCTAGGGCCAACCGACTACTCACCTTAATTCAATCTATAGATATATGATTTTAGAATTTCATTAATTTCACAACGATTTACTTGTTTAAGAACTATTCACTAGCTTAATATATTTCTCTTACTTAAACTAACCCTATGACTACTATCATGACTATATGGATTAATAAAAGTACATTAAGAACTTTAGAATATTTAGTTGCAAAAGCGGTGTTGTTAATGTCGTGGTTCACTACCTAGTTCTAATATTCCCATGAACTAGTTCTAATCTTCAACTGTCATTCCTTCAGTTAAACACCTTCAAAGCATGCAATGGTGATCAAATACTCGCATGGAATAAAAACAAAAATATTAAATATCAACTAATAAAAAAATCACAATCATAAATTAAATTAAATTAAATTATACGGCGGCTACAATCAAAACCCTAGATTAAATAGTTTAGCTACTCCACATCATCCACACAATCTAAAATTAAATAACAATGAAAGCAATAAAAGACAAGTCTGCAGAACTTCGCCAATGTTATTTTGCTTCCGGTTTGTGCGTGCGTGGATGATGATGGTAGAAGGAGGCTTAATGTGGTGTGGTGGCGTGGAAAAGGGCTGGTTTGTGGTGCGTGGGAGTTATGGAGGGGTTTTTTCTTTTGGCCGTGGAGTTGGAGCTTAATAAAGGGCTGTGAACGGTGATTTGTTTTTGTGGAAGTTAGGCATGGTTTTGAAGGCTGATGGCGATGATGGTGGAGGCTGCGTGAGTGAAAAGAGGCGGAGATGGTGAGCTACCAGTGGCGACCAAAAGAGAGGAGGTGATGTGCGGCGACTGGGGTGAAGTGCAGCTCGGGAAGAGACGTAGGATTTTTCGGTAATTTTCTGTGCTGCCTTCGGTCCAAAAAAATAGAATCCTATCCACTTTTTATAGGTCTTTGTCAAACTCTATTTTTTGGAGGTTAAGAAAACTTGTTTCCCAATTAAAATTGGAATTAAAATTCTTGCCAAATTCCAACTCCAAACAGCACCACCGTAAGCTTCTCTCGGCCAAACCATAGGAAGAAAAATAATAATTGCAATTCAGTTCTCCAAATCTTCAAGATCTCTGATTTCTTCCTCATTACTTTTTCTGATCTTCAATTCTGTCCATTCTAATTGCTTCTTATCTTCAATTTAGTCCAAACCTCCAATTATTTATCCATTTAAGTAGAATTCCTGTAATTAAAGATAAAATCACATATATAGCATATTTGTACTTAAAATATTGGAAAAATCTCGTATAAAGGGATATTAGAAATAGATAAATTATGTGCACATCACCTTTTGATCACTGTCATTTTACTTCTTCTAATCCTGCTGTCACTCTTGTTGATACTAAAGCTAAATTGTCTCAACTTGATGGAGAGTTGTTTGTTGATCCGTATGAGTATCGCAATATTGTGGGAGCCTTTTAGAATGTTACTTTTACTCGTCCAGATATAGCGTATGTAGTGCAGCAAGTTTGTTTGTTTATGCATCAGTCTCGGGAGTCTCACTACCAAGCAGTCAAGCACATGTTGCGCTATCTGAAGGGTACTCTTTCTCATGGTTTTCATCTTCAATGTGTACCTCTTGATAAGTTAGTGGTATATTCTGATACTGACTTAGTTGGCTGTCCTGATACTTGTCGATCTACTTCTAGTTATTGTGTCTTCATTGGTCCCAATGTCATCTCTTGGTCTTCTAAATGGCTACCCATTGTTTCCCGTTCTAATGCTCAGTCTGAATATCGAACGGTTGCTAATGCAGCTTCTGAGGTATGTTGAATTCATTCATTACTTTCGGAGCTGTATATTCGGTTGCCTACTGCCACCATAGAATTTTTCGTTAATGTCAGCGCTTTTTTTTTGTCTACTAATCCTGTTCCGAATTAGCGTACCAAGCATGTTGAGATTGATATTCATTTTGTTTGTGAGAAGGTTGATCAAGAGTCTATTCGAGTTCTTCAAGTTCCTTCTTTTCACCCGTTTGCTGATATAGTGACTAATGGTTTGCCTCATGTCCTTTTTACGGATTTTTGAGACAATTTGAACGTTCGTGTATCTCTCGTTCCGATTGCGGGGGGATGTTAGTGTATATGTAATTAGGGTATTATTGTAATCGTATATATATCATTGTACTATATATATGCCCAATGTCAATACAATGCCCGTCAAGGGTTTGAACACTTTCATTCCCACATTAAAAATGGTAATCCAACTTGAACAATATATATATTGCGTCCATATTCCATATACTACATCCATCATTGGAAATTGGTTTTTGAGGTGAAACTACATCTGGGTTTATATGTACCTTCAAGATTGTGTCATAATGGGGTGTTTTACTGCAATATATACTTTGACCGAGATAGTCCTTTATCCTATTTGACTGACCTGGCAACATATACGAGCCTCCTTATTTACGGATTCGAATATTGATATTGACTTATTCGGAGTTTGATTGTTAAAAAGGGTTTTGTCCAACTCATTTGGGCATGAGGGGGTGCTAAAATCTCCTTTGAATTTGAATATAAGTGAAAGACACTTCTCTTACATTAGAAATAGTAATCGAACTTTACCAACATATAAATACCATGTTGCTACTCCCTTCGATGTTAATTGGTTTTGAGATAAACTCATGTATTCGTTTATATGGACCTTCAAGATATGGACAAATAAATCATCCTTTCGTCATTAAGAACGTGATTCCGTTTAGGGAAAAAAATCTCCTCTCTTTAAGCCTCCTCCTCCTCCTCTCCTATGGCCGGCGATCCACTGCAGGCCATAGGCCCTATGTCACCACCTAAACCTCCACAAAAGCTTTCCTTTGCCCAGATTTTGGGATCTAAGGCAAATCCAAAAACTATCCACAATACCTCAACCAAAAATCAAATTCTAAATCAACCCGAGATATATTCAGAACCAACAAATCTCCTCTTGTTTTTGGCATGATCAATCATCGACATGTCCTCATTTGCTTCTATTTGGCGGAAAACTTTCATTGATGTTGGCTGAAAGGTTTGTGGATTTTTGACACGCATCGGACGCGAGTTCTACAATGGACCACAGACTTTAATCCATCGCATGAAAGTTTAATTGTTACAATTTGGGTTTCTTTTGGAGGTCTCCTCATTCATCGCTTTAACGAGGAATATCTGTGGAAACTTGCTAGCATCATCAAGGATAGATCTTTTGGAGGTCTCCTCATTCATCGCTTTAACGAGGAATATCTGTGGAAACTTGATGTTCCGACTCTCAATATGTCGCGACCTTCGGTGGGACTTGTTTGCGTAGAGATAGATCTTCTCAAGGATCATCCTATTCGAATCAGACTGGAAGTTAAGGTAATTCTTACTTTCAATCAGTTTTTGATGAAAACATGCCTCAGTATTATGGTGAATCGAAAAAGATAGGCATGATATCCACTCCTGCCATCATAGCAAAGCCATATCTTCATCACAAAAGATGGTTTCACATCATCAAAAACAACAACCAAAACAGCAATCACAGACATTGGACAAAGCACACCAATCGGCAACTCAATCTGTGGAAACGGATAATCAACACCCTCTTCAAACCGTGGCTCCTGACAACGTTGTTATGTTGAATGATCATAGGGCAACCGCTATCGTTGTTGCTGCCCCAATTGAGGAAGGCAAATCATCTCATCAACAACATCCAACAAAGGCTATCGCTGCTGCTGCATCTTCGATTGCTGCACCAACAGAAGCCTCCAGTAGAGGTCCATCGCAACAGCAAGAATCGCAGCCTTCAAACCATCACTCAAAAAATCAAAAACAAGGAAATCAATCAAATCCAACGCCCTCTGATGTTGTTAAACTCCCGTCGTTGTTAGTTGCTGCTACCGGGAATCAGGTTCCGTCGGGCATTGCCGCCGGAGACCTCATACATTCTAGCGTTGCGCAGCCACCTCCAAAGTTGCAAGCAACCCCTGTCGCACAACCAGAAGGCCTCCAAAGTTGCACAATCTCTATGGACTAGACAGACACCGATGACATCGCCGCTGCTAATGAACACATCCCACTCTCTTCGATTGTGGTGCACCAGACCATCGCAGTGAGCCAGGCCCTCGTTGCGACCCACACCCCTGATGATACTGAAACCCTTGCTCCCGCCGCTGCACCGGAGAATATGGAAAACTGGCATGAGTCAATGGTGGCTCATAAATTTGGGGGGTCTTCGATGATTTCGCTGCCACCCTCTGCTCAACAAAATCCTGAGATTGCGCGCCTTTCCTTTGCGCAACAGACTCCTTCACTTGGTCAACAAAATCCGGAAAAAAACTCCCTTATCTCACTCAACTTCATCACAATCAGACCAAAATTATACTCCCTCCGTCCCATAATTATTGTCCAGTTTGGGTTTTCATTTCTAGTTCAAATTGTACTAAAAATGAAATTTCAAACTGGACAATAATTTTGGGATAGAGGGAGTATTTGATATAGGGTTTAGTGTATTCCCTACCCTATTTTTTTATTATTATTAATAAAATTGTCTTTAGATTTAAAAAAAAGAACGTGATTCCATTTGTCATTTTAGTTTGAACACCTCATCGAGATTAATGTCGTGTAATCATGATCGATCCTCTCATTCCATTGTCTTAAATAATGGCTACATTTTGTTATTGATTTCTTGATCATGCATGAGCCATTTTGATTGCTTAAAATGTGGTACATAACTCGGGTCATTTTTTTCATTACCATCATATTTTTCTGAGTATTGATAACTTCGGTAATTTAATTAACATCATTTAAATATTAAATATTCAAATTATTTATATCAGTTTGCAAATTGTTTTATGTCCATCCCATGTCGGCTAAACAATCACCATAAAATCTAGGAGGCCAGCTTTTTTTTTTTTTTTGGTACAATGAAAGAAGGCATAAGCCTAGTTTAGGTGATTAAAACCTTCCTTGGATAGGAGACACCAATTGTGTCATGTTGTAGCCAAGGAATAGCACCTGAGGGGGGATCATACAAACGTAAAAAACCAGTATTTCCCATGAACGCGAAAGATGCCAGGAAATCCGCAACAAAATTCGCCTCACAAAACACATGTAGAACTTGAACTTCCCACCTCCGGTTCTGCAACTCCCAGATGGCCATAACCAAACTTCTGTGTATACCATCAACTTCCCCCCCATCCGATAGCAGATTCACCGCGCTTTGGCTATCAGACTCCAATACAACACGGCGAAAATCCATCTCCCACGCCAACTGCAAGCCCTGGAAAATTCCCCATAACTCAGCACCCATGATCGTACAAAAACCAATACTCATCACAAAACCCCAAGCCATTTGCCATGATGATCCCGAACAACTCCCCCAGCACTCGCCATCCCGATTGAACCCAAGAAAGCGCCTTCCGTGTTAACCTTAACGAAGTCAAACGGCGGCGCCTTCCATTGAATCTAAACCACCTCCCTGCCCACACCTACACCGCCCAGACTTCTCTCCTATGCTATTGCGGAGAGAATGCTCTGGATATGCCGATGAACATCATCAATTTTCCAGCTTTGTTTTAGCCTTGATGCCAATTGTTTTAGTTTTAATACCGCATTGTTATTTAAGAATCTTTCTGTTCAAAAGAGGTCAATATTTGACACCAATAAGTATGAAAATCTTGTTCTTGTCTAGTCTGTGTATGAAAACTGTTTAAATTTGGTGATGATAGAAAAGTAAATTTTTTTGGGTTAAACAAAAAAAATTAAAAGCTGTTCACTTTTGTGTCATTCATTCTTTATGCGGAGATTGTTAAAATGCTATATATTCAATCATACACTCTTGGAGCACCACTTGACCATAAGAATGATCGGCACAGTAACTCATGATTTCAGTTTTTGCAGCAACCAAGCACGTGCCGCAATCTACTGACGAGAGAGATGGTTTACATCTTCCATGGCCCAAAGCTAGTCCATCCGAATCAGAAGAAGCAGCGTAATTATATTCGGGTATTGATGGCGTTATGTTAGTCACGAGACTGACTACAAACGCTATATGGTTTATGTGAGGATCGTCAGGCGGAAATGTGGTTGGCTCGCATTCTTCCGAAACTAATGTTAGGTCTGGATCACCATCAACTACAACGCCGCACCATAGCCCTAGAATCATCGACAACAATAACGTTGCAAATTTCTTTGGAGAGAAAGAATTCATAATGAAAAATTTTATCGTTGGTTTTCTAATTCCTACAGTTGTTTTGTTTGTGATTTTTGGTCACGCATGCATGCATTATTTTTTGTTGCTTAAATTGAGGTTGGACGCATTGGTTAGTCCGCTGAGTTTTCTGTCGTAATTACTTGGAAATATATGGGAGAATCAGATGCTGCCTGCGAAATTCCTTGTGTGAAGTAACCGATGATATCTTACCCGAATCTGAAGACATTTTATTAGAATTTTTTGAAGCTGATGTATGAAACTATGAAAGCCAAGTTGCATTAGGCGAAGAGACAGTAAATTTGGATAGGATAGAAGGGAGTGGAGAATAAGTGATGCAGAATATAACTTGGCATTGAGAGGATACACAATGGCCTCTATGAAATGGTAGTTGACTATTGTTCTGACAACATTTTAGTCCCAATATTTTGATCAAAATTCAAGTTTAGCATTGATAAACTATCTTACAGTCAATATTACTTAACATTTTCAGAAAATATCAGAAATGCCTATATAATTAACCCAACATTAAAAGAAGAGTCTAAATTTTAACCCATAAATAATCAACAAAAAAAGCAAGATGAACTACGAAAGTGATCGATGGTGCACATTTCGTTGGCACAAATCCGACGTAATCAAAATGTTAAATTTCTTACTCACGTTTGTAAAACACGAATCTTTTTCCTTTGGATCTTCATTCATTCCAACCTTTATTTTTAAAAATTCATATGAATTTCAAAACATATTGGTAAATGGACGGGAGGATGAAACATGGCAATTTGCTCAAGGTAAAAGTTGGGGAAAATCAGTGAGGAAATCCTATGAAATCCTTCAATTGTACGTATATTGTTTGAACTTGGAGTGGCATACTTTGGATCTGTTCATTCCTTCGGTCCTTTATTTTTCAAAAATCATATCCACTTCTCAAATAATAGACTGCAAATCTAAGAATTCGATTTGACGGGATCAAGTTGTGCCATTCACCCTAAGCATGATCACGTCTTGTATCCAATCATACAATCATGGAGGATCACTTTACCGAAGGTTCGACCCCGACAATTATCCTGGACCTCCGTATAAGAAGCAAGCGGAAATTATAGCGTACGCATTAAGTACAGCCAGCTGGCTTCACTTAATGGTGTGTGCAATGCACACACTAGGAAGGGGCGTGGGATGGCCCACGCGCGCTTTAATGCGCAGGTATTCTTTTTCTTTCTGTTTTTTTTTTTGTTTTCTATTTGGTTTGGGGGGGTAGATTTTGGGTATTTTTTTTCCTTTTTTTTTTTTTTGGTTTACGGGGGCAATTTTTGGGGGGTTTTCTTTAGCCGGATTTTTTCTTTCGTCTTTTTCTTGTTTAGTCATTTTTTTAATGCGCATGATTTTTTATTTTTTTATTTTTTGGTTTAGTGATTTTTTTTTTTTGAATTGTCATATTCTGCATTTATCTAGATATAATTAACTTCTATTTTGATTATTGAAGAATGGAAAACTTTCATGTGTTTTAATTTTTGCAATTTATTTCTTTTCCTAATAGTTCTTATTTCTTACTTAATATAATTTTAAATTATTACAATAAGACTATATAAAATATACTACATGACCTTTAAAATTTTATAACAAGAACATAAAATCAACTAAAATACATGAATTTTAAAATTATATATTGTAACACCATAAAAGAAATTCTTGTTGCATGACTTTTGAAATTCTATAATAAAACCATAAAACAAACTACATAGTGGAACTAAGACCACTAGTACTAAGAAGTACGATTATATTGTCTTTTAGGAAGACCAATGCAACTACATACAATTCCTCAGACATTCTCGCTCTGATATATTCCCCGAGAAAATGATTCCAATATAAGAATGGAGTGTCGCGTATGTGGCCGAAAGTTTGCTAACCGGAGGCTAAGTTAGCATCTCCTGCTCCTCACACACGCCCGCTCCAACATCTCTCCCGGAAAAAGGTTTCCAATTTATATTTGAAAGGCTGAGCAGGCGGCCGAAAAACTCACTAGCCGCAGGTTACGTGAGCATCTATCGCAACTATCAGCCGCTCCTCACAAATGCTCGCTCCTCACACACGCCCAATTCGATATCTCTCCTGTAAAAAGGCTTCAAATTTATATTCGAAGTGTCATGCAGGCGGCCAAAAAGCTCGCTAGTCAAAGGTTACATGAGCATCTGCCGCTCCTCACACACGGCCGCTCTGATATCTTCTCCGATAAAAGGTTTCTAATTTATATTCGAAAGCCCGTGCAGGCGCCCGAAAAGCACACTAACCGAAGGCTATCTGAGCATCTGCCGTGAAGCATCATGCCACTCCTCACACACGCTCGCTCCTCACACACGCCCGCTCCTCGCACACTCAAGCTCCGATATCTCTCTCGAAAAAGAGTTTCCAATTTATATTTGAAGGGCTGTGCAGGCGGCCGAAAAGCATACTGGCCAAAGGCTACGTGAGCATCTGCCGCGAAGTATCCGCCGCTTCTCACACCCATCTGCTCCTCACACACCCCCGCTCCAATATCTATTCCAAAAAAAAAGTTTTCAATTTATATTCGAAGGGCCGCGTAGGTGGCCAAAAAGCACGCTAGCCGAAAGCTACTTGAGCATCTGCCGCGAATTATCTGCCGCTCCTGACACAAGTATGCTCTTCACACACGACCGCTCCGATATCTCCCCCGAAAAAGGTTTCCAATTTATATTTGAAGGCTACGTGAGCATCTGTGGCAACACACACATGGTAGCTTCTCCACATGCCCACTTCTCATATACGACCGCTTCGATATCACTCTCGAAAAAAGGTTTGCAATATATATTTGAAGGACAATGCAGGCAGCCGAAAAGCACGCTAGCTGAAGGCTACATGAGCACCTGCCGCTCCTCACACACGGCCGCTCCTCACACAAGCCCGCTCCTCACACACTCCTGCTTTGATATTTTTCGAAAAAAAGGTTTCCAATTTATATTCGAAGGGACGCACAGGCAGCCAAAAAGCAATCTAGCCGAAAGCTACATGAGAATTTTTCGCAAGTCACAGACGGCCGCTCCGATATCATCCCTGAAAAAAGGTTTCTAATTTATATTTGAAAGGCCGTGAAGGCGGCTGAAAAGCAAGTTAGCCAAAGGCTACGTGAGCATCTACCGCAAGTCACACATGGCCGCTCCTCACACACGCCTGCTTCTCACACACGACCGCTCCGGTATTTCCTCCAAAAAAAGATTTGCAATTTATATTCAAAGATCCGTGCAGGGGGTCAAAAAGCTTACTAATCGCAGGCTACGGGAGCATCTCTCGCTCCTAACACATGCTCGTTCAGATATTTTCTCCAAAATACAATTCCAATTTATATTATGGTTGATTTTTAATATTTAAAAAAAGACCAAAACCTAGAGGAAACGTAGAAAGACGGAAGGCCAAAGATAAAAAAAGCCAAAGACCAAAGACTGATGATCAAAAACCGAGTGTGTGTGAGGAACAAAGTCTAAAGACAAAAAACTTGAAGACCAAAAACCAAAGACAAGAGTGAAGTGCGAGAGTGTGTGAGTAGCCAAGACCAAGGACCAAAGGACAAAGACCAAAAGCCAAAGACCAAATACCAAAAAAATAACAAAGACTAGGGACCATAGCGAATAGCGACAATGTGTGAATAGGAACGATCGTAAACCAAAGGCCAATGAGCAGAGAGCAAAAACCAAAGACGTAAGGCCAAATGCCAAAGACAAAAAATCAAAAAACCAAATATTGAAAACAAAAGATCAAAGACCCAAGACCAAGAACTGAAAACCAATGACCAAAGATAAAAAATTTATATATCGAAGACCAAATACCAAAGACCATAGTGAAAACCGAGCGTGTGTGAGGACCAAAAACCAAATACCAAAAAATCAAAAACCAAAGACCAAAGATCAAAAGCCAAAGACCAAAGACTAGAGTGAAGAGCGATAATGTGTGAGGAGTAAAGACCAAAAACCAAAGGCCAATGACTAGAGAGCAAAAATCAAAGACAAAAGATCAAAGGGGAAAGACCAGAGTGAAGTGCGAGCGTGTGTGAGGAGCAAAGACCAAAGACCAAACAACAAAGACCAAAGAGCGAAAATCAAAGACTAAAGACCAAAGTGAAGAATGAGCGTGTGTGAGGAGGAAAGACCAAAGATCAAAGGCCAAAGACCAAGGACCAAAGACCAAAGACTAGTAGGACAAACAAGCATGACCATAGTGTCTTTCAGGAAGACCAAGAAAAATACATAAAAGTCAAGACCCACATCAACAAATTAAAAGACCAAACTGTTTGCACAAAACACTTGGGAGCAACAAGTAAGACCAGGGCGTCTTCTTGGAAGACCAAGGCAACTGAATAAATTTTTTTAAATTTCGAAAAACATATTCATGATGGACATTGTTGGATAAATCTCATCGAATGCTATCAAAATGATATAAGACCCTTGTTTAATTCTTTACGGATTGAGAGATAAAATTATTTGAAGATTAAAACAAATTTTGAAACTCATTTCCTAAAAATAAGGAGGAATGGTAGGTGTGTTTATCCTTTTTAAAAAATCACATTTTTTTTTGGCAATTGGAGGCGCGTGTCTTTAACTCAGAAGCAAGCAAACAAGCCGCGCAATCCGATGTAGTCAAGGATGCGATGCAATTTGCAAAAGCAGATACAATAGGATAAGAATCCGATGTATCGGAATAACTATATTCGGGTATAGTTGGTGTTACCGTCATTACATCATTAAGCACAAAAGATATACCTTGTTGGTGAGGATAATTTGATGGATACACCATAAGGCTGCACGTTTCTGTAACAACGCCGGTGTTTGGATTGCCACTAACAACACTCCATTGCCAAATTTCAATGAATATCATAAGCACTGGCACAATCGCAAAAGTGGAAAGGGAAGAAATCATGAAGTTCATATCTTATTTTTAGTGCTTTTTTTTTTTTTTTACTTTGGATGCTGTGATCATGCATTGTTAAATTGTGGTTTGATAGGAGTTGGTTGATCCGTGGATTTTGGTTTCTTTGTTACTTGGAAACATTTGTTTGTAACATATGTTGCCTGCAACACTAGTTAACATATGCTGCCCGCAACATTAAACGTGCGAACAATTCTATGTTAA
Organism: Oldenlandia corymbosa var. corymbosa; assembly: GCA_949775105.1. Lineage (NCBI taxonomy): Eukaryota > Viridiplantae > Streptophyta > Magnoliopsida > Gentianales > Rubiaceae > Oldenlandia > Oldenlandia corymbosa. Next base: position 2,715,298 of record OX459123.1, read on the forward strand.
TTTGCCCACAGCGAGACAGCCAAACATTTAAAGTTGATCTTACATTAAGAAATTAGTACATCATAATGTTGAATAAAACAAAAAACCAAACTTGAAATAATAGTTCAGGAAAAGCAGAAAAGCAACTAGTTTTGAAAAAAAAAAAGAACATGAAAGGTATCGCAAACACGAATTTCCGGTTGAACGAATCCATATTCTAAATCTTTAATGTTGCTTCTACATAGTTTGTCGTTTGGTTTGTTTTTAGGTCTTATGACCACCATGCAAGAGTCCGTTGCGCTGCGAAAATTGGGATAGAGATCAATTAATCCGCTGGTTTTTTTGTCCTAATTACTTGGAAATTTCTCCAGGAAATAGATGCTATCTGCAAATTCTCCGTGAACTAACCTGTGATATAGCTATACATTTAAAATTGTTGACACTGATGTAGCAAACTACACGCGATAGTAAAAATTCTTGATATGTAATAAGGATTAAAATATTTTATCCTGATACACATTTACAAAACAAAAAGAAAAAAAAGACACATTCTCATATCTATAGTATTATACTAAGAGAGAAATCATAGAGAGGAAATCGAACTTCTCCTCTCGTTGACACATATGACAAAATTCTATGTGTCATTTTCCTATAGGTTGCCACAAAAAGTATTTACAACAATTACACTAAAAGTCCTTTGAATTTCAAGTTAAGAAATCGTTATCAATTTTTAATTATGGTATACCAATTAATTGTGTGGTAAACTTTCTATTTTGCATTCCTTAAAATGAAAAAGAAAACTGAAAATATTTAAAATCTCAACATTAAATAAGACTAATTTGAAAAATATTATCCGATTGGCTTGAATAATGACATTACGTCTTGATTTGATCATTAAACAATGTTAATGATTATTTGAAATTCGAAAATAATAAATAAAAAATCATCAGTGATTCTTTAATTCAATATTAAAGCTGATTGATTTGAAAAGATATTTCGATTGGCCCGAATGATATCATTACATATTGGTTTGATCATTAAGCAATATTAATGCCTTTTTGAAATTCGAAAATTATTAATACAAAATTAGAAGTGATTCTTTAATTATGAATTCTCAGTAGAACTACTTTCCTAAAATTGATATGCTAGCCATTAATCATCAAATCTAAAAAATCAGCAAATCTCATAATTGCGGCTAAGATAGGACGATATGATCAATAGTGGAAAATTACTCTATAAAAATATTATATATGTTGACAGGTCAAAAACTCCCATTCATTTCCTTCAGTATAAACAACCTCAAGCACCTCGATAATGTCGACATCCAGTAGCAACAACACGGTTGATTTTATAAAAGACTTTACACCCATGGCTGTCAAGTCTCACTGGAAAACCAATATTCGAATCCTCAACGTACGGATATTAACTTTTGGGGCGAACTCATCCGTCGAATCTTTACTAATTGATGAACATGCATGTTACCAGCAGATGTTTAGTGAGGGTGATGTTTTTATCTTTTCATAATTGACTATCCCATTTCACTATAAATGTCACTGTCTGTATTATTACTATAATAATAATATATACGAATTTACCGAAATCTTCTATAGTATAATTCTTTAATCTTTACAGTAATGGTTAATATTTGTAAATTTCTTATTATTCTATAATTGTGTTTTTCTGAATGTATAAATAAATCCTGCACATCGTGCGAGTTTAACATCTATTTTTAAGTAAAAGACGACATGCGAGTTGTTCCAGTAACTGCAGCCTCAACAATAAGCTCATTAATCAAATAAAATGTGATAAGCCGTTGTTACCTTAATTAATAAAATTCTCAAAACAAGAAATCGTAACGAGGTAGAGTAAATTAGTCGATTTCACATGAAGGAATGTCAATTACCAAAGGTATTTAAAAAACTTACTCTTTTATTTAGATGAACAAATTGCCGAAAGATTTATATTATTTAAACCAATAAAAAGACGTTAGAACAACATAATAAAAACACAAAAAACACAAACAAAGAAGTTCCCTTCCCATATTAAACTACTTCACACGATATAACAATTAATAGTTGGATTTGTTTTTCTATTATTTCACAATGATTAAAAAATGAAGTACCATAAACTCGCTCGTCATAATCCTCTTATCTGTATCGGCCCTATGGCTATTCTTGTCACTATAGCGATTAATATGTGTAATTAATGATAAAAAGTATAGCTAAGAAATTATAAGTACTTTGTAGTTCCTGACAGGTGAAACCTCAATGGAAACCCAATATAAGTTCAATGGAAACAACTTTGGCACAATATTTTTTTTTTGCGCAAAAGAATAATATGATATATAATTATGAAAAAATAGAGCTACGAATATACTAAATCCTATATCATGTACAATTTTAATCTTATGCAAAATTACCATCCTTATTTAACCTAGAGGATCGACAAATTCAAACATTAGATTTGGCCTTGCTTTGTTTCTTCTGACTGTGGTGTGGAAGAGTATAAACTTCACTGTAAAAGGACTCCCATTCCATTGCCAGTTCCATATCAAATTCGTTATCTTCTGAACCATTAGAGGCTTGATTTTGTTCATCTTCACAATTAATGTGACCAATTGAGAAATTTTTATCAAAAGACTAGATTAGACCAATTTATTCCAAAATGATGATTCAGTTTTGGTTTTCATGTTAAGTACGATGTTGGATCCATATTGGACAATCTAATCTAAACAGTCTAAAATGTTGAAAGGCAACACGTAGCTACATCATGAATTTTTAACCTTGGATTCCTGATCTCTTTTTTCGTACAATGAAAAACGTAAAAACTCAAGATACAAAAAAAAAAACACAATGTGAATAGAAACTCCTGAACAATCCATGATCAAGCCGCATGGCCGAGTTCAAAAACTACCAAAAAAGTCATTGCTCATCTCTGTTGGTTATTAGACAAGAGAAAAGGCATTTGCTCCTTTATTTTCGAAGTTGAATTCCAATTTTCATATTGATGTGTTACTTTTCTTTTCATTTCAACAAAAAACATGTGTAGTTGACTACTCGACCTTGAGCTTGAAAAAGAAGACAGTCCTTTTGACATGAGCTCATTCTTAGATATTTTTTATAAGTCATCCATTCTGGTAAGTCCCAACACATCGGACATTAGGGAATGGATGTCCCAGTGGCTTCGAATTCCTATACGAAGCTGTCAGCAAAAATATCTAGTGATATAGTACAGAGGATTAAAAGAAAACGAGCTCATGGAAGAAAAAGACGTTTACGATCAATGGAGGAGTGACTTTGGTGAAACATTCTTTAGCAACGCTTCTTGTGAATATGATGGGAGCATTCAAGCTTCCTTGAACCATCACCAAACAAATTGATAGTGTTGTGGCTAATTTCATTTGGAATGATGACAAAGAAGGACAGGCTATCCAATGCAAATCTTGGAACCACTTGTGCAAATCGAAATCCCAGGGAGGTTTGGGATTCAAGGCATCAAGAGAAATGAATCAAGCGCTTTCAGCAAAAATGGCTTGGCATATTATAAATAATAAAGATTCATTGTTTGCAATAATTTTCTTGGCAAAGTATGCAAAAGGTAAGGATTTCATGGCATAGCATTTAGTAGGGACGAGAGCTTCTAGGTTTAGGTTTCTGATGACATAAAAACATATACCCTTTCAGTAGGCATTTCTTAGTTGACTTTTGGGGTGATTTTACAGTTTAAGTATCTCAGAGGGCCAATGTGAAAAATAAGCATAAATGAGGGCCAAATTGGAATAAAAAGGCATCAGAAAGGAATGAAATGCAAGTTGATGGAAATTGGGCTGTTGGAAGGATGATCAGAGCTGGAGCAAGTGGAGAAAACCTTGCTAAGGAAGAATGGCAGCAGGTGATCACAACTTGGAAAGAAGGGCACCTGCCCTCCTGCCAGATTGCTGCGGTAGTAGCTGTCGTTGCTGTCAATCAAAGAGGAGCCACGAACCGAAATTTTTGTATACCATCACTGTAGGTCGTTTCTGTTGCAAGTGGAAAAACAAAAAGAGAGAGAATATGTGATAAACCGCAACTGCAACTCTGCTACTTACCCACTGATACTGCTGCTGAGTTGATGCATTGGCTGCTGCAGAAGGGTGAGCAATGGCATAGCCAAGTGGTCCAAGAAACAAGGAAGAAAAGGGCAGAAGATTCGGGCTGAATTGGAGGCTGGAGACACAATGATAGAAGGAAGCATGTTGCTGATACTGCTGCGTACTGACTGCTGCAATTTGAGCTATAGGGAATAAAGAATGAAGAAATGGAGTTTTGTGGCTGCAAATGGTGAGAAGGCACCGGAGAAGAAGACTAAAGAAAAGCAGCAATGATGAGTAGAAGATGGTTGATTGCGGCCGAAGAAGGAAGGCGCTAACAAGAGAACGCAGCAACATGCCAATTGGGCAGGTTTCTGAATAAAAAATTGCCTTTGCCTGCAGCAACTTGTTGTCTCCTCTGCCCTGCTACAAAGAAGGCCAGAACTCCACCAATCCAAACCTCTCCAAATCGCTATTAATAGCCAACCGATAGCAGTAAAAAAACAATAGATTGGGTAGCTAGATTTAGTCTAAAAGACAGTAGTTAAGTAGTTAGTTAGAAGGTAAGAAATAGGGTACTAGCAGGAACAAGGAGCAGATAGAAACTGTCGCTGCTACCATCTTCCCTTTCTTACCTCTAACCTTTTGATCTAGAATCATGTCTTATCTTTTGTACTCTGTTGCTCTCATTTTTAACTCAGTAGGCATGAGTAGCTAACTCAGTTAAGTGTTCAATCCCAACTTACTTTATGTGAAAGTTTTGATTCAGTTTCCTTGATGAGGTGTTGTGCCTACATAAGTGATTTAATTAAAATTTTAATTAACTTGGCCACTTAATTAAATGTGATTGCATGGTTATGAAGATCTGGAAGGGGGATCACAACCTTAGAACTACTTAATCTAGTCTATGACAATGGAGAAAATCTACCCTACGGTTCCAGACATCAACGGAACTTAGGTGAATGGGATAGGCGATCAAATAGGGCTTAAGAACTCAATGGCTTACATTAATGAATTACTCTGATTAGAAGATAGGTGATTTAGATAATCTAAGACTCTTTATTCTTTCTGGAAGGAATTATAAAGAATATAAGTGTCTGATCAAACAACTAATTATACACTACAGGAATATTGAATCAAAACTGGATCATAAAGGTGGGAAGGTGATTGACTTTTGATTTTCTTCAGTCTCTCAAGTGACTATTCTCACTCTCTCAAGTGACAATCAGTTCAACCCACTTTCTTTCTTTTCTGCACTTTAATCAGATTTTGAGCGGTTGACTGTCGTCTATATGGAACGACCCTACTTAGCACTAGCTATTAGTTTTAAGTAGGTTATAAATATTTCTTTTGGGAAAGTGGTTCAACGCCAAACGACTCACCAAAAGTGGCACCGCTGCCGAGGATGGTGTTAAAATCCTTAAAATCTGATTTTAGTGTTTTTTTTTTTGTTCTTTTTAGTTTTCTGTTTTTAATCAAATTTACTTACTCAAATCACAAATCTTGCTATTGTTATTCTTCGTGTTTTAATTATTGTATTACGACTAGAAGCAATCTATCAGGAAAGCTAAGTTTTGATCTAGAAATTGAAATCACAGTAAGGAGATCCAAAGCTTTGCAAAATAGAGAAGCTGCTGCTCATGTTCTTAAAGACCAGAAGCAGATGGTAGAAGTAGGAGCAGGAGGTCAACCTCAAGAAAGAGAGCTACAACCAGCTCCACCCAGACTGCTAAGAGATTGTTTTGTACCCCAAGAGGAGGAAGTTCAAAACTTCACTTGTGTACAATGATGTTGCAGAAGAAAACTCCGAGCTCAAAACTGAAATGATTCGAAGGGTGCAAGCTGCTTGTCCTTTCAATGGACTGCCTAGTGAAGATCCCAATGAGCACATCAGGAAATTCCTGAGACTGTGCAGCACCTTCAAGATTCAAGGTTTGTCTAAGGAGGAGGTTTACTTGAGACTGTTTCCATTCACATTGCAGGATTTAGCAGCAAAATGGTTGGACACTCTGCCCAACAATTCAATCAACTCCTGGAATAGACTCAGACAGACATTTCTTACAAAATACTTCCCACCTGTCAAAGCTGCTGCTTTAAGATCAGCCATCATGACTTTTCACCAGAATGGGATAGAGACTTTTTATGAGGCCTGGAAAAAATTTAAATATCTGATGAGGAAGTGCCCTCAACATGGTGTAGAAAAGCCAATGCAGCTGTGCATTTTCTATAGTGGATTGCAGCAAGCCTCTAGAGAATTACTTGATTCATCATTTGGAGGAGCATTCATGCTGAAACCTGTGAATGAAGCAATGTAGCTACTGGAGAATATGTGTGCTAACCTTTTCAGGTTGTAGAAGGAGCTTAGAGCTATAGCTAAGAAGGCAGGAGTGTTGGAGCTAGATGGTACAACTCACTTACAAGCACAGATGGCAGACATCTCCAGTAAAATATCAAAGTTAAGAGCTGACATCAACAAACCAAAGGTTGATGTATGTGAATTCTGCACAAGATCTCACCCCAGCTCTACCTGCCAAGCCACTATGGAAGAAGCAATTACAGCAATTATAACAATTACAGCAATTGGAGGGAACAACAGAATAACAACTGGTCTAATCAGCAGCCGAACTACCAGAGATCGCCTCAGCCACCTGGATTTCAGAATCCACCATTTAGAGTCAAGGAGGAAGACTGGATCAAGGTTGGCAATGCCCTTACTAGTCTTGATGCAACTGTGAAAGATATGCAAAATCAGGTTGCACAGATGACAAGGAGGATACCGGACAGACCTGCTGACACTCTTTCTAGTGACACATTGGAAAATCCCAAGAGAAGGGAAGCACACAGCACGATCAGACGGCTGAGATGCAGCACAAAGAGGTGTTGCAATTAAAGGAACCTAAGTAAGGAGCACTAATCAGTCTGGCATGAGACGTTAAACCAATCAGAAAAGGAGCAATGTCCCTTATCAGAAATTTTCAGGTGGAGATTGTGTGGATAGTTCACCTGAAATGACTTGCTGACTATTATATGGTTAGAAAGGCAACATTTAAGTTTAACTATCTACAAAAAGCAAGGAACATGTTTTGTCATCTCAGTTGGGCCAGTGATAGACTCACTTTCGCGACTGAGATGATTAATCAACAGGAACTTGCAACTTTGCACATTGCACTCTAGGGAGATAACCAGATATTCACTCTGTAGAGTATCACACCCCACTCTTGCAAGTCAAACCAATTGACTCTGGGGACAGGGAAGTCAATATCTGGTAAAAAACACTATGATGGAAGAAAAGAGGGAAAAATCAATTTTAAAGGCTCCTTGATGTGATTGGCGGTCAGAAGAGGTCTGGAATAAAAACTCTTCTCTATAAAAACTGACCGCACATGACCCCCATTGTCATAAAAGCCCTCAGCACATCCACCATTCTTCTCCTCTATCTTCCAAAATCATAAACTTAACCAGAGAGATATGACAGAAGCCATCACCTAAATATGGTGAGGGAAAGACAAAGGGAAAGAAGAGGCGTTGTGATAGCACAAGGGGCAGTTATGACACCACAAAATCTACAGGAGCAGCCGTCCAGAGAAGAGCGAGATGGCCACAGATACATCACAACATAGCCACATCTGGGCTGCTGGTGAACCAAGCAGTGGCAGATTTCTTTTGAAGAAACTGGGAAAGGTAGGCAATTGTGGAGCGAGGTATGGTGGGACAGCCAGATCCGTTTTCCTACATAGCACTCCATTACTGGGAAGGATTATGCACAGTCACTACCCGGCCCAACCTCAGCGCAGTGAGAGAATTCTACAGCAATCTCAGAGGAGACCCAAGGGATGAAATCACTGTAAGAGGACAAGTAGTCAACATCAGCATAGATGCGTTCAGGGAGGCGCTCCATATACCAGAAGCAGATTTCAACTATGAGGATGGAGCTTATCAAGCGATGGACTATATTCCAGAAGATGAATTGCCATAGGTACTATGCTCAAGATCTGCAGAGATAAAGTGGTCAAAACTCAATGTCCTACTCAAGCACTTTTCGGCTTCATATCTAAAACCCGAATATAGGTAGTGGTACAACATGATATGCACCAACATAATGCCAATGAGCAATCGCAAGAAGGTACTCTTTCAGATGGCTCTTACGCTCTACGCTCTGGTCCACAACATCCCAATTGATGTGGCCACAGTTATCAGGGAACAGATGCATATCTGTGTCCACAATCCAAGGAAGAAAGACTGGTTCTTTCCAGTATTGGCCACAAGACTGATGCAAAGAGCCAATGTACAGTTCCTGCACAACAATGTTAGGGGAGATATACAACCCCCATGGTAGTTGGAAGGACCTCCACACCCATTCCAGAACCTATAATCACCCAAGGGAGTATTCTGTTTTCGTTTTTCATTTTCTATTATTTTCTTTTTTTTTTGGGTAACATGTAAACATTTCATTTCCAAAAATACTTCCTATTTCACTGTACACTGTTCCTACCAGTCTATTACATTCCAATTTCTTGCATTGCCACTATCAAAACAAATTGTCTTTAATGATTCTTTCTTTGTATGTTGTTTTATGAACAAAGAGATGCTTAACTCTAATCTGGACTTCTTCTTTCAGTATTAGGAATACTCTCAGTCCTCCTTCTTTGCTGAAAAATCCTCAAATTTCTTTCCTCCCAAATGTGGTAGATACTTGCCATAATTCTAGCATACATAATCTTCTTTTTTAACTTTGTCCCTTGCCAAATATAGTTCTTCTCTTCCTTCCACTTGCCTTCTCTGATTGTCTGCTTTAGAATGCCCAGCCAAGCTTTAAGTTTCTTGAGCACCTCAGCTGCAAATTTACATTCAAAGAACAAGTGTTGTATTCACTCCTCACAATCATTACATAAACAGCAACTAGTATCAGCAACCTCAGTATTGTACTTGCTCATACTGTCCTTGGTCAACAATCTAGCTTTTCAAACTAGCCACGCCATAAAAGAATGGTTTGGCACATTTACCTGGCACCAGATCCATTTAGCTTCCTCAGCTTTATTCTACCTTCCTATCAGCCATTGGTATCCCTCACTGATAGTATATTTGCCAGATTGACTGAATTTCCCCCTACCTCCATCAAAAGCATCCTTGCCCTTACCTGTGATCTTCAGCAATGTTTCCAATGCCAGTTGCTGTCTTGCTTTGCTTGTACAGTCCATATATTATCATTCTTCAAATACAGTTCATGGGTCCATTTGACCCACAAATTGTCTTTCTACAGGGCTAGCCATAAGATTTGTTTCATCATTGCTACTTCATTCCACCTCCTTGCATACTTTATGCCAAATCGTCTCTCTGTTTTCCTGCAACAAACAGTCTCCCATCCAACCAGTGAGTTGTACCTACCACATTCATTTTCCCACCACAAAAACTCCCTGCAACATCTATTGATACCCTCAGTGATGTTCTAGGTAAGATAAACACAGAGGACCAATACATGTGAAGATGCAATAACACAGAATTCCCAAGTTGCAATCGAGCAGCGTAAGACAAGTTTCTGGAACTCCAACACTTAATCCTTTTGGAAATCTTATCAATGACTACCTAACAATCCATCACATTCCACTTCCTAGGTGAGAGAGGACCCCTAGATACATCATTGGGAGGTGTCCGTCTCTAAAACCTATAATCAGACCAATCTCATGTTTTAGCCAGTCAGGTACCCCTCCATAGTATATGTCAGACTTTCATGCAATTGCCACTAACCCCGAAGTTGCCGAAAGCTCATTAAATTTCTCCATAATCATCTTCATAGTAAAGATATCAGACTTACAAAATATCATTAAGTCGTCAGCGAAACAAATATTAGTAATCCTTAATTCTTTACATTTAGGGTGAAATCTAAGTTTCAGATTTTCAGCTGCACTTTTTAATTGCAGGGTAAAATAGTCCATCACAAGGGCAAAAACTAAAGGTGAGATGGGGTCTCCTTGTCTCAACCCTCGCTCCCTTGAAAGTATCCTACGCTAATACCATTTAAGCATGGAGAATATGATGTTGAAGTTATAGAGGCCATAACCCATTTTACAAACTTACCAAGAAACCCAAAACCTACTAGGCATTCTTTTACAAAACCCCATTCAACCAAGTCATATGCCTTCCGTAAGTCTATTTTTAACAGACATCTACCACTAATGTTATTTCTCCCATATAACCTAATAAATTCCTGCATTATCAAAATGTTGTGCAAGATCAATCTATCTTTCACAAATGCACTTTAATTTTGATCAATAATCATAGGCAACACTTTACTCAGTCTACCACATAAGATTTTGGAAATACATTTATATGCAACATTACAACATGTGATCGGTCTGTATTGACTTGCATCACTAGGAGTCTCTATCTCAGGTATTAGTGTAATTAAATTGGAGTTGAGTTGTTTCAAGATCTGACCTATTTTGAAAAACCCAATTATGGCATCAGAGAAGTCCTGCTGAACAATGTTCCATGCTGCTTTGAAGAAATCGCTATCGAAACCGTCAGGTCCAGGACTCCTATTTGGATGTATACTCCACATTGCCTCCTTGTCTTCTTCCATTCTAACCTATTTGATCAGTTTCAATTGCTCCCCAATATCTAGTATTGGTCCTTGTTGAAACACACTTTGCTAGCTTCTGTCTCTTGGGGAGATCTGACTTAGGTGTTTCTGAAAGAACTGCAGGAAGTGATTGAAAATAAATAATTATTATTTTAAAGATCTTATAATTTTATTTTGATGGTTCTAAAAGTAGTAAAGAGAAATAAAATTGATGAGAATCATGTAGCCTTCCATGGTGATTTTCCTAGTGAGGGGAACGAACTAGTCCTTCATTCTAGTTTTGGAATGCCAAGTTTACTTTGCAGGCCAATCAAGGAAGAAAGGATGGATCTTGACTACCTATGTGATAGGGAGTTGGTTCAAGAGAGCTATGATCAAGATGATGAGAATTTCATTAACTTTGGGGTTCAAACCAAAGGAGATGATGACCTCATGGAAATAAGTGCTCAAGAGTATCAAGAGAGTTTGACTCTGTGTGCTCCACGAAGATCATTGATCAAGCTAGTGAGAAGAGTCATTTAGGTTCTTGAATGGACGGCCTATTTGATCAAAGTGTTCAAGATTGAGTCCACTGCTACACAATTGGATAGGTTGCAAACTATCTTAATTGTTTCAATTGTTTTTCCACTCTTTTGGAGTCAATAAAGAGAATTCTACAAGTTTTGGAGTAAATTGGAGTTATCTACAACTTGAGGGGCGCAAGACCAATATTTCACTTTTGGAAGGGCATTCAAGACATTTTACTTCAATAATTTGGGAGCTGAATTTCGAGATTAGAGTTAGTCTAAGTCTAGGAGTCAATTTTCGAGTTTTATTTAGTTAGATAAGCCATGTGGGCTGAATTAAACTAGAGTGTTTTAATTAGGAGTCTTAGATTTCTTCTATATATTATCTTAATTGAGGATAAGTTATTTAGATAAGGTTTCCTAGATTTTAGATAGAGTCAAAGAGATCAAATACTCTTCTACTTCTACTCCTTGTGAGATAAGATTAGAGAGTCCTAATTGATCTTCTTTTCTTGGTGCTGGCCAAAAATCTTAGCCTATAAATAAGGGGGATGGCCGAAAATCAAAAGCACCCTTGAATGGTCATTTTTGTTGTCTCTTTTGAGATTTTTTCCTGTGAGGAATTTTTTTTAAATGGAGTGTCCATTTTTCATGTCAAGTATGATTTAACCAAGAGGGTTTTCATCTTGTCTTGGATCTTTTGATCTTGCAGAAACCGTTCTTTTTCAAGTATGCTTCTTGATAGAATTGTTTTGAAACAAAACTTCTTATTTTCATACTACTTCTAGTAGTTCGATTGATGAGCCTTTCTTTTGGCTTGGTGTTCGAATTCATGAGGTGTGTGTTCATGAGTTCCATTGTGAGGTTTGTCCTACTTTTGTTGGATGAGTTGTGCTTTGGCATAAGCATTTTGAGATAGTGTATGTGTTGCATATCTTGGTTGGTTATGAAGATTACTAATCAATAGTATTCCTTCATATTTGAGCATTGTTTGCTTCTACCTTTCTTGAGTCTCTTGAATGATGACTGATCGAGTATATTGAATGGTGTCCTTGCTATTCTTAGTGTGGGTTGTTGTTTAATTCAAATCTTTCATGGATAATATGTTCTTTGCTTGGTTTTTTAAGAGATAAAGATCACTTAGATAAACGATCGTCTTACTGTGAATTTTCCGCACTCTTTTGAGTTTCACAGGATAGACAAATTATCTTCGTACTTTCTTGTTTGATGATTGCATTAACGAAATTTGCTTCATCTGCGAGATTCCTATCAAAAATAAAATAGAAAACAAAATAATGAAAAGAGATTATTTTGTTGATTTTACATATTTTGGGGGTTATTTTTATAATTTTTTGATACTATAGGGATATTTTTGTTAAAAACTAGCTGAAATCCATCAAGTTTAACGGAAATTGGACCAATTAGATGAAATTGGAAAAAAAAATTCAAACATAAAGGACAAAATTAGCCAACCAAAAAAATCAATGGGGTAAAATTAACGAAGCGATCAAAATTTTGGGTACAACCGTCATTTTATTCGTAACAGAATGTCAGCGGAGATGTTAAATCTAAAGAAATTTTTGTCAATTGGATGAAATTGGTCAGAAATTAAAAATTAGATGATGAATTTGGCTTCCCAAAAATCTTTTGGGTCAAATTGGCAAGACACTTGAAGCTTTAGGCAAAATTGATCATTTTCTCTAATTTTTCAGTTTAATCAGGTGTGTTTAGGTATATTTACTTATGATGCACCCTCATTTTAATCCTACGGATGTTAATTAGCCTAATTAATCCTACGGTTATTATCCTAAAACGGAACCGTCCCGTAACGGAACTCTAGCCGCTCCCTATATATATATATTTTTATGTCTAATTTTACAAATTTAAATACTTTATCCATCCCAGAAAACCATTTCACATCAAGATAGTACAAATTTGAGAATTCTATATAAATTATTATTATTTTTTGACAAATGGACAAATTATTAAAACTGGGCTACTATTAGAGCTCTAGAAGTGTTCTGACTTTCTATTTTTTGTAACAATATTATCTATCCTTTCACGGAAATAGAAAGGAACTTCCACGCCAATTAAGTTTTGCAACAAGATTATTATTTTTTTTTTGAAAAATGGGTGACAAGAGTTGCATTGCCTGTGTCCTTATAAATAACACATATTAAATAATGAAATCTGTACTGAAACTCAACTTGTCCTGTGTTTTTGTTTATAAGAGAGAGTACTAAAGTATTTTTACTATCCATCTCCGGAATTATGTTCATAAGTTGATTAAGGCTCTTGTTATTTTTCCATTCGGCAGAGCGATAAAAAATAAAAGATACAAAAGTCCACAAACGAGCCTCAGTGGTTATATGTGGATAATCTTAGATGCTGTAAGCAAAATGTGTATACTACCCCCGAAACACAAAAAAAAAAGAAACTTATATACTCCCTCCATTAGTTATTATAAAAACTTTTAATTTGTCATATGTTTTATTTAAAGAAAATGATATATATAGTAAATAAAATAGTGACAAAACATAGTGACTGATATGGATTAATCATGACCCCTAGTTTTTTGTCACTTTCGTGTTAAAGTTTTATTTTTTCCCAAAAATTACATTTTTATCCTTAATTAATGACTAGAAATGTTTAGTAAGTGTGTGATATATTTGTCTTTTCATTTGTTACTATCTAAATTCACTATAATTTTACTATCTGTATCATTACTCTTTATTTAAAATGTGTGCTCTGAAAAGATACTTACCTGGTTTAAATTCCACTTAATACATGTATGGCTTCAAACACGGGTGCATAATGTAAGAGTGTTTTTTAAAAAAGAAAAAAAGAAAAAAAAGAACATAGCAGATCGAAGAAATTTGATGCACTTTGTATATATATATATATATATATATATATATATATATATATATTAAATGAGAACTTTTAATTGACACGTGTGGTTCAGTGAGTTAATTTAAGACAATTGTGACACGTGTCGTCTCTACAACTCTCCTTCATTAAACTATGAGTTTGTAATCGACACGTATGGTTCAGTGAGTTAGCTTAGGACAATTGTAACACGTGTCGTCTTTACAACTCTCTTTCATTAAATTGTAAAAAAATATTGTAATTTGGTTAAATAATTTTCTTAACTTTATTTCAGTGTTAAAAATAATTACCATATTCTATCATTGCATAAAGATCGTAAATACGTCCAAACAAAATTATCATAATTACTAATCTCTATAAGAAATTTATCTGTACAATTAATCAATTTCAAAAGTATGACAATCCCAAAATGTGACAAGATGAATTAATCATGCTCTCAATTATCAGCAAATTAAATAACGAATACATTTACAGAAAAACCAATCATTAACTAATTAGATAATTAATAATTGTGTTGTGAGTAGAATTATAAATAAATCCAAGTATTTTAGGAAACTAATATTTTGATATCATTTTTGTTAGATTCGGATTAAATCTTTTTACAATATCATATTTAATATACCAAATATCGAGTAAACTGATCAAATGGTCCTTTCTGTTTACTAGAAAATTTAATTTGGTCCTTTACGTTAAAAATTTTTACTGATTTGGTCCATTATATTGTCTTTTAGACTAATTTAGTACTTTTTTATTTTTTTTTGACATTTTACATTTAGTGGTTCTCGGGTTGACCATTTATTCGTTAAGTCAAAAGGGGTATTTTTGCTAATATTTAATTTTCAAAAATATGAAGGAAACAAATCGATTTAAATCATATTAATTATAGTATACTGATTTGTAATTAATCAAAAAATTTATATTTTTATTTCAAAATTTTTTGAAAAATACAAAATCGGATTTTGTATCCTGTCGAATATTGACAGCCCACCACATCTAGGTTCTTATTATTAACCTTATTTTTAAACTTTGTTTCTCCACATTCAGGGTAGGGTTTAGGAATCGGAAAGTGTTTAACTGGGGGAATCAGTTTTATAATATTACTTTTCATAAATTAGACATTACTAAAAATATCCCTAATGAGTTGACCAATAAATGGGTCAACCCAAGAATCACTAAATGTAAAGTGTAAAAAAAAAAAAGTGAAAAGAACTAAATTAGTGTAAAAGATAAATGTAATGGACCAATTCAGTGAATATTTAAATTAAAGGGCCAAATTAAGTTTTTTAAAAAATATAAAAGATCATATGTGCAGTTTACTCTACTTGTTATGATGATCTCTTTCTTTTTTTTTTTCCTTTTTCCTCTTTTTCATTATTAAGGATATAAAAATTTTCTCCTTACACTGATTAATATCACAAGTCATTAAATTTCTACTTGAAAAAAGATCACAGTAAGAGGCAGTAGACCATCACAAGCAAACCCTCACCTCGACATGAATAACATAGGCTTAAAATCGAGAGAACACGTTTACTTTACAAGTCGTCCAAGTCTTATTTCCTTTTTTAATTAAAAAAAATACGATCTTATCCCTTTTATAAAAAAAATGAATTATGAATAACAAATCACACGGTTATAAATCATTATTAATTAGTATTGTGAAAATGACATGAAATATTTTTTTTAAAAAAAATGCAACGCACGGGAATAGTACTAGTTTCTTGAAATGTGAACAGCTTTCACATACTACATTCCTTCCATAGCGAGTGTGAATTTTTATTTTTTTAGTACAAATTGTACTAAAAATAAAAATCAAATTCAATAACTATTCTCAATTTATTTCCAACAATCTCAAAGATGGAGAGAAAACAAAAACATTGAGGATGATAGATAATAAATTAATCAACAACTTTGGATTCATGGTCCTTTATTTCCGATTTTCAATTGCAAATACTATATTGATGTATTGATTTATTTTAATGTCATTTTAGCCAAACACTTCTTAGTTTATTGACATTGGACGAGAATTCTCCACAAGATCAATTTATTTAGTACAATACGTACACCAACAATCACTAGACGCTAGTGATTAATTTCGTGACAATCACCAAACCATGCACTTTATTTTGAATTTGAGTTAACATGTACATATTCTAATATGTACTTCCGCTGTCTCGAAATGATTATCTCGTTTAAATTTTTATCTTTATTACAATTTGTAATAAAAGTGAAATTTTAGACTGAATAAGGATTTCCGGACAAAGGAAATATATATTTCTCATAAATGAGAAACTAATGCATGCGCGTACTGAAAAAGCTATGTCATCCACTGTATGTTCGGTACGCAATGGCACAATCCCAGAGGCCAACTTCACCGGAAACGTGGCCGGCGCAGTTTTTCTGAAGTTCATTATTTGCAAAAGACAAGCAATTGCCGCAGTCGGTAGACGACAAGGGTGGACTACAACTTCCATAGCCCACAGCTAGACCGTACGGGCTGACGAAATAATATCCGGTTCCAGACATACTGGGTGTTGTCTTAATCACATCGTTAAGAACATATGCTATATCACCATTGTGACGATCGTCCGGTGGATACGCCGTCGGATCGCATGTTTCTAACACGATGCTCGTGTTCGGATCGCATCTCACAACACAACTACGTAACCCAAAGGTCATTAACAACAACGTCGCGATTACGAAATTTCGGATGAAAGAAGGCATTTCTCGTACTTTGGTTTTGCTTTTGATCGTGCTTTGAGTGAGCCAGCCATGTAGTAGCTTAAATAGGGGAGGGCTGAATTGGCTAATCCGCTGAGTTCGCTTCTTTAGTTACTTGGATAGATATGTGGGAAATAGATGCTGCCTGCAACAAGGTGTGTGTACTAACCTATGCAAAATTACACACATAGATTTTATACTTTTTGAATTAAATCTATGAAACTAACAAAGCATGGTTGTATTTTTTTTTAGGAAAGGAAATAGTAAAATATAGATTAGATTATGTTTTTGCTAAATGAAGGCTTATACTTCTATTTTCTTACAAAAAATTTTCTGATAAGAATATTAATTACCAGAGAAACGTTTGTGATTATAGCATATGTAAAAACACAAATCAAAAGATCAACTCAAAAGCTGAAGAATTGAATAAATCAGCATAATTGCGAACAGATATGAGCACTATTATCTATCTCTATTACGTACAATCCTAAGACTAATACGAATATGCTTACACTAGAAAAATTTTTTGACAGAACTTGGAATTTTCTTGATGGCGACAGATCTGACCTCAAGATGTATCAAAGTTGATAAAAATGGACTTTATATTCATATATTAATTAGATTTTTGTTAATTACTACATAGTAAAAAAATAAATTAATCTTGGCATTGAATGAAATTCGAAGATAGTAAAAAATAAATTATCAGTTGTGGATGATCTTTCACAAATTATGGATATTTGTCACACATCTGACGGAATGAAATGGCGAAGACGAATTTTTTTTTTTCAAAAATATCACAGAAATGCCCGATAAAAACAAAAGAAAATCTTCATTTGCCGAAAACAAATAATCCAACAAAGGAAACCAAGATGAAAGATAATCAAAGGGAAGCCCTGGTAAACAAGGAGAACACATTCGAAACTTGAGAGATTTACTCGTTCGAGATGATTATGTCCGGTAAGAAATGGTACAGTCTTGAAGGATCACCTCGCCAAAGAATCCATTAGCACAATCATCCTGAATTTCATTAAATGCCGCAACCATACATTCGGCGCAATCCGAAGTATCTAGGGATGAAGTACAACTTCCAAATCCAAAAGCTTGAGCAGAAGTACCAGATTCATCAAAGTACTTGTATCCCGGTTTATTGGGTGTCCCCGTCATTACATCATTGAGTACAAAAGCTATGTTGTTCAGATGAGGATCATCTGAAGGGTATGTGGAGATACTGCATAAGTCTCTCACAACGCCGGTGTTTGGACTCGCCGTCACAATACAACACAACACCCCAATGATCATCACTAGGGCTGCGATCACGAAATTCGAAGCGAGAGTACTCATGATTAACTAACCCTTAATCCGCTTGAATTTTTATTTTTTTGGCTTTGGATGATTATCCATGGCAATTTTTTTCGCTTAAATTGGTGTCGGATGAATTGGTTAATCCGCTTACTTTGCTGTCTTAATTTGAATATTTGGACGTAACCACGTGTATACTTTGTGAAGTAAAACAAAATTTGAGTAAATTATTCACTTTAGCTATACTATCGAGTACAAATTGCAAAACCTACATAATTTGGATGGAGCGCTTGTTGTTTGTGATTAACACCTGCCTAACAGACATGCACTAATTTTCCAAACATTCGAGTAATCCTAGATTTAGTACTTAACAAAGGGTGGTAGGACTGGATGTTGTAATTACGGGTTTCACTTAACCTGGTACAGTTGCTGACAAATAAAAAGTTAAACTTGCAGTCAATTTTGTAATGTTATATTGTTATTATTAGGGTGCACAAGTTCTAGGTATTCTTTTTCTTCTCTCTCCAAAAAGCCTTCTCACGCCTATCTCTAAAATGACTTCTTCGCCGGAATTCTTCTACTCCCCCGACCACCATTAACAGAGGTAGGGAGAGCCTTCTTTTCTCCATTTTTTCTCTTTTTTTTTTTTTTGCTTTCTTTTCAAAATAGGGCTGGCCTCTTTCGTCCTTTGCTACAGTTGATCTGATCAGCCTCACACGACTTTCGGAATCCACCGAACGCCATAAACCTGACCACCGGAGACCCCCGCTTATGTTGAAAGCATAGATTTATAGATCTGAATCTGGTGATCAGATCAACGGCCACCGTGGTGACGCGACCGCCGCCGATAATTCAGATGAACGGCCTCCACTTGCTGTTACAGAGCCGTTCACAATAAGACGGATCCACGGCGACGTCGCCAGATCTGTTGAGATCTACAGATCCTTTCTGATCTGAAATCCAGCCACCGACGCTCTCTTCTGCTCTCTTTAGGTAGCCACCGAGGTCCAATGCTAGAAGCGGCCATGTGTCAAGCCCATCGACGCCCCAGATCAGCCGGCCAGAGAAGATCCGATCTGATGCCCCAGATGCCGAGTGACCTGTGATCTTAATCCATCACGAACAACGCAGATCGTGCTTTTCATCTCTGGCTCCAAATCCGGTTAGGCTCCTGATGGGGTGTCAAGCCACACAAATAAAATAACCTACTTCAAACTACTGTAATATAGGGAAGTAAGGTCGTCTCCTCAGGGAACGATGGATTGTTTCCTTCAAATTAATGCAAAGGAGATTTTTGGATTGTTTTTCTAAACTAAGATAATGAAATACAAATAACGAAAACTAAATAAAAGAAAAGAAATCAAAGTAACAGACTTCTGACTCAAGGAACGGATAACTCAATTATTTCATTAATCATAGGCTACTAAAACTACTCTTGCAATTTAAGCATTCAACCAAAGATCTATTAGGATAGCCGTAATAAATTAATTAATCTCCCTAAATTAACTAACCAAGCCTAGCACTCAATTAATCCTTATCATAATTCGGCTGGGCACGATAGCCTTTCATACCAAACAATGATAGTATAAAAACCAAGGAAATATAGTTGAACCAAAATCTAAATAATTGAGATAGCTACAACTATTCAGACTTTGACTCATTGATTCCACATTTAAACTAACATGCATATTCAATGTCTCACCAATACACATGCTTTGTCTAATTGCTACTCACTACTGCCAGTTCTTGTCTATTACGTAACATTCAACTAGCAGATAGCACGAGAAAATAAATAACAAATCAAGTTGTCAATTTGAATGATATCTACTTTCATAACTTAATATAAGAATCAACAAATACTTAAATCATAGGAAGAACAATAAATTAAGAACAAAACCTCATAATGGAATACTTGAATAAATCCTTTGAATCAGAAAGAAAATCCTTAGCCACTCATGGATGGAAACATGGTGGCTTTATTCTCTATGAAAAATAATGAAAGTTCAGAAAAAAAACAAAAAGGTGGGAGGTGCTAGCTTTTTTTTCCTACGTGGGGCTGCTCCTTACAAAACCATGGCCAAAAACGTAACCCACGACTGCCTCTTTAAGAAATTAGGTCAACCGCATAAAACAAGAAGAATTAGTCCATGATTTGCATCTTTGGTCCCTCAAGTTTACAGTATTTTTATTTTTACCTCAAAACTTCTTTAATTTTGCATTTAAGTCCCTGGACGTCCAAATTGACCCAAATCAGCTCCAATCTCTTATTTCCAGCTCCTAACATGAAATAATAACAAAACCAATGAATTAAATCCATCCGAGTCCATAAACTAATAAAATATCAATAATTAAAACACAATTTATGGACTCTATCAAATTCCCCACACTTAAAGTATGCTTGTCCTCAAGCATTAAAGAATATAGGAATTCTGAACTTTCTCTTATTCAAGATGCGCCTTAGAAACTCTAGCACTCAAAAGAAATCGTGGTAACAGTGAAACAAAAATTCACAACCCAGTCAAATACATTATGTACTTTTACCCTTTAGCCCTTTGTATGTGAATGTAAACCATTCCCTAGGGACATCACTATACACATAGCATAAAATACAAAAATTCAAATACAAATATGCCACTGAAGAGTGAACTTAGGATCCCCAATTCAAACCGTATTTCAAGCAATGTTACTCCTGCAAATATTATGAAATCGAAGGCTTACAAGTACACCTCACAGTATACAATTCAACGCACTTCCCTCATACCCATTCTTCAGTGTCCATATGGCTTTTCTTCAGGATCTTTCCCACTCAGGCCCCTACCCAGAGCATTTTTCCACTTGATTTATGTAGTGATTTACATAGTGGCTCAGCAACTTAGGGCAGTCTACTTACTCATATTTTCTCACCGACGGGCCTGAGGACACTCTGCTAATTGTTTGCCAAACTTCTAACCTATCAATGGGCTAGCATCAACATTGAATGCCCTTCTTTTTCTCCCTCTTTAAATTGTACCTAACCTCAGAAAAGCATCCGCCAACAACCCCTCCCCCACACTTACTTAGTACAAAGTACTTTAAGCAAAAAGGTAAAAAGGCTATTTTCAAACCACCACTCACCTGTTTTCCGGGTTTGAAGTGATGATAGGGTTAATGCCTTATTTTGAGTTTCATAATATAGTAAGGTCCCACATGCAAATGGTACAAATACTGAATGAATCAAATCAAACTTTGGCATATCGGATGAATTTAGGCAATTACACATACATGTTAAGTTTATCCCAGAGTTATGGCTGAAGTGCGCAAGTAAAGTATTCAGGGTATAACACATGATGCACAGATTCAAAAGAAATTTTTTGTCCCAATGTAATTAGATTTCATAGAGTCTCAAGTTAAGTTCATCATCGGCTATTTTTGGTATTTTTTTCATTTTCTTGTTTTTTTTTCATTTTTCAACTTTTTTCTCTATTTTTCCTTTTTTTTAATCATATAAGCAAGCACGAAAATAATAAATGAAAAAGAAAGAAAAAAAAAACTAAACACAAAAAGACAAGAACACCTAAAATTCCCCCCACACTTAAAACAAACATTGTCCGCAATGTAGCAAAAGATATAAAAAGGAAGAGCAACACTTCCCTGAAAAATGTTTTTGGTGATGCTGGTGCGAAACAACAATTGACGAACGATGATAATAGCAGTAGAAGCTAGCCAATGATCCAATTGAAGTTTGGTTTGCCCGATTGCAACTTTGGGATTTAGGGTTCCTAGAAAAGAACAAAAAAAGAAAAAAACAAAAATCAAAATAAAAATAAAATATTTTTGGGTTTTTTTTTTTAAAAAAACGAAATAGGGAATGTCATGTTAGACGTGATCACGTCTAAGGCGTTGTTCGAATCCGCCCTGGACAATAAAACAAGCGTTAAAAAAAAAAAAATTCAAACACTTACTTACTTAGGCATAATCACACCTAAAAAAAAATAACACTTGCAAAAATTAATCCAGCAAACCTAAAATGCACCTATCCATGATCATGCTTACAAAACACTATTTTTCTTAAAACATTAAGCACACATTAAAATTCAACTCCAAATCACAAAACTAACTAATGAATCAAACACAACATAAACTTAAACATTTTGGGTTGCCTCCCAAACAGCGCCTTTCTTTATTGTCTTTGGCTAGACCAATTAAACGCGCCTCAAGGTGGAAATTTTGAAACTCCACCTAACAATGGAATATGATAAAACCCTGAGCAAATTTCAATAAAATCAAAGTTAGATGAACTGGATTCAGATTCAAATGCAGATATAGAATCAGCAAAATGAGGTGGAAAATAATCCCCCCTAACAGTTTCTTTAAACACTCCACATCTATCAAGTCTTCCAAAAATTACATCTATCTTTAGTCCTATTTCAGGAGGTCGAGGAAGATGTCCATATGCACAATCTAGAGATATCGGTGGCGGTTTTGACTCTAGTATTGGAGATTTCCATTCATCAATTATATCAGCAATAGAACATGGTAGAGTAAGTATACCTGGATCATTGCATTTGGAAGAAAATTTTGATTGTAACATACCAGATATATCTTCTCCAACTACTACCTCATTCTTAGAAAAGTTCTCCATCACTTTCTGTTTGGGCTCCTCTATCTTTGGCTCTACTGACATATCTGAAAAAGAAGTATCAGCTGCATTAGTTTGACTAAATAAAATGGAAAGATCAATTATCTCATTGTCGTCCAATGCCTCTGATTCATTTTTCTCTACTTCCATATATTTCAAATCTTCTGCATTTTGAATAGGTACAGTCTCCACACCATAAATCTGTTCTATGAAAGGATATTTCATTTCCTCTAACTCAGCCCTTGAGAATCTGCTCGGAAATGGAGGAAGTATCATGTAACGTGAATCTTCTCAAACAACTTCCTTCGCTACCTTCTTCTCAAATACATCATCTTTGGGAGTCACTTCTTTCATGGCACACACACTTTCAACAGGATTAACTACCGATGGAGATGGTAATTCCACAGGCTTTGAGACTTCGAACTTGCTAATAGCATTAGCTAGCTGGCTAATTCGGCTTCCCAAATCCTGTATGCTTGCCCTTGTTTCCTGTTCAAATTCAAGAGTATTAGTTGCCAAAGTATTAAGAATCTCATCTAAAGACAAACCTGAGCTTTGAGACTGTGGAGGTTCCAAAACATGATACACTTGTGGCTGAGATGGCTGATACTCATAGTTGAAATTCTGATAATCTTGCCAGCCTGGATCATATGAATATGAACGATGTTCGTATCTTTCTTGTGGCGACCTCCAAGATTCTCTCATGGCATTCTGACCCTCCCACCGGTAGTATGGTAATTTTGGACAAAAATCGCTAGTATGACTAGTCATTAAACAAATACCGCATCTTTGGACTTGTTTCTGTTGACCTATAGCCATATTTTTCACAAGAGACGTTAGTTCAAATAATATTTGCTCAAGATACGATGAACTTACCTAATTTTTATTCCAATGGTCATCTCGTCGATTCCAAGATTGATGTGCATATGAGTCCATTGCAAAAGAAAAAAAAAACTAAAATAAAACAAAACAAAAATTTAAAGGAAACAAATCAATTAACACCGTTCCCCGGCAACGGCGCCAATTTGATGAGGTGTCAAGCCACACAAATAAAATAACCTACTTCAAACTACTGTAATATAGGGAAGTAAGGTCGTCTCCTCAGGGAACGATGGATTGTTTCCTTCAAATTAATGCAAAGGAGATTTTTGGATTGTTTTTCTAAACTAAGATAATGAAATACAAATAACGAAAACTAAATAAAAGAAAAGAAATCAAAGTAACAGACTTCTGACTCAAGGAACGGATAACTCAATTATTTCATAAATCATAGGCTACTAAAACTACTCTTGCAATTTAAGCATTCAACCAAAGATCTATTAGGATAGCCGTAATAAATCAATTAATCTCCCTAAATTAACTAACCAAGCCTAGCACTCAATTAATCCTTATCATAATTCAGCTGGGCACGATAGCGTTTCATACCAAACAATGATAGCATAAAAACCATGGAAATATAGTTGAACCAAAATCTAAACAATTGAGATAGCTACAACTATTCAGACTTTGACTCATTGATTCCACATTTAAACTAACATGCATATTCAATGTCTCACCAATACACATGCTTTGTCTAATTGCTACTCACTACTGCCAGTTCTTGTCTATTACGTAACATTCAACTAGCAGATAGCACGAGAAAATAAATAACAAATCAAGTTGTCAATTTGAATGATATCTACTTTCATAACTCAATATAAGAATCAACAAATACTTAAATCATAGGAAGAACAATAAATTAAGAACAAAACCTCATAATGGAATAATTGAATAAATTCTTTGAATCAGAAAGAAAATCCTTAGCCACTCATGGATGAAAACATGGCGGCTTTATTCTCTATGAAAAATAATGAAAGTTCGAAAAAACAAAAAGGTGGGAGGTGCTAGCTTTTTTTTCCTACGTGGGGCTGCTCCTTACAAAACGATGGCCAAAAACGTAACCCACGACTGCCTCTTTAAGAAATTAGGTCAGCCGCATAAAACAAGAAGAATTTGTCCACGATTTGCATCTTTGGTCCCTCAAGTTTACAGTATTTTTATTTTTGCCTCAAAACTTTTTTAATTTTGCATTTAAGTCCCTGGACGTCCAAATTAACCCAAATCAGCTCCAATCTCTTATTTCCAGCTCCTAAAATGAAATAATAACAAAACCAATGAATTAAATCCATCCGAGTCCATAAACTAATAAAATATCAACAATTAAAACACAATTTATGGACTCTATCAGCTCCACAGCTGGTTATTCGGATTCATAGGTTTTATAAATCGGTTCGCAGGCTCTCTGGTTCAAAAAATTGGTTTTACTTGGAGACCAGCCTCTCTGGTTTACAAATAAACTGTATCGGGTTATGATTTACAAATAAACAATGTGTCACTCACTGTTCGGGATTCTCAAATATGTCCACCAAATGCGGCATCTGTGAACGGTGATCCACAAGATGCGAATCACGCAGACAGAGGAAATGATTACTGTCTTCTATAGTTATTATACTATATTAGTATATTCCTGATATAGTTTACTAATATTCAAATCACCGTCATTAATTAACGGGTTCTCTTTGTATGGGGTAAGTCTTATGCACTGCCGCAGAAATATTTTACTTTATCAGTAAATTCTCCAGGTACTAACTTGGTTTGCTAAAGAAAAAAAAAATGAAAACGGGTGCACAAGTTCCAATTTATGGAGTTTAGAGGTTGTAGTATAGACACACATCATGCACCATGCAACCCATGCTCTTATTTACATGTTTTATGGCGTTCTCATTAATTTGCCCTCTCTTTTTTCTTCAATGTCTTCTCATTAATTTTTTTATTTATAGCTTTTTCCAAGTAATGTTTCCGGATTCAGGTGCAATCTTTCAAACGATGTCCCTAAATAAATGATTGACTAGTCAAAACAAAACAAACTAATCGATTGATGCTTTACCATTAAAAAACCCCAATAGTAGCCACTAAATATTGAACACATAAACAATCAGAGAAAAGTGAGATGTCTTGTTATTGTTGAAGAAAGATAGACATTGATCTCTCTCTACCTTTCAGTATCATTGTAAACCGTGAATCTCTAACTTTGGACCCTGTTTCATATGGGTCCTTCATTTTTGAGATTCAGTTCCATTCCAATTAAAACCAAACCAATACATTGACCTACGTCAATGTTCTGTAAGAGATGGAACAATCCTGAAGATCCACTTGACCGTAGGTATGACCACAGAAGCCATGCATAATTGCATTATACGTACGCGGCTTGCAAACACGTGGCGCAATCTGAACACGACAAGGATGGAGTAGAACTTCCATATCCCACGGTTATCCCTGTTCAACCGGCTATATCACCGTGACTATTTCCCAGAACAGTGGACGTCACCGCCAATACGTCATTGAGAAAATTTGCTCTGTCAGTTATGTGAGGTTCGTCAGGTGGATATGTCGCAGAATCGCAAGTCTCTGAAACTACGGCGGTGTTTGGATCAACATTCGCGATATTGCAACATCGTAGGCCCATGATCATCAATAGTATTAGAATCGCAAACTTTCGAGTCAATGAATTCATGATGGAACTAGTAAACTTGAGTTCAAATTGTCACTTAATTTGAATTTTCAGATTTTGTTCATGCATTATCCATTTTTGTCGATTAAATAGCTGTAGCATGAGTTGCTTTATCCGCTGATTTTGTTGTGGAATACTTGAAATATATGTTGGAAATAGACGCTTGTCTGCAACATTCTCCACGAATTAACCTATGATATCTTAATCTCTACATTTTCAATTTCCTTTGATTTTCTGCATCTTTTCAAATGACACGTTGAAGATTCTCCAGCCGTCCCTTCCTAGTATTAGTATTTAACGAACGATTGCAGACAACATTCCAGTTCTCTGTCCTTTAATTTTTAGATTCTTTTTCCTTTGTTTTCTTTGTCGGCATTTTTCCTAAATTTCCTACACATAGCTAGCTAAAATAAAACATGTGATTATGTTAGCATCAAATCAGTTAGGATTATAGAAAACTCTCTTTATTGATTAATTCATACACACTTACAAGATATAAATATATATATATATATATACACACACATAAGACAAATCTTAATCCACAATTACTATGGTAAATACATATTTACTAAAATACAACCCCTCAAACTGACGGCGAAGAAGCAAGGAGCCGAAGTTCGTCTCGAAAATGAAGAAATAAATCCTTGGATAAATGCTTAGTAAGAATGTCAGCAACCTGATCAGAAGCAGACAAGGAGTGAATCGATACAAACTTCCGACGGACATGATCACGGACAAAGTGAAAATCCACCTCAACATGTCTTGTACGCGCATGAAAAAACGGATTGGCAACAAGGAAAACTGCACTATTGTTATCACAACAAACAGAGGGAGAGCAGCTCCTCACAAACATTTGTAATGGCATGAAACTCAACCTCATTGGACAACTGAGCAACACTGGATTGTTTCGGAGAAGTCCATGCAAGTACATTGGGGCCCAAGTAAACCAGAAAGCCAGTAGTGGAGCGACGTTCGTCAGGACAACCAGCCCAATCAGCATCACTAAAGCCAGCAATAGAACCCAAGTTTGTGGGATGAAGAACAAAACCAAGATCAAGGTTGCCACGAAGATATTGAAAGAACCCGTTTAAGGGCATGAAAGTGAGCTATGCGAGGCTAATGCATAAATTGGCAGAGTTTATTGACCGCAAAACATATATCGGGCTGAGTCAGAGTAGTGTACTGAAGGCTACCACAGCGACGGCGGTAAGTGGTAGACTCGCCAAGAGAGAGCAACATGCCATCCAAACGAGACAACATAACACCAGACTGCACAGGAGTGGAATTAGGCTTGCAAGTACTCATGTTAGCTCCGCGAAGCAAATCAGCCAAATACTTGCGCTGAGACAAGATGAGACCCCACGGAGTACAAGTAACCTCAACACCAAAAAAGTAACTGAGAGGAACCCAAGACTGAATAGAAAACCCCTTAGGAATAGAAGAAGTAACATTCTGAACAAAAGCAGAGGAGCTACTAGTAAGAATAATATCATCCACATAAACCAAAAGAAAGCATAAATGAGGTCCGCGCTGATAAAGGGATAAAGACATAAATGCATGCTCAACAAAAAGGCAGCCAATCGAGAGTACCAAGCCCGAGGAGCCTACTTGAGACCATATAAAGACTTATAGAGCTTACAGACTTAATGAGGGCGCAAAGGATCAATGAAACCCTGGGACTGAACCATATATACAGTCTCATATAAGACACCATTAAGGAAGGCATTGCTAGCATCAATCTGCCAAACCAACCATCCACGAGATAAAGCAACAGTAAGAAAAGTAGGAATAGTGACTGAGTTAATAACTGGACTAAAGGTATCACTATAGTTAACACCAATAGACTGCGTGAAACCCCGAGCTACCAACTGCACCTTATAGAGTTCAATAGAATCATCAGCACGGGTCTTAATCTTTTAAAGCCATCGATTCACAAAAAATTACCAGATGAAGGAGAAGGAACAAGACTCCAAGTATGATTGTTTTGAAGAGCAGATCTCATCCTCCATAGCAAGTTGCCACTGAGGAAGAGATTGGCTTGAGTGAAGGAGGTATGGGTGAGGGGAAGAG
The DNA here is from genome assembly GCA_949775105.1 of Oldenlandia corymbosa var. corymbosa. Lineage (NCBI taxonomy): Eukaryota > Viridiplantae > Streptophyta > Magnoliopsida > Gentianales > Rubiaceae > Oldenlandia > Oldenlandia corymbosa. The sequence continues at coordinate 2,743,579 of OX459123.1, forward strand.
TAGGCAAGGAAGGTGATGTCTGAGTAAGATGATAAAAAATAGTCTTATTAAGGGTGGTAGGACAAAGTTGCATTTGGTGCTGACAAAGAGGAGCAGATCAGACGCAGGAGGGTCTTGAGTTAAATCAACAACAAACTTAAGACCAGAAGAGGAATTGGAAATTGGAGAACAGGAAGCCATAGGTGATGAAGGACTTGTAGGAGGTGACGAAGACAGGGGAGTGGGGTGAGGTGTCAGAAGGTGGAGAAGGTGAAACAGAAGGAGAACAACGGGGTTCGATGTTGAAACCAACCTGGGAGGACTAGTGACTTGTAAACCAGGGGTAGGAGAAGATGGTGGCGGAGGTGGAGTGGAAGTAACAAGAGGACCTTTAAAAGGAAAAATTTGCTCATCAAATTAGACACGACGAGCAACATAAAGACGATTAGTGGTGGGGTCCAAACAATGATAACCAAGGTGAGGAGGGGAATAGCCAAGGAAGACACACTGTCTAGAACCGAAAGAGAATTTATGACGATTATATGGGAAAAGTAAGGGATGGACCGCACAGCCAAAAATACGAAGAAAGGTGTAGTCCGGGGGTTGATGATAAAGGATAGTGTAAGAGATTTGACCATGAAGAGGTTTACCAAGATGTCGATTGATTAAGAACACGGCATTTTTGAAACTAAAATTCCAAAACCGAAATGGAGTACCAGAGTGGCTAAGAAGAGAAGGCCAATATCAACAATGTGACGAATTTTTCTCTCAGCAGTGGTATTTTGCTCATGAGTATGAGGACAAGCAATTCGATGGATAAAGCAAACATCTTTGAAAAATGAATTCAAGGGACGGAATTAACCACCCCAATAAGAATTGACACTTCCAATGGTGGTGTCAAACTGTTTTTCAACTAAAGTTTTAAATTGCTTGACGATATGAGGTACATCATTTTTATTTTTGATAGGATAGAGCCATGTAAATAACGAGAAATCATCAATAAAAAACACAAAATTAGCGATAGCCATTAAAAGACAAGAGAGGGCCAGGTCCCCAAACATTAGTATGAATTAAATCAAGAAGTTTAGCACTACGATGAAATGTAGAAGACAGAATGACTCGATGCAACTTCACTAAGCAACACGCCTCACATTTAACAGTGGACGTGGACAAAAAAGAATGGGGAAGCTGAAACTGCCTAAGTAAGGTACGAAGAGTAACATTATTAGGGTGCCCTAAACAAGCATGCCATTGATCTAGAGAACTAAGATTAGCGGCTGGATATAAGGAACCACAAGCATGTAGGTCCAAGCGGTAGAGACCATTGTTAGGCCGGCCTCGGTGGAGCAGTTCCTTGGTTCAGAGATTGTTCACACAACAGGAATCATAATAGAATTCAGAATAGAACAGAATAAAATCAAATAGCAACCTCTAATTCTCTTCAATAGGATTAATTGTACGGTTTTATCAACTTTAATTAAACAAAAATCTAATTGCAAAAGCTTTGTTGAAGAATGCTAATGAATATACCTCCTTTGTCCTAGAGCAATTTATCGTCTACGTTGAGTTTTATATTTTTATTGAAAATAGTACAAATCTCTAAACCTAATGCGGACTATTTTCTGGGGACAAAAGGAGTAATACGGCAAAAACTTGAATAAAGCCAAGCCAATATACATTATACATCTTGATGCCATTTATTGTTTCAATCAAGGAATTTCTGGCCATCCCCCCTTCGTCATCATCTCGCCTAGCTTTAATTCATGGTGTGTTTTCAATTGGAGCGTCAGTCCGATAGGCAATGGAACAGTCTTGAAGGATTATCTCGGCGAAGGTTCCATCAGGGCAATCTTGAATTTCATTAAATGCAGCAATCATGCACGTTGAGCAATCGGAAGCAGAAAGAGACCAAGTACAACTTCCGTAGCCAAAAGCTGGAGACGGATAACCAAATACATCGAAGTAATTATATTCTGGTTTAGAATTAGGTGTCTGCATCATCACATCATTGAGTACAAAAACTATACTGTTAAGATGAGGATCGTCTCCGGGATACTTCGCGCTACTGCATAAATCGCTTATAACGCCAGTGTTTGGAGATCCCCTCACAACACTGCACCATAACCCAATGATTAACATTAGGGCCCCGATCGCAAATTTTGGAGCTAAGGAAGTCATGATGATGAATTAAAACACTTTAATTAGTTTGCTTCCAATCTTTTAGAATTTATTTTGGCTTTGAAACATGCAGGAATGAGCCATCTCGTATTGCTTATATTGAGGGTAGGGCGAGTTGGGTAATCCGCAGATTTTTTGCTGTCTTAGATTAGGTAGTTGGACATATATGTGTGTTTACATGCGGGGTAAAACAGGATTTTATCAAATTATGCTCTTTAGGTGTGTTTCAAAAACAAACGGAACATTTTGAGAGATTTGCATGGACTTGGTGTTGGTGAGTGGCACCTACTAAATAGACATAACACTAATTATGTTTCAGTTTCGAGTATTCCGAGACTCAGGCTCTTTTTGATAATCACTTAATAAAAAAATGACTTAATTTATTTAAATAATTAATAAAATTAAGTGTGTTTTATAATCGCTACTAAAAAGTCTTAATGAATTAAGCTATGAACTAATTACGTACTTATAAATTAAGTGCGTTTGATAACTAAAATTTCACTGTTTGAATTAATTAAGTGCGTCTGAATGGCCAGTTCAATTGTGAGTCAGAAAATAAGTGATAAGCCTATCACTTATCACTTAATTTATGGGATGACTCTTTTTTTTTCTTTATTCTTTTTTTCCTTTTTTTTCCCTCGTCTTTATTTTGTCGCTTATTTTTACATTGTTTTTAAAATTTTTATTTTCTTAAGATAAATTAATTAAGTTGAATTTATATTATGTGTATAAAAGATCTCCAACTTTCAAACTCAAATTAAACTAATTTTAATGCATAAAATTTGCTAAATAACAAAGTATACACATATATGTAATAATCTAAATTTAATTATATATTGATTATTTACCAAATGTAACATCTACTTTCATTATATATACAAAAAATTATTTTAGAATTATTATTTTATTATTTCAAAAAAATATTATTTATTTTTCTAATTTAAAAAAATTTTGTTTATAATTTAATTTTAATGATATTAAAATTTTAAATAACTTTCAGACATGAGTATTCAGATTCAGTCTCCGGACTTCAGAATTCAGTCTTCAGACGTCATATTCAGACGTTTTTATCAAACAATATAAATTCATTTCAGATTTCAGACTTCAGTGTTAAGTGTTAAGTGTTCAGATTCAGATTTCAGTGATTATCAAACAGACCCTTAGTACTGAAATCTTATGATTTGGAAATTAAGAGTTACCACAACACTAGTAAATATCTCTAATATTTGTTTTTGTTTGTCGCATTAAGGTGAATACCACACTTTCTTTCACATTTTATTTCAAATGCAATATTAGATAAACTTTTTTTTCAATTTCACCGCATATCACCCGGTTTTATTAGTAAAATCAATAAAGTACAATTGTTAGTGTCCAGCACTAGTCCACTATTGAAGAAGGAAGTGTCTAAAAAATATATCTATCAAATCTAGATATCTCCTCTATACAACTCTAATCGCATTAAGTATGATTTAGCTACAAAAGAGATGAAAAAAAAAAAAGATTTTCTTGCGCCTTTCTCGTTGGTCAAGTGCCACCAGTCCCATTGCTCGACCAACGGGGTAGCTAGGAATAATATAAATTATCGCTCAACGGCATAGCTCCGAATAATTTCATCCTTCTCTCTCTAGTTTTAATAATACAAATTGATGAAAATTACTTCTTTTTTATTTCAATTTAAATTTTTGTATAGTCCCAATATATTAATCAGGGGAGAAAAGTATTGTACTTACAAGTTAAATCTCAGTCATTATTTCTTTAATACATTTGCACACCGTAATACGACACATAAAAAAATCAAGGTATTAAATTAACGTTAGACCTATAAACTATGGCCAATTTTGTTTAGGTACAATAGTAGAAACAAATGCTAAAATACATTACATTTTCTTAACAAATAAAGTTGGAAATAATTACTTAAAATATTGTTGTGTTCAAGTAATAACTTAATCCTTGAGTTTCAAATAGGACGGAGAATCTATATATATATATATATCTATATATATATATATATATATATATATATTAAAGTAGAGTTCTTAATCGACACGTGTCACCCGGAGAGCAAGTTTAGACAATTGCGCCATATGTCGTCACTAAATTCTCCATCATTAAACATTTAGAAGTTTATTACTAATACGTAAAATTATTAAATTGAATTAAGTAATTAACTAATAGTTAATTTTGGAAAATAAACACGTCTTTGGTAATTATTGACAAATATATGACATAATGAAATATTAATCATCAAATTAATAGTTTTATTAAGAATACCATTTGAAGCTAAGTTTGGATACATTAAACGCAAGTTAATTTTATTTTTCAGATTATTATGTTTGATATATTTTCCAAAACTTAATAGATATTAGTTACCAAAAAACAATGTTACCAAAAAACTATATAACGAATACAATTCGAAACCACGTCTACCTACATTACAAGTATGTTAATATTATTTCTTAGATTATTGGTATATTTTCCATAAATAAAAAAAGACTACTTACCGAAACGGAGAGATTATTTACCAAATAATTATGCGAGTATAATTCAAAACTAAGTCTGGATGCATTAAACATAAGTTGATAATATTTTTCTGATGATTCTATTTGATATATTTTTCAAAAATAAAAATAGATTAGTTACCAATAACAAAAAATATATTTGTTAACAAATAATTATACTGCAAATACAATAAGAAACTAAGTCTAGATAAATTAAACGTATATTCATATTATTTTTCACATTATTTCATTTTATATATTTTCAAAAATAAAAAGAGATTAGTTACTAGATAATCATACTACAAATACAATTCGAAACCAAGTCTGTATACATGCAAGATAAGTTAATATTATTTTATAGATAATTTTATTTAATATATTTTTAAAAAAATAAAAAGTGATTATTTTTAAAAAAATAAAAAGAGATGGGTTACAAATAATTATATTTTGAATACAATTTGAAAATCAATTATGGATTCATTAAATGTAGATTAATATTATTTCTCAAAACATTTTATTTGATATATTTCTAAAAATAAAAAGAGATTAATTACAAAAATAAAGAGATTAGTTACCGAATGATTATATTACGAATATAATTCAAAACGAAGTCTAAATACATTAAATTTATATTAGTATTATTTTAAATGATTATATTTGATATATGTTTCGAAAATAATAAAAAAAGCTATAAAAAATACAAAGATTAGTTGTCAAATCATTATATTACGAATATAATTTGAAATCGAGTTTAGATACACAATACATTTCTAATATTATTTTTTAAATAATTTCATTTGATATATTTTTCAAAAATAAAAAGAGTTTAATTACAAAAACTAAAAAGAGATTAGTTAGCAAATGATTATACTACGTACGTATATAATTGGAACCATGTCTATATCCATTAAACTTGGACCAAGTAAAAAGAGATTAGTTATAATATATTACGTTATGAATACAATTAGAAACCAAATCTAGATACATTAAACGTAGGTTAATATTATTTCTCAAATGATTTCATGTGATATATTTTTCAAAAATTAAAAAAAAGGATTAGTTTATCAAAAATAAAAGAGATTTAGTTATCAAATTATTATATTACAAATACAACTCGAAACTAAGTCCAGACACATTAAATATTGGTATGTATTATTTTTTTAAGATGATTCCATTTATTTATTTTTCATAAACAAAAAGAATTGGGTTATCAAAAATAAAAAGAGACATGTACCAAATAATTTTTCTTACAACACAATTTATAATTAGATCTGAATACGTTAAACGTAGGTTAATACTAATTTTCATATAATTCCATTTTATATGTTTTTCAGATATAAAAATTATTAGTCACTAAAAAAAATAAAGAGTTTATGTTCTGGATTCTCTCCTCTTCTTCCCTTCCCCTTCATCTTCTATCTCTTCTCCCTCCTTCTCCCCTTCGATCTGAATCTGTTTTTTGTCTGAAAGATATACAGTGACATCTCTTTTTTTGTTGAGTTGTAATTCTTGATGGATATTTTTCATTTGTTGGTCCAAAAGGGAGTATGATAGGTTTCAATTGACATGGTAAGTTATACTTTAATATTATTAACACAGTGTTTATAGTGATTGTTAGAATTTCACTTGATTTCTTAATTTTGCTTGTGTTGAAGAAGATTCGTTAGCTTATTCTAGTGTGGATACTTATGGACGACCTTCCATCTGATTTATAATTACTAATGGATTATGTGGTCGTTAATTGCAAAAGGTTCATCAATATGATTTTTTCCCTTTGTTTTGAACTATTAACTAGTCATTTTATCTTGTATTTTAAACTTTGAATTATCAGAAAAATTTTAGTACTAGTGACATAACTTTTATTTTCTGAAGGGGAGGCATCATTTTTAGAACATGCATTATATTTTCCATGTTAAGGATTATTTCTGTTGTATGTCGCTGACAAATATTTTATGAGATTGACAGTTTTATTTTTAAAGAATCACGAGGGTCTCATTTTGGTATATTTTGCACCACTGCTATTATAAAATTTCAATGGGTTTAGCTAAATAATAGTTATGCATGAATCTCGGTCTAAAGGAGCCAGATAGACTAAAAAGAAATTGCTCATGCTCTAGACTCTGAAGGTAAATATATACATTATTTGAGATATTAATAGTTAAATATATTTACGTTAAGTGCATGATTATCTATGTGTTTTAATTGTACAGGAGAAGTGTGGCACCGTGATGAGAAAAAAATAAGTACCTCGAAAAATACTCATAACTAAAGAAAAAGTTATGAGTCCAAATAAATAAAATGGGTCCTGTACCCATCAGACACAGCATGTTTTGTTATTAAAAAAAAAAACAAAGCAAAAAGTTTGATGAGTATAGATAAGTATTTTAAAATTATTTATTAGTTTTTTTTTGTCATTGTTTTTTCCCCCTGTTTTTTGTGCTTTATTTATTTTTGTTGGAATTTTTTTTATTTATTTTACTTTATGCCTAAAAAACATTATTTATAATATTTGATTCAATTACTGCAAGTAAACAATATATGTTTTTCAGTCAATATATTTTCAGAATATAAATGATTTAATTTCTATTGTTGAAAATAACTTTTATATACTTATATCCCTATAAAAGTAGGATAGTTCACCATTGATCATATTAATTGGTATTTATAATTTTTTTTGATATACTAACACTCCTAAACAAGAAGTATATTAGATAGTTAAAGATATTAATTTGTATTTCAAAATACCCTATGTGGCTAAGAAGTACTTCATCAAAGTGGTAACAGTATTGGACCAAGTTAAGTATAATCCATGATTAAATATGTGCTTGGGCATGTAGTAATGGTTGTTGGAAGAGGTTTGTCTTCCAAAAGTGACCTATCCGATTCGAAGACGAATTAGTTAGAACAATGATTTCGAACAGCGGATGCACTATATACCAAGATAGAAAAAAAAAACATATGACACTCTTGAATTTGGACTCCGAATGCCTAATATACTAAAAAACGAAAAAACTAAAACATATGACACTTTTCATAGGAAAATAATGATATATTAATGTTAATCTAAAATATAGTAAAATCCGCACAACATGGGGGCATAATACTAATATATTTCAAAAATGAAAACAAGCGTGAATTATATTTAACCTGCATTTATGTCTGCATATGATTTGATTAACTAATATGCATTTTGTACCTGGACTCTTATCAAAAAATGACCAAAATATGCTCCCAAGGTGGTGGTGTAGGCAAAACTATGGCTAGGTTTTCGGAGGAAGAAAGAAATATGTTTTTCGCAATTGGCAAATGCGAAAAAACCAACTTCGCATATGTCATGTGCGAAAATTAACTTTTCGCATATGCCATATGCGAATGTTTTAATTTTTTATTTAAAAATTGTTTCCTAACTTTAAATTGGTGTAAAATGAAATGTTGTAAATTAAATATTTTGGTTGATAAAATGTTGTAATATTTCAAAAAAAAAATGCTATTTTAATTGAAAATTCAATTTTCTAAATTTAAAGTTTTCATCTGATTTAAGTAAATTTATGTTAGTTCTAAATAGAATTACAATGCTATAAATTATAGTTGGTGAACAGAAATCGTATAATGCATTTATAATAAAATTTGAATAATAAGTAAATTAAAATTTCGGTGAAAAATTAGAATATAATCTTGCCTTTTGTAACCAAGTTTGCTTTTAAAAAAATTGACTTTTATTTGGTTCAATTTTAAAAACTTACCATCATTAAAAATAAAATGTCAGAAAATCAAGTTTAGTAAATTTTGGATAATAATTTTTTTATATAATAAAACTTAGAATCAATTCGTTTAAAGTAAGGGAAAAAACTAAAATTTTTAGAATCTGACATAATATAAAGGAAAATGGAAAAAATATAATGTGGTCAATGGCCTCAGATCACATTCGCACAGTACTACAATGAACCCTGAACAAGAAAGTGCTTCAATAAAACGCTCTTAAGAGGTTGCTTCCAAGAAGGCTCTTCCAGGTTGACGGTTAGCCAATGGTGCATGGCAGCCAAGAAACTTGGCATTGACACCATAAGGAACAATTATGTTTTCTTGCTTCCATCTAACATAATTAGTCCTGCTAAACTTGGTAAAACCACACTTCCTTCTAACAATGATCTTTTGGTGACCTGGAAACTTGAATTTAGCACGACGCAAAAGATAGTATTGTATAAAGTTAAAAAAATTGTACATAATATGGTCTTTTTGATAAATTTTTTTCTTTAATGTTTGCCTTTTATTTTTGTTAAACTTAAAACTATTGTATCATTTTAAAAATTCAAAAGCTCGAGTTTACTAAAGATTAAATAAAACCGAAATAAATTGTTAATTAAAAGAAATGAAAGGCATTGTTTAAAACTAATAACAAAACTCATAAAATAGCATAAAATAAAAGTACAATTCAATCTAATTTTTCTACATCTTGCGCTTTTTCTTCCGAGAATCTGTCATGCAGCACTTTTTCTTGTTCTTTATGTTCCGCTGTCCCTTACCCAAAGCAAGCGGTGTAATAGGCATGGTACCATCACTGGGGCCCTGTCTCGGGCACTGGCTCGAGCCCTCACCCTGATCAGCGCCCTCATCATGATCATGAGAGGAATGCTCAGCATCATCAGAATCATTGGTGCTCTCATCATCATGCTCCTGATCCCGATTATCCTCATGATCCTGATCATCCTCCGGATCATTATGGATATGGTCACCGCTTAGATGCTGACTGTGATGACCACCCTCGTAACTAGTCTCAAGGAAACCCCCCGCATTAGGATCTAGATTAATAAAATCTGAATCAAAATGCATTTTCTCAAAAGGAGGAGAGGGATGGTGGTGTGGCGATGCTGGACGGTAAGGAGATACATGCGGGGTAGAAGATGACCCGCCAGTATCCTGGGTGGCCACAGGTTTTCTCATCCTCGCACTCCCTAACTGGAACCCACCTCGGTCAGTCCTGGGAGGCCTAGGTGGGATATATTTCTGGGTGGGGTCAGCCGGATCAAAATCTTGACTTGGGTTCTCACTATCAGCCCAAACAGATGTCTTGCTGACAGTCATTACCTGCTGTGTCAAATCGTGCAGCTGAAGGAAGGTATTGTGATTCCAAGAATTAGCTGGATTACGTTGTAGCCCATCTAGAGTAATCTGCCGCATGTTCTGCACTAAATTGGCCTGGAAATTATGAGAGGAAACAAATATATGGTAAATTAAAAATATATAATAAATATATTTTATAAATTAACATATATATGGTAAATTAAAAATATATAATAACATTTTAGAAAGTTATATGTATTAAAATCATATTAATATGGGTGTGAGTGATTAAAGAAATAGTAAAAATGTAACTTACCATTATATGTATTGACTTAGCAGATTCCTGAAAACCCTGGGGCTGACAATAGTCTGATGGATTGGTAACCAAAGTGACAGTGCGATTTTGATATCACACTAGGTATTCCGGTGCTGCTTGGGGTTCAAGAGTCATATCGGCCTGAAGACCGGCAAGGGTGTTGTCTCGAGTATCCCACCTCTGTAAGACGTCATCTTGACATTTCTTACCACGCGTCTCCTTATGCAACTTTTCTATTTCTTTTTTCTCCATGATGAAAGTGTTGTCAGGCACCACTGCAAGAAGCCCAACTGGCGCAACACCCTACCTGGGATGTGTGGCTCTCGGATACCAAAATAAAGCAGCCAAGTCTGGGGCATCCATATGGCGGAGCCAGTACAGCAAGATGGATTAATGTCTGCTAGGGTACAGGAGAATACGGCATCCAAACGAACTGGAGAGGGACAGATATATACAAATAATTTATGTGAATATATACGAAAATTGAAAAAATTGATTTATACGTTATGATGGTTCAAATAAAAAATACTTACATTATGTTCTTGCAAAACCGCAAGCTGGTCTCGGTAGGCGGTCAGATTAAATCGTGTGATGTCTCCCACTTTTCTAGGACGGTTCCACCTATAAAGAAAATAGTTTTGATTGAAAACAAGGAAAAAATTGTCAAAAAATATAACCAATTAAGATAATTATTGAATAGTTGAAAAAAAATTATCTCCTGCCCAAGGGACACCCCTGAAGATCTGGTACGGGCCCACGTAACTCCGGACGGAAAGTCAAAATCCGCTCCCAAGCCCATAACTAATTTGCAATAAAATAATACGTGAAATTAAAAATACGAATACAATAAATAAAAACTAACAATAAAATACAAATACCATAAATAGGAATCTAACAAAAGATTACAAATAAGGAAAAAAAAATACAACAAAAAAATACAAATACAATAAATAAAAAATTAACAATAAAATACAAATACCATAAATAGGAACCTAACAAAAAATTACAAATAAGGAAAAATAAAAATAAAACAAAAAAATACAAATACAATAAATAAAAAACTAACAATAAAATACAAATAGCATAAATAGGAATCTAACAAAAAATTACAAAGACAAGGGCGGTTTGAAATTACCTGTAAGAGTAGTAAGCAGCCACAAATACCCTGTCCGGACTATGTGATCAATGAGGAAGTGCATAGATTCTGTACAACCACGCCAGTGTGGCACTACCCCAACTAAACTGCCAAAAGGTATTTGGGTCCTCCAAATACCCCACAAGACCCAGGGGAAAACTGTTTCTGGTGCTGTCAGGAAACAATAACCCTCCTAAAATCCATCTGACAAAACAACGTACCAGCTGAAGGTGCATGTCCTCTGTAGCATCTCCGGATAGCAGATTGGTCATAATGTGTCTCTTTATATCTGTGATGTTTACTACCCTATCCTTCGTGGCCTTAGCACGCTGTCGGAAACCAAACAGACTCTCTAAATAATCGGTCCACTGCACATCTTGAGGAGGTACAGTCCCCTGAACCACTGCATGACCATCCACCCGCAGACCCAGAAGGACCTCGACATCCTATAGAGTAATCGTCGCCTCTCCAACAGGCAAGTGAAATGAATGGGTCTCAGGCGGCCATCGCTCAACTAAGGCTGTAATGAGGGTCCAATCTAACTTAATAGAACCAATTCGAAAAAACGGCCCTAGACCAAACTTCGCTATTTGGGCAGGTGTCTGTGAGGCAGCCTTGTCTAGTTCGGGCCATAGGTCAGTATCCACTCGGTAGGCGAAAAGTTCTTTCAAATAAGCCTTATTACCCCTAAACATATGGAATGACCTATGATCATCATGAAGGACTAATAAACTCTTGTCTATAGGACCCTGCTGGAGGTCATATTGTCTAGACTACAATGATGATGATGATCCCGTCTCCATACCCCTAATTGAAAAATACTATGGGTTTATTAGTCAAATACAATAAATAAAACATCTAACAATAAAATACAAATACAATTAAAAAAAATAAAACAAAAAAATACAAATACAATAAATAAAAGTAAAACAAAAAAAAAATACAAATACAACGAATAAAAAATAAACAAAAAAATACAAATACAATAAATAAAACTAAAACAAAACAAATAAAAATACAATAAATAAAAAATAAACAAAAAAAATACAAATACAACAAATAAAAATAAAACAAAAAAATAAAAATACAAAAAAAAACTAAAACAAAAAAATACAAATACAATAAATAAAAAATAAACAAAAAAAATACAAATACAATAAATAAAAATCTAACCCAAAAATAGAAATACAATAAATAAAACATCTAACAATAAAATACAAACACAATACATAAAAATTAAACAAAAAAATACAAATACAATAAATAAAAAAATACAAATAAAGCTCCGGCCGAGAAATGTGTCCGCCGGCGACCATAGGACCGGCCGGTGACAACAACAACAATAGCAAAAATTGAATGAGGACCAAGCAACAACAACTCAACAGTAATAACATAAATAATGCTTGTTCACCGGCGACAACCAAAGAACACAGGCCGCCGGCGACAACAAAAATCAAAATCGTAAAACCAAAAAAAAAACAGATCGAACACTGGACGAACAACATCGTCCACCTAGATCTAAATTCGCCGGCCGGAGACGCGAAGAAATTAATGGCCTAAATAAATTAGATAAAAATCGAAATAAAACGACATAAAAAATAGAATAAACAAATCATTATGAACTACAAAACACTTACCCACCTTTTGTGGAGGAGGAGGCGGCGGCAACAATGGCTAAAAAATGGGGAGAAAGCCGGGGAGGGAGGAGGCGCCGGCTTCAATGGCGAAAACCGGGGTGAAACCGACGGGAGGGAGGTTTTGGAAGTTTTAGATCTGAAGCTGTTCGCATTCGCCATATGCGAACTTTAGGAAACCTAGATGACGCCACGTGGCGCGCTCTGGCCAGTTTCAGTTTTTCGCATTTCCCTTATGCGAACATATTTTACTCCACTATACGGGACTCCTGGTCCTGGACTCCAATACAAATGTTAGGAACACCCAGATGACGCCACGTGGCGCGCCCTGGCCAGTTTCAGATTTTTCGCATTTCCCTTATGCGAACATATTTTACTCCACTATACGGGAGTCCAGGACCTGGACTCCAATACAAATGTTAGGAACACCCAGATGACGCCACGTGGCGCGACCAGGCTAGTTTCAGTTTTTTCACATTCCAATTATGCGAAATATTGATGATCACATCGCCTGTTTGCTTTTGCCACGTGGCGCGTTGAACGGGAGGCATGACTTGGTTCGCATTTCATACATGCGAACATATTTTAACTATACGACAGTCCAGTTCCTGGACTCCAATACAAATTTTACTAATATTCTTTGAGGGTAGTCCTGTAGTCCTGGACAATACAGAAAATTATGACTAGTACAAATTTAATATTTTTTAAACTATTACACAAATACAAACATAGACTTGAAGATTGTTCCAATTAGTACACAAACCAAAACCCAAATACAAATTCAAAATTCTTAGAATTATTACACGAATACAAACTTAGAATTAATCAAACCATTACACAAACACAAACACTAACAGAACCACTACTTGAAGATTTTTCAGATTATTCCGCAAACACAAACTTTGAATTCCTACTCAGAATTTTGAAGATTGATCATCAGAATCATCAGTCTGCATACGGGGTACACCATGTATTCCATATCGATCGTAAGCATGATTCAAAGGAGTCCTGTCTGAAGATGGATGTGAGAATGCGCAGTTGAAGGTATCATGATCAAATCCTCCACATCGCGGGCAAACTTTCTCAACTGCGCATGCACTGGCATTATGGCCTTCTTGATGACATCGACCGCAAACTTGAACTCTCTTGTTACCAAATTTTTTCGTATAATCCATAAGTCCTTTCTTTCGATTCACACACGTCCGACCTGGGCCAGCATGGTGGACGAGTAATGTATCATCAGGCCTCAGCTGCCACGTCACCTGTGGCCATGGTTGAAGGACCGGGTTGAATTCTCTAGAAAACTGAATAGCCCATTGTTCCCTACTATAAAATGAATCAAAAAGGGGTAATGGATCATGACGTAGAAACCTGGCAACAGCAAGCGCATGGGAGCAAGGAAACCTGTATGCCTGCCACTTGTAACATGTGCACATCCTGGCGGCGTAGCTTACCTCATGGATATTTCCACCCTTCCATGGCCGATCAGGTAGTGAGTACGTGATCATTTGGTACTTCTGATTCCTCTTGCGGAATCTGGTAACCTTGTGACCCATCTGATGTATACGGTATTCGTCATACCGTTTCATGGGATTCGTCACGAGGGGTGAATGGCATTTGTTAATTTCATCTATGTTTTCCTGAAACAACTTGTTAGTCTTATACAATATGGCAAGAATCAAAGTAGTGATAGGGAGCATCAGGCAACCTTTTAAGACATTATTAAAACTCTCGGATATGTTCGAAGTCATTTCTCCCCAACGATATCCCCCGTCCCAATAACGGGTACAGTTCCCAAGACCAATTTGCTGAAGATATATGGCTGCATCTCGATTTTTTATTTCTAAATTCATCCATTCTTTTTCAAACTTGCCTTTTTGCAACATTGAACATGCCCTTTGACAAGGTCTTTTGAGTTACTGCCCAGGAAAATTGCCAGCTAAATTTACTTTGATGTGCTGCAGACAATAACGGTGCACTCCCATCCCTGGAAATTTATCAAGAATAACATCCATAGCAGCAAGAATACCCATATGGCGATCAGAGATCATGCAGGTCTCCTTGTCAAGTAGAACAAATTTTTTCAGGTATTTGAGGAACCATTTCCAGCTATGCAATGTCTTTTCATCCACGAGGGCAAACGCGATGGGAACAATTGTGTTATTCGAGCACTTCACACATGCCACGATCAATTTTGCTTTGTATGAACCTCGGAGGTGGGTGGCGTCGACGGTTATGACCGGCCAAGCAGCTCTAAATAAATGTATAGCTGGCCCAAATGCCCAAAAAATGTACATGCATACCTTCTTCCGATTCTTGGTATCTTTAGTGAACTTAATCTGCATACGGGTATCTGGGTTTGCTCTGAGCAATGCTTCCTGAAAATTGGACAGTTGTTGTAAGTTGCTTTCCCATGTGCCATACAGACTGTCAAGTGCTTTTCTTCGACCATGCCATTCCTTTTTGCAATAAGGGGTGACCCTATATCTCTTATTTACTTCGACTTGGATCTGCGCGATTGAATAACCTGGATCTTTTCGGACATTGGCTGTGATCAATCGAGCAATCATTGTGGACGTCAAGTTTCGAGCTTCGTTTCTTGTGGTTGCACCAAGACAGTTGTGGCTCTCGATCCATACCACCATTCTCCAAGTATTCGTGTCTTTTTGCGAGGTAGCTCGACATTTCCACAAGCAAGTAGTGCCGTGGAGAAGTTCTTCTGGGTACTTCGGCCCTTTAGTCTCGCATTCAGTGGCCCACGTATAGGGACGGCTATATTTTACCCGACATGCCCGACCCTGTCGCAATGACCATTCCCCCACAGCTGTTCGTACCTCTTTCTTGTTAGCAAAATGTACACCATGTCTAACCGTCTGCCAATTACCGTCCCACATTGTGATCCCATCAGAATCCTCATGCAGTTCAGACTTGTCCATGTTATTGATGTCGTCAAAAATAGACGGTACTACTGAAGATGCGTCATGGTCACTGTAATCATCATCAGACTCATCGGACGGCACATACTCCTCGTCACTGCTTCCCTATACGTCATCTTCTGTGTCATTGCCATCTTAATCTGTACCACCAACACCACTAGCCCCTACACCATCATACTGACCACTACTAGTTCCTTCCCCAACATCTTGAACAGGTTCATTTGCAACCTCTACGTACAATGTTGGACGCGAATGGGCACCTCGGTAAATCCATGACATTGACTCATCGTCTCTTATGGGCGCTTTCCCCCTTCTGCCGTACCCATCTGTGCAGACGAAGTATTTTTGGGTTCTCAGATTCCAAAAGCCTGTGTACATAATTATCAAGTTCAGAGAAACTCCACACTCGATCGATACGAACTGTTGCATCGGGCAAAAATAACTTATCCCCATCTCCCTAACAAGATCGATCACTAGACCAGAATATAGTCAGATCGAAGAGACCCGGAAAAGACATATTCAGGGTTTTATTCAATTAAACATACAAATACATCAATTCATGTTTGTTATAACAGTATTCTACCTCACTAGCAGTAATTTATTCCAAATAACGATACAATAAGTCCTATCTTTAGTGAAAATCTCTAACATAATTTAATAATTCAATATAATTCAACATCTATATAACAAAGTTTTCAATTAAAATAAGAACAAATTTTGATCAAACAAATAAATTTAGATTTACACAATGTATTTGATCAATTAAAACTAAATTTATTCAACAATACATGAATTTAGCACGCAACATTAATGACAAAATCTAAAATTAACTGAATATAAAAAAATATAAAATAGGGTCAAAAATATAAAAAATAAAAAATATTTATTTAAGCAAATTTTCTAAAACCAATTCTCAATAACTATCTAAATTATTAAATTTAGTAATTTCGTACACCAAAACACCATTAATAGCCCCAAATAATAATAGAATGTATAAATTTTACAAACTTGATAGAGAAAAAAAACTTACCTAAATGGGTTGCCTCTGTCCTGCTCCCGTTCAGCCCAACCATCCAACCTTCAATCTGAAGAATGCCTCTTTCCTGCTCCGCCTCTTCTACCCGAATGAAAATTTCAACTGAATGCAAGAAGAAAACAATTGATGGTTTTTAGTTCTGCCGTATCTGGAGTGGTGATGAGTTAAAATTATGACTAGACATCACATTCGCATTTGCTAAATGCGAACATCTATCTAAATTGTCAGCAATTGCCACGTGTCGATAAGATATTCGACCAATCAGATTTTAATAGAATAAAAAGATAATTTCATATTTTTTATACGCTAAAATTTGTTGTTCGCATTCGTAGAATGTGAAAAGCTTATGATGGCTCACACCTTTTCCTTTCCTTCCGTGTCTGCTTTAATAATTCATGTATTAATTCATTCGCATTTGTCGAATGCGAAATTTGTGTGATGGCTCACACTTTTCTCTTCCTTCCGTGTCTGCTTTAATAATTCATATATTAATTCATTCGCATTTGTCGAATGCGAAATTTTTGTGATGGCCCACACTTTTTCTATTTTGTTCCGTGTTTGCTTTAATAATTATTATATTAATTTATTCGCATTTATCAAATGCGAAAACTTGACCGAATAAAATATTTTTTTTATCTCTTTTGTTCATATTGTTTGCTTAAGTTGAACTAATTACTTACGTAAATGTCTTTGCATATAGGAAATGCGAAAATCAATTTGTTCGCATACCACAAATGCGAGAAACATGTAAATTTCTACCTCTCCAACCCTAAGAACAACTTTTTCTGCCAACTGAAGTTTGGGGTATATTAATCTCACGGACCCCTAATCTAATTAACCAACAACAGTTCCATTGACGCACCAAAGCAAAACAAAAATTTTATTATTATAATCCCATGAACAAAACTGAAAAATAACAGAAACAAGAACGATAAAAGAACCAATCACATAAGTTACTCCGTCTCTATCCCATTCAAGTACTCATAAAATGGGAAGGACGGAGCATAAAACAAAGATCATGAAAGCTGACACATAGACAGCTTGACCTAGTTGTACACCATGAATCTCTTTTAACTTCAGTTGAGCCCTTTATTTTTTCAAATGCATTCATCCCCACTTCTCTGACAACGCGAAACATCCAGACACATTAGCTAGTTTTTATTTTTGTAATAAAAGATGATCATGTCTTGTATCCAATGACACAATCTTTGAGGGTCATTTCACCGAAGCCATGTCCAGCACATCGAAACTGAATTTCGTTATACGCGGCGGTCATGCAAGCGGCGCAATCTTGTTGCGACAAGGTCATCTCGCAACTTCCATGCCCAAAAGCAATACCAGAAGGAGATGGATCAGTTGAATCGAAGTACATATATCCTAATGTAGTAGGTGTCATCGTCATTACATCATTGAGAACATAAGCTATGGTACTTTGGTGAGGATCGTCCGGTGGATATTTCAGAAAACTGCAATCTTGTGTAACTATTCCAGTGTTTGGATCGCCGCTGACAAGACTGGTACATAGGCCCGTGATCATTATTGTTGCGATCACGAAATTTAGGGTGAATGAAGAAGTACTCATGATGATGATGATTTAGATCATAATTTGGCTTCTGATTGTAGACTTACCCGTTTTTTGGGGGTTTGATTATGGTCTATGGATGAGCATCTCGTAGCTTAAATCTGGGTTGGATGAATTGGTTAATCCGCTGAAATTGCCATCTTAGTCAATTGGAAATTTGTACGAGAAATAGATGCTGCCTGCAAAATTCTTGGTGTGAAGTTAACTATGATGATTTACCCAAAGCGAGACATCACAAATTTTTGAGTTTATGTTTTTTTTTTTTTTTTTTAAATGGGAGTTTTATGTTAAAAACTAGATTAGAATGGACAACACAATATCCATTTGGAAACTTTTTTTTTTTTTTTGAAAAGACTTTTAGAAACTAATTTATATCTATCGAACATATAGATATAATTCCAAATAATAATAATAATAATAATAATAATAATAATAATGCAGTTTATAATCTTGACTTCGACCGTAGAGTAAATAAGTACGTGAAATTTGCTCGCATACATAATAAAAATAATCGTTACCCGTAACATGCATTTTTTTTTTCTGAAATCATGTAACATGCATACTTGGTTCAAAACTGGTTACTACGAAGCTGTTTGAATTGCTTTTGCTACTATAATTGGGAATTTTAACAGTAATGTCCTTTAAGGCTTTGAAGAAAAGAAAAATAATAGACACAAGATCCGCTTATGGTAATAAATAGATGAATATTGAATTAGTGAAATGAGTAAATGCATGTGCATGTTTATTTTATAAATCTGCTCTAGCAACCCCTTTCATGGTTTTTAGTATTTCATCGTAACCTAAGCATGACCACGGTTCAGGTTTTAACCAGAAACGGTCCGGAACAGGACCGTCGATTCATGAACCAGACCAGAACCGTGAGTTACGGTTCATAAAACCATACTTGGACCGCCTAGTCAAGGTCCGGTTACAGTTCAAGCTTTCCAAAAATCGTAAACTGACGGTTTAAACCGACAGTTTTGAACTGGCGGTTCAAACCGTCAAAAACCTCCAATTAACCGTCGGTTTCCTAAAAAAAGCGTATAGAAATATTAGTTTTTATAAACATAAAAATGTTAGTTACCATCTCATTTTCAAAATAGATGTCGTTTTCTAATTTTTGGTTATATCAAACTCTTGGTCTATTTTGTTTTCCAATAATAATTTTTAAATTTTTTTCCATATTAGCCTTGTGTTTTAAGTATCATTTATAGAGTCTCAACACACAAATACTTAAGTCGTCAATCTAATTAATTAGGGGTTCAATATAATTGTTTTCATTTGTTAATGATTAGCATGTTACTATTGTAGTGCTCAAAGTATGTAATTGTTTTTGTTAATATTATGTTTTGTTGTTCTGTATTTAGAAAAAAATGTAATGATAATTCATCTTTTTGAATAAATTTCATATATTGCCTAAATATTTTCATTTTTGTTATTATTTATAAAATCAAGAAAATACATGTGAAGTTGTCCTAAATTTAGTTAAAGGAATTTGTATTAAATTTTTTTTGCTAGGCTAACAATCATACATCATAAAAGACATTTCATTTTTTTTAAAAAACCAAACACGAAATTTGTTTTTTTTTTTTTGAAACACACAACACAAAAAATTGTATAAAAATTAAGTTAAAATCGTAAACGAACCGGTTTAAAACCGTCAACAAACCGAAGGGTTCAAAACCGGAACCGGACCTTAACCAAAGGTTTCCGAACCCTAACCGTAACCGTAGAGTTAAGGGCCAATTAATTTCATCCGTTTCTTGAACCGTGAACCGGCGTTTCATGAATCGGAACTGGCGGTTCTGAATCATGGTCATGCCTATCGTAACCCTTGTTGAAAATTTCCAAGGAATGTGATACGTAGACGGAGGGTAATATAATTTAAGTTGACCTTACAAAAATTCATGGATCGATCGAATTGTACTTGGAGTGGCTTGGCGTTTATGGGTCTTACCAATTATAACAAAGATTTAAAAATCTTTTCTGTCTATAGGGATAAAAGGGTAATTAGCATTAAAATCCACTGAAAACTACGAGGTGAAAATACTGGGCTTGTGACGTAAAGATTTAGAGTAGTTACGAATTTGTTAGAAAATGTACCCACTTTCCGAAATTATTGTTCAGTTTGGCAATTCATGTATTAAACAAATTGAATTAAAATGAACATCCAAAGTGAACATTAATTTTGAGGCCAAAAATAATAATAGTTCCAAGTTGTCTCACGGGTATGGAGTTGTTACTTTTCTATACAGAGAAAACCACTGTAATTAAGAGGTAATCTAGCTAGAAATCGACTTACAATCACACCAGTGTAAACAACCGTTGATCTAAGAACCAGCCAGTTATTTTCAATACGAACAAACTTAATCAAATCCATCCCATATAACATAATCATGGTGCACACATCACATACCTGGTCATCTGATCTTGAACACGGCGCTAGTGTTTCGACTTTCGATTATATCCAAAATGATAAATCCACTGAACATTGACTTCAACTTCGCCAATGGAATTCACGAATGTAACAACGTCAAAAATCACCGACGAATAGGAATGACCAAACACATTAGTTATTAACAACCTAAAAGGCAGTATGCTAGAAGCTAGAATGAAAATAATAATAATAATAATAATAAGGCGACATTGTGCTCGAATTGAACGGGAAAAAGAAAATCCGAGAAAGGAAAATCAACCAAACCCCAAGAAAACTATGTATGAAGTAAATCATACGAACTTCCGAAGGATTCAAAACATGGATAATCAAAGGTGTGGTGAATCAATATGGAAGAGGGGACATCCCTATCTTCATCGTGATTACACACCATGAATATTACTATCATGTCAAAAAAAAAATTCATATTAAACTTTAATATTTGTACTATTTTCCTCAAAATTCTATGTAAATTATTCTTTGGAGACCGACAGAGTAATTTTGTTTTAGATCCCTTGATTAATCAGGTCCTTTGTGTTCGAAATTCAACTCTAGTTTACACTTTTATTCCTCCTTTTATAGAAATTCAAAATCACGCATAATTTCCTATAGTTGAACGGTAAACAGAATATCTCCATGATCCGTATGTATGTAAGTTGTTTAAAGTCCTCTTTGGAGATTTCATGACTACCGCTTAACTATTAACAACATGAAATTTTTTTTTCCTTAATAATAGACTAAACGATAATTGAAAATGTAAATCAAAGTTAAGGAGCAATGTCCTCATTAGCTCTTTATCCCAATGCACGGTACGCGATAGTACAATCCTGAAGATCCACTCTACCAAAGATATGGCCAGGGCAAATATCTTGAATTTCAGTATATGCAGCAATTAAGCACACTGAGCAATCCGAAGTTGATAAGGAAGCCGCACAACTTCCATAACCCAAAGTTTGCCCCGACGCTGAAGCATGACTATATCCCGGTACGGTGGGCGTTACCGTCATTACGTCGTTAAGAACGTATATGATGTCACTCTGGTGATGATCGTCAGGCGGAAACGCCGTTGGATCGCAGTTTTCTGTAATAATGGTAGTGTTGGCGTCGCCATTCACACCCCGACAGTACCATGTTCCAGTGATAAGCAACAACAATGTTGTTCCCAGGAATTTTGGATTGAAAGAAGCCATGATGGAAGTGCTTTTAATTTTGCTTCTGATCATGCATGAAGCTATTTCGATGCTTAAATATATGGGTGAGATAAATAGGTTCATCCGCTGATTTTGTTGTCTTTCATTACTTGGAGATAGACTAGGTTCTCATAGATGCTGTCTGAAATTCGATGTGTGAACAAACCTAGGATATCTTACCCCCAAGCAAGACATTTGAAATTTTTGAACTTCTTCTAAGGATAAATATTTATTTACTCAATTTTTTGACACCTTTCTGAATAACAATGTGTTCTATTCTCTGGGTTGTCTGCATTCTTTTGTGACTAAAATGACAGTCAATTGGCAGCTTGTAGCTTGTCTGTTTTCGGCAAAGAGATCCCTTATGTTTCCGGAAAAATTAGGTAGACTACCATATTCATTGTATAATTATTTGCGATTCGGTGTCGTTGCTTAAAGTTTTTGTCCATGGTTTATTGCTAATTGTAAGGATACCATTTTAATAAGATAAATCTTATGCAATGCCTCTTGTATAAATTTTACATGTATCAGAAAACTTCTTTTGTATTTTGGTTTTTTTTATTCATAAATTATGGAATGTCCACAAGTTACCGTCCTAATTTACTTTAAAAAGTTACGATTATGCCTACAAACTATAGGTGTTGGCTCAAAAACCCAAAAAAAAAAAAAACCAAAACAAAAAAGAAGACATATTTCTAATTAAAAAATCAACGGTAACATCTGGATATATATATATTGAACATGTATTAACATTTCAAAGTTAAGGAGTATTGTTTACAATTAAGCGTCACTGGGTAATGTGACTGCACCAGTTTTCGTTGGTCGTGATTTGGAGCAAAAAGAAAATAACATATACTGCATATATAACATGTACATCCAAGCCCTCTTTTGCTCAGGTATTAGGCTCTAATTCTAACCAAAAATCCATATTCAACGATTAAACAAAACATCCAAGTTAAAATCCACCTGTGATACATTCAGAGCCAACATTATTCAAAGGGGAGCCAACTTTTCTTCTTTCAAAAGAGGAAGATGAAAAATTGGCATCCCCTTTCCGGCTTGCATTAGTCGGAAAATTTACAAAAGGTAGGCCAAAGGTGGATTATCTGCGGAGAGAATTCCAAATCATTGGATTCAAAGGAAAATTTTCAATTGGATCGATTGGTTATCGACATATCCTCATATATTTTGATCTTGAAGAAGACTTTCATCGCTACTAGTGAAAGGATTGTGAACCTTGGATAAGCATCGGATGTGAGTCTTGAAATGGACTACTGAATTCAACCCAGCACATGAAAGATCGATAGTTCCGGTTTAGATCTCTTTTGAAGGTCTCCCCATTCATCACTTCAACAAGAACTACTTGTTGAAACTTGCTAACATCATAGGGACTCCTCTTCAGATTCATATGCCAACTCTCAACATGTCGCGACCTTCGGTGGCTCATGTATTTGTAGAGATAGATCTCCTAAAAGAGCATTCTATTCACATCAGGCTGGGAGTAGAAGGAAAGCCTAACTTTCAACCGGTTTACTATGAAAATATGCCGCAATATTGTGTTGATTGTAAAAGAATATGCCATGATCATCATTCCTGTCGACACAATATAAAAGCATTAGTATCGCAAAAGGTTGAATAGCCTTCATCAAAGCAGCAGTCAAAACAACGCTTACCGCTGAATCCTTCCACCACCAATATTGAGAATAATCTGATGCAGAAGATTGCTGAAGTAGCTGGAGATCCGACCCCTTCTACTATTGCCCGGACGGTGACACAAGTTGTTGATGTGGATTCACAGCCGTTGCTAGAATATGTCGTCGTAACCGTTTCAAAAACCCTAGTCGCACCCTCTTGATCTAGCACGCCCCTCGGCACAATTTCCACCGTGCCGACAGCATTAACTCCCCGCTCTCTGAAAGCTATTAAGGGCGCTCAACCTCAGGACTGACCACAATGGAAAAGATTTCCATTCCAGTTGACATTCCAGACAGCATTCCGCTTCCTTTAATCTCAAAATAATCAGAACTCGAAGCCGCCGCAGCCCCTAAGAAATTCGAGCCTAATTCTGCAGATCCTCAGTGAGGCTCTCCAACTCTTCCTGTGGAGAATCACCGGCCTTCCTCACAGTCGGAGACTGCTGCTAGCAATGGTGGCACATCAACATCACCGGTGGTAGAGGTGCGAGACGCAATCGACCACCGCACAGTTGTTGATGTCTCTTTTGCAAATGAAAATCGCCAATCAACTTTAACCCTGCCATCCACATCAATCAACTCGCTCGCAGCAAATGTTCTTGGAGAAAATCCAGCGTCACCAGAAGAAAACCAACGGCAGCAAGCAACGGATTTCTGGCGGGGGTTGGAGACCCCGTCGCGTCCTTTGACTGCGCAACAAACTTCCGTGATCTCTGCGCCAGTTGTGCAATCAATCCTCTCTCATCCGGACTTTCAAAAATCAAGAGTGGATAAGTCGCAGTCAAACTCCTTATCAGGCCAATATTTACCCTCAAATAAGGAAGTAATCTCTTCAACAAATAGTTCCAATAATAGCTCCAGTCAAAAGTTAAATCCTGCGGCTCAAGAATTTACCATCTCTCATCAGCCGCAAATTCCTCTTCTCAAGGATTTACTGCCAATTACGGCTCCAAAAATGTACTTGTCCAAGGATGATACGGAGATAAGGAAGACTACCGAGACTTTTATCCCAAATTATTCGATTGAAGAAATAAATTCTGAAGGCAGACTAAATCATGCTTCCAATGGTTCTGATGATAATGATATTGATATGGAGTATGCGATGGAAGAAGAGCCCTTTTACAGTGAAATTTCTACTACAACATTTCACAATCATTTGAAAAAAGTCAGGGCTAAAAAGAAAGTTCAAGTTCGTCGGTATGCTATATTAAACAAGGATTAAATCTTAGTTTAAAAATAAAATTGTTGTTGTTATAGGGTTAGTATATTCACTGCCTTATTTTTTTCTTTTATTATTAATAAAATTATTTTTTGTTTTGAAAAAAAATATGTACAGCTAGAATAAAATAGGTCACGTTGTAGATTTATTTTCAAGCGAATAAAATATTAATGAGACTTAGCTGATCAAAAACTCAAAACCAGAAAACTCGTACAAAAAAAATCAAGAAGAGGTGCTATTTCAGGGAACAAAATTTTTAATCAATAACAAGAGTTACAGAAAAAGAGTTAAATCATCACTTTAAGAAATGCTTGGTTTTGACAGCATTAGTTATGTTTCTCGTGAAATGTAAACTTACTTTCTTGTTCTGTCCCAAAAAAAATTAATAAATAAATCAACATTCAGTTTTAAAATTTTTATTTAAAATAGTTCAAACCGCAAACACAATGTGCGCTGTATCCTTTTCTAACAATGAAAGTAATTAATATCGAAAAACATGTATGTGTAACCCCAACTTTGTGTTTCAGACACCTAAAAAGATGGCCCTTTTAGCGTTGCTGTATGATAAAGTTTGTTTACAAGAATCCAGATCAATTCCATCCAGATGAGCCCAAATGTGTTGAACCCATTTGGAACAGAGCTCGAAGTCTGGTAAAATTCCACCGTACGGTTTATATTTTATACTACTTATAAAAGTCTAGTAATATTAATACTTTTATTGTTCTGAAACAATTGTTTTTTTTTTTTTTGTTTTAGTGAATTTTTTTTTTTCTGAAGAAGGAGATTTTTGTATCAATTGAAATAAAAATAAAACTTCTATTGAACACTCATTAATATTCTTAATTGGAAAGGTAAAGGGCCAGCTTTCTCTTCTATGGGTACTTTCCTTACTATTGTTCCTGAGCATTCTTTCATGCAATTTTACAAACTAGCATAGGGTAAATATTTTACCCCAAAACACAGCTTCATTTCTTGGTTAGCATTGTTTGACAAGTTACAGACTAGGGAGAGAGCTGCAGGATTTGATCAGTCTATCTGTATGTGCTTTTTGTAATATGCATATAGAGTCGAGGAATCATCTGCTCTTTGAATGTCTTTTTTCGGGTCATATTTTCACTAAAGCCATGCATATGGTTCATGTATCTGCTCCTTTTTTGCCGTGGTCTGATCTAGTTGTATGGATGATGTCACAACATGGATCAACCACTGTTATTGATGGCATTGTACGGAACACTTTTGCTGCTACAATTTATTTCATTTGGAAAGCTAGAAATAACCTCATTTTCAGAATAGACACTCCCAAAGACCTCATGATTTGCCAGAAGATTAATTTTGCCTTGACGATAAATTTGGCAAGGATCACGAAGATGAAGAATAACAATCTAAACAAGGTTTAAGCCCAAATGATGAAGATAAATCCGACCTTGGTTGCTTAGAAGAAACTTGCTTTTTATGATCAGTGATTTTTGTGTATAGGTTAAGGTTAGTTTGTACAGTATGACCTTTAACCAGTGAATTTTGTTAGATCCGTATGGAAGATTGTGTACCAAAACTTCTAATATTCGAAATGGAACAAAACAACTTTTGTTTTAAAAAAAACAATTATTAATATTTAACAGAATGTATAATAGGTTGATGGTTTATTATTACTTTATCCTTTTGTTTGTAATACCATATCGATTTCCTTTGATATTAAAAAAAAATGAACAAAAGAAAAGAAACGAGGGAAAGTGGTCAAATTATATATTCATTGGCTGCAATCAAACTAGCTCTGGATGGGGTAGAAAACACTACACAAGTCACAGAATAAAGTAAGGCAATGATGTATTGAAACTTGAGCGAGCTACAGCTGTCTTTCCACTTGAATCCAGAATCCTGCTTCTTGTCCAAAACAAAGAGTATTGGGATGTCTCAAAATTAAGAGTATCGTGACGAAATATGTTACATTTCGCAACGATGATAACCTGAATTTTTCTTACTTCGAAATTAAGTACCATTGATATACATTTGTTCCAAAATATAGTATTAGTCCAAATGTTTTATAGTCCCATAAAATGTGAGTTACTTTAAAGTTACAATTTCTCATAACAGCCCACTATATATCATTATCTCAGCATAGGAGGATCTGTCCTGTATCCATTTTGTACAATCTACAAGGCTGACTTGAGCAAAGGCAAGAGCAGGACAGTCATTCCCAACAATATTAAGCACAACGATCATACAAGATTTGCAACCTTCAAACGACAACGGTGAATTACAACTTCCGAAACCAATTGCCTGATAATCGTGATAGAGTATGTAATTAAGGAAACCAAATTAGGATTTCCGGAATAGTCGGCTAGGGTTTTATGTATCCTTGTATATATATATATCTCAATGTACCATCGGTAATATACAGACAGAAATATAATTCTTTTAAATCGGAATCCGGCGATGAATCGGTGTATACGTATCCCCGAGTAGCGGGGGTCATTTCTGTCACATCGTTAAGAACAAAAGCTATACTCTTTTAATGAGGATCATCACTGGGGTAAATGATAGTGCTAAATGCTCCACAGTTACAACCAAATCCGGAAGGCCACTCACCGCACTAAGCAAGGGTATTAACATCATGATAACAAAAAAGTAGGGTTTGAAAATTTTGAACGAAAGAAGCCATGAAATGGTATCAATTGCTTGCGAAAAATCTCTATGTGCGTTTCTTTTTTCTTTTTATGTTTTCCTATGCTTTGGTAAAGGCCATTCTTTTGCTTAAATAGGTTTCTCAATGTATTGGTTTATCCGCTGATATTCATGCTGTACATGGGATTAAGTATATTTGATTCCAAGGTACTAAAACTTCCTCAAGAAAAAACAAATAAGTGAAGTGAGACATATCAAACAAATTGTCCAACTTCAAAATGTTAAGTTGTCAAATTAACTAACCTACCTAGTAATTTACTAAACACTTTTACATTTTGCATGAAGTTCGATAACATCGAAGTTGGTCTCTTTTTTCTTCACATACGAATCAATATTAACATCGATTTAGTAGAAACGAGAAAAACTATAATTATAAGATCGGGTCTATCCTTACGGATAAAACTGTACAAAGACAGTGATTGAAACTTAGCAAAAAAATTATTTCCATAGAAAAGGGTATTTTCCTACAACAAACACCCCAGAAAACTAGTGCTCTCCTCAATTGACTTTGAGATGTTATAAAACAAACTAGATATTAAACATGCACGATGTGCGGGATTTATTCATATACATAATGAAAAAATATTTTAAATTTTTAAATGTGACAAGCATAAATAAAGTGATTGGTTTGTAAAAATAAATATAATATGATTAAAACCAAATTATGTTGTCGTTAGAGGTAAAATACTGCATCTACTGTAAAATGGAATAATTCTATAGATTTTAAGGAGAAAATGTAATAAAACGATAAATATAAATATTGTACAACTAAAATTAAATAAAACCATTAGTAAATTGTCATGTCAATTGATCAAACATAAATTTCGTTTAATTTCAAAATTGAACGTGTATGTTGAGATTCAAAAAAAATTAATATTTTTTGTTAATCAGAGAATTCATTTTAAAATTCTAAATGGATAGAATCAATAAAACCAAAGTGAACTCAATGAAATCAAGCAATTAAATAATAGGAAAAAATTTAAAAATTAAAAGAATGGTTACTATGGTTGCCGGCCATTTGTGTTGTTGCTGCTCAGTTTAGCTTTGGAGGGGGGGTTTAGGGTTTAGGGTTTAGGGTTTAGGGGAACCCACAGTACAATTGCACTACCACTGATCGATATATATACATGTTGGTTATGTGGATTTTTGGATTTTTTTTTTTTGAATTTTAAAATATTGCATATTAGGGTAAAATTAAGAATTGGTGATAAGTTTTTCCATGATTGATCCGGATTATGCTCAACATTTAATAACTTCAAAAGTTGAAATGTGTTACGTAATATATATTTGGCCTATATTTTTTTGTTTTCTTAGGTGAGGGAATAATATTTCACATTTAATTTCATTTACCATATAGTTATTACCAATTGATATTTACAAAATCAATGAATTCACATTCCAATATAATCTTGACTCTAATGATTTACAACTGTGCAATATTAAGAGAATGAATCAAAAGTGTTATATTTATTCTCTATTTAATTTATAATAAAAGTTTTAGGATAAGGTTTTTATTCCCTTTTTCTCCCATATAACAGAATTGTCCTTGTCCCATTTGATATATTTGATCATCTAACTGAACAATTATCTGTTTCTTTTTTTCTCTCCACACTTTACTCCGAATTTACTATTTATAATTTGAAATTGTGATTGTTTGTTTTAATTATTTTATATTAAATTTGAGGATTCATTTATAATTTAAATAAGTTTTTTTTAGAAGAGGTTTTATAAAATGACGCCTAGAATTTTTTTTTTATATGGCACTCTGATTAAGATTTATGAACTTTTTTTAATTCTTGGATGAGAACTAATTATCCCTGCCTATAGTGGATCGGACCATAAGGAGTATTGTTTTCATTCGATATTGTTTAATAAAATTTGAATCCCATAATTTAATTAAATGGAGTTTAGAAATATGATTTTTTTAATTATGAATAATTAATTAGTCAATTAACTAATTTCATTTAAAATACCTAAACATATGGGAATTAATCTCATAATCAAAGTAAAAACTTATATAAAGTAATAACACATTTAATGTTTATAATGATAATAAAATATTTCAATTTTTAAAATTCATTATGACCCGAGATTCTGCAGGAATGTGATAATGGTTTTTCTTTTTTTTTGAAAGTTTGCCCTTTTTAATTTCTTCTTGTGACATGAGGACTTGTTCGTAATTTCACTTAGTATTTTTTGGTTGGATATTTGAGAAAATAACACATAGGATTTTATCATATGTGGCACTTTTAAAAATATCTTTTGTTTTCTCTCTCCGGTTTCTTTTTTAGTATAATACTATAGATTAGATATCGTAATTAATGACTTCTAATTTTTTTCTCCAACTAACGGTATATAAAGAATTTGGTCGTGGAAAAACTCTGAATTACTCCCTCCGTCCCAAAAAAAAAGTCCACATTCAATTTTGAGTTTTGTACTGTTTTTAGTACAAATTTCAAAACTTAATGTGAACTATTTTTTTGGAACGGAGATCGTATAATTAATAATCAACAAATTGAGCTGCCATGGCCATTTAAATTGGAAAAATAGTACAAAAGTAAAACCCTATCAAAGTAAAATATATATATTCAAATACAAAAATTGGAAAAATAGTACAAATAGTACCTGAAAGAACTCTAATCCCTAACCGTAGTGTTATAGTCGACGCCTCAAAACCGAGCCTCCAACATAATGCTAGGGATAAAATAATAGTTAATGAATTTATTCAATACAAAAACAAATATATACACTAAGTTCAAAGAACCATGGTTTCTGCCGGTCTAGCATCTATTCTACACTTCAAAGGGAAAATTAAATCATATTTGCAGCGGGATTTGACCACGTAGGCTGTAGGTGAGATTCTGTTTACTACCCACCAGTCAAGGATGTAATTTGTTTTCCTTGTTCTTTTGACGTGGTTTTTACTCCAAACAATTTGATTAAAACTTTTATTTAGTAAGGTAGTAAGAAATAGTATAACTGCAAATGAAATGTAAGAAAACAGCGATAAAACCTCAAGCATTATTCTGATCCATGTCCGCTAGGTGCGCCCTGATTCTTCCAATATAAAATAACCAATACCTTCATTTAACTAGCGTTACATTGTAAAGTATCCAATCGAACAATCTTTGAGGATCACATCACCCGACAAATGACCAGGACAATAATTCTGGATAGCACCATACGCGGCGACCATGCATGTCTCGCAATCTGAAACCGACAACGACGGCGTACAAGTTCCTTGACCGGAAGCTTGAGAAAGAGAACCAGGAGGAGGCACATTACGGTATCGGTATCCCGGCGCGGCGGGTGTTCCCGTCACTAGATCACTCAGCACATAACCTATACTGCTTTGGTGAGGATCGTCGGGTGCGTAACCATCAATACTGCAATCTTCAGCGTAAAAATCTGTGTTCGGAGTTCCATTGACAACAAAAATCCGAAGGACAATGATCACCATGAATAGTGTTAATGTTGCAGACAAAAATTTTTGAGCGAAAGAAGGCATGTTTGATCCTTAATTTCTCAAGCATGATAGGAAATGTCTCCTTAAATAGTAGTTCAATGATTCGGTTTATCCGCTGATTTGGTTGTCTTATTTGGAAATATACACGTGTTTAAATTCTTAGGAAAAGTAATCTTTACAAGCTAGCTTGTTTGGTTACAAAATTTGATGTGTAATGAGTTACATGCATATTCAACGTTTTGAAGTTGATACTATCGGAGCGAAATGGAAATGGACGATAAAATTGTCGAGATTTAACATTTAGTTCAAATGATTCTTCGAACATTACAACTTAGTTATAAAGGATTTTAAACCGTTAGGAATTTTATTTATGAACGACAGACAGTAGTTTAGAGCATTAGATGTTTCGTGTATGAACGACAAACAGTTCATAATTTCCACAATGTGACTGATCAAATTAACCAGGACAAAATGGACAAACAAATAATTTCAAGAATAATATGTTAGCAAATTAGACTTTTGGAAAGGAGACCAGAACAATGAAGATCATAATCCGGTAGAGTCTCATTTCTGCATTGTTTGGAATTATTACTCCCTACGTCTTGTGATTATAACTTTTTAAATAATAGTAGTATTTTTTGTATATTTTATACACGGCAACGTATACTTTTTTTGTGACAAAGAACTACCATAATTATAAAGAAGTGTTTTAAAATAAATTGATAATGCCGTAAGAGATCAACAATGATGATGTTTCTCTCGGAACATTAATTATAAAAAAGTTACTCCGTTCTAAAATAAGTATCATAGCAAAATAGAGAAATTTGAAAATAAATATCGTTCTCACATTTCAATGTTTTTTTGTCCAAACTTTTCAAGATTACTCTCAAAAGAAGTAATGCTATTGGTAGACCTTTTTTAAAAGTAGTTAGTTGAGGATATTCATGTAATTTTTATTACCATATTTAAGAGTTTCTTAAACTATGTGCAAAGTGTAGGATGATACTTATTTTGGAATGGAGAGAGTTATTTTTTTAAAAAAAAATTAATCAATTGCAGCAAAGGTCTCATCGCATTAAACCTCAATGTCTTAAACTTTAATTGTCATTCGTCAGTTTAAATGCACACATTGTCTTGAATCAGTCACTTTTTTTTAATTACCAATTTAATTTTTCATTACATCATTATTTTTTAAAGAAATTGTAAAAAATATGTTTTGTTATTAGTGTTATTTTATCGCGATTAATTGCAAGTTGAGCAACTTTTTATTAGTTTTCACATCTTAGCTGTTGAAGGTTTTCCTAGTAAATGTGACCTTAAACTTGCTCAACACCATCTTTTAGCCTTCCTCATTGACACGAATAATTCGTCTCATAGCTCTTGATGAACTTTTCTTGTTTAATGTTTTGGTAAAAAATAATAAATCAAAATCACAAAAATAAAAATAATATTGACAGGGTGTACAGTTTGTGTTCCTGCTTGGGGCCGAACCAAGATGATTCCTTGTCCAAAACCAACCCTAAATACTTCATCGCACTACATTATGGGATATTTCCGTCTCCCTTCTCCTATCCACCCTAAGCAGCCGGGCTTCCTCTTTGATCTCTATTTAGGTCTTTCGAAACCCATTTCAGATTTTGGATAATTATCTAAACCCCGAAAATAGATTCACAAGTTTTCCATAGCTGACCCATATACGGTGAAAATACAAGTATAGGTAGCTGTCATACTCAGCCATCGATGCCCGCAAAAGACGAGGCGATGACGCCTGTGTTGTCCAAAAACTGGAAGTACCTTTTCCTTAATGTTTCAGATGTCGAGATCATTGAGTCTGAACCGAGTCAGGCGTTTATAAATTTTGTGAATAGGAAGTTCAGTGAAGCATCCTCCATAGATGAGTTCCGTAACTTCAAAACTCTCAAGATTTTTTATGAAACATCGGTTTCTATTCTCTAGATTTACCCACTGGAATGTTTTTCTCCAAGACTTTAGAAGTCTTAGAGCTACATGGATCAATTCTGATCGTGATCCCTGAAGTTGTCTCCCTTC
The DNA here is from genome assembly GCA_949775105.1 of Oldenlandia corymbosa var. corymbosa. Classification (NCBI taxonomy): domain Eukaryota; kingdom Viridiplantae; phylum Streptophyta; class Magnoliopsida; order Gentianales; family Rubiaceae; genus Oldenlandia; species Oldenlandia corymbosa. Next base: position 2,776,668 of record OX459123.1, read on the forward strand.
CAAATCTCAAGGTACTTCACTTTTCAGAATTGACCATCCAGTTTAACTGCGAATATGAGTTTGCTCAAGGATTTCCTCTGCTTGAAGATTTAATGTTGGATCAGATTAAAATCTGTTACAAAGAAGCACCTTTCCTCAAAATATCCTTACCCAGTCTCACAAGGTTCAAGATAACCGCGTACCAATCATGCCAAATACATACATGCTCCACATTATATTGACTTCAGTTTTCAATCATATCATGATCGCTCCCCAGAGATAAATTTATTAAACCGTGGGTCGTTGGTGTCAGCTAAATTCTCTGTTCCCAAGGATAAGTATAACTCGGAAGAGAGTGAATGGCTGGTAGAGCATTTATCCAGGATAGACAGCATCCAAGAGCTCGTTTTCCGCTTCACTTTTTTTTATGTATGTCCCAGTTGAATTTTTTGAAATGATCAGATCGAATGCCTTTCATTGAGTGTATCACACATATATATAGTACATTACATCAGAAGATAAGTACAACATGATAAAGTCCAGAATCTATACTACTCAATCTATAACATGATAAGAACAACTCAATGATAACTATGACACGCCCCCTCAAGCTGAAGACGGGATCGGAAGTAGTTGAAACTTGTCAAGAAACCGAAGAAACAGAATTTTGACTAAAGGCTTCGTGAGCACATCCGCTAACTGATATTTCGTACAGCCACAAAACCTTGAAGAATATGTTGTCTAATAAAATGAAAGTCTACCTCAACGTGGCGTATGCGAGCTCGAAAGGCAGGAGTAGAAGCCAAGAAGACCGCACTATTGTTATCACACCAGACGGTAGGAGCAGAACGTAAAGGAGCTCCCAATTCAGCAAAAAGATGACAAAGCCAGTGTAGTTCAACACACACATTCGTAACAGAGCGGAATTCAGCTTCAGTAGAGGACCTAGCCACGGTTGATTGCTTCCTAGACGTCCAAGCCATCAAATTAGGACCAAAGTAAATCAAAAAACCAGTTGTAGACTTGTGATCATCCGGGCAGCCGGCCCAATCGGCATCCGTAAAGGCTGAAAAAACACGAGATGGCGAAGAACGCAGCCAAAGTCTGCGATTAGCAGTTCCACGGAGGTATCGCAATACCCGTTTGATAGCTTGGAAGTGGATAGAGACATAGCGAAACAAATGTCGGGTCTGGCCTATGTCAAGAATATAGCATCGCTGAGAAAGGACTAGCCTTGCGGACGACGAAGGACCTAAATTCCCAGAGAAAAATGTAAGTCACCAAGATCCCGAATAGAAAATTCAGTTCCAATTCAGTGTATCACTTTCCGAACAAATAAAGGAGTATTTCCGGTGATAATAACATCATCAACGTATATGAGAATGAAGCATACACAATTAGCCGAGGAAATAATGAACAACAACGGATAGCATCTCGATTGGCGAAAGTGAAGCGACAACAGAAAATCACTAAGGCGAGAGAACCACACCCTCGGAGTTTGCTTCAGTCCGTACAAAGATTTATGAAGTTTACATACATGGTGCGGACGAAGTGGATCAATGAAGCCCTACGGTTGAACCATATATATAAACTCCTTGAGCGTCCAATTTAGCAATGCATTACTCAAATCAATTTGCTTGATAGGCCAGGAATGACTTACAGCCACGGAAAGAACGGTTCGTTTGGTGACCGGTTTGATGACGGACTGAATGTATGGGTGTAATCAACATCAAAGGATTGAGTGAATCTTTTGGCAACTAACAAAGCTTTACACCGATCCAGGCTGCCACCAGGGTGAGTTTTAACTTTGTAGAGCCATCTATTACCAACAGCATTGACGGAAGGAGGTGGTGGGAGTAATGTTCAAGTTTTGTTGATCATGAGAGCATCAAACTCACGTTTCATCGCTTGCTGCCATTGCGGCTGGGATTTACCCTGCGAAAAAGAGAGAGGAGCCACTGGAAGACAAGGTGAGAGAGAAATAGTATGAGAAAATTTTGATTCATGAAGTGTGGAAGGACGCAAGGTCATGGGATGCGTGCGACCGAGGGGAATCGGAGTAGCATTAGAAGGCGGAGAGTGATCTAAATCAACCACAAGATGAAGCCCAGACGGAGAAGGGGACTTTGGAGAAGGAGATGCTGAAGGCGAAGGAGTAGCGGAGGATAAGTCGGAGGCGGCAGAGTTATATGAAACAGAAGCGGAAGTAGGGTTAGGGTTTGGCGAAGTGGGGCTGGCGGAGGAACGGCGAGAAACTGAAGGAACAAACAATGGTGTTGCTGGAGGTTCCTGGTTTGTGGAAGGAAGGAGAACATGAGGGTGGTGTAGCCGGATGAAGGGAAACCTGAATTCGTGAAGGAAGGGAAGGAGTTTGCGGCAGAGGAGTAGAAATGTCGACATGAGTGGTAGAGGTAGCAAAAGGAAAAATGGGTTCATCAAATTGGACATGGCGGGCTATATAAATCCGATTGGTGGGAAGGTGGAGGCAGTGATATCCAAGATGAGGAGGGGAATAGCCTAAAAAAACAAATTATTGAGACCTAAAATAGAATTTGTGTTTATTATAGGGTCCTAAATTTAGATAGACAGCACACCCAAATACTCGTAAAAACAAAAAATCAGGTTGTTGCTGAAATAAGAGTGTACGGGATTTGATTGTTGTGCAAAGAAGATGAAATCCAGTTTATGAGAAAAACGACCGTTTCAAATGCAAATTCTCAATATTTAAAGGGAGCACTCCTGTGGCCCAAAAGGGCAAGACCGATATCGACATTTGTCAAATTTTTCTTTCCGCCGTACCATTCTGCTCATGCATATGAGGACAAGCAATACGGTGGTCTATGTCATGAGTTTCTTAAAAAAGTATTAAGGGATCGAAACTCCCAATAAGAAATGACTGATTTTATAGTTGTTTGAAACTGATTTTTTACAAGCTTTGTGGATTGCTGAAAAAAAGAAATAACATCACTTTTTTGTTTGATAGGGAAGAATCATGTAAATAAGGAAAAATCAGTATGGATGAGATGGTGTCGGACCCCAAACATCAGTATGGATGAGATCCAAAGGCTAAGAACTACGATGAAAAGTTAAACATAGACTACCACGATGCATTTTGCCTAGACAACAGGCATGACATTTTTCAGAAGATGGCTTGACAGAGCCACACAGTAACTGAAATTTATTGACTAGATGCCTAACAGTGATGTAACTAGGATGACCAAGACTGTAACTAGGATGACCAAGACGAGCAAGCCACCTCTCGACGTTGGCTAGAAACGCTGGGGGGGATGATTGTTGAGAAGTGGAATGACCTCCAAACCTATAGAGTCCGAACTCAGTTCCTCCATGCACAAGTGTCGCTTGAGATAGTCGATCGTCGATCCTTAACAAGACAAGAAAAAAATGAAATTCAACATAACAATTGTTATCATGAAATAATTTTTGCACAAATAAGAGAGGTTTGGTGAGAGATGGGACACGTATAATATTTTGCAACTGTAGAATTTTTGTGGGGGTGGAGATAAGAGTGTGACTAACATGAGTAATAGGAAGCAATTTACCGTTTCCAACAGTAAGTTCATCAGGGCCATGATACTCATTTGCAATGCTCAAAGAAAAGTTCATCAGGGCCATGATACTCATTTGCAATGCTCAAAGAAGACAGATCCGGGGTGGCATGGTGAGTGGCGCCAGAATTGGGATACCAAGGATTATTGTTGACCACCGGATAGGAGTTGGCGAGATGAGCCTGGGGCGGAGTGGGAAGCAGACCATCAGAATAAGGGTTATATTGCTGAGGCTAGGGGGATGAAGTTGTGATCAAACCGTCTCCGACAAGTAGCAGCTGTGTGATTAGAGTAGCCACATAGTTGACAAGGACCACCCGAACCAGAATTAGGGTTGTTCAAAAAGCCCCGTCGTCCACCACGATTGCTACACCCTCCATGACAACTACCACCGCCCTGTGAGCCGCGACCACCGCGAGAGGAAGAGGCAGATTGCGCATAGGACGATTGCACAATGAAAGCAGTGGGAAGGGTGGGCTGCTGGGACTTCAATAATTATTCATAAGCAACGAGTGCTGGTTCAGGCCGTTGTGGGAGAGCCCCAATAATTCCATTAAAATCGGATCCCAATTTTCCGTAAATGATGGCATTGAACTTGGCCGGGGGAATAGCATGGTCGGCCATAGCTAACGAATCAGCAATTGATTAGGCCTTGTGAAGAAAGGCCGAAACGGACAGATCGTCCTTAGAGAGATTATGAAGTTCAAGGACAATTTGAGTTTGTTGTGCATGAGAGAGCAACCCATAACTTTGCTCCAACACAGCCCAAGCTTCGGCAGAAGTAGAAAACCCCTAGAGGCACGGAAAAATGGATTCCGATATGGAGGAGAGAATCCAAGAGAAAAGAAGTTGATCCTTTTGTTGCGACAAAGCAAAAGCATTTGGTTGAGGGAGTTGTGTAGTTGGATCGATAATAGTAGTATAAGGAGCAACTTCGGAACCGTCAATAATGGGCTGAAGGTTTAGCATACGAAAAAGGGGAGTAAATTGGAGCTTCCAATTCGCAAAATTTTCACGCGAGGACAGTTTAATGGCAAAAGATTGATGGAGGGAGGAGACATTAGTGGAGAAAGAGAATAGCGAGGGGGCTGAAACAGAAGTAGAAGTCGGAGAAGATGAGGAAGACATCGAGGGGGAGGAAGCCATAGATGAAGCAGCAAGAGACATATTGAGAAAGAAGAGAGAAGATAAAGGATCGTGTAGCACCAGGAAGCTGATACCAAGTTGAATTCTCTAAAATGTTCAGATCGAATGCCTTTCATTGAGTGTATCACACATATATATAGTACATTACATCAGAAGATAAGTACAACATGACTATACAACTCAATCTATAACATAATAACCACAACTCAATGATAACTATGACAGTCCCAAAGATGATTAATGTATTAATGTTGAGCACATGGCAGCAGCCTTAATAGGATTTTATTTGTTTCGCAGGTTTTCATGGGTTGTGACGATTCACTACCCAAGAATCAAAATACGCTTCAGCTTGCAGTTCAGGAATTTATGTTGATGTTGTGTCAATTTTCATACAAGGTACGAATAATTAGTTTCGACACCTTTTACTATACTTTTCAACAAAGTGGTTCACTCCGTTAATATCTAATAAATCTTGTTTTCTTTCGAGCTGAAAAAGTTGTTACTACAAAAGTTTATTGCATTGTTTTCTTCCGTTGTGCAGAATAGTTTTATTCCTCCCAAAATTCAGACACATTGTCCAAGTCGCCGTCTAAAACAAATCAGAATACAAGTATTTGATGATTATCATATCGACAAAGACTTTCTCATAATGAGATCCTTTTTGGAACACGGGCCAGTCCTGGAAAAAATTACCATAGAGACATTTTACTCTCCATTTTCGGTATCAGCAAACTCACAATTGTGTGAGCTGGAACGACTCTTCCCAAAATGTAAGATCGAAGTAAATAGGAAAATATAATTGAAGTGAAGTTGCGGAGATTTGAGTAAATAGCTGCAGAAACCTAAAGGCTTTGTGGAATTAGAGAAATTTCTGCATGGTTCAAGGTCCTAGAAGGCATCTCATCGGGGAATGGCCCAAATTTTTAAATCTTTAATCTTTGCATGTAATAATAGCTTCCTTGCATCCATATACTCACAATAGAACGTTTTGAGTTTAGGATAATTATTTTTTTTCCTTTTGTGCGAAAATCATTTGGAGGGCACGAATTATTTGTGACTTGATTTTGCTTTGGTTTCTTTTTATTTTTGGTGATTACTTCATGTTAAACTTAAAGCTCTGGGATCTTCATGTTAGCAACTAAAAAGAGTTTTAAAGTTCTGTGTTATGGACAGAAATATTTTATAATGGCGTAGGCCATAGCTACAAACTTCTGGGTGATTGGAATTTTGGCAAGAACGGATGAAAACAAATAATAAAAAGAAAAATTTAACATTACAAATTCAAATGAATGAGCTGCATTTTCCTTCGAGCAAAAGAAAGGTTGGACCAAACTGCAAAAGTGAAGAAGTTTTGTAGTAAAACTCAAAAAACAAAAACATTAGGGTCCAAAGCTGCAATTGCATGTACTGCCTATTTGCGGTTGTTCTGCGACTGACCTACCTAAAAACATAAAACGGATTTATTTTTTTTTGGGACGCAAAAAAAATATTTTCTGAAAATACGTAATTAAAAGTATTTAATTACAAAACAAAAGAAGAAAATTAAAATAATAATGGAGAAGAAGATGAAGTATGAAACTGTAATTAAAAGTATTGGTAATGTAGCGAGTAAGATGAAAAGAAACATGAAATAACTTTTAAAAATTAATATTCACTAATTATTATATAGAGGTTGATGAACTAATAAATTAATTAAATTGTCAAGATTACCTTTCACACAAACAGTGGTATACAACAAAAATTTTGTCCAAACTCACTCTTTTTATACATATATATAGGTTGATATATATATATTATTATTGTTCATAAAAAAATTTAAAAAGGGCAACGAAAAAGATGAATTCGAAAAGATTCGAAAAGATTGGGCAGTTTCCATTCCTCCTCAATACATCCTTGTTTCCCAAATCCTAACATTCACAATCTCTCTCTCTCTCTCTCTCTCTCTCTCTCTCTCTCTCTCTCTCTCTCTCTCTCTCTCTCTCTCTCTCTCTCTCTCTCTCTCTCTCTCTCTCTCTCTCTCTCTCTCTCTCTCTCTCTCTCTCTCTCTCTCTCTCTCTCTCTCTCTCTCTCTCTCTCTCTCTCTCTCTCTCTCTCTCTCTCTCCCCCTATATCTTCCTCTTTTATTTTTATTTTGTAGTATATATTCATTTGTATATGGTAGGGGTGTTCACGGTTTGGCTCAAACCGGTGGAACCACCCAATCCGGTCATCGGTTCCGATTAACGGCCGAATTATGATTATATTTTTAAACCGGCGGATTGAAAAATTGAAAACCGGTCAATCCGGTCCGGATTACAGTTTGGCACTGTCAAACCGTCTGTCAATCCGGACCGGACCGTATATATATATCATAAAATAATAATATATTGGTTTTGTATATATAGCGTCGGATAGAGACTTTTATCGAAAATGTTAAATTGTCCCATTGGCATTGTTGTTGTTCCCTCTACATTAGACCTTGCTGAAGGTCGTGTGTTCGAATCCCCCATGGACTAATTTTTTTTTTTTTAAAGAAAAGCCTCCAAAAAAAGGCTGAAAAAGGTCCAAAAAATTTCAAGAAAAGTCCCAAAAAAGGTCCAGTCCAATAACAAAAAAAATGTTTAATTTTTTGCCCAAAATGAAAAAGTCCAATCAGAAGCCCAAACCGTCAATCCGCCCAAACCAAACCGTTAAAAACGGATTAGATTGGTTCGGATTATACACCAATCCGGTTCGGTTACGGATTCAAAATTTTTCTAACCGTAATAAACGGTTTGGTTACGGATTGCTATCAATCCGGACCAATCCAACCGTGAACACCCCTAGTATATGGCATCCTACCATGTGAAGTTGAAATATTTTGAAGATCTGAATAGAAAAGGATGAGACTTTTGGAGAAAAATCAAAATTACCGAAGGTACATACATCATGCAAACATGTTCCGCAACATGTTAAAATTTACTCCTTTTTGTTTGTAAAGAGAAAGGGTGTGATTTTTGTTTTATTTTTTTTAATCAATTGTATGGTTGCTTACATTTTTTTTTTTTTGACAGAAAAGAATTGGGGGCTCCGTGAGTTTAGTGTACCCAAATTTTAGTTGGTAGAAAAAAGTGTTCTTAGGATTGAAGGGGTTGAAATTTATATATTTTTCGCATTTGTGGTATGCGAACAAACTGGTATTCGCATTTAACATATGCGAACATCTTTACGTAATTAATTAGTTCAACTTAAACATATAATATCAACAAATGAGATAACTCAAAGCAAAAGTGTGGGCCATCACACAAATTTCGCAATTGCCGAATGCGAACATATTAATATATGATGAATTAAATCGGATACAGAAAGGAAAGAGAAAAGTGTGGGCCATCACAAAACTTTCGCATTTGACGAATGCGAATATCTTAATATATGAATTATTAAAGCAGACACGGAAGGAATAAGAAAGATGTGAGTCATCATAAGATTTTCGCATTCAACGAATGCGAGCAAAAAATTATAAGTAAAAAAAAAACCAAATTATCTTTTTATCCTATTAAAATCTGATTGGTCAATATCTTATCGACACGTGGCAATTGCTGACAATTTGGATAAATGTTCGCATTTAGCGAATGCGAATGTGATGGCTAGACTCATAATTTAAAACTCATCACCCCCAATTCGGCAGAACTAAATGCTTTGTTTATTTTCAGATTTAAAACAAAAAGGTAGGTAAGTGTTTTGTCCTTCATAATGCTTTGTTTATTTTCAGATTTATGTCGTGTTATTTGTTTTTGTTCTAGTTTATTTCTTCCATTGATTTCTTCGCATTTACGGCCGGCGAATTTAGATCTAGTGGAGTTGTTGTCGCCGGCGTTGTTGTTTTTGTTGTTGCTGTTGTTGTTGTTGTTGTTGTTGTTGTTGTTGTTGTCGTCGGCGCCGACGTTGTTACGCTGTTGTTGTTGTTGTCGGCCGATGTTGTTACGCCACTTGGTTTTTTGACATTATATTTTTAAGGATGGTAAGTTCTTAAATTGAAACCAAATAAAAGTCAATTTTTTTAAAAGCAAACTTGGTTACAAAACGCAAGATTATATTCTAATTTTTCACCAAAATTTTAATTTACTTCTTATTCAAATTTTATTATAAATGCATTATACTATTTCTGTTCACCAAATATAATTTTTAGGATTGCAATTCTATTTAGAACTAACATAAATTTACTTAAATCAAATGAATACTTTAAATTTAGAATATTTAATTTTCAATTAAAATAGCATTTTTTTGTTGAAATATTACAACATTTTATCAACCAAAATATTTAATTTATAACATTTCATTTTATACCAATTTAAAGTTAGGAAACAATTTTTAAATACAAATTTAAAACATTTCATTTTATACCAATTTAAAGTTAGGAAACAATTTTTAAATACAAATTTAAAACATTCGCATATGGCATATGCGAAAAGTTAACTTTGGCATACCGCAAATGCGAACAATTAAAATAATTATAATTATCCAGTTTTAATCCAACGTCTTTAATGCATTGTAATTAATTCAATACATTTTCGCATTTGCTGGATGCTGAAGTTGGTTTTTTCGCATTTGCCAATTGCGAGAAACATATTTTTTTTTCTACCTCCGAAAACCTAGCCATAGTCCTGCTTACACCACCACTTTGGGAGCATATTTTTGTCATTTTTTGAAGAATTGTGGCTTTCTTAACTATAATACATACTCGAAAATTTGACAAGAAAATTACAAGAAATGATACGGCTGAATTTTAACATTTTTTTAACCCTTCAAACACCACATTTCAATTTAACTATTTAAGGCAGCGAAACCAACAGAATCTAGTTCGTTTGACGAACAAAAGACAGACTCGAGAAAAAGGTGGCTGAAACTTAACTACTTCCTAATCCTTTAAAAGATAAGCACCGAGATGATGTGTAATTTTGCGTGATTATTATTCATTTCTATTAAATTTTTCTTCCAATTTTCTCTGCACATATCAACATTCTTTTATTTTTATGGGACTCAAGTGCTCTGAAATGAAATGCTAATTATTGTTGATAGAGTGAATTGCGTATGTGCGATTAAAATGACATTTTGGAGACACAATTTTTTTAATGTCAAAATAAGTAATATTATGTTGAAAATTATATAAGAGTATTAGATTTTTTTCCATTTATTCGCATTTGTAATTTTTCCTTGCATTTGGAAAATTTAAAATTTCTAAAATATAATATTAGAGGGCAGGCACGTAGTGAGTACAAATTAATGAATAGCTAGTAATATTTGTTGTTTCTTAATAGTCTATATCCAATAAGGCCACAAAGTTTATTGTTTTAATAGAGGGAACATAATTTAATTACTTAATAAGTGATTTGATCATATTATAATAAGTAGTAATTCGGCTTCATTTAAAACAAGCTTTGTTGAATTAAAAATGGAATTAGATATTTTGTAATTAATGTTGTCGTTTTCAAATCTTAGGAGGTTTTCCAGATTCAACTTCAACTAGCATGTGGTAAATGATGGTTTTGTAATCACTGGCTTTAGTTATGAAAATGAGTGGTTAAGGGATTCCAACATTGATAACTAATTTGGTTATGAGTCACTGAGTGTAGTATTTTTTTTTAAAGCAAACAGAAGTTAGGATATTATTCAGGTTCCAACTGCCTAAAAAAAAACTCAAGAGGTACACCTAAGAAGTAGTTTTTGGACAACCAGTGCTAGACAATAAATACACCCAAACAGTAAATCCCAAGGGATGGACATATATACCATTTAGTTACCTAGTCCCATCCTTCCCTAATTTATTAATTTCTTTTTCATCCAAAAAGTAGGCAGTGTATAAATCTTACCTCTTCTTACATCAAGCATAACGAATTCTAACGTACGAGAAAGAAGACTGATCTAAAATCAATGATCCTTTTACATCACGTGGTAAAGCTAGACTAGTATACAATTCAAAAAAACCACCAGCCATGCTTTTTGCAAGTTTATCCACCACTGAGTTCGCCTCTCGATAAATGTGTATAACCCGGTATCCATTCTTCTGCATAAGAATAGACATTTCATGAAAAAATATTTTGTATTCCCATGGAAATCCAGAACTCTTTGTTAATGTCTCGGCTAGGGTTTTATTGTTAGTCTGACGCTCCACATTACAGAGCCCCACTAGTCAGATCTTCGGAAGCCAAATAAAGCACCAAGTACCTCATCTTTGTAGCTATCACCTTTTCCTAAGTAACCACTTTCCCCATACAAAAAGCATCCACTTTCACTAAGTGTAATATTGTATCTTCAATCAATTGTCTAAACTGAGGGGAATATAAAATTCTTCACCTAGAGGTTTACTCATTATTTATTTTCACTACTTTCAGTTCATGGTTACATTTTATTTTTTTATTTTTTTTTTTTGAACACACAAAACTCTCTTTTTATTACTTTATTTAAAAGAAACTGGAATATATGTGGTCAAATTAAGATCAATGGCGGCAAAAGAGGAATGCTTAATCAAAAACGTTTATCAATTTGATGGGAAACCATTCATTGTGAAACATGCGGTCTATAACATGGAAACACCTTATTTTAGGTGTTCCAAATATCGACATCTAGGACGACATGAGCAAGAGTCCACTCAGGAGAAAATTAAGTTCAAAATTTATTAATTTCGTGAACTGGCGGCTTATGTTGAGCGGATGATCCTCCGTTACCGAGTTCCGGCTAGAATGTAGAGAGTCACCTGAAGTTGATATGTGTAATTTATGGCTTACTAGTCTACAGTTTCGTAACATCAAAGTCCTCAAAATTGATTTATCTCCAAATGACCACATAAATCTTCCTGTGCCGTCTGGATTTTTCTGGCCAGAATCTCTACTGGTCTTAAAATTTAAAGGACACAATCTGATCTTCAAGATTCCTGAACTTCCACGCCTTCACAATCTCAAGGTACTCCACTTAACTTATATACATGTTCAGTTTGAATCCAGCCATTTGAAGTTAGCTGAAGGGTTTCCTCTGATTGAGGATTTGAGGTTGGATAGGATTCGGTTATGAAAAAATAACAAAGCCATGCCCGTCCTGGGAATATCTATACCAAAGCTAAGAGAAGTCACAATAATCACGGACGCAGTCCTGGAAATGGATCGAATCAATATTGATGCTGTACATCTTCAACATCTCGAGTGCAATTTTCTAGAGTATGGTAAAAATCCTACACAACTAAAGTTGATCAACTGATATAATAATAAAATCCTCTGTCAACTGTGGCGATTACACACTCACTGTGTGAAATCAAGATCGACTTCTCTGATGCTTTACAACGTTAGCTATGGCAAAGAAATTGAAAAGCGGAAGGCATCTGGAGTTGGTGAAGAATCAAGATCAACCAGAAGAAGAGAAACGCCATCCAATGGGAAGCTTTGAACCAATAACACCGGTAGTTGGTCAAGTGAGTTCTTCTAACCCAGATCAGCTGAATTCGAACTTGATTTTGGAGCAATTCTGTAGACATAAGGTGATTGAGGTAGGAGAGAGATCTGTTGATGAATTAACTCAGGGAATGAAGAATGTCTGAGAACAGTTTGATCCTAAGAAACTTGCTAATACTGAAAAAAAAAATGACGTATATTGAACCGGAGGTGGTGAATATTCGCTATGTTACCGGACTCGGGTACGAGTGTCCGACACGACACGGGATCTAAATGTTGGACTCGTAAATTTTATAAAATCAGGATATGTGGGTGTGGATTTAGATACGAGTACGGGTACGGGGATCCTTCTTACAATTAATTCAAGTTTTGATGATTAGAGTACCCAATTATAAATAATTTGGTGTTGGATGAAGAATTAGGAAGGTGATGATTATTAACATCCAAAATTCATATACTTTAACAATTAATCTAAGATATAAGAGAGTTTATTTTTAATTATATGAAATTTTAAGCTCTTATTAATTAATAATTTTATTATCTGAGATTTGGGCTGAGAGAAAAAGATGGTGTTATGGAATATAAAGAAAAGAAAATTGGACCAAGTTGGATTCATAGGAAAGTGGGCTTTTTTTTAACTTTTGAAGAGAAGGATCCCATTTAAAATAAGGGGCAAAAGAAGCCCAGTCCATTGAAGTTTTCTGCCTTCTTCATCAACATTCAGAGCGGCGGCGGAACAATTTTGCAGAGGTGGTCGGCAAAAGTCAGCGCGTCTTGACCGATGTAATCAGATCCTATACGGATCTCACACCCGCACCCGTGTCGTATCGTGTCGACACGGGTAATGTACCCCAAAGGGGTGAGTTCGGGTAACAGAAAATATTCGTATAATTGGGCAGATTACTCAGGAATAGGTGCAAAATGAGATCGATTACTAATGAAATTTTGTAATTTGCTATGTACTTGGAACAAATCCGCCATTTACAGTGATGAATGGCTTCATTCAAAAAAAATTGGGGGAAGCTAGGAGTTGACAGAGTTCTATTGCTAGATAATGGCTTATTTGTTGTCCAATGTACTACTCAGGCAGCAAAAGAAGAAGTGTTGAGATTCAACATCTATCGCTTTGATAAAAAAAAGTCATCTATCATCAAGGTTTGGAATGTTGATGAAGAAATTAATCTTACGGAAGTGAAGAAGGTTCAAGTATGGGTGCAATTTCCCAAACTAAAACTTAAGAACTGGAATACTACTACTCTGAGTAGATTAGCTAGCATGTTGGAACCTCCATTGGAAATGAATGAAATGACATGTCAGAAGCTCCGTAGTAGCTATTCCAGAGTGCTAATTGAAATTGAAATCAAGGAGAAGTTTTTGTATAAAGTCTGGTTTAAGGATGAAACTGGTTGCTTGCAAAAGCAGAATATAGTTTAAGAGTCGAAGCCCATTCAGTGCAAGAATTGTAGAGGATTTGATCATGAAGAACAGATATGCAGGGTTCCAGTTGTTAAACAATGGCAGCAAAAATCAGTGGATTGTAAGGAGGAAGAAAACAGAACCAAAGAGCAAAAGCATGATCAGAATATAAGCCAGCCATAAAAGAATGCAAGCTCTAGAAAAGCATTAAATGCTAGCCATGCTACGAATACGAGTCCACAGAGTATACAAATTCAGGGCAATGGAAGTAATGAGGATATCAGAATCTTCAAAAAAAGGTTTAAGAATACAGGCTGCAAGGAGTATGGATAAAATGAAGTCTGTCAACCAAATTTGTTACAATGATACTAGCCACCCTCCTGGAGGGCTTAGGGATCATGAGTAACGTAATATCATGGAATATCATAGGACTGAATAGTCCTATGAGACGCAAAGAGGTGGGAGAGTACCTCAATGTGTATACTTTAGGAATAGCTGGCCATTAGAAAACAAAACTTGAAGGAGAGAAGGTGAAGGAATTGATGATTAGAAAATGGGTGCAGTTTGAATATGAAAGCAATCACAAAAATGAAGAGAAAGGTAGAATATTGTTAATATGGAAGAAAGGAGGCTATAATGTGCGAGTGATATAGAAAACTTCACAGTTCTTCCATTGCTTAGTAAGAGAAGCAAATAGCAGAATAACTTACTTCCTAACAATGGTTTATGCAAGCTATTCTGCCCAAGGGAGAACAGTGCTGTGGAATGAACTTGAAGAAGTGTCACAGACAATAACAAAAGCTTGGCTCATGATCGGAGATTTCAACTGTGTGAAGGAAGCATCTGAAAGATTAGGTGGACAGAATGAAGTGAGTCTAGATACTGAAAAATTCAAGCAAATGATTGAAGCATGTGAAATATGGGGTATGTGTTGTAGTGGTGGTTTGTACACTTGGAATAACAAGAAACTGGGAGGAAATAGGATCTATTCTAAGTTGGATAGAACTATGATTAATGAAGAATGGATGATACAATATCCAGAAACATATACAACAGTCCTGCCAGCTGGTATATGATATCATAATGCGCTATTGGTAAGATGGGGAACTGATAGGAAGAATGAAAAAAGATCATTCAAGTTCTTCAATATGTGGAGCTCCCATCCAGAATATAAGAAGATTGTGCAAGATGTATGGCAAGATCATATAAATGGAACCTTGCAATAGCAGTTGGTGAAGAAACAAAAGAAGCTCAAACCTGCACTCAGAGAACTCCATAAGAAAAAATTTTCTGACATAGAGGAACAAGCTCATAAATTGAAGATCAAGTTCGAGGATATACAAGAACAGCTCAAGTTAGATCCATGGAATGACACATTACAAGAAGATGAGAAGTAGGTAACCAATGAGTTTATCAGTACTAGTAATGCAGTGATTAATTTCTGGAATCAAAAAATCAAGGAAAGATGGGTTCAAGAGGGTGATATGAAGTTTTTCCATGCAAGTATTAAAAGTAAATAAAATAGGAATAGGATTAGGTCATATACTAAAGAAAATGGAGAGATAGAAAAGAAAGAACAGGCAGCTGAGGAACACTTGATGGTAATAAGAGCCCTGGTCCTGATGGATTTAATAGCGATTTTTATAGAAGTGCATGGAGCATCATAGAAGAAGATGTCAGTGCAGCAATTTTTGAGTTCTTTCATACAGGAAATTTATTAAAGCAAATCAACTCAACATTGATCATTGTGATCCTTAAGAACGAAGCTCCAAGAGATGCCATAGAATATAGGCCAATCTCTTGCTATAATACAGTCTATAAATGCATCTCAAAGATGCTTTGTACAAGGCTGAGCAAAGTGTTACCAGAGTTGATTCACCAGAATCAAGGAGCCTTTGTGAAGGATAGATTAATCCTACGTAATGTGTTGCTTACACAGGAGTTGATCAGGCTGTACAAAAGGAAGAATGCCAAGCCAAGCTGTGTAATGAAGGTGGAGTTAAGAAAAGCATATGACTCAGTCCACTTGAAGTTCCTTGAAGAAATGCTATGGAATTATAGATTTCCTCAGAGATTTATCCAGTAGATCATGAACTGTGTTACAACATGTTCATGCTTAATCAATTTGAATGGTAGCAGTATAGGTTTTTTCCAAGGGAAGAGGGGACTTAGACAAGGTGATCCCATATCCTCTCTATTGTTTGGAATGGTGGTGGAGTATTTCACAACAAAGTTCAAGATGGTACCCAACAGCAAAGATTTTCACTATCATCCATACTGTGAGAAACTCAGCATTACAAGCTTGAGTTTTGCTGATGATTTGTTAATCTTTTGTGGAGCTGAAATATCAACAGTTAAGAAAATTAAAGAGACCTTGGAACATTTTGCAAGCACCACTGGCCTCCAGGTGAATGTGCAGAAGTCAAACCTGTATTTTGATGGTACTACAGAAAGAATAAAGGAAGAAATACACAATATTACGGAATTTAATGTCGCGGAATTTCCTATGAAATATTTAGGTCCATCATCATGGAAGGAAGGGGATTGTCAAGTCTTGGTGGACAGAATTACTAAGAGACTTAGTTGTTGGACTTCAAGGAATTTGTCATATGCAGGCAAGACTCTCTTGATCAATGTTGTGTTACTGAATTTGCACTACTATTGGGCTAGCATCGTTTTGATTCCACGAAGTGTGATACAGTATATCATTAGCAAATGCAGGTGCTTTTTGTGGGGAAAGAAGGAATCAGGAAGAGTTTCGCCACTGGTAGCATGGAGTGATATTTACTGCAAAAACAATGAAGGAGGTTTGGGATTAAGAGAGCCTAGGTTGTGCAATAAAGCAATGCAAGGAAAACACATTTGGGACATTGCAAAGAGGAAAGAGAGTCTTTGGATTAAATGGATGCACATGTGCTACATCAAAGGAAACATCATATGGGACTATAAGGTTCCTAAAGATTGTATTTGGTATTGGAAAAAGTTGATCAAACTTAAGGAAAAGCTAAAAAAATGAGTAAGGAATGACAGTTGGGTTGGAAATAAAGGTTTACCTTACACTGCTGGGAGTGGTTACTTATGGCTGAATGGAAGCAAAGATAAATAGAAGGTTGCACAGATTGTGTGGAATCCATTCAGTGTACCAAACCACTGTTTTATTAGTCGGCTTGCATGGAGGAATAGACTCCTCACTGTGGATAGATTGATCAACATGAGAGTACAGATCGCTGAGAAAGAGTGTGTGCAATGCAAACTGGAGGATGAGACTCCTTCTCATTTGTTCTTCCAATGTTTATATGTACAAGGAATGATGACAGAAATCAGGAAATGGCTGGGAATACTGACTAATATTACCACATGGATGAGGATAGAATATTCAAAATATGGAAGTTCGGGAAAGTTAAACAGAAGGTGTTATTCATGTGCTTAAATGCAGTGATATACCATGCATGGAGTGAGAAGAATGCAAGGAAATTTGGCAACATGGAAATAATAGCAGGATGGAGGGTTGAAATATTGAAAAAAGAGAGAAGATGGAAACTAGCATCCAGAACTTTTAAGTGTAATGCAGCTGATAAGAAGCTCTTAGATAGAATGGATGTACACATAGCTGATAGAAGAGTATGTAATTGATGAGAAGGTTGAAATGATGTATTGTGGTTGAAGTATATATAAGGTTTACATTTTACCCCAAAAAAAAATGATCAACTGTGAAACCTTGGTAACGAAAAAATTCTTTCTTTCGTTGGATCGAGTGTTGCCCTTCAGAAGTCTATGATTTACTGGACTATTACTATCTTACATAAGGTTACTTGAAGTGGGAACCTGCCCAAAATCTGATGCGGGTCTGAAATCATTTCTCCAGTAAAAATGAGTGGCAAATCATTTAGAATTCCCTTTGGATATGTAAAGGATCTATAAGCTAGCTGCAGGGTAATATTAGTAGGCACAAGTATATCATTAACTCCAAATGCATTAAAAACAAATAAAGGAATCAAGTTAATACTTGCTCCTAAATCTAGCAAATGCAGGGAATTGTGAACCTCCCTGGATCATTGAGCTTTGCTGGCAGCTTCTTCAGAATGGCTGCACTGCACTCCTCATTCAAAGTTATTAATGATGAATCATGAATCCTTGGCTTGTTTGAGACTAAATCCTTCAGGTGTTTGAAATACTTTGGCATTTGCTTCAGAGCATCGATCAATGGAATGTTGATGTGTAAGCTCTCCAGATTCCTCATGAATCTGTTGATAGCTGCTTCTGAAGTCTTCTTCCTGACTTGCATGGGTGGATAAGGGGGTATTGATACCTCCGGTTGATATAGGGGAGATGGAGATTGAGCCTCCCCTGTCAAGCCTGGTTCTGTTGTGGAATGCACCTTTGGATCCACTGCATCTTCTTTCTCCATAGTAAGATCACTAACATCTTCAGCTTCCCCAGGTACAGCTGCACGTGCTGGGGAGAGAATCTTACGTGTAGGAGTGAGTTTCTTCCCGCTGCGAAGTGATACAACCTTGGCCTATTCCTGTTGAGCTGGCCTCGGGTTTTCCACAGTATCACTTGGCAAACTTCCTGCTAAACGTTCTGCACATAGCTTCTTCTTCTTACTCAACCTTGCCTCCAATTGATGTTGGCTGGCTTGCAAAGACTTTATCATAGTCTTAAGCTCCACCACATTACTTTCTATTAAGCTCCATTCTGGTTTTTCAAAACCAGGTGGTTGGTCAGGCCTTTGGTAGATGCGTTGTTGCTGATTGTTGTTCTAGTTGCCTTGTTGTCCTCTCAAGTTGTTGTAAGGATTGAAATCACCCACGTTGTTCTGACGAACAAATTGAGCTGACTCTATCTACTGAGGACAGTTATCAATCTTATGTGGACCAGAGCATGACTCGCACAAGTCAATTTGTGACTTGGCAATGCGAGCTTCAACTTTGGGCATCTGATTTAAGTTATGGGAGAGTTGGGCTTGCATATGTGTAGCTGTATCAACTTCAAATACGCCGGCCTTCTTGGGCAAAGCTCTGGGATCTCATTGCCATCTGTAGTGATTGGTTGCCATATTTTCCAGTAGATGGGTTGTGTCTTCCATGTTCTTCGTCATGAGTGCTCCACCAGTAGAGGAATCAAGAGAATCTCTGAGGACTGGGTTAGACCATTGTAGAAAATGCCTAACCTTATATATTCCTCAATTCCATGTTGTGGGGATTTCCTCAGCAGCTCCTTGAATATTTCTCAAAACTCATATAATGTTTCATCTTGACGTTGCTGGAACGTCATGATTGCAGTTCTAAAATCTGCTGCTTTAGATGCTGGAAAGAACTTAGTAAGAAATGCTTGCTTTAATTCCTGCCAGCTTGTGATGGAGTTGTTTGGCAAGGAGTTCAACCACGTCTGAGCTTGATCTTGATGTGTGAATAGGAACAACCTCAGTTTGATGTCATCCCGAGATAGTCCTTGGATCTTGAAAGTACCACAGACCCTGAGAAAGGTCCGTAGATGGTCATTAGGATCTTCTGATGGCAGACCATGAAATGGACAAGCTGCTTGAACCCATTAAATCATGTTTGATTTGAACTCAAAATTAGCAGCTTCCACATCTAGGAATACCAATGATGACCGAGGGATGAAATAATCTCTCAACAATCGGGGTTGAGCTGGCTGAATTTCAACTCCACCATTGTATCTGACTTCTTCTTCATCTAAGGCTTCCATGGTTTCAGCAAACTCCTCCTGGGCTTAAGTAGCTGCGTACTATCGTCTAAGTTGCCTGCTTCTCCGAGAAGTGGCTTCAATTTCTGGTTCAAAAAAGAATACCTCAGGAGGATTACTTCTTGTCATATACCAGAAATCAAGAACTAAACCGAACAAGTAACCAAAGCGAAGAGAATTTGGGGTTTAATCTAACAACTAAAAAAAATAGCATAAAAACAATAAACAGTAACCAATTTTCAAAAAGATGTTTTACGCCGTCCCCGGCAATGGCGCCACTTTTGATGGGTGTCGAGACCGCCAAAATAAAACTACTTAAAACTTGTAGTAAGTGATAAGAAGAGTCGATCTTACGGAGACGGGAAACACTTAATGAAAATTGGGATCCAGTACCAGAATACAAGACAAAATCAAAAACAGCGAATTGGCAAGTGAGTAAGTGATTTGGCAAAGTGATGGCAACCTATGGTCGTCCTCCACGCTACTCTATATGCATATGTATTGATTCTTCTAGCTCTCTATGTGGTATGAGACTGTATTCAATTAGGCACATAAACACTGTAAGGTCACTTCTGATTGTTCCAAACAGCAATCCTAGTAGTAACCAGTAAATTAACTACTGTTGTCGACACAAAATTATTACTAAGCCATTGAGATCTTAAGCCCTGATGATTGCCTCGTTCCAAATAACTAATTTCCGTTGTTGTTTGAAACCTTGGACCGTTACCCTCTCGTCACCTTAACTTTAGACGTTCTAAGTGAAGTTTACCCTTCCGGAATTCCCCACATATGCATACACAATTAGCTTGAACAGCCTATTCAATCTAAAACGATAATTTAAACTCTAGAACTAAGTATACAAATATCATCTGAGAGCTTGAATCAAAATATAATTATATAGAGTAGAGTGATTAGACCCTAGGAATGAGTCTAGCTACTCATGAAGTGAAGCTGAAACACCACAAAGTTTAGGTGTTGAGACTTCATCCTGATTACAACAAAAAGGAGAGAAAACAGGGAAATAGTAGAGTCAGGGAGTGTGGTTAAGTGCACCTGACTTCGCAGAGTCAACTTTTCACTTCCCCAAATGACACCCCTTAGTCTACCTCCTAGAGTTATACTATGTTTCCTCCTACCGAACTAAACTACACTACAATCTACTTCGAAATTGTATTCTGGACTATGATGCCTTCTTCTTCGTGCTGCTAATGCCTTTTATAGAGGTTGGGGGAGAGGCCTTGCTTAACCATGTTGGTCTCCTCTTTACCCGATGGGTTTTATGCAAAAGAGAGGAGACCCATACTTCTCAACTTCCCCCTTACCTCTAAATCAGTTTTTAAGAGAGATTTAGATGAAGATTGCAGCTTTAAGGCACATCAATCTTCTCCCAATGTCAGCAGCATCACTTCACCAATGGCTCTTCTTTGTTAGATTCGAAGGATTGCTCCAATTTGGTCTTTTTCCCGCCGGAGTCTTCCTCTTCTTAGTCCTTGCACGATCAGTCCCTACAGAAACTTCCAATTTTGCCCGAATCTTCACCATTTTGCCACATTTTGCCCCATTTTCTGCCCGTATTAAAATTCAGTCCCTGGACAACCACAAGTCACCAAATTAGCCTATAACTATATAAACCTAACCTAATTGTCCTATAATTTAAGCATAAAGAGGCAAATTGAATGCCTAAAAATATAGTACGAAATGCACTCATCACTCCAGTTGGACAAGGGTTTTGAAAATTTGTTTAGAAAAGTCTGTTTGAACCCAAACTTAGAAAAGTACATTTTGGAAAATCATGCATTTGGACAAGAATTTTTCAAAACCCTTTTAGTAATTAAAAATATTAGAAAGTCATTTGGACTAGCTCTTTTTCAAAATTACTTTTTCACCAGAGTCCATCATTACCTCAAATGATTCAGCTAGAAAGCCCTCGTTAGAAAATAATTTGAGTGCTTCAATTCAAATCCAAGAGTGTTCCAGCTTCCAGCTTGATCCCCTCTAGTTTGCACAAGACAAAGGAGACAAGAGGGGTGTAAAAGAGGGAAGAAGGCATTTCGATCCATTACTTCTAACTGAACTGAATTACTGAAATAATATTACCGCCAAATTACTGCGAACCACAAGGTTAAAACAGGAAGCAATTTAGGCATGGAAGTGCAAGCTACAAGATCAATGAATGATCTCAAACCAGAAAATTAAGGTTTGTCATTTCTCAGTTTTGTAGCAGAAGTAAATCAGGACAATGTAAATGTCCAATACTAGATGTTTATCGCAGTTTTTCAAACAGACCTGGAACCCAAGTTTAGAATTTAGCCCATGACGGGAAAATATTTAAGTTTGTATAAAACATTAAAATTGTACACAAATGGAGGTAATACAAAACTAATTGCAGAGGATTTTCAAACAGCCTCTATTTTTCCAGGAGGCTGGAACAAACATCCAATTTTGACCATCGTTATGGTTCACCGAAGGGACATCGTGATATCATAGAGCAAAGAATATTTTAGTCAACACACCATTCAATGCACACAAATTAAAAGAAGGGGAGACAATTTACTCTTTATATAAGTTCACTCCTTCAAACAAAATTCCAATTTCCGGGGAGGAGGGGGAAGGGGGATGTTTCTAACATGCATGGCATCTAATCAAATCACACTCAAAGCTCTCATGATCAAAATAGCTGCCAGATGCATACAATGAGAGCAAGAATCTGTTGGAAATTTTAGTTTGTAAAATAAAATAATTAATTTAAAATTGAAGGATAAAATTAAGTTGGCAACCCTTCACATGCTTGGTGGTTATTTCCTACAAGCCAAGGGTTGTGTACTTATTTTGTATCCTTTTATTTCTGCAAATGTTGCCTATAAATAGGTGAACTAGTGCAGGAATTCATTTCAACTTTTGCATTCCAAAATCCTGAAGAACATTCAATAAGTTGCAAATTGTATGTTCTTGTGTTCTTAAGTCCTAGAGGCAAATTGCCATTCAACCCTGTTTGCAATCTAGTGGGGGCAAATATTGTCTTAAGGGTAGTGTTTGACACGATTAGAGCACTTTCAATTCTTTGTGAATTTCCTTTAGTTGTTGAATTTCAGATTCCATCAATAAAGTTTCTTTTCTCCATCTTTGTTCTTTGGTTCGTATTGTGTTGTTTCTTTTGTTCACATCCCCCGATTTCTTTCAATCTTAAGACAATATTTATCATGGAATCAACACAAGAGTCTGCCATGAAAGTGATGAACCAAGACTTTGTTAAGTTGGATCGTCTTGATGGATCTGGCACTAACTTTAACCGTTGGAAGGACAAGTTGATGTTCTTTCTCACGGCCTTGAAAGTGGCTTATGTTCTAAGCCCCAATTTGGAGGAGATCCCACCGCCTGCGGAAGGAGAGTCTGATGCAATCAAGAAGAACCGTGCACAACGTGAGGAAGATGAGATCATTTGTCGTGGTCACATCCTCAACAACGTGTCAGATTCAGTTTATGATCTCTTCTCAAATGTGAAAAACCCAAGAGAGATTTGGGCTGCTATTGAAAGGGAGTATGCAAATCAGAAACAAGGGGCAGATAAGTTTCTCATTAAAAACTACTTTGAATTTAAGTTACTTGCTAATTCTCCTCTTATGGATCAAATTCACAATCTCCAAGTTATAGTATCAAAACTAAAAGACATTGGTGTTGAAATCTCAGAATCTTTGCAAGTTGGGGCAATTATTGCCAAGTTGCCTCATACTTGGAACGATTATCAAAAGAAACTGTTGCACACTTCTGAGAATTTGACTGTGTCTAATGTTTTGAAACACTTGAGAATTGAAGAAGGGGCAAGACTTCTTCAAAACTTGGAAATTGGAGAAAATTCTAATAAAGGGAATTTTGTGGCTGAAAATGGGGCCAACAAAAATAAGAGGAAGAAACCTGGAAATTCTAATGACAAGAAAAAGGATAAAAATGTTTCAACTGTGGTGTAAAGGGTCATTTTAAGGCCGATTGCAAGTCTAACAAGAAGCAAAAGGGAAATAACATCCCAAGTGCAAATCTTGTTGAAGATAGTGCACCGGTTGTGGCGGTTATCTCGCTTGGAACCGTGACCAAGTTGAACATGGCAACACCACTTCCTTCCAAGGATTGGTGGTATGATTCTGGGGCTGGAATTCATGTGGGCAATGACAAGGATCAGTTTAAGAACTACGTTGTTCTTGAAGGACATGAAGTTGTAATGGCAAATGGTGTTAGGGCTCAAGTTCAAGGCAAAGGAGAAGTGCATTTGCAATTCACCTCGGGAAAGAAACTAGTCCTAACTAATGTACTTCATGTTCCTAGTCTTGTTAAGAACCTTGTATCAGCCGACATCCTTAATAAAAAGGGATTGAAGGCAGTCATTGAATCTGACAATGTAATCTTGTCAAAGAATGGGGTGTTTGTAGGAAAGGGGTACTCTTGTAATGGCATGTTCAAGTTGAGTATCAATAAGATGAATGATGTTTCTATTTATTCGATTGAGTCTTCTTATTTTCTTTGGCATGGTAGATTAGGACATGTGAGCCATAAAGTTGTTTCTTTTATGTCTAAAAATGGCCTAATCAATTTAAATGACTTGGAAAATAAGAAATGTGAAACTTGTGTGCAAGCCAAAATAACAAAGTTACCATTTCCTAAAGTTGAAAGAAATACATCTTTGCTTGAATTGGTGCATTCGGATGTATGTGAACTTAATGGATTTCTAACTAGGGGAGGTAACAAATACTTTGTGACTTTCATAGATGATTGTTCAAGATTTGTGCAAGTTTATCTAATGAAAACAAAAGATGAAGTATTTGGTATGTTTAAAATTTACAAGTCCCTAGTTGAGAATCAATTAAGCAGGAAAATAAAAATTTTGAGAAGTGATAGAGGAGGTGAATACTTCTCGAATGAATTCTCAAAATTTTGTGAAGATAATGGTATTGTGCATCAAACTAGTGCACCTTATACACCACAACAAAATAGTTTGGCTGAAAGAAAAAATAGAACTCTATGTGACATGGTAAATGCTATGTTAGTGAGTTCTGGATTGCCAAATAATTTGTGGGGTGAAGCTTTATTGGCTGCATGTCATTTGCACAATAGAATTCCGTCCCTTAAGACTAAAATGTCACCATATGAAATATGGAAGGGAAGAAAACCAAATCTGAATTATGTGAAGGTTTGGGGTTGTGTGGCTTATTATCGTGTCCCGGATAACAAAAGAACAAAGTTGGGACCTAGAGCACTCAAAAGTATGTTTGTGGGCTACGCTGAAAATTCTAAAGCCTATAGGCTACTAGATGTTGATTCTAATGTTATTGTAGAATCAAGAGAAGTGCAATTTTTTGAGAATTTTTTTCTCAAAGATTCAAAAGTAAGTAGTGGTCCTTTTTATGTGCCTAATACTACTCAAAATGTGGCAATTCCAAGTAGTTCTTTTAGTGAGCTCAAAAGGAAAGAAAATGATTCTCCTATGGAACCAAGGAGAAGTGAAAGGCAAAGGAAAGAAAAACAATTGCCTTCGGACTTTATATCTTCTCAGGCTATTGTTTTCTAAGTTGAAGGCAATAGGGATTCTGTACTTAGCAAAACTCCAATTTTGCTTAGTGTAGAAGAAGATCCAAAAACTTTTAGAGAAGCTATGAATTCAAGAGATGCCACATTTTGGAAAGAAGCAGTCAATGATGAAATGGATTCAATATTATCTAATAATACTTGGGTTCTAGTTGACTTGCCTCAAGGCTCTAAGCCAACTGGGTGTAAATGGGTATTTCGAAGGAAATATACCACAAATGGAACTATACTTTACTTATAAGGCAAGACTAGTAGCAAAAAGATTTAGGCAAAAAGAAGGAATTGACTACTTTGATACTTATGCAGCAGTGGCAAGGATTACTTCGATTAGAGTAATCCTAGCTTTGGCTTCCATTTACAATTTACCAGTTCATCAAATGGATGTTAAGACAGCATTCTTAAATGGTGATTTGGATGAAGAGTTGTACATGGAGCAACCGGAAGGCTTTGTGCTACCAGGTCATGAAAACAAGGTGTGTAAGTTGGTTAAGTCATTATATGGACTTAAACAAGCCCCGAAACAATGACATGAGAAATTTGAATCTGTTTTACTTTCACATGGTTTTAGGTATAATCATGCTGATAAATGCATTTATACCAAAGCATGTGATGAGTATACTGTGATCATTTGTCTATACGTTGATGATATGCTCATTGTTGGTACCACATTGAAAGGTGTGGTTGAGACTAAGAAATATCTTTCTTCTAAGTTCCAAATGAAGGATCTTGGTGAAGTAGATACTATCTTAGGAATTAAGGTTAAGAAGCATAGTGAAGGTTTTGTACTCTCTCAATCACATTATGTGGACAAGATACTAACAAAGTATCAACACTTGAATGTGAAGGAAGCATCTTCTCCTTATGATCGTAGCATGAAACTTTGTGTAAATAAGGGTAAACCAATTGCACAACTAGAGTATGCTAGTGTGATTGGAAGCCTTATGTATGCTATGAGTTGTACAAGGCCAGATATCTCTTATGCAGTATGTTACCTTGCAAGGTTTACTCATTGCCCTGGTATGGAACATTGGAAAGCTATCACTAGAGTCTTGGGATATCTTAAAAGAACCAAAGATTTGGGACTCTATTATAGCCGATTTCCTAGTGTTCTTGAGGGTTATTCTGATGCCAGTTGGATATCTGGAAGTAATGAGAAGAACTCCACCAGTGGTTGGTTGTTTTTACTTGGTGGTGGTCCTGTTTCTTGGGCATCAAAGAAGCAAACGCTTATAACTCATTCCACTATGGAATCTGAGTTTGTAGCTCTATCCTCAGCTTGTAAGGAGGCAGAATGGTTGAGAGATCTTTTGTTAGATCTAGAAATTTGGCCAAAACCCATGCCGCCGATAACCTTACATTGTGATAGTGAAGCAACAATGTCTAGAGCATTGAACAAAGTGTACAATGGTAAATCTAGACATATCAGTATAAGACATGAATATGTCAGAGAAATGCTGAACAATGATGTTGTCTCAATTGTGTTTGTTAGAACACACAAAAACTTAGCGGATCCGTTGACTAAACCTCTTGCGAGAGAGTTAGTGGTTTCGACAACATCCGGAATGGGTTTAAAACCTTGTATCTAAAATTACTAACAATGGAAACCCAACCTTCTTCTAGTACTACCCCTAGATTGAAAGGTTTAAAGGGTAATAACAAGTTGTTTAGTAATTAGGGCACCAAATCGGTGTATATATCATTCCATAGTATTGGTGCATTTATGTTACTCTTAAGTGAGCAGGTTGAGAGCAATCTCTTAATGAAATTATTCATGATTATTCAATTACGGTAAAGTAATGAATTTGAATAAATTTCACCTATTTGACCATAGAAGTGGTGCCGCTTCTAGCAAGAGTTTGAGGTTATCTCTTGTACATGGTCAAGAATCTAGGATGAGCACATGGCCAGTAATAGTGCTAAATGATAATGTGGATTACAAGGAATGCTATGAGTGTTTGCGCGTGAATTATTAAGTCTATACTAGACTGATTATTGGTTTAAGCAACGAGCCACCAATAACTTAGCTAGTTAGCTGACTTAATTCCACTACGATGTGGTTTAAGACGAAAGTCACCACCTCTTAAGCGCGATTCTCATGATTGTGTAATTATTTTATATTACAAACTAAGTGGGGGAATGTTGGAAATTTTAGTTTGTAAAATAAAATAATTAATTTAAAATTGAAGGATAAAATTAAGTTGGCAACCCTTCACATGCTTGGTGGTTATTTCCTACAAGCCAAGGGTTGTGTACTTATTTTGTATCCTTTTATTTCTGCAAATGTTGCCTATAAATAGGTGAACTAGTGCAGGAATTCATTTCAACTTTTGCATTCCAAAATCCTGAAGAACATTCAATAAGTTGCAAATTGTATGTTCTTGTGTTCTTAAGTCCTAGAGGCAAATTGCCATTCAACCCTGTTTGCAATCTAGTGGGGGCAAATATTGTCTTAAGGGTAGTGTTTGACACGATTAGAGCACTTTCAATTCTTTGTGAATTTCCTTTTGTTGTTGAATTTCAGATTCCATCAATAAAGTTTCTT
The DNA here is from genome assembly GCA_949775105.1 of Oldenlandia corymbosa var. corymbosa. Taxonomy (NCBI): domain Eukaryota; kingdom Viridiplantae; phylum Streptophyta; class Magnoliopsida; order Gentianales; family Rubiaceae; genus Oldenlandia; species Oldenlandia corymbosa. Next base: position 2,804,000 of record OX459123.1, read on the forward strand.
TTCTCCATCTTTGTTCTTTGGTTCGTATTGTGTTGTTTCTTTTGTTCACATCCCCCGATTTCTTTCAGAATCAAATTAACAACTAACTCTAAAAGAATGATCAAATAAGAAAACTTATCCAATCTAGACCGCTATTAACAAACAGATAGAAGAGCAACTATTTACATGAATACGGTTTAGCTGTGTACTACAAAACCTGCATGCTCCAGTCCATTAAACCGAGTCTTATGAACCGCTAATCTTGGCAATATGTTCAAGACATCCAGAGCATCAAAATAGAAAATATTTGACGCCGACAATACGATGCATTGACATGAGTTTACTGAATAGTATTAAACTGCTTCCTAAACTAGGCTTTATCCTGCAAGTCAGCTACATGGATTATATGTAGCATCGATCTCAGCTGATGGTGTAAAAACAAACATAAAACGCCCTATTGGAAGGACAATGAAGACTACCAGCAGCATCAAAGAATATATTTGATGTTCTGCTGTTGAGTTTAGTATCAAATACCAGCTGGAATTGGTTTAAAGGAAAATAACAACGAAGAGCATAAGATCATATTTTGCCAACAAAAACATCTGCCAGTTGAGGAATACAGCAAAAATATATAAACAGAGATGTCATACTACCGTATAAACATAATTCCTCTAAAATGGGTAGGTCCTTTGAGCTCTTGTCTTCGCGTCTGTGTATACATTTGAAGCAAACTTTTACCTCATCAAACACAAAAATGCTTGATGACTTGGCGGGGCTTTAACCTAGATCAATCAAACACTAACAGAACACAACAAATGGAAATGCCTTCTTGGAAGGACAATGAAAACTCCATTGATGGAGGTTACATACTGCGACTAGTTTTTCCAACTCATTAAACTCTGAAATGCACAAAAGTTAAACAACACTCTAGTCTAACTTATCCGAGCTAATAAGCTGACTATTAACTAATTAACTAGAGTTGTTCACTACCCAGATTCAAAGGAAAGCAAACTGTAGTAGTGTGAAGGCTGAATTTGCAATGAATTCCGACACAAAAAACAAACCCACTTTGAATATGATTCAATATAAAAAATCCACGAAAAAATTGACACCGATCCCTATTGAAGCGATAAGGATTTGAATGTAAATCCAAGTATTAGAAGTGATTGGAAGCTAAACCTAATCTAATAAAAAAAAAGAAAAACAAGGGAATAAGAAAAATTACCAGAACAAGGTGTTGCCTCCGACTTCATCGTCGCCATCACTGGTGAGTTTTGCCCTCACTGACACACCCTTAGAAGATTTTGCCATCACCTTCGCCATCACTGGCGGTGCCGAAGGAGAGAGAGTGAGAAAGAGGCGGCGGGTCTAGGATATTAAGAGAGTAAGAACGGGCAGTCTTTTCCCGTTATATTCATGACCCGATTTTTCATAACTCGCTTTCCACCCGGATTTAGACCCGCGAAAGAAGAAAAAAGCCCTGTTTCAAAAAGTCTATTTTATGCCTTCTTTTTTCAAATTGATATTTAGAAAATACTTTAATTATTTTGTCCAAACGCATTTTAAACTCTAGACAAACTTTTTAGCCTTAAAAGTCTTTTTAAAACTCTTGTCCAAATGGAGCCCAAAAAGTAACTAAAATTGTTAAAAAAAAGATATTTGGGTACTGATTTTGTTGTTTGAATAAAAATTGCGGGTTTCAATTCAGTAAAAATTAATTAAAAAAAAAACTTAACGGAGATAAGAGTTGACCGTTAATTGACATTAAATTGATAGTGGTAACTAATTTTATCAGTAAAAAATTAATGGTGAACAAAAATTGTAACTACCTATAGTTCAGGGACTAAAAGTGCGTTTTGTCCAATTTATAATTCACTCAAACTTCAATGAAATACTGTGCCAACTGCCAAGTCCGTTGAACTGGAAGACACGTTAAGCACATAAAGAAACCATAGTCCCAGGTTGATAAATATTGTTTAATGGGTCAATGAATACAATTCATGGATCTCAATTCAACGAGGGGGGGAAAAAAGTGAAAGAAGAGAATTTCTACTCCAAAATCATCGCAATTTTTAGAGGTTAGCTTGAAATTAAAGAACCTGTGCCAATAACGAAAAACCTTCCCTAGTCAATGATTGTTTCAAATAAATTCTGCCTATAACGAAAAACCTTCACTAGGAGGCTACGGTCAATTTTAACCTCTTTTCCTTTGAACATCGACGTTCACTAAATAAATAAACAAGGAATTGCATCCTTTGAGGAAGTCAACGATAACTTGTTCAATCTGCATTTTATTTGGTGACCAATTTTTTTTTTTGAAAAGGTTTGGTGACCAATTAAGTATATCTCCTTTGCGGCTTGCCGGTCCCATTTGAGATTCAAGAAAATTTGACCCTGCAACTTCGAACTCCTGTTACACCAACCTTTTGCTTAACCCCTTTCCAAAAACATAATAAAAAAAAAAAATTTTGGCTTAAATTTCAATTCTTCTTTTAAGGAAAATAGTGTACATTATAGTTAGAAATCTGTTTTGCTTTTAATTATAATGCAGACAGGAAATTGTGATATGAACTTTTTTCTTAGACAGAATGAGTACTTTATTAAAAGCAAATAATTGTTCAAAAATTAGTGTTTTACAAGTATTAGTCAACCATGTAACGTATATTTGATACACCTTAAATCATACAGTTAGTGCTCCACATAGGTGAAATCTTGATTAAGTAGTTAATTCTTTCTTTATAGATCCACAAATACATAGGTAACGCCTCTTGTGCTTTCACACTGTGTAATCGGGAAAAATATTAACAAATGGATGTTCAGGGATATTTATTCAGTTTATTTTATAAAAAAAATTGTTGTTTTTGACTAAATGCAATAAAAATTTTCAAAAATACAGCCACATTAAAATATACTGCGATAACCATTTAGTCCAAATAGTACGAACAGGAAAAACAACTGTAGAATCAACCATTCAATCCACGGAAAGAGGAAAAAGGGTCAAAAAAAAAAAAAAAAGAACTTCTACATAAAAATAACAGAATAAAAGATATTATAAGCCACGTTGTTTGAAGTAAGTACCGAGGTGACATGGTTCAACACGGGCCAGTCATTTTAAATCCAAACAATAAGAAATAAATAAACATACAATAAAAGTTTTGGAATGAAATGAGTGGTTCCTTTTTCTTTATTTGATCCGGAAATAATCATTTCTACTGAGATAAATAGTTAGATTAAATCAAATTATCAAAATGTAACTGAGTTCTTACATCTTAAGCAAACCTGAGACTGTTTTTGTAAAGAGGATCGTATGACATAGGAATTTAAGCTACAACTACTTTCACATGGACCTAGATGTATATCATCAAGAGTTACTGCTTGATGATAAGGAGAAAGGGTTGCTCCTTCTAGATGGACGAGCTATCCCTTATCTACGGATAAAACAAAGCTGTAATATAAGTTAACAGAATCAACATGAAATAGTCGATTCCTGAAAAAAAAAAAAAAATATCATCAACAACATTTCCTGTAGAATATGAACTCCCGTAGAATTTGCGAGTTCTAAATTACACAGATTTATTGTAGTATTTCAGTTAACACTGTTTTCATGGGGTCACCAAAGTTGAATTTGCTGATTCGATGTTTTGATTTTCGATACTTATAGCATTACAAGAATCAAACGAATATAATTCATTGAGTGGTCCTCATCTTCTCTATTGCTAGTACAAAACCAAAATATAGTCAACATTTAACGACACTTGCAACTACGTTAGAAAATGTAGAAGATATACCTATTGCCATGAAATTCCACAGCTACATTAAGGGCATGTTTGATAAAAATACTTAATGCTTAAAATTATTGAATTAAGCATTTTTTAATCTCAATATGTTTGATAACAAAAAATGAAACTCTTAATTTATTAAGTGGTGTTGAAACTGCACTACAAAATATAAATAATAAAAGTGAGCTTATTACTTATTCTATAACTGCTTAATCAATTCAGTATTTTTAATTTAATATTAAGCATTCAGCATTAAACGCTAATTTCCGGACGAATACGTGCCTTGGCACAAATTTAGTCTTCGTCTTTTTTTATAGGTAGATATAAGAAAAACACATAAATCATCCTGAAGAAAGAAACGGGAAATTACAAGAGAGCAATACGTCCCACTTGAGCCGAAATGATGGCTGTGTTTGACTTTCTCAATCTGTGTTTGCTTCAAATTTTTATTAAAAAAATAGATTTACGTTCACATAATGACCGAGTATCAGCTTTGTTTGAGTTATTTCTTGAACATGAAAAATAGTTCATCCAAAATATCTAAAAATTAACAAGAAACAGGGTTCAAAATGAATTCAGAAGACTCAACCGAGCCCCTTTCCATAAGAGGAAATTGCAACGAAATAAAATCTGATTTTAAAGAAGACAAATGGTTTTTTTTTTCTTTTTTGTTTCTTCTTCTTTTTTTTTTTTTTGGCTTCAAATTCAATAATTACTGAAATATGACACGGGTACTTTAATTTCATGGACTCATTATAGAATTACCCTCGTCCAAATTAGACTAAATTAGCTTTTTTCTTGGAATGATTCATTGACTAATGTAGCATACGAAGACCTAAGAAAATTCATTTTTAATTAATTTTGGTGACATCGTAGAACTTATTTTCAACCTTAGAAGAAAATTCCTTCATTGGACAGCAACACCCAACAGAATTCCACATGTGCTACCTGAGGCTACAGCCGCCAATTTTTACTTCCATCAATCAGATTGCTCTATAAAAAGCGCGGCGAATCGAACAATATGTCCATACCAACTGATCATACTAAAAGAGTTCAGCAAAAAACAAAATTTAGTCAAAACTCACAAACATTTTTCTCTTTGCTTCAACAATAGTATTCGATACAATATGCCTGGAAACATAGCGGCTCCTGTTGTTAAAAACAAGAAAGTTTTGTTTAAAAGGTACATTGATGGGAATCCCAAAGAGTCTGATTTTGAAATCAGTACTGAAAGCACCATCAAATTGCAAGTCCCAGAAGGCTCAAATGGTGTTTTGCTCAAGAATCTTTACTTGTCATGTGATGCTTATTTGTGTTTTCTCATGCAAGGCTCCAAATCTTCCATGGCCGAAACCTTTGAAGGCTTCAAGCTAGGCGAGGTAAGTACAGGTTTTGTATAGTCGAACTCATATAATGAGATAAATGTAGAGCCGTCGATTTTAATTTTGACTTTTGAAGTTGACGCTATTGATGTAAACATGCAGCCAATAGGAGGAATGGGTGTATCTGAAGTTTTGGATTCCAAGCACCCTAATTTCACCAAAGGTGATTTGGTATGGGGTGAAACTCTATGGGAAGAGTACACTTATTTACCAGAAGTTCGTGCTCTTTTCAAGATTCAAGACCACAAGGACATACCCCTCTCTTACTACACCGGGATTCTTGGTAAGTTCTTGATTACTACAAACTATAATTTTTTTTTTTATAAAAAGCAATCAAATCGAGATGCCCACCAATGAGATACCAATCTGACAAACGTACGATCTTAATTTTGATGTGAGCTATATATATATATATATATATATATATATGGTTTAACTAGCTAGTGACAACATAATCTAGATGAACTTTGCATATTTGAAAGTTTATGGTAAAACCTATGATCGATTGACTATCATCTTAATTTCTTGAAAAGGTATGTCTGGTTTGAGTGCATATGGGGGATTCTACGAAGTGTGCCAACCGAAGGAAGGCGAAAGAGTATTTGTTTCCGCAGCATCTGGGGCAGTCGGTCAACTTGTTGGTCAATTTGCTAAAATTTCAGGATGTTATGTTGTTGGCAGTGCCGGAAGTAAAGAAAAGGTACGAGTCTAGACTTGTGGTAAAACAATAACAACAACAACAACAAACTCATCTTTCTCACTAAGCATGATTGGCTCTATGATCACATGTCACTATTGTACTCCATCATAACATAAACCTGTGGTACAACAATTTAGAAGAAAAAAAAAAAGAAAACAAATTAATGAAAAAGAGACTATTTGAACGGTTAACTCACCTTAATTTGCTTAAATTATACTAGGTTGAGCTATTGAAAGAGCTTGGATTTGATGGTGCTTTCAATTACAAAGAAGAAAATGACTTAAATGCCGCTTTGAAGAGGTACTTCCCTGAGGGAATCGACATTGACTTTGAGAACGTCGGGGGAAAGACATTGGATGCAATTCTACCAAACATGAGAATGCACGGTCGGATTTCAGTGTGCGGAATGATTTCGCAATACAATCTGGAAAAGCGCGATCCGATACAAAATGCGTATTGGGTTCTTTTCAAGCGTCTTAAAATGGAAGGATGGGCGGTTCTTGACTACGTTCATCTCTACCAGAAGTTCATCGACTTCATATTGCCTCATGTGTTGGAAAAGAGGATCAAATATGTTGAAGACATTGTTGTTGGTCTGGAAAAGGGTCCGTATGCCTTCTCTGCCCTTTACACAGGCAGCAATTTTGGCAAACAAGTTGTTAAGGTTTTTCGTGACTAGTTGAAGCTGAATACTCATGCATGTAATTTGTTTTTTTTTTTTTCTTAGTACTGATTCAGCTCAATGTGTTGTAATCAAAATTGATTTACCGATTATGTAAGTTATATCTACAAATCGTATTTGGATGATATTATGTACTTAAGTTTTGTTGGTAATAAAAGAAAAGTTTCAAGTTTTGTCAACGCATGAATATTTGTTTCCTTGTGCGAACACTAGATGTCCTTTCCGATGAGAGGATGAGGTGAAATGGCATTACAGAGAAATTTCTGTGATGAGGATGAAAAGCTTGTGTTATAATAATCTCAATTTAAAGGAATGGAGATGATGTTTTTGTATGGAAAATTATAATGCTTATACTGTGGCAACAGCTATGTCAGTTGAGGTTTACAAGACGGTCAGGGATGCCTCTACTTGGGTTCGGCAAGACGATGTGTTTAAGGATTAGAACCAAATGTGTTTTTTTATAGTTTAAGAATACAAATTCATAAAACATATTATAAGCACACCATACCAACATGGTCAAAATAATTAATTTCATAAATGTATTGTCAACTGAAAGTTAATAATGAAAAAAAAAAAAAACCTAATGACTACCAATGGTCTGAAATATTAACAATCACATCACATGGATAGAAGCTCACAACGAACTTGTATTTCAACTACGTGAGTGATATAAAAGGGGGGAAAAAACTTAGTTAAAATTCAAACATAATTGGGGATTCTTCAAACATAATTGTTTAGCCGAAAATGGATAAGCCGAAAATTTAATATAGTTCCTCATTGTTTAGCACAATTTACAGAAGTTAAACGAAACTTTGAAAAATATTGGGATATCATTCTCGAATTTGTACCTCATTCCGTGTTGGGCGAATTCCTAACAAATTAAATGAATTTCTCTTCTTCCTAAAAAAAAGGAAAAAAAAAAAAAGGAATAAGTGAAAAGCCCAAAAATTTTGTGTATGAGCCACGAAACTTTAGGATTCTTGAGAAAACGCGCGCGCACACAAACACATATACACACAAATATATATATATATATATATATATATACTAATTTTGATTTCAGGACCAAAGGATTGTAACTTATTGTCACCAATCAGCAACGAGGAACACAACTCGCTTAATATTTTTCTCCCAACAAAAATACAAATTAACTGGCTTAATATTTAATTCAATTTGATATATAATCCAACAAACCCTCTACGCACCAGACTACTTTTGTCCCGTTTGGGTTTATTTACTTGTCAAGTAGACATAGAAATTTATGCATTTTAGTCAGTGGGAGTGAGATTAGGATGATAGTGGGAGGCTTAGATAGAGGGATTAGGGGATTAGGATGAGATTATTATTAACTAGAGGTCAAGAATTCGGTTCTCGTTGAGCCTATCTAATTTTTATTTTTTTGAAAAAAAAAAAGATCGTAATGGTAGTACAAAACTGGGACGAAATGAAAAAATCAGAGAAGGATCGACAAATTTGCATATAATCAAAGGAAAATATATAGGCATTATTGGTACAAAACTGGGTTAAAAAAGAAAAAAAAAATTAATCAAAGAAGGGACGAATTTGTAGTATATACAAGAAAGTTTAAATCAACGATCACGTATATACTGCCTTTTGTTATTATTCTTTTCCCAAAGGCCAAACTCAATCGCTATCAGCCGTTACTCTCGGATGCCTTTCAACATTAAGTACTGATATATCGTTCTCTATTTTGATTTTTGAAAACAGGGAGGCCAATCAATGTCAACGTTGGTGATCGATCATTGTGCATTAGAATAAATGTAAAATGTCTCAACTTCTTCTTTCCTTAAAGCATACAATTAATACTCAGTCAAGAACAGTGTTATGATGACTAATCCTCTTGGAAATTCTCCGGTTGTACACCTTTATTTAAGACACAATCGTAAGATAGTCAATAACAAAACTTAAAAATGGATAAAAGAACACGAAAAAATAAAATAAAAATAAGATAGTCAATAACATAACTTAAAAATGGATAAAAGAACACGAAAAAATACTCCATCTGTTCTGAAATTATCGTCTAATTTTTATTTTTATTTCTAGATTAAATTGTACTAAAAGTGATCGAAACCTGAAACAGGTTAATAATTTTGAGAAAGATGTAATAACATTATTACATACGCAATAAATGATTGGCAGCGTAAGTTATGAATCTGACAACTTTCCAAACGAAAATTATTATAATAGTCTAAATTCAATCAATTATTAATTTAATGCACCATTTACATTGCATGTTCTTACAGTCTTCTTGGATTCGTACGGTACAGAATTGAAAGTTTCAAACTTCAAAGTAGTTCTGCCTATGAAGAAAAACTTTAGTCAATAACGAATCATTATATTATACTCCTCCTATTTTTAAAATATAAGTTTTTTTAGACTTGGTATGTAAACTAAGGAGACAATCATTCAATAATTAATTTATGTATAAATATTTATATTATCCCTCATTAATTACATTGAAATTATAAACAAGACTAAATGAAAATATATTAACATCATTTATTGAGGGTAAAGTTAGAAAATGGTCATTAATTTGCTTAGAATTTATAAAACGACCTACATTTTGAAAAATTTCTCCAAACCTAAAATGACTTACAAATTGAAATGGAGGAAATAATAATTAAGCAGTAATATCCTGATTTTTTTAAAAGTATTTGAGTGATTAGAAGTCAAATTATTAATTATCACTCTAATTAATCAATCTACATTTACTTTTTCATTATAAGCAATGAAATCAATCTACATTTACTGTGTCCAAGAATTCGGAACTGTTAACTTTCAGTGGATAATTGGGATAAAAGTCAAAGTTTGACCGGATTTGTGTTCATATCTTCTCTTCTCACATGAACACATTGAGACGTACCCACTTGTGTTGTATGCTTTTTTCCATTTTTTTCTGTTTTAATAAAATTATACGTATCACACAAATAGTCCACATTAAATTTTTAAATTTGTATTAAAAATAGTACAAAATTTAAAACTGAATGTGGACAAGTTTTGTGGAATGGAGTGAGTATAAAGCAAAAACCTGAATTAGATTGTTAAAATGATGGGTAAATACGAAACTTCGATCACATGGTTTACCAAACAAGGCTTAACTCCCGACGAGAGATTGTAGAACCGCTTAAATTCCTGGCATCTTTATAACGGAAAAATCCGCCGTAAAAATAAATTTCCTGAAACCATTTCTTAATACAATTGTCGTAAATTAGGGAAAAGTATATGTATTGCAAGTTTTTGGCATAGAAAGAAATCGAAATGGCTAAAATTTGCCATTCGTAAGAGATCTATTTATAACAATTATTATTAAATAATTTTGAAGTCATTAATTCGCTTCGCAAATAATCTACTGCAAAAAATTAACTAGGTAAATATTCTCACAACATCTTCCTTCGCCTCCGCATCAATGGATAGGCGGAAGCCACTCTTGTTGAGGGGAATTATTGACAGTTGTTTACATAGAGAGCAAAAGTGGTGCTCCATCTTTGACTTGCTCAACTATATATATGTATATTTGTTATTACTTTTTAACATTGAAGGAGCCAATAACTTTTTTTTTTACATATTCACAAGTCCCCGGCCTATCTTGAACAGAATCTGATCCCAAGGTATTTTCATGATCAACTCCAAATTTACCACTATTAATTATGGTAAAATGACATGGATCCTTCAAACTTAATTACTTGGTTTCATTTTCTTTTAATCATTTTCCACCAACAGAAACCGAATGCATGAATATCTTTCCTTTTTCTTTCAACAAAATAAATAATAAACTCAAAAAAAAGAATCGGGTTACTGATGAAGACTTTTCTTTGGAAAAAAGGACGGGCCGGGTGTCATTTTTATGAAGTAAACAAGTTACATAGACTTGTACCAACAGAAAAAAGAAGGGGAAAAAAAAGACAAATTGCATTGCCAAAAAGAAGGTTTAAGAAATAAGATGAAAACAAAGAAAAAAAAATCAACTCAGATGGACTCTGAAAATATATATTGGTTGGACAGCCGTTTACTAAATAATATTTTATTGTAATAAGTAAATGCAAGAGCAATGTTATCAAGTTCAACTCAGACAACAAAATATAGCACGATTAACTTATTGTGTTGTCAAACTTAACATAATATTCCTCCGAAACATGATTCATTTTCAACACGGGGCTGTCAAAATATAAAGCCGCCATTTCTTATTTCTATACTTTTATGCCCTATAAAAGGCATGCAGATATACGAACACAATATGCATAACATAAACTCAAAAAACTATCAGACGTACATCCGCCAATTAATTAAGGTTTGGTAGTACAAGCAAAAACAAAAATTCATTTCTTACAAGATTAGTTGATACAAAATGCCTGGAATAATAGAAGCTCCAGTTGTGAAGAACAAGAAAGTTCTTTTTAAGAGGTACATTGATGGGAATCCCAAAGAGTCTGATTTCGAAATCAGCACAGAAAGCACCATAAAATTGGAAGTCCCAGAAGGCTCAAATGGTGTTTTGCTCAAGAATCTCTACCTGTCTTGTGATGCTTATCTATGTTTTCTCATGCAAGGAGCAAAATCTTCCATGGCCGAAACATTTGATGGTTTCAAGCTTGGAGACGTAAGTATACAGTTTCTTCTTTTTTTTTTTTTTTTTTGTTTGTTGGTAGTAATATTTGAAATTGATTTGATTTATGATTTAATATGCAGCCAATAGGAGGAATGGGTGTATCGGAAGTGGTGGACTCGAAGCATCCAAATTTTAGCAAGGGTGATTTGGTGTGGGGTGAAACTCTATGGGAAGAGTACACTTATTTACCAGAAGTTCGTGCTCTTTTCAAAATTGACGACCATAAGGATATACCGCTTTCTTACTACACCGGAATTCTTGGTAAGTTCGAAATTATAAACTACCAATTTATATAGAAAATAATAAAATGAGAATGTCCACCAGGTACTGCAGTAGTTGTATACTTAAAATGCATACATTTATTATTCACAAAAATTGCATCTTTCTTGAAAAGGTATGTCTGGTTTGAGTGCATATGGAGGATTCTACGAAGTTTGCCAGCCAAAAGAAGGCGAAAGGGTATTCGTATCCGCAGCTTCTGGCGCAGTTGGTCAACTTGTTGGTCAATTTGCTAAAATTTCAGGATGTTATGTAGTCGGTAGTGCTGGAAGTAAAGAAAAGGTACGAATTTGGACTACTTGTAACGCTTTTTAGGTCGAAAGAAGTTTAAATACTTTTCTTACCTTTAATTATCATGTTATATGGCAATAGGTTGAGCTATTGAACGAACTTGGATTTGATGGTGCTTTCAATTACAAAGAAGAAAAAGACTTAGATGCTGCCTTGAAGAGGTACTTCCCTGAGGGAATCGACATTGACTTTGAGAACGTCGGGGGAAAGACATTGGATGCAGTTCTACCAAACATGAGAATGCACGGAAGAATTTCGGTGTGTGGAATGATTTCGCAATACAATCTGGAAAAGCGCGATCCGATACAAAATGCGTATTGGGTTCTTTTTAAGCGTCTTAAAATGGAAGGATGGGCGGTTCTTGACTATGTTCATCTCTACCAGAAGTTCATCGACTTCATATTGCCTCATGTGTTGGAAAAGAAGATCAAATATGTTGAAGACATTGTTGTTGGTCTTGAAAAGGGTCCTTACGCCTTTTCTGCTCTTTACACTGGCAACAATTTCGGCAAACAAGTTGTTAAGGTTTTTCGTGACTAGTTGAGGCTGAATACTCTTGTATGTAATGCTTTTTTGTTTGTTTGCTTTTACTATTAATTCAGTATAATGTGCATTTATAACACAGTGCAGTGTGTTATAATCAAATTTTATTGATGATGTAAGTTATATCTACAAATTGTATTTCAATGAAATTATGTACCTAGGTCTCGCTGGTAAAAAAAAAGAAGAAAAGTTTCAAATTTTGTCTATAAGTTTTTGTTTCCTTGTCCTAACAAAATATTGTCCTTTCCGATCATAAGGTGAAATGGTACTACAGAGAAATTTGAGATGGCGATGCTTAAATGTCTTTTTGTGTGGGAAGTGTAATTCTTATGCTTTAGCAGCGGCTATGTCAGTGGAGTACTAGGCGGGTCAGTGATCCTTCTACATAGGTTCGGCCAAACCATGTGTTGAAAGATTCGTACCAACCACACATGTTTCTTAATAGTTTGAGAATACAAAATCACAAAACATATTATAAACACACGATACAAACATGGTCAAAATAATTCATTTTACAAAAGTAGTAATGTCAAGAAACTTAAAGTTCAAATTCAAACTTAATTAGGGATGAGTTAAAAGTCCAAAACTTTTGTGTATTAGCCACGAGAGTCCAGGATTCTTGATATGAATCCACCACTCTTACACACACATCTATAGTACTCCCTCCGTCCCATAATTATTGTCCACTTTGCTCAAAAAATTTTGTCCCAAAATTATTGTCAAATTTGACTTTTTATGGATCAAGTTACACATTTATCCTTAGTAAAAAACATTATCCATAAAATCTTAGTGGTTAAACAATTACTTATGTAGGGGTATATCCGGTTGTTTAAGGTAAAATATAGTTAAGTTTGACCAAAAATAAAATCTTTCATTTTAGTAAAACTGGACAATAATTATGGGACGGAGGGAGTACTTAATTAAAGCAGCAAACAAAAAGGACATGAGTCAGCACTATAATGAAAATTTTCCCGCCAAAAGCCATTTTCAGTACAAAATCATTTTTCACAAGTGGCACTCTAACTAATCAGAAAAAAAAAAGATAGAATAGATAAATACATAAATTCCTTAATTATAGCTACATAAAAATCTCTTAATTATAGGTATATACTAATCTTTTAAAACAATAATATTTAATTAATAAAATCAAATGTAAGGAAATCCCCTTAAATCAAGTGAAACACAATAATGTCTTCCCAATCCCCAATTTCAAAGAATCTCTTCCATTCGCTCCTCTCTCACACCCGGGCCTTTGAATCAATTACTTAAAATCTGACATCAATTATCAATCCATCTCTTTCTACAACAGAGACAAAATAAGCTGTCATGAAAGAAATTTTATTTTTTAAGCATGATTTTTTTTTATTCTTCTGTTGTAGATATTGGTTTATGATTTATGTAAATCCGGGCATAAGTTAACTGTTGTAAATTAAATGTTATAAATTTGGGCACAGATTTATGTATAATGACTCACTTTCTGTCCTTTCAATCAATTTTTTATTCTTCTATTTTCTTTTATTCTTTTAAGAATGATTCGTATTTTTTATTTAATCGATTTAAAAATACAGGCGGCACCCCGAGCATTCGTCCGGGGCAAGCATCTAGTATACACTTGACAGGGTATATTTAACGAGTAATTTTGGTTTCAGGACATAAAAATTTTCACTTATTGCCATCAATTCACCAACGAGGAACACAACTCGCTTAATATTTTTCCCAGGAAAACAAAAAGCAAACTAGCTTAATATTTACTTCAATTTAATATATAATCCAACAAACCCTCTACACACCAGACTACTTTTGTCCCAATTGGGTTTATTTACACATCAAACTAGACTTAAAAATTTCATGCATTTCGAGATAAAAATAGGTGATGTTGGTACGAAACTGTGACAACAAAAAAATCAGAGAACGATCAACGAATTTGTATACACAGAGTCAAAGAAAATATGAAGGCAATGCTGGTACAAAACTGGAAGAAAAAACCAAAAAAAAAAAAAAAGAAAAAAACGAATTTCAGGGAAGGATCGACGAATTCGTGTATATACAAGAAAGTCATAGGAAACTTTTGTTATTATTCTTTTCCCAAAGGCCAAACTCAATCGCTATCATCTTAGTTTTTACGGTCCCTTCATTTTAATTGCACTCTTTAAACTTTGTTTTCCGACGTTGAGTGCGTTTATCAGTTATTATTCTTGTTGAGGCAAAAACATGCACTTGGGTTATAATACTCTTTGGAAGCTAATTGGGCTGATTGGGGCCTAAAATAGACCAAGCCCATTAAAGCATAGAGAATATTCCAGGAAATATTTGAAGGAATATTCTCCTTTTTATCTCGATATATACCATCATTTTGTGAGTTAGAGGTAAGCTCATTCTATTCCATTCTTAGCTTAAATAGTTTATTTCTCCCACTCCATGTATTGACTTGATTGTCGGAGTGCTAACCCTTGTTTTGCAGGACACAGGTCCATAGACACCATTAACTCTTCAACCCATCGGATTTTGCCTTCGTCAAGTGATGCCGACTGTGAGAACGCCAATGTCCTCAATTGAAGGTGAATCTTGAGTCTCCGTGTCTATAGATCTGGACCAAAAAGGGCGGGTCGTAGGTTTCTTCCACCCCTTTGATTTTTGGGAGTTTGGGCTACGGGGTTTCCTAGCCAGCTCCAGAAGGCCAATTTCAGCCTTTGGGAGCTAAGCTTACCCTCAATTTAGTTGCGGGTTTTGAACTCCCCCTTCTTACTTTGTTGAGTCGTCTTCGTCAACTCGTCCTCGGCAGGTCGCCCTTGGCAAAATGAAGCCAATGAACAAGCTTAAAGCTCAACGCGGCTTCGCTCCAAGTTGACCTCATTAATTAAAGTCGACTCCAGCAAGTCGTCTTCGTCTAAGATCACCCCCCAAAGTCATCATCGTCTTTCTTTTCCTGACAAGGAAGTAGCGAACATCGGATGGTCATCTTCGGGTGGTCGTCTCCGGGTGCTGCCTTCGGTTCGGCATGGACCTTTCTTGATGAAGAAGCAGCTCCGGTTTAACCTAAAGCCATCCCCAGTATCACTAGTAGCAACCGAGTTCACAACGGAAGCAAAAGTCATCCATGGCAGCATCTCCACTCTCGGTTACAGTGAATCGTGCGATTTGGAGGCTATGGTGGACAACGATGCCCCGACAAACTTCAAATACCGGCATCGGATGTCAAAGCTATTGTCGACAGCGACAACTTCAAGGCGATGAGAGCAGCACGCAAATTTGAAGGACGGATTGTGGGAAGCTCCAAGTTCCATGTCCTTCTTTGATTTCGATGGAAGCTTCGTCCGTCTCAAATTGTTTTTGGCAAGGCAGCAAGCTTCGGCAACAAAGAGCGGCGACGTCTACGAAAACTGAAGCCATCTTATGCAAAACCAAAAATTTTTCTCGACTCAAGCCATCATCGGCAACAATCGTCGGGAGCAGTGGAAAGCCAGGAACTTCAAACAGCGGCAGCGACGGAAGCCCTGGAACTGGCGGCGTCGGCAAGAAGCTCCTCTAATGTTGGAAGCATCGGCAGCCGCCTTCAAGATCAACAGTCCTCTTTCTTGGCAGAGAAGCAGCAACGACTTCGACTTCGACTAGCCCTGGACTTAGTCGGAAAAAGCTCCAAAGCATGGTCGAGTTGGTGGCACCCCGGGATCAACCAGAACAGAGTCTTTGTCCAAACTTCAAGGTCGACTTCGACTCCACCACCTCGGAAGCCATCATCGACCCAACAGGAAGCTTCACCCTCAGAATTGGAAGCGGCAGCAGCAGCGGCGGCTTCAAAGCTTTGGCATCGTCGGTTCTTCAACCTCCACAGCGATGCTAAGCAACGACCTCCGTTCACACAAGCAAGATCGAAGCCGAAGTTTCATCTCAAGCTCTCATCGGTTGCAGCAACCAAGCTCCAGTGAGGATTCGACTCGTCCCCGAATGAGGCGTCGGCAATCAATCCTAAAGCAACAGCAGAGTTTTCTACACCAAAAGCAATGGCGGTCGACTCCCTTTGTTGCCGAGTAAGCACCAACCGCCGGACGCGGCTTCACTGTCGGCGTCCGATCTGGAAGTCATCATCGGCAGCTCTCATGCTCGACGAACAGAGGTCAATGCTTCAACCCCGACTTTAGTCTTCTGCCCAGTTCAAAGCCAGGATCGGGGGGAGCCTTGAGCTTCGACTCTGCCTCTGTCTTCAGCAACAAGCTCCCCAAAGCCCCAACAACCTTCCATCATTGAAGGCTCAGTCTTCCATCAACGAACTTGGTTAACGGCCTCGACTTCGGCTTCTTCACTGTCATGCTAAGTTGCAGCAGCCATCGACATCCCCTTGCCGAGGTCACCAGCGGCCGTCACTTCTATCCCGGAGTACGACCCCAAAGGCGACGTTGCAGGCAATCGATCCTCGATCATTGGAAGTCGTTCCTAGAGCCGTCATCGACCTTCAACCATGGCCAAAGCTTCAAGGTGGAGGAGATGCAGGCGGCTGGACTTCGGGGCCAAAATGCAATAAGTCAAAATATTTGCAATCAGGTCCCTGCTCTTTGAACAAATTCCAATTTGGGCCCATGAGTTTTAATCATTTACAGGTCGACCCAAAAATTTAAAATGTTGAAATCATACCCCTGAAAAAGATTTTGGGGTCCTTCCGGGAGCTTTACAAGCCAATTGCAAGGATCTAAAGCATTTTTGGAAGCTCTCCAACACTATTGCTAGGCAATAGACCTATGCAACGATAAAGATAAATGTTCCCAACCTTTTAATCACCAATCCATGGTCCATTTCCTTAAATAATTTTATTTGGGGGGAGGATTGGGCATATTTCCTCCTTAATACCATGATGAATATGTGAACTTACATGGTTCTTTAGATTATGATGAATGCATCTAAGATAAGTAGAGCATCAAACATGCCTTTATTGAAGGATAATTAGAATGGCATAACCAATTTAAGTACATCATAATAGCATGACATGTAGAGAATAGAACTACCATTAGTCCAGGCTTGAATATGTGCTATATGCACCCCTAACCTTGGAAATATGAGAAAAAGGAAATAAAACTATTTAAGAAAATACACACTTGTCCTTGGTGATATATTTGTACTTGGTGGTTTGATTGGGTCGGTTATTTTTTCTCAAAAATTCAATCATGTGATGATCCACCCTCCACCTTAAAAACCCTTGTTTGTGTTTTCAAAATAGATAACTCCCATTTCAAAGTCTTGTATTATTGAATGAAAGATATGTCTTCTACATCGAACACTTGTACTTGTGTTTTAAATAAAAATGTAATCTTTCTCTCAAGACTTTTTTTACAAGTATAGGGGTGGTATATGTTATACTTTGAATTGCCTTTGTTTGCCTTTGTTTATACTTAGACAGTGATAACCCGATCATAAAATCCTGGTTGCATACAGGTACCATTCGACCTTAACGTCCACTGGATGACCATGAGGTCCACCAGACGACCCTGAGGTCCACAAAGATGACCCTGAGGTCGAGGTCCATCGGAGGACCCTGAGGTCCACTGGACGATCCTGAGGTCCACCGGGACGACCTTGAGGTCCACAAAGACGACCCTGAGGTCAGGATGACGCTGAGGCCCATAACATCCGACCTTGAGGTCGAGGTCCATCACATCCGGCCCTGAGGTCGAGGTCCACTGCAAGATTTTACCTAACAGCCTTCGACCGACTGCAAGTCTCGGGGCTCCTTTATTGTCGTCTGACCCTGCTGGTGGTAGACGACCTAACCCTTAGGCGCCACCTTAGATCATCAAGGACGTCCGATCCCGGGTGAGGACGACGTTTCAGTCTAGAGGGCGAGCCAGGGGCTCCATTCAAAGTCGTCCGACCCTGCTGGCGGTCGATGACACGACCCTTAGGCGTCGCTCTGGATCATCAAGGACGTCCGATCTCGATTCAGGACAACGCTCCGGTCTAGAGGGAGAGCTAGGGGCTCCATTCAAAGTCGTCCGACCCCACTGGCGGCCGACGACACGACCCTTAGGCACCGCCCTGGATCATCAAGGATTTTCGATCCCGGTTGAGGACGATGCTCCTGTCTAGAGGGCAAGCTAAGGGCTTAATTCAAAGTCGTCCGACTCCGCTGGCGGTCAACGACCTGACCCTTCGGCTCGGCCTAGGACCATCAAGGACGTCCAGCTCTGCCTGGCAGTCGACGCTCCGGTCCAGATAGCGAGCCAGGGGCTCCATTCAATGTCGTCCGAACCCGCTGAGCTCAAGGACTCACATGAACTAGCCTTAGGTCGAGGGCTCATCATTCTGACCCTGAGGTCGAGGACTCATTGGGTCAACCCTGAGGTTGAGGGCTCACCAGACTGACGCTGAAGTCACGAGCTCATCATTCTGACCCTGAGGTCGAGGGCTCACTAGATGGACCCTGAGGTCAAGGACTCACAAAGCCGACCCAGAGGTCGAGGGCTCACAATGCCGATCTTGTGGTGGTAACTCACAAGTCCAATCCCATCACACTATTGTCTCTACGGATGACAAGCGTTGAAACTCGGGGGAAGGAACAAGGGAGCGAACATGGGAACACACAAATCAAGGTGCACAATACCATACTGAACTCTCTTATCTCCCTTTTTATTTAATATATCAGTTTCATGCACTTATCTTAGACGAATAACAATGGTACTAGGTCGGACAATTTAAAATAGGACTTCTCTATTTCATTTATGTTCAACCGCGCAACAAATGGTTGACAGGACTTAAAAGTCCAACCACGCTATGGATAGCTGAAGAGACTTAAAAGTCCGATCATGCCACAGATGGCCGGTATGAATTGAAAAATATCATCAAAATAAGTGTTATAACCTTAGTTCGTCCCAAAAAGACTAGATCTTAGGACAACATAGAATAGCTATAATACTCAACATACACCTACTCTTCTAGAACCAATAAAAGAAACTCGGGGGAAGGAGGGGCTAGAGTCTCGATAAACTTGTCCCAGAAAGATAGTTCCTCCCATTGGTCTGAAGACTCGTATATGCTCGGAGAGTTAGAATCATAAAACACCCTATCAGGGTCATAGATCTTCGAGGTCGTACTAATCACAGCCTAACGGTCACTCCTAAGTATTATTTTTCGACTTCTTAAAACTCCCCGGTGGCCTGTTGTCACTCCTCCTAGGGATATCTATGCTTCCAGAGTGTAATGTTCGCCCCTCTCTTAGTGGTCTCGGTAAAAAGTAAAAACTGAACCATCTATTCATATATCCTTCATCCTCGGGGGAAGACGCAGACACCTACTCTTTTGTCTCTCGGGTTGAGTCCTACTCTCCAACTGTACATCGCTGACTTCCTATTGAATGATAGTCATACATGGCTTTGGGTGGACAACACTCTGTTATGCCTTTAAGGTTCGTCGCTATCTCTTTAGCCTAAAGACTACTCCTCTGTGGACGTTACCCTCTACATTCAGCATCAGCACTTGTGGTCATCTTAGTTCCTACGACTTAGTGCCTATGCCTCTCGATGACACTGTTCGGCCTATCATGTGCCATCGAGGGTTATGTCTTCGGGCTTGCTTTAAGAAGACCCTTCGACCCTTCAAATAGACCGTTGAGGCTTATGTCTTTGACCTTCGGCCTATCATAAGCCGTCGTCTTCAACCTTTTGCCTATCACGTGTCGTTGTGATTTATGTCTTTAACCCTCGGCCTATCACGTGCCAGTGAGGTACATGTCCTACTCTTGATGTCTCCGCGACACCCTTCAGCCTTTATTGAGCCGTCACCATTTATCTTGACCACTCAAGTGCTTAATTAGCGTTGGTCTATCTGAAGCATGTTTCGGCCCTCTTATATGTTCGTCCTCGGCTAATGATGCCCTGACGACGTTACTCGGCCTATCATGATCCATTATCATCTACTTTGGCCCGTTGGATACATGTTCGACATGGGCTTCGGACTCTCTTATGTTCGTCCACAATCAATGATGTCGGACAGTTTTCTCCTGCCTATCATGAGTCGCATCGGTTTCCATTGACTCCTGTTACCTTGGGTCGACAGCAAGTCTTGGACTTCTACTTACATGTCTTCTATCGTCTGATGACGCTCTGCTTATATCCTTTGGCTTATCATGTGCCATCGAGGTCCCTTCACATGGACGACTTGGCCTATCATGTGCCACAGATGATCCTATCTACTAGACGCTTATTAGGCGTTGGCTTTTCTTGATGTCGGCTTTGGAGTTCTTCTTGTACGAGAGCTCTTTATATATATTGGTGCCTGGACATCACTTGGGTAAAGCAGAATAGGTTCTCACCCGGCGTCGTCCATTCGACCTCTGACTGCTCATGGTCGACCTCCTTAGATGACTTGTCTCTTCTCACTTTTGTGTTCATATATGTGATACATCTGCTTACAATCACTACTAGAAAACTACCTCATAGTGACACTTTAAAATGCTTTAATACATTGACTATAAAAACACTTATACCTTTAATGACATTTGGTAAAAGTGCTTTTAAATTCAATATGATAACAGGTATAGTATAGTTTTACATATTCTTTAAAGAAACTAGGCTAATGTTGTAAGAAATAAGCTATAGAGGCACTTTAATCTATCCAAGAGATAATTCTAGAGTCATTTTAAGTGCCTTGAGAGAGTAGCTTTCACGTCATTTATAATTCACTTTTCAATAGTTTTTTTCTTTTTTTTGTTTAATTCTCCTTATAAATAGTTCTTTTTTAATTCTCCCCGTAAATGCTTTTGAATAATAAAAATATTTTCACTAAAAAAATGTTTTTGCATTTAATTAATATAATATAAGTAAAAAAAATGGAGTACAACCCAAGCATTTGAGGGGAATAATAAAAAAACATCATATTGTAGCAATTTGTCCTGCAGTTTATTCTACAACTATTCATTATAATCAGACTATCTTTACAAACTAAAATAAGAACACTTTTTTTCTCCAAAGACTAACCATGAATCTGTAGAATTCTATGAGAGAGCAATGTTTTCTCAATTGCATCTTCGACTTCACATTAGTCTTTAGATTGACTTCTTCACGAGGAAAATTCATCTTCTGTTTAGACTTCACAAGCCTTCGGATTGACTATCCCAACTGAAATTCTTAAGAATACACCAAATGATCCAAGAAGCCAATGAATATCTAATTCCATCATATAATGCACGAAATTTCCCAAGTTTGAAAACTAAAAGTTCTAATATCAAACGGTAAATTGATTACTTTATAAACACTAATGCATATTGAATTAAAAAACAACATCAATACCTTCGAGCATTAGCAGCAATGGTTTTAAATCAGAATTCAGAGCAGCAAACCCCCCATCCTCTCTTCCTCCTCGTATCAAGCCCGGAAGAAGAAACCCGTCAAGCTTCCCCGCATTCTCACAGATTCCAGTTTCACTTCCTTCCCAAAACCTCACCACGATTTTAACAATGACACTTTCTTTACTTACCATGCCAAACCCAATTCCAGCTATACAAATACTACTTCCCAGACATCATCCGTTCGGAATTGGGAGAATTTTTACCCTCCATCGTACATGCCTGTTTGAATCAGCCAAAAATTTTCAATAGAAAAGGCCAGCTAATTTTCCAAGAAGAACAATAACAAAATTAAATGAATTGAAAAACTCTCACCAATCACATCTTAAAAGATATTCCCCATAATACAGTAAACTATGGAGGTCGAAGAAATTAATATAGGAACACAAATCCCCCAATTGAAAACCCTAGCTTACCTAATTCACAAAAGGGTGATCTTTACAATCCAAATTTGGAGACGTCATTCCCCAACTTCCAATCACTGTGCAGCAATTAACCTACCATCCCTGACACTTTTATCCCCTCCTTGCATCAAATCCACAGACGAATCTCCTTCTAGCAAGATGGAAGAAAAAGATGCTGCATCTCAACTTGTTCGGCGGTGCCATCAAGAGTCTGAAGCCCTAGCCACAAAGTGGAATTGCAAGATTAGCACCAAAATCATGGCCAAAGTGTAGCCTTTCCACCGCAAAATTGAAAATTCTCACATTGGAGAGATGAAATCTGAAGAAACAAGAAGAGATGGAATTCGAAACAAAAACCATTAAATATAAAAATAAATAATATACGAGTATTTTTTAGACATACTATAAATATAT
Organism: Oldenlandia corymbosa var. corymbosa; assembly: GCA_949775105.1. Taxonomy (NCBI): domain Eukaryota; kingdom Viridiplantae; phylum Streptophyta; class Magnoliopsida; order Gentianales; family Rubiaceae; genus Oldenlandia; species Oldenlandia corymbosa. The sequence goes on from OX459123.1 coordinate 2,826,408, forward strand.
AAAATAGTTGATAAGTCTTGGGAGTTTTTTTTTTTTTTTTTACAAATGCCCCAAAAATCAGACTAGTGTGGTAAACAATGACATTATGGGGAGAAATTGGCCAAACTGTAATTTTTTTGAAAAAATAGAAATGTCACAAGAGCTTAGTGCCATTAAAAGTTATCTAGATTGACACTTTCACATAAGTGCCTTTAATCGTTTCGAGCCTAGTGTCATAAAAGCTCCTTTTTCTAGTAGTGAATGTATCTTTGGGGCTTGTCTTAATGGTCGACTTTGGAGGTCTTCTCAACAAGGGTTTGGCATACTAATATCTTCTACTTCGACTACAGTCGCCTACTATTACTCTTCATCCCTCACGAAGAGTTGTGGTCTTACCTGGTCTGGTGGAACCTTGAATGGTCGGCTCCCATGTGAGCTCGAACAAAAGGTCCATTTCCTTTGTCTTTCCGAGCATTGTACTTTACATTTATGATTATGCATATGTGCTTCTAGGATAACACTTGGCGGGACATTTGATGGCGGGACATTTCCTTTGTCTTTCCGAGCATTGTACTTTACATTTATGATTATGCATATGTGCTTCTAGGATAACACTTGGTGGGACATTTGATGGAGCATGGATCGTCCTCTGGGCCCTTCACTCTATGATTTGTCCCGATTATTATGCTAACCTCAAAAACACATGGCCTCTCTGGACTTAGCATGGGCTCTTGATGAGGCAAAAACATGCACTTGGGCCATAATCAATTCTTGGATCCCAAACTACCCTTTGGAGGCTAACTGGATTGATTAGGGACCCTAAAATAGGCGAAGCCTATTAAAGCCCAGAGAATATTCCGAATATTCTGAATATTCCAAGGAATATTCTCCTTCTTACCCCTATACATGGCCCCATTTGGTGAGGTAGAGGGTAAGCTCATTCTACTCCCTTCTTGGCTCAAATGGTTTATTTCTCTCACTCCATGTACTGATTTGATCGTCGGAGTGCAAACTGTTGTTTTGCAGATCACAGGTCCATAGACACCGTTGACTCTTCAACCCATCGGATTTTGCCTTCGTCAATTTTCATGAACAGTGTAAATATTGCTGAATTGGTCTTCTTGGCAAAGAATTTTTTTTCCAAATTCTCATAATAATTATTCTGTGTTTTGCTTTAGGGCTGACATTTATTGAAAATTGGGATTTTTTTTTAATGAATCTGACAACTTCTTGGTGACGAAAAAATTATTATAATAGTCTAAATTCAATCAATTATTAATTTAATGCAAAATTTACGGTGCATGTTCTTACAGTCTTCTTGGATTCGTACGTTACTGAAATCAAAGTTTCAAACTTCAAACTTGTTCTGCCTATGAAGAAAAGTTGTTAGTCAGTAACGATTCATTATAGTAATTAACCAGTAATACATGGTTTTTTAAAAAAGCACTCCCTCCATTCCAAAATAAGTGTCGCCCTACACTTTGCACATAGTTTAAAAAACTCTTAAATACGGTAATAATATTACTTGAATATCTTCAACCAGCCCCATTATAAAATTGTCCACCAATAGTATCAACTCTTTTAAAGGTAATTTTAGAAACTTTTGACAAAAAGTGTATTGAAATGTGAGAATGACACTTATTTTGGAATTTCTCCATTTTGCTAAAACGACACTTATTTTAGAATGGAGGGAGTATTTGAGTGATTAGAAGTCATACCATTAATGATCACTAGAATTAATCAATCTACATTTACTTTTTCATTATAACCAATGAAAACATCCGATGATACTGATACTGAGTCCAAGAATTTGGAACTGTTACCCTATGTCTGTGGATAATTGAGATAAAATTCAAAGTTTGACTGGATTTCTGTTAATATCTTGTCTTCTCACGTGAACACTTTGAGAGGTACAGAATTTGTATGAGTACTCCTACTCGTGTTGGATGCTTCTTTTTTTTTTTTTTTTTTGTTTTAAGAAAAATATATGAAGCAAAAACCTGAATTAGATTGTTAAAATTGTTGTAAATAGGAAACTTCGATTACATAGTATACCAAACACGGTTTAACTCCCGACTAGAGATTATACAATCTCATTAATGGAAAAATCCGCCGCAAAAATAAGTTTCCCGAAAGCATTTCTTAATATTGTCAAAAATTAGTGAAAAGTATATGTATTGCAAGTTTTTGGTATAGAAAGAAATCGGAATGGCTGAAACTTGCCATTCGTAAGATGTCCTATTTACACCAATTATTATTAAATAATTTTTTAGTCATTAATTCGCTTGCGAATTATCTACTGCAAGAAAATTAACTGGGTAAATATGCAGACAACAACTTCCTTCGTGTCCGCATAAATGTATGAGCGGAAGCTACTTTTGTGTTGAGGGGAATTATTGACAGCTGTTTACATAGAGAGCAAACGTGGCCAGTCTTTTGAAAAAACAAAAAACATACATAGATTATCTTGCTCCATTTTTTACTAGCTCAACTTTATACATGTAACATGCACGTATATATATATATATATATATACACACACGTATATACATATATATATATACAAATATTTGTTATTACTTTTTAACATAGAAGGAGCCAATAACATTTTTATTTACATATTCACAAGTCCCCGACCTATCTTAAACAGGATCCGATCCCAAGATATTTTCATGATCAACTCCAAATTTATCACTATTAATTATGGTAAAATCACATGCAGCCTTCAAGCTTAATTGCTTGGTTTCATTTTCTTTTAATCATTTTCCACAAACAGAAACCGAATGCATGAGTATATTTCCTTTTTTTATCAACAAAACAAATAATACACTCAAAAAAAAGAATCAGGCTACTGATGAAGACTTTTCTTTGGAAAAAAGGACGGGCCCGGTGTCATTTTTATGAAGTAAACAAATTACATAGATTGTGCCAACAGAAAAAAGAAGGGGAAAAAAAGACAAATTACATTGACAAAAAGAAGGTTTAAGAAATACGATGAAAACAAAGAAAAAAAAATCAACTCAGATGGACTAGAAAAATAAAAATTGCTTGGACAGCCGTTTACTAAATAACATTTTATTGTAATAAGTAAATGCAAAAGCAATCTTATCAAGTGCAACTCAGTCAACAAAATATAGCACGATTAACTTATTATGTTATCAACCGTAACATAATATTCCTTCGAAACATAATTGGACTGCAACACGGGGCTGTCTAAATATATAGACGCCATTTCTTCCTTCTGTACTTTCAATTCATGCCCATGTAGATATACAAACACAATATCCATAGCACGAACTCCAAAAACTATCAACCAATTAACTAAAGGGTGGTAGAAACAAACAACAAAAAGTAAAAATTCTTCTCTTACAACATTAGTTGATACAAAATGCCTGGAAGAATAGAAGCTCCAGTTGTGAAGAACAAGAAAGTTCTTTTTAAAATGTACATTGATGGGAATCCCAAAGAGTCTGATTTCGAAATCAGCACCGAAAGCACCATCAAATTGGATGTCCCAGAAGGCTCAAATGGTGTTTTGCTCAAGAATCTCTATTTGTCTTGTGATGCTTATCTGTGTTTTCTCATGCAAGGCGCAAAATCTTCCATGGCCGAAACTTTTGATGGTTTCAAGCTTGGAGACGTAAGTATACAGTTTCTTCTTATAGTAGCAATTTTTATGTAGTCGATCATTTAATGGGATAAACGCTCATTGTTGTTGTGGTTTTTTTTTTTTTTTTTTGGGTATTATTTGAAATTGATGTTATATATGGTTTAATATGCAGCCAATAGGAGGAATGGGTGTATCGGAAGTGGTGGACTCGAAGCATCCAAAATTTTAGCAAGGGTGACTTGGTGTGGGGTGAAACTCTTTGGGAAGAGTACACTTACTTACCGGAAGTTCGTGTTCTTTTCAAAATTCAAGACCATAAGGATATACCACTTTCTTACTACACTGGAATTCTTGGTAGGTTCGGAATTACAAACTACCAATCTGTATAGTAAATAATAAAATGAGAATGTCCACCAGGTACTGTCGTGGTTGTATACATAACATGCATACATTTATTATTGATAACATCTCATCCTCAAAGATTGATTCAACAACTTTTAGCCTTTCGTCCTCGCTAAACCAAAATACTTAATTCAAGTTATTAGTAATTTATGAGGTTGAGACTTATATACAAGTCATTCACTTTGTCATGTAGCAATGTGAGACAGAATATTACAGCACCCCCTTTGAATCTTTGCGTCCTCGCAAAACCCAACAAGCAAGAACGTACCATTACAAAAAAATGAGCTTTTAGGACGCCACTAAGCGTCCTTTTAGACCACTTTTCGGGACACTTATGCTTTTGAGACGAATAAAAAAGAGTCTTGTAGTAGGCCGTCCTAAAAGGCCCGTGGACACAAAAATGTGTCCCAATAAGAAAAAGCATCCTTATAAATAATTGTCAAGTTGACCAGTCTAATTCTATTTTAGGGCACTTTTAAAGGACGCAATACGTTATTTTTAATAGGACCATAATAAACGCCCTTTAATCTCAAGTACGTTGGAATGCTTATATTCGTCCTGAGACTGATGCATGTTCGAACATATTAAAGTGTCCCAACACAAAATTAATTTCTATTTTGTTTCATTCTACACCTATTAAAATTATTCTCTAGAAGTATTTAAGAAAAACCATCAATGCAATAAAAATCTCTATGGAACATAATAGCATCATTGATCTTCGATTATAAGTGAAAAGATCTCAAAGTTAAAATAATTCTCATAAATTTGTAGTGTTTATCAAATACGTATTTGTAAACTAAAACAGGACTTAATGCACTAATCAAAATATGAGCACTCGAACTCAAAGAGAAAAAATGAACTAAAATATGATCACTTGAACTCAAAGAGAAACTATCCACCATCTTCAAGAGTCCATGTTGAGCACTTCCATCGTCTTGAGAACCTGAACAATCCCACATACTAATCCGACAATCCCAAGAAGCTGAACAAATCTGCCAAAGAAATAAAAGCAAAGATAGATGAAAAATCAGTAATCTGAAGATGCTCAAAGGTCATCCAGAATATAGCAACCAATTTCCACTTTCTAATAAGACAAAAAAAAAAACCCATAAATCTTACTTGAGAGATAGTATCCAAAGAAGTGTCAAGTAGGTCTGTCATCAAAGCTAGCCAGTTAACAACATTCTTCCCAGGGAATAATGGTTTCCTTGTCAAAACCTCTCCAACAATGCAGCCTATACTCCATCCACACGAGACAAAGGAAAGGGGGAAACAGGTGAGCTTCAATTCTGGTACATATCACAAATTAGTACAAGTTGTAGCACATATCATAAAAAGCCAGACTACATAAATATATCATAAAAAACATTTTGCACGTAATTTTTTGTACTATATTATGGATGACAAAAGAAATGGCTAATAAATGGAAAAGTAAACACTATCAAAGAAACTTAACAAGTTCTCCAAATTCTGTTTTGAAACATGCTATGGAACTGAAATTAATTATAGAAACGGGGTCACTGTTATAAGTTTCCACATCAAGTAGCCCACTACGTGTAACAAAAGGTTCAGGTTTCCCAAATTAAATTCAAGGAGCTAGATTCAAGAAACTAAGCAAAACATTAAATACGCAAATACACCCTAATCTTTCTTCTACCACCCCCGACATCAAAATTATGCAGATACTCATGGAACAATGAAGAAAAAAAAAAACGGAGTACGTATATAACCAAAAATAAAAATAAAAATCAAGGAGAATGGCTATAAAACAGACCCGATATAATGCTTTAGCTTGATCTCCTAAGGATTGATCATCGTTTTCCAATTTCGTCATCAAATTGTTGATGTGCCTCGTTCCTACACAAATGGCCTATACCAGAAATAAAATACTCATAAGATTTCATATAGTAATTTACCTAACAACTGAATTATAACAAGAACAAAAAATAAAGAGTTCTATTGTGCTAAGAAAAATATTAGGGACTGCTCTTTGTTTAATACCAAATCACTGAAAGCCAAACGAAGGTCAGGACAAACAAGGAAATAGAAACAATAGTCTTCCTAATTTAAATAATATCATAGAAATAGAAACATTATTTTTTCTCTAATGTCCTCAGAAAAGACTGCGGAAGATCATTTTGCTTGATTGAGCTTAAAAAAGAAAAGGAAAACCAGAACAAAAGGATTAAAATTAGCATAGCGACCGGAGCACATCTCAAAGTGAACTGAAAAAACCTCCACATCGATGAGTATAAAGGAAGATCTGCCTCGACCACCTTGCCGTTCCCTCCTATGCAGGACTCTATCCTACATTTCCGACGCTCGATCCAACTTTCCGCAGCCTCCATTAAAGCATTCTGGCCTCCAATCTCATTGTCCCCATACATCTGGACATCGGCATCCACCACAAGAGATCCACGATTTTAATCTAATCGGCCTTTTGTAAATCACTGAAAAGGAGAAAGCATATGAGATACAAACAGAATCCAATCCCGAACCAAATCGAATGAACCCAAAACCAAACTAATAACCCTGGATCGATAAAAATCCGTCCATATTGGTTCTGCTTGGTCAAGGATGAGGGAGGATTAATGCGCATTGGTCCGGGAGAGGAGGGACAGAATGGAACTGGGAAGTGTTTGGGAGGACTTAGAGAGGAGGAAGTGGGTTGAAGAGTCTTCTTTTTTGGTCAAAGTGTTGAGATTTTGGTACATCTTATCTTATGTAAAAATAATAAAAAAAATGAATTGTGTATTTTGTTGGGGCGGGACTTTCCCCCCCAAGTTTTGGCAAAAAAAATCTACCTCTAGCAACAATTAATTCGGCCAAAACGGTATTTTAAAAAAAAGAAAATTTGAAGTGTTAGTATTTGCTTTATTTTTAATTAAACTCACTTTATAAGTGGAAAGACGAAGGATTAATAAATTATTACTTCGGTTTTCATATTTCAATGTTCGCTTCTTATTCATTCTTACTACAAAAATTAATTCCACAAACGTTTACAATAAATATCAGTATTTTGAATTGGAGTTATTAATTCACAAATCAATAAATATCACATACCACAAATTAGAGTTATTAATGAGTACAAATTTTATATTTATGTATAATGAGATGGAAAATTTTATTGTAAAATAATTAAATTAAACTTTTAAACTTTTATAGGACAATGATTGATTTGGCACATTTATAAATACATGACTGTCTACCCATTGTTATTTTGAGATTATTAAACAGTGTTTTTGGTTTTATTCATAATCACATTCACTATAAAATCTCATTCATTGTCGATCAATATTATAAAATTATATGCTAGATGTGAGTGTAAGATTGAAGGACGCATAAACCAATAAATTCATCATCACTAACATTACACTAGTAGTTCTAACATTGTACCACGATGTAAGCTTAATAAATCATAATATACAAAATATGTTTTTAATTTAATCATAATTATGTATTAATATGTGATCAAACAATTGAGCGACACCAGGCTAGCGTCTAATTATATTTTAATAATTAAATTATGATTAACTTATAGTGTATTTGATTATCATAAGAGGAGTACCTTTGTTTTAAATTTCACATTTTACTGGTTGTATTGTATATATTAGGGTGCCGTACTAATATTAGTTTATGATCATTGTTTTAAATATTTTGATTTCTGGGGTCAATTCAAAAATGTTAGGGTGTCTTATTAATATTTTTCAAAGATGTGTTACCTATACCAAGTGTCTTAATACTCAATTGGGCCAAGACCAAAAAGAATAATAATATTTTCAATTTGACCCAAAAAATTGAAACTTCCAATACTAGCCCAACTACATATATATATATATATATATACACACACATATATATAAATATATTTGAACAATAAAATAATCCTTTTTAGTGGGATTTCTCTAGTAATAACCTTTTAGACTATCATGTGTATTAGACCAGTTTCTTATAATGCTTATTGGATTATCTTTAAAGCAAGTAACAATAAAATACTTTCTCAAACTATTAAATAATTCAAATTTCATCACTACTTCGGATCACACATAATTATATAGTAATGCAAAATTATGACAATATTGTGACATTATTATATACTTATAACCATAAGATATGCATCCTTATTTAATCCTAAATAATTTGTTGCTATCTAATTACAATATTATATAATGGGACACTTTTAAGAGTCTTTATTAAGAATTTAGATGCAGACGTTTTTTAGCGTCATGTCAAATTATTCTATAAGGATGCATAAGTATAAAGAGACGATTTAAGCGTCCTATTAATTTTTTTGTATTAGACGCTTGAAAATGTCCTATAATGTGTTTTTCATGGGACGTTTTTTCCATGTGTCTTATTATGTATCTATTGGGATGTTTTATGTAAAAGCGTCCTAAAAAAAGCGTCCCAATAGATCATTTCTTTTGTAGTATGTGGCCCAGTCTTCCCCCGGAATAGGACTCTAGAGGTGGCTCCCGTGCTTCACACTTGTTCCGTCTGCTGGCTCAAAGGTGTCTATGCACTTGTCCCGTTAGTGGGCTCATAGGTGTGTCCGCATGTAGCACTTAGCTCCTAGACCATGGTCCGCTCTGATACCATTTGTAACATCCCAGCCTCAAATACTGACCTTACAATTTTTAGGCTTTCGTCCTCGGTAGCCCAAAATGGTTAACCCAGGTTGTAAGTAGTTTATGAGGTTGAGAGTTATATACATGTTATTCACTTTGCCAGGTAGCGATATGGGACATGATGTTACAAAGTATGTCTGGTTTGAGTGCTTATGGAGGATTCTACGAAGTATGCCAGCCAAAAGAAGGCGAAAGGGTATTTGTATTCGCAGCTTCTGGGGCAATTGGTCAACTTGTTGGTCAATTTGCTAAAATTTTAGGATGTTATGTAGTTGTAGTGCTGGAAGTAAAGAAAAGGTGCAAATTTGGACTACTTGTAACGCTTTTTAGGTCGAAAGAAGTGTAAATACTTTTCTTAACTTTGATTATTATGTGATATGGAAACAGGTCGATCTCTTGAAAAGCTTGGATTTGATGGTGCTTTCAATTACAAAGAAGAAAAAGACTTAGACGCAGCCTTGAAAAGGTATTTCCCTGAGGGAATCGACAGACTTCGAAAACGTTGGGGAAAAGACATTAGATGCAGTTCTACCAAACATGAGAATTCACGGTCATCTTTCAGTGTGCGGAAAGATTTCGTAATACAATCTTGAAAAGCGTGATCCGATACAAAATGCATATAAGGTTCTTTTCAAGCGACTTAAGATGGAAGGATGGGTGGTTCTTGACTACGTCCATCTCTACCATCTCTACCAGAAGTTCATCGACTTTATATTGCTTTATGTGTTGGAAAAGAAGATCAAACATATTGAAAACATTGTTGTTGGTTTGGAAAAGGGTCCTTATGCCTTCTCTGCTCTTTATAGCGGCAGCAATTTTGGCAAACAAGTTGTTAAGGTTTTCAATGACTAGTGGAAGCAATGATCTTTGAATCTAGTACTACTATTTATTTTGTTTTTTGTGTTAAACCACACAAAACTTCCGTGCATTTAAGAAAAAATCTTTTTCGTCCCACACATTTTGAAACGCACATTTTCGTCCCATTTCATCCAAAAAATGCGATATTTGACTACTTATGTCCCAAAGCAACTTTCTGTCCAACTAACCGTTAAATGACAGGGGTATTTTCGTCTTTCATTTCGGCTTTTTGTTTGTTCATTAATTAAGAAATAAAATAATAACTAATTAATAATTAATTAATAAAAATATTTTTAAATTCAAAAAAATAAAAAATAAAATTTTCGTACATTTTACTAGGTGGGACCTCAGCAATTAAATTTTTTTATTATATGCTACAGTAACCTAAATATATGGTATTAAAATACAATAAATTCAAAATTTAAAATTAAACAAAACTGGCTCCATTTACTGTGTTGGCCCTACAGCAAAGGCTCCTTTTTTAAAAAATTTTTACTGATTTACTAAATTAAATTTAATTTGTTAAAATATAATTTTTCTTTTTGTCGAAAAAGTATTACTTTTTTGGGCTGATATAAAAAATATCCACAGATTGTTACCTTCGACCTTCAATTTTGACAAAACCAATTACATCAAATTTTGACACCTTTTTACTCTGGAATATCTTAATTGCCTATTCCGGAACCCAGTGCAATGGATTTTTCTCCGATCGGTCCACTGCCGGTCGCTGATTTTTAGCTCACGGACGCCAAAAATATCCATGAATCGCTGCCATCATCGACTCGAATTAGCAGCTGGCGCAGTCAACGGAGAATTAAAAATCACAGAATAAAGCAACAATCAAAGTAATCCAGCCTTAATCACGTTGAATTCCGCACCAAATCCAATCATAGTCTTCTCTTTTCGAATTCCAACCCTCATAGGAAGGCTTCAAAATATCAAGCGCTGGCGGTTCATCTTTTGCAGACTGGAATTCCGGTAAGCTATGAACCTTGTTGCCAACACTTGCACGAAAAAAAATGGTTAATTAAGGATTTTTAGCAATCTGGGCTCTTGATTTATTTGCTTTCCTATATGGATTTGTTCTGAGGGATGGTAAAGATGATGATGAGAAATAACTTCATGAAAGAGTACTTTTGCATTGCAAACAGGAATTACAAGAATTTATTTTGGAAGATTTAAATGACAAAGATCGAGCTAAAGATGAAAGAGTTGAGTGACACGGATGTCCGAGACGGTGATGCCAAAGATCAAGAGGAACAGGACGAGCAGCCAGAGCTACAGGATTGTGGAATGTCTTAGAAATCTTCATAGGATAGAGATAATTGTGGATGTTACCCGCGGGAAGCGGAGTCTTGGTGACTACATCCTTCACAACATAACCAAAAGGAGAAAATTCCATTAAACATGAATTATCAGTGATAAATTTTCCAACAGATAAAAGGTTTGTTGTAAGCTGGGGAACAATGTAAACATTAGGTAAATAAAGAGGTTTTGGGTGCTTGGTGAGTGCAGTGTGACCAATAGAAGTAATAGGAAGAGTAGTACCATTGCCAACAACCACTTACTGATTACCTTGATATGGAGTGGTAAAATCCACTAAAAGAGGATCAGGTGCCATATGAGCCTGGGCACTAGAATCAGGAAGCCATTCAGGGATGTCACTAGATGTAAAGGATGAAAAGTCTTGAGGCTGGGGTTCTTGGACAGTGGAGGTGTGAAAAGCAGTGGGCATGTTTGTGGCAGCAGAAGAACGATGAGTTTGATATTGCGAGATTCAGCGTAGCGGAAACGACAAACAGCAGCGGAATGGTTGAATTTTTTTGCAGATTTGACATTGGGTAGGATTGGGTTGCTAGGTAAAGTTGGGGTAAGGGTTTGTATAAGGCTTATAGGAAGTAGAAGGATGGGTGGGGAATTGGGCTTGGTTCTGGCGATTTTAGATAGTGTTGAAGGGACGGTATGGACCGTATGAATTGGGGTTGGGATAAAATAAGTACGGAGTTGAATTATTAGGAAAGTAGGGAGAGAGTTGATTACGACCACGGCCTGAATTGGGTTGTGACTATTTACCACGAGACCGAGAACTATTTACTGGAAAGTTCACAGTAGTATGGAGTGCAGCTTCTGGTGAAGGCAAAAATGATTGCAAACGTTGCTCATGGAGAAGTAGTTTTGCTCGAAGATCTGTGAATGAGGGAGGAGGGTTGAGATTCTCTATAGTGGTGATGAAGGAAGTATATTCAGATGAGAGACCATTAAGAGCGAGAATAACAAGATCATGATCAGGGATAGTATCCCCAACAGCAGAAATCTCTTCCGCCATAGTTGATAATGAAGTGAGAAAATCATTGACTGTGAGAGAACCTTTCTTTAAATTGTGAATTTTTTGGCGTAGTTGGGATTTACGCACTGTAGATTGTTAAAGAAAATGATGCTCGAGTTTGATCCAAAGGTCACGAGCAGTAGGACACCCCAATGCCACCGATGCCACTGAAGAAGACAACGAGGCAGTGAGACAACATTTGACAAGGCGATCAAGTTTTTGCCATTGAAGAAATTCTTTTGGAATAGTAGAATCAAGTGAAGAGTCTTTCGGTGGTAAAATTGAACCATCGATATAACCATTGAGATCAGTGGTAATTAAAATTCCTCCAATTTGATCTCTCCAAATTAGATAGTTGGAGTTATCAAGAGATACAGTGATAAAATTTGTGATTTGGAAAGAGGAAATGATTGAGTAGTAGTGAGTGATTGTGAAATAGTCATTTTAAAACAATGGTGATTAAAGTAAAAGAAAAGGAAAAAAATAAAATAAAATAACGTGTAGTAATATGTGAAATAGTGTGTGCAATAGTGATTTTTGGAGGTAATTAGTGGTGAAATAATGTAAAGAAAAAAAAAATTTGTGCAAGATCGATTTTGCTCTCGATACCATGATGAGAAATAAATTCATAAAAGAAGATGAAATCATAAATTGTATTGTATGCATCAGTACATTACATTACCTTTATTTATTCAACATTAGTTAAGATTTAGATATTATAAAATCTGAAATAATTTAAACAAATAGAATCTAAATAATCCTAACTAATGAGATCTTTGACTAATTTTATCAGATGAAGTGAAGGTGGTGATGTTTACTGGGTAGGGAGGGGACGGCAGTAGTTGGGTTTTCATGTATTTTAGGGGCAAACGATTTTGGGATAAGAAGAAAAAAGGGAATAAAATAGAGTTTACTGTAGAAAATCACTTTGCGGTGCAACCCACACGGTAAATGGAGCCAATTTTGTTTAAGGGTTAATACCAGGAGAAGAAGTCAGCCAGACAACCACCGTGCTCTTTCGCCAACACCCGCCCTGCCGCCGACAACAACCCCCTTCAGAAAAAGAAGATTTTAGGCTTTTGATTTATATAGCCATGTTTTGTCTGCCGGTCGCTTAAATCCGGAGATGACAAATTAGAAGAAAGAAGATAAATCAGATGGTTATGACTTATGAAGTAGAAGAGAGGATCTGATGGTGATGAGGAATTATGAAAGCCGGTGAAACTGATGAAGAGACGATGCTTCGAAAAAAAAAAAGAGGAAGAATTTTTTTATTTTAATTTTTGAAACCGTGAAAGTGTAAGCTGGCCAGATTTTTTATTTTAAGGTCATTTTAAGTTTTTAACTTTTGCCGTTTGACTTTAGAGTTTTACCGGTCGATGGATTTGTTTGATATTTACTCAAAGATTGATATTAACTCTTTGTTTGATTTTTGAATTTTTCAATTTTTTTGAATTTTTATTATTTTAATGTATTACATTTTACTGTAGCAAATAATAAAAAATTAAATTACTGAGGTCCCAACCGGTAATAGTGTACAAAAATTTTATTTTTGATTTTTTTGAATTTAAAATATTTATTAATTTTATTATAAATTAATTATTATTTTATTTCTTAATTGATGAAAACCAAAAGCCGAACTGAAAGACGAAAATACCCCTACCATTTAACGGTCAGTTGGACAGAAAGTTGTTTTGGGGCGTAAATAATTGAAAAATCGCATTTTTCGAACGAAATAGTACGAAAATATGCGTTTTGAAATGTGTAGGACGAAAATGATTTTTTACCCAAATGTACGGGACGTTTTTCTGTGGTTTAGTCTTTTTTCTTTTTCCCACTTATTTACTTTGATGTGCAGTTATGTACTGCCCTTATGTTTTATATTTCAAAGAACGAAGTGTTGTCTTTGAATCCCAATTGATTCATCACATAAGTTATACATATATTGTGTGTGTAGTATTATATTTTGTATGTTCGGAAGCTGAAAAAAGAAAGGTTTCAAGTTCAGTCAATCAATTGTTGTTTCCTTGCACAGTACATGTTCTTCTCGATGGCAGTGTTTCGTAAAATGGCACGGATGAAAGATTATATTTTCGAGATGAGGAGTTCAAGCCTTCTTGAAAATACATAGATTAAAAAGTGAGAAGAAAATAACGAAGATGCTTCACATTTTTGCGTGTGAGAACTATGATTTTTCTTAGGCTAAATATTTTGAGGAAAAAAAGAAATTAATGCCGTTGTATTTATATGTTTTTGACTATTTCTTTCAGATTCGGGCGAATGGATCCGCATGTTAGGACTTAGAATGAGGATTTAAAGGTCAGACACTGACGCTTTAATGATGGGTATTTTAGCTGGATGAGTAAATAGCACAATTATAATATAGGGATTCTAGATATACTTAATATAGGGTGAAATTCACGCGACCAAAAAAAGAGGGAATTCCCAATATTTACTACAATACCATCCGAGTGTTTACACACGCCCATTAATACTCTCATTATGTGCGATTTTTTGATTTTTATATTTTGATAATCACTATTATCTCCTAATTTTCAGCCATTATTGATGATCCAACATTCCATTCGATCTATTCCATTACTCCCCAAATAAAAAAATAAAAAAAAAACGAAACCCCAAAAAATCAATCCTGCAGCGATACATTCAGAGAAGCTACCGTCGGCGGGACTTCCGAAGTCTGAATTGAATTGTTTACAAAAAACGGTAATTCTGATTATAAGTTACAATACTGAAGATGAGGATTAAGGTGTATTCTGGTCAAATTCATCTATTTTTTTGTGTTTATCCATTTTTGTTTGATTCTGGTTTGATGAATGTTGTTTTTTCTTAAAATATTCATGTAGATGCCTATGGCTGAGGATTCCGAACCGAGTATGAGCAAATCGGAGGATGAAAGGGAAGCGAGGTAATACAACTACTCTCTTCAATCATTGGTGTGGTTTTTTTGTTTGGGTTATGTAGATCTAAGGTATGTTCACTCAATTAACGATGTTTGTTCATCAATTTTAGAGATATGTTCTTCGATTTGCTTTTTTTTTTTTTTAGAAGATCTGAGAATTATTCATCAGTTTGGTATAATTAGTCATTGTTAAAATTATCAGATTCATCGTTTTCATAACTATTGAAATTATCAGATTCATCAAGTTTAGAGTTTTGTTCTTCTATTGGATGTTATTTTTCTGGTAAATTGGTAGATTTGTGTATTATTCATCAGATTGGTATAATTATTCATTGTTAAAATTGTAAGATTCATTAGTTTTGGTATAATTATTCATTGTTGAAATTGTCAGATTCATCGTTTACCATAATTATGTAGTATTGTTTTTTCGGTAAATTATTAGATCTCTGCATTATTCATCAGTTTGGTATAATTATTTATTGTTGAAATTGTCAGGTTCATAGTTTACTATCACTATGTAGTATTTTTTTTTTTTTTGGTAAATTACTAGATATTTGTATTATTCATCAGTTTGGTATAATTATTCATTGTTCAAATTGCCAGATTCATCACATCTGACAAGTTATTCAAGAAATTTGTAAATATATTGTAGCACGAGCGATGAATATCAGACACAATCTGAAAGAAGCATGAGCGAAGAACAATATTCAGAAGCCAAAAGAAGCAGAATATCTGAATCTGCAAAAAATCAAACCACAATAAGTGTAGATATTGGTATAGAGGGTTATTCATCAGTTTGGTATGTTTATTCATTGTTGAAATTGTCGTATTAATCAGTTTGGTATAATTATTTATTGTTGTATCGCACCTACCTCTTGAATTTTTTACTCCTTGTTTGCTACATGCAAATTGTTTCCGATATACAACACCAGATTTGGACATTTTGCAATCATTAAAATTGTTTATTGAAAAAACCAATGCGCTTTGTGTAAGAATTATAAGAAAAGCCTCTTCCTCATAGTTGAAACATCGTCCAATTAGCAAAACTTCTGTATTCATCAATAACAACTCGTTATTCATTAGTTAACATAAGATATTCATCATAAAATCGTAATAATATAATACACCACCGGTTAAAAAACAACAATGAACACCCTGTTCATCAATAACCATACATTACGCATTACCTTACGCAACGAGCGACAAGAAGAAACCTAGTTTTAAAAAAATAATTTCATAAAATAAAATAATATAAAAGCTAATATGATAAGCATTAAAAATGTTTGAAATTAAACATGTGCTAAAAAAAAGGATAAATTTGGAGGAAGTAATTCACGTGATTAAAATTTGGACGGAAAAAAGGAATAACATTTGATCACGTAATTAAACTGATGATTTGCATAAAAAATGCGCGTGTGGACTCCTTTTTTTCGGACTCAATTATTCCAATTTCTCTTCCCCCATGTATGGTTCACGCACTGCCTAGGTACACCTTGAGGATCTTAATATTATTTGCCGTAAATAACACCAAATTTGTAATAATTTCACACATAACGAAACATTTTACAAACATTTCTTTAGAATATGACTTTATTATATTTTTCGGGAGACACAAACACAACTTAAAAATTATGTGCCCTAAAAACAAGTTAAGTTTCATGAAAATAATATTGAATTTATGACACGAAACTTGTCACCGTCATTGATACACGAACATTAAACACAATCTGCTTAATATATTCTTAAAACACATGAATACTTAAAGGCAATAATTCAACAAAAACTTTCTGCGACTGAAGGAAAAATCTATAGTCAATGCTGTACGAAACTGGGGTAAAAAAAAAAGGACCACTTCAGTCAAGGATCGACGAACTTTCGTTCATACACAAAGTCAAAGTTTAAATAAACAGTCTTTTTTTTTTAAAAAAAAAATTAAACAGTCATTTATGTACTACTTTCTTTTGTTTTCTTTTCCCGAAGTCCACCAAATTCAATCGGTATCATCTTCTTCCCACCCCTTCGTCGTCGTACTTTACTTTAACTCTGTTCGTCAATTGCGTTTATCTGTGATTGTGACGAACATTTTTCACATTCTCATCTATTATTATTTTTTTTATATTACGCATCCGGTGTCCGAAATTATTCTTATCAATTATTAATTTTAGATGATTGGTTTGCTTAGTTAGCAAAATTTTTATTGGGTCCAAACGTTATATTTAAAAATACTTACACGTTGGGTATATGTTTCCTAGTTTTGAAAGACCTGCACAATTTCAAATTACCTTAAAAGTTAAAGTTTTACTTATTCATATATCCTAGAAGAGATCTTGCAATGATTTTTACCTAAACAGTACAGTCAACATTGTTGTTGTTATTTGTTAAAACTGCAAAGACAATTCAAAGGGATTGTAAGGGATCCATGCATTGAAAATTTCCTTAAAGGTTAAAATAACCTTATGTCGTTAAAATTGCATGATTAGTCTAAGGGGTCTAATTGAATAGTTGACTTATGTCCGGTTACTTACACACTGCTACTCCTTACCGTATTTTGCTGCGAGATTGTTAATATTCATTATTAAAACATGTCAAGTACATAACTAAGTACGTACCAGATTGTGTAAGCACGAGCGCGTCAGAGAATTCCATACTATACAAATAGTAATATCCATGGTGGATTGTTGAGTCTAAAGAACATTATGGGTTTCATATCTTTTCTATCAGTTTCACCCTCTTTCATTCCAAATAAGTGTGCTTGGTTAAGTTGTCCTTCTCTTTTTTTTAAAAAAAATAAATTTATTTTGCAAAAGAATCACTTTTAAAATCAATTGAAATCAATTCAAAAATTTAATTGCAAGGTAACTTCGCCTTTTATTGGTTGACATAAATAATTAAGCTCATCCTATTTTATTACCGTTCCGGTCATATATATCGGAGCCTCTAAATTTTTTCCTTCTAAAGGGAGGGTTTGGGAGGGTGGTGGTGTAAAGAAAAAGTGGTGGTGGGATAGTGGTGGTGTAAACAACGAACATAACCAGGCACCGCCTAAATAAATTATAAAATTAGTGCAAGTGATTTGGTCATATATTCTTACATTCGTTGTATTCTCTTAATTATAATGTAATATTTTTTTTAAAAATTCAATTAAAATGATATTTTAAATGAAACTTAGGACGAAATCAAAATACCTCGTAATAAAGACCGGAGGGAGTATCCTAGAGGTATATTAACCTTAATAACTAGAAAAATATAGTAAAGTTTTGGCCAGTTCAATTATTTCCTCGGTTCCAATCCAAACTGAGCGCAAAATGATAATTAAACTAGTAGTTTCTAAAAGAGGCTTAATGAGCAAAAGGGATTTACACGTGTCAAATCAGAATCTCACACTATAGTAATTTCTGACATCACCAGTTGGTAATCATGTTGGTCAATTTACAAAATCGTTAGGAGGCTATGTTTTAGGCCGCCCAAACTTTAGGAAACATCAATTTACCCCTTAAGTCTTATTAAATGCTGATGGAACATCTTAGATCTTAATTACGAGCTGATCTTGGATGAAATGCTAAAGAGGATGCAATAATAAAAAGTGGCCCCGTACTTGACCTTCCTTCGGTTTCATTTAATGGTGGGTTAAGATATTAGTCAAACATTTATAATAGGTATGTAAAATTAAATTATACAGGTGTCAAAACATGAATTTTTCCTTAAATATATTTTCTTATATATACCTGGAAAAAAATAAACCTTCCAAAAATTTTGTGGACAAATTTATATGTCCCAGATTTCGGAAATCCGAATAAGGGATAAACTCGGATTTTAAAAATCCGAATACCTTTAAACTCGGATGAGAGAAATCTGAATTTGTGTTATGTAAATCCGATATTAAGTTAATGACAGAAATTAGTGTAATTAACTTAAATCCAGATTTTCTAAATCCGTATTTTCGAATAAAATATTAATTTTCGGATAGGAAAAAAATTTGTTGAAAAATTAAATTTTTGTAAATTTGAATCACGGTAATCCGAATAAATGGAGATTTGGACTCTGTTTTCTGCAAACTGGCAACTCCCAGTTGGCTACATATTCGGATTTGCGAAATCCGAATCCTTTACAAAAAGTCTGGGTTCGGATTTCGTAAATTCGAGTGTATGTCAGAACTGAAAAAAAAATTAGACTGGTTTTAACCAGTGCAAAACCTATTTACAGCACCGACAACAATGAAACATTAGAAAACAGAAATTTAATGCCAACAAAACAATAAACGGCATTCGATTAACAACGAAACAAATCAAGTTTCAAACCAAAATCAATACAAAAACTACTTTAAATTTGCAAATTACATCAAAGGTCTCATTTTTCCCTTTTCCTTTTTATGCGCATGAGGAGTGTATTTATTTGGGCCCTGCCGGATTCTGTCTCCCCTATTAAGATACGTGAGTATTGAACTCTGTTGTGGTTGCGACTGTCCACCAAACTGAGGCTCGGGTTGGGGTTAGGATTGGCACTCCCCCATGGTGAGAAATAGGACTTCTGGTTGTGGTTGCGACTGTCCACCAAACTGAGTCTCAGGTCCACCAATGTCTTCAAATTTTGTCTCGACCTGGATGCGCGAGCCTCGAGAAGAATGTGCTTGATCCTCATTTTGTTGACCCTGAGTTTGTTGTTGTGATGTCCGAGGGGGATTGGGACCTTTCTCTTTCTTCCTCCTCCAATCTTATCTCTCGATCACGGTTTCGCTTTTTTACCCGGCGGAGGTTGTGAGGGCAAAAATGGTTCTTCATCAACCAGGATTTGGGTATCCTCCACGTCCATCTCATCATTTGCACCCAGGGTTAAAGCAGCATGTGTTTGATTGATGATATCGTCCAAATGCTTATCGAGTTCTTCGTCTAGGAGATTCTCATCTTCTCGTTTTTCTCTAAAATTCTCGGAACTCACGCGAATGTTGTTTAATACTTCACCCTGACAAGAAATTGGGACGTTAATTGAGTAAAATTAAAAAAATACATTAAAAAAATAAAAGGAAAACATAAGAACTAAAAAAATATATAGAATGAACTCACATATAATTTCACTCGGCTCGAAGAAGTCTCGTATCCTTGAGGTTCATAATTTTTGGGATTGGATATCAGCCTGACAGTGTTCACCATGAACCATTCATAGTACCCCTCATATACGGAGCCAGGGTCCCATTCCTCCAAATCTCGTAGCACGTATTCTTCTCTCCTATTCTAATGACGACGTACTGCAGAATGGTGATCCACCCAATTGTTGCTAGGATACCCAGACATACTGCGGGCGTGATCGAGAAAAAATGCTACGTTATCTTTAATCATAGGGCGTTTGGAAACATCCTGTATGTATCCAAATTGTCTCACAACTCTGCCCGACTCGTGGGGTTCAAATGGCTTGGCCTTGTTTACAGAAATAAGGGAGTATATGAAGGACCTTTGCATATGGTTGCCACCGAAACTGCACAAAAAGAATTTATTTAGATGGTATAATTGGAACGAAAAGAAATTCAAAGTAAATATAAATACCAAATTAAGTATTTATATCTTCAACACGCAGGCTTGTTAATTGATCTCTAAAAGGTGGGGTGCTACTCCTTGGGGCGTCTCCGTAGGTGTACCTACATTCTCACCTTAATGAACAAACACGAAGGGGTACATTTGAATTAGTAAAAAAGATGAATAAGAAAAAAACAGAAATATACTATTGAGTTATTTTGAACTGAAAATACGTACCGCTAAGCTAATGGAGCGGTCTCATCAATCAAATAATCTACTCCTTTTCTTTGTGGCGCGATTCTCTCGATCCGCTCATACGCCCATACCTAGTAAATTTCAATAATAATGTTAATACTTCAAATTATAATGCCGAAAGCAAAAAACAATTATAACACCAATTGAAAACTAATACGTACCTGTAGCAAATATAGACAGCCAGTGGTGTCGTGCATGGTGTACTGTGATGCCTCGCACAGTCCAGAGTACAAACCAGCCAGCAGTGCCGATCCCCAACTGTATTGACTACACTGATCCAAATCCTCAACCTGGGCCAAGAACTTCAGATTGACAGTGTTTTGCGTCTTGTTAGGAAACATGAAACTGCTAATAAAATGCAGTATAAGTGTCCAGGCCCTTTGCTCGAATCGCTGGACTGTGGAATTCTCAGGGAGTGCACGGCCCATCTCATCCTCGAAAATACCAACATTGACACATTGGCCATTTACTTGGGCTGGCCTGAATCCCAAATAAGTCTCACATTGATCCCGCCATTCATCTGCATTCCGGCTAACTGTCGTCCTGTACACCGGGTCACCATCCACCCGAATACCAAAGAGGACCTCAACATCATGTAGTGTCACAGTCGCCTCTCCGTAATTGAAATGGAAAGTGTGGGTTTCTGGCCTCCACCATTCCACCAACGCGGTAATGAGACCGAGATCCACTCTTTTGTAACCTACTTTGATTATCCCCTCAAAACCGGCTCTCTTAATGACTTCCTTAACCTCCGGTACCGTATTTTTGTATATCCCCCAAAAATCGCTGCTGTATCTACAGCCCTTGAGGCGGAATGTTTTAATGTCTTGCATATTGTTTTCATAGACAGCTTGGGACTTATGCTTTGTTTGACGATATAACATTTTATGTTGTATCGCTCTCTGGTGATGATGTTTAGGTTGATATTCATATTGCGAGCCCGATGCCTCCTCCGCCATTTCAATCCTACACAAGGTAACCAAAGAAAACATCAATGCCCTAACTCATTATTTGGCCAAATTCAACACAAACCAAACACAATATCAAAACAACTAACACCAATACAACTAACACTATATAGTTATGTATCCACATTGATCAACTAACACCAAACTAACACACAGTATACAATATCAAATTCCGTTTACATTTATCATATAGTTATGTATGTGAGTAACATCACATGTACAATATATACAATTTCACTACTATTAAATCACGCGTGTAATGAGATCAAGTAGTAATAGTAACAGAAAAATTCACACACCACCACAACAATTTCACCCTAACTCATTGTTTTTCAATTTCACTACTTTTCAGTTTTCACAGCAACGGAAAAATTCACACACCAAAACAATACACATTCGGCAAAAAAAAAAAACACTACATTCAGATTTCTGGAAAAAAAAATTGAAAAACAAAAAACTAAAGAAAAAAAAACTTACCTGGAGTGGAGGGAGTCGCCGGGACAGGAAGGAGTCACCCGGAGTGGAGAGAGTCGGAGGGAGTCACCGGGAGGAGTGGAGGGTCACCGGGAAAAGTGGAGGGAGTTGCCGGGAGGAGTGGACGGAGTCGCCGGATTTCTGGAATTGGGGGAAGAGTTTTAGGGTTTTTTGAAACGGGGAATTGGGGGAAAAATGGGAGGGGGTAGAGTTGACTGGATATATATACTCCCGTAAAACACGGATTTCCTAAATCCGAATTCATGTGATTCGGATTACCAAATTCCGAATTTCCCCTGTTTCTCCTCAAATTTCACACTCTCGGATGCTTTCTTCAATTCGGATTACGGAAATCCGAGACCCTTACTGCAGGAAATCGGCCTTGTTTCAGATTTCTGAAATCCGAATCTCCCCTGTTTCTGCTCAAATTGCATACTCTCGGATGCTTTCCTCAACTCGGATTTCCAAAATCCGAACGTAGTACAAATTCCATAAACTCGGATTTTGGAAATCTTAATTCTTTGCTGCAGGAAATCAGCCCGGTTTTGGATTTCTGAAATCCGGACGTTATACAAAACGCGTACTTTCGGATTTCGGCAATCCGAATCCTTTACAAAACCTTAAAATGAACATTTTTGTTTTTCTGCATAATCCAAAAACCTGTTATGAACAACTAGTATCTATTTTATCACAATCACAGCACCAGCACCAACAATTTAATGTTAACATTACAATCCGAATAATTCAATGTTAACATTACAATCCAAATTTATCAATACATAAATTTGCCCACGTCTATTTAAACAGTTGTCATTCCAAATAATTTTTCAAGAACAGTAAATGACTCTCAATTCCAGCTGTCATTCACAAGTCTTCTATCTACTCCTGGGTGCGAGTTAGGATAAGAATTGGCATCATGACCTTGTAGTCCACATCTCCAACATTCTCCCGGCTCCGGCGTCCCCTGTAATCCATTTGCCTAACATGTCTCCTTTTTTGTCTTCGTCCCAGTCCCGCATGCCACACAAGACACTCATAATTCGGAATGATGTTCCAATTGACCGTCGGCTATTGTTCCTCATCGGGAACCAAAACAAAGCCCCTGTAATCAAATTGTCTGCGCCACGTTGGAAGGCACCACACACGATGGCATAGATCAATTGTCCGATCCCCTTTTCTCCGGCAAACTTGGAGTGCGTGCGTACAAGGCATCCGGTACTCTTGCCACTTCCTGCACGAACACCTATTTTCATCGTAGTTCACCGTATGCAAAGACCCACCTCTGCCACTTAGCCGTGTTGCAGTAACAACCCGCCACATAGCATTATCACCATCAAAAGGGGTGGCTTCAAAACTGGCTGCTTTGTCGTTCATTTTCTCGTATTTTTACCATAACTCAGGAGGGTTCGGTATCATGCAATTTCTCACAGACAATTGTTTTTCTCTGTAGAATTTCACAGTTTTGCGAAAGGTTGCATCGATCAAGACTCTAATTGGTAAAAACCGGATCCCTTTCAACGCATTATTGTAACTCTCAGAAATGTTGGTTGTCGCTATGCCCCAACGGCGAAGACTGGCTTTCAATCGAGCCCAGTTACTCCCTGCAATCCCTCGAAGATATTCCCATGCAGCAGGCTTGAATTCAATAAGCTCTGCCCTCATACGGTTGTATCTCACTCTTGAAAGCGTCGTGCCCATCTTCCAACATAACCGCTTCACTTTTTTGCTATTATATCACTACACAAGATTGCTGCGAATGTGGCGGAGGCAAAGAAAGTGGCCACCATCACCTAAATCACGCCATTCATCCATCTGTGACATTGCGCTCAACAACCCTGCATTCCGGTCGGATATCACACTTACGATTCTATCATGCATAACCCACAACCTCAAATTTCTCATAAAAAATGTCCAACTCTCTACTATCTCCTCATCCACAATCGCAATTGCAACCGGCAAAATATGCTTGTTTGCGGCATAGAACACCGCAACAAGCAATTTACCCTTATATCCACCACGCAAGAATGTTCCATCAATACAAATGATTGGTGGACATTCAAGAAACGTCATAGCCACTGGTGCAAATGACCAGAAGACGTATTTAAATGTCCTATTTCCCCTATTCCAACCTTCTTGTCCCTCTTTCCATTCTCACTCTACTACAGTCTCAGGATTAGTAAACTTTAGCGCAGCGATATACCTACATAACAAACAAGTCATAGTTAAAATATTTCAATACATGTAAAAAAAACACTAAAAATATTTGAATACACGGATAAAAGTTGATATTTACAGTGGAAGTTCTTCGAAATTCGAGGTCCAATCACCATAGACTACTTCTATGGCTTTCCTCCTCCCGTGCCCCGCCCTTTTGTATGGTACATCTACTTTCAATAAGGTGTTCACATCTTTCTGTGCCGAGGCTACCGTATAATCTACATTGTCCTCAACCTTTCTCCTGATGAGTCTAGCAATCAAAGACGCGTCCACACACTGATTGTCATTATCATTCACGGGAGTCATGCAATTATGTGCATCATGCCATCTCACAATTTCATGAAGGCCGTGAGCTTTCAAAGACACACGCATCTTCCACTCACATGGTGGTTCACCATCCTCACTTTCCACATTTAATGTTCTGCACCGCACAGCCCACGTCGTTAGACTACTCGCGGTGACCGTATATTTCCTTTTATGATGCATGTTCCATAATTTCACAGCATGCTTTGCTTCTGATTGAGATTTGAAACAAACACCAATGTCCATTCCTTCGGGCATCTCATCCCACATCTTAAGAGCAAACTCATCCTTGTCCACACATGAGGCATCCCAATTCCCCATCTTACTATATACATGGCATCGGGAGAATGGATTACAATCCCTTTCCTCATTTTCCAACCTTTCATCATCACTTTCTTCAAAATCACTCTCTCCGGAGACATCACAGTCTTCTTCGCTTTCACTTGGAGCTATGTAGTCGAGATCCGACTCTTCCCGGTAGTCATCTTGTGCAAATAAAGGTGTCTCCTCTTCATCACGGTTTCGAGAAGTACTAGCACGTTCCCCCCTTGGAAAACCACCAAATAACACGTTGTTTTCCAAACTCGCTTCTCTTTCTTCGTGAGTGATATCTTCCAAATCTATGTATAAATCCAAACACGACATTGGATCTACACGGTTCATGAACTCTACATGCGAATCATTTTTGATCTTCACTACACACCTACCACTGGGACTATCGAAAATCAAAGAAAGGTGGAGTTTCACGTGTGGTCGATTCCAACCAAGTGTCATACAGATCTTACTAATCAATCCCTCATATGACAACCTTTCCTCAACAAACAAACCATGATCCGGCATATTCGAAAAAGTGTTGATGCTACCATTCTCTATCACATACTTGCATGTATGAAACAAATTCAGCATATATGATACATTACGTGCCATTGATAACTGTTTAAAAAAAAATCAATATCTAATCATTTCTTAGTAACAAAATCAACAAATACACCATACATACTCCATTCATAATTCAAAAACTTATAAAATACTAAAATACTTATAAATCAACTTGCATATCTCATGAATAACAATGATTTCTCATCTCTAACATCAAAATCAACACCTAAAACATCCAAACAACCAACCAACATAAACCCTAATTTATCATACATCATTCTAACAATGAAAATAAAACAAAACTAAACTAAATAACACGGTTTTGCAATCTAACCTCTTTTAAATAACAATTCCCACGTATCTAGAGGCAAGAATGCATCCAAAGCTCCAATTCGCCCTTGTTTGAGCTGCAAAAACAGAAAATCCAACTCAGTTCTCGAATAAGAACTTTCTGAATTTTTTTTTCTTTTATAGCACGATAAACTCGGATTTCCGAAATCCGAGCCCGTAAGTAACTCGGATTTTTGAAATCCGAATTAAGGTGGACTCGGATTTCCTGAATCCGAGTTTGGTCAATTCCGGATTTTTTATTCATTTTTTGGTCCTCCAATTTATGACACATGTCTACTTCCACCAACCAAAATTAAAAGCAGTCGGATTTCCAAAATCCGAATAAAGAAAACCAGATTACGGACTTCCGGTTTTTGGATTCAAAAATTTCACTCCTCGATTTTCTTTTTTTCTTTTTTCTTTTTAAGAACTTGGATTTTGTAAATCCGAGTACTACTGTTTAGTTAGGGAGTCCAGGACCGTATTTGAGTTCTAATATTTCGCGCCTCAATTTATTATTTTTTAGTTAAATTCGGATTCCGCAAATCCGAACGACACTGTTCATTTAAGAATTTTTAAAAACTATTATTCTACAAAATTTATTAATTATTATTTTATTATTAAATATAGTCTCGGATTTTCGAAATCTGAGTTCTGATGACCTGGAATCCTTATTTGAGTTCAAATATTTCGCGCCTCAATTTATTATTTTTTAATTAAATTCAGATTCTGCAAATCCGAACGGCACTGTTCATTTAAGAATTTTTAAAAACTATTATTCAACAAAATTTATTAATTATTATTTTATTATTAAATATAGTCTCGGATTTCCGAAATCCCAATCTTTAATTTTAATCAAAACTCGGATTTCGAAAATGCGAGGGATATATTTCTGTCCACTAATATTCTAAAAAGAAAAATTTAAATTTGTCCACGTTTATTTTAATTAATTTTGTTTTGGGAAAAAGCCCGTGAAAACATTAGGTAATGGTTTAAGAAATGTTGTAAATTATGGTAAACAACTTCATACCAAAATCGTTCTCTTGATTGTATTTACAAGGCTTTCTTTTAATCTCGACATAGTTTCAAATTAGGTCTTTCTAGGTAGGATGAAGCAGTAAATGAATCTCTTTGACGGATACAGCTATATCGAATCTTAACTAAATGTGATGAGATTATTATGATTAAAAAAAATAATGATATAAATAATCATATTAAAACAAAACATAACGAAAGAGGAAAGAACCGAGAAGCATGTTTTTCCTTTTTTTCATTTTAAGATCAAATCATTTGAATGCCAAAATCATCCAGAAAATATTGGAAGCTTTCCCCTACCAAAATCTGACTACAAACCGGGACAATTCGGGCAATTCAAAAGATTTTATAATTTACAAACACTAAATTCCTTTGGGTAGTGTATAGACACTTCATTTACATATTTAGAGTAAAAACAATAGATAATCTTTATCTTGTGTAAAGTTTGTCTTTTAATTAACGACAGTATATAAGAAATTAAGTATCTCAAGAAATGTCGTGTCCATAACATGCATGTTATGTTCGCTACAAAAAGGCAAAAGAAGCAGGAACATATTTGTATTCTTTCTTACCCATCTTTTGAAGTATAGGGAGGATAATTTCATTAAAAACTTAGCGTCATGTTTTACCTTAAGAATTCATTCGCTCCTATATAAAGAAAAAAAGAAAAATGAAGAACAATTGCAAGGGGAATAATACAGAAGTAATAAAAAAGAAAGGAATAAAGTACTAAGAAAACTTGTTTGATGTAATAAAAGAAACCCGAACCTTTATAAAATTCTTTCACCATTTAACACTCAACAGATCATTTCAATTTTTGTGAAACACGAAATAAGACTTTGCTTTTTTTAATCTATAAATTCAAGAAGATCGTGAACCTTTCTGAATTAAAATATCAGGAAATAAATCAGTAAAATTATACAATTCCATTTCTTTGTGTTTTTGAGGAGAAAGCAAGACTGAAAAGATTATTAGTATGTCGGAGGATCAGACGGCAAATGGTTCGCAAAACTTACGAGACGAAACAAACAGTTCACCGTCCACTCCTGAAGGTATGAGAGTAAAAAATTTATTTTATTACTACATCAAATGCAGTGATACATCTTAGGTCGTACTTAAACAGTCTTTCTATATTAATATATTGGGATTATTTATATTTCGATTCCCCCAGACTCCAACAAAGTTGGAAATAGTGCGCATCGGTATTCATTATTCATTTAATGCAGACTCAAGTTTGATAAGTCTCTTTCAGGAGACAAATACTCCGAACAAATATTTTAATTATTGATACATGTTCTTTATCAGAATCTAGTTTTAGGTTCTAGTGAATATGATCCAATACCTTTATCCCTTGATTTTTTTTTCTTCTTTTTACGTTATTTTGCTTTGTAAATTCGCTCAATTTACACATGGGTAATGTGCATAAATATTGATCCTCGATAGTATTTACTTAAGTCGCTTGATTTCAGAAAGGTTTGAGTAATTAGTTGATGAACTTAAAATATATAACTCCCTAGTCTGTCCATGTTTAAAGTGGATTACCATGCATCGTATTTCATGAAGGCTATCAATATCTATAACGGTCCTAGGAAGGGAGGTTAATGATGCCACCAATAGCGACCACATTTCTTGTGTGATATACCTTTCATGTATGTGAACAAGGTGGTTCTGTTGTTAGTTCTTTTCGTCCCAAAGTGATATGATTTTATTCCTAAGGTCTACATAGATGCCCTGATTTCAATTTGTACATATGGAGAGTTATTGTTTGATCGACTTTTTGTGTTACTTCAGTTCTCCCTTTTTCTTATTTTCACACTAGCATTTGATCAATTCGCATAAATAATACCTAAATCATGTTGTTATTGGTTCTGGAATTTATTTATACAAGAAATCAGCCGGAGACGCCGTGGGCGAAAGCTTAATACAGCTGCCCTGGAAGGAGATTGGGAAGCTGCACAAAGGATCTTCGCAAGTGATGAAAGTATGAAGACCGCAAGACTCAACGACCAGCAACGGACAGCGTTGCTGCTCGCGGCAAACCACGGGAAGTCGCAATTTGTGTTGAAGCTAGTAGAGATGCTTAGTAGCCAAGACCTGGAGATGGTGGACCACCGAGGCTTCAATGTTCTTCATGACGTGGCGATATGTTCCAGCGTCGAGGCTGCAAAGGCTATCGTCGCGAAAAACCCTAGTTTGCTTTTGTCCAAGGCAGATGGCCGTTTTATACCGCTGTTTTACGCGGCTCGACAGCGACTTCCGTCAAAGAGTAGCGAAATGTTGCGATACCTTTATAACGTGACGTCACCGATTTTGGATTTGAACCGGGATGAAACAGCTCCGGAACTCTTGGTGGCACTGACGAATTCAGGAGCTTATGGTAAGCTCTTAAATATGTAAACTAGGATCTCAGTGCTCTCTGTGTCCCAAAACTAGTGTTCAACTTTAGATTTGACTTTTAGTACAATTTGAACCAAAAATAAAAATCCAAACTGCAACATTGTTGATAAACATAACGAAGAAATCATTGGAAATTTTTTATAATTTTTCTAGTAACGTCTCGACATACCTACATATTATTTTCGGCGGTCCGTTCATTTAGGAAGAACAACCATTTGAATTTCATTTGGTGTTTAGTGTAACAAGTTAATAGGAGTTGGCGAATTCTGTTTCATCGATCCCTAATGATGGATTCATATAGATATTGCTCTGAAAATCATCCAAGAATATCCCGAGTTAGCTCTCAAACCAACCACCGATGGACTGACTATCCTCTATGCCCTTGCTTCCCAACCTTCAGCTCTTTTAAGGGGAAACAAAATCCCTTCTACATGGAAGAGCAAAATTTATCCATGTGAGTGCTTGTTATGTTTTACTTACATAGTAACTACATAAAATTTATTAAAGCCATGTTTCTTTCAAAAATAAAAATAAAAAATACTGTAATAATAATTATACTAACAATTAAAAATTCTGCAGGGATGAAAATTGTCACAGAAGAGCAGCGAAAGCACAAGGATGCATTAAAACTAGTTGACTTCATTTGCGATCAATTACAAAAAAAAAGCGATGAAGACATCCTTGACTACTTCATGCCCAGTAATTCCACATCTGTTTTGGATATAGGCATCCGAAATGGCGCATTCGATCTCGTAAACACGTGCATACGAAATTTTCCGGAGTTGATTTGGTACAAATTTCGCAGCACCGATGGTGACAGCGAGAACTTATTTTTACTTCATGTTGCGGTTAAGCACAGGCAGGCAGAGATATTTAACTACGTACTGTATTTGATTGGGGAGGATGCTGGACGACCTTTTTCACGCGCAAGTGATATAGAAAGTAACAATATCCTCCATTTGGCTGCGAATTTGGCACCTATTCTTCAATTACACTCTGTCCCTGGTCCTATTTTTCAGATGCAAAGAGAATTACAATGGTTTCAGGTAACTGATCTTTTGAATTTTACCAAATTTCTTGTCCTTCATTAGAATTAACTCTCATTGTTGTTAAGATGTATTATCCTACATCACCATCGTAAAGATAAGTGGCTCAGTATATAAACTCAGGTCACTTCACTTAAAGCTAATTGATTTTGAGGTGAAATCACATGTAAACTTATATGAGCTTTCAAGATGGTATCAGAGCGTGTTTTATGTGTGAATTTTGTGGGTGAACTGTGAATGATCTGGCAGTTTCTTTGTTTCACTGAATTTGTCAACTGAAATTAAAATTCTTTAATTGAAAGTTGCACTTTGTTTTTAAAAGATGTTCAAAATAAGGGATTAAAAACCCAAAAAGAAAAGAATGAAACTCCCTTGATTAATTACGTTTTACAGGCTGTGGAAGCAATAGTTTACAATGACCAGATGGTAGCAAGAAACAAATCCTACAAAACTCCTCTAGAAATTTTCTATGATAAGCATGATGCTTTGATGAGGGATTCAAAAATTTGGATAAAAGATACATCCAACTCATGCATGGTGGTGGCAGCCCTAGTTGCGACAGTTGCCTTTACGTCGTGTATCACCGTGCCCGGCGGCCTTAAAAACGACACCGGAAATCCGGTCTTCTCCAAGAAGGCAGTGTTCACTGTGTTTTCCATATCAAATGCATTGTCAATGATAAGTTCAGCAACGTCACTCTTGTTGTTCCTGTCGCTTCAAATGTCAAGGTTTACCACACATGATTTCTTGAAGTCGTTGCCGAAGAATTTGCTCCGAGGACTTTTTGCATTGTTTGTTGCGGTGGCCACCATGATGATAGCTTTTGGAATGGCGATTGGAATAACACTCCAACATAAGGTTAGTTGCTTTTACATCGCCATCATCGGTGTTGTATGTATCCCACTTGTGACCTTCACTAGTTTGCAGCTTCCTCTACTCTTTCAAGTCCTAGATGTCACAAAGAGATCGGAACGTTTCAGGCCTTATTAGATTAATAACCATACTTTATGTATTAGATTAATAACCATACCCATTCTTTGATTCTTTAAGGGAGCATTGTTAGATTCCATAGTAATCCTGAGCTCCATGGTTTTAGACGTGAAATGCTTCTGGCATTAGAATGGTGGAAAAATAAAAAAAATAAAATAAAGTAAAACCTACTCCAAGGCAGAGTTCATCAGTAAGAGTGATGGGCTATGATGTTGAATTTCCACTTCTCTTTCTTCCGTTTCATTTAATTGAGTTGCCAGCAGTATGAAATGGTTGAATAAACTAAATATTTTGTGCAATCTCGGTAAAATGTACTCCCAATATATCAGGGGTAACATTACATTTCCTTGTATATATCTCTCTCCATATCATGAAACAGATTATTTTGGGACATAGAAAGTAATTTTTGCCTAGTTTATCATTAACTTTCACTAATTGCTTTATAACTTTTCTTTGTTGTGTGTGTCACAAGACACATGTCAGTCAATTAGGTTATCTATAATTTTCAAATACACGTGTCATCTTCTCATTCGTAGAGAATTTTATGTAATCCTTAAGTGATCTTCTAATTCGCATATTTTTTTCCAGGTATTTTAGCCAAGTAATATGATTAATTTAAACACAGTCAAATGGTTATTTTATAAGAAAATAACTTCCATCAACTTAGACTTTTACCGATCTCTAAATCATCGATTTGAGGACTCCGGGCACAAAGATCTCCGGAACATCTCCGGAATAACAATTTGACTGGAAACAATTCTCTGTCCACAAAGATTTTCGGACCCGTCACTTACAGATTTTACTTCATCGCTGGATCATTGGTTAATTCCTTAGACCAATGATAATCAAAAACCGAAATTAACAAAAAGACCGGTGAAATTTCTCTGACGACATGGCAGTGACAGCCACTACGACCAAAATTCTAGAGACTATATATACAGCTTCTATATTCATCAACGCCGAAAGCATCACCGGATTTTAATGTAATCTTCTGACAATAAAATCTAAGCAGCACACGATCGCGAATATAATCGACAATGTTTCCTGAAAAACATGTACTGGCGTCGACGAATCGACAATATCAGCACCGAGAACACCGAATTTTTTTTTCAAAGTGATGAAAGAAAGGCATAATTTTGTGATGGACAATGGGGATGATGATGAAGGGAGGGTTGATGATGATGTTGGAGGGATGAGCGATGATAGGGCTGATGATCATGAGAGAGTGGACGATGATGATGATGGGAGAAGAAATATGAGGCGATGAAGTGTGATGGCCGACCGAAGAAGAAGAAGAAGCGGCGGCATCTAATTTCTTCTTTTACGTGGTTATTAAAAGTATTAGGGCTGAGTTTTAGGGGATTTTTTTATTTTTATCATCTCTATTGTATATTAAAATTTCCATATAAATGAAAATTGAACCTTAATAGACAATTGAACCCTATTGGACAAATGAAGTTTGATTCCGTTAGAATACTCCAAACACAATATGTGTAAGGTTTAAATTTAAATGAAAACAAAAAAAATAAATAGAAAAGATGAATACCTACAATATTAATAATCTATGTTTACTATTTATATATAATCAAGGTAAAACAAGAGAAAATCAAAATCACTTATCCATCTCACATAAAATTTAATTTTACGTAAAAAATATTATTTTATATGTATAAAAAATATTATATTTATATTTTTTGAAACCAACATGCATTCAAGAAAAAAAAAAAAAGAGAGAAGAAAAGAATACGATCGTGTTTTCAACTTGGATAATTTAAATCTCGCCGAGGTGACAGTTATCATAAAATTTATTTTATTATAATCTTATAGGCTTAATTTAATTATATTTTGGAGTTTATTAATTGATTTTATTATTGTTTTGTGTTAGGAAGTAAAATAGTAAAAGATGACTATTATGTATTCTTACGAGCTATTTTACGGAGTTGGAGTTAAAAAGAAGCTAAGAAGATTTCATCAAGTCAAAGCTATTATTTATAAAACCTTTATAGCTAGATTTCACTGCAAAAGATTTGGATAAATGTTGAAGACTTTTACCAACTTGAAGACTTTAACCACAAAATCTTTATTTAGATTGGTAAAAGAATCATGGAGCAACAACCTGAAGATTTCGAAATAAACATATATGCAGTTTAGATAGGATTTTGACTCCTATATATTTGAGATTTCGGTTGGCAAAAAGGCACTATAAATAGAGGCTTGTTAATTGATCCAAAGTGCCTCCCCGTAGCTTAGCAAGCTGCTACCCCCCCCCTCCCCCCACTCTCCATTTTCATTAGTTTTATTTAAGGTTTTTTTTTTAGCCGTTTTTTTATTTTCTTTTAAAAACTTAAAACATGTTTCTAGTCACTATCAGTGGCTAATTTTTCTTCTTTTGGTTCAAGGATTTTTATTCATTTATATTATATGTGAGACTACAAGTTTCATTTTATTCTTTCTACTTTTGATTCAAGTACTTGTTGATTTTAATTTTTTTATGAGAGTAGATACTTGATTATACTAAGTTTTGATTAGATTCTGGGCTTGGTCAAATACTTTTAGAAAATCTAAGGCTTTTTACGGCTATCCTATTAAACCTATGGTTGGATACTTGAGTTGTAGAAAAATGTATATTTAGTCGATGATCTATAATATATTTGAATCATTCCTTGAACTAAATTTTTTCTGTTATTAATTTTTTCTCCATTTTTATTTACTTCAAATTGTCATTTTATTTTAATGAAGAAAAATCCCCCCTGTTTGTATTTTTGTAAAGCCAAGTGTTAAAAGTCGTCTTTCTTGGGATTCGACCTGATTCCACTGTTTCTGCAAATTAATTTTAGTCTGTTAGGAAATCAGATTAATTTTTGCGGGTCTCGACAAACCCGTCAAAATTTTGGCGCCATTGCCGGGGAGCCACTTCCTTTGGCTCTTGGTTTTATTGTTTTATTACTTTTTTTTTCTTATTCCAAAACGAAAAAAAAGTTTGTAAAAGTCTTGTGTTTCATTCTTGGTTATTAGTCTTATTATTAATAAAAAAAATCTTGCAATTTTTTTCTTTCTTTCTTTCTTTCTCTTGTTTAAGAAATAGTTGTTTTTATTAGTTAGTAGTTTGAACAAAAAGAAACAAAAGTTGGTCAGTTTTAGTATAGTAGTATTTTTTTTTTACTATTATTATTATAAAAAAAAAGAATTTTTTTTGTTTTTATCTTGTGTTGTTATTTTCTTTTTCTCGCTAATTATTTTTTACTTCGTTCTAATTCACAGGCCACCATTTCCATTGCAGATCATCTTTTGCCCAGCAGCAGTGCATCGGTTGGCCTCCAAATTGGGATTTCGGTCTTTGAAAATTTTCTTTTGCAGTAGCCACTAACAGCTCAATCTAGGGAGCAACTTGTTTTTGGTGGAAAAGTGTCATTGTTATATTTATTCAGATTTTGAGTTGTGTTCTTATTTGTGCAATTTTTTGTGTTAAGTTAATAATTGCCTTATTTTTTTTTTTATTTTTTGAATCTAACTGATGTGCTCTACTATAATTGTTTCTATAAAAAAAAAAGTCCCATTTTTTTGTGTGAAATTAGTCTTCTTTTGTTAGTTTATTTTGTTGGTGCGTGCTAGTAACTGTAGGAATTTTATCATTTTAGATTGCTAGTTTTTGTGTTTTTTTTTTTTTTGAGATTTCTGGTTTATGAGTAGTTGTCGTACTAGAAATAGTGATCTTAATTACATTCTTGAGATTAAAAAAGCTGCTCGTCTGTTAAGAAAAGAAGCTAAGAAAAAGAAAGCTAATTTGTATTCTAGGGTGAATTTAGATTCTCAGTAATCAAATTCTGATTTTGATTCTCAGGAAGAAGAAAACATGGGTGAAAATAATAGAACTTTGAAAGAATTAGCTGCACCAAACTTGAATCAACAGCCTCTGTGCATTAATTTTCCATGTTGAAGCAGCATTTGAGCATAAATCTGGTCTGATACATTTACTTCTTACTTTTCGTGGTTTTACGAGAGAAGACCCCCACAAGCATTTGAAGGAATTCCATGTTGTCTGTTCAACAACGAAACCACAGGGTATTACTGAGGAGCAGATTAAACTAAGAGCTTTTCCTTTTCCTTTAGGCGATAAAGCGAAAAACTGACTGTATGATCTTCCCGCAGGTTCAATCAACACATGGAACGAGATGAAGAAAATTGTTCTTGGAGAAGTTTTTACCTGCTTCACGAGCTGCAAATATAAGGAAGGATATATGCAGCATTCGATAGATGACAAGGGAGTCCCTTTATGAATATTAGGAAAGGTTTAAAAAGTTATGTGCTAGTTGCCCGCACCATCAAATTCAAGACCAGCTCTTGATCCAATACTTCTATAAAGGTCTTCTACCCATGGATAGGAGTATGATAGATGCAGCCAGTGGAGGGATGTTGATAAAACACCAGCAGCTGCAAAGCAACTAATTTCAAACATGGTTGAAAATACTCAACAATTTGGATTGAGAACTGACGGAGGGGTTAAACTGACTAACGAGGTAAGTCATTGTACTCTTGTTAATCAAATTTCTGATTTAACTTCTTTGGTTCGTCAAATGGCTGTAGGACAGTTACAGGCAGCTAAAGCTTGCGGAATATGCACAAATTCTGGGCACCCAACAGACATGTGTCCTTCTCTTCAAGAAGACCCAAATCAGCAAGTTAATGTCGTAGGAGGATTTTCAAATCAACCCCAGAGAAGATATGATCCCTACTCCAATACCTATAATCCTAGATGGAGGAATCATTCAAACTTCAGCTATGCAAATAATGATGGTCAGCAGAGATTTCCTCAAGCCTATAACAGGGCTCCATCACCTCCATCACAACCACAAAATTCAGGTTCTTCTCTTGAGGAAATTGTTAAAAATCTTGCTATTAACACTAACAATTTTAGCAGGAAACAAGGGCGAGTATCAAAGACTTGGGAAACCAAGTTAGCCAACTTGCCAACAGTGTCAGTAGATTGGAAGCTCAAAATGCTGAAAAGTTACCCTCACAAACGATCATAAATCCCAAAGAGAATGTTTGCGCAATGATGTTAAGAAGTGTGAAAGGGATCCAAGCAAGTCCAGCTTCACCAGTGAATGAGGTAGAAGAGAAAGAAATGAAAGAAATGAACAAAGAATCTTTCAAAAATTCATCAGAGGTAAAACTAAATCCTTCATGGCTTAATACTTCTTATAAACCTATTCCTCCATTTCCTACTAGGTTGATGGAAGATAAAAACGATGAACTTGAAGAAGAGACGTTGAACACTTTCAAAAAGGTGATGATCAACATTCCATTGTTGGAAGCTATTAAGGAAATTCCCAAGTATGCAAAATTCCTAAATGAGTGGTGCACGAAAAAGAAGAAGTTCAAAAATAAGGGAAGTGTCAAAGTAAGTGAAAATGTTTATGCTATCATGCAAAGAAGATTACCAGAAAAATGCTCGGATCCAGGTGTGTTTACAATTTCGTGCATTATTGGTGATAATAAAATTGAATTTGATATGATAGATTTAGGAGCATCTATTAATGTGATGTCATTTTTCCTATATAATTCTTTAAATTTGGGACCACTAAAACAAACAAATGTGGTTATTCAACTTGCAGATGGTTCGCATGTTTATCCGGAAGGAATTTTAGAAGATGTTTTAGTACAAGTTGATGAACTAGTTTTTCCTGCAGATTTTTACATTGTAAAAATGGAAAATGGTCATGCAAGTTCAACTCCAATTTTGTTAGGAAGGCCATTCATGAACACAGCAAAAACTAGAATTGATGTGGATAAAGGCATTATTTCTGTTGAATGTGATGGTGATATAGTTGAATTTAATATTTCTAAAGCATTAAAAGTTTTTAATAATTAACATTCTGTTTGTGCTAATGATGTTAATTTGATTGGTATAGGGTAATCATGTTGAGCTGAATGTCGAGCATAACGACATAAAACAATTGCGCATTTGGGAGGCAACCTAAGTTTAAAGTTTCTTTCATTTTGATTTGGTTCAAATTTTACTTGGTTTCATTTGTTTTCAGTTTGTTTTCATTAAAAATAATAACAATAAAATAATTAAAAAATTAAAAAATTAAAAAACCAAAAAAAATAACTTAAGCATTTTTGTTTATTTATTCTTTTTCTTTTGTTTTCAGGAGCTCATTTGCTCATGATGAAATCGCAACTACTCTTCATTATCGCCATCATTGGCGATTGCTTTCACATCATGAACCATGTAGCTGCTTGTGGTATCAACTCTAAGTCTTCATATCTCAAAAAAAAAAATTTTCAAGGAGCTTCCAAAACTCAATTCTTATGCAGTTATTATTAATTTACTGATTGCTTTTCTGGCTATTTTTCACAATAGCTGAGTTGGTTCTTTATAAACTTGAATGATGTTTGACTAGAAAATTTTCATGTCTAAGTGCTACAATGTTTTCTATCTTTTTCTAGCTATGCATTTTTTCTTATTTTGCACTTAAAAGATGTTGTTCCAAGCTCCTTGTTTACTTCTTATCTGTGCAATTACGTTGATTTACATTGAGGACAATGTAAAAGTTAGGTGTGGGAGAGGATTTCCTTGTTGCTAAATATTTCATTAACCCCTACATTGGTTTTAATGTCAAAATCCCCAAATTTTTCAAAAATTTTGGCTCTCTATATGTGCTAATTTGTCAATTTATTTCAAATGATTTTGAGCCAAAATATTTTTTTTTTTGTATCCCATTGGTTTTAATGTTAAGAATGTGCAATATTTGATGCAAATTTAACCCTTTCCGTTAGTTTCCATAGCCAAAGAGTACACTTGCTCAATTTCTGAGGGTTATTATTTATAGTGTGTTACTACACTGTTTTGCTCATGTCATACATTTCATAGCTGCATTGGTGAATTCATGCAATAAATGATAAGGGCATTTAGGATTCGCCAAGTTTAGCTATCGCCAAATTCCCACTTTAATTATTTACCCCTAGTAACCATTTCAAGCATGGGCCTATTTTCGAGCTCCACCAATATAATCCTGAGCCTACTTTTTAGCTATTTTTTCACCTGTGATTCGGAGTATGTATGATCACTGCTTGATTTTAGTTTGCGGAAAGTGGTTGTGCGGCGGCAATAGTGGTATGGTAGGTTTAGCATGATAGTTATGTATTCTTGTTTTATGTCCAATAATGTTTTAGCTCAGTATATCCAAAAAGTCAGGACAGTGCAAAAAAAAAAAAAGTTGAAATGAAAAAAAAATGATGAAAAAAGCAATATTCTTTAATAAAAAAAGGGAAAAAGAAAATGAAAAAGAAGGGCACTAGTGTTCTATTTCATGTTAATTCAGTTATTTTTTGTATGTTTCAACTTTGTTTCTGTTTTTTTTTTATAAAGAGAAAAATAAAAATAAAATAAAGGGGGGTTTGGTGTTTATAATATTTGAATATTTTTTTAGAACACCATAACTTGGTCATCAAAAGTCTTAGTGACTTATGTTTTATGTAATAGTTCTTTTAGTAGATTGGGATTTGGTTTGTAATAGTATATCAATGTTGTCATCGTATGGGTCATCTGGAATGATGGTGAGAATTGAGTATGTGGTCTACATATTGTCGGTAATTTAGCCTACTTATCCATATTTATCCTACCCTTTGAAATTCCCTAGCCCCATTACAACCCTATGAAAAAACCCTTTTGATGTTGGATGATTGTTCATTTAGTGCTAAGAGGATTTGATACATGACAAACCTATGGCTATGGAATGCATGTTATGTTTATGATTGAGTACTTACTTATACATATCCTTCCTATTTGACTGCATAGAGTGAATCTTTGTGAGGCATTCAAGTATGGTACATTCTGACAATGCTATCTGAAGTTCATGGGTGCAGTGCACATGTTTTCTAAATGATGAGTGATACTTTGCTTGTTGCTGAAATTTTCAAAATTCTGATTTTT
Organism: Oldenlandia corymbosa var. corymbosa; assembly: GCA_949775105.1. NCBI lineage: Eukaryota > Viridiplantae > Streptophyta > Magnoliopsida > Gentianales > Rubiaceae > Oldenlandia > Oldenlandia corymbosa. Next base: position 2,865,471 of record OX459123.1, read on the forward strand.
CTTAAACTTTTTAAAAGGTTTAAGGATGCTTGAGGGCAAGCATGGTTTTGGTGTGGGGGAATTTGACAGTTATAAAAAATAATAGCTTTGATTCCCAAATCTGCAGGTTGTTGCTCCAGTTCAAGGATTTTTATTCATTTATATCATCAAGTCAAAGCTATTATTTACAAAATGTTGATGGCTTGATTTCACTGCAAAAGATTTGGATAAATGTTGAAGACTTTTACCAACTTGAAGACTTTAACCAGTAAATCTTTATTTAGATTGGTAAAAGAATTACGGAGCAACAACCTGCAGATTTGGGAATCAACATATACGCAGTTTAGATAGGATTTTGACTCCTATATCTTTGAGGTTTCGGTTGGCAAAAAAGCACTATAAATAGAGGCTTGTTAATTGATCAAAAGTGCCTCCCCATAGCTTAGCAAGCTGCTACCCCCCAAACTCTCCATTTTCATTAGTTTTGTTTAAGGTTTTTTTTTTTATAAGCCGTATTTTCATTTTCTTTTAAAAACTTAAAACATGTTTCTAGTCACTATCAGTGGCTAATTTTTCTTCTTTTGGTTCAAGGATTTTTATTCATTTATATTATATGTGAGACTACAAGTTTCACTTTATTCTTTCTACTTTTGATTCAAGTACTTGTTGATTTTAATTTCTTTTTATGAGAGTAGATACTTGATTAATCTGACAATTTAATCACGTATTTTCTTCCTACTGCTACAAAATTGTTTATGCTGCGCTATCGTCTTAAATATTTGGCACTAAGTAGTACATTAGCAGATTATGCATGTTGGTAGTGACACGTTGAATGTGCATAATAAGTCTAACTAAGGAGATCAATAGGACAAAAACATTTTAATTGCAGGTATCTCAATTATTTTAGTTTTTGGTTCAACTAAATTTTTTAAGTTTTTATTGCTAGTATAATTTAACATGGAACGCTATCGTGCCCAGTTAAATTATACTAAGTTTTGATTAGGTGATGGGCTTGGTTAAATATTTTTAGAAAATATAAGGCTTTTTACGGTTATCCTATTAAACCTACGGTTGAATGCTTGAGTTGTAGAAAAATGTATTTTTAGTCGATGATCTATAATATATTTGAATCATTCCTTGAACCAAAGTTTTTCTATTATTAATTTTCTCTCCATTTTTATTTACTTCAAATTGTCGTTTTATTTTAAAGAAGAAAAATCCCCCTATTTGCATTTTTGTAAAGCCAAGTGTTAAAAGTCGGCTTTCTTAGGATTTGACCTGATTGCACTGTTTCTGAAAATTAATTTTGGTTTGTTAGGAATAAGATTAATTTTTGCGGGTCTCGACAAACCCGTCACGAGGTCGAAAGGAGTATACAAAAGCAACCAAAAGCGAATCCAATATTGTACAAGAACTGTGATAGGGATAAGGATGCATGTTATTGAGGAGCACTCTTAAAGATTCTCATCATTGTGATTGTGAAGTGGCAATTAATACTGCTAAAAAGAAATTTTATAATAATTGAAATCGACACATGAAATTGAGACATGATGTCGTAAAACAGCTGTTGAAGGATGGAATTATTTCCATTGATTATGTGAAGTCAGAAATGAATTTGGCCGATCCTCTGACGAAATCTTTGGGAAGAAAATTAATTCTTTAAACCTCAAAGGAAATGGGACTTAGACCAACTGACTGTCAATAAAGATGGTAACCCAACCTATGTAATTGGAGATCCCATGAAGTAGGTTCATATGGGTAATAACAAGTCAATATTGACATTGAAGCACTTTGAGTTAAAACTCTATTGTGATGGGTGCTGAAACTGCTACCTATTGTGAGGTTGTGTTAAACTCTTAATGAATTCATATCTCTTACGAGTGGTGTATCTAAAGCAGTGTGCGCTTGATGAAATCACCTATATGAGAGTGGAGTGGGACCGCTGCTGTAAGATTTTATGGTCAGATCTTTAGAGCTCTCATGAATAACCAGGCGCGCGAATGGCCTATTGGCGCAAAACTGCGTGAACAACAAAATATGGGTTTGCATTGTTGTTAGTAAAACCTGTCTTACAAATAGAATACTTGGTTCATAGAAATTTTAATTTCGCTAATTATCTGTGAGTCATGTTTTATTAACCTAAGTTTGGTTCATAGTCCAAAAGACACCAGACTGATTGCACTGCGCCCAAACATATCCAGCAAAATTTGTTTATTTTAATTTTATGGTTTAAAATCTTTTGAAATATGTGGGGGATTGTTGAATAAAACAAATATATTTCAAAAAGATTTTAAGTAAAAGTTATATTTTACCTTGGTTGTGTTTTACTCATAGTTAGGATAAAATTTAATACCAAGTCAAGAGAAGAAAGAGTCCAATACTTGAAATCCTTAAATTTGGCCACTGACGGAAGATTTAATTTGATCAAATGTGAGATTTACTTTCTGATTTTTTGGAGCAACTTAGTGCCGATTTTAACACTATAAATAGAGGGCCAAATTTGAGAGAAAAAATGCACAAATATTTTTCCCTTTCTCTAATCTTTCTTTGCCAACTCTCTTCATTCAACTCCACAAGCTTTCATTTTCCTTGTTTACTGATTTCGATAAATTAAACACAAAAGCTTTGAGTTGTTTTAGCACCATTTTTCTTTTGGTCTTTAAAGTCAAAAGTTTTCTTTCTATTATTTCTTTTGCTGGATTAATATTTTAGCTGGTCTTATTCTCTCTATCATTTGGAGAAAGTCTTGTTTAATCCTGGGGAGACATTTCAATACCATTGGCATAGTTTCTTAAGGACATTGCTTTTTAGCGCGACTAAAGTGTTTATTATTTTTATTATCTTATTTATTAGCATTGGCCTACAATTTTTTTTTTGCCAACAAAAGTTTCAGGAAGAAGAAAACGTGATGCCTTAAATCTCAATATTCTGAAAATCGATTTCATGAAGGGTGATCTAATTCTCGATCGGAAACAACTACAAGTAGTCCAGCTTCAAAGGAAAATGCTAACGACATTGATGATCGTCCATCACGTATGTGCTCGATCTTCTAATGAGCAAACAGAAAATGGTTCTTGAGACGAATATGAAGAATGAATGGATGAATCTACTTATCATTTCTGAAATTTTTCTAAGCTTTTAAATAAGTTCGTTTGATAATATTAATAGTTTTTCATAGATTTCGTATTATTTTGATTATTTAGGTTGCGTGGAAGTACTTGCCACAAAGCTGTAGTTGTGGTTTTTTCATTTTATTTTCATAAGCGATAAGTTTTGATTTAATGATTCAACTAGATGCTTAGCCCAGGCAGATGTCCGGGCGCCCCTCTATTTTAATTTTGTGTTAATAAATAAATGAATTCTTGATTTGAAAAAAAATAAAATAGTTACACATTTGGTTTTTTTCCCTTTCTTAGCCAAAAATAAAAATAAAAATAAAAAATCATCTGCCAAAGGGAAAAAAAATATTGAAAAGTACAACGATGCAGAAATCATACAAAAAAATATGGAGTAATAAAGGGGATAAGTTTTTGGATAAATTTAAATGCTATTTTAATTTGATTAATAAATGATAAATGTTAGGAGTTAAAATTGTGTAGCTATTTTTGTAAAATAGCTTTTGTTTCTCCGGATAATAATTTTTTTTCTTTTAAAAACGGATGACACGTGGTAGAATGGTTAATGCAATATGGTGCATTTGGAGCCAAAAATTTTTAATAAGAAGTTGCCACATCAACATCTTGTATTCAGCTTTAATAGGGTATAAATCTTGTATTCTGCTTTAATAGGGCAAATTCTTGATTTGAAAAAAATAAAATTGCTACACATTTGGTTTTTTTCCCTTTCTTAGCCAAAAATAAAAATAAAAATAAAAAATCATCTGCCAAAGGAAAAAAAAATATTGAAAAGTACAACGATGCAGAAATCATACAAAAAAATATGGAATAATAAAGGGGATAAGTTTATGGGCAAATTTAAATGCTATTTTAATTTGATTGATAAATGATAAATGTTAGGAGTTAAAATTGTGTAACTATTTTTGTAAAATAACTTTTGTTTCTCCGGATAAGAATTATTTTCTTTTAAAAACGGATGACACGTGGCAGAATTATTAATACAATATGGTGCATTTGGAGCCAAAACTTTTTAAGAAATTGCCACATCAACATCTTCTATTCTGCTTTAATAGGGTAAAAAGGATGGTAAATGATAATATCCCATTTTTCATATCAAAAAAAATATTATTTACTTTTACTAATAAATCTTTACTTTACACGTCGTAATGAATACGCCTACTACCATTAAATGCGATAGGATCAATCCTACTAAACATTTACTACCCTATATTGGTTTTTATCTCGATTGTTCTCAAAATTTTGTTTGCGAAATTCTATGCCGTTTTTAACGCGCGACTTAGCTTCACATATTTGAAATTCAAATAATCAAATAAATATGGAAATAGTTTAGAACCATTAAACTTCAAGATGTTGCTAAATGGATATGTTTGGATCACTCCCCAAACAAAGGATATGATTGGACCATCAAGAAGGGAGATATGGTTAGAATTCTAACTGATTAATTTGATTAAATCAATATTACCCTTAATTAGGAAGCCTAGGATTCTTCGAAACACAATGGTTATTCGGGTTAGATAAATCAAACTAGCTCCCACTCCAGTCGTCTCCCATCTACCTCCCCCTCATTTCTCTCCAAAATCTTCCACTTCCCGCCATGTTTCTATAGCTTTTTGCGGGTCACTGCAATGCATGATCGTGATTTTGTAAAAAATGTTTTTTACAATAGGGAAGGGTAGTTTACTTTGTGGTTGATTTTTTTTCTTTCCTCCGCAAAAGGATTATGGCAGCCCCGATTTTTTTCCCCCTTTCATCATGTTGATTACAAGTTATGTTCTTTAAATATAAAATATTGATTTTTGGACTCTTTTTTTTCTTTTGTTTTGAGTGGTGCAGATAATAAAATAATCAAAGAGGACGAAGGAAATCTATTCTCTGAAATTTAAAGAAATTTTTAGTGGATTGTTACTTTAATAGAGTGTGATTGATTTTACGCTTACTGAATACTTTCCGACGGCCACCTATTTAGGTAGCATTTACGTTCAGATTGCAATAAAAAAAGTTCTCTTTCAATATATTTTGCTTATTGTAAAATATGTAAGCAAAAAGCAGTTTGTTCTTTTACTAAATCGCATATGATAGTTTTCAGTGCTAATTATTTATAGATTTTTTTGCTAATTGGGTTAATTAGGAATTGGTTTCTCTGGTCCTTTCCCCCCACCCGCCGGTCAGAATGGCCAACTATGAAAAAAAATCAAGACGCTCCTCTTTCAAAGACGAAAAATGAAGGACGGCGATGCTTTGGATGATTACGTAGAACAACAAACACTTCTCTCCTGGCTGTTCTTTTATTTTTAGAATTTAGAACTTAAAAAGAAGTCCTACTTTTATTAAGATACACTACGACAAAGTGGCCGAACACCGACGGATTTTTGTGGCCGTGGGTATTCCGTGAATATTTACCATGAATTACCCTGGGATTACCCATAAAATTCGAAAAAAAAACTTAATTCATTTTTGTACAACAACGTTATACCCACGGAATCACCCACAGAACCACCCACGCTACCTTTGACCCTAGATATTCTATGAGTAAGTTTTTCCGGCCAACTCCCGCCTATTAGTTAACCATGGATTGTCCACGGATTATTCTACGAGAAATGTTTCCGTGGGTAATTTACGGGTAAATATTGATTTACTTACAAATTACCCAAGGATTATTCTGTGAGAAAAGTTTTCGTGGGTAATTTGTGGGTAAATCTTAATTTAGCCATGAATTACCTACGGCCTCAGTTTTCCGTAGGTGATTTAATTTATTTTTAAATTTATTTTATTTTATGATGTTTACATACTCTATGTTATGTAACGTATGTCTTCACTCTATGTTTACATACTTTATGATCTCTGGTGATTTGTCTACGGTATGTCTTTTCTATCTTTGTGTTGTTCTTTTGTTCCAACGTTTAAAGACTGTTAAGATCGCTTTATGGCTTATAACAATGCAACCAGTAGTATGTTTTTCTGTTTACTCAGGCTGTATTGATCTCTGAAGCTCATGTTACATCTTTGGTTTCTATTGATTACAGTGGCTAACCGTTTAATTCCTACGCAGACACTTTTTTGGGTTGGAAAATATATCACCTTTGTCAAAACTTTTGAAGGTAGCAGAGGCATTGATCTTATTTAATCAGAAGATACATATCTTCTAAGTAGCATTTTATAGTCTGTTTTACTGAATACTTACAGGGTGCCTCACGAAATTGTTGCTTCTGGCTCTCGAAATTTCACAACTCCATTCAGGTGGTCTGAAGAATCAAATTTTATCAATTGAAGAAGGCATGTTGATTGAGGTTGAACACTGGGACAAAAGGGCTGAAGAAATTCTGCTATGGAAAATGTAAGTGTATGTCTGTAAAATTTATTGAAGTTGTCCTTATATATGGGCATGTTGATCATCGTGCAAGGAATTACTCTATATACAAAGTAGTATATCTTCTTGTTTTACTTTACACATGTTGTGCTTTTGCAGTGTTTTGCATGAAGCAAATAAAATTTAAGATTTGCTTTTCTTCTATTTCTTGTTACTCATTTTCTGTGTTATTTTGTTGATTAGATTAAATTTTTGATACATTGATCAAGTTTTATGTTGATTTATGGATCATGAAATGAATCTCTAGTCACTTCTAAAAATAGTTTTAAAGATGATATTTTTAACTGATTTGCTGGAAATTCGAAACTACTTGTGTTTTGTATGCTTTGGTTTCCTGGTTATGATGTCTTTTTCAATGTTTTATTTAAGAGGTCTGTTCTTTGGTTAACGAGGTTGATGTTTATAAAATTGCATCCAAAGTTGACATCTAAGTCTGTTTTTTCTGGCAGAACTTAAAATTTCAGATTTGAGAGACTACTTTTGATAGAAAGTTTTGATTAGTTTTAAACCCTTTTGGTTTATTCTTTATCCTGAAACTTTTCTTCTTACATTAAGATATATATGGATGTTTCTGCTCTAGAAAATGAGTTATTGAATGCTCTATAATATGAATGCAAAATAGTCTATAAAGCTGGATGTTTACTTTGACAATTTATCTATTGTTGCATTATTTTTGTCTATGTGTTATTCATTAGTATGTGTTTTCATGTAGGAAGTCTTTCCCTTGAGACATACTATGTTCTATGGAAATTGATTCTATGCTTCGTTCAGACATTTGTCTTAGGTTCTTTTTTTCCTTTTCTTTATTTTAGTATTGAAATGGGAATACATGACTGAAATTTACTCCTGCATGTTAGCTTGCAAAAATTAAAATCTCCCTTCAACATCAGATGAAGTTGTTGATCATAGATAGCTTTTCAGTGTTGTTATTGGGTGGCTTTTGTTTCCTTCTACCAATGATTAGATAGTTGGTTTGTTGATGTCTTACAGATTACGTCTTGTTGCTGCTTATCGAAAGTGGTGTTTAACATGACAATCTGTTAGAATGTCTTTCAGCCATGAAAGGTTACATATTGTCATGGTTCTTGTCTTCCTCAATGTCTTGAAAGTTTTGGGTTCTGTAGACGCTTAAGTTTTTGGTCCAAAGTGGTTATTTTGTTATTTATCAATGGACTTTTTTTCAATTAAACTCGATGCCGTCCTTTTATTTACCCTTCTAATAGCTCTATCTTTCATCCTATGAAATTTCTCATATCATGTAAATTTTGATACCCTATTTTGTGAATATGTACAAGACAATCGCGGGGAATTTCATAATCTATGTCGAAAGTTGAACGTAGAAGTTACATTGGAATTGGCCAGTCTCTGTTTTTCTTGATGCAACTTGCAAGTTGAAACAATAGGATTTTTGTGGAATCCATGTAAGTTTCGAATGTAGTAAAATTCATGTAAGTTTTGATAACTAGTGAGAATGGTTCCACAGTATTTTCACTTTATTGTTTGGTTGTTTAGATATTGCGGATAATTATTTTCTATGTAATTTTCTTTAAATGGGTAAATATTATAATGAAATGTATTAGAGTTTTGAATGTATATATTTTGTTATGATTACAAAAGATTTATGGGAAGAGTATATATATATATATATATATATATATATATCACCCACGGCTACCCACGGACCTTATTAGAGATGGGGTTGAAAATTTCCTATAGAATATCTAGGGAGGAATATTTCTCACGGCTTACCCACGGCAATGTAACTAAATCTTGATTTATTCGCGATTAAAAATTAGCCACAGATTACCCATGGATATATATCGTGAGAAAATCATGGGTTTTATCATTGTCTCCTCAGAAGAATTACCCACGGATATTCCCAGTGCAAAAGTCGTGGGTATATTAGCCACAGATGTCAAATAGCTGTGGGTAACATTACCTATGGACCATATAGCCACGTCATTTATTTCGTGTTTGGACATTTTCTTGTAGTGATACCAGATGCATTTTATGTTGGTTCACCAAACTAACTTCTCTCAACTATTAATGACGTATATATATGTTTTTTTGCCTTCTTTTTGGTCTACTAAATTAAATTGAAGTCTGTCAATTTGATAATATGAGACAGTTTGTTGGGGATCTTTTTGAGGTTTCGCCGTTTCAAAGGTCAGTAACATCAGAAAGCAACCCTAATCCACGATTTTTATCAGCAACTTTGTTAATTCACAATTGTAATTTTCTGTGGAGCAATTTTTCTCAACATATTATAGTTTTTAATGTTTCTTAAACTTTTTTTTGGTGGGTCAGTTGGAGTAGTGGGCTTTTTGAGGTCATGCGTTAGGATTTGTATACTAAAAATAATAACCGTAGCCCACCCAAAAAAATTATTAGCAATTTTCATTAATTTTTTGTTTAGAAAATTATTTTTATATTTTTTTTCCTGAAAAAATGTTTTGGTTCATCCAGATCCTATTCAAAGCCAATATGACAATCTGTGGGGCAGTTTTCTAATATTTGATTAAAAGTTGTTTAAGTAAAAGTATCACTTTGACGCAATTATTGCAATTTTGAAATTTAAAAATAAAACACAACATGGAAATAAGAATACTAACAATATAACTAAATTCATAATTAATTTGAACATATATAGATGATATTATCGGATTATTATCAATTAATTCAAAATACGAATTGCTTTGTTATATTTTCACCTCTCATATCTATCCTCTCCCAAATCGTCCTTGTGACTATTGCGTTTTAGCTACAGTCCAAAGCCGAAGGAAAAAGCCTGCCTAGACACCTCCAAAAACACTGAGATCAATTAGTCGTCACATCCAATTTCTGCAATGGTTTGAGAACCATATAAGTTTTCCGGTTTAGTACATATTCCATTTTTACCGAAGATCATATGAATTAAAATTAGATATTTACCATAATTATCAACATTCAATTTATCCACAAAATTAGAAATCTAATAAAATGAAACAACAGTTAAAGATTGGGGTTTTAATTTACTATATTTTCACTTATTTTCTAATGTTCAATCTTTTCCACTCTCAAAACTCTTATGATGCGTACCATTGTTATTGCTTATTCTCATTTTTTTTTTCTTTTAGGTTTAACAGTTGCTAAAAATACTAAAATCGTTCCTACTAAAGACTAAGAACCTTTTAAACCTTACGATGCAGAGTGACATATAGTCAAAGATGAAAATATAGATCGAGTGAGACATTCTATTTTTTTTTAGTATAACAAACTGTCAGAAATACTTAAATAGGGAAGTTTTATTTTTATATCCAATTCCAATAATTATTGTTTAAATGTTTCTTCTTTTTATTGCATGTTTTATGTCTTATGAACTAAAGTGGATTGAATTTTCTAATGTATTTTTTCCCATGTATTATTATTGGAAACATGTCCATCAACCAAAACCATTGCAGGTTTTAACTCATTAAAAAATTAAAACCTTTTAAACAGGAATATGCAAAGTGACATAGTATTAAAAGTGAAAAGATGGATTCAAAGCTGGTTCTTCTTTTCTTTTTTTCTTCTTTTTCTTTTTTGGTTTAATGGGGTGTTAGAAATACTAAAATAACAGACAAAATCATTACAATTTTTTAACATACCAAAAATTCGGAATCTTTTAAGTGAGATAAGCAGAGCGACATGTTGTTAAAAATAACAATGAAAATGAAATGAGACCCACCGACTCTTTTTCTTTTTTTTGGTTCAACGAGATGCTACAAATACTAAAATAAAAGCTAAAACCATTACAGATTTTTAACCTACCAAAAACAGCGGACCTTTAAGCAAGACGATATAGAGTGACATGATGTTAAAAATGTAAATTAGGATGGAATGAGACCCGGAAATTTCTTTTTTTATCTACGAGTTGTCGAAAATACTAAAGTATTAATTTATCGATACGTATTATCTTTGAACAAATATTTCTTGCTTAGTCTTCTATTTTTTTTTCTTTTCAGTTCAACGGGGTGCAAAAATACCAAAGACTAAAAGCCTTTTAAGCAGTATGATGCAAAGGGACAAGTTGTTAAAGATGAAAATGTAGATCGAAGAGACATTCTGTTTTTCTTCCTTTTCTTAGTTTAACGGACTAGCAGAAATACTTAAATAGCAAAGTTTTAGTTTTAGATCCAATTTCAATAATTAGTATTTAAATTGTTTTCCTTTTCATTGGGTATTTTTATGTCTTATAATTTAAATTGAATTTTCTAATGTATTTTTTTCTTATGTGTTGTTATTGGCAACACATCCATCAACAAAAACTATTGAACGTTTTTAACTCATTAAAAAATTAGAACCTTTTAAAGAGGAATATGCAAAGTGACATGGTATTAAAAATGAAATGGAAGATGATTTAGGAGCTGGTTCTTCTTGCATTTTTTCCTTCTTTTTTTTTGGGTTTGATAGGGTGTCAAAAATACTAATATAGCAGACAAAACCATTACAATTTTTTAACCTACCAAAGGCTCAGAACCTTTTAAGTGAGATAATGCATGGCGATACGTTGTTAAAGATAAAAATGAAAATGGAATGAGACCCACCGGTTCGTTTTCTTTTTTTCGTTCAACGGACAATTATAAATACTAAATAGGAATTAAAACTATTGCAGATTTTTAACCTACCAAAAACATGGACCTTTAAGCAAGACGATACAGAGTGATATAATGTTGAAAATGTAAATGAAGATGGAATAAGACCTGCCGATTTTTTTTGTTACGGGTTGTCGAAAATACTAAACTATTAATTTATCGATAAGTATCATCTTTGAACAAATAGTTCTTGCTTATTATTCTTTTTTTTTTCTTTTGGGTTCAACCGGATACCAAAAAAACTAAACTAGCAGTCAAAATCATTCCAGATATTTAACACCAAAGACTAAGAACCTTTTAAGTAGGACAATGCAAAGTGACATGCTATTAAACATGAAAATGTATATCGAATGAGACCTTATGTTTTTTTTTTTTTTAAGTTTTACGGGCTGTCAGAAATACTTAAATAGCAAAGTTTTTAGATCCAATTTCAATAATTATTATTTAAATTATTCTTCTATTTTATTGCATGTTTTTATCTCTTATGAATTAAATTAGATTGAATTTTCTAATGTATTTTTTCCCATGTGCTATTATTTGCAACACGTCCATCAACCAAAATTATTGCAGGTTTTTAACTTATTAAAGACTTAAAATCTTTTAAACAAGAATATGCAAAGTGACATCATATTAAAACTGAAAATGAACATAGATTAAGAGCCGATTCTTCTTTTTATTTTTTTCTTCTTTTTCTTTTTTTATTTAACAGGATGCCAAAAAAATTAAAATAACAAAAAAAACCATTAAAATCTTTTAACGTGCCAAAGACTCGAAACCTTTTAGGTGAGATCACGCACAATGACACGTTGTTAAAGATAAATATGAAAATGGAATGAGACCCACCGGTTCTTTTCCTTTTCTTGGTTCAATGGGCTGTTGTAAATACTAAAATAGCAGCTAAAACCATTGTAGATTTTTAGCTTACTAGAAACAGCGAACCTTTAAGCAAGACGATAAAGAGTGACATATTGTTAAAAATATAAATTAAGATGGAATGAGACCCGTCGATTTTTTTTTTATCTACGAGTTGTCAAAAAATACTAAAGTATTAATTTATCGATAAGTATTATCTTTGAACAAATATTTCTTGCTTAGTCTTCTATTTTTTTTCTTTTGGGTTCAACGGGATGCCAAAAATACCAAAGAGTAAAAACCTTTTAAGCAAAACAATGCAGAGGGACATGATGTTAAAGATGAAAATATAGATCTAATTGACTGACACGTGTCTTGTGAAAAAATTTCCTTTAATATATAATAAGATTTTCTAATGATTTTTTTTCTCATGTGTTGTTATTTGTAACACGTCAATCAACCAAAATCATTGCAGCTTTTTAACTTATTAAAAACTTAGAACCTTTTAAACATGAATATGCAAATTGACAAGGTATTAAAAATTAAATTGAATATGGATTAAGAGCCGGTTCTTCTTTATTTTTCTTCTTCTTTTTTTTTGGTTTAACGGGGTGTCAAAAATACTAAAATAGCATACAAAACTATTACAATCTTTTAACCTACCAAAGACTCAAAACTTTTTAAGTGAGATAACGCAGCGTGACATGTTGTTAAAGATAAAAATAAAAATAGAATGAGACCCACCGGTTCTTTTTCATTTTTTTTGTTCAACGGGTTGTTGTAAATACTAAAATAGCATCTAAAACCATTGTAGATTTTTAGCCTACAAAAAACATGAAACCTTTAAACAGGACGATACAAAGTGACGTGATGCTAAAAATATAAATGAAGATGGAATGAGACCCACCGTTTTTTTTTTTTTTGCAACGGATTGTCGAAAATACTAAACTAGCAACAGAAACAATGCAAGTTTTTAACTTATTAAAGATTCATAATCTTTTAAGAGTGAGTGACAATGCAGAGTGGCATACTATCAAATATGAAAATAAAGATAAAATAAAACCTGTCAAAAGATCGCCCTTTCATATTTAAAAATTAAGGGCAAAGTATTTCTCTCTCAAAAGTAAGTACTGTTTGGTTTCTTTTTTTGTTTATTTATTTAATGGCTGCCAAATATACTAAGCAATAAAAAAGTCCTCATTTAGATTCAATTTCAATAGTACTTTTTTTATTGTTCTTCTTTATCATGTTTACGTGTTTTTATACATGCTAGATTGAATTAGATTGAATTGTCTGATGGATTTTCTCCCGATATTATTCATACAAATATCTAAATTTTTTCAATATAATTAACATTGATGAAATATTTCGATCGAATTCTCAACGTGCAATGCAGGGTTACATCCAAGAGTTAGGAAAAGCCTTTGTTTGAAGTTGGGTTATTTTTACATTGTCCAGTTTTTACTCATGGGTAACTGTGCGTCGCTTTTCCAAGAGTAAAATCCAGGAAAGGTCTTAAAATCCTTATTTGTACCAAGGATGGAGAATTCCACACTCGGACGACAAATGTGGTTTACAATGAAATCCTAGAAAATATATAATTCTTGATATGTTGCTTTTAGAAGTATTACTTATTCCCGATACATTTTTTAATAATGGCACAAATGCTTTATATTATATATACCCTTAGTTTTGTTCGTAATTATAAACAAACTAATATTTGTTAGATACTTTCGTTTTTATTCTTATATGTTGAAATTATGTACTCATATTTAACGTAAAAAAAAGGATAATTTAATTCTAATTTGCTCACCGTGCAACACACGGGTAAAACACTAGTATAAGGAAACACACAACAATTATTTTAATTCAGACCACATTACAAGGGCTAACAAAATCTAAAATAATAAGTATGCAATATCCACAAAATTCAGCAAAGGCTAATATTCGTAGCATGATCATTGCCACTACTCAACTCAGCAAGCCGGCGAAAGCAAATCAAAATTGATAAAATGGACGAAGTCATTGATATCCCTTTTACCCTATTAAAGTAGAATACAGAATGTTGATGTGTCAACTTCTTATTAAAACTTTTTGGCTCCAATTTGGCTCCAAATGCACCATATTACATTGACCATTCTGCCACGTGTCATTCCCTTTTTAAAAGAAAAAAAAAATCTTATCCCGAGAAATAAAGCTACTTTACAAAAATAACTACACAATTTTAACTCCTAACATTTATCATTTATCAATCAAATTAAAATAGCATTTAAATTTGTCTATAAACTTATCCCCTTTATTACTCCACATTCATTTGTATGATTTCTACATCATTGTACTTTTTAATATTTTTTTGCTTTGGCAGATGATTTTTTATTTTTATTTTTATTTTTGACTAAAAAAAGGAAAAAAAAAAACCAAATGTGTAGCTATTTTATTTTTTCCAAATCAAGAATTTATTTATCTATTAACACAAATTTAAAGTAGAGGGGTGCCCGGGCATCTGCCTGGGCTAAGCATCTAGTAGTATATTATATCTTCAATTTTCAACACACAAGTCGGAATCAGTATTTAGAAAAAATGAAAAGAATGAATTACTTAAAAGAATGTCAACATACCTCTCCTTCAATACTGATTTGACTACTCTGGTTTCTGGAGAATTTATTCATCGTAATCATCTCTCGTTTCTGCACAAATAATGCTGCAACTTAGTGCTGAGATTCACTTCAAAGATCTTGAGGGATGTAATCTTTTCGGCGACGCAACGGGGCAGCGTCTCCAGTTTTGGGCAGCCATCGATTATCAGCTCCTCCAGCCATGGCATCACTGAGATGCCATCATTTTCAGCCTTCCATGTTTACCAATGCTCCAGATACTCCACCCGTAACGTCTTTAATTTTGGAAATCCGGCATACTTACGACGACATCGGCTTTGTAACTGATCACTGATTTTCTCATCTTGATCACTTGCATCACTGATTTCCTCATGTTCAGTTGACTCAATGATTTCCTCCTCCTCTTCCTCTTCCTCAGGATCATCATTGTCTTCAATCCGGACACCACTACCAATTGTTTTTGGATTCTGTCTTCCAGAATCCATAGTATCAGAATGCAGTCAGGGCTTAAATGCTTTAGGTTTGGAATATCATAGAGCCAAAGAAATTCAAGAGACGGCAAAGACCCCAACGCGGGCAAGGATTGGATGTTAAAAGCTGAACGCAAAGACAACCTTCTTAAGCTTTGGATTAAAGATTCACCCAAAATCCACTTTGGCAGCTCCCTAGATAATCCTCAAGCTTAAGCATTTTCAAGTTTGGAGGTGGCTGAAGTTCCTCAATCGATTTGGATTTCTCTGGATCGCGGCCATCGCCTAAGAAACACAGTTCCAGATTTTCCATCTTAACTTTTCTTTCTAAGTTTGCTTCAAGAAGATTCACTTCCCCATGGATCGAAATGCGTATTTCTTCAAGATAATTAAGCTCTTTTATCTTCTCAACATCATTGTACCTACCACCGGCACGAAAGACATCCAGGGTTCGAATTGATGTCAATCTCTTTGAACTCTTCGGGCAAAGTTTGTAACTCATCTGCCTTATGATTAATCCTAAGATGTCTCTGAAGGTCTGCAACCTTTCGAGGAAAGCTCGAGAGAGAGTGACATAAACGGATATCTAGGAACTCCAGAAAATGCATTTCACATATTGTTTCCGGTAACTGTTTCAATGGGTTGGCACTCAAGTCTAAGTATAGCAAACGAGTCAAATTTCATATCTCACTTGGAAGCTCCTCCAGGTTACACGAAGACAATACCAATGCCTTCACGTATTTCAAATATTTAAACAAATCTTCCATAGGAGCTTGATGAGCAGAGATGTTGAGAAAACTACTCCCAAGTTTGTTTTCCAGGACTGAAGGACCATGGATTTTGAATCCGCGAAGCCATGGAAGATGATTGCGAGCTATATATCGCGCGTGGATATGAACTACATCTTCCATTTTGCAACTGGTTACTTTATCTTTATGAACTGAATCTTTGAGCAGATCTTTAAAGAAAGAACAATTTGCCAAGTGATTAAACACTCAATGCCATTCATTTCTGTGCTTTTGATTTAGGTAACCTTCAGCTGCCCACAACCTGATAAGTTGGTCGACATTTATGACTGCATTTCTTGGAAAGACTGCACAATTTGAGAAGCAACGTTTCAGTTGTGGGGATAGCTCCAAAAAAAATCGATGGAAATCCGACACATTTTCTGCCTCCATATTCCATATTTCGAGCTCCATGTCTTCTTCCCACTCCTCCAGTGTATTTCTTGTTCAGAAATGATATCCGGCCATATTTGCAGGCAACCCTTTGCATTGTTTCGCAATTTTCTTACCAACCTTCTTCACTACGTTACACTACTCAGACCTCTCAGACAATGCCACCTGTTTCAAAATAAACCAACAATCTAGGTCGGACAATTCGCGCAGTCTATGCAGGTGATCCGTTCCTACAGCTTTTGCCACTCTTTCATTCCTTGTTGTTACCAGGATTATGCTGCCGGCCGGAGCGCCGTTCTTGAGCGCGTTCATCAGTTGTTCCCACATCAAAAGATTATCGCCAATCTCGACATCAACCAAGACAAGCAGAAATCTTTCGCGAGAAAAGTATTAAAACAGAAGACTTCCAATCAGATTCACAATCAGAGTCGAAATCTGCGTCCTTGAGTATTGGGTGTCATAAGGTTGAATTGGAGACATAAGGGGATCGATACTCAGCCTGATCAAGGGATAAAATATATTAGTAACAAGTTGGTAAAAGTGTAATTCACTTGTGCTTATCTATTACACTTAATCACAGCAAAAGAAAAAGACGCATGAAGGAGGCTTACTAGATCAGGATCATTGCTGTGTACTCAAAAATTACGTTGAATGTAACAGAGAAAAAGTGTGTTTCAGTTTTATGTTTTTCTGTCTTCTTCGTCATTTCTTTTTACAAAATTAAGGTTTCCAATAAACCTCAAATCCTCGCTTGGTATCAGAGCAGGTTCGCCTGCCTTTGACCTTGCCCTCATTCATGTCTTCTGCAAATTCTTCAATCTCTTTGAACGTCGGAAATTTTGTCACTTTAAAACTTTCTCAAACAAATTATCCATTATGGCGGGAACAAGTACTTGCTCTAGCCGAAAGTCAAGAGGTTATTGATCACCTCACAGATCAACCTCCAACAGATCCCAAAATCTCAGTTTCGGACAAAGATAAAATCACATCTGAGTCCATTCAAAAAATTTGCATCATGGCAAAAGTCCGACCGTCTTCTTCGACAATGGATAATTGGAACTCTTTCCGAAGATTCCTTAGGACTTGTCATTG
Organism: Oldenlandia corymbosa var. corymbosa; assembly: GCA_949775105.1. Classification (NCBI taxonomy): domain Eukaryota; kingdom Viridiplantae; phylum Streptophyta; class Magnoliopsida; order Gentianales; family Rubiaceae; genus Oldenlandia; species Oldenlandia corymbosa. The sequence goes on from OX459123.1 coordinate 2,882,774, forward strand.
GGCTTGACACTGCTTATAGTGTGTGGAATGCCCTTAAATATGCAAGAGACTCTCAAGAACGAGAGTTCACAATTCGTCAACAATTAACCTATCTCCGTAAAGACAAAACCAAAACCCTTGCTGAACATATTTGTATCTTCAAAGGGTTATGCGACAATCTTACAGCCATTGGCAAACCTGTCCGGGAACAAGAAAAAGTGTATTGCCTTCTAAATAGTCTAGGACCACATTTTGAAACTTTTACAACCACCATGCTTGAACCACCTCATCCAACTTACAAGGAATTGATTTCTCAACTCCAAAATTTTGATCAAAGAAGAACTTGGTTTTCTACTCAAACTGAAAGTGTTATGACTCCCCATGTTCCACACTTGGCTTAGTGTTATGACTCCCCATGATCCACACTTGGCTTTCTATAGTCAACAAAAATCTGGAAATAATTTTCATTCGAAAAATTTCAATTCACATGGTCGTGGTTTTCCAGTCCAGCAAAATCGTTCTGTCACTCAGAATCAATCTCAGAATCAATACAGAAAAATGGTTTGTTCCGCAAATCTGCACCACCAGGTGAAAGGCGCATGACACCCTCAGAAAGAGAATTATATCGCAATGAAACAAGTCAGACCGTGCACGTCCAGGGCACATTGCTAAAATTTGCTGGTGGATTCCTAAGGGATCAGATCAAGGCTCGTCAGCATCAAATCTCCCTCAAGCTTTAGCAACTCTGACACTTGAGAATTCAGTCGTGGATAATAAGTGGTTGTCTGATTCAGCTGCAACCAATCACATGGCTGGAAACTCAGGTATGGTCTCTAATATTAGTCAACACAAAGGTTCAGATTCAGTGATTATCGGAGATGGTTCTTCGTTTCCTATTGCAGGGATTGGGGAATCTACTATTCAACAGAAAAATAATGTTTTGAATCTTCCTAATGTCCTTTTTGTTCCGGATTTGAAACAGAACTTATTATCTATTAGTCAATTAACTTCACAATCTCCAGTAAATTGTGAGTTTTCTAATGTTGATTTTTAGATAAAGAAATGGAAAACAGGTCATTTACTCATGAAGGAGCGAAGGAAGGGTGATTTCTACACCATTTCAACTCAATTGGAAGCACATTTTTCATATCGATTTAAATCCGGTAGCGCGGACATTTGGTATCAACGTTTAGGACATCCTCAAGGTTCAGCAGTTCAAAAATTGAAAAATAAAGGCCTTATTCATGTTATAGGCTCTACTAAATTAGCACATACTTGTGATAGTTGTAGTTAGGCAAACTCAGTAGATTTCCATTTGAACTTTCTCATCGTCGTTCAACTTCTGTCTTTGAAAAAATCCATCAACTTCTGTCTTTGAAAAAACCCATTGTGACCTCTGGGGTCCTGCCCCGGTTTTATTTATTAATAAATTTTGTTATTATGCATCCTTAGTTGATGACTATTCCAAATATACATGGTTCATACCACTAAAACAAAAGTCTGATTTTTATTCGTCATATTTAGCATTCGAGAAGTATTAAATTTACAATTTAACAAAAAAATTGAAATATTTCATTCAGATGGAGGAGGTGAATTTGTTAATTCTCAACTTGCATCTCACTTTCTCAACACAGGTACTATCCATCAAATTTCTTTCCCATATACTCCTGAACAAGCTGGAGTGGTTGAAAGAAGACATTGAATAAGCGGTTGAAAGAAGACATCGAATAATTTGGGAGCCAGGGATGACTATGTTATTTCGTAGTCATTCACCTCTATATTTATGGGTGGAAGCTTTTTCTACAGTCGTATACTTAATCAACCGTCTTCCGTCATCAGCAACTGAGTTTGCAACCCCTTATTTTATGCTCTGTCACTCTCATCCTGAATATTCTTCCTTAAGGGTGTTGGGTTCAAAATGCTTTCCCTATACTTGGTATAAAAAAAACACAAGTTTAATCCAAAATCTATTTTGTGTTGTTTTGCAGGATATAGTGAAAAGCATAAGGGGTACAAGTGTCTTGATCCAGTGTCTCGAAAGTTTTTGATCTCTCGCAATGTTGTGTTTGATGAGTCGACCTTCCCGTTCAAACGTGCGACTCCAAACCCTAGACAATCACAAATTGACCTGGTTGCCTTCTTCTTCTCTTCCTGATAACTCCTTATCAAATATGCAGTCCACCGAGTCATTGTCTTCTAATCCAATTCCCCTTCCTGCTGTATCTCTTAATCAGCCTGATCAGTCTGCTCCTTCACCGCCTTCTCCTTCTCCGTTATTTTCTTCGCATCCCAGCCCTGTCTCCATCGGTCCAATTCTGATACCTTCTCCTAGCTCCTCTACTTCTGATGCTTCTGGTTTCACTGAAACCTGCTCCACTAATTCACCCTCAACTTCTACCTCACCTGAGGACACACAACCAGAGCATCGCATGATAACTCGATCGCAGCTTGGTTTTACAAAGCCTAACCCTAATATGCACTTACAGTTACATTTCTCCCACTGTTCCTCTTGAACCAAAATCTGTCAAGTCTGCCCTTCAACATCTTGGATGGCGAGCCGCAATGGTCGATGAATTAACGGCCTTGCATCAAAATAAAACCTGGATCCTTGTTCCTCGTCACCCCACCATGAATGTTATAGGCTCTAAGTGGGTGTTTAAATCCAAACCGAAACCCGATGATTCGTTGGATCATCTAAAAGCTAGACTTGTGGCCAAAGGATATCATCAAATTGATGGTATTGATTGTCATGAAACATTCTCTCCGGTGATTAAACCTAGCACTATTCGGTTGCTTCGCACTGTTGCACTCACCCATCAATGGCCGATTAGACAACTTGATGGTTTCTACACGGCTTCATTGATGAAAATTTATTCATGGAGCAACTTCCAGGGATGACTGATCCTCACAAACCACTTCACATCTGCAAATTACAACGCGCCCTCTACGGTCTCAAACAAGCTCCGCATGCTTGATCGTCTTAGTCAATTTTTAATAAATTATGTTTTTTTTTTGCAACTTAGCGGATCCCTCATTATTTATATTTCACTCTAGTCATGGTACTTTTATTAGTATATGTTGATGACATGTTATTAACTGGCTCTTCCAATTCACTTGTTTCTTCGTTTCTTAGGGTTTTAAATCAAGAATTTTCAATGAAAGACTTGGGGGGAGTATTCATCATTTACTCGGCATCGAAATTTCACCGACATCAACTGAGTATTCATCATTTAGTTTTCGTTTTAGCTCTCTTTTGATTAGATCCTTCCAATCCTACTCTGTGATTGGTGTTTTGGAAGAGTATTGTTATAATCCACCTTTGGGTGAAGTCTTGTGTATTCACCGGTTGGTGAAGACTGTTTCCCATTATTGTGATAGTAGAGATTTGACTATTATTACGGTCTCGTGGTTTTTCCCGATTTGGGTTTCCACGTAAATTCGTGTGCCTCTTTTATTTTATTAGTTCTTGAATTATTTTGCTTATTTGGTTGTCCTATTTTATTGGTAGTAGGAAAGAAGATTTTCTTGGGGTTCGCTTCCGTAGTGTGTTGTGTTTATGCCCTTTCCGCCACAACAGTCATACTCCGCCTCTGATCTATTAAGGATGGACTGGTCAGAGGGGTTACTAAATTCATTAGAACTGCTGTGTTCAGTGGTACTACTACTTTCAAACTTAAAACGATTTGCATCTCTCAATATGGTCTCCAATTTATCATGGGTCTCTTTAATTTTCAATGTAAGATCACCAAGCACTGGAACTTTTGTAACAGAAGATGAGAATATAGAACGCACCTTCTCCCAGCAACATGTTGGTACTCTTCTATCTGATTTTCGTTTATCAAAATCGTTCATCTTGACAATGCTGGTGTTCCAGATTTCCAACAAGTTCTTCATCTCATATACGACGTCTTCAACGTCACCAAGCCATACGCGAACGGCATCATCCTTCAGCTTCCTCTTCAGCTTCCTCTTCTCTGCTTCATGCGCCATTTGTTCAAGAGTTTCATACATGTTGTAGATCTCTCTTAAATCTTCTTCAACCCCAAATACCGTGTTTACTTTTGCAAGAAATTGAAGCATCTCGGGAACTAACAATTCAGCCATTACTTTGTTTATCTTGGACAATCACTTTCTTGAAGAAAGAAACATTAATTGGCAAGTTTGAACATCCGAAAAGATTGGTAAGTAATTAAGAAGTACCATTCTCGGCATAAAATGAGATCGCTGACTATGTTTCGGGGGACAAAAGGTATCAATGCACGGGAGATTGATCAGTTACTTGTAATCGAAAACTAAGAAACAGAGTAGAGAAATAATTTAAGCATTAAATAATGTATACATATGACTCGGTTATATTCAGTTCTTGATGCCAATCAACGTACTAGCTGGACTATAGCAATGATTACAACAGGAGGAAAAATAATAAAAAAAGGCTTACAGTTCTTATGTTCACTTGAACTGTTCTGGCTTATTCACACTTTTAACTCAAATATTCGAATTGCATCATTGCAATAGCGGGCTATCGCTGGAGAAATTATCAACAAGTTTTGAGGTACATTTCTGTTCCCCTCACTTTGAAGAATACATATGTTAACAGAAATGGAAGAAGCCATATTAACCGAAGCTGAATAAAAAAAGACAGAATCGAATCGAATAGAAAGACTAAATCAGAAGATTGATGAAAGTATTGTGCGTTTACTGAGTCCTTATCATGAGGTATTTATACAAAAGAGATAAGCTCCTACCAAAACTATAGCATTAATTTGTAGAGAACATCAAATCAACCTAATCTAATTAAATCCCTTCAATCATGCTAACAACATATTTGACGGATCTTTTCTTCTCTTTGCTTCTGCTTTTAAATTTTTCACGCAAATTTGGTTAAAAGTTTTAAAGATCCAGAGATCATCAAAGTGGAAGACTGCTGATCCTTTTCTTCTCATTTAGCGAGCTGTAGATGATTTTATGTTCCATTTTCAGTTTCATTTTCTGGATTAACTCTGATAAAACACCACTTAGAACCTCTAATCTTGCAGCTGAAAATGTTTCATGTGCAGCAAGTGAGATGTATCATTGTTACTTCCTCCGAAAAAGGAACAGAGAAAGTAGCCCACATTCTATATTAATGTCACTCTGCTCCTCATATCATGTTTAATGTTGAAATTAATTGATTTGGAGAATTTTATATATGCAGGAATCAATGAAACACGGCAATTTCAGTAATGATTTGGGAAAGGAGGACGCAGCTGATGCTCCCAATCCTATTCATCCTAAGCAAGTTCAATCAGGTGCAGGGGATGCAGAGGAATTCGATGGTGTAAAATGTTTAACCTCGTCGACGAAAGATGAGTTGTCTTTGCTTACGCAAGATAATCTAAATTATGGTACAGTTTGTATCTATAAAGTTCCTGAAAAACATCGAAACCAGAATCAAGAAGCTTATACACCTCGATTAATCTCAATAGGTTTTATGCATCACGGTGCAAGTCAGTTGCAAGCTATGGAAGAGTATAAGCTGAAATATTTTAGCCATTTCCTACACACATTTCGAGTTTCCTTAGAGCAGTTGGCTGAATTTGTGTACGGTCAGGAAAAACTTGTATGCCGTTGTTAAGAAGAAATTTACTACCGTAATCTGTTGCTCCAATCGAAAGTGAAACCATCTGAGGTGATTATGCTCGATGGGATTTTTGCTCTTGAGCTTTTGTTGAAGAACCATTTTCTTGAGATGAGAGAGAAGGAGGTTATGCTATTTGATAATCCATGGGTGCCAAATGATATATTGTACAACACTTTTGTTTTAAACCAATTACCATTCAAGTTTCTTGAGATGAGAGAGAAGGAAGATATGCTATTTGCTATTTAATAATTGCTCTTTGAAAACCAATTACCATTCAAGTTTCTAGACACATTGTACAACACTTTTGTTTTAAACAATGTGAGAAAGTGCTTTGATAATGATGCAATTTATCCACCATCTTTCCATGAACTAGCCCATAAGTACTTCAAGAGTGTAGGTAATACGGCAAACCTGTTGCTGGCTCGTGATTTTCGCTACGCGAGGCACTTGGTTCAGTTCTTATCGATTCTACGTAGGCCTGATAGAGATATTCGGTATCCAAGTGTTGAACGAAAAGTTGAAAACAACTTGGATTTCGCTCGATGTCCAACTGTAACAGAACTCAAAGCAGCTGGAGTTAAGTTCCAACAAGGGAATGGAAAATGCCTCTTGGATGTTCATTTTGACAGCAAAAATGGAGTGCTGAAGATTCCAGCATTGACAGTAAATGATTCCACGGAAACCTGTCTCCGGAATCTAATTGCCTTCGAACAGTCTGGATACCATTTCAGATATATGTCAAGCTATGTTATTTTGCTGGATAACTTGATTGATACACACAAAGATGTTGATGTTCTAATTCAATGCGGAAACCATCAGGAATGAGCTTGGTAGCAGCGAACAAATTGCACAGCTTTTCAACAATATTTACAAAGAGTTTGTGACTGATCCAAGAGAATTTTGTTTTGTTGAGCAATGAAGTGAGGTCAATGATTACCACCGTGACTTGCTGCATGAGTGGAAAGAAAAAATCGCTAAATGGTTCGCGATGTTAAGACGTGATTATTTTCGTAGTCCATGGTCTATCATTTCTGTTGCTGCATTTATACTGCTTTGTCTAACTGTAATACAAACAGCATGTTCATTGATTCAAGTGCCTAAAAAATCAGTAGGGGATAAATTTTATTAGCTGTTGCAGTTGCAGGTAATAACCTAAGTATTTGTTACGTTGATCTTCTCATGCTTCATTTTCATACGATTCCTAATAGCAACAAACAATCTTCAGTCTCTTAGAACAATCTCCTCCAATGCATCTCTCTTGAACAGAACTTTTTACGATCAACCATTAATAAATTTTTAATTTATTTAATCATTAAGCAGAAATAAAAATGAAGATGTGGTTAGATTGCATTTACCATTTGTTCTCTAAATTCTCTGAAAAGAGGTCAACTATGGTGAGAATTTGTCAACTTAACTAAACAGAATAAAAAGTAGGAGTATTTGTTTGGAAGGTCCTTTGCCAGAATGTTGTTGCTGATATCATTAGGAAGGTCCTTTGCCAGAGTTTCTGCGGAACTGTACAAGTTCGAAATCCTCGACCTAGGACATTACAGCATAAGAGATGTTGGGACCTTCTTCCCTAGCCCAGTACTCCTCAACCTCGATACGTAAGCTCAAATGAGATTCCACTCTAAAATCAATTGGTAATAGAAGGAGTAACCCTTTAGACTTATATTTTGAGATTGGAACTCTCCCGTCACCGATATGGGATTGGGTTTGCACACCCAACACACCTCCCCTCCAACACAAGACCACACTTGGGCCTCCCCTTCAATGACATTCCAACATGTATCGCCGCTTTCACCCGCGGAACATGCCGTCTGACCCGCTATTGTCAGGAAGACTTTTAACACAAGGCCTACAACTAGGCACCGGTTCCATTCCTCGAGCCCACAAGTCGTTGCAAGGTCAAACTAGGAGAACACGCCACGCTATCCGCACATTCACTGGAGTAGAACCGTGGCTCTGATAGCAGTCGTTGGTGCAAGTTGGCATGTGTATTCCTCTCAACAAGATATTCAATTCCTCCGGTTTAGTTTTCGGTTTAGCTCTCTTTTGGTGAGATCCTTCCCGTTGTACTTTGTGATAGGTGTGTGTAGAAAAGTATTATTGCAATCCACCTTTGGGTGAAGTCCTATGAATCAACAGGTTGGTGAAGACTGTTTTCCCATCATTGTGATAGTGGAGATTTGACTGTTGTTACAGTTCTGTAGTTTTTTCCGATTTGGAGTTTCCACGAAAATTCGCGTGCCTACTTTACTTTATCAGTATTTGAATTATTGCTTGTTTAGTTGTCCTATTTTATTGATAGTAGGAAAAGAGTTTTTATGGGAATCGCTTCCGTAGTGTGTCGAGTTTATGCCCTTTTCGCCACAACAAGACTCCTTTCCAAACTCTGCCCGAACTTAGTGTTCTGACACTGAAATAGAATCAATTGCATGATGAGATTGGCTCTGCTTCAAAGACATTGTTTCAGAAGCTGCGGAATCTGGACTTATCTCATAATCAGCTCCATGGCTTCCTTCCAGCAGACATGATTTACAGTTTTGAAGCTATGAAGAAGAAACAGGACGAAAGCCAAACAAAGCTCCTAAACAAAGATCATCTGTCATATTATGAAGTTTCTGTGAGTTTACAGTTTTCAATGGGAGAGCTGAATTCACTCAAGATACTGAACTTATCACATGACCGATTGATGGAGTAATACCATCCACTGTTGGGAGCTTGTCTGCACTATAATCATTAGACCATCCCGGAAACAAATTGGGTGGTAATATTCCATCCGCATTGGCAAAGCTCAATTTCTTTCAGAGTCTTGAATCTCTCTCTGAATAGTCTAGCGGGAAGCATCCTTACAGGTGGCGAACTTAATACATTCACCATCGATTACTATCGAGGGAATCAAGGATTATGCGGTTTCCTACATCAGGATTGTGTAGAATCGCCGGATCATCAAAGGTCACAATCACAACCAGAAGATCACCTGGACCTAATGAATGGACTTGGGGATCTCTGGCCATCGAGTTCGATTCTGGGTTGTTAATAGTGTCGAAGCAATGTGTAAAGCATCAAATTGAAATGGAAAAACGTGTATTACTCGGGGGAAATCAGGTGGAATATATTAGCAGCCACATCTATGTCATGCACCAATTTTCTTTCCCCCTACGTGAACTTAGTTCACTGATTTACCTCTATTTCTTTCGTCTGATGGATGGAGTACCTTAGTCTTGTTTTTTTGATAGTATTCTTGGTTGTCTTGATGGATAGAGTTTGATGAATTACATTGATTAGTGAGCCTGAATTTCTTTACATGGCTTTCATTGATTAGGTACCCTCAATTTCTTACTTCTACGGCCCAAAAATTGATGCAATGCCTCCTAATCAAGTTAAACGTTTTAATACCATTGCAACTGCTCGGTCAGGAAAAATCTCTCTGTGGCATATGCGCCATTACTGGAATCCTTCTGCATCTTCAACTGCAATAATGACACCAAAAGCAGAAACTCATAGACTGAATAGACCAACTTCGCTTCAGCTCCCCAACTTCTTTAGATTTCCAATATACAGTTCAAGTTTTGGCCTGCAAAACCGTTTAGGTAGCTTAGTCAAATACGACAAGTCATTGACATTTAGACCTTCCTTCTAAGAAACTATAAGCACTGATTCAGTGGTTTTCGTTGGAGATTTGGTTACCAAGGAAATAGGCGTTGTATGTTGAGATCAAATAAATATGTGGTCTCCAGCTATCCGGATTTAGAGATAGGCCACAAAAAACTGGATAACCTGAATAAAGAAATTAATAAAGCGTTCAATGGGATATATCTAGTTTGATTCAACATCGCTTTCCTGACAAAATGGCCAAAGCAACTGCGAATGTGAAGGTCAAGTGCCTGTTCTCGGAGATGAGGAAATCAGTCCGTACCTACCGCTGAAGCAATACTCTTCAATTAATGTTCTTATATATCTCTGTCATTTAGAGGTTTAAATTCTTGTCGTTTAATTGATTTTTCTTTCAGAGTTTGTTAGGACTATAGTTTGTTCGTTAACCAGAAATTATTGATTCTCACTGTCAGAGGGGTTAATCAGCTCATCCTCATGTATTTATCCTTTTGGTTCCAGTAATCTCCACCAAAATTTGATCCTCTCAATGCAACTATAAACATGAATTCAATCACAGAAAATCATCTGTATGGTACATTAATGCACGAAAGGCGGATCCATAACTGCGCGTAGCCATTGACCATGCAGTATCAGAAAGCACTACAAAGTGGAAGACCAGGAGCAAAAACTTTAAATATGGATGCATAGTTTACCTATCTCCAAAAAGAGAAAACAGGGAACATTTTTGGGGTCTAAAGCCAAATATTGAAATGAATCACCCATGATAAAGATTATCTAGTTCAGGTTCAAGCAACAGTTGAATCAATTTGGGAATGGTAAAATAGAATTCAGTTTTGGAATACTTGTATACTCATGGAAAGGTTTTGGGTTTCTGAAGTATTTCATGCCAAAGTCAGAATGCAGTTAGCACTCATCAGGTGAAAAGTACTGGATATATGTGATCTGCTGTGAGGTACCCTAAAGTAAGTGAGTAGGCAGCCTCTTGGGAAACTAAAACTAAAAAACCAAAGTACTCTGAGGCCAAGTATACTGTGTCAATTTTATATATGATGGGATCCAATTGAGAACGAATTCGAGGTTTTATTCATGAGTAGTGAGCAAAATCACCAAGGACTAGACAATATAGAAGTATTATGGGCAGGACAAATTGGACAAGATGTAAAGCCATTTCCCACATTGAAATTAAAGCGTACACAAGTATAAAGAAACAATTATAACCAAAGGAAAATGGAATTGAGATCCCTGTACAAAAGAAAAGTGAATGAAAATAATTAAAGGCGGCAAAGTGGCATAAGAAGATTAATGCCAGCATGACTCACTAATGGGATGCAGATGGGGAGGACATCAGGTTTTCCACATGGTTTTACCCCATCAATGCATACCCTACCACAGGAAATACATAAATGCATGTAAAAATGAAAGAACAGATGTTTTAACCGATTTGGAAGTCTGATAAATTAATGCACAACGTTTTATTTTGGTCTAGCCCTCTGTCACAGATGAGTTGAGTTAAATTTCCTTAAAAAGGACATCCAAGTCAATTATAACTACTTATTTTTGGAACCAATAATGTACAAATTACAGCGGCAGGAAATAATCAACTTCACCAAAACAAGAAGAGAAAAATAAAGGGTTACCATCCAAGTTGCAGCTCATTTCGTACCAATTCTGGAGACATCAACATTTCAAGCTAATGTAGTTTGAATCAAAACCATGTCAGTAACAGTTCCTGGAACGTCAGCAGCACAGAGCAAAAGATAAATACAACTGATAGTAATAAACCAGATAATATAAAAATGACGGTTGAGCACCCAAGTTACTCCCGACAGTACCATTTCTGATTCAGAAAAGGTAGACCGGAGTTTCTGTTCTCCTAAACTTTATGTATCGAGGGATCAGGATAAGAGCTTGCTATGTAACGTTCCGTGAATATGTTTGATTGAGTTTCATTGAAGAAATTTTCAGCAATATAGACTCAAAACTGAAGTTCGGCTGCAATTCATTTCAGCTTGTAACCTATCAAATTAACATATAATACAAAATAATTTATTACGACTATCATGTTGTTTCGTTGAACTCATAACATACTTTGCAGCTTCACATCATAAGGTATTAAACTCATCAGAATCTGTGCAACATATACAGTTTAACTCCCAATCAGTTGTTGAGGAGCAGGGAACATTGTCCAATGCTAAACAGTTGCCCTCACCCATTAGTGACAATATTCTTTAAGTGCATTAAAAATGTGTATAATCTTCACCCCATCTATCATTTTTGGTAAATGGTAGATACTATATGGGTGAAAAATGCAGATGGTCCTTCAGCACAATCTGGAAAAACCAGCAGTAATGTCCACATGGAGAGAGAGAGAGAGAGAGAGAGTGTGTGTTACCTCAGTTTGTCTGAAGGGACAACTATTCTTCTTCCAATATAAAAGAGAACACTTGCAACTCATCAATGATGATTTTCTAAAAGATGCAGCCACCTCTGCTCAAGTGCATCACCGGTTCCCAACATGAAACATACGCCTACTTTTATATTATTAAATTACCTTTCCAGGAGGAAACGATCACTTAAGCATGTATTGGAGAACCATCAAAATACACTGAGGCAATGTGTGCAATTTTTGCCCATTCCGAACCACTGCCTTTCCTGCATCCTTCTTTTAGAAGATCACAATCGCGTATGCTTAGACTACGTAAGTTGGTATGCTTTTGAAATGCTTCGGCTGAGGCTAACTGTTTCAGGTTTTTGCAATCAGAAATTGTCAAATTTTGAAGACAAAGTAAGCTACCTAGAGACTCCGGCAGAACCTCCAAACCACTGAAACCCATTATTGTTAACTTCTCCAAGGTGGCCAAATGCTGGATCTCATTAGGAGGACGTGTGACCTTTGACAATTTAAATCCATCCAATGTAAGTGAAGTGAGAGAGATAAGACGACTTGTTTCAGTAGAGATGGAAGGATAGGGCCACGGCAAATAATCAAGTTCAAGTTCTTCAGAATCCCATCCGACTCCTAGACATAATTCCTTTAGCTTGATTAGGTGGCGCAGATCCTTCGGCCATGAACAAGGTTTGCAATGGATACGCAGCGACTCAAGTGGTGCCAAACTTGAAATGAGGCTGCAAATTGGTGCAATCAGCTTGTCACCATTTATAAGCCATAGTACACTTAGCGATCTGAATCAACAATAGATGAATGCCTCTCAAGTTTGGTAAAACATGCAAATTAGGAAGACATAATAGAAACATCATCTCTAAACAAGGGAAGACCTTTACCTGCACAGATGATGATAACAGCGACGTTGATGATGATGAACCTGATGGCTGAACGGTTTCAACAGCATTTGACAACTCTATCAGACGATTCATCGAAGATAACTTGAGTGTCTTCAATGAGGGAAACAGAGTTATAATATCTGACCCATTGGTACCACCGCTGCTTTTTGTTGCCCAAGCGAGATTCGACCTACCATAGAAATCCTTTCCAATGCACTTCACGCTTGGTAGTGAAAATATCCCAAGATATTCAAGGAAAGGCAAATCTCCAAGTGATGGCAGTACTTCACATCTATCCAATCGTTTTAAAGTGATATTTACCAAATTTCGGATTGGTGAGACACCATTGTTTCTTATCATCCAGGATGGAAATTTCAGGCTTCTATAAGCATCGATTCTCAAACTTTTCAAATTTGAGTGAGGTTTCAGGCCTTCCATAACCTCTGGGTCATCTCTGTGTACACTTCTACTGCAATCCCAATGAAGCTCCAAAGTGCTAATATCTAACTTATTTGACAGATTGGATTTCACTGAAGATTTATAGCTGCTCACATTTTCAAGGCCATAAATTGTTAGCTTACAAAGATTGTCCTGGTGTTGCAACTCTTCAATCTGGGATCCTCTGCATTTGCTCACTTTAAAAAAGGCAACGTTTGAAGATTAGTCAACAATCTTACTCATGAAAGCAAATAATTTGGCACACTGTTGCCTACAAGTCCAGCAATGAAAAAATTGTAAGGTTATTTTGGACTTATACACTAAACATATAATTGTATATTATATGCTATCATAAAATATAGCCCAATTAAAAGTGATCTAAATTATATTAACTAAAGTTTTGGGCTAATTATTAATTAAGTTAAAGTTGTGGACATCATTGTGTAGAAACCTAAAAGACCAGGGTTCTTTTCTGTGATGGGTGGAAAAGAAACCCTACTACTATATAACTGGTTGTGGTCCCTGGGTGACTCTTTACGCCGTCAAAAACTGCCTCCCTATTTGTCAGTTTGAGAACTCACGTTCTTTACCCGGTTAAAGAAATCATCTGGAAGATCAAACCAAACCTGAAGAAATTATTCATCCGCAATGGATTCAGGTACGCTTCCGCTTTCGTATTGTTCTCAGTAATCTGATATGAAAGTCTCTACGGTATTTGGATTATTCCAACAAGTGGTATCAGAGCATCCTTCATATCAATTATTGGGAAATTCGGTTTATTTGTTTTGTGTGAAAATTCGGCAACGTTTATCCAAATCCGGTGCTTTGGCTCAGTGATATATCCCCTTTAAGTATTAATTTGGTTTCGCACTATGGGTTGGTTTACGTGAATAAGGTCACAATTTTGGTTTGCATCTTCGGTTCTGGGATAAATTTAATTTATTCTTTGTCTTTTATGAACTAGCAACATATTGGTGTTTGGAGATTTTTTAAAGTTCGTTGCCACCACGCTTCAATTAAAAAGGCATCGATGGTGTTTTATGGTACTATGTTATTGGATTAATTTTTTAAGAATATAGATTCGAAAAAAAAAAATAAAAATTTCGTGCCGTAACATTTCTATCTTGGGCTGCGCGAAATCAAATTTGATAATTAACTATTTCGGTTCGTTGGTATGCCTACGGTTTACGTTTTCGGTATCTTATGGTTGTGGTCAAGTAATTTGATTTTGTTTTATGTTGTCGGTTTCCACAATTTTTTTGTTTCAAGTGCATATGCTTAAACTAGTGCAGCAATTGATCAATTAATCATTAATTGATTGCATGTAGTGAACTACATTCTGGGACAAGTTTGATTTATTAAAAAGTTTTCAGTATGTAGTTTCTTTTGGGTCAAGTTTTTTTTTAGCAATCCAATTTTTGTTTTGAGTTACGGTTTCATGGTATTTTGGTCGGCACAATATGGAATGGATTATTAAGATTTTGGCTTCAGTTATGAAAATTTTGTTTGGTGATAAAAGATATTTGGATGATTGATATACTGTTGATACAGAACGAAAAGAAAACAATTTATTTTCGCACTCTATGACTTCGGTTACGGTGATCCACGGATTCATGATTTAAGGTTTTAAGTTTCTTGTAATTGTTTGCTGCATTTCGGTTTGGTGTTTCATAAACACATAAAGATGATGATTATCTTTATGGAATTTATTTTTGTTGCATCCTAAATAGAGGTTTCGGCTTTCATCTAAATTTATTTGGCTTTAGATAAATGCAATCAAGTTGCTACGTGATATTAAACTTATTTGATCTATGAGGATTCGGTCAAGTAGATTATAGAAAATTTATGTTATGTCCTAAATATTTTGGACTATTGAATAATGTGATTATAAAATTAAATTGGCATAAAGAAAATCTATCTTAAGACATCTAGTTGATTGATTGATACAATATGTCGCCAAAGTGACCTCTTTTGTTTTGATTAATTAATTTAAGATACAAAGATGACAGTCATGTGTTCTGGCTTTATGCGGATAATGACCGGCCCAAAGGAAGGTTATTATTTGGCCGAAGTCAAAACATATTTGTGGTAATAAACGTGTGACGATTATTTGGTATTTTTTTGTGAGTAATAAGTCGGTCAAAAGAAAGGCTTGTTACTTAACAAAATTTTATTGTCAATGTTTGATTATTACGACAAGAGTACCCACTTGCAAATTGTTGTTTCTGTCCAAAGACTAAACTCATTGTTGTACTAGGTATCTTGTAAATAGGGAAACCAAATTTATATTTTTTATTCATGTTAAAGATTGTTTTATATGTGAGCTTATGTTTGGTTATTTTCTGTTTATGCACTGTTGATTCCGCTGCGACTATTTCTGCTAATATAAACTCCATTCCGGTTTTGAGTGGTGCAAACCTCAAGAGCTGGAAGGAAACTGTCCAGCTAGTTCTTGGTTGCATGGATCTCGACCTTGCACTTCGGGTTGATTGTCCCACTCCTCTTACGGATAAGAGTACCTCTGATGAAAAGAGGTATTTCGAGAAGTGGGAGTGATCAAATCGCATGAGTTTGATGATCATGAAGAGCTCAATTCCGGAAACATTTAGGGGCAATATGGTTGAGGATAAAAATGCCAAATTGTTCCTGGAGAAACTTGAAAAACGCTTTCTTAAAAGCGATAAGGCGGAGACAAGTTCTCTTTTGGGAAATCTTGTTTCCATGAAGTATAAGGGATCCGGGAACATTAGGGAGTACATTTTGCAAATGTCTAATCTTGCTTCAAAACTTAAGGCACTACAGTTAGAGCTGTCTGATGACTTGCTCGTATATTTGGTTTTGAACTCTCTTCCTGCATAATTTGGTCTCTTTAAGGTCAGTTATAACTGCCAAAAGGAGAAGTGGACTCTTAATGAGCTCATCTCACGTTGTGTAGCTGAAGAGGATAGGTTGAAGCAGGAAAAGACTAAAAGTGCTCATTTGACATCAACTTCTAAGGAAAATAACAAGAGGAAAAGGAAGGACAAAGAAGTTGTGGTTGCAGCTCCACAAAAGAAACAAGTTAAGGAAAATGGATCAGCTTGTTTCTTTTGTGGTAAAACTTCTCATCAGAAGAAAGAATGCACTACGTACCACGCTTGGCGTGTGAAGAAAGGTATGTGCATTGTTTTTGTTTGTTCTGAGGTAAATTTGGTTTCAGTACCTAGACATACTTGGTGGGTAGATTCTGGTGCTACTGCTCATATAAGTGTGTCTATGCAGGGTTGCCTGAATTGCCGAAAGCCAAGTGATGCTGAAAGATTCATCTATGTGGGCAATGGCGAGACAGCTGAAGTTGAAGCAATAGGCACTGTTAGGTTATTATTAAAGACTGGTTTTTATTTGGATTTGGAAGAGACATACATTGTTCCTTCTTTTAGAAGGAATTTAATTTCTGTTTCCTTGTTGGACAAGTCCGGTTATTTTTGTTCTTTTGGAAATGGCCAGTTTACTCTTTTTCAAAATTCAAATAAAGTTGGTTCTGGTTCTTTATTATGTTATGATAACCTATATTTACTGGATACTGTTGCTTCTTATAATGAAACCTTGTATGTTGATAAACGTGGTACTAAAAGAAAATTAACCAATGAGAATTCTGTGTCACTTTGGCATAAACGTTTAGGGCATATCTCTAAACAAAGAATTGAAAGACTTGTGACAGACGAAATTCTCGATGCACTTGATTTTTCAGATTCTCAAATTTGTGTTGAGTATATTAAGGGAAAACAAACAAATAAAAGGAGATTAGGTGCCGAAAGATCTAAAGATGTCTTAGAACTAATTCATACAGACATATGTGGGCCATTTCCTACAGCTTCTTGAAATGGTCAAACATATTTTCTTACGTTCATAGACGATTATTCACGTTATGGCTACCTTGTTCTCATTCATGAGAAGTCTCAGGCTCTAGACGTGTTCAAAAGTTTTAAGGCCGAAGTTGAAAATCAACTATGCAAAAGAATTAAGGCTGTTAGATCTGATCGTGGTGGTGAATACTACGGTAGATATGACGGATCAGGTGAACAACGTCCGGGCCCATTTGCCAAATTCCTAGACGAGTGTGGAATCGTCCCACAGTACACCATGCCTGGTAGTCCTACTATGAATGGTGTTGCTGAAAGACGAAACAGGACTCTAAAGGATATGGTGAGGAGTATGATTAGTTGTACTACTTTGCCAAACTTGCTTTGGGGAGAGGCATTAAAGACTGCAACATACATTCTTAACAGAGTTCCAACTAAAGCAACAGTCAAAAATCCTTATGAATTATGGACTGGCAAAAAGCCCAGTATTAATCACTTACACATTTGGGGTTGTCCAGCTGAGGCAAGGCCTTATAGGCCTAATGAAAAGAAACTGGACTCAAGAATGATTAGTTGCTATTTTGTTGGGTACGCTGAAAGGTCTAGGGGATATAAGTTTTATGATCCCAAAAGTAAGTCCTTCTTTGAGACGGGAAATGCCCAGTTCTTTGAGGATATTGAGTTTGGAAGGGAAGATAAAGTTAAAGATTTTGTCCTTAAAGAGGAATTAGTTTCTCTTCCTAAAGTTGCTATCCCTGAGATTGTTCCTAAAACAATTCCAGAGATGCAAGGCAATGATGATTTCCCTCATCAAGGTCAACAGGATATTCCTGAATATCAAACTCAACAGCCTCAAGAACAAATCCCATTAAGGAGGTCCACTAGAGAAAGGAGAAATGCAATTCCAGATGACTATGTTGTCTTTCTCCTTGAACATGAGGAAAATAGTGGATTGACTGAAGATGATCCAATCAACTTTAGTCAAGCCATTAAAAGTACCAATTCTCAAAAGTGGATTGATGCCATGAATGAGGAAATTAAATCCATGAGTGACAATGACGTTTGGGATCTTGTCACATTGCCTAAAGGTGCGAAACCCATTGGTTGCAAATGGATATTTAAGACCAAAAGGGATTCAAAAGGTAATGTGGAAAGATATAAGGCTCGTCTTGTCGCTAAAGGATTTACTCAGAAGGAAGGCAACGACTATACAGAGACTTTCTCTCTAGTATCATCGAAAGAGTCTTTTAGGATTTTAATGGCACTAGTGGCACATTTTGATCTTCAGCTACATCAGATGGATGTTAAGACAGCGTTTCTTAATGGAGACATTGATGAAACAATTTATATGGTGCAACCTGAAAACTTTGTTTCTAAAGATTCAGAGCACATGGTTTGCAAACTAAAGAAATCCATCTATGGGCTTAAACAGGCATCCCGTCAATGGTATCGCAAATTTCATCAAGTTATAACCTCTTTTGGTTTTGAGGTAAATTTGGTAGAAGATTGTGTATATCACAAGTTCGTTGGGAGTAAGCACATTTTCCTGGTTCTGTATGTTGATCACATACTACTAGCCTGCAACGATATAGGCTTATTGCACGAAACCAAGAAATTTCTATCAAAGAATTTTGAAATGAAAGATCTTGGTGACGCTTCTTTTGTGTTAGGTATTCAGATACTCCGAGATCGCTCCCGGGGCATACTTCAGTTGTCACAAAAGACCTATATTGAAAAAGTTCTTAAGAGATTTGGAATGCAGAATAGTAAATCATGTGATACTCCAGTTTCTAAAGGAGACAAATTTTGTCTTGAACAATGCCCTAAGAATGATTTTGAGAAAAAGGAAATGCAAAAGGTTCTTTATGCTTCGGCTGTAGGAAGTCTTATGTATGCTATGATTTGTACGCGTCCAGATATTGCGTACATTACTGGAGTTTTAGGCAGATTTTTAAGCAATCCAGGTTTGGATCACTGGACAGCAGCCAAAAGGGTTATGCGGTATCTTCGAGGAACTAAAGATCATATGCTCACATATAGGAGGTCGGATCAGTTAGAGGTCATTGGGTACTCCGACTCAGATTATAATGGATGCCCTAACAGTTTCAGATCCACTTCAGGCTACATTTACATGTTAGCCGGAGGAGCTGTTTCCTGGAAAAGTGTTAAACAAACACTTATAGCTACTTCAACTATGGCAGCTGAATATATAGCTTGTTTTGAGGCATCCAATCATGCAATATGGTTGCGAAACTTTGTCACAGGGCTGCAAGTTATAGATGGTGTTGACAGACCACTTAGATTATTTTGTGACAATAAAGCAGCTGTTGAATTTTCTAACAACAATAGGAGCTCTACCAAGTCTAAACATATAGACATTAAGTACCTAGTTGTTAGAGAAAGAGTTCAGAATGGTCAAATTTCTATAGAGCACATTGGGACAAACTCCAATATTGCAGATCCATTTACCAAGGGTTTACCACACAAAGTCTTTGATAGAGTCCATAAATTATGCTTTAATTGTTATTATTTTATGAGTTTATGGACTTGGATGGTTTTAATTCATTAAGTTTTATTAATGTTTTGTGTTAGGAGCTGGGAATCGGAGTTTACAACGTTTTGGAGCTAATTGATACAAAAAGAGTCTGAAAAAAATCATCCAACTTGAGCAAAGGAAGAAGTTCACTCCAATGATGGACCTAATTACAAAGTATTGAAGTTGTTGGGAGAAGGAGCTGCTAATAAGAAACTTTATGGACTGAATTTTATCAGTGAAGAAAGTTTGGGCCAAATTGAAAGAGAGTTAGAAGTGGAAGGACCAATGCTGCAATTTGTTGTTTAACTTTTGGCAGCATACGGCTGACCTAATTCTATATAAGGCCGTATGTTTTCTTGTTTTGGCCATCCTTTTTTCACTTCATCGCACGGCCGTCGTTTTTTTTGTTCGAAGAAACAATAAAAGTGCGCAGCTTTTTCTTTTGGCTTTGGAGGTCAGGGCTGTCTCCGTTTCTCAGGATTTTCAATTCTTCTAGACTTGGTACTATTTTTTTATGAATAAATTAGCTATCATCTCCATGATTATGAGTAGTTAAACCTTTTGTTTCTGATTCAAGGGATTTAATTCAATTATTTTACATGTGAGGTTTTGGTTTTAATTTAATTTTGTCTATGGTTTGAGTTATTTGTTTATTCTTGTTTTAAATTTATGAGAGTGAATACCAATTAAATTGACAACTTGGTTGTGTATTTTCTTTTTATTGCTATCATTTGGTTGTATGTTACGTATTTGACACGAACCATTGGAATTTAGTAGCAACTAGGTGGACCATTGGTATTTGTGAGACTTGGATGCTTTTGTATGCCTAGGAATAGGATCGACAAATCATAATTTAATTTATTGTAACTATCTCAATAATTTTGAATTGTGTTTCAAGCATATTTTCTTGGTTTTTATTGTTATCATTGATTTGTATGGAACGCTATCGTGCCCAGCGTTTAATGATAAGCGCTAACTGAATGCTAGGTTTGGTTAGTTAATTTAGGGGAATTTTATGTTTACTACGGCTATCCTAGTATGCTTAAACTTGAGAGCTCGAACTGCAAGAATAATTTTAGTTACCAATGATCTGTGAAATAATTGGATGATCCGTTCCTTGAGTCAGAACCTTTGTGATATTAAATTTTCTCCTTGTTTACCTATCCTTGCTTTTAAAATTCGTAATTTTTATTTTGTCTTAGTAGTTAGTAGATCAACCAACAAAATCTTTTTGGACATTGTCAAACTAAGAACTAAAAATCTAGCTCCTTTGGGATTCGACCTGGTACTGCTACTACTGCAAAATTTGTAGTTCGGTAGGATTATCGGATTAATTTTTGGGTGCCTCGACAAGCTAACCAAAATTTGGCACCGTTGCCGGGGAGCTAAGAAATTAGTTTCCTAGTTTCGCCAGTGTTTTATTTTGCTGATTTTTGTGAACTAGATGCCTTTGTTGTGTTGGGCGTGATCACGCCTAACATAATAAACGTTTCTGAATTTTTTTTGAAAAATAGAAAAAAAAAATCTTTTTCTCTTACTATAAACCTTTCTCTGTCAGGTTATTGCTATCCTAAGGTTCAGTGCTTAATACTTTGTTCACTCTTACGTTGCTTTTGTGGCTTATGACCAGAGCGAATCCACAAGGTTCATTGGAATTCATTCCTGAGATTGAAAAAGAAGCTCGTAAGCGAAGGAAAGAGAGTAAGAAACAGGAAGGTGAATCGTCCGAACTGGTAACTTTTGATAGTGAATTAGATAATTCTGATTATTCTGTGCAGGAAGAAAAACAGGAACCAGAACCGGAAGAAGAAGATATGGGAGACAACAACCTCACTTTGAGAGAGTTGGCAACTCCTAATGTTGACCAACAATCCCTTTGCATTGTTTTGCCACAAATTACGGTAGCTTTTGAACTCAAACCTGGTTTAATTCAGTTACTGCCTAAGTTTTATGGTCTTGCAGGAGAGGATCCTTATAAGCATTTGAAGAAATTTCAAGCTATATGTGAGACAGTGAAAACTCAAGGAGTTACTGAAGAGCGTGTGAAGATGCAAGCCTTTCCCTTCTCATTGGAGGGTGATGCTAACAGTTGGCTCTATGACTTGCCAGCTAACTCAATTACCACTTGGAATGAGTTGAAGAAACAGTTTCTGGAGAAGTTTTTCCCAGCAAAACGTGCAGCAAACATTAGGAAGGACATTTGTGGAATTCGTCAATTCCATAGTGAGACATTGCATGAGTATTGGGAGAGATTTAGGAAGCTATGTGACAGCTGTCCTCACCACCAAATTCCCGAGCAGTTGCTGCTTCAGTACTTCTACGAGGGGCTTGATGCGGCCGATAGGAAACAGTTGGACTCAGCTAGTGGAGGTGCTTTGATGAATAAGACACCAACACAAGCTAGAGACTTGATTAAAGTTATGGCAGAGACTACTCAACAATTTGGTGACAGGACAGTTGTAAACACCAAAGGTGTTCATCAGGTAAGTCATTCCAATATTGAGAAACAACTACATGATTTAACTGCTATGATGCGTCAAATGGCTGCAGGACAGGTTCAAGCTTCTCAGGTTTGTGGAGTTTGCTCAACTCCAGGACATTCTTCTGATATGTGCCAGAACTTCTATGATGAAGACACTCAACAAGTCAATGTTGTAGGAGAATTTCCCAACCAACCCCAACGCAAGTATGATCCATATGCAAACACCTACAATCCTGGGTAGAAGGATCATCCAAACTTTAGATATGGGAATACGGGAGGCCAGCAAAGATTTCCAAATCAGTCATACCCCAGGCCACCTCCATTACATGCGCAACCTCAGAATTCAGGTATGTCTTTAGAGGATATTGTCAAATCTTTGGCATCTAATACTCAGCAATTTCAACAGGAGACGAGAGCAAGTATACAAGATTTGGGAAAGCAAGTAAGCCAACTTGCAACTGCTTTGACTAATTTAGAAGCATCCAATTCTGGGAGACTACCATCTCAGACGGTTGTGAACCCAAAGGAAAATGCTAGTGCAGTTGTGCTGAGAAGTGGAAAAGAGCTTTCTTCAATTCCTGTTGTTCCCAAGGCAATCAAGAAGAGTGATGCGAAAGAAGAAGAAGAAAAATCTGAAAATTTACCAAAGGTAATATCTGATTCTTCTATAATTTCTGAGCCTAATGTTGTTGTTGCACCCTTTCCTAGTAGGTTGGGAAAGTCTAAAAAGGATGATTATGAGAAAGAAGTGTTAGAAACATTCAGAAAAGTGGAAATCAATATCCCTTTGCTAGATGCCATCAAGCAAATCCCGAAATATGCAAAGTTTCTGAAGGAGTTATGCACTCATCGGAGAAAAGGTAAGGATCAGGTTAATCAAAAAGTAAGGGAAACTGTATCAGTTGTTGATAGAAGGTTACCAAAGAAATGCTCTGATCCAGGTATGTATGCATTGCCATGTGCAATTGGTAACCGAAAAATTGACCGTGCCATGTTAGATTTAGGAGCATCCATAAATGTCATGCCTTACTCAATCTTTCATATGCTCAATTTAAGTCCGCTTCAGAAAACTAATGTTGTTATCCAATTGGCTGATCGTTCCATTGTTTATCCTGAAGGGATTGTTGAGGATGTTTTGGTGCAGGTTAAGGATTTAATATTTCCTGCAGATATTTACATATTAAAAATGGAGGATGATTCAATTGCAAATCCATCCCCAATCCTTTTGGGTAGAACCTTCATGAGAACTGCCAAAACTAAAATAGATATGGACAAGGGCACACTTTCTGTTGAGTTTGCTGGAGAGATAGTCATGTTCAACGTTGATGAGGCAATGAGACATCCTAGTGAAAATCACTCTATTTGCTTTATTGACAACATTGATTCAATTGTGCAGGAAAGCTTTGAAGAGGAGAGTAATTTGGAATTACTTGCACATTTGGATGTGAAAGAAGGAGAAGATGAGCCTAGCGAGATTTCTGACTCAGTTTTAGAATCACAAGGAAGGTTAGAAAATTCAAAGCCAGAAAGGACTTTATCTCATGAAAAATTGCTACCTTCTGTTTTGCAGGCTCCAAAGTTAGAGTTGAAAACTCTCCCAAATCACCTCAAGTACATTTATTTGGGTAATGAAGAGACACTTCCAGTTATTATTGCCAAGGGGTTGACGAATGATCAAGAGGAAAGGTTGACCAAAGTTTTGAAGGAGCATAAGACGGCAATTGGCTGGACTCTAGCAGATATAAAAGGGATCAGCCCTTCAGTTTGCATGCATAGAATCTTGTTAGAGGATGATGCCAAGCCGGTTCGTGAATCTCAACGAAAGCTTAACCCAGCCTTGAAGGAAGTTGTAATGAAGGAGATACTCAAGCTACTTGACCAAGGGATCATTTACCCAATTTCCGACAGTAAGTGGGTGAGCCCCATTCATGTAGTACCCAAGAAGACTGGAATCACAGTGGTAATGAACCAAAATAATGAGTTGGTTCAGATGAGGGTGCAAAATGGGTGGCGCATGGTCATTGATTTCAGGAAGTTGAATCAAGCTACTAGGAAGGACCATTTTCCATTGCCGTTCATTGATCAGATGTTGGAGAGATTGGCTGGTAAGGATTTTTTCTGTTTTCTTGATGGATTTTCAGGTTACTATCAAATCGTAATAGCTCAAGAAGATTAAGAAAAGACCACATTTACCTGCCCATTTGGCACTTTTGCTTACCGAAGGATGCCATTTGGGTTGTGTAACGCTCCAGGTACATTTCAGAGATGCATGTTAAGTATTTTTTCTGATTTTATTGAAAAATGCATTGAAGTGTTTATGGATGACTTTACTGTGTATGGTGATTCTTTTGATATTTGCTTGCATAATCTGACCATGATTTTGAAAAGATGCATAGAGACAAATTTGGTTTTGAATTATGAGAAATGTCATTTCATGGTGAATGAAGGTATTGTGCTTGGACATGTGATTTCTTCTAGGGGCATAGAGGTTGATAAAGCAAAAGTAGATTTGATTGTGAGCTTACCCTACCCTAAGAATGTTAGGGAAGTGCGTTCTTTTCTTGGCCATGTAGGATTTTATCGCAGGTTCATCAAGGATTTCTCCAAGATTGCATTGCCATTATCTAATCTACTTCAAAAAGATGCCGTGTTTGACTTTGGTGAGGAATGCAAGGAGGCCTTTGATAAACTCAAGAGTTTATTAACGATTGCCCCCATCATTCAGCCACCGGATTGGAATTTGCCCTTTGAGATCATGTGCGATGCAAGTAACTATGCTGTGGGGGCTGTCCTAGGTCAAAGAATTGACAAGAAGAGTCATGTTATCTATTATGCTTCAAGGACCTTAAATTCGGCACAATGCAACTACACCACAACTGAGAAAGAGCTTTTGGCAATTGTTTTTGCTTTAGATAAATTTAGATCTTATTTGCTTGGCTCTAAAGTGATTGTTTTCTCTGACCATGCAGCTTTAAAGTACTTGTTGGGGAAAAAGGAGTCTAAACCAAGGCTCATTAGATGGATTTTGCTGCTTCAAGAGTTTGACATAGAGATCAAAGATCGTAAGGGAGCTGAGAATACAGTTGCTGACCATCTTAGCAGGTTAGTTAGAAAAGAAGATGCATTGCCAATTTCTGAATTTTTCCCAGATGAGCAACTTTTTCAGGTTAAAGGTATGATTCCTTGGTATGCTGATATTGTGAATTATCTTGTATTGGGAACTTTACCGGATGTTAGCAAGTTTAAGAGAGATAAGATTCGTTCTGAAGCAAAACATTATGTATGGGATGATCCTTATTTGTGGAAATTTTGTGCAGATCAATTGATTAGGAGATGTATCCCTGAACATGAACAAAATTCTATCTTAGCATTTTGTCATTCTTATGCATGTGGAGGTCACTTCGGTCCCAAAAGAACTGCTAGAAAAGTCTTGGATAGTGGTTTATATTGGGACACATTGTTTAAAGATGCATATTTGTTTTGTAAGAATTGTGAAAAGTGCCAAAGAACTGGAAATGTATCTCGTAGAAATGAAATGCCTCAAACCCCTATTCTCATTTGTGAAGTCTTTGATGTTTGGGGAATAGATTTTATGGGACCCTTTCCTTCATCTTGTGGTTTTCTCTATATTTTATTGGCTGTGGATTATGTATCGAAATGGGTGGAAGCAAAAGCCACCAAAACTGACGATTCTAAGTGTGTTGTAGGATTCCTCAAGACTAACATTTTTAATAGGTTTGGAGTGCCTCGAGCTGTCATTAGCGATCAAGGAACTCATTTCTGCAATAAGTCAGTTGAGGCCTTAATGAGAAAGTATGGAGTCCAACACCGCATAGCCACAGCTTACCACCCTCAGACGAATGGCCAAGCTGAAGTTTCTAACTGAGAGGTAAAATCTATTTTGGAGAAAACAGTAAATCCTGGTAGAAAAGATTGGAGCTTGCGACTTGATGATGCATTGTGGGCTTATCGCACTGCCTACAAAACACCTATAGGTATGTCTCCTTTCCGTTTAGTTTATGGGAAATCTTGTCACTTACCGGTTGAAATTGAGCATAGGTCATTCTGGGCGGTTAAACAATGTAACATGGATATGGAGAAGGCCG
This sequence comes from Oldenlandia corymbosa var. corymbosa, assembly GCA_949775105.1. NCBI lineage: Eukaryota > Viridiplantae > Streptophyta > Magnoliopsida > Gentianales > Rubiaceae > Oldenlandia > Oldenlandia corymbosa. The sequence goes on from OX459123.1 coordinate 2,908,680, forward strand.
GTAAGTCTCGTAAGTTGCAATTGCAAGAGCTTGAGGAATTAAGGTTAGAAGCTTATGAGAATTCGAGAATTTATAAAGAAAAAAACAAGTTGTTTCATGATAATTTACTTTTGAGAAAACAATTTGAGGTGGGTCAAAAAGTTTTGTTATATAATTCTCGTTTAAAGCTCATGCCAGGAAAGTTACGGTCTCGTTGGATTGGTCCGTTCATTGTTACTAATGTTTTCCCTCATGGTGCAGTTGAAATCAAAAGTTTAGATACTGATAAAGTTTTCAAAGTGAATGGGCAGAGATTAAAACTCTTTTACGAGGATTTGAATGTTTCTAGTGTGATTGACATCACATTAGACCTTCCTCGTTACCTTTCCAATTGAGGAGATGAAGCCGTCGAGCATAGCGACGTTAACAAATTGCGCTGTTTGGGAGGCAACCCAAATTTTTATTCATGTTGTGTTTTATTGCTTGTTTTATTGTTGTGTCCGAGTTTCTGCAGTTCAAGCCTCCACATCCGGCTCCTCCCTGGTTTTTCAGGGAAGTTTCTTTCTTCATTTTTATATCTTTTGCTACATTGTGGACAATGTTTGTTCTAAGTGTGGGGGGGGGGGGATTTTAGGTGTTCTTGGCTATTTGTTCTAAGTTTTTTTTTTTTTCTTTTTCGTTTATTATTTTCATGCTTGCTTATATGATTAAAAAAAAAAAGAAAAAAGTTGAAAAATGAAAAAAAATCAAGAAAATGAAAAAATACCAAAAATAACCGATGATGAACTTAACTTGAGACTCTAAGAAATCTAATTACATTGGGACAAAAATTTCTTTTGAGTCTATGCATTATGTGTTATACCCTGAATACTTTACTTGCGCACTTTATTCATAACTCTGGGATAAACTTAACATGTATGTGTAATTGCCTAAATTCATGTGATATGCCAAAGTTTGATTTGATTCATTCATTATTTGTACCATTTGCATGTGGGACCTTACTATATTATGAAACTCAAAATAAGGCATTAACCCTATCATCACTTCAAACCCGGAAAACGGGGGAGTGGTGGTTTGAAAATAGCCTTTTTACCTTCTTGCTTAAAGTACTTTGTACTAAGTAAGTGTGGGGGAGGGGTTGTTGGCGGATGCTTTTCTGAGGTTAGGTACACTTTAAAGAGGGAGAAAAGGAAGAGCATTCAATGTTGATGCTAGCCCATTGATATGTTAGAAGTTTGGCAAACAACTAGCAGAGTGTCCTCAGGCCCGTCGGTGAGAAAATATGAGTAAGTAGACTGCCCTAAGTTGCTGAGCCACTATGTAAATCACTACATAAATCAAGTGGAAAAATGCTCTGGGTAGGGGCCTGAGTGGGAAAGATCCTGAAGAAAAGCCATATGGACACCGAAGAATGGGTGCGAGGGAAGTGCGTTGAATTATATTATGTGAGATGTAATTGTAAGCCTTCGGTTTCATAATATATGTAGGAGTAACATTGCATTGAAGTACGGTCTGAATTAGGGATCCTAAGTTCACTCTTCAGTGGCATATTTGCATTTGAATTTTTGTATTTTATGCTATATGTGATAGTGATGTCCCTAGGAAGTGGTTTACACCCACACACAAAGAGCTAAAGGGTAAAAGCACGTAATGTATTTGATTCGGTTGTGAATTGTTGTTTTATTGTTACCATGATTTCTTTTGAGTGTTCGAGTTCCTGAGGCGCATCATAAATAATAATTTGTTGGAAGTTTAGAATTCTTAGTTCGTTAATGCTTGAGGACAAGCATGCCTTAAGTGTGGGGGAATTTGATAGAGTCCATAAATTATGCTTTAATTGTTATTATTTTATGAGTTTATGGACTTGGATGGTTTTAATTCATTAAGTTTTATTAATGTTTTGTGTTAGGAGCTGGGAATCGGAGTTTACAACTTTTTGGAGCTAATTGATACAAAAAGAGTCTGAAAAAAATCATCCAACTTGAGCAAAGGAAGAAGTTCACTCCAATGATGGACCTAATTACAAAGTATTGAAGTTGTTGGGAGAAGGAGCTGCTAATAAGAAACTTTATGGACTGAATTTTATCATTGAAGAAAGTTTGGGCCAAATTGAAAGAGAGTTAGAAGTGGAAGGACCAATGCTGCAATTTGTTGTTTAACTTTTGGCAGCATACGGCTGACCTAATTCTATATAAGGCCGTATGTTTTCTTGTTTTGGCCATCCTTTTTTCACTTCATCGCACGGCCGTCGTTTTTTTTGTTCGAAGAAACAACAAAAGTGCGCAGCTTTTTCTTTTGGCTTTGGAGGTCAGGGCTGTCTCCGTTTCTCCGGATTTTCAATTCTTCTAGACTTGGTACTATTTTTCTATGAATAAATTAGCTATCATGTCCATGATTATGAGTAGCTAAACCTTTTGTTTCTGATTCAAGGGATTTAATTCAATTATTTTACATGTGAGGTTTTGGTTTTAATTTAATTTTGTCTATGGTTTGAGTTATTTGTTTATTCTTGTTTTAAATTTATGAGAGTGAATACCAACTAAATTGACAACTTGGTTGTGTATTTTCTTTTTATTGCTATCATTTGGTTGTATGTTACGTATTTGACACGAACCATTGGAATTTAGTAGCAACTAGGTGGACCATTGGTATTTGTGAGATTTGGATGCTTTTGTATGCCTAGGAATAGGATCGACAAATCATAATTTAATTTATTGTAACTATCTCAATAATTTTGAATTGTGTTTCAAGCATATTTTCTTGGTTTTTATTGTTATCATTGATTTGTATGGAACGCTATCGTGCCCAGCGTTTAATGATAAGCGCTAACTGAATGCTAGGTTTGGTTAGTTAATTTAGGGGAATTTTATGTTTACTACGGCTATCCTAGTATGCTTAAACTTGAGAGCTCGAACTGCAAGAATAATTTTAGTTACCAATGATCTGTGAAATAATTGGATGATCCGTTCCTTGAGTCAGAACCCTTGTGATATTAAATTTTCTCCTTGTTTACCTATCCTTGCTTTTAAAATTCGTAATTTTTATTTTGTCTTAGTAGTTAGTAGATCAACAAACAAAATCTTTTTGGACATTGTCAAACTAAGAACTAAAAATCTAGCTCCTTTGGGATTCGACCTGGTACTGCTACTACTGCAAAATTTGTAGTTCGGTAGGATTATCGGATTAATTTTTGGGTGCCTCGACAAGCTAACCAGTCTTTCTTGAGCACACTGCTCAAATGGGTGTTCTTTTGTCTTAGGATATGTCAGATCAGTGGGAGTTTGTAATTTATGTTTTGTTTATGGATATTTGGTTTTAATGCTGCAGCATAAAGCATACAGTTTAAAGTTCTCAAGTTTTCTTTTGGTGTGCTTACATTCTAATTTTATATTTGATCTCACTAAAGATTATGTAGGACCAGTTAGAAATAGACATGTTATAGATCACATTACATGTAATTTCAATGCTACACATACACACTTGATCCATGTCATTTAGTTATATTAATGTGTGTGACCACTGATGGGTTTAGTTGTCATTCGTGCAACGACTGCCCCTTTGATCCTATGCTAATATAATTAATGGACGGGAATGTTTAAGTTACTTTATGATAGCAAATTATGCGCGCTCTTAAGTTCACAGTGTAATATACAATTATAAAGCATATGTTTGGTGTATAGTCCAAATGGGAGATTGTAAGGTTATTTTGGACTTATACACTAAACATATAATTGTATATTATACGCTATCATAAAATATAGCCCAATTAAAAGTGATCTAAATTAGATTAACTAAAGTTTTGGGCTAATTATTAATTAAGTTAAAGTTGTGGACATCATTGTGTAGAAACCTAAAAGACCAGGGTTCTTTTCTGTGATGGGTGGAAAAGAAACCCTACTACTATATAACTGGTTGTGGTCCCTGGGTGACTCTTTACGCCGTCAAAAACTGCCTTCCCATTTGTCAGTTTGAGAACTCACGTTCTTTACCCGGTTAAAGAAATCATCTGGAAGATCAAACCAAACCTGAAGAAATTATTCATCCGCAATGGATTCAGGTACGCTTCCGCTTTCGTATTGTTCTCGGTAATCTGATATGAAAGTCTCTATGGTATTTGGATTATTCCAACAAAAAATGTCTCAAGTTAATCTGTTTATCAAAACCCTTCGGCACCTCCTCCAAAGATCCTATTCTGAGAGTCTGCAATACAAATGTATGATGGACTTGGGGAGTCTTCTAATATTACTGCCACAAAAGTCAAGAAATCTCAAATGTTTCATTGCACCAATATTATTTGGTAATTCAGGCACAGCATGATCTTCCACAATCAATGCAGTGACGAATCTAAAGCTTGCGCACACAATTTGAAGCCGGTCAATACGTTTCACATAAAGTGTTCACAGATTTAACGGAAGAACAGTTTCCAAGCTTTTCCAGTGCCTCTGTTCACTGGAATGCATCAATACATGCAAAGCTTTCTTTTCTTTCAAATGAATGCAGTGATTCTCAGATACTTGTTATGAACAATCATGCACAAGGTCATGCATCTTACAGCACGTGATGCTGCCATACTCATGAGCCTCTTGCAGTAAAGAACTTCTCAGCAGAACTTTAAAATAGATACTGCCCATGTCCTCCATTTGTACGTCGCGCCCCTTCGGAGGATTAAGTAGCCCTTGTGCCATCCAAAATTGAACAAGTTTATCCTCTTCTAGAACCGTGTCCTTCTCAAAAATAGCACAAGAAGCAAAACATTGTTTGACAGAGAATGAAGGTAGATGGTCATACCTTAACTTGATAGTCAAGAAAACCTGGTTACCTTCACTGAATGTGCTCCATGTTCTGCTTCTTTCGATCATTTACCACTCCGATTCAGAGTTCTTAGAGTATAATAAGCCTGCTATTAGCTTTACAGCTAAGGGCACACCTCCAAGCCTCTGTAATATTCGTTTTCCTACTTCCTCCAATTGTGTTGTTTTTCTCGCTCCCCCTTCCACAAATGTTAATTTCTCAAGTAATGACCAGCTCTGTTCTTCCGAGAGTGTTTGAAGGCGATGGAATCTTGATGCTCGCATTGCTGAGGCAACACTCTCGTCGCGTGTCGTGGCCAAAATCTTGCTTTCTTTAGAGCCACCAATCTGAAGCAAACATATCATCATGTGTTCCCATTCATCTCCATTATCATTCCAAACATCATCCACTACTAGCGAGTATCTTTCTCCTCTAACTTCATTTTTTAATCTGTTTACGAGAGCGTGGTTAGAATCGGTTAGTGACTGCAACATTTGCCCTAACAGTCTTTCCACTTTAAAATCATCAGATACACAAACCCATACTGTTTTATCGAAATGACTCTTGACTATTTCATTTTGAAAAATGAGCCAGAGTTGTTTTTCCTTGACCACCCATTCCCAGTACAGTAATGACTGGTAACTCATCCTTGCATTCTGATTCAGTTAACATTCTTATCACCTCTGAGATATCATTCTCTCTCCCAACAATCTTTGAATCATCTACATATGTAATTGTTAATGGCCTCTTTTCTTTGAGATCTGGAAGTAAGTTAATCAGCTGCACTACATGAGGCAATGGATTTTTTGGTGAAGAACTTCATACCCAAAATCATTCACTATCTCTGCATCAAGGCAAATTGATTGAAGCTTTTTCAGCAAAGTTGGACCACTTTGCCAGATAATTGCTTGCTTTGAGCATCAGACAGCAATGCCTGAATCATCTCTAGCTAGACTGATCTCCTCAGTAACAAGTTCCACCAATTATTATTATTATCTTTTTTATCTGTTGTTTTAAACAAACTGTTGTTCATTATAGGAATGAATCAGCCAGAGAAATATTCAATGCAATGGACCTAAATTTCCAAAACGGATATACCATTTCTATTCATCCTCGAAGACAAATTAGAGACTGTGAGCAACAAAACTGGCATTATCTAAATCCTCGCTGAGTCCCCGATGTCAACAAATCCCCGTGTGACAAGCTATAAAGCTTAAGAAGAGATCAGAAACGCAAACCCCTCATAAACCTAAAGCGATAAGAAGTCACAGTTAAGTCAGCTAGAGAGCCTGCAAAGCTTCTACCCCTTCAAATTGCAGCTCTTTTTCTTCGGAATTAACTGACTATTAAAATTTATTTTCCCCTTATTCGCTTTTGGCCTCTGACTCTTGTGTCATTTTCTTCAAAGCTTCATTGGACTTTATTGTCACATTAGCTTGCTTCTCCCTTCATTTTGTGATACACCTTTCGGTCTGCATGTTTAATTTTGGAGAAGCTACTTAAGAAGCGAACCAGAAACAAGAATTCTAAAGAAGAACAAAGCTAAATAAAGTTTAAGCGAACATGCATTGTGACGAGTCCTAATTATATGGCCCACTACTAGGCCGGCTCAAGTTCGGTTCATAATTACTTTCCTACCAAGAAAGGGTTTGATAACCTAGCTCTATAAATAAGGACCAACCCCTCATATCAAAGGTACGGTCTACGCACCCCAATTTCATACCTCTCTTACAATTACTCTTACTGACTTAAGCATCGGAGAGTCGAGCCTTGGGAGACCCTGAGGCTCTATCTTACAGGTTTTAGGGTTTCATAGCCGCTATGGCCGCTAGTTCAATCCGCTGGAGATATCGGAGCAAATTCATGCTTCGTCAAGTGTCACGCCCAGTGAGACCCGATAGGGTTACCCCTTTCAACAAATTCTCTTATGATGAGCTGTTAACGGCGGCAGACGTCTTCTTCGATTTCCCGATGGGTAGCGATTGATAGATCTCATCTACAAATAATCCCAATTCTGCAGCCCAGGTTCTATCTTCCATGATCAAGTTTCAATTTTTAATTACTAATCAAGTTTGACATAACTTGGCTGCACATCTCGTCACTCTTCTTTATTGTCAAGAAAAACATGTTGCTTTAGGGAAACACGCATAAGTTTCATGACTAAGTTTTGTCTTTCTATATTATTTTAAATCATGGTGTACAGATGATACAACCAATTAGACAAACTTTAAACAAAGAAACCCTCAATGACCATGAGATCCTTTCTCTTGGGGATCACAAGTCTCATACGGGTTTGTTATATATTTTGATAATAATAATGGTAAGACTAGTCATAAACAACTAAGGCTACGAACACATTATTTTAATTGCAAGAAATAGGTCTTTGATTACCAAAATTAGGTATACAAACACATGATATCACTGTGTCCGAGTCTCTTAATCATGCCTCGGTCGGTTTTTTATTTGAATAAGCTCTGCAGTCCGAATATATTGCACCCACATAAGGCTAAGAGTGGATACGACCTATTCTATTTTATTTTCAAAATAATTAAAGCTTTGACAAATTGTTCTTGCTTTCTTTGACCGAGAGGAAACATTAGCCAAGGCGCAGCAAGGACGAAGTTCGCTATCTCGCAACAAATTTTCGCGAGTACTCACTCGAGGCCCGATGCTCACTCCTAGTCCTCTATTGCTCGAGAAGGTGGGTGCTTTATCACACCATCAATACAGTCCTGTTGGCGGAGGATATTCCTCCAAGATTTGAGCATAGCTTGGACACGCAACGCGGTGTCGTGGAAAGGCATTCATCGGTATTACGGTGCATAACAAGACTGGATGGTCTCCCGGTTGAAATGCATTAAAGAGCACCACGCACAACCTGTACATCAATTTCCTATCTCGTTATTTGATAAGTGCTCTTGAGCCCTATTATCATTCTTCTATTGCCTTTTTTGGATTTTTTTGATTCTGTGTCATGGATCGTGGTTGCCTGAGGATCTTATTTACATGTTGCACCTATTGACATGAGTTTCTTAATTCCATATCTGAGCATCATTGTTCTACTCTTATCAACCATGATTTTTTATGATAAATCTTTTGAGTTTATGGTTGACCAAGGAAATTACTGCCCATCAACCTTGGTTCAAGAGACTACACAGCCTCCTCAAATAAAACAAGGTCGAGAAGCAAATCAGTAAGTGAGGACTACGAAGCCTCCAGTTCCGGCAAAATTCAAGTAGCCGAAGCCGCTCGACAGGGATTCTAAATTTCTTGAAAATTATAAAACGGTCCTTTGTGATTTTAATATACTCTGACGCTAACACTTCTGAAAGCACATAATAGCCCTTGAACCGTCAAAAGACATACTTGCATAAAAGTCCTACCTTTACAGCAGGGGGCGACCTTATATCTCAAACGTCCCATCTCCTCGAAGAGAGGCATAACTTCTTCGAGACTTGAGCACGAGACCATTCATTTATTTTTGGCAGCACAAGCTAGAACACTCATTCCTACATATCTGCACGAGGCAGAGGCTTTAATAACAGATAAGTTTTCATAACCTTCTATTACAAATAAATTCATGTCATAAATCATTGCCTTATGAACTTGTTCGAGAATGACAAATTTATGTCTCAAACATCATTATGTATACTATGCTTCCCTGATCCTATTGTTGCTACATAATCATAGTCATAGCATGTCAATTGTATGTTACCAAATAAGGTTTTCACATACTTATATTAATCAATACCTCTTTGCCATCATAGCAAATGTGAAGGTTTTTGAAAAATATTTCAATAACATTAACAAATTAAATTGCATGCACAGCTCACCAATGGGTACTACTTGCCATGTTCTTATATCAAAACATGACATTCGCATGCTTACTTCATTTTAAACCGTGCACAATTCTTGTATGCTCACCTAGGGTCCGACTACCTTATTTTTGAACAACTAACGTTTTGTCTAAAGTGAACAGCTATGCAAGCATAGCTCGTTTTTTCGAAGGGACCGAGGGCATAAACAGTGGTGATCACACACGACAGCCCTATGACAAGGGTGGAGTCAATCTCCTCGACGGATTTGAAAAGAGATAAGTAGCTCTAAACTTACTTGTGCCATGTTATAATGTTTCTAACTGGACTTCTATAACGGATGTAATTTTGGTTATGCCCTTTAAATTATACAGTGCCTCCCTTGAGGTGATCTAACGAAGAATGCGTACAGTTACAATAACATGTCTGAGAATGGCGCAGTTGTACTATTTGATTTGACAGGTCTTACAATAAGATAATTCGAGAAGCATCCTTCTCGAACTACGAAGCAACCCATTCCAAGGGGCAATGACCTGCTCGAAAAGAAAGATAAGTGTTATTACCTCCTTGACATTTACATGCTCCATGGCTAGTATCTTCTTGCATAGACATATGTGTAATATGTGAATAATTTTATCTTCTTGTGATGGTGTCATATCGATCGAATTAATGTCGAGCCTCACATAGACTATAAACCATCGACTGAGTTTATCATTAACCTAGTCTCCATACATGTAATGTATGAATTTACTAGTCTTTGTATCACTACATTCATGATCAACCATTACCTACCGCAAAGGCATGCTCGAGAAGTGGGAGAACTTCTTCATATTTTCGCAGAACTTGCAGAAAATCGAGAACGAAGATAGCCCCTCTATGATACAAGAGTATACTTAGCCACAGTATCCCCGGATAAATAAAGGACCAATACACGGTACATTTCAAGAACGAGCTCTGTTGACATCAATGAGGGACTTCTCGACAAAAGGGTATCGTCTCTCTAACTTATGATATTATTGCCTAAATATATGAACATTTGTATTACAAGCTGAATATTGCGATAGTTCATTGAATAATTGTTTCTACATGACGCATTAGACATGTGTTTCATGAGCCTATACCGAGTCCTAGAAACTTTTGCATGGATACCTTTTGCACGAAAAGACTTTCTCATATGCATGACTGCTTACATCATCGCATATTAGTCATGAAGCATGATACCACTGCTTTTACAAATATATGGCGTTGTTTACTCTCCACGAAGTAAATTTTTCGACCTATCTTAAACACAATAAGTCAATTTCATTTCCTTTATTTTGAAAGGGGGTAGATACACCTCTCGTATTTATAGTTGTCGGTAATGTTCTCTAAAGGCCACAATGCAGGATGGTCTCCTTGAGCCACGAGTCACAATAGGTCGTTGTATCTACTCTACCGAACAACTAACTAGCAGTTGCCGTCTCGAGGCTGCAAGGGCTTTTACATCTGATGGGCCAGTTCCATGCCAAATCGCTATGACTCTTCAGGGGTCCGTAGTAAGTACGAATCCGTGGAGAAGCATTGCACTATCTCCGCATCATTCTTTCATGGTTGTCGTGAGTTAACCAAACCGTGGCTTCAACAGCCTTGCTTGTGTCGAGGTGAAATCATTCCACTTCCACATTTCATGTCTCAAAATGGCTGCTTCTGAGGGGGTAGAGCCCCCAATAATATATTGTGTTGCACGTCACTTCTCGTGCTTCGATAATTTATTACTCACTAATAAATCTAGAAGTGCATAAATAGGTGTTTTGTCAGGATCAGAGAACCATCATGATTTATCATGATGCCTGCGCTCGAGAGGCATGACCATCACAATGTTACATCCTCGACAATTATTATGAAAGGTACGCTCGAGCGAGCCCTTCGAATATGCATCCTCAATCGAGGAGCATAATATTTTTCACATGAATATTAAAAAGGTCTGAGAGCCCCGTTATATGCTGATTAGCAAAAGATCTCATTGTTTTTTGTAAACATGTTATTATACTTGCTATATATGTCTCGGACTAAGTTACAAGATAACATACCCCAAGAACTCTGGGACAAAATAGAGAAGCTACATAACTCTCGCAACCAATCCCCCGAGGATAGCAACAACGTCAAGTTCGCTCCGACCTTAGGGCATTAATGTTTTAAACCAGGGATAGAGACTGCTGGTGTAATGCACATCGTGGTAGCCCAATCGAATACTCATGGGAGCTGGCGTATCACATATACCCAGTTACACTCAGTTAAATATGACTAGTCATTTGAACGGACATTCTCTTCAGGACCGTTCTCGGGAGGATATCCTCTTCAGGATCGTCCTCGAAAGTGCTATGTATTCAACATCCGGACATTTATTGGGTCATGCTACCCTTAACTGTTACGACTAACAGTCTAAATAGGAGGAGCTAGTACCCAGCTTCCTCGAGGATATCCTCTTCAGGATCGTCCTTAAAAAGGCATTCTCTTCAGAATCGTCTATACAAAGGTATCCTCTTCAAGATCGCCTGCAAAAGAGCCGTGTACTTAACATCCGGCCATTATAAACGCTTTACAAATAATGCATAAGCCGTGTACTCGACATCCGGTACTGAGAAGGGCCTAGATTTTCATGATCATGAACAATGGGTGGACTATCCCTCGAAACTAAACACTTGTTTTACACCTCATTGAGAACTAGATTTGTTCTCAAGTATGCTCTATTGGATCGATCAACTATATCATCCAATACAAATGACTTTATTCTCGATATTCTCGAGTTTACTTTGTGCCTTGTCAACACAAGCCTACTTCTTTGATTATGGTGGTTGTCATCTATCCCCTTCTGATAAGCACCATTTTATTGCCTTAACCCTACGAGTATGGGGGCTTCTTGAGCAGGCATCACCTCGAACTGAGCAGCAAAAATTACACTCTCATACTCTTCGTATCTAAAAAGTCTCGGTCTGCCAAATGCCACCCCAAGACTTGGAGGCTCTGAGATGAGTAATGGTTTCGGGGTTATCTATAACGAGGAACGTTTATAAATGGGAGAGTGTAAGGTGTCTGGAAGGTGTGTAAGGTGTCTGGAAGGTGTTTAAGGTGTTTGAGAGGTTGTGTTTTTGTTTTTTTTTCCGAGGATCATTAGTGTACGGATCTCTTCCTATGACTATTCTCGGTGGTCTTCACTTAATGCTCAGACTAGGGCATCGTTCCTTCTCACACTAATGTGTAATAGCTCCTCGATTCTTTCTCAAGTCTCGAGCAACGATATTATACACCTACTCGGGTTCGACGCAACAACCTGGTTTATACTTCTCAAACCCGGACTAAGGGTTCCATGCTTTATTTCTCGGGACATAAGAAATGGCAAGCGGGTCGGTTGGGCGGATATAAATAAGCTCAAATGTTTGTATACCTTCTTCAAGGTCAGATAAGTCGCAATTCTTGGGATTGGTGTGGAGTCCTACTTGAGAGAATCTTCTCGAATCTCATAATCCCAGCATTCACGTAATCACACGGCATCTTCTACGGTGTCTTCTACTTTCTTCTGTCCCTCTCACTATCGAGGATTCATATGGTGACAGTCTCGACTCTCTAAAAGCTCTACTAAGCTTGAGATGGTCTTCTCGAGTCTTCGGATTATGAACCGAACTTGGGCCGGCCTAGTAACGGGCCGTACTATTTGGACTCGTCAAGTGCCCCTTATCAAGCCTATACTTTGAAGTCTGAAGATAGGATATGCTTGATAATCTGAAGTATAAATTGTTCCCAAGTTCGAGAAAAGCTGACTTGAATCGAGAACCTGTGAAAGGTTAGCATCGAGGAGAAACCAAAGTAATGAATGCATTAGCACATACCTTGTCGAATGTATGTGTCACATAAAGGGCGATTGATATGTACGCCAATTTATGAAGAATGAAGAGTCATCAGTTCAAACTGTCGAGTGAGAAGTCGATATGCGATGATCTTAACATTCTGCCCCAGAGAGATACTAAGGCAGATACCCTCTTGCTCGAGAAAGTAATAAAGAAGTGTAATGGAGATTCCCATTGCACTGAACACAGAAATGTGTTATCAATAATTTTCGAAGACATAACTGCCAGAACGAAGATTCTGTTTGAAGATTGCAGTTCACGTCATTGATCCAGACTTTTCATCGAGAAAGTATAATGTGATGATCTTCACAATATGCACCAGAGAAATATCGAGACGAATGCCCCGATCCTGAAGAGGATTATAGAAGAGAAGTAGTGGAGATTCCCACTATTTCATATATAATGGTGTGTTGTCAATAACCGACAGAACAAGGAATCTGCTCGAAGACTATAATGCGCACTTCTGGTCGACAAGCATTAACTCCAAATCTCGAGAATAGTAAATGAGAAGTGATATCGAATAACATCGTAAATAAAGGCAAGAAATATGCCTAAATGAGGTCGAACACATGAATCTCGAGGACATCGAGAAGATAAGCTCGAGAAGGAGATGTCTGGCAACACTATGGTAAGAACCAAGAGAGAAGGTATAATAAGACTGACTATTGACATTTGTCGTCGAAGACATAATTTTGAGAAGAAATACAAGCTGGAGCCGTATGCCGAGAACTTGGCCCAATATAATCAGCCGTCGAGAAGGAGAAGTAGTGGTGATTCCCACTAGTCTCAATATGTGTGTCATTAGCAGAGGCCGAGATGTATCAACTATTGAAACGAAGAGCCTACTGGAGAACTGTGACACATGCTTCTGACCGAGAGGTAATATACCCAAACCTTCGAGAATAACCACAGAGTAGTGGATCGAGAAGCATCATGAATGAATACAGAATTTGCCATTGATACTCGATGTCGAGGACATAAGTTTGAAATTGAACATTGTTTGAGGTTGAAATGCACGTCGAGAATTTGCCCCAGCATAATCATAAGCATCATCGATTGTCGAGGATAGATATAAGATAGCATAGAACACCGTAGAAGATGCCACATGTGTTCACGTTAACGCAAGGATGGTGAGACTCGAGAAGATTCTCTCGAGTAGAATTCCAGACGAAACTCAAGAACTACAACCATCTGACCTTGAAGAAGGTACACAAGCATTTAAGCTTATTTATATCCGCCCAACCGACCCGCTTGCCATTTCTTATGTCCCGAGAAATAAAGCATAGAACCCTTAGTCTGGGTTTGAGAAGTATGAATAAGGTTGATGTTTCGAACCCGAGTAGGTGTATAATATCGTTGCTCAAGACTTGAGCAAGAATCGAGGAGGTTTTACTCATTAGTGTAAGAAGAAACGATGCCCCAGTCCGAGCATTTAGTGAAGACCACCGAGAATAGTCATAGGAAGAGATCCGTACACTAATGATCGTCGGAAAAAAACACAACCTCCCAAACACCTTAAACACCTTCCTAACACCTTATACACCTTTCAGACACCTTACACTCTCTCATATATAAACGTTCCTCGTTATAGATAACCCCGGAACCATTACTCATCTCGGAGCCCCCAAGTCTTGGGGTGGCATTTGGCAGACCGAGACTTTTTAGATAAGAATAGTATGAGAGTATAATTTTTGCTGCTCAGTTCAAGGCGATGCCTGCTCGAGAAGCCCCCATACTCGTTGGGACGAGGGAATAAAATGGCGTCTATCAGAAGGAGATGTAACCACCTTACAGAAAGAATAGGCCTGTATTAACGAGGCACAAAGTGAATTTGAGAACATAAAGAAAAAAGTATTTTCATTCTGAAGTATTGGATGATATGAGTGCTCAATCCAAGAAAGTATACTCGAGAACAAGTCTAGTTCTCATAGAGGTATAAAACACATGTGTTTAGGATCAAGGAATAGTCCACCTATTGTTCATGAACACGAAAATCTAGGCCTTTCTCAATACCAGATGTCGAGTACACGGCTTATGAGTTATTTGTAAAGCGCTTATAATGGCCAGAGGTTAAGTACACGGCTCTTTTGTAGGCAATCCTGAAGAGGATACCTTTGTACAGACGATTATGAAGAGAATGTCTTTTTAAGGATGATCCTGAAGAGGATATCTTTGAGGAAACTGGGTACGAGTTCCTCGAATACAGATGATTCTGAAGAGAATGTCTTTATAAGGACGATTTAGAAGAGGATATCCGATCAAGTGACTAGTCATGTTTAACTGGGTGTAACTGCGTATATGAGATATGACAGCTCCCATGAGTACTCGAGTGGGCTACCACTATGTGCATTAGACTGATAGTCTATATCCCGGGTTTAAAGTATGAACACTTTAAGGTCAGAGCGAGATTGATGTTGCTACTATCCTCAAGGGATCAGCTGCGAGAGTTACATATCTTTGCTTATTTTGCCCCGTAGTTCTCAAGGTATGTTTTTCCTGCAACTTAGTCCGAGACATGTATTGCAAATATAATAATGACATGCTTATATAAACAGTGTGAAATTCAACTAATAAGCACATTTATACATTCAAGTGTAAGATGCCGTTCTCCTTGATCAAGGATGCACACTCAAAGGCTCGTTCGAGCGTACCTTGGTTTAGAGGAAGAATTCATCCGAATCCTTCCAAGAGGAAATTGTCGAGGATATATCATTCTGATGGTGACGGCTCTCGAGCGCAGACACCATTATAAACCCTGATGGTTCTCTGATCCGGACAAGACATCGTGATACGAGCAAGGCTATCGAAGCCATGGTTTGATTAGTTCACGACGGTTATGACAGGATGCTGCGGATATCATGCCATGCTTTTCCATGGATTTGTACTTACTATGGACCCTTAAAGAGTCATAGAATTTTGTCATGGAGCTGGACCATCAGATGTGAAAGTCATTGCGGTTTCGGGATAGCAATTTCAAGTTAGTTGTTCGGTAGAGTAGGTGCAACGATCCATTGCGACTCAGGGCTCAAGGAAGAGGAACCATCCTACCCTATGACCTTTAGAGCATATTACCGACAACTTCAACCTCTGAGGTTCCACACCGTGCATCAGATAATGCCAGGACAAGAAATAAAGAATTCGCCGAAATTGGCGGTCTTTGACTTTTTCATCGACGTCAACCAATTCACAGATTGGCCGAGAAAGAAAACTTTTGACTCAACATCGATAAACAAGGAACAGGTCAAGCAGCTCCCCAAAACTAATCGTCAATTAACAGAGCAAATCTATGCTTCGTCGAGTGGCACGCCCAGTGGGACCCGCTTAGGGTTTTTCCCTCGACAAATTTTTCTTGCGAAGAAGGTGAAGTTTGGGGGAACGTCTCCTTCCGATTTGAATACCTGATTATTGTAAGTCCTATAATACACGTTGGCAATCAGGTTTGTCTTGACCATGTCTTCATTTTTTATGTTGGCCGGCAGCCATTGCCTTTTTGGATCAATCACTTGATTTTGCCATCATATGTTATATGCGATTATTTATTATGCAAACCACGTTAGAATACTAGTCTTTGCTCACATCTATGACATGGATCGAATATGATATCCAGCTTTCAAGTTAATCCGACATCCAAATTAATCATTTTTTGCATGTCCTCGAGAAGGGTATCGGCCCGATATGTTTTCATAACTTATATGATGAGGCAAGTTGTCCAGGATTTAGTCTTTAATATTCTGATTGATGCCACTATGAATTAACCTGTATGCCTCTCATGACAAGTAGCTTTAGCGGCTGAAGCTCCCATAAACTTCATGATGAAAATTTGTTGAGGTCTAAATCACTTATTATGGTGATGGATTTCGTCCATCAATTCATATATTTTAATGGGCTCGATTATTATTTACATACACGACTGTATGAACCTTTGTTTAACTCTTTCACAAACATATGCCAACATGAATATGAAACCTTTTAGAGTTAAAAGGGGATTTTCATGTTAAATTTTCGAGGATATGACCTATAATTACTTATGGCCAAAAGTGTATGGACAGTTTATCAAAAGCTTGTGCTTTTTAAAGGCAATGGTTCTTTCCTTTTTTTTTTCGTGAATTTAGATGCCTAATTTGATGTGGACATTGTCAACATTTTGATACATGTGCTTAACATACAACTGGATGTCAATTTGGTTCAAGCTGGTAATTACGAAGTCCACATAAACTTGGTACTAGTGATTAGGTTTGTCAAATACATGCCTACTCGAGGAATGATTACACATATTATTTCTAATCCTTTTCTTGGAGTTCATTGGTCAAATCTGGCTTCAAGCTTCAGTTCTCGGGATATGCGTCTCTCCTCAACATTTAAATCAAGCACCAGTTTAGCTAAATCATGAGCATGCAGCAAGGTTCTGACAACTACACTCGTTTTCCACATGAAACACTTCGAATCAATCATCATGATATTTGGCCAAAAAAAGGTTCATGATTGAAGGTTTTTTCAGATCCTCCTTTAATTTGAAAAGATATTCCTCAAAATTTCCTAATACTATGACAATTTCTTCTTCAGCATATGCAGTACTAGCAAACAGAGACTGCAAACTGCACACCCACCACGAAAGCTCTCGTATAGAAAAGTACTTCCACTAAGTATGCATGGTTGGTTACCCCATCATATGTGGCCATCTTTTTTATCAAACACATATTGAAATCAAATTCGAGATAGTGGCAGGATAATTCTGTTTTCACACGCACTAAATATGGAAAATAAACGAAATATAAATATAATTATGAATCCTTTCCCCATGTAATAGTATCCACTCCAAACCCACAAATTAAGAAATTTTCACACCTATTTACTTGAAGGGGAAAAAAAGAGATATAAATAAAGCTTGAATCAATAAAGGGGAACAATGCTCCTTAAGGGAAACAACTGGTCAACTAATATCATTACTATCATAGCTCTGGAACAGAAAGAATATGAGAATCCATAGCAAAAGTAACACTTGACAGCATAAATGCTTTTCTTCAAATCAGCTGTATGTACATTCAAGTGGGAAAGATTCAATGTTGTATGTACAATCCGCTGTATGTACATCAACTGTATGTACAATCAGCTGTATGTACATTCAATGTTGCATCTTAATTGAAACTAAATTGGTAGAAAAGGAAAGAGAATCGAACCAAAATTTAATATATTATCTCCGAGAAAGTAATATTGATTAGCTACACTATCCGTACATGTTGAATAGAAATTAAATACTTCAACCAACAAAACTTGAGACAGATCATTTTGTAGCAGGGAGTTCAATGTGAATCGTGCTATTGGACTATGTATACAATCAGATTCAGCATCCAGCCTTTTGGCGGTTTGTACTGGAATTTGAGTCTTTGATCAAAGTTGCTACCAGACAACCATATGAAGAAAATCAAATTCAGCCATATTGAATGTCACGCTTGCTAATCCTAATCTCTGACACGATTGCCAATGTTGAATCATAAATGCAAAGAGCAAACCACGCAATTTTTCTCTAGTTTTATGACATCAGTAAGATGGCTACATAAAACCAAACTAGGCAACTGAAGTACTGAAAACAAGAGGACTGCACATTGACGCTTCAGCTAGAATACTACGATTTCCAGATGCATCTAACCATGAAATTGGGACATACCTGGACTGAGAACTTCAATTGCATCTTGGTTTCACTCTGAGACCCAGTGGTGCAGCTTAAATTATCAGCGGAAACCGAACCAAACAAAACAAATCAAAGTAACTCCCTTCCTCAAGCATACTGCTAATCCCATCTATTTCATTGCTTTCGCATCACTAAATCAAAAGGGATTTGGCCGCACGATGAAGGTAAAAGAAACATACACGGGTCCAAAGAATCTCTTTTCCGGGTTAAGGAAGAATCTCAGTTCAACGAAGCCTTAACTGGGAAGCAACGGAAGAAGTCCTAAATTTATTACCCAAAGAGGTCATAATACAGTAAACATTTTTTCTAAAAATCAACCCCTATCAACTAAAACTTCCTAAATTATTGAATCAACAGACACTCTAACAACAAAAAATCCCTCCTAGAGTTACATTTACTTTATCACAGAAAAAATTCAAGAGTAATCAAAAAGGGTTCTAGGGGAAAAAGAATCCTCAGACCACTATAGACGCATACATCAAACTAAATCCGTGATAATTTTAAATGCCGGAGAAAAGAACCCTCAAATTCAACAAATGAATAAAGTAAAAAATCAAGAACACCTTGTAGATAGAAGAACCCACCAAAACCATGTCCAACACAGCTCCAGACTTCGATTCGGTAAAATGTAGTTAAACGCTGCGTTTCATATAAACTAGGGCTGGAATTGCATGGTGGAATTTAAATCGACTTGGCCGGCGAAATTGTAGTAAAGAAAAGCAACCACATGATTAGTGCTGACAATCTCCGACACGACCTAAAATTTCCACACGAACCCGATACGAAATAAGCGGGTTAGGGTTGAGAATTTAAACCCATATAATAAATAAATCAGGTTAGGATCGACAAGTTTATTATACAGATCGGGTTCGGGTCAACTTGCCCGGTTGCCCGAGTTACCCAGATAAATATAAATGATGTGTTTTATAGGGATATTTTAGAATTTAGCACAAATCTTAACCCTAATTTTACTCTCATATATATACTCTTTATGTTGCAATCAACCCACTATTACAAGGTTACTCCCTTAGGCGGCCTAAGTTCGTTGCTTCGTCTATTCCTCCCGGCGGCCTCCAACCAAAATTCCCAAGAAAAATGAGAAACCTCCGACCAAAATTCCCAAATCGACTTCACAACTCATTAATCATCATCCTCACGGCGGCCTCCGACCCAAATTTTTATCAGATCTGATCATCATCTTTGCGGAGGGTCTCTCTTCTTTTCTCCAGATTCGCTAGATGCGTCAGCCTTCAGGTTTCCTTCTTCCTCCACCAAACTTTTATCCCGTTTTTTCTTTTTCTATTTCTCTGGCTTTTTTCCTGAACACCTAGCAGATTGTTTTGAGGGTGAAATTTTTCATTTTTTTGGATTTTTTTTGTTGCTACCAACTAAATCTTGCGCTACTCTCTCCACATTTGCAGACGTTTCAGCAAACACATTCATGTTTCATCTGTAATTTTGTCTGGTGTGCATGGTCTTGAGGTTAGCGGTAGTGAGATTGATTGTGACTACTGATGATGTCTCAATTAAAGATGGAAATCAGAAAAGTGCCATACAAGAATCTCAAGATGGTGGACAAACTACTGTAATTCGAATGCTAGTTATTTGGATCAAGGTTGTAACTTGTAATTTAGTAATTTGGATGTTAACTTGCATTTTTAAGGTTGTAATATGTGATTTGGTACCTGAAATTTTTAGAGTTCATACGTTAGTGAAATTATGAGTTTTTGTAAATTCAGATTTTTTTTTTTTAGAATTTCGAGTTAACAGGTCGGGTCACAGGTGACCTGAATATTTTCAGGTCGGGTTAGGGTTTTGAAAGTCGACCTGTTTATTTATACAGTCGGGTTCAGGTTCGCTATATTTTATCCGAGTTTGAGTATGACCCGACACGCCAACCCGAACCCGACACGAATTGCCTACCCTACACGTGATGACGCAATAATCATATTCGAGGGAGTAAGAATACAATAAATAGTAAATTTGAGGGGTCAAAATATAATTATTGATTATGGTTCCTTACAATGCTTTTGTGGGTGTTGGTGTGTTCCTCACAATCCCTTGTTCCTTATGATAGAGTATCACTTCCACCAGTGCGGGTTAAACCGTGGTTACGTGATGTTATTAGAGCCCTTAAAAAAGTAAAATAAAATACACATTGATGGAAGGAACAAGAGATTAAAGATGTTTTGATCATGTAAAATGATAATGTATATTTCAAAACTTTACTTATAATATAAAATGATATATATTTCCAAAAATGAAAGTAATATTTACACTTACAACTGTGCTATTGTTGTTCATTGCCATCAGAACTGAGTAGATCAGTTGCAGCCTCCCTACGTAACTGAGATGCTTCGAACTCGAACATCTTATTTTCGCCGTCATTTTCTGGATCAATACATCACACTCCATTTGAGTCCACTTCCTTGGGGATAATGGTACCCCTAAGTATTTCATTGGAAACTTTCCAGCTCTGAATCCTGTCAACTTGCACACCTTCTCCTTTATCATCAGAGACCCCTTCAAAATAGATATCAGACTTGGCAGGATTAGCCACCAACCCTGTGCATGCTGAGAATTTCGTAAGCACCTCTACTACCTTCTTAACTGTATATTCATCTGCCTAACAAAATATCATCAAATTTTCGGCAAAGCAAATATTAGTTAATCTCAAACTCTTACACTATAGGTGAAACCTGAAATTCCTACCCTCTGCCGCCTCCTTCAGCAATCTGGTGAGGTATTCCATTATCATTACGAAGATCAGAGGGGAAAATTAATAGGGTTTGCAGAAACTTTTTGTGGGGTGGTACTGACTCAGGCTCAAAAATGTCTTTGGTGTGCTGGGAACAGGTATGCAGAATGAAAAGAGAGGGAGGCCTCAATATTAGAGACGCCTGTACTTGGAATCAAGCAACAATTATGAAGCATGTTTGGAGCCTGGCTGAAAAGGCGGATAATCTATGGGTGAAGTGGATTCATGAGATCTAATTCAAGGGGCCAGTTGGCAGTGGAAACAGATAATGAAGCTCAAAGATCGAATGAGGAATGAGATCTCTGGTGGAAAATGGCTGCACACAAATTCAGGTAAGTTTACCATCTCTTCTGCCTATAAGTGGCTTATGGGTGAATGTGATAGAGAAGTAGCTGCACAGTTTATTTGGTCGAAATGTAATGTGCCAAAGCACAATTTTTTTGTATGGTTATTCTGGAGAGGTAGATTACTTACTAAGGACAGATTATTAAAATGACTCTTTTGAATGGTGTTGAAGATTGTGTACTGTGTTCAGCCAATCCAAAGACCATAGAACATTTGTTTTTTGGCTGTTACTTCTCTGGTACTGTGGTGAGAAACCTACTGCAGTGGTTAGGAATGCAGAATGTTCCCAACACTCAGAAGGAGTGGAAACGACGTATCATGAAATGCTGGAGGAAATCACGGTTGAAAAGAAGAATTATGTTCGCGACCATGGCTGCAGCAATGTACCATATCTGGGAGGAGAGAAACATGAGAATTTTCAGAGATAAGAGAAGAAAGGAAGAGGATATAGTAGCTGTGATCAAGACAGAAGTAAAATGGAGACTGGATCATTGTATTGGAAACATAAAATCAGACAGGGAAGTAACAAATTTGTGTCAGTTGTTTAAGTAAATGTATAGTTACAATAGTAGCAGAGTTGTAATAGCGATGTATTTTTTTGTTGTAAATATGCACTCTCTTGTGGTTGATTTATAATATATTTACATTTCACCAAAAAAAAAAACTATGCTATTGTTTGTTTAGGTGTATTATGAAATAATTATTTAATATATTATATTAAAACTAATTATTCCTATGTTCTAAAGTCTATTGAGATTGAACTATTTTTATGTCTCAATGTATTACTCCCTACGTCCCATAATTATTGTCCAGTTTTACTAAAATGAAAGATTTTATTTTTGGTCAAACTTAACTACATTTTACCTTAAACAACCAGATATACCCCTACATAAGTAATTGTTTAACCACTAAGATTTTTTGGATAATGTTTTTTACTAAAGACAAATGTGTAACTTGATCCATAAAAAGTCAAATTGGACAATAATTTTGAGACAAAATTTTTTGGGCAAAGTGGACAATAATTATGGGACGGAGGGAGTACTATTTTTATTTCAAATATTGATTATTTTAAAAAGGAAGTAATATAAATTTAAAACAGAACCATCTCGAGATAAAAATACAGATACCGAAGATGTCCAAATTTCGCATGTAATTACACCATCATTTTTAACAACAACAGATTGTCCTCCCACATTCATCATTATAATCTTTTCAATGAAGAAAAAGAACTAAGAAAAAACAAATATTCAAACAGTCAAACTAATTGCTACCCAGAAACCCTTCGATAAACCAATTGAATCCACCTTGGGAATCATCATCATAAATTGAGTGACCCACCAGGAGTGAACACTTCCCTTGATTTCTTTGATGAATTGGGGTCGTTATTTCTTTGTTTCTTACCATAATTAGCTATTAGTTTTAGTAGATTATAACCTTATTTTATTTATTGATCAAATAATATAAAGAAGACCTTACTTTCAATTTTAAATCATAATAAAGAAAATAAAAAGAACCATTTGTATAATTAAGTCAAAACTTATAAGTCCACAGTCTTCTTCTTCATTTAAGTGTTTACCAATTTCTTCCTCATCAGTCCACGCATACCATCTCTTTAATTTACCCTCTCTGTCTGTATCGTCACTCGAAAATTGAAGTTATTAGATATTTAATCTCGTCACTCGTCACTTGAAAACGATGTGGGTTTATTTTATTTGTGTGGATTTGGCACCCCATCATATATCATAATCAATATAATCATTAATCTTTGTAATCATTTCAATGAAGAAAAAGAGCTAAGAAAAAAGAAATACTCAAATATACACGCTAATTACTACATTGAAACCTTTCGATAAACCAAATGAATCCACCTTGGGAATCATCATCATAAACTGAGTGATCCACCAGGAATAAACACTTCTTCCTTCGTTTTTGTGAGAATGTGGGGTCTTTGTTTCTTTGTTCCTTACCATAATTAGCTATTAGTTTTAGTAGATTATAACCTTATTTTATTTGTTGATCAAATGATATAAAGAAGACCCTATTTCCACTATTAAATCATAATAAAGAAAATAAAAAGGACCATTTGTAAAATTTAGTCTAAACTAATAAGTCCCTAGTCTTTTCTTCTTCATTTAAGTCTTTACCACTTTTCTTTTTCATTAGTCCATACATACCACCTCTTCATTTCTCTCCCTCTCCCTGTCTAGCCAATCCAAAATCAAAGTTATTGGGTAAGAAATGTATCCAGCAATGTGATGATCAACCAGAACCCAACCCAAATGGTCAAAGATTTGAAATTATACACATAAATTATTTAACAGTGTAAATGTTGAACAATATTAAACAAACCCCATGTAGAATATAAAAAATTTAAGTCCCTTGTTAGGTGGCATGCTAAGGATGAGGATGCTTTAGGCCATGATAGTATCCAAAATTTGATGGAAGAATGGGGTTTGTTGATTGTTTTGTTTGTAAATTGGGGGGGGAGGAGGATAGATAAAAATTTCTTGTGATAAAATTGTAGAGTTGGAAACGAAAACCTAAAAAGTGTTAAGAAAAATGTGGGTGATTTGCGATGGTGTAATGTCGCATGACATTCATGTTGTTTGGTCAGAAGGTGTTTGGAGTTGGTACCGGGAACAGCAGCTGATGTGCACGTGGGACGAACCAAAATTAAATTTGAAGTAAATTTGGATTGAGGCCTTTATATATTTACCTAATAAAGTTTTTTGATTAGAATGTAACACTTTATTCATGGAATCTCAAGGCTGAAGACAAATAGGCTTATTTGACACTAAACATGAAAAGATATTTCTTGAATGTGGGGCATATACCACTATCACATTAGTTTCAATAAACTTAAAAAGCACTTACAATTGCCTTGATAGGTAATTATAATTTTTATCATTTAACGGCCCTTTTACCATGTGTCACGAAAAGTTTTTAACATTCTATCATAATTATTATAATCGTTAATCATTGTAATAATTTCAAAGAAAAAAAAGAGCTAAGAAAAAAGAAATACTCAAACCGTCAAACTATATACTCCACTGAAACCCTTCGATAAACCAAATGAATCTACCTTGGGAATCATCATCATAAGCTGAGTGACCCACCAGGAATAAACACTTCTTCCTTGGTTTCTGTGAGGATGTGGGGTCTTTGTTTCTTTGTTCCTCACCATAATTAGCTATTTGTTTTAGTAGATTGTAACCTTATTTTATTTATTGATCAATTGATATAAACAAGACCCTACTTCCACTGTTAAATCATAATACATGAAATAAAAAGGACCGTTTGTAAAATTTAGTCTAAACTAATAAGTCCCCAGTCTGTTCTTCTTCATTTAAGTCTTTACCAGTTTTCTTTTTCATTAGTCCATACTTGCCACCTCTTCATTTCTCTCCGTCTCCCACTCTATCTTGCCAACCTAAAATAGAAGTTATCAGATATTTAATATGAAATTTTTCAAGGCTGGAAGTATCAAGAAGAAATCTGAGATAGAGAAATATATCCAACAATCAACAAGAACCACACCCGAATGATCAAAGATTAGAAGTTATACACATAAATTATTTAACAGTGTATATGCTAAACAAGATTGAACAAACACCGAGCAAAGTATGCAAAATTTAAACCCCTTGTTAGGAGGCATGCTAACGATGAGGATGCGATGGGTAATAACAACATCAAAATTTGATGGAAGAATGGGGTTGGTGGATTCATTTATTTCTTAATAAACGTCTTAAGGAAAATGGGGCAGTAGATATAAATTTATTGGGATGAAATGGTGGATTTGGAAACGAGCAACTAAAATGGTGCAATTGAGAAAAATCGTTGTGATTTGCGGTGAGAAGTAACATCACAGGACGTTCATATCGTTTTTGTCAGAAGGTGTTTGGAGTTGGTACGGGAAAAGAGCACGGGATGTGCACGTGGGATGAACCAAAATTGAATTTGAAGTCAATTTGGATTGAGGCTTTTATATATTTACTTAATAGAGTTTTTTGAGTCGAATGTAAGGATTAATTCATTGAATCTTCAGGCTGAAGATAAAAAGTAAAACTACTCTTTCTTTTTTGTTTTTTTTATAATAAAGAAATATGCAATATTTTTCATAGAATTATTAAAGCGAACCTCACTACAAGAAAAAGGTAGTAAAAAGGGACTTTTTAGTATCCTTTCAAATAGCCTATATCGACATTAAACTTATAAAGACCTTGCTTGAATGTGGAGTATATACCAATCTCACATTAGTTTTAATAAACTGTAAAAGCCCTTATAAGTGCAATTATAGGTAATTCTAAATTTAACAATTTAATGACTCTTTTACTGAGTGTTCGGATAAGTGTTTAACCTTCTATTATAATCATTATAATCATTAATCATTATAATCGTTTCAGTGAAGAAAAAGAGATAACCAATAAAAAGAAAACTCAAACAATCAAACTAATAGCTACACGGAGACCCTTTGATAAACCAAATGAACCTACCATGGGAATCATCATCATAAATTGAGTGACCCACCAAGAATAAACAGTTCTTCCCTTGGTTTCTATTATAAGGTCGGGTCTTTATTTATTTGTTTCTTACCATAAATACCTATTACTTTTAGTAGATTATAAGCTTATTTTATTTATTTATCAAATAAGATAAAAAAAAGACCCTACTTCCACTATTAAATCATAATAAAGAAAATAAAAAGGACCATTTGAAAATTTTAGTGTAAATTTATAAGTTCCCAGTTTTGTTTTTCTTCACTTAACTGCTTACCAGTTTTCTTCTTCATCAATCGATACTCACCACCTCTTCATTTCTCTAAATTTATTATATCTATTTGTAAGGATAAGTCTTTAACATTTTATTATAATCATTAAGCATTATAATCTTTTAAAAGTAGAAAAAGAGTTAAGAAAAAAACAGTACACAAACAATCAAACTAATTGCTACCCTGAAACCCTTCGATAAACAAAATGATTTTTGAAGGCAGCATCATGGAGATATGAAAACTGATTTTTGCAATCAAGACTCATGTTGGTGATCTTTTGAGAGTGCATGACTTGAAAGTGGCAACGTTGGTGGAGAAGTCTTTTTTTGGGGCTACTTTGAAGAAGAATCCGCGGCCTCCAGTTAAAGAGGTTAGGTGGATTCCTCCTCTTTCTAATTCTTATGTCCTAAATACAGATGGTTCATCTGTTTTAGGGGAAGCGGGATATGGTTTTGTCATTCGAGGAGAGGAAGGAACTTTTGTTTATGGTAAAAGTGGTTACCTTGGAGATGGTAATAGCTACATGGCAGAGACAGCAGGGGCTCTCTTCGGATTGCGAAAGTGTGAAATGATGAATCTTCCTAATGTTTATTTACGAACTGATAATCAGAGTTTGGCTTGGGCATTGACCCACCCTCCGGCTTTTCCCTTGAGATTTCATCTTCCTTTTCAAGAAATGCTTTCTATTATACTCGGAAATGGGTATACAGTTTCTCATGTTTTTAGGGAAGTAAACTTCGTAGCTGATAAGTTAGCCAAAAATGCATCTTCTGGTAACTCGGAAATGTATTTAGTGTTAGCTTCTTTGCCTAGATATGTAAATGGATTATTGGTCTTAGATCAATCTTCTTTCCCTTATATTCGTAGTAAGCCCACATGATGTACTATGGTATGATACATGCTCTGCAATAAGCTTTTGTTATTTTTTTAATAACAAAAAGCAAGGGAGGCATGAAACTAGGAAACTAGCTAGTATAAATGTTCATCCTTCGGGTAGACCCCTTGGGTGCATCGTACTAGGTGGCATTGGCTGATTCAAAAATTTACCTACTGGGTAGACCCCTTGAGTTTTTTTTTTTTTGAATCAGTTGGAACCTGAAAGTCGCCTTGAGCTCAATATTTATTTAAAAAAAAAAAAACAAAATGAACCCACCTTGGGAATTATCATCATAAACTAAGTGTCCCACAAGGAACAAACATTTCTTTCCATGGTTTCTATGATGAGGTCGAATCTTTGCTTCTTTGTTTCTCACCATAATTAGCTATTAGTTTTAGTAAATTATAATTTTATCTTATTTATTGATAAAATAATACGAACAAGCTCTTAGTTCAATTGTTAAATCATAATAAAGAAAATAAAAAGGACCATTTTTAAAGTTTAGTCTACACTTACAAGTCTACAGTTTTTCTTCTTCTTCATGTAACTCTTTTTACCGGTTTTCTTCTTCATCAGTCCACACTGACAACCTCTTCTTTTTCCTCTATGTCTGTCTCCTCCATCGAAAATAAAGTTATTAGATATTTAATAAGAAATTTTTCATGGCTGGAAGAATCAACAAGGGACCTATAATGGAGAAATGTATCTAGCAAGGTGATGATCAACAAGAACCCAACCCAAATCATCAAAGATTTCAAGTTTTATACACAGAAATTATTTAACAGTGTAAATGCTCAGCAAGATTAAACAAACCCCATGCAGAGTATAAAAAATTAAAGCCCCTTGTTAGGTGGCATGCTAGGCATAAGGATGCGTTAGGCTGTGACAACATCAAAATTGATGGAAGAATGGGTTGGTGGATTCTTTTGTTTGTAAATAAACATATGAAGGAAAAATTGTTTGGTAGATATAAATTTATTGGGATGAAATGGTGGATTTGGAAATGACCAACTAAAATGATGCAACTAAGAAAAATCATTGTGATTTGCAGTGAGAAATAATGTCACACGACATTCGTATTGTTTTGGTCAGAAGGTGTTTGGAATTGGTACGGGAAAAGAGCACGCGATGTGCACGTGGGAGAACCAAAATTAAATTTGTAGTCAATTTGCATTGATTCTTTTATATATTGACTTAATAAAGTTTTTGAGTAGAATGTAACAATTAATTCATCGAATCTCCAATCTAAAGATAAAATGTAAAACTATTCTTTCTTCTTCTTTTTTTTTTCTTTTACGATAAAGGAATATGCAACTTTTTTTTCATACAATTGTTAAAGCAAATCTCACTACATGAAAAAGGTACTAAAAAGGCACTTTTTAGTATCTTTATAAATAGGCTATTTAACATTAAATTAATCAAAACATTGCTTTAATCTGTGGTATATACTATAATCACATTGGTTTTAATAAACTGTATAAGCAATGATAAGTGCCATGATAGGTAATTATAATCTTTACAATTTAACGATCTTTTTACTGCATGTCAGGATAAGTCTTTAATATTTTATTATAATCATTAAGCATCATAATCTTTTCAAAGTACAAAAACAGTTAAGAAAAAAAAGTACACAAACAATCAAACTAATTGCTACCCGGAAACCCTTCAATAAACAAAATGAACCCAACTTGGGACTCATCACCGTAAACTGAGTGTCCCACCAGGAACAAACACTTCTTTCCTTCGTTTCTATGATGAGGTTGAATCTTTACTTCTTTGTTTCTCACCATAATTAACTATTAGTTTTAGTAGATTATAACCTTATCTTTTTTGTCGATAAAATAATACAAACAAGCTCATAGTTCAACTGTTAAATCATAATAAAGAAAATAAAAAGGACCATTTGTAAAATTTAGTATACACTTACAAGTCTACAGTTTTCTTCTTCTTCATTTAACTCGTTACCGGTTTTCTTCTTCATCAATCCACACTGGCAATCTCTTTGTTTTCCTCTATGTCTGTCTCGTCCATCAAAAATAAAAGTTATTGGATATGTATTAAGAAATTTTTCATGGCTGGAAGAATCAACAAGGGAACTGTAATGAAGAAATATAGCTAGCAAGGTGATGAACAACAAGAACCCAACCCAAATGATCAAAGATCTCAAGTTATACACAGAAATTATTTAACAGTGTAAATGATGAGCAAGATTAAACAAACCCCATGCAGGGTATGAAAAATTTAAGTCCCTTGTTAGGTGGCATGCTAGGGATGAGTATGCGTTAGGCCGTGACAACATCAAAATTTGATGGAAGAATGGGTTGGTGGATTCTTTTGTTTGTAAGTAAACATATGGAGAAAAAATGGAGTGATAGATATAAATTTATTGGGATGAAATGGTGGATTCGGAAATGACCAACTAAAATGGTGCAACTAATCATTGTGATTTGCAGTGAGAAATAATGTCACATGACATTCGTATTGTTTTAGTCAGAAGGTGTTCGAAAAATTTGAAGTAAATTTGCATTGAGGCTTATACCTATTTACTTAATAAAATTTTATAGCAGTATGTAACAATTAATTAATCGAATCTCCAGGCTAAAGATAAAATATAAAACTGTTCTTTCTTCTTCTTTTTTTTTACGATAAAGGAATATGCAACTTTTTTTCACACAATTGTTAAATCAAATCTCAGTACATGAAAAATGTCCATAAAAGGAACTTTTTAGTATCTTTTTAAATAGGTTATTTTAACATTAAACTAAAGAAGACATTGGTTTAATGTGTGGTATATACCATTATCACATTGGTTTTAATAAATAGCATAAGCACTTTTAAGTACCATCATAGGTAATTCTAATTTTTACCATTTAACAACCTTTTTACTTCATGTCAGGATAAGTCTTTACCATTTTATTATAATCATTAAGCATTATAATCATTTCAATGAAGAAAAAGAGTTTAGAAAAAAAAAGTACACAAACAATCAAACTAATTGCTACCTTGAAACCCTTTGATAAACAAAATGAACCCGCCTTGGGAATCGTCATCTTAAACTGAGTGTCCCACCAGAAACAATCACTTCTTTCCCTGGTTTCTATGATGAGGTTGTGTCTTTGCTTCTTTGTTTCTCACCATAATTAGCTATTAGTTTTAATAGATTATAACCTTATCTTATTTATTGATAGATTAATACAAACAAGCTCTTAGTTCAACAGTTAAATCATAATAAAGAAAATAAAAAAGAACCATTTGTAAAGTTTAGTCTACACTTACAAGTCTACAGTTTTCTTCTTCTTCATCTGTACATACTGACAATCTCTTCGTTTTCCTCTATGACTGTCTCGTCTATCGAAAATAAAACTTACTGGATACTTAATAAGATATTCTTCATGGCTGGAAGATAAACAAGGGATCTGTAATGGAGAAATGTATCTAGCAAGGTGATGCTCAACAAAAACCCAACCCAAATGATCAAAAATTTCAAGTTATACATAGAAATTATTTAACAGTGTAAATTGTGAGCAAGATTAAACAAACCCATGCAAAGTATGAGAAATTTATGTCCCTTGTTAGGTGGTATGCTAGGGATGAGGATCCGTTAGGCTGTGACAATATCAAAATTTGATGGAAGAATGGGTTGGTGGATTCTTTTGTTTGTAAATAAACATATGAATGAAAAATGGGGGGGCGGGGGTAGATATAAATTTATTGGAATGAAATTGTGGATTTGGAAATGACCAACTATAATGGTGCAACAAAGAATAATCATTGTGATTTGCAGTAAGAAATAATGTCATACGACATTCGTATTGTTTCGGTCAGAAGGTGTTTGCAATTGGTACGGGTAAGTAGCACGCAATGTGCATGTGGGAGAACCAAAATTAAATTTGAAGTCAATTTGCATTGAGGCTTTTATATATTTGTTTAATAAAGTTTTTTAGTATAATTTAACAATTAATTCATCGAATCTCCAGGCTAAAGATAAAATGTAAAACTATTCTTTCTTCTTCGTTTTCTTTTTTTACGACAAATGAATATGCAACTTTTTTTCATACAATTGTTAAAGCAAATCTCACTACATAAAAAAGGTCCTAAAAGGCACTTTTTAGTATCTTTATAAATAGGCTATTTTAACACTAAACTAATAAGAACATTGCTTTAATGCGTGTTATATACCATTATCACATTGATAATAAACTGTATAAGTACTTATAAGATGTGTGATAGGTAATTCGAATTTTTACCATTTATCGACCTTTTTACTGCATGTCAGGATAAGTCTTTAACATTTTGCTATAATCATTAAGCAATATAATAATTCAATTAAGAAAAAGACTTAAGAAAAAAAAGTAGACAAACATTCACACTAATTGCTACCATGAAACCCTTCGATAAACAAAATAAACCCACCTTGGGAATCATCATCTCAAACTGAGTGTCCCACCAGAAACAAACACTTCTTTCCTTTGTTTTTATGATGAGGTCGTGTTTTTGCTTCTATTTTTCTCACCATAATTAGCTATTAGTTTTAGTAGATTATAACCTTATCTTATTTATTGGTAAAATAATACAAACAATCTCTTAGTTCAACTGTTAAATCATAATAAAGAAAATAAAAAAGACCATTTGTAAAATTTAGTCTACGCACACAAGTCTACAGTTTTCTTCTTCTTCATCAGTCCACACTGACAAGCTCTTCGTTTTCCTCTATGTCTGTCTCGTCCATCGAAAATAAAAGTTATTGGATATTTAATAAGAAATTCTTTATGGCTGGAAGAATGAGCAAGCGATCTGTAATGGAAAATTGTATCTAGGAGGGTGATGATCAACAAGAACCCAACCCAAATGATCAAAGATTTCAAATTATACATAGAAATTATTGAATAGTGTAAATGCTTAACAAGATTAAACAAACCCCATGCAGAGTGTGAAAAATTTAATTCCCTTGTTAGGTGGCATGCAAGGGATGGGGATGCGTTAGGCCTTGAAAACATCAAAATTTGATAGAAGAATGGGTTGGTGGATTCATTTGTTTGTAAATAAACATATGAAGGAAAAATGGGGTGGTAGATATAAATTTATTGGTATAAAATGGTGGATTCGGAAATGACCAACTAAAATGATGCAACAAATAAAAATCATTATGATTCTCAGAGACAAATAATGTCACACGACATTCGTATAGTTTTGGTCAAAAGGTGTTTGGAATTGGTACGGGAAAATAGCACGCGATGTGCACGTGGGAGAACAAAAATTAAATTTGAAGTCAATTTGCATTGAAGCTTTTATATATATTTACTTAATAAAGTTTTTTAGAAGAATGTAACAATTAATTCATCGAATTCCATGCTATAGATAAAATGTAAAACTATTCTTTCTTCTGCTTTTTTTTTACGATAAAGTAAAATGCAACTTTTTTCCATACAATTGTTAAAGCAAATCTTTCTACATGAAAAAGGTCCTAAAAAGGCGCTTTCTAGCATCTTTAAATAGGCTATTTTAACACTAATCTGATAAAGATGTTGCTTTAATATGTGTTATATACCATTATCACATTGGTTTTAATAAACTGTTTAAGCACTTATAAGTGGCATGATAGGTAATTCTAATTTTTACAATTTATCGACCTTTTTACTGCATGTCAGGATAAGTCTTTAATGTTTTACTATAATCATTAAGCATTATAATCATTTCAATTAAGAAAAAGAGATAAGAAAAAAGAGTACACAAACAATCTAACTAATTGCCACCTTGAAACCATTTGATAAAAAAAATGAACCCGCCTTGGGAATTGTCATCTTAAACTGAGTGTCCCACCAGGAACAATCACTTCTCTCCTTGGTTTCTATGATGAGGTCGTGTCTTTGCTTCTTTGTTTCTCACCATAATTAACTATTAGTTTTAGTAGATTATAACCTTTTCTTATTTATTGATAAAATAATACAATCAAGCTCCTAGTTTAACTGTTAAATCATAATAAAGAAAATAAAAAAGAACCATTTTTAAAGTTTAGTCTACACTTACAAGTCTACAGTTTTCTTCTTCTTCATCAGTCCACACTGACAACCTCTTCGTTTTCCTCTATGTCTGTCTTGTCCATCGAAAATAAAAGTTATTGGATATTTAATAAGAAATTCTTTATGGCTGGAAGAATGAGCAAGCGATCTGTAATGGAGAATTGTATCTAGGAGGGTGATGATCAACAAGAACCCAACCCAAATGATCAAAGATTTCAAATTATACATAGAAATTATTGAATAGTGTAAATGCTTAACAAGATTAAACAAACCCCATGCAGAGTGTGAAAAATTTAATTCCCTCGTTAGGTGGCATGCAAGGGATGGGGATGCGTTAGGCCTTGAAAACATCAAAATTTGATAGAAGAATGGGTTGGTGGATTCATTTGTTTGTAAATAAACATATGAAGGAAAAATGGGGTGGTAGATATAAATTTATTGGTATAAAATGGTGGATTCGGAAATGACCAACTAAAATGATGCAACAAATAAAAATCATTATGATTCTCAGAGACAAATAATGTCACACGACATTCGTATAGTTTTGGTCAAAAGGTGTTTGGAATTGGTACGGGAAAATAGCACGCGATGTGCACGTGGGAGAACAAAAATTAAATTTGAAGTCAATTTGCATTGAAGCTTTTATATGTATTTACTTAATAAAGTTTTTTAGTAGAATGTAACAATTAATTCATCGAATTCCATGCTAGAGATAAAATGTAAAACTATTCTTTCTTCTTCTTTTTTTTTTTACGATAAAGTAAAATGCAACTTTTTTCCATACAATTGTTAAAGCAAATATTTCTACATGAAAAAGGTCCTAAAAAGGCACTTTCTAGCATCTTTAAATAGGCTATTTTAGCACTAAACTAATAAAGATATTGCTTTACTATGTGTTACATACCATTATCACATTGGTTTTAATAAACTGTATAAGCACTTATAAGTGGCATGATAGGTAATTCTAATTTTTATAATTTATCGACCTTTTTACTACATGTCAGGATAAGTCTTTAATGTTTTACTATAATCATTAAGCATTATAATCATTTCAATTAAGAAAAAGAGATAAGAAAAAAGAGTACACAAACAATCTAACTAATTGCCACCTTGAAACCATTTGATAAACAAAATGAACCCGCCTTGGGAATTGTAATCTTAAACTGAGTGTCCCACCAGGAACAATCACTTCTTTCCTTGGTTTCTATGATGAGGTCCTGTCTTTGCTTCTTTGTTTCTCACCATAATTAACTATTAGTTTTAGTAGATTATAACCTTATCTTATTTATTGATAAAATAATACAAACAAGCTTCTAGTTTAACTGTTAAATAATAATAAAGAAAATAAAAAAGAACCATTTTTAAAGTTTAGTCTACACTTAAAAGTCTACAGTTTTCTCCTTCTTCATCAGTCCACACTGACAACCTCTTCGTTTTCCTCTATGTCATTCTCGTCCATCGAAAATAAAAGTTATTGGATATTTAATAAGAAATTCTTTATGGCTGGAAGAATGAGCAAGCGATCTGTAATGGAGAATTGTATCTAGGAGGGTGATAATCAACAAGAACCCAACCCAAATGATCAAAGATTTCAAATTATACATAGAAATTATTGAATAGTGTAAATGCTTAACAAGATTAAACAAACCCCATGCAGAGTGTGAAAAATTTAATTCCCTCGTTAGGTGGCATGCAAGGGATGGGGATGCGTTAGGCCTTGAAAACATCAAAATTTGATAGAAGAATGGGTTGGTGGATTCTTTTGTTTGTAAATAAACATATAAAGGAAAAATGGGGTAGTAGATATAAATTTATTAGTATAAAATGGTGGATTCGGAAATGGCCAACTAAAATGATGCAACAAATAAAAATCATTATGATTCTCAATGACATATAATGTCACACGACATTCGTATAGTTTTGGTCAAAAGGTGTTTGGAATTGGTACGGGAAAATAGCACGCGATGTGCACGTGGGAGAACAAAAATTAAATTTGAAGTCAATTTGCATTGAAGCTTTTATATTTATTTACTTAATAAAGTTTTTTAGTAGAATGTAACAATTAATTCATCGAATTCCATGCTAGAGATAAAATGTAAAACTATTCTTTCTTCTTCTTTTTTTTTTTTACGATAAAGTAAAATGCAACTTTTTTCCATACAATTGTTAAAGCAAATATTTCTACATGAAAAAGGTCCTAAAAAGGCACTTTCTAGCATCTTTAAATAGGCTATTTTAGCACTAAACTAATAAAGATATTGCTTTACTATGTGTTACATACCATTATCACATTGGTTTTAATAAACTGTATAAGCACTTATAAGTGGCATGATAGGTAATTCTAATTTTTATAATTTATCGACCTTTTTACTACATGTCAGGATAAGTCTTTAATGTTTTACTATAATCATTAAGCATTATAATCATTTCAATTAAGAAAAAGCGATAAGAAAAAAGAGTACACAAACAATCTAACTAATTGCCACCTTGAAACCATTTGATAAACAAAATGAACCCGCCTTGGGAATTGTCATCTTAAACTGAGTGTCCCACCAGGAACAATCACTTCTTTCCTTGGTTCTATGATGAGGTCCTGTCTTTGCTTCTTTGTTTCTCACCATAATTAACTATTAGTTTTAGTAGATTATAACCTTATCTTATTTATTGATAAAATAATACAAACAAGCTTCTAGTTTAACTGTTAAATAATAATAAAGAAAATAAAAAAGAACCATTTTTAAAGTTTAGTCTACACTTAAAAGTCTACAGTTTTCTTCTTCTTCATCAGTCCACACTGACAACCTCTTCGTTTTCCTCTATGTCATTCTCGTCCATCGAAAATAAAAGTTATTGGATATTTAATAAGAAATTCTTTATGGCTGGAAGAATGAGCAAGCGATCTGTAATGGAGAATTGTATCTAGGAGGGTGATAATCAACAAGAACCCAACCCAAATGATCAAAGATTTCAAATTATACATAGAAATTATTGAATAGTGTAAATGCTTAACAAGATTAAACAAACCCCATGCAGAGTGTGAAAAATTTAATTCCCTCGTTAGGTGGCATGCAAGGGATGGGGATGCGTTAGGCCTTGAAAACATCAAAATTTGATAGAAGAATGGGTTGGTGGATTCTTTTGTTTGTAAATAAACATATAAAGGAAAAATGGGGTAGTAGATATAAATTTATTAGTATAAAATGGTGGATTCGGAAATGGCCAACTAAAATGATGCAACAAATAAAAATCATTTTGATTCTCAGTGACATATAATGTCACACGACATTCGTATAGTTTTGGTCAAAAGGTGTTTGGAATTGGTACGGGAAAATAGCACGCGATGTGCACGTGGGAGAACAAAAATTAAATTTGAAGTCAATTTGCATTGAAGCTTTTATATGTATTTACTTAATAAAGTTTTTTAGTAGAATGTAACAATTAATTCATCGAATTCCATGCTAGAGATAAAATGTAAAACTATTCTTTCTTCTTCTTTTTTTTTTTTACGATAAAGTAAAATGCAACTTTTTTCCATACAATTGTTAAAGCAAATATTTCTACATGAAAAAGGTCCTAAAAAGGCACTTTCTAGCATCTTTAAATAGGCTATTTTAGCACTAAACTAATAAAGATATTGCTTTACTATGTGTTACATACCATTATCACATTGGTTTTAATAAACTGTATAAGCACTTATAAGTGGCATGATAGGTAATTCTAATTTTTATAATTTATCGAACTTTTTACTACATGTCAGGATAAGTCTTTAATGTTTTACTATAATCATTAAGCATTATAATCATTTCAATTAAGAAAAAGAGATAAGAAAAAAGAGTACACAAACAATCTAACTAATTGCCACCTTGAAACCATTTGATAAACAAAATGAACCCGCCTTGGGAATTGTCATCTTAAACTGAGTGTCCCACCAGGGAACAATCACTTCTCTCCTTGGTTTCTATGATGAGGTCGTGTCTTTGCTTCTTTGTTTCTCACCATAATTAACTATTAGTTTTAGTAGATTATAACCTTATCTTATTTATTAATAAAATAATACAAACAAGCTCCTAGTTTAACTGTTAAATCATAATAAAGAAAATAAAAAAGAACCATTTTTAAAGTTTAGTCTACACTTAAAAGTCTACAGTTTTCTTCTTCTTCATCAGTCCACACTGACAACCTCTTCGTTTTCCTCTATGTCATTCTCGTCCATCGAAAATAAAAGTTATTGGATATTTAATAAGAAATTCTTTATGGCTGGAAGAATGAGCAAGCGATCTGTAATGGAGAATTGTATCTAGGAGGGTGATGATCAACAAGAACCCAACCCAAATGATCAAAGATTTCAAATTATACATAGAAATTATTGAATAGTGTAAATGCTTAACAAGATTAAACAAACCCCATGCAGAGTGTGAAAAATTTAATTCCCTCGTTAGGTGGCATGCAAGGGATGGGGATGCGTTAGGCCTTGAAAACATCAAAATTTGATAGAAGAATGGGTTGGTGGATTCTTTTGTTTGTAAATAAACATATAAAGGAAAAATGG
The DNA here is from genome assembly GCA_949775105.1 of Oldenlandia corymbosa var. corymbosa. Classification (NCBI taxonomy): domain Eukaryota; kingdom Viridiplantae; phylum Streptophyta; class Magnoliopsida; order Gentianales; family Rubiaceae; genus Oldenlandia; species Oldenlandia corymbosa. The sequence continues at coordinate 2,946,155 of OX459123.1, forward strand.
GGTAGTAGATATAAATTTATTAGTATAAAATGGTGGATTCGGAAATGGCCAACTAAAATGATGCAACAAATAAAAATCATTTTGATTCTCAGTGACATATAATGTCACACGACATTCGTATAGTTTTGGTCAAAAGGTGTTTGGAATTGGTACGGGAAAATAGCACGCGATGTGCACGTGGGAGAACAAAAATTAAATTTGAAGTCAATTTGCATTGAAGCTTTTATATGTATTTACTTAATAAAGTTTTTTAGTAGAATGTAACAATTAATTCATCGAATTCCATGCTAGAGATAAAATGTAAAACTATTCTTTCTTCTTCTTCTTTTTTTTATGATAAAGTAAAATGCAACTTTTTTCCATACAATTGTTAAAGCAAATATTTCTACATGAAAAAGGTCCTAAAAAGGCACTTTCTAGCATCTTTAAATAGGCTATTTTAGCACTAAACTAATAAAGATATTGCTTTACTATGTGTTACATACCATTATCACATTGGTTTTAATAAACTGTATAAGCACTTATAAGTGGCATGATAGGTAATTCTAATTTTTATAATTTATCGACCTTTTTACTGCATGTCAGGATAAGTCTTTAATGTTTTACTATAATCATTAAGCATTATAATCATTTCAATTAAGAAAAAGAGATAAGAAAAAAGAGTACACAAACAATCTAACTAATTGCCACCTTGAAACCATTTGATAAACAAAATGAACCCGCCTTGGGAATTGTCATCTTAAACTGAGTGTCCCACCAGGAACAATCACTTCTTTCCTTGGTTTCTATGATGAGGTCCTGTCTTTGCTTCTTTGTTTCTCACCATAATTAACTATTAGTTTTAGTAGATTATAACCTTATCTTATTTATTGATAAAATAATACAAACAAGCTTCTAGTTTAACTGTTAAATAATAATAAAGAAAATAAAAAAGAACCATTTTTAAAGTTTAGTCTACACTTAAAAGTCTACAGTTTTCTTCTTCTTCATCAGTCCACACTGACAACCTCTTCGTTTTCCTCTATGTCATTCTCGTCCATCGAAAATAAAAGTTATTGGATATTTGATAAGAAATTCTTTATGGCTGGAAGAATGAGCAAGCGATCTGTAATGGAGAATTGTATCTAGGAGGGTGATAATCAACAAGAACCCAACCCAAATGATCAAAGATTTCAAATTATACATAGAAATTATTGAATAGTGTAAATGCTTAACAAGATTAAACAAACCCCATGCAGAGTGTGAAAAATTTATTTCCCTCGTTAGGTGGCATGCAAGGGATGGGGATGTGTTAGGCCTTGAAAACATCAAAATTTGATAGAAGAACGGGTTGGTGGATTCTTTTGTTTGTAAATAAACATATGAAGGAAAAATGGGGTGGTAGATATAAATTTATTGGTATAAAATGGTGGATTCGAAAATGACCAACTAAAATGATGCAACAAATAAAAATCATTATGATTCTCAGTGACAAATAATGTCACACGACATTCGTATAGTTTTGGTCAAAAGGTGTTTGGAATTGGTACGGGAAAATAGCACGCGATGTGCACGTGGGAGAACAAAATTAAATTTGAAGTCAATTTGCATTGAAGCTTTTATATATATTTACTTAATAAAGTTTTTTAGAAGAATGTAACAATTAATTCATCGAATTCCATGCTATAGATAAATTGTAAAACTATTCTTTCTTCTTCTTTTTTTTTTTTACGATAAAGTAAAATGCAACTTTTTTCCATACAGTTGTTAAAGCAAATCTTTCTACATGAAAAAGGTCCTAAAAAGGCACTTTCTAGCATTTTTAAATAGGGTATTTTAACACTAAACTAATAAAGATGTTGCTTTAATATGTGTTACATATCATTATCACATTGGTTTTAATAAACTGTATAAGCACTTATAAGTGGCATGATAGGTAATTCTAATTTTTACAATTTATCGACCTTTTTACTGCATGTCAGGATAAGTCTTTAATGTTTAACTATAATCATTAAGCATTATAATCATTTCAATTAAGAAAAAGAGATAAGAAAAAAGAGTACACAAACAATCTAACTAATTGCTACCTTGAAACCATTTGATAAACAAAATGAACCTGCCTTGGGAATCGTCATCTTAAACTGAGTGTCCCACCAGGAACAATCACTTCTTTCCTTGGTTTCTATGATGAGGTCGTGTCTTTGCTTCTTTGTTTCTCACCATAATTAACTATTAGTTTTAGTAGATTATAACCTTATCTTATTTATTAATAAAATAATACAAACAAGCTCCTAGTTTAACTGTTAAATCATAATAAAGAAAATAAAAAAGAACCATTTTTAAAGTTTAGTCTACACTTAAAAGTCTACAGTTTTCTTCTTCTTCATCAGTCCACACTGACAACCTCTTCGTTTTCCTCTATGTCATTCTCGTCCATTGAAAATAAAAGTTATTGGATATTTAATAAGAAATTCTTTATGGCTGGAAGAATGAGCAAGCGATCTGTAATGTTGAATTGTATCTAGGAGGGTGATGATCAACAAGAACCCAACCCAAATGATCAAAGATTTCAAATTATACATAGAAATTATTGAATAGTGTAAATGCTTAACAAGATTAAACGAACCCCATGCAGAGTGTGAAAAATTTATTTCCCTCGTTAGGTGGCATGCAAGGGATGGGGATGTGTTAGGCCTTGAAAACATCAAAATTTGATAGAAGAACGGGTTGGTGGATTCTTTTGTTTGTAAATAAACATATGAAGGAAAAATGGGGTGGTAGATATAAATTTATTGGTATAAAATGGTGGATTCGAAAATGACCAACTAAAATGATGCAACAAATAAAAATCATTATGATTCTCAGTGACAAATAATGTCACACGACATTCGTATAGTTTTGGTCAAAAGGTGTTTGGAATTGGTACGGGAAAATAGCACGCGATGTGCACGTGGGAGAACAAAAATTAAATTTGAAGTCAATTTGCATTGAAGCTTTTATATATATTTACTTAATAAAGTTTTTTAGAAGAATGTAACAATTAATTCATCGAATTCCATGCTATAGATAAATTGTAAAACTATTCTTTCTTCTTCTTTTTTTTTTACGATAAAGTAAAATGAAACTTTTTTCCGTACAATTGTTAAAGCAAATCTTTCTACATGAAAAAGGTCCTAAAAAGGCACTTTCTAGCATCTTTAAATAGGCTATTTTAACACTAAACTAATAAAGATGTTGCTTTAATATGTGTTACATATCATTATCACATTGGTTTTAATAAATCGTATAAGCACTTATAAGTGGCATGATAGGTAATTCTAATTTTTACAATTTATCGACCTTTTACTGCATGTCGGGATAAGTCTTTAATGTTTAACTATAATCATTAAGCATTATAATCATTTCAATTAAGAAAAGAGATAAGAAAAAGAGTACACAAACAATCTAACTAATTGCTACCTTGAAACCATTTGATAAACAAAATGAACCTGCCTTGGGAATCGTCATCTTAAACCGAGTGTCCCACCAGAACAATCACTTCTTTCCTTGGTTTCTATGATGAGGTCGTGTCTTTGCTTCTTTGTTTCTCACCATAATTAACTATTAGTTTTAGTAGATTATAACCTTATCTTATTTATTAATAAAATAATACAAACAAGCTCCTAGTTTAACTGTTAAATCATAATAAAGAAAATAAAAAAGAACCATTTTTAAAGTTTAGTCTACACTTAAAAGTCTACAGTTTTCTTCTTCTTCATCAGTCCACACTGACAACCTCTTCGTTTTCCTCTATGTCATTCTCGTCCATTGAAAATAAAAGTTATTGGATATTTAATAAGAAATTCTTTATGGCTGGAAGAATGAGCAAGCGATCTGTAATGGAGAATTGTATCTAGGAGGCTGATGATCAACAAGAACCCAACCCAAATGATCAAAGATTTCAAATCATACATAGAAATTATTGAATAGTGTAAATGCTTAACAAGATTAAACAAACCCCATGCAGAGTGTGAAAAATTTATTTCCCTCGTTAGGTGGCATGCAAGGGATGGGGATGTGTTAGGCCTTGAAAACATCAAAATTTGATAGAAGAATGGGTTGGTGGATTCTTTTGTTTGTAAATAAACATATGAAGGAAAAATGGGGTGGTAGATATAAATTTATTGGTATAAAATGGTGGATTCGAAAATGACCAACTAAAATGATGCAACAAATAAAAATCATTATGATTCTCAGTGACAAATAATGTCACACGACATTCGTATAGTTTTGGTCAAAAGGTGTTTGGAATTGGTACGGGAAAATAGCACGCGATGTGCACGTGGGAGAACAAAAATTAAATTTGAAGTCAATTTGCATTGAAGCTTTTATATATATTTACTTAATAAAGTTTTTTAGAAGAATGTAACAATTAATTCATCGAATTCCATGCTATAGATAAATTGTAAAACTATTCTTTCTTCTTCTTTTTTTTTTACGATAAAGTAAAATGAAACTTTTTTCCGTACAATTGTTAAAGCAAATCTTTCTACATGAAAAAGGTCCTAAAAAGGCACTTTCTAGCATCTTTAAATAGGCTATTTTAACACTAAACTAATAAAGATGTTGCTTTAATATGTGTTACATATCATTATCACATTGGTTTTAATAAACTGTATAAGCACTTATAAGTGGCATGATAGGTAATTCTAATTTTTACAATTTATCGACCTTTTTACTGCATGTCAGGATAAGTCTTTAATGTTTAACTATAATCATTAAGCATTATAATCATTTCAATTAAGAAAAAGAGATAAGAAAAAAGAGTACACAAACAATCTAACTAATTGCTACCTTGAAACCATTTGATAAACAAAATGAACCTGCCTTGGGAATCGTCATCTTAAACTGAGTGTCCCACCAGGAACAATCACTTCTTTCCTTGGTTTCTATGATGAGGTCGTGTCTTTGCTTCTTTGTTTCTCACCATAATTAACTATTAGTTTTAGTAGATTATAACCTTATCTTATTTATTAATAAAATAATACAAACAAGCTCCTAGTTTAACTGTTAAATCATAATAAAGAAAATAAAAAAAGAACCATTTTTAAAGTTTAGTCTACACTTAAAAGTCTACAGTTTTCTTCTTCTTCATCACCCACACCGACAACCTCTTCGTTTTCCTCTATGTCATTCTCGTCCATTGAAAATAAAAGTTATTGGATATTTAATAAGAAATTCTTTATGGCTGGAAGAATGAGCAAGCGATCTGTAATGGAGAATTGTATCTAGGAGGGTGATGATCAACAAGAACCCAACCCAAATGATCAAAGATTTCAAATTATACATAGAAATTATTGAATAGTGTAAATGCTTAACAAGATTAAACGAACCCCATGCAGAGTGTGAAAAATTTATTTCCCTCGTTAGGTGGCATGCAAGGGATGGGGATGTGTTAGGCCTTGAAAACATCAAAATTTGATAGAAGAACGGGTTGGTGGATTCTTTTGTTTGTAAATAAACATATGAAGGAAAAATGGGGTGGTAGATATAAATTTATTGGTATAAAATGGTGGATTCGAAAATGACCAACTAAAATGATGCAACAAATAAAAATCATTATGATTCTCAGTGACAAATAATGTCACACGACATTCGTATAGTTTTGGTCAAAAGGTGTTTGGAATTGGTACGGGAAAATAGCACGCGATGTGCACGTGGGAGAACAAAAATTAAATTTGAAGTCAATTTGCATTGAAGCTTTTATATATATTTACTTAATAAAGTTTTTTAGAAGAATGTAACAATTAATTCATCGAATTCCATGCTATAGATAAATTGTAAAACTATTCTTTCTTCTTCTTTTTTTTTTACGATAAAGTAAAATGAAACTTTTTTCCGTACAATTGTTAAAGCAAATCTTTCTACATGAAAAAGGTCCTAAAAAGGCACTTTCTAGCATCTTTAAATAGGCTATTTTAACACTAAACTAATAAAGATGTTGCTTTAATATGTGTTACATATCATTATCACATTGGTTTTAATAAACTGTATAAGCACTTATAAGTGGCATGATAGGTAATTCTAATTTTTACAATTTATCGACCTTTTTACTGCATGTCAGGATAAGTCTTTAATGTTTAACTATAATCATTAAGCATTATAATCATTTCAATTAAGAAAAAGAGATAAGAAAAAAGAGTACACAAACAATCTAACTAATTGCTACCTTGAAACCATTTGATAAACAAAATGAACCTGCCTTGGGAATCGTCATCTTAAACTGAGTGTCCCACCAGGAACAATCACTTCTTTCCTTGGTTTCTATGATGAGGTCGTGTCTTTGCTTCTTTGTTTCTCACCATAATTAACTATTAGTTTTAGTAGATTATAACCTTATCTTATTTATTAATAAAATAATACAAACAAGCTCCTAGTTTAACTGTTAAATCATAATAAAGAAAATAAAAAAGAACCATTTTTTAAGTTTAGTCTACACTTACAAGTCTACAGTTTTCTTCTTCTTCATCAGTCCACACTGACAACCTCTTCGTTTTCCTCTATGTCATTCTCGTCCATTGAAAATAAAAGTTATTGGATATTTAATAAGAAATTCTTTATGGCTGGAAGAATGAGCAAGCGATCTGTAATGGAGAATTGTATCTAGGAGGGTGATGATCAACAAGAACCCAACCCAAATGATCAAAGATTTCAAATTATACATAGAAATTATTGAATAGTGTAAATGCTTAACAAGATTAAACGAACCCCATGCAGAGTGTGAGAAATTTATTTCCCTCGTTAGGTGGCATGCAAGGGATGGGGATGCGTTAGGCCTTGAAAACATCAAAATTTGATAGAAGAACGGGTTGGTGGATTCTTTTGTTTGTAAATAAACATATGAAGGAAAAATGGGGTGGTAGATATAAATTTATTGGTTTAAAATGGTGGATTCGGAAATGACCAACTAAAATGATGCAACAAATAAAAATCATTATGATTGTCAGTGACAAATAATGTCACACGACATTCGTATAGTTTTGGTCAAAAGGTGTTTGGAATTGGTACGGGAAAATAGCACGTGATGTGCACGTGGGAGAACAAAAATTAAATTTGAAGTCAATTTGCATTGAAGCTTTCATATATATTTACTTAATAAAGTTTTTTAGAAGAATTTAACAATTAATTCATCGAATTCCATGCTATAGATAAAATGTAAAACTATTCTTTCTTCTTCTTTTTTTTTTACGATAAAGTAAAATGCAACTTTTTTCCATACAGTTGTTAAAGCAAATCTTTCTACATGAAAAAGGTCCTAAAAAGGCACTTTCTAGCATTTTTAAATAGGGTATTTTAACACTAAACTAATAAAGATGTTGCTTTAATATGTGTTACATACCATTATCACATTGGTTTTAATAAACTGCATAAGCACTTATAAGTGGCATGATAGGTAATTCTAATTTTTACAATTTATCGACCTTTTTACTGCATGTCAGGATAAGTCTTTAATGTTTTACTATAATCATTAAGCATTATAATCATTTCAATTAAGAAAAAGAGTTAAGAAAAAAGAGTACACAAACAATCTAACTAATTGCTACTTTGAAACCATTTGATAAACAAAATGAACCCGCCTTGGGAATCGTCATCTTAAACTGAGTGTCCCACAAGGAACAATCACTTCTTTCCTTGGTTTCTATGATGAGGTCGTGTCTTTGCTTCTTTGTTTCTCACCATAATTAACTATTAGTTTTAGTAGATTATAACCTTATCTTATTTATTGATAAAATAATACAAACAAGCTCCTAGTTTAACTGTTAAATCATAATAAAGAAAATAAAAAAGAACCATTTTTAAAGTTTAGTCTACACTTACAAGTCTACAGTTTTCTTCTTCTTCATCAGTCCACACTGACAACCTCTTCGTTTTCCTCTATGTCTGTCACGTCCATCGAAAATAAAAGTTATTGGATATTTAATAAGAAATTCTTTATGGCTGGAAGAATGAGCAAGCGATCTGTAATGGAGAATTGTATCTCGGAGGGTGATGATCAACAAGAACCTAACCCAAATGATCAAAGATTTCAAATTGTGCATAGAAATTATTGAATAGTGTAAATGCTTAACAAGATTAAACAAACCCCATGCAGAGTGTGAAAAATTTAATTCCCTCGTTAGGTGGCATGCAAGGGTTGGGGATGCGTTCGGCCTTGAAAACATCAAAATTTGATAGAAGAATGGGTTGGTGGATTCTTTTGTTTGTAAATAAACATATGAAGGAAAAATGGGGTAGTAGATAAAAATTTATTGGTATAAAATGGTGGATTCGGAAATGACCAACTAAAATGATGCAACAAATAAAAATCATTATGATTCTCAGTGACAAATAATGTCACACGACATTTGTATAGTTTTGGTCAAAAGGTGTTTGGAATTGGTACGGGAAAATAGCACGCGATGTGCACGTGGGAGAACAAAAATTAAATTTGAAGTCAATTTGCATTGAAGCTTTATATATATTTACTTAATAAAGTTTTTTAGAAGAATATAACAATTAATTCATCGAATTCCATGCTATAGATAAAATGTAAAACTATTCTTTCTTCTTCTTTTTTTTTACGATAAAGTAAAATGCAACTTTTTTCCATACAATTGTTAAAGCAAATCTTTCTACATGAAAAAGGTCCTAAAAAGGCACTTTCTAGCATCTTTAAATAGGCTATTTTAACACTAAACTAATAAAGATGTTGCTTTATCATGTGTTACATACCATTATCACATTGGTTTTAATAAACTGTATAAGCACTTATAAGTGGCATGATAGGTAATTCTAACTTTTACAATTTATCGACCTTTTTACTGCATGTCAGGATAAGTCTTTAATGTTTTACTATAATCATTAAGCATTAAAATCATTTCAATTAAGAAAAAGAGATAAGAAAAAAGAGTACACAAACAATCTAACTAATTGCTACCTTGAAACCATTTGATAAACAAAATGAACCCGCCTTGGAAATTTTCATCTTAAACTGAGTGTCCCACCAGGAACAATCACTTCTTTCCTTGGTTTCTATCATGATGTCGTGTCTTTGCTTCTTTGTTTCTCACCATAATTAACTATTAGTTTTAGTAGATTATAACCTTATCTTATTTATTAATAAAATAATACAAACAAGCTTCTAGTTTAACTGTTAAATAATAATAAAGAAAATAAAAAAGAACCATTTTTAAAGTTTAGTCTACACTTACAAGTCTACAGTTTTCTTCTTCTTCATCAGTCCACACTGACAACCTCTTCGTTTTCCTCTATGTCTTTCTCGTCCATCGAGAATAAAAGTTATTGGATATTTAATAAGAAATTCTTTATGGCTGGAAGAATGAGCAAGCGATCTGTAATGGAGAATTGTATCTAGGAGGGTGATAATCAACAAGAACCCAACCCAAATGATCAAAGATTTCAAATTATACATAGAAATTATTGAATAGTGTAAATGCTTAACAAGATTAAACAAACCCCATGCAGAGTGTGAAAAATTTAATTCCCTCGTTAGGTGGCTTGCAATGGATGGGGATGCGTTAGGCCTTGAAAACATCAAAATTTGATAGAAGAATGGGTTGGTGGATTCTTTTATTTGTAAATAAACATATAAAGGAAAAATGGGGTAGTAGATATAAATTTATTGGTATAAAATGGTGGATTCGGAAATGGCCAACTAAAATGATGCAACAAATAAAAATCATTATGATTCTCAGTGACATATAATGTCACACGACATTCGTATAGTTTTCGTCAAAAGGTGTTTGGAATTGGTACGGGAAAATAGCACGCGATGTGCATGTGGGAGAACAAAAATTAAATTTGAAGTCAATTTGCATTGAATCTTTTATATGTATTTACTTAATAAATTTTTTTAGTAGAATGTAACAATGAATTCATCGAATTCCATGCTAGAGATAAAATGTAAAACTATTCTTTCTTCTTCTTTTTTTTTTACGATAAAATAAAATGCAACTTTTTTCCATACAATTGTTAAAGCAAATCTTTCTACATGAAAAAGGTCCTGAAAAGGCACTTTCTAGCATCTTTAAATAGGCTATTTTAACACTAAACTAATAAAGATGTTGCTTTAATATGTGTTATATACCATTATCACATTGGTTTTAATAAACCGTATAAGCACTTATAAGTGGCATGATAGGTAATTCTAATTTTTACAATTTATCGACCTTTTTACTAAATGTCAGGATAAGTCTTTAATGTTTTACTAAAATCATTAAGCGTTATATTCATTTCAATTAAGAAAAAGAGTTAAGAAAAAAGAGTACACAAACAATCTAACTAATTGCTACCTTGAAACCATTTGATAAACAAAATGAACCCGCCTTGGGAATCGTCATCTTAAACTGAGTGTCCCACCAGGAACAATCACTTCTTTCCTTGGTTTCTATGATGAGGTCGTGTCTTTGCTTCTTTGTTTCTCACCATAATTAACTATTAGTTTTAGTAGATTATAACCTTATCTTATTTATTGATAACATAATACAAACAAGCTCCTAGTTTAACTGTTAAATCATAATAAAGAAAATAAAAAAGAACCATTTTTTAAGTTTAGTCTACACTTACAAGTCTACAGTTTTCTTCTTCTTCATCAGTCCACACTGACAACCTCTTCGTTTTCCTCTATGTCTGTCACGTCCATCGAAAATAAAAGTTATTGGATATTTTATAAGAAATTCTTTATGGCTGGAAGAATGAGCAAGCGATCTGTAATGGAGAATTGTATCTCGGAGGGTGATGATCAACAAGAACCCAACCCAAATGATCAAAGATTTCAAATTATGCATAGAAATTATTGAATAGTGTAAATGCTTAACAAGATTAAACAAACCTCATGCAGAGTGTGAAAAATTTAATTCCCTCGTTAGGTGGCATGCAAGGGTTGGGGATGCGTTCGGCCTTGAAAACATCAAAATTTGATAGAAGAATGGGTTGGTGGATTCTTTTGTTTGTAAATAAACATATCAAGGAAAAATGGGATGGTAGATATAAATTTATTGGTATAAAATGGTGGATTCGGAAATGACCAACTAAAATGATGCAACAAATAAAAATCATTATGATTCTCAGTGACAAATAATGTCACACGACATTCGTATAGTTTTGGTCAAAAGGTGTTTGGAATTGGTACGGGAAAATAGCACGCGATGTGCACGTGGGAGAACAAAAATTAAATTTGAAGTCAATTTGCATTGAAACTTTTATATGTATTTATTTAATAAAGTTTTTTAGTAGAATGTAACAATTAATTCATCGAATTCCATGCTGGAGATAAAATGTAAAACTATTGTTTCTTCTTCTTTTTTTTTTTACGATAAAGTAAAATGCAACTTTTTTCCATACAATTGTTAAAGCAAACCTTTCTACATGAAAAAGGTCCTAAAAAGGCACTTTCTAGCATCTTCAAATAGGCTATTTTAACACTAAACTAATAAAGATGTTGCTTTAATATGTATTATATACCATTATCACATTGGATTTAATAAACTGTATAAGTACTTATAAGTGGCATGATAGGTAATTCTAATTTTTACAATTTATCGACCTTTTTACTGCATGTCCGGATAAGTCTTTAATGTTTTACTATAATCATTAAGCATCATAATCATTTCAATTAAGAAAAAGAGTTAAGAAAAAAGAGTACACAAACAATCTAACTAATTGCTACTTTGAAACCATTTGATAAACAAAATGAACCCGCCTTGGGAATCGTCATCTTAAACTGAGTGTCCCACCAGGAACAATCACTTCTTTCCTTGGTTTCTATGATGAGGTCGTGTCTTTGCTTCTTTGTTTCTCACCATAATTAACTATTAGTTTTAGTAGATTATAACCTTATCTTATTTATTGATAAAATAATACAAACAAGCTCCTAGTTTAATTGTTAATAAAGAAAATAAAAAAGAACCATTTTTAAAGTTTAGTCTACACTTACAAGTCTACAGTTTTCTTCTTCTTCATCAGTCCACACTGACAACCTCTTCGTTTTCCTCTATGTCTGTCTCGTCCATCGAAAATAAAAGTTATTGGATATTTAACAAGAAATTCTTTATGGCTGGAAGAATCAGCAAGCGATCTGTAATGGAGAATTGTAGCTAGCAAGGTGATGATCATCAAGAACCCAACCCAAATGATCAAAGATTTCAAATTGTACATAGAAATTATTGAATAGTGTAAATGGTTACCAAGATTAAACAAACCCCATGCAGAGTGTGAAAAATTTAATTCCCTCGTTAGGTGGCATGCTAGGGATGGGGATGCGTTAGGCCTTGAAAACATCAAAATTTGATAGAAGAATAGGTTGGTGGATTCTTTTGTTTGTAAATAATGATATAAAGGAGAAATGGGGTGGTAGATATAAATTTATTGGGATAAAATGGTGGTTTCGGAAATGACCAACTAAAATGATGCAACAAATAAAATTCATTATATTTTGCAGTGACAAATAATGTCACACGACATTCGTATAGTTTTGGTCAAAAAGGTGTTTGGAATTGGTAAGGGAAAATAGCACACAATGTGCACGTGGGAGAACCAAAATTAAATTTGAAGACATTTGCATTGAAGGTTATATATATATATATACTTAATAAAACTTTTTAATGGAATGTAACAGTTAATTCATCGAATTCCATGCTAAAGAGAAAATGTAAAACTATTCTTTCTTCTTCTTTTTTTTTTTACGATAAAGTAAAATGCAACTTTTTTCCATACAATTGTTAAAGCAAATCTCACTACACGAAAAAGGTCCTAAAAAGGCACTTTCTAGCATCTTTAAATAGGCTATTTTAACACTAAACTAATAAAGATGTTGCTTTAATATGTGTTATATACCATTATCACATTGGTTTTAATAAACTGTATAAGCACTTATAAGTGGCATGATAGGTAATTCTAATTTTTACCATGTATCGACCTCTTTACTGCATGTCAGGATAAGTCTTTAATATTTGCTATAATCATTAAGCATTATAATCATTTCAATTAAGAAAAAGGGTTAAGAAAAAAAGGGTACACAAACAATCTAACTAATTGCTACCTTGAAACCCTTTGATGAAAAAAATGAACCCGCCTTGGGAATCCTCATCTTAAACTGAGTGTCCCACCAGTAACAATCACTTCTTTCCTTGGTTTCTATGATGAGGTCCTGTCTTTGCTTCTTTGTTTCTCACCATAATTAGCTATTAGTTTTAGTAGATTATAACCTTATCTTATTTATTGATAAAAAAATACAAACAAGCTCCTAGTTTAACTGTTAAATCATAATAAAGAAAATAAAAAAGAACCATTTTTAAAGTTTAGTCTACACTTACAAGTCTACAGTTTTCTTCTTCTTCATCAATCCACACTGACAACCTGTTCGTTTTCCTCTATGTCTGTCTCGTCCATCGAAAATAAAAGTTATTGGATTGTATCTAGCAAGGAGATGATCTACAAGAACCTAACCCAAATGATCAAAGATTTCAAATTATACATAGAAATTATTGAATAGTGTAAATGCTTAGCAAGATTAAACAAACCCCATGCAGAGTGTGAAAAATTTAATTCCCTCGTTTGGTGGCATGCAAGGGATGGGGATGCGTTAGGCCTTGAAATCATTAAAATTTGATAGAAGAATGGGTTGGTGGATTCTTTTGTTTGTAAATAAACATATGAAGGAAAAATGGGGTGGTAGATATAAATTTATTGGTATAAAATGGTGGATTCGGAAATGACCAACTAAAATGATGCAACCAATAAAAATCATTATGATTCTCAGTGAGAAATAATGTCACATGACATTCGTATAGTTTTTGTCCAAAGGTGTTTGGAATTGGTACGGGAAAATAGCACGCGATGTGCACGTGGGAGAACAAAGATTAAATTTGAAGTCAATTTGCATTGAAGCTTTTATATATATTTACTTAATAAAGTTTTTTACTAGAATGTAACAATTAATTCATCGAATTCCATGCTAGAGATAAAATGTAAAACTTTTCTTTCCTCTTCTTTATTTTTTACGTTGAAGTAAAATGCAACTTTTTTCCATACAATTGTTAAAGCAAATCTCACTACATGAAAGGTCCTAAAAAGGCACTTTTTAGTATCTTTACAAATAGGCTATTTTAACACTAAACTAATAAAGATGTTGCTTTAATATGTGTTATATACCATTATCACATTGGTTTTAATAAACTGTATAAGCACTTATAAGTGGCATGATAGGTAATTCTATGTTTTTACCATTTATCGACCTTTTTACTGCAGGTCAGGATAAGTCTTTAACATTTTACTATAATCATTAAGCATTATAATCATTTCAATTAAGAAAAAGAGATGAGAAAAAAAATTTACACAAACAATCAAACTAATTGCTACCTTGAAACCCTTCGATAAACAAAATGAACCCCCCTTGGGAATCATCATCTTAAACTGAGTATCCTACCAGGAACAAAAACTTTTTTACTTGGTTTCTATGATGAGGTCGAGTCTTTGCTTCTTTGTTTCTCACCATAATTAGCTATTAGTTTTAGTTGATTATAACCTTATCTTATTTATTGATAAAATAATACAAACAAGCTCTTAGTTCAACTGTTAAATCATAATAAAGAAATTAAAACGGCCCATTTGTAAAATTTAATCTGCACTTACATGTCTACAGTTTTCTTCTTCTTCAACCCAAATGATCAAAGATTTCAAGTTAGACACAGAAATTATTTAACATTGTAAATGCATAGCAAGATTAAACAAACCCCATGCAGAGTATGAAAAATTTATGTCCCTTGTTAGGTGGCATGCTGGGATAAGGATGCGTTAGGCTGTGACAACATCCAAATTTGATTGAAGAATGGGTTTGTGGATTCTTTTGTTTGTAAATAAACATATGAAGGAAAAATGGGGTAGTACATGTAAATTTATTGGGATGAAATGGTAGCTTTGTAAATGACCAACTAAAATAGTGAAATTAAGAAAAATCATTGTGATTTGCGGTAAGGAGTAACATCACACGATATTCATATCATTTTGGTTAGAATGTGTTTGGAGTTTGTATTGGAAAAGAGTACTCAATGTGCACGTGGCACGAACCAAAATTAAATTTGAAGTCAATTTGCATTGAGGATTTTATATATTTACTTAATAAGTTTTTTTTTTTTTGTAGAATGTTACAATTAATTCATCGAATCTCTAGGCTAAAGATAAACCATACAACTATTCTTTCTTCTTTTTTTTTTTCACGGTAAAGGAATATGCAACTTTTTTCATACATTTGTTAAAGCAAATCTCACTAAATGAAAAAGGTCCTAAAAAGGAAATTTTTAGTATCTTTATAAATAGGTTATTTTAACATTAAACTAATAATGACATCGCTTTAATTTGTGGTATATACCATTATGACATTGGTTCTAATAAACTGTATAAGTGCCATGATAGGTAATTCTAAATTTTACCATTTAACGACCTTTTTACTGCATGTTAGGATAAGTCTCTAACATTTTATTGTAATCATTAAGCATTATAATCATTTCAATGAAGAAAAAGCATTAAGAAAAAAAATTACACAAACAATCAAACTAATTGCTACCCTGAAACCCTTCGATAAACAAAATGAACCCACCTTGGGAATCATCATCTTAAACTGAGTGTCCCACCAGGAACATACACTTCTTTCCATGGTTTCTATGATGAGGTCGAGTCTTTGTTTCTTTGTTTCTCACCATAGTTAGCTATTAGTTTTAATAGATTATAACCTTATCTTATTTATTGATAAAATAATAAAAACAAGCTCTTAGTTCTACTGTTAAATCATAATAAAGAAAATAAAAAGGACCATTGGTAAAATTTACTCTACACTTACAAGTCTACAGTTTACTTCTTTTTCATCTGTCTTGTCCATCAAAACAAAAGTTATTGGATGTTTAATAAGTAATTCTTCATGGCTAGAAGAATCAACAAGGGATCTTCAATGGAGAAATATATCTAGCAAGGTGATGATAAACTAGAACCCAACCCAAATGATCAATGATTTCAAGTTATACACAGAAATTATTTAACAATGTAAATTCTGAGAATGATTAAACAAACCCCATGTAGAGTATGAAAAATTTAAGTCCCTTGTTAGGTGGCATGCTAGGGATGATGATGCGTTATGCCATGACAACATCAAAATTTGATGGAAGAATGGGTTGGTGGATGCTTTTGTTTGTAAGTAAACATATGAAGAAAAAATGGGGTGGTAGATATAAATTTATTGGGATGAAATGGTGGATTTGGAAATGACCAACTAAAATGGTGCAACTAAGAAAAATCATTGTGATTTGCAGTGAGAAATAATGTCACACGACATTCGTATTATTTTGGTCAGAAGCTGTTTGGAATTGGTACGGGAAAAGAGCACGCGATGTGCACGTCGGAGAACAAAAATTAAATTTGAAGTCAATTTGCATTGAGGCTTTTATGAATTTACTTAATAAAGTTTTTTAGCAGAATGTAACTATTAATTCATCGATCTCCAGGGTAAAGAAAAAATGTAAAATTATTCTTTCTTCTTCTTCTTCTTTTTTTTTTTTTACGATAAAGGAATATGCAACTTTTTTTTTTCATACAATTGTTAAAACAAATCACACTACATGAAAAAAGTCCTAAAAAGGCACTTTTTAGTATCTTTATAAATAGGCTATTTTAAGATTAAACTAATAAAGACATTGCTTTAATGTGTGGTATATACCATTATCACATTGGTATTAATAAACTATATAAGCACTTATAAGTGCCATGATAGATAATTCTAATTTTTACCATTTAACGACCTTTTTACTGCATGTCAGGATAAGTCTTTAAAATTTTATTATAATCATTAAGCATTATAATCATTTTAATGAAGAAAAAGATTTAAGAAAAAATTGTACACAAACTGAGTGTCCCACCAGGAACAAACTTTTTCTTTCCTTGGTTTCTATGATGAGGTCAAGTCTTTGCTTCTTTGTTTCTCACCATAATTACCTATTAGTTTTAGTAGATTATAACCTTATCTTATTTATTGATAAAATAATACAAACAAGCTCTTAGTTCAACTGTTAATTCATAACAAAGAAAATAAAAAGGTCATTTGTAAAATTTAGTCTACACTTACAAGTCTACAGTTTTCTTCTTCTTCATTTAACTCTTTACCGGTTTTCTTCTTCATCAGTCCACACTGACAACCTCTTCATTTTCCTCTATGTCAGTCTTGTCTATCGAAAACAAAAGTTATTGGATATTTAATAAGAAATTCTTAATGGCTGGAAGAATCAACAAGGGATTTGTAATGGAGAAATGTATCTAGCAAGGTGATGATAAACAAGAACCCAACCCAAATTATCAATGATTTGAAAATTATACACAGAAACTATTTAACAATGTAAATGCTGGACAAGATTAAACAAACCCCAGGCAGAGTATGCAAAATTAAATCCCCTTGTTTGGAGGCATGGTAAGGATGAGGATACGTTAGGCCGTGATAACATCAAAATTTGATGGAAGAATGGGGTTTGTGGATTCTTTTGTTTCTAAATAAACATATGAAGAAAGAATGGGGTGGTAGATATAAATTTGTTGGGATGAAATGGTAGATTTGGAAATGACCAACTACAATAGTGAAATTAAGAAAAATCTTTGTGATTTGCGGTAAGGAGTAACGTCACACGATATTCGTATCGTTTTGGTCAGAATGTGTTTGGAGTTTGTATCGGAAAAGAGTACTCGATGTGCACGTGGCATGAACCAAAATTATATTTGAAGTCAATTTGCATTGAGGATTTTATACATTTACTTAATAAAGCTTTTTTTGTAGAATGTTACAATTAATTCATCGAATCTCCAGGCTAAAGATAAAGCATACAACTATTCTTTCTTCTTTTCTTTTTTTTTTAACGATAAAGGAATATGCAACTTTTTTCATACATTTGTTAAAGCAAATCTCACTAAATGAAAAAGGTCCTAAAAAAGGGATTGTTTGGGAATGGTGAAATATTGAACTCATCAAACTCGCCGGAATCCTCTCTAAGCGGGAGTGATTTCCTTCTAGCTTTTTTCTCCTATGGCCGGCGAACCGCCACTGGCCATAGGCCGACCACCACCTATCAAGCACATCCAAAAGGCCTCCTTTACTCAGATTCTAGGATCCGGGGCAAATTCAAAAGCCATACATGAACCCTCACTCAAACACCATTCGACTATGATACTCTCCGAACCAACGACTTTCAAAGGTGGGCCAACTTTTCTTCTTACAAAAGAAGAAGATGCTGAATTGGCTGCTCCATTCCGCCTTGCTCTTGTAGGAAAGTTTACTAAAGGCCGGTCAAAAATGGAATTTATGAGAAGAGAATTCCAGACTATCGGCTTCAAAGGAAGTTTTTCTCTTGGATCAATTGATTACCGACACATCCTCATTCGCTTTGAACTAGAGGAAGATTTTCACCGTTGCTGGCCCAAAAGTTTGTGGACATTTGACAAACATCGAATGCGGGTCCTAAAGTTGACAACGGATTTTAATCCAGCGCACGAAAGCTCAATCGTCCCTGTTTGGATCTCCCAAGAAGGTCTCCCAATTCATCGTTTCAACAAAGAATATTTGTGGAAACTTGCTAGCATTATCGGAACCCCCCTTCAAATCGACGTTCCAACTCTTAACATGTCACGACCATCAGTAGCGCGAGTTTGTGTGGAACTGGATCTTCTCAAGGAGCATCCAATTCGCATCAGACTGGGCGTTGAAGGATCGACCTATTTTCAATCAATTTTTTATGAGAACATGCCTCAATATTGTGTCGATTGTAAAACAATTGGACATGATTTCCATTCCTGCCGACACAACACAATTTCACCATCATCACAAAAGATTGATTTGCATCATCCGAAACAGCAGTTACAGCAATCATCCCAAGCCAAGCAAAAGAACACGTAGGAAACAAACAATCCATTGAAAGTCGCACATAAGTCGGCTGCGACTCCGCAAGGTGAACCTACGAAAGTAGAGACTTTTGCGCATAAACAAAATGGGCCAGTGGAATCAGCGATCCAACCAGAGGATCCCCCTGTTATGCTGCTGTTGGATGATCAACAACCATCACCGCCGAACAAGAAACTAGCGATGCTATTCCTGAACAGCGAACCGCCAATGTTGTTGCTTCTCCACTGATTACAGGAGAAAAATCATCTTCCCCTCAATTCTTACCGCCGATCTCAGAGCGAATCAATGAAGTGAATGTTCAACAAATCAACGACGCTCAACAAGTCTCTACAGCCCAGGAAGGCGCTGAAGATTCGCTTGGGGTGCATCAGGCCGTTGAAACTTCGACTCAACTCAACGCCGCGACCGAAACTTTTGGTGCCGCCGCTGCTGCTGCTCAACTGGTTTCTATTGTTGCTGATAATCTGATGATTGGAACTGAAAAATCCATATCGATTCGGTCTTCTTCGATGGCTGCTACATCGTCAAAGGTGGAACGGCGGCGAGAATCTCCGATGACAGCCGGCAAACTCTCGAATATTACGCCCTTGGAACAGAATCCCGTTGATGCGCAGTCCACGCCCAAGATGTGTGGAATCTCCAGCCAAACTGATTCAATTTCAAATCTCCAAGGTCGTCCAGGTTTGAATCCGGAACTGACTCCATCTTTTCCTTGTTCAAGTGAGGAACAAGGTGAGCAGACTCCCGTGATCTCAGCGCCAATTGTGCATAAGACTCTTCAAAACTCAAGTGAGGAAAAGTCAACATCAAATAACTCTTCTGTATCCGGCTCTTCTCTCTCAAATAAGGAAGGTATCTCTTCCTCAAATAACTCTTTTAACAGCCCCATTAAAAAGTTAAATCCTGAAGCCTCAGAATTTACCATCTCTCCTCAGCCTCTTTTACAAGTTTTACTGCCCATTACGGTTGCAAAATCGTACTTTTCCAAGGATGATACTAAAATCGAGAAGAACACTGAGACTTTTATTCCAAATTATTCGATTGAAGAAATAAATTCTGAAGGTGGACTAAATCATGCTTCTGAAGATGACGACTTTGATATGGAATATGCAAAGGAACAAGAGTCTTTTTACAGTGAAGTTTCTGCTCCAACGTATCACAATCGATCGAAAAAAGCCAAGGCTAAAAAGAGCGTTCAAGTTCGTCGCTCTGCTAAATTGAACAAGGATTCAACTTTATTTTAAAATCCAATTTTTATTTGATATAGGGTTTAGTATATTCGCTGCCCTATCACATTGGTTTTAATAAACAGTATAAGCACTTATAAGTGCCATAATAGGTAATTCTATATTTAACAATTTAACGACCCTTTTACTGCGTGTTCGGATAAGTGTTTAACATTTTATTATAATCATTCTAATCAATTATAGTTATATTCCTTTCAATGAAGAAAAACAGATAACCAATAAAAAAAAAAAAAATTCCAACAATCAAACAAATTGCTACATGGAAACCATTTGATAAACCAAATGAACCCACCGTGGGAATCATCATCATAAACTACTCGCAAAGCATAATTAAAATAAACAAACGATGAGTCCGGTTTTGAGAGAGCAGCAAGGGGCTGCTGCCCCTTCGTGCGTGCGTGCGTCGCCAAAAAGCTACGAACTCTCCAAGTCTGCTCCCAGCCGAACTCCTCCTCACTTTTGCATGCGTTTCTTTTTATAAAGAGAGATAGGGCTGCATTTCTTTATTTGTTTGGGCCACTAATAATCTTATTTTCTTGTTTTCTTTCTTTTCACGGCCAGAAGAAAAATTAAGTCTCCAAAATTGAGCTTTTAATCCTTCACTTTTAAGGGTCATTGCTTTTCTTCTTCCAACTTCTTTGTCTCTTCACCTTTGTCCCTAGCTTTACATTTTCTTCTTCAATTTAGTCCAAATTAACTCCAATTACTTCCAATTCTTTCAATCCTGCAAACATAGAGTAATTAAGTAAATTGATCCTCAAAACATATAAAAATGTAACCAAGTCTTTAAGGGAAATTATATAAAAATAGATGTAAATGTTAGACTCATCAATGATCATCGAGCTCAGTGAGGTTCACACTATATTATTACGATATTCTTTCAATAAAATTATTTTCATAAAAAAATATTCAAAAGTAGAATATGCCAATAATCATTCAACATTCAACTATTTCATATTAAACATTTAACAATGAGGTGAATACGGAAAACTTTAGTAAGGGCTGCCAAAAAGCCTATATCCCACAGAGACAAGTTCCGAGCCAGATTTCAATAATATGATAACGATAACGATCTAATGTCAATATCGATTCTCCTCAACACCTCGTGGCCACCAATGGATACTCATGAGTACTGAGTCCATCTGGACAACAATAGCCTAGGTAAGCGAACCCGGCGACCAAGTCTGATGCCGGCCCGCAAGGATTCACCTAACAAAGACAGGGCCTAGGCTCCAAGTGAACAGAGTCTAATGAAGCTACAATCGCACATTATTGCGTAACAATCAATCAATACAATGATAACGATAGTTGTCCTGAGGTGATAAAGTACACCACCAAAAGCAACACATTCAACGATCACACTCAATCCGGTAACCAATCAACAATAACATTCAATCATATCACGATATCATTTATCTGAGATAAGATAACACCAAGAACATATATCTCGAGGCGATAAAGTACACCTTCGGGTCACTCAATGATAGGCATTTAATACTTCAATAACATTTAAAAAATGTTCTTGTGTGTGTAGTAACCTTTAAATATATATTCTCATACTTCCAGTTTTTAAAAAGTGAGAATCACTCACCTATATTGTGCTACGAGTTGGCACTAGGTGCCCGTTTTCTGCAATTAACATTCCGAAATTATCGAACGGTCATCACATATTCAACTTAGAAAATTTATGGTTTAACGTATCACATTCTCCTAAGATGCTTCATTCTTCATTCCTTTTAACTCATTTACTCTCACACATTAGTCTATCTCAATTAGCTAGATTGAATCTCACTTTTAAGGGAGCCGTAATCCCATTGTTCAAGGGAACATATTTGCTTTATGATGCTTAATATAGTGATAGATTTGATTTGTTTGGTTAAATCTAAAGTAAACCTTTAGAACGATTAACTAACAAGTACTAAAGTTGTCCACTATTATTTACGACTACTCACTTAAAGATAACGCTATCTAAAGGCTAATCACCATCAATTTGACATCAAATTACACTACGGCAGAACCACTATCTAGTAACTACTAAGAACCGTAGTAAATTACCAAGTCAACTACTTAGTCCTTGCATGATCCCTAAAAGATTTAAACTTAAAACACCAATCCTAGAAACTAACTCCCTTCAAGAATAGATACCCTTACTGTTTCTTTTTCTTCAGATGGAGAATGATAGACCGGCTGCAAACGACTCCTTGCATACTTGTTTTATTCAGAAGTCGATGCTTCTTAATTACCCTAGCAAATCCGCTGCTTCAACATGGTAAACGGCTGGCCAGAGTTCCGCTATTTTCCTTGGTTCTGTTGTCGAACAAATACTTATATATGAGGTAGACTGTTGCAAAAGTTGGTTTCAGTGTCGTAAGAGGCAGACTAATAACCTTGAGTCCTTAGAAAGTTCAAATACAAAAATCTGGAGTCCTAGGTGATAAGAATTTAAATATTGAGAAAACCTATTGCAATAGTAGGAGTAGAATGGAAGCTAGATGTCAATGTGATTATCTAGTTAGTTGTGATATTATGTAGTCAGGATTATCTTATATTTGATATTATCTCATGTGTTGTTATCCTAGTTTAGATTCTTCTATTTAAGTCATGTTATAGTCCAGTGATTAATTGCTCAATTGAACCCATTCTATTCTCTAAACTGGTATCGAGCCAGGTACACACTCTTCTCTTGCCGCCGCCGGTCTTCTCCCTCTTCCCCCACTCTTCTCTTGCCGCCGATCTTCTTTTCGGTCATACAAATAACCATCTTTTTCATCGTCGTAAAATGGTATACAATCTACCTTCTCCCTCTTTTCTTCTTCGGCATGTCTTCCACAAACACAGACATCCATCCCCATCATCATCGTCAAAAAAACAGAAAAACTCTACAAATCCCTTAGGGGAAAAAAACAAAAACCCAGCCCTCGTTCTTTCTCCACTTCTTCACCTCATCATCCTCGTCTATCATCATCTTCACGCGCCATCATCCATATTTTGGCTAATTATCAGTTTTCTTCACTTTTACTCCCTCAACTTTGTAAAATTTCCAATTCGTTCCCAAAATTTTTTTTCTATTTTTGAAATAGTCCTATCTTTTTTTCTCTGATTTGTATAAATCAGTCCTAATAACTTACATTTTGTGCAAGTAGTTCCTCCGACTCTTGCCTTTTTCGATTGAGTCCTTTCCTTTTGCAAGTAACCAATAAAACACAAATCATAACACCACCCTTGTGAACACGTAATATATCTTTACTCTTTTTCTTTTTCATGCCGTCTGTTCTTCTATTAGATCAGACTTTGCTACGTTCAGATTAGGCATACAACATCCTCTCTTCTACAACTCATCATCCGGGTCGAGAATGCACCCCCATCAATTATCTTTCGGCCATTCTTGCGCCGCCGTCAGCCTCCCTCCGTTCGTGCTGCTTGTCTTTCTTGTGCCGCCGTCAATCCTCTTCTTATGTTGCTGTTGCCCAACTGCTTCTGTTCGCTTGCTGGTGATGTTGCATTGTGGTTCATCCGATTCTTGGGTAAACTGAGACTACTACCTTTTTTGCCATCAGTTTTAGGGGCGTGTCGATGTATGATAATTATCTAGTTAGTTGTGATATTATGTAGTTAGGATTATCTTATATTTGATATTATTTTGATATTATGTAGTTAGGATTATCTTATATTTGATATTATCTCATGTGTTGTTATCCTAGTTTAGGTTCTTCTATTTAAGTCATGTAATACTAGGGACCAATTTGCTCAATTGAAGCCATTCCATTCTCTAAGTCTATACATGAGTCTTTTGTATTAAAGTCTTTTGTATTAAGCTTGAATAAGGAAAAAGAAGAGGTGCGGCGGTGGTGAGATGGAGATCTTGATCCAAATTATAAAAAAAAAATGATGAAGTCGATATAGGGGCGTTGAAGCTGATGCCAAGGAGACGAAGGAAAATTGAAAAGGAAGCTTTAGTTCATAAACTTATAGCCAAGTAAAAGAATCGGTGGGGCGAATTATTTACTTACTAGGCTTCATTCTTAAGCTAGATAGTAAACTAATTAAATCAGACGGTGGTGTTAAGGACAAAAGAAACTCGGGCAGGGTACCTTTGTACCTAAGCTTGAACAGGAACAAAATTCAAAGCGGTGGGGGATGAGCACCAAATGTGGTGGGGGATGAGCACCAAATGTGGTTTCGATGTTTGTTTAATTTATTAGTTTAATCACTAAGTTCATCCTGGTTCGTATGACATTTTTTTTTTTGAGTACTGAATAATTTTCCTTCTTCCTTGATCTAGAGTAAACGTCCATTGATTTTCATTTGAAAAGCTTACTTCTTAACATTTCCTAATAAAGATTAAACTAGATGCTTGTCCCGGGCAAAAGTCCGAAACGCCCGTGTTTTAAGTCAGGTTGAAAAAAAATAATATCTACTTATGAAAAACAATAATAATAAAAATAATATTAAGGATATGTAGTTGTCCGAACTGGTCATTAGAACTTACTCGTATGAGAAATTGATTCTTCCGCCGAGCAAATCCCGCAAGGCTAAATTTACAGTTGTCAAAATATTATAAAGTAAATATTAGTTTTTGACATTAAGATGTACTAAAGCTAAACAACACTGCTCAATTATCGTGATAAAATCTAACATTCTAACATTAAAAAGTTGAAAAAGAACATAATTGAACTCTTGTAAACAATTATGTTCAGTTTAATCTTGTGGCATGGGACATTTCCCTGATCATTGTACTCATCTCTGTTGCCTAAATAAGAAATAGATTAAGCAATCAGCATAGATCAAAACTAAGACATGTCAGCATACAGTAGCTCCAACTACTTGCAAAGTAGCTTTAGAGCGCCATTGCATCATATATTACCATACCTATACATCAGTTCATTGCAACGCAAAGATTAGTCCGTGTCTGGGAATCTAAAGGAACCCTAACCATGGAAGTGCCAGTTCTAAAACTTCAAAGATTAATAATATAATAAGGGTTGTCAATAATATGAGAATATCAATGTACAACCAGTAACAGAGCCACCAGGGGAATTGATGAACAATCTAACATCTTTTTTCTGGTCTTTAACATCAAGATACAATAACTGGCTAATGGTGAAATCTGCAGTCACATCATCAACCTACTTAAAAGGAAAATAACATAGAATAATGCAAATATTCCATTAGTTGGACTTGAACAGCTAGCAAATGTTAAAATAAATGGCCAAATGAAAACAAAAAGAATCCAAACCATGAAAATGAGTAAAAGATATTCAAAATTACAACCTATCGGAACAAATTCACAGTAGCTCTGAAATCTTTATTCTAACAATCAAACAGTTAGCATTAACCGCCACTATCACCACTACTTGAATGAGAGTAAACGATCAACCTTATAAATGGGAGAAGAAGAGTAGGCCGCCAAACTTTTCATCTGTCACAATAAGGTGACGAACACAGGAAATTATGATGTGTACGGAGTTTTTGATGAGCTCCTAAAATACACATCTCCAACCCAAAGATCATATGTACGCACAATTTGACAAATTTCTGAGAACAAAGCCAAAGGTACCTTTTACTTTAATAAGAATCTAAAAGGTTGAATGCAAATAAAAACTAAGGTTCTATTTCAAAGAATTAAAGCTAAAGTTACAGAAAAATTAAATTTTAGTCTCTATTCGAAATCACGATGTATAATTAGTGATACAACTTGAGTTTCAACGGTGGTATGCCCCTGATCTTCTAATAAAAACTCCCTATAAAAACTCGTAAGGCATAAAAGCAAACACCTAAACTACAAACAAAACAGTCCATATATATTCCAACAATCAATTGCACCCTTGAATTTTAACCTTGTTGATCATAATCTGGAAAAAAAAAGTTATGCCTTGCAATGAAAATAATTAGAGGCATCTACTCAGCAGCCTAACAAATTAAATCATTAATCCATAATCGACATACCGCACCTTGACGTTTTTGCTTTTCCCAAGGAAAACCCCATTCACCCTCCTGGTAGGCCACTGTTTTCCGATGCTATGGCACTGTGAAGCAGAGGCATATCCCAAATTTGTGCCAGTTGAATAGAACCCAAACAGAAATCCTAATCACAAATTGCCCTTACCTTTTTATATCAACCGCCGCTTTCTACCTCAATCCGTCATCCTCCAGGCCTTCGTCCACCGATTGTGCAATATTTTTGTATTCAAAGGGGATTTTATTCAGCGGCCAATAATTCACACTCGTTTCAACATCATGATGGCAATATTCCAATTGATAATAATAATATCTATGCAAAAAATGACGGAGATCTTACCATAATGCCCGAATCAAGCCGAATGTCTTCGTCAGAGAAGATTAATATTGGGGTCGAAAGCTGGAGGTTATAAAAGCGGTCGACTCCAGATCCGACAATATCGCTTGCCTCCTTCAAAGGGATTTCTATGCCGACCAAAGATGAGAGAAGCGGCCTGGAGGAAACTCAAGGCGGCACAGGTTGCGCTGGAATGCCGAGTAGGCGGTCGGATCGTGAAAAATAGAGAGAAAATTATGGAATTTAAATGAAGTGTAGGAAGGTCAAAATGAGAGTTTTGAATTTTGATTTTACTGGGTTTTATTGTGATCCAGAAGATATTGTGGTGCGGAAGCTAAAGCTATTCATTTAAAGAGACTTTTACTCCAGATTTTGTTACGGAGTATTACTCTATTTCGTGAGTGAAACTCTTAAATTGAAGAGTATTTAACGTGAACATTTATGTTTGCAAAATATAAATTCCTTAAATTGGGGAGTGTTTAACGTGATCATTTATATTTCCACAATTGTGGAAGATTGTTTTTTTTTTCCGGATGAACACAGGACACGTGACATTATACTTTTGCAAAAGATTTACTTTTTTCGTTTTGGCACGAAAATTTTTTTTGTGAAATTGACACGTGTTCTAAGTGTCATTTGCTTTCAAGAAGTGTAAAGTGATAATAGGGAATAAAGAAAACTTGTGACAACTTGATCCCCAAATATTGCACCACCCGTGCAGGTGAATCATTTGATCCCAAACTAATGTTAATATTGATTTTGATTAATTGACATCATTGTGGAACTGACCTAACTCACTCCTTTGTCCCGTTCCTTGCTATCTCTTCTCCCCCTTTTTTTTTTATCTCTTTATAATACTAGATTACTAATGCTAAAGGCTTTGGATTCTAGCTTTCAAAAGTGACATAGATTTATGGCGGTTAGCTCCATCTTTTATACTTGCTACCAACCTAAATAAAAATATTTAAGGTGGTGCAGAATTTGTTAAGCTACCGATTATACATTGCAATGGAAGGATTATTTTATTTTTATTTGTTTATGTAAGTGGGACTTATCATGTTCATTTATTTGGCGAGCATGAACATATACTACGCTGATATAGAAAAATGAGTTCAATATAAAGCTACTTAGCGTGTATCACAATTAGATTTAAATACCTATTTATTCGGATCCTAGGATATAGAAGTTTTGGGGAACATTATTTCCACGTTTGTACTAGTTTAGAAACTTGGCTTCCAAGCTTACTCCTGAGGCCGAGGGTGAACCGAAATATCTCCACAGCAAGTAGAGTGCACAAGGTGACTACATCGCATATAATTTCATTTGGTAGCCCACATAGGTTGCTAGTTAATAGATTAACGGTAAATGGACTGTTAGCTACTTAATTTATGAGCGTTCTTCTTCCTTGTTTTTTTTTTATAAATCCAAGTTGAACATTCTAATCAAGTACACCTACGTAAAAACTACTTTCTTTGTCTTAGCGCTTGAGGTTTTCTGTTTACATTTTAAGACTTATAATTGCTCCAACGTTCTCATATTTTAATCAATCAAGATTAAGTTACGTAACTCCAATTTGACAGCAGATAATAATATTTAACCTAGCCATGAATCCTTGCCATATTTTGATACCCTTTGAACTGGAAGAAGATTATCAATGTTGCTGGATTACCTCGGTCTAGAATGTTGCTGGCAATGCAATGCGGATCCTTAAGTGGATGCCCGGTTTCAAATTTGAGGAAGACCCTCCAATTGTTCCTATTTGGGTCTCGCTGCATGAGCTTCCACTGGAGTGGACAAACCCTAGAGTCCTTTACTCGATGGCATCTGCAATAGGGAAGCCTTTTCAGGTCGATACTCCAATACTAAACCTTATTCGACCATCCGTCACGCGGTTTTGTGTTGAAGCAGATTTGACGAAGGAGTTACCACGAACAATTAGGGTTGGGAAAAAAGGTAAAAAGCATGAATAAGCCTTCACCTATGAGTATGTTCCTTCTTATTGTGTTAAAGGTAACCAGATTGGGCATAAGGACACGGAATGTCGGAAAGGAAAATCAATGCAGACTATGGTCGGCGACTCTAAAAAACAACAGAAGGGGAAGGAAGTGATACAGGAGGTTACAAAGGAGAAAGGTAAGTATGTGCAACAGGAAGTAAAGAGAAATCCAAAAGTCAAGTTTGTCATTCCAAAACCCATTCCTAAATGGAAACCTAAGCCGGCGACTGATTCAGGCTCAGCTAATGATAAGATGAATGAATCTACATCTGGTCTCCTCACATCCACTGAAAAGGCCTTAATCCCGATTGATGTTGATGGGCAGCCTCCAAAAGAGGTATCGCATCAAGGAAAAAAAAGTGGACGTGGTAGTTGATGACGACCACTCTGAAACGATTGATCTCTGCGAACGTCACTCTGAAGCTTCTTTACAGAAAGAGACAACTGCGGCAAATGAAAAATCTCATGATCAGGGATTGCAACTGGATAGTTCAGAAGATGAAGCAGAGGAAATTTTCTTTGAATTTGTGATCCCTGATAATACTGAAGAGACTGATATTCCGAAGGGTCTTACATTGGCGGATGATTACTACATTGGTATCAGTTCGGAATCGGATGATGAGGATGGGAATTTTCGAAGCCACTGGTCTAAAGGAGAAAAAGAGGAAGCTGAATTACATGACTCTGAACGATTTACAGTTGTAAAGAAGAAGAAGGGACGAAAAACGAAAGCTGAGAAAATGAAAATGCTGATCGGCCAAGTGCAAAGAACATCAGCTCGGTTCCAGTAAACCTTCTCAACCTGTTTTCCAAAGATTGCACAAATTATATGGAATGTAAGAGGTATTAATAAGTACGCGTCACAACGACGTCTGAAATCTTTAATTCGGCTGCATCGTGTTACTTTTCTGATTCTTTTCGAGCCAATGGTTCCAACTCATAAACTGAATGAAACGAAATTGCTGCTTGGATTTGATCAAGCAGTTTCATCTTCCAACGGAAAGATTTGGATTTTATGCAATAATGCTTTCACCTTTTCTGTTGTGGGCGAGTCTGATCAGATCTTAAGCTTGGAAGTGAGCCATACATCGATTGGAAGTAAATTCTATGTCTCTGAGGTTTACGCTAAGTTGACTCGAAATGGTAGGCAGCAATTATGGTCAGATATGGTCATGTTTCGAAGTCAATTCTCAGTGTCTCCTTGGATGGTGGGAGGTGATTTCAAGTCTCTTGATGAATATTCTGGAATTTCTGTGCAAGATCATGCGGCAATAGATGATTTGAATGAATGTATAGAGGCGTGTGACTTGATGGAACTTAATACTTCTGGCGAAGAATTTACATGGGGAGGAATGCGTTGTACCGGTTGGGTCAGCAAGAAACTAGATAGAATTCTTTTTTCGTCAGAGTGGATAAATCTTTTTCCAGTTGCATCGATTGAAAATCTAAATAAGACTACCTCGGATCACTGCCCACTTTTGCATAAGTTTGATCATAATGAAGAAAAAAGACCTTAATGCTTTCGGTTTCAGACCATGTGGCTACGAAAACCAGAATTTTTTACTGTTGTAGAAGAAAATTGGAATTTGCCAATGGAGACTTATGGTATGCTTCGATTCTCAATGAAACTCAGAAGACTTAAGTCCAAGCTGAAGGAATGGAACAAAGAGATATTTGGCAATCTTTTTGAAAATTTGAAGCTTGCAGAAGAAGAAGTGCGCCGTTTAGAGCTTCAATATTACTCTTCGAAGTTGGAGGAAGATCGAAACAATTTAAGCTTTGCTAGGGCTAAGTTGCTGGCTCGGCTAAAAGAGAATGACGACTTTTGGGCGCAAAAAATTAAGCTTAAATGGCTTAAAGAAGGAGGAGATTCAAACACATCTTTCTTTCATGCTTCTTTGACAGAAAGAAGAGCTAAACTTGGCATTCGCAAAATTCAATCTGAAGAAGGGTTTTGGATTCATGACTGAGCAAAGATTGAAGAGCATGCTGTTGATTTTTTTAAAAATCTTTTGACTGAGGAGAGTCGCGAAGATCAAGTAGAGGTGCAACAAGAGTTTCTGCAACACATACCCTCGCTTCTTGATGAAAATGCTTGTTATTAATTGCAAATACCGGTTTGTTAAGAAGAAATTAGAGAAGCGGTCGATGGTTTGGATGCGGAAAGTGCTCCGGGTGCCGACGGTTTTGGTGGCATTTTTTATCAGAAATGTTGGGGAATCATAGCCGCGGACTTGAAAGAAGCATGTGAAGAATTTATGTTGGGTGTTCCTTTGCCTAGGGCAATTGGTAGCACTTTGGTAGCTCTGATTCCGAAGAAATCATCCATCAACACACTCTCAGATTTGAGACCAATCAGTTTGTGTACTTTTATAAATAAGATCTTTACGAAAATACTTACTGAAAGGTTGAAGCGAATTCTTCCAAAAATAATCTCCAAGGAACAATCGGCCATTTTAGTCGGAAGGGACATTGCGGATAATGTGTTGCTGGCTCAACTTTTTTGCCATTTTGTGAAACACAAAACCGAAGGAGATAATCTAATTATTAAGGTGGACATGATGAAGGCATTTGACCGGGTTTCATGGAGCTTTTTACGAGAGGTACTAAACAGATTTGGCTTTCCTCTATCATTTATTTCACTGATTCTAACGAATCTCTAGAGCAGCTGGTTTTCTATTTTGGTGAATGGTAGTCCTGTGGGATTCTTTCAAGCTTCTCGAGGTATAAAGAAAGAAGGTGGATACTTTCCAATATCTTCCTGAAGCGATGGATTCCAAGCTTGCAAACTGGAAGAACAAAATGTTAAGCTTAGGGGGCCGTTTATTGCTCGTCAAGCATGTATTATCAGCGTTGCCGATTCATACTTTTGCAGCCATGGATCTCCCACAATCTATTGATATGCAGTGGAAAAAAAGTGTCAGAAATTTCTTTGGCAAGGAACGGATGAGGTTGTACGACGACATTGGAGGGCTTAGGATAGGATTACTTATCCAACTCTTAAAAATGGTGTCAACCTGCGAAGCTTTAAGGATGTGATAAAGGCGTTCTCTTTGAAGCTTTGGTGGAAAGTTACTAAACAGGAAGGTCTTTGGGCGAGATTTATCCTTTCTTTATCGAGGAGGGCCAAAAAGAAAACTTCATTGAATCGAATTGCTAAAATCCGATTGCTGGCTGTTACCAATTCAAAAACGATTGTGCGAAATGGAGGTCAAAACTTCTGGTTTGATAACTAGACTGATTGCGGAGCTATTTGGGAGCTGGAAATGGAAGCTCCGCCTAATCCAAGTCTCAAAATTCATGAGTTTTTTTTATCATAAGACAGAATATCTGCATGCTTTTCAGTCTAAGATTCCGGCGCAAAAGTTTGAAATGCTGGCAGCGCGCGAAGTGTCTTTTACCACAGGGGGAGGATCTTGTTGGTTGGAAACCGACTCCTCTGGGGGTTTTTACTATCAAGTCTGCATACGAGCCGGTGAGAAAGAAGGGGCAAAAGGATGCAATTTTTCAGAACATTTGGCATAAGTTTGTTCCTTTAAGGATTTCTTTCTTCATTTGGAAGTTGAGCAATGGTTTGATTCCTTTTCCAGTAATTTTAAATGCCTTCAGCTTCATTTTTTCTCCTTCCATTTGTATAAGGTGTAGGCATCAATCAGAGTCAATATATCATTATTTTCTTGGATGTTCAGCATCAAAAGGAATTTGGGATTACTTTGCGAGATTGTGTGGAGTACCGGATATTCCAACTGGGAATATGTGCGCTTATCTTCAAAATTGGTGGTCAATATATGGCTACATATTCTTCGGCTAAAGGAGCTTTGAGGAAGGTTCTTCCAATTTTCATTCTTTGGGAACTTTGGAAAGCATGGAATGAGACTTCACATAACAATGTTCGGGTAAGTAACCAACAAATTATTAAGGCTGTGATTACACATGTGGAGAATATGATGATTGTGCATGCTCTTTTAGTGAAAAATGGTGCAGAGAGAATGTTCATAGAAAATATTTTTCCTTCTGTTAAATTTAAAATGAAACGGAAAGAATGTAAAGTGGTTAGTTGGAAGAAACCGAGAAGTCGTGGTTTTGTACTTAATATTGATGGTTCCTCTGTTAATATATTGGAAGTTGGATGTGGTTTCTTGATCTGGGATGAAGAAGGGTGCTTTGTTTATGGAGAATCTGGTTACTTTGGTGAGGGTAATAGTTTGATGGCAGAGATAATGGGGATATATTTTGGAGTACGGAAGTGTGACAGTTTGAATCTTTCTTTGGTTGAGGTCGAAACTGATAATTTTTTGTTAGCTAATATGCTGGCTAAAAAAGAAGCTTTACTATGGTAATACTTTTTTCAGCTTACAGCTATTCTGGAAATTATGCAACGGAGAGGATATACTATACTTCAAGTTTACCGAGAAACAAATGTTGTGGCAGACAATCTGGCTAGAGTGGCATCAGCTGGCACCTCGGGGATATTTAATTGCTTCCATGAACATCCAAGAGTTGCTAAAATTCTTTTAAGACTAGATCAGATAGGTACGCCTTATCTGAGGAAAAAATAACTTTATCAGATTTTAGGCGACTTTATATCGTCCTAACCTTCCTTTTTTGTTTTAAAAAAAAAACCTAGCACGTCTAAATCAAGGTATATTACAATAATAAAAAATAAAAAGGACCATTTGTAAAATTTAGTCTAAACTAAGTCTCCAGTCTTCTTCTTCTACTTCATTTAAGTCTTCACCAGTTTTCTTCTTCATCAGTCCATACTTACCGCCTCTTCATTTCTCTCTCTCCCCCTCTCTGTCTCACCAAATCAAAATAGAAATTATCGGATATTTAATATGAAATTCTTCAAAGTTGGATGCATCAGGACTAGATCTGCGATGGAGAAATGTATCTAGCAAGGTGATGATAAATAAGAACCCAACCCAAATGATCAAAGATTTGAAGTTATACACATAAATTATTTAATAATGTAAATGATGAACAAGATTAAACAAACCCTTGGCAGAGTATGTAAAATTTAAGCCCCTTGTTAGGAGGCATGCTAAGGATGAGGATGTGTTAGGCCGTGACAACATCAAAATTTGATGGAAGAATGGGGTTGGTGGATTGTTTTGTTTGTAAATAAACATATGCGGCTTCTGAAATGACCAACTAAAATGGTGCGATTAAGAAAAATCATTGTGATTTGTAGTGCGGAGTAACGTCACACAACATTCGTATCGTTTTGGCCAGAAGGCGTTTGGAGTTGATACGGGAAAAGAGCACGCGATGTGCACGTGGGACGAACTAAAATTAAATTTGAAATCAATTTGCATTGAGGCTTTTATATATTTACTTAATAAAGTTTTTTAGTAGAATGTAACAATTAATTCATCGAATTCCATGCTATATTTACTTAATAAACGTAAATTTATTCTTTCTTGTTTTTTTTTACGATAAATGAATATGCAGTTCTTTTCATACAATTGTTAAAGTAAATCTCACTACATGAAAAAAGGTCCTAAAAAGGTACTTTTTATTATCTTTTTAAATAGGCTATTTTAACATTAAACTAATAAAGACATTGCTTTAATGTGTGGTATATACTATTTTCACATTGGATTTAATAAACGGTATAAGCACTTATAAGTGTCATGATAGGTAATTCTAATTTTAACCGTTTCAAGATCTTTTTACCGCGTGTCAGGATAACTCTTTAACATTTTTTATAATAATCATTAAGCATTATAATCATTTCAATGAATAAAAAGAGTTAAGAAAAAAGAGTACTCAAACAATCAAACTAATTGCTACCCTGAAACCCTTTGATAAACCAAATGAACCGACCTTGGGAATCATCATCATAAACTGAGTGTCCCACAGGAACAAACACTTCTTTCCTTGGTTTCTATGAAGAGGTCCAGTCTTTGCTTCTTTGTTTCTCACCATAATTAGCTATTAGTTTTAGTAGATTATAACCTTATCTTATTTATTGATAAAATAATATAAACAAGCTCCTACTTCCACTGTTAATTATAATAAAGAAAATAAAAAAGGACAATTTGTAAAATTTAGTCTACACATACTAGTCCACAGTTTTCTTCTTCATTTTAAACTTTAACGGGTTTCTTCTTCATCAATCCATACTGACCACCTATTCGTTTTTCTCTCTATCTGTCTCGCCAATCCAAAATACAAGTTATTGGATATTTAATAAGAAATTCTTCATTGCTGGAAGAATCAACAAGGGATCCGTAATGGAGAAATATATCCAGCAAGGTGATGAATAACAAGAACCCAACCCAAATGATCAAAGATTTCAAGTTATACATAGAAATTATTTAACAGTGTAAATGCTGAACAAGAATAAACGAACCCAATGCAGAGTATGAAAAATTTAAGTCCCTTGTTAGGTGGCATGCTAAGGATGAGGATGCTTAGGCCATGAACACATCAAAATTTAATGGAAGAATGGGGTTACTTGATTCTTTTGTTTGTAAATTAACATATGAAGGAAAAATGGGGCGGTAGATAAAAATATCTTGTGATGAAATTGTGGAGTTGGAAACGAAAAACTAAAAAGGTGCAATTAAGAAAAATGTGTTTGTGATTTGCGGTGAGGTGTAACGTCGCATGACATTCATGTTGTTTGGTCAGAAGGTGTTTGGAGTTGGTACCGGAAAAAGTACGTCATGTGCACGTGGGATGAACCAAAATTAAATTTGAAGTAAATTTGGATTGAGGCCTTTATATATTTACTTAATACAATTTTTTGTTTAAAACAATTTATTCATGGAATCTGAGGGCTGAAGACAAAAAGTAACACTATTATTTCTTTTGTTTTTACAATAAAATAAAATGAAACATTTTTCAAACAATTATAAAATAAAATATCACTACATGAAAAAGGTAATAAAAGGGCATTTTTTAGTATCTTCATAAATAGGCTTATTTGGGACTGAACATGAAAAGATATTGCTTGAATGTGGGACTAAACAAAACATAAAAAGCACTTACAAGTGCCTTGATAGGCAATTATAATTTTTATCATTTAACGGCCATTTTACTGCGTGTCTGGAGAAGTTTTTAACATTCTATCATAATAATTATTATCATTAATCATTGTAATAATTTCAAAGAAGAAAAAGAGCTAAAAAAAAAAAGAAATACTCAAACACTGTCAAACTATACTACACTGAAACCCTTCAATAAACCAAATGAATTCACCTTGGGAATCATCATCATAAGCTGAGTGACCCACCATGAATAAACACTTCTTCCTTGGTTTCTGGGAGGACGTGGGGTCTTTGATTCTTTGTTCCTCACCATATTAGCTATTTGTTTTAGTAGATTATAACCTTATTTTATTCGTTGATCAGTTGATAAACAAGACCTTACTTCCACTGTTAAATCATAATAGAGAAAATAACAAGGACCATTTGTAAAATTTAGTCTAAACTAATAAGTCCCCCCAGTCTGTTCATCTACAATTAAGTCTTTACCAGTTTTCTTTTTCATTAGTCCATACTTGCCACCTCTTCATTTCTCTCCCTCTCCCACTCTGTCTCACCAATCCAAAATAGAAGTTATTAGATATTTAATATGAAATTCTTCGAGGCTGAAGGTATCAGGAAGAGATCTGAGATAGAGAAATATATCCAACAAGGTGATGATCAACAAGAACCCGACCCAAATGATCAAAGATTTGAATTTATTCACATGAATTATTTAACAGTGTATATGCTGAACAAGATTGAACAAACCCCAAGCACAGTATGCAAAATTTGAACCCCTTGTTAGGAGGCATGCTAACGATGAGGAGGCGATGGGTCGTAGCAACATCAAAATTTGATGGAAGAATGGGGTTGGTGGATTCATTTATTTGTAAATAAACGTCTTAAGGAAAAATGGAGCAGTAGATATAAATTTTTTGGGATGGAATGGTGGATTTGGAAACGAGTAGGTAAAAAGGTGCAATTGAGAAAAATCATTGTGATTTGCGGTGAAGATTAAAGTCATAGGACGTTCATATTGTTTTGGTCAATTTGGACTGAGCCTTTGATATATTTACATAATAGAGTTTTTTTGAGTAGAATGTAACGATTAATTTCTTGAATCTTCAGGCAGATGATAAAAAGTAAAACTATTTTTTTTTTTGTTTTCTGTTTTTTTTTTTTGTAATAAAGGAATATGCAATATTTTT
The DNA here is from genome assembly GCA_949775105.1 of Oldenlandia corymbosa var. corymbosa. NCBI lineage: Eukaryota > Viridiplantae > Streptophyta > Magnoliopsida > Gentianales > Rubiaceae > Oldenlandia > Oldenlandia corymbosa. The sequence goes on from OX459123.1 coordinate 2,982,824, forward strand.
ACAATTATTAAAGCAAACCTCACAACAAGAAAAAGGTAGTAAAAAGGGACTTTTTAGTATCCTTACAAATAGCCTGTTTTGACATTAAACTTATAAAGACCTTGCTTGAATGTGGGGTATATACCAATATCACATTAGTTTTAGTAAACTGTAAAAGCCCTTATAAGTGCCATTATAGGTAATTATAAATTTAACAATTTATCGACCCTTTTACTGAGTGTTAGGATAAGTGTTTAACCTTTTATTTAATCATTATAATCATTAATCGTTATAATCATTTCAATGAAGAAAAAGAGATAATCAAAATAAAAAACCTCAAACAATCAAACTAATAGCTACACGGAAACCATTTGATAATCCAAATGAATCCACCATGGGAATCATCATCATAAACTGAGTGACCCACCATGAATAAACGATTCTTCCCTTGGTTTATGTTATGAGGTCGGGTCTTTATTATTTGTTTCTTACATAAATAGCGGAAAAATTGGCCGATCTACCCAAAGGTTGACATGTGTTGTCAATTTTACCCTATTCTTTTTCGGTTAGCTAATATTACCCTAAGTTATCCAACCGTTAGCCGATTTTGTCAAATTTGTCAATTTCCGTTTATATTAACGCAATTTTGTTAGTTTTAATTACAAAACTACCTTAATAGTTTTAAAAATTATAAAAATGACCCCAAAAATTTTTAAAAATAACCAAACAGTCTTTTATACTTTTTATTTAATTTTTTCTGTTTTCTATTTCTTTTCACTATTTCTCATAACTATAAAAATATATTATATAATCTTTCAAAAAAAATCTATTTATTTTTAAAATACTATTGTGCAAATTTATAGATATGCATATTCGTAACTCATGGTTGATTTACATAAATATATTTAAAAAATAATTAAACTAAAGTATACATTTTCCTTAAAAGGCCAAGTACAAACAGAAAGTAAAAAAAATGGTACAAAATATTTTATAAAAAATATGTATATTACCATTCCGAGAGTTTAACATTTCGTGATAATTTTTTTGAGATATTAACATCTAACTTTAGCAGGAAATTTTTGTTAATAATAATAAAAAAAAAATCTGCTCCAGTATTGGACTCCACCTTTTTTTAAAAAAAGATCGCCCCAGTGAAAATTGAGGCCTTGAACACAGTAATAATCATCTCCCATCTTAAATCACCTAACCATCCAACTCAACCCTCTCACCTTTAGTAAATCATGCATAAATGTGAATAAAATCACTCTCCCAGTTAAAAATCTTGGTGAGAATTAATCTTATATCTACTATCATGAAGCTCAACACCCTAAACACTAGATTGTACACTATATTTTAGTTTAGTAATTTTTTGAATTGGATAATCCAATCTATAGTTTGTTTATTCAATTTTTAATAAATTAAAATGTACTAATATATTAATTTTTAATCTATGCTAAATGTTTTAATTTTTTGTAAAAAATTGGTTTTTAGTAAAAAAAAATATTATTCTTTAAATTGAAAAAAGGATTTAAAAAACTAATATCATTATTGTCAAGTTGTATTATTAAAAATTAATATATTTATGTAAATCAACCATGAGTTACAAATATACATATCTATAAATTTGCAAAGTAGTGTTTAAAAATAAATAGTTTTTTTTTAAGATCATATAATATATTTTTATAATTATGAGAAATAATAAAAATAAATAAAAACAGAAAAAATTAAATAAAAAGTGTAAAAGACTGTTTGGTTATTTTTACAAATTTTTAGGGTCATTTTTATAATTTCCAAAACTATTAGGGTATTTTTTGTAATTAAAACTAACAGAATTCCGTTAATTTAAACGAAAATTGGCCAATTGGACAAAATTGACTAAATGTTGGATAGCTTAGGGTAATATTGGCTAATCGAAAAAGAAAAGGGTAGAATTGACAATGCATATCAACCTTTGGGTAGATCGGCCAATTTTTTCCATAAATAGCTATTACTTTTAGTAGATTATAACCTTATTTTATTTATTGATCAAATCATATAAAAATGACCCTACTTCCACTATTAAATCATAATAAAGAAAATAAAAAGGACCATTTGTAAATTTTAGTATAAATTTATAAGTTCCCAGTCTTGTTCTTCTTCACTTAACTTTTTACCAGTTTTCTTCTTCATGAGTCCATACTTACGACCTCTTCATTTCTCTCTCTCCGTCTGTCTTGCCAATCCAAAATAGAAGTTTTCAGATATTTAAAAACAAATTCTTCAAAGCCTGAAGTATCAATAAGAGATCTGAGATGGAGAAACGTACCCAGCAAGGTGATGATCGATAAGAACCCAACCCAAATGATCAAAGCTTTGAAGTTATAAATAGAAATTATTTAATAGTGTAAATGTTAAACAAGATTTAAGAAACCCTGAGCAGAGTATTTCAAAATGTATACCCCTTTTAGGAGGCATGCTAACGATTTGGATGTGTTTGGACTGTGGCAGAATCAAAATTTGAGGGAAAAATGGGGTGGGGTATTTAGGCATGCTCAAGGTTTCGGTTTGAACCGGAACCAAATTGTAATCGAACCGGAAAATAAGGTTTTGGTTCTTGAAACACTTCTAATGGTTCCAGAACTGTAACCGAACCTTGTATTAGTTGTTCGATTAAGGTTCTATTATTTTTGAAACCTTGAACAGGCAGTTCTAATCGGCGATTTTGAACTGTAAAAATCAGCGATTCAATTGACAGTTATATTGGTGTTTCTTATAACTTAAAAAAATAGAAAATCTATCAACAATGTTACTTTTTATGCTTTGATTAATCTATGAAATGTGAAGAAATTCATTTTTATACTGATAGATCCCAAATTGGCACCACCGGAGGATCTTCCTCAAACCAAAAACCTGGCATCCACTTCAAAATTCTCATTGAGGAACCGTCAATATTCCAGAAGGTCCTTATCCAGCATTTCTGATAAGCTTCAACCTGTTCAAAACATATTAGAACATGTCTAGGGTTCATAAGACCCAGAGTATAGGCTCCTATTCAAAATTAATTTTTTTATGATCTTAGAAAAAATCTATCAGTATAAAAAAAATGAATTTCTTACTCCACATTTCATATTACTTTTAAAAATATTAAAAAAATAGAAATATTCATTAAAAAAAAAGATCCAATAAAAATTATAGTGACAAAAACCGCCACAACATTGTATCAAACCCAGAACCATAACAGAAACGGAACCAAACCAGAACCGATGGTTCTCAAACCGTAACAAGAACCATGGTATAAAGGAGCAGTTCTGGTTCTCATTTTTATCAAATCGAAACCGCCGTTTCTAGAACCGTAATCGGCAATTCCAGAACCGTGGGCATGCCTAGGTGGATACATTTGTTTGTAAATAAACATCTCAAGGAAAATGGGATGGTAGATATAAATTTATTGGGATGAAATGATGGATTTTGAAACGAAAAATTAAAAAAGTACTTTTAATAAAAATTGTTGTGATTTGTAGTGAGGAGTAACATCGCAGAACGTTCATGTCATTTGGTTAGAAGGTGTTTTGAGTTGGAACGGGAAAGGAGCACCCAATGTGCAGGTGGGACGAACCAAAATTAAAGTTGAAGTCAATTTGGATTGGGGTTTTTATATATTTACTTAATAAAGTTTTGGAGTAACATGTAACAATTAATTCATGGAATCTCCAGGTTGAAGATAAAAAGGAAAATTATTCTTTCTTTCTTTATTTTTGTTTTTACAATAAAGGAATATGCAATATTTTCATATAATTATTAAAGCACACCTCACTACATGAAAAAGGTACTAAAAAGGAACTTTTTTGTATCTTTATAAATAGCTTCTTTTGACAATAAACTTATAAGGACATTGCTGGAATGTGGGGTATATACCAATATCACAATAGTTTTAATAAACTATAAAAGCACTTATAACTGTCATGATAGGTAATTCTAATTTTTACCATTTAACGACCCTTTTACTGCATGTCGAGATTAGTTTTTAACATTTTATTATTTATTGATTATATAAATATCCCTTACAACGCTGAAAAATAAAACACCACTAAAATGTTTCATAACAAAAGATACTTAATAGTTTCCCTTTCAATAATATATGATTATTTAGTACATATGGCAAAAGGATTAACTCTTAATCCTCTACATTGAATTGTGTAAAAACATTACAAATACTATATCAAGTGATTGGCATTGTCCGCATTCACAATACATTTTGTCCCTGTTCTACCTCTATTAGGACGAAGAGAAAACATTGCTTAAAGTAGGTGTAGTGGCTTACTAAATTGGTTGTGTTGCATATTGGAGGCTGAGTTGCTGGAAGTCACTACAACAAAAAGTTCAATTAAGAACGCAGCAAAGCGTCCCATTAGGCCACCTATAAGAATGTTTACAATTTTGGGATGCTTGGGAATATGTCCTGTGGTGGCCGTCCCAAAAAGTTATAAGGAAACATAAAATTGTCCTTAAACTATTAAGCGTGCCATTAAATATTGTCCAAGTCAACTTGCGTTTTTAAGACGGTTTTAAAGGACATAAATGTTAGTTTTTAATAAGACTCTTAAAACCAACTCATTACCCCATATTATTGAGACGTTTTAATGCATCACAACCTTTCGGATTTTAGAAGATGCTTGTATACGTCCCCTAAGCTACCTTTATCGGGACGCATTAAAGTGTTCAATACTTGGAAGGTTTTTTTTGGGACGCTTATCATACGTCCTCATAAAAGGAATGTTTTAAATGTTTTCTGTTGGGATAGGCGTCCTAAATGATGCTGGAATTATTTTATTATTAATTTTTTAAAAAATAATAAAGTTTTTAAATCATAATCGTTCATTCAGTACTGAATCAACATCAACAATACAAAATTCTCATAAGTTGCGACATCAACATTTTTCAATCTCTACTCTCTAATTACTAACAGATGTCTCTAAGAGTCTAGACAACATAATATGTCAATCCAAAAACAAACTACTTAAGGCATGATCACCTCTAACAGTAACATCAACACTGTGCTAGAACTTCTTCTCAGGCTTCCATAAGCTACCAATTATACGATCAGCACATTCTTCCCGGTCAGACCATCATTCGGCTTTTGAAATTCAGCAACAATGATCTGCCATCCACGGAAAATGAACATAGGTAAATATATGGCAATTAATTCATTAATTTGATTTGGAACAATGAAACATCAAGCTAAGAAAGGCCATAATTATCAACAGGAAATACAAAACAACGAAACATTAAGATAAGAAAGTCCGTAAAGTTATCAACAGGAAAGATAGAACAACAAAACATTAAGTTAAGAAAGTCCATAATGTTATCAACAAGAAAAAAAGAATAAAAGCATTGTGTTCACCAAATACTTGTGGATTCACATGTTGTTCCTCCATAAGTATACCAAATTGATTGTCATAGCATCTTGACTTCAATCAGTATGTATGCACCAAAATGCAAAACTTAAATGTAAGAAAGACGTGCTAACGCAAGGCCTAAATCATCTATATTTGCTTGACCTGTGAATGCAAGAAATCAAGAAAAAGATAATAACTTTCTTACCATATTTGAATTATTGCCTTATGATGCATAACATCTTCTCCTCCTTAGCCTCAAGGCAACACCTAGTTATCCTCTCCAATTGCAACTTGTTGTTACCCTTGAGCCGCTTCAAATTTTTTGTTATCTTAACAACCTCCGGAGTTAGCTACTTAGGAACTATGCACATGAATAGACCTTGGACATGGACATCTATTGCATATTCCTCTTGAGCAAAATAACCAGCCTATAAATTGAGCAATTTACACGGTAATGCACATCAAAAGATAACAAAAAATCTCTCTTGGCCCTTCTAAAGAAAATCTGTTTTGGGGGGGGGGGGGAGTATCAACCTAACTTTAAATTTAGGTTTGCACATTGAGAAGACAACCGAATTGGCAATTTAAAGTTTGAGTTGTTGCACATTAGCCTAAAAACCTTCGAAAGACCTGTTTCTGCAGTGATGACTCACTGGGATCCCGACAGCTGGGGAAGTTTCTTAGAAATTCCAGCAGCCTGAAGTATAGAAGATCAAATGCCTATCAATTATAGAATGCATACTCAATTTCATGGTATGGAAAAAAAAAGATTGCTTGCATTATCATCTTGACACCTTCCAAAGTAAAACCTCTGCCAGCTTTGAATTGCATGTTGTAAGCCCAAAGAGCAATAGGGGCTATCAACCATGGGGGTCGGCACAATTTTAAGAGAGCTCCGCGGCCCAGGGGGCGCAAGAGCACCATCGGCCACAGGGGTCGACGGCGTACTTGTTGGGATAAGCTTGCTTCCATAGATAAGATGTGTGTTTGAGTATGGTTGGCTAATTACTTGATTGGAGTTACGTAGGGGATTAATGTCCCTTGGCCGTGTTTAGCCAATACAGAGTTTGTACGACCCCTAGGCTGATCAAGTACGTGTGTGTACCTTTCTCAAGATAGAGCCAGAGTCGAGAGACTATGAGATAAAGAGTCTTGATTGAGGCCGTGAGGGTTGTTAACTCAGGGTGGTCAAAATTGTAAGAGCGTATAATTCGAAGCCGAGTTAGGATCGTATGATTATAGAGGTCAAAGGTTGACAGACGCTATGTGAGTTTTTAACCCTAAGGCTAGTCGAAGCCGTATGACTTATGCCGTTTGTCGTGTTTCCATTCGATTGGATGAACATGAGTAAATGAAAAGTTATTATATTTGAGATGATAATAGAAAAAAGTTTGAGAGGATTTTGAAGTAAAGGTGTTATTTAAACTTCTTTGCCCCTCCCCCCCAGCCTTGATGCTTGTTGCCCAGGTAGGCTATGATAAAAAGCAACATCGTCCACCTTAGGAGCCCTCCCCTCCCCCCTGCTTAGGAAGGAAGCAGAAGGATTTCACGGACGAAGTTAGGCCGAGTCTAGGGCTGATCGAGACTACGGGTGTAAGTAACCCATAAGCGAACGAAAGCTTATTGGGCATAAAACTCAAAAGATGGCCGATGCCGTAAGGGGTTGTTGACTCAAAGGTGGATCTAAACTGTAGAAGCGTGTAACTCCAAGTCTAATCGACACCGTGTAAGTGCTCAACTTGAAGGCAAGTCAAACCCATACGAGTGTGAAGCTCGAAGGTTGATCAATGCCACGTGAGCTTCTAACCCTAAGGCAAACCAAGACCATATGAGTTTCGTACCCACAAGCTTACCGACATGGTTTCAAGGAGTAATTAGTGCCCATCAGCCAAATCTGGGGCTAGATGGGTTTTATCATTATAGTATTTGAGTTGGCACAATTCACATGTATGCTAGATCTTCAAAAAAAACATGGTACGTTCACAAAAGATCTTAGAAAGATGTCATGTACCTGATTAAGTGTGGCAGTATCGGGCCATCGTCCCCGGAAGTAGCATCTGCCTTCGACACCGTGTAGAAGCGTGTAACTCCAAGTCTAACTGACTCTCTAGCACCTCCAGGCTGTCAAGTAGCATCTGCCTTTGAACTCGTGCCTTCTGGAAGGCAAGACATGTTTCAATGCATCAAGGCCTATGGAGGCTATAGGAGTACCATAGGCCGCGGAAGCCACCCGGTGCCATCGACCACGGGAATCGAGACGGACTTATAAAAGCTCCAAGACCGCGGAGGCCGTAGGAGTGCCGTAGGCCGTGGAGGCCACACGGTGCCTTCGACCACGGGGTCAAGACGAACTTGTAAAAGCTCCAAGACCGCGGAGGCCATAGGAGTACCGTAGGCCGCGGAGGGATCGAGACGGGCTTATAAAAGCTCCCAGACCGCGGAGGCCGTAGGAGTGCCGTAGGCCGTGGAGGCCACACGGTGCCGTCGACCACGGGGATCGAGACGGGCTTCGCTAACTTTCTGGCGCCTTCGTCCTCGGACTGATGAGCCTTCATCTTCGGACATGTAGGCATCCACGGACTGAGATGGCATCCTCGGACATGTGGACGTCCTCGGATTTGTGAAGCCTTGCATGGCGTCCAGATTTTGCAAAGGGGATATTCCTTTGTTCTTAATACACACAAAGGCAATTAAGAATGTGAAATATACTAACCCCGTACACTTGTTAACAAAGTTTCGAGAGCAGGATTACATCTTTATTTACAACACGAATGCGAGTGTTCAAGATAAAAGACGTGCCACCCGTTCAATAACTCAAAACTTTGGAAAGGATATTATATCTAATTTTCAGAATGGTTTTTCCACGTGAAGGGTAGATCGTCTTCGGACCGAATTTTCAAAGACAATCCACCTTTTCAAACCACCAAGCATAGATATATTACCCAAGAACAAGTATATATTTTCTTAAATAGTTTTATTTCCTTTTCCTCATATTTCCGAGAGTAAGGGGGTGCATAGCACATAGTCAAGTACGAACCGCATTCGAAAGCACAAAGAGTGTATGAACCATGATAGCTCTATTCTCTATATGTCATGCCATAATGGTGTATTTATATTGGCGATGTCACTTTAAGCATTGATAAATGCATAATCAATTAGCAAGGAGGAAATATGTATAATCACATACCCAACTCCTCCCCCCAAATAAAATTATTTAAGAAAATAAACCATCAATTGGTGATAAAGTGGTTAAGAACACTTATCTTTGTAGTTGCATAGGTCTATAGCCTAGCAATAACCTTGGAGAGTTCCAAATGATGCCCAAGATCCTTGCATTTGGCTTGTAAAGCTCCCAGATGGACCTCCAAATCTTCGTCAGGGGTCTGATTGTCTCATTTTCAAACTTTAGGGTCGATTTGGTCATTTTTGAACTTTTGGGGCTGATTTGTAAATTTTTTACCTTTTGGGGACGATTTGTAAATAACTAAAATAACAGGGACCTAATTGCAAAGTTTTGAATTTTCTGCAATTCTGGCCCTTTTTCCCGCCCGAAACTTTCTTCCTGGTCAAAGCTTGATGCATGGTCGGCTTTTCCGCCTGTGTCTTCTTCAAGTTTGAGCTTGATGCACGGGAGAAGAAGTTGCGTGGTCGGCAACTTCCAACGTGGTTGAAGCCTTGAAGTTCGATTCTCGACAACGCCGCCTTCGGGTCGTCCTCCGGGATGGAGGTTGACAGTCGACGGTGCCTTCTTCCCCGTTTTGATTTGAGAAGTCCGAAGATTAGTTGCCGATGATGGAACGAAGTCGACCACCACGAACTCCGATGACTCCCACTGCAATTTGACGTCCTTTCCCGCCCGAAATCTGGTCCCGTCTCTTTCGCTTTGTCTTCTTCGTCCCGCAACTTGGAGCTTTCAGTTTTCTTGAAGCTTGGAGGTCGACTTCCTTCATGAAGTCGGCTAAATTTCAAAGGACGGCCACCACCGCTGCCAAAGACGACTACCGCAGCCTGTTGCTGAAGATCATGGAGGTTGAGGAATCGACGGTGCTGAAGCTTTGAACCCCAATGCGGTAACCGAATGCGGAAGCCGAAGCCAAACCAAGAACCGATGGACACCGAGGATGAAGCCGTCCGCGGGTGAAGCAGACCGCCGACAGCGAAGTTGCCCAAAGGTGAAACGCATTGTCGAAGGTGGCTTCGGTTTGTGGACAACGGCGAAAGCTCGGTTACTGACAACCGAAGACGGCTGCTGGGGTTTTGGGGATGAAGCTTCGGCCTCTGTTTTGCCTGCTGCTTCCCCTCTCCTCTGTGACTTTTTGTGGGACAGCATCATTGGAAGCTTTGTCTTCTTCATTAACCCAAGAAACTTGTAGTGATGATGACTTCAACTTTCTGATGTCGAATTTGGTTGCCGCTGTTTTGCGGTTTCAAAGAGACGAAGACGAGGACGAAGATGAAGACGAAGACGAAGACGAAGACGAAGACGAATCATGGGAGGCAGAATCCGAGTTTCGCTTCGAGAAGGCTGCCGCCTGACGTCGGGGACGGAAATCGGACGCGACTTGTTTTTGAGGACGCCACTTTTGTGGCCAGTGTTGCTTTGAGACCAAGCTTTGGCCGACGGTTAATGTTCGAGGCGACTTCCGACTTAGATCTTGCTTTATGACTGACCCCGGATTGGGCCGCGGCTGCCATGGACGAACGTGAGCTTTTTTTCTTGAGTGCGATGCTGCTGCCGCCTTCGACGGGAACTCCGGCTGTTGGCAGGAACGCCCACGGACCTGAAACCGGTGCTACCAACGATGGCTTCAGGTTTGATGATGGTGAAAGCTGACATGATTTGGCCGTGGACGTCAATCTTGGCCTTCACGAAAAAGGAAAGAAAAAGGCCGAACCCACGCCCAGGAGCTCAAAGGGCAAAACTCCTCACGAATGGGGTTTGATTAGATTTAATTAAAATTGAAACAAGGAGGTCAACAACCCTGCCCCAGAAAGCTCTACTCTCTTTATGTAGATAGAAGGGTTTTTGCCCAAGAGCTTGCCCGATTAACCTTTAAGGATCCAACTCAAACTCCCAAAAACCAAAATGGTAAGTGAGATTTAGAAACCCACGTTTGCAGCTCACAATCCCTTTTTCTTAGGCAAGATCTATAAACACCAAGACCATGAATTCAAGCCTTCAATCAAGAATATAGGTTCCCATAGATGGCGCCACTTGTCGAAGGCGAAATCCGTTAGGACGAGGGTCAACAGTGTCTATGGACCTGAGACCTGCAAAACAAGGGTTAGCACTCCGACGAGCAAGTCAGTCCAAGGAGTTATAGAAATAAAGCATGTGAGCTAGGAAGGGAGTGAAAATGAGCTTACTCTTCACCACCAAAAATGGGGTATATATAGATAAGGTGAAAGGAATATTCTTAGAGAATATTCCTTTCAATGATGGACTTGGGCCATTGTTAGGGCTTTTAGCCGGCCCAATAAGCCAGAAAGGAATATTTATCGGACCCATGAATGGTTGTTGGCCCAAGTGAAGTTGCACTTCCAACAAAGGCCGAGACCAAAAGCTTCGTTGGCTTCGTTGGTGCTGACTTCTTTCCCTGATGATGGTGCGTGGTTGATGAGGGTGGAATAAGGTGATGGATGTATGGGTATGGGGTCTCGGAAAAGGGCTCAAAGGTTGTGTGCATGGAAGGTGATGAAGGGAAGGGTGATTCGGTGGTGAGGTGGTGTAGGGCGGTGATGATGGTGAAGGGTTTAAGTGTGGGGTTTGGGGCTGCCGCCGGGTTCAGTTTTTTTAGAAGAAAACTAAGTCCTTTTATAGTATTTTGAACCCACGATGTCTTGGAGATTAAGAAAGACTATTTCCCAAATTAATTGAGAGCAAAATTTAAGCCGAAATCCAAGCAAAATTCTGCACCGCCTCGAGCTTTTCTTCGGTTTCTTCCGCAGCAAGGAGCAGCCAAAATAATTCTGAAGTTCCACCAAAAACAAAAGAAGAAGACTTGGGCTTTATTAAATAAAAACAAGCCCCTTTTGTCTATTTTTCAGCACCAGCCCATGTTGTTGTAATTCTTCAGCCCACAAATCAACCAAAGTGCAGGAAGCTTCTCGGCCCACCAAAACCAAGAGGTCCAGAGTTCATTGTTTGGTCCTCCAAGTCTTCAACTCAACAACTTTCATCCTCTTTCACTCTTTAAATCTTCAATTAAGTCTAAACTTCAATAATTTATCATTTAATCTTTAGGTAAAGAATTTGTTTCCTGCCCGTCATTATTAATTAAATTAAGTACCAAATTCAACTCGAAGATATAAATTTTTATTCAAAACACTACGAATAAGAGCATAAAAATATACTCCCTCCGTCCCATAATCATTGTCCACTTTGCCCAAAAAATTTTGTCCCAAAATTATTATCCAATTTGACTGTTTTATGGATCAAGTTACACATTTTATGGATCATGTTACACATTTGTCCTTAGTAAAAAATATTATCCATTAAAATCTTTGTGGTTAAATAATTACTTATGTAGGGGTATATCCGGTTGTTCAAGGTAAAATATAGTTAAGTTTGACTAAAAATAAAAACTTTCATTTTAGTAAAACTGGACAATAATTATGGGACGGAGGGAGTATTTAATTTAGCACTTATCAAATACACCCAAACTTGAATTATTGCTAGTTCTCAAGCATTCCCAAGGATTAAAACACACAACCAGACAAATTTATTTTAGCGGGCTCAGAGATTTAACATCTTGTAACACAAAGATTTCAACTATCTCTAGTATGGACTTCCTAACAATATGCAAACCATATGCATTTTTGGCCCCCACACTTGTGTGTGTGCGCGTTTCGCTTGTTAGGGACTTCACTTTACATTCAATACAGAAAACACAAGCTCTGCTGCAAATATGCCAATTTACTTTAAGAACATACTCACATTTTACACCATATATCAATGCAATGGACCTCCCTATATAATATGAAGTAGAAGGACTTATCTCACAGACAACCTATTCTTCCTCGTAACCCTTTCTTCGATCCATGTGGCTTTTTTTTCAGGATTCTTTCCAACTCAGGCCCCTACCCAAAGCATTTTTCCACTCCTCTGCATAGTGGCTCAACAACTTGGGATAGTTTACATATCTATTTATCCTCACCGGGCCTGAGGTCTCTCCAGTCATGGTTGCCAATTCCTCACCTCTTAATGGGATAGCATTAATATGGAATGCTCTTCCTTTTCTCCCTCAATAAATTTAACCTAACCTCGGAAGCATCCGCCAACAACCCTCCCCCAAATTTACTTAACACAAAGTGCCAAAGTAAAAATATTTTTTTAAGACTGATATTGAGTTAATGCCTTACTTTTCCTTCACAACAAGGTGGGTTCCACTTACAAATCATATAAGTGTGAGTGAATCAAACACATCATTTCATGGCATATTTACATCAAACTCATGCAACTATATCTCACTTTAGGCTTATCCCACAGTCACGATAAAGTGCATAGAAAGCAGCTATATTAAAAGCAACATATAGAAATACATAAGCTAGGGAACACAATTCAAAATAGTATAATTCTTACATGGTATAGATATTTAAACCATACTCATCCTAGGCTTTTTTTTGGATTTCTTATTTTTTCAATTTGTTTTTGGCTTTATTTTTTTCGAAATAGACACGAAAAAATACAAATTCCTCCCCCACACATAAAGTATACATTGCCCTCAAAATATAAGACATAAAAGACAAAGCACCCAAGCGAAAAGAAAAGCGAAAACATAAATAAAATAAAAAAATAAAAAGAAACGACACAACTTGGGAATGTGAAGTGGAGGATCGAAATTGTTATAGATGAAGAATAAAAAGAGCTGTTGCACTACCATCCAAGCACATTCCATCACTATTTGTTCCAGAGTAGCTGCCGACCTAAAAAAAAAAATCCTAACTTATATCAGATAGATGATTAAGAAAAACCACGAAAATTCTGAAATCAAAGATTTGAAGAAAATCAGGAACGAAAAACTTAACCATCAACTTATTTGCAAACTTAAGAAAAATAAAATAAAGCAAAATTAAAGTTGGGTTGCCGCCCAATAAGTGTTGTTTTAAAGTCTCTAGCCGGACTCTATGCTTGATCAGTCAGAGTACCCAGCTCGGTACCAGAAGAAACCAAGTTCAACATTATTGATGAATCTCTTATAGTGGTTCTCCTTTCAATGAGCAAATATAAACTTGTATTCCAGGACCACTACATCCTCTTTCTCAAATTCAATCTTGTACCATTGATCCTCTTCTTGGGCTTTCACTGAACCATCTTTCGCGTCGTCCTCAAGATCACCTTGGTTAGAGCCAAACTCACCACATTTTTCTACAGGAAACCCCTCTTTTGAAACTATAGGAAAATTGTATCGTAATCAACTTGATCAACATCTTTGTTACCAACTCTCAAAATGAGCGAATCATGCATCACTACAATATATACTCCGCAAGAATCAAGACAACAGTAATATCTACACTTGTAATCTCTTCGGTCTCTTGCAATTCTTCACATTGAACCTCAGTTTGAGATGGTAGCTGGGAGACTGGATCAACGTATTATCTTTAGAAATATTCTCATTCTTATTCATTTTAAGCAAATTTCTTATAGGATCATGTTCTGGCAATCCTACACTCAACCTATATTTGTTGACCTCTTTAATAAGTTGTTGGCCTTTTTCACTTTGCAATACTTGAAGAGCTCCCTCTCTAATAGTAAGTTGAGGTTGAGCAGGTGGCTTCTGATACAAGAATGCTAACTCTCTCAAAGTGGGTTGACAAGGTGATGACTTGAAGGTTGCTAGTTCTCTTAGAGTAGGTTAACGAGCTGCTAACTCTCTAAGAGTGGGTTGAGGAGGTGGTGGTTGATAGACTGATGCATTTGAGTGGTAACAATCATCTGGATAGAAAGTTGAACCATTATTCTTATTTTTGTCAATCAACAATTTTTCATTTCTCTCCAAACGAGACAACATATCAGAAATTATATGGGGACTCTCAAAACCAGAATTGTACCCTGCATTAGATGAATATTTCTGATAATCACAACCATAGAGAGGATCATGAGAGAATTTGTGCCAAGAATAGGGATCATCTTGATACGTAGGATAGTCTCCATATTCAGAATTATAACCATAATACGGAGTTTCTCCATATCCATAGTTAAAATTCTCCATGATAAAAAAAAAATCGTCCAGAAATGTTGACACAAAAAAGAAAACAGAATTAAAAAATTAATAAAACATAGGACAATATCTACAATCTAAATTAATCAAAGAAATAATGTAGTTTCGATATGGTTATTTCCTTCCTGGCAATGGCGCCAAATTTGATAATCCGTTGTCACACTAGTCAAATATAAATTACCTACTTAATACCCTTACTAGCAGTAAAGTAGCAAGCATGGTTGATCCCACAGAGAAGGTTACCAAGTACCAGGTCAAAACTATTTCTTATTATTATTTAGATTAACAATTTACCAATTTTAGACTAAGCTAAACCTAGAACTAACAATTCAATTAACTAAATATCTAAAGAATTAAATAAAAGAAAACCTAGGGCATAGGATTCACCTACCGTCTATTCAGTTTAATTCAATCTATAGATATGTGATTTCGGACTTTCACTAATTTCACAACGATTCACAAAAATAAGAACTATTCACTGTCATGATATAATTATCTTAGCTAAATTAACACTATGACTACTGCCGTGACAATAAGGATTAATAAAAGCGCATTAAGAACTTTAGATTCTCCAGTTGCAAAGGCGGTGTTCCTACTGTCGTGCGTCACTACCTAAGTCTAATATTTCCATGAACTAGTGTTAACCTTCAACCGTCGTTCCTTCAGTTAAACACCTTAAAACATGCAAGTGGTGATCAAATACTCACACAGAATAAAACTAAAAATATTAAATATCAACTAATGTAAAAGTCACAATCATAAATTAAATTAAATTAAATAGTACGGCGCCTACATCTTAAACCCTAGATTAGAAATAGTTTAGCTACACATCATCTCAAAAATAAATAAAAAAATCAAACCCGGGACGAAGACGAGTTGCAAAGGCCGAGCCCAAAAGCTTGTATTGGCTTCGTTGGTGCTGACTTCTTTCCCTGATGACGGTGCGTGGTTGATGAGGGTGGAATAAGGTGATGGATGTGTGGGTTTGGTGTCTCGGAAAAGGGCTCAAAGGTTGTGTGCGTGGAAGGTGATGAAGGGGAGGGTGATTCGGTGGTGAGGTGGTGTAGGGCGGTGATGATGGTGAAGGGTTTAAGTGTGGGGTTCGGGGCTGCCGCCGGGTTCATTTTTTTTAGAAGAAAACTAAGTCCTTTTATAGTATTTTAAACCCACGATGTCTTGGAGATTAAGAGAGACTATCTCCCAAATTAATTGGAAGCAAAATTTCAGCCGAAATCTAAGCAAAATTCTGCACCGCCTCAAGCTTTTCTTCGGTTTCTTCCGCAGCAAGGAGCAACCAAAATAATTAGGAAGTTCCACCAAAAACAAAAGAAGAAGACTTGGGCTTTATTAAATAAAAACAAGCCCCTTTTGTCTATTTTTCAGCACCAGACCATGTTTGTTGTATTTGGGCTCTAGAAAGAGGCCTAGATCATTTAATTTATCAGCGCAAAAATCAACCAAGGTGCAGGAAGCTTCTCGCCCCACCAAAACCTAGAGGTCTAGAGTTCATTGTTTGGTAAAGTCTTCAATTAATTAAATTAAGCACCAAATTCAACTCGAAGATATAAATTTTTATTCAAAACGAATAAGAGCATAAAAATATATTTAATTTAGCACTTATTAAATAACCCCAAACGTGAATTATTGCTTGTCCTCAAGCATTCCCAAGGATTAAAACACACAACCAAACAAATTTACTTTAGCTGACTCAGAGATTTAATATCATGTAACACAAAGATTTCGACTATCTCTAGTAAGGACTCCCTAACAATATGCAAACAATATGCAGTTTTAGCCCCCACGCTTGTGTGTGTGTGCGTTTCGCTTGTTAGGGACTTCACTTTACATTCAATACAGAAAACATAAGCTCTACTGCAAATATGCCAATTTACTTTAAGAACAGACTCCCGTTTCACATCATATTTCAATGCAATGGACCTCCAAACATAATATGAAGTATAAGGACTTATCTCATAGACAACCTATTCTCCCTCATAACCCTTTCTTCAATTCATGTGGCTTTTCTTCAGGATTCTTTCCAACTCAGGCCCCTATCCAGAGCATTTTTCCACTCCTTTGCATAGTGGCTCAAACACTTAGGGCAGTCTGCATATCTATTTTTCCTCACCGGGCCTGAGGACTCTCCAGTCATGGTTGCCAATTCCTCACCTCTTAATGGGATAGCATTAACATGGAATACTCTTTCTTTTCTCCCTCAATAAATTTAACCTAACCTCGGAAGTATCTGCCAACACCCCTCCCCCAAACTTAATTAACACAAAGTGCCAAAGTTAAAATATTTTTTTAAGACTGATATTGGGTTAATGCCTTACTTTTCCTTCACAACAGGATGGGTTCCACTTACAAATCATATAAGTATGAGTGAATCAAACACAACATTTCATGGCATATTTATATCAAACTCATTCAATTATATCTCACTTTAGGCTTATCCCACAGTCACGATTAAGTGCATAGAAAGTGGAGGAGACAGAACCTGTCCCATGGTCTCCTCCTCACAACCCTGGAGGAGGTGATGCTGATGATAATGATGATGATAGAGACCAGGATGACTCTGATGGGGATGAAGATGATGATAATGGTGACCAAGATGGTGATGATGCACTAGATAATCAATTCATGGCGGATATTAATGCGAACAACTTCTATCATGATGATGGCCCTCCCATTCTTGTAGACAGGAGAGCTGATCTCTACGCTGATGTTGCCTTTGATCCCTCCAGGATGGCTACCCCTACTACTGCAGAAGGTCCCGATTCAGATTCACCGAATTCTCAGGAAGGTAGTTTTCACTCACTTCATTCACTCTCGATTGCCACTTCTGAAAGGTCTGAGTTGTTAGCTAATGATTACATTAATGATGCTGAAAGATTGTTTCACATGCCTGATTCATTTTATGATATACCAAATGTTTCCCCCTCTGTTGCTATGTTAGATGTTTCTGATTATGTCCCGGATAATGTCATCCCAAATGTGCCTGATTACCCCAATGCATATGTATTCCCTATTTCTGTATTTCATGGTATCTACTCGAGTGTTGTTGAGTCTGATAATATTAATGCACAGCACAGAAGGGATTGTAGTAGAAGTATTACATGTGCATATCGGTCTTCTGTACCTGTTTTCTCTACTGATAAATCTGTTGATTCAAGGATAGGGGCTACTACAGTTCTGAAAGTTGGCAAAAGGACTTTCAAGAAGTATGAAAATAGAGACGCAGCCAAACCTCCTCTGTCATGAAGCAGCAAAAAAAGGAGTCTCCAATAGCTGACACTAAAAGGGATCGCTGCTGGATGAAACTCAGGAGGGACGCTTTTGAATGTGACTAGCCAGATTTTCACCACAAGCTAAGGAAGAAACTGAAGAAGGCCAGAAAGTTAGGGATCTTCAAGGAACCCTCTCAACAGCTAGCCCAACAATAGATCTCTGCCTGGCGTATGAAGGTTGACATAGATTATTCCAGTGACTCTGATGATTCCTCTGATGATTCCATTCA
This sequence comes from Oldenlandia corymbosa var. corymbosa, assembly GCA_949775105.1. Taxonomy (NCBI): domain Eukaryota; kingdom Viridiplantae; phylum Streptophyta; class Magnoliopsida; order Gentianales; family Rubiaceae; genus Oldenlandia; species Oldenlandia corymbosa. The sequence goes on from OX459123.1 coordinate 3,000,916, forward strand.
TAGCAGGAAAAGGTCTTCTGATCACTCTCAAAAAGGACAGGGAAGGCTTGAGAAAAAGAGAGCTTGCTCCGGAGCCAACAAGGCAATTCAACATGATCAAGACTTTTAGGTTAGGAATGGCAGTGAAGCTAACTATCTGTATGGTGTTGCGGGAGTTGAACCATCAAATCCCTCTGTTGATATGAGTATTATTAATTTGAATTGTCGGGGTATGAATAATGCCTCATATAGAACTATGTTAAATAGACTAGCTAGAAATTATAAACCTACTATTGCGTTTGTGAAGGAGACCAAAGCCAACTCTTCTGTAGTTTGTGCTTTGCTCCAATCATCTGCTTTAAAAGACACTTGTTTAGTAGACCCAGTACGTAGCTGTGGTGGATTGTCTATTTTGGTTATATGGTATTAAATTATTAGTAGTACTTCAAGATGCTAATGTGATAGTTGCTAAGATCTCATAAGCATCTGGCCTAGTTTGGATGGCCATTTTTCTGTATGGTCCTCCTGATCAATAGGATCGGCCCAGATTTTGGTCTCGACTAAATGGTATCATCCAAGGGTTTACCTATCGTAGCATTTTATTAGGTGACTTTAATCAGGTTGTAGACCAAGAAGACAAGCATGGAAGTCAATTAGTTAGACCCCAAGCACTAGGAGTATTCATCACTTCCTAACAGTGAATGATTTGGAGGAGCTCAAGCATTTAGGTTGTTGGTACACCTGGACCAATAATCACCAAGGATCAAATGCGATCTTTGAAAGGTTAGATCGAGCCTTTGTTAATAAACCTTGGCGTAGAAAATAAACTTACCAATAATGTCTTCTGATCATGGTCCAATATTAGTAGACATTAAGCAAAAAAGAAATCCAAAAAGGAAACAAAAGTTTGAGCAATTTTGGTCTAGTTGCCCTAGTTCAAAACCCTTAGTCTCACAAGCTTGGTCTCCTCCTTGTCTACATATTGTGGACCCTCACGAAAATATCTCCTTTTAACTCCACAAAACTTTTTCCCAGTAGCACCAATAGAGTAAAACAAAATTTGGCCAATTGGATTCTTTGGTTTTTCAAGTTGACTGACAAATTAGCACAAGTTCAAGCACAATGGGAGGCAAATCGCACTGACCTACAGTTGATTGCAAGACTGAAACAACAAAGGACAGAACTAGAAGATGCACTACTCCTTCAGCAACAATATTTGCATCAAAGATCAAAAGTGGATCGGTCAAATTTAGGAGATAGAAATACTAAGTTCTTTCACAGATGGGCAGCAAAAAGAAAAGGTAACAAGTGGATAAATGAACTATGTGATGATTAGGGGCAATGGATACAAGATTCCAATTAAATCAGTACCCTATTACAAAATCATTTTTCCGCAATTTATATGTCAATAGAGGACAACACCGAATCTTCTTTGGACTCCTCTTTCTTCCAGTCTCTACTCCAAAATGTAGATGAAACCCTAACACAAAAACATATTGCATATCTAGATACTCCATTTACACATGCAGAATTCTGGAAGGCTATTAATCAGATGTCACCATGAAAATCACCAGGACGTGATGGAATGCCACCAGGATTTTATCAACACTACGAAGATATTATTGGCTCTGAGGTGGAAACATGTATTCTAGAAGTTTTCAGACTATGTCCTTTCCTCCTGAATGGAATGAGATTCATTTGGCATTGATCTCCCAAGATGCTTCTCCAAAAACGCCCAATGATTTCCAGCAAATCAGCTTATGTAATGTCAAGTACAAAATTATTACTAAAATGATTACGAACCACCCTCAAACAGGTAATGAAATCTTTGATAGTTGAACATCAGAATGGTTTTGTTCCCGAAAGGAATATTAGTGAAAATATACTCATTGCTCATGAAATTATTTAGTGCATTTGTCAAAGAAAACGGGACGTAGGAATGGCGGCAATTAAACTTGACACGAGCAAAGCGTATGATCGTGTGTCATGGCCATTTTTACAAGTAGTTCTTTAACAAACATGAATTCCTCCAAGACTGATCACACTGATAATGCACTGTATTTCTGCAGTGTCTTATTCTATCCTTTTCAATGGTGAAAGTCTCCCTCCTTTTGTTCCAAATAAAAGATTACGTCAAGGTTGCCCCTTATCTCCATATCTCTTTATATTGTACCAACAAGTAATGTCATCTGCAATCAATTCAGAAATTCAAACTTTCTCTGGTCTTGGTGTTAAAATCAGTCGTCAAGCACCAAGAGTAAGCCATTTAATGTATGCAGATGATAGTCTTTTCTTTATTTAATGCAAGGAAGAGGCAGTGCAAGCTCTTGTAGGTCTTTTGGAAAACTACACGATCTTCTCCGGTCAAAAGATAGATCTACAGAAATCTTCCAACCTTATTAGTGCAAATACTTCTCAAGACGTGCAAACAGTGATCCATCCTACTCTATATATTCCAAGAGGTAACTTTCAAAGCAAATACCTGGGAATGTTGTTGGATTTTACACAGAATAAGACAGCTATATTCCAAGATTTTACAACCAAGATTAGCAACAACTTTGCATATTGGAAAACCAGGATACTTTATTTGTCCGGTAGAGTTACACAAGCTAAAACAACACTGTCTTCAATGTTAGTATATCCAATGGGAGTTTTTGCCAATTCATACACTTTGTAAAGCAGACAAGATTATTGGTAACTTTCATCGGAAAACTTTATTGGTTACCATTTTTTTTTTATATTCTCAATACAAGAAATAACTAAAATTACACATTGAAAAACAATCCAAACATAAGTGTAAAGGTTTCGTCAAGTTCCCATTTTAGAGATGAGAGGTTGGTAATTGTCTTTCTATATTTATTTAAAAAGAAATCACCTATATTATTCTAGGTTTTGTTATGATAAACAAATCAAATTTGTAGAATCTTTTGAGAAATTTCTGAAAAGTATATGCCACATATTAATGGCAAATACGCGTTTATGCTGAAAGATATGGACGGGAAGAAAATTGGATAAGCTGAACCCAATCCAGCAAGAAATCTCTTCCAAATTTGACCAATCGAAGACCCAACCATAAATGAAAATTATAAAACATCGGAATTGTTGCAAAAAACCATAAATAAAGTGACCCAAAAGGCTACAAAACATGAAGGACTCGAGATTTTTATCAAAGATTTGAAGTTATACACATAAATTATTAGCCGTGTAAATGCTGAAAAAGATTAGACAAACCCCGAGCACAGTATGCCTAATTTAAACCCCTTCTTAGGAGGTATGCTAACAATGACGATGCGTTGAGCTGTGGCAACATCAAAATTTGATGGAAGAATGGGGCGTAAATTCATTTGTTTTGTAAATAAACATCAAAAGGGAAAATGGGGTGGTAGATTTAAAGTTATTGGGATGAAATGGTGTATTTTGAAATGAGCAACTAAAAAGGTGCATTTAAGAAATCGTTGTGATCTGTGTTAAAAAAAGTAACATCGCAGAATGTTCATGTCATTTGGTCAGAAGGTTTTGGAGTGTACATGAAAAGAGCACGCGATGTGCACGTGGGAAGAACTGAATTTAAAACATCCAATGTTAAATCATAATAAAGAAAATCAAATGGACCATTTGTAAAATTTAGTCTTAACCTATAACTCCCATTCTTCTTCTTCCTCATTTAAGTATTTACTAGTTTTCTTTTTCAGCAGCCCATACTTACCACGTCTTCATTTCTCTCCCTCGGTCCGTCGTGCCAATACAAATAGAAGTTATTTGATATTTAATAAGAAATCTTAATGGCTGGAAGAATCAGGAAGAGATCTTAGATGGAGAAACATATCTAGCATAGTAATGATCAACCAGTTCCCAACCCAAATGACGTTTAATCCTCTGAGGTTGGTTCTTTAGTAATATTCATGAATGTATTTCGCCGTGGTTCAAGAGCTCTGAATTTGTTTTTCCTTTTGGAGCCAGACAGGAAGAAAGTGTTTGAGAACAACTATTACTATAAGGAATACCAATTTTGGCTAATAAAAATGTAGCCAAAAATTTATACAAATGTATGAAAAAATAGATTTTTTTTCCTTTTAAGTTAGGATTTACACTCATTTCAACTAGATTTGTTTTTATTCACACATAAAGTGGTGGACCGAGAAAGTATGTCAATCTCATTGATATTGGTAAGAGAGATCAAGAGAAACTTTTTAGGAGCTATTCTTTTTATAATTTTTTAAAATCATTAATTAATAACTCCTCATGTAGATTTCTTTTATATATATACATATTTTTACATTCTCAATACAAGAAATAACTAAAATTACACATTGAAAAACAATCCAAACATAAGTATAAAGGTTTTGTCACGTTCCCATGTTAGAGATGGGAGGTAGGTAAGTGTGTTTCTATATTTACTTAAAAAGAAATCACCTATATTATTCTAATTTTTGTTATGATAAACAAGTCAAATTCGCAAAACCTTTTGATAGAAATTTGTAAGTAGTTTAAGCCACAGGGTAATAGCGAATACGCGTTTTTGCTTAAAGATGTGGACGGGGAAGAAAATCGGATAACTAAATGCATTCCAGTAAGAGATGGCTTCCAAATTTGACCAGTCAAAGACCCAACTGTAAATGAAAACTATAAAACAACCAAATTGTAGAAAAAAACCATAAATAAAATGACCCAAAGACTACAAAACACGAAGGACTCATTATTTTTATCAATATTTAAAGTTATACATATAAATTATTAATAGTGCAAATGTTGAACAAGATTGGACAAACCCCGAGCAGAGTATTCAAAATTTAAACTCCATGTTAGGAGGTACGCTAACGATGACGATGCGTTGGACCATAGCAGCATCAAAATTTGATGGAAGAATGGGGGTGGTGGATTAATTTGTTCATAAATATACATCTTAAGGAAAAATAGGATTGTAGATATAAATTTATTGGAATGAAATGGTGGATTTGGAAACGGACAACTTAAAAGGTCCAATTAAGAAAAAATTGTTGTGATTTGCGGTGAGTAGCCTCATACAACGTTCATGTCATTTATTAAGAAGGTGTTTGTAGTTGGTACGAGAAAAAGGCACGCGATGTGCACATGAGATAAACCAACATTAGAACTTCCACTGTTAAATCATAATTAAAAAAATAAAAAAAGGACCATTAGTAAAATTTAGTCTAAACTTATAAGTCTCCAGTCTTCTTCTTCTTCATTTAAGTTTTAACAACTTCCATGTTCAACAGTCCATACTCACCACCTTTTCATTTCTGTCTCTCTGTCTGTCGTGCCAATCCACAATAGAAGTTATTGGATATTTAATAAAAAATTCTTCATGGCAGGAAGCATCAGGAACATATCTTAGTTGGAGAAATGTATCTAGCACAATAATGATCAACAAGAACCTAACCCAAATGACGTTGAACCCTTCGTGGTTGGGTCTTTGATAATATTCATGAATGTATTTCTCTATGGGTCAAGAGCAATGAATCTATTTTTCTAACGTTATCTATTGTGGATGATGATTCATGGTTAGATTGTTCTATTGTAATCCCATAACAAATATATTGGTTTCATACATAATGTTAATTATGACATTTTCATTTATTTTGCAAATTGTAATTTATACACTTGTGATATATACTGTTTTCTTTTATATTTTTTGATTTATTTATAAAAATATTATAATCTATCTAGTAAGAAAACAAAGCAAACCATTTATGAATCCATTTTGTTTAGTTGACAGGAAAATATTTTGATTGCGGAAAAACGAAGTTGGACAACACCTTTTACATTATACTTTATAAAAATCTAACAATTCTGCCAGGTTCTCGGTTTTAGAGTGTGCTCAAACTTCTCACGATGAGGTAAAAAGAGAGTTAAAACAAAGAGCTTATACTTTTTTTAGAAATCGTGGAATCGGATCTACGTAGTAGACCAGATAATTACCAGCATGCGATAATCGTTGCCAAGGGACGTATATATGTCCATAACTTGACACTGGATTAGAATATAACGCTACAAATTTTCTTGGCTTTCAGAGAAATGATGAATGCCAAGAGAGGCTATATACATACTAGACTCAGAGTTCCATGTTATGAGGATTTAATGGTGTATCCTTCTCAAATTTTACAAATAATTGTGTGTTTGTGCGCACACGCATTTCCAATTTGAACAATTATTGGGCGATATTTGTGCACATAATGTTGCCAATTTTTCATGTAATGGCAAAATTATCATACTTGGAAAAAAAATATAAATAGTTTATTCAGATGTATATAAATATTTGTTTATTTATGATTTCTTTACCCAAACTGAAGACTTTTTAATAAGCTAGTTTTTTTTAATTATGATTATTATCAGATTAATTAGCCCGACTAAAGCACGCCAAAATGCCCACTTTGGCTGGAAAATTTCACATTGACATATGTATTTATAGCGTGAAACATCTAATTAACTAAGCATATATCAACAGTGAAGTGGAAACCCGGACAGATAATCATTGAGGTGATGCACTTCGTAGCTCCAGAAGTCCATCATCGGTTTCTTTAAGCACTTTAAAGTGATGACCTGAAGTTCCTATTGATTTGAAAGAAGTCTTTTACAAAAGATGTCCTTCAAAAGAAGAAAGGTAACTCGAGTAACTCCGAACCTTTCAACAGGAAGAGGTAGAACTTGTGTTTCCAATTCTACAGAGCATTTGGTTCCGGGCTGTATCCGAACTTCTGAGGATGAAAATGAGAAGAGAGCAAGAACTAGTACCACTATTGGAAATGATAGAACAAGTGATTCTCAGTTATCCATCGTAAAACCCTAATTACTTTTACGAAGTTGATGATAACTTTTGTTGCAAGATTTTTACTTGTTTTTGGTAATTTCTAATTACAAGAGTTTTACTTGTAATAGAAATAGCCTTGTAATAGAAATAGCCTTTTTAATTGCTTTCCTAGTATGATTTAAAATTTAGTTATTTTAATATTTTTCCAAATTCAATTAAGGTTTCTTTCAATTTGAGCTTTCCTTTGTAAAGACCCGCTTGTTCCTATAAATAGGGTTGTTGGCTGAATTTTTTTAAGATGTGTGATTTGCGAATTTTGATGATGAATCAATAAGAACGAGTGAAGTTCCTTTTGTGTTAATCCAGGTGATTAACTTTTTTATGTGCATAAACTTGAATTTGGTTCTTTGTAAATTGCGCGGCTACCCTTGTTCGAGATTTGTTATTTCTCAACTTGGATGCTGAGTTCGTTGTACTCTTGGAACAAATCAATGCGTTTTTATTGCAAGATAGGAATTTAATTGATACATTCCGATTGCGTGCGTTCCGATAACACTTCTTCCATTTTGTTGTCTGCCATTTTCTAATTTTTCTATTTGATTCATCCTTGAATCAAAATATCCCCGGAGTCGTTATTTGTTATGGCGAGTTATAGGTAGAACAAAAATAGTCTTGGTGCTGTAATTTGAAACAAGCTTACGCAGTTTTAAAGTCGCACTCTGTCGTCCCTTGAGCATTCATATCAGGATCTAGGAATTTTATAAAGAATCCCATGGGTATGTCCAAAGGATTTGAGCAATTATTCAGCAACGTTTTCTCGGTTCCAATCATTGGCCAATGGGCAACATTGGTGCATTATGCAGGCTAAACCCTATTCCTCTTTTCTTTTTTTATTTGTCTAAAAGTATTTTCTTTGTCTTCAAATAACTTCCATTTTTGAATTTTCAGGTTTAGTCAATTTATATTAAAAAGGAAGCTTCAAACTTACTAATTATTTCAATATGATGGAAGTATATATATCTTTTGGGAAGAGTTCACAATATTAATTTCGTGTCAATGATGGTTTAATTATTTATAAGTTTTTTTCATTAGATAGAACACAATTTATTTCCATTTCTAAAACAATTAATTGGCCTTTTGTTTATCCCTGACACCTGGACAGGGACGGAACCAGCTCAAGATTTTTGCATGTGCTCTATAAAATTTGTTCCAAGGGTTAAATATGATACACAATTTTATATACATATATATATATATTAAAATATATTTTAAGTTTATCTTTATTCGGTCTACCAACTTAATGATCACTCATTTCTGTCATGAAAATCTAAAAAGCAAATACATTGAAAAGGTGTTCACTTAGGATGACTAGTATAGACACTACAAACATTAAAATTCAGCACAGATTCCATTTTCCCCCTCTGGTTTGACTATGTTTGTTTCTAGCTTGAATTAAGACAAGGTTTTATTTTATTCATGAAAAAAAAAACGAGAAGCAAAATTTATGAACCCTAGCTTTTATATTTATTCGCTAGTTTTACTAATCAAAAGAAACTTTTTAACGTTTCTTATAACTATCTTAAAAAGGCATAAGATTTGTAAAATTACAAATGATAATATAAAATAAAAGTTAAGAATTCGATCATAAATGTGACTATTCAATATAAATTTAATGAGAGTGCAGTACAATATGCCACTTTTTTCTTTTTGAAAAGGTTGATTGTATTAACTTCTTCAAAATAGAACCAGTATGTACCCTTTCTCACCTCTACATCTCTATTACATCCACTTCCTTCTTTGAAACTCATATTCCTATTCTATCAAAATTGGCCCTTTGTTCCTGTCTCATATTTCTATTACACATTTGAAGCCTACAATGCAATTCATGTTTGATCTCACTAAGTATGACAGTTGCAGGTTTGCATTCTTTACGATGCTGCATATCGTTCCGCATCTTCCAAATGTGATATACTGCTGCTGCCAGTACAACATACAACTGCTTTTCTTCCACTTACTCTGAGCCCAGATTTTTCTTAGGTTTTGCTTCCATCCACTGGTCTGATCAGGGATTCTCCTGCAATTAAGCCATTCTGCCAGTGCTGTCAATATCTACTTAGAATACCTACACTTGAACAACAAATGATTCAAGATTTCCACTTTTGAGTTACATGATACACACGTCACAGCATCATGAGTAATTCCTAACTTCAGGAGTCGATCAGCAGTAAGCAATCTTTGCTTTATTGCCAACCAAAGGATAAAGCTTTGTTTTGGTACATTTAAGCTATTCCAAATCACATCAACCTCCCTCAACTTTTGACCATCACCTGTCAGCCAAGAATATCCTGATTTGACTGAGTAACATCATGTTCTATCAGCCAACCAGTTGTCTTGCCAGATTCATGTTTTCACTTTTCCTTTGATTTTCATAAGCCTATGTCAGTGCCAGTAAGCTCCTTGTGGTGGTTGACAATCCCAAAAATTTTGTCCTTTGATGTAATATTCATGACACCATTTGACCCAGAGATTATCTTTTTTTGCAGCAATATTCCACACTTGTTTCCGAAAGCTGCCTGGTTCCACAAAATAGGTTCCTTGATATTCAGACCTCTAAACTTCTTAGGTTTACACTCCTCACCCCATGCCACTAATGAGTATACTCTCTACACATAAATTTCCATCTTCCTCCATAGAAACTCTCTACACACTTTGATCACCTGTGTTAAGGTTTTCTTTCGGAGTAGAAAGATGCTGGCCCAGTATGTGTGCAATGACAACAATACTGCATTTATCAATACCACCCTTCCAGCATAGGAAAGGTGTCTTGATGACCAGCATTTAACCTCTGCTGTGACTTTATCCACCAACACCTGATAGTCCAAATCAGTCCATTTTGAAGGAGAAATAGGCATTCCTAGACACTTCATCGGGAAGCTGCCTTAACCAAATCCTGTAATACTCCTTATTTCCTCTTTCATATTATTATCTACTCCTCCATAGTTATCTTGGGAATTACTAAGATTTGCTCGTAGCCTTGTTGTTTTAGTAAACTCTTCTAACAGTCCTTTAACTCTAGTGACTGTTTCCTTATCAGCTTCATACAAAATAATCAAATCATCCACAAACGTGAGGTTTGTAAGTTGTACCTTTCTACAATTGGGATCAAAGTGGAATCCAACCTTCTCTACCTCTTACTTGAAAAGTCTGGTCAAATACTCCATACATAGCACAAACAGGAGAGCAGACATAGGATCTCCCTGTCTAATTCCCCTTTGTCCAGCAAAGAATCCATTCAAACCACCATTCATGCTCAGTGAGTAGCTACAAGTTGTCACTTCAGGGAATCTGTATGCTGCTTACACTTCTTCAATGAACTACCATGATATAGAAAAATACGCTTTCTAAAGATCAACCTTCTTCAATCATACACTTCTTCAATCTTTGATTCAGCTGATGAATTTTCCAGGGAATCTGTATGCTTCTTACACTTCTTCAATGAACTACCATGATATAGAACCATACGCTTTCTAAAGATCAACCTTCATTAGGCATCTTGGAGAAGCATTTTCCTATTATACAATTGCAGCATCTCCTGGGTCAAGACAATGTTATGAGCAATCAGTCTATCTCTGATAAACGCTCCTTGATTTTTATCTATCAGGTGAGGTAGACTGTCAGCCATACGATTACACAAAATCTTGGTAATACACTTGTAGAGTGGCCAATATGCCACTCTTTGTTTCGAGAAAAACTTCATTTTTGTAAATAATTTTTGTTTTCGCTTGTGGCAAGAAGAAAGAACAAATAATGGGACGTTGATTCAAAAACAATAATGGGCCTATGCACTAGTCTGTTTTAAATGAAGAAGGAAGCATTTGGTTTATTACTTTATTCTTCTTCTACGGTATTTTCCTTTTGTCCACTGCAACCAGTGAAGAACACGGCTTTGAAACTCTCTAACTCTCCAACTCCCCATCACTAATTAATATAATTTTGAAGATATTCAATTGTTTGAAATGGTTTTTCAGTCAAATCCGTCTTTTCCTTTTTCCTTTAGCACATTGATTGGGGTGTTTCAGCCGATGCAAGCCCCCAATGTAGGTCCGTCCCTGCACCTGGACAACTTGCTGTTGAAGTGATGCAGTTCATACCTCCGGTAGTCCGTCATCGGAAAGTTTTCCTCAAACAAACATGGCCATGCCGGCTTGGTATTAAACGCTAGCTGTAACTTGAGTAGTTAACAGGATAAGACATCCAAACTCTACCCATCTACAGCTCAAATCAAGCGAATGCAGGTACCCTAATATATTTATGTCACAAGTGGCAGAAGTAAGATTGTAACGTAATATGGACGGAAAAATGTAAAAATATTGTTGCCTTTTCTTAGGGGGTGGAGATCTTTTCTAATTTTTTTTTTTCTTCTTGTTGTATTACGTTTTTCGGGAGGGGGCAGTTTAAAGTATTGGTTGGTCTTTTTAATATCTTAAAACCTCATTTTAAACAAAAAACTTCATTCATTACCGTGCGAAAACGAGCCATAAGATGTGCATATTGTTATCTATTAATCATTTTCACCAATTCACCCTTATATCCGTGGTATATATTTTTTGTAACTAAGCGGAACGTAGCTCCGGATTTTATTGGATTTGATTTTCCGGGTCCAAAAGACAATGGCTAAGTTTCTTTTTTTTTTTTCCATAAAAAAGGATGGCAATTAATACACAAGATAGACTATTTTATTCTGGCCATCCAGAATGGAATTTCGTGATGATCTTTAAGTATCTAACTTTAAAATCCAATAATTAATACCCACTAAATTTTTGAGATTTTTACTATTTTGAATTTTCTTAAGACGGGAAATACAATACCGTTCTTCAATTTTAAGGGAAAAGATCTTCAGGCATTACATTTTTAAATTCTTTAGGGTGATAATTATGACGATTTATATACTCACAGTTCGTATTAATACTACCCCTTATCATCTCGAGAAAGATAACTTTTCGGAAAAAATTGGTGGAAATGAACTTGAGATTAATTTTAATGAGAACAATTTTTTTGGGTAATTGTTTTTTTCTTTTCGAAATATTATGTACTCCGTAAGAAACCTTACTCTGACCATTTCAAATTTGAAATCACTATTCTATTATCATTGTTTTGGCCAAAAAAAAATGTTAATTTCATCAACAAGTATCAAAACGTTTTGGTGCACAGTATCAAGTAGGCGTTTTGTACTCACTGCCACTCTTTTGAGTTTGAAAATGAGAGCGGAAGTGAGAACTTTTGGTGGAAACTATAAATGTCTAGCAACTTTTTGGGAAACCACACTCAAAGTTACCATAAAAATGGAATCTATCATAACAAGATACATGAAGTGATCGTAACTGAGGAATTTAGAAAAAAAGAATACTATTCAAATGAGAGTACTTTCGCAAGCTTTTTATTTTCAAGTTGCTCCAGTACGGAATAAGTGCACCGGAAAATCTATCCAGTTCATATTAAACAGATAAACTGTCAAGGCCTTTTACAAGCCAGCACCCGACACCACCAAAATCAGGATTCAATTTTCGGAAATCTAAAAAGTCAACTGCAAGTCTTTAGTATCTGGCTAGGATCACATTCTTGTTGAAGAAACTGCTATTTTAGTTTATTGATTGGACTTTAATAAAATGTATTAACGGACTTTTAAATATTTAAACAAGAATCCACACAAAAAATCCCCGATCGCTTTTTGGGAACAGCTACTAAATTAATTAAAGATAAGCTTCGTTTAAGCTAGCTACCCGCTTAATTAATTACAAAGCTTACTTTTGTTATAAGAGAGTTTTTTCTTTTGATTGTTTTGTTTTTTTTTTTTTTAATCGTTCTCGCTTTTAGAAGAAAATACAGCGATCTATTAAAATGGGATAGAACGACTAGTTATCAACTCTTACAACAAGGTAGATTGACTTTGAACCGATTGAGCTGATGAACAACGAATGCATAGGAAATTGATTAATTGTTAATACTGGAAACCGGGCCAAATCAAAACGAAAACATTACGGGTAAGAGATACATACATAAATAAAAACTTGATGGTCACGAGCAAAAGTGATCAGCTTACAACTTTGATGCTGAGGCCTTTTCATTAATTGAGCACACATTTCATCAACATAATCAAATTCAACACAGAACATAAAAAGAAATTGATATTCAAAAATTACCACCCTTCAGTCAGCTGATCATGATGGAGCAGAATCACACACAATTGAAACGAGAGATGATGACACCAAAAAAAAAAAAAAGAAAAGAAAAAACACTCAGAAAACATGCAATTTTGAAACGATCAAAAGACAAAATAGACCAAAACATTCAACAAAATGGATTATTTTTCTAGGATTGGTGGATGGATCGATGAGACTGGGAATATATATCTTCGTAAGCTAGCTTGTTGGTGGAGGAGGTGGAGAAGACGGAGAATCGCATTCACCCACGCAGTCATTGTAAAACCTAGTACAGTTACTCTTGCACTGAGAACTGGTCTTAGGATCCAAACAACTCATTTGACACTCAGACTGTATCCGACCACATCCGACGATTGAACATTCGAGAAGACGTAGATCATCAAGCGGTGGAGGTGGAGGAGGAGGAGGAGAAGGAGAGGGATTGCAACCAGTCACGCAGTTATTGTAACTCGTAGTGCAAATTTTTTCGCAATCAACCTTGGTAGCAGGATTCCGACACGCCGATGGACACTCTAAACTTATCCGCTGGCATATATCTAAGCATCCGAAAGAATGGCTCTGGCCTTTTGCAGAAATTATACTGCTAGTCAATACTAGTAGCACCACCAACAAAACGGGGGTTAGTGGCTTTAGGGCCGCCATAGAAATGGTGAGATAGAGAGAAGTGATGGAGGTTTTTAATTAGGTTGAAAATGAAAAAGAAAGATGTGGGTTATTCAAGTGCACACACCTCCTTTTATAGACACATTCAGCCAACACCACCTTTAGAACCGTCCATAAAAAATAATCAACATTCAGGTAAAAATATTTTTATGGGACAAAAAGAGAGTTAATGGTATGACCTCTTCAAACCAATGGTTATTCAATGGAAACACCCCCTAATTTCTTAAAGAAATTTTAATCAATAATTTACATACACGAGGAATGTGTTATATTTATTTAACCGGAGTTAGTTCTTCTGTCCCTACAGATAGATGGGATCTTCAAACCAGTTGTTATTCAATTGAAATGTGGGACGGTTTTTTTTTTCCCCAAATTCTTAAGGAAATTTTAATTAATTTACAGAAACGAGGAATAAATTATATTTATTTAACCGCACCATTAATTTTGTTTCGTAATATTCTCGATTTGATTTGGCATTTTTTTTTTCAATTGAACATATTTATATATATATAAGACTTTTTATCTTGGTATTATAAATTTGTGCTCATCTGATTATGATATTGTAAGTTTTTTTTGTAATTATTATTTGGATTTTTATTAACAAAGTCTAAATTGGGATTTTTATTTTCTAGTTTGTATTTGGATTTTATTAACAAAATGAGTATAATAATAATGAAAAAACTTATGTTTACCTTCAGCTAGAAGGGACATTGATGAAAAAGCTAGTTAAACGTTCTTTGATTGAATCATACCTACTAGTCTCTTTCTACAAGTCAACTAAGTGGATATAAAAATCTGCTTGAAGAAAGTATGCGCTTATAAAAATAACATTCGCACAATATCATGGAATGCAAGGGGGGTCTACGATGAGGACGGAAAAACTAATAGCTTAGTGTTTCAATTAATTTTATTCAAGCATATTTTCATCATTTTAATTTAATTAATTATGGTTTATTTCTTTTATTTTTTATTTAAGACTTTAGTCGCCATGGTAAACTTTAGTTGATGATTTTATATTAAAACTGATTTACCTTTTGCCAAATTTCCTGGTTTATTTGTTAATAGAATTTTTTATGTCTTAAATTGCAGGTATTCATGTGTCGAATCAACGAAATTTAAGAAAGTTGTATTTTCGGATGTTCGCAAAATTAGCGGATCTATGATTTTTAATTACTTGTTATGTTGAAGATTGAGGCTTCCGCTTGCTACATTATTTTAGATCCCATGTCTATTTAGAATTGGCTGTAGAATCAAAAACTATTTTTCAGAATTATTTTCATTGATGAAAGATAACTACTCCCTCCCCAAAATATAATTGTCAAATTTAAATTTTCATTTGTAACATAGCTTATATGAAAAATAAATTCAAAATCAAAAATAATTTTTAAAAAATTGTTATTAAGCTTAAGGGAGTTTCAAGAGTTGAAATTCCTGAATAGAGTGTGAAATCTTTATAATTCCTATATAGGGCATGAAGTCGTTTTTAAATGATCTATTGAAGTTTTTATTGACCAGTTCATCCTTTAGTAAAATTAATTAATTAATTATTACATCCTTAGAACACAAAATAAGCTTGACATTTAGCATTGTCATCATTATCATCCTGAACTAGTAACGTATTATCATCATTTAGAATTCGTCAAAAATCTTAGCGTGTAAATGCACTAATAATACATTATGTCCATGCGGCCGAATATGTAAAGCATGGAAGAATTTTTTATTTTTTTTAGTCAATAAGAATCACTACAAGAAATTGACCCCATAGATACAACCAAATTATTGTGGTAGAAAGGGTATAAATACAATACACTGCGGAAGGAGGCACACGAATAAAATAGGACAACCAACCAAACAAGCAAAATAATTCAAGAACTGATAAAATAAAGGAGGCACACGAATTTACGTGGAAACCCAAATCGGAAAAAATCACGGGACTATAACAACAGTCAAATCTCCACTATCACAATAATAGGAAAACAGTCTTCACCAACCGGTGGATACACAGTACTTCACCCAAAGGTGGATTACAACAATATTCTTCCACACTCACCTATCACAAAGTAGGACTAGAAGGATCTAACCAAAAAAGAGAGCTAAACCGAAAACTAAACCCTAACTTTGTTTCTTTTTCTCTCGTACAAAAACAATGCACGGCTGCCCAAACTTTTCTTCTCTTCTTGGCTAAAAACACACTCCTAAAAAATTATGCCAAAGCCTTGCTTTTATAGAGCAAAAAAATGTAAAACCAAAGCAAATTTGGCTTGGTTTTATTTGTTTCCTTATTGACCCAATTGAGGGGAATACCAGACGAACACAAATCTCGTAACAAAACAGCCTTAAGTTGTCATTAGAACTCCTCTGTTACGACTTTTCATGTCGTAACAAAAGGCCCGACCCTAAAGGTTTCTTTTATTACGACTTGAAAAAGTCGTAACAAAAGCATTTCGTTGTGACGACTTCAGTTGTCGTCCTTATTTTGTGACGACTATAATCATAACAAAATCCCGCCCAAACTTGTCACAAAAAAATGTTCAAGTCGTCACAATTGAATATAATATTTATAACTTTTTCATTTTCACTGGTCTGTGACAACTAGTCTGTTGTAATAAAGGATTTAACAATGACAACATTTACGTTGACACTTGCTGTTGCTTGTGAAAACTGAAAAAAAAAATCATTTTGTGGCCATTTTAAATGATAATTTACAAAAGCTAAAACATTGGCAATGCAAAAATAAATGAAATTACACTTCATAATGATGGATAATAGCAACCCTTGCATATAAATTTGAATTCATCCGAATTAGTCATTACACAATACAATGGTAAGGAGCTCAAAGAGCCTAAATACAGCATTGAAGCTAAATGGTTCCACTAACACTATTACATTGACATACTCTAGGAGGCAAGGGAACAAACACAAGGCCAACTGCTCAAGTTTCCAGATTCCAACTAATGAAGCAAATTCATGATTCCTGTGGTAAGTATATAACAAATTAACCACCAAGAAAAATCAATAATCTTTCTTAACAGAAACAAAAATATATGCACAAAAACTTATAATAAAAAAATCAAAATTCCAAGTCCATACCACTCTATAGATCACTTATAATACAAAATCAAATTTCACAATTGCATAATACTTTGGGGACTTGAAACATATAATAACCTCAACACCGAGGGAAACACAAGTACTAGCACAATTGCACTTCAAAATATGCTATCTTTGTTTTCCTTTTCTTTTTTGTATAGAATAAAAGCAATTTAAGAAGTTGCAGCCTGTGCCAGACTTTACCAAGTATAGCTAGCCAAAAGAAAAATGGCTAAAGAACAGTAAACTTAAGAAGTTAGCTGGCTAATTAAATATGTAATCATTGTTAATTATGTTTCCAGCTAAATGACGAAGTTAAAATAGACAGCCAGTAAATTAAACACACAACCCCCCCCCCCCCAATTCACCATCGAGAGATCTTCGTCATTAATGAAGTTCTGCTCATTATGTACGGCAGTTTCTTCCATCAAAGCATTAGCACTATCATCTAAAGGTGCACGCATACCTAACAAGGATCGGTAATTCTCTGAAGTCTACATAAAAACAATATTCTGATTCTTGGTAAATCTCATTCACTAACTCTTGATCAGATTTAAAACAATAAGAATATAGCACATACCTAGCTGGTTTCCTTCATGTTTTAAGACAAAGTTAACCAAGTTGCTGTTTTCCCACCAAGCGGTCGGAATCCCTGTGGAACCCAAGTGAAGATGTTAAGGTGGATAACATATCGTTCAGAATTTTAATAAACATCAAGAGAAGTTAGTTCAGTTCCTTGTGTATAAGGCCGAAACTAGAAGGCAACAGGAAAGGACAATGATCATTAGAGTGCAAAGGACATTTTACTGACTATGAATACATAAACAAAGTTCTGAAGCAAGGGCAAAAAGAAAAAAGAAAAACAAGAAAACCAGTTTTTTTCCTCCTAAAATTTATCAAGCATCCTTTAACCTCTTTACCAACACAGTAATCCCCTCTTCCAAAACAGCTTTAGAACTCGTTCCATTACTCTCTGTAACAATGATCTAACAACGTACAAAGGCGTTGTTTAGGAAATATTCTGGTTTAGAAACTCCTCTACAACAAAACTATATGTATAAAAACTGAAAATATGGATCATAATCAATCAAGTAAAAAACCCACAGGTAGCAGCCCTTTTTGTGGCAAGCAAAATTCATACACTATTGAAAAAGGTAGGTTAGGTTTGACGTACCTCATTGATCCCTAGGTCTACCACCAAATCGTCCATAACCATGTAAGTCACTAGCTCCTTCACAAAACACCGCCTCGTTCCAGATCTACCATTTTGCTGCTTGCTAAATGCTGGAGCAACAAACTTTTTCTTGTATGACAGTGAATTACTACACTAAAGACAGAGACCAAGAGAATCATCACAGAATTATCCTCCAAATAATCGAATAATACCAATATGCACCAAGATAAATTTAAATCTCATCCGAAAGAGACTAAATATTGTAGGGAAGCTAAAAGAAACAAACCTGTATTAGCAAGGGCTTAGGGTTTTCTCAAATGGATCTTTCCTGTTATATATATAATATGCACAAAAATTCAACTACGAAATCCAACCAAATCAACTACTGAGATAGTATATTGATTAAATATGATTACATGCTCGAAATTTCACATGCTTTGTAAGTTGAAGGAAACTAATTGAAACAGAAAACTACATTGCTATAGAAATACGAAGATAACCGGATGGTACGAGAAGCATTCCAAACCATCATACAGTTGGCAAAATCACCAGGTTGTTCATGATATGCTCAAAATCATTTAAAAAAGAGATCAAAATTCTCAAAAGAGCATATATAATTTCTTTATCTCTGTTTCACCTAAACAGAGCAGTAGCAATTAATCAGCAAGCAGAGAACAATATCTTGTTTCTGTTACCTTGATAACTTGAAGTACGCTCCTTTTACAGCCGCAGCAGACAACAATGTCTTGTTTCCTTACCTTGAAAACTTTAAGTTATATCCCCGCCACCAGCTGCCTATGAACTAAAATCAAAAGCCCATATCAACACTGAACTCAATTTGCTTGCTTGCCCGTACTTGCCTAACCATTGGTTCAGCACAAATAAACAAATAAAAAAGTAAACCCATCAGCCCCTTAGCCCAGAAAACCTCCAAAACCGTTACAAAACAAAAATAGCATTAAATAAATATAGATCTTGAATTTTTTTTAAAAAAAAAACAAAAGATCTGGAAGCTATAGTAGGAGCTGGAAGCTCACATATACTACAGATCTCATACCTTGAGCTATTGAATCTTCTTGCTCTTCCGAACGCACGGGTGTTTGGAATTAATACGACCACCAAACCGATAGACCACAACTCAAAAAGATTTCTTTTCTTCATATTCTAATCAAGCGTCAGCATTTTAATGGATAATTTCTTCAAATTTCTGTCGATCTAGTAAAAAGGGGAAAATTTAAATTCAGCAACAATGGAAAAATTCAGAGAGAGATAAGGAGATAGAAGAAAAGAGGGGAGAAAGAACTTTGGAGTTCATAGATGCCCCTCCAGCCCCCAAAAAAACAAAATAAACTCTGGGTCACGCACTCTAGTCCTTTTTGGCTCCCAAAAATAAAATTGGGAAGCAAAAGGCCACGCCACTTTTTCCCTCCAGCCCCAAATACAATTTCAATTTCTCTCTCTCTTGTTTTTTTCATTTTCTCTGTTTTTCTAATTATAGTAATAAGCTAGATACTTGCCCCGAGCGAATGTCTGGGGTGCCACCTGTATTTTTAAATCGATTAAATAAAAAATAAGAATCATTCTTAAAAGAATAAAAAAAATAAAAAAATAAAAAATCGATTGAAAGGACAGGAAGTGAGTTATTACACATAAATATATGCCCAGATTTACAACATTTAATTTACAACAGTTAACTTATGCCTGAATTTACATAAATCATGAACCAATATCTACAACAGAAGAATATAAAAAAATCATCCTTAAAAAATTAAATTTCTTTCATGACTGCTTATTTTTCCTCTGTCATAGGAAGAGATAGATTGATAATTGATATCAGATTTTAAGTAATTAATTTAAAGGCCCGGGTGTGAGAGAGGAGTGGAATGAAAGAGATTCTTTGAAATTGGGGATTGGGAAGATATTACTGATGTTTTACTTGATTTAAGAGAATTTCCTTACATTTGATTTTATCAACTAAAATATTATTGTTTTAAGGGATTAGTATATACCTATAATTAAGAGATTTTTATATAGCTATAATTAAGGGATTTATGTATTTATTTATTCTATCTTTTTTTTCCGATTAGTTAGAGTGCCAAGTGTCAAAAATGATTTTGTACTGAAAATAGCTTTTGGCGGGAAAATTTTCATTGAGGTGCTGACACATGTCCTTTTTGTTTACTGCTTTAATTAAGTACTATAGATGAGACGAAGTTATTGATTAATTTTTTTACTAATTTTTTTTGTCTATGGCTGACATAGTTACTAGTTACTTTGCTAAAAAAATTATATGCATCAAAATGCATTCAATTGGACAAAATACGAAAGGATTCGAGATTGTTACATACTTAATGATGAATACAAGTACTTACCTTTATATTTTTGAAAAAATATTAAATTGTATACGAATTGATTTGATAATAATAGCGAATATAGTTAGCGATTTCCAATAAATCGTAAACTATAATTCAAAAACCAAACAACTACAGTATAAATAAAACTCTAATGTGTCTATATGGAATAACACGTCCAAGTGATAGACATATCACAATCCAAACTTAAATATAAAAAATATCACTAATTCTCAAATTAAATCCCAAATAATGAGACTCTATTATATAATTAGATCTTTGTCTATAACTTCGTGTACATATGGCACGAATAATGATACTACAAATATCGTTGACAAACCAATATTAACAAACTACAATTGGTAGACTAAAGTCCACTATAAAAGAATAAGTAAATGCTTTTTTTGAAATGAAAAACTTCTTATTCAAACAAATATAAAAAAAAAACAAAGACAAAAACAAAAATCATATTTGAAATCTCTTATAAAATGGAATAGACGTAGTATAACAAAGAACAAGCTAGCTACCTTACCCACCTTAAATAAAACTAATGTCTTGTCCTTGTGTGGATAAATTTAAAATTATAAACATCAAATGTATGTAGTTATCAAATGTCATACGTGCTAATGACTATTATTATTGCTTATCGCTAGCAGAAGTAATGTGAAATTTTATGAATTATGTAGAAAACATATTCAATTTCTCGTGTAAATATTTGGAATCATCACTAAGTTAAAAGAGTCATTTATTGTAAATTATGGGTTAAAGTAATAGTTGTAGGGTGTCATAGCATAATTAACAAAAGTGCACGGAATGAATGGGAAATTGGACATTGTTGGAGGTCATTTTTGACCATCCCGGGCCAGCCCAATCGGCCCACTAACTTGGGCTGACTTCATGGACCCAACTCGTCCATTTGGTTAATTCTTTTGGGCTCAAGTGATCCACAAAGAATTAACACATGTCTATTTACACTTTTGCCCCTCTTGACAGAGGGGTCCACAGGTATAGTCCCATTGGGGACCTATAAATACTCCCTGATTCATTTATTACATCTCCAATTTTTTCACACTCCCGCTTTCTCTCTCTAAGTGTGGTAACAAATTATCTCAAAGGACTGACTTGACCTTCGGAGTGCTAACCTCCTTTTTGCAGGTTCCAGTCTAGGTCAGGCCGTTGGCTTCGTTTCCGGGATTTACCCTCGATTAGTGGCGCCGTCTGTGGGAAAGTTCTTCTCTTTCCCGGTTGGCCGAGGGCGAATCCAGTTATGCTACGAGCAATGGTCTCTACCCGGACAAGACCCGATGAAGGGACAAGTCGCAGGCCCGGATTGAGATCGAAGGTTGTAGGAGGAAGTTCCCGCGTATCCGCCTGATCCCGTGATGAACACAGAGACAGGGGTGACACTGGAGAAGCTTCCTGCACCAACGACCGTACCATCGACCGCCAGGGCCGCTCCCGAAAGACCGGCGATCATAGGGGCGGTCGGGACCGTGGATCGGCTGAGCACCATAGGAGTCAGTCCCACCAAACCAATAAGGAGGCAGGGAGGAGCAGAGAAACCTCCAAGAGTCCTCGCCCTTCCCGTTCCCCCGAACGGGGACCTCATGATGACCGCTTCTGGAGATCCTTTGTTGGGAGATTTCCCGGGTTCGAGGAGCAGTTCAAAAAATTCGAAGACATGTATTACGGAGGTAAAGACGAGGGCCCGGATGACAGTCTCATGTTTGTAGGGGAAAGGAGAATCCCCCAGGAGTGACATCGATCCATAGAGCGCGACCCTACCCCCGCTAGGCCTGAGCCGAGGACGGACCGAGAGGGTGCGGCGGATCCCCAGCTCGAGGCCATACACAATGGTCGAGAAACGCTCAGAAGCCCTTTTGCCGAACGCATTCGATGTTGCCCGCGGCCAGCCAACTTGAAGCTCCCCATGGATATCCCGAAGTACGAAGGGGATACCTGTCCGGTCAGCTTCTTGGCCGATTACACAGCTGCCATGGACTTGCGGGACTCGCCCCGGGAGTTCTCCGCCAAGGCGCTGCCCACTTTCCTGACGGGTGCTGCCAACATATGGTTTGATAGCCTGCCCCCGGACAGTGTCACTTCTTACGCGGACCTAGGGCTGAAGCTCAACGTACGATTCTTTTCCAGCAAGAGGGCCAAGCGCACCATTCACGACTTGTCTTCGGTCCGTCAGCGCCGGAACGAGTCCCTGGGCAAGTACTACGAGAGATTCACGAAGGAACTCATGATGATAGACCAGGTCAATGATCTAGTAGTACGGGTCGAATTCGTGAATGGCCTCTCCCCTTTTGGCACGGGCGCCGCTTTACGGAGCAAGCTCACGGCAACGCCTCCCGCCACCACCCAAAGGCTATGGGAAGTAGTTGAAAAGGAGATCCGGACGGACGAGTCCATGAAGAGGGCTAGGGAGGCCTTTGCCGAAGGCGAGAAGAAGAAGCCGGAGGCGAAGAAGCTTAGCATCGGATCTCCGAAATTCGACACCAAGACCCCCGTCCTCACTCAAACCAGGAAGGAAATCCTCCAAATCCACAAGAGCGAGTTCAAGCTTCCCCCTCCAGGCCGGTCTCAGGATGAATCCTCGTCCGAATGGTGCGACTTTCACCGGAGCAAAGGGCACGATACCGAGGATTGCCATAGGCTGAAGAAGGAGATCGAGGAGGGGCTCAAGGTGGGCAAGTTCCAGGACTGCGTCCAGAAGGGGTCCCAGGAGAAGGCGTCGGGCCGAACCAGGAGCCGGAAGTGGAAGAAGGGCAAGGCCAAGGCCATTGATCGAGCCCTCGCCGGGGGTGGGCCCGCGGCTCAGGAAGGTGTTGATCCGGCGCAGGCCCGGCAGATCTTGGCCGCCCCCATAGGCGCCATCTTTGGCGCGCCCTTGGGTGTTCAGAGTGTTGCCGCGCTCCGCAGAAGTTCACGTCCTCGGCCGCCGGGGGAATCCGAGGCCAAACGCCTTCGTCCCGGGGAGGTGATATCCTTCTCGGAGCAGGATCTGGTGGGGGGCTCTGAAGATTACTCCGACGCGCTTATCATCACAGCCATAGTTACCAACAGGGAAGTTCGGCGAGTATACATAGATAATGGCAGTTCTGTGGACATCATGTACATTGATTGCTTCCAAAAGCTGGGCCTCGACAAAACTCTGCTCAGTCCCGCGTCCATACCGCTGGTCGGTTTCTCCAACCACACCATTATGCCTCTAGGCATCATCAGTCTGGCCGTCACCGTAGGGACCTATCCCAAGGATCGCGTGATCTTGGTCGACTACGCGGTCGTGGACGTCGTAGCCCCCTTTAATATCATTCTTGGGACTGTTTATTTGCCCTACCATCTGGTCATGAAGTTTCCAACCGAGGCCGGTGTTGCGGAAGTTCCGGGAGACCAGCAGCTAGCCCGGTAATGTATAGTCATCACTGCAAAGAAGGGGCGCGACTTTCTCCAGGAGAGGGCGACCGTCGGATCCATCCAGAAGGCCCTGGTCCTCGAGGAAGGGGACTCAGTTACCGACGTCCCTGTCCCTGCGGATGAAGAAGTCGCCGATGTTGCGTTGAATCCATTCGTGGAAGGGAGAGTCATTAGCCTTGGGGTGGCTTTGCCCTCTAGTCTTCGGGACATGGTGATTGAATTGTTGAAACAGTTCGAAGATGTCTTCACTTGGAGCCCCAACGACATGACGGGAATTCCCCCCGAGTTGGGTGTGCACAGGCTCAATGTCGGTCCTCGGGCCCGGCCCATACAGCAGAAGAGACGAAAGATGGCCCCCGAACGAAATGCTGCCATCGATGCGGAAGTCGCCAAGCTCTTGTCCGCGTCCATCCTCAAGGAGATCTGTTACCCTACATGGCTGGCTAATCCCGTTATGGTTAAGAAATCCGACTCTTCCTGGCGTATATGTGCGGATTACAAGGATCTCAACAAACATTGCCCGAAGGATTGCTATCCCCTTCCCGCCATTGAACAGAAGGTCGACGCTATCTCGGGGTACCCTATGCTTAGTTTCCTTGATGCGTATAAAGGGTACCACCAGATCCTTATGCACGAGGATGATGCCGAAAAGACCGCCTTCGTCACCGAGAAGGGAATGTTTTGTTACGTAAAAATGCCATTCGGACTCAAGAATGCGGGAGCCACCTACCAACGGATGGCCAACCGTATCTTCGGAAGCCAGCTCGGACGGAACATGGAGGTTTACGTGGATGACATGGTTGTGAAGAGCCGTAGGACGGACCTCGTGGTTGACGATCTCCGAGAAACCTTCCAAACCCTCCGGTCATCCAACATGAAGCTGAATCCTAAAAAGTGTGTGTTCTGCGTCGGGTCAGGAAAGTTCTTGGGCTTTCAGATTTCTCGAAGAGGAATTGACATGGACCCTACGAAGATTCGGGCCATTCTGGACATGCAAGCCCCCTGTTCCGTCAAGGAGGTACAAAGGCTTACAGGTTCGATCGCCGCCTTAGGACGGTTCCTGTCAAAGGCGGCCGAACAAAGCCTGCCCTTCTTCCAAGTCCTCAAAAAGTCAGACGCCTTCGGCTGGACTGAGGCGTGTCAAAGAGCCTTCATCGAACTTAAGGAGCACCTAAAGACTTTCCCGACCTTGAGCACGCCCGACCCGGGGGAGACTCTGATTTTGCACCTGGCCGTGGGAGACTCCAGCGTGAGTGCAGCGTTGGTGCGGGAACATAGGGGAACGCAGATTCCCGTCTACTACGTCAGTAAGGTTCTCCTACCCGCCGAGTCCCGATACACTATGGCAGAGAAGCTGATATTCTGCCTTGTGACTGCGGCCAGATTGCTGCGCCCATACTTCCAGGCACACCCTATCCTCGTTCTTACAGACCAGCCCCTACAGCAAATCCTCCGAAAGTTCGACACGTCCGGTCGGATGGCTAAATGGGCTGTGGAACTTGGAGAGCATGACATACAGTTTCGGCCTCGAACTTCAATCAAGGGTCAAGCCCTGGCCGATTTCCTTGTCGAAGTTCCCCGAGGGATAGAAGTCGCGAATGAAGAATGCCCTCAAGACGCCTCCTTGGCTCCCGCCGGATCGCAAGGGTGGACGCTGTTCGTGGACGGATCTGCATCCAGGGAAGGTTTGGGTGCGGGGGTGGTTTTGACCAACCCCCATGGGTCAAAAATTGTCTATGCCATTAAACTGGAATTCCCCACCACGAACAACGAGGCCGAGTACGAAGCGCTGATCGCTGGGCTCTCAATTGCCCGCGCCCTCGGAGTCCAGGAGGTGTCGGTCTGCAGTGAGTCTCTGGTGGTCGTCAATCATGTCCTCCAGTTGTACGAAGCTCGGGAAGCGACCCTCCAGAAATACCTTCAAAGAGTCAGGGCGCTGGAACGCGGTTTCCGCGCCTTCCACATTCGGTATATTCCGGGGTCGCAAAATAAGAAGTCTGACACCCTAAGCAAGTTGGCCTCCTCTCGCGCTGTGCGCTTGACCCAGCGTATCCACATCGAAGTCAAGACCCGCCCAAGCATTCTGGAAGACGAATCCTTGCCCGTGTTACTTGACGAAGCCTCCTGGATGGCTCCGTTCATTCAGTACCTCCGAACAGGAACATTGCCGCCAGACCCGAGGGAAGCCCGGAGGATTCGGCTCAAAGCGCCTAAGTATCTGCTCAGGGACGGGATCCTCTACAGGCAAGGGTATCTGACTCCTCTGCTGCACTGCGTTGGCCCGCGGGAGGCAGGAGCCTTGGTGCGAAGCATGCACGAGGGCGCTTGTGGGGGACACTTGGGTTCGCAGAATCTGGCTAAAAAGTTGATCCGCGCCGGTTATTACTGGCCTACTCTGGCTAGGGATTGCTACGACCTTGTCATTCGGTGTGCACAGTGCCAAAGACATGCTCCCATTCCGCGTCTCCCCCAGCACGAAATGGTCCCGATTACTAGCCCTTGGCCTTTCTACAAGTGGGGCATGGACATAATAGGACCAGTTCCCGTGGCCCCGGGCAAGCTCAAATTTGTGATTGTCGCGATCGACTACTTCTCTAAATGGGTCGAGGCAGAGCCTTTTGCCTCCACCACAGGGGAGAACGTGGCCAAATTCTTCTGGAAGAACGTAGTCTGTCGATTTGGAATCCCGAAGGTCCTCGTCTCGGACAACGGGACCCAGTTTGAATCAAAGATCTTGTCATCCTGGTGCGAACAGCTGGGGATCGAACAACGGTTCTCGTCCGCGGCTCATCCTCAGGCCAACGGGTTGGCTGAAAACATAAACAAGGCCATCCTCCAAGGCATGAAGAAGCGACTTAAGAAAGCCGAGGGGCTGTGGCCCGAGGAGCTGGCACACGTCCTCTGGTCTATACGCACTACCATGAGGACGGCAACAGGGGCGACCCCTTTTAGCCTTGTTTACGGTATGGAGGCCGTCCTTCCAGCTGAGATTGAGGTTCCCAGCCCCCGTGTGGTCAACTTTGCAGAAGAAATGAACGAAGGCGAAGTCCGCTTGTGCCTCGATTTCCTGGACGAGCGTCAGGATCTGGCCAAGGCCCGCGAAGCCCGATACAAAAAGATCGTGTCCAAGAACTACAATGCCAGGGTTCGGGCTCGGGACTTCGATGTCGGAGACCTTGTCCTTCGCCGAAATGAGCTAGGCCACGCCGAACCAACCGTTAAGCTGGCTCCGAACTGGGAGGGACCGTACCAGGTCGTGGAAGTTTCTCCCTCGGGAAGTTATCGTCTGCGCACGTGCGATGATGAGCCCCGTGCCATACCCCGATGGTGGAACATCCAGAATCTGAAGAAGTTCAATGCTTAAAAAGGCCCCTGCCCTCTTTTGTAATAGATATCAGCATAGGAAAGTTTCGACACTTTTGGCGAATATATAAAAGAACCTCCTGTGCTTTCCTACCAGCGCCATTTACAAGGCCGTCTCGACTCCAGTGGTCGACGGCACCGCGTGGCCTCCGCGGCCTGCGGAACCCCGACGGTCCCCGCGACCTTTGGGCATTTACAAGGCTGTCTCGACCCCAGTGGAAGACGGCACCGCGTGGACTCCGCGGCCTGCGGAACCCCGACGGTTCCCGCGACCTTAGGGCATTTACAAGGCCGTCTCGACCCCAGTGGCCGACAGCGCCGCGTGGCCTCCGCGGCCTGCAGAACCCCGACGGTCCCCGCGACCTTGGGGCATTCACAAGGCCGTCTCGACCCCAGTGGCTGACGGCACCGCGTGGCCTCCGCGGCCTGCGGAACCCCGACGGTCCCCGCGACCTTGGGGCATTTACAAGGCCGTCTCGACCCCAGTGGCCGACGGCACCGCGTGGCCTCCGCGGCCTGCAGAACCCCGACGGTCCCCGCGACCTTCCCTCAAGGTAAGACTCAATTGAACACCTATCGACCATCATAACAACAATACGGTCGAAATATGAAATCCGGGGGAAGATACTCCTATCGCTATCGCCTCCGTCAAACGATAGCAACATGCCGGCAATAAAAAGAATTTCATATGCACAACCGTAAAAACATGAGTAACAATAACAAAACAAGTGAACAAAACAAATGATGTATTCAGGGTCAATGGTCAAAAAAGGGAGCTCAAAATTTCTTAAAAATTTTCATGTACACAGCCCTCAAACCTATGCACTCGACAAAAATACAGGGATAACTTAACCTAATCACGTGTTAACGAGACCCTTGACCCAACTCGAAGAACAAAGCGTCATTCTCGTATATCATGCGTTCGGCCTCACGAGTCGGAGAAGTGGGCTCGTCTCTCATAGCTGGACAGGGTTCGGGCCACAATGCTGCGAAGTCATATTCCTTTCCCGTCTCCACAATGAAGGATATCGCGCTCTCTAACGCCGTCCGAAGCTGTCCAGCATATGCCCGAAGAGCCTCGATCTTATCAGAGGAACGATCCCACTTTACGGCGACCAGGGCGTAAGCCTTTCGGAGGTGTACCAGCACGCTCTCAAAGTAGTTACGGGGGATAAAATCTTCCGGATCGGGTTCGGCTAAACCCTCGTCCTTCTTCTTCTTCCGTATCTTGGCTTCGAACGTCCGAAGGCGGTTGTTAGCCAACATCTCTAATTGTATGGAATTCTTTAGATGGTCTTCCCAATAAGCTTCCGTATCCCGCCATAACTTATCCAACCGGTCGTTCTCGGCCTTCGCCTCGAGAACGGTCTTACGTGCCTCGTGCAACTCAGAGGCCCGGAAGGTTTGCAGAGCCTCTTCGAGTTGCCCTTCAAGACCTGATAGTCGTCCTCGACCCCTATCAACGTTCGGATCTGCCAAAGCCCCCCCTACGGCCGCGTAAAGTGGAAAGGCCGTAGGGTCGTGGTGAGGGTCGGGCAACTGCATGTCAATCCATGGGATTCCTGAAGTCTCCCAAAGACCCCGGGTCACGGGCAACCCTCGGGAGGTTCCGTCTGGGTGAGAGGGGAAGTCCGGAGCTGTGCCCTTCCCCTGTAAGGAAGCGCGTGTTAGCGACATGCCCTAAGGACGCGCATTCCCAAAGGTAGAAACAAGTTTGCACCAAGGAACAGATGCTTAAATGCAGACTAAACTAAAAATTTCCGATTAAGGTGGTTCCGTTAAAATGGACACAGTGATAAGTCTGAATGTGCGAAATAGGAGACGACGGAGAGCAAACCTAAGTTTCATTGTTTAAATAAATCAAAATTCAGATACAACGGGGGAAGCCCCGGGGACATGATTGCTGGAAATCCTAACCCTACGCGTCGTTCACCTTGTCTCCACTGCGGGCATTGGAATCCGTGGATGTTCCTCCTCCTCCTCGGCTGCCGGAGTTATGTCCTTGGGGTGGAGGCTCGGATGCAACTATCGCGGGTTCCTCCTCCGGTCCCGGTGGCGTGCTGGGGGGGCGTCTCTGGAAGACGAACGAGGGACTACCCGGGATGTTCAGAATGTCCTCGGGCTTCGAAAGGGAGGCGCAGGCTTCGGAAATCTGCTGCATGATGGGGAGACGGGCGAAATCCATATCCCGGAAGTGTTTCCGGGCCTTGCACCGCAGTCGCACTGCGGACGTCTTCCCTTTCCTGTCCCTATCAGCGTACTTTTCGAGGATGGGCTGGATGTCCTCGGTCTTCTTCTGGGCCGCCTCGATGTCCAGAACGACCTTCCTCGCCCCCTCTCCATGGCAGGGTCCATGATGTCGTTTATCCCGAGGGCGAACTCGGTCGACCCCAGGTACAGTTGGACCCCTGCCAAGATGTACGTGTCCAGCCGAGACTTCGAGACACTCGTGGCCAGCAAGCTTTCTATCTCGAGGCGGTGGGTCAGCTCCACGTCCTTGAGCTCCGCCTTCGCCCTCGCAACCTCCTCTTCCAGGCGCTTCCTCTCTTCTTCTAAATGCGCTCTCCTCCCTTCCGAGGCCTTGAACATGACCTCCATGTCCCTGGCCCTGTTGGCCTCGCTCGTGGCCGTCCTCTGGGCCGAGGCCAGTTGCTCCCTCAGGCCCGCGCATACGAACACAAACGTGTTGACTGCCTGCACGGCCTGCAACAGGAACGTCCTAGGTCAGCGAGGGAACACATTTACGAGGAAAGAACCCTTGAAGTAAAAACAAAAGAACTCACCTGTCTCATGCCGTCCTCCAGCCTCATTGCTCCGGTCTCGGGTAACTCAGAACACTCAACCCGAGGAGGGTCGAAGGTTAGCAGAGCGTTGCCCGCGGGTATGTCCTCGAACAAATCGGTGCCCCGACCCGGGTCTGCATATCCTTCCTTCAGAAGATCGTCCAAGGAGGACAACTCATGGATCGATGGGAGGCTAAAGGACAGCGGATCCACCTCCACAACCTCCGAGGCCCCCCTCTTCCTCTTAAGGTGACCTGAGGATCGGCCAGAGGAGCTCCCCCTCTTGGAACCTTCGACGGGCGTCCTCGTCGTCTGCTCGGAAGAGGCCGCCCCCGTCTCAGGCGGGGTGACCTCTCGCGGCTCCTCTTCGGCGTACTGCTCTTCCTCGTCTGAATCATCAAAAGCCGAATGTTTGCCCATCAAATTAGCAAATACACCTATCAACAGAAAATAACCAGAGTTAGTCTTCGGGTAAGATACCTTGATTATGAGAGCTGATCCCGTCGCTTAGCGACGTAATTTGTCTATAGGTATAGGTCTTTCTCCAGCCGGCTAACTTCTCCAAGTCCCTCCTCCGGGTTTCAATATCTTTCTTGTCCTTCTTGGTCCACGGGTCCAAGGTGATTGTCCCTCCCTCGTCCGACGTCCACGGAAACAGAGAGACGAAGTTCGCGTCCACGTAGAAGAATCCCGACCTCCAATGCTTGGAGCTCTCGTTCTTCGCTACCAACTCCTTGGACGGTCCGTGCAGATTCTTAGTGAAGCTGAACCACCCGGGAAAGCTCTTCCCGTATCGGACGAGCTTGTAAAAGCACCTGAACAAGAAAATATCGGGTTCCACCCCCGTCTTGTTGCACACGTGCACGAAGGCCAGGACTATGGTTATAAGGTTCGGGGTGTATTGGGCCAGGGGTCGGCCGTAAGCCTCTACTATCTTCCTAAACATAGGCATCAAGGGAAAATGCAATCCGTATTCCAAAAACTTCTCGTATATCATAATCTTCCCCGAAGGAGGAGTGTTGGCTCTCTCATGGCCTTCGGGTAAGGTGGGGTTCACGGCCGTAAGGCTGTAATAGCTCTCCAACTCGCCCAGCCTCTCTTGGGTTAACGAACATTCTGCGTCCTCTACCCTAACTACTTCCTTGGCCATCTGATAAATCAAAGGAGCAAGAAAAGAAAGTAACTTACTTGTCTGCGGTCGGCTGAGATTCACCCCCGTATTTACGCCGGCTTCAATTTCGATCTCTGGGTTGGGAAGCGCCCTAGGTTACGAAGTACAACAGATTTAAGGAGAGAAAATAAAGCTCAAGTGTTTACACTTGGGAGAGAAAACAAAGGAAAGGAAATGAAGTTTTGTGTCCTATGGGGTGTATATATATCCCCCCCAAAGGATGCGAACAGTCGCATCGGTTACCTTTAGGCGCCATCATTGCAGCGCTTTGTTCCATGAGATCTTGGGCGTCCATCCCGTTTAAATGTAGAAGATCCCGACCGTTGGATCCATGGTGATATGATGGAAGAAGGCCCTAGGCTTTTGGGCTCTTTCGACTGGGCCTTCGGTCTCTCTGTGTCCAGCCCAACCGACTCCCCTGCATTGGACTGGACAGGGGCATTTGTTGGAGGTCATTTTTGACCATCCCGGGCCAGCCCAATCGGCCCACTAACTTGGGCTAACTTCATGGACCCAACTCGTCCATTTGGTTAATTCTTTTGGGCTCAAGTGATCCACAAAGAATTAACACATGTCTATTTACACTTTTGCCCCTCTTGACAGAGGGGTCCACAGGTATAGTCCCATTGGGGACCTATAAATACTCCCTGATTCATTTATTACATCTCTAATTTTTCCACACTCCCGCTTTCTCTCTCTAAGTGTGGTAACAAATTATCTCAAAGGACTGACTTGACCTTCGGAGTGCTAACTTCCTTTTTGCAGGTTCCAGTCTAGGTCGGGCCGTTGGCTTCGTTTCCGGGATTTACCCTCGACAGACATAAAATCTCACTGACAGTAAGAAAAATAAAGTAGCCAAACAGCTCAAACCTTCCTATGATAACTTTAAACCTTGTCCCTATCATATTGTATTATAACAACATTGTGGTCGTAACTGCGTTTATACTTTGAGATGACTTGAATAGTCGTGATAACTGAGGTTCTTCATTGATGACTTAAAAATATTGTCAAATTCTTTTGTCACTGAATACTATGATGACTTGTAAGTTGTAACAGATTGTCACTTTAATTATATTTTTAATGTTGTCACAGAAAATTGAGACGACTTTTCAGGTCGTAATAGAAGACATAGTTTAGTTACAACTTTTTTGTGACTGCGAAACAGGTTGTGACTATAGGGACTTTTTCTTGTAGTGGATCTAAACGTGTTGGAAATAAACCAAGCTTAAATAGGAAATATTATTTTAGATATAATTTGGTAATTATTTATTTAGTTTAGTTTTATTAGAATAAGAAAAGTAATAATATAAGAATAGTAAGTTCTTAATTATGGCAGGTTTTGATGGTAACATGGGTTATAAAAAGGATGTTAGAGTTTATTATTTGTTGAGGCAGTTTGTAGGGTTTTGATGATTGTAAGCCTCCACGATATTTGCTTTGATGAGTTGAGTAAAATTTGTGTTTTGTGAGATTTCCGCTGCGTTGATTTTGTTATTGTGAGTTTTAGATTTTTTTCGGTTCTACATCTGGCATCAGAACCGGTTTAAGATCCGGCGGAAAAGAAATCATTTTGTCGGAAAATTGTGAAAGAAGGTTCGGTTTAAATGGAAGAAAAAAAAGTAGTGGGGTAAAAGAGTTTTTGCCAGCAGTTCGCGAAGGAAAAAAATAAAAGGGGATGGAAAAAAAAGTAAGCAGTGCGGGTTTGTTTTTGTAGTGCGGCGCGGAAGGCCAAACTTGAGGTGTACTGTTGTTTGGGTTTGATTAATCAATTTAGCACTACATGTTTTTTATTAAAGCTTTGTTTTTTTATTGATCTGTGCTATCGATTATTTTGGTTTCTTCGTCTGGGGGACAAAAAAAATAAATAAATAAAAATTCTTGAGCTGCTTTATATTGTGGGTTGGTTTCGGCAAGTGAAAAGAAAAATACATAATTGCGGCACCGTTTTGGCCGTGGGAGTGAAAGGCTTTTGTGCATTATTTTAGGCACTTTGAAGTTTGTATTTTGTTGATTGATTATTGGTTTGGTTTGATTGTTGGTTTGTTCGCTACATAAAATAAATTATCTTAAAAGGAAGAGAAAAGAAACAAATTTGGCTTCGAAGGTATTTGAAGGAGAAATTTTGAGTAATGAAGATTGAAGGAGTTCTAGATTGTTGGAACATTGTGTGCAATATCCCAAAATTAATGGGAAAGCAAAATTATGATTATTGGAGGATTCAGATGGAGATTCATCTTCTTCGAGCTTATGGTTTGTTGCAATTCATATACAAGGAAGTACCACAAGATGCGGATGATGAAACTCATAGAAAGGTTAGTTTGACATTATCTTAGATTCAATGTTCAATTGATATGTCAATTTTTGGTAAAATATGTTTAGCGAAAACTGCCAAACAAGCATGGAATATATTGGAGAAAACCTATCTTGGTATAAATAGAGTTCAGAAAAATAATATGTTGAGATTGAAGGGAGAATTTGAGTCGTGTAGAATGAGAAAATCAGAGACAATTGAAAGTTACTTTTCTCGTTTGTTGGAAATCAAGAATGAGATTGAGACTAATGGCTATGTTCTTCTTAATGAAGTTTTTGTTGGTCATGTGATTGACACCCTACCGTCAGAGTATGATTGTGTTGTTTTTGTAATAGTGAAGATGAAAGATCTTTCATCATTGACTGTTGAAGGCTTGCAGGGTTTGTTGGTTTGCCCCCAGCAAAAAATGTATAAGAAGGATGAAGAAGAGGATCACTTCATAGAAGAAGTGTTGTGTGCTCAAATTGATATGAATTTGGAGCAAAATTCTTCAACAGTCAAGGGGGAGAAAGTGTTTGTTTGGTAGGACATGATTACAATGTGTGTCCACATGAAAAAGTTGATCCAATTGCTAGAAAAGAAGAAGAAAAAGAAATGTGGGAAGAAAGAAAAGAAATTGAACAAGAACAAGGAGGAGAAAACGAAGAAGAAAAACATTCATGTTTGGCAGTGAGAAAATAAGAAATTCATACTAATAATAATTGTGTGGAGAATGATAAAGGTGAGAATTTTGTTGTGGCAAACATTCTTGATTTGGCGAATGAAAGATTAGATACTTTGGCAACAGAAGAGCGAAAAATTCAAATTGGTGATGATGTTTGAGAGAAAGATGAGAATGGAGAAATTCTTGATGTGTTTTTTTGGTAATCAAGAAAATATTGATAAAGTTGAGATATGTGAGTTGAAGGAAAAAAGAAAAAACTGTATGAGTGAAGGTCTTGATAAAGTTAAGAATGCTCGTGAAAAGTTGTACTCCCTCCGTCCTAAAATTATTGTCCAGTTTGAGATTTGTTTTTTTAATATAACTTGAACTACAAATAAAAACCCAAACTGGACAATAATTATGGGACGGAGGGAGTATTTTGAAGATGAATGGGTTCATATGGATGAATTCTTTGAAAAAGATAAAACGCAAATACAATGCTTTATGAAGTATCAACAGTGCCGTGTTATGACTTTGATGATTGAGGAATGTTTCAACTTCAAGATGGTATTGCATGTGATTTACTCAGCTATGGAGATGTCATCCGAAATTGAAGATCGAGATGGCGTTTGAGATTGTTTTATGCAAGCTTGGTTTAAGAGTGGCTATGTTGGAAATAAACCAAGGTTAAATAGGAAATATTATTTTAGGTATAATTTGGTAATTATTTATTTAGTTTAGTTTTGTCTGAAAATTGTGAAAGAAGTTTCGGTTTAAGTGGAAGAAAAAAAAGTAGTGGGGTAAAATAGTTTTTGCCAACAGTTCGCGAAGGAAGAAAATAAAAGGGAACGAAATATCAATTTATTTCGAGGCCTTTTCGAAAAGAAAAATTAGTTTGAGGAATTTTTTCAATTATAATCATTTTTCCCTTCACCTGTTTGATTATTTGTTTGATTAACAAAAGTTATCTTCAGACCCAACACGAAAGTGCTAAATAGAAACTAATTAATTGGTACTTCCTCCGTCCCAGAAAAATAATGCAGTTTAAAAATGTACAAATTTTTTAATTTGGTCAACACATCAAATGTACAACTTATTTTATGCCCCTAACTTTCACAATGCCCTTTCAGTTATTTCTATAAAAGTTAACTATATATATGCATTTATTTTACAACTTAAATTTGATCAAAATTTTTATCTTAAAAAAATATTGACAATGGATCTTGATGGAAAGATCTCGTAAAGTAGATTAATTTGATATATAACACATTTTTTAATTACTCATGTATTAAAAATAATAATCATTTGAAAAAATAGGAGAAAAGTAGAAAAAAATAAAAATCAAAGGAATTGGACATTGTTTTCCTTACCACTACTCTTTTGGATATTTAAGTCATTTCAATTTAATCAATTTTGACTTTTGTAAAACTGGACTATTTTTTGGGACAAATTTTTGTATTAAATTGAACTATTTTTGTGGGATGGAGGGAGTATTGAACGCTTCCTTTCACTTTTGCTTTTCTGAACGTAAAACATTGTTTTCACAGCAATCGTCGAAATCTCGCAGGACACGAATTTCCAAGCAAACCATAGTTTTTTTAAATTAAATACTCTTCTTTTAAGATTAAAATTGAAATTACTTTCTAGTTTAAGAAGGGTTAATTTTTTCAATGGCATATAAGTTGACTTTCTTGAAGTGATTTATGCCCATAATAAGAATTTTAAAAACTTTACTTATTTAGGAATTTCAACTCTCAGAGCGCCTTTAATATGAATTTTCCAAATAATTTTGGAACAAGGGAGTAGTTCATTTCCAACGAATTGATTTTGGCAACCCGTATGTGTTGGAAGATCTTCCAAACGATATGGTCTATAAATATGAGTATGGACAAACATTAATTATTTAAAACGAAGGATATTAATTACTTTTTCTTAAGGAAATTAATTACTTGGAGTTGTTAACATGTATGCGAGAAAAAGTAAAAATAGAAATGAAAGGGCATTGCTCTTTTAAAATCCCACACCAAAAGAAGCTGTAAACGAGTAGAGTAACTAAACTATATATGATTGTAATTATCCTTCTGCTTAACGTGTAAATAGATTTCTGTGCACGTATTTATTTTTACACAGAAATATAATAAGGATAATGACAAAAAGCCCCATGAGTTGCGTCCCAAATACTAAGCTGTACTGGACATTTTTTCAAAAGAACAAAAAGCCCTCCAAGTTATATCTAATGGACAATTTAACCCTCCATCCATGAAATAGTGATTTTTTTCTGAAAAAATGAGTAAAATGAAAACAACAGCCTTTTAAGATGATTATTATTATTATTATTATTATTATTATGGTTTTTCTTTTCAAACCAAGATCTTCAATGTACTTTTATCTAGGGCTTTGTTCAGCAACACTTTTACAAGGAAATTTCGGTGGGTAAGTGATAGAATTAGGGATTTTCCTGTGTCTAAAAAAATTACTATTTGACAAAGTGAACAAAATCATGAGAGAGCCTTGTTCATGGAACTAAATAGGTACTCCGTTGTAAAAAAAACACAAATGATATATTTTGTTGTACTTTTCTAAGCATAAAAAGTGATTTATTTATGTACGACAGAAATGTACATTACATAAGACTTTTTTTAAGGAGACGAATAAGTTTGTTACGCTAACTTGTGATGCCCAAGCTTTTTCAAGTTTTCACCAAACCAAACCAACAATTAATAAATTAAACTTAGCCATTGATGCATTCCCAAACCACATTTCACGATCAACCAAATATATGATATTCCGTTT
This sequence comes from Oldenlandia corymbosa var. corymbosa, assembly GCA_949775105.1. NCBI lineage: Eukaryota > Viridiplantae > Streptophyta > Magnoliopsida > Gentianales > Rubiaceae > Oldenlandia > Oldenlandia corymbosa. The sequence continues at coordinate 3,037,650 of OX459123.1, forward strand.
AATTGATACGTTCATATTGTATTACACATCATCTCACGTAACTGACAATTACGTATAATTATGACTCATTCATTATTTAATTAATTCTTGCACTCTCGCTACACATAAATGATTCGAACCAACTACTAATAGTTCTACTGAGTTCAATAAATAGTTCTGACTTAGATTTACATTCTCACAATACTGAATCTTATGTATGACATATAAAAATGATGTAGATGTCATAAAAGGACACACACAAAGTATGAGGAGTAAAAACGAATTTCAGGATTAGATACAAAAATCAGAAGATAGCCAAAATTAAAAATGAGGTGTCACTTTAGAAGTAAAACTAACTTTGCTCTTAAGAGGAGGCGAGGCCATGAGTTTAAATTCATCACTCGAAGAAGAGTGGAGGATAACTCTACCCTTAATCATTAACATCTAAAGGGCTTATTATAGTAAATCTGTACATGAATCCTGATTTCGCACCTAAAATTGTCATCATAGACTTGCCTAAAATAATTTACCTGCGATTATTCTTTGCAGGTTGTTTTTGTAAGCATGAATTTGTCCATCTACGGCGGAGTCGCCGGTGTTACCAAACTTAGGAACACAAAAGATAAAATAACCAACTCACAATTGTTCACTGTGTGTGTTATCATTGATCATACATTTTATCCATTTATATTTCGCTTAAAAAAAAAAAGAAAAATGATCGATTAAAGTGAAGTTCAGTAGTGATTCTTTGAATATATTATGAATTGAAGTTTCTTGACGAATTCATATCCGCTAAGGATTACCGGATCGGCCCACCCATTAATTGTGGTCTAACCAACCTTATAGAGGCGGTTCCAGAACACAAAATCTTGTAGGATTCGGCATTCGTCAAGGAGGTTCCATACTTATAAATATGGTTGATCACTCCATAATATGGGTACGCTATCTCTAGCACCAATTCTCATACATACGTTTACTCATACACCTTTGTGACTTAAGAATCGAAGTGTATACCTTCGGGAGGCCCCTGAGACTCTATTTTGCAAGAAACTCTAGCCGGCGTTCCACTGATAAACCGCGATACAATTCCAGACTTCCTCATTTTTGTTTCATAATATATTTTAAACATTTCTACATGATGTGCACACGACTTAAAATTATTGCCAGTTGTGGACTTTGAAAGTTGCCAATCGTGTGGCCGAATATCAAGGATCGTTGACCGTTTCAATATTTTTTTTAAAATTTCTCTTATTTTTTATATTGTTATTATTATTATTTTGTGTTAAATCGTATCCTTTGCAATCAAGTATATAGATAAATTAATTTGATATGGATTTAACTAATTTCAATGGTGACGATGATTTTGCCATAGAGATACAGAATATTTTTTGAAAGAAACATTTACAAAATATAATAAAATACTAATAAACAATAATTGGAATATAAGGTCCATTCATAGAATTTGTTTTTTAATTGTGTACAAAAGTACACTTTTCTTGTGCGTTGGTTAATTAAGGGCTTGAGATATCGGAGTTAAGTAACAACCTAATGCTAAATTCTCTCCATGCATTGTCATTTTATATGGTTTCCGTAATTTGGGAGGCCCTGGTGCAAATAAACTTTTTTTGGGGGGTGGGCGGCGGCTTCCTCCCAAAGTACTAAGATAAAAAAGAAAATTGACCTTGATAATGATAAGTGTTTGACAAACAGAGACTAATCTGATTAAATTTTTATAATGGTTTTTCCATTAATTTTTATAATGGTTTTTAATGGTTTTTTCCATTAATTTCTATCTCAATACTTTTGTTAAGTCTTGTATCATTATACCATTAGCCTTAATCTATCGACTTTGTAATAATCTTTAAGCTGGACTATTAGAGACAAAACTAAATGAAGTCACAGTTACGGATGTAATGGAGAAAAAGTGGGAGATGTTTGATTATTTTGGGAATCATAAAGGAAATGAAAAAGGGAGAATACTGCTTATGTGGAAAAAAGGAGAATATCAAATCAGAATAGAATTATGTACTCAACAATTCTTACACTGCCAAGTTAAGGAGATTGGCACCAATAGAGAGTTCTTCTTAACTATAGTGTATGCTGAGTATAATGCCCAAAGGAGAAGCAATTTATAGGAGGAACTAAAATTGCTAAAGCAAAGAGTAACAGGAAGTTGGATGATAGTAGTAGATTTCAACTGTATCCTAAAGGCTGATGAAAAGCTTGAGGGAGTAATGATGTTAGTCCAGATTCTACCAATTTCAGTGATATGATAGAGCAGAATGAGATGTGGGAAATGCAAACTTATATGGAGGGAGATACACATGGTCCAACAAGCAAATAAGAGAAAAGAGAATCATGTCAAAGCTGGATAGAGTGCTAGTTAACTGAAGTTGGTTGCAGGACTATACAGATGTCTATGCTACTATAATGACTGAGGGAATATCAGATCATGCTGATGTACTCATAAGTTGGGGAACTGAATAAAGTATTCATAAGAAGTCTTTCAAATTTTTCAACATACCGATTTAAAATCCAGGATTCAAAGCAACAGTGGAGAAGGCCTGGTTAATGGAGATAACTGGCACTAAACAATTCAGTTTTGTTAAGAAACAGAAGCAACTTAAGCCATTCCTTAGAGAGCTGAACAGGAAGTACTTCTCTAACATAGAAGAAAAGGAGATGGGGTGTAAGCTGAAACTGAAGGAGATACAGGAAAAGATGGTAAGTGATCCAATGAATGAAGAATTGCAGTGGAGGACTATATTGGGGCAAGTAAAGCTTTAATCAGTTTTTGGAACAAAAACTGAAGGAGAAGTGGACAAATGAAGGTGATATGAATAAGAAATTCTTCCATGCTGCTATCAAACAAATGAGAATTGGAAGCAAGATCAGATCATTCATAGATGAGAATGGTGAATTGGAGGATGATTGGCCAAAGGTGGAAACACATTTCCTAGAATACTATCAACAATTGCATGGAACACAAGTTGACAGAACAAATGCAAGTAGTGAAGGTTTTAGTTCAGGATTAAACTGACTGTAGACCAGCAGATTCTCCTGACTGAAAATTTTACCAAAGCAAATGTGAAGGAAGCTTTGTTTCAAATAGATAGTAATAAAAGTCCAAGGCCTAATGGTTATAGAAGTGGATTCTACAAAGCAACATGGAATATAGTGGGAGATGAGTTTTGTGATGCTGTGTTGGAAGTGTTTAAGACAGGTAAGATGTTAAAGCAACTAAACTCAAGTGTGATCTCTCCGATACCAAAGAATGACAAGCCAAGAGATGCCACTGAATACAGACCTTTTGCTTGCGGCAATACAATGAATAAGTGCATTTCTGAAATGTTGTGCAAATGGCTGAGTACTGTGTTATCTGAGTTGGTGGATTAGAATCAAGGAGTCTTTGTGAAGGATAGATTGATTCTGTATAACATATTGCTAGCACAGGAACTGATAAGACTATATAGAAAGAAGAGTACAAAACCAAGTTGCATGATCAAGGTAGATTTGAGGAAAGCATATGACTCAATTCTTTGGGAGTTCATAGAGGAAATGCTTAAAGGATTCAATTTTCCTGATAGATTTGTCAAATGGATCATGGTTTGCGTTACTTCCTGCCATGGGTGGACCTATTCAGAGGCTCGGAGGTGCAGGAGCACCTCCGACTGCCGGAAATATGTCTACCGGGAAGGTAGTTTTGGATCTCTTTTTTGGTTTCTTCCTTTTGTGAGCCCTCTCAAAAAAGTTGGATAAGTCTTTTTGAAAAGTCATTTTGAAATTGCAACTACTAATATTGATGAATTTTGGGGTTAACTATACAAGAATCTATAGGCTTATTATGCGGAGAAAGAAGTCTAAATTGCGGGGGTTAAGAGGAGGAAGGCGGTGCCCCAATTATAATCTAGTCCATTATTTCAAATTACCATTTAACGCTTCGAACAAATTGCCTATACTTTAGAGGTGGGGGCTATCTTGGGAATTCAACTATTTTTTAGGGATAGGCCCAACTTGGTGACACGTGAGATTGTGATTTAGCCCTGTATTTCAAACTTTATTAGTTGGGACTCCTTTCTCCTTCGTTTTTTTCTTTTACTAATAGTCAACAAATGTTAGGCATTATTTTTCCACTATAATATGAATAAATAGTAGTAGCAAATTTTATTTAAATTTTTTTCATCTAGAAAATTAAGATGATTTACTATAAGCAGTTTTCTATTTTTATTGAAAAAATAATACTCCATTTTCCAACTCTATAATCAATTTTTTTAAAAAAAACATTTAGTGAATATAATTATTGTTGGTGACTATCAGTATTATTCCTTCCGTTCTTAATTATAAGGAAAAAATTAACACTAAATTTAGTTTAATTTGTGCCTTGTAATTAGGGGAGAGGGATTACTATATGAAAAGCTATTTTTGGAAATAAATTTTTTAATGAATATGCATGTATTGTTAATTAAATTTATTATGTGCAAAAAAAAACTATTTATAGTGGAGCACCTGCTTCTTGCACATTCTCACTAAATCTAAATGGTAATTTGACTAGATTCTTTAAAGGAAGGAGGGGACTTAGGCAAGGTGATCCCATCTCACCTTTGCCTTTTGGATTGGTTATGGAATATCTAACCAGAATGCTAAAAGCAGAAGCAGCAAAAGGAGGATTTCAATGGTATCCACAATGTTAGAAAATGAAGATTATAGCACTAAGTTTCGCTGATGCTCTATTAATATTTAGTGGTGGTGAAATCAACACAATTTGGAGAATTAAGAGCAGAATTGAGCACTTTGCTGAAACCACTGGTCTCAGAATTAATCTAAACAAGTCTAATCCGTGTGAAAATGTAAAAGAAGTCCAAGACACAATTCAACAGATTATGGGATTTGGAATTGAAACCTTTCCTATGAACTATCTAGGACTTCCAATTTCTCCCACCGCATGGTCAAAAGGGGACTATCGATACTTAATAGACAAGCTCACTACAAGAATCAAGTGCTGGTCTACCAGGCACTTGTCATATGCAGGGAGGACTGCCTTAATAAATGCATTATTGATGACTTTGCTTACATATTGGTCTAGTATTTTCCTCATCCCTCAGAGTGTGATACAACAAATTACTGCTTGCTGTAGCCAGTTTTTGTGGGCTGTTAAAGACAGTGGAAGGAGCCTACCATTAGTGGCTTGGGATGAAGTGTGCAGGAAGAAGGTACAAGGTGGTTTAAATGTTAAGGAACCAAGCAGGTGGAACATGGTCATGCTTTGTAAGTAATTATGGGATCCGGAAAACAAGAAGGATGGTTTATGGGTGAAGTGGATTTACTGTTACTACTTAAAAGGACAGTCTGTATGGGAGCATCAACCAGTGCCTGATTGCAGCTGGCATTGGAAGAAGTTAATGAAGGTGAGGAATGCTATCAAATCTAGAATCAAGGATGGGAAGTGGAGTGTTGATGGAGGAAGAAGTTACTCTATAAAAGACTAAAATGTCCAAATGGTCCCTTACATTTGGGCCTACTTGAATTTACGTCCCTAACATTAACATTTCAATATTGCAGTCCCAAACATCAGTCCCATTTCACTGCTTCCGGTCGTTGACATGCCGGACGCAGGGGTATTTTGTCTTTTAATTTAATTTTAATTTAAATTAAAATTTCAATCATTAAAAATATTTAAAATTTAGATTTCATTATTTAATTGTTAAAATAGTGTTTATTAATTAAAAATATTATTATAAAATTTTAAAATTTACATTATTTTTAAAATTAATTTTTTTCATTTATCATTATCTTAGGTCAAAGTAAATAGTAATTATGTTGCTCGTTTAACCTTGGACCCACTGTAACTTAAAAAATTTACCGAGTTACAGTAAATAATTCAAAATTTAATTTCTTTTAAAAAAAAGAAAAAGCAAAACTATATTTTTTTAACTCTGACCGCTACAGTAAACCCTAAATGATAATTATGTTGCACTTTTAACCTTGGACCCACTATAACTTAAAAAATTTATCGAGTTACAGTATATAATTCAAAATTTATTTTTTAAAAAAAAACGAAAAAAGCAAAACAAAGATTTTGTTTTTTTTACTTTGATTGCTATAGTTGAATTTTGAATTATTTACTGTAACTCGATAAATTTTTAAGTTATATCGGGTCCAAAGTTAAAAGTACAACACAAGAGTTTACTGTAGCGGTCAATTACTTTGTTTTGTTTTTTTCTTTTTTTTAAAAAAATAAATAAATTTTGAATTATTTACTGTAACTTGGTAAATTTTTTAAGTTATTGTGGATCCAAGGTTAAAAAAGCAACGTAGCGGTCAAAGAAAAAAAATCTTGGTTTTTTCCTTTTTTTGGAAAAAAAATTGAATTTTAAATTATTTTCTGTAACTCGGTAAATTTTTTAAGTTACAGTGGGTCCGAGGTTAAAAGTACAACATAATTATCATTTAGGGTTTACTACAGCGGTCAGAGTAAATAAAAATCGTGGTTTTGCCTTTTCTTTTTTTTTAAAAAAAAATTGAATTTTAAATTATTTACTGTAATTCGGTAAATTTTTTAAGTCACAGCGAGTCCAAGGTTAAAAGTGTATTATAATTACCATTTAGGGTTTACTGTAGCGGTCAAAGTAAAAAAAATCTTGGTTTTGTTTTTTCTTTTTTTTTTAAATGAAAATCGAATTTTGAATTATTTAATGTAACTCAGTAAATTTTTTAAGTTACAGTGGGTACAATGTTAAAAGTGTAACATAATTAACATTTACGGATTACTCTAACGGTCAGAGTAAAAAAAATCTTAGTTTTGCTTTTTCTTTTTCTGTGTTTTAAAAAAAATAATTGAATTTTGAATTATTTACTGTAACTTGGTAAATTTTTTAAGTTACAGCGGGCCCAAAGTTAATAGTGCAACATAATTATTCATTTACTGTGTATTTAAAGTAAATAGTAAATGAAAAAAGTAATTTTCAAAATAATGATAAATTTTAAAATTGTACAGTAATATTTTTAATTAATAAATAATATTTTAACAATTAAATAATGAAATTTGAATTTTAAAATATTTTTAATGATTTAAATTTTAATAAAAATTTAAATTAAATTAAAAGATAAAAATACCCCTAATTCCGGCATGTCAACGGCCGAAAACAGTGAAATGGGACCAAAAAAGCGTGAAAACATAATGTTTGAGACTACGATATTGAAATGTTAATGTTAGGGACGTAAATTCAAGTAGGCCCAAATGTAAGGGACCATTTGGAGATTTTAGTCCTCTATGAAATCAGCTTATCGATGGCTAAGAGGTGAAAGGCAGAAGCATCCATCAGCAACTATAACTTGGAGCAGATTCAGCATTCCTAAACATCGCTATATCAGTTGCCTGGCATGGAGAGGAAGACTCTTAACCTGTGAGAGGTTGAAGAAAATGCAGGTTGATATAGCGGATGAAAAGTGTGTACTATGCAGAAAGGAAGATGGATTACTAGATCATCTTTTGTTTAAGTGTGAAGTAGTTGAACAAATGCTGAAAGAGATCTTGGATTGGTTGGGCTAACACAAGGATTACAGGTTTGAATACTTCAAGAATTCTCAAAATTTGGAAGCACAGGAAACTGAGGAAACAAGTGTTCCAGACTGATCTTAATGCAGTCATTTATGCTATATGGCAAGAAAGGAGGGAAAAAAGTTTGCAGGGAAGGAAGAAAAAGTACAGCAAAGAGTACAGCAGCTGAAAAGTTTGTTGAAATGGAGGATTAAACACTTGTATAGGAATGGTAGTGGTGATGACATTAGATTTCTAGATACTCTAAGAATCAATGTTCAAAACAGCTTGCAAATATGTACAGCAAAGTTGCTGATGAAATGAAAAAATTACCTTTACCAAAAAAAAAAAAAGAGTTAGCTTCTATAGTTCATCCAAGCAGCTGAACTATAAAAAGAATTCAATCATACCTACTCCTGTCATCTAAATACAAACGATCGAAATAGTAAATATCATCAACCCTCCATGGCTCCATGTCGAACATTTAAATAAAAAAAAAAAAACATAACTCTCACAAATCAAGACTCAGTTGTTCATAAAGTTATAAGGAATCCCTCAACGTCCCTTGTACTACAAACAGAAAATTCAGAAATTCCATACATGGCCAGAGAAGTTGTCACAAATACTGAAAAAGCATAGCATGAACGCCGGGGGTGAAAAAAAAGAAATGCCGGATGGAAGCCAAAAAAAAAAAAACGTAGCTCTTTACAAGTTTAATCAGATGTATCGTCATCATCATTAGGAATTGGCAGCTGAAGCAATCTCAACTCCATGCCGTTGCTTTACAGCATGAAAGTAATCTCACCATCTGTTCGTATTTCTTCTCAAATTGAACGGTGTTAATTAAGTTTTACCGGACTGTAAACTAGTTTGAAGCTAGGATAATCAACGGTTTGCTGATTCGGAAGAACCATTAAAGCGATGAAAAGAAATCAACGGCAATACAACAATTAAAAGAGAAAATCTTTTCACCTTCATAGAGGAATCTTTGAGGGAAAATGGGGGAAGGAGCTGAAAGGTGTCATTAGGGAAATAAGGAGTCAATGTTTCTCATCCTCCCTAGCAGCCCATTTTTACACAAAAATATACGAAATTCATGTACAAGAAAATGAATTATTGAGTAACGGAAAATTCGGGCAACAATAACTTTAAAAAGATTAGAAATTAAATAAAATTGAGAGTTCCAGTAAATGATCTGGAACATAACAACTACGTTCTGTTTTAAGTTTGAATCCATAATGCAATATGTTCAATCATATTACAAACTTGGGCGAAATATATATACAACTAATGTTTTCCGAAAATGGAAGATAAACTTGGAACAGTCATGATAACTTTCGGCACCTCCACTATCCAAAAAATTCCGACATCTCTTTGTCGAAGCCATGAGACTGCTGGCAATGGTGGATTCATATTTCCGGTTTGGTGGGAGTTGGTTGGTCTTCTTGTAGTAATGCACGGGGCAAGGAAGCGAATCCCAGCTACTCCGCGCTAGACGGCTTTTGAAGGTTGGGTAAGAAATACAATGAAACAGTTTCTTTGACCATATCTAGCGCTACAACTTTGATTATTTACCAGTAGCGATGCAATCATCAGGTAGGGTGGAGTATTTTTTTAATTTTAAAACAACTCATTTTAATGTAATGGTTGTTATTAATTCTAATGTATCTGAAAACTCTCAATATCAACTGGATCGTTCAGTCTATTGGACTGTAAACAAAATAGATTTTTTAATTTTTATAATATCACAAGTCATCACCAAATCTCTCCATTAAAGCATAAAAAACATATATAACTTGACTAGAATCCATTTCATATTAATGTAACAACGTGTTACCATTTCTATCCTTCCTCCCAGATGGCCAATCACACAATAGAAGTAATCTATTGATATAATCAATAAGTTTCAATCCTAATATAACAAAAGGCCACCACATGCTTAAACTGAATCAAACCTCTCAAAACTATTGAGGTATAACTAATTTGAACACAATATTGATCGAATACGACGTAGTAAGTCGTTAACTCTTTAACCCTGATCTTTCATTATGACTTTAATGGTGACCTGAATAATTTAACTTTTTGCAAATCCCTAATATATTTGTGCCTTCAAAATTTTATTAGTTTACAGTTTTTTGATTTGTTAATAATTATTAATTTATAACTATAAACGACAAAAAAAATATTATTTTTACAAGTAAAAAACTCTGCCCCAACCTTATTTATATCCTTATAATTTTATAAATGAACAAAAAGAATGCAATCACAGACATTTTTTTCTAAATTGGATGGCCCCGGTGAGAATCGAACTCTCGACCTCCCGATAATAACCATCTTCCATCCTAATCCCCTAACCATCCCACTCAACCCTCCTACCGCGGAATCACAGACATAAAAAATAATCAAGTTAAAATATACTTAAACTCCATTTTACACCCCGAGTCTTCATAATCTTATATATTTGGTAGGTTTACTACCAAATATATCATTATCAGACTAACACTATCATTAATTTTGTGTATATAGTAAAAAAAAAAAAAAACCTTTCGACCATATTTTTTAAACTTTATGATTTTAGTATTTCTAAAAATACACAATAGATTAAGCTTTCAAAAACTCCATATTAATTCTTTTATATGAATTCAATTAAATAATAAATTTTTAAAAATAACTATATCATGTGTTTTCAATTAAAATAATCTTTAGTAATTCACTTATATTTTTTTAAAGCATAATAAAGTTATATTATTAAGCATGTATTAAATTTTATTTATTAACTCATGTTGCAATTAAATTTAAAAATGACAAATTGAGTAATTTTTCATTCTTAATGGTCAAAAAATGAATAAAAATAAACTGAAAAAAAGAGAAAATAAAGTGTATGTAAACCATTGGCATTTTAAGCATTTAGTGTTCGACCCTTGCTCGAGGAGCATAAAATATAGTATTATCAAACCTAGTGGAATTTTTGTAGATCGGGCCCAAACTCGGGGTACATTGTAGTTCACGCTTTTTTTTTTTTTTTGGGTTTTGATTTCTTTATAGGTAAACTACGCTTGTCCCGTCGTGCGCAGTATTTTTCCAAATCCTTTTGGTACAGAACTCTTCCGTTTAGTTAGATGTTTTATTTGTTTTTTAATAGTTGATAAGAAATTGTGGGTTTTTTAAACTTTGAATTACCATCACACACTTTATTTTTGTCTTTTAGATGTTCTCTGTGTTGATTTCCGACGGCTTTTGATTGGGATCAAAGCCAACCAAAATATGAGCCAACAATAAGTAGAGAGCGTGGCTCCTTGGTTAGATGGCCAGTGTATGTTTAGAAAGAGTTCAGAAATGGACTGTTTTAATTTTTTTGAAGATTGGAAGGCATCATTATTATAATAAAGTAGCGTACCCCTTAATGCATACTGTTCTGGTATATTTTTCCTATATGAGACATGATCACAACGCGAAAATTAAAGACAAATTTTACTTCCTCAAAGGAGGTATCATCATAACACTTAAGGATTTGAATATCAAGCTTATTTCAAATAATCCACCTCAATTACAAAATATTCCAGACAGCAGAAGGATCCTGCTGCTATCTAGCGTATCTTTATTTACTATGTTATGCTCTCAAAATATCCAAATCTCTGTAACATCCAATTAGCACACTTTACCAAGATGCTTTAAGCATGTAACAAAAGTAAAATAAAATTTGAAAACTAAAGCAGGAACTTGATATCTCATCCCTGATATCAGATATTGAGTACCCTCCATGTTGAATGCTCAGATCATCAAGGTTCTCACAGAAAGAATCTCCATTGTCAATTGGTGTTTGGAGGGCTTAATAAGCTAGATCTTGTGGTTGTTGACAAAAACTGCAAAGCTTTGAATGTTTATAACTCTTCCAGTATTACGAGATTTGAAAATATGGAGGGAGGGCCTGCAACAAACAAATTACAAATAAGTGAAAATGAGGCAAAAGAAAAAATAATGCATTGGACGATGTTATCCAACATCATATTCATTGAGAATAAATAACAAGTATACTACGGTACATAACATATTTTTATTTAAGAGCATAAAAGATGTTTGCTTCGGGAAGAAAAATAACATATCCCTCAGATGGGTGGGAGGTTTAGTAAACCCCGCAGATCAAGAACCATATGTGTTCTGCTACAGTCCAGTGGAAAAAAAAAAAAAAGAATGATTAGCCTCGTTGAAGCTTAAAGTGATCCACAAAGTACAAGAATGATTAGAATTACCTTGACAAGATCACGAAGCAGCTTGTCCTCAGCTAACCAGTTTTCCAAGTCCTTTTTGTTCTGGTTCACAACTAAAAGTGATAATCTAAAGACTCAAATGCATTCAGTTTTCCTCTTATTCACAATGTTCCAACATACTGCAGTAGAGTCAGTTTTAGGTTCCATCAAATTATAACGGTGATTGACCAGATTGAAGTAGTACACCCTGAAATAAATTCAAATGGCAAGTTTATTACAACCTCCAATATCATGTCTCATACAGGCTGTAATTTCCAAAAAAGTTTTTCATTAAAAGGAAAGTACCCGAAATTTAGCAATGGTATCAGGAGAACAGAGGATGCTCTGTTGAAATTCAGCACATGCTCGAGGGCCTCCTTGTACTTTATCGGAGCAAAGAGTTCTTGGAAATGTTAAACAACCTGAGACAGTAAAAACAACTTTCCCATTAGAAAGAAAACCAAATTTGTAATCTTTTTAGCTGCAACTCAATTCGGATTACAGAAAAGAACGATGTAGGTACACAGAGGAAAGAAGAAACTTTACGGGAAGTTTTCCAAACTGGAAAAGTCACCATTTAGAAATTTAGAAGCTAACCGTTCAAACGAAGAAGATATTTTTGAAGTCGCTGGTAGGAGTGACCAGCACTGTAACCGCTTTGCCCGCGGTTAATGCTCCCAATGTATTTCGGGTAGCCCAATGCCTGCAGAAAGAGGTTTAGCAGAAACTTCAGAAACTCACTTTGGGCATCTAATTTTAGAAAAAGGATAAACCCAAGCCTAATCAAAATGGTGGGGAGGGGATGTAAACCTGACCTCTATTACATGACTAATAGGTAAATCCCACATCATCATTCAGTCAGCCAATATTCTCTTTAATCACTCAAAATACCGAGAATGAGAAGCAAGCAAAATAGTGATGTCTTCATCAACCTGGGAGGAGTGATTCTCAAAGCATAATCAGTTACTAATATCTTTTTCAGATGTCAACACAACAGAAAGTGAAACAAAATCATAGATCAAGGCCATTAGAGGAAATTTTTCCTAGAACAGAGGAAAAGCAAAACTTAGCTACAAAATAGATTAAAGGAAAATCTTCAACCAACTTCACCAACTCATTGACTTGATAGTTCAATTGAAAGACCATTAACTCATACAACAAATGCCACAATCCTTCACTTTCTTTGTTTAACGGGTATTAAGACTTCATGCAAAGATGCTAACAAACACTGCAATAAATTTATTATATCGAATATGAATTAATGAAGACATATGACGAGAAAAACATTGAGCATAACTTGACATTTATTAAACACATCAATCCCTATGACAACCAGAAAAATCCATGACAGAGCAGGAAAACATGAAATCTAAAATAATGCAGAGGAAAATTCCAAAACCGAAAAGACAAAGAGAAAAAAGTTGGGACAAAGTCCAAAAGTCGATTGATAACATGGAACAATTGTTTAGAGTAAGATTCCAGATCAATTGAATTATCCCTAGCAAAGAAGTCATTGGAAATAAACAAAAAGCGATTACCAACCAATCTCCCCTAAAGACACTTTCAGTATTTTCCAAGCATAAACTGCAAACCTTCGAAAATCTAAAGGTATAAGTTCACAAAGCATTAACCTTCACTAACAGAAAGCACCGGGGAAAAAACGGGAGATTACCTCATTTCTAATGGTTTCGGCGTTGGCGGTGTTGTTAGTTTCGAACTCATAACACCGCAAAATAAATTCTCCTTATGAGATAACCCATCCTCCGTCAAGATACTGAGGCTAGTCTGACGAGTTATCATTAATTGGTAACTTGAACGCCATAGATGGACAAAAATCAAAGTGCCTAGTGTTCAATACCCACATCCACACCCCTAATAAATCGATGGTCAAAAGATCAAAACAAATAGAAATTTAAAAACAAAAGCCTGAACTAAGCCAACCTTCACAAAGAAAAACGGGGAAAGATTAACTATCAACAATCAGCAGGAGGAAAAAAAATAGTACAAAGACCAAAAACCAAAAGAAACAGAACTTAAAATAACTAAAAGAATCCTACCTAAATCAAGAGAAGTGGATGAAATGCAAATTGAGAGCGATGTGTTTATGTAAATTTTTTTTTCCCGTAGAAAAACCCTCAAACGACGCCTTCTTTGGGTTTGGTGATAGAATCGGTGATTGGGAACCAATGAAGGAGGAGGAGATAGCGGTGAAGGGTTGTATATAGTGAATCGATGATTGGCATCGAATTATCGATGAAGGCAAAGGAGAGCAGGAGTGGAGGTTTTGTCAATGGTGGCGACGGTGATAGCGGAGGGAGGAGATGTTTGACCGGTGTTTGGGGGATTCGTTTTCTTGAAAGGCCTGGTCGCTTAATATGGGAAAGAAGGGTTGGTTTCAAACGTCGTCGTTCTGAAAAGGAGGTGTAGAGTATAGTTGACCATAAAACGACGTCGTTTAGTTTGGGGGTATTTTTTCATCTAAAGTTTGCGGATTTTAATTTATTATCATAGATAAATTTAAGAGTAGGAATTCTCTTTTTGACCCCTAATAAGTCGCTGACGTCGTATCGAAGCCATCCGACGGAGCAGATCGTTTGTTCAGGTGGTCCCTGAATATTTCTTGGGCATTATTTCTTGCCTACTGTGCCTTTATATTAAGTATAATGATAAGGATGAATTTAAAGTTTGTATATGATTGTAGTGTATATATTGTTGATAAATTAATAAATTCTCTCTCGAAATTCTTTATTTTTTAATCTTTTTGTGTGCATGATTAATTATTTTCTGTTTACTTGTACATTTCTCAATCCCAATTAGAGCTCACCCTTCTTTTCTATTAGTTTAAAGAATCTCACGTCACCATCGTGAAAGATGTAACTTGTTTATAAGTGTCTTGAATTACTTCATTCATTACAAATTAATTTTGAGAATGTGGAATGACTCGACAGTGTGTTCGGAGCTGTGGACAAGTGTGCGCAAGTTTGTGAACTGATCTGACAGTATCTTAAAAGATGTGAACTGACCAAACAGTGTATGTCTTCATTTGAGATGGGAGTCCAAGCGACATAGAAATTTTGAATAAAAAAATATGAACTTCATTTCTTTTAATATTTGGTGTGATATTTAAAAATATACCAGTCTGGTCCATAACATTCAATTTATTTTATTTTATATTTTATTTTTTTTAAAGAAAAAAACAAATTTTATTAAAAATAATGATAAAATAGGACATCGAATATACTAAACCCTATAACAAAAACAATCTTTAATCCTAAGGTAAAAATGAATTCCTATTCAATCTAGCAGACCGACGAACTTGAACTTTCTTTTTATCCTTGACTTTTTTTGAATTATTGTGATATATTGGAGCAGAAACTTCACTATAAAAGGACTCTTGTTCTATTGCATACTCCATGTCAAAATCGTCATCATCAGAACCATTGGAAACATGATTTAGTCCACCTTCAGAATTGATTTCTTCAATCAAATAACTTGAGTTAAAAGTCTCAGTATTCTTTCATATCTCCGTACCATCCTTGGAAAAGTATGTTTTCGGGGCCGTAATTGGCAGTAAAACCTCTAGAAGTGGCGGCCGGTGAGAGATGGTAAATTCTGGAGCCTCAAGGTTTAGCATTTGATTGGTGGAGATTTTTGTTGAAGAGATTCCTTCCTTATTTGAGGATTGTGGAGAGTTTGACTTTGCTCATCTTTTCTAGAAACTGAATCAACTGGATTGGAGTTGAGAGAATTGTGGTTATCCCCATTTAAATTTAAACAAACCGAGTCGAAGGGTAAGAGCTGCATTGATGGTCCTGAATTTACGGAATATCTATATCTGTGGTAACTATAAGCTTTTGCGGGATTTCTTCTGCCGCTGGTGAAACTGATCGTCGACTTCTTTCCGGCGATGAAGCACTGCCGTTTCTGGCAGTATCGATCAGGTTTGATGATTGTTGTTTCTCGACAGCACCCACAACATTGCATTGAACAGCTTGCGCTTTTGGAGAAGGCTGTGTAGAAGGCGTGGGATTCCGTTGTACAGCAAGAGGCCACAAAGTTTCCACCGGTGATTCTCGCCGTTCCGATGAAGAATTCTTCCCTCCATTGTTGATAGTATCATTCGATACTAAAGGAGAATCTACTGCAGCGGCAAAATCAGAGGACGAAGGAATATCAATTTGGCTAGAAAAAGTGTGTTGCGCAACGAATTTCTTATTAGCAGTGACGGCTTCAGTAGAATTCAATTGCTGCAGCGAACCATCAATGTTTTGCAAGCATGGAGAACTCTCAGTAGCAGCGGCGACATCCATGGATCGATGATCATCCGAGGGTTGATTTAGGGGCACGACAGAAACTGCAGCATCCTTTTCTTGCAACCGCGGAAGTGTATCATCAGATGCGTCAATAACAACAATTGTAGAAGGGGTTGGATTAGATGATTCTTCACCGGCTGCAACATCTTGCAACTGCGGTTCCGCAACAGCAACAAGCGCGGTAGCATCAACATCCAAAGACAGTGAAGCTTCACCGTCAGGGACCACTTGCAACCGAGACTTTGCGACAGGAACAGTGGAACTGACTAGATTTTCAGCATCATCAATGGTAGTCTTTTTGGCTACATCAATAGCAACATTTGAGAGGGTTGGATTTCCTCCTATTGTAACCGGTTTCTCAAAATTACGTGATGGTGGTTTCTTCCCTTGATGGTACTGTTTTGGTGGTTGTTTTGAATGGGGCAAATCAGATGGTTTTGGTACCGTTTTAGTTGTTGTGTTATACCGACAGGATTGAAGATCATGTCCGAGCCTTTTGCATTCGCTACAATATGATGGCATGTTTTCATAAAAGACTGGTTGAAAGTAGGTCGACCCATCAACCCCTAGTCAGATCCGAATTGGATGCTCCTTGAGGAGATCCAACTCTACAAAGACTCGAGCCACAGATGATCTTGGCAAATTAAGAGTTGGGATGTCAATTTGGAGAGGAGTTCCAATGATACTTGCAAGTTTCCACAGATATGCCTTGTTGAATCGATGAAAGGGAAGGCCTTCAAAGGCAATCCAGACTGGAACAATGGAGCTTTCGTGTGCCGGATTAAAATCAGTGGTCCATTTTAGAACTCGCATTCTATGCGAGTCGAAGGTCCATAGACTTTTTAACCAGCAACGATGGAAATCTTCTTCTAAATCGAAACATATACGGATATGTTGGAAGTCGATCGATCCAAGGGAGTAACTTCCTTTGAAACCAATAGTTTGGAATTCCCTACACAGGTATTCCATTTTTGGTCGACCTTTAGTGAATTTCCCTACCAGAGCTAGACGGAATGGGGCAGCCAATCGATCGTCCTCTTCTTTGGTTATAAGGAAAGTAGGCTCTCCTTTAAACATTGTTGGTTTTGAGTGAATCTCAAGTTCATGTAAATCATGGTTTTTGATTGAGTGATTTTGTATTGTCTTTGGATTTGTCTTCGATCCCAAAACCTGGGCAAAAGAAGGTTTATGGCCTATGGCCGGCGGCGTAGCGGAAAGGAGAGAGATGTCAGAGGTTAGAGAGAAAAGAGAGAGAGATTGTCTGCTAATCTTTTTAGGTCTAGATCATAACATTCAATTTATTAAATTAAAAAATAATACAACAAATTACATAACGGAGGGAGTAGAATTTCAGTACAATTGATAATTATAATGTGGATTATTTTTGTGACCGGAAGAAAGTAACAAGTTGCAACTTTTTTTTTTTAACACTGATTCATCTTGGAAACGTTTAAATATGATCATCAAGCACGCGAAACGAACGGCACTGGTAGGTTCATTACAATCAACAGGTGAGAAACCCATTTGATGATGTATATTTTAACTTTCAAAATTCAGGATTATTTCATATTTGTTCGACTTTTATCGCGGCCGATCTGAATAAGATATCTTTTCCATACCAGTGACAAACCTCGCCTTGGCCCGGAGTTAATTTCAGGTGCTTCAAAGCCTCATGGTCGGCTTGCATTTGTGATGTATCCATGTGACAAACGGCCAGGATCTTGTTAACCGGAGCTTTTGTTGAAGGATCAATAAAATCGACGGCGTAGAGGCGAGTTTCCGATGATGAGAGCGAGTGACAAAAGTAAGCAGCAAATGGAAAGAAAATTTCATGACAGGACACCATTTTTTCAGCCGGGAATAGTTCGATGTTTCTGATTTCGAGCACTTTTCCGGACCCTTTGACGCTTTTTGTAGTCAATGCGAGTAATTTCGTCGCGCCCAACGCTTTCTTGGAGAATCGTAACATGTCCTCGAGGGAGTTTGAGCATTTATTCATCTCTCCTCTTAGAGATGCTGAACTACAGTGTGAGGTGATCTTTTCGATGAATTCTTTCGTCGGCTGCGAAGAGTATAGACTCGGGAAGATTTTCTGGAGATCAGCTGAACTGTTGGTGGATATTTTAGATGAAATATGGAAAGGAAGAAACGAACGAGGAGGTAGAGTTTCATCCTTGAAATTCGGTAATCGGATACGTTTCCCTTTTTGAAGTACCGATGATATAGTAAAGAAGAAGTTAGGGTCAAGTGATGAGGAGTAATGATCATGTACATAACTATGGATGGATTTGACAAGTAAATATCCATTTAGTAAGGCCTTGAGCTTGCCTATAGTACTTTTTGGTAATGGGGTGCAAGCCAAATTAGCCTCGGAGCAAAATGCTTCATTTGATGTGGAAGAAGCGAATAAGGAATCGAAAACGGAATCTTGACTAGATAATGGAGATAATTTTGATGCAATTGTGGCAGGCATTGGGTTAACAACATTTTCGTACCAGAAATCAAGTTGGGATGAAGCAACCGCGGAGGAAGAAATTGTGGCAGAAAATGCCATATCCATTTTCGAGAAGACATTCAAGAGAAAAAGAAGAAAGATTGAAAGTGTAGAGCTAGACATCTTCAAATTAAGCTGAGCTGATAAGTAAGAATTGTATTTCTATGATGGGGAAATGGAGGTGTAGTAAACCTGTATTTATAGCAGAATGAATAGAGTTATTAATAACTAGTGTCCATGGTGTTACTTATTTAATTCTTTTGAGTTATGACTGAAGCGAGCACGAGGCTTGACTTTTGCTCAACATCTATCCCGCGGGTCATGAATTTGCATGCAAGAAGCCAAAAATCAAGTGTGTGATACCTTTTACCACATGGGATGACTACTGGAAGCGATGAATAGTCAAACACAATGATTTGATTTGATTTTATTTAGTATTTATCCACTAAGTATGCATGTAACAATGACTAATAGATGAAATAGTTAATTCATGCATATAACCTTATGATTAAGGGTAAGATGAGTCCTTAACACTGCATCATAACTTACTTTATCAAAAAAATATTAGTACTCCTTCTGTTCTTAAAGTAATAAGCGTTTAATTGTTAAAATTTTTATTAAAACTAGTATAAAATTTGAAATGACTGTAGATTTTTTTCGAAACGCAAATAATATTTTCTTGCTTTTTAAACGAAGTAACAAATAAAGGGATGGATGTCCAATATAGGCAAAATTACTATGTCTCAAAATGATTATATGTTTAAATTTTATTGTTTTATTATAATTTTTGTTAAAAAAAATTCTAAATTAAACAATCATTTGAGGATGATTATTTTGAAAAAGTGTGCCATAGAGATCGTGGCCCCAGGCAAGTGGCTCCATTTGCTTAACTCCGAACTCGATAGAGGAGCATTCTTTCTCATGCTTTTGTCTTCTCGTTCTGCTCTACTTGCTGGCGGCTACAATTAAAGAGAAACTTATTAAAAGGATTCTGACACAAAATTACAAATCAGTAGGTCACAGCGTCGGGGAATAAAGTGTGGAATGCATTGAATGGGCTGAAAAACATTCAACGATCGTGGAGTAACAAAGGCCGGGATGAAGAAGGAAACGTTTTCTACATCAGACATCGAACTATGGAAGTTGACATAGAGCCCAAAATCATGAGCGATCCAAATCGACTGTTTTGTTGGGATTTATATTTTTATCACTCTTTTTTTATAAAAAATTGTTCACATTGAATTTTAAAAATCTATATTAAAAATATACAAATTTAAAATATTAAATATGTATTTTTTTTTTTTTGAAACAGAGATAGTATAATTTTTGTTATAATTGTGAAATTTTTATGAACTAGTTGAAGTCCAACATGAACATTCAATGATGGAACATATCAAATAAATATAAAAGTACGTTGAATGATCAGTCTTCAATCACAATTCCGAGCTAATAAAAAACGCTACAACTTGATTACTTCTTTCAGTTGGAAATGAAAGTTCATTATTTATATTACATTGATATTTCACTTGGAAACATCGAAATTGATTGGAAACACACGACAACAAACTTCATATTTGATAAATGATACACACATTTTACAGTACGTACATCATTCATGCATGCAAATAATTAATTACAAGGACATCGGTGATCGTAATCATCACGCGAGAATTCCGACTTCAAACTTTAGAGCTTCTTGTTTGCTCCATCGCTTCCAATCCAAAGAGGATCATCTTTTCTGTACCAATGGCAAGCCTCACCTTTTCCTGGAGAAATTTTCAATGCCTTCAAAGCAATACTCTCAGAAGGCCATGCTGAAGTATCCATGTGACACACGGCGAGGATCCTGTTAACATGAGTTTTATTTTCAGGTTCAACAAAATCAACGGCGTAGAGGCGAGTTTTCGATGAGATAAGTGAATGACAAAAGTATGTAGCGAAAGGAAAGAAAACTTCATGACAAGAAACGACTTTTTGTGCGGGTGCTTGACTTTTGGGTGAGCCAAACCCAAAAGTGTGGAACAAAAAATGGGTAGGGTTTATTTTTGTGGACAAATATAATGTTTTCGCGCTTTGAAAACGCGAAACAAGAAAATTAGATTAACAATTCGCGTTTGTGAAACGCGAATCATTTTAATCATCTTTTCCAAAAATTCAACCGGGACGAAAGGAGAAAAGAAATTGAATTAAAAAAGGAGAATGAGTTTTCGCGTTTTGGAAACGCGAAAACAATAAAAAGCGTTTCAAAAACGCGAAAAATTATTTTCGCGTTTTAAAAAGGCAAAAGTTATAAGTTTTAAATTTTAAATAAATTGCGGTTTGAGAATAACAGTTTAGCGTTTTGAAAACGCGAAAAATGTTTTCTAGCGTTTTGAAATCACGAAATATCCAGAAAATCTCCTCATCCACTCATTCGGATCCACGTGTATTTTGATGATAAGTCTTTGAGTGTATTCGCGTTTTGTAAACGCGAAATTTAAGATTTATATACCAAACCAAGCAAAATAACAGCATTTTTTCGTTCATTCTGTTCAGCTCCGATTTTAAGTTTCACTCCGGAGGACTTGATTGAATCTGTGAAAGCTCTCATTTCCTTCAATTTGAGAAGTTGCTCCGAAGTTAAAGAAGATTGATTTGAGTCCTGAATCCGTGAAAGCTCTCATTTCCTTCAACATTCAGGTAAGTTTATTTCGTTATAGAAAATACGTACTTTTTTATGCTTTATTGTGAGCATAGGATGATTTACGCATTATTATTAGTTAATAAATAATTGTGATTTAGTCAATTAACAGTGATTTTTTAATTAGGCTGATAAAGTGAATTGAAAGAAATATTAGTTAATAGAATGTTAAATTAGATGAGCGTTTTGTAAATTATTGTATATCGATTTCTGTAAAATAAAATAAAATTATAATAATGATATTGAATTTTTGAATATTTTTAGCATAAGAATAAATTATGTAATTCGGGCATAAGGTTTAGATTTTATATTAATTTTTAGCATAGAAATGAATTTGTAAATTCAGGCGTATAGTTGTTCTTTTGAAATTATTAAATCTGTAAACGGGGTAAATACTGTTTCCGCAGAACTAAAATTCAAAATGTATGCTAGTGTTCTGATTTCGTAGGAATTGATTTTGCAGGCCGCAAATGTCTTTCACGGGGACAGTTCGTCGGAAATTATACTGGAATACTACTTATACAACTGAACCTAATGGGACTATCACGGTACAGCGGGATGCGCCGGACGGTTATCTTATCATTGATCGTATGTTAGATTTCTCGGAACTTGTTGATAAGGTATGTGGTGGGATGGAAGTTGATAGAGAAGGGCTGTATATTGATTTTTCTTTGGTATGGACGGAGAGGTCAGGAAAAAGGTCTCATGTGCACATTAATGATGATAATATTGTTCGGTTCATTTATCTTTGTGCTGATAAATGGCTAGAATTGTATCCTGAAAATGTTGAGAGAACAGGCTATGTTTATGCAAGTACATCTGGCCAGGATATTGGTGCCAGCACTAGTGGTGGTAGAACAGTTGAAGACAATGAAGATGGAGATGAAGATGAAGATAAAGATGAAGATGCAGATGAAGATGAAGATGGCGGGGGTGTCGAAAGCAGTGATGATGAGTACGTCCCATTGGATGAGGACTCAGATGACGACACTGATTTTGAGTCATCTTCTTCAGTCCCATATGTTTTCGACGACATAAGTGGATGGGACAAGACTTTAGAGGAAGTAGATTGTGATGGGATTAAAATGTGGGATGGCAATCCGTTGACGCTAGGCCTTGATATACATTTCGCCAACAAGCCTGAGGCACAAGCGACAGTGGGAGAATGGAACTTGGTACATGGTCGGACTTTCCGGGTGAAAGCGAGCTCTAAACGAACATGGTATGTCGAATGCGAGACGTGTGGACCCAAATATCCGAAAGAGCGTCTTCACGGCTATGATTGTCTATGGAAGGCGCGAGTTTCGCTACAGAAGGCCACCGATACTTGGAAAATGGTGGTATGGTCCGATTCCCACAACTGTCTTGGGGCAAACAAGAGAAACGAGTCCCGAAATGTCACGTCTTCTATGATTGCTAGACTGGTTGCCCAAAATGTGCGAAAACATCCAGATTTTGCAGTTGGCCAAATTCAAATAGAAGTTTTGAAGAGGTACCAAGTCGAATGTAGCTACAAGAAGGCATGGCATGGTAGAAGTAAAGCACTTGAGGCTCTGTATGGTACATGGGAAAGTAATTTTCAACAACTGCCCAGCTTCCTCGATGCATTGTTCATGTCAAACCCGAACACTTGTGTGCAATTCAAGTTTAAGGAAAATTCAGGAAGCTAGCAAAGGTTTGTATGTTGGTATGTTTTCTGGGCATTTGGGCCATCTATACAGTTATTTCATGCTTGCTGGCCAGTAATAACCATCGATGCCACTCACCTGCGAGGATCCTACAAAGGAAAACTAATTGTGGCATGCGTAAAGTGCACAAATGGCACGATTGTTCCCATCGCATTTGCTCTTGTGGACGAAGAGACTATACACAGCTGGAAATGGTTTTTGAAGTATTTGAAAAAGTTTGTTCTATAGGATAGGAAGACCTGTATTATCTCTGATCGAAATCAGGATATCCTTACTGCCATGGACATCATGTTGCAAAAATTCCCAGAGATGGGAGTCCACCGGTATTGACTAGAGCATGTTAAAGCAAACTTGGTTGGGCATTTTCGAAAAGAGAAACTAGGAGGCAACTGTCAAATGATTGGTTCAGCGACGCAAAAGACAAGGTTTTTGGCAGAGTGGCAAAAATTAGAAGAAAAAAATGAGCCTGCTGCTCGTTGGCTTCAGAAGCTGAGTGTTGAGAAATGGACCTGTTTACACGATGGAGGGCATCGTTGGGGAGAAATGACCACTAACATCTCAGAGAGTTTCAATAATGTGCTGAAAGGTGCTAGATTCTTCCCGATCACAGCTTTGATCCTAGCATCCTTTCAGAAAAGCAACAATCTGTTTTAGGCAAACATTGATATGATCCAAAAATGTCAGACTGTTCTACCTCCTAAGCCAATGAAACTGTATGAAGAGGCCCGGAAGAAATCATTGAGGCAAAAGGTCAACCGGTTTAGCAAGAGAAACCAGAAGTACGAAGTGGTTACAATAGCACCTGATAATCAACCATGGAAGGCTGAGGAGAAGCAAGTTGTGTTGTATGCAAATCGAGAGTGCACTTGCGGAAGGTGGCAGACTTTCAGATTTCCTTGTTCCCATGCACTTTGAGTTGCCCGTGAGCTAGGTGACGATCCCTTCCCACTTTTTGATCCATGTTACACTACGCATCAATGGTACCAACAGTTTTTTGGAGAATTCAACCCAATCATGGAACCATGGCCAAAGGCAACGTGGCAGATCAGGCCAGATGACACTAAACTTGTCCACCATGCTGGCCGAGGTCGGAAGCGTGTGAATCGGAAAAAAGGTGTGATGGATTATACTAGCAAATCTGGCCAGCGAAGACTCCAAACTTACAGTTTATGTAAGCTAAAAGGCCATAATGCCAGGGCTTGCCCATATGCGAGAGTTTGCGCACGATGTGGAAGTTTAGATCATGATGCTGTGGAATTCCCTTTTTCTCATCCACCTGCTGACAGGACCGCTATTGATAAACTGTACGATCCATATGGAATTTGTGGTGTGCCTAATATCAATTCTGATGATGATGATGATGCGTAGTGATGATTTTCCACATCGTGTGTTGTGATGATTCTCTTAGTGTTCGTATTTTTGTGTTGTTTTGAACATTCATGTGGTAAACCTCAGAGGATGAATCAGTTTGCATTTGTATTTGTGTTAGTGTGTTGGTTTGGATGTTTCTGTAATTTATATTAGTAATATTTTTGTAAAAAAAAACGTCGCAGTTCATTTTAGTAATATTACTAATTATTTGAATGATAGGATATATTCATGTCGAATAAAGCACTAATTATTTGATAAACACTACAGGGTAAGAAAATTAGTTATTTGTTTATTCATCACCGAAATAAACACTAAACGTTTTTTTTTTTTCAGTTTTAAACTAAATCGCGTTTCTGAAACGCGAAAAAAGGGAGAGCATTATTTTCGCGTTTCTGAAACGCGAGAAAAGGGAGAGCATTATTTTCGCGTTTCTGAAACGCGATTATTGGGATATAGGTAGTTTCGCGTTTCTGAAACGCGAAAATGGGTGGTTAAATAAAGTTTTCGCGTTTTGAGTTGATGTTTCTCAAACAGAATCATATATCCGGCGTACTCCATTGAAACCGGCGGTTTTTCCGGGATCGTTGCCGGAATCGAGTTTCGGCATCAATTTTTTGCATTCTGTAGGCTATATATCGAGGTAAGTTGTGTTTTTTCGCTCTCATTGAATCTTTTTTTTTAATTCATGCTTTAATTTTCGATTCCTATAAATTTTGTGTTCGTTTTATTTGTAATTTGTAATAAAAAAGAATAATAATATTAATCCGTATTTACTAAAATGTAGGGTTGGAATTTTTAATGTATAGGATAATAAAAAAGAATAATAATATTAATCCGTATTAACTAAAATGTAGGGTTGGAATTTTTAATGTATAGGATAATAAAAAAGAATAATAATATTAATCTGTACTTACTAAAATTATTTGTAAATTATACTAGCCATGGACATTGGATCATCTTCTTCCTCCCAATCTACCTCAAAGAAGCTACGGCAGGGACCCAGAGACAGTAGTTTGTTGTTTCTCCAAAACGCCCATAGGTCACACAATATATTCCATGGTGCACAGTATGATATAGGGATTTCGAAGCCCAGGCGCGTAGATAGCGCCGCTTGGAAATTAATAAAAGATGCACCGAGGTTGACAAAGGAATATATTGAGAAATTTGGTTTTGGACCGTTCTCTAGAGTTGGGTCCATAAGATGTGACCATGGCCTGCTTACAGCTCTTGTGGAGCGATGGCGCCAGAGACCCATACATTTCATTTACCTTTTGGGAGGCTACTATCACACTCCAGACGTCGAGGTTCTTTTGGGTCTTCGGGTTGATGGACGTCCCGCACAGGGACATCACACCACGCCCGATGGTTGTTGGGCAGCCTATTTGGAGAGGATGTTTGGATTTAGGTTCCAGACAGAGGAGTCTAGATTGACGAGCGTTTCCATCACCGAAATAAAGACTCACATAGAGAATAATCCTTTGACGGACCTGTCCCCGACGATGCACACCTACAATGAGCCCGTTGTTTTGTTGGATGGCTCGTTGGCGGATTCTTGTTCTCAAACACTACGAGAAACAGCTTTCCTCTCGATCTTGTGCATTTTCTTCATACTCCTGAGATTTGCTCGGAGTACAGTTGGGGTAGTGCGACACTATGTTACTTGTACCGCAGCATGTCCAAGTCATCTCTGGCCGCTTCTGCCAAGGCTATTACCGGCTGTGTGATTCTTCTTCAGGTATTTTATCTTTTCATTTCTCTCTAGTTTCATTTTATATTCTCCCATAATTATTGGTGATTTTAGCTAATGATTTCTTCATTCTGAATTAGCTCTGGGCCTGGGAGCGGATTTTGACTGTTCAGCCCAAGATACTGGGTGGGGAGCTCGATCTATCTCATTGTCCATTGGGCACGAGGTAATCTTATACATCAAACCTTCGTAAATTTTGACATTTTGATTTGTACTGTCATGTCTCAATTTAATGTTACTTTCTCCGTGCAGGTGGTCCCGTGAGAAAAAAGTTCAAGGTATCACGCGGTTCAATTTGGCCGCGTACCGGGATCAGCTTGCAGTTCTCGGAGAGTCTGATGTTAGTATTCTATTCAATTAGTATAACTTATGTTTTATTCGTTTTTTTAAACGGTGCCTGACTTTTAATTACGCGTCTCTTACTTAATTACCATTGCAGTTTGTATGGATGCCATACACGACTCTTCTGGGTCGTATTGCCAGGGTTTGTCTTGTAGGACAGGGCATATGGCGATCTCAGACATGGCTCATCTGCGATGATGTCGTTGCGCCACACAACCCTAGTAGGGTATTTCGCCAATTTGGTTATCACCAGCGGATACCCGGCGATGCATTACTTCTCACTGCGGCAGAAATTACTAGCCTGCTCAAGAGGAAGCCGTTTGGAGGATCCGATAGGAGATGGTTACAACAACTAGGGATATATCTCCAGGTTTGGAATGATCGCCACGGCCGACTTGTGGGGACTGATGATGATTATGTTGGCGAGCCTTCCGCAGATCCGGGAGTATCTCTTGTGGTACCATCAGGTTACTGTGAAGTATGTTACGGATCCGACGGACTCTGAAAATGCGAGGGGTTTTCACGGCTCTGCAGAGACCTTGCGCCTCATGGTGAGTATTTCGCCTACAGTCCATTTGGTTCTTTTTATTAACACTGTTGTCAATTTATGATTCTTTCTAATAAAAATTTCAGGCCACATTGATGGAGGACGTTTGTAGTCTGAGTATTATAGGCCAGTGTACTTTCGACGCGGACTCCTTTGGTTATGATCGCTTAGGCGAGATTGCCCAGGTTGCTGAGCGGGCGTTGTCCGTCAATGCAACAAATGTTGTACGTCACGATCTCGATAGGCATGTTGAGGTTAATGACATTTTGAGTCAAGAACTTGCACCGGTAGACCCGACCCAGCAACATCCACCACCCAGACCTCCGAGGCGTTCGCGCAGGTCTCAGCGTGGGCGTGGGGGGCAAGAGATAATCACATCCACTCAGCCACATCAGTCCTCCCAGCATGAGCAGTCTCATATTCCCTTCACTGGCGGTTCATCCTATCAGTCTCCACTCCATTCTCGACAGCATTCAGCCCATCAGTCTCCACATCATTCATCCCATCAGTCTCCACATCATTCTTCGCCGACCCAACAGGCGTTTTACCGTCCGATTATGTCTCCCCAGCACCGGCAGTCCCATTTTGCATTCACTCAGTTTTCCTCCCCTCAGACTTCTCAGCGTCAGTTTGGAGATTCTTTTATTGACTTTTCTGGGTTTCAGCAGAGTACGCTAGATGGCCAGTCGATACATTACACGAGTAACTTTCTTTCGAGTATGTTCGAGGGTGTTACGGGTCAGCATCAGGCTGATGACCCAGCTGAGGGTGAGCGTGAGAGTCAGGGTGAAGATGAGGCTGAGGATGAGGCTGAGGATGCAGACCAGGATGATCAGTTTGAGGGTCAGGGTTATCAGCGCCATAAGGAGCAGGGATCGAGTCAGACTCTAGGGACTCCACCGTTGGCTGTGAGTGCCAGAGAGTGACGAAGGAGCCCGATAGATTGACTTATAGCCTTTTTCGGGCTAAAAAGCCCAAGAAGAAGTAGGGTACTAGACTTCTTATGTAGTATTATTAGACTTGTATTTTTTTTTCCCTTTTGTTCATTTCTGTTTTTTTTCCTTTTGTTATGACTTGTTTTATTTTTTTTACCTTTTGTTATGACTTGTAGTATTTTGTTATGACTTGTATTAATATTCTTAATAGTTTGATTTCACCTGCATCGTAAATACAATAATTAATATTTATAAAACACATCTTCGCCGATCAAATCGAAACACATCTTTAAACTTTCTTATACTTTTTTTCATAATTAATAGTTGCTTCATCTTAAGTGTTGGTAAATTATAATAAATATTTAATAAAATATATTCCTATTTTAAGCTTTTTTCTTCTATTAAAACAATCATAATTAATAAAAATAATTTGTAAATTAAATTATATCTAATTAAATCCATAAAATTACGTCATTATCATTATTGAAAATTTTTCATATAAAATTATTTTTTAAAATAATGATTACATTTTTAATAAAATTTTTTTAATATAATCATTATTAAATTTTTTTATATAATGTTCTAAAAATTTAATACATTATAATAACTATATCATACTTTTAATAATTTATATTTAGTATAGCTCTATTTAATTTAATGAGTATCAATTATAATATTATATTCTTATTCAAAATTTAATTTTCGTATTATTAAAATTATCAATATAATTTTCCTCTTTATAGCTCTATTCAAAATTTAATGACTAACAATTATAATTTTAAAATTTTCTGTTACCATTATTCAAATTTAATAATATTTTGAAGTCAATTTCCCTATAACGTTTTAAACTAGTCAAATTAATCATATATTATGCCTATTTTATTTTTTATTTAAATAAAATTATTTTTTAATTTATTTCGCGCTTTGAAAACGCGAACTGATATTTTTTCAATTCTTTTACCGTTAATTAATTAGGATTAAGTTAAATTAATTACGACTTCTTATTTTTCGCGTTTCTAAAACGCGAAAAACATATTTTAGCGTTTTCAATACTCGAATTTTGATTTTTAGCGTTTTCAAAACGCGAATTTTGTTTTTTTCGCGTTTCTGAAGCGCTAGAAAGCTATTTTTGGCTACAATTTAAACCCTAAGCTTATTTTGTTCTTCTTTTTTTTTTTTCAACTATTAATAAGTAAATTTTCCCTTTTTGTGCGTGGAATTGTTTGATATTTCCAATCTCAAGCTCTTTTCCGGACCCTTTGAGCTTAAGGTACTCAGTGACACTAATTTTGTCACCCCTAATGCTTTATTGGAGAATTCTATCATTTCCTCAAGTGAGTTAGAGCATGATCTGATCTCGCCTTTTAGGGCTGGCATATTACAATACCTCGTGCTTCTTTCTAGCGTGTCTTTCATTGAGCTGGAAGAGAATAAAGTAGGGAAATATTTTTGGAGATTTGATGAATTTTTTGTGGATATTTTTGATGCAAGTTGGGAAGGAAGAAACGAGCGAGGAGGAAGACTTATTTTATCTAGGTTCGGTAGTCGGATTCGCTTCCCATTTCGGAAAACTGATGAAAGCCTAAAGAAGAAGTTGGGCTCAAGTGATTGACCATCATCATCATCAACATGTGAGTTCATAATACTGCTGGCAGGGGAAGCTCCATATCCACTTAGAACTATTGTCTCCTTGATCACTTCTAATGTAGTTTTTGGTAATGTGGTGCAAGCCAAATTTGCTACGGAACAAAATCCATTCGTAATTGAGGATTCTTTATTACCTGTGGATGAAGCTAATAAGGAATTAGTTGTAGAAGCTTGGTTGGGTAATGGAGATAGTTTTGATGCAAATGCTTCTGGCATAGCGTTGACCACATTTTTAGACCAAAATTCCTTTTGAGAGGAAGCAACTGAGGAGGGAGAAATTGTAGCAGCAAATCCCACTTCCGAACGGATTGTAGAAGCAACTGAGGAGGGTAATGGATATCGCAAGGCTGGACATTTTTAAGCTTCTCAAGACTATAAGTTTATCAATGAAGATTGTATTGGTGCTGATGTAAAAATGGATGGAAATAATCCCTGCATTTATGGTTGGAGTATGAGAGAGACATGCATATACTATTATGCTAGCTAATTTATAACTTCCTTCCGAACGAAGTTCAATTTACAAGAAATAATTTTTCCGTTTTGAAATAATTTTTCAATTTAAAATTTCATTTCAGTTAAAAAAATGAACAGTTAAACTAAATAATCATTTGAAAACAAAAGAAATATACAAAAATATAAGAGTGTTCCACACACCACAGCAAATTAGTATAATGTTGGACGTTCATGGGTTGCTATCTAAATTTCCAATGTTTTCACGCAAGTTCCAAAAATATTTTAAAATATTAAGATTGATATCGAGAACGTAATGAGTAAATCGATCATTTCGAAAACAGCTGGGAATGAGATGAAAAAATGGATATCGCAAGGTTAGACATGTTGAAGCTTCTCATGATTATAATTTTTTCAATAAAGATTCTATTTCTAATGATAAAAAAAAAATTAAAAAAAAAATAAAAAAAAATTGAAATAATTGAATTTAAAGTTGGAGTAGAAGAAAGCCTAGCCGTCGTTAAGGCTTCTCTCCATTCATCGTTCTTGTTAAAATTTTCTCCATGGAAATGGAGTTATGAATTGCTATCGTTCTGATGCTGACACCTGTGTACTTAATGCTTCTTTTGGCATTTTGGAAGATCAAAGATGGGAGTGATTCTTACTCCCTTAAAAAAGAAAGTGGGCCATTAGAAAAATGAATGTGCTCATCCCACTGGGTGTTCTTGGTGGGATTTACGGATCTGTGTCAGAACTTAGGGTATGTTTGTTACATTTCTTTTAATATGTGTTTTTAGGTGTTTTTTGTATTGGTAATATAAAAAAGCAAATTGCAAATGTAAAAAGATATGTTGAGATGAGTAAATTAATTTGAAATTACCATAAAAAAATGAAACAAACAGAGCCTTAGAGAAAATTGAGCGACTCAGTTCAGTATAAATTGAGGGGAGCTGCTAATGAATTGTATATCAGTGAAGAATCTGAAGATAGTAAAAACTGAGATCAAAATGAAGTGTGTTTTTGCTTTTGTGTTCCTCTTTGCTTTAGCTATTTATAGCTTTATTGGAGCAAATGGGGCTGGGGAATGTCCCAGATCCACTCCTGATGCGGAAGCTATGAAGCTAACTCCTTGTGTAGATGCAGCACAAGATGCGAACGCTGCGGTCTCTAGCAGCTGCTGTACTCAGGTGAAGAGAGTGGGACAAAATCCAACATGTCTCTGTGCTGTGATGCTCTCTAACACTGCTAAGAGTTTCGGGGTGAAGCCGGAAGTCGCCATCACTATTCCTCAGCGCTGCAACCTAGCTGATCGTCCAATTGGCTACGAATGTGGGGCTTACACATTGCCCTGAATTCTTGAAGAGGAAGAATGAAGACAGCTAGCCATGATTTTCTATGGTCGTATCTTTGCTTTAGGTAGCAGTAGCGCTGATTCAAAGAAGAACACATCCTGGGTAGGTTGTTTTATGTAATTGCGTACTGTAATATCTGAAGGCTTGAAGCCACTTCCATTGTTATGTACTCTAGTTTGTGTACATAACTCTTGTGTGTGGATTTGTAACCTAAATCTTGCTCTTTGTTTACTCCATTTAAAAAAAAAAAAAAAAAGTTGGAGTAACAGTTTGACATGTATACAATTAGGCTAGCTAAGTAACTTCCTTTCAAATATTTGCAATAATAAACTATGTAAATAAAGGTATTTCATTCCCCGCAACGAATTAGTATAACATTAGACGTTCAGGGGTTTCTATCCAAATTTCCATTATTTTCACGTTAGCTCCTAAAATATTTTAAAATAGTGTATGATCAGTAAACACTGACATAGAGACCTTAATGATCAGTAAATCGATCATATATATCGTAAAAAGGGAATGGGGGATAAAGTAATTCATGGTGATACCTTAATTTAGTGTAATCCATTCATGCATGTCGACAATAGAGATGCAGAAAAATGTTCAAGGTACCCATCATAAGCTTTCTTCCCCGACACAAAACGGATTTATTAGTTTCTCACTACAACAAAAATGGGCTATTAATACTTTTATGGTGGGACACTTTTCCTAAAATGTGTCTTATTATATGTGTATTAGGACATTTGCTAAAAAGTGTCTTATTGAAAATGCAAAAGTGTATTCAAATTATGAAACACTATCATAAGTGTACTATTTAGGGTTGCTTGTGAATTATTATCTTACTTAATGGGTCACTTTAAAGTGTGTTAATAAGTGACAATCTAATAATACACTTTCAAATGTTTTATGACTTATTGTGACTCGATTATAAGAGACACTATTTAGTAGTGTCCCACGCAATTTGAGTCACATGTGTCCTATTACAAAACTTATTGAGACACAAAAAAGTATCTAAACTACTAATTTTTGTTGTAGTGTCTGATCTGTTCTTTAAAAAATTTTATTTGATTCTATAATCTTTGTACATTTTAATCCGGAAAAACTACACCTAGAGGCTAGAGAATCCAATATTACTTAATTGTCATGATTAAATAAATCAGAACTCAGGACCAACCTGGAAATATTAAGCCTAGATAATAAGTCTTTAATATTTATTGTTCCACGTTACTCTTTCTAGCTGATCCGAGGTATCTAAATGTGGATTCAATATAGTTTTTAAATTTTGCTCCCTAATTGAAACTCCGCGAATGTAAGGTAGTCATTGTCCATGAAAGGATTTCACACCATGCAAAATAATCGAAGATAATTTTAGTGGGGAAATAGGGGAAAAAAGGACAAAAATCGAAAAGATAAAGAGAGAGAGATAGAGAGAGACTACAATGATATTCAGTAACGCAACCAATTATTGTTATATCATATACCTAATCTGATAATGTATAGCTTTTGTAAACAGAAATAATAGTACCCACTAGTATCACAAAAATAATGAACATTCCAAATTTTCAATCTTAAGAAAAAAAATAATATAATTTACGATTTATAATGTGTATCATT
Organism: Oldenlandia corymbosa var. corymbosa; assembly: GCA_949775105.1. NCBI lineage: Eukaryota > Viridiplantae > Streptophyta > Magnoliopsida > Gentianales > Rubiaceae > Oldenlandia > Oldenlandia corymbosa. The sequence goes on from OX459123.1 coordinate 3,070,593, forward strand.
TTTATGAACCGGAAAGAGTAAAACTGGAAATGGATAGCTTTATTTTTTCCAATGTATGTATAATGTACTAAACCATTTAGATATGAATGTGACACGTTACATTTGTTTAAAAAATTTATGATGACGTACATGCATATCGAATTGGTGAATTAATTATCTTCCTTTACTCTAAAAAGTGGCAGAATGGGTACATAGGTTATTTAAAGTCTCCGCTATAATTAATCAACAATTGTACCACTTCCGTCAAAAAAAAAAAAGTCCACATTGAGTTTTGAAATTGATTCTAAAACTAGTATAAATCTCAAAAATTTAATGTGAACTATTTTTTTTGGACAGAAATAGTAATAAAATTACAGATAACATGCCTTCAAAAATGTATTTCCGGAAACAAGCTCATCAGGTTAGATGTAGATACGAAGAGCTGTGATTTTATTCATCAATTATCAGCAATTAATTTTCCTCCGTTGCTCAAATATTTAATTACCACTTGCTAGCGGCTTTAAGTTGGTTGGGAGATGGAAACACGCAAATGATATAAACTATCGAAATAAGTTGGAGAAAAAACAAGAATGGTTGGCTTGCAATAAAACTTGCCAATCAGGAACCACCCACATTTAATTGACATTTTTAGGCCTCACAAAATAATTCTGATTCTTATATTATTTTAATTCAACAAATATATGATTATGGTGTATTTTTGGTTCAATTTTAGCAAAGTAAGAAGGCGTAATATGTGTAGTTTGACAAATGATGTTGCCTGACACTTTGGTGTGATACTATGTAAACAACTTGCTCTAATGCGTCTAGTTATCACTCCCTCAATCCTAAAATTATTTTCAGTTAAGATTTTCACTTATAGTTTAATTTGTACTAAACATGAAAATTTAAACTATATAGTAATTTCATAATAGAGTAAAAAAATTATTTTGTTAGGATATTCGTATTAATGAGAATAGGATCAATTATTTAAATGATGTCACATCGAATATAATAAACAACAGTGGCAATGTATTTTTTATTTTTTTCCCTCACGGTGGATGGTTATTTATAGCTTTATTGGAGCAAATGGGGCTGGGGAATGTCCCAGATCCACTCCTGATGCGGAAGCTATGAAGCTAACTCCTTGTGTAGATGCAGCACAAGATGCGAATGCTGCGGTCTCTAGCAGCTGCTGTTTGTTGACAAGTTAATAAACAAATAACAAATTAATTGTCAAAAATAAAAATTAATAATTAAATAATTCAATCGAGTTGAAAAAAGGAATAAGAAACGTGAAAATTAATAATTAAATAATTCAATCGAGTTGAAAAAAATTAAATAACCTAGAAGAAACAACTTGTCTTTGTTAATTCTTTTAGTTTTTCTTTTTGTTTGAAATGGTAAATTATTAATTTTAATATTTACTTTAACTCGAATTTTTCTTCTTCATTTCTTAAATTATTTTAAAAATATTTTATAATCTAGAAGTTAAAATACAAAAGGAAAATAAATTTTTAAAATTTAGAATTATACTACCAGTGTATGCAAGTTAGGAAGTATAAGAAGAACAATTATAAAAACATAAAATAAAATTTAAAAGATTAAAAAAATATAATAAAATAATAAAATGATAAAAATATCCCTGAACCCAAAAGCATGTGAAAAATGGATTTCCGTCACTATTTAACGGCCAAAATTAACAGAATAATCTGAAATGAATTAAAACTTTAGTTAGGTAACTTGTGTTACAAATAAATTTAATTGATGACTTAGAGTGAAAATATATTAAAGGTTGATGACTTGTTTTGAGGTTCACTCATAACTTATTAATGGAACCAACTTTCTCCTTTTGCCTTCCTTTAGGAATTTTCCTGCCTTACTGATTCATGATACAAATGGATTGATCATTCTTGTTCTGTTTCTCGCTTCCTGTACATTTCCTACCATTTGGTGATGATTGATTCTCCTTCTTACTAGGGCTATGTATGGTCTCTTTCCTTTGGACAGCAATCACAACTTGCACAGGTTCCTTCATTTTTACTATATCTTTCAGTGGTGCATTCAGTTCCTTCCAAACATGTTTAACAGGCACTCTGCATTATGTGATCTCATGTCCATATCCATGGCAATTTTTGCATTGGATGGGCTTCCATTCATATCTCACTACCTGCTCCTGAAGATTTCCCTTCTCATCTTGATACCATATCTTCTCCTTTACTTTTTCAAAAATCTCCACCTCCACTAACAGCCTTGCATATGATGTTCTATCCTTCAATGCGGTCATGTCCTCCGTCTCCAATGGATTTCCAATCATGCTGGCCATCCTACTAAGTGAAGTAGGGTTCCAGTATCTCAGTGGTAGCTTAGGAAACTGAATCCAAACTGGAACTTTCTTAATTTCCTCCATATTAACATCCTCAGCTACATTCCATTCTTTCACAATAAATGGTTTCCCATCAAAATGATACACATTATGTTATTGCATCTCCTCTTTTGTTACCACAGATTTAAACCGAATCACATAGACACCTGTTTCCAGCAACACAATCGTTTCTATCCCCAACCTTCCCCAATGCCTACGAATGAAACCAGATACCACAGTAATTGGTGGTCTTGCTCCCAAAATGTAACAGATCACAAAATTTTTCTAATATTCTACTTCCAATTCAACCTCATGCTTAGTAATTTGACAGATCGTCCTATTTTCCATCACCACAGGCTCTATAAACATCAATTTTTTCTCCACCTTATTCAACTTTTTTGGATTAAAGTTCGACCACACATTTTCCACTGGAATCTTATCTTTCAGATCTTGACACTTGGTCAAATCCTTCACTCCAGAGCTCTCTCCTTGTTCTCTAGTACTAAGATTTACACATGTTTCATTCAAATTGCTACTCAATTGAGAGATCAATCTAGGAGAACTCACTTGAGCTGATGTAAATTCTCCCCGTGGATCTCCTCTTTCTTCCAGCGGCTATACTTCTCCAGCTTCCAAACCAGCTTCCTCAGCTCTCTTCTTGGATCTTCATGCCATAACTAACGTGAAATCATGTTGGAAATATCAGACTCGAAGACACACAGTAAGTGTGTTTTCGCCCACACCAGAGGAGAGTCGAAAAAATTCAGTACCACCACACAAGTGAACAGATATTATTATTATTATTTTTTTTAATGTAACTTAAAAAAAATATTATTACTCCTCTCGTTTTTAAAAAGTAGTCAGCGTTTAATTTTTTAAATTTTTATTAAAACTAGTACAAAATTTAAACTAATTGTAGATTTTTTTCCAAACGCAAGGAATATTTTCTTGCTTTTTAAACAAAGTAACAAATAAAGGGATGGATGTCCGATATAGGCAAAATTACTATGTCTCAAAATGATTACGTTGTTTGAATTTTTTATTGTTTTATTATAATTTTTGCTGAAAAATTTTTTTGAGGATGATTATTTTGAAAAAGTTTGCGATAGAGATCGTGGCCCTAATGGAAGTGGCTCCATTTGTTTAACTCCGAACTCGATAGAGGAGCATTCTTTCTCATGCTTTTGTGACTTCGTTCTACTCTATTTGCTGGTGGCTACAATTAAAGAGAAACTTATTAAAAGGATTCTGACAGAAAATTACAAATCGTAGGTCACGGCGTCGGGAAATAAAAGGGTGGAATGCATTGAATGGGCTGAAAAACAGTAACAAAGGCCGGGATGAAGAAGGAAATGTTTTCTACATCAGACATCGAACTATGGAAGTTGACATAGAGCCCAAAATCATGAGCGATCCAAATCGACTGTTTTGTTGGGATTTATATTTTTATCACTCTTTTTTTATAAAAATTGTTCACATTGAATTTTAAAATCTATATTAAAAATATACAAATTTAAAATATTAAATATATATATATATTTTTTTTGAAACAGAGATAGTATAATTTTTGTTATAATTGTGAAATTTTTATGAACTAGTTGAAGTCCAACATGAACATTCAATGATGGAACATATCAAATAAATATAAAAGTACGTTGAATGATCAGTCTTCAATCACAATTCCGAGCTAATAAAAAACGCTACAACTTGATTACTTCTTTCAGTTGGAAATGAAAGTTCATTATTTATATTACATTGATATTTCACTTGGAAACATCGAAATTGATTGGAAACACACGACAACAAACTTCATATTTGATAAATGATACACACATTTTACAGTACGTACATCATTCATGCATGCAAATAATTAATTACAAGGACATCGGTGATCGTAATCATCACGCGAGAATTCCGACTTCAAACTTTAGAGCTTCTTGTTTGCTCCATCGCTTCCAATCCAAAGAGGATCATCTTTTCTGTACCAATGGCAAGCCTCACCTTTTCCTGGAGAAATTTTTAATGCCTTCAAAGCAATACTCTCAGAAGGCCATGCTGAAGTATCCATGTGACACACGGCGAGGATCCTGTTAACATGAGTTTTATTTTCAGGTTCAACAAAATCAACGGCGTAGAGGCGAGTTTTCGATGAGATAAGTGAATGACAAAAGTATGTAGCGAAAGGAAAGAAAACTTCATGACAAGAAACGACTTTTTGTGCGTGGAATTGTTTGATATTTCCAATCTCAAGCTCTTTTCCGGACCCTTTTGAGCTTAAGGTACTCAGTGACACTAATTTTGTCACCCCTAATGCTTTCTTGGAGAATTCTATCATTTCCTCAAGTGAGTTAGAACATGATCTGATCTCGCCTTTTAGGGCTGGCATATTACAATACCTCGTGCTTCTTTCTAGGGTGTCTTTCATTGAGCTGGAAGAGAATAAAGTAGGGAAATATTTTTGGAGATTTGATGAATTTTTTGTGGATATTTTTGATGCAATTTGGGAAGGAAGAAACGAGCGAGGAGGAAGACTTATTTTATCTAGGTTCGGTAGTCGGATTCGCTTCCCATTTTGGAAAACTGATGAAAGCCTAAAGAAGAAGTTGGGCTCAAGTGATTGACCATCATCATCATCAACATGTGAATTCATATTGTCAGGGGAAGCTCCATATGCACTTAGAACTATTGTCTCCTTGATCACTTGTAATGTAGTTTTTGGTAATGGGGTGCAAGCCAAATTTGCCACGGAACAAAATCCATTCATATTTGAGGATTCTTTATTAGCTGTGGATGAAGCTAATAAGGAATTCATTCTAGAAGCTTGGTTGGATAATGGAGATAGTTTTGATGCAAATGCTTCTGGCATAGCGTTGACCACATTTTTAGACCAAAATTCCTTTTGAGAGGAAGCAACTGAGGAGGGAGAAATTGTAGCAGCAAATCCCACTTCCATTAGTGTGAAGGAATTCAAGAGGAAAAGTAGAAAAAGGGATATGGCAAGGCTAGACATTTTTAAGCTTCTCATGAAAATAAATTTATCAATGAAGATTGTATTGGTACTGATGTAAAAAATGGATGGAAATAATGCCTGATTTTATAGTTGGAGCACGAGAGAGACATGCATACTATTATGCTAGCTATTTATAACTTCCTTCCGAAGGAAGATCAATTTACAAGAAATAATTTTCCCGTTTCGAAATGATTGTCCAATTTAGACTTTTATTTTCAGTTAAAAAATGGACATTCAAACTAAATAATCATTTGGGAACAAAAGATATATACAAAAATATAAGAGTGTTCCACACCCTTCAGCAAACTAGTATAATGTTGGACGTTCATGGGTTGCTATCTAAATTTCCAATGTTTTCACGCAAGTTACAAAAATATTTTAAAATATTAAGATTGATATAGAGAACTTCATGAGTAAATCGATCATTTCGAAAACAGCAGGGAATGAGATGAAAAAATGGATATGGCAAAGTTAGACTTGTTGAAGCTTCTCATGATTATAATTTTCTCAATAAAGATTCTATTTGTAATGATAAAAAATAATTAAACAATTTTTTTTTTAAAAAAAATGAAATAATCCTTGAATTTAAAGTTGGAGTAACAGTCAGACATGTATACTATTATGCTAGCTAATTAACTTCCTTTCAAATATTTGCTATAATAAACTATGTAAATAAAGGTATTTCATTCCCCGCAACGAATTAGTATAATATTAGACGTTCAGTGGTTTCTATCCAAATTTCCATTGTGTTCACGTTAGCTCCAAAAATATTTTAAAATAATGTATGATCAGTATACACTGACACAGAGACCTTAATGATCAGTAAATCGATCATATATATCGTAGAAAGGGAATGGGGGATAAAGTAATTCATGGTGATAACTTAATTTAGTGTACTCCATTCATGCATGTCGACAATAGAGATGCAGAAAATGTTCAAGGTACCCATCATAAGCTTTCTTCCCCGACACAATCTTCCCCAAGAGCTCACATCAACGGTAAGGTTTGGCACCTCGATGTCGGCTCTTCGCCACCTGGGGCTGTAGTAAGTTCCAAGGGTTGGGATGTTCGCAGATTAAAGCGGTACGTGAGCTGAGTTCAGAACGTCGTGAGACAATTTGGAAACGGATTTATTAGTTTTTGATCTGTTCTTCAAATAATTTATTTGATTCTATAATCTTTGTATATTTTGGTCCGGAAAAACTACACCTAGAGGCTAGAGAATCCAATATTACTTAATTGTCATGATTAAATAAATCAGAACTCAGGACCAACCTGAAAGTATTAAGCCTAAATAATAAGTCTTTAATATTTATTGTTCGACGTTACTCTTTGTAGCTGATTCGAGGTATCTAAATGTGTATTCAATATAATTTTTAAATTTTGCTCCCTAATTGAAACTCCGTGAATGTAAGGTAGTCATTGTCCATGAAAGGATTTCACTCCATGCAAAATAATCGAAGATAATTTTAGTGGGAAAATAGGGGGAGAAAAGGACAAAAAAGGAAAAGATAAAAGAGAGAGAGATAGAGAGAGACTACAATGACATTCAGTAACGCAACCAATTATTGTTATATCATATACCTAATCTGATAATGTATAGCTTTTGTAAACAGAAATAATAGTACCCATTAGTATCATAAAAATAATGAACATTCCAAATTTTCAATCTTAAGAAAAAAATAATATAATTTACAATTTATAATGTGTATCATTTTATGAACCGAAGAGAGTAAAACTGGAAATGGATAGCTAGCTTTATTTTTCCCATGTATGTATAATGTACTAAATGATGGGGTGTCAAGCCACACAAATAAAATAACCTACTTCAAACTACCGTAATATAGGAAGTAAGGTCATCTCCTCAGGAACGATGGATTGTTTCCTTCAAATTAATGCAAAAGAGATTTTTGGATTGTTTTTCTAAACTAAGATAATGAAATACAAATAACGAAAACTAAATAAAAGAAAAAAATCAAAGTAATGACTTCGACTCAAGGAACGGATAACTCAATTATTTCATTAATCATAGGCTACTAAAACTACTCTTGCAATTTAAGCATTCAACCAAAGATCTATTAGGATAGCCGTAATAAATCAATTAATCTCCCTAAATTAACTAACCAAGCCTAGCACTCAATTAATCCTTATCATAATTCGGCTGGGCACGATAGCGTTTCATACCAAACAATGATAGCATAAAAACCAAGGAAATATAGTTGAACCAAAATCTAAACAATTGAGATAGCTACAACTATTCGACTTTGACTCATTGATTCCACATTCAAACTAACATGCATATTCAATGTCTCACCAATACACATGCTTTGTCTAATTGCTACTCAAGATCGCCGCTTCTTGTCTATTACGTAACATTCAACTAGCAGATAGCACGAGAAAATAAATAACAAATCTTAGTTGTCAATTTGAATGATATCTACTTTCATAACTCAATATAAGAATCAACAAATACTTAAATCATAGGAAGAACAATAAATTAAGAACAAAACCTCATAATGGAATAATTGAATAAATCCTTTGAATCAGAAAGAAAATCCTTAGCCACTCATGATCATAGACATGATAGCTAATTTATTCATAGAAAAATAGTACCAAGTCTAGAAGAATTGAAAACCCGGAGAAACGGAGACAGCCCTGACCTCCAAAGCCAAAAGAAAAAGCTTCGCACTCTTGTTGTTTCTTCGAACAAAAAAAACGACGGCCAAAACAAGAAAAACCTGCGGCCTTTATATAGAATTAGGTCAGCCGCAACTATTAAAACAAGGGTCAAAATTGCAGAATTGGTCCTCTAACTTTTCAGCCTCTCAACAATTGGTCCAAATTTTCTTCAATGATAAAATTCAGTCCATAAAGTTTCTTATTAGCAGCTTCTTCTCCCAACAACTTCAATATTTTGTAATTAGGTCCATCATTGGAGTAAACTTCTCCCTTTGCTTAAGTTGGATGATTTTTTTCAGTCCCTTTTTGTATCAATTAGCTCCAAAAAGTAGCAACCTCCGATTTCCAGTTCCTAACACAAAACATTAATAAAACTTAATGAATTAAAACCATCCAAGTCCATAAACTCATAAAATAATAACAATTAAAGTATAATTTATAGACTCTATCAAATTCCCCCACACTTAAGGCATGCTTGTCCTCAAGCATTAACGAACTAAGAATTCTAAACTTCCAACAAATTATTATTTATGATGCGCCTCAGGGAACTTGAACACTCAAAAGAAATCATGGTAATAATAAAACAACAATTCACAACCGAATCAAATACATTACGTGCTTTTACCCTTTAGCCCTTTGTGTGTGTGTGTAAACCACTTCATAGGGACATCACTATCACATATAGCATAAAATACAAAAATTCAAATGCAAATATGCCACTGAAGAGTGAACTTAGGATCCCTAATTCAGACTGTACTTCAATGCAATGTTACTCCTACACATATTATGAAACCGTAGGCTTACAATTACACCTCACATAAAACAATTCAACGCACTTCCCTCGTACCCATTCTTCAGTGTCCATATGGCTTTTCTTCAGGATCTTTCCCACTCAGGCCCCTACCGAGAGCATTTTTCCACTTGATTTATGTAGTGATTTACATAGTGGCTCAGCAACTTAGGGCAGTCTTCTTACTCATATTTTCTCACCGATGGGCCTGAGGACACTCTGCTAGTTGTTAGCCAAACTTCTAACCTATCAATGGGCTAGCATCAAAATTGAATGCCCTTCCTTTTCTCCCTCTTTAAATTGTACCTAACCTCAAAAAAGCATCCGCCAACAACCCCTCCCTCACACTTACTTAGTACAAAGTACTTTAAGCAAGAAGGTAAAAAGGCTATTTTCAAACCACCACTCCCCCGTTTTCCGGGTTTGAAGTGATGATAGGGTTAATCCTTATTTTGAGTTTCATAATATAGTAAGGTCCCACATACAAATGGTACAAATAATGAATGAATCAAATCAAACTTTGGCATATCACATGAATTTAGGCAATTACACATACATGTTAAGTTTATCCTAGAGTTATGAATAAAGTGCGCAAGTAAAGTATTCAGGGTATAACACATAATGCATAGACTCAAAAGAAATATTTGTCCCAATGTAATTAGATTTCATAGAGTCTCAAGTTAAGTTCATCATCGGCTATTTTTGGTATTTTTTATTTTTCTGACTTTTTTTTCATTTTTCAATGTTTTTCTTCTTTTTTTTTTATAAAACATAAGCAAACATTAAAATAAAAAAAAACAAACAGACAAGAACACCTAAAATCCCCCCCACACTTAAAACAAACATTGTCCGCAATGTAGCAAAAGATATAAAAAGGAAGAGCAACACTTCCCTGAAAAATGTTTTTGGTGATGCTGGTGCGAAACAACAATTGACGAACGATGATAATAGCAGTAGAAGCTAGCCAATGATCCAATTGAAGTTTGGTTTGCCCGATTGCAACTTTGGGATTTAGGGTTCCTGGAAAAGAACAGAAAAGGAAAAAAACAAAAATAAAAATAAAAATAAAATATTTTTGGGTTTTTTTTTTTAAAAAAAACGAAATAGGGAATGTCATGTTAGACGTGATCACGTCTACGGCGTCGTTCGAATCTGCCCTGGACAATAAAACAAGCGTTAAAAAAAAATAAAAAAAATTCAAACACTTACTTTCTTAGGCATAATCACACCTAAAAAAAAACAACACTTGCAAAAATTAATCCAGCAAACCTAAAATGCACCTATCCATGATCATGCTTACAAAACACTATTTTTCTTAAAACATTAAGCACACATTAAAATTCAACTCCAAATCACAAAACTAACTAATGAATCAAACACAACATAAATTTAAACATTTTGGGTTGCCTCCAAAACAGCGCCTTTCTTTATTGTCTTTGGCTAGACCAATTAAACGCGCCTCAAGGTGGAAATTTTGAAACTCCACCTAACAATGGAATATGATAAAACCCTGAACAAATTTCAATAAAATCAAAGTTAGATGGACTGGATTCAGATTCAAATGCAGATATAGAATCAGCAAAATGAGGTGGAAAATAACCCCCCCTAACAGTTTCTTTAAACACTCCACATCTATCTAGTCTTCCTAAAATTACATCTATCTTTAGTCCTATTTCAGGAGGTCGAGGAAGATGTCCATATGCACAATCTAGAGATATCGGTGGCGGTTTTGACTCTAGTATTGGAGATTTCCATTCATCAATTATATCAGCAATAGAACATGGTAAAGTATTCCTGGATCATTGCATTTGGAAGAAAATTTTGATTGTAACATACCAGATATATCTTCTCCAACTACTACCTCATTCTTAGAAAAGTTCTCCATCACTTTCTGTTTGGGCTCCTCTATCTTTGGCTCTACTGACATATCTGAAAAAGAAGTATCAGCTGCATTAGTTTGATTAAATAAAATGGAAAGATCAACTATCTCATTGTCGTCCAATGCCTCTGATTCATTTTTCTCTACTTCCATATGTTTCAAATCTTCTGCATTTTGAATAGGTACAGTCTCCACACCATAAATCTGTTCTATGAAAGGATATTTCATTTTCTCTAACTCAGCCCTTGAGAATCTGCTCGGAAATGGAGGAAGTATCATGTAACGTGAATCTTCTCTAACAACTTCCTTCGCTACCTTCTTCTCAAATACATCATCTTTGGGAGTCACTTCTTTCATGGCATACACACTTTCAACAGGATTAACTACCGATGGAGATGGTAACTCCACAGGCTTTGAAACTTCGAACTTGCTAATAGCATTAGCTAGCTGGCTAATTCGGCTCCCCAAATCCTGTATGCTTACCCTTGTTTCCTGTTCAAATTCAAGAGTATTAGTTGCCAAAGTATTAACAATCTCATCTAAAGACAAACCTGAGCTTTGAGACTGTGGAGGTTCCGAAACATGATACACTTGTGGCTGAGATGGCTGATACTCATAGTTGAAATTCTGATAATCCTGCCAGCCTGGATCATATGAATATGAACGATGTTCGTATCTTTCTTGTGGCGATCTCCAAGATTCTCTCATGGCATTCTGACCCTCCCACCGGTAGTATGGTAATTTTGGACAAAAATCGCTAGTATGACTAGTCATTAAACAAATACCGCATCTTTGGACTTGTTTCTGTTGACCTATAGCCATATTTTTCACAAGAGACGTTAGTTCAAATAATATTTGCTCAAGATACGATGAACTTACCTCATTTTTATTCCAATGGTCATCTCGTCGATTCCAAGATTGATGTGCATATGAGTCCATTGCAAAAGAAAAAAAAAACTAAAATAAAACAAAACAAAAATTTAAAGGAAATAAATCAATTAACACCGTTCCCCGGCAATGGCGCCAATTTGATGGAGTGTCAAGCCACACAAATAAAATAACCTACTTCAAACTACTGTAATATAAGGAAGTAAGGTCGTCTCCTCAGGGAACGATAGATTGTTTCCTTCAAATTAATGCAAAGGAGATTTTTGGATTGTTTTTCTAAACTAAGATAATGAAATACAAATAACGAAAACTAAATAAAAGAAAAGAAATCAAAGTAATGACTTCGACTCAAGGAACGGATAACTCAATTATTTCATTAATCATAGGCTACTAAAACTACTCTTGCAATTTAAGCATTCAACCAAAGATCTATTAGGATAGCCGTAATAAATCAATTAATCTCCCTAAATTAACTAACCAAGCCTAGCACTCAATTAATCCTTATCATAATTCGGCTGGGCACGATAGCGTTTCATACCAAACAATGATAGCATAAAAACCAAGGAAATATAGTTGAACCAAAATCTAAACAATTGAGATAGCTACAACTATTCAGACTTTGACTCATTGATTCCACATTTAAACTAACATGCATATTCAATGTCTCACCAATACACATGCTTTGTCTAATTGCTACTCAGTACTGCCAGTTCTTCTCTATTACGTAACATTCAACTAGCAGATAGCACGAGAAAATAAATAACAAATCTTAGTTGTCAATTTGAATGATATCTACTTTCATAACTCAATATAAGAATCAACAAATACTTAAATCATAGGAAGAACAATAAATTAAGAACAAAACCTCATAATGGAATAATTGAATAAATCCTTTGAATCAGAAAGAAAATCCTTAGCCACTCATGATCATAGACATGATAGCTAATTTATTCATAGAAAAATAGTACCAAGTCTAGAAGAATTGAAAACCCGGAGAAACGGAGACAACCCTGACCTCCAAAGCCAAAAGAAAAAGCTTCGCACTCTTGTTGTTTCTTCGAACAAAAAAAACGACGGCCAAAACAAGAAAAACCTGCGGCCTTTATATAGAATTAGGTCAGCCGCAACTATTAAAACAAGGGTCAAAATTGCAGAATTAGTCCTCTAACTTTTCAGCCTCTCAACAATTGGTCCAAACTTTCTTCAATGATAAAATTCAGTCCATAAAGTTTCTTATTAGCAGCTTCTTCTCCCAACAACTTCAATATTTTGTAATTAGGTCCATCATTGGAGTAAACTTCTCCCTTTGCTTAAGTTGGATGATTTTTTTCAGTCCCTTTTTGTATCAATTAGCTCCAAAAAGTAGCAACCTCCGATTTCCAGTTCCTAACACAAAACATTAATAAAACTTAATGAATTAAAACCATCCAAGTCCATAAACTCATAAAATAATAACAATTAAAGTATAATTTATGGATTCTATCACTAAACCATTTAGATATGAATGTCACACGTTACATTTGTTTAAGAAATTTATGATGATGTACATGCATATCCAATTGGTGAATTAATTATCTTCCTTTACTCTAAAAAGTGGCAGAATGGGTACATAGGTTATTTAAAGTCTCCGCTATAATTAATCAACAATTATACCACATCCGTCCAAAAAAAATAATGCACATTGAGTTTGAAATTGGTTCTAAAATTAGTATAAATCTCAAAAATTCAATGTGAACAATTTTTTGGACCGAAATAGTAATAAAATTACAGATAAAATGCCTTCAAAAATGTATTTCCCGAAACAAGCTCATCAGGTTAGATGTAGATATGAAGAGCTGTGATTTTATTCATCAATTATCAGCCATTAATTTTCCTCCGTTGCTCAAATATTTAATTACCACTTGCTGGCGGCTTTAAGTTGGTTGGGAGATGGAAACATGCAAATGATATAAACTATCGAAATAAGTTGGAGAAAAAACAAGAATGGTTGGTTTGTCATAAAACTTGCCAATCAGGAACCACCCAAATTTAATTGACATTTTTAGGCCTCACAAAAATAATTCTGATTCTTATATTATTTTAATTCAACAAATATATGATTATGGTGTATTTTTCGTTCAATTTTAGCAAAGTAAGAAGGCGTAATATGTGTAGTTTGACAAAAGATGTTGCCTGACACTTTAGTGAGATACTATGTAAACAATTGATGTCTGATTACTTGCTCTAATGCGTTTAGTTAACACTCCTTCTATCCTAAAATTATTTTCAGTTAAGATTTTCACTTATAATTTAATTTGTACTTAACATGAAAATCTAAACTATATAGTAATTTCATAATAGAGTAAAAATTATTTTGTTAGGATATTTGTATTAATGAGAATAGGATTAATTATTTAACTGATGTCACACCGAATATAATAAAAACAGTGGCAATGTATTTTTTTCCCTCACGGTGGATGGTTCGTCACATCGCCTAAATCTTTTCTTCTTGGAACTTTTTCTGCCACAGACCTAGTACGAACTATTAAATATATTCTTTCCTCTTAACCTAGTACACATTGATTACACGGATACGAAGTATATTGAAAATCCGTATGTCATAGTTTGATGGCCACCGAAATAAAATTATAGAACTTTTGCCGTGAATACTAAATGTGTTCGTTCGCAATTTCCTGATCATGTTCAGAATGTGAATTATGCTCCCTTGTCAACAAAAAAAGATCACCTTATTTTTGTGATTTGTACTAATTATACTTCTCTTTTCCCAAACGAAATTCTGCATTGAGTTGTTAAATTTTTTTAAAAAATAATAAAAATCTTAAATTTCAATGTGGACTTTTTTTTTTTTGGACACAGAAGAGTTATATAGATTGAATTGTGAGTACCTATTTACTTAACATACATATTTCACTTTTATTTCAATTTTTATTAAAATGAAAAATCCAAAATTGACAATAATTTCGAACAGAAGACATGCTTTAAAACTTGGAAAAACCATGATGTATCTTTTCCAAACCCCCTCTTTTCTTGTTGAAAAGTATAGTATGACACTATAAATCATGTGTGTGCAATATGAATGTAGTGGTGAAGTCTTGATTCCAAAAGGAACAGAAAGCGAGAAAAAAAAAGAATCAAAAGATGAACAGGTAAACACATCATAAACATCTGACCTTCATGATATGAGTCAGATTTCCAAAGTAACTCAAAATCCATAATGGAAGTAGATTATTTCGACCATCTCAAAAAACATATTTCGACCCTTTTTTTCAGATGGAAACGGAAGTAGATTATTTATATTTTACATTAAATTCTTTTTTCACACTGGAATTTTAACTTGTTGGAAACATCGAAATGGGTAAAAAGGAAACACACATACACACACACACACACACAGGAATTTTTAAATACGTACATCATTCATGCATGCAACAACTTAGTACGAGTATAGAGGATAGTGATCATTATTGATATGTGAAAAACCCTAATTTAGAGTTTCTTTTTTCCTCCATTGCTGCCGATGAAGAGAGGATCGTCTTTTCTGTACCAGTGGCAAGCCTCGCCTTTTCCTGGAGAGATTTTCAAGGTCTTAAAAACCATATGTTCAGCTGGCCATTTTGATGTATCCATGTGACATACTGCCAGGATCCTGTTAACATGAGCTTTCGTTCGAGGATCAACAAAATCAACAGCGTAAAGGCGAGCTTTCGATGAAGAGAGCAAATGACAAAAGTAGGTCGCAAATGGAAAGAAAACTTCATGACAAGACACTATTTTTTGAGCATGGAATTGTTTGATGTTTCCAATTTCAAGCTCTTTTCCTGACCCTCTTGTGCTTTTCGTACTCAATGCGAGCAACTTTTTCGCACCCGAAGCTTTCTTCGAGAAATCAATGATGCCGTCGATGGAACTAAAACAGTTTATGATTTTGCCTTGGCCTTTTAGGTCGGGGCTAGCTGGCATATTGCAATACCTGGTGCTTCTTTCAATGGTTTCTTTCATAGGCCGGGAAGCGAATAGATTTGGGAAATATTTATGGAGATCAGCTGAATTCGTGGTGGATATTCTGGTTGCAATTTGGGAAGGAAGAAATGAACGAGGAGGAAGACTTATTTTATCAAAGCTTGGTAGCAGAATTCGCTTCCCTTTTTGGAGAACTGGTGAAAGCCTAAAGAAGAAGTTGGGATCAACTGATCCATCATCATCATGTGAATTAATACGACTTTTATAAGGGGAAACTCCATATCCACTTAGAATTACTGTCTCTTTGACAACGCCTAAGATACTTGCTGGTAATGGGGTGCAAGCCAAATTAGCCGTGGAACAAAATCCTTTAGTATTAAAGGATTCTGCAGTAGATGCGGAAGAAGCAAAGAAGGAATTAAGAGTGGAATCTTGGTCAGACAGTGGAGAGAGTTTTGATGCAAATGCTTCTGGCATGGAGTTGACCACATTTTCTGACCAGAATTCAAGTTGAGAGGAGGAAACTGAGGGAGGAATTGTAGCAGAAAATGCCACTTCCATTTGAGAGAAGAAATTCAAGAGGAAAAGAAGAAAGATTGGAATGGCAAGGCTAGACATGTTGAATACTTTTCTCATGATTTAACTTGATCAGTGAGAATTGTATTGTTATGATGGGAAAATGGAGGTGTAATAACCATGTATTTATAGTTGAAGGAATAGAGAGGCATGCATGCTATTTTTGTATGTTTCCAATTAAGATTATTTTGCAAAACAACATTACAAGAGGAAACTTTACGTAGCATACTTAGTTCCTGATGTATTTTCCTCCGTCTGATTCTTGTTTGAATCAAATCCCATTATGGGTGAAGTGAGTGTTTCAAAAAAATAATTGTTCTCTTCATTGTATTCAGAAAATTTGTTTACGAAATAAAACCCGCAGCGACATATGATTCAAATAATCAATGAATAGTGCTAGAAGCATACATACTACGTAGTTGTTGACATTAGAATTCTTACTCTTGCAAATAGTAAGATTTTATTTGGCCTTATAAGTTTCTCATAGTGTTAGGAAGCTGTAGATCCTTAAAATGCTTAATTAGAACAATAGTGGATAATGTAAACAGCATAACTAGAGCTTCTCTCCACATGTATAACCATCCTTTCTAATCTGATTAATAAGGTACAATTCTCAAAAAAAAAAACCTTTCCTGTCCGACTATAGAAATAAATCATACTGTCCATCAAGAATTTTCCGATGATACGAGGGCTTCGAAGATAACATCGGGAAAAATAAGAAAGAATGGTTTTACAGACAATGACAACCGTTAATTATATGGGACCAATAAATGATGTCACTTAATATTCCAAAAAACCCTGTTTGCCTTTATTTTATATCCCTCTCTTCTATTCTGCCTCTATTCTGTCCGATTGTTTTTTACTTTAGTTTAAATGAACGGATCGATTTCTCAAAAAAAAAAAAATTGAAAAAAAAAATGAGCTTCTCAGGGATAGAGTGTTTTTGCTTGTAGTTGGGTAAAATAACAAGTTTGTTGGTGATATTTACTAGGTGGGTGGGTGGGGAGGGGGGGGGGGATGGGATGTTTTTGTTGGCCAGGTTTGCTAGTTTGTCAGAAAAGTGCAAGAAGATTTATTCATAATATCATATGGATCTAAGGAAATTTGTTAGATTCATGATTTTGTATTTTCATCAGCTAATTAGTAATATGTATATTGTTGATTAGAGTAACAACTATTGCGTTACATGGTATATATGGACGTTTGATCGGAAGATACATGCAGGTTTAGTTACAGCATACATACCAATATATTATGCTCTGTTGTAAGTTTTCTTCTATTGACTGTGTGTGTGTGTTTTTTAAAGAAAAATAGTTAGTGGACAATTTCCTGTAAATAAATGGATTTTTTATTTTCAAAATAAATAAATAATGAATATTTTCTCTATACTTATAAAAGAACCACAAAGTGATGGTATTAGAGTTTATTACAGTTTTTCGTCGTGATGGCATTTACGCAAATAATTTATTAGATTTTTGTCTTCTTCTCTCTTTTTTTCTTCTAAAATTTTTAATTCTCCATTTCCTAGAGGCTTTAATTTGTTCGGGATGGAAACAAGAAAATGGCGTAACAGAGTAATCTATTAGAGAAAGACAAGATTAATGTTGGATTGTTATGATTTTTTTTAGAAGAAAAATTTCATTTATATGTTGAAAATCGTCCAATTGCATTTGACAATACGAAGAAACAGTCTAAAACACAACTTATAACAGGTTACTATCATCATATTGTTGTGTTTACAATGAATAAATTTACACAAATCTATCCAAAATAAGACTGGACATACAAATTATTCATATTGTTATGAATAATTTAGGAATAAAATAAAACATACCAATTACCAATCCTTAACAACCGAATCAAGTTATATTGTAACTTCAATCAAAGATGGATGGTTCGTCATATTGCCGAAAGATTTTGTCTTTAGCTTTAGCTTCTCCTACATGGGACAAACAAATTAAATGGAATATACATCATAACGACAACAAATCAGTCATAATTTGGTAATGTATATCACCAATCTGAAAATATGCGTTTAAGAACATTATGGAATCTTATTTGAGGAAAAAAGAAATTTCATTTTGAAAGAAAATTTGTCTTTCTAGTCATCAATAATTTCCTGTTTGCACAAAAAGAACCTTGAGTTTGTTGAAAATTTGTAAGAAGGTAAGAAAAAAAAGATTACAGATATTTTCCGTGCGTGTTTTCTCTTTCGGAAATATAAAAAGGTATTGAGAATGTAAAACAATAATGTATCAACTAACGTTTTTAATTAAAAAAACAAGTGAATGTGGCGGAAAAGGAAACCGACAGAATAAATTGAATAGTAGGTGTTTTTTAAGAAAAGGAGAGATAAAGAAGAAGAAACATTGTAGGTTATTTGAACATCTATATGTGTTTTTTCCACTATATTTCCTTTTTTTAAAAATTTTTTTTCACATATCGACTTTTTCTTAGCTCATTAGATTTTACTCCCATAGCAAAGTTTTTGTTTCATCCCATTTGACGTGGGATGTAGAGATAGAACATGAAACTAGAGATAATTAAGAAACAAAGGAGGAGAAAGAAGATCGATCAAAAATTAAGATTTTCACGGAAGAAAGTAGCAATGGGAGTTGAGTAGATAGAGGAGTTTTTTTTTTTTTTTTAATAAAATGGTAGATGGAGAAGTTGAGAGAAACTAATGTGCCGAGACAACAAATGCAATTCCCTCCTATCTGCTTTTATTAGTACGATTTAGTATATTGTTGAAGTATAATTATTTAACTTACGTATTAGAGAACAGAAAATGAAACGATTAAAGTGAGACAACGCCTACAAGAAAATGGAAGTGGTTAGAAGAAGTTAAAGAGAACGAACTACGAGCATCAATTGCAACGGCTATTTTCGTTTTTTCCCTGTAGTCGTGTTAAATCAAAGAAATGGAGATTCTGATTTGAGGATTAATCCCTCGTCTTCCGATGTATATCATAGAGTTTTTATAGGTCCATTAAGTTCAATTGTTTCGTCTTCAGGCCTAATTACACTATTGCATTCTCGTGATTGTCCTTTTTGTGCCCTTTCTTTTCTTAAACAACCATCTATTGATGCTTGAGAAAGTGCATAGATTATTACGGTGGAGTGAGGTCTGATGGGAAAAGGGAGATATTACAACCAGAGGAAGACTATACATCTACATCTTACTCTATCGGTGTGTCTAGTTTTCCGTCGTACGTTAGTAGTTAATGCCCCTATAAAATCATCACTATTATTTGATGTTAACTACAATGGTAGAAAGAACTTTTTCTTTAGGTAAAGAATAGAAAAGGGAATTGCCCTCTTGATAATTTTATTTACGGCTCCCCCAACTTAGCCCAATTACTAGTTCTAATGCATTGGATTATGTCCAAGGGTGAAAATGTCATAATGCTAACCATAGTTAGGGCATTAACCAACCCAAAAAAAAAAAAAAAAAAGAAACCGTGTTGTAAAAACAGCGTTAGTACTCCTGAACAGAAAATATGATGGTACGTGTCGTCTTAATCTGTAAATGATAAATTTAAGCAAAACAAAATAATTAAGGACAAACAAATTATGTAAATATCTTCATTACTCACGATAACAGGATAACTTTAGAAATACATAGGTCATAACCATTTCTTTCAGCTGAAAACAGAACTAGTACATTATTTATTTTACATTGATTCCATATCGAAAATGGTGCGGCACACGAGTTGCAAGATTGAGAAGACCATCTATGGCTGCAACAACCTAATAATTTAGAGGTTTATTTTCAAAATTATTAATTGAGGAGTCCATCCAAATTTAGACTTTCTTTTTTCCTCCGTTACTACCAATCCAGAGAGGATCATCCTTTCGGTACCAATGGCAAGCCTCTCCTTTTCCCGGCGAAATGTTCAGGGTTTTAAAAACCATATGTTCAGCTGGCCATTCTGATGTATCCATGTGACACACTGCCAAGATCCTATTAACATGAGATTTTGTTTCCGGATCGACAAAATCTAGTAGATGGGCAAAATAACAAGTTTATCAGTGATATGTACTTTGGGGGGAAATGTTTTTTTGGTCAGGTTTGCTAGTTTGTCAGGAATAGTGAAATAAGATTCAGTCATTAAATTAATTCTTATATTCATAATTTGTATTTTCATCAGCCAACCAATGAGTACTTCATCCGTCCTATAATTATTGCCCAGTTTGTATTTTCATTTCTAATTCAAATTGCACTTAAAATGAAATCTCAAAGTAGACAATAATTTCAGGACGAAAGGAGTAATATAATGTTGATTGGAGTAACAACTCTTGCGTTACATGGTATCTGAACGTTTGATCGGAAGATACATGCAGGTATAAATAAAGGATACACAACAATACATTATGCTCTCTTGTAAGTTTTCTTTTATTGACTGTGTTTTTTTTAAAAAAAAATGGCTAGTGGACAATTTTCAGCAAATAAATGGATTTTTCTTTATAAATAAGCAAATATTTAGTTTCAATGAATAAATAAGTGACAGCATTTGCACAAATAATTTAGAGTTTTGTCTTCTTCCCCGTCTTTTTTTTTCCCGCTGTATGAAGGTAGCAAAATATTTAATTCTCCACTTCCTAGTGGCTTTAATTTGTTCGATATGAAAACAAGAAAATGATGTAACGGAGTAACGTATTAGAGAAAAACAAGATTAATGGTTGGATTGTTATGAATATTTTAGGATTAAAGTAAAAAATACTAATCCTTAACAACCGAATCAATTTATATTGTAATTTCTATCAGGTTCGTCACATTGCCGAAAGATTATTGTCTTTAGCTTTAGCTGCTCCTGTCTGTACAAACAAATTGAATGGAATCTATAGTACTTAATTAAAGCAGCAAACAAAAAAGACATGTGTCAGCACTACAATAAAAATTTTCTCGCTAAAAGTCATTTTCAGACAAAATCATTTTTGACACGTGGCACTCTAACTAATCGAAAAAGATGGAATAGATAAATACAGAAATCCCTTAATTATATCTACATAAAAATCTCTTAATTATAGGTATACAATAATCCTTTAAAACAACAATATTTAGTTGATAAAATCAAATGTAAGGAAATCCCTTTAAATCAAGTGAAACACCATCTCTTCCATTCGGCTCCCATCTCACACCGTGCCTTTAAATCAATTACTTAAAATCTGACATCAATTATCAATACATCTCTTTCCACAACAGAGAAAAAATAAGCTGTCATTAAAGAAATTTGATTTTTTAAGGATGATTTTTTTTAATTCTTCTGTTGTAGATATTGGTTTATGATTTATGTAAACTCGGGCATAAGTTAACTATTATAAATTAAATGTTGTAAATTTGGGTATAGATTTATATGTAATAACTCACTTTCTGCCCTTTCAATCAATTTTTTATTCTTCAATTTTTTTTTATTCTTTTAAGAATAATTCGTATTTTTATTTAATCGATTTAAAAATACAGCGGCATCCCGGACATTCGCCGGGCAAGCATCTAGTATAGATTATGACGATAACAAATCGGTCATAATTTTGTAATGTATATCTGTCAATCTGAAAATTAGATGCGTTTAAGAAAATTAGAGAATCTTATTTGAGGAACAAAACAATTTCATTTGGAAAGAAAATTTGCGTTTTTGGTAATCACAATTGGTTCATTAGGAGAAGTTGAAGAGAGTGAACGACACGTCAATTACCACGGGTATTTTCGTTTTTCTCCTGAACTCGTGTTAAAACAAAGAAATGGAGATTCTGATTTTGGGATTAATCAATCCCTCGGCTTCCGCTCTATACGATTAGAGTGAGTTTTTATAGGTCGATTAAGTTCAATGGTTTCGTCATCAACCAAAACATTACACTATTGCATGCTCGTCATTGTTTTCTTCCTGCCCTTTCTTTTTCTTAGACAGTCATTTCTTGATGCCTTGGAAAGTGCTTAGATTATTACTGTGGGGTGAGTTCTGACCGGAAAAGGCAAATATTACCACTACAGGAAGACTACACATCCGCCTCTTACTATAAAAATCATAACTAGTATTTGATGTTAACAATCATGGTAGAATCTTTTTCTTTCTTAGGCAAAGAATAGGAAAAGGGAATTGCTAACTTGATAATTTTGTTTACGGCTCCCAACTTAGCCCAACTACTTACTGTGCAAACCCTGATACAAATGGGTGAAAATGTCATAATACTAACAATAGTTAGTGAACCTATCATTAATGCAGGAACCAGGCACATTTTAAAATCAAATTTCATTATTCCTTGAATTATAGTCATATATGATTAGTAAAAACAATGTTAATCCTAAATATATATATATATATATAATATTAAAAGAAAAACAAACACAAAAATACTCGTGTTGTAAAAACAACGACGTTAGTCCTGAATACTCTCTCTGTCCCAAAATTTTTCTCCATTTTGAGATTTTACTTTTAGTACAAAATTTTGGGACGGAGGTAGTACATAATAAGTACTTGTCTTATCAATCCGAAAATGATAAAAATAAGCAAAACAATATTATTAATGACGAACAAATTATGTAAAAACCTTCATTACTCACAATAACAGGATAATTTTACAAATACATAGGTCATGACCATTTCTTTCATCGGAAAACTGAAATACATTATTTATTTTACATTGATTCAATGTCGAAAATGGTACGGCACACGTGTTGCATGATTGAGAAGTTCACAAGGTAAACCATATCTGGGGTACAACAACCTAATAATTTAGATGATGATTTACACAACTATTTGGCTAGGATTCCATCCAAGTTTGGGCTTTCTTTTTCTCTCCGTTGCTGCCAATCCAGAGAGGATCATCCTTTCTGTACCAATGGCAAGCCTCACCTTGTCCCGGAGAAATGTTCAGGGTCTTAAAAACCATATGTTCAGCTGGCCATTCAGATGTATCCAAGTGACAAACTGCCAAGATCCTATTAACATGAGCTTTTGTTTCCGGATCGACAAAATCGACTGCGTAAAGACGTGTATTTGATAAGGGAAGCGAATGGCAAAAGTAAGTGGCAAATGGAAAGAAAACTTCATGGCAAGACACAATCATTTTAGTGTGGAACTGTTTGATGTTTCCGATTTCAAGCTCTTTTCCTGACCCTCTCGTGCTTTCAGTACTCAGTGAGATTAATTTTTTCTCCCCCAAGGCTTTTTTCGAGAATTCTATCATGTCCTCTAATGAGTTGGAACATGTTTTGGTTTCGCCTTTTAGGGCTGGAACATTACAATACCCGATACTTCTTTCGATGGTTTCTTTCATTGGCTCGGAAGCGAATAAGTTCGGGAAAACTTTCTGGAGATCAGCTGAATCTGTGGTGGATATTTTGGATGCTATTTTAGTCGGAAGGAATGAGCGAGGAGGAAGACTTGTTTTATCAAAGCTCGGAATTTGGACTCGTCTCCCTTTTTGAAGAACTGATGAAAGCCTGAAGAAAAAGTTGGGGTCAAGTGATGAGGAGGCATGTTCATCATGTAAATCAAAAGCTTTGCTGCTAATAGAAACTTTATATCCACTTAGATTTCGAGTGGCCTCGATCGTAGCTAAAGTATTTTCTGATAATGGGGTGCAAGCCAAATTGGCTTTGGAGCAAAATCCATTCTGATTGAAGGATTCTTGGTTTGATGTAAAAGAAGAAGTTAGGGCAGAATCTTGGTTGGATAATAAAGAGAGTTTTGATTCAATTGATTCAGGCATTGGATTGACAACATTGTCGGACCAAAACTCTAGTTGAGAGGAAGCAACTGAATTGGGAGGAAATCTAGCAGCAAATGCTACTTCCAATTCTTGGACAGAATTGGAGAGAAAGAGAAGAAAGATTGAAACGGCGAGACTAGACATGTTGAATTTTCTCATGATTTAAGTTGATTAGTGAGGATTCAAGAATAGGTGTGATGGAAATATTGATCTGTGTAACCCTTTATTTATAGTTGATTGATGGAGAGGCATCAATGCTAAAAAGATCATCACAAGGCAAATAAAAACAAATTGATTAGGAAAACAATAAAAGAAAATCTATTCGAGCTATACATCACCAAAAGTTTATACACCAATAGAACTTCACCATTATGCCAAACTCGAAGCCAAATTTTCGTGACTATAGTAAATTGACAATAATTTACTGCAATAAAATTCCAAATTAACAACCACTTCTTGCTTGTTGAAATAAATTCGGAGAGCTTTCCAACTGTACAATGATCAAGTGCTAACTGCTCCTATTCCAGCTATTTGAGGTAATTAGTCAAAGTAAACCTGAAAATAAACATTAAATAAATCAATAAATAATTGTTCCGCAAGGCCTTTTCATCTCCTAGGATTGAAGCTTGTGTTTTTTTTACCGACGTGGAAAGTTTGATTAATATACCTTATATGGACATATTAATAGCTTCTTGATAATACTCCTGTGTCATTTCTTTCTCCTTTTTTTCTCTTGTTTTTTGTCTTCTTTCTACACTATATATCAAACAATATTGCTGATATATGCTGATACGTGCAATAATTAGTTTTCAATCATGTTTTTGTCTTGTGAGGTACGTTGAGGATAAAAGATAATCATAAACTTGTTAACGTGTGTCCTACATATACATGTAAGATTGACAATCTGATGCGAGAATGCACGTTTAGTTTATATATTTTTTTTATTTACTTTATCAGTTTCACTAATATGCAATTGTGTAGCTGATATGGCTTTATAGTCCATGAGATTCTTATATTTTAAATAATGTCCCGAAAATATAGTTAATTATCGTTGCAGAGAACAAAAATGACTATAAGCTTATGAATGTAGGACCTTCCTAAATTTTATAATATAAATCATTAGGTCTAAATACTTATCCATGCACTTCATGCCAGCAAATAAAACAAGCCTCCACAATTAAAAAAAAAAAAAGAAAAAAAAAAGAACAAAAGACTTCCCTTGTCAATAATGTGAATTCAAGACCTAGCCCAATCAAGTATCCTTTACCGATCTTCAAATGATCATATAAGACCATATGTGGTTCTATCTCAAAACTAAGTGACAATGAGTGGAGTATCACATTATGATACTTATATGTGATTTCAAGTGTTACAATTTTTTCATGTGAGACAAGTGTCTTTCACTTGTTTTTCACTAACCACACTCACTTCAACACCCTTTTCTAAAGCCCAAAGAGGTTGGACCAGTCCTTTTCGGAGCTGTATAACTCTGATACACTGTTGGCCAGTACACTTACATCACAAGTCAACCTACAAATCCATATGTCGCACAGCCCACTGTGATACCATCTGGAAATGGTCTATAAAACCCCACATGTGGTCCCACCTCAAACTAGTTGGCAATAATGCGAGTTGCGCATGGGACTTATATGTTGGTTTCTAGTGTTATAATTTCTCCATGTGCGACAAGTACTTTTGACTAGTTTTTTACTCACTAAACTCACTTCATCAATCGATACAAGAAATAAAAAAAATAAATAAAAATCGAGACTCGTTGATCATGGTCATTTGAACTCTACATATCTAAGCTCCAAAGACTAATAAAAGCTTCTCATTTGCTACATCTCAAAGTATAATTTATTGTGTCATAATATTTTAGGACAGACAAAATGTTTTATTTATGCTCTTGCAAAAAAAAAAGAAAAAGAAAAAGAAAAAAAAAAAGAAGTTAAATTTAGTAGTACATAATCTTTTGTTGTTCTAAACATAATCTTTTGCTTTTCGATCTCTCATGTGATCCTTGTTTGAAACCCCAAAGGGTTGTTGTCCACTCTAGCATCAACATTAGGTTTAGATGAATCGCTGAAGGCTATCGAAGTCACCAAAATAAAATAACCTTAAAACTGCAGATAGTATTCGATCCCAAAGTGACGGGTGAGATCCTAATAAACCCTAATTGATTTGACTAAAAACAACAAACTAAATAGAAAGACTGATTGATTGACTCATGCAAGTGACAGAGTGACACAACTCACAGAAAACACAAAGGGACAGCAACCTAAGGTCTTCATCCAGTCTCCTCTATATATAGTTATTTGATGAATTATTTTTTACTTTTTGTGATATGAAACTGTGTTTGATCAGACACTTATATATTGTAAGAGCACTTTTAATTGTTCCAGACAGAGTGCTAACTCATAATATAACTACGTAGATTCAATGGATTAGACCCTAGAGAAGAATGGATCTGATGGAAAAACTGGACGATATGACCCTTTATATATAGTTGATTAAATGGAAGGTATCCATGCTAAAAAGATCAAAAGTCAATGAAACTTTAAACAAACGAAATTAATTGATTAAGAATTATTTTTTAAAAACTATTCTTATACGCTACCAAAGAAAGTTTAGACACCAACGAACTACAGCATTATGCCAAACTCATAACAAAATTTTTGCGATTATAGTAAATTGACAATCTATCTATAGTATCTATAGTACTTAATTAAAGCAGCAAAAAAAAGTACAGTGACACTCCACGTTTAATATTTTCCCACCAAAAGTTATTTTCAGTACAAAATAATTTTTGACACGTGGCATTCTAACTATTCAGAAAAAAAAAGATAGAATTGTAAAAAACCCCAATACTAAATTTCAGCAATAGCCCGAAAAAAATACCCCCAAATTACTACCAATATTTTAGATTTGTGTCTTTCACGGCACTAACTTTTGACGTTCGTAATCTCCTCATATTGAGTTAGTAAAATCAAATTTCAAAAAGATTTTTTTATTATCCTTCAGTCTCTCTCAATCCAGATGAATCCGAAATCTTCCAATTTGAAAAAATTCAATTTCAAACATCACAGGCACCAAGATGATTCTACAAAAATTTAAAAAGATCCCTTCACTTGGTGAATTTGGTGAATCCCAAGGACGAGCACCATCGATGGGAGATTCTGAAAATTTGGAGGAGGTGAAATTTTGCTCTAATCAAAGCCACGCACAACCAATAGTAAATTAATCTCTCAATCCTCTTTAATACATTCAAAACCAATTTCGCTCCCCACTCAATTTCTCATTAATGAAGAAAAAAAATCATGCCCACTCAGTTTCGCTGCCCAATTTGAATTGATTAGTGAAACATCTGAAAAAATAGAACAGTATGGTTCCGGCGGATGAAGATGGTGGTGTACTACAAGAAAAGGTGGCGCGGCGATGCATTTACAAGGAGTCCCGCTGTCCCAGTGCCTTTTGTTCTTGCTTAAATCCACACGGTAAATTTCAAGTTATGGTAAAATATAATTCTAATTGCTTTTGCTGAGATACAATGATTCTTTCTTTTGGATTTCCTTAATCTTATTAAATGAAATCCCTAATTTCTTTTATATCCGATTGATGAGATCCGG
The DNA here is from genome assembly GCA_949775105.1 of Oldenlandia corymbosa var. corymbosa. Taxonomy (NCBI): domain Eukaryota; kingdom Viridiplantae; phylum Streptophyta; class Magnoliopsida; order Gentianales; family Rubiaceae; genus Oldenlandia; species Oldenlandia corymbosa. Next base: position 3,098,055 of record OX459123.1, read on the forward strand.
CAAGAAGAGAGTAAAACCATACAAAGCAAGTGAAGACTCTCCTCATTCACCATCCCATTAAAAGAGGAATCTGGCGATGGGGATAAATATCTGGCAAGAAGTTTAAAGCGGCAGCCGTTAGAAAAAGATAACGAAAGTCTGTGATTTAGGATTTTTGTTTGGGTTTTGTAATTTTTGGGCAATCTCCCCCTGTTTTTTTTGTGGACTTATTGATATGTTTTATTAATCGATTTTCAGAATTGAGGTTTTCTTAACAACCGGAAGATCTATTTGATGACAACGAGAAGACGATTCATTCTCCTCTTCTTTCTTATTCGCCCCCTTCATCTTCCTCTCTGTTTTTATCTCCATCTTTTGTCAGTTTATGTTTCTCTCTAACCTAAATTAGGAGGATTGGTATAGCTCTCAAGGTTAATTTCATTAGATCGGCGTTTCAAGTTCTTTTTGTTTCCCTAGGTTGCTGTTTGTTTATATGATGCATTGGTAAAGTTCAAAACTTTTCTGTTTTCTTTGGTGAATTTCGTTTGAAAGAGATAGACCATGCATTATCGAGCTGATGCTATAGAGAATGCACAGGTTGTTTCTGTTGCTGAAATCTTATTATGTTGAAATGGAACCATTTTGCAATGTTACTTTTTTTACTTTTGTTCATGAGCCAACCCCCATTTCATTCTGTTTGAATTATTTTGTATTCTTTGATTGCGAAGCAAAGAGAAGAATAGAGCGAGAAATGAAAGCAGAGTAGCATATTCAGAAACTTCTTTTACTCGGTACATGAGTTGTGATCTTATCTACATCAATGAGTTGCTTTGTTGTTTCCAGATGTATATACTTTTGGATTTTTATACATTTGTTGGTTATTATTTCTTTGTAATCACATAGCGCATTTGAATCTAAAAGGGAAAGAAAAAAGAGTTCAGTACTTAATTTTAATGCCTAAGAAACATTAGGAACGTTAATAGTTTTTGTGATACATAACCCTTCTCATTCTGTATTGGAGTTCTTTTATATATTAGAGGCTGTTATTGATATTACAATCATTTTTCATGGTTAATCCCTTTTGTTATTGGATGTCTCCTGTATTGGAGTTGAAAACCTTGATTTTCTGAGGAAGAAATTGATGTATAAAGCTACATGACTTCTTCATAGAGACATAGATAATTGATGTATGTGTAATTTTGCGTCACGCACTGTGGAGTTTAAGGGTTCTATCATAATGTAGCTATCTTTGCTCAAAGCTTAGTTATGAATAGTACAAAATGCATGGATAACGTGGACTGAATGGTGAGGTAAGAAAAAGAAATTTCAACTATAACTGATGATGATTCATTTTTTTTTTTTGTGTGTGCATAAGTTGTGTATGCATATAACCTATTCTTGCAAGGGGTTTTGCAACTGCCAGAGAAACCTCTATGTGGAGTATGACCTATGTTCATCTCTATTTTGTAAGATCGATATCAATGAAGAGTAAATGGAGGAGGAATAAGGACTAATTGATTTAAAGATTGTTGACATCCAACTTTTGCTTGATTTGGGTTGGGATGGTTTTAAATATACTTTTGAGTTATTTCTACTGTGGAAAATTTCAAAATCTGAGCACAATGGGAAAATAAGATGGATGTTGTTCATTTAATGCTTTCATTACTAGATCTTGGAACCTTTTTAATCTTTGAGTTCATGTTTATCAATTGTGCCATGCTTTTTGGAATTTTTTCCCTTAATACTTGATTTATCTACCGTTCCAATGTAATTTTGAGGTTGGTCAATTGGATTCAATATTGTTTCATATACACTACTCTTCCGTGTTGTTGATACGTAGGAGGACCATTTATCAATGTATTTAGTTTGTTAACTTTCATTTCTACCTTCCAAGTGTTGATCTGTATTCCTTGATAAGAGTTGTAATTGCAGTCGATAGTTTGTTAGTTGATTGTAGATGTAGAATCATCCAGACAGTAGAAGATTAGGTATTAGCAATGAGGCATCATGTTACTCAAAAAGACATTGATTTTTCTTTCTCTTCTGTTTATTGATCCTTCCTGTGGAGTAGTTAATTTATAAAATTTGTGTATGTCAAAATAATATGTTCATTGTTTCAACTGCTGTCTTTGAATATTCCAATAGTATCTTGACTATGACTGTAATTTTTTATTGGTCGCTGGGCATGATTCGAGTAACAAAACAAAAGATAATTTGTAGAATTAGATTTTGTTGTTTACACTTACTAGATTCCACGTGACATGCCCTATAGTATTATTATGCATATTGTTACTCTAAATTGTATTTTCTTACAATTATGATTTTTTTTTTCATTTAACAATTTTAAAACACAAGCGGTCCCGTAGGCATCCGCTCGGGGCAAGCATCTACGGTGTGTGTATATATATATATATATATATATATATATATATATATAATACTAAGAGAGAAATCAGAAAGAAAATTCTACGTTTGCCCTTACAATGACACGTCAGTAAAAAACCTATGTGGAATTTTTTCATTCATTCTCCCGAAAAAAACTTAGAGCTTGTTAGGCCAACATTTTGTTTTAGTTTTTGTTTTGGTTTTTGATTTGGGTTTGAGATACGATTTGTAGTTTGAGATAACATTTAAAAAGTTGTTTGGGTGGTATTTTAAATAAACTAATAATATTTTTAGACCACCACCGGACCACCTCCACCGCCGCCGCTGGGCCGCTCACGGACTGCCGCCGGCCGCGGTCCGGGAGCGGCGGGTGGTGGTGGATGAAAATTGTGTAAAAATAATTTTTAGAATATTATTTAGAATGTAAATTAAAAAGTTGTTTGGATAGTATTGGGATTCATGTTTGAGATGTGTTTTAAGAGGTAAAATGAGACAAAAATACAAAATAAATGTTGGGCAAACAAGCCCTAAGTACAATTATGCAACAATCTTCCTAATTTATACAAAACAAAGAGACACCCCTCCTGGATAGAGCTGATTGCGGTTATAATAGAATCTATTTATTTATTTATGTAATCCCTTAAAATATCAACCAAATTAAATGAGATATTAAATTAACCCATATAATCCGATAATCTGAACACTCTGGAATTTGAATTTGATAATAGTAAATGATACTGTTTAAAAGTTTACCGCGTTTATCACTTTAAATCACAAATCATATCCTATTGAAATTCAATCATATTAGTTGCAAAAATTCCTAAATTGAATCGAGATGTAAGCAGCCACAATCTCCGCAATTATCTATATAGAAGCTGATCTGTTAATCCAAGAATCCCCACATCTCACAACTATAATGTTGAAAAATGGACGAGGCTTTTGATATGCTACTGCATCCAATTGTAAAACCCTCAATTTCATACGGGTTAATTCTGGAGGGATTGGTTCGCCATATTGACATTCCAATAATAATCCAAAATCCGTTCATTTTTATTGACATTCCAATAATAATCCAAAATCCGTTCATTTTTATTAAACTTACAATCAGAATTTTGACAAAATTTAAATATATATAATCTTAGAGGTAAATTCCTCCACCTATTCCCACAAATTTTATAAATGTAAAAAAATCCCGGACATATATGTCTCTTCCTTTTTGTATGCCTGTAAAATGACTTTTATTACGAATTCACATATCATTTCAAAAGTACGAGTTCAATTAAAATATTTTTTTATTATATCTCTTTTTTTTTAACATGCTTATTTGTGGATAAAATTTCATACATGAGACTTTTTTAAATACATACATTATACATTTCACTTTTCCATCAAGTGAATAAAAAAGAAATATTCCTATCTCGTACATCGCATGGGTATAACACCTAGTAATTTACTACATAAAATTCCAAATTCAACCTCTTGTTGAACAGATTCTGAAAGCTTTCCAACGGTACAAAGATCAAATTAATGGTAACTACTCCTTCTCTAGTTGAGGCAATTATTAAACAAAAAAAAAAAGGAAATAAAAAAAGACCTGCATGCAAGGCCTTTTGATCTCCTAGCACCTTGTGTTTTCTTTTCGAACGTGAAGAATCTATTTAATATACCTCATGTTGACGTGGTGAGTAATAATGCTCCGCCATTTCTTTCTTCTTCGTTTCTTTTTTTTCTCGTTGTGTTTTTGTCTCTTTTCTACGCTACATAGTAAACAATATTGATGACATATTGTGATAGGACAATAAGTAGTTTTCGATAATGTCTTTGTATAATCATAAATTTCATTTGTTAACGTGTGTCCACATGTAAATTTCTAGTCTGTATTTTCGTTGTTCTTCGAATGCGGTAACAGTGGAACCAATTAATGATGTCATCATTTGCGTATTACAACAAAACCTCTCGAAATTAAATTTCTATAAATTTATAATCTCTATTAAATAATAATTTTTACCAGTTTCAACTCGGGACCAGTACAAAAAATGAAAAAATTCGATTAATATATAAGATAATAAATGTTCAAGAATACCTTATGTAGATATAGGTCCCCACATTTTATTAAATTAATAATTACCTAAACAAAAACTAATAAATTTCAAGTAAAATATGATTCTATTGATTTTTGTTTTTTATTAAAATTTATATCTAAAAAAATATCATCTTTGACCTTTTCCGTTGCATTCAAAAGTTTCGATGTCGCTTTGCCATATGGGAACAAAAAATTATGACGATTTGCTATTGTATTTAGTGCTTCTTTTTTGGATATTCAAAATTTGCAGCCACAGAAATAGAACCCTAGTGCCGTATTAATGATTTTAGAAGTCCATATTATAATCTACTCTTTTTTTTCTTAATTGGTAAAGATTATCCCCTATTAGGTTTGAAAAATAATTTAAATTAATAATTATTAATTTATCAAAAAATTAATAACTCGATTAATTAATAAATTTTGAGAGGCCAAAGACTATTAATTTAAAGAGTTTTTACCGTAATGTGTATCATGAACTACATTACTGTACTTTTGCTTGTGTTTTTTTTCAAATACAGTAACTATGTAACTTCTTCGGTACACTATGGCAGCTGTTTCATTTTTTCATATTTGTTGGGGGTACGTGACAATGAATAATGTTAGTTACTGAATTGTGACTACAACGAGGAGATAAAACATTTGAGAAAAAAATTTAAATTGCTTATAACCAATATGTGTCGAATCTCCAACCTCTAATCAAAATTGGAAGAATATCAACCATTCGACGATCACATCCCAATTGATTGATGGCGGCTTTGATTGCTAGTAATGAGGACAAAGAAATTATTTAACTAAATTAGAGAGAAAGACAAAAAATCGTGGTTTCTAACAAATACTTTAGCAATAAAGTAAAGTATAACCACACATATTAAAACCACCGAATAATTTATGCATTGTAACGACTTGATGCCTTATCATGGCGCGCGGATGGTCGATTGTCTTATCTATCACCGAAATCTTTTTGTCTTCACCTTTGGCCGCTTCTACCTGTTGCAAAGCTAAATAATTACAGGAAAAGTTATCCTCATTTATTAATAAGGCATTAAGTCGTTTAGGAATGAATTCAGTTTAGAATAGGCGAGGATTTCACTACAACAGATAACTAGATGCTTGCCCCATACAAATATGTCCGGGGCGTCCTATTTAATAAATTGATATGTAAATAATCAAAACTGATTAGGAATAAATTTAGTTTTTAATGAAAATAATTGATTGACCGAAAATTAATTTTTTCAAAAGTCCTAAATAAATGGAGAAGGAAAATTCCATACACTGTCAAATTCAAAATTTGAATGAACATGGCCATCTGATCTCTTCGTTAATATTGTAAATATATCTTTTATTTTTAAAAGGATGTGACACGTGGCAAAATGATTTATGCAATATGGTGTATTTGGAGCCAAAATATTTTAATAAAAAATTGCCACATCAGCATCCTGTTTTCTGCTTTAATAGGGTAAAAGGGATGGCTATTAATACCTTTATGATTGGACAACTTTCTTAAAATATGTCTCATTATTTGTATGTTAGGACATTTGTTATAAAAGTGTCTTATTGAAAAATAAAAAGTCTGATCATATTATGAAATACTCCCTCATTCCCATAATTATTGTCCACTTTGTCCAATTTGACTTTTTATGGATCAAGTTACACATTTGTCCTTTGTAAAAAACATTATCCATAAAATATTATGTAGGGGTTAAACAATTACTTATGTAGGGGTATATCCGGTTGTTTAAGGTAAAATATAGTTAAGTTTGACCAAAAATAAAATCTTTCATTTTAGTAAAACTGGACAATAATTATGGGACAAAGGGAGTACTATTTTAAATGTACTATTTGGGTTGTTTATGAACTTATACTTTACTTAATGGGTCAGTTTAAAGTGTTTTGTTAGATGATAATTTAATAATTCACTTTCAAATGTCTTATGACTTATTCTAGCTCAATTATAGTAGACATTATTTAGTAGTGTTTCACACAATTTAAGTCACATGTGCCTATTACACCACTTATTGAGATACAAAGAAGTGTCTCAACTTCTAATTTTTTTTGTTGTGTTTATGAGTGTATTAAGAAGTTGTGGCTATTTCATAAAAAAAAAGGAATTGCAAAAAAATTAAATTAAATAGATTCGTTAGATAATCTTGGTATTATTACCTCTATTTTTTTAATCTCTCGCATTTCATTTTCAATACAACATTAAATAAAGTTTTTTAAATTTCACCATTATTTCTCTATACTTATAATAACATATATTGAATACAATTACTATTTTTTTTACTTCAATATTAAATTTTGGTATAATCTCAATGATTGAATCGCAGGAGAACATTGTCAGGAGCTAAAGCGGTTTCCTTCTTCAACAACTCTTTCTCGCCCTTAGTTGATTCTAGTGAAGATGCGGGTAGGTCTGAAAAAGCGGGCCTCAATGAGTTTGAGGAGCACAGGATCGCGACGGGGCCCAAGAATTTCGTTGTGGGAGCTGTTACTACTAAGGGTTTGGACTCTAAAAAAGGGTCGGTTGGTGGTAAGAGGAAAAATGAGATTAGGGATACGTCTACGTGGGTTCCAAAAAAGTCAACCAACAAGGGCAAAGTTGCGGCCCTCACAAAGGCCCAGGAGATAGAACAGGCATTAGCCCAACAACATGAAGTAATTAGGGGTGAGAAAGATATTATACTAAAAAATTAACGTCTCAATCATTATTTCTTTAATATGTGTTGCAGACTCTATTGTCACAAATAAAGAAAATGAGGTAGTACTTTGCCTGAAAATGGCATTTCTGAACCTCAACCATTGCAGGTCTTCGACACTGATTCCTGTAGATTTACTCAAAAATCAATTGGCAATTTGAAGTTATTGGCAAAAGTGATCCAAGTCACCAAGCAGAAAATCAGCAAAACATGAAGCACTTGGTTTCTAAGGAAGCAAAGAAATCGAAGTATTTGAATTCAACCATTTGTATCTATTAAAAGGTCTAGAGTTTCTGGTATGTTCATTTGCGCAGCAAGACTACTAATAATTTTATCCTTTACATCCCAACGAAACTGAGAATATATTAAGTATGTTGTCGTGCACACTTGCCGTTTGGTAACTGAAATGAATGGATAAATATACGTACTTTTAGTTAATGCTTTCTCAAAGATGTAGGAATACAAAGGTAGCGATACGATAAAAATGCAAAATATTATCTTGATTTCCTTCCATCGCTGACTGAATAATAGCTACTCAAAGGTCGCAAATACAGTAACACGAATTAACCCTAAATTGAGGGTACGAAGCTGCAAAAGAAAGATGGTGTGCATCATTGATTTGTTGGCTTCCACGAAATGCACGTAGTAATAGCTATCTTCTGATTGCATTAATCCCCAACTAATGAAGTAAGCATAAAGTTGTGACAATATATCTTCTGCACCATAATTCTACACTATTCATATCATTACCAATACTTTGACACATGGTCCGGATATATTCAGTGGTGGTTTGGGTGTTAGTAAAATTTTAAAAACTTAAAATAATATTTAAGTAAAAAGTGAAACATTTTATATAATAGTTGAAGAAATGTTGAAGGTAATAGTGTATGAGATTCTTAGTCAAACTAAATCTGCGCCAAGAAAAAACTCTCGGCGGAGTTAATTAAGTGTGCATTGCATCTTAAGCCGTGGAGTCGTACGTTTGGAGTCGAAGTTAACTCAAAGCAATATTTGAATGATGAACATTTTATGTGAATATATGAACCTTCATCCCTAACAACTCCAAGCAAATTGAAAATCCACAATCCAATCATTTCTTTCACATGAAAATGAGAATACATTATTTATTTTACATTGACTCAACTTGGAAACATTGAAAAGGTCAACACTCACAGGACAACAACAGACAACGAAACTGATAAGAAATCAAAAGTACATAATTCATGGCATGCATGATACAGCACCTAATAGTAATTAGGTTGGAAAATCAGCTTCCAAACCTAGATCCAGACCAGATCATCTTTTCCGTACCAGTGACATGCTTCGCCTTTACCCGGAGATAATTTCAATACCTTCAAAGCCATGTTTTCAGCAGGCCATGCTGATGTATCCATATGACATAGCGCTAGGATGGTGTTAACCTGAGCTTTTGTTCCGGGATCGACAAAATCGACCGCGTAGAGGCGAGTTGTGGATGATGGGAGAAAATGGCAAAAGTAAGTGGCAAATGGATAGAAAACTTCATGACAAGACACCATTTTTTGAGTATGGAGTCGTTTGATTTTTCCAATTTCAAGCTCTTTTCCTGAACCTTTTTCGCTTTTCGAAGTCAAAGCAAGTAGTTTTCCGCTGCTCCTGCCCAATGTTTGCTTGGAAAATTGTATCATGTCCTCGAGGGAATTTGAGCATGTCTTAATCTCTCCTGCTCGAGATGGAGAAGTACAAAATGAAATACTCCTTTCAATGGTTTCCTTCATTGGGTTGGAAGCGAATAAATCAGGGAAAATTTTCTGGAGATCACTTGAACTAGTGATAGATATTTTGGATGCATAATGGGATGGAAGAAACGAGCGAGGAGGAAGACTTGCTTTATCAAAGCTGGGTAGTTGGATTTGTTTCCCTTCTTGGAAAACTGATGAGAGCCTAAAGAAGAAGTTGGGGTCGACTGATTCATCATCATGTGAATTCGTATTGCTGGTTGGGGAACCTAAATACCCATTTATGGTAGCCTTAATCATCCTTAAACTGGTTTTTGATAATGGGGTGCAAGCCAGATTAGCTTTGGAGCAAAATCCGTTCATGTTGAAGGATTCTTGGTTTGTTGAAGTTATTGTGGAATTAATAGCATAATCTGGGGAGGATAATGGAGATAGTTTTGATTTGATTGTTTCAGGCATGGGGTTGATGACATTTTTTGACCAAAAGTCAGTTTGAAAGTAAGCAACTGAGGGGGGAAATGCAGCAGCAAATGCCACTTCGATTTGTGTGAAGAAATTAATGGGCAAAAGAAGAAAGATTGAAATGGCGAGGGTAGGCATGTTGAAATTCCTCATGATTAACTAGGATGGCGAGTGAGGATTGTATTGTTGTGATGGGAAGAATTAAGGATTGATACCACCTGAATTTATAGCTGATTGAATAGAGAGTTTAGCTTCCCGAGGTTGACCTGCCTACGTCTACGTGACTCAAATTCGAATTAGTCCGAATAATGATTTCGGATATTTAAAAAATAATACTCCATCTGTCACAAAATTATTGTCCAGTTTTCGTATGATACAAGATTTTATTTTTGGTCAAACTAAACAAAATTTTCACATAAACTTCCAAAGATACCCCTACACAACTGATTTTCCCTGCGGAAGACTTTATATTGATCGGACTCTGGCACTCTGCTTTCAATTTGCGTATCATCATCAAAGGGCATAACTTCATTTTCGGCGGCAATAAACCTGGCCATCGTCGGAGAAAAACAGGAAGGGTTAATGTGCAAATCATTGTAGGCTATCCACGGCGACGGACCAGCCAATACCAAAGAAGAAGCTACAATCCGAGTGCTCAACATAATTTTAGGGTCAATCTAGAATTCGGCGAAAATAACGACAATGCTTCATTAACCAAAGAAGTTGATTGGTAATCGACAAGGATGAGCTTTGACTCACTGTGATGAACAAGGATAGAAATCGTTCTGGCATCAAGACAGATCAAGAACCTTCAAACCCAAAATTTATGGGATCGAATTTTGGCATGCTCAACCACCTGGCCACCACCTGGCCGCCTCACGCCGCCGCTTAAAGCCGTCTATGGAGAAAACGGGGTATGTTTCTTAATCAAGGGTAAAAGCGTGTTTTAACTCTTAAAAAGTCAAATTGGACAATAATTTTAGGACAAGTTTTTTATGGTAATTGGATAATAATTTTGGGACGGAGGGAATATACAGAAAAACAGAGAGATATTCATGATAAGAGAAACTTCTCTCCTCTTACAGCAGATTAACTAGCAATAATGGATACCAACTTTTTTGGTCTAACTTTTGGAGAAATCCAATAATATTACCAAATTATCGCGTGTTTTTAATTGTTCCAACCATTTCGATTATTTAACTATTACATTTAGTCCTTTTCATTACATGTTGAGCCCTTTTTCCCCTCTAAAGTATCATTTTTTACTTATGTGCAGGAAAACGATTTTCTCGTCAAGATGATTAATTTTTATCAAATACCTAAACGTTGAGACTAAAGCGTAGAGTTTTCGGAGCCAATGATTATTAACATAGTTTCATCCTTACAGAAAATAAGGGTGCTAATTAAAGAACCCACATCAAAACAATGCAGTGTACCTTTAATTCAAAAACTATTATGGATATAGAATAATAGCAATTTGTTTCGCTAATAAGTCTCACTTATTATGATACTTATAAATTATTCCAGGATGCCAATAGTGAATGTCGTGGGACATGCAGAAAAATTAATGTAATGTTAGCCCTCTTGTATTTTCAGGAAGAAAAAAAGTTACTCCAAACTAACTTTGAACCATTGCCTCCGTACGATTCCCCACAATAACAATCTCATAAAAAATAAAAAACAATTATATAAAGGGAGATAGAGTTACGGGACAAAAGATGTTTTTAAGTACAATTCATGGACGTCGTCAATATGTCACCTCGACATTACTCATCAAGATTCCTCAACCCACAAAATGGCCAGGGACTCCTATTTACATCGGATCCTCCATTTTTAACACCTCAACTACTCCACCTCTTGGAAAACTAAAGAGACATCAGACGTGTAAATATCCTCATTAAAACAAAAAACGTTCTATGGAATCAATAAGTTATTAAAGGAGTCACTTAAAACCAAGAAAGGTTTTGAAAGTACTAGCTCTAATTAATAGAGACTAAAACCCCTAAACCCATTTTCTTATAGTGGAAAAATCAAACGATATATTTAAAGTTAAATAAAAGTTTATATGTCGATCTAAACAAAAAGAATATTACTTAGTGAAAAAACTTTAAAAGCTCTCACATGAGTCAGAAGTGGAAGACCATCACAAATGATGTAATGAATGCTCTTTTCTTTTTTTTTTGACCTTTTTTGATTGAATGAATACTTATAACTTAATTGACTTTTTAATATACAAAGGTGATCGGTATAAATGTCAATGAAGTCAAATGAAAAATTATTTTTTGAATTCCTAAAACATTTAAAACTTACATTGAGTGATGTGGATGAACATAAACTATAACTATATATCTTAGTTAAATGTTTAAAACTGCACCTTTATGGCGGCTTTTTTTGGGTACAATAAGAGAGGTCAAGTCTAGTTACAAGAAATTAGAACATTTCGTAGATAAGACATGGTAGCTTTAGTTTAGTTGAAATGGAAATAATTAAGTAAATGATACACTTTTTTCGTCTCGGGATAATTGTCTAATTTAATTTTTATATTTTAATTCAAATTATGCTAAATATAAAAATCCAAAAAGACAAATATTTTAAAACAAAGAGAATAAGAAATTAAGTGAGGTCAAGAAAATCATACCAATCAAATTTTTGGCTTGTAATGAATATTATAGGAATAAAGTACTATTTTTTTTTTTGACAACTACCAAACCTTTCATTAATTGAAATATAGTTTAGTATGAAGTGGTTAAAGTACTTATGTAAGTTCTATATATCGTGGTGTAAGTACTAAATTTGAAATACTCCTTAAAGAAAATCTAAACTAATAACTACATTAAACATTAAAGAAAAGTTTGGGCCGGTTTCCACTAATCAGACTGAACCCTGAACCCGGGCCACTCGACGGAATGAAATCTGTCAGATATAAAGGTTTCCAACCGGAAATTGGTCGGAGGTGGGTGGCTGGAGTGTGAAGAACAACCACCAGAGTTCAGAGTTCAGACTTGGTAGAGATAGAATTTGGAAGAAAGAGAGAATATTCTAGAGGAATTAGGAAATAGTAATTTGGGAAAGAATCTGGGAATTTCTCATTAATGAATAATCCCAATCATTACAACTCATATTAATACCCAAATCTATTGGGATTGTACAAATCGACAGAAAAAAGGCGGCTGGGTCAACAAGCCCTTATTGTGCAATAACGCAAATTGATATCAAATCCTGTATTTTACAAAACTAACAATTCGCCCCATTATTCATGACAATCCCTCCTGCTCAAATAAACCTTGTCCTCAAGGTTTGAAAGTTGGAAATTAGCTACAAATGAAACTACAGTCTTCCCAGGAGGCGTCTTCAACTTCAAATGACCTCCATTTGATCAACCATTGAGGAACTTGCGACCCGTTTCTCAGAATGAATCGCCTTTGAAGTACTTGTTCAGGACAAAGAGTGATTTCCTCCACAAGTGAGAAATCAGGAAGGGGTGTGGTAGTGAGAGGCCGGTTCCCAACATGCTTCTTCAGTAGAGAAACGTGGAAAACGGGATAAACTCTAGTAGAATCAGGGAGCTCGAGCTTATAGGCGACTTCACCAACCTTCTGGAGTACTTCAAATGGACCATAACATCTTCACAAGAGCTTCAAATAAGATATGACTGCCAATGTGGACTATTTATAGGGTTGCAGCTTGAGGTACACCCAATCTCCAACTGCAAACTGCCTATCAGAACGATCTGGTCTGCAAAATGTTTCATGCGTTCATGAGCTTTTAACAGGTGGTCCTTTAATGATCTGAGAATAGAAGCTCTTTGTTGAACATCTAAAGAAGCAGCTGGAATGACACTGTTGGAGAAATCCCCCAGTGGAAATATACAAGGCTTCTCACCATGTAATGCTTCAAAGGGAGACATTCTAATACTGGAGTGATAAGAGCTTTTGTACCACCACTCAGTTAATGACAACCACTGACTCCAAGTAGATGGTTTTTCACTGCAAGCATTGATTAACTCACTCTGTCTGTCATTTACGGATGATAAGTTGTACTCAATTTGAGTTCAACCCCCAACATCTTGAAGATGGCCTGCAAGAAATGACTGAGGAAGATGGGATCCCTATCAGTAATGATGTCATCAGGTATGCCATATAGACGAAAAATCTACTTGAAGAAGACTTCAGCAACTTTGACAGCAGTGGTTGGTTTTTCAAGGGCTATAAAATGTCCAAACTTGGTGAGTCTGTCCACAACCACTAAGATGATGTTGAACTGATTAGAAGGAGGTAGCTTGACTATGAAATTCATAGAAATGCTCTTCCATACATGCTGAGGAATAGGGTTTTGTTGCAGTAACCCTGGATACTTCACATGCTCAGCCTTGTTCCTTTGACAAACTTCACAACTAGAAATGTATTCTTCAACATTCTTCTTCATTTGAGGCCAAAAGAATACTAATTTCAGCCTTTGTAGTGTCATTGATTGGCCAGAATGTTCTCCTAGAGTTGAAGAATAGAAGGCTTCCAACAGCTTGCTTTTCAGATCACCCTTATTCCCAACATACACTCTTCCTTTCTTCCTGAGTAAACCTTGAATATACTGGAATTTGGAAGTTACATCAGGGTTAACAGCAATGGTGACAATGACATCTTGGACCACCTGATCATGACTCTAACTGTCAATGATTTCCTGCATCCAAAGGGGTTAGATAGAAGATCTAGCCTACAATTCTCCCATATCAACTGATTGAGATTGATCAACAGAAATGCATAGTTGCTCCCTTCTTGATAATGCATCAGCTGCATTGTTTTCTGCTCCCTTTTTATACTGTATTTCATAGTCATAGCCAAACAACTTAGTGAGCCATCTGAGTTGTGTAGTGTTGATGGTTTTTTGTTCCAGCAAATACTTCAAGGATTTGTGATCCGTTTTGATGATAAAATGGTTGCCCAACAAATAATGTCTCCACTTGGTGACTGCCAATACTAGTGCTATTAGCTCCTTTTTATACACTGACAATCCTTTATTTGCTGCATAAAATGCCTTATTGATGAATGAAATAGGTTGTTCCCCTTGCATTAGAACAGCTCCCATACCCAGATCACTTGCATCAGTCTCAACAATGAATGGTTCTGAGAAATCTGGCAACCTCAACACAGGTGCTTTTAGTATAGTATCTTTGAGTTGTTGGAATGCCTTTTGGGCAGATTCATTCCATGCAAAAGAATTCTTCTTCAGTAGATTAGTAAGAGGCTTGCAAATGATGCCATAATTCCTGATGAAATGCCTATAGTAACAAGTTAAACCAAGAAAACCCCTACGAGCTTTCATGATGGTTAGAACTGGCCATTTGGTGATGTATTCCGACTTCTGGTTGTCCATGCTCACACCTTTTTCTGAAATTTTGTGCCCCAAATACTCTACTAAAGGTTGTGCAAAAGTGCATTTGCTCCTCTTTGCAAACAATTGGTGTTGCTGTAAGATACTCAGAACCACCTCTAAGTGTTTAACATGTTCCTCCAAGCTTTTGTTGTAAACCAGAATGTCATCAAAAAAGACTAAGACAAATTTCCTCAGTTGAGCTTGAAGGATCTGATTCATCAATGATTGAAATGTTGCTGGAGCATTGATAAGCCCAAAAGGGATTACCAAAAATTCATAGTGACCACTATGAGTTTGGAATGCAGTTTTATGCACATCTTCCTTGCTGACCAAGATTTGGTGATACCCTGATCTTAAGTCCAATGTAGAGAAAATGCAAGCTCCATTCAACTCGTCCAGAAGTTCTTCAATGATGGGAATAGGAAACCAATCCTTAAGAGTCACATCATTAAGCCTTCTATAGTCAATACACATACGCCAACTGCCTTCCTTTTTCATTACCAGAATAACAAGTGATGCATAAGGGCTCTTGTTGACTTGAGCAACACCTTGTTGAAGTAACTCAGCCACTTGTTTCTCAATCTCCTCCTTGTGAGCAGGAGGACAATGATAAGGAGGTATCTTGAAAGGTTGAGAACCATGCTTCAAGGTGATCTGATGATCCAATGTTCTACTTTGTGGCAAAGAGTCAAGAGTATCAAAGACTGACTTATATTTATCCAAGAGTTTGCAAATTGCATCAGGAAGTTGATCAGGGTTACTGCATAAAGCTTGCAGTTGCATATAAAACAGTTTCATATCCCTTTCCTGAATGAACTCAAAACACTCCCTCCCCCTGATCAAATGCATGCTAGTTCCTTTCCCACTGCCATGTAAAATGTACTGCCTTCCAAATTTGCTTAAACTGATATGCATATCATCAAAGTCAAAGGTAATGGGACTGTAATGTCTCATCCAATCCACCCCAAGGATTACATCATAGCTTCCCAAACACATAACCTTCAAATCAAAGTTGAATTTATACTCCTGAATCTTCCAATGTACATTAGGACACAATAGGTTGCCAGTCACCTTGTTACCATTTCTCACAGTTATAGTAAATCCTTGAGTTTCAACAACTGGAAGTTTCAAACTCTTAACAGCCTCAACATCTATAAAACTGTCAATACTACCAGAGTCTATCAAAATTTTGATCAATTTCCCATCTATTTTTCCCAACAGCAATATAGTTTTCTTGACACTATCCATGGAAATTACATGCAATGACCCCTCCTCTAAAGTAAGATCATTCAAATCAATACTCTCATCCAAAGTTAACTCAGGAGCATTCAACAATTCAGAATCATCAAGCTTATCATCATCATCACATACTATCCTAATGTTGAAATTTCTGTACTTACAAATATGCCCGGGACCAAACTTGTCTCCACATTTGAAGCACAATTTGTTGTTAGCTCTGTATTGATGTTCCTCAGGTGACAATCTCTTGACGAAATCCGGGTTGATTGGTTTATTCGTCCTGAATCCAGTTTTCACTCCTTCTATGGGACGGTTGACTGTGGATGGTGGTCTGGATGGCTGTTAGTTGTTGAATCTTTGCTTCTTGTCAGTAAACTCCAAATTTTGCTCCTGAAGCAAAGCCAGTTTGAAAGCTGTAACCAGAGAATTGGGGTTATGCATTCTAACCACTGGCCGCAATTCTTCCTTCAACCCACTAAGAAAACTATGCACAAAACATTCTTCTGACAATCTTGGATCAATCAGTAACATTTGTGCCCGAAGTTTCTCAAACTGTTATTGGTAATCTTTAACAAATCCTTTCTGCGCCAACTTATTAAACTCCTCCACTGGATTGACCTCACTGATATCAATGAATCTGTTAAGCAGGTCTTGACAGAATTCTTTTCAAGAAGGTTGAGCATTGACCAATTTAACCGCCCGAACTGCCTGAAACCACGCATCTACTTGATCTTCCAAATACATCTCAACCGCTTCCACCTTCTGATCATCAGGAATTTGATGAATAATGAAGAATTTCTCACATTTCCTGATCCAATCTCGTGGATTTTGCCCAGCGAACAACTGTAATTCAATTCTTGGTTGAGTATAATATGGCAATCAGTTTCCCGTAACCCTTTCTTTGCCCATTTCTTGAAATTCAGAAAAACTACTGGTCGATCCAATCAAGAACGAGTGTTCCAAACGATTGTCACCGGAATTTGACTAACAATTTATGTTGACCGGCATTCCCAAGATACTTCCCTTAGGGCTAGCTCCATCTTCTATGGGTTGCGTCATCTTTGCCGTGGAGGCAGCAGTAACGGCAGCGGTAATTGAAGGTGATATCGAAGAAGTAAGGGCTTCGATCTGAATCTTTAAGTCGCCAACCTCTGACCGGAGGTATCCCTTCAATTCACCGACCTGGGATCGTAGCTCCTCCACTTCCTTCTGGGTTTTCGTCTGTTTCATCTTCACGTGATTATAGACACGAGGAATGACCTCGCTCTGATACCAACATGTCAGATATAGAGGTTTCTAACCAGAAATCAGTCGGAGATGGGTGGCTAGAGTGTGAAGAACAACCACCGGAGCTCAGAGTTCAAACTTGGTAGAGATAGAATTTGGAAGAAAGAGAGAATATTCTAGAGGAATTAGGAAATAGTAATTTGGGAAAAAATCTGAGAATTTCTCATTAATGAAGTATCCCAATCATTACAACTCATATTAATACCCAAATCTATTGGGATTGTACAAATCGACAGAATAAAGGCGGCTGGGTCAATAAATCCTTATTGTGCAATAACGCAGATTGATATCTAATCCTATATTTTACAAAAATAACAATTCACCCCATTATTCATGACAGAATCACAGATTGGAGTCAATGGATCAAAAATATGTCCGTGAATTACCCAACAAGTTCACCCGAGGGAAGGAATTTGAGGACTTTCCTAAACTGACCCCTGAGTGATTTAGAAAGCAACCAACAAACATTTACAGGATGATCGAGTTATTCCTAATTTTTGAACGATTTTCCTTTTCTGTTGAATTTTATTTTCCCCTTCCTAATTATAAACACTTTATTTGCTTTTTCCCCTGTTGCTAAAAAAACTTTGTTTTTTTTTTTGGCCACATTTGCAAGGTTGTTACCTTCCTCAGCAAATGAGTATGAATAGGTTTTTTCTTTTTTTTGGAGAAATAATTGTGATTGGGGCTGCGGGAGCAAGTAAAATTATGCACTTCATTATCTTGATGGCAACTTTAATTTGGTTGAGATGGAAACAAGAAAATGACATATGTAAGCTAAAGGAAGAAAAGAAAAAAAAAAGATTTGATATTGGTTGGTTTGTATGTAATGAATATTTTACGACGAAATTAAAACGTTAGTCGAAACCTTAACAACCAAAATAATGTCCTAAAGTTCTATCGTGATGTGGTCTCGTTTATAAATTATAATATCACCAAATTCTTTTTACCTCTTAGTTTTGGATGCTACTAACCAATAAAACAAATACGAGATACTTTTTTCGGTCTAAATATAATAATAATCATACATATTAATTTAAAGTTTTAAACTATACAATAATTATGATTTTATTTTAGGGGAGGAAGGAGTACAGTGACATAAATTGTTCACAGAAATATGGTTGATGTCTATAGTCAAATGAAATAGAGAATATTAGCAAACATAGGCAAAATGACTTCTCTCTCTAACAAATCTCTGTAGAAAATTCCTCTCAATTTGGATGATGTCATCTCTTGAAAACCAAAACCCAACCTTTGTTCCTCCGCCGCCCCCTTGACGACAGATCCACAAAAAAACACCGCCACAAAGAAAATGAAACACAAATCCCCCAATCTGAGCCAGTGCCTCTACAATTAGAACACCCTCCAGTACCCCCCATGCAAGAAGAACAACCTCCGATGAACCCCATACCCTCTGACCCTTCGCCGGCGACAGCTCCGCCACCTCCGATGAGCTTTCAAGACAAGATTCTCCAGGGGAAAAGATGGATGGAGAAACCAATGTCTGAAGAGGACTATGAAATTTTGATGGAAGAGGATGATCTCATCTTTGACAAGAGTGGCCCAATGCCAAGAGTAATTGAATCAGAAAGAGTTGAGGAGCAATCGATTATACCTTGGCAAAATGTTTTGATTGTGAAACCAGTGGGGCTTTCCCTCACCTTCAATCAAATATGATCCCGCCTCTACACCCTTTGGTACAATACAGATGGGTTTGCTGTGATAGATGTGGAGAAAAAGTATGTTATGGTGAAATTTTGGAATCAAGAAGTTGCCAAGAAAGTGATGCAATCGGGACCATGGATGGTGTCGAATTCGTACTTGCAAGTTTAGAAATGGGACAAATCCTTTGATGCAGTTACAAATAAGATTAGGAGGATGGTGCTATGGATCAGATTACCGGGATTACCGGTCCATTGTTATAATAAAGATTTTCTCCACTGCCTTGGCCGACTGATGGGTAAGGTAATCCACATCGAACACAAAACGGCGGATATGTCCCGGGGAAAATTTGCCCGGATGGCTGTAGAAATTGAAGTGGAGAAACCGGTTTGTACTTAATTTGACATAGGAGGCAGAGTTCAAAGGGTGGAGTACGAGAATGTGCCCTTTCTATGCCAAACTTGTGGTATGATTGGCCACCTTATCGGCAAATGTATAACCCAGCTAGAAAGCCAGAGGGAGACAGATCCAAAGAGTGATAGAGGGAAAAAGCTGGCAACAGATGGTTGAGCAAAAGCCGGCACTGGCGGGAAGGAGGCAGCAGGTGGACCCTCAAGGTCATCAGATTGGGTGCCGGTGGGGAGAAAGGGGAAACCACCGAACCCTCAGGCAAAGACCGCTGTTGGCCACCATTGTGAGATCACCATCAACGGATCTCGTTTCTCGAGTCTTTAAGATCTGGACAAGGCAAGCCGTTCCTAGGAATGTCGATTGTGAAATGGTAAGTGAGGTGGGGGCCACATCTCAGCCAAAATTACGGCCTGGGAATGGCCGTTCACGTGAACAACGACGTCACACAACCGGCAAGGAGATTGCAAGGGGGAGACAAGAACTACATGTGGACTGCCCGGTTTATCCCACATGCCTAATAGGTGAAAACCCACAACCCAAATCATCCCCAGCCCAGAACCAAAAAGCCCAAACCAGTACCATCCCTAAAGCCACAAGTCAGAAAAAGGCTGATTCATCAACTCTAGAAGAACCTATGGGACATAATGAAAACCCAGCAAACAAGGAACCCACCATCGATTATAAAATATACCCTGCCCCCACCACCTTGAACTCCCTAAAACACCAGGTAGTATCTTTACACCCCGAGCCCAAACCCAACTTACAAACCCAAAAACCAACCCAAGACCAGGATTACAGAAACACCACCCTGTCATCAGTACAAAAAGGAAAAATTTGTATTGTGATTTCACCAGATATTCCCCCTGATACAGTGAATGTGAAGACGCCTGAGAGCGTGGCTGAGCCAACGTTAGAGGATGCTATTGAATTGGAAGACATAGTCATAACGGAGGATCAACTTTGTGAAATGGAGGAGGACACCGAGGCACTTTCGGTGGTCCAAAAATCTCTCTAATCAGGATACTCTCTTTTTGGTGTATATTTTCATGAATATGAATCTAAATATCATGTCATGGAATGTACAAGGAGCTGGCTCCAAGGAATTGCTTGGTGCATTTAAGGAATTGAAAGACAGGTTCCGGCCGAATGTAGTAGCGGTTCTAGAACTAAGAATAAATAGGGAGAAGGCTGACTTCTTTGTGATGAAGACCTGTTTTGATCGTTCATTTAGAATTGAGGCAGACGGGTTCTCGGAAGGTATATCGCTGCTATGGAATGATGATGTTGGGATCACAATTTTGAAATGTTATAAGCAATTCATCCATACCCGAGTAAGAAAAGGGTCGGTTGAATTGTTAGTGACACTTGTATATGCAAACCCAAACCCAACTCTAAGGAGACCTCTTTGGGACGTTTTGTCGAAATTAGGGAATAACATATGTGAACCCTGGCTGGTAGGTGGAGATATGAACTGTACTTTGCATAATTCCGAAAGGAAAGGAGGTTCAAGAAAGCTTAGTGGTCCGTGCCAATTTTTTGTCGACTAGGTGTTGAACTGTGGATTACATGATTTGCATACTGTTGGGCCACAATTCACATGGTTAAATGGGAGGCGACTGTACAAAAAACTTGAAAGATTCTTGGCAAATGATGGGTGGATCAAGCAGTTTCAAAATAGCTTTGTTGAGAACCTTCCCCGAATGCACTCCGATCATCATCCCTTATTGTTGCAATGTGAAGGTCAGCAGCATCAATCCAACTCAGGTAAAACTTTCAAATTCATCACTTCCTGGTTGTTACATGATCAATTCTATGAGTTTCTGAAGGAGAGTTGGGACTAGAGTTTGGAATTCCCAGTCCATGTAAAAAATTTTGTGCAAAAGCCAGGGACTAGAACTTCAGTACATTTGGCAACATATACAACAGCAAGGCAACATTACACAAACTTGAAGCTACAGCGGCTGGAGGCAGAACTGTTGGCAGAAATGGATGAGATTCTACAGCAAGAAGAACTACTTCTCATTCAAAAATCGAATTGGGATTGGATATTCCATGGAGACAAAAACACTAAATGGTATCATTCTTATGTGAAGAGCGGTCGTCGGAGAAACTGTATAGTATCTCTAAAAGCTGATGATGGAAGAGTGGTGTATAACCAAGAAGAGTTGAAAGAAATGGCAGCTGCCTTTTTGAAGAACCTATATATCGGCCCAATGTTCGCCCAAACCAAATATGAAGTCCGGGATTACTCCCCTACCATTCCATTACCGGTCTATAATGATATGATGAAGGAAGTCTCAGAGAAAGCAGTGTTGGCGGCAATTAAAGAAATGCATCCTTTAAAGGCCCCTAGAATTGATGGAATCCATGCCCTCTTTTACCAAAAGAAATGGCCAATTGTTGGAAGATCGGTTGTCATGGAAGCAAAACGGTAGAGGATATCAATCAAACTATGATAGTCCTTATTCCAAAATCTGACAACCCAGGATCTATAAAGAATTTTAGGCCAATTAGCTTGTGTAACATGAGCTACAAGATTGTCACGAAGATACTAACTAACAGGATTAAATTGGCTCTCCCCGACATAATCAATGAGGCACAGGTAAGTTTTGTCTCGGGTAGACAAATTACCGACAATATCATTCTTGCGCAAGAGGAAATTTATACAAAGACGTGAACAAAGGGTCTCATGGCGATAACAATTGACCTTGAGAAGGCATATGATATGATTCGGTGGGACTTCATAGAGGATACTCTTCATCAAGCGGGCTTCCCGGACATCATTATCTCCGGGATCATGAAGTGTGTTACTTCCTCCACAATGCGGGTCCAATGGAATGGCAAAATATCGGATGAATTCAAGCCAACCCGTGGAATAAGACAGGGAGACCCGATTTCTCCCTACCTATTTGTTTTGTGCATTGAACGGCTCGGCCATGCGATCAGAGGAGAGGTGTCGGCAGGGAGGTGGAATCGCTGAAAATGGGGAGACAAGTTATCAGTTTACCTTATTTACTCTTCGCCGATGACATTCTACTCTTTCTTGAGACTCTATGAAATCTAATTACATTGGGACAAAAAATTTCTTTTGAATCTGTGCATTATGTGTTATACCCTGAATACTTTACTTGCGCACTTCAGCCATAACTCTGGGATAAACTTAACATGTATGTGTAATTGCCTAAATTCATCCGATATGCCAAAGTTTGATTTGATTCATTCAGTATTTGTACCATTTGCATGTGGGACCTTACTATATTATGAAACTCAAAATAAGGCATTATTAACCCTATCATCACTTCAAACCCGAAAAACGGGGGAGTGGTGGTTTGAAAATAGCCTTTTTACCTTCTTGCTTAAAGTACTTTGTACTAAGTAAGTGTGGGGGAGGGGTTGTTGGCGGATGCTTTTCTGAGGTTAGGTACAATTTAAAGAGGGAGAAAAGGAAGGGCATTCAATGTTGATGCTAGCCCATTGATAGGTTAGAAGTTTGGCAAACAACTAGCAGAGTGTCCTCAGGCCCGTCGGTGAGAAAATATGAGTAAGTAGACTGCCCTAAGTTGCTGAGCCACTATGTAAATCACTACATAAATCAAGTGGAAAAATGCTCTGGGTAGGGGCCTGAGTGGGAAAGATCCTGAAGAAAAGCCATATGGACACTGAAGAATGGGTATAAGGGAAGTGCGTTGAATTGTATAATGTGAGGTGTAATTGTAAGCCTTCGATTTCATAATATTTGTAGGAGTAACATTGCTTGAAATACGGTTTGAATTGGGGATCGTAAGTTCACTCTTCAATGGCATATTCGTATTTGAATTTTTGTATTTTATGCTATGTGTATAGTGATGTCCCTAGGGAATGGTTTACATTCACACACAAAGGGCTAAAGGGTAAAAGTACATAATGTATTTGACTTGGTTGTGAATTTTGTTTCATTGTTACCATGATTTCTTTTGAGTGCTAGAGTTTCTAAGGCGCATCTTGAATAAGAGAAAGTTTAGAATTCCTATGTTCTTTAATGCTTGAGGACAAGCATACTTTAAGTGTGGGGGAATTTGATAGAGTCCATAAATTGTGTTTTAATTGTTGATATTTTATTAGTTTATGGACTCGGATGGATTTAATTCATTAGTTTTGTTATTATTTCATGTTAGGAGCTGGAAATAAGAGATTGGGGCTGATTTGGATTAATTTGGACGTCCAAGGACTGAAATACAAAATTAAAGAAGTTTTGGGGCAAAAGTAAAAATACTACAAACTTGAGGGACCAAAGATGCAAATCGTGGAATAATTGCTGTTTTCCTGCGGCTGACCTAAATTTCTATTATAAAAAGAATTTGAGTGATGTTTTGTGGGCAGCCGTGTGTGTAGCCATAGGCTAGCACCTCCCACCTCTTGTTTTTCCCGAATTTTCATTGTTTTCCATGGAGAATCGCACCGTCATACTTCCAACTATGAGTGGCTAAGTTTTCTTTTCTGATTCAAAGGATTTATTCAATTATTCCATTATGAGGTTTTGTTCTTAATTTATTGTTCTTCCTATGATTTAAGTATTTGTTGATTCTTATATTGAGTTATGAAAGTAGATATCATTCAAATTGACAACTAAGATTTGTTATTTATTTTCTAGTGCTATCTGCTAGTTGAATGTTACGTAATAGACAAGAACTAGAAGTACTGAGTAGCAATTAGACAAAGCATGTGTATTGGTGAGACATTGAATATGCATGTTAGTTTAAATGTGGAATCAATGAGTCAAAGTCTGAATAGTTGTAGCTATCTCAATTGTTTAGATTTTGGTTCTATATTTCCTTGGTTTTTATGCTATCACTGTTTGGTATGAAACGCTATCGTGCCCAGCCGAATTATGATAAGGATTAATTGAGTGCTAGGCTTGGTTAGTTAATTTAGGGAGATTAATTGATTTATTACGGCTATCCTAATAGATCTTTGGTTGAATGCTTAAATTGCAAGAGTAGTTTTAGTAGCCTATGATTAATGAAATAATTGAGTTATCCGTTCCTTGAGTCAGAAGTCTGTTACTTTGATTTCTTTTCTTTTATTTAGTTTTCGTTATTTGTATTTCATTATCTTAGTTTAGAAAAACAATCCAAAAATCTCCTTTGCATTAATTTGAAAGAAACAATCCATCGTTCCCTGAGGAGACGACCTTACTTCCCTATATTACAGTAGTTTGAAGTAGGTTATTTTATTTGTGTGGCTTGACACCCCATCAAATTGGCGCCGTTGCCGGGGAACGGTGTTAATTGATTTGTTTTCTTTAAATTTTTGTTTTGTTTTATTTTAGTTTTATTTTTATTTTTTTTTCTTTTGCAATGGACTATTATGCACATCAATCTTGGAACCGACGAGATGACCATTGGAATAAAAATGAGGTAAGTTCTTTGTATCTTGAGCAACAATTATTTGAACTAACGTCTCTTGTGAAAAATATGGCTATAGGTCAACAGAAACAAGTCCAAAGATGCGGTATTTGTTTAATGACTGGTCATACTAGAGACTTTTGTCCAAGATTACCATACTACCAGTGGGAGGGTCAGAATGCCATGAGAGAATCTTGGAGACCGCCACAAGAAAGATACAAACCTCGTTCATATTCATATGATACAGGCTGGCCGGATTATCAGAATTTCAACTATGAGTATCAGCCATCTCAGCCACAAGTGTATCATGTTCCGGAACCTCCACAGTCTCAAAGCTCAGGTTTGTCTTTAGATGAGATTGTTAATGCTTTGGCAACTAATACTCTTGAATTTGAACAGGAAACAAGAGCAAGCATACAAGATTTGGGGAGTCGAATTAGCCAGTTAGCTAATGCTATTAGCAAATTCAAAGTCTCAAAGCCTGTGGAATTACCATCTCCATCGGCAGTTAATCCTGTTGAAAGTGTGTGTGCCATGAAAGAAGTGACTCCGACATCTGAGAAGAAGGTAGTGAAGGAAGTTGTTAGAGAAGATCCACGTTACATGATACTTCCTCCATTTCCGAGCAGATTCTCAAGGGCTGAGTTAGAGAGAATGAAATATCCTTTCATAGAACAGGTTTATGGTGTGGAAACTGTACATACTCAAAATGCAGAAGATTTGAAACATATGGAAGTAGAGAAAAATGAATCAGAGGCATTGGACGACAATGAGATAATTGATCTTTCCATTTTATTTAGTCAAACTAATGCAGCTGATACTTCTTTTTCAGATATGTCAGTAGAGCCAAAGATAGAGGAGCCCAAACAGAAAGTGATGGGAGAACTTTTCTAAGAATGAGGTAGTAGTTGGAGAAGATATATCTGGTATGTTACAATCAAAATTTTCTTCCAAATGCAATGATCCAGGTATACTTACTCTACCATGTTCTATTGCTGATATAATTGATGAATGGAAATCTCCAATACTAGAGTCAAAACCACCACCGATATCTCTAGATTGTGCATATGGACATCTTCCTCGACCTCCTGAAATAGGACTAAAAATAGATGTAATTTTAGGAAGACTAGATAGATGTGGAGTGTTTAAAGAAACTGTTAGGGGGGATTATTTTCCACCTCATTTTGCTGATTCTATATCTGCATTTGAATCTGAATCCAGTCCATCTAACTTTGATTTTATTGAAATTTGCTCAGGGTTTTATCATATTCCATTGTTAGGTGGAGTTTCAAAATTTCCACCTTGAGGCGCGTTTAATTGGTCTAGTCAAAGACAATAAAGAAAGGCACTGTTTGGGAGGCAACCCAAAATGTTTAAGTTTATGTTGTGTTTGATTCATTAGTTAGTTTTGTGATTTGGAGTTGAATTTTAATGTGTGCTTAATGTTTTCAAAAGAAATAGTGTTTTGTAAGCATGATCATGGATAGGTGCATTTTAGGTTTGTTGGATTAATTTTTGCAAGTGTTATTTTTTTTTAGGTGTGATTATGCCTAAGAAAGTAAGTGTTTGAATTTTTATTTATTTATTTTTTTTTAACGCTTGTTTTATTGTCCAGGGCAGATTCGAACGACGCCTTAGACGTGATCACGTCTAACATGACATTCCCTATTTCGTTTTTTTTAAAAAAAAAAACCCAAAATATTTTATTTTTATTTTTATTTTTGTTTTTTTTTTTTTCCTTTTCTGTTCTTTTCCAGGAACCCTAAATTCCAAAATTGCAATCGGGCGAACCTAACTTCAATTAGATCATTGGCTAGCTTCTGCTGCTATTATCATCGTTCGTCAATTGCTGTTTCGCACCCTACATCACCAACATTTTTCAGGGAAGTTTCTCTCTTCATTTTTATATCTTTTGCTACATTGCGGACAATGTTTGTTCTAAGTGTGGGGGGGATTTTAGGTGTTCTTGTCTATTTGTGTTTAGTTTTTTTTTTTCCTTCTTTTTCATTTATTATTTTCGTGCTTGCTTATATGATTAAAAAAATAGAAAAAAAAGAGAAAAAAATTTGAAAAATGAAAAAAAAATCAGAAAAATAAAAAAATACCAAAAATAGCCGATGATGAACTTAACTTGAGACTCTATGAAATCTAATTACATTGGGACAAAAAATTTCTTTTGAATCTGTGCATTATGTGTTATACCCTGAATACTTTACTTGCGCACTTCAGCCATAACTCTGGGATAAACTTAACATGTATGTGTAATTGCCTAAATTCATCCGATATGCCAAAGTTTGATTTGATTCATTCAGTATTTGTACCATTTGCATGTGGGACCTTACTATATTATGAAACTCAAAATAAGGCATTATTAACCCTATCATCACTTCAAACCCGAAAAACGGGGGAGTGGTGGTTTGAAAATAGCCTTTTTACCTTCTTGCTTAAAGTACTTTGTACTAAGTAAGTGTGGGGGAAGGGTTGTTGGCGGATGCTTTTCTGAGGTTAGGTACAATTTAAAGAGGGAGAAAAGGAAGGGCATTCAATGTTGATGCTAGCCCATTGATAGGTTAGAAGTTTGGCAAACAACTAGCAGAGTGTCCTCAGGCCCGTCGGTGAGAAAATATGAGTAAGTAGACTGCCCTAAGTTCTTGAGCCACTATGTAAATCACTACATAAATCAAGTGGAAAAATGCTCTGGGTAGGGGCCTGAGTGGGAAAGATCCTGAAGAAAAGCCATATGGACACTGAAGAATGGGTATAAGGGAAGTGCGTTGAATTGTATAATGTGAGGTGTAATTGTAAGCCTTCGATTTCATAATATTTGTAGGAGTAACATTGCTTGAAATACGGTTTGAATTGGGGATCGTAAGTTCACTCTTCAATGGCATATTCGTATTTGAATTTTTGTATTTTATGCTATGTGTATAGTGATGTCCCTAGGGAATGGTTTACATTCACACACAAAGGGCTAAAGGGTAAAAGTACATAATGTATTTGACTTGGTTGTGAATTTTTGTTTCACTGTTACCATGATTTCTTTTGAGTGCTAGAGTTTCTAAGGCGCATCTTGAATAAGAGAAAGTTTAGAATTCCTATGTTCTTTAATGCTTGAGGACAAGCATACTTTAAGTGTGGGGGAATTTGATAGAGTCCATAAATTGTGTTTTAATTGTTGATATTTTATTAGTTTATGGACTCGGATGGATTTAATTCATTAGTTTTGTTATTATTTCATGTTAGGAGCTGGAAATAAGAGATTGGAGCTGATTTGGATTAATTTGGACGTCCAAGGACTGAAATACAAAATTAAAGAAGTTTTGGGGCAAAAGTAAAAATACTACAAACTTGAGGGACCAAAGATGCAAATCGTGGAATAATTGCTGTTTTCCTGCGGCTGACCTAAATTTCTATTATAAAGAGAATTTGAGTGATGTTTTGTGGGCAGCCGTGTGTGTAGCCATAGGCTAGCACCTCCCACCTCTTGTTTTTCCCGAATTTTCATTGTTTTCCATGGAGAATCGCACCGTCATACTTCCAACTATGAGTGGCTAAGTTTTCTTTTCTGATTCAAAGGATTTATTCAATTATTCCATTATGAGGTTTTGTTCTTAATTTATTGTTCTTCCTATGATTTAAGTATTTGTTGATTCTTATATTGAGTTATGAAAGTAGATATCATTCAAATTGACAACTAAGATTTGTTATTTATTTTCTAGTGCTATCTGCTAGTTGAATGTTACGTAATAGACAAGAACTAGAAGTACTGAGTAGCAATTAGACAAAGCATGTGTATTGGTGAGACATTGAATATGCATGTTAGTTTAAATGTGGAATCAATGAGTCAAAGTCTGAATAGTTGTAGCTATCTCAATTGTTTAGATTTTGGTTCTATATTTCCTTGGTTTTTATGCTATCACTGTTTGGTATGAAACGCTATCGTGCCCAGCCGAATTATGATAAGGATTAATTGAGTGCTAGGCTTGGTTAGTTAATTTAGGGAGATTAATTGATTTATTACGGCTATCCTAATAGATCTTTGGTTGAATGCTTAAATTGCAAGAGTAGTTTTAGTAGCCTATGATTAATGAAATAATTGAGTTATCCGTTCCTTGAGTCAGAAGTCTGTTACTTTGATTTCTTTTCTTTTATTTAGTTTTCGTTATTTGTATTTCATTATCTTAGTTTAGAAAAACAATCCAAAAATCTCCTTTGCATTAATTTGAAAGAAACAATCCATCGTTCCCTGAGGAGACGACCTTACTTCCCTATATTACAGTAGTTTGAAGTAGGTTATTTTATTTGTGTGGCTTGACACCCCATCAAATTGGCGCCGTTGCCGGGGAACGGTGATAATTGATTTGCCCAGGAGTGACCCAGAAACTGCACAAGCTTTCTCCTCATCTTTTGACTGTTAGCTTGAATTTTGTTTACTATGCATACTTCTATGATGTTTTTCGATGTAGTAGATGTAGCATTAATCTGTATGAGTAGCTAAACAGTTCCCAGGGGTTATTCTCCTCAAATGATGTTGTAGTTGTCAAAGAACTGGTTTTGTTCCTTGTTTTATGGTTGAAAGTTTTTCTACATTCATTTACTTGATCACTAAATTGAATGCATGCTAGAACTAAGGGAGATCTGGAAGGATAAACTTGGTTTGGATTGTTTCAACTTTAACTTATGACATAGAGGTAACAGTCTATGGTTTTAACTAAGATAGGAATATACTTAGTTAACATAAGCATTCTTGAAGGCCTAAGAACTTAATGACTTTGTAGCTGGAATCAATCATTGGAAAATAGATTGTTAAGGTTGCAAAGATGACTCTAGGAAAAATGGGAACTGACTTAGAGTTATAAGTGAGCTGAATGAACAAGAACTCAACCATTACTGTGCTAATAAAATAACTGCAACAGCAGGAAGAGGAGAAGAACACCCCTGGCCCCTATTCCCCTGAGTGACTGTTTTCATTCTCCTGAGTGACACCTTGTTGACTGACAGTTTTTCTTTACAACAAATTTGGTAATTAGCTGTCCTCATGGGATCGACCTAGCTTCCATTATCTACAAAACTCATAATCCAAGCTAGTAATATTTATCTTTTTTTTGGTGAACTCGGCAAGCACCAGAAAGTGGCGCCGTTGCCGGGGACGGCGTAAAACCTCCAAAAAAAATTGTTGTTTTCGTTTGTATATATATATAATTCTTCTCTGGTTACCTCACTAAGCTTCCAGTTTCTTTTCTTGGGTGTATGACTAGAAGGCACCAACGAAGTGAACCCGTTTTTGACCCAGAAATTGAAGCTACCATCCGTAGAACCAGAGCGGCAAGAAGAAGGCAGAACCGGGCGCAACAGGACAACCAAGAAGGTGAAATGGCTAACCAAGGTGGCAATCCGGAGAACAATAGGAACCCTGGTGGGGATCAACAAAATCGACCAGAAAGACTGCTTAGAGATTTCTTCATCCCACAACAAGAAGAAGTCCAATCTCCTCTAGTGTTCCCTGATGTAGAAGCAACCAATTTTGAGCTCAAGCCACAGATGATCCAATGGACCCAATCAGCCTGCCCATTCCATGGATTACCTCATGAAGATCCTAATGATCACATCCGAAGTTTTCTGCGTTTATGCAGTACTTTTAAAATTCAAGGCTTATCTAATGATGACATTAGACTGAGACTATTCCCTTTTACATCACAGGAACAAGCCCAAGCATGGTTCAACACACTACCCAACAACTCCATTTCCACTTGGGAAGAGTTAAGGCAGTGTTTCCTAACAAAATTCTTTCCACCTGCAAAAGCTGCACAACTCAGAACAGCAATAATGAACTTCAAGCAGCATGGAACAGAAACACTTTATGAAGCATGGGAAAGATTGAAAGAAATGGTCAGAAAATGCCCTCAGCATGGTTTAGAAGAGCATCTTCAACTGAGCATCTTCTACAATGGTCTGCTACCAACTACAAGAGACTCCCTTGATGCTGCAGCTGGTGGTGTATTTATGATGAAGCCAGTTGATACAGCAAGGCAATTGCTCGACAATATGACCACCAACCATTCAAGATGGCAATCTGATCCAAGGGCAATTTCAAAACAGCCAGGGATGATGGAACTTGATCCCAGTACACATCTGCGACCTCAAATGGCTGTTATGATGAACGAAATGACTAAGCTCAGAAGTGAGCTCTCCAAATCAAAGGCAGAAGTATGTGTATTATGTGATGGATCCCACAGTTTGGATGACTGCCCTTCTAAAATGGAAGCTGTCCAGTTTGTCAGATAGGGCAATGCAGGGGGATTCAACAACTTCAACAATTGGAGAAATCAGCAACAGACCAACTGGAACAATGCTCCACAACAAGGAAATTATCAAAGGCCTGCTCAACCCCCAGGATTCCACAGACAAGATGGTCAGCTTCCCAACTATCAGAATCAGCAACGTTCTAACCAACAATACATACCAAGGGAAGATGAATGGATTTCTGTACAAAATGCAATCAAGAGTTTGGCGGTGTCTTGTAAAAGTTTGGAAAATCAGTTGGCCCAGATTGCAAAACAAAATACTGAAAGACCATCGGGGAGCCGGCCCAGTGACACAATTGTGAACCTCAAGGTGAATGACCAAGAGCAAGCGAAGGCTGTCACTCTCCGAAGTGGAAAGCAACTCAATCAGCCAAGTGAAGAAGTCACTCCTGCGAGTGACCCTGTAGGTAAGAATGAAACTTCTTCTGAGCAAATATCTGATAATGATGATATGGTTGAACAGGAGCAACCCGCTGAAAACCCTGGAATGGAGGGAATTCAATTTCCAGCACCAATTAAGGAACCACAACAGCTAGCTCCAACGCCACCATATCCAGTAAGACAGAAGAAAGCAAAAATGGATGAAGGACTCAACAGGTTTATTCAGAATTTGGAAAGTATACATATTAATGTACCGCTTGTTGATGCACTTAAACAAATGCCTAAATACTTTAAGTACTTGAAAGATTTGGTGGCGAATAAGCCACAAATGCATAACTCTGCTTTTGTCACTCTAAATGAAGAATGTAGTGCAGCTATCCTGAGAAAATTAGCACCTAAGCTGAAAGATCCAGGTAGTTTCACTCTTCCATGCACTGTAGGAATCAGAGAATTTTCAAAAGCATTACTAGATCTTGGTGCAAGTATAAATCTCATGCCATTGTCTGTATTTAATCCCTTGATCTGGACAAATTTCTGGTACCTACTAACATGACCTTGCAGTTGGCAGACAGATCTCTGACTTACCTAAAGGGAATCTTACATGATGTTCTCGTGAAAGTTGGTAACTTTGTTTACCCAGCCGATTTTGTGGTTTTGGACATGGAAGAAGACAGGGATGTACCCATCATCTTGGGGAGACCTTTTCTGGCAACAAGCAATGCAATCATTAAGGTGAAAAAGGGAGAAATCACACTGCACTTTGATGGGGAGAAGGTCACCTTCAACATCTTCAAAAATATGAGATATCCCGCTGAAGTCCACGACTGCTACATGGTAAGAAATATAGAAGCAGAGGAAGCAGTGATGGAAGAATTACTGCAAGACGATCTCCTCTAGGAACTTTGGTGCCCAGACTATAATGAGGAACAGGAAGGAGGGGATGAGTACAGGGCCACTTGCCTGAGCTACCTGAACCACTCCCCCAAGTGGCATCCTACACAGCAACCCTTTGAACTGATAAACCTGACCAAGGAAGGGAGATGCCTCAAACCTTCAATTGAAGAACCACCTCATCTCGAACTTAATCCTCTGCCCTCACATTTGAAGTACGCCTATATTGGAGCAAGAAACACCTTACCTGTAATCATTTCTTCTATGCTTACAGGTACTGAAGAGGACAAATTGCTGAGAGTGCTGAGATTGCACAAGGAAGCCATTGGGTGGTCAATTGCTGACATTAAGGGCATCAGCCCCTCCATATGCATGCACAAAATCCTGCTTGAAGATGACACCAAGCCAACCATTGAAGGACAAAGAAGACTCAACCCAGTCATGAAGGAAGTGGTGAAAAAGGAGATTATCAAGCTGCTGGGTCCAGGGATTATCTTCCCAATATCTGACAGCAAGTGGGTGAGTCCAGTGCAATGCGTGCCCAAGAAGGGAGGAATCACAGTGGTAAAGAATGACCTCTAGGAGCTAATCCCAACAAGGCTGAACAATTCATGGAGAGTGTGCATGGACTATAGAAAGCTTAATAAAGCTACCAGAAAGGACCACTTTCCCCTTCCTTTTATTGATCAAATGCTGGATAGATTAGCTGGATTCATGTATTATTGTTTCCTTGATGGTTTCTCAGGTTACAACCAGATTAGCATAGACCCCGATGATCAAGAGAAGACGACCGTCACCTGCCCTTATGGCACATTTGCCTTCAAGAGAATGCCATTTGGACTGTGCAATGCACCGGCAACTTTTCAAAGATGTATGATGGCCATTTTCTCTGATATGGTGAAAGACATAATTGAGGTCTTTATGGATGACTTCTCGGTCTTTGGTAAGTCATTTGATGCATGTTTGGACAACCTTGGGCTGATACTGAAAAGATGTATAGAAGCCAACCTGGTTCTCAACTGGGAGAAATGCCATTTTATGGTAACTGAAGGAATTGTCTTGGGGCATAAGATCTCACAAAAGGGAATTGAAGTGGATAAGGCAAAGACTGAAGTCATTGAGAAGCTCAGCCCACCAACCACAGTCAGGGGAGTGAGAAGTTTCCTGGGCCATGCTGGTTTTTACAGGAGGTTCATTAAAGATTTTTCGAAAATTTCTAAACCTTTGTGCAATTTGCTTGAAAAGGACACTGCTTTTATTTTTGATGAATCCTGTTTAAATGCATTCACTGAATTGAAAAACAAACTCATCACTGCACCTGTGATCATTACACCCGAGTGGTCACAACCTTTTGAACTAATGTGTGATGCAAGTGATTTTGCAGTTGGTGTTTTACTTGGACAAAGAAGGAATAAGGTGTTACATGTGGTTTACTATGCTAGTAAAACCCTTAACTCTGCACAAGTCAACTATACCACTACAGAGAAGGAAATGCTGGCAATTGTATTTGCATTTGACAAATTCAGAGCTTATTTGTTAGGGATGAGAGTCATAGTCTATACCGACCATGCAGCCATCAGGTACTTGATCAACAAAAAAGAGTCTAAACCAAGGTTGATTAGATGGGTGTTGTTGTTGTAGGAATTTGATTTGGAGATAAGAGACAAAGGGTGCTGAGAATCAAGTAGCAGACCATCTGTCAAGCTTGAAGAAATTCCAGAAGACACAACTCCAATCTCAAAAAAATTCACTGATGAGTCACTCTGGCGAGTGACAGGCACACTCATGAGAGTGACAGGTAACAGGCCTTGGTTTGCAGATTTTGCTAACTTTGTTGTTGCTGGTGTTATTCCCCCAGATCTCACCCCACAACAACGCAAGAGATTCTTACACGATGCTCAACTCTACCTATGGGATGAACCTACTTATTCAAAAGATGTGCAGACCAATTGATCAGAAGGTGCATTCCAGAATCTGAATTCACAGAGGTGTTGCACAAATGCCACGGTTCACCCTATGGTGGACATTTCACCGGTCAAAGGACGGCAATCAAGGTTCTACAAGCTGGACTGTACTGGCCAACCCTGTTCAGAGATGCAAGAGAATTTGTCAAAAGCTGTGACCGGTGCCAAAGGACAGGAAATATTTTCTGGAAAAATGAGATGCCACAGCAGAACGTGCTTGAAGTGGAACTGTTTGATGTATGGGGGATAGACTTCATGGGTCCCTTCGTGTCATCCTTTGGGAATTCCTACATCCTATTGGCAGTGGACTACGTTTCAAGATGGATAGAAGCTGTGGCTGCAAAGAACAATGATGCTAAAATTGTTCTCAGGTTTCTAAGAAAAAATATTTTCGCCAGGTTTGGTACACCCAGGATGATACTCAGTGATGAAGGATCACACTTCTGTAACAAGTCATTTGCAGTCATGGTAAAGAAATATGGAATCAGGCACAAGGTATCAACACCGTACCATCCACAATCAAACGGGCTAGCAGAAGTGTCAAACAGGGAAGTGAAAAGAATCCTGGAAAAGGTTGTTAATTCTACCAGGAAGAATTGGTCTTCAAGGCTGGATGAAGTCTTATGGGCATATAGGACAGCATACAAGACTCCCATTGGTATGTCTCCATTCAAACTGGTCTATGGAAAAGCATGCCACTTGCCAGTAGAGTTGGAGCATAAAGCTTATTGGGCTATCAAGGAACTGAATCTTGATCCGGACAAAAGCAAAGAATTGAGATTGATTCAGTTGAATGAACTGAAAGAATTCAGACTAGAGGCATACGAATCGTCCAGAGTCTATAAAGAGAAAACTAAGGCTTACCATGATCAACACATTGTCAAGAAGAACTTCCAAGAAGGACAAGAGGTCTTGTTGTACAATTCCAGGCTGAAATTCTTTCCAGGGAAATTGAAGTCAAGATGGACCGGGCCCTACAAAATCAACAAGGTCCTAACTCATGGAGCAGTGGAGATCACGAATCCACAAAATGGCAACACTTTTTTGGTTAATGGTCAGAGGCTTAAGCCATACCTTGGATGGACAGAAGGGAGTAAAGGACAGAACTATCAAGTTCTGGTCCTGAAAGAACTTTACTGAAATTTCTTTTGAAGTCTGGCATGAGACTTAAAACCAATGCGCTTTATGGGAGGCAACCCATACGTTTTGCTTTTGTATGGCTGACAATGTGCTACTCTAATTTTTGCAGGATTAGATAAGAAATTTGCCACCCCAACAGATTTCAAAAGGTGTAACAGAAAGGGCCTCAGGTAAACTCACTCCTAGGAGTGAAGAAGGTCACTCAGCTGAGTGAACCTACGGGAAGGAATCCCACCAATTTTCTAACCCTGACGTCACTCACGCAAGTGGAAAAGTCCACTCGCCTGAGTGAGAACAACTGTACGACACTTTCTGCAAAAAGTCACCTTTTGGGTTGCAGTTATGGTTTAAGTTTGGGGGGGAAAATTTTCTGGAAAATTTCAAATTTCAATTTTAACCACGTCCGCCTCTTTGAGTCACTTCAGTCAGCCACGATTTCCAAAAACTTTAACTGCTGTGCATTAACTCATAACTCCTTCATTGCTTCGTCTTCTTCATTTTCTTCTTAATTCGAGAATCACTCCTGCAACCACCACTTCCCTGTGTGAACATACTAACAATTTCTCTAAGTTTCCAGGCACATAAGGCAATTTTCAGATTTAATCAAAAAACCCCTCTTTCAATTTCGCCAACACAACTCTTAGGGTTTGTCACAGATGCCGCCGGCAAGGAGAAAGGCTGCTGCCCGCAAAAATGCCTCCAACACAAGGAGAAGGATATCATCCTCCTCATCCTCGCCCTCTCCTGAACGGCAAAGAACGCCCATTCCACCAGCATCCCCTGCCAGAGAACCTACCCCACCGCCACCTCCACAACCACCAAGGGCGCTGCAAGAACAAGCCCTTAATGCCATCACAGATGAATGGGAGCTCAGGTTGTTTCCAAGGAAGAAGGGTTGGGATTTCTTTTTGAAACACATAAGGCGAAAGTTCATTCCAGAAAGGGGAATCGGTGAAGATGGCGCTGCTTTTTCCTACATCAAGCGCCATGGCTGGGAGACCTTCTCCAAACCATCGGTCAAGCCAAGGATCCAGATTGTGCAAGAATTTTACGGCAACTTCCACACTGCCCCCAGAGATGGAGTATTCGTCAGAGGCATCAGCGTCAATTGCAGCACAGAGGCCATCAGGGCCATCTGGAAATTACCAAGAATAAGTAGTGATTACAGGGAAACCCTGGCTGCCCTGCATCCAAATCAACCGCTGGAACAGGCCATTTTTTGGATTAAAGTTCGACCACACATTTTCCACTGGAATCTTATCTTTCAGATCTTGACACTTGGTCAAATCCTTCACTCCAGAGCTCTCTCCTTGTTCTCTAGTACTAAGATTTACACATGTTTCATTCAAATTGCTACTCAATTGAGAGATCAATCTAGGAGAACTCACTTGAGCTGATGTAAATTCTCCCCGTGGATCTCCTCTTTCTTCCAGCGGCTATACTTCTCCAGCTTCCAAACCAGCTTCCTCAGCTCTCTTCTTGGATCTTCATGCCATAACTAACGTGAAATCATGTTGGAAATATCAGACTCGAAGACACACAGTAAGTGTGTTTTCGCCCACACCAGAGGAGAGTCGAAAAAATTCAGTACCACCACACAAGTGAACAGATATTATTATTATTATTTTTTTTAATGTAACTTAAAAAAAATATTATTACTCCTTCTGTTTTTAAAAAGTAGTCAGCGTTTAATTTTTTAAATTTTTATTAAAACTAGTACAAAATTTAAACTAATTGTAGATTTTTTTCGAAACGCAAGGAATATTTTCTTGCTTTTTAAACAAAGTAACAAATAAAGGGATGGATGTCCGATATAGGCAAAATTACTATGTCTCAAAATGATTACGTTGTTTGAATTTTTTATTGTTTTATTATAATTTTTGCTGAAAAATTTTTTTGAGGATGATTATTTTGAAAAAGTTTGCGATAGAGATCGTGGCCCTAATGGAAGTGGCTCCATTTGTTTAACTCCGAACTCGATAGAGGAGCATTCTTTCTCATGCTTTTGTGACTTCGTTCTACTCTATTTGCTGGTGGCTACAATTAAAGAGAAACTTATTAAAAGGATTCTGACAGAAAATTACAAATCAGTAGGTCACAGCGTCGGGGAAATAAAAGGGTGGAATGCATTGAATGGGCTGAAAAACAGTAACAAAGGCCGGGATGAAGAAGGAAATGTTTTCTACATCAGACATCGAACTATGGAAGTTGACATAGAGCCCAAAATCATGAGCGATCCAAATCGACTGTTTTGTTGGGATTTATATTTTTATCACTCTTTTTTTATAAAAAATTGTTCACATTGAATTTTAAAAATCTATATTAAAAATATACAAATTTAAAATATTAAATATATATATATATTTTTTTTGAAACAGAGATAGTATAATTTTTGTTATAATTGTGAAATTTTTATGAACTAGTTGAAGTCCAACATGAACATTCAATGATGGAACATATCAAATAAATATAAAAGTACGTTGAATGATCAGTCTTCAATCACAATTCCGAGCTAATAAAAAACGCTACAACTTGATTACTTCTTTCAGTTGGAAATGAAAGTTCATTATTTATATTACATTGATATTTCACTTGGAAACATCGAAATTGATTGGAAACACACGACAACAAACTTCATATTTGATAAATGATACACACATTTTACAGTACGTACATCATTCATGCATGCAAATAATTAATTACAAGGACATCGGTGATCGTAATCATCACGCGAGAATTCCGACTTCAAACTTTAGAGCTTCTTGTTTGCTCCATCGCTTCCAATCCAAAGAGGATCATCTTTTCTGTACCAATGGCAAGCCTCACCTTTTCCTGGAGAAATTTTTAATGCCTTCAAAGCAATACTCTCAGAAGGCCATGCTGAAGTATCCATGTGACACACGGCGAGGATCCTGTTAACATGAGTTTTATTTTCAGGTTCAACAAAATCAACGGCGTAGAGGCGAGTTTTCGATGAGATAAGTGAATGACAAAAGTATGTAGCGAAAGGAAAGAAAACTTCATGACAAGAAACGACTTTTTGTGCGTGGAATTGTTTGATATTTCCAATCTCAAGCTCTTTTCCGGACCCTTTTGAGCTTAAGGTACTCAGTGACACTAATTTTGTCACCCCTAATGCTTTCTTGGAGAATTCTATCATTTCCTCAAGTGAGTTAGAACATGATCTGATCTCGCCTTTTAGGGCTGGCATATTACAATACCTCGTGCTTCTTTCTAGGGTGTCTTTCATTGAGCTGGAAGAGAATAAAGTAGGGAAATATTTTTGGAGATTTGATGAATTTTTTGTGGATATTTTTGATGCAATTTGGGAAGGAAGAAACGAGCGAGGAGGAAGACTTATTTTATCTAGGTTCGGTAGTCGGATTCGCTTCCCATTTTGGAAAACTGATGAAAGCCTAAAGAAGAAGTTGGGCTCAAGTGATTGACCATCATCATCATCAACATGTGAATTCATATTGTCAGGGGAAGCTCCATATGCACTTAGAACTATTGTCTCCTTGATCACTTGTAATGTAGTTTTTGGTAATGGGGTGCAAGCCAAATTTGCCACGGAACAAAATCCATTCATATTTGAGGATTCTTTATTAGCTGTGGATGAAGCTAATAAGGAATTCATTCTAGAAGCTTGGTTGGATAATGGAGATAGTTTTGATGCAAATGCTTCTGGCATAGCGTTGACCACATTTTTAGACCAAAATTCCTTTTGAGAGGAAGCAACTGAGGAGGGAGAAATTGTAGCAGCAAATCCCACTTCCATTAGTGTGAAGGAATTCAAGAGGAAAAGTAGAAAAAAGGGATATGGCAAGGCTAGACATTTTTAAGCTTCTCATGAAAATAAATTTATCAATGAAGATTGTATTGGTACTGATGTAAAAAATGGATGGAAATAATGCCTGATTTTATAGTTGGAGCACGAGAGAGACATGCATACTATTATGCTAGCTATTTATAACTTCCTTCCGAAGGAAGATCAATTTACAAGAAATAATTTTCCCGTTTCGAAATGATTGTCCAATTTAGACTTTTATTTTCAGTTAAAAAATGGACATTCAAACTAAATAATCATTTGGGAACAAAAGATATATACAAAAATATAAGAGTGTTCCACACCCTTCAGCAAACTAGTATAATGTTGGACGTTCATGGGTTGCTATCTAAATTTCCAATGTTTTCACGCAAGTTACAAAAATATTTTAAAATATTAAGATTGATATAGAGAACTTCATGAGTAAATCGATCATTTCGAAAACAGCAGGGAATGAGATGAAAAAATGGATATGGCAAAGTTAGACTTGTTGAAGCTTCTCATGATTATAATTTTCTCAATAAAGATTCTATTTGTAATGATAAAAAATAATTAAACAATTTTTTTTTTAAAAAAAATGAAATAATCCTTGAATTTAAAGTTGGAGTAACAGTCAGACATGTATACTATTATGCTAGCTAATTAACTTCCTTTCAAATATTTGCTATAATAAACTATGTAAATAAAGGTATTTCATTCCCCGCAACGAATTAGTATAATATTAGACGTTCAGGGGTTTCTATCCAAATTTCCATTGTGTTCACGTTAGCTCCAAAAATATTTTAAAATAATGTATGATCAGTATACACTGACACAGAGACCTTAATGATCAGTAAATCGATCATATATATCGTAGAAAGGGAATGGGGGATAAAGTAATTCATGGTGATAACTTAATTTAGTGTACTCCATTCATGCATGTCGACAATAGAGATGCAGAAAATGTTCAAGGTACCCATCATAAGCTTTCTTCCCCGACACAATCTTCCCCAAGAGCTCACATCAACGGTAAGGTTTGGCACCTCGATGTCGGCTCTTCGCCACCTGGGGCTGTAGTAAGTTCCAAGGGTTGGGATGTTCGCAGATTAAAGCGGTACGTGAGCTGAGTTCAGAACGTCGTGAGACAATTTGGAAACGGATTTATTAGTTTTTGATCTGTTCTTCAAATAATTTATTTGATTCTATAATCTTTGTATATTTTGGTCCGGAAAAACTACACCTAGAGGCTAGAGAATCCAATATTACTTAATTGTCATGATTAAATAAATCAGAACTCAGGACCAACCTGAAAGTATTAAGCCTAAATAATAAGTCTTTAATATTTATTGTTCGACGTTACTCTTTGTAGCTGATTCGAGGTATCTAAATGTGTATTCAATATAATTTTTAAATTTTGCTCCCTAATTGAAACTCCGTGAATGTAAGGTAGTCATTGTCCATGAAAGGATTTCACTCCATGCAAAATAATCGAAGATAATTTTAGTGGGAAAATAGGGGGAGAAAAGGACAAAAAAGGAAAAGATAAAGAGAGAGAGAGATAGAGAGAGACTACAATGACATTCAGTAACGCAACCAATTATTGTTATATCATATACCTAATCTGATAATGTATAGCTTTTGTAAACAGAAATAATAGTACCCATTAGTATCATAAAAATAATGAACATTCCAAATTTTCAATCTTAAGAAAAAAATAATATAATTTACAATTTATAATGTGTATCATTTTTATGAACCGAAGAGAGTAAAACTGGAAATGGATAGCTAGCTTTATTTTTCCCATGTATGTATAATGTACTAAATGATGGGGTGTCAAGCCACACAAATAAAATAACCTACTTCAAACTACTGTAATATAGGGAAGTAAGGTCATCTCCTCAGGGAACGATGGATTGTTTCCTTCAAATTAATGCAAAAGAGATTTTTGGATTGTTTTTCTAAACTAAGATAATGAAATACAAATAACGAAAACTAAATAAAAGAAAAAAAATCAAAGTAACAGACTTCTGACTCAAGGAACGGATAACTCAATTATTTCATTAATCATAGGCTACTAAAACTACTCTTGCAATTTAAGCATTCAACCAAAGATCTATTAGGATAGCCGTAATAAATCAATTAATCTCCCTAAATTAACTAACCAAGCCTAGCACTCAATTAATCCTTATCATAATTCGGCTGGGCACGATAGCGTTTCATACCAAACAATGATAGCATAAAAACCAAGGAAATATAGTTGAACCAAAATCTAAACAATTGAGATAGCTACAACTATTCAGACTTTGACTCATTGATTCCACATTCAAACTAACATGCATATTCAATGTCTCACCAATACACATGCTTTGTCTAATTGCTACTCAGTACTGCCAGTTCTTGTCTATTACGTAACATTCAACTAGCAGATAGCACGAGAAAATAAATAACAAATCTTAGTTGTCAATTTGAATGATATCTACTTTCATAACTCAATATAAGAATCAACAAATACTTAAATCATAGGAAGAACAATAAATTAAGAACAAAACCTCATAATGGAATAATTGAATAAATCCTTTGAATCAGAAAGAAAATCCTTAGCCACTCATGATCATAGACATGATAGCTAATTTATTCATAGAAAAATAGTACCAAGTCTAGAAGAATTGAAAACCCGGAGAAACGGAGACAGCTCTGACCTCCAAAGCCAAAAGAAAAAGCTTCGCACTCTTGTTGTTTCTTCGAACAAAAAAAAAGACGGCTAAAACAAGAAAAACTTGCGGCCTTTATATAGAATTAGGTCAGCCGCAACTATTAAAACAAGGGTCAAAATTGCAGAATTGGTCCTCTAACTTTTCAGCCTCTCAACAATTGGTCCAAATTTTCTTCAATGATAAAATTCAGTCCATAAAGTTTCTTATTAGCAGCTTCTTCTCCCAACAACTTCAATATTTTGTAATTAGGTCCATCATTGGAGTAAACTTCTCCCTTTGCTTAAGTTGGATGATTTTTTTCAGTCCCTTTTTGTATCAATTAGCTCCAAAAAGTAGCAACCTCCGATTTCCAGTTCCTAACACAAAACATTAATAAAACTTAATGAATTAAAACCATCCAAGTCCATAAACTCATAAAATAATAACAATTAAAGTATAATTTATAGACTCTATCAAATTCCCCCACACTTAAGGCATGCTTGTCCTCAAGCATTAACGAACTAAGAATTCTAAACTTCCAACAAATTATTATTTATGATGCGCCTCAGGAACTTGAACACTCAAAAGAAATCATGGTAATAATAAAACAACAATTCACAACCGAATCAAATACATTACGTGCTTTTACCCTTTAGCCCTTTGTGTGTGTGTGTAAACCACTTCATAGGGACATCACTATCACATATAGCATAAAATACAAAAATTCAAATGCAAATATGCCACTGAAGAGTGAACTTAGGATCCCTAATTCAGACTGTACTTCAATGCAATGTTACTCCTACACATATTATGAAACCGTAGGCTTACAATTACACCTCACATAAAACAATTCAACGCACTTCCCTCGTACCCATTCTTCAGTGTCCATATGGCTTTTCTTCAGGATCTTTCCCACTCAGGCCCCTACCGAGAGCATTTTTCCACTTGATTTATGTAGTGATTTACATAGTGGCTCAGCAACTTAGGGCAGTCTTCTTACTCATATTTTCTCACCGATGGGCCTGAGGACACTCTGCTAGTTGTTTGCCAAACTTCTAACCTATCAATGGGCTAGCATCAAAATTGAATGCCCTTCCTTTTCTCCCTCTTTAAATTGTACCTAACCTCAAAAAAGCATCCGCCAACAACCCCTCCCTCACACTTACTTAGTACAAAGTACTTTAAGCAAGAAGGTAAAAAGGCTATTTTCAAACCACCACTCCCCCCGTTTTCCGGGTTTGAAGTGATGATAGGGTTAATCCTTATTTTGAGTTTCATAATATAGT
Source organism: Oldenlandia corymbosa var. corymbosa (assembly GCA_949775105.1). NCBI lineage: Eukaryota > Viridiplantae > Streptophyta > Magnoliopsida > Gentianales > Rubiaceae > Oldenlandia > Oldenlandia corymbosa. Next base: position 3,141,196 of record OX459123.1, read on the forward strand.
AAGGTCCCACATACAAATGGTACAAATAATGAATGAATCAAATCAAACTTTGGCATATCACATGAATTTAGGCAATTACACATACATGTTAAGTTTATCCTAGAGTTATGAATAAAGTGCGCAAGTAAAGTATTCAGGGTATAACACATAATGCATAGACTCAAAAGAAATATTTGTCCCAATGTAATTAGATTTCATAGAGTCTCAAGTTAAGTTCATCATCGGCTATTTTTGGTATTTTTTATTTTTCTGACTTTTTTTTCATTTTTCAATGTTTTTCTTCTTTTTTTTTTATAAAACATAAGCAAACATTAAAATAAAAAAAAACAAACAGACAAGAACACCTAAAATCCCCCCCACACTTAAAACAAACATTGTCCGCAATGTAGCAAAAGATATAAAAAGGAAGAGCAACACTTCCCTGAAAAATGTTTTTGGTGATGCTGGTGCGAAACAACAATTGACGAACGATGATAATAGCAGTAGAAGCTAGCCAATGATCCAATTGAAGTTTGGTTTGCCCGATTGCAACTTTGGGATTTAGGGTTCCTGGAAAAGAACAGAAAAGGAAAAAAACAAAAATAAAAATAAAAATAAAATATTTTTGGGTTTTTTTTTTTAAAAAAAACGAAATAGGGAATGTCATGTTAGACGTGATCACGTCTACGGCGTCGTTCGAATCTGCCCTGGACAATAAAACAAGCGTTAAAAAAAAATAAAAAAAATTCAAACACTTACTTTCTTAGGCATAATCACACCTAAAAAAAAAAACAACACTTGCAAAAATTAATCCAGCAAACCTAAAATGCACCTATCCATGATCATGCTTACAAAACACTATTTTTCTTAAAACATTAAGCACACATTAAAATTCAACTCCAAATCACAAAACTAACTAATGAATCAAACACAACATAAATTTAAACATTTTGGGTTGCCTCCAAAACAGCGCCTTTCTTTATTGTCTTTGGCTAGACCAATTAAACGCGCCTCAAGGTGGAAATTTTGAAACTCCACCTAACAATGGAATATGATAAAACCCTGAACAAATTTCAATAAAATCAAAGTTAGATGGACTGGATTCAGATTCAAATGCAGATATAGAATCAGCAAAATGAGGTGGAAAATAACCCCCCCTAACAGTTTCTTTAAACACTCCACATCTATCTAGTCTTCCTAAAATTACATCTATCTTTAGTCCTATTTCAGGAGGTCGAGGAAGATGTCCATATGCACAATCTAGAGATATCGGTGGCGGTTTTGACTCTAGTATTGGAGATTTCCATTCATCAATTATATCAGCAATAGAACATGGTAAAGTATTCCTGGATCATTGCATTTGGAAGAAAATTTTGATTGTAACATACCAGATATATCTTCTCCAACTACTACCTCATTCTTAGAAAAGTTCTCCATCACTTTCTGTTTGGGCTCCTCTATCTTTGGCTCTACTGACATATCTGAAAAAGAAGTATCAGCTGCATTAGTTTGATTAAATAAAATGGAAAGATCAACTATCTCATTGTCGTCCAATGCCTCTGATTCATTTTTCTCTACTTCCATATGTTTCAAATCTTCTGCATTTTGAATAGGTACAGTCTCCACACCATAAATCTGTTCTATGAAAGGATATTTCATTTTCTCTAACTCAGCCCTTGAGAATCTGCTCGGAAATGGAGGAAGTATCATGTAACGTGAATCTTCTCTAACAACTTCCTTCGCTACCTTCTTCTCAAATACATCATCTTTGGGAGTCACTTCTTTCATGGCATACACACTTTCAACAGGATTAACTACCGATGGAGATGGTAATTCCACAGGCTTTGAAACTTCGAACTTGCTAATAGCATTAGCTAGCTGGCTAATTCGGCTCCCCAAATCCTGTATGCTTACCCTTGTTTCCTGTTCAAATTCAAGAGTATTAGTTGCCAAAGTATTAACAATCTCATCTAAAGACAAACCTGAGCTTTGAGACTGTGGAGGTTCCGAAACATGATACACTTGTGGCTGAGATGGCTGATACTCATAGTTGAAATTCTGATAATCCTGCCAGCCTGGATCATATGAATATGAACGATGTTCGTATCTTTCTTGTGGCGATCTCCAAGATTCTCTCATGGCATTCTGACCCTCCCACCGGTAGTATGGTAATTTTGGACAAAAATCGCTAGTATGACTAGTCATTAAACAAATACCGCATCTTTGGACTTGTTTCTGTTGACCTATAGCCATATTTTTCACAAGAGACGTTAGTTCAAATAATATTTGCTCAAGATACGATGAACTTACCTCATTTTTATTCCAATGGTCATCTCGTCGATTCCAAGATTGATGTGCATATGAGTCCATTGCAAAAGAAAAAAAAAACTAAAATAAAACAAAACAAAAATTTAAAGGAAATAAATCAATTAACACCGTTCCCCGGCAATGGCGCCAATTTGATGGAGTGTCAAGCCACACAAATAAAATAACCTACTTCAAACTACTGTAATATAAGGAAGTAAGGTCGTCTCCTCAGGGAACGATAGATTGTTTCCTTCAAATTAATGCAAAGGAGATTTTTGGATTGTTTTTCTAAACTAAGATAATGAAATACAAATAACGAAAACTAAATAAAAGAAAAGAAATCAAAGTAACAGACTTCTGACTCAAGGAACGGATAACTCAATTATTTCATTAATCATAGGCTACTAAAACTACTCTTGCAATTTAAGCATTCAACCAAAGATCTATTAGGATAGCCGTAATAAATCAATTAATCTCCCTAAATTAACTAACCAAGCCTAGCACTCAATTAATCCTTATCATAATTCGGCTGGGCACGATAGCGTTTCATACCAAACAATGATAGCATAAAAACCAAGGAAATATAGTTGAACCAAAATCTAAACAATTGAGATAGCTACAACTATTCAGACTTTGACTCATTGATTCCACATTTAAACTAACATGCATATTCAATGTCTCACCAATACACATGCTTTGTCTAATTGCTACTCAAGATCGCCGTTCTTGTCTATTACGTAACATTCAACTAGCAGATAGCACGAGAAAATAAATAACAAATCTTAGTTGTCAATTTGAATGATATCTACTTTCATAACTCAATATAAGAATCAACAAATACTTAAATCATAGGAAGAACAATAAATTAAGAACAAAACCTCATAATGGAATAATTGAATAAATCCTTTGAATCAGAAAGAAAATCCTTAGCCACTCATGATCATAGACATGATAGCTAATTTATTCATAGAAAAATAGTACCAAGTCTAGAAGAATTGAAAACCCGGAGAAACGGAGACAGCTCTGACCTCCAAAGCCAAAAGAAAAAGCTTCGCACTCTTGTTGTTTCTTCGAACAAAAAAAAAGACGGCTAAAACAAGAAAAACTTGCGGCCTTTATATAGAATTAGGTCAGCCGCAACTATTAAAACAAGGGTCAAAATTGCAGAATTGGTCCTCTAACTTTTCAGCCTCTCAACAATTGGTCCAAATTTTCTTCAATGATAAAATTCAGTCCATAAAGTTTCTTATTAGCAGCTTCTTCTCCCAACAACTTCAATATTTTGTAATTAGGTCCATCATTGGAGTAAACTTCTCCCTTTGCTTAAGTTGGATGATTTTTTTCAGTCCCTTTTTGTATCAATTAGCTCCAAAAAGTAGCAACCTCCGATTTCCAGTTCCTAACACAAAACATTAATAAAACTTAATGAATTAAAACCATCCAAGTCCATAAACTCATAAAATAATAACAATTAAAGTATAATTTATGGACTCTATCACTAAACCATTTAGATATGAATGTCACACGTTACATTTGTTTAAGAAATTTATGATGATGTACATGCATATCCAATTGGTGAATTAATTATCTTCCTTTACTCTAAAAAGTGGCAGAATGGGTACATAGGTTATTTAAAGTCTCCGCTATAATTAATCAACAATTATACCACATCCGTCCAAAAAAAATAATGCACATTGAGTTTGAAATTGGTTCTAAAATTAGTATAAATCTCAAAAATTCAATGTGAACAATTTTTTGGACCGAAATAGTAATAAAATTACAGATAAAATGCCTTCAAAAATGTATTTCCCGAAACAAGCTCATCAGGTTAGATGTAGATATGAAGAGCTGTGATTTTATTCATCAATTATCAGCCATTAATTTTCCTCCGTTGCTCAAATATTTAATTACCACTTGCTGGCGGCTTTAAGTTGGTTGGGAGATGGAAACATGCAAATGATATAAACTATCGAAATAAGTTGGAGAAAAAAACAAGAATGGTTGGTTTGTCATAAAACTTGCCAATCAGGAACCACCCAAATTTAATTGACATTTTTAGGCCTCACAAAAATAATTCTGATTCTTATATTATTTTAATTCAACAAATATATGATTATGGTGTATTTTTCGTTCAATTTTAGCAAAGTAAGAAGGCGTAATATGTGTAGTTTGACAAAAGATGTTGCCTGACACTTTAGTGAGATACTATGTAAACAATTGATGTCTGATTACTTGCTCTAATGCGTTTAGTTAACACTCCTTCTATCCTAAAATTATTTTCAGTTAAGATTTTCACTTATAATTTAATTTGTACTTAACATGAAAATCTAAACTATATAGTAATTTCATAATAGAGTAAAAAAATTATTTTGTTAGGATATTTGTATTAATGAGAATAGGATTAATTATTTAACTGATGTCACACCGAATATAATAAAAAACAGTGGCAATGTATTTTTTTTTTCCCCTCACGGTGGATGGTTCGTCACATCGCCTAAATCTTTTCTTCTTGGAACTTTTTCTGCCACAGACCTAGTACGAACTATTAAATATATTCTTTCCTCTTAACCTAGTACACATTGATTACACGGATACGAAGTATATTGAAAATCCGTATGTCATAGTTTGATGGCCACCGAAATAAAATTATAGAACTTTTGCCGTGAATACTAAATGTGTTCGTTCGCAATTTCCTGATCATGTTCAGAATGTGAATTATGCTCCCTTGTCAACAAAAAAAGATCACCTTATTTTTGTGATTTGTACTAATTATACTTCTCTTTTCCCAAACGAAATTCTGCATTGAGTTGTTAAATTTTTTTAAAAAATAATAAAAATCTTAAATTTCAATGTGGACTTTTTTTTTTTTGGACACAGAAGAGTTATATAGATTGAATTGTGAGTACCTATTTACTTAACATACATATTTCACTTTTATTTCAATTTTTATTAAAAATGAAAAATCCAAAATTGACAATAATTTCGGAACAGAAGACATGCTTTAAAACTTGGAAAAAACCATGATGTATCTTTTCCAAACCCCCCTCTTTTCTTGTTGAAAAGTATAGTATGACACTATAAATCATGTGTGTGCAATATGAATGTAGTGGTGAAGTCTTGATTCCAAAAGGAACAGAAAGCGAGAAAAAAAAAGAATCAAAAGATGAACAGGTAAACACATCATAAACATCTGACCTTCATGATATGAGTCAGATTTCCAAAGTAACTCAAAATCCATAATGGAAGTAGATTATTTCGACCATCTCAAAAAACATATTTCGACCCTTTTTTTCAGATGGAAACGGAAGTAGATTATTTATATTTTACATTAAATTCTTTTTTCACACTGGAATTTTAACTTGTTGGAAACATCGAAATGGGTAAAAGGAAACACACATACACACACACACACACACAGGAATTTTTAAATACGTACATCATTCATGCATGCAACAACTTAGTACGAGTATAGAGGATAGTGATCATTATTGATATGTGAAAAACCCTAATTTAGAGTTTCTTTTTTCCTCCATTGCTGCCGATGAAGAGAGGATCGTCTTTTCTGTACCAGTGGCAAGCCTCGCCTTTTCCTGGAGAGATTTTCAAGGTCTTAAAAACCATATGTTCAGCTGGCCATTTTGATGTATCCATGTGACATACTGCCAGGATCCTGTTAACATGAGCTTTCGTTCGAGGATCAACAAAATCAACAGCGTAAAGGCGAGCTTTCGATGAAGAGAGCAAATGACAAAAGTAGGTCGCAAATGGAAAGAAAACTTCATGACAAGACACTATTTTTGAGCATGGAATTGTTTGATGTTTCCAATTTCAAGCTCTTTTCCTGACCCTCTTGTGCTTTTCGTACTCAATGCGAGCAACTTTTTCGCACCCGAAGCTTTCTTCGAGAAATCAATGATGCCGTCGATGGAACTAAAACAGTTTATGATTTTGCCTTGGCCTTTTAGGTCGGGGCTAGCTGGCATATTGCAATACCTGGTGCTTCTTTCAATGGTTTCTTTCATAGGCCGGGAAGCGAATAGATTTGGGAAATATTTATGGAGATCAGCTGAATTCGTGGTGGATATTCTGGTTGCAATTTGGGAAGGAAGAAATGAACGAGGAGGAAGACTTATTTTATCAAAGCTTGGTAGCAGAATTCGCTTCCCTTTTTGGAGAACTGGTGAAAGCCTAAAGAAGAAGTTGGGATCAACTGATCCATCATCATCATGTGAATTAATACGACTTTTATAAGGGAAACTCCATATCCACTTAGAATTACTGTCTCTTTGACAACGCCTAAGATACTTGCTGGTAATGGGGTGCAAGCCAAATTAGCCGTGGAACAAAATCCTTTAGTATTAAAGGATTCTGCAGTAGATGCGGAAGAAGCAAAGAAGGAATTAAGAGTGGAATCTTGGTCAGACAGTGGAGAGAGTTTTGATGCAAATGCTTCTGGCATGGAGTTGACCACATTTTCTGACCAGAATTCAAGTTGAGAGGAGGAAACTGAGGGAGGAATTGTAGCAGAAAATGCCACTTCCATTTGAGAGAAGAAATTCAAGAGGAAAAGAAGAAAGATTGGAATGGCAAGGCTAGACATGTTGAATACTTTTCTCATGATTTAACTTGATCAGTGAGAATTGTATTGTTATGATGGGAAAATGGAGGTGTAATAACCATGTATTTATAGTTGAAGGAATAGAGAGGCATGCATGCTATTTTTGTATGTTTCCAATTAAGATTATTTTGCAAAACAACATTACAAGAGGAAACTTTACGTAGCATACTTAGTTCCTGATGTATTTTCCTCCGTCTGATTCTTGTTTGAATCAAATCCCATTATGGGTGAAGTGAGTGTTTCAAAAAAATAATTGTTCTCTTCATTGTATTCAGAAAATTTGTTTACGAAATAAAACCCGCAGCGACATATGATTCAAATAATCAATGAATAGTGCTAGAAGCATACATACTACGTAGTTGTTGACATTAGAATTCTTACTCTTGCAAATAGTAAGATTTTATTTGGCCTTATAAGTTTCTCATAGTGTTAGGAAGCTGTAGATCCTTAAAATGCTTAATTAGAACAATAGTGGATAATGTAAACAGCATAACTAGAGCTTCTCTCCACATGTATAACCATCCTTTCTAATCTGATTAATAAGGTACAATTCTCAAAAAAAAAAAAAACCTTTCCTGTCCGACTATAGAAATAAATCATACTGTCCATCAAGAATTTTCCGATGATACGAGGGCTTCGAAGATAACATCGGGAAAAATAAGAAAGAATGGTTTTACAGACAATGACAACCGTTAATTATATGGGACCAATAAATGATGTCACTTAATATTCCAAAAAACCCTGTTTGCCTTTATTTTATATCCCCTCTCTTCTATTCTGCCTCTATTCTGTCCGATTGTTTTTTACTTTAGTTTAAATGAACGGATCGATTTCTCAAAAAAAAAAAAATTGAAAAAAAAAATGAGCTTCTCAGGGATAGAGTGTTTTTGCTTGTAGTTGGGTAAAATAACAAGTTTGTTGGTGATATTTACTAGGTGGGTGGGTGGGGAGGGGGGGGGGGATGGGATGTTTTTGTTGGCCAGGTTTGCTAGTTTGTCAGAAAAGTGCAAGAAGATTTATTCATAATATCATATGGATCTAAGGAAATTTGTTAGATTCATGATTTTGTATTTTCATCAGCTAATTAGTAATATGTATATTGTTGATTAGAGTAACAACTATTGCGTTACATGGTATATATGGACGTTTGATCGGAAGATACATGCAGGTTTAGTTACAGCATACATACCAATATATTATGCTCTGTTGTAAGTTTTCTTCTATTGACTGTGTGTGTGTGTTTTTTTAAAGAAAAAATAGTTAGTGGACAATTTCCTGTAAATAAATGGATTTTTTATTTTCAAAATAAATAAATAATGAATATTTTCTCTATACTTATAAAAGAACCACAAAGTGATGGTATTAGAGTTTATTACAGTTTTTCGTCGTGATGGCATTTACGCAAATAATTTATTAGATTTTTGTCTTCTTCTCTCTTTTTTTCTTCTAAAATTTTTAATTCTCCATTTCCTAGAGGCTTTAATTTGTTCGGGATGGAAACAAGAAAATGGCGTAACAGAGTAATCTATTAGAGAAAGACAAGATTAATGTTGGATTGTTATGATTTTTTTTAGAAGAAAAATTTCATTTATATGTTGAAAATCGTCCAATTGCGTTTGACAATACGAAGAAACAGTCTAAAACACAACTTATAACAGGTTACTATCATCATATTGTTGTGTTTACAATGAATAAATTTACACAAATCTATCCAAAATAAGACTGGACATACAAATTATTCATATTGTTATGAATAATTTAGGAATAAAATAAAACATACCAATTACCAATCCTTAACAACCGAATCAAGTTATATTGTAACTTCAATCAAAGATGGATGGTTCGTCATATTGCCGAAAGATTTTGTCTTTAGCTTTAGCTTCTCCTACATGGGACAAACAAATTAAATGGAATATACATCATAACGACAACAAATCAGTCATAATTTGGTAATGTATATCAGTCAATCTGAAAATATGCGTTTAAGAACATTATGGAATCTTATTTGAGGAAAAAAGAAATTTCATTTTGAAAGAAAATTTGTCTTTCTAGTCATCAATAATTTCCTGTTTGCACAAAAAGAACCTTGAGTTTGTTGAAAATTTGTAAGAAGGTAAGAAAAAAAAAAAGATTACAGTATATTTTCCGTGCGTGTTTTCTCTTTCGGAAATATAAAAAAGGTATTGAGAATGTAAAACAATAATGTATCAACTAACGTTTTTTAATTAAAAAAAAAAACAAGTGAATGTGGCGGAAAAGGAAACCGACAGAATAAATTGAATAGTAGGTGTTTTTTAAGAAAAGGAGAGATAAAGAAGAAGAAACATTGTAGGTTATTTGAACATCTATATGTGTTTTTTCCACTATATTTCCTTTTTTTAAAAATTTTTTTTCACATATCGACTTTTTCTTAGCTCATTAGATTTTACTCCCATAGCAAAGTTTTTGTTTCATCCCATTTGACGTGGGATGTAGAGATAGAACATGAAACTAGAGATAATTAAGAAACAAAGGAGGAGAAAGAAGATCGATCAAAAATTAAGATTTTCACGGAAGAAAGTAGCAATGGGAGTTGAGTAGATAGAGGAGTTTTTTTTTTTTAATAAAATGGTAGATGGAGAAGTTGAGAGAAACTAATGTGCCGAGACAACAAATGCAATTCCCTCCTATCTGCTTTTATTAGTACGATTTAGTATATTGTTGAAGTATAATTATTTAACTTACGTATTAGAGAACAGAAAATGAAACGATTAAAGTGAGACAACGCCTACAAGAAAATGGAAGTGGTTAGAAGAAGTTAAAGAGAACGAACTACGAGCATCAATTGCAACGGCTATTTTCGTTTTTTCCCTGTAGTCGTGTTAAATCAAAGAAATGGAGATTCTGATTTGAGGATTAATCCCTCGTCTTCCGATGTATATCATAGAGTTTTTATAGGTCCATTAAGTTCAATTGTTTCGTCTTCAGGCCTAATTACACTATTGCATTCTCGTGATTGTCCTTTTTGTGCCCTTTCTTTTTCTTAAACAACCATCTATTGATGCTTGAGAAAGTGCATAGATTATTACGGTGGAGTGAGGTCTGATGGGAAAAGGGAGATATTACAACCAGAGGAAGACTATACATCTACATCTTACTCTATCGGTGTGTCTAGTTTTCCGTCGTACGTTAGTAGTTAATGCCCCTATAAAATCATCACTATTATTTGATGTTAACTACAATGGTAGAAAGAACTTTTTCTTTAGGTAAAGAATAGAAAAGGGAATTGCCCTCTTGATAATTTTATTTACGGCTCCCCCAACTTAGCCCAATTACTAGTTCTAATGCATTGGATTATGTCCAAGGGTGAAAATGTCATAATGCTAACCATAGTTAGGGCATTAACCAACCCAAAAAAAAAAAAAAAGAAACCGTGTTGTAAAAACAGCGTTAGTACTCCTGAACAGAAAATATGATGGTACGTGTCGTCTTAATCTGTAAATGATAAATTTAAGCAAAACAAAATAATTAAGGACGAACAAATTATGTAAATATCTTCATTACTCACGATAACAGGATAACTTTAGAAATACATAGGTCATAACCATTTCTTTCAGCTGAAAACAGAACTAGTACATTATTTATTTTACATTGATTCCATATCGAAAATGGTGCGGCACACGAGTTGCAAGATTGAGAAGACCATCTATGGCTGCAACAACCTAATAATTTAGAGGTTTATTTTCAAAATTATTAATTGAGGAGTCCATCCAAATTTAGACTTTCTTTTTTCCTCCGTTACTACCAATCCAGAGAGGATCATCCTTTCGGTACCAATGGCAAGCCTCTCCTTTTCCCGGCGAAATGTTCAGGGTTTTAAAAACCATATGTTCAGCTGGCCATTCTGATGTATCCATGTGACACACTGCCAAGATCCTATTAACATGAGATTTTGTTTCCGGATCGACAAAATCTAGTAGATGGGCAAAATAACAAGTTTATCAGTGATATGTACTTTGGGGGGAAATGTTTTTTTGGTCAGGTTTGCTAGTTTGTCAGGAATAGTGAAATAAGATTCAGTCATTAAATTAATTCTTATATTCATAATTTGTATTTTCATCAGCCAACCAATGAGTACTTCATCCGTCCTATAATTATTGCCCAGTTTGTATTTTCATTTCTAATTCAAATTGCACTTAAAATGAAATCTCAAAGTAGACAATAATTTCAGGACGAAAGGAGTAATATAATGTTGATTGGAGTAACAACTCTTGCGTTACATGGTATCTGAACGTTTGATCGGAAGATACATGCAGGTATAAATAAAGGATACACAACAATACATTATGCTCTCTTGTAAGTTTTCTTTTATTGACTGTGTTTTTTTTAAAAAAAAATGGCTAGTGGACAATTTTCAGCAAATAAATGGATTTTTCTTTATAAATAAGCAAATATTTAGTTTCAATGAATAAATAAGTGACAGCATTTGCACAAATAATTTAGAGTTTTGTCTTCTTCCCCGTCTTTTTTTTTCCCGCTGTATGAAGGTAGCAAAAATATTTAATTCTCCACTTCCTAGTGGCTTTAATTTGTTCGATATGAAAACAAGAAAATGATGTAACGGAGTAACGTATTAGAGAAAAACAAGATTAATGGTTGGATTGTTATGAATATTTTAGGATTAAAGTAAAAAATACTAATCCTTAACAACCGAATCAATTTATATTGTAATTTCTATCAGGTTCGTCACATTGCCGAAAGATTATTGTCTTTAGCTTTAGCTGCTCCTGTCTGTACAAACAAATTGAATGGAATCTATAGTACTTAATTAAAGCAGCAAACAAAAAAGACATGTGTCAGCACTACAATAAAAATTTTCTCGCTAAAAGTCATTTTCAGTACAAAATCATTTTTGACACGTGGCACTCTAACTAATCAGAAAAAAAGATGGAATAGATAAATACAGAAATCCCTTAATTATATCTACATAAAAATCTCTTAATTATAGGTATACAATAATCCTTTAAAACAACAATATTTAGTTGATAAAATCAAATGTAAGGAAATCCCTTTAAATCAAGTGAAACACCATCTCTTCCATTCGGCTCCCATCTCACACCGTGCCTTTAAATCAATTACTTAAAATCTGACATCAATTATCAATACATCTCTTTCCACAACAGAGAAAAAATAAGCTGTCATTAAAGAAATTTGATTTTTTAAGGATGATTTTTTTTAATTCTTCTGTTGTAGATATTGGTTTATGATTTATGTAAACTCGGGCATAAGTTAACTATTATAAATTAAATGTTGTAAATTTGGGTATAGATTTATATGTAATAACTCACTTTCTGCCCTTTCAATCAATTTTTTATTCTTCAATTTTTTTTTATTCTTTTAAGAATAATTCGTATTTTTTATTTAATCGATTTAAAAATACAGGCGGCATCCCGGACATTCGCCCGGGGCAAGCATCTAGTATAGATTATGACGATAACAAATCGGTCATAATTTTGTAATGTATATCTGTCAATCTGAAAATTAGATGCGTTTAAGAAAATTAGAGAATCTTATTTGAGGAACAAAACAATTTCATTTGGAAAGAAAATTTGCGTTTTTGGTAATCACAATTGGTTCATTAGGAGAAGTTGAAGAGAGTGAACGACACGTCAATTACCACGGGTATTTTCGTTTTTCTCCTGAACTCGTGTTAAAACAAAGAAATGGAGATTCTGATTTTGGGATTAATCAATCCCTCGGCTTCCGCTCTATACGATTAGAGTGAGTTTTTATAGGTCGATTAAGTTCAATGGTTTCGTCATCAACCAAAACATTACACTATTGCATGCTCGTCATTGTTTTCTTCCTGCCCTTTCTTTTTCTTAGACAGTCATTTCTTGATGCCTTGGAAAGTGCTTAGATTATTACTGTGGGGTGAGTTCTGACCGGAAAAGGCAAATATTACCACTACAGGAAGACTACACATCCGCCTCTTACTATAAAAATCATAACTAGTATTTGATGTTAACAATCATGGTAGAATCTTTTTCTTTCTTAGGCAAAGAATAGGAAAAGGGAATTGCTTACTTGATAATTTTGTTTACGGCTCCCAACTTAGCCCAACTACTTACTGTGCAAACCCTGATACAAATGGGTGAAAATGTCATAATACTAACAATAGTTAGTGAACCTATCATTAATGCAGGAACCAGGCACATTTTAAAATCAAATTTCATTATTCCTTGAATTATAATCATATATGATTAGTAAAAACAATGTTAATCCTAAATATATATATATATAATATTAAAAGAAAAACAAACACAAAAATACTCGTGTTGTAAAAACAACGACGTTAGTCCTGAATACTCTCTCTGTCCCAAAATTTTTCTCCATTTTGAGATTTTACTTTTAGTACAAAATTTTAGGACGGAGGGAGTACATAATAAGTACTTGTCTTATCAATCCGAAAATGATAAAAATAAGCAAAACAATATTATTAATGACGAACAAATTATGTAAAAACCTTCATTACTCACAATAACAGGATAATTTTACAAATACATAGGTCATGACCATTTCTTTCATCGGAAAACTGAAATACATTATTTATTTTACATTGATTCAATGTCGAAAATGGTACGGCACACGTGTTGCATGATTGAGAAGTTCACAAGGTAAACCATATCTGGGGTACAACAACCTAATAATTTAGATGATGATTTACACAACTATTTGGCTAGGATTCCATCCAAGTTTGGGCTTTCTTTTCTCTCCGTTGCTGCCAATCCAGAGAGGATCATCCTTTCTGTACCAATGGCAAGCCTCACCTTGTCCCGGAGAAATGTTCAGGGTCTTAAAACCATATGTTCAGCTGGCCATTCAGATGTATCCAAGTGACAAACTGCCAAGATCCTATTAACATGAGCTTTTGTTTCCGGATCGACAAAATCGACTGCGTAAAGACGTGTATTTGATAAGGGAAGCGAATGGCAAAAGTAAGTGGCAAATGGAAAGAAAACTTCATGGCAAGACACAATCATTTTAGTGTGGAACTGTTTGATGTTTCCGATTTCAAGCTCTTTTCCTGACCCTCTCGTGCTTTCAGTACTCAGTGAGATTAATTTTTTCTCCCCCAAGGCTTTTTTCGAGAATTCTATCATGTCCTCTAATGAGTTGGAACATGTTTTGGTTTCGCCTTTTAGGGCTGGAACATTACAATACCCGATACTTCTTTCGATGGTTTCTTTCATTGGCTCGGAAGCGAATAAGTTCGGGAAAACTTTCTGGAGATCAGCTGAATCTGTGGTGGATATTTTGGATGCTATTTTAGTCGGAAGGAATGAGCGAGGAGGAAGACTTGTTTTATCAAAGCTCGGAATTTGGACTCGTCTCCTTTTGAAGAACTGATGAAAGCCTGAAGAAAAAGTTGGGGTCAAGTGATGAGGAGGCATGTTCATCATGTAAATCAAAAGCTTTGCTGCTAATAGAAACTTTATCCACTTAGATTTCGAGTGGCCTCGATCGTAGCTAAAGTATTTTCTGATAATGGGGTGCAAGCCAAATTGGCTTTGGAGCAAAATCCATTCTGATTGAAGGATTCTCGGTTTGATGTAAAAGAAGAAGTTAGGGCAGAATCTTGGTTGGATAATAAAGAGAGTTTTGATTCAATTGATTCAGGCATTGGATTGACAACATTGTCGGACCAAAACTCTAGTTGAGAGGAAGCAACTGAATTGGGAGGAAATCTAGCAGCAAATGCTACTTCCAATTCTTGGACAGAATTGGAGAGAAAGAGAAGAAAGATTGAAACGGCGAGACTAGACATGTTGAATTTTCTCATGATTTAAGTTGATTAGTGAGGATTCAAGAATAGGTGTGATGGAAATATTGATCTGTGTAACCCTTTATTTATAGTTGATTGATGGAGAGGCATCAATGCTAAAAAGATCATCACAAGGCAAATAAAAACAAATTGATTAGGAAAACAATAAAAAGAAAATCTATTCGAGCTATACATCACCAAAAGTTTATACACCAATAGAACTTCACCATTATGCCAAACTCGAAGCCAAATTTTCGTGACTATAGTAAATTGACAATAATTTACTGCAATAAAATTCCAAATTAACAACCACTTCTTGCTTGTTGAAATAAATTCGGAGAGCTTTCCAACTGTACAATGATCAAGTGCTAACTGCTCCTATTCCAGCTATTTGAGGTAATTAGTCAAAGTAAACCTGAAAATAAACATTAAATAAATCAATAAATAATTGTTCCGCAAGGCCTTTTCATCTCCTAGGATTGAAGCTTGTGTTTTCTTTACCGACGTGGAAAGTTTGATTAATATACCTTATATGGACATATTAATAGCTTCTTGATAATACTCCTGCGTCATTTCTTTCTCCTTCTTTTTTTCTCTTGTTTTTTGTCTTCTTTCTACACTATATATCAAACAATATTGCTGATATATGGTGATACGTGCAATAATTAGTTTTCAATCATGTTTTTGTCTTGTGAGGTACGTTGAGGATAAAAGATAATCATAAACTTGTTAACGTGTGTCCTACATATACATGTAAGATTGACAATCTGATGCGAGAATGCACGTTTAGTTTATATTTTTTTTTTATTTACTTTATCAGTTTCACTAATATGCAATTGTGTAGCTGATATGGCTTTATAGTCCATGAGATTCTTATATTTTAAATAATGTCCCAAAAATATAGTTAATTATCGTTGCAGAGAACAAAAATGACTATAAGCTTATGAATGTAGGACCTTCCTAAATTTTATAATATAAATCATTAGGTCTAAATACTTATCCATGCACTTCATGCCAGCAAATAAAACAAGCCTCCACAATTAAAAAAAAAAAAGAAAAAAAAAGAACAAAAGACTTCCCTTGTCAATAATGTGAATTCAAGACCTAGCCCAATCAAGTATCCTTTACCGATCTTCAAATGATCATATAAGACCATATGTGGTTCTATCTCAAAACTAAGTGACAATGAGTGGAGTATCACATTATGATACTTATATGTGATTTCAAGTGTTACAATTTTTTCATGTGAGACAAGTGTCTTTCACTTGTTTTTCACTAACCACACTCACTTCAACACCCCTTTCTAAAGCCCAAAGAGGTTGGACCAGTCCTTTTCGGAGCTGTATAACTCTGATACACTGTTGGCCAGTACACTTACATCACAAGTCAACCTACAAATCCATATGTCGCACAGCCCACTGTGATACCATCTGGAAATGGTCTATAAAACTCCACATGTGGTCCCACCTCAAACTAGTTGGCAATAATGCGAGTTGCGCATGGGACTTATATGTTGGTTTCTAGTGTTATAATTTCTCCATGTGCGACAAGTACTTTTGACTAGTTTTTTACTCACTAAACTCACTTCATCAATCGATACAAGAAATAAAAAAAATAAATAAAAAATCAGAGACTGTTGATCATGGTCATTTGAACTCTACATATCTAAGCTCCAAAGACTAATAAAAGCTTCTCATTTGCTACATCTCAAAGTATAATTTATTGTGTCATAATATTTTAGGACAGACAAAATGTTTTATTTATGCTCTTGCAAAAAAAAAAGAAAAAGAAAAAGGAAAAAAAAAGAAGTTAAATTTAGTAGTACATAATCTTTTGTTGTTCTAAACATAATCTTTTGCTTTTCGATCTCTCATGTGATCCTTGTTTGAAACCCCAAAGGGTTGTTGTCCACTCTAGCATCAACATTAGGTTTAGATGAATCGCTGAAGGCTATCGAAGTCACCAAAATAAAATAACCTTAAAACTGCAGATAGTATTCGATCCCAAAATGACGGGTGAGATCCTAATAAACCCTAATTGATTTGACTAAAAACAACAAACTAAATAGAAAGACTGATTGATTGACTCATGCAAGTGACAGACTGACACAACTCACAAAAAACACAAAGGGACAGCAACCTAAGGTCTTCATCCAGTCTCCTCTATATATAGTTATTTGATGAATTATTTTTTACTTTTTGTGATATGAAACTGTGTTTGATCAGACACTTATATATTGTAAGAGCACTTTTAATTGTTCCAGACAGAGTGCTAACTCATAATATAACTACGTAGATTCAATGGATTAGACCCTAGAGAAGAATGGATCTGATGGAAAAACTGGACGATATGACCCTTTATATATAGTTGATTAAATGGAAGGTATCCATGCTAAAAAGATCAAAAGTCAATGAAACTTTAAACAAACGAAATTAATTGATTAAGAATTATTTTTTTAAAAAAACTATTCTTATACGCTACCAAAGAAAGTTTAGACACCAACAGAACTACAGCATTATGCCAAACTCATAACAAAATTTTTGCGATTATAGTAAATTGACAATCTATCTATAGTATCTATAGTACTTAATTAAAGCAGCAAAAAAAAAGTACAGGTGACAGCTCCACGTTTAATATTTTCCCACCAAAAGTTATTTTCAGTACAAAATAATTTTTGACACGTGGCATTCTAACTATTCAGAAAAAAAAAGATAGAATTGTAAAAAACCCCAATACTAAATTTCAGCAATAGCCCGAAAAAAATACCCCCAAATTACTACCAATATTTTAGATTTGTGTCTTTCACGGCACTAACTTTTGACGTTCGTAATCTCCTCATATTGAGTTAGTAAAATCAAATTTCAAAAAGATTTTTTTATTATCCTTCAGTCTCTCTCAATCCAGATGAATCCGAAATCTTCCAATTTGAAAAAATTCAATTTCAAACATCACAGGCACCAAGATGATTCTACAAAAATTTAAAAAGATCCCTTCACTTGGTGAATTTGGTGAATCCCAAGGACGAGCACCATCGATGGGAGATTCTGAAAATTTGGAGGAGGTGAAATTTTGCTCTAATCAAAGCCACGCACAACCAATAGTAAATTAATCTCTCAATCCTCTTTAATACATTCAAAACCAATTTCGCTCCCCACTCAATTTCTCATTAATGAAGAAAAAAAATCATGCCCACTCAGTTTCGCTGCCCAATTTGAATTGATTAGTGAAACATCTGAAAAAATAGAACAGTATGGTTCCGGCGGATGAAGATGGTGGTGTACTACAAGAAAAGGTGGCGCGGCGATGCATTTACAAGGAGTCCCGCTGTCCCAGTGCCTTTTGTTCTTGCTTAAATCCACACGGTAAATTTCAAGTTATGGTAAAATATAATTCTAATTGCTTTTGCTGAGATACAATGATTCTTTCTTTTGGATTTCCTTAATCTTATTAAATGAAATCCCTAATTTCTTTTATATCCGATTGATGAGATCCGGCAAGAAGAGAGTAAAACCATACAAAGCAAGTGAAGACTCTCCTCATTCACCATCCCATTAAAAGAGGAATCCGCGATGGGGATAAATATCTGGCAAGAAGTTTAAAGCGGCAGCCGTTAGAAAAAGATAACGAAAGTCTGTGATTTAGGATTTTTGTTTGGGTTTTGTAATTTTTGGGCAATCTCCCCCTTTTTTTTTTGTGGACTTATTGATATGTTTTATTAATCGATTTTCAGAATTGAGGTGTTCTTAACAACCGGAAGATCTATTTGATGACAACGAGAAGACGATTCATTCTCCTCTTCTTTCTTATTCGCCCCCTTCATCTTCCTCTCTGTTTTTATCTCCATCTTTTGTCAGTTTATGTTTCTCTCTAACCTAAATTAGGAGGATTGGTATAGCTCTCAAGGTTAATTTCATTAGATCGGCGTTTCAAGTTCTTTTTGTTTCCCTAGGTTGCTGTTTGTTTATATGATGCATTGGTAAAGTTCAAAACTTTTCTGTTTTCTTTGGTGAATTTCGTTTGAAAGAGATAGACCATGCATTATCGAGCTGATGCTATAGAGAATGCACAGGTTGTTTCTGTTGCTGAAATCTTATTATGTTGAAATGGAACCATTTTGCAATGTTACTTTTTTTACTTTTGTTCATGAGCCAACCCCCATTTCATTCTGTTTGAATTATTTTGTATTCTTCAGATTGCAGAAGCAAAGAGAAGAATAGAGCGAGAAATGAAAGCAGAGTAGCATATTCAGAAACTTCTTTTACTCGGTACATGAGTTGTGATCTTATCTACATCAATGAGTTGCTTTGTTGTTTCCAGATGTATATACTTTTGGATTTTTATACATTTGTTGGTTATTATTTCTTTGTAATCACATAGCGCATTTGAATCTAAAAGGGAAAGAAAAAAGAGTTCAGTACTTAATTTTAATGCCTAAGAAACATTAGGAACGTTAATAGTTTTTGTGATACATAACCCTTCTCATTCTGTATTGGAGTTCTTTTATATATTAGAGGCTGTTATTGATATTACAATCATTTTTCATGGTTAATCCCTTTTGTTATTGGATGTCTCCTGTATTGGAGTTGAAAACCTTGATTTTCTGAGGAAGAAATTGATGTATAAAGCTACATGACTTCTTCATAGAGACATAGATAATTGATGTATGTGTAATTTTGCGTCACGCACTGTGGAGTTTAAGGGTTTTATCATAATGTAGCTATCTTTGCTCAAAGCTTAGTTATGAATAGTACAAAATGCATGGATAACGTGGACTGAATGGTGAGGTAAGAAAAAGAAATTTCAACTATAATCGATGATGATTCATTTTTTTTTTTGTGTGTGCATAAGTTGTGTATGCATATAACCTATTCTTGCAAGGGGTTTTGCAACCGCCAGAGAAACCTCTATGTGGAGTATGACCTATGTTCATCTCTATTTTGTAAGATCGATATCAATGAAGAGTAAATGGAGGAGGAATAAGGACTAATTGATTTAAAGATTGTTGACATCCAACTTTTGCTTGATTTGGGTTGGGATGGTTTTAAATATACTTTTGAGTTATTTCTACTGTGGAAAATTTCAAAATCTGAGCACAATGGGAAAATAAGATGGATGTTGTTCATTTAATGCTTTCATTACTAGATCTTGGAACCTTTTTAATCTTTGAGTTCATGTTTATCAATTGTGCCATGCTTTTTGGAATTTTTTCCCTTAATACTTGATTTATCTACCGTTCCAATGTAATTTTGAGGTTGGTCAATTGGATTCAATATTGTTTCATATACACTACTCTTCCGTGTTGTTGATACGTAGGAGGACCATTTATCAATGTATTTAGTTTGTTAACTTTCATTTCTACCTTCCAAGTGTTGATCTGTATTCCTTGATAAGATTTGTAATTGCAGTCGATAGTTTGTTAGTTGATTGTAGATGTAGAATCATCCAGACAGTAGAAGATTAGGTATTAGCAATGACGCATCATGTTACTCAAAAAGACATTGATTTTTCTTTCTCTTCTATTTATTGATCCTTCCTGTGGAGTAGTTAATTTATAAAATTTGTGTATGTCAAAATAATATGTTCATTGTTTCAACTGCTGTCTTTGAATATTCCAATAGTATCTTGACTATGACTGTAATTTTTTATTGGTCGCTGGGCATGATTCGAGTAACAAAACAAAAGATAATTTGTAGAATTAGATTTTGTTGTTTACACTTACTAGATTCCACGTGACATGCCCTATAGTATTATTATGCATATTGTTACTCTAAATTGTATTTTCTTACAATTATGATTTTTTTTTTCATTTAACAATTTTAAAACACAAGCGGTCCCGTAGGCATCCGCTCGGGGCAAGCATCTAGGGTGTGTGTGTATATATATATATATATATATATATATATATATAATACTAAGAGAGAAATCAGAAAGAAAATTCTACGTTTGCCCTTAAAATGACACGTCAGTAAAAAACCTATGTGGAATTTTTTCATTCATTCTCCCGAAAAAAACTTAGAGCTTGTTAGGCCAACATTTTGTTTTAGTTTTTGTTTTGGTTTTTGATTTGGGTTTGAGATACGATTTGTAGTTTGAGATAACATTTAAAAAGTTGTTTGGGTGGTATTTTAAATAAACTAATAATATTTTTAGACCACCACCGGACCACCTCCACCGCCGCCGCTGGACCGCTCACGAACTGCCGCCGGCCGCGGTCCGGGAGCGGCGGGTGGTGGTGGATGAAAATTGTGTAAAAATAATTTTTAGAATATTATTTAGAATGTAAATTAAAAAGTTGTTTGGATAGTATTGGGATTCATGTTTGAGATGTGTTTTAAGAGGTAAAATGAGACAAAAATACAAAATAAATGTTGGGCAAACAAGCCCTAAGTACAATTATGCAACAATCCTCCTAATTTATACAAAACAAAGAGACACCCCTCCTGGATAGAGCTGATTGCGGTTATAATAGAATCTATTTATTTATTTATGTAATCCCTTAAAATATCAACCAAATTAAATGAGATATTAAATTAACCCATATAATCCGATAATCTGAACACTCTGGAATTTGAATTTGATAATAGTAAATGATACTGTTTAAAAGTTTACCGCGTTTATCACTTTAAATCACAAATCATATCCTATTGAAATTCAATCATATTAGTTGCAAAAATTCCTAAATTGAATCGAGATGTAAGCAGCCACAATCTCCGCAATTATCTATATAGAAGCTGATCTGTTAATCCAAGAATCCCCACATCTCACAACTATAATGTTGAAAAATGGACGAGGCTTTTGATATGCTACTGCATCCAATTGTAAAACCCTCAATTTCATACGGGTTAATTCTGGAGGGATTGGTTCGCCATATGTTTTTCCTTGATAATGCCTCCTATGAAATCCTCAGTCATGATTTTGATCTTGAACTCCTCTAGGAAGAATAGGTCTTTTAGTGAATAATATGTTTCTTCTGTTTACTTCTATGTCTGATGTTACAGATTTTATTTTCATAATGATGAACTTCGATTACAGACGGGAAAGATGCATTCTGAGGTTGATCTTGATACGATGAAGGGCTGATGTGGATGTGATGATGTTTAACCAAGAGGCGTATATTAAAGGTGATATTTCTACATTAATCGCACCCATAGATATATAGATCAAGTAACCAAGTAGTGAAATCAAAATCAGTTCATAATTTTAATTTTACTATGAGTATTACTTTTTTTTTTCCCTTCAAAAAATGTTAGCTACTACTTATTGGTGCTTTTGCAGGGGTTTCTGTGTTGTGTATAATAACACAGATCCTTATGTATATTGATTAAATATATGGTCATTGTCGGATACGTTTGTTTCTTTCTTTTTTCTTTTTGTGTTTGGTTTGTGTATGTATTTCCATTTTTGTATGACAATACATCTGCGTGAAGATTTCGATTGGCTATCATCATACAGAGAATTACGTGATACAAGCTAAAAAGAAGTTATCAAATCTTTATTTACATTCCAATAATAATACAAAATCCGTTTATTTTTATTAAACTTACAATCAGAATTTTGACAAAATTTAAATATATATAATCTTACAGGTAAATTCCTCCACCTATTCCCACAAATTTTATAAATGTAAAAAAATCCCGGACATATATGTCTCTTTCTTTTTGTATGCGTGTAAGATGACTTTTATTACGAGTTCACATATCATTTATAGCGTCTACTCAATTCAAAAGTACGAGTTCAATAATATTTCATATGTGAGACTTTTTTAAATACATACATTATACATTTTACTTTTTCATCAAGTGCATAAAAAAGAAATATTCCTATCTCGTGCATCGCACGGGTATAACATCTTGTAATTTACTAAAAAAATTCCAAATTCAACCTCTTGTTGAACAGATTCTGAAAGCTTTCCGACGGTACAAAGATCAAATTAATGCTAACTACTCCTTCTCTAGTTGAGGCAATTATTAAACAAAAAAAAAAAAGAAATAAAATAAGACCTGCATGCAAGGCCTTTTGATCTCCTAGCACCTTGTGTTTTCTTTTCGAACGTGAAGAATCTATTTAATATACCTCATGTTGACGTGGAGAGTAATAATGCTCCGCCATTTCTTTCTTCGTCGTTTCTTTTTTTTCTCGTTGTGTTTTTGTCTCTTTTCTACGCTACATAGTAAACAATATTGCTGACATATTGTGATAGGACAATAAGTGGTTTTCGATTGTCTTTTTATACTCATAAATTTCATTTGTTAACGTGTGTCCACATGTAAATTACTAGTGTGTATTTTCGTTGTTCTTCGAATACAGTAACAATGGAACCAATTAAAGATGTCATCATTTGCGTACTACAGTAAAACCTCTCTAAATTAATTCTCCATAAATTTATAATTTTTATTAAATAATAATTTTTATCGGTTCCAACTCGAAACCAGTATAAAAAATAAAAAAATTCGATTAATTTATAACATAATAAATGTTCAAGAATACCCTATATAGATAGAGGTCCCCACATTTTATTAAATTAATAATTACCTAAGAAAAAACTAATAAATTTCTAGTAAAATATGATTCTATTGATCTTTGTTTTTTCTTAAAATTTATATCTATAAAGATATTATCTTTGACCTTTCCCATTCATTCAAAAGTTTGGGTGTCGCTTTGTCATATGGGAACAAAAAATTATGACAAGTTGCTATTACCTTTATTGCTTCTTTTCTGGATATTCAAAATTTGTAGCCACAGAAATCGAACCCTAGTGCCGTATTAATGAAGTTAGAAGTCTATATTATAATCTAGTTTTTTTCTTTTTTGCAAAGATTATCCCCCATTAAGTTTGAAAAATAATTTAAATTAATAATTATTAATTTATCAAAAAATTAATAACTTGAAAATTAATAAATTTTGAGGGCCAAACACTATTAATTTAGAGAAGTTTTACTGTAATGTGTATCATGAACTACATTACTGTACTTTCGTTGTTTGTGTTTTTTTGCAAATACAGTAACTATGTAACTTCTTCGATACACTCTATGGCAGCTGTTTCTTTTTGCATATTTGCTGGGCGTAGGTGATAATGAATAATCTTAGTTACTGAATTGTGACTACAACGAGGAGTTAAAACATTTGAGGAAAAAATTTAAATTGCTTATAACCAATATGTCTCGAATCTCCAACCTCTAACCAAAATTGGACGAATATCAACCATTCGACGATCACATCCCAATTGATTGATGGCGGCTTTGATTGCTAGAAATGAGGACAAAGAAATTATTTAACTAAATTAGAGAGAAAGACAAGGAATCGTGCTTTCTAACAAATACTTTAGCAATAAAGTAAAGTATAACCACGCATATTAAAACCACCGAATAATTTATGAATTGTAACGACTTAATGCCTTATCATGGCGCGCGGATGGTCGATTGTCTTATGTATCGCCGAAATCTTTTTGTCTTCACCTTTGGCCGCTCTACCTGTTGCAAAGCTAAATAATTACAGGAAAAGTTATCCTCATTTACTGATAAGGCATTAAGTCGTTTAGGAATGACTTCGGTTTAGAATAGATGAGGATTTCACTACAACATATAAGGCCTATTAATACTTTTATGCCTGGACAATTTTCTTAAAATATGTCTCATTATTTATATATTTGGACATTTGCTATAAAAGTGTCTCATTAAAAAATAAAAAAGTCTGATCATATTATGAAATACTCCCTCCGTCCCATAATTATTGTCCACTTTGCCAAAAAAATTTTGTCCCAAAATTATTGTCCAATTTGACTTTTTAAGGATTAAATGACGCGTATACCCTTAGTAAAAACCATACCCATTTTCTCCCATAACAGCGAAAACGGCATTCTTATGGCTCTGGCCGAGTTAAGAAAAGTCACCACCACCACCGTTTCGCCTTCCTCCACCAGATTCCTCCGCCTAAAGCCTCCCTCTTCCGCCACCTCGCGCTTCACCAATTACCGTTACCTATCTTCCGCCACCATCACCAATAATCAACCGTACCAGAATCCGACCCCGAATCCCATACATATGACCCATATAGTAATTCCTCCGATTAACGATTGCTACCATGAAATTTTCTTTTAATTATCAAATAGTTTTTTTTTTTTTGTTTCAATTTTGGGGTTTAATTTCCTTGTTTTGCAGTTATGATTAAACATGGGTTGAAGATGGAGAACCCGCTCCAATCGGGCGGCCCGAAAAATTTGGTTGCGGTGGATGAAGATGGAGAACCCGCTCCAATCAGGCGGTCCGAAAGATTTGGTTGCGGTGGATGAAGTGGAAGATAGATTGATTGTGAGGATTCTCCTGCCTGGTGTGGGGGAAGATGGGTGCGAAATTTGGGTGAAGAATTTGTTACGCCATTTCTGCTTTTCAAAGAGAAGCTTTCTTTTTTTTTTTTTTTTCCTCTCAGTTTGGGTGGAACATGTGAAAGAAAAAAAAAGTCGGACAATCCTTTTCTGTAGTAATTGGCCGGTGAAATACATAGGGGTATATTTGGAAGCTTTGGCCAAAATTTGGTTCTGGTTGACCAAAAATAAAATCTTATATTTTGAAAAAACTGGACAATAATTATGGGACAGAGGGAGTACTATTTTAAGTGTATTATTTGGGTTGTTTATGAACTTATACTTTACTTAATGGGTCAGTTTAAAGTGTTTTGTTAGATGAAAATTTAATAATTCACTTTCAAATGTCTTATGACTTATTCTAGCTCAATTATAGTAGACACTATTTAGTAGTGTCCCACACAATTTAAGTCACATGTGACTATTACACCACTTATTGAGACACAAAGAAATGTCTCAACTTCTAATTTTTGTTGTTGTGTTTATGAGTGTATTAAGAAGTTGTGGCTATTTCATAAAAAAAAAAAAAGGAATTGCAAAAAATTAAATTAAATAGATTCGTTTGATAATCTTGGTATTATTACCTCTATTTTTTTAATCTCTCACATTTCATTTTTAATACAACATTAAATATAATTTTTTTAAATTTCACCATTATTTATCTATACTTATAATAACATATATTGAATACAGTTACTATTTTTTTATTTCAATATTAAATTTTTGTATAATCTCAATGATTGAATTAGTGGCAAGAAAGATATTACGCTAAAAAATTAACGTCTCAATCAGTATTTCTTTAATATGTGTTGCATACTCTATTGTCACAAATAAAGAAAATGAGGTAGTACTTTGCCTGAAAATGGCATTTTTGAACCTCAACTATTGCAGGTCTTCGACACTGATTCCTGTAGATTTACTCAAAAATCAATTGGCAATTTGAAGTTATTGGCAAAAGTGATCCAAGTCACCAAGCAGAAAATCAGCAAAACATGAAGCACTTGGTTTCTAAGGAAGGAAAGAAATCAAAGTTTTTGACTTCAACCATTTGTATCTATTAAAGGGTCTAGAGTTTCTGGTATGTTCATTTGCGTAGAGTAAAGGGTCTAGAGTTTTTGGTATGTTATTTGCGTAGCAAGACTACTAATAATTTTATCCTTTACATCCCAACGAAACTAAGAATATATTAAGTATGTTGTCGTGCAGACTTGCCGTTTGGTAACTGAAATGAATGGATAAATATACGTACTTTTAGTTAATGCTTTCCCAAAGATGTAGGAATACAAACGTAGCGATACGATAAAAATGCAAAATATTATCTTGATTTCCTTCCATCGCTGACTGAATAATAGCTACTCAAAGGTCGCAAATATAGTAACTATTGGATTATTCATCTGCTTCATCATCTGCTTCAGCTTCATCAACATCTGCTTCATCAACAAAAGAAGCAGCAGCAACCGAAGCCACTCATGTCTCAGTAGCAGCTCATATTAATCCATCTAGAAGGAGTAGTAAGCCATGTCAGCAATCCGCAGATTTTAAAGTCCCTTGAATCTTGAACGTTGATTTAGTTGGTTTATTGAGTCGGTTGTATAGATCTATGGATGAGATTAGGAGTGTTTTCTTCCTCTCTGTAAATAATTAGGAATCCAGCTTAGAAGAAGTATATATATACATATAAAGGAACATATAGATGGACGAAAAAAACATACAGAAAACGATTTTTCCAGAAAGTCAGTTTCCCAAGTCTTCTTCTTCTTGCTCAATACTTCGTTTTGTATGATTGATTCTTGCAGAATCTTTATGATATCAGAGCAGGTGTAAATCTGCTCTGCTCTGCCTTCTGCTTAATTTTTCCTTTACTGGATTGTTTTTTTTCCTTTCGTCTTCTTTGATTAGCTCAAGAACCCTAGCTAATCAGAACTGAAATTCTTTTTAGAAATTGAATCGAAGATTCACTGAATTCCTTGATAGAAATGGATAACAGAAGAGAGATAGATTCTCTAATCGAAGAACAGCTACATGTGCATGGATCGGAGAGTCCTGGAACTCAAATTGTCTCGGTCTTATTGACAAGCAAGAATTATCTGATATGGAGATGTGCTATGATATCAGCATTAGAAGCAAAAATGAAGGTCGGCTTTGTGGATGGAAGTTTTCCAATGCCAGCAGAAGATTCACCAATTCTGTTGAAATGGAGGAGAGCAAACAGCATGGTGTGTTCTTGGCTTAAAAGTTCAATGGCACCAGACTTGATGAATCAGTTCATGTTTGTACATGATGCAAGGAAGTTGTGGAAGAGCCTTGAACAACGATTTGGTAAGACTAATCTGCCACACTTATTTGAATTAAAGAGGGAAATTTCTCTGCTTAGGCAAGGAAATCTAATTGTCAGTGACTACTTTGGAAAGATTGAACAAATCTGGAATCAATATGAAGAATTAAGGCCAATTCCTGAGATAGAAGGAGAGATTGGGGATTTAATTGTGAGAAGGGAGAATGAAGATAATGTAATGGAGTTTATGATGGGGCTTAATGATGTTTATGAACTTGAGAGAAGTCAAATATTGTTCATGGATCCTATACCTTCTGTTGATAAGGTGTATCATATGATTACAACTGCTGAGAAACATAGGCAAGTAAGTATTCACATAACTGCCACCTCAGATAATGCTGCAATGATGATGCAAGGGCAGGAAAGTTCAACGATGTTAGCAAGATCGTCTGGTTGGAAAAAGGAAGTGACATGAAGAAATCAAAATCCTTCAGGATATTAGAAAATTGACAAGAGTCATCTGAAATGTACTCACTGTCTGAGACCAGGACATTTAGTTGAAGACTGTTTTAAGATCAAAGGTTATCCAGACTGGTGGCCTACTTCAAAGGGAAGGAAACTGGGTTTCAATGCAGCAAACATGATTGAATATCCACAAGCAATTGCAACAACAATGAATCAAGGCATCAATAAAGTTGGTTCAACACAGACAGGTTCAGCTGGAAATGCTGGAGGGATGTTACCTTATGGACAGACACAGACTTATAATCATGGCAATGTGAGCCTTACACCATTGGATTTTGGTGATGAAGGTAAGGACTCATATCAGCAAATGTTTAACAATGCAGTGCAGAAGGAAGTTGAACGTATCAGTAAAGGAAAGGGGATCATCAATACTGGAGTAGGGCACTCAGTGAATATGGCACACTACCATGATTTTGCAAGTAGTTCTTCTTATGCTCTAGCTTCTTGGATTGCATCTGATATTAGTAGAAATTCATGGATAATAGACACAGGAGCTACGGGTCATATGTGCACTGACATTTCATTAATGCATAACATCAAAACCTTTGATTCTTATACACCCGTTTGGCTACCAGATGGTAGTATCCAACCAGTTACTCATTTTGGAGATATTACAATCTCTGAATCTGTCACTTTGACATCTTGTTTGCATCTGCCTAGTTTCAAGTACAATATGCTTTCAGTTAGAAAATTGACAAAAACCTCAAATATGTTTTTTAAATTCTTTGCTGATTTCTGTCTTCTGTAGGACCTTAAAACTGGCAAGGTCCTTGCAGCAGGAAGAATCATCAAAGAGCTCTATGTTCTGGACTCGTTTTCATTTACCACTGAAGCTATTTCAAAGTCTCAAGAGATGTATGCAGCATACATGTTACATCTTAGTGTTTCTGTTAGTCACAAAACCATTGATCAAAGTTGTAATTTTGTTTCATCTCTTGTTCCTTTAAGAATGATACATTCCAGATTAGGTCATCCTTCAGCTGATGTAATACAACATTTGAATAATTGTAATGTTTCTTTTGATAAGACATTAAAGGATTATCAATGTGAAATATGTTCCCT
This sequence comes from Oldenlandia corymbosa var. corymbosa, assembly GCA_949775105.1. NCBI lineage: Eukaryota > Viridiplantae > Streptophyta > Magnoliopsida > Gentianales > Rubiaceae > Oldenlandia > Oldenlandia corymbosa. The sequence continues at coordinate 3,170,126 of OX459123.1, forward strand.
TTCTAAGCAAACCAGATTGCCTTTTCCTGTCAGTACTTCTATGAGTTCTCACTATTTTGAGCTTGTTCATATGGATGTTTGGGGACCATTTCATCAAGCAACCAATACCAATTGTCATTATTTCCTAACCATAGTGGATGATCATTCTAGATGTACTTGGACTTTTCTTTTTCAACATAAAAGTCAAGTACCAGCCTTAATTGAAAGCTTCTATCATATGGTTTGTACACAATTCCAAACCATTATCAAGATCATCAGGACTGATAATGGAACCGAGTTTCTAAATCAAACCTGTTCAATATTTTTTGACCAAAAGGGCATCCTTCATCAAAGAAGTTGTCCATACTCCCCACAGCAAAATGGAATTGTGGAAAGAAAACATAGGCATTTGCTGGATGTTGCAAGATCTTTACTGCTACAATCCAAATTACCTAAGAGATTTTGGGGGGATTCAATTCTTACTGCCACATATTTGATAAACAGATGGCCCTCCAAATCACTGAACTGGCAAAGTCCCTTTGAGAGACTGTATAACAAACAGCCTGATCTTTCTACACTTAGGAATTTTGGTTGTCTGTGTTTTGCAGTAAATAATGGACCAGGTAGAGATAAGTTTGATCCTAGGACTTTTAAAGGGATTTTTGTTGGATATCCCCCGGGGCAAAAGGGTTACAAGATTTATTGTCCTAGCCTAAACAAAACCATTGTTTCCAGAGATGTGGTATTTCATGAAACCACATTTCCCTCTATTCCAGAAGTCAGTCATGCTATCCCTCTACCTGTTGTGAGTATTCCTTGTGACGATTCACCACCCCGTGAATCTGAAAGTCCACATTCTATTCATCCAGATTCCTCCTCTCATACAGATTCTCATTTACCAACAATAGATCATTTCATTCCCTCTCCTCCTCCATTAAGAAGAAGTACCAGAAATATTCAAACACCTGCCTGGATGGATGATTTTTATACCTTTCAGTGTGAATTCAACTCATCTGTTTTTTCTCCTTCTGATAACACTTGCATTTTTAGTCATGCATATAATGATTTTGTAGCAAATTTGTCTGTTATACATGAACCTAAACACTATAATCAGGCTAGAACAAACATGAAGTGGGTAGAAGCAATGAACTTGGAACTGAAGGCACTTGAAGATAATGGCACTTGGGAATTAACTGATTTGCCAGCAGGAAAGAAAGCAGTAGGTTCTAAGTGGGTGTATAAGGTGAAGTGTAATCCAAATGGCTCTGTTGAGCGTTACAAGGCTCGACTAGTAGCTAAGGGTTATACACAAGTAGAAGGTGAAGATTTTACTGAAATTTTCTCCCCAGTAGCTAAGGTAGTTACTGTCCGGATCTTGTTTGCTCTTGCAGCTATCAGAAATTGGTCAGTGTTTCAGCTAGATGTTAACAATGCTTTTTTGCATGGCATTCTAGATGAAGAGGTATATATGCATCCACCCCTTGGTTATGATAAGGCCAAGAAAGGTCAAGTCTGTTTGTTAAAAAAATCACTCTATGGACTGAAACAAGCCAGCAGACAATGGAATAAAGAATTCACCTCCAAGCTGCATGATTATGGATTTCCTCAGTCGTATCATGATCATTGTTTGTTCACTTTACATCATCCTCAGTATCAGTTGTTTCTTCTTGTATATGTGGATGATGTCTTAATGACAGGAACTTCTGACACTGAAATACAAAAGGTAAAGCATTTTCTTGATGATGCTTTCAGTATTAAAGATCTTGGAATGGCCAGATATTTCTTGGGAATGGAGATAGCACGCTCCACATCTGGTATATATCTGAGTCAAAAGAAGTATGTTACTGATCTTCTTCAAGATACAGGCATGCTTGATTGTGCTGCTACTGCTACACCTTTACCAAGGGAGATGAAATTTGTCTCAGAAGATAAAGATGAAACTCCTTTGTATCACAATCCAGAGAAGTACAGGAGATTAGTTGGTCGTTTGCTGTACCTGAACTACACAAGACCAGATCTCACTTATGCAGCCAACAACTTAGTCAGTTTGTTCATAAACCTCATGATTCACATTGGAGTGCAGCAGTTCATCTTCTGAAATATCTATCAGGTTGTCCTTCCAGAGGTCTATTTTATTCCAGTCACACTTCTTTATCTCTCACCGCCTATAGTGATGCAGATTGGGGAAATTGTCGTACTTCAAGGCATTCCATCACAGGATATTGTATCTTTCTTGGTAGTAGTCTTATATCCTGGAAAGCCAAGAAGCAATCCACCATTTCCTGTTCATCAACAGAGGCCGAATACAGAGCAATGGCTTCTACCGTTAGAGAACTTCAGTGGATCACCTACATGCTGCATGATTTTCAGGTTCCTCTACAACTTCCTATTCCTTTTCTATGTGACAGTCAAGCAGCCATAGATATTACAGCAAACCCTGTGTTTCATGAACGGACTAAACACATCGAGATCGATTGTCATGTAGTAAGAGACAAATTCAAGGATGGTTTTATATTGCCTCATCACGTTAATTCCTCCCAAGAATTGGCTGATATTTTTACCAAGTCTCTTCCTGCTTCTGCTTTCAATTACATTTTGTCCAAGTTGAGCCTATGGGATGCTCCACTTGAGGAGGGGGTATTGGATTATTCATCTGCTTCATCATCTGCTTCAGCTTCATCAACATCTGCTTCATCAACAAAAGAAGCAGCAGCAACCGAAGCCACTCATGTCTCAGTAGCAGCTCATATTAATCCATCTAGAAGGAGTAGTAAGCCATGTCAGCAATCCGCAGATTTTAAAGTCCCTTGAATCTTGAACGTTGATTTAGTTGGTTTATTGAGTCGGTTGTATAGATCTATGGATGAGCTTAGGAGTGTTTTCTTCCTCTCTGTAAATAATTAGGAATCCAGCTTAGAAGAAGTATATATATACATATAAAGGAACATATAGATGGACGAAAAAAACATACAGAAAACGATTTTTCCAGAAAGTCAGTTTCCCAAGTCTTCTTCTTCTTGCTCAATACTTCATTTTGTATGATTGATTCTTGCAGAATCTTTAGTAACACGAATTAACCCTAAATTGATGGTACGAAGCTGCAAAAGAAAGATGGTGTGCATCATTGATTTGTTGGCTTCTACGAAAAGCACGTAGTAATAGCTATCTTCTGATTGCATTAATCCCCAACTAATGAAGTAAGCATAAAGTTGTGACAATATATCTTCTGCACCATAATTCTACACTATTCATATCATTACCAAGACTTTGACACATGGTCCGGATTTATACAATGGTGGTTAGAATGTTAGTAAAATTTTAAAAACTTAAAATAATATTTAAGTAAAAAAGTAAAACATTTTATATAATAGTTGAAGAAATGTTGAAGGTTAAAGTGTATGAGATTCCTAGCCAAACTAAATCGGCGCCAAGAAAACACTCTCGGCGGAGTTAATTAAGTGTGCATTGCATCTTAAGCCGTAGAGTCGTACGTTTTGGAGTCGAAGTTAACTCAAAGCAATATTTGAATTATGAACATTTTATGTGAAAATATATGAACCTTCATCCCTAACAACTCCAAGCAGATTGAAAATCCACAACCCAATCATTTCTTTCACATGGAAATGAGAATACATTATTTATTTTACATTGACTCAACTTGGAAACATTGAAAAGGTCAACACTCACAGGACAACAACAGACAACGAAACTGATAAGAAATCAAAAGTACATAATTCATGGCATGCATGATACAGCACCTAATAGTAATTAGGTTGGAAAATCAGCTTCCAAACCTAGATCCAGACAAGATCATCTTTTCCGTACCAGTGACATGCTTCGCCTTTACCCGGAGATAATTTCAATACCTTCAAAGCCATGTTTTCAGCAGGCCATGCTGATGTATCCATATGACATAGCGCTAGGATGGTGTTAACCTGAGCTTTTGTTCCGGGATCCACAAAATCGACCGCGTAGAGGCGAGTTGTGGATGATGGGAGAAAATGGCAAAAGTAAGTGGCAAATGGATAGAAAACTTCATGACAAGACACCATTTTTTGAGTATGGAGACGTTTGATTTTTCCAATTTCAAGCTCTTTTCCTGAACCTTTTTCGCTTTTCGAAGTCAAAGCAAGTAGTTTTCCGCTGCTCCTGCCCAATGTTTGCTTGGAAAATTGTATCATGTCCTCGAGGGAATTTGAGCATGTCTTAATCTCTCCTGCTCGAGATGGAGAAGTACAAAATGAAATACTCCTTTCAATGGTTTCTTTCATTGGGTTGGAAGCGAATAAATCAGGGAAAATTTTCTGGAGATCACTTGAACTAGTGATAGATATTTTGGATGCATAATGGGATGGAAGAAACGAGCGAGGAGGAAGACTTGCTTTATCAAAGCTGGGTAGTTGGATTTGTTTCCCTTCTTGGAAAACTGATGAGAGCCTAAAGAAGAAGTTGGGGTCAACTGATTCATCATCATGTGAAATGTATTGCTGGTTGGGGAACCTAAATACCCATTTATGGTAGCCTTAATCATCCTTAAACTGGTTTTTGATAATGGGGTGCAAGCCAGATTAGCTCTGGAGCAAAATCCGTCCATGTTGTAGGATTCTTGGTTTGTTGAAGCTATTGTGGAATTAATAGCATAATCTGGGAATGATAATGGAGATAGTTTTGATTTGATTGTTTCAGGCATGGGATTGATTACATTTTTCGACCAAAAGTCAGTCTGAAAGTAAGCAACTGAGGGGGGGAAATGCAGTAGCAAGTGCCACTTCCATTTGGGTGAAGAAATTAATAGGGAAAAGAAGAAAGATTGAAATGGCGAAGGTAGGCATGTATAAATTCCTCATGATTAACTAGGATGGTGAGTGAGGATTGAATTTTTGTGATGGGAAGAATTAAGAAATGATACCACCTGAATTTATAGCTGATTGAATAGAGAGTTTACCTTCCCCAGGTTGACCTGCCTACGTCTACGTGACTCAAATTCGAATTAATCTGAATAATAATTTCGTATATTAAAAAAATAATATACAGAAAAACAGAGATATATGCATGATAAGAGAAACTTCTCTCCTCTTTAGCAGGTTAACTAGCAATATTGGATACCAGCTTTTTTGGTTTGACGTTTAACTTAGGATGTCTTTTTAAGTGGAATAAAAAACTTAAAAATATTTCATAATAATTAGGAGAACACAACGAATGTAAAAAAAATATATTTCTAAGATTTTTTTCCAATTAAAAAGACATATTAGGTTAAACTTAGGACGAAATCGAAAAAAAAAAATTTCCTCCCCCTCCTCTCTAACTACACTCACCGAAAAAATCATTCCCTCCCACAACCACCGTTGATGGCGGCAATGGTGGTTGGGGGAGTCAAATTTCTTTATTTTCTTTTATTATTTTTTCTTTTTTTTCTTTACGGATGCTACTGCTCACATTAGGCCTCTAATGGCCATCTATGTTTTTCCTAAAAACTGGCTCTATAGCCAGCAACTACAATCTTCAGTGGCTGCCCCGCTCCAACGTCCGCCGGCGTACCTGCGAAAGAAGAGCAGCCAGTGGCTGCGTTCAGCCGTCACTCAGCTGTGTTGATAGCTGCAGATCGAAGCTCTATGCTTCAGATCTGACTACGAGCATTGCTGATCTGCTTCCACCGCCTGTCCGCTGGCGCTGCTTCGTCTGGCGCTGCTGCAAAGTCCAAGAACAAAGCCTACTTCAGAGCCACTCCGATTGGCTCAATCCCAGTACCCTTTCTGCAAAGATCCCCTCCAGATCTGAAGGTTCCAAAGCGGCGGTCTCTCCGACTCCGCCACCACTCTGATTTTCCTCGGTGCTAGCTTACTGCTCTGCCGGTCAGCCACGCTGCCGCCGCACCACACCACCTATGTTGATGGGTGCAGATCGGTCACCTCCAGATCTGAAGGTGCCCCAGAGGCGGCTGCCTGTGGCTCCTATGGTCTGGTGCAGTGGCTAGCACTGATCTATTGCTGCGGAGTCAAACCTGCGTCGATCCCGTGTCACGCGCAAGCCCAGGACCCAAACTGGACGACACTGGAGATTCACAAAAAATCGGTTCACCAAACCGGTTTCAATATTGAACCGGCCATCCTCTGGTTCGGTTATAATTAACAGACCGGTTCTCACTGGTTTGTCGATTTCTTTTAAATATTCAATTGGATTACGCAGTTATTGAAATGTCCGGTTAAATTGCAGTAATTGATGAATTATATTTTGGTGACTCTGTTTGAAGAACAACAATATTCTATCTCCCAGTATATCATTCACAGGTCTGGATATTCCATCTGCCCACCAAATGCGGTAGTTCAGATTTGTGATCTTATAGAAGCGAATTATGTTGACTGGGAAATAAATCTGTTGTCTTTTATACAAGGGTTATTGGAAAATAGCTCTGGGGTACCAAAATAAAAACCCTACATCATATGTAACTCGTGTATTTTTTATTAGATTCTTTTGAAAATATCAGTTTTGTACTGATATTTATAGTTTCGTCATTATATGACGAACTTTTTATTATACAGGGTAAGTTTTAAGCACTGCTCTGAAATTATTTCTCTTCATTTATAAATTTGCCAGGTTCGGACCTGGTTTTAATAAAAAAATAAAAAAAACTTAGGACGAAATCAAAATACCTTATAATAAGGACCAAAGGAAGTATTACATTTAGTCCTTTTGATACATGATAGCAGATTAACTATTACATTCTTGAGAAAATTGATAGCATGATTGCGAATTATTGGTGGGGAGATAAGGATGGCTCACACAGACTAGACTGGTTTTCTTGGGACAAGTTGGCACCGAGTAAGGTTAAGGGGGGACTAGCTTTTCGAACTATGCACGCTTTCACTCTTGCAATGCTGGGTGAGCAAGCTTGGCGGCTGGTGACAAATCCAAACTAACTATTATCCAGAGTGATGAGAGCTAAATACTACAGGGGATCGACCTGTTTTGAAGCGAAACTAGGTTCAAACCCGTCTTGGTCTTGGAGAAGCATAATGGAGAGTAGACAATTATTGAACCTTGGCTGCTACAAGAGGATTAGGTCCGGGAACCAAACAAGGATACGGAAAGACACTTGGCTACCTGAGAGTCGAAACTCAGAATTCAGAGCCAATGTACGCTGCTTTCCCCCACGGCATGTGTTGCGGAACTTATAGAGGGCCACACTGGCATGTGGAATTTTCAGCTTATCCGAGCTATTTTCCCACACAGGGGTGGCTCTCCCATTAGACGAAATAGGCCATCGCCAAGGGCCCCAGAATCGGAAGGGCCACCAAATATATACACACACACACACACACACACACATATATATATATATAAAACTTAAGCTTATAAATATTGACCAATTATAGCAACCAAAAAAAAAAGACCACTCAACATTTATTGATTCACGTGTGTTTTATACTTCAGAATAATAGGAAAAGTAATTAAGTAAAATCAATAGTGATTTTTTTTTTTACAACAATACTGTTTTTATAACTTCCTCCACCATTTAAATCCTAAATTATCTCAATTACATCCCACTAAATCCTACCCCAATCTTCTTAACTACCAAATCAATTACATGATTCCTTCCATAAATTAAAAAATCACATGATTCTTTTCCACAAAAAGAGAGAGAGAGAGAGAGAGAGAGAGAGAGAGAGGGGAAACAACGGCTTTAAATTCATCATTTCTCATGTAGTCATCCCATCCGCACCACTTTAACATCTATAACAATATCTATCACTTTCTGGCTTTTTCTCCAAATTTCTCTAATCTTCTCAATTTATTTCCTTGTCACGTGATTCTACAAATTTTTTATCTTCTCTAATTTCTCCTTGAAATTTTATTTCCTCGAGTATTGAGTTGTTGTTCTTGGGCAGAAAGATAAATTGGTAAGATAATTTATTTTTTCCCTTTCTTTTATCTTTATGTTTTTACATGTAATTCAATCTTACAAAAGATTGCAATATGAACCATAAAGTGGAATCTCACTGGTTTTTGTTTCTATTTTAATTGGTTTTTATAGAGTCGATTCAATTTTTAATTCAGCTAACAACTCAAAAATAATCCTTATTTTCTTATTTTCTCAGGTTTGAGGTTCAATTTCCTAGAGATTGGATTTCTTATAAGTCATCTAATTATCAGGTTTTATTGTTTTATCATTTTTATTCTCAGTATTGATTTAAGTTGTAATAGTATTATTTTATTAATTTAGTCAGTTTATAGATTCTTAATTGTTTTAGTGATGTCCACAAAAAAATATGAATCTGGCCACTCAAAAAGAATTAGGAAAAGGAAACAAGAATCTTTAATAGAATCACAAAGGGGGGCATTGACTAAATTTTTTACAATAGAAAAGGATAAAGAAGAAAATCATTGTGAGTGCTTTTCAAATGCACAAAGTTATCCGGTAGATGCCATTGATAATGAAATGGTAGAGGAAAAAAAATGAATTAGATAATCAAAGTAATCTTATAGATATTGATGGTGATGGTTCTGTAGAGGAAAAAGAAGAATTAGATAATCAAAATAATCCTATAAATGTTGATGATAATGAATTTGTGGAGGAAAAAGAAGAATTAAATAGTCAAAAGCCTAATGACAGTCTCGAAACTGATGATGATGTAGAAAATAAAATTTTTGAATTAAGTAATTTAACTCTTAAAAATATTTACGATCCAAGTCATTGGAAAAATATTGATATTAAATTAAGAGACTTGCTAGTAGAAAAGGGTCCAATTAAAATTGTAGATATAGATTTTCCAAAAACCAAAAATAGACATTTTACCTCTACTCATTATATTCAAAAGTTACCTAATGGAGAAAAACATGAGAGAAGATGGCTAATTTATTCTATAGATTTGGATAGGATTTTTTTGCTTTTGTTGTAAATTGTTTGATGCTATTCCATGTGTAAGTAGGCTAGCAAATGAAGGTAGTAATGACTGGAAAAATATGAGCTCTATGCTCAAGAAACATGAAACAAGTAATGAACATTTTGCAAATATGAGTGCATGGATTGATTTGGAAATGAGATTGAAAAAAAATAAAACAATAGATAAACATATTCAAGTTCAAATTAATAAAGAGAAGGAACCTTGGAAAAATGTATTAATAAGAATTATTGCGGTTGTAAAATTTCTTGGCAAAAGAGGTTTAGCTTTTCGTGGAAAGAACGAAAAAATTTACCAAGAAAATAATGGAAATTTTTTGAGTTCAATTGAGATGATTGCAGAATTTGAACCAATAATGCAAGAACATATTCGTAGAATCTTAAATAATGACATCCACAATCATTATCTAGGACATAACATGCAAAATGAGCTAATAATTTGTTGGGGTTTGAAATCAAAAAAAATCGTAAACAAAGTTAAAGAAGCTAAGTATTTTTCAATCATACTTGATTGTACTCCTGATACAAGTCATCAAGAACAAATGTCAATAATATTAAGGTGTTTAGATATTTCATCAGATTATATAAAAGTTATCGAGTACTTTATAGAATTTTTGGAAGCAAATGACACAACTGGTAAAGGACTTTTTGATGCTATTGTGGATGAAATTAATAACATTGGACTTGATGTAAATGATATAAGAGGACAAAGTTATGATAATGGGTCTAATTTGAAAGGAAAAAACCAAGGAGTGCAAAAAAGATTTTTAGATATTATTCCCAGGTCGTTTTATACTCCATGCGGCAGTCACAGTTTAAATTTGGTAATTTGCGACATGAGCAATTCTTGTAACAAAGCCACTGAATTTTTTGGTGTGATACAACATATATATAAAATCTTTTCTTCATCCACCAAAAGGTGGCAAATCCTAAAAGAGCATTTATCAAAACTAACTATTAAATCATTATCACAAACTCGTTGGGAAAGTCGTGTTGAAAGTGTTAGGGCAATAAGGTTTCAAACTTTAGAATTAAAAGATGCATTATTAGCATTGTCTGATGTATCTAGTAGGGAGCCCCAAATTAAAAGTGAGGCTAAATGTTTAGCAACATATGAACTTAAGAATTTCGAATTTCTGTTGGGGATGGTCATTTGGTTTGATGTATTGTATGCGGTTAATTCAGTTAGTAAAAATTTACAAGCAATAGATATTTGTATTGATGATGTTGTAGAACAATTAAAAGGTCTCATTAGTTTTTCTGAAAAGTACAGAAACGATGGATTCGAAAATGCTATAACATCTGCCAATGAAATTGCTATTAAGATGGATGTAGAACCTAAATTTCATGAAAAACGTAAAATTTAAAGAAATATGCAATTTGATGAAAATGTGGAGAATGAAACTATCAAAACCCCTCAAGAGATTTTCAAAACTGATTATTTTCTTTATATAGTTGATAGAGCTATCTCATCACTACAAAGTAGATTCGAAAATTTTAAAATGTATGAAAATATTTTTGGTTTTCTATTTAGTTTGAAAAAATTGAAATCACTTGATAACAAAAATTTAGGAAAAAGCTGTTTTAACCTTCAAAACTCGTTAAAACACAATGATAGTTTAGATATTGATGGTTTAGATTTATTTTATGAACTAAAAATTCTAAGAGAAAATATAAATGTTGAGAATAAAAATCCAATAGATATACTTAATAAATTATATTAAAAGATTTAATTCTTTTCCAAATGCTTATATTAATTATAGGATAATGTTAACTATTCTCGTAACAGTTGCTTCAGCAGAAAGAAATTTTTCAAAACTAAAAATAATAAAAAATTATTTAAGATCAACAATGTCACAAGATAGATTAAATGGATTGGCTATTATATCAATAGAAAATGACTTACTGGAAGAGATAGATCATGAAACTTTCATAAAAGAATTTGCAAACAAAAAAGTTAGAAAAAAATTTAATATAAGCAATACTTTAAAAAATGCTAGAAAGAAAAACTTAATATGAATAATATTTGGAAAAAACTTTTTTAACTCCGCCTGCTATAAGCTGAAGGGTTTATAGTTGCCGGTCCCAAGCCCGAAAAAAGGAGGAGGGTTAACATTTTTTTATTTTTTTTAGTTTTTTTATTATTAAAAGGCCCCAATTTTAGAACTCGCCTTAGGACCCCAAAAACGTTGAGCCGCCACTGTTTTCGGAGTGAAGCGGATCAGATTTTGGCTTTGACTCAAGGACAGAGTGATCAATCAGATGTTTGGAGTTGGAATTTCACAAAAAAATAGGAAATACACGATTCGATCGGCTTACCATGCATTGATAGAGGCCGGAACCGCTTCTCCCGTAGCTCAACCTTTGCAACCGAGTTCTGCAGGCCCACAGCCGAAACTATTAAAGAGTCTCAATCCCACATTAGTGTTGGGAGACTCTGAGTATCAATATATAAGCTCAATGGATTACTCTCCTTATTGTCAACTGGTTTTGAGGTGGAACATCATGGGTTTCTAGTTGGTATTAGAGCCAGCCAGCCACGTTCGGACTCCAAAAAACCCAACAAAAAATAGGGCTGAGATGTGAGGCGCTGCTTGGGCTGGAAAAAATAGGACAAGCCCAGCCCAAAAAATACGTTGGGTTTGCAGGGGAGTATTAAAGAGTCTCAATCCCACATCGGTGTTGGGAGACTCTGACTATCAATATATAACCTCCATGGACTACTCCCTTTATTGCCAATTGGTTTTGAGGTGAAATCACATTCCCTAATGTAGAAACAAACTCTCGAGACTAAAGCTCCAGCCTCGCCTCCATCATTTTCTTTGGTCTGCTTGCACGAAAACTCTGCCGGCTCCGGAAAATCTTGCCCGTCGCAACATCCCCCATTCTTAAACCTGCGCGAATTGTGGACTGCTTCACATCTCAACAAAACACATTTTTTTCGTCTGCAATTTTGCAGCGGAGGTATGGAAACTTTCTGGTTTGTCCGACTGAATCACTTGGTTCGAGAATGACGATGGCAGTGACTGGATCCGCTCATTGATTATCTACCTAGAAGCAGCTGAAGCCGAAACAATATCCACCATTCTTAATTGTATTTGGTTTCGAAGAAACAAAGCTGTGTATGAAGAGGAGGAGCTCAGTCCTATGGCAACCTTTGTGATGGCAGGAAATATGCGACGAAATCTCCTTGACGCGAACAAGTGGCCAGAGAGAATGTCTCCAACATTGCATACATACGCTGTGTTCGGTAATCCTCCCCCTGGAACGAAGGTCTGGTTTGATGCAGGTATTTCCCGCCTTCACAGATGTGCAGGAGCTGGAGTTTGGTTGATTGTAACGGAAAATTCGTGAAGGGCTGCTCAAAGAAGTTTCCCCGCGTCCAAGAACCTGAGCCGGCGGAGGCTTTGGCATTGAGGGAGGCGCTTAGTTTTGCCATGGAATGTAGCTTGGTCAATTTTTCGGTTGAGGGAGGCGCTTAGTTTTGCCATTGCAACCTTCCTAGCAGCTCAAGAAGTCATCACGGTCTCTACGGAAGAGGATTCTATTATGGAATCCATTCGTACTTTTATTAGCTCGATCAAACCCTTGGGATTATTCTGGGTCCAACATTGTAATAATGTCATAGCACATGAGTTGGCAACCTTAGCTAAGAATAGTGATGTTGGATGCACAGATTGGTTGTATATTCCTGATATTATCAGTCAAACGCAGCTGGACGTTCCCAGCATCTATGAATAAAATCATTTTTTTTTCTTAAAAAAAAGAATGTTCAGCCCTTTTTCCCTACAAGCCCAATATTGTGGTGAAGAAGAAAAAAAGAAGAATTTTTTACTTATAGTGCAGAAAAACGGTTTTCTTGTCAAGATAATCAATTTTTATCAAATACCTAAATGTTGAGACTGAAGCGTAGAGTTTTCGGAACCAAGGTCTCATATGTTCTTAAATGTTGAGATTAATAACATAGATTCATCCATACAGAAAATAAGGGAGCTAATTAAAGAACCCACATCAAAACAATGCAGTGTTTGTTGACCTTTAACCTTCAAAAACTATTACAGATATAGAATAATCTCAATTTGTTTCGATAATAAGTCTCACTTATTCAGATACTTTATAATTCCTCCAGCAGATCCGTCACACTTCCCAATAGTGAATGTCGTGGTATAAGCACAAAAATTAATTTAATTGTAATACCTAGAAAATTTCCCCAAAGATTTTAAAAGAAGAAGATTTTAAAAGTTATTGGTGCATAGTTAAAATAATAATACCATACAATAACAATAGTAATTAGAAGTGTCGAGAGTCTTCAATAGTATAAGATTAATTAAGTTATAGATGGTGAAAAAATTAGGAGACATCCATGAAAAATAAAATAAATGATAAAATACAAAGTTAGGAAAAATTAATAAATAGTAAAAGACATCAATGAATAGTAATAAAATAATAACAATAATAATAAATACAATAACAATAGAAGCTTCTATGAATAGTAAAAATAATGTTAAACTACTAAGAGGCAAATGTGAATGGTAAAGGTCATCCTACAAAAAATTGAAATAATATAGAAGAGTTAGGTAGGAATAGTTACAAATATTAAAATAATAAGGAAGGGTTAGTTAGAAATAAAATATTAGTGAAGGAGTAGGTAGGAATAGTGAAAAATATTTTTAAAAAATAAGGAAGAGGTAGGTAGGAATAGTGAAATCTTCACCCATAAATAGAGGGTTTCACTTTGAGTTTGGACACACCAGGGAATGGACACTTCCAAGTGAATGACTACACCCTAGTTGAAGTTTAAAATTTTCTTGGAGGTCTAAGTAAGCTCAAGGTAACTTGGGAGAAATTCTTAGAGTTTCAAAAGTCTTCTATGAGATAACCTTCGAGTCTCACTTTTAGTTAGAGTTTTTGTTTTGTTATTAGGAAGAAATGTTAGGCATTATATTCCCTTTATTTAGACTCTTGATTATGATCTAGGATTTGGAATGTGTAGAACTAGGAAGTTATTTATATCATAGTACCTATACTTTTGTGGTAGTAGCTCGTTTTCTTAAATAATCACATACATTTCTTAGTTGTAATATGCTTTCTTACAAAGTAATGCTATATATATTTCCATGATACTAGTACATTTTTTCTTAAATTATAATATAAATTAGATTTTGTAGTATCCATGCTTTCAAATGTATGTCATATACGTTTCCTTAATATTACACTTTCTTAAAACCTCATTACATACTCTCTTAGTTGTAAGATACTACTTTTCTAAACAATATTATATATGTTTCCTTAGTAGTATACCTATTTAAATAATAAAAGTATGTCTAGTTTTGTATCAAAATAGTTCCTTAATAAGGTTTTAGCTATGTAATAATAGATCACTAAGGGATTTTTGGTCTAAGGAGATTGGATTTTAAATGGGACCGTTTGTGACCCCTCCAATCTTTCTTGGGGAGTATTTCTAAATCGATTTATAGTACACTAATATAAGAGATTGAAATATAATATTTTCCAAATATTGTGGTTTTAGTTGAAGAAGTAATAAAAGTTACAAGTATTTAGAAGGTCATATAAATGAAAGGTTCCAAAAGATATTATTCTGTCGATTTTGAAGATAAATTCAATTTTTTTAACAACGTTTTCTTAAACATTCTGATTTCATAAATTCATGATAAAGCTTTTAATAATCTAAAAATCTTGAGTATTTCATACATTTTGAAATATTATCACGTAATTACTTTGGAAAGAACGTATGTGAGTTGGGGATACAAATGAACTAAGTTAGATGAGAATTATGTGTAACAAGAATAAACTACACTAAGGAATGTTATTAGGAGTTTTAAAGACTTGTAGTAGTCATGTTGAATAAGATGGATGTATAATGATAGGTGAAGGGAAAAGGTTTTGAAATTTCACGATGATGAAAATTGCCCAAGTAAAGGTGCGTTCCCTTGCACAATGTACATCCTCGTTTAAGTGCTTGTGTGAACTAAATGATTTATTTGATATACATGGCGTGCGTTCCCTCGCACGACTTACGCATTTGTTTTAAATATTTGTTTGAACTATATCATTTATTATATACGGAATGTGAAAATGTTTTATAATTTATGAAAATGTTTTATAAAGAATGTTTTGAAGTTGAAGTGTCGTCATGATTATGAATAAATTTTTGAAATTGAGACTATATGCACGTACAATATTATGGTAGTGATCACGAAAGTGAAAGGGGGACGAAAAAACTGGAAAGCCAAATCCCTGAGTAAATGTGAAAGTGAATGAAAAAACTGGAAAACACAAATCCATGAGTAAATATATAAATGGACGAAAAAGCTCGAAAGTTCAAGTCCGTGAGTAAATGTTAAAGTAGACCAAAAAAACTGGAAAGGCCAAGTCCAATGATAACGAGAGGCGAGAGTAGCCTTAAGTTAAAAGAGTCCCTAATTATTGGAGGGCTTATATCCGGAACTGTGCACAAGTTGTCATAGTAAAGTATATCGCTACGTCTCAATTTCACAAAAGCGAATGCTTATGAGAATGTGTGATATTTATGAATGTTTCGATTTCACAAAAGTGGGTGTTTATGGGGACGTCTGATGTTTTATAATTAATGATTGTCTCAATTTCCCAAATGCGAATGATATTTTGAATGTTTCAATTTTGCAAAAGTGACTGTTTATGGGGACGTTTGATGTTTTTATAAGTTATGCCTCATGTTGACCATGTGAATGCTTTTGTGAAAATAGATATTTATGAGAATGTCTTATTTTTGCCATATGAAAGTGATGAAAGTGAAGTGGAATATTTATGAAAGTGAAAGTTTTACAAAACTAAGCGTTGTTTCACAAAATGAAAGGGTGCTATGTTATGGTTTTGAAATAATCATGTTTTGTGAAATGTTTTGAAGTTTATTTGAGTACTTGAACTTGCATGTACTGACCCCCCCAATAGATGTTTAGAGTAACAGTGATGATGATTGCGGTTAGAGGAAGTTGGAGAAGAATGACAGACGTTGCCACTATGTCGGAGGGACGAAGGAATGACTAAGAGATTTAAAAGTGATTTAGTTTCTGCCGCAAGATATTTATGATTAATCATTTTATTATAACTCAAATTTTAGACATTTGAAATAAATAAAAAAAAAGAAAAAAAAAGAAATGTAAGTTGCCTTACTTATATGACAATGGACAATATTCATTGTTGTACTTGTGGCGTGTTAACTAGGCCCTAAGTTGGGGCACAGTATTGTTAGCCCTCTTGTATTTTCAGGAGGAAAAAAAAAAGTTACTCCAAACGAATTTTGAACCATTGCCTCCGTACGATTCACAACAATATGTCAATATATAAAGGGAGATAGAGTTATGGAACAAAAGATGTTATTTATAAGTATGATTCATGCACGTCGTCAATATGTCACCTCCATTACTCATCAAGATTAACCAACGAAAAGGTCAGGGACTCCTATTTACATCGGATCCTCCATTTTTAAGACCTCAACTTGTCAACCACATGGAAAAATAAGAGACATTAAACATGCAAATATCCTCATTAAAACAAAAAAACATTATATGGAATCAATAAGTCATTAAACGAGACACTAAAATCCAAGAAAGGTTTTGAAAGTACTAGCTCTAATTAAAAGAGACTAAAAACCCTAAACCCATTTTCTTGTAGTGTAAAAATCAAACGATATATTTAAAGTTAAATAAAAGTTTCTATGTCAATCTAAACAATAAGATTATTACTTAGTGAGAAAACTTTAAAAGCTCTCACATGGCTCAGAAGTGGAAGACCATCACAAATGATGGAACGAATGCTCTTTTTTCCTTTTTTTTTTCTTTTTTGATTGAATATATACTTATAACTTAATTGACTTTTTAATATACAAAGGTGATGGTATAGACATCGATGAAGTCAAGTGAAAAATTATTTTGTGAATTCCTAAACCATTTAAAACTTACATTGAGAGCTGTGTGGTGCTTGCCGAGTTCACCAAAAATATTACTAGCTTGGATTATGATTTTGTAGATAATGGAAGCTAGGTCGATCCCACGAGGACAGCTAATTACCAAATTTGTTGTAAGAAAAACTACCAGTCAGACAAAATGTCACTCAGGGGAATGAAGACAGTCACTCAGGGAAATGAAAGCCAGGGGTGTTCTTCTCCTCTTCCTACTGTTGTAGTTGTTTTATGAGCACTGTAATGGTTACGTTCTTGTTTATTCAACTCACTTATAACTCTAAGTCAGTTCCCATTTTTCCTAGAGTCATCTTTGCAACCTTAACAACCTATTTTCCAATGATTGATTCCAGCTACAAAACCATTAAGTTCTTAGACCTTCAAGAATGCTTATGTCAACTAACTATATTCCTATCTTAGTTAAAACCATAGACTGTTACCTCTATGTCATAAGTTAAAGTTGAAACAATCCAAACCAAGTTTATCTTTCTAGATCTCCCTTGGTTCTAGCATGCATTCAATTTATTGATCAAGTAAATGAATGTAGAAAAACTTTCAACCATAAAACAAGGAACAAAACCAGTGCTTAACAACTACAACATCAGTTGAGGAGAATAACCCCTGGGAACTGTTTAGCTACTCATACAGATCAATGCTACATCTACTACATCAAAAGACATCATAGAAGTATGCATAGTAAACAAAGTTCAAGCTAAAAGTCAAGAGATGAGAAGAAAGCTTGTGCAGTTTCTGAGCCACTCCTGGGAGTGAAGGGGTTCACTCGTGGAACTGAAGAAGAAACTGGGTTGCTACTCTTCAACTTGGCTTCCTCACTGAGTTGTTGATGCTTCTTCTTCTTTCTTGCCTTCTACCTGGAGTTTTTCTGAGTGTTTTTTAGCAACTGAAAGGGTAACCAGAGGTTGAGATCCCCCTCATTTGAGAGTGCAGTTCCCTCATTTATAGGGCCTTGCAACCGGTGTCTTCATCATGAGAGCCTCCCCATGCTTGGAGTTGTTTAATCCTCCCAATGTCTTGAGCCTGCAATCCAACTTGGCCGTTCCTTTTCTCTTCTTCCAGCAGTGGTCGTCTTGCTCTCATTGATCAGCAGTGGTGGCTGAGATTGCGGCTGGGGGACAAGCATGCCTCTAGGAGGAGGCAAAGTCATTAATGACAAGATGCTTCTTGTCTAAGGGCCTTCTTCTTCGTCCAGCTCAGCAACCTTGCCTCAACAGCCCCTAAATTGTTCCTTTGGCTTCCAATTTTCAGCAATTATTCAATACAGTCCTTACCTAACAACAACATGAAAACGAGTTAAGTAAATTGCACCAATGTTAGGAAATACCCCCAATTTTTCATCAAATACAAAGTTAATTGTGATACTTTTATGTGACAATTTAGCCATTAACAATGTTAGGCTCCCCTGACTGTGGTTGGTGGGCTGAGCCTCTCAATGACTTCATCTTTGCCTTATCCACTTCAATTCCTTCCTGTGAGATCTTATGCCCCAAGACAATTCCCTCGGTTACCATAAAATGGCATTTCTCCCAGTTGAGAACCAGGTTGGCTTCTATACATCTTTTTAGTACCAACCCAAGGTCGTCCAAACATGCATCAAATGACTTACCAAAGACCGAGAAATCGTCCGTAAAGATCTCAATTATGTCTTCCACCATATCAGAGAAAATGGCCATCATACATCTTTGAAAAGTTGCCGGTGCATTGCACAGTCCAAATGGCATTCTCTTGAAGGCAAAGTGCCATAAAGACAGGTGAAAGTCGTCTTCTCTTTTGATCATCGGGGTCTATGGCAATCTGGTTGTAACCTGAGAAACCATCAAGGAAACAATAATACATGAATCCAGCTAATCTATCCAACATTTGATCAATAAAAGGAAGAGGAAAGTGGTCCTTTCTGGTAGCTTTATTAAGCTTTCTATAGTCCATGCACACTCTCCATGAATTGTTCAGCCTTGTAGGGATTAGCTCCTGGAGGTCATTCTTTACCACTGTGATTCCTCCCTTTTTAGGCACGCATTGCACTGGACTCACCCACTTGCTGTCAGATATTGGGAAGATAATCCCTACATCCAGCAGCTTGATAATCTCCTTTTTCACCACTTCCTTCATGACTGGGTTGAGTCTTCTTTGTCCTTCAATGGTTGGCTTGGCGTCATCTTTAAGCAGGATTTTGTGCATGCATATGGAGGGGCTGATGCCCTTAATGTCAGCAATTGACCACCCAATGGCTTCTTTGTGCAATCTCAGTACTCTCAGCAATTTGTCCTCTTCAGTACCTGTAAGTATAGAAGAGATGATTACAGGCAAGGTGTTACTTGCTCCAATATAGGCGTACTTCAAATGTGAGGGTAGAGGATTAAGTTCGAGATGAGGTGGTTCTTCAGTTGAAGGTTTGAGGCATCTTCCTTCCTTGGTCAGATTTATCAGTTCAAAGGGTTGCTGTTTAGGATGCCACTTGGGGGAGTGGTTCAGGTAGCTCAGGCAAGTAGCCCTGTACTCATCCCTTCCTTCATGTTCCTCATTATAGTCTGGGCACAAAAGTTCCTTGAGGAGATCATCTTGCAGTAATTCTTCCGTCACTGCTTCCTCTGCTTCTACATTTCTTACCATGTAGCAGTCGTGGACTTCAGCGGGATATCTCATTTTTTGAAGATGTTGAAGGTAACCTTTTCCCCGTCAAAGTGCAGTGTAATTTCTCCCTTTTTCACTTTAATGATTGCATCACTTGTTGCCAGAAAAGGTCTCCCCAAGATGATGGGTACATCCCTGTCTTCTTCCATGTCCAAAACTACAAAATCTATTGTGTAAACGAAGTTACCAACTTTCACAAGAACATCATGTAATATTCCTTTTGGGTAGGTCAGTGATCTGTCTGCCAACTGCAAGGTCATGTTAGTAGGTACCAGAAATTTGTGCAGATCAAGGGATTTAAATACGGACAATGGCATGAGATTTATGCTTGCACCAAGATCTAGTAATACTTTTGAAAATTCTCTGATTCCTACAGTGCAAGGAAGAGTGAAACTACCCGGATCTTTTAGCTTAGGTGGTAATTTTCTCAGGATAGCTGCACTACATTCTTCATTTAGAGTGACAAAAGCAGAGTTATGCATTTGTGGCTTATTTGCCACCAAATCCTTCAAGTACTTGAAGTATTTAGGCATTTGTTTAAGTGCATCAACAAGTGGTACATTAATATGTATGCTTTCTAAATTCTGAATAAACCTGTTGAGCATTTCATCCATTTTTGCTTTCTTTTGTCTTACAGGATATGGTGGGGTTGGAGCTGGCTGTTGTGGTTCCTTAATTGGTGCTAGAAATTGAATTCCCTCCATTCTAGGTTTTTCAGCTGTTTGCTCCTGTTCAACCACATCATCATTATCAGATATTTTCTCAGAAAATGTTTCATTCTTACCTGTAGGGTCACTCACAGGAGTGACTTTTTCACTTGGCTGATTGAGTTGCATTCCACTTCGGAGAGTGACAGCCTTTGCTTGCTCTTGGTCGTTCCCCTTGGGGTTCACAATTGTATCACTAGGCAGGCTCCAAGATGGTCTTTCAGCATTTTGTTTTGCAATCTGGGCCAACTGATTTTCCAAACTTTTGCAAGACACCGCCAAACTCTTGATTGCATTTTGCACAGAAGTCCATTCATCTTCCCTTGGTATGTATTGTTGGTTGGAACGTTGCTGATTCTGATAGTTGGGAAGCTGACCATCTTGTCTGTGGAATCCTGGGGGGTTGAGCAGGCCTTTGATAGTTTCCTTGTTGTGGTGCATTGTTCCAGTTGGTCTGTTGCTGATTTCTCCAATTGTTGAAGTTGTTGAATCCCCCAGAGCTGCCCTGTCTGACAAACTGGACGGCTTCCATTTTGGAGGGACAGTCATCCAAACTGTGGGATCCTTCACATAATACACATACTTCTGCCTTGGATTTGGACAGCTCACTTCTGAGTTTAGTCATTTCGTTCATCATAATAGCCATTTGAGCTTGCAGATGTGTACTGGGATCAAGTTCCATCATCCCTGCCTGTTTTGTACTTGCCCTTGGATCAGATTGCTATCTTGAATGGTTGGTGGTCATATTGTCGAGCAACTGCCTTGCTGCATCAACCGGCTTCATCATAAATACACCACCAAATGCAGATCAAGGAGTCTCTTGTAGTTAGTAGCAGACCATTGTAGAAGATGCTCAGTTGAAGATGCTCTTCCAAACCATGCTGAGGGCATTTTCTGACCATTTCTTTCAATCTTTCTCATGCTTCATAAAGTGTTTCTGTTCCATGCTGCTTGAAGTTCATTATTGCTGTTCTGAGTTGTGCAGCTTTTGCAGGTGGAAAGAATTTTGTCAGGAAACACTGTCTTAACTCTTCCCAAGTGGAAATGGAGTTGTTGGGTAATGTGTTAAACCATGCTTGGGCGTGATCTTGCAAGGTAAAAGGGAATAGTCTCAGTCTAATGCCATCATTAGATAAGCCTTGAATTTTAAAAGTACTGCATAAACGCAGGAAACTTCGGATGTGATCATTAGGATCCTCATAAGTAATCCATGGAATGGGCAGGCTGATTGAGTCCATTGGATCATCTGTGGCTTGAGCTCAAAATTGGTTGCTTCTACATCAGGGAACACTAAAGGAGATTGGACTTCTTCTTGCTGTGGGATGAAGAAATCTCTAAGCAGTCTCTCTGGTCGATTTTGTTGATCCCCACCAGGGTTCCTATTGTTCTCCGGATTGCCACCTTGGTTAGCCATTTCAGATGAACCTTCCTGGTTGTCCTGTTGCAACCGGTTCTGCTTTCTTCTTGCTGCTCTGGTTCTACGAATGGTAACTTCAATTTCTGGGTCAAAAATAGGTTCACTTCGTTGGTGCCTTCTAGTCATACACCAAAGAAAAGAAACTGGAAGCTTAGTGAGGTAACCAGAGAAGAATTTTATATATGTACAAACAAACAAAAACAACAAATTTTTGGAGGTTTTACGCCGTCCCCGGCAACGGCGCCACTTTCTGGTGCTTGCCGAGTTCACCAAAAATATTACTAGCTTGGATTATGATTTTGTAGATAATGGAAGCTAGGTCGATCCCACGAGGACAGCTAATTACCAAATTTGTTGTAAGAAAAACTACCAGTCAGACAAAATGTCACTCAGGGGAATGAAGACAGTCACTCAGGGAAATGAAAGCCAGGGGTGTTCTTCTCCTCTTCCTACTGTTGTAGTTGTTTTATGAGCACTGTAATGGTTACGTTCTTGTTCATTCAGCTCACTTATAACTCTAAGTCAGTTCCCATTTTTCCTAGAGTCATCTTTGCAACCTTAACAACCTATTTTCCAATGATTGATTCCAGCTACAAAGTCATTAAGTTCTTAGGCCTTCAAGAATGCTTATGTCAACTAAGTATATTCCTATCTTAGTTAAAACCATAGACTGTTACCTCTATGTCATAAGTTAAAGTTGAAACAATCCAAACCAAGTTTATCTTTCCAGATCTCCCTTGGTTCTAGCATGCATTCAATTTATTGATCAAATAAATGAATGTAGAAAAACTTTCAACCATAAAACAAGGAACAAAACCAGTGCTTAACAACTACAACATCAGTTGAGGAGAATAACCCCTGGGAACTGTTTAGCTACTCATACAGATCAATGCTACATCTACTACATCAAAAGACATCATAGAAGTATGCATAGTAAACAAAGTTCAAGCTAAAAGTCAAGAGATGAGAAGAAAGCTTGTGCAGTTTCTGAGCCACTCCTGGGAGTGAAGGGGTTCACTCGTGGAACTGAAGAAGAAACTGGGTTGCTACTCTTCAACTTGGCTTCCTCACGGAGTTGTTGATGCTTCTTCTTCTTTCTTGCCTTCTACCTGGAGTTTTTCTGAGTGTTTTTTAGCAACTGAAAGGGTAACCAGAGGTTGAGATCCCCCTCATTTGAGAGTGCAGTTCCCTCATTTATAGGGCCTTGCAACCGGTGTCTTCATCATGAGAGCCTCCCCATGCTTGGAGTTGTTTAATCCTCCCAATGTCTTGAGCCTGCAATCCAACTTGGCCGTTCCTTTTCTCTTCTTCCAGCAGTGGCCGTCTTGCTCTCATTGATCAGCAGTGGTGGCTGAGATTGCGGCTGGGGGACAAGCATGCCTCTAGGAGGAGGCAAAGTCATTAATGACAAGATGCTTCTTGTCTAAGGGCCTTCTTCTTCGTCCAGCTCAGCAACCTTGCCTCAGCAGCCCCTAAATTATTCCTTTGACTTCCAATTTTCAGCAATTATTCAATACAGTCCTTACCTAACAACAACATGAAAACGAGTTAAGTAAATTGCACCAATGTTAGGAAATACCCCCAATTTTTCATCAAATACAAAGTTAATTGTGATGCTTTTATGTAACAATTTAGCCATTATCAATGTGGATGAACATAAACTATACCTATATATCTTAGTTAAATGAGTAAAATTACACACTTTATGGTGCTTGTTTTTTGTACAATAGGAGAGGTCAAATCTAGTTATAAGAAATTAGAACATTTCGTAGATAAGACATGGCAGCTTTAGTTTAGTTGAAATGGAAATAGTTAAGTAAATGATATATTTTTTTTGTCTCGGGATAATTGTCTAATTTATTTTTTATATTTTAATTCAAATAATTATGTTAAATATAAAAATTCAAACAAGACAATCATTTTAAAATAAAGAAAATAACAAATTAAGTGAGGTCAAGAATATCATACCAATCAAATATTTGGTTTGTAATGAATATTCTAGGAATAAAGTGCTTTTTTTTTAAGACAACAACCAAAGCTTTCATTAATTGAAATATAGTTTAGTAAGAAGTCGTTAAAATACTCATGTAAGTTCTATAATCGTGGTGTAAGTACTAAAATGGAAATAATCCTTAAAAAAGAATCTAAAATACTAACTACATGTCATGCCCTGGACTAAATTATAGGACTAAATTGTAAGAAAAAAGAAAGTCTAGTGACTTGTTGGTATTTTCTGTAACTTTTGGACTGTAAATAGTCTAGAAGGGGTTGGAATTGCATTATCAAAACTATTATGACAAAACTTAATTTTTTAGTTCTCCTTCTTCTTCTTCGACTTTCAGTCCCCGAAACCCTACCCCTATGATGACCGTGAGAAGCTTGCATGTCAAGCAAGCAGGTGCATGAATCCCACATCGGATGCGAGTGAAGGAGGGGATCAGTTTATAAGCTTCAAGCTGCTGGTCTACGGGTAACTTGGGTCAACCATTTTGGGTCTAGTAAAGACGAGCACCCAAATAGTTATTGGGACAAACCTAGCAGTTGGGGCGTTACAAATGGTATCAGAGCTGACCTAGTCCCGGTGCGGACCCACCTCTGAGCTCACACGTAGGAGACGAGTGCTTGTAACACCTCTATGCTCATAGGAGGTGTGAGACAAGTGAAAAGTATCTGTTCTAGGGGAGCTTGGGCCAATTGTATGTGTTGTGTGTTGCGTTGTGCTGTGTGTCTTGGGCTTTGCGGGGACGCAAGGATCAAAAAGGGGGGTCGAGTGTGATGACCGTGAGAAGCTTGCATGTCAAGCAAGTAGGTGCATGAATCCCACATCGGATGTGGGTGAAGGAAGGATCAATTTATAAGCTTCAAGCTGCTGGTCTACTAGTAACTTTGGTTAACTATTTTGGGTCTAGCGAGGACGACCACCCAAATAGTTATTAGGACAAACCTAGCAGATGGGTGTTACAGACAATATCGGAGTTTGTTTGTTATTGAACCGGGTGGAATGATAAATTCTTTTAAAGGTAAAATTATTGGTAAAAATGTGCATTCTGTTTATAATGATGTAAATGGTAAATCAGTGTGTTCCATGTGCGTTGAAGCATCAACTGAAAATGTGAAGTGGTTGTCTGGGGATTTAAATCCTAGTTGTGTCGTCTTGGTTCATGACCCAGTTGTTCACGAGGTAGTTTTGGAATCTGGGAACGAAGTGAGTGGCTTATTGATCAAACCTGTATGTTATTTGGCTTGCTGGTTTGGAATTGACGTGGCTATTGGAGTAAGTTTTTCCATTTCTAAAAGATTTGGCCAGAGATATTTTGTGATTGATCCTGGTGAAGCCACTTAATATTATACAACTGTTAGAACCTCCAACTATAACTGGGTTGAGCTTGAAAAAGAAAATGAAAATGCAAATTCAATTGTTGAAAATATCATTATCCAAGAGTCTATTGGTATTATGCACTTAAATACTACTAAAAATGGAGTTAGTGATTCCTTAAATTGTGGAATTGAAGTTGTCGATAAATTTGAGCAATTTAGTAATACTGATCTTCCAATTACAAATTTAGAAGTTTTATCTGGGAATCTAAATGAAGTAAATGGAAAGGTTATCGAAGTTGTGGATGATAATTTACTTAATGAATGCATAAGTGATCTTGGCTTGAGTTTATTTGCCTTTGAACCAGGAGGATTAGAATGCCCTATTGACGCTTCACAGTCTGCTGATGATTCTTCAGTTGATTTTGTGGTCTTAGAAAATGTTGTTAAGGAAACTGTTGGTACGACTTTTTTACTCGACACTGCTGTGGTTAATTTTGATCCTACTCATAATGGTGAAAGGATTTTTGATGATTGTTCTATGCCATTGAATGATGTTTTTGCTGGTATGGTGAGTTTGGTTGGTAAAGAGAGTGAGATAATTGTTAACAACTCTATTTGTGTGGAACGAGAATGCCATGTTTGTGTGACATGGAATGTTTTGTTTAACTCATTTTATATTGATCCTGGTGCTCACCCTTTGGGAAATTATGATAAAGTAAGAAAAGAATTCGATAAAGAGGCTAAATCTTGTGAAGATTCTGTTGATGTGTTTAGTGATGTTAAAGACAGTAATGATATGTTGTCAAGTATGTGTATCATGTTGCTAATCAGTCTACTGTTGGAGAATTTAGGTTACTGTTAAGTGGTTTTAAAGGAGGAACTACAGTCTTAGTGGCAAATCCTGATTGTATGAATTCTATGATTGATATTACTGTGTGTCCAAATGGGGAAAATGGTAATACAATAGCTGCCTTGGATGACTTTACTGGGATTCTCGTTGCTGCTATTATATATTGATAAGGTTTTGTCAAAAAGTAGCTTTTGTGCATTTGGAAATCCTGGTTCTATTCGATACTCTTGTACACAAATCTGGTATAAATCGTGGTCTAGAAAGGTGTCTATCGGTGGTGTTGAATTAAGAAGGTTGGCCATTTCTTTCGGTTTAATCCTTGAGGACAAGGATGTTTTTAGCGGCAAAGGATGGGACGGACTTTAGCTGCAGAATCTAATGGTTGTTGACGTCATTGTTTTGTGTGGAGATCATGTGAAGAAGCAGCTCAACATTGGCTTTTTTGGTAATGTGTCTTTTCAAAATTTAATTGCGGAAGATGGCATGGTTAAGCTGGGGCATTGCTATCCTGAAAAAAGTTGGCAGACCGTGGCTTCGTGTAGCGAATGTTCTTAAAGGGGTTAATGATTTTATCCTTCATGAAATTCCTTTTGAATTTTGTTTGTTTGAGAGTTCCTTTGCTACTTGTGTCACAGCTGCAATAGTCTTTGTGATTCTAGAAGTTGAGTTGGCTAAAAATAGTTCCATCCATGTTGATTATGTCAAAAGGGAATTTGGTACATCTCTGGTGTAACTTTGGGTGGAAAATTGCTTGGCTTTCTTTTGAAGTTATATTATATTTACAAAAATTGGTTAAGAATGTTAGAGATACTAAAAATGTGTGGTTATCTGGAGTGACTAAGGTCTGCGGCCACAATGGGGTGCGTTTGATTAAGGTTGGCTCTGGTAATTTATATAGAATTCCTACTGCTAAGGGTTTATTGAATGTGGCTAAGTGTTTGACTTTGATTGAAATATGTAAGCATTACATTGATGAAAGGTTTGTGAACTCCATTTCTGCGGGAGCTTCAGTAAGTGGTAGCAAAATTAGAACTAGTATTGGCACTTATCCGTGCAGAAGGGAATTTGATTTTGCTATGATTGGTAATGATTCCTTGGCCCCTAGAAACCTTGCATTAACAGTAAAAGGTTTTAACAAAGGCATTGGAGGTCTAATGTTGAGTTTAAGCAATACAAACTGTATGATTAGATCATTTGTGTGTTGGAATGAAGGAATAACTACTGATAAAATAGTTACTCTGCCTGGGCATCAACAGTTATGTGAATATTGGATCAGCAGCAGAGTTCTTCTTGGATGGTTAAGTCAGGAGTATACTCTGTATAAGGAAATTTTTTTGTGCTGGAAGTATAATTGAGGAACGACGAACCACAGCCATGAACATTCAAGGGTTATGGGAAGCTCTAAACAACCCAGCTTTGACTTTACTTCTTTCTTGTGTTGCTGAATCTGTATCAAGGCAAATTCTTGGTGGTTTCAATTGCTTAAAAATGGTGGTAACTAGACAAAATCAGCTGAAGATGAAACAGGATCAGGTCCTAATTAAGGAAGCATGCAACAATGCAGACATGTATCTTGGCAGGACTGCAAGAGTGACCGATTTTATGAGAGGTACAAGTCTTTTTGAACGAAGAATTGCAGCCAGTGTAGTAAACATCGACCCGAATTTCATTTAGATGATTGCGTGGCACATGTTAGAATCCTTTCCATGACGAAAATCACTCTTCTATTGTCATCTCTCCATAATGCTATTTTTCATTACTTTATAGTTGATATCAGTTAAAGTGTCAGATGTTAATAGCTGTTTAGAGTTGTAATAGGTAGTTTCTTTTGAAACAGTCTTGGGGACAAGACTATTTTTAAGGGGAAGGGTCTGTCATACCTTGGACTAAATTGTAAGAAAAAGAAAGCTAGTGACTTGTTGGTATTTTCTGTAACTTGTGGACTATAAATAGTCTACAAGGGGTTGGAATTGCATTATCAGAACTATTATGAGAAAATTGAATTTTTCAGTTCTCCTCCTTCTTCTTCGACTTTCAGTCCCCGAAACCCTACCCCGTCTGAATTTCTCCCCTTGTTGTAATTCTGGCCATCCAAAGGCCCTCGGGTCATGACATTACCTTAACCATTGATGAAAAATTTGGGTCGGTTTCCACAAATCAGACTGAACCCTGAACCAAGGGCCACTCGACAGAACCGAATAACGGATAGGAGTTAATGGATCAAAAATACATCCGTAAATTACCCAACAAGTCGACCCGAGGGAAGGCATTTGAGGACTTTCCTAAATTGACCCCTGGTTGATTTAGAAAGCAACCAACAAACATTTACAGGATGATCGATTTTTTCCGAATTTTTGATCGATTTCCCTTTTCTGTTAGATTTTATTTTCCCCTTCCAAATGATAAAAACTTTATTTGCTTTTTCGTCGTTGCTAAAAAACTTTTTTTTTTGGCGTATTTGCAGGTTGTTACCTTTCTCAGTGAATGAGTATAAGTAGGTTTTATTATTATTATTATTATTATTATTATTATTATTATTATATATATATATATATTGAGAAATAGCTGTCATTTGAGGCCCGCGGGAGCAAGTAAAATTATGCACTTCATTATCTCGAGGGCGGCTTTAATTTGGTTGAGATGGAAACAAGAAAATGACATAAGTAAGCTAGGGAAAAAAAGAAAAAAACAATTTTTGGTGTTGGTTGGCTTATATGTAATGAATATTTTATGAGGAAATTATAACGTTAGTCGAAACCTTAACAACCAAAATAATGTCCTAAAGTTCTATCGTGATGTGGTCTCATTTATAAATTATAATATCACCAAATTCTTTCCACCTCTTAGTTTTGGCTGCTACTAACCAATAAAATAAATACGAGATACTTTTTCCGGTCTAAATATAATAATAATTATATATATTAATTTAAAGTTTTAAACTGTACAATAATTATGATTTTCTTTTAGGGAGGAAGGAGTACAGTGACATAAATTGTTCACAGAAATATGGTTGATGTCTATAGTTAAATGAAATAGAGAATCTTATTGAAGAAAGCTTGAAGGAGTACAGGAAAACTACATGTTATTAAACCATCAGCAACGATTGGAATGCATGTCAGGTGTAACCAATAGTTACTTTCCAATTAAAGTCTAGCAATCTTTTGATAATGATCAACTGTCTCTAGATGTTAGAATATGAAATGTCAGGTGTAGCGAATTTTTCATTTGTCAAATATTCGACCATCTCTAGACATGATAATATGAAGTTGAAAAAGATATTCTCTCTGTCCTAAAATTATTGTCCAGTTTGAGATTTAACTTTTAGTACAATTTAAATTAGAATTCAAAATTCAAACTGAATAATAATTATGAGACAGAGAGAGTATTTTTTATTTTTTTTTAAATTTTCGTGTGTCTTGATCGATAACAATGACTAATTTTATCACTGAAATGTAGACAAATTAAAAAAGGTAAATTGGATTCTTGTTTATGGGTTTTTCTAAGATCATGGTTATTCGAGCCCACCAGTATACAACCCAACTTCTCTCAATTTGAAATGTCAAAACAGGCCCAATAAAAATAAAACCAAAAAAACTTTAAAATTGTAAGCGGTCTCTGTTTCATCATCATCTCAAAAATTCATCTGTTTACACTTTGTTCTTATTCACAAAATTTCCCATTCAGAAAATAAAAAGGAAAACAAAAAGATATTGGAATCCTCCAGCTCCACGAACTTCATGTAGAATAATCATTGTCATTCACACTTAAGATGAGACATTGGTCAAATAAAAAATTGGACTTGAGTTCTGTTTCCTTTTTTTTCTGCCCAGAAAGTGACAATTGCCAGAAATGCAAGTGATTCATTCTAGATTATTCAAGCTATAAATTGCATTTTTTTTTATGAACATAAACACATTCCTCACATTCGAGAGTTAAATTTAAGAGAGAATAGCGGGTGTGGCCTTGTGGGTTTTGTTTCCTTTCCTGATTTTTTCAGAGCAGAAAATGGAGGAAGTTGAGAACAAGCAAGTGATATTGAAACACTATGTAAAAGGGTTCCCAAAAGAGAGTGACATGGGAACGAGAACCACCAAGACGAAGCTCAATCTGGAGGGTTCTTCCTCGGGCCAAGTTCTTGTTAAAAATCTCTACTTGTCTTGTGACCCTTACATGAGGAACCGGATGAGCAAGACTGAAGGAAGCTATATTGACTCCTTCACCCCTGATTCTGTAAGTTTTAGGACCAATTGATTTTAGATTCCTTGTCAAGTATCCTCCTTTTTGCTTTCACTTACTGTTTCAGTTCTTGCAAATTATTGTTTTTCTTATTTGTATGATTAGAGATGGGAATGTTGTGTTACCTTATGGGATGCCAATAAATCAGCGTTTTTTCTTCCGGCTTTTTTATTCTTTTCAATAAATGATGGGCCCATAAAATAATCTGTGGGGGATTCTAATCTGTAGTTAGTTGTTGATGTTTTGTTTATTTGGTTGGATGGAATCTGTTGACTAATTGACAGAAGTAATAAATTAATTTTTCTACTGTATTTTCGAAGCTTTGCTTTTGTTACAATTAATCAGCTTTTTGGATTGATTTTGACCTATTAGTTCAAATATCGAAATTGTCAGTGAAGTTGATCTTTTGGCCTCCACTAAAACAAAATGAAATTGGGCTTGATTCCTAAATAAGGTCGTAGTGGATAAAAGCGCGGATTCTTGGGACAATTTAAAGGGTAAGTTAAATGAAACACAGTTGCAGTTCTTAGTATTGACAAAAGAAAAATTACAGGCTTCGGACACCATACTTCATTTGATGCTTTTGGGGTTGTTTGGAACTTTGGAGTGTCATCTTCAAAGGGAATCACTGAAACTCTTAACATGGAATTGCATTTTTTTAATAATTCTAAGCTGACTGATGTACATAATAAACTCAAAGTGGCTTGACTGAAACTAAATATCATAAACTTTGATGCTTGAAGATTAGGTAATGTTGCCAACAGTAGAGGCAGCAGAGCCAGTAGATCAGGTGATTTCTGAAAAATTACGTAAATTGTCATCCTAAAGACATTCGCTTTTATAGTAGCCTAGGAAAAAGGTCAGTGATGGAAGGATGATGGTTCTAAGATCTGCTGAGAGTTAAGGGAGATAGTACTTTGTCTTTAATTTGAAATAAGGAAAGTGGTTGGTTGCTGTGTTGAGTATTGCACTCTGGTGCTGTAAGCTTTCAGCTTATTATTGAAGCATATAGTGTGATGTTTGCTATATAATGTTGATGTTACACATCAGAAACCATCATAAATGAAATGCTGAGCTATAGAGGCACAAGATGCAGTAAAATGTCAGGAAGGTAAGTACCTAATGTAAACATTCTTCCCTGATATCATCACATAAAGATACAAGGAAGTGGTTCAGAATTCGGTGTATCTGGAATTATGTTAGCATCAAAATACTGTGTATCACCGTATTAGAAAGAACTTTGATAGTCGGACTTTCGACTCAACTGCTTCCTCATATAATACAAACGCTGTATTCTTTTGTGTGTTTGTTTGCTTTAGTTACATGTTTGGTGTTCGGGGCCTTTTTTAAAATATGGCAATAGATTCGTGAAATAATATGGTGTGTATGGACAGCATTTTGGTTTATGTTTTTCGTCTTTGTTTTTGGTAGAAAAGTGTTTAAAGTCATATTGGAATTAGCACTGACTCAACTGATATCTTATCAACGATGCACAATGCAGCCGATTGGTGGATATGGAGTGGGAAAGGTTTTGGATTCTACTCATCCCGACTTCCAGAAGGGTGATCTGATTTGGGGATTCACAGGTTGGGAAGAGTACAGCATAGTTAGCCCTGCTCAATTTAGTCACTTTAAAATCGAACACACGGATGTTCCTTTGTCCTACTACACTGGAATTCTGGGTAAGTTTGTCAAACCTGATTTGCTTTCCTTCTTCATCTCGTTAAATGTCGCCACGGAAGCTGTACTATTTGTTTTTATAGTTAACGATACTATCCCTGATACTAAATTCTGCATTTGCGGAAACCTTATACTTCACGTTTATGGAAAACATTATGTGTTAATGGGTTTCTACTGTGTTCTGTTTTGATGACTAGTTCAGCAGTTAGATGTTACTCCTTAAATCTCTGGTTGTTTGTCTGATTTGTTTCAAATTACTCATAGGAATGCCTGGCATGACTGCTTATGCTGGTTTTTTCAAAGTTTGTTCACCCAAGAAGGGTGAGAAAGTGTTCATATCTGCAGCTTCAGGGGCAGTTGGCCAGCTGGTTGGGCAATTTGCAAAGTCTTTTGGCTGCTATGTTGTTGGAAGTGCCGGTAGTAAAGAAAAGGTCAGTGCCTTATCATATGTTTGCCTTATAATGTTCATTTGGCCCCTGCTTTACAATCCTTGCAGGACATAAATTTTCTAAATTATTAACATTGTGTTAGTTGGCTGCGTGTACTTCTAGGATTTATAAATGCCAAACCTATGATGTAGTGATAGCAAATGTTTGACACATTGTATCTAAAGTAAGTCTCAAATCCATGGTCACATGGAAATGTTTTCTGTATTACAGCTTTCTGTAATGATAAATTGATGTATTATATATGGTGAATGAGCTTTAAGTGTTCGACTGTAGGTAACATGTAATGTGTTTGCAAAGCAAAAACTGGAGACAGGGCTGTATTCAGGACTTATATTGATTACAAAATGTAACACGTTTAAACTAAATTTAGTTCAGGCCTGGATATGTCATCCACTAGGTTAACTCTTGTCCTATTAACATTAGCCAGATCTATCAAAATACCAAAGTCGAACCTCATGAATCTACTCTTCTTTGCTGCCTTACCTCCTTTTCTTCTTGTCTTTAAGGTTGATTTGTTGAAGAGCAAATTGGGGTTTGACGATGCTTTCAACTATAAAGAAGAGCAAGACTTGGTTGCGGCACTGAAAAGGTCAGTTTTTTCTATCATACCTGAATATGCAAATTGTGTTCATGGTTTGCTTTTTGTTTAGCTCTAGCAGCATTTTGTTTTGTTTCTGTTTTTTTTCCACTCGAGGGATGTCCATCTATCGATTATTTACATCAAATTAGCGGTAGCCCTGTTTCGCCAGTCAAAAATATTTGTGTTGATAGGTACTTCCCGGAGGGCATCGATATTTACTTTGAGAATGTTGGAGGAAAGATGCTTGATGCTGTGCTTCTCAACATGAACAATCACGGCCGAATCGCAGCGTGTGGCATGATCTCGCAGTACAACCGCGAGGAACCTGAAGGTGCTCAAAACCTATTCTGCGTAGTCACCAAGCGCATCCGAATGGAGGGATTTCTGGTGTTTGATTACTACGATCAGTATCCTGAGTTCTTGGAAATGATACTTCCACTGATAAGAGAAGGGAAGATCACATACATAGAAGACATTGTTGAAGGGCTCGAGAATGCTCCAAGTGCCCTCATAGGACTTTTCTTAGGGCGCAATGTTGGCAAGCAAGTGGTAGCTATCACTTCTGTGTAATTAATGTTCATAGTGTCGAAGTCTTTCCTTTCCTGGTTTGGTGTTTTTGTTTGGTCTTGAGATGTAACAAACTAAAACCATTTTATTTCTGAATGGGTTTTGAAAATAAACGAGAGCAATGTGAATAATTTAAGAATCGAAGTCAACTTACTTCCATTAAGAGTACTTGAACGAACTTCATCCAATGACTGCGTCAAATTCAGCCAATTGTTTGACAGTGGATAAATTTGCACGTTATTAACCAGTGATTAGAACATGTACTCATTTACATTGTTGAAGAGTGAAGAAGATGGATCATTAGATGACGTGCTGAGCAAACGATAAGCAAAAGATAACCAAAGGCATCCATTTGTAACCATCTTTTGTACTTGCATTTCCAAAAAATCTTTCTGGCTTGAACTTTTCTGGTTCGTCTCAAAATCTTGGGATGATTTTGAATACCCCACAAATTGATCAGCATCATGGTACTGTTAGGGAAGCCATAACCTCACACGGTGCATTCCTGTGAGGAATCGTGAGGTAACTGAGGGGTTGCCGGATACATTCTTAGTGTTTCGTTTATAACGCATCTAAGAATATAACATACCAAAGCCGATTCATCAAATAAATGTTAGTTCCCTACAGTGGTGTTGATTTCTTCTTGAGCAGTCTTCATTGTTGATGTATTGTTCAGTTATACTGATAATGCTCGCTCCATTGTCATCATTGATGTGTCTGTCCCTGCTGCCAATAAAACCTGCACAAGCATTTAAGAGATCTATCATTAACTCCAAATCAGCAACAATTTTTCCCTTATTATTGTTCGGTTCCAGACAAAATAATCCGCATTACACCAACATGTGTTTTGGTGTGAGCCAAAGTTTTATCAAATCATTATTCGAGGAAAGTTTAAGGCAAATTTTTAACTAAGAAACAAGATGTTCTTAGATTAAAATAAATTTATGATCTGAATAAGATGTCCCTCCTGTTTGAACTATGATCTTCCTGCTGTTTTCCAGACAAACAAGATGTTCTTTGAACTATGGATCTTCCTCCTGTTTTCCAGCAAAACCTCAATCAAGGTCTTGATCTTCTTTTCCCCTGTTTCCTTTACACAGTCACTACCACTGCCCTTCTTTTGATTAATTTTCATCATCTTAAACTCTTCAATCAGATCTTGTATTAATGAATGTATCCCTCTTTTCTTGAAGAACCCTGAACTTATTGTCCAATCTTGACCACCTCAAAAATGGTAAATAATCGGCCACGGTCCCCTTCCCGGAAACACTCACTGTATCTTCCACAATCTCCTTGAATCTTTTCACCTCGGAAGCATCATTCTCTCCGGAATATATCTTCCCGGCGATCATCCACATTATGACATTCAACCACTCACTCAAAAAGCAGAGTATTCATTTCCACACTCTGTTTTTCTTCAGAAGCCAGGAAAATCCTTCTCAACATCAACTTCACGCCGTCCACGCGAATCCTTTGAGGCAATTGAATCCTAGGGGATGAAAGAATCTCTAATTATATTATCTTTCGTAACTTTCGTCAGTGATCGCCGTATAGCGCGTGCATTAAGGACGTGAAATTGTATCCAAGGTATTTTCCCGAGAGAATTTCCTGGCGTTTTGCGAAGATAAGATCGCGTTCGTCAAAGGATTCTTCGGCAGCTGAAAGAGAACAAACCAAGAGGGCACGACCCGAAATCGAGCTGGCCGACGGGGCCAGAACGTTTGGAACTTATCAAATTGAATTGCCAAGAAACTGACTCATTTGAATTGCACTCCAAACCAGTAAAGGAGAAACCGAGTAACTATTTTACATAAAATGTTAATAGTTTAATGGTAAATTAAGAATAAAATGATTTGTCTGCTGGTATGCTGCTGTCCGAGAGAAATCTCTGCCGCCGCGGCCGATGGCCGGATTTGTCTGCCGCCGCCTAAATAGTCAACTCCACCACCCATGTTGACTGGTGCAGACTTGAAGCTTTTATTTCAGATCTGATTGTTGGCCGGAATGTGCGCGACCCCGTCGCTCCTCTGATGCCTTGCTGCTTCTCCTGCCGTGCCCTACCAATTAGCCTCCTGCTGCCCATAGATCTCGGCCTCCAGCCAGATCCCACATCAAGCGGCCTCTTGTCGCTGCAATCGTCGGCCTTCGACTGCGCATATCGCCGGCCTGAAAACACCCGGCTGCGCTACTCAAACTCCTGCTGCTGCACGCATCTACCAGATCTGTTTCTTGTGCTCCAAACCGGTTCGCTGGCATTCTGTTCTAAACCGGTCCGCCGGTCCATCATACCGAAGCAGATTCGTCGCCCTGCTCTTCTAAATCTGGTCCGCCGATTCATACCTCCAAAATCGGTACGCTGGTCTGCTTCATTCAAAGTCGATTCGTCGGTTCTCTAAATAAAAGACCGGTTTCCAAGAAACTGGTCATTTTGGTATAAAAATGGACTGTATCAGATTATGTGTTAGTTAGTTTAGACATGTTGACTGTCGACGCTTATACCAATGACAACTTGGAGGCAACGATTACAAATTCTCTATATATCACTCATTGTTCGGAATTCTCAAATATGCCCACCAAATGCGGCAGTCCATGAATGGTGATTTGAAGATGTGAATCATGGTGACGGAGAAAATGATTACTGCCCCGAGAAGTGTATTACCGGAGACAATTGTATTACAGGCTAGTTTTTTTTTCCGATATAGTTTACTAATTTTTAAATCACCGTCATTATATGATGGTTTCTCATTGTACGGGGTAAGTCTTAAGCACTGCCCCGAGAATTTTTTGTTCTTTTAATAATTTTCCAGGTACTTACCTGGCTTGATTAAAAAATAATAAAATAATTAAAATAAAATAAAATAATTTATATCAATGGTTTAATAATGAACCAATAAGAAAATGACACATGTCAATCGAACTTATTGGAGAGCTCAACGATTAACTTTCCTTTAATATATATATATATATATATATATATATATATATATATATTTTGATCCATATCATTCATGAGCTCTGTACTATCACAAAAAATCTTATGCCTTCATTAATTTATCATAAAAAAAGTTTTGGTGGATGGATCATGGCTTTATTAGTCAAGGGAAAATAGGAAGGTGTGGATATGTTTCAAAGACATTAACTTCAACATTTGACCAATTAACTAGGTAGTTGATACTAAATATAGTAAATAACTGAGTGAAAAATTCAAATAAATAGCATTAAAAGCCTTCTTGGACTTTATGTTTTTGGTTATTCTTGTGTCCTGAAAACATATTACAATCATCTTA
Source organism: Oldenlandia corymbosa var. corymbosa (assembly GCA_949775105.1). NCBI lineage: Eukaryota > Viridiplantae > Streptophyta > Magnoliopsida > Gentianales > Rubiaceae > Oldenlandia > Oldenlandia corymbosa. The sequence goes on from OX459123.1 coordinate 3,206,704, forward strand.
TTTAATTTGTAATAGGCAAATAATATTAAGATTCTAGGTACACCTTGCAAGGTGTACTTAGGCAGTGCGTGTATCACATACTTAGGAGAAAAAAGTGATCATTTTAGTCCGGATTTTTAGTTCTCACATGCGCATTTAATCATCGAAATTTATCCCCATTTTTTTAGCATTTAATCCCCATAATTTTATCATCTTTTTTTTTAGCATTTAACTCCTTGATCTTATCCCTTTTATTTTGACGCGCGTTTAATTTTAAATTTTTTTTTACTTATCATGTTAGCTTTTATATTATTTATTTCATGACATAATTTTTTTACAACGATAGATTTTATTTTAGTAAAATTGACTATGGTTAATCATTGAGACTTATGAATATGGAGAATCAATGTGTATTTTCCTAGTAATGAATAGCCAACATTTAGACAATGAATAATGTTATGCAATTATTGAAAGATGATTGATGTAGAATGTATTTGTTTTAATGATGAATATACATGCATAAGGTTATGCGTATTATATGGTTAATGATGAACAGGAATTTCATTGTTGTTTTCTGACCGATGGTGTATTGTCTTATTACGTTTTTATGATGAATATCTTACGTTAATTAATGAATAACGAGTTCTTATTGATGAATAATTGGACGATGTTTCAACTCTGAGGAAGAGGCTTTTACTGCTTATAATTCTAGTGCATTGTTTTTTCAATAAAAAGGTTCAAAGATTGGAAAATGTCCAAATCTGGTGTTGTATATTAGAAACAATTTGCATGTAGCAAACAAGGAGTAAAAAATTCATGAGGTAGATGATATACAATAATGAATAATTATACCAAACTGATGAATACGGCAATTTCAACAATGAATAATTATACCAAACTGATGAATAATACAAAGATCTACTAATTTACCAAGAAAATAATACTAGTTTACAAAACTACTGAATAACCCTCTATATCAATGTCTACACTTATTGTGGTTTGGTTTTTTTGCAGATTCAGATATCCTGCTTCTTTTGGCTTCTGATTGTTGTTCTTCGCTCATGATTCTTTCAGATTCTGTCTGATATTCTTCGCTTAAGCTACAATATGTTTACAAATTCCATGAATAACTTGTTAGATGTGATGAATTTTTTAGTGTGTTTCTTAATATCAACGTATCAGATGTATCACAAACTTAATGAATGACTGTTCGATGAATTAATGAATAAATATATATAGATGATGAATAATCTGGGATTACGAAATCGGAAAATTAATAATAATTGCTGACCCAATGAATAACATCCCTTTACGGATGATTATCCCAAAACAAATTTTACAACAAATTATGATGAATACCAATTACCAAATTGATGCACAAATTTAACGAATAAATAACACATAGTTGTGATAAACGATGAATCCGACAATTTCAACAATGAATAATACAAAGATCTAGTAATTTACCAAAAAAATAATACTACATAGTTATGGTAAACGATGAATCTGACAATTTCAACAATGAATAATTATACCAAACTGATGAATAATACAAATATCTACTAATTTATCAAAAAAATAATACTACATAGTTATGGTAAATGATGAATCTGACAATTTCAACAATGAATAATTATACCAACCTGATGAATAATACAAAAATCTACCAATTTCCCAGAAAAACAACATCCAATAGAAGAACAAAACTCTAAAATTGATGAACAAACATCGTCAATCGAGTGAATATACCTTAGACCTACAGAACCTAAACAAAAAAAAAAACACAAATGGTTGAATATGAAGAAAACTTTAAACTTGATGAACAGATTTGCATAATCAAATGCATATACAGTAAATCTACAAAACCCATCAAAAAACACATCAATAGTCCAAAAGATTAATAGTATTACCTTCGTTCATCTTCACTTTCCAAACTACTTCTGTTCGGTTCAGGATCCTCAATCAGTGGTTTCTACGTGGATGAATTTTGTTTATGTATTACTATAAATCGCATCTTGAACAGAGTATATTTCAACAATTTTCACTGGATTTGATGCACAATCTGATTCCGTCCCAAAAAATCCAGCCGACGAGAGGTTTTCTGGCCAAATCGTTGTAGAGAAAATTTAGTTTTTTTAGTTTTTTTGTTTGAGACGGATTGTGATGAATGGGGTGGAAGATGGATATGGTTAATGGCTGAAAATTAGGAGGAAATGGTGGGATTTGAAATTCCAAAAATCGCACAAAATGGAGAATTCAATGGGATTATTGTAAATATTAAGAGATGTCCATTTTTGGGTCGCGTGAGACTAACACTAAGTACACCATACTAGGTGTATCTAGGATACCTATATTATAATTGTTTGTATTACACTATTACTAAAGAGACTATCAACTAATTAGGACGTACAAATTTCAAATAACAGGTTAGCATCTTTTTTTATTAAAAAAATAAATCTATATATACCTTAGTGGCTAGCTTCTTTTCTCCAACGAAATTTGACAAAGTATCACATAACTGAGTGAAGCATAAATGAGGAAATTATTGGGTTCTTTTTTGTTGCTCTTTCTCCTTCTAGTTTCCAGTAAGACTGCTATATTTCGAGAAATGGTTGAAATCTAATTTGCAAACAAAAGAAGTATACTCCCTCTATCTTAAAATTACTGTCCAGTTTGAATTTTCACTTTATTACAATTTGAACTAAAAATAAAAATCCAAACTTAGAACATAATTTCGGGACAGAAAGCAAAAATAATTTTAAATTCGTGTAAAATTGAGTTGTAAAACTCATCCTTTTAATTTGCTTGTTGCCCATTAGAAATTTATATGAACTAATCATTTATATTTCTTTTTTAACTCAAAAATCGCAGATGACATGGTGGTAATGGAAGCTGAAGCGGAGCAGTGCTTAGTACCCTCGCAGAGCTATAAAAGTGTGCATTTTTAGGATGAACTGTATACATGGTTGCAACAAAGATGGTTATTCCGATGGGAAATGAAAGTTACTCAAATGCTATTGCATCACGGAATGTACTGCTACATGATATTTACAAGTTTATTTGAGTCAAATATTTTTTGTCCAAAATGAAGGGAAAAAAGAAAACGGAAAAAAAAGGAGAAGAGGAAATTACGATTATGTAACTTTAGCTTCTTCTTCAATTAATGAGAGAGTCCCTTATTTTATTTGAATCCTTTTTATAATTTCATATGTTATTTAAACAAAATTAGATTTCTAATTTTCCACTTATGCTCTTAGAACGATACTCATTGAAAACAACAAATTATGTTTCGTATATAAAAATAAGAATCGTGATCGTCAAAATAAAAATTAAGATTCAGAGCAATATTTATAGTTTTTACCGGATACACCCTCGATGATATCACTCTTTTTTTTAAGCAAATATACATTAAACTTGTTGGAAATCAGCCAGCTCTGAATGCTACCAACAACTTGGTATCATTGACTTCAACTAGCTTTGAGGATTTGTCCGTCAAACTAGCTATCTGATTCTTCCAGAGTAAACGAATATCGCGGATGTCCATTGACCTCTCCTTAATCAGACAAGGGCAACATGAGAGTCTGACCGACTTCCATAGACGGTTCATACAAGAAACCTTGCAGGTCAGCAACATCGATGATCGGGATGTTCGCAATGGATTCATCCAAGGTCTTAACCCCTTTGGAAAATCCTCAATGTTGCGAGTCAAGCTCTCGACTAAGCCCCCCAATAATGCTCAGGAGATGTGGGCCATTGTCGAGAACCACATACAATGAGAACACACACTCAAAAGATCCCAGGAATCTTTCGCGTCGGTAGGACTAAGGGACAAGCAAAAAATCCCCATGGAAAACAAACCGGCACTGCCCAAGATGGATAGGCAATTAACACCATTAACCAAGCCGCGGCGAAAAATCCTCCAGATCCATAAGGACGAGTTACCAGTCCCGAAACCCTGGACACCTAATCCAAACAGATCAACAGAACAATTTTGTGAGTATCACAAAGATCACGTCTATGACACGGAGGATTGTCGAGAACTTAAGAGGGAAATCGAGAACGGGGTCAAGTCTGGCAAGTTTCAACAGTACGTACAAGGAGCCTCTCGGCAGAAGAATAACAGACCCCAATAACGAAATTACCCTAAAAGAAACTTCAAAGGGCCGCCACGGGGAGACGGCCGGGGGAACAGTTGGCAACCGAGAGCCAACACCTAACAACAACCTCATCAAATTACTGAAGCTGCACCGCAGCCACTCCAGCAACTCCCCCCAGCAGATCCAACGAAGCTGATCACTCACAAGGTAGGAGCTATTTACGGAGCTACCCTTGAAGTCTTATCCACCACGGCCATGAAGAACTCATTGCGGGCCGTCACCAAGACTCCTCGACAGGAGCCTAGCCAGAAGAGGTTCAAGGGAATGGAGGCCATCGTATTCACAGACAGCGATGTCGTCCCGGACATTTGTCCCCACAGCGACGCCATGGTTATTGAAGCAATAATTGCAAATGTAAAAGTCGGAAGGGTTTACGTGGATAATGGCAGCGCGGTCGACATCATATACAGTGATTGCTTCAAGAAAATGAATATCAAGAACCCTTGCATCCGCTCGGCCACAATGCCTTTGATGGGATTCTCGAGCCACACCATTATCCCAACAGGAATAATTAGCCTCCCCATCTCGGTAGGATCGCACCCTAGAACGGTCACCTTGACTATGGATTTTGCTTTAATAGATGCACCCTCGCCATTCAACGTGATTCTAGGCCGACCCTAGATGTGCCAAGCACGTGCAGTCTGGTCCCCCTATCACTTAGTAATGAAATTTCCGACGGAGTATGGAGTTGGAGTGGTACAAGGATGCCAGCGTAGCTCTCGAGAGTGCTTGCTCATAGCAGTCAGAATCGGAAAAAAGACCGTGCACCTTAATCTGAGCACCGCCGTGTTGGAGTGTTACTCAATCCGACAAACATCCAAACCACCAGAGGCGGAAGACCCCGAAACCTCCAATCTCCCGCCGCTCAGCAGTAAGACACGAGAGTTGATCCCGAGCGAGACTGACCCTGCCAAGACCATTCAAATTGGCATTTCTCTCCGAGACCCATTGCTAGCCGAGGTTAGTACCTTGCTACGCGAGTTCCGCGATATATTCACTTGGTCTCCGACGGACATCACAGGAGTTGCTCGAGAAGTTATGGAACACAAGCTAAATGTCGACCCAAGTGTCAAACCGGTGCAACAGAAAAAAAGAGTATTTGCTCGTGAACGTAATGACGTCATCAATGAAGAAACCATGAATCTAGTCCGTGCAAACATACTCCAAGAAGTTCTATGGCCTACTTGGTTAGCCAACCCGGTTTTGGTGCGAAAACCCGATAGTTCTTGGCGCATGTGCCAAGATTACACTGACCTCAACAAGCATTGCCCCAAATACTGTTATCTCCTACCAGTCATAGATCAGATGTTAGAGGGTATCGCCAGATACAGAATCCTCTATTTTCTTGACGCGTACAAGGGATATTATCAGATCCTCGTGGCACGGGAAGATGCAGAGAAGACAGCCTATATCACCGAGATAGGGGTTTATTGCTATGACAAAATGCCCTTTGGACTGAAAAATGCGGGAGCTACGTACCAGCATCTCGTGAACAGAACCTTTCATGACCAAATTGGCCGGAACATCGAGATCTACGTGGACGATATGGTGATAAAGACAAACAAAGACGAGCAAGTAGCTGCAAATATGCAGGATATTTTCACAGTCTTACGCAAAATTAACATGAAGCTGAACCCTAAGAAATGCACTTTCTGTGTGGGGTCAGGAAAATTCCTAGGATACCAGGTATCAAAGGATGGAAGCGCCAAAATCGAGCCATCTTGGCCATGGAAGCGCCAAAAACCGTCAAGGAAGTTCAAAAACTCACAGGCTCCTTGGAGGCTCTAAACAGATTTCTCTCTCGAGCCGCGGAGAGAACCCTTCCATTCTTCCATACCCTCTACAAAGGCAGAAAATTCAAATGGAATGAAGAGTGCCAGAAAGCCTTCTGAGATCTCAAGGAACACCTCAAGTAGTTTCTCACACTAGCTAAGCCTGAACCAGAAGAAACTCTATATATTTATCTGGCAGCTCGAGAAAAAGCCATCTCAGCCGTACTCGTGCAACGCAAATATTGCAGAGAAATCCCCGTCTACTTTGTCAATAAAGTCTTGTAAGGAGCGGAAACCCGCTATACACCCATGGAAAGGCTTATCCTCAGCCTGGTCTTGGCCGCCCGATGTCTGCGCCCATACTTTTAAGCACACCCCATCATGGTTTTAACAGAACAACCAATTCAGCAAGTCCTACTCAAGCCAGAGGCCTCCAGTTGAATGATGAAATGGGCAGTCGAATTGGGCGAGCACCATATTGAGTACAAACCTCGATCAGCAATCAAAGGGCAAGCCTTTGCAGATTTCCTGGTAGAAATGCCTCGAGCTATCGATGTCAAGAACACTACGGAACCTAAAGACAATCCTGCTACTCGCGTCAACATCCACCCTCGAGCCTGGTCACTATACGTCGACGGCTCTCGTTGCGATGAAGGGGGAGGAGCCGGTATCATATTATCTAAACCTCCAGCTGATCCCGTCATCGAAAGAATGAAGGAGTATGACGCGGAATATACATACGCACTAAGGTTCGGATTCTCAGTCACCAACAATGTGGCAGAATACGAGGCACTGATAGTAGGACTGAACATGGCACTAAAGCTCGGACTCTGCAAAATTCAAGTTTTTAGTGATTCTCAAGTAGTGGTGAAACAAATATTGGGGGAATACATAGCAAACGACGAGCAACTCAAGCGCTATCTCGAGAAAGTCCTCGAGATCAAGGACAAGTTCGAAGAATGCACTGTATCCCACATAGTCCGGTCGAAAACTAAAAGGGCCGACGCCCTCAGTAAGTTGGCCTCCTCGAACTTTGCACACTTCAGCCACAAAGTATGGGTTGAGATTCTCCCCAGTCCTAGCATCCAGGAAGCCCCCGTAATGGCTGTCATCGAAAATGACAACACTTGGACGACTCCATTCATCCAATACCTTACAGACGGAACGTTACCAAGCGGAAAAGGAGAGGCCAGAGCCCTCCAATTGAAGGCAGTCAAATACACATTACGAGACGGCATCCTATACAAGCATGGGTACCTGTAACCCATGCTAAGATGCATTGACCCAAAGCAGGTAGCTTACTTGCTCAAAGAAATACACAAGGGATCGTGTGGAACACATATAGGAGCAAGGGCACTCGCCAAGAAGGTCCTGCGGGCAGGATATTTCTGGCCAACAATCTTCAAGGATGCATACCAGTGGGTATAGAAATGCGAAAAGTGTCAATGCTTCTCTCCCATCACTCGACAGCCGCAGCACGAGATGGTCACCATCCAAAGCCCTTGGCCATTCTACCTATGGGGCACTGACATCATCGGCCTCTTTCATCAGGAAGGGGTAGGAGGAGTAAGATGGGTAATCGTAGCAGTAGATTACTTCACTAAGTGGGTAGAAGTTAAACCCCTGGCCTCGATAACAGGGAGGACAGTCTTGGATTTTTTCTAGCAGAACATTGTATGCCGTTTTGGAATCCCAAAGGTCATCGTCTCTGACAATGGGACCCATTTTGAGAGCAATCCTTTTAAGTCATGGTGCGAAGAAATGCAAATCGAGCGTCGCTTCTCTAGCGTGGCTCATCCTCAAGCTAACGGTCAAGCCGAATCCATCAACAGAACAATCTTACATGGGATCAAGACCAGGTGGTATGACGCAAAGGGGGCATGGGCCGACGAGCTTTCTTGTCCTATGGGCATATCGTACTACTGCTCACTCCTCGACAGACGAAACACCGTATAGCTTAGTCTATGGCATGGATGCCGTCCTCCCAGTTGAAATAGGCTTGTCGAGCCCTCGAACAATCAACTTTGTTGAAAGCACCAATGATGATGACATCAAGCTAAACCTTGACCTGCTCGAGGAACGGTGAGACGCCGTCAGAATCCGAAAGCAAAGTATAAGGAGATTCTATGGAGACATTACAACAAGAAGGTGAAAGCCACGGATCTCACCGTGGGCGATCTCGTGCTAAGGAAAAATGAGGCTAGTCGAGCAGAAACTCCTGAAAACTCATAGCAAATTGGGAAGGGCCCTACAAGGTTATCCAGGCTTCCCTAATAGGCAGCTACCACTTACAGGCCTTAGATGATAGCGGGACTATTCTCCCTTGATGGTGGAATATTCAGAACCTTCGCAGGTTCGATGTTTGACTCTTTGTCTGCTATTTGCCTATTGTGTGTTTTATTTGCTTTATTTACCTCGTCAGTTTTATCCTCTCATATGTAATGCTAACCCGGGTCCTCGGGTAATTATTCAATAAAAGACATTACATATTCCTTTTATTGTCGACATTATATTCATGACTAGTCATCGAGATGGACTCCCTCTTCAGGTTCATCCTCGTTAAAGAGCCGTGTACTCAACATTCAGACACAAAACTGAGGAATTCCCCTCACACACACTGCTAAACGCATTATCAAATCGAGGAATTCGAACCTAATTCCCTCAATAGAGCCGTGTACTTTACATCCGGCCTAAAAAGCGCTATATAAATTGATACTCGAGTAAAGTAAAAAATAATTCATTAATTCTCTCCACACTACTGTGCGAGCTTGCAGAAAATATACATATTTTCCTACACTATTACAAGGACTTCCCTAATAGGATTTTCAGGGGAAGGATGAATAATCCTCTTATACCCATGCAGGCTAAGGAGATTCACGCATTGGTTCAGCTTGTCATTAAGATCCACGATCTCTAGGTCCTGAGCATGCACCCTCATCAATAGCTCTCCTCGAGAACTCCGAGTTCCAGGATCCACTGTTTCCTCCGGATGCTCAAAAATCTTGAAGTCAATGTTGTTGTCTAGTAACAGATTTTACAATTTGGCGATATAATTCGTAAGAAGCTTGATCTCACGGGCTTTCTCTTTCAATATATCCATGGCTACAATGAAGCGGCGAGTTCTGGTCATAATCATGTGCTGAACTTGGGCTAGCACTTGATGCTTCTCGAGGAACCAAAGAGACATGGTAATCTGTTGTCTTTCCCTCAACCGAGCATTTTCCTTCTCCAAGCTAACCAGTTCATCATGGATTTCAGCCTCGAAAGTCAGAGAATCACCGTAGTCTTTCAGACTTTGAGCCTCCCGACATTGCATCTCCTCACGAAGTTCTTTAATCTCGTTTATCATATGCTGATTAACCCTCACATTATGCGTCCTCATTGCATCGAGAAGGTCATTCTCTAGATTTGCCACTGTCTCGATACTGTGCACGTCGGCACGATTTCTTAGAATTTCGCTAATCATGGAATATAGCGGGAACTCGTTCGATTGCTCCTCCGATAGCACCATGAGGTGAACACAGTGGACAAGCCAACTATCCTGCTTCACAAGAGGAGTGTAAGATGTTTACATCAAACTGGGAAAAAATTAAAAAAAAAAGGGATGCTTGTATAAGTGCACAAAAGGAAAAAATGGAGTACTCGGTTCATTAAAAAAAAAAAACAATAACACAGCAGTTCAACAGGCCTAACAGCTATTACAAGAGGCAGGATTCATACAGCATCACTGCCTGGAGGAGGGTTCTAAGAAGCGTCCTCGGCATTTCTTTGCACTCCAGAGTAGCCAGTATCAGCAATGTCCTACTTGGTGGCTTCATCAGCATCCTCAAGCTCGATCCCCATGTACTTGTCCGGTACATCAGGTATGGGATCTTCTTCACTCAGGCCCCTGGCAAGGATAGAAGGTACGTCGCCTGGGAATGAAACAATGTTTGCAGGAGAACTCATTTTCGGCAAGGCACCAGTCAGAGCTTCCCACAGGGGCAGTTGCTCGAGGTTCAACTTTGTTAGGACCTTCACCATCGCCTTGTGCATGGTCTTCTTTGGGTCCTTTATCAGGAGCTGCTTAAACCACTTTGCTTTAATTGGCCTGTCCTGATCGAGCCTCCTCAAACCTGCAACGCCTACCCGGTGCGCCCCGCACTTCCTGGCAACCAAATTCATCTCCTCGAGGGATGCAACCATCCCTCCTGTAGACAGCATCTTGTACATGAACGGAGCACACCACTGGTGTAGTTCCTCCTTTGAGATGTGCAAACTAGCAAAAGATTTCATCTTCTCGTCCAGCACGTCATACTTGGCTTGTACCAAGGCAATCTCAGCTTCCTTCTCTTGGACCTGACGTGCCTTTTCCTCGAGGGTCAACACCTTGAATAGAGCTTCATCCCTTTCAGATCGACCTGTGACTAGGTCTTCTCAAAGTTTCCTCAGCTGCACCAGGTAGGCCATCGAGGCCGCGCTTATCTACACCAACAAAACACATTAGAAACACACTAAGGTGGTACTGGTTTGTGGTAAACATTCATAACTTCGAAAACTCCCTTACCAGTCTCAGACAGTCAGCCTCATTCAGCTGAGCAGCGAATTCTTCGAGGAGGGGACACTCGATGGTCGGTGGGTTGCTGAAGGTGTGCACAGCCACGGACGGGCCTCCCTCGAACAGTTGAGGAAGCAAGGTTATTGCCTCTCCTTCGAGGAGGCCTTTGCCTTTTTCTGTTGCAGGGGGAACGACACTTGGCCCTGCTTCTGGTAGAGGATTTTGAACAGTCTCAGTAGCAGGGGGCACCATCTTGTTACCCAGTGCTATGGTTTCTTTCGAGGGCGCATCCGTTTTAGCCTTCTTAGATTTCGCCCTATCACCGACCTTCACGATTCTCTTCTTCTTCTTTTTTTGAGGCGCTGCAGTGATGGTAGCGTCCTCATCTGAATTCACAATAGTAAAAGGATCTTCGTCACCAAACAATCGAGAACTAGCGTTGCTTGACGACATGACCTAAAAACAGACAAGGAAAAATCAAATGATTAGTACCTTGGTTTTCTCCAACAGAGGTTTCGAGAAGGATTCTGGTTGAGGTCTCGGCATTAGCATTATCATCCTCTCGGTGTACACAGGAGGTACGTAATATTGTACGTCGTTCCATTTAACGACCTTAGAATATTTCACAATTTTCTCCACATCTGCATTAAGCTTCTCGATGCACTTTTCGTCTTTTTGGGTCCACTCATCCTTTATGGCTCCAAGACCCTCTGTTTCTTGATGATTCCACGACAGGAAATAGCTCTCGGATGCAAACAAGAAATCCGGCTTCCATGCAGGAGAGCCGCCATATGCCTCGACCATCTTTTTAACTCCAGATCTAAGGCGCCTCTTCACAATATACCAGTCTTGGAAAGAGGTCGAGGCTACAACTACTTGGAAGAAATACCTCCACAGTATCAACCGAGGTTTTACTTTTACATGCTGGCATACTCTTGCAAATCCCAGCACAAAAGTTATTAAATTTGGGGTGAAACGAGCAAGGGAGTCCTATAGTGTTGCACAATCTCCTCGAACAGAGGGAAGAGGGGGAATCTAAGCCCTAGATGCATAAATCAGTCATACACAGTAATTCTTTCCTCAGGAGGAGAGTTGGCCCTCTCGTTTCCTAACGGGACTCTCGCCTCTAGATATAAAGGAAGGTCATACTTTGATCTAAGGTTCTCTACCTTATCGACAGAATCTATGGTGGATGCGAAGTTATCAACAGTTTTTCATTCCGAATTCCTAACCATGATTCCGGTACAAATCTACACTGGCTACAGTTGGAAAAGACAAAAACTTCGAATGAAACCGGGGGTAGTCAGATCTAAAAACTTACTGTTGGAAGAGGATGTGACCACTCGCCTTTTGAGTTGTAACTTACCAGTGTTCTTCCTGAATCCTGATAGCAAATCCCCTGTTGATAACGTCACTGGGACAGTATGTAGGTCAAGGCTTGAATATTCCGGCGAAGGCAGTTGAAACACTCTGACGAAGAGGAGAATTTTAGTTTTTGCGAAGAAGGAAAAGTGATACGTGAAAGGGGAATGATAGAGGCTTCTCCTTAAAAATAAAAATTATTCTCCCATGTCTCCCTAATTACAGCCCACAATATGAAAGTTAATGCAAATTTCAAGGGAGTAATGATGGTGAAGTCGCCGTTTGGGGAACGTGCCCACTTATGACGCGCGATTGAAATTTTGGACGGGACAAGGAAACGGGTCACCTTCCCCGGTCAAGACCTACCCCGCTGGTTACCCTCGGGCTTCCAAGATCGAGAGTTGTGCGTTTGATTCGAGGCTACTTGACGCATTGCTCGACAACTAGCTGAATGAGAGTAGCCTAACCACTCTTGGGTTTGTCCCAAGTAACTTTGTGCCAAGCGTTGTTTATCTTATATAACTAACACTTGACAGGGGCACTTGACAAGTCCATATCCATCACCGAGACTGGACCGGCCCATCAACCGAAAGGAGAGTCCAACCGGGACACTTGAGGTGGTTTAGGTTCCCGAAACCTAATAGGACTCAGGGATTTCCCAGGTATTCTCGTACCTATAAATAGGGTTGCTCATGCCACAATACAGGTACGCAATTTATAGCTTAACATACTACATACCTAAACCTTCCAGCAACCCTTTATTGACTTAAGCATTGGAGTGTCTACCCTCGGGAGACCCCGAGGCCCTGTTTTGCAGGAAACCCTAGCCGGAGTTCCACCGTTAGACCGACGGCGCGAAACCAAGCATCGTCAGGTAAAATTTTCAGGATGGAAGGCTATCTCTTACGGGCAGAATCACGTTAGCCTAGTCTTGATTACAGTCTCTACCAACCTTCTAATGCAATCGGCCAGCACACATATGTGATGAACTAGACAAGCTGGTAAGAGGATTTGTATGGGGTCCACAAAGGATAAACGAAAGATGCACCTGGTGAATTGGAATCAGGGGTGTAAGAAAAAAGAAAATGGTGGCTTAGGACTACAAAAGGCGAGAGAAAACAACCTTGTGTTGTTGATGAAAATAGGATGGGAATTGATATCAAAGAAGGAGGATCTATGGGGTGAGAGTTCTCAGAGGAAACTATGGTGGTAAACATCAAGGGAATAATGTTACGTGCATAAGAAAGCCACAATCTACCCTCAGTTGGAAAGGAATCTGTGATGCCTCTCCTTTGGTTGAAAAAGGAAACACTTGGGTGATAAGAAATGGCCAGCAAATCACGTTTTGGGAGGATAGATGGATTGAAGGAGTATCAAAGCTTGCTGAATACTCGTATTGCCCCATAAGTCAAGAAGAGAAAAACATAAAGTTGGGGGATTTTGTTCATCCTGATGGTTCATGGGACACGACTAAATTCAGAAACAAACTTCCGCCAGAGTTGGTTCAAAATATCAGCAGTATACCTCCTCCTCTTGAAGACCTAGGCCCGGATCGACCTAGGTGGTTGTTCAACAAAAGCGGTAAGTTCTCGATTAAATCTACTTATTCAATGGCTAATGAATCTGCCGATGATCTTGTTGACAAGAGCTGGAAGGAGGTGTGGGCTGGAGAGGATCCCAAAGAGTCAAATAGTTTCTCTGGCTGGCGTCACATGGCAAACTTGCAACAAATGGACTGAGACATCAAAGGGGAGTAACAAGAGAAAACAGTAGCAGCAGTTGCAATGGAGAGGTGGAAACAACAACACACGCCATCAGAGACTGTATTAAAGTACAGAGAATTTGGAATTTAATCATTTCAGCTCAAAGAAGGCAGGAATTTTTTAAGCAACCTCTAAAGGAATGGATAAAATCTAACTTAACAGTTAATGATCCAAGGTGGACAAGAATGTTTAGAGTAGCTGCTTGGTTCATTTGGAAATGGAGAAATGACCGAATTCTTAATAACAATGAGCTGAGTCTAGACACAGCAATCAAATTGATTACACAAAGAGTGCAAGAGATAGACACAAGCCAGGAGCTTCTGAAGTGGCAAAAGAATCCCACTCTTGACAGGACTGTGACAGGCTGGAGACCCCCTCCTGCTGGATGGATAAAAATCAATTGTGATGGAGTTGTCTATCAAGCAAACAATAAAGCGGCAACGGAAGGTGTGGCAAGAGATAATAAAGGAAGATTTCTGAAAGCTTTTCAAAGTTTCATTGGTCCTTGCTCTGTTGAGACAGCAGAGTTCACAGCCATCTTACAAGGATTGGAACTGGCAAAGCAACAACGATTCCCTAGAATCATTGTGGAATCGGATCCGGAGTTAAGAAAGATCCAATATATTTTGAGCTCGAATTGGAGCGTGCAATTTGTTCGAACAGGCAGAAAGAACAACCTTTGTGCCGACGTATTGGCCGAGGAAGCTCTTAGTCTTCATAGGGGAATATATTTTTTTGATGTAACTCCTAGTAGTATTAATGTAATCGTAGACAAAGAAGCTACTCATATGTAATCGTAGACAAAGAAGCTACTCATATGAGCTGTAGGAACTAAGGCTATGCCGAAGTTTTATGTTTTTTAACCAAAAAAAAAAAAAAGTATGAAACACTATGGTAATGAATTTTCTAAAACTTAGGGGTCATTATTGAAATGTTAAGCGGAAACTGTGGCAACAAAGCTTACAGCCTCTTAGTATCATTTGGCTTCAGTAAAAATTGCACAATCAGAAAAAAAAAATAACAATGTGAATTGTGATGCACACTCATTCATGAGCAACAACAACCACCTGCTTCCCAACATTCTTGCCGGAGAAAAGACCGATTAATGCAGCTGGAGCTTTATCAAGGCCTTCAACTATGTCTTCCACATACGTAATTTTGCCTTCTTTAATTTGAGGGAGAACCATTTCAAGGAATTTCGGATAGAGGTGATAGTAATCTAACACTAGAAATCCTTCCATTCGCACACGTTTTGTGATGAGGCAGAACAGATTTTTAACACCCTCGTGCTGTTCAAGGTTGTACTGTGATATTAAACCACATACAGCAATCCGACCATGAACTCTCATGTTAAGAAGTACTGCGTCTAGCATCTTTCCTCCTACATTCTCAAAGTAAATGTCGATTCCATCTGGGAAGTACCTGCAGGAAACAAACTGATGTAAAGAGTGCCATGCCAAGGGGTTTTGGGAAAACTGGCAATGAGAAAGGTATAAACTGTTCTTGTCTTCACAATGCTCTGACAAAGTTGTCCACAATGTTCAGATATGATGCATGATAATATTTTTTATCTGCAACACTGCAAAGATGTATATTTTCAGAACTTACCTTTTCAAAGCTGCAACAAGATCTGGTTCTTCCTTGTAGTTGAAAGCTTCATCAAAACCAAATTTATTCTTCAGCAAGTCAACCTTAAATGCACAACCACAAAACACGATGAAAAGGTCCAAGATAAGTCAGAATAATCTAATAGTTCTTGTTTATACAGAATATAGTAATGTTATCACAGATCTAGGTCATTCTGGGAGCTAAAATTCAGACTAATTTCACAGAATCAGAATAAAGTGAAAACCATGTAAGATCCTCAAGAAATCAGAAAAGCCCCACCAATAAGGGAATATTTTTTCGTCTAGCAGTTGAAGATTAGTTTCTTTGCTAAGCTAATAGCATTTCATAACCCTGTTTCGTTTGAAGTAGGACCAAGTCGTTGCGAACTAATATTTCACCATTCTCAGTGGGAAACATGATAGTCTAATATAATAAAAGATCTTGACACAATCATCAAGGTTATATGAATTCATTGACAAAAGAAAAAAAAAAAAAAGAGATTTTCTGGAATGTTCAGAAACCATCCAAATGAAGTAAAATGCACCATGAGCTTAAAGTGCTCCTCTCTTTGCTTAAATGTAAATATTGGCAAGTGCTGTCAGGAAAATAACCTTTTCTTTGGTTCCAGCACTTCCAACCACATAACAACCAAGCAGCTTTGCAAACTGTCCTACAAGCTGGCCTACAGCTCCAGAAGCAGCTGAAATATATACACGCTCTCCCTTCTTTGGAGAGCAAAGCTCATAAAAGCCAGCATAAGCAGTCATGCCAGGCATACCTGAAAGCAATTCAACAGATAAAAGAGCGCAAAGAAGATAAGGATCGGGACTAGGAGATTATTACAAAACCTTCAAGCTATCAGGATTATTTTATACAGCTGTTTCAAAAAGTAAATAATGAACAGCCACTTACAAGATATCTAACAGAAAACAGGACAAGATTTTAGATTTCATTAATTTAAGTAATAGCTTCATGGAAGAACTCATTCTATCACAAAGCAAGTAACAGACTTGAGTACTACATTCTTTGCATTTCCATATTGAAAACACGGCTGCTTTAATATATTCGGTGTCTGCTCTTTACCAATTATGAATTTCAGGAGAACACGAAAACTAGCAGCGCATAATATGCAGAACCAAAAAAAAAACAAATAAAAATTGGAGGTGCTTCATGAAACTTCTTTTAATCTTTTCTGTTTTGGCCATTTTGATACCAAGAATATGGAAGAGTGACATTTTGATAATTTGGAGACCCTAAGATCTGAATCATGATCATGGAGAAGTACAGTAAGATGTCTCGATGTCAAGACACCCAATGCAGACCTTTTTAATTCAGATTTTGCTTCTTTACTGCAAAAGGACGAGCTTAATAAGAAGAAAAGAGAATTTTCCTTTTTATGCTCATTTCTAACTCCTGAAAAAACATTATCCTAGCATGAAGACACCTACCAAGAATTCCTGTATAGTAAGAAAGAGGGACATCTGTAGGTTCAATTCTGAAGCAAGTGTCTGGAGCAGTAATCAGGCTGTATTCTTCCCATCCAGTTAGTCCCCACAGAAGATCTCCTTGTTTAAACTTTGGATGACAAGAATCCAAAACTCTAGCCACTCCAAGTCCTGTCACAGGCTATAAGGAAAGTGATGCCATGAATCTTTGAATATGGGTAGTACCATGAATATAGAAGTCGCTGCAGTACTCTTATCAGATAAGCTGAGTATGTCAGGGAGTGTAATAGCAAATATAACCAGAAGATCTATTTAATTTTGAAATCTTTCGATGATCAATTTAAGTAGCCAAGTTACTAATATCATCAAGGATAAGGCAAAACATGAGTTAATCTGTATCAGTTTCCGCAGAACACAAAATCTGACAGTCCTATAGAAAAAGGATCCATATTTTCAGTGCTGACGTTTTTGAAGTACAATACAAGAACCTTTAATAACAAAAACTAGTAGTCCCTGCACAAATGAGCAGTTCAAAAGCATCACCACCTTGGTTGGGGGAATATTTGACATTAATGCTACTTTCACCTGACCAATCATCTATTTCTAACTTACTGCAATCCACTCAAAACACCTTATCACCCCGCTTAGCCCAAAAGTTCCTTAAATCATTTTGTATTTTCATCTTCATGGTTAGGTCCAAAACAAAATTCTCATTCACTAGCTACGGAGAGGCAACAAACACAGCTATAACACCCAGTCCAAAATTCAATATTGTATCAGAACTCGGAATTTCTCTACATTTTTCTTTTTTGGTGGTCAAATTCCTCAAGATTTGACTGTCAAAAAGATCTAATCTTTAATGTCCCAACTACTACTTGGTAAAAAAATAGTCCATAATGCTAAATACTCCATGCGTCCCAATCAAAAATAGTCTGCTTTGTTGAACTGTAACCAAAAAAAAAAAAAAAAAAAAAATCGAACTGGATAACATGCTTAAACTTAATCATCATAAAAAATAAAACCAAATACAAGTAGTACTGCCGATACGATTCCATGAAAGAATTCCAAGAACAAACCATCATAAAACAAAACACCATGCAACCAAGTTTGAGAAAAAGGAAAGGTAATTGCACTGCAAATCTCACACATTTCTCTGTCACTAAATCTGCTACCTTATAAAGAAATTACTTATAACTGAATACAAGAAATTAAAATCGAACAACTTAGGGAAGAGAAACAGAACTTACAGAGCCAGGAGTGAGGGACTCAGTGTAATGCCCTTCAATCTTGCTCATGCGGGACCTCATGTAAGGATCACAGGACAAGAAAAGGTTTTTCACCAAAATAGCCCCTGAAGAACAATCCTCCGGGAGCTTCAATTGAATTCTGGTTGTCTTCAATTCCATATCACTTTCTTTTGGGAACCCTGTAACATAATTCTTGAAAATCACTTGCTTGTTTTCCACTTCCTCCCCCATTTGATGATTTGATCCTCTGTTTCTTCTCCCTTCCCCTTCACCAGCTCTGTATCTTTGAGGGATTCGATTAATTTTCTTTATTTTTCACTCTGTTTTGCGAATTAAATTGTGGGTTCAAGAGATGTATATTTATGATGGAGATTTGGAGAAAATGCCAACAGCTTGAGTGGTGCTTTGAACTATCCGTCTGAATTAAAATTCATTAGGCTGTTTGTAAACCGAAGATACAAAATCACCTGTTAGTGGGTGTTTCTTATGAATTATAAAAGGAAAAGAATTGTAAACAAGATTACTTATTGTTATCTTTTTTTTTGGAACAAGATTGCATTTTTTATTTTTTCATATGTTTGGTGAGTCACACATTGTTGATGTTTGATAACATTTTGAATAAAAATTGCATCTTTAATGTTGGATCCTCCCTTTTTTTTTTGGTAAAGGACAAACTTTAGAATCCCACCATAAAAAATGAATCTTTTTTTTCCTCTAAAGAAAATGGTTATGCCAAAAACACTCTAAAAAATGAATTGATATCTAAAACACCTTTATCTTTTAAA
This sequence comes from Oldenlandia corymbosa var. corymbosa, assembly GCA_949775105.1. Taxonomy (NCBI): domain Eukaryota; kingdom Viridiplantae; phylum Streptophyta; class Magnoliopsida; order Gentianales; family Rubiaceae; genus Oldenlandia; species Oldenlandia corymbosa. The sequence continues at coordinate 3,225,359 of OX459123.1, forward strand.
ACCATATCAAAAAGCATGTCTTCAATTGAAGAAGGGTATCCAGGAGGTGAACCAAAGCAGAGCTTTGGCCCTGGTCCGGGGTCCGGGGACATCAGCATAGGAGAAGCTAAGAGTTTACTAAGGGAGGGAATTTTAATGAATTAGATCTATAAGAAGTAAGAACTCGTAAGGGCTAGCTTTTGAGTTTTGCCTACAAAATGAATAGTTTAGCATTCATATTTTGAGCGCATTTTATTTTGATAGTTTGATGGCGAAATTTATTTTTGTTTTTTAATTTCCGGGATTTGAGTATGTGGGAAGTCAATTATCAAAAGAATAGTTCGATGACTCAAAGTTGACGCATATACGTGAAGTAAATTATATAAAAAGAAATACACAAAAGAAATGTCTCTAACCCAAGAACTTTTCATGAATCTTCTTTAAACTCTAATAAAATTAGATATTTACTTTCAAGTCCAGAATTTGCTTTTCATATGCTCAACATCGAACTCTGTCTATGTTTAATGGTGGAAGAATCCTTTCCCCTCCACAACAATTCATTCTAGGTTCGGTACCGGGGAGCCCTTGCTTTGACATTTGTTTGACTTCAGAATCGGAATTCTCAACAGTGCCTGTTGATATGGAAACACACTGGAAACTTAAACTCAGCCCCTTCCACAACACTTTCTCTAGAACGGGAAGCTGCAACCCGTTAGTTGTAAGAATGACAAAGTTTGCCAATAACTGTGATTATAGTAACATTTTCTCTGGAATTTCTGCATGTAGAAGAATAGAATAGCTCATGACTTAGCGCCATTGTCTAAAAATAGCAGTGATGATTGTATTAATAAGTTGTAGTTCCCTGATGGCTTTTGTTGATCGCAGCTAGATGATTACTCCATACCAGAAAAGTAATATACATTATAATTTGTGATTCGTATTCTTTTTAGTAAAAATTACAAAGTTATAATGTTAACTATTTTTTTGAGATAGAGGAAGTAGTCGTATTTACGAGTGAAGTCTTCATTTACCCTAAAAAATAGGGGAAAAAGACTAAAATTTCTTAGCTCATCACATCATTTTTGTTTCAGCTAGTACAGAACTGTCAAAAGGCCCACAATAAGAAGGACGAAAACAACAAACATTTTCATGCGCATTCATATTCATCAGCAACAAAAACCACCTGCTTCCCAACCTTCTTACCACAGAAGGCCCCTATTAATGCAGCTGCAGCATTTTCAAGGCCTTCAACTATGTTTTCCGCATAAGTGATTTTGCCTTCTTTTATCAGTGGGAGAACCATTTCGAGGAATTTCGGATAGAGGTGATAGTAATCCAACACAAGAAATCCTTCCATTCGCACGCGTTTTGCAATGAGGCAGAACAGATTCTTAAAGCCCTCATGCTGTTCAAGATTGTATTGTGAGGTTAAACCACAAACAGCAATGCGACCGTGAACTCTCATGTTGAGAAGCGCGGCATCAAGCATCTTGCCTCCAACATTCTCATAGTAAATGTCGATTCCATTTATTTCCATCAGGGAAATACCTGCAAAGAAAATAGTAGAAGATGCAATTCTGTTCCAAATTGTTGAGATATGACGGTGATGATGATGAATGATAAAATTGTCGATCTCATCTATTATTGGCAGCATAGCCTCAGAGGAAACAACAAGATCTCAGAACTTACTTTTTCAAAGCCACAGCAAGATCGGGTTCTTCTTTGTAATTGAAAGCTTCATCAAACCCGAATTTGCTCTTCAACAACTCAACCTTAAAGGGCAATGAAGTGAGAATTAGAAAGTAAGAAAGTTAGTGCCCTTACATTTTAAGTAGTACTGCAATCCAAGAAATCAGGAGAGATCCATCTATTCAGAATTATATCTTCTTCTTGCAGTTTGGTTTTTTATATAAGACTAGTAACTCTGCTTTCAAATAATACTCTAACTAACTGAAATAAAGTTCACCAGAATCTTAATGCTACATTTATGGCAAACCTTTTCTTCGGTTCCAGCACTTCCAACAACGTAACAGCCAAGTAACTTGGCAAACTGTCCAACAAGTTGGCCAACAGCTCCAGAAGCGGCCGAAATGTATACATGTTCTCCCTTCTTCGGAGAGCAAACTTCAAAAAATCCAGCATACGCCGTCAATCCGGGCATTCCTGAAAGCAATATAAAAACAGAATAGAGATGCAAAGATGCAACATCGAACGGATGCTCCCATGAATAACTAGTATTGACATTAACAAAAGGATCGATGCTCCCTTGTTGGTTGTAAAGGTAAAACCATTTTGATTTTTCTTAGCTTATATAATTTAAACTGAAGTGGTATGCAGTGAATACAACTTGTATATGCGATACACAACTTCAGTTCTATTTTTATTAGCTTACATATTTGGTTGTTGTAAGCATTTTGATTTTTTCTTTTAAATAATTAATTTGCAGTCAAGGCTACAATCAGGAGTGCAACAAATCAAACAAAGCAAAGGTGGCTGAGGGTTTATCTTTTTGCAGAAGGCTGACAACCTAAAATTGGAAGAAGGACAAGATTTTGATTCCCATCCGTGGAAAGTTGGTTAATTCATTTTCATTTGAAATGCAAAATAAGTGCAATTACCTTAACAAGGAAAAGAAAGTTATCCTTTTTCCAACTGCAAAAAATCCTTCCTCTGGTATGAAGAAGCTTACCAAGAATTCCATTCTAGTAAGAAAGAGGCACATCTGTATGTTCAATTCTGAAGCAAGTCTCTGGAGCGGTGATGATGCTGAATTCTTCCCATCCTGTCACTCCCCACAAAAGATCACCTGGTTTGAACTTTGGATTACAAGAATCCAATACTTTAGCAACTCCAAATCCCCCTAAAGGCTAAAGAAAATAACGCAATGAATCACGGAAATTGGTTAGAATGAAGAAACTAAAAGTCTCCTCTTCAAAAAAGAAGAAACTAAAAGTCGCAACAATGTAATACAGATTCCAAAACTCAAGGTGAGCTATTTTTTTGCTCAGAGGCAGTGTCATTTGGACCACCGGTGCTTATATATATAGTTTTACATTATTGGTTTCATAGTATTACAGTATATCATCTTAGGTCTACTATACAATCCTATGATCATTAAATGCCATATCAATGGCTTCATGGAAGCTTAGGCAAATCATGAGAATGAAGTCCATATCAGCTTTCCCAGAAACCATTCGAAAAGTCCTATTACCCCCGTCCCGAAAAAAAAGTCCACATTGAATTTTCAAATTTGTACTAAAAACAGTACAATACTCAAAACTCAATGTGGACTATTTTTGTGGGACGGAGGGAGTATTTTTTCCCAGAAACAAAAAGATCAAAACTTTTCAGTGCTGAAGTATCTTAAGCAGAAGATCCTTTAACAGAGGAGAAACGTATCCCTTGAAAACGACAATTTCAAAGTAATCACATCGGTAAACAATTTTAAAATAATGCTGTTTTTACCGCTCAATTCTGAATTTTCGGTTATTTAAACGCTGTTATTTCTCATCATATACCATGCATACTAGTATGTTCCTTAAATTACTTCTGTCTTTTGGCTTCAGAGTTCAAAAACAGTGATCCAATGTGTCCACAGCATCAAGTAATAAATAAATAAAATCAAATCTTATATTTTCCAACACTCCCAATGATCAATTAAGCAGTTCAAGTTCATGGCTCTACAAAAAAAAAAAAAAAAAAACAAACTTGCACATAATCATCACCTAACTTAAGAGGTAAGGATTGGCTAGTTTCGAAATCAACTAGTATTAAAAATTGAATGGAATTGGATAAAATTTTGCATAAATTTTTTGGGGAAAAGAGAAGAAACAGAACTTACAGAACCAGGAGTGAAGGCATCAGTGTAATGTCCTTCAATCTTGCTCATTCGAGTCCTAATGTAAGGATCTCATGACAGGTAAAGATTTTTAACCAAAATAGCCCCTGAGGAACATCCATCCGGGAGCTTTAATCGGATTTTGGTTGCCTTCAATTTCATATCACTTTCTTCCGGGAACCCTTTAACATAATTTTTCAAAATCACTTGCTTGTTTTCTACTTCCTCCCCCATTTGATGATTTGATTTTCCTCCTCTGTTCTTCTCCCTTGTACTTCACCAGCTCTGTATTTTTGCGGGATTTGAATGGTTTTCTTATTTCTTTACTATCTTTGAATTAAAGTGCGATGTGTTGTGAATTGAGAGAGGGAAAGATTGCATTTTTAATTGTTTCATATGTTTGTGAGTCAAACATTGTGTATATCTGTGATTACATTTTGATTTTTTTTTTTTTAAATGCATCTCTAATGTGGATCTATTCAGTTTATGCCAACGTTGATAATCAGGACATCATCATGCCAGCGTTGAAAAGGACTTTCTTGTTAGAATTACTGTCTCATGTTCCATGACAAAATTAACAAATTCTTGCTCCTTCTTGAAAAGAAAGAAAATTCTACCTTTGACGTGCAAAATGATAGTGGTATGACACACACGATATATGATGCACACAGCATAACATATTTTAAATTTTTAATACAGGTTTTACATGAAATCCATTCCCATGAAATCTTATTAGTCTATCGTTAAAAAAGCAGTAAGTATGGGACTGTTCAGGTGAACCATGAATACAACCGATTGTTTTGATTCACCTTATTAGTCTATCGTTTGAATAAGATGTTATCAGTATTTTACCCTCGGCCTCTTTGTACCAAAATAGACAATACAGTATAATAATAAATTTTTGCGGTAAGAAATAATGCGCTTTAGATATTAATTAGATTTATTAAACCTATTTGTACCGAAATTTCTTAAATTAAAGTTATTTCTTTACTTTGTGATTTTTCCTCTCAATGATTTTGGTTTTTGTTGGGGAGTCTCATGTGGTCTAACCTCCAACTAATGATAATGGAAAAATGGCGCATTCTATTCTGGAGGTCCAATTGCTCTATTATCAATTTGTACGAAAAATTAAGAATGAAATAAGACAATTATTTAAAGACAGAAGAAATTATAATTCATACAAATTATGTTGCGATCACCGGATCTTGTTCACATATTTTTTTTCCCGTTAAAATTTTGATTATACAAAGTGCAAACTGAAGGAAAAGGAAGTTGTTCCTCAAAATTTCGTTCTTATTCTTACCATGTCACGTCTGTGCATCCCACTTTGGAACCTAGAAGTTATAACTAATAAACTCCAAATTTCTGTTACAAGTAATACATCAATTAAATACCTATTTTACTGTTGTACCCTTGAACAGAAATGAAATTGACAGTAAAATTGACATCCTTCGGCTAGCAGGAAACGGATCATTCATTTTTTTTTACCCAATTACCAGAAGGATTAAAATTAACTCCGCGCAATCTCTCTTCCTATATAAAACCATCAGTCGATAAAAAATTTGCCACGTCAAATCCTGAATTCCTTACTAACCCTAACATCAATTGTTTCTTCCTTCTTGGTTATTGATTAGTTTGTTACAAGAATCGAAAAATGGGGGCAAGACATGATCTCAGAATGCCAATGATACTCCCCAGAGGGTTTCGATTTTCGCCTACGGATTGGGAGCTGATAAAATACCTAGAATGCAAAGTTATGGGCGAACCTTTGCCTTGTGATCATGCCATATGGGATGACATTGACATATATGATCCTAAATATCATCCAGAAACCCTAGTCAAACGTTATGGCGACGACGAAAACGTCGTTTACGTTTTCACTAAGTTGAAGAAGGTGGCACCAAAAGGGAAAAACGTTGGGAGAAGGGTTGGAGGATGTACATGGAGAGCCAACAACGCCGGGGAAGAAGTTAAAGTGGCAGGCAAAGCAGAAGAGGGATGGGCTAAAACATTTAGTTTCGAAAACGAGAAGAAGAAAAGGATTGGATACATTATGAAACAGTATACTTTGCATGATTCTATTCTCAAGAACGCAAGAGGAGATGTACGTGACCTTGAACTTAATCTTCTTGTGTTTCTTGAATTTCCCTTTGTGTGTGTGTGTGCGTGCGTGTTTCTTCTCTGTTTGTGCGTGTCTTCCCGTGCGTATGTGCGTGTTTCTTTCTTGACTATATCTTGGATTAAGATTATGTTTACTTTACTTAGTTTTAAATAGAATTCTTTCCTTATCATAACAATTATCCACATTACAATTTATGGATTACAGTGTACTCTAATTCACAAATTATGACTTGGACTATTTATATGATGCAGAGGTTGACTAAGTTTCTGGGGTGGAACAAGTAATTTTTTTTCTTTTTTTAAGTAGACAAAATTATTTAAATATAACAAATATCCACATGTATATGTAATGTTTATTGTTTATAAAGCACAAATTAAATCCAACCTTAATCATATTTGTGCCTTATAAACAACGAGGACACCACCATAGGGATTAATGTATTGTTGTCCGATTTTCATAATAATGCCACTTTTTGTTTAGTTTTTGTTCTCCATTATGTATGGCAATTATTTCATTATTCTTATGAATTATGTTTATTTTTTTTTGTTGTTAAAGTTCGGATGAGACTTCTAGCTAGTCATTTCGGTGGATAACTAGTTAATCTTCTCCATACATATGTTTTTTTTTTCTTGGGTTTTTTTGGTTAGTAAGTTTATTGTGTTCCTGTCCATGTAGATGAAGGACTATGCTTTGTGTCGAATCTACAAGAAATCCAATTCCAAGGAGGATGAAGCAAACCTCGAGGATGACAATTCCCAAGATGATCAAGAAGAAGGTGTGGATGCAAATTGTGATCACCACAACCAGGTTCCCCATGATCCAGAACATGACATTCAAGTAAAAGAAAAAACCCTAGAATCGGTCCCTCGGTTAATCTCTTTTGAAACATCATGGAATCATCAATCTACAGTCAATAATCTTCATGCAGCATTACAACGTGGAGATGAGATACAGAATGATTTCAGTAATCCGGCTTCTAATGCCCTTAAACTTGACGGAATCGCCATCCACAATACGGAACAACAACAACAACTGTTTGATCATCTGACTGATGAGGAATTGGATTCAGTGATGAATTTCTTGGAGCAGAATAATGATGATGATCATCGTCATGATATATTGTCTTCACAACAAGATCTATTCCCTCCTAATGATTTTGATCATCAGGCATTGGCAGCACAAGGATTTTCCGACTTCTCGTATCCACCTCAAAATCAATTGTCTCAACTTCCTCCCCTCCGGATCGAGTTTCAACGAGACTCGAATCGTGCGATGCTCGAAGCCTCAAACATAAGTGCATTACAAGATCACCATGATCAATATGTTATGGGGTGTAGCTTTTGCAATCAGGTGGAAATGGGGAGCCAGAATGCAATAATGAGCCCATCCTACAGTGCCACATTAATGCGTCTTGATGAGCCGAAGCCAGTCTATCAAGATTTAGGGACATTGTTGGGTATGACAGAGAATTTTACACACTCCCAATTTCTTGGAACTATCAATAAAGAAGAAATGAGTGTTACTCGAGAGGATTGCTCAGAATTCGGTTGGGAGATTGCGAAAAGGTTGAGAAGTTCCAAGAGAGACAAAATCAGCATCCACTAATTGATACTAACAATCTGGGCTTGGAAACATTAGGGGATTTCCTAATAATGCCTAATTAATCATGTAATCACTCTGTCTTTGGAAAATAATTAACATTGTAAATTGCATACGGTTTAGATTAATTTTGTGGGACGGAGGAGTTAGTCTTTTTGTAGCTAAAGTCTCAAGAGCCAAAGGTTCACTTATGGGTTCATTTCAGTTTTCAAATTATTGGCTACATTCTTCTTATATTAAATACTCCCTCCGTCCCATAATTATTGTCCAGTTTTACTAAAATGAAAGAGTTTATTTTTGGTCAAACTTAACTATATTTTACCTTAAACAACCGGATATACCCCTACATAAGTAACAGTTTAACCACTAAGATTTTATGGATAATGTTTTTTACTAAGGACAAATGTGTAACTTGATCCATAAAAAGTCAAATTGGACAATAATTTTGGGATAAAATTTTTTGGGCAAAGTGGACAATAATTATGGGACGGAGGGAGTATGATTATAATTTTTATTGATTGGGAAAAAAATGGGTATAAATTGATATTAGCAACCATTCTTGCCGGTTCTCAGCTGAAATTTTCTCCAGCAAAAGTCATATTGAAATCGGCAAAATGTAACTTAGCCCTAAACACAATCGTAATAGGAAAACTCCAAAATAGTCAAATAAACTACCAAAACATAAATAATGAAAACTTTAAGAACCCTAACTCACACCAAAACTCCACCTTACTTGATCAGGCCTGCCGCTTGGAGTCTTTTAAAGGTGTCAATTTCAAGCCGAACGGAGCTACCAACCCGGTCATTAATTTGATCCGAAATCGTAAATGCGGTTTGTGGTTTTATTAGGAGTTTGGCTTCCGTATCAGTCGCAAGGTTTATTAGGAACCGTCTAAATGTTTACCAAGGTTATTTAATTAATTGAGGGACAATGAAATTAGTTATGACCTAATTATAAATTGAAACGAAACCAAATTGGTCTCCTAACCGTGTCAGGAGACTAACCTCCAAGTTTCTTGTTACTTGTATTTATTTTACAGTTTTACCCTTCAATTAAATCAAGGATGGATATAAAAAGTTTTATACCCGACAGCTTGGAGGAAGTGGATTCTTCATTTTCTAACCCGATTACTAAAAGGATTTTTAAGCTTAACATCCACCCAATTTCTTTCTTTATATAAAACATCCGTACATAAAATTTTCCCAGCTCAAACCCTAATTAATTATTCGCTTACAAACCACACATTGTTTTCTCTTCTTTATGGTTAGTTATCTTGTTGCAAGAATCATAAAAAATAGGGTCATTGTATGATCCCAGAATGCCCGTGACAATTCCCAGAGGGTTTCGATTTTCGCCTACGGATCAGGAGCTGCTAAAATACTTAGAATGCAAAGTTATGGGCACACCTTTGCCTTATGATCATGTCATATCGGATGACATTGATGTCTATAGCCCTGAAAGTCTTCCAGAAGCGTTAATTAATCGTTATGGAAACGAAGAGAAGGTGGTTTATGTTTTCACGAGGTTGAAGAAAGTAACAATGAAAGGGACAAACTTTGACCGGAAAGTTGGGGAATGTACATGGAAACCCAATGGAAGGGCCAAACCAATTAAGGACGGAGAACCAGAAAAAGTGGTGGGGAAGTTTAAAACTTTAAGCTTCGTAAAGGAGGGGGTGAAGTCTGGATACATTATGAAAGAGTTCACTTTGAATGGAAGTGAAGAAGTAAGTGCCCTAACCTGAACTTTTCTCGAGTTTCCTCTTTTTTTTTTCCCCCTGGTTTCTGTGTCTGAGTTTCCGCATGATTTTTCTTTCTTTTAATTATCTTTTCGAAGGGTGTTCATGGTGATAATATTAAGTGCGCTCGAGCATGTATTTTTTCTTTCTTTCATTATCCTTTCTTAGGGGTGTTCCCCATGATAATACTAAGTAATCGTTGTGTTTTTATCCGTATCTTGTGTGCTTTTCTTTCTTCACTCGACTTGAGTTATTTCTCTTACTTGCCCTGTGTCAAAATTATTGTCCTACTTAAATTGTTATATTTAATTCAATTTATATTAAAACTAAAATTTTAAACTAGACATTAATTTCGGGATGGAGGCTATTTTATTATATTACAATAAGTAGAAAGACATTGTTCTTTTTCCATATGCTTGGTTTCCACCATCTAAGTAACTCAGCTCATATCTTAAGAAACTTCACGTTTTCTTTTTCTTTTCGTTTCGTTTCGGGTGATACTTATTGATAAATTTCCGTTATTTGGTTTATACAGTATGCTTTATGCCAAATCTACAAGAAACCCGAGAAGGAGAAAGCGAATTTACCGAAAGACAAAGTTGCAAAACAAGAAGAAGTAGATGCGAAGTCCGATGACCAGAATCAGCTCCCATATTATCCTGGATATGTTCATCAAGTGCAAAATGAAGCCATTGATACGGTCCCTCCATTTATTTCTTCTGAAACATCACTTGATCATCACCATCAGCAGCAGCATCCTTGGGTTCATGATCTTGATTCAGCATCAGCGTATGGAGATCCGATGCAGCAAGAATTACTTGGCGAATCGATGATCCATAATATGCAAGAACAACAACTACAACAACAACAAGATAATAGGCCCTATGATGCAAACATGGATTTGTTCTTGACTTTGTTGAACGAGAATCATCATCATGGTATGCCGTCTTTACAGCAATCGCCGGAATTGGATCGGTTTCCCCTTGATTTGACGGATTATCAGCCATGGTCAACACCAAGGTCGTCCTATTTCCCTTATTCAATTCAACATCAAATGGCTGAAGTTACAGAATCCGCACCAGGTACACAACAAACCAAAGTTGATCAGCTTCAAGAGTATCCGAATCACGCGATGATCCAAATGATTCAAGCCTCGAACATGAGCGCATTATTACACGATCATCAAGAGCAATATATGTTGGCTAACGCTTGCTATGATCAAGCAGGAATGGAGAGCATGAACGCGATGATGATGAACCCCTCCTACGCTGCCACATTAATGCGTGTTGATGATAAGCCGAAACCCGAAAATCATGTTACCGTGAACTTGGCTGAGATTGATGACCCGATTATGACGACAAAGGAAAGTTGCGCAAGCTTCATTGAAACTACCAATGAAGGAGAAATGGGTGGCAATAGACAAGTTGATTGCTCAGATTTTGGAATGAATTTAGCAACAATATTAAGAGGTTCCATGGAAGAATACTATCCTTTACCGGAACAGGATCCAATGGTAGATAACAACTATGGCTTGGATAGATTAAAGGATTTCGTGATGCCTAATCATCCGTATCTTTGGTAGCAGAAGCAATTGGTGGGTTTCAAATTAGGTTAATCAAAGAACAGTAAGGAAATCTTGGTTTCTACTTTCGAAGTCTTTGTGTGCCACATTTTTTCTTTTTCTACTGAGTTGTAATGTATCTTTGCTCCTTTATACTACTCTACTCATTTCGTAAGTAGATGCTTTGTTCTTAATATTTATATTAGTTTTACAAATAAGAGAATCCATTACATATGAGCATGAGGTTTAAGATTTTTTAAAAATAACAAAGAATTGCACGGGTCAATATTCCAGTGATGAGTGTTTATGGTATTTGTTTTCACTCCATTTTACTTGTCCAAAAAATGCTCGAATTACCAACAAGCACTTGTTCTAAGTAGTAAAAGTGTTGGTCTTGTTAAGGCAGTTTAACCATGAACAAAAATTAAGTAGGCAATACTGATTAAAATATTCATTGGGAGAGTTTTAACAAAATTTAGTCGGAGCAGTGATTTGACACCGAGTGGATAATACATCAAACAAAATTTTTTAAAAGAATGTTTAAATTTGTTATGGAAATTATTAAGCGTATTGAAACCATAGCCAGTTTCGCACGTCACACGGCTAAAACCTTACTAAATCTACTATTTGTAGTACTAATTTATTTGGTCATGGTCCACACATGATGGTTGAAACCATAGCAACTTTCTTATTCCATACCTCTATATATAGCTAATAGAGTTTATCTACATAATTAAAACATATATTTAACCCTGATTATGACGATTTATTTCAGCAAATTCTAACGCATTCTTCCCTTCATGAGCTTGTGAGAAAAAGTTTTTCATGTAGTTTTCGTATAAGACTTCTCTATATAGAGCTCCTCCGTCGTGCTTCACCAGCTGAGGCAGTGGACCAATCTTTTGGGATGGTCGCGGGGCTACAAAATGTGGAATTGACACCCTTGCTTTCTCATTTGTGGTGCGTACTTTGTGCTCTGGACTTTTGTATCTCCCGTTGCTAAGAATCTGATTCAAAATTTCATATCAAACAAAATGTAAATCAAGATTTTACCTGAATAGTAAAAAGATAAACTGACACTGAACTGCTTGTTTATACTTGGGACATTAACTTGGTACTGATTAAATTTATATCCACTTAGCCCGTTGACTATATATGATACAAAAAACAATAGTACTCCTACAATTCAATAAAATTAACATTTTTTCCCGGTTGGCGACCGAGAGAGAACTTTCCAAAAGTATTTATGTCATCGTTAAACAAAATTATTTATATTATGGACGAACTATATTTTACCCCTTGAGTTTTGGCTCTATATACCATAAACCCTTCGAGTTTTATTAATACTATAATATACTCCCTTGACTCATATTCAAACTACTAAATACCTTTTTAACATACAAACATCATCATGAAGTTTTTCATAAACGGCAATAATACCCTTCAATTCATATTTTTTAAATTATACTATAATTTTTTAAAATATATATGTATATCATAAATTAAGTTAAACTCCATGTTAATCATTTTATATTAATACAGTTAGAGAATTATATTTTTTTTAAAATTAATTATGTAAAGTGTTTTGAAACAAAATTTTTCATTAATTATTATTTTTTTGAAATATAATAAACTTGCAGTATTAATCATGGATTAAATTTCATTGAATAACTTATGTTATAATTAAATGTTAAAATTATAAATTAAGTAATTTTCATTTTTCATGATAAAAAATAGATACAAGTGAAAAAAAAAAGAAATAAAGTGTGTAAACAATTGTTATTTTAATCATTTAATGTTTAACCCCCTGTCCAGGGGTATATGGTAGTATTATAAAAAATTAGGGGGTTTGTGGTAGATCTAGTCAAAACTTGGAGGCAAAATGTAGTTCGCCCTTATATTATACTAGCTACTTAGTCAACATGTAAGAAGTCATTCAAATACATGCCAGGATGTTGCTTCATCAAGAACTTTGAATATGACATTTTTCTGTCTTTAATGTAGGGATTCTCTTTTGTTTCTTTCTCCTCTCCTTTATTTGACCCAAAAGGTACTTAGTTACAGAAAAGAATAAGAAAGAAAATTCGAAGATCGACGACATATGGTGGTTTAAATTAAAGTATACGATTCACAATATTTGTGGAAACAAATTACACACATCTTTAATAGTAACTAATGTATTATTACTTCATCGGCATATAGTCAGTATATTGATTATTTTGTATTATATCTTAGTCAACTTCTATTAGATAGATTATTACATTATATTCCTTATATCTCAGAAAAATAGTCCAGAGTGATTTTTGAAATTTGACTAAAAACAGTACAAATCACAAAATTCGATGTGAACTATTTTTTAGAACAAAGACGTAATATTATAATAACATTACTACGAAAAATCAAAATGTATTTTTTGTTACTTTTTAATTGTCACTCTTTAATAAAACAGTGGAATGATTAATATATCCGAAATACTAACCTGCAGCGAATCGCCAACATTAATGACCAAAGCACCATGAATTGGAGGGATCTCAATCCACTCTTCTCTATTATGTTCTTCACTTGTGTTATTTTCATGCAGCACTTTAGCATACAAACCTCCAATCTCATCTTGCCGAAGAACTGTTAAAATGCCGATATCGGAATGGCGTTTGACACCAACTGTTACTTGTGGATTTGGACAAGCAGGGTAATAGTTCATGGCTACTACGTTAAAACCTATTAACGATTCCATCTTCGAGTCTTCGAGTGTCACTCCCAGATTTTCCATAAGTATATCGAACAATCGCCTCACCATTTTATATGAAGACTTTACATAGTCAATCATCTCTTTCCTGCAAATTTGGAGTTGTGTAAAAGTTAGTCAAAATTACAGATCATACACACCAAAATTTGCTTCCACCATTTTATGAAACCATAATATTTTGGAACTGTTAGAATGGGATGAAGAGACGATCTCCATAGCTGAAAACTTCTTCTAAATCCCCTTTAGATTTTCAAAGCTCAAATTTACTCTTCAGAAAACTTACTATTTTTCTAAAGGTTTTCGTATCAAAGAAGAAAAAATATTTGGGCTACTATAGATAAATGTTCCTTGCCATTCTTATAGAAACCGTATGACCCAAATGTGTATTGGATTTTTACTCCAAGAATAATTTATACTAAAACTGAAATTTATAGTTGACAATTATTTTCGGACGGAATGAGTGTTAGATTCATAGAATTAACTTACTTGCACACTTGGGGCCAATATTTTTCAGCATCAGAATCGTTGGTGTACGTCATAGTAACAAAATCTCTCCATTCAAGACGCTTTTCTTTCTCAGGAGCGAAACTAGTTGAATACTTCACCAACGGAGTTGGACTAACTCCCTTCAGATAAGCAGCCTTTGCTTCGGCCGGTTGCTCGAAAAACCGATGCACCACCCCCGGTAAGGTGTTCAAAAGATCCAAATCTACGCCATGGTTGATAACCTGAAAGAACCCGAGTGTCTCAGCAGCGCTAACGATCGCGTCGACCACTTTGCCATGCTCAGGACCATCAAGTTTTGATAAATCAATTGGAACTGATGCATGATGATTATAGCTGAAACTTGATGACGATGTGGATGGATTGATTTGCTTTATAACTCGTTCATACTGTGGTTGGATGTAAAGTTTGGGTACTTCTACTATCCCTTTATCTACTAAACCCTTAACACCATTGCCTTTTCTTGCAACAAAATCAAAGAGGGAATTTGGATCATCTAAAACACCTGCCATTTTTTTTTCCCTGTTTGGCTATATTAATTTGACTGTTTTTGTTCCTTGGAATACTCTTAATGTGATTATTACCCTTTATATAGTTAAGTTCTGCATGCTTCTTGATCATCAATGTCTTTCTGCATGCGTGACACGTAATTTCACTGTGAACATCAAATTGGAACCTAAATATATCGTGACTTAAACGTCTCAATTAGACTTTTGAAAAGAGGCAATAATTAATGTAAACTGGTTGGGGGTGTTTTGATTGAACTTTTCTTCGAAAATACATAAACTAATAGAAACTAGTCGGACAGATACTACATTCAAACTATTCCATAATTGACCAGAAACTCCTTTGGAGAAAAAGATTATCAAACTGTTTTTCGTCATGTATTACATTAATTAACCCATTTCTTATAAATGCAAATCTTCATATCTGACTACCCAATTAGTTCGTAGCGTTTGCTTCGCCAATGCTCTTTTCCCTTCTCATAAGAAATGGTTGGCAATGTTTTAGCATAAAACTACTAGGAAAGTCGAAGGCAGAATAATTGATTTTCTATGGAAAAAAATGGTTACGTATTAATAAATGAGATATCTACAGAAAGAGACAAGTCGATTGCGTAGAACTTGTTAAAATCTTGCATCAAATTCAAGCTGTATAGGATGAGAATCTATCTTATTGATGTGGTCATTGTTTTCACAAGTAGAACTTAACTTCAATATTCTAAGAGTTCAATCAATTAGGTCTGTATCTAGGTTGTTTGCAAATCTGCTCATTTCCCACAACTTTGACACATTTAAGTCTTTTGGATTGAGCGTTTGAATTTCGTCTTGATTGACGATTTGCTCGCCCTTGTCAATTCAAGGGTGCCCATTTGTCGAACTTGTCAAGTCAACTCAGCTAATCGTAGGTAATGGACAAGCTACCTGACTTTGTAAGGTTGAAAATAACTTTGGTTGCGTTGGTTGGGGAGTTGGGGGTGGAAGGCGATATAAGTTTGTTTCTCCTATATAATGATCAGTATTGGAAGGCCTATTTCCAAAACAAAAAATATAGGATTCGAAGAAATATTTTATTTCCTTTACCCGTTTCAAATGAAATTTCTTTCACATGATATTTCTTACTCCCTCTATCGGGAAATGAATATTGTGTTGTTTTGCTAATTTTCGAATAAGAAATAAGATAGAGTAACCATGTTTCACATACAAGGGTGATTTTGGCTAAACAAAAATAAATTGCTCTTGATTAGGACTGTTCTTTTACATAAAACCGACTCAAACCGAACCAAACCCAAACCGAACCGTTACTTGGGATCGGTTCAGAATTGGGACAACTTTCTTTTGAATCACTATGGTTCGGTTCGGGTTAAATTTTAGGTCTGAACTAAATTGACCCAAAAAGAACCATTTTGTATCTGATGATATCATCAAAATATTACGATA
This sequence comes from Oldenlandia corymbosa var. corymbosa, assembly GCA_949775105.1. Lineage (NCBI taxonomy): Eukaryota > Viridiplantae > Streptophyta > Magnoliopsida > Gentianales > Rubiaceae > Oldenlandia > Oldenlandia corymbosa. The sequence goes on from OX459123.1 coordinate 3,241,387, forward strand.
ACGTCATCTTGCCGGTGTCGGTCACCGATCGCTGAAAAAATTGATTTTCCGACAATATTGCCTGAATTTTTGGCCGGAAAATCAATTTGCGAGTGACGTCGCCAGAATTTTTGGCCGGAAGTTGTTGCCGGCAGCGGTCGGTGGCAGTCAACGGCTGTTCGTGTGGTCAATGTCGGAAACTATTGAAATTTATTATTATTATTTTGGTTTAAATTAATTCGGTTCAATTTGGATATTTACTTAATCCGAATGATCCGAACTATTCCACCCTCACAAATAATTGATCCGAACCGAACATAACCGAAATTAAATTTTCGGATCAGTTTTGGGTCGGTTCGATTCGGATTATCGGTTCGATCTGAACCATGGGTCAAAATGAGCAGCCCTACTCTTGATCTTGGTTTTGCTCTTGCAATAAAGTCCCTTTACAACGTGCAAGTCATGGATTATTTTGTTTTTTGTGAACATTTTATTCGGGAATCATTGAAGCGAAAAGATAGGAAGGTTTCTTGAATATTTGACAAGAGGAAAATGATAACCACTCATTTGTGCTAGATATAGATAACTTTTCTTTAGAGTAAAAATAGAATATATTAAATGGGAACAAAACGTCCAGGGATAATTGACTGATGAAGTTCAGAAAAAATAATTGCTACGCCTTCACCAAAAACTTGAACGGTTCAAAACCATGCATTTACTCATTTGCGTGTTTATTTTTAGTATACATATAATTTACCTTATACTCCTCATGGTTCTTAATATAAGACATTTTGATTTATACTATATTTTACCTACTATACATTTTTAATTTTAATTGACGAAAAAACCTTAAAAATATTTCATAACAATGAAGAGAACATAACCAATGTGAAATTATATTTTTTAGATTTTTTGTCAATTAAAAATGTATAATAGGTGAAACTTAACACAAATCAAAATGTCTTATTGATGTGCATATATTTTAACTATTTTTAAATCCCTTTATGTGATATTTTGCAAATATTTTGAGTACAAATATGTCATTTATGTGATTTTATCTTTAATTGTAAAATTGTACTCAAATGAAGAGATTTTTGGAGTTTTGAGCGAATATTGAAATAAAAAGTAACTCAAAAGGGGCATAATTGAAGATTGAAATAATTGATGAGGAAAATCAACGAGTTTAAGGACTTCAAGAACCAAACATGCAAAATTTGAGCTCTAGCTTTAGAGTTGGCCAAGAAAAGAGAGCTAATTTGCACGGGTTGGTTTCAAACTCTTTCATGGGTCTGGTTCTGGAGCCAAAAAATTATAAAGTGGGCTGGTTATTAACTTGAAATTAAGAAAAGGTTAACCAACTTAAGAAGCCCATGTGCTCATTGATTTGTTGGACATTAATTTAATGATTGCCGAAGATTGCCGAGAAGAGAACAACCCCAACAACAAATTAATTCCAAGCAGAGGCGGTGGCCGAAAGAAAAATTCCCGAAGAAGTCTTTTAATTAAATTAGTTTTCTTTGTAATTGGAGAGTTGGAGATGTCTATAAAAAGAACTCCTTCACAGAGCACAAATATAGAACCCGAGACCCCATCATCTCCACGCCACACCACCTTTCATCTTCGCGAACCTTTCCACGCTTCCATCACCGCACCAAAACCACGCACAATTAGCGAAGGCGGATCAACTTCTTCATATCAAGATTTGGGCTTCGGCAACTTGTTTTTCTTCAACTCGGTTCCATTATTTTATTTTATTTATTTCATAATAATGTGTAGTTAAATATTTTAAACTAAAATTTGGGTTGTAGCCGCCGTATTATTTAATTTAATTTAATTTATGATTGTAATTTTTTTCATTAGTTGATATTTGATATTCTTGCTTTTATTCCATATTGTTAGTATTTGATCACCACTTGCATGCTTAAAAGGTGTTTAACTGAGTAACGACAGTTGAAGGTTAACATTAATTCATGGGAATATTAAACTTAGGTATTGAGCCACGACAGTAGGACCACCGCCTTTGCGACTAAAAATTCTAAAATTCTTAATGTGCTTTTATTAATCCCTATAGTCACGATAATAGTCACAGGGTTAGTTTAAGTAAGAAAATTATATCACGACAGTGAATAGTTCTTTAATAGGTGAATCGTTGTAAGATTAATGAAAGTCTAAAGTCACATATCTATAGATTGAATTAAACTAAGTGGTCGATTGGTGAACCCTTTGCCCTAGGTTTTCTTCTATTTAATTAATTAGATTTTAACTATTAGTTTTAGGTTTAGTTTGAAATCATTACTATTTGTTGTATAAATAATAAAAGGAAATAGTTTTAACTGGTACTTGGTAACCTTCTTACTGTTAGAGAGGCAGCTCTTCGAGATTTTCAAAGTGAAAAAGGCAAACAACTTATTGAAGAAGTTAACCAATATACGCTGAGTGTGGGGTTGCCGGAATATGATCCTATAGGAAATTTGCTTAAATTGAATAAGAATGAGAAGATTTCTGAAGATGATACACTGGTCCAGTCTCCTGAGCCACCATCTCAAACTGAGCTTGAATGTGAAGATTTTCAAGAGATTGAAGAGATTAGAAGTCCAGATATTATAAGTTCTCTTGATTCTTCTGTATACATTGTGGTGAATTGTGATTCCCTTATTTTGAGAGTTGGTGACAAAGATGTGGATCACGTTGATTTCACTGAGCAAAACATTCCTATAGATTCAAAAGAAGGGTTTGAAGTAGACATATGTGGTGAGTTTGGCCCTAACCAAGGTGATCTTGAGGATGATGCGAAAGATGATTCAATGAAAGACCAAGAAGAGGATCAGTGGTACAAGATTGAATTTGAGAAAGAGGATATAGTGGTCCTGGAATACAAATTTATATTTTCTCATGGCAAGGAGAGCCACTACAAGAGATTCATTGTTGCTGCTGAACATGGTTTCTTCTGGTATCGAGATGGATATTCTGATTGATTGGCAATGGAGTCCGGTTAAAGACTTTAAAACAGCGCTTATTGGGAGGCAACCCAACATTTTATTTTGCTTTATTTTCTTTTCTTTATTTATTTATTTTTTTTGCAAATAAGTTGATGATTAAGTTTTTTGTTCCTGATTTTTGAAAAGCTAATAGAATTTAAGTTTGTTTTTTTAGGTCGGCGGCTACTCTAGAACGAATGGTGATGGAAAATGCTTGGATGGCAGTTGCAATGGATCCTCCACTCTTCTTCTTCAACAATTTTAGTTCTCTACTTCACATTCTCAAGGTTATGTCGTTTCTTTTCATTTTTTTTATTTTTGTCTTTCCTTTTCTTTTCACTTGGTTGCTTTGTCTTTTGTGTTTTATACAGTGAGGGCAAGGTATAGTGTAAGTGTGGGGGAGAGGAATATTTGTGTTTTGTGCTTATATTTCTTAAATTAAAACCCATAAAAATTGAAAATTGAAAAATTCAAAAAGGTCTAGGATGAGTATGGTTTAATTAATCTATAGCATTTAAGAATTAGACTATTTTGAATTGTACTACTTCACTTATGTATTTCCATATGTTGTTTTGAATACCCTGCTTTTTATGCATTTAGTCGTGACTGTGGGATAAACCTAAAGTAAGACATAGTTGTATAAGTTTGATGTAGATATACCATAAAATTTGTGTTTGATTCACTCATACTTATATGATTTGTAAGTGGAACCCTACATGTTGTGAAGGAAAAGTAAGGCATTAACCCAATATTAGCCTTAAAAAACCTTATTGCTTTGACACTCTGTGTTAAGTAAGTTTGGGGGAGGGTGTTGGCTGATACTTTTGAGGTTAGGTTAAATTCATTGAGAGAGAAAAGTGAGAGCATTCAATGTTAGTGCTAGCCAATTCAGAGGTGAGGATGATGGAGTGTCAAGCCACACAAATAAATTAACCTACTTCAAACTACGTAGTATAGAGAAGTAAGGTCGTCTCCTCAGGGAACGATGGATTATTTCCTTCAAATTAATGCAAAGATGGATTTTTGGATTGTTGTTCTAAATCTATGATAATAAAATTAAAATAACAAAAACTAAATAAATGAAAAGAAATCAAAGTAACAGACTTCTGACTCAAGGGACGGATAACTCAATTATTTCATTAATCACAGGCTACTAAAACTACTCTTGTAATTTAAGCATTCAACCAAAGATCTATTAGGATAGCCGTAATAAATCAATTAGTCACCCTAAATTAACTAACCAAGACTAGCACTCAATTAGTCCTTATCATAATTCGGCTGGGCATGATAGCTCCATACCAAACAATGACAACATAAATACCAAGGAAATATAGTTGAACCAAAATCTAAACAATTGAGATAGTTGCAACTATTCATACTTTGCCTCATTGATTCCACATTTAAACAAACACGCATATTCAATGTCTCACCAATACACATGCTTTGTCTAATTGCTACTCAGTACTGCCGGTTCTTGTCTACGTAACATTCAACTAGAAGATAGCACTAGAAAATAAATAAGAAATCAAGTTGTCAACTTGAATGATATCTACTTTCACAACTCAATACAAGAATCAACAAATACTTAAATTATAGGTAAGAACAATAAATTAAGAACAAAACCTCATAATGGAATAACTGAATAAATCCCTTGAATCAGAAAGAAAATCCTTAGCCACTCATGGACGGAAACATGGCGGCTTTATTCTCCATGAAAATTCAAGAAAAATTGGAAGAAATAAATGGTTTGAGGTGCTAGCCTTTAGCCTATTCACGGCTGCCCTCTAAAATAAAACTAAAAGTATATGATTTGCATCTTTGGTCTCTTGAGTTTGAAGTATTTTTATTTTTGTCCCAAACTTCTTCAATTTTGTATTTAAGTCCCTGGCCGTGCAAAATTATCCAAAACAGCTCCAATATCTTATTTTCAGCTCCTAATAAGAAATAATAACAAAATCAATGAATTAAATCAATTCGAATCCATAAACTAATAAAATATCAATAATTAAAACACAATTTATGGACTCTATCAAATTCCCCCAAACTTGAAGTATGCTTGTCCTCAAGCATTAAAGAACACATGAATTCTAAAATTTCTCTTATTTAAGACGCGCCTTAGAAACTCTAGCACTCAAAAGAAATCATGGTAACAGTAAAACAAAAATTCACAACCAAGTCAAATACATTATGTACTTTTACCCTTTAGCCCTTTGTGTGTGAATGTAAACCATTCCCTAAGGACATCAATGTTACACATAGCATAAAATACAAAAATTCATATGCAAATATGTCACTGAAGAGTGAACTTAAGATCCCCAATTCAGATCGTACTTCAATGCAATGTTACTCCTACACATATTATGAAACCGAAGGCTTACAATTACACCACACATAATATAATTCAACACACTTCCCTCGTACCCATTCTTCGGTGTCCATATGGCTTTTCTTCAGGATCTTTCCCACTCAGGCCCCTACCCAGAGCATTTTTCCACTTGATTTATGTAGTAATTTACATAGTAGCTCAGCAACTTAGGGCAGTCTATACTCATATATTCTCACCGACGGGCCTGAGGACACTATGCTAGTTGTTTGCCATACTTCTCACCTATCAATGGGTTAGCATCAACATTGAATGCTCTTCCTTTTCTCCTTTTTTATATTTTTCCTAACCTCAGAAAAGCATCCGCCAACAACCCCTCCCCCACACTTACTTAGCACAAAGAACTTTAAGCAAGAAGGTAAAAAGGCTGTTTTCAAACCACCACTCCCCCGTTTTTCGAGTTTGAAATGATGATAGGGTTAATGCCTACTTTTGGCTTTCATAATATAGCAAGGTCTCACATACACATGGTACAAATACTGAATGACAAATCAAACTTTGGCATATCGCAAGAGTTTAAGCAACTACACGTACATGTTAAGCTTATCCCCGAGTTGCGGCTAAAGTGCGCAAGTAAAGTATTCAGGGTATAACATATAATGCATAGACTCAAAAGAAATTTTTGTTCCAATGTAATTAGAATTCAAAGAGTCTCAAGTTAAGTTCATCATCGGCTATTTTTGGTTTTTTTTTTTTTTTCAATTTTTCAATTTTTTTCTTCTTTTTTTTTATGAAATAAAAACAATGAAACAAACAAATATAAAATAGAAAAGAAACACTAAAATCCCCCCCCCCACACTTAGAACATACATTGTCCACAAAGTAGCAAAAAATATAAAAATGAAGTGCGAAACTTCCCTGAAAAATGTTGGTGATGCAGGGTGCGAAACAGCAATTGACGAACGATGATAATAGAAGCAGAAGCTAGCCAATGATCCAATTGAAGTTTGGTTCGCCCGATTGCAATTTTGGAATTTAGGGTTCAACTTAAAAGAAAATTTGGATTTTTTTTAATTTTTATTTTTTAAAAAAAGAGCTCCAGCGTGTTAGACGTGATCACGTCAAAGAAAGGATCCGGTTCTTCCATACCAACTAAAAATTAATTTAAAAAAAAATCGAACCTCTCTTTCTCTTAGGCGTGATCACGCCTAAGAGAAAGCCACTCCAATGAAAAGCTGCGAACCAAATGTGTACTTACCCGTGATCACGATTAACGTAAACTCTCCTTTTTTTTTCTTAAGAAGAAAATACTAAACACACTAACCAATAAAAATAAACTAACTAATCAACACAATAAAATTTAAACACTTTGGGTTGCCTCCCATGTAGCGCCTTTCTTTAATGTCTTTGGCTAGACAAATTCCATGCGTCTCATGGCGGAAATTTTGAAACTCCCCATAACAACGGTAGATAAAATTTTGAGCAACTTCCAACAAAACCAAAGTTAGACGGACCAAATTCATATTTTGAATCGACAAAATGAGGCGGAAAGTAGTCTCCTCTAACTGATTCCTTGAACATTTCAGATCTATCTAGATTTTCTAAAATGGAATCTATCTTTAGTCCTATTTCAGGAGGTCGAGGAAGATACCCATATGTACAATCTAGAGATATAGGTGGCAGTTTTGACTCTAGTATTGGAGATTTCCATTCATCAATTATATCAGCAATAAAACATGGTAGAATAAGTATACCTGGATCATTGCATTTGGAAGAAAATTTTGATTGTAACATACCAGATATATCTTCTCCAACTACTACCTCATTCTTGGAAAAGTTCTCCATCCTTTTCTGTTTGGGCTCCTCTATCTTTGGCTCTACTGACATATCTGAAAAAGAAGTATCAGCTGCATTAGTTTGACTAAATAAAATGAAAAGATCAATTACCTCATTGTCATCCAATGCCTCCGATTCATTTTTCTCTACTTCCATATGTTTCAAATCTTCCGCATTTTGAGTAGGTACAGTCTCCACACCATAAATCTGTTCTATAAGGATATTTCATTTTCTCTATCTCAGCCCTTGAGAATCTGATCGGAAATGGAGGAAGTACCACATAATACGGCTCTTCTTTAACAAATTCCATCGCTACCTTCTTCTCAAATACATCATCTTTGGGCGTCGCTACTTTCTCGCTTATGGAACAAACACTCTCTATGGGATTAATTACCGATGGAGATGGTAATTCCACAGGCTTTGAGACTTCGAACTTGCTAATAGCATTAGCTAGCTGGTTAATTCGTCTCCCCAAATCCTGTATGCTTGCTCTTGTTTCCTGTTCAAATTCAAGAGTATTAGTTGCCAAAGCGTTAACAATCTCATCTAAAGACAAACCTGAGCTTTGAGACTGTGGAAGTTCCAGAACATGATACACTTGTGGTTGAGATGGCTGATAATCATAGTTGAAATTCTGGTAATCCTACCAGCCTGGATCATATGAGTATGAACTAGTTTCGTATCTCTCTTGTGGCGTTCTACAAGATTCTCTCATGGCATTCTGACCCTCCCACTGGTAATATGATAATCTTGGACAAAAATCTCTAGTATTACCAATCATTAAACAAAGACCACATTTTGGGACTTGTTTCTGTTGACCTATAGCTAAATTTTTCAAAAGAGAAGTCAGTTCAAATAATTTTTGCTCAAGATACAAAGAAGTTACCTCAGTTTTGTTCCAATGGTCATCTCATCGGTTCATAGATTGATGTGCATATGAGTCCATTTCAAAAGGAAAAAAAACTAAACTAAAAAAAAAAAAAATAATTTAAAGGAAAAAAATCAATTAACACCATTCCCCGGCAACGGCACCAATTTGATGGAGTGTCAAGCCACACAAATAAATTAACCTACTTCAAACTACGTAGTATAGAGAAGTAAGGTCATCTCCTCAGGGAACGATAGATTATTTCCTTCAAATTAATGCGAAGATGGATTTTTGGATTGTTGTTCTAAATCTATGATAATGAAATTTAAATAACAAAAACTAAATAAATGAAAAGAAATCAAAGTAACAGACTTCTGACTCAAGGGAAGGATAACTCAATTATTTCATTAATCACATGCTACTAAAACTACTCTTGCAATTTAAGCATTCAACCAAAGATCTGTTAGGATACCCGTAATAAATCAATTAATCTCCCTAAATTAACTAACCAAGCCTAGCACTCAATTAGTCCTTATCATAATTCGGCTGGGCACGATAGCGTTCCATACCAAATAATGACAGCATAAATACCAAGGAAATATAGTTAAACTAAAATCTAAACAATTGAGATAGCTGCAACTATTCAGACTTTGCCTCATTGATTCCACATTTAAACAAACACGCATATTCAATGTCTCACCAATACACATGCTTTGTCTAATTGCTACTCAGTACTGCCGGTTCCTGTCTATTACGTAACATTCAACTAGCAGATAGCATTAGAAAATAAATAACAAATCAAGTTGTCAATTGAATGATATCTACTTTCATAACTCAATACAAGAATCAACAAATACTTAAATTATAGGTAAGAACAATAAGTTAAGAACAAAACCTCATAATGGAATTAACTGAATAAATCCCTTGAATCAGAAAGAAAATCCTTAGCCACTCATGGACGGAACATGGCGGCTTTATTATCCATGGAAATTCAAGAAAAATTGGAAGAAATAAAAGGTTTGAGGTGCTAGCCTTTGGCTTATGCATGGCTGCCCTCTAAAATAAAACTAAAAGTATATTTATATGGGAAATTTAGGTCAGCCGCTGGAAAAGAAGAAGTAGTCCATTATTTGCATCTTTTGTCCCTTGAGTTTGAAGTATTTTCATTTTTGTCCCAAAACTTCTTTAATTTTGCATTTAAGTTCCTGGTCGTGCAAAATTATCCAAAACAGCTCCAATCTCTTTTTTTGAGCTCCTAATAAGAAATAATAACAAAACCTATGAATTAAATCCATTCGAATCCATAAACTAATAAAATATCAACAATTAAAACCAATGAATTAATTCCCCCACACTTGAAGTATGCTTGTACTCAAGCATTAAAGAACACATGAATTCTAAACTTTCTTTTATTTAAGATGCGCCTTCTAGCACTCAAAAGAAATCATGGTAACAGTAAAACAAAAATTCACAACCAAGTCAAATACATTATGTACTTTTACCCTTTAGCCTTTGTGTGTGAATGTAAACCATTCCCTAGGGACATCACTGTGACATATAGCATAAAATACAAAAATTCAGATGTAAATATGCCACTGAAGAGTGAACTTAAGATCCCCAATTCAGATCGTACTTCAATGCAATGTTACTCCTACACATATTATGAAATCGAAGGCTTACAATTACACCACACATAATACAATTCAACACACTTCCCTCGTACCCATTCTTCGGTGTCCATATAGCTTTTCTTCAGGATCTTTCCCACTCAGGCCCCTACCCAGAGCATTTTTCCACTTGATTTATGTAGTGATTTACATAGTGGCTCAGCAACTTAGGGCAGTCTACTTACTCATATATTCTCACTGACGGGCATGAGGACACTCTGCTAGTTGTTTGCCATACTTCTCACCTATCAATGGGCTAGCATTAACATTGAATGCTCTTCCTTTTCTCCTTCTTTAAATTGTACCTAACCTCAGGAAAGCATCCGCCAACAACCCCTCCCCCACACTTACTTAGCACAAAGTACTTTAAGCAAGAAGGTAAAAAGGCTGTTTTCAAACCACCACTCCCCTGTTTTTCGAGTTTGAAGTGATGATAGGGTTAATGCCTACTTTTGGCTTTCATAATATAGCAAGGTCCCACATACACATGGTACAAATACTGAATGACAAATCAAACTTTGGCAAGAGTTTAAGCAACTACCATACATGTTAAGCTTATCCCCGAGTTGCGGCTAAAGTGCGCTAGTAAAGTATTTAGGGTATAACACATAATGCATAGACTCAAAAGAAATTTTTGTTCCAATGTAATTAGAATTCAAAGAGTCTCAAGTTAAGTTCATCATTGGCTATTTTTGGTATTTTTTTTAATTTGTTTTTCAATTTTTCAATTTTTTTTTTTTTTTTTATGAAATAAAAACAATGAAACAAACAAATATAAAATAGAAAAGAAACACTAAAATCCCCCCCCCCACACTTAGAACATACATTGTCCACAATGTAGCAAAAAATATAAAAATAAAGAGCGAAACTTCCCTGAAAAATGTTGGTGATGCAGGGTGCGAAACAGCAATTGACGAACGATGATAATAGAAGCAGAAGCTAGCCAATGATCTAATTGAAGTTTGGTTCGCCCGATTGCAATTTTTGGAATTTAGGGTTCCTGGAAAAGAACAGAGAGAAAATAAAACTTAAAGGAAAATTTGGGTTTTCCAATGTGCACAATAATACTAAACCTTAGATATGTTGCAAGATATAAGTATAGACCAAATTTATGTTTCAGTCTTGAAGATGATTAGGCTGACATTGCCGCTGAGGCTTATGAAGCTCATTTTCCTTTGGGCCCAGGATCAGTGAGAATGCCAGGTACTGGAATCCTTAACCGGAATTAGAGACACCGGCGGGGAAGAATTAAACTGAATTGAATTGGGAGGGAGGAATCAAGAGAATTAGAATTGGGGAAGGAAGATAGAATCTAGAAGGAAAGGAGGAAACTTCAGTTATTGTGTATTACTTATGCAATACAATCATTACAGCTGTATTTAATACTAATCACATAGCTAATCATTTTATCATTATTACAAAATCTAACTTCTAGCCGCCTTACAGAACAACCCAAAACTTTCCCTTATTTGCAAAATAACCATGTATGTGACAATTCCGCCTCCTTAAGTTGAACCTTGTCCTCAAGGTTTAAAGTTTGGAAACTGTCAACTCATGAAACTTGAATCTTCCCATGATGAATCTTCAATAGAAAAATCATTCCACTTGATCAATCACTGAATCACTTGGATGCCATTTCTTATGATGACCCTCCTTTACATAACTCTTTCAGGAGTAAGATTGTTTTCTTCAATCAACTCCAAATCTGGTGGTGGTGTTGCCACAGGAATCTGAGTACCATGATGTCTTTTTAGCAAGGAAACGTGAAATACGGGATGGATTCTCACATGATCAGGCAATTGTATTCTGTAAGCAACCTCTCCAATCCTCTTCACCACCTTGTAAGGGCCATAATACCTTGATGACAACTTCAAATGAGCTTTTACTGCCAATGTAGTCTGTTTATAAGGATGAAGTTTAAGGTGTACCCGATCTCCTACTGCCAGAATCCTCTCAGATCGGTTGTTATCAACTTAAACCTTCATTCTGTTATGAGCCTTGAGCAAGTTTTCCTGAAGCAACTTGAGTACATTTGCTCTTTGATGAACTTCTTGGGCAAGTGCTGGAATAATGCTATCAGTCAAATACCAGGCTTCTCTCCATATAATGCCTCAAATGGAGACATCTTGATGTTGGTATGATGTGAAGAATTGTACCACCACACTGCTAATGTTAACCAACTGCTCCAACTGCTTCGCTTCTCACAACATAAACACCTCAAATAAGATTCAAGGCACTGATTGACTCTTTCAGTCTATCCATTAGTCTGAGGATAGTAAGCAGTACTTAACTTCAATTGAACTCCCAACAGTTTTAATAATTCTGATAAGAAATGACTAGTAAAGATAGGATCACTGTCAGTGATTGATAGAGTTCATAAATTATGCTCTAATTGTTATTATTTTATGAGTTTATGGAATTGGATGGTTTTAATTCATTAAGTTTTATTAATGTTTTGTGTTAGGAGCTGGGAATCGGAGTTTACAACTTTTTGGAGCTAATTGATACAAAAAGAGTCTGAAAAAAATCATCCAACTTGAGCAAAGGAAGAAGTTCACTCCAATGATGGACCTAATTACAAAGTATTGAAGTTGTTGGGAGAAGGAGCTGCTAATAAGAAACTTTATGGACTGAATTTTATCATTGAAGAAAGTTTGGGCCAAATTGAAAGAGAGTTGGAAGTGGAAGGACCAATGCTGCAATTTGTTGTTTAACTTTTGGCAGCATACGGCTGACCTAATTCTATATAAGGCCGTATGTTTTCTTGTTTTGGCCATCCTTTTTTCACTTCATCGCACGGCCGTCGTTTTTTTTTTTCTCGAAGAAACAACAAGAGTGCGCAGCTTTTTCTTTTGGCTTTGGAGGTCAAGGCTGTCTCCGTTTCTCCGGGTTTTCAATTCTTCTAGACTTGGTACTATTTTTCTATGAATAAATTAGCTATCATGTCCATGATTATGAGTAGCTAAACCTTTTGTTTCTGATTCAAGGGATTTAATTCAATTATTTTACATGTGAGGTTTTGGTTTTAATTTAATTTTGTCTATGGTTTGAGTTATTTGTTTATTCTTGTTTTAAATTTATGAGAGTGAATACCAATTAAATTGACAACTTGGTTGTGTATTTTCTTTTTATTGCTATGATTTGGTTGTATGTTACGTATTTGACACGAACCATTGGAATTTAGTAGCAACTAGGTGGATCATTGGTATTTGTGAGACTTGGATGCTTTTGTATGCCTAGGAGTAGGATCGACAAATCATAATTTAATTTATTGTAGCTATCTCAATAATTTTGAATTGTGTTTCAAGCATATTTCCTTGGTTTTTATTGTTATCATTGATTTGTATGGAACGCTATCGTGCCCAGCGTTTAATGATAAGCGCTAACTGAATGCTAGGTTTGGTTAGTTAATTTAGGGAAATTTTATGTTTACTACGGCTATCCTAGTATGCTTAAACTTGAGAGCTCGAACTGCAAGAATAATTTTAGTTACCAATGATCTGTGAAATAATTGGATGATCTGTTCCTTGAGTCAGAACCTTTGTGATATTGAATTTTCTCCTGGTTTACCTATCCTTGCTTTTAAAATTTGTAATTTTTATTTTGTCTTAGTAGTTAGTAAATCAACAAACAAAATCTTTTTGGACATTGTCAAACTAAGAACTAAAAATCTAGCTCCTTTGGGATTCGACCTGGTACTGCTACTACTGCAAAATTTGTAGTTCGGTAGGATTATCGGATTAATTTTTGGGTGCCTCGACAGGCTAACCAAAATTTGGCGCCGTTGCCGGGGAGCTAAGAAATTAGTTTCCTAGTTTCGCCAGTGTTTTATTTTGCTGATTTTTGTGAACTAGATGCCTTTGTTGTGTTGGGCGTGATCACGCCTAACGTAATAAACGTTTCTGAATTTTTTTGAAAAAAAGGAAAAAAAATCTTTTTCTCTTACCATAAACCTTTTCTCTGTCAGGTTGTTGCTATCCTAAGGTTCAGTGCTTAATACTTTGTTCACTCTTACGTTACTTTTGTGGCTTATGACCAGAGCGAATCCACAAGGTTCATTGGAATTCATTCCTGAGATTGAAAAAGAAGCTCGTAAGCGAAGAAAAGAGAGTAAGAAAAAGGAAGGTGAATCGTCCGAACTGGTAACTTTTGATAGTGAATTAGATAATTCTGATTATTCTGTGCAGGAAGAAAAACAGGAACCAGAACCAGAAAAAGAAGATATGGGAGACAACAACCTCACTTTGAGAGAGTTGGCAACTCCTAATGTTGACCAACAATCCCTTTGCATTGTTTTGCCACAAATTACGGTAGCTTTTGAACTCAAACCTGGTTTAATTCAGTTACTGCCTAAGTTTTATGGTCTTGCAGGAGAGGATCCTTATAAGCATTTGAAGAAATTTCAAGCTATATGTGAGACAGTGAAAACTCAAGGAGTTACTGAAGAGCGTGTGAAGATGCAAGCCTTTCCCTTCTCATTGAAGGGTGATGCTAACAGTTGGCTCTATGACTTGCCAGCTAACTCAATTACCACTTGGAATGAGTTGAAGAAACAGTTTCTGGAAAAGTTTTTCCCAGCAAAACGTGCAGCAAACATTAGGAAGGACATTTGTGGAATTCGTCAATTCCATAGTGAGACATTGCATGAGTATTGGGAGAGATTTAGGAAGCTATGTGACACTGTCCTCACCACCAAATTCCCGAGCGATTCTTGCTTCAAGATTTCTACGAGGGGCTTGATGCGGCTGATAGGAAGCAGTTGGACTCGGCTAGTGGAGGTGCTTTGATGAATAAGACACCAACACAAGCCGAGACTGGATTAAAGTTATGGCGAGACTACTCAACAATTTGGTGACAGATGATTGTAAACACCAAAGGTGTTCATCAGGTAAGTCATTCCAATATTGAGAAACAACTACATGATTTAACTGCTATGATGCGTCAAATGGCTGCAGGACAGGTTCAAGCTTCTCAGGTTTGTAGAGTTTGCTCAACTCCAGGACATTCTTCTGATATGTGCCAGAACTTCTATGATGAAGACACTCAACAAGTCAATGTTGTAGGAGAATTTCCCAACCAACCCCAACGCAAGTATGATCCATATGCAAACACCTACAATCCTGGGTAGAAGGATCATCCAAACTTTAGATATGGGAATACGGGAGGCCAGCAAAGATTTCCAAATCGGTCATACCCAGTGCCACCTCCATTACATGCGCAACCTCGAATTCAGGTATGTCTTTAGAGGATATTGTCAAATCTTTGGCATCTAATACTCAGCAATTTCAACAGAGACGAGAGCAAGTATACAAGATTTGGGAAAGCAAGTAAGCCAACTTGCAACTGCTTTGACTAATTTAGAAGCATCCATTCGGGAGACTACCATCTCGACGGTTGTGAACCCAAAGGAAAATGCTAGTGCAGTTGTCTGAGAAGTGGAAAAGAGCTTTCTTCAATTCCTGTTGTTCCCAAGGCAATCAAGAAGAGTGATGCGAAAGAAGAAGAAGAAAAATCTAAAAATTTACCAAAGGTAATATCTGATTCTTCTATAATTTCTGAGCCTAATGTTGTTGTTGCACCCTTTCCTAGTAGGTTGGAAAAGTCTAAAAAGGATGATTATGAGAAAGAAGTGTTAGAAACATTCAGAAAAGTGGAAATCAATATCCCTTTGCTAGATGCCATCAAGCAAATCCCGAAATATGCAAAGTTTCTGAAGGAGTTATGCACTCATCGGAGAAAAGGTAAGGATCAGGTTAATCAAAAAGTAAGGGAAACTGTATCAGTTGTTGATAGAAGGTTACCAAAGAAATGCTCTGATCCAGGTATGTATGCATTGCCATGTGCAATTGGTAACCGAAAAATTGACCGTGCCATGTTAGATTTAGGAGCATCCATAAATGTCATGCCTTACTCAATCTTTCATATGCTCAATTTAAGTCCGCTTCAGAAAACTAATGTTGTTATCCAATTGGCTGATCGTTCCATTGTTTATCCTGAAGGGATTGTTGAGGATGTTTTGGTGCAGGTTAAGGATTTAATATTTCCTGCAGATTTTTACATATTAAAAATGGAGGATGATTCAATTGCAAATCCATCCCCAATCCTTTTGGGTAGAACCTTCATGAGAACCGCCAAAACTAAAATAGATATGGACAAGGGCACACTTTCTGTTGAGTTTGCTGGAGAGATAGTCATGTTCAACGTTGATGAGGCAATGAGACATCCTAGTGAAAATCACTCTATTTGCTTTATTGACAACATTGATTCAATTGTGCAGAAAGCTTTGAAGAGGAGAGTAATTTGGAATTACTTGCACATTTGGATGTGAAAGAAGGAGAAGATGAGCCTAGCGAGATTTCTGACTCAGTTTTAGAATCACAAGGAAGGTTAGAAAATTCAAAGCCAGAAAGGACTTTATCTCATGAAAAATTGCTACCTTCTGTTTTGCAGGCTCCAAAGTTAGAGTTGAAAACTCTCCCAAATCACCTCAAGTACATTTATTTGGGTAATGAAGAGACACTTCCAGTTATTATTGCCAAGGGGTTGACGAATGATCAAGAGGAAAGGTTGACCAAAGTTCTGAAGGAGCATAAGACGGCAATTGGCTGGACTCTAGCAGATATAAAAGGGATCAGCCCTTCAGTTTGCATGCATAGAATCTTGTTAGAGGATGATGCCAAGCCGGTTCATGAATCTCAACGAAAGCTTAACCCAGCCTTGAAGGAAGTTGTAATGAAGGAGATACTCAAGCTACTTGACCAAGGGATCATTTACCCAATTTCCGACAGTAAGTGGGTGAGCCCCATTCATGTAGTACCCAAGAAGACTGGAATCACAGTGGTAATGAACCAAAATAATGAGTTGGTTCAGATGAGGGTGCAAAATGGGTGGCGCATGGTCATTGATTTCGGAAGTTGAATCAAGCTACTAGGAAGGACCATTTTCCATTGCCGTTCATTGATCGGATGTTGGAGAGATTGGTGGTAAGGATTTTTCTGTTTTCTTGATGGATTTTCAGGTTACTATCAAATCGTAATAGCTCAAGAAGATCAAGAAAAGACCACATTTACCTGCCCATTTGGCACTTTTGCTTACCGAAGGATGCCATTTGGGTTGTGTAACGCTCCAGGTACATTTCAGAGATGCATGTTAAGTATTTTTTCTGATTTTATTGAAAAATGCATTGAAGTGTTTATGGATGACTTTACTGTGTATGGTGATTCTTTTGATATTTGCTTGCATAATCTGACCATGATTTTGAAAAGATGCATAGAGACAAATTTGGTTTTGAATTATGAGAAATGTCATTTCATGGTGAATGAAGGTATTGTGCTTGGACATGTGATTTCTTCTAGGGGCATAGAGGTTGATAAAGCAAAAGTAGATTTGATTGTGAGCTTACCCTACCCTAAGAATGTTAGGGAAGTGCGTTCTTTTCTTGGCCATGCAGGATTTTATCGCAGGTTCATGAAGGATTTCTCCAAGATTGCATTGCCATTATCTAATCTACTTCACAAAGATGCCGTGTTTGACTTTGGTGAGGAATGCAAGGAGGCCTTTGATAAACTCAAGAGTTTATTAACGATTGCTCCCATCATTCAGCCACCGGATTGGAATTTGCCCTTTGAGATCATGTGCGATGCAAGTAACTATGCTGTGGGGGCTGTCCTAGGTCAAAGAATTGACAAGAAAAGTCATGTTATCTATTATGCTTCAAGGACCTTAAATTCGGCACAATGCAACTACACCACAACTGAGAAAGAGCTTTTGGCAATTGTTTTTGCTTTAGATAAATTTAGATCTTATTTGCTTGGCTCTAAAGTGATTGTTTTCTCTGACCATGCAGCTTTAAAGTACTTGTTGGGGAAAAAGGAGTCTAAACCAAGGCTCATTAGATGGATTTTGCTGCTTCAAGAGTTTGACATAGAGATCAAAGATCGTAAGGGAGCTGAGAATACAGTTGCTGACCATCTTAGCAGGTTAGTTAGAAAAGAAGATGCATTGCCAATTTCTGAATTTTTCCCGGATGAGCAACTTTTTCGAGTTAAAGGTATGATTCCTTGGTATGCTGATATTGTGAATTATCTTGTATTGGGAACTTTACCGGATGTTAGCAAGTTTAAGAGAGATAAGATTCGTTCAAGCAAAACATTATGTATGGGATGATCCTTATTTGTGGAAATTTTGTGCAGATCAATTGATTAGGAGATGTATCCCTGAACATGAACAAAATTCTATCTTAGCATTTTGTCATTCTTATGCATGTGGAGGTCACTTCGGTCCCAAAAGAACTGCTAGAAAAGTCTTGGATAGTGGTTTATATTGGGACACATTGTTTAAAGATGCATATTTGTTTTGTAAGAATTGTGAAAAATGCCAAAGAACTGGAAATGTATCTCGTAGAAATGAAATGCCTCAAACCCCTATTCTTATTTGTGAAGTCTTTGATGTTTGGGGAATAGATTTTATGGGATCCTTTCCTTCATCTTGTGGTTTTCTCTATATTTTATTGGCTGTGGATTATGTATCGAAATGGGTGGAAGCAAAAGCCACCAAAACTGACGATTCTAAGTGTGTTGTAGGATTCCTCAAGACTAACATTTTTAATAGGTTTGGAGTGCCTCGAGCTGTCATTAGTGATCAAGGAACTCATTTCTGCAATAAGTCAGTTGAGGCCTTAATGAGAAAGTATGGAGTCCAACACCGCATAGCCACAGCTTACCACCCTCAGACGAATGGCCAAGCTGAAGTTTCTAACCGAGAGGTAAAATTTATTTTGGAGAAAACGGTAAATCCTGGTAGAAAAGATTGGAGCTTGCGACTTCATGATGCATTGTGGGCTTATCGCACTGCCTACAAAACACCTATAGGTATGTCTCCTTTCCGTTTAGTTTATGGGAAATCTTGTCACTTACCGGTTGAAATTGAGCATAGGTCATTCTGGGCGGTTAAACAATGCAACATGGATATGGAGAAGGCCGGTAAGTCTCGTAAGTTGCAATTGCAAGAGCTTGAGGAATTAAGGTTAGAAGCTTATGAGAATTCGAGAATTTATAAAGAAAAAAACAAGTTGTTTCATGATAATTTACTTTTGAGAAAACAATTTGAGGTGGGTCAAAAAGTTTTGTTATATAATTCTCGTTTAAAGCTCATGCCAGGAAAGTTACGGTCTCGTTGGATTGGTCTGTTCATTGTTACTAATGTTTTCCCTCATGGTGTAGTTGAAATCAAAAGTTTAGATACTGATAAAGTTTTCAAAGTGAATGGGCAGAGATTAAAACTCTTTTACGAGGATTTGAATGTTTCTAGTGTGATTGACATCACATTAGACCTTCCTCGTTACCTTTCCAATTGAGGAGATGAAGCCGTCGAGCATAACGACGTTAACAAATTGCGCTGTTTGGGAGGCAACCCAAATTTTTATTCATGTTGTGTTTTATTGCTTGTTTTATTGTTGTGTTCGAGTTTCTGCAGTTCAAGCCTCCACATCCTGCTCCTCCCTGGTTTTTCAGGGAAGTTTCTTTCTTCATTTTTATATCTTTTGCTACATTGTGGACAATGTTTGTTCTAAGTGTGGGGGGGATTTTAGGTGTTCTTGGCTATTTGTGTTTAGTTTTTTTTTTTCTTTTTCGTTTATTATTTTCATGCTTGCTTATATGATTAAAAAAAAAAAAAAAGAAAAAGTTGAAAAATGAAAAAAAATCAAGAAAATGAAAAAATACCAAAAATAGCCGATGATGAACTTAACTTGAGACTCTATGAAATCTAATTACATTGGGACAAAAAAAAAATTTTTTTGAATCTGTGCATTATGTGTTATACCCTGAATACTTTACTTGCGCACTTCAGCCATAACTCTGGGATAAACTTAACATGTATGTGTAATTGCCTAAATTCATCCGATATGCCAAAGTTTGATTTGATTCATTCAGTATTTGTACCATTTGCATGTGGGACCTTACTATATTATGAAACTCAAAATAAGGCATTAACCCTATCATCACTTCAAACCCGGAAAACGGGGGAGTGGTGGTTTGAAAATAGCCTTTTTACCTTCTTGCTTAAAGTACTTTGTACTAAGTAAGTGTGGGGGAGGGGTTGTTGGCGGATGCTTTTCTGAGGTTAGGTACAATTTAAAGAGGGAGAAAAGGAAGGGCATTCAATGTTGATGCTAGCCCATTGATAGGTTAGAAGTTTGGCAAACAACTAGTAGAGTGTCCTCAGGCCCGTCGGTGAGAAAATATGAGTAAGTAGACTGCCCTAAGTTGCTGAGCCACTATGTAAATCATTACATAAATCAAGTGGAAAAATGCTCTGGGTAGGGGCCTGAGTGGGAAAGATCCTGAAGAAAAGCCATATGGACACCGAAGAATGGGTACGAGGGAAGTGCGTTGAATTGTATTATGTGAGGTGTAATTGTAAGCCTTCGATTTCATAATATTTGTAGGAGTAACATTGCATTGAAGTACGGTCTGAATTAAGGATCCTAAGTTCACTCTTCAGTGGCATATTTGCATTTGAATTTTTGTATTGTATGCTATATGTGATAGTGATGTCCCTAGGAAGTGGTTTACACCTACACACAAAGAGCTAAAGGGTAAAAGCACGTAATGTATTTGATTCGGTTGTGAATTGTTGTTTTATTGTTACCATGATTTCTTTTGAGTGTTCGAGTTCCTGAGGCGCATCATAAATAATAATTTGTTGGAAGTTAGAATTCTTAGTTCGTTAATGCTTGAGGACAAGCATGCCTTAAGTTTGGGGGAATTTGATAGAGTCCATAAATTATGCTTTAATTGTTATTATTTTATGAGTTTATGGACTTGGATGGTTTTAATTCATTAAGTTTTATTAATGTTTTGTGTTAGGAGCTGGGAATCGGAGTTTACAACTTTTTGGAGCTAATTGATACAAAAAGAGTCTGAAAAAAATCATCCAACTTGAGCAAAGGAAGAAGTTCACTCCAATGATGGACCTAATTACAAAGTATTGAAGTTTTTGGGAGAAGGAGCTGCTAATAAGAAACTTTATGGACTGAATTTTATCATTGAAGAAAGTTTGGGCCAAATTGAAAGAGAGTTGGAAGTGGAAGGACCAATGCTGCAATTTGTTGTTTAACTTTTGGCAGCATACGGCTGACCTAATTCTATATAAGGCCGTATGTTTTCTTGTTTTGGCCATCCTTTTTTCACTTCATCGCACGGCCGTCGTTTTTTTTTTCTCGAAGAAACAACAAGAGTGCGCAGCTTTTTCTTTTGGCTTTGGAGGTCAAGGCTGTCTCCGTTTCTCCGGGTTTTCAATTCTTCTAGACTTGGTACTATTTTTCTATGAATAAATTAGCTATCATGTCCATGATTATGAGTAGCTAAACCTTTTGTTTCTGATTCAAGGGATTTAATTCAATTATTTTACATGTGAGGTTTTGGTTTTAATTTAATTTTGTCTATGGTTTGAGTTATTTGTTTATTCTTGTTTTAAATTTATGAGAGTGAATACCAATTAAATTGACAACTTGGTTGTGTATTTTCTTTTTATTGCTATGATTTGGTTGTATGTTACGTATTTGACACGAACCATTGGAATTTAGTAGCAACTAGGTGGATCATTGGTATTTGTGAGACTTGGATGCTTTTGTATGCCTAGGAGTAGGATCGACAAATCATAATTTAATTTATTGTAGCTATCTCAATAATTTTGAATTGTGTTTCAAGCATATTTCCTTGGTTTTTATTGTTATCATTGATTTGTATGGAACGCTATCGTGCCCAGCGTTTAATGATAAGCGCTAACTGAATGCTAGGTTTGGTTAGTTAATTTAGGGAAATTTTATGTTTACTACGGCTATCCTAGTATGCTTAAACTTGAGAGCTCGAACTGCAAGAATAATTTTAGTTACCAATGATCTGTGAAATAATTGGATGATCTGTTCCTTGAGTCAGAACCTTTGTGATATTGAATTTTCTCCTGGTTTACCTATCCTTGCTTTTAAAATTTGTAATTTTTATTTTGTCTTAGTAGTTAGTAAATCAACAAACAAAATCTTTTTGGACATTGTCAAACTAAGAACTAAAAATCTAGCTCCTTTGGGATTCGACCTGGTACTGCTACTACTGCAAAATTTGTAGTTCGGTAGGATTATCGGATTAATTTTTGGGTGCCTCGACAGGCTAACCAGTGATGATGTCTTCTAAAAGTCCATGCAATCTGAAAACTTCTTTGAAGAATAAGTTTGCAACCTTGGAAGCTGTGATGGGAGCATGTATAGCCAAGAAATGACTATACTTTGTAAGCCTCTCAACCACTACCAAATAATTGTGTCAACATTGCTAGATAATGGTAACCTGACAATAAAATCCATGGAAATACTCTTCCATGCATACTAAGGGATTGGATTAGGGCATAATAATCCAGGAGTTCATAGATGTTCCACCTTATTCTTTTGACAAACTTCACAACTTCTAACAAATTCTTCCACATCATGCTTGAGATTTGGCCAATAAAAGATGCTCTTAATACACTGCCAGGTCGCATTCTATCCTGAGTGACCCCCCAGAGAAGAGTAAAGAAAAGTCCTAAGTAAAGATTGCCTGATTCCACCCTGGTTACCAACAAAGATCTTTCCCTTCTTCCTCAGAACTCCTTGGATGTACTGATAGTCAGGATGAGACTGAGGATTGATGACAATGCTAGCTATCAATTCTGTGGCAACTGGATCATTCTGATAACTCTCTTCCATTTCTTTAACCAAGCAGGATGTACTGAAGTGATGGCAAACAATTGTCCTTGTTCCTTCTCAAGATCAGGAGCCTCAACCCTCTTGACAAAGCATCAGCAGCCTTGTTTTCTGTCCCTTTCCTATAATTAATCTCATAATCATACCCCATTAATCTGGTCAACATCATATGCTGATGAGAGTTGTTAATAACCTTCTACTCTAGCAAGAACTTCAAAGATTGATGATCAGTCCTTATAATGAAATGGTTTCCCAACAAGTAGTGTCTACACTTAGTTACTGCCAAAACCAAAGCCATCAATTCCTTCTCATAAACTGAAAAACCTTTACTTTTCTGATTAAATGACTTACTCAGATAAGCAATTGGCTGCTTGACGGTTTTGTCGAGACCTGCAAAAATTAATCTGAATTCCAAACAGATAAAAAATTAAATTGTAGAAATAGTGGAATCAGGTCGAATCCCAAGAGAGCCGACTTTTAACTCTTGGCTTCACAAAAATGCAAACAAGGGGGATTTTTCTTCTTTAAAATAAAATGACAATTTGAAGTGAATAAAAATGGAGAGAAAATTTATAAAAGAAAAACTTTGGTTCAAGGAATGATTCAAATATATTATAGATCATCGACTAAAAATACATTTTTCTACAACTCAAGCATTCAACCGTAGGCTTAATACGATAGCCGTAAAAAGCCTTATATTTTCTAAAAATATTTGACCAAGCCTAGCACCTAATCAAAACTTAGTATAATTTAACTGGGCACGATAGCGTTCTATGTTAAATTATACTAGCAATAAAAACTTTGAAAATTTAGTTGAACCAAAAACTTAAATAATTGAGATAGCTGCAATTAAAATGTTTTTGTCCTATTGATCTCCTAGTTAGACTTATTATGCACATTCAACGTGTCACTACCAACATGCATAATCTGCTAATGTGCTACTTAGTGCCAAATGTTTAAGACAATAGCGCAGCATAAACAATTTGGTAGCAGTAGGAAGAAAACACTGATTAAATTGTCAGATTAATCAAGTATTTACTCTCATAAAAAGAAATCAAGATTAATAAATACTTAAAGTCAAAACGTAGAAAAGAATAAAGTGAAACTTGTCGTCTCACATATAATATAAAAGAATAAAAATCCTTGAACCAAATGAAGAAAACTAGCCACTCATAGTGACTAGAAACATCTTTAAAGGTGTAGACAAAAAAAATTAAAACAAAAGGCTAAATGAAAATGGTGGCAAAAATGGAGAAAAGTGGTAGCAGCCTAATGCTTGCTACAGGTGTGTGTTCTTTGAAGCCTACCACTACTACTCTATTTATAGTGGTGTTTTCCTAACCGAAAAATCCAAAAAAAAGGTACAATAACCTATCTCAAATCACTTCCAATATATCCAAATGGATTTAGTTGCTGCAAATCTTTTATCAAATCAGGTCGGTCAAATGGGTGGAGAAAATCAAGAAATGGATTTCTTTGACAAATCTTCTAGTAAGAACTTTGACTAATCTCCTTGTGGTAAAATCTTTTCATCTTTTAACTCCATAAAGCAACCAGTAAACTTCAAAACAGCCCATCTTTCATTGTTTCACTACATTGGCACAAAATAATAATAAAGTCCATTATTAATCTTCAAAATATAACCAAATTAGGCATAAAAGATTGTAATAAAATGAATTTTATTATAACTATCACTGCTCACCTTGCATAAGAATAGCACCCATTCCCATGTCACAAGCATCAGTTTCCACTATGAATGGTTGTGTGAAATATGGCAGTCTAAGCACTGGAGCAGTGATCATGCATTGCTTCAGGGTCTGAAAAGCTCCCTGAGCTTCTTGATTCCATATGAACGCATTCTTCTTCAACATGTTGGTTAATGGTTTACAGATGATTCCATAGTTTGTGATGAACCTTCTGTAATACCTTGTAAGTCCCAAAAATCCTCTTAACTCTTTCACATTTTGTGGAATAGGCCAATCTTCTATGCACTGAACTTTTTGATGATCCATACTCACACCCTTAGAAGAAATTGTATGCCCTAAATAATCGACAGACTCCTTGGCAAACTTACATTTGCTTCTCTTAGCATATAACTGGTTCTGTTACAATAGTTTCAATACTTGCTCCAAATGGACTAGATGGTCATCCATAGATTTGCTACAGATCAATATGTCATCAAAAAACACCAAGACAAATTTCCTGAGGAATTGATGAAATACCTGATTCATAAGGGATTGAAAGGTTGCTGGTGCATTGGTCAGTCCAAATGACATCACCAAGAATTCATAATGTCCATTGTGTGTCTGGAAAGCAGTTTTATGCACATCATCTTTATCAACCAGAATCTAATGATACCCAGGCCTAAGATCCAACTTAGAAATACAAATGCTCCATTCAGTTCATAAAAAAGCTCATCAATGATTGGGATTTGAAACTTGTCTTTAATGGTCATCTCATTCAGTTTGCTGTAGTCTACACACATCCTCCAACTCTCATCCTTTTTCTTTACCAAAATCACTGGTGAAGCATAAACACTTTTGCTAGCTTAAGCAATCCCTTGTTTAAGCAATTCAACAACCTGTTTTTTAATTCCTGCTTTACGTGCTTGGGGACACCTGTATGAGGGTATCTTGAATAGCTATGAACCCACCTTCAAAGGAATGTGGTGATCAACTGCTCTGCTTGGAGGCAAGGACTCAGGATTTGCAAAAGCCTGATAATATTTACCTAATAGTTTGCTAATATTCTCAGGTAAATGAATCTCCACCACTGACTTGTCCTACACTTCCATAGCATTCAAATGCATAGCAAACAGTCTTCCTTGTCTCTCCTTATAAAGTTCCTGACTCTCCCTGTCTCTGATAAATCTCAGACTTGCCACACTACGAGTTCCTTGAAGGATATATTACCTGCCATATCTACTCAGACGGATGTGCATTTCATCAAAGTCAATGTAATGGGGCTAAAATGCTTCATCCAGTCAACTCCTAATATCATATCATAGCCCCCTAGTGTCATTATTTTGAGATCATAACTGAACTTTTATTCCTTGATGTTCCACCTGAGTTTTGGACATACGTAGTTACTTGAAACCTTGCTACCATTTCAAACAATTATAGTATATGATCCCCCTCCTATAAAATGTAGATTTAATCCCTGCACCAGAGAAACATCCACAAAACTGTCTGTACTTCCTGTATCCACCAGTATCTTGAACACTCTCCCATCTATCTGTCCCAACAATACAATGGTCTGCTTAACATTATCAACTGATAAAACATGCAGAGATCCTTCTTCAATAAAAAGGTCATTCAAATTAATCCCATCATCTACTATGAACTCAGGTATATCTAAGTTTTCTTCATTTTTTTTTCTTCCTCATCACTAGTAACAATCATAATATTGAACTGCCTGCATTTACAAAAGTGACCTGGACCAAATTTCTCCCCGCATTTAAAACACAAGTGATTGTTCATCCGATATTGATATTCCTCAGGACTTAATTTCTTAACAAAATTAGGATTGATTGGCTTATTGGATTTATCAGCAGTCGTGGGTACACTAACAACCCTATTATGACTTGAGGGATGTTTATTACCTGTACAGAAGCAATCCTTTGTTTCTTGAGGAGTATTTTGAGCTGTTGTTCATGAAGAAAAGCAAGTTTGTAAACTGCTGTTAAAGTTGCTTGCTCAAACATCCTGACTGCTGCTTGCAACTCCTCTTTTAATCCGCTTACAAAACTGAAAATGAAGTAGTTCTCTGTCAACTTTGGATCTTGCATTAGCATCTGACACCTGAGCTCCTCAAATTTGATTTGATATTCCTTGACTGTTCCTGATTGAACTAGTTTGTTAAATTCCTCAACTGGATCCACTTCTTCAATCGTTATGAATCTCTTCAGGAGTTCTGTATAGAATTCATGCCAAGAAGGTTTTGGTCGAATCATTTTGAAAGCTCAAAATCAAGAATTAGCCTGATCTTCCAAATACAACTCTACATAATCAACTTTTTGTTCTTCTAACACCTGGTGAAGAAGAAAGAACTTCTCACATTTCCGGATCCAGTCCCTTGGTTTCTTTCCAACAAAAATCGGAAGCTCAATTCTTTCTTGTGTATACCAAGGAGGATGTCTTTCCTTTTGAGTGTCATCTATTCTTGCATTTGCCGGCGAATCACCCAAAATTTCCACCGTCTGATTGGTGGCTGGAACCTTGGCTTTATCCGCTGGTGTAGTTGCCAGAGCTTTGGATCTATCTGACGGTGTAGCCCCCATGAGTCCTTCTTTGCTGATGAAAGATGCCATGAATTCTTTGAATTGTGCATTCATCTGAAGCATTGAGCTCTGCATCACCACAATCGAACACTGCATTTCGTTCTTCAGCTGACTGTGATCAGAAAATTTCGATTCGATGCTGGAGATTCTTGACCCTACATCTGATCCGACGATCGAGATCTCACCGGAGCACCTTTTCTTTTCAAGATCCTTCTGAGATCGCATCTGCGTCATCACGGAAGCTTCTTGAAACCGAGGACAACCTTGCTCTAGGTACCAAATTGTCAAGTACCGGAATCCTTAACCGGAATTAGAGAAACCGACAGGGAAGAATTGAACAGAATTGAATTGGGAGGGAGGAATCGAGAGAATTAAAATTGGGGAAGGCAAGTAAAATCTAGAAGGAAAGGAGGAAACTTCTGTTATTGCTTATTACTTACCCATACAATCATTGCAGCTATATTTAATACTAATCAGACAGCTAATCATTTCATCATTATTACAAATTCTAACATCTAGCCCCCTTAGAGAAAAACCTAGAACTTTTTCTAATTTGCAAAATAACCCAGTATGTGACAGAGAAACATAAGCAAAAGAAGAAATGACATAATTAACGTTAACTTATTTTGTTTGGGCTCGCTTACCATCGAACAAAACACAAGTTGCATCGTAAAATTCAATCACTACTCAAAAAAGGTAACTAATTTAGTAATCTGCTTTATTGATAATTACTGTTTGGGTAATTTTCGAAACAAACAAAAAATAAAATTATTGTTAGATTGGGCTACGTGGATAAAGGCCCAAACAAGTCATATATCAGTTTTGACCAACTACTTTTTTTTTTTTTTTTCCTTCCGGCCTTATTTAACTTAATGGGCAGATAAGGGTCTAGAAAATGCGCAGTCCTGTATTTATGCTTCATTTTTGAGAACCAAAAACAATGAGAGAAAGGATTTTCAGCAAGGATTTGTACTAGGCAAACAAACTGTCCAACTAAACTCATAGGCACTTTCAAGTGTCTTTACTAAAGGAGTATTGTGACAAAGTCTTGTCTTCTTCTTACTCTATAGAGGTGTCGATTCCCTAAAGAAAATACAATTGAAGTCCAGTTTAACTGATAAAGCAAACCCCAAGCAGCTATGCCGGTAAATGGAGCAAAACGTCCTAATTGCAGCAAGTAGGATCCGTCAATCTTTGAGCACTAGAAGAAGACTTGCACAGGAGTAGTTGTAATGTAACACTAGTGTAGTTGTAGATCATGTGTAATAGTCTCGGTGTCTGAAAAAGTATAATACCCATAACATATACCCTATAAAAAAAAAAATCAACTTTCATTGTGACAGATAAGCTTCACTTCTGGTATGTGAGTTATAATTTTTTTTTTTCATTTGCTGATGGTTTTATAAATATTTTAGCTTATATTATTATTGTATTTTAACTTTAGTGTTTACGTAGTATTGTCATGGATCACTTACCATTTGCGTCTTGCTAAAATTATGTATTTCTATTATTGATTTAGTTTTATTGATTGTGTTCTTATTGTATTGCTCGATGGTTATTGTTTCGTTAATTAATCTGATTACTCCTACACTTGACATTGTTAATTAATATTTTACTAGAAAAACAAAAAATATTACTTTGAGTTATGTTCCAAGGACTAAACCATTCCGATGTTTTTTACAGGGACTATTACCCATTTAACTGCTATTAGATGGCAAAACATGTGTGTCTAAAGACAAAACTCAATATAGACTATATTTTCGGTAAGAAATAGCATTCGCTAATTTATTTTCTCTCATATATTTTCTTTGCTCAAAGCTAAATCACATATCTGATTCCCATGTAAATTAATGTTGCATTACAATCACCAAGCTCTTTTGATATTTAAATTTCCCTCTATTCTTGATCAACCCAATTCATGCCA
Organism: Oldenlandia corymbosa var. corymbosa; assembly: GCA_949775105.1. Taxonomy (NCBI): domain Eukaryota; kingdom Viridiplantae; phylum Streptophyta; class Magnoliopsida; order Gentianales; family Rubiaceae; genus Oldenlandia; species Oldenlandia corymbosa. Next base: position 3,269,974 of record OX459123.1, read on the forward strand.
TGCTACTCTGCCAATATAGATGTTGATATAATAACTATCTGAATGAATTTCTACTAATCATTGTAATTAAATAATTCATAAATTTACCAGCCACAGTGTTCGCGTAGCTAGTGTTTTCAAAGCAAAAGACTTTTCGCTACTAAATGTACTTCTTTATTTATGATTTGTGGTGTGGGCTTTTTCATTCTAATGATAAAACAAAACAGAAAAACAGCCCACCCATTATTGTCCATCTTTAGGGATAACACTTATGGTAGAAAAATCCTATCAGGCTGTCTCTCGCCATACCCGACTCTATGTACTATAAACTAGCAAGTATCTTGTGAGTTATATAAATTCAAAACTCAAAGAAATTATTTTTTCAAAACAAGAGGAGTTTTAGCTCCTATTCAAATTAATAACTTACCTTATATTTCCTACAAATGTCAAAACTCAATATGCATAGATTCTTCCTTTAGGACTGATGTAATACAATGATGTGTGTCCTGAACTGTGCATGAAGTCCTGCACGTTCAAATAACTTTACAAACTCAACGGCTGTCCAACTAATTAATAAGGTAAGATCGGACCTTCTGGGCTGAATCATGATGTTGATGGATTATTGTTCCGGCTGTGATGCAACCCGCTATGATATACATGACAGACTTAAGATTTGGTCTCCTCGTTAATAGGTACTAACTTCAATAGAATAAAAGAAGATAATAAATATATAAAGGCAACAACAAAGGGGAAATTATCATTGATAGTGTGACTTCGATGGTGACCATATTACAAAAGTTACATCTGAATTAATTTTTGCTATCATCACCAACAACAAAAGTGTATTATTGCTGTCAACTCACAAGTTTAACGATCTCTATTGAATTCCTAGAGTTGATAATATGGTGGCACATGTAATAGCAAAGTATGTTGAGTCAAATTCTTCCGACAGTATTTCTTGGCGCCTTACGCCTACATTCTTGAATCAATCGTAGATGGGTCAAGCAAAGTTAATAGAAGTCATTATGATTTCAACAACAAAAAGGTGTACTATTATTGTTCATTCCAAAAAAAAGAAAAAAGGAAAACGTGAAAATGACATTCATTGACCTATTGAGAAAATGACATTCTCCGGTCTATTTGAGTAAGGAGTACTGAAAACAATTTTATTGTAAACAATTTTTTTTTTGAAAGGCAAAATGTGGAAAAGAGAAAAAGCAAATCAAAGACGACGGCAAATGGTCATCCCATCTCCAGAAGCGATGTGACATATGTTAACTCTTGCATCGGAAGCAATCATCTTGTTGAACTGTTTCACCAATGGAACTTTTCTCCTTAGTTCCTCGTTCTCGATCGCCTCCTCGGCTTCCACCACCGTTCCCATCCACAGTGTGTTATCGTACACGATTAGGCCGCCGGGCTTCACCAATTTCAACAGCTTCTCGTGATAATTTGCGTAGTTTTCCTTGTCCGCGTCCACGTAGGCGAAGTCGAAACTCTCCACTTCACCAGGCTGCGTAACAAGGCCAAATAATACGTTCTTTTTTAGTGCAACCGACCAATAAAATAAAATGAATCGCACTATTCAAGCATTGGTTTATTTATGAGTAAGACAAAAACTTTCATCTATAGTATGCATATAATTTCCATACTTTTTCTAGGAGCTGATCAAGAACAGGAAGAGCCACGGAGTTCACGAAATTGATCTTGTGCTCAACTCCGGCTTTTTGAATGACCGGCAATCCCATTTCATATGCTTTCTGATCTGGGTCGATTGCGACAATCTGTAGCATGCAGAACAAGATGTATGATTGGCTTTTCGAGAGTAAAGTATATAATCGTTAGAATTCAAATTACATTGTAGAAATTCCGGCCATGAAAAGCAATCCAAATTGTTCTATTATTGAGCCCAATACGCAAGTATAAACCCACTTCAACGGCTCAACCTAAAATCCCAAAATAATGTGTTTTAGTTCTATTTTATTTATTAATTCCTACCCATGACCTAACAACAAATGATCTCGCTACGAAGTTTAATGATGAACAAACCTTGCCGTCTTTTGGAATGGTAAGGGCGGTGAGGAGTAAAGAGTATCCAGTAAACACTCCAACTTCAATTGTCTTTTTAGCATTTGAAATCTCTAATAACAATGCCAACATCTGCCCTGCATCAGGTTCAGTTGCGAAGAAGCCCCTGCGAAAGAAAGAAAAAAAAAAAAAAGGAAACCGTAAACGTTTGACGGTTCGGAATATTATTTTTGTTAATAAAAACACGAAAAAAAAAAAAACCAAAAAGAAAGCCTTACTAACCAAGGATGAGTTGCTGAGATATCCCTTAGCTCTTTGAGAAGCTCGTGTTCACGTGGATATATGCTTGTCTCCAAGAGATACTTCATTTATTGAAATCAAGATCAAACATTATTAATTAATTATACTGAAATAAATAATAAATTATAAGGAAAATGTATTGATAATTGAAGTATCAGTGATAATCGAAGTACCTCGCGTAACTCCTTACTGCAAAGCAATCCATTGCCGATCATTTTCTTCTTCTTCTTCTTCTTTAATTCGCAATGAATTTTAAAAAAAACACAGACAAGATTAAAAAAAAAAAACAAAACCCTTGCTAGGCGAATGAAGATGAATGGTAATCACGTCCTTTTATAATTGTGGGGAAGATGGGGGGCGAATTGCATCTAGTGGTCACTTGAATTATCATCCCATGTTATCTAGGTCCCTCAATTTCGTAAAACGTTTCATAGTTAAGTTCTTGAACTTCCTGGAAAGATTTATTATAATTTTTGGTGGACAAGGAACACTGCCACTTTCTCGTAATGATCTTTTGAAAAGTCCAAAATGATTTATAATATATCTTCCCCTCTGACTAAATAAAAGAAAAAAAAAACTATATTGAATTTTTTTAATTGTACTATTATTGACGCAAATTTTTCAAATTCAATGTAGACAACTATTTTTGAACATACATAGTACATTTCATTTTACAATGAAAAGGAACGAACCTAACACGTATTAACTACAGTATGTTGCATTTCAGTCACAACTCAGATACATTTCGGTGGATTTTAGTCAGGAAATTAGGCAGGAAGTGTCTCTTCAACAAAAGAAAGATGCTAGACAAACAGACTTAAAATTTGACTCTCGAAATAATACTTCGAATCACTAGTCATTCCCTACCAATGAATTGAGAAGGTTCCAAATTTGTTCCAAGTCTTCACCTGGTTTTATATGATCCAGTAAAGCCCCGTGGTAACGCAATATGAGAATGTTTTCTCATAGTCTCTTGAACCCCGAAAAAAAAAAATTTTTGATTACCTGTTTTAAATGGTCCTAATTAGTACCAATGCACAATCCGAATTTGCAACTGTCATATAAGTGAATTGAATAACAATTTAGTAGTTAGTTTGTAAAAAAATTTTACCCACATTTAAATGGAACCTATTCAAATATATTTTTTTGAAAGAAAAAGTTGAATATTATATAGTTTTCAAATATATATTTTTGAAAAGGACTGGAATAACACCAAACTCTATACCCCACATAGGAAGAGAAAAATTTCTCCTATTGTTTGTTCAAAAATCGGTTTTATATTAGGCGGTTTTAAATTCATTCAATTGTTCATTATTGGGGACTTAAAAAGTCAAGCTTCTCGTCTTAGGTAGCAACTTTCAATAGTAGTTTCTTTATCCTAAAATCATATTATCTCTGTCCCAAAAATTAATCAAGAATGAATGTTGAGATTTGTACTACTTCTATACAAATTTTAAAATTAACGTGAACTAAATTTTTTTGAGACAGAGTTGGTATTATTGTTGGATAGTGAGAGTAGTGTATATTCAATTTTGAAATTTGTACGAGAAATAGTACTGCCTCTGTCCTAAAAGAAATGGTTGAATTTTAGAAATGTAAATCTTAAAATTGTATTTATGAGATTGGTATAACCGAAAATTGATAACTAGATATGTGGCTTTATTCAATCTTTCATATTAATTTATTAATTTGCAAGATTAAATCATCTAATTTTTATATTTTAGTTTTCAAATTAGACTATTTCTCTAAAATGTAGGTAGGACATTTCTCAAAACGTAATGTGAACTCTTTTCTTGGGACAGAGATAATAGCATATAGTATTCCTAATTTGCGAGATTAAGAACAGGGCTTTGATGGCTCAAATAAAATTTTAGAACGTTTGAACTCTGATAAGGGAATATAAGAGTGATGAAGATGTTTACGTAGAGGATTTAATGCCCATAAAAGACATCTATACAGTTTGATTGCAATTTAATTTGAAATGATATAGCTTTAAATTATCGCATGGTGCATGTAAGTGAATAAAGTACATGATTTTCCTCCTAAGCTAACCGTGAAAATTACTTGGCCACCAAGTAGATTAAACAAAATGGTGGGAATCAGCTGAGGACCCATAACCGTACTATAACAAACAAAGATTTTACTAGCAAAATTGACTGGTCGTCTCCACCTAAAATACGCGAAACATATCCCTATCAAATATTTATCAATAGAAAAAAAATGATAGGAAGAAGGAATATACACGACATCGATAAATTCCATATTGTTGTTCTCAGATCCCAAGTTTGACCAATGTACTATAAACTAACACCGTGTATATTAAGGGATTCTACTTCACTGGATGTGATAATATTAGGTCACATCATACGTTCAGATTCTGGCGGGCTGGTTTGAATTCCTTTCCTCTGAAATGATTAGTTTAGTGTAAATGTTCATGCCTAATACAAATTGTATTAAAAATAAAAGTTTTGATAGGAAAATTTTTTCCGTCCCAAAAAAATAATTGTTCGGTTGGAGTGTTCTCTTTTAAAATATTTTGTATTAAAAATAAAAATTCAAATCAGACTATTAATTCAAGACAGGAAGTATTTTTGTTTTTTTTTTTTTGGAAAGAGATGGTAATTGGAAGATTGATTAAATTAAAAAAATAAAATAAAAAGAAAAACGGGTGGTGCACCAAGCACAGACAATATGATCTTGTTTTGAGTCCGTATCCAGTACACCTGGGTATACCGTACACCCCCACCTGGGTATACCGTACACCCCCACCAAACATACGCGCTACATGCGCTCAACAATTTTCACCTTTACATTAAATGCACAAACAAAATTGTTTTCATCCATTTTACTGTTTTCATCCTCACGCACAAATACATATAATTGCTGGTTATCCATAATTTATCCACAAGTTGTAAACTGGTTATCCAGAAGGGGTAAACTTGTTATCCAGAAGGCGTAAACTGGTTATCCACAAGGCGTAAACTGGTTATCCAAAAGGTGTAAATTGGTTATTCACAAGGTGTAAACTGGTTATCCAGAAGGTGTAAACTGGTTATCCACAAGTTGTAAATTGGTTATCCAGAGGTAAAGAAGCAAACGACATGTTAATTGGGGGGCGAACTAAACGACTCCCGCGGCTACCGGAATCGCAGGTCACCAACCTGCCCCGGCTGCGCCGCCTCGCTGAACACGCCAATGTAGCTAAGGTAATCCTTTTTTCGTGTGTGTGTAAGGAGAGTGTGTTATTGCATTAAGAGGGGACGCAAATTACTTGTATAAATCCCCCCGTGATAAACTAAACGACCCAGCTGCGCCGGTGCCCGCGGCTGCGCCACCCCCCCTACCGAACACGACAAATTTCATAAATAGTATTTAATTGAATGAGTGGCATTTTGCCAAATGATGGAGAACAAAAAATGAATGAGGGGCAGTTTGCCAAATGATGGAAATAAGGTACGTTCAATTGTGTATAACTAATTATCCATATTGTCAATACTGGTTATACAACTGTGTATAACTAATTATCCATAGTGCCAACACTGGTTATCCACATGGTGAATACTGGTTGTCCATAGTGTGTAGCTGGTTATCCATAGTGTGCACACTGGTTATCCAGCTATATTTAACTAGTTATCCATAGTCTGCACAGTGGTTATTCACAGTGTCAATACTGGCACAGTAAGATTGTTCGATGGATTTCTTACCACTACATTCCGCATTCATCTAGCTGGAATCCTCAACGAGATAACTCATCACGCTATTCTAACAAAAGAAAAGAAAAAGAAAAATGAATTATCTAGCGAATTCACGCTATTCTAAGAGAGTAAAGTATACGCGCAGGGGGTACACAGTGCCCCGAGTGTACCAGATAATTTGCCTGATATCCTAAATAAATTAATGACAAAAGGAAAGAAATTACAGACTGAAGGCTGAAGCAGGAAAAAAATATTCTATAGAAAGATTGTTTCTTTGATTACCAGGAGCCCTTCTAGAACGAATTAAAAACTATAAAAATTTTATTTTTTACGTCTAATAAAAGCAGTTTAAATTTATCTAATTTACTGATAAAAGCAGTTTAAATTTATCTAATTTACTGGGATAGAGAATGTATTGGCTTATACGTTTTATTTCGAATAAAAACCAAACAGTAACAAAAAGGATAATAATTTGCATAGCGAAATATTAGCAGGGAATAAATCAAAACAATTTATTTGAACTTTTTCCATTTTGATTTAAACATTTGAGGTTATAGCATAATTTTGATGATTCTCATATCATTTCATGTAACTTTTCCCTATAAATTTTCCTTGCATATATATCATACTCTAACAAAAATTCCCTACAAAAGGATTTATTGGATGGAGAAAATATTAATTCATGCGACCTCTCATGTGTATGAAGTAGTTTTAAATGTTTTGGCCAAAATGTGTTAAGTACTGAAACATTGGTTATTGTTTTTCTTTTTCTTTTTTCTTTTTTTTGAGGAAGAAAACATCGGTTATTGTTAAACATGTACACCCTGCAGTACGGCAAACAGAAAGAATGTGCGGTCCAAAAGATATTGCTAGTGGTGAAATCTCATTGGAAGCTTAACAAGTCTCCTTTTACTCTGACCCTTGATAAGCATTAATCATCTGCGAAACAATAATTTGCTGAGAAATTTTGAGTAAAATGAACAGATTAGAAATGGTTTGTTATAAGCTTTCGAAGTATCCTCTGCTGTTTTTGGGATTTGTGTGCCTTCGCCAAGTTTCGCAGGAATATCCACTCTCGAGTTTAATTACTTCCTCTAAATATGGGAGATTTGTGAAAATTGGAAGGAGACGAGTAGAAACAGTCGTCATTACTCTCTTTTTTTTTTTATGTACAATAATTTTTAATGCAATTTACGTTAATTTCGACCAGATAAATCTTTTTTTTAAGAGCAAAAAAAAAAACATTTTATCCCGTATTTGTTTAAATTTGCCGCTCCATTGTGGGAGATGACGGCTTTGTATCAAACAAAGGCTTTTTATTTATTTATTTATGTTTGAGAAAAAGTATAATATGTTAAATTCCGATGATGAATTTTGAATCGTTATGTCATTAGGAGTAGTTTGTCTAATATTTGTAATCCTTCCATCCCAGAAAAATAATTCACAATGAATTTTAAAATTTAATTAATACAAATCTCAAAATTCTAGACTATTTTATTGGACGGAGGAAATACTTTCGTGCAGTAATCTTTGAAATTTGAATCGAATGACAGGTTAACTTATTTGTTATTCCCTCTGTCCTAAAATTATTATCCAATTTAAGATTTTACTTTTAATACAATATGAACTAGAAATGAAAAGTCAAACAGGACAATAATTATAGGACGGAGGGAGTATTAAACATTCTTGATATAAATTTTCAATCAAGAATTTTATTTTTAATTTTTAAAATATTACAATTAGGTAGATTTCTTTCGAGAAACAAAGTGATGTTGCTACGAAACAGACATGTACTGCAAAACAGACATGTTCACTTACTTTTTGAAGATGCTTCCAAGATAGCCTTGTCTTTGTGGTTCAGGATTTGATTATGATCACATTCAATTTCTACTTATGGTTCCACTTTGAATGAAATATTGTGCATTCAAATCGAAAAAGGTTCTACTTCACTTTTTTTCGCAATTGAATATTATGCATCAAGTGACCATATATGAAAAGGAACGTGAATTCAGTCAGAGTTACAAACATAACCTCACAATATGTAGACTATGTGGCTCTTACAAAAACACATGCAAAATTTATAAGAAAAATCAAATCCAGTTTCTTTATTCCACATAACACTTGATACTTGATAGGGGTTTCCAATTCATGTTCTCATGATAAAACCTTGCATCCTAATTAATTAGGATAATTAATTTTGGCAAAATCTAGTGCATTCTTCCCTTCGTGACCATACACGAAGAAGTAGTTCATGTAGTCTTTGAATACGACTTCTCTATATATTGTTCCTCCGTCGCGCTCCACCAGCTGAGGCAGCGGCCCGATCTTCTCCGACAGCCGTGGAGTCACAAAAATCGGAACTGACACTCTTGATTGCTGGCTTGTTGTACCCACTTTGTGTTCTGAGCTTTTATACTTACCATTGCTTAGGATCTGTGGCGAAATTTCGAAAAACGCAAAAATATCATGAATGGGCAAATATAGAAATTCAACTATTAAAATGAGACGAAAAGATTATATAATGCATGGAACACGAACCTGTAGCGAATCGCCAATATTAACGACCAAAGCACTGGGAATTGGAGGGATCTCAATCCACTCTTCTTTCTTACCTTCTTCTTGTGTATCATCATCATCGGACACTTTCACATACAAACCACCAATATCATCTTGTGCAAGAACGGTTAATATTCCGATATCGGAATGGCGTTTGACGCCGATAGTTACTTCTGGATTTGGGCAAGCTGGGTAGTAATTCATGTTTACTACTTTAGTGCCAATGAGAGATTCAAACTTCGATTCTTCCATTGTGACTCCAAGGTTTTCTATTAGGATTTTGAACAACTGCAGTACCATTTTATGGGATGACTTGATATATTCAACCAACTCTCTCCTGCATTTAACGTTGTAGAAACAGAAAGCTATTGTCAAAGATTCATTGTCATACAATCCTTGAAAAAATAAAATTATAACGTATTTCTTTTGGCTAACAAATTAAGGATTTTGTTTCTGGTATCCGAATTTAGAAAATAAAATAAAAATAAAAAGTGATAAACTAAATACATACTCCATCTGTTTTAAAATAATTGTTCAGTTAATTTCAATTCAAATTATGCCAAAAATGAAAATCTAAACTGAAAAATTTTTTTTGGACAAAGAGAATAGTAATAAGAAAAAAAAACCCCAACAAGACGGACTTACTTGCACACATCTGGCCAGTATTTTTCAGCATCAGCATCATTAGTATAGGTCATGTTAATATAATCTCTCCATTGAAGGAATTTCTCTTTCTCAGGAGCAAAACTTGTTGCATATTTTACCAATGGAGTTGGACTAACTCCCTTGAGAAAACCAGCTTTTACCTCGGCTGGTTGCTCGAAAAACCGATGCGCTGCCTCCGGTAAGCTGTCCAACAGATCCAAATCAATGCCGTGGTTTGTAACCTGAAAAAACCCAAGTGTTTCAGCAGCGCGAACTATCGCCTCGACCACTTTGTCGTTGTCAGGGCCATCAAGTTTTGACAAATCAATTGGAACCGATGCATGGTGATTAAAGTTTGTATTCGGATGACTGATTTTCTTTGTAACTCGTTCATATGGTGGTTGGATGTATAATGGAGGGACTTCAACAATGCCTGAATCAACTAAACCTTTGATACCATAGCCTTTTTTGGCCACGAAATCGAACAGAGAATTAGCATCAGTAATGCCAACTTCTGCCATTGATCCTGGTATTTCTATTGTTTGCTTATTTGGTTCAAGGAGTGAGTTCTTTCACTCTGAGGTTACCGTTTTATAATAGTTCTATATGATTAGGCGTGTACAGACGTGAAACATGAGAGCACTAATTAAACACTAATTTTTTACTCTTACTGTACGTCTTATATTGATTGTTACTTTATTATCAAAAAAAATATCGTTCCTACCCAAATTTTTACCCTCATCGTCAATCATACCTTACAGATTTTCGGTTAGCCAATTTTACCGACGAGAGAAATAAAGTTTCCAAAGATATCATATAACAGACAAAGAATGAATGCAAAATAGCGGTTTATTTCGTCCGATCCTTAATATAAGACATTTTGATTTATTATAAATTTCACCTAATACGTATCTTTAATTGACAAGAAAGTTTTTAAAAATTTTTTTTATAATTAAGAGAATATAACGACTATGAAAATATATTTTAAAGTTTTTTTTATCGAATAAGAATATATACTATATGAAACCTAAGACAAATCAAAATGTCTTATATTAAGGACCGGAAGGAGTATATTATATGGTTTGAAATTTCCGCAACATTTATATTTTTGTGCCTTTATTTTGGTAAAGTGTACGTGCTACCGGGATTTCTATAGAAAAGTTCAGTTTCAGTAGCACTCTTAACATCAAAATTGGAGACCACTGGGTCCCAAGAAGAGGGCAGACGAATTTCTTAGAGCTGGCAAGAGAGGAATTTGGAAGTTTGAGTTTGCAAACAAATCTTCTGAGATGCTTGCTTGTATTCGTTATTAATACGGTTAAGAGACGTTTTTCTAGTGTGAAAAAAATAGAGAATAGAGCCCAAATTGAAATTGTTTGGAGTATTTGAAACACCGGTTGGGATTAATTATATTCCTTCTGTCCCAAAATTATTATCCAATTTGAGATTTCACTTTTAGTATAATTTGAATTAGAAACGAAAATCCAAACTGGACAATAATTATGGGACGGATGAAGTATTAAGTAAGAGTAGCTTTTATTTTATTTTTTTTGCTGAAATGATGAAATAGCTTAGTACTCTTAACTATTTTGATACCATAAGAGATTTCTTCTTTCTCCACTACAAAGCGATTGTGATTATGTAACGTCTCTTATATAGTATTTTTTTTTTTATTCTAAAATTATAGTCCTTAACATGTTCTGAACGCGAAACTATAAGTTGAAAAGACTTTTTAAAAAAATATATTATCTACTTTGAGTTGTCAGTAGATATTAGTCGATTTTGGTTGTTCTTGCGTTAGTTTGACAGACCGATGGCCGGGTCATTTATGTTGTTAGAAATTGGAGTTCGAAGAAATGCGTGACTTGGATTATTGTTAGCCCATGAGCAGAAATGAGGAATTAAATTCGCATTTCGTTTCTGCCCTACAACCCCTTGCTGCAAGCACATCAATTTGCATCATTCCTAGGAGTTTTTTTTTAACAATAAAACAGGCAAATATCCATATTAATTGAATTAAAACGTTACGTAAGTGAAAAACTTCGATAATATCGTGTTCCACGTACCAACACATACCAATTGATGGAGTAACAAACTAGAGAAAACCTATCAAACCTTCTACTGCAAGCAAAGGAAAATAATTAACCACAAATGAAATCTCAAAATAAGGAGAATACCTTCTACTGCAGTCAAATAAAACAATAATTCAATTGCTTCATTAGTCAATAATAGGTTCTGTTGCTACATTAATCAATTACAGCCTATCAACAACAACGACTAGAAGCCAAATACAGTTAAACATTTATAAATTAATAATGTTAGGACCCCAAAAAATTATTAATTTATTGATAAATTAATAATTTATCAATAAATTAATAATATTAATTTTAAAAAAATTCTAAAGAATCTTATTAATCTTTTAAACTTAGCTGTATAAGATTTATATTCTTTTATTCTTATATCTCCTATACATTAGAATTTAGACTCCACCATCATGTTAAATTTTATCACCTACCCAATCTACATAACATGCCTCTATTAAAAGAGATTTGATATTTTTCTGATAATCTTTTTAATTCTCAACAATAGCTCAATACATCATGAAAAAATTCATAATATCTACAATATCTTTATATATAAATTTCAAGAAAAAACAAACATCGCTAAATTCATATTTTACTAGCTCATTTCTTTTCAAGTCATTATTAATTTATGTTATTGATGGGACCTATATTTACATAGAAATTTTTGTAAAAATTATTATCTTATTATTTTATCGATTGTCTTTGTTTTTTTGTACTGGTTCTGACTTGGGACCGGAGAAAATTATTAATTTATCGATATTATTAATTTATTGATTGTTAATTTATCGATTTTCTACTGTACAAATAATTGCGATTCTTTCTTTTACACCGGCGACTTCTTTGACTTAGTTTGAGAGAAAGTTTATTTTCTAAAAAACAGTTGAAACAATGTGTCTAGGAGAATAAATTGATGAGAGAAGACAACTGTGAACAATAAAACTATGATAATATTAATTGATACCAAAACTCAACAATCGATAATATTATACTTCCTTTATACAGTAAAATAATAACCCACATTATAACTTGAGAAATGTTTTAATAAAAAAATCTAATTCGAAAAACGTTAGTTATTATTTTAGCTCAATTATTTTCTACAATATTCACGTATTGTCGTATCACCGATTCATACTTTGAATAATGTCGACGCTATCCAGCTATTCTAACTGTTCGTAATTAAATTAGAATTTAGCCGTAAAAATTCGTCTATCTCTATTAACTCAGGCTTTACTTTTATTTTCTGTTTTCACCAAATGACTTACTTATTCCCATAATGATAATCCCTTTACGGCAACAAAAAGGTAACAGTTTTCTCTGAATGTCAACTTCTGCCATAAGTTGAAACGCTTGAACGTGCCCCATACCTCTTTTTTGATAACTAAATATATATTTTCTTTCTCTTAAAATAACTGTTTCATTTGATTTTTTTTATTTTTAATACAAAACTGAAAACATATTAAAACTAAAAATTCAAAAATGACAAATTTTCAAGTCAGAAAGGGTATATTTTGTGAAACCATACACATCCTCAAGGACCTAATTTAACCATTCCAAATGACCGATCAAAGGCACCGTCGAAATCCTCTTTAACCTAATCAACCGGCGGCATCTTGGATCAACCGGTTATTTATCAAAACCCGGCCGTAAAAACCTCCAATTCTTGGTCAAACTGCTCGGCTGCCTGATCCGATTCGATTTTAGCTTTATTCCCGGAAATAATTTTGTACGTAATATATGTTCAGTTCCCACAATGAGACCGACAACATAAACCAAATGTCCTTTTCGAAGTGAAACCTAATGCGTATACCAAATGAGTTTTTATTATATATTTAGTTTTGAATTCTTCCAAACCTATGAAATCGTGCCATATAGTGCGCTAGCAGATTTCTCTTATGACAGCTGATAATGAAAGTTTTGAAAGTGTTGAGTTGTTTTCAGTGACCAACGTTGAATAAAATTCAATTTGATAACTACTTCACGTACAAATAAAATAAAAAAAATAAAATAAAATAAACTATTCCATGCATTGTGAGTTTAGTCAAGAACTTCTGTTTTTTCAATATTTGATAATAGCCTATCCATCATTAAAAAAAAAAAAAAAAAAAAAGTCTGTAAGCAAATCTTAAATAATTGCAATTATTATTTCAATAATAGCGACGTCTTGGGTTTATGTTGAATTGACTGAATGTGTTTCAATTATTATCAAGAAAAAGTTGACGGAAGGTTCTATGAGACGTTAAAATGCTAAATAGAAGTGAATATTAAATAAAACATAATTACGATAGTAATAAAGTACGATAAAAGTTCTTAATTTTCCGATTTGATGGGCCAATGAATGGGAGCTCCGTTTGCGTGGACCGAATAAATTTTCCAGTCAGTCCAAATGATGAAGTTTGAGTTCATGAACCTAAATCATAATAGGCTATTAATTTCTTGTTCTTTTACTCTTTTGCCGGTTTATTGAAGTTATTTGTAGAAATAATACGAACCCACACTCGATTGAGCTGCAAAAAGCTTCTTTCTTTCGCCAGTTTATTGAAGTTATTGGGGCTGGTTTCACTTGCTACAAGATTGATAAGGTCCTCGGCATTAGATCTCTTATTGAAGTTTTACTACTAGAGTGAAACTAGGTAGTCCCCCTGGATGTGAAATAATGTTGTATGAAATTAGAAATGTGGAGTATCACCTTCAAAATGTTAACATTTTGTTAGGAATAAGTATAATTGTATCATATATGATCCATATGTGCTCCTGTGTTGTTAATTGAATCTAAATAAATTGACCATAAATAGAATGAAGATTGCCTCGACTTCAATTGTTTGCGAGTGGGAACAAAGGATAGTACTGATGGAACAAAACCCACGATGACAATTGTAAGAATTCCCATCATCAAATGCACATTTTGCAGATCAAATAGGTCAATCAAGCAGGTAACTGAATAAAGCCGTCAGACAGATAGAAAAATGTTCGAACAACTGAGAGTTCGAACAAGAAAAGTGCACACCTAGAGTCGTGTGGTAGCTTAGCTTAGATCTCTTACTCAAACCGGTATACAAAAATTGTTTTCCTGAAATCAAATTGGCTAAACCCCCACTGTGGTACACAAAGCTTGTTTCCTCGAATTCCAATCAACTTAATTTCTTACGTTATGCAGACTTTGATAAATACAACAAAAAAAAAAAAAAAAAACTAAAACCACTAGCAAACCAATGCTTAGACTCAAAAGTAGCCACCTCAGCCACTTCACGTTCTTCAAAATTGCAAGTTGATGAAAATCATCGGACCCCAAATACTTACAGATGAAAAGGAGATGCTTTTTCAGTTTCTGTATGAACCTAGAGTGGGTATGAATATCCCCGGAGGTACTTCGAATCCACCCCAGATTCCCGCACGAGGGCAATGCGACCAGTTCTTGCCACCTGGGATCAAAAAATATTCAGCCAGGTAGCAATTGGGCGAGGAAAACTAAAAGAAAAAGAAAAACAAGATCTTTATCCCACTATGTCAGGTCGCTTGTGCTTGGGGTTCTATCGCTTATTCTGGCTTGACAAAATGAGAGTGAATATATGAAGTGAATATATGAAGTGAATTCATGAAAGAGTAATAATATCTCCAGTGACTTCTCATAATGTCTAAAGTGATAATTAGGCATCGGTCGATGTCTTTAATATTAGCATAATGACAACAAGAAAGACAAACAGCAACACCACTCACAAGTCACAACTCATTGTGCATTTGGCACTGGAGCTCACATACCCGTGAGGAAAATCGTTCAATAGGTTATGCTAATGCCAAAGATGGAAAAAAGAATTTGGAAGGGAAAGTAGTTCAGATAGAAGGAGAGATGACGGGGAAACAAACCTCACAAATGCCGTAAGGTTCCAATAGTCTCTGTAGAGCAACCATCTTGTCCAAATCTCCAGTAAGCTGGTGTGATACAAGATATTTAAAATAATGCATTTAAAGAAAGAAAGCGAAAAACAAAATCCAGGATAACCCAAAAAACGCACTCACTGACAAACACAAAATCCAGCCATTTGTAGATGATATGAAAAGCAGTAAATAGAATAACCAACAATCAATCAGGAGGCTGGCATTGAAGAAATTAGCAATCAAAGTTTTTATCAAAAGAACCTGACTCAGTCCCGTAACTGATTGATTATTAAGATATATATCATATTATTCGTTTTAAAATCAGCAACTACAGTGGCGATCTAGTGAAGTTGATTAAATATTTCAAGGTTGTTACAGAGAGAAATCAAATATCAAGCTATGGACAAATTACGAAAGATTCAGAAAGGGTAAAATTAATCTGAACTAAGAGAACCTCAGGAAACCACAGAGTTTTCCACCTCCGCATGATATTTTATGAGAAGGTCTATATCAACTAAAAATACATCTTTGAAATGAATTCTAGGAATATGCCAAGCCTTCACGCAATCAGCAACCCAACAAGTAAAAAAAAAATGTGCTGCAGTTCATGTATTCTCAGAGTAGTTGAAGCAAAAGCTATTAAGTAATACCAATTACACAGAACGGAAATCAGCTAAACTCTTTATTCACTGACACTTATTTTGAAGGCAAAATATATAAGAAGCCATAAGTGTCCCTCCACATCATGGCCTGAAACTAGGACTAGCAGTCCAGCTATTTAACTTAAGGGGCAGTACTATACGCTTTCTAAAGTGGAAATTCATGAGTTATAGTACTAAAACCAGTCAAAGCAAATGACTGAACGAGAACACTGACATGCCTACAATAAATCAAGTAAGAGATAACGGCAATAATTTATCTAACCTCCAACGTTATCGTGTGATCAGAGACATCCACAGCTTTGGCCCTAAAAATGCTGGCAATATCCAGAACATTGCGACGAGCAGCAGAATTAACAGCAATCTTTATCAGCATTAGTTCCCTCTCAGCAAAAGGCAAGTGGGTAAGGTCCCGAACCTAAAAGAATTTAAAATGCTTCAAAGAGTCAATGGTGAAATGATTACTCTAACAATTTTGAAGTAGGGGAGAATAATCATGGCCGTTTGACAAAGCATAAGAACAAGTCATACATGAGGCGAAAAAGTAAATCGCAAGGGGCATCCGTAGAAGTAAACTTGTGAATTCACCAATCAGAAGACTAAAGAAACAAAGTTGAAAGCAAGGAGGAAGATTAAGTTTTCAGGGTAATTTACTTTACTAGGCCTTAACTCATGTAAGACCGATTTGTAATGAATGCAAGTATGTTTACAGATAATTTGCTGGATTTGACCTTCTTAGGGTTGAAAAGAGAAGCTTTAGACAAAAATTACACTGTACAAAAAAAACCAAAAAAAAAAAAGAGACAAAGACAAGACACCAGTTCACGAGCATCCTGAGGTTAATTTGACATTCTTACTGTTACAAAGTGCAAATATACACTTTTGACCTCAAAAAATTAAGCATCTGCTCACCTCATGAAGATCAATCAACTTTTGAAGTTGCTGTATCAGTTTTCTAATAGATTCATCTGTGCCCGGAACTACAGTAGTAATACGAGAAAGCCCTTCCACTTCAGCGTGTCCAACAGCTAAACTCTGGCATTTAATCACGACATAATATCAACTCTAGGAATATGATTAAAAAGCAAAGAAAATGCACAATCCAATATGCCAATGAAACCAACATACTTGAATGTTATAGCCTCGCCGGGCAAAGACACCAGTTATTATGTTGAGAACTCCGGGAGCATCACTCACAAGCATTGACAGAGTGTGCGAGCGAAGGCCACTAGTCTGAAAGCAGATACAAAGAATTCGGTTAGCGTTGGCCAAAGAGTTGCAAGCACTGATTCATCTATAAACAGGATATTCAAACCAATTCCCTGACGGAGTCAAAGTTTGGAAGTCCAAAAGTACATCTTCGCAAATTCGCATACCACAAAACCTCAAAAGTAGTAAATATGGACAAGCTTTAAGCACACTGATACCTAATTTCAGTAACTTATATTAATATTTGGAAGTCCAAAAGTACATCTTTGCAAGTTTGCATACCACAAAACCTTAAAAGTAGTAATATGGACAAAAGCTTCAAGCACACCGAGACCTTATTTTGATCACTTATATTAATATTGTTCATAACATATAAGAACAATTTAAGCAAGACAAGCTATTTTTGAATAACTAAATCAATCTCAAACATACATAATAATCAGAGAACAATATTAGTGATCCCTTACATCATCGTCATTCAGAACACCCCAGTGAGCATCAAGAACTGGGCTGACAGAAAAATCATCAGCAGCTTCGATAGGATATACATCACCCTACAAGTAAGCACAAGGATTATCAGATGTGTACAAAAAGAAGTATAAGAGACAAGAATGCAATACATCGGGGAATGCATATTGAAATATTGTATGCGTATGGCAATCCATAGACGTGACAAGTTAACAAGTAACCAGATACTAGGCAAGTTTCACAAGGCACAAAATGGTTCTGGTCAATGTATCATGTAAACTAAAGCACGAGAGGCTATTGAAATTCAAAATGTGTCAGTCTTAAACCTAATGGAATTGTGTTTATAAAGGAAAACACTCCAACGTGAATGTATCATGCACAAGCAGATACAAAAAAGGTTACAAATACCCGCAATGGAAACGCAACAAAGGGAAAATTTAAAATAAACTCCTTTATCTGGAAAACAAAAGAATCGACTACAACAACAAAATGACCTTTAAGATATTCTTGCATGCTCCAAGATATTCAAGACATGAAATAACCTTTAATAAATGCAAGAGAAGTTGCATTTGAACTATGAAATAAAGCCAATAAGCAGAGAAACAAACTACACAATTAGCTCAAGATACAATATAATCGGTTAACAATCAGTACGTTACTTGTAGGGTTTTGGGAACTTGAAACCCTTAAGTACTTCTGGCAGTAATCCCAGATGCACTCTATCTCTACTTACATCATTAATCACCAAATCATGCTTCACATCTACAGTGACCAACGTTTCTAATGTCAAATCGTATGATTCATGCCTCTGAACTGATGAATGTTACTTTAGGTTTTTCAATCAGCTTCCTGAGAAATCTGAATCTTATAAGTTGACAGTCGTAGTATGACACTATTTATTTTTATAAACATACCCCACTAGACGAAACAGATTCTCCATTGCGTGTTCTCTTGGTGGTGCTCAAAACAGTACTAACAGGCATAGTTTCTTCAAGATCTGGATATGAAGCAGCCGAAAATCTCCAAAATGGGGCAGATTCACCCATCTTTTCCCTTCGCAAGGCAATCTAACAGAAACCATCAGATAAACCCATGTAAATAAAGATGCAATATAAATAATTTAAAATGGATGGGCAGCATGAGAACAAATTTAAAATAGTTTCTGCTTAAAAACCTTCCCAGTGCGTGCAATTTCTCTAATCCCAAACTTGCTTAAGTTCCTCTGCACAGCAACCATCTTTCCTGGATCTCCAGTTACCTGTATCAAAAATGTATTTGAAAATCTTAAGCTAGATAATATAAACATCTTATTTCATTTGAGCCCCTTGAGTTTGAGGAACCTTGAACTTATAAAAAAATTTCATCATGATTAACAGAAAGAAATGCATTCTAAACAGTCATGGTGGCGTACTACGCAACACCTTTTGTTTGACTAATATCATATTTATCATTATCCAGTCCTCATCCAACTTTCAGAAAGGGATACAGGCGAGCAAGAACTTATAATGCATAAGATTAACAGAAAACTTATAATGCAGAAACAAGTTAACTAACACTCTCCTTTTGGTTGAATAATATTGTATTTGTCAGTTTCCATCCCCAGCCAATTTTCAGAAAGGGATACAGGAAAGCAAGGACAAATGTGTGGGAAAATCATGTGACAAAAACCAAGTCAACCAACGGCACAGGAAGCTTGTCCTGTTCCCAAAGGAAATACCAAAGGGGAGAGATAAAATTCAAAGCAACAGAGAATATGCCCTTTCTCAACCCAAAAATGACTGGAAATCTGCCATATATTACTCTGAGATAGCTTGCAGAACATTATTTACAAAACAAAGTAAAAAACAATTAAAACAAATATTGCAGAAAAGGCCAAGAACAAAAGGAATATGTACAAAGATTGCAATGCTACAGGAATATTCGCACTAGTTAAGCACAGAAAGTCCAAACCAAAAGTAAAAGGAAATTGAAGGTTTAATTTAGCTATCAAATGAGTATGAAATTCAGAACTGACTCTACTTGCCAAAGTTTGGAGTAAAGGTAGATAGAAACAAAATGTTGTTACTCAACCTCAATTGTAAGAGACTGGTCTGAGATATCCACAACTTTTGCCCTGAAAGTGTCCACCAGCCACATGACCTGAAGATTTCAACCAAAACAAATATGATAACTGTCCTAAAAACATAACTAGATCCTTCAGAAAGAAATATATAATTAAAGAGTTGATCCCTCAGAATTTTAATAATACAAAATTCAGTTCAAAATGCATACTGGATAACAACCTCCTCTCGACAATTTGGATCTGCATTGATTTTGACAAGCATCAGTTCCCGTTCAACCTGTGGTTCCTTTGAAATATCTTCAACCTGGTCATGGAAATTTTGTTAACGAAAAATCGAAAATGGTAGGAAAACTTCATAGGCAGAAAGAAATATACCCAAAAAGGAGAAGCCACACCCAAAGAATAATACTACGGAAAATGTCAGAATCTCAACAATCAGGTGAAGGAAATAAATTCAAGAATCAAAGTAAAATGTCAGGACTGACATAAAGCGTAAAGAGGAAGCAACCTTAATCACGTTAACCAGCTTCTGGAGTTGCTCCATGACTTGCTGCAATGTCCTCTCAGTTCCACAGACAACTATAGTGAACAGAGCTTTATCCTTGTTCAGACCAACTGCAAGAGACTCGATGTTGTATCCTCTCCTAGCAAACACTCCTGCAATCCGATTTATCATCCCACTTTCATCACCGACAAACACTGATATAGTGTGACGCCTGACTCTGAATTTTCACAAGAATAAGAATCCCATCAATAATATCCTCCTCAAGAAGTAAAACACTAATAGTAAAACACTAATAATGTGGGACCAAAATCCCTGAACACGAAATTGATGCAAGGAGAACCAGTTCACTGTTTCATTCAAATTGCTACAGAAACTTTCTATCTAATCAACAAAAGGGGAAGCATCGTCCAATTAAAATATTCGATCACATAAGGACAAACCAGAAATCTTATCCCATGTCATTCATAGTTCCATTCAGTTCCAAAATTCAACACAACGGGCTAGCCTTATGGAAAAAATGTCAAATACAATTACTGGATTGGCAACATATACATTAATCAATTTCATTAATCAATCATCGTTAGCAATTCGAAATTAAACAATGCTGAATAAACAGATCATCTGTTTTTACCAAAACACAAAGCTTATAATCAAGAAGAGAAAATTAATTGAACATAGAGAAAAATAACCAACAACATTAAATAAATACCCATTGACGAAAAATCCCCATGAACATCACCCTTTCACCAAAATTTCAATGTGTGTCATTATGGGAACATCTAAAACATCATAAACAAACACCCGATTGCCCGAAATTCCCAAAGAAAATCATTCCTTTTGATATGTCCAAATTTAGCCAACAGAATCAACGTCCTCTGGCTATCAGCAGTTGAAAGAAGTAACCAAAAAAAAAATAAAAATGCAATCGAAAAACTACTAACTTGGGCCTGGGACTCGGGGGAGGCGAATCAGAGACAGAAACAGCACCAACATCATTCAAAGGACTGGACTCCGCACGGCAAACAACTACTCTACCGGGCTGCGTTTTAGAAGTCCATTGCTTCTCGACCTGAAGCCTTCGCAGGGAATAATTAGAGAAGCCCAGATGAAGAAATTTAGTACCACCATAATTGGCATCTGCAGGGTCCCTTGAGAATTTCGTATCGGACAAATTATAGGGCGAGGAAGAATGAGATGAAACAGCCGCCATTGTTAGAGTTTCAGTTGACCCAAGCAGAAGAGCTGGAGTGGTTCTCGAGTTCGTCAGAATTTTAAAAAAGAGAAGTTTTGAAAATGGAAAAAAATAATAATAAATAAAAATAAAATTAAATAAATAAATTGAAAACTCAATTCTTGAATTCGGAAAAGGAAAAAAATAGTAAGATAAATAAAATTAGGGAGGCCCGTGGATGGCGAGGTTATTTTCAACGTTTAGAAAGAAAACTATAGAACAGTATTCATTATAAAGACAAAACTGTCTTATGAAACTTTCATAAATTTGTAGTTTTACTTATTGTTAGTCATAATAAAACTGTCCCCGTTAAGTTTATTTATTATTTTTCATTGATATTTATTTTGGTATAACGAGTGAACCGAAACCTAAAAATATTTCATAATGTTTTGATATTTATTTTTTTTGACACAGTAAGAAAAAGTAAACCTGAAATCAAGAAATCTATATCTCTATCTCTATATATATTAAAGGAGAGTTTTCAATCGGACACATGGCGTAAAATTAGATAGGCTAATCCACATAGCGAAATATTAAATAGCCAAATCCACATGTCGCAACCACATCACTCCATCATTTAATGGTAATTTTTTATGTAAAATTGTACATTTATTGATAAGACTAAAATAACTAAAATAAACAAATGGAAAAAGCCAAAAGTAAAATTAACCACAACCCTAATTGATTATTAACAACCAGCCGGTTTTGTGGAATTTAACCAATATATATACCCAACACGAAAAATCTCAAGGTACGACACTGGAACAATACATAATTCAATTCCCTACATGTTTTTTTTCTTTTCTTTTGGCTACCTATTTGATTTTTTTATTTTTTATTTTTGGTTGGACCAATATATAATTGCAACCTTTATTAATGCTTCAGTTTGATTTGTCTATATATATATATATACCCAACACAAAAAATCATCAAGTACGACACTGCAACAATACATAATTGTATTCTCTACCTTTTTTTCTGCCTGTTTGATTTTATTTTATATTTTTGTTAGTTTGAATTCTCTAATACGTAAGTTTTGGTAATATCTTTTTTACCCATTAACGGGTAATACGAATGAATGATTACTATCAATTACGTTTTGTAAAAATTACAGAACAAAAGAAAGTAAAATAATAATTTTACTATACAATATAATTATATATTAATTAGCTAAATTTTTAATAATTATTATATAAAATATAATAAACCATAAAATAATACAATAAATGATTACCAATAAATTAATATACTAATATAAGATAGCCATTATATTTTTTTGGTATGATATAAAGGTAGAAAAAGTTAATGTTATCATAATAAAACAAAACATGGAGATCAATTGGGAGAGAGTTTTCTAATTGAGAAAAATATACAAGTGTTTGTGAGAGATAAACTGTAAAAGAAAAGTATATTGAAAGATGAGAAATACATATATGAAGAAAAAAAATTATGTAGAAGATAAGAAAATATGGAAAAATAAATTGAAATAATAGTGAAAATAATAGGAGCGATAATATGAAATAATATGATAGTTGTGGTGTAAACATGACGTAGAATTGGAAGATCATCCATATGAAAAAAATTAGATAGTCAAATCCACATGTTGTAATTACACCACTTCATCATTTAATGATGATTTTTATTAGTAAATTCGTAAAACTTATAAATAACCAATTTTTAGATTACATTATATTAACATATTACAAAAACTCAAAAATTCAATTATGGGCCCGAAGCTTGATTTTATTTCTCAACTTCTTTTACTGGGCAGTCACAATAGTATTTTTTTGAGGAAAAAAAAAACATAAAAGATTGGAGCAATTATCCTACACTCACCCGAAGAGGAGGAAAGAAACACAAAAATTAATGCCCGATTATCTCATTCATAATCACCATTGAAAATAGTCTATTCTAGACATAATGCATGGCGAAATTGTAATTGTTATATTTAATCAATAACCAGTGTAAATGGGATGAACAAAAACTAAAAACATTAAATTATGCGAATTAATCCATGACATTTCTTGATAAACAAAAAAAGATATACATTATATAAATTAATTTATCCCCCATAACATTAACACATTCAAGTTTGAAATGCGATTTTCATTGATGAATCTTTTAATGTTAATGAAGATTGGCAATCTGCAGCAAGATATAAAAAATCAATTAGATGATTCATTACATTTTTTTCACATGATATAATGGTGTTTAAAGTCAACGTTATGATGATATAACAAAACCTAGAGATTAAGAGAGAGAAAGTTTTCCAAATGATAAACAAAATAAAGGTCTTTATCAGAGATAAAGATTATATAAAAAAATATATTGAGAAATTGAAAATAATTATGTGTGTGTGTGGAGGGGGAGAAATTATATAAAGAATAAGAAATACAAACAATGAGATAAGAATGAAAATGAAATAATTATTATAACTTTTTTTAAGAAATGAAGGTCTAAAGAGAGGTGATTAAATTTAGGAAAAAATGGTGAAGACTACGCAACCAAGAAAAAAAATAAAGTAAATACTATATTATAGATCAAACTTCTAAAGTAAGGTTGTGAAATATATATAGAAAGAGAGATGGAAAATAAAGATAAGTATATGAAATGATATAATAAGAAAATTTTCTATCAGAGGAAAAGTTTAAAAGATATGACATTTGTAAAAATATTTAGAGAAATCACTATGAAAAACTAAGAGAATATTTTTAAAAGATACAAAATCATAAATCAACCAAATGAAAAAATGACAATAAGTTAAATTGAAGGATTTCGAATATTGAAAATTACTCCAGATGTACTTAAATAAAACATATTGACATTAAAAATTATATTGTAATAATTTTTATCATTAATATTATTCTTCTACATATATCACTATGTCGGAAAATGTAATCTAATCCCCAAATCGTTAAACTCATATTTATATACTAACGGAAGGTTTTCAATCGCCACATGTCATATAATAACATAGTCAAAAAACTTCTTCGCCTCTTGTCACTGTTAGAGGCTTCTTTTGCCACTTGTCAGTCAAAGAGACACTCTTTCATTAAAGCGTTAAACTTTTATGTAAATTGGTTGCTTTAATTTATTTATCACTCATCTATTTTACCCATCTTTATTACATTCCATATATATATATATGCATTAACTACCTAAATAATTAAAAAAAATCTATCTTTCCATTGCTAATTTTTTATTATTATTTTTTGGTTTTTAATTAATCTCTTCCATATAAATGTTCATTTACTTGATATGGGTGATGATTTGATTAATTAGTATGTATATATATATATATGGTAATAATTCTCATCAAATTACTATTTAATTTTGAACAAGTTGTGTTTACCACCACTCACTATTTATGACTGTTAATTTTGGAAATAATGTCTTTCCATATCCAAAAAAGTAACATGCAGATAATTATAAAGATACCTACTAAATTAATTCAAAAACAAATACCGTCATATTTGTACGTGTAGAAAATTTTGAATTTCCAAATACACAAATTACGGGATTAGATGATATGTAAAGAATCCGATAATATACAAATGATTGATTCTTATTCATTATATCCCAAAATAAAAGGGCTGAATTTTACAAATTCATTAACATATATAATAACCATATAAATATACTTAGTGCGTAAAATCTTTATCAAATGTGAAACCATTTATAATATTTTTTCATTTACAACTTACTTTCTAAGTTAATGTTCGATAAAGATTCCAAAATTTGTTGGTCAAAATGAATAAAAAATCTCTCTAAATATATAGATCAGACTCCGCACCAATTGTCACTATAATTATTTGAATATTTTCCATCAATTAAGAAAATAAATAGTTACAACTTACCCTAAAATAAAGACTTACATATTAATTCCGAAAATATGGAACAAAATAAATCCAACCCAAAAGCAAGTGGAATCTGATCCGTAAGAAACATAATAATGTAATAAATCATATCATATTCCATCAATTAATTAGCAAATATTTTCAAATATCTTGTCACTAACTATTAATTTTAAAAAGATAACAATGGTGCTAATTTGAAGAATTCCAGAATTCATCCCGTAAAATGGACAAAAAATCATATATATCGTACGAAATTCGATCTAACGGAATCCGACATTCAATTATACTTAAAAATGTTATTAATAACCCCCTCCAAAAAAAGGTAAAATGCCCTATTTAAGGGATTTTATTTGGTTTTCAAAAAAGTAAAGAAAAAAAAGATTCTGTTGTAAAACTAGAGTCTATATATAATGATCCAATGCAAAGGTAACTAATAATTTATTTAGTGATGATATTTTATTTACTTCTCTGTTAGAGACTATATTATTATAATATAATAACAAACCTTATGAGATTTAAAAAGAAGAAAAATAAGTAAGCATAAGGAGTAGGAGGAAAGAAGGAGAGGAAGGGAAAAATTATCTTTTTTCGTGTGTCTTTCTCTTATCTGAAACTCATGTATTTATAGGAGAAAATGTGGAGACAACATGACTCCATTTTCCTGAGCCTATATCATAGGCATTTGACCTTTTGGTCATTTTCCTTTTTACAACACTCCCCCTTAAATGACCAAATAAATTACACCTATAACACTGCCTCGTTAAAAACCTTGCTAAATAAAAACCCAGTGGGAAAAAAAATTTAGCGAAGGGAAAAAGAGTGCAGTACGTAATTATTTCCCCGTGATTATAACATCGGTAATTCTTCACATGCTGTGTAAATGACGCATTCCGATGTTATGAACATGTTTTCTGAAAAGTACTGTAGGAAGTGACTTTGTAAAAAGATCAGCTGAATTCTCACTAGAAGTAACATATTGAATATCAATATCATTATTCTTCATGAGCTCTTTGGTATATGCAAAGAATTTTGGAGGTATATGCTTGGTCCGATCATTCTTGATATATCCTTCCTCTAGTTGATGAATACAAGCTGCATTATCTTCATATAGAATGGTTGGATTTTTCTTGACTGGAAGACCACAAGACGTCTTGATGTGTTGTGTCGTTGACCTGAGCCATACACTTTCTCTACTTGCTTCATGTAATGCAATAATTTCTGCATGATTCGAAGAAGTAGATACTGTTGTTTGTTTCTGGGAACGCCAAGAAATTGCAGTTCCTCCACATGTGAACACATAACCAGTCTGAGATTTTCCATGATGAGGATCAGATAAATACCCTGCATCTGCATAATCAACTAACTCTTGTTTCGAATTGTTAGAGTAAAACAAATCCAAATCAATACTTCCTCGAAGATAACAAAATATATCCTTGATTCTGTTCCAGTGTCTTTTGGTAGGGGATGAGCTATGTCTTGCTAATAAATTAACTGCAAAGAAATATCAGGTCTAGTACAGTTAGCAAGATACATAAGAGCTCCAATTGCACTCAAATATGGTACCTCAGGACCAAGAATTTCTTCATCATCTTTAGTTGGACGAAATGGATCCTTTTTATCATTTAGTGTTCTGACAACCATTGGAGTACTTAAAGAATTTGCTTTATCCATGTTAAAGCGTTTTAAGATCTTTTCTGTATAATTTGATTGATGCACAAATATTCCATTATGCATATGTTCAATTTGTAAACCAAGACAATACTTAGTGTTTCCAAGATCTTTCATTTCAAATTCTTTCTTTAAGTACGCAACAACTTCATCAATTTCTCTTTGTGTTCCAATGATGTTCAAATCATCAACATAGACAGCTATGATAACAAATCCAAATGTTGTTTTCTTAATAAAAACGCATGGACAAATAACATTATTGATATATCCCTTATTTATCAAATAATTGCTTAAACGATTATACCACATGCGTCCAGATTGCTTTAACCCATATAACGATTTTTGGAGTTTGATCGAATACTTTTCTTTGGGTTTTGAACTTGAAGTTTCTGGCATCTTAAAACCTTATGGGATTTTCATATAAATATCACTGTCAAGTGACCCATATAGACAAGCAATAACAACATCCATAAGACACATTTCTAATTTGTTAGAAACTGCAAGACTGATTAAAAACCTGAATGTAATTGCATCCATAACAGGAGAATATATTTCCTCATAATCAATTCCAGGTCTTTGAGAAAAACCTTGGGCTATAAGTCTAGCCTTATATATGGTAATCTCATTTTTCTCATTTTGTTTTCGTACAAAAATCCATTTGTATCCTACAGGCTTTACGTTTTCAGGAATGAGGATAATAGGTCCGAAAACTTTTCGCTTGTTAAGCGAATTCAATTCAGCTTGCATAGCATCTTTCCATTTTAACCAGTCATGTCTATTTTGACATTCTTTAACTGATTTTGGTTCAGGATCATCATTTCTATCCATAATTTCACATGCTACAGCATAAGAGAAAATCTCATCATTTTCTTCGATTTCATCTCTATTCCACAGTATCCCCATATTGTTATAATTGATTGAGATTTCTTTATTCATCTTCTTTTTTTCTTCTTGGGGAATTTCTTTGCTCTGTGTTTCTTCAGAAATAGTTTCTTTTGTATTGCCTTTATTTTCTGTTCCCTTTTTAGTTCAGGGATTTTTATCTTTTGAACCAATCGGTCTTCCACGCTTCAAACGTGGTTTAGACTCTTGAGAAACTTTATCCTCAATTTTCAGCTTTGGGATTTCAATCCGAACAGGAGCATTAGCTGCTGGTATATGTGATTTAGTCACTCTTTTTGAATCCACAAAAGCATCTGGCAATTGATTCGCAATTGCTTGTATATGTACAATCTTTTGTACTTCTGCTTCGCATTGCTTTGTGCGAGGATCAAGATACTATAATGATGGTTCATTCCATGCAATATTCTTAATTACTTCTTTTCTTTCTCCCCCTAATGTTGGAAAAATAGTTTCATTAAACTGACAGTCAGCAAAACGTGCTGTGAAAACATCGCCAGTCAAAGGCTCAAGATATTTAATAATAGAGGGTGATTCAAACCCAACATATATTCCCAATCTTCTTTGAGGACCCATTTTGGTACGCTGTGGTGGTGCAATGGGTACATATACAACACAACCAAATACTCTAAGATGTGAAACGTTTGGTTCACATCCAAATGCCAATTGCAATGGGGAGTATTTGTGAACCGCACTAGGTCTTATACGAATCAATGAAGCAATATGTAATATTGCATGACCCCAAACTGAATTAATCAACGATTCTGCCAAACCGTTTTGCGTATGTACATGAGCAACAAGATGCTCAATAATAATTCCAGTAGACATACAGTAATCATTAAATGCCTGAGACGTAAATTCACCAGTATTGTCAAGTCTAACCCTTTTGATTGGATGATCAGGGAATTGAGCTTGTAATTTAATACTTTGTGCAAGAAATTTTGCAAAGGCAACATTACGAGTTGACAATAAACATACATGAGACCATCTACTAGATGCGTCTATTAGAACCATGAAATATCTGAATGGTCCACTTGGTGGATGTATCGGTCCATATATATCACATTGAATCCTTTCAAGAAATATAGGTGATTCATTTTGTATCTTTCGCGGTGAAGGTCTCAATATTAATTTTCCAAGAGAACAAGCTGTACATGACAATTCATCACTTTGAGGGATCCTTCGTTCCTTTAACGGATGTCCATGAGTATTTTCAACAATCCTTTGCATCATTATTGAACCTGGATGGCCAAGCCTTTCATGCCATAAATTTAACATTAAATGATCGAAGGATTTTGATCTTATTGTCAAGTTTGATTCAATGTATGTATAATGCAAACCATTAGCAAATGGTATTCTTTCAAGTGTTTGAATATTTCCAGACTCATATCTGATGATTTTCAAATATTTTACACCATCTATAGTCATAGATTGTGTATCATACCCATTTTGGTATATATCATCAAAACTCAACAAATTTTTCCTGGAATTTGGAGAAAACAAAGCTTCTTCAATTTCAAACTTTGTTCCTCTTGGCAATGTAATTTTGGCTTTACCAATTCCATCAATCAGATCTACAGGACCTGATATTGTATAAACCATTGCCTTTGTTAGTTTTATTTCAGAGAAATATTCTCTATTTCTCAAGATAGTGTGCGTGGTACCACTATCTGGTATACAAAAGTTTCCAACGCTGCTTTTACTTTGAGTTTCACTGAAATCCATGTCAAACTTCAAAAGAAAGATAAATAATCAAAATTTAATAATACACGATAAGATAACAAGTTTGTTGAAGAAAACAAAATTCATTAAAATAATACTAATTGACAATACAACACTATTATAGAACCTCATTCAATATAATTATTTATTTAGTGCTTCAGTTCTTAATATACAATAGAAACATTCAAATACATTTTGATAGTTTCAAAATTCAGCAAATTCACTTGCAAAATCTGAAGCATTCAACTGAGTTTGACCATTATCCTCCATTTGATCAATATGCTCATTGAAATTTACTTCTTTTCCTTTACCCTTTGATGCGGCATAAAGCTCACAAAGGTGTTTTGGAGTTCTACAGACTTTTGCAAAATGACCTTCAGTACCACACCTGTAACATGCATCTTCAGCATTCTTTTGAGGTTTTTCTGGAGTATCATTCTTGGTCATTTTAATTTCCTTTTGAGGCTGAGCCATTTGTTCATACGAGGCATTACCATGATTACAGCCATAGGGGGCATTACCATGATTATGGCCAAAAAATTGTTTTCCTCCATGGTTATTATAGCCTCCACGGCCACCATAGCCTCTACTACCTCCACGGTCACCACGGCTGCCACGGTTGTGATCACCACGACCATGATCACGACCACGACCTCGGCCTCGGCCACGTCCACGTCCATTAAAATTTCCAGAGTATCCTGAATTTATGGCGTTTGCCTCAGGATATGCCATCGAGCCAGTAGGTCGCGACTGGTGATACTTTATCAAAAGTCTATTGGCATTTTCTTCTTGCAAAAGTGCCGTTGACAAATCAGAATAATGCTCGTACTTCATCAATTTATGAGCATTTGAAAGAATAATACCTGATGAATGAAATGTTGACAGAGTTTTATCTATCATTTCTCTGTCAGTCTTAGGATGTCCATAAAATTTTAATTGTGACACAATCCTGAACAGTGCTGAATTATATTCATCCACACTTTTAAAATCTTGGAATTGTAATAATTTCCATTCATCAATAGCATTTGGCAATATAACTGCCCTTTTATTATCAAATCTGGAGGTAATGCTTTTCCAGACAACAGTGGGATCATTTTGATCAATGTATTCATTTTGCAAACAATCATCAAAATATTTGCAAAGCAATATCATCACAGTTGCCTTATCTTTGTCTGAGGCATTGTTTTCAGGTTCAATAGTATCTGTGAGACTCATTGATCGTAAATATGTTAGAACATTCGTTCTCCAACACATATAATTCTGTCCAGTGTGTTTCAGAGCTTCAAACTCGAGCTTTGATAAATTTGACATTGTTGGCAACTAAAACATAAAGAACATAAGTAAAATTTCATTCCATAAATAATGTAACGATGAAAAATAGTAAATATTAGAATTATTACATCAAATAAAATACAATAATAATATAACATATTATTGAAATTCAAAATACAAGCTTACAACTTCATAATTTTTCATATAAATATTGCAACAAGAAACAGAATTAAAATCCAATATATAAAAAACAAATGTAAATAAAATTCTCTATCATCTAAATAAATTAAAGATATAATAAATACTGAAATTATTGATAAAAATAAAAAATAGATAGGCCAAGACATTTTTCTGAGAAGAGGAAAGAAGAGAATATGTGAAGGTGTGTAAATGAGATTTAGAAATGATATATTTATAGAAAAATTTGAAGATTATAGCCGTTATAGCCGTTTGAAAATAACGGTTATATACGTGTTATGCATATTATAATATTCTATATGAGATGAAGAATATATACAAGAAAATAAATATCATAGACAAATATATAGCACATAATAATTTAAATTTCAAGAATATAAATTATTGAGAAAAAATACTTAGGGATTTAAAATTATCCCACAAATAATATAACAATCTAAGAATAAATAAATACCGATTTATAAAATACCTCATATTAAATTGCAAAAATAAACAAGCAGGCGGTACAACCGTTCTTTTAATTAAATTGCATGAAATAATAATAATTAAACGAACAGGCGGCACAACCGTCCTTTATTGCAATGAATAAATAATTAGGAGGTATAACCTTCCATATGAAATATAAATACTGAATAAGAAAATTTATACCTTTGCTGATTGCAGAGACGGTCGTACTGATAACGTGTTGTAAAACTAGAGTCTATATATAATGATCTAATGCAAAGGTAACTAATAATTTATTTAGTGATGATATTTTATTTATTTCTCTGTTAGAGACTATATTATTATAATATAATAACAAACCTTATGAGATTTAAAAAGAAGAAAAATAAGTAAGCATAAGAAGTAGGAGGAAAGAAGGAGAGGAAGGGAAAAATTATCTTTTTTCGTGTGTCTTTCTCTCCTCTAAAACTCATGTATTTATAGGAAAAAATGTGAAGACAATATGACTCCACCTGAGCCTATATCATAGGCATTTGACCTTTTGGTCATTTACCTTTTTACAACAGATTCTATTTTCTGCTCCATAAATAATAACTGGACTATTTCCCAACCTCCCCGGCCCAATCCATATTTCTCCCCACGTGTAAAACTCATATCAAACCAATTTCCATACTTTTTTCCTGTTGTTTGTTTTTGCCTTTTTTTTTGTGGGATTGTGCATTGTTGCTTATTGTGTTTAGATATTGTGTAAGAAACAAAGGTTAACGTTACATCTCTTAAAACTTTCTGCTCTTGATTTTCTCTTGTATTTTTATGGCCAATTTTATTTGATTTACTGTGTAAATTTTGTGGTTTTATAACATCAATAACAGAGGCAGTGTATGTTTTGTTCCAGGATTTTTTTTATATTAATTGGTACTATAAAATGCCTTGGTAGGTGGATAGAATATAGAAAACCTAGAGCAAGGTATTTGGAATGCTATATATATGTCATGTATTTGTTACACTAAAATGGCTGGATTTTGTTGTTTTATGGAATACATGTTTTCATTAATGTACAGGACCGGTTTTTATTATTATTATTTAGTTGTTTTGGTAAATGTAATTGTGTTGGTAGATTTGGTTTTTATTTTGGCAAATTATCAAGTATACCCGGGGGCACCGTGCCCCCCTCCTATTTTTTACATTTTTAGTCATTATTGTACTTTTTTCTCAATCTTTCTATATTTTACACGTTTAGTTCTTGTGAGTTTTTTCTCTCTCTTCCAAAAAAAACATCCATAATCTTTAAACGAGCAAATCTCCCAATCCGTGAAGAATTTGTGAACGAATTATATATGAAATTTATAGTACTCGTCGAGATCTATCCAACAAAATCCATAGTGAATATTTTTTTGGGCTTAAAAATGACTTAATTCTGATGGACAGAATAGGGCTGGATATCCAGTTTTACAAAATGAATAACCAACTTGTTCTAAATTGGTTATCCATTGTGTTCATGGTGATTATCCAATCGGTTTGAACTGGTTATCCATTTTGTTTCTACTGCTTATCCATTTGGTTATCCAACTTCTTAAGTCAAAATAAGTTGGTTATCCATCTTCTTAAACTGGATATCCAATGTGTTCATATTGATTATCCAATGCGCTAATACTGGTTATCCAATGGATTTACATGCTTATCCAACTTGTTTGTCTTGGATATCCACCTGTGTTCATGCATATCCAACTCTAATCTTTCAACGAGCATATCTCCCAATCCGTGAAGAATTTGTGAACGAATTATATATGAAATTTATAGTACTCGTCGAGATCTATCCAACGAAATCCACAGTGAACATTTTTTCGGGCTTAAAAATGACTTAATTCTGACGGGCAGAATAGAGGTGGTTATCCATCTTTTTTTTTGAAGAGTGAATGTCAAACATATGATTGGATAACAAGTACGAACCGAATGGATAATCACTCCAAACCGGTTGGATAATCAGCATGAACACAACGGATAACCATTTTTCAAAGAAAAACGAAAAACACATTTCTTCATTTTCTGCCCGTAAAGTTTAAATGCATTTAAAGTTCAAAAAAATATTCAACATCGATCTTATCAGATAGATCTCGTCGAGCACTATAAATTTCATATATAATTCGTGTTATAATTCTTTACGGATCAAAAGATACAAGGAACATAACAATATGAATGTGAAATAAGTTGGTTATCCATCTTCTCAAACTGGATATCCACTGTGTTCATGTTGATTATCCAATGCGCTAATACTGGTTATCCAATGGATTTACATGGTTATCCAAATTGTGTTCATGCATATCTAACTCTAATCTTTCAACGAGCATATCTCCCAATCCGTGAAGAATTTGTGAACAAATTATATATGAAATTTATAGTACTCATCGAGATCTACCCAACGAAATCTACAGTGAACATTTTTTCGGACTTAAAAATGACTTAATTCTGACGGACAGAATAGAATAGAGGTGGATATCCATCTTTTTTTTTTTTTTGAAGAGTGAATGTCAAACATATGATTGGATAACAAGTACGAACATAATGGAGAATCAGTCCAAACCGTTGGATAACCATTTTTCAAAGAAAAACGAAAAACGCATTTCTTCATTTCTGCCCGTAAAATTTAAATGCATTTAAAGTTCAAAAAAAATATTCAACATGGATCTTATCGGATAGATCTCGTCGAGTACTATAAATTTCATATATAATTCATGTTATAATTCTTTACGAATCATTAGATACAAGGAAAGGAATAATATGAATGTAAAATAAGTTGGTTATCCATCTTGATTATTTATGTTAATACTGTTTATCCAACTAATCAGTATTATTTATCCAACCTGGTTTTTTTTGTTTTTATTATTTTTTTAAAAAATAATAAACTAAGTTGGTTATCCAACTCGTTTGTATTGGTTATCCAATCATTGGTTTGTACTGGATTATCCAATGCGCTAATGCTGGTTATCCAATAGATTTACATGGTTATCCAAATTGTTTGAACTGGTTATCCACTTGTGTTCATATCTGGTTATCCAACTCGTGCATCTTGGTTATCCAACTTCTTGGATATCCAACTTATTCTGCCCATCAAAATTTAGTCATTTTTAAACTCAAAAAAATATTCGAAATGGATTTCATTGGATAGATCACGACGAGTACTATAAATTTCATGTATAATTCGTTCACAAATTCTTCACGGATTGGGAGATATGCTCGTTGAAAGATTAGAGCTGTTTTTTTTTTGAAGAGAAGGAAAAAAGTCACAGGGACTATCCTTGCAAATCATAGAAAGATTGATAAAAAAGGTACAATAAGGACTACTCGTGCAAAAAATAGGAGGGGGCACGGTGCCCCCGGGTATACTGGATACAGCCTCTTTATTTTAATGTCTGACATCAATTGATCACAATGAATGACAATAATGAGTAAATAGATGAACTCCTTCAAATTTCTCAACAAGTCAAATAAGATGTAGGGTCAAGTTGAACTATAATTTGACATTGAAACTTGGAAATAACTCTGATATTTATCTATATCTCTGCACATATCGACATTTGAAAACAAAAAAATGAACAAGACCTACGATAAACAAATGTAAATAGAATATTAATTTATAATTTCGATGCCACGGTACGAAACATTTAGCGGAAAGTGAATAAAATTCAAGCATTGTAATATTTAAAAAACATACGAATATTTTAAATTTTATCATCAACAACACCTATGATCGTTTATATTCAAATATTTATCATAATAATATCTAAAATCCATCGTGCAACGTAATTCTATTTTGTTACGCGATGCCGCAAATCGATTGGGGTGCTCTGCTAGAACATACCAAGTTAATTATCTTGGATGAATCCCTTATGACTCGCATGTATTGTTTCGAGGCGTTAGATAGAACACTTAGAGATATATTGCGTAAGCAGAATTCTAAGAATGACGAAGAAGTATTCGATAATTTAGTACAACTCTGGGAGGAGATTTTAAACATATCTTGCCAGTTATTCCAAAAGAAATCCAACAAGAGATCGTTGACGCTACAGTTAATGTATCGCCATATGAAAAAAAAAATGTACAGTCTTGAGATTGACGCAGAACATGAGATTGCGACGGGATCTTGATACCGAATTGTCTGACGACCTAAAGGAGTTTGCATAATGGTTACTCATGATTGGCGGTAGAAAATTTAGAGAGTCAAACCATAGAGAAGTCGAAATTGACATCCTTAAAGACATTCTGGTCGAGCATATAGTACTCTCCTATTGCTTCAATTTGTCACGCTATGTATCTCCATCTATTGGCTAACCGGAAAGGAATAATCCACCAACGATAAAAATGTCAAGTGTATACTCCTGAATTTCTTAATGAGATAAGTATTCTGGTATACCGTGCCACAAATTGACGTTGAAAAAGGGGTACTAATCATATTTTTTCGAAATCTAGACCAGCCAGATGATTTGTGCAACAATATCTCTCTTCAGGTTGACGAGTTAGGAGATTGTGTCTTTGAGGCAACTATTATATCCAGATCAAATATCAGAAAAAAGTATTCATTCCACGTACGGACATCCAACCTTTTGACATAAGGATACAGAAGAAAGTTCCCGTTTGCGAAGTGTTTTGCTATGCCAATCAATAAGAGTAAGGGTTAATCACTCTTGCAAGTGGGCCTGTTGTTGTCACGTTCAGTTTTTGTTTATGGACAGTTATATGTTGCACTTTCTAAGGTAAAATTCAGATGGTATCTCAAAGTATTCATATACAAGGAAGGAGAATTTCGCAATTGGACAAAAATGTCTTCTTCAACGAAGCACTCCAGAGGATATAAATGTTCATTAGTTTTACTGACTTTGATTCATTTCATTACTGTATCCCCGGTATTATATGCTATTGTTTATTATTTTTACCGCATCACTACTGAAAATTTCACAATTGCAAAACATTATTACCTGATATTTACATAAGAATAATTTATCAATTCGTGCAACTCACAGGTATAAACTAATTAAAACAATTCATATATAGGACATACGTGCTCCAATCACTATTTAACCTCATCCTGCTAGACTCAACCCTCAAATACTACTGGCATAGACATTTGTTAAATAATCCGCAGCAAAATCAGCCTCTGGTTCAATCTAACATGTTGAGTTATATTATCATTAGTTGTTTGTACAACGGAAGTTAAACGCCTATCATAAACCATCCTTGTTTAACCACATTGTAACTCGTTGACTAATTATAGACCTACGGAACTTGGAAGCTAAGTAGTAGAGTAGAAAACTCTGTCATGCGCTGAATTTTTCTAGCAATTCAAGGCTTCTGAATGTCTTGAAAATGAAAAGAATGGAAACACCATTAACTACAACAAAGCTTAAACCCAAAACATGGAATGGAAATCTTCTCAACTTTCAACAGCAAAATCACCAGGAAATCCAGGACAAGGTTCAGATTCAGTGAAGGTCTCCTGTGCCAGAAGGCTATGGCTTCTCTCTATCAATGTATGTAGCCTAACCCTCAGTAAGTAATACAAAGAGGCTACTCCAGGATTAGGCCCTTGATCATCCAGTCGCGAAGAGGCAACTTTATCGTTGTGCCGAGGCCCGCCCCATAAATATATCCTTTGAAAATAATTGGATCCAGAATCACTGACCCTTTAAAGCATACAGCACAATTGATGCTTGAAGCTCCCGGTCGACCTTGAAATGAGCATGGAAGAATCTTTTCACCTGTTAAAAGAATAAACCCAACTAGTAATTTTGAGAAGCAAATGCAGATAATGAAGAAATGATAGTTTAATTGTAAACTATAGGTATTAGAAGAAGATTGCCAACAGTCCACACCTCATGAAAATTATGTGAAACAAGAAAGTCCCTCAGTAACTTCTCCTGAGTATCAAACACCACGATGTGACTGGGCATTGACCAATTCTTTGCGAGTTCTGTAGTGAAACCAACTGGATCCATAAGAAACTTGTCTGACTCATCCAACATTCCCTTTTCCTCACTGTTGGAAAGACACAAAAAAATATGTGACTTGAACTTTGGAAATTAGAACAAAAACGACAATGGATAAAGCATATTAGTGTTTCAGAATTCTTACCTTGGAGTACAATCTAAGAAACGCATAGGTATCTTGTGATGTAGGGTTGAGTAGTAAGGCGTAGCATGGCAAGGTGTGAGAAAAAGAATGCTTTTCACTTTTCCCTCAACAGCCCTGTTTGCCAGATAGTACATGACATCCTCTGTTCCTCGCTGTCAAAAACAGCGGCCAGTCAGAACAAAGGCTACAAAGGGCTGAAATAAAAATATGCCAAATTTTCCATAAATATAATGACCCTTGCTGAACATAAAAGTCACTTCAAATCAGGAAGCAAAAATGGCAGTCAAGGAAATGTGCAGATAAACACTTCCTCGTTTTATAGCGACCCCTACAACCTGGTTAATATGAACTAATTTTTGGCAGGCATAACCAGAAAAAGACAGGTATGCACCTGATGAACCATACTCATGTAAAGAGCCATTGGAATGTTGGTAGCAAGAATAAACGCCACTGCCACTTGTTTCTTTAAGGGGGAGCTGGTCCTAGGAGTTTTCCTCCGGCCATTTAAGTGACCAATCCGTCCTAGTTTGGTTAGGGTGTACCCTGAGAACATCAAGGCTATTGGAAGCACAGGCAGGACGAACCTATCACTCAGGACAGAATAGAAGCTGACAATAGTATCTATGAAATGGCAATGTAGATATGTGAACAAGACCTACCTGAACTCTTTGTGACCAAGTATACTGTAGATTCCTAATACCCATGCAATAAGTCCAGATAACTTCCATTTCTTCGACATGACAATACCAGCTACCATAAATGGTAGGAAAGTCAAAAGCATGACTGTAAATCCCTGAGTGAAGTACCAGTGCCATGGATGAGTTCCATAGTAGTCTCCCCCAGAGGAAAGGAAATTAAACATAAGAAAATTCAGAGGAACAAAAACCCAAGAGCCGTACATCAGACGATCCAACAGAAGAGTGAGGCCAAGCACCAAAGCCCTGATTCCAGGCATGCAAATGATTAATGATCACATATATGCTGTGACATAATTGTTTCTGAATCATAACAGATTGCTGTAAGATCCCAGAAGAAATAAGCTGACACTAGAGACTGGCAGCATTAAACATTCTAGGGTAGGAACTGCAACTAATAACCATTCATTTAAACATGCACAAGGTAAAATCTTCCAACATTTCACCTACCCTAGTTGATGAAACAATGAAAGGAAAAAACAAAGGAACAGATGCCAGACCATCTATGCATTGTGCAGCCTCATTGTCATAAGTGGCAAGAGAATTAAAAGAACAAAATCAGTAAGAACATTAAGGATCTCAGGAACAGTTCAAACCCTACAGACTTTGTGCATAACAAACTGCTACCAGTGTCTAAACGTAGTTAAAGCAAGGAGGATTTCGCCAGTAGTAACATTACAGTATCTTGAACAGTTAAATGCTGATGAATCTCAGCTCAAGAATTTGAATCATGGTAACGGCTCATTAGAGAAACAAGTTTAGGCTGCCAATTCTAGGCTGCAATGACTGACCCTTCCCACATTCCACATATGTGGGGGTTTCTAAGCACTGGAATGCCCATTTAAGCTTTTCTAGTATGTAAATATGACTACAAAAACACATATACAACCAATATCACACATGACAAGTTCAGGCACATATAAAACAGCTACCATGTCGAAGAGATGATGTTCAGTGTCTGTTGTCATGCTTTCCAAGAATGAACTTAACAGTCTTTTTCACGAACACAGGCAAGCAATACTTGTAGACAACTGAAGCTGGAATACCTTTTTCAATAAATTTAATGACATGCTAATTAGCAGGCAGAAGGCACTGAACGATGGAGGACTATTTTGTCAGAACAACAAACTGATCAATAAGCATTCAACTCTGGAAGGGATCATTTTTCAAATGTCTTGGGTATATCTACACGTCTATGAAAAAAATAATGGGGAAGAGATCGAGCGGGAGAGAGAGAGAGAGAGAGAGCAGGAACAAAATAGAATCCCTTAGCATAGAACAAAAAAATCTGCTGAAGATGTCAGTATCTTTCTAATTAACTTGAAGAGGATTTGGAAACAGCACTTTTTTCCAATGTTCAAGTTATTAATAACTCCTTAAACATCCCCATTTCCACAAATAATCTTTCCATTGTAGCTTTGCAGCCACTAAATCAGCGAGATCTTTTTCAATTTATTGTAAGCACTGTAAAAATTTCCAAACCCCATAATTGCTTCCTGAAACTTCCCCGTTTTCCTTCATGAAGTTTGTAGAATAGCAGAAAAGTGGGGGCACCATATTTAAGATGGGAAAATACCGATGGGACCATTTCAATGACAAAGACAAAGCAGTAACCCCTGGCCAGCCCAGAAACTACCTCAGTTACCATTAGTCAATAGTCTAACCCAGTGTACCATGATGTATGGAATTTTTATTCAAATGTTATCTAGAATCTAGCCAACCATGATTATTCAAAGTTTAACCTCTAGCAAAGTATCTCATCAACTCTCAAGATGGACCGTTTTAAGTTACAAAAACAGCTTATATTTCAAATAGGACATTCACTTTGCAGCTAACTCAAGTAGTCCCCAAAATTAGTACAACTACAAAGACAAGCATGAGTATCAGCAATAAGTAAAATTAAGAAACTGTTGAAGTAAGACCTACCCAATAGGCACTGCCTCACAAAAAATAAGCTTTACTCTATGGCGTGTCGAAAGAAGTTCCAAAACGCCAACATAAAGCCATATAATAGCACTTGTAGGCCGAAGGGCACACGCTAACGCTGCTAAAGCCAATGCCCAGCTCCTTGATGTCACAGTACTTTCAGTAGATGAACCTCTAATGCATGGCCAGTAATAAAGGCTAGCTAAAGTAAGAACGGTCTCCAAATTATTAGAGAATGTACGTGTGATACAAAAAAACATGAACCAGTTTGACAACTGAGCAAAGAGCTGATCAGCGTTAAGGTCAACATTACAAGAATCCTGTACCCAAAAAAATAAAAAAATAAAAAAATAAAAAATTACAAGAATCCATAAATGAAAAGAAAAATGATACTCCCTCTGTCGCAAGAAAATAGTCTATTTTGTTGAACTAAAACAGCACAAAAAAGTGGACTATTTTTCTGGTAGGAGGGAGTATCAGTTGCTTTCTTTGTTCCACATGCATTAAGAGTCTTAAACGAGGTATAAATAGGGGCAGCGGATATGTAGAAATGACTGCTGGGCCATGGAATAAAGAAATAAAGGAAACATCTCAATCCAAAATCAACACTGACCCAGAGAGAAGGATACTGCCCACTTTGCAACATATTCACCAAAAACAATCTTGGACAGCTTGTACGAGTAAAGGTCGCCAAATGCAGAAAATATAGATTGCAGTAATCGAGGAGCTTTCACCTGAGAATGCAAATTTATTGTCAAGATAAAGATGGAAATATCAGAATACTCCAAGTCTCTATGCATCCACCCATTACACATTAGACCAACTTCTTAAAGTACAAAGTCAATTAAGATAATAGCTAAGCAGCGATTGAAAAACAATGAGCAAAGCACAATGCTATACCAGAAAGCCTATCTGATGACTGCCCTATCGCTGATCAGAGCCAAGTGAACCCACTAAGAGAGTCATCTAGTTTGCCAATTATATAGAAGCTCAAGGAAGCACCTACCACCCTTTTGATTACTCCCCAAACATGATTTACAGCTCAATGAAATCAGTAACTTGAATGATGTGTCAGTATTATCCATTTCATTTAGGTTCCTCAATCGCTATATTTTGAAATTCATGAAAACAACTGAGTGAATCGCTGACAATCTATGGCCACAGAGGTAGTGGAACAAATTAATCAAGCATTAAGAAACCTAAATACCGCAATATGAAGTAGGAAAACAGTTGGACAAGTTAGGGATAAAATCTCGATTGAGATCCATTGGATCCTTGACAAAACAGCCTTCTTAGACAGATAC
The DNA here is from genome assembly GCA_949775105.1 of Oldenlandia corymbosa var. corymbosa. Taxonomy (NCBI): domain Eukaryota; kingdom Viridiplantae; phylum Streptophyta; class Magnoliopsida; order Gentianales; family Rubiaceae; genus Oldenlandia; species Oldenlandia corymbosa. Next base: position 3,311,380 of record OX459123.1, read on the forward strand.
CAAAACACTAAAATTAAAAGGTAGCCAAGTTCTGAAAACATCTGGCAAGGAGTATGACCAAATGATACAGCCAATCCTATCCCTAAACAGATACCTAAACCACGCGAGCAATTAAGCAATGCGAACATGATTGCATTCTATTAAAAAAAAAATTAGAATCTTGATCATTTTTTCTGATACCAATCTTCCAACTAATAAGACAACTCTGAAAAGATAAACCTTAAATACAGGAAACCATAGTTACCATGAACAACGGGGTATCGAGATGAAAAATGGCTAGAACTTTATAAAGCAGGGCAAAAATTGCTGGATGCAGGTAGCTTCTTATTCCTCTTTTCCATTCCCAGGTCAAATGACCATACCTGAAAATCACCCAAACCAACAAAATACACATCTATGAAATTAATCTCAAATACCAAAAATCAATCCAATAGGGTTATAATTTAGCATTTCAAAATTAACTGGTTTCCTAAAAGCTTACCCGAAAGTGATCCTATGAGCTACTTCAAGAGCTTGCCAATGCTCATCTGGGTTGAAATATGTTTGCACCAGTAAGGCATTGATCATTCTGAAAACCAAACAAAACCAGAACACATTCTGCAGCGAAGATTTTGAGTTTGAGAGGTGGACTCTTTCTTCGATGTCATCATAATCATCATTGGAACAATTGTTATTTGGGGTCCCATTCCTTACAGCTGCAGAGTTGAAATCAGCAGAAAGGTTCTTTCTTTGCTTCATCACCGAAGCCGTCCCGTCCCCTCTTCCCCTGGAAAAACTCTGAAGCAGTAAGTGTGATTCAGTCGAAATGCATCTACATGTTCTAAATTCTGCGCAATTTGAATGGGTAGAACCGACCTTGATCCTTCATTGTCAGTATCTCTTTGGTCTTTGAAATTTAAAAGGTTTCGTGACGCTTGTTTTAAAGTGAAATTTAAAGGTTTCGAAGTTTTCTTCTATGGACATAGATAGTTTACAAATGATTATTCCACTGATTATGCTTCAATAATAAAAGGGTAACATTCAAGCTAAAAAAAAAATCCACTTTTCGTAGTTTAAACAATCAAAGTACTCAACGTTTATGGAAGATAAACAGAAAACCATCCATCCAATTTCAACTGAAAGTGATATAAAGCACAAAATACACACCATTTGATCCTATTAATTCATAAAGTGGCACAACAATTAAGGGTTTGTTTGTTTCAAACAGACCCTAAACTTTTTGTCAAGAAACACCAAGAGAAAAAGACTGCATTTCAGCAAACAAATCAAAGAAGTAAAGTAAACGCATAGAAATCGAAAGGAAAAAAGGAGTTGGAAAATCAATCACCTTCAGAAGAGGAACAGCAGCCTCATCAGCCTCTAAATTCAAAATTTTGTCTCCTATAGGTATCCGCCGAGATAGGCTGTCACCGGCATTAATTTGGGTTAGGAAGTAGACGGAAATACCGATCAAAAGGTTTGGACTTCGGTCAAACATAAAGAGATCCGAACTGTTATAACCCGATACCCGATTTCGGATCCGCGTTTTTATTTCCGAATTGCTTTTCGCAGTTCAGAAATCCCTTATATGTAGTTTATTTTTTTATAATTCTTCCTCCTTCCTTCTCCTTCCTCCTCTTCTCTTCTTCTTTCTCTTTTATTCTTTCTTCTTCTCCTTCCTCCTCTCTTCTTCTTCTTCAAATCTAGATCTACTAATAAACGAACACCAAAAAAATGGCGGAACGCGGTAGGGAACAACGGGAAAGCTCAACATCGATGCCGATAAATTTTTTTTTTTCAAATTATATTTAAAAAAAGGGTTGCTGTCCAGGCTAGCCGACCCGAACGGTGGCCAGCCCGGGAACCTTGGCCGGATTTCTCACCGGGCACGGGATGTGGATTGGCCTGGTCAGGGACCGGCCAATCCTTGAAGAGTGACCGGTGGCCCGAACTAGCCACCGCTCGGGTCAGCCAGCCTGGGCAGTTTTCTTTTTTTTTTTAATAATTTTTTTGTTATAATTTTTTATAATTATTTTAGATAAATTATTTACAATTAGTGTACTTAGTTGTTGAATATTGTGTTATTAGTTGTAATTAATTTAATTATATTTGTATTAATTTATAATGAAAGAGAAAAATTTAATTATATTTGTAATTAATTTAATTATATTCTATTAAAAATATATAAATTTAATATGTATACTTAATTTAATTGAATTTATTTTATTTATATTCCATTAGGTATAATTAATTTAATTGATTTTAGTTTAACTTTTATTTGAATAATTATTGTAATGGAATATTTATATATATTATTTAATGTAGGTCAAAAGGATAAATTAATTAGGTATAATTTATTTAATTAAATTTATTTTAATTACTATTTTAATTATTATAGTGGAATAGTTATATATATTGATTAATGTAGGTTCAAAGGAGAAAAAAGAAAAGGCCACATGTACCTGATTCTTCATTGTTGCTTGAGTCAGGTATACAGACATGCATGGTCGAGTTATTTCTGCCTCATATCGTCGTGGGAGTCCAATTGGGCATAGGTCAAAGGGTGAGTCGCAGATGGGTCAAGCCGATAGTAGTGTGGGACTTGACGATGTATTTGATCATGCCAGTTTGGACTTATAGAATGTGAGTGACAATGATGATGGCCCCACTGAAGATATCGACTCGGAAGGGTTTAATGATTTCGGAGGTGACTCACCTCCACATTCACCTCCACATTCATCTCCAGCTAGACAAAGCAATGTTATTCGTCTTATGGTTAGAGGACTTGGAGCTGCTTATGCTTCTGCAACTGCATCTGCATCTGCATCTGCATCATCATCAGCAGGTAAGAAATTAGTGTATGGGATTTATATTATACATTTTAGTAGTTAAGTTTTTTCAAATATTTTATCGAGAAAAAATTGAATGATTTGTTTACGTTAATTTCAGCGAGTAATGACCGCCTTGGGTTGTCACGAGACCAGTTGTTGGAGACCTTTTTCTGATAAGGAGGTCCCTTATGTCCTCCCTGCTTTTTCCAGTCAGGCACTTTTGGTACAAGTGTTGTAATGTCAACTAATGCACTCACTGGTTTCTTTACATCTCCTTCCCTCACAATCATGGTGGATTTTCACTTAGTAAAGCCATAGTTGTACTCAACTGCCTGTGCTTCTCAGAGGCCAGAATGATGTCATAGATCCTATTAATTGATGGCAGTAGATCCATAAACAGTATGTTGCTCTTGTCTTGTTCATATATCTCATTTAACCCCATCAAAAATTTCATCCCCTTATCCTTAGCTTCTCTTTTTAACATCAATTGATTCGTTTCATTAACAGTTGTGGGACTAGGCCTTAATTGAGCATATTTATTCCTTAATTGTTTAAATTTACCATAAGATACTACCACAAATAAATCTCCTTGTCTAATCAAAGCAATCTAACGCTTAATTTCAAACAATTGAGGCAAATTGGTAGTTTCATATTGTTCAACAATATCTTTCCACAAAGTATATGCATCATATGAAAGTGAAAGTATTTACCAATAATTCTGGTGAAATAGAACTCTTAATTCCTTAACAAACCATGCTGTTAGCCTGTTTCCACCAGATGAACTATGGTGAATCTTCTGGCGGTTTGGGTAGTCTACCAGTGACAAATCCATCTTTCATTTTTGCCTCTAAAGCTGCAAGCATAACACCTTTCCAGATCCTGTAATTCTTCTCATTAAGCAACACCGAAACAAGAGGTGATCCTGGATTCTCTAATCTATGTATGTGAAGCTGAATATCTACCAAATCCTCTGTATCTCCATGTTCCTTAACATTCCTTCACCGATTCAGTGAGTTTTTCATAATTCTTTCAAGTAAAGAAGAAAACAAATTCTCAAAGGGAAAAGGAAAAAAAACTGGTGAAAGAATCAAGAAATCAAGAACATAGATGATTCTTTTATGTAGTGGAATACGGAGTAGGATCTAGCCTGCTCTGATACCATCAAACAAAACTACAAATTGACTCATGATACTGAGAATCAATGTAGAAAATCAAGGTAAAGAAGACAAGTTTTAGGATTTCTGATTATGAAGAATAAGAAAGGAAGAGAGCTTTTCTGTGTAAAATTCGTTCTATATATTACGGAAAATCAAGTCATCTGTACAATCTCAGCTGTGTTGTATATATACACGAATCTAAAACTAATCTTCCATGTTAAATTATACAAGTATTGCGAGATAAAAGAAACACACGCTAATCCTATGGTTACAAATAATCAGGTGCTAACTACCTATAATCAGATGGTTGTTAGTTGATGATTCTGCGGATTAATGACGTGGAACTATGGTCCAGAATCTTCCTCGATGCCAAGGTCGATTACACAAAGCTGGATCAAGAGGCTGTTGCATTATACCATTCGTCATGTGTGCTTTGGAAGCTTCCTAATCAAGCATTCTCCATGCAGGACCACCTTCGTTTTTGCTGTTGCTGCTGGATGAAGATGAGCTGGAACAGTGAATGGCTTAGAACAATGTTTGCAGGATCACGATCCTACGTAGCATCGAAATGGGGTCATAGGATCAGATCGTAAACGGGATCGGTATGATCGGAATAATAGGATCATAAAATTAATTATACATGTCATATAATTAATTGCTTTAATAATTAAGTTTTAGTTATCTTTAAATAAAGTATTTAACATTTAAACAAAAAGAAATGTGTAAATTGAATTTTCGTATATGAATTTTTTCATAACTTTTTAATGAAAACTCTTCTCTTGTAGTTATTCTTTTCATTTTATTAGAAAAACTTCCTAAATACATTTTTCTTAGCAATAAAAGTTTCCTCAATGAAATATTAGCTTCAATTGAATGTAGACCAAAAGAAATAAGAGGAAAAAAAATTTCAATAACCTCAATTAATTTTTTGTAATTAATGAATAATAAACTCGAACTGATCATACGATCCTGATCGATCCTGTATGATCCTAACCGATCCTGACCGATCCTACTCCGATCCCACTGCAAAATTCGAGTTTGATCGATCTAGGATCGATTTAGGTACCTGGGAACGTAGGATCGATCCTACGATCTAGGATCGTGAGTTTGCAAACTATGGCTGAGAATGATTGCTCACATTTCTTCTCAGATTTTGTATATTGTAACAATTAAATACTCGAACAAGTACACCTTTGTTTGTTTACATTTTTCTATCGAAAAAATTCAGTTTTAATTTCAATTTCAATAAAATTTTTACCGTTAACACAAAGAAACAAGAAAGACTTTTGCTTAGATATGGCTGCATGTACACAAATGATCAGACAGTGAGAACAAGTTGACTGTCCTGCATGCCCATGGTTGATTAAAGGGAAGTACCGCACTAATGTTGATAAAGATCGAAGAAGTGTGTATGTTTCTTTGGCATTTTGTGGCCTAATTTATATTCTTGAACTTTGAATTCTTATCTGAGTTAATCGCTGTATGAAAAGAGTTTTGATTAATAAAGCAATTGATGATGACGGATCACTTGCTTGCCTTAAAGTTTATTAATAGCATCCTCCACGAAACTTTTTTTTTATAAACAATTTATGTTTTTAAGGGATTAAAAAATTAAGGTAACTTAACAAGAATTCCTTTTCACTGTTTTAGTATACTGCATTTGTCACAATGAATTCAACCAGGAAACAGAAGATATGAATGTGATGTTCGGTGTCGATCTCTATTGTAATATTTAGTATATTTCCTATTATGTTCTAGTTTAGGGTTTGTTATTATCTATGTATAGTCTGTATATTGTGCACCACATATCATGAATTCAATACAATTTCCTTATTCTAAGTTGGTATCAGAGCTAGGTTTAAAACAATCCAAAATCAATTCAAGCAATTCAAAGCAATTCAAAGCTCTCGTAGAAAATCAATTTGGCACTACCATTAAAAGTGTTAACTCTGATTGGGGTGATGAATTTCGCTCTCTCAATTCTTTCTTTAAGGATGTCGGTATTGTTCATCGTTTAGCGTGCCCAAACACTCATGAACAGAATGGCACTGCTGAACGCAAAATTCGTCACATTGTCGACATTGGACTTGCTCTCCTTGGCCATTCCAGTACCCCCTTTCGGTTTTGGGATTTTGCTTTTGAAACTGCTGTGTTTTTTATTAATTGCCACCCTAGTAAACCTCTTCAAGGTCACCTACCCTTCACTACACTATATCACCAGCCACCTGATTATATCTTTCTTCGTGTCTTTGGTTGCGCTGTCTATCCTCTTTTTCGCCCTTATAATAAACATAAATTCTCCTTCCGTTCTACTCAGTGTGTCTTTCTTGGGTATTCTCCATCTCATCTTGGTTATCGCTGTTTTGATGTGGTCCATAACTGTCTTTATGTTGCTCGTCATGTTGAGTTTGATGAGAAACTCTTTCCCTTTAAACGTCCTATTTCTAGTTCTCCTTCTTCGCTGCCAGAGTCTCCTGCTACCCCTTGGTTGCGTGTAACCAGTTCTCCTGGTATGCTTGCATCGTCTTCTGCGTCCTCTTCGTCTCCTTCTAGTACACCAGTTCATTCCTCTCCTCCTATCCCTCCCGACTCATCATCTCTAGCTAGTTCTCCTGCATCCAGTTCTTCATCATCTGATTCCAGTCCTCCGCCGCCACCTCCTCCTCCTTCTTCCCGTCAGCACTCAATGACACTTCGTTCACAACCCAAGCCCAAGAAAATCTTTGATCCCTCGGCTCATCTTACCTCTGTTTCCCCAGCTTTGTCTACAGCTCCTACATCCTTCACCCAAGCCAAATCCTTTCCTCAGTGGCAGAATGCCATGAAGGATGAAATTTCCGCCCTCCTCAAAAATAACACATGGACTTTAGTTCCCCCTCCTTCCTCCGGCAATGTTGTCGGCAATCGATGGCTCTATAAGATTAAGACCCATGCTGATGGATCCATTGAGCGGTATAAGGCTCGGTTGGTGGCTCGAGGTTTTACTTAGTCTTTTGGGGTTGATTACACTGACACATTTAGTCCGGTTGTTAAGCCGGTCACCATTCGCTCGGTTTTGACTGTTGCCTTGGCTCGTGGATGGTCCATTTCTCAGCTTGATGTCAGTAATGCCTTTCTTAATGGTGTTCTAAGTGAGACCGTGTATATGGTTCAGCCACAGGGGTTTGTTGATCCGATGCGTCCCCATTATGTGTGTAAACTGCATAAGTCATTATATGGTCTTAAGCAAGCTCCTCGGGCCTGGTATTCTCGGCTGGCAGCATTTCTGCTTACCTTGGGTTTTGTGGAGTCTCGTTGTGATCCTTCCCTTTTTGTCTATCATCGTGGGTCTCAGTTGTGTTTGTTGCTGGTCTATGTGGATGACATTATTCTTACAGGCAGCACTTCTGGTTTGGTCCAGCATTTTATCTCTTGTCTTGCTAAGGAGTTTTCACTTCGGAATCTAGGTCCGTTGAGTTACTTTCTTGGGGTCGAGGTTCGTCGTACTTCCAAGGGTTTGCTTCTCTCTCAACGCAAGTATGTCACTGATTTGCTACGACTTGCAAATATGCATACTTGCAAACCTATTTCCACTCCTTTGCAGGCTAATGTTGTGTTGTCCCGTTTGGATGGTACTCTGTTGTCTCCTGATGATGCGACTACTTACCGTCAGCTGTGTGGCAGTCTGCAGTATACCACTCTCACTCGTCCAGATATCTCCTTTGCGGTTAATAAGCTTTGTCAGTTCATGCATCAGCCTCGCACTTCTCATTTTCAAGCTCTCAAACGGGTTCTTCGCTATCTTCGTGGTACCGTTGATTGCTGTTTAGTTCTGCATCCTACAGATTTGGGTACTTTTACTGCATTTAGTGATGCTGACTGGGCTAGTTGTCCGGATGATCGTCGTTCTACTACTGGTTTTCTCATTTATTTGGGATCTAATCTCATTGCCTGGACATCTAGGAAGCAGCTCACTGTGACTCGCTCGTCTACTGAGGCTGAGTTTCGTGCGGTTGCTAATGTCTGTGTTGAACTGCATTGGGTGTGTCATCTGTTGTCCGAGTTAGGCGTTTCTTTACATCGCCCTCCCTCTATTTGGTGTGACAACAGTAGTGCAGTTTTCCTTGCTGTCAATCCTGTGTTCCATGCTCGTACAAGACATGTTGAGGTTGATTTTCACTTTGTTCGAGATCATGTTCGGCGTAAGTTTGTTTCGGTCAATTCTATCTCTGCTGCTGATCAGCTTGCTGATATTCTGACAAAACCCTTGTCCAAAGAGTTATTCTTTCGATTCCGGGACAAATTTCGGCTTCTCTCTTCTCCGCCGTAAGTCTGCGGGGGCGTATTGTAATATTTAGTATATTTTCTATTATGTTCGAGTTTAGGATTTGTTATTGTCTATATATAGTCTGTATATTGTGCACCACATATCATGAATTCAATACAATTTCCCTATTCTAAGTATCTCAAATGGTTTCAAACTTTCGGCACAATTGTTAGTTGTATTATTATCCCTGCCCCTAAAAAGAATCCAAATTGTGAGCTGTAGATTGTTTTGTTATTTAGTACTCCTTCTGTTTTGCAAATGATTGTCCAAATTGAATTTTTATAGTGTTTTTTCTATTTCGAAATGATTGTCCTGTTTAGATTTGTTAGTTTTACTAAAAATTATACTAAAATTGAAAATTCAAACTGAATAATCATTTCGAGATCGCGGAAGTACAATTCATAGTTTACGGTATGCATTATTTTTGTGGATTGAGAAAGTATTACTTTTATCTCCTCTGACTCTCTATACAAAAAAAAAAAAAAATCCCGCATTGTAAATTGTGAATTGTATTATTTTAGACAATTTATAACATAGAACGTTAATTTTTCCGGGGCAAAACGAATACATTCCATCAAGGTCGTCCACGGGACAAATTCAGGGCATATACAGGACAAGCTAGAACAAATGGGGAACAGGAAGGGGAGCTAGGAAGGGGTTCGCATTCCATTGTGTTCATACAAAACTTTCCAACCTTGTGTTGTTTCCCCTTTAACAGAATCAAATATCGTGTTTTCAGGTATAAGTTTAACAAGCACATTTCTATCGACAATATACTGACTCGTATATATGGTAGATATTACATGTTGTACAATTGAGAAGGAAAAAGAAATTATCATTCATTCTCATAAACGAAAAATATCTTTGTCGTACTACTATTTTCATTCAAAAAGGTACACAATGTATTTAGAATATAAGAACTTATGTTCCACAAGAATAATAGTTTTGTTGGATAAACTACTTATTTAGTTCAACCAGAAACCCTTGTACTTATAAGGGGGTCAGAACCAGGCAATTGCAAAATTAAAAAAAAAAAGGACTGGCTACCTAGCTAGCTAGCTGGTTCAAATTTTATTAGATAAGAAAGCGGAACATATTAACTTGAAATAAGGGGGGAAACAAAAAAACTTATGAGCCACTGCACCCAATAAACTGAAAAGCTGAGAACAATTTGCTGACTTCCCCATTGTTGAATACGAAGGAGAAGAGCCAATGTTGTTTGTTAAGTCTGAAGAATTGTGCGTTCTTAAAGAGGATTCTGCGATTCAATTTATAAACTTTATTTTTCACAACTAACCACTATTAACAAAACAAAGTAATTAACATGGAGATCATATATTTTTGAGCTGATGACGATGACGGTTCTCTTTTTGACTAAGGATCACCTCAACAAACGACATATTCTCTTTTTGACTCCTTTGATTTATTGGTATTTAGAGAACAATAATTCAGCAAGGTAACAAGTTTAAGTAAAACTAGGATTTTCTTGTTGGAACATGAAGTATAGTTGATGCCTCGGCTGTCATCCAAAAAATGCATTATTGTCTTGATTTAGACTTATGCCGCTTACTTAAAACTAGAAAAAGCTGTAATTATTGGCACACTTAATTATTTGCAAGGAGGTTAGGATTTTATTTCCTCTTAAGTAATTATAGTTCTTTCCGATCAAAGATTTTATTTTTGTTGATTTGTATCGGTAATACAGATGTTTTAGGAGGGACGAAATCAATTTATCTGTGCTGGGAAAACATGATACATTACTGTTAACAACGTATTTGTAATTATCACTCACGTAATTATTTATCTGTCATTTATTTGTCTACTGGTTTCGTTGTTCTTGTAATTAGAGTTGGAGGTAAATTCTTCCTAGTCCCTAGACGAGACCAAGCCTAGCTAGCTAGTGAAAGAGATTCTGTGGAAGTATTCGACGTGATTCATACTAATTTTATGTTTAGATGCCTGTAGATAAAGCGAAAGGAGAGAAACTAGTTAGCCTAATTCTATGCTATCGCAAAGAATCAAACTCATATATTAGGAGTCCGTTTGACAGCGGCGGTATAATGTCTCATTTGCCTGAGTAATTGTTGTAAAGAAATTTAGCAAACAAGTAGAATCTTATACTCTCTTTATCTCAAAATTATTATTTAATTTGTATTCTCACTTTTTGTTGAATTTATTCTAAAAATGAAATTCTAAATTAAACAATCAGGCTGAGGGAGTACGAAATAATTGTTCGAAGTTAGCATAATGGAGATAGATATATCATCGTTTTCAGTATGTAACTTATAAATCACACTCATGATCAACGATTTCTTAATATCTATATATATATATATTTTCTGACAATTTTTATAATGACATAACAAACAGGAAAAAAAGAAAATAGAAAAGAAAAGGAAAGGTGATAATATTGATAGGTTGCCTAACAATTTGTTGTGCGCCAGTCAATTTCTCATCTCAACCAAACCAATCATGGCTTCACCTACTGGTCACTGCGAGACTCTTTCTTTTTCTGCAAAGGAAAATTAAACAAAAAATAATTTGCTAACAGACGTAGAGATTTAGACCCCTTAACACAAATATTCTTTCTTTTTGGAGGCAAATGAAACTCCAAACGTTGTAACTAAAATGTAGGTTCACCCAGCCGTTACTAATGTCAATCAATTTGCAATTCATTTCAGTAGAAGAAGAAATTAGAGTAAATTTCTTGGTTATATGATTGTACTGATATTAATCTTATACTATTGCACGGCCCCAGCTTGTAAAAACGGAGTAAAATTCGCAGTTTGATATCCGGTTTTGAATTAAACTTCTCCAAGTCATTCTTGGCTTGATGGTCATGATTGTCTTGTCAATATATATAAGCAGCAATGCCCACCAAAAAAAAAACTTTTATACTAGTTGAAATAAGAAGTAAATATATCTCTTCAAAAGTTAGAATCTACTTTACCCAATTGATCAATGATTTGACCTCTATTTAATAGCGAGAATCTTCTTTTTTGAGATTCCCTGTCTCTGTTTTAACTTTTAAGTTATATATTTAGTGGTGAACAGAGATTTGAGGGCTCATATCTTCCATTTTGCAGTGAAATAAATGGACCGAATCGGAAGTTGTAGTTTTCTAGCTTTTCTTTTTAGCTTCTTTTCTTCCGCGCATCAGATTCCTCTCCAACTTCTTCCCATACTTGTAGCTACAGTATTAGTATCATATAAATAATTAATACCGCTTTTATACCAGAAAAATAATCCATTTTATCTAAATATATACAGTACAGTACAGCAAAATAGACTATTTATATTTTGGAAGAGAATATACATCCTACTTAAAAAAGGAAGGGGATGATAATTAGATTTGTTTAGGGAATTTGTTTTCCCTAATCTCGGAGAGTGTATATTTGTTTAGATCTTAATAATCTAAGTACGACATATGAACGATTGTTCGTTTTTCACTTTCGTTTTAGATTTAAGAAGAGATCTAAAACATGTTCGGGATAAAAATCCAGTTGTTCTTTGAATAAATTGATAAATTCTCAAATAAAATAATACAATTTACTTACACCACACTCTCTGCTGTCGGATACTGGCCAGATTCCGGCCTTTGGCTAGGGTTTGTGGTTGTCTGGTAGCTATAATGGGAAGTCAGATATATAGTGATTGAATTGAGTAAAATATTTTTTGACATAAGATTTAAAATGGTGCTTCAAGACTTTTGTGTGGATAATAGTACACTTTTTGTCGTAGATTTTAAGTTGAAGAATCTAATGTTTCTTTTTCTTTAGACTTTCGTTTTGTAATTTTTTTAATATTCATACTAGTTAATTTGTACTCCCTCCATTTCAATTTGTAAGTCGTTTTAGGTTTGGAGAGATTTTTCAAAATGTAGGTCATTTTACAAATTATAGGCAAATTAATGACTATTTTCCAACTTTACTCTCAATAAATGATGTTAATATATTTTCATGTAGTCTTGTTTATAGTTCCAATGTAATTGATAAGGGGTAAAATAGATATTTAATACATAAATTAATTGTTCAATGATTGTCTCCTTAGTTTACATGCAGAGTCTAAAGTGATTTACATTTCAAAAAATGGAAGGAGTATATAAAATAAACCAATGATAACGGTTACGACTTAATTGTTTCATATATACATAAGCTAAACCCTAAACCCTAAATAAATAAATGAAAGAACTCCATTATTTCGTTAACCGTTATTGAAAGAATTTTTGTGTTCCGAGATAAACCAGCCTAAATTCGAATGTGATCAATTAGTATATTTGAGTGCGCCTGCTTCTGTAATTCATTTACCAAGAAACAAGAAAAGATACAAAAACAATATATATATATATGTAATGGAAATTATAACTTCCTCATTCACTAGGTCAACAAAAGTAGTGTATGTGTAGCAAGGCCATGTATAAACATTTATTTTAATCTTTAGGCCAGTACCAAATGATTGTTTTGTTTATTGTGCTAAATATATAGTACTTATGTAGTAAAAATTAATCTATATTGAGTTTTTCGTATTTGTACTATTTTTAGTATAAATTTTAAAACTCTATAAGGACTATTTGTTTAAGACAAAAATAATAAAAAATCGAATAATCATTTCTACGAGGATACGTGCCTTTCCACTACTATAAAACGCCTCAGTCCGTTACCCATTTTGGCCACCCTTCCCAATTCATTCATCTTGTTTCCTTGTTCAAGTAGCTCTACATACCACCGCGAAAATGTCGGTCCAGATGAAGAAGATGGTCTCCTCGACTGAAATCAAACTGGATGGTAATGTTTTTCACGAAATCTTCCGATACAGGCCACACCACATATCTTACATGAGCCCCAAACACGTTCAAAGCGTGGACTTGTGTGATGGTGAGTGGGGGAATGTTGGATCTGTCATCTGCTGGAATTTCACTACTCATGGTATGCATAATTTTATTTTGAAGTATTCTTTTCCAGCATTTCGATATGCAAAAAAAAAAAAAAAAAGGAATTCTGTAACGTGATATTGTTTCATTATTGTCTTATGGACACATAACCAATTATTTACCATTTTATGAGTATATTAATGTCGCATCACAATGGTAACACGAAAAGTGGTATAAAAAGAATGGATCTAAAATGCAGTTTGATTACATGACCTGATTGATTCAGAATTTATACTTGTATGGACCTTCATTATCATATATAGATGGAAAGAAGAAGGCTTCGAAGAACATTATTGAGGCCATTGATGAGGCTAAGAAATCAATCACATTCAGGGTGACTGAAGGAGATATTAAGGCGGTGTACAAGAGCTTTGCCTTTACTGTTCAAGTTGATAAAGTTGGGGACAATAACTTGGTCACATGGACACTTGAGTATGAAAAACAAGATGAGAACACGCCAGAACCTGACGGGCTGATGAAACTTTGCTTTATTCTCACTAAGGACATTGAGGCTTACAACCTCAAGAACTAAAATCTATCAATCTAATCAAAAGGGTGTCCTTCATCATGATCAATCATGCCCTTTGGAGTTTGGAAGACTTTTATTTCTACCTATTGTGGGTTTCTATCTATATATAGTTTGAATAAAATTTCTAATGGGTTGTATCACCGCGTGGGCAAAATCGAAACTATGGTGTACTCTGCTTGTTCAAAGTTTAATCATAAAATTATTAATTAGTATTCGTGATGTTTACGCAATATAGTAGCTCCAATTCAAATTAATTAGAAAAGTAATTTTGGAGTTTGATTTGTAATTACGGAACTATTAAAATTCATGCATAGGTACGTCTTGGGCGCATGCATATGGAAAACGGATCATTTTACTCATAAATTATATTATACGTCGCAATGAAAATGATTTTCCGAACTGTAAAAAAGTTAGCATCTGTAATAATTATATATTAGTCCGTTTTTCTTTCGCTTGACCCATTTAACGGCCAGTTCTGAGGAAAGTTCAGATGTTTGAGCTATATATAGTATATATATGCCTGGTAGTTCTAGATAGCTGCACTTTTTTTTTTCTTAGTTATAAACATGTTTTCCAAAAAGAATTCTTTTATCAACGATAATTTTGATAGAAAGAAACAAAATGGATTTAAATTCAAAGAAAGAATAAGCGTTTGGGTGTAGTCAATTAGATTGGAAGCAGGCCGGTGCTTTGTGAATCAAATATAAACTGATACTCATATATCTATCCAAAAATAGTACAAATTTCAAAACTCAATATGGATTATTTTTCTAATACAAATTTTAAAACTGAATGCGGACATTTTTTTTTTTTTCTTTTTGGGAACACATAACTTCTAATACGAACGACGGAAAGAGGAAGGGAAAAGAAAAAAAAATTTCGATCCGCAACCTATCATGCATCGATTAAGTGCTAAATTGTCGTCTCTAATAGACAATGACAAGCTCCCTGTTTGCCGTTTGTCACATGATTATGGACCCCCAAATACATAATAATTCGATTCTTTTGATATATGCAAGATTTTTTTATTTTTATTTTTTAGTTTTTTATTTTTGTGTTTTGCATTCTCCAAGCACTCAGACATCTATGGATACATTTCTGTGAAACGAAAATCAAACTCATTAAAGAAATATAAGATTCAAAGACAGAGCCACTCTCCAAGCACACTCACACAAGGGGTTTTCAAGCATTTCATCTAATACCGTTCATATTACGGAAAACCTAAAAGACAGAGTCAAAATAAAAATTCAAAGACACAATTCATTTCTTGAGTATGCAATTCATGCATGCATATCGATCTCTGATACACGATTGAAGATTAGAATAAGACCAAAATCAGCTAGCTGTCAAGACAAGTTTTATTGGAAGAACAAATAGGGTAAACATTAAACAAGCCAAGTTGACTGAGTGGATCCAAACCATGTTGCTGCAGTATACTCAAGGAATACCGTTTCCTCATTCAATAGGAATTGGTGGATTTGCGGTTTCGGTGCAGTATCCTTGTTGACACTTCATTGTCACATCTGATCTGAAACAGCAATCTCCATCTATCTGGCATTCTCCATTGGTTCCAACGCAACATTTGTTAAAGTTACACGACGCGTAAGCGTAACCGCGAGTATTGTTCGCCCTAACATTGCAGCATCGTGTGGTTGGTTGGCATTCCATACTAGGCATCACACAATTCGGCGATGGAAGAATAACTGAAGGTGGTGGAGCCGGAAACGACGGTGGTGGTGGTGGAGGTGGAGTTTGTCCTGATGGTAGAGGAGATGGAGGGGAGGATGGGTGTGGAGGTGGCGGAGAAGGTAGCGGTTGAGCTGGCAGAGGTGGAAACGACGATGGCGGAGGAGGAGGCAATGAAGATGGTGCCAGCGAAGGTGGAGACGCTGATGGTGGTTGTGGTGGTGGTAGAGGAGGGAGCGACGATGGCCGAGGAGGCGGAGAAGGTAACGCAGTAGGCGGCTTCTTCTTATGAGAAGTTTTTTTGCCTTTTTCGAGCTGTTTCGATGTTATTGAGATGAAGTTTTTACCATCATCTGAAACTGGGGCCGCCGCCGACGCCATCGTTTTTGTTGTTGTGGTTGTCACCAGCAGTAGAGCTGCATGTACAATGGTTTCAGTCATTTTAACAAGAACATTTTTTAAAGTCAACATTTAAACTCGAATTTTTTGTAAAGATTTTGAAAAAGGAATTTAACATGTTGAAAGCTTGAGGAGTGAGATGTTGTTAATAAGCCACGGTTTCTCAAAGAAAAGTCCTATTTATTATATACACTGTTTTTTGTAAAGTAAATGAGAATTTTAAGTTTAGAACGGGGAATAATCGATGAGCTTTTGTTCTTCACAAAATCAAACGAAGGACTTGCTGGCTATAGAGATGAAACAAAATTAACTAGCTAGAATAATAAGAAAAAGGGGAGACTTACAACATATTACTGCCAGTAAACAGACCAACAGAGAACAAGCTGACTTCCCCATTTTCGATATGAAGAAGAACCGGTGATAGTTGCTTGTAAAGATTGAAGAATTGGTGCATTTTTTGTTGCATTTTGTGGCTCAATTTATAGGGGTCTAAACTCTAAAAATGGTTGTTGCAATTTTTTTAAATTTGTATATTCAACCACAACTTAGGCACTTCACAATTAAAGATGTGTATTAATTTTTTTAATGTTTATTATTTTTATGACTATGATGGCCATATATTAATTTTGATGTTAATAAGCATGGAGGTCATATATTAAGCTGATGATGATGACCGATCAGTTACCTAATGATCACCTCAACAACAATATATTCCTTCTTGACTACTTTGATTTCGTTTGGGTTAATATCAAAACACCCCCATGGTTTTCATAATTTTCTAAAACACCTTTATTACTTAAAGAAATATAAAAAAACCTCCTCAACTGGTAAGTAAACTATCAAAAGAGTTCTTCAGCAATTGAAAATTAATGTATCTATATGAATTCAGTAAAAAAGTACCGAAAACATGTTTGAACCCCCCAAAATACTTCAATGGCTTTTTTAAAACTCTAATAAAATTTGTTAGAATGATGAATTAATTCTGTCCCAAGACTTCGATGATTTGGGGTGAAGTGACTGATTTTGGGACTTGCGAAAAGCAAATTCTAGATTTAAAAGTGGACATTTGATTTTGATAGTTTTTCTTTAAAAAAAAATCATGGAGTATTTTTTGTGGTGGTAGAAATGTCTTCTTATCACTCTTTTGGCTGACATTATATGCATACATCAAGTTTCAGCTACGAAAGTACCCTTTTAATAATTTACTTGTGAGTTAAGGGATGTCTTTTAATTTTTTTTAACAATGAAGGTGTTTTATATAATCAAGTAAACCTTGAGGGCATTTTCATTTTGTTTTATTTGTACCAAAAACTTCAGCAGGCAACAAACTTAAAGCTGTCAATTTCCGGCATTTCTAATATTCTTGCAAGGAGGTTAATTTTGTTGTGTCCACGTCGGTAATAATGATCTAATAATTTCGCTAAGTTGTTGGTGATGCTCTATTTCGGCAGTTCTTGTCACTAATCACAATCGGGCCTTTGATTTATCTTGATTTAATATTTGAGATACAATTTTTTGGAGGGACTAAATTAATATATATGTTGGAATGATGTTTATTTTGATTATTCATTACCACAAATAATGATACTTAAAGTTAATCTAGTGATAATACCAGCACAAAAAATAACTTCTAGAGTAAAAAAATAAATGTGTTACCAACATTACCCTTACGAAATCAAAACCCTAATTCATCTGCACCCTAGCATTTCTTTATGCCTTCATTTTTTTAGCGTCAACAAATCAACAAAACACCTTGGTTATATGAAGATCCGAATGTTCTTTACTTCACGACAATATGAAGATTTTGTCACAAATTCATATCTTCATTGTGAATTACAAAAAAGAAATTTTTTTTACTTTAATCTCAAATGTAGATCAGAAGATTAATATTGTTTTTCTCCATCATTATTCTTCTGGATAGCCAGAAAATTGATTTTCATTTCAAATTTGGACAAATTACTGATGAGCTCCGTGCAAATAATTTGAGAATGTGTCAATATGAATGTTCTACAATATTTACAACACTCTATCTAATACGAAATTCTGCAACAATTACATAATATTTCTTATGAACGAAAGGAATCACATTCTAAAGAAAATGGTTTCCACAGCCAGTACCGATGATAAAAATGGGTGGAGTGGATCTTTGATGAGAGGCAAACAGCCAGAAAGGGGGAATAAGTGAGAGAGATGATGATGAGGTAAATTAAGTAAGAGAGACTTTGATTGTTTAAGGGCAATGTTGGCGACATACATATTTTTTGCTCTGGAAGCTAATTTTTGTGCTAGCATTATCGTTAGCCTAAAGTTAAGATGCATACATAATCATCACTCACGTATGTTATTATTCATTTGGCATTTATTCATATCTTCCATTTTGCAGTAGAAATAAATGAAATTAGTGGAGTCCATAAATTATACTTTCATTGTTATTATTTTATGAGTTTATGGACTTGGATAATTTTAATTCATTGAGTTTTATTCACGTTTTGTGTTAGGTACTGAAGATCGAAGTTTACAACTTTCCTATACGAATTGCTGCAAAAAGATATCACTTGCAACATTATCAAGTTGAGCAATAGGAAGGAAGTTTACTACATTGGAGGACTTAATTGCGAGCATTAAAATTGCTTGGGGGCCAAAGCTTGAAGTCAAGAAACTATGGGACTGAAACTCAAGATGGAAGAGAGTTTTGGGCCAATTTGAAGAAGATGAAATATTGAAGGACCAATTTTGCAATTTGTGACCAGCTTTTGTTTTTTAATAAGGCTTAATTCTCTTTAAAAGGCAGCGTGAATTCAATTTTGGCCACCGTTTTTTTACCCAAAAAAAAAAAAAAAACACACGAACATAGCGTCTGCTTTTCTTTTGGTTTTGGAGGTCACCCGGCGTTTCGGTTTTCTCCGAATTTTTAATTCTTCTAAATTTGGTACTAATGTTCTTATGAATAATTTAGCTATCTTGCCCATGAATATGAGTGACTAAATCTTTTGTTTCTGATTCAGGGGATTTGATCCAATTATTTTATATGTGAGGTTTAGTTTTAATTTAATCTTGTTTATGGTTTGAGTTATTTGTTTATCTTTGTTTGAATTCATAAGAGTGAGTATAAACTGAATTGATAACTTGGTTTGTATTTACTTTTTAATGCTATTCTTATGGTTGTATGTTACGTAATTGACACGAACCTTTGGAGTTAGTAGCAACTAGGCATTACTTGAGAATTTGTGAGACTGCGGGTGCTCTTACATGCATAGTAGTAGGATGAACGAATCATAATTTAAGTTGTTGCAGCTATCTCAATAATTTTGGATTGTGTTTCAAGTATATTCCTTTGGTTTTATTGCCATCATTGATTTGTATGGAACGCTATCGTGCCCAACGTTTAATGAGAAATGATAATTGAATGCTAGGTTTGGTTAGTTAATTTAGGAAAATTTTAGGTTTACTACGGCTATCTTGGAATGCTTAAACTTGAATACTCTATCTGCAAGAATAATTTTAGTTACCGATGATCTGTGAAAAAATTGGAAGATCCGTCCCTTGAGTCAAAAGTTTGTTACTTTGATTTTCTTCATTTATTTATTT
Organism: Oldenlandia corymbosa var. corymbosa; assembly: GCA_949775105.1. Classification (NCBI taxonomy): domain Eukaryota; kingdom Viridiplantae; phylum Streptophyta; class Magnoliopsida; order Gentianales; family Rubiaceae; genus Oldenlandia; species Oldenlandia corymbosa. The sequence goes on from OX459123.1 coordinate 3,330,785, forward strand.
TCTGTTCTTTAAATTTCCATTATCCTAGATTTAGAACAACAATTCAAAAATCCATATTTGCATTAGTTTGAAAGAAACAATCCATCGTTCCCTGAGGAGACGACCTTACTTGTCTATACTACGTAACTTGAAGTAAGTTTATAATTATTTGTGAGACTTGACACCCCATCAAATGGCACCGTTGTTGGGGAACGGTGTTAATTGATTTGTTTCCATTAAAGTTTTGTTTTATTTTATTTTATGTTACTTTTATTTTTGCAATGGACTTATATGCATATCAACCTTGAAATCGACAAGGTAACCACGGGAATACAAATGGGGTAAGTTCTCCGTCTCTTGAGCAACAATTACTGGAACTAACTTCTCTTGTGAAAGTTTTGGCTATAGGTCAACAGAAACAAGTCAAAAGGTATAGTTTTTATTCAATGACTGGCCATATTAGAGACTTTTGTCCAAGATTAGCAAATTACTAGTGGAAACCTCAAAATGGCATGAGAGAATCTTGGGGACAACCACCCGAGAGATACGAAGCTAGTTCATACTCATATGGCCCAGGTTGGCAAGCCTAAGTTGCAACTATGAGTATCAACCATCTCAGCCACTACAAGTGTATCATGTTCCGGAACTTCCACAGTCTCAAAGCTCAGGTATGTCTTTAGATGTAATTACTCATGCCTTGGCAACTAATATTCTACAATTTCAGCAGGATAATGAAACTTTCCAAGAAGAAACAAGAGCTTCCATTCAAGATTTGGGAAGCCAAATTTGCCAGCTAGCTAGTGCTATTAGCAAGTTCGAGGTCTCAAAGCCTGTAGAATTTCCATCTCCGTTAGTAAATAATTCTGTTGAAAGTGTGTGTGCCATGAATGAAGTAACTCCCGATAATGATGTATCTGAGAAGAAGGTAGAGAAAGAAATTGCTAGAGAAGAGCCACATTATGTAGTACCTCCCTTTCCTAACAGATTCTCAAGGGCCGAATTAGAAAATATGAAATACATTTTCATAAAAGATGTTTATGGTATAGAGACTGCACCTACTCAAGATGCAAATGATTCAAAACATAGAGGAGTAGAGAAAAGCAAAGCAGAGGCATTAGACAATGAGGTAATTCATAATTGATATTTCATTTTTATTTAGTCCAACTAATGCACTTGTTAGTTCTTCTTCAGATATGCTAATGGACTCAAAGATAGAGGAGCCGAAACAAAAAGTGATAAGAGAATTTTTCCAAGAATAAGGTAAATTTCCATTTGGTGAAAGACTTTGATGAGGAACTTTGTGATGGTGAGTTTCTCAAGGAGTTGAGTTCTGAAACTAATGGATGTAAACTCGAAAGTGATGAGGTAATTTTAGTAGGGAAGCATGTTTCCGACATGCCACAATCAAAGTTTCTTAACTGTGGAAATCCAGGTATGTTCCCTACATCAAGCTCTTTTAATTATCTATTTGAGGATAGGAAGCCTCCAAAAGTTTTGTTAATACTATTACCTACATCTCTTGAATGTGCGTATGGACATCTATCTCGACATCCTGAAATAGGGCTAACGGTAGATGCAATTTTAGTAATTTTAAATGCAAATGGAATGTTTAAGGAATCCTTTAGAGAGAATTACTTTCCGCCTCATTTTGTTGATTCAAGAAAAGAATTTGGTCCATCTAACTTTGATTTTTTTGGATGTTGCTCAGGATTTTATATACCGTTGTTAGGTGAAGTTTCAAAATTTCTACCTTGAGACACACAAGATTTTTCTAGCCAAAGACAATAAAGAAAGGTGTTGTTTAGGAGACAACCTAAGTGTTGAATTTATGTTGTGTTTGATTAATTAATTTTTATTTTATTTTATTGGAGTTGAGTTTTTAATGTGTTTAGTGTTTTTTTTTTAATGGAAAAGGTGTTTTGTTAAGAGTGATCATGGGTAAAAAAATTACTAGTTCGCTAGATTTTATGGAAGTACTCCCTCCGTCCATAATTATTGTCCACTTTGCCCAAAAAATTTTGTCCCAAAATTATTGTCCAATTTGACTTTTTATAGATCAAATTACACATTTGTCCTTAGTAAAAAACATTATCCATAAAATCTTAGTGGTTAAACAATTATTTATGTAGGGGTATATCCGGTTGTTTAAGGTAAAATATAGTTAAGTTTGACTAAAAATAAAATCTTTCATTTTAGTAAAAGTGGACAATAATTATGGGACGGAGGGAGTATTATTTTTCTTAGGGGTCATCGCCGTCTAAGAGAATAAATGGTTTGATTTCTTTAATGTTTTTTTTGGTCCAGGGCAGATTCAAAGGCTTCATTAGACATGATCACGTCTAACATGACATTCCCTATTTCCTTATTTTTATTTTATTTTAAAAAAATCCAAAAGTATTTTACGTTTTTGTTTTCTTTCTTTTCGTTTTCCAGGAACACTATAATCGGCGGCCTACCAAATCATCACCGGCGGTTCCAAAATTTCCCCTTCTGGCGGTCAGAGTTCCGCTTCCATTTTTTTTATTGGACCTCCACTCTGCGTTCGCCACCACCATCGCCATCTTTGTTCAAGCGGCGCTGCTCCGTCGTCATCACCATCATCAATCGCGTTCTTCATAAAATCAGGCGACCCAATTGCTTCCTGCTATCCGCCGCTCAAATCAATTGCCGCCGGCTGCTTGCCACCGTTCGTACCTCTGCTGCTGCAGTTCCGGAGCTCATCGTCGACCGGATTCCGGTCGCTGCTTTTCGCCGAGCCATTTGATTTCAGCTATTGCTGCTTTTCTGCTGCAATTCCAATTGCTTGCCATTCACTTGCCGCTGTTTATCACTGTTCTGCAAAATTTCGCCGATCATCCTTCTGCCAGCCGGAGTTCACCACTGCCGCTGCTTGTCCCGATTGATTCCGGCGGGTTTTTCATCAATTTCAGTGTTCAATTGTCGCCGGTTGCTGCTGTTGTTCCGTTCGCCAACTTCATCACCCTGGAACGTTGCTTCAATCAATTCCGTCTGTCCGCCACTCCCCTTGTTTGCTGCTCAGCCGCCAACACTATCATCAATTCAGTTTACTGCCGTTCGTGCACGTCCCTGACTACCACCTTGCTGCGGTCGATCAATTTCATCAGTCCACTGTCGCACTCGCTGTCATCGCCATCGTCCTTCTGACGGCTTGAATTCTTCCGCTTTGCTGTTTAGCCGTTGTTCGTCACACATCGGAGCAGAATCACCAAAAATTTGTGATGTTTTCTTGACCCTCATTTTGTTCTCATTCAGTCTATTGTTGCTTTTGTGGGTTTTGAATTGATTTTGAAGTTAATTTGGGTGATTTTTTATCTTTTGCCTCGGTTTTAATTTTTGGTGGTTGTCCTAAATTTTGCTAATTGATGATACTTGCTATTTGGTTAGTGTATTGTTAATTGGTGGTTGGTGCTTTTGTTGCAGATACTCTTCAACGGTTGCTGTTTAAGATTGAGAAGTTCATACCCCCACATCCACTTTCTCCATGATTTTCAGGAAAGTGTTGTTCTTCATTTTTATATCTTTTACTACATTGCGGACAATGTATGCTTTAAGTGTAGTGGGATTTAGTGTTTATTTTCTGTTTTATATTTATTTGTTTCATTGTTTTAATTTCATAAAAGAAAAAGACAAAAAAAAAAGAAGAATTGAAAAAGTAAAAGAAAATTCAGAATAATGGAAAATATTAAAAATAGCCAATGATGAACTTAACCTGAGACTTTATGAATTCTAATTATATTGGGACAGAAATTTTTTTTGACTCTGTGAATTATGTGTTATACCTTGAATACTTTACTTGCGCACTTTAGCTATATGATAAAGTCTATAAATTATGTTTTAATTGTTATTATTTTATGAGTTTATGGATTTGGATGGTTTTAATTCATTAAGTTTTATTAATGTTTTGTGTTAGGAATTGGAAATCGGAGTTTACAACTTTTTGGAGCTAATTGATACAAAAAGAGACTGCAAACATCATCCAACTTGAGTAAAAGAACAAGTTTACTCCAATGGACTTAATTGCAAAACATGGAAGTTGCTGGAGGCAAAAACTGATAAGAAAAAACTTAGCAGACTAAATTTTATTATTGAAGAACTTGTAGGTCAATTATGGAAGGATAAAAAATAAAAGGACCAATTTTGCAATTTTTGGCCTAACTTTTGTTTTCATGCGGCTGACCCAATTTCTATATAAGGCAGCGTGACTTTGTTTTTGGCCATCGTTTTTTTTGTTCGAAGACCATATATAGTGCGCAGACTTTCTTTTGGCTTCGGAGGTCAGTGGCTGTCTCCGTTTCTCCGAGTTTTCAATTCTTCTAGACTTGGTACTATTTTTCTATGAATAAATTAGCTATCATGTCCATGATTATGAGTAGCTAAACCTTTTGTTTCTGATTCAAGGGATTTAATTCAATTATTTTACATGTGAGGTTTTGATTTTAATTTAATCTTGTCTATGGTTTGAGTTATTTGTTTATTCTTGTTTTAAATTTATAAAAGTGAATACCAATTAAATTGAACACTTGGTTGTGTATTTTCTTTTTACTGCTATCCTTTGGTTGTATGTTACGCATTTGACACGAACCATTGGAATTTAGTAGGAACTAGGTGGATCATTAGTATTTGTGAGACTTGGATGCTTTTGTATGCCTAGGTGTAGGATCGACAAATCATAATTTAATTTATTGCAGCTATCTCAATAATTTTGAATTGTGTTTCAAGCATATTTCCTTGGTTTTTATTGCTATCATTGATTTATATGGAACGCTATCGTGCCCGGCGTTTAATGATAAGCACTAACTGAATTAAAGCTAGGTTTGGTGAGTTAATTTAGGAAAATTTTATGTTTACTACGGCTATCCTAGTATGCTTAAACTTGAGTGCTCGAACTGCAAGAATGATTTTAGCTACCAATGACATGTAAAATAATTGGATGATCCGTTCCTTGAGTCAGAACCTTTGTGATATTGAATTTTCTCCTTGTTTACTTATCTTTGCTTTTAAAACTCGTAATTTTTATTTTGTGTTAGTAGTTAGTTAATCAACAAACAAAATCTTTTTGGACATTGTCAAATAAATTAAGAACTAAGAACCTAGCTCCTTTAGGATTCGACCTGGTACTGCTACTACTGCAAATTTTGTAGTTCGGTAGGATTATCGGATTAATTTTAGGTTTCTCGATAAGTTTGCCAAAATTTTGGCGCCGTTGCCGAGGAATGAATTCCAATGAACCTTGTGGATTCGCTCTGGTCATAAGCCACAAAAAGCAACGTAAGAGTGAACAAAGTATTAAGCACTGAACCTTAGGATAGCAACAAGCTGACAGATAAAAGGTTTATTGTAAGAGAAAAAGATTTTTTATTTTTTATTTTTCAAAAAAAAAATAAATCTTTTACTTATTATTTCGATCATGGGTAGATTCGAACCTCTCCTTACACCTGATCATGCTTAAGAATTGCTTTCCTATTCCTTAGTGTTGTTTTTAAAAAAAAAAAAAATGAAAACCAAATAAAAATACAAACTTACGTTTTTATTCTCTTTATTTTTTCTTGTTCAAGGACCCTAATCCCCGATTTGAATCCGGCGACCACCACCAGTCAACCGCTGCTCCGCCGTCAGTTAGCTTCACTTCCGGGGACATGTTTTCAGAGTTTACCGGCGGCCTTAGTCTCAGCCACTATTGCTGTTCACCGCTGATTCAATCAATCGCCGTTGCTGTCGATTGCTTGTTGTGTTCGACCGCCACCGTCAATCCAATCTTTCGATTGCGTCTACTGTTGCTGGTCCGTGTCGGTTCATCTAATTTCCGATGGTCGCCGTCCTAACTGTTGCTGCTGCGGATTTTCTTTCCTGCTGCTGCTCAATTCCGGCCAGGGCTTACCTCAATTTCGGCGCCCAATTGCTACCTTTGCCGCCGTTCTCTGCTGCTGCTGCCACCGCCGGTTACTGCTACTGGTTCGCCTGATTCGGCGTCCAATTGTCATCCGCCTGCTTCGCCTCTCACTTCCATCATCCATAGCTGATGCTGCCGCCGTTCGTTGTTGCTGTTGACGACCACCATCATCAATCGGCGCCACACTTTTCCTCTGTTGCTGCTGCCATCAGCCGCCTAGCACAATCATCAACTACCTCCCTGTTGAAACTCTACAGCCTTCGTCGGCCGTTGCGGTTTGTCGTGAGCTCTTGCCACTGTTGTTGCCGCTATCAGCACACTCCACTCTCTTGGCACCCGACTCACTGTGATGTTTTCTTGTCCTATTTACCTTAATTTAATTTTTTGCTGAATGTTGTTGCTGCATCTTAGGAGTGATTAATCGAATTGTGTGTGTCCCATTTGTTGATTCAAATTTGTGAGTCTTGTATCGGGATTTCTTTTGGTGGTTATTCTGAATTTTTCAAGGTTGACACTTGCTGTTCGGTTGTGCTTTGTTGACTGGTAGCTAGTTTTTGCTTGTTGATTTCAGCTGTGGCTTGTTGTTTTGTTAATCATGGGGCGTCAAGTCACTTGTTCTCAAACAAAATTCACTTTGCCTCGTCGTTTTTTAGACCAATCTTCTTATTCATTCCCTGGTAGTTCTTTGCCGGATGATAACTCTCATTCTCTTTCTCGCAAAAGATCTCGAATTTAAAAAGGCAAAGCTATTTTACCTCCTTCTGAGTCCAGTTTAAAGGGTAATTTAGATTTTGCTACTAAAGCTAGGCGGGATAGGTATGCTAAGGTTAAACACCTTCAAATTGTTCCTTGTAAATATGTGCATTATCCTACCTTAGAAGAATTGGGTCTGAAAAATGCTTTTGATGCTATGGTTGAAGGTAGTGGGTGGAAGAATTATTTTGATATCCAATACCCCGCTTTTACTGAATTGACTAGGGAGTTTTACTCCACTTTTGTGTTTCAACCCCCAAGTCCTTTGACTTTGGATAGCCCTACGGTGATAAGATATCAACTAATGGGAAAAGAATTTCAACACTCTATCACTGAGTTTAACTTGGCATTTGGTTTTATAACTCCAGAATTTGCTCAAAGTGATATCTATAGGAATTCTCGTGCGGATTTTGATGCTGATTTTTGTCCTTCTAGACTTTGGAAAACTATGTCTGTTGCTAAATCTGGTTACAATTCTAGTAGTTCTCCTAGTACTTTTCTTTGTGAACCTGTGTGGCAATACATGCACCGCTTTTAGCGTTTAATTATTCTGGTCGCAAAGCAAGTTATGTCACCTTTAGATATGTGAGGTACAACCTTTAGATATGCAGACTTTGGTACGGATGGGGCTAGTCAATTTGAAGAATGAGGTTTACACTTTTAATTCCCCTGGTCCTCCTTCTAGAATTCGCTCAAAGTTGCAGCCGTCTTATATTCCTTCTGATTCGGAGTTTCCCACTACTGAGGCTACTGATTCTAGTTCTTCTGTTGCTGAGACTCTTCAACTTGTGCTGTCTAGGGTTGAGAGGTTGGAGGCTAAATGCTTTCTTCGTGTTCATGTAGTTCAAGCCTCCATATCCTACTCCTCCCTGATTTTTCAGGGAAGTTTCTCTCTTCATTTTTATATCTTTTACTACATTGCGGACAATGTATGTTCTAAGTGTGGGGGGGAGGGAGGGGAGGAATTTTAGGTGTTCTTGTCTGTTTGTGTTCAGTTTTTTTTCATTTATTATTTTAGTGTTTGCTTATATTAAAAAAAAACAGAGAAAAAAATTGAAAAATGAAAGAAAAACCAGGGAAAATAAAAAAATACCAAAAATAGCTGATGATGAACTTAACTTGAGATTCTAAGAAATCTAATTACATTGGGACAAAAATTTCTCTTGAATCTGTGCATTAGGTGTTATACCCTGAATACTTTACTTGCGCACTTTAGCCATCACTCTGGGATAAACTTAACATTTTTTGTGTAATTGCTTAAATTCAGGCGATATGCCAAAGTTTGATTTGATTCATTCAGTAATTGTACCATTTGCACGTGGGACCTTACTATATTATGGAACCTAAAAGTAGGCATTAACCCTATCATCACTTCAACTTCGTAAAACGGGGGAGTAGTGGTTTGAAAATAGCTTTTTTACCTTCTTGCTTAAAGTACTTTGTGCTAAGTAAGTGTGAGGGAGGGGTTGTTGGCGGATGTTTTTCTGAGGTTAGGTACACTTTAAAGAGGGAGAAAAGGAAGAGCATTCAATGTTGATTCTAGCCCATTGATAGGTGAAAAGTCTGGAAAACAACTAGCGGAGTGTCCTCAGGCCCGTCGGTGAGAAAATATGAGTAAGTAGACTGCCCTAAGTTGCTGAGCTACTATGTAAGTCACTACATACATCAAGTGGAAAAATGTTCTGGGTAGGGGCTTGAGTGGGAAAGATCCTGAAGAAAAGCCATACGGACACTGAAGAATGGGTACGAGGTGTAATTGTAAGCCTTCGGTTTCATAATATGTGTAGGAGTAACATTGCATTGAAGTACGGTCTGAATTAGGGATCCTAAGTTCACTTTTCAGTGGCATATTTGCATTTGAATTTTTGTATTTTATGCTATATGTGACAGTGTTGTCTTTAGGGAGTGGTTTACACACACACAGAGGACTAAAGGGTAAAAGCACCTAATGTATTTGACTCGGTTGTGAATTTTTGTTTTATTGTTACCATGATTTCTTTTGAATGCTAGAGTTCCTGAGGCGCATTTAAAATAAGAATTTGTTGAAGTTTAGAATTTCTGGTTCTTTAATGCCTGAGGTCAAGCATGCCTTAAGTGTGGGGAATTTGATAGAGTCCATAAATTATGCTTTAATTGTTATTATTTTATGAGGTTATGGACTTGGATTATTTTAATTCATTAAGTTTTATTAATATTTTGTGTTAGGAACTGGAAATCGGAGTTTGCAACTTTTTGGAGCTAATTGATACAAAAAGAGACTGTAAAAACCATCCAACTTGAGCAAAGGAAGAAGTTTACTCCAATGATGGACTTAATTGCAAAACATGGAAGTTGCTGGAGGCAAAAACTGATAAGAAAAAACTTAATAGACTAAATTTTATTATTGAAGAACTTGTGGGTCAATTATGAAAGGATAAAAAATAAAAGGACCAATTTTGCAAATTTTGGCGAAACTTTTGTTTTCATGCGGCTGACCCAATTTCTATATAAGGCAGCGTGACTTTGTTTTTGGCCATCGTTTTTTTTTCGAAGACACATATAGTGCGCAGACTTTCTTTTGACATCGAAGGTCAGTGGCTGTCTCCGTTTCTCCGAGTTTTCAATTCTTCTAGACTTGATACTATTGTTCTATGAATAAATTAGCTATTATGTCCATGATTATGAGTAGCTAAACCTTTTATTTCTGATTCAAGGGATTTAATTCAATTATTTTACATGTGAGGTTTTGGTTTTAATTTAATCTTGTCTATGGTTTGAGTTATTTGTTTATTCTTGTTTTAAATTTATAAAAGTGAATACCAATTAAATTGACAACTTGGTTGTGTATTTTCTTTTTACTGCTATCCTTTGGTTATATGTTACGCATTTGACACGAACCATTGGAATTTAGTAGCAACTAGGTGGGTCATTGGTATTTGTGAGACTTGGATGCTTTTGTATGCCTAGGAGTAGGATCGACAAATCATAATTTAATTTATTGCAGCTATCTCAATAATTTTGAATTGTGTTTCAAGCATATTTCCTTGGATTTTATTGCTATCATTGATTTGTATGGAACGCTATCGTGCCCGACGTTTAATGATAAGCACTAACTGAATTAAAGCTAGGTTTGGTTAGTTAATTTAGGGGAATTTTATGTTTACTACGGCTATCCTAGTATGCTTAAACTTGAGTGCTCGAACTGCAAGAATGATTTTAGTTACCAATGATCTGTGAAATAATTGGATGATCCGTTCCTTGAGTCAGAACCTTTGTGATATTGAATTTTCTCCTTGTTTACTTATCTTTGCTTTTAAAACTCGTAATTTTTATTTTGTCTTAGTAGTTAGTAAACCAACAAACAAAATCTTTTTGGACATTGTCAAACTAAGAACTAAGAACCTAGTTCCTTTGGGATTCGACCTGGTACTGCTACTACTGCAAATTTTGTAGTTTGGTAGGATTATCGGATTAATTTTTGGTGCCTCGACAAGCTTGCCACCATAACTCTGGAATAAACTTAACATGTATCTGTAGTTGACTAAATTCATGTAAGATGCCAAAGTTTGATTTGATTCATTCAATATTTGTAACATGTGCATATGGGACCTTAATATATTATGAAACCCAAAAATAGGCATTAACCCTATCGTTACTTCAAGCTCGAAAAACGGGGAGTGATGGTTTGAAAACAGCCTTTTACCTTCTTACTTAAAGTACTTTATCCTAAGTAAGTGTGGGAGAGGGGTTGTTGGCGAATACTTTTCTGAGGTTAGGTACAATTTAAAGAAGAAGAAAAAGAAGAGCATTCAATGTTGATGCTAGTCCATTGAGAGGTGAGAAGTCTGACAAACAACAAGTGGAGTGTCCACAGGCCCGTCGATGAGAAAATATGAGTAAGTAAACTACCCTAAGTTGCTGAGCCACTATGTAAATTATTACATAAATCAAGTGGAAAAATGCACAGGGTAGGGGCCTTGGTGGGAAAGAGTCTGAAGAAAAGCCATATGGACCACTGAAAAATGAGTATGAGGGAAGTGCGTTGAATTATATAATGAGAGGTGTAACTATAAGCCTTCGGTTTCATAATATGTGTAGGAGTAACATTGCGTTGAAATACGGTCTGAATTGGGAATCCCAAGTTCACTGTTCAGTGGTATATTTGCATTTGAATTTTTGTATTTTATGCCATATGTGATAGTGATGTCCTTAGGAAATGGTTTACATGCACACAAAGGGCTAAAGGGTAAAAGCATGTTGTCTCGGAGGGAATATATTTATTCACAGCGTAATAGTTTAAGCGCATTCGTAAACAACTTTTTTGTTTCTATTTTTGTTTTTCAATTTGAAAAGTAGCTTAGAACATGTTTTGGATAAAATTGAGATTTGCAATAGATTTCTTTGTCCAATAATATAAAATTTCTTACTTCCACCACACTCGCCGCCACCAACCCTCACTGGTTCGTGGTTTGCTGGCCACATTCCTGCCAACTTAGCTAGGATATGGTTGAAATCTTTACAGTCGATGGTTTGACAACGATGATGGGTGGTGAAGAATTACAGGTGACCAAATAAATAATAGTTATGAAGTTGAGTAAAATTGTTTCGAAATGGTTTTTAAACAATTTTGCATATAGTACTTTTTTGTCTCGGATTTTAAGTTCAAGAGGTTGTCCATACACTGCTAAGATACATCATGTAATTGAATGGGAAGCCCACGAAGAAGACACTTATCACCATTTACCCATTTAAGTGAAATTTTGTTGGGCAATGCCGTAGCATCTCAAAGGTGTATATGTTATTAATTTACGTCAAAGGAAATGTTCTAGCGAGGGTTTCTTTTTTCATAATAACACTTCTTAGATAATTAATTCCTACAAAAGTATTCTTTCTAAAGTATTTTTATGATATGGTTGAAATGACATAACCACAATATGTATTAGCGGAATGGTTACCAAAAAACTCGCTTCCAATTGCCAATAAAATTGGACAATCAAACATACAAATAATCAAAAAAACTGATAAAGTAAATTAACACACATATTTTAGGAGAAAAATTCAAATCCGAAAAAATCATAAAAATTTAATAACAGTCAAATCTCCAATATCTCTATAATGGGAAAACAGTTTACACCAACTGATAGATACATATGAACTTTACTCAAAAGTGGATAAACAATAATTCAATAATACTTTTCCAAACAACCACTTAAAACACAAAGTGGGTTTGAAAAGATCTCAACGAGAGAAAAAAAGAAATCTCAAAATTCAATTAGAGGCATTGTATATTTTATTGAGAAGATATTTACGTAGTTGCACCAAAAACCAACTTTGTTTCGTCACCTGTCAAAACACCAAAGTGAAATTTTTTTCCCCCCCAACTTAAAACCCCAAAATCTAGGCTTCTTTCTCTCTTTTTCTGAAACAAAAAAGCTGTTGATTGTATTTTTTTTCCTTCTCGGCTGAATCTCACGCACAAAAGCAAGCCAAGCGACGAGGGGTATACCCCTTTGGTCAAACCAAAAACTAAAACCTAATTGGTTTGGGTCAACACCACAAAAATGGTCCTTGGTTTGGGTCTACATTTGAGGGGAACCAGGCCCAACAATATTCCATTCTAGTGCATAGAATATACTAAAGTAATAACGGTTACAACCTAATTGGTGTTATACACGCGCCAATCATTTTTACACTCTTATTTCTGGCACATGAGGGAAGCCAACACCTGTGTCATACTAGAACATTCCAAAATATAAACTAAAGATGTTAAGGCTTAACACATGATCCGGAAAGAAAAGCCAAGAAGATACAGTTCACAAAGCATCTTTTGAACTGTTCCAAGCTGCATCTCCCTCTACATTTTACACTGGAGCTTTAACAATAAGAGAGCACAAAACTTCCTCTTCGATCAACTCCAGAAATGAACTTCCATAGATTCTTCCCTTTCTCATTTTCGTTCCACCACCAGGCAAGAAACCGATGCTAGTTCCACCTCGGCCGAAATAAGCAATAATAATAATTAATAAAGATCGCAATACATACATCATAGTTACGAAACCTTATTTTCTCAAACCACAAAGACAAAATCACTCAAAGGTTTCCAGTGGTTAGTGGAAAAACGTGTTTCGAAAGTAAATGTTTTCATGGTAAGTTGGAAGTGATAAGTTGTTTAAGATATCAGAAAAGCGTGCTTGCAAGTGCCAAAACCAATGGAGATCACAACCTTGGAATAATATATATGAGAGCTCTGAATGAAATAACAGAATCTGGACAAACTCTCATTATCCTAATCATAGATCCCACCTCTTTAACACGAGTGTAAGTAGGGAGGTAAACATGAATTTGAAGCTAACATAACGGCATAAAGCACATAGAACCAAAAGAAGCCAGATACATAGAAAAGAAGGCGATAACGGCAGCGCTACAGTAAACACAGTGGTAACTCTACACCAAACGTTTAATTGTTCTGTTTTGACGTCCACTTGATAATTGACTCACTGAAATGTGAAAATCAAGGGCTGTTAGTTAACACACCACTAAGCACTGCAATCGCCAAAACCAAGACACTAGAAAATGGGGACTGGAAGCAACAAAAATCCGACACACATCGATTAGGCAATAAGAATTGGCGATTTAAGTGTATATCACAAAAGCAGAAACAAAAAAAGAAAAAAAGAAAAAATGTTAACCGGTAGAGGGAAAAAGGAGGTGAATGGATTTTAGGTGAGAATTAAAAATATAGATATAAATCGTGTAGGATTGAGGGTTCCATCAAACACGACAATTGATTTGAAATGATGAAGATCAATTTACCAAATAAAAAATCGTGAAGATCAAATCAATTTAATTTTTAAAACTTATCTCATGTTTAATGCATATTTAGTATCTTACGCCTATCTTTGACACATTTTGTTATTGTTTTAAATTTCAAATTTGTTTCATATCTTTTGAAACAAAAATATCCTTCCCAAAAAAAAAATAAAAAATCTAACCCTCTTTCTCCCATTCTTTCAGCCGCACTCTCTTTTTTTGCAGTCGATGCTGTAAACTTTCTTCCTTGTCATCGTGTTCTTCTCTCTGACGCATCTTTTCTCCTTATTCTCTTCTTCCTTGTTGACTTATTCATGTTGTTTCCTTGTTGTTCGCTCCGCGAGTCTCAGAAGCGAAAAACAAAAAAACAAAAAACCAGCTTTTTGGGTGTAGATTATGCTTTCTGGATGTCTAATTGAAGGAATCGTCCGCTATGTTGTTATGAAGTCAGGAAGTCATTGCTGATAAAAAAATATTTCGGATATTAGTCCAGATACAAAAGTCGCCAATGATGGCGGAGAGTATGCCAGAAGGAGAATATGCCGGAGTGGCCAGAGTATAAAACGTGACCAGATTGATTTCGTCTATGAAAAAACAGAATAAAATCGGAGAACAATTTCCGGCTAGTCATCAAACGCATCATCATCTGGTTATCTAATTAGGAAGATGAAGATAATATCAGGGTATCGGGCCAGTGACAATATTTGCCGGAATCATTCTAGATCTTCACCGTTCCTATTTCGGTCCAAAATATTTTTTGTTATTAAGTTAAGGTAAGAAAAAATTACCTGATCATCCATAAGTAGCATCTCATGCGATTCGACCTGATCATGATTGTTCCATGACGGTCGGTCCCAAGCACGGCAGACCTTACCGTTAATATTCCATCCGCATCTGATTTTCCCGTTAAATTGGCTGACCAAGGTGGACCTTCTTGCCATGGCCATACCTATCAAACGAACTGAATATAGGATATAAACCCGCAGCCTAAAAGATGGAGGATATAAACGGTATATGCTTATGAGAGTGTTTGTGTTTGTGTGGAATTTGATACGGTGAGAGACCATATTTATACCCGAATAAGCGGCACCAATTCTTATTAGGGTTGATGCAATTAGGCGGTATTACGATAAAAAATAAGTTTCAAATTTTGAATCTGATTTGTGAATTAAATTGAATCAAAGTTGGTCGTTTGATTATGAGAAAGATAATGGTTGTTGTATGAGAAGGATGATGGCCGAAATCTCACTTTGTAAATAAAGAATTATCTCATAATTAATGTGTATTGGATATATTCTTTATTTAAATGTTGATTTTGTGATTTGATAGGAATGAAACTTCAACCAATTCAGAAATTAAACTTGAAACTTTTCGCCTGTTAGCTAATTTTGCGTGGATGTAGTAAATTAACTCCATAATTGTCGCAGTTTAATTTTACAGATTTTATCCTGTGAAGCAGCCCAAACATCACGCCGAAAGAACTTTCGGTCCTTTTAGATCAGCACGGTCAGATAACAAACCCTACACCTGAAATTCATGAAAATACCCAAGTCAAGCCGCCCATGAGTGTATGGAAAAACTTATGTTATCAAAGTTCATCATCGGGGCCGAACAAAATTCTCATTCGGGAAAAGCGGCGACAAATCGCAAAATTCCTAAACAGAGGTGTAATTTGAGTGATATGAACGACAGTAATAGGCAGCGGCGGCGATTCAATTAACATTGAATATGAGGAATAGGCATAAGCAGCACCGTCAGATACAAATGGAGTTACAGTACAGAAGAGAATGTCGGCAAATGAGGCTAATGCACCGAGGATGAAGTTCGATCTGCGAATATATCATACTCATCAAGATTACGGAGTTATTTGGCGAATCTTTTCTAATCAAAATGGATAATAGTACCACCGGAGTTGAGTCACGGTTAAAGTGGGATTTTAAGCCGGTATTGCAATCGGCCGTCGAAGCTGCCGGATTGAAACCAGGCGTCCATCGGGAAATTTTATGTCGTTTGATTTTTTTTTTAATCCCTGTAACAAATCAGTAATTGTATTAAGTAAATATAAGATAAAAAAATAAGTTTAATGGGATGTAAATAAAAAGTAAATTACTTGTAAAAGTAACATTAGATATTTACTGTAAATTTTTACCGCAAAACCTATTACTATCCTAATTGAGCGACACGTGTCCTGGAGAAAAAATTTCTTTTATATATATCTAAGATTGGCATTATGGACTGGAGTTCTCATATTCCATATTCAAATCAGTAATTCGAGTCCATCCATATGGATGCATGAAGTTTTCAATTAATTAGCATTTTTATCAACAACGTTAAAAGTTTGTGTGCCTAGAAATTGAGTGACGTTGTATGCTGAACCGCGAGGTTGAAATTCAATTGTCATCATAGAAATAGGCATTAAGGAATTGATTTATAAATGTTCAACAGGTTTTTTTGGGTAAAAATGTTCAACAGGTTAGTTAAACAAATAAGAAATTTGTCTACATTAATGGCCATGGAGAACTGAACACACTAAATAAGAGAGAGCACATGACAAATATTACCTTTTTTTTCATCTGTCGATTTAAGGTGAACCCAAATTTTTTTTCATCTGTTGAACTTCATTTGCAATGTACCATTAAATACAAGTTTTCCAATTTAACCCTTATCTCTCTCTATTTTTAATATCATATATTAATGATAACTATCTATTCTTTTACTTCAATTTTAAATTTTTGTATAGTTCCAATACTTTTAACAAGGGGCAAAAAAAATATTATATTAAAAATATATGTACAAACCCTAAAGTGATAGATTAAAAAAATGGAGATAGTAGCATTTTTCTTATGCTAATAATATCTCCTAGTAAACCACACCTCCTATTAGTTATAGGTAGAGGTCTGCCCATGATAACAATATATAACTGAACTCACCAAGGGATTGAAACGATTGGAGTCTTCCCCAATAAGATTTGCGCTTGATAATGATCTATATAGTATTTTCTAGTTTTTGTTTATTTAATTATCATATTAAGGTTAATTCAATATTTTTCTATCCGTCGCATTTCATTTTCAATAGAACATTAACTCTATATTTTTTCAATTTTACTTTTATATATCTCTAATTTTAATAGTAACACTAGAGACAATTACCTATTCTTCTACTTAGTTTTCTATTTTTCAAACCAAATATATTTAATTAGTGACAATATATGCAAGGCACTCATAATTTAATTTTGCAATGATTATTTTCTTAATTCATGTATACACCCTAATGTCATAGTTTAAAAGAAAAAACTCCCTTTCTGAAAAACCGCGCCGGCCTAATATATAGTTAGATGGATGGCGGAACCGGCAGGAAAGAGTTTGAAGAACGTCTTGAGCTTAAATTCATTTATGTTGCCACTTTGTTAATCATATATTGCTAACTTTATTACTCTTTCCTCCACTTTGCTAATAGAAAAAAAAAAAAAAAAAACGAATAAGGTCTTCAAGACGCATCATGCATCCTGATAGGGTTAAATTAGGATCTCTATCAACAATGTTAAGCTTTACTATTTGGATCGTAGGACGCGGTGGGGGCCATAAACAAATGATCGATATAAACAATGAATATTTCTTTTGAGATTGTCCAATAACTAGATTGTACACTTGAAGATTCACGTGTATACTTTATAATTTCATGTGTTACTGAATCATTTTACAAATGACTTCATTATCTCTAGAACTCACACGTCTATAAATACAATTAGTGAAACTATGTCAAAATAACCAAAAGACTTTTCACCTCTTTTATTGGGCTATTATCTTTTTGAAAAAAACTTTTCACCTCTTTTATTGGGCTATTATCGTTGATTAAATTATTTACTTCTCACAGTTTATCCTCTCTTATGGCTCCTAAGCTTGCCAACTACTACTGCATTCTCCTCTTGATTCTTGTAGCAGCATGTAAGCAAAAAAACTGATTTTAATTTATTGTTTTTCTGATTTCTTCTGTTCATTAATTAATGCATGTACACATATTTTTAACGTTGAGAGTTTTGAGAATAACACATTAGTTATACATTATAAATTTTTACTTGTAATATATAGAACACTTAATACCTAAGTTGGCCTCAAAACCTTTCTGGCTTAACAGTTCGATTCATCCTCCTTGCACTATATTTACTTAAGTGATGAATAACATATCTTTTCCTGACGTTGATAGCTCATTTCACAGTTGTGATGATGATTGAAGTTGAGACCTCCTCGGAAGACAACACTTCTAATATCCGAAGGCAAAGCACGAAATACCATGATATGAAAATACTGATAAGAAAATTGCTCCAAACTGAAAATCTGTGTACTGGTAGTCAATTTTGCACTGGTATGGGTACAACATCAACATGTCCTATTGACTGTTTTTACAAATTGTGACATGCTCTCTCTCTCTCTCTCTCTCTCTCTCTCTCTCTCTCATATTATTATCGAAACATGGGATCATGTAATTTTAAGAACCTCTACAAAAGAGGCTACCTGGGTGAAACTTAAAATATGGTTTCTGTTATAAAATAAATATAAAGAACTGTAGAGAAAGAACAATGGAGGGAGAAAATAAGTTGAGAGAGGGAAAGAAAGAATTGATCTGTATTATTTTTGCAGAGACTGCTCTCCTTTTATGGAGGAGATAGATACAAGGATAAGAATAAATAATGATAATATCTAACTATAATAATATCTAACTAAATACTATCTCTGAACAGTTGATTCCTTGTATAACTCTTCTGACTTGTGGACATCCACATTAAATATTTATAACACTCCTCCTTGAATGTCCATGTTTGAGATAATACCTCGTTAAAACCTTTACTAGAAAAATCCAGTGGGATAAAAATCTAATAAAGAAAAAAGATTAGATTCTCAGATATTACGCTGTCTCGTTAAAAACCTTGTCAGGAGAACCCATTGGGACAAAACCTCGATTAAGGAAAAAATAGTACAACGTAGGGTTACTCCCCCTGTTGAATGCATCACTTGTGATCTTCTCACTGCATGCATGAATAATCTTGAGTTCAGAATATAATGGAGTTCTCTGTAGGAGAATTTCCAATGAGATACTTGGGAATGCCCTTAGCTCCAACTACATTGGACAAATGGAGACTGTCAAAGATTGGTTGAAAAGATGACTGCAAAGATAAAAATCTGGTCTTCAAGGAATTTGTCTTATGCAGGAAGAACATTACTTATCAATTCTGTGTTGCTGTGTTTAAACTCTTACTGGGCTAGTATGTTTTGATCCCACAGAATTTCATACAGCAAATAGTTAAATGTTGTAGAGACTTTTTGTGGGGAAAGAAGGAGACTGGGAAAGTTTGGGCTTTGGTTGCTTGGAACCAAATATGTAGACCAAAAGGAGAAGGTGGTTTGAGTATCATAGCACCTGGAATTTGGAATAGAGCCCTATTAGGGAAACAACTGTGGGATATTGCAAATAATAAAGAGAGTCTGTGGATCTGATGGGTGCATATGTATTACATCAAAGGGAAGAACTGGTGGGATTATAAGATGAAAAATGATGTTAGTTGGCATTGGAAGAAATTATGTGTCATTAAAGATCAGTTAAAAGGTGGCATCAATCAAGGGATTTGGCAGGCAAACAATGGGAAAAAGTACACAGCCAGTGGTGGTTACAGGTGGATGAGAGGAAGAGATCAGAAGTTTGCTGCTGCTTGTATAGTATGGAATGGCTACAGTCTTCCAAAGCACAACTTTATAAGTTCGCTAGCTTGGCATGGCAGGCTGCTGACAACAGACAGACTAGTGAAGTTCCATGTGCCAGTTACTGAGACTGAGTGTTGTTTATGTCATCAGGCATCTGAAAGTATTGGTCATCTGTTTTTCACATGTCCTTATGTAAGAAATCTGCTGCTGGAAATGCAAAGGTGTATAGGATCAATGGAGAGTATTGAGTCTCTGAATGCAGCAAAACTGAGGAGAGTATGGAGATTTAGCAAGGTTAAACAGAAGATCTTTTATGCATGTTTAAATTCTGTTGTGTATAATGTGTGGCAAGAAAGAAATGGCAGGAGATTTGGAGAGGTGGAGAAGACAGTAAATGAGAGAATAGGCAAAATGAAACAGGAGCTAAGCCGGAAATTTGTATATACCATAAGGAAGTTTAAAACAGCAGAAAAACAATTGTTGCTTGAGTAGGAATATATGTAGAGGTTGGCAGTTGTAAAGTGTTTGTGTGCTTTGATTTATATACAGATTTACATTTCATAAAAAAAAAAAAAAAAGAGAGAGAGAGAGAGGGAGAGAGACTAATTTCTATGATGAATTAATAATTTCTTAGAATTGATGAATGATTAATCAATTATATTCTTTATCTTTAGAAAAAATGAAATATTTATGGATAAGTTACAGCGCGCCTAAACCGATAAAAATTAATGTAAAGGGCAAAAGAAGGGAATGGATCAAAGAAGCAAGATGTAACAACAATTTGGATTTTTAAAAAGAGGTACAAAAATATTAACCATAAAAACTTGACTGGAGAAATAATAAGATCAAAACATCATCAAAGCAAACACAACAACAACAGCAACAACAACGACGCGATTACAAGTAATTTTATTTTTTCACTGTGTAGAGTCGGCTATATAGATCACATGACAGCAGGAGCTCGATCACAATAACAGCACTGCTCCATCAAAATGAAATAAATGATCATTTGGATTCAGGACAATATTCAGCGCAATATTTGAAAGATGATCCTTGATCTTTATGACACTTCATTTTCACGTCATCTCTGTGACAGCAATCAGCATCCGTCTTGCATTCTCCCCCAGAACCGACGCAACACTTGTTATAGTTACACGACGCATCCGCGTAACCGTCGCTATTGTGCTTCCTGACCTTACAGCAATCCGAATTTACCTGACATGCCTTGCTAGGAGCCTTGCAAGTTCCCGGTGATGGAGGAAATGGAGGCGGCGGCGAAGGAGGACAACCAGACCCAGACTGGCCTCCACCACCAACTCCAATCTGTATCCCAATCCCAACATTAGCTTCAATTAGCTTCCTTGTATTAGAAGTCTTCTTGCTTTCTTCAACTTGATCTCGGGTCAAGGGGATGAAGCTTTCAGGATCAACTATTGCGACTGATTCCGACGACGCCATAGCTTTTGTTGTTGTTGGTGATACGAGGAGAACTGCATAAAATCATTCATTCATTAATTTAAATTTTAGTTTCAGTCAATACCCTATTGTGCATAACTGTGGATTTGTTGACGTTGTTAGGATAAAACCTTGGTTGGAATATGAGATTTCTAGTCTACGTAATGCAAATAATTTCATAATCTAAGACGTGGTCTTCTTTATTGTACCAAAACATAAAAGAACTAATTAAAATCAAGGAGAAACAACCAGTTTTAATAGAACAAAATTAACTATGAACAAAGCTAGAGTGTGAGACTTACAAGAAATGATTGCTGCGAGTAAATAGACCATAAGAGAAAAAGATGACTTCTCCATAGTTTGAATAGGTAGAAGAACCTGTGCTTGCTATTAGTAAAAGATTGAAGTAATGTGCATTTTTGTAGGTATTTTGGGGCTTAATTTATAGGGGTATCGACTTGGTTGTTTCAAATTTTTATATTACTCCACGAATTTGGAACTGTTAATTGATTTATTTTGATAATGTCATGGCGACAATATATACTGAATTAAACGAAGTAACAAACTGATGATGATGACCCATGACTTGACTAATGATCACCTCAACTACAAAATATTCTTCTTTGACTTCTTTGATGTTGTTTAAACGCTGCAACGAGGGGTTTTTTTTTTTTTTTCCCCTTTAAGAACAAAAAAAAAGAAGAGAGAGAGAGAAAGAGAGAGAATTTCCAGTTAGTTGGTACTACTTCCGTCCCACAAAAATAATCCATATTGATTTTTCAAATTTGTACTAAAAACAGTACAAAACTCAAAAACTCAATGTGGATTATTTGTGTGGGACAGAAGGAGTAGTTTCCAGTCGAATTGATATAACCTCATTCGCTGAGGTAATCCCACAGCGACATGATGCAATTAACCTCATTTGGGTTTTCATACTACCTCTATCCCAAGAATAGAAATAAAATTAGTCCAATTGAATTTAGAAATTAATTCTACTAAGAATAAATAAAACTTAAAACTCAGTATGCGAACTACTTTTTTTTTTACGATATAGAGAATACATTTGTAATCTTTTATTATTATTCTTATAAACCATATGAAATAACTCAAGATCGATCCAAATACTAGATATTACACACCTATATGTAATCAAAGGTTATATATTATTTGATGTTCATTTGAAAAAACAGATTTATTAGAAGGGATCAAAGAAATTAAAAAAAAAACAATAATGTGAACAAATTTATGAGCTTATATAGATATACCTCGAAAAATGATACTCAAAGTGTTAGTTTTGAAAATATATAAATCAAAACAAGTGAGTGAAATGTTATACTCAATTCCTGGAAAAATAATGATGTGTTGTTAAATTAAATTAACACTCTCCTTTAGGCCCCAAAAACTTAATCAAGTTTATTGTACTATTTTAGTTCAATAAAGTGAATAATTTTCCTGAGACGTAGACCAGTACAATGAAAATTACTTTTTAATTTGCTGGATGGATAAAATAAACATTATTCGAAGTTGGCTGAATGTATGTTGTTATAGGATCCTTTTCACTCTGCAAAGTCCTCAACATCATGATGATCAACGAGTTTGTACTTTAATACTCATTTTTTTTGCTTAAATATAATGATAATGGCATGAAAACAGGAAAAAAAAAAGTATAAAGAAAGCTGATCATAATCCATTGCCTATAGGCTGAAGGGATTTGTTGTGCCGCTCAATTTCTCATCTCAACCAACCAGTCATGGCTTCAACGACATAGAGTAGCACGCACGAAATAAAGAATAAAAATTGCCATTAGATGAAGAGATTAATGACACCTCGACCCAAACATTCTTCGACTGCTTTTATAAAGTTTCTTCTGATGGTATCGGGTATGAGGATGTGATTGCGGTCTTTTTTCAAAAGTGGCCACCGTCGACAATATTCGTTAACTCAGGAAAAAAAAAAAAGTTACTTATATATTCATAACGAATTTCGAATCCCAACTTAAGGTTTAGGGGATTAGTCCCTGCACCCAATCACGATCCCTTTGATTTTGTGATCCATTTTTCATGTCGAAGAGGCTAGCTAATTCGTTCGAGTTGTAAGAGCTCAGTTGACTTTTTTTATTTTTATTTTTTGACAGTAAGCTTAGTTCAATTATTGGTAATAAATATAGTCAGCCTCGGAAAACGTCGTATAAACTGGATAAAATGCTCAGTTTGGTGAGGATCCACTGAACGAAAAAATGGTTAATTTGGAAATTACAAAATACATGCTCCGACGTAGAAGGGCTTGTTTGTCCAACTTTTATTTTGCCTTTTGCCTCATTTTACCTCTTAAACACAAATTTCAATGCACTATCTAAATAATATCTTAACTTAACTTTTAAAAAATATTCCAAAAATTATTTTTACACAATTTTCGTCCACCACCACCACCACCACCGCCCGCCACCACCAGACCGTCCCGTGTCACTGCCGGCCAGATTCCGGTCAAATTCCGTCGCAAGAATTTAGACGGTTCGGCGGCAGCAGGGGGTGGTCCGGCGGCAGAAGTTGGTCGATGGTAGTAAAAAAATATATTATTTTAATTAAAACTATCCAAATAATTTTTAAAATTTTCTGACAAAAATATATTTTGAATCACATTTCAAACGTAAACCAAAAATTAAACGAAAAACTAAAATAACCCATCATCCAAACAAGCCCTAATTATTTTTACCAAAAAAGAAAAAAAAATAAAGAAATAATAATGAAATTGGGCTGTTTGGTTTGGATATGAGGCTTTTGTCTGATACTATTCCCATCTTGACACGTGTTAATACTAACAAACTAACAAAATGATAACTTACAGTAATGATTCGGTAATAGAAACATGCAACATGTTTAAACTTTAAAAGGCTACTAGATGCTTGGTCCGGGGATGCCCAGCATGCTCAAATGTACTTTAATATAATAATTATAATAATAATAATAATAATAATAATAATAATAATATTTGGTTTATGTGGGTAAAAAATAAATATATCAAATTCGAAGGGCATTAAGGGTATATAATTGATTTATATGGGTAAAAGTTTAAAAAATCAAACTCGGACGGCAAGAAGGGTAAATAATTGTTCTGCAAAAAAAATAAACAAAAAAACCAACTAAACTAGTTTTGTTTTTTGGTCGTTGTTTGTATCGAACAAATCTGGAAATGGGGTTTAAACTTTAGAAACTTCATCACAATTCATTCTCATTTTAGAAGGTGCTGAATCCAAAAACAAATCATCTGATAGTCGGCGTCAATTCATCGACCGGGCGTCGAACAAAATCTCATGTGGTTTTGTTTTTTATAATCAATACAATCAGTTTCGAATGTTATCTTCATATTCATCCGATTAAAATGGGGGGTCAGATCGATTGAATTACTCCGCATCATTTCAATCAATTGAAGGTCAAAAGGGTGTTCACAGATCACTCCGTCCAGCATTTGTTATGGATATCTGTCAGTTGCTGTGTATATATTCTGATTCAGTATCAATGGGTTCGTGAGATAGAAGATTATTCGATTTTAAGTTTCTGATTTGCTCGTTCAATTCTCTAGGTGGCCATTCACATGTCAACAAATATTCTCTCTGACTTTAACCTTTTTACCTGTGTCTGCTATGAATGCTTCAGGGAAAGGAAACTATTCCTATAAACTGGAACTATGGCCACTACAGCTAGTTCAGCTGCTCAGAAGTACTATATATTGAATTGGATGCTACAGACAGAATAGTTGGCAGTCCAGGTACATTACAAATTCCTATGACCTAACCTTCTGCATCTATGGTTATGTACATTACAATTGGTATTGTAATGATTTATCATATGTTATTGTTTATGTAGATATTCTGATAGAGTTAAAATATTCATTACATAATACAGTCCAGCTTAGCTCATGGTCCAGTTTATTTTAATGTGTATCCAAATTTACAGTTATCATTGTCTGATGTTAATATACTCGATGCTTTAACATTAAATATAAAATTAAATGGTTATAATTATTTACCGGGAAGTGAACTTATTTGTTTACATTACCGTATTTGTTTTAAATTATTAAATACTTTAACACCCAGATGTAAGATTATAAGTAAACCATCTGATGAAACCATACTTATAAAAACTAATTTTTATAAATCTCAAATTAGTACTCGTAAAACTATTAAATGGGAAGAAATTGAATTTCCAGAGTCTTGGCAAATTAATAAAGGAATTAAACGAAACTCATTAACTCATAATGTTACAAGTTGTAATATTACAGAAATTGAACAATCTGATAATGTTCAGATAAGTATTACTTTTGATAAACCAAAAATTCCTAAATTACTAAGATCTAGCTCTCAAAGATCTTTTAAATCTTATATTGATCCAGCCGATTCTCATAGATTTTCGACATCTTCAATTCTTGAAATAGATTTAACAAATAGAATAAATCAAGTAAAAATTGATCCATATAACATTGTTCGGTCTGCTGATAGTAAGACTTATGATAAGGATATGCCTTCACCTTCTGAAATGGGTTATCATGGCGAATACCGAAAAATTAGATTTTAGTCCAGGATCTAATATTAGACAAATAATAAGACAAGAATTTCAATCAAAAGTGGAAACTTTTCAGAGAATGGTTCTTTTCTACTTATGATATTAAAAATCAAAAACTTATACAAAAAGAATTTTATGAATATGCTTCTTTTCACAATCAAATAATATATTTTGTTCCGTGGTTTATAATCACTTATCTTGATAAATATATTTTCCTCCTTGAAAGAGAATATCATCTTGCAGATGGAAAAATTACAAAAGGAATTTACCCTCCACAAAAAGAATTTGTTCTAACAAATGCAACTCATATAACTTTTTCTGCTTTTCAAAAATTAGTTGAAAGTGAAGTTTTACCTTCTACTGTTTCTTTAGTAAATAAATTTATTCAGCAAAAGAATTATACAAATTTATATGTAAAAATTTTAGGAGAACAAATTAGTTCTTTGCATGATAAAGTTGACAAATTATTTTCTCTCATAGAAAATCTTCAACAAACAGTTAAACCAGTTTTGATTGAAAACAAAAATAAGGATATTAAAATAAAAAATTTTATACAACCTCCTCCTATAGTAAAAGATTATAATCTTGAATCTCCACACGTATTAGAAAAATTATTGGAAGAAAAATTTAAAAATCTTAAATTATCCACTTTAGAATTTTCTGAGAATATACAGAAAGATTTTGATAAAACTCTACGAGATGAAATAAATCGTCTTTCTCATAAATCTAGACATAATAAATTTGCTAATAAACCATATATGAATCATTATTATTATCCTCGACCTTCTCCACAAGATCTTCCTTATGAAGAACATCAAGAAACTACTAATAGTTATAGTAGTCGTTCTGTTTATGAATGGAATTGTGATGCATTTACTGATAGGCAATTAACTAATATGGTGCATAGGATGTGAATGTACTCCTCAGTTGCAAAAGCAAATGGTAATACAGATCAGGCAATCGCAAAAATGATTGTTTGTGGTTTTACTGGTGTCCTTAAAGGATGGTGGGATAATTATTTAACCGAAAATGATAGACAAAAAATTTATAATACAGTAAAAATTGAGAATGAAGGAACATCTACACCCATTATGATGGAAGATGCAGTATATACTTTGATAGCATCTATATTAGAACATTTTTCTGGAAAGTTTACCAATAATCAAGAAAATATTCGAACATTGTTAAATAATTTTAAGTGTAAAAAACTTACTTCCTTCAGATGGTATAAGGATTCATTCTTATCAAGATTCATGGAATTACCAGAAAGTAATAGTTCTTATTGGAAAGCTAAATTTATAGATGGCTTACCAACTCTGTTTGCTGAACGAATAAGAAAAGTTCTTAGGAAAGATTTTCCTTATATTCCTTATGATGATTATACTTATGGTCATCTAATAGGTGTTTGCACACAAGAAGGATTAGCTTTATGTAATGAAATAAAATTAAATCAACAAATTAAACGACAACAATTATCAGAACGACGACAATTAGGTCAGTTCTGTGATCAATTTGCTATGGATATAGGACCAGAAAATAGGGATAAAAGAATGAAGAAAAATAAAATTCCTTATATACCTAAAGGTAAAAGACGACGTAAAAGAACAAAAGAACAAAGAGAATTTAGAAAAAACTAATAAAAAAATAAAAGAGACATAACATGTTTTAAATGTGGTCAAAAGGGTCATATTGCTCCTAATTGTAAAAAGATTAATAGAATAAGACTATTAGAAATAGATGAACAACTTAAAGAACAAATATGCAAAGTAATAGAAGAATCAGATACTGAGTCTGAAACAGAAGAAACTAATAGCTCAGAAACTAATATGCTTGAAAATGATGAATTTTCATCTAGTTCTTCGGATGAATGTCTTCCATGTCAAAATAATAGTAATAATGATTGTTGTAAAAAAGATAATAATCTTTACAATATTATATCTCAATTTCAAGATTTACAATTTAACATGTTAACAACTGACAATGTTTTAGAACTTCTAAAATAAATACCAGATCATGATATTCGTGATAAAATAATTAAAATGATAGATGTGTCTAATAAAAAAGAAAAAGAAGTTAATAAAAATGATATTGTTTTCAATAATAATCCTTATTCAATGCAGGAAATAGAAAAAAGAATGAAGAAATTACTAAATAAAGAAGAATCATCTTCTTCAGTTATAGCTATTTCGGATTTACAAATAGAAGTCAATAATATAAAGAATGAGATAAAATATTTAAAACAAAATAACGAATTATTAGAAAAAAGGATTAAAACAATTGAGTATTCACAATTAGGTGAAACCTCTATAGTTGATCTACAAACACTTCAGAATTTAGCTGAAAATATATCTGAAGATCATAATTGTGAATTCTTAAAAATAATACAAATAATTACATCTCAAAGATGGTATATAAAATTAACTCTAATGATAGATAGGAAATTTGTCTTAAACACTGTTGCAATGATTGACAGTGGTGCTGATTTGTCTTGTGTTCAAGAAGGGTTAATACCCACTCAATATTTTGAAAAAACCTCGCATGCATTAAAATCTGCATCTAATCATACATTAGACATTTCATATAAATTGCCTAATGCTTTTGTTTGTCAAGATAATATTTGTCTTCCGCAAACATTTTTATTAGTAAGAAATATGCCAGGAGTGCCTATTATATTAGGACTTCTATTTTTATGTATGTTATATCCACTTAAAGAAGTTAATTTTCAAGGTTTTATAGGAACCTATAAAGACAAATCAATAAATTTCCAGTTTGTCTCAGACCCTATAACAAGGTCAATTAGGTCATTAATAGAAGCTAAAGAAAAACAATTATTTTTCATTAAAAATGAAATTATGAATTTATCAATACCTGAATTATTGAGTAATACTAAATTACAAGAAAAAATAAAAAAATATCACAATACAATTTCAAGAATCAGTATGTGCTGATCACCTAAATGCTTTTTGGAATAGAAAGAAATATTTAGTTAATCTTCCTTATGAAGATAATTTTAATTAAAAGGATATTCCTACTAAGGCACGACCATGTCAAATGAATTCTGAATATATGAATTTATGTAAAGAAGAATTACATTCTTTGCTTCAAAAGGGTTTAATAAAACCTTCACAATCTCCCTGGTTATGTACTGCATTTTATGTTAATAATGCAGCAGAAAAGGAACGTGGCATCCCGAGATTAGTAATAAACTATAAGCCACTTAATAAAGTTTTAAAATGGATAAGATATCCTATACCTAATAAAAAAGATTTATTATCAAAATTATATAATGCCAATATATTTTCTAAATTTGATTTAAAATCTGGATACTGGCAAATTCAAATAAATCCTGAGCATACTTATAGAACTGCTTTTAATGTGCCTATAGGACAATTTGAATGGAATGTAATGCCATTCGGATTAAAAAATGCTCCTTCTGAATTTCAGAAAATCATGAATGATATATTTATTCATTATATGGATTTTATAATTGTTTACATTGATGATATCTTAGTATTCTCTGATAATATTGAACAACATTTTAAACATCTTAATATATTAAAGGATGTTATTTTACGGAATGGCTTAGTAATATCTAAACCAAAGATGCTTTTGTTTCAACATAATATAAGATTTCTTGGTCATCAAATAAGTCAAGGGAAAATAACCCCTATTCAACGATCAATTGAATTTTCTTCTAAATTTCCTGATGTTTTCACTGAGAAAATTCAACTCCAGAGATTTCTAGGAAGTTTAAATTATATTTCACCATATTATAAGAATTTACAAAAAGATTTAGCAATTTTATATGATTTGCTTAAAAAATCAATTAAATTTGATTGGACAGAAAAGCATACTCAATTAGTTAAGCAAATAAAGGAAAAAGTAAAAACTTTACCATGTTTAACATTAGTGAATCCGAATTGGAAAAAGATAATAGAAACAGATGCTAGTAGCATAGGATTCGGTGGAGTCTTGAAACAGATTAACCCTCATAATAATAATGAATATCTTATTAGATATCATTCTGGTAAATGGACAGAACCTCAAAAGAAATATGCAACGGTTGCACAAGAATTTCTTGCTATTGTAAAATGTGTATTAAAATTCCAAGATGATTTATTTAATCAGTCGTTTGTCATTTATACTGATGCTCTTGCTGTTAAACACATGATTTATAAAGATTATAAGCATGATTCTTCAAAGCAAATATATGCTCGATGGCAGGCTCATTTAGCCCCTTTTGATTTTGAAATTTTATATAAAAAAGGTAGTGATAATTCTTTATCTGATTTTTTATCACGTGAATATTTGCAGGATGGAGTGGCCACAAATTGATTATCTTAAACCACTATCCGTAATACATATTGCTTATAATAAGATTGTTGTTGAATATAAGCATTATAGAACGGAATATATTTTTGCAAAGTATAGATTAAATCACTTTTTACGAGTTCGTAATACGATTCTTGATTGTGCTGATGAATTTACTTCACCACAACAGATAATATCTGTTTCAAAAGAACTTGAATTTGTCTATAACATGATAGAAGACTTCACTGAAAGATTAACTGAAAGTGAAGAAAGGTTAAATTATTGTAAAGCAAAATTATCATTAATAATTCTCTAATGTTACAGGATTATGTATCCGCCCGATAGAGGACGCGGCCCTAATAGAGGTCGTGGAGGAAGAACAATAAACCCTGTAATACAACATGGGAATAAAAAGCTAATAGCTGCTGATTTTTCAAAATCTCAGGAGGAATCCTCCTCATCAAATGCGAAAATGGTCCAAATAATGGATTTTATTCAGAATGATTCTGCATTATATAAGCAGATTATGGATCATATCCAAGAGCAACAAGGTGATACCTTTACTACTAAAGTAAGTGAAACTGACCAGGATAATATCCGGTCATATGAAAAAGGATCCACAAAGGAGGTAATATTCCTTCTTGAAAACGCTGATATTCAGTGGAAAAATGGCCCATGGGTAATATTCCGAAGATATCTAGCAGAAAGGGTAATGATACCGGGTGAGTCATACAAACCCAGAAATTATTATGAGAATATTCTCAAACAAACCTGTGAAATAACACATTTTCAGTCTAATCAGACTACAACTGAAGTTTATAACTTCTCAAAAATTATTATCAAAAAGATTTTATCTTCTGAGGAATGGGGAATTTCAACCCTTTCTGAAAGAGAAGTACGTAATACTCCTACTTCTCCTCCTTTGAAATTTACTTACTGGGATTATATTCAAATTTTTTACGAAACCTTTTATTATGAAAACCCCAGAAAAAAGCATGCTTGGTTCATTAAGATATGTTCCAATGTATATTCTTCTCCCATACCCAATTGGTTTATCCAGTGGTGGGCATTATATGGCCCAACAACAAAAATTTTGCCAGATAATTTTTCAAAATTATATTATCAATGGTTAAAATCTTCCCCTATCATTGATAAACTTCAACACAGTCATATCTGTGCTCCAGAAAAAATCACTTTGTTTACTTCTTTATTGAATTCTCGATTCCTTGGATTTATAAATGGGTTCCTGAAGTTGGATTCAATGAATTTCAAATTCCGTGTCTTTATAAGACATATTATACCAAATTTTGGGATAAATTAACAAAAATGAATCACAATACCAAAAGAATGGAAGGACAGGACTTGCTGGACGAAATTGCCCAAAAAATCAAAGAATATACTCAGGACAAAGGACAGCTCAAAGCAAACCACGATGAAGAAAGTCCATTCAAACACATCACAAAACGAATTCAGCTTCAGCAGGGAGCAATTAATAAGGAAGAGATAATATCCGCCTATATGAAAGAAGTTAAAGCAAATCTTATCATAAATTTAAAAAATCTCGATAATGAATATATTTCAGAAAAATCAGATGTTTCGATGAAGAGTATTACTTTCAATGAAGAAAATTCTTTTGCAATATTGGCCGGAGAATCTCAGCCATCAGAAAATGATGACGATCACGAGGAATTTATCAAAAATCTGTTACAACAGATCCAAGAAACAGCTCAATCAGACAAAGGAAAAGAAAAAAGTATGAAGTGACAAAAGTAGGAATCTACTTTTGAAATTTAATACAAGTGGGCCCCACAAGCAGTCAAATCTGAAGAAAAGCATGTCAAATAATGACAAGAATTAATAATTCTTTGCAAAATAGTACTTAGAAACTTTGTCTATAAATAGAATGTATTAGTTCATTTGGAGAAGAACGATTCTCTCCTTTCTTCTTCTTTTCTCTCGAAACTCTCTCTCTCCCTTGTAAACAAATCATTCAGTAAATATATCTTTCAAGTTTGAAGAATAGAAGAAGCTTTCAAAGGTAATTTTTCTTTTAAGTTTGTTTTAATTTATAGTTTGAAGTACTCAGACAATGTCTGAGTAAATCCTTTGTCTGAATCAAACATTTGGCTTTTGTTTACATAAATTATACATGAAAGCTCTATCTCCTTCTTCTCTTTTAATTAAAATACGATGATTTGAGATTGGTTCCGATTCCGAATTCAGTCGGAAAACTCAACAATAAGTGCATTGGGCTGGAAAAGTACCCGTTATGATGAATTGTTTAAGGGGAAAAAGAGGCCACATGATGCACAATAAGTTGTGGATTCCAGACAGGCTTGAGAGTCGGGTGAAACTTTTCCATGCATCTCGATTATTGATATTTTAATTAAGGATGGATAGAGATTTTGATCCTGTAGCTGGCTGACATGGCATAGCTCTTGGATGAATGGTATCAGCCAGGGTGGTGGTTTGGATTCTGCTCGGTTTCCTTGCTCATCTGTTTGCTCGGTCTTACCGGCTAAGATAAGCACTCGCCAGGCCCCAGCCCCACGCCAATTTTGGTATCAGAGCGGTTATGTATTTTTTATGTTTACAAAAGATTTGTTTGATTCAGAACCTAAATTAAAAATGAATAATTTAGAAACTACTTCAATAAAAAATTCAGTTCAAGAGGAATACAATATGCCTCAACAGCTTGCTCTTCTTAATAAATGGTCAATACCAAAGGTACCCACTAATACTTTGTATGAATATGGTATGTTTGATTGATACTTGGTTAAACAGGTAGTTAAAACTACTGAACAATCAATTGCTTTAAATTCTGATGAAAGGGTTTTACAACTTTTGTCTGCTACAGATATTGAATCTTATAGATCTAATAAAAATTACAAGTTTATGCATATTGGATTGGTGCAAATTGCATTTAAACCTTTAACTTTAGAAGGTTTACCTGAATCTTTTGTTGCTGCCTTATGTGATGGTAGAAATTTACATTGGAAAAAATTCCTAATGGGCATAATACAGTCCAGCTTAGCTCATGGTCCAGTTAATTTTAATGTTTATCCAAATTTACAGTTATCATTGTCTGATGTTAATATACTCGATGCTTTAACATTAAATGTAAAATTACATGGTTATAATTATTTACCGGGAAGTGAACTTATTTGTTTCCATTACCGTATTTGTTTTAAATTATTAAATACTTTAACACCCAGATGTAAGATTATAAGTAAACCATCTGATGAAACCATACTTATAGAAACTAATTTTTATAAATCTCAAATTAGTACTCGTAAAACTATTAAATGGGAAGAAATTGAATTTCCAGAGTCTTGGCAAATTAATAAAGGAATTAAATGAAACTCATTAACTCATAATGTTACAAGTTGTAATATTACAGAAATTGAACAATCTGATAATGGTCAGATAAGTACTACTTTTGATAAACCAAAAATTCCTAAATTACTAAGATCTAGCTCTCAAAGATCTTTTAAATCTTATATTGATCCAGTCGATTCTCATAGATTTTCGACATCTTCAATTCCTGAAATAGATTTAACAAATAGAATAAATCAAGTAAAAATTGATCCATATAACATTGTTCGGTCTGCTGATAGTAAGATTTATGATAAGGATATGCCTTCACCTTCTGAAATGGGTTATCATGGCGAATACTGAAAAATTAGATTTTAGTCCAGGATCTAATATTAGACAAATAATAAGACAAGAATTTCAATCTGAAAAGTGGAAACTTTTCAGAGAATGGTTCTTTTCTACTTATGATATTGAAAATCAAAAACTTATACAAAAAGAAAAATTACCTTTGAAAGATTCTTTTATTCTTCAAACTTGAATACCAAAATTGGCGTGGGGCTGGGGCCTGGCCAGTGCTTCTCTTAGCCGGTAAGACCAGGCAAACAGATGAGCAAGAAAACCAGGCCGGAATCCAAACCACCACCCTGGCTGATACCATTCATCCAAGAGCTATGCCATGTCAGCCAGCTACAGGATCAAAATCTTTATCCATCCTTAATTAAAATATCAATAATCGAGATGCATGGAAAAGTTTCACCCGACTCTCAAGCCTGTCTGGAATCCACAATTTATTGTGCATCATGTGGCCTCTTTTTCCCCTTAAACAGTTCATCATAACGGGTACTTTTCCAGCCCAATGCACTTATTGTTGAGTTTTTCGACTGAACTCGGAATCGGAACCAATCTCAAATCATCGTATTTTAATTAAAAGAGAAGAAGGAGATAGAGCTTTCATGTATAATTTATGTAAACAAAAGCCAAATGTTTGATTCAGACTAAGGATTTACTCAGACATTGTCTGAGTACTTCAAACTATAAATTAAAACAAACTTAAAAGAAAAATTACCTTTGAAAGCTTCTTCTATTCTTCAAACTTGAAAGATATATTTACTGAATGATTTGTTTACAAGGGAGAGAGAGAGAGTTTCGAGAGAAAAGAAGAAGAAAGGAGAGAATCGTTCCTCTCCAAATGAACTAATACATTCTATTTATAGACAAAGTTTCTAAGTACTATTTTAGAAAGAATTATTAATTCTTATCATTATTTGACATGCTTTTCTTCAGATTTGACTGCTTGTGGGGCCCACTTGTATTAAAATTTCAAAAGTAGATTCCTACTTTTGTCACTTCATACTTTTTTCTTTTCCTTTGTCTGATTGAGCTGTTTCTTGGATCTGTTGTAACAGATTTTTGATAAATTCCTCGTGATCGTCATCATTTTCTGATGGCTGAGATTCTCTGGCCAATATTGCAAAAGAATTTTCTTCATTGGAAGTAATACTCTTCATCGAAACATCTAATTTTTAATATCCTTATTTTTTTTTTCAATCAAAATTGGTATTGTAATGATTTATCATATGTTATTGTTTATGTAGATATTCTGATAGAGTTAAAATATTAGAAGATTGACTGTGCAATATGGAACTACATTTGAAAAATGTATTTATGGATGAATAATGTTCAACATAAGTAATTAATATCATCATAGCTGGATTGTATAGAATTATATCTGTTAAATCTTTTCAATGTATTGACAAAGAAAAAACGTTAAAAGAAAACTCCACAAAATAACAAAATTATTAAGAGTGTAGTATGTTCTACAATATATAATAAAATTGAAAAAAATAAACTGAACATATTAATCCAGCAGAATAACTGGAATGTAAATAGGAAGGAAAATTTAACTAACATTGCGTAGAGCCTCTTTGTAAACCACATTCCGTGTGTAATTGGCCCGTGTCCCGTCGGGGTCGGAAATTAAAATCTTCAATCCTTTTTTAGTAGTTACCCTTGAGAATGCCATGTATAGCTGTCCATGGCGGAAAACTGATCGTGGTAAGAACAAATTAACCATAGAAAGAGACTACCCCTGACTCTTGTTGATGGTCATTGCAAAGCATACAGTTATAGGAAACTGTCTCCTTTTCATTTTGAAAGGGAAACTACTATCAGTTGGTATAATTTTCATCCTAGTAATAGGCACGACATCTCCTATGTTACTTCCTGATATTATCTTACCTTCAATGACATAACGTCCCATCTGTGTTATCTGAAGCCTGGTACCATTGCATAGTCCAGCCCTTGTATCCACATTTCGCATTAATATCACTGGAACATTAAGTTTCAGTAACAATCTGTGATTAGGAAGTCCTAATGGCTTGACACTGTTAAGGAATTCAGGAGTGTATATTCCTTCATCTGATTTACCGCCATGTTCTGATATACACATGGTGTCTGAACTTAGGTACTCATGTCCTTCTCCGGGTAACAATCCTATCAAGTAGTCGTTCACCCTGTCAACAACCTCGTGTAGGTGCTAAAATGGCTCTTTCCTTAAACCAGCTAGGGTCATTTAATTTATCTAACAATGATGGATATACAGTCCGAACAATAACATCAACAGGGTAACCTGGTTCCTGTATGATTACATCTTCTGTAATTTCAATTTCAGCTTCCCCATCATTGGATTCATTAATCTTACCTTCTCCTATTTTCAGCAACCATTCAACGAACTCACGTATAGATTCAGGGTCATCAGTAGTATTTCCAACACGTAACCTCATGTTAACAGTTAACCGTAGAACTTTACATTTTCTCCATCAAAAAGAGGCTTTTATTGCAGAACTTACAATGTATGGCCTGGTTCCATGGAGAATTATAGGTAAAATCTGTCGAAAATCACCACCGAGAACAACGACTTTCCCACCAAATGGTTGCTCAACACTATTTGGAATTTACCGCCTTAGGCTGTCTTTTAATGTCCTGTCCAAAGCTTGAAACAGTGCTTATGTATCACAGGTGTCTCATCCCAAATTATGAGTTTAGCTCTCTTTACCGAAGCACATAAATCACTTCCTGATTTGATAGTACATGTTGACTCATCTGTTATATTAATTGGTATTTGAAACCTAGAATGGGCAGTCTTACCACCAACCAAAAGTAATGAAGCAATCCCACTGGATGCTACATTCAATACAATTTCTCCTTCTTTACGGATTGCAGCTGATAATGTGCGCTATAAGTAGGTTTTTCATGTACCACCATATTCGTAGACAAAAAACAGCCCACCTTCTTCCTTAGCATCAGCACCTATAATCTCTTGGTAAATCATTCTTTGCTCATCAGTAAGGTTACCATATGATGTAACCTGTTCGTCCCTCAGCAATGATCTATCGTAGTCTAATTCATCATGGATCATGCCATTCGTTCCATCATCGGTAAATAAATTTCCAGGATAAGGTAAATAAGGAAAATCCTTCAAACTGCTACCATGAGATCGTAGTATTAACTGAATCTCCTTTAGTGCATGCATTTTGAGCACATCTTCAGTTACAACATAATCTGACTCAAAAATTAACTCATGTTAGTACATACTGTAATTATAGAAAAATAATTTTTACAAAATATAAAATAGTAATGCAAATACTTAGTTCATATACGTGGAGATTTGACATATCTTTATTCCTGTACAACCTTTTTAATTTGATAGGAATATCGCATGTGTAACATTTCCACGTTTCATTCCAAACGTGATCGGGTTTAGAAAGATTGTCCCCATCCAATAAAGTTGCAAAAAGATTCCTGCAATAGTGACCTAGACCCCAAGTAGCGGCCTCTTTTATGCAATCAATGAATTCTTTATCATCTTCCAATAAGCCTCTTGCAAAGCAAGTATCTTTGAAGGTCAGATATTGTGTTCCATCATATGTCATGATATCTTCGTAACATGTAGGGCTTTTGACAATGTTCAAAAGTACTCTTAAATAATATGGCTCACCAGCAGCCACAGGGACTCCATGAATTAAACCAATACTTGTACCTTTTTTCCTTGGTTCCCAAACTTTCTCTTTTCTTTTCCACACGAACTTGGATGGAAAATTTATGTATGTAAGATTTCTTGCTTCTGGATATATTTGGTTAGCTTCCCAGTGAACATTGATTGTCTATTTAAATCTCTGTTCACTACTGCTTCAATAGTTTGATCTTTATCATATATAACAAACTGATGTCCAGGCATATGAAAACTAAGACGCGCTACATGATGTGTCATGTAATGTATAGGAAATTTAAACATGCGCCATGCAGCTTCACATCCTAATAAAAATCTACCTTCATACCAATCTTTAACTTTATCTTTTGGACCTTTGTCGTAAATTTCTCTCATAGGTTCTCCATTTACAGTATATTTGAAA
This sequence comes from Oldenlandia corymbosa var. corymbosa, assembly GCA_949775105.1. Taxonomy (NCBI): domain Eukaryota; kingdom Viridiplantae; phylum Streptophyta; class Magnoliopsida; order Gentianales; family Rubiaceae; genus Oldenlandia; species Oldenlandia corymbosa. Next base: position 3,367,965 of record OX459123.1, read on the forward strand.
CATACGTGATTAGATCCCTTATTCAAATATTTGAAGATATACTTGATAGCACCAGATTGATTGCACCATTCCACATTAATATGTGCATGGTATCTAAGAGTCAAGTAACGATTGTAACTAACAACCCATCTGTTATCAAAAGTAAAAGCATTTTTTTCAAATGTTCTACCATCATCTCGTCTCCTGTAATCTGGAAAACCATCTTCACTTATACTGGTTATGTCCTTGAACTTTTTTGGGAACCTTTTCGAACATTGTTTATTCACCATGCAAGGACTGAAGGGGAAATCATTACCACATGGACTATGAAGCATCATTTCAGTAACAATATTATACAAAACATGATCAGTATGCTTATCTGACAATTCTGCACTTATGAAATTGTCAATTTCTTCTGTCCTTGAAGTTTGTCATCCCTGTGCAACCATACAACTATATGTGCATGGGGTAGACCTCTTTTCTGATACTCGACGGTGTATACAGCTGGTGATTTTAAAAAATTGTAGTTAGGATTAATTAATAAGAAAACCTTCTCAATAATATATGAAAACATAATCAGAAAACAATCCTTTAAAAAAATTATTGATGCAAATACCTGCTTCTTGACGACCAAAAACCTTTTTTCTTTTAATATCCTGCATTAGTCTATAAAGTTTTATCATGAAGACTCGTGAAACTATGTCTGTTCTATCTTCAGGCTTCAACTGTTTTTTATTGTAGTATCTGATTATTTTTGGCCATTTATTGTTGCATGTGAAAGTTAATAAAATCTGGATATCCATAAGTTTTAACAACAGCTATTGCATCAATGTAGTTTTCATGTTTCCATCTGTCACCACCTATGAACGATGACGGTAGAACAAACCTCTGTACGGTTTGATAGGGAGTGAGAATTTGTATGGAGATGATGTCAAGATGTTTGTATATGGAGATGATGTGAAGATGATTGTGTGGTTTATGAAAATTGACGAAGCTTTTCAACGCTATTTATTTACTGGTGGTAGTCTCCTAATTAACGTCCCTTGATGTTCCCTAAAAATTAGGAGTTTATGATAGGAATTATTATAGGATCAGTTTTTTATTTAATATGATGATTCAGTTCCCACATTAATAGGTTTTACAGACCTTTTCTTTCTCAGTATTTATCTACTTTTTTATCTATTTTATTATTATATGATTGTAGCCAATTATTTTAACTAATTTTTAAGTTAAAACAGTATATCCCATTGTTACAGAAAACTGAAAGGTCTTTGAAACCTAACAATTTTACATATAATAAAATGCCCTAGGAATACATTAAAGTGAATTTTATAGTCAGAGAACTTCAAAACATTAAACATGTATAAAGAAATCTGAAATAAGTATGCAAACTCAGTACCAATATAACATTCATTATTGAGAATCCTAGAATTAATACATATCAATTGACTATCTTTAATATGAAATCGAAATATGTCTTCCTTGACTGAATAGTATCCCTGTCGAGATTAAATTCAAATTGGCTTCCTTTTGCAAATCCATTGTCATTGAGTAGATTCATCCAGTTCCCAACCAGTTTGATTTGAGAGAATCGTTTCCCAATATAAAGAGGTTCTTCATATTCATTGGATAGACTCTTGTAGTCGTCTGTATATTGGCAATTTTTTTGCCAACAACCTCCCTGTGTCTATGCTAGAAACTTGTTGGAATCGTCTGTAAAATAGACAAAATCTGTTATGAAAAAAGGAATCATTTGTTCAGTCATGTAAATAAAACCACTCTGTTACAAATAATTGAACTTACAATTGCTTTCTGTACATAATGATTATCACAAATAACAGTCATGAAACGGTCTTCAAGTAACAGAGTGGTAGGGCCAGCAATCTCCATGCCATTTTGTTTTTAAAAAAGAATTTCAAACCGCATGTTTCCATCGTACTTCAAAATTGTCCATTGAGCTTCCATCAACAAATCGTTGTTATCTGAAAACATTTTCTTCCATTCAGAACCTCCAAGAAGCACTCGATCACCATTATCTTCTTCCGCATATGATATGTCAATTTGTACAGGTGTACTCTCCAAAATCGATAGACCAAAAAGAAGCATCGTCATGGATTAAAACATGATCCTCCATCAATAAATTACTGAAATCAAATGGAATGATCTATATAGCAATAAAAGGTATTGTGTTACAATTTGAGAAAACAAATTAGATTCAATCTAGATTTATATGATTAAACATTTGAAAAGAAAATATGCTTTATACCATATGATCCTTGATGTTGCTGTAGTAATCCCAACAAATTCTTGGGACTGGGGGAATTATTAAAGCACCAAAATTGTTAAAAGCAAAAACATGGACAACCCCTGTTTCCTGAACTGTAAAATACAGGGCATATTTTTTGTCAGCAATTTGAGTGACGTCACAAAAGCTACCCATTGCTTTCCACCAAGGAAAATTGCATTTCTATCCTGATTGAACCAGCTTGAAACATTGAAACTATTGTTGTTACTAATAAGTACTATTGAATCGCCATTACGAGGATTTTGTGACAGCGATCTCAATCATGTTTGATGACCACTATCTTTACCATACCTTGAATTTGGTAGCCTTTATAAAGAGACCATAATCATATATTATTCTAGTAACTTGATTGTATTACAATAACCTATGCAGTAAATATATAATAAAATTCATGAATATCTGAATAACTCAGAGATGAATTGAATTTCATGTTTTCCAGATTTATAGGGAATGATAATTATAATGTTGAAACCAATTTGATGAACATTTTCAATACCATACAACCCTGAGTAAATATTATTAGTGTTAAATGATGGCATTTTTATTTTTTACTACGACATATTGTATTACTTATATCCCCTTTACTTACTATTTCATCATTCATTTCAATCCTAAAAAGACTGATCAGAGCTTCTTGATTAACACTATTACATTGAACAATGTACAGATGTAGACTTTTTTGGAGGGGGACTGTCAGCTGATATATCTTAAGGTATGATTTGCTAACTTATTATCATCAGCGCATTTAATATAACTAAGATCAAAATTAGGTATTAAAGAAACTGGAAGCTATAAAATTCAAATGTATCATAAAAACTTCATTATAACAGATTTTTGATATGAAACCATGACAATCAGAATGAAATATTGATAATTTATCAACTGAATGTATAGTCTCGAAATTGATACATCTAGACTCTAAAGATTTTTCCTTTATTGTGGAAACAGGGATTTGATTATTGCTCAGACTATTCAGAGCTTCCTGACATGCTTGTTGGGATGATACTTCACACTTTCTTCATCACAATTGGGAAGAGATGTAGACTTTTTTGGAATAGGGCTGTCACTTGTTTCATATCCAGGTAATCATAGCTAAACATATATTATAAGCAAAAACTACTATAATAAAGGTTTTTAACATTTATAATGTTCCCAACAAAGATTATATGATCTTTGTTAAGAATACAAAACCTGAAAACTTGAAAAACATCAATCTGTTAGTCATCAAACACTAAACTATATTGATTTCAAAATACTACTTTAAAAGGAAAGACAAAACCTGAAAAACTTGATAGCATCCAAATGATGAAAAATTAATAAAGAAAAGTATCAGGATTAATGTGAATCAAATATATATGTGATTTCATACCTCTTTTACTTAAATATAGACTCATTGTATGGTGTTAACGTGTAAAAATGCACATATCTTATGTTTTGTGGTCTTTCATTGTAGAATGATCCATGCAAAATGGTCCGGAAATGGAGCAAAAATATCATTCAAAAGACCAAAAATTCACAAGTGTTGATCAACGGCGAATGGTCCACTTTGAAGGGCTCATAACTTGAGCTAGAAGCCTCCATTTGGAACCAACCAAATACGCCTACCAAGCTCAGAGTGCGAACTACAACTTTCATGCAGAACACTTCTTCAAATTCAGGCTTTTTAATGATCAAAACTGCAGTTGAAATCTCAACTGTCAGAACTGAACCCTGAAATTTGCCAAAGTTCAGCAACAATTAGTCAAATTGCAGAGAGTGTAACTTGATGTCCCCAGCTCGGATTTAAAAGTTCTTTATAACATTGCTGATAGCAATCTCATAGATGAAGCAAATTTCGTTAATGCAACCATCAAACAAGAAAGTACAAAGATAATTTGTCTATCCCGTGAAACTCAAAAGAGTGCGGAAAATTCACAAGACGATCGTTTATCTAAGTGATTTCTATCTCTTAACTCAAACCAAGCAAAGAACACATTATCCATGAAAGATTCGAATTAAACAACAAACCACACTAAGAATAGCAAAGACACCATTCAATATACTCGATCAGTCATCATTCAAGAGACTCAAGAAAGGTAGGAGCAAACAATGCTCAACTATGAAGGAATACTATTGATTAGTAATCTCCATAACCATATGCAACACATACACTATCTCAAAATGCTTATGCCAAAGTACAACTCATCCAACAAAAGTAGGACAAACCCCATAATGGAACTCATGAACACACTCATCATGAATTCGAACACCAAGCAAAAAGAAAGGCTCATCAATCGAACTACTAGAAGTAGGATGAAAATAAGAAGTTTAATTTTAAAACAATTCTATCAAGAAGCATACTTGAAAAAGAACGGTTTCTGCAAGATCAAAAGATCCAAGACAAGATAAAAACCCTCTTCGTTAAATCATACTTGACACGAAAAATAGACACACCATTTAACAAAAATTCCTCACAGGAAAAACTCTCAAAAGAGACAACAAAAATGACCACTCAAGGGTGCTTTGAAATTTCGGCCATCCCCCTTATTTATAGGCTAAGATTTTCGGCCAGCACCAAGAAAAGAAGATCAAATAGGACTCTCTAATCTTATCTCACAAGGAGTAGAAGTAGAAGAGTATTTGATCTCTTTGACTCTATCTAAAATCTAGGAAACCTTATCTAAATAACTTATCCTCAAGTAGGATAATATCTAGAAGGAATTTAAGACTCCTAATCAAAACACTCTAGCTTTATTCAGCCCACATGGTTTATCTAACTAGATAAAACTCAAAAATTGACTCCTAGACTTAGACAAACTCTAATTCTCGAAATTCAGCTCCCAAATATTGAAGTAAAATGTCTTGAACGCCCTTCCAAAAGTGAAATATTGGTCTTGCGCCCCTCAAGTTGTAGAAAACTCTAATTTACTCCAAAACTTGTAGAATCCTCTTTATTGACTCCAAAAGATTGGAAAAACACTTGAAACAATTTAGATAGTTTGCAACATATCCAATTGTGTAGCAATGGACTCAATCTTGAACACTTTAATCAAATAGGCCGTCCATTCAAGAACCTAAATGATTCTTCTCTCTAGCTTGATCAATGATCTTCATGGAGCACATAGAGTCAAACTCCCTTGATACTCTTGAGCACTTATTTCCATGAGGTCATCATCTCCTTTGGTTTGAACTCCAAAGTTAATGACATTCTCATCATCTTGATCATAGCTCTCTTGAACCAACTCCCTATCACATAGGTAGTCAAGATCCATCCTCTCTTCCTTGATTGGCCTGCAAAGTAAACTTGGCATTCCAAAACTAGAATGAAGGACTAGCTCATTCCCCTCACTAGGAGAATCACCATGGAAGGCTACATGATTCTCATCAGTTGCGAAGCAGAAAGAGAGAGCTACAGATGTCATGAAGACCACTTCTCCCAATTCAGATGATACAATGGTCAAAAAATGCTGCAGAAGTTCAGTCACCAGTTCTGCTCAGGAAATATGCAGATTTTCTGGAAACCTTATCCACATGTCAGAGGTCATAACTCTCGATCCATAACTCCAATTTCAGTGTTCAAGATATCATTTTGAAGATAAAAGAAAGATCTACAGCTTTTGTAAAGAAAGAAGTTCCAAATTCAGACTCCATGCAGGAGAAAAAAGGCAAAGAAATTACTTACTCAGACTCGAAATGAGGGAATTTCAACAAGCATTTTGGATGCAGCACTATAGCTCTTTGAATTCGATCAGAAAACACAAATTAAAGCCCAAACGATTCCATGGTAGTGGCAGAGGAGATCTTGGGAGCATTTTGGTGTAAGTTTTGTCAGTTTTCATGAATAAACGACGGAGCTCCGATCAACAAACTGGCGAGAGGATTCCGGTGGCCGGTGACTTCAAACGGGGAAGGAGAAAGAATTTGGGAGAATTATCATTAAGGGTATTGGAAAAACAAAAATTATTATTAAGGGCAAGCCATTTATTATTATATTGAAATCAGATTTTATTGTTAGTTTAATTGTGAAAAAGACTATTCTATCCCTCTTATTAAACAAATAATTCCCTCATGTGATCAAAGCTTTCAAGTGCTAATTTTCTCCGCCCCTCACCGAGATGTCCTCCTTTACGCCGTTGCCGCAGTTAGTTGCGAAGCTCCAGTAAACTAAGTAACTAACAATTGGAATCTGATTTGTTTGATCAAAACTATTTTATTCAGAAATATGCTTAATCCTTTTTTATTTTTGTCATTAAAATTTGTTCCTATTTTTTGGGAGTTAAATCAAAAGCAGAAGTGGAGTTTTTTTGTTCCCTCTTTTTATTTTGGGTAGCATCCGATTTAGTCGGTGGTGAAGAGGAGGGTTTTGATGAATATCTTGAAAGTATTGCCCTTTATGGATTGCAAGGGAAAAAAAGCCAGAAGTTCACAATAATAAATTTGTGCAGTTATAAAGGTTAGTAATTTGAGAGTTAAGAAAAATGGGGCAAAAAGGCACCAGGTGCCGCAAGCCCTCAAAAATTCAAATACATGAGAGTAGGAAATATTCATAAGTTGGTAGGCTGAAATAGTCTTTTTACATTTAGAAAAACATTAAGCGTGCTTTTAAAACTAATAGAAAAATCTATGCCCTTAACAATAATTTTTGTTTTTCCAACGCCCTTAATAATAATTCTCCCAAAGAATTTTCAAAGAATTGCAAACTTAACCCTCCCTTCTCGGTTGATTTGCATCGGAGGGCCTCTATTTGCTTGAAAGGAAAAGCTGCACAAATCGTGGTCCTCAAGTTTCAAAAATGTCGAATAAGTCCACACATATAATGCTATTCAGTCCTTAAATTTTCCCAGTTAACCACTTTGGTCCCCACGATGTCAATGGCTATAAATTGATATTTTGCAAACGGATTTGGGACTTTTGACTCTCCAAACTCACTCTAAGCTTAGTGTTCTAGGGTTCTCTTATCTTAGCATCAAAGTAGAATAGTGTTGTTCATTTTGTACACTATTTTGAAGCAAGCATTCAAGATTAGCCATGGATGGACATGGACTTAGTGTTTTTGTTGGATTATGGTGATTCTCCACCATGAAAGAAAGTGGTAATATCTCTCCTCTTTATCCAATTATAATGTCTTATTTATTATTAATTTTGAATGGTTTTTCCTTTATAATTTGTAGCTAAATCTTCTTGAATTTCTAAGATAGAGGATGGGTGTTTGAGATTTCCAATATCTATGTTGATTATTGTTATGGGTTGTGTTTATTAAGTCCATTAATAAGGTTACTATAGGAGATGCATGTCATTTGATTTGATCATTTAAATGGTGTGTTATTAAACTCTCTTGAATGACTCTTTATCTTAAAGAGAACATGAATTTGTTAATGGAACTCTATTAAACCTCGTTTAGGCATAATAGGTTGAAAGAGTGAATAAAAAATTTTAATTGCGTTAATTAAATTGCCTAAGTCACATATGCATAGGGTTAGTCATACAATTTTAGGAACTAGGAATAGAACCTAGAGCGAAAAATAAATATCATTCCTTAATTAAGATGACCTTAACATTAATTGGCATGGATTGAAGAAGGTAAAACCACCCTAATCATATCTTAGGAGTTACTTCCAAATTGTGTATTTTTAATTGTTTTCTATTAATTTTTATTTATAATTTAGGCTCCATATTTCGCTTATTTGTTTAGTTTATCTTAGTAGTCTAGTAGAATTTTCTTGTAAGACTGTTGAAAACTTTAACTATTTTTATTTATTTCCTCTATTTTATGTTTAGAGTAGTTTAAAGTAATAAGAAATTTCAATTTCACTCTAACCAACATTGTAAACTCCGACTCCTCGTGGGATCGACCCTACTACAACTACTACAACCCAAAATGTATCCTTGCATTAAGTTGAGTGGTATTAGGTTATTTTGTTCTTAAATTACACATTAATAACTTAAAATACTCCGCTTCAAGGATCAGGACCAGTACAGCAATCTGATCTGTAGAAATAAAGTACCAAACAAATTGAAATAGTGTTTAATATGAAAACCATGAAATACGTAAATCAAAACCCACTGATCCAGATCTTATTTACTATGACTCAGCAACATCATTGTTCTTCAATTTGTTGGCAGTTTCCTGACACACTTGTTGGCATAAGACTTGACGCTTTGATTCCCTTCATTTATTTCTTTTGACTTCTTGGGAGGAGGGCTGTCAGCTGTGTCATCACCTGGAAGTCCAATATCGGTTTCATCTATGTAAGATGCCCCAGTCTGCATATATGGTATGTTGTAAGAATGCATATATATTAATTTTACTATATGATTATGAAGGAAGATCATTTAGTTTAAATAAGCATTAAAAAGCACCTTAGCAGTGTTGTATTGAGTAGGAGTAATGTTATGAGCAAATTCAGCACTTAGCTCAGCATCAATGTCCTGAAATAGTCATATAAAACAAATCAATGGACACATATTAAAGTAATATAATATATACTAAGATCATAAATATGGTTATCAGATTTGCAGACACAACGTCGAGATACTTCTTAATCACGTCAGGTTCTGTCATGACCCTAGAAACAGATATCTCACTATCGTTGTTGTAAATATTGTATTTGGAAACATCCAGCCTGAAAACACATAATTTGCCAAACTATCTCATCCAGAATCTTAGGATAGTCTGTTGTTTCCTGTTGGTTAATAGCAAGTGAAATTATAATAGTGAAATAAAATGTGGATTTTATATAGAGTCAGTTAGACTAAGTCAATAAAATACAGTGTAATATCTTGTAGCATACCTTCTCACGAAGTTCAGTAGCAGTCTTGTGAATGAAATTGTACACATGTCTGTCTCGGAGTGTCACAATCCTACTTGCAGAATCATCCCTCACATAAACCTGAAGTTTGAACCTGTATCGTGAAAGATACTTGTTTTAGTGGAACTGTGATAATGATCAAAACCAACGATTTGATAATTTAAGGGAAAACAACATTCAGGTTGTAAATTTAGAATTTTTACTTAGGACCAACAGCTGAAAAAGGTCCATGCTTACTGCACATCCACTTCTTGGGAAAATTGGATGTTTGACTCCATTTGCACCAATGCTAAACTTGTTCACAGTTCTTGGTGCATCAACATCCTCAACATCAACAACTTTCCTATTGCAATCCCTGCAACCTATATAGGACCAATCGTATTCCTTTGCTAACCCAGTAATTTTAGCAAAAACCACAACAGGGCAGGCTTTTAAAACAAAATAAAGTTAATTGTGATTGTATTGTTATTATATAAAAATTGTGTAGAAAACAAATGTCCAACTTTCAACGTTCATCATTATAATTTATCTTTACCTCTTCAATCTCCTTAATCTCATTCAGTGACAAAAACAATGCACCATTGACAAAATCTTCAAGTGTTGTGTAGCCAGATATGGATGACATAATGGATATCTTATGGATGCTGGCTTCTTTGATTTGATCTTCCTCCATTCTATAATAGTATAATAAATCATATCATAGTTAATGAAGCATTCAACTTTTTTTTTTATCATAGATTAGTAATTAGATGATATTTCAGTAAGCATCAAAGGATTAGCTCTGTTTATACTCATATATGGCTGGCAGATTTTCATCATTTAGATATATCCTCCCATTAAAGAGATTGGTAGTGACAGATGTGTTGCCTAAGCATTGGAAGAATACAATCATTAAGTATTTGATGCAAACATGGCAGAATTAAGTAGCAAACTGACTATACCTATAGGCCAACAAATTTGAGCTACCATAATACTTCTTGCAGTTCACATATTGCACTATGAGAACAACAGGATACGGCACATCAGTAGACATAAGATTAGTGATCCTGTTAGCGTATTCTCCCCACAATGTTATCTTAAGCCTATCAGCCCTGTAAACAAATCACATACATATCAGAACTGATAAAATACATGTTTATTGAATATTTGGATTATGCAAAGAACATCACAGTGTTTTGGTAAGATCACCTTTCATGCTCCAATTCAACGGTAATCCTCTTTTTCCCTTCCTCAGCAACAGGGCCACTATAACCAATGATCACTCCAATCACATCTGCAGTCATAGAGGTAATTCAGTTTTTCAATTATAGGAAATTAGTTTATTAATTTCACAGCAAAGCAATGATTTTATATATGCTATATATTGATTAACATATTTGCAGGGATAGAATAACAATGCTTACCAAAGTAGTAATCAAACTTTGCCACAAAATTTGTTATCTCGGCAAAAGGAGCGATTTCAAAGACATGATTTGGAGTGTCAAAGTCAGCTACATATTCCACCAACGTGTTTGGCTCGAAAACAATCTTGTATTCATGCTTGGCACATCGGTAACCGCCGTTTATGTTCAAGGCATGATCAAAGTTTGAGATCCTTCGAGTACAACCTTCTTTGAATCGATCAATGAAATTCTTCATGAATCTAACTGGTATGAATGCCTAGATCTTACCACCCTATATTGCATTGTCATGTTATTAGTAAGAAATAGAAAAATATTGTCTATGGCATTACAATATGAAATATATTCAAATCACAGTAAATTAACTTTACCTAAGCATCAATCAAACACAACTCCAGAGATTTGACTTCCTTCTTTTTAGTGTCTTCTAGCATTTTCCAAATTGACATGACACGCACAACAATCTGAAAAATGCTTGCTTCTTGTTGAGATCAGACCATTAATGTCTACAATGTATCTTTGTGCAGCAAGCATTGGGGGATCAGTAGCATTGGGCACTAGGGCGTCAGCAGCGGCGGGAATTGGTGCAGCCATTAGGGATCTGAGAAAAGGTTGGGTTGTTGATTCAAACTTTAAGGTGGACAAAGGGGAATGGTATAATGAATCTAAGACGGTGCGCTTTCTATGATGCCTGTATATGTATTTATACAGGTTAATTATAGTTTCGTTAACCATAGCCTCAAAGTAGGAAGCTAAGTATATTTTCAAGATTACATTTCAGAATTTCAAAAGGGATATGATGATTCAGAATTTGAAAATTGTTCTGTTATATCAATGTTGAAGATCAAAATTAAAGCTAACTGATACGTTTTTATCAGTTCCATCTTGAAATAGCCATCTTAAACAGGTAAAAACATGTTGATTGCATATGATAAATGAGAGATTGATGAGGTAATTTTGATTAGGTGATTGTGAAAAGAATCATATTACTGTGAAAAAGGATCAGATTAGAGTGGAAAGGATCTGTATTAAATGAGATAATTTATTCTGTGAAAAGAAGCAGTATTGGATGATGACACTTATTTTTGTAATTTGAATATTTTGCAGAAGCATATTTATGGGAATCAAATATGTCTGATGTGCGATATTCTGGAGTTATTGAATATCGATGGTAAAATTAGGGAGCAAAAAAAATTGGATTAGTTTTTTTTAGGGAGAACACTCTGATGATTTTGGGACCGGAGAAATATGGAGAGACATGGCACGTGTCCATTTTTTTTGGTGAAGAACTTTTGGCTTTTGGAAGGAAAATATTGATTCTGAGGTTGCCAAGTGTCCTCGAGTGTTTCTACTTTAAGTAAATAAAGGGATGTAAAAGTATAGGTACCACAGGAAAAATCACAAGATCTTGATTAAAGCAAATCCTGATAAGGTGAGTCAATAATCAAATAGGACAAAGACATGCAAAACATAAATTAACACTCTAAAAATTAAGTTAGTATAGCGAGATGAGATGATAATTATACACTTGTAGAGAGAGAAAATGAATAATATTGAGCGTTGCCTCCCTAAAATAAATGACTTTGTTATATTTATGGATTATTACTTTGCAATGAGAGGCCCATATGCCGATGTGCTTGTTTTGAAGTGCTTGAAGTTGAGCCTGAGAGACCCAGGATTGGGTAAGAAGTATCGTTGGGCTATCAGCTTTGAGGCCCATCAGACCTCTTATGGACTCGGTTAGTGAATTTTATCAACTTAATTGAAACTTTCTAAAGGCGGTACAGTTTTTGTTAGAAGAGTCGTCTTTTGTAAATAATTATGTATTCCTTAGAATCAAGAGTATAATTGCTCTTGATTGCCCAAGTTTTTATAGAGTATACCTGGCGACCAAACAATGCCATGACGGATGCGTTAGCGAAATTTGGCCTATCTTATCCCGTTGAACTTCATATTTTGTCGACTCCGCCATCTTCTATTATAGAGAGTCTTGTACTAGATAGACCTTTTCATCCCACCTGAGAGGGGTGTTTTGTAATTAAGCCACTGGCTTCCTTCGTATTCAAAAAAAAAAAAACAAAAAAAAATTGAAACTTTCAAAAAAAAAAGAAATTAAATTTATTCCAAAATAGTGTGATCATCGACAGGAATGAATTTGGACAAATTAATTTGATTGAGATATCAAACAACAGGAAAAGTTAAAACTCGAAAGATTTTTTTTCTGAAGATTAGACACAATTCATTGGCAACCTTTAATGACCTTCTAGTGCGACATAAAATTGTACTTTTCAAAATGAAACTCCAAATTCCATGATATTATGGATAGAAGGAGTACTAATTTTTCTTTTCTTTCTTGTTTTCCTTTTGAAATTATAGACATAGACTAGAAGAGGATCCCAAAAAAAAAAAAAAAAAAGTCTAGATTGAATTTTAAACTACTCCCTTCGTCTCAAAATTATTGTCCAGTTTGAGTTTTCATTTTTAGTACAAATTGAACTAAAAGTAAAATCTCAAACTGGACAATAATTTTGGGACAGAGAAAGTATATAAAAAGAAGGGAAAAAATAGCCCAGCAAATTTGAATATATAGTGCAAATTTCACATTTCAATGTGAGCTACTTTTCTTCGCGTTGGAGGAAACATGGATTAAATTTGAAGAAAGAATAAGCGTATGGGTGTTGATTGATAATTAAATATTGAACCGGGCGGCAAGAGTTTTAAGAATGTAATTTTGTCCTGAAATTTTTGGAAGTTGCCGTATTGCGAATCAAATTCTAATAATAGAATAATTAACTTGATTCTTCATGCATCCATGAAGTACTTTAAACTAGCATCTGTCTGACTCTCTATCAAAACATTTTGTGAAGTGTAAACTAGTTTCCCTAGTTGTAAACAACAAACTTGATTGGAAAAAAAAACATTAAAACCTGAACATAATCCTCAAAATGAAACCACACTGTTAAAGCGAAAACGAAAACGATCATTTCGTTTCCGCACAATATTTAAAGTTGGATCCTTGTAAACACTTCATTGTCACGTCTGATCTGAGACAGCAATCTCCATCCGTCTCGCATTCTCCGTTGGTTCCAACGCAGCATTTGCCAAAGTTACACGACGCATCGGCGTAACCCCGACTGTTTTGTGCCCTAACCTTACAGCACTCCGAAGTTGCTTTGCACGACTTACTAGGCATCTTACAACACCGTGAAAACATGTTACAACCCGCCTCTTCATCGCAACAATCAGACTTTGATTTGCATCCTTCTTCACCAAGAACCTTGCAAGTCGGAGGAGGCGGCGACGGCGGAGGTGGAGGAGGTGATGATGGGGGAGGCGGAGGAGGTGACGGTGGTGGTGGAGGAGGTGATGACGCTGGAGGAGGCGATGATGGCGAAGGCGGTGGAGGTGATGAAGGCGGAGGCGGAGGAGGTGGTGAAGGTGGAGGCGGCGGAGGACAGCCGGATTTGCCACCGATGCCAATTCCGATTCCAATCCCGACGCCAACCCCAATATTTATATCAGATGAAGACGCCATTGTTTTCATTGTTGTTGTCGGTGACAATAACAGAACTGCACCCGATCATTCATTCAGTAATCAAACTTAAACGTACAAAATCCAAGGAGAAACAGCGAGCTGCTATAGAATAAAATTAACTATGAACAAGAGAGAGGCAGAAAGAGAGACTTACAAGATAATGTTGCCATGAAAAAGAAAAGCTGAGAATAAGCTGACTTCTCCGCCATTGTTTGAATACGAAGGATAACCAGCTGTGGGTAGCTGTTCGTAAAGATTGAAGAAATGTGCAGCATTTAAATGGTCTCAATCTTGGTTGTAGCAAATTTTTTTATTCTCCCACGACTTTGGGACGTCAAATTAATCTATTGAGTTAATATATGGATAATAATATAATAACTGTTACAATTAAGCAAAGTAACATGCATGGAGTTCAGTGACAGTGAATTGGTGATGATGGATCACATGCCCAACTGATCAACTTAACTACAATATATTCATCTCATTTGACTTCTTTGAATTTGTTATACTTTGATCAAATTCTTAATTTCAACCAGGCAACAAATTGAAGCTGTGATGTTCTGGCGCTCCTTCATTATTAGCAAGAAAGTTCTTGTTTGGACGTCCACTCATTTTATATTTTAACTCATTTTACCACTTAAACATAAAACCCAATGGAAAAAAACATTATCCAAACAACTTTCTGATTTACATTTTAAATTCTAACTTGAAACACTTTTTGTTAGTGTAATGACTATTTTAGAACTACAAATAGTTCAGTGACAAATTTGGTAGGATTCCATTGTTGATTGATTGTTTTTGGAAAAATTCTTTTTTGCAGTGACTATAATTGACAGTATTTAATTGTGTAGTGATGACTCGTACTTGATATTTTCAAAATGTAGTTCAAAATATTTTTTTCAAAACCAACATCCAAACAACTTTTTGCTCAAAATACCATCCAAACAACATTTTTATTTCCCATTCAGTTTTCAACTTGAAACATTTTCCACTTTTAAGTGACAAAATGAAATATACGATAACGTCCAAACAATATTTTCTAGGCAATTAAAAAATAAGTACTCTCTTTGATTTTTATTTTTTTTAGTATACATCTCAAAACTTAAGAGTATAAAAATAACAAAAAAAACTGATACTTCCAGCTATTGGAGTATTTGTTGTTCATGTCAAGTTCTCATTTCAACCAAGCAATCATGGCTTCATTTTCTCTCTTTGTTTTGAAACCCAAATAAGTGAAACTGAAATTTGCCATTGGAATTGGATGAAGAGATCAGTACCCATCAACACAAATATTCTTCATTTCATTGACTATTGACCATAAGTTATTTCTCATCATTACTCCTTTGTTAACTCTTTTTCTTTTTTCCTTCATAATTGAAATTGATTACATGGGGCATAATTTTGCTAATTTCTGTACCCCTCCTGTTGTTTCTTGAAGCAGCATGTAAGCAACAATTTGTTTTACTATTCCCCCATACTATGTCTAATTAATGTCATACAACAATGCACATACGAAGGAATTGATGTGTGCTACAAAATATTAAGTATTTTTCTCTATTTTCACTTTTGAGATTCATGGCTAGACTTTGGCAATCTCACATCAGATTTAAATTAACTTGAAGATCCATTAGTTGGGTGTTAACCTATTTATTGAATGAATTGCACAAGGGATTCTCGGATGAGGTTTGGTAAGGGACATATATATGTCCAAAGCAAAAAAAAAAAAAAAAAAACAGAAATAAAAGATCAATAAATAAATTATTGGACTCCATATATATATTGAACTTACAATAAGAAAGAGTATTCAATATTCGGGTTGTGTATGTACTAGTGGTGTATTATCACTCGAGCGAAAACTACAAGCTAGCTGTACTTTGAAGCTCTATTTATCATTTTGTCTATTTTTCACATCATAATACTCAAGGCAGTTTGATCTTGTTGTCATGTACTTCATCTGTCTCAAAAAGAAATTGTTCATATTGAATTTTGAGATTTACATTATTTTTAATACAAATTTCAAAATTCAATGTCAACTAGTACTTTTCTAGGACAAATCGAGAGAGTATTATTTCTAATTGAAAAATTCTATAACATTCATCCAAAAATTACAGTAATTGTCACGATAAGGGGAATGGTTATAATCAACGGTTTGGAAAACATGACTATATGAGTACGTAGCCATTCCAAATTAAGAAACTAGATACATAAAGCATTGGATATGTGATTTCACTAAAAATAGGGATGTCAATAATAATGGCTTATTCCTTTTTGAATTGACTTGTACATACTAGTCTTCAAAAGGTACCAAAGTGAAATGAAAAGAGTAAAACCCATTTTTTGTCATTTAACAAAAATGTGCATTACATATCTCTATTTTACAGAGTTTATGGGAAGATGCATACAAGGCATTTTTGTTTTGGAAACAAAATCTGAAAATTTTCATGTGTTTTTACTTGTTATACTATGCACATTAAGTGTATCTAATTAGGTGCACTTAGACTTTTTTTTTTATTATTCAATAATGGAGGGACTTCATGTATAATTATTTAATATGCTTTCTTTTTCCATTTCAATGCACGTGACCCTTCCCCTTAATTTTAAAAAGTGGGTTTTAAAAATTTCTTTTATCTTGAGATGATTTTATTTCTTAATCCGTAATGAACTAGACCAAGTGTCTTATATCATTTTAATAGTACTCGATGAGATTTATCCAACAAGATCCATCATGAATATGTTTTTCGAAACTTTTAAAAATTTATGCAGTTGGCTTGGTCATCCTGAAAGACGCTATGGTCTTACTTGTGTCTTTTAAGACCAAGACCTAGAGCAAACACCAAAGACCAAAGGCTAAAGACTAAAAATCGAAAACCAAAGAGCAAAGACAAAAAATCAAAGAACAAAGATCAAAGTGAAGAGCGAGTGTGTGTGAAGACCAAAGACTAAAGACCAAACATCGAAGAGCAAAGACCAAAGTGAAAAGCGAGCGTATGTGAAAAACAAAGACCAAAGACAAAAGGCCAAAGACCAAAAACCGAAAACTAAAGATCAAAGACCAAAGACCAGAATGAATAGCGAGTGTATATGAGGAGCAAAGAGCAAAGACCAATGGCCAAAAGGCCAAACTAGGCCCTAACCAACACCGAAATACTTAAACCCCCTAAACTCTAAATCCTAAACAACTAGACCCTAACCGACACGGAAATGCTTAAACCCACTAAATCTTAAACACACTAATATTTTTTTTTATTTTTTGGTTTAATTTTTTTTTAAACTAATGCATAATTGGTTTTAAAAAATTTTATAAAGTTAATCGTGTTACGGCACAAATTAGGCCCTAACCGACACGGAAATGCTTAAACCCTTTAAACTCTAAACCCTAAATAACTAGATCCTAACCGACATGGAAATAGTTAAACCCCCCTAAACCCTAAACACATTATTTTTTTTATTTAAAATTTTTTAAACCAATTAGCCGAGACCCTAGCCTAATTGGTTTAAAAATTTTATAAAGTTAATTGTGTTACGACACAAATTAGGCCCTAACCGACACGGAAATGTTTAAACCCCCTAAACCTTAAAAAACTAGATCCTAACCGATATGGAAATGGTTAAACCCTCCCTAAACCCTAAACACACTAATTTTTGTTTTGTTTAAATTTTTTTAAACCAAATAGGCTAGGGTCTCGTTTTGAATTAAAACGAGACCCTAGCCTATTTGGTTTAAAAAAATTTATAAGGTTAATCGTGTTACGGCACAAACTAGGCCATAACCGACATGGAAATGTTTAAACCCCCCTAAACCCTAAACCCTAAACAACTAGACCCTAACCAATACGGAAATGGTTAAACCCCCCTAAACTCTAAACAACCTAATTTTTTTTTTTTTGGTTTAAAAAAATTTATAAGGTTAATCGTGTTAAAGCACAAACTAGGCCCTAACTGACACGGAAATGATTAAATCCCCCTAAACCCTAAACCCTAAACAACTAGACTCTAACTGACATGGAAATAGTTAAACCCCCTTACACCTTAAGCACACTAGTTTTTTTAAAAAAAATTTTTTTAAAACCAATTAGGCTAGGGTTTAAAAAAAAGTATAAGGTTAATCATGTTACGGCATAAACTAGGCCCTAATCGACACGGAAATGCTTAAATCCCCAACCCTAAAACCTAAACAACTAGACCCTAACCGACACGGAAATGGTTAAACCCCCCTAAATCCTAAACACATTAATTTTTTTTTTGGTTTAAATTTTCTTAAATCAATTAGGCTAGGGTATCGTAAAAAAATTCATAAGTTAAACGTGTTACGGCCCAAACTAGACCCTAACCGATAAAGAAATGCTTAAACCCCCTAAACCCTAAACCCTAAACAACTAGACCCTAACCGACAAAAAAATGCTTAAACCCGCCTAAACTCTAAACACACTAATATTTTTTCAATTTTTTATCTTTGGCCTTTGGTCTTTACTCTTCACACATGCTCGCTTTAATTCTTGTATTTGGTTTTTACTGTTTGGTCTTTAGTTTTTGGTTTTTGGCATTTGGTCTCTGGTATTTGGATTTCGGTCTTTGGTCTTTGGTCTTTGGTATTTGGTCGTTAGCCTTCGGTCTTTGGTGTTTGGTCTTTGGTCTTTGGTTTTTGGTCTTTGGTCTTTGGTCTTTGGTATTTGAACTTTGGTTTTTGGTCTTTGGTCTTTGCTCCTCACACAGCGCTTGCTCTTTCACTCTGGTCTTTGTCTTCGATTTTTGCTCTTTGGTCTTCGGTTTCTTGATCTTTGGTCTTTTGTCGTTGTTTCTCACACACGCTCGCTCTTTACTCTGATCTTTGATTTTTGCTCTTTGGTATTCAATTTTGGTCTTTGGCCTTTGGCCTTTGGTCTTTTCTATAGGTCTTAGTCCTAAAAGACACAATAAGACCAGAATGTCTTTTAGTAAGACCAAGGCTACTGCATAAATTTTTTTAAGTTTTGAAAAACATATTCATGAGGGATCTTGTTTGATAGATCTCGTCGAGTACTATCAAAATGATATAAGACACTTGGTCTAATTATTTACGGATTAAAAAATAAAGTGATTTAAAAATTTAAGAAATTTTAAAAACCTAATTCCTAAAATTAAGGGGAAGGGGCACGTGAGTTGCACATAACTTATAAAGACTTGCATGTTTAGCCCTTCTTTCCTATATTAATTACCAAATGGGGGTCTATGTGGACCTAGCTACATGTATTTAATGCGCATGATATAATTTTCGTGTGTTTTTTGATTACAGCATGAAACTATAAGGAATTACAAATAAAAAAATTAATTATTTAATCAATAAAAAAAAAATACTTACTTTGGGACTAAATTTGTATTTCGGTTGAAGGTTTGGGCTACAAATGCAAAATTTCTCGAAAACATCCATCAAAAGTTCATATAATAATGGGTCGACCCAGTAAAAAATCCAAACCCAATAAGTCAACCCGGATAGCTCTAAAACCCTAATCTCCTCCATTAAGCCCTCATTGGGTAACACTTCTGGTTTTCTTTCACTTCGCCACCTCTTCCGTTCACAACCACTCCGGTAACAACTTGCCTTCTCCTCCTTCGTACAATTTTTTGTTCATATTTTCTTTTCATTGTTTTATCCGCGAATTTCGTGTAATTCAATCTTTGCATTCAGTAAGGTTTATGTCCCAATCCCAATAAAGCTGCTGTTTTTTCTGTTCATGTCTCTGCTTTTGAAGTTACATTTGTGAAAATATCTTTGAGCTGTTGAATCACTGTTTGCTTCTGGGATTTTGGGTTTTGGCCAAGATTGAATTCTGTGATTTTTGTTTTTGGGTTTTTGTGGGAAAATCAGTTTGAATGATAGTTGGGATATTTTAATATGGACTGATTAAGGAGTTCAATGTGTTTGTGTTTTCCAGTTTATGCCGGAGGTGGCAGGAGGTAGTAAGCAGGTAGAAGATTATAGCTCATTCTCAAGACTTGTAGCCTTTAAGCCCCGGCAGGTTCTACTTGCAGAGAAAAAGCAGCTACCTAAGCAGCAACCCGGATTGACAATGACGAAGAAGCATGATAAAGAGCAGCTTAACCAGAAAACAGACGTCCTGAAGGACGATCAGAAGCTTGCTCTGCTTCATTCAGTTGTCAAGTACATCAGTGATAAAGGGTTTGCTAAAACCTTAAAAAAGTTCCTCAAAGAAGCTCAAGTAAAGGTAGGCTGATTGCTCGAGTTTAATAGATGAGCAAGTAGAAGTTCATAATTGTGATAAGCGTTCAGTTATGTAAAGGTTTGATTTGATGTATAGAGAAAGATTAGGTTTTGATTTATGTCTTGGTGGTTTAACAGTTGTCTTGATTCTATTTGTATAAAATTGGATCTTACTGTTCACAAGTCGGTATGTTTGGTATAATTTCTAGCAAAAATGGATCATAATTACTATTGGAATAATAGTGTGTTTTTCTTAACTATGTGCTTAGGTGGGATGAAATTTTCTTCGATATCTGTAGTTCTATTTTTGTTGTCTTCTTTAGGTAGCATTAGTTTGATGATTGCTATTTCTTCAGGATGATGCTTGGAAGGGAAGTTCAATTGACTTGGAGTGCATTTACAGCAAATATTTGGAAACTTGGTAAGCCAAAAATTCGAGATTGGGGTTGTTGCAAAGTTTGAACTGGAAATTTTAGTTTTAGTTAAGCACTACTTTATTCTCCTGATAATTGTGATTCTTAAAATTTGTCATCTGAAGGAGTACCGTTATCTGCTTTTATTGAAATTCTAATATGCTATTGGTATAGACTAATGGCATATTGCCACGGGGGCTCTGTTGTGCCAACCCAACAAAAAAAAGAAAAAAAATTAGAAAGATTATTACGGTGGTACATTGTATCTCTGAATTAATTGGCTGCAAAGACTGTTGTACTAGAAAATTTGTCATATAAACTTTATTAAAGTTCATTTTTTTTGTTTGGACTAATCTTTTTTTGAGCTGTGTGTGAAATGCTAACTATGAATGTATCTTGAGGATTTCCATTGTGAATGGAGATCATTTTTATGTAATGGTTGATACCAGTTTCTGGTCTCATGCTAGTTGAGCTTTTGATGTGCAGTAGAAATGATGAAACAAAAGCCAAAAGCATCATGGAGCAAGGTAGATTCTTATGATAGTTGCCTATCTATCATAACTGATTATTATTCTTTTTGTGCCTTGTTCTTTTTAGTTTAGCACATATTTGACTTAACCCAAAAGGCTATTTATGCAGGAGAATGTGTTAAGGGAACAATGTTGAAAGATGCTG
Organism: Oldenlandia corymbosa var. corymbosa; assembly: GCA_949775105.1. NCBI lineage: Eukaryota > Viridiplantae > Streptophyta > Magnoliopsida > Gentianales > Rubiaceae > Oldenlandia > Oldenlandia corymbosa. The sequence goes on from OX459123.1 coordinate 3,389,259, forward strand.
AGTCTGATGTTGTTAAAGATTTGCCTTCAGTAATTGTTAATAAGAAGAAAAAGAAGAAAAACAAAGAAAATGATGACAGCGCCAAATCTTCTGTTCCAGCGGTCAAGAGTGATAACTCAACTGAGGATCTAAAAGGCAAAGAAAAGAAGCAGAGGAGTAAGTTGTAGTCTTTGTTATATAATAAAAACACAATGCCAACTTTTCCCCATTCTTTGATTCTCTTGAGTTTTGCGCACTGCCGATGGTTCATGGTAACTGTTGGTGCGGATATTTCAGGAGATAAAGAGACTTTGACAGAAGATGGTGGTAACAAAAAGAAAAAGAAAACTGAAAATGATGAGGATGTTAAATCCTCTGTTCCCGACGTTAAACAGGATGATTCCTTGAAGGAGCCAGCTGACAAGAAGAAAAAGAAGAAGAAAAGTGAATTGACATCTGAATCGCAAGAAGAAAATGGGACACTGGACAGTGATAGAACTGAAGCCAAAGAAAAGAAGAAGGGAAAAAAGGATTCTTTAGTTGAAGCATCTGATAATGGTGCGGAAGTGTTTGTTAAAGCACAATCACATGCTACCTTGGACGCTGAAACTGATAACAAGTCAAAGAAGAGGAAAAGGTCTGCTTCTGATGAAAGTAATGAAACACAGACGGAAGTTGTTGAAGATTTTAAGAAGAGAAAAACTGAAGGTCTTAAAGAAGCTGAGGTTAATGGCGAAACTAAAGAGGATAATGGCACTGGAAGTCAATTGAAGACACCAAAGCCAACTAAGGAGTTTGATGAGAGTGAAAAGGGTAGTCTCATGAGCAATGGAGTTGGCAAATTTTCAGACAAGAAAAGTGCAAAGAAGCTACGAAATGGTTCTGCTGAGGTATTCATGAAGCTGTTCTTGATTTTCTTTTGTCGGTTGTCTTCTTCTTTCCATATTCATTGCTTTAGTTACCAAACACTTAAGCTCCTTCAGTAATTTTTTTCTTCGAACCATTTGCTTTGAACTTTTGATAGTTCAATCTCATTGAAATCATCATACTTTCTACCATCTTTGACATTAACCAACAAATCCTTTTTTGTTCCCCTGCTCATCCCCATCCTTTGACTAGCCAAGGTGAACCTGCTCAGAATTAATCTAGGCCTTAAGGAGCGCTAATTCACGAAAGTTGACCTTTAATTACTCTTACCTCCCGTTCTGTCTACCTCCGTCTCTCTGCTCTTCTTTGATACTATAACAGCTCTTTGTGTCTGCAATTTGGGTTAATGGAATGAGAATCTAATTGTTATATTATTGCAGCCAAAAACAGTAAATGCTTTTCAAAGGGTGAAAGTTGATGCAGTGGAATTTGCTGATGAGAGACTTCAGGATAATTCCTACTGGGCTAAGGTGCAGTTAACTCTCAGCTGTTGCTTTTTTCGTGATACGCAGCATATACTATCTCGATAGCTGTGGTTTTCTTTTGAAATTTAATTGTTTTATGTTGCTTTTCGATAGGGTGGTGCAGAAACTGGTTATGGTGCAAAAGCTCAAGAAATCCTGGGTCAGGTGAAAGGAAGGTAGAAATTTATTTCTTGACATTCTCATTCCCGATTATCTTTCATTCCCCATTTCTTATCATGGGAAATAGTACCTCACACAAGGGAACGTTGTTTTTGATATTGGGATAAATATGGGAGAGGGGGGACACTAGCCAACCATTTTCTTTTCATAAGAGTGATGAAAGCTAAATAATATGTGTTCTTACTTCAATTATCAGTCAACTTTTTCGATGAAATAGAATTGTGTATAATGGTGATGATACTAATGTATAATAGTGATGATGGAAATGTGTTTGTAGGTTCTGTTAGCTTTTACAGTATTTTTGAAGTTCATTTTAGCTTCGATATGCTACTGGACATCTTCGCTTTATTAAAACAACTCAAGATGAGACATTTATACCTGTTATGTAGGAGTATTACAAAATGATATATCATGCAAAAAGCAAGTACAAGTTGAGTTTGAAGGAAAATAAATAGGTCATACATGGATAGAACAAGTTGTATAAGATTTCGTACTAATCTAAATGAATATCTTTCTTAGAGTGTTGGTTGGGCCTGGATACAACAAAGTTTTGTTTTCTATAGTGCACCTAGTTCAACCTCTCAAGCTATCTGGAATTTTCCATATGTCATTTCTGTTAATCATCTTTAACCGAAATGAGCCCCTTCATTTCTGATCTCAGGGACTTCCGACACGAAAAGACCAAGAAGAAGCGCGGTAGTTACAGAGGAGGACAGATCGACTTGCAGTCTCATTCAATTAAGTTTAATTACTCGGATGATGAGTAGTCTGGGACACCTTATTGCAAGTGATTTGGTTCCCCTATAAATTTTGGCACGATTATGCTACTTATAAGTTTTGGTTATCAACGTTTGTGATCTATCAAAGTTGGGGTTGTTTATACTTTGTAGCAAGTATTCCAATTGAGAATCTGTCATGTAGAACTAGCCAGCTTATTGAATCCATTTTTCTTTTTCTCCCCTTTTTTTGGTCTTTGAAGTTTACTCATTTTGCGATTTTGCCCTCCTAATTATGTTATTGGGTTAAGTTTTACTCCCTAATTTGCATTTTTTAATTAAAATTTGAAAATCCCCATTTCCCAAGTAGAAGGTTTGCAAAAGCACTGACATTTTATAGGTACAAATGTATGTTCATTAGTCATGATTGGAATTTGTATCAATGCTTTCGTACTATTTTGTAACTTGCATTGACTATTTACAAATTGAGAATAGCTGTCAAAATTTGCTATAAATCAACTGGAGGTTAAGTGGAACAACAAGGGTTACACACCCTCGCTTGAAGAGTACTTATAGAATGGATAAATGTCCTCCTCTGGCCCTTTGACTAGCTCACCTTGCAATTCTTGGTGTAGCAGATGGAAACACTAAGAATAGGTAATCAGGATATCATGTAACATTTCTTCACTCATTATTCCTCTTTGTAATGATCAAGCAACATCTACGGTATGAATTAGGGTCATCAAAATTTTTTTTACTTCATTTTTAATTAATTACGGATCTTATTTGTTTTCTTAAGTTCAAAATTTTTTTCAAAATTATATTTATGTTCTCAAAACGTGTGTATTGTACTTTTTTTTTCTTATAACACTATAAAAAACTCAAGAATTACATTAATTAGTGTTATTATTACTGGCAGTCTCATTTTTATAGACATGTAATTCGTCTTGTCAAATCAATATATTGTTACTTTATGATGAAGGAATGTCACATATTCTATGACTATGTGTTCCACTAGCTTCAACTATATGTTTGGATTGAACAAGATTAATTGTCATTATTAACAGTCTCACTTTAACATAATTTTTTCATGTGAAATCTATATAAAATCACTTTGCGATAAAGGAATTTCACATAATTCACGTGTTCCACAAATTATACGCTAGTTTTGATCATATGTTTGAATTTAACTAAATTAATATTTAATCAAACTCGAGAAGGTGAAAAACCTAATTGAATCTTTAGTTTAATCTTTTCTTGAATTTTTTTTTTTCTTGATGCCCTTATAATTTATAATCATATCTAGAATACCTCATTAATCAGAAATTAATCTGCAAGGCAGAACTAGAAAGAGGAGATGCCGCTGCCGCGTATCAATCCTATGTTACATGTGAGAAGCAAATGTTTCAGAAGAAATTGCAATAGAACACATCGAAAGCCTCATAACCAAGACATGGCGAATGATCAATGTCCATTATATCAAAAACACAAGTCTATTTGTTGAAGAACTAACAAGATGCATTATCAAACACAGCAATACCAGCCCATCACATTTACTGAAATGGTGATGGGTTTGGTGTTCAAGATTCCTGCACTCGATTTAAGCACATGTATTGGGCTTGGATTATCCAGATAGTAGACAAACTGCTAGATTAATTCGGAATTATGATGTAACTTAAGGGCCTGTTTGGTTGCTTGGAAAGTTGAGGAAAGTAAAGTGAACATTTCTGAGATTTTAATATAGCGAAAAATTAATATTTTCTTTGTCCCAAAATTATTTTCCAGTTTGAGATTTCACTTTTAGTACAATTTGAACTAAAAATGAAAACTCAAACTGGACAATAATTACGGGACGGAGGGAGTATTTTACTTTACATTATGATTCCTAATAATATGATTCTTGAGAATCTAAATACTTTCCTATGTTTGTTTACATGTTTGGAAAATAGGCTTGAAAGTGATTTTTTTTTTTAATCTTTTTTTGTCGCCTATAAATCTCTAACATGCCGTTCAAAATCTTGAAACTATCCGTTCAAAATCTAACTACACGAACAACATTAAATATATGTGTGTAAGTGTATAATTATATAATTTAACAAAATTCATAAAATTTTTAGCTAGACGAATCTAGTTAAAACTTTATTAAATATGATGGGCTTAAGTTTTGAAGTTAGATATATTTACCATAGCCATTTTACTATTACAAGTTATTTAATGAAACTTGATTTTCTTTGTTAAAAAATTATAAATTTATTTATCTAACATTTATACATGAACGATCAATAATTCTTTTTTTTAAAAAAAAAACTATTTCGATAAATAGTCTAGTTTTATGTGACCAATCAAGTATTTTAATAATTAATAATTAATAATGTAAAAAGATGATTGTTTGTTTGCTAACTATTAGAAATATCATTACAAGAAAATGAGACTTATCACTATGATTCATATTGCAAACTAAATTAGACTAAGTTAATTTTTAAAGAATTTTCAAAGTCAATGTAAGCTCTTTTAAATTAAATCATTTAATTAATAAATAAATTATTTGTTAATGTTTTCAAATTGAGAATTTTGATGTTTTAGTATTATGGTAATTTTAAAATTAAAAAAATGAAAATATATTTTTTAAATCAAAATTAATTTTTAGATAATTTTATATTAGACAATATAAGTTAATTATAATGACTAATTTAGCTGATCAAATAAGTGTCAATTTGAAAATAGAACATGAGTAAATTTAAAAATAAATGACTAGTATGATAAAAAATGGTATGAAGATTAAACATAAAAAAATGTATAAAATTTTAGAATCATATGGAAAGTAAAAAGAATAACAGCTTTTAGGTGGATAATCACAATCCTGGAATCTTGCACTTATTTTACTTGACTTTCTTTGACTTTGGGATTCTTTTTACTTTCCTATAATTAAAGAAACATTGGAATTTAATAATTATGAAAATGATTACTTTCCTGAACAAAACAAACATGAAAGTTTAAAAACAATGAAAAGATTACATTCTCACCTAGATTCTGAGACAACCAAACAGGCCCTAAGTGTTTTTATGCCTCCTCGTATATAAGGAAAAAAAATCATCTTAGAATCAGTGATCAATGGAATAATATTTCTTTCGTTTTAAATTAAAAACTGTAGTTGTATTATTTTAACTTTACAAATAAGACATTTATTTTTGAACAAATGTGTATTTTTTTTTCACCCTTATATGGATTAGCCTGAAAAATTCCTTTTTATAACTTAAATTGGGTTGATGTGATAAAATTTCAATGGCAGATCATGAAATGGAAGATTAACTAGATAGTCAATTGCACATTTTAAACAATAATAGTGATATTATGCATCAAGAACATATCTTTTTTTTTTTTACTCCCACAATAAAGGAGGCTATTGCCTAAAAAATGAAATTACTATTTAACGGATGGGGATTTCAATAAAAGCAAATACTAACTAAGCAAGTAAACTAAGAATAAAAATAAAAAAACTACGAATAAGATCTTATTTAACAGGACTTTGATGCTTTAAAACTTCTTTCATAAATATCTGAGACTTCTTCATGGTCTTGTGATACCGGAAATTAAATAATACTCCTTCTATTTTTTAATAGATGTCGTTTTAAGGTTTACAAAATTTTTCAAAATATATGTCGTCTTATAAAATCGAGACAACTTTTTTCTTATTTTTTCAATATTAGCCTTACGTTGAAAATGAAAATAGTATTTAAAAGAAATTGTATTGGTTAGTGGTGAGTTGTATGGCTAATAAATAAGGATAATTTTGTATTTTAAACACATAATTTAATATTTTATTAGTATTGATAAAATTACTAGAAAAACATATATTTTGAAATGGAAAGACTGCAAAATCTAACTTCTTAATCAATTAATCACATCAAAATATCTTTGGGACTTGTTATTATTATAGAAATTTAAACTCATTAGACTTTTTGGGAATTGGACAGAGCATCCTTGTAACACGGACGCAACCTCTAACTTCTCAAGGAGGATGATGCTGACGTTACAAAAGTTGGCGCGTTAATTGCTAATCCTCAAAGCTAGAAGATCCAACCTACCCCCAACTAGAAATCCCTCCCTCTAATTTGGTCCCACGACTTAGATTTTTTGTTGTTTTCTTCCTAATTCAAGAATTTTTTTTTTTTTTGTTAATTCATCCACGAATTTCTCCAGGTAAGAGATGAAAGATCTTTTCCACTGTTTCCTGCTAAATTTCTGTAGTATGGGTGATGTTTATGTTATTGGAAGAATATGGTATATTTTCGATTTTGTCTTGTGGGATTTGCAGTTGAATTCAAAGGGATCGGGGAAATTGATTGGAATTGTTAAACAAATTTCTGGGTTTTAGTTTGTGGAGTTTAAAGATCAAAGCTGTCACTAGTTGATTGAAATGGCTCTGATTAGTTATATGGAAATGTAGCCAATGAATTCTTGATTAAGATCAAATTTTTGTTATTCCTAGGAAAGGATAAAGGATTATAGGAGGCAAGAAATGGGGTATCTTTAATTTTCGAGTGTTATTTGTTTAGTGATAATTCAATGTCGTTTTCCTGCTCCCATAGCTCTAAAATTGACTTTTATGTAGAATGATTGGAAGGTCAGATGCAGATTTGGTAGTCGGTTATCCTATGTTATGCTGGAATATTTCTGCAATGGGGGAATCTGTGCCTATATTTTATACCCACCGACAACCAACAACTTACTTTTTACAAGCTCTTTTACTTTTCTTATATCAGTTTACATTGTTGTATAAAGAAAAGATTGAAAGGGGTTGGTAGGATTGATTTCGGGTTAAGTTATAAACTAGACTCAGATGATAAAGTCAGTTTTTTTATTGCAGGTTTTAGCTTGTAGTCTTGAATCTGTTCGTTGTTTGAGTTAAGCTGTAAATTTGAGTGCTTGAGGAAGCTGTTGCACTTTTCAAGTGAATGATGATAAATGGAAATGCACACTTTGGTGAAAGTTCTAGTTCATCCTCGGTTAGCAGTCAACAAGATATTGAGGATGATAAGATGATTGCCATGGTACTGTCTGAAGAGTATGCTAAATTAGATGGAGCAGTTGGTCAAAGGGTTTCTCACCTAGCACCTATTCCTGTAAGATTTCTCAAGTATGAATTCGTTCGAGTGCAACAAATTGTCTTTTGTGTGATTGGTCTTGACTGTTGAGACGGATGATAACTGTCTCTGCGGGTTTTTGGCTTGATAGCTTGACATTCGAACTCTCTTGTGAAGTTCTTGATGGTTGACTCTTTTTATTATTCACTGTGGTATGTATAATTCTTGATTAATGCAATTGTCCTTAACGACACCAATAGTTTTATCTTCTGCATCCTTTTCTGAGCACATCAACATCTGAGGTCTTAAATTCTTCAAGAAGTTCGATCAGAAGATATTCATGTTTCATAATTTATTAAAATTCATACTGCCATACTCATCTGCATGTCCTTATCCCCTTCATGGATGAGCATATCCGTCAGTCCTCTACTTAGAGAATGTCCTAGCTAAGATTAATTTCCTTCTGTTTAGGATAAAGAAATCATCCATGTTAATGTTGTTTCTAAGAAGTTTACTTTTCTTAGCCGAAAAGCTCAAATTCATTCCACGAACATCTCCTGTGGTTTTGACCAATCAAAAGTTGTCGCAGGATGGAATTTTCAAGTTGATTCTCTGAAATGGAAGGATACCTTTATTGATATATTCGGTTTGAAGTGTCTCACCATTGCATGTGTCTGTTGATCCATAGATAGTTGGAAGACTGTCTGCATAAAATAAAAATACCTGTCAAACTAGTTAAGACCTGATGCAATTAATGCATAAAGCGTTAATTTTCTCTCTGAGATCCTTATCATTTTTATGATATTTATCTCTCCAACTGCGTGCTGTTTTCTCATAGCATCCTAAGTTTCTGATTGTATTTCTTGCTGTGGGTTTTTTTTTTTTTTTATTGTTATTCTTGTTTATTTATTACTCTTTGTATGAGAGTCTTATATCTTCTTGACTTGTTCAAATTCTTTGCAAAGCCTTTATTTTTTATTACTGTACATGGTGTTTCTAATCTGCATCATTTCTAATCTGTTATCTGTCATTCCCCCCTTGGCAGATTTGGGGTGTTATACTTTGGAATCATTTCACTTCACACAGAACTTCTATGAACAGTCCATGTCCCAGAAACTATCTTTATTTTACTTTTCTACTGGAAAAACTTTTGGAAGTTGTCCTAGCAATTGCAAAAATCTTAGCTGTTGGCTGTTGCTTTATAAATCTCTAGACTTTCATTGAGTTACTCAACCTAGGTTTAGTTCAATAGAGAGGAATCATGCTGAACGCTCGAGAAGTTTCTTCTTCTGTTTATATTTGTTTTATAGAATTAGGAACACATTTGTTTGTTCATTTCATTTTTTTCCCCCTATTTTTTCCTTTTTTTTTTGTTCATTTTATTTACTTCTTGGTGCCAACTGAATTTTCCTAAACCTAACTGAACCTACTGTTTTGGGTATGAATTTCAGCATGTTCCAAGAATAAATTCTTTCATTCCAGACTCTAATAATGCTTCTTTGGACCATCAACGTTTAACTCAGAGGTCAGCTTGGAGATTAACTCTATCTCTCTCTCCACTTTGTAAAGATCTTTCATTGAGTTCTGAACCTTTGTAATTTACATGCTTGCAGCCTGGTTACACAAATAACGCTGCTCTTTAATTTGGATTAAATTGATAAATGCTCTTGTTTTTTGTGCTCTCGCAGGCTAAATGTATATGGCCTGTATGAAGTCAAAGTATCAGGAGATGGCAATTGTCAGGTTCTCTTTCATCCTAAAAGTCATTTTCTCTTATTGTTTTCTCTATAATTACAAAGGTAAGTCTGCGTACATCTGACCCACCCCCGTCCCCTACTTGGTTGGGAACATACTGATGTTGATGTTGATATTTTTCTATTTTGTTGACGTGGATTTCTTTTTTTTCCTTTTCTTTCGCCTTCTTCCTTCAGTTTCGCGCAGTTTCAGACCAACTGTATAGATCACCTGAGTATCATAGGCATATCCGGAAGGAGGTTGTGAAGCAGGTAGGTCTAGATTACTCTGCAAATACTTTTTACAATGATATATCTATATTTTCTCTGGTTCTTCATGGTTTGCACAATTCCTGTTGCATTTGGATCACAATTTTATGTAATTAATATAAACTTGCAGAATTTATAATGTTGAACTCATGCTGTTCTTAAATTGTGAATGATACTTGGTGTATTTCATGTTCATAATTTCTCCCGTCTGTTTTTCGTCATTTTCTTTTTGGTGGGTGTATTTATTTGCAAATAGAAAGTCTGAATTATGTTGTCCATATGGGTTAGAGGATCAATATGAATTACATGATACCAAGTCATTTGGGAGGTAGTGTGGAATTTGTATCAAAAGACAGACGTTGTGATTTTAGCTTGCCTTAGATGAGATTATGTTATTGTCGGTGCCATGAGAGATGTGTCGAGAGCATCACATGTGAAATGATCTTATATCTGATCCTTCATGTATTTTGATTCATAGTGTCGTGGAGCACACTATAAGATGATTTAATGAGCATGTTGACATCTTATTATCTGAGATCTTCTGGCTGCTGGTTTGTCATCATTTATTCATCTTAAAAGAAATGTATTTCGATTCTGGGATTTGAGCTATACCAAGCCAAATTAAGAACTGAAACAGTTTTACTTTACTGGATAAGATGTCATGTGAGTTTTTTGCTGCTACTTGGGTCATTTGTGGCTTTTCTGTGTGGTGCGTCTGCTACCAATGTTATGTGGAGTCCTGGATGCTCCTATTGATAAAATTTATACTGCATAGAGAGCTGACGTGCAGAGATACTGGGTACTGCTCATGGCCTCTGGTTTTTGAGGACAATTCTCTTAAGGATCTCCTCTATTACCTTTACATTGTCCAGTCTTGTTGGATCCTTCTCCTTTCGATTTCAAACTTTGGGGTTTATTTGACTACACAAGCGACTTATTGAATCTAGTATTAACCTCAACTGATCTGATTACGTTCTCTGATTGAACCAAGTAGTGCTGTTTTCCTCTTTTACTTGCGCCAAATGGATTTGTTTCATCTGAAAAGTGCTGATGTATGCTTCTTTATCCTACCACGCATTCTCATGTAATGTTATGCCTTTCTGTTTCAGCTAAAAGACTACCAGTCATTATATGAAGGTTATGTTCCAATGAAGTACAAGCGCTATTACAAGAAAATGGCTAAGTAGGGTATCTGATTGCAAATTTTGGACATTTTACATAGTGGTTGAATTTTTTTGAAGATCCAGTCAATTTAGTTTTTGTTCTTCATTTTTCCTTTGTGTACCTTGTATTATTATATTTATTTTTTGGGTCTCATTCCCTTTTTCCAGATCAGGTGAGTGGGGGGACCATGTTACTTTACAAGCAGCTGCTGATAAGGTCTGTCCATTTGCATGAATAGTATTTGTTCTGTTCTTACTGAACTTTCTCCAGTTACTCCAATTGATGAAATTACTCCTTTTGGAAAGTATAGCTGATTGTCTTTTGAAAGCTAAAAGTCTTCAAGTAAAGAGATTGTCCGCAGGAAGCTGCTCATATCTTACAACATAAAGATAAAAGCAGTTCTCTGTATGTCTTGTGGTTAAAATGGTCATTTTTTAACACTACCTGTGGCAGTTTGGAACTTGGATTTAGTTTTCTTTTTCTTTGCTTGACATATATAGACGCAAGTGACCTTATTTAAATATCCTATCGATATTTTCCAATGTTTTACAAGGCCTAATGGAATGACTAGTTGCAGTAGTAGTACTTGGGAGTAATAATTTGGTTTTGACTTGATATTATGTATTGCCATGTCTATCTTATCTTTTTTCCTGGCACCTGAGCTTCTCTGTTTGTTCGTTGACTAAAATTCATCATGATGCCCACCATGCAGTTTGCTGCGAAGATTTGCCTTTTAACATCATTCAGGGATACATGCTTTATTGAAATTGTGCCCCAATATCAGCCACCCAAAAGAGGTATTCCTACTACTTTCTAATATAGGGATAAAATCAGAAGCCCCTCAATGGCCATGTTATATTCATCTTTTCAGTTTTGCTCTTTTTTCTTTCATTACAGAGCTCTGGTTGAGCTTTTGGTCGGAGGTCCATTACAACTCACTTTATGACCTTCGAGGTTAGTTTGAATTTTATGATGATTCATCATTGTTCGATTTTGCTGGGGATTGTTGGGTTCATGAAGTGAGTTGTTTTGTTTTCATTTTTGTAGATGCCCCGTTGCATCGTAAACCTAGGAAGAAACATTGGCTTTTCTGAAGGGATGGTTGGATGAGTAGTCGGAAGGGTAATACTACCTAATATATACAGCAACAGCAACAACATAGCCTTTATCCTGCTTTATGGGGTCAGCTATGAACATAACGTTATACGACACCGTCATGCATTGTCAGCACACAGATACCACAATATAAGATATACAGTATTCACGCTTGGTGTTTATTTCTGGTCTGTACAGATTAAGCATTCTTTGAGAAATCACAATACGCATTAGATGTTGAACGTTTTGATGTTAATAATACTTCATCCGTCTCATACTTATTGTCCAGTTCGGTTGTCATTTTTAGTTCAAATTGTACTAAAAGTGAAATCTCAAACTGAACAATAATTTTATATTCTTGTTTCAATTCATCAAGACTTCTTGTTTAGTCAAACGCTATGGTGTTAGTTTCGAAAGGGATGACTCTGTTTCTGGATAAACAAAATGAAGAAAAGGCAGGTTATATCTGTTGCTTACAAAGAAAAAAAAAAAGAAAGAAAAATACTTAGGTCAGAGAAAAATAACTATATCTAACAAAGTAAATTTTTAGGAGATGGGAGGGATAAATAAGCAAGAAAAGGTTGAAAGAAGAAGGCGAGTTTCAAACAACTTAATTACTGGCATTCATCAAATTAATTAATTATATGTGTCCTCGAACATTATTTCTAACTAGCTACCATTGCATCTACCACTTAATAAGTTCAGTTTTGTGATTCTAGTGCATATTTAATTATTTGAGACAAAAAATTTTGCATTTGCTTAGCTAATTATTTACTCTTCTGCAAGAAGAAGAAAAAATGGCAGATATAATTAAATCTCTTTTCAGCCGCTTATTTTTGTTCTTTCTTTTCTTTTTAATAATGGGTTTTTCAAAAAAAAAAAAAAATGGAAATTAAAAGAGAGCTGGTGATGGCCCCTAATTAAAGTTACATAGCAACATCAGTGGGGACTATATATCCAAGTAAAATGCATGTGATATTGTTTAAAGGTAAATGTAATGGCACCAGTGATGAAAAGTATACGTAAGCTTTGTGGAATCTCCTAAATTTATGAGTAGATACAAAATCTTATAAGCTCCCTCTTTGTCAGCATAACAATTTTCTTTTGCGTTAAAATCTTTTGACAAATGAGATTGTAATTTTGGACTGGACACACACACACACACACACACATATATATATATATATATATAAAAGTTGTTTTTTTTTTTGTTCTTTTTTTGACTGTTAGAAATACAGGTACGTTTTTTTTTTTAAAAAAAAAACTCTTAAGCCGCTCTCATTTTGTATATTTTTGTTTGCTAGTTTTGTATCCTTCATTCAATTAAATAGTTCATATAATCGCCTCTTTTCTTTTCTTTCCTTTTCTTTTAGAAAAAAAAAATCGTGTCGCACTATGTACTGAACTACTGATACAGGTTTTATTACTGCCTGTTTATTTATGTATTAAATACTACTCCCTTCGTCCCATAATTATTTTCTAATTTGGGTTTTTATTTTAGTTCAAATTGTACTAAAATTGAAATCTCAAATTGGACGATGATTTTGGGACAGAGGGAGTACTACTTATTATAGTGTATAGTACTTAAAAAGACTACACTAATAAGAATGGACGATTTTTTTTATATATAAAAGATATATGTAATTTTTTTATATATGTGTATCTTTTTATCTAATTTTGGTAGTAAGTCCATGTATTAAAATTTTTTTTTATCTAATTTTGGATCCGACAATAAGGATTCTTCCAATATAAAAATAGATCAGGAACCAACTAAATATCATCAAAACATTACTTTCTCCAACTGCATTTAGGTGGATGCAAAGTCCAGCCAAGCATTAAACATGTGAACTTGTATATGCAGTTGAAGACATCCCAAATGTGCAAAACAAAGATGATCAATGTTTCCTTTAATTTCCGTCCCATCAAGTCACATCAACTCGTATGAAAACAGATACTCCTTCTGTCCCGAAATTATTGTTTAGTTTGAATTTTTATTTTTAATTTAAATTATACTAAAAATGAAAATCCTGGATAATAATTTTAGACCAGAGGAAGTATTAATTTTCTTCTCAAAATAAGAATACATTACTGTATTTATTTCAATAATCAAATTATTTTGAAACCAAAAACAGTACTATTAGATTTCGAAATAAAACAAATACGGGTTGATTTTCAAGATGAAATGATTTTTTTTTTCTAATGGAAGATAAAATGATGAATGCACAATAATATACCGTATCTAAAAGAAAAGGAATTCACTCTCCACTTCCCTAATAGCGAGCGCTATACTTATATCTTTGCATTATCAAGGTATTGTATAACCAAAAGCTCCAAGTCACATAAATTTAAGTCTAAAGAACGAACTAAACTCAATTTTTCAATAATTGTCAAGAGATTTTTCGTCCATAAAATGTTTTTACTAACGGGAAGGTACCTCATATGATGTGTATGGTCGAAATTAACGTTTATCTTTTTTATCTCACGGATGAAATCACTACGTTATTCATGCTTTACCTAAGCTTTTTGGTTGAGATCGACCTAAACAGAAAGAAACAGAAGAAACTAATACAAAAGCTAAGTGGAAAATTTCTTTCTTTTTTGTTTTGGTTTTTTTTTTTTTTTTTTTTTTTTGGGGGGGTTTTTAATTGCTTCAAATTGCTGTGGGATACAAGGAAACTGTGGAGTTGCCGTCCTAATTGGTGTCATATATTTGAACTAGTTTTTCTTTTTTTTCTTTTTTTATTTATTTATTTTTTATGTCGATACTCCATATCCCGCGTTTTCAATGACTCTTTATTTTTAACGATAATACTATTTTAAACTAATTAATTAAAGTTGCATGGATGTTTTGTCATAAGTTTTGGGTATTTATTATGTGTTCTTAATAAAGCGACTTTGTTTTATCTTAATGACTAAATCATACCATTTCAAAATAGGATACTAAAAGTGGAATCAAAGGTATGATCCAACTATATTGATATGTATGTTGTTGCTTAAAAAGTTTTCAATTCAATTTGATAATATTTAAAATAATAGTTCTGATTTTCTTCTAAATATATACTTCAAATATATGTTCGCACCCGTAGGTTACGTATTTCATGTGGTTAAAGGAAGACCATAACTTGGATGAACACAATTTTGCAATTTCATGTATTTTTTAACTTATAGAAGATGAATGTGAAGGGTAGGATGGTGAAAATGAAGATCAAATATGTTGAACAATAAAAATGTAGCCATAAATTAGCTTGTGAGCTACGAGAAAAAAAGCTACGGCTTTCACAAGAATTTGTAATTTTTGTAAGAAAATCAGAGGTCAGCTCTTTCTAATGATCAAAGAAAGTTTTCCTATATTATTTTGTAGGATTACATAGGCTCTTGTGGTAGCTAGAAATTAACTTTTCATATATTAGAAAGTCTATATTAAAAAGTTTTCCTAGACTAATAAATTCAGCATGTGACCAGCCTAGCTAATCAAATTTAAGTTATATATCGTCCAAAGTCATTCGTAAGATGTTCGAGAACAAGAAATTTAAGATTTTTACTGGTGAGTTGTTTAACTAAAACGTGTTGGAGAGGTTACTAAACTATTTTAATGGGCAATGAGCCAGAACAAACTAGTTAGTGACAGAATCGGTTAATTAACCTTAGAGCAATGATACAGATAGTGAAAAATTATAGTGAATTTGGATAGTGACAAATGAAAAGATAAATACACCACACACTTACTGAACATGATTAATTATTAATCAATGGTAAAAATGTAATTCTAGAGAAAAAATAAAACTTCAACAGGAAAATGACAAAAAATTAGGGGCCATAATTAGTACACATCAGTCACTATGTTTTGTCACTAGTTTTATTCATAATATATATCATTTTCCTTAACGCTAATACCCCGGATTTGGACCTTAGAAGCTTGAAAGACGGTTAAAATACAGCACCATTTAGTTAGGCACTTGTGAGTTTGATGGTTCTCTAGTACTGCTGTTTAAAGACGTTAATACTACAAATTGACAGTATTTTATTTAAAATTTTAAACTATATAAATCCCACCCAAAAAAGCTAATGATTATTTTCACATTCTAAGGTTGTTTTGGTGGTGGTTTCGATGTCCAGAACTAGATGTGCACGTGGACTATGGCAGTGGGATGCTTAGAGGAGGGATTAAAAAAATGAGCATAAAGGTTAAATTTTCTCCATAAGAAAAATCATTTTTTTTATTTAAGATTTTGAAACTTATAATGATGACTGTTTACAATCAAAAGCAAATAGGTTTCCTGAGAGGGATTGAACACGATAGCAAAATATTGTACTACATTTAGTATGTAGTTGAATTGTAATGGGTTATTTATATGTGCTTACTCAATCCGTCTTTTAAAAATTTGTGAACATATAAAGTTTAATTTTGTTAGAGGTAATAATCAAATTCTCAATAACCTGTCTCAGACCAAAAATAAATTATAAGAAATTTTTATTCTCATTTGACTCATCAAACAAAATTTCTTTTTGGTCTACCAAGATATTATTTTATTACTAAAATATACGATTCTTTTCTCAAAGATAAACTTTCTAACAATCTTACTTACTCTTTCCATCCCATATTATTATTCAGTTTGAGTTTTCATTTCTAGTTTAAATTGTACTAAAAGTGAAATTGTCAAAGTCACCTTGGGTTCCCATCTCAAAACCAATTAGCAATGAGTAGGGTGGCCTTTGGCACTTATAAACAGGTGACAGATCCTTCACGACTCCGATGTGGGATTCTTTTGTCCCAATAGAAATCTCGAACAGGACAATAATTTTGGAATAGAAGGAGTAATTGGTAAAAGAGTTTCCAAAAGTTTATACACATATTTGTACATGTGGGAAGCAAACAATTCTCTTCGACAACTCACATACACTCACAAACATCCTTCTTCCGAAATTATCAATTAATTCTTGTGGTTGGAATTAATTAGCAAATAAAAGCCAGCAAGAATTCGTAGAAACAAAAATTTGACCAACTTAATTCGTTATTTATTTTATGCCCACTTTCCAATATATTAATTCCACATAATAATAACAAAGGAAAAACCTTAGAAAGAGAAATGTAAAGACGGCTACCACAATGCTGTCTTAAGGAAGTGTAAATTCAGCAGGCGGATTGAATCGCATTACCTTTATCCCTTCGGCAATGCTCTTAAATAAGTGGATGGATGTTGTTGGAGACAGAGCACATTCGGCAAATTTGCAGAACTTTTATGACTAAATTATTATTGTTAGTGTTGATTATACATCTTTTTTAACTGAATATTCGTTTCGTCTCATTCTACCAGTCTACTTTATAATATTATTTTAATTCAACAATGGACTATTATATTAGAATTGAAGAACTAGATTGTATAATTTAATCTTAGGCAATAAAATACTTATACAATACATGGAGGGAACAACAGATATGCCATTGTTTGAATGGGCACATAATGTCCTTTTTTTAGTGTCCTTTTTTTTTTATTGATCACGTCAAGTTTTTGAATGCAAACCCGACCTTCCTATCCGCTTCATATTCTCCTATTTCTTTATAATATAGGCGTTCCATCACCGGTATATTGGTTTCAAATTTCATGGTTTTGTTTTTTTTTTTTCTGTTTTTTTTTTTTTGGTATCAAAGTAACCTTCTCCATTCATCTTTCAAAATTAGTCTGGTTAGTTGAATGGAAATAATACAACAAATCTGATTATTTTTATTTTCTAAAAGCGAGAGAAAAAGAAAGACATAAATTTGAATCGGGGTGAGAGAGTTTGGTAAAATGTTTAAAGATTTAAGGCAAAAATTGTTATTATCACGAGATCTGTGGTTCCAAAACGACGAATTGAAAATAATGTACACCTATTACATACGATAGCAGTAGCAGTAGAAGTAGTGATACTGTAGTTAATAGTAGTAAAAGGTGGATTGGCTTCTAAGAAAAGTTTTCATCATTAAAAGAGAAGAAAAAACAATGAAGAAAAGCAGGCCAATTAATTAAGGTAGCAACACACTTTTATCATTTCCAACATTGTAATCGCTTTGATATTTTCCTATCTTTTTTTGGTTGTTTAAATGGAGAATTTGTCATCATTGTAAGTTTGTAACCTTCACCCAACCTGAAGGCAAAAAAAAATGGTGATTAGTTAAGCACTACTGCTTCTACTCACTCTGGGCCGGCAGATACTAATCAATCATCATTGTTCTACAGCATCTTCCACCCATTTTTTGGCCAACATCAAACAAAAAGTACTACTTAGAGCATTTTCCCTTAGACAAAAAGAAAGGGAATAAGAACATTTTTTGGGAGAATATTATGCTGGGATTTTCCTGCATTCTGCTCTAGTTCTTTTGACAGTGGTCCTTTCAGGTGGAGTTTGAAGCCGGGTGGCAGGAGCGTTGTTTTTCTCGATTTTTCGGAAAAAAGGAGTTTGAGGCCACACCATCACAATGGCAGCCCTTAGGCTGCTGCTCCTGTTTTATCTTGCTATGTCTGTGGGATGGCAGGGGATATATTCTTATACTGATCCGCGAGACGGTAATGTGTTATGTTTGCTAATACTTCCACTGTTGCATGCTTCTTGATTGATTGGGAAATCACAGTACATAATGTATACCTTACAAGTGAGTGTATCTCTGGTTCTTTTGATTGTGAAGTTGTATCTACCTGAGGAAAAAGATGAAAGGATTGCTCGGTTTTCTGTAGTATATTTTGGATCCAAATGGAAAGTAGTATTTTTGAATGTGTAATCAATTAGGCTCTGTGAAAATTGGTTGAGAAATTTATTGTGCATCTTTCACGTGTGGTACATTAATATCTCTGTATCAGTTTGTTAGGATGATTATTCAGTTGTCCACATTCTTGAAAAAAATCTGTTTATGGCCCTGATGAATAATAACTGGGATGTTGCAGTCGCGGCGCTTCGATCTTTGAAAGATCAGTGGCAAAATGCACCACCAACTTGGGGAAAATCGGATGATCCGTGTGGAAGCCCATGGGAAGGAGTCAATTGTAGTGATTCTAGGGTCATAACTCTGTAAGTTATTCAGTTTATATATATGTATTCCAGATCATTTCCTTCCATAAATCCCTGTGTCTGTGGACTTATTTTGGAACTTGGAGACATCAGGGGATTATCAACCATGGGAATATCAGGTAAACTCAGTGGTGACATAGGAGAGCTCAGTGAATTGACATCCTTGTGAGTTTCTCTTTTTCCCAAAAGCAGATGGAAGTTTTAATCATGTTTTTGAACTTCATTTGTTATTGAGAGACACATTGGAAATGTTATTTCAGGGATCTGTCATTCAATCCAGGCCTCACTGGTTCGCTGACTCCACGGATTGGAGACTTGACGAAGCTTACAACATTGTAATTGTCCAACTAAACACTTCTAAACTGTATTCTGTCAAGGTCATCTTTTGATAGTTTTCTCTGTTTCTCAGAATCCTGGCTGGGTGTAAGTTCAATGGAGCTATACCAAGTGAGATTGGAAAACTCAAAGAGCTATCCTTCCTGTAAGGAATGACTAAACGCGTTACAACTTTACATTTATCTTTGTAGGTTTGTGTGAAGTATATTGCATAATTATATGATCTATCAAAGCTTGATTAGTGTGTTGCTTCTGCTTCATTGACAGAGCTCTTAACTCGAATAACTTCAGCGGTCAGATACCGGCTTCTCTGGGTTATCTTTCCAAACTGTACTGGCTTGATCTGGCAGATAATCAGTTGACAGGATCCATACCTATTTCGACGCGCAACTCACCAGGATTAGACCTTCTGAAAAATACTAAGCACTTGTTAGTTTCCTTCAATAACCACCAGATTAGATATTGTTTTTTCTCATTGTCAAGGATAACTCTGAAATTTCTCTTCTTCCCTCCAGCCATTTCAACAAAAACCAGCTTTCTGGCGAGCTCCCGGAGCCACTATTCAGCGGCGACAATGTACTTATACATGTGTAAGTTGATGATTTCTGAAGTAAACCAATATATAGCCAAAAGAAAATCCAAAAAAGAATCCTCATAATTCTCCTCCTTCTTAAAGACAGGCTATTTGATGGAAATCAATTGAGTGGACCAATTCCACCAACATTAGGAGATGTCGCGACGCTTGAGGTTCTGTAAGTAGTTTCAAAACTATTCCATGTCAAAATTCTGTTTTCTCTATCCACTTTCATTCATAGTTATTTCTCTGCCACTACCTTTGTAAATGCAGGAGGCTTGATCGAAATAATTTTAGTGGAAACGTCACATCAAGCTTGAACAACCTAACAAATTTGATGGAATTGTGAGTTTGCCTTGCTTATTAGAGTAGATTCATATAAGTTCTTACCTGATCTTCAGTGCCAAAACAAGTAATGCCCATCATCACTTCAATCATTAGGAATTTAGGCCACAATCAGCTATCAGGATCATTTCCAGACTTCAGTTCACTGGTATCCCTCAACTATATGTAAGAGAGAGCTGCAGTATTTCTATAGTCTATTACTTTATACCACGTCTTTTAGATTTTTCTGTAACCGAAATCTATGTTTTCGTTTTCCTTCCCAGAGACTTGAGCAACAATTCTTTCGAACCCTCAGAAGCACCGGCATGGTTCTCAACATTGGAGTCTCTAACCACTCTGTGAGTTGTATTCGACTACTTTATGTGACTATCAAAAGAGTTACTAAACTTTCGCTTTCCATCTAATGCTTGAAACATAAATTACGTTCAGGATTTCAGAAAATGGATCACTTAAGGGAGAGGTGCCTAAGAGGATGTTCAGCTTACCCCAGATTCAGCAAGTGTATGATTTATTTAAAAAGCCTAGGGCAAATGCAAAGCATATGAAATCGGTCTACAAGTAAAATGAAGTGCTGATATTTTTCCTGTTGACAGGAAACTGAAATACAATGCATTTAATGGTACACTAGATTTGGACCAGAGGATAAATGATAACCTCCAGCTTATTGATTTGGAGGACAACAGGATAACCGCACTTACAGTAGGCTCTGGATACTCAAATAACTTGCTGTGAGATTCTCTAGCCAAATTCTGGAAATTGTGTTAACTAGTTTTGTCCTTCCTTCACCTCTCTGACTAATGCAAGCACTCTTTGCTGCTTTGGAACAGCTTGATTGGAAATCCGGTTTGCACTACAGTTGAAGCACTGGAACACAGTAGTTACTGTCAGGTTCGCCAACAAAGCGCACAAGCCTATTCGACAAGTCTGGCTAACTGTAGGAGGAAAACATGTCCTCCTGACCAAAAGATGAGCCCACAAAGCTGCGATTGTGCTTATCCATACGAGGGGACACTGTACTTCAGAGGACCATTCTTTAGGGACCTTTCGAATGACACCATTTTTCATCAACTGGAAATGAGCCTCTGGGTGAATTTAAGCCTGACACCTGGTTCAGTTTCTCTACAAAATCCCTTCTTCAATGTTGATGACTATCTTGAAGTGCAGTTGGACCTTTTTCCCTCCAGCGGAGATCACTTTAACCGGACAGAGGTGCAAAGGCTTGGACATGCTCTAAGTAAACAAATTTACAAACCTCCTCCACAGTTTGGACCTTACTACTTTCTAGCAGAACCTTACCTCTTTGCAGGTATGAAAGACTAACATTCTCTATGAATTTCAACCACCATTATACTATATGCAAAATCATTAGACAACAGAGTGTTTACAGGTGGTGGTGGAAATATAAGCAAAAAGATAATCGCGGCAGTGGCAGTTGGGGGCACCTTTCTGGTCATGTTACTTGTTGGAATAGCGATGTATGCTGTCTGGCAAAAGCGTCGAGCAGAAAGAGCCATAGGAATGAGTAAACCTTTTGGTATGATTTTCATTCTTTATGTTTGCTTGACACTTAAACCTAGTACTGACCAATGAACTGAAATTCTTCCATGTATTCCTTCAACAAAACAGCATCTTGGGTTCCAAGCGGCAAAGATAGTGGGGGAGCACCACAACTAAAAGGAGCTCGGTTCTTTTCATATGATGAAATGAAGAAAGCCACAAATAACTTTTCAAGCAGTAATGAGATTGGTTCTGGAGGCTATGGAAAGGTCTGCTGTCCAATAACTTAATCCTGCAACTCTTCTTGTAATAACTTAATTGTCTTAACGTCATTTTCCTTGGTGAGAATCAGGTCTATAGAGGTTTACTACCCAGTGGACAAGTTGTTGCTATCAAAAGATCCGAACAAGGTTCAATGCAAGGCGGGCTTGAATTCAAGACGGAAATTGAGCTGCTCTCACGAGTCCATCATAAGAATCTTGTTGGCCTTGTGGGATTTTGCTTTGAACAAGGAGAACAAATGTTGGTGTATGAGTTTATGCCCAATGGAACTTTAAGGGAAAGCTTATCAGGTAACTTCACTTCTTTTCACAGACTAAGGAATGACACTGCAGAAGATATACATTTCAGTTTAGTTTAACAAACACAGATTGTAGAAGACAGAAATTAAAATTTACTCGATCAATAGAAATGACAATCAACTTGCTATGTGTCGACTTCATTACAAAGAATCTAACATTAACTTACAATTTTTGGCTTAAAGTATGGAAACAAAACTAATAGACTCCGATTACAGGAAATCCATAGCAGAGATATTTCCAAGTCTTCTAGATTATCTTCAAGCTATGACTTACACAATGAATTTTAAAATGCTGATAGACTTGCAGAACTTAAAAACAGAATAAGTTTGGCTGACGTGAAGCAATTAAGAGTCCTGAAGGATTTCATCTTCAGAACTTAAAAAAAAAAAAAAAAACACCAGATTTTGAAACAAAGACAGCAGAGCTAAGAACGTCATTTACATGGAACAAACTTCATCTCTTTTGTACATTAGCACCTGATTGACTTGTACATATAATGGGTTACAGGAAAAAGCGGGATTTATCTAGATTGGAAGAGAAGGCTTCGAATAGCACTTGGTTCAGCGAGAGGACTGACTTATTTACACGAGCTAGCTGATCCTCCGATAATCCACAGGGATGTCAAGTCCACCAACATTCTGCTGGATGAAAATCTGACAGCAAAGGTTGCTGATTTCGGTTTATCCAAGCTGGTGTCGGACGCTTCCAAAGGACATGTATCTACTCAAGTTAAAGGCACACTAGTAAGTGCCACAGAATTTGCATCAAATTTATCTATCCACCTCATTCTCCGCCTTCTAACTACTCTACGAAATTCCCTATGTTAATAAACCTTGACATCACGAATTGATGCATGGTGATGATCATCGTAACAACGCTTTTCTAAAAATGGATGCAGGGTTATTTAGATCCTGAGTACTACATGACTCAACAACTGACTGAAAAGAGTGATGTGTATAGCTTCGGTGTTGTTATGCTTGAGCTGATAACTGCTAAGCAGCCCATTGAGAAAGGAAAGTACATAGTCCGTGAAGTGAGAACCATGATGGACAAAACCGATGAAGAATGTTATGGCCTGAGAAACATAATGGACCCTGTCATCAAAACCATACAAAATCTGGCGGGATTCAGTCGATTCGTGGATTTAGCGATGCAATGCGTGGAAGAATCGGCAGCAGATCGTCCAACCATGGGAGAAGTAGTCAAGGCAATCGAGACGATTCTGCAGAACGATGGCCTAAACACGAACTCAACTTCGGCAACCTCATCCGCCACGGATTTTGGAATCCCAAATGGTGGTGGAAAAAGCCTCTACGATTCAATGCCTAGGAAAGATGTTAATAATGAAAGCGACCATGCTTTCGACTACAGTGGTGGATACACATATTCTGCAAAAGTGGAACCCAAGTAGTCATCCATTTCTTTGTCCATAAGATTTACACAACATAACTAGCTATATATATAGTTGATCATTCCATTTGTTTAATTTGTCAAATCTACAGTGTAGAGAAAGTAGAGATTTTCGGTTTCAGAATGGCAAATTTATGGAAATATAAATGACAATTCTTCATTGTTTGTTTGTTGACTATTATTACTTGGCCATAGCCCCTGAAGTCTGATAAGTACAGAATGTGGGAAATGAGATAGATATCGAAATAACTATATCTCAAATCAATTCACCATTCCCAAGCTATATGCAACAAAATTTTGTATGCAAATTTTTTTTATGGTATATTACGCACCGATATTTAAAATCATTGCTCTGACTAATCTAGATTCAACCGGGCCGGTCTCTTTGGGTCCCAACATCATCAACAAATTTGATTAAAGAAACTATCATCAACAAATTTTATAATGTTACAGGATTCAACTGATTGCTCTGCCATCTAACTATTGAAACACCCAATCTACCCAAAGTGAACTGTTTAGCAAGGAACTCAAGGGAACTTGACTCCACTTGAAAGAATTGATTGAAATCTGCATAGCAGTGATTGAGACATTGCATCCGGATCATGGCTGTAACCGATGGAAAGTCAGATCTGATACACATTTTCTCCACAGGGTTTCCGAGAATCTTAATACAGGTTTATTGCAGTCTTCAACTGTATTGGAGCAAGGATGTTAATCGAGGTGGCGGCGTCGGCGTCGGCGTCGTCGGAGAATATGGAGGCGGCAAAATGTGTGGGAACTGGGAATTGTGGGAAATGAATTCTACATATTTATTTTCTACTCTCCCACATTTAATTTGTTTTAGGGTCCTTCTATATAAGGAAATTAACATATGATCCCACTGTTTTAGTTTTTAGTGTTTTTGACCTTTTCTTTTTTTTTTTTTAACGAAAATCTGTTTTTAACTACTCCAAAAATACTATTTCTTTCGTTTTATGTAAATAAATCTGAAGACATTTGAAGAATAAAAATAACTAATAAATGAAATGTAAAAGATAAAGTATCGTCAGTCAAATGGGACAAATAATTAAATTAGACTAGTCTTGTTGACATGTAAAAAATTTAGTTATCATAAAAATAATAGATGGAGTAAACTCTAGTGTTTCGCATGTCACTACACTTTTTGACAGGAGCGACAAAAATTTAATGCTATTACACGACACTGATCCAACATTTCATGCTAAAAATTGTATTATTTTGCTATTTTTACTCATTTCCACGATGTCCAACACATACTTCACTATTTTATTTTATTTTAGTTTTGAACTCAATTGTGAAATAAAATAAAACCAAGCACCTTACTCTTGTCAATTAATCTCGTGGAGTTTAAGATTGGTAAAATTAATAGGTCTACAGTAGAGAGAGTGCATCGGGTGGCCAAGAAACAACTTAATGGATAAAATAATACATGTAGGCTTCCGAGACTTTTTTTTTTTGACTAATATTAACATGAATTTCTTCGAACTAAACCTATCTTTACATATCACTTTATAGATACATTAAAAAAGCTTTAATACTCACTCTATCCCCCCAAAAAGAAACAATCTATATTGATTTTTAGTATAAATCTCAAAATTTTAAATATTTTTTTTTGGTACAGAGATAGTAATATTTTAAAGATGAGCCAATTATAGAACCTTAGCACGGGGCAAAGTGGATGAGATACTACTTGCAAAAGTAAAAACTCGAACAATAGTTGAAATTGACAGGGGCATTTTTGCAATTACCTCCAAGTATATCACATTTTACTATCACTTTTTTTTTTTTTGTCAAAGGCGATAATCATATTTACAGATAAAAAGAGATAAAGCGTAATTACGAAGGGCTAAGACAATCTTCCTTAAACAACTTCTCTAGCCACAAAAGGGAATTACTATCCCAATTTTGTGTACATTTGCTAGCTAAGCCTAATTTGGCAAGATTGTGACAAGTTGAATTCCATTCCTTCTTTATTAACAGAAATTTACAGCTATCAAAATATGTTTTCATCAATAAGATGTCGTTGGTTATGGTGATCACATCTGCCATAGGAGAAATACTCTCCTGTAGCCAAATAACCATAACCTTAGCATCTAATTGGACTTCCACATACTTTACATCTCTACGTTGGGCTTCAAACAATGCTGTCCTTACTGCATGTGACTGAAAAATAGCTTGTACTATAATCAGAGTACCTTTATAATCTTTAATGGTGATTCCCAAGCCTGCTATCCTGTCTTCTTGTTGCATTGCAGAGCCCACATTAACTCTGATCACCTCATTTGTAGGAACTTGCTAGCCTGAATTGCCTTCCTCTCTTCTCTGCATCTGTTTTCTTGGATGAGCTTGTAGAAACTCAACCCATTCTCTTTCTGCCTTCTGTATTACTTCATGTGCTTCCACTTTTTGTTCTCCGAATCACCATGAGTTTCTGGCTTTCCACAGGTGCCACAAGATATAAACAGTCAGCTCAATTCTTGCTTGCACTTCTTGCCCTGATTCAATGTTCATCAATGCTCCCCACCAATCTGCAAAATTTCCTTCCATACTCTGCAACCCACCCCACTTCACTGGTGCTATTTTCCAGACTAGTTTAGCCAACTCACATGAGAATAACATATGTTCTATACTCTCAGCCCCCAAACCACACGTTTTATAAACCTCATCAATCCTCATCCCTCTACTTCTCAGCACAGTGTTAACTGAAACCCATCATTTAAACAGCTTCCATATAAAGTGTCGAAGCTTGGCTTTGACAGATAGCTGCCAAGACTTGGACCCTATTCTCCTCATTTCCTCTCTTCCCCCACTCGATTCACCCACACTTCTCCCCTCTTCTCAATCATTTTCTACTCCTTTAAAGGCAGATTATACTGTGAACATTCCACTAACTTCCCCACCCCACATCTGCACATCACATCCCCCACACTTACTGATTGGTATCTGTTGCACTAAGTTTGCCTCCTTGGGTTTAGAAGTCCCGGTTCCCATTGCATTGACCTAGGATCTATTAACTGTGACACTATAACCAAACCTGGATTTTGATTTCTACCCCCTCTTCCCTGCAATCCCACTTGACACCCTTCCGGGAGCCAATTATCTTCCCATCTGTTTACTGACCTGTCGTCCCCTATTTTCCATTTCAATCTGCACCCCTTTACTAGCCCTCAACTACCCCTTTAACAGCCAGGAATCACTGCCCTTTTGTTTTGCTTTAAATAGAGAGCTATTAGCATAATACTTTTCCTTCATTACGTTAGCCATCAAGGAATTAGGCTCATTAATCAGCCTCCAGATTTGTTTAGATAACAACGCCTCGTTCTATTGATGCTAAACTTCTGAACCCTAATCCTCTTTTTTTCCTTCTCCTTAGCTAGTTTCTCCCAGGAACCCCAATGTACTCTCTTTTTCTCCTTCCCATCACCCCACTAGAAACTGGCCATCTTCCTCTAAATACTACGACAAACCGTCTCAGTCTGCTTATAACAGGACATAGCATAAACCGGTAATGCTTCGATTACAGACTTCAGTAGCACTTCCTTTCCTGCAGGGGAAAGCAATTTATTTTTCCAATTTTTAATCTTGTTAGAAGCAGCTTCTTCAACATATTTGAAGACTTCCGCCTTAGACTTTCCTATTACAAGTGGCAACCCTAATTACTTAGACTTACATTGTACTTGAATACCATTTAGCTGCATACTAATTGCAGTTCTATTTAAAATAGGTACATTTTTACTAAAGAATATTGATGATTTGTCCCAATTCACTTTCTGTCCTGAACAATCCCATAATTCTCCAATATTTTTTTAATACTTTCTATCTGAATACTTTCAATTTTACAAAATAATAAAGCATAATCCGCAAACAAAAGGTGGGTAATCTCTGGCCCAAACTTGCTAATTCTCACTCCAGTTAGCTCATTTCTTCTAATTGCTAACTTAATAAAATTTGAAAAGGCTTCAGAACAAATTAGAAAGGGATAAGGGGACAATGGGTCCCCTTGTCTAATCCCTCGAGAGGGCTTAATGTATCCTTTAGCCTCTC
This sequence comes from Oldenlandia corymbosa var. corymbosa, assembly GCA_949775105.1. Lineage (NCBI taxonomy): Eukaryota > Viridiplantae > Streptophyta > Magnoliopsida > Gentianales > Rubiaceae > Oldenlandia > Oldenlandia corymbosa. The sequence goes on from OX459123.1 coordinate 3,416,720, forward strand.
CATTAAATCAACACCTATTTTTGTAAGCATGAGTGCCAAAACTTCCATTCAACCCTATTATAGGCTTTCGCCATATCTAGTTTGATAGCAACATATCCTTCCTTTTTTTTCCCCCTTAAATTATTAAAGTAATGAAAATACTCATGCGCTATATGAGTATTTTTTCCCCCATAATTCTCCAATATTTTTTTAATACTTTCTATCTGAATACTTTCAATTTTACAAAATAATAAAGCATAATCCGCAAACAAAAGGTGGGTAATCTCTGGCCCAAACTTGCTAATTCTCACTCCAGTTAGCTCATTTCTTCTAATTGCTAACTTAATAAAATTTGAAAAGGCTTCAGAACAAATTAGAAAGGGATAAGGGGACAATGGGTCCCCTTGTCTAATCCCTCGAGAGGGCTTAATGTATCCTTTAGCCTCTCCATTAAATCAACACCTATTTTTGTAAGCATGAGTGCCAAAACTTCCATTCAACCCTATTATAGGCTTTCGCCATATCTAGTTTGATAGCAACATATCCTTCCTTTTTTTTCCCCCTTAAATTATTAAAGTAATGAAAATACTCATGCGCTATATGAGTATTTTTTCCCCCATAATTCTCCAATATTTTTTTAATACTTTCTATCTGAATACTTTCAATTTTACAAAATAATAAAGCATAATCCGCAAACAAAAGGTGGGTAATCTCTGGCCCAAACTTGCTAATTCTCACTCCAGTTAGCTCATTTCTTCTAATTGCTAACTTAATAAAATTTGAAAAGGCTTCAGAACAAATTAGAAAGGGATAAGGGGACAATGGGTCCCCTTGTCTAATCCCTCGAGAGGGCTTAATGTATCCTTTAGCCTCTCCATTAAATCAACACCTATTTTTGTAAGCATGAGTGCCAAAACTTCCATTCAACCCTATTATAGGCTTTCGCCATATCTAGTTTGATAGCAACATATCCTTCCTTTTTTTTCCCCCTTAAATTATTAAAGTAATGAAAATACTCATGCGCTATATGACATAATCCAAAATTTGCCTACCTGCAAGAAAGGCAGACTGGTTATCACTCGCACAAAAAGGAAGAAGGGGTTTTAAACTTTTAGCTAAGATTTTGGAAATAATTTTATAAGTTACATTGCACAAATTTATTGGTCTATATTGAGATATTTTAGTAGAATTTTCCAATTTAGGAATAAAGGAGACAATTGTATGATTGAAGGACTTAAGCCTGCAATTTGAGCGAAAAAAAACTCTTAACTGCAATACAAACATCATGCTGCACAATATTCTAGTAGGTTTGAAAGAACAAAGGGGTCATACCATCAAGCCGTGGAGTTTTAGATGGATTCATGTTGAACAATGCACTTTTGATCTCTTCATCCTCTATCGGGCGAATCAGTGTGAAATTCATCTCAGTTGTTATAGTACCTGGGGACCTCTTTTAACATATCTTCCCATCCAAACATGTTCCCTGATGTGAACAACAGTTGATAGAACTGCTCCACCTCTTCTTCTACTTCCTGATCTGTTTCACACCACGATCCTTCATCTCTTTCTAACCTCTCTATTCTATTCATTTTCCTCCTTTGCATCACAGTTGCATGAAAAAACTTAGAATTCCTATCTTCCTCCTCATCCATGTATTCTTATTTTTTTGAGCCCAATAAACTTCCTCCTATGAGTATGCTAAGTCCAGCTTCTCCTTCAGTTCTTTCCATTTTCCCCAGTCCCTATCTCCCCCAGACTCTTTAGAGTATCAAGCTCAGTTGAGACTTTTAATATTTCGTTGTTAGCATTCTGTGCATGGCCCCTATTCCACTTCAGCATTTCCAACCTACAATTCTTAATCTTCCTGGACAGCTTATACATTGGGGATCCCTCCTCTTCTTTCTCCCAGGCTCTTTTGACCACTTCTGTTAATCCCTCTCTATTTATCCACTTTTTGTCAAATCAAAACCTTTGTTGATCCAACACCAACATGCAGTGTCAGAAGAATGCCTGTCTATATGTTGCACAACTGTTTGCCCCATTTCTAACAGCAACTTAATTGTGCCAAACACCCTATCCAATCTTTCTTCTATATATCCTTCCCCCACCCTATTATTCGCCCATGTCTACAACTTCCCTTTGAACTCCATTTCCTCTATTTTCACTTTTTCAATGAACTCCCTAAACACTAAAAAGCTTCTCTCACTTCTCCGCCCTCCCCCCAAAAAAAACAATATATCCCCCCGCATTTACTCTTTTTTCTATCAATATTTGCCACTGTTGATTTCTAGTTTCACTATCAGTACTAGCATACACAAACACTCCCCATACATGCCCATCTATCTCCTTTGTTTCAAATTCCACTTCTATACTGAATCCCGAAACTTCAATACAATGAATAATTACATCTTCCCCCAACCCAGAACCATCCCCCCACTTCTCCCAATTGGATCCACCACATACCATCTATTTCCAAACTTTAACTTCTTCCCTACTGTGTTCACAAACCCACTCTTCTGATTGTTTCACATAAGAATACCAACTCAGGTTTATAGAGCCCACATAACTCTTTTAGGTGTGAAACTGTAGACGAGCTTCCTAGTCCTCTACAGTTCCACATGATGGCTCTCATTGGGCACTTTGGGTAAAGGCTGGTCTCCTCCACCTTTAAGTTACTGTTCTGGTCTGCAAAGTTCTCAACTGAGCTGATACTAGGGTCCTTCTTATTATTTAGCAGGACCTTCTTATGTTTGTGCCCTGCTAGGTCATCTCTATCACCATCTTGTACCCCTTCTCTTCTTCTCTTCCCTGCCACACTAAACAGTACCCCCTCTTTCCCTTTCTTTTTATCATGCTTATCCTCTTTCATTAGTATTTCCTGCTTTCTCCATTGCCCCTTCTTTCCCCTCCCATTCCCTCTAGAAGCCTGTTTAGAACTTTGATGAATGTTGTTTGTAATGTCTCCTAGAACCTGCCTAACCCCATTCCCTTCACTCTCATCACTCCAATCCACTTCAAAGACATCATCAGACATGTACTCATCTTCATCATGTTGTTGCATTTCTATGTCATCCATCTCCCCACCTTGACCTCCCCCTCTAATTGGAACAACCCCTTTCCTTCTTGCCCTTTCCATATAGTCAGCCAGTGTCTTACCTTTTGGTTTCTGGATTTCTATATTTGCATCTTGCGTCATAGCAGGTATTGCAGTACACTTCCCAGCCACCTCCACCACTCCTTTCCTTACAATGAGACCATTTAATCACTCCACTACATTCCCCTTCCTCCGTTACAGTCACCCTCTCCCGTAATTTTGATTCCTCTTGTGAATCTATCCCTTGACTTCATTCCTTCATTTTCTGACTAACCTTGTCGTTGTTTTCCCCTATCTCATTCCTCTCCAGCACACTCTCATCACCTATTAATTTCCCAGCCCATTGGTAATCCCTTCCTTGCACTTCTTCTTCACCTAGACTCAATACCTTTACCTCCCCTTTATTCCTTTCTGTCTCTCCCCCGACTTGAGATTCCTTTACCTCATTTTTCACATATCCAGCTCTCAGAAAGGATCCAAACTCTCTTTCTCTAAGATTATTATTTTCAACGTCCAGACTTCTCTTATCACAACTTTTCTCTACATGCCCTACATACCCGCAGTAAAAACAAAAGGCAGCCAAGTTTTCATACTTAAAAAAGACTCTTACCTCTTTCCCCTTGTAACTCACCTAATCCTTAAACAATTGAGCGCAACAATTTTCAAACTTTTGACTTTGAGAAGTGTTGCTGAATGCAGATTGCTGATCAGACATTTTTTGGGCCTTGAACACCGCCATGGATGAACTTCCACCAACAATTCAACCTAAATCCGTGTGAATTGTTATCTATTTCCGCTTAATTCATCCAATGAGAAGCTCGTGTAAGCCTAAGCTTTGCCTTCGGCAATGGCAGCCTCTAGGATGTTAGATTCTGTTGCATACGTGGACTTGATTTAGAATTGCGCCAGAACGTGCAGAGCCCTTCACTGAGACATAATAAAGTGAAGTGGTTGTCGAGAACTGGTGGCAAGGTGCATTTTGCTTCAAAATTTACCTGAAAATTGAGATGTTACTTTGATGTTCTAAGTGTTCGATAAAATGCCCCAGAGGGATGCAGTTTCGTTTGTTACTTTGATTCAGAGATGTTCCATGTCTGAGAGGTACACTGAAGCTGTGGAACTGTTTTTCAATATTACGAAATGAAGGTCATGGCTATGAGCTTAACCCTGTTTTTGGCTTTAGTAGAGTCTTGAAATTGCTTGTGAATGGGGATGGGCAGATTGGGTTTGAGTGTCCCAGTTTGTAATTGTATTATTGGCCACAAATATAATGCTTTTGTTGGTGCTGCTCTGGTTGATGGTTATTGTTTTTTTGGGTCCGTTGATAGTCCCAGGAAAGTGTGTGATTAGGTTCATAGACTGATGGTTGTTTGTTAAACATTATGCCTAGAATGACAGTCTCTCGCATGCATTGGGTCTGCTTTGTTTTATGATGATGGGAGGGTTGAAACCATAAAACTTTACATTTGTGTGGGCAATAAAGGTCTTTGTTGGACTAGAAGCGAAGCGAATGTGTTCATGGCTGTGGGTTAAAGCTCGTTTATTATGATAAGGGTACTATGTAGTTATTTCTTTACTTGAATTGTACGCTCCAATAGGAGCTTTTGTTGAAGCAAGGAAGGTTTTTTGAGGAGAACCCTAAAGGTATTGTTATCTTGAATATGTACAGCTTCCGATGTAGTTCATTTATGTAAATAACCATTTCTGGATTGTATACACAAGAAAATTTGGGCTCATTTTCTGGAGTGGAGTGTGTTTTTGAGAAAGAATTTTTCTGTATGAGAGTTAAAGAACCCGGTTTTGTATGACCAGGTCTCGTATACATTTGGAAAGGACATAAGTATCAAACTAAGTGACAAAATTAAGTATGGATAGTGAATATGTGAATTGGTGTGGATATGCAATAAAGAAAGTGAACATTTGAGGGAAGTTTCATCAGCTACAATAGGCATTGAAAGGATGAACTAATCTTTACAGTAGTTGATCATTCTATGGACGTGGCAGTCGGCCTCTTGTCTGCATCCATGTTGTCTCCCCTGTTCTTCTACTCTTGTATAAGCTCTACATAGATTGACGGCATGGACAAGGAGACTGAGGTGTTCTACCACACCTTCCAAATCACCTCATTAGCAAGGAACTCAAACGAGCTTGACTGGACTAGGACCAATTGACCTATAATGTCCGGCCAGAATTGATCGTCCATGCCCATATCTTCAATATGAAACCAGAGAAAACAGGGGCCTTTTATGTCAAATGAAAACAGAACACACTTCCTTTTAGGCTCTCTCTCCTTCTAGAGATTCAGATAAATCTGGGGACTGCCCGAGGTGGGAATGCTAATCGGCCGGTAATGGTGCTGTGAAAAATAAGACTGGAGACCGATGGTGGTGGTTAGTAACGAAGAGTCGGAGGGCGGAGGGTAAAAGCTCTGGAAGATGGAGAGAGTAAAGGGAAAGAGGCAGAGGCTAAGTGTGAAGTGAGTGAAAGAAAATGAAACCCTAATATAACTACGTGGTTCACTTCACCTTCGCCCTGAATGAAAATGTGCTTTGAAATGAAGACTTGATATTTGACCACATTTGGTCCAAAATGGCAAATACAGTTTTATTTTTCTTTCGGCAAAATAAAACAACATACCCCAATCATATGATGTTCTAAAGCTAATTTTTATCACATTCATCAAAACTAACCTAAAAGTAACACGATATTAAAGATGTTCCCAATTTCGTTAAGGTCAAGATGTACACAGCCATGCCCCTTATTCCAATACTTATATCTAAGAACCAACCAAAATGCATTTGTGCATGTCATGTATTAATATTAAGCAATTTCACTAAGGAACACTGGAATCTAATTAAGTCATTTTAATATATTCCATTATTACTGCCGAGTTAAAAGATTGGTGAATGATACTCTTTCAGCTTCGTTTCCAATGGACAATTCATGGCGATCCAACCAGCCAGGGTTATGACTTCTCTAGCCTTTACATTACATATAACATGCTATATATAAATCATTCCATTTGTTTGAAAACTACATACAGGGTGTCGCCACTTTCAGCCCAAGAATAGATATGACTATTTTTCTTTTATTCTTTGATGTCTCTATTACTATATGAGCTTGAGATGAGATTGAGAACATTATCATGTTCCTAAAACGAACAGTTGAATTATGACACAATCATATTACAATATTCAAACAGACCAAGTGGGTAACTATAATGAATTCAGAACAAATCGAATCAGATGCATCCCTGCTTTCAACCTCTGCAGTGCAAAGAATTCCATCCATACCAAATTGGACAAACGGTGATGGATATATGTTGCTCTATAGCAAGGCTTCTGAATAGACTCTTCAGCAAGGAGTCAAGGGAGTTTTAACTGGACCGGGATCGAATTTGAGAATCGCGTCGCAGGGACTAGAATGATTCTCCTGTGTCTTCGTCTTCCCTATGAAGCAATGGGAGCTCTCTCGTTTATACTAATGTTGTTAGCTAATCCAGAAGAACCTACTAGTGGTGCCTTCCAAATTAACTATATAACAAGGAACTTAAGGGAGCTTGACCATTCACATGATGATGCTAAAGAAAAACAGAAGAAAAAAAACCCCTCTTCCTTCTTTGCTCTGTCCATCTAAATTTTTTCTGTATCATGAATTCAAAATGTTGGTCCAATTCCAGAATTGATAAAGGTTTTGGCATGCGATGAAATATGTTTTGAAAATTAGTAGCATATCTAACTTGCATTTTTTTTTGTGAGAGTTAGAATAATAGGATTGTATATTCATTGTGTGATAATGTATCAGTACAAAGGTATATATAGACATGTATGAAACCCTATACAACATAGTGTAGCAACGCCCGCTGCACCGTGTTTTTGTTGGTTTTCTTTTGTTTTTTTTTTCTTTTGGTTTGATGATGGATAATGGATGAGGATGATTGGGTGGGTGCAATATGGAGGATGGGGTGATGATGATGATGGATGATTGGGTGATGATGAGGAAGGATGATTTTTCCTTTTGTTACGTAGCAGCAACCGAGGAAAGGAGAAAGTGAGGGGAGGCGTGGGGTTTTTAACGCGTAGTGGGTTTTATAGTTTGTTGGGGTTTTGATTTTGGTGAACAGTGGAGAGAAGCAATTAAAGGACAAGGATCCACGCTACAGAAAGTGACGGCAAAAGAGAGAAGAGAGAAGACCGGCGATGATGCGGGAATGATGGCTTTATAAGATTAAGACCCATGTTTATGGTTCTATTGAGCGTTATAATGCTTGGTTGGTGGCTCAAGGCTAATAATAAGCATGTATGAAATCCTATACAACATATTTATTGTGTGATAATGTATATTCATTGTGTGAACTCTTAAGCACTGAGAGAGGAGCAAGCCTCGGGATGTGCGGTGAACCTTGACACCAAAAAAGTACAAAAACTGAATAAGCACGGCACTGATTGATTTCCTAACTTAATTCATTCTGATTGAAGGAAACACCTTAGCAGAAACCTTTTCTAGTCATGCTCAAGGTGTGAACATTTTTTTTTTCTTTAAATTTCAAACTAAAAAAATGAATTCTAAAACGCTGATTAAAATGCATAAGTTTTGATTCTGAACCCTGTATGGGTTTTAGAAACTTTGGCGGACTTGTATAGTTCAATAAAAAACTACCCTTTCTGTCCTGAAACAATAGTCCACATTGAGCTTTTAAATTTGTACTGTTTTTAGTACAAATTTGAAAACTCAATGTAATAATTGTTTTTGGAGGGAGGGAGTAATTAAACAGCCCGGAACAATGTTGTCATTCCTTACAGTAAACAAGATGAACAAAAAAACAAAGACTACATAGGTAAGAACATCATTCAACTGAACCGTAAGTTCTAAAGGATATAGTAATAGCCTGAGAAGCATAAATACAAACTCAAATTCAACAACCTCATCTGCCACAGATTTTGGAATCATCAAATCGTGGTAGAACCCTCTATGCTCCAACGCCTACAAAAGATGGCAATAAGTGAGACGGATCATTCATTTGATCACAACAGTGGTGGTTACACATTTTCTGCAGAATTGGAACCGAAAGTCCATCAGTTTAAATACCATAACAATCTAGCTAATAGTTGATCATTTCATTTGTTTATTTTCTCAAAACTACAATTAATCTTTGAAGAAAAGGGAAAGTACTTTGAGGGAAGTTTAATCAGCAATAACAGGCATTGAAAGGATGAACTTATCTTTGAACCTTCTGTGGTTGTGATATTGGCTCTCTAGTCCCCTGGTCTTCTGCTCTTTATAAGAGCTACATCCTGTTTATATGCTGAACAACCCAACGAATGGCAAGAAAGGCGCAGGTCATGCTCTCTGCCAAGCCATCCGAATCAAAACATTAGCAAGGAACTCAAACTAGCTTGACTGGACTCGGGCCGATTGAGATCCGAATCGCCACGACCTGACCATTGACATGCTTATCATGGAAGGACGGAATAACTGATCGTCCATGCTCCAGATCTTCATTACACTTCAACATGAAACCAGAGAAAACAGGGAGCTTTTATGCCAAAGATAACAGAACAAAACTTCCTTCTTGGTTCTCTCCTTTTAGAGATTCAGAAAACTCTTGGGACTGTCGGAGATGGGGATGTCAATGTGCAAAGAGGGAGAAGGTAAAGGGAAAGAGGCGGAGGCAGACTGTGCGAAGTGGGTGAAAGAAATGAAAACGCTAATATAAGTGTGTGGTTTACTTCAACTTCTTCCAGAATGCAAATGTGTTTTGAAATCAAGACTTGACATTTGACAACATTTGGTCCAAGATGGCAAATGATTTCTTCCTTTTTTTCTTTGGTACAATATAATTACGCCTTAGGAATGTGCAACCCTATTTGCATGATGTTCCAACTTGGGACGGACTTTTGTCGGCCGGAGCTACCAATCGATGAAACGCAATGCAACCACTCAAATCAGGCGCTGCGAAGGAAACCAAGTACAAGTTTTTTTAAGCAAATATAAAAGACACTGAAAATATCAGTGGCACTTTTAATACGAGGCTCTATGGTGGGCCTTCTGAATCAAGTGTTTAGCAAGGAATTCAAGGGAGCTGGAATGGACCGAAACTAATTGAGACCCACAAAGTAGCGATGACTTCAGGATTGATATCCATATCATATGGTTGCCTGGAGATCATCCATCAGATCTCAGTTACAATTCAATAACTGAAGCTCAGAAACCAACCAGGAGCTCTTAGGTCAAAGAAAAGAAGCTCTTACTTGTTTAATTACTCTCTCCTTTAGTGTTTCCGAGACTCTTGGAGGTCAGAGGATATTGAAACTCGTAAAGAAGGTAAAAAAATGATGAAGACGGAAACAAAGCGAATGAAGAAGCCCTGTATTGATCTGTATAAATATGGGGGGGTTCTAGCACGAAAAACACATTTTGCATGGGACCAGATTCTATTTCAAAATGAAACTCGAAAACGAATTTGAATGTATTACTCCAAAAACAGGGGTCTCTAAAGCTCTTCTAGACTTCAGGGTAAGTCTCTAACTCCTAGTAGCTACTTAAATTACCCTATTATATTTTAGATTCTCACGCAATTTCAAATCGCAATGACCATAAGAGGTCAACAATTTTATTCTTGAGGTTCTTGAAAAAGGAGAGTCCTCCTACAATGTTGAGTAGACTTTCATTACAAGAATCGAAGTCATTCAATTGCAATCTATGGCTTGAGAAAGTACGAAAACAGAATAGCCATGGCACCGGTTAGTTTTATGTGCTGATTTCCCAACCCCATTCAGATTGAGGGCGTAAACCTTTTCTAGTCATGCTCAAAGTGTGAAATTCTTTTTCCAGCTCAAGGAATGGACACTAAAATGCTGATTAAAATGCAAAAGTTGTGATTTGAAACTTTGTATGCGGTTAGAAATTTGGCTGACCTGTAGTTCACTAGTAACTAAAATGCCCGGAAGAATGTCATTCTTATTTCTTTATACTATTAAACAAGATAATTATATCAGGTTCTGAAAAACAAAGACTTTGGGAGCTAAGAAGTAAGAACAACATTCAACTGAACCATTCTTATGCAAATAGTGATGAGGGGCTGAACTCAAACTCAACTTCAGCAACCTCATCAGCCATAGCCCATAGATTTTGAATATCAAATGGTGGTAAAAAGCCTCAAAGATTCAAGGCCAAGAAAAGATCGTAACAACGAGAGCAATCGTGCTTTTGACTTACACATTTTCAGCACATGTGGAACAGAAGTAGTCCATCTTTTATGTCCATAGTTTACATACCATAACAATCTATGAGTTGATCATTCCATTTGTTTGATCTGTCAAATAACTACAATCAATGTAGATGGTAGAGAGAAAAAATGATTATAATTCTGTAATTTTTGTGTTCTGTACAGTCAGAAATTAACAACAACTAAATAACAAACTACTATAGCTACAGAGATGTACAACAAGGCCTAATTATCTACCGCCATATTTATAGAAGATATCTATCTTAAGCTATATCCAAGACCCAGTACCACCCTGTATCGATATCTGTTGATATCAAAGCATCCCTCTTTTCAGGCGACTTTTTCCAAAGAGGGCCAATCGTTGGACTTCAAAGTCCACCTTTTAGCAAGGTACTCAAGGGAGCTTAACGGAACTTTGGCTAATTGAGATTCGACTCGATCACTGTGATAACTGTGATCCTAATATAACCAGATCTCTCATACAACCTTGAAACTAGAGGGATTTTATGCCGGAAGAAACTTCCTTACGGCTTACGGTACTCCTTTTACTAGAGTGCTAGAAAATCTTGGGGTCAGCGGTAATGTATTATACATATGGTTGGTCCAAAACCTGAAAACAATGTTTTGGCATGGAATGTCTGTGTATACTGTTTATAGGTCTACTACATTTGACTACAAACTTTTTTCCTTCAAAATACAGAAATTTTTTTTTTTAATTATTTTGTTTTCCAAATATTTATTTGGTCATTCTACCTAGGGAGAAGGTACATGCGCGTTCATGCCGTTTTAGTTTCTAATTTTACTTTTTCATTACCATTTTACACAAAAACGTTCTTTTAGAGGTAGGAAGTTATAAAGGAAATGTAAAAAATAAATAATTTTTGTCAGTAGTTCCCTAGAAAAGGACAAAGATTATAGCCCAACTAGATACTGTAAGTGTTCAAGATGTGTTCTTCCATCAAATATTAATTTTTCCTCTTAAAGAAAGGAGTCTTCCCTTTCTTATGATTATTCCTTGTTTCCGTTTTACTTCTTTTTTATTTTTTAAAAAGACGCAGGTCGTGAGTGAAATGGACCATCGAAATGTTTCTACAGAATGATGAGCAAATTAAAGTATTAAACACAACCCAACTTCAGCAACCTTGATCATTTGCCACGGATTTTCGAATACCTAACCTAACAAATTAAATGATTGCACGCTTAAACGCTTAGAAAAGATGCCAATAAGTGATCGTGTTTTTCTTCTACAATTAATGGTGGATGAACGTTTTGTGCAACAACGGAATGCAGAGAACTTCATTCCAGCGACGAAAATTCATAGAAATATCAAATTTAACAGTTTTCCCTTGTTTGATGTCTGTAACACTTACATACTGATAGGATTTTACAAAAACTTTAATTGAGAATATATTGAGATATGATTGAGGATATTTTACTCTGTGGATCCGAAATCAATTCACCATCCTTAAGCAATACGCAATACGAATTAAACACAGTGAATGGAGATTAGGCTTGCGCTACTGATGGGAAATTGTTACGTTTAAATTAAAAACAACTTTCTATATGGTAAATCGTTAAGGCTGATGTTTATAACACTTTTTATCTGGCTGTCAAAAACGAAGTGTGGAATTTACCATATGGAAGTTTCCCAAATGATACTCAGCCGGCTGCTACTGCCCAGGGACAAACTCATTCATTAGCTAGGAACTCAAGCGAGCTTAACTGGACCAATTGAGTTTTGTATCGCGCTGCCACATCTTGACCACTGATTTCTATATCATGGCTAGGTGAAGAAATGCAGAATGTGTATGCTCGTGAAGATGTAGAGGGCAAATGAGGGACGCGGAAGCTAGTGACTAAAACCCTCGACATCTTGGTTATAAATCTGCGCGGGTCAAGCCAAGACCAAATCTGGTTCGAAATGATACTCGAAACGAACTAAAACCTGGGGAGGAGTAGGGCTGGTGCGTGGTGGAGGTGATTGGGACAAAGAGTGGAGAGTGAGTTAAAGAAAGAAAACCGTATACAGCGTATTAAATATATGTTGTTGGTCCAATTCCAACTTCAAAAATGGTTTTGGCATGGGATGAAAATGTGTTTTGAAATTGCTAGTACAGTGTCAGTAACTAACTTGCAATTGACTAAGGGCAAAACCGTTTCAAGTCATCATGCTCAAAGTATCATTTATAACAATGAACTCTAAATGCTGATCAAAATGCATTATATATTCTTAACCTTTTACGCTTTAACAATTTTTCTAAATAGTTCAATTTGTGATTGAGAACCCTGACGGATGTCATTTTCACATTAAAGCGGATAACGTCGGCTTTTTTCTGACTTAGAACCTCATTTATCAGAACCATATCGAAAGAAATAGCACCTCATTGACTTCAATGCGTTTCAGGCTCCGTTTGGTTGGATTGAACTAGGATTGAATTGGAATTACAATTGAAAATGAGATACTAGGATTGTAATTCAATCATAATTCCTTTGTTTTGGAGATCCTAAGAATTGAGTATAGTTAAGATTTTAATACCAATTCTTGTGTTTGGATGTTTAGGAATTTAGATAGTTTAGAATTGTAACTTTTTTTTTTTTGTTTAAGAATTGTAACTTTAATTGCATAATTTTTTATAATCAAATTCCTATATTTCTTGTTATTTAGAGACTTTATAATCTTAAAAAGTTAAGTCAAAATAAAATTAAAACAAAACTTTGTTATAAAATAAAAGGCTTTGACTTCTTTATGTTATTATTTTAACCGTTTTGGATCCACGGGTTTTAGAACATTGGTGATTCATCTCATATCACATCAATATAATCATATTTCATCCAAGCGACTAAAGCGAACAAATAATTTACTTGAGTGATTAACATTTTCCGTAATACAAAACGGTACTTGTCTTCTCAAAGCTAAATGGTACGAATATGATAGATATCCAACTAATTAAGTTTTGCATACTTTAAATTTGGATAGTAATTCTCCTAAAAATATCATGACACGAGAGAGATCCCTTCATCATTCATTCTAATGATCCCTTCATCCATATCCGGTTCTCATGACATGAAAGAGCACCAGAGATAGCCCACCTGAAGAGAATCATGCATCTTAAGGAAGACATAAAGCAAGTTGATGAAGAAGAAAAGAAACAACTTTGAGTAAATCCAGACTAAAAGAACACTATCACCATTAATTACCCTTGTGGAGCTGCACCATAAGCCACCGTTGTTTCATTTCAACTGTTGACAACCCAACAAACGTGCCATATAATCTCTGATTGTCCATTATCAAATCTAGGGCTTTGAAGGTTTGCATCTCGTCCAAGGAGACTACCTTCAATGCTTCAAATATATCTTCCGGTGTAGCTTTTTTTGTAGCAACTAATATTTGTCTCTCAGTCACCATAAACTCACCAAAGTTTTCAGCAATTTGCTTCATGAAACACACATTATATTTGATGAACTTGGTTTCTTGTTCATACCTTGAGAAGTAGAAGAAGATGCAGCTTCTTTTCTCTTTTGGTATCCCAACATAAGTCTGCAAAAGAGACCAGTAAGAGTGTGACCACTTTGCCCATTAGAGACTTTGGTATCTCATGATCTGCTATCGCAAGGAAGAGAAACACGTTATCATGCTGGAACAAAAGAAGAAACTAGTTTTACTTAAAGAAACAAAAGATCAAATCATAGGAAGCAAAACTCATTTGCAAAATGCCTCAGCAAAACTTGGCATTGCATGCAACGAAAATGAATGATCAAACCACTTGGGTTCAAACTCCCAAAAAGCAATGAGATCAACATCCTAGCTGTCTTCTGTTAATAGAGTACAGTATACTTATTGATTTAATTAAAAATGGTTATGTATCCTAGTATTATAGTAAGCAAAGTTAAATAAGTTGTTGCAGTGTGCAAATTGAAAAAAAAAAAAAAGGACAAGCCGAGAAGCCATTGTACTCAAATGCAATATGAAATATACCCAAACTATTACAGGGATACATCCATCCAACATCATCAGCCACCATCATCGAAATTGAAAATTTGTTGCAGGGACAAGATACAACAAAAAAAAAAGAATAAATCAAGTGTCTCAATATCCATACAATGCTCAGTAATATCACAAAACAGTGTACCATTTTTAATCAGTTCTTTAAATCAAAGGATAACATAACAACATTCACATTGCAGTTAACATCACGACCTGAACTGAAACATGTCCCATCGAATAAAATGCCTGAAATCCTATTCACTATGAATAAGAGAGAGTGCAACAGCCAGCATTGCAACAGTATTGCATGGCAAGTACAATTTAGTAACAATTACAGGCTATGTCTATTTTGATGATCACGAAACATAGCTTCAGCTAACGAATTCCTAAATCGGCTCCATTCATAAGTAGATTGAACTACAGTAATTCGGCTGGAGTTCTGTGCAACACCATGCACATATGGACTGTCTTCTTCATCCTCACCACCATGCACAGGTTGAGTGTCTTTGTCACCTCACCACCTTGAGCATCATCATCTTGGTTATTTCTAGCAAGAAGCTCTGCATCAACTTCATCCAGCATTGGATCATTCGGAGCTTATATCCTAATAAGGTTATGCAGCACTATACAAGCGTTGATGATTTTCACATGGTTTTAACATCAAAACAAGAGACTTCTCTCATGATTTTCCACCGCTTCTTCAACAAACCAAAAGCTCGTTCAATTACATTTCTCACGGTTGCATGTCGGAGGTTAAACAACTCTTTGGGAGTTCTTGGGTTGTTACCTCTAGCGGACCACTCGTCAAGATGATAACGAACCCCTCTGAACGGAGCTAAGAACCCAGGTCCATTTGTATATCCCGCGTCGACAAGAAAATATTTGCCTAAAGATTTAAGTGGAGAATTTATTTCCCAATAATCTAAAGGTATGTAAGATAATGAAGAAAAAATAGAAAAACGAAATCTGTAAATGCAACTTACCCTTGGGTACTACAAAAGGGTCAGTTCTAGTTAAGGAATCGCGCAATACTCTACTATCAGCTGCGGAACCTTCCCATCCCGGCAAAACGTAGGTGAATCTCAAATCACGGGCACACACAGCCAGAACATTTGTCGTTATCTCAGCCTTCCTATTTCGGTATCTTCCTTGATCTCTTAGTGGAATAGTTAGTTTGATATGAGTGCCATCTAATGCTCCAAGGCAGTTCTGCCACCAAAAACCAAAAATGAATCTTAAGATTAATATACTAATTTCTAAACTAACCAGCAAACACAAACTATGTTTACCTCAAACCACATCCATTTTTCAGCTTCGAACCCCTCCATTTCTATTTCTTCTTGGTTAACATATTTGATTCCAATTCTTAAAATAGCATGTAACACCATGTTAAATTGATGACTGAATTTCTCCCCTAATCTTATAAAATCGAAACTCACTTTTCGATTCGTCAAATTGAAATAAAGGACATAGCTACTGGTTCTTCCATAGGGACATGAGCTGAATCTCTCAATCCTCCTAGCTCTTTTAGATTAGAGCATAAAACAGTAAAACAATGCTTAGTTAGACGGAGTTGATCCTTACAAACTCTATCACTCCCATAATAGAGTCGCCTAAGGTATATTTGTCGTGCTACAGAGAAGTCCAAGCTTGGCTCTTTCACCATATGCTTTTTGTGCCACATAATGGCTATAGCAGTTGCAGTAACAACTTGGTGTACGACGAATATTCTTTGCCTCTTTCTTGCGTTATCCTCGTCATCATTACGGGAGAGTTGATAATCTATGTAATCTAATTATTAACCAATAAATAAGCTCAACTATTGACTTTTCTAAAGCCATGTAAATGATGCAAAATACATCAAAAGTTTCTCTAACAGAATTGCTCAAAAAGCGAAAAGTCTACCAGTACAGAAGAGACAAGGAAAGACAGCAAAATCACAAACGTAATACAAACCCACAATTAAAACTTGAGACGTAAGACGAGCCCACATTTAATATTTCCTATTAACGTAAACAATTTACTGATTAAACCTCAGCAAGCAATATAGCTTTTCAAATGAGCATACATTATCATCAAGTAAAAAATATCCAAGCAAACCATGGAATCACAATAGAAGGTAAGCAAAGTGGCATCAGAGAGAATTAAGACCAATGTTTCAAAGAAAAGGATTACTACTGTATCTTCTAGCATTGTAACAGTTACTGTATTCAAAGTTGAGTCATAATTTTACTACTGCAAATAAGCTTTAAAAAGATAACGTACAAGATGATATGGTCAATATAATGCCATCCGCTCCCTTTTCTGTCCTTGACAAGTCCTATCGTAGCACCACTGTGAAGTATCTGTAACTCTCTGCAATAAAGAACTAAGTCATCAATGTGCAACTAAGGATAGAGCTATCTATCAATAGAGTTTGGAATACATAACTCTTCATGTAGTTAAAAATACAAATCAATTTGCCAACTCAATTTACTTAGCCTTTCTTTTAAATAGAAGGTAAGCAAATCTTAATATATGTATAAAAGTTACAGAGATGTTCTACATACAAAAAAAAAGGCCCAAAATCCACGTACAAATAAAATAAAAGGCCAGCAGGTGCCTAGCTGATCTAATCTTACTACACCCACGTTGCACACAGTCACACACTAACCCACAGCCTTTAACCAAACAAAAACAACACGTACACCATCACCACAGTAAGTCTACACTCCACAGTCCACACAAAAAGCGACCCAGAAAACAAGCCTTTCTATAAAAAAAAACACAAAAGTAGCTAGCTACACTAGTTTTTCCCCCAAAAACCAAGAAAAATAATCAAAATACTACTAAGAACAACAACAACATTAATTTTTTTTCCTCCCCTTTGTTACATGAGAGACTTGAGTGACCTAGCCTTAATTGGTTTCTTATTACAAGCATATATACTAACATATTCGCCCACAGTGCTTCTGATCATATCTATTTGGTTTCCCCTTCATTTTTTTTTATCAACCAATACAAATGGCCATGCAAATTCGGACACTGAAGACTATAATGCTTCTGCAAAAAAGATGTAAAAGTTCCCTTTCGGCATTAACAAGATTACTCACCAAAATCAATTTCCAATAACCGACTATCTAGGAAAAAACACTACAAGTACCTAACTTATCCAATTCCAAATGAATAAGAATTGAATCAATGGTTACCCTGCGCGGTACCACATCTTTCTCACCTATTAAAAACTGCACAGTTTCCATACAAACCCTCAATAGGTACGGATTCAATAAAGATGATTTAGGTGCTGAAACGTTAGTATCACTAATGCTACCTTCCTGCTGGTTAATATTGAGCACATATTGATGGTGCCGACCCTAGAAGCTCCGAAACATTTCATTTGCCCTTTAGAAAGGCCATGGCGTACACGTGTAGATGAGACCTGACCTTTCTCTTTTGAATTGCTACTGTTGATCTCATCAAGGTTCGGTAGTCAGGCGATAGCAGAAAGAAATAGGCCTAATTCATAGTCTTCCTCCGACTCTCAAATGATTGAGATCTCTATTGGGGTGAGAGTGACTCAGTGGTAAAACTAGGGTTCTCATAGAAAGACTATATCAAGATAATTACGCGAATAAAACCCAGAAACATGGACTTTAAGCCAAACCCACCACATCTAATCAAAATTCAGTAGAAAACAAGCCTTAAAACGAGGTTATTCACCGAACAAAAACGATTACAATTATTGAAAGACCAAAAACAAAATAAATCTGGAAGAACACCGACTCACCAAATAAGGTACAAAAATCAAATATTCGGACAACCCAAACTTCAAGCAGAGCCACCATGAAACAGGCAGAAATTCTGTTATCTTTCCTGCTCAAAATAAAAAGAAAACTAAAGAGCCATGCGAGCGGCGATTTCAGACGGGCTTCGCCATGGGAGGAAAAAAAGGAAGAAAGAAAATAAAGAAACTGTAAAATGTGGGAATTAGAGAGAGACGTCAATTTTAACCGAACCCGAAAAAAATAAGTTGACCCGGATTTATGACCCGCGATATGTTGAAAAGACCCTCGAATTTGAATTGCAATTATTTGCTCCCACAAAAGAATTGAAAATAAAGAATTGAGCCCCATCTTGAATTATAATTCTAATTCTGGAAGTCTATTTTTATCAGCCAAACACAAGAATTGGAATTGGAAGCCTCTAATTCCAATTCTTGGGTCCAATTCAATCCAACCAAACAGAGCCTCAGTGTAAAGCGGAGTTTATGTATATAGGTTGGAGAAGAAGGATCCGAAAGGTTAGATAGATGAAATTTTGACTTCTAAGGTTGCTAATTTTGGTTTATCTAAGTTTGTGTCGGATGCTTCCAATGATATGTATACACTCAAGTTAAAGGCACACAAGCTTCAACTTTTGAATCTATTTTATCAATAGTTTAGATTATTCTTTTTGTAACGACGTTATAAAAATCTTTTTTTTTTTGTTACAATGGAGGAGGGGCTCACCTTATATATGAATGATTACATTATGAGGGTACGAGACCCCTACAACATCCCCTGGGCCTTCTAGGCATTGCATCCCCTGGGCCTTGAGTCAGGAACGAAGCCAAATAATCTGAACCGAAATTAACTACCAAAAAAATCATGTAGGGGGTCAACTATTCCTCCACCAACTACTTTCTCCCTGAACAAAATAGAACAAAATAGAACAAAAAAATAGAACAAAATTTCTCCCTGAACAGCAAGACTCTAACGGCAACATAACAGTTACTTTCCGGTCCAAAATGGACTCGAAGATGGAGGACTCTCCTCCCCTCAACTACGATACAGATAATCCGACGATAAACATAGCACCTAAAGACGCATCACAACCAAACAACCATGACAGCAGTGAAATCCCACCAACGGAATCAGCTGGAGCAGCCTGGGGACACTCCTCCTTCAAAGACACCCTGCTTCAAGGCCAACAACCTAGCACCTCCAAAGGCTACTACATGGAAACAGTAACAACAAAGGACGGAGAAGTTAAATACGGAGAGGTGGACGGCCTCACAACAATCGCATTTGCAGACCCAGTCCAACAAAGAATGAATCGAGCCATGACTTACTCAGTGGCGGTGAAGCCTTTAGGACGGGAATTTCCATACTATTTGCTCCACAAAAGGCTGAGAGCGATGTGGCGACCAAAAGGAGAAATCCACCCATCCAATGTAATAAACGGCATCCACATGTTTTGGCTATCAAACGAAGAGGATTACAATCATGTTCTCTTAAATGGCCCATGGTCAATCAAGGACCACTACATAAATGTTCTGCCCTGGACATCAGATTTCGACCCAACAGGCAAGAATATCTCTGCTGTTCCTACTTGGATCCGCATCCCTGGCCTTCCCCTCAAGTATTTCCATGAAGCCATATTAAGGGATATAGCACGTCCTCTGGGTAGATTCATCAAAGGTGACAGAAATACAATCACCGCTGAAAGAGGCCGCTACGCCAGATTTGCGGTGGAACTGGACCTTTCAAAGCCACTAAAAGGAAAGCTCAGAATCATCGGCAAGCCCTATACAATTGAATATGAGGATTTAAGGCAAATTTGTTTCCACTGTGGCAAATACGGCCACGAGACTCAAACCTGCCCAACGGCCCCCCTACCGGCGCCGCCATCACAAGGAAACTACGCAGATAGAGATGCCGATTCACCACCGCTTACAAATCTGGAGAATGAAAAGCAACCCCACCAGTCACCATCCACCTCTCAGTGGGACAAAGCTGCCCAACTCCCAATGCAACAACCCCAAGGGCAACCTCATTTGGGAGAATGGAATTACGCACAAAAGAAAACTAGAAGATCATACAATACAACAAACAGATAGCCATTTATCTTTGGTCAATCGAAATATGCTCTGCTATCGGAACTAGATCCAGAGTATACTAACGGCACCAACGGCGGAGCCACCGAAGCGGCGACAGCAGGTAAGGAAGTCAATAACGTTCACACTCACAAATCTACTCCCTCTACTCCTGCAGGTAAAACCCATAGAAACAAAAGCGGCCCAAATTCAGGAAAAGGTAAGAACCCATGGGTTAAGAAAGCCCAAACAGAACAAAATAGGACACAAATGTCATGAATCTAGGATTCATTTGACTTAAAGTAATAGAATAGGGTTTGAAATGTAATTATGCAAACTGCAAGACTGTATATAGTCTCGGCTGGGTTAAATTATAATTATGGATTAGTTGAAGTATTGTTTGGTTTTTTTTAAAAATAGTAGATCCCCAAATTCTCTCTCCCTTCGAACCCTAACTTGCTCCGAATTACTTCTTCGATTTCGTCGATCCCTTCTTTTTGTGTATTGAAATTAGCCGGAGCATTACATTTGGTATCAGAGCTAGACTTTCCTCGGAATTTTAGCCCCTAAATCGTGACTTTTCCGCTCGAATTTACTCTGACTTTTGGTTCGTTCAATTCTGAAACCCTCCATTCCCAACCAATTTCTGCACTTTCAATCCAAAAAAAAAAAAAAATGACAAGAACAAGGGTTGCGGTGGAAGAATCAGCCAAGGAAACCAACAGTGATGCCAACTCCGGTCGGATTGAAACCCTAGAGTCAAAATTCTCCAATCTCGATTCGCGCTTCACTTCCTTGGAATCAAAGGTGGATTCCTTGACTACTTCAATGGAACAAATGTTGGATTTGGTCGGCGCGATGCAGCAGAGAAATCCCGAGAAGGCGCCGGTGACGGAAGTAACCTCTCCGGCCTCTCCAGCACCCTACCGGCCGCCTTTTGCACAAGGTGGAGTTGATAACCATCAAACTTCGTTCAAAGCAACACTAGAGAAAGGAAATCGTCGATCTCCAGTTAACCCTGTGCGTGTGGACGTTGACCACCAGACACGCGCCGGCAATTTCAACAGAAACAGTCCCTTGCCAGAGTTCACGAATTCAGGGGGAGTTAAGGGCGACAACAATTGGGGACAACAGAACTACCGGTGGTACCAGCAACCCCGACTGGATTTGCCGATCTTTACAGGTGAAAATCCGCAGAATTGGTTGCGCAAATGCCGGAAGTACGCTCAGATGCACCAACTCCCAGAAGTTGAACTCGTGGATGCTGTGGAATTGTTCCTGGACGGCAAGGCGGACACTTGGTATCAAGGTGTTAAACATGCTTATGGTAAGCCTACCTGGGTTGAATTTGCTGAATTGTTGGTTAAGCGTTTTGGAAGTAGTAATGGTCAGGACTGTATTGAAGAGTTTAGTAAATTGGTTCAGCTTGGTAGTGTAACTGAGTATCAGGAACAATTTGAAGAGTTACATTCGAGATTGTTGTTGATGGGATATCAGTTTGATGATGCCTATTATGTATCCTGTTTTATAAGTGGACTTAAGGTGAATTGAAACCATTGTTAGAATGTGGCACCCTAAAAACATTCTGCTGCTTTTGAAATTGCGCTCTATCAAGAGCAATCTCTGTCTTTCAATGGTAGTTTAGGTTGGCGTGATTCTCGGATGATTGATTCTCCCTTAGCTCACCGGGAAGTGTGAGGGGTGGAAATGAGTCTCCGGTAGGAAATAGTGATAGGATAACCACCGGTGATTTTCTTGATAAGATGGTTAAGGGTAAAGAAGACAGAGAAGGGGTGTTAGGAACTAAAGCTGGAAATGGTATCAAAATGAATGGTTATAAGGGTCCTGGTAATAGATATATCAAAAAATGTCACCCGGAGTTTCAAGATCGAGCCAATAACCACTTGTGCTACGGTGTGGTGAACATTTCAAGCCGGACATGTTTGCAAGTTTGGACAGGTGAATGTGCTGCTTTGTGAAGAAATGGTAAAATCAAACCCTCCTGAAAACGCTTTGTGGACTATTGACGGTGACATGGTGGATGTGAACGATCTGGCACTTGATCGTGAAGTTCGGCGCAACATTTGAAAGGCAATATGCAGGTTCAAGGTTCAGATGGCTACAGTTTACAAGTCTGGTGGATTCATGTTTCCAGTTTGCTCAAGTTTTGCTTAAATTATAGATAGCATGATATATTTAGTAATGGTTTTTTAGTGTCGAATGGTTTCAGTCTGCTTTCTTTGTAAGGTAAACTGAGCAGTAGATGTGATATAGTAAGGCGTATGTGCCATTTTACTCTGGTTCAGTTTTGGTTATGACCTTGTGAAGGCAGTGTTGGGGACAACACTGTTTTTAGTGGGGGAGTTTGTCATGAATCTAGGATTCATTTGACTTAAAGTAATAGAATAGGGTTTGAAATGTAATTATGCAAATTGCAAGCCTGTATATAGTCTCAGCTGGGTTAGATTATAATTATGGATTAGTTGAAGTATTGTTTGGTTTTTTTTAAAATAGTAGATCCCCAAATTCTCTCTCCCTTCCCTTCGAACCCTAACTTGCTCCGAATTACTTCTTCGATTTCGTCGATCCCTTCTTTTTGTGTATTGAAATTAGCCGGAGCATTACAACAAACAGAGCAACAGCCCGCAATCCCAGCGGCCCAGAACCAAACTCAAGCCCCTACAACCCAGCCACTAACCCAAGCCCCAGAAACCGCCCATAATACTCACACAGCTCCCTAACAAGAATTAAACATAACAGTACACCCAATCCTAGACCCGTCAAAACACAGCACAATCCAACTACCACACCCTTACCCGCCCCAAAAAGCAAACGACAAAGAACCACCAGACCAAGCCGTATCGAAGTGGAAATCCCCCAAACCTTTCTCCGGCAAACCCCCAGACCCAAATCGGGGCTTCCACCTAAAAACCTGATCTTAAATTCCAAATAGGCAGAGGAATCGCCAGGGAAACGACGACCATGGAAGTGGAAGAAGTCACGACTGTAGAGAATAGTGCACAGCAGGAGACGGCTGAGTTGACTAGCCGCCCCGACCTCATGGAAGAACAACCGCCGGAATCCGGTCGGTAAGTTCTCCACCCCCACCTAATCTTTAATTATGAATAGCAAACTTTTGCCTTGGAATTGCCGAGGTATGGCAAATATTAAAACTGTTGCTGTTTTAAAAGACCTGATTTTCACGCATAATCTCCAATTATTGGCGGTTTTCAAACCAAAAATAAGTGGAATTGATGCTAATAAAATAATTAAGCAAATAGGAATACATAATTCGCATAGAATCGAAGCTGTAGGCTTTTCTGGGGACTTATGGCTCATGTGGAAAGACTCAGTTGATGTTCAAGTAATTCAAAATGATTGGCCATTTATACATGCAAAGGTCACTTTATTCGATAATTCCACATTCTATATCACCATAGTATATGGTAGTCCTCAAAGACTAACCAGAAGAATACTGTGGGATAAACTAGAAGATATTGCAGGTAACGTCACCGGACCTTGGATCGTTCTCGGCGACTTCAACGCTATTGTTGAAGAAGGAGACAGAGTTGGAGGAATGAAATCTAAAGGCTGCAGGAAATTCCAATCCTTGATACGAAGAGCAAACATGTTAGACTTAGGATTTGAAGGCACCAGATTCATGTGGACAAATGGCCACTGTTTTGTACGCTTGGATAGGGCCCTGGTTAACCAACTTTGGAGCGACCATTTCTGTAACACCAAGGTCACTCATATTCCTAGAGCATCCTCAGACCACTCTCCACTTCTAGTCTCCTTTACCCAAAAAAAATAACCCCCCACCATCAAAACCTTTTAGGTACCAATACATGTGGGAAGCACATAACAACTGGACAGACTGGCTACGACGTAACTGGAATATAACAGGGAGTTTCACAGACAACATAGCCACCATTGTGGATAGAATCGACGACTGGAAATTCAACCACTTTGGAGATGTATATAAAAACAAAAGGAGAATTTTGGCGAGACTTAGTGGAATCCAGGAGGCACTGACAACACACCACTCGTCCTGGCTCCAGGAACTTGAACAAACATTACGGGATGAATACGAAGAAATTTGTACCCAGGAGGAGCTTCTTTGACAGCAAAATTCCAGGTCTCTCTGGCTCCTGCAAGGGGACAGGAATTCCAGATTATTTCACACTGCCCATCGACCTACAAAGAAAAAAAAAATCTAAATCCCTTCAACTGGAAGATGGCAGCTGGTGTAATGACTCACGAACTCTGAGTGAAAAAGCATCCCTCTTTTTTGAAAACCTCTACAAGGCAGACCCAGGACCCTATATCAGGTATGAAGTAAGAGATTATTTCCCTAAAATTCCTGACAGATTATTTTCTTCTATGATTAACACAATACAGGATGAAGAAGTCAAGAATGTTGTCTTCAAAATGGACAAACACAAAGCGGGTGGAATTGACGGCTTCAATGTAGGGTTCTACCATCATAACTGGAGCATAGTTGGAACCTCCGTCTGCAACTTAGTTAGAGAGTCTTTTGACAAAGGCCAAATTGATCACAGCATAAACAAGGCTTTGGTGGTTCTCATCCCAAAAATTGAGAACCCCAAAAACTTTCAGGACTTCAGGCCCATCAGTTTAATCAACGTTTTAGCCAAAATCATCTCAAAGGTGATCGCGAACCGGCTGAAAATGGTAATGCCAATTCTGACTCTTCCAACTCAGACCAGCTTCGTTCCGGGCATAAATATATTGGAGAATATAATCATAGGCCAGGAAGCTCTTCACACCATGCGCAACTCCAAAGGCCGAACAGGATGGATGGCCGTCAAAATCGACTTGGCAAAAGCATTCGACAGAGTACATTGGAACTTTATTGCTGATACATTAAAAGAAGTTGGGATCCCATCTGATTTTAGCAAATTGTTAATAAGCTCTCTAAACACGGGCAACACAAACATACTATGGGATGGCATAATAGGCAAAGAGTTCAAACCGGGTAGAGGAGTTCATCAAGGCGACCCAATCTCCCTTTACATCTTCGTTCTTTGCATGGAGAGATTATCTCATGCTATCAATCAGGGGGTCAGTAAAGGAAAATGGAAGCCACTCTCCTTTGGCTCAAAAAAGATATAACTATCACACCTCCTCTTTGCGGACGACTTGATTCTCTTTGCGGAAGCAAGTACGAAGCAAGTTCAGATTATTCATTCAGTACTAGAAAAATTCTGTGTGGCGTCAGGCCAAATGGTGAGCAAGGCAAAAATAGTGCTGTACTACACCCCAAATGTGGAAACCTCTCTTGCTGTAACGTTGAGCTCGATGTTGGGAGTCAAATTGGTAAATAACCTGGGAAGATATCTGGGTGTTCCAATGATACATGGACGCGTCACAAAATCCACATATAGCGAAGTCCTTTCAAAAATTCAGAACAAAGTGAAGTTTTGGAATCCTCATAGGTTTTCTTTGGCGGGAAGACTGACACTTTGCCGATCGGTCTTGGCGGCAGTTCCAATATATACTATGCAGTCTACCATGCTACCAAAGGGAACTGCAGACCAAATTGACAAACTGAGAAGAAAATTCCTTTGGGGAGCTTCCGGAAATGAGAAAAAAATGAGCCTGATCAACTGGGATACAGTCTATCAGTCTAAGAACAGAGGTGGTCTGGGCCTTCGAAAACTATGTGACGTAAATGCCTCTTTCTTTCTGAAACATGCGTGGGGACTACTATCAGATGAAGGAGGTTACTGGCAACAAATTCTCAGAGCCAAATATGAAATCCAGAGTAGTGAAATCCTAGCAAGCATTGATCGTCCCAACTGTTCGCTGCTTTGGAAACATATTGCAAACGCTTGGCCCATCATCCTTGCAGGTATAAGGTGGACTGTTGGAAACGGAGAAACCATCAGGTTCTGGTCGGACATTTGGCTAAATCACAACACTCCACTTGCTCTCCAATCTCGGATCCCTCTCACAGATGATGATCTACAAAAGAAGCTCAATCTTTTCATGGATGACTGTGGGAACTGGAACTGGAATATTCTTCAACAAACACTCCCACAGGCCACTCTTGATCTCATACAGGCCATTCCACCACCAGACCCAACTCTTGTTTGGAGTCATCTGCTGGAAATTGTGGAAAGCTAGAAACGAAGAAAACTTCAGCACGACTCCTATCTCAATGGAAGAGCTTAGAAGATCAACAAGCTCCCTGATCAGAGAAATTGCTAGGTGTGATTTGATTTTTGCACCACAAAGAACACCTGGCCAAGCCGAAACTCCACCATGGAGTCCACCGCCAGGAGAATGAGTTAAAATTAACACAGATGGAGCTACAAGCATCAAGAAGAGAAACGCAGCAGCAGGGGGGCTTATCCGTAACCATGAAGGTCGATGGATTACGGGTTTTGCTGCCAACCTGGGAAACTGTAATTGCTTGGAAGCCGAATACTGGGGAGCACAAATTGGCCTCCAGATCGCCTGGAATCTCGGCTTCAGAAAAGTAATTCTGGAAATGGACTCGATAGAAGCGATAAATTCTCTCAAATATAGCGAAAAGTCCATACCATCAAGCAATGTTCTTAGGCATATTTTAGCATTATTAGAAAAGAGCTGGAGGGTGAATCTTAGCCTCATTCGTAGAACATCCAACAAGGCCGTAGATTCACTAGCCAAGTTTGGCTTCTCATGCCCAACGGGGTTACAGGTTTTGATAATAACCCCATCTAGTATTGCCGAACAACTAGAAGTAGATAGGAATCTATCATCCCTATCCTAAGGGATGTTTTGTACTCAAGCTATTGCTTCCTACGTATATAAAAAAAAAATACTATATATTCCTCCACCACAATCACACCCACCTTCCCCCGACCTGTATTGATCCCAAACACTTCCTCATTATTTTTATCATCACAATGATACTATGATTTTTACACTATGACTATAAAAGTTTTTACACTATGACTATGAAAATCCTTAACATCAGCGAAATCAAATAGCTCATTTATCTGAACATTTTCTCCGCAACAAACAATACGATTCCTCTGTTGGCTGATTAGTCATTTTTGCTTGCTATATGCTTTCTGCACTTTCTGTTGGTTGGAAGATGAAACGTTGTAATGACACTATATGTAGAACCTGAATTCTGCCTATAATTGCTATTTAGAACCTGAATACAACAATGACTCAAGAATTGACTGTAACAAATGGTGTTTTGGTGTGGTTGCGTTTGAGCTCGTAATTGCTAAAGAATATGAGGATCATATAATTCATGCTTTGAAAGATTGACCATAACGTAACGCTTCCGATCGATCAATTCATAAAAGGCGTCATGAATTGAAGTATATGAGCATCATATAATTCATGCTACTAAAGATTACAGATCAGCCTAAGTATACAATCCATATATGAACAACTAATTGAAATTACGTAATTGAGGTACGGAGAAATCTGGTTTGAGGCTTGATTTGCATCCATAGAGAAATCTAACTGATGCTTGATTCTTTCCAGGTTATCGAATCCAGCTCTTTCTCCATGGAGGGTCAGCTATAGGATGGAGCTCCTTCTTTAGCCTACCAAATCGAGGGTTTAGCAAGGTACTCAAGGGAGCTGGAATAGACTGTGATGTGTGAACAAAGATCCACATTGCTTCAACTTGACAATTGACATCCATAAAATGGCTGCATGGAACTGATCGTCCATCAAATCTCCATTACAAATCAATATTGAAACTCAGAAACAAACAAGGAGCTCTTCACGGTAAAAAAAAAAGACAGATGCTCATCCTTGTGTAATTACTCTCTTCTTTTAGAGTTTCAGAGACTTGCAGGGCAGAGGATATTGAAATTAGTAAAGATGGAGAATGTAAAGATGATAGAGGCGGAAACAAAGTGAATGAAGAAACACTATATTGATCTCTATAAACACAATTTGGGTCCTTATATTTTCTCTGTCCCAAAATTATTGTCCAGTTTGAGATTTCATGTTTAATACAATTTGAACTAAAAATGAAATCCAAACTGGACAATAATTATAGGACGGCGGAAGTAATAAAGAAACCCGAAATTTTGCCCCTTTGGCGTGGACCACATTTTATTCTGAGGCGAAACTTGAAAACGTATGGGGAAAGTATTAGTCCAAAAAGAGGCCTAAGCTCACCATTTTGCCTTTCTAGTCCGGTTTTCAAAACATAATTGTGGGCTTCAGTTTAATTCTAACGGTCTGATATGCATAAATTTATATATTTTTAATATCTCTTTATTCGAGATTTTACTAATATTTTGAGTATAAATATATTATTTATGTCATTTTATCCTAATTGTAGGATTTATACTTAAATGAAGGAATTGTTAAAGTTTTAAGCTAAAATCAAGATAAAAGAAAATCAAAGGAGCAAAATTGAAAATTAGATGAATCTGCAAAGAAGAAATCAGAAGATTCAAAGAATTGGAGGACTGAAGTGCGAGTTTTGACCTTTTCCTTTGGATTCGGCCGTAAGTGGACATTTGTTGGGATTAATAAGTGATGGGCCTTGACTTAATACTAGAGACAAAGAATTTTGGAGCCCAAACAAAGGAAACAGGGCTGGTCTTTATTAATGCAAATAAACAAAAGAAAATTGAAGAAGCCCATTTCCTTTTTAATTTTATTTGGACCGAACCTTCGCGCAACTCCATCTCCACCAAAGCCTCCACCCTTCTCCATCACCGCCCTATACCATCAGACCCTTCATCACCCCCATAAACATCACCTTCCACCACCATACACCAAACCCACGCAAAGCTTCTTCATCCACCAAAACCGAGCCCTTTTCCACAACCAAATCATCTTATTCCACCAACATCCACTCCTCACGCACACACCACACATACATTACCATCATCATCGGAAAGGAGAAGCATGCACCAAGACAAGCATTAATTGCGGAGGAATTCCAAACTTTCAGATTTCGGCCGACTTCTCCCGGGTTTCATTGTTTTACTTATTTCTGAGATGATGCGTAACTAAACTATTTAATCTAGGGTTTTGGTTGTAGCCGTAGTATTATTTTAGTTTATTAAATTTATATAATTGTGACTTTTTCTTTAATTTATATTTGCTATTCTTGTTTTTTTATACATGTAAATACCTGATCAATATTTGCATGCTCTAAGGTGGTAGCTGAACTAGCGAAAGTGGAAGGCTAGTATTAGTTCGTAGGAATAGTAAACTTAGGTAGTGAGTCACGACAGTAGGAAACACCGCCTTTGCGACTAGTAATTCTAAAATTATTAATGTGATTTTATTAATCTCTATAGTCACGAGAGTTGTCATATGGTTAATTTGAGTAAGAGGTTTATGACACGAGAGTATATAATTCTTAAATTGGTGAATTATTGTGAGATTAATGAAAATCAGTCACATATTTATAGGTTGAATTAAGCTGAGTAGTCGGTAGGTGAACCTTTACCCTAAATTTTTTTTTATTTAAGTAATTAGATTTTAATTATTAGTTTTAGGTTAGTTTAATTTGAAATCAATAATATTATTAGTAATCTAGATGATAATAATAAGAAATAATTTTAATAGGTACTTGGTATCCTTTTTTGTGGGATCAACCCATCTTGCAACTTTACTACTAATAATTGTATTAAATAGGTAAAATTATATTTGACTAGTGTGACGACGGCTTGTCACGGTCCAAAGCAGAAGTAGCTAACCCAAGTTACCCAACAATATATTTCAATGTCCGTCTAGTTTCAAAATAATTGTCGGGTTTTCTTACATTAAAATTGTATGAAATGATGTGTATTTCACTTTCAACGGATGAAAATGTATGCTTTTGTTTTTTCTTCATAGAGATTTGAGCAACAACTCTTTCAAAGCGCCTGCTTGGTTCTCTACATTAGAGTCTTTAATTAAGAACTAGTGTGAATGGTTATTAAATAGTGGGGATTAGTTCTGGAGGCTATATACGCACTGGGCTCCAGTCAAATAAATTAATCCAACACTTATTGCAAGAACTTCGTTATCTCAACTTCATTTTGTTGGTGATCTTTAGGTCTGTGGAGGTTTTCTACCAAGTAGTCAAGTTGCTGCAATAAAAAGAAACATATGAACAAGGTTCAATGCAAGGGGTAAGGCGGTCTCAAAAGTTCATCACAAGAATCTTGTTGGGCTTATGGGATTTTGCACAAGGAGAGCAAATCTTGGTACATATCTTCATTTGCTTACCATATTGTGATGGAATAAGGTTTTCATTTGAATCTGCCGATGATACCATATTTATAGTCGGTCAGCGGCAAAATTTGTGAAAGACAATTTCATTAAAACTAAACAGTATTATGAAATTTTATTTCTTCATGGAATTAATACTTTTTAAGATAAATATCTCGAGCTTATGATATAGTATTGTAGTAGGGAATGGCCAACATTTGCTTATGATCTATTGATAAAATTATTTATTGTGGATGTTCAGAAGTTTCTGAGCTCATAAAAGAAAAGTGAAATGACATCCTAGTACAAAAAAAATAAAATTTCGCTCTTTTTCAATAAAAATGAAATCAAAAGAAATAAAGAATGATGACCATATAATTTACATGATTGAACTCAATACTCATAGATCACCACAAACATCAACATTTTAATTCAGCTGGTCAAATTTATAAAAGAAAGAATTTGTAATAAGTAGTTTTGTTTAACAAATTAGCATTATAAAAACAAAGGGGATTAAAACGATGATTTTTTCGTTTTATTAAAGAGGAAAGAGGAAAGAGGGAAGTTATTACGTTTAGCAGAGATTCAAACCAGTAACTTGTATTGAGAAGGATTTGTGGCAAAGATTATATGACATTATCACTGCGTGAAAAACACAAACAATGTGTCAAATATGAAGAAACACAATTATATCTTGAGCACTTTCTAATGAGTACAATTATTGATTTTATCTTTATTTCCAACTCCAACGATGAATTCTCTAAAATGCTGATTAAAATGCAGAGGTTGTGATTCTCAACCTTGTATGCGCTTAGAAATTTTGGCTGACTTGTATAGTTCAATTAGAAACTAATTAAACATCCCAGATTGAAGAATGCCATTCCTTACATTAAACAAGAAAATATCAGCTTCTAGAAAAAAAAGATTTCAGAGCTAGAAAAATGATTCAACTGAACCATTCTTTAAGCAACTAGGAATATCATATATAACAAACATAATAACGGGCTCAGGCTGAACACAAGTGGTGTGATTCAATGCCTAAAAAAGATCGATGGTAATGATGGAGCGATGATTCTTTTGATCACTACACTGGTGGTTACACATTTTCTGCAGAAGTGGAACCGAAGTTGTCAATCAGTCCTTTATGTCCATAATTTACACACCATAATTAACAATCCAGCTAATAGTTGATCATTCCATTTGTTTAACTTGCCAAAACTACAACTAAAGCGTGTATAATGAAGAAGACTTGTGAAATGAAGAAAGTGAAAATTTTGAGGGAAGTTTAATCAGATACAACAGGCATTGAAAGGATGAACTAATCTTTAAGACAGCTTATTATTCTGTGCATGTGATGAATCTTTCTACTCCTCTGTTCTTTAGCTCTTTTATAAGGTCCACACCCATTTGGACAGCCTGATTAGGGACATTGAGGCTCTTTACAGAGCCATCCGAATCAACTCATTAGTAAAGAACTCAAACGAGCTTGATTGGACCCGGGCCAGTTGAGATCCGAATCGCCGCAACTTGACCACCATGGAAGGCCGGAATTGATCGTCCCTGCCCGAGATCTTCATTACGCTTCAATATGAAACCAGAGAAAACAGGGTGCTTTTATGCCAAAAGATGACAGAACCAACCTTCCTTTTTGGCTCTCTCCTTCCAGAGATTCCGAAAAAATTTGGGACTGTCAGAGACCGGAATGTTGAAGAAGAGGACTGGAGAGTGGTGGTTAGTGACGGAGTGTTGGAGGCCGGATGGTAAAAATCACTGGAAGATGGGAGAGGGTAAAGACTAAAGAGGCGGAGGCAGAGTGTGCGAAGTTAGTGAAAGAAATGACTCCTTTAATATAAGTATGTGGTTCACTTCAACATCAACCCGAATGAAAATGTGGTTTGAAATGACTGGACATTTGACAACATTTGGTCGGCAAATAATTTCTTGAGCCCTGCGCATATCATGGTGAGATATTTCCATTTCTTGAGCCTTATGCCTCAAAATGGTTATTTTTGAAGGGGGTAGAGTCCCCCAATAATGTATTGTATTCCATGTTATTTCTCATGCTACGATAATTTATTACTCGCTAATAAAACTACAAGTGCATGAGTAGGTGTTTCGCCAGCATCAGAGAACCATGTTGTTTTATCATGGTGCCTGCGCACAAGAGGCATCACCATCGGAATTCTATATCCTCAACAACTATCATAAAAGGATTCAGACAAATTCTTCCTCTAAATCAAGGTGTGCTCAAACGAGCCATTGGGTATGCATCCTTGATCAAGGAGAACAACATATTACACTTGAATATTTTCAAGGTTCGGGAGCCTTGGTATGTGCTTATTAGATGAATTTCACACTGTTTGCAGAAACATGTCATTATTATACTTGCAATACATGTGTTGGACTAAGTTCCAGGATATACATACCCCGAGAACTCTGGGGCAAAATAAGCAGAGATACGTAACTCTCGCAGCTGATCCCTCGAGTATAGTAGCAACATCAAGTTCGCTCTGGCCTCAGGGTATTTATGCTTTAAACCTGGGATATAGACCATCAGTCTAATGCACAAAGTGGTAGCCTACCCGAGTACTCATGGGAGCTGGCGTATCACATATACCCAGTTACGCCTAGTTAAATATGACTAGTCATTCGAACGGACATCCTTTTTAGGACAATTCTTGAAACAGAAATCCTCTTCAGGATCGTTCTCAAAAGTGTCGTGTATTCAACATCTGGACATTCATTTGGTCATGCTACCCTTAACTATTACGACTAAAAGTCTAAATTCGAGGAGCTCGTATCCAGTTTCCTTACAGATATTCTCTTCAGGATTGTCCTTAAAAAGACATTCTCTTCAGAATCGTCCATGAAAAGGTATCCTCTTTAACATGCGGCCATTATAAGCACTTTACAAATAACTTATAAGCCGTGTACTCGACATACGGCATTGAGAAAGGCAAAGATTTCCATGTTCATGAACAATGGGAGGACTATCTCTTAAACCAAAACACACGTGTTTTATACATCAACGAGGACTAGACTTGTTCTCGAGTGTACTTTCTTGTATCGATCAATTATATTATCCAATGCTAAATGACTTTATTCTCGATGTTCTCGAGTTTACTTTGTACCTCGTCAATACAGGTCTATTTTTTCTATTTTGGTGGTTACCATCCATCTCCTTCTGATAGACGCCATTTCATGCCTTACCCCTGTGAGTATGGGGGCTTCTTGACCAGGCATCGCCTCGAACTAAGCAGCGAAAATTATACTCTCATACTATTCTTATCTAAAAAGTCTCGATCTACCAAATGCCACCCTAAGACATGGGGGCTCCGAGATGAGTAATGGTTCCGGGGTTATCTATAACAAGGAACATTCATTTATTATATAGTGAGATATATGGGAGATTGTAAGGTGTCTGGAAAGTGTGTAAGGTATTTTGAAGTGTTTGGGAGGTTGTGTTTTTGCTTTTTGGTGATGATCTTGGGTCTACGGATCTCTTCTTATGACTTTTCTCGACTTTCTTCACTTAATGCTCAGACTGGGCATTGTTTCTGCTCATACTAATGAGTAAATCTCCTTGATTCTTGCTCGAATTTCGAGCAATGATATTATACATCTACTCGGTTCGACAGGTCAACCTGATTTATACTTTTCAAACCCGAACTAAAGGTTCTATGCTTTATTTCTTGGGCCATGAGAAATGACAAGTGGGTCGGTTGAGTGGATATAAATAAGCTTAAACGCTTGAGTACCTTCTTCAAGGTAAGATAGTTACAGTTCTTGCGTTTGGTCTAGCTCTCTACTCGAGAGAATCTTCTCGAGCCTCTGGATTTCTTAACAGAAGGTCACATTAGGGCAAGTTCTCGACGTGCGGTTTAACACCAGACAATGTTTCATCCCAAACTTATTCATCGACAACGAGTATGACGGTCAGCTAGGCTCTGGTGTAGTCTCTAGCGTAGATATTTTTGTTGGTCTTGCTCTCACTATTGTGCTATAAGAATCGGTAGATCAACATCAAAAAACTCATAAAAAAAACTCGAATGAGAAAATTCACAATCCAAAACCCTAGTTATTGAAAAAATTAGATCTAAAACAACTAATGTTGATTTTAACAAAAGCAAGTCCTTACTTTGACAACGAGAATTGAAAAAGAAAAGGAATCGTGGTGTTTAGAACCAAATTTTGCTCTCAGATCTGAAATGTGAAACGGAGTTACTTCAAAAATTTGACAAGACGAACGTCTTAAATGCACTTATAAATGACAGGAGAGAGGCTTGTAGTAGATTTCTGGTGGAGATTCATGGATTTTGTAAAAATTTGATGGAAGAAATAACGTCGCAGATCTGGAAAGAAAAATCGCTGATGGAGTTTATGAAGCGGACCCTGGATTTTGTGAAATTTTTCGTTTTTTTTTTAAATTCAACTATTTATATTTTTTAGCTAGGCGCATGGACCGAATTGAGCGGTGGCATTTTTGTAATTCTGAAAAAGGTGGGTTGCGCGTGCGGTTAAAACCTTGAGCTCCATAGTTAGAAAGATCGAGATGGTCTATATGTTAATTGTTAATTGGTGGGGTGAGATTATGTGCATTTGATAAGCATCGTTTAATATAGGAAGTTAAAAATAAGGGAAAATTATGTACACCTAATTACTAATATTAGAGGGCTTGAATAAATTAAAAGCAGAAATATTGTAAAAATACCAATTAACAATTAACATATAGACCATCTCGATCTTCCTAACTACGGAGCTCAAGGTTTTAACCGCACGCGCAACCCACCTTTTTCAGAATTACAAAATGCCACCGCTCAATTCGGGCCATGCGCCTGGCTAAAAAATATAAATAGTTGAATTTAAAAATATAAATAGTTGAATTTAAAACTTCATAATTTTGTGATATGAAATTCGTTAATTGTTGAAAATGTCCATTTATTTTTAATTTTTCAAAAATACAGTCTGACGCGTTTCCAGCTCGAAAAAATATTCATGTAAATACAAATGATTATTGTTCTTGATTGTTTGATGTTTCTTTACATAGTGATAGCCTTGAAGACTGATATTACATAATGTTGAGAATGAGATCGAAAACATTATCCACTGCAAATCCTATATTAACCCACCTTTTGTAGTACAATAGAGTCATCAATCGGATGATTTTCATTATTTTCTTTGTGCTTAATTGAAAAAATCATAATATATCATTTCGTAACAGATAATAATACATTACTAATTACCAGATCTCAAAGAAGTGATTAATGAGTGTTCATATATTTACGTTTGACCCACACACATAGAAAAAAAAAATAAAATAAAACAATGATTTTAAACAATTTTCAACTGATTGCTTCGGGTCCTTTTATACAAAATTACAAATGTAGTCTAAATCAAGCTAAAACCTTGAAACTATGAACTCTTTGTTCTTATTTTCTTAACTTCCCACAATGAGCTCTAAAATGTACAACATGTGACCTCATATATATGCGGCTTTTAAAATTAGTTTGGCGGACTCGTAGTTCAATTAACAAACAGAAAACAAGATCAAACCAGATATTATAAGGTGCTGAAAACAAAGCCGTTTGCGTAGCTAATAAATCCATTTAACAGAATTAGAGTCATATCCTCTGAAACATAGTTAACGATGGGCTAAAACCTCCATGATTTATGAAAGTGATCGTACTTTCTACTAGAGTGGTGAATAGTACGAATTTGCTGTAAAAGTGGAACCTAAAAGTAGTAAATTTCATTTTTACGTACTTTAGTAACATGCAAATTTTGAAAAAAATAATATTAGTAATTTATCAATTGTTGAATCTTAATACCCAACGCTGGCAATGGGAGCTAAAATCATGCTATACAAAAATGCAATCGTATGCTTTGCCCGAATGTGTGGTGGGAACGCATTCAATCGGCTACTTTTGAGATAATACCTCTCTGCTTGGTATGCCGGGGTCAATTGTTTAGCAAGAAACTCAAGGGAGCTTGATATGGACTTGAACCGCAAAATATTCTCGGCTCGAACGATTCAAGTGATGATAGAAACCGTATCATGGCTGGAAGCCTGGAACGGATGAGCCACTACTCAGAAATAAGAAGCAAACGCCTAGTGTAATATCTAAAATAACCGAAAAACTGAATGGATTTTATGCACAAGAAAAGAAAAAGACTTCCTACATTGCGCTCCTTTTTCTGGGGTTCCAGAGAATCTTGGGGAACGATGGTTAAAATAAAAGGCGGTGAAGATGGAAAGGGGAAGCAAAGTATTAGTAAGTTGTTGGAGATACAAAGGGTGGGATGGAAAATCGTGGAAGCTATGTATCTTTTATAAATATACATGGTATTGGTCCAACCGGAAAACAATATTTTTGGCATGGAATGTGCGTGTTTTTTATGGTTCTATCTAGTTCTACATTTGACTAGAATAGTATATTTTCCACATCCTTTTCTTCTCTTTCTCTCTCTCTCTCTCTCTCTCTCTATATATATATATATATAAAATGTACTGACAAGCCGTCGTCACACTAGTCAAATATTAATTACCTACTTAATACAATTATTAGTAGTAAAGCAGAAAGCAGGGTCGATCCCACAGAGAAGGTTACCAAGTACCGGTTAAAATTATTTTTTATTATTATTTAGATTAATAATTTATCAATTTAAACTAATCTAAACCTAAAACTATCAATTGCAAGTATTTAAAGATATAAATAAGTAAAAGAAAAACCTAGGGCAAAGGGTTTCACCTACTGACTACTCAGTTTAACTCAACCTATAGATATGTGACTTTTGACTTTCATTAATCTCACGACACCAATTTAAGAATTATACACTCTCGTGTCATAACCCTCTTACTTAAACTAATCCTATGACTACTCTCGTGACTATAGGTAACCCTCTTACTTAAACTAATCCTATGACTACTCTCGTGACTATAGGGATTAATAGAAGCACATTAAGAACTTTGGAATTACTAGTCGCAAAGGCGGTGTTCCTACTCTCGTGGCTCACTACCTAAGTTTATTATTCCTACAAACTAATACTAGTCTTCCACTCTCGTTACTTCAGCTAGTACCTTAAATCATGAAAATATTGATCAGGTATTCATATGGATGAAAAACAAGAACAATAAATATTAAGTAATGAAAAAGTCACAATCATAACTTAAATTAAATTAAATTGTACGGCGGCACATCCAAAACCCTAGATAAAATAATTTAGTTACACATTATCTCAAAAATAAATAAAACAATGAAACCCGGGAGAAGAAGGCCAAAAGTTGAGTCCGAAGTTGCTTGCTTCCTTCTCCGATGATGGTGCTGCGCGTGGGCTTTGATGCGTGGAAGGGGCTGCGCGAGAAGGTGGAAAGGTGAGGGAGGTGGTGCTGTCTCGGCGGTGAAGAGGCAGAGGAGATGGTGATGATGGCTTCGATGGTGAACTCGGTGATGATGGCTGCGAAGAGAGGTGAAGAGGTGGAGGAAGATGGTGGATGCGTGGGCAGCAAGGTAAGGCAGAGGTGGTGAAGGAGAAGATGGGGGGAGTGGTTGATGGTGTATGGTGATGATGGAGAAGCAAGGTGCTGCGTGGTGATGGAGGAAGTTGCAGCGGTGGTGATGGAGAAAGGTGGAGGTCGGCGGGGATTTGTGTTTTGCAGTCGTTAGGATTGCGGTCAAGTTCGGTCCAGTTCTATTGTAAAAATAAATCCCTAATACTCCTTTTATAGGCTTCCGTCAAAACCTTACTTCTTGGAGAGGAAGAAAACTTGTTTCCCAAATAATATTTAGATTAAAATTCTTACCCAAATTCAATCCCAAATCAGCCACAAGTCATTGTTTCGGCCAATTTCCATAAACCAAACAAGATTCCGAAATTACTTGTTTAATCCTCTAATTTTTCAAGTACTTCAATTTCTTTCTTGTTAATTTATCGAATCTTTAATTCTCCCCTTTAAGTTACTTTTATCTTCATTTTAGCCCAAAATTTCAATTTCTCCTCCAATTGAGTACAATTCATGCAATGAAAGATAAAATCATATAAATAACATATTTGTACTCAAAATATATTGCAAAAATCACAATTTATGGATATAATAAATAAGTAAAATATAAGCATATCATGTACATGTGAATCAATTCCTACCATTTTATTATCATGTTGTACAAAAACGTCCTTTCAGCGGCCAAGGATGACCAGGCAATAAATAATATGTAAAAGCGATCGGTAAAGCCTCAGTGTGGTTATGCATAATTAACTGGCAACTTTTAAGTAACCAATTGAAAAAAGATAGGTGCACAATTTCTAAAGTTAGAAGGCGATGGATAAAACTGACCAAGTATGTTATGACCTTAGAAACATATTGAAACCAATAGCCACGACAAATCTCGCATAAATCTGTAGAATTAGCAATGCCATGTGGTGTGGGTGAAGAATCTTCAGCAGATTGACCAACTATTATTACTGAAGCCTCATGTTTTAGCAGAAACCTTTTCATGTCATGCTCAAAGTGTGAACTCTCTTTCTCTATTTCCGTTTTATTTTGTTTTTATTTTGTTTTTATTTTATTTTTTCTGCCTTTCTTTCCAACTGAAACAATAAACTCCGAAGTGTAGATCAAAATGCAGAAGATGTGAATCTCGTCAATATTGTACGCGCTTAGAAAGTTTGGCTGGCTCTTCTGTTCAATTAGGAATAAGTACAAAGCCCTTAACATTTCATTCTTTAAATTAAACACGAAAACATAAGGTTTCTTAAAATAAAGACTGCAGGACTAATTAAGAACATCATTCGAGTGATGATGAGCTGAATTTAAACTCAATTTCAGTAACCTCATCTGCGGCAGATTCCGGAATCTTAAATTGCGGTAAGAACCCTTATGAATCAATGCCTTGCAAAGATGGTAACAACGAAGGTATCATGCTTTTGACTACACTGCCGGTTATATTACACATTTTGTGCAGAAGTAGAATCCAATTATTGTCCATACTAGTTTACCTAATCTAACAAGCGAAATATATAGTTCCAGGTGGGAATATTTTTTGCCAGATTGTATGATGACCATAGCTAAAATTTACTATTGCTTGGTAACACCGTAATAGCGCCTGAAGTCGGAAATTACAGAGTCCTCAAACAAAATGGTAGAGATTGATCAGAACATTAACATTATAGGCGTCAAAACTGGGTATCCAAATCTTCATTAAAATAACTGTGATTCCTTGTACGCAAATCCACCTAAGATGGCAATTCGTTGAAGCGGCTACATCTATAACATTGCCTCCGCACTTGGAGGTTTAAGGTCAACTGCCTAGCAAGAAATTCGAGCGATCTCGATTGGACTTGAACCAACTGAGATCGGCATGCTAGCCAGCTGGACCCATCGATTCAAAAACCTAATCTACCGAATGAGATGTAACACAACCTAGAAACCAGCTGAATGGATTTTATGCCCTAAAATAACGAAAAAGCACTTCCTTCTTTGCACTCCTTTTTACTAGAGTTCAAGAGACTATTTTGGGACCAGAGATTTCGCAGTCTTCAACTATACCAGAGCGTGGATGCTAATCAGTCGGTGATGGCTTTGTTAATTGGGTGCGGAGAAAAGGGAAGAAGAGGAATCGTGTTTTGTATCAGTGCTTGGTGGTGAAGATCATAGGCCGGAGGGCGAATTAAAAAGTGTTGAAGTTAGGAAGAGAACCCTAAATTTTATATATGTATTTACTGTTAGCAAAAGAATCCTTTGGGTTATAAGGAAGAAACCTTTTAGGTGATAGGTTTAGGAGGTGGAAATGGAAGAAAAGGAAATTTTGAGAGAAAAAGAACTTTACTATTTTGTAGTAAAAGGAAACAAGGTGGAGTGTGTTAAGCTTTTAGTTTAAGGTTTCTCACAACTCTCTACACACATTACATTAGGAGGCCCAAGTCCTATTTATAGGACTCAATAGAACATTCTACAAACTTTCCACACTATTCTACAATTTTACAAATATCTAGATATTTTCATCTAACATCTAGATTTTTCTTCTAAGATATTTATTTTAGATTCTTCCACAAAGTCAAGATATTTATTTAGACTATTCTATTACTTTCTCCACTTAGTTTTCTAGATAATTCTTAATGGATTGGGCTTATAATAAAACATAAAGTCTAATGGTCTAGCTAATTAATTTGGATAGCCCATATTATTCTTAAATGGACCAACCAAGTTTACTTACTAATACCACCCTTTAAACTTGGTTTGGTGACTCCAAGTATCATCCTCAGTCTTGCAAAGTCTTCTCCTTTAAGTGGCTTAGTGAAAATGTCTGCAACTTGATCTCGAGATCTTATATGCTTCAACTCAACGATCTTCTTGGCCACACATTCTCTTATGAAGTGGTACCTTGTATCAATATGCTTGCTTCGATCATGGTAGACTGGATTCATAGCCAGATCGATGATTGACTTGTTGTCAACGTAGATCTCTGTCGCTTTTTCTTATGGCATACTCAACTCCTTCAACATGCTCCTGAGCCAGATAGAATGACATACACATGATACTGCTGCTACGTACTCGGCCTCGCATGATGACAAGGTGACTATAGGTTGTTTATTAGAAGGCCAAGTAAAGGCAGTGTCGCCAAGGAAGAATGCAAATCCAGTAGTGCTTTTCCGTTCACTCAAATCTCCAGACCAGTCACTATCACTGAATCCCACAAGCTTGAAGTCATCACATGAGGAATATAACAAGCCAAGATCAATAGTACCTTTGATGTAGCGAAGTATCATCTCGGCAGCCTTCAAGTGTGTTGTAGTAGGTGCTTCCATAAATCGACTGATAAGTCCCACAGCAAAGAGGATATCAGGCCTTGTGCATAATAGATAACGTAGGCTTCCAACAAGGTTCTTGAAGTGAGTTGGATCTACAACATCTCCATCATCATCTTTCGAGAGCTTTGCTCCATATTCAATGGGAGTGGCTATTGGCTTGCACTTCTCCAAGCCAAATCTCTTGAGAACTTCCTTAGTGTATCCTTCTTGAGAGATGAAGATTCTATCATCTAATTGCTTGATCTCTATGCCAAGATAATAGGACATAAGTCCAATATCAGTCATCTGAAACTCCTGAGTCATTCCCTTCTTGAAATCTTCGATCATGCTAGGGGAATTTCTTGTGAAGATGAGATCATCCACATACAAACAAACAAGCAACATATCTCCATTGCTTGAAAACTTCACATAGAGTGTATGTTCACTTGGACATTTCTTGAAATCATTTTCCTAAAAATAGTGATCAATTCTTGTATTCCAGGCTCTTGGTGCTTGTTTCAAACCATATAGAGACTTTCTCAGCCTGAGAACTTTATTCTCCTGGCTTTTGACCACATATCTCTCTGGCTGCTCCACATATATTTCTTCTTCGAGAAAACCATTTAAGAATGTGGACTTTATGTCAATTTGATGGATTTTCCATCTATTTTGGGCAGCAATAGAAATTACTAACCTAATAGTCTCCAAGCGAGCAACAGGAGCAAATACCTCTTCGTAGTTAATGCCACGCCTCTCCTTGTAGCCTTTGGCGACAAGTCTTGCTTTGTTTATCTCAACTTCTCCTCTAGCATTCTTTTTCGCCTTGAACACCCACTTTACTCCAATTGCTTTATGGCCTTTTGGAAGAGATGCTAACTCCCAAGTTTGATTTCTTTTCAATGGATCTTATTTCCTCATCCATAGCGTGTCTCCACTTCTTAGTCCTTGCTGCCTCTTCGTAGCCTAGAGGTTCACAGTCAGCATAAACACAGAAGAGTGTGAGAGTCTCTATGCGTTCTGTTTCCTCAGAGATCTCTTGTAGGCTTCTGGTCCTTTGCGTCTCTTCATTTGAAATGGGTAAACATGGACTTTGAGGTTGTTGAGTGTCTTCACCCGCATCACTACTTTCATCATCATATTCATGGATGACATGAAGGAAGTCGTAGCTTTCACCACCTTCAATATTCCAATCCCATGTTCCTTTTTCATCAAACTCTACATCTCTACTCACGATAACTTTGTTCGTGACTGGATTGTAGAGCTTATAGCCTTTGGACTGCTTTCATAGCCAATAAAGACATGTTTCTCACTTTGATCATCAAGTTTGGACCGCTTTTGGCTTGGTACGTGGACATATGCTATGCTCCCAAACACTCGTAGGTGATTCACTATGGGCTTCCCCATTCCATGCTTCTTGTGGAGTCTTGTCTTCTAGACTCTTCGTGGGACTTCGATTTAGTACGTACACTGCACAATCAACTGCTTTAGCCCAGAATTCCTTTGACATCTTCTTGCTCTTTAGCATCCTACGAACCATATTGAGAATGGTTCTATTCTTCCTTTCCGTAACTCCATTTCGTTGCAGGGAGAAAGGAACTGTAAGAAAACGCCTAATCCTATGTTCTTCACAGAATTTTGTGAATTCACTTGATGTGAATTCTCCACCACTATCAGACCTTAAGGCTTTGATTTTTAAGCCTTTCTCCTTCTCCAACACAGCTTTAAATGTCCTAAAGGCATCAAATGCTTGTGATTCCTCGTTCAAGAAATACACCCAAGTCTTTCGAGAGAAATCATCAATAAATAGGATGAAGTAGCTGTTCTTACCATGGGATAGTGGAGAAATGGGGCCACACAAATCTGTGTGGATGAGTTCCAAAGGCTCCTTAGCTCTTGATGTTGCTTCTTTTGGGAAAGCATTCATTGAATGCTTCCCAAGTAAGGATCCTTCACATACTTGATTGGGCTGATTAATAGGAGACAATCCTTTTACCATGCATTTTGCAGACAACAATTTCAAGTCACCAAAATTTAAATGACCGTACCTCATGTGCCAAATCCACGGATCATCCTTCAAGCATGCTTTCATGCAATTCTCATGTTGAATGTTCAACAAGAACATTCTATTGCTTGTCATTGGCACAATAGTGATCAATTTTCCTTTTGAATCCTTAACTATAGCACTACAATCTTTCAAGTGAATATCATAGTTTTTCTCTAGAAGTTGCCCCAAGCTCAAGATATTGCTCTTGAGACTGGAACATAGTAAACTTCTGAGATGTACTAGTGACTTCCATCTTTAGCAAGAATTTGTATCTTACCTTTGCCTTCAACCCTTGCTCTAGAATCATCTCCAAACATCACGTAGCCTTTGGCTAGTTCCATGTCTATGAACAACCTTTTTTCCCCATCATGTGGTTACTTGCAGCGGAGTCAAGATACCACGTCTTCTTCTCTCCTTTGTCCTCGTGTTTCGCCATTAAGAGAGTGAGTTGAACTTCTTCTTCAAGCTCCATAAGATTGGCTTTTTTCTTTTACTTGACTAGAATTTCTACACTCACTTGCATAATAACCATATTCTTGGCAATTAAAGCATTGGATTCGAGATTTACCTCCTTTCTAAAAC
Organism: Oldenlandia corymbosa var. corymbosa; assembly: GCA_949775105.1. Taxonomy (NCBI): domain Eukaryota; kingdom Viridiplantae; phylum Streptophyta; class Magnoliopsida; order Gentianales; family Rubiaceae; genus Oldenlandia; species Oldenlandia corymbosa. The sequence goes on from OX459123.1 coordinate 3,460,447, forward strand.
TTCATACTTCTTCCACGACCTCTTGTAGATTGAGAGCCTTGGTTGTTGTCCTCTTTGGTGGATTGAACATAGCCTCCTCGAGCTCTTCCTCATCCATGTCCTTGAAATCCACCATTGCCTCGTCCAAGGCCTCTACCACGTTCAAAGCCTCCATCTCTTTCTTTGAAAGAGAGTTTTGTGTAGAGGGCTTGCTCCAAAGATTCTTCGGGCCTCCTCTTCTTTAATTTCTCTTCAGGGGCTACTAAAGTACCCATGAGTTGATCAATGGTCATAGAATCAAAATCTTTTGACTCCTCTATAGCCACCACAATATAATGAAAGCTTGGTGTCAAAGAGCGAAGAATTTTTTCTATCACTCTTGTGTCACTCAAGCTTTCTCCATTCCTCTTCATCTCATTAGACACTTTCAAGACACGAACAATAATGTGAAATGGATTTGGACTCCTCCATTTGCAATGCTTCAAATTCTCCTCTAAGAGTTTGAAGACGTACTTATTTTACCTTTTGAATGCCTCAATTAGCATTCTCTAGAATCTCCCAAGCCTCCTTTGAAGTAGAAGTATTTGCCACCTTCTCGAACATAGAATCATCTAGACATTGATGGATAAGTGAAAGAGCTTCTTGATCTTTCCTCCTTGCTTTGTTGAGTTCTCCCCTTTGGGCAGGAATCAAAGACACCTCATCTAGAGGTTTCTCATAACCTTTCTCAACAATCTCTCATACCTCACAAGAGCCCAAGATCGCCTTCATTCGAGTGCACCACTTACCATAATTTTCTTTGGTAAGTTGAGGGAATTGAAAAGAAAATTATTCCACTTGCCATCTTACTTCAAAGCTGAATCAACACCAGCTCTAATACCAGTTTGTTAGTAAAAGAACCTTTGGGTTATATGGAAGAGACCTTTTAGGTGATAGGTTTAGGAGGTGGAAATGGAAGAGAAGGAAATTTTAGGAGAAAGGGAACATTACTACTTTGTAGTAAGAAACAAGGTAGAGTGCGTTAAGCTTTTAACTTAAGGTTTCTCACAACTCTCTACACACATTACATTAGGAGGCCTAATTATAAGTCCTATTTATAGGACTCAATAGAACATTCTACAAACTTTTCACTCTATTCTAAAATTTTACAAATATCTAGATATTTTCGTCTAATATCAAGATTTTTCTTCTTAGATATTTATTTTAGATTTTTCCACGAAGTCAAGATATTTATTTAGACTATTCTACTACTTTTTCCACTTAGTTTTCTAGATAATTCTTTCTAATGGATTGGACTTATAATAAAACATTAAGTCTAATGGTGTAGCTAATTAATTTGGATAGCCCATATTATTCTTAAATGGGCCAACCAAGTTTACTTACTAAAATTTACAAGAATATCTTGGTTAAACCTGAAAACAGTGGTTTGGCCGCAAGGGGGATCGGCATTTGCTGGGTCTAGTTTTCTACATTTTAACTACAAAATGTTGTACTAGACGTTAGGTTTTTTGTTTTTCAAAATTCGTGTTTGTCATGAGACGGAGAGACACTGGGTAGGAAACTGAGCCGAACGCAATACCAAGCCTTATAGGGAACATAGATCATGATCTGAGTTCTAAATAATTTGGTCCAACCTGAAAACAAAAATTTTGGCGCGGGATGAAAATGCGTTTTGAAACCAAACTCGAAAGTGTCTTGTTTAATTACATTTTTTACCAAATAAAAAATTAATTGTCCTTTTAAGTTTCAGCAAAACGTGTTATTTGTTTTCAACCTTGCTTGTTGTCCTTTTACACCGAGAAAATAAAAATAAATCAACAAACATTTTTGGTCCAACAGTTACATATAAATAAAAAAAAATTATAGGGTTAGGAACAGGGTTTAGAAGTTTGGAAGTTTGGAAGTGTAGGAATAGGGTTTGTTATGATGGCCGACCTTTTGATGTGAGGCGGATTGTTCTTCATATTGAGAAGGAAGTTATGAATGCTTTGTTTGTTCATGAGGTGAAAGCTAGAAATGTGGAGGAGAGAGACTTTATAGAGCAAGCCTTTGGTTTCAAGTTGAAAAGAGTTCAAAGACATCAATGCATTTCGGTAAAATGGATGGCATTCCGCGCGGAGAGTTATGTCCTAAACACTGATGGTTCTTTGGTCAATATGAATTCTGGGTATGATTTTGCTATTAGAACACATGATGGCATTTTTGTGTATGGTGAACATGGTATCTTGGAGGTGGAGATAGCTTTGCTGCAGAAGTTTATGGGCTACTGTTTGGCGTTAGAAAATGTGATCATCTTAATCTGGAGCTAGTAGACATACAAACGGATAACAAGGCTTTGGCGGATCTACTTGGTTCTTTGAAATTAATTCCTTGGAAGTTCTACTTTCAGATAACGGAGATTCATTCGATAATGGAGAGAAGGGGTTATAGGATATTTCACATATATCGAGAAGCCAATACGGTTACGGACAGATTCGCAGGACAAGCATCACATGGTCTTTCATAAACATACAATAGTTTGGAAGGATTGCCTAGACATGTTAGAGGCCTTGTGCTTCTAGATCAATTATATTTTCCTTACCTGCGGGTAAGGCTGAAATAGTGGTTGTAGCTTTAAGATTTTTGTAATAGCTAGGGGTATGACTATACTCTGCCTCTGGCAAGTTTCTAATTCTTAAAGTGTAATAAAATCAGGAGGAGTGGAGCTAGGGAACTAGTTAGTATATATGTTCATCTCTTGGGTATACCCCTTGGGTGTATTGTGCTAACTAGCACTGGCTAGCATAAATTATATCTCTTGGGTAGACCCATTGGGTATTTTTATGTTAGTTGGATGTGAATGCCAATCCTACCTCTTAATTATTAAAATAATAATAATAATAATAAAATAAGTTCACTGCATTTCATGACTAAGGGCTATTCTAGAATCTTTTACTATCTCCGTCCTAAAAAAGATAGTTCACATTGTATTTGCAAATTTGTACTAAAAACAGTACAAATCTTAAAACTCAATGTAGACGAGTTTTTTGGGACAGAGGGAGAATGTTTTTTCTCAAATCTCGAAAGAGTAACTCATTTTGTAGTGGAATTTAGGCGTCAACCAGCTATCAGGATCATGTCCAGGCTAAACTAATTTATTGATTTTCATGTCAGGTATGTGTAACTCTTTATAATTTAGTCATCAACAAGAAAAAAACACATGGTTCTGACAAACAAAGACTAAGGTTTCAAAGCCAATTGAGAACATATATTTTTCCCGAAATACTAGTAGTACTTTAATTTCTTGTGAATTAATACTCAAATGAACTTTTAGGGGAAAATAAGAATTTATTTACATTGCAAACAAAGGCCCATTGATTCAGCTAGGGAAGATTGACTTATTTAAAAGTTTGGTAGTCCTCATTTAATTTTTTGTTTGGTTTATTTATTTATTTATTTTTACTTTTTTTTTAGTCCCTTATCTAATTTGGACAAAAGTATTTACATTTTTTTTAATTTATTTCATTATTATGTCACTCATTGCTCATTATCTTTTAATTTATACTAATAAAGTACTCCCTTATGTCTACTTTTTTGATAATAAATTGTCCTTTAACATCAAACAATATATGGTGAACCTTTGATCTCCTTTGCATTAACATTTATCTTTAAGATTATAAAAAAATCATTGTTCGGAGGATTTGATCAGTCTAAAATGGTTTCAGTTTTTATAACCTTTAATTTTATTTTAAGATTACCAAAAAATTATTTCTCATTATTAGTTGAATTTGATCAGTCTAAAAATGGTTTTGGTGATTATAATCACTCTGAATTCTAAAATGCCTTTTCTTCTTCTCTTCTTTTCTTTGAATTTAATAGATTCCTAAATGATAGTTTAAACTGTTCTATAACTAAAAAGAAAATAAAAAGTCATGTAGTCTAAATTTACCTATATATAATTCTAAAGAGTGTAAGTTTTTGTCACTTCTCTTTTTTTTTTTTTTCCTTTCAAGTTCATCTCTCATTCTCAAGTCTATCAGAACTAATCATCATTCATTATTCCTCTCTATGTTTATCTTCTTGAATTTAGTTTTTTTTTTCCCTTCATTTTTTAGTTGTTCCTTTCTTTTTTTTTTTGGTGACACAGAAACTTGATTTTATTTCATTTTTACTGTTCATGCAATCAGGACAAAATGCGTCACTACCGTTGAAATCACAAGTGACGAGTTATAGTGATAACAATTTGTTGAGTATATACTTTTTGTTTCTAATAAATTTGTTAATACATTTTGTAGATATTGTGTTAGACAGCAAAGTAACTTATATTTTTTTTTTACATAATTATTATTACGTCATTATATATTGCGTACGCGCAAAGCGCATCTGATCCATCTAGCGGTATATTAATTTCTTGTGAATTAAAACTCAAATGAACTTTTAGGGGAAAATAAGAATTTATTTACATTGCAAACAAAGGCGCATTGATTCAGCTAGGGAGGATTGACTTATTTAGAAAGGCGCATTGATTCAGCTAGGAGGATTGACTTATTTACAAGAGCTAGCTGATCCTCAATTATACAACAGACAATAACATTTCTGATTGATGATTATCTGATTGCTAATTGGCTTCGGTCTACCAAACTTGGGGTCCTCAACGAATTTGGTTAAAATTAAGTCAGAGGACAGAACTATATCTTTGTTGGATTCTTTTCAATACATCTCCCGATTTGGAAATGTGTATAGGGCTCAGAAACATCGGCCAAACCAATTACACTCCCGCATCCAGTTGTAGCTCCAACTAATTTGGGACTTCGAATGTGGACAACTGGTTGGCCGACTTCTGCTCCGTACCATCTCTGCACTCCTCGGCTACCTTTTCCGGACCAGCAGCTGAGGATACCTTTGGAAGTCAATAGCCGTTCCTGAAATACTGCCCTTTGTTTGATAGTATTACATCCCTTAGCAGATGATATTACAAATTACTGTATATAGATCACATTCAGAATTTCATCAACCGTTCCAAGAGGAAGAACAGCAGAACAATTGCGCTCCTAAAGGGAAAATACCCCGGCAGTTGTCTTGATCCTCGATTGATAATGTTGTCTCGTGGACTGTTCATTGAGATATATACTCTCTAGCGGTTGTTCTTATATACCATTTAGCAAGGAACTCAAGGGAGCTTAACATCCATGACCCGCCGGAACTGATCGTTCATTAATTCCCCACATATTTCGTTACATTTCTATGGGAAGGTTAAATACGCTTCCTTTTCAACTCTTTGCTTCTAGAGTTTCAGAGAAATTAATTTGGGATGTTGATCCGTCCGTGGCGGTGGTGACGATGAAAAAGAGTAGGAAGATGGAGGAAACTGGGGATGATGGAAAATGGTTAATGGAGGAAACGAAGTGCTGGATTCTTTATGTTTAAATAGGCGGCTCCAGCCTGAAATCCCTCTTGGGCATTTTGCATTGCCATGGGATATTAAAAGATATTTTTTTCGAAAATGAAACTTGTAAAAGGCATTGGAAGTATTCTTACTAATTACAAACACTTGGTTGGAGACTCAAGTGTCCAAACAATTGTCGGAGCTCGAGTTATGTTTTCATTTTCGTTTTATGTTTAGAATGTTATTAAAAATATTACTGTCTTGTTTCAAAATTATTGTACAGTTTGAGTTTTTATTTCTATTAAATTTTGTATAAATCTGAAACTCAAAACTGAATAATGGTTTTAAAATGAACAAAATATTCAAGTCAATTTCTTTTTCATTACTAACGGCTCCAGATTATCAGCTATGATTTTGACTTAGCTACAGTTGGTCCTTGGACAAAGCGCAGCCAATTCACAATAACTGTAACAATTTGCAATAGCTGCTCTTCGTCCATGAGCTTATTTCTTGAGATTATCCTGAAATACAGCAAGATTAGAACTAAATATCTAGTGCTTACATATTCTAATATATAACATTTCACATTGATCCAATCCATCCACACCTTTAATTTTTCTTGACATTGAAAAACGGGAGATTTCTCCCTGAATGTGCTGCTCTTTACAACCCAGTTTGGCTGGTCGTCAGCTACAACGTCGGCTTGTTTTTTATAGATCTGCCGAAAGGTGATAGACACGAATTGTTGATTAGTGAGAGAATCACTGTAAAATGCACTCTAAGCTTCCATGGCCGTTCCTCATTGCTACTAAGAGTCTACAATAAAGTTTTCGAGTCTTATTTTACTTCAAAAAAAGATACATTGTGTCGCGAACGCAGCCCATGATTGGGGTTTGAGTCTTAGTTACAAATCGAACGCATATAATTAAAGTTTTAGTGGGACCAATGAACGCAATTGTAGTTGAAGAAAGAAACTACAGCAGTTATTAGATCAATGAGAAAGGACAATCCACTAACAATGTTATGCAGACTTTATTACAAGAATCTAAGTCTTTGTTACCACCGATTTTAAGTAAAATCGAGCCGACCCAACAAAAGTGGTGAATCGGCCCAATACTGCAAAGGAACCACATCCGACACGGAATAATGGAGTCCGTTCCCAAATCGGAGAATGAGACGCATCAAAAGCCCAATCCGACGCAGGAGAAAACCGAATCCAAGTTCAAGACGAATTACAATTGTAGCAAGAAGCAGGAAATCGGAAATAAAATACAATTGTATTTCTAAATCGGCAACATCGAGTTTAAGTAGGAATCGGAGATCGCACAGCCCTTGACGATTATTGAGCCCTATATAAAGAGAGAGAATAGAGCAACACAGGACACAACTCTTCATCAACACAGACAAAACACAAGCTTCAAAGCTCTTATCTTTCTTTTCATACCTTATTATTCTTTTTCAAGTACTTTTCACATGTCTTTTATTCAATTTACTCATTGTATCTCGGTTAAGTTCATCAATTTATCAATAGTTCAGTTTTATTCAATTTATTACAAGTTTTACATCCTTTTTCTTCACGCCTAAGCCGAATATTACATCTCACGAATTACACACTTTCGTTTGAGATTGTTTGCATATGTGCGTCAGTTTCAACTGATTATTTTCGCACAAACAATTCCTAACATAAAATCGTTTGCTTGAGAAAGAATGAAAATAGAATGACATACTGATCGAATTTGTGTGGATGATTTCTTATGTACATCTAGATTGAAGAAAAACCTTTTCCTATCATGCTCAAATTATGCAGCATTTGGCTGCTGAAAAAAGATATCCCCTATTACCCGAAATATGCAGCATGCCTAGCTAGGAATTCGAGGGAGCTTGACTTGAGCTGAAGCAATTGAGATCCGCATAAAACCGACTTAGAACTTTCACATAATGATGGCGTCCGTATCATTTCTTGAAACTGATGATCCACACTTCAGAAATCAGAAGCAAAAGGAAAATTTGCCAAAGAGAAGTTAAAAAAAACTACATTCAAAGAGTTATATCAGAGCGGGGAGTGTTAATCGGAGGGGATAAAAGCGAGGAGCAAGGCTGCCTGGTGCAGGTTGCAAAGGTTGGAGTTGAAATGTCTTGAAGGTGGGGAGTGAGAAGGAAGGAGACACAGAAACAAAATGTGGGAAGTCATGGAAGAAAATTGATAATGTTAATATTAGCATGATATTTGTGGTGGTTTATGTGTTATTTTGATTATTATCTATGCTAATATTAGTGTTTTGGTTCTTAATTTGATCATAGGAAGGATTTGGAATAAAAAGAAGAAAAGTGTTGAGTTTGAAAAGTTTTTGAATATTTTATTGAATCAAGTTTCAAGTTGGAGAAAAAGTGGTTGATTCCCGCGTGGGTACACAAAATCCATTCAAAAATCAATGAAGGAAGCAAGAAAGTCCAGAAATGTTGTATTCCACGTGGGCACACTGAAATAGGGACTAAAGTACAAAATTTCAAAAGTTTTGCGGACAATTTGTAATTTTTGTAAACTTTAGTGACCAATCTGCAAATTCCAGAAAATTGAATTGCCCTCTGCGGATTTTGAAGAGGCTAAACAAAGGCTGCCCTATTAATACCATATGTACGCTTTGTTTTCATTATTAAGAAAGGGAGGAGAAGAGGCACAACACAGGGAGCGACGGCTGGAGCTCAGGACAAGGATTTCTCTCCGTTTTCGTCAGTTTTAGCTCTGTAATGTCAAATATCAATTCTTGTATTGTTGATTTCACCATGATTAGCAACTAAACCTCTTTTCTAGTTAAAGGATTTTATTAAAGTCTTGATGTTATTCAATTGTGAGATCTAACTGTTTGCTTTTTACCAACGAATTTTGAGTATTTATTTATTCTCTTTGATGTGTATTGATGATTATTTGGCATTATTTGAATAGCTGGTAGCATTCAGTTCTCCTAGATAATCTAATTTATTGAACAACAAGGTTTGTTTGTTCCTTATAAGAGACAATGCAAATAATTACTTGGTAAGTAGTTTACTTGTGTTGTGAGAATAAATAATCAATTTTTAATAAAACAAGGTTTGTTTGTTAGAAATTTAATTGGGTCTTTGCTTGTGAAAAACTAAATCCTAGGAGGTTCCAGGTAGTGTTTTTTGGCTATAGAGTGATTAATAAAAGTTTCTTAGTCACTAGTAGTTAAATAAAAAGACTGAGTTGTTAGGAGGTTCCAACAACGATAACTAATATATTTATCATTTGTTGAGTTAATCTTTGCTTCAATGATGAGTTGGATACATCAAGGTGGAAGTTATTCCTTTGACTAGAGTTGCTCTTATTATTTATTTTCCAAAAGTATCTTTTATTGCTTGCAAATTATTTTTGTTATTCATTAGTTACAAATCCAAAATCTCTCTCATTTAGTTACTTTGCTTTTTATTAGAAATATTTTCACTTCCTTGCTCCCTGAGGAGACGACTCTACTCATTGCTATACTACTAATTTGTTAGGAGTAGAATCATTTATTTTTGTTGGTTTGACATCCATCAAATTTTTGGCGCCGTTGCCGGGGAGCACGATCTAGAGTGATTTATTTCTTGTTAAAAGTTTGTTTTTATTTTTATTTTTATTTTTATTTTTATTTGATTTTATGGTGTGTTCTAATAATACAGAGAGATTATTGTTTGATCCTGAGATAGAAAAGACAGCTAAACAGAACCGAAAAGAAAAGAGGAAAAGAGATTTACTTCTTAGTGCTACACCTGAATCTCAAGAGGAGGATTGCCATGAAGTTACAAGCTCTGAAAAAGGGGAAGAATTTGAAGAAGAAAGTATGGGTGACAGAATTCTGAGGGAGCTTGCGGCTCCAGATGTGAACTTACGAACATTCTGCATAACCATGCCTGCAAATACTCCACGTTTTGAGCTAAAACCAGGTACACTTCAATTATTGCCTAAATTTCGTGGTTTTGCAGGTGAGGATCCTCATAAGCACTTGATGGAGTTCGATTCTATGTGCTCAACAGTAAGCTATCAAGGAGTCACTGAAAAGCAAATTCAGCTACGTGCTTTTCCATTCTCTTTGGAAGACAAAGCCAAGCGCTGGTTATATGGTTTACCAGCTTGTTCAATCACTTCATGGAATCAGTTGAAGAAGAAGTTTTTGGAGAAATTCTTTCCAGCACATCGTGCAGCAAATATTCGGAAAGATATCTGTGGAATCTGACAACTCCATGGAGAAACATTGTACGAATACTGGAAAAGATTCGGAGAGTTATGTAGGAGTTGTCCTCAACATCAAATCCCTGAACAATTACTACTTCAATATTTCTATGAGGGGCTATCAGAGGTGGATCGAGACAAGTTAGATTCAGCTAGTGGAGGAGCTTTAATGAATAAAACACCAGCACAAGCTACTGACTTGATTTCAACCATGGCTGAAACTACTCAGCTGTTTAATAAAAGAGCAGAAACAACTACCAGACATGTCAATGAGGTAAGTATTTTAAATTTAGAAAATCAAATATCTGATTTAACCTCTTTGGCATCAAATGGCTGTAGGGCAAGTACAAACTGTCAAGGCTTGTGGCATTTGCTCAAATTATGGGCACTTTACTGATTCATGCCCCAAGTTACAAGATGATCCCAACGAGCAAGTTAATTCTATGGGTGGGTTTCCAGGACAAGGACAAAGGAGGTATGATCCCTATTCGAATACTTACAATCCAGGATGGAGGGATCATCCAAACTTCAGCTACAAACAGTCAAACTTCCAGCAACAATCACAACCTATCATGAGAAATTCTGCACCAACACCACCTCCGAATCAATTATCATCATCTACGTCAGGTATGTCTTTAAAGGAAATGGTAAAAATTCTAGCAACTATTGTGCATGGTCTTACACAGGCTTCACAGTCTTCTCAAGCTAGCATACAGAACATGGAGAAACAAATGTCTCAAATGGCTACCTCATTGCAAAAATTAGAGGCTAATGCAGGAAGGCTTCCTTCCCAACCAGAAGTTAATCCCAAAGAAAATGTTAGTGCAATGACGCTGAGAAGTGGGAAAGACCTTCAAGGTCCTAAGATACAAGATGGAGTATCTGAAGAAATTTCACAAGATGTTGGGAAGGATTTAGACACCACCCCACTACCACAAAAAAAGGTAAGTTCTGAGCATGTTAAATCTAAACTAGAAATAGTGATTTCTCCACCTTTTCCTGGCAGGTTAACAAAAGCGAAGAAGGAGGAAAGTGAGAAAGATATTTTGGAGATTTTTCGAAAGGTTGCAATTAATATTCCATTGTTGGATGCAATTGGTCAAATTCCAAGTTATCCTAAATTTCTTAAATCATTGTGTTCTAAGAAAAGGAAGCCTGAAGGTAAGATCTTTGTGAGTGAAAATGTTTCTTTAGTTATTCAAAGAAAGCTGCCTCAAAAGTTCTCCGATCCAGGTATGTTTGCTATTTTTTGTGTGATTGGGTCGAGAATGATTAAATCAGCTATGCTTGACTTAGGAGCTCCCATAAATGTGATGCCTTTATCCCTTTTTGATATGCTTATATTTTACCTATTTATTATATCCCTAATTTGTGATTTTTGTAATATATTTTGAGTACAAATATGTTATTTATGTGATTTTATCTTTAATTATAGGAATTGTACTCAAATGAAGAATTGTTGAAGTTTTGAGCTAAAATCGAATTAAAAGCAACTCAATGGGAAAGAATTGAAGATTGGAGCAATTGATGGGGAAGAAATTAATGAGTTTAAAGAATTGGAGGGCCGATGATGCAATTGGAATTTGATCTTAGTTTTTGGGAATTGGCCGAAGGTTACGATGATGGTGCGGCTGATTCGGGATTGGAATTGGATAAGAATTTTAATCCCGATATTATTTGGGAAACAAGTTTTCTTGTTCTTCAAGAAGTAGGGTTTAGTCGGAAGCCTATAAAAAGAGGATTAGAGATTCATTTTCACAACAAAACTGAACCGAAAACTGGCCGAAAACCTTCACGGCTGCAGCTCCTCCACCGTACTTCACCGAAATCTAGCCGATCCAAGCAGCCACCTATTCTTCTCCTTTGCGCAGCACCCACACCACAATCACCGCCCCTTCAATCTCCTCCACCACCACCTTGCTTCCATAACCACCACTTCTCCTCCATCACCACACACGCAGCAGCCTCCTTCTCCACCTTGCTCCCTTGCTCACACACAATCATCGCCGCGCAGCAACACCTTCTTCCTCTTCTCCGCCTTCCTAGTCACGCCGCACCACCGAAGCAGCAGCATCAACACTGGCAGAGTCACTCAACGTCAAAAGCTTCTTCACCGCAGCAGCCGCGAAGCGAGCAAACGTCGGGGAGTTTTGGCGCTTTTTGGCTTCATTCGGGTTTTGGGTTTTGGAGTTTAATTATTTAATCTATTTATTTTTATTATGTCTCTAAATATTATTGAATTATTTTTAATAATGTTTAGTGGCTAAATTCTTTTAATCTAGGGCTTGGGTGTAGCCACCGAATTTATTTGGTTTATTTGGTTCATTATTATTTGATTTTTTCTATTAATTAATATTTGTTATTCTTGTTTTAATTCGTGTAAGTAATTGGCCACTATTTGCATGTCTGAAGATATTAATCGAAGTAGCGAGAGTGGAAGATTAATATTAGTTCGTCGGAATAATAAACTTAGGTTATAAGCTACGAGAGTAAGATTATAACCTTTGCAATATTTGATTCTTAATGGTCTTAATGTGCTTTTGTTAATCTCTATAGTCACGAGAGTAGTCATAGGATTAATCTAAGTAAGAGAATTATAACACGAGAGTGTATAGTTCTTAATTAGGTGAGTCGTTGTGAGATTAATGGAAGTTAAAAGTCAGATAGTTAGGAATTAAATCAAACAAAATATTTGGTAGGTGAACCCAATGTCCTAGGTTTTCTTGGTTTGATTATTTGAATTAATATTATTTGCTTTTATTTTATTTATTTATTTTAGTTTTAAATTTTATAAATCTGAGATCCTCATTTATCTAGATAATAATAGGAGTAATTTATACCTGGTAATTAGTAATCCTTCTCTGTGGGATCGACCCTGCTTTCTGCTTTACTACTAGTAATTGTATTAAGTAGGTAATTATTATTTGACTAGTGTGACGACGGCTTATCAAATTTGGCGCCGTTGCCGGGGAAGGCAGCTAATATCGAATTTAGATCACTTTCTTTTATTAGTTTAGATTTGTTTTTATTTTATTTATTTTATTGTCTTACTATTTTAGTGATTTCTTTTAAATATTTTTTTTGTTTTTATATGTGAAGTGCTAATTCTGAGACTTTGCAATTTGATCCAGAGATAGAAAGAACAGCTCGTGCGAACAGAAAAGAAGCAAAACTAAGAAAAGAGAAGAATCAGAGTGAAACCATGGGCGACAGAGTAAACACTCCGACACTGAGGGATTACTTTACACATACGGAGAATGTTGCTCGGTCAAGTATTACTAGGCCTACCATTGCTGCGAATACCTTTGAGCTCAAGCCAGCATTGATCCAGATGGTGCAGTAGAATCAATTCTCCGGTTTTAACAATGAGGATCCAAATGCGCATGTTGATAACTTTTTGGAGATCTATGATACTGTTAAGATAAATGGTGTGACTTCAATGCTGCAGCTGGAGGTTCATTAATGGATAAGTCAATTGATGATGCCTATGAATTGTTTCAAATTATGGCAAAGAATAGGAATCAATGGTCGAACTCGAGAAGTGTTTCCAAGAAGCCTGCTGGAATGTATGAAGTCAATGAACTAAGTGCCATGAACGCAAAGATAGATGCACTGACCAAGGCGATGGGTAATCTTGTAAATGCTAATGCAGTCTTCCATGCTACTGTCTGTGAGTTCTGTGGAGGTCCTCATTTGAGTTCTGAATGTATGCAACTGGCAAGTGCACAATATGTCTCTAATTTCAGCAAGCCTCAGCAACAGAACAATCCATACTCCAACACCTCTAATCCTGGTTGGCGAAATCATCCAAACTTTTCTTGGAATAATCAAGGGGCTCAAGACTTTAATGCAAGACCTCAAAACCCTCCAGGTTTCCAAGCAAAGTCATACCAATCTGCACCTAAGTCAGCAATGGAGGCAAGTTTGGAGAGAATGGAGAAATTGTTGAGTGAAAACACTGAACGGTCTAACAGAATAGAAGCAAGGTTAGATCAATTGACTACTGCTCATAGAACCTTGGAGATGCAAGTGAGTCAAATGGCCTCTGCCATGAATACTCGTGGGCGAGGTCAACTGCCAAGCAAGTCTGAAATCAACCCTCGTGAAAATTATAGTGCTATCATGTTGAGAAGTGGGAAGCAGTTGGGTGACAAGGAGGAACCAAAGACCACTGAAGTGAATGAGACTACTGATGAGAAGAAAGTAGAGAGTAAGTAGATTAATGAAGAAAAAGTGGAGAAAGTGGAACAAGAGGAAGAAGAGATATATGTGCCACCATCGCTTAAACCTTATGTTCCACCAGTGCCTTTTCCGCAAAGACTCCATATGACCAAGCAAGATAGGTTGTTTGCGAAATTTTTGAAAATTTTTAGGCAATTGCATATTAACATTCCTTTTGCAGATGCTTTAGCTCAGATTCCAGCGTATGGGAAGTTCTTGAAGGAGATCATCTCCAACCAAAGAAAAGTGAAAGAATTTGAGACAATTGCACTATCTGAGGAGTGTAGTGCTGTCATTCAGAGAAAGTTGCCTCCAAAATTGAGTGATCCAGGGAGTTTCTCTATTCCTATCTCTATGGGTGATGTTTGTTTTGATAAAGCTTTATGTGATTTAGGTGCTAGTGTTTCATTGATGCCTTTATCTGTTTGTAGAAAGCTTGGGTTGAAATATTTGAAACCAACTAACATTTACTTTGCAGTTATCTGATAGATCCATAACTCATCCGAAAGGAATTTTGGAAAATGTGCTGGTAAAAGTGAAGAAATTTTATATCCCTGTTGATTTTGTTGTGTTAGATATGGAAGAAGATGCTAATATGCCAATTATTTTAGGTTGACCATTTCTAGCCACAGCTGGTGCTGTTATAGATGTTAAAAAGGGGAGTTTAAAATTTCATATTGAAGAAGAATCTGTGGAGTTCACTTTTTCTGAAAATTACAAATGCCCTGCATTTACTCATCATGTATTTAGAGTAGATTCTGTTAAGGAGCCAGATAAAACTGATGTTTTCATTGCTAATTCTAAAGATCCTCCTGACATATGTATCAGTGATGTAGGCACAGATAGAAATGGAAGAAGAATGATGTATGAAAGAATTTCACACTCTTTGATTGAGCGTCCACCTGATTGATCAGCCATGGAGTCCGGCTCATGACTTTAAAGAAGCGCTTATTGGGAGGCAACCCAATTCTTTATTTTGCTTTATTTTTCTTTTTCTTTCATTAATAAGTTGATGGTTAAGTTTTTTGTTCTTGATTATCTGGAGATCTTTGATTTTTGGATTTTCGTGGTTTTTCTTAATCATCTGTGTTTAGGTTTGATTTTCTAATTTACTTTAGTTTTGCAATTAGGTTTGTTGGAAGGGCGGAACTCTGGTGTCCAGTGGTGCTGAAAATGAAACATCCAAAAGTCTGAAGAAGTTGGTCGTGTGCTTGAATGACAGTTGCAACAATTTATTCAACAATTCCGGTTCTCCGCTTCACATTCCAAGGTTGTGTCGTTTCTTTTCATTCTTTTTGTTCATGTCTTTTCTTTTCTTTTCACTTGGTTGTCTTACCTTTTGTGTTTTATACATTGAGGGCAATGTATACTTTAAGTGTGGGGGAGAGGAATATTTGTGTTTTGTGTTTATCTTTCTTAAATAAAAAACCCATAAAAAAATTGAAAAAATGAAAAATCCAAAAAGGCCTAGGATGAAGATGGTTTGATTATCTATAACATGTAAGAATTAAGCTATTTTGAATTGTATTGCTTAACTTATGCATTTCTATGTTGCTTTGAATACCCTGTTTCTTTTGCACTTAGTCGTGACTGTGGGATAAGCCTAAAGTGAGATATAGTTGCATAAGTTTGATGTAGATATGCCATGAAAAGTTGTGTTTGATTCACTCATACTTATGTGATTTGTATGTGGAACCCATCATGTTGTGAAGGAAAAGCAAGGCATTAACCCAATATCAGCCTTAAAAAACCTTATTGCTTTGACACTTTGTGTTAAGTAAGCTTGGGGGAGGGGTGTTGGCGGATGCTTCTGAGGTTAGGTAAATTTTAATGAGGGAGAAAAGGAAGAGCATTCAATGTTGATGCTAGCTCCTTGAGAGGTGAGGAATTGGCAACCTGAGCTGAGAGTCCTCAGGCCCGGTGAGGAAAAATAGATGTCTAGACTGCCCTAAGTTGCTGAGCCACTATGTATAGGAGTGGAAAAATGCTCTGGGTAGTGGCCTGAGTTGGAAAGAGTCCTGAAGAAAAGCCGCATGGACCGAAGAATGGGTTACGAGGGGGAATAGGTTATCTGTGAGATAAATCCTTCTACTTGATAGCATATCTGGTGGTCCATTGCATTGAAATATGATATGAAATGTGAGTCTGTTGTTAAAGTAAAATGGTATATTTGCAGTAGAGCTTTTGTTTTCTATGTTAAATGTAAAGTGATGTCCCTAAGAAACGAAGCACACACACACAAGCGTGGGGGCTGAAAGTAACTATGGTTTGCATTGTTAGGCAGTCCATACTAGAGGTAGTCGAAATCTTTGTGTTATATGATGTGATTGAATCTCTGAGGCAGCCAAATTAAATAATTAAATGTTTTTTGTTTGTTTACTTTTTTTGGGATCGCTTGAGGACAAGCAATAATTCAAGTTTGGGGGTATTCGATATGCTTATATTTTACCTATTTATTATATCCCTAATTTGTGATTTTTGCAATATATTTTGAGTACAATTATGCTATTTATGTGATTTTATCTTTAATTGTAGGAATTGTACTCAAATGAAAAATTGTTGAAGTTTTGAGCTAAAATCGAATTAAAAGCAACTCAATGGGAAAGAATTGAAGATTGGAGCAATTGATGGGGAAGAAATTAATGAGTTTAAAGAATTGGAGGGCCGATGATGCAATTTTGGAATTTGATCTTAGTTTTTGGAAATTGGCCGAAGGTTACGATGATGGTGCGGCTGATTTGGGATTGGAATTGGATAAGAATTTTAATCTCGATATTATTTGGGAAACAAGTTTTCTTGTTCTTCAAGAAGTAGGGTTTAGCCGGAAGCCTATAAAAAGAGGATTAGGGATTTATTTTGACAACAGAACTGAACCGAAAACTGGCCGAAAACCTTCACGGCTGCAACTCCTCGACCGTACTTCACCGAAATCCAGCCGATCCAAGCAGCCACCTCTTCTTCTCCTTTGCGCAGCACCCACACCACAATCACCGCCCCTTCAATCTCCTCCACCACCACCTTGCTTCCATAACCACCACTTCTCCTCCATCACCACACACGCAGCAGCCTCCTTCTCCACCTTGCTCCCTTGCTCACACACCATCATCGCCGCGCAGCAATACCTTCTTCCTCTTCTCTGCCTTCCTGGTCACGCCGCACCACCGAAGCAGCAGCATCAACACCGGCAGAGTCACTCAACGTCAAAAGCTTCTTCACCGCAGCAGCCACGAAGCGAGCAAACGTCGGGGAGTTTTGGCGCTTTTTGGCTTCATTCGGGTTTTGGGTTTTGGAGTTTAATTATTTAATCTATTTATTTTTATTATGTCTCTAAATATTATTGAATTATTTTTAATAATGTTTAGTGGCTAAATTCTTTTAATCTAGGGCTTGGGTGTAGCCACCGAATTTATTTGGTTCATTATTATTTGATTTTTTCTATTAATTAATATTTGTTATTCTTGTTTTAATTCGTGTAAGTAATTGGCCACTATTTGCATGTCTGAAGATATTAATCGAAGTAGCGAGAGTGGAAGATTAATATTAGTTCGTAGGAATAATAAACTTAGGTTATAAACTACGAGAGTAAGATTACAACCTTTGCAATATTTGATTTTTAATTGTCTTAATGTGCTTTTGTTAATCTCTACAGTCACGAGAGTAGTCATAGGGTTAATCTAAGTAAGAGAATTATAACACGAGTGTATAGTTCTTAATTAGGTGAGTCGTTGTGAGATTAATGGAAGTTAAAAGTCAGATAGTTATGAATTAAATCAATGTCCTAAGTTTTCTTGGTTTGATTATTTGAATTAATATTATTTGCTTTTATTTTATTTATTTATTTTAGTTTTAAATTTTATAAATCTGAGATTCTCATTTATCTAGATAATAATAGGAGTAATTTATACCTGGTAATTAGTATTCCTTCTCTGTGGGATCGACCCTACTTTCTGCTTTACTACTAGTAATTGTATTAAGTAGGTAATTATTATTTGACTAGTGTGACGACGGCTTGTCACTTTTTAATGAATTAAACGTTGGGTCACTTAAGAACACCGATGTGATAATTCAATTGGCTAACAGATCTGTAATATATCCAGAACGGGTAGTTGAAGATGTTTTGGTTAAATGCGACAAACTTGTTTTTCCTGCTGATTTTTATATACTTGACATGAGTGATGAGCATGTTTCTAAATCTGAAATCCACGAATGTGTGTAAAAACAGATATGCACTTTCAAACAATCTCAAACGAATCTGTGTAATGCACGAAGTACAATGTTCGGCTAGATATAAAGGAAAAGGGTATAAAAGTTGTAACAAACTGAAGAAAAGCAAAATCGCTTATGAATTGATGAATTAAACGAATTACAAGAGAGTGAATTGAATAAAGAACTTGAGAAAATTGCTTGAAAAAGAACAAAGGGGTGCAAGAAAATAAGAATTGGTAAAGAAAAAAAAGAGCTTTTGCAGCTTGTGATCTGTTTGTGTTGATGATGAGTTGTGTGTCTTGCGATGCCCGGGCTCTCTCTTTATATAAGTTTCGGTAATCGTCTTGACTTGGTGCGATATCCGATTCCTAGTTGAATTTGGAGTTTTCGATTTTGTATTGTAATTAAATCCTGTTTCCGATTTCTATTTTTGCCACAATTGTGACTCTTCTCCGAATTGGATTCGGTCTTTTCCGCGTCGGGTGGGCCTTCGATCCATCTTCTTTTCCGACTCGGCTTTGTGATTCTTTGCAGCAAGCAAACTGAGCCGATTCACAGCTTTTGTTGGGCCAACATGATTTTTAAATAAAATCGGTGTCAAGATAAAGCTCCTCCAAGGCACAACTCATTTTAACAGTGTGGTATGCCTTTGAATATCCATCGGGGCAACACTGAATTGGCTTATAAGCAGCGGCCCATAGGTTGAAATGAAAATGGCGTAGGGTGCCCCCCAGTGAATGGCGTGACGGAGATAACGTCTTTAAGTGAAGAATCAGGAAGAAATATGTTCCAAAAGAAAGCTGTTGGTGATCGCGTGGAGAACTGAAATCTAAACCCGCGAATCGAGGAGTACACTTCCCTTATAGGCGCGGCTTATCCACAATAGTCAAAGCATCCAATTTATCCCCAATTTCAAACTTCGAATTCTTCGTTTCTTTCTGTTGTTTTTCGATTTCCCCAAAGCAATTTTCAAACTAGCAAAATGTAAATTTTCTGAATCAAGATGGCTGAGGTGTATGCTGTGAAATTCGATGAGGAGTTGGCGAAAGCTCGGAAGGTGAAGCCGATGGAGATGCTGGATTTGGCGCCGGATTTTGATGATCTGCTAAATCCATATGGTCCCCTTGATCATTACTCCCTGGGGCCTAGTTTTATGGCGGATGACACCATGCTCCGTCGCTATGTTCCGGTACTGCATCCAGAGAATCTGACTCACAAGTTCCGATGTACTCGATTTGGGCGTATTCGGGGATGGCCATGGCCGTCGGTAAAAGGTGAAGTGCATCAAGAATTCTGCAGTTGGTCCAAGAAGATGGAGAAATATCATGCGGAAACCTGGAAGAAAGCCGGGATTTATGATTTGATCCAATTTTGCTAAATGAGGACCTTCGACAATAAGGTTCTCCTTAGAGTGGATCCCGATTCTGGAGTAGTTCCAGCAACGTCTTCTGCTTCCCTTGGGGTTTGATGACGCCCACTCTACTGGATGTGGCGGTGATAACAGGGGCACCAGTAATTGCGTTTGTCAACATTGATGGAGATAGTGAATGACCCGAAGCAGCCTAGGCCAGTGAATTGCAGCAGAGAGGCCATGGAAGGTATATCAAGGAAAATATGCACAAGGAAGGCGATGATCTGCTGCAACACATTCGGATCATCTGTGGTAAGTCAGTCCAAATGACTCAGGATATGTATCACATGGTTGCTATACTTGCTACTAGAAAGTCCATTAATCTGCGTGAGATTATGTTAGCAATGCTACATCATAGTATGTATGAGATTAGGAAAGCGCCAAATGAAACTGTCTTCGGTCCAATCTGGCTATTGTTCTTGTGGTTTATATGTACTTTCCTCATTTAAGGGTGGCATGGATTAATCCGGTAGGAAATCAGTCATTGTGTCTAGGAGTAACTCACACTGGTGTTCCTAGATATGATAGTAAATTTGTAGCTACTGTGCTGTGGGATTTGGTGCCAGATATATCAGTGATATGGAAAGAACTCTCGCACAAATACTGACAGTGCGTTGGTACCCCGAGATTTGTGATGGTGGCTAGGCAGCTAGGTTTCGTGCAAGGTATCCCTTTCTTTGATGTAGCTTGAAGGCACACTTGGCAGTCTGGGAGAGAAAAAATGACTATGCTCGATTGCTATGAGCAAAAGGAAATGATGAACAACAAGTGTCGCTCTGGGAAGGTTGTACCGTTTGAAATAGTTCCTGAAGTATCTGGTGGCTTCCCAATCTAGTTAGAAGAAGTAATACCAACCCTATATCCTCAAGGCCTAGATGGTATTCTGAAAGATGCGTTGCCAATCAACTTAGATATCCCAAAGGCCAGTGTAGTTGATGAACAAGCTCTCCCAAGTAAATGTATGCATTTGCTATTTTCTATAGTAATTTGTTGATAGACACAGACTAACATATGGTTATGATCATGCAGCAACAATAGGGCAAATACCGGTGGCAGCCGGAGGGAAGAGAGCCACTAAAAGGAAAAAGGCAGCAGACCCAGCACCACATATAAAGCATCGGAAGTCCGTCCAGCTGACAGGGCAGAAGAAAGCATCTGGTAGCAGTTCAAAGGTATGTAAAGTTCAGTAGTATTGTGTAGGTCTAAATGACACACTGATCCCTGCCTAATGTAATGTATGATGATTTTTTATGTTTTTCACAGAAACGCATAGAAGCAGTCGACTTATCGGCAGATGAATCGGATGCCATGGTAACAAACGAGCTTCAGAATCAATGGAAGAAGATGCTGGTAGCAGCCCAGAGCAACATGTGTCCCCTCATTCCAAACAACAGTTGACCGCCAGAACCCCATAAAGGAGTGCTACCAAAAAACCCAGTGGCACAGCCGTGATTCCATCCGTGGAGGAATCACAACAGCGCCTGTCCCAAAAGGTGAAAGAGACTACGCCTATGGTGAAAACAGGTGGCAAGACGGCACAATCAGTTGGGTCTGCGTTGAGGGTGTTGCATGGTTTGTCTAAAATCAGCGCAGAAGAAGTCCATGCTCGTTATCATCAACTTGTGGTACTGAAAGAAGGCAACTTGTGCAAAACATTGCTACCTTTTTCTTGTTGAATATGGTGTGTGGTTTTGTCTTTCCTTTTCTTTTGCAACTGCAATAGCACGAAGTTTGGGGCTGTTATAAATATCGTTTTGCAGCAATTTCTATAGCCTGTTCTTTATGATGCGCATCCAACTGTTCCCAACGAGAAAGGTAGTATTTCTTAAGGTACGTAGCATTTATAGACTGCTCATTGATTCTCCCATCAGAAGTAGCCAAAGTGTACACATTTTGGCCTAAGTGTTGATGAATAATAAAGGGTCCTTCCCATGTTGGTGTCCACTTGCCGTATTTAGGATCACGCTGTCCAATTGGCAAAACTGCTTTCCACACTTTTTCACCAACCTTGAATTCACGCTGTCGAACATGTTGATTGTATTGCTTGATAACAATACTCTTTTCATACTCAATCTGTCTGGCCACGTTAATTCTGATTTCTTCTGTTTGCTCTTGCTGAATTTGCATACTCAAGGTATAATCGACTGAATCTATTTGATGCTGATTGGTAATGCGGAGAGACGGGATTAAGTGCTCTATCGGCACAACTGCATCATGGCCATAAAACAACTCATACCGTGTGGCTTGTGTTCCGCCACGTTTAGACATGCGATATGCCCACAAAACTTGTGGCAATAAGGAATGCCAGGCCCTGGGATTCTCCGAAATGTGACGATTCATGATGTTCTTGATAATTTTATTTCTAGCCTCCGACCATTCCCTTGTGCAAAATAAGATGAATGGGTGAGGAAGAAACCATCATCTTTCGCAAAGGCTTGCATCTCTGTTCCAATGAAATATTGTGCTTGATAACCACAACGGATACAGGAAGCCCAAATCGATATTAGATGTGTTCTTGAACAAAACGAATAACTCCCTTTGGTTCAGCATCTTTTAGCGGCATTGCTTCTACCCATTTTGTGAAATAGTCGGTAGTAACCAGAATATACCCGATGCCCACTTCAAGAAGATGGATGAATCATTCCGATAACATCTAGTGCCAACATTGAAAAGACCAAGGCTTGACAATTACTTGCATGGGTGCAGCTGGTATGCGTGGAATACCTCAATATCGTTGGCATTCAACACAACTACGGGCAAAAGAGATGCAATCTTAGGTCATGGAAGGCTAACACCTTGATGAGCGCCACACACACCTTCATGGGTTTCTAGCATAATAACTGTAGATTCAGGACGATTAAGACATTTGAGCAAGATTTCAATCGGCAGTCTTGCGGTAAAGAGATCCATCAATCACCACATATTGGGTAGCCCTGTAACACACCAACTAGACCCCTTTCCTTATACAGAAGGAGTTATAGCCGAAACGCCCGCCTAGCTCTCGCTAGGTCTCGGTAAATAATTTAACAGGTTATCAAGAGCAATAATTTAAGATATTATCATCCCATAAGTCAAAAATTAATGATTAACATGACTAATGTTACTTATATTGTTTACAGAATGTTGAAATACAACATTTTTAGCCATAAATGATGGGTTTATCGAGACCCGCAAAAATTAATCTGAATTCCAAACAGATAAAAAAAATACTTGTAGAAATTGTGGAATCAGGTTCAATCCCAAGAGAGTCGACTTCTAATTCTTAGTTTTATAAAAATTAGAAAATGGGGAATTTTCTTTCTCCAAAATAAAAAGGACAAAATTAAAGTAAATAAACTTAAGAGAAAGTAAGAATGAAAACTTTGGTTCAAGGAATATTTTTCAAATATATTATAGATCATCGACTAAAAATGATTTTTCTACAACTCAAGCATTCTACCATAAGTTTAATACGATAACCATGAAAAAACCTTATATTTTTCAAAAATATTTGACCAAGCCCAACACCTAATCAAAGCTTATCATAATTTAACCGGGCACGATAACGGTTCATTTTAGACTATGATAGCAATAAAATCTTTGAAAATGTAGTTGAATCAAAACAATTAAAATAATTAAGATAACTGCAATTAAAAAGTTTTTGTCCTATAGATACCCTAGTTAGACTAATTATGCACATTCAACATATCACTACCAATATGCATAATCTGCTAATGTGCTACTTAGTGCCAAATGTTTAAGACGATAGCACAACATAAATAATTTGGTAGCAGTAGGAAGAAAATACTTGATTAAATTGTTAGATTAGTCAAGTATCTACTCTCATAAAGATAAATCAAAATTAACAAGTACTTGAATTAAAAATAGAAAGAATAAAGTGAAACTTGTAGTCTCACACATAATATAAATGAATAAAATCCTTGAACCAAAATAAGAAAACTAGCCACTTATTGTGACTAGAAACATCTTACAAATTTTTTAAAAAGAAAGTACAAAATAAAACTAAAGCTTAAAAAAGCTTTGAACGAAAAATGGAGAAAAAGAAGTAGTAGCTAGCCTAATGCTTAAAGCTACGGGAGTGGATTTTTATCAATTGAGAAGGCCTTTATTTATAGTGCCTGCGCCTAACTAATACTCCAAAGGATTAGGAGTCAAAAACAAATCAAATGTGCTTCCAATTTTCTAGTAAATAAATGGATTTAGTTTTGGGCTGATTTTCTTCAACCAACCGAATTGGAGATCAAATTTTAGATTGTTGACTTGGTAAACAAATCTTCCAAGAAACCCATTTGCGTGTAACTTCTTGCAGATAGAATTTTATTAATCGTTTAACTCCGTAAAACTTCGTAAAAGAGTCGTAAAAATGTAAAATGGTCCATCTTTCACTTTTTGATACCTAAAAACAAAATAAGAATAAAATTCCATAATAATCTCAAAAAAATATATTCAATTTAGCTTTAGAAGATTATAATAAAATGAATTTTATTATAATTATCAAATTCCCCCAAACCAAAACCATGCTTGCCCTTAAGCATACTGAAATATTTTGAAAATTTAAAGAAAACTCAGCATTTTGAAAATTTCAGCAGTGACAATAGTTTTTAAAATAAGCAAATCATCACTCATCATTTTTAAAACATGTGTGCCCATTAAATTCTAATAGCTTTGTCAGAATGTACTAAACTTTAATGCCTCACAAAGATTCACTTAATGCACTCAAAAGAAAGGAATATTTATAAGTAAGCGCTCAATCATAAACATAGCATGCATTTCATAGGTTTGTCATGCATCAAATCATCTTAGCACTAAATGAACAATCATGCAACATCAAAAGAGTCTTGTATAGAGTTGTAACGGGGCTAGGGAATTTCAAAGGGTAGGACAAATATGGATAAGTAGACTAAGTTACTGACAATATGCAGACCACATACTCGATTCTTGCTATCATTCCAGATGACCCATACGATGGCAACAGTGATATACTATTACAAATCAAATCTCAATCTACTAAAAGAACTAATACATAAGACATAAGTTATGGTGTTCTAAGACTTTTGATGACCAAGTTATGATGTTCTAAGAAATATTCAAAAGTTGTAAACACCAAACCCCCTTTATTTTTATCTTTATTGTTTCTTTCTTTTTTTTTCTGTTTTTTTTTTCTTAAAACAGAGACGAAGTTGAGGCATACACTAGTGCCCCTTTTTTTTCATTTTTCCTTTCCTTTTTTTTTTTTATTTCAGCATATTGCTTTTTTTCATTTTTTTGTTCATTTCATATTTTTTTTTGGCACTGTACCCTAACTTTTTAGATATATAAAGCTAAAACATTGTTTGCCATAAAACAAGAATACATAACCTATCATACTAAACCGACCATACCAACATTGCTACCGCACAACCACTTTCCGCAAACCAAAATCAAGCAGTGATCATACATACTCCGAATAACGGGTGAAGAGATAGCTAAAAAGTAGGGTCAGAATTATATTGGTGGAGCTCGTAATTAGGCCCAGGCTTGAAATGGTTACTAGGGGTAAGAAATTGAGGTAGGAATTTTTATTGCAAACTTGGTGAAACCTACATGTCCTTATAATTTATTGCATAACTTCATCAATGCATTTATGAAATGTATGACATGAGCAAAACAGTGTAGTAACATACTATGAATGATAACACACGGAAATTGAGCAAGTGTGCTCTTTGGCCATGGAAACTCACAGAAAACGGTAAATTTGCATCAAATCTAGTATACTCTTAACGATTAAAACCAATGGGATACACAAAACCATTTTAGCTCAAAATCATTCGAAATTTTTGAGAAATTAGAACATAAGGAGAGCCAAAATGTTTGAAAAAAATTGGGGATTTTGACAAAAAACCAATGCAAGGGTTTATAAAAACATTTAGTAACAATAAAAGCCTCCGCACACTTAATTTTTACATTGTCCTCAATGTAAGACAACGTATTTGCACAAACAAGAAGTAAACAAGGAGTTTCAAACAACATCTTTTAGTGCAAACTAGAAAAAATGCAGAGCTAGATAGAAAACATAGTAGCACTTAGACATGCAAATTTTTCTAGTCAAACATCATTAAACTTTATAAAGAACCAACTCGGCTGCTTTAAAAAAATAGTCAGCAAGGCAATCAATAAATTAATAATAACTGCATAAGAATTGAGTTTTCGAAGCTCCTTGAAAAATTTCTTTTGAGATGTGAAGACTTGGAGTTGATACCACAAGTAGCTACACGGTTCATGATGTGAAAGCAATCGCCAATGATGGGGATGGTGAAGAGTAGTTGTGATTTCATCATGAACAAATGAGCTCCTGAAAACAAAGAAAAAGGATAAATAAACAAAAAGAAAATGCTAAAGTTATTTTTTCTTTTCTGATTTTTTTATTATTATTTTTTCTAATGAAAACAAACTGAAAACAAATGAAACCAAGCAAAATTTTAACCAAGTCAAAATGAAAGAAACTTTAAACTTGGGTTGCCTCCCAAAACCGCAATTGTTTTATGTCGTTATGCTCCACAACCTTCATTTTTTTTCATTCGGGTAAATAAGTCGGGAATTGTAGGTCCATCCCCTCCACCTAGACAGCATCCGAACCTTCCTGAAATATTTTCAATCTATGGTTATTGACCTTGAAAACTTTGTTAGTGTCTAAGCTTTGAATCTCAACTGCACCATAGGGAAAAACATTAGTCACAACATAAGGTCCAACCCAACGAGATCGAAGTTTTCCAGGCATGAATTTTAAACGAGAATTGTACACCAAAAATTTTTGACCAACAACAAATTGTTTTCTCCAAATCAAATTATCATGAAATAATTTGATTTTCTCTTTGTAAATTATTGAATTCTCATAAGCCTCTAACCTTAACTCTTCAAACTCTTGCAGTTTTAACTTTCTAAACTTACTAGCTTCTTCCATATTCATGTTGCAGCGTCTTACCGCCCAGCATAGTTTGCAAACTCGCAATCCTGGATCGTAAGATCGTCCCATCATACGATCCCATGTACATAAATCGATCCTGGATCGATCCAACTCGAATTTTGCAGTGCGATCGGAGTGGGATCGGTCAAGATCGGTCAGGATCGTACAGGATCGGTCGGGATCGTAAGATCGGTCTGAGTTTAGTATTCATCAATTACAAAAAATTAATTGAGCTTATTGAGATTTTTTTTTTCTCTCTTATTATTTTTGGTTCACATTCAATTGAGGCTAATATTCTTTCAGGAAACTTTTATTGCTAAGAAAAATGTATTCTAGAAAGTTTTTCTAATAAAATAAAAAGAAGAACTGTAAGAGAATAGTTTTTATTAAAAAGTTATGCAAAAATTCATATAATAAAATTGAATTTACACATTTTTTTTGTTTAAATGTTAAATATTTTATCTAAAGATAATTGTAACTTCAAATCAAAGCAATTAATTAGATAACATGTATAATTAATTTTACGATCTTACTATTTCGATCCTACCGATCCCATTTACGATCCGATCCTAGGACCCCATTTCGATCTTACGTAGGATCATGATCCTGCAAACATTGCCGCCCAGTAAGCCTTATGTTCAATCTGAATATGCAAGTGACATGATTTACCAAAAACAAGTCTCTATGTAGACATACCTATTTGTTTTGTATGCAGTCCTATAAACCCATAATGCATCATCCAATCTTAGGCTCCAATCTTTTCTTCCCGGGTTGACTGTTTTTTCCAAAATAGACTTTATCTCTCTATTGGATACTTCGGCCTGTCCATTTGTTTGGGGATGGTATGCAGTGGCAACACAGTATGGTAAATACCATACTTTTTCATTAGAGCTTCAATTGTTCTATTGCAAAAATGGCTTCCTTGGTCACTTATAATTGCTCTAGGAATTCCAAACCTGTTGAAAATGTTAGCCTTGATAAAACCTCCTAAACATTTAGAATCATCAGTCTTGGTGGCTTTTGCTTCCACCCATTTCAATACATAATCAATAGCCAAAAGTATATAAAGAAAACCACAAGAAGAAGGAAAAGGACCTATGAAATCAACACCCCACACATCAAATATTTCACAAATAAGAACAGGGGTCTAGGGCATCTCATTTCTACAGGACAAAGAATCATATTTTTGGCATTTTTCACAACTTTTGCAAAACAGATATGTATCCTTAAACAAGGTTTTCCAATATAAACCACTATCTAAAACTTTTCCAACAGTTCTTTTGGGTCCAAAATGACCACCACATGCATAACTATGACAAAAAGATAAAATGGACAAATATTCGCTTTCAGGCACACACCTTCTAATCACTTGATCAATACAAAATTTCCATAAATATGGATCATTCCGGACATAATATTTAGCATCACGTTTGATTTTTTTCCTTACTTTATTTACTAAGAGAGTAAGGCAAATTCCCAGTTACCAAATAATTGACAATATCAACATACCAAGTAATAAAGCTTTTCAATTGAAACAAATGCTCATCAGGAAAAAGTTCAGAAATAGGAAATGATTCCTCTTCTCTTACCAACCTACTCAAATGATCGGCAACAAAATTCTCTGCTCCCTTACGATCTTTTACCTCAAGATCAAATTCTTACAATAGTAGAATCCATATAATCAGCCTTGGTTTGGACTCTTTCTTTGTTAGCAAGTACTTTAAAGCTGTATGATCAGAAAAAACAATTACTTTAGAGCCTAGCGAATATGATCTAAATTTATCTAATGCAAAAACAATAACTAAAAGCTCCTTTTCTGTTGTAGTGTAATTGCATTCGATAGAATTTAATGTTGTTGAGGCATAATAAATAACATGACTCTTTTTGTCAATCCTTTGTCCTAAGACAGCCCCCACAGCAAAGTTCTTTGCATCACACATGATTTCGAATTGTAAGTTACAGTCTGGTGGTTGAATAATTGGTGCAACAGTTAGCAGCCCCTTGAGTTTATCAAATGCTGCCTTACATTCTTCTCCAAATTCAAAAACAACATCCTTTTGCAGCAAGTTGGACAGAGGCAATGCAATCTTTGAAAAATCTTCCATGAACCTACGATAAAAGTTTGCCTGTCCAAGAAAAGAACGAACTCCCCTAACATTTGTAGGGTAAAGTAAGCTCACAATTAAATCAACTTTAGCTTTATCAACTTCTATGCCTTTTGAAGAAACAACATGTCCGAACACAATGCCTTCTTTAACCATAAAATGACATTTTTCATAGTTCAAGACTAAATTAGTTTCTATGCATCTTTTCAAAATCTTAGTCAAATGAACTAAGCATTCATCAAATGAATCTCTATATACAGTGAAATCATCCATGAATACCTCGATGCATTTCTCAATATATTCAGAAAAAATACTAAACATGCATCTTTGAAATGTAACTGGAGCATTGCATAAACCAAAAGGCATCCTTCTATAAGCAAAATGTACCAAATGGACATGTAAATGTTGCTTTCTCTTGATCCTCTTGTGCTATGACAATTTGGTAATAACATGAAAAGCCATCAAGAAAACAAAAATATGATTTTCCAGCTAATCTTTCTAACATTTGATCAATAAAATGTAAAGGAAAATGATCCTTTCTCATAGCCAAATTTAGCTTTCGAAAATTAATGGCCATACGCTACCCATTTTTCACTCTCATTTGTACCAACTCATTGTTCTGATTTTTCACCATCGTGATTCCTGTTTTCTTCGGCACAACGTGGATCGGACTCACCCATTTGCTATCATAGATTGGATATATAATCCCTTCATCTAGCAACTTAAGGATTTCTTTCATTACCACTTCCTTCAGGGCAGGGTTGAGCTTCCTCTGTGTTTCTCTCACTGGTTTAGTATCATCCTCCAAAAGGATTCAGTGCATACAAAGTGAAGGACTAATACCCTTAATATCTGCCAAAATCCAACCTATTGCTGTTTTGTGCTCCTTAAGCATATCTACTAGCCTTTCTTCTTGCTCTTCGGTCAATCCTTTAGCAATGATGACTGGTAGTGTATCTTCATCACCCAAGAATACATACTTTAGGTGATCAGGCAACTCTTTTAACTCCAATTTGGGAGCCTGCAAAATAGAGGGCAACAACTTTTTGTGAGATGAAGTTAGTTCTGAAATAAAATAATTTTCAGCAAATTTGCAATTTTCAAAAAAATCATCATTCCCATTCAGTTGTAAATTCTCCAACAACTCATTTGCACTCTTCAGGATATTTCATTGCATCATCAATATTAAAAGTAACAACTTCTCCATCAAATTCGACAGAAAGAGTACCCTTATCCACAGCTATTTTCGTTCTTGCTGTATTTAAGAAGGATCTTCCGAAGATTAATGGAGCTGAATTAGTGATGTTATCTTCTCTCATTTTTAATATGTAAAAATCTGCAAGAAAAATAAGTTCACAATTCGCACCTAAACATCTTCAACAATTCCTTCAGGATAAACCAAAGAACGATCAGCTAATTGAATCACAACTCTAGTGTCTTTTAATGGACCCATATGTAAAGTACAGAAAATTGAATATGGCATAACATTAATGGAAGCTCCAAGATCTAGCATAGCATACTCAAATTTCTTATTTCCTATAGTACAAGGCATCGTAAACATACGTGGATTCAAACATTATTTTGGTAGAGTTCTTTTTATGATAGTAGAAACAATTTTCTCTAACAAAATTTTCTCATCACTTCGTTTTCTTTTATGAGTACACAAACCTTTCAAAAACCTTGCATATTTAAGAACCCGTCTAATAGCATCCAACAAGGGAATGTTGATCTCCACTTTTCTAAATGTCTCAAGGACCTCTTTTTCATATTCCTCGGATTTTTCTAACCTACAAGGAAAAGGTGCAACTATTACATTAGGAATATTAGAAGAAATTTCCTTAGGCGTTACCTGTGGTGAATCTTCAACTACTTGTTTCTCTGTCTTTCCTTTCAACCACCTTTTTAGGTGAAGATGGTGCTGATGGTAGTTCCTTTGCACTTCTTAAAGTAACAACACTCACATTTTCCTTTGGGTTAACTACCGTTTAAGAAGGTAATTTTCCAGATCTTTGAGCCTCCAGCCTACTCAAAGAAGTGGCTAGTTGGCTGATCTGATTTCCATATTTTGAATGCTCGTTCTTTTCTCCTGCTCAAACTGTTGAGTATTAGTTGCTAAACCTTTAACAATATCATCAAGAGACATACCTGAGTTAGACGACTGTGATGGAGGTGGTGGGGCCCTATTGTAGGCTTGGGGGAATCTCTGTTGACCACCATGATTGCCATATCTGAAGTTTGGATGATCCTTCCAACCAGGATTGTAGGCGTTAGAGTAATGGTCATATTTTCTTTGTGGTTATTTGGAAATCCTCTTATCGCATTAACCTGTTGAGTTGGGTCTTCTTGAAGAGAAGGACACATCTCTTTTGGGTGCCAGGATTGGTGCAGATTCCCAAACCTTAGCTGCATGTAACTGTCCTACAGCCATTTGACGAACCAAAGAAGTTAAATAAAAAATTTGATCGACAAGAGCAGAATGACTTACCTCATGAGTCTGTTTAAAAACATTCGTCTGTTCTCAATCCAAGTTGTTGAGAATTTTTCGGACATGTTTGAAATTAGTTGCTTTGCAGCTGCTGGTGTTTTATCAATAAGAACTCCTCCACTGGCTGCATGTATCATACTCCTATCCATTGGCAAAAGATCTTCATAGAAGTATTGAATCAAGAGCTAGTCTGAAATTTGATGGTAGGAGCAACTAGCACACAACTTCTTAAACGTTTCCCAATATTCATAAAGGGACTCCCCTATCATCTATCGAATACGACATATATCCTTCCTTATATTTGCGGCTCGTGAAGTAGGGAAAAACTTCTTCAAGAACAGTCTTTTCATCTCATTCCATTTGTTGCTAGAACCTGAAGGAAGATCATAGAGCCAATCTTTCACCTTATCACCAAAAGTAAAAAGAAAATCCCTTAGTTTAATCTGCTCCTCAGTAACACCCTATGGCTTCATTGTTAAACAGACAACATGAAACTCTTTCAAATGCTTGTGTGGATCTTCTCCTGCAAAACTACGAAAAGTAGGGAGTAAATGTATTAGACCCGAACTAAGCTCAAATGCTGCTTCAATATTTGGAAAATTAATGCACAAAGGTTATTGATTCAAGTTTGGTGCAACTAATTCTTTCAATGTTCTGTTATTTAAACCCATATTTTCTTTTTCCGGAAAATCAAAATTATCATAACTTGATGAATTAGAATCTAAATTCACCCTAGAATGGAAATTATTATTTTTTCCTTAACCTCTTTTCTCAACAACCGAAAAACTTTTTAAATCTCAGGAATGTAATTAAGATCAATATTTCCAGTACGACAACTACTCATAAACCAGAAAGGTCAAGAAAAAATGCGCAACAACTAGCGATAAAAATGATAAAATTCCTATAGGTACTAGCATGCACCATCAAAATTGCAAAATAATTAGCACGGATAAATGGAGATGTAAAATAGCATAATAAACTGACACAAAAAGACTATTTATTTCACAAAAAAGAATAATTTATTATTTATTTTTTTAATAGTACAATTATGGTAGAGCACAACAGTTGGATTAAAGAAAACAAAAATAAAATTAACAGACAATTATTAACTTAATACACAAAAAATTGCACAAATAAAAGCACAACTCAAAATCTGAATAAATATAACAATGACACTTTTCTACCAAAAATAAATTGCTCGCTGGATTATGCCGTTAATCGCAGTTATGAAGGAAAACTTGTGCGAATTGCGCCGTCACCAAGACACTCAAATTGGTGCGAGAATTGATGCCCCGCTGCTGAAGATCGGCAATGGAAATGGTGAGTAGAAGGCTGAAAACCTAGAATAGAGCAAAAACTAATAAAGAAAACATTAAGATATTACTGCCAAAAATGATAACCAAAGTTAAGTTTTTTTTTTTAAATATAATTACTAACACAAAGGACAAAAACCTAACGAAAAGTGATCAAATTTGTTTTCTCAAAATAGTCAACAAAAACTACTAGTTACCCAGGCAAAGAAGGAATGGAAAAAAATAAATACGTGCTCTTTTTTTTTTTAATACTAAGTAAAAACACTAAAACTAACCGTAAAAGAAAAGCAAAGTTTTTTTTTCTTTTTCAATAGGAATAATAATACCACAAAAAAACACTAAAATACCAAGAACTAAAAGGGAATGGCTCCCCGGCAATGACGCCAAAATTTTGACAGGTTTATCAGGACTCGCAAAAATTAATCTGAATTCCAAACAGATAAAAAAAATACTTGTAGACATAGTGGAATTAGGTCGAATCCCAAGAAAGCTGACTTTTAATTCTTAGTTTTATAAAAATAACAAAATGGGGAATTTTCTTTCATCAAAATAAAAATGACAAAATTAAAGTAAATAAACTTAAAAGAAATTAAGAGAATGAAAGCTTTGGTTCAAGGAATAGTTTTCAAATATATTATAGATCATCAACTAAAAATGATTTTTCTACAACTCAAGCATTCAACCGTAAGTTTAGTAGGATAACCGTAAAAAAAATTTTATTTTCCGAAAATATTTGACCAAGCCCAACACCTAATCAAAACTTATCATATTTTAACTGGACATGGTAACGTTTCATATTAAATTATAATAGCAATAAAATCTTTGAAAATGCAGTTGAACCAAAACAACTAAACTAATTGAGATAACTGCAATTAAAAAGTTTTTATCCTATTAATCCCCTAGTTATACTAATCATGCACATTCGACGTGTCATTACCAACATGCATAATCTGTTAATGTGCTACTTAGTGCCAAATGTTTAAGACGATAGCGCAACATAAACAATTTGGTAGCAGTAGGAACTAGCCACTCATTTTGACTAGAAACAAAATTAGCAAGTACTTGAATTAAAATCCTTTAACCAAAATAAGAAAACTAGCTACTCATTGTGACTAGAAACATCTTACAAATTTTTGAAAAAGAAAGTAGAAAATAAAACTAAAGCTTAAAAAAGCTTTGAACGAAAAATGGAGAAAAAGTAGTAGCTAGCCTAATCCTTAAAGCTACGGGAGTGGATTTTTATCAATTGAGGAGGCCTTTATTTATAGTGCTGCCCGCCTAACTAATACTCCAAAGGATTAGGAGTCAAAACAAATCAAATCTGCATCCAATTTTCTAGTAAATAAAATGGATTTAGTTTTGGCCTGATTTTCTTCCAAGAAACCCATTTGCGTATAACTTCTTGCAGATGGAATTTTATTCATCTCTTAACTTCGTAAAACTTCGTAAAAGAGCCGTAAATATAAAAAATAGTCCAGCATTCACTTTTTGGTACATAAAACAAAATAAGAATAAAATTCATTAATAATCTAAAAAAATATATTCAATTTAGCACTAAAAGATTATAATAAAGTGAATTTTATTATAAATCCGGTCATCTATTTTATTATAATAATAAAATGAATTATTATTATCAATAAACTAAAATAAAGGCCTACAGGTGCAACTATCCGCTCATCTAGCCACATGTTGGATCTCCCGAAATGCTACGAGGAGCTAATCTAGTATCCATGTTCCTGGTTTATGAAAAAAGTATACGTTTGATGAGCGTATGCTCAATGAGATCTCACTGCATGTCATTAATCTATGTGGCCACATAGTCAGACAAGTCATCACACAAAATTACTACAAGAGATCAATTAATACAAAATAATCATACTCGGACCAAGTATTAACTAACAGACATCGTAATCTAATGGGATAATAAGCAATTGTTCATATATTGATCATGTGGCCGGGATTATGCATTTTAATGAACATCACTAGTTTTCTAGTTAGATTCTAATTATAAACTTGAAGTCTGTGTAAGTGATCTGTTTGAGTCTAGTGGCCATATGTACTTTATCATGTGTGCCTTTTTTTTTAAACTGACTCTTCAATATGGGCGTCGTGTCTTGCCTGAAACGTGTCCATGTATCGTTAGTGGATCCACGAACGTATTGGGGAGTCAACACCGGTTGAGTCGGCGATAGGTTTGATCACCTAGACAATTCAAGAGAGCGTTATCGATATAATCTCGAGATATACCCCGTAGAGTTATCGTTCTTGTTCGGGCGTTGGCTGTGGTTGTATACTTTCGTTCTTCTATGGTGATCTCGTTACAAGTTTGAGATGAATTAAAAGTTCGTTCCACAAGTCATATAGGCAGGATCAGACTTCTAACTATTCTAACCTGTATCCATCACTTCTGTTAAAGACTCGATCAACAACAATAATAACAACAATCCCAATCGTTTTATCCTCCCTTCTAATGGCTGTCGGAGCAACGAAAAGCAACAACCATCACAATAAAATCAAAAGCATTCATACCAAAAGAAAAGAACCTAATAAACCAGTCGTAGCTCCCAATAGTTAAGGAGATACATCTAATTTAGAATCAGAATGGAAATGGAAAAATTACCACTCCGAATTTAACGAATCTATGGCTGAATTCCTTGTTATGCAATCTCCTTCCTCTTCCTTCGTCCTCCCATCTTTCCCGACGGTCAATTCAGCTTCCTCTAGTTTTCTTTCTTAGCTCGGCAACTTCCCTTTCTTCTCCTCCCTTGAGAATCCATGTCATGCTTAGTATCATCAAAGGCTTGTCGCATACTCTCTCTTTTCCTAGCTCAATCTCAATTTTAAAAAGGTAGTGATGTAGGAGGTGGCTCATGGTGGGAGGAAACGTGAGGGAGAGAGAATTCTGCGGAGGAGTAGAAGGAATCAAAATAAGGTCAGGCAGTGTGTAGAAGAATTGGCGGAGATGATGATGATAAATTGGAATCGTTTCCAGAAATTGAGAGAACAAAGATAGGTCAGGTCGGTTGTGAATGGAGGGATTTGTGTTGTAGAATTGGGTACATTTTTTTGATTAAATGAAATGAAGAATGGATGAAGAATGCAAAACGTGGTCATTTTTGGATCCAAATCCTTTATTTTACCTAACCATAGTCACTAGCTAACTTAGAGTAGGGTTTAGTTAATGTTTCTTCTCTTTTTTTGTTATTACTATTATTATTTTTGAAGTAACGGAAAGTGCAGGAAAATGGCGTCAGCCTAATTGCCTTCTTTTTTATTCTTTCGTTTACTTTTAATTTTTTATTTTTTTCCTTAAAGCCGATTGGCAATTTGGAAATGAGTTTGGGGCTGAATATTGGGTGAGCAAGCAAGGCAGCAACATGGCCATTTCTATGCTCTCTTGTTTTATTTATTTATTTTTATTTGTTTATATTTTTATTTGTTATCAAGAATTTAGACGTGTTAATTATTTTAGAGACATACTTATTCTCTATTCTTAAACTAATGTTGACCTCTTCATTTATAATCTAAATACCCATAATCTGAAATTCTAACTAGTCGGAACAAACCCCTTACAGGCTATGCTTGTTCCGTTTAAGGGGTGCCAAATTGGCGGTCCTCACATCCTCACCCCCTTAAAGCGAAACGCAATTCTACAATTCATGCAATCCATTTAAAATAATACATACTGGGTTTCTTCCTAAGTAGTTCAGCTTTTTATTTGAAGATCAAATCCTGGATAACCAGTTCCTAATGCTTAACTCTGTCCCCTAAAATTAAAGCCATTCATCTTACATGTATATATGCTTTAATAGGAATTTGATCACTTGCAGAAAGTTCAGAAAAACAACTTTGCAAAACCAGAAGTAGAAATACTACTAATTGACATTGAGTACAATCTAACAATTACTGGGTTATTTGCAATGAAAGTTGGTGCTAAGGTCGTGGAATGGAGATTAAGGAAAACAGTCAGCTAGAGGGTGGTTTCTTGCTCAAAGCTTACTGTTAGATTCAAATTCTTTTACGTCCCTTAATAAAAACTATTATGTCTTGTTAACACTTTTTAGTGCACAGAGTTCCTAATTAGGTACAGTAAGAAATCAGGTTAGTTAATTCTTTTCAGATATGAAGGTAGGAACAAAACGTGGGTTTAAGATCCGGATTTAACGAGAATGTTAAGAGTTAACTTTATGTGGTCC
Organism: Oldenlandia corymbosa var. corymbosa; assembly: GCA_949775105.1. NCBI lineage: Eukaryota > Viridiplantae > Streptophyta > Magnoliopsida > Gentianales > Rubiaceae > Oldenlandia > Oldenlandia corymbosa. The sequence continues at coordinate 3,496,899 of OX459123.1, forward strand.
AATGCACATGATTTTACAAGAAGTATCTAGTTTCTAAAAATTTTAATTTAAATTTTAAGGATAATATGCTTAAGAAAATTTACTAAAGATCGATATCTTATCCTAACATAGTGTTGGTTTCCCCTGGTTTTCATCTGACAGCACCGTTGTCGATTCTCCACCGCAAACATAGCAGGTTGACGTGAGAATCAACGTTTAAGATTCCGACTTCTCGGCACCTTTCTTCCCGGAAACAACCTTTATCCTGGGGTTTCAGTCTTTTCCATGGATGGGATGCTAAGTGGCCACTTCAACAAACTTTTCCGTGATACTGGTTTCTACTAAAGTTTTCCAGCACGATTGGCTTCAATTTTCCTAATGCTTATTTGCTGAATGTTATTCTTTTAATTCGTTTCCTATTTACTTGTCTTGGTAACGTTTCAACCGCAACAACCTAGTCTAGCTAAGCTGCTAATGCCCCTGCACCTCGTGGTCCAGTTTGTCAGCCTTAACAGTCCGATGCATCTTTTACGAGCGGGAGCTAAACAACTTATCATCTGGTTATAACAAAACTTTCAGAACGCTTATATGCTTATTTTCACTCAAAAGCAAAGGCAGAGGTGCGAAGATGGATAACAAAATTAAAGTTAGGGGGACGAATTTACCAAAAATGAAAGGGGATTGTGAGGGGATGGTTGACAAACGTATGAACAAAAGAATACAACCAATTCTCTCAAAACTGAAGATTATCGCAGAAAGTACATACTACTGATGCATACAGGCCGACTGAGAAAAATGAATGCCTAAGTTGGGGTCTGATGAGATGTGAAATGGTGACAGATTGAGGTGGTTTCATGTTAAAACAAAGCCTCATTAAAAAGTGTCTTGTTTAAAATCATCACTTTTGACCTAAAATGAATTTATTATCCTCTAAGCAAAACGCGATGCTTGTTCTCTTATCTTCCTTTTTGTCCTTTTACGCAAACAAACACTCTCACAAAAAGAACTTATAAAGTTCACAATATTTTCTGTCCTGATTTTATTTTATTTCTTGTTTTGGAACAAAAACTCATATTCCTTAAATAACGGAAGTTTTGATTGCGTTCTACGTGAGTGAATTGGACTACGTGTAGATGAAATGACAGAAATAAGTATTATCATAGATGAAAAGCAAAAAAATATAAATTGAAACTTCTTTCTTTTTTTTTTTTTTTTGGGAGAACGCATGAAGTATACAGGAGTACATTTTTTAAGCCGTATGTAAAAGAAAAAGACAAATCGGGACCTTACTCACAAAGTAAATAAATAATTTAATTAAAAAAGAGCATACAGTACTCTCATTGAAAGTATCGACCAAAACAAACAAATTGTATGTATTCTTCTAGACACTTGACACTTTTCTCATATATTTAAAGAGTGACATTTTTTGTAGCTGAGAGAAAGTGGAATTAAGGGCACAACCAGAGTTAATGGATCATATCCAAAACTTAAAGTCATTAACTTGAAATTTTTGGACTTAGAAAGTACGAAAGAAGAAGTAGCAGTCAGTGATTAATCTCCGGCACTTATCTTTGCTAAATGAAAAATCATAGCAGAAACGTTTTGTAGCCATGCACGCGCATGCTATGTACCCATTTTTCGTATTTTTCCTTCACTGCTGCAATGAAGTCTAAAATGCTGCCTAAAATGCAGAAATCGTGATCGCAACCTTGTATATATAAGATTAGAAACTTTGACTGACTAGTTGTTTAGCAATTAAAAGGCGTGAAGATCATTACATCAATCAGAAAAGTTCAGGTTCTGGAAACAGTGGCTACATAGCTAAGAGCTAGGAAATAGTTATATCATCGAAAACTTGACAATCGACTGAAAAAAAACACAATTTTATCTTCCGCATCCGGCGCTGATTTTTTTGGAACCCCGAACGGTGGTAAAAGGCTCTACGATTCAATCCCTAGGAAAGATGGTCATGAAAGTGATCATGCTTTCTACTAATGGTAATGGATACACATTTTCTCTATAAAAGTGGAACAAAATTGCAATTTTATTGTCAAGAGTTTACATAAAGTGTTCCATAATTGATTAGTTGGGATCATCCAGTCAGCAAGGAGCGAAAATTGATGGGCCATTTGGTTTCAAATCAAAACCCGCATTCATGAAAACAATTGGCCCCATCAACTTTCCCAGAATAGATTGGTGTGATCAAATATTGGATGCTTGCCTTTAGGGTATCTCAGACCCAAAATCGTGGGATAAAATGTGTTCTAGGGTCTCAAAACTAGACATTTTTAATCTTCTCGCATTTTGAAAACGCAAATGGACTAGTCACCATTAAAAATTCGCATTTCAGAAACACTAAACACGTTAATTAATTTTTTAAAGAAAATTGATCCGTAAAGAAAAGAAAGAAAAGCAATGGAATTAATGGGGAAAAAATAAAAACGCGTTTTGAAAACGCGAGTCAAAGGAAACGCGTTTCTAAAATGCTAAACTAATTTTTCGCGTTCGGAAAACGCTAAATACGTAATTCGCGTTTTGCAAACGCTAATTTGAGGAGTTATAGATGCGCTTGTGCTCTCCTAAATTACGTTTCTAGTTTTAATCAAAATTGGAAGTTCAGTTTCTAATTTTATTACTTTTTTGCAACCAAATAATTCTCTTCTTCTTCTCAATTTCACCTCTCCCCCACGGAAATCCACACCCCAGACCTGCCCCCACCACCACCACCTTCAGCCCCCCAATGGCAACAATATGGAATCCGGGTCTTCCTCATCCCCAACCAACAACGTATCAGGCCTAACCCAATCCCTCTTCAGTAAATCCCCCAATTTCTCTTCCCCATCCGCCCACCCTACACCCAAATCCAATCCGGGTTCCGCAATTTCATCATCATTATCGTCCTCGTCATCACTGCCCAACCCGAGGTTCCTTAACCACAGCACAATCTGGTCAATTGCGGAAGTCCGGGATGGGTTTGAATCATCTTTATCGACCCGACCGCTTTGCAATTCGGGTTGGACGGTTCTGGGGTTCTTGTAATGGACAGGAGAAAGTGGACTTTGGGATGGCCATTTGTTAAGCCAAGAAGATGAATAAAGAAAACAAAACCCGGCCATTTGTTAACCCACCGTTGTCGTCGGACGCCAAACCCAGCCCTGTCGCCGCCAAACAAAAAAAAAGAAAAGAAAACCTGAAATAATGGTCGCCGGATTCAACCCGGGTGACGGACATCGCCGGATTATGCCTATTAATATAAATCTTGTACCTTCAGCCGAATCCCGGATCAGTTTGCCCCTTTGTTGCCGGAAAGAAATCGAGGAAAGTGGCTTGACAATTTTTGGAGGGGAACCGGGCCGGATCCCGGATCCGGGTCAAATCCTCAATTTAATTAAATTTCTTAGTTTGACTTTTTATATTTTGACACATTAAAATGGCTAAATTCTAAACCGACCCTTATCAAATTAGTGAAATTATAAAATCGACACCCTAATATTTATAAAATGACACTCTTTAACTTCTTTTCTTATTTAAACCACGTGCTATTGAAACTTTTTTCAATTACACCCTTAATAATAATTTTCTATTTCTATTTTAACCTAAATAGTATGGTATTTTACACAATGTTGAATTTGTACTCTCTCTGTCCTAAAATAACATTTCACTTTAGTGTCAATGACATTAAATAAAAATCATTTCAAAATAATAATGTGATTAGTAAACGCTGATAACAATAATTCAACATTGTACTACTTAGTTTGACTTAAACGGCATCAGTTATTGATCAAATTTGTTCTTTTTATACATATACTAGTTAGTTTTACTTACATATAATCTGTTAATGGTCAAACTTATTTTCTTTAACATATCTACTACTTAGTTTGACTTAAACGAAAACTGTTTTTAATCAAATTTATTATTTTCTCATACGTACCACTTAATTTTACTTAAATGTAATTCTTATTGTTCAAATTTGTTCTTTTTACATTTGTATTACTTATTACTTAGTTCTTAAGAATAAATTATATCTTTCACGGAGACAGTTCGTCTGAAAGTATACTGAAATACTACTTATACAACTGAACCTGTGGAATGCCCATTTTCTCATCCACCTACTGACAGGACCGCTATTGATAAACATTAGGATCCATATGAAATTTGTGGCGTGCCTAAGATCAATTCTGATGATTCTGATGATGCGTAGTGATGATTCTGTTAGTGTTTGTATTTGTGTGTTGTCTTGAACATTCATGTAATAAATCTCAGAGGATGATTCTGTTTGCGTTTGTATTTGTGTTTGTATGTTGGTTTGGATGTTTGTGTGATAAATTCTAATTTTGCGTTTATCAATAGAATGCTAAAACAGTGAAAACTGGAAATTTTAAAATGCGATTAAAAAGTTTAAGGAGAACGGAAACATTTGAATCGCATTTTAGAATTCGTGTATATTGTATATGACTCACCAGATTCAGCCACGTGTCCAAATTCTGGTGGGTCACATTATTCGCGTTTCAGAAACGCGAAATTTTGCCCTGTTTAAATATATTTTGCGTTTCTAAAACACGAAATGTTTCTGCCTTACATAGAATTCGCGTTTTAGAAACGCGAATTTTTGTTTATGTAATAAAACTAGGTAAGAGTCCTGGACTTGGACTCTAGTATAATTAACTTTAAACACCAACCATTTTCAATTTATATGAGTAATATTTTTTTAAAAAAATGTTGGTCTTCGTCATTATGTATTAAAAATGTAGTACTAATTATTACTATAGACATGTCGTATAAAGCACTAATTATCTTGGGACGGAGTGAGTACAAATTTTAACATTGTATAAGCATCATAATTTTTGGGGAAGGTATATTATAAAGATGTAAATCAGAATAATCAACAAATCCGATCCCCCGCTTCACAAAACAAGAAAAAAATCATGTTACAAATCAGATCCCATCGACAAAAATGACCAAATTACCCCTAATAGGCAGGAGTCCAGGACTTGGACTCCAGTATAATATACTGGATATTTATGTCTTTTTGGTCGTTCGACTGATTTTTGTGAAGTTATTTAACCCACAAATTATACGCGTTTCAGAAACGCGAAATAAATAATGTGTACATACATTTCGTGTTTCGAAAACGTGAAATCCTTGTGGGTTAAGTAAAATTCGCGTTCCATATAAAATTATTTTATAAAATAATGATTAAATTTTTAATATAATTTTTTAAAAATTTATTATAATTTTTTAATATAATCATTATTAAAATATTAATATAATTTCTTAAAAATTTAATAAATTATAATAATTATTTCATACTTTTAATAATTTATATTTAGTATAGCTCTATTTAATTTAATGAGTATCAATTATAATATTATATTCTTATTCAAAATTTTATTTTCCTATTATTATAATTATCAATATAATTTTCCTCTTTATAGCTCTATTCAAAATTTAATGATTATCAATGATAATTTAAAAATTTTACCATAATTTAATTATTAAAATTTAATAATTTTTTGAAGTAAATTTTCCTACAAATTTTTAAACTAGGCAAATTAATCAAATTTTTATGACTATTTCCTTTTTTTATTTAAATAAAATATTTTTTTATTTTTTTCGCGCTTTAAAAACGCGATCCTTATTTAATTAATTTTTTTACCATTAATTAATTACGATTAAGTTAAATTAATTAGGATATCTTATTATTAGCGTTTCTGAAACGCGAAAATGGTGTTTTAGCATTTTCAAAACGCGAAATTTTTTTTTTAGCATTTCTGAAACGCGATTTTTCTTATTTTCGCGTGTTTGAAGCGTGAAAGAATTAGTTTTGGCCACAAGTAAATTTTCCATCAAATATTGGGGTTGCTCGAAAACAATCTACACAAGCGGTTGCTTTTCAAATATTGCCTGTAGTCAAATGCTTAGCAAGGAACTCACGGAGCTTTGAACCGGCTGAGATCCGAATACTGTTGCCTTTAACCATTTAACTGATGATATCCGTATCATGGCTGGAACCAATGATCCACAACTCAGAAATCAGAAGCAAAGACCTAATCTAATTCAAATTTGATACAACATAAATACCAGAGGGATTTCATGCCAGTGAAAACCAAAAAGAAAAAGAAAAGACTTCCTAGTTTGCGCTCCTGTTTCTAGAGTTCGAGAGAATATTGGGGCCAGAGGGTAAAATAAGAAGTGGTAAAGATGGAGAGAGGAAGCTATGTAAGTAGGCGGAGACAAAGTGTGAGATAGGAAACCGAAGACCATACATGTATGTACATATGGTTGGCTGGTCCAACTAGAAAACAATGGTGTAGCATGAGATGTGTGTTTGCTGGTAATATTACTTATACATTTGACTAAAAGTTTTGTCCTCTAAATGATAACGTTCGTTAATTATTTTGTTTTCCACAAAATTTGTTTGGTCCTTCGATGCGTGAATGTACATGTGATCAGTTCCCACCACCTTTTGTTTATGATTTTGTACAAAAACATGCTTTCAGTAGTCAGGCCCAACTAATAATAATGAAATGTAAAACTGATCTGTATTGCCTTGGTGTGGTTATGCTTAAACTGGTAATTCTAATTAATAAGCAATCAATTGATAAATGAAAGTGCATGGTTCATCCTCCAAAAAAAAAACTATAGTAATAAAAAGAAGTGCATCGTTTTTACGAAGTCAGAATGGCTATATGAGAAAAATCGACCAAGGATGTTATAGTATTGAAAACATAGTGTACCCTGTCATGAGAGCTATCATAAATCTGGTGAGATTCGATTAATTTGCAGAGTTAGGGAAGCAATTGTGGCAGAATAAGTATCAGATTGACCAACAATTATGAGAAGTCCAGACAAATTGAACAATTCTACGGAAAGATGGACAAACGAACCACAAGATACAAAGAACAAAGCACATCAGAAGTCTATTATATATGTGCCTTCATTAATGAGAAATGATATTGAAAACATTACATTCTAATGCCCTAATAAAGAAAGAGAGACCTTCGAAGTCTATTGTTTAGCAAGAAACTCAAGGGAGCTTGCTGAATAGGAAGCAGTTTGCAAGAATAGGAAGCAGTATGCTGAATAGGGACCTAAACTAAAGAAGCTGAATAGGAAGCAGTTTGCAAGACTAGAGGAGGCTGAGCAAGAAATGTAAACTGAAGCTAGAAAGAATACAGATGGCATTGCAACAAGATCCATTGAATAGAGAATTGCAGAATGAGGAAAAGCTGATCTCTCAGGAGTATGTACAAACTAGCAAGGCTGTCATGTCATATTGGTCTCAAAAATTCAAGGAGAAATGGATTTGTGAAGGCGATACTAACAAAAAGTACTTTCATGCTGCCATCAAACAGAAAACTGTCAGGAATAAAATCAGAGCTTTTGTTGAAGAGAATGGTGAAATAGTGGAGGACAAGGAGATCCTGTCTCTCATCTATTATTTGTCCTGGTTATGGAGTATCTCACAAGACTGTTGAAGGTGGAAGCTAGTAAAGGAGACTTCAAAAGGCATCCTTACAGTGAAAAGCTAGACATTGTATCTCTCAGCTTTGTTGATGATTTGCTAATCTTCAGTGGAGCAGACCTGAAATCCATCCAAAAGATAAAAGGGGCCTTGGATTACTTTGTTGATACCACAAGATTGACGTTGAATGTGAATAAATCTAACCTCTACTCTAGAGGTCCAGTGGAGGCGGTCAAGAATCAAATTCAGAATATAATGAAGTTTGAAATGGGAGCGTTTCCAATGAAATATTTGGGATTACCAGTGACACCTACCAAATGGAGCAAACTAGATTGCCAATGTCTTGTTGAGAAGTTACTTACCAGCATAGTTTGCAAACTCGCGATCCTGGATTGATCAAACTTGAATGTTGCAGTGGGATCGGAGTGGGATCGGTCAGAATCGTACAGATCGGTCAGGATTGTAAGATCGGTCCGAGTTTACTATTCATCGATTACAAAAAATTAATTGAACTTATTGAGATTTTTTTCTCTTATTTTTTTTGGTTCACATTCAATAGAGGCTAATATTCTTTGAGAAAATTTTTATTGCTAAGAAAAATGTATTTTGGAAAGTTTTTGTAATAAAATGAAAAGAACTGCTATAATCAACCGAATGCAAGAAGGCTTCTGAACATCTGGAAGCATAAAGCTATGAAAAGGCAAGTGTTGTTTGCCTGCATCAATGCAAGAATCCATCATGTGTGGTCAGAAAGGAATACCAGAAAGTTTGGTAACAAGAAAGAAGTAGCAGGAAGCAGATTTACAAGGTTAAAGGAAGAGATCAAATGGTCAATTTTGTTCTAATATAGGAATGGCAGTGGTGATGATGTTCGATTCCTTGAAAGCTTGGGGCTACATTTGGCCACCAAAATGTAAATATGTACATGACTTGATCACAAAGTAATACAATTCACAGTTTACCACAAAAACAAAAAAGTGGTGAAGAAAGAGACGGGAAGCTGAGCAATCAGGCGGAGACAAAGTTTGAGATAGAAAACCATATACCATGTATGTCTTTAAATATGAGTCGCGGGTCCAATCAGAAGACAATTGTTTTGGCACGAGATGCGTGTGTTTGCTGGCAGTATTGGTTTTATGTTTAACTAAAAGTTTTTTTCCTAAAGAAAATAAAGTAAAGTATTTTGTTTTCAACTTTTTTTTTCCTTTTGGTCCTTGGATATGGTCAATGTACATGTGTGATCAGTTCTCTACGGATATTACAAAAATGCTTTCAGTAGTCAGGCCCAACTAATAAAGTTAAAACTATTTGTGTAGCTTTAGTGTGGCTATTTTTAAACTTGTAGTTCTAATTAATAAGCAACCAATTGGGAAAGAATAAAGTGATTGTTTCTTCTTAAAAAGGAAAAAAAAAATGCATCATTCGACGAAGTGAGAATGGTTACATGAGAAAAATCGATCACGGATGTTATAGCCATGAAAACATAGTGAAGCCGGTCTAATTGGAGCCATAAAAAACCTGGTGAGATTCGATAAATATGTGGAGAGCTAGTTGAAGTAGTCCAGACAAATTGAAAACATTCCATAGAAAGATGGGCCAAACGAACCACAAGAAACTGATATGTTGCTTTGTTTATTACAGAGGCAGAGTTTATCGTAGTTACTGAATCTTGTAAGAAAGCACTTTGGTTGCAGAAGTTTCTACAACAGCTTGGCATGAAACAAGAGAGGTATGTAAAGTATTGTGATAGTCAGAGCGCTATTAACTTGGCGAAAAATTTCACATTTCATTCGCGGTCTAAACATATTAATGTGAGATATCATTGGATTCGGGATATGTTGGAGTTCAAGGCGTTGTTTCTTGAGAAAATTCATACGGATGACAACGGTGCCGATATGTTGATGAATACTGTGAGTAGAGACAAGCTCCTGTTTTGCAGACACGAAGCCGGTTTGGTTTTACCCCCCAATTGAGGTGAAGGAGGAGATTGTCGGCCAATATTTCCCCTCAATTGAGCCCAGCATGATTTAAAGCCAAAATCCATATTGGATTTGGTTTGGTTTGGCCGAATAAAAGGAAAACCAATAAGATTTGGTTTTTTGGTTTGATTGCTTATAAAAGCAATGTGGCCGTAACTTTTTAGCAGTGAATTTGACAAGCAAATTTGGGGAAACCACACATTATTTTTGTGCGAGAGAAAAGAGAAGAGAAAAGCTAGTTCTGGGGTTTTTTGGTGTTGTGAGAAGAAAGTGTTTCACTTCAAGGCTTTGATCGGGTGACGAAACTGAGTCAGTTATTGGAGCAAGTTTGCATGTGTGTTCCTCTCAACAAGAGCTACAAATCCTCCGGTTTAGTTTTCAGTTTAGCTCTCTTTTGGTAAGATCCTTCCAATCCTACTTTGTCGTATAAGTATATGTGGAAGAATATTGTTGTAATCCACCTTTGGGTAAAGTCCTGTGTATCCACCGATTGTTGAAGATTGTTTTCCCATTATTGTAATAGTAGAGATTTGACTGTTGTTATAGTCTCGTGATTTTGTTTCGATTTAGATTTTTTACGTAAATCCGTGTGTCTACTTTACTTTATCGATTCCTTAAATTATTTGCTTGTTTGGTTAGTTGTCCTATTTTATAGATAGTAGAAAAAGAGATTTTTCTTGAAGTTCACTTCCGTATTGTATTCAGTTTATGCTCTTTCCGCCACATCAGGAAATTTATTAATAGAGCAAAACATTTATCGGGATAGTGATTAAGACTTACCGGTGTGTATCCAGGTGAAACATGAAAAAAAAAGAAAAGGTGTCTTTTTAATTACGTTTGACCGAAAACAAGATTCTTGTTGCTTGGAAAAAACGCGCTTCTTGTTCTCTAACCTTCCTTTTTGTCCTTTTATACGGACACTCACAAAAATGGATTATAGAAGTCAAGAAGTTCACACCGTAAGTTCTTGATTTATTTCATTTTTTTTTTAACCCAAAAAAAAATCACATCAATCACAGAAATTTTTTTGTGATGCGTATAGATGAAATGATAGAAATATCAAAGCTAAAAGTGGAACCTAATTGCAATTTATTATCCTGAGTTTCCCCAAAGAGAAATAAAATAAAGTAAATCAGTCCGTTGGTCAAAACAATAATACATAGAGAGTTTCAGGTTTTTTTAAAGGAAAAGTTTTTAGAAAAAAAGACTTTCAAGTTGTTATTGTTGTTGACGAAAATCTAACTATCATGTAATTATATGTAAATTTCACGACATTTAAGAACAAGAAAGATAATCATATGCAATCCACATCCAGCCTATCAATAGACCATGTAATTTGCAATTGTGGCCAGCTTTTTGCAGCTGATGAGATTTAGATCCGAGTACAGCCTCCACGTGCCGCTGTTATACGCTTCCCGGGGATAACGGGGGTTATTATAGGCTCCTGCCTGCTTCAGAAAATAACTCTTTAGCAAGGAACTCAGGCGAGCTTAACTTGACTATTGCCAAATTCATATCATGACTGGCCCGAACTGATCCTCCATAATTCTTATCCATGTTATTGATCTTCGGTATTGAAATTTAGAAAACCAACTATTGACCCTTTTGCCTAAGAGGAAAAAATCACCTTTCTTCTTGATTTGCTCTTCCCTTCTGGAGAATCTAGGGACCAGCTATCACAGTCTTTAATTTTATCACTATCGAAAAAGAGGTTTCAGACAAATGACCAGAAGGCTGGATGTAGAAAATGGAGGCGGAAAGACACTTTAGGGAAACTTAGTGAAACAAAACTGAACCTTAGAGAGCCTATATGATCTTTACTAATTAAATAAATTGGTCCAACCTGAAAAGAACAATTTTGATATGGGATGAAAAATGGAGAGGGAAAGGCAATGTGGGGAACTGAGTGAAATAAAACCAAACTCTAGAGAGCGTAAGCGATCTGTGTAATAAATATATGTATAGGCTGGTTTAACCTTAAAACAACAATTTTGGCATGGGATGAAAATGTATTTTGAAGCAGAATTAATTGTCGAACCATGAAACATGTGTCTTGTTTAATTACATTTGACTCAACAAGAAATTTACTTGTCCTTTAAGCAAAACGTGATTTTTGTTTTATACCTTCCTTTTTCTCCTTTTACACCAATGAACAACAACATTTTACGAGTATGCTGACAATTGCCTTTTTAAAATCGTGCTCCAAACTATCAAATGTTTTTTTTTTCTTTTTTTTTTCCTTTTTTTTTTCCCCTCAAGTCATACAATGAACACTAAAAATGCTGATTAAAATACAGAAGTTATGATTCTCAAACTTTGTATGATTAGAAAGTTTGACTGCCTTATAGATCAATTATAAATTATCAAATTAAAATTCTCTGAGGAATACTCTTTCCATCCCATAATTATTGTCCAGTTTGAGTTTCTATCTCTAGTTCAAATTGGACTAAAAGTGAAATTTCAAAATGAACAATAATTTTGGGACAGAGGGAGTATTACATTAAACCAGAAAACATCAGGTTCTGCACAGCTCAGAACACCATTTGACTTGACCAACGTAAGGAAATAGTTGTGGCCTTAAACCTAATGATGGTCTAAGCTCTAAACACAAACACAAACACAACTTGAGCTTCTAATCATCCATGGATTTTGGAATCCGAAATGGTGATAAATGCTTCTACGATGAATGCTTAGAACGGATGTTGATAAATGGAAGTGATCGTTTATGATTGGAATTGTGGCTACACTTTCTCTGTAAAAGTGGAACCCGATCGAATAGTCAATTTCTATGTCCCACAACACATAACAAGCTTTACTACATACATAGAGTCAATAATTCCATTTACAGAATTTCACGTTGCGATTGTTGTTGACAACAGTAAAATTATCATCTAATTACATGATCAAACTACAGGGCAGGGTAACCATATATATATAATCCATATCCCCCTATTCGCTTAGGTGTAAGCAGTACGCCATCCACATAAGGTCAAAGAGGTTCTCTACTGGGAGTTCGGAAAACTCTTTAGCTAGGAACTCAAGGGAGCTTGACTGAACTCGGACCAATTTAGGTCCGCATCCTAGCGACTTGGTCAATGACATCCATATCATGGAACTGAACTGATCGTCAATGATTTAGATTTTTGTGACAGTTTCTAAAATATTGCAAATCTTCGATTCTCGCTCTATTGCAAATCTTCAAATATCCAAAAAGAAAGAAAGAGGAGTGATTGTTTTGGTTGAGACTGATCCAATATGACTGAAGTGTCTTAGCAAACTGCAAAACTATAGGAAAGATTTCTTGTTGACCAACAGGCAACAGATCATCTTCTTTGTGGATTTTCCGTCTAGATTTTTAACAGCCATTAATTTTGTGACCATTTACTTGGAGACAGTTGTATATATTGGATCAATGGGAAAAGGCAATCCACTAATCAGTGATCACAATATTGCTGTGCAGAATCTTTTCAACTCGTGCTAAAAGTGTGAACTCCTTTACATTTTTTTTTTTCCGAATTGAAACATGGAACTATAAAAAATGCAGAGGATAGGATTCTGAAACTGAAATTTTGTCTGACTAGCAGTTCAAACATCAAGTAAAAACTCCTGACGAATATTTTAGAACAGAAGGAGAAAAAATTGGATATTCTGAAAACAAAGACTGCACTGTATAGAGAGCTAGGGAAAAAATAATAATAAAAGAAGTTCAAGTGGAAAAGGTCTAATTATTATTTTTTTAATCATCAAATTTTTATATATATATAATGGAAGAAACACATGCCTAGTGCGGCTTGTGCATGTACTTACAATATAATTTATTCCTTGCTAACTAACTAAAAAATTTCTTGAGAGAAACATGAAGCATGACACAATAATAGCTACGACGACAAGTTAGTTTTTTTCCCTTTTTTCCTGTCAAAAATAAAGACAAGAAAAAAAAAAATGAAGGACGCATTTGTGATAGTCGAAGAAAAATAGTTATCTTCCATTTGGATCTCATTTCTTATTTTTATAATTTCTTTTGTTGTATTATTTTAGTTTAACAAAATAAAATATTGAAATGGGGCAGAGGCATGGTACAATATGAAGGACAATACTACTTTTGACTCGAAGAGGAATAAATTAACTTCCAAAAAAATTAACAGCAACACTTGAGCATATAGGCAAGATCTTATTGCCATAAACATTTTAATATCAAAGAATCATAGGACATTTGACCATCGAAGATTAAATACAATTGGAATACAATTTCATGTTCGTAAGTCTTACCTATAGCATATAGCTGAAGATTTATCTGAAATCCCATTTAATTAGTTGTGATTTCTTGTTCATTTATCATGAAACATTGGAATATATACACTTCTTGTCACGGGTTGGTTAATTTATCTTTACCTTTGAAAGTGTATGAACGAGTATTGCCCGCTATGGCCAGTCGATGCGTTTCATTAAGGTCAACTGGAATATTTCTATCCAAATTCTTGTAGCTTACTCTTTTTTTTTTAATTAACATCAATTATTATTATTTTGACAAAAATAAAGAAACTGTTGCCGATGAATTTGGCTGTGGGAAATATAAAGATATTAGAAGACAGCAGCTTTAGCCTCTTTACAATCAACAGAAAGGACACAATGCACTAACTGTCTGTAGATACTGCGTAAGTTCCATTGCAAGAATTTTAGGTAACACTTCGCAGTTCCATATAGAAAAAATTCATGGAAGCATTAAAATGATACATTAATCTTGTTTAATAGTTCATTAATGTCTCTAACGCACTGAATGCTGAAAATAAGATAGGGATTGAGAACAATATAAACCATTTGTAGATCCTAAATCGCCAATTAAAAAAAAGGCAACAATAATTGTTAGCTTGAAAAGAATAAAATAAACTAATTGTGTAAATCCTGATGATATTATTATTTTATCAACTGATACAATCATAAATTAAAAGAAATTTACTATAGGCCACATGACTGAATTTATATCTTGCTCCGCCTGGCTAGGATGATGTTTATGGATACCAATACCTCTCCGAATCAACCATATGTCTCCATCCTTCAAAACCTACGAAACCAACCGTCCATTATAGAAAACTCTCTATAGCAAGGAAATCAGGAGAGCTGGGCGGACCAATTTGAGATCCGCACACATGGCTGGAACTGATGATGATTCAAAAGAAAAACCCTAATATAATCACATCCCCCTTGCATTTCACTGTCCAACCGATTCCTGGCTCTCACGTTCCAAGATGGAGAGCGAAAAGGAGGCGGAGCCAAAATGTGGGAAGTGAGAGAAGGAGAAAACCTTAGGCGTTGTGTCCTCAATTTATACGCAACAAATAATATCTGAGGTTCCAACCGAAAAGATATTTTTGAAATGAAACTCCGAAAGCATGCGTTTGAAAGTACCAGTGTACGTTTAATTTGATGTTTGGAGAAAAAATAAATAATAAATAAAAATTATTGAGCTGAAAAACATAACTTCTTTTCATGCATATAATTAAACTTTTTATTTGTGTGCGTTTCTAACAATTCATTTTGTTTAATTTTTTTAATCATTTTGCAGAACAAAATGCTTTTGCCAAAAATTTAATACTTTTAGTTCCCAACAAATGCGATTATTGTGTTGTTTGAACTTTGAATGAATTTGACTAAACTGGATAAATATGTGTCCCCATTAATCTGAAAACAACAATTGGGCATTGGATGAAAAATGTGTTTCGAAGTGAAAACGGACAAAAGGTGTCTTGATTATTCACTTTTGACCAAAAACGAAATTGTTGCCCCATGAGCAAAAAGCTTCTTGTTCTCTTACCTTCCCTTTTTGTCCTTTTACACACATTCACAAGAAGAACCGATCATAAAGTTCACAGCATTTTATTTCTTGATTTTATTTCATTTATTGTTTTCAAACAAAAAGAAAAATCACATCTCAATTTTAATTATAATATACGTGTAGATGAAATGCTAAAAATAATATCAAACCTTGAGAAATAATCTTTTCAGCTTGGATCTTGGTTTTTAGAACAAATTAAACCAAAAGCGAAATTTGAAATTGGACAATTATATCGTTATTCAAAAACAGAATGATGAAATAAAACAAACTCAACTTTATCAACCGCTGAAGTGTTTGCAACTCTGTTGAATTGCATATGGTACCGACGCAACAAAATGATCCATGAAGATGAAGCCCTTAGCACAACGTCAGTCGTTCTCATGGCATGCAGTATACGGCGTTCTTTCTTGGACGCAAACTCGTGTCCTGAGCGATTGTCCGCGTCCTTGCAATCACACTCTTTGCTGGGACGTCCCCCGCCAGGGCCTCGAATTTGGTTCGATGCAGCCACCTCCCGAATTCACCGTTGTGCTGGGATTGGGGTCTGGTACGCTGATTCGGACGGAAAGTTTGTGCAAGCTAGAACAAAGAAGGTTCTCGGGGTTTTTGATTCTGAAGCGGCTGAGAATCCAGCGTTGAAAGAGGCTCTTTTGTTAGCGGTGGAGAGTAAGTTAGTAAACTTTTCAATCATGGGAGACGCAATCAACACAATAACTGCCGCCCAAGTAGTTGTTCCCCATCATAATGAGTTAGATCCCACTATGGATTAGTCGCTGCAACAATACAACAGCTCACGACTTTTCAGCATTAGCTAAAAGTAGTGAATCCCATTGTACAACTTGGTCGCATATTTTTACGACCTTCAATCAATCGCAGTTGGACGATTTTCAACAAATTTGAATGAAACAATCTTTTTTCTCAAAAAAAAAAACTCAACTTTATCAACCCCATTCGCCACTCATTTTTCGAATTCTGAATGGTGATAAATTAAAGCCGCCACGATTCAATGTCCAGAAACATGTTAATAACTAATGAAAGTATGCGAAAAATGACACAAATATACTCCCAAATTAGTAGTGTAAGCAGGACTATGGCTAGGTTTTCGGAGGTAGAAAGAAATATGTTTATCGCATTTGGCAAATGCGAAAAAATCAACTTTCGCGTTCAGCAAATGCGAAAATGTAGTGGATTAATTACAATGCATTAAAGACGTTGGATTAAAACTGGATAATTATAATTAATTTAATCCTTCGCATTTGGGGTATGCGAAATCTAACTTTTCGCATATGGCATATGCGAACGTATTAAATCTGCATTTAAAACTTGTTTCCTAACTTTAAATTGGTATTAAAATGAAATGTTGTAAATTAAATATTTTGGTTGATAAAATGTTGTAATATTTCAACAAAAAAATACTATTTTAATTGAAAATTAAATTTTCTAAATTAAAAGTATTCATTTGATTTAAGTAAATTTATGTTAGTTCTAAATAGAATTGCAATCCTAAAAATTATATTTGGTGAACAGAAATCGTATAATGCATTTATAATTAAATTTGAATAAGAAGTAAATTAAAATTTCGGTGAAAAATTAGAATATAATCTTGCGTTCTGTAACCAAGTTTGCTTTTAAAAAAAATGACTTTTATTTGATTTCAATTTAAAAACTTACCATCATTAAAAATATAATGTCAAAAAATCAAGTTTATTAATTTTAGGATAATAATATTTTTTACATAATAAAACTTAGAATCAATTCATTTAAAGTAAGGAAAAAAACTAAATTTTTAGAATCTGACATAATCAGTCTTGCTAAACTTGATAAAACCACACTTCCTTCTAACAATGATCTTTTGGCGACATGGAAACTTGAATTTGGCACGACGAAAAAGATAGTATTGTATAAAAGTAAGTTAAAAAAATTGTACATAATATTGTCTTTTTGAGAAATTTTCTTCTTTAATGTTTGCCTTTTAAAGTTTTTTTTTATCTTAAAGATTAAATAAAACCGAAATAAATTGTTAATGAAAATAAATGAAAGGTATTGCTTAAAACTAATAACAAAAGTCATAAAATAGCATAAAATAAAAGTACAATTCAATCTAATAGTTCTACATCTTGCGCTTTTTCTCCTGAGAATCTGTCATGCAGCACTTTTTCTTCTTTTTTATGTTCCGCTGTCCCTTACCCAAAGCAATCGGTGTAAAAGGCATGGTACCATCACTGGGGCCCTGTCCCTGATCAGCGCCCTCATAATGATCATGAGAGGAATGCTCAGCATCATCAGCATCATCATCATGCTCCTGATCCCCAATATCCTCATGATGTTGATCATCTTCCTGATCATGATGGATATCGTCACCACCTAGATGCTGACTGTGATGACAACCCTCGTAACTAGTCTGAAAGAAACCCCCAGCATTAGGATCTAGATTAATAAAATCTGAATCAAAATGCATTTGCTCAAAAGGAGGAGAGGGATGGTGGTGTGGCGATGATGGACGGTAAGGAGACACATGGGGGGTAGAAGATTGCCCGCCGGTATTCTGGGTGGCCACAGGTTTTCTCATTCTCCCACTCCCTAACTGGAAGCCGCCTCGGTCAGTCCTGGGAGGCCTAGGTGGGATATACTCCTGGGTTTGGTCAGCTGGAACAAAATCTTGGCTTGGGTTCTCACTATCAGCCCAAACAGATGTCTTGTCGTGATCATTGCTTCTTTGTGTCAAATCGTGCAGCTGTAGGAAGGCATTGTGATTCCAAGAATCAACTGGATTACGTTGTAGCCCATCTAGAGTAATATGCCGCATGTTTTGCACTAAATTGGCCTGAAAATTATAAAAGGAAATAAATATATATGGTAAATTAAAAATATATAATAAATATATTTTATAAATGAACATATATATGGTAAATAAAAAATAGGAAATAACATTTTAGAAAGTTATATGTATAAAAATCATATTAATATGGGCGTGATTAAAGAAATAGTAGAACTGTAACTTACCATTATATGTAGTGACTCACAGATCCCCGAAAACCACAGGGTGACGATAGTCTGATGGATTGGTGACCAAAGTGACAGTGTGATTTTGATACCACACTAGATATTCCGGTGCTGCCTGGGGTTCAAGAGTCATATCCGTCTGATGAAGACCTGCAAGGGTGTTGTGTCGATTCTCCCACCTCTGTAAGACGTCATCTCGACATTTCTTACCACGCGTCTCCTTATGCAACTTTTCTATTTCTTTTTTCTCCATGATGAAAGTGTTGTCAGGCACCCGCTGCAAGAAGCCGAACTGGCACAACACCCTGCCTGGGATGTGTGGCTCTCGGATACCAAAATAAAGCAGCCAAGTCTGGGACATCCATATGGCGGAGCCGGCAGAGCAAGATGGATCAATGTCTGCTAGAATAGCAGGAGAATACGGCATCCAAACAAACTGTAGAGGGACAGATAATACAAAAAAATTATGTGAATATATAAGAAAAAAAATAAATTGATTTATGCGTTATGATGGTTCAAATAAAAAATACTTACATTATGTTCTTGCAAAACCGCAAGCTGGTCTCGATAGGCGGTTAGATTAAATCGTGTGATGTCTCCCACTTTTCTAGGACGGTTCCACCTACAAAAAAATATAGTTTTGATTGAAAAACAGAAAAAATTATTAAAAATATAACTAATTAAGATAATTATTGAATAGTTGAAAATTAATTACCTCCTGCCCAAGGGACACCCCTGAAGATCTGGTACGGGCCCACGTAACTCCGGACAGAAAGTCAATATCCGCTCCCAAGCCCATAACTATTTTGCAATAAAATAATACGTGAAATTAAAAATACAAATACAATAATTAAAAAACTAAAAATAAAATACAATTATAAATATTAGGATTCTAACAAAAAATTACAAATAAGAAAAATAAAAATAAATCGAAAAAAATTAAAATAAAATGAATAAAAAACTAACAATCAAATACAAATACAAGGGCGGTTTGAAATTACCTGTAAGAGTAGTAAGCAGCCACAAATACCCTGTCCAGACAATGTGATCACTGAGGAAGTGCATAGATTTCGGTACAACCACGCCAGTGTAGCACTACCCCAACTAAACTCCCGAAATGTATTTGGGTCCTCCAAATACCCCACCAGGCCCAGGGGAAAACTGTTTCTGCTGCTATCAGGAAACAATAACCCTCCTAAAATCCATCCGACAAAACAACCTGCCCGCTGAAGGTACATATCCTCTGTAGCATCTCCGGGTAGCAGATTAGTCATAATGTGTCTCTTTATATCTGTGATGTTTACTACCTTAACCTTCGTGGCCTTAGGACGCTGTCGGAATCCAAACAGACTCTCCAAATAATCGGCCCACTCCACATCCTGCGGAGGTACTGTCCCCTGGACCACTGCATGGCCATCAACCCGCAGACCCAGAAGGACCTCGACATCCTGTAGAGTAATAGTCGCCTCTCCGATAGGCAAGTGAAATGAATGGGTCTCAGGCCGCCATCGCTCAACTAAGGCTGTAATGAGGGCCCAATCTAACTTAATAGAACCAATTCGAAAAAGAGGCCCTAGACCAAACTTTGCTATTTGGGCATGTATCTGTGGGGCAGCCTTGTCTAGTTCAGGCCATAGGTCAGTATCCACTCGGTATGCGGAAAGTTCTTTCAAATAAGCCGTATTACCCCTAAATGTGTGGAATGACCTATGATCATCATGAAGGACCAATAAACTCTTATCTATAGGACCCTGCTGGAGGTCATATTGTCTAGACTGCGAAGACGATGATGATCCCGTCTCCATACCCTAAATAAAAATAATACAAACAAATACAAATACACTAAATAAATATAATACAAAACAATACACTAGATAAATATAATACAAACAAATACAAATACCCTAAATAAATATAATACAAACTAATACAAACAAATACAAATACACTGGATAAATATAATACAAACAAATACAAATACCCTAAATAAATATAATACAAACTAATACAAATACCCTAAATAAATATATACAAACTAAAACAAATACACTAAATAAAAATAATACAAAACAATACAAACTAATACAAATACACTAGATAAATATAATACAAACAAATACAAATACCCTAAATAAATATAATACAAACAAATACAAATACACTAGATAAATATATACAAACTAAAACAAATACACTAAATAAAAATAATACAAAACAATACAAACTAATACAAATACACTAAATAAATATAATACAAAATAATACAAACAAATACAAATACACTAGATAAATAAAATACAAACAAATACAAATACCCTAAATAAATATAATACAAAATAATACAAACAAATACAAATACACTAGATAAATAAAATACAAACAAATACAAATACCCTAAATAAATATAATACAAAATAATACAAACAAATCCAAATACACTAGATAAATATAATACAAACAAATACAAATACCCTAAATAAATATAATACAAAATAATACAAACAAATACAAATACACTAGATAAATATAATACAAACAAATACAAATACCCTAAATAAATATATACAAACTAATACAAATACACTAAATAAATATAATACAAAATAATACAAACAAATACAAATACACTAGATAAATACAAATACAAATACCCTAAATAAATATAATACAAACTAATACAAATACCCTAAATAAATATAATACAAACTAAAACAAATACACTAAATAAAAATAATACAAAATAATACAAATACCCTAACTACATTAAATAAAAATAAAACACAAAAAAAAAAAAAACAACGCCGGCCGACAACAACGCCGGCCGACAACAACAACAACAACAACGCCGGCGACAACAACAACAACAACAACAAAAACAACAACGCCGGCGACAACAACTCCGGGCGATCTAAATTCGCCGGCCGTAAATGCGAAGAAATCAATTGAATAAATAAACTAGAACAAAGACGAAATAACACGACATAAATCTGAAAATAAACAAAGCATTATGAAGTACAAAACACTTACCTACCTTTTGTGGAAGAGGCGACGCCGGGAACAATGGCTGAAAACCGGGGAAAAACCGACGGGGAGCGAGGAGGCGCCGGCTTCAATGGTGAAAATCGGGGAAAAACCGACGGGGAGAGAAGTGTACTTCAAATTTAGATCTGAAGTTGTTCGCATTTCCTGTATGCGAACTTAACCCAGATGATGCCACGTGGCGCCCGTGGCCAGATTACAAACTTTCGCATTTCCCTTATGCGAATAATCGACTATACGGAGTCCAGGAGATGACGCCACATGGTGCGACCTGGACAGCTTCATATTGTTCGCATTTCCTTTATGCGAAATATTCGTGGTCCCGGGAACAATCTAGAAACTACAACATTTACTAATGTTCACATTTACTAATGTTCTTTGACAGTACACAAATACAAATATAGACTTGCATATTGTTCGAATTATTACACAAACCAATACTAAATACAAATTCAGAATTCTTAGACTCATTACACAAATACAAACTCAGAATTAATCAAACCATTACACAAACACTACCAGAACCACTATTTAAAGATTATTCAGATTATTACGCAAACACAAACTTTGAATTCCTACTCAGAATTCTGCAGATTGATCATCAGAATCATCAGTCTGCATATGGGGTACACCATGCATTCCATATCGATCGTAAGAATGATTCAAAGGATTCCTGTCTGAAGATGGATGTGAGAATGCGCAGTTGAAGGTATCATGATCGAATCCTCCACATCGCGCGCAAACTTTCTCAACTACGCATGCACTGGCATTATGGCCTTCTTGATGACATCGACCACAAACTTGAACTCTCTTGTTACCAGATTTTTTCGTATAATCCATAAGTCCTTTCTTTCGATTCACATGCTTCCGACCTGGGCCAGCATGGTGTACGAGTAACGTATCATCAGGCCTCAGATGCCACGTCGCTTGTGGCCATGGTTGAAGGACTGGGTTGAATTCTCCAGAAAACTGAATAGCCCATTGTTCCCTACTATAAAATGAATCAAAAAGCGGTAATGGATCATGACGTAGATACCTGGCAACAGCAAGCGCATGGGAGCAAGGAAACCTGTATGTCTGCCACTTGTTACATGTGCACATCCTGGCGGCGTAGTTTACCTCATGGATATTTCCACCCTTCCATGGCCGATCAGGTGGTGAGTACGTGACCACTTGGTACTTCTGATTCCTCTTGCTAAATCTGGTAACCTCGTGACCCATCTGATGTATACGGTAATCCTCATACCGTTTCATGGGATTCGTCGCGAGGGGTGAATGGCATTTGTCAATTTCATCTATGTTTTCCTGAAACAACTTGTTAGTCTTATACAATGTGGCAAGAATCAAAGCAGTGATAGGGAGCATCCGGTAACCTTTTAAGACATTATTAAAACTCTCGGATATGTTCGAAGTCATTTCTCCCCAACGATATCCCCCGTCCCAATAACGGGTACACTTCTCAAGACCGATTTGCTGAAGATATATGGCTGCATCTCTATTTTTACTTTCTAAATTCATCCATTCTTTTTCAAACTTCCCTTTTTGCAACATTGAACAAGCCCTTTGACAAGGTCTTTTGAGTTTCGCGCCAGAAAATTGCCACTAAATTTGCTTTGATGTGCTGCAGACAATAACGGTGCACTCCCATCCCTGGAAATTTATCAAGCATAACATCCATAGCAGCAAGAATACCTGTATGGCGATCAGAGATAATGCATGTCTCCTTGTCAAGTAGAACAAATGTTTTCAGGTATTTAAGGAACCATTTCCAGCTGTGCAATGTCTCTTTATCCACGAGAGCAAACGCGATGGGAACAATTGTGTTATTCGAGCACTTCACACATGCCACGATCAATGTTGCTTTGTATGAACCTCGGAGGTGGGTGGCGTCGACGGTTATGACCGGCCAAGCAACTCTAAATAAATGTATAGCTGGCCCAAATGCCCAAAAAATGTACTTGCACACCTTCTTCTTCCGATTCTTGGTATCTTTAGTGAACTTAAACTGCATACGGGTATCTGGGTTCGCTTTGAGCAATGCTTCCCGAAAACTGGGCAGTTGTTGAAAGTTGTTTTCCCATGTGCCATACAGACTCTCAAGTGCTTTTCTTCGACCATGCCATGCCTTTTTGTAATTGGGGGTGACCCTGTATCTCTTATTTACTTCGACTTGGATCTGTGCGACTGAATAACCTGGATCTTTTCAGACATTGGCTGTGATCAATCGAGCAATCATTGTGGACGTCAAGTTACGACCTTCGTTTCTTGTGGTTGCACCAAGACAGTTGTGGCTCTCGACCCATACCACCATTCTCCAAGTATTTGTGTCTTTTGCAGGGTAGCTCGACATTTCCACAAGCAAGTAGTGCCGTGGAGAAGTTCTTCGGGTACTTGGCCCTTTCGTCTCGCATTCGGCCCACGATAGGGACGGCTATATTTTACCCGACATGCCCGACCACGTCGCAATGTCCATTCCCCACGGCTGTTTGTACCTCTTTCTTGTTAGCAAAATGTACACCATGTCTAACCGTCTGCCAATTACCGTCCCACATTGTGATCCCATCAGAATCCTCAACCAGTTCAGACTTGTCCATGTCACTGATGTCATCAAAAATAGAAATTACTACTGAAGATGCGTCATGGTCACTGTAATCATCATCAGACCCATCGGACGGCACATACTCCTCGTCACTGTTCCCATGTACGTCATCTTCTGTGTCATCGTCATCTTCATTGGTACCACCAACACCACTACTCCCTGCACCATCATACTGACCACCAGTAGTTCCTTCCCCAACATCTTGAACAGGTTCATCTGCAACCTCTACGTACAATGCTGGACGCAAATGGGCACCTCGGTAAATCCATGACATTGACTCGTCGTCTCTTATGGGCGCTTGCCCCCTTCTGCTGTACTCATCTGTGCAGACTAAAACATATTGTAGAGGAAGTATTTATTGGTTCTCAGATTCTAACAGCCTGTGTACATAATTATCAAGTTCAGAGAAACTCCACACTCGATCGATACGAACTGTTGCATCGGGCGTAAATAACTTCTCCCCATATCCCCAACATGATCGATCACTAGACCAGAATATATTCAAATCGAAGGGACCCGGAAAAGACATATTAAGGGCCTGCACATTTAATTTTTATTCAATTAAACATACAAATACATCAATTCATGCTTGTTATAACAATATTCTACCTCACTAGCAGTAATTTACTCCAAAAACTAACAATAAGTCCTATCTTTAGTGAAAAATCTCTAACATCATTTAATAATTCAAAAAATATAATTCGACATCTATATAACAAGGTTTTCAATTAAAAGAATAACAATTTTTGATCAAACTAATAAATTTAGATTTACACAATGTATTTGATAAAATACAAAATTAACAAAATAAAAACAAATAAAACAGGGTCAAATCAATAACATTACAAATAATTGGGTCAGAATATAAAATTCACAAAATTGAGGTATAAAGACCAAAATTCGAGATCAACCGGGTTATTCTCTAAATTAATAAAATAACTCATAATATTCAACAAAATTCAACAATTCACATTATAAAAATAATTTTTATTCTTCATTCTACATCAAATATATATTTATTGAAGCAAATTTTCTAAAACCAATTCTCAATAACTACCGAAATTATTAAATTTAGTAATTTCGTACACTACAACAAGATTACTAGCCCCAAATAACAATAGAATGTATAAATTTTACAAATTTCATAGAGAAAAAAAACTTACCTAAATGGGTTGCCTCTGTCTTGCTCCCGTGCAGTCCAACCTCCCAACGTTCAATATGAAAAATACCTCTTTCCAGCTCCGCCTCTTCCACCGGAATGAAAATTTCAACCGAATGCAAGAAGAATTGATGATTTTAGTTCTGCCGAATTGGGGGTGATGAGTTTTAAATTATGAGTCTAGCCATCACATTCGCATTCGCCAAATGCGAACATTTATCCAAATTGTCAGCAACTGCCACGTGTCGATACGCTATTGACCAGTCAAGATTTTAATAGGATAAAAAGATAATTTCGTTTTTTTTACTTATATTTTTCTGTTCGCATTCGTTGAATGCGAAAGTCTTATGATGGCCCACACTTTCCTCTTTCCTTTCTCTTTCCGCTTTAATTTATTCAGGTTATTATTTTCGCATTCGGCATATGCGAACTCTGGGTGATGGCCCACTTCGAATTATCTCATTTGTCTTTATTATTTGTTTAAGTTTAACTAATTAATTACGTAAGGTTGTTCGCATATGGTAAATACGAACATCAGTTTCTTCGCATATCCCGAATGCGAGAAACTCATAAATTTCTACCCCTCCAACCCTAAGAACACTTTTTTCTACTAACTAAAATTTGGGTATACTAAACTCACGGACCCTGAAAGTATGCGTTTGACTACACATTTTATTCGCAAGTGGAACCCAATTGCAATTTTATTGTCCAAAATTTACATAACATATATAACTACACAAAGAGTATATCATTCAAAAGTTGATCATTCCGTTTGTCATAACTACAATATGTAAAGCGGAAATTATACACTACGCTGGCTGCACTTAATGGCGCGTCCTCTTCACGCACTATTACGTGGCATGAACCTTCCACTCGCGTACTTAATGCGTAGAATCTTGGTGTGTCCTTTTATTGGGGTTTTTTTTTTCTGTTTATTGAGATTTTTGGGTTTTAAAATTTTCTTTAATTTTCAAATGATATTATTTCATAATCTGTAAAGAATTAGACCAAATGTCTTCTATCATTTTAATAGTACTCGATGAGATCTATCCAATAAGATCCCTCATGAATATATTTTTTGAAACATAAAAAAATTTATTAAACAACCTTGATCTTCCTAAACAGTTCAGATCCTCTATAAGGAACTTTCCTGTAAATTCCTGTAAGGTGGCCGAAACGAAGTCGTTTCATGAGTTCACCAAATCAACGCTTCAGTTTTTATTATTTTTAAAATTTATTTAACCTTAGTAATTTTCATTTAATTAGCGCCTTCAACTTGAGCCAACCCGAATGTTATGAGTCTTATGACGTCAATCTTTTTTACTGATTTGTTTTAAATCGTCTTACATCGTCTGATTTTACTATTTATTTTACTGATGTATTTTACATCTTCTTCTCACATAGCAAGAGTATAATAAAAAGCCAGCCATTGTTTTCATCCGAGAGGCATCAATATTCCAGCCGCCGGCTCTTCTAATCAGCAACAATCAGAAGCTCTCCCGTCATTTGATAGTCTGATCAACGGTAATTAATTAAGGCTGCATCATCATCTAATTAATAGTAACCAAAAACTATTCTAATTGTTTTGGTTATGGTTCGAAAGTTTGTAAAATTGGGTTGATTTTGATTGATTTGATTATTGTATAGCCAATATTTAATCCCACGGCTTTAGCTTTTAATTAATATGTACTGTACTTGTTTATATGACAACTTTGATCTTGTATGAGTTTATATTGAGGTGTGGTCCTATCCATTAATAGAAAATAATGTTATTGCGATTGTGTTAGTTTTTGTATCATGAACAAGTTTGACATGTTTTTAAATTTAGGGAAGCAATGGAGGGTGAATCTTCTTCACCACATGGATTGGAGTCAGATAACAATGAGACAACTGGCTCAGTGGATGGAGACACTAATGAGAATTCAAATGTCCGCTCATTCGTCCCAATTGAACTGGTTCCAACCGTCGGTATGGAGGTTTGCACACATGATGAAGCTTTTGACAGGTCGGATTTGGAATAAGAAAGAGCCATAGCTATAGTGATAAATTTGGTAGAGTGATTAGTAGATTTTTTGTTTATAGTGCTAAAGGTACAAAAAGACTGATAAGAGAGATCCGTATGTTAAGCAACCTCGAGCAGAAACTAGATTTAATTGCGAAGCAAGAATGAGAATTAAGTGGGCATCAAACAAATATCGGGTGACTGAATTTAATGATGATCATAATCACTATCTTTGAAGCCCTCATAAGACACATCTGCATAGAAATCATAGAAAAATATCTTCTGCTGCAGCCCGACAAATTGACATGGCTAGCGAAGTGGGGATCGCACCAAAAGCAGGGCATGATCTTATGGTAAGACTGGAAGGTGGGAGAGACAATCTTGGCTTTATTCTTGAAGATTATAAAAATTATTTAAGGACAAAGAGAACAAGGGAGATGAAAAGGGAGATACTAGAGGAGTGTAGGAATATTTACACAAAATGCAATTTGAAGATCCTAATTTCTTCCAAGCAATTCAAGTTGATACTGATGATTTGATAACAAACATATTTTGCTCAGATGCAAAGATGAGGAATGATTATGCGGATTTTGGAGATGTAGTTTGTTTTGACACCACCTACAGGAAAAATAGTGAGGGGCGCCCACTTGCTTTGTTTGTAGGTGTAAACCATCATAAGCAAACTACAATTTTTGGTGTTGCATTGTTGTATGACGAAACTGCTTTTACGTTCAAGTGGTTATTCAAAACATTTGCAAAGGCTATGCAAGGTAAAAGGCCTTTAACAATTCTTACTGATGGTGACAAGGCAATGGCAAGTGCGTTAAGAGAGAAATGGCGTGAAGTTAATCACTGCCTCTGTATATGGCACATCTTCCAAAATGCTGCTACTCATTTGAGTGATGTTTTTTCTCGGTTTAAAAAGTTTTCAAGTGATTTCAGCTCTTGCATTTATGATTGCGAAGAAGAAGAAGACTTTGTCTCTGCATGGAATGAGATGTTAGAAAAATATGAACTTCAAAATAACGATTGGTTGAAACAACTATTTTCCATGAAGGAGAAATGGGCCTTGGTATATGGTCGTTGGATGTTTTGTGCAGACATGACTACAACGCAGAGGAGTGAGAGTATGAACAGTCTTGTCAAAAAGCATGTAAGTTATAGACATAACTTTTTTACAGTTTTTTGATCACTTCCAGAGGCTTATTGATGGTCGTCGATACATTGAGTTAAAGGCAGATTTTAGAGCTAACACCAGCACTCCAACATTGCCAACACTTGTTGAAATTTTGAAGCACGCGGCAAGCGTATACACACCTGAAGTGTTTAAATGTTTTCAAGATCAATGGACAAAATGTCATGATTGTAGCTTGAATGTTAGTGGCAAAGATGGTACAATTACAAAATATGAGATTACTCCAGTGGGAAAAAGCTACTTTCATGTGGTCACTCATGATTCGGCAAATGACGAAGCCCAGTGCAGTTGTAGAAAGTTTGAATTTGCTGGCATCTTATGCTCACATGTGTTGAAGGTTTTCACCTCAAAAAGTGTTCTGAAAATACCTAGTCGGTATATTCTGAAAAGATGGACGAGAAAAGCAAAGACAGGTTACCTTGGTGATAAAACTTTGAATAACAATAAAAGTGAGGATACTAAAGTGTCGCTAGGTTTGAGGTACAAAGACTTGAGTTCGTTAACCCTACGGTTGGTCACAAGAGCATCAGAGAGGAAGGACACAACTAATATGTAAAACAAGGTCTTCTCAAATTGTTGGAGTCAGTTGATGATATTTTACAAGGTGCAGAAATACTTGTTGAAGAGGAACAAGTGATGCAAAATGAAGAGTTGGCTCAATCCAGTAATCTTGACACAGATCTCGAAGTGATCAACATTGGGAAAGCTAAGGGTATTAAAGTGAGGCCAAAACCTACATCAAGTAAGAGATTGAAAAGTGGTTTAGAGAAGAATGCAAGTAAAAAAAAAAGCATCTAAGAAACCCAAGACGTCTTCTAAGACAACTTCACCAACCATGCCTTCGAATAATCAGGTTTTGCTTAGTAAGTTAAAAAAAAGTTCAATAGCTCAAATTATCATGCTCCACATTGTGGTGTCTTTTTTCCCCCCTGTTCTTTAACAAGTTTTCTTTGCCTTTTTGATTTTTGTTTTTATTTGTTTCTTTTCCTGGTTGCAACACATCAAGTGCAACAACTTGATCTTCCTAGTGCTGATACACATAAGGTCTACACGTATTCATATCCTATGCTACAATCCAATTTTCAAGTATATTGTAACATTGTGGTTTTTTTTTTTTTGGTTGAAATATGTAGTACTCTTCTAAATATTTATGTTGCAATTGTAGGTCCATATGGGGACAAGCGAACATAACTTTGCTGCTAATCCAGCTACAAGCACAATGCGGATGACTGATTTACTTATGGTGATTCTCTTTTTTATTGATTGATTATATTTGATTGTATCATTAGTTTCTCTCTTGTTTCTTTTTTTAAATATATGTAAGTAATACTACACGTTTAAATGTTAGGCACAACAAATTCCTGATTTTAATCAATCTGGGATTGGTGAATATTTGGGAGAAAAACAATTCAGTGGTTTTGACAATTTTGGGATTGGAGACAATCTGGGAAGTGTTCACTGTGACGAGAAGTGTGGTTGTTCATTTCAATGTCTTGGAGGCATATGTTGTACTTGCAGGGGAAATGATAAGGAGTGAGTTTAGTTTTGAATTATCACTGAAATGAAATTTTTATATGTAAGATAATTGAAGTTCTCATATATTTTCTGCTTGTGGCATACTATTTCTATAAAAAACAATGTCGACGGTACTTTAATCTTCAATTTTAGGTATGAATTGCTGCGTGCGATACCCATATGAAAGGTTGCATATGATGCATATTGCGTATATGACATACTACAGGTGATACAAGTATAGTGAAACATCATATTAGAGTTCAATTTCAGGTATTGCCGATTTGTCAATGTCTTTTGAACTCCAAGGCAAAAAACAGAGAAATTCTATCTAGCTGAAGAGTATAAACTCCACTCAAGATCCAAGGAACACATGATTGAAATAATCTTAGTTTGATGGAACAAAATTACACATGACCTGCAATTCCTTTGTTGAGATAATACGCTAGAGAAGCTAAATATTTCACTAAAAAAGAGCTGCCCAACGAGCCATTTCAAACCATCATAACAAATATATTCTCTTGCCATCTTCAACTAAGAACATGTAATAGGCCACCCCTGTTTCCCCCTAGCTTGTGCTATATAATAGTAGTGCTCTTTCCTTTTCTTGTATTTGCTCAAATGACCTTGGTGTACTTGGCTGCTTGTTTTATATGTCTCTCAATTATATCAATCACAATATCTGCAAAAAGACAATCAGACAAAGTATTACTCCAGTAATTTCAATTTTGGCCAACACAATTAATGAATCCATTCTACATGGGCAGGACAAGGACTAATGAATGCGACCATAAATATTTGAAACTTTAATTTACATCCGAAGCATCAAGGATCTACACTCGCGCACTCACACTATAAAAAATACGCCAGTAATCAAATCACTATGATTGTTGAATGCAGAGCTGGTTAAAGACCCACTAATTATCAAACCCATTAAAATTTACAAACTTGACTAAAACTGATTTATCTTTTCTGATTAAATGGAATAATAAGAAAAGCTTACGTTTATCTTCTTGGTCCTACAATCAGTAGAACCACCGGTATCCATACTCTCCTCACTCAACAAATCAAGGGAACCTTTAGAGTTCCCATGCTAGTCTGGCAGACCGTTGGTAACCGAGGAACCCACTTACCAGACATGATTGAGAGACGTTTTCCCCTTTTCCGGCGAAACCACTATCACAAACAACCTCATAACACCGCCGGGTAACTCCGCCGATGAGTCCTTCATAGTGAATGCACTTTATACCTATTAGCAAACAGTATTATAAAGATTAAAGGCCGCATTGACTTCACTAATTGGAAACTAATGCTATTGATTTAACCATTAACTTGAAAGTTGCACCAATTGAAAATTAATCGATTCTTTTTTCAATTAAAAGTTAACCCATAACTAATGGCTAAAGTTGAAAGAAATCATACCATGGACGAAGCAAAAATCCGGCACTCGTACCCGAAAGCAAAATGAAAGTGAATCCGAGAACAAAAAGAAAAATTGGATCGAGAAAGATGGAGAATTAGATGCAGGAGGGAGAAAGAGAGAAAAAGATGGAGAAATCTTAACCTTTTTCCAATTATAGTTGGCTTGGCTCAAGCCTATAACTCAAGAAAATTACGAAAGTAAAAATTGAAGAGTAGATGGGTCAAAGGGCGAAACGGCGTCGTTCCGGGCACCTTACAGGAACTTACAGGATAAAACCTTACAGAGGATCTGAACTGCTTACTAAAAGGCACCACGGTCTTACTTGTTGCTCCTATGTGTTTTGTGCAAACATTTTGGTCTTTTTATTTATTACTGTAGGTCTTGACTTTTATGTATTTTCTTTGGTCTTCCTGAAAGACACAATGGCTATGCTTGTTTGTACTATAGTTCTTTGGTCTTTGGTTCTTCATCTTTGACCTTTGGTCTTTGGTCGCTCGTTCTTCACTCCAGTCTTTGGTCTTTGGTTTTCGATATTTACTCTTTGTTCTTTGATCTTTGGTCTTTGTGTCTCACACACGCTTGCTCTTCACTTTGATCTTTGCCCTTTTATCTTTTGTTTTCGGTCTTAGATCTTTGCTCGTTATACACGCTCGCTCTTCACTCGGATCTTTGCTCTTTGGTCTTTGCTCTTTGGTTTTTGGCCTTTGCTATTTGGTCTTTGCTCCTCACACATGCTCATTCCGATATCTCTTCCGAAAAAAGATTTCCAATTTATATTGGAAGAGCCGCATAGACGGCAGAAACACACGTAGACATAGGCTAGTGACCTTTTCTTTTTTTCATTAAGTGGGATATTTCCCTTCTTTTTTGTGTTTTTGGTTCCGTGGTTATTTTTTAATGCGCATGATTTTTTCTTTTATTGTTTGTGTTGGTTTAGTGGGGTTTTTTTTTTTTGAATTGTGATATTTTGCATTGAACAGATATAATCAAGATCTATTTTGATTATTCAACACTGAAAAATTTCATGTGTTTTCTTTTTGCAATTTTCTTTTTATTTTAGTTCTAATTTCTTAGTTAATATAATTTTGAATTATACAATAAGACCATATAAAATATACTACACGACCTTTAAAATTATATAACAAGACCATAAAATGAAATACAATACATGAGTTTTAAAATTTTATATGATAACACCATAAAACAAATTACTATTGCATTACCTATGAAATTATATAATAAAACCATTAAACAAATTATATAACGGAATTAAGACCATTACTACCAAGAAGTAAGACCAGATTGCCTTTTCGGAAGACCAATGCAACTACAAACAATTCATCACACATTCTCGCTCCGATATATACCCTAAAAAAATGATTCTAATATATGAATGGGGTGTAAGCTCGCTAGCCAGTGGCTATGTTACCATCTCCCGCACCTTACACATGACCGCTCCGATATCTCTCCCAAAAAAGGATTCCAATTTATATTTAAAGTGCCGCGCAGGTGCCCTTAAAGTACGCTAGCTGAATGCTATGTGAGCATCTGCCGCTCCTCACACACGTCCGCTCCTTACACACGCCCGCTCCGATATCTCCTCCGAGAAAAGTTTCTAATTTATTTACGAAAGACCGCCCAGGCGGTCGAAAAGCATGCTAGCTGAAACCTACGTGAGCATCCGCTGCAACTCACACACGCTCACTTTGATATCTCTCTCAAGAAATGGTTTCTAATTTCTATATGAAGAGGCGTGCAGGCGACCGAAAAGCACGCTAACCGAAGGCTACGTTACCATCTGCTCTAACTTACACACAGCCGATCCTCACACACGCCAACTCTGATATCTCCTCCGAGAAATGGTTTCCAATTTATATATGAACAACCCCGCAGGCGGCCAAAAAGCACGCTAGCCGAAGGTTACATGAGCATCTGCCGCGAAGTATCCACCGCTCCTTACAAAGGCCTGCTTCTCACACACGTCCGCTCCGATTTCTCCCCAGAAAAAAAGTTTTCAATTTATATTCGAAAAGCCACGCAGGCGACCAAAAATCACACTAGCCAAAGGTTCCATGAGCATCCACCGCAACTCACACACGGCCGCTCCTCACAAATGCCCGCTCCTCACACACACCCGCTCTGATATCTTCCCCGAATAAAGGTTTCCAATTTATATATGAAAGGCCACACAGGCGGCCAAAAAACACGCTAGCTGTTAGTCTTTGGTCTTTGGTCTTTGGTCTTTGCTCGTTGGTCTTTGGTCTTTGGTTTTTAGTCTTCGACATTTGGTCTTTGGTCTTTGCTCCTCACACAACGCTTGTTCTTTCACCTTAGTCTTTGCTCTTTGGTCTTTCGTCTTTGTTTCTTGTTTTTTGGTTTTTGTCCTTTGGACATTGTTCCTCACACATGCTCGCTCTTAACTATGGTCTTTAATCTTTGATCTTTAGTCTTCTATTTTTGGTCTTTACCCTTTTACCTTTGGTCTTTGTTTTTCACATACACTCGCTCTTCACTCTGGTCTTTAGTCTTCAATTTTTTGGCCTTTGGTGTTTCATCTTTGGTCCTCGCACACACTCGCTCTTCACTTTGATCTTGGGTCTTTGGTCTTTGCTCTTTGGTATTCGATTTTTGGTCTTTGTTCCAGGTCTTGTTCCTAAAACACACAAGTAAGATCAGAGCGTGTTTTAGGAAGACCAAGCCAATTGCATAAATTTTTTTGAAATTTTGAAAATCATATTCATGATGGATCTTGTTAGACAGATCTCATCGAGTACTATCAAAATGATATTAAGACACTTTCTCTAATTCTTTACGGTTTAAGAAATAAAATCATTTGAACATTTGGAAAAAAAGTTGAAACCCATTTCCTAAAATGAAGGAATTGAGCCACGTGCGTTTCATATTAAAAAAAATAGGGATGCGCTAAAGAAGAGAAGGTGGGCCGCGTGTGTCTTCACATTAAGTGCACCTACGTACATGCACTTAATGTTTACAGTATAATAATTCGGGGCGCGTGATATCACATTAAGTGCATGTAGCTACATGCACTTAATGTTTATAGTATATAGGGGCGGAACCATGTTGGGGCTCGGGGGGTCTCGAACACCCCCGACCGGCTGGAGAAGGCCAAGTTTGCCTTTGCCCGGAACCCCTCGAAGGTTCCTTTCCTTGCCTCAGCCCCCCCCCCCCCTCCCCCCACTCTCCGGATATGAGTGTGTGGGAGCTTTAGAAAGAGTTAAAGCTAATATTCTTTGAGGTTTAGTATTCTATTTTAAGATTTTGGGGTTTGATTTTTGAGATTTGAAGTCACCGGCTAGAAAGAGAGATGCAGCGAAGGAATGGGGGGAGAAGATGATGACTAGATATTTTTCGGTATTGATCCTAAACTTTCTAAATATGATAAAGATTATCCCGTACCACTTAAAATTGATTCTCTTTCCCTTTGTGCTAGAAATTTTGGCCCTTAATTATTCAAAAATTTTATATGATCCCAACACTAAGTATTTGTGCATTTAGGAAAATGAGAGCTTAGTTATAAAATAAATATTGTTCTTTTACAAAATCACACACATACCAAATGAGTATTAGGTCCTTAGTTAAAAATCTGAATTTTAAATCTACTAATGTGAAATATAACATAAGAAAATATAAAATTTAACTCAATAAATTTAATGATACAACCAATATTGTTGAAAAGTTCCTAAAAATCTAAAGGACAGCGAGTCCCCCCCCCCCCAAAATATCATAAGCTGGTTCCGCCACTGATAGTATAATAACTCTAATTTTACGATTGGCATCAAAGTACAAGATAATCAAACATAATCCACATCTGGCCGATATCCGACCAAGAAATTTAGCTTTCACCCAAGAGGCCGACTTTTTTATAAGCGCCGATGAAAGATCTCAGCACAACATGTCCCCCATCAGCTATGCTTTAGGCTCCCTTGATGGCTTCTCAAATTAACATTTTAGCTAGGAACTCAAGCGAGCTTAACTAGACTCGGCCGCATCGTACCGAGTTGGTGATTGCCAACCATATCATAGCTGGATTGAACCGATCGTCCATCCTTCTTATTCTTATATTTCACTTCGATATTGAAACCTAGACACCAACTATTGCCCTTTTGTGCCAAAGAAAACAAAATGCTATTCCTTCTTTGCGCCTTTGTTCTAGAGGGGCACTGTGGATCAAAATGGAGAAAAGGGACTGTAAACCGAACTAGAGAAGTACATGATGCAATGGTTAGTTAGTAAGAGAAGAAAGGCTGGCAAAAAGGGTAGAAACTCGTAAAAATTTGAGAATGGTAGAAAATGATGGGGACGGAAGAAACAAAGTGGGTGAAGAATCTATATATACCAAAATGTAGGTGTAACCCGAAAACAGATTTTGCGCCTTCAAAGCACATTTCAAAGTAACAGTCCGGAAAAGGGTCCAAGTTCTTCAGACTCCCATGTAAACTAAGGACCCTAAATGACAGCTTCAAACATGCAGTTTTGCGCACGAAATACCTTAAAATGATTGAAATTTGTTTTTTTTTTTTTGGTAAAACTGTTAATCATTGTATTACTCTCCAATCAATCACTGAAACTGTACAATTTTCTATCTATTACATCTTCAAGAGGTTTTGCACATGAACACCAATCTGAGCTAGCCATTTTTGATCCTTACTTTTCACTTTCTTGCATTTAGATTGAATGCTCCATTTCACTGTCCTTTTTATGTCTTCTAATCTCACCTCTGCATTCATCTCTTTCTGTCCGAATCTACGTCCATTTCTTTCCATCCATACACCATAGATGATAGCATTGATGCTAGCAAACAACACCTTCTGTCTCAGAGCATTTCCTTGCCATATTCTCAGCCACCTTTGCACATTCAGTTCTGAGATGACATTCCTGATTCCCATCCAAGTCTTCAAACCCTTTAGCAGATCCTTTGCATAAACACATTTGAAGAATAGATGATCTACAATGTCCAGTTCTTTCCCACAGGTACTGCATTCTTTGTGATCCACTGGTATGTGCAGTTCTTGCAGCCTCTGTGCTGTGATCAGCCTCTTTTTCCAAGCTAACCAGCTAATAAAGATGTGCTTAGGGATACTAAACTGACTCCAATTGATCTTGGCTGCACTGCTTTTACTCCTTTCTCCTCTGATCCAGTAATATCCCCCCTGTGTAGCGTAAGTTTTGCCACCTTTCCCTAACCATTAGCCCTGATCAATGCCATTGTGAAGTAATTCCTTGATCCTCATCAGTTTTTTCATTTGCCAACTACTATCATGTGGACATTTGAAGCTCCATAAATCCCTTCCTTTCAGGTAAAAGCTGTGCATTCATTTCACCCATAAGCTTTCTTTGTTCTTAGACAGATCCCACAACTGCTTTCCCAGTAAGGCAATATTCCAGCATCTTGGTTCCTTGAAGTTCAGGCCTCCTTCTGTTTTCCGGCAACATAAACCATCCCAAGAGATCAATGGCCGCTCTTACCATTTTCTTTTGTCCCCCAGAGGAATTTCCTGCATTTGCTTACTACCTGTTGTATGACACTTTGTGGGATAAGGAATATATTTGCCCAGTAAGAGTTGATACTCTGTAAGACTGAGTTAACTAGAACTGTGCTCCCTGTATAGGAGAGGTCTCTTGAACTCCAACAGTTGATTCTTGCAACAATCTTCTCCACCAGAGTTTGACACTCTACTTTTAACCATGCTGTGGGAGATATTGGCAA
This sequence comes from Oldenlandia corymbosa var. corymbosa, assembly GCA_949775105.1. NCBI lineage: Eukaryota > Viridiplantae > Streptophyta > Magnoliopsida > Gentianales > Rubiaceae > Oldenlandia > Oldenlandia corymbosa. Next base: position 3,533,815 of record OX459123.1, read on the forward strand.
GCCAAGATATTTCATTGGAAAACTAGCTTCTTCAAATCCAATAATCTGCTTTATCTCCTCCTCTACTTCACTTGTTTTCCCACCAAAGTATATATTGGACTTTGTCAAATTAACAGGAAGTCCAGTGGTTTCCTGAAACTGTGATAATACTCCTTTAATCATTCTAACTGTTTCAACATCAGCTCCACAAAAGATTAATAGGTCATCAGCAAAGCATAGAGATATTATCTTTTGTTTTTCACAGAAAGGATGGAACTTAAAGTCCTGCTTCTCAGCTTCTAGCTTCAATAGTCCAGTAAGATATTCCATTACCATTACAAATAGCAATGGTGACAACGGATCACCTTGTCTCAATCCTCTTTTCCCTTGAAAATATCCAGTGGTGCTACCATTCAAATTCAATGAGTATGAGCTGGTTGTCACACATTCCATTATCCAGTGCCTGGCTTTATTTGGAAACCCATATTCTTTTAGCATCTCATCAACAAAGGCCCAGTGTAGAGAGTCAAAAGCCTTTCGGAGATCAACCTTCATAACATAGCTTGGAACTGCATTGTCTTCTATATAATCTGATCAGCTCCTGTGCAAGCAGAATGTTGTGCAAGATGAGTCTGTTCTGAATGAAAGCACCCTGATTAAGATCTATCAAATCTGGTAGGATGAGACTTATCTTTTTACACGGCATCTTTGAAATGCACTTATAGACTATTGCAACACGAGATTGGCATGAAATCTGCCGCATTCTGAGGTGAATCAGTTTTTGGAATTAAGGATATCAGAGTGGCATTAGTCTGTTTTAACATGGCACCAGTTTTGAAGAATTCCAGCACAGCATCACTCACTTCCTTTCCCACTATATGCCACATTCTTTTGTAAAAACCACTATTGAAGCCATCTGGTCCTGCACTTTTATTAGGATCTATCTCAAACATAGCAGACTTAACATCAGCATTTGTGAATGTGTCAGTTAGGAGAACCTGTTGATAGATATTCAACTTGATCCCTGAACTGAATACTTCCCATCTTGCTGGTGTTCTCTCAGTCTTTGTTCCTAACAACTTCATGTAATACTAAATAAAGTGCTCCTCTACTTCCTTCCAATCTTCTACCAACTCCCCTTGACAGTTGATAAAAGATCTTATTTTGTTTCTGGTGAGTCTCTGTTGGATGCTGGCATGAAAGTATTTTGTATTTAAATCCCCCTCCTGTATCCACCGCTCTTTTAACTTTTGACTCCAAAAACTGGAAGCTGCTTTGCTAAATTTAGTATATATTCTGATAGTATTCTCTGTTCTTCTGCTTGTCATTCTTCATTTTGAGGGTCATCCATCAGCTTTTTCTGAACTTCTTCTTCAGTCTCCATTCCAACTCTTTGCTATCAATGCTTTCATAGTGCTTTCTGTGTAATGCTTTGAGCTTAGGTTTCAACCTTTTCTGTTTAAGCATTAGGATAATTGTTTACTCCCTTGTGCTTCCATCTGCCAGCTTTCCTTGATGATTTCTTCAAATTCTGAGTGATCCATCCACATATTGAAGAACTTAAATGATCGTTTGGTTGTGTGTCTTTCTTCACCCCATTTCAGTACCAAGGGATTGTGGTCAGATATCCTGCTGGCAAGATGTTAACATAACTCTTTGAGAATGTTGTTAGCCATTCGCCATTTATAAGGATTCTGTCCAATTTTGCTAATACCCTCATCTTTCCCAACTGTTTATTGGACCATGTAAATTCACCACCATATGTACCAATCTGCCACAATTCACATTGATCTATCATGTCTTTAAACTGACCCAAATCTGAGCTAACTTCATCTCTTCCACCAAGTTTTTCCTCAGTATTCAAAATGCAGTTATAATCCCCCATCATCATCACCATGCTTTGCTCATCCCTTGTGACAGATTTATCAGTTTGTGCCACATCTGAGCTCTGCCTTGTACAGTGTGATCTGCATATACTACTGTAGTATAGTACTCTTTATTCTGTTCTTGTATCAGATAGTGAATAAATTGTTGCTCCATCTTTTCTACTTGTACTTGATATTCTCCTTTCTTCCATATGAGCAATATTCTGCCCTTTTCTTTATTCCCATGATTACTGACATAATCATACTGAGACCATTTTCTAGTCATCAATTCTCTTACCTTTTCTCTGGTTAACGTTGTTTCCAGAAGACCTGCAACTCCTACATTATTTACATAGAGATGATGTTATTCATGAGTCCTAGGCCCTTTAGAAGGGTGACTAGTATCCTAATAACATATCTCATTCACAGATTTCATTCTATCAACTATTCTTCCTTCATCTATTATGATTCTTTTATTGTTCAGAATTTGAACTCCCTTCTCATTTGAACTGACCATTTTTGTCTGTACTTTACTAATATATTGCTTCCCTACTTTTGCAGAAACACTATCTGTTGCAGCCTCTTTCTGTGCCTCTTTGGCTTTTTCCTTCAATTTGTTAACCTCATGATTTGGCTGCACCATCTTCTGGGTATTGGCATCCAATTGTTGTTCTATGACTGATTATCTAGCTTCTGTTTCCAATCCATCTTCACAGGAACTCTACATACTTCAATTCCATGGCCAAATCCTTTACAGTTATTGCACTTTAGTGGTTTCTATTCATATTTGATCAACTGCTCCTGAAGTTCACCCTTCCCATTTTCATACCAAACCACTTCCTTAAGTTTATCCTTGATCTCAATTTCAATAAGAATTCGAGCATAACTTGCCCTCAGTTTTTTTGGCCTCATGTCATCCATCTCTAGAGGAGTTCCCAATACACTTGTTATTCTGCTTAGTGAGGTTGCATTCTAGTACCTTAATGGCAGTTTTGGAAGTTGAATCCATACTGGAACTTTCCTGATCTCATCCACGTTAATATCTTCTTCTACATTCCAATCTTTGATGATGAAAGGACGTCCATCAAAATGATATATATTATGCTTCAGCACCTCTTCCTTAACAGTAATTGACTTAAATCGTACCACGTATATCCCATTATCAAGCAGCAGGTTCTTATCAACTACAATTTTTCCCCAATTCCTCCTGACATATCCATTAATCACTGCAAATGGAGGATTAGCCCCCAGTACATAACATAAGACAGACGATTTCCTATAATCCACTTCGCTTTGTATTTCTTCACTGGTTATGCTCTCTATACAACGATCCTTCACAACTTTAGCTTCAATGAATCTAAGTTTGGGTCAACAGGCACACCCTTTTGAGCACTAAAGTTTTGCTTGAACGAAAAAAGAAAACAAATAGTATATCTAGTTAATCTCAGTTGTTACAAGATATTTTGTCTTATTATTTGTGATCCTAATTAAAATTAGTTGAGACGAAAATGATGAGTACTGTACACATGACAATGTTTGTTCTTTTTCCCCTATTCTATCAGAAATTACAAATGTCCGTTTGTGTTAGCTCACGTACTAAGGAAAAGTCGAAAGGGAAAACATTTACCCATCATTTCGATAATACTCTCGTTTTTCCCTTTTTTTTTATTTTTGTTGATATGGTATTTTAATACTACCTCTAGTTTATTGTGTTGTACTATTTTAGTTTGACAAAATTAATACTAAAATGGACTGACGGATCTGAAGAAGAGGAGATACTACTGTTGACTCAAGGGAAAAAAAATCAAATTCCAAAAACTTGATAGGCCATTTTATTATCCATAATTTCAAAATATATAAATACAATAGCATGTGAAAACTATTGTGGTCTGATTACAAGGGAAAATTACCACAAGTTATTTAAATGGAACTACTTTGTCACATGTTGGTTAATTTAGCTTTACAAGGCTTTTGAGAATAATGATTGTAGCTGGTCCAAGCTTTTGAGATCATCCGCACACCATTGAGTTAGGCCATTCAAATGATGATGAGATCCGAACCATGACTGGAACAGGTAAAATGTAACCGAGAGAAAACCAAAAGACCACTTAATTCCAGGCTCTGTGCTCCTAGGAGGCATGAGAGCGGAGGATGTTAATCGGTGCGTCGATAAAAGGGAGGAGGAACGGTGGTGTATGTACGGTGGCGGCAGTTGTTTTGATTAAGAGTGGAGGCCGCCGGATCGGAGGCTAAAAACTAGTGATCAAGTTGGAGAACTTTAAGTAGGCAGAGACAACAAAATGTGGGAAGTGAGGGTTGTGTGCTAAATTTATAAATAAATAACATGTGAGGCTCCAACCCAAGGAATATTTTGGCATGGGGCGAAAATTTATGAAAAACTATTTTCAGGTTCGGAATTGAAAACGAGTACTAACTAGCTACTAAAGTGTTTGTTGCTTTTTATGTTTGGACAGGGACTAAAATGATTTGTATGCAAAGTGAGTACGTATTGGTAAACCAGAACACCTTATTGGACGCACTATCCAAAACGTAATGCGAGCCAGATTGAGCCATGAAAAAACATGCCATTCAAACATCTGCCCTCCTTGCTGTGGCTGACGTAAAGAGCCGCTAATTTTGAAGTGAAGCCCCTGTGCAGGTCCTTCCGCTGTCGATTCTATAGCAAGGAACTCAAGGGAGCTAGAATGAACTTGGAACAACTGAGATCCGCATTCACATTCACATTCACATATCGTATCATGGCTTGAACCGATGATCCACAACTCAGACGCCAGAACCAAAGACCTAGTCAAAATAATATCTGATAACAACGCAGAAAATGTGTTTTGAAATTGAAACTCGAAACAAGTGTCTTGTTTAATTATTCCATTTGACCCAACACAAAATTTATTTGTCCTTCGAGGAAAACGTTATTTCAATTTTTTTTTAACCTTCCTTTTTGTCCTTTTACAGCAAAAGAAAAACGAGAAATAAAATAAAAATTCATAACTTCACAACATTTAATTAGTATGGACTCTTCTAGAACCTAACTTTTTTTTCCCTATTCGAATTTTAGGCCACAACCAGCAATCCCGACTTTAGTAATTGAATTGCAATTTTTGGCGTGAGAATGTAGAAAAATGGATGTTAAGGGAAGGAAGGAAAGAAGAGATTGAGAAGGTAAAAAATGATGGGGACGGAAGAAACACGAGTGGGCGAAGAATCTATATAAAGTAGTGTGCTGGTCCAGCCTATATAAACATATCGACTTAATGCCAATTGTTACAATGTATAATTTGTATTATTAATTGTAATTCTAGTTGAAATTAGTTGAGGACCGAGATGATAGCACTGTACATATGACAATGTTTGTTCTTTTTTTCCCCTATTCTATCAAAATGTACAAATGAGGAAAAGTCCAAAGGGAAAAACATTTACCATCCATTTTGATAATACTCTCTTTTTTCATTTTTTTATACATGTCCTTTTTTTCTTTTTTTATAAAAAAAAAAAATTTGATCGAACTTCGACCTCCCGATAATAACAATTCCCCATCCTAACATTCTAATCCATTCATTTCCGGTAGTTTGAGAAAATGAATGTTTTTTTTCTTTTTGTATAGTATGCATCCGACATCCGAAATCATTACTCCGATTAATTTAGATTTGAGCCTGGTAAGTTCATTTTACAAGTCAAAACTTTCCCAACAATATTTTAATCACTCGTGCATGCCTATTTCCAGGTTTTAATTACCGAAGAATCTTAACAATAGGATATGCTACTGTTGACTCGCAGGAAAAAAAATTTTAACTACCAAAGAATTGAGGACATTTTACCACGGAAGATTTAAAAATATATGAGTACAAGTGCATGTAAATGCTGTTATCTCTTGGTTACAAGAGAAAATCATCACCAGTTTGTTTTTTTGGTGCTACTTGTTACAAGTTGGGTTAGTATATAGCTCTACCAAGCAAGTGTATTGTAGCTAGACCAAACGTTAAAGGTCAACTGGAATAGTTCTAACTTCTTCTAGTTTACCACTATTTGTTTTTATTATTATTATTTTTGTAATGTAATCAGCAGCTTTAGGCCTTTGGCCTCTCTCCTATCAACGGAAAGGACAACCCACTATAACACTATACTTTGCAATTACCTTTGCAAGAATTTTAGGCAACACTTCGCTGAGTTGGGAAATTCATGTGTAAATGTAAAGATGATAAATTTCCTTGTATTATAATAATTGTTTGAATTTCTGTTAGTACAAAGCATATTGAAGATAGTATAGAGATTGAGAACAATAGTATTGTACATCCATCACATCTTCAAATCAGCTTTGACTCAAAAGGCAGAATTAATTTCTCCAGTCAACTCACGTATGGTGGGAGCTTTGCTTTTTCCGGCAGGCCATGCATCCTAAGTTCTGAACCTCCGATCCATCTGTCGGAGGATACAATAAACTCTGTAGCTAGGAACTCAAGGAAGCTTGACTGGAGTTGGACGGCCGATTGAGATCCGCACGCCAGTGATATATAGCATACAAATGAAGATGATGAGATCCGTATCATGGCTGGAACTGATAATCTACACCTTTTAAGTCAAAAGGAAAAACCCTAATCCAATCACATCTCTTTTTCATTTCCACTTCTTTCCTGGATTTCTCCATCTAAGGGTTATGAAAGCGGGGTATAGTAATCGCTTTGGATAAATAGGGAGGAGGAACGATGCGGGGCAGGGGTCGGTGATGAAGATAGGAGAACACCGGAGGGGGAAAAATACTGACAATGAAACTTGAAAAGGTTGTCTTTTTAATTACATTTGACCAAGAAATGAGGACAAAAACTATTTGTCGTCCTTTAAGCAAAACTTTGAAGTGGGAACGGGATGAATACAAATGGTAGAAGATTGAAAGAAAATGCAGCATTTTTTTGGATCCATTGGGAAAAGGACAACTATGTTGTAGTAGCAGGTTTCATTACGAGAATGCATAACTTGCAATTTTTCGCTTTGAGAAAGTACAATAACAGAATTAGCAGACGGGATGATTATATTCGTGTGATCGATTTCTTACAGGCATCCAACCAAACGAAAAACTTGTGCTGAATGTTAGTAAATAAACTTGATTGGTCCAATTAATATTAAGCTATCCAAGTTGTTGAGTTAGGCCATCAATATTCTTGTTTAGTTAAGTGCAAGTCCATTAAGAAGAATTGTCTAGAAAATATGAAGAAAAAGATGGAAGAAAGTCAAAGAAAACATCTAAATTATGTAGAAGAATCTAAGAGAAACATCTAAATATTAGGAATTAACATATCTAGATATTTAGAAACTAGTAGAATAATCCATAAAATTATCTAGATTAAAATATCTAGATACTACATAGAAATATCTAGATATTTAGGGATGTTGGAAAAATCTTGAAAATTTGTAGAAGGTTCCATGAACCACTATAAATAGAGATTAGACTTTATAATATAAAGTGTGTAGAGAACTTGCAAGGCTTGCCAAAGGCTTTTATAATAGAGAAAGAGTTTTATTCATTACAAAGTAGTTGAGCTCTCTTTTTTCCTAAATTATCTTCTCTTCCATTTCTACTTCCTTATCCCATCACTTAAAAGGTGTATTTTTAAGTACCCAAAGGGTTCTTTTGCTAACACTGAAACCTTTTCAAGTCATGCTCAAACTATGACTCATTTCTTATTTCTTATTTCTTATTTTCTTCACTCACACAATGAACACTAAAATACTAATTAAAAATAAATGCAGAAGTTGTGTGATTCGAAACCTTTGTATGCGTTTAGAAAGTTTGGCCGACTCGTTGTTCAGATAGCAATTAAAAAGACCCTGAAGAACATCATTCCTCACATTCGAACAGAAAACATTAGGTACTAAAAACAAAAACTTCAGTGCTAGTATTAAGAACATGGGTTAAATGAAGATCAGGTCAAAGCCTCCACGTATCAATGCCTAGCCAGAAAAGACGTTAGTAATAAAAGTGGAACCCGAGTTTGTATATATTTGATCATTCCATTTGTTCAAGTACTGTCCAAACTAAAAGGTAGAGAGACTTCCGGTTCCATATTGGACAATCCATTCAGATAAAATTTAACGATTAATTTCCCCTTGATTCTCTGATTCAATTTTATAGCTACACTTGAAAAGAAGATAATCAATAGCATTGCAGATCTTAAAAGAGTACTAGGGCATGGTTTATCAACTGTTAAAAATCATAAAATATACCGTAACAATATTTGTAAAATCTAACTAGCATTTAATGGAATAATGATGTGAAGATAATCGTAAGAGTACGTCTTTTCTACCCAACAGAGTTGCAACTTGAGAGAGTGGCCATTCCCGATCACATAGCTTCTACAACGTACCAGAGTTGCGGTGCTGCGTTGCCGTTCCGGTGGTGGCGGAACCGGGAAGCCGCTGATTGTTAGTAAGTAAACTTAATTTGGTCCAATTAATATTGGGTTATCCAAAATTATTAACTTGGACCATGAATCTTTATGTTTAATCCTAAGCCCAAGTCCAATGAAGAATTGTCTAGATAAGAAGATATCTAGAAGTAGAAAGTTCTAGAAATGTTTTACATAAATATCAAGAGTATGTAGAAAAATTCATGGAAAATATCTAGAAGAAATATCTAGATATTAGTAAGGAAAAGTCTAGATATTAGAATAAAATATGTAGATATTTAGAAGGAGTAGAAACATCTTGAAAGAGTGTAGAACCTTCCATGCACTCCTATAAATAGGAGTTAACCCCCCTAATGTAAGTATGTGTAGAGAGTTGTGAGAAACCTTAAACTAAAAGCTTAACACACTCCACCTTGTTTCCTTTTACTACAAAGTAGTAAAGCTCCCTTTCTCCCAAAATTTCCTTCTCTTCCATTTTCACTTCCTAAACCTATCACTTAAAAGATCTCTTCCTTATAACCCAAAGGGTTCTTTTGCTAACAAACTGGTATCAGAGCTGGTGTTGGTCCAGCTTTGAAGTAAGATGGCAAATGGAATGATCTCTTTCCAATTCCCTCAACTTACCAAAGAAAACTATGGTAAGTGGTCCATTCGAATGAAGGCGATCTTAGGCTCTCACGAGGTTTGGGAGATTGTTGAGAAAGGTTATGAGAAACCTCTAGATGAGGCTTCTTTGACTCCTGCCCAAAGGGGGGAACTCAACAAAGCAAGGAGAAAGGATCAACAAGCTCTTTCACTTATCCATCAATGTCTAGATGATTCCATGTTCGAGAAGGTGGCAAATGCTTCTACATCAAAGGAGGCTTGGGATATTCTAGAGAATGCTAATAGAGGCATTGAGAAGGTTAAAAAGGTACGTCTTCAAACTCTTAGAGGAGAATTTGAAGCTTTACAAATGGAGGAGTCCGAATTTATTTCGGATTATTGTTCTCGTGTCTTGAAAGTGTCAAATGAGATGAAGAGGAATGGAGAAAGCTTGAGTGACACAAGAGTAATAGAAAAAATTCTTCGCTCTTTAACACCAAGCTTTGATTATATTGTGGTAGCAATAGAGGAGTCAAAAGATCTTGAGTCTATGACCATTGATCAACTCATGGGTACTTTAGTAGCCCATGAAGAGAAACTAAAGAAGAGAAGGCCCAAAGAATCTTTGGAGCAAGCTCTCTACACAAAACTCTCTTTCAAAGAAAGAGATGGAGGCTTTGGACGTGGCAGAGGCCTTGGACGAGGCAATAGTGGATGTCAAGGACGTGGACGAGGAAGGGCTCGAGGTGGCTACGTTCAATCCACCAAGGATGACAATAACAAAGGTTCTCAATCTACAAGAGGTCGTGGAAGAGGTATGAAGTTTCAGAAAAGAGGTAAATCTCGAATCCAATGCTTTAATTGCCAGGAATATGGTCACTATGCAAGTGAGTGTAGGAATTCTAGTCAAGTAAAAGAGAAAGCCAATCTTATGGAGGTTAAAGATGAAGTTCAACTCACTCTCTTAATGGCAAGACACGAGGACGAAGGAGAGAAGAAGACGTGGTATCTTGACTCCGCTGCGAGTAACCACATGACTGGGGAAAAAAGGTTGTTTGTAGACATGGAACCAGCCAAAGGGTGCGTGATGTTTGGAGATGATTCTAGAGCAAGGGTTGAAGGCAAAGGTAAGATACTAATCCTTGCTAAAGATGGAAGTCACCAATACATCTCAGAAGTTTATTATGTTCCAAGTCTTAAGAGTAATATCTTGAGCTTGGGACAACTTCTGGAGAAAAATTACGATATTCATTTGAAAGATCGTAGTGCCATAGTTAAGGATCCAGAAGGAAAATTGATTACCATTGTGCCAATGACAAGTAATAGAATGTTCTTGTTGAACATTCAACATGAGAACTGCATGAAAGCATGCTTGAAGGATGATTCGTGGATTTGGCATATGAGGTATGGTCATTTAAATTTTGGTGACTTGAAAATGTTATCTGCCAAATGCATGGTGAAAGGAATACCTCCTATCAATCAGCCCAATCAAGTATGTGAAGGATGCTTACTTGGGAAGCATTCGAGGAGTGGTTTCCCAAAAGAAGCAACATCAAGAGCTAAGGAGCCTTTAGAACTCATCCATACAGACTTGTGTGGTCCTATCTCTCTGCCATCCCATGGTAAGAACACCTACTTCATTCTATTTATTGATGATTTCTCTCGAAAGACTTGGGTGTATTTTTTGAAGGAGAAATCACAATCCTTTGATGCCTTTAAGACATTTAAGGCTATGGTGGAGAAGGAGAAAGGCTTGAAAATCAAAGCCTTAAAGTCTGATAGAGGTGGAGAATTCACATCAAGTGAATTCACCAAATTCTGTGAAGAACATGGGATTAGACGATTCCTTACTGCTCCTTACTCTCCGCAACAAAATGGAGTTGCTGAAAGGAAGAATAGAACCATTCTCAATATGGTTCGTAGCATGCTAAAGAGCAAGAAGATGCCAAAGGAGTTATGGGCTGAAGCAGTTGATTGTGCAGTATACCTACTAAATCGATGTCCCACGAAGAGTCTAGAAGACAAGACTCCACAAGAAGCATGGAATGGGACAAAGCCCACAGTAAATCACCTACGAGTATTTGGGAGTATAGCATATGCCCATGTACCAAGCCAAAAGCGGTCCAAACTTGATGATCGAAGCGAGAAGCATGTCTTTGTTGGCTATGACAAACAGTCAAAAGGTTATAAGCTCTACAATCCAGTCACGAACAAAGTTATTGTGAGTAGAGATGTAGAGTTTGATGAAAAAGGAACCTGGAACTGGAATATTGAAGGTGACGAAAGCTACGACTTCCTTCCTGTCATCCATGAATACGATGATGACAGTAGTGATGCAGGTGAAGATACTCAGCAACCTCAAAGTCCACATCCACCTTTGAATGAAGAGTCACAAAGGACGAGAAGCCTACAAGAGATCTATGAGGAAACAGAACGCATAGAGGCTCTCACACTCTTCTGCCTTTTTGCTGACTGTGAACCTCTAGGTTACGAAGAGGCAGCAAGGAACGAGAAGTGGAGACACGCTATGGATGAGGAAATAAGATCCATAGAAAAGAATCAAACTTGGGAGCTAGCCTCTCTTCCAAAAGGCCACAAAGCAATTGGAGTAAAGTGGGTGTTCAAAGCAAAGAAGAACGCTAAAGGAGAAGTTGAGAAGTACAAAGCAAGACTTGTCGCCAAAGGCTACAAGAGAGACATGGCATTGACTACGAAGAGGTATTTGCTCCTGTTGCTCGCTTGGAGACTATCAGGTTAGTAATTTCTATCGCTGCCCAAAATAGATGGAAAATCCATCAAATGGACGTAAAGTCTGCATTCTTAAATGGCTTTCTTGAAGAAGAAATATATGTGGAGCAGCCAGAAGGATATGTGGTCAAAGGCGATGAGAATAAAGTTCTCGTGCTAAGGAAGGCTTTATATGGTTTGAAACAAGCACCAAGAGCCGGAATACAAGAATTGATCACTATTTTCAGGAAAATGGTTTCAAGAAATGTCCAAGCGAACATGCACTCTATGTGAAGTTTTCAGGCAATAGAGATATGTTGCTTGTTTGTTTGTACGTGGATGATCTCATCTTCACAGGAAATTCGCCTAGCATGATCAAAGATTTCAAGAAGGCAATGACTAAAGAGTTTGAGATGACTGATATAGGACTTATGTCCTATTATCTTGGCATCGAGGTCAAGCAATTGGATGATGGAATCTTCATCTCTCAACAAAGATACGCTAAGGAAGTTCTCAAGAAATTTGGCATGGAGAAGTGCAAGCCAATAGCCACCCCCATTGAATATGGAGCAAAGCTCTCAAAAGATGATGAAGGAGATGTTGTAGATCCAACTCACTTCAAGAGCCTTGTTGGAAGCCTACGTTATTTAACATGCACAAGGCCTGATATTCTCTTTGCTGTGGGACTTATCAGTTGATTTATGGAAGCACCTACTACGACACACTTGAAGGCTGCCAAGAGGATACTTCGCTACATCAAAGGTACTATTGATCTTGGCTTGTTATATTCCTCATGTGATGACTTCAAGCTTGTGGGATTCAGTGATAGTGACTGGTCTGGAGACTTGAGCGAACGGAAAAGTACTACTGGATTCGCATTCTTCCTTGGCAACACTGCCTTTACATGGGTTTCTAAGAAACAACCTATAGTCACCTTGTCATCATGCGAGGCCGAGTACGTAGCAGCAGTATCATGTGTATGTCATGCTATCTGGCTCAGGAGCATGTTGAAGGAGTTAAGTATGCCACAAGGAGAAGCGACAGAGATATATGTTGACAACAAGTCAGCCATCGATCTGGCAAAGAATCCAGTCTACCATGATCGAAGCAAGCATATTGATACAAGGTACCACTTCATAAGGGAATGTGTGGCCAAGAGGATCGTTGAGTTGAAGCATACAAGATCACGTGATCAAGTTGCAGATATTTTCACCAAACCACTCAAAGGAGAAGACTTTGCAAGATTGAGGATGATGCTTGGAGTCACCAAATCAAGTTTAAAGGGGGGTGTTAGTAAGTAAACTTAATTTGGTCCAATTAATATTGGGTTATCCAAAATTATTAACTTGGACCATGAATCTTTATGTTTAATCCTAAGCCCAAGTCCAATGAAGAATTGTCTAGATAAGAAGATATCTAGAAGTAGAAAGTTCTAGAAATGTTTTACATAAATATCAAGAGTATGTAGAAAAATTCATGGAAAATATCTAGAAGAAATATCTAGATATTAGTAAGGAAAAGTCTAGATATTAGAATAAAATATGTAGATATTTAGAAGGAGTAGAAACATCTTGAAAGAGTGTAGAACCTTCCATGCACTCCTATAAATAGGAGTTAACCCCCTAATGTAAGTATGTGTAGAGAGTTGTGAGAAACCTTAAACTAAAAGCTTAACACACTCCACCTTGTTTCCTTTTACTACAAAGTAGTAAAGCTCCCTTTCTCCCAAAATTTCCTTCTCTTCCATTTTCACTTCCTAAACCTATCACTTAAAAGATCTCTTCCTTATAACCCAAAGGGTTCTTTTGCTAACACGCTGATTGTGTCTCCCAAGGCTGTTTCTGATTCCCAGAATTCGCAGACTTGCCTCGACCCGGACGCTAGTCGCAGTGCGTTGGGAATTACAATACTTGGAGGTGGTGCAGGGACTAGACTTTACCATCTTACAAAGAAAAGGGCAAAGCCAGTTGTTCCTTTGGGAGCAAATTATCGTCTAATTGATATCCCTGTCAGATTTATGTTCTCGCACAATTCAATTCTGCATCGCTCAATAGGCATCTTTCACGTGCTTATGCCAGTAATATGTGTTTGCAGACCCTCCAGATTTACCATTTAGCAAGGAACTCAAGAGAGCTTGACTGAATTCGGACTTCGGAATCATATCGGCTTGACCACTAACGATCATGGCTGACCGAAACTGATCACTGTCCATTAATCGCCCAGATTTGCGTTCAACATCAATGGGAAACCGAAACGAGAGGTCTTTTTATCATTTTATGAGAGCAAAATATGTTTCCTTTCTTTTTACTCCCTCTTTCTAGAGTTTCAGAGAATGGATGATAGAAAGTAGAAACTCAATGATGAATAAGATAAAAGGAGGAGGCGGAAACCGAAAAAGTGAGTGAAATAACAAAAACCCTAAATTTCTCCCGTATAAATATGTATGCGGGTCTATCTAGAAATACATCATTTTGGGCATGGGTTTAAAAAAAAAAGAAAGAATTGTAATGAAACTGTCCAAACAAATGTACGAGCTCCAGCTCTACCGCTTCTATTTGACTATTGTCTAAAAGGCTACCAAATATTAATTGATTTTTTTCCTATTTTCCTTTTAAATTTATTGAATGTGACTATTTAAACACAAATTTAAAAATCTGTATGGGTAGTTACGCATGTCCAGTTCATGGTCTTGATTTAATAACAACGTTCAAAGAACTGGATATACCTAATTAACCAGTACTTGAATTCAAAAGAATGGTTGGTTATGCTTAACCATCATAGTTATTCTTGACGAACATGGGTTTCTTTGGGATAAACAAAAAGATTAATTGTCGGAAAGAGTGCATTGTACATGTGATTTTCCACCATTTTAATTAGTTTGTAATTTTCTTTTAAACAAATTATCATTTTGTACAAAAGCGTGCTATCAAGCATGAGCCTACTAATGTGATTTTGTTTTAGAGGGAAAAAGAAATAAATATGCAATGAAAAATATACAAAATTAATAATTTTCTAGCTCTCTCCCAGTTAAAAACAAGTCATATTTTAATCAATATGATATATAAAATATGAGACTGATTTTTCTAAGTACCTGTCAAATCAAACATTTGTTCGTCAGCTTTTGTTCTTTCACTTGCCAGCACAAAATGCCTAACTTGTTTTTTTCATTCAGTAATGACAGCCACTTCCTTTAGCTCTACTAGTACATTAATTTGTATACTCAATTTGAGACAACCAATCTACGAATTTGATCGGCGGCCTTTCATTGTTAAGGATTGGGTGGTGATAGAGGAATTAAAGATTAATGAAATCAAGACAGTTCCTGTATGGATTCAACTGCCTAAACTCCCTCTGAGATATTGTAGTGAGTCAATCCTAAGCAAATTAGCAAGTATGATAGTGAAACCTATTGAAATGAATGATATGACAGTAAACAAGCAAAGAACTGCATTCGCAAGGGTGTTGGTGGAAGTTGATATCAGAGACACAGTTAAGGAATCCATCTGGTGTGAAGATGAACATGGAGAGCTTAAAGAGCAACAAGTGAGGTATGAATGGAAGCCTATGAAGTGTTTGAATTGTAAAGGTTTTGGCCATACTACCAAGGATTGTAGACTGCCTGTTGTGAAAGATTGGAAGAAAAAGGAAGGAAATGTTGTTGATGAATCAAAGATGCAATTGTCTGATGGTAGTCAAAGGAATGAAAAGATGCTAGAGGAACATAGATCTCCTATGCAAGCTGATCTAGTGTTCTCTAGACATGTTAGCAGTCCAACTCCAGCAAGTGGTGTAAGAAGGCCATTCAGGATCCTCAAGAGAGGTCAATCACCAGATAACATAGAAGGAATTCAAAATTAGAAAGGAATTAAAGTCAATGAAGGAAGGAAACGTGAGAAATGTAGATCAGTTAATACTATATGTTACTCAGAGTCTACTCACTCTGATCCAGGGCCTCGCAATCATGAGTAACATCTTATCATAGAATGTTAGAGGGCTTAATAGCCCTCTGAAGCACAGAGAAGTAAGGAACTACTTGGCTGTGAATAATGTGGGAATAGCTGGTCTTATGGAAACTAAACTGAATCAGAAAAGATTGGATGACTTGATGAAGAAGAAGTGGCAGCAGTATGATTATATTGGAAATAATGAAGGAGATAACAAGGGCAGAATTCCGATTTTGTGGAGGAAAGGTGAATTTCAAGTGAGAATGGAAAAGAGGACACAACAACTCATTCATTGTGTTTTTAAAGAGAGGGGCACTAGTAAACAGTTCTTTCTAACTGTTGTATATACATAATATAATGCTTCTAGAAGAGAAGGATTATGGCAGGATTTAACGGAATTGAGAAGATCAGCTGTAGGGAAGTGGATAATAATGGGTGATTTTAATTGTATACTAAAGAGGGATTAAAAGCTAGGGGGAATAGCATATCTGAGTCCAGATACAGGGAAGTCTCAGCAAGTGATTGAGGATAATAAATGGTTGGAAATGCAAATGTATAGTGGAAGGTATACATGGACTAATAAGCAAATAGGGCAACTGAGAATCTTCTCTAAACTAGATAGAGTTCTAGTTAATGAGGAATGGATGCAGGAATTTGCTGATGCATATGGTACTATTCATCTAGCAGGTATATCAGATCAAAATCCAATTCTAATAAGATGGGGAGATGAGAATCAGCAAGTTAAAAAGGTCTTTCAGATTCTTTAACATGTGGACTCAGCACCCAGAGTTCATAGAAACTGTTGATCAGGGATGGGAAACACAAATTGAAGGCAGTAAACAGTTCAAACAGAAGCTGTTGAAACCAATTCTGAGAGAATTTAATAGGAAGTATTTTGCAAGAATAGAGGAGAAGGAGATGATGTGTAAAATAAGGCTAGAACAGATACAGGATGCACTGAAACAAGATCCCTTGAATGAGATTATACAAAAGGAGGAAAAAGAAGTATGTCAGGAGTACATTAGCACCTGTAAAGCAGTGATGAGTTTCAGGTCTCAAAAATTGAAGGAGAAATGGGTCAATGAAGGAGATTTGAATACCAAGTACTTTCATGCTGCTATAAAGAAATTGTTACAGAGGAAGGGGAACTATTAGAAGATCATATGGGAATTGAAGAAAACTTTGTGAGTGAAGTGAAGTCTTTCACTCAGGGATTAAACTAACTATAGACCAGCAGATTCTCTTGGTGAAAGACTTTACCAAAGCAGATTTCAAGGAGGCACTTTTCAGTATTGATGAGAACAAAAGCTCAGGACCAGATGGATTTAGTAGTGGATTTTTACATAAAAGCTTCGGGTATAATAGGTGATGATTTCAGTGATGCAGTGTTAGAATTCTTTAAGATTGGGAAGCTGTTGAAACAAATGAATGCAACAATAATTGCTTTGATTCCTAAAAATGAGAGCCCCAAAAATGCCACAGAATACAGACCAATATCCTGTTGCAATACCATCTATAAGTGTATCTCTAAAATGTTGTGTAAGAGGTTGAGTAGGATTCTGCCTGAAGTTATTGACTTGAACCAAGGAACATTTGTTCAAAACAGGCTGATTTTGCATAACATTCTCTTAGCACAAGAACTGATGAGACTGAACAAGAGGAAGAATGCTAAACAATCCTGTATGATGAAGGTTGATCTCAAAGAAGCTTATGATTTTGTTCATTGGGCATTTGTTGAGGAAATGTTGAAGGCAATGAAGTTTCCAGACAAGTTTATATATTTGGATTATGGAATGCATCACTACTTGTAACTATTCTTTATGTCTGAATGGTAACAGTGTGGGCTATTTCCAAGGTGAAAGAGGTTTGAGACAAGGAGATCCTGTCTCTCCTTTGTTGTTTGTATTGATAATGGAGTACTTAACAAGGTTGTTCAAGCTGGAAGCAGAAAAACCAGGATATGTCAGACATTCACAGTGTGAAGAATTGCAAATTACTTCCTTGAGCTTTGCAGATGATCTGCTTATATTCAGTGGAGCTTATGCTAGAACAGTGATGAGAATTAAGAAAACACTTGATCATTTTGCGGTTACCACAGGACTGAGTATCAACTTAAGCAAATCTAACATGTATTTTGGAGGAACCTCTCAGCAAGTCCAAGAATAGATAAGGAATATTATGAAATTTGAAATTGGTACTTTTCCTATGAAGTTCCTTGGTTTGCCAGTAGCTCCAATTGCTTGGAATAAAACAAACTGCCAGTATTTGGTGGAAAAAGTTACCATAAGGATTAAGACTTGGGAGTCTAGAAATCTCTCCTATGCTGGAAGAACTGTTTTAGTGAAGTCAGTCTTGATGACCCTTCACTCTTACTGGGCAAGTATTTTCTTAATCCCTCAATCAATCATCCAGTAGATTGTGGTATGCTGCAGGAAATTTCTCTGGGGGTGTAAGGAAAATGGAAAATGTGTTCCATTGGTGGCTTGGGATGACTTATCCTGGAAAAGAGAATAAAGGGGTTTGAACATTAAAGAGCCTGGAGCATTGAATAAAGCTCTACTTGGGAAATAGATGTGGGATATACAAATGAATAAAGCAAGTTTGCGGATCAAGTGGATACATATATACTACCTTAAAAGGGAAGAATATATGGTACTATCAAGTGCCAGTATGTTGTAGCTGGCACTGGAGGAAGCTGATCAGAATTAGAGATGCATTACTTCCTGCCGTACAGAATGGACAATAGATTCCTAATAAAGGCAAACCTTATACAACCAGTAATGGTTACCATTGGATGAGGGGGAGGAAAGAAAGGTTTAAGGAGGCCTTATTTATATGGAGTAAATTTTCAGTGCCAAAGCACAACTTCATAAGTTGGTTGGCCTGGAAAGGAAGAATGATGACCAGAGATTAACTAGCTAAGATGGGAGTTCCAGTGGTGGATCAACTGTGTGAGCTCTGCAAGCAAGAACCAGAAACCATTCAGCATCTCTTCTTCCACTGTAAATATAGTCAGTACTTGATCAGCAACACTACAGCTTGGTTGGGAGTTAGCAGGAGTATCAACAGCTTGAATATTGGTCAACTTCTCAACATTTGGAGACCAAAACATTGAGGAGAAAGGTTCTATATGCTTGTTTGAATGCAGTGGTGCATCATGTTTGGTTAGAAAGAAACTCAAGGTTGTTTAGATCATCAACAGAAGCAGCAAGTAGCCGGGGTGAGAAGATTCAAATAGAGATACAATGGCGGATTATACACTTGTATAGAAATGGTAGTGGTGATGATGTTCGATTCTTAGACAAGATTGGTATACATTGTAATGGATTGATGTAAATATTTTGATCATGAATGAATGGATTTCACATTTTACCAAAAAAAAAAATTGTATACTCAATTCATATCGACACATAATGCTCGCTTTGTCCCAAGATTATTGTCCAGTTTAGATTTTCATTTTTAATTCAATGACTATACATCTCCCCATATTATACTTACATTCGCATCTCCCATAACATAATTCCAAAAACAAAATGAAAATAACCCTTTAGCAAAATTTTAATTTCCCCTCAAACAAAACTCCAGGGGCGTCTCTTTGATATGAATGTTTATTCTTGGAAAAATTATTGAAAAGGGCGTGGGAAAGATCAAAATTATTTTTAAGGGCATTAGCATTTTTTATTTTTCAACATGAATATTAAAATAACTTTTACCCCTTTTTAAAATAAGTCATTTTCGATCAAGTTAGAAAATGACTTGTTTACCCCTTTTTTAGTTAACCAAAGTAACTCTTTATTCCCTTTTGTTCCTGTCATCTCTTTACGTTGATGAGGCTGTTCTAACTTGATCGATCAAGCCCCTCCCATCTCCCATTCTACCTTACGTCTCATGACCCATCTCATGTCTCCTTGATCAGTCAATTTATACGTGACACTTTCTGGTATTATTCTAACCCTAATTCTTTATTTTATCAAGAATTTATGTTCATGATTTAGTTGTTAGGATGTTCTACCCCTAGTTCATTATTAAGATTTCAATTCTTTTGAAGGAAGTACTACTGATTTATTTGTTTTGGAATATATTAATCATTTCAATAGATTTTTTTGTTTAGGATGGAGAAAATCATCTTTCGTTTTGTCATTGGGGCGGCGAAAATGTACTGGCGGATGATGGATCCTTATTTGTTAAAAAGAGGTGTTACTAATTCAATTCGTGTGCATAGTGGCATGTCTTTTGAGGAGTTCAAACTATTGTTTTTTTATCAATTAAATATAAATTCTAAAGGCAAATCATTATATTTTACTGTGAAATATGACCCCAAACAGTTTATTCTTTTGAAAGATGATCTTGGGATGGAAAATTGGTGTCTTGCAATGATGAATATGCTCATATCTTTGCATCTCAATCTGAATTAAGATAATACTGCCATCTCATGCAAGTAGCAATAGTCATGTGGTATGAGATTATTTGTTTATATTTTAACTTTGTTTGCTTGTTTAAAAGGGTGTAAATAATGGTTGGTTGAATACAGGTCTCTTGTTGACAAAAAACCTAGTTTACCGTACACCGGTGCCTCCAATCAAGCGGCAAAAGATTCTTCATTAAGTGGAGGCTCTCAACTATTCATTGGTGGAAAATGGAAGGATGTCATTATATGCATAGGTCAAACATTTGAAAATGCTAAAGCATTTCGAGATGCAATTTATAAATTTTCCATTGCACATGAGTTTCCTTACACTTATACACACAATAAGCCAAAGTTTTTGAAGATTCATTGATGTTAAAGGTTGTGATTGGAAGATTACTGCATCAACTGATGGAGATGCAAATAGTGTGTCAATAAAGAAGTTTCAAGATGTGCATACTCATTCTGTTGGTGATGTGGTTAGTTTTAAACCCAAATATTAGTCAAATTCAGTGGGTAGTGTGATGATTGATAAATTGTTCAATACTCCCACATATTTGCCTCAGCAGATATGTAAGGATGCCATGGATGAGTATCAAATGCCATTAACTTATCATCAGGCATGGAATACAAAAGAAAAGGCATTGAAAATGTTAAATGGTGATGTCGAAGATTCTTATAAGTTGATCCCATGGTATTGCAACCAGTTAATGGAGGTTATGCCTGACACAATTGTTGTATGGTCAAAATATGATGATGGTGCATTCAAACAATTTTTTGTTTCATATGGATGCTCAATACATGGACTTCATTCTGGGTGTAGACCTATTGTGTTTATTGATGGATGCCATCTTAGTGGTCCTTACAAAGGAAGCTGCTTCAAGTATTGATGAAAATAATGATGTCTATCCTTTATCATATGGTGTAGTAACATCAGAAAATGAAGAAGATTGGCTACGGTTTTTGCAGTCTTTGAAACATGTGATTAAAGACAGAGATATTGTCATTGTCTCGGATAGAAATCCAGTTGTACTCAAGAGTGTGAATTCTTTGTTTTGGTCGGAGAATCATGCACATTGTTATCGGCATTTGCAAGAAAATTTCAGCTCTTTCATTAATAATAATTCTTCATTCCGGTTGAGTAGCACCAAGAAGCAGAGAGCTCATCAAATCCTGAATGAGATTACTTATGCTCGGATCATGGATGCAAATTAAATGGCACTACAAAAAATGTCTGATGTCTAGCAACAACTTCATGCTTGGGTGGTGGACAATAAAACTGAGCATTGGAGCAATGCTTTATTTCCAAGACAACGTTGGGATTGGTTAAATAGTAATATAGCTGAAAGTTTTAATGCTTGGATGGGAGAGGCACAGTTTTGTCCAATTGGAAAAATGATGAAAGCTCATGTATATAAGTATTCTCAGTTATTGGGGAACAAGGTAAATGATCTACATTCTTGGAAGCATGGCATTGGAAAAAGGATTGAAGAAAAATTAGCAGAAAAATATTGCTCGAGGCCAAGGAATTAGGAGAGTGAGCACTGCCCGCCATTAGTAAAAGAGTGTTTTGCTTTTTTTTTGTGGGAATAAGCTCGCTCTTCTTCTGCCAACCATGCATGGCCACCTTTTTTTTTATGCGTCAACAAAAATCCCAGATTATAGCATTCTGTTCTGGTTTGAACCACAACTCTACTTTTGTTTTAATTCATAAAAAACATTGTACGTTTTTCCTGATTCCCTAAATCTTAGTAGGTTGAAATATCATGATTTATATGCTTCTTATGCTGGACATCAGTGCATGATTTTAAATTGAGGCAAATTTCACAGCTGAAGCAGTTAAATAGTACTATTCTGGAGTTGATTATTTTACTGTCAGCTGATGCAGAATGCAGGATTTTTTTTATCTTTGGTTGTGCTGAAGGTTGAAATTTTTAGTTGACGCAGAAGACAGCAATTTCTTCATTTTTATTCCAAAAACCAATTGGTATGGCTTAACCATTCTTTCTACCATTTCCACTAAAATAGAGGAATGAAAGCTACAAACCTGAGAAAACTCACTGATGATAGCAAACATGAAAAAAGGTTGAAAGAATCATTAGAGTTGTAGCTGATGTTAACTCCTACAATAAAGGATCCTAAAACTAAAAAGTACACAATCAGTCTACTAGTTGTGGGAAAAGATGAACGAATCCTAAAACATAATGTTCCAGTAATAACAATCAGCCAACTACTATCTCAAATTCTTAATCAGGGATACTGCATTCATAATCATCATCTAAAATGGTATCATCTATGCTCAATGGAAAACTGTTGCAGAAAGTTAAAGTAGGTTTCACCTTCGGCATCGGCATAGGCTCTGCCTCATTATTGAGAATCTAAACTATCTGGATTTGCACTATCTGGTTGTAGGCCTTTCTGCACTATCTGGATTTGCATAGCTCAACCTAATCAATAACCAGTTTCTTCATTCCTTCTTCTTTGAATTCACCATTCAATCTCACATCTGCAGCTTCAGTAATTTTCCCTTCCAAATAGAGTCTCCATACCCAATCAACCAAATTGACCATTTTGTGACAAGCCCCTTCTCTATATATTAGTTGAACATATCTACAAGGATTAATTATCATTTCAATCGGTGTGGTAGCCATAAAGCAGAATACAACAGAGTAAAAGACTTCAAGATGACAATATACAGTGTGAGAGGAGGTACTCACCTGTTTAGGCTTAGGATGTTTAGTGGTGTTATCTTGTGAATTTGTTAAACAAACAAGTATTCTTAGCATCACTGCCGAATGCTAAGGGATGTGGTAAGTAGTACTATTATATATTGCATATTTCCTAAACTTTCTACACTTGCTAACTCTTCACTAGACCCTCCTAATTATTAAGAATGAGTCCATGTTGTGTTGTGTCGGAAGCCAGTATCTTTAGAATACTTAGAAGGTAAACAATGATCTCATAATGTTTGAAACAAGATTTGTATTCATTAAGTTACAAACGGATTTACTAATCCCAAGGTTCTATTGTACACACGGATGGCCTAAGTACCACAGAAAAAGACATTTGATCAACGGAGATCAAAATTTCAAAGTTAGCTTCTCATTATTAGAGTTTTGAAAATTCAAAAAACTATGTGGTGAAGGGTCATATTCAAAATGCATTTTTAATCAAACCACATATCCGATTTGCGAGCCGTCAAAACCATTATAAACTAGGATAAACAAGGAAGATTTAAGACGAAAGAAATCAAGGAAAACAGTTCAGGACATGGGAGAAACCTGATCTGCAAAACAACACATTAGGACCGATATTTGTAAATTTCAGAATTAGTCAGTCAAGCTCAAACTCAAGTTTTCCGGAGATCCAAAACTCCAATTTGCAATCCATGAAATCTGTAACAGACCCCCATGAGCATAGAAAAGACTCACCGAAAGAAGCATCACAAAACAATTTAAGGGGAGAAACGATTCTCCGAAAACAGCAGCACAAGACAGAATTTCAGGAAAAGCGGTCATGTTCAAATCAAGTTTTTGGACAATCTACAAATCCGTTTTGCAATCCATAAAAACCTGAACAAACTACAATGAATGGATAAGGGATTTATGAAAAGGAATTCCCCAAAAGAGTGCCATAGCTATGAGAAAATCCCTGTAAACAGATGGAGCCAAATCTGATTTTTCAGGAAATTCTCGGAAATGTGGCAATGACATATCTTGTTTTGATTAAGTTTTTTGAAAAATCCGTAATGCCATTTAACAAACCACAAAAACAGAAATGAAACACAAATTATGGAAATTGAAAGCATGTGAAGATTTTGGAGGCTTAAAGTTAGCCACTCGAATCTGAAACTTCCTTTTCATCTTAACATAATGATTGCTCTTAGTTTCAAGTTTGGGTTATGTATAAAGATTCCTAAGCTACGTACTGCTAATATTCCATAAAGATTAAACTATCTCAAGAACACGATTAATAATCTTTACCATCTACTCGTTGCATGTAACTCAAAGAGTGTCAAGAGTCGTCTAAATAACTATCCTCCTAACTCACCAATTATTCAACCCTTACCTCTACAGCTGCAAATACACGCCATGTTGCCGCTGCTCAACACGGACCCATTACACGCCATGTTGCCGCTGCTCACTAACTAAACCAATTTCCCCAAGATCAACTGTCGACCCCCTTTTTTCTTAAAATCAAGGATCTCGTCGGGTTCATATTTTCGCTACTAAAACTCAAAAGTTGAACCATGAAAGTTAAAATCGAAAAGGAGAAAAAAAAATCGGACGGTTTGGATCGTAAGAGTTGAATTAAGAATCTGGGTTGAAGCTCTCATGAGTTAAATAGTCAAAACAATGGAAACGGTTCTACAAAATGATGCTCGCTAAATTATTAAACACAAACCGAACTTCAGCAACCTAATCCCTCACGCATTTTATTTTGAATCCCTAATAATAATTAAAAGCCTGAACAATTCAATTCCATTTAGAATGTTGAAAATATGAGAGACTAACATTACATCCTAAATCAATTCCATTTAATAATTAATAACAACGAGAATTGAGAACTATAAATAAAATGACTTTTTCCTAAAAATCTAAATAAATATGTCTATATATTTAATTTTATCAATTGACTACAAGGTTTCATAAACTAATATAAATCAACGCACGAGTTCAGAAAATTGGAGATCGAATGAAATGATACAAACCAGAAGCAGCTATGAATGACTTCAGAAATAATAAATGATAAAATGCCGACATTTAAAATCAATTCGCGTCAATCCTGAAATTCCTGTTGCTTCTTAATAACTTGTAAATTTGTGAATGATAAAACATTAGAAGATCCGGAAGCGTCTTTCAACCAATGTCGGTTGCATGGCTTCTTGGTGCCTTCCAACGATGGCAGAAACTCGCCGAAGATGGCCAAATCTAAATTAAATTAAATCTTTAGGAAGGAACTCAAAGGGAACTTATACGGACTTGGCTCTTAGTATTACCCGTATGCCGTTCGTTCAGAAATTAAATCTTTAGCAAGGAGCTCAAGAGAGCTTTGTAATGAGGGACTTTGGTTGAATTGAGATCTGACTTAGTACCCATCTCCAGGCTGGACCTGATTATCCACAGCTTATTTATATTATTAATTTAAAAAAAAAAAAGACAAGCAAAATCCTTATTTAGATCTTCATCATGCTACCAAGAGACAAGAGGAGCTTTTACGCCAAACAAAACAAAAGACACATCCTTCTCTAGTTTGTTCTTCCCTTTTTCAAGGTTCCGAGAACTATTGGGACCAGTGTTCAATTATACTCCTTCCGTCTCAAAATTATTGTCCATTTTGTCAAAAAATATTTATCTCAAAATTATTGTCCGATTTGACTTTTTTTTAGTTAAGTTACACATATACCCTTCATCCCTAAGAAGAACAAAATCTCACTGAACCCATTTTCTCCATTATTCCAACATACACCGTAGAGCCAAACAACACCAACTGCTGCAAACATGGTTCTCCGACGACTCCAAGCAGCGGCGATTATCCGACGAATCCAAGCAGCCGTGAAGATGAGGTGGCCGGGAGGTTGTCGAAAAGGAATTTAGAGGAGAAATTTTGACAAATTCCGACGGCTCTAAAGCATCGGTGATGGATTCGAATGAAATTCACTGAATTATTAGCACGGTGGAAGAGCATCAAATTGAAAACTCAGAGTAAGATCTTTCATCTAAATCAAATCAATTCATCCATATTTTTTGTTCGAGTGGTGGTTCACAGTTGAAACCTCTTTTAATCCAAAAACTTTTCAATAAAATTGAAGAATTGTCTTCTTAAATACTAGATTGAAATATAGAGTGAGAAGATTCCTCAAAATTTGAAGTTCTTCCCCTGAATTGGTTTGATTATAGGTGCCTAAGTGAAGAAGAAAATGAAAGTTATATTCTTGCTTCTGAGTTTGAGTTTGAGTCAGTGGTGATTAAGTCATTGTTACTGTAAAAGGGAGTTGAAATTCTTGAGCAAAAATGATGAATTGTTGACAGAATAGCTTGGATTGGAAGGAAACAGAGTGTAATCATCTTCATCATCGTCATCGATTGTTAATGGAGGTGATAAATTACTGGGAAGACTCTCTGAGATGGGTTTTTGAATTGGCCGGTGAAACCATTTATATTTACAGGGGTATATTTGGAAGCTTACGCCAAATAAAGGTTGAGTTTGACTAAAAATAAAATCTTGTATCCCAACAAAACAGGACAATAATTTTAGGACGGAAGGAGTATCATATTGGGGAAACTATGTGGTATGGAGCAAAAGGCCAAGGGGACAAGGGCGCAGACAAGTGAAGATTAAAAACCCTAGACGTTCCCATAAATATTATGCGTGTTTTGTCTAACTAGAAAAATCAAAAGATGTTAATATGGGCATGGATGAAAATATATAGTTTTGAATGGAATCTTGACGTTTGATACTCGGCCCAAGAAAACAGTTTATTATGATATCATTATTGTTTTACACCCGAAAAGAAAAAGGGTGTATATTGTATGAGTGATTAATAATACTTGAAGGTCGAAAGGAGAAATGATATTGGTTTCAAAGGTAGCGTCCGTGGTTTAAGTATATGAAATAAATTACAAAAATGTATAAGCCAAAAACATTTTCTTTTACATATTGTGCACCCGTATCGAAAGTTACTGGTCAAACGCGTTCTGAGACTTTATCTTCCTTTTAGACAATTTTTAAACACACTCCAAACGCTACCTAGTTGATCATTATTTATTCCATATATGTTTCAATCGTCAAAACTACAACGTGGAGAGTCTGTTGTGGGGGTCGGGAACTTCATGAAAATATGAATACGACTTCTCTTAATTGTTTTTACACAGTGAATAGCTCTGAAGTCAGGAATTACAGAATGTTGAGAATGAAATTGAAAAGATTATCCAATTAATGTAGATCCTAACAAAGTAAAATCAAATCACCGTTCATTAACAACAGGAAATTTATCAACAGGATGACTTAATGTTAAGTCAAATAAAACAGATTATAATATATTTTGTAAAAGTTAGAAGAATATTTGTAAAGAAAAATTACCAAATGAGTAGAAAAAGTCATCATAATACAATGACAAGTTGCAATTATACAAAACAAATTAGTGACAATAAGTGCTAATGTTAACAGGAAATTAATTACCAAACTCTTTCTAGGAACCGATGGGAACGGCGCCATCGAAGCCCAGAAGCATATCCTTCATCCAATACGAATGATGGAATATATGGAAAGAGGAATTCACAAAATTGATTAATAATTAGAGCCAATCTTATCTTCATTCTTTCTTCTCTGGTTCTGATTTGTAAAATGAAAACTGGTCAGGAAGAAGAGGAAAAGAACCACTGGTCACCAATATATTATGTAACTCCTGCCTCCCTTGTACTTGGGCACCAGGTTTTGCAGTAGGGGCCAATTGGAATTTAATCTCTTTAGCTAGGAACTCAAGGGAACTTGACTGAACGTGGATCAATTGTGTACTAAAATATGTTGGTCCAACCAGGAAATTAATAACCATTTGGGATGGGAAGAAAATGTTGTGTTTTGGAATGAAAACTTGGAAAAGTGTCTTTTGTAGTTACATTCGACCAAGAAAAGGGGACAAAAACTATTTGTTCTTTAAGCAAAACTTTGTAGTCGGAATGGGATGAACACAAGTTGCAGAAGATTGACAGAAACTAAAGCATTTATTGGATGAGTCCATTGGGAAAAAGGACAACTATGGTGTAGTAGCATGTTTCATTACGAGAATGTAACAACTTGCAATTTTTTGCTTTGAGAGAGTACAAGAACAGAACTAGCAGACGGGATGATTAAAATTGTGTGATTGATTTTCTTAGGCATCCGGCCCGAATGAAAAACATGTGCTGAAACCTTTTCAAGTCATGCGCTCAAACTATGACTCATTTCTTATTTCTTATTTTCTTCACTCACACAATGAACAACTCTAAAATACTAATTAAAAATAAATGAAGAAGTTGTGCGATTCGCAACCTTTGTATGCGTTTAGAAAGTTTTGCTGACTCGTTGTTCAGGTAGCAATTGAAAAGACCTTTGAAGAACATCATTCCTTACATTTGAACAGAAAACGTGAGGTACTAGTATTAAGAACATGGTTTAAATGAAGAACAAGTCAAAGCCTCTACGATTCAATGCCTAGCCAGAAGAGATGTCAATAATAAAAGTGGAACCCAAGTTTGTATATAGTTGATCATTCCATTTGTTCAAGTACTGTCAAAACTACAAGGTAGGGAGACTTAATTCTGGTCCCATATTAGACAATCCATTCAGATAATTTGACGATTTAATTAATTTCCCCTTGATTCTTTGATTCGATTATATAGTTACACATGAAAAGAAGATGACCAATACCATTGCGCGTAGATCCTAAATAAGTAGTATACGTATAGCACATCGTTTAATTATCAACCGTTAAAAATCATAAAACAATATCGTGACAACATTTGTAAAATCTAAGTAGCGTCCAATGGAATCGTGATGATAGGATGAGAGGGACAGTCCATCTTTTCTATCCCGCAGCGTTGCAAGAGTGGCCATTCTCGAAGATTACCCACCACAACGTTCCAGTGATTCTCTTCCAGGTTTCTTCAACCTGAAATGTCTAGCTAGGACCTCACGGGAGCTAATTGACTGTACTTGGACCAACTGAGGTCACGCGTAGAACCGACTTAGACCATTCACACAATGATGACTGTCAATGTGAAAATTATCTAGAGTTGTGATAATTATAGTTAGGTTTATCTTATATTTGATATTATCCCATGTGGTATTATCTAGTTATTAGGGTTCTTCTATTTAAGTCATGTAATAGTCTATTAATCACTTGCTCAATTGAAGTCAATTCTATTCTTTAACTTGTTATCGAGCTAGGTTACAAAAACCTACTTTTATTTCTTCCTATTCTCTAACTTGTTATCGAGCCAGGTTACAAAAACCTACTTTTATTTTCTTCTTCTACTTTTATTTCTTCTTCTTTTCTTCTTGGCCGCCACCGCCTCCGTACTCTTCTTTTCCTTTGGCCAGCCTTTCTTCTCCCCTTCTACACCATCTTTTTTTCATCATTCGCAAGAAACATAAAAAAAAAAAAAAAAAAAAAGCCAAAACACCACCCAAATCAGAAGCAACTCCACGCAGCATCTTCTTCCATCATCAACCATCATCCACGAAACTCACCTAAGCAGCAGCCAAGCAAAAAAAGAAAACAAAACGAGAATCTCTCTCCCAGATTCAGAAAACCTTACTCCTTTTTTTTTTCTCCAATTTATTTTTCGACGGCCGCCCTTGTCCTTCCTTGCCGCAGCCATCAGTTATCTTTCGGTCAGTGTTGTATTTTTACGCCGCTGTCAGTCTTCTTCCGGTCGTGTCGCATCTCATTCTTGCGCCGCCATCACAACTCTAGATAATTATCACATGAGATAATTATCATATTGACAATGACATCCGCATCATGGCTGAAACTAATGATCCACGCCTCAGAAATCACAGAAGGAAGGCTCATTAATCTAATCAGATCCTCTTTTTTTTTTCTGAGTAAAAGATCCTCGTTGCGAAATACTTCACCCTGGGGCAATGGAGAAAAACAGAAGGCTTTTATGCTAAAAAAAAACTTTAAAAAAACCACTTCCCTCGTCGTTCTCTACTTCAAAATAGTTGAGATGTTAGTCGGTGTGGTGTAAAGGGGCGCGTATTTGGTAGTGAAGACTTAATAGTGGAGGCCGGAGGGGTAAAGAGTCATGATGAAAATGAAGAGGAAAAATTAAGTAAAGGAGGCGGAGACTAAATGTACCGGAAAGTTGGAGTGAAGACAAACCCTTGATCGTTCTCTACACAATTTATAGAATAAAATTATGTGGGGGCCTCCATTCTAAGAAAAAAAATTCATATTTTATCAGAATATCAAATACTCATCAACAAGCACTTGGTCGAAGTGGTAAAGATATTGGACCAATTTAACTATGACCCGGCCCCGAATCCAGGCATAAACATGCAGTAGTGATTAAAATACTTGTTGGAGAGTTTCGGAGCAATGACTTCGGACACGTGCATAATATACCAAAAAAAATTAAATATTTCCTTTGTTTCAAAATTATTAGTCAATATAGATTTTTTATTTTTAGTATAATTTGTCTATAAATCAAAACTCAAAGTGGAAAATCATTTCAAAACGGAAAGAGTGAAACTTAGAGAAACATGTTTTGAAGTAAAATGTTAATTTGCTGCTTTTTTTTGGGTCTTTACAATTTTTGTCCGTTCATACATATAAATGTTTTGTGTATTTCTATCAATTCATTATTATAATTTTCTTAATTATTATGTACAACAACTTCAGAGAGTATATTATTACGATTGCAAGGAATTGCCTTGCTACGAGTGACAAAATGGGGGTGGGCTTGTCCACATAGTAAAGTTTAATACATCATTCTTAGCATAAAAAGCTAGTTCATGGGCAACGGAGTTTTTAGATCGAGGACACCAGAAAACACCTCACATGAAGATTGGTTAAGCCGTTTCCGAATCCCTTCAAGCAATGTATAGCAAATGATTGGACAAACATAATCTCCGTGGAGAGCTAAGATCGCATTGACGGAATCGCCTTGAATAGTAAAGTTTTTAAGCTTTACTACCTCAGCCAAATCGAGCGCCTCTCTGATCGCCAAAATCTCAGCTATCAGAGCATCTTGAATGCCATATTTCCGTCTAGCATGTGCTTGAATGAAACAGCCATCCTCTAAGGAGCACCATGTTCCAAGTCCAACAGCTCTGTGCAACTTTGAGATGGAAGCGTCAAACCAAATTCGTGAGCCTCGGGGGATTTTCCCCAGAAGAGAATTGTGGTCTAACATAGCGAAGGGACGTTTTGGCCAGTGGTGGGCATCGTGGAACGCTTTTTGGGTAGAGCTTGCGGCTGTAACGACTTGCTGCGGAGACTAGGAAACTGCTTCATGAAATTTCTGATTGCGAGCGAACCATATAAAATTACATAACAGTTCAATTAACTTAGAGACGTCCCTGGACAGCTTTAAGATGATAGTGGCCAACCAAAACCCGCCCAAAGGCTGCTAGAATGGAAGGATTACAGCATGGAAACCTGCCAGACGCCAGACTTGGATGGAGAAGGGGCACGCCCAAAATATATGAGTAGTGGAACAATCATTTGAGTTACGAAACACGCATAGCTGAGGGTGAACTAGGCCACGCTGACTCAAGTATTCAAAGCATGGTAGCGAACCAGAACAGAAATTCTAGAGGAAATGCTTCAGTCGATCAGGGATACGAAGCTTCCACATAGTTTTCCAAAGCAGCGATGACGGGCTGAGTAAAGGAGGTCTATTCAGGGAGATAAACGAATCCGGCAAACTCAAAACTAGCGCATGATGAGCTGATCGGACTGTAAATCTCGCATGTGTTGTATAATTCCATCTCCAAAGGTCGATTCCCCGCGCAATGCCCATATCAAGCTGGAGAATTGCGTCCGCTGTATCAAAATGAAAGGAACTCCTCACCAAGTCGATATTCCAGCCGCCAGATTCCAGAGGAGGTTGTCATTGATGCATGTTGCTGTGAAGTGGAGAGGGATAGGAATCCAGCGGTCTCCAAAAACCCTCGTGTTGCTGCCCGGCCGAAGCTGTTTTTGGCAATCTAGCAAGAGAACTTGCCGGCTTTCATGGATGCTACGCCAAGTCCAAGAAGGACGGTTACCCAAGGAAGCTCCCAAGAAGTCTGTATACGGATAATATTTGGCCTTTATTAAACGTGCTAGAAGTGATGATGGATTTGTGAGCAGCCGCCAAGCCTGCTTTGCGAGCATTGCTAGATTAAACGCCCATAGATCTCGAAAACCAAGACCCCCCTTGCTCTTGGAGACAGACAATTTGTCCCATGAAAACCAATGCATTTTCCATTTTGCGTTAGTATCCCCCCACCAAAAATTGGCAGCCATTCTCTGGATTTCTTGGAGAGTGTCATATGGGATTCTGAAGCACGACATTGCATATGTTAGAAGCAACTGTATCACCGACTTAATGAGAATCTCCCGCCCTGCTTTCGACAAGTGCTTCTCCTTCCAACCTTGAATCCGCTTCCAGACAGAATCTTTTAAAGCACTAAAAAAAAAAAACCTCTCTCTTATTATGGCCGATCCCTGAAGGAAGGCCAAGATATTTGCCATGTGAGGGAACCCTTGGGATTTGCAACAAGTCACAGATCCCTTGGGCAACAGGATCATCTGTGTTTGAGCTAAAGTAGATGCCAGATTTCTCATAGTTGATCCTTTGCCAGAGACAGATTCATAAAGATGTTTGGCGAATCGTAAGTAGTGTGCTTCCTCCAGAGTGGGCGCTCCAAATAAAAGTGTATCACCTGCAAAGAAAAGGTGAGATATGCGGTGCCCCAGGCGCCACTGCCACTCCTTTGATTTTGCCTGCTGCTTGGAGATCCTGTAGAATAGCTGAAAACACTTCCGAGCAAATGATGAATAAGTAGGGTGAGAGAAGATCGCCTTGGCGAACCCCTCTTTCTAGAGATAAGTGACCAAATTCATTATCATTCAACAGAAAGGAAAAGGAGACTGAAGAGATACATTTTCGGACAAGGGAGATGAAAGGATCAGGAAAACCCATAACTTGCAAAACCGCAAACAAGAAAAACCACTCAACACGGTCAAAAGCTTTACTCATGTCAAGTTTAAGGGACATGAGAGGAGAGAGACCCCTAGTTTTTGATTTCATAAAATGATGCGTTTCATAGGCAGCCAGGATGTTATCAGTAATCAATCTCCCAGGAATGAAAGTGAATTGAGATTCAGAAATAAGAGTAGAAAGAGTGAGTCGGATTCGATTGGCTAGGACTTTTTAAGCAATTTTATAAATCACATTACAGAGGCTGATGGGACGGAATTGGAAAATTTGCTCAGGTTGTTTTATCTTAGGAATAAGAACAATATGAGTACAATTGAGTTTACTATCAAAAGAACCATGATTTAGAAAATTTAAAACACTAGAACTGACATCTTTACCAACAACATGCCAAAACTTTTGAAAAAAGACGGGAGACATACCATCAGGACCGGGAGACTTAAAAGGATGCATCTACTTAAGAGCTTTTTTGACCTCACTTTCGGTGTAAGGAAGTGCCAAAACTGAGGACATGTCTTCCGAAACTTTGCTTCTAATCTGCCCGAGGCTTGCTGGAGATCAGATTCACGGGTTGGGGCAGTCGAGAAAATGTTCTAGAAATAATTTGTGATTATTTGCTCAATCTCTTGATGGGAACTTTGAAGCACTCTAGCAGAATCTTTAGGGCAGCAATGTGGTTCACCTCTTTACATTTAGTGGCATGAGCATGAAAGTACTTTGTATTCCGATCTCCCTCGCGGAGCCAATGATGTTTAGCCTACTGTTTCCATTTCAGGTCATCTTGATCAAGCAAGAATTCAAGCTTTTCCTTCAAAAGACACAATTTGGTTTTAGCCTCCTCTGTAATACACCCTTGCTGCAATACAGATATTTCTTTCTTCACTTCCTCTATACCTTTTTTGATATCACCTATGGCAGTTTTACTCCAATTTAACAGCCCGATTGCAAAAGAACTCAACTTGTCCGAGATGTCATCCATGTCCTCATTCCAATGCTCCTTTATGATTTTTTCACAGTCGGTAGACTTAATCCACATTGCCTCAAAACGGAATCGCTTGCTTGCTCGGTCATTCTAGAAGTTTGGATAGCTTGAATGAGAGAGTGGTATGAATGAAAAGTAGGCACATGTGGGACTCGATTCCATTGAAAGGCTTCCCGTCAAGGTAAGTTACAAACCGCTCTGTCCAAACGCCCCCTTTGAGTGAACGGGTCGACCGAAAGGCGACCCCAGGTAAACTGATAACCATTGAAACCCATATCTGACAAACCACAATGTTCCAAAGCTGACCGAAAGTTTCTGATTTGTTGTTCTGGTTGAAGTCGCAAACCGACAAATTCCTTCTAGTTAAGAACTTCATTAAAATCTCCAAGACAGATCCATGGTACCAAGCATTCATCTTTAAGGTTCTTAAAACGTTCCCAAGCCGTAGATCTCAACACGGTATCTGGCTCTCCATAAATTCCCGTAATGCGTACAGGAGTGTTCAAGAGAGTTTCATCAACATCAATATGATTTTTCAAAAAACTTCTAAGTGAAACCATAACATCCTTTCTCCATAGCATAGCTAAGCCTCCAGAATTCCCAATTGAGTCAACAGCCAAGCAGTTCATCCCCAATCGATATTTGAGGGTATCAAGCTCAGAGGAACGACACTTAGTTTCGGAGAGAAAAACCAAGTAGGGCTTCTTCATGCGAACGTGGTCGTATACTTCATGCGGAGGTTCCCAAGCCCCCCGGCAATTCCAAGCTATAAGACTCATGGTTCTCGGTGGGACTCACCATGCGCGCCAGTCTCCGCCGTTGTAGTGTTGTGTAGTTCAGGTGGACAAGTTTCAACCGTAGCCAGCTCAGAGGGACCTTTACGCCTTTGCCTTCGGTCTGTGGTAACAGGTGGTTCATCTGAATCAATCTCGGTGAGTTGCAGGCAACATTTAACTCCAGAGGTGGGTTTCAAAGTAATAGCTGGGAGTTTGGGTGGCCTATCAGTAGAAGCGCGACGCTTGAAACGGGTTGAGGTAGCACGTTTAAGCGGCGAATCAATCTCAATTGGAACTTCCGTCATAAACGGGCTAGAAGGGAGGACAATGTCGGAATTAGGGTGACGGTCAAGTGGAGAGGATGAGTCATCAGGATAGGGTATGGTAGATGGTATTGGGGAGCTGGGGTTAGATACAAGCAACTAGCCAAGGGTTTGATCGGGGTGAAGTATTTGTATGGTGACTAAACGAGGTACAGGAGCGATTGATGGTTCGAAGGAATAGATAAATGGTTGGCGAGAGCTTTGGTTGGTCAAAATGTGAGAGGTAAGGGTCTCAGTGGAGGTGGGAGGTGAAACTTTTGCAGGTGGGTTTTCTGCGGGCTTAAGGTGCTACAACAATGACTCCAGTACTCTCCCAAGTGGGATCGTCATCGGAGGAGTTTGGGAAGAGTGCCGAAAGGGTGGAGGGACATAAGAAGTAGGCTTGAAGGTAGCTAGACTAGAAGAAGTGAAAGGTGGATCGAAGGAGGATGGTGGGGGAGTTATCAGACGGTTCATGCTCAGATGACGGTGAACGGGCATCAAATTGACGCTGTTGCGGGAAAGGGTTACCTCTATTTTCTGCTCTAAGGAATGGACCATACTTCATAGGGCCAGATTCCGGGTGAGAATCCAAAATTCGCTGCTCACATTGCTGATACACATGGCCGATGCATCCACAATAGTAGCAAAATTCCGGCAAATGCTTGTACCAAACTTCTGCCAAAAAGGGTTTCCCTTTGAACTTTGCATGAACAACACCCCTTATGGGTTTGGAGATGTCAATTTCCACATGAATACGGAGGAAGCGACCAATCACTGAACCTTCTGTATCTCGGTCAACTGAGAGGAAGCGACCCAAGTTGTTGCCTATTTTTTCAGCAAGACCAGCATTCAGTAGCCCAAGAGGAAGATCGTGAATCTGTATCCAGAATGGTAGGGGCAAAATGGTCTTTTGGTGTTACATTAGGGCACTCAAGGGAAAAATTTAGGGCGTTTAGTAGCCTCCAATTTTTTTTTTTTGCCTAAATTTTATTGTTTTTCTGTCTACTTATTTTCATTTTTCAGCACAAGTACGATAAATATATATATTTTTCAGCACCTGAATGGCCCAATTTACATTTCACGATTTTGGTTTCGGTTATCAATTTTGAATTTTTCGGCGATCTCAATAAAGTTCAGTTGATTCAGTCATATAGGTTCATGGGTTTGTAGCTTTGCATTCCTAATGCTTTGCTTAATTTAAGGTCATGAAACCTTGGGTATTTTTTTTGGTTAGCTGGATTATTATGAAATCAAATTGATCATTAAAGGTCCTGAATTCGTTTTTGCTTCACAAAGTTTTGGGGAGCAAGTAAGTGATCCAGAAATGAGGTTTAAAATGTTGTAACAGGAGGATAGTTGGAAGGTTCAGTTTTGTGTGGTGAATGCAAATAAAGTTTACATGGTTTTCATACAATAAATAGGTCGCTTGACAGTTAATTAATCTGGTGAATTGGTGTTTGTAAATTGGTGAAACTAAGCATATCACTTTGACTCTATTAAAGCAGAAGACATGAAGCTTATGTGGCAACTATGTATGCATCTGTTTTGACTCCAATGCATCATATTTCAAATTTCAGGAGTATTTTTGCCACGTGTAAGTCTCTTTTAATTAGAAGCTATATAATTTTTTTAAAAAAAACACATGTTTTACTACAAATAATTTCAAACGAATGGATATATTAATTCAAATTCAAATGTCCAATCGTATAGTTTTGCAGGCTTAATATAAACAAAAAATAAAAATACATAAATCCAGCAATTAAGAATAATGCCTTATAAACTAATTATTTATTATTCCCTTATAATCTCAGATTTATAGGTATATTTTTTTAAGCCCCAAACCATAGCATTAATGATATATACGCCAAATTAATTCCTCAAAACATAGTAATTCAGTTAGATTTTAATAAAATAGTAATTTAGAAGGAGCGCCCGGGCATCTATCTGCCTTGGCCAAACATCTAGTACATTATTACATATGATAAAAAAAAGTATAACTTTTATTTGCAGAATAGAAAGTGGAGCTGAATAAAAAATTTCTAAGCAGCAATTTTGAATGTGAAAATTCAATCTTTTGTATATAGCTAAGAGAAAAACAATAATATTTTTGAATGTTTAAGGGCTTGTTTGCCCAACACTTATTTTGCATTTTTGTCTCATTTTATCTCTTAAAACATCTCTCAAACACAAATACCAATACTATCCAAACAACTTTTTAATTTATCTTTTAAAAAAATTCCAAAAATTATTTTTACACAATTTTCATCCACCACCACCGGACCACCTCCACCACCAGCCGCCGCCACCGGACTACCTGTTGCTGCCGCCGGACCACCGCCGGTCGGCGACCAGCGGCGGTCCGATGGCGATGGTGGGCGGTCCGCGGCATCGGCGGCAGTGGAAGTGGTCCGGTGGTGGTCTAAAAATATTATTAGTTATTTAAAATATCACCCAAATAAATTTTTAAATTTTATTTCAAACCATATTTTAAATCACATCTCAAACCCAAATTAAAAACTAAAACAAAATGTTGGCCAAACAAGCCCTAAGTATCCTACCATTTTACTTTTCATGTTTTAATATAGGAAAAGAATACGAAGATTCGATCTTTTATATATAGCTAAGAGGAAAAAAAAATATTTTTTGAATGTTTAAGTATCCTACCATTTTACTGTTCATGTTTTAATATAGAAAAAGTATAATTTTCTAAAGTTAATGACATCATTTTCTCGCCAAAAATTATTAAATCAATCAAAACTATTCTTTTTTTTTTTTGTTACAAAAAATATTCAATAATTGATACACTTCACGAGCATAATACTAGCCCAGCAAGACAATTATTTATTGGTATATAACCCTTAATATTCTGATTAATTAGACCATCAAGGAAATTACATACTCTTATTGATTAATGACTAAGATAATGTTAGTTTTTTTAAAAAAATCAAATATGAAAGATTGTAACTTCATAAACAATCTATAAATTTAGAATTTAAATAATTGTTCTCTATGAAAAATATGTGGATAATCATTTTAGAAATTTAATATATTTAAATAAAAAATGATCACAAAGTAACAAACTGTTAAAGATAAAAATGAAAATGGAATGACGAGCTAGTTCTTTTTTCTTTTTTTCTTTTAACGTGTTGTCAAAAATACTAAAATAACAACCAAAATTTTTGCAGACTTTTAACCTACCAAAGACTTGAAAAATTTTAAGCAGAATGGTACAGAGTGATATGCTATTAAAGATGAAAATGAAAATAGAATAAGACTCGCTGGTTTTTCTTTTTCATTTATTTGGTTCAAGGGTTGTTAAAAATACTAAAATAGCAGACAAAGCCATTACAAACTTTTAATCTACCAAAGACTTAGAATTTTTTAATTAAGATGATACAGAGTGACAAGCTGTTTAAAAAGAAAGACGGAATAAGACCAGCTGGAAGACGGCCCTTTCATAATTAAATAACAGTAGCGAAGAAATTCTCTTTGGGCAAGTAATTCTTTGTTCTTTTTTGTTTTTTTTTTATTTCAATAAACAGTTAGAAATATTGAAATAACAGACAAAACCATTGCAGGTTTTAACACAAACCATGGCCTCCGTCTTATTGATCCTAACACCGATATCTGGTGCTAATATCGGTCGCAAATATTTCATTCCGCGTATGGATATTAGTCTGACTAACGAGAAGATGTCGGTTAAATTAAGACGGAGGCAATTCCCCGTTGTAGTATGTTTTACTATGACGATCAATAAGAGTCAAAGACAGTCGTTATCCCATGTTGGATTATTTCTCCGTCGTCCAGTTTTCACCCATAGACAACTTTACGTTGCTTTCTCCATAGTAAAGTCCAGAAAATGTTTGAAGATAATTATTTGCAATAAGAACGGAGAATTTTGCAGCGCAACAACAAATGTTGTTTACAAAGAAGCTCTTGAGAATGTATGATGTGATCATAAAAATTTGGATACTTTAGAATTGAAATTAGTTTGTTATTGTATAACTAATACTAGTACAATATATACTTCTTGTCAAAAACTAAAAAAAAAACTTATTTTATTATAGATATTTATAACAAAAAAATAAATAAATTCATTATGTACATGTATATTTGACTACTTTGTGGTTTTTTAACTAATACAATTTTTACTTTTTTCGTTAAAACAAATTATTATTTTTAATTATTGCTATATCAATTTTGTAATTTATTATGTACACACATTTTTGTTAGAAACAAAAGAAATATTATTATGTATAAGAATTATTA
Organism: Oldenlandia corymbosa var. corymbosa; assembly: GCA_949775105.1. Lineage (NCBI taxonomy): Eukaryota > Viridiplantae > Streptophyta > Magnoliopsida > Gentianales > Rubiaceae > Oldenlandia > Oldenlandia corymbosa. The sequence continues at coordinate 3,572,763 of OX459123.1, forward strand.
ATATGATACTTAAAATTCTCACTTAATACACAAACAAGTAACACGTGAAACATCCTTGTTTTCCTCTCTTTCATTATTTTTCAAAATTTTTAATTTTTTATGTTTTGATTTATATAAAAAAATTTAAAAAATTTTATTATATAACATTGTAAATTCAATTTATGAATATTGAGGTTCATTTATACATAGATTAACATTAATATATAATAAATGCTTAAATATTTTTATTCTAGTATATAATTACATATGAAATAATAGATACTTAAAACTCAACTTACTTAATTTTTGGTGAAAAGATGCCATTGAATAGTTTAATATATATATATATATATATATGTGTGTGTATGTATTATAATATAGGTGTATACGTGGAACAATTTCTATAAAAAAAATTGAAAATGTTATGTTGCTTGCTATGTCATAATATAGTAAAAATTTAACCCAAAACTAAAATATTTAGTTATTAATTATTTTTTAGGTACAGCTATACTTTTAATTTTTTAAAAAAAAGATACAATGTTAATTTTAGATTGATTTCGTTGATAATTATTAAAATGATATATATATATATGACAATAATAATTATAATAATAATAATAATAATAATAATTAGACAAACAACCCAAAACAAAGAAAAACAAAGAAAAGAATAAAGCAATGAAAACAAAAAAAAAAAAAGAAAAAGAAAAAAGCTGAAAAACAATAAAATTAAAATAAATAAATATATATATATATAAGGCCAAAAGACAAAAATTGAGAGGGTGACACGTTTAGGTTATAATCCGGAAACGACCCAGTTATGACCCGCGTAATTTTTTTAAGTTCTTGAATTTGGATTCCAATTATTTGCTCCCACAAAAGAATTAAAAATAAAGAATTGAGCCCCATCTTGAATTATAATTCCAATTCTTGGACCTTTATTTTTACCAACCAAACACAAGAATTGAAATTAAAGAGCTCCAATTCCAATTCTTGGTCCCAATTCAATGCAACCAAACAGAGCGTAAGTCTTGAAAGAAGAAAAATAGGGTTTGTTCTTCAAATTTGGGGAAAAACCGATTCTGTATTTCATCCGAAAAAAACCATCCATCAATACTGTACAATTTTCTATATATACACTCCAAGTTTGACAAGTCAAACTTTCTACAATTCTTAATATTAACATAAAAGATCCCTAAACTAATAAAACTATTCAAAAACAGCCTGTACAAAAATATTATGCAAAACTACATTGCAATTGATTGATCTATCCGGAAATCTAAAACCTTTGATGCGTGATTAACATCTTGTACTGGCTCTTGTGAAGTGTTATTCAACACCCCCTCCTCAAGATGAGCATGGGACATGCCCATCTTGCCAAGAAGAACATCAAATGTGGGAGCTGGAAGAGATCTAGTCAACAAATCTGCAATCTGATTTGCAGAACTAATGTGATTCAGTTTGAGGAAGCCCTGTTTATAGAGATCCCGAACAACATGGCAATCAATATCGATATGCTTCGTGCGTTCGTGAAAAACAGGGTTGGCCGAGATGTGAAGTGCTGCTTTGTTGTCACACTAGAAATCAATAGGTAAAATGACAGAAACATGAAGATCAGAGAGAATATAGCTTACCCATTGAAGCTCCCGGGCTGTTGCAGCCATAGCCCGGTATTCGGCCTCAGCTGAGGAACAGGACACCGTGGGTTGCTTCTTAGTCTTCCAGGAGATCAAGCAATGACCAAGAAAAACACAATATCCTGTTAAAGACCTCCTGGTGAACTGACAGCTGCCCCAGTCAGCATCGCTATAAGCTTGAGGCTGAAGAGATGTACCACTAGGATAAAACAATCCTTTTGAAATACAGCCAGTAAGATACTTAAGCACATGAAGTGCAGCTTGCCAGTGAGATTGCAAAGAAGTTTGGACAAACTGACTAAGCTGCTGCACAACATATGCAAGATCAGGCCTGGTGAAATTAAGATACAGTAAGCGCCCAATGAGGCGTCTGTACTTAGCAGCATCAGGAAAAACAGGACTAGGGTCTTTAGCCATAAACCTAAAATCTTTAGGAAAAGGCGTAGCAGCAGGAGTACAATCCAACATCTCTGTATCGCGAAGGATATCAATGATGTATTTCTGTTGACAGACATATATTCCAGCAGAAGACCTAGCTATTTCCATACCTAGAAAGTACTTAGCTATACCCAGGTCTTTAATCGAAAAAGCATCATCTAAAAAGGTTTTAAACCGTTGAATTTGAGCTTCATCAGAACCAGTTAGAAGAACATCATCTACGTAAATAAGAACCAACAACTGATATGCAGGAGTGATAAGAGTAAAGAGGCAATGATCATTAACAGATTGCTGAAATCCATAAACAAGTAATCTGGAAGTGAATTCAGCATTCCACTGCCGAGATGCTTGCTTAAGACCGTAAAGAGATTTACGGAGTCGACAAACCTGGCCAGGAGCAGCTTTACTATAACCTGGAGGAGGGACCATATACACTTCTTCATCAAGAAACCCATGAAGAAAGGCATTATTAACGTCAAGGTGAAGTAAAGGCCAAGAATTACTAGCAGCTACAGCAAACAAAATGCGCACAGTCACAGATTTGGCAACAGGGGAAAAAATCTCTGAATAATCTTCACCCTTAACTTGAGTGAAACCTTTAGCCACAAGGCAAGCCTTAAATCTATCGATACTCCCGTCAGGTTTACATTTAACTCGATATACCCATTTAGAACCAATCGATTTCTTCCCTGGTGGTAGAGAGGTAAGCTCCCAAGTACCATTACGTTCAGGAGCATCTAATTCTTAGTTCATTGCATCTATCCATTTTACATTAGTCCGAGCCTGATTATAAGTATGAGGTTCTTGGAAAGTAGACAAGTTTGCAAGGAATGACGTATGAGCTTTAGAGAAAATACAGCAATCGTTAGAAATGTAACTGGAAGGGGAATAAGTGGTACAAGAGTTTACGAGCACAAAATCTTCAAGGTACTTGGTGGTTTAGTGATTCTGGTGCTACGACGTATGACAGGTACTGGATTAGGATTTTCATGGCAAGAGAAAGGTGGTTCAGAGGAAGAAGGAGAATCAGAATCAGAATATATAAGAGGGAAGGCATCAGAGGATACACAATCATCAACAAGAATAGGTAATACAAGATTAGGTTGAGATTTATTGGAAAGAGGAAAGACATCTTCATAAAAGATGACATCACGAGAAACAATGGTTTTGTGTAAAGAAGGACAATATACTTTGTATCCTTTCTGCCCAGAAGGATACCCCACAAAAATGCCTTTAAAACTACGAGGGTCGAATTTATTCCGGGTTAGAGTATTGTCAACAGCAAAGGCTAGACAACCAAAGGTTTTAAGAGTACTTAAATCAGGTTTCTTTTTGTGAAGAATTTCAAAAGGAGATCGCCAATTCAACATAACAGAAGGATATCTGTTAATGAGGTGAGTTGCCGTAAGAATGGCATCTCCCCAAAAGGTCTTAGGAAGGTGTGACTGAATCAACAGGGATCTAGCAACCTGAACTAAGTGTTGATGCTTACGTTCTACCACTCCATTTTGCTGTGGAGTATAAGGGCAGCTTTTTTGATGCAAAATGCCATTTTTAGCAAACAGTGTTTGACAGATCTCGCTTAGAAATTCTGTCCCATTGTCGCTACGAATGGTTTTGACATCACTGTGAAACTGATTCCTAATCATAAGCAGAAAGTGTTCTAGAATGCTAGCAACTTGGCTTTTATATTTCATTAAAAAGGTCCAAGTACATCTGCTATAATCATCCACAATAGTCAAGAAAAAATGAAAACCACTACTTGTAGCATGTTTATAAGGCCCCCAAACATCAATATGAAGTAACTGAAAACAAGCGGAACTTTGTATAGAACTAGTGGGAAAAGGTTTTCTGTGTTGCTTAGAAAGCGGACACACTTCACATACATTATTGTTAACAGTACTTGCAGAAACAGGAATTACATTGGAAATATGGCTGAAAACAATAGAGGAAGGATGACCTAGTCTATTGTGCCAAGTGGCGATGTCAATGGTTGTGTAAGCCTTATTCGAACTGAACTGTTTGGCTCTTAAAAGGTACGAGGCATAGTGTTGTTGGCTTTCTTGGATAGCTTCAGATGTGAAAGACGATGGATTGATGATGTACAGTCCTCTGATCACTTTGCCAGCTGCGATTACATGACCTGTTTTAAGGTCCTGCAGCAAGCAAAATGCATCAAAGAACTGGAAGGTCAAAAAGGATTGTGCAAGTTTCTTGACAGACAAGAGGTTATGCTTGAATGAAGGAATATACAAGCAATCTGTAAGGGTCAAAGTTGGAGATAATACTACATCTCCTATTTTGTGTACCTCTCTTATACTACCATCAGGCAAGAAAACAGGTGTATACACAGTTACATTTCTCATATTTATCATATTTTCTAAACTGTAGCTCATATGACAAGTTGCACCCGTGTCATCAATCCAATCATCTATGCTTAAACAATCAGCATAATCGGAACTAAGTAAAGAGAGAATAGAATTACCTGCAAATTCACCAAATTGTGGAAGATTTGCATAATGTGCTGATCCTCCTGGATTAGCATAGTGCACAGATCCTCCTGAAGCAACAGAATTATCCTCCAAGTGCCCTTTTCCTTTCATCAATCGACTGACCTCCTGCTGTATTGCATTGGAAATCAAGTCTCGCAACTTGTTACTTTCTTCTGTCTTGTCTTCAAAAGGTGTCTCTGCCAGATAAGCCTGCCTCTTAACAACCTGATTCTGTGTTGACATGTTCCACCAATCTGGATATCCTATTAAATCAAAACAGTTTTCCTTGAGGTGACCTGTCCTACGACAATTTGTGCAGATGAGAAGACTTTTATCCGGCTTGCTAATACTTGTTTTACCACCACCTCTACCCTGTGGTTTTGAACCCTGTGATTTGATACTTTCCTTCTTGAAGTTCTGCACTGACTGTGTCTTAGCCACCATTGCTGAATTGTCACTTGACACTGAACTTGACATTCCTACACTGACTTGTTTATGCTTCTCTGCCTTAAGCAACTTCGAATATACCATCCTCAGTGATGGAGGTGGATCCAACATCAATATAGCACTTCTTTCTGGTTCATAAACTTCATTAAGTCCCATAAGGAACTGCATTACTTTATCCTCCATATCTCGTTCCTAAATTTGTTCTTTAAGTGTACCAGTCGGTACCAAAGGTGGCCTAAACTGAGCCAATTGGTCCCAAAGGTGTCTCAGTTTACTATAATATTGAGGAATGGTCAAATCACCTTGCCTCATTGCAGAAATATCACGTTTCAACTCAAATACCATAGGAGAATTACAAACACCATAAGTCTGAGCAAGTTCATCCCACAATTCCCTTGCATCATTTACAAATTGGAAATCTACAGCAATTTCAGTTGACAAAGCATTTTTAATCCAAGATAAGACCATACTATGTACTCGTCTCCATTTCTTGAAGATTGGAGAACTCTCATCAGGCATTTCACACGAACCGTCAATAAAACCGTACTTATTCTTAGATTCTAAGGCAGTAATCATAGCATTACGCCAAATCAAGTAATTTTTAGCATTGAGAGGACAATTAACTATCACAGAACCTGGAGTTTTTGATCCATGGAGCTGCAATTCATCATCTGGATCGAAAAACTGCAGTCGCTCCCTCGGAATCCTCTCGCATTCTTCATCCTCCGTTTCACGTCTTCTCGCCATTTCTCAAGAAACCGAACCGTGGACGTAACCAGAAGCAGGTGCGCAACAAAACCTACTAATTTGATTTGAGCGGAAGCAAATAGCAGAGCAGGATCTAGTCCTGCTCTGATACCATCTTGAAAGAAGAAAAATAGGGTTTGTTCTTCAAATTTGGGGAAAACCCGATTCTGTATTTCATCCGAAAAAAACCATCCATCAATACTGTACAATTTTCTATATATACACTCCAAGTTTGACAAGTCAAACTTTCTACAATTCTTAATATTAACATAAAAGATCCCTAAACTAATAAAACTATTCAAAAACAGCCTGTACAAAAATATTATGCAAAACTACATTGCAATTGATTGATCTATCCAGAAATCTAAAACCTTTGATGCTTGATTAACATCTTGTACTGGCTCTTGTGAAGTATTATTCAACAGTAAGAATTACAATTACCTTTGCTGACAGTTTTACTCTTAAAGGCTAAAACAATTGCTTAATTATAAATTAATTTGGGAATTCGTGTTGGAGGACTATGAACTAAGACTCGGGTTGTATGTTGATTGTTATTGCGTTGTACGCTTAATCACTAGTTCTTTTGTTTCTCAGAATTCAAATATCGAAATAAAAAGCCTGAATTTGGAATTTTAGGGGATGAGTGGATCTTTTGCATAATAGCTGAACTTGAAAGGAGTGATTTGCAACTACCCCCATATTACCTAATTTTTTAAACTCTTGGCGCCGCAAGCTAGAGACGTTTGTTTTCTCTTCAGATCTATGCATGATCAGATTCTTACTACATCGAAAGCAACCATGGAGGAACTTCCACTCACCCTTCAACCTAAACTCTCGCTGGTCCTCTTCCATTTCCGCCCAGGAAATTTCAGTAGACCCCATTATCGCCCATACCCTGCCCCCACCAGTGGCGGCTCCGCCGGTGTTTGATTCCGTTGCATACGCCGGCAAGCTTCAGGATTGTGTGAAAAAGGGCTGGATTCATCAGGGGAAAGCTATCCACTCTGATATAGTGAAGCGAGGTGGATGTTTGGATTTGTTCGCCAGGAACGTTTTGCTGAATTTGTATGCAAAATGTGAGCTGTTGTGCGACGCCCAGAAGGTGTTCGACGAAATGCCCGAGAGAAATGCGGTTTCATTTGTTACCCTGATCCAGGGATGTTGCATTTCTGAGAAATACGTGGAAGCTTTGGAATTGTTTGGTAGGTTACACCGGGAAGGTCATGAGCTTAACCCTTTCGTCTTTAGTACCGTCTTGAAGTTGCTGGTGAGCGCGGAAATGGTGGATCCGGTTTGGAGCATCCACGCTTGTATTTGTAAGCTTGGTCATAGAGGTAATGCTTTTGTTGGTGCTGCCCTGATTGATGCTTATTCTGTTTGTGGGTCTGTTGATAGTGCTCAGAAGGTGTTTGATGAGGTTCATGGCAATGATATAGTTTCCTGGACTGTGATGGTTGGTTGTTATGCGGAGAATGATTGTTTCTTGGATGCATTGAGATTGTTTAATCAGATGGCTATGCAGGGACTGAAACCAAACAATTTTACTTTTGTGTGGCTCATTAAGTCCTGTCTTGGACTAGAGGCAAGTAAGGTGGGCAAGAGTGTTCATGGCTGTGTATTGAAAGGCCGGTATGAGAAAGATCCTTATGTAGCAATTTCCTTGCTTGAGTTGTATACTTCAATAGGAGATATCTTTGATGCAAGGAAGGTTTTTGAGGAGATTCCTAAAAATGATGTAATTCCGTGGACTTTCATGATATCACGTTACTCACAGAGTGGTCAATGCAAAGAGGCACTGAAATTATTTTGTGAAATGAAAAAAACTTTGGTGACTCCTAATCAGTTCACTTTTTCTAGTGCCCTACAAGCATGTTCTACAAAGCAGGATTTTGACTTGGGGACACAGATCCACTGCCATGTAATAAAAATTGATCTTGTTTCTGATGTTTTTGTTACAAATGCTCTCATGGATGTGTATGCCAAATGTGGAAAGATGGAGGATTCAATGGAACTGTTTTTGAATGCTTCAGCCAGAAACGAGGTATCTTGGAACACTGTCATTGTTGGTCTTGTGCAATCTGGTGAGGGAGAGAAAGCATTGAATTTGTTTTTAGCTATGCTGGTGGACAGAGTGGATGCAACAGATGTAACATACTCAAGTGTCCTCCGTGCTTGTGCTAGCTTTTCTGCACTTGACACAGGTATTCAGATACATGCAATGACTACTAAAAATATATATGGTGAAGGTGTTGCTGTTGGAAATGCTCTGCTAGATATGTATGCCAAGTGTGGAAGCATAAATGATGCTCGGCGGGTTTTTGACACAATGCACAAGCAGGATGCCGTATCGTGGAATGCCATGATTTCAGCATATTCCATGCATGGTATGGGCGTTGAGTCTTTGAAGATCTTTGAGGAAATGCAGGAGACCAATGTTAAGCCTAACCAGCTAACTTTTGTTGGAGTACTTTCAGCATGTAGCAACACGGGCTCATTAGATAAAGGACAGGCAATTTTTAATTCAATGGTTCATACCTATAATGTTAAACCTTGCATGGAACATTATACATGTATGGTGTCTCTCCTAGGGAAAATGGGTCATCTAGACAAGGCCATGAAGTTGATTGAAGAAATTCCATTCGAACCCAGTGTGATGGTTTGGCGTGCTTTACTTGGCGCATGTGTTATTCATAAAAATGATGAGCTCGGAAGACTTTCTGCCCAGCATGTTCTGGATATTGATCCAAATGATGAGACAGCTTATGTTTTATTGTCGAACATATATGCTAGTGTTAAAAGATGGGATAGTGTGTTTTCGGTTAGGAAAGTCATGAAGAAGCAGCGAGTTAAAAAGGAGCCTGGAGTTAGTTGGATTGAGCACCAGGGAACAGTTCATTACTTTATGGTAGGAGATGTATCACACCCAGATAGAAAGTTAATTCAAGGAATGTTAGAGTGGCTGAACTTTAAAAGCAATATGGCAGGATGTATTCCTAATTTTGATGCTATTTTACTTGATGTAGAAGATGATGAAAAGGCACGGCTTTTATGGACGCATAGCGAGAGAATAGCTCTGGCTTTTGCCCTAACCAGAATATCATCAGGAAGCCCCATTCGAATATTCAAGAATCTTCGGATATGTTTGGATTGCCATGCTGTCATTAAGTTCATCTCGAACCTTACACGTCGAGAAATTATCGTTAGAGATATTAATAGGTTTCATCATTTCAAGGATGGAATTTGTTCATGTGGTGATTACTGGTAACATATCATTTGATGGGGTTTCCACATGTACCAATGTCTCTTCCATGCCCTAAGTTCGATACATAGCATCTCATGTGAAGAAACTGAAAGACATCACCTAGGGCTGCTGTCGCTAGAATGTCAGGCTGCTTCTTCCAACCTTCATTGGGGGTAAAATGAAATAGGTGTGGTTAGTGCTGTTTTCGGCACTTGTGGACTATGGGGGCTGATTTAGTCTGGCCAATCATGTTGCTTTATGAAGTGCTCTTGACCACATCCGACACTTGGATAAAGACCTCTCAACTATGCCCGAACAACTCAATTATGCTTGTCTGAGTTCTGAACCAAGGTATGACTAATTATTTGTAAGCAGTCTTTGTCCCTTTTGTTTTTTGTTATCTTTTTAGGTTGCAAACTTGAGAAACTCAAGGGTTTTACTACCGAACATTAAATTTTTAATTTTATTATTATTATTTTTTTTTGCTAGATGGTCTTGTGAATATCAGTTATCTGGTAGATAAATTGATGAAATGGCTGCTAGTTTAACTTCAATCGTCATACATTTGGCAACGTCGCTCTTGCATGCATGGCTTTGTGGAGATATCTAATTGAAATTATGGTAGTTTATTGTTAATTGCATCATAATATCTAACTAATACTGAATTATGCAACTCTTTCATTTTCCTCAGTTTCCTAAATACAACTTCAAGGCATCGGTTGCATTGTTGCCACATTGTCTGCTTATAGAAGGTATACGTAAGTTTCAGAAACCCAGATTTCTAGATGTATATAAAGAGAGGTTTAGAGGTGAAAGATTCAGGCACAGAGTTGCTTTTCCTAAAGGCATAATTCTGGTAAAGAGAAGAAAAAGAATAGCTTGTTTTGTAGGATATGTTCACCTTTTGCGGTGTTTCATTTGTTTGAATGACCATTTCTTGGATTGCCAACACTACAAAGAAACTTCTCTGTTAGTGTCTTGGAAGGAGTTTTTGGCAAGGTTTAATCTACCCATGATTGTTTTTTAATTGAATTCAGTTAGATTTTTTTGTCCAGTACTGTTATTGTGAATAGATAGTTGTTATAGAGCTGAGTCAGGACCAATACGAAATCGAAGAAGCCAATGAAAATTTCTGAATTTCTCTTGGCAATTGCTTTTTCTCACAAAGAGTCAGGAATTTTCCATGTCGTTGGTGTGGTAGCTATCTGATTGTACCTGAGACATCGTGACATACTAGCAAATGTCCTGTTCTGGATGTCCACAGCTTCATTTTTAAGGTGAAGATTCTTTGGGTTATTATAAGCACCCTTAATGCGTGTTTCTTTTCTAGTTTATGTACGTATTTTTAATTAGCGTTCAGAAGGTGCAATCTGGATAGACTTTACACTTGCATAGAGGATATTCTAATAAAATTTTATCTGAATGATCTGTTCAGTATGGAGCTGCATCAATGCAAAGAAGGTCCCATAGCTTTCCAGAGTTTCCCACATGAGGCAGGATGGGCATTTCCCAAGCTTGAGTATGTTTATATGAAAGTAATTTTACCTTTTTATATGCAGAATTCGTCATTTCTCTTAATTTTTTAATTTTTGGTTTGTTCTGTTTACAGTTTGTGATATGTCGAGCTGCTTGTATCTCATATGTCTTTATGAAAACTGTATTCTCATCAAAGGGCTAAAATACGAAGTCTAATCTTGACCAATGTAACTTTCATTGAAGGTGCTTGTGAATGTGATCCATCTGGTCCTTCAGCAAGTTGATGATGTCCTTGGCTTCAAGTTTTTTCTCGCTCTGAACCTGCTAGTGAATTAGGTCTTTAAGGAAGTCTGATTAAGACAGATTTCCTCCTATCCATCTGCCTGCATCCTGCAGCACGAGAATTAGGGCTTTTGGAGAAGTCCTCATCCGTGCAGATCGTATGCAGCTAGCCAACTTGAAGCTCGATTGAAGGTTAAATTACTACACTTTGTCACCTTAGCTAAAGTTTTGCGTTTTAGTGGAAAAGGAAAAACGTCTTGAAAATTCTTGTGCATAAGGTCTCCTGTGTCTTCTTTCTCAATTAAAAAATAAATAAATAAAAATGCTGCAATAAATAGTCCCATTCTCTGCCTAATAAGCAACAGCAGTGTTGATTCTTCTGATTTCCTGCCCCGAAACTAGGAATTCTTTGCAAGAAATCACATGGTATGCTGGTCAATCTTTACAATTTTGTCAATTGGTTGGTTAGTTTTCTTACAGACAATTATTTCAATTTTAAGAAATCTGGCGTGTCGGTCGAATATCTATAGTATTATCATGGTATAATACCATAGTTCAATGTACATATCCGATGAAAACCGACATTTATACTGGCAAATCAGACTTATTCCTCAAAGAATAACATCTACCATTTCCGAGTTGAAGTTGGTGCATACTTTAAAGATTCCATTTGCCAGTGTGGAACATTATTAGTGCAATTTCTGTGTATATTATCTATTTAAACCGATTAATATTCTAGTGTGAAACACTAGGGCATTTTAAACTATAGACTGGTTCATATCTTACTATATTATAAACAAAAATCACACTTAAGAGAAAGCACCACCATTTGCCATGTGGTATTTCTACATCATATTTTTAAAATAAATTTTTATTTTCACATCTCCTAGACTTAAAAGGCAAATGCAGTCCAAATTCACCTCCACCTCCTATTTTCGCCAAAAAAAAAAATCACGGGTTCATAAAAAATCCAAATCCTTATCTCAATCTTCACGACAATCGACTCCCTAATCAATCCCTTCTCCACAATTAAAAATAAATAAATTCCTCATCAATCATCAATTGAGAGTATGTGGTGAAATATACTCCTTTCCTATTAGCATGTTCAATATTTTCATTAGTGATGATCAACTACAATCTAATCGGATAAAATTTCAACTTCAAAAAATATTCTCTTTACCTCTTTATATCAACACAGAGGAAAAAAAAAAAATTCTCATTGATCTTGCTTCGGCCGTTGTGATGGCATTACATGTATTAAAATTTGAATGATTTTATTTCCACAGATCATTGGTTTAGCTTTTATTATTTTTTATTTTTCCCGTTCAGGAATAATGTTATTACTATTATTTTTATGTATCCATTCGTTACATCTACCGTAGCCGTTGTCAGGTAATATAATGTGATTTCTTATTTGGTTAGTTAGCTTAGAATTTTTGTATGATTTTAGTTATGTTTGGATTGAATTGATTAATTGGATTTTTATTACAAAGTGTGGTTTTTAAAATTTTTTTTTTATGTTTCATTCAATTAGAGTGGTTTTTTTTTTTTTAATTATGGAGTCTCAGGTTTTTTTTCGTATATGGCCAGTTATGAAGTGTGTTTTTTCTTTGTTTAATTGCTTTTGATTTTGTTTCACACTCCCAGTTGACCAATTGTTATTATTATTATTATTATTATTATTATTATTATTATTATTATTATTATTATTTTATTTGCAAATGAAGCGCGTTTTTTTTTTTGTGTTCGGGATTTCAAGAATATACTTTTTTGGATTTGGTTTTTGGACATTTTTTTTAGTTTCTCATCATATAAATAGTTCAGGTCGCTTCTTCTAACTAATTTATGGAGAAACCTTTTATGAATTTGAGGTGGAGAAGGAAGGAACGATGTTTCTACGTTTATTTGTGTTTTTATACATCATTTTTACCTACAGAAAAAAAAAATTTCAAATTTTAATGGGCTATGTTTTACTTCATTTTTTTTATTTGCCATGGTGAGGTGAGTTCTTTTTTGCTATATCTTGAAATCTATGCAAATTTACATTATTTTCATTCTCATATTTGTGATCAACCAGTTTCAACAATTAACTAATTTCAAAATCATATTTTTGATATTTACTACTTATAAACTTTTGGAAGATTCCAACAATTAAGCGTATACGCGTTGGAGGAAGCTAACTACAAAGCTATTATAAATCTCCAAGACTAAGTATAGATTTGGCACAATAAATTACTAATATTTAAACTTATTAGGATGTTTTTATATTTTGTCTAGCATTTACTTCAAGACATATATTTGATCAAGTTTATTTATATTTAAGAAGTAACACTTTATAAAACATTTCTAAAATCTTCAAACATTTCTAAAACGTACCGGGTCAAATACAATTTATTTTTATGCCAAATACAAATATTACACTTATAAAACATTTCTAAATTCTTCAAATATTTCTAAAATATATCGGGCCAAATACAAAATATTTTTTTTCTAGATACAAATATTTCTAAGATCTACAGATATAATGGGTCAGGGTCGACATCACTAGTATATGAACCAAAAAAGTGGCTTATTAATAAAATAAATATATTAGATGTTAAAATTTATAATTTTTTTCCTACAACTTTTAATGACCTGACTCGACACCCCTCTCTTCTTGGTTTATATCGATGAATTTTCTCTTTCCAAATTTTTGGCCATATTGGGTTTTTACCTCTGCATGTATAAACGGTGGCTACTCATCAATGCAATTTCTATGTATGATATCAACCTATTAATATTTCTTCCGTTCCATTTTAATAATTTGTTTTTGTAGAATTTAAAAGTAATATAACAAAATGAATTATAAATTTGAAAAGAAAGAATAACACTTTCAGAGTTTTATAATTGTAGGCGTCAATCCTATTCTCATGGAAATTCAGTTCTTTTCAACATAATAATTATACTGAGAAGAGGAACATCGCTAATGTGTTGAATCAGTTTTTCACTCGTACATTAATTTGTGTTACTTTCAGTTTTAAGGTGCTTGTCTCTTTCACTGTTGAAAAACAAAAAAAAAGTCTTCTATTCTGTCAATTTGTAATATGTTCTCAACAGAAAATCATTAATATATACATTTTCAGAAAAAAAAAATATGAAGGAAAGATAGAACACTAAAAAGACAGTTACACTTGCTTGTAGCTTAATTAATTGTCTTGAACCATTCCGGGTAGTGAGTGTAACATACGGCTTGACTGACTTTGCCGTCAATTATTTCAATTACGAAACTGATAAGTTACTAATTATACTCCAACTAAGTCATTATATCAAGTTTTCTCTTTTGAACCCTACATTATTGTGTGAAATGAAGAATGTTATGCTGGTAGTTTTAATTCGAATTTCCAAATTCCGAGCACGAATGTACAACACACGATACTTAGATGACAATAAAATAAATAATTCATAGTTATATATTGAAAAAATGATATATCGTGGTGCATTCTTTAAGCAAAATTATAAATTTTAAGTTAATTTAATATATAATATAGTAGTATCACACTAATTTTTCATTCTATCCAAAATGATATAAGGAGGTACGTTTTATTAATTAGAAATACATGTTAGTCTGTTACAATGCATTTTATTAACATAATACTAAATTAGTAACATAGTGGTATAATTGTGTTGATTCGGTCCAATATATCTTTGATAATTATACTATTACTTTAATCCGTCGAGACTTATATTATTACTATCTTTAATAAAACACGAGCTAACGATAATACGCTATCTTTTCATTTCATGCAATAATGTTGAGGGGACGTCTTTTTCCATGACCAAGTCAACTCATATAATTCCAAAATTCCCAAATTTTCCATCACTACTTTCCTTTTCACCTTTTTTCAATACTTTCCTCTTTCTCCTCCTCTTCCTCCATTTTCTTCCCTCCATTTTCTCACCCCTGCACTATTCTTTTTTTCTTTTTTTCCTCTTTTGGTTGTTTTTTCACTTTGCTCCCCATCATTTCTTTGCTCGGGAGCCCTTTTCAGGCTGCTCTCGATCGGCCCTTTTTTTCCGTTTCTTGAATTTCTTCCCCTGTTTTTCCACAATGTTGTTGTGAACAAGAACACAACTTTTTTTTTTTATTGTTTCTTGATCAAGGAAACCTGTATATTCGTTTCTGTTTTTTTTTTTTCCTGATAAAATTAAGAAAGAAGAAGAAAAATTGGTGTAGATAAAATACATATATAAATGGATATAGCCTCGCAGTTGAAGAGAGGGATTTCGCGGCAATTCTCAACTGGGTCGTTGAGGAGGAGCGGGAAGCTGAGTTTTAAGAGGCAGAACTCGTTCGATCCGAGGCGGAATAATTTGAGGTTCAGTTTTGGGAGGCAATCTTCGCTTGATCCGATTCGGAGGAGCCCCATCAGCGATGAAGGGAGCCAGCTGGCCGTGCCGGAGAATCTGGATTCCACGATGCAGATGTTGTTCCTGGCTTGCAAAGGTGATGTGGAAGGGTTGCGAGATTTGCTTGATGAAGGTGCGGATGTGAACAGCATTGATTTGGATGGACGGACTGCTTTGCACATTGCCGCCTGTGAAGGAAATGTGGATGTTGTCAAGCTTTTGTTGAGCAGAAAAGCTAACATCGATGCCCGTGACCGATGGGGCAGCACGGTAATGATTAGTTGTTCTTTTCAATTGAAAGATGTTGATTTTGCATGGATTACGATCAAATTCAGTTATTTGATGTTCCTTCAAAGATAAAAGTTTTTTTTGATGTTTATGCTGTTCGCGTGGTTTTAAATCCCCTATTAAGTTGGTAAACTAATAAAAGGTGAACAGAAATTGAGGGTGGTAAGAATAAGAATGTTGAGATAAATGTGCGCTCATAATGAGTAATGAATTTATCACGGAGAATGTATGAGTTGGTGTTTAGGAATCCGTCCGGAATTATGGTTTCGGCGTGTGTCTGAGAGGCTGGTAGATGCTCCATTAATGTAGAATTCTTAGCTTATATTAAAAGAGGGGAGGATCTAAAACATATGGATAGAGTTTGAAAAGGACATGATGTTCTAACACTGTATAGTTATATTATAATAGTATGTGTGATAACTTAGGTTTGAAATGTTATTTATTGTTCGGTGGTATGGAGGGAGATATGATCCTTCGTTATAGGTGATTTGACATGACGGGATGAAGGCATAGTAGTAGTTGTTGTTGAATTATGTGGAATGGAGGCAATTACGTTTGGTGAATTTTGTTGACGGGTTTCTCAGAATTAATGAGATGGGTATTACGAGTTAACGCATTGTTTGTGGTATAATGTTCTGTAAATTTAAGAGTTCGATGGTTTCTTGTTAGCTTGCTGAGAATTTGCTGATAGGATGTTAACAAGGAAGTTTATCTTTAGGTTCTATCAATTATGAAAATGCTTAGTGGTCAACTCTGCGAGGGCAGTTATTTTTATACCTATTTCCCATTTTTGTATTAACCATCATTGTACATTTGAGAATTCTTTCTGGCTCTTCGTTGTGATAGGCTGCAGCTGATGCCAAATACTATGGGAACATTGAAGTTTACAATATTTTAAAAGCCCGAGGAGCCAAAGCTCCGGTAAGCATAAATATATTTATCTTTTCTACAGTTTCCTTTTCATTTACTCACGTCAATGTGCTATATTCCTAGAAAACCAGAAAGACTCCAATGACCGTCGCTAATCCTCGGGAAGTACCAGAATATGAACTCAATCCCATGGATATTCAAATCCGCAAGAGCGATGGTATCTCTAAGGCAAGGTCCATTTCTCTAGTTTATTATTTTCTTTGTTTTCAGTGAGATATAAAACTCAAGTAGGCATTATGCCTGATGAATTTTACAGTCCGTTGGGAATCAGATTTTCAATTAATAATTGGTTTCTTTTTGTTTTCCATGGTGATGCGTACTTGACTCTAAACTTCTTATCTTTTTTATGAACAGAAAAAATTGGACTACGGAATTTCCTTTATTTATTTTCTTATTTTTTACGTGAACATAAATTGTGCTGGAACGTGTTTTTGTAGTGCATAAGCAAATTAATTTCAATGTGGGTCTGAAATCTGCTTTGACTTCCTCTCTAGCTTTGAGCTGTAACTATTAACCTATGAAGCTAGTTGTACCTGTAGTATCATTTACTTTTATTCCATGTTGAGTGTGACTGCTTTAACATTTTGTGCAGCAATTGTTCCCTGCAATCAATATTCAAGCGGTTTGTTGCAATACTCACCTTTAACAGAAACGAAATCTAGTCATGATTTTGTGTAAACCCTTTATTTTGCCACTAAATTTGTTGGACGCAAAGTGATTTGGACTTGCGAATTTCTGCAGGGATCGTATCAAGTAGCTAAATGGAATGGTACTAGAGTTTCAGTGAAGATATTAGACAAGGATAGACATTCGGACCCTGAAACAATGTATGTGTCTATGATCTTCTAATCTTCCCAGGACCTGTATGTTCTGTTGTTAACAAAGGAAACATGTTCACTTAAAACTAAGCATTTTCCGTTATATTGATCACATGCAACCATCATGCCCAGTCAAAAAACATTTTAATCTAAGTAACCAATTATCTGAATCTAGTCTTAAAGCAATAATTGAGGCTACTAGTACTTGCCATGCTGATTTAAGATAAGCAGTGTAAACTTGTGTGCCCATTTTATTGGGTCGTCCAATATCTTTTCCCCTTTCTGAGCAATGATTCAATTTTGAAAGTCCGTTTCAACCGATATTTTTCTTAACAAATGACTGATAAAATTCAAGGGTTTCATTTTAGTCATGTCCCAATTGACCTCATATCTCCAAAAAAATAAATGTCAATGAACTTTTTATGCTCACGTTTTCGGGATGACGTTTTGTGTAATGTCAGTTTCAATGCATCCATGTGGAAGTCTCATTAAGAGAATAATTCTGCATTATTTGTGTAATATATAGGAATACGGTAAATTGTTTCAAATTGATGAATCTACGACTAAGTCCTTAACATTTTTTTGCAGAAATGCTTTCAGACACGAGTTAACTGTATTAGAAAAGGTCCGGCATCCGAATGTTATTCAATTTGTTGGGGCTGTCACTCAAGATATACCTATGATGATTCTGCTGGAGTATTCAAGAGTAAGCTGTTGTTTCTCTTACATTCTCTAGTTGTATTGCATGTGATTTAATGTTTCTTTCAGTTTTTGTTGTTTGTCAAAGTTATCAATGATCAATTAATATAGATTTGAGGACTTTGAAGTGTTCTGGTACCATTTTTTTTCTTCTCATCTTTCTATCTGGAAATTTAGAAACTACATTATGTGCTCACTAAGATCTGCAACCATTCTTTTTCCGCTTATTGTAATGTGGTTGCCAGCACTGTTCAAAACCTTGCCGCCCCCTGGCTGTTTCTGCATTGAATTGCTAAATGACTGAAATCAGAATCTGGTATTTTCTTTTGTTGCCAGTGCCAGACTACTACTTTGCCAACTAGACATCTAGGGTCCAAATCCTTTGGAAAACAATATTGTCAACATTTTCTAACCATTGGTCTGTGAGTTCCATTCGGCTGCCCAGTCATTACTTTGTAATAGCCTTTTCTGAAACATTTCCATTACCTTCTGTTGCATGTAATAAGAAGCTAGATCAAAACATTTTCTGCTGTTTTGGATTGATAAGATGCCAACATGCAACTGGGGCTTAACTGTTTGGTTCTTTATCATCCAGAAAGTACAATGTCCATGCTTTATCTGATCGTCCATTTCTTCTTAATGGAAACTGCTTTCACCTGGATGCTAGTTTAACTTTCATTGGTATTCAAGTGGCAATTCACTTGCACCAAAATTTTAGTTTGTTTATGATACTAGTTCACACTTAGAAGTGTTTCTTTTAACATCTTGGGAATTTTTCCACTTGTGGATTAGATTAGAATGCATTCCATCGACAGTTTACTCTCCATCTGTTTAATTCCAACTTCGGTTGTATCCACCAAATTGACAGGGTGATCTAGCTACCTATCTTCAAAAAAAGGGACGTTTAAGTCCATCCAAAGCCTTAAGACTTGCTCTTGATATAGCCAGGCAAGCATGCTTCAACTTAACCTCTGATAACTTTGAACATTGAAGAAACTACAGATTTAATTTTCCTGCTTTAATTGCATATAAATAACGTGGTAACATCTTGCTTCTAATTGTTTAACAGGGGCATGAACTATCTTCATGAGTGTAAACCCGACCCAATTATCCATTGTGATTTAAAGCCAAAGTAAGGCAAATAAATGCTGTAATTATTTCTTGGTGAGACTCTTAGTATCTGACTGATTTGTCTGGGAAGCACACTCTTTTTAATATTCGAAATTTTGATAAGGTGCCAGAAATATTTTGCTGGACTGCGGAGGTCAGATGAAGGTTGCTGGTTTTGGATTGATCAGATTGTCTAATATATCACCTGATAAAGCAAAACTTCTGCAGCCTGAGATGCTTGACCGGTCAAGTAAGTTTCTTAATCATTTGTATTTGTCCAACATATGATCACAAGAATGGAACTCATGCATAGAAGGACGTTGTGTGTGTTAACATTCCTGCATGTACACGTACCAAATGTGAAAATTGTAGTTTTTTCCCCCATTCACTCTCACCACTTGTCTTTTTTCTTTGAAGGTTTTTACTGGGCGCCTGAGATTTACAAGGATGAAATATTTGACAGAAGTGTGGACGTATATTCTTATGGTGTTATGCTTTATGAGGTATTATATGGTCTTTCTCTTGAACTTTTGTTGGGTGCTTCTTTATTTTCCTTTCCCTTGTATCTTTCATCAGTACTTGTTTTGTCTTTGCTAAAAGCATTTTGCCACATCCTTTATTTGACTAGACAATAGCTTTTATTATTCTCTTTTGGTATCATCACACAGAGTTCAGTATTTCACTTTCCTCTTGAACGTGGATTTAATACGTTTGTAGATGGGGCATCAATAGCAAACCCGTGTAATACTGCAGAGCATCACTGTTTTAATGTAGATATAATTAGTGAATTCAAGGATAGCTGTATAGGGCGGAGAGAGCTGCAGCCCGGAAACTAATTTTTTAAATGATATAAACAGTCAATATGCTGAACTTTTTGATAAGAATTAGCTCCATTATTGAAGGGAGAATGATGAAAGCAGAATGCTAGGTTCTTTTATAACTGCGAAATACGGGTTGAAGACAAGCAGCCTTTTTCCCAATAGTTTGAAGACCCTGTTTCCTAAATTTTGTTTAGATTAATCCTTTGTCTTGAATTTATTATATTTGTTCTGATACTCCCAATGTGCATGCCGATTGTGTGTTTCCCCTTTGAGCCAATTGGTTAATTGTTGCTCTTTAAGTGTAAAAAAAATTAATGATATGCGTATGTGAAAAGTAAGAAAATAGACTGTTAAGCCAGGCTCTAACTAGTGGGAGTTTTTTCCTTGGAAGTGTAGCCCTTCTTGTATTTTTCTGGTTGGGGAAAAGGAAAAAGAGGAGTGTTTTGGAAGTGCTTATTATTTTATCTAGTGTACAGCGTACGTGCTTCTAAATAGCTGTTTTGTCCTATACCAACAGTGTTGATGCTTTTTCTGAAGGCTCCCTTATTGTAAAATTATTGTTTTCACTATCTCCCTTTCTCATCGATCACCTGCCAGGAAAAGTCCTTCCTTTGGCCCTCTTGGCTTTATGGAATGTTCATTCTTGCTTAACCTTAGTGAAGACTCCAATAAATATTTGTGCAAGAACAGAATTAGGATGCTCTCTTTAGTCTTCTCTTCTATTTGACTATTTTGTCTGCAATATACCTTGCTAATTGGTCATTGTCCTTGGGAAATCATCAATATCATGTTAATTGGTCTGTGTCTGTTCTTTATTGGTTACAGATGTTGGAGGGAATTGCACCTTTTCACCCTAAGCCTGCTGAAGAGGTGGCTAAGATGATGTGCTTAGAAGGGAAAAGACCAACTTTCAAATCAAAGAAAAGTTATCCCCCAGAGCTAAGAGGGTAAGTTCTATGTAACATTTTGCATCGAGTCTCAGCAGTTAAAAGACCTTTAGAGAATTAGTGCAAATCATAGAATGTTGATAATGGTTAAAGTGGTTATGTTAGACTAAATAACTTTACTGGTTTTTTTTGGCTACCTAAGTTGATAGCGTCTATGTTTGTTTCGTTTTTTTAGTGTGTGTTTTTAGGTGTTTTTTGTATTGGGAATGTAAAAAGGTGTGTTGGAAATGTAAAATGGTATGCTGAGATGGGACAGTTATTAATAAAATAAATTGAAAAAACCATCAAAAAAATCAAACAAACAGAGTAACTTTTCCAGTTTGCTTGTCAGCTTGTGAAACAATAATAATTAGCTTCTAAAAAGCCTGATGGTGGTGGTTCTCTCCTTTGCATAAATATTCTCCTGTCATATTTACCCCAGCCGAGTCTGCAGTTGCAATGTTTTCCATGTGTCTTGGATATTCACATGGTACACTGATGATTTCTGTGGGTAACAATTTTCTTGTTCAGGTTGATTGAAGAATGTTGGAGTCCAGAATCTGTCATGAGGCCAACCTTCTCAGAAATAATAGTACGGATGGATAGAATCGATGCTAACTGCTCCAAACACGGATGGTGGAAAGACACTTTTAAGCTTCCCTGGTAAGATTTACACGAAGCAGTCACAATTCTAAAACCATCTCACGTTTTCCCTGCATTATGATTTCAACCTCTTTCTGCATGATGCACTTATCTAAAGCTAACTGGCACGCCATGATTGTTAGCCCCTAAGCTGGTCATTCATTTTCCGGGTTTTACTCTGGTTTTAAGGTTCAAGGCTCGAACTAAATCAAAGTTCAGTTGTTACGTCCCTCCCCAAGGTCGTCAAGCAAACATTCTTACTGCCAGAAACAAAACTACGTAAAGATACCAGCTTTTGCAGCAGATTTTGATTTTGAATGCCGGGAAAACATGCAAATGATGCTAATTGTTTCTAAAATACTTGACATCATCGTGCTTCTATATGTTATGCATTTGCTCAGCTTTGTTTTCTGGGTTCATCATAATTGTCAATCTCCATGCAGGTTGTAGTGGAGGACCTCTTCAAAGCGACGGTAATTTGACGGGGTCTCTTCGATATATACCTGGAAGGGTTTTGAGCAATTTGTACCTAGCCAATAAACCCTCGGAAACCATAGGTTGGCTGGGCTGGAGGATATTTTGTGCACTACATTTCTGCCATCCTTTTTGCATGAAATCATGCCTCTTTTCAAGCTAAAATGATTTGATGTAATGAGATGTACTTCTTCTTGCTTTTTATTTATCAATAAAAGGAAAAAAGAAAAAGAAAAACAGATTGGTCCTTTTTTCAGAGTGCCAAGCATATCTAAAAGATGCCAAATTTAGATGTCATTCAAATTGTGAGAACTGAGGATTATAAATTTATTACTAAGAGTGGACTACGGCATTTGGGTAATCTGAGTTATGACGTAATTCCATACCTGAAATTTTAATGACGATAAAATCAATAAAAATTAAGGGTGATGATATTGCCGAAACAAATAATAACATCCAAAACAAATTTGTTGTAAGAAGACACAAATATCCTTTTGATTTATCACTTGATTTTCGTCCCTTTGTTCGTTCAAAACACCACCGCCTCCTGCCTTTCTCCTCTCGCCTCCGGTCTCCATTTTCCCAAACTCATCAACTTCTTTAGCACTGTTCATAATGAATTCAAGCAGAAATTCATCTATAGCAAAACTAATAATTTCGAGCTTATGGACTATGAAATAGACAACACTTCAAGCCCTAGTATTTAAAAGACAAAGTATGTATTTGGGATAGTTTTTTCAACTGTCAAGCAACAAAATTAAATTCTCATTGTAGAATTGAACAAAATCCCTTTTAATTTTGATATTGCTCGAAGCACAATTAAATATATTCTTTGTTTCCCCAAAAGCTGTGGGGCTAAGAGTTGGACTCCAACTTTGCTATATTGATAAGATTCGGGTATTTGATTTAAGTTTGAGAGAAAATAGATTGCGAGTGTTTTCATTTTATTTTCGAATTCATATAGCAACAGGTAGGATGGCAAGATCTTGAGGTGAAAGAATTAGATGGAATTTGAACTTGAAGCAATCTACCACAAAGATTAAAGACTCCTCGATTTCAAAGCTTTAAGCGTGAAATTGGAATCAATAGTGAGCATAAAACAAATCTACAAGAATGATTTTGTTAAATTGTTGCAAAAAAAAAAAAAAAAGTGGGAACGATGATGAATTATTTGGGAGTTGCGAGTAGTTAAGGGTAGTTTAGGAAACAAAAGAAAAATCTGTTTTGGAGAGTAATAATTATTTTGGCAATATCACTAGTCAAAAGTCAAAGATCGGGATGGACAAATTTTTCGTGAAAAATAAAAGAGGATTTCAAGGGAGGCCAAAGCAAAGGCAAATGAAGTCATGAAGGAGGACATAGAATGATAGAAGCATGACGATCATTGGGAGTATGATTTACCTTGTCCGTTCATTTTGTAGTATATCATTTTTTTCATAGGAAATTTATTAGGACTAATAAGACACTAAAATAAAGTTATTACAATACGAAATCTCTCTTATTATTTAATAAATTCATGCAACTCATCATAAAATCGATTAGTGCTAAATATATTTTTCCCTTGTCAAGTAACTTTTGGTTACCTCTTATATTAAAGCGAATTCTCTTTTACCAACAAATACTTGGTCCAAATAATAAAAATATTGGGCCAATTTAATTATTACCTAAAATCAAATTGGGCATCCCAAAGGGACCTGCATGGTTCGAATTTAGATTAGTCGAAATAATGATTTTAAAGATGGAAAACAAATGAAAAACAGGTGACGACGAAGTAATAGAAAATCAACTTGAGTTAAGGGGGAAAAAAAGGTTATTCAAAAGAGAAGCAACTTTCTCGTAATGATAAAGAGATTCTTATCAAAAGTGTTACTCAAACAAACCCTACTTATACAATGTCTTGTTTTCATTTACATGATTCTATTATTCATGGTGTTACTCAAACAAACCCTACTTATACAATGTCTTGTTTTCATTTACATGATTCTATTATTTATGATATCAGTGCCATGTATTATTCTTACAAGTGGGGAGAATCGAAAAATAAGATGGATAAATTAGAATAAGATGACGCGATCAAAGGATATTGGCGGGTTTGGTTTAAAGGATTTGAAATATTTTAACCTTACTCTTTTCAGTAACAGGCTTGAAAAATTCTTACTAATCCAGGCTCTTTGCTAGTTAGAGTTCTCAAAGCTAAATACTTTCCACACACTACACTATTGGATCCAACATCAGGAAATGGATCGTCTTTCACTTGAAGAAGTATTATGGATGAAAAAAATACACTTTTATTAGGCTATAGAAAGCATATTCATTCTGGGAGGCATACACGCATTTGGATAGATAGATGGCTTCTGAGATGCCTGACTTTCAGGCTCATAGTCCTTTCTTTGTGTTGCCTCAAATTTTTGTGGTTGCTGACTTGATTGATCTTGATACAAGTTTGTGGAAAGCAGATCACAGGAAGATTGCAGTATGTTGTCAATGATTCCAGGCAATTCTTCAAATTCAGGCTGATAGATTTGGCATATTTCTCATAATGGCAAATTCAATGTTAAGTTGGCATATCTGATGGGAATGATCTTTTCTCGGAAAAGTTTTGGCGACTTAATCTTCTCAACAAAATCATCTAATTTAGTCAAACGTGGCTGCTTCTCGGAATCTCCATGTCCTCTTTGCCACGCTGCTGCTCCTTCAACTCTTCACACTTTCTTCTAGTGTCCTTTTGATGTTCAAGTGTGGAACAATGCAGGGTTACAAGATCAAATTATGCTTCATCACAAGCCAAGATGGGATCTATGGATTCAACAAATTATTGTAAAATGTGACAAGGCTGTTGCTGAGTTTGCAGGTGCA
The DNA here is from genome assembly GCA_949775105.1 of Oldenlandia corymbosa var. corymbosa. Lineage (NCBI taxonomy): Eukaryota > Viridiplantae > Streptophyta > Magnoliopsida > Gentianales > Rubiaceae > Oldenlandia > Oldenlandia corymbosa. The sequence continues at coordinate 3,597,452 of OX459123.1, forward strand.
CTATGCGACTCCCTGCGGTATGCTTGAAATAGCTTGTTTGGCATGACATGCTTTGGTCCTCACATTTTAGTATCAAATGTGGTTTGCATGCTGAAAAATTTCCAAGCTGTTAATGGCGATACTGCAAGGTTATCTCATTCACTATGTTTTTGTCATTTAATTGCTCCAAAAGATTTGAATACGTATAATTTCTTTAATGGAGCAGTCTCTATAATGAGAAATTGTATTGGAACAGGGGTATATGTTCGAAATTAGTCTGGAGATTTTGTGATGGCTCATGGTCGATGCATTAGAGTATCCACAACAATGGTTTAAAGCAAGTGTAATGTTAGATTATTATACACGCATATCATTAGACTGAGTTTAAAGAACTTTTTGTGTGTAAGCAGATTCAAACGGTGTTATTCTGTCATTTGTGGGCCGAGGAACATTAATGAGAAGAAAGAGAGAGAAGTTCTCTCTCATTTCAGTCTCTCTCCTTTCTTTTTGGCCTTTTATAATTTTTTTTATTGCATTTTAATTGGCATTGATGGCCAAGTGGTGGGTCCTAGTTGATTTGTGTAAAATTTTAACCATTGGAGAAAAAAATATAAATAAATAATGTCAGATAAAATGGTGATGTGGCATTGAAATGGTGTGCAACCGATTGAGATGCTCTTAAAGGTTTTATCAATACTGAGCTCGCTGAATTTTTTGCATAAAGGATGCTTTGCTGCTAGTCAAGGAGCTTAGTCTCAGCAATGTATCCATTCTAGTAGACTCTTTTAGCAGCACTTGGAGAAGCCGCATGTTGTTCACTTTATATACCTGTGCTGTTCGAAATGAAACAACTCTTAGAAGAATTGTCCTTTTACGCTTTATATTGGATTCCTAAACATAAAAGTAAAGTAGGACATGTAATTACTACTCATATAAATTCTTATGTAAACAACAATATAATTTGGTCATTACCGCCAAGTTATTTGTATCATTCCAGGTTGGCTGTCTTCCAGCAAATTTAATATATTTCTTCTTTCAAAAAAGAAAAAAGAAAAAAGAAAAAAGAAAAAAAGAAAAAGTTAATAACAAAAACATCATCCTAGATTTATTTGATCACTTAAAGTACCTTTTATGTTCAAGAAAATATAAAAAATATCTCTAAATCGGTGAATCAATTATCAAAAGGATTCTCGGGTGATTTAAAATTTATATTTACGCATAAACTCAGCCAAAAAGTGTCAGGAAAATATTTGTACCCCTTAAAACTCTCTTGAAATTTTTTCTCAAGGTCTAATAAAATTATATATCAACTTCTAAATTCAAAATTTAGTCTTTTACAAGCCCTCAAAAACTGAATGTTAGATTTAGATATGAATATTTAATTTATTAGAGTTTCAAAAAGATTTAAGGATGGTTTGGTTACAAGTGTCTTTTCAACACTTTTTGATTGAATTTATGCGCATACGTTAAATTTCAGTTGTCCAAAAAACTTTTTTGATAATTGAATTACTGATTAAGAGATATTTTTGATATTTTTTAAACAATATGAGTATTTTAGGGAGATATTTTTGATATTTTTTAAACAATATGAGTATTTTAGGGAATTAGTTAAACCTCGGAGGTGTTTTGATATTAATCCAAAAAAATAGAAAATCAACTCATTTGACCCACACCCGAAGTATCTAACGGTTTGGATTGCTCCAAAACATGGAGATGCTACACGCGGATGTACTCAATCCTAGCCCATAAACCCTCTCGGACCAACTTATTGTCTTTTTCTTTTTCCATTTTTAATTATTATTTTCCCGAAAACCCCTCAGTCCGCCAACCCCTTCTTCAAGTTTTCACATACTCGCACACTAAAATCAAAATTGTTACTTATTAGTACTACAAAACTACGAAAAACTCTGCTCCTGCTCTCTGCTTCATCGCCTCGCCGGAAGACGATTTCGGTCTCTCTGCGGTATCGGAATTCGTTTGCGTTTATTTGGAACGGAGACGATTGCTGTAAGTGTAGGAACTTGTTCGCAACGTTATCGTTTTGAACTTGTTTTTCTTTTCTTTCTTATTTCGCTGAAAGTGTTCGGAACGCGGTCTTGTTTTTGTTGCTTTGATTTCTGTTATTGTGTTGTTTTGAGCGATTTTCGTTTTGGTTTGCTTGATTTTCATGGTTATGAGTCTAATTATTGGTGTGATTCTGCGGGTGTCGGGTGTGTGCTTTTTTTTATTATTTTTTTTCTTTTTTTGGAAATGTTGAAGTAGGTGATTATGTAGTTTCTGTGTGTTTACTTGTGGGAATTTGAAACCAATCAGCCACATCCCTCTGTTCATAATTTATGTTCCATCAGCAGTTTTCAAGAATTTTGGCCTTCAGTTGTCAATATTTCATTTTTTCCCCCCCTTTCATTACCAGGTTTTTTATTGGTGCTACTGGGAGATGCGACCATTGCCATCTGCTTAAAAGATTTAAATTCTTGTAAATGGCTTCTCGAGCTATTTTAAGGAAGAGGAAGATTTTTAGCGATTACTTGAATGTATCATCAGCTCGGTGTGTTCAAAATTTTCAATATCTAGGTCATGGTTCGGGGACTGAGAGTTTAGGTGCATGCCGGTTTAGCTCCCTTGCGCACCAGTGTCAATCTGGTTCAGATTCCTCAAGGGATAGCAGTGAAGCAAAATCTGTTAAAGCCGAACTGCTGAAATTCACAACATCAGGACTTTATTGGGAGAGATGTAACGGAATTGCTGTTTCTGGCTATAGAACTAGCAAGTTGGACCTTATTTCTCCCTTCGGAGTAAGATTGGTGTCAGATTCTGCCCGGTTTGCTTCTACTGCCACAGCAAAGCAACCTAATATTGGTAGTGATGATGAGGAGAGCGAGGAATTGGTTGCAAAAAAGAGGAAAGAAGCTTCACCAGAGGAATGTGATGAAGCAGTTGTTGATTTGAGCACTGCAAAGGCAAAAGCCAAAGCAAAGCAGTTGCAAGAGTCCCAAAGAGTTGCCAAATCTATTCTCAGGAAAACATGGGCTACATTATTAGGGATTGGTCCAGCTCTGAGAGCTGTGGCTTCAATGAGCAGGTATATGCATCACCTTGTCATTGTTGAATATGTATGTTCTTGATTTTACCATGTACTCCTCATTTTGTTGTTTATTCAGGGAAGACTGGGCCAAGAAACTTGTTCATTGGAAGAATGAGTTCAAGTCAACACTGCAGCATTATTGGTTGGGTACTAAGCTTCTTTGGGCTGATGTGAGGATCAGTTCGAGATTGTTATTGAAGCTTGCTGGGGGAAAGAGTCTCTCCAGGAGGGAGAGACAACAACTGACACGAACTACTGCTGATATTTTCAGACTCGTCCCGTTTGCAGTTTTTATAATCGTTCCATTCATGGAGATTTTGCTACCTGTGTTTCTAAAGCTGTTCCCAAATATGCTACCATCTACGTTTCAAGATAAGATGAAAGAAGAGGTGTGCTTACCTTCTTCTCCAAGTTTAAAACAATGCATAGTTTCAAATTCAAAGCTCTTAACTTCTCGTAGTTGGAAGATTTCAAATTTAAAGATGACCAGCCTTCCCTGCAATATTTGCCATTTCTTAAATGCTTTTTTGGTTTCATCATTCGAAGCCATTTGATCAATGAGTCAGCAGGATGGATACCTGTGGCTTCCTTTTTTTTTTTTTTAATTTCTTTATTTGGAAAATGATTCAAGTAGATATTTTAATACCTCTAGTATTGCACAAGTACATATGTTTGCATCATCAAGTAACGCATTGCTGAAAAGGTAAAAGTTACCCTAACTCTTCATGCTTTATGTTACTTTGGCTTGTTTTTCAGGAAGCTTTGAAGAGGAGGCTAAATGCTAAAATGGAATACGCAAAGTTCCTTCAGGAAACTGCCAAAGAGATGGCAAGGGAAGTTCAGAACTCGCGGAGCGGAGAAATGAAGAAAACAGCAAAAGATCTGGATGAGTTTCTAAGCAAGGTCAGATATCATGGATAAGGAATTGGCTATTGGTTTCTTAAGATTGCGTTCATTTTAGAACCTTTCATTGTAAATGCAGGTCAGAAGAGGTGCTGGCGTTTCGAACGAAGAAATACTTGGTTTTGCCAAGTTGTTCAATGATGAACTCACTTTAGATAATATAAGCAGGTTTGTTTCATGTTTTATTCTTCTTAATTGCCGATGAGGTGGTTTCTTTGCCAAAATTTGTAACTGTTGGGTCTTTTGCAGGCCTAGATTACTAACTATGTGCAAGTACATGGGAATCAAAGCTTTTGGAACAGATGCTTATCTGCGGTTCATGCTTAGGAAAAAATTACAAAGGTGAAGCCAGTCTGCCCTTTTTCATGCCATAGTTTGTCATTCCTGGCCGTTTCTATTTATTTTAGTTCTGTTATTGCCTTGATAGGGAGCCTTCTGGATTGCTTTCGATTGATTTAGGGTAAACATAGGTCTCTGATTTGTTATGATCAGATGATTTTGATTCTTTCTCCACTGGTCAATTGTCGTCTTGTAGTTTAAAGAAAGATGATAAATTAATTCAATCGGAGGGTGTGGATTCTCTATCAGAGGCTGAACTTCGTGAAGACTGCATGGAGCGTGGCATAGTGGTGCAAGATTCAGTTGAAGACATGCGACAACAGGTATTTTTACCTTCGATGTGTGTGGATCCTGTTTTTGTTTCCTCGTTGTCATCTGGCTATGATAATGGAATGATATTCTGAGTCCAAGCAATTTAGAGAATCAAATTTGGATTGCACCACAAAACTGCACGTTATGGATTTGTTTTTTTCTTTCATTTTTTTCCCGTTTTCTTTCTTTAAAACTGCATGTTATGGATATCTTAATAGTGTCAGATCTGTTTAATCTAGAAGTTTTTGTGTGCTGGTTTTTGTAGTGTCACTCAGTGAGATCGTTCTCTATTCTACTAAGTTTACACTTTATATCCGTAGAAGAAATCAAGAATGTAAACATGTGTCCACTTGAATAAATTTGTCTCAGATGTACCAAAGAAGGTGCAATAAATATGTTGTCATAAGCATTTCATTGCACAATATTTTGCATTCAAAAATTTCTTTGGAATTCAAAGCAGAGATGCCACTGTATAGAGCAATACCTTGTGCACGTGCTTCAAGAGGGTGTAGTTATTTCAGCAACACTTGATGCCATCGGTGCATAAGTTTTACCTTCTTTATAGGTGAAGACATCGTCTGTTTGCATCTAGGTATAAAGAAAAGGAAAAAAGGTTGTAGATGGGACATTCTGTGTTGTTAGTCATGTTGTTTTAAAAGATAGTATCATTCTTATTTGTGATAGATCATTTTGATATTGGTTATTAAAAGGTTTTACTTTACTTTCGTGTCATTGTAGCTTCGTGATTGGCTGGATTTGTCATTGAATCACTCCGTACCATCATCACTTATGATTTTGTCAAGGTACACATTAAAACTATTTTCGATGCAATTCTTGTATGATAGACTGCTCTGATTGCTTGAATGATGTGAACAGAGCCTTTGCTGTTTCTGGGAAGGTGAAACCTGAGGAAGCTGTCAGAAATACCATGATTTCTCTGCCTGATGAGGTTGTTGATATTATTGGCATCACATCTTTGCCATCTGAAGACCCAATTGACGAAAAGAGAAGAAAGTTGGAGTACCTTGAGATGCAAGAGGAGCTTATTAAGGTGAAGATCTCATTTTTGGCCGTAGTGAACCTTTTCTTTTTTAAAGTTCACAGGCGAACTTTGGTGTTTCTAGTTTCTTTCTTTTTGTTTTTAATAGTTAATTCACTGAATTCAACTCATTCATTATTAGGAGGAGGAAGAGAAGCGGGAAGAGGAGGAAGCCAGGAAGAAACAAAGTTCTGTTAGTGAAGAGGATTTGGCTCTGAAAGAGATGACCAGTTCAACAGCTAGAGAGGCTCAGGAAGCAGCCAGAGCAAGAGCAATTGACAAAGGAGACCAACTTTGTGAAATCAGCCGTGCGTTGGCTGTTTTAGCTTCGGCTTCTGTAAGGACCAGGTCTCAATTTGTTTAACAGTCAATTGTTTTTAGTATCAAAGTTCTAATATTGCTTCTTTTGTCCGATATTCAGTCTGTGAGCAGGGAGCGTGAGGAATTCCTAAGACTAGTCAATAGAGAGGTATTCTATCATGTTGTATGAAGTTTACTATGATTAAGAAGTTCCCAACTTGAGTTTACTGTTTCTGTTCTTTGTTGTGTGTGCTCCTTTTTTCTATTTCTCCTTGAAATTCTTAACTTTTCAACTGGAGTTGAGCCATTTGAATATACCGTGGACAATGAATCATGTAGTTATTCTTGGTTGATTACACCTGCTGCTGGATACATATGTTAGTGGTGATAGAAAGTGATTCTTGAATTTTTGATGTTAACACTCGCATGTTGTCATTTTGTGATGATGCATAGATGTTTCAATTTGTTAAAGCAAGTTCTTTCGTACTTTCAGATTGAACTCTATAACAGCATGATAGACAAAGAAGGCATAGATGATGAATTGCAAGCACAGGAGGCATATAGAGCTGCTCGTGAAGAAAGTGAAGATACTGATCTGGCTGAGAAACGTGAGGTTTCATCTGCACTTATTGACAAGGTAAAACTGGTAGTTTCTTTTTGTAACCAGTGGCCACAGGGGAGAGCTGTACCTAGATAATGGAAGTAGGAAGGAGAGATTGGGGAAGTTGGAAAGTAGTACTTCGTAATTTATCATCTACTGTCCATCCGAAACTAATTATTCTTCCGTTTCACTTGCTTCAGGTTGATTCCATGTTGCAAAATCTGGAGAAGGAAATTGATGATGTGGATGCAAAGATTGGTGATCGTTGGCGAGTACTTGATAGGTGAGTATAGTACTTGTTGATTGAGCTTGGTTTTTGTTTTCTTTTTGCTACATAAGCTTCTTGCATTACTTCCCTACTTCGCTCCATTGGAAAATCAAATATGTGACGGTTCATTCTTTTCCTTTTTTTATTATTTTTTATTTTTTATCACTGTATTGCACCTGAAAAAATCACTAGATACTTGAGAACTGCATAATTAGGTAAAAGCTAAAACTTCCTAGGTGTTCATAAATTAAGTACTAATTATTTGAGTTACTACTTTCTCTAATTCCTCTATGATAGGAGCTCTGATTGGGATGGAATTGTTTTATCATTTGGTATTGGTGTTGACATCCTTTTGGGCATCTTTTTGCTGAAAGTTCCATATGTTTTCATATGTGTGACACAAAGGGGTTGCTTCTCCTCTGCTTTCCCCCCTCATTTTTGGTTATTTCCACTTCTTTCATTAGTGCGTAAGGAAGATTGGCCCCTCTTAAAAAACTAGGTCAATCTGTTGCATTTAGATTATTAGTTATTCTCAGTTTTTAGTTAGAAGCAACAGTGTTTTTTCTTGGTTACATTTAGCTGTACACCATTTAGAATTGTGCTTAATGAGCTTATTGTGCAGAGATTATGATGGTAAGGTCACTCCGGAAGAGGTGGCAGCTGCTGCTTCGTACTTGAAGGACACTTTGGGCAAGGAAGGGCTTCAGACACTTATCAGCAACCTTTCAAAAGATAGAGGTTTGAACTCTTCCTCTTGAGTCGCTTAAATTTTGTTACTTCTGTTTATCCAATATTGGGTTTAAATTTTTGTGATATGCAAGAATTTTGATATTCTGTAATGGAACACATAACAATGTGGTTTTTATTTTATTTTTGTTTTGTACTTGTGAATAGTGTATGACGTGTGGGTTGTCTCCTGCTCTTATAGTGCTTACCATTGTCTTAATCCATCTTTATCCAGATGAGTAGGAGTTTCAGTTATGGTTAGGCTCTATAGTAATTATTGATATCGTGCCAGTATTTCTACCAAAAAAAGGAAAAAAGAAAAAGAAATTAGTATCAGTAATGAAATCATTTCGAAAGAGTTAAGATAGTACTTGTTTCAACTAATACTTCAATGTGATTGATTGGGAACTGTTCTAGGTAGAGGCTTTTGTTTTGTTTTCATCACTGGAAATTTGCTGTCATGAGACAAATGTTTATCGTTTCGTGTCTTTAGTTCTTCTGACATTCTGTGGAATGAGTAAAAGTTTGTATAACAATGGACAAGCTGATTGATGCATCTTAACTTCGGTTCCACTGATATTTGATTGCTGCAGCATCTTAGTTCACTTTCTTAGTTTAACTTCTAGTCTGTCCTGTGTCAGTTTTTGATGTGATTTTCCGTTTCTGTAAACATGACACAGATGGAAAAATTCTCGTGGAAGATATCGTGAAGTTGGGCAGTCGAGCTGATGACGCTGGTACAGCTGATTCTGAAGAGGTGTAGAGGTATCATACTGCGGTAGTTTTTGCTTTAACATTGGCATAACATAGTGCAATTTCAATTAGAAGTCTAATTAACAAGCAGTGGCATTTTGAGCATTTGCAGCTTTGTCTCACTGCTTGTACTTAGTTGCGGTGAATATATGTTGCTATAGGGCTATTATCTCGAATTGATATGCAAACAAGGGTCAACTTATAAGCAAAGCTAACACAGGTAGGTTTTATGCTGCTAGTTGCTGGAAAAACATAAAAGCAAATCTTACATATTTGACATTATCACTTTTATATATTACTTCATCTATCCCAAAATTATTCCTTTTTGAAATATCAGTTTTAATTCGATTTGTACTAGAAATGAAAATTTAAACTCGACAATAATTTCGGAACGAAGGGAGTATATGTTTTCTGGTTTTAGATTTGTGGGGTTTTCGCCTGTTTGTTGTGGTTTTATGAACAGCTCCTGGGGTTTTTTGCTTTCCTCTTTTTGAAAGCCAATCAAAATCAATTTTGTGCACTACGCTTGTATGAATAATTGAATATCTCTACTTAAGATGTTTTGTGGTGATCTGTTGGCGGAGCTTTGCACTTCGTTTACCATACTCCTTAAATCCAAAATGAATATCCAATGTTATGAATTACTAGTATAAATTTTAAAATTCAATATAGATTTTTTTTTTAAAACAAAGGTGCAATATTTAATTATATTGTTATTGTAGAAATTTTAAAATCCAATATGAATCCTTTTTTTGGAACAAAGGTGTAGTATTTAATTATCTTGTTATTTACTAAATGAATTTATTGTCTTGACTATTCCTCTTGGAACAAAAAAAGTACCATTATAAACTAATTATTGTATTTTTCTGTTCTGAAATTATTATCCAATTTGGATTTTCAGTTTTACTACAAATTAAATTAAAAATGAAAATTCAAATCCATCAATCATTTTGGAATTAAGGGAATAATTGTTATGTATCCATTATGATTTCGGTGCCATGTGTACTAGTCACTAGGCACTAAAATCAGCTTAAAAGTGAGGCAGCGAAATCCTCTATGTTTCTTTCGGAACTCCCGCCTTCACTTACAGCTTCAATAGCCAATTCTTTCCATTTTGTGGCGTTTCTTCTAATCTCTTTCCCGTTGTAACCCTCAGTAATATCCCTAATACACCTCTCAAATTCATCTCTGGTGACGATTCCCTTCTCATTAACCTTAACCCTGATCCCAACTTTCCAAACATCTGCGATAAATTTGGCGTTTGTAGTTTGATCAACCCATTGCGGCACTGCAATCATTGGGACCCCTGAACTCAATGCTTCAATGGTGGAATTCCATCCACAATGTGTCACGAAACACGCCACCGCCTGGTGGCCTAAAACATCCAGCTGAGGGCACCAGTTTATGATCAAACCTTGATCTGATGTATCGTCCTTGAAACTTGTTGGAAGCTTACTCTCTTCTTCACTTCTCACTACCCATAGGAACCTGCATTTGATCTTCAATAGGGCCTCTGCTACTTCCTCTATTTGTTCTTTGACTGGGGCTGCTATACTTCCGAATGATACGTAAACAACAGAACTTGGTTCCCTTTGATCCAACCACTTCAAGCAAGTTTCTGTGTTGGTCTCAAACAAATAGTTCTCCTGGTGATCATTTGTAGTGGTGTTTTTGAGTTTCTCGTGGGCAAAAGTTAATGGTGATGTTGGTCCAACTGTTTTGATTGGCCATCTTTTTGCCATCCAAGTTGCCAGCTGATCAAATTGTAAGATATAAGCATCAATTCTTTCAACTCAACCAGTTCTTAAACTGTAGTTATCATCCCAATCGAGAAAAATTGGTATAGATGAATAGTTTTGAATGATGCAACAAAATGATAACGAAGCATGAATGAGAATAATAAGTTTATATGTGAGTGAATTAATTAATTACCTCAACCTCCAACTTCTCAAAAGTGTTGAACAAAATGTAATCCGCTTTGTCGATGTTTGAGAACTGATCAGTGAGCAGCCTTGTAATGGTACCATTAGGATCAGGAAAATATTGCAAACCAGGAAGATCATCAAACTCCAAAGGTGGCATTGAAGGCAATCTAGTGATTATGTCCTTTTCAAAGGGAACTTTTATTGTCCCATCACCCATATGATAGTAAACAGTACAAACAGAACAACACTGAGTGAAGAAAGAAGCTCCCTTAACTCCCATGGGGTGAACCACATCCAAAATCCATGGCATGGTTGAGTCATAAATCACAACTTTAGGTAAGGAATACCCATTTTTCTTGAATTTCTCAATAAGATCTTTCAACCCTTTTGAAGCAGCAGCCCTGAACTTCCTGAAATAGTCATCCATGTCCCCTTCAGCATCTTGGTGTTCCAATTCATCTTCAATGCATTCAATATTGATTCCATTTCCACTTGCTTTTGATTGCACAGATTTGAATGTGGCAGTGGTGGTTATGAGCGTGATTCGGAACCCTTTCGCCGTGAGGCGGTTGCACAGATGCAACAGGGGATTTATGTGGCCTTTGGCTGGGAATGGAAAAGCAAGAATGTGAGCGTCGCTAGGCAGTGTAATGTTGTCTATGCTTCCCATCTTTTATTGCCTTTTGTTGTGGATTTTTCTTGTATGGTGAGGAGTTGAAATTAGTGATATATAGAGGAGTGGTGGAAATCTACAAGTGAGAATGAACATTTTTTGCACTTCATGGCAAATAGAAGTGTCCAAGGCAATGTTGGCATTGATAATATCCTCATTATACAAGAAAAGATTTGTGAAATAATTTTTCATATAGAGTAATGGTGAAAAAAAAAAATTGCACTCTCCTTTTGTCTAACATCACCATATTCATATGGAAGCTGTTGCTATGGAAGCTGCAAGATTTTCTTCTTCTTCTTGTTCTTCTTCTTTTTCCCCTTCTTGTAATCAATTTAAAAGAGAGCTTTAAAAATAAATTTAGGACTCATAGGTACACTTTCCTTACTCTAACATAGGGATGAAAATTAACGATCAGTGATTAAATTGTTTTGTTATTTCTTGAAAACAATTTATCTTTACAAGTTCATCGATAACGGCATTTGCTTAAAGAGTTTGCTATTTTTTCTTTTTTAAATAGATCATTTTCGGAAAAGAATGAAAAATGATGCACAATTAAACATTACTCTCTTTGTCCCAAAATTATTGTCCAGTTTGAGATTTCATTTTTAGTACAATCTGAAATAAAAATGAAAACTCAAACTGGACAATAATTATGGGACGGAGGGAGTACAATGTATCCTTGCTATATCATACATGCTGAAAATCAATTTACAATGATGTTCAACAACTTTTCAACTAAGTTCAACTGTAAGAAGAAAAAAAGTGAATCGTACATTTATGTTTTTCATTGAAGTTTCAACTCTGCCGATCACAAAACAAAAATTAAGAAGAGGAAAAAGAGGAAGAAGTTACTGCATTCTATTATCGGTGGATTTCGAATTCGGTAGGTTCTAGTACTTACCGTTACTATCATTTATTCCTTCAGCTCTAAAATGGATGTCCAGTTTCCATTTTAATTTCTAGTAAAAGTTGTATGAAAATTAAAAATTTAAATTGGACAATTATGAACAGAAAGAGTTTTTTTTTTTTTTTGTGGTTTCAATAATAGAAATAATTCCCCAGTATTTTCTTCTTCTTCTTCTTATTTTTTTTTACTTTTATTTTTTATTTTTATAAAAAAAGACCTTTGTCTTCATCACCAATCAATCTGGCGGATGTGTCTAAGCCAGATTACTACATTACTACCAATGCATATCAAATAATCTTTTTAGTAGAATTCGAAATTTGGGATTTTGCAGCCACAAAAAGAATGTATGGCCAAAGCAAAGTAGAGTTCGACGAGTGATCCAAGGGATTCGGCTTGGCGGCTGCGCATCACGATGCCAACATAAACCTCTTCTATTTGTTGTCTTTTGTATTGAGGTTAAATTTCGAACCAAATAGTTTGGAGGTTGAAGATTTATATGAAAAAGTTTTTCTGTAACTTTTTGCTTTTGGCAAAACATTGGAAGATTCTTATTTGCCACCTACACATGACACTTTAGATTCTCAGAGCGGCAGCTTCGCCAAATTAGCTGATGGTGAACTATATATCGGGTTTACCTAGTTGAGTAAATCCTGTCTTCGTGTCGTAAAATTGTAGTATTACACTATTTATAAATAATTAAAGTGTCTGCCAGATCGTTGTTGTTGTTGGTTTTTTTTTTTTCAGTAGACTCCACTTAAACGTGGATAAAAACCTCTTTACAAACTATTTGATGGGAATCACCACTTTATCAAGAAAGATAACACCCTAATCACTAGACTATCATTCAATTCCCGTGTCAAATCGTTAATTCTTATGTTCATTTCGGGAAAATGTTAGTATCCTAATTATTATAACACGCGTCAATTCTTTAAAAGATGTCAAATCAAAGTTCGTATCGTAGTTAGTTCTTAATGTTATTTCCTTTCTTATGAAATTATTTAACAGTTTAGATACTCACTTTTTTTATAAAATGAACTATAAATTAAAATTCAAATTAAACAATAATCAGGACATAGAGAGTACCAACAAAGAGAACTAAAAACGGAATCCCTCGCTCTGTTACTGGTCAAAGGTGGATGGATCGTATATCAAATTAGGACTGCAAATAATCATTTGGACTGACCCATTAATAAATAATAAGACAATGGGCTATGGCGATGACCCATTACCCATCACCTCCTACTCGTTTGATGGAAGGAATTTTGGACACTTTTATAGGTTAGGGCCACAGAAGAATAGGTCGGAACCTTGCCTAGCTAAAAGCCTAAAATATGCTGCAGAAGATGATCTCTTTTCGGCTACTACAAAAGGACGCCTGAGTAAATGTTTAACTTTTATTTCGACAATGAATGTTTTGTTTAGTTATTTCGTAACTTTCATTTCACTTTTTTTTTGGGTGCGAAGAAAAAAATATACATTTTCAAATGTACGTGACGAAAATGATTTTTTTACTTAAATATATGGAACTTTTTGTGTGATTTAATATTTTCCCCTGCATTGCGCGGCAATTATAAATAAAGGAGGAAAAAATTATGAGTAAAGGGAAAAACTATGATATACGGTGATACAAAATTTGACATGTGAATCACCAAAATCGGTTTGGAAATACACATAGGTTCGAGAACTTTCCAAAAATTGACGACAGATGAGTTGGTGTTGTCTGTATCAACAAAGATAAAAATCAGAGTAGTTTTTTGGAAAATCTCAAAATAGGAAATTGTTATTTGATAATCGCTTAAAACGTAAAGCAACTTTCTTACAAATTCCTTTCCAAAGATATTGTCGGACGCCATCCATAGTATTCAATAACCATGTTGATCCCGCGTTGCACACAAGGAACATTTCAATAATTAACAAATATTGTATTGAATAAACAAAAAAGAACAACGATACAATCTAAGGGAATGTATACCTCGGAAGCAGGAAGTTGTGGTTAACAGTTTCCTATAGATTATAGAGATGGAGCATTTTGAAGTTGTTTAGTAGTTACTACCTCTACCTTTTTTTTATTTTTTTATTTTTAAAATCTGTCACATTAAGGTATACTCAAGTATTAAGGAAATAAAGGTTAATGTTTTATTTTTAAGTATAATGCCTCTCTTACATTAATTAAATAACAAGTATTGAGGCTATATAATTAAAATTGAAGTAAAAAAAAGAAATTGTCATTAATATGTGTTATTAAAAGTAAATAGCGATAAAGGGGAAATTAAAAAAAAAATTGTATTGAATGTTGCAGTGGAAATAAAGTGTGACACATAAAAAATTGTCTTGAATTCAACTTAAAGTGAGTGATAAAAAAAGCTAGAAGTATTCTATCTTCACTTATCTTTTTCTTTTAAAAAATAATATGGATAAAACAGTTAACAATGTAATTAATAAGATTCTATCTTCACATCTTATACAGTTGCTTTACTCAATTAACCTGCGAAAATTGTAAATAAAAGTTAAATTGCATTTTATTGCTACATGAAAGCATTTGCTACACCTAATCAATTTTTATATATTTTGTCAATTTTATAAACGGTTAACTAAAATCATGCCACATATCCCAAAACACTCTGTTTTTTTTTTAATATATATAAGATAAGATACTAGTAATTTCTTACCCACCAGGCTACGAACTTATACTAAATCATGAACACATACGATATCGTGAAGTGGCCTTGTCAATCACCAGTCAGAGAGAAAAATTAAAGTAATTGATCCTACATTTCACCAGTAATTGGTGCTTTGTATTGGACGTACAGTTGAGTATCTTTTGATAATTCCACTCGTCAAGAGGGCTCTATTCTACGTTTTCCTTCATGCTTCATTATAATTTGTAGCTTTCTCTTGAACTTTTATTTTTCTTTTTAAAGTATACGACTCTAATGTAGTGGTAAGATTCCGAGTAGATTCATGAGAGAATCATGGAACAGCTAATCGTGTCTGGGGTGAGGAAGAGAGAGTAACTTATTAATGCAAATATGCAATCAACAGTTAATTTCAGAAATTTTCAAAATGATAAGAACCCTAAAACCATTTTAGAAAATGAAATAATATAACATTGTTACCGAGATGAAAATGAAGATAAAAGAAATTATAATTAAACCTTCATAGCATCAAAAGTAAAATGCTGAACTGCGCTACAAATTCCAAATTTGAAGCACTAATTACATAAGTTCGAAGTCAACATTCCTTTAACTTGCAAGGCTGAAAATATTCGAGAAATCACACGATTGGCCCATAATCAAATCCTTTTTATCAAAGAGGCCGTCACATTGATGAAGTGAGTCTTCTCTTTGGACATGCGATCGGTTAGTATTGCCTTGTACCTCAAGAAAACCTCCTCCATTTTCTCTTCACCAAAATGACCAACAAGCAACGGTTCAGCCACAGCTCTCATGCATTTTGCAACGTTATATCCACCGTCTTTAAATCTATCATCCTTAAACACTTCATCTTCATATGCATTCCAGTGGATCTCCGAAGTCTCAAGGCGATCGATCTTGAAAGATCCTTGAGATTCAATAATAGATTTCACTTGTGCCAGGGAGGGTGTATAATTCGGTATATTGAATGAATCTAATTTGTCTGCTTCTATGAGACCCTCGATTTCAAATTGTTAAAAGTTAAAAATTTGTTATTGCGAAAATTTATTTCTTTTATTGAAATGTAATTTACGTTATGGATGCGTGTACATATGTAAAGTTAGCAATAAAGGAAAAAATGTATATAGTACCTCAGGAACCATATCTCTGAGAGCCACAGCTAAAAGTTCCCAAATGTAGCAGCTATCTTTGCTACAAGGATCTTCACTTATTCTTCCCAACATTGTTAGAACCATGCGGCCATCTGTTACCAATTCTTCGGCACGACAGCTTAGAAAAGCCAAAAAATCGTCCTTAAATTGCTTGAACATGCCTTTATGACACTTGGAGGACTTGAACTCGCCATGTAAATGTTTCCTTTATTAGCTTCTTCCATTTCAGGAATCTATCAACATCATCACAGAAAATTCATGAAAAGCCCTAGAAACATGAATAGAATGATAGGACGGACTAAGAAACTAATTAATATTCTCTCTGTCCCAAAACAATATTATCCAGTTTAAATTTTTTATTTTTAATACAATTTAAATTAAAAATAAAAATCCAAACTGGATAATTATTTAGAGACGAGGGAGAATAAACTAGGGTTAGCATGTAGAGACGGGGGAGAATAAACTAGGGTTAGCATGTAACACCTTGGACAACCATTGAAGGCTATAAGATGAGTGAACGAAATGAAGACTTTCGGAAGGGAAAAGCCTCTGGTAGAATGAACCAGGAACTCCTGTGACAAAGCATGATCCAAAACCAGCTCCCATTTGGGTTCTCAGTTTTCCTTGGAAACCATGCACAGATTTGAAGATGGTATTGAAATCGTTACTCGGAAGATCATTCAAGAAATTTGGTATTCAAGAGATTTTTGGCACGATACTTGGCGGCTTCGTTCGACTGATTTGATTATCACAGAAATAGCTAAGAAAGTGTTTGGTCCAGAAGAACATCCCAAATCCGCTATGCATAGGTTTTTGGGAGAGAGGCTATTGTAGAGATTTGTCACATCAACGTTACTGGGAAAAAAAAGAAAAACCATAGGACACAAATCCAATATACCATAATCAAGCGCAAGTTCTATCAAATTCAAATGAGAAAACAAAAGAATAAAGTTTTGTATATCTTTTCATGTATGCATGGATCAATTACCTGGAGCAATGAGTTGTTTGCATAACTATTTTCGCCAATCCCTTCATTCATGCGGAGAACATCGGTAATCAAATCCATGGATTTTCTGCTCTTTTTTTAAAAATTTTTTTTTTCCTTCCTTCTTTCTTTCTTTTGGAGGCAGCTAATTACACTTCAGTTTTGATGCGCTTATAAAGTTTTGAGAATACATATTTTTGCTCAAAAATTGGTGCCCTAGTTATCAGTGTTCTTCGTCGAATTGGACGGTAGTAACTTCACAATGTCAATCCGTTTGCAGGTGTTATATTTCTTTTTTTAAAAGAATATTTTGTTGAGAAGTTATTACTCCCTCCGTCCCATAATTATTGTCCAATTTGGTTAAAATTTAAGATTTTATTTTTGGTCAAACTGAACCATACTTTGACACAACCTTCCAAATATACCCCCACATACAAAAGGTTTTTTTTTACCAGTAAAAGGTTTGTTCTCCTCTGTTCGTCGTTTCCAATTCTCTGGAACCTAAATCTTCTCCCTTCTTCACCGGTCTCCGGATCCATCGATTCTTGACTGTTTTTTGTTTCGATTTTATGCTTTTGCGCTCTGATTCGTTCGTTCCTCTTTCTCATATTCGTTGCTTCCGAATTCGTTCTGATTTTCTTCTCCAATAAACCTCTATTTCCGATCCTTCATTCTTCTTCATCTTCGATTTTTCTTCAAAATCGATCTCATCCTCTTCCATCTTTATCGAATCAACTTCTTTGAGCAATTTCCAACCCAACCTTTTTTTACAGAGTACCCAAATTCAAAAGGCAGGAATACAACCTTCATCATCTATTCTTCATTCCGACGCCGGCAATCAAACAAAATTTTCAAATAAAGAATTTTGAATTTGAAGAATCCTCCTACTATAATTTTCAATTTGGTGCTTCTGAAGACCGTGCTCTATTTCATTGGAAATTACAAACAGAGCTTTTCAATTGCAAGCCAGAAACAGAGCTTCATCCAAATTTTGTGGATGTTCTTATTATTAGTTTCAATTTAATGTTCCTCCAGGTATTTTTCTATCATCGGGGATTCATTTGAATAGATCAGTTTCGGTTTCGTCGGATTTTGTTCTGATAAGAGTTAAAGTCTGTGCTGATCCGGGGGTCATTGGGTAGATTGTAGGAAGGGTATAAGGGTAACTTAATTTTTAAAAGGTCAAATCGGACAATAATTTTAAAATAAATTTTTTTTGGATAAAATGGACAATAATTTTGGAACGAAGAGAGTATTTTTTTCTAGCGCGCTTTTCTTGTGTGAAAAATGGTGTCATAGATGAATATCGGGGTTGGAAATAACAAGCTAGCACGACCAAATTGAGTGTCATTAGTTTATGCTTCCCGGGTCCAAAAGTTAGAGTTCCAATGATTGTACTAAAATAATTAAATAGGTAAAATTATTTGAATAAGGACGAAAAAGATTGGAAGGTTGGGTTGACCGTTGATCTCTCCGACTAATCTTTAAGCACTTGACAATAATTTGCTGCTATATTTGTTCTGCGATCCCCTACCACTAAATCCCAATCAAATATCCAGATTTTGGAAGCACTGGAAACGTGAATACTGCTTTAGCGTATTGGTGCCACATAACCTTCATATATAAAAGAAATTAGTGCTTGTTGAACAAAATAAATGTTATTTTAAAGTTAAGATTTGATTGCCGACAGAATTAGAAATTTCACGAAAAAAGTTGTAAATTAACATAAATAAGTAGGATGACATTGGGTCTCTTGAAAGATTAGGAATCCATATTGTTTGTTAAATCTGTGTAAATACTTGTAAAATAACTTGTTGGTAAAGTAACTAATGAAGATTTACATTTCACCAAAAACAAAAAAAAAAATTTAATGTAATAACATTATAATACTTTGTCCGCAATTGCAAAAGTGAACTAAATACATGCTCATTCTATCATAAAACAAATGATTTCCAGTTTGAATTTTTACTTTCAGTATACTGTAACTTGTAGTAGAAATAAAAATACAAACTAAATAATTATTTTGGGAGAGAAAAGAGTAATTTTTTAATTATAAATTTAGCACATCTCTTTCTGCTCAACCATAGAGGGAGCACGACAATCACGACTTTCCCCCTAGCTTTGTAACCTAGTTATATAAGGATTTGGAAGGACTTCAAAAGGTATTTCTTCAACGAGCTTAACAAAGTGATGCTTCTTAATTTCTCCAGGAGATACCCATGATTGTAACGTGACATCAAATTATCACTTGCCAAATTAACGTTACACCAACCCAGTTAAGAGGCAAAATCATTTGATACTCTACAACATCATCCTTGACATTAGTAACTGATCATATTCAAATAGTTTTACTTTAAACATATTTAAATATCGGAACAAATATCGTTGAATGTGTCAATTCACGTGCAGTTTTTTTTTTTTTTTTGTTTGTTTTGGCAAGTAAAAATTTATTTCCGCACTGCTGATCAGCACGCAAAAAGGACATCAAGCAACCACCTCATGACGAATTACGAGTATGTCTCTGCTCAATTATTCCAAAAGATTTCGTAAGCTATTAGTACGAGAAAACCATCTCCAAGTGATTAATTAATTGCCACCTTGGTGCAGTCAGAGAAAATGGACTTTATAAATATTGTGAATAAGTTATACATGGCGCGCCTACCATGCATCTGGAACAATCTCCAAGTGTCTAATGCTTCTTCCTCCCACCCCACCCCCAAATACAATAAAAATCGGGGATGAGTTTCGGTGTACTTTTTCTAAACGTGATTAGTCATCTATAAATTTGTGCGAATGATAGTCAAACCTCCTCCAAAAAGACACATAATACAATTATACAACAATTCTCAAACGGAAAAAACAAGGGGAAAAAAAACGGGGGAAAGGACGGAGAAATGCCTAGTTTAACCTAACCGGTTTGAGTGTACCCGACCAATTCATTTACACTAAAATATTTGGTTCGACCGAGTTTTGGTAGTGGTAGAAAGTTTAAACTTTAATTTATTATATCGTAATGAGGTGATATTGTTTCACATAAATTCATTCTCTATCAAGGAGTAATAAAAATTGTACTTCTTCCATCCCGAAATTATTGTCCAATTTATATTTTCATTTTTAGTACACTAAACTAAAAGTGAAATCTAAACTGGACACTAATTTTAGAACGGAAGTAACATAATAACGTCATTTATAAGGCTTCATAGAATGTAATCATGATTTCAACGGTTTATTTATGATTTTGATATATTAGTTACTGTTTCAGCATGTACTCTTTCGACCTGATAATATAGGAACAGTGCAGTTCTTCACATTTTGCTTCAACTCGTTCCCAAAGATATTTTTCCTCGCTTCATCATCTGATAAAATTCCTTCTTATTGTTGTTCCACACAAGTATAACACGCTGAAAATTGAAGTAAACCATATTGACTTAGTTTCGAATATTTTAAAGGATGATTTCTTCTTTCCCACCGGACACAAAAGATGGCCTTAAAAATTAATTTGCGGCTGCGCCATAAGGAATGGCCATTTAATTTAGTACGAATCATAGTACTATTCCAAGACAGACAGAAACTTTTTTTTGTATATTTTTGTCCCTGACATTGTGTGTCTAATTCTTTGTCCTGTACAATCATTTTTTCAACTTTTTTTTTTTTTGAATATTCCCTGCCAAAAC
This sequence comes from Oldenlandia corymbosa var. corymbosa, assembly GCA_949775105.1. Classification (NCBI taxonomy): domain Eukaryota; kingdom Viridiplantae; phylum Streptophyta; class Magnoliopsida; order Gentianales; family Rubiaceae; genus Oldenlandia; species Oldenlandia corymbosa. The sequence goes on from OX459123.1 coordinate 3,617,726, forward strand.
TAGGTCAGAACAGAAAGAAGACACGAGAAATTCGAGATATAAAGCTTGTTATATAATCAACAAATTAATATTATCTCCATCTTAAAAGAATTAGAGTTTTGAGATTTACAACGGTTGTAATATCATACTATAAATTTGGGACAATATTTGGCTGACTTAATTAACGCAGTATTGGATCAATTGAATTTTGGTTTGATCAATGGTTCTTGCCATTTTCCCTTCACTTGTCAGTATCTTTTCTTTCACATATTTGTGTCGCCTTTTCCATGTTAACTATTTCCTTGTTTTGACTTCTGATATATTTCTCTCACATATTTCCTTGTTTTGACTTTTGATAAATTTCTCTCATTGGTATTTAGTATTACAGCATCTTTAATCATAAACTCATAAACCACAAAAACAAAAGAGAGAAAATGATTCTGACCCACAAATAAAGTTTATGAATATAAACAGGAAACCACCCCAAAGCAAAAAAACCTGACATGTTGGCCTAAATAAAAGTCATTAGTGGCCATAAACTTACCATTGTGGATGCCCTTAGTGTATATAGTTGAGGTTATAATTTTAATTATGTAGCAATACAACAACCCTAAAGTTTTTCACTATAATAGGTACTATCTCATTTTGAAAGAAAAGTTCCAAAACCACAAAAAGTTCTCCTACATTTCCTCCTTCAGTTTCTTGTTCTGGCTATAGTGCCCTTGTGTCATGTATTGGAATTAGCAAACAGTTTTTTAAGCTAATTAAAAACCACTCTCAAGAGAACAGCCCAAATTAATTAGCTGCACAGACCTTTTCTTTACAAACAAAATCAATTCAAACGATATACAGTTTAAATCTTTGCAATTTATATTCATTCCGAAAATTCTTCTCTCATTTTTCCGGAATAAGTTTTTTGTTTTTTTTTTTTTTTTTTTAAGTTTTAGCTTTTTGGCCTCTTGAATCCAACGTGAAATTGAATAATATTGTAAGGGGAATGATATGGGGACTAAGGTTAGATTGCGGTAAGACGTGTGCCTAAAGACTTTTTCTCTCTTTCACTGTGGGTGAAAACACGCCCACTGCGTGTAGTCGTCCAGATCTCCGACGTAAGTCTGCAATGGCGAGGAAATCAAAGAAGAGAGGAGAGGTTAAGGAGAGTGATAACAGGCAACAGTCTGGAACAGAAAGTGATCATTCAGAAGGGAAGCTAATTCATGGTGACGGTAATTCGAGGAAGATCCAGCTCAGCTCAAACTCAGGTAAATCATCTAATTCGAACTTGATTTTTGAAGATATGTGTAAACGGAAGGTGATTGGGGTTGGTGAGAGCTCAGATGCTAAGAATCATGGTAGATCTGATAAATCTGAGGCTGGTAAGGTAGCTAGGGATAAAGGTGTTTGGCAGGGGTTTGATCCTAAAATCTTAAAATTCAGAATAAGAAGAAATTGAGCTTTATTGAACCAAAGGTTGTGAATGATAGACTTCTAACAAAAACAACTCAAGATGAGATCCAGAGTGAGGTTGAATATTGGAAGTCATCCATAATCTGTTATGTCTTGGGAGCTAAGTTACCATTTCCAGTCATGAATGGTTTCATTAGAAGGTATTGGAGTAAAAGGAATGTAGACAAGGTTCTGTTACTGGACAATGGTGTATTTGTGATTCGTTTTAGATCTTTGACTGATAAGGAGAAAGTGCTAAAACAGAACATCCACCAGTTTGATAATCGTCCATTGATAGTGAAAGATTGGGATGTACAAGGTGGATTTAATGTGGAGGAACTAAGATTGATCCCTGTGTGGATTCAACTACCTAGTTTAAAACTTAAATACTGGAATGCCACCTCTCTCAGTAAGCTTACCAGCATGATTGGTAAGCCTATAGAAATGGATGATATGACAGAAAATAAGCTCAGAGCAGCATATGCAAGAGTTCTAGTGGAGGTTGAATTCAGGGAGAAACTTAAAGAGGAGGTATGGTTTGAAGATGAAACAGGTCTGGTGCAAGAACAGAAGGTGATTTATGAGTGGAAACCACTGAAATGTAACAATTGCAGTGGATATGGTCATGATCTGAAACAATGCAGGAAGCCAGTTGAAAAGAAGTGGACTCTCAAAACAGAAGGAAGTTAAGGAGTCTAAACAAGCAGTGGTGGTGGAAAGTCCAAAGCAGCAATATCCAAATACTAATACAGCATCATTAAGAAAGGAGAGTACCACTGAGTATGGAGAAGGAAGCATACAGATATTAAACCATAAAGGTTAAGATGCCTGACAGTAGAGGTGATGTTAAAGATAGATCCATAAATAGTATTTGTTATCAAGGAACTAGTGACCCTGATCCAGGGCCTAGTACTCATCAATAACATACTATCATGGAATATAAGAGGACTAAATAGTCCCCAGAAACACAGAGAGGAAGATCAATGCCTTTCTGTGAATAATGTTGGTATATGGGGCTGTTGGAGACAAAATTACAAGGTGAAAAGGTGAAGGAGCTAATGGAAAAGAGATGGTACAACTACTGTCATATAAGTAATCATGATAATCAAAACAAAGGGAGAATATTGATGATTTGGAGGAGAGACGATTCTGTGGTAAAGGTGATCAAAGTGGATAGTCAGTTTATACGTTGTCATATTACTGAATTGGAGAGTAAAAAACAATTTTACTTCAATTTGGTATATGCTGATTATTTAGCTCAAGGGAGAAGCATACTTTGGGAGAGTCTGAAAACTCTTTCACATGGGATTAATGAAGCTTGGTTGATATTAGGGGATTTTAACTATGTTATGCAACAGAATGAGAGATTGGGTGGCAGGGAAGAAATGAATTCTGATTCTGGGAAATTTAAACAGCTGGTTGAGGAATGTGAATTATGGGAGATGTCAATGCAAGGAGGATTCTTCACATGGAGCAACAAGCAATATGGGGATATGAGAATACTGTCTAAGTTGGATAGAAGTTTCATCAATGAACATTGGGAGAATGTTTTTCCTGAGGCTTATACCACAATATTGAATGCAGGGATTTCAGATCATAATGCTCTTCTAGTAAAATGGGGAGAAGAATATGTTGGAAAGAAGAAATCCTTCAGTTTTTTTAATATGTGGTTACAAGATCAGGAATGCAAAACCATAGTGAAAGAATGCTGGCGTAAGGAGGTGGAGGGGACAAGCCAATATAGAATGATCAAAAAGCAACAAATGTTGAAGAAACCACTCAGAGACTTGAATAAAAGGAAATTTTCAAACATTGAAGAGGCAGAATTACAATGGAGGAAAAAATTGGAAGATGTACAAGAAGCCTTGAAGACTGATCCATTTAATACACAACTTCAACAGGAGGAAAAGGTAGCAATAAAGGAGTGTGTATTAGCAGGAAAAGCAGTGATTAGCTTCTATAACCAAAAATTGAAGGAGAAATGGCTACAGGAAGGTGATCTTAATACTAAATATTTCCATGCCAGTTTAAAGAAAAAGATATCAAGAGGCAAAATCAGAGCCTACACTGATGATCAAGGAACTCTGATTGAAAATGCAGAATTGGTGGAAATGCACTTCTTGGAGTATTTTCAGTCACTCCTTGGAACAAATGTGACCAGAACATCAATCCAAAGTAGCTTTTTCAATACAGAGATCAAACTGTCTGTAGAACAGCAAATTCTCCTGACTGAGGAGTTCACTAAGGCGGATGTTAAGGAAGCAATGTTCAGTATAGATGTTAATAAGAGTTCAGGCCCTGATGGATTCAATAGTGGATTCTACAAAGTTATGTGGTCCATTGTAGAAGAAGATGTTTGTGAGGCTGTTATTGAATTTTTTAAAACAGGTAGAATGTTGAAGCAACTAAATGCAACTTTGATTGCCTTGATTCCTAAAGTAGCTGTGCCTAAAAATGCTACTGAATACCGACCTATTGCCTGCTGTAACACTGTATATAAATGCATATCTAAAATGATTTGCAAAAGGCTGAGCAGTGTTCTTGATGGATTGACTGATATCAACCAAGGAGCATTTGTGAAAGGAAGATCTATTTTGCAAAATATTCTACTTACACAGGAATTGGTCAGACTGTATAACAGGAAAAATGTAAGGCCAAGCTGCTTGATGAAGGTGGATCTCAGGAAGGCCTATGACTCTGTACACTAGTGTTTTATAGAGGAGATGTTACAGGAATATGGTTTTCCACCAAAGATGATAGGTTGGATCATGGAGTGTATTAGAACAACAACTTTCTCTCTGAATATTAATGATTGCAGTACTGCCTTTTTCCAAGGAAAAAGAGGTTTGAGATAAGGTGATCCGATGTCACCCCCTCTTTGTAATGGTGATGGAGTACCTAACCAGAATGTTCAAATCAGAAGCAAGTAAAGAAGGTTTTCAGTTCCATCCTTATTGTGATAAACTGAAAATAACTTCTCTGAGTTTTGCAGATGATCTAATCATTTTGTGTGGTGTTGATATTCATACTGTGACAAGAGTGAAGAAGATACTGGAAAATTTTGAAGCTACCACTGGATTGAGAGTCAACTTCAATAAATCTAATATGTGGCAGGAGTATCTGATACTATAGCTAATCAAATTCAATCCATTTTGGGCTTTGAGAAGGGAAGCTTCTATGAAATATCTTGGGACACCAATATCACCAACTGCATGGAGTAAATTGGAATGTCAAAGCATGGTGGATAAAGTCACTGCAAGGATTGGACATCTAAGCATTTGTCATATGCAGGTAGGTCCTTACTTATTAATGCTGTTCTGATGAATTTAAATTCCTATTGGGCTCGCATTTTTCTTATTCCACAGAATGTGATTCAAGATATAGTCAAAGTTTGTAGACAGTTCCTTTGGGGAAGTAAGGAGGATGGAAGGAAGCTACCTCTAGTAGCATGGAATGATGTATGTAAGAAGAAATCAGAAGGAGGCCTAAATATCAAGGAACCTAGTTTGTGGAATAAGGCCATGATCACCAAACAGTTATGGGATCTGAGTAACGGAAAGGAAAGTTTATGGGTTAAATGGATGCATATTTTCTACATAAAAGGAAGATCAGTATGGGATTGTAGAGCTCCAAATGACAGCAGTTGGCACTGGAAGAAACTAATGAGAATCAAAGAGGATATGAAAGCAGGGATTAGCACTGGGAAATGGAGGCAAACAGTATACAGCAAGTAGTGGATACAAATGGCTGAAAGGAGAAAACAGAAAGGATCATGCAGCAAAGGTAGTCTAGTGTTGTTATTCAGTACCAAAACACAGCTTTATAAGCTGGTTGTCCAGGAAGCACAGATTGACTACTGGGGAGAGATTGCAGCAGTTGAATATTGTTGCTGGTGACATAAGGTGTGTTCTGTGTGAATCAGAAACTGAAACTGATCATCATCTATACTTTCAGTGTCTGTACTCTAAAAGACTGTTGGACATGGTGAAAGATTGGCTGGGAATAACTATCATCCCAAACAAGTTGAATGTCCAGGAAATGCTGCAACTGTGGAGGAACAAAAAGGTGCAATAGAGAGTGTTCTATACTCTATTCATGCTACTGTTTACCATGTTTGGATGGAAAGGAAATACAGAAAATTCAGAGATGTAAAATTTGAGGTGGAATGCTGTTTTAGCAAAATTCAGCAGGAGACTAGGTGGAGAATACACTTTTGTTTGAAGTTGAAAAAATTAAAAATTAGTGAGAAGCAATTTATGATGAGATTAGGGCTGAGATTTGATACATGATGTAATTATACCTTGTACAGGAAGTTTGTGAAGTGATCAATACAATTTACAATTTACCAAAAAAACAGGGGAATGATGAATCGCCCCCCAAAAAAAAAAAAAGAGAATAGTTCCTATTGTGTTTAACTCAGTTTTGTTTTTGTTTTGTGGTCAACTCAACCAAGATACAACCATTTAATTACCCACAAATTTCTAATTTTGTTTTACTTTAAGTTGTTCTCAACATAAGCCCAGTATATCCCTATTTTTTTTGTTGTGAAGATATTTTAGTTATTTTTACTTTTATGAAACTAGATCTTGTTTCGGAACAAACTTTATTTTATGAAAATGAAATATTTTCCTGGGACTATGGGAGTACCTTCCAACAAATGAAATAGACAATCAAGGACCCTGGTTGCTATAAATTTGGACTAAAACCAACTTTCATTTGATTTCTCAATTTTCTCGAAAGATCCTTGCCCTGAAACTTTGCGGCTTTTATCAACAGTTTTGAAGATTTCAAAAATAGCGAAGAAAGTACTCGGCTTGTTTTTGCAATTATTTTTGCAACATATTATAAATATTGCTTTTTATGATATCTTGTTTGGAAGGTTTTTTTTTTTTAAAAAAAACATATATTTATAAAATATATTGTCTATTCGGAAAAAACTTTTTTTCAAAAATGAAATATTTTACTAGAACTACGGGAGTACAATCCAAAAAATTAAATAGACAATCAAGGTCTCTGGTTTCTAAAATTTGGACTAAAACCAGCTTCTATTTGATTTCTTCATTTTGACGAATGGATTGTAGATTTACAAATGTAAATAACTAATAATGTTACAATAATTCGACGCAGGCACAAAGTAAGTTAGGTGTATAAATTTTCATATAATACTCACTTCGTCTCAAAATTATTATCCAGTTTGATATTTTTATTTAAGTTCAAATTATACTAAAAGTGAAATCTCAAACTGGATAATGATTTTGTGACAGAGGTAGTATAATTTAGCACATCTCTACCAAATAAATAAGTTAAAAGGGGCATTATTGTGGAGCCCGTATCCAGTGCACCCGGGTGTACCGTATACCCCCCACTAAACACACGCTACATGCGCTCAACTATTTTCAGCTTTACATTAAATGCACCAACAAAATTGTTTTCATCCATTTTACTATTTTCATCCTCACGCACAAACACACACAACACACAGTCGACGGAAACTCTCCATTTTAGGGCAAATGCAAAATTGATCACCACCAAAAATTATACAAAGTCGACGGAAAACCTCCGCTAGAAGATGATTTTGATAACTTCATCTTCTCTCTGCTTTTTTCATTTTGTCAATCTGTTCTTTCACACACACACACACACACACACACACACACAGACGACGGCGAGAAACCCTACCTCCGGCCATCTCAAGCTCTCCTTCATCTATACATGCTTCACTCGTAAGTATATTACTCCAGGATCCTATTTTTTTGATTATCCAGCAAGATTTTGTGTTTATCCACTAGATCTGAACTGGTTATCCATGTTTTCCTGCGTGTGCTATGTGATGGTTGTCCATGCCATAATTGCTGGTTATCCACCCATTTCATACTGGTTATCCACAAGTTGTAAACTGGTTATCCAGATAGTTATCCACAAGTTGTAAACTGTTTATCCATACTTTTTTTACATTTGATTCTATGTGCCATGGACAAACTGAATTGGTTATCCATGTTTTTATTTTTTTTTGCTACTGATTATCCACTATATTCGAACTGGTTATCCATGTTTTCCTGCGTGTGTGCTATGGGGTACTTGTCCAAACTTTTTTTTGTAGTTATCCACCCATTTTATACTGGTTATCCGCAGGATGTAAACTAGTTATCCACTGTTTTTTTTAGATGTGCTTTTATGTGGCTACTTGTCCATACATTGCTGGTTATCCACTCATTTTATACTGGTTACTCCTTTTTTGATTACTGCTCCTTTTCATATGCTGCTATTTTGTCCACTGACTTCTTAGTGATTGTTCAATGCCAACAGTGCCCTAAAGGAGCTTAGAACAAAACATAGGCACGGACGGATCAGCGCAAGCCACGACCTTAACCGCAACCCAGACAGATCACCGGATCCTGAACCAGAGGTAATGGAGCTCCCTGACAGAACACTGACGATATTTAAAAAACCAAAATCAACACAAGAAGAACAGTCCCCTGCTTGAAGTCCAAGGCCCCACAACTTGTGGAGAAAACCAAAGAGAAAGAAGAGCACGCCGACAGAAAATCCAAAGCAACTTGTGGTCGCTGATAATAATGACTCCACTGATGATAAGAAGCCTAAAAAGAAAAGAAGGAAACCTGAGAACAAACTGATGATTGGTCAAGATCTACAGCCAATCAGTTCTGAACATTGTGTCAAGAAATTTGGTAGATTATCGCCAACTACAAAGGCAGGCTATCAGAGATATGGGATTTGGCGCCTTGCTGGATCTCAAAATAAAAAATATTCCAACAGCATTATGTAGCTTTCTGGCAAACAATTTCTAGACCGGTGCGAGACAATTCCAATGAATGGTAACAATGTACTGGATATCAAATAGGAAAATGTTGTTGCTGTACTTGATCTTCCTCGTGGACCCAAACCAGTGGAAGAATTCAAACAGAACGATCTCGCTATAACAGAGCACGCAGAGATGGTGGATGCATTCAAGAAAAGAATGGGATACAGTAATAAATTCCTGCCAACGAGATCCATGGCGGCACAATTAGTTGCTAGTCGAAAAGATTATGGTGATGACTTCAAACAAGATTTCCTGGTCTTCGTTGTGAGCACATTCCTACATGGAAACACCACCTCTAGAATCACTATGAACATCCTGAAGTCCCTTGTGAACATGAATGAGGCGACAGAATACAATTGGTGTGAATATATGATTGATGCACTGGTCAAAGGATACAAAAGTCACCATGATGGGAAAGCATTCACCGGACCGATCACCTTTTTTCTGATACTTACCATATCCATAAAAATTTTACTATTTATCCATATTGCTTGCAATGTTTATCCAATTTGCTTGTACTGATATCATTAACACCAATTTTTTTTTGTTAGTTGTGCTACCTTGACAAGTGTGAGTATGAGAGAGCACATCCCAAGTCATTCCCTGTGATCAAATGTTGGGATCAAAAGATGCTGGACGACAGATTAAGACTTCAGGGAAGCAATTTCACGGATGTCCAGACACTCGAACGTCTCAAGAAACTGTCCTCAGCAGCATGCCGAGAAGAACACCCAGAGGGGGAATCACAAAAAGAGGATACACAAGCCAACCCCAACACATAGCAAGTCTATGTAGTGTTCTACCATTTCTTTTCAGATTACACCTACGTATCCAACCTAGCATCTACACATTCCACTCACTACATTCACTTTTGCAGGACCTTGCTGCTCTTTATGAAAAGTTCTACCGATTGATTATCACGATGAGTAAAACTATTTTAGACATACGTGAAAAGGAATTGGAGTTAAAAATTGAACCAGATGAATAAGCAAAGCACACAATCAAGATCCTAACAGATGCAATGGTGTCGATGAGTAGAAAGCTGCCTCCGCCTCCAGGGACAACACAACACCAACAAGAGCAGCAGCAAGACCCACAGCATCCAGAGGACCAACAACATCAACAAGAGCAAGAGCAACACCGAGAAGTAGACCTCCAGGATGCACAGAATTTGTGAATTGTGCGAGATGGCATGGAAGGCCGCTGAAAGCAGGTTTGCAATAATAATAGAACGGCTGCAACGACAAGTAGCTGACCAACAACAACAACAACACCAACAAACTTGTGACAACACTGTACAAGCTCCAATTGATCCTACAAATTTTCAAGACATTGAAATTGACAAAGCACAGGGACTGGAGCAATTAAGCGAGACAAATGATGGGGATTCTCTTCCAGTACGGAAATTCGTGCATACTTCAAAAGAAGTGGTTGTTGATGAACAACAAACTCAATCACAAGGTAATGAATATTTTTGTCATACATTTCTTACTGCTTATAAAAAAATAAAAATCAATGTCCACCTCATTCGTACTCGTTATCCAACCGGTTTGTATTGGCTATCCAATTATTTTTACTGATTGTCCAGATGAGTTTGTATTGCTTGTCCAATCATTTTTTTTTCTCTTGAGAAAAATGCTTGTCCAATTAATGTGTTCGTACTGATTGTCCAACCCCATGCTATTGTTTCTCCAGTTTTTTTAATGAAAAAAATACTTGTCTGATGTGATTGTACTTGTCATCCAACTAATTTGTAATGCTTATCTAACCTTTTTTCTTCCTTTAAATGGTTATCCATTGTGTTCCTGCCGATTATCCGACCTGTTTAAACTGATTATCCACTTCGTTTGAACTGGTTATCCAATGTGTCCAATATATATGTATGTACGTACTGTTTATCCAAAATTCCAACTTTGTACTGTAGTACATGGAACGAATATGTCCACAACAAAAAGGAAGAGAAACCAAGAAAAGCAAAAAGCTTCAAAAGCTTGTGAAAGAAGAAGAGGAGAAATGGCGGACAACAGATCCCATCAAGATTCCACTGGCCAGGACAGAGACACACAAGTGGAAGACAAGGCAAAATCCAATCAAGAATCAACCAAAATGGATTCAGGTGTGACACCCACAACAAACCAAACTGGTGCAACATCCACCTATACCAGAAGGACGAGAAGCACTGGTACCAGGAAAAAGAAAGTAGTCAAAGACCCAACTATCCCACATTTTGGCATGGGTATCTTCTCCAGTCAGGAAGATAGTTACGAGAAAACCCAAGAAGACGATTCAGAAAAACAATTCAATGAGCATACCAAGATGATGATGTTCTAGTACCAGCTCCAGTTGAAGAAACGAACAATCCCAGTCATTCCATCAAAAATATCACAGGAAGTGTCGATTCGGATAAAGATGTCGATGAGACTATCGAAGCTGAAGAATATCCAGTACCATCTGCACTCAACAAAACAAAGAATCCCACTCCTTCCATCAATAAAGTCATAAGAAGGGCCAGTGCACCAGCTTCAAAATCATTAAGTGAAACCAGAAAATTAGAAATGATTGCCGCTGCTGCAGAACAAGTTGAGAAGAACTCAAAGGTGGTTGAAGCAGTCCCTATAAGCATAATTCCACCCGATTGGAATATTGCTTCTACCACGGGGGGTTTACTGATGCTAGAGAAAAATGAATGTACCATGCCACCGCCTGCAATCTCAAAGGAAGCTGATGAGCTTGATGAAGAGTTAACAAAGACAGTGGAAAAGTAAGTTTGATCCACTGTGACTCCCAACTACAAAATAGAAAGACGAATTTACATACTAACTCTCTTTTGTTTTGTCCTAGGATCCTTAATGAAAAACCTAAGAGGAGAAATCCAGCAAGAGTCCGCCGGTTGTGTGAACGGTTCAGGTCGCCATTCATGCTCCAGAAGAAGAACAAGAAAAAATTCATACAGTGGACAGAGGAGAAGAAGAAAATGACTCAAGAAGAAGCCCTGTTGATAGACTTCGCTCTCTTACAAAGAGAAGAAGAAATAGTTAAATCAGGGTAAAAGTCACCATCCTTACCCGTGGGATAAAAAAACTTACCAGTGTTCCAACTATTTGTCTATTTGACTACTTTTTCTATGTAGGAAACTCTTGTTTGAATTTGGAAAAATAGTTCGGGCAGACAGGACAACATTGTATGTGGTGGCTTGTCCATGATTCATTTGCTAGTTATCCATCTGTTCTGTACTCCTTATTCACAAGATCTGAACTGGTTAATCATTCCTTCTTGTGTGTCATCTAGGGTACTTTTGGTTGACCTTGTATGTCCTTGATTCTGATCATTATTTTCATTTGTATCATTTTCCAACCATCTCAAACAATAACGCAGGATAAAATCAGTCGCTACTATGAATAGAACAGTAACAAAGACGACATGGAGTTCTCATTTTATGAGAGGTTGGCTCTTGAACTTGAAGAACAAGGCCTTACTGTAGCATCCCTGTTAGCAGTAAAAGCTGTAAGCAACATCTTTTACCCCCTTCACTCTTTCTAAAACTGGCTGTTAAAAACTTTTCATATGATTTCTCTGTTCAATGTTAAATATCATATCTACTTCCCAGTATACTACCAAGACCATTACTTTTTGTACGTGTTGCTGGTTGAAGAAATGAAAGTGCTTGTATTCAACAATCTTCATCCAAAAGATCCGGGCTACTACAACCCGGCAAAAGATCTACTTGTGAGTGAAAAAAAGATACAAAATGATTGTCATACTTTAAAAATTATCCATTGCATTTTGCTGATCCCTGGATTTTATGGCATCACAGTTTCAGTTCTTCAAAAACTACATCGCATGTGTGTTTCCAAGCATAGAACTGGTCAGTACTCAATACACCTTCACAGAGGTTAAGCTACCATCGCATAAGGACAAAACACCGAATGGGGAAGATTGTAGAATATACACAATGCATCACATGGAGCGGTATGATGGTGGTGAGTACGAGGATGGTACTACTTTGGATTTTAACACAGGAAACATCAAAGACTACTGGTGGAAATACATGATAAGAATCCTAATGTACCCAGTCAACAAAAATAAGAACAAAATCCTCGAAGCAATGCACCAATTCTATACAAATACTGCTGAAGAAAAACAAAAAGAAATTCCAGATCATGTTGATTTGAGCAGCGAATCTTACTACAATGATAGAAAAACTGAGGGATAGGTTAAATGAATTGTCATTATGTTCTCTTGTATAATTGATTGACTATTGATCCTAAAGTGTTTGATATCCAACAGCTGTGTACTGGCCATTCTAGTATATTATCCAACCGTTTGTAATGGTTATCTAGGATCTTTGTACTAGTTATCCAACTTGTTTACACCTAATTATCCGAATGTTTTATAGTGATTATCCAGTCAAAAAAATGCAAGTACAGTCTTTAACCTGATTATCCATGAGTTTATACTTGTTATCCAAGACCTCAATACTGCTTATCAATATGTAACCAATGGCTATCCACCATGTGGACATAACAAAGATTCAGACAGGGCTTCCAAAAGGACATAACAAAAGTCCCCGATTGGTACTGGACCTAAACCTAATCACTGTCGCTAGGTATGTTCCAGGCACCATTGTCGTTGTTTTCATAAGAAAATATCTAGACAATGTATTTTGGTTGTCCAAATATTTCTGTAAATTTCCAAACAACAAAAACTGAGTGTCCCGATTTCTTGGTCTTTCGACTTTTTTGTTAAACTGCCTATCCTATGATGTTATACTGCTTATCCAATATTTCTTTGCTGATTATCCAATACTCTGTATTGTTTATCCAGGATTTTTGTACTGGTTATCCAGCCAATGTGCAGAATAAATTATGCATCAAATTAACTCAGATTCTATAAATTAACATAGATTAAAATTAACATAAATTAAAACAGCAATAAACTGTCAAACTACCTCTGAGACTACAAAAAAAGCTATCCAACCCCCCGCCGATTATCACCGCCTGCAGGAGAGTCTGTTAATTAAAAAAGCAAAGAGCATGTTAATTGGGGGGTTTCGCCCCCCATGATAAACTAAACGACTCCCGCGGCTACCGAAATCGCAGGTCATCAATCTGCCGCGGCTGCGCTGCCCCGCCGAACATGCCAATGTAGCTAAGGTAATCCTTTTTTCGTGTGTGTGTAAGGAGAGTGTGTTATTGCATTAAGAGAGGGCACAAATTACTTATATAAATCCTCCCGTGATAAACTAAATGACCGGCTGCGCCGCCCCCTTGTCGAACACGGCAAATTTCATAAATCGTATTTAATTGAATGAGGGGCATTTTGCCAAATGATGGAGAACAAAAAATGAATGAGGGGCAGTTTGCCAAATGATGGAAATAAGGTACGTTCAGTTGTGTATAACTAAATATCCATATTGTCAATACTGGTTATCCAACTGTGTATAACTAATTATCCATAGTGCCAACACTGGTTATCCACATTGTGAACACTGGTTGTCCATAGTGTGTAGCTGGTTAGTGTGTATAACTAAAAAGCCACACGTTTTGTAATTAAATAGAATTTAAATACTTGTATAAATCCTCCGTGATAAACTAAACGACCCGGTTGCGCCGGTGCCCGCGGCTGCACCATCTTTCGCGGTTGTGCCGCCCCCATGCCGAACATGGCAAATTTCATAAATAGTATTTAATTGAATGAGGGGCAGTTTAACAAATGATGGAGAACAAAAAAAGAATGAGGAGCAGCTGGATAACCATTGTAAAAAATACGGACAACGATATCCAAGAAAAATATAAAAGGAAAAAAATGATAGTCCACGTTGGCAACACTAATTATCCAACAGGTTAATAATGGTTATCCAGTCATTTTCTAATGACTTTCAAACTGGTTTGCACTGGTTATCCAAAATGGTCTCAACTGCTTATCCTAACATTTGATACTACTTGTGATATTTTAATATAATTTACTTACCCAATGTGTTAGTAATGATTATCCAAACAGTTTGTAATGCTTATTGAATTTTTACTTTGTTTTTATTCTTTATGAAAAATGTTTGTCCATAGTGCCAACACTAGTTACCCAGCTGTGTTTAACTAGTTATCCATAGTGTGCATACTGGTTATCCACAGTGTCAATACTGGTTATCCACAGTGTGGAGCATGTTACTGTGTATAATTGAAAAGCCACACGTTTTGTAATTAAATAGAATTTAAAAGATTGAGGGAGTAAAAATAAAAAAAGAAAATTGAAAAGGGTGATGTTTGTGCAGAGTACATCATGATCTAAAGGGTAGTTACAGAGCCACACGTTTTTACATGGAATGGATTGAATAAGGATTAGTTACATAACTGTCATTAAATGAGTTTCTTGATTATCACCATGATAGTTAATGAATAGAGAGTGAGAAGTCATTGATTTGTGCAAAAAGATAGGACTGCATGGGTAGTTAATCCGTCAAACTACCTCTGTCAATATCAGAAAAAAAAAAACTACCTGCAAAGTCTCTATAAAACTCCATGACATCTCCACATACAGCATTTCTATAAAACTCCCTCATCTGCACATACAACAGAACGCCTGATTTCAGCATCCAAAGCATCCAACAGCCAGAAAAAAATGAAAAACGAAAAAATTTTCTCAAATTCCACAACCAAACAAATGTCCCCCAGGCAAGCAAAGCAAGAAAAACACAAGTACCCTGAATATATCCATCATGATATGCTTGATAATATGTTCATTAATCTGACATTGGAAAAAATTGGTGAGTTCCGTCATGTCAACAAAGCTTGGGAGCAAATGACGAAACGACAAGAATTTGTTCTTAAAAAACGTGAGATGAGCTATCCTGCAACTGAAAACAACATCCTTGTTTTCACTCAAACAAGCCAAGAAGGTCACCTGTTGCAAGACAAACTAATCGCCACCAACATAAAAGTGCAAATGGATAACCCATGCAACCACATACTATTGCAAGAAGAGATGTTGATGGGTGACGACGGCATCCATAAAATCATGCCTGTCACCACAGATTTGCTCTGTCTGCAAACCAGGTCTCAAATCAAATTCTTGAACCCAAAGACAACATAACTTGCATCAATTGAATGGCCATATGATCCTCATCAATTGAACGGCATCCATAAAATCATGCCTCTCAGCAATTGTGAAACAGCATTTGGGTACTATCATCCAAAAAAAACTTACGTTTTCATGGCCCTTATTGCCGATGGAAAAAACATGCAAGGTTGCATTTTTTCTTTTCAAAGTTGTTCAAGTATTCATAGAGGGGAATGGAAAACACTTTGCAATGTATGTCCTCGCCTTGTATCTGATGGAACCTGGTTTGATAGATTCGTGTACTGGCGTGTAGACAAACTATCCTCTGAAATAGCATACCTCAAGAGTTGCTGGTCGTGTTTGGCTACCACACTCAACAATTCCAAACCATAAACTGTCCTCCATCTCCAATCTTCTTTAACCCCACTGATCCTTATCATATGAATCTCCAAGTTAAAATATTGGACTTCCAGGGGACTGTGTGTATAATAGATGAGTACCACGTTACTCAGAATCATCACTGTCAGATGTGGGCATGGGATCCAGATACTTCCACATGGGATTGCATGTTCGAGACCCATGAATTCCCAAATGTGAACACACACGTTCCACACGGATTACAGTTTCGCCATGATTGGCTTTACACAGTGTTTCTAAGCCACAAATCATCTCCAGCGGCACAGTTCATTGTCAAAGGATACGATAATCGACATTTGCTGTTGTATAGTGTTCCTACCAGGAAAATCACACAATCAAGTACATCGCCGGATCTAGAAACCAGTTTCATCATTGCAGCATGTTACTTCTGGGAGACATTAACGAACTTTTAGGATTTTATTTTTTTTTAAAAAATTTATCTTTCCCTTGTTAACTTATTAGTGAAAATAATTGTCCATTGATCTTATACTGGTTATCCCAGGACTTTGTACTAATTATCCACATTATCTATGCTGGTTATGCAATGATATTATTTGTGAAGAAAGCGTGTTCAACATGTTCATGTCTTTTTTGTAATATCTATATGCATTTAAAGTTGCATATCCGGTACAGGCGAGTTGGATATCCAGTACAGGCGAGTTGGATATCCATCACAAACAAGTTGGATATGCATACAAACCCGTTGGATTACAACTACAAAACAAGTTGGATAGGCATACAAACCCAATGGATGGATATCCAGTACAAGCGAGTTGGATATCAAATACAAATGAAATGGATATCCATTACAAACAAGTGGGATATTCATTACAAACAAGTTCAATAGGCATACAAACCAAATGGGTGGATATCTAGTACAAACAAGTTGGATAACCAGTTCAAACTGGTTGGATAACCAGCATAAACACAATGGATAACCAATTTAAAATAACCACTTCGTTATCCATCTTGTAAAACTGGATATCCACCTTCATTCTGCCCATCAGAATTTAATCATTTTTAAGCCCGGAAAAAATATTCACTATGGATCTTGTTGTATAGATCCCGACGAGTACAAAATAATTCGATAAGCAGTACAAACAAAATGGATAACCAGTTCAAACTGGTTGGATAATACTACAATTTAAAATAAATAATAATTTTTAAATAAGAATCTTTACACCATCAATACTGTTCATTTCAATATCAAGTAAAAATACTAATAAAACATCTTATTGAAGAAACGCTGTGCTCTAGCCTCCCTGGCAGCTTCCCTTCGGTTAGGAAATGAGAATCCACCAAAGTTTTGATTCATGAATATCATGTTTTGATGAGAAGCATTCACAGCAGCGGAAGTGCTTGCGCCTTGAAACTCCTGGCCAGCTCCCTTGGGAATTGGAAATGAGAATCCACCGGAATTTTCGTTGATGAATGGCATGCTTTGATGAGAAGCATTCACAGAAGTGGAAGCCCCTGCCCCTGAAAAATCCTGGGCAGCTACACTTGGATTAGTAAATGAGAATCCACCAGAATTTACGTTCAAAGATGGCATGCTTTGATGGGAAGCATTCACAACAGCAAAACTTCCTGAGCTTGAAAAATCTTGAGCAGCTTCCTTTGGATAAGGAAATGGCATGCTTTGATAATGCAGGACTGATGCAACTGAAGATCTTGTTCGGTCAGCAGCAATTCTTGCATTTGTTTTCCTGCCTCTAACTTTGTTACATGCTTTCTCAACAATGCTTTTAGGACGTTCATTCTTGGGACCAAACTTTTTCCTCTTTACAGCCGGATTCTTTATAACACCATCATTGTCTACAGACTCATCATTATTATTCGAACCAATGAAACTCCTGAGTTCTTCTTTAAGCCTGTCAACCGCCTCGTCACAACAATTCTTTACATCTTTGTTATATTCACTTGCATACACCAAGTCTGAAAATCGTCTCATTATTAGCGCCTTCCACAGCAATGGCCCAACAGCTTTTCCATCTCCCTTATTAGCTATGCTTGACCTGGCACCATAACCTTTTGTCCATCTCATACATATATAATCTTTAGGAAACTCATCAACAGAGGTTACATGACAGATTCAAAGAATGTGGCAACAAAGCATACCCTCCTCAGAGTAGTACCTGCACGTGCATGAGAATCTCTGTAACCTAGTGTCATGTACAACCACATGCTTAAAGTGCTCTATCCCAAACTGCCAAACATTGTACATCTCAATATTGCCATCATTTGAGACCTCTAACTGCTACTGCCTGCACAACATCCCATCTTTGTGCAACTGCTAAACCTCCCTAAATGCTTCAACTGTGTACACTCTGCAATGCTCTCCATGAAAGGGTCACCAGGATGATATGAATCGATGTTTCCCTGGCTACAGCGTAGATATTCATCCTTCATAGCTACCCGCCAACAGTGTACAACATCAGAGAAAATTCCATGAAAATCACAAAGCGATGATGTGGCCTTCATTTTACAACAAATTGCATTATTTGTTGACTCGCTCCTCTGTGAAGACAAGGTACCACCAGAGAAAACATCTTTGCTAAATGCAGAGCACCACATATGCCTCACATCATAAATACCATTGAGCCATTTGTCATCAAGACAATCATACTCATCCAATAATCTGTGCACAACAATATAAAACACATGCAAAAAAGAAAAATAGTTAGATTATCCATATAGATCTACAAAGAAACATGTATATCCTGAGGCTTTCTACTGCTTATCCAGTAATCATTTACTGATTATCCAAAACCTGGTACTGTCTATCCATCAGTAACCCCTTTAAACCCCTGCAATAATTTCCTAATACTTATACAAAGGCTTTCTACTAGTTATCCAGCCATAATTGCTGGTTATCCACAAGGTGTAAAGTAGTTATCCAGCCATAATTGCTGGTTATCCACAATGTGTAAACTAGTTATCCATCCCTTTTTTTAGTTGTGCTTCTATGCGGCTGCTTGTCCATACAGTATTTGCTGGTTATCCATCATTGCTGTATAACTTATCTACCTATAAGTAATCATCAGGAAGATCATGCATGACCACTAACACATACCCACACAACAAAAAAAATAAGAGACACTCTTAATCATGGCAATGATCAAAATAATAATAAAAATATTGACAAACTGAGCTCCTCCATAACACCTCGAACTTGATTTCTGTTGAAGTGTATTTCATCAGATAATTAAAGTTCTTAACAAAATCTGGCTTGTTCCTTAAATGACCAATTTGCTTTCTTGAATTTTCACCTATGTGCCATACACAGAGACGATGCCGAGAACTTGGAAAACATGTCCGAATACTCGCAGCAATGGAAGATGCTTAATCTGTCATTATGGTTTGTGGCTGCTTATCTCCCATTGATTTCAAAAACTGCTTGAACAACCAATCAAAAGAGGGTTCTTTCTTGTTTAATACAAAACCACAACCAAACATGACATTCTTGTTATGATTATCCATACCCACAAACGGAGCATAGATCATTCCATATCTGTTTGTTCGATACGTGTATCAAACACAAGCAAGTCACCAAACAAATCATAATCCTTTTGCATTATGTCATCCCTCCAGAAGAAAGTACACAGCCTACCCTGCTCATCACAGTCAAAATCAAAGAAGAAATCTTCTTCAGTTTCCTTCCTATCCCAAAAAGTCTTCATCAGCTGATTACAATCGCCATCTTCAAATCCAACACCAGGACGCTCATAATTGTAGGCATCTCTCAAAGTATACTTCATGTTCGGACTTCCCCCGTGTAATTTTGCCACAAACTTATATGCATCAACTAAAGGGATACCACTCCTTGTCATGTCTCTGATTATCTTCATATCATTTTCATCTACTTCACGTTGAGATCGAAGAAGTCCAATCATTTCATTCGGCAAAAGATCATGATTGTGATCAACCAGATGCTTTGTACAGGACCACAACCCATCTTTGTCAACAGTAAAATGGATATAAGCTGGACACCCACCAGATCTCTTGTATCCTTCGCGGTTACAACAGAACTTTTTCATCCTAACTTTATCAGTCTTACCTCTAAACTTCTGTTTTCCCACTCTCATACTAAAACCAATCAATCGGCCATGATCATTATACAAGTCATAAGCTTCTTTCTCACTTCTTGCAGTCTTGCCAACTAAAGTAAAAACAGCCAAATCATTATTCTTCGTCACAGATGAAATTTTCTTGTGCAAGGCATCCTCCTCCACCATCACATTATCAACTCCCATTTCATTGTTGCTATTATCTTCTCCACATTCTAAGAAAAACAAAGGAGATGGTTGGATAACCATTACCAAGCATTCGGATAATCAGTATTAACACAATGGATAAACAAATCAAAAAAAAATTTAAACACATATAAACAAGTTAGAAAACCTACCATTCAGAGCAGATGTAACTTCCATGCGCAAAGCATCATCCAGTATCACATAATCCCCCAACTCATTGATATGGTTATCTTTTACAAAAAAATGAGACAAACAAAAAAATTAAAAATTAAAAAAAAATCTTTGATACACCAATTCAATATAAACAACTCAAAAATGTTGGATATCTAGTACAAATCAGTTGGATATCCAGCAAATAAAATTTGGATAGACATGTAAATCCGTTGGATAACCAGTACACATAAGCTGGATATCCAGTACAAACAAGTTGGATATTCATACAAATTTCATACAAGTTGGAAAACCAGGACAAAACGAGTAGGAAAACCAGTAAAACAAAAAAAAAGTTTCATAATCAGTACTTCGCATCGTCTATCCATGTTTACCACAATCAACAAAAAGCATATCCGCATATCCGTCTAAATAACAAACGATATCCAATACAGCATAACTGCTTATCCACTTCATACAACATTAACAAAAACTACCAAAAGAAAAATCAAGAAAATAAAATGAAACAACTAGATTGATTCTTCTCTCACAAACAGTACACTTCGAAACCTACACAAACCTGATTGCAGCGGATCAACAACAGAACTGTGACCTTGCGTTGATTTGCTGGCACAGTAAGATTGTTCGATGGATTTGCTACCACTACATTCCGCATTCATCAAGCCAGAATCCTCAACGAGATAACTCATCACTCGATCTGAACTCAGCATATCGTCGATCCAATCATCGTTTCGCCACTCTGGTGGAATCGGAGCCTTTCCTCGATTGCTGAACGCCGTCGCCGTCTCAATGACTCGATCGCCGCCGGCCGTGTCCACCTCAACGCCTCGATTGCCGACTCCCATTACCGCCTCAACGCCTCGATCGCCGCCGGCCGTCACCCAACAATAATACTCCATCACAAAGTTTTTAAAATTTGAATGAATTCGGCAATTTATATATGCCATTTAAAAAAAAAAAGAAAAAGAAAGTTGAATTATCTAGCGGACTCATGTTATTCTAAGAGAGTAAAGTACACGCGCAGGGGGTATACGGTACCTCCGGGTGTACCAGATAATTTGCCCTATTGTGTCTACTTGTCCGCCTAATTTTGTAACTGTTTGATCGTAAAAGAAATTCATGACATCCTCAGTGCATTTTGTAACCTAACTATGGATTTAAAAGGACTTCACAAGTCATCCCTTAGATGAGTTTTTATTTGTTCTTACACACTTAGTTCATATCCTAATAAACATATTTGTAAGTCGACACAAACATTTTTTAATGTTTCCGTTGATGTGCTTTTTTGCTTGGGGATCAGTAATCTCATCGACGCTTCGAATCAAGAAGATTTCCACGCAAAAATGACACAATCATGACGAATTAGAAGCATCTCTCTGCTCAATTATTCCAAGGTTATTGTAAGATAACTGGCCTGAAAAAACAATCTCAATGAACAATTGCCACATATATGCTACTCAGAAAAAAAAGGTGCCGTATCTATAAATATTGAGAATAAGTTTTACATGGTGCCTACTAACATGGAAATTGTTCGACGATTGTAAATTTGTAATGATGCGTTACTCTATATGATGCTTCTTTTTCTATTTTGAAAAAAAATAAAATAAAATTCGGGCACGAGTTTGGGTGCACTTTTTCTAAACATGAGATTTGACACCTACTAATATGTCCAAATTAATTAATTAGTGAAACTGACTCTATAACAGACCCCCCTGCCAAAAGGTGGCCCCCAAAAAAAAAAAGTTGGGGCGAGAACAGAATTCTTAATTTAAACTTGTAAGGATATAAGGACCTAAGAACAAACTCCATTATGGGAGAAAGATAAAACTCTCCTTTATCGTCATCATGATGCGATCGATGTTTCAATAAAATCAATTTTCTTTGACCCTTTTAGTAGTACATCATTCTTGTAGCTTGGTAAGTTTAAGTAATAGGGGCTTCAGTTTCTTTGAATTCTGTAGTCAATATTTCAGTGTATTTGGTGTGGTTTGATTAGTTTCGAGTCTAACGCCAAAATCAAGGTCTCATCTATTGGCCTAATGATGAGATATCTACGGTTCAACTTGGAACCTTTTTCTCCCTAAACAACTTAGGTTCAACCAAGTTGAACTTTCACAAAACAAATTTGCTGTGGAACAAATTTTCAGCTTCTGTTTGGCATTGCAGCTGCTCTCGGTCTCCCATTGAGCTGAACCATCTTCCCATTTCATCACCCCCACAAGTAAAATCAGGGCGAAAACTTAAGTCAATCATTTTGAATTATGTTACTTATGAGACTTTTTAACTTTTCTTTTTTTTTTTTTTGTTTTTTGTGCGTGTTTTTGTCCCTTTTCTCTACTGCATTGGATAAGTTAATTGGTCATTTGTCGGCTAAGAAAGACCTGAGTGTAGAACAGGCAGAGGCTTCCCTTAACATGTTGCTCAACTATGGAAGTGAAGCTTTGATCAGTGCTTTTCTTGTCCTCTTTAGAGCTAAAGGCGAAACCGCTGAAGAGGTAACTAGCTCTTTATTTTATTATTGTTCATTGATGGTCCATGAATCATTCAGTAAGATACGCGAGTGACTTTGAAAATTGGGTGCAGATGGCCGGATTTGCAAGAGCGATGATGAGGCGGTGTGAGAAGGTAGAGGGATTAGGGGATCATGTTGTGGATATAGATGGAGCTGAAGACTATAGCAATGGAGCTAACACGCATATATTTCAACCGGGGTGGCGATTCTAGCTGCTGCTTGTGGTGCTAAAGTTGTTATGGTATGTTTTATATATTCCCTTTGTCCAGAAAAAAAAAGAGTCCAAATGGAGTTTGAGGTTTCTACTACAATGAGGTTTTTTTTTTTTTTGGGGACAGAGGGAGTATTAATTTGTCCCTAATAATATGCTCCCTCCGTCCCAAAGTTATTGTCCAGTTTAGATTTTTATTTTTAGTTCAAATTATATTTTGGGACGGAGGGAGCAGTATTGTTCAAAACAAATGGATAAACAGTGATACGTTGCCCTTTTATGATTCACATCGACTCTTATATGCTCAGAGCATGATTAGTTTGTAGCGTAGGACTTATGTCTTTCAACTTGCCAAGAATAAACTTATGTACACATGATTATACTGTATACTAAGATGGAGAGATCTCGTTTTATTCATCCTTAATTAGTCTTTTTTTTGTTCTTTACAGCAAGGTACCGGATCCATTTATTCTTCCGGTTGGGGAAGTGCTGATGGTTTGGAAGCTTTAGGAGTTGCGACTGACTTGCCAGCAGAGGTTTGTGATCAAATTCGTTGCCATTAGGACAACCTGAGTAACTTTACTAAATTTGGAAGCAATTTGTATGAATGTCTGTAACCTCTAGTTCTATGAAAATGTTTAGGGAGTGAAAGAGTGCGTGGAACCAGTAGGAATTGGACACCTGATGTCTCATACGTATCATCCTGCGATGAAGATCCTGGAACCTGTGAGGAAAAAACTCAAAATCAGGACAATATTTGATACTCTAGCTCCATTGCTGAATCCTGCACAAATATCTTTCGCGGTTGTTAGTGTGCGCAAAGAAGACATGGTATGATCCTTCTGCTGCAATTGAATGAACGAGAAATGCTGCGAATAAAACTAGATTCCCGGATATAAATATATCATTCTCCAGTTATGGATTTCATATTTTTAGTACAACTTATAGAGAAAATGAAAACCTAAACTGTACAATCATTTTGTGACACAAGTGAAATGAGAAGTTAGTGTTAATTTCAGGATATAACTAGTAAGCTTCGTGCTAAATATCGACCTAATCAACTCGCTGACTTTGAAAAGGTGAAAAAGATGGAAAGTGCACTGCAAAAAAATGGCATCAGAAGAGCATTAGTTTTCCGCTCTGATCAGGGCTTCGACGAAATCAGCCCTCTTGGTAATTAATTAGTTTATTTGCTCTTCTTTCTTAAAGCAGAATATATTACACATTCAGACCGGTTCATTACTTTTTGTTTTTACATCTAAGAGTATCAAATGCTCTCCAATTCCAGTGAGTTACAATGGCGAATTTGCAGGACCAGCACAGGTTTTGGATGTTACACCTGAAAAGATCGATCAATTCTCTTTCGATCCATGTAAGAAAATAATCAAGAATAGCACCAATTTGCCTCATGTCTGTTTCCCCTTATCTAAAAGGGGTGTAAAAATGAAGCAAAAACATTATACTTGTGTTTCCTGTAAATTTCATAACAGTGGATTTTGGAATACCTCACTATCCAATCGAAAAATTGAGAGGGGGCACTCCAAATCATAATGCTGCAGTACTGAAGAGAATGCTATCCGGTTATCGGGGTCCAACTGCAGATGCGTTTGTGATCGATCTACCTTTTCTTTGCGTAAATTACCTCATTTCCCCCTAATGTGCCTCCTTTTCATTTCATCATATGCAATTTCATCTTTTTTGATCATGCACCAAAATGAACCGACATGATGTTAAGCATCAATCTTTTCAGGTCTTAAATTCGGCAGCAGCGTTGTTTGTATGTGGCCGAGTTAGTAGCCTTGCTGATGGTGTAGCTTTAGCCCGGAGAACACTTGAATCTGGGGAAGTTTTAAACATCCTAAATCGATGGAGAGACGTCTCTAATGTGAGTTAAATATAGTCTTTCGATGTTTGATTTTGATCACTAGTTGTGTCTAATATTGTGTCGCATTTTCTTATTTTGTGGTTTAACATACTATTGATTTTCTCAGCTCGTTCAATTGCTGCAGATGATCAAAGAAATAAATGTATTGATTGATAAGCTAAACAATGGAAACTAAGCTCTCTTACAGCCTCTACCAGTAGGGCTCTACAGGCAGACCACTTTTATCCTATTCTATATTCAAAGATGCGCTTATACTAATTTAATCTATCATATATATGTATCAACCGTTTTGGTCAAGTGTAGGCAATTTCACCTCTATAGCTAAGTAAGAAAATGGATTTCATTTATGCATTTCATGTACTGGGTCCTGGTTTCCAGCCACTTTAATTAATTACTAACGGTATGAAACCACCGGAATTCATTTGAACTGTTCATGGTCTAATTATTGTTAGCACAAAATGCTTCCTCCATTCTAAAATTGTAATACTGTTTATTTTCGGTTTTCGGGTTTGGAAGTTTTAGACAATATTAGAAACATAAAATGATAATTATTTTAACATTTCTCTATCTTGCTAAAAGGATTCATGAGCGAAGAGAATAGTAAAAGTACACTACGATGGGTAAAAGTAATCATACAATACGACAAATTTAGTAACAAAACAGGAATCTATTCAGTAGTTGTACTCAATAATGTTTCAGTGATAGTGGTGCAGTTTCAACTTCCTGAGTTCAAAATGTGTATTTGTGTTTTTCTTCGAACATCCTGTGGTGCATCTTGCCAATTCAAATGGCAAAGAAACTCCTCCAGTAAAAGCCCACTTTGGCAGAGTACATTCGGATCTCACCCGAATACACAAACCTTACACTTTCAGTCTCAGGATTAAGAACATAGTACTCCACAAATTTTCCGGCAATGTCCGGCTGCGACTTAATTATTAGTTCTCCACCACTTGATGATCCGGGTACTACTCTAACCGGAAAATCCAAACTGATTTCATACTCCTTTTCCCAATCGGAATCACCACTAGATTTGATCAGTGACCACAACACTATTACACTGGATTTCGAAGTAATTCCATAGTCACAAATAACTTACCTTTGAGACCAACCAAACAAGGTGTAGATGCCGGATTCCAGTCAGCGGGTTTCGCGACGAGCCCAAATTTGTCTTCCTCTCGATCCAGTGTAACAATTTGCCTTCCATCTCTCTCCACAGCTACCCAATATGCAGAATTGCCAACCAGAATGCCGTCTTCACCAACATGGCAAGGAGAATTACCCTGAATTTCTTCCCAGTATGCAAAATCTATATTGTCCTTGTCAAGGCTAAAGACGAATTTCTTAGCTCGCATTAATAAATCAGATTCATCATCTTCATAGTAATCACGATAATAACGATAATAATCGGCATCATCATCGTAGCAAAACAAACCCATCATCAAAACTACGTACTCCCTCTTAGAAGAAACATATCCAAATACGCATCCTTCGTTTGTCCTTACACAGTAATCATCTGTATAATCAAATGGTTCGGGCAAAGCACGAGTCTGGCCCGTCTGAGGATTGCACAACCACAAGACAATGGTCTCGTCGAAGGAAACAGAATCCTTCACAATACAAACCAAATCGCCACCGAATGCAATGTAGTCATGATCGTTGTACACATTGGCTACTCCGAAAACGGCCACAACAATGGCTTCCATATCCAGTTTCTTGTAATCAACTGTGGTGTATTTATGGCAATATCCATAATCCTCGTGGACACTTACCAGAAAGAGAAGACACTCTGCCTTGCTAGATTGGTCTCGGTGCTTGTTTACGAAGAAAGGGTCAGCAATGGTTTCATTCCATATTTTGCAGACGCATCCACAAGTACATATAGTTTTCGCATCAGCTCTTAATAGTACCTTTGCATTTTTAAACATAGAATTAGTTCTCGTATAAGAGAAGCTAGAAAGCGAAATAACAAACTAAACTAGCTAGGATCATCACAGAAAGAAACAAATTGTTTTACATTAAGAAAGAGAAGTTCGATTCATTATACCATTTCCCTTCTCTCTAATTAAACTGAATTCTCTCCATTCAACATATATTTGGTCCCTACTGATGAATGTGCAACGTGATTAAGAATAAAGATTGTTTGAACCCAATAAAAATAATGTGAAAAGTTCAGCAAGTAAGAAGTAGCTAGTATAAACGGAAAAGGAAACGGTACCTCCCGAAGAATATCGGTGTTGAGGAGTACTTCCGCTGACGATTCCAGCTCATGGTTAACTTTTCCGTTAGGATCCATCGCCGAATTAAGTACTAATTGTTTCATCAGTACTCGGAAGATCCCATTCATTATTGTTGGATACCTTGAGAAGACGTAGCCAGCCTTGTTAAACAGCCACAACAGAGGAGTTTGATTAATATTGAGATGAAAACTTAATGGCCTCAAAAATATTTATAAGCGTTTGTTTAGCCTTCTCAAATTACTAGCACTAGCAGTTTAATTTAGCAGGTGCCAAAGTTCAAAGAATCGGATGCGAAGTTCAATGCTCGTTTAGGTTATCAAAATTCAAAAGTCTCTCCGTATGCTTAGATACTGCGCAGGACATTACTACGTATGAAAAGTTGAAAATAGTTCTTGAAAATGTGGAAAGTAACTTATGGCTAATATTTAGTACTCCCTCCATTAAAATGTAAGTCACTTTCAACTTGGCACGTAAACTAAGAAAATAAGTATCTAACAATTAATTTATGTATTAAATATCTGTTTTACCCCCCATTAATTATATCGGAACTATAAACAAGACTAAATGAAAATAAATTAGAATAATTTATTGAGGGTAAAGTTGGAAAAATAGTCATTAATTTGTCTAAAATTTGTAAAACGACCTACATTTTGAAAGATCTCTTCAAACCTAAAACGACCTATAATTTGACATGGAGGAAGTAGTTCAGAAAAGGAAAACCAAAAAAACAAATAAGTAAAAAGAATATGAAAGTAAAATCTAAAAAGCAAAGCTCATCATCATACGATCACCTCCATTTCTAATGTTATTTTTTGAATGTTTTGTTCATTTTCTTTATCCGTAGCTTTTCAAATTTTCAAAACAATAGGAACTATGTTTTGATTTTTCAATGTCACTATTATATTTATCGATCCATCTCCATATTTAATTTTGATGTCAGTAAATTACCCAATAGGCATGTATACACAGTTTAAGATATACTTAATCAAGATAGATAAATTTATTGTCAATTGAGTAATTTATAAACAGTTTATTGTCATCAAAGAAGAGTAACCAGACAACTTATACACATTTTAAGATATACTCCATCCGGTCCTTAATATAAGACATTTTGATTTGTCCTACATTTCATCTAGTATGCATTTTTACTTGACAAAAGAATCTTAAAAATATATTTTTACCCAAGTCATGTTCTCTAGATTGTTATGAAATATTTTTAAGGTTATTTATCAATTAAAAAGACATTATAGATGAAACTTATGACAAAATCAAAATGCCTTATAATAAGGACCAGAGGGAATACTTAATTAAGATGGGTAAATTACTTGTAATTATATCCTCAAACGAGCCCTATTATCACAAATAAGTCATTAATATTATTTTCTTTTGAGGACAATTTTGAACTATTTAAATCAAAATTGCATTTAAATCAGAAAGTGACACTTATTTTATAATTTATCCGTTTTGCTAAAATGATACTTATTTCACAACGTAGAGAGTATCATTCTGCTCTCCGGTTTAAGGAGTACATTTTTATTTTATTTTCTTTTTTCAAAAGGGAGTACAAATTTTTGAAAGGCATTAAACGGAAAAGTTGAATGGATTTTCAAAAAAAATAAAAATAAAATGAAACTGTACTACTTTTTTCCTTAAATTTCTTTTGAAAACTTATCATCATTCTATAAAAATCTTGTTTTCATTTACTAGGAGCGGACTTTGGAGTTTGGTTTCTTTTACTCCCTCTTCCTCTTTAGCAGTTCTAAATTTAATGTTTCAAACTCTTCATTCTTTAGTGGCTCTTTAAATCCCCTGTACTTGATGCCTTCAACGAAATCATATACAAGACTTCAATTATTCCTCAAAATCAGAATTTCGACTCTTCACTTACTTCAGTTATTCTCTTTACTTTTTAATGCATCACATTTCCAACTGTGCCTCTATTTATATTAACAAAGAACGAGTACAACAACGACACTCAACATTGTATAATCTAGATTAATATTAGTTCCTCCATTTCAAAATAAGTGTCATTCTACAATTTGCATACAGTTTAAGAAACACTTAAATAAGGTAACTAAATTACTAGAATATTCTCAACCAACTCATTAAAATAAATAATTATAAAAAATACTGGTGAGGGTATGTTTTGAAATTTTAGACAAAAAATGAATTGGAATCATAAAACGACACTTATTTTGAAATTATTTTTTTTCTAAAATGACATTTATTTTAGAATAAAGGGAGTAAAATATTGTCAGTTTTACATGTTATTAATTGTTGAACTTCTTTAATTAATAGGGCATCAAGATGATCTGTTACGCACATTTCATACACATTATTTGTCATCTAACGATCAAGTTGGTCCGCTCCACTCTGATATTGACACTTAATTCAATTATCAAAAGAAAAAAGGAGAAAAGAACGAAGAGTAAGAAAGGGTAGTATAACCTAATTAATTAGTTTGGTCTATCCAACTAGCTCATTCAAAAAACACGTGAATAAGTTTAATAAAAGAGTTCAATCAGTTCAAGTTAAGTTAATTAAGAAGTTACTATAAAATCACTATAAAATTCAGCATATGTAGAAGTTACATAAGATAAAGAGCATGTACTCCAAAATATTTTTAGTAACCGAGAGTTGCAAGTTAAGACGTTCATTAGCATCAGCGACGTTTATTTTATAATGTAAATTAGATGCTTGTCCCGGACAAATGTCCGGGGGCGTCCCACCTAATAAATCGATATGTAAATAATCAAAACTGATTAGGAATGAATTTAGTTTTTGATGAAGATAATTGATTGACCAGAAATTAATTTTTCGGAAGTCCTAAATAAATGGAGAAGGAAAATTTCATACAGTGTCAAATTCAAAATTTGAATGAACGTGACCATCTGATCTCTTCGTTAATATTGTAAATATATTTTTTATTTTTAAAAGGAGGTGACACGTGGCAGAATGATTAATGCAATATGGTGCATTTGGAGCCAAAACATTTTAATAAAAAAATGCCACATCAGCATCCTGTTTTCTGCTTTAATAGGGTAAAAGGGATAAATAAATATAGTTTGAGCTAGCCTTTCTCAATTTGAATTCGGTTTAGTACGTGTTGTACATCAAAGACAGAAAAAAAAAAAGAAAAAGAAACGAGAAAATAAAAAATGATGGTATTTCTGAATTTTTTTAATATTTGTATTATTTTTAATATAAATTTTATAATTCAATATAGATTTTTTTTCTGTGACGAAGAGAGTATTTTTTTTTATTCAAAAGGTTATGTTTATTAGCATTTGGAAGATTTTCTTGTTCAATCTACACAAAATCTCAAAGCACTGAAAATAAAACTGGAACCTAGCTAGCTCCTCTTATTGATGGCTAATGGATTAAGATTAAACATTTCGTACCTTGTTGTATTTTCGCCAATTTAAGTACCTTTCTAAACAAACCAAAACGGATCTTTGGATGGAGGATAACTAACTACCTTGGACTCGTCAACGGGCTCTTTCTGTAACACAAATTTGTTCATTGTTTACGATATCTGATACATTGTGTACACTATGATGCCTCTTTTCCCAAACTTAGGATGTCATTCCTCCATTTGATGAGGCGTTGACTAACTAGAGTGTCCTAATGATTAGGAAGGCTCCACCCATTTATCTAAAGTTCGGCCCCTGGATGCGTGTACTAATTATAAGCTCGTAATTTTTTTGGTATAAAGGAAAATTATAAGCTCGTAAATTTTTACTCCATGTTTTCTAAAATGTGCATGGTTAGTTATTGGACAGTCATCATTTAGAAGTTTGTGATTTTCATAGACGTCCCAATATCAATGACTCACAAAAAAAAAAAAAAAAACTCTTTTGTTTATAAAGAAATGATCCCCTGTGTGCACCAATACTCCATGTATTTCCTTTGTTCTAAAAAAAGTTAATAACTAAATAAAAATACTTTACATCATAAATTGTAAATTATAGTAGAGAAATATACATTCACAAATTATAATGTGAACTATTTTCCTGGAACCAATTAGAGGGAGTAATATAAAAATGGGGAGTTGAATAGTACTCTTGCATCTCAAATTAGAATTTTAAACCTATGCAAAAACTGTTGTGGAAATTACTATATGGTCCTCCTAAACCCTCATCTTTTATTGAGGAAAACAAACACATTAAATTTTGAGATTCATGATTTAATTGTAAATCTCAAAATTCAATTTTTTTTTGGGAGAGAGTATAACGCAACTAATAAAAAGTATATATTACAAGAAGAGAACGCATGATTACATTGTGTGGGATACATTATTACACGATTTATATATAATTGTATCGAACTTAAATTATACATAGTATAATAAACATGCATTTAATAACAAAAGATGCGTCCATGCCCTTATACATAAAACAATTTATGCAAATACCAAAGACTTGTCGCAGTTTCAGCGACTATATGGGACTAAAGTAACACACGTCGTTGATACAATGATAGTTGTCGCCACCACAACAATCTCCGTCATTTTGGCAAACGCCGCCCTCTAAAATGCAACATCGGCCGGCATCATTACAAACATTGTCGGTGCCACAACAATCATCATTTCCTCGGCATTCCCCGCCAACGAGGGTGCAACATCGCATGTTTATACATTGTCGAGGTTGCGGAGGGTAAAATGGGAAATTCCAATCACAACACTCTTTAACAGCTTCACATCCGTGACCACCAAGTGGTAAACAACATTCATGTGTATTCTTAGCGTCACAAATACTCCCCGGAAAGGGACAATCACTGTCGGATCCACAATCTGACATTACTGCTCCGTATCCACCGTTCCATTCATAAAATGCTGTCGTATCCCGTAAAACTGCAAATATAAATAATTACCACGAATCGCAAATGCGAATATCAAACTTAATATAAATTTTTTTTAGATAGAGAAAATACTTATTTGTTCAGTAGGATAGGCCATTACAAATTCAATCACCCATGACTTTGGATGTATGGGATGGCTAGCGACCGATACAGCAAGAATTAAAACAAATTAGGAAGAGTTAGAACGAGAGAAAAAGAGAGTAGAGGAGACTTACAAAATATGAGGCCCATGAGATAAAGACTTACAAATAAAGATGAACACTTACTAATCAACATGATTTTGAGATTAGTGTGTTTGTCTATGGTTTTCTTGTGTCTCCCTAACCCTTTAAATCGAGGTATATATAGAGTCTGAACTATGTATGTACACCGATGATTTTGTTTGTTTTCTTATTATAAATTAAACAGCACAAAGCCCCATGAATACATGTCCTAACCAAAGTTGTTACTCTACTAATGTCCAAGTTAATTATGTAACCTTCGAAATTCAACTTTGGTTTGTCAAATTCATATATTTTGTAAAAGTGTTTCTAAGTCCAGAAAACATTGAACGGATATGAATGTACGATGATTAATGTACCATTGATTTTACGGACAGCAGATCCATGATTAATTTATATTTGAAGCAGTCAAGAGGTAATAGGAATATTGATTAACTTTGTCATTGAAAGGTTAAAAATGAAAATGGAACTTGGATAGGAGCCTAGGAGGGTTGGGATGGGATGGCGGTTAAGATTAATGTTAGTCATTTCAAACATCTTCTTTTAAGATAATAATGAGCGAAAGATAACTGGAAATTAAAATTCATCACTTTGTTGTTGCTTGTGTCCCTTCCAAAATGCTCTCTAATTTTTGTCTTCGTCAAGATCGAATAATATAGGTTGAGCTGATCACATCACAAAGTAAACGATGATGTCTATTTCAAAGAAAGCACATTAAAAATTCAATTCTAAATATTGTTTCGAGGTATAAACTTGTTAGGACCTAGCTTGCTGAACATTAATAAAAGGTACAACTTGTCAAAAATTATGGTCTATGAACAATTCGTATTTGTCTTTGTTTTAATTCGAAGGCACACGCAACAGGGTATTAATTAATCACGCAAGTCTTTGTTGCAACAAAATTGGATTAACGACAAATTAATTTTTCTATTTAATTTAATTTTCATAATTTTTTTTTTATTTTTATTTTTTGGTATATTCTGTTCTTTGGCGTTTGTGGAAAGGAAGGTAAAAAATATCACAGCAAATTCTCGGCTTGTCCTTACATATGCCAACCATTTTGTTATTTTCTTTTCTTTTTTTCTCTCTACTGGTCGGTGTTGATATATCTTGTTCTTTTTGTCGAAACGGCCATTGACATTAAGAACTTACTTCTAGTTGTTCCTAATAAGATTTTTGGTTGATGAGATTCCAAAACTTGTTGAAGTGAATTTGATTCCTATTAATTTGATTAATACTGATGGTGAAAACCATTCAGTCAAATGAATGCGTTATGTCTATAGTTCCAACAAAACTAGTGAAAACTAGGAGAACTAAAAACTAAAAAAAAAAAAAAACCAGCGAATATATTTATTATACTATTTTTGTTCAATAAAGAATAAACTGACTTAGAACTGCCAAATGATTAAGGTCCTTGTAATTTGTCAGGAGGGGTTCGTTTTGTGTCCTTAGCATAAGATTTTTAAGGATTATCGGTACGAATATATATTGAATGTTTAGGAGTAAATGGTCACATCCCAAAGCACACAAAATGTCAATTCTCTATAGCCCATCAAGCGAAGCTTGAGAAGAAAATCACGAGTTGGTTGCCGTTCAAAAAATTTTACGTAAGAACAAACTCTATTCTACCATTTCAAAAAAATAAAAATAAATAAATTCTATTCTGAATGGTATGAATTGGCTGATATCTTGGGCTAATTGACGGATGGATGATTAAAAAAAAAAAAAAAACCTAACTGTGTGTGTTCTTAGGTATCCAAACTTTAAATTTCCTTTTCAAAAAAAAAAAAAAACCTTTAAATTTCTGAATGGATTGGAATATAATTATACGTTAAAATGAATGATTCATACACGAAAGGAATTTTTTTAAAAAAACCTACTTTATTAATTAATATGAATGATATGAATGAGGAATCGAAACGAATGATTAATGAAAATGTCGTTGTCTGTACTGTTTGAATTCGACATCTCCGTTTACTTTTGGATGTGGATCACTTCAGTCTAAATATTCCGTCGGTTTAATGGTCTATATTAAAGAGATTGACATGAAAAGAACACACTCGACCACCACATGTATGATATATCGGATGAATTACAATTTCTACAAAAATTATTCTACATTTATAACTCTTTTTTCCTTTTCGCCTTAATAATGGAAAACAAGAAACGTCCTTAAGCAATTACCAAGATATTTTGTCTTTTCATCTTCTACACAGTTTCATTGGTTTGACAATATTTCTCAAATTCCTAAAACTAGATATACAATTGAAATCGGTTATGTGGATCGAAATCAAAGTGACGTCAATCTCCCACTTACTGTACAATGACAGATAATCCAAATGACATATTAGAATTGAGAGTATTAAGAAATGAATTTCAAATATATAAAAAAGAGTTTATTCAGAAAAAAACATAGAAAAAAGAAAATAGCTTTTCAGAAAATACAAAAATGAAAAAACTAGAATACAAAATCTTTGTTATGATTTTTTACAAAATAAATGAAATGCATGTTTTATTCTTTCATTGGTTAGAAAATTATACTTCTTTTCAAAAAACCAATAATGTTCATGGCGTTAGGTGAAGAAAAAGGTGTTGAATTGCTTGACAAGGAAGTTGCTCAAGTCAAGGTGCGTTCTCTCGCACGATGTACATGCTTGTCTAAGTGCTTATGTGATCTAAATGTTTTGATTGTTATGTACAGAATTTTATAAATGCTTTCTTTGATTTATGTTGAAAATGTTTTGGAATTGAGACTATATGCACATACGATATTGCGGTAGTGATCACTATAGTGAAATGGGACGAAAAAGCTGGAAAGCCCAAGTCCTAAGGCTAGAGTAGCCTTAAGTTAAAATGATCCCTAATTTCGGAGGGTTTATATCTGGAACTGTGCACATGTTATCATGATAAAATATATAACTATGTCTCAATTTCTAAAGTTGTGAATGTGTTATTTCTGAAATGAGAAAGTTACGAAGAGAAATGTTGTTTTATAAAATGGAAGTGTTCTATGAAATATTTTTTAAATGATCATGTTTCCATGAAATGTTTTCGAGTTTACATAAGTACTTGAACTTGCATGTACTGACCCCCCAATAGATACTTCGAGTGACAGTGATGACGATTACGACAATGGGGAGTATGATGGGGAAGAATGGTAGATTGGTGACCACTAGGCGAATTAAAGAAATGTTGTTTTGTATTTTGTTATAGTTTAAGTCTGGTGCATAAGACTCTAGTAATTTGCTTTTGATAAATAATATATGGTAGTTTGGATTTATCTATCTTAGAGTTTTTTAAAAAAAGAAAACGTAAGATGCCTTACTTGTATGACATGGGACATAGTTCTTTGTTCTACTTGTGGCGTGTCAACTAGGCCCGAGGTTCGGGGTGTGTCAAGAAGTGAATATTTTGTTGTGGACTAATAGATTCGTGACTCTTAGAAAGATACAAGATGTTTGGGTATCAGTGTTACTGACACATGCCCATGATCAAACAATATAACAGAAATAATAATCGAGCGGGAATCAAATAAATACTTTACAAATAAACACACCAAACAAAACACCAAAGTACCATATTATATAGTGAAGCCAAATTTTAGAAATCGGAGACCAAGGCATAGAGCACTTACTTGGATTTGGCTTAGTTTACAAATGAAATCTCTATCCCCATTTATAGAATTCCTAAGTCAGTTAACATCACATAATTTATTAACTAAAAAATGCTAATCTAGGTCGGTGGGAGCAATAGGATTTTTTTAGAGATTTAATCAACTACAACTTGCAATGGATTAAGGCGGTGGAGGGATCACTTTTCTAAAGCTTTCTTGAACCTTTAAAGTCGGTAGACTTTGATTAATCAAAAACATTATGTTGCCTTGTTACTTCCAAATTCTTCCAGAAACTTAAGTCGGTGGAAGCTTTGAAATTGAACTCTATTTTGCTGCCATTTAGAGAATCTTCTTCTTCCTTCTAGAATCAATAAATTAGTCGGTGCTATAACTTTAACACTCCCCCTCACCGACTAATTTCTCGTGCTTCAATCTCCATGTCTTTTCATGTTATCGTCGACATTATCCAAACTTGTCTAGAACTCGCTTGCCATTTAATCTCACACTTTCATTTACTTTACTTCTTGTTGCAATTCCTTTCATTCCCCAAAACAACACTGGACGTCCCAATACTTTATATTTCTCGATCAATCCACCTGACTGCCATTTGACGTGTTTCAATTTTGGCACTTCTTTTCTCGTGATTGTATGCCATGTTATCTTCTTTGGCGTTCCACCAAAAACTACGGGCTCTTCTATCTCCGTAGAAGCAATATCTGCTTGTTTTACTTGGCCCGATCTTTGAAATGGAGGATAATTCAAATCCTCCTTTTCTATTGCAGTAGTCTGCTCCACCATCTTCGAAAATTCTTTGAAGGTTGTTGGCTCTTTGATTTCTTCGACCATCGTCTCCTCACTTGAACAAGGAATACTTATTGCCTTACAAATGTTAGGCGGCGACCTCGTCTTATTTTCCGTGACGACAACATCACCTTCAACATCTTTAGACTCATTTCACATTGTCTCTTCATTGGCTATCATTAGATCATGACATTCAAAGTCAACTTCCCAATCAACGTCGTCGTCAATCTCATCACGTATAGAAACTGATGACTCTTACTCGAGTTCTTCCACCACCTGGACAAAGGAACTATGAATATCCCATAGCTTGTCTTGGCTAGAAGTTGCTACATTTCCTTCTACTTGGTTTCTTTGACAATCTCGGGCAAAGTGCCCTCTCCCGTTGCACCTATAACAAGGAACGCTTTCTCGACGGTCATCTCCACATTGACCTGTTTAACAATCTCGGGCAAAGTGCCCTCTCCCGTTGCTCCTGTAACAACAAATACTTTCTTGATGGGCATCTCCAACTTTACATGTGTCTGCTCCCCCTCGCTGCGACGGTTGCCATTTCTGCATTCTCCTTCTTTATTGATTCCCATCTTCTTTTCCATCATCGGATCTCGCAACTCTTCTATTCTGAAACCCTCTCTTTTTGGTAAAAAGAGCCTCCTCCTTGTCATTCAAAGCCACTATGGATAGTTTGTCATACAAAGTTTCTTCGTTAGACAAAATGTTCTCCAACTCGTCGAAGGTTGGTTGAACAGCCCAACCACGAGTCGCAGTATCGAGACCCTTAAACTCCAGTCTCAAACCATGGATGATAATCCTCCACATCCTTGTCTCATTGACAACATTATCTGGATCCAACTTAGAAATCTCCTCACATAAAGACTTTACTTTAGAAAAGTATTGACTTACAGTGAGGTTCTGTTGCGAGATTGAAAACAACTCATTCTCGAGTCGTTGTAACTTCGCGTCATTCTTCTTGGCGAAAGTGTTTCTCAAAATATCCCTTCCTTTGGTGTTTTCGCTGACTTGATCCGTTGCGTCTGCTCATCCTCTACTGTAACTGTCTGCACGTACATAGCCTTCCCGCATTTCATCTCCCACTCTTTCAGAGCTTTCACATCGCCAACTTGTGGTGTAGTACTTTCTCCTCCGATAATATCCCATAGATCCTCCTGACCTATGAGATAATATCTCATCCGGGTGCTCCAATTCCCGTAGTTGTTGCTATTCAGCTTCTCCATTCTACTAGCAAACGCGGAAAAGTCCGCCATACTCTCTTAGTGTCCCTGACACTAACAACACACGATGGTCCCTAACCAATCACGACCTTAGTCCCTGACTGTGCAATCTTCAAACAGTTCCCGACTTTAAACTCTGACAGAGTAATGATATACTCTGCACCTGCAATTGAGCACCACACAAACAACACAACAATAACCACCCCCAACTATCACCACAACCCCGCTTCGATACCACTTGTTGGGAATCAGTGCTACTGATACACGCCCATGATCAAACAATATCACACAAATAATAATCGAGCGGGAAGCAAATAAACACTTCACAAATAAACACACCAAACAAAACACCAAAGTATCATATTATATAGTGTAGCCAAACTTTACAAATCGAAGACCAAGCCATAGAACACTTACTTGGATTTGGCTTAGTTTACAAATGAAATCTCTAGCCCTATTTATAGATTTCCTAAGTCGGTTAACATCACATTTTATTAACTAAAAAATTCTTATCTAGGTCGGTGGGAGCAATAGGATTTTTCGAGAGATTTCATCAACTACAACTTGCCATGGATTAAGGCGGTGGAGGGATCACTTTTGTAAAGCTTTCCTGAACCTTCGAAGTCGGTGGACTTTGATTAATCAAAAACATTATGTTACCTTGTTGCTTCCAAATTCTTCTAGAAACTTAAGCCGGTGGAAGCTTTGAAATTGAACTCTATTTCTGCTGCCATATTAGAGAATCTTCTTCTTCCTTCTAGAATCAATAAGTTAGTCAGTGCTATAACTTTAACAAATTTGTGATGTTAGAGGCGATTTCGGGTAGTGATAAGGGGTGATTGTGAGAGTTTAGATTGTCGGGTATGCCAAGCTCCACAACACATTTTAGTGCCATGGAATTTGCAAAGCTATACATGTGTTTCCATATCTCAGCTTGACCAAGAAGAAGCTCTCTTTCTTCATCTACACTCTCCATCGGAATTATGAAAACTGCTTATGTTTTTGCAATTTTGAAAATGGTATAGAAGCAATTTGAGTGCAACAATTAAGTCCGCTTGATGCAGCATATAAAATGTCATTTATTATATTTCGATATGATATTCATCCAATCGTGGTAGGTTAAGGTGTTTGTTAAAATTTTCCAAAACATAGTTGATAATGCTTGTCCACTTTTTACAAAATATATTGCACTTAATCATGGAAATAAAGATTAAGTTTAGAAAGCTATGTTGCAATCAGAAAAAGGTACACTAATTGCGGACAACAATTTGGTATCCTACGTCTGCAAAAGTGTCTCCTTCATTCACGGGCATATAAAATAAATACTCGTAATTTTTTGTACAGTGACTTTCTCAATGATTCTACTTTGCTAGGTAAACCAACTTAGGTTTGCAAATAATTTATTTCGTTTACAAATAACGAAGAAAAACCAGAAAAGATGAAGGCTTTTAAGTTTTTCGGTACAATAAAGATAGTGTCAGTTGTTTTTGAACACTTCACCCCGTCTAAACAGCTCATTCGCGGATAAAAGAATTTTGTTATGAAAATTTTTGGGTATGAGAAGATTTGTGGATTAAATACTTCATATCTTAATTAGTAGATTATAAATTATGATGGTACTTTTCCCCCTTACCTACCAAGCGTACTTTACTTGGCCTGTGAAGTTTTTGCTTCCGAAGCAAAAATTTCTCGAGTCATATCATCTTCTCAATGTGCATGTCGAACTGGTCCTCGAAAACAAGTATACATATCTTCCGAAGAGGTGGCTGCTAAGAAAGTTGTATAATGAGACATAGAATATTTAGAATAAAATTTTTTTTAAAAAAAAATAGGGAAGAATATGTATCCTCAAGTTGGCCAATGATGAATTGTCAGGATGCAACGAGCGAGTAAATTATAAACATAGCAAGAAACAACTTGACAAGATCGTAGGAGTGGAAAGTGAATTGGTGGAGCAATAATCGTCAACGAGGTTCAACACGTGGTTCTACATGATAGGGTTGTGGCTGTTCATCGACCATTAT
This sequence comes from Oldenlandia corymbosa var. corymbosa, assembly GCA_949775105.1. Taxonomy (NCBI): domain Eukaryota; kingdom Viridiplantae; phylum Streptophyta; class Magnoliopsida; order Gentianales; family Rubiaceae; genus Oldenlandia; species Oldenlandia corymbosa. Next base: position 3,657,461 of record OX459123.1, read on the forward strand.
GTTTATTAGAACAGTAAACCTATCACTTAGTTTGACTACGGTAGAGTTCGCATTTTTTAGGGCGAAAGAAAAGGAAAATCGTGTAACCAAAAAAGTATGTCCATTCACCATTTGGTTAACACCGGAATATGATCATGACCCAGAGTGAGATCATATGTATTGGAATTCTTAAATGCTTCCTTTCGGATCAAATTAAAGCTCATGTTTATTGTACCGAAATAGTTCAAGAAACTGAATTCATGTTTTGGGATGGTAGTATTCCATATATTGGCAGCTTGTTAGGACTATGGATTCGAGAAGGAAATGGAGTTCTCATTGGAGCTGAATATGCAAATATTGCATAGGTTTTGTGTAGTAAGTAACTAATTACCTTTAATCTCGTATTATAGTACAATAATTCTACTGCTTTATTTGGATTTTATTGTTCTTTTCCTTTTGGAATTAAAACATACTACGTGAAAAAGTATGAACAATTTTGTGCTTGAACGACTGGAATATTTAAAGTTTAGTATGATGTTGCGATAAAGTTTTATTTTAGCATTTATAAAGATCATTGTATATTCTAAAATGATTGTCTATTTTGTTGAATTGAATATTCTTATACAATACATAAGAGAATCATTTGATGGAGATTGTAATACACAAGTCATGCAAGGCTAAAAATACCTAATATCCTTATATAAACTCACTCGTTTACTCCGTTGCATTAATTTTCCCGTCGCAGTGGGCAAAACTCGAAGTTAAAATTGACTTGGGTACTTTTTCTTTTAGCTACAAAAAAGATTACACATTAAAGAAAGAGACTTATGGCTTTGATGGATTCAATCGATGTTCAATATTACTATCCAACTAGTTCATGTTCAAACTTAGTAAGTTAATTTATTTCAAGAGATAAACATATCCCAAAATTTTTTAACTTTGACGAGGGTAAAATATACGGCTAAAGATCGAGACCGGCCCAAGTTCGAGAGGCGGTCTAATAAAAATCCTGCAAATTTTTAGGATGGTCCCGTAATTATTTTTTTATCAATAAAGAGTTTCACAAATAGTTAATCGAGCACTATAAATAAGGATTAACCCTAACATAAAAAATATGAGCAATGAACCTCAAATTTGTATCTTTATTATTATCGATCACCATTAACTTAAGTATCCATGACCACCGGTATAATCCACTGAGGACGTGGTTGCAGTTTTCACGTTTGACAAACTACTAGTTTGTATGCATTCCATAATTTGAACTTTGAACTTCATGTTATACTTACTATAATACTAGATAAATTATTTATATTTGATACAAATAAAATTATAGGCAAACCCCTTTGAATTGATTATTAGCAAAGCATTAAATATTTAATTAGCATTACATGAGTAACTTTTTGCCTCCAAAATAGAATTGCGTATTTTTAAATTGTGCAAGTCAATCCATAGATTTTTTGGTCCTGTTGCAAATGTAAATCTCATCAATTGGATAACTATTCACATTTTGGATTGACACTTCATGTTATCTGTTCCTCCTGTGCCTTTATCCATTTATACGAGTTCTCCACCCCAGGTTAGGTTCTCTTCACCTGAATGGACTATCTCATATTGCAGTTCATCATTATGCATGTGAATTCCCTCCTTGATTTTGGCAATAATTTGTTTCAAACTCATGTTCTAATCTTTAAATATTGATGGTAAATTTGAAAAGAAATTTATGGTTGAAGCGAAACAATAGAATTTGAGTTGTTTAATGGAAAAATTAAAAATCAGCCCCTTTTGCAAAATTATGCCAAGGACCACTAGAAGAGTCATTTCACGGAGAGAGTGTTATTGCAAAAGTGTATAGGGAGATATTTGTAACGACAACAAGAATTCAGGAAAGAGGAAATTTCGAGCCACGTGAATAAAACATGTTTTCTTTAAAACAGATTCGGTCCTTCTAAGCGAGTGTTAAAGGATGAAAGAGTGTCTGTTGTTTGCGTTTTTAGTAAATTTATTTCAAAAGATGATGTTAATTTAACTCTTGTTAAGTTAATTAAATGTTGAAAGTTGGTTTGTTAAACAAATTCTTCGGTTTCTTTTTCTTGAAGGAAGAAAAGTTTTCAGCATTTAAAACAAAAGATGAGGATATGCTTTAAGTTTTATCTTGTGTTTAATTCTTAAGCAGTAATGATTTTTTCCCTATAAATAGGAGTTGGGAAATGGAGTCATATACCATTCTACAACTTAAAAGCCTCTAAACTATTCACTTTGAAATCACTCCTCGCGAGTAAATAACTTTAGTTTTCTTTCTCTTTTCTTTCAAATTGTTTTTACAAATATTGAATCTATATACTTGTTAGTTCTTGTACCCTCTAAAACTAAAAGAGGAATGCATGTTTTATCTGGAGGGAACATTTTATTACACTATAATAGTTTCTTTAGGATAGTGCAATTTTGCGCGACTCGAGTATTTTATTTATATAGCATTTTTTGAGCATTCCCCAACAATCTAAAGAAAACTATCTATAATTCTAGACAATGCTATATTAACCCGTGATTTTATTTTGCTACTCTAACTGTAAGCTCATTCAAGGTGAGTGAAATCAATTTTCTTACGAGGAAAAGTCTTCTAAGCAGTCAACAAGCATCAATTTATTTTATGAAGAAAAGGTGAAAAAGGTTATGTCTTGAAGGTAAACACAAAACGGATAAAATGGTATCACAAATTAAGTTTACCATATTACTGATTAGTTGCATGCTTATCTTCGAGTCTTCCTAAGCTTTAAAATCCATTGATTAAATTTAATGATGCATGACTAGTGATGTGCTTTGGATTTATTAAATTATGTAATGGAGCATGCATACTGCTTTGTTTTGATTATCAATATAAAAGGTCTATCAATAAGTATTGTACTGCAACACATATTCGAAAACTATCATGTGTGTCTCTTGATAATTGCTCAAATAAGAAAGTGTCGAAGTTAGAATCTTGCAAAAGCTATAATGTACCATTGAGAAAACTTCACCAGAGCTTAAACTATGATTGAGAAAATTTGGCGTCATTTTTGGAGGTCAATGAATAACCATTGTTAAGTTGGCACGGTTGGGACGATATTTATTGCTTTATTTTTATGATGGTCAAATTGAAAATGCTTAGGAGTTTTATTAACTTGATCTTCTTTGAAATCATTGTGATTCAAGGACGGAGAAAAAAAAATACGATTATGTGTATATAACTAAAGTTGGTATTCTTACAGTTATCATCTACGATTAGAAAATATCATGTTGTCTCCTTGCTTAAAATTAAATATTGCAGTGACATATTTTGAGAATATTGAGAATGGAAACTAAATTGATTCCTTGAGCATTTCTGGAGGCATGACACGTAAAATTAAATTTATATGTGTGTAGTGTTAACTTGTAATATGAGACAAGTCATACTGTAATACTTGTATGGTTTAATTTGTTTTAAGATTACTTATAGATGAATTACTAAATTCATGTTAAACAAATGAGTTCTTATTCAATAAGAATAGATGATTTACAAAAAGAGAGAACTCATATTTATTCTTGTTTACATAATTGTCTATTTAGGTGAAAAGAAAATACAAACTTCAAAGAGAAGACAAGTTCTCCGCAAGTTAGTTTTCCTTATATGATAACTTATGAAATGAAATTATATCAACATGTTGTTTGCATAAAATACAAAGCAAAGCACTTATTGAACTAACTATGAGGAGTTACGGACCTAATTGAAATATTTAAAAGTGTGGAGGTACTTGGCTAAAATGATATTGTTTGAATAAAAAAAAAAAGGAGTATGTTGGTTCAAAGACCTACAATTGCATGTTATTTTCAAAAGCGATGATAATGTGTTTGATTGTAAAATAATTGAGTTAAGGAATATTGATTTCTATGGTTGTATTATATTGTCACAAGAACACTATGTTGAGAGACTTCTTAAAAAGTTAAATTATTTTGAGGTGACACTTGTGAATACTCCTTATGACTCTAGCATTCATTTGAGAAAAAATCGTGGGGACCCAGTTGGTTAGTCTAGGTATGCTTAGATTATTGGGAGTCTGATGCACTTGATGTACTTCTCGAGACCTGATATAACTTATGTTGTATGTAGGCTGAGTCGATATACTCATAATCCCAACCGTGAACATTGGTCTGAAATAGAGAGACTAATGAAATATTTGAGAGGAATCAGTAATTATGATATCGTGATGAAATCACTGAGAGAAACCGAATTATAGTATCTAATGATATAGTTGAGAAGAACCATTAACAATGGTATCCTATGTATATTGTGGATTTTTCACTGATCCTGAGAGGATCAATGGTGTTAAATGAGTCTTTGATTCATGTGAGACAAAATATACTAGTGTCTATGTGTTCACCCTTATGAGGGGTGAAATTGCGATAAAATTAGCCAAGTAAAGTATAGTTGCTAGGTCCACTATGGACTCAGAGTTTTGGATCTTTGAAGCTGGGTATAGTTACTATGTCTACTATAGAGTAAGACTTTATAACTCTGGAGATGGCTACTTTAGAGGCCGAGGGATAAGAAACTTCTTAGTCGATTCCCTTATAAAAGGATGTGATGCCTCCGATGTCTTTGCAATATGATTGTCAAAAAATAATTTATAAATGCAAAGAATACTATATATGATTGTAAAAGTATATTTAAAATTGAGACACAACGTTGTGATACAATAACTCAGAGATGGAATTATTTTCATAGAGTATGTGAAGTCAGAAATGAATTGGGCCGCTTCACTGACTAAATCTGTGTGAAGAAAATTAATTCTTCAAACCTCATATGAGATGGGTCTTAGGCCAAACTTGAAGTCAACAAAGATGGTAACCCAACCTATGTAATTGGAGAACCCATAAAGTACGTTCATATGGGTAATAACAAGTCGATGTTAGGCTCTGACTGCACTAGATTTTATATCGTTGTGTGATAGTGCTTTAACTGCTACTTAATTGGAGGGATGAGTTTTAAACTCTTAATGATTTCATATTCCTTATGGATGATATATTTAAAGCAGTGTAGACTTCATAAATCACCTATATGAGAGTGGAATAAGGCCACTCCTATAGGGTTTTATTGGCCAAACCCTTGGAGCTCCCATGAACTACCAAGCACGCGCACGGCCAAAATAATGCGCATAAAACGCGTTGACAACAAGTTGTGGGTTATGATGTGGTTTGTAGAACTTCTGTCATACAACAAATAATTTGTTGGTTCATAGAAATTTTAATTTCACCAACAATTGTGTGTGTCATGTTTTATTGATCTATGTTTGGTTCATAGTCCGAAAGAAACCAAGCTTATGCATTGCTACCTTATAGATCAAATATTTGTTTTACTAAAAATCTTTTGAAATATGTGGGGGATTGTTGTCGTTCTTAGTAAATTTATTTCAAAAAATGATGTTGATCAATTTAACTCTTGTTAAGTTAATCAAATGTTGAAAGTTGTTTTGTTAAACAAATTCTTCGATTTCTTTTTCTTGAAGGAAGCAAAGTTTTCAGCATTTCTATATGTATATAAAAGGGAATCCCCTTTTTGTTGCATGGTTAAAGGGGGGTTCCCGGTGAAGGATGCTGACATGGTTACTCCGTGTTGGACCGCTTCGTTTTTCCCCATTGGCCGGCCTCTCTATGAGAAACTTTTTCTCCCCGTTGCCCGATTCTCTTTTTCTCTTAACAAAGTTTGGCGGCATAATTTCACTCCACTGAGAAGAATAGAATAAAATTTCCCAGTCTTTTTTCCTCTTCGACTATCAGATTTCCTTTTGGATTTGTCATCAGCTATCCACGTCCAAAAGGTTAGGGCGTTTTTAATTTTTGAAATCACCGGATCTATTTTAGTCGCTGCATGTATACTGCTTTCTGTTTGTGAATTTATGTGGTTTGTTATCCGTCTACCAGTAGAAGAACAGAGGGAACTTAGGATTGGGGTTCTCGGGGAAAGAAATTCAAGGGTTTAGAGTGAGTTCATTTGAATGTTTAATTTCATTTTTTTTTTTGATTGATGCATGTAAGGTAATCCCTTTTTGACTTAATGGCAAGAGCATGCCGCTGGTCATATTTGTTCATAGAAGAATTACGAACATAGCTGTCACATGGACTAAAGAGCTTTCTGTGTTCGTTTTTTAATGGTTAATTAAGAAGTCCGAAAAATTAGCTCTAAAACAAAACAAAAAAAAGGGAAATGGGAAAGCTTCAAAAGGGGAGGAAAACAGAGAACTTAAGGCTGTTAAGGTGGTTTTTAGTTTGGAGAACGCACGTAGCTCAAGGTTTTGACATTCAGTAGGTAACCTACTAATCTCCTCCTATAAATCTGGTTGGAATTTGTTAGATTAAATTGTTTAGAATAGAATTATTAGGAGTAGCTCTTTCTTGCTTCTTAGCTTCATTAATCCAATTAGACATGCTAGATTACTTAGCTTCATTGTTATATTTTGTGTGATTTGTTCTCCATCGACTGGCAGAAGAACAGAAACAACTTTGGCTTGAATAATGCGTCAAATATATTGGAGTTCACTTTGTGCATGTAAGGCGGTTGATTATACGTTTGAAAGAGTCTACGAATTCGTTTTTAATCTTTCGGTCTGCAAAAATTAATCCAAAATGGGTTTCTTTTGGTAAAACTCCGCATTTTGAATTAAAGTATGAATACTGATTATGTTTCACGTCGGCATAATTGAAGTCAGTCCCCTTTGTTATATAAGTTTGTTTCATTGCGTGTCATGTAGGAATTGGGGAAGAACAACGGCAATTTAGGTTTGGGTTTTCAGGAAACAAATTGAAGGGTTTAAAGTGAGTTGATGTTATGTTAGAATGAGTTTATTATTCGTCTACTATTGATATTGAAATGGATGCTTAATTTTATTCCTTCTCAATTGATGCGTGTGAGGTAGTGCCAAAATTATATACTGGGTTTTGCTCAGTGTTTGATTTGGTCAATCTGGACCGAACAAATTACTTCATGGTTTTGAGACTTCGGTTTTTAAATCTTATTGTTATTGCAGTCCATATTGATTTTGTACTATTGAATTGAATTGATATGGGAAAAGAAAGAAGGCCTATGGCCGAAAGGTTTTCATAAAGTAAAAGAAATGGGATCAGCTGACAAATGTGGAAGACTACGCTTCACTGGAGTTGGGAACACACCGTGTCTACGTTGATGGGTCATATATGATTAACGATTGTAAAGGTGCAGCAGCTTTGGAGATTTGGAATTGGAAAGGGGAGAAAATCGAAGAGAATGGAACTGTTTTTGCATCCATCTCCGCTGCACAGTCGGAAGCCCTGGGAATGTTGTATGCTATGCAAGAAGCTCTTAATTTAGACGTGCAGTAAAAGCTCTGCTACCTAGATTTATTTTCTCTACTTCAAGTCTACTAACATTTAACTATTTCACAATTCATAAAGCTACTTTTAAGATTAACAATATTTTTGCTAATATCTCATATCTCTTATCTCTACTTCGCTTATTGTTGCCAATCATTATCGTACTTGACATACACGAAAAGGGGGCAAAAACAGAGAGAGTTTGGTGTTGAGCGTGTACTTGGGTTAGGAACAGATGGGCGAAATAAATTAGAAGATAGAACTTGTTACTATTGCGCCACTATTTGTTGACCATATGGATTTTGTGCGTTCAACTTACTTAAACTTATTTACATCAATATGTAATATAGTTTGTCTACAAAGTACAAACACTGTGATATAACCTTCTTTACTTTTATTCAAACTAACAACAAAATATATTAATATTACACACTGAAACAAAAACAAAGCCCCCGGGCTCCGCTCCCACCACAGCCGCACATCGTGCGGCTACCCTCCGCTAGTAAAACAAACGATGAGAATATGCTTCAAGTTTTATCTTGTGTTTAATTCTTAAAGCAGTAATAGTTTTGCTAAATTTTACGTTAATTCTCCCTTTGGTTTTTTCCCTACAAATAGGAGTTGGCAAATGGAGTCATAGAAACCATTCTACAACTTAAAAGCCTTGAAATCACTCCTCACGAGTAAATAACTTTGATTTTCTTTCTCTTTTCTTTCAAATTATTTTTACAAATATTGGATCTATTTACTTGTTAATTTCTGTGCCCTCTAACACTAAAAGCGGAAGGCTTGTTTTATCTTGGGCGAACATTTCATTACACCAAAATAGTTTCTTTAGGACAGTGCAATTTTGCGACTCAAGTATTTTATTTATATAGTATTTTTGGAGCATTCTTCAACATATGTTTTCCAGGATAGCACGGATAACATGATCTTCTCTTGCACTTAGACTAAATCATCGACGAGCTGGAATATAGGACTTCGATGAACACAAAAAAAGGTAAGGAGGATTTGACAAATGGAAGAATGGAGGAAGTTGGCTCATTGTTCTTGGTCATCTTTGGAATTTTAGAAGTTAGCCTTTATCTATAGGTAGGAGAGGAAACAAAATCATGGCTGCCAATTCAATTGGATTAAATGCAATTATTTATTTTCCAATTAATAAAAATAAAAGTATAGATTAATGTAAAACAGTTTCAAGTTTGAGAAATGAATTGGTTGTTTAATATTTCAATTTAAATGTCCATAACTCTCCATTTAATTGATTGGAAAACTGAAACCGTTAGTAAAACATGGATTGATCAGATTCGCGAGTTATAGGCTGGGTTTTGATATGTTTTCTTGCAACTTCTTCTGAAACGTTTGCTTCTCTCTTGTGACATGGGATTGATATGATGCTGCTGTCCAGCCAACTAATTCATGCAAATATGATGTTGAATGCTTATGGGGAATGGACAAAAAGAAAGACGACAAGTCAATGGTGCAAATCATAGCATTTGTCATCTTTGGTTTCTCAATTTTTAATCGGGATTCGGTTTGGTCTTCAACCTTTAGTAATAATTGAGCTTTGTAATATATATTGAATTAATGTAGTACAATCAGAACATATTAATAGTGATGAATACGTTTTTTTTCTGACGGGACACTACGCATTATATGTAATTTCATTGTCATAAATCGTGAGTATATTGGAATATTTTCGATCTCGTAAAAACAAGGAAAGTCATACGAGTACATAATGAGAACGAAAACAAGGACACAATAGTAACAATCACCGCATCAAATTGCATCGTCATTCGGTTTTGCAAATTGATAAGGTTATTGAAATCATTACATTCAAAAGAAATGAAAAGTAAATAAAAAGAGAAAAAAGAAAATACACACACACTTTGAAGAAATCGAAAAAATTTGCGGGGATCGAGTTGGATCCATTGTTTATGAAATAAAACACAGCAGCAAGCAGCAAGCAGCACCAAATCACACAACACACTGTCGCCGTCAACTACTAGAAGCAGCCTGCTGCTGGTAAGAGTTTACAGGTAACAGCGTTGACGACGTTAGAAAGGTCGTCCCAAATCGAGAGCTTTCTTGGAGTTGGTCGAATAGCTTCTGCCTTCGGCACCATTCCGTAACCTGCAGAATCAGGGAGCATTAATTAGATTATATGATCTTTCATTCACACAATTAAGATGAGTTAATATGATTAAATTGATTAAAGAAAAATATGGTACCAAAAATGTTACTAAAATGAATGAAAGAAATAAAATGGCCTCATGTTCCCTTATCCCACATGGATGAAAGGAAATACTTGAACTCAACATATATACCCCATGTACTATTCCCCTCATAACCAATTGGTTTTGAGGTGGAACCACATGTAGGCTTATAGTTGGACTTTCAAGAGTTACAATCCCATATAGACTAGGAAAAAAGCGAAAGATTGATGTCGAAATCAGCAAAACAAAACCAACTTAAAAACTATAAAAATGAATAAATTAGGTCGATTTTACAGGGACAGATTAAACACTAACAACCCTGAACGAATCAACTACTAACAACAAAATGAAAAAGAGACCATTTCCGTAAATTAGTTAAAAAGGGACTACGTAATTAGCTTACTGATTGCTAAGAGGCAAAGAATAAGAATGACATTGATGAACTTGACTGAAACACAACCCTTCGCCATTTGAAGTAATGAAGCTCTTCTTAATTTGAGAGATGAGTGTTCGAATCAGATTAATTAATGAAGAGAATAAATGGCCTAAAAAAATGATCAATACTGACTAAAGCTGCTTGAGAAAATAAAAGAGGTTCCAATGTTGGCTGAATTTATAGAGACTTTTTTGTACCGCTTTTTGATTGTGATCTATAATAACTTCGTAATACACGCACAGAGCTAATAATTTAACTCGCCAACTAACGTACCGATTGATTTTGATTAGCATTGAAATAATGGGCCACACAGGAATGGCGAAGGGCCAATTAATTTATCCCTAGTAATTTAACTGTGAAAAAGAGAATCATTGGTATTCCACGAATATTAAATTCGTAAATTAATCCATGTATTGCCACCAACTCAATAATTAGGTTACTACTACAAATCTTCGCGGATCACGCACTTATCGGAAAACCATGTGAACGGAATTCCAGCTAGCCGATGATAATCTGAACTGTCATCACAATTTTTCAGATACTTTTTTTCTTTTACTTCTTTTTTTTTTTTAATCTACGACGAGCGACTTTGTAATCAAATTAGTTCTAGAGTCTAGACATATGACACCTCAACAACAAAATATTCCTAACTTCATTACTTTTATTCTATTGTAGTGTTTTTTCTCCCAATTATTTTTTTAATTCGCTGTTATAGCTCATTCGAGATAAAAATCAAAATGAATAAATTTACTTAAATCATGGTATGAGGATCTTTGATTTAATTTCATGTACATTTATTTTTTTATATAAAGAAAAGTGGAGGAAAGTTGGGTTAAAGAAGGATCAAGTTACCCTACAAGCCTCGTTAATGAAATTGTTGACCTCCCAAATCTCAAGTAAAAATTGATCAAGAGAGAAATGAATTTAACCAGTGATTAAACTATATTTTAAGACAAAGAAAAATTCAAAAATATTGAATTAAGACAACTTGAAGATAGTCAATGGTATTCCCCGAATATAAATTAGTTAATCGATCCATCATTTGCCACGCGGCCATAATTTTGTATATATCAATCAAAGTTTATCTTAAAAATTAAATAGGTTACCGCTCCAAATCTTCGCGGATCACGCACTTATCGGAAGACCATGTGAAAGAAATTACGAATTCCAGCTAGCTTGTTGATGATCTGAAATGCCATTACATTTTTTTCAAATTTTTTTTGTTATTTTTTTTAATCTATCACCAGCGGCATTGTAATCAACTAGATCTAGACATATGACACCTCAACAACAAAATATTCTTGCTTCATCACTTTGATTCAATGGCACAGTTCAATCAAGTTAAAAATCAAAATGAATAAAATTTACTTGAATGAACAAACCCTTAAACGAAATGCATAAGTATGCCAAGTTATGATTATAACAATTCTCTACACGAATTATTCTTCATTTAAAAAGTACTCAATGGATAAAAGTAGTTGTGCAGTTAGGAGGACCGATCACGAAGGAACGAGTTGTTGTTGTGTAAATGATTATCTTTGGCATACACTAGGAATAATTTTATAAGGAAGTCTTAACCAAAAAGTAAAAAAAAAAAAAAAAACCCTCCTTAGCGGGCCTAATTAATTGCAGAAAGCAAAGTGATTATCATCATCAACAAAACTGAAGTTGGATTTGAAAACAAAGTTGGGCATTTTGTGCATTATTTAAGATGATGGTGATGTGGGATTCGAAGGAAAGTTGAAGAGTGGCGGCCATAGTTTTCGGCTGCCTGCTCTTCGTTGAAGCAGCCGCAGAGGCGGTAAAAGGTCAATCTTCCTGCTGGTACAAATGTACAGCCCAATCAAATTCGTGGAAGGAGAAGTTGTGTCCAGGACTGACTACGAGCCAGCAACGCCACGACAAAAAGGATTGGTTTTTAATAAAACTAGATGAATTAGACGTGCTTTGAGCGTACACTATGTATGGTCATGTGATGTAAATTATATATAAAAAAAAGAAATAAATTTTTGATAATTAAAAATAGTAAATCACATTACTATCTAATACACTATCTACGAAATATGTTAACAAATTTATCAGTACATAAAATATAACTTTTACTTAGAGTGACAAGCCGTCGTCACACTAGTCAAATATTAATTACCTACTTAATACAGTTACTAGTAGTAAAGTAGCAAGCAGGGTCGATCCCACAGAGAAGGTTACCAAGTACCGGTTAAAATTATTTCTTATTATTATTTAGATTAACAATTTGTCAATTTAAACTAATCTAAACCTAAAACTATCAATTACAATTAATTTAAGAATTTACACAAAGAAAAGAAAACCTAGGAGAAAGGGTTCACCTAACGACAATTCAGTTTAACTCAACTTATAGATATGTGACTTTAGACTTTCATTAATCTCACAACGATTCACCTATTTAAGAAATATTCACTGTCGTGATATAATTCTTTTACTTATACTAACCCTATGACTACTGTCGTGACTATAGGGATTAACAAAAGCACATTAAGAACTTTAGAATCTCTAGCTGCAAAGGCGGTGTTCCTACTATCGTGGCTCACTACCTAAGTTTAATATTTCCATGAACTAATGTTAACCTTCAACCGTCGTTCCTTCAGTCAAACACCTTTTAAGCATGCAAGTGGTGATCAAATACTAACATGGAATAAAAGCAAGAATATTAAATATCAACTAATGAAAAAGTCACAATCATAAATTAAATTAAATTAAATAGTACGGCGGCTACATCCAAAATCCTAGATTAAATAATTTAACTACACATCATCTCAAAAATAAATAAAACAATGAAACCCAGGAGAAGTCGGCCAAAATCCGAAAGTTTGAAGTTCCTCCGATTGCGTGCTTCGGTCCGTGCTTTCCCTTCTGATGATGATGGTAGCGGAACGTGGGTTTGTGTGGTTGATGGAGTTTTTGTGCGTAAAAGGGTGACAAGGTGATTTTTGTTTTTGTGGGAGTTAGGCGTGGGTTTTCATGGTGTAGTAGTGGTGCGTGAGAAGGGGTTTTGATGCTGCGTAGGGTGCAAAGGTGATGAGGCCGTGTGATGGATAAAGGTGGAGAGGTGGTGGTTTGGTGCGTGGGTTTTGTGGGGTGTGGGTTCTCTCTCAAAAAATAATCAAAATCATCCTTTATATAATTGGCCGCAAAAATTCAGAACCAAAACCCTATGGAAGCGGCCAAAACCGACTCTTCATATGAGCTGCTGCCCAAGTTTCAGAAATTTTATTTTAATCCCTGAGGTTTTACAAAATTATAATTTACCCCAAAACTTCTTTAACTTTACACTTTAGTCCCCAATCCGTTTGCCCATGCAGGAATTCGAGTTTTTGGCTGGATTTTCTTTTTCATTAATTATTCAAATCATCAATCTTGCTCCCATAAGTTGCTCTTTTGTCTTGATTTCAATCCAAAGCTTCAACAATTCCTCCATTTGAGTACAATTCTTACAAATAAAGATAAAATCATATAAATAACATATTAATACTCAAAATGTTAGCAAAACCTCACTTAAAAGGATATTAAAAATAGGTAAATTATATGCACATCATAGAGCAAAGTGATATACTAAAATATATCACTTCTTATTTCAGCAGATCATATTTTTCTGATTGTGAAAGAAATGACAAGACCAGTGAGAAATAAAATAAAAATAAGTTTCTATTCACCAAAATAAAACAACTAAAAAAGAAGAAAAATATCAAAAACAAAAACTAAGTTTGAGACATATTGAGCTTAGACAGTAGATGAGCAAAGACAAGTGATGATAAAGGTTTTGTAATGAAGTCCGCAGGATTCTCAGCAGAAGCAATGTGCATAGGATTGACAAAACCTGCTTTGTATTGATCCCTCACGACGTGGCAATCACTTTCGATATGCTTCTCCTTTCGTGGAAGACTGGGTTGGCGGTTATGTACAATGCCGCCTGATTATCACAGTAAAAGGGGATTGGCAGTGGAATGGAAATGTGCAAATCCTGGAGAACATACGATATCCATTGCAATTTTCGAACTGTGACGGCCATGGATCGATATTCAGATTCGACAGTAGAACAGGAGATTGTACTTTGCTTCTTAGCTTCCAGGAAATCAGGCTTGTGCCAAGAAAATGCAATAACCATTTAGTGAATGACGTGTTGTTTTGCAAGCTCCCCAATCAGCATCACTGTATGCTGTAAGAGTCAAAGCAGACTACTGAGAATAGAACAGACCAAGATTAGGACAGCTTGCCAAATATTGAAGCACATGAGTGGCTGCATTCCAGTGTGATTCGTGAGGAGAGTGCACGAATTGACTCAGCTGCTGGACACTATGAGTGAGGTCTGGTCTTGTATAATTGAGATACAAAAGACTGCCTACCAAGCGCCTGTATGTCCCTGAATCAGAATACAAAGGTGTTTTTTCCTTGGACTCTTCTTCAAATCGAAGATCTGGTGGAAAAGGACTAAGAGCAGGTGTGCTGTCCAACATTCCATAATCTCTTAATAAATCCAGGGCATACTTCTTTTGACTGATAAAGATACCATCAGTGCAGCGTGCTAATTCTGTGCCAAGAAAGTATTTTGCTGGCCCTAAGTCTTTAATGGTGAAACGCTGATCAAGGAATGCCTTGGCCTTTGTTATTTCTGTTTCTGAGGATCCAGTGAGCAAGATATCGTCAACATAGACAAGGAGGATTAACATGAACCCTTCAGCTTTCAGAATGAAGAGACAGTGATCAGTATGAGTTTGTCGAAATCCATATTGTTGCAAACTAGTTGTCAATTCCTCATTCCACATTTGGGATGCCTGTTTCAGGCCATACATCGAGCGTTTTAGCTTACAAACTTGACCTGCTTCAGCTAATTCATACCCTGGGGGAGGTACCATATAGACTTCCTCATCAATGTTGTCGTGCAAAAACGAATTATTGATGTCTAATTGATGAAGACCCCAACCGTTGCAAGGTGCAATGGCAATGAGAATGTCTAACAGCCACAGTTTTTGCAACCGGTGAGAAAATTTCAGTGAAGTCCTCACCTTCAACCTGTGTTTAACCCTTGGCTACTAGTCCTGCTCTGTACCTGTCAATTGTTCCATCCGGCTTACATTTTATTTTGTATACCCATTTGTAGCCGATTGCCTTCTTTCCAGTAGGTAACTCTGTCAGCTCCCAAGTGCCATTTCTTTCTAATGCCTGCAATTCAAGTCTCATAGCATCTTTCCACTTCTCATTAGTTCTAGCATGATTATAACTGGAAGGTTCTTGAATATCAAAAAATTAGCTAAGAAGGTCTCATGTGATGCTGAAAAAATACAATCAGAAAAACCAAAGGCTAGATTAGAAGTCTGAGAAGGATGAGAAATGCGAACAAAATCAGTCAACCAACTTGGAGGTTTAGTTGACCTAGAGCTTCTTCTAAGGACTGGTTCATGATGTGATGTCACTGTAACTGGAACTGAAGAACTAGATGGATTGCTTAAAGGAGAATTAGAGGATGATTTTCCTCCTGAGAATGAGAGGAAGGGTTGGATGGTATAGATATGTTCTCAGTTTCGAAGGATGGATTACTAGAAGCTTTTTCAGGACTATCTAGAATTTCTGCCCAACTAGCAATATCATCAGTTTCTGGGAACACCTTTGGTAAGACAACATCAGGTTGCTCTTTCTGTTTGTAAGGAAAAATATCCTCATAAAATATCACATCTCTAGATACTATGATCTTATGTAGAGAAGGACAAAAGATCTTATATCCCTTTTGATGAGATGGATATCCTACAAAGAAACCTTTATAAGACCTTGCATCAAACTTATCCCTTCCAGGTCCATTGTAACAGCAAATGCAAGGCAACCGAAAACTTTAAAATATGATAAATCAGGCTTTTTCTGGTTTAGAATTTCAAAGGGAGTTTTCCCATGAAGAAGCAAAGAAGGAATTCTGTTTATAATATGTGTTGCTATAAGTACAGCTTCCCCCCCAGAAACTCTTTGAAACATTTGATTGTAAGAGAAGTGACCTGGCTACTTGCAAAATATGGCGGTGCTTTCTTTCAACTACGCCATTTTGCTGTGGCATATATGGATAGCTTCTTTGGTGAATAATACCCAACTGAGAAAGTAAGGTTTGCAGTTGAGCATTCAGTAATTCTGTGCCACTATCCATCCTAATGATCTGGACAAGGCTATGGTATTGTGTTTTGACTAAAGAAAAGAAAGAAAACGGAGACTAACAACTGTGTCTTGTGTTTAAACAGAAAAGTCCATACACATCGACTATAATCATCAACAATTTAAGGAAGAACTGAGATCCATTTATAGATGTTTGCTTATAAGGACCCCATGCATCAATGTGCACCAAAGAGAAACACTTTGTAGTTTGTATTGAACTAATAGGAAATGCCAATCTGCTTTGCTTAGCTAAGGGACAAGTTTCACAGATTTCAGCATTACAATCATTGCTACTAAACTTAAGGTCTCTAGCAACATGCTTCATTACATTCATGGAAGGGTGGCCCAATCTAAAGTACCATACCCTGGAAGAAATTGCTGAAAAAGCACTAGCAGTGATCTTATTCTTACATAACATAGAACTAAGGTTTCTGTAATCAAGTACATAAGATGCATATAAGGATTGTGACTGTAAAATGGTCTTCTCAGAAAATGAACTCTTGTCAAGTATATATACACCTTGAGCAACCTTTCCGGCTCCAATGATCTTATTATTCCATAGGTCCTGAAGTAGGCAAAAGGTGTCAAAGAACTTGAGATAAATGTGTGATTCATGAGCTAACTTTCTTACCGAGAGCAAGCTCTCAAATGTGTGAATCATGAGCTAACGTTCTTACCGAGAGCAAGCTATGTTTAAAAGAAGGAACGTACAAACAATTTTTCAGAACCATTGTAACAGAAAGAACATGCTCTCCTGCAGAATGCACAAACTGTACACTTCCATCAGGCAATCTTATTGGAGTTAAAAGGGAAACTCATTTAAACCGGATAAGAAGATCTAAGAATCTACACATGTGACTAGTTGCACCAGTATTTGATACCCAAGCATCTCTAGAAATATAATCAACGAGTCTAGAACTAAGAAAAGAGAAAATCGTGCTACTTGCAAAGTCTTCCAGGTGTGCACAACCTCTGAAATGACAACACTCCAATCCTTTCCTTCTTTGTTTTGCAACTCCAGAGAAATATCCATCATGTTGACATTGCGAGCAGCTTGACCTTTGTTTTTAGGAACCTTCCACCAGTCAGGATAGCCCTTAATCTTGAAACAGTCTTCTTTGAGATGCCCAGTCCTCATATGAGTGCACAGCAAATTGCTCTTAGCCTTCTTCACAAAGCATTTCTGATTACTATCCTTCTTCCACTTTGGTTCTTTAACCATCATAGCAGAACTTTCACCCACTGTCATCATGGAATTAGCAAGCTGTTTGTGTTTCTCAGCCTTTAAGAGCATCGAGTATAACTTATTGGCAGTAGAAATTGGATCCATGAGTAAGGTCTGACTCTTCTCTGCTTCATAGACATCACTTACACCCATGAGAAATTGCATGACCTTATCTTCAGTGTCTCGTTCAATAAAAATCTTCCTAACTGCATCTTCACAGGCTGGCATCGGCCTCAATTGCTCTAACTGATCCCACAGCTGTTGATGTTGCTTTAGTACTGCACAATGGATAGATCTCCCTGTTTAGCCAGAGCTATTTCCCGCTTCAACTGGTACAGCAGTGCTGAGTTGGAAGTTCCATATCTTTCATAGATCTCGTCCCACAGTTCCTTCGCATTGCTGATGATGGTGAAGCTGTTAACCAATTCTGGAGCTATTGAATTCTTAATCCATGATACCACCATGTTGTTCACCCTTCGCCATTTGTGATAATCTGGTGAATCTGCAGCTGGCATCACGCAGCTTTCATCTATGAAACCTAATTTCATTTTAGCTTCAAGTGCAATTAGCATCGAATTCCTCTAGATCAGGTAGTTTTTCTCCGTCAGAAAGCTTGTCACCAGCATGGTGCCTGGAGAATCAGATCCATGGAGAATCAACTGCTCATTCTCATTAACAATCAACATCTCTTTGCGTTCCATCTGAATCGATATCGGAAAATAACGATTTCAAGAAATTTTGGTCTAAATTTAACAGCGGAGTTTTCCGGTGATCAGGCAGGTATTCCTGCTCTGATACCATCAAATGAAAGCTAATGAAGAAACAGCTGAGAAAAGACAATCAAGAAGTAAAGAAGCCATTGACGAATCTTTCAGAAGAAGAAAACTTCTCTATTGATTTTCAATCTGTTCTAATTATAGAAAATGAAGACTACTGCCGTATTTATACAAGCTTCTAATCATTTCCTACTAATTACAACATCAGGACTGATTCTAGAATAATCATCTATACACAGCTGAACTATTTACGACTTAAGGACGTCCCAAATCTTCAAGGTGGTTCTCGATCCTTCTTCTGTATAACAGAAAACACGTCTGGTGGTGCCAACTCAGCTGTAACGTGCATCAGGCAGTTAGAGGTGAGGCGAGCTGATGATGCTTGCTTGGGAAGACTTCCTTGCTCAGCACGTGAAGAAGTTTCTGATGATGTCATGCATTTTATGCATGAATTGCATGAACGAGAAACCGAATCGTCAGCTGCTGGATTTGCTCTGTATTTCAAGAGATCCCACTGGCCTGCCTCTTTTTTTTTTTTTTCTTTTCAAGTCTTGGCTCTTGCTAACCATCAGTCATCGTTAACAATGTCTCCAAGATTTTATCCTTTCAAAATTGCTCCAAATCCACATCCTTCAAGTAGTATTGTGACTGAATTATTCCCTGCAAATCCTTTCTATGCTCTTCGATCTCATCTTCACCATCTTTGGATTCTGATTCCGAAATGTGAGCAAGTTTCGGGTCAATTTCTATCACCGTTGCTGTTGCGTACATGTCATGAATCATTGAAGTCATTTTCGGTTGCTTGTTTTTGGGTTGAAAAAGCTGGCTGTTTTAGAACGCTCAGTTCCATTGCCTTTTGAGTCTCATTCATTTTTTCTGGAACTTCATATCATCAAATGGAAGCAGCTTCACCGGGTTTGAGCTACACGGATCCAGAAAGAAGTGCATTTGGGCACATTGCGCAGTATCCACGCAAAAACTCTATTTCAATTTTTTTAAAAAAAACATTTCCTGATTTTTAGCTACTTTTAAATATTTTATCTTTTTTTCTTCTTTTGCCTAGGAAGCACTTTATTTTTTTTTATCATCAAAATAAAACATTAAACTTACAAATAATGACTAGACCCTTATATTTGAAATTTTTTTTATGTTTTGCCAATATTCTCAAAAAATAAATCCATGCTAAAACGCATAGATAAAGGTTTGATTAATTTTTTTATGACTTAGGTACAATTATTTTATATCATAGTAAATGATCAATATAGTAAGGTAAAAAATTATCATACCAAGTACAAACCAATAATAAATATACTTATCATACATTGAAATATATGATTTAATATTATATACTAAAAGCGAGGGGAAAATAAAATTATTACATATGAAAATTACTTTGACAAAAGAAAATTAAGTTATTTTTCAATTTTTTGAAATGAATTAAATTGTATTAGTTAGATAATAACAAACTAATTCCAATTCTTAGATATCTAAATGTTTATGTATCGAAAAGCAAGAATTGGTATTAGAACCTTAATTTTAGTCAATTTTTAATACCTCCCAAACGAAAGAATTAAGAATTACAATTTCAATATATCATTTTCAATTCAATAGTGGTGTAATTGCAATTCAATTACAATTCAATCTAACCAAACAGAGCCTTAAAGAATTTAAATGTTATTTTATGAATTGATACCTAGATCGGAGCGAAAGGAGGCTCTTCTTCGTATTTAAATCTGGGTTGCCACTTTAAAATTCTAATTGGAAATCCTCCATTGTCCCATGATCGTTTCATCCAACAACGCTGAAAATTCTCCTACGTTTGAAATTGTAGCAGCACATATCATTCATTTAGAAGACCGATGTCATTTTTTTTTTTTTGGAGAAGACCGATTTCATATTCTTCAGTTAGAAAACAAACTAGCGTATGTTGGCGGATCTCATATGTAAGGACCCGCCGACTTGGTCGAAGGCGAGGGTTTATTAGGAGAGAGGCAAGAGGTTTTTTTAGAGAGAGATACTAGGTTCTTTCCAATTACCTATATTTTAGTTTAATGGCAAACAAAAGTATACTAAAACTAAAAATAAATTATTATACCATTACAAAAACTAGCCAATCCAAAAATAAAAACTGCATGCACACCAATCAAAATTTCTATTGTTACCAATGAAATGGAAAATTTTATCCAACTAATTAAGCAACACTAAAACAATGGGTGATTACGTAACTATGTATTAATTTATAAAATTAATTTCAAATCCCGAAAAGCCAAAACTAAGGAAATAAAGCGTACTAATTGCGTCCAAAATAGTATCAAATTATCTAGATCAATTGGCAATTGTGAGGATGAAATAGATTATGCAAAGAGAAGAAAAGAACTCCAAAAATCAATACAATACCAAAACTAGTAAAAGAACTAAAAGAATCTTTAACAATCGATTACAAGCCTAAATTAACTAGAGAAAAATATGAGTACCATAATATTTATCCAGAAATTAAGCTAAATCGTGGGGAGAAAATTGTAAAGCCTGAACTAGAAGATGTGTGTCCAATTGTAACTACATTCAAGTTACATTGACATGGTTAGAAAATTTTCTGTTAGAGGGAGAGTTTAAAAGATATTACACAAGTAGAAATATTTAGAGAGTTAATATGAAAAAGTTAAGAGAATATTTTTAATAAAAGATATAAAGTCATAAACCAACAAAATGAAAAAAATGGACAGTAAGATACAATGTTTTTGAATATTGAAAACTATTCCAAATGTAATTTAAATAATAAAAAATATTAAAATTAAAAATTACACAATAGCAATTTTTATCCTTAATATTAATTTCACTTCCTTGGAAATGTCTTATAATTTTTAAATCATTAAATTTATATTTATATTTTAAACAGTGGAAAGAAACTATCATAAATTACTTGAAATATTTAAATTTGTCCAATGATTTATGTACCAATTGAGCACGATGGCGACATATGATCCATATAGCCGACCTAGCCTAGTGGGAAAAATTCTTGTTGTAATTTTTGTTGTATATATCTTGAACAGCTCGTACAATGTGTGTGGTAAATACTACTCCCTCCGTCCCAAAAAATTGAGTTTTGAGTTTTGTATTGTTTTTAGGACAAATTTAAAAATTCAATGTGGACTATTTTTGTGGGACGGATGTAGTAGTATATATTGTAGGAGTGTTTTCAATCGGACACATGACGTAAAATAAGACAGGTTAAGACACATAGCAAAAACTTTGGTAGCCAAGTCCAAATTTCGCAACTACATCATTCCGTCATTTATAGTTAACTTGTAGTGTACTAAAACTAAATATATATTCATAATGGTAATAGAATTCTCAGCGAACACATTAATTGTTCCTTACAAAATTTATTAATATATATATATATATATGTATTAATAATGGTAATCAACATATTTTCATGATTATTGCATCTACCGGGCACAAAATACAAACTTACATGTGGATTTTTAATGGGCACATACCCATTAACGTAACATGTGCTTAATCCAATCGTTTTCTCATCTTAAGAGGTTCCAGGATTTAATTTCGATCAGTGTGGTTAATGAAAATTTTCTTAATCACTAAACTTAGTTCATGATTGAGTTGTTAGGAGGTTCCAACAATGAAAACTAATTTGCTTATAAGTCATCGAGGCTATTTTTGCATATATGATCAGTTATCCAAACCAAGGTGGACATCAATTTTCTCATAAAATTGTTTTCATCCTTTTCAACTATCATTTGCATTTTATTTTATTTATATTTTAGTTTTTAAAAGCTCAAAATCCCCCATTTGCCGACTTATTTGAAAGAAACAAATCTAGCATTCTTTGAGGAGACGACCTTGCTTTCATGTATTACATTAGTTTGGAAGTAGGTTAAATTGTCTGATGGCTTAACACTCCACCACCAGGCCATATTGCTACAAAAAATTTGTGAATTCCTAAACATGGCTTTTCGGGTGCCTCTTTTCCTCAAGCTCTTGCCAGGCTCACTGAAGAAAACTCCATTGTTGATCCGGATTGGACCTCCGACACTACTGCTACTAGTCATATGACTGCTAATGAAGGTTTGCTCTTTAATCTACGAAAATATCATGGTATTGATTGTGTTCTTATCGGTGAAAGGTCTTCCCTTCCTATCACTAATATTAGTGATTCGGTTCTCACACAACATGATCATATACTGCCTTTATCAAATGTTGTATTAGTTCCTGCTCTTAAAAAAAATTGTTGTCTGTTGGAAAACTCACTTCCCAATTTCCTGTTAATTGTGAGTTTTCAAATGTTCATTTTTCTATTAGGGATCGGTACACCGGTTATATGATCATGCAGGGTCAAAAGAAGTGTGATTTATACACCATATCCAACCTTCACGAGGCACATTTTTCTCACCCTTTCAAATCATGCAGTGCCGATGTTTGGCATCAACAGTTGGGCCATCCACAAGAAGCTGTTGTTCGAAGTTTACAGAATAAAGGCTTAATTTAAATCACCAGTTCATCTCAAATAAATCATCTTTGTGAGAGTTGTCAGTTAGGAAAGCTTAGTAATCTTCCTTTTGCTAGGTCTAGTAATTCGTCAGTTGCTGCTTGTGACAAACTTCCTTGTGATCTCCGGGGTCCTGCCCCCCTCTCATCTAATGGCAATTTTTTTGTTTTATGCAAGCATCGTAGATAAATTTTGAAAGTATACTTGCTTAATACCTCTTTGCTAGAAATCTGATTTTTTTTGCTACATTTTGAATTTTTGAAAATTACGTCCAGTGTCAATTTAACAAACAGATTAAAATCTTTCACTCGGATGGTTGTGGTGAGTTTGACAATGCCACAATGTCTTCTCATTTTCTGTCTACATGTATCATCCAACAAATTTCATGCCCCTCTACTCCGAAACAATCCGGAATGATGGAACCCCGGCATCGAAGGATTCGGGTACTCGACGTGTCCATGTTATCAAAGTCGGGTGCCTCTTTAATTTTGGGTTGAAGATTTCTCTACTGTTGTTTACCTCATGAATCGTCTTCCATCTTCTGCCCTTAATTTTGACACACCTCATTTTTTATTACATGCTAAAAATCCAGATTACTCATGTTTACGAGTTTTTGGCTCGAAGTGTTTTACACACATTTGGGATATTAAGATGAATAAGTTTGATCCAAAATCAAAGCTTTTAGTCGTAAGTTCACAGTTTCGCGGCATGTAAGTTTTGATGAAACTATATTTCCATTTTTAAAAAATAACTCATCCAACCCTACCTCTTTCACTGTTAGTCGTATGACTAAAATGTCCAAATGGTCCTTTAGATTTGGGCCTATTTAAATTTACGTCTCTTATATTAACAATTCAAGAAACTAGTCCTAAACATAATGTTTTGAAAATTTTTTAGTTCCATTTCATTGTTTCAGCAACTTTCTATTAAAATTTGGGAAAAGGACAAAAAACCCCCCAAGTTATGTCCCAAAGACTAATGCCACCCCGACATTTCCTATAAGCACAATTGCCCTCTTTAACCGCTAGTCAACTGTATAATTGACTCCCTGACAACGGAAATGACAAAAATGCCCTTTTTATCTAAAAATAAAATTTTTTATCCACATTTTATCTTCTTCTTTTCTCAATGGCATATTTTTTATTTTGAAGAATTTATTTAGGAGTAAAAATACTCACCAATTTTTTTTAAAAACAAATTTTTTAAAAATATTTATATAATTAATTTTAGTAAAAAATTAATTTATTTAGGGTTGAATTTTCTTTTCAAAAAAGGATATTTTGCCCAAAAAATAGAATAATTTCAACATTATTCATGTTTTGAATCAGTCCATTGTTACTAAAATAAATTTAGGATATGTTTGAAAGTCTATCATCTTTTAAAAAAAGTAAATTCAACCATAGATAAATTGGTTTTTACTCAAAAATTTTTGACAATTTTAAATAAATCTTTTGACAATTTTTTAAACAAAATAGGTTTTTGAAAAAAGGTTGAATTTATCCATAAAAAATTTGATTTTAGGTGAAAGGGTATTTTGGTCATTACATACATGTTTTTTGCTCATTTTTGCTCTCAGGGGAGTCAATTATGGCATTGAATGACGGTCAAGGGGGTAATTATCCTTATAGAAAAACTCGGGGTGGTATTAGTCTTTGGGACATAACTGGGCCGGGGGGAGGGAGAGGAGTTGTCCTTTTCCCTTAAAATTTTGTCTTTTCATTTAAATTTGAATTTCCATTAAAATTGAAATGATTACTAGTCCTGGGCGGTCGTGCGTTGCGCGATCATTTCATATCCCTATTTCAAATGATAAATAATCGTAATAAATATTTTTTAAAAAATAAACAAATATTGTTGCTTTTAGATAAGCAATTGAATTTGAAAATTTCAAATAATAGAGAGAACTGAGAGTAAAAGATGTTAGCCAGGCAACAGACCTGTTATTTCTACTGGTCTGTGAGGTCGAACACCTTTTTGTACATGACGTTCCAAGTTCTGTTGTAAAACAAAGTTAACAATGATTATCATGGGAGAAGTGAAATAATATATGTTGTTATTTAGTATACCTTTTCCGAATTTTCAACTATATCTTTGGTACTGTTGCCCAACATCTTTTCTCCAATTTTGCTGAATATGGTAGCTTCGATTGAATTACTTTCGTCGTTGATTTTAACTCTCATAACCTATAATTTTTAAGATTGAAGTTTAAGGTGAGAAGTATTGAGACTCAGTGCTGAAAAAATGATCGTAACAGTAAGAAAGCATTTCAACGTACTTGGGATTGTCCAGTATTTGTTTCACTTTACTTTTGTTACAAATGAAATGTTGTTCATACGATGCAGCTGTCTTAGTGTTACATTCCTTGCAAGCCAGCTAGCATGATTTGTAAGAGGATGCACATTCAACTTTTCTTATATTTTTAAAATTGTATGATGCAACAATTAAGGAAAGAAATTAACGTGAAGAGTAAAACAAAGGGAGAAAGAAGATAAATGTAGGAATGAAATTAGGCTTTCATCTCTTTTTTTTTTTTGGAATAACTAATCGTTTATAAGGGTGAAAAAAAAAATGTTGCAAATTGAGTCTATTGAGGATCCTGTAAATCCTGATGCAGTTTTTTTTTTTTTTTGGGGTCATGTGGCGACCAAAAACCATGGACCCTTACGACATAACACGGTATCATTGCATAAGCATTTAAAAGAACCACTAAACTGAAATGTATGTGTTTTTTCAGATGTAACCGTGCATTATTAGCCGCTCCTTGTTAATGTATCAAATCCTAAATGCAACAAAATTCAGAAAAAAAAAAACCAGAATGTAATTAAAAACCTGATGTAATCACAATAACTATTTTAGAGTAATAACAAGGTAAAAACAATTGCGCAGTACAATATAATTAGTTTGTTGCTAATCTAATTACTTGCTGAAGGAGAATATGCTCCAAAAAAAAAAACTATTAAATGATTCAGCCGGCTGATGTAATCATAATAACTAAAATTTGTTTTAGAGTAATAACAAGGTAAAAACAATTGTGCAGTACAATATAATTAGTTTGTTGCTAATCTAATGACTTGCTAAAGGAGAATATGTTCCAAACAAAAAAAAAACTACTAAATGATTCAGCTGGCTTATTCTCATTTGTGCTTTTGATGTTTGAATGATGCTTTCTGTCTACTGTCGTCATCAGTAGTGCTGATGTCATCACTAAGTTCTTGTGAATAGAGTTGAGGAGGTTGATGATTGTTGTCGACGCAATTTACAACTTCAAAATCTTGATGGCCCTTAACAACTGTTTGATTCGTCTTAGTTGGATGATGAAGGTTTTGTGATCCAATGTATATTGTATAGTATCCAAATGAAACTGAATAATTTAAGTAACCAAGATCGTCAATATTATACACAACGAATAATTTAGAAGCATTTTTAGTGCAAACAAATTTAATTTCATTTCTAAAATTATAGGTTTACAGAAGTAAACAAAGTAATTTTCCTCTTGATGATACAGACTAATCCTTCCATGCTATGTAACCCCTAAACATTTTCTAAGAGAAATATTACTCCTTAAACTAATACATAGTATGATGTTTAGAGAAGTTCAGAAAACTTCTTATTTCAGTCGAGATAAGAAGGCCAACCACTTTATCTTGCATACCATTCGTTCTTGTGTATCTCAAAGGGGGAAAAAATGTCGTTCCTAGCCAACTATACCTTAATGTTTGAAATTTTTACCAATTTCGTCCAATCGGCCCATTTTCCGTCTTAATTAATGATCTCCATTAGTTTTTTAATAAAATAATAAATTTAATTACAAAAATACCCCAGTAATTTTTAAAAATTTTAAAAATAACCACTAAAATATATAAAAATAACAAAACAGTCCCTTACTTTTTTATTTTATTTTTCTCTATCTTGTTCCATTTCTGTTTACTACTTTTAATGACCATAAAAGTCTATTATATGAGTTTTAAAAATATTTATTTATTTTCAAACTCTATTGTAAAAATTAATCTTTGTATTGTTATATCGCATGATTGTATTTATATAAGTATGTTAATTTTTTAATGATATAGTTTAGCAATAAAGATACTATTTTTCTGATTTATTTTATTCTTCCTAACATAAAGATTAAAAATATTTAAATGAAACAAATATTCCACATAAAAATAAAATATTAGCTCAAATAAAAAAATATTAATATATTTTAGTGTATTACAATTTCACTCAAGAGACTATAACTTGCATAAGTATAATTCATAATAAAATAACTAAAATATAAAATAATTAAGACACTAATTTTCTGATTTATTTTATCCTTCCTAACATAAAGATTAAAAACATTTAAATGAAACTAATATTCCACATAAAAATAAAATATTAGCTCAAATAAAAAAATATTAATATATTTTAGTATATTACAATTTAACTCAAGAGACTATAACTTGCATTAATATAATTCATAAAAAATAACTAAAATATAAAATAATTAAAACCTTAAAAAAAATCCTCCAAATTTAAGTTTTTCTTCTTGAATCTAAAACCTATTTTCTATGGCAATAACTTATTACTATATTACTTCATGGAATAAATCAGATTGTCAATACTTGGTTGATAAAGTCACTGCCAAGATCAAAAGTTGGCAATCAAGACATCTCTCATATGCAGGAAGAATTGTGTTGATCAATGCTATTTTGATGACTCTTCACAGTTACTGGGCAAGCATTTTTCTGATTCCAAAATCTATGATAGATGATAAAACTTCTTGTTGCAGGAAGTTTGTATGGAGGATAAAAGGATCAGACAAATGCTGTCCTTTAGTAGCATGGAATGAAATTTGCTGTAAAAGAAGAGAGGGAGGAGTAAATATCAAAGAACCAGGTGCTTGGAACAAAGCATTTCTGGGCAAACAACTATGGGACTTGGAACTGAAGAAAGACAGCCTCTGGATCAGATGGATGCACATCTATTATTTAAAAGGCAGAAGTATTTGGAGTTATGATCCTCCACAAGACTGTAGCTGGCATTGGAGAAAACTGATGAAACTTAAAGCTGAGCTGAAACCTGCAGTAGTAAATGGAAGCTGGATATGTAATTCTAGCAAACTATATGATACAAGAAGTGGTTATATGTAGATCAGAGGAAGAAGGGAACAGTTCAAGCCAGCAGCAATATGTTGGAGTAAGTTCTCTATTCCTAAACACAGTTTTATTTCTTGGCTAGCTTGGAGAGGCAGATTGCTAACCAAAGACAGATTATGGCATATGAAGATAAATGTCACTCATCAGACTTGTATCTTGTGTCAAGAAGAGAAGGAAACAGGAAGTCATTTGTTCTTTAAATGTTCCTATGCACAGAAGCTGGTGAATGGCATAACTCAGTGGCTTGGACTCAGAAGAGAAATCAAGCAGCTATCTGTTGCAAGATTGATGAAGATCTGGAAGTACAAGCCTGTTAAGAAGGAAGTTCTGTTTGCTTGCTTGAATGCTGTGGTATATCATACTGGTGTACTCATAATTTAACTACTTTTAATATTCCTTTATGTGAAATTTTACCAATATTTTGAGTACAATATGCTATTTATGTGATTTTATATTTGATTGTAGGAATTGTACTCAATTGGAGGAATTGTTGAAATTTTGGGCTAAAATGAAGATAAAAGCAACTCAAAGAGAATTGAAGATTTGATAAATTGACAAGGAAGAAATTGAAGTATTTGAAAAATTGGAAGATTAAACAAGTAATTTTGGAATTTTTGTTTATGGAAATTGGCCGAACAACATGATGGTGCGGTTGATTTGTGATTGGAATTGGGAACAAGTTTTCTTTCTCTCCAAAAAGTAGGGTTTGACGGAAACCTATAAAAGGAGGATTAGAGATTTAATTTTTAGAACCGAACTTCACCGAAAACTCACGTCGTCTCTCACGGCTGCAACCCTCCTCCCGCTGCTCCACCTTGCTTCTTTGATAACCTCTGCAGCACCACCTCAAACCAGCAGCCCCAACCTTCTCCACCACCTCAAACCGGCAGCCCCCTCTCTCCACCTTCATCCTCCACCTTGCTTCCCTCCATTCCCACACACCACCACCCTCACATCAAAACAGCCCCCCTCTGCCGCTGCAAAACTCCCTCCGCCGCTCCACCTTGACCACCACGCAGCAGTAGCTCCTTAATCATTATCCTATCACCGCCATCACCATCATGCCTCCTTCACCGCACCTTCACCACAAAACTCCACCTCTTCAAACCTGGCAGCTTTCTCCATCACCACCATGCAGCAACAACCTCCTTGAGCTTCTTGGAGCCGAGAGAAACAGAAGGGTGTCCTCCAAACTGAAGCAAACAAGGGATTTAAAGCTTTTGTTTTCGGCTGAGACTTCCGAGTTTTATTGTTTTTGTTTTATTTATTTAATTCAAATTTTTAGGATTATGTCTCTAAATATTATTGAATTATTTTTTATAATGTTTAGTGGCTAAATTCTTTTAACCTAGGGCTTAGGTGTAACCACCGGATTTATTTGGTTTATTTGATTCATGATACTTTGATTTTTCCATTGATTAATATTTAATATTCTTGCTTATATTCCATGTTTGTAACTGGTCACTACTTGCATGTTTAAAGATATTAATTGATGGAACGACAGTTGAAAATTAATATTAGTTCATGGGAATATTGGACTTAGGTAGTGAACCACGACAGTAGGAACACAACCTTTGCAACGTTAGATTCTTAAGTTCTTAATGTGCTCTAGTTATTTCCTACAGTCACGACAGTAGTTATAGGATTAATTAGAGTAAGATAATTATATCACGACGGTGAACAGTTCATAATTAGGTGAATCTTTGTGAAATTAATGGAAGTTAAAAGTCAGATATTTATGAATTGAATCAAACCAAATATTCGGTAGGTGAACCCAATGTCCTAGGTTTTTTTTGTCTGATTATTTGAATTAATATTATTTACTTTTATTTTATTTATTTATTTTAGTTTTAAATTTTATAAATCTGAGATCATCATTTATGTAGATAATAATAGGAGTAATTTATACATGGTAATTAATATTCCTTCTCAGTGGGTACGACCCTATTTTACGCTATACTAGTGTTAAGTAGGTGAATTTATTTGCCTAGTTCTGACGAAGGCTTGTCACAAACATGGAATGAGAGGAATCTCAGGCTGTTTCAACTGAGACATGAGGAGACAGAAATAAGAGTTAGCGGGATTCAGCAGGAAGTGAAATGTAGGATTATACATTTGTATAGAAATGATAGTGGGGATGATGTCCGATTTTTGGAAAGGATTGGGATTGTAATAGCTTGATCAAACCTTGTATAGTTGAAGTGTTAAAATGGAATACAATTCACAGTTTGCCAAAAAAAAAAAACTTATAACTATATTTTTACCTCTATTCATTTATTTTAAACTAAAATCATATAGAATAAGCTAGTAAGACTTCCTCTATAGTAAGATATATTAATATCTCAAATAATTATTACAAAATGTTAAAACCTTGCATTGATAAGTATAAACATTTTTTTTAGAAATTATATTATGCCATGTAGTCTCTGTAGTTAAATTGTAATACACTAAACTATACTAATATATTATTTTTTATTTGAGCTAATATTTTATTTTTATGTGAATATTAGTTTCATTTAAATGTTTTTAATCATTATGTTAGGAAGAATAAAATAAATCAGAAAAATAGTGTCTTTATTGCTAAACTAAATAAGTAAAAAGATTAACATGCTTATATAAATACAATCATGCGTTACAACTATACAAGAATTAATTTTTACGGTAGATTTTGAAAATAAATAAATATTTTTTTAAAAACTCATATAATATATTTTTATGGTTATTAAAAGTAGTTGAGAGAAATGGAACAAAATACAGAGAAATGAAATAAAAAGTAAAAAGAGACTACTTTGTTATTTTTATATATTTTAGGGGTTATTTTTAAAATTTTTAAAAACTACTGGGCTATTTTGCATTTAAATTTACTATTTTATTAGAAAACTAACGGAGATCCATTAATTTGGACGGAAAATGGACCGATTGGACGAAAGTGGCAAAAATTTCAAACATTAAGGTAAAGTTGGCTAATCGAAAATCTATTATGTATGATTGACGATGAGGGCAAAATTTTAAGTAGGAACGACATTTTTTCCTCTTAAAGGACAAGCACCTGAACTTATCGCGTACCAATATCATTTCTCCTTTCAGTAAGAAAGCATAGGCAACCTAGACAGAAAGAGTCTTCTAAACGATCCATAGATGTACACTAAAGACCTGACAAGAGTATCCATGTAAGGTTGATCCATGTAACGACCTTAAATTGACCCTTTAATAGTTTTGCTGCTGCCAATAGAGAGCCTGAAAAGCAAGGATCAAAGAAATATAACCAAGATTTGGCACAACATTCAAAAAGGAAAAAGAGGATAATTTATTTAAAAAAGTAATTTATTCAACACGATTTGGCATCAACAAAGAGATTATGATTAAATCTAAGCACGTGTCACTAACTAAAATGAGAAGCTAGACTCTCTAACCTATTACGACCATTCCTTTGACGGAAATAAAATTTTAAAATGGAAACATTCATCAAATCCCAAATTCCACAATTATAAATCTGAACTATAGAAAGAGACTACAACTATTACATGGTGCATCTATTTTCACCAAAACTATTCCTCCAGAGCACAAATAACTGATAAAAATGGGAAAAACAAACAGAACCTAAAAATGAAGCAGAGACATTATGCATTCAAAATCCAGATGTAGAAAACAAACCATAAATGTATTTACAAACAGAAAAAGGAAAAAAAAAAAAGAAAGAGGAAATAGGTCGTTCACCACTTAAATATCATCTGAACAGAGTTGAGCAAAAGAAAACTTATACCATAAAAATAAAAGGAAACTTCTCCACCTAACTGACTCGAGTGAATAACGGAACATGGAATACATGAAACTTCTCAAACTACACCCAAATCGAAAGGAATCTATCAACTCTTATTGATGATAAACCCATCCAATGATCTATTTCGGTGACACAATTCATCCATCCACTTACGGAATTACGAGTACTCAAAATAAGATAATAAACCCAAAACTGGGACTTATAGAACTGATATGGGAATGTGAAATCCGCATTGCTTGAAGAATCTTGGCTTCAAAAGTCTTTCCCAGAACCTCAGCTTGGGGCTCTTTTAAGAATCCATTCCCTTTTGTTGCTTTGTTCTCTGGCCTTCATTTGAATAAGAGAACATATTGTTAGTTGAACCTTCAATTGAATAATAAAGCACTCACTTTGATATGAAGATATAGCTAACATCATGGTATCAAACAGAGCAGCAAGTGGGCATACAAGCACATTTTGCTAAAATATGGAAAGCGATAAGTTTTGTAGTTTCTTCATTAATACTCCAGCTAATCTATTATCTCCATCCCACGAAACCAGCAAAAATAGAGAAAGAAAGATGCACTAATAGGGATCCTTATTTAACAAGATGCTTTCCTTTCTTTGCAGCCATGGGACAATCAAAACGAAGAAAGACACCAACCCTTACACAATAAAATAAAAGTACCTTATGAATCTTGATTGCAAATTTGCTAGGTATCACCAAAGACACACAATAAATACACGAACCAAATGCCTGAAGGCCAATGATTACCTAAACGAACAAAGAAATATGAAATTATACGACTCTAAGTTACAGCAAAAGATAATGAAAACGTAGGAAGCACATGTTACAAAGAAAGGACATACACTTTGGATTCACGTTTCTGGTTTGATCATTTATCTTCAAAATCAGGCATATTGCTATTACATAAGGGATTGCTTATCCTTTAAGGCCAGCAAGCAGCAGCTCTAAACTACCAGATACAACTGATTCATTTTCGCCCGAGGAACAACATATAAAAAGCAATCGAACATTTTAATCAGAATAAAAACTCTTACTTTTCATCTAAGATTTCCAAAAGATTAAAACAACATTTTCACTGATTTTTGGCAACTCGCTTGAACTATTTGGACGAATCCAAACAAGATTTCCAAAAGATTGAAACAACATTTTAACAAACTTTTGGCAACTCACTTGAATTATTTGGATGAACCCGAAGAGTGCATTCTGTTAGAAGCATTCCTCTTCTGTTTCTAAGAAGTGGATTACGAAGTATCAAACTAAAAAAGCATAATGTTGGAACAAGCACAAAAACTAAGTTGAGTAGAAATCAAACAAACAATCCAACTTTCCAAGAACCAATCTAAAGAAAAAAACTATATGCAGGGAAGGTATTTTACAGTATACATTACAAAAATTTATAATACTACCATCTATTCTTAGCTGTGGAAATCTCTATGCACCTAAGAAATGTGTTTGTCTACCAGGGAAAACTAATGAGCCGAGACACCTCAGAGAATCAATTTTAAAGAAATCATAGTTTATCTAAAAGTTACTGAAGCAATCAAACCTCCCCTGCAACTCTATGCAGTGGAAAAAGAAATAGAATCACAAAGATGTATGGTTAAAGTAGATTTTTAAATTTGCCATCAAGTTCACAGATAGGGAATGTATCATTATTTTGGTGCATCTATTGGCAACAATTCCCATAAGCTTCTAAACAGCTCTACTGTAGGAAAAACTTCCCCTTCGTTAATCTTGTTTGCCCCTCAATTCTTCAAAACTCTATGACCAAATGATAACAATTTCATGTATATAGAAAGATAAAGAATCCAGACTCGTGGAACAAGTGTATTGCCAGCACAAAAGCGAAGAAGAGAGGATAAAAAGTTACACCAAAATTAACTTTTTACCACAAAAACGACAAAAGTTAAAGAGGAAGGATTCTGGAATTTTTACCTACACATAAATCACAGGGACCTGAGTTCTACAGGTGGATCGAGCTAATCCTATTATTCGCAAAGAAATCGGGGATAGAAAAATTTGAACCTTGATATTGGTTGCCTCTCCTACTAATGGCTTGTGGACTTGCTTCTTGATTTCTACACACTGAACCACAATCATCTTCGGGTATTTATAGGTTTCCCGGATCCTTTTCCTAATCATAATACAATTCAATATCAGAATCGTAATTGTTGGGGAAAACGGATTCCCTGTTTCTATGAGTATAAGAATGATAATTGTGGCGTTAGACCTGAGGCAGTAATTCAAACTTGACAGAAATCAAACTTGAATATTGTATTGATGCGTTATGAATTGGAAATACAGAATCAATCAAAAAAGTTTTGCAACTAAATGAAATTCAAGTCTCAATTGAAATCATTTTCTTGGCTGAGTGAATATGAAACAAAACAAACAAAGAAACGAAGAAGATAAAGATGCTAGTTTCGGCAAGGCCGAGATCAGCTTGAAATCACTAAACCATGAAAAATACTCGGTTCAAGATACTAACATGGCAAAAAGTCTCATTCCTTGGAATCAGTGATTTTATATGGAACCCAAATATCAGTCATATAAAATCAATGTAGATGTAATCTTTTAGGCAACATAGTGTCCTTCCCTTTTCTAAGAAATATATACACAAAACAAAACGCCCACAACATCCCACCACCATTTCTTCCCCATAGAAGCTTAATGTCTAATCCGAGTCCCAGTAATTCAATTTCACCATGTACATTTCTTTTTTCTATTTTCTTTCCTAAGTACCAAGAATCCGGATCACTTTTCTATGCCAGTAAACAAAATTCATCACAATAAACTACCAAGGTTTTGACAATTGAAAAAAACTGACCTCACTTAGTCCTTTGGTGAGTCATCCAAGTCTAAAATGGTCGCAGCAAGCACTTTCAAGAGCAAGTCCTTTTTGATCGATTTCATTAAAAAAAACTTGCTTTTTGAAACCAAAAATTGAGGCTCAATTCATCGTCAATTAACCTTATGGTCACATTCCTCAAACAGAAACAAATGTAGAGGCAAAGCAAATTTTTAAAAACTCTTTTACAGGAATTTCAAGTTAAGAAAAGTAATAAACAAAACTTACCAACACACCCTGGATGCTTCTGCATAATTTCAGCAAATGCAGTCATCTGTTCTAGAATGATGAAATCAATCATTGAAGTGTGGTTTGCCACGAACACCTGCCCAACAAACCATTTAAGAGATCTTTATTGCCACTTCCAATAAACAACGGAATTTAAAGATGAATTAACAGCAGAATATGATATTATAATAATGAAAATACAGTTAAACTCCAACAAATGGCTAAAGAGAAAGAAAAAATGATAGGAAATGTGGTCTCATTGTATTAAACCAACTAACAGATCACCTTTTGGAAAAAGAAAAAGGCAAATTGAAAAGGGAAGTTAAATTAATGGAAAATGAAAAAACAGAAAGTCTGTGTCATGGATGACAATGGGGACTAATATTCAAACATCTTCAGACTAATGGAGATGGATGTTCCTGGCATAAAACAACTTGCAAAAAGAATGTGATTTAGTGAACCCGAATAATTAAGGGCCACATACAGTGGAAATTTATCGTTATTTCACGAGGCCAAACATACAACCTGTACAAATTTATCATAACAATTAACATAAGATAGACAACTTTTAAGTTTAGAAATAGTGGAGTTCTGCAAGCAACCACTTCGCAATTCAATCACAAATATCCAGGGAGAAGCACACAGTATGTATCATCTTGACTTTAAAATAAAGATTTAGAGCTACCATATTAAATTATTTCATCTTAATCCCAGGAAAAAAATGTTTCAAAAATCAGAAACCAAAAAATACAAAGAGACATAATGAATTCCAACAAATGAACAAATGAATTTCACAGATATGTAATTATTTTATCAGTCGTCTCAGAGTCTAAACTCTCAGTAAACTCTTCAGTTGCAGTGTTGCTTTGAGAACATTGTGATTTCTTACACGGTTGACTGCATGTCTCCAGGGTCCATAAATCAATCCTAGGCAAAAAGATGACGAACCGACATTGGCACTTCTAACTAGAGCTCATTTAGTACGTGATCATGTTGAAGAACAAGACGGGAATTTCGAGCAGGGACTAAAGTACAAAATTAAGAGAGTTTTAGGGCAAATTATAATTTTTACAAACTTTAGGGACCAAACTACAAATTTAGGAAACTTGGAGGACAACTGCGGTTTTGGACGAGTTAATTGATTATTTTCCAAGTTTTTGGAGTTATAAATTCCTATTATTTAAGAAGGAGGTAAGATAATCCTTTTCACAGTCAAAGAAGGAAGGTTTCTAATAAGAAATCGTGCCTACACTTAAATAGGCGATTCTTTCCATAGAAGATATCTTCTACTTGAAGATTACTCCTATTCCTTTTATAGACGTAATGTTTTGAGTTTATAAAAAGGTCTAGGTTCATTTTCTTACTAGTTAAGAGCTGAGTTGTCAAAAGAAACAAATTTGGAAATCACCTAGTAAAAATAGAAAAAATGAGTAAAGATCCTATTTCTTCTCCTACTTATTAGGAGAGTTTTCAGCCATCCTCCCATATAAATATAGGAGGAAATTCGGCCAAACCGTGACCAGGAAGGGGGAGAAGAGAGGATGAAGAGGGAGAGCAGTCGACGCACAACTGAAGCTCCGGAAGGGCAGATTTCTCTCGGTTTTCTTCTCTACTACCTCTGCAATGTGAATTATCTACTCTTTTGCTATTCATGATTCTATTAAGATTAGTAGCTGAACTCTCTTTTCTAGTTCAAGGATTATTGAAACCTTGATGTTATTTCAATTGTGAGATCTAATTGTTTTTATATCTCCGCGAGTTGTGATTATTTATTTATTCTCTTTGTTTCGCATTGACGATTATTTGGCACTAGTTGAATAGCAAGTAGCATTCAATTTTTTTTTTAGATAATCTAATTTATTGAACAACAAGGGTTTTATGTTCCTAAGAAAAACCTTACAATTACTTAGTAAGTAGTTTCGTTGTATTGTGAGAATAAAAAGTCAACTTTTAACTAAGCAAGGTTTGTTTATTAAGAGGTTGAATTGGGTCTTTGATTATCAAAAACTAAGTCTTAGGAGGTTCCAGGTAGTGTTATTGGCTATGAAGTGGTTAATGAAGGTTTCATAATCGCCGGTACTTAGTTAATTAAAAAGACTGATTTGTTAGGAGGTTGCAACAATGATAAACAATAGATTCATAATTTGTTGAGTCAATCATTGCATCAATGATCAAATATACACATCAAGGTGGATATCATTCCTTTGGATAGAGTTTCTCTCATGATCGTTATTTGAAAATCATCTTTTTATTACTTGCAATTTATTTTTGTTACTCATTAGTTACAAATCTGAAACAACCATCTTAGTTACTTTGTTTTTGATTACAAATATTGTCACTTGTTCCATGAGGAGATGACCCTAGTCATTGATGTACTATTAAATCTGTTTAGGAGTAGGTTCTTTATTTTTGTTGGTTTGACACCCACCAAATTTTGGCGCAGTTGCCGGGGAGCCCGATGAAGTGATTTATTTCTTTTTGAAAGTTTCAACAATGATAACTAATATATTCATAATTTGTTGAGTCAATCATTGTATCAATGACCAATTGTACACATCAAGGTGGATATCATTCCTTTGGCTAGAGCTTCTCTCATTATTGTTATTCGAAAATCATCTTTTTATTACTTGCAATTTATTGTGTTACTCATTAGTTACAAATCTGAAAACCACCATCTTAGTTACTTTGCTTTTGATTAGAAATATTGTCACTTGCTTGTTCCTTGAGGAGACGACCCTACTCATCGCTATGCTATTAATTCTGTTTAGGAGTAGGTTCTTTATTTTTTTGGTTTGACACCCACCAAATTTTGGCGTTGTTGTCGGGAGCCTGATGAAGTGATTTATTTCTTTTTGGAAGTTGTTTTTGCTTTTTGTTTTTCTTTATTTTGAATTATATAGGCATTTGAAATTTCACTTATACCATGGATTCGTATGGATATGATCGATATAGCTATCAGGATCTAGATGAGGTAAGACGTTTTCAACGCTATCCACGAGGACAAGTGAGTAACGTAAGAAGATTTTGGGGATCAGAACTAATGGGTTACGAGCATAATTCATACACACATGACCCAAGTTGGCAAGATTACTCAAATTTTGACTACACTCACCACCACCGCCGCCGCTGACACAACAATATCAACCTCTACCTCTACCATCCGAGCCAAGTATTTCTTTAGTGGATATGATTAGAAATTTAGAAATTAATGTGCATGATCCTTCACAACAATCGCAGTCTTCTCAAGCAAGAATAGATGCTAGTTTCCAGAAGACAAATGCTTGCATACGGAATTTGTAGAAACAAGTATCTTAGCTGGTTGCAGATGTTAGTCGATTAGAGACTGAGACATTTCAAGTTCCAAATCCTGTGGAGAATACGATTAAGGTGACAGAATGTGCAATGGTGGTGGAAGAAGATCAAATCAAACATGTTGCACCAAAAAGATAGAGGAGAAGGAAACACGAGAAGGAAGAATCAAAGATTGTGATACCTCCTCCTTTTCCTGGAAGGCTTAGAGAATCAATTGAAGACGAGTTTAAGTATGAGATTGTGGACACTCGTTCAAAAGAGGACGTTCCACTAGTGGAAGTCACAACTGTTATGCTTATCTTTTACCTATTTATTATATCCCTAATTTGTGATTTTTACAATATATTTTGAGTACAAATATGCTATTTATATGATTTTATCTTTATTTGTAAGTTTTGTACTCAATGGAAGAATTGTTGAGGTTTTGGACTAAATTGAAAAGAAAAAGTAACTCAAAGGAAGAAATTGAAGTACTTGAAGAGTTGGAGGAGTTTTAATTTAAATTGGCTTGAAAAAAAATATAAAAAAATAACTTTCCTATTCATGAAGAAATAGGGTTTGAGGAAAGCCTATAAAAAAAGGATTAGGGTTTTATTTTTTGGAGACAAAAAGCCTCCACCCTTCCCCTTGCACCGCATACACCATCAGCCATAAAAAAACCCTTCACAAAAAAACCCCAAACCCCAGTCCACCACCTTGCTTCCACCACAAGCAGCTTCTCCTCCTTGCTCACCCACGCATAACCGAAGCACACACCGCCTTAGATCTTCACCCATCACTCCAAGTCACCTCACGCAGCACCCCACCCATCACCATCACTCTAAGTCTCCTCCACACCCACACTTCACCGAAGCACAAAACCACCACAGCTCCATGCAACTCCAGCGCCGCTTCACCTTTGCGCACCATCACCATCAGCCTTCAACGTCCATCAGTCGAGGAGACGAAGCAGCCGAACGCAGAGAACCGAGCCTTGAATTGAATTGGTTTATGCTTTTGGTTTCAGCAGAGTTTCCCGGGTTTTATTACTTTTGTTCTATTTATTAAATTTCAGATTTTTGGATGATGTCTCTAAATATTATTGAATTATTTTTAATAATGTTTAGTGGCTAAATTCTTTTAACCTAGGGCTTGGATGTAGCCGCCGGATTTATTTGACTTATTTGATTCATGATACTTTGATTTTTTCATTGATCAATATTTAATATTCTTGCTTTTATTCCATGTTTGTAACTAGCCACTATTTGCATATTTAAAGATATTAATTGATGGAACGATAGTTAAAAACTAATATTAGTTCATGGGAATATTGGACTTAGATAGTGAACCACGACAGTAGGAACACAACCTTTGCAATGTTAGATTCTTAAGTTTCTAATGTGCTTTTGTTAATCCTATACTCACGAGAGTAGTCATAGGGTTAATCTAAGTAAGAGAATTATAGTGCGAGAGTGTGTAGTTCTTAATTAGGTGAATCGTTGTGAGATTAATGGAAGTTAAAAGTCAGATATTTATGAATTGAATCAAAACAAATATTCGGTAGGTGAACCCAATGTCCTAGGTTTTCCCAACTTGATTGTTTCAACCTTTGAAATTAATTGCATATTTTAGATTCTAGCTTTAGTTTTATTTTAATTGAAAATCTGAGAACATCATTTATCTAGATAATAATAGGAGTAATTTATACCTGGTAATTAGTGTTCTTTCTCTGTGGGTACGACACTATTTTCCCCTATACTAGTGTTAAGTAGGTGAATTTATTTGACTAGTTGTGACGACGGCTTGTAAACAACTGTGCAAGTTGCTAAAAACTTAGAAGATGCAGAGGCTGATGAAGCTATGTGAAAGGCCTTGGAAAATGTAACTGAAGAGGAAGTTATTGCTCTTTATATTTGTCCTACTGCTGTGATGTTTTTGTCTTATTAAGCATGTTAGTGGAGCCATACAAGGAAGCGAGTTTGAAAGAAGCCTTAGAGAATTCTCTAGAAAAGCCTCATGCTATATGTAACTTGTTGCAACATAATCCCATACCAAAAACTGATGTGGCTATTAAGGTTGTTGACAAGTCTCTTGAATCTTCTACTTCTACAGTAGAGAATTCATTTGCAAAATGTGATTATCTTGTTTTGCTTGATGTTATTGATGTGATTGATTTGAAAGAAAGTCAAGTCTACTTTTCTTAGGA
Organism: Oldenlandia corymbosa var. corymbosa; assembly: GCA_949775105.1. Lineage (NCBI taxonomy): Eukaryota > Viridiplantae > Streptophyta > Magnoliopsida > Gentianales > Rubiaceae > Oldenlandia > Oldenlandia corymbosa. The sequence goes on from OX459123.1 coordinate 3,697,626, forward strand.
AGGTCTTTCCGAAAAACTACTAGAATTAAATTAATAAATAAAGTTAAATCTTTAAGTTGGGAGAATGTGAATTTAAATACTGAGAGAACTTCACGAGTTGATTTTATTGGTAGTTGTGCTTTTGAGTATGTCCATGAAAATTTTGAAAAGTGTAAACCTTCAAAAGTTGAGTTGAGACCTACACCTATACATCTAGAGCACGCATATGGATAATTCTTTAGACCTCCAGAATTAGGATTGATCATAGATATAAGTTTTGAATTTTATGATGATGGTATGGTGAGTCAAATGCTATGTGCTAGAGCTTATGTATGGAGAGTGTGTGATGCTTTTCAATAATCATTTAGAGGAGAGCACTTTCCACCTTCTTTTGTTGATACGATGCTTGAATGTCATTTTGAATGCTATAACCTTGATTTGCTTGAGGTTTTATTCGGAATCTTGTAAAGTTCTGATTGTGTGTGCTTTCAAGTTTCCACCTTGATGCACACGTGTTGTGTCTAGCCAAAGACACTAAAGTAAGGCAGTTGTTGGGAGGCAACCCAATTATTTACTTTTTGTTATTTGTTTATTTAAATAAATCATTTTGGGTGGTTAAGATTTTTGTTCCTAATAATTTTGAGATCTATGATTTCTTGATCTTCGTGATTTTTCTTAATCATTTGATTGACATAGTGTTAGATTATTTTAATGGTTTGTTTGAGTGTGGCAGTTGATTTTCAAGGAGAATTCTTCTACGTGGTCAATCCTGTCCAAATGGAAAAAAGAAGCGTACTCCCGTTTTACACCAAGTTAGATTCCTTCACTACAAATTCCAAAGGAAGTGCCATTTCTTTTCTCTTTTTATATTATGTGGGAGTTTATATGTGCTTTTATTACTTGTCCTTGCATATTTCATACATTGAAGACAATGTATACTATAGGTGTGGGGCAGAAGTCTGTGTGTTTTTGGCTATGTCTTCATTAAATTGCTTAAATGAAAGAATTACACTACTTTTTGATGAAATTTTTTCAAACATTTGAGTTTGAACCATTATTTTCAAACGTTTCAAGTGTTATATTTCTAATCATTATAGGATGAATGGTAAAACATGAAAAGCATAAATTTTTCTTGCTATGTACTACTCAGATATGATGTGAATCTAAGTGTTGAAGTTGATGATTGGAATATTATCACAAATAAGTTACTTTAAATTGAGTGATCTGAGCCTTTTTGAGCAAATGGTTAGTATATTTGAGTGCTCGACATTTTTGTGTGAGAAGTATAGCATATCTAGAATGGATTAATCTTGAATTTACCGAGTTAGGAAACAGCTGTGCTTTTGTAAATGGTTTGGCACAAGAATAAAATCACTAGGATCAAGCCAAGTTAGCTTAAAAAGTCTACCCATGTATGTTTACCCTTAGTGAATCATTCAAGCCTTGACCTTTTTTCTTAAGGTCCAGATATATTAAACCATTAGCCTATTTTTACCTCTTCACTTTTTGTCAAACTCTCGATTAGGTTGCTTAAACTGGGTTTGTGGTAAGAGTTGGACATTATGGCGGCAAGTGTTCTGGTTTTAAGTTATGCATTTGATGTAATATAGGACATGCGAAAGAAAAAAGAAATACAGGCAACGATGATATTGAATACAAGGAACGATTAATTTGTGGACGTGACACAGGTACATATTTTTTTTCTATAATGTTATTATTTTTCTATTTCTAAACTTTTTATTTTGCACTGTTAAAATGTTTAAATGTTTTGTATGTTTCAAATAATATTATAACCATTGGTGATTTTCTTTTCTTTTTTTTTATACTTATTAGTGATTGAGCCGTTTGATGAAGATCGAGTTTTTTACTGAAAATATTATCAAGGGAAGAACCTAGACAAAAATAATGTGAAGAGAAAAAAGGTGGACAGAAGTAGCTGTCCTGGATTTGCCAAATCCGAGAGCTCCTATCCGTCGGGATTCTCAAATCTGAGAATTGATAAACTCAGATTTGGCAAATCCGAAAGACTTTAAACTTGAAATTAATTAAATCAAACTAAATGATTAATTAAAAATAATCAGATTTCGGATTTGGGAAATCCGAAAAGCTTCAATAAAAAATAATTTTGATTTTGCAAAAAAAATCTAAGTGTTGGAAAATTAAAGTTGACTAGAAACGGATCACCCAAATCTGAAACAATTCCCGTAATCCGAAATAAAGAATAAAATATTATCTTAAATTCTGAAAAAAAAAATTCTAAGTGTTAAAATAGATAAGAAGAGTCTCGGATTATCGAAACCGAGATTTCGCAGATTATGCAGAACTCTTGGATTTGCTAAATCCGAAACATACCAAAACGATTGCTTTCAGATTTGCCAAATCCGAGACATACGATAAACTTGAAAAAAAATAATGAACTGGTTTTCAACAGTCATAACCCTGTTTAAATAGCACCAACAACCGATTCATAACAAACTAATTGAAGAACAAAATGATAACATTTTCATAACAAAATAATGTAAATTTCTTAACTTACAATCAAAATCTTCTAAAAATCCTAAAAAAGACTAATCAACAATCATTTTTTCCCTCTCCTAGGAATAGTGGGCAGGGTAAAGGTAACCGGCGGGTTGCGCGGTGTGTCGGATTTGCGAACACCTTGTTCCTGCGGCTCTGGACGGATTGTAAGGATTGGTTTCACGTTTAGGACTTGCGAGTCTCCACCGAGAGTAATGGTAAGAGGTACCTCTTCTTCATGTGGGGTGTAAGATCCTCTCGAAGAACCAACATCGTCCTCTCTTCTCACATTCTCTCCTCTCATTTCCTCCCCTCCTCTCACACACTCTCCTTCTAGGTTCTCTTGCTCGTGTTGGCCCGAACCTTCTGTGCGATCTTGCGATTGTGATGGCCTGAAAGGATTCCTTCGCTTTCTTCCTCCTACAATTTTCTCTTTTGGCCACGGCTTCATTATTCCACCGCGCGGACCTTGTGAGGGGTGGTGCGGTTCATAATTCAAAAGGATTTGGGAATCCTATATTTCCATCTCATCGTCTTTTCCGAGAGTTAAAGCAGTGTGGGTTATATCTGTGAAATAGTCGAGCACCTTTTCGAGGTCTGCGTCTAGGTCATGGGCTAGACGACGTTCTTCTCGGAATGATATGGCCCTCATACGGACATTGTTCAACACTTCACCCTGAAAATCAAATGATGCGTTAACTAAAGGAGTATAATTCACAATTTATATGAATAGACTAAAATGCACTTTCATACGTGGATTAATTGCAAATAAACACTTACATAGACTTTCCCCCGGCTCGAAAAAGACTCATATCTGACTGATGTGTAGTGGCTCGGATCGCTTATCAATTTCACCAAAATTTTTGTTGAACCACTCTTCGTACTTCTCATTTGTTTGACCGGACTCTCCTTCCTCCAAACCCTTAGGAATGTTTCAGTGTCTTCTATTCCAATGAGGGCGTACTTGACTATGGTGATCCACCCAATTTTTCTCAGTAGGCCCAGACACATTGTGTTCGTGAGCAATCTTATTCTCTTGGATATTTGCAATCATAGGCCATCGGGGAACAGCTTGAATGTAGCCAAATTGTCTCACGACCCTATCAATTTCGTGGGCTTGAACAGCTTGAATATGCCCATACAAGTAAAAACTAAAACAAATTAATTGACATTTATCAAAATTGAATTTCACGTAGGAAGATCTTCAAAATTGGAGGACCAATAGCCATAAACCGCCTCTATGGCTTTCCTCCTCCCGTTCCACGCCCTTTTGTACGGGACATCAACTTTTACCAACTCCTTCACATCTTCTTGCACCAATTTTACCGTGCAATCCATGTCGTTCACAATATTTCTCATGATTAGTCTAGCAATAAACGCCGAGTCCGCACTACGGTTGTCATTATCTTTAACCACCCTCACGCAGTTGTGTGTGGACCGCCATTTTACTATTTGATACAAGTCATGCTTTCCTAGTGACACACGGATCCTCCATTGGTATATAGGTTCACAATCTTGTGGGGGAGGGGAAGGGGGGAATCTAATGTCCTACATCGAACCACCCACATCTTAGGGTTACTCGTGATAACCTTTAACTCCCTTTTATTGTGGATATTCCACAACTTTACGGCATGTTTTGCTTCTCCTTTGGACATGAAACAAACTTTAATGTCCATCCCTTCGGGAGTCTCCTCCCACATTTTTATATCAAGATCATCCTTGTAAACACGCGAGGCATTCCATTCACCCATTTCCTTATACACATGCTGCCGGGGAAATAGATTTAGTTCCCTTTCTTCATTCACTAATTCTTCATCATCACTTTCCTCATCATCACTACTCGACGAGGGATCGCGTGCTTCTGAGCTTTTACTTGGAGCTACGTAGTCAAAATCATCATCATCCATGTGATCATCTTGTGCAAATAAACTTTCACCATCTTCTTCATGAACCCATGAAGTACTTGCTTGTTCTTGCGTCGGACCATCTTGTTCACCCTCATCCATGTGATCATCTTGTGCAAATAAACTTTCACCATCTTCTTCATGAACCCGTGAAGTACTTGCTTGTTCTTGCGTCGGACCATCTTGTTCACCCTCATCCATGTGATCATCTTGTGCAAAGAAAGATCCACGATAATGATTGTTCCCATCTTCTTGGTTAGTGATATCCTCCGTCTCTATGTACAAATCCACACTTGTCATTGGCTCGAGGTGATAGATGATCCCAACATGTGAATCATTCTTTATCTTCATGGCGCGCCTTCACCGTGAGTCACAAATAGTAACAAAATGCGGAGTTTCCTAGATATTCCAAGATTCCAACCAAACGTCACACAAATCAAACTAAGCAACTCATCGTATGACAACCTACTATCAATAACAAGAGTGTCGTGTGACAGGTTCTCTAATGTGTTCACTACACCATTCTGTATCACATACTTGCTTCTATGAAACAAATTAAGTATGTATGGACCGTGCGCGGACATTTTAACTGTTTATTAAGGGACAAAAAAAATCTTCAACCATATTAATCGTAATTTCACCTAATAAAAAACAACAACAACAATTCTCACCAAAAAAAAAACAACAATTCTCACCTAAAAAAAAAAAAAAACCAACAACAATTCTCTTTAAATTTTCCAAACAAATTACCCCTAAACCCTATCAATTATTAATACAAACAAAATCCATCTAAATTCATTAGATTAACCTCTATCAATTCTTAAAACAGTAACAATTCTAACCTACAAACTCAACAACAACATCAACATTACCATATTACATTCATAATCATCAAACCTAAGTCCTAACAATCTTCCATCTTCAAACAATATAAATACACAACAAAACAACTAAAAAACATTGATTTAATGACTAACCTCGTTAAAATGACGATTTTTTTTTCATTTAGTGGTAATGTGCGTCCAAAAGCCTGAAGAATTCCGGCCACAACCTTCACTAACCCTCACAAGTTGAAAAACCCGATATGACGGGAAGTTGCAATTTTTTTCTTTTTATATCATGTATGTTTCAGATTTGGCAAATCTGAGAGTCATTATTTATGTGGGGCTCCCGGATTTGGTAAATCCGAATGTCCGTCACCTTATCCGATCTGATTTAATACATCCAAAAACCTTATCCACAATGAGGGATTACTCCTAAACTGAAAGGATGCCCTCGGATTTGGCAAATCCGAGAGGTAACCCTAAACCCTAAACCCTAAACCGTAGAACACAGATTTGGCAAATCCGAGTTCACTGTTCCAATTTTTGAATCTACCCGCCATTTTTGTTGTATATTTTTGAATATTAAATTTAAAGGCTTTCGGATTTCACAAATCCGAATTCACTGTTTACCTTTTGACCCCATTTCCTGTATTTTCTGAAATAAAGAAAATCTATAATTTTTTATTATATTTAATTGTTTCAGATTTGGCAAATCCGAGAGTCCTTTTAATTAAGCTCTTTGATTTGCCAAATCCGGGACAACTATTTATGTCCACAAAAAAAAAGTAAAATTTTTTTTTATCCACATTAATTCTTTTAAATTTTTTTGGCCGAAGCACCTGATGAAGATCTTTACAATTACACTTTAGCTGAGTTGGATAAATTATTAAAAAAGCTAGGCAGTAGTTTGAAGAGTTTTAAGACAATGCCATACCCAAATGAGTACATCGAAATAGTTGTTATAACCAATTCACCAGTTCTGAAAAAAAAATTATGATGTCAAAGGCGTTACGCGTTGAGCATGAATCATTGGTTTCTGCGTTAACCGATAAACAGAAAAATGTTTACGACAAGATCATTGGTTCAGTTCCAGCGGAAAGGGTGGTTTTTTCTTTCTTTACGGTTATGGAGGTACTGGAAAAACATTCATATGGAAAACTTTGTCTGCAGCCCTAGGTAGTAAAGGAGAAATTGTCCTTAATGTTGCTTCCAGTGGAATTGCATCTTTACTCCTATCTGCCGGTAGAACGGCACATTCAAGGTTTGGCATCCCACTTCGAGTGACTTAAACATCTGTTTGCAATGACTCACCTGATGATGAATTGGCTACTCTGTTCCATCGTACGAGTTTAATAATATGGGATGAAGCTCCCACGACTCACAGATATTGTTTCGAGGCGTTTGATAGGAGTTTGAAGGATATAATGCGTCAAAGAAACCCGCGGACGTGTACTCAACCTTTCGAGGGAATTGTTACAGTGTTAGGTGGAGATCTCAGTCAGATTTTGACAGTTATTCCTAGGGCTTCCAGACATGAAATTGTGGATGCTGCCAGAAATGTATCGATTCTGTGGAAAAAAATGTGATGTCTTGAAGTTAACAAAGATCATGAGACTTACACAAGGATCTGATACGGAACAATTAGATGAAATAAAGAAATTTTCTGAATGGTTACTCAATATCGGTGAAGGAATTGCTGGTGGCCAAAATAATGGTGAACTTGATATCGAAATTCCTAAAGATCTTCTCATTGAGCCGACTGGTAGTCTTATCGCTTCTGTTTACAATGCCATTTATCCTAATATTGTTTCCAATCTGAAATTGCCTAATTTCTTTTATGAAAGAGCAATTTTGGCTCCCACCAATGATGATGTTGATACTATAAGTCAGGATATGTTTTCTTTGCTTGCAGGAGAAGCAAATGTATATTATAGCTCTGATTCCTTAGAAGAGACTGCAAGGTCCATTTATCCCGAGGATGATACCGTCTATACTATTGAATTTCTCAATTCAATAAAATGTTCAGGAATGTCGAACCACAAGGTGATACTTAAAGTTGGGGTGCCGATCATGCTTCTTCGAATCTTTGATCAGCCAGGGGGGTCTGTGTAATGATACACAATTAATGAGCTGGGAGAACATGTGGTCCGCGCGATCATTATATCTGGGGCAAATATTGTTCGAAAATGTTTCATTTCTCGCATGGATATTAGTCCTTCGGACCCGAGAATGCCAGTTAAATTCAAGCATAGACAATTTCTGGTAGTAGCATATTTTGCGATGACAATTAATAAGAGTCAAGGACAATCACTGTCAGAGATTGGTTTGTTTTTGCGTCGTCTACTCTTTACACATGGCCAGCTATATGCTGCGTTCTCTCGGGTGAAATCTAGAAAAGGTTTTAAAGTTCTAATATGCAACAAGGATGAACAATACAGCAATTGCACAATGAATGTGGTGTATAAAGAACCTCTACAGAATATATGATCTTACTATAATCTGTGTTTTTTTTCTTTTCTTTTTTTAATAATATGGTTACTTGTGATAACTTTTTACAAGCTAAATATTTCTCATGAAGCTTTAATGTTCCATTTAATTGTGCTTCAAATAATTTTCGTTTAAATATAAATTTACAATAAAAGTGTGATTCTATTTTTTTTATATTGAAATGCTATGTATAAGATAAATTTTATTTTTTAATATTTCATATAATAATATCTTAATACCCTCCGTGCAACACACGGATCGCATACTAGCTCTAAATCAAAAGACACATCTAAAAGTTCGTGTCTAGCCACTTAAACTTTATAAACGCAGATTATTAGTAAGTTTTTTGCTACAGAAAAAATTACCAAATTTTTAGAGCTGTCCTAACAACCATTCTTATTTTTGGTTTGGTAACCAAATCATAAATTTCATGGTGTTTTGCGCTTCATTTTAAGTTGAACTCCATTTTGTTCTCGTGGGAAATTCACTTAAATAATTGCACGACACTTTTGCATAAAGTGTCATATTGCGATGATTTCTTTCTAATAGTTTGTAAGGTATTTGCATGAAGCATTTATGTTTGACAGAAGCTCTATGTTCCAATATATTTAAAGAATCCTGCAAGCTCTTAGAATATACTCCCTTCGCCGAAAAATAAGTATATATTGATTTTGAGATTTGTATTATTTTTATTACATATTGGAAAACTCGAGTGTACATATATATTTTTCCTCAAAGAGCTGAATAAACATGTTTTCAACACACACCATTATTGTTCGATGCACCTTTCGAAAAAAAATGTTAACCTTACATGCATAACATATGGGTGATGAGAGGTTCATTTGTTTGATTAGAATACTGTATAACGAGGATGAAAATGAGTGAATACGGTCCAGCTAATAATTTTGAGGGTATGGCTCCGTTACTTAATTAATAGTCATTAGATTAGTCTAAATTAATCAAAATAATAGGATTTGCATTAAATGAATTAATTAATAACAGAAAAATTGATTGGGAACTTATAAAACTCAAAAACTATTTATGCTATAGAATTTAATTGGAATTTTTTTGTCCCTTAATTTTTTTTTTAATTGACAACTTGTAAATTATGTGTTGTTTTTTTCACTTTCTTCGCCTCTCTCGCTAGCTAGGCTGGCTGTTTCTTTTTATTTTTGTTTTTTCCCCCTCTTTTTGTGGCAAAAACGAGAGTTAGAATTGATCAAACAGAAGATAATGTGTAACAATGTAAGTGCAATGAAAAAAATAAGATAATTAGGTGTTATGGTAAATTTCTATATAGTATAATTGTTGCAAGTGAACATGCAATAGATATTTTTTGAATATGCAATGAATCTTCAAAGTTGTAGTGCTTGTATAGTTATTATATATATATATATATATATATCTCTATAAGAGACGATACAATTATGTATTAATGTGCAATGTTTTATAAATTAATGTGAAATGTAAGTACCTGAACAATTACACATGACTTTTGTGCAAGATAAAGATAAAAGAAAGAAAATTAATTAATAATTATGTTAAGTTTGGTATGTTACAATTTTTTTGTAAGTAAATGTGCAATATGTATTTGTTGAATGTGAAATATCATTTTCAAATGTGCAATGCTTGTAGATTTATTCTTATTTTAAAGAAACATAAATGCATATACAAATAATGATGCAATTATGGCCTATAAATATAGGTGCAATGTTACATAAGCAAATGTACAATCATATTTAATAATTTGTGCAATATAAAAAATAAAATAAGAAAACTTAATTATTAATTGATAGTGATTTTGTTATTTTAAATGTTAAAACTTTCCTAAGTTATTCATTTTTTAAAGTTATGGTAAGTTTACCTATTGTGTCACATTATTATTGGTTCAATATAACAAGGTCACACCTTCAAAATAGGCAACGAAACCCTAAAATTTTCTCGAAATTAAACAATTTTCTCAAACGGCTGTCTCATCCTACATTAATGCATATCTAGTGGGAATCGATTCATTCACCATATTATTCACGGGCATGATCGAAAACTACAGTAATTGATAAAGTCAGGCACTTTTGATTTGATTAAATCAATAAAATATTTTCTGCAGTAATTGCATCTTTTGGTATCCATTTTTTCGATATATTTCGCACTAGGAATTTGCCAGTCGGCACCACTATCCTAATGATTCTAAATCGAGTCAGATAGGTTCATGATAGGTTTTTATCAAAAAGAAAAAATTCTTCCAAGATCTGTTATTTTAAGATTCAGAGAAAAAAATTGTCTCCTCGTCACTTTTATATAAAGTTGGACACTAATGCAACCTCCTGAAGCTAGTGGATGGGAAAGTTGAGGGAAAATGGATTATTTGTCATGTTACGTAATAACTATTGTATTTTATAAACTGTACTAATTATTGACAGATAAAAGTGTAACCAACCACGAAAACCACCCTAATGGAGTCCTAAAACTTTGTTCTCGAAGGGAAAGATACTAATGAAAGGCTGATACCAACCACTACTCGGTCAGAGTACATTTTCTTAATTATAGAAGAAACGATTTCATTGTTGTCAAAATTTTGCCACTCTTTGCTTCTTCCATTAATCATTCTCACATACTTCCTCTTTAAATGGCTTAAAAATCACTTTTCAATCTCGCCCAAAAACTGCCCACCTTCACCACAAAGACTTCCAGTCATTTGGAACCTTCATCAACTTGGTTCTCTCCCACATCGATCCCTCAAAGAGTTAGCAGGAAAATATGGTTCACTAATGATGCTATATCTAGGAAGCAAACCGACGCTCATCGTCTCTTCTCCAGATGCAGCTGAAATAGTTCTGAAAAGACATGATCTTGATTTTGCTAGTAGGCCTCAGGCGAAGTTTGTTGGAAGACTTATATACAATTTTACGGATATGGGTTTCTCGCCCTATGGTGAATATTGGAGAAACTTAAGAAGCATTTGTGTTATCCAACTTCTAAGTAACAAGAGGGTTCAATCATTCAGAAGCGTGCGCGAAGAAGAGGTCGCATTGATGGTGGAAAAAATAGCAGAATCGTGCATGTCACACTCCCCCTTCAATATAACTGAGATGTCTGCTACCCTCACAAACAACATAATTTCTAGGGTAGTAATAGGGAGGAGGTACTCGGAAGAAAAAAGTGGGAGCAATTTCAAGAAAATTTTTGAGGAGTTCTTAGAGTTGTTTCGATCGTTTAATGTTGGTGACTACATTCCCTGGCTTGAATGGATTAATCACATCAATGGTTTGGAGGCGAAAGTGAACCGGGTTGCCAAAGAGCTAGATGAATATTTTGAAAATATTGTCGAAGAAGGAATGAAGAGGCATGAGAAAATATTGAGAAGTAGAACTAGTGAAAGTGAAAAAGAAGTCAAAGCTCAAAAGTATTTCCTGGATATCTTGCTTGAACTTCAAATGGAAAATATCAATGGATTCACTCTTCAACGTGATTCAGTCAAAGCATTGATCCTGGTAATATATTAATTACTACATTTTTAGTAATTTCGGCTTTAACGATTTTCACATCAATGTACAGCTCTATTTGTCTTATATCTTAAAGCTAAACTATTGGTTAGCATAAGTTTCGAATTCTATTTATTTTGTAGGACATGTTTACTGCTGGAACTGATACTACATCCACATTACTAGAGTGGACCATTACTGAGTTAGTGAAAAACAAAATTGCTATGGCAAAGCTAACAACGAAGTGAGGAGACACTCAGATGGCAAATTGCATTGCATAACGGAATAAGAATTAGAAAAACTCCCTTATTTGAAAGCGGTTATTCAAGAGACTTTTCGTATGCATCCTCCAGCTCCATTGTTACTTGCTCGAGAATCAAGAAATTCAGTTAAGATCATGGGATAACATATTCCATCCGGAACTCAGGTGTTCATCAATGCTTTTGCGATTGGTAGGGACTCTTCGATTTTGGCCGGAGAGATTCTTGAATAGTGAAAGAATTATATTTCTATGTGTATTACCGGTTGTACATTAAGAAATATATATATACAAGGATATATAAAACCCTAATTTAGTTTCCTTAATTACATACTCTATCATCCCCTCCCCCGCAATCATAGTAGGATGAGAAATCATGCCTAGATTGGTTCTAAACAAAAAGAATTTATCTTTAGCTAATGACTTGGTGAAGACATTTGCAAGTTGAGATTGTGTGGGGATATGACGAACAACAAGAAGACCAGCAGCAACTCATTCACGAACAAAATGGATATCCAGCTCAATGTGCTTTGTTCTGACATGATTAATAGGATTGGCGGCAAGGTAGGTAACAAAAATATTATCACACAGAATAACTGAAGATCTGGGAAGCTTGAAGTGAAGCTCAGAAAAAAGATTTTCTAACCAAACAACTTCAGATAAGGTAGTAGCGATGGCGCGATACTCAGATTCAACAGAAGATCGTGAAACAGTAGATTGCTTTTTGGAAGACCACGAGACCAATGATGAACCTAAAAAGACACAGAACCTAGTGGTAGAACGTCTAGTTGTCGGACATCCAGCCCAATCAGCATTCGAATAAGCCACAAGACGATCAAGAGAACCAGCACAGATATGAATACCATAGTGAAGGGTACCCTTAATATACCGTAGAATGCGCTTAACAGCCTGATAATTTTGCTCCTGAGGATCATGCATATGCTGATAGACAAGATTGACAGCATACTGAATGTCCGGTCTAGTGAAAGCAAGGTATTGGAGGGCACCCACCAAACTTCTGTAGAGAGTCGGATTATGAAATGGTGGTGACTCATCAACAAAGGACTAAAAAGCCAGAGCAAGTGGAGTGGCAACAGGATAGCTTCAGTGAGATGACTGCGAGAAAGTAATTCCTCAGCCACTTGCGTTGATGCAAAAACCAACCATTTGACTGGGGAGAAACCGAGACACCCAAGAAGTAACTAATAGGACCAAGATCAGTCATGGCAAAAGCACCCTTCAGAGACTGAATAAGTCTGGTAAGAAGACGATCACTAGAGGCTGTTAAGAGAATATCATCAACATAGAGGAGGAGAACAGCCATGTCAGTACCAGCAGTGTAAACAAATATAGAAGAATCCGAGCGACTGCCTTTAAAACCCTGTGTAACCCGGAAAGTAGTAAAGCGGTGAAACCAAGCTCGGGGGGCCTGCTTTATGCCATAAAGAGATTTGTTCAGGCGACCGACATAGTGAGGATGGTCTAGATGAACAAAGCGAGTAGGCTGTTTCATATAGACAACTTCATTTAAATGGCCAATCAAAAATGCATTTTTAACATCCAACTGATGGTCGGGCCACTTATGAGATGCAGCAATACTTAAGACAGTCTGAATTGTCACTGGAAACCACAGGACTGAACGTTTGATCATAATCAAGCCCAGGTTTTTGAGTAAAACCTTGAGCAACCAAACGTGCTTTACAACGATCAAGGGATCCATCGGATTTGAGTTTTACACGAAAGATCCATTTAGAACCAATGACATTCGCAGACACAGGTAGTGGGACTAAATCCCATGTATGATTAGACAGAAGGGCGTTGTATTCATCACTCATAGTGGCACGCCATTCAGGGTGTTTATTTGCTTCAGTGAAAGATTTTGGTTCTATGGGAAGAGAAGGAGAATTGGTAGTGGCAGTGAGGGAGAAAATCTATTTGGATTTTCGTGTGCCATCCCGAGTGCGGGTAACCATAGGATGTGAGGGAGCAATGGAGGATATAGGATCTAAAGGTTGAGTAGGAACGAAAATTTGGGTGGCAGAGATAGAATTTGAAACAGGAGTTTTGCTGGGAGAGGAGATAATCGGTGATGGAAGGTATTTGGGAATGAGAAAGGAAGGATGTTTAAATGAGGGGGCCGAGGTAGGAAGGGGCTGAATCGAAGAGGATAGTGTAGGAAAAGGAAAGGAAAATTTCATCAAAAATGACATGTCGCGAAATGTATACTTTTCGAGAGACTGGATCAAAACAAGAATAACCCTTATATGATTCTGGATAACCAATAAACACACAAGGAACTAAACAAGGACTAAGTTTATGAGATGCTAAATGTGAGAGATTTGAAAAACAAGAGCAACCAAAAACCCTAAGTACCCCATAATTAGGTGGATGGCCAAAGAGAAGTGAGAAAGGGACAGCTCCGAATTTAGATGTAGTAGGCAGCCGGTTTAAGAGATAAACACAAGTGATTAATGCTTCGACCCAGAATTCATTTGGTAATTGGGCTTGATGAAGAAGAGTACGGACCATGTTAAGAATGGTTTTATTCATTCGTTCAGCCTTCCCATTTTGTTGGGGAGTGTATGGACAAGAGACTCGCATTATGACCCCCTTTGATTTAAGAAAGGTTTGCAGAGATTGAGAACGAACATATTCAGCAGCACCATCGGATTGAAGTATTTTAATAGAAGAATGGAATTGAGTTTGAACAAGATTATAAAATTCAACAAACTTTTGAGGAACTTCAGATTTATTTTTGAGAGGATACACCCATAGGTAATGAGTGAAATCATCTAGAAATAGAACAAAATATTAAAATCCCTAAAAGAAAGACAAGAAAAAGTCCAGACATCAGTATGAATAATATCAAAAGGACTGTAAGTGACAGACGACGAAGACTAAAAAGGAAGCTTATGATGCTTTCCAATTTGACATGCTTGACACAGGTAAAGCTTATTGGATGAAACCCCCGAACCAAGAAGACTCTGACGGGAAACTAAACTAGACAAGACAGAAGAGTGCGGGTGACCAAGACGTTGATGCCACACTTGGGAAGACACTGGAGAAGCAAATGCCGGACATGACAAGGAAGATGGTGCAAGAGACTGATGTAGCAAGGTAGAAGGAAAGGTATAAAAGAGACCCAGTGCTATTGCAACGTAGACGAGGGATCCTTGTCCAGAGATCCTTCACAGAAAAACCAAAAGGATCAAATTCAACGGAACATTGATTTTCAGTAGCAAATTGACGAACAGAGATAAGATTTTTAGTAATAGAAGAAACACAATAAACGCGAGGAAATTTAAATAAAGAACAAGAAACCAACAGATTTAATGGGCAACATATTACCATTACCAATCACAACCCTAGTACATCCATTATAAGGCTTTGAATTGTAGAGAATACCTTGAGTGGGAGTCACAGTGTAACCACAAGTGGTATCCATATACCAGGATGAATCCACAGATGGAGGAGCAGGAGGTCGAGGATATTGATCGACAAAGTAAGCGGGTTGCCGAAATTGGAAGCATTCTCTGTTAGAGTGATTCACTTGATTGCATACTTGACAGCGAATAGCAAGTTGTCCTGGCTGAAAAGAGGGAGCTGGACCAAGAAGTGAAGGAGCACGGTTTCTAGGAGAAAACATAGGAGGCTGAAAATTAGAGTAGGCAGGATAAAAAGAATTATACTGACCAGATTGATTTCGGCCACGTCCGCGACCGCCACACCCCCGAAAATTCTGGAACCTGCCTCGACCACAACCACGATTGTTGGTGAAAGGTTGAGAGGTGGCTGAAGTAGGAAGGGATTCAGTTGAAGAAGCCGCAACTAACGCCGGAGTTGCCGCGGGAGGAGTAGCAGGAATTGTATTCTGTAGTTGCACTTCGTGCAAGAAAGGCATGGAGCGAGCTTCAACAAAATTAGGCAACAGGACTTTGTGACTAATCGTGGTCGAGACAGATTGATATTCAGAAGGAAGGCCAGCAAGAATTTGAAGGACCAAGTCGGGTTAGGAGACTGGAGAACCAACCGCCGTTAAAGAATCTGGCAAAAGATTTAAGTTTAGTGACATAATCATTAATGGATAAGTCACCCTTCTTGAAACTGTGGAATTGGAGTTTCAATTGAAGAAGACGAGAGCCAAGTTGATCATGAAAAAGCTGTTGAATAGTTAACCATGCTTCTCGAGCAGTGAGATTAGAATTTGGTTTAACTATAGCTTGCAAGATTTCGGTTGAGACTGTGGCTTGAATCCAGGAGAGAACAATGGAATCAATTTGAGTCAATGTTTGAAAGGCAGGATTTGGGACAGAAACGGAAGAACCATCCACAGCGGGAAGAGTCAAGGGCGGACAGAGAGAGGTACCATCAATGTGATCCATGATACCATGGCCGTGAAAAATCGGAAGAAAGAGTTCTTTCCAGAGCATATAGTTGGTGAAATCTAGGACAAGAGTAACATAATTTTTTATGTTGGAGAGGCCAATGGCCGGATGAGACAGCAGAGAAGAGGTGTTGGAAGGAGGGGGGTTTTGCGGCTGGTTCCAATAACGTGAAAGGGCAACATTTCGAGTTGATTCTGTTTGGATATGGAAGGAGAAGTTGCCTTGGTTCTGTATTGGCTTTGTCAACAGCTGAGGTTGCACTAGCAAAACTAGTACTTAGGTTCACCCTCACATTAGGTGCGGGAGCACAGATAAACGACATGGACATGAATGTAGCTCCCATGCTGTTGCAAGAAGAAAGATACCTTTAATTCTTGAGGCATCTCTACCTAACTAATTAAGGATATGTTAGTTTGCGTTCTTAGTTTGTTATGCTTTTGCTTTTTTCACTTCAAATGGGGCGGCAAGAAGTGAACCCGTTTTATGCATACAATAATAATAATGTAATTATCACTCCATCTGTCTCAAAATAGCCCATATTAAGTATTCAAATTTGTACTAAAATCAATGTAAAACTTAAAATTCGATGTAGACTTTATTTTGGAGCACAAAGAGTACTATACAGGATGTATGATATGTTGAGGGTCATGTGGCAAGGGTTGTGAATCCCACATCGGAGGCTTGAGGACATGTGAATCAGTTAATAAGTAAGATTAATTCAGGACCCATTAGCTTGATGTTTTGAGTCCAGATGGGTCTTATCTTACTTATTAGACTGTATGTCGGTTTTCTCTCCAGGATAAATCCTCAACAGTGGTATCAAAGTCCATGTTGGGCCAGTTGGGTGGGTGATTTAGCGCAAATTAACTTGATTGATCTGACTAAACCCAAGCAGTCAAAGGCCCACTACAAGCGGAAGCCCAATGTGGAGATTGCCCATGACAGGGAAGAATGTTGAGGGTCATGTGGAAAGGGTTGTGAATTCAACATCGGAGGTATGAGAACATGTGAATCAGTTAATAAGTAAGATTAATTCAGGACCCATTAATTTAAACTTTTGAATCCAGATGGGTCTTATCTTACTTCTTAGACTGTATGTCGGGTTTCTCTCCCGGATAAATCCCCAACATGATACTAGAATAATGAAGTCGTGTTGAGTTATATTAGACCAAAGTGTTCGGCATATGCCAAGTTGTATATAACATTTTGCTACGTACTTTAAGGAAAACTTGCGAATTTCAAGTTGTATATTCGAGTCGCATGTAGTTTGGTTTGATGGATATGGTATGTTTTGTGATGTCGTACTATGGCAAATTTAAATCCATATAAAAGCATTAAATGTACGTAAGTTGTATTTCCATCTAGCTACTGTACAAAAATGAAATCGAGTGATCATAAATTTTCAAGCGCTTCAAGACCGTGTATTTTGTTGCAACCAAAAACGTTTAAGACAAAGGATATTATTAAATAAAAGTGCTAAACTAGAACTCTTTAATAGGAAAACATTTTTGAGGATATCCCGTTAACAACACTCCATTGGCATAGACAACAATCTGACACGAAATGGCACATATATACATCATTATTTTTATTACATTACGACACGACCATTGGAGATGACCAAATGGATTAATCACATCATGTCCCATGATGACAGATTAATTTTGATACGCTTCAATCAATGAGAACAAATGTGGAAGGGGATGAATTTTGTAACGAGAAAAGCCTCCTTTCTCATCCAATTCAGTCCTTTCTGATCCCTTTGTTTGAACAATCATCTGCAAATTAAGAGTCAGTCGTGTGCTTCCAAACAACTCATCCGCATCGGGCTTTAAGACCAATTCCACCATAAATATCTTTCAGGCTTTTTCCGGAATTGCTTTACGACAATTTTTCAATATTTTCACGCAATTTTCATCATCCCAGTTATGCAACACCCACTGCATATTGACGATACAAATAATATTGATAATGAGTTCAAAAAATGCCATATGCCCAAAATGGTTATTCAGTTTAATTTTTTTTTTTCATACAAATTCGTATTACAAATGAAAATCTAAATTGGATAATTATTTTAGAACAAACAATAAACTAGCATAAATAAAAAAATAATTAATATGCAAAAATCTTATGCAGGCCACTTTTTACATAATTGGTTTTGGCTTATGTGCAAAAAGTAAAAATCCAAACTAGAAAATTTTTTTGAGATAGAGGGATAAAATTCTTTGAATTTCAATTTGACGAATATAAACAAATCAAAAGAAATGATTACCTTTGATGAGTCCAAATTGAACCCTAGGCCTATTGGGCCTAGGATTAGGTCGCTTAGAGATTAAGCCATCACATAAACCTATTCCACTAGGGTTTCAGGAAACAGGTAACACCACCTCTATATAAAGAGGTGGTGCCTCTCCCATAATTGAGATCTTCTACGTACCTTCTACACCTCATATACACGATACACACACCTCTCTCTCTATTCTCTCTATTTCTATATTGACTTAAGCATCGGAGATTCTATTCTCGAAAGACACCCGAGGCTCTGTCTTGCAGGTTTTAAGCCATCCGCCGCCACCTATATCATCGTTGCCGCCTGTCCTAATGCACCGTGCAAATCCATTCTTCGTCAAGTGGCATGCCCAGTGGCACCGATTTGTTTGGTCTTCACAACCAAATAAATTTCTTAGCGAAGCACAGAATCTTTTGTATCTTTGGCAGCCACGGTGTTAATTTGTTACTCCTATTTTGCAGCTAGAATCATGCAAAAAATTATCTTTCTTTGGCCAATAAGACGTTAGTCGACAAGTAGCACAAAGAAGTTTTCGATTGCACAAAGAATTCGAGGAGCCGCACTTGCTCCACAATTGATTGAGAGAACAGTACTTGGAATTCAAAATCCGTCAAAAGGGGCTGAATATTCAGCCGAGAATAATTCCTCAATTTGAAAATTGCCACTTAATCCCTAATAATTTTAATTATTTGGTCCCTAAACATTTTAAAATTTTACAGATTAGCAAAAGGCAATTTCGAAGATTGGAGTTTCGAGAGATACATCTCCTCGAAGGGGCAACTGATAACGGTCAAATTGTTACATAAAAGCATTGCAATTTTACTCTTTAATTAGTTAGAAATTAGGGGTGTTTCTTAGACTTTGTTCATTTTACTTAGCTAGTTTTGTGTTTCTAAATAGGTGAGGACCGGAGTGAACAAATGCTGAAAATGGGGGCTTATGGAGAAATAATTGGGCTGCTGATTCCAATTTAAAATAAGGGCTGAGTTGGTCAAAAAGCAACTCCAAGACACAAGACACATTGGGAGTTAATAAGTGTGTCCCATCCAAGGGCATGCTTGTCCCCTTGGTTAGACTCCCAACCGCCCATGATGATCAATGTTACAGCTGATACCAGTGCTGGAGAAGGGCAAGAGACCAGTCAATTCTCGGATTCAAGATGCAAAGCATTGGGAGGAATAAATAATTCACAAGCATGGGGAGGCTATCTTGGAAGAAAAACCGGTTTCAAAGCTCTATAAAAGGAGCTGCATTCCCAGCATGAACACATATCTGAGTGGACATACAACACACAAAACACAACAGAGAGAGAAGAAGAGAGCAGAGAGGGGAGAAAACTCCAAAGGAAGAAGAAGTCCAGTAGCAGAAAAAGAGGAGTAACAGACCTCACTCGCCTGAGTAACTTTTGTAGTAACAGACCTCACTCAGGCGAGTGACCAGCTCAGCCATCCAGATTTGCTTCTTCTTAATGCTTTACTTCTTTTCTTGTATTTTCTGTAGTTTGTATGTATAGTTAATTAGATTTCATTCTCTGGAACCTATGCAGTTTAAGTTTGTGAATGCATTCGGATGATTTTGTGTTTTGAAGTTAAAGCTTTCATCTACCTCTTGATTAAATTGGCCGTTTGATTGATTGTGCACAGAACTAAGGGAATCCCGGAAGGTTTAGAATCATTTAGCTTCAACGTATGACTTGGAGGTAACAGTCCAAGGTTCTAATTGAGATAGGAATATACTTGGTTAGCATAAGCATTCATATAAGGCTTGAAAACTTCATGACTTTATGACTTGATTAATCATTGGAAAATAGTTTAATTGAGTTGATAAAGATACCTCTAGAAAAAATCGGAAGTGACTTAGAGATATATAAGTGCCTGAATGAGCATGAATTCATACCGAAAGAGTGCAAGATTACAACTTGATTACATAGGGAAAAGAGAATGAATATCCAGTTTGTTGAGTCAGTCCCTTGAGTCGGAATTCTCACTCTCGTGAGTGAGGTTCCATTTGTCTTTCTTTGTCTTTAGTTCTGCAGAGTCACTTGCCTGAGTGACTTTACCCACTCGTACAAGTGAGTGACACTCTGCAACTTTCTTTCTTGTTTGTCCAATTTCGTGTTCCGGTTATTTGAAGTTTAACCCGTCCCTGTGGGATCGACCTGACTTATTCTATCTACAGTTTAAGTTGGTAAATTATTTTGGGGGCTTCGACAACCCACCAAAAGTGGCGCCGTTGCCGGGGACAGCAAAAAACTTCTTTTAACCATTTGTTTGTTTTTGTTTTTTTCCCTTTTGTTTTCTGATTTAAGAAGAGTGTGCCAACTCTAAAATTTAATGGCAGATTATCCTTCATATATAGGAAATTCTTATTATTGAAATAATTACCAACAAATTTCACCTAGTTATAGTTTTAATCCCCCTTGTGCTTTTAACGGTTTTGATTCTTATGAGCAGGATTATCACTACTCTGATCCACCAATGTCCCCGTGCTATGAAGGTGAGCTCGACTGGGAGCTGAGTCAAACTGAGTGGGACAAATTTCAGGAAACTTTAAAGGAGTTGGAGCAAAGAGTTGAACAAATACAAAAAGGGCTCCAAAAGTTAAATGAAATCTCAGAAAGGAAGGAAGAGCAATTTTCTCATCAGAATTTAGTCCTACCAGTGGAGGTGAAGGAGGTAAAGGAAGAACCAAAGGTGGAGATGCAACCACCACCATATCAGAAACCACCTCCTTATGTTCCACCTCTGCCATTCCCACTCAGGGGAGTGACAAAACACACTTCCTCAAGTGGCGTTAAAAAATCTGCCAAGCAGAATGTTGTGCATCAAGATTTTAGTAACCCACTTGATGAGGAGTTGTGTTTAGAGGGACTGTTTCCTGAAGGTGAGCCGTGCTCAATATTTCATGAGACTCTTTCTCCAGAAAGAGAGATAATTGACTCGGAGGATACAACTTTGTTTACGAATGAAGAAGAGTCAATTATCTCCCTTGATGAGAGTCATGTGGGCAGAGATAAGGGTGAATTCACTTAGGGTGTGCAAACAAGTATATTGATTTTGATCAATGCCAAACCAAGAAGGACCACCAGATGTTGGAAGAGTGGAGCAAGATAGATTTTCCTCTATGTTGGATGATTCAAGAGAATGCTTCCTGGAGGCATGATAGACTAATTGATGGCACATTCTTGTGGTATCAAGATGGCTATTCTGAGTGACTTGAAGCCACAAGAGTTGATTATGGAATGCATCTTGCATTTCAACATTTTGCTTGCTTCATGGGAGGCAACCCATGTTCTTTTCCTTTTAGTTTGTTTTTGTGTGATTTTACTTTTTTTTTGTTTAATGTGTGTGCTTTCATGTGCAGAAGAAGTATCAATGCCATCCCAATTCAATTGGTAATCCAAAAATACAGCAGATTCTGATATCAGTCACTCTGGAGAGTGAGATTACTCACTCTCTCGAGTGTGCCCGCAACAAACTGAGTTGCTATGGCTGATTTGCCTTCGATTTCTTTTAGGCTGCATAGGACCTGTACTTTATTTTAACTTTGGGGGAATCGATGTATGCTCTGTTCATGTATAATTGTTGTTAGTTTATTTTGTTTTTAAAACAAAGGAATTTTGGAAAACTGAAGCTGTTGACTTTGAAATTTTGTGTGTTTTTTGCTGAAAGTTCTAAGACACTCAAGAAAGTGACTCATGTCACTCGGCAAAGTGACTCTGAACCTACTTGATGTCTAAAGTCAATTTATTTCTTTTACCCACCCATATATTTTGTTTCATCTTTTTGTTTTGTTTCTTTTTTAGGTTCTTGAGACATCTTTTGTATGTCATATCCCTTAGTAGCTTGTTAATTCTGAAATTTGGTGTGCTTTATGTGTACTTGCTAGGCTTTAGTCTGGGGTAAACTTCTAATATCTTTATGAGCATTGATGCCATATCTAGCAAGTTTAGAGAGAATTTTCAGAATTTAGCATGTCCGATTGCATATGAGTCACCTAGTTCTTTCTGAGCATTATTGTTGAAAAGCTAAATTGATTTATGAAACTATGGTGTTTCTGGTTTGTTGCTTTCTATGGTCTCTGTGCTTAACTGTATGAACCAAGGAACTTGATGAGCTTAATTTTTGATATCTTTAGTCTGTGTTTCAATTCTAATCCTTGGTATTTGAGAAAACTAGATTTGCAGCTAAAGAAGGACTGTAGAGCCACACCCACGAGTGACCAAAGTCATTCCAACGAGTGACACTGCAGAAAAATAAAAATTCTTAACCCTTATAGCTGTTGAATCTTTTTTGTGTTCTGATGTTGCAATTCCAGGCTGTTGTACAAGGATGTCGCGATCCCTTGTATGGAGTATATTTCGACACAACATAGAGCTTGCAACAAATCGGATAGATATGTTGAATGATGTGCATCATGAAGCCCTCCTCATCCATTTCAATTGCTCCAACTCAAGGAAGTCATCAGTCCTCTACCTCACTCACAGGAATGAGAATATCACTCCTGCGAGTGACCACACAGTTTTTGTTGTGAATTGTTTTTGTTTCTGTGAACTGTTTTTATTGTTATTTTTGTTTTTGCATGATCTGTTTGTCAGCATTGGAGACAATGCTTTGAATAAGTTTAGGGGAGTAGTAGGGAGCATGTTTATAAGTTCTTTTTTATTTTTTTTATTTTTTGTGAATGCTAGTTCTATGATAATTGGATATCTATGAAGACCAATGTACTTAATTTCTTATATCTAATTCAAATTTTGATTTTACCTAACTCTTGGTATTCATCTCTACACTACTTAAGCACACATGCCTTTTATGTTTAGTTACATTGAAGTTGAATTTTATAGCATGCTCTGTGGTGTTCTAAATTGGTTAAAATATTTAAATGACTTTTCTTACTACCACTTGAATGCGAAGTGTGGTTTGTTTACATGCTAAAGAGTTGACTAAGGCAAGCTTAATGACCCTCTCTAATACCTTCTTTGGGAATTGGTAGGCGGAATGCTCAAAAATGAGTAAATAAAAAGTTCAAAAGAACTTGAGAGAGCATAAGGAAGAGCATCAATGCTAAATCTCTTAGAGTGAAATGGCAACAATGAGTGATCCTTTGGCCTGGAAAGAAAAGTCTCCTATCGAAAGCTCTCGGTAGGAGGGGTCGGAAGTTGGAAAGAAAAAGAATCATGAGTCATAAATAGAAAAAGCCAAAAGACTCGGAGGTAAATAAAAGTGAATGAGGGAGAATAGTTGAAAAGTAATGAATTGTGAGAGTCCTTATATCTCTGAGGCTGTATTGGCCACATTAGCATGATTGTGGTAAGATAGAATGAGTCATAAGGCTAAGAAATCTCTAAATATGCACCATGAGCTGTTATTTACCATATACTAATTTGTTACTTTGCATACTTGGCATGATTCACACACACCCGGAGGTGATTTCGTAAAGACTAGGTGAAATTCGAATTTGGATGAAGATATACTTGTTTTTCTTGCGTCTGAGATGTTGTATCCAATTGTCATATGAACTAGTTATGTTTGATAGTTGCTGTGAAGTTCTTGTGTGCTTGTTGCAGTGTCACTTACCTGAGTGACATTTTCACTCAGGGGAGTCAGTGGTTAGCTATTGTTTTCTTCTTTCTATGTGTAGTTCTTAAGGGGTTAGATTGTTTTGCTTGAGGACAAGCAATTCTTCCTGTTTGGGGGAGTTGATAACGGTCAAATTGTTACATAAAAGCATTGCAATTTTACTCTTTAATTAGTTAGAAATTAGGGGTGTTTCTTAGACTTTGTTCATTTTACTTAGCTAGTTTTGTGTTTCTAAATAGGTGAGGACCGGAGTGAACAAATGCTGAAAATGGGGGCTTATGGAGAAATAATTGGGCTGCTGATTCCAATTTAAAATGAGGGCTGAATTGGTATAAAAGCAACTCCAAGACACAAGATACATTGGGAGTTAATAAGTGTGTCTCATCCAAGGGCATGCTTGTCCCCTTGGTTAGACTCCCAACCACCCATGATGATCAATGTTACAGCTGATACCAGTGCTGGAGAAGGGCAAGAGACCAGTCAATTCTCGGATTCAAAACACAAAGTATTAGGAGGAATAAATAATTCACAAGCATGGGGAAGCTATCTTGGAAGAAGAACCGGCTTCAAAGCTCTATAAAAGGAGCTGCATTCCCAGCATGAACACATATCTGAGTGGACATACAACACACAAAATACAACAAGAGAGAAGAAGAGAGCAGAGAGGGGAGAAAGCTCCAAATGAAGAAGAAGTCCAGTAGCAGAAAAAGAGGAGTAACAGACCTCACTTGCCTGAGTGACTTTTGTAGTAACAGACCTCACTCAGGCGAGTGACCTGTTGCTCAGCCATCCAGATTTGCTTCTTCTTAATGCTTTACTTCTTTTCTTGTATTTTCTGTAGTTTGTATGTATAGTTAATTAGATTTTATTCTCTGGAACCTATGTAGTTTAAGTTTGTGAATGCATTCGGATGATTTTGTGTTTTGAAGTTAAAGCTTTCGTCTACCTCTTGATTAAATTGGCCATTGGATTGATTGTGCACAGAACTAAGTGAATATCGGAAGGGTAAACAAGGTTCAGAATCATTTAGCTTCAACTTATGACTTGGAGGTAACAGTCCAAGGTTCTAATTGAGATAGGAATATACTTGGTTAGTATAAGCATTCATATAAGGCTTGAAAACTTCATGACTTTATGACTTGATTAATCATTGGAAAATAGTTTAATTGAGTTGATAAAGATACCTCTAGGAAAAATCGGAAGTGACTTAGAGATATATAAGTGCCTGAATGAGCATGAATTCATACCGAAAGAGTGCAAGATTACAACCTGATTACATAGGGAAAAGAGAATGAATATCTAGCTTGTTGAGTAAGTCCCTTGAGTCGGAATTCTCACTCTCGTGAGTGAGGTTCCATTTGTCTTTCTTTGTCTTTAGTTCTGCAGAGTCACTTGCCTGAGTGACTTTACCCACTCGTGCAAGTGAGTGACACTCTGCAACTTTCTTTCTTGTTTGTCCAATTTCGTGTTCCGGTTATTTGAAGTTTAACCCGTCCCTGTGGGATCGACCTGACTTAACATATCTATAGTTTAAGTTGGTAAATTATTTTGGGGGCTTTGACAACCCACCAGCAACCATCCCTCGAGCACCATACTACTACTCAAAGTGTTCGAGAAGATGTATCTCGACTTTTATCTACTCAACTACTACCTTCTCGGAATCGAGGTAACACTTTCTCGAATAATCAATTTATTACAAGATCGAGGTACTTCTAAAATCTTTTCATACTTTAATATCTGATATCATTTTCATATTAATATCATATCACGATATCTTTTTGAGCATGATCAAAGGAATCTTTCGAGGAACCAACCCTATAGGGAAAATTCCCCATCACCTTGCAATGAGGAAAATCACCTCGAGGTTGCTTTTAATGAGGAAAATGTACTCGGGGCACAAACTGAAATAAACCGTAGGGGTAAGGAACTTGAGAGATCATCCTAACATCCTCTGCTTGAACGGATATTCCTTAGGAGCATCTTATTAATACATGTCATTATTGCATCTCAATGATCTACACACTCACGGTCCACCGCGCAAACAAGGATACTCGCGGTCTACTGTGGAAAAAAGGGTACTCGCGGTCCACCGCACAAACAAGGATACTCACGGTCCACTGCGCAAATAAGGAACTCTCTAACACAAAGACCTCCTCGAGGCATTCTATCTCCCTTTATCTTATATAAGTGACATTCAAGAACGAAAGCGTTTGAGAACTGGGGCAACACCATGAAGCTCGAGAATACATCAACACCCGTAGCAACCCATATTTTTCTCGGCGAACCTCGAGAATATGACTTGCTAGGGGCACTTGACGAGTCCAAACTGAACCCTAGGCCTATTGGGCCTAGGATTAGGTCGCTTAGAGATTAAGCCATCACATAAACCTATTCCACTAGGGTTTCAGGAACCAGGTAACACCACCTCTATATAAAGAGTAGGTGCCTCTCCCATAATTGAGATCTTCTACCTATCTTCTACACCTTATATACACGATACACACACCTCTCTCTCTATTACTTCTATTCCTTTATTGACTTAAGCATCGAAGAGTCTACCCCCGAAAGACACCTGAGGCTCTGTCTTGCAGGTTTTAGGCCGTCCGCCGCCACCTATATGATCGTTGCCGCCTGTCCTAAAGCACCGTGCAAATCCATGTTTCGTCAACCTTCATAAAAACAGCCTAGCCACAAGGTATGGCATCAAACATGCTACCGGCAACATGAGTAACTCCGGCGTGCTCTGGTGCTGTTTCAATCACATGGGACAAATCAAAATTGATCCCTTTAATATGTGGATATTTCTTGACAATCTTAGCAATCGCATGGCCAGTTCTACCACCAACGTACACAATGGAATCTAAACCCTCCCATGCCTCTTCTTTAATGCCGTTAACGATTCTGTCCATGACAATGTTTCCGATGTGCACCATTCCATCATGGAGAAGCTTCTTGGATTCCGGTTGTTTTCTGGCCAAATCGTAGATTTCACATCCATGATGAGCCTTCAGAAATGCAAGCCACCTTCCCTTATGCAAGCAGTTAATTGATGCCAGGAAGCATGTAACATTGACTGTTCACCAATAACACCACTGGCGAAAGACTCAGGCCGTTTTCATCCTTTATGAGCCAACGTGAGGCCGGCGTTAAGCCGTAGAGCTTGCCGCTGGAGAAAGAATCTTTTTCATTTTCCGGGTTAATCGGAATTGTAGTAGAAGTGAATATTTTGTTATGGACTAATAGATCCATGACTCTTGAGAGATACAAGATGTTTGGTGATGATGAATTCGTGAAGTTAGAGGCGATTTCGGGTAGTGATAACGAGCGATTGTGAGAGTTTTGAATGTTGGGTATGCCAAGCTCCACAACACATTTCAGTGCCACTGAATTTGCAAAGCTATACATCTGTTTCCATATCTCTGCTTGACCTAGAAGAAGCTCTCTTCTTTCATCTATACTCTCCATCGATATTTTGGAAAATGGTTATATGTATTCCCAATATAGAAAACGTCATTCATTATATTTCGACATGATTCATCAAATAGTAGTAGGGTTAAGGTGTTAAGTAATTTTTTTAAAACAAAGTTGATAATGCTTGTCCACTTTTTACAGAATGTGTTGCACTTAATCATCGAAAGAAATAATAACTTTAGAAAGCTATGTTGCAATCAGAAAAAGCTACACTAATTGCGGACAACATTTTGGTATCCTACGTATGCAAAAGTGTCTCCTTTATTCACGGGCAAATAAAAAAAATACTCGTAGCTTTTTATACGGTGACTTTCTCAATAATTCAACTTAGCTAGGTATACCAACTTAGGTTTGCAAATAATTTATTTCATTTACAAATAACGATGATAAATCAGAAAAGATGGAGGCTTTTAAGTTTTTCGGTACAATAAAGAAAGTGTTAGTTGTTTTTGCACACTTCACCCGCTCTAAACGGCTCATTCGCGGACAAAGGAATTTTGCTATGAAAATTTTTGGGTATGAGAAGATTTGTGGATTAAATACTTCATATCTTAATTAGTGGTTTATAAATATGATGGTACTTTTCTCTTACCTACCAAGCGTACTTTACTTGACATGTGAAGTTTTTGCTTTCGAAGCTAAAATTTCTCGAGTCATATCATCTTCTCAATATGGGCCTGATTCCGCTCAAATAAGGGCCAAACCGGATTTGACCACATAAGTGGTACTTGACCAAAAGACCAAAACCCAATTTGTTTTGGTTTTGGTTTTGACGTGACTTATACAAGCCTTGGTGCTTTGGTTTTTTGATGGGTGTGTTTCCAGCCGAGAGTGGAAAATTAGGGCAGCCGTCCACTTCTTTGTACGAGAGAAAAGAGAAGAGAAAGCTAGTTATGGGATTTTTGCGTTGCGAGAAGAAAATGTTTCTCTTTGAAACTTTAATCTGGTGACGAAACCAAGTCAGTTGTTGGTGCAAGTTTGCACGTGTGTTCCTCTTAACAAAATCTACAATTTGTCCGATTTAGTTTTCTGTTTAGTTCTTTTTTGGTGAGATTGTTCCAATCCTACTTTGTGGTTTAGGTGTATTTTGGAAGAGTGTGGTTGTAATCCACCTTTGAGTGAAGTCTTGTGTTTCCTCCGGTTGTGAAGACTGTTTTCCATTATTGTTATAACGGAGATTTGACTATTGTTACAGTCCCATAGTTTTTTCCAATTTGGATTTTCCACGTAAATCTATGTGTCTACTTTACTTTATCAGTTTCTTGAATCGTTTCCTTGTTTGGTTGTCCTATTTTATTGGTAGTAGGAAATGAGTTTTTCTTGTGATTTGTTTCTATTAGTGTATTGTGTTTATGCCCTTTCTGCTACAACAGTGGCATCAGAGCTATGGTTCGGTAGTTGACAAGTTACACCAATAAAATTGAAGAGTCATCGGGGACTGGTACGATGATTAAATTGACTTCATCCAATTATCATATGCGGAAACCTAGAATGGAAAACTTGTTGTATTGCAAATATTTGTTTGATCCTGTTCTAGGGGATGAAGGTAGGGTAAGTGATAAGACTAATAAAAAGTGGGCTGATCAAAGTATGTTTCATCATTTGTCGGGAGAAACGAAAGCCTATGAACTTGGGGAGAAGATCCAGAATATGTACTGGAAGAAATCTAGCATCAATAAGTCATCTGCGCTGAAACAAATTACCAGGTAGAGGTACAAAGATGGTGCTAGTATGAATGAGCACTTGAGTTCCTTTCAGAGTTTGTTGAACCAAACAGTGAATGCAGGTTAAAGTTTGATGATGAGGTACATGATTTGTTCTTGTTTAATTCTCTTCAGACAGTTGGGACACTTTGGTAGTGTCAATCAGTAATTTTACCTAGGATGGTGTCTTGACCTTGGATCAGGTCAAAGAGTCTTTGATGAATGAAGAAGTCAGGAGAAAAGAGACAGTATTGAGTCTGAGTCGCTGGGTCTGGTGACAGAAAAGTCAGACAGAAGATGGAGAAGTAAAAGCATAGGGCCACGTGATCAGAATGACAAGTCCAGGTGACGATCTAGGTCCAAGCGAGATATTGCGTGCTATCATTATCAAGAGAAAGGGCACTTTAAGAAGGAGTACAGGGTTCTCAAGAGAGAACAAGCAGCGAGAAAAGGTAAATGCAAGAAAGAAGAATTAAGTGATGATGACACTACAGCAGTAGTAACTACCAGTGATGTATTTATGTACTGTGATGATGATAATTAATGTTGCGAGTCATGACAGTGATTGGTTTGGTGATTCGGGAACGTCTTATCATTTGACACCTCACAGGAATTTCTTTACCTCTTACACACCTAGAGAGTTTGGTCGTGTAAGAATGGGCGACCAAGCCTCATGCGATGTTGTTGGCATTGGAGACGTATCATTGGTAACGAATACAGGTTGTACTCTTGTCTTGAAGAATGTTTGACATTTTCTGGATATGCATCTAAACCTTATTTCCGTTGGCAAACTTGATGGTGAGGGTTATCATAGCACTGAAGGTGGTGGGCGTTGAACAATTACCAGAGGAATCTTGTTATTGCTAGAGAAAAGAAGTTGAACTCTTTGTATGTATTGAATGCAAAGTTGAAGAATAGAGAGGTGAATGCAACTTACAATGCCTCCATTGATCTCTGGCACAGAAGGCTTGGACACATAAATGTCAAGGGGCTGCAGATTCTTGGTAAGAAGCAACATAGGGTTTCCTAGAACCTTGTGTTAACTGTATCTATGGCAAATAACATAGGGTTTCCTTGCAAAATTCTCCTCCATCTAGAAAGTCCAGTCCTCTAGAGTTAGTTCATACAGATGTATGTTACATGAAACATAGGTCGTTGGGTGGTGCATTGTACTTTATTACTTTCATTGATGACTATGCTCGAAAGGTTTGGTGTTTTTCTTTGAAATCCAAAGATCATGTATTAGATGTGTTCAAAGACTTTCACTTTAGAGTTCAAAGAGAGATTGGCAAGGAGTTGAAGTATGTTCGAGCAGATAATGTGGTAAGTATAGGGGTCTATTTGAGAAGTATTGCCGAGACCATGGCATTAAACTTCAAAAGAGTGTTCCAAAGACTCCGCAGCAGAATGGTGTGGCAGAAAGAATGAACAGAACTATTACTGAAAAGGTTAGGTGTATACTCTTGAGTGCAAAGCTGCCTAAATCTTTTTGGGGTGAAGCCATGCAGAGAACGGTTGATTTGATCAACCTATCTCCCTCAGTTTTGTTGGATGGTGATCTACCACAGTGAGTTTGGATAGGGAAAGATGTCTCATTTAGACATTTGCGAGTTTTTGGTTGTCATGCCTTTGTTTATATTCTCAAAGACGAAAGGTCGAACCTTGATGGCTAATCCAAGCAATGTGTATTCTTGGGGTATGGCAATGATAATTTTGGGTACAGACTTTGGGATCCTGTAGAGAAGAAAGTTTTCAGAAGCAGAGATGTGATCTTCTTTGAAGACCATACCATTAATGATATAGGAAAAGGCGAGATGCCAAAATATTCACCTGAGATTCCTGATGATCTAGATTCGGTTCCTCCACAATCAGATGATTCTCCTAAAGGGGGAGCTGAGACAGAGCAGGATTGAGTTTGATGATGATCCTGCTACTGAGACAGAGACACCACCGGTTATTGATTGGGTTTGATGATGATCCTGCTACTGAGACAGAGGTCGCTATATTCTGGATGACCTTTAAGCATCTTTCGGTTACTGATTTTTCATCTATCTTGGCTTTTATTTCTTTGGCAGATTTGTTCGGCTTCTTGGGATTGTCAGATTAATATATGGGATTGTTCAGGTTCTCAAGATGATGGAAGTGCTCAACATGGACTCTTGAAGATGGTGGATAGTTTCTCTTTGAGTTGAAGTGATCATATTTTAGTTCATTTTTTCTCTTTGAGTTCGAGTGCTCATATTTTGCTTAGTGCATTTAGTCCTATTTTTTAGTTTACAAATATGTATTTGATAAACACTTCAAATTTATGAGAATCATTTTAACTTTGAGATCTTTTCACTTATAACCGAAGATTCAATGATGCTATTATGTTCAATAGAGATTTTTATTGCATTGATGGTTTTTCTAAAATATTTCTAGAGAATAATTTTAATAGGTGTAGAATGAAACAAAAGAGAAATTAATTTTCTCTTGGGACACTTTAATATGTTCGAACCTGCATCAGTCTCAGGACGAATATAAGTATCCCAACATACCTATAAAAGGGCGTTTATTATGGTCCTATTAAAAATAATGTATTGTGTCCTTTAAAAGTGTCCTAAAATAGAATTTGACTGGTCAACTTGGCAATTATTTATGGGGACGCTTTTGTTTATTGGGACACATTTTTGTGTCCACAAGCCTTTTAGGACGGCCTACTACATGATGCTTTTCTATTCATCCCAAAAGCACAAGTGTCCCAAAAAGTGGTCTAAAAGGACGCTTAGTGGCGTCCGAAAAGCTCATTTTTTTTGTAGTGTTCCAATCCTACTTTGTGGATAAGGTGTATTTTGGAAGAGTATGGTTGTATTCTACCTTTGAGTAAAGTCGTGTGTATCTACCGGTTGGTGAACACTATTTTTCAGTATTATTATAGTAGAGATTTGACTGTTGTTAAAGCCTTGTGGTTTTTCCGATTTTGGTTTTCCACGTAAATTCGTGTGTCTATTTTACTTTACCAGTTTCTTGAATTGTTTCCTTATTTAGTTGGGTTGGTCGGTTGTCATATTTTATTGGTAGTAGGAAAGAAGTTTTTCTTGGGTTCGTTTCCACCAGTATATTATGTTTATGCCCTTTACACCACAACAATGTGTATGCTTGTCGAAAACAAGTATACATATCTTCCGAAGAGATGGCTACTAATAAAGTAGTACTATGAGACTTAAAATATTAAGAATAAATTTTTTTAAAAAGAAAAATTGGGAAGAATATGTATCCTTGATTTAGGCGATGATGATTTGTCAGGAAGCAAAGAGCGAGTAAATTCTAAACATAGCAAGAAACAGCTTGACGAGATCGTCGGAGTGGAAACTGAATTGGTGGAGCAATAATCGTCAACGATGCTCAGCGTGTGGTTCTACACGATACGATTGTGGCTGTTCATCGACCATTATGTTTATTAGAACAGTAAACCTAACAACACTTAGTTTGACTATGGTAGAGTTCGCATTTTTACGGGGGGACAATAAGAAAATCGTTACAAAAAAGTATTTCCATTCACCATTTGGTTAACACCGGATTATCATCAAGACCAAGATTGAGATCATATGTATTTGACAAGTCGTCGTCACACTAGTCAAATAATTAATTACCTACTTAATACAATTACTAGCAGTAAAGCAGAAAGCAGGGTCGATCCCACGGAGAAGGTTAACAAGTACCGGTTAGAATTATTTCTTATTATTATTTAGATTAACAATTATCAATTTAAACTATCTAAACCTAAAACTATCAATTACAATTAATTTAAGATATAAATAAGTAAAGAAAAACCTAGGGCAAAGGGTTCACCAAGCGACTATTCAGTTTAATTTAATCTATAGATATGCGACTTTGGACTTTCATTAATCTCATAACGATTCACCTATTTAAGAACTATTCACTGTCGTGATATAATTCTCTTACTGAAACTAACCCTATGACTACTGTCGTGACTATAGGATTTAATTAGAGTACATTAAGAACCCTAGAATCTATAGCTGCAAAGACGATGTTCCTACTATCGTGGCCCACTATCAAAGTTTAATATTCCCATGAACTAGTGCTAACCTTCAACCGTCGTTCCTTCAGTTAAACACCTTTAAACCATGCAAGTGGTGATCAAATACTTTCATGGAATAAAAACAAGAATATTAAATATCAACTAATGAAAAAGCCACAATCATGAATTAAATTAAATTAAATAGTACGGCGGCTACATCTAAAACCCTAGATTAAATAATTTAGCTATACATCATCTCAAAAATAAATAAAACAATGAAACCCGGGAGAAATTCAGCCGAAAGTTGAGTCTGAGGTTGATGCGTTGCTGCTTGCTTCCTCCGATTATGCGTGAAGATGATGATGGTGTAGCGTGAAGTTGGTGTTGATGGCGTGAGATGAGGCATGGAATTTTGGGGCTGATTTGGTGTGGTGATGGGATTTGATGGTGATGGTGCGTGGAGATGGGGGTGATGGTGTGATGATGGATTTCGGCGGAGTTGGTAGGTGGAGAAAGGGTTTGATGCGTGGAGGTGTGGTGGATGATGATTAAGGTGATGGTTGGCAGAGGTGGGGGGCTGAGGTGATGGAGAAGTACTTTTGTGGTAAAATTTCTCCCCAAAAATAAAATCCTAATCCTCTTTTTATAGCCTTTCCTCAAACCCTATTTCTTCAGGAATAAGAAAGTTATATTTTTCAAGCAAATTTAAATTAAAAGTCCTCCAACTTTTCAAGTGCTTCAATTTCTTCCTTTGAGTTGCTTTTTCTCTTCAATTTAGTCCAAAACCTCAACAATTCTTCCATTTGAGTACAATTCCTACAATTAAAGATAAAATCACATAAATGGCATATTTGTACTCAAAAATATATTGCAAAAATCACAAATTAAGGATATAATAACTAGGTAAAATATAAGCATATCAAATACCCTCAAACTTGAATTATTGCTTGTTCTCAAGCATTTCCAAGGATTAAAACAAAAAAAAAAAAACATTTAGTTATTTAATTCGGCGGCCTCAGAGATTTAACATCATACAACACAAAGACCTCGACTACCTCTAATATGCACTACCTAACAAACTGCAAAGTATAGCTACCTTTAGCCCCCACGCTTGTGTGTGTGTCCAATTCGTTTCTTAGGGACATCACTTTACATTCAACATAGAAAACAAAAGCTCTACTGCAAATATGCCATATATAAACACTTTAACACAGATTCACATTTCATACCATATTTCAATGCAATGCACCGCCAAACATACTATGAAGTAGAAAGACTTATCTCACAGGCAACCTATTCCCCCTCGTAACCCATTCTTCGGTCCATGTGGCTTTTCTTCATGACTCTTTCCAACTCAAGCCACTACCCAGAGTATTTTTCCACTCCTATATATAGTGGCTCAGCAACTTAGGGCAGTCTACATATCTATTTTTCCTCACCGGGCCTGAGGGCCTGAAGACTCTCCGCTCAGGTTGCCAATTCCTCACCTCTCAATGGGCTAGCATTAACATTGAATGCTCTTCTTTTCTCCCTCATTAAAACCAACCTAATCTCAGAAGCATCCGCCAACACCCCTCCCCCAAACTTACTTAACACAAAGTGTCAAAGCAATAAGGTTTTTTAAGGCTGATATTGGGTTAATGCCTTACTTTTCTTTCACAACATGATGGGTCCACATACATATCATGTAAGAATGAGTGAATAAAACAACTTTTCATGGCATATCTACATCAAATTTATGCAACTATGTCTCACTTTAGGCTTATCCCGCAGTCACGACTAAGTGCATATAAAGCAGGGTATTCAAAGCAATATAGAAATACATAAGTTAAGCAATACAATTCAAAATAGTCTAATTTTTACATGTTATAGATAATTAAACCATCCTCATTATAGGCCTTTTTGGATTTTTCAATTTTTATGGGTTTTTTTTTAAGAAAGATAAACACAAAACACAAATATTCCTCTCCCCCCACACTTAAAGCATACATTGCCCTCAATGTATAAAACATAAAAGACAAACAACCAAGTGTAAAGAAAAAAAGACAAAAATAAAAAAAATGAAAAGAAACGACACAACCTTGGGAATGTGAAGCGAAAAACAGAAATTGTTGAAGTTGAAGAATAAAGAGATCTGTTGCATAACCATCCAAGCATTTTCCATCACCATTAATTCTAGAGAGTGGTTGCCACACATAAACAAAAACAAAGGTAAATTTAATCAGGTAGATGATTAAAAAAAACCATTAAAATTTAGAAATCAAAGATTTCCAAATAATCAGGAACAAAAAACTCAACCATCACTTATTCATGAAAAATAAAATAAAATAAAGAAAAATAAAATTTTGGGTTGCCTCCCAATAAGCGCTATTTTAAAGTCTTTAGCCGGACTCCAGGACTGATCTGTCAGAGTATCCATCTTGATACTAGAAGAAACCATGTTCAGCAGCAACAATGCATCTCTTGTAGTGGCTTTCCTTGCCATGAGAAAATATAAACTTATACTCTAACACTACATCATCCTCTTTCTCCAATTCAATCTTGTACCATTGATCCTCTCCTTGTTTTTCCATTGAATCATTTTTCGCATCATCCTCAAAATCTCTTATACTAGGGACAACCTCACCACATGTGTCTACTTCAAACCCTTCTTTTGAAACTATAGGAATGTTATTCTCATCAAAATAAACTTGATCCACATCCTTGTCACCAACTCTCAGAATGAGCGAATCATGCTTAACTACTATGTATATACCAGAAGAATCAGGAAAACTTAGAATATCTGGACTTGTAATCTCTTCGGTCTTTTCTAATTCTTCACATTCAAGGTCAGTTTGAGATGGTGGCTGGGGAGACTGGACCAATGAATCATCTTCAGAAATCTTCTCATTCTTATTCAATTTAAGCAAATTTCCTATAGCATCATATTCCGGCAACCCCACACTCATCCTATATTGATTGACCTCTTTGATAAGTTATTGGCCTTTTTCACTTTGAAAATCTCGAAGAGCTGTCTCTCTAACAGTAAGTTGAGGTTGAGCAGGTGGCTGCTGATACGAAGATCCTAACTGTCTCAAAGTGGGTTGACAAGGTGATGACTGTAAGGCTGCTAGCTCTCTCAGAGTAGGTTGACGAGCTGCTAACTCTCTTAGAGTGGGTTGAGGAGGTGGTGGTTGATATACTGATGCATTTTAGTGGTAACAATCCTCTTGAGAGAAATATGAAACATTTTTCTTCTCGATGTCATCCAGCAATTTATCAATTCTCTCCAAACATGACAACATCTTAGGACTCATATACGCGCTCTCAAAACAAGAATTGTACCCAGCATCAAATAAATACCCTTGATAATCACAACCATAGTAAGGATCATAAGACGAATTGTTCCAAGAGTACGAATCTTCTTGATATGTAGGATAGTCTCCATATTCATAATCATAACCATAATACGGAGTCTCTCCATATCCATAGTTAAAATTCTCCATAATAGTTCAAATATCCTACAAAAATATTGACACAAGAAAGAAAAGAGAATAAAAATAAAAATAAAAAAATAAAAATAATAAATTGATAAAACAAAGGAAACTATATACAAATCTAATTAATAAAAGAAATAATCTAGTCTTGATATTGGTTATGCCTTCCTCGGCAACGGCACCCAATTTGACAAGCCATCGTCACACTAGTCAAATAATTAATTACTCCCTCCATTCCAAAATAAGTGTCGTTTTAGCAAAATGGAGAAATTCCAAAATAAGTGTCGTTTTCGGATTTCAATGCATTTTTTGTCAAAAATTTCCAAACATACCCTCAAAAGAAATAATATTATTGGTGAACATTTATTTTAATGGAGTTAGTTGAGGATATTCTAGTAATTTAGGTACCCTATTTAAGTGTTTCTTAAACTGTGTGCAAACTCTAGAATGACACTTATTTTGGAATGGAGGGAGTACCTACTTAATACAATTACTAGCAGTAAAGCAAAAAGCAAGGTCGATCCCACAGAGAAGGTTAACAAGTACTGGTTAAAATTATTTCTTATTATTATTTAGATTAACAATTTATCAATCTAAACTAAATCTAAACCTAAAACTATCAATTACAATTAATTACAATTAATATTCAGTTTAATTTAATCTATAAATATGTGACTTTGGACTTTCATTAATCTCACAACGATTTACCTATTTAAGAACTATTCACTGTCATGATATAATTCTCTTACTCAAACTAACCCTATGAATACTGTCGTGACTATAGAATTTAATTAGAGTACATTAAGAACCCTAGAATCTATAGCTGCAAAGACGGTGTTCCTACTATCGTGGCCCACTATCTCAGTTTAATATTCCCATGAACTAGTGCTAACCTTCAACCGTCGTTCCTTCAGTTAAACACCTTTAAAGCATGCAAGTGATGATCAAATACTCACATGGAATAAAAACAAGAATATTAAATATCAACTAATGAAAAAGTCACAATCATGAATTAAATTAAATTAAACAGTACGGCGCCTACATCCAAAACCCTAGATTAAATAATTTAGCTACACATCATCTAAAAAATAAATAAAATAATAAAACCCGAGAGAAAGTCAGCCGAAAGTTGAGTCTGCGGTTGATGCCTTGCTGCTTGCTTCCTCCGATGAGGCGTGAAGATGATGATGGTATGGTGTGACGTTGGTGGTGATGGGGTGAGATGGAGGCGTGGAATTTTGGGGCTGATTTGGTGTGGTGATGGGATTTGATGGTGATGGTGCGTGAGGATGGGGGTGATGGTCTGATGATGGATTTCGGCGGAGTTGGTAGGTGGAGAAAGGGTTTGATGCGTGGAGGTGTGGTGGATGATGATTAAGGTGATGGTCGGCAGAGGTGGGGGGCTGAGGTGATGGAGAAGTAGTTTTGTGGTTAAATCTCTCCCAAAAATAAAATCTTAATCCTCCTTTTTTGGGTTTTCCTCAAATCCTATTTCTACAGGAATAAGAAAGTTATTTTTTTTCAAGCCAATTTAAATTAAAACTCCTCCAACTCTTCAAGTGCTTCAATTTCTTCCTCTGAGTTGCTTTTTCTCTTCAATTTAGTCCAAAACCTCAACAATTCTTCCATTTGAGTATAATTCCTACAATTAAAAATAAAATCACATAAATGGCATATTTGTACTCAAAATATATTGCGAAATTTACAAATTAGGGATATAATAACTAGGTAAAATATAAGCGTATCAGTATTGGAATTCTTAAATGCTTCCTTTCGGATCAATTTAAAGCTCACGTTTGTCGTACCAAAATAGTTCAACAAACTGAATTCATGTTTTAGGATGGTAGTTTTCTATATATTGGCAGCTGGTTAGGACTATGGATTCGAGAAGAAAATGGAGTTCTCATTTGAGCTGAATATGCAAATCTTGCATAGGTCTTGTGTAGTAAGTAACTAATTACCTTTGATCTCGTATTATAGTACAATAATTTCACTGCCTTATTTGGATTTTATTGTTCTTTTCCTTTTGGAATTAAAACATACTACGTCAAAACGTATGAACAATTTTGTGCTTGAACGACTGGAAGCATTAAAGTTTAGTATGATGCTGCGGTAAATTTATTTTTTAGCATTTATAAAGATCATTGTATATTATAAAATAATCATTTTTATTGAATTGAACATTTTTATACAATATATAAAAGAATCATTTGATGGAGAGTGTAATATACAAGTCATGCAAGGCTAAAAATACCTAATATCCTTATATACACTCACTCGTTTACTCCTTGCATTAATTTTTCCGTTATAGGGGGCAAACTTGAAGTTAAAATAGACTTGGGTACTTTTTCTTTTAGCAACAAGAAAATTACACATGAAAGAAAGAGAGTAATGGCTTTGATGGATTCAATCGGTATTCAAAATCACTATCCAACTAGTTTAGGTTCGAACTTAGTCAGTTAATTTATTTCAAGAAATAAACATATCCCAACATATATTTTAACTTTGACGAGGGTAAAATATCCGGCTCGAGGTAAGACCGGACTAAGTTCGAGAGGCGGTCTAATAAAAATCCTGCAAATTTTTAGGATGGTTCTGTAATTATTTTCTTACCAAGAAAGGATTTCACAAATAGTTAACCGTAGCACTATAAATAAGGATCAACCCTTATATAAAAAATATGAGCTAACCACCGGTATAATCGACTGAAGACGTCGTTGCAGTTTTCACGTTCAACAAACTACTAGTTTGTTTGCATTCCAACATTTTAACTTTGGACAACACTTCATATTATACTTACTGTAATACTAGACAAATTATATATTTACATTTGATACTAATAAAATTATAGGCGAACCCCTTTGAATGGATTATTAGACAAGCCTTAAATATTTAATTAGTGTTACATGAATAACTTTTTTGCCGCGTATTTTTAAATTGGGCAAGTCAGTCCATAGTTTTTTCGGCCCTATTGCAAATGTAAATCTCATCAATTGGATAACTATTCACATTTTGGATTGACACTTCATGTTATCTGTTCCTCCTGTGCCTTTATCCATTAACACGGGTTCTCCACCACCAACATAGGTTCTCTTCATCTGAATGGACCGTCTCATTTTGCAGTTCATCATTCTGCATGTGAATTCCCTCCTTGATTTTGGCAATAATTTGTTTCAAACTCATGTTCTAATCTTTAAATATTGATGGTAAAGTTGAAAAGAATTTATGGTTGAAGCGTATCAACAGAATTTGAGTTGTTTAATGGAAAAACTGAAAATCAGTCCCTTTTGCAAAATTATGCCAAGGACCACTGGAAGAGTCATTTCACGGAGAGAGTGCGACATCCAGAGTCCCACATAGGAAGAGATGTATATGTATGCAACGTGTGTGGCTTACTTAGAATTTGAGTTAATTGTTTTTTTTTTCTTGTTATGAAAAAGAAAGTAAAAACATAAGGAGTTTCTATTCGTGCGTGTTGGGACAAAGAATCCCACATCAGTATCGTGAATGATCTGTCACCTATTTATAACTACTAAAGGCCACCCCACTCATTGCCAATTAGTTTTGAGATGGGAGCACAAGATGACTTTGTCATAGTATCAGAGCCCACGATCTGTGGACATATGATAACTATGGACCCGTGTATGCTGGCTTGTGGACTGAACCGGCAGTATATCCGGAGTATGTACCTGTGTGTGGGCTTGTTGACTAATCCAGCAGTATATCTTGGCTTTTGGACTGACGCGGCAGTATATCCGGTGAATTATGTTATTTGTGCAAACTCAATGGACTAAATACCCCATTGGGCTTGAGGGAGGGGGTTGGAACAAAGAATCACACATCGGTGTCGTGAAGGATCTATCACCTATTTATAACCTCCAAAAATTACCCCACTCATTGTCAACTTGTTTTGAGATTGAAGCCCAAAGTGTTTATATACTTTGACATAGAGCCCACGATCTGTGGACCTGTGATAACTATGAACCCGTTGTGCGGGCTTGGACCCGTGTGCCTTGGACTTGCGTCGA
The DNA here is from genome assembly GCA_949775105.1 of Oldenlandia corymbosa var. corymbosa. Lineage (NCBI taxonomy): Eukaryota > Viridiplantae > Streptophyta > Magnoliopsida > Gentianales > Rubiaceae > Oldenlandia > Oldenlandia corymbosa. Next base: position 3,738,031 of record OX459123.1, read on the forward strand.
TCGCTTCCGTGCAGACGGGTGGAATTGTGGACTGATTCAGCAGTATATCCGGAGTATGTACCCGTATGTACGAGCTTGTTAACTGACCCGACAGTATATCTAGAGTTGTATACTGATTCAGCAGTATATCTGGTGAATTATGTTATGTTGTGTAACTCCAATGGGAAAATACCATATTGGACTTGAGGGAGGGTGTTGGGACAAGGAATCCCACATCATTGTCATGAAAGATTTATCACCTATTTATAAGTTCCAAAGATCACCCCACTCATTGCGAATTGGTTTTGAGATAGGAGCCTAAATTTCCTGTCATTGTAATTCCTTTCTTTCGAGTCACATATCTGAACTGCCGCGTTTAGTGGGCATATTTGGAGAATCGAAATCCGAATTCGAACCTGAACCAAACATATGAAGCCGGTGGTTCGATCTGGTCATGGGTACCAGGAATCTTCGGAAAACAAAGAAGCCGCGGTTAAATTGGAAGAAGTCGGGTGGCATTAGCGTGTGGAGCACCGGGATTTGATCCGGTGAGTTCTATCGGAGAAAGGCTGTCTTGGATCCGGCGAGAGGACCGGCAGCGCCTCTGGTTTGTTGGTGGTGTCAGGCGGTGTGCACCAGTGGTGGCAGGAGTCATCTCCTCGGTGGACTGCGGCGTGGATCTCTGGATCTCAAAAGCAGGCGATGGAGGGTGGTGGCTGCCATCGAAAAGCACAAGGCTGGATTTCAGTGGTAGAGGGGCAGCAGCCACCGGAAGACCCGGGGTTGCCTACTGGCCTTCTACAAAAGGAAAATACTAAAAGAAAATATAAAGGTGACTCCCCAAACCACTATTAACGGTTGTTAGGGAAGGAGGAGGAGGAGATTTTTGGCGAGTTACCTAGAGAGAAGGGGGAGGGTTTTTTTTAGAGAGAGAAGGGAAAGGTATATATATATATATATATATATATATATATATATATATATGTATGTATTTTGGATGAATGGATGGAGAATTAAATTTCATTGAGTACGTAAAAAAATAATAATAATAAGGTCACACTAGTTGATGTTTGACAAGAAATTAATGTACGAAATCTCATATGATAATGTTAAACGAAAGCAACCCAATATTTGCCGTGATTACTGGGATCGATATTATGTGGCTTCAAATTAAATCCCTTTCGCGCTTACAAGATTTGCAAGAACAAAGGATCAGCGAAAGCTACAGTTTTGTAACCATTTGCCAAGAATATTTGAAAGAAAAATCTTTACTTTTTCCATTAAATTTAAACGTAAAGATGTAACTAGAAATTGTCGGTTTTGGTATCTTGGAATTCTCATGCTTTCTCATGAACCCCTTGTCATTTCAATTGTTTCAAATGTGGTTCAAAAGCCATTTGGATAGACAAAAAAAAAAAAAAAAAAATACTACTATTACATTTTATGCCCAAAACATTGGATAGATCGGTTTTTGTAGTAAAAGACTTACAATATAATCTTAACCGTGGTAGCATTTGAAATAAGAACAAATAATAGAAACCTCTAACTAGCTAGACTTGCGACAAGAATCAGAGGTGTTTTCCTTGGAGTTACAATACTAGGGGATTCAATCATGTCCAATTCCTCTGGTTTCATTCCACCAGCTAATGCAAAATTGAATTTAAACATCAAATTCGCGAGCGCGAGTTCAACATTTAGCAAGCCAAATCCAGAACCAGGGCAACTTCTCCTTCCAGAACCAAATGGTATCAACTGAAAATGTTGCCCTTTAGTGTCGATCGAGCTGTTCCAGAACCTCTCAGGCTTGAATTCTTCGGCGTTTTCCCACGTCGAAGGATCTCTTCCAATTGCGAAAGCATTGACGAGGACTTGAGTGCCTTCTGGAATATCATAATCCATGATTTTCACGCTCTTGCTGGATTCTCGAGGAACGAGAAATGGAACTGGAGGATGCAATCGAAGACTCTCTTTGATTACTGCTTTTAGATATGGAAGTTTCTCCAGATCGTCTTCAATAATTCGATCTGGTTCGCATCTTGAAAATCGCCTTAGTTCATCTTGTAACTTAACCATAGCATTTGGGTTTTTCAGTAGTTCAGCCATTGTCCACTCCAACACTGCTGATGAGGTGTCTGTCCCACCAACAAACATATCCTGCCAACACAACCACATATATTTATTTCGTCCCAAAATAATTATTGATTAAACAATTAGACATATTTGGTTACGTATTTCCTATGTTATAGGAAATGAAAGTATGAAAACTTTTACCAAAATGATAGCTTTAATCGAATCACGATCCAGCCCATGTCCTGCGGAATCCTGCTGCTTGAGTTCAAGCAATACATCAATGAAAGTCGGCTGCTCTTTGTTATCTTCTTTTTCACCAACTTTACAACCTTTTTTCCTTTCTTGCCTCTTGATTCCTTCTTCAACAATATTTTCCAAATATTCGTCGAATTCTTGAGCAACCCTTTTCACTCTTGATTCCATTCCATTGATGTGATTAATCCATCCAAGCCATGGGATGTAATCACCAACATTAAATGTCCCTAATATCGAACAAAACTCCTCGAATAAATCCTTAACCGTACTCCCAACTTTTTCTCCTGAATATCTTTTCCCAACCGCAACCCTCGAAATTATATTGTTGGCAAGTGTTCCCAATATGTTACCTATGCGAATTGGCGAGCCTGACAGACAAGATTCTCTAATTTTTTCGACCATCAACCCGACCTCTTCTTCGCGTACGCTTCTAAATGATTGAATCCTCTTGTGACTAAGAAGTTGTAGTACACAAATGCTTCTTATTTGTCTCCAGTATTCACCGTAGGGCGAAAATGAAACATCCCGGAAATTGTATACTAGTCTTCCTGTAAAGCATGATTTCGCCCTATTGGCAAAAATTTTGTCATGCGTTTTGAGGATATATTCAGCGGCTTTAGCCGAGGAGACAACGAGTACAGGTTTGCTGCCGAAATGAAGAAGCATTAAGGGACCAAATTTTTCAGCTAATGATTTGAGGGAGCGTTGAGGAATGGAACCAATTTGATGAAGGTTTCCAATTATGGGAAGTTTTGGTGGTGAAGGTGGGAGGTTGTTTGAAGAGTGATTGATTAGCCGTTTGAACATAAACAGTGTGAAAATGAGGAATAAAAGAAGCAAAGAGAGGGAATGTTTTGAGAGCAATAAAGCTAGTGTTTTTTCCTCAAATGAAAACATGGAAATCTCCATTTTCGTTTGCCACTCTATGCAGCTGGCTTAGTGTGTTATATAATGTTGCTATATTGCTTCTATTTATAGGTTGACAGGAGCTATTTGTTTTGACATTTTTTCCCTCAAATAAAAGTCTTGTGTAATCGTTTAGTTTGTTTAATGTAAGAATGATCCACCGACGGTGTAATACAATGACGTGAGCCTGATGTTATAAAGGTTGTTTATTCCTATAATGTGCATCTGTTTAACTGTAGGCGTCTCTTTATTGTAGCAAAAAAAAAAAAAAAAAAACCAAAGAGAGAGAGAGAGAGAAAAGAAAAAAAAACTATTAAAAGTAAGGGTTATCCCATTCTTTATGCATTTTTTAACGATTTCAAAATCTTTCATAATAACGTATAGTCATGTATTAATGAGAGTACAAAGCTATAAACAAATTAGAATTCATATTTCTTTTATTTTATATTGTTTGTTCTTTCCTCGTATGTGATAGACATAGATTAGTAATTCGTACATATTCATTATGTTAAAAAGGTATTTAATATTAAGTTTGAAAGTATGTATTAAAAATAAGAGATATTTGTCAACTCAAAGTGAACAACTTTTTGGAACATGAAAAGTTCTATTTTGCAATTGAAAGAAATGATTTAAGTTCCGACGATCGCAGTGACGGAACAAGGGACAAATATTGATTAGAAAATTTAATATTTAATCAATTTCCATTTAAATCTAAAATATTATTTCCTCTATTTTGAAATATATATCGTTTTAGGATTTGGTGAGTTTATTACCTTTGCATTGGAAATGAAACAATATTTATAATGAATTTCTATTGATTTGTAATGAATTATATAAAAAAATAAATAAAGTTATTTTTGTATTTTAACTAAATTAATTAATGTTTTCTTGGTTTTAATGATTTCTGTAAAAATACATATAGGAAAAATGAAGGGAGTATTTGTTAATAGATATCTTTTGGAACCTTGACCTCGGTCGTACAATTTGACAGGACATGTTCCCCAATTTCAAGGTTCTGACAGCGAACAAAAAGTATCAGTGTTCACAGAATTTGCATCATTTTAGCGATTCAAAAAAAAGAAGTAAACAACACGTTCTTTTTATTGGCCAAGGGATTTCGAAAAATTTTGCAGCATTAGTAATTTCGTGGTCTGAAAAACTACGATGTGCAAGGTGGGTCTAACTGGTAGTGGTGTTGCCGTGTTGGGCGGCTAAGGATCTTGTATTTCATCAGTGAATGATTATAGTACCTTAGGCTGACAAAGTTTAGATTTATTCTCACGTTCAGTGATTGATCATGATGAACGCTCCAACGTGATAAATAAAAATATTTTTTCCTTTTTAAAATTATTGTCATGTTTTAACTTTTATTGTTAGAATTATTTATACGACATAAATATAAATTCAATCGGATAATCATTTTAAAACAGGGAGTATTATAGCTTTAGTCATTTCATTAAGCATTTAGATGATGATGCTAGAGATTTTTGTTTGAGATGGTGCTTCATTGAAAAGCATAGTTTAATTGATTGGCTACTTTCTCATTGGTCTCGTTTGAGTCAGGTCATGTTCAAGTCACCTGCGTGAAAAGTTACATGAACATAAAAACTACCCTTTGAGTGTTGCTAACTACAATGATATTGAAATCAAAGTTATACTGATATGATAATGGCCAATTTTGAGTTGGAGGTTGCTTGGGTACCTTCAATATTCCTGTCTTTTGGGTGCCTACAAATAAGTTTTATCCTCTCCTTGATCAATAATTTGATGTTTCACATGAAATAAAATCCCTAAAGGAACAAAATCTCCAAAAAAATTTTGAAAATAAAAAATACTTTCATTCACTTGGTGAAAATCGTTCAACTGTAATTGATCATACAAAGTAAACAGTCAAATATAACTCAAACATGTCATTTTGTTATGTTTACTATAAATTAATCTATGTATATCCACTCATATAATTGACGGACATATGACGTACGAGAGTCTGAATCTGATTTTGAATAAGATCTTTAAGATTTTGCTTTCCAACTACGTATCTAAAAATTAAATTTGCGGTAAATGATACTTGGTCTTAGGCATGTTCATCGGGTCATAAAGGGGGCCAACGACGAACCTGTAGGACCACACAAAAACAATAAACTTTTCTTCAAAGAAAGAAAACAGTAATAAACCAAAAAAAAAAAAAGAAAAGTTGTTCAAATGCGCGATACCTCTTTTTAGATACTAGCCGATAACTATTCTGCGCGATGCGCGGACTATTACATGCCCGTTATATAAATCTTAGTATAAATTTGGAGTTCTACTCGTGTATATATCTGGACTCATGCTAGTTCAGTCTGTTCATGCAGAACTTAAACAAAACAACCACAGAAGAAGAAATCAAAGCTGGAGTAATTAAGGATGATCCAGCCTACTTTATTCCGAAATTTTAAAAAATAAACACGGAAAGAAATTAAATTTGGCGACCATTTTCAGATGAGGCCGTCTGAAGACAAAGCGAAGTCTCAGCCACTGAAACTAGGAGATTAATCCCGCTTTTTCTTCTCTCTGAGCCTGAGCTGAATCCTTTTTTTTTTCCCTCTTTTCGTGTTCAATCTATTCAATTAAACCTTATGAGATGAAGGGGAAACAAAGGGGATCTTGAAAAGGGATGCCTCTCTATCTTTGGTGGAGAAAGAGACGAAGAGAGGCTTTCCTTCATTTTTTATTTACTTGAAAAGCACTTCATTTCTTATTAGTTCCATGTGATTATTAGAATTATTGTTTTCTCTCTATACATAGTCAATGTATCCCACAATTTTAATTTTGGCCTTTGATATTCGTTTGTGTTTCTGACTTTGGTAATGTTTTGTTGAGTTAACATATTGTAGACATTGACAGTCACTAGAGTGCATAAAATTGTAGAGTATGTGACGTTCATTGAGTGAAGTTATAGTTCTTACTTTAATTTATAAGTAATATTACTCTTATATTGCAAACTCTCAGGGCCATAAAGCGAGTTTTGAAATTTAGACCTTTTAAAAATAAAAAACTATATATAAAAAAAAGTTAACATTTCTCCTTATTTATATTTTGGACCGATAATTACAAATCCGAAAGTTTATAGTAGGCGAACTTAAAGTTTTATAATTTCGGAAACTTTTTTTTAACTCCGCCTACTGTATATAAATAATTTTGGAGTTAAAATTCAAAGAATTTTTTTTTTGATGATGGATTTTTGTTAAAAGTATATATAAATGTATATGATATTAAAAATACTAAAAATTAGGGGCCCCTAATAATTGAGGCTAAAGCGGCGGCTTCACTTGTTTTATGGTGAAGCTGTCCCTGCTCAGGTTTCAAAGGATCTCTCAAAACTGAAACCGCAAGTAGGTTAAAGATGATGAGCAGAAGTAGCTTCGGTTTCTAAACGTTCAGATCTTGATCAATTATTTTTTGGCACCATTTAATTTTTTTTTGTTAACTTCAGTTAGTCCCCTTTTTTGTACCATCACTGTTGCATCATTTTAAAGGCTATCCTGTTTTGCAAATTCAGACGTCCAAACATTCTTGATATGAAGTTTTCTTTGAGTGCAAAATCATATTTGTTCACACAACTTTGATTACCACTTGCACATTACAATCACATCTTGATTTCTTGATCACCTTACAGGCGTACACATGAAAAGCCATTAATTATTAAGTTGAAGGGGTTTGAGTTTTTTTTTTCCCTAAATGTAACGTTGAAATGTTGTGCAACCAAATTTTGCCTTGAAATTAAGATGGCAGGAAGGATTTTTGGAGTATTCCCTTTATTCTAGAAAAGTAATTCACATTATTACATGGTTTCAATACAAAAATCTGAACTATTTTTCTCACAAGGAGAAAAGAACTTTCAGCCATATTAAGTCAGCTGATGACCGTGTCAGTGCCAGTCTAGGACACTGCTTAGCTACATTAGTCTATTTTCTTGCGCGGGATCATTTTCTCGGGAGAGTTAATTAGAAGAATTAATCGCATGGATTGCTGCATATTCCTAGATCTCGAATAAATAGAAATTTATGTAGCAACCGTCTGCAATTGTTTTCAGCTATTTTCTGAGTTCGCAAACTCAGAGCGAAAGTACAGCTGTCCGACAACCAAAATTTCCCCTCAAAAGGCACGAAACAAAAATTCCTTCATCTTTATTCCCCCCGACCAGAGTATGCTATTATGTCACCAAGGCAAAATATAACAAAAAACTAGAAAAGGACACACCCCTGCATCACAAGAAAAGGATGATCTGAAATGACCATAATAAGACCCTTTTATGCCTCCAATCAAAATTAACAACATTTCGGAATGCGACTTCAAGACATGAGAAAAATTATTACAATAGAGTTGTGGTAGCCCTTTATATAGTGCTAAAAAAACAAAATTATTGTTATATTTTGTTTTGGCTACTGATTTCAAGACATGAGAAAAATTATTACAATAGAGATTATTTGTTGTGAAAGAAAAAACAAAATTATTTGTCACTAAAAATAAAAGAAAATACAACAACGTCAACGTTTTTCTTAATGCATGTAATCCACCGAGTTATTACACCGCGCGATGCACGGTGGATTACATGCTCATTACAATTTTAGACTATGTATAGAGAGAAAACAATAATTCTAATGATCACTTGGAAAATCCAAGAAGAAGTGAAAGTGGTTAATGCAAATTATGCAACATGGAAAAACATATTTGCGACGAAAGTTTAGTGAAAGTCAATTTTGGTCAAATGAGTGAATGCAGGTAAACAGTCAGTAAAATCTGCCTTAATCGGTTAGTGTCCTCTCAAATGAAATATTGGTTTTTTCTTTTTTTTTTTTCCTTTCATTGAAGAACAAATGTAAGACTAAATCTCATTTTTCGTCACAAAACATTTTTTCGTTCTATACATTTAAATTTGCACATCTTAGTCTCATACATTCAATTTCACAAATTTCCTTTATTCTAAATCACCATTCTGACTATTTTTCCTCCTCACGTCAAGGGTACTTTAGCAGTTTGTAAATTATAAAAGAAGAAAAATTAATAAATAATATTAAAATGAATAAAATATTTTTAAAAACTAAAACTTCAGCGGGCCAACTGAAGTTTGTAACTTTATATCTACAATAAACCCTATTGTAAAATATATGAATAAAAACTTCTAAAAATTTTATAATTTGGAATTTCTACTCCCCGGGGAGCCATGTATCCCAAAAAATTTTCCTTTAATTTCTTACATCAATAAATCCTGATATATCTATCTATAATATCTCTATATAGGAAAAAAATATTTATCTCTAGAATGTCATACCAAAAACAATCTCAGGTGTAATTTTCTTATAAATTTTCCAAATAAAAATTAGTTTAATTGTGTAAAAGTGCTCCAAATTTGAGTTGTTTAATTATCTTATCCCTTAAAAGATTAATAAAATTCAATAAGATCTGGCTTTGAGTTTAAAAAAAAAAGTAAGAAGCAGAATAATTTAAAAAGCAACCCCATATGGTAAGGTGCAATGATGTTAAAAAAAAAGTGCAATCGAATTTCGCAAGGCTCAAAGTGGACTCTTACATGAGAGAAGAGCACCACTTTACAGTAATTAACACAGATCGTTCAGGGAACATCCCTTCCTTGAGACCAATCAAAGTAAACTCAATGTCCACAGTGACAGATGTTTGCTCGTTTTGTCATTGTGTTTCCACACATCCCAAACATTCTTGTTCTTGCTTTTAAAAGTATAGTATAGCTTTGAAGTTATGTAAATTCTTCTATAAACTCATGACTGGGTTCTTCCAAAATGATGCATACCTCTCCTGATAACAATTTACAATAGCCTTTATCCAACTATGTACGTTGCTTACATGCTATTGTGCTTCAAAACATAATTCAAATGCAAGGAAATAACAGAAGGAACAATAATTAATTAACATAAGAATTTAGTTTTTATGAATCAAATAAATTTAGTTTTTATGAATCAAATTCTTCAGAAATTACTCAATCCAGCAACAACAACAACAACAGCAGCAGCAGCAATAGCAACAACAACATCAGTCAGCTCCTCTTTCTGGAGTTTCAAGCATTGAAGATGAGCCAATTATTGAGTGGATTCCAACAATGGCTTTTCTTCCTCTGACTGTGAAGAAAGCATTGTTTCTTCTCCAGTTATTGACCCAATCAATGCAACTGCAGTACTGATTTTATTGCGGTCTTTGAATGTTCCTCCAACCAAATTGAGAATGTTGAACAACCATAGGATTGTGTTGATTACCAAACCTGTGGGGAAAATGCAAACACGGTGATTACATATGAGTTGGTACAATGAGTATACTGCAGTCCAAGAACAATGATAATCCAGCAGTACATTATCTATGTCATTAGTTTTTCGTTTTCGCAGACAAAACAAGAGACTTCCCACATTAGACTTGCCTAGATAGGGAGGGAGAAGAGGTTCCAATCCATATTAAATTTTAGGAGGCTCTAGTTTTACTCCCTACAAATGGTAAAAGGTTTTTAGTTTTCCGGAAAAAATTCAGTTTGCTTCCGAAATATTTGCAAATCTTGAAGCCTTCGATGCATTCATTATGCTGCCACAATTTACCATATAAACTATAAAGGGACAAGTCTTGGGGTTAATGATCACAAAGGGGACCAAATACAGCATAAAGAGCTTATGCAGAGGATAAGTGTTCCCTATGACCCTATTATGAGTCACTACTTAACATTGAAGTTGGTTCAAAACATTTTCTTATAATTAGGACCAGGGTACTAATGGATCCATAAGCTTTCAAATGAAACCATCTGCACATCAATGAGGAAATGCATGCCTGATGCTTCAAAAGCAAACTAATTTGACCATGTCAGGATCTGTACTGCTATTAGCAGCAAGATGAGATCTAATTTTCAACTCTAAAACGTATACAAAAGTAATAACCACTCCAATCAAACATGAAAATCTTTTACCACTGAAAGCGGATTAATTAAAGGTCTCACTAACCTTGCCACGAAATGTACCCATTGGAAGCCATATAAAGGTCCTGGGTCACCTTGCTCCCTCTGCTAACCCAATACTGAAACAGAAAGACACGTGCATCAATAAAGGAAAGCAGAATCCTAGACACAACAAGGAGCTGATTAACTACCTATCAAGCTAATCTCTAGATGCATTTGGTAGTTCTACGAAGTCCCTTTAACAATACAAGAGGGAAAAAGGTCAACATGAAATAAGTAACCCCCCAGGACAAAAATTGCAGCAGATTTCTAAAGAGAGCGAAGAAAAAGGAGATGGACGCCCAAACCCTGAAAGTCAAGTTTTTTTCCTTTTACAACTGAAAGCTTGCATCTGATTTTAGGTTTTCATGATGTGCACTTATATCCAAACTGTGGATAGGTTCCCAATACAAACCAAACCATCAAAAAGTTAAAATTAACAATGTTCACATCTATACATGGCATGCAACTCAATACTCTAAAATTAAGCTAAATGCAATCCTCCTGCTTTTCAAAAATCATTTCAATCTCAATCTAATATTAACGACTTCATAAAGCGAAGAATTTGAAGAAAATCAAAAGAAGTGTTCCAGCTCCCTTACCTACATTCCCTTGAGTTAATCTCTTCCACTCAGCCACACCATCTGAATCCAACCCAACTAGTGATATTTGTTTACATTTTCGAGGAAGACAACAACCTGAAACCTGCCAAAGAAAGGAAGGGAATCAAAACCAGTGAATTACTTTGGGTGCTTGACTTTTGGGTGAGCCAAACCCAAAAGTGTGGAACAAAAAATGTGTAGGGTTTATTTTGTAGACAAATATAATCTTCTCGCGTTTTGAAAACGTGAAACAATCAAATTAGATTAACATTTCGCGTTTCACAAACGCGAATAATGTTAATTCCATGCACTCAGATTCAAACGGGTCGAAAGCAAAAAAAAAAAAGAAAAATCGGTTTTTCGCGTTTTAGAAACGCGAAAAACGTAAGACGCGTTTGCAAAGCGCGAAACTTTGTTTTCACCTTTGCAAAGCGCGAAACTTTCTTTTCGCGTTTTCAAAACGCGAGAAACTAGTTTCGCGTTTAAAAAATGCGAAAATCTGTAAGTTTAAAAGTGTAAATTTTGCAAATAAGAATTTAGCGTTTTGAAAACGCGAAACAAAATTTCTAGCGTTTTCAAAGCGCGAAAAATAGATTTAGCGTTTTTAAAACGCGAAAATATCCAGAAAATCTCCTCATCCACTCACCCGTCTCCACGTGTATTTTTTATGATAAGTCTGGAATGTATTCGCGTTTGTTAAACGCGAAATTTAAGATTCATATATAAAACAAGCTTTAACAGCATTTCTCCGCAAATTTCTTTCATTGTTCAGCTCCAAATTTTCTTTCCAAATTTCTTTCATTCTGTTGAACTCCGATTTTAAGTTTTACTCCGGAGGACTTGCTGAATTCGTGAAAACTCTCATTTTCTTCAAATTGAGAAGTTGCTCCGAGGTTAAAGAAGATTGATTTGAGTCCTGAAGCCTATTTAAAACTCTAAGTTTTAACATTGAGGTAAGTTTATTTCGTTATTAAAAACATGTACTTTTTTATGTTTTATTATGAGCATAGGATGATTTACGCATTATTATTAGTTAATATATAATTGTGATTTAGTCAATTAACGGTGGTTTTTTATTGAGGCTGATAAAGTAAATTGAAAGAAATATTAGTTAATAGAATATTAAATTAGATGAGCATTGTAAATTATTGTACATCGATTTCGTAAAATAAAATAAAATTATAATAATGATATTGAATTTTGAATATTTACAGATAAGAATACATTATGTAATTCGGGCATAAGGTTTAGATTTAATATTAATTTTGAGCATACAAATGAATTTGTAAATTCAGGCGTATAGTTGTTATTTTAAAATTATTAAATCAGAACGGGTAAATACTATGGCCGCAAACTGATTTCGTAGGAATTGATTTTGCAGCCGCAAATGTCTTTCACGGAGACAGTTGTCGAAATTATCTTGGAATACTACTTATACAACTGAACTCGATGGGACTATCACGGTACAATGGGATGCGCCGGACGGTTATCTTATCATTGATCGTATGTTAGATTTCTCGGAACTTGTTGATAAGGTATTAAGTGTGATCGGAGTTGATAGAGAAGGGCTTTATATTGATTTTTCTTTGGTATGGACGGAGAGGTCAGGAAAAAGGTCTCGTGTGCACATTAATGATGATAATACTGTTCGGTTCATTTATCTTTGTGCCGATAAATGGCCGAATTGTACCCTGAAAAGTTGAGAGAACAGGCCATGTTTATGCAAGTACATCTGGCCAGGATATTGGTGCCAGCACTAGTGGTGGTAGAACAGTTGAAGACAATGAAGATGGAGATGAAGATAAAGATGAAGATAAAGATGAAGATAAAGATGAAGATGCAGATGAAGATGAAGATGTCGGGGGTATCGAAAGCAGTGATGATGAGTACGTCCCATCGGATGAGGACTCAGATGACGACACTGATTTTGAGTCATCTTCTTCAGTCCCATATGTTTTCGACGACATAAGTGGATGGGACAAGACTTTAGAGGAAGTAGAAAACGATGGAATTAAAATGTGGGATGGCAATCCGTTGACGCTAGGCCTTGATATACATTTCGCCAACAAGCCCGAGGCACAAGCGGCATGGGAGAATGGAACTTGGTACATGGTCGGACTTTCCGGTGAAAACGAGCTCTAAATGAACATGGTATGTCGAATGCGAGACGTGTGGACCTAAATATCCGAAAGAGCGCCTTCACGGCTATGATTGTCTGTGGAAGGCGCGAGTTTCGCTACAGAAGGCCACCGATACTTGGAAAATGGTGGTATGGTCCGATTCCCACAACTGTCATGGGGCAAACAAGAGAAACGAGTCCCGAAATGTCACGTCTTCTATGATTGCTAGACTGGTTGCCCAAAATGTGCGAAAACATCCAGATTTTGCAGTTGCCCAAATTCAAATAGAAGTGATGAAGAGGTACCAAGTCGAATGTAGCTACAAGAAGGCATGCCATGGTAGAAGAAAAGCACTTGAGGCTCTGTATGGTACATGGGAAAGTAATTTTCAACAATTGCCCAGCTTCCTCAATGCATTGTTCATGTCAAACCCGGACACTTGTGTGCAATTCAAGTTTAAGGAAAATTCAGGAAGCTCACAAAGGTTTGTATGTAGGTATGTTTTTCGGGCATTTGGGCCATCTATACGCTTATTTCATGCTTGTTGGCCGTAATAACCATCGATGCCACTCACTGCGAGGATCCTACAAAGGAAAACTAATTGTGGCATGCGTAAAGTGCGCAAATGGCACGATTGTTCCCATCGCATTTGCTCTTGTGGACGAAGAGACTATACACACTGGAAATGGTTTTGAAGTATTTGAAAAGTTTGTTCTACAGGATAGGAAGACTGTATTATCTCCGATCGAAATCGGGGTATCCTTACGCCATGGACATCATGTTGCAAAATTCCCAGAGATGGGCGTCCACCGTTGTTGTCTAGAGCATGTTAAAGCAAACTTGGTTGGGCATTTTCGAAAGGAGAAACTGCGAGGCAACTGTCAAATGATTGGTTCAATGACGCAAAAGACAAGGTTCTTGGCGAGTGGCAAAAATTAGAAGAAAAATGAGCCTCGCTGCTCGTTGGCTTCGAGTCCGGGTGTTGAGAAATGGACTGTTTACACGATGGAGGGCATCGTTGGGGAGAAATGACCACTAACATCTCAGAGAGTTTCAATAATGTGCTGAAAGGTGCTAGATTCTTCCCGATCACAGCATTGATCCTAGCATCCTTTCAGAAAAGCAACAATCTGTTTCAGGCAAACATTGATATGATCCAAAAATGTCAGACTGTTCTACCTCCTACTCCAATGAAACTGTGTGAAGAGGCCCGGAAGAAATCGTTGAGGCAAAAGGTCAACCGGTTTAGCAAGAGAAACCAGAAGTACGAAGTGGTTACAATAGCACCTGATAATCAACCATGGAAGGCTGACGAGAAGCAAGTTGTGCTGTATGCAAATCGAGAGTGCACTTGCGGAAGGTGGCAGACTTTCAGATTTCCTTGTTCCCATGCACTTCGAGTTGCCCGTGAGCTAGGTGACGATCCCTTCCCACTTTTTGATCCATGTTACACTACGCATCAATGGTACCAACAGTTTTCTGGAGAATTCAACCCAATCATGGAACCATGGCCAAAGGCAACGTGGCGGATCGTGCCGATGACACTAAACTTGTCCACCATGCTGGCCGAGGTCGGAAGCGTGTGAATCGGAAAAAGGTGTGATGGATTATACAAGCAAATCTGGCGCGAAGACTCCAAACTTGCAGTTTATGTAAGCTACAAGGCCATAATGCCAGGGCTTGCCCATATACGAGAGTTTGCGCACGATGTGGAAGTTTAGATCATGATGCTGTCGAATGCCCTTTTTCTCATCCACCTGCTGACAGGACCGGTATTGATAAACTGTATGATCCATATGGAATTCATGGTGTGCCTAATATCAATTCTGATGATGATGATGATGAAGCGTAGTGATTATTCTGTTAGTATTCGTATTTTTGTATTGTTTTGAACATTCATGTAGTAAAGCTCAGAGGATGATTCAGTTTGCGTTTGTATTTGTTTTAGTATGTTGGTTTGGATGTTTCTGTAATTTATATTAGTAATGTTTTTGTAAAACCGAAACGTCGCAGTTCATTTTAGTAATATTATTAATTATTACTATAGGATATATACATGTCGAATAAAGCACTAGTTATTTGATAAACAATAAAGGTAAGAAAATTAGTTATTTGTCATCACCGAAATTAATATAACCATATATCCGGCTTAAAGAATAAACGACTAAAATTTTAAATTGGGGGAGTATTATTCTCGCGTTTGTGAAACGCGAAACAAGGGGGAGTATTTTTCTCGCGTTTCAGAAACGCGAAAATAGGGAGGGCATTATTTTCGCGTTTCTGAAACGCGATTTTACTTAAAGATTGGTTGTTTTCGCGTTTTTGAAACGCGAAAATGGGTGCTTAAATTAAATTTTCACGTTTCGGGTTGATGTTTCTCAAACAGAACCATATATCCGGCGTAATCCATTGAAACCGGCGGTTTTTCTGGGAGAGTTGCCGGAATTGTTTCGGCATCAATTTTTTTGCATTTTGTAGGCTATATATCGAGGTAAGTTGTGTTTTTTGCTCTGATTTAATCGTTTCTTTTTAATTCATGTTTTAATTTTCGATTCCTATAAATTTTGTGTTCGTTTTATTTGTAATTTTATTTCCCGATTTAATGAACCGTTAATAGATCTAGTATTATAGGTGTTGTAATTGTGGAATTTTTTAAAAAAATTCGGGTTTGGGTTGGGTGAAAAAATTCGGGAATGAATGGGAGGGGGCGGCGGAATGAAGGGGAGGGTGGGGGGGCACGGCGGAATGAAGGGGAGGGTGGGGGCGGCGGAATGAAGGGGAGGGTGGGGGCGGCGGAATGCAGGGGAGGGTGGGGCGGCGGCGGAATGAAGGGGAGGGGGCGGCGGAATGCGGGGAGGGTGGGGGGGCGGCGGGGGAATGAAAGGGAGGGTGGGGCGTGGGGGGGCGGCGGCGGAATGAAGGGGAGGGGGGGGCGGCGGGGGAATGCAGGGGTGTAGAGAGGGGGGTAGGTTTAGGGTTTATGGTTGGGCTTAGGGTTTGTGGGGTGTTGGGCTTAGGGAGTTTAGGGTTTGGGGGATTGGGTTGGGTTTAGAATGTGGGTTTAGGGTTTGGGGGATTGGGTTGGGTTTAAAATGTTGGTTTTTTGGGTTGGAGATTGGGTTGGGTTTAAAATATGAATTTTGGGTTGGGTTTAGAATGTGGGTTTTGGGTTGGGGATTGGGTTGGGTTTAGAATATGGGTTTTGGATAATAAAATGTAGGGTTGGAATTTTGAATGTATAGGATAATTAGATTAGAATAATAATATTAATCTGTATTTACTAAAATGTAGGGTTAAAATATTTAATAAAAGAATAATTAGATTAGAATAATAATATTAATCCGTATTTACTAAAATGTAGGTTTAGAATTTTGAATGTATAGGATAATTAGATTAGAATAATAATATTAATCTGTATTTACTAAAATGTAGGGTTAAAATATTTAATAAAAGAATAATTAGATTAGAATAATAATATTAATCCGTATTTACTAAAATGTAGGTTTAGAATTTTGAATGTATAGGATAATTAGATTAGAATAATAATATTAATCTGTATTTACTAAAATGTAGGGTTAAAATATTTAATAAAATAATAATTAGATTAGAATAATAATATTAATCCGTATTTACTAAAATGTAGGTTTGGAATTTTGAATGTATAGGATAATTAGATTAGAATAATAATATTAATCTGTATTTACTAAAATGTAGGGTTAAAATATTTAATAAAAGAATAATTAGATTAGAATAATAATATTAATCCGTATTTACTAAAATGTAGGTTTGGAATTTTGAATGTATAGGATAATTAGATTAGAATAATAATATTAATCTGTATTTACTAAAATGTAGGGTTAAAATATTTAATAAAATAATAATTAGATTAGAATAAAAAAGAATAATAATATTAATCCGTACTTACTAAAACTATTTGTAAATTGTACTAGCCATGGACATTGGATCATCTTCTTCCTCCCAATCTACCTCAAAGAAGCTACGGCAGGGACCCAGAGACAGTAGTTTGTTGTTTCTCCAAAACGCCCATAGGTCACACAATATATTCCATGGTGCACAGTATGATATAGGGATTTGGAGCCAGCGCGTAGATAGCGCCGCGTGGAAATTAATAAAAGATGCACCGAGGTTGACAAAGGAATATATTGAGAAATTTGGTTTTGGACCGTTCTCAGAGTTGGGTCCATCGATGTGACCATGCCCCGCTTATGCCTCTTGTGGAGCGATGGCACCCAGAGACCCATACATTTCATTTACCTTTTGGGGAGGCTACTATCACACTCCAGGACGTCGAGGTTCTTTTGGGCCTTCGGGTTGATGGACGTCCAGTTACAGGACATCACACCACGCCTGATGGTGGTTGGGCAGCCTATTTGGAGAGGATGTTTGGATTTAGGTTCCAGACACAGGAGTCTAGATTGACGAGTGTTTCCATCACCGAAATAAAGACTCACATAGAGAATAATCCTTTGACGGACCTGTCCCCTGACGATGCACACCTACAGTGAGCCCGTTGTTTCGTTGGATGGCTCGTTGGCGGATTACTGTTCTCAAACACTACGAGAAACAGTTTTCCTCTCGATCTTGTGTATTTTCTTCATACTCCCGAGATTTGCTCGAGTACGATTGGGGTAGTGCGGCACTATGTTACTTGTCTTGCAGCATGTCCAGTCATCTCGCCGCTTCGCCAAAGCTATTACATTTGTGTGATTCTTCTTCGTATTTTATCTTTTCATTTCTCTCTAGTTTCATTTTATATTCTTCCATTATTATTGGTGATTTTAGCTAATGATTTCTTCATTCGAATTAGCTCGGGCCCGGGAGCGGATTTTGACGGTTCAGCCCAAGATACTGGGTAGGGATCTCGATCTATCTGATTGTCCATTGGGCACGAGGTAATCTTATACATCAAACCTTCGTAAATTTTGACATTTTGATTTGTACTGTCATGTCTCAATTTAATGTTACTTTCTCCGTGCAGGTGGTCCCGCGAGAAAAAAGTTCAAGGTATCACGCGGTTCAATTTGGCCGCGCACGGGATCACTTGCGCTTCTCGCAGAGTCGATGTTAGTATTCTATTCAATTAGTATAACTTATGTTTTATTCGTTTTTTTTAACGGTGTCGAACTTTTAATTACACGTCTCTTACTTAATTACCATTGCAGTTTGTCTGGATGCCGTACACGACTCTTTTGGGTCGTATTGCACGGGTTTGTCTTGTGGGACAGGCATATGGCGATCTCGGACATGGCTCATCTGCGGTGATGTCGTTGCGCCACACAACCCCAGTAGGGTATTTCGCCAATTTGGTTATCACCGGCGGATACCCGCGACGCATTACTTCTCACCGCAGCGGAAATTACTAGCCTCGCTCAAGAGGAAGCCGTTTGGAGGATCCGATAGGAGATGGTTACAACAACTAGGGATATATCTCCGTGTTTGGAATGATCGCCACGGCCAAGTTGTGGGGACCGATGATCTTTATGTTGGCGAGCCTTCCGCAGATCCGGAGTATCTCTTGTGGTACCATCGAGTTCTGTGAAGTATGTTACGGATCCGACGAACTCGAAAATGCGAGGGTTTTCACGGTTCTGCGAGACCTTGCGCCTCATGGTGAGTATTTCGCCACGATCCATTTGGTTCTTTTTATTAACACTGTTGTCGATTTATGATTCTTTCTAATAAAAATTTCAGGCCACATTGATGGAGGACGTTCGTAGTCTGAGTATTATAGGCCAGCGTACTTTCGATGCGGACTCCTTTGGTTATGATCGCTTAGGCGAGATTGCCCAGGTTGCTGAGCGGGCGTTGTCCGTCAATGCAACAAATGTTGTACGTCACGATCTCGATAGGCATGTTGAGGTTCATGACATTTTGAGTCAAGAACTTGCACCTGTAGACCCGACCCAGCAACATCCACCACCCAGACCTCCGAGGCGTTCGCGCCGGTCTCAGCGTGGGCGTGGGGGGCAAGAGACAATCACAACATCTCAGCCACATCAGTCCTCCCAGCATGAGCAGTCTCATATTCCCTTCACTGGCGGTTCATCCCATCAGTCTCCACATCAGTCTCCACTCCATTCTCGACAGCATTCAGCCCATCAGTCTCCACATCATTCATCCCATCAGTCTCCACATCATTCTTCGCCGACCCATCAGGCGTTTTACCGTCCGATTATGTCTCCCCAGCACCAGCAGTCCAATTTTTCCTTCACTCAGTTTTCCTCCCCTCAGACTTCTCAGCGTCAGTTTGGAGATTCTTTTATTGACTTTTCTGGGTTTCAGCAGAGTTCGCTAGATGGCCAGTCGATACATTACACGAGTAACTTTCTTTCGAGTATGTTCGAGGGTGTTGCGGGTCAGCATCAGGCTGATAACCCAGCTGAGGGTGAGCGTGAGAGTCAGGGTGAGGATGAGGCTGAGGATGAGGCTGAGGATGAGGATGAGGATGAGGCTGAGGATGCAGACCAGGATGATCAGTTTGAGGGTCAGGGTTATCAGCGCCATGAGGAGCAGGGATCGAGTCAGACTCTAGGGACTCCACCGTTGGCTGTGAGTAAAGGCCAGAGAGTGACGAAGGAGCCCGATAGATTGACTTATAGCCTTTTTCGGGCTAAAAAGCCCAAGAAGAAGTAGGGTACTAGACTTCTTATGTAGTATTATTAGACTTGTATTTTTTTTTTCCTTTTGTTCATTTCTGTTTTTTTTCCTTTTGTTATGACTTGTTTTATTTTTTTTTACCTTTTGTTATGACTTGTAGTATTTTGTTATGACTTGTATTAATATTCTTAATAGTTTGATTTCACCTGCATCGTAAATACAATAATTAATATTTATAAAACACATCTTCGCCGATCAAATCGAAACACATATTTAAACTTTCTTATATTTTCTTTCATAATTAATAGTTGCTTCATCTTAAGTGTTGGTAAATTAAAATAAATATTTAATAAAATTTATTCTTATTTTAAGCTTTTTTCTTATATTAAAACCATCATAATTAATAAAATTAATTTGTAAATTAAATTACATCTCATTAAATCCATAAAATTACGTCATTATCATTATTGAAAATTTTTCATATAAAATTATTTTTAAAATAATGATTACATTTTTAATAAAAATTTTTAATATAATCATTATTAATTTTTTTATATAATGTTCTAAAAATTAATACATTATAATAACTATATCATACTTTTAATAATTTATATTTAGTATAGCTCTATTTTATTTAATGAGTATCAATTATAATATTATATTCTTATTCAAAATTTAATTTTCGTATTATTAAAATTATCAATATAATTTTCCTCTTTATAGCTCTATTCAAAATTTAATGATTAACAGTTATAATTTTAAAATTTTCTGTTACCATTATTCAAATTTAATAATTTTTTGAAGTCAATTTCCCTATAACGTTTTAAACTAGTCAAATTAATCATATTTTTATGCCTATTTCTTTTTTTATTAAATAAAATGTTTTTTTAATTGATTTCGCGTTTTCAAAACGCGAAATCTTATTGATTCAAGTTAATTAATTAGGATTATGTTAAATTAATTTTTTCTCCCTCTTTTTCGCGTTTCAGAAACGCGAAAAGTATAAATTCGCGTTTTTAAAACGCGATTTTGTGTTTTTAGCGTTTTCAAGACGCGGATTTTGATTTTTTCGCGTTTCTGAAGCGCGAGAAAACTATTTTTGGCCACAATTTAAACCCTAAACATATTTTGTTCTTCATTTTTTTTTCAGTTACTAATAAGTAAATTTTCCGAATTACTTTTCACATGGAAACAAAGGAAACGGTTAAAAAAATCACATATTGAAGACACGATCCAATAGAATGGCATTTCTCTTTGAATCTTTGTGTTTACCAACCCTTTTCTAAATAGAATAATCCAATCGAGCTTGCTTATTATATCAATTACATTAATTTTTGTGTAGAAAAAACCCCCCAAAAAGTACAATTTATATATAAGGGCAACCTTTGGTAATACAATATCATAACCAAATAAAAAGGAAAAACCCAATCGCATTAAAAGAGAGAAAGACAAAAGATCCCAGTTGAAAACATGTTTCATGGTAATCCATACGATACATAAGTAAGGAAAAAAAAACTGCTAAGAAATTCTTCTAAGTTCTAAACCTCAAATTTATGGAAGGAAACCGTTGAGCCGAGATTCAGTCCACCGGAAGAAGTAGAACACCCACTTGGCTACTTCCAGGAACTCCAGTAATATCAGCCCCATATCTTGTTTGCTGTGGACAAACAGATAAATTGATGGAGATGAGAAGGATGCTAAAATAGCTCAGAATTGATAATACATAAAAGAATATGCAAAAGGAAAAAATAAAATAGAAAATGACGAAGCTTGGATCTGCACGGTGCCTTAGGACGGGCGGCGATGATGATCTAGGCGGCGGCAAACGGTCTAAAACCTGCAAGACAGAGCCTCGGGTGTCTCCCGGGAGTAGAATATCTGATTCTCAAGTCAATAAGGGAATAAAGAGAGTAGAGAGAGAAGGATGTGTATCGTGTGTAGAAGATGTAGAAGATAGGTAGAAGATATCAATTATGGGAGAGGCACCACCTCTTTATATAAAGGTGGTGTTACTTGTTTCGTGAAACCCTAGCGGAATAGGTTTAAGCAGTGGCTTAATCTCTAAGTAGCCTAATCCTAATGCCCAATAGGCCTAGGGTTCAGTTTGGACTCGTCAAGTGCCCCTAGCTAGTCATATTCTCGAGACTTGATGAGAAAAATATGAGTTGCTACGAGTGTTGATGTCTTCTTGAGTTTCGTGGTGTTGCCCCAGTTCTTGAAATCTTTCTTTCTCGGGTGTCACCTATATAAGATAAAGAGAGTAGGATGCCTCGATGAGGTCTTTATTGTTAGAGAGTTCCTTGTTTGCGTGGTGGACCGCGGGAATCCTAGTTTGCGCGGTGGACCGCGAGTATCCTTGTTTGCGCGGTGGACTGCGAGAATCCTTGTTGACCGCGAGTGCGCGGTGGACCGCGAGTATCCTTGTTTGCACGGTGGACCACGAGTATCCTTGTTTGCACGGTGGACCGCGAGTATGTAGATTATTGAGATTTAATACAAGATAATAATGACATATGATCCCTCAAATTCCTTACCCCAAGGGTATGTCCCCGTTTGTGTCCCAGAGTACGCTGTCCTCGTTAAAGGGTGATAGGGTTTTACCGCGAGAGGGTTGGTAATATCAAGAACTCCTTTAATCGTGCTCAAAAATATATCGTGATATGATAATAATATGATAATGATATCAGATATTAAAGCATGAAAAGGTTTTAGAAGTATCTCGATCTCGTAATAAATTAATTATTCGAGAAAGTGTTACCTCGATTTCGAGAAGGTAGTAGTTGAGTAGCTAAAAGTCGAGAGTTACCTCGATTTCGAGAAGGTAGTAGTTGAGTAGCTAAAAGTCGAGATACATCTTCTCGAACACTATGAGTAGTAGTATGGTGCTTGAGGGATGGTTGCTCCTTCAAGGAGATGTATCTCTCGAAACTCCAATCTTTGAAATTGCCACTTGCTAATATGCAAAATTTTCAATTGTGGAGCAAGTGCGGCTCCTCGAATTCTTTGTGCAACCGAAAACTTCTTTGTGCTACTTGTCGACTGACGTCTTCTTGGCCAAACAAAGATAATTTTTTGCATGATTTTCTAGTTGTAAAATCGGAGTAACGAATTAACACCGTGGCCACCAAAGATACAAAAGATTCCGTGCTTCGCTAGGAAATTTATTTGGTTGTGAAGACAAAACAAATCGGTCCCACCAGGCGTGCCACTTGACGAAGCTTGGATCTGCACGGTGCCTTAGGACGAGCGGCGATGATGATCTAGGAGGCGGCGGACGGCCTAAAACCTGCAAGATAGAGCCTCAGGTGTCTCCCGAGGGTAGACTCTCCGATGCTTGAGTCCATAAGGGAATAAAGAAAGTAGAGAGAGAAGGGTGTGTATCATGTGTAGAAGGTGTAGAAGATAGGTAGAAGATATCAATTATGGGAGAGGCACCGCCTCTTTATATAGAGGTGGTGTTACCTGTTTCCTGAAACTCTAGCGGAATAGGTTTAGGCGGTGACTTAATCTCCAAGTAACCTAATCCTAGACCCAATAAGCCTAGGATTCAGTTTGGACACGTCAGAAAACACGTGGAAGTAAACTTATACCATCCCCTCCTACCATCGAAGACGGAAGTGAACACCAATCTCATAGTGCATTATCGGCGGCCAAAAGAAGTCGAACAAGGAGACAAATGAAACAAAAATACCAAGGAACAAATTAGAATTGAGGTTACGAGTGCTCGACGGCAATAAGCTTATACAATCCGGCTGAAATGGCCGTTTTTTAGAATCAATGGCCAAATTACGCAAGAGAAACGGAGGATTGTCCCAAATTGAGAGAACCCAGAAATGAAACAGAAATAGATCTGGGTTTTTCATCAACGACTTTCAAAGAAAATGGGTTAATTTATGCCCCCAGAACAAAGCCATCAAGAAATCGATCATGAAGAACTCAACCCTTGTAGCCGAAAGAAGAGGCAAGGAGAAACAATCACTACAATCAATTTACAAACCACACAGTTACACGGTCAAATAAATGAGGGAAGGAGAACAAACGGGAAGAGTTTATGGCTCAGGAATCTGACACCATAATTGAATTTAGAAAGAGAACAAACGGGAAAAAATTGGATGTTTTGAAAGCCAATGAATCAGAATTCAATGATAAGGGGAATCGATGATGATGATGAATGCTGTGAGGGGCCAGGGAGAAAAACAGTGCGATATCTAATTCATTGTTATCTGATTGGCGTTTCAATAAGATGGGAAATTAGGGTTGAGACAGAAAAAAAAGTCACGGATTGTGTAAAGCGCAATGAACAAGAACGCCATAAAAGCCTGGCATATGAATTCCAACTAAAATCCGAAGAGGAAAATTGAAAGACCTAAAGGCCAATTGAATGTTACATATTACTTCCAGCAATTTGGAGCAGACCGCTAGGTAGAGGAGTAGAATTGACGATGACTGAAGAGAGATTCGTTTTCTGGGAGGAAAAAACAAAAGAGATTCGGTCAAATAACTGAGTGTCACTTTGAACCGAACGAAGGACTTGAAGCCAATTTTTAATTTTTGCAAGCGTGCGGAGGATGGTTGAACCAAGTTCTCACGTGGTAGGGCTTAAGAATTGTACGGAGAACGCAAATGTGTAAAGTGCCCAACGCACATTATACATAACTTGTAATGAGGCTCATACTGCGAATCGATGTTATGAATCCGGGTGCGATGGATAGAAAGGGTGGTGGTGTTGTTGAAATTTGGAGAACCACAAGGGAGTGAGTTGACGATGATAACGAAGATCGTGTTTTTTGGGATTTCAAATTTGGATTTTACCATGTTACAAATTGTACTCCTACTTGACTTAATATGAAATTCCAATGGAAATATGGTTTGAATTGGGTATCGGGTAAACTGGTTTCTTTCTAAAATCCAACTATTCATTTTATAGAGTATTCACAAAAGATTTTTATGCATGTGTGTACGTTGTTTGAATGATCCCACGTGAGATTGATTGAAATATTGCTCTTAATGCTATGTGAGATGTTTGTGATTTAATATGCGGATTGCTCTTTGGGATTTGATAGCTATTGTTGGAATTCTACTTCAAGAATAGTGGACAACAATAGTTACACTAGATCAAATAACAAAAGAAAGAATTTATAGTTAGGATAAAAGAAAATTTTGTACGGTTTCCCTATGTGATAAAACATGTTGTTTCACTATGTACTTTAGTGAATCATCAACTTGATACAAAGATAAGAAATGTCATTGAAAATATTCCAAATATTTCGTGATTTCATTGTACACCAGTGTTGTCAGACTCGGCTTAAACACCGACATGGCAATGGTAGAGTCATGGGTTTTAGGGGTCCATTCGGGTCGACTGGGGGGTCGACTCAGATGACGTCATTGTGACATATTAAATAATATATGATTAATATATATTAATAATTTTAAAACATAATACTTATGTATTTATTGTGGTAATAGTCAACAATGTTATTTTAAAGCATTTAATTTAGATTAATATAAGTATATTTGTTTAACAATTGATAAATTATATACTAATAATTAAAATTTATAAGATAATCAACTTTTAGTATTAATAAAATTCATAACATAAAAATAAATTTCAACATATTTGAGAAAAATGGTGCGTTTAATAATTGGGGTGAAATATTTGGGGCTTAAAGGACAAATTAATTCTTTGAAAAAAAGTTATTGGCACATTTAAGAATAAAAGACAAACATTTGGGTCATGAAAGATAAAGAAATACACACAGAATCCAAGGAAAAAAGTTATATATAAAAAAAAAAAACTAGTCACATTAGGCAAAAACCAAAAACTCCGAGTCAACCCGGGTTTGACCGATTCCCGATTCACTCCGAGTTTTGACCGAGTCCTAAAGCAGCGAGTTTTTAAGTGATTCGCCTCAGCATATGGTTCGGTTCTCGATTTAACCAGTTGACCCAGCCGGTCCGATCCGAGTTTAACAACATTGTTGTACACTAAAAGCATCCAAATGATCCATATTTATAGAGTTATAGGAAACCCTTGAGGATTAGACATAACCTTTGGTTATGATCATAGACATAACTTCCGTTAATTTACAAAAAGAATTCTACAGGTACGTGACATGATTCTACAAGCTATTAAGGTCAGCGGACCCTAATGTCTCATCTTCTTTATTCGCGTTTGCTCCGGCAGATTGGCATGGTGAAAATCCATCTCCACCTCCAATCCCTCGTGTCTTCCCTCCTATGTCCTTCTCATCCTCTAATTTGCCCCTCCCCCTCCAATTCTTTCATCAAATGCCCCATTGGCGTGGCCGAAACTATAACCGCCGTGTGTTTTCCAGGATCGAGTTTGGAATCGACGCGAGATGCGTTTGGGAAAGAATTATTGTCCCCATCATCTTGAGTGGTACTTCTACCAATTCTCATGTATTCTGTTTTTAGGTCAGTTTCTCCAATTCAGTTCTATGTGCTTCCTTACTACATGGATCACGACTACTTGCTACCCTTTCTCTAATATCCGGATTCCCCCTGTTGCTAATGTTTTGGGCTCCTAGATTGGGCCTATTGTTATCACTGAGAGATTGTTGCTACCCTTTCCTCTTATAATCCTTCTATTTTCGGCCAAATTTCCGGGCCCATGCTCACTACTTCCCTCCAAACTGGTCCCCCTTGACAACGGCCCCTGGGCTTCTCCTTCTTACGCCTATCACCTTCCACTGACACCTCCGAATTTGCTCCTGCCGTATCCCCATATTCATTTTGCCCATCATTGAGCCTATTCACCATGGAGAACCGTGATCCATCGCCAAACCCACTGGGTATATTCCTACTCCTCTGAAGATTCCCTTGTGGGGTCCTGTATCTTTCCACTTTTAGTGCAAACATCCACTCACCAAAGATCTTCATCTCCTGGCCTTTTTCTATTCCGGCCATTCGACCCTCCAGTGGTGTCTCTTTCAGCCCATCATCCTCCTACGGCCCCATATTTCTCTATTGTTCCGTCATTTCCTCCGTCGTTAGAGTAGAAAATTTACAGTCCCCAGTGAGATGGCCTACCTATCCACACGTCATACAGATACAGTCAAGGTTCTCATATTCAATAAGTTGGTGACAGTCACGAACCTCGAACTGTGAACACAAAGGCATAGTTAAATCAATTACCACCGCCAATCTCGCAAATTGTTTCCTCATTTTTGTGGCTGTTTGGTGATAAGTTTGTACTACTTTGCCCAGCACTTGCCCTACTCTTCGGAGAAATGATTTGTTATGATGAACCGGCCACCCTGGTAATCGAGCCCACACAGCCATTGAAAGTGTATGAACCATGAGTATTGTATTAGGTTTAGTACACATATATAGGGTACAATGTACACATGAGTTTACAATAATAACCCTAACCCTAATGTATATACACTAACATCTCCCCGCAATCTAGACGGGAGGTGCACAAACGTTCAGATTGTCTCAAAAATCTGTAAAAAGGATATGAGGCAAACCCTTTGTCATAATGTCACCAAACTGGTGAGAAGAAGGAACCTGAAGAACACAAATAGCCCCTTGGGCAACCTTGTCACAAAAAAAAATGGATATCAATCTCAACATGTTTGATATGCTGATTCTGAACCAGATTAGTAGACAAGAAAATAGCACTGACATTATTACAAAAAACAAGAGTGGCAGTAGGCAACCGAATATACAGCTCCGAAAGTAAAGAATAAATCCAACATAATTCAGAAAATACATTAGCAACCGCTCGATATTGAGCCTCATCAATAGTTGTCGTTTAGAGGACCAAGAGATGAGATTGGACCAAAAAAGATACAATCACCGTAAGTAGATCGATGAGTATCAGGACACCCAGCCCAGTCAGCATCAGAATATGACACTAACCTATCAAGAGTTGCAGAGTGAAGATAAAGACCGCAAGAAAGAGTACCCTTCAGATAGCGCAAAATGCGTATGACTGCTTGGAAGTGAGACTCCCGAGACTGATGCATAAACAAACAAACCTGCTGGACCGCATAAGTTATATCCGGACGAGTGAAGGTAATATACTGAAAGGCGCCCAAAATACTGACTCATATGGATCAGCAAACAACTCTTCATCAAGCTGAGATAATTTAGTTTTAGTATCAACAAGAGTGATAGCAAGATTAGTAGACGTAAGATAACAACGATCAAGAAGACTGACAACGTACTTCGACTGCGATAGAAAGACACTGCCAGGGGTACGTGAAATAGAAATACCAAGAAAATAATGTAAATTTCCCAAATCCGTCATAGCAAACTCCTTTCACAACTGAGCAATGATAGAAGACATGATCGAGGTAGAAGAAACAGTGAGAAGAATGCCGTCAACATAAAGGAGAAGAAAAACCATGTCCCCACCATTACGGTAAACAAACATAGATGAGTCTGATTTGAAAGACCAAAAACCATGGAGGTAATGAAGGACCCAAACCTCAGAAACCAAGATCAATGGGCTTGCTTAAGGCCATAGAGAGCCCGATTGAGCTTACAAACATAATCGGGATGCTAATGATGGACAAACTGTGGAGACTGTTTCATATACACAGATTCATGTAAGACACCATTGAGGAAAGAATTCTTCACATTAAGTTGATGAATAGGCCAGTTGCGAGAGAGAGCAAGAGTCAAGACTATACGAATAGTGTCCGGATGAACAACTGGACTATAAGTTTCACTAACATCAATACATGGTCGTTGAGAGTATCCCTGAGCTACAAGTCTTGCTTTGTAGTGATCTAACAAACCATCATCGTTTTCTTTTATGCAAAAAACCCATTTGGAGCCAACTACATTAAACCCAGGATGTTTGGGAATAATAGTCCAGGAATCATTACGAGACAAGGCAGCAATTTCATCATTTATTGCTTGCTGCCACTAATCATACTTCACAACTTCACGAAATGTAGTAAATGCCTACAAAGGATGGTTAGTAATAGAACTAGCTAAATAAAAAAAATCACCTTGGGTTTCCGAGTACCATTCTTAGTATGAAGAACCATAGGATGATGAATAATGGGGGAAGGAGGAGGACTCTGAATGGGAGGAGAACTCAGAGGGGAAGTACTCGGAAGAGGGGAAGGACTCGAAAGAAGGGGTGAGGGAAAGGGAGATGGATAGAGAGGAGAGAGTAACTGGTGAATTGGGGTTACAAGGAGGAGCTACAGGTCGAATACGAGAACTGGAGGAAGAAGGAAAAGACATCGGGAGTAGAGCAAAAGGAACCAGAGGTCCAGGTGGACGAAACAAAGAGGTAGATGGGAATGATGGGGAAAAATGGGAAGAAACATAAGCAAAGAGAAATGTATTGTCATCAAATACAATATCACGAGATGTGATGACTTTTTTAGTAGCAAGATCAAGACATCGGTACCCTTTGTGATATCTCAGATACCCAAGAAAAACGCAAAAGGTGGAACGAGGTTCTAACTTGTGTTTAGCAGCATGAGAAAGGTTAGGATAACATGCACAACCGAACGTGCGTAAATGGTCATATGATGGGCGTGTATGGAAAAGAGCTTTATAAGGAGACTTATGGGATAAGAGAGGTGTAGGAAGTCGGTTAAGAAGATAGGTGAGAGCTTCAACCCAAAAAATGGGAGACATGTATGTTTGAAAGAGTAAGGTTTGAATCATATTAACAATAGTACGGTTAAGGCATTCCGTTTCGCTGAGGACAAGTAATGGTACTCAAGTGAAGATGAATGCCATGAGTTTTGAAGAAATTCCAGAACATGTGATTTTCATATTCTCCACCTTGATCACATTAGAAACACTGAATAGAGGCATTGAATTGATTTTTTGACATATGCCTAAAAGTCATAGAATAGGAGAATACATCAGATTTAGATCAGAGAGGAAAAATCCAACAATAGTGAGTGAAATCATCAAAAAATGTCACAAAATACTTGTAGCCAGCGGGAGAGGTAACAAGAGAAAACCAAACATCAGAGTGTATGATTTCAAAAGGAAAAGTAGTACGAGAGGTAGAAATATCAAAGGGTAAGCACACATGCTTCCCAACTTGAAAGGCATGACAAAACCCGAACTGAGAACTATAGGGTGAACTAGAAGCAAGAGAACTAGTAATTAATTTGTTTAGGACACGAGAACCAGGATGACCGAAAAGACGATGCCAAAGGAGTGGGTTTGGGCAATGAGCTGTGAATGCTGGTACCGGAGATTGAAGAGAACGAGGACCAAGAGAATAGAGAGGGCCCGGACTATTGCACCGAAGAAGCTTGTTCTTCGTTTTGAGATCTTTCACATAGAAACCAAAAGGATCAAATTCCACGGAGCAATTATAATCAGTGGTAAATTTACAAACAGAGATCAAATTTTTTGTAAGGGAGGGAACATGAAACACATTAGGTAAAACTAACTGACGATCTTTAGAAGAAATATTAGAAGAACCAAGGGATTTAATATCAAGCATAGCCCCATTACCAACACATACTTCGTCCATACCAATATAAGGTGAAGAAGTAATAAGTTTACCAGAATTATTAGTCATAGTAGCACCAGCTATAGAGTCAAAATACCATGGTTGCGGAGGGGAATTGGAGGACGGAGAGGCAGAGAAAGCGGAAGAATATGACTGCATGGATCTAGGAACTGATGGACAAGAACAAGCCATGTGACCATAACCCTGACAAATGAAGCACTGAACTGAAGGTCAAGAACGAGCCATGTGACCTTAACCCTGACAACTGAAACATCGAATCAAATGGTGAAAAGAGGGAGCATGGAGATAAGAGCAAGCAAACATCGAATAAGAAGAAGACTCCATGAGTATAACACGGAGATGAAGAGCCACAGCCAGGACCAGAACCACAAACCGAGCAAACATAAGTGAATTGAACCGAACCACATGAACCAAACTGAACTAATCAAACTGGACCAAATCAGACCGAACTGAACCGGCTGACCTGAACCGAACTGGGTGAATCAAACCTGATCAAACCAATATTCAGAACCAGAAACCAGAAGAACCGAGGCAGTAAAGAAAGAAATTTTTTTCTTTTTTTTGGTGTTTACTTCGGCTAAGCAACAACAACAGCGGCACGAGAGGACTTGAGCAATAACCAGCAACCAAAGTATTTAAAATTGGCAGCAAATAGAGGCACTACTAGAAACCTTGCAAGTTATGACACTTGCCAAATTAAATTTTAAGGCACTATAGCACCTATGTCATAATAGGATACCTTTTAAGGCATTAGGTTAATAGGACACTTAGTTAATTCCCTTGCCCGAGAGAATAGTGGATTTTAAGAGGTTTTGATACACTTTTTAGTGCCTCAAAATTTCAATTCCATGTAACTTCCTGAACCAATTAAAAAAATATATATTTTTGTATGTTTTTAGAATGAGGTTGCTACGTGATAACTTTTTTTTCAAAAAAAAAACTTAGAATTTTAAAAGGAGGTAAAACCATCTGCCAAAAGAATTAAACTTTTTAATCAGAAATTCGGAACGCCAAAAATATAAGAGAAAAAGTGCTAATTAACACGAAAATTGGAGCACCAAAGCATTATAATCTAAGCCCACGTTTAGGACCTGATAACCATCATTTAAGTGAGTTGTAAATTCAGATGCCTCTTTACTCTTCAGTACTCTTGAAGAAGTTCTCAAGTTCCAGATCTAGCATAAAGTAAATTATTCTTTTTCAACCTCCTTTTTCATTTTAATGATTTACATGGTACTGATTTTCTTTTTTAATATCCCAATGATATTGGATTAGTTTCAAGAATTGCATGGAAGAAGATTGCAGTTTAGGGATTAAAGAATTGTTTAGGGCGTACTTATGGTTTTTGGATTGAGAAGAACTCATGTTTCCCTAAATTTTTTTTTACTATCTAATTAATTTCATGGGCTTGATGTTTAGAGATGTCTGATTAACTTTTGGATTTTATTTGTTTCTTTTACACAAGTGATTAATGATTCCATCTGATCTACATTAGCTATGTGATTTACCTAATTGAAGGGTTCAATTTTATAAAGAATATAAGTTGTTTGTGTAAAAATCTATAAGTTTCTCATGTTTTCTTGCATGTTTGTTGACTTAATTGACGTTGTGTTGGGTGTCTTTTTTGTAAGTGCTAAGAGTAGTTTGCTAAACTGAGCAGTGAGTTAGGCGTGATCACGATTAGTATTAAAAAGGGCTTCTGTCCTCTTTGATTATATCGGTTGATTTTCTAGGAAACTATGTTCTTTTAGGCGTGATCACGTGTAACAGAGACAGAAGCATTTCGTCACGTAGGCGTGACCAAGCCTTGCAAAAAGACAGGTTCGTTCTTATTTAAAGTGGTGCTGCTACGTATTCATAATTAAAGAAATTCTTTGTAATGGTCTTATAGTTTAATTTATCGAGTCTTAGTTTTTCTCGACATCGTGATTGTAGTATTTTAGAATCAGGTTGCACATGGAAATGCAGAATATCATTGTGTTTAATTTTGATATTGTAATCTAGTCTATACTAAATAAAGTGATCATGTTGCATGTCTACTTAATCTATGTATTCATACAATGACTTTGGCTTAGAGCATAACTTTTACTTCCTGTTATTTTTTTTGTATTATATTATTTTAAAGGTATAGGAGAAAATTATGCAGTAGACAATTAACCTATTAATGGACATAGGGAAGAGTCTACAACTGAGAATAGACCTTCCAATGGTAGCTGTGAAGAAGAAGATGACCAATTTACTTTGTTATAAATTTGTATCTTAACTACATGAAATGTTTAAACGTAACCTTGTGCTTATTCCTTTGGTGCGCTTTAGGTGATAGTGATTCTGAAGAAAATAGCAAACGAGGGGCAACGTTAATGAAAAGCGTTTGGGGGAGACCACTTCATTTTCCCCCCATCCATGTTGAGTATAATGAGGAAGGCAAACCCATTGGGTGTGCATGTAACACCCTCGTACATTTCTTAGGTTCTTTGGCGAGAACTAGGTTGTATTGTCCAATAAATGTAAGAGATTGGTGCCATATGAAAGATGACAAAAAGGATTAAATGCTAAACATTGTCAAGGTAATTAGTTTACTTTCTATAGTTCCTTGTAGAATAAATACTCTCAATTTCATATTTCCAACTCGATTAGAATAACTTTGCACAAAGAACCAATATGTAGGCCTTATGACAATTGCACAAAGATTGGAGACACGCTTGGAGACATAATTATATGACCAATGTCAATGGGATAGTTTCCCTAGCTACTAAATCGTGCAATTTGCTAAAATTAGTTGAATATTAGTTAGTTATGTTCTTATGAATATTTACATTGGCATATGCAGGTAAAACCAGCTACTGAATATTGACCTGCAGCATTTCTAGCACGACATTTGATTGGCATCTCCAAAGACGTACGTGCTGAAGGGATACTATAGTATTGATCTCATTGCTAGATTGTTTGAGTTTATTTAAATTTATGATGAAATTGAACACTAGCTTGTACATTTTTTTAAGAATGATTCGCACGTTGATTCAATGCAATTTCAGACAAGCGATTTGGATGGTTTATAATTTTGTTTCATTAATTGATCTTATATGTTCATTTATCTTTTTGTTTGCTTGGCGGCTATTCAATAGTAAATTTTTCTTTACTATTTAAATTAGTTTATTAAAAAAATAATTATTAATGTATTTTATATTATGATGACAAAATAATAAATAAATATATAATTGAATATTCTCAATAAAAATAACATGTAAAATCATAATGAAAAAAGAAAAAAAAAAAAAAAAAAGCAAAACCAACAAGGTGGTTAAAAATTTTAAAAATAGTTACGATTGTCAGAATACATATGTTTTTGAGGCACTACATAGTGTCATAACTTATTTAATAGTGCCTTAACTCATTTTAGAAATGATAACTTGTAAAGTAGCATTAGGAGGTCTTTTACCACATTTTTTTGTGTCTTTAAAGATTACTTTACATGACAATTAAATGACTTTAAATGGTACATAATACTACAATGTCAAATGTCCCTATAGTTTATCTTTGATGGCACTTCACTTATTATTACACTGAATTTAAAGGCACTTGTTGGAAGTGCCATAATAGATTTAAGTGTACTATTAAGTAGTGTATTGAGGCATTCTTTTGTGTCTCTGTGAGCTCTTTTTCTAGTAGTGAGGATGGAGAGCAACAACAATACTAGGTGGCAACAACAACAACTAGCAGTAGCAAAGAAGAGTGAACAACAGCCAATAGCAACAAACCGAGGGCTTTTGGTGAAGCAGTAGCAGAAACAACCTCCGAACGGCTGGCAGAGTCGGAGAAAAACCGAGAAGAGAACAAGAGACGCTGCATAAGAACAAGGGCAGCGATGGTGATGCGAATAGTGGTAGTAGGCAAATCTAAAGAAGTGGAAACCAGCAGCAAGAAGATGATGTTGCAGCGGCGGCAGGAGGAGTTGTTCACTGAGAAAGGCAGAACCGAAAAATCCAGAGCAAATCAGCAGACCAACAACAAGTGAAGGCAGGACGTCGGCAGCAAGAATCACAGAAGTGGAGACCGATAGAGAAGAAGAAGAATCCGACCGGTGAATTACGGACCAACAAGAAACAATGACCGCTTGAAAAATCCTAAAAAAATGACGGCCCATGAAGAAGGTTAATACTATGAAAGTGTATGAACTGTGAGTATTGTATTAGGTTTAGTACACATATACATGTACAATGTACACATGAGTTTACAGTAATAACTCTAACCCTAATACATATACACTAACAGCCATAAACCTCACCTTATCCTTCTTGGCATCAAAGGTATTGATCCACCGTTGCGTATGGAGGTAATGAATTTCTATCAACCAAGGTCCCATTACCATTTCCACATTCTCCAGATTCGCAAAAGTCACATGGAAGTATTCTCTTTCCATATCCATAGACCATAGCCACGAACCAGTCTGTATTCAACCACATCTTTTCCAACCTATACTGAAGCTCCCGAAGGGTGATTAACTATCCCATTAGCTTCATAACTATCCTGTTCTGTCCGGATTTTGCCATTTGTTCATGAACTCTATCATGGCCAATTACCTTCGGAATAGTGCCATCTTTAACCAGTATGACATTCCTCCTCCAGATTCGGTAGCTCCTTATCCTCCCCAAAGATGTCTCGCAAAAGCGGTTGTCTTCCTCCAAACAAATTCTCCCTCAAATTCATTGGGTGGGGATAAAATTCTGGGCAGTTGGTTCCGGTTGAGATTCCAATGTTGACTCAGGATCCTGGTTCATGGTTGGGGTACCTTTTTCTACATTGTTCGCCTTGAATCTCGATGTTTTGGTTATTCTATCATCAATGGGAAAAGGGGGTTTCTTACTACTAAGATCAGTGCCGGGGGGAGGAGGAGGTTCATTTCCCTATCCCGAAGCAGGGCCAGTAGGCCCGCCAGTCATGGACTTTTTTGAGAGTTTTCTCGAAAGGCTTCTATACAGAAAAAATCATTTATTTTTAAGCATTTATAAGATCATTTTATTTCCCAAAATAATTGTCTTATTTGATTGAATATTTTCATATGATATATAAGACAATCATTTGATGGTGAGTGTAATAGACAAATCATGCAAGAGTAACAATATCTAATATCCTTAATATACATTCCCTCATTTACTCCGTATCATTTTCCCGTTACAATGGGCAAAACTGAAGTTAGAATTGACTTGGGTAATTTTCTTTTGGCCACGAAAAGATTACACATAAAAGAAAGAAGTTTTTGGCTTTGATTAATTCAATGGGTGTTCAAAATCCCTATCTGATGTTCCGACTAGTTTAGTTTCGAACTTGGTAAGTTAATTTATCTTAAGAGATAAACATATCCCAACTAATATTTTAATTACTACAACGCTTTGTACAACACTTCATGTTACACTTAGGTTGCGTTCTTTTTGCAATAATGGAAATGAAAGTAATGGCAATTTGATTTCGTTTCTTACCATTACGGTGTTTCGTAAAAAGTAATGGATAAGAGATTAACTTTTCTTTGTAATCAGATAACCTACTCTCAGCAATCATTATCCCACCTGATTACTCTATTTATCTTTTCAATCTATAATAGGGAGAAAAAAAAATCAAAAGGATGCTCTAAATTAGGCACGTCAAAATTTTTGTGCAGGAGAAATTTGGTTCTCTATTTTCTGATTTTCACTTTGTTTATGATTTTATTGTGCAAATTTATTTTTTTCTTAATATTTATTTAAAATTTAAATTTTTATCCTCATACCTATGCAAAAAAGAAACACATCAATAGTCAAATAATACCTATTCCAATTCGTATTTGCAACATGTCAAAGGTAATGAAATATTCCTTTAATGAATGATTGTTTTCCCATCAGAATTGAGATTTCCATTTCCCCAATTCCCTCTCCAGACAAAAGAATACAGACCATAATATTATAGGGGTATAGTTTAAATAATTGACAAATTATTTTTGTAAGTTTTTCTTGTAATTTTTTCCATATATTTATTACTGTTCAAACTGAAAATTCAAATTAGACAGTAATTTTGGTACAGAGAAAGTAGTAAATTTGGAAAGAAATTTGTTGCTTATTAATAGAAACAATAAAATTTGGGTCATTTAATGGAAAAACATAAAATAAGCCAGGTTTGGAAAAATATGCTAAGCAACCAGTCATTTGATGGGGAGAGTGCGACATCCCTAGTCCCACATAAGAAGAGATGAGAAATAGTTGTACATGTATGCCACGTGTGTGGCTTACTTAGAATTTGAATTAATTTTTTTTTGTTACAACTTACAATAAAGAAAGTAAATACAAAAGGAGTCATTTTTTGTTGAACAAGTACGAAAACCAACTCGCTGTAAAGTTAAGCTACCTGCATTGATACTCTTGCCGTGAAGAAATGGTTATTTAGTTTGTATGTTAATTATTATTTTAATTTGTATTAAAATTAAAAATCAAAACTAAATCATTTTTGGAGCATAGAGAATACAAAACATGGCAAAAATGGCCCATTGTAAAAAAATAAAATAAAATTCTTGTTGAATGGAAGAAGTAGAGTTTGAGTCATTTAATATGAGTTCAAATTAACTCAACTAACTAGCAGAATATTATCTTTACTAAATTACTCACTTGTAGTCCATTCGGAAAATTTTTACCCTGTAACCTAATTATCAAAACCTTTCAAAACTTTCAAACTTCCAACACTTAAAAAACTTAGATTTACAGTATATGGTGTCCCAAAAAAATGGCGCATCGTGACAACGATACTCAAAGAGGCTCAGAAATAGCTCAAGTCAATTTGACCAAAATCTTAATGAATAAAAAAGAAAATGATTCTGTGGTGCAAGCCGGCAACCAAGTGGCTCGCACCCCATAGGGAGCCGAAAGCAAATCGGCTCCTAAGTGTGAGAGAGCCGAGTAGAGCCCGACTCTCATGGATGGAAGCCGGTTTTGACGCCGGCTTCCCTTTCAATGAGAGGCCGGCTCTCTCACACTAGGGAGCCGGTTTGCTACTGGCTCCCTCTGGGTTGTGAGCCACTTGGCTGCCGGCTTGCACCTCAGAATCATTTTTTTTTAATTTAGTCTTAAATAATTTTTTGTATTGTAATTATATTGAAATGATAAATATTTGTTGTTTATATTTTTCTAATTTAATTAAATTTAAATGAGAAGTTGTTGATTAGGTAGGTCGTACTTACATTAATATACTTAGTTTGTTATGTATTAATTTATAAGTTTTAATAATTATTATTTATGTAAATAAAATTTAATTTAGTGTTAATTAACTATTTTCTAAGGTAATTGTTAACTAGGTGTGTCGTACTTAATTTAATACACTTAGTTCATTAGTTATGTTTTATATGTATAATTTGTTTTTAAAAATTTGATATATTTATAACATGATTATGGTGGTGACGGTGTTGATTACAGTTATTATTTCAACACTAACACTAGATTCGCAACTCTTGATTCCCCTATAGAATGGGCGAGAAATGTTGAGAAATCTTTTTGTTTTGTGCTAGTTATTGCGTCAAAGAAAAGTGAGACGAAGAAATTATTGAGATGTTCAAAGGGTATTCATTATAGAGAGTCGGACAATTTGGTGTGGCGTACAAAGGCGCAGTGTTGTGGATGCTCGTTCCAACTTATAGCCCAAATTTGCAGTGACAATACTTCTATTGGAATTCGTACTGATGCGGTCCTAAGTGGTGAAAAGTGGAAAAAATTAAAATTTGAAATTTTTTTCATTTTCTTAATTTTTATTATTAAATAATATTTATTGTTATTTTAATATTAATATAATCTAAATTTTTTTTCTTTTACATGAGTATTCTAAAAATATCTCTGACTTGAGTGGGGTCAACGGTGGTCTTGACGGAATTTTGGACGGAAATGAAAATAGTTCAAAATAGTTTCAAATTGAAATGTAAAGTCTCACTCCACATACAGTTTAGTCTTTAATGGAAGTACACAATTTTTTATTAATTTAGTCATACTTGATGTTTGACAAGAAATGTACCCTCAGAAAAATATCAGACAAAAATTTTTAATTGAAAGCAACCTGATGTTTGTCTTGATTTCTTGGATCGATATTATGTGGCTCCAAATTAATCCTTGTGGCGTTTACAATACAACAACAAAGGAACAGCGAAAGCTACAGCTTTGTAACCATTCGTACTGAAAAAAATTTAGATTAATTCTATTTTTTCCACTACTTAGTAAAAGTTTTTTTTCCCTTTTTTGCTACAGCAAAAAGGTAAGATTTTTTAAAAAGGAAATTTAAAATTCCTTTTTAGATTAATATCTAAAAGTAAAACACCTCCGAAGTTACTCACATTATCTTAAATACCCTCAAAGGTATCACAAAAATCTAATACATCCCTGCATTATACTTCTAATCATCAATCTCATTCTCAGGGAAAAAAAGACCATGTGTGGAAGGACAATATTTCCCTTCAAGAAATGTATCTTGAGCAAATAATATCATCTTCATTGACTACTTTTGTTTTTTTAAAGAAAATCTTCGACTACTTCAACTACCATACATGCCTTGACACCTCCAACACCACCACTATCTCTGGCAACTTCAAACCCCAAATTCTAGCTCACTACTTTCAGACGAATTCTTAATTTTCACCACCTAAATTCTATTTTCTAGCAATAATCCCTCAAAATTATTTACACCCCTAGCACAAAAAAATACAATCAAACCCACCACCATTCCTCTTTTCCTGTCAACTACTTGTCCCTTAAGAAAAATCCAGAACCCCCAACCTCCACCATCATAAATCATAATCAACACTAAAAGCTACCATTATCATCCAGTTTTGTCCTCGCCAAAACCCCACCAACATCGTTACCGGAAACGCCCCATCGCCATCAAACAACTTACCGCTACAACCCGCCCAAAGCCCATCAGCACCATCAACTCATCACCAAATTACTCTCTAAACAATAAAAACCAAAAAATTGACCCATCCACACCATGCGTGGAGGAGATGGAGAATTGGGTCCCAACTTGAGAGCACGAATGAAGAGAAAGAGAAAAAGGAGCAACGACTGATTATTACAATTACAATCAGAGATTGAATTTAGTCGATTTTTTCTTGTAAGGAATGAGTTTTACTGATGTCGTTAAGTTGTTATTGTAAATCAGTAGGAATTTAAAGTAACAAGTAAATGGTAGGAAGAATAAAATAATGATAAAAGAGGGGCGAAAGACCGGTCAAAGGTAAAAATAGAATTTTTTTTTTTTAATTTTTAATTTTTTCATCTTGAATCTTTTTACCTGTAGCAAAAAAGGCAGAAAATTTTTACTGAGAAGTGAGACCCACTGGGGTGAAAAGTAAAAAATTTAGAAAATAGAAATTTTTAATATTTTATTATTGAATAATAACATATTATTTTATATCAATATAATACGTAATTTTCTTTTTACATGTAGTGTTCAAGAAATATCCCTGGCTTGGGTGGAGTCAATGGTCGTCATGACGGAAATCGGGACAGAACAGTGAAAATGGACCAAAATAGTTTTAAAACGAAATGTAAAGGCTCAATTCATATACATGTTGATGTACAGGATCAAAATTTAAATTAAGCTAAATGTAAAGAACCATTTATGCAGTTTAGTCTCGATTAAAAGTGTACCTAGAAAATATTGTGTTTGCTATCTTGGAACTCTCATGCTTTCTTCATCAATTTGGATAGACAAAATTTGACTAGAAAAAAGTTATTTCGATTGTTTCAGTGATTCGAAAGCCATTTAGCATTGTAGCATTTATGCTCAAAACATAGGATAGATCGGTTTTTGTAGCAAAAGACTTACAATATATCTTAACCATTGTAGCATTTTGAAATAAGAACAAATAATGGAAACACCTCTAATTAGCTAGACTTGCAACAAGAACCAGAGGTGTTTTCCTTGGAGTTACAATACTAGGAGATTCGATCATGTCCAATTCCTCTGGTTTCATTCCACCAGCTAATACAAAGTTGAATTTAAG
The DNA here is from genome assembly GCA_949775105.1 of Oldenlandia corymbosa var. corymbosa. Taxonomy (NCBI): domain Eukaryota; kingdom Viridiplantae; phylum Streptophyta; class Magnoliopsida; order Gentianales; family Rubiaceae; genus Oldenlandia; species Oldenlandia corymbosa. The sequence goes on from OX459123.1 coordinate 3,778,061, forward strand.
CATCAAATTCGCAAGCGCGAGTTCAATATTTAACAAGCCAAATCCAGAACCAGGGCAACTTCTCCTTCCAGAACCAAACGGTATCAACTGAAAATGTTGCCCTTTGGTGTCAATGGAGCTGTTCAAGAATCTCTCGGGTCGAAATTCCTCAGCGTTTTCCCACGTCGAAGGGTCTCTTCCAATTGCGAAAGCGTTGATGAGGACTTGAGTTCCAGCTGGAATATCATAGTTCATGATTTTGACACTTTTGCTGGATTCTCGAGGAACAAGGAATGGAACTGGAGGATGCAAGCGGAGACTCTCTTTGATTACTGCTTTCAGATAAGGAAGTTCCTCCAGATCTTCTTCAGTAATTCGATCCGATTCGCATCTTGAGAATCCCCTTAGTTCATCTTGTAACTTAGCCATTGCATTTGGGCTTTTCAGTAGTTCAGCCATTGTCCACTCCAACACTACAGATGCGGTGTCTGTCCCCCCAACAAACACATCCTGCCAATTATTTCATCCCAAAATGATTATTTGAACAAATAATTAGACATATTTGTCACATATTTGGTAGTTATAGGAAATGAAAGTATTAAGAAATTTACCAAAATGATAGCTTTAATCGAATCTCGATCCAGCCCATGTCCTGCGGAATCCTCCTGCTGCTTGAGTTCAAGCAATACATCGATGAAAGTCTGCTGCCCTTTGTTCCCTTCTTTTCCATCCTTATTTTCTGTTTTGCTAATTTCTTGCCTCTTGATTCCTTCTTCAACAATATTTTCCAAATATTCGTCGAGTTCTCTGGCAACCCTTTTCACTCTTGATTCCATTCCATTGATGTGATTAATCCATCCAAGCCATGGAATATAATCACCAACATTAAATGCTCCCAATAGCGAACAATACTCCTCAAATAAATCCTTAAACTTACTCCCGACTTTTTCTCCAGAGTATCTTTTCCCTACCGCTACCCTTGAAATTATATTATTGGCAAGTGTTCCCAATATGTCACTAATACGAATTGGCGAGCCAGACACACAAGATTCTCTTATTTTTTCCACCATTAACCCGACCTCTTCTTCGCGTACACTTCTGAATGATTGAATCCTCTTGTGACTAAGAAGTTGTAGTACACAAATGCTTCTTATCTGTCTCCAGTAGTCACCATAGGGAGCAAATGTAATGTCCCTGCAATCGTATAAAAGTCTTCTTGCAAAGATTGTTTTCGGCCTATTAGCGAAAGTTATGTCATGTGTTCTAAGGATATATTCAGCCGCATTAGCCGAGGAGACAACGAGCACACGTTTGTTGCCAAAATGAAGAAGCATTAAGGGACCAAATTTTTCAGCTAATGATTTGAGAGAGCGTTGAGGAATGGAACCGATTTGATGAAGGTTTCCAATTATGGGAAGTTTTGGTGGAGAAGGTAGGAGGTTGTTTGAAGAGTGATTGATTAGCCATTTGAACATAAACAGTGTGAAAATGAGGAATAAAAGAAGCAAAGAGAGGGAATGTTTTGAGAGCAATAAAGCTAGTGTTTTTTCCTCAAATGAAAATATGGAAATCTCCATTTTCTTTTGCCACTCTATGCAGCTGGCTTAGTGTGTTATATAATGTTGCTATATTGCTTCTATTTATGGTTCGCAGCCTTATTTGTTTTGACATTTTTTCCTCAAATAAAAATCGTTCCGTTTGTTTTAATTTAAGAATGATCCACCATCGGTGTTATACCATGACATGAGCCTGATGTCCTAAGGGTTATTTATTCCTATAATGTATTTGTGTAACTGTATGTCTTGAGTGTTTCTTAATTTAATTGCAACAACAAAAAAAAGAGAGAGAGAAAAGAAAAAAGAAAAAAGAAAACCAAGAAGTAAGAGTTATCCTTCTCTTTTTGCATTTTTTATGATTTCAAAATTTCATAACAATGTATAGTCATTTGTGAATGAGATTACAAGCTATAAATAAGTTAGAACGCATATTTTTCTTTTCTTTTCTTTTATTTGTTCTTTCATCATATATGAAACATTGAACAGCAGCATTACTAGTGGTAACTAGCCTGGAGTTGTGTGCTATCAACCTCTTTTATTTTACTCTAATGTGGTGTGCATATACAGAAACTCACACACGTCTACATTTTACCTGTAAATTATTGACTCCAGTGGGCCAACTTGCATAAATCAATAGACTGCTAATGCATTACAAAAAGAAACAAAGAGTATGTAGGTCCAACATATTACCCAAATTAAAGTAACACCAGTATAACAAAACAAAGACTACAGTAAATAGAGTTCAAGTCAGTCCATGTAACAAAAGGACACCTTTTCAACCACACTCGATGACGTCTTAGTAATTCGTAGATACTCATTATGTTGCCAAAAAAAAAAATCTAATATTGAGATTCAAAATTTATATTAAAAAAGTGGACATTTATAAAATCAATGTAAATTTTTTTGGGAAACAGAGAGAGTGCTCTTTTATATTTTGAAAGAAATGATTGTAGTTACAACGATCGCAGTGATGGAACAGAGGGACAAAAATTGATTAGAAAATTGGACATTTAATCAATTTCCATTTAATTCTAAAATGTTATATGTTGATAGATATCTTCTGGAAACTTGACCTCGGTCATAGAATTTGACAAAACATGTTCCCTAATTTCAAGGTTCTGATAGCAATCGAGAAGTATCTTCGTTCACAGAATTTGCATCATTATAGCGATCCAAAAAAGTAAAAACACGTTCTTATTATTGGCCATGGGTTTTCAAAAAATTTGCAGCTTAATAATTCCAGTGGTCTGAAAAATTACAATGTGCAAGGTGGGTCTAACTGGTGGAGTAGCGGTGTTGGGCGGCCAAATGATTTTGTGAGCTTGTTTGGCCAATATTTTGTTTTGTTTTTTTTTTTGTTTTAGTTTTTTATTTGAGTTTCAGATGTTATTTAAAATGTATTTTGAGAAAAAATTTAAATTATTTGGTTAATATTTTAAATAAAATAATAATATTTTTAGACTACCATCAAACCACTTCCACCACCGTTGCCGCCGCCGGACCGTCAATTGTTGCTGTCGGCCAGCCAGATTCCGACCAAATTTCGGCCAAGTCACCAGAATCCTGCCGGAAACCGGCCGGCCGGTCGACCGGCAGCGGTGGGCGGCCGGCGGTGGACGGTGGCGGCGGAGGTGGTCCGGTGGTGGTGTAAAAAAATGGTACAAAAATAATGTTTGAAATAAAGTTTAAAAAATAAATTAAAAAGTTGTTTAAATAATATTAGATTTTATGTTTGAAATGTGTTTTAAGAGGTAAAATGAGACATAATGCAAAATATTTTGTTGACCAAACAAGCCCTGTATTTTCATCAGTTATTGATTAATATAGTAAATTAGGGTAACCAAGGTTAGATTTATCCTTACATTCAGTGATTTCTCATGATGATCATTCCAAGGTGGTTAATAATACTTACCTTTTCCTTCCTCCAAAATAATTGCCGGGTTGGGATTTTCATATTTATTAAAATAATTTGTAGTATAAATAAAAATTTAATCCGATAATCATTTTAGAACAAAAAGTATTAAGTTTAGGGCATTCACAACAATGGTAAAATTGGTGTGTAATGTCAGGACAAAATACACAATGCTCCGTTGGAGGCCGTTCAATTGTGCCAAGCGTTGAGAAAATTTGAAGTGGTATAATCTGTCAAATGTGGGCGCTGACGGGCCCATCTCATGGCCGATGCCCCATTCATTTTTTTTTGTTTTATTTCTTTTTTTTTAAAATTTTTTTTTAAAATCTGCTCCTTTTTCGTCTTCAACGTCAAAAACAAAATATATTGATGTTTGTGGCTGTTATAAGCCCTTTTTTTTGTCTTCTTCACAGCATCTCCAAAAAAAAAATTTCTTTATTTTAGTTGTCAAATTTGTGGCCATAGAAATTTTTTGAACGTTGAAAAAACTAGCCGTTTCTAAATATTTGCACTATAATTTGATAATTTTTTTAAGAGAATAATTTATGATTTTGCCTATAAATACCCCCAATATTGATTTTCATAACACACCACTTTCTCTATTTTTCCTCTCTTCTATACTTATAGTTCTTTCTTTACTACACATCAACTATTCAACTTTTTTCTTCTATTTTCTACTACCATGAGCCGAAAAAAAAGTAACAAAAATCATCCTACAAACAATGCAAATCTGCCTCACAATTTTCCAAATTCCCCCCGCCCCCAAAATTTTCATCCTAATATGCAAAATTTTGGATATCCTCAAAATTTGGGTACCCCAAATTTGCCTCCTTATGTCCCAAATCCATTTGTGATGTATTAACCACCCGGTTATTTTTCTCAAATGATTGGAAATAATTTTTCAATGGGATTTACAAATACGGGTTCGTCTTCCGGAAGTCTACCTACACCGGTTTCAACAAGAGGAGACGTTCGAGACGATGACTCTCCAAATACAACGCCAAGGGCATCAACTCCCCAAGATTATTTTCCAAAATTTTCAACTCAATTTGGTTTGGATAATATTTCTTTATCGCAAGCACCAGAAAAAGAAAATACTTCAAATTATCAAGGTTGGAGCAAGGAGGAAGACATACTTCTGGCTCGTGCATGGCTCACAGTTTCTAACTGTAGCGTTACAGGAAACTATCAAGATATGAAGGAATTTTGGAAGAAGATTACTACCTACTACAATGCAAACCGAGGATCTTTACCACAAAGAGAACAAGGTAAGTTAAAGTCTCATTGGTTTTGGTTTTCAAAGTATGTCAATGAATTTAACAACAACATCAACGTGCTCAACCAATCTCCTCTGTTTAACGATGTGTTACACGGGTATGTTCCTGATATTCAATTTACTATAAATGGTACTCAATATAGCCGAGGTAATTTAGCTGATGGTATACATCCGGAGTGGGCAACATTTGTGAAAAGTTTTACATCTCCAGTGGATTCTAAGAGAAAACTCTTCAAAAAGGTGCAAGAAACAGCAAGAAAAGATGTTGAGCGAGCATTTGGAGTGCTTCAGTCCCGTTGGAATATTTTACATATTCCATCTCGATTGTGGGACAGAGCATCGGTTAACGATATAATGTATACTTGCATCATATTACACAATATGATAGTTGAGGACGAGGGCGATGAGGCAACAAACTGGACTGATGATGCGGGCACTCAATTTTTGCATCATCAAGAGTTAATCCCTAATATACAACAATACATTCAAAGGAATGCAGAAATACGCGACCGCGAAGAACACCATCAACTACGATCAGATTTGGTTGAGCTCATCTACGAACGTTTTGGAAATGATTTTGATGAAATGTAGTGTTGTTAAATTATTTTTAGATATTTTTAGATTTTCACTATCTCTATAAACATCGTCTAGAAGTGAAATTTCATTATTGTTATTTTTTAAATTAATTATTGTACTTTATTAATATATTGTTCACTCAATGATTATTAAGCTTTTTTATAATCTTGTGTTATTTAATTATGTTTTTAGATTTTTAAAAAAATAATAAAATTTTATAATGTAATTTAGAAGTCATATAAACAAAATAATTATGAAAAATAAATTTAATTATTATTACAAGTACATGTAATTATTTTTTATAAAAAGTAAAGTATTAATAGTAGGATAGGTGTGGGGTAATAATAGTGGGGTAGTTGTGGGTCCAAAATTATATAGGTAGTGACTGTAATATTATTGTAGGAAAAAGTGTGTAAAGTGAGAGTGTAGTGGAATGCTGACGTGGTAGTGTAATGTTGTGTTGAATTATATGTATTGTTGTTGATGCTCTTAGTCATTTCATTACGCATTTAGATGTTGATGGTGCTAGAGATTTTTGTTTGAGATGGTGCTTCAATGAAAAGCATAGCTTCATTGATTTGGCTACATTCTTATTGGCCCGTTTGAGTCGGGTCATGTTCAAGTGACATGAGAGAAAAGTTACACTAACCGATATTATGGAAAAACAACCCAATAATTTTGTCTGGACCTCCTAGACAGATATTATGTGGCTCCAATGTTAAACTCTTGTCACGTTTACAAGATTTCCATTAAAAACAAATACCAAAAATTAGAAAAAAAAAATTCAGCGAAATCCACAATTTTGTGATCATGTGGAAAGTGCAAATCCTCCTGCTCAAAGAATATTTGCAATGCATTGTGAGTGCGGCCCCTGATTAGCAACAATAGTATAATGCTAAATACTAACAATAGAAAAATAGTAAATAATTATACAAAAAAAAAGGATGAATCAATTAGTAATGAAAACTTTCCCAGGTAGTAATATTTATCCAATTATGGCACTTTGCAGTTTTATCTATCATTCAACTTTGCTGACAATAAGGCAAGTTAACCCTCGATATTTTACATGAGGTCTACATGATTGGAATGAATTAATAAGGGAGAAAACTAGCCAAAGTGTTTCTTTTAGAATTCCGGTGTTCACAAAAAAAAAGATTCCGGAAATTGATTAGGCCCCTACGGAGATTTTCTATTGGCCTTAGCGATCTCTCTCCCAAATTGCAAGTTAGCTTCACATTGAGAACTAGTAGGTTCATTTTCTGTGTTTCAGCACAGAAATGAGACTCAGAATCGTGAAAAAAAAGAGAATGAAACCCCAACCATAGTAGTAAGTATCGTACAATACGCAATACGTATCACGATTTGATAACTATGCTCCCAACATAAAACAAATCAAACGATTTTGGATGAGTTCAAAAATCTACATCTAAAGCCTACCAATTTTAACACTGACCAATTTAGAAGATGAAGATTAACTGTTGCGGATTTTCGATTATATATATATATATAGCAAAGATGGGGGAAGCAACATCCTAATTTAAGAAAGAAAATTTTGACATAATTTTTTAGTTGGAGGAAAACGAATAGTCTAAAAATGTTACCGAAAATGTTTTCTGATTTTGGTATCTTAGAATTCTCGTGCTTTCTCGTAAATCCCCCATGATTATTTGGGTTCTTTGAAACTATCATCTGGAAAGAAGATGAGTAGCATGAATATATAGCGGCTTCTTGAACAGATTTCAAACCAAAAGGTTAGAAAATTTTGAGATCAATAGAGCTAGGTTTTTTTTAAAAAAATAAATAAAGCTAGTTTATCTTCCTCTAATGCAAACATGGATGACTCCATATTTTTATTATTTTTTTGCGCATGAAAAATTTATCTGATTTAGTGTGTTGTTTATACTTTACAGTGTTGTCAGATTCCTTGTTTTTATGATAGCCTTTTTGTTTTTCGTTTTTTTTTTTTTGAAAAAGGTGTAGTTATGATAGGCTTTTTGTTTTTATGATAGGCTCGATTTGTTGTAACATTGTTATTTTCTTTTAAAAATAAAATATACTGTCTTGGTCCTTTTTATGTATGTCGAAAACTTTTAATCACTGTAGGAAATAATTTCTCAATTCAGCCATGCGGCAAATCCTAGTGGTGATCATCTCTAATCTCTAATGTTCCTCCCGGGTCAAATAATAGTTCTTTTTTATTAAAAAGAATAGTCTAATTTATTGCATTAATAAATTAGTCAAATAATGTAATTTCTTTTTATGAGGGGGAGAAAATAACTAAACAATTAATTAACGAGTTCTTTTATGTCCAGTTTAGAAATTTTATCTATTTTATAATTATTATAGTCTGGACGAGTTCTTTTTTTTATTATTTTATTTTGTTCTTTTCTTTTCTTTTCTTGTCTCTTTTTTTTTTTGTTCACAGAGTATAATGTTGCATATACATTACCATCTTTTTTTGCCTTCCATTCAAACCTTTTCTACAGTTTTATTAATCGTGTCATTATTGGGATTCTCTTTCTTCTTGTTTCTTCCTTCTCATCATTCATTCATTTCCCCACCCCCTGAATAATCACAATAGACATGTCTGATTTAGACAAGACATATTCACCGTTGGTATAGAGAAGCATCTGAGTTCACAAAATTTCCATCACTTGTGGGGAAAAGAACCAAAAAAAAAAAAAAAAACAACGCGTGCGAATTATGGGCCAAGGGATTACACAAAATCTGCAGCATTAACAATTCTGGTGGTCTCAAAAAATTACAATGTGCAAGTTGAGTCTGATTGATAGGTGTTGGCCGGCCAATTAATCTTTCTGTAATGATGTTTTCTCAAAAAAGGAAAAAAAAAAAAAAGAAAGAAATTATTCATGCTAAATATGTGAAAAGATATCTCATCTCTCCTCGTAGACATCTAACTCCGAGTCTGCTACGAAAGAGTCAATCTATTTCCAGTCTATACGATTCTTCAGTTAATGAAAGCTAATTCCAAAATGGTGAAGAACATATGTCTGTGATTTTAACATTTTAATTAACAGTAGTGGGTTTGGTCGTTGCGGATATTTTTTGAAAAAATAACCGTATATTAATTAAGAAATATCTAAACTATTATATCGCATTCTATAAAATTCTAAATTATGTAATTTTACAACATCTTAGCTACTCACTTTAATCAGTGAGCAAGACTGAAATAAAGAAATACTAGTAACTAAAAAAAAACCACCTCCTGGATTTGGTCGATACGGGTTGATGCGCAAAAGGTATTTTTTTTAGGTTGTAATATTATTGATCTGTCAAAAGTTAGTTTAATTCATTGGAGGCATTCAAATCGGGCTTGACGGATGGTATGGATCTAAAGGAGATGATGCATGTGGGGGTTAGGAATTTGTCAATGCAACTACAGCATTTCACTAGATGTTATTGTGCGGGACATTTTACATTTTTGTTTGAGGTTTTTTATACAAAATAAAAATGTATCACATATGTATAAATCTTATGAAATATTAATTATTAAAATTTTGAATAAAGAAAAATACAATACATAAATAAATTATATATATTTACTTCTAGAATCAAAATATTAATTAAAGGTGGGTAAAAGAACGGAATGTTGGATAATTGTTTCAATAAACAAATGTATATTGTAATTGTAATTTATTTATTTTTTAAAAAAGGACAAATTATAAATTGTTAATGCAAAATTAATTTTACTGGGTCAATTTCTTAATCATGTATACTTATGAGGACTTTTTCTGATATTACAGAAAGTTACTTATTTTTGGATTAATGAAATAATGCCAATAAAATTCTTTATGCCACTCTAGAAAAGATCAACTAGTTTCTCTCTCTGATTTCTCTATTAGAATGCATTTTTTTAATAGAAAAGAAGTTTCAAAGTTTGAAAATAATCAAAAAGAGATCCCCATAAATGTTTTTTTAAAAAAAAGAAAGGAAAAGGATATATTAAATTAAGCCGAAAAATTACACATAGATTGGTAATAAGCAAGCCTATGTACCTCTTTTAGTTGGTTCTATCAACTTTTACTATACTACATCTAGAGAAACGGTTTTTAAGCTGGATAATCTATCCTATAAGGGTTTGGGATTCTACAGGAAAATCAAATTGACGCAAACTCTGTGCTTCAAGTGCACTACAATCCGTGTGCAAAATTATGTTGGAAAGCCCCAGTTCAAGTGCTGCGTGCATTGCCATTTTACACGCCATTGCCTCAGCTTTGTGATGCTGAAAGCGCATGGATGGTGACGATGCACGGATATGCGCCGCCGGTTTAATGGTGGAACTCCGCCTAGGGTTTCCTGCGCGTGGATGGTGACGATGCACGGGATTGCTCGAAGGTTTAGGGAAGTAGTATGTTTGGCTTATAGATTGTGTACCTGAATTGTGGTATGAGCTACCCTATTTATAGGTGTGAGATTACCTGGACAATTCCGAATCCAACTAGGTTTTAGGGATTTACACCGTCCTAAGAGTTCCAGTTGGACTCTTCTTGCGGTGAGTGGGCCGGTACAATCTCGGTCATGAATCTGGACTCGTCAAGTGCCCCTGCCAAGTGTTAGTGACATAGAACAAAGCAACGCTTGGCATAAAATGAGTATTACCTGAGACATGCCCGAGAGTGGACAGATCGCCCTCGTTCAGCTAATTGTCGAGGCATATGCCTAACAAGCTAGGTACTGACACGCCACCCTCGACCTCGGAGGATCGAAAGGAACCGGCGGGTCGGGTCGCGACCCGGGAAGGCGACCCGCTTCCCCAATCCCGCTCAAATTTTCAATTGTGCGTTATTAGCGGGCACGTTCCCCAAACGACAGCCTCAACATCATTACTCCCTTGAAACCCGCAATAACTGCCAAATCGTGGCCCATAATTAAGGATACGTGGGAGAATCAACTTTGCGTTTAAAAGAGAAAAAACTTCTACTATTCCTGGACACTTAATCATTTCTTTTCTCTGCAAAAAGCACAAAAATCTTCTCCTTTGCAAAAAGCATTCCAGCCCCCATTCCGCTCTTCCTTTCCAGAGCACCCGAAGTCCTTTCCCGGCCGGAATTTCCACAATTTTACCTGATATACTGCCCCGGTGACGTTGTTTCCAGGGGAGCTCCAAATTGAGGCTTCTAGACAACACTGGGGAGTTATAATTCGAAGTGCGAGTGGTCACGTCCCCCTTACACAGTAAGTTTCCAGATCTGAATCTCTGATTCGTTCCGTTTCCTTTTCTACTGTAACCAGAGTAGATCTTTAGCAGAATTATGGTTAGGGATTTCGAAGGAAAAACTGTTCTAGACTTTGTTTCTACCATAGACTCGGTGGATAAGGTAGAAAATCTCAGATCCAAGTATGACTTCCCCTCCGCCTTAGAGGCGAGAGCTCCGTTAGGAAACGAGAGGGCCAACTCTCCTCCAAGGGGAAGAATTACTGTGTATGATCGATTCATTCATCTAGGGCTTAGATTTCCCCTTTACCCCCTGTTTGAGGAGATTGTTCAACATTATAGGACTCCTCTCGCTCGTTTTATCCCAAATTTAATTACATTTGTACTGGGGCTTGTGAGAGTGTGCCAATATGTAAAAGTAGTTCCTCGATTGATATTATGGAGGTACTTTTTCCAAGTAGTTGTGGCCTCGACTTCTTTCCAAGATTGGTATATAGTTAAAAGACGCCTTAGAGCCGGCGTGAAGAAGATGGTCGAGGCGTACGGCTGTTCTCCGGAATGGAAGCCGGATTTTTGTGTTTGTAAAGGCGCCTGAAAGTTATTGTCTGCCATGGAATCTCTGTGAGACAGAAGGCCTTGGGGCCATAAAAGATGAATGGACCCCAGAGGATGAAAAGTGTGTCGAGGAGTTCCAGGCAGATGTTGAGAAAATTCAGAAATACTCGAACGTCGTTAAGTGGAACGACGTCCAATACAATGTGCCCCCTGCATATGTGAAGGAAGGTGATACGGTCATTGCCGAGGGAGCAACCAGAATTCCCCTTGAAATCTCTGATCAAGGTACTAATCGTTTTCTTCTTTTTTTTCTTTGTTGTTAGGTCATGTCGTCGAGCAATGCTGGGTCTCGATTGTTTGGTGACGAAGATCCTTTTGCCATTGTGAATTCAGATGAGGACGTTACTGTTACTGCCGCCCCTCAGAAGAAAAACAAGAAAAAGATCGTGAAGGTGGGTGATAGGGCAAAATCCAAGAAGGCCATGACGGATGTGCCCCCGAAGGAAACTGCCCAACCAAGCGTCGAGACGGTGCCCGTTGCCACTGAGTTCGTGCAGAAAACTGTACCGAAGACAGGGCCAAGTATAGTTCCTCCTGGGGTAGGGAAAGGAAAGGGCCCTCTCGAGGGAGAGGCCGTAGTCTTGCCTCCCCAACTGTTTGAGGGAGGTCCGACTGTGGCAGTTCATACCTTCAGCAACCCCCCTTCAATCGAGTGTCCTATTCTCGAGGAATTCGCTGCCCAACTGAATGAAGCTGACAGCTTGCGGCTGGTAAGCAAAATTTTTTTTTTTTTTCAAATTATGTCGTAAACGCGCCGCGGATGTCCATGTGTCTCTAATATGTTGTGTTGGTTCAGATGAGTGCAGCCTCGATGGCCTACTTAGTGCAGCTGAGGAAACTTCGAGAGGACTTGGTAGCAGCAAGGGCAGAAAGGGACGAGGCGTTGTTCGAGGTGGTTACCCTCGAAGAGAAGGTTCGCCAAGTTCAGGCCAAGGAAGCAGAGATTGTTGAGGTGCAGGCCAAATATGACGAGCTCGACGAGAAGATGAAGTCATTTGCCAGCCTGCATATCTCCAACGAGGAGCTCCACCAATGGTGTACCGCCTTTATGTATAGAATGATGTCCACGGGCGGAATGGTGGCAGCTCTCGAGGAGGTGAACTTGGTTGCCACCATGTGTGGTGCGCACCGAGTGGGCGTGGCAGGGTTGAGGAGGCTCGACCAGGATAGGCCAATTAAGGCCAAATGGTTTAAGTAACTCTTGATGAAGGACCCAAAGAAAACCATGCACGAGGCCATGGTGAAGGTTTTGACGAGGTTGAGCCTTGAGCAGCTCCCTCTGTGGGGAGCTTTGACCGGTGCCATTCCCAAGATGAGTTCACTTGCGGAGATTGCCTCGTTTCCAAGCGACGTCCCTGCTGTCCTGGCCAAGGGTCCAAGTGAGGAAGACCCCATCCCCAAGGTTCTTGACGAGTATATGGGCATCGAGCTCGAGGATGCTGATGAGGAAGCCGAGGAGGATGTTGCTGATACCGGTCACTCCGGAGTTCAGAGAACCGCTGAGGATGCCTCTCAGGCCCCTTCCAAGGACCCTTCCAATGATCCTTCCAATGATCCTCACCCAGGCAGTGATGCTGTATGAATCCTGCCTTCTGTAATAGTTTTTAGGCCATTCAAACTTTTTTCTTTCTGTTGGATTGAATTAATTTTTCTTTTCTTGCACAGATTTATGCAAACGTCTCTTTTCGCTCTAGTTTTTTGTCCTCTGTGTTCTTTCTATTTGGTTTGATGTGAGTGCTTTATGCTCCTCTGGTGAAACAGGAAAGTTGGAGCGTTCACCGCGTTCACCACATGGTGTTATCAGGGGAGCAATCGAGGGAGTTCCCATTATATTCCATGATAAGCGGGATTCTGAGAAGTCGTGCTGACGTGCACAACCTCGAGACAGTGGCGCATTTGGAGAATGACATGCTCGATGCCATGAGGACGCACAACGTGAAGGTTAACCAGCATCTAATAAACGAGATCAAAGGACTTCGTGAGGAGATGCAGCGTCGAGAGGTTCAAAGCCTGAGAGACCATAGTGATTCTTTGACTTTCGAGGCCGAGATTCATGATGAGCTGGTAACCATGGAGAAGGAAAATGCTCGGCTTAGGGCAAGACAGCAGATTACTGTGTCTCCCTGGTTTCTCGAGAAGCACCAGGTTTTAGCTCGAGTCCAGCACATGATTATGGTCAGGACTTGCCAGTTCGCTGCCATGGATATATTGAAAGAGAGGTCTCTTGAAATGGAGCTTCTTACAAATTAGATTGCTCAACTCCAAAATCTTTTGCTGGATAACAACATCGACTTCGAGGCTTTCGAGCGTCCGGAGGAGACAGTAGATCCTCGAACTCGGAGTTCTCGAGAGGAATTGTTGATGAGGGTGCACGCTCAGGATACAAAGATCATGGACCTTAAGGACAAATTAAATCAGTGTGTGAATCTCCTTAGCCTGCACGGGTATAAGGGGATTATTTATCCCTTCCCCGACAATCTTATCAGGGAGGTTCTTGTAATAGTGTAGAAAATATGTACTTTTCTGTGAGTTCGCACAGCAATATGGAACGAATGTTTATTTTACTCGAGTATTGGTTTTTAAAGCGCTTTTTAGGCCGGATGTAGAGTACACGGCTCTATCATAGGAATTGGGTACGAATTCCTTTACTTGACACTGCGTTTTGCTATGTGCACGAGGAAAGTTCCTCAAGTTTATGTCCAGATGTTGAGTACACGGCTCTTGATCGAGGATGGCCCTAAAGAGGGAGTCCATCTCGATGACTAGTCATAAATGCGTTGTTATAATTGGGGAGAATATGTAATGTCTTTTATTGAATAATTACCCGAGGATCCGGGTTAGCATTACATATGAGAGTATAAGACTGACTGGGTAAAGTAAGTAAAACACATAAAGGGCAAATAGCGGACAAGGGATTAAACATAGAACCTGCGAGGATTTTAGATGTTCCACCATCGAGGAAGGATGGTTCCGCTATCATCCATGGCTTGTAGGCGGTAGCAGCCTGCTGGGGAAGTATGGATAACCTTGTAAGGTTCTTCCCAATTTGCAGTAAGTTTTCCAGGGCCTTCTGCTCGACTGGCCTCGTTTTTTCTTAGTACGAGGTCACCCACAGCGAGATCCGTGGCTTTCACCTTCTTGTTGTAATGTCTGCGAAGAGTCTCTTTATATTTGGCCTCTCGGATTCGGACGGCGTCTCGACATTCCTCAAGTAGGTCAAGGTTTAGTCGGATGTCATCATCATTGGTACTCTCGATGACGTTTGCGGTTCGAGGACTCGACAGGCCGATCTCGACAGGGAGGACGGCGTCCATACCGTAGACTAAGCTGTACGGCGTCTCGTCGGTTGAGGAGTGGGCAGTTGTCCGGTATGCCCACAGGACGTGGGGGAGTTCGTCGGCCCATGCCCCCTTGGCGTCATACAACCCGATCTTGATTCCATGCAGTATTGTTCTGTTGATGGATTCGGCATGCCCGTTGGCTTAGGGATCGGCTACGCTTGAGAAGCGGCGTTCGATCTGCATTTCATTGCACCATGACCTGAAAGTATTGCTCTCGAACTGGGTCCCATTATCGGAGACGATAATCTTCAGGATCCCAAAGCGGCATACTATGTTCTGCCAGAAAAAATCCAAGATTTTTCTCCCGGTGATCGAGGCCAAGAGTTTGGCTTCTACCCATTTAGTGAAGTAATCTAATGCTACAATGACCCATCTTACTCCTCCTACTCCTTCTGGATGAAAGGGGCCGATGATATCAGTGCCCCATTGGTAGAATAGCCATGGGCTTTGAATGGTGACCATCTCGTGTTGTGGCTGTCGGGTGATGGGGGAGAAGCGCTAGCATTTCTCGCATTTTTGTACCCATTGGTAGGCGTCTTTAAATATTGTCGTCCAGAAATATCCTACTCGCAAAGCCTTCTTGGCGAGTGCTCTTGCTCCCGTATGAGCTCCACATGATCCTTCCTGTACTTCTTTGAGTATGTAAGCTGCTTGCTTTGGGCCAATACATCTTAGCATGGGTAGCAGGTATCCATGCTTGTATAGGATGCCGTCTCGCAATGTGTATTTGGCCGCTTTTAATTGGAGGATCCTGGCTTCTGCTTTTCCATTCGACAACATCCCATCTGTAAGGTATTGGATGAAAGGGGTCATCCAAGTTCGCCGTCCTCGACGACGGCCGCTACGAGGACGTCCTGGATACTGGGATTGGGGAGAACTTCGACCCATACTTTGTGGCTGAGGTGTGCAAAGTTCGAGGAGGCCAGCTTGCTGAGGGCGTCGGCTCTTCTATTTTTCGAGCGGACTATGTGGCATACGGTGCATTACTCGAATTTGTCCTTGATGTCAAGGACCTTCTCGAGGTAGCGCTTGAGTTGCTCGTCGTTTGCCGTGTATTCTCCCGATATTTGTTTCACCACTACTTGAGAATCACTGAAAACTTGTATTTTGCGGACCCCAAGTTTTAGTGCCATGTTTAACCCTACTATCAGTGCCTCATATTCTGCTACATTATTGGTGACCGAGAAACCGAAGCTCAGCGCATATGTATATTCCACGTCGTACTCTTTCATGTTCTCAATGTCGGGATCGGCCGGAGGTTTGGATAATATGATGCCGGCTCCTCCCCCTTCATCGCAGCGCAATCCATCAACGTATAGTGACCATGCTCGAGGGTTGATGTGGACGCGAGTAGTGGGGTCGTCTTTAGGCTCTGCCATTCCTTTGACTTCGATAGCTCGAGGCGTTTCTACTAAAAAATTGGCAAAGGCCTGCCCTTTGATGGCTGATCGAGGCTTGTATTCGATATGGTGCTCGCCTAATTCAACTGCCAATTTCATCATTCTGCCGGACGCTTCTGGTTTTAGCAGGACTTGCTGAATTGGTTGTTCCGTTAAAACCATGATGAGGTGTGCTTGGAAGCATGGGCGCAGACGTCGTGCGGCCAAGACTAGGCTGAGGATAAGCCTTTCCATGGGTGTGTAACGGATTTCTGCTCCTTGCAAGACTTTGCTAACGAAATAGACGGGGAGTTCTCTACCGTCTTTGCGCTGTACGAGGACCGCCGAGACAGTTTTCTCTCGGGCTGCTAAGTAAACGTATAATGTTTCTCCTGGCTCAGGCTTAGCTAATGTGGGCAACTGCTTGAGGTGCTCTTTTAGGTCTTGGAAGGCTTTCTGGCATTCTTCATTCCACTCGAATTTTCTGCCTTTGCGGAGGGTATGGAAAAATGGGAGGCTTCTTTCTGCGGCTCGAGATAGAAACCTGTTTAGGGCTGCCAAGGAGCCTGTGAGTTTCTGAACTTCCTTGACGGTTTTTGGAGTTTCCATGGCTAAGATAGCCTCGATTTTAGCCGGATCAACACTTAATCCAGCCTTGGAGACTTGTTAACCTAGGAATTTCCCTGACCTTACACAGAAAGTGCATTTTTTAGGGTTCAGCTTCATGTTAACCTTGCGTAATATTGTGAAAATCTCCCGCATGTCTGTGGCCACTTGCTCATCCCTATTGGTTTTTATCACCATGTCGTCCACGTAAATCTCGATGTTCCGGCCGATCTGGCCATGGAAGACTCTGTTCACAAGACGCTGGTATGTGGATCCAGCATTTTTTAGTCCAAAGGGCATCTTGTCGTAGCAATATACTCCTATCTCGGTGATGTAAGTTGTCTTTTCTACATCTTCCTGTGCCATGAGGATTTGATGATATCCCTTGTAGGCGTCAAGGAAGCTGAGGACTCTATACCCAGCAATACCCTCCACCATTTGATCTATGACTGGTAGAGGGTAGCAGTCCTTGGGGCAATGTTTATTGAGGTTTGTGTAGTCTTGGCACATACGCCAGGAATTGTCGGGTTTTCGTACTAAGGCTGGATTGGCTAACCACGTAGGCCATAAAACTTCCCGGAGTATGTTGGCTCGGACTAGCTTCATCGTTTCCTCGTTGATGACATCGTTATGTTCTCGAGCGAATACTCTTTTCTTCTGTTGTACTGGTTTGACATTTGGATCAACATTTAACCTATGTTCTATGACTTTCCAAGGGACTCCTGTCATGTCCGCCGGGGACCAGGCGAATATGTCTTGGAACTCGCGTAGCAAGGCGCTGATCTCGGCTAGCAAGGGGTCTTGGAGAGAAACCCCAATTTGGACGGTCTTGGTGGGATCAGACTCATTCAGGACTAACCCTCGCGTCTTGCTACTGATCGAGGGAAGGCTGGGTGTCTCGGTGTTATCTACCCCTGGTGGGTTGACCGTTTGTCGAATCGAATAGCATTCTGACACGGCGGACCCTGGGTTAAGGTATGCAGTTTTCTTTCCAATTCTGACTGCGGTGAGCAAGCATTCTCGAGAACTCCGCTGGCATCCTTTCACTACTCCTACTCCATATTCCATTGGGAATTTCATTACCAATTGATAGGGAGACCATACCGCGCGTGCTTGGCACATCCAAGGTCACCCTAGGATCACATTGAACCGCGATGGCGCATCTATTAGGGCGAAATCCATGGTCAAAGTGACTGTCCTAAGATGCAACCCTACCGAGATGGGTAGGCTAATTATTCCTGTGGGGATAATGGTGTGTCCTGAGAATCCCATTAGTGGCATTGTAGCTGGGCGGATGAAAGGGTTTTTGATGTTCATTTTCTTGAAGCAATCACTATATATGATGTCCACCGCGCTGCCGTTGTCCACGTAAACCCTTCCGACTTTTACATTTCCGATTATTTCTTCTATGACCATAGTGTCACTGTGGGGACAAATGTCCGGGACTACATCGCTATCTGTAAATATGATGGCCTCTGTTCCTTTGAATCTCTTGTGGCTAGGTTCTTGTCGAGGGGTTTTGGTGACAGTTCATAATGAGTTTTTCATGGCTGTCATGGATAAGTTTTCAAGGAGCTCCATAAATAGCTCCTACCTGGTGAGTGATTAGCTTTGTTGGATCTGTTGGGGGGAGTTGCTGCAATGGCTATGGCGTTGGTTTAGCGATGGGATAATGCTGCTGTTGTTGGGCATTGACTCTTGGTTGCCAATTATTTCCTCGGCCATCCCGCCGTGGCGGGCCTCTGAAAAATTTCTTTTTGGGTGTTCTCGTGACTGGGGTCTGTTATTCTTCTGTCGGGAAGCTGTTCCCTGCACATATTGCTGAAATTTCCCAGATTTCACCCCGTTCTCGATTTCACGTTTGAGCTCTCGACAATCCTCTGTGTCGTGGTCGTGATCTTTGTGATATTCGCAGTATTGTTCGGTTGATCTGTATGGATTAGGGGCCAAGGGTTTCGGGGCTGGCAGTTCGTCCCTATGGATCTGGAGGATTTCTCGCCGGAGCTTGGTTAAGGGCGTTAATTGCCTATCCATCTTGGGCAGTGCCGGTCTGCTTTCCTGGGGGATTTTTGGCTTTTCTTTGAGGCCTACCGAGGCGAAGGATTCTTGGGACCTCTTGAGTGTGTGTTCTCGCTGTATATGGTTCTCGACGATAGCCCACATCTCCTAAGCATTCCTAGGGGGTTTTGTCGAGAGCTTAACTCGCAACATTGAGGATTTCCCGAAGGGGTTGAGACCTTGGATGAATCCGTTGCGGATGTCTCGATCGTCAATGTTGTCGACTTGCAAGGTCTCTTGTATGAATCGTCTGTGAAAGTCGGTTAGACTCTCATGCTGTCCTTGTCTGATCGAAGAAAGGTCAATGGACATCCGCGATATCCGTTTGCTTTGCAAGAAACGAGTAACTAGTTTGACGGACAAATCTTCAAAGCTAGTGACGCTTCCTTCTGGTAGTTGCCCAAACCACCGCTGCGCTGGCCTGGATAAGTAGGAAGGCAACGCCTTTGCCATGAAGTTCATGGTTGCTTTTCGGATTCTCATGACTTGAACATATCCTTGTAACCATTGGGAGACATCTGTATCTCCTGAATATGGCTTGAATTCCTTAGGGAAGTCAAAATCTCAGGGCTTAGGTTCATTTCGAATGCTGGGGATGAAGGGGCTTCGGACTAGCCCTATCCCGATGATTTTCCTCATTTCTTCTCGGATCAAAATGTTCTAGTTTCTTATTCCTTGCTGATCTTCCTAGTAGTACGGAGGATTTTCCCTATGCCCGTGATATTGTTGTTGTCTTGGAGGTGAGTATCGAGGACGATGATGGTATGCTTGGTCATAATCGCCCCCGGTGTTGTTGCGGCCTCGATGTGGCTCGTAGTCGTGCCTATACTCACCTCTTCGAGGGCTCCTTCGATTCCAATTGAATTCCAGGCGATTATGTGCCTCGTTTTTCCTTGGGGGCTTCCCTTGTTCTCCTTCGAGGATCTCGACACTCGGGGGGTTTGGATTCTCTTCGGCGCCCCTCCATTGGTATGTCGCGTCGAATTCCTCGAGGGCGGTGTCAAAGGCTGGGTATCGTTCTCTGAAAGCATTCCAGAATATGGTATCTCTGGTAGCATGCGAGAGTTCTTCGTGGGGGCTTTCGTAGCCCTCGGTTTCTTCTCGAGATTCTCCTGCTCTTGGACTTTCCGCTTGCCCCGTTTCTTCTCGAGAAGGGTCACCTCTTCGAGGGCTCCTTCGATTCCAATTGAATTCCAGGCGATTATGTGCCTCGTTTTTCCTTGGGGGCTTCCCTTGTTCTCCTTCGAGGATCTCGACACTCGGGGGGTTTGGATTCTCTTCGGCGCCCCTCCATTGGTATGTCGCGTCGAATTCCTCGAGGGCGGTGTCAAAGGCTGGGTATCGTTCTCTGAAAGCATTCCAGAATATGGTATCTCTGGTAGCATGCGAGAGTTCTTCGTGGGGGCTTTCGTAGCCCTCGGTTTCTTCTCGAGATTCTCCTGCTCTTGGACTTTCCGCTTGCCCCGTTTCTTCTCGAGAAGGGCTAGGGTTCTGCGAGCTTCTTTTTCGTCGACCAGATCTTCCAACTTTTGCTCTGAAGGGTCGGGTTGTCCAAGGAGACAACGCCGTTTAGTTTCTTCGAGAACATATCTCCGCATCCTTTGTTGTTGATCACTATCATCGCCTAACTTTTTGAGTTCAGCCTCGATTTTGGCCAGTTTCTGGTCTTCCAAACGCTTGGCGGGAGTGGGGATATGTTGAGGAGGAGGTATATCCTCTTTTTCAGGTGGAAGATTGGTGTTGCTTTGTTTCTTTAGATCGGGCTGAGAAGCACCGAGGACCAAAGGCTCCTTGGTTTGTTCTTTCCCAGGTTCTCCGCCGTGGCTTTCTCCTGTCTTTCTTTTTTCTTGCCGGCATTGGAATTCGGCCAGGGGAGTATCGTCTCCTAGACTATGCTGGTGGCTGGAGGAGGCCGTGCTACCGGCGTCTTCTTCAACTCTGACCATCGTGTCGGTTGTTCTGGCAACCCCGATTGTTATGAAAAGATGTTAAGGAAACCTCAGGAGGTTTACGGGTCCCACTGGGCGTGCCACTTGACGATGCACGGATATTCGTTGCCAGTTTAATGGTGGAACTCCGGCTAGGGTTTCCTGCAAAATAGAGCCTCGGGGTCTCCCGAGGATAGACACTCCGATGCTTAAGTCAGTAAACGGGATTGCTCGAAGGTTTAGGGAAGTAGTATGTTTGGCTTATAGATTGCGTACTTGAATTGTAGTATGAGCTACCCTATTTATAGGTGTGAGATTACCTGGACAATTCCGAATCCAACTAGGTTTTAGGGATTTACACCGTCCTAAGAGTTCCAGTTGGACGCTTCTTGCGGTGAGTGGGCCGGTACAATCTCGGTCATGGATCTAGACTCGTCAGATGGATACCGCTTTTATTTGCATTGTTGACCCACTTGAGGAATTAATGCGCCACGCTACTCTGAATTTTGCAGTTGACTGTCTGTACGAGCCATCAAATGTAATCAAGGCTTGATAGGAGTTATCCACCCACTGCGCGTTGACTACTTCTTCCGAGGTCACATTAGTGGCGAAAATCTTTTGATTCAGCCAGAAATCCTCCCAAGCCAAGCCAAACACCAAACCAGATCCGGGTTAAGTTGTTTGTTATCTTAAACCTTTCGATTTCGGGTAATCCAAATCCACCAATGAATATGGATTGCTAGAACGACGTCTTCAGTTTGCGGGGACGAGGAGAACCAAGATTGGATTATTGTTAAAAGGGTTTTAATATGTTAAAAGGGTTATTGTTAGTTACTGTTAGTTATTGTTAAAAGAGTTTTAATATGAATTTTGGAAATTCAATGGGAATCCGAGTGCGTAGTAAATTGTATATGTAAAATTGTATGGTAATGATAATTTCGTTGTTACTACTTTGCATAAGTGTTCATTGAAAATCATTCCTCCATCTATCTTAAAAATTCAATACTGTAATTTGGAAATTAATTGCACTAAAAGATGATTTTTTGAGGGTTTTTTTAAGCCAACAAATGATGCAATAATCTTCAAAATGAGTTTAACACGCACAAAGAAAACCAACAACGTCATAGTATTATTAAGGGGAGACACTTGTGTTGCTATATTATATCTATTTTACTAGTCAAATTGGACTTCAACTGCATTTTCTTAGGAATCAATTCATAGAATAAGGAAGTGTCAAGACCCTTGTCAAAGGCAATTTATATTGTGCACCATGTCCACTAAAAGTGGTGTACTTAGTGTTTGCTTGGACGTCTACTCATTTTGCATTTTTAACTCATCTTGCCTCTAATTAAACACAAAACCCAATGCAAACCAAACTGACGTCCAAACAACTTTCTGATTTATATTTTAAAATCAAATTTGAAATATTTTGTTAGTGCAGTAACCACTTTTGAACTAAAAATAGTTCAGTTACTAAATCCAAAACTTTACACATTTATTTCAATTTCCCTCTAGTCAAAAAAACCGAGGTCCAAACGGATGGTGATTAGGAAAAAGTTTTTTGGAATATGTGTTGCAATATCAAGTACGAAAAATATCACTAAACAATCGAAAAGTGTCAATTTTAGTCACTGTAATAAAAAATTCAAAAATGATCACTAAAATACGGAAAAGTGTCGATTTTAGTCACTGTAAAATATTAATTTTGGAAGTTATTCCGTGATTTTAGTGATCATTTTATAGTGACCAAAATCGACACTTTTCCGTTGTTTAGTGATTATTTTTGAAATTATTTTTTTTACAGTGACTAAAATTGACACTTTTTGATTATTTAGTGATATTTTTCGTACTTGATATTTCAATACATATTCCAAAAAACTTTTTCCCAACCACCATCCAAACAACTTTTTTCATTTCTCATTACGTTTTCAACTTAAAACTCTTTCCACTTTAAAGTAAAAAACGAAAACTAAGTGGACGTCTAAACAAGCACTTATTTTTCTGTTTGTAAAACACGTAATAAACGAGAGAGTAAATTTCCATAACATGTTTTCAAATTCCTTCACGTGCAACTAATCTATGTCAATCAATTTTTATTGATTCAATTTCTCCACTTTTTTCTCCCAGAAATAAATTATTTCTATAATTAATCTAGTTTCTCTTCTTTTCTCTCCAAATCAACCGTATGAATTAACTTTGATTCAAAATTTTCCATAACAACTTATCATGAATATCTGGCACTATATTTATGAAAATTGAGACTAATTATCATGAAAATATAAAAATACGATAACTTCTTTTAAAATAAATCATAAACATTGTTACATGATATCTTGAATATGGGTAGTATGATATTTTTAATACATCATGAATATTTTTCACAGTCATGAATTTCTCATCTTTAGGGTTTGAACAATAATAATACTATATAAAACCTAAACCAGAAATTGTTCCTTCATGTTGATAAGCAATAGTGTATCTGCCATGGCAAGACCAACGAAGGGCAACAGAGTGGTAGTTAGGCCTCCGACGAAGGTGGTTCAGGCGGTGGCGAGTACTACTGGGGAATCGTCGGTAAGCATGTCTACTCTGAAAAAAGCGCAAGAGCCAGATCTGGGAATGCCAACTCTGGTGAGTAACCCCAATGCTTCTTCCTTATCTGCTCGTGCTAATTTGGTGCTAGAAGAACTCAGTAATCATAAAATTGTGGCTTCGGAAAATCAATTGGAACATTTAAAGGGGGAATCGGATGTACCTAGGGTTGATTTGAATTGGTCTCGATTTAACCTTGATAAACTTAGGATTGTGCCTTTGGATCTTGAGTTTGTAGACCCTAAAGTTGTAGCAGGTAAGAAGATTGCCCAAGTAATGAAGGATGAGGTAGAGGATGAAATTGAATACTGGGGGTACTTCTGTAGCCTGCTATGTCTTAGGGGGCTCTCCACCTTATAGGGTCATGAATGGTTTTATGAGAAGGATCTGGGGCAAGTATGGGGTGGATAATGGGGTCCAAATAAAACCATTCATGACCCCATATGTAGTTACTAAGCCATTGAAGGTTCCCAAGATATGATTTGAATAGTGTAATGTGTTATGATGTTACCTAAATGAGCAAGCAGTGAATCATGGCTTGTCCTAGTGCAAAAGGACAAATCCACTTAACTTGAAAGTCACAAGTTAGAGTCACACTAATGGTACTTTAAGGTCTCTTTACTGCAAGAAGTATTTGACAAGGAGTGATTATATGGTGAACCATGTTCACCATATTTGGTGCAAAAAACACTTGTTATGTGTAAACACGCACCTCTTTTTTATGAATATAATTAATTATTTGATACATTAATTATGGAAATAATCTTAACTTGCAATACAAACCGTAATCTTCTTTAAGAAGTAGGATTGAATTTGTTCAAAATACAAATTGTGTATGTTTAAATCCTAATATGAATTAGATTCATAATATTAATAATCTCCTCTATTTTTTTCCATAAAAATAAAATATCTTATCATGAGTTATTCATACTAGTACTGGCCCTGTGCGTTGCACTCGGGGTACATATATTATTCTGTATAATTTTGAATTATATGAATTTGCGTTAAATTTTACATCAACCATATTCAGAATATGCATAGATACGAATTTTAATTCGCTCAATAGTTTAATCCCAAAAGGTTTTGTTATTAATAAATTGATCACAAATTAGTTTGAGTCTATTAGTGGCCGAATTAAGTAACACATGTCTTCAAATCATTTTCCATTAATATATATGTAAGATTTGAGAAAAAAATTAAAAAAATAAAAAAAATGCTAACCACCAATGAAAAATTTGTGATTTGCTTATAAAAATTTGAAAGGTTCCAGCACTTACAATTGTGTTAAAAATTAAATTTTTGTTAAAAATTATTTATTTTTTGCTAGACCTTAACAAATGATCTCGTTCTAATTCAACTTGTAATCACTAATAAGCCTTTTCCGAGTGACCCGTTTATAGAAGTACTATTGAACACATGTAGTAATTGAACAAATTATACATGCACTTTTTACAGTCATAAAAAATCATACATTTTATATTTGTGTTAAAAATATTTATTTTTAATTAAAAATTTTCAAATGATCCCATTCCAATTCATCTTATAATAATGCTAAGGATTTCCTACATCATAATCGTTACACACTTTCTAAACTACCATATAATATTTTTACATTTTTGCTAGTTCATTATTACTTTATTTCTTTAAAACTTTTACAAACACCATAACCTACCTTAAATGAGCCCGTTGGGGCTACGTGTCAAAATCTTGATAAATTATGAAAAAAGTGGTATAGGATTATGGTGTATGAGATATTTTGCATTGTGAAAAATTATTCCCAACTGACACCATTTATTGAACTACTATTGAGAATATTAAGTAATTGAAACAAATAATACACACATTATATATAACCATAAAAAATCATACATTTTATATTTGTGTTAAAAAAAAAATTTTCTTAGTTGGATTTTCAAAAATGATCCCGTTCTAATTTATCTTGTAGTAAACTCTTTCCAAAAGTGTCTTGTTTAATTCAGTGTGTAACAAACTCTTCCCAAGTAACCCCGTTTATTAAAGTGCTATATATTGAGCATATCTAGTAATTGAAACAAATAATACATGTATTTTATATAGCCATAAAAATCATATATCTGTTATTTGTGTTAAAGGTTATTTATTTTTAATTAAACCTTTTCAATTAATCTCGTTCCAAGTCATCTTGTAATAAACCCTTCTCAACTAATCACGTTTATTGAATTACTATTGATCATATAATATTTTCGTATTTTTCTATTTAATCATCTCTTTCCTTCTTTAAAAATTTTACTAACACCCTAACCCACCCTTGGATGAACCCGTCGGGGCCGGGTGTCAAAATCTTGATAAATGATGCCGGAAGTGGAATAGGATTATAATGTAGGAGATTTTTTGCTTTGTAATAAACCCTTCCCAACTGATCTGTTTCTTGAAATATCATTGAGTAATTAAAAATAATTCTTGCACACATTTTATAAAGCCATAAAAATCATATATTTTGTATTTGTGTTAAAAAATATTTTATTGAAGTAGAACTAAGCTTCAAGTAATTTTATTAGAACTTTTCAAATCATCCCATTCCAATCATCTTGTAATAGATCCTCCACAAGTAACTTTTTTTATTGAAGTAGAACTAAGCTTCAAGTAATTGAAACAAATCATACATGCATTTTATATGTCATAGAACATAATAAATTTTATATTTGTGTTAAAATTATTTATTTTTAATTAGGTCTTTCCAAATGATATCATTCCCATTCATCTTATAAAAAGACAAAGGATTTCCTACAAAACTTCCTAATCTACCATACAATATTTTTTACATTTTTCTACTAAATTATCTCTTTCCTTATTTAAAAAAATTTACTGACACTCTAATCCACTTTTGGATGAATCTGTTGGGACCGGTTTCAAAATATTGGTAAATGATGTAGGAAGTGGTGTAGGATTGTAGTGTAGGAGATTTTTTGCCTTGTGGTAAACCCTTCCTAACCGATCGTGTTTTTTGAAATATTATTAGGTAATTAAAATAAATTCTTACACGCATTTAATATAGCCATAAAAATCATGTATTTAGTATTTGTGTTAAAATTTATATTTTTAGTTAGACCTTTCTACATCATCCCATTCCAATTCATCTTGTAATAGATCCTTCACAAGTAACTCTTTTTCATTGAAATCGAATTAAGCATCTAGTATCTGAAACAAATCATACATGCATTTTATATGTCATAGAAAATAATAAATTTTATATTGGTATTAAAATTATTTATTTTTAATTAGACATTTCCAAATTATCTCATTCCCATTCATCTTATAAAAAGACTAAGGATTTCCTACAACACTTCCTAATCCACCATTTAATATTTTTATATTTTTTTACTTAATTAACTCTACCCTCCTTTAAAAATTTTACTAACACCCTAACTCACCCTTGGATGAACCCATTAGGGCCCGGTGTCAAAATCTTGGTAAATGATGTAGAAAGTGGTGTAGGATTATAGGGCATGAGATTTTTTGCCTTGTAATACACCCTTCCCAACTGATCTGTATTTGAAACATTATTAAACAATTAAAACAAAATCATACACTTATTTTATATAGCCATAAAAATCATATATTTTGTATTTGTGTAAAAAATTATTCTTTTAGTTGGACCTTTCCAAATCATCCTGTTCTAATTCATCTTGTAATAAAACCTACCCAAGTGACCATGCTTATCGAAGTACTATTGAGCATATCCAGTAATTAAAACAAATGATATTATATCTATAAAAATCATACATTTTTTATTCTTGTTAAAAATTATATATTTTTTGTTGAAATTTTCTAAATAACCCAGTTCCAATTTATCTTGTGATGAATCATTCCCAAGTGACCCTGTTATAGAAGTATTATTAAGCATATTTTGTAATTGTAACAAAATTATACATGCATTTTATATATACATAAAAATCATACATTTTACATTTGTGTTAAACATTATTTTTTTAATGTGACCTTTGAAAATTATCCTGTTCTAATTCATCTCGTAAAAAAACTCTTCCCAATTGATCTCGTTTGTTGAAATACTATAAAGCATATTCAGTAATTGAAACAAATAATATATGTATTTTATATAGGCATAAAAAAATCATGCATTTTATAGTTGTGTTATTTAGTTTTAATTAGACTTTTCGCAAGTGACCTCGTCTATTGAATCACTAATGACCATATATTATTTTTACATTTTTACATTTAATTATTAGTTTCATTCTTTAAAAGTTTTACTAACACCCTAACTCACCCATGGATGAACCCGTTGGGCTGCGTGTCTAAATCCTGATAAATGATGTAGGAAGTCGTAAAGGATTATGGTGCATAAGATCTTTTGCCTTGTAATATACCCTTCCGAAATGACCCGTTTATTGAACTACTATTGAGAATATTTAGTAATTAAAATATCATACACACATCTTATATATATATATATATATAAATTATGTTTTATATTTGCGTTAAAAATTAATTATTGTTAGTTGGAACTTTCCAAATCATCATGTTCCAATTCATCCTGTAATAAAATCTTCCCAAGTGACCCCTTTTATTGAAATACTATTAATCATCTACTAAGTGAAACAAATGATACATACACTTTAAGAAACCATAAAAATTATAGATTTATAAATTTGTTAAAAATTATTTATTTTTAATTAGACCCTTCCAAATCATCTCGTTTTAATTCATCTTTGTAATAAACCCTTCCATACTGACCCTGTTAACTGAAGTACTATTAAACATATCTGCTTGCTGCATACTTTGGCGTATTCATAAAGCACGCAGTGTTGATTTCTCGAAAAAAAAAATTACTAACACCCAAACCTACCCTTGGATGAACCTGTCGAAGCCACGTGTCAAAATCTTTGTAAATGATGTACGAAGTGGCATATGATTGTGGTGTAAAAGATCTTTTGCCTTGTAATAAATCCTTCACTGACCATGTCTATTGAAGTACATTAAACTTTGGGTTAGTTTAGACTACTTTTTATTTTTATTTTTGTTTTTGTTTTAAGTTTGGGAGGAGATTTAAAAAGTAGATGGAGTGAAAATATGATCATTTTTGAACTACCTTCACCACTGCCGGACAACCTCTCGCCCCCCTCGGCTGACAATATGTCAGTGACGCTGCGGCGACGGCCGGCGGTAGAAGGTGGCGGCTCGGTGGTGGTGGAGGAGGTCCGATAGTGGTGAGCAAAAGTTGTGTAAAAATTTTGTTTAAGATAAATTTTAAAATTTGAGTTAAAAATCATATATTTTATCCAAACATATATTTTAAAATATGAGTTAAAAATTTTGGTGGTGATGAATTAATTTTTTTTCTCGATGGTTATCCAAACACCCACTTAGTAATTGAAACAGATCATATATACATTATATGCAGCTATAAAAATAATATATTTTATACTTGGTGTTTAAAATTATATTATTATTTTTTAATACAATTCTTACAAGCACCTAGGCTATTATATGTGTGAGTCTGGGGGAGGGGGACGTACTACTATTGTTTAAAATTATTTATTGTTTAGTTAAACCTTTCCAATCATCACGTTTCAATTCATCCTATAATAAACCTTTCCAACTAACCCCTTTTATTGAAGTACTATTAAGCATCTAGTAATAGGTATAAATCATACATGCATTTTATGAAACCTAAAAATCATACATCTTATATTTGTATTAAAATTATTTATTTTTATATTTGTAATAAAACCTTACTAAGTGACCCCGTTTACTGAAATACTATAAAACATATCTAGTAATTGAAACAAATAATATATTTATTTTATATAGTCATAAAACATCTTGCATTTTATATTTGTTCTAAAACAATTTCTAAGTGACCCCGCTTATTGAAGTACAATTGAACATATTTAATAACTGAAAGAAATCATACAAACATTTTTTGTACCCATCGACAATCATACATTTTATATTGGTGTTAAAAGAAATTTATTTCTAGTTGGACTTTTCCAAAAAAAAATCCCCTGTTTTTATTCATCTTGAAGTACTATTTAAAGATATTTAATAATTGAAGCAAATCATACATGCATGCATTTTATATAACCATAAAAACCATACAGTTTATATTTGTGTTAAAATTATTTATTTTTAATTAAATCTTTTGAAACTATCATATTCAAATTCATCTTGTAATAAACTATTCCATAGTATTATGAGATATGAGTCCCTCCCCTTGTTTCTCAAAGAGAAAGATAACTTTTTCTTTTTTTACATATATATAAGAGAAAGATAAATTTTAACTAACCGATAAAAGTTTATGTTTCATGTAAATTTGTGTTACGACAAACGGAATTTAGTGAAAATCATCTTTATGAATTACTTGAGCCCTAATACATTTTTCGGGACGTGACAATCATTAATAAAAAGTTTACAGTGATTTTCATCATTTTTGATAAAACACCAATCCATAATCAAACAAAATAATGATTTTAAGAAGCATAAAAAGGCCCAAAAAAAAAAGCAAAAATTAAAAGAAAGTAGGCCATCCCATACTTAAGAAACTACTGAATCAGTAGGTCTCTAGACTTTTGTTGTTGCTTCTCCTACAGATTATCTTTTCATCAGCTGACTACTGAAGAAGAAGTTGTCATTGCCTTATTGCCACCATTTTCACACAACGCAAATGAATTCTCACTAATATTAGTAAGGGAACGTAAGTTGTCATATGAGTTGCAAGGAGATTGATCATATATTACAATTAATGTGAGGCCTTGAAAAGGGCCGGAAAGCATATCGAAACCTTCAGCGCACAAAAGTGAATTTCTACTTTTTACACCCTTACGTTAAGCAAAGCACAACAAAAAACTATCTCCACATAAAAAACGGAAGCAAAGAAATCCTACCAAAATAGCTGCTACTGTCGAGAGTACAAAAGACACCAAGTATTTCAAAGAAAAGTGAAATCTCTAATGACTAAAATAACAATTACTTGGTGAACTAAACTACCGTCAGAGCAATACATGATTTAAGATCGTTTTAATGGGCTAACGTAGTTATGAAAGACCACAAATGGCAACCAAAAATTTGGGGAGGCACACTATGTATTTAGAGCAATTCTCAACCCTACCAAAGGCCATAAAAATACTTTTCCTTGAGTGGTGACGAAAATACTATACTGGTGAATGGATTTTTTTATTCCAAAGAAAGCACACACACACACATACACACGCGCGCGCGCGCGCACACACACACACACACACACACATATATATATATATGCGAAAACAAATTAGTGAACAGATTATGCAAATCAATGATACAGATGAATTCATAAGAGAATAATAAATTGAAGACATTAAGGCTTAATTCACATATGAGCATTTTCTTTTTAATCACAAAAGTTGCTAACACAACCTGCTTGAGTTTACAAAGGCCGATGAGGAAATTGAATTGGGATAGCAGCGGTTTAATTCTGATTTGGCCAAGGGCCAATGAGGAAATCAACTTAGGATAGCAACACGGTTAGTGCATTATTGTAATTGTATATATTATATCATTGTATTATATATATATATATATATCCATACTATTAATATTGTAATTGTATATATATATATATATATCATTGTATTATATATATCCATACTATTAATACAATACTTGTCAAAGGTTTTCACACTTTCATGGTATCGAGCCTCTTTTTTTTTGGGCCATCAAATTTTTAGGGTTTTTTTCTTGAACATCACGGTCACCTTCTTTTCTTGTCATTGTTTTCTTGTCATTGCTGCTTCTCTGTCTTCAATTCCACGGACGCCGCTGCTTCTTCTTCTTCCTTGGCACATAACATCACCAGCGTCGTCATCACATCCACTTCTTGCTTTATTGCTGTTATATGTTGCGGACATTTTTCATCACCACCGCTGCTGTTATTCGTCGGCTGAAGCCTCGGCTGGGTTTCTTTTTCTTTGCCGTCCGGTTGTTCCTCCTATTGTCGCTGTTGTTCTCCCCTCTGACCTTCTCTCTACTTCCATCTCTTGTGATCAAGTGTATTGCTGTCTAGGTTGGGTACGTATGCAACTTCTTCTTCTCAGTCGATTCGCTGCTGCCGCTGCTCCGTCCACTCTCTCCCTTACTGCTGCTTTTCTTTCTCGTCGCGGCTGCTGTTGCTTGTTGCCATTGCTGCTATTTGTTGTTGATTGTTGCTGTTTGCTGTTCGTAGCGGCTTATTGTTTGCCGCTGCTGCTTCTTTCTTGAATTTGCGACTGCTGCTGGTGCTTCGGTTCTTGCTGCCCCTTTGTCGCCGCTGACTTCCAACTTCTATTTGTTTTGTTGTTGCCTTGCTGACTCTGTCAACCAAAGCCACGCTTCTTCAATTTGCGGACTGACGACGCTTCTTGTATAGGGATTTTCATATATTCGTAAACAACTTGGATTTTGGTGGATAGTTTCTCGATTGATTTTGGAGGACCGCTACAAATAAGTTCCCAGTTCTGTATTTTAGTTCTCTTCTGTCTGGTGATAAATCGAACCAATATAAAAATTAATATTATGTAATTTATTAATTAACGGTTTACTAATGTGTTTCTACGATTTAATGATGAGCCAATAATAAAACGATACGTGTCAAGTGAACCTATTGAAAGCCTAATTGAGCATCACGTGTTCAATGATCAACTCTCCTTTAATATATAGATAGATAACCAAATTGAATTTTTTATGTATCTACTTAATTCATTCTTTTCATAAACAAATTTCTTTATTTTATTACTAAATTTTCATGTTAATATCAATGCAATCTCATTCTTTATATGGTGCACATTCACACTCATCTAAACATAATTCATGCTGATTTTGGACAAAGTTCACCATTCAAAGAAAACACATATTTCAAATATTATCTTATAAATATACAATGTTCATAATTATAGGTTACAATGATCATAATAAATCTACACATTTTTTATACTAAAAAAGGAAAAAGAAGTGTTCATAACCATAAAATACAATGCTCTGACAAGCCTTCGTGACCACTAGTCAAATAAAATTACCTACTTAATACTAGTATAGCGGAAAATAGGGTCGTACAGATAAAAAAGGAAAACTAAGTACCGGTTATAAACTATTTCTTTTTATTATTTAGACTAATGATGATCTCAAATTTTAGATTAAAATAAAACTAAAGCTAAAATCTTGCAAATAAATTATAAGGTTTAAAACAATCAAGTTGGAGAAATCTAGGACATTGGCTTCACCTATCGAATATTTGGTTTCATTCAATTCATAAATATCTTACTTTTAACTTCCATTAAGCTCACAACGATTCACCTAATTAAGAATTACACACTCTCGCGCTATAATTCTTTTACTTAGATTAACCCTATGACTACTCCTGTGACTATAGGGATTACAAAAGCACATTAAGATCTGAAGAATAAAAAAGTTGTGAAGGTTATAATCTTACTCTCGTAGCTTATAACCTAAGTCTATTATTTCTACGAACTAATACTAATCTTCCACTCTCGCTACTTCGATTAGTATCTTCAAACATGCAAATAGTGGCTAATTACTTACACGAATTAAAACAAGAATAACATATATTAATTAATAGAAAAGTCAAATAATACGAATTAAATTAATCAAATAATCCGATGACTACATCCAAACCCTAGGTTAAAATACTTTAGCAACTAAACATTATTAAAAACAAAATGAAATTAATAATGCTCATTGAACTAAAATTCGGTAAATAAAACTAAAATTAAAACGAGGGAACCGTGGGGAACACAGAGGCGCAACTGTGTCCAGCCGTGAAGATAGCAACTCCAAAGCTCTCGCACCCGTACTTGGTCACCTCTGCTGCTGCTTGCTTCTATGCGTGCACAACTCCTTCTCGGCTAATGGAAGCTCAGCTTCGACGGAGTGAAGATGGATGATGATGGTGCGTTGATGTGGAGGTTGAGAGGAAGGGAATGCCGTCGGGTTTTGTGTTTGGTGAAGGTTCGGTGGTGTGTGTGAGGGGGGAAAAGAGAAGAGCTGCCGTCGAGTTTTGTGTGTGGGTTTCGGTGGTGTCCAAAAACTCAAAACTAACTCCCTTTATATAGACTTTTGAAACCCCAGTTTCTTGGACATTAAGTTAGCTTGTTCCTTCAATTAGTGTTGTACTTCCTCCGATTTTTTAGCTCTCTTTAACACCGCCGCAACTGGAAAATTCTTCCTCAAGCATCGGAGTTAATTTCTGGAAGCTTCCCTCGGTTTCGTTGAGGTCAAGAAACAGCAGCAAATTTTCGAAAGCTTCTGCAAAAATAAAAGGGCATGGTCTCCCTTAATTGATCCAGACCAAGTCTTAGTATTTGAAGCAAAATGTCAGGAGCGGAGATTATCCGGTGACAAAATGGCCAAAAGTCCTTTGCCAGGAAGACGTCGGAAAAACAAGAAAAGGGGAAGAAACGGTAAACCGTTATGAGTTTTCAATTATCTGAATATTCTATACTGTTTACAACGCTGACTTTGGATATTTATAACCTATTATTACAAGAAAGCCCCCCTAAAAACTTCAAATACTAAACTAACCCGGGGCCCCGTTAAACAAAGTCTTGACCTCAAGACTTGTATTCCTAAGAAATGGCAATAAGAAATGATCCCCATACCCAACAACTAGTTGTTCACAGAAATGAGAAACTGTAGCTTGAAGCATAAAGAACCAATGTGGTGGGGTTGATGATACCTCACATGCTCCAAAAGTAGTTCCAATTGTGCTTCCCCAATGCACAAATTGTAATGTGGCATAAGCAAATGGTGGCCCATATTTTGTCATTTGAACCCAGCTGCCATGAAATGGTAACATGAACCTTGCTTTAACCTTGAAGCTACTCACTAAGTTTTCAATTCCTGCGAGTAGGTGAGGATGCTTACTCCCTTTGAAAGTTGTTGCCACCACAATCCAAGACTTGAAAGACTCTCCCAGTGCAGTGGATGATTTGGCTTTAACAACGAATGCAGTTCCCTTGTAGTAATCCTTCTTCCTTAATAGATCGCCGAACCAATCTGATCAAAACACCATTGCAGCTAGCACCATCATTTCATCTTCAAGGAAGATCACCAAGTCTTGTACTTCCTGCAGTTGTTCCATCTTACTTTTGCAATTGGCAAATTGAAAACTCCCAATAACAGCAACTTCCAACATACCGCTCAACTATGCCAAAAGACCTTGTAGGTGAAAAGCTCCACTTCCAACTCTCTGACCACCAATTTCCACAATTGCAATCCAGCCAATGCCATCTTTTTAAAATCAGCCTGCTCCTCGAAGTTTAAAGTCTCCTCAGCAGCAACAACCAATAACAGCAATAACAAATTAACTTCCCATATTTTCCATATCGCAATTCCTCCCTCCTTGGAAACAACCTTACCCTCCAGGTTGTGAAATGTATGAACTACTTTAAAGTCTATCATGTCAGTATTGAAGTCATCAAGTTGGAGTTTAAGTGATCTTCTGATAACAGTGCCACCTTCAAAACTTGACACCAAAACTGCCCAAACTTTTGGAACCTCATCATGATACTTACCCTGATCTTCCCATAAATTGCGAAGACTAATTCCCTTAACAGCATTTTGGTTCCAAGAACTAACACTGGCCACAAAAGGTACATCTAAATTTCCAGATGCATTTAAGCTTACAAACTCAGCACCTTCACTCTTAAATCTTCTCTTCTTATCATGGTTTTTCCATCACCACTGAACCCTCAAAACAAAAGTCACATAAAAATCCTCCCGGATCAATAAGGATCATCCACTTATCAAGTTCATTTTTATCAATAGAGTGCCCACATTTTTCAGCCTCAAATGAACACTTAACCTTGAAAAACTCATTCCATTCACCAGGATCAAACACAAAGAAATTCAGTCTAATCCCCCAGCTAAGAATACTCCTTACTCCCAAACTATCATCACTGGCACCATTGTCACCAAACGCAGCTACAAGTAGTTCGAAAATAATAGTTCCTCCACTAAAACATGTAGTCAATTTATCCCAAGGTCGAAACATATTTCTGCCATCAGAAACTAATTTCATCCTTTCAAATCCTTCACAAACCTCTACTAAATTTTGCAGTGTCACCCTTGGTCGTGACTAAGAACAGAGAACTATCAATGAATGAGTCATTAGCACCAAGGCAAATACTAGCATTTCCAACAAGCATTCCAAGACATTCGTCATTAACCATTTCAGACTCAAGACAAAAAACCAAAGACTCTTGCATGGATTCATAATCATCACGAAACATCTCAATCCTAAAATCATCTTTTTCAATACTAACGGCATCAAAAATCACAGAATCATCATTGAATTCTTCAACGGAAACCAAAATATCAATTTCTTGAAAAAAGGAATTACCCTGCTTTTGTGTTTTCGGATCGGTCGAGAATTCTTGACTGGAATCTTGATCAGAATCCGAAGTACAAATATTCATCTCCACTGAAGCTTTTTCAAAATCCAAGCTAGGCTTCTTGAGCGACTCAAAAAATTTGTTGACACAGTCTTCCAACTCCTTCCGCAATTTGCGTCTGAATTCCTCCCAATCGAACGAACCGATCACCAGCGAATCCATGTCATGAACGCCAAATCGACGGACAAAACCCTCGGAAAATTCCTCCCAAGAAAAATGATGATTCACGGACCTAAATTCTTGATTCCAATTCTGAGCTACTCCGAAAAGCCATTGTTGCACCCAATTGACCCTATCCTCCTCTGGAACTATCAATCGGACACAGAAGTAGTATTAATATTGAAGCCACTCCTCAGTGTCATCTTCACCGTGAAAATCTCGAGGAGCTCAGATGTTGCCATCCGGAAGAACGAAGACGTACTCCGATGATTTCTGCGCCGTGATTCTGCAAAACTCGCCGCCGATTGAATACCGGTGGTCGACCTCGACAGTAGCGGAAGCGTCAACAGTGAAATCCATTGAATCTGATATGAGCTAACAATCTGAGGATCATTAGCTCTGATACCAATTGTCAGGACCGGAGATTATCCGATGACAAAATGGCAAAAAGTCCTTCGTCGGGAAGACGTCGGAAAAACAAGAAAAGGGGAAGAAACGGTTAACCGTTCTGAGTTTTCAATTATCTGAATATTCCATACTGTTTACAATGCTGACTTTGGATATTATGACTAACCAATTATTGCAAGACAGCCCCCCTACTAACTTCAAATACTAAACTAACCCGGGGCATTACACAAAATGGCCATCCAGCCCATAGATCTTGGACTCCAAAACCAAGCCACAAATCAAATACTTCTTCAGCCATGCAACTTTCGGCCAAACCCAATACTCAAGACCAGAGTTGCTTTTTCATTCGATTTAACTCAAAACTTCAACAACTTGTCCATTTGAGTACAATTCCTATAATCAAAGATAAAATCACATAAATATCACACTAATACTCAAAATATTAGCAAAACCTCTTATAAAGGGATTTTAAAAATAGATAAATTATATGCACATCATGCTCATACTACATTTACACACAGTTCATGCAAAACATAGAAATAGTAATTGTTCATAACTATAGGATACAATATTCACAATAAATTTACACATTATTCATACTAAGCATAAAAATAATAATACGGATTTATATAGTATTATTTTTTTTCGGTGAAGGGTTAAATTTGTATTAACTTTGCCACAAAACCAGTTTGTACATCAAAACCCTGCTTTACACAATTCACTCAACTCTGATTCTACATTACTACAGAAAACTATTACATTAAAACTCTATCAACACTTCATACATCAATGCCTATCTTTACTAAAAACATCTTCTCACTAGGTCTGTACATCTTACATACAGCACTCACCCTCCATTTCAGCATTTGTCTAATCTGTTCCTCCACAACTCCAATTTCCATCAATTTCTGGCCATGCTGGACTTCATTCCTCACCTTCCAAATCTGGTAAATGGCTGCTGCTAACAAACTGAAAAGCACTCTCTGTTTACATTTACACTTCTGCCATATATTTCTCAGCCTAGTCTTCCAAACAGAGATCTTGTCGGGTATTACAGGGCAGCCTATCCATCTTCTCAAATTCTGTAACAGCTCTTTAGAGAATTGGCACTGAAGGAATAGATGATCAAGGCTTTCCTCTTTAGCTGAGCAGAGAACACATAACACTGGCTGACTTATGATATTCAATTTCTGTAACCTGTCTGATGTAAGTAGCCTCCCCCTCATAACTAACCAAAGGATAAAACTGTGCTTACGAATATTGTATTTATTCCAGATCATACCAGCTTCCTGCATTCTCATACCTTCTCCTCTAAGCCACATATAACCAGATTTTGTCGTGTATGCACCAGAACTGATCCCTATCCATTTCCCTTGCACTAGCACATCCTTCATCCTATCCTTTATTTTCATCAAACTCTTCCAATACCAACAGGCCCCTGGGGATGTTTTATAATTCCACACATTCTGGCCTTTTAGGTAGTATTTGTGACACCATTTAACCCAGAGGTTATCCTTCTTGACAGCTAATTGCCATACTTGCTTACCTAAAGCTGCATGATTCCATAAACCAGGTTCCTTGAAATTTAAACCACCCTGTTTCTTTGGTTTACATATATCATCCCAAGCCACCAAGGCATGAGCTTTGCCTGCCTCATTTTTCCCCCAAAGAAGTCCCTACACACCTCACAATCTATTTTATGACACTTTGCGGTATTACAAAAATTGATTCCCAATATGTATGCAAAGTTAGCAAAACTGCGTTCACTAACACCACCCTTTCTACGTAGGATAAGTGCCTAGTAGTCCAACACTTAATCCTAGCAGTGACTTTGTCTACCAACACTTGGCAATCGATAGCATTCCACTTCGTAGGAGATATTGGGACTCCTAGGTACTTCATTTGAAAGGAACCTCTACTAAACCCTGTTATTTGCTGGATTTCCAGTTTAGCTTCCTCACTAACACCCCCACAGTATATATTAGATTTTCTCATATTAGCTTTCAGGCCAGTAGCAGCAGAAAATTCATCTAAAACTTTCTTAGCCTTCTTAACTGTCAACAAATCTGCTTTGCAGAGGATGATTAAATCATCAGCAAAGCTGAGATTTGTTATCTGCAATCTTTTACATTAGGGTGGTACCGAAAACCTCCTAGAGTAGTTTCAAATCTAAACAGCCTATGCAAGTATTCCATACACAATACAAACAACAAGGGGGAAATGGGATCCCCTTGTCTTAAACCCTTTTTTCCCTTCAAAGAAGCCTGTTAGTCCCCCATTCATACATAAGGAAAAAAACTACAAGTCGTAATACATTCCTTAATCCAAAAATTAAACTTACTTGGAAACTTATAGGCTGTAAGGATTTCTTCCACAAAACTTCAAGCAATGGAATCATAAGCCTTTTGGAGGTCGACCTTTATCATACACCGTGGCGAAGCATTTTTCCTGTTATAAAGTTGTACCATTTCCTGCATTAGGAGGATATTATGTACAATCAGGCGATCCTTGATGAAAGCCCCCTGACTCTGATCCACAAGACAAGACCGAACATTCGATAACATGTTGCTGAGGACCTTCGTAATACACTTGTACACTGTATTACAGCATGATATCGGTCTATACTCAGCTCCTGATTGAGGGGCCTCCACTTTCGGAATCAATGATATTACTGTCGCATTAATTTCCCCGCGTAGTGTCCCTGACTTGAAGAATTCCCCAACTGCTTCACATGTACTCTTACCTACCACTTCCCAAGTCTTCTAATAAAATCCA
The DNA here is from genome assembly GCA_949775105.1 of Oldenlandia corymbosa var. corymbosa. Classification (NCBI taxonomy): domain Eukaryota; kingdom Viridiplantae; phylum Streptophyta; class Magnoliopsida; order Gentianales; family Rubiaceae; genus Oldenlandia; species Oldenlandia corymbosa. The sequence goes on from OX459123.1 coordinate 3,816,816, forward strand.
CTATTGAAGCCGTCCGGGCCTGGACTCTTAGTGTCATCAATAGCGAACATTGCATGTTTTATCTCACCTTCTGTGACATCCTTAATAAGTTCCAATTGCTGCTCCGTTGACAATTGAGATCCCATGTCACATACTTCCTGCTTTACTGCCACCCTCTGCTCTTCTTTACCTAACAGATTTTGAAAAAACCCTAGAAAATGGTCTTCAATGTCTTTCCAGTCCTCCACAATTGTTCCATCCTCCTTTGTATATGAAAAAATTTGTTTACGTTTCTGCTTTTTCCTTATAACTGCATGGAGAAAGGTCGTATTTTCATCCCTTTGCTGAACCCAATTTTTCTTAGCCTTCTGTTGCCAGTAGCTAAAGGCCTGTGAGCTCAATTCCACATACTGATGTATTGCCTCCTTCTCTTTCTCTTGCAGCTCAACATTCTGAGGCTGTATCTGTAGGGCTTTCTGCAGGTCCTCCATATGAATTTTTGCTGCCAGCGCTTGTTGATCAATATTAGCAAACCTGGTTTTATTAAGGTCCTTCAGAAGAGGCTTCAACAACTTTTGTTTTTGGATCATTTGAAACTGCTTACTGCCTTCAATTTCTTGATTCCAAACCCCCTGAACCAAACTAAGATAATTCTCTGCTTTTGACCACATGTTGAAAAAACGAAACCATTTCTTCGTATTGCATGCTGCGTAACTCCACTTGATAACCAAAGGACAGTGGTCTGATAGTCCTTCTGGCTGAATGGTCACAAAAGTCTCATGGTATTTCAACAGGCATTCATCATTTACCATCACTCTGTAATCTAGCGTAAATTCTTTGATCTCCAGATTGCTTGTTCACGTAAAGAAACCCCCATGCGAAGTAAGGTGTTCCAGTTGGCAATCCTCCACCATCATTCTGAACTCCTCTGTTTCTGCTACTGTGACTGGTAATCCCCCAACTTTCTCCATCTGGTTCGATACATTGTTAAAATCCCCTAGGATTACCCAGGCTTCCTTCATATGTTGCCCTATACCTATTATTCCTTCCAGAGCTGTGACCTTTCATTCCTTGCATTTGATCCATATACCACTATCATATAATATCTTCTTGGTGCCAATCTGTCTTCCACCTCGCAGTGTATGAATTGATCATCTACTCTGAGTATATTCATCTTTATCTCTTCCTCGTTCTACATCACAACTATTCGATTCCTTCTCCCATTCTTGCTATTTCCTTGATATTCATAATCTGGCCAGTCTTTCTTCATGAACACTTCCAACTTCTCTTCTTTCATCTTCACTTCTACCACACCAATTATACTTGCATAGTTTAATGAGACTAAGTTTTTTAGCTCTCTTTGTTTCAGGGGACTATGCAAACCCCTTGGATTCCACATGATGATGTTATTCATTGGGAACAATCCCCTTTGTTCCACCACCATGCCCCTCCTTACTCACCCAAATCCCGTAATCATTCAACGGGTTACCACTATGTTGATTATTCGTCTTTGGAGCCTTATTATCTTTCCCTCCACTTGTACCAGCCCTCAGCTCTGTCTTCCCCCTACCTAATTCAACTGCTTTGGTTGTATGGATCTCATTCATCTTTGCCTTTGGATTCACATTCTACTCTATTTTAACTTTCTTCTCATTTTGCACTTGCAGAGCTTTCTTCCTACATATTTCAGCAGTGTGTCCATATCCTTTGCACTCTTCACATCTGGTCGACTTCCATTCATACTCTATGATCTATTCTTGAACCACCCCCTGCTCATCCTCAAAGCAAAGTTTATCAGGAAGGTGTTCTTTGATTTCCACTTCAACCATTAAACGAGCAAAGTCTACTTGTTCTTTATTGGCTGTCAACTCATCCATTTTCAGAGGTTTACCAATAGTACTAGCTAGCCTGCTGAGTGTTTTGGGGTTCCAGTATCTCAACTTCAGCCCAGGAAGTTTAATCCAGATGGGAACTTTTAGAACATCCTCCATCTTGAAGCCAGCTTCAACCGACCAATCCTTTACGATCAAAGGTTTACTATCCATATGAAAATGGCTCCCCAGTACTGCGTTCTTACCTTTCATATTTTTAAACCTAACAATAAAGACCCTATTATCTAACAATAAGGTTCCCATTATAGGCAACTCTTTCATGAAACCATTGTCTTTTCCACCCATACGTAGTTACTAAGGCTTTTCCACAGGCAACTCTTTCTTTTTCTTTATTAATTTTAGAATTTAGGTGTTGCATTCCTTCTAAAATGATTATTGAATTTTATTTCATCATAATTCTATTATAGTAAGTAAAAAATTATATTGAATCGAAGAAAAATATAGTTATAATAAGTACATCATATAGTATTTACAAGAAAACGTGGCTAGAAACCGAATTACAAGCAGTACGTGCCAAAACATTTTTCCAACAACTAACACTATTTTATTATTATCGTTTTCAATATATCATTATGTCAAAAAATTATACTTCTGTCCTTAAAAGAAAAATAGTTTACATTAAATTTTAAAATTTATACTAAAAATAATATTTATTTGAAAAGTCTATGTGAACTATTGCTTTTGTTTTTTTTTTTAAATAGTCCACATTTAAATTTCAAATTTGTACTTCAAAAAAAAAAAAAAGTCCACATTGAAAACTTAAAATGATTTGTGAGAGTATTTTAAAGTCAATGTATACTATCTTTTTGGGGCAGATGAAGTATTTTGTTAGGAAAGAGGTAATAACTTATAAGAGTGAAGCACAAATATCTCTTTCTCCAAGCAAAATCTGTAAGATTGCATTTGCTTAATAAAATAGAAATTGAATTAGAATTAAAATCTTATAAAATTGTAAATAAGGTATTGATATCACAATTCAATCCTAATTCAATTGTTTGGTAGATCTAAACAATCGGTGAGAAATTAGGTTGCAATACTGATACTCGTGCTTGGATGCTTGAGAATTTTATATTAAAATTACTTTGTTGTAGTCTAGCTAGTACAATTTTTACTTTTGAAAAAGTGTACTTTTTTATTTAATTTGTTATCAATTTTGTAATTTATTATGTACATACATATTTATAGAAAAATAAATTTTGATTATGTAGGAATTGTTAATATAATACTTAACATTTTCACTCAACACACAACAAGTAAAAAACAAAACGTCCATGTTACTCTCCCTTTAATTATTTTTAAAATTTTAAAATTTCAAATTTTTTTTGAAATTTGATACTTAATATAAAAGGCAGTTTATGCATATTAGTGTTCATTTGTATATAAATTGACATTAATATGTGTATTCTAATCATTATAATTTTTATCATAGAATTATATATAAAAAAATATAAATTTAAAAATATTGAAAACTTTATAATTTTTTGCGAAAGGATGTCACATATTATTGAATATATATATATATATATATATACATATATATATAACATAGGTGTACATATGAAACAGTTTTTTAGAAAAAGTTCATAAAAATTTTAGAATGACTAATGTGTCATAACATAATAAAGGAAATTTTAATCCAAAATTGGTACAATTATTTCTTAATTTTGTTTAATAAAGTCCTGATGTAGTTATATTTGTATACATATATATATAACATAGGTGTACATATGAAACAGTTTTTTAGAAAAAGTTCATAAAAATTTTAGAATGACTAATGTGTCATAACATAATAAAGGAAATTTTAATCCAAAATTGGTACAATTATTTCTTAATTTTGTTTAATAAAGTCCTGATGTAGTTATATTTGTCATTTTTTGTGAAAAAAATGCAATATTAATATTAATGTATAGATCTCATTGATAATTATTAAATTGATTTGTACTATACTTGTCAATTTACAATACATAAAAACATAAACTAGTTGGACAAAAAGCCCTTAAAGCAAAAAAAATAAAAACAAAAAGAAGAGCAATCATGCCTAGTGTTGAAAGGAAAAAAATAATTAAAAAAGGAAGAAGAGGAAAATGCCAACGCTCAAAGGAAAAAACTACAAAATAATATAAAACAAAAAGAAAATAAGAAGAAATCGCCAGTACTCAAAGGAAAAAACTTTTAAGAAATCAAATAAAATAAAAAGAAGAAAGAAAAGAGAACGCCGACGTTCAAATCGTCAAAGTAAAAAAAAGAAAAATGCTTGAAGGAAGAAAAGTTACTCGGGGTAAAATGTAGTTGTCCTTCTCTTTTTATCGTTGGAGAATGATTCAAAGTAAACTTAGTTTAAGATTTAGTTTGTTAAATTTCCTGATTTTTTTGTTTCGCAGTTTGAGTCAACTTTATTTAGATTGAGTCTTACTTTTTCTCTTGTTGGTTATTTTGTAAAGTCTATAAAAAGTATTCTAGTTATTTGTTCTTAGCCACTGTCTTTCAACAATGGTTCCTTTTTTTTTATTTTTTCTTCCTCATTTGACATATTCCAACATGGTATCAGAGCTTTTTGATCCTGAGATCCTGTGGAATAAAAAAAAAAGAAAAAACTATGGCTTCCAATAATTTTTCATTTTCCTCCGCCACCAATTTTCAAAGGTGGGAATTATCAAAATGTCAAAATGAAAGCTCATTTAAAGGGTCTTGGTCTTTGGCAGTGGGTTGCTAATGAGATGGAATTACCACCTCTAGGTAACAATCTGACACTTCTCAGATCAAGGCTCATGAAGAAAAAGAAACGAAGGCTCCAAGAGCTTTATCAATAATATTTTCAGCCGTTTCGGAATCAGTTTTCACAACAATTATGACTTGTGAAAAAGCAAAGGAAGCTTGGAATATTCTGTAGCAACAATATCAAGGTGATGAGAAGACGAAAAAAATGAAGGCCTTGAATATTAAAAGAGACTTTGAGTTTTTAAGCATGAAAGAAGAAGAAACTGTAGAGAACTATTCTGAAAGATTGATAACAGTGGTGAACAAAATTCGTTTGATGGAAGAGTAACTACCTGACAGCATGATTATAGAAAAGATGCTAGTGAGCTTGCCATAAAAATTTGAAGCAAAAATCTCGTCTCTTGAAGAATCAAAAGATGTAAGTACAATGACTCCATCGAAATTGATCAGCTCTCTACAAACACAAGAGCAAAGAAGAATTATGAGAAATAATATAAAAGAACAAGTAATTGATGGAACTTATATGGCAAGGATTTCAAAAGGGAAGGGTAAAATCCCTAAATATGAAAATTTCAAGAAATCGGGTCATAAAGAAAAGAAGTGCTGGTTTAGAGGAAAGCCTCAATGCTATAAGTGCAAAAGATTTGGACACCTAAAAATAAATTGAAGGACTAAAATTGAAGAACAAGCCAATATTATGTTGGAAATTGAAGAAGAAACACTTTTTTTAAAGAAGGTTGGTGAGAAGGTGCATCAACAAATACGAAAAATGCTCCAAAATTGTTTGGTTGGTGAGAGAGTGCATCAACAAGGTTGGTGAGAAAGTGCATTAACATATTTGACGAGAAAGTGTGTCAAAATTCGTTTTTTTTTTTCATTCGCATCAAAAGTTTTTGCTACTTTGAATCATGGGAGAGTGTTGGAGAATGATTCAAAATAAACTTCGTCTAAGATTTAGTTTGTTGAATTCCTAATTTTTTGGTTTGCAGTTTGAGTCAACTTTGTTTAGATTGAGTCCTACTTTTTCTCTTGTTGGTTATTTTGTAAAGCCTATAAAAAGTATCCTAGTTATTTGAGTATAAAGTGAACACTGCAATAAAAGTTTATCAGCTACTTTTTTTTAATAATAGTTCTCTTTTCTTTTTTGTTTTTTCTTCCTCATTTGATATATTCCAACATTTATCTCATCAGCCATTAATGGGGATGGGGAACTCAAATTTACCCTTTTTATTTTCAGTTTTTTGTGTTGTAGTTAACTCTCCTATTTGGGAGTCTTAGCCCTTTCATTTTTTGAAGTTTTGGTTACCCTTTAATGGATGTTTCTGCTCACCCTAGGATGGGTGTATCGGTTCTCCGGTGAGAGATCTCGGATCCTCCTCTTTAGGAGGTTTTATTTATTTATTTTTCTATGTTATTTTTAGATGTTTCCTTAATAGATATGATGGACTATCGGATAAGGAATAAAGATATAGAGAGAGCAACATAGAGTCAAGGTTGTAAAGATAAAGGAAAGTCTCGTGAGGCAAATTGTAATAGCTCGATGTAGATGTGTATCTCAATCCTAGATGTATTGCTTTGCTATTTGGATGATTTACCTTTCTTCTAATTTTAATATCATTCTTGTTTTTCGAAAAAAAAGTTATTAAAAAAAGGCCTACTAACTAATTTACACTACTTTTAAATCTTCGGTGAACTACCTTTTATCCCTTAGTTTTAGCTAGATCTACCATAAACTCTTTGAATTCAGATAATACTATCAAATAACCCTTGACTTATAGTCAACTAACAAAATACCCTTTCAACATGCTAATATGATCATCAATTTTATATAAATGGTCAAAAATACTCTTCAATCCATATTTTTTAAATTATATAATTTAAATATTTTTCAAAATATATCATAAATGAAGTTAAAACAATACTATATTAATCATTTTATCTTAATGCACTTAAAAAATAAATATTCAAAATTTACTACATTATTTTGAAATAAAATAATTTTTATAAATTAACTTATGTTATTTGAGAAAGGCGTCAAGGGCGTTGATCCCAGTTTACTTATAACTACTCATGTTGACGGACTTAATTGCTCTGTAATCTTCCCTATTTGGCTTAGGTTTCCTGAATTAGTCTATGTCCTACTCTTTAGAGATGGTATCAGAGCCATGAGAAGAATTGTAATTGCTGATCCTTATCCCAACAACCGCTCCTGATATTCAAATGAATTTGATACAAAAGAACAAGAAGACTGTTAAAAATAGTCTAAAACAAGAATATGATATTCCTGAAAATTTAGAAGAATTGAATAAATGGACGATTCCAAAGATTGAATTAAAAACTGTATATCAGTTAGGCACTTTTGAAAAATTAGGATTAAAACAAGTTGTTAAAACAACTGAAGAATCTATTTCGTTAGATAATGAGGAAATAGAAATCAAATTATTGCAATCAGATGATATTAGTAGATATTGTCAATTGTATAAATTCACTCATATTGGTTTGGTGCAAATTGCTTTTAAACCATTAACCTTAGGAGGACTACCAGAAAGCTTCATAGCTTGTTTACGAGATGCTCGAAATTTAAATTGGAAACAATCATTAATGGGGATAATACAATCTAGCTTAGCTCAAGGACCAATTTATTTCAATGTTTATCCAAATCTTTCATTATCTTTGAGTGACGTTAATATACTTGATGCATTAACTTTGAATGTTAAAACTCATGGATATAATTATATGACTGGATCAGAATTGATTTGTATATGCTATAGAATTTATTATAAACCTTTAATGACTTTAAATCCCAATTGTAAATTAATTGATAAAAAAATAAATGAAACAGTTTTAATTGAAACTAATTTCAATAAATCAAAAATTACTACTAGAAGAACAATTAAATGGGATGAAATACCTATTCCAGAACAATGAGTTATAGAAAAATCTGGTAATATTCGGTCACAAACAAATACAGAAGTAAGTTCTATTGAACAAACTCCTGAAGGACATGTTTATATACAAATGAGGAATAATCCATTCTTATTGAAAACAGATCTTCTAGATCTGGACTGTCTAGATCATATTCAAATCATTATATTTCACCTCTATTAGAGGATAAAGATTTTATTCCTAGTCGTGCTTCCACCTCATATAGTGAACATCCTTATCATGTTTCTACTTCCCAAGTTAGTGAACGTGATGAGAATAATCGTCATGTTGATAAATTAGTAAAAAATAAAGAAAATATTGTTAAAGGAGTTTATAACACTAAAGATGAAGAAATAACTGAATCAGAAATGGCATTCTCAATATGAATAAGATAGATTTCAGTCCTGGTTCTTTGACTAGAAATCAAGTCAAAGAAGAATTTAATCTTCCAAGATGGGAACCATTTAGAAAATGGTTTTTCCCAAATTTTTCTTTAGAAACACAAAAACTTATTTCAGATGAATTTTATAAGTTTTTATCATATCATAATATCTTATTTCCTTTTGTGCCATGGTTTATATCGATTTATATTGAACCTCATATATGCGTATTGGAAAGAGATTATAAACTCTTGAACGGAAATACGTTAAAAGCAATATTTCCTCCACAACAACCTTTTAGAATAGAAAAAGAAAATAATGTTATGAGTTTTTCTGCATATTCAAAATTATTTGACGATGAAACATCAGTTATAACTGTAAAACAGATAAATAAAATAATAGAACAGAATAATTATACAAATGTCTATTTGAATGTCTTAGGAGAACAAATTTTATCTTTACAAGATAGGTTGGACAAATTGATACATTTAGTAGAAAAGAATAAAGATACTAGTCTTAGTATCACTAGAGAAGATGTTGTTGCGGCACCAACTCTTCAACCACCACCTGAAATAAAAGATTTTAAATTAAAATCTTTGTCAGAATTAGAAAAACTATTAGATACTAAATTTAAAAATTTAAAGATTAATACTCTGGAAGAAGAATTCTCAGAAAAATTAGAAAAAGGCAAAAATTATAAAACTATAATAAATGATGAGATTAATAAATTAAATAAGTATGCTAATAAACCCACTCAAAGACTGTATTATTATAATAGACCTTCTCCTGCAGACATTTTACATGAAGAGCAGGAATATATATTAAATAATAGTTACAGTGGGAAATGTATTTATGAATGGAATATAGATGGATATACTGAAAAACAAATTTACAATTTGGCCCATAGAATGCTAATGTACAGTACTATTTGTAAAACAAATGGAAATAATGATGTAGGAATTGCAAAAATGATAGTTGCAGGATATACAGGCCAATTAAAGGGCTGGTGGGACCATTATTTGTCTCCACAAAATAAAGAAGAAATTTATAGAACAGTTAAACAAGAAGGATCTCAGATTATAGAAAATGCAGTTTATACACTGATTGTTACTATATTAGAACATTTTACAGGAAGAATTTCAGATAATAGTGAAAATATTTGTACTCTATTGCAAAATTTAAGATGTAAAACATTATTTGATTTTAGATGGTATAGAGATGCTTTTCTCAATAGAGTCATGGAATTGCATGATAGTAATAGTGTTCATTGGAAATCTAAATTCATAGATGGATTACCAAGTTTATTCGCAGAAAGAGTTAGAAGAATCTTAAGAAAAGATAGGATAAATATTCCTTATGAAGATTATACTTATGGAAAGCTAATAGGAACTTGTATTCAAGAAGGATTAGCTTTATGTAATGAAATCAAATTAAATCAACAGATTAAAAGACAAAGATTGACTGAAAGAAAGCAATTAGGTCATTTTTGTAGTCAATTTGGTATGGAAATTCTATCAGAAAAAAGAATGATAAAAAATTTTTAAAAAGATGATAAGTATTATAAGAAAAAGAAGAGAAAATATTCTCAAGAAAAGTTAAATAAAAACGCAATGAGAAAAATGAAAAGACTTGAGAATAAGAAAGATAGAGCCAATATAATTTGTTATAAATGTAAACAGCCAGGACATTTTGCAAATAAATGCAAAATGAAGAAAAGAATAAATAGTTTAGATATTAGCCAGGAAATAAAAAATGAATTAATTAATTTGTTAAACTCAGAATCTGAATCAGAAAGCTCAGATGAGGCTGAAATAGATCAGTTAAGTTATACGTCAGAGAGTTCGGAAACTGAGACTGAGTGTTGTGATCCTTGTAGGGAAAACAATAATTTTATAAAAGAAATTAATGATGAAAATGAAGAATTTTATAAAATTATATCTCAATTTAGAGAATCGGATATTAGTGTTTTGACTAGTAATAATATTTTAGAATTCTTGAGATCAATAAAAGACCAAGAATTAAGATCAAAGATAATTGAACAAGTTAGTAATATTCCAAGTAGTAGTAATGAATCATTAGAAATAGATAATAATCCATACACAATAGATAAAGTATATAAGATGCTTAAAGAAAAATCTAATAGGACAGAAAAAGCTCTTACCACAGTAAGTGATTTAGGAGAAGAGATTAATAATCTTAAAGAAGAGATAAAAATTTTAAAAAAGCTTAATAAAAGCTTAGATGATAGAGTCTCTAATTTAGAAAATAAGAAACAAGTAGAATCCTATAAAAATATATTAATAAGTGAAACAGGAAATGAGAATTTCTTAGGATCTTTAGATTTAATCACTTCCTTTAAATTCCATGTTATTATTAAATTATTAATAGATCATGATTATCAAATAGAATTAATAGCACTAATTGATAGTGGTGCAGATGTTAGTGTCATACAGGAAGGAATAATTCCTACTAAATATTTTGAAAAAACAACTCATGTGGTAAGACATGCTGGTGGGAAAGCATTAGACATAAATTATAAATTGTCTAAAGGATATATTTGTAATAATCAAGTTTGTATCCCTGAAAGTTTTTTAATAGCCAAAAATATAACTAGCCAAGTTATACTTGGAACTCCTTTTATAAAAAGAATTTTCCCTATTACTCATATTGATATTGATAGTATCACAGGAACGTATGATAAAAAACTTGTATCTTTTAAATTTATAACTGAACCTAATACGAAATTTATAAATGAACTTAAAGATCTTATTTTTAGGAAAAATAATCAGATTAATTTCTTAAAATTCGAAATTAACATATTTTCAATTGAAGAAGATTTAAAAAATCCTAAATTACAAGAAAAGATTAAGAAAATATATAATAATATCTCTACTGAGATTTGTAATGAACATCCTAATGCTTTTTGGGATAGGAAAAAGCATGTAATTAGCCTTCCATATGAAGATGATTTTGATGAAAAAACAATGATTAAGACAAAGGCAAGACCTTGTCAAATGAATTCTGAATATTTAGAATTATGTAAAAGAGAGATGAATATGTTATTAGAAAAAGGATTAATTACAAAATCCAATTCTCCATGGTCATGTACTGGTTTTTATGTCAATAAACATAGTGAAATAGAAAGAGGTAGACCAAGGTTAGTAATAAACTATAAACCTCTTAATAAAGTACTAAAATGGATTAGACACCCAATCCCAAATAAAAAAGATTTATTAGACAGATTGTATGATGCATTAATATTTTCTAAGTTTGATACAAAATATGGCTATTGGCAGATTCAAATTGATGAGTCAGATCAATACAAAACTGCTTTTAATGTTCCTATTGGTCATTTTGAATGGAAAGTAATGCCATTTCGATTAAAGAATGCACCTTCTGAATTTCAAAAAATCATGAATGATATTTTCATTCCTTATAGTGAACTTATCATTGTATATATTGATGATATATTAATATTTTCTAAAGATATACAATCGCATTTTGATCATTTAAACATATTTAAAAAATTAATAAAACAAAATGGATTTGTTATATCTCAGTCAAAAATATCGTTGTTTCAGACAAATGTAAGATTTTTAGGGCATAATATTGAGAAAGGAAAAATAATTCCTATTGATAGGAGTATTGAGTTTGCTTCTAAATTCCCAAATGAAATCTTAGACAAAACTCAATTACAAAGATTTTTAGGAAGTCTGAATTATATTTTACCTTATTATAAAAATTTAGCATATGATACTGCTATTTTATATGATAGATTAAAAAAGAATCCAATGCCTTGGACAAAGGAGCATACTAGGGTTGTGCAAAAAATAAAAAATAAAGTAAAAATATTACCATGTCTAGTTTTGGCAAATCCCAAATGGGAAAAGATAGTAGAAACTGATGCTTCGGATATAAGATATGGTGGGATACTTAAACAAGTATGTCCTCAGGATAAAAAAGAACAATTAGTAAGATATTATTCAGGAAAATGGACCCAGAGTCAAAAGAATTATGCCACTGTGGCTAAAGAAATTCTTGCAATAGTTAAATGTATTTTAAAATTTCAAGATGATTTATATAATCAGAAGTTCACGATTAAGACAGATTGTCAATCAGCAAAATATATGTTTAATAAGGATTTTAAACATGATGTTTCTAAGGAAATGTTTGCTAGATGGCAAGCTAATTTAGCTCCTTTTGATTTTGATATTGTATATAAGAAAGGAAAAGATAATCATCTTCATGATTTCTTATCACGTGAATATTTGCAGGATGGAGTGGAAAAATTATCGATACGTTAAACCTCGAACTATACTTCATCATCCCTATAATAATATATTAACCGAATATAATTTGCTAAAAGCAGATATTATTATGAAAGCGATCGGTTAGATCATTTTATGAGAATCAGAAGAATGCTAAATGAATGCGAGTTGGAATTTTGCCAACAATGGAACATTACAGATGATCTAGAATATGTTAATGATATGATCATCATGTTCTCTGAGAGATTAGCTCAGACAACAGGATTCCTACAGCGTTGTGAATTTCAACTATCAGTCATAACTTTATAAAATTTTTGCAGGAATTATGTATCCACCTGATCGTGGACGAAGCGGCCCTTATAGAGGTCGTGGAGGACGAGGGATAAATCCTGTTATACAACATGGGAATAAAAAGCTTATAGCTGCTGACTTTTCAAAATCCCAGGAGGAATCCTCCTCATCAAATGCTAAATTGGTTCAAATAATGGACTTTATTCAGCATGATTTTGCATTATATAAGCAGATTATGGATCAAATCCAAGAGCAACAAAGTGATACCTTTGCTGCAAAAGTAAGTGAAACTGACCAGGATGATATCAGGTCATATGAAAAAGGATCCACAAAAGAAATAATATTTCTTCTTGAAAATACTGATATTCAGTGGAAAAATGATCCCTGGGTAATATTCGAAAGATATCTATCCGAAAGGGTGATGATACCGGGTGAGTCATACAAACCCAGAAATTATTATGAGAATATTCTCAAACAAACATGTGAAATAACACATTTCCAATCTAATCAGACTACTACTGAAGTTTATAATTTCTCAAAAATTGTTATTAAAAAAATCCTATCTTCTGAAGAATGGGGAATTTCAACCCTTTCTGAAAGGGAAGTACGTAATACTCCTACTTCTCCTGCTTTGAAATTTACTTACTGGGATTACATCCAAAGTTTTTATAAAACCTTTTATTATGAAAACCCTCGAAAAAAGCATACTTGGTTCATTAAAATATGTTCCAATGTATATTCCTCACCTATACCTAATTGGTTTATCCAATGGTGGGCATTATATGGCCCAACAACAAAAATTTTGCCAGAAAACTTTTCAAAATTATATTATCAATAGTTAAAATCTTCCCCTATCATTGATAAGCTTCAACATAGTCATATCTGTGCCCCTGGAAAAATCACTTTGTTATACTTCTTTATTGAATTCTCAATTCCCTGGATTTATAAATGGGTTCCAGAGTTTGGATTTAATGAATTCCGAATTCCATGTCTTTATAAGACATATTACACCAAATTTTGGGATAAATTGACAAAAATAAATCCCAATACCAAAAAACTGGAAGGACAAGATTTGTTGGATGAAATAATCCAGAGGATAGAAGAATATACCAAGGAAAAAGGACAACTTAAAGAAAATCAAGATGAAGAAAGTCCATTTAAGCACATCACAAAAAGAATACAGCTTCAGCAAGGTGCCATAAACAAGGATGAGATAATATCCGCCTACATAAAAGAAGTCAAAGCAGATCTGATGAGAAATTTAAAAAATTTTGACAATGATAATATCTCAGAAAAATCAGATGTTTCAATGAAAAGCATTACTTCCAATGAAGAAAATTCATTTGCAGTATTAGCAGGAGAATCTCAGTCACAAGACAATGATGACGACCATGATGAATTCATCAACAATCTGTTACATCAGATCCAAGAAACAGCACAACCAGGAAAAGGAAAAGAAAAGCAGTGACAAGATAAAAAAGGAATCTCCTTTTGACAAAAGAAAAAAAGAAAAGCGGTGACAAGACAAAAGAAGGAATCTCCTTTTGACAATTGAGGCACATGGATCCCGCTAGAGTCATATCTGAAAAAGACATTCACAATAAGTGAATGGATTTCAAATCCATTTGTAAAATAGAATTTATAATTTTAGAATTCCGGGGCCTATAAATAGAGATTGATAGTTTAGTAGGAAAGGCACCGATTTCCTTACCAATTTCCCTTTCCTCTTTCTTCTCTCCTTCCTCATTGTAAAATAATTCTCAGTGTTAAGAAGTTTGGAATAAGAAGAGCCCTGCTCCCCTTTTTCCTGTAAGTATTTTTTATTTGTTTGTATTTGTAATGATAAGCTAATAGCCAGGTGGTTGGGATAAGAGGATGTTATTACAAGAATTATCAGAGCTCCGTTCCTGATGAAGGAGGGGTAATTTACTAATTAAGAGAAATTTTTGCCTAGGGTAAGAGTAATTTTGACTGGTCATGGTATTATAAGTAGGGTTAGCCCTGTTTAAAGCCGTGAGAAAGGCGTCAAGGGCGTTGATCCCAGTTTACTTATAACTACTCATATTGACGGATTTAATTACTCTGTAATCTTCCCTATTTGGCTTAAGATTTCCTGAATTAGTCTATGTCCTACTCTTTAGAGATGGTATCAAAAAATAATGAGAGATATACCGAGGATAAAGAAAAGAAATAAAATACTCCCTCTGTCTCAAAATTATTGTCTAGTTTGAGATTTTACTTTTAGTATAATTTGAACTTGAAATGAAAACTCAAACTGGATAATAATTATGGGACGGAGGGAGTATAATTATCCCATAGCCAATTTCATGTTTAACACTACTCGTGGTACTTAGTAATATTACAAAAAGATTTATAGTAGATCAAACAAAAACTCGGGTAAAATGTTATTCGCCCAAATTAATTTTTTTTAAAAAAACTATTTCCCAATTTCTAATTTGTCTTCTTCTTTATAAAACCAGTAAAATTTTGGTTTTTTGGGCGCTACAATTTCTCGTCACCATAAGCAGAAACTCTGAACCAACAAAGACCATTAGGGTTTATCACTCGTAAAGGAAAATGGCGACGGGATTAAGACTGGTAACTGAGAGAGTCGGTGATGGAGCCGGGGAGCCTATTCTCGATGCCCAAAACGGCGAGGAACTTGTCCACGTACAACCATCTGTCTCCATCGCCCTCGGCAACCGCCCTCTGGAGTCCCCTGGAACCCTTTACATCTCCTCCAAGTAAATTACTTGCTCACGCCATCTGAATTTAATGGTTTTTTTTTTTCTGTTTAATTACTTGCGTGTTGAAATATGAATGCATATTTGTGCTCGAATTGTAGGCAAGTGGTGTGGTTGAGCGACGTTGACAGAACAAAGGGCTATGCCGTTGATTTCTTGTCCGTGTCTCTTCATGCTGTTTCTCGCGATCCAGAGGCCTATCCATCACCTTGCATTTACACTCAGGTACTCTTACAGTTGATTTTTCTGTTAATTTTGCAAATTGGGGTTTAGGGTTTAAGGCTTTACTGTGGCTAATTTGAAGTGGGGTTGCCGTATTTCTACCATTTTTATTGTTTCTAAACGAGGAGTCGTTTACCGAAAATCTGGAATTATTGTGTTAATTTACTTGGTTCTTTAACCTAATAGAGGGGTGTTCATGAGCCCTGCACTGATATTGCAAAATGTGAAATTTTGCTTTTGTGGACTGGATATGTAGCTTATGAGCTGTGGATCTATGGGTGGTTACTGATCCATGTGATAATTGATTTAGTTTCATAACTTTTGATACATTAGATTTGCTATTTTAGGTTTATTTATGCTAATTTATATCTATGGTAATGGTGAATATGGTTGATTTTAATACATATTGCGTGCTAGGATATAAGGTCTGTCATTGACTTTGAAAGAAAGGAAGATATATGGGGACTGAACTTGTTGGTTTTGAGTGTAGGATCATGTACATTTCATTACACTCTGTTTCCTTTTCTCCCTGTTTGCTATGAAGTTCTTCTTTTTGTAATTGTATCCTCTGTTAGTTTTGTCTGGAGAGTGGAGACTGCTTCATTGGAATATCTATCAGCTTATTATCAATCAATTGCTGGTCATATATGATGCAGCATCCTAGTTTCATCCAGGACTTGTAGGAATTATTATTGTCTTGTTTTGCAGATTGAGACTGGTGTTGAGGATGATGAATCAGAGTCTTCAGATTCTGAAAATAATGAGACCCTGGACTTGTCAAAGATCACTGAGATGAGACTTGTCCCATCAGACCCTGATCAGTGTATGTACTTTTTGCTTTTTCTTGGAGCTACTTTCATTTTTAAGATGCACTATTTGTAATAAGTTTTCCAAACTTATGCTTTTTTTGGTGTTTCCTTCCTTTTGAACAGTGGATACGCTGTTTGAGATATTCTGTGATTGCGCTGAGTTGAATCCTGAGCCTGTTGACGGTACTTACCTGTTCAATCATTGAAATGTTGTTTAATTTTTTGATTGCATCTGGATATATTATGTTTCAACAAACTAATGAGTTTTGATGTTAAAATCTCTAGAGGAAGATGGAGAACATAATTGGGTATTCAGTGCAGATAACCTGGTTACCGAAAGTGGAGGTATGGATTTGACGAAATCTTTTGTGGTGCTTCTTCCAGAGATTGGTGCATTTAGTTATAATTTCATCTGCTTTATGCTTACTAACCTTTTAATCTAATCTGTTTCTTTAGATGGAGAGGAGTCTGAATGGATCTCACAAAACTCAGTTCCCACAATTGGCCATTCTAATGGGGATCATGACTTAGCAAATACAGTCCTTCAGGTATTACTCTGGGCTTTGCGTTTTTATGAGCAAACTTTTTCTCCAACAAGATAGGTTATCTGATTTTACTGCAGAATGTAACTGCACATTTTCCTGAATCGATGTGATGCTTCTTATCTATCGAAGTCTTTGAATTAAGTGTAGTAGTGACCATTGAGTTGTGTTACCTTGGGGCCTTTGTCTCCTCTTTCTTCAAAAGTCATAAATAGTCGAAGCAATTGCTTGGAGGAACTGTCACTTAAGTTTGTATGGTAAAAGTTTGTAAAGATTGCATTTTCACCTTGGAGTCTTGGACTTGTGTGTTCTCCAGAAAGCATTTTCAATCAGGTTTTGAACCATATACTTTATAGACAAGTGTAGTTTTATTGTTTAACTGACCTAATCCATATTTGCGAATAGTAATGATAAAAGGCTTGCTAAAATTCGAGTAGATTGCATAGTGAATTGTGTGCCACATTCATGTTGATAATTAATCTGTTTGATAATCTTTTCGTATGAATTTGTTTCATAATTTTATTGTTTCATTGGCCTAATCCTGGTTTGTGAATAGTAATGGAAAATGCTTGTGAAAATTGCAGTAAATTGCATAGAGATTGATGTGCCGTACCCAATCTGTTTGTTTTTTGTAATCTTTTAGTATGTATTTGTCTAATCAGTGACCAGTCAGGTGAGAATCCACTTCTTGCTTTTCAGTATGCCTATCCTTCTCACATGTGAGCTAAGCCCCATTTTTATTGTGCGACTGCTTAGCCACTGAGCTAATTCATCCCACTGGGATGATCATTTTCCCACTGGAATGCTTAGATGACCATATGTCTGGGACTTCTAGTTGTGTCACATTGAACCTTCAGTAGGAAACTAACATCTCATAAACTTTGCAGCTTCAAATTAATGATCAACGGTTCGAAGATGCAGAAGAGATGGAGAGTGAATAAAGATGACTACAGCCTATCGGATACTTGCTGGAACAGGGACAGACTCACAACTTCGAGAGATATCTTAGTTGATTTTATGAACGGGAATGATGCTAGAATCAATTTAGACATGAAGTTTTCACCAAAAGCCATTGCATTAACTTTGTATTAGGTGGGTGGATATTTGTGGTAAAGTAATCACTCTTACTCTAAAACTGCCATAGGCTCCAGACCTTCGTGTAAGGTGAAAAACATGTGTCATTTAGCATCAGTGTGATTAAGCGTAAATATTTATGTGTTCTCACTTTTTGAGAAGTTTCGTGACTTTTCATCCTTTTGAGGCATCTATATTTTCACCATTGAAAATCAATATTTTACCTTTGCGGAGGATTCATTCTTTCATTCATTGACGCTAAATTGCAAATTGGGGAGGTATGGAGAGAGAATGAGATATTTCTAAGTTTATAGTACCTTTCTTCCTCGCAATATAAGGATCCCAAGATACAATGTGCTCCTTCAAAAGAAAAAATAAATAAATAAATTGAGAAAGGGGGTGGTAGACATCAAAAAAAATTGCAGTAGGGATGAAAAATGGAGTACGAAAAACTTTTATTATTGTTACTAACAAATATGAAATATTTGATTTGATTTGATTGAATATTCACAATTAATATGTATTATTTTATTCACGATAAAAAAATATAACTATGTAATATTTAGCATTAATGATAGGTGATTCATTTCCCACAGTTTAATCCCCTAGTTCTTGTATAAATAAGGAGCTCATTCATACTTCGAATATATTTAAATACAAGTCTTTTATCTCTCTCTACTCTCTTGTCTATCTTCTTTGTTCTTATTCTTAGTCTCATATTAGTAGTCTAGCATTAATTTTACAATACGTTATCCGCACGAGACTCTAGTCAAAAAGAGTTTCTACCATCGCCCGAAGTTAGTGCGTATTGATTCTGAAGGCCTAAAGGCTCAATGAATGTTTTAATTCTACCACCACCTGAAGTTGGTGCGTATTGATTATGAATGCCTAAAGCCTCAGTGAATATTTTAAACCTAAAGCGCCTGAAGCACAGTGGCCTCAAGTTAATTCAAGATCTCAGTTTAGGCTTGTCAATTCAAAATTGAGAAAGCGAATTCGGCAATTAAAAATCATACTATTTGATTTTTATTGAGATTATTTGAGTGACATATGATTTTATTAGTCAACGAGTTCTTAGACAAAACCCATCTATGATTTTTTTTCATTATTTTGCTTTGGTTTTGGTTTCTAATTCCATAAACTAAATTACCTGGTTTGTTATGGCCTAATCTCGTTAATATCAATGCATTATTCGATGTTATGATGCATATTATTATACTCTAGGAAAAGTAAAAGAAAAATGGAGGAAATTAATAATGGAGTTTTTGTTTTTTTTTTGTTTTGGTTCCATCCAAACCTTTTAAAGTAATTATACCATTTTAGTTCAAAACATATTTACTTAGTGTTGGTGTCCTTTTCCTAAAAGAAAATTATTTGAAAAGCAAATTGTCGCTATGCTGTAGTAATTTGCTATGTATGTCGACAAGAATAAATGTTTTTATGTTTTCACTGATAATATGCATAACGTTGAAAATTTTTGAAAAAAATTATTATTCCAAATTCTTCACTGATGATAGCAGTTTATTATTTTCTTTGTGGTATATACTATTATTGTTTTGTGAAGAAATGTCAACCTTAGTTTGGAATTTTTCACTTCCTGAAGTAAGTGAACAATTAATATATATATATATATATATATAATTTTTCACCCGAAGTGAAAGATTAATGATAACAAAACAAAGTTGCTACTGAAGTAGCAATGTTAACCATATTAAATTGCTCCAGTTGTAGCATTATAGCGAAATATCTAATGAAATCTTATAAATTGATTTCTTTCTATTCCTTGAAATGAGTGGGCGATAAATTATTTCGAGTCAAATTATAGACATTAAATCTGCAGCAATTATGTATAATATGCAATTCTTCACCTAAAGTCGGAGAGTTAATTTGAAGACATGTTCAATTTAGATATGGTCCATTTCCTGAGGTAAATGTAACGATCATGCAATAATGATAGTGGTAATTCTAGCAAATACACTATTAACCACCTGAAGTTGAAAAAATAGTGAAAACACTACTATCCATCTGAAGTTGAAAAGTAGTATATTGCAAATGCTATCTTTATGGCATAGAAAACCATTAGGTTCACATGATTTGTATACCCACAATTATCTTATTGATATCTTCAATATATTATTGAGAGTAGACGAATTCATTAGTCCTGCCGACAATGAATTAACAAATCATAATTCGATATATGTTAAATTTTTTGTTAAACACCCTGAAGGTGATTTAAAAAATTTAGAGATAAAAATCTCCAATATGTCAAACACCTAAAGGTACTGCAATCTTTTAATCACTATAGTAATGATATTATTTTATTGACATTTCTATCTATATGTTTAGAAGAATAAAAATCTGAATTTGTTAACGGTAAAAGTATGCCTGAAGCATAGTGCAACTTCGTTGGATATTGTAGATTTTATTAATCGCCATGAAGATGATGCTAGTCAATGATAAACATGATCAATTAAATGCTCAAGTAGAGCATATGCCACTGAATTGTTTTTGTAAAGGTAGATGAAAATCTTCGTAGAGTATAATTACTCCGGAGAATGAAAACAAATAAATGCTCCTGAAGAGCAAATATAATGAGTTCATTATTGCCTTTGCAAGAGCAACAGTAAACAAACTTGGGTCCTAAAAGAGCAAGAGAATATTGAAGGAAAAAGTGCATTGAGATACATTATATTCTCCAAGGTATCAAAGAAGAATATAAACAGCTCTACCAACACAACTATTTGGGATTTCAAAATTCATTGTTGTCTCCATCAGAGCAACAATACACTTTGCTTTTAAAAGAGCAAGAACACTTTGGTAGAATGAAGTGAAAATAACTAAATAACTAATACTCATCAGAGTAAACACTCATGTAGAGCAAAATTATTCTTATATATTTGAATAATTAATTCACTATTTTCTCCAGAAGAGAAATTCTAAAATTTGGCATAACTACTTAAGCCATTCAAGAAGAAATAATAAAGTTTATATGTTTTAAATTTGGAGAACCAAGAGTTTCTCCCAACAAATTAGATTATCAATCGATGTGTCGATGAGATGACTACATGTATGGTTCTTGTTAACTTGCAACCTGAAGTTTGCAGAAATTTTATTATGGAGTTAAATTGGTAACTTGCAGATTTTCATGTTCTGCTCTTATGAGTATTTTGATTTGACAATTGTGATGAATGTATGACTCAATACCAGAATGATAGAAGTTGAAGATTGAGTGCCTATAAGAGTAACAATGAAGCGGTCCAGTAGAATCGTTTATTGCATTACCTCATGTATAATCGAGAAAGTGTTAAAACACAAAAGGCACCAATTATATGCAAAAGACCAAACATGTCGTTATAAATATTCTCCCAAAGTTTGGTTTTTGGTCAAAAACCATACATATCCATCTTCAAATATTATATGTGCAGTTTATATTATAATTATTCCACCACAATGCACACAAAGATGGAGCCTTCATAAGAGGTTAGAAATATATGTTAAATATTGAATTTCTAATTTTTGAAATTATTGATGTAGGATTAACTACTCGATGAACAGATCTTATTAGTTTGACGAGTTAGTTACTCTCAAAAAGGATATATTAACTGCTCGGTTAGCTAATCATTATTTTAGCGAGTTAGTTATTCCAACATCAGGGGAAGAAGTTAAAACAGCGTATTTATGAATCATATGGACAGTATCATTATCTCATGATGATCCTCGATAATATGAACATGAAGTTCAAGAGATAATGTTTAAGACCAGATGTTTAACTGACCGAATGTGTAAATATATCTTATGTAAAAACCTGTCATTTCGATAATGTGTCCCTGAAGGACTATCTATCACTATTATTTACTTGAATGTCTATTTGATGAGTGGTAGAACCATCTATTCCGATGATAAAAATACTCGTATATGACAAGGTTTATATCTATAGAGATGAAAAATAAGAGCGATCATAATTCATAAGAATTTTGAACTGGAAAAGTTTCCTATTACGGTGAATTAACTTCCAGAAGAAGTCTATGAATACTTGAGAAACTTAATGATTGTGAGACCTCATTACCAAAGAACATGGAATCAATTAGCAATAAAATGTCGAGATGAAAATTGCTTATGTTGCAACAGTAAAATAAATGAAAATGAGGATCATGAAATGAAAGTCTGTTGTAGATGCAAACATTAAACTTATATGCCACAACTAATGAAAAAATGCAATACACACTTGACGATGTGTACTTAGAATTGAAATTGCTTGCAAACTAGAAGTTTGACAAGTGATATGCCGGCTAGATTTTGGCGGGTGAATGTGCAAAAGATTATCGAGCAACCTCTTTGTTGCATAAGTTTTTCCAAAATCGGTTTATCTTGTGGTGGATGAAAAGGAAAATCTTCCGTTATTTGCTAATCGGGCAGCAAATGAAGATAAGAAATGTGTCCCTTGAATATAGTGATCACTTAATACGTGATACTTGATATTTAATAATAACGTTTATATGAAATCCCCGAACGGTTAAAAAAGGGACATGATTCCTAATTCTCGAGAAATTAATTCAAAAGACTTGCGTAATTTATAGTCTTTTTATGTGTCTAGATAAATATTTAGGTTCATATTTTTGAATATAATACATATAATTATTTATGCATTTATTATATATTTGGATATATCATGTTTGTCGATCATGTGATTGTTTGTGATTTTCTCTGAGCTTAAATGATCATATTCGCATGATAATATGTTGTGATGTTTTGTAATTTGGTTAGTAACAAACTTTTGTAGAGTTTCAAAAGGCTGAATATTATCGAAACTTATCACGAAATTCGAATAGCCTGAATATAAATAAAACTCCTGAAGAGTTATATCATAGTTATGAACACTTCTAAGGAAGTTCAAAAGGTTGCTACTTGCGTGAATAAAGGATAATGAAAGATCTTGAGTAGAATCTCAGTCTAAATAGTTTGGCTTTTGTATATTCAATACCCATTGAGCGCACTTGAATAAAATCTTGATGTGCATATAGATCCTTCTTCTTGACTTTTTATTAATGATGTAGACCGATTTGGTCCTGAAGTACCATATAAAGTTTCAGTTTATCTAATCAATTAGTCAAAACTTGGATGTTGTATATTGATACCTTCAAGATATGATGGTCATGCATCTCCATTATTATAAAATACTTAAGATTATACATGTATATGAAAATAACCGTCTACGTGAGAAGTCGAAGTAATCTGTCTATTATTGACTTAAACAATCATGAACCTGGTCAATAGCTTGGCATGCAATGAGAAGATTACAAGTGGCGTATTTAACAAGGAGGTAAACCACGCTGTACTCTTTTTCCCTTGATCGAGGTTTTGTCCCAATGGGTTTTCCTGATAAGGTTTTTAACAAGGCAGCATCACATTTGGAAGTGTACTCTTTTTCCTTCACTATGATTTTATCTCAAAGGGTTTTTCCTAGTAAGGTTTTAACGAGGCATTATTCAACAAAGGTGGACATTTAAAGGGGGAGTGTTGTGAAATATTTGATTTGATTTGATTGAATGTCCACAATTAAGATGTATTATTCTATTCACAATCAAGAAGATAATTATGTAATATTTAGCATTAATGATAGGTGATTCATTTCCCACAGTTTGATCCCCTACTTCTTGTATAAATATGGAGCTCATTCATGCTTCAAAATACATCTGAATACAAGTCTCTTATCTCTCCATACTCTCTCGTCTCTCCTCTTTGTTCTTATACTTAGTCTCATATTAGTAGTCTAACATTAATTTTACAACATTGTTATTATTATTAAGCACACGAGTCATGAGTGAGTTAAAAAACAATTAAAAAAATCAATACCCACGAATAAAAATTAAATACATAAATTATAACCGAATTTGTGTCAGGATCCCATGAATACAATTGTACACCTAAATTCTAATTGAAAGACTAGAAAATGAGCATTGGGAAAAGGAAAATATGTTCACCTAAATTATAACTGAAAGACTAGAAAATGAGCATTGGGGAAAGGAGAATAAACCTACACTTCTGGGTATACGAAAAATAGTATCGTGGTTTCACAAACCAATCCTTATTCAACAATTTTTTGATAATACGGGATGATCTCTATTTGAACGTCCAAGTCGTCACCCTGATCCTCCCAATCTTGGAATATCCGTTTAAACAATACCATGAGAGTTATAGTTATTGTCTTACTGAACAATACTTTCTTATTAGTTTAATACTATTTCTGATCTTTATTACAAGTCATTTTGGTTCCATTAAGTTTTACCTAATATGTTCTTGCAATTGAAAAAAAAACTTTTAAAAATATTTTCTAATAATTCAAAGAACACTATGAAAATGAAAATGTATTTTTAAAATTTCTTTTTTCAATTGAAAAACATATTAGGTAAAATTTAAGACATTTTAAAATTCCTTATAATAAGGACCGGGAGGAGTAATAGTAGAGTTTCAAAATTTAACATATTATAATATTTTAATAGTAACTTTTATTTATTTTGTCATAATTTTGACCGTTTAATTATTAATTTAATGATACGGGGGTTACATCAATCCATTCATCGAAACCTATTAGCTGGGTATTTTCTCATCTCCTGATCTCATGCCAATTAATTACTTTCTTCTTTCTCTTTCTAAACTTATTAGCTGTTGTTTTCATTTCTTTGTAAATCTTTTTTCTCCTTCTTCAAAACCTAAAAAAAGAAGAAAAAAAACCAACAACTAGGGCGTTCTACTTACTAATGTTTACTTCATCATGGAAAAGTTTGATTGCATCCAATTCACTCCTATTCTTTACTCCTGACCTTTCCCGTAAATCCTTAATCATGCTTCTTGGAATACTATTTTTTTTCCCTTCATATACAAAGTAGAGTGAGTTTTTCTCCTCTTTTTCTATCTCAATCAAACAGAGTGGGAGTATATATTTATTCTCTCAATGTAAAAGAAAGTGGTTTTTGTTTTCCTTAGAATTGGGATTTGAACCTCCATTAATGTTCTTTTAATAAACTGTGTAAGCTCTTTGTCTCATGTTGTTCAAAATTGATGTCTAATTTGGTTGTTGGAGGGGCAAAGAAAATTCTGGTTCGAATGTTATTGGGATTTGTTCCATGAACAACAAGTGTTTGATAAATCTCTGAGTTACTATTTCTTGAATTTTTTTGGTTTAATTTGCATACTTAGAATTGATTTATATGATCTTATAACCATGTACACCAGCTTTAGAGTAGGAAAAAAAGTTCGTAAAGTTGTTGAGTGGGAGAGTTTGTGAAGAAAATAAATGAATATTTGAGAGTCATCAAGGGAGGTAATTATTTTTCAATTTTTTTAAAAAGAAATTAATTAGCACCGTGGAATCAAAGGAGATGAGAGGATAGCTAGTTGACTAATATAAGGGCAATTTTGTTAAAATTATAAAAGTTTGTTTTGGATGCTACAACTATTTTGGCAGAATCGCAAGCCTTGAAATATACTTCCTCCGTCCCATAATTATTGTCCTGTTTGACTAAAATGAAAGATTTTATTTTTAGTCAAAGTTAACTATATTTTGACCGAATATACCCCTGCATAATTGTCTTCTCTTTTCTCATATTAGCACCCAAATTTAAAACCAACCCCAATTCATTCTTCTTCTTCACCGGATATATCCCTGCCACGAATATTCAATCAAAACTTAAGAATAATAATTGAAGAAAATATAGAGTTTCATCCTTCTTCTTCATCGGGAGTAATGAATCTGAATTCTATTAATGAAAGCATAAATCACATTGGAAAATACAACTCCACATCAAGCCCTTCGACCATCACAAGACATCCATGTCGCAAATCTACACCGGCACCGTCCATTCGGCTGACAGATCGGGGGCAGGCGACGGTGTTTTCAACATCGGAGGAGTTATTGGTGGAGGCAGCCGGTGAATTTGCAAAGTACTTGTTGATTTGTTGTTACCCAACAAAGCTTTTGAATCGATGGCAGAGTGCGTCGGCGGAGAATCACTTTGAGTACCAAAAGGTTGGAGATGATGACAAAGTGCGTCGGTCAAGCAGGTGCGAATTGAGTACCAAAAGGTTATCTGAGATTTATTGCCGGCTCGTTCAAAGCTCCGGGGAGTTCTTCCGATTTAAAGCTCCGGTTTTAGTGATTTTTTTACTAAAGGGTAAATGAGTAACTTACTCCATAAAAAAGTCAAATTGGACAATAATTTTGGGACAAAATTTTTTTTGGCAAAGTGGACAATAATTATGGGACGGAGGGAGTATATTCTTTTTGGGAAATCAAATCAAAAGCTTGCCAAGTGAAAATTCTGTTACTACTTAATACATACCAGGCTGGCAGCCCTATTAGTCCCGACCCGGCCCGATTTGGTCCTCCAACGTTACATTTCCGACCGAGTTTCCGACTCCATTCGATTCTTCTCTTCATTACACACGCACCCTGCAAATCTCCATTCTTTGCTTATTAGCTGCACGCCAAAGTTGTACCCACTAAAAATTTAACCAAATTATATTCACAAAATTAGATTTTTCCGAAGGGTTTTGGACTGATCAATGGAGGTTGAACTGGAGGAGGTTTTGAAGGATCTCAATTCCTTGCGGAGTTCATTGCCGGATCCTTCTATCCAAGAACGTATTGATAAAGTAATGCACTCTTTTTCACTGTTCCTTTTGTTTTTTTTCCCATTTTCCTTACAATTCAGGTGGAGGGTTTTGATGCTGAATTCTAGTTTGTGTTATGCTAAAAGTCAAAGCTTTGATCAGCGTGAATTCGAGATTAGATGGGAATTTTGAGAATGATAGAATTTAATGATTTTTTTGCAAATTTTGGTTGAAGCTAGTACAAATGGGATGTAAGTACTTATCTGGGATTTTTTAGGGTGAATTGGAGGGTGGGTTTTTCCAAAACCTTGTAAATGAGTACGGCATTTTTCTTGGTTTTGCTTTTCTTTTAAATTTCACATTTGCTTTGCTGTGGAACCTTTTAATTTCTACAGTTAGCTTTGATTGCACAAGCGTGTTAAGTCTAGTATATGTTGTTTTTGCATGTAATGATGTAAATGTAGCTTACATAATTTTTTCTTTTTTCTTTGTTTGTTTATTTTAGATGCGATCTCGGATTGAGAACCTCTCGAATCTTGCAACGTCAGTCCCTATACATCGTTCAAAAGTCAAGGTGGAAAATGTTTTTTTCTATGATTTGGATGATTGTTACATTGCATTGAAGGTTGACACATGGGCGCTGTTTCTTATCTGCACAGGATATGAGTGCTGAAGTAGTTGATAGCAACCCTTATAGTAGGCTTATGGCTCTTCAGAGGATGGGCATTGTGGAAAATTATGAAAGAATTAGGAAGTTTTCCGTTGCCATTGTGGTAAGTGTTCTATGACTTCCGTTTCGTGCATATTTGATGTTTGTAGATCTTCGGCTGTTTGTGCTAAGCTGCCATATGTGCTTGAGGAGATCATCAGACCTGTGCTACCATACAGTTTCATCTAGGATTTCCTTTTTCCAAACCATCTGCAGATGCGAATTTTGTCTTGCGTTTTTATCTACCATTTGATGAAAAATTTCATCCCAATGGTTTAGTGTTTTGTTGTGGATAGTTACTATGGTACATTGGCAATTCGTGGTTTCTCTTCATGAACATGATTTTCCGTGGCTTGATTGGAACCTTTGTTTATCAGTTGATCTTGTATATCTTGGTTAGTTTGTAAGGTATTCTTTCTATTAACTGATAGCATATTACAAAGATGAAATCAGATACTGGCTTTAAGATTCATTGTTTATTTACAGGGTATAGGTGGTGTTGGCAGCGTAGCTGCTGAAATGCTGACTAGGTGTGGTATTGGCCGCCTGTTGTTGTATGATTATGACAAAGTGGAGCTAGCTAACATGAATAGGCTGTTCTTTCGTCCAGAACAGGTTTTCTTTTTGATTCTTTTTTGTTCTTTAATCCCTTTTTGTGGCTGAACTGGAAAACTGATTACAAGTAAACCACAAAGAGGGAAGAAATTTTTTTGACCTAAATTTCTTGTTATCAAAATGAGTAACAGTTTACTTTGGTCTTATCAGGTAGGAATGACAAAGACAGAAGCTGCCGTCCAAACACTTTCTGATATCAACCCGGATGTTGTGTTTGAGGTAGAAATTTTATGCGTTGTTGTCATATTTACTTGAATAATTGTCGTTTAGCCGGTTTCTTCTGATCTTCTAATGATCTGCCTTTCCACTTGGATGCTTGCGTTGCATGCTATATAGTCTCATTGCATCTTGTGGGTTTATTGTTGTGTATGTTTCCATATTAGTCGGCGGTACTAACTGTTTCCATTTATTTCAGAACTACACGCTGAATATTACAACTGTCCAAGGCTTTGAGACATTTATGTCAAGTCTGAAAAATAAGTCATTCGACCCTAACAAAGAAGGCAGTGGAGTTGATCTTGTTTTAAGTTGCGTAGATAATTATGAAGCAAGGATGGTTGTAAATCAGGCAAGGCAGTTGTGGTCTCTATTAGTATTTTAGTCATGTTTGCTTCACTTTCTTCGATTTTTCCTCCTTTAAAGTTGATGATCTTGTAGTTCAACGTATCTGCTAACTTTGTTATACTATTTGTTTCAGGCTTGCAATGAACTTAATCAAACTTGGATGGAATCTGGTAAATGGGTTAGCTTATTGCGTTATTCATTGCCACAATTCCTTCTTCATTCTTTTTTTTCCTGGATTTGTGCGTGCACATCGACGTCGCCCCATCATCTTTAGAATCTTTGTTAGCCAAACTAGAATGTTGATGGAAAACGTGTGCTTACAACGATTGAGTTTTGCAGGCTGCTAAATGAAGTATGCTTTATTTGAACATAGTCTAAAAATGCATTTGTTTGGTTTGTTTGACTGTGTGGCTGAATTTTATATTTGCTTGCAAACTTGATTGAATTATTGGTGTGAATGGTATATAAACACTTGAAATGTTATGGTGGTCTTACAGTATTTTTTTCTTGTGCAGGTGTATCTGAGAATGCTGTTTCTGGCCACATACAGTTGCTTGTTCCTGGAGAAACTGCATGCTTTGCATGTGCACCTCCATTAGTAATTTCTTTGATCAAGCTATATTGTATTTTGACTCCAAGATCTTCCTTTTAGAATCATTGCAGTATCCATATTTAATTTTTTCTTTTATTCCCACTGATGCTATAGGAAAAAGTATTTCTTGTAATTATGTGTGGAAATATGGTTTCATTACTGCAGACTCCTGTTGATCTTTTGCTTGCTTGTGGATTTTCTTGTTATTTATCCTGTATCCTTTCATACGCTATCTATTAGCAGAAGCAGTAGATAACTGTTAGTGATCTTTTTGTTAGGTGGTGGCTTCCGGTGTTGATGAACGGACACTAAAGCGGGAAGGAGTATGTGCTGCATCTCTACCTACCACTATGGTGAGACAAGTTTTCTTTCTTATTAGTTTACATTGAATACTTTCTGGCTCTTTGTAATCTAAATCCTTTGACAAGGTGAAGTAATCTTCTT
Organism: Oldenlandia corymbosa var. corymbosa; assembly: GCA_949775105.1. Classification (NCBI taxonomy): domain Eukaryota; kingdom Viridiplantae; phylum Streptophyta; class Magnoliopsida; order Gentianales; family Rubiaceae; genus Oldenlandia; species Oldenlandia corymbosa. The sequence goes on from OX459123.1 coordinate 3,846,194, forward strand.
AAATTAGGCGGTAAACGATTTTGAATATTTTAAGACTGGCTAACCTTTTCTTCTTTGTCATCTTTTTTCTCTTATTTTTTGGGGTTAGCCAATAATGTCATATTAATTCAGCTTTTTTAAAGATTATAATTATAACAGCATCCTTGTACTTCATTTGTTGATTTTTTTTCTCTTTATTGTATCACTATTCTTCTAAAAGGAATGATCAAGCCCTAAGGGACCTATGAAAATCTCTTTTTATTTATTCCTATTAACTCAAAAGAAGGGAAAACAAAAAAATAAAATAGTAAAGGGGAAGACATAAAATTCATGGAATGAAACATTTATAAATGCCACAAAGCATTTAAACTTGAAAAGAAAATATGAACATAGGCCGATTACGATGGTAACAAATGATCCATGTAGCCGCATTGTGGGACGAAGACATTGTTGTTGTTATCTTGCAACTGTATCCCGTCATAATTTGCCGTCTTTGTCGATATATTGACTAAGGGCCTCTCAACTGTTACTTAAATTTGTACTGTGCTGGTCTGTTGAATCAGGTCGTTCTACCCTTTTTTTGAATGCTAAAGTTTGTAGGCTATTGTGTTTTCAAAGAATTACACGAGAAGTAAAGTCTCTATTGATTATTTCTTCTTTTTCTTCCTTTGATGTCCGGTCTCATTGATTTGGCCTGCAGGGTGTTGTTGCCGGCCTTCTTGTTCAAAACACCCTCAAATATTTGTTAAACTTTGGGCAAGTGACCCCCTATTTGGTAAGTTTCATTTACTTCCTTTCTAGTTACAAAGAAACTGAGGAAATGAACATGAAGTATCATTGATGTACGTCAATTGATGTCAGGGTTACAATGCCCTGAAAGATTTTTTCCCAACGATGGAAATGAAGCCTAATCCTCAGTGTTCTAACTCAGCTTGTTTGGAAAGACAGGTAAATCTTTTGTGTTGGAGTGCAGAAATTATTTTCGTGTGAATTTTCTTTCTTGTAATATATCTGCGCAATGATATTTGAGCTAATGGCTTCTTAATCGCAGAGAGAATACATGCTTACTAAGCCTGCCAGGGACGCTGCTGCTAGGGAAAAGATGGAAGCAGAAGCACTGTCTGCAACAGAATGCCCCATCCATGCGGAAAATGAATGGAACATAAGGTAAGATCCACCCAGAATTCGTTGCTCGCTCAAAATTTGGGAATAGCTATATTATCATCGTTTGCCAAATAATTTAAAGATTTGCTTTCTGTTGATTTCTCCTTAATATGTTGTGGCATTTACTAGTTAGATAGAAGTCTTTATTTTGCTGTTGGCCATTTTATTGAATCGTGTTCTGTCTTCTGTTTGCGCTGTCAGTGTTGTTGATGATAGTGAAGTGTCTGGCTCAGACGTGGGAAGTTCAGGTAATTCTTTTCCTCCTTGCATGATGTCATTTGGTTGATTTCTGTTCCATTTACTTTTTGACCATCTACCTGGGATTATTTTATATGAATTTGTTAAATCTTCACTGAACCATATATATATATGTATGTATATATAGAAACCACCATAGAAGAAATCTTGCAAAAGGAAAAAACTAACATAAATTCGGTAATATTCAGCTGAAGCAAGTATTCAAAATACCTCTGCTCATCTTTTGGAATGGGAAACCCATTGTGTAGTGATGGACTATTTAAGTCTTTCTCATGAGTAAATATGCTTGAGGTTTAACTAGCTATTCTGATTTGATCCGTTATTAATTCACTCATCAACTTTCTACCGTGCAATACGGTGCTTGTGTTTGGTATCTGACATACAGATGGAACATTGCAGTATTTTTTGTCTTATGGAATTTTCCATATTTAAACAATCTTCTTAGGCTCATTTGAGAATTAGGAATATCAACACTCGATGCGAAGACTGGTAGTTTTTGTATGAAATTACCAGTCACTTTTATGACCCAGATTTTGAGGTTCGCCAGAAAGTACGGTGGCTCTAACCTTGACTTTTATGATTCTTCTCTCAAAATTTTAAGCAAAGAATAAGTTGATAGGAGGGAGAATGGCAGAAACACTTGCATGGCCTTCAATTTGTGGGCTTGGGTTTCTGTACGGGGTAGAGTGAAGCATTTCATGAATATTGAAGCAAAAACTTCCTGCAATATGGCTCTATAAAGCTTAGTGAATAAGTTTGCCTTACTATTTATGATGATATTCCGTGGAGTGCATATCCCCTTAGTTTTTTGATGAGTGTAAGAGTCTTGTGAGTAGACATCCAAACTTAAAGCCGCTGTTGTCCATCTTCTGATTTTCAGTAAAGTTGGTAGAGTTTTTAAGTTCATCTTTTTCTTTCTTTGTCTTGGCTTGAGGCATTAACCAGATTGCTTCTCTTTCGCAATTTTACTACTGCTAATCCATTGCTCATCTGCACCTGCATGCTCTCAAATACTGAAAGTGATGTTGTCCCTTTTGTAGCTTTTCTTTCTTTTCAAGAATGCCAAATTGATACACATTACATAGAGAAGTTCAATAACTTTTATTTCCTCACTTTACCATTCAGAAACTTTTGTTTTTATTTTGCTGTCTAAAACGCCCGAGGCTTGGCAATTTGCTGGATCACTTTTCTCAGGTGTGCTCCCTGAAGGCCTTACACGCGAATTGCCAACTGCAGATGTCTATACTGATCTCCCAGCCTCAGACGAGACTAGCACATTTGATGATCTAGAAGAACTTAGAAAGCAACTTGAAGCCCTCAGTTCTTAATCTAGTGTGAGAAAATTTTGCAATACTGTATGTTCAATACATCTTCTTAAGCCATACAAATTTGACATGGGTTCTACATCTGGGGTGTTGCTAGGTTCCTATAAGCTAGAGTTTAGACTTAATCCGGACTAGAGAGCTCTGATTGTTATAGAGTAGCATTGAGTGTATTTTAAAGGACGATGAATAGCCAGAAATTTGGCTTTCCATTTCAATATTTGTGGTATTGTATGAATTGTCAGGATGACAATTGAACATTGTTGTATGAGTCAGAAAGTTCAAAAAGTTTCAACAAAGTAAAACTCTGGCAGCACTTTTACTGTGTACGATGAAAGGGAGCTGTCATTTTGAGCTCAACAGAAAATTTCTTGGAATTCCTTTGCTTTATTTTATTATCCTTAGTTTGCCTTGTTGTAAATTTGCTTTCTTTTCTTTGCTCAGAATGCTTTCGCACATAGGGATGATATAACTTGGGTAACTGAACCCTTGAATTGACTTGTTATTGTAGATGGCACGAGGTCAAAGAATCTTGAGATTCGTTTTGTAGATTATTTGTAATCTATTGGTTCCCAATTAATTGTCTTGGTTGCTGACCTGAGGGGAGGAATCCTTTCTCCAAATCTCGTCAACTTTTCCAGTTTTTGCTATTCTTACGAAATTGATAAATAGTATGATTGCTTAATTGCCTAAAATGGATGCAACAATTCCTTCAGTGTTTGCATAAGAACTTCCTCCTTCGCGCACTGCTTCCTTAGCCAACTGCTTCCATTTTACAGCATTGTTCTTGAGCTCTATTGATCTGTCTCCAACAATGGCTTCTTTTATTCCCGTTTCCACCTCTCCCCTTTTAACTATTCCATCTTCACCACTCAAAAGCCTCACCCCCGTTTGCCAAACATCAACAATTAGCTTTGCATTTGTCGGTTGATCGCTCAACTGTGGCATAACCACCATTGGCACTCCCAAACTCAATGCTTCAAGAGTAGAATTCCAACCACAATGTGTCAAGAAACACCCCACAGCATCATGAGCCAAAACTTCAAGTTGAGGGCACCAGTTCACAATTAGTCCTTTTCCGGCCAACTCGGACGCGAAATTTCTTGGCAGTTTGCTCTCCTCTGAAGCTCGAACTACCCACAAGAAGTCGCATTGGCTGTTTACTAGACCCCATGCTAGTTCTGTCATTTGCTCATCACCAAGACTCGCCAAGCTTCCGAATGATGCGTAGACCACTGTGCCACTTGATTTCTTGTCTAGCCATTGCTTGCAAGCTTGAGTTTCAGGCTTGAAGAGGGTAATACCATAATCTTTGTCATCCTCCATCCGTTTGTCAAGGTACATAGATGGAATAGATGGTCCAATTGTTTTGACATTTGGGTAGTGGCTCACCATCCAGCTCACTATCTAATAGATTTAAGCCGAAAATTAGCAATAACTATAATCAAGAAGGAAATTAATCTGTCATACAGCAAAGCATAGTTGAATGTAATCCAGCAATTAGTCCACTGCAACTTGTAATATAAAGCCTGCTGCACATGTTTGAGAAGAAGAAGAACAATAAACACAGTGAAAAAATCACTTCTAAAAGGTGAAATATGAGGGTATGTATGTGTCTTTTCATGTATTCTATGTCAGTCGCTGAACCATTTCATTGTTACTTCACAAGTTTAGATTCTGTCATTTGAAATTAGTGTATGTAATTAGTCGTACTTTCACTCACCTGAGGCTCTAGTGTGTCAAAAGTGTTGATCAAGAGGCAATCAGCTTTGTGAAAGTTCAAACTTTGATCGAGGATAAACCTCAGAATAGATGCATATGCTCCAGTACTGTCATTCACAAAAGAAGGCATATCTTGCTGCTTGAATATGGATGGCACCAAAGGCAGTGATCCTGTTATTGATTCTCCTTGCAAAGGTAATCGAAGTGTCCCTTCATGTAGATGATAAAATATAGCAGAAACTATAGCTGACTGAGTAAAAAATGCAGCTCCTTGAATTCCAAGTTCTTTTGCAACATCATAAGCATAATGCACGAGTGAATCATAAACAACAACTTTCACAGGCTCACCAGAGGAGGCTTTCCCCTCCAAGATCAAAGGCAGATGTTCCAAAACTTTCACCTTCAAACTCTGAATCCTTGCTTCATGGGCATCCTGATTTTGGGCTGAATTTTCAGGTACTTCTTTTTCTTTGATTCTTTCAGGGATGCACTCAAATTTGATCAGTTCGGATTCATTACCTGCTAGAGAAGTAGTCTCTATTGGATTTGTGAAGACTACTGTGACTTTGATACCTTTGGAAGCTATGAGCTTGGAAAATTGTAGCAGAGGGTTAATGTGGCCTTGTACAGGCAAAATGAGGACTAGAACATGAGTTTTGGTAGCCATTTTAGTCATGCAACCATCAATTTTGCACCAGTTGATCAAATACCAATTTTCATGACACAATCATTGATCTGATAATCATGATATCAAATTGTCAAATAATAGCTAGTGGATCAATCATCAACCTGCACTAAGATATTTTATGATTAGAAATGTACTAGGCCACCATGGCTCCACATGAACTATGGATGCGGGCCAAAACGGCTAGCATACCAACGAAAGTTGACAGTGATGCAAATGTCCCTTTCACCGTTCCCGTAATTTCTTTGCTTATTTTTTTGGTTTTTGATAATTTGATTTGTTGCCAAAATTTTGTCTACCTCCGTATTGTGGATTCTACACCTTATTTATGTTTTAGACAAGACGTAGATTTGTGTAGTTTTCTATATTGTTTTTTGCAGCTCAGAATGTCACATCTTTGCCGAATTGTGCGGCATTTTTTTGTACATTTTTCTGTTACCAATAAAATTAGGAGAATGCTTAGCAAGCAGAGTCTAGGATTCTTTGGGGGAGGGGAACCCAATAACGTGTGTAACAGAACAGAAAAACAGGTGAACAAAAATCCTGATAACAGTGATTTCCTCTTCTTTTTGAACAGGGAAAACTGAGATAAACTACCTGTGTTATGATTTTGTTGTGAGTATTTTTCTTGCTACAAATCTTGTTATCTTTCCATTCCTGTGATCTTGACAAAAATGATTAGTTAATTAACTGGCTAAAATGGATGCAACAAACTGTTCAATGTTTGCATAAGAACTTCCTCCTTCACTCATTGCCTCAGACAAATCCTTCCATTTTGAAGCATTTTTTTTAAAGCTTAGTTGCTCTGTCTCCAGGAATGGCTTCTCTACTTCCAAGCTCCACTTCTTCTCTTCTCACTATTCCATCATCACTGGTCTTAAGTTCCATCCCAATTTTCTAAACATCAGCCATTAAAACTTCGCATTCAGTTGTGGCATAACCACCATTGGCACTCCCAAACTCAATGCTTCAAGAGTTGAATTCCAACCACAGTGAGTCAAGAAACAACCTACAGCATCATGAGCCAAAACTTCAAGTTGAGGGCACCAGTTCACTATTGATTCTTTTTCTCCGACCTGGGATGCGAAATTTTTAGGCAATTTGCTCTGCTCAGAAGCTCGAACTACCTACAAAAACCAGCATTAACTCTTTGCTAGTCCGCGCGCTATTTGATGAGTCCATATCCACCGAGGATCCGGACCGACCCATCTACCAATTATGGTCCAATCGACTTTACAGAGGCAGTTCTAAAACATGAAACCTAATGAGATTTGGCATGCCTCAAGGTAATTCCATGCCTATAAATAGGTTCGATCACACCACAATACGGGTACGCTATCTTTAGCACAAAACGCTATTCATATACGTTCCTTAAACCCTTTTACTGACCTAAGCCTTAGAGTGTCTACCCTCAGAAGACCCCCGAGACCCTCTTTTGCAGGAAACCCTAGCCGGAGTTCCGCTGTCAAGCCGGCGATACTATTCCAGACTTCGTCAAGTGGCACGTCCAGTGGGACTCGAAAACTAGGGTTTGTGTCACGAAAACCTTCTCAGGTTTCCCTAATCTTCTACCGGTGCAATTTAGGGTTTCTGGAACCATCTGCACAATGGCTAGGGTTAAAGAGAACGAGAACAACATGGTGCCTTTGGGTAGGCGACACAGCCCAGCCGACAACACTACCCTGGCAGAGTTCAAAAGAAGACAGGAGAGGAAAAAGGCAGGAAGAAGCCATGAAAAAGGGCACGAAAAGGAACTAAAGAAAGAACTTTTGGTCCTTGGCTCCTCCTAGCCCAATCCAAAGATACAAGACAATACCAATCCAGCGACGAAAAAGGAAGATTTGCGTCCACCTCGAAATACCGCAGCATCCAAGAAAGGTTTGGAGGATCAAAATTAGGCCAAGATCGAGGCCGAACTCAAGAAGCTGCACGATGACAGCGATTTTAATCAAAGGATGAAAAAATATGTCCTGGAGGAGTCCAAACATCGCTGTCTCCTTGGACAACCTGATCCAACTGATCAAGAATTGGTTGACCTGATCGACGAGAAGGAGGCCCGTCGCACCTTAGACCTTCTCGAGGCAAGACGAGATACGCGAAAAGTCCAAGAAGAGGAGGATTATCAAGAGTTCTCGGATCGAGAAGGCTTCCTGGAAGATCATTCAACTGCCACACGAGACACTGTCTACTGGAACGCTTTCAGGAAGAAATACCCAGGCTTCAATATGGCTCTTGAAGAGTTTGATGCAATATACAAACTCGAGGGTCCTCGAGATCACTACCAACGGAGATCCTCAAGCGTCGAATTCTTGGGAGAAGGAGATTGGAATCCCCCAAGAAAGACCAATGTGCACGACCAATTGGGACCTAATTGGCGTCGAGAAAGTCCCTAAAGGGAGGATTACAGACCTTTCCATAGGCAGTCTTGAGAGAACAATAACGCTGGAAGAGAATACAGATGGGGGAATAACCATTATCCTCAATACTTACCACCCAGGTGCCAACAGCCTAACCTTCACGAGGAGCTACCACCTTACCCTCCTCGAAATCAATAGGCGATAAGGGGGCAGAATGTGTCAATTTGAGAAGAGATGAGAAGGATCATTGGAATGGCTGTGGACCGTAGCCCTTTTATATCGGAAATTCAAGATGAGCCGAAGCCCCAGGACTTTGACTTTCCCAAGGATTTCACAAAATACTCGAGAGATACTGATCTCTCCCAGTGGCTACAGGGATATGTCCATATCATGAGAATCAGGAATGCACCGTTAAACTTCATGGCTAAGGCCTTGCCTTCCTATTTGATCGCGCAAGCGCAAGGGTGGTTTGAACAGTTACCGGAAGGAAGTACAATCAGTTTTGAAGACTTTTCCATCAAATTAGCCACCCATTTCTTCCAAAGTAAACAGATCACCAGGATGTCCATTGATCTCTCCACGATCAAGGTCAACACAAAAGTCTCTCAGATTTCTATCGGTGTTTCATCCGAAAAATCCTAAAAAATTGACAACATAAACGAACGAGACGTTCATAATGGGTTCATCCAAGGGCCTAATCCGTTTGGGAAGTCCTCGATGCTAAGGGTAAAGCTCTTGACTAAACCTCCTAGAAATTCCCAGGAGATGTGGGCTATTGTCGAGAATCACATTCAAAGAGAGCATACACTCAAGCGATCACAAGAGTCTTTTACAACAATCGGGATGAGGGTCAAGCCCAAAGTTGCCATGGAAAACAGGACAAGGTTTCCTAAGCTTGATAGGCAGTTGACCCCTCTAACCAAACCTCGTTGCGAAATTCTTCAGATCCACAAAGATGAGCTGCCAACCCCAAAATCCTTGGCTCCTAATCCAAACAGGTTGACAGAGCAATACTGCGAGTACCACAAAGACCATGGGCATGACACCAAGGAGTGTCGAGAATTCAAAAGGGAGATCGAGAATGGAGTTAAGTCCGGGAAATTTCAGCAATATGTGCAAGGATCTTCTCGACAAAGAAGCAATAAGTTTGTTGTGTCCCGAAACTTTCCAAGACAAAGTTTTTAGGGTCCTCGAGGAGAAAATCAAGAAAATAATTGGCAACCAAGGAACAATGCATAACAAGCTCCCCAACAAGCCATTGAAGGAGCACCACAAACGCTTTAGCATGTTCCTCCAGCAGATCCTACCAAACAAATCACTCATCTGGTGGGAGCAATTTGTGGAGCCTCTCTCGAGGTCTTGTCAACTACAACCATGAAAAACTCGGTACGGACCGTTACCAAGACTCCTCCCCAAAAACCGAGCATAAAGAGATTCAAATGGACAGAGGCCATAGTCTTTACCGACAGTGACGTGGTTCCTGATATTTGACCCCACAGTGACGCCATAGTCATCGAAGCGATAATCAGGAGCGTGCAAGTAAGTCGGGTTTATGTGGTAGTGCAGTCGACATCATATACAACGATTGCTTCAAGAGGATGAACATCCAATACCCCGATATCCGCCCATGAACATTACCATTGATGAGCTTCTTAGATCATACTATTAGTCCAACGGGAATTATAAGGCTCCCCATCACGGTAGGGTTGCATCCCAGGATGGTTACGCTAACTATGGATTTTGCCTTAATAGATGCACCATCGCCATTCAATGTGATCCTAGGGCAACCATGGATGTGTCAAGCTTGAGCAATTTGGTCTCGTTATCACTTGGTGATGAAATTTTCAATAGAAGACAGAGTAGGAGCGGTGGAAGGATGTCAATACGTATCTCGAGAATGTTTGCTCACAGCAGTTAAGAATGGGAAAAAGACCATGAAGTCTAACACAAGCACTGCCATGTCTGGATGCTACCCGATCCAACAGACAACAACGCACCCGCAGTCAGAGGACCACGATGCTGGCGACCTACTACCACTTAGCAGCAAAACCCAAGAGCTGGTTCTTAACGAGAAGGATCCTTCCAAGACCATCCAGATTGGGATATCTCTTCAAGGAACGTTGCTAGCCGAGGTAATCGCCTTGCTACCCGAGTTTCGCGATATATTCACCTGATCACCTACAGACATGACAGGAGTACCACGAGACGTCGTTGAACATAAGCTGAACATCGATCCCAATGTCAAACCTGTGCAACAAAAGAAAAGAATATTCGCTCGAGATCGCAACGATGTCATCAATGAAGAAGCATTAAAGTTGGTCTGTGCTAACATCCTTCGCGAAATTCTTTGGCCAACCTAGTTAGCTAATCCAGTCCTAGTATGGAAACCTGATAACTCTTGGCGCATGTGTCAAGATTACACAGATCTCAACAAATACTGCCCTAAAGATTGTTATCCCTTACCACTCATAGATCAAATGGTCGAGGGTATCACAGGGTATAGAACCCTCAGCTTCCTCGATGCCTATAAAGGGTACCACCAAATTCCCATGGCACAAGAAGATGCGGAAAAGATAGCTATATTACTGACATTGGGGTATATTGTTATGACAAGATACCTTTTGGCTTGAAGAACGCAGGTGCAACCTATCAGCGCCTTGTCAACGCATTCCATGACTAGATTGGTCGAAATATCGAGATATACATGGATGACATGGTGATCAAGAGTAACAGAGATGAACAAGTAGTCAAGGATATGCACGAGATCTTCTCAATTCTCCGGAAGATTAATATGAAGCTCAATCCGAAGAAGTGCACCTTCTGCATGTGATCGCATAAATTCCTAGGATACCATGTCTCCAAAGACAAAATCAACGTCGATCTGGGGAAAATCGAGGCTATCCTTGCCATGAAAGCCCCAAAGAATGTCAAAGAAGTCTAGAAACTCACAGGATCCTTAGCTGCCTTAAATAGGTTCCTTTCTCGAGCCGCAGAACAATGCCTCCCATTCTTTCACACGCTCCGCAAAGACAGGAAGTTTGAGTGGAACGAGGAGTGTCAAAAAGCCTTCCAGGAGCTAAAGGAGCATTTCAAATAGCTACCTATATTAGCCAAACCAGAACTGGGGGAAACCCTACATGTGTACCTTGCTGCCCGAGAAAAAGCCATATCAGCCGTTCTCGTCCAAAACAAGGATGGCAAGAAGATCCTTGTTTACTTCGCCAGTGAAGTGTTGCAAGGGACAGAGACACGATACACGCCCATAGAAAAACTTATCTTGAGTTTAGTTCTGGCTGCTCGACGCTTGCGCCCATACTTCCAATCACATCCGACAATTGTGTTAACAGAACAGCCCATTCAGCAAGTCCTTCTCAAGCCAGAAGCTTCCGGCAGAATGATGAAGTGGACAGTCGAGTTCGGAGAACACTACATCAAGTACAAGCCGAGAACGACAATCAAATGTCAAGCTTTCGCAGATTTTCTTGTAGAGATGCCTCGAACTGTTGATATTCCAGAAGTTGCAGTGCCTAAGAGACACCCCACTACCCGCCCTAAGGTTAAACCTCGAGCCTGGACGCTACACGTCGACGGCTCCCGTTGCGACGAGGGGGGAGGAGCCGATATCATACTGGCAAAGCATGAAAGAATATGATGTGGAATATACTTACGCACTGAGATTTAGTTTCCAGTTACTAACAATGTAGCTGAATATGAAGCGTTGGTAGCAGGATTAAATATGGTTCTAAAGTTGAGAGTTCGATGGCCTCGAGTTTTTAGTGACTCTCAGGTAGTTGTGAACCAAATCATAGGTGATTATACAACAAATGATGAGCAGCTCAAACAATACCTCGAGAGGGTCCTTGACTTAAAAAATAAGTTTGGGAAGTGCATTACTTCCCACATTGTAAGATCGAGACATAAAAGAGTAGATGCGTTGAGTAAATTGGCCTCCTCGAACTTCTCACATCTTAGTCACAAGGTTTGGGTCGAGATCCTCCTCAAACCTAGCATTCAAAAAGTTCTCGTAATGACCATTATCGAGGATGGAGATACATAAATGACCCCGTTCATTCAATATCTAACAGACGGAATGTTGCCAAGTAGTAAATCAGATACTCGAGGGCTCCAGTTAAAAGCAGCCAAGTACACTTTAAGGGACGGAGTGCTATATAAGCACGGGTACCTGCTACCCATGCTACGAGGCATTGGACCAAAACAAGCAGTGTATGTCCTCGAGGAAATACACGAGGGATCATGTGGGGCACATATGGGAGCTAGAGCACTCGCTAAGAAAGTACTGCATTCCGGGTACTTTTGGCCCACGGTATTCAAGGATGCATACTAGTTTGTACAAAAGTGCGATAGATGTTAGCGCTTTTCTCCCATTACTCAACAACCACAGCATGAGATAGTCACCATTCAAAGTCCTTGGCCGTTCTATCAATGGGGCACTGACATCATCACATTTTCATCTAAAAGGGGCAGGACGAGTAAGATGGGTAATTGTAGTAGTAGATTACTTCACCAATTGGGTAGAAGCTAAACCGTTGGCCTTAATATCAGGAAGACAGGTGCAGGATTTTTTCTGGCAAAATGTTGTTTGCTGTTTTGGAGTTCTTGGGTCATTGTCTCCAACAACGGAACTCAGTTCGAGAGCAACCCCTTCAAATCGTGGTGCAAAGAAATTCAAATTGAGCGCCGTTTCTCGAGTGTAGCTAACCCTCAAGCTAATGGCCAAACAGAGTCAATTAATAGTACTATCCTACATGGGGTCAAGACCAGGTTGCACGACACTAAAGGAGCTTGGGCCAAGGAACTTTCTCTCGTCTTGTGGTCATATCGCACCACTGCCCACTCCTCAATAGACAAAACTCCTTACAGTTTGGTCTATAGCATGGATGCGGTTCTCCCAGTCGAAATAGGCCTTGCAAGTCCTCGAACAATCAACTTTGTTGAGAGCTTTAATGATGATGAAATCAGGCTAAACCTCGACTTGCCCGAGGAGCGACGGGATGCCGTTAGGATCTGAGAGGCAAAATACAAGGAGATCCTCAGGAGACACTACAATAAGCGAGTCCAGGCGACAGATCTAGCGGTGGGGGATCTTGTACTTAGGAAAAATGAAGCCAGTCGAGCCGAGGCCCTTGGAAAACTCACTGCAAATTGGGAAGGACGTTACAAAGTTATTCAAGCTTCTCTAGCGAGTAGCTATCATCTGCAAACAACAGACGACAGTGGAGTCATCCTCCCTCGATGGTGGAACATTCAGAACCTCCGCAGGTTCTATGTTTAAGCCTCTATTTGCTACATGCTAGTTTAGATTACTTGCTTTATCTGCTTTATTCGCTTTACTGATTTTACTTCTTCATATGTAATGCTAACCCGGGTCCTCGGGTAATTATTCAATAAAATTCATTACATATTTTCTTACATCGTCGACATTATCATGACTAGTTAATGAGATGGACACCCTCTTTAGGGCCATCCTCGATTTGAGTCGTGTATTCAACATCCGGACAAAAATCGAGGAATTTCTCTCGTATTCGCCGCAGATCACGGTATTCAATTGAGGAAGTCGTACTCAGTACCCTCGAGAGAGCCGTGTACTTTATATTCAGCTAAACAAAAAGCGCTATATAAATTATACTCGAGTATGAATCAAAAAACGACGCCGACAAGGCTCGAATCAAATACATTGCCCTCACACCATGTGCGGGGTTGGATAGATACATCTGTCTATCCTTAAATGCTAAAATCTTCCCCTTGGGGGTTAAATCGAGACGGCTTGATTACGCCAGAGAATCCTAACATTCTAAGATGGTTGATACACTGGTTCAACTTGTCCTTAAGGTCGACAATCTCCCAGTCTTGCTCGTTAAGCCTAAGCAGGTATTCCTCGGTAGGCGTCCTCTCTCAAGCTTTCTCGTTCTCATCCAGGTCCTCGAAAATGGGAAGCGGGATCTCACGATTGGCCAGTATATTCTGTAAAACAGCAGATTGTCTCGAATAAAACTCGGCCTCTTTGGTCCTTTTCTTCACCATCTCTATGGCAACGATGAAGCACTCTGTCCTGGTTTGAATCTGCTTCTCGACAAGTGAAAGAATATGGAACTTCTCAAGAAACCATGGGGACACCATGATTCCTTCACGACACTTCAGCTGGGCATTCTCTTTTCTCAATTGCGCCATTTCCTCACTTACATTTGTCTCCAAGATCAGAGAGTCCTGATAGTCGAGATCATATTGATGGAGGCGGCGTTGATACTCTTCTTCCTTTTGTTTGAAACGTTGAACCAGCCGAGAGTGTATGTGTACATTGTATGCTTGGACAGCATCTACAGTGTCCTTCTCAAGGGTCCTTACAGCAGAAATATTGTGGATATTTTCTAACTTTCTCATTGCTGTAGAAACCGTAGCATTCATGGGAAAGTTTTTTGCTTGGTTTTCATCCAAGATCATCAGATATACCTGGTGAACAAAGTATAATTCCTAGCATAAGACACAGAGTAAAGTCAAAGGGATTGAATACCATAGAAAAAGCAAGAAGAGATGCTTAGTAAGGATGTTCAAAATTACTCCCGCGAGCAGTGTTACAAGAAATTCTCAAATTTAGAAGAGACTCTATTAGAAGAAGAATAAACTCATACAGCTGCTTGGGAGTGAGGAGTATTCCCTGGCTAGTTTTCATATGTCCCTTCGACAGGGAGTTCCTTCTCCTTGGCTCGACCAGCATCCTCCTCGGCTGGGGGATCATGATCCTTAGCTCCAGAATTTCCTGTGTCACCATCCTCTGAGGCATCATCCTCGTCCTCCTCGAGATCAATGCCAAAATACTCGTCAGAGACTTCAGGGACCTCCAATCCTCACCAGGACCCTTCATCAGAACAACAGCGACATCCCCGGGAAACGAGGCGATGTTCTTAAGAGCACCCACCTTGGACAAGGCCTCACACAAGGGCTCCCACAGGGGAAGCCGATCAGTGGTTAGCTTGCAAAGTCCCCGGACCAAGGCTTCATACATGGTCTTCTTTGGGTTTTCCTTCAGGAATTGCTTGAGCCACTTAGCTTTGATAGGCCTTTTCGACTTGATTCTCTTTAAGCCCGCAACAGCAACTCCATGACCCCCATATGCCACCGAGACAGTGTTGATATCTTCTACAACGGCGGTCATCCCACCTGAGGACAACATCCTCCACCAGAACGCAGTGCACTATTTATTGAGATCTTCCTTGGAAATGTGTAGGTCACTATATTCATGGAGTTTCTTTTTCAACTCTCCAAGCTGGGCCTGAACCGAGATCAGTTCTATCTCCTTGGACTAGAGTTGCTGATTCTTCTCCTCAAGCACTAGCTTCTCGATCAGTGCTTGATCTCTCTCGGCCCGAGCCTCAGCCAGCTCCCACCTTAGGTCCCTGGACCTCTTCGCGCAGTTCATCATGACTGTGCTCATCTGTGAGAACGAAACAAAAAGAGGATATGGGCACATTCATGCCAACATATGAAAATCAAGGAATAAAACATGGTATAGTGTGTTTACCAGTCTTAATCCGTCTGTCTCAGTCAAGTTGGCGGCAAAATCTTCTAGTAAAGGGCACTCGATCATGGGTGGATCGCTGAAGGTGTAAACCGCGATGGAAGGGCCTCCTGCAAATAGCTCAGTAGGCAGAATGGTTACGTCCCCCATGAAAGGGCCCTTGCCTTTCTCGACATATGGGGGTTGAGTACTCGGCCCAACTTCCTTCAATATGTGTCTCCTTCTCGACAATTGCCGGCCTCTTGGGCTCCTAGTTGACAGGCGGAATGGTCTCCTCGCCCTATTTTGCCGCCTCAGTTTGCTTCGCGACAGGGGCATCAGTCTTCGACTTCTTAGTGTTGGGTCCCTTCTCAGACTCCTTTGCGGCCCTCTTCTTCTTTTTCTTAATTTTTGCTACCGCTGTTTTCGTCGTGGAGGTATCTTCATCTGAGTTCACAACATTAAAGGGGCCGGAATCACCATATAGTCCGGAACCGACATTTCCCGAAAAAATGACCTAATAACAAAGAGATAATAAAGAAATTAGTACCTTTCTTCTCCTCGGCAGGGTATATAGAGTATTATTGGCTTCCTTCTTCTTGATAGGAATGGTGGGAACGAAATATTGCACAGCGTCCCATTTAACTATTTTGGAGTACTTCTCGAACTTCTTTAAGTCCTTGTCGAACTCCTTGATCTTTTCTTTATCCTCGTCTATCCAATCATCCTTTATTGCCTCGAATCCATTGGTTTCTCGATGATTCCAGGCCACAAAGTACTTTTCAGGCTCCTTTACATACAGAAAGTTTGGTTTCCATATGGGAGAACCGCCTTACGCCTCTACTATCTTCTTGGCTCCTGAATTGGGATTTTTCTTTATAGTATAACAAGCTTGGAACGATGTCAAGGGCATGGATAATTTAAATAAATACCTCCACAGAAACAGACACGGTTTCACTTTTATCCGTTGACATATTTTAACAAGACCGAGAACGTAGGTTATCAAATTCGGGGTGAATCGTGCCAAAGGAATTTGATAATGATGCAGAATCTCCTCGAACATAGGAAAAAGGGGGAATCTCAACCCTAGATACACAAAGTGGTCATATATGGTAATTATTCCTTCTGGAGGAGTATTGGCTCTCTCGGTTCCTAAAGGAGCTCTAGCTTCTAGGTCTAGGGGCAAGTCATACTTTGTCTATATAGCTTTTACCTTCTCATCGGAATCCATAGTGGAAGCAAAATCGTTGACAGATTTCTGATCTGGGTTCTTAGCCATAATTGTCTACTTGCAACAAAATCCAGATCTATGCTTTGAATTCAAGGGTTGGAAATGAAACAGACATTGAAAATCTGAGTACTTACTGTAGGAAGGGGATTCCACTCGTCTTTTGAGTTGTAGCCTCCCAGGGTTTCAACAAATTCCGGCGGCTTCTGCAAATTATTATAGCAGCAACAGCAACCACCAAAGCTTCTGGCGGATTATCGGCAAAGAACAATATTTTTCGAGATAGCTTCTTTTGTGAAACTGCAACAGTTTCTTCAGACGATGCCAGAGTTAGTACAGATGCCGGGGCAGTGTAAAAACTTTTCTGAAGTTTTTAGATCTAGAAGAAAGGAGTGTTACCTGGCACGCCTCTTCTTTTGGTATAAAAAGGAGTAAAAATACCCTAGGATTCTACCGTTTCAACTAGTTTCAAGGCAGTAATGATGGTTAATGCCGTCGTTTGGAAATCGTGCTGAGTAATGGTGCATATCTACTATAATTTAGGTGGGATTTCACGTCGGGTCACCTTCCTGGGTCGGATCATGACCCGCTGATCACTTCCTCAGGCTTACTCGATACAATATGGGTCAAAACTTATCTACTCAACTTGGGCCGAGTCTAGGTGAGTGTTATTTTGTGTCAAGTCTTGTTTATTTCATATAACTAATACTTGATATGGGCACTTGACGAGTCCATATTCACCAAGGATTACCGGACCGGCCCATGTACCAATTATGGTCCAACCGACTTTATAGAGGCGGTTCTAGAACATGAAACCAAATGGAATTCGGCATTCCTCAAAGTAATTCCATGCCTATAAATAGGTTCGATCACACCACAATACGGGTACGCTATCTCTAGCAAAAAACACTGCTCATATACATTCCTTAAACCCTTTTACTGACTTAAACATCGGAGTGTTTACCCTCAGGAGACCCCCGAGGCCCTCTTTTGAAGGAAACCCTAGCCGCAGTTCCGCTGTCAAGCCGACGATACTATTCCAGGTTTTGTCACTATTTCTTCCATTTGCTTTTCGAGAACGCTTGCCATGCTTCCAAATGATGCGTAAACAACTGTGCTGGTTTATTTTGTGTCAAGCCATTGTTTGCAAGCTTCAGTTTCAGGGTTGAAAAGAGGGGGGCCAAAATCTTTGTCACCCTTCAGGCTTTTGTCAAGGTATACTGCTGGTATTGTTGGTCCTATTGCTTTGACATTAGTGATCCAACTCAGTGCCTGGTTGATTTCAGGCGAAAAATGAATGCAATTAGTTATAAATTAAGAAGGAATTTCTTTCACCCATTAAAGTATTGTTGAGAATGTAAATTAGCAATTGATTGATGCATCTTGAAATCCATAATGTGAGGCACACTCAACACAGAGCTTAACAAGTATGATGAAGTACAAATCCATGAGTAAAATTTCAGCGTACATCGATTTGTGATTCAGTACCTACTCAGAAACCTTAAAAGGAGGCCTGATCACATGGTAGCAAATAAACAAATTCACCGTTTTGCATTATCAGTAGTTAATGGTTATTCACTGACCTGATGTTTAAGACATTCAAAAGTGTTAAAGTTCAAGCATTTCTGAAGGGCAAACCTCATTATTAGATGGTATGGTCCACAGTCATAAACAAAAAAAGGCAAATCTTTTTGGTTTGAGTACATGTGGAACTGAAGGCAGTGATGCTGTAGTTAATTCTTCTTGAGTAGGAAGTTAAAGGGTTCCTTCATGTAGATGATAAGATGATAATAAATGGCAGAAACTGTGGCAGACTGAGTGAAAAAAGCAGCTCCTGGAATGCCAAAACTGATTTGCAACATCGAAAACATAATGCATAACTAAATCATAAACTACAACATTCACAGTCTCACCGGAAGAGGCTTCCCTCTCCATGATTATAGAGGTTTTCCAAAGCTTTAGCCTTTATCCTTCCAAACCATCCTTCATGGGGATCCTGATAATGGGCTGACTTTTCAGGAACTTCCTCTTGATTAATTCTTTCGGGGATGTACTCAAGTTTGATAAGTTCTGATTGAATGTCTGGTTGAGAAGTCATCTGTATCGAACGTGTTAAGACTACTGTGACCTTGATACCTTTAGCAGCTATGAGCTTAGAAAATTGTAGCAGAGGGTTAATATGGCCTTGTGTAGGCAAACTGATGACTAGATCATCAGGTTTGATAGACATTTCTGTTCTGCAATTATCATGCATCATGCATCAATAAGGCTGAATCATTAATTAACCAGAAAGATAAACTAAAGTAATCAGGAATTTGTGTAGATTGATTTAAGAAAGGTAGTAGATGAACCATCTCACTGCAATAAGGTTCTTTATGATGAGAAAAGTAAGCTGCTAACAATATAATAATTTCTGTTTGGAGACTTTTAGTCGTATATCTCTCTCTTTCACCATTTATGTAATTGCTTTCTGTTGCTGGTTTTGCCCTTTTCTTCTGACTATTTTGGTTTTTAAATAGCATGTTGAGCCAGTTGATAGATATAAAATCATTATTCCGCAATGATACAGTGTCATAAGATTACATCTGAAAAATCATAAATCTTACTGAAGTTAACAAAATGTAACCTATTTATTTGCTGCCAGAAATCTACAGAAAAATTATTGTTTCCTTCTTCAACTACTCTAATGGGGCAAGAGGAATACAAAACTTGGAGAACCTTATGGAAAAATCAGGCTCGACCCTGAACTTGGATTGAACAAACTAATTGCAGATTTATCTTATGTACAAGTTGCTCAATGTGTTTTTCTGAGCTTCCTCCAGCTGATCCTTTCCACTCCAGAACACCATTTTTTAGCTCTCTTGGTTTCTCTTCTTGCATATTTCCTTGATAACCATCTCCAGTTCCTCTTTTGTAACAATTTCCTTCTCATTTTCGACTGCAACCGGAGAGCTCTAGTTTATTACTACGGATTAGCATTCCTGAAGTTTCTTTTAATGGAATACATTAGTCCGAATAACTTGCTTTCCAGATTATGGCACCTGACTTTTGAAGATGACAAGTTGATCTTGTTGTGTGATTTCGAAAGAAGGAAAATAGTTTTGACAAATTAAACGCTGGCATTGTTGAGCTTGGTAAAATACTTATTGGGATGCCTTTGCTTTGTTTACGACCTTTGTTTTGTTTCCTTAAATTAGATTTATGATAACTTTCTGATCTCCTGACTAGAAAGTTTTGTACAGATGATGCTGCAATTTTTATCCATTGAATTCAGAGTACCAAGCAATCAAGCTTATGTAATTTTATCCTAATAAAATGTAAATGGAATTTTGATTACAGTCTTTTCCTCTTCTTTTCGAATCATGATGCTGAGATACACTGCATAGATTTGTGTTCTTTGCAGTGCATTTTCTGTCTCAAAATCAAATCTTATTATCTTCTCCAATTCCTGCTATTGCTTTGATCTTCAAAAAGCATGATCAGTTAATTTGCAAAATGGATTCAACAAACTGTTCAATGTTTGCACAAGAACTCCCACCTACACCCATTGCTTCTTAGCCAAATCCTTCCATTTTGCAGCATTCTCATTGAGCTCAGTTGATCTTTCTCCAACAATGGTTTCTCTTATTCTGATCTCCACTTCTTCCCTTCTCACTATTCCATCTTCTCAAGCCTCAAGCTTCATCCCAGATTGCCAAACATCCGCAATTAACTTTGCATTTGTCCACTGATCGCTGGATTGTGGCATAACCACCATTGGCACTCCCAAAGTCAATGCCTCAAGAGTGGAATTCCAACCACAATGAGTCAAGAAACACCCTACAGCCTCATGAGCCAAAACTTCAAGTTGAGGGCACCACTTTACTATTAGTCCTTTTTCACCTACCTCGGCAACGAAGTTTCTTGGAAGTTTGCCCTCCTCAGGACCTCGAACTACCCACAAGAAGAAACATTGGCTGTTTGCCAGACCCCATGCTATTTCTTTCATTTGCTCTTTGCTAAGGCATGTCATGCTTCCAAATGATACATAAACTACTGTGCCAGTTGATTTTGTGTCAAGCCATTCCTTGCATGCTACAGTTTCTGGCTTGAAGAGAGTGAGCCCATAATCTTTGTCCTCCGAGCTTTTGTCAAGGTACATTAATGGAATAGTTGGTCCTACTGTTTTGACTTTAGGGTAGCGGCTCGCCATCCAATCCACTGCCTTTTAGATTTTGTGCAAAACATTTGCAACTATTTGAGATATGTTAAACACAGTGATACTCATAAAGAATTTCCATATTGATTGGCATGTAATTCACTCGTTGACCACCAACATGATGGAAACATGTCTATGGGAAGATTTAGTTAGCCAACGAGTGAGAAATCTAAGTTAAACATATATATATCCATGGTGATGTTTTACTAAAGCAGAATGCTTAATATGTTTAGCCAGAAATGAATCTGTTCTGTTTTGAAATCAGAATCTGTTGTACTGGCACAAGTGAAAATTTTGGCGCTTTTGAAATCAGAAAAACTAAATGGACAGTAGTTTGAAGTGTTGTAACTTGTAAGTAATGGTTATTCACTGACCTGATGTTCAAGAGAGTCATTAGTGTTGAGCAAGATCCAATCAGCTTTGTAGTAGTTGAAACTTTGATGAAGGACAAGCCTCAGAACAGATGATCAGCTGTCATAAACATATGAAGGTAAATCTTTTGGCTTAAATACATACGGCAACGAAGGCAGTGATATTGTAATTGGTTCTTCTTTCGAAGGAAATTTGAGTGTTCCTTCATGTAGATGGTGATATATGGCAGAAACTGTAGCAGAGTGAGTGAAAAATGCAGCTGCCTGAATGCCAAACTGCTTTGCGATATCACAAGCGTAATGTGGGAGTGAATCGTACACAAGAACATTCACAGGCTCACCAGAAGAGGCTTTGTTCTCCAAAATCAAAGGCAGCTGTTCCAAAACTTTAACCTTGGCAATTTCGATCCATGCGTCAGGGGCTGAATTTTCAGGTACATTTTCTTGGTCAATTATTTCAGTCATGCACTCAAATTTGATCAATTCTGATTGATTATCTGCTTGAAAAGTAGTCTCTATGGAACTTTCAAAGACTACTGTGACTTTGATACCTCTAGAAGCTATGATTTTGGAAAATTGTAGCAGAGGGTTAATGTGGCCTTGTACAGGCAAAATGAGGACCAGAACATGAGGTTTGGTACCCATTTTGGTTCTGCAATCATCATGCATCAACTGATCTAAAATCCAAATAGACCCGCAATTGGCCAATAATTCATGTGATGATGTCAAAGTTCTATATGGGTGTGACCATAAGATTTTTTTATGATTAGAAAGGTAAGATGCCAAATATAGAATGATATCTACTTGCATTCTTTTAGTGATTTCTGTCTCTTTCACCATAATTTCAAGTGTTTTGGTTTGCGGGGATTGTTTTTCACTTCTGACTATTTCATTTTTAAATTTCTTGTTGAGCTAGTGATAGATATAGAATCACTTTCCACTATGAATTCTTTCGTCACAAGGTTTAAGCTGGCAAAATTTGGAAAAGAAAAGTGCCCTCTCGGTTTATATTTATAATTTAATACTATGTGAGCTGACCAACTCTTTGATTTATCTTCTTTTGTAACAATTCCCATTACGAATTTCAACTTCATCTGAAGGGCTCTAATTGCTATAGAAAAAGCATTTTTAAGTGTGTTTCACTGGAAATCAATTGTCAGGATGACAGACTTGGGGCTTTTATTTTCAATTTCTGTTGTGTCCATAAATGTTAGTCTTTGAATACATCTTAGATTGGAAAGAAGACCAGAGTGATCTTGACAAAAATTAGGAGTTTCATTGGCTAAAACTGTTGAAATGAATTGTTCAATGTTTGCATGAGAACTTCCTCCGTTACTCATTGCTTCCTTATCTAAATCCTTCCATTTTGGAGCATTCTCTTTGAGCTCAATTCTTCTATCTCCAGAAATGACTTCTCTTACTCTAATGTCCACTTCTTCCCTTCTCACTCTTCCATTTCACCACCCTCAAGTCTCATCCCAGTTTGCCAAACATCGCATTTGTTGGTTGATTGCTCCATCGTGGTATAACTATCATTGGCACTCCTAAGCTCAATGCCTCAAGACTAGAATTCCAACCACAATGAGTCAAGAAATATCCTACTGCATCATGAGCTAATACTTCTAGTTGAGAACACCAGTTTACTATTAGTCCTCTTTCTGCCACCTCGGATACAAAATTTCTAGGCAATTTGCTTTCCTCATAAGCTAATATTACCCACAAGAAGTGGCATTGGCTGTTTACTAGACCCCATGCTACTTCTGCCATTTGCTCTTCGCGAAGGTTTGCAATGCTTCCAAGCGATGCATAAACCACTGTTCCACTTGATTTTGAGTCCAGCCATTTCCTGCAAGCATCTGTTTCTGGCACGAACATATTTAGGCATAATCATTAAATCATGGTCATCCTCCATGCTGTTGTCAAGGTAATTTGATGGAATAGTTGGTCCAATTGTTTTGATATTGTGACAGTAGCTTACCATCCAGCTTAATGCCTGGGATTTTGAGGCCAAAAATGAGTGCAGTTAGATCTAAATCACGAAGAATTATCCATTATACAACAAAGTATTAATACATACAGTATGTTTGCAAATTCACAATCTGTTTCTGTTGCACACTGAGAAAAAATTACTCGAGGAGCATAACATAAAATTAATCCAACAAGTTAGTCAGACCTGAATTCCAACATAATTCTGATGTAAGACGATATGTTTGATCCTAACTTAATCAAGTTCTCTTTATTAGTGACGATACCTGGATTTGCACCGCCGGTACAGGGTGGAACTCCGACTAGGGTTCCCTGCAAAACAGAGCCTCGGGCGTCTCCCGAGGGTAGACACTCCGATGCTTAAGTTAGAAAAGTAGGGTTGCTTGTATGATAATATGAGGGTTGAGATAGCGTACCTCTATTGTGGAATAAAGGTCCCTATTTATAGGCTTGAGGGGGAATCCGATTCCCACTAGGGTTACTAACAATAAACCGCCATATCGACGATCTGGACCCTTAGGCTGAATAGTGGACCGGCCCATGTATGGTGATGGTCCTGGACTCGCCAAGTGCCCCTGTCAAGTGTTAATTATGCAAAAATAAATAAGACTTGACATCTAAATAAAACTGACCTGGCCCATATGGAACAAATAAGCTTCAGCCCAGTTCAAGGATAACTGTCCGCGGGTAAGGGTCCGAACCGGGAAGACGACCCGTTTTATTTAAATCCTACCCGAGCGGAAATTAAGTCCCACTCACGCGCACGTTTCCCAAACGACGGCTAAGCCATTATGAGTGTGCCTTGGATTTCGGCCACAGTGTCGGATCCTGGGGAAAAAGAGTACCTCATATTTGTTTAGCTGGGGGAAAGGCTAAGGACTTTAGTCATATTCTTCTCTCATCAAATCCAGAAAGCTCCAATTTTAATTCAGTGCAGCAGAGATTTCTCTCTTCTTCCTCTTCTACCATATATCTCCGTCAAACAGGGTTTGAAATTCCTTCCGACAGACTTCAACTAAAGAGCATTATCTCATACGTTAGTCTTCTAACCCTTGGACACTCTTACTATTGTTTGTTGGTGCGTATATTTTGCTTTGCCTAAACTTGGTTAGACTTGCGTATACTAGGATAGGTATGGCATCTCAAACGGTTTCCGATTTTGCATCGACCATAGATTCTGCTGAAAAGGCTGATTTTATTGCTGAAAAATATAACTTCCCCATAGATCTAGATTATCGAGCTCCCGTAGGGACTGAGAGGGCTAACAATCCACCAGAGGGGGCAATCATTGTATACGAGAGGTCGATGTTTCTCGGCCTACGGTTCCCCCTACACCCTCTGTTCGGTAGGTTAGTCCAATATTATAAGATCCCGCTTGCTCGATTTACCCCAAACCTAGTTACTGCCGTCCTTGGTTTTGTGAAGCTTTGCCAAATAAAGAGGATAGAGCCTCGATTGTTGGTATGGAGATACTTTTTTAAGGTCTGTGTTCCCTCGACCAAGTATAAGGATTGGTATAACGTGAAGACAAACGCCTCCTCCAAGGCGAAACGTATAATAGAACTCTTCGACGGTGCCCCATCATGGAAGCCGAATTACCTTTTTGTTTCGGCTCCCGATGATGTTTGTATGGCATGGGACTATCGGGAAGCTCATGAGATGGGCGGTGTGACAGACACCTGGTCTAAACACGATAAGGCCCGAATCGAGAAGTACAGGGTGGACATCGACTCCCTGGAATCTGTCGAGGACATCCTTGGCTACACGGCAGTGCAACACTACGTCCCACCAGTTCACGTCGAGAAGAGAAAAGGTACTGACTTGCTATGTGCTTTGTTTTTGTTTTTAGGTCATGTCCTCCAGCAAAGATACCGTTGGGTTGTTTGGTGACGCCAAGATTTTTGAAATTAAAAATTCAGATGACGAGGGCTCTTCCAATAAGGTCACCAAAAAGAGGAAGCTGAGAAGATTGGTGAAGGCGTCTGACGCAAGTGCTAAGGCAAAGAAGAAGAAGACTCCCATCCCCTAGGAGGTAGAAAAGCGGGTCGAGGACCTAGTCCCGATTGAGGTGGACCAGGAAGATCATCTGCCGAAGGCTACCTCCCCAATTATTGAAGAGGTGGAGGCTCCCATGCCTGAGGACAAAGCACCCGAGGCGATTCCAGTTACGGAGCGGCACCCGGAGTGGTTCAAGACCCTTAAAGTTACTCTCGACAAGAAGAGCACCGAGGACACGGATGGTTCCTCGACATTCACAGCCGCTGCTGCCGTATACCATTTTGGGGATAACAGAATCGAGTGCCCCATCATCGAGGAGGTCGCCGAGACTTTGACAGAGGAAGAGTCGCTGAAAATGGTAGTATTTTCTTCTCGATTCGTTTAGTCCTCGGGGATACCGTGTTGCTTTTTGCTAACATTTCGTGTTACAGCTGACTACGGTGATGGCTAGCATTCTTATGCGTGAAAAGACTTTGAAACGGGACATTCAGAGCTTGCAAGCTGAGAGAGGGGCCTTGGAAGAAGAAAAGCAGTCGAGTGAAGCTTCGAGAAAGAGGGAGGAGGCTTTGAGACTTTCTAAAGAGAAGGAACTGGCCGATGTTCAGGCTATGTACAAGGAGCTTGAAGCTAAACTATCCGAGTGCAGGGAGACTCATGTTCCCCGATCCGAACTACCGGCTTGGATAATGCACTTTTGGTCGAGGATGATGTCCACAGATGGGTTGGCGAGCATTCTTGTGGGCATTAGCAACGAGGCTAAGATTCTTGGGGGACATGGCGTAGCTGTTGCTGCCCTTGAAAGGATGGAAAGCGGCAAGACCATCAACGCTGGATGGCTTCAACAATTTATAAAGCCTCATCCGAAGAAGACACTTCACGAAGCTCTCCGAAAAGGTGTGCAGCGACTTTCCGACGGGCAACTTCCCTTATTCGGGCCGTTATGTAACGCCATCCCAGAGATGAAATCCTCGACGGAGATATCGTCCTTCGAGGGAGAGGTCCTCACATTGCTTCCTGATGACGCCGGGAAGAGGTGCGTGTTCCAGAGCTAGCCCCCGACTTTATCGGCGTTGAGGTGGAGTGGGAGGAAGATTCCTCGGAGGGACCTGTCGAGGATGATGGGCAAAGCCGTCCCGATCCAGAGGAAACTCCAGTTCCTCCTCCCGTTGAGGAAGCCAGCGATGCCCATCCCACGCAGTCTCAGGGCCCGAAGGAAGTATGACCCTCCTCTTTGTAATAGGACTTTTATGGATAAGGTTGTAGACCTTAACAAATTTGTATGAATCGTTGAACTCTTTTGCCGATCAGGCTGGCTGGCTTAATATTTATGTCATCTGTTCCAGGACTCGTATTTCGTTCATCGTTGTCATCTACTGATTCTCGAGGAAGAGGAAATTACGCAGTTTCCCTTATACTCGATGATCTCCTCGATTTTGAGGAAATTTGGGGACGTTCATAACACAAGCAAGGTGAAGCTGCTCGAGAAGGAACTCTCAGATGCTGTTAAAGCGCTGAATCTGCGGACACATCATCGCTTGGTACAGCGTTTTAAGCGACAGGAGGAAGAGTGGAAGCGTCGGCTTCAACAGTACGATTTAGACTTT
Organism: Oldenlandia corymbosa var. corymbosa; assembly: GCA_949775105.1. Lineage (NCBI taxonomy): Eukaryota > Viridiplantae > Streptophyta > Magnoliopsida > Gentianales > Rubiaceae > Oldenlandia > Oldenlandia corymbosa. The sequence goes on from OX459123.1 coordinate 3,872,579, forward strand.
CATGCTTCTTTATCCCTTGAGGCAAACATTTACGAGGAAATGGAGAAAGTAAAGTCGGAGAACGCCCGATTGAAGAAGCGTGAGAACATCGTTGTTTCTCCGTGGTTTCTCGAAAAGCTTGACATACTTGCTTTGGTCGAGTCGCAGATAAAGGTTCGGACTGAATGCTTTATTGCTGCTATCGACCTTCTGAAGAAAAGATCCAAGGAAGTGGAGTTCTACTCGAAACAAGCTGCCATTTTCCAGAATTTATTGGTGGACAACGAGATTTCTCTGCCCATCCTCGACGACCTTAACCCAGAGGATGAAGCTCGAGAGCGGGCTGCCGCCGAGGAGTACCTTCTTAGAATCGACGACCAAGACTGGGAGATTCTAGATTTGAAGGACAAGCTTGGGCATTGCGTCCATAAGCTTAGGACGATGGGTTGGTCTGGACTTATTAAGCCTTCTCGTTTTAACCCGAAAGGGAAGAACCTCCGGATTTAGGCGGACGCATTGTATATTTCCCCCTTCTGTTTTTCTTTTAAACCTGCACTTGGTGCGAGGAGTTGTAGTCGGGCTAAGCGGTATTAGCGCCAAATAATGATATTCTAGAATTTTTATGTAGCGCTTTGTTTAGTTGGCGGTTAGTTACGCGACTTTGTCGAGGAATCGGATACGGATTCCTCGGAATGTGGATGCCGTGATCCATGGCGGGTGCGAGGGAGAGTCCTCGGCTTACGGATCCGGTCGTTTGAATACCTGGATCATATCGAGGATAGCCCTGTAACGGGTGTCTATCTCGGTGACTAGTCACGGGGTAGTGTCGACATGTGTAAACAATGTATATGTGATGAGTAATGAACTTATATATGAAGTATGTAATGACTTTTATTGATAATTACCCGAGGACCCGGGTTAGCATTACACACACGACTGAAAGCAACGACATCACTTAGCACTTAGCAAACAAAGTCACACACAATATGCAAGGAATCTAAATATAGAACCTGCGGAGATTCTGAATGTTCCACCACCGAGGGAGGACAGTTCCTGTGTCATCGGTTGTCTGCAATCGGTAGCTACCCGAAGGAGAGGCTTGGATGACTCGGTATGGGCCCTCCCAGTTGGCTGTTAGTTTTCCTGTGGTCTCCGCTCGACTGGCGTCATTCTTTCTAAGGACTAAGTCCCCCACTGTGAAGTCGGTTCTTTTAACACGCTTATTGAAGTTTCTTCGGAGGATCTCTTTGTACTTAGCTTCTCGGATTTTTACGGCATCCCGTCGTTCCTCGAGAAGCTCGAGGTTAGTCCGGATATCCTCGTTGTTGGTGTCCTCGTCAAAGTTAATTGCTCGAGGACTCGGCAATCCAATTTCGACCGGAAGAACGGCGTCCATTCCGTAGACTAAGCTGTAAGGCGTTTCGAGCGTCGAGGAGTGTGATGTGGTGCGATAAGCCCATAGAACATGAGGGAGTTCCTCGACCCAAGACCCTTTTGTATTATTCAGTCTTGTCTTTATTCCGTGTAGGATGGCTCTGTTAATTGACTCGGCTTGTCCATTTGCCTGAGGATGGGCGACAGCGGAGAACCGGCGCTCGATCTGCATTTCTGCGCACCATGATTTGAAAGGTTCACTTTCGAATTGGGTTCCGTTATCCGACACGACCACCTTGGGAACTCCGAACCGGCAAACCACGTTCTGCCAGAAAAAATTCAACACTTGTCTTCCTGATATCGAGGCTAACGGTTTCGCTTCTACCCATTTGGTGAAGTAATCCACAGCTACTATAACCCATCGTAGTCCTCCCGCCCCCTTTGGAAAAGGGCCGATGATGTCCGTTCTCCATTGGTAAAAGGGCCAAGGACTTTGCATGGTTACCATCTCGTGCTGAGGTTGTCGAGTTATTGGTGCAAACTTTTGCCATCTGTTGCACTTTTGGACAAAGTGGTAAGCGTCTTTAAAAACTGTGGGCCAGAAATATCCGGTTCGAAGTATCTTTTTTGCCAAGCTCCTTGCTCCCATGTGTGCTCCGCACGACCCCTCGTGGACTTCCTCGAGGATGTATGCTGCTTGGTTCGCTCCGACGCATCGTAACATTGGCAACAAATACCCGTGTTTGTAGAGAATTCCATTCTTCAAGGTGTATTTAACTGCTTTTAACCTCAATGCGCGAGCTTCCTGTTTGTTGTCGGGGAGTGTCCCGTTCTCGAGGAAGCGGATGAACGGGGTCATCCACGTTTCTCCGTCCTCGGTGACAGTCATGGAGACTCTAGGGTGGATACTAGGCTCTGGTAGTGTCTCGACCCAAACTTTATGATTGAGGTTAGAGAAATTGGATGAGGCGAGCTTACTTAAAGCGTCGGCCCTTTTGTTGTTGATTATGAGAACGTGAGATATGGAGCACTCTTCAAATTTATCTTTGATTTATAAGACCTTCTCGAGGTACGGTCGGAGGTGTTCCTCCCAGACTGTGTATTCACCTTTGATTTGTTTGACCACTACCTGAGAGTCGCTGAATACTTGCAGGTTTTGTACTCCTAATTTGAGGGCCACGTTTAACCCTGTAATCATTGCTTCGTATTCGGCAATATTATTGGTGACCGGGAAGCCAAACCTCAGAGCATAGGAATATTCTGCCTCGTATTCCTTCAGTTCTTCGACTTCTCAAGATGCGACTGGTTTAGCTAGGATGATACCTGCTCCCCCCCCATCCTCGCAGGATGAGCCGTCGACGTATAGGGTCCAGGCTCGAGGATCTATGGGGGGTTGTTCGCGTAGCTGCTTCCTCGAAATAGGTTCTTGCGTGATTTCCGGGGCTCTGGGCATTTCTACCAGGAAATCTGCAAATGCCTGTCCTTTGACGGCTGTACGGGGTTTGTACTCGATGTGATGTTCCCCCAACTCGACCGCTGGATGGGCTGTTCAGTTAGGACTTGTATAGGATGGGCCTGAAAGTACGGACGCAACCGTCGTGCAGCGAGCACAAGACTCAGGATAAGTTTTTCCATGGGGGTATATCGAGATTCTGCTCCTTGTAAGACTTTGCTGATGAAATAAACTGGGAGCTCCTTACTGTCTTTCTTCTGGATTAGTACTGCGGAGATGGCCGTTTCCCGGGCAGCCAAATAGATGTATAGAACTTCACCCGGTTGTGGCTTTGCGAGCATAGGGAGTCGCTTGAGATGTTCTTTTAACTCCTGAAAGGCTTTTTGACATTCATCGGTCCACTGGAAACCTTTCCCTTTTCTTAGGGTTTTGAAGAAGGGAAGGCTTCTTTCTGCTGCTCGAGACAAGAACCTGTTGAGTGCTGCTAGGGATCCTGTGAGCTTTTGTACATCCTTGACAGTTTTCGGGGTTTCCATTGATAGGATTGCTTCAACCTTTGCCGGGTCTACGCTTATCCCCTCCTTGGATACCTGAAATCCGAGGAATTTTCCAGATCCTACACAGAAGGCGCACTTTTTTGGATTGAGTTTCATATTGGTTTCGCGCAGAATCGCGAAGATCTCCTTCATATCCTCGATCACTTTGCAGTCTGAGTTGCTCTTGATAACCATGTCATCCACGTATATCTTGATGTTTTTTCCTATCTGATTATGGAAGGCTCCTATTAACTAGACGCTGGTAGGTAGCTCCAGCATTTTTCAGCCCAAACGGCATTTTGTCGTAACAATATACTCCGATCTTTGTGATATAAGCCGTCTTTTCCGCGTCCTCCTTGGCCATGTGAATCTGATGGTATTCTTTATACGCGTCGAGGAAACTGAGGGTCCTATAGCCGGTAATACCTTCCACCATTTGGTCGATTACGGGCAAGGGGTAACAGTCTTTCGGACAGATTTGTTGAGATCCGTGTAGTCTTGGCACATACGCCAGGAATTGTCAGGTTTGCGGACAAGGACGGGGTTGGCCAACCAAGTTGGCCAAAGCACTTCTTTCAGGATGTTGGCTCGTACTAGTTTGAGGGTTTCCTCGTTAATTACATTATTGCAATCTTGAGCAAAGATCCTCTTCTTTTGTTTTACCAGTTTGACATTGGGGTTAACGTTTAGCTTGTGCTCGATGATGTGTCGAGGAACTCCGTTCATGTCGGATGGCGACCATGCGAAGATGTCTCGAAAAGTCCGCAGTAAGGCGATTATTTCAGTCCGCAGTGTACCTTCAATGGATATCCCAAGCTTAATAGTTTTTTCTGGTTCTTTCTCATCCAAGATTAACTCTTCTGTCTTACTACTGAGTGGTGGGTTTGTCTCAACACCCGCGCTCGAGGCTTCTTTTTTTGTCCCTTTATGCTCTACTTGTGCTACGCCCTGTTGAATTGAGTAGCATCCTGTCGGAGTGACTGCCAGCTCCTGCTTTATCGCTTTCTTCCCTACTTTTACTGCCGTGAGAAGACATTCTCTGGAACTACGTTGGCAGCCTTGGACTATTCCTATCCCATATTCCGTTGGGAACTTCATGACCAAGTGGTAAGGTGACCATACAGCTCGGGCTTGGCACATCCACGGCCGTCCTAAGATCACATTGAATGGCGAGGGAGCATCAATTACGGCGAAATCCGTGGTTAGATTTACCGTTCGAGGATACGTCCCTACCGTGATTGGAAGCCTGACGATCCCGCTTGGGATTATAGTGTGCCCGGAAAAGCCCATCAAGGGTAGGGTAGCGGGACGCAAGTCTGGGTTTTGTATGTTCATTTTCTTGAAGCAATCACTGTAGATGATGTCGACCGCACTACCATTGTCGACGTACACGCGACTCACCCCGACATTACCTATGATGGCCTCGATAACCATGGCATCGCTGTGGGGGCATACGTTGGGGACGACGTCGCTGTCGGTGAAGACGATCGCTTCAGTTCCCTTGAATCGTTTGTGACTTGGCTCTTGCGGTGGAGTTTTTGTTACCTGTCGAACAGAGGCTTTTAACGCTGTGGTGGAGAGGACTTCGAGCGGGGCTCCATAGATTGCTCCCACATTGTGGGTAATCTGCTTAGCGGGATCAAGAGGAGGTATTTGCTGTATGGGCTGTGGTTGTTTGTCGAGGACCGGAGGAGCAGGATATTGTGTATTATCTCTTGGTTGCCAGCTGTTTCCTCGGTTGTCTCTCCGAGGTCCCCGATTGTTGTTTCGTCTGGGGAAATTGCGGGGACCTCCGGGTTTCTCTCGAGGGTTGCGGATATCTCCTCGGGCAGCTCCTTGCTTCATGGGAATCCTGATGGTGTTGGGTTGACTTTTCGGGCACTTTTTCGTGTTCGATTTTTTCTTGGATGGACTCAAATTTGATCAGTTCTGACAGCTGAGCGTCATCTACATGGCTAGTCTTCATAGCTCTTGTTGTTACTATGGTGACTTTGATGATGCCTTTGGAAGCTATGAGCTTAGAAAATTGTAAGAGAGGATTAATGTGGCTTTGATGCCGGCAAAGTGAGGACTAGAACATGAGATTTGGGAGTCATTTGGTTTAGTGATTTTGAGGCATGAATGAACCAAATCCTACTATATAGTGTAGACATTTTGGCCAACAATATGAAACTTTGATAAATAGTATCACTTCTTTTTGCAACTATATTGCTGTCCTTACGAGGAGGCCACAATGAGCCATGTTTCCTAGTCAAGCACCAAAATCGACAGTAATGCAAATATATTTATAATAGAGCAAGTAAAACAATGGTTTCTATAGTATGTGCACATTGGAATAAATTTCTTGTCGTTTTTCACCATAGTTCAATTGCTTTGCTTTGCTGGTACACTCCTTTTCCTGACTATTTTGGTATTTAAATTGTAGAGTAAAATGTTCAAATGGTCCGTTACATTTGGGCTTACTTGATTTTACGTCTTTAACATTAACATTTCAATATCGTAGTCCCAAACATTATATTTTCACACTTTTTTGATCCCATTTTACTGTTTCGGCCACTTTTCCGTCAAACTCGATATTGACCGGTAGTTGACTTGCCGGAATCAGGGGTATTTTCATCTTTTGACTTAATTTGAACTTTCATTGAAATTTAAATTATTAAAAATATCATAAAATTCAAATTTAATTATTTAATTGCTAAAATATTATTCATTAATTTAAAATATTATTATAAAATTTAAAACTTACATTATTTTTAAAAAATTTCATTTTCTATTTATTATTTATGCTGGATACAAAATAAATATTAATTACGTTCCATTTTTAACTCCATATCACTCAAAAATTTTACCGCGCTACAGTAACTAATTCAAAATTCAATTTTTTATTTAAAAATAAAAAGCAAACTAAATTTTTTATCCGAATTTTCACCTACCAATTTTTATTCGGTCGAAATAAAAAATCTAGCGGGCCCAAAGGGAAGAAAATTAGGGGTGCAAAAATCTGGATAAAAATGATTTATTTTAATTTAATTTATAGTTTGAATTGGAGATATAATTTAAAATGTAGTTTTAGTGAAAATTCAAAAAATTGTTGGGATAGAAATTCAAATAAAATAATATTATCTATACACCACCACCTCCAACGACGCCGCCAGCTGTTGGACCACCTCCTGCCACCACCGGACTGCCGACGACCGGCGACCCGCCAGCTGGATTCCGGCGGAATTTCGTTGGAATCCGGCCGACCGGTGGCAGAGGGTGGTCCGGCAGAGGGCAGCGGTGGTGGAGGTGTGGAGGTGGTGGTGTAAAAATAATATTATTTTATTTAAATTTCTATCCCAACAACTTTTTGAATTTTCACTAAAACCATATTTTAAATTATATCTTCAATTCAAAGCAATAACTAAGCTAAAAACTTAAATAAACCATTTTTTATCCGAATTTTCACCCCATAATTTTTTTGCATTTTTTAAAAATAACTCAAGATTTATTGTAGCTGTCAAAGTCAAAAATCTTGGCTTTGTTTTGTTTTTTTTTTAATTTGAATTTTGAATTATTTATTGTGACTCGGTAAATTTTTAAAGTTACAGTGGACGGTTAAAAGTGCAACATAATTAACATTTATTTTAGTAAAGAAAAAAGTAACTTTAAAAATAATTTAAATTTTAAAATTTTAAAATAATATTTTAAATTAATAAATGATATTTTAGCAATTAAATAATAAATATGAATTTTTATAATATATTTTTAATGATTTAAATTTTAATGGAAGTTTAAATTATATAAAAAGACGAAAATACGGCATGTCAACTGGCGATCAACATCGAGTTGGCGGAAAAGTGGTCGAAACAGTGAAATGAGACCAAAAAAGTGTGAAAACATATTGTTTGGGACTACGATATTAAAATGTTAATGTTAGGGATATAAAATCAAGTAAGTCCAAATGTAAGAGACCATTTGGACATTTTAGTCTAAATTGTACGTCTGACCTAAATATATAACTGATGCACATTTCTTGATTGTAATTCTGCGTTGTATTTTCTGTCTCGAAATCTTGTTGTCTTCACAAACATGATACCAATTATTTGGCTAAAACTGATGCAACAAATTGTTCAATGTTTGCATAAGAACTTCCTCCACTCATTGCTTCCTTGGCCAAATCCTTCCATTTTGCAGCATTCTTTTTCAGCTCAGTTGCTCTGTCTCCAGCAATGGCTTCCTTCATTCCAACCTCCACTGCTTATCTTCTCACTATTCCATCTTCACCAGCCTCAAGTCTCAACCCTGTTTGCCAAACATCAACAATCAACTTCGCATTCGTTGGTTGATCACCAGATCGTGGCATAACTACCATCGGCACTCCCAAACTCAGCGCTTCAAGAGTAGAATTCCAACCACAGTGCGTCAAGAAACAACCTACAGCATCATGATCTAATACTTCAAGCTGCGAACACCAGTTTACTATTAGTCCTTTTTCTCCAACCTCGGACGCGAAATTTGTAGGCAATTTGCTCTCCTCTGAAGCTCGAATTACCCACAAGAAGTGGCATTTGCTTTTCACTAGACCCCATGCGATTTCTGTCATCTCCTCTTCACTGAGATTCACCATGCTTCCAAAGGATACATAAACCACTGTGCCATTTGATTTTGTATCAAGCCATTGTTTGCAAGCTTCAATTTCTGGCTTGAAAAGACTGATACCAGAATCTCTGTCATCTTCCATCCGGTTGTGAAGGTACATTGTAGGGATAGTCGGTCCAATTGTTTTGAACTTTGGGAAGTGGCTTACCATCCATCTCACTGTCTGGTTGATTTAGGCCAAAAATGAGAGCAATAACTATGAATCAAGAAAAGACAGTCCTCAATTACACAAGTATATATGAAAATGTAATCCTGCAATTTGTTTAATGAATCTTCTGATCCACAATCTGTCCACATTTTGACAGGAAAACTAGTGATTCATGCAAAAATCTTTAAATGACTTGGCTCAATGACATGTGGAACAAAACATAGTGTGAAGTAACCAGCTCTACTCCTTAAATTTGATATTAAGATATGTAACAGAGGGTTCAATGTATCTTTTCATTTACACTATTACAAATGCTGAATCATTTCACTGCATAAATTCTCTGTTTTTATGGTTACTCTGCAACTTCAGACCCCCTTTTTTTTGGTGAACCAAGCAAACAAATAGTTAAAGCAGAAGTTTGAATTAGTATCTGTAATAATAAATGATGGTTATTTCACTCACCTGAAGTTCCAGAGACTCAAGAGTATTGATCAGGACCCAATCAGCTTTGTGAAAGCTCAGACTTTGATCCAGGACACACCTCAGAACAGATGAATATGTTCCAGCACTGTCGTTAACAAAAGAGGGCAAATCTTTTGGCTTGAATACGTACGGTACGGAAGGCAGTGACGCTTTAATTTGTTCTTTTTTCAAAGGTAATTCAACCGCTCCTTCATGTAGATGATAATATATAGCAGAAACTACAGCTGACTGAGTAAAAAATGCTGCTCCTGAAATTCCTACTTCTTTCGCAACATCGGAAACGTAAGGCATAAGTGAATCATAAACGACAACTTTCACAGGCTCACCAGAAGAGGCTTTCCCTTCCAAAATTAAAGGCAGGTATTCCAAAACTCTAGCCTTCAAAGTTTCAATCTTTGCTTCATTGGAGTCCTGATGATGGGCTAATTGTTTTTCAGCTACTTGTGCTTCTTCTTTGATCCTTTCAGCAGGGATGCACTCGAATTTGATCAGTTCGGACTGATTACCTGCTAGAGAAGTAGTAGTCTCTATTGGATTTGTGATGACAACTGTGATTTTGATACCTTTTGAAGCTAAGATCTTGGAAAATTGTAGCAGAGGGTTAATATGGCCTTGTACAGGCAAAATGAGAACCAGAACATGAGGTTTGGAAGCCATTTTGGTTCTGCAATCATTTGATCAAATACTTCATGGACTTGAATCAGTCATGGATCTGGAAAAATGTCTATATGGGATAACACTATCACATTTCTTGAACATAACACCCAAATTACATCATATTGTAGCGTGACGATGACTTTGTTGATGATGGTGATGCATAAAGTTTTCAATAGAATAATATCTTATTTTTGTAATATATAAATGTCCCATTCACCATTGGAGTGCTAATTGTCCTTTTTTTCTTTTCTGAACTATGCTTTGCCAATAGAATAATATCAGTATTCTTTGTCGATCCAACAGTGATAGATAGAAAATTAATTTCCCACATTGGAATCATAATCACTAGATAATTAGATCAGAAAATCAGAGCTCTTAAATAAACAAAAAAAAATGTACAGTTTTCCGTATCGGTTTTTTAGTGATTGTCCATTTTCGGAAGCGGCATTAATTTAAAAAATGGGATTAACTTTTGGAACTAAATGACTATATACGCTATGTTATTGGGAGTTGGACCAACAAATATAATGCAATAACGTTTCAATTTGTTATCATTCGATAAAACTGGTACCATACATTGCAGAGTAACATCGAATGTATGGTTCCAGTTGAACTTGACCATCAATTCGGACGCTAAACCTCATTAGGCTTGCTTGAATTGAACTTGACTTCAAGACGTACTATGTTTTCTCATAAAATGTATATATCATCGTCATCAACGCACCATCAGTGGTTAAGCTTCCAGCAGCCGTGAAAACATGAATCAAACAGCAGCGCCGACGATCAACTTTGGGGCGAGAGCTTTGGAGTTTTTTTTTTTTTTTTTTTTGGTCGAAATGTAAAAATTTCATTGATTGGCAAAACTGCACATTTACAACCAAGTAGTTTCTATATTAGTATTACATCTGATCCTGTAACTATCATTTGCTACCACTATACAAAGCTACTAACAAGTCCATATCCACCAAGAATTACTAGACCGGCTCATTCATTAATTAAGGCTTAACCGGCCTTGTAGAGGTGGTTCAGGAATATACATCCTAATGGGATTCGGCTTCCCTGAAGGTAATTCCATGCCTATAATAGGATTGCTGATGAGAATCACATAGCCTTCCATAGTGATTCTCCTAGTGAGGGGAATTAGCTAGTCCTTCATTCTAGTTTTGGAATGCCAAGTTTACTTTGCAGGCCAATCAAGAAAGAACTGATGGATCTTGACTACCTATGTGATAGGGAGTTGGTTCAAGGGAGCTATGATCAAAATGATGAGAATGTCATTAACTTTGGGGTTCAAACCAAAGGAGGTGATTCACTCATGGAAATAAGTGCTCAAGAGTATCAAGGGAGTTTGACTCTAGGTGCTCCATGAAAGATCATTTATCAAGCTAGAGAGAAGAATCATTTATGTTCTTGAATGGACGGCCTATCTGATCAAAGTATGCAAGATTGAGTCCATTGCTACACAATTGGATAGGTTGCAAACTATCTCAATTGTTTCAAGTGTTTTTCCAATCTTTTGGAGTCAATAAAAAGAATTCTGCAAGTTTTAGAGTAAATCGGAGTTTTCTACAACTTCAGGGGCGCAAGACCAATATTCAACTTTTGGAAGGCGTTCAAGACATTTTACTTCAATATTTGGAGTTGATTTTTGAGAATTAGAGTATTATCTAGTCTAGGAGTTTATTTTCGAATTTATCTAGTTAAATAAGTCATGTGGACTGAATTAAGCTAGAATGTTTTGATTAGGAGTCTTACATTCCTTCTAAGTATTATCCTATTTGAAGATAAGTCATTTAGATAAGGTTTCCTAGGTTTTAGAGATAAAATACTTTTCTACTTCTACTCCTGCGTGAGATAAGAGAGTTTTAGTTGGTCTTCTTTTTGGTGCTTTGGCCGAAATTCATAGCCTATAAATAGGGGGAGGGGGGTATGGCCGAAAGTTAAAGCACCCATGTGTGGTCATTTTGAGTCTTCTCTAATGAGAGTTTTTCCTGTGAGGAATTTTTGTTAAATTTTGTGTCCATTTGTCGCGTCAAGTATGATTTAACCAAGAGTGTTTTCATCTTTTCTTGGATCTTTTGATCTTGCAGAAACCATTCTTTTTCAAGTATGCTTTTTGATAGAATTATTCTAAAACTAAACTTCTTATTTTCATACAACTTCTAGTAGTTCGCGAGTTGAGCCTTTCTTTTGGCTATGGTTTTTGAATTTATGATGTGTGTGTTCATGAGTTCCATTGTGGGGTTTGTCCTACTTTTGTTGGATGAGTTGTGCTTTGGCATAAGCATTTTGAGATAGTGTATATGTTGTATATCTTTGTTGGTTATGGAGATTACTAATCAATAGTATTCCTTCATAATTGAGCATTGTTTGCTCCTACCTTTTTTGAGTCTCTTGAATGATGACTGATCGAGTATATTGAATGGTGTCCTTACTATTCTTAGTGTGGGTTGTTGTTTAATTGGAATCTTTCATAGATTATGTGTTCTTTGCTTGGTTTGAGTTAAAGAGATAGAATTCCTTAGATAAACGATCGTCTTACTGTGAATTTTCCGCACACTTTTGAGTTTCATGGGATAGACAAATTATCTTCGTACTTTTTTATTTGATGGTTGCATTAACGAAATTTACTTCATCTACGAAATTGCTATCAGTTTCTGGTATCAGAGCTTGAACTATCTAAGTGATGGTATTAATTGATATTATCATATCAGTTTTTATTATCAGTTTGATGTTTGAGAGATTTCTTTTTAATTGAGGACTTCATAGTTCTTGGTTTTGAGAATATCTTGAGTTACCACGAAATCCGTTACTTGGTGTGGTAATCAAGGTTTGTGCTACTAACGAGTAGTACTATCTTTATTTGTTTCAAGGTTCCTTCTTATTGCAGAATGGGTTTTGAAAAAATAAATCAAATTCTTGTGAAAACTACGTTTTCAAAATTGATCTTGTCTTTTGTGTGGTTGTGCGAGACTTCTTACACATTTGTTTGATCTTGTGATGTTATTTTGAGGTCTATGCGAGAGCTTGATGATGGTACATTGGTATCTAGTCAAAGTGGGCGCTACATCTTGAAATTTATCCTTGATTTACAAGTAGAGAACTGTTTCTCCTATGAGCAAATTAGTGGATCTTATGTGTTGAATCTTTAAGGAGAGCATTGATTCCAAAGAAGAGTTTATTGCTCGAGATAGCCTTTTCTTTCTAAAAGAGATGTCTTTACATGATGAGGGTTTGAGAGTTTATCTTGTTGTAAATATCGTGGATCTATTCTTTGAAAGGTGAAGTTGAGTGATTTTGTACTTTGTACATAAAGTATAAACGAAAAAGCCTTCCCTCTTGTTGGTTCTCATTTGAATCTAATGAGTAAAATGGAATTTATGGATTTTCAATCAATGAGAATTTCATAGAGTTCCAATTCTTTTTTATTATTTTGTTTAAATCTTAGTGTCAAAAGATTTTCAAAAGTAACAAATGTCAGTTTTTGGTTTTTCTCGAGTTCATACTTTGAGAATGAGTCGAATTAGTGGATCTTCCTATCATTGGACTTTCCATGATTCTTAATTTGAGTTTCAAAACTTTCTTTATGATTTGATGAAGAATGAATTTTAGTGATATCAATTTTGGTATCAAATGTTTAAAGGTCTTTGAAGTTGAATTGTGCCAACTTTAAGGGTTGAAGTCTTTGACTTGTGTTTAAAACCTTAATTTTCAAGAGTTGAATAGAGAATTAAGTGAAGTTTTACTAAAGATTTTCTTATTTATGACAAGAAATCTTATAGGCTTTGAGATATATTCTTGAAGTTTACATATTTGGTCTTTGGAAAATTTGATTTTTAAATGATCACTTATGAAGATGACCTTGTTGAGTCATTGAGTCGTAAGAATGGTTTGTGTTAAATTGAGTATTATGAAGCAAACGTCATAGTTGAATGAGGAACCTTAATTTCCAACTTCATTATACTTATGGTGTTCTTGTTACTTTATTTGCCATAGATTGTTTTGGTAAAAAGTAATTTTTGTTAATTCCATATACAATTTGGAAAGTGGTTTTTAGAAAGTATTCTAAAAGTTGTTGGACATTTTGGAAAGTGGTAATTTCCAAGTTTCCTTTTTAAAGTGGGTCAAAAGTAATTTTTCAAATTTTATCTATGTAGTAAAGAGTTAAATGTCGAAATTTTGCTGAATTTAAGCATGTATGTGCATATGATTTATGTGGAGTTCGAAGCCTAGTTAGTTTTTAATTTTAGAGTCATAGTATAGCCGAATTTTTGAGCTAAAAATTAGGGTTGCCTAGTCCTAGTTGAAGTTGAATTTTGGTTTTCTATCTGTTACACTTCAAGTCCTAAATGGTCTTGACTTTGTGTGTTCACATGGCCGGAAATTTTATCCCTAAAATTAAGGTCATTGAGTCCAAATTGTGTTATGGTTTGAGACCTATTTGGTCTTGGATTTTAGTGTTCACATTGGCCGAATTTTTTAGCCTTGTTTCCTAATGGTAATACAATTTTATTGTGTGTTTTATTTGAGTCCTACTTGGATTTAAATACTAATTTTTGCATGAGTTAAATTATAATTTCAGTGAAATTATAATTAGAGTTTTAAAGTGAGTCTATTTTCGAAAACTATTGAGATAAGGAAGTCTTATCTTAATTTGAAAATTTTTGAGTCTTTTAATACAATTGTGCTTGTGTTTGGCCGAAGTTTTTGAGTCCTATTTGTAGTAGGGGGTCAGATTTTTTGTCTCTAAATAGTAGGGATGAATCTTTCATTGTTTTATGACATAGTTCATAAGTTGTTTCCAAAAAGGATTATGATGACCTAAGTTTTAGGACTCTATCCTTTTATATATATATGTGTTGGCTGAATTTCTTCTTCTTATTCCATCTTGTCGACTGAAATTTTATCAATTTAAGGGGGGAATATTTTTGAGAAAATTTAGGTCCTATCTTGTAGGAGTTTTCTTGCACAAAAAGACTTGCATTGCCTATAAATAGGGGTGCTGTTTTTCAAAAATTCTCACACCACTCTACTCCATTCTTCTTCTTCTTCTTGCTGCCGAGATCACAAGGGTTTAAACAAGAGAAGCACTCTTCTCTTTGGTCTGAATTTTTGAGAGTTAGTGTTCTTAAAAGCACACGAGAGTTTTTGTTTTTAGGGAGAGCATTATTCGAACCTTCCTTTGGTTCTTGGGGGGTTTCCGCCGAACCATTCATTGGTTCAAGGGTTCAAGGAGTTTTTGCATAGTCACAAAGTGGTTTCTCAAAGTTATTGAGCAAAGATGTCATCCGGAGTTGCTGGTTGTACTCAAGTTGCTTCAAACAATGCAGAGGGTCGCATGGAGGCTCAAGTGCAGCTCATGGAGAGTCAAATTGACTACTTGCATGATGCTTTGGCCGAGGTGAAGGAGGCAAACCGAGACTTATCTCAATTTCTTTCAACTCAGCAAGATAAAGCTATGGTAAGTTTTGAGAAAATTGCTGAAAATTTAAGAGTCTTATGTGATCCTTTTGAAGTAAAACAAGTACCCTCATATGCTGGAATGTTGCAAGTGTTATTGCCTTTGTTTTATGGTTACCATAGAGACTATGATACTTAGGAGAAGAGCATAGAGAATTCGTTTGTATTGCTTAACATAGAGAAAGAGAGTGAGAAAATAGCCTTAGCTATAGGTTGTTTTCGTTCTAGTGCTTTGAATTGGTGGAAGCTAGTTTCAAATATATTCGCATCATTGGTATCGTAATTTGGATGATTGGCATGATTTGAGGAATGCTTTGCGAGAAAGATATGCTGGTACTAATACCTTTGATGAAGCAAAAGTGAATTTGCTCAATTGTAAGCAGAATTGTCGATCCATTCAATCTTACTTTGAGGAGTTAGAAGGCTTGTTTCTGAGTTCGGGTGTGGATAAGAACGACTACATGTTGACAGATCGTTTCCACTATGGCTTGAGCAAGGGGTTCAAACAACACCCAAAGATAAGGAGGCAATCAAGGCTCTATGAGGCATACTACACTGCCTTAGAAGTGGAAAGAGAGCATGATACTTCTTGTGGTCGGAATAGTCCAATTGAGGATCAAGGCTTGGTGTTTGGCGCTGAAGATGGTGTCAACGGATATGTATCTTCCGTACTAAGTGTTCGGTTGGGTGGTCCAATGAAGTTGATTTGATAATCGATGGTGGATCGAGTACTGATTGTATAAGTGAGGAATTTTGCATAGCAAACGAAATCAAGATGGATCCGCATACTAGACCATACAAACTTCAATGGTTGAGTGAAAAAATGGTTGTGGATGTCACTAAGAAGGCCATGGTATCTTTTCAAGTTAGTGAGTATAGGGATGAAATTTACTTTGATGTAATTCCTGTGTCTCATTGTGATGTTTTGCTAGGTAGGCCTTGGCAATCAGATATAGATGATGTGCACCATTGCCCGAAGAATATCTTTGTCTTTACTAAAGAGGACAGAAAATATATTCTTAAGCCTTTGGCTTATGAAGAAGCTGAGTCTGTCCGAGAGAAAAGACGTAAGATAACCTATGCACAAGGGAGAAAAAAAGTCAAGAGAGTGACGCAAGAAAGTAAAAAGGCTACACTCAGGTAAGACTTGAGGCGAGAGAAAACCATGAAAATAGCGTGGAAACAGAAAAAGAAGCACGCAATGAGAAAAAATCAGAGTGTGGTGAGGGTGAGGATTTTACTAACACTTATATCTCGTTTGTTCCTTGTGCAGGTTTAGAGGTTGATGATTCAAGGACGAATCCTCTTAAAGAAGGAGGAGATGATGAGAATCATATAGCCTTCCATGGTGATTCTCCTAGTGAGGGGAATTAGCTAGTCCTTCATTCTAGTTTTAGTTTACTTTGCAGGCCAATCAAGGAAGAAAGGATGGATCTTAACTACATATGTGATAGGGAGTTGGTTCAAGGGAGCTATGATCAAGATGATGAGAATGTCATTAACTTTGGGGTTCAAACCAAAGGAGATGATGCACTCATGGAAATAAGTGCTCAAGAGTATCAAGGAAGTTTGACTCTAGGTGCTCCATGAAAGATCATTGATCAAGCTAGAGAGAAGAATCATTTAGGTTCTTGAATGGACGGCCTATTTGATCAAAGTATGCAAGATTGAGTCCATTGCTACACAATTGGATAGGTTGCAGACTTTCTCAATTGTTTCAAGTGTTTTTCCAATCTTTTGGAGTCAATAAAGAGAATTCTACAAGTTTTGGAGTAAATTAGAGTTTTCTACAACTTGAGGGGTGCAAGACCAATATTCCACTTTTGGAAGGGCGTTCAAGGCATTTTACTTCAATATTTGGAGCTGATTTTCGAGAATTAGAGTATTATCTAGTCTTGGAGTTTATTTTCGAATTTATCTAGTTAAATAAGTCATGTGGTCTGAATTAAGCTAGAGTATTTTGATTAGGAGTCTTAGATTCCTTCTAAGTATTATCCTGTTTGAGGATAAGTCAATTAGATAAGGTTTCCTAGATTTTAGATAGAGTCAAAGAGATCAAATACTCTTCTACTTTTACTCCTGTGTGAGATAAGATTAGAGAGTTCTAGTTGGTTGTTTTTTTGGTGCTTTGGCGGAAATTCATAGCCTATAAATAGGGGGGGTATGGTCGAAAGCTAAAGCACCCATGTGTGGTCATTTTGAGTCTTCTCTAACGAGAGTTGTTCCTGTGAGGAATTTTTGTTAAATGACGTGTCCATTTTTCGTGTCAAGTATGATCTAACCAAGTGGGTTTTCATCTTGTCTTGGATCTTTTGATCTTGCAGAAACCGTTCTTTTTCAAGTATGTTTCTTGATAGAAGTTTTTTAAAACTAAACTTCTTATTTTCATACTACTTCTAGTAGTTCGAGAGTTGAGCCTTTCTTTTGGCTATGGTTTTCGAATTCATGATGTGTGTGTTCATGAGTTCCATTGTGTGGTTTGTCCTACATTTGTTGGATGAGTTGTGCTATAGCATAAGCATTTTGAGATAATGTTTGTATTACATATCTTTGTTGGTTATGGAGATTACTAATCAATAGTATTCCTTCATAGTTGAGTATTGTTTGCTCCTATCTTTCTTAAGTCTCTTGAATGATGACTGATCGAGTATATTGAATGGTGTCCTTACTATTCTTAGTGTGGGTTGTTGTTTAATTTGAATCTTTCATAGATTATGTGCTCTTTGCTTGGTTTGAGTTAAAGAGATAAAATTCCTTATATAAACGATCGTCTTACTGTGAATTTTCCACACTCTTTTGAGTTTCACGGGATAGATAAATTATCTTCGTACTTTCTTGTTTGATGGTTGCATTAACAAAATTTGCTTTATCTACGAGATTGCTATCAATTGGTCTCACCATAATTGAGGTATACTATCTTTGACACCAATTCACATACACAGACTATTTCGCCGCCCTATTTTCTGACTTAAGCTTCGGAGTGTCTACCCTCGGGAGGACCCGAGGCTCTGTTTTGCAGGAAATCCTAAACCGGAGTTCCACCACTAGACCGCAGGTGCAATTCCGGGTATCATCAAGTGGCACGCCCGGTGGGACCCGAGAATTAGGGTTTGTGTCACAAAGTTTTCCCAAGCTTTCAAAACCTTTTTGATCCGTTGCTACCACTCCATGCTAAGGTTTTTTCTAAGATACAATAGCTATCATTGATTATCCCCAATCCAGTACCGCATCAACCAGTAGGCGTGAAAGCCCCAGTCATGATAAAACCCTAGCAAGATTCCATGAGAGACAGAAGTGGAAAAAAAATGACCAGCAGCCGAAAAAAAAGATATCCCCCACAAAGCCAACCAATCACGTAGATGAGGGGGAAGGAGATCTAGAAACTCATCACAAAGTTTCTGATCCGTACCAAAAAACAGCAGCTAGCCGAGATTGAAAAAGAACTGAAAAATTTGAATGACAGCAAATCCCTTAATCAGAGGAAAAGAAATATATACTAGAGGAATACTAACGTTGTTGTTTACTTGGCCTCCCAGACCCTACGGATCAAGAACTGGAAGATCTGGTCGAGGAGAAGGAGGCGAAAAGAACGTTGGCTCTCCTCGAGGTAAGGCGAGAAAAACGGAAAGTCCCGGGTGAAGGGAGAGAAGAGTTGCACAAAGAAGCCCGTAATCGCGAAACTTCTCACGTTGGGGCCTCCGAAAATCCTGGTGACAGCTTTTGGGAGACCCTCGAGAGAATAAATCCGGCGATTTTTGCAGCGATTGAACAATTTGCGAAAGAACATCAACAAAAAAAACAGTCTCACCGCCAACCTAGCCCGCGGTCACCCAGCGTTGAGGAGTTGTCGAGGAGTGGAAATCTCCCCCGAGAGGTGTCGTCCACTCTCGATTGGGACCTAAAACCCCTCCAAAGAAGTCTTATCACGACCACCGTGTTACTCAGAACAACTCAAGATACATACCTTATGGCCATCAGAGGTATGATGTTCCCTATACTGAGGACCCCTAATATACTAGACATCGAGCGAACCAAGGCCGCAAAGACCCGTCCATTCGCGACTCGATGAGAAGAATGATAGGAATGATCGTGGACAAGAGTCCCTTTGTCTCACGGATCCGAGACTATCTGAAACCCCGAGACTTTGACTTCCCAAAAGACTTCGTCAATTACTCGGGAGACACTGACCCACAGTGGTTCTTGCAAAAGCATGTGCAAGTCATGAGAATCTGAAACGTGTCTCTCGACTTCATGGCCAAAGCTTTACCGTCCTTCCTCGATGGACGAGCACAACGTTGGTTTGGACAGCTACCGGATGGAAGCATCGATAGCTTCGAGGACTTATCCGTGATACTAGCCACGCGCTTCTTCCCTAGCAAGCAAATTAAAAAAATGTCAATTGATCTGGCGTCGATCAAGCAGGGACAAAACGAGAGTCTCTCGGATTTCCATCACCGTTTTACTCGAGAATCCCTCCAAGTAGACTACCTCAATGACAAAGATGTCCAAAACAGATTCATCCAAGGCCTCAACCCATGGGGAAAGTCTGCTCACCTCCGGGTGAAACTAACCACCAAACCTTCACGAAACACACAGGAGATGTGGGCCACAGTGGAGAGCTATAACCAGCGCGAGCAGACACTCAAGCGATCACAAGAATCCTTCTCGCTTGCAGGAGATCGAGGGGGAAGGGACAAGTACAAGTCAACGACGGAGAATAAATCACCCTTGCATAGGCTCGACAGGACCTTAACCTCGTTGTTGAAGCCTCGACGAGAAATACTTCAGATTCACAAAGATGAGTTCCCCACTCCAAAACTATTAGCTCATAACCCGAATAGGTCTACAATTCAATACTGTGAATACCACAAAGACCACGTGCATGATACGGAAGATTGCAGGGAACTCAAGCAGGAAATTGAAGTAGGGGTCAAATCTGGAGAGTTTCAGCAATATGTAAAAAACACACAAGGTACTCCTCGAGATAAGGGAGGAAAATTCACGGTGCCCCGTAACTTCCCTAGGCGGAACAATAATTGCGGCCCTCGAGGAGATAACCAAGGAAACAATTGGCAGCAGAGGAATAACTCGCAGCAACCTGTCCAACAATCCCTGGACGGAGAGCCACAGCCAATTCAACAAGTTCTCCCTCCTGATCCAACCAAACAAATCACTCACAACGTAGGAGCTATCTACAGTGGACCCCTTGAGGTCTTATCCACAACAGCAATGAAAGCATCACTTCGAGAAGTAGCTAAGACGCCGCCTCAAGAACCAAGTCACAAACGTTTCAAGGGCATAGAGGCAATAGTTTTTTCGGACAGTGATGTTGTACCGGGCATTTGTCCACAGTGACACAATGGTTATCGAGGCTATCATAGGAAACGTCAAAGTAAGTCGAGTATATGTCGATAACGGAACCGCGGTGGATATAATATATAGTGAGTGTTTTAAGAAGATGAATGTAAAAAATCCAGATTGGCGTCCCGCAACATTACCACTAATGGGCTTTTCAGGGCACACGATAATCCCTAGTGGGATTGTCAGGCTTCCTATCACGGTAGGGTCGCATCCTCGAATGGTAACTCTAACAATAGATTTCGCCATAATCGATGCACCCTCGCCAGTTAATGTGATCCTAGGATGGCCGTGGATGTGTCAGGCCCGCGCTGTTTGGTCACCCTACCACTTAGTCATGAAATTTCAAACAGAATATGGGATAAGAATTGTGCAGGGAAGCCAGCGCAGTTCTCGAGAATGCCTACTCACAGCAGTGAAGATTTGGAAGAAAACAGTAAAGCCAGAGTTAGGTATCACCATGTCGGGGTGTTATTCTGTTCAACAGGGAGTACCACCAATCGAATGTAAAGGGGGAGAACAGGACATGGATCTTGACAATCCCCGGTAGCCACCACTAAGAAGTAAAACAGAACAATTGATCCTGAACGAGAAAGAGCCGGAAAAGACAATCAAGCTTGGAATATCTATAAGCGAAATCTTGCAAGTCGAGGTAATCACCTTACTATGGGAATTTTGAGATATCTTTGCTTGGTCGCCATCTGATATGATCGGGGTTCCCCAAGAAGTCATCGACCACAGGTTGAATGTAAACCCCAATGTCAACTCAGTCAAACAAAAAAAGAGAATTTTTGCCCGCGATTGCAATGACGTCATCAACGAGGAAATGCTCAAATTGGTCCGTGCCAACATACTCCGGGAGGTCCTTTGGCCAACGTGGCTGGCCAACCCCGTCCTTGTCCGGAAAGCGGATAATTCTTGGCGCATGTGTTAGGATTACACAGACCTTAATAAACACTGCCCTAAAGATTGTTATCCTTTGCCCGTCATTGATCAGATGGTCGAGAGGATAACTGGCTTTAGAACGCTTAGTTTCCTCGACGCATATAAAGGATACCACCAGATCCTTATGGCTCGAGAAGATGCAGAGAAAACGGCTTACATCAAAGAAATTGGAGTGTACTGCTACGACAAAATGTCTTTTGGCTTAAAAAATGCCGAAGCCATCTAACGGCATCAATAGAGCTTTCCACGACCAAATCGGGCAAAACATCGAAATTTATGTAGATGACATGGTCATAAAGAGCAACCTCGACGACAGGGTAGTCGAGGACATGAGGGAAATTTTCACAATTCTTTGGGCAATTAACATGAAGTTGAACCCGAAGAAGTGTACTTTATACATTGGCTCCAGAAGTCGGAATAAGCGTTGATCCCGCAAAAGTCGAAGCAATTTTTTTCATGGAAGCCCCAAAAACAGTAAAAGAAGTGCAAAAGCTTACGGGATCCCTGGCGGCATTAAACAGGTTCCTATCTCGAGCTGCAGAAAGGAGCCTACCCTTTTTCAAGACATTGCGAAAAGGAAGGAGTTTTGCGTGGACTGAAGAATGTCAGAAAGCCTTCCAGGACATGAAAGAGCATCTGAAGCAACTTCCTATGTTAGCTAAACTGGAGCCGGGAGAAACCCTATACGTTTATCTGGCTGCTCGAGAAACTGCCATATCCGCGGTTCTCATCCAGAAAAAAGACGACAAAGAAATCCCGGTTTACTTTGTGAGCAAAGTCCTACAGGGGGCAGAATCTCGATACACCCCCATGGAAAAACTGATCCTAAGTCTGGTACTCGCTGCTCGACGGCTTCGTCCCTACTTCTAAGCTCACCCGATTCAAGTCTTAACCGAACAACCTATACAACAAGTTCTTCTCAAGCCTGAGACTTTGGGCAGAATGATGAAATGGGCCATCGAGCTAGGAGAGCACCATATCGAGTATAAGCCTAGGTCGGCTATAAAAGGGCAGGCATTTGTGGACTTCCTTGTCGAGACGCCCCGCACTTCAAATAGCATGCCGGAGCCACCACCAAAAACACCACCGTAGAAACACACTCCCATAGATCCGCAGGTCTGGATTCTCTATGTCGACGGCTCATCTTATGAGGATGGAGGAAGAGCTGGAATTATATTGGCCAAACCAGCTACGTCACAAGATATCGAAGAGATGAGGGAATATGAGGCTGAATATTCCTACACTCTGAGGTTTGGTGTCCCGGTAACCAACAATATGGCTGAATATGAAGCAATGATAACAGGGTTAAACATGGCTCTAAGGTTAGGAGTCCAGAATTGGGAAGTTTTTAGCGACTCCCAAGTGGTAGTTAAACAAATTCATGGCGATTACACTGTCCGTGAAGAGCATTCCGGCTATACCTTGAAAAAGTCCTCGAGCTCAGGAGTAAGTTCGAGAAATGTTCTATCTCCCACATCCTCAGAACCAGCAACAAAAGAGCCGATGCCCTGAGTAAGTTAGATTCGTCTAACTTCGCACAATTAAGTCATAAGGTGTGGGTCGAAATGCTCCCCGAACCTAGCATTTATCCTCGAGTCTCTCTCACTATCACAGACGAGGGTGACACATGGATGACTCCATTCATACGGTTCCTCGAAACCGGGGTGCTACCCGACAACAAGTCAGAAGCTCGAGCCCTGAAACTGAAAGCAGTCAAGTAGACACTGAGGGACAGAATCTTGTATAAGCACGGGTATTTGTTGCCAATGCTACGGTGTATCGGCCCCAGAAAAGTAGCCTACATCCTCGAAGAAGTTCACGAGGGTTCATGTGGCGCCCATATGGGAGCAAGAGGAATAGCTAAAAAGGTTCTTCGAGCAGGATACTTTTGGCCGACAGTTTTCAAAGACGCATACCAATTCATGCAAAAGTGGGATAGATGTCAACGGTTCTCGCCTATCACCTGATAGCCACAACACGAGATGGTCACTATCCAAAGCCTATGGCCATTCTATCAGTGGGGCACTGACATCATCGGCCCTTTTCCAAAAGGGGTGGGAGGTCTATGATGGTTCATCGTGGCAGTAGACTATTTTACCAAATGGGTAGAAGCAAAGCCGTTAGCCTTGATATCCGAGAGACAGGTGTTGAATTTTTTCTGGCAAAACGTGGTTTGCCATTTTGGAGTGCCCAGGGTAATTGTATCGGACAAGGGGACTCAGTTTGAGAGTGATCCGTTCAAATCATGGTGCGAGGATATGCAGATCGAGTGCTGATTTTCCGCGGTTGCTCATCCCCAGGCAAACGGCCATGCTGAGTTGATTAACAGAACTATTTTACATGGAATCAAGACTAGGTTGCACAGCGCCAAAGGTGCTTGGGTTGATGAACTCTCTCACGTTCTATGGGCATATCGCACTACAGCTCACTCTTCTACGGAGGAGACACCTTACAGTCTGGTCTATGGAATGGACACGGTTCTCCTAGTGGAAATCGGTCTCCCCAGTCCTTGAACAATCAGCTTCGTCGAGACGACCAATAACGAAGATATCCTGACTAACCTCGGCCTGCTCGAGGAATAGCGAGACGCCGTAAAAGTCCGGGAAGCCAAGTACAAAGAAATCCTCAGGAAACACTGTAATAAGTGAGTCAAGAGCACTGACCTCGCAGTCGGGGATCTAGTACTCAGGAAAAATGAAGCCAGTCAAGCAGAAGCCCAAGGGAAGTTATCAGCAAATTGGGAAGGACCTTATTGTGTCATTCAGGTCTCCCCATCTGGAAGCTATCGACTGCAGACAACAAATGACACAGAGACCACTCTTCCTCGTTGGTGGAACATTCAGAACCTTCGCAGGTTCTATGTCTAAATTATTATATGCTATGTGCTATTTTGCTTGCTCTATGACCTGTTATTTTCACTTCCTTCGTATATAATGCTATCATAGGTCCCCGAGCAATTATCAATAAAAGTCATTACATAGTTTTCATACTTTACATGTGATGACACTGTTTGATGACTAGTCAGTGAAATGGACACCCTCTTTAGGGCCATCCTCGATCGTGCCGTGTATTCAACATCGGGACACATAAACCGAGGACCTTTCCTTGTATCCACCGCAGATCGCGATAATATTTTATCAAGGGACCCGTACCTGGTTCCTCGACAGCACCATGTACTTTACATCTGGCCCATAAAGTGGTTATACAAATCGTGACTCGAGAACATTTACTTAATCGACGCTTATACAAGCTCGAAATGATTGTATTACACCACTATACATTTAAATTGTCTAAACAAGCCTGAGGTGAATGTATTACAAAACTATACATTTAAATCTTAAGGTTTTTTCCTCTAGGGTTGACTCGGGAAGGCTTAATAACCCCAGAGAACCCGATGGCTCTAAGCTAGTTAATACAATGGCCTAGCTTATCCTTCAAGTCTACTATCTCCTAGTTTTCTTCGTTGATTCTAAGCAGGTATTCCTCAGTCACGGTCCTTTCTTTCGCCACCTCATTTGGATAAAGATCGTTAAAAATGGGTAGAGTGATTTCATTGTCGACCAATATGTTCTGTAGAACAGCAACCTGTTTAGAGTAGAACTCTGCTTCTTTGGTCCTCCTCTTTAAGAGATCAATGGCTGCTATAAAGCGCTCTGTCCGGACTTCTATCTACTTCTCGACCAAGGCGAGCAAGTCAAATTTCTCGAGGAACCACGGAGATATCGTGATCTTCTCTCACTTCCTCAGTCGAGCCTTTTCGTCCTTCAGCCTTTTCATCTCATCGCTGATGTTCGCCTCTAGAATCATGGAGTCCTGGAAGTGGAGGTCATACTGATGGAGTCGACGTCTCCACTCCTCCTCCTTCTGCTTAAAACGCCAAACTAAGCGAGAATGTACTTGCACGTTATAAACTTGAATAGCATCCACAATTTCTTTCTCGGGTGCTCCCACTATGGAAGTATTGAGGACGTTCCTGAATTTTCGTAATGCTGATGAAATCATGGCGTACATAGCGAACGATCTGATCTCTTCTTCCTCAAGAATCATCAGGTGCACAGTGTGGACGTAATACGGCTCCTGGCATAATCAGTAAGGATGCTCTAAAAATGACAAAAGGAAAAAGAGGAAAGGGTACTCCATAAATCCCAAATTAATAGAATCCATTCACACAACACTACAGGAAGCTAAGGTCTACAGCCCAAGTAGCAAAAACCCTGTTACAAGATAAGGCCTCATACAATGTTTGGGTTGGGCGGGACATTTGGTTGGCTCTCGTTGGCTTCTTCTGCAGGATTCTCTGTCGGGGGCACCTCCTTCTCCGCAGTCGGATCCTTCTCGACTTCAGGCTCCTGGCCTTCCTCTTCTTCTTCCTTGACCCTTTCTGAGGAGTCATCATCAGAGACCAGCTCGACGCCGATAAAATCTTGGTCAAGCTTTGGTACTCGCATCTCTTCCCCGGGTTCAGTAGGTAGCACTGTTGCGGTATCTCATTCGAAGGTGGTGATCTCCAAGGGTGAACCCATTTGGGGGATAGCATCCGCATAAAGGCCCAAATAAAGGGAGCTGCTCGGTGGACAGATGCAACAATCCATTCTGCATTGCTTCGTGAAGGGTCTTTCGAGGGTGAGGCTTCACAAATTGTTGCAGCCAGCCAGCATTGACATGCTTTCCTGATTCCATTCTCTCCAAAGCAGCAAAGGCCACGCCATGGCCACCCAACGCGATAGCCGCCTCACTGATGCCCACCATGACGTTGGCCATTCCTCCAGTAGGCATCATCCCGGCCCAAAAGGCAGTCATCCATTCCTGCAATTTTGCCTTGGGGATATGGGTTTCCCCATATTCTTTCAGCTTGGCCTCCAGATCCCTGTGCATAGCTTGGTCCTGGCTAGCTCTTCCTCCTTAGCAGCTCGAATTAGCTGCTCCTTCTTCCTTGCTTCCTCGTTAATCGCCTTCTCATGCTTAAGGAACCCCTTCTCGAGCTCCAAGCTGGAGATCTCCTCCCTTAGCTTCTTCTTGCGCATGAGAATGCTCGCCAGAGAGGTGGTTAGCTACTAAGATTGCAAACAAAAGATCAGCGATCGAGACACCAGTTATAAGCAAGGAATGTAAAAGGCACGTGTGAAGGCAACATTTACCATCTTCAAGGCTTCCTCATCCGTCATTGTTTCAGCCAATTCTTCGATTATGGGGCATTCAATTCTGTCATCCCCAAAGTGAAGTATGGCAGCGGCTGCGGTGTAGGACGATGACCCGGGAGAAGCGTCTAGATTCTCAGCAGCATCCTTCGTCCAAGATAGCGACGGTGTTGTAGTTGCGAACCAGAAGGGGTCTCGCCCTGTGTTCAGGTTCCCATTTTTCTCCGGGGGGACACTGCTCTCGATAGTTCTATCCCCCTCGACGGGAGCATCCACCTCGACGGGCCTGTTTTCCTCAAGAGGTATGTTGTCCTCGACGGGCCTATCCTCCTCGACCGAGGCGGCATCCTTGGTTGGTCCTCCCTTTTCAACTGCTAGAGTCTGCTTCTTCTTCTTCTTCTTCTTCAACTTAGCGCTTGCTTCGGACGCTTTTACCAATCTTCTCAGCTTCATCTTCTTGCCGACTTTGGTGGAAGATCCTTCGTCATCTGAATTTTTAATATCAAAAATCTTGGGTGTCACCAAACAAGCCAACGGTGTTCTTGCTCGACGACATAGCCTGGAACAAAAAGAATACACAAGAGAAGTTAGTACCTTTTTCATCCACGACAGGGATTGGGGGAGCCTGTACAAACAAGAAATTTGGCTTCCACATTGGAGAACCATCGAAGAGTTCTATTATCTACTTCGCTCCCGGCCTAGGATTCCTCTTGACGTTATACCAGTCCTTGTATTTCCTTAAGGGAACACAAGCCTTCTTTAACTCCACACTAATAATCGACGTTCAGCCTTCTTTAACTCACAAAGCCTCGCAAATCCGAGGACGGCCGATATCAAGTTCGGTGTAAATCAAGCAAGGGGAATCTGGTAATATTGAACTATTTCTCCGAATAGGGGGTATAGGGGAAATCTTAGCCCTAAGAACATAAACCTATCAAATATGGTTATTTTTCCTTGTGGAGGTGTAGTAGCCTTTTATGTGCCTAAAGATGCTCGATAATCTAGATATATGGGAAAATCGTATTTTTTGGCTATGGCCCAGGGTTTATCAATAGAGTTTATGGTGGAAGCGAAGTCGGAGACTGTGCGTGCAGCCATATCTACCACCGTATATGTTAAGGCAATAAGCTTCAGGAAAAATAAAAACAACAGCATACACTAATAACAAGAGGGTTGAAGGACTTACTTTTATTAGAATTTGAGGGTTGCCCTTCGTCTAGGATGATGGGTCTTCTCAGTTATAGCAGGTTGTGCAATTTCTGACGGCAGAACAAGCGATTAAGTAGCAATAGATGATGCGTACGGGCAGGAGAGGTGCTTCTAGGTTTTCATATTCAGAGTTTTGAAAAAAGGAGAAAGAAAAGCCCTTGTTTTCCTTCTTGATATAAACGAATTTCTCTCCCACGTTTCGATAGTTTGGGCGGGATTCAACGGCAGTAATGATGACACGGCCATTGTTTGGGAAACGTGCATATTATCAGGGCAAGATTTCGGTTTAGGCGGGATTCCTGAATCGGGCGGCCTTCTCGGTTCAGGCCTTAACCCGTGCATAATTCATTTGATCCATTTTGTACCCATTGGGCTGAGACTTGTCCAATCAATCTTGCTTCATTCAACTTGGCTGAGTCAAGGTATTATTTATTTTGTGTCAAGTCTTGTTTATTCATACAATCAACACTTGACAGGGGCACTTGACGAGTCCATATCCACAAAGGATTACTGGACCGGCCCATCCACCAATTAAGGCTTACTGGCCTTGTAGAGGCGGTTCAAGAATATGCATCCTAATGGGATTCGGCTTCCCTGGAGGTAATTCCGTGCCTATAAATAGGATTGGTCTCACCACAATTGAGGTACGCTATCTTTGACACCAATTCACATACACAGACTATTTCGCAACCTTATTTTCTGACTTAGCTTCGGAGTGTCTACCCTCGGGAGGCCCCGAGGCTCTATTTTGCAGGAAACCCTAATCGGAGTTCCACCACTAGACCGGAGGTGCAATTCCGGGTATCGTCAGCTACTGATCTACACTACTCAAAAATTCTGATTTCCATCTCTGATCTTCTATCTCCTCTACAATGTTCCACTCGCCATCTGACCTCCTTTTTAATCTCATTAAGTAGCATCGCTTCAGACTTGCTAATACCAAAAAAAGTTCTCCTATTCCGCTCTATCCAAATATGATAAACCAATGCTGCCAAAGTAGTAAAGATTATGTTTCTACTTAGTGACTGTTTTTTCCATCTTCTTAGCACTCTATGTCTCCATTAGGAATGCTGTATAGGCAGATCAGGTATTCCCAGTCAAGTTGTAGGTGCCTTTAACAAACTAGTAGAATAGCTACACTCAAAGAATAAGTGAGCT
The DNA here is from genome assembly GCA_949775105.1 of Oldenlandia corymbosa var. corymbosa. Taxonomy (NCBI): domain Eukaryota; kingdom Viridiplantae; phylum Streptophyta; class Magnoliopsida; order Gentianales; family Rubiaceae; genus Oldenlandia; species Oldenlandia corymbosa. The sequence continues at coordinate 3,901,118 of OX459123.1, forward strand.
AAAGTCTCCTGGGAACTCTGATACAGCACACAATCATGCGTACCCCTGAACATATTCGTATGTGCTAATCTATCTTTTGTGAGAATCCTGTTCCTCCAAACTAACCAGAGAATGAAAGAGTGTTTAGGAACGTTGTACTTGGACCATATGAAAGTAGCAGCAGGCATTTTTCTGCTACCCCCATAAGCCAGTTATACCCTGAGGTTATAGCATATTTCCCTGATGGAGTATGTCGCCATTTAGTCCCTTCAAACTCATGCTTGACTTTCTCCTTCAGCTTTAGCAATCTTGACCAATGCCAACTCAAACTCGGTTTCGGGATCATTTGCCAGAAGTCGTGGTCCTTTATGTACTGCTCATGTACCCATTTGATCCAGAGGTTATCTTCCTTTTTCGCTATGTTCCATACTTGTTTTATCAACGCAGCATCATTCTATTTCTCAGCATCTTTGATGTTCAAACCGCCATTGCTTTTCTTCTGACAGACATACTCCCAGCTAACCAGTGATGTACTTTTTCCCTGGTCCTTCACACCCCAAAGAAAGCACCTGCAGAGCCTATTGATTTGGTGGGTTATACAATGTGGGAGGACAAACATTGAGGCCTAGTAATTACTCATGGCCATCAAAATAGAATTACTAAGTTGCATTCTTTCTGCATAACTAAGCATTCTCGAACTCCAGCATTTGATTTTAGTAGCAATTTTTTGAACCAGCATCTCACAGTCAATCTATGCCTTGGAGAAATTGGCACACCCAAATATTTCATGGGGAAAGTGCCAACCCTAAACCCTGTAATCTCACATAATTGCTGTCTCAGCTCCTCATTCACACCACTAAAATAAATCTCTGATTTTGCAGGATTAGCAACAAGGCCAGTTATATCAGAAAACTTTTAAAGTACAGCCACTATCTTAGAAATAATATAAACATCCACTTTGTAGAAGATCATTAGATCATCTGCAAAGCAGATATTCGTCAATTTCATGCCTTTCCATTGAGGATGGAATTTAAATCTAACATCCTCTGTGGCTTCCTTCATTAATCTAGTTAGATATTCCATAGTTAAGACAAATATCAAGGGAGACATGGGATCCCCCTGTCTTAACCCCCGTCTCCCTTCAAAATAACCACAATTTTCCCCATTCAAATAGACAGTATATGTAGGAGTTTTAACACATTCCATAACCAGTTGAGAAAAAGAGTTAGGAAAACCGTACCCAACCAGCATTTTAGCTATGAAGCTCCACTCTACCGAGTCATAGGCTTTGCAAATGTCGATCTTCATTAAGCATCTGCTGGTAGCATTCTTCCTTCCATAGAATTTTATCAAGTCCTATGTGAGGAGTACATTGTGCAATATCAAGCGGTTAGCAACAAACGCACTTTGATTCGAGTCAACTAAGTCCCCAAGCACCCGTTTTAACCTGTCACAAATTATCTTCGAAATACATTTATAGACCACATTGCAACATGCAATGGGTCTATATTCTGATGCATCCTGTGGAGCTTCATTCTTAGGTATAAGAGACAACATTGTCTCATTAACCTGCTTCAATAATTTACCATTCGAAAAAAATTCTAGGACAACTTTGGATATATTCTGTTGCACTACTGGCCAGGCTGCTTTAAAGAACCCGCTCCCAAAACCATCGGGACCGGGGATTTTACTGCTGTTTATACTCCATATTACTTTTTTCACTTCCGTTGAGCTCACCTTTTGTATCAGTTTAATTTCCTGGTGCCATTTTAGAATTGGTCCTCTTGCAAAGATCCCATCTTGTGCTACCTCCTTTTTGTTACTCTGACCAAGTTGAGTTTGAAAGAATCCAATAAAATGATTTTTCACCTGATTCCAATCTGTAACCACCTCTCCTACTGCATTTACATAAGAGCTAATCCTGTTTTTCATCGTTCGTATCCGCATTCTGGATGGAAGTATGAACTATTAGAATTCCCCAACTTCAACCACTTTTGTTTTGCTTTCTAATGCAAAAAGCTCTCTACTGCTTTGCTCACTACAATGTATTTTCCATACAGTTCTTTTTCCTGCCTGTGTAATTCTTCATCCATCAGATTGCCACTGATTTTAGTTTGGACTTCCTGCAACTGGATCATTACTTGCTGCATTTGGTTCTAAATGTCTGCAAATGAATCCTTGTTAAGTCTTTTTAATGCAGGTTTGAGTCTCTTCAGCTTCCGTACTAGTTGAAACATTTGAGTTCCCTCAACAGGCTGTTGCCATGATTCAGATACCACTTGCACGAAATTCCGGTCTTGGCTCCACATATTGAAGAACTTGAACGATTTAGGCTTTGTCTTGCCTTCATCATTCAGCTTCACTGGTAGAGGAGAGTGGTTACAAAACGCCCTCCGGTAACACAATTACACTGGATTGGAAGTATTTCATCACCCAGCAACCATTGATCAACACTCTATCAATTTTGGAATATATTCTGGCTGCACCGACTTGTTTATTGCTCCATGTAAACTTTGGTCCTTGTTGCTTTAGATCCTGGACCTCACATTCTTCAACACAATATTGAAATCCTCTTATCTCAGCAAGGCTAACTGTATTGCCTCCCACCCTTTCATCAATAGCAAGTACGTTGTTGTAATCTCCTACCGCAATCCAAGGTTCATCTATGCTACCTACAAGATTGATCATTTCCTCCCACAACAATTCTCTTTCTATCAACAGATTTGAGCCATAAACTGCAGTAAGATAAAATCCTTCACATCGGTTCAAAACTTCCACCCAACAGTGAATATACTGCTCATCTTGTTTCAAACATCTCACTTTAATAAAGCTATTCCAGATAATAATAATTCTTCCCCTGTCTTGATGCTGACTGTTGCTTAACACCTCATACCCGACCCAATGTTTACTCATCATCTCCACCACTCTACTACTATCTAATTTTGTCTCTACTAAACATATTATATGAACTGAATGAAAAGTACTCAATCGCTTGACTTCTTTTTGTTTGATGGGACTATTCAAGCCCCTAGGGTTCCAATGTAATAGATTAAGCATCTATACCTGGATCAAATGGATTTCCCCTCCGAGCATTATCCTGCTGCTGCATTGATCCAGAGTCCTCCTGATTTACACTTTCATCATCATGTTTTGCTCCTGGTATCTCATCAGCTATATCAATCCGAACCCTGAAACCATTATCTTTATGAATATCTGTTTTTATGCTGGTTTGCTTCATTTCTTTGCTCCTTGTTGCATCATTACTAGTATCCTCATGAACAGGTTGCTCCATTACTGTATCAGGTTTTTGATCCTTTCTATTCACTCTCCTCCACTCCAATTTCTCTACTTCTTTTTCTGGCTTTTTCGCAGTATTCATCTGGTCTTTACTTTCTGCAATTTTTCTTCTACAGTCTTCCTCCCCATGTCCATAGTTCTTGTAGTAGCTACAAAGGGTGGGTCGCCATTCATAATAAACATGTTGTTCAATCAAGCATCCATGTTCATCTACAAAGTGCGCCACAAGTGGAGGCTTCTCTTGGATTTCCACATCAATCAAGACTCGAGCAAAGATTGCTCTGTCTTTCTCAGTTGTTAACATATCAGCAGCTATAGGCTTACCTAGGGTGCTGACTATTCTTCCTAACGTGCCTGGATTCTAGAATTTCAATTCAAGTCCATGGAATTGCACCCAAACAGGAACGTAGTTTACCTCTTTGTGATTAACTCTTTTCTCAACATTCCATGGTTTAACTATAACAGGATTAGCTCCTAGATAGTTTATAGGTTCAGCCATAGCCTCATCTACTGCATCCATTGTATTAAATCATAACAAAGATACCATTTAGAAGTCGTAGTACCTTTTCCACTCCCAGATGTTTCCAGATCCTCTGATAGTAGTTCTCCTTGACCTTGTATGGCGGATTAGCCCCAAGAACGAAGCTGATTACAGACGTTTTCCAATACTCCATCTCAGCTTTGACATGTGGTTCATGTGCAAACACAATCAGTTTCCCTTCTTTCTCCATAGGCTCAACATAATCCAACGGGACTCCACCTTTGCGCAATTTTTTGACATAAAACTTTTCCCAAACTGAAACCCTAGTTCGCTTCTCTTTCTCCATCTCCGTTGACCAATCCAATTTTTCGATCAGAGGTGATACCTATTAATTCACTGAGCTTCTTTAATTGTTGCTGTAGATTCATCTCCATGCCACAATCTTTTTGTACTTTTGGTGTAGATCTCTCTTTGCCAATCCCAGATGACCCAACTCCTTGGTTTCAATCTGCCATTTGGTTCACTATTTTCTCAAAATCTTTCGGTATAGACTCATGCGCCGCCTTTCCGTTAACAATCTTCGGCTCAATTGGGACCTTCTTCCCCTTAGGTCTCCCCCTTGCCATAGCTGGCATAGATTAGATAACCTTGCTTACCATACGCCGAGAGAGAAAATTAAGAGAGAGAGCGAGAATTTGATTTTTACAACTTAATACAAATTTTTATTATGTCAAGAGCTTTGGAGTTGTTACGGCTGGACAGTATTGCATCTCCGTCTCTCCACCGGTTTCATTATTCTCATTGTAGTTTTTAATCCCTCCATTTTAAAATATATGTCGTTGGAGAAAAACTTAATTTTTTCAAAATATATGTCATTTTCACAAAACGAGGCATGTTTTGTTAATTTTTTCCAATATTGGCCTTACATGAGAAATTGTAGTTGTGTTGAAAGTAAAATTGTATTAGAGTTAAATATTAGTGGAATTAAAATTTCATTGAAGTAAATGAGGGCAATTCAGTATTTTAACAGAGTATTTAATGCCTCCTTAAACTTTGTGAAAACTCCCCAACGACTTATATTTGAGAATGGAGGGAGTAGTTTTCTATTTTCAAGAGTTTGTGGACGATGTCTGATAATATTATTTGGATTATCTTTAATACTAGTAATGTTTAATGGCTGAATCTTTTTATTCTAGGACTTGACTATAGTCATGATATCTTAGACTTTTTTATTAATCAATATTTAGTATAGTTGTTTTCTTTCGTGAAAAAATGGCTTCTATTTTCATTTTTAAACATGTTAATTGATAGAAGGAGATTTGAAGGTTAACAATAATTCTTAGGAACATTAGACTTAGGAACTGAGATATACGAGAATAAGAACATGACTTTTGCAACTTTTGATTCTTAAGTGTTTAATATGCTTTTATTAATTCCTACAGTCATGAAAATAATCATAAAGTTAATTTGAGTACGAAGATTATGACAGGACGGTATATATATCTTAAATAGGTATGAATCTTTTTGAAAATAATGAAAAGTCCAAAATCAAGTCTTTATGAATGGCATGTGAAAAGATATATAATTGGAACCATGGGAGAAACCTTTTTTATCGGCGGCTGACGCCGCTGGTTAATTGGGGTTAAGGTAAATTTCGGTGGCGCGCCGGAGTGCTCATTCAGCTTTCGCAAGGTTTCCAGTGGTTTTAACATGAACATTGGTTTCCAACTTTTTGCAACATCTTGGGTGGTTAATTTTTTCTGGGGCTTTTCCAGAAACTCTTGTTTGGCATTTGGGATGGAAGCAAGTTGAGGCTGAAATGGACATCGTAACGCTGATGTTGTAGTTTAAGGGAGCTACTGGGTAGGAAGCAGACAGTAAAGATGAAACATTTCCAGCCACGGAACGTTGTAGTTTAAGATCTTGTAAGGTTTTTTTTTTTATTTTTTTTTTTATAGATCTTGTAACGTTTTGTCTCAACTCAACTACATCGTGAAAAAAAAGGTAATCCACAAGAACTCTCTCATGGTTTTCAAAATCACATGAAAATCCCCCTATGGTTTAGAAAGCACTCAAGAACCCCCTCGTACTTTGCCGAAATGCGTAATGTGACGGGAAAAAACAAACATTAACGGAGAGTGTATTCATGATGCAACTGAAATAAGTTAAGCAAGAGTATTTTTCGTGATTTACCTACACTGCCCTTTCATGGTTTCTTTTTTCCTTTAAAAAATTAAATACACAACAATACTCCATTGTCCATCATCTTTCTCCATCTATGATCTACCTCTATCTTTTTTTCTTCTAACCAATAGCTTCTGCCTCCTATCAATCAAATTATTTTAGGCATACTACTTTAAGTTCTCACTACCACGACCTCATTAACAACCAAAATCACCACCACTATCATCCTCGTGGCCTTGTCAAATTGTAGCAAAAAATTAAGGATTTCAGCAATTTTGACGGTGGAAAGCGGAGTTCACGGCCTGCGGGACTTGGGGATTATCGGGTATATTTGCGGCAATGACTAATGACAGGATTTTAACTTGGCTACCTCTGATTTAGTATTATTTCTTTCATCAAAAGATGTATCTCATGGAATATTTGTTGCCATAAGACTTTGAATGAGTTTCTCTCTTTTTTTTAATAGTTTTTTTGGCAAGCCTTGATGATTAGTGCTTGTTTGTTTGTCAACTCATTTTACCTCTTAAACACAAAACTCAATGGAAAAGAAAATATCATCCAAACAACTTTCTGATTTACATTTTAAATTCCAACTTTAAACATTTTTTTGTTAGTGTAATGACTATTTTTGAAAAAGAAGTAGTTCAGTTACGAAATCTAACAAATGAAAATCTTAGAGAGACAAATTTGTCAGGTTTCGTCATTTAGTGATTGTTTTTGAAAAAGTTCTTTTTTAAAGTGACTATAATTGACAGTATTTAATTGTTTAGCAATGATTCGTACGTGATATTTCAAAATGTAGTTCAAAATAATTTTTTCAAAACCAACATCCAAACAACTTTTTGTTCAAAATACCATCCAAACAACATTTTTATTTCCCATTTAATTTTCAACTTGAAACACTTTCCACTTTTAAGTGACAAAATGAAATGTAAGATAACGTTCAAACAAGCCCTCATCCACGGTTACAATGTGGGTTTCTTGAAAATGTTAGTTCCGTTCTTGCAGAAGAGTGAGAAAAATCAGAATTTCGATTCGTGACTTGTGCTTGAAATGGGTTTCTAACCTGCCCAGATTTTGGTTTTTTTTGTTCTTTTAGTTTTCTTTTCAGTTTCGTTTTAGTTTGCCCAGAATTTAGTTTTCTCTTTTTCTTTTTGTAGTTTTCAATTTGAGGATATTCTGTTAATAATTTAGTAAATGTGGAAATACATTTTTTTTAAAAAAAAGAAAACATGAATGAAAAATCAATAAGATAGTTCTAATATGGAAGGCAAAAAGATATGGAAATTAAAAAAATTTGGATTGACATTTATTTAAAAAACAGAAAAGAAAAGGCTATAAAATGATCAAATGAAATATTTGAATGAGGGTGTATAAGTAATTTCAAATGGTTCCGTTATCATTCTGTTGGTTGTATTCATCTCCATCCATTTTACATGTTTGGGCAAAGTATGAGGGGGATCTCATGCGCTTTTTAAAGCATAAGGGGATTTTCGTGTGGTTTCCGATAACATGAGGGGGTTGTTGTGTATTAATCAAAAAAAAAAAAAGAGAAAAAAAGAAAAGAAATGGAACAAGACTAAAGTACTTTGGAAGTAAAGGTATACATAGAACTAGACCACAAATCATTCGGGCTTATTCAAAATCTTAGGAGAAAATCTGTCTTTGTGACACCGATTTTTCATTCGATCAAACAAATGGAAGATTAAATTAACTCACAAACAAATTCCTCAATGTGTTTGTCCGAGCTTCCTCCTTCATTAATGGCCTCTTTAGCTAATTCTTTCCACTTGAGGGCATTATTCCTCAGCTCACTTGACTTCTCCCCAAGCATAACTTCCTTGATAACAATCTCCACTTCCTCTTTTGTAACAATTCCATCACTCTCGCAAGCCTTAAGCCGGATTCCGGTCTGCCATACATCAACTATGAACTTTGAATTCGTCGTTTGATCAACCCATACCGGCATTGTCACCATCGGCACGCCTAAACTCAATGCTTCCATGGTCGAATTCCACCCACAATGAGTCACGAAACATCCCACTGCCTCATGAGCCAAAACTTCGAGTTGGGGACACCAATTCACAATTAGGCCTCTATCTTCAGCCTCGGAAATCAATTCATTCGGAACCTTGTCAACTTCAGTAGATCGGACGACCCACAAGAAGTTACAATTGCTGCTAACAAGCCCTCTTCCTATTTCTTCCATCTGATCCTTCCCGAGATTCGCCAAGCTCCCGAATGATATATAAACAACTGAGTTAATTTCCTTCGAATCCAGCCATCTTAAAATATCATCTCTGTTTTGTTTGAACAGATTGATGGCATAGCCCTTGTCATCTTCGATTCGCTTATCAACATACATTGATGGCGTACTTGGCCCTATCGTCTTTATTGGATACTGATCTTCCAACCATCTAACAACCTAAATTCAATTAGAATCCCAGCAAAAAGTTTAATTCATATCTCAATAGAACTTTTTCAAATAAGAAAGAGAACAGAGGAAAAAAAATGCTCTGTTACAACAACTTGTATGTTTTGAGCAATATCTATTTACCTCAGTTTCTAACTTGTCAAAAGTATTGAAGAAGCACCAATTCGCTTTCTCGAGGTTTATGTTTTCCGCGAGTACATAATCCAAGCTTGCAGGGTACGCATTAGGATCATACACAAAAGAAGGCAGATCTTTTGGCTCCAAAACCGGCAATGAAGGCAGAGAAAGAGTATTACATGTTGTTTCCAGAGGAGCCTTAAACGTTCCTCGATGAATATGGTTGTAAATGGCGGCGATCGCGCAAGCTTGAGTGAAAAATGCAGCCCCTTTAAGCCCAAGATTATGAACAATGTCTATAATCCAAGGCATGAGTGAATCATACAGGACAACTTTGACAGGACATCCAGAATCAGCTTTCTCTTCAGTTATCTTGGCTAGGTTCTTAGAAACCGCGGTATGGAATCGCGTAAGAAACGATTCCATTTCAGTTTGTGTGTCGATTCGGCCAACCTTGTCACAATCATCCGTGATATACTCGATCGCGATCGAGCTAAACGGATGTTGTACAGAGGTGTTGGCAGAAGCCATGGTTAGAAGTGTGACCTTTAGACCTTTTGAGGCTAAACGTTTGCAGAATTGCAGCATTGGGTTTGTGTGGCCCTGTAAAGGCAAAGGAATTGCTAGAACATGAACATTGCTACTTCCCATCGTCTTCTATGTTTTCTTTTTCCTCAGAATTTTGTTTTCAATATTATTGGGTGAGTTGCAGCTGGGGATTATATGAATATGATGTTGAAAATTGTAGTAATCTGGTTCTTGGTTCCTATATTTGCCAGAGAACAGCTATTTATGCTTAGAACTTAATGCAAAATTAATTTCTTCCCCAATGTACAAAAGTGTCAAGTTTTTTTCCCCTTTGTTTGTTATTAACTAGTTGGACACTTGGACTACATATTGTGATACTATTATATGGCTCATAGGCACTGCTTTAGATACATATGTCTATCATTTTTAAAAAAATTTCACAGATTGGCGTCAAGCAAATGAAATGTAGCCGAATATGTAATTAAGTGACTAAAAGAAAACGTATTTAAGTTAGAAGATTAAATTGGCATATTACGAAAAATTGTTGAACCGTGTAGTTATTATTATTTAAAAGCTTGTAATGGACAGCATTTAATATTAATAGTTTCGAAGATTAAATTTCTCCGGGCATCTGCCGGCCGAAGCTAATAAAGACAGACGTCGACGACTGTCACAAGAACATCCATTCGAAATTCGCAATCATATCAAAAAACCTTTAAAGAGAAATGGACAAATACAAGTATATATAGAGTTTTGACTACAAAAAGAACAGTGGATATTGGAGTATAATTTGGCTGATTAAGATTGTTTTTTTCTCACCAACGTTATAAAAAGTTTTATTGACTAACCTCCTACGAAATGTCTAGGAATTACCAACGGAATTTTGAGATTTATGAGACTGCTAAGATGAGAAGAAAAATGGAAAACGGAACATAAATTTCCAATGACATCTTCAGCTCCCTCCCTGATTTGGACTAAAAAATATAAGAAGATGAAGAAACAAACATATATAGAAGGCCCAAAATTAACGATAGCGAAATTTTGCTATTCCGAATCGTATAATCACTTGAGAGTTCCACTTTTTGAAATCAAAATACCGAATATCCATTCAAGTCATAATAGACTAGCTTCATTAACAAATTCTTCAATATGTTTGTCTGAGCTTCCTCCTTCCCCAATTGCCTCTTTAGCCAGTTCCTTCCACTTGAGTGCATCACTCTTAAGCTCTATTGACTCCTCACCATACATAACCTCTCTTATAACCATCTCTACTTCATCCCTCATAACAATACCTTTCTCACCAACTCTAACGCGCTTCCCGATTCGCCATACATCGGCGATGAACTTTGAATTCGTGGTCTGATCGATCCAGAGCGGCATTGTCACCATCGGCACTCCTAAGCATAACGCTTCTATCGTCGAATTCCAACCACAGTGTGTCATGAAACATCCCACAGACTCATGAGCCAAAACTTGGAGTTGAGGACACCAATTCACTATTAGGCCTCTTTCTTGCACCTCGGCGACTAAATCATCAGAGATTTTATACGCTTCGCTTGATCGAACAATCCATAAAAAGTTGCAATTTGTTTTAACAAGCCCCCATGCTATTTCCTCCATCTGATCTACTCCAAGGTTTGTTATGCTCCCAAATGATACATAAACAACAGAGTTCTTCTCCTTGGAGTCTAACCATGTGATGCATTCTTCGGTGGTTGGTTTGAAGAGATTCAGGGAATAATCTTTATCATCTTCCAATCGCTTGTCAGTGTATATGGAGGGAGTACTTGGTCCTACTGTCTTGATCGGATATTTTTCAAGCAACCAGCCTATAACCTTTGATCACATTGTCAGCAAACAAAATTTGTTAGAACTCATACAATTATTCTATGTTCGATAGTTTAATTCACTTTGTTGAACTAGTTTCATTATTACATTATGCATAATCGTTGTTCCTCAACATTGGGTTATGTGCATTTTGTTTTGGGTTTTGATCGATTCCAAAAAGTGTCTAAATTAAGACAAATTCCTCTCTTCCGCGCCCTACATTTAAATTTCGGTTGTATTACATGTACACTAATTAATCACGCGGATGAAAATTAGTAATTTCATTTCCAGAACATAAATGCCGACAAAGATTCATACTCTCTCTGTCCCAAAAAAATAATTCATACTGAGTTTTGAGATTTATGTTTTAACAGGATCACGACGTAGTTATATTTTGGTGGACCATTTTACATCATTCCCTAAAACTTATCTAAATCAGTTATAACTAGTCGTATAATGTAAATTAATTGGCTGAGAAACGTCTAGCAACAATTATATAGACAAAGTTAGAAAGGACCCCATTGAAAGGACTCCACTTTTTTGTCTAAAATATCTCCTAAGACAGCAGTCTAGGAAACAGAACATTTTCCCTCCCCTGAAGAAGATAAGATGAAACAATAACTGCTGGCCACTTCTTCATTGCATGGATTAAAAGGCTCAAACCCGATACTGAGTTGAAATTTTGCAGTTAGAATCCTATGTATGGATGGAAGGAATACACTAGACAAACTCCGAATTACAGGAAAATCAGTGATGGGTTTTAACAAAATCCAAGAATTCAAATGAATCAGATTGTAAATTGTCAAAAAGGCAAATTACCTCATTCTCGAGCCTGTCGAATGAGTTGAACAAGAGCCAATCTGCTTTCTCCAGGAGAATATTTTGAGCAAGGACGAGATCCAACAGATTCGGGTAAGCAGAAGGAGTGCACAGAAAAGAAGGCAGATCATTCCATTCCAAAACCGGCAGTGAAGGCAGAGTTACGGTGTTAGATTTCTCCAATGGAATCTTGAGCGTCCCTTGATGAATATGATTGTAAATGGCAGAAACTGCGCAAGATTGAGTGAAAAAAGCAGCCCCTTTTAGCCCTTGATCATGCACAAGTTCCAGAATCCATGGAATGAATGAATCATACAGCACAGCTTTGACTGGGTGCCCTGATTCAGCGCATTCTTCTATAACCTTCGCCAGATTTTTCGACACCGCGGCATGGAAACGAGACAAGAAGTTGTCAATAACATTTGCTGATTCTTTACTATTTTCTTGGTCATATTCATCATTTACATACATGATACTGATGGAGAAATTGTGCTGATGAGGTTCTTTCTCCAGGACGTTGGATGAAGTTGTGGTTATCAGAGTGATCATTACATCTGTTCTTGAGGCTAAACGCTTGCATAATTGCATCATTGGGTTCATGTGGCCTTGTAGTGGCAAAGGGATGGCCAGAAAGTGAGTTTTTCCGGCCATTCTTTTTTCCAGTTCTGGCTGTGCTGAATGGAGAATTGAGAGGTTTTTAAAAATTTGAAATCATGACTAAGGAAATAAGTGGTTCTGTTTATTTACCTCCAAAAAACAAAAGAAAAAGACGAAAAGAAAAGAAATGAGTGGTCCTATTTTGAAACCTATAACGTTGTTCATGGTGGTCAGCAAAGTAGTCCACATGCTAGAATATCTTTGTGATAATTACTAGACCATAAGTAACATACTGGACCATAATTATAAGACGAAATAAGTACATACCATTATATCAATAGAATAATAAAATTGTTGAACTGCAATGATCTCTTTTCCTTCATAGGCAGAGTAGCGAATAGGGACAACATAGATTATGATATTCTCTAGTGTTTTATAATGTCATATCACTTATTGTAGAAACTTACGGTAAGAAACCATTTTTTGACTATGAAATTTCAGAATAACTCAGCCAGAAATTGCTCCGACCAGTGGTAACAATCACTTAATATTTTTGACTATGAAATTCTCTAGTGTCTTTTGCTCTTTTTTTTATTGCTCCGATGAGTGGTAACAAGCATTTATTTTTAGGTCCTGAACGATCAATCCAACCGCATTCAATCATTAGCTAAATTCCTGTGAACTTTTTTGATTTATTACTAATTTTAGTGAAATAATCTATTTATTGATCTTTAAATTCTACAACTGTAATCGGTTTTGTCACTTTTTTTCTATATAAATTACGTGCTACATCTGAAAGCTGAAAGGAACCCGGCCAAATTTCTGCTATTGGACAAACACTAGAAGATGAATATTCTATTCCTGCAGTCCCATGTCTGCCAAATATGTCTGTTCTCCTATGACATATGTGCCATCAAATGGACAATCATTGCCTGCATAGTATAAAGGAATAGTGATAATAGTGAATTAACTATAATTTTCACCATCCTGATGGTCAAAAGTAAGAGAGAGTATTGATGATATAACAAAATTATGTCGATATAATCTCCACAATTAAGTATCAATTTATCATTTCATTAAGGCTTAAGCCCAAAATCACAATATAAAGGAGGGCTGGGAGCTGGGAAAAAGTAAAAAAAATAAAATATATGCTTACTTTGTGCTCTCTTAATCAGGATATGATTTTTTATGTTTCATATATTTTTTTTTTGATAAAATGCAAATATATTGATGATTGACTTTAAGTTCATATTTACAACCAAATAAAGCCTACTAACAACCACACTTTCTATTACACTGCCTTTATTTGCAAAACAAGCTATCTAAACACTTGTGTCAAAATTTTCTGAGTTCTAGCTGACTTTCTACCCTCCAAGCACATCTCAGTTCTTCGCTGTACTTCCTTTCTGATCAAACCCAATATCTCCTTCACCTTTCTACATTTGCCTGTAAAGATTCTCCCATTTCTCTCGTCCCAAACATGGTAGACAGCAGCAGCAAAAGCAGACCAACAAATTCTTCTTTTCAGTTTTGAGTTTCTGCTAACTGAAAGGATCTGATTTCTCCACACAATCTGAGAAGATGAGATGCCCTGAATTCCCAGACAACACAGCTCTCAACACAGATTGAGCATATACACACTCAAAGAAGAGATGATCAGCAAACTCATTCTCCTGTTGACAAAGTATACACTCTTTCCCATCTCTATGAATATTCATGTTTTCCATCCTGTCCTTTGTAAGCAATCTATTCGTTCAGCACAACCAGAATATGAAAGAGTGTTTTGGAACAGCATACCTAGTCCAAATATGATCAATAGCTGGAAGTTCCTCTAATGTCCCCATCAACCACTGATACCCTGAATTGACAGTGTATCTTCCATGTTTAGTATGATTCCACTTGTTGCCTTCATCCCTCACCTGATCCCTTAATTTCAGCAACTTTCTCCAATGCCAGCTTGAACCCTGATTAGGTTGAACCTGCCAAAAGTCTTGCTGCTTTATGTATTGTTCATGTACCCATTTTATCCAAAGGTTATCCTTTTTGGTAGCTATATGCAAAACTTGATTAATCAAGGCTGCTTCATTCCATCTCTGTGCATCCCTAATATTTAGACCTCCTTCCTTCTTCCTTCTACAAATTTGGTGCCACCCCACCAAAGTAAGACTCCTACCATTCTCCCTTATCCCCCACAGAAAATTGCGGCACAATCTGTTGATCTGCTGTGTAACCCTGTGAGGGAGCATAAACACAGCTCACCAATAATTGGTCATTACCATTAGCACAGAGTTCACCAGCTGCAGTCTCCCACTGTAACTGAGATGTTTGGAGCTCCAGCACTTGATCCAGGATGCCATCTTTTGTACCAACACCTCGCGGTCCAACTGTGTCCATTTTTTTGGAGAAATAGGGACCCCCAGATATTTCATTGGGAAGTTACCTCTCAACCAGTTGCATAGCTGCTGTTGCAACTCATCCGAAACTCCTCCAAAGAAAATTTCAGACTTAGACAAGTTAGCAACACAACCCAGTCGTAGCCGAAAACTTTCTAAGTGCCTACATAATCGTTGCCGCTGTGTACATATCTGTGATAATGTTAACATTAGCATGATATTTGTGGTGGTTTATGTGTTGTTTTGAATGTTATCTTTGCTAATATTAGTGTTTTGGTTCTTAATTTGATCATAGGAAGGATTTGGAATAAAAAGAAGAAAAGTGTTGAGTTTGAAAAGTTTTTGAATATTTTATTGAATCAAGTTTCAAGTTGGAGAAGAAGTGGTTGATTCCCGAGTGGGCACACAAAATCCATGTCAAACTCAATGAAGGAAGCAAGAAAGTCTAGAAACGACGTTGTATTCCCACGTGGGCACGCTGAAACAGGGACTAAAGTGCAAAATTTCCAAAATTTTAGGGTCAATTTGTAATTTTGGCAAACTTCAGGGACCAATCTACAAATTCTAGGAAATTGAATTGCCCTCTGCGGATTTTGAAGAGGTTGAACGAAGGCTGCCCTATTAATACCATATGTACGCTTTGTATTCATTATTAAGAAAGGGAGGAGAAGAGGCACAACACAGGAGTGACGACTGGAGCTCAAGACAAGGATTTCTCTCCGTTTTCGTCAGTTTTAGCTCTGTAATGTCAAACATCAATTCTTGTGTTGTTGATTTCACCATGATTAGTAACTAAACCTCTTTTCTAGTTAAAGGATTTTATTGAAGTCTTGATGTTATTTAATTGTGAGATCTAATAATTTGCTTTTCACCAACGAATTTTGAGTATTTATTTATTTTCTTTGATGTGTATAGATGATTATTTGGTATTATTTGAATAGCTGGTAGCATTCAATTCTCCTAGATAATCTAATTTATTGAACGACAAGGTTTATTTGTTCCTTATAAGAGACAACACAAATAATTACTTGGTAAGTAGTTGTGTTGTAAGAATAAATAATCAATTTTTAATGAACCAAGGTTTGTTTGTTAGAAATTGAATTGGGTCTTTGCTTGTCAAAAACTAAATCCTAGGAGGTTCCAGGTAGTGTTTTTTGGCTATAGAGTGATTAATGAAGGTTTCTTAGTCACTGGTAGTTAAATAAAAAGACTGAGTTGTTAGGAGGTTCCAACGATAACTAATATATTCATCATTTGTTGAGTTAATCTTTGCATCAATGATCAGTTGGATACATCAAGGTAGAAATTATTCCTTTGACTAGAGTTGCTCTTATTATTGATTTTCCAAAAGTATCTTTTATTGCTTGCAAATTATTTTTGTTAGTCATTAGTTACAAATCCAAAATCTCTCCCATTTAGTTACTTTGTTTTTTATTAGAAATATTTTCACTTCCTTGCTCCCTGAGAAGACAACTCTACTCATTGCTATACTACTAAATTTTTTAGGAGTAAAATCTTTTATTTTTGTTGGTTTGACATCCACCAATCTGCTTTGCAGAAGATCATCAGATCATCTGCAAAGCAAATATTGGTTAATTTAAGACTCTGATATTGGGGATGAAACTTGAATTTCGGGTCTTCTATGGCTGCCTTCATCAACCTTGTGAGGTATTCTATCACTAATACAAATAATAGAGGCGGTAGTGGATCTCCCTGTGTCAAACCTCTCTGTCCCTTAAAGAATCTACAACTCTGACCGTTCAAGGATAGAGAGTATGAGGTAGTTTGTACACATTCAAGCACCAGTTTTACAAAAGACTGTGGAAAACCATCACCATATAGCATTTCTCTTATAAAACTCCATTCCACAGAGTCATAAGCCTTTCTAAGGTCTATTTTTAAAACACATCTACCACTAATATTTTCCTCCCATACATTTTGATCAGATCCTGCCTAAGTAATATATTATGTAAAAATTAAACTATTACTTACGAAGGCACTCTGATTACTATCTACCAAGTCTACCAAAACAGGCTTCAATTTTTCACATAATATCTTAGAAATGCACTTATATAGCACATTACAACATACTATTGGACGGTACTCTGAGGCATTTTGAGGGGATTCAGTTTTAGGAATCAATGCTATAGGGGTGGAATTTACCTATTTCAGCATTTTGCCTTTTTCAAAGAATTCCAGCACAACCTTGAAGACATCTTCTTTCACCATTGGCCATGCATCCTTGTAGAAACCACTCCCAAAGCCATCAGGGCCCGAACTTTTGCAGCTATGAATGTCCCACAGGCATCCTTTATCTCCTTCCTCATAACCTGTTTAATCATCACCACCTGTTGCTTCCACTCTAAACAGGGTCCTTTAGCAAATACAGCATCCTCCACTTTCCTCCTTTCACTGGTTTGCCCTATCTCATCTTCGTAGAATCCCACAAAATGCTCACACAACTTATCCCAGGCACTAACTATCTCCCCTGCATCATTTACATAAGATAAGATTTTGTTCCTCATAGTTCGTATTCTCAGCTTGGCATGAAAAAACGAGCTATTAGAATCCCTTTGCTTAATCCAGAGCTCCTTCGCTTTCTGGTATAAATAACTCCCATATGCCTTATTCACTGCACAATACTTATGGAACTCTTCCCTTTCCATCCTTTGTAGATTTTCATCTGCAAGATTTTGACTGATCATTTCTTGGATGGACTGCAACTTAATCAAACTCTGCTGCACCTGCTGCCGGATATCTGAAAACTGCAATTTATTCAAATTCTTCAGCACAGGTTTTAGTCTCTTCATCTTCATCACCAGCTGGAACATATTTGTGCCTTGAATCTGTTGTTCCCATACTTCCTTCATCCTCCTTAGAAAATCCTGGGATTGACTCCACATATTAAAGTACTTAAAGGATATAGGTCTCTTAACTACTTCCTCCTCCAACTGCACCAACATAGGACAATGATCTAAAACTCCCTCTGCCAGTACTGTTGCTCTTGATTCAGGAAACTACATCAACCACTCTCCATTAACTAAGGCTCTGTCTATTTTGGAGACAATTCTTCCCACTCCTATGTGCTTATTAGACCAAGTGAATTGAGGACCTTGAGATTTCAAGTACTGCAACTCACTAACTTTAACACATTTCTGAAATCCTAGTATTTCTCTTAACGTGACTTAATTCCTTCCTATTCTTTCCCCCACATTAAGGACATTGTGAAAATCCCCGCCATTCCACTTGTATACTGGCACTCATAGCTATCATACCCTCCCATAAGTCTTCCCTTTCTGACTGAGCATAAGCCCCCATATATTGCTGAGAAATAAAAAGCCCTTCTATTTCCAACCATCTCTACCCAACAGTGTATAAACTGTTTTCCCTTATGTATTACTCTTAATTTGACTAAACTAGGACTCCATATCAACATAATTCTACCGTTCTCTTGCCCTTCTGCATTACTATTATGTTCAAATCCCTGCCAGTACTTCACCATCATTTCTGCTTCTCTACTGCTAGTTAATATAGTTTCTACTAGACTGATTACAGCCACATCATGCATACACTAATAATTCGAACTTCTTTTTGCTTTATGGGGTTGTTTAAACCCCTAGGATTCCAATGTAGGAGTTTGATCATATACCTGGATCAAGGAGATTAGCACTCTTAGCATTACACCCCTGAGTCTCCTTTTCTTCTTCCTTTCCCCTTACTGCTTCTTTTTCAACATCTTCTTCTAGCCTGTGATGATCATTTTCCTTTCCCACATGGCCTTCATTTAGAACCGAGAAACCATTGGAAATAGAGGCTGTTACCACTTTCTGTTTACCATCATCCTGCTGTGGAGTTATTTGCAAGCTTCGCTTATCTGCCCCTTCATTTTCAACAATCACACCCTTTCTGGTAACCCTCTTCCATTCATAGCTCTTCACAGAGTTTACTTTACCTTCCCCTTCCTTCTTTTTCTCAACAGGTACAACTTCCTTTCTCCTGCAATCCTCATCCCCATACCCAAAATTCTTACAATGCCTATATTGGGTAGGTCTCCACTCATAATACACACCCTGTTCAACCAAATTGCCATTTTCATCCACAAAATGAGCAGTCAAAGGCGGTTTATCCTGAATCTCTACTTCAACCAACAACCTAGCATAAGCAGCCCTATCCTTTTGTGTTGTAAGGTCATCAGTTGCTATAGGTCTACCAATTGTACTAGCGTCAAACCTAGGGTTGCTGGATTCCAATACTTTAGCTCCAATCCATGAAATTGGACCCAAACTGGGACATTTTTAATAGCTTTATAATTGGCTCCTTTCTCAACTCTCCATGGTTTTACAATCACAGGATTAGCACCCAAATATTGAATTGGATCCGACATAACTTCCTTAACATCATCCATAGATTTAAATCTGATCACATACAAACCAGTAGGTAAGAGCAATACCTTATCAATGTTAAGATGCTGCCCGATCTTCTGATAGTAAGTCTCCATGACCTTATAAGGTGGATTAGCTCCTAAAACAAAACTGATACTGGAAGAATTCCAATAGTCAAGTTCCATCTGAACACCTGGTTTTCTGACCATCGCCACCAATTAGCCATTCTGCTCCTCCAGTTCGAAATAGTCCAGTGGAACACCACCTTTGCCATCAATCCGATTTTCTACCCAATCCAATTGCCTAGCCGTATTTAGCCCCAGTATCTCACTCAACTTCCTGGCCTGATCCTGCAAATTACCCTCTGAATTTATCTCAGCCTGACTTCTGTTCATCTCGCCTAGAATAGGAACCCTAGATGAACCTCCGGCTGCAGTCAAATCGTGCTTTTCCCCATGGAATTCCTCCTTGCTATCCTTCGTATTGTTGTTTTGAGCTACTTTCAGCACTCCCTTACCCTTCGTTCTTCCGTTAGCCATAGCTAAGCGCACGTTAGCTTGAGTTGGTTAACTTGCGCTGAAAGCAGGAGAGACGCGAAGAGAGAGAAAAATTGATTATTGGTAGTGCAAATTACTGTATACTCTCTCTGTCCCCAAAATTATTATCCAAGATTTCACTTCTATTACAATTTGAACTAAAAATAAAAATTCAAAACTAGACAATAATTATGAGACAGAGAGAATACAATTTTTACCACAAATCAAATAATCATTTTGGAACAAAGTAAATATACTTATTTTTAGGTTCTTAGTTATTAGCGGCACATTAGTTGATATACATATTTAAGTGACATGCATTATAGTTTTGCACATTCTATCCTTGCTGATGAAATAAATGGTATTCATAATTTGAAGATATTTATGGTTGGACCTTAATTGATATTGGAGGTGGAATAAAAATAATTAATTTTCCATATAAAATGTCATATTTTATGTTAAATTCTGTTTTTCATTTTCTCAAAACAAAATTTCTTTAAGTACTCATAAACCTAACATTAAAAATTGGATTCGATCACGGATTTTTAAGGTGATTCTCTTGAAACCACTAAACTAGAAACCACAATTCATTTTAAAATGTTCTCCAGAAAGTAATTAAGATCAGGATGGAAAAAAGTGGATTTCAGCAAGTATTTTTTGTTGTTATTGGCAAAAAAAGGATTTCCATTTTTGGTGTTATATTCTTGCCAGCAGAGTTACATTTCTTTTCTTTTTTTTTTTTTTTTTATATTGCAGGGTATCTAGCGTCGACAATAGTTACTAATCTCCCTCGCTCATGATAAGTATCTCGATGAGTGGGAAAACTGGTCAAAGGATTTAAATGGACATATCACTAACAAATGGACCTACTCAGTATCAGATCATGTTCTCTAAAGCAAAGTACCCCTTCAAAAGCATCAACGTACGATTTCATAGTAATAAACAACTAAGGATAATAATGAATTTAAAAGTGAAAAATACGAAGGAATATTGCTGAAAAATTAGCCAAACGAAGAAATGCGGTATTCTAGCCTGCATTGGCAAAGCTACCCTCCTTTTGTCATTTTATTTTCCTCTATTTCGGTTTTCTTTATTTTTCACAATTTTTCTTTTCATTCATTTTCCAATTATCAGACCTTCCATTCCGTCCTACAGTGGGAATCTTGTTCCACAGTCTGCAAAAGTTCTTTTACAGAAGTTAAATGTTGAAGGTAAAAGATGACCATTCGTTGTCGGTATAAAAAGAATCAGAGATTAAATTATTTTGGGATATCAAAAAAATTGGTTGATTTAGAAGAAAATAAAAACCAAAAAAAAAAATCATACTAATAATAATGATACTAATAAAGAAAACAAAAGAACGAAAACACACACACAGAGACAGTCAGATACACACACACAAACACAAACGTGCCATGTACTATGCACTCATAATTGATTAATTCAGTTGTTGGAAATCCACGCCATACCCAACAACATTCGCACACCGTTCAAAAGTATGATCATTTTACTAATTACATAGGAGTACTTATCAATTCCATTGAATATTATTTTTACTTTAGGATATCTTTCTTTTATGATTTTAATAATATATAAATGCAGACATCCTTACAAAGAAACCAGCTCGTTTACATTTTTTTATGCTTTAATCGAATCACTAGCATATCGCTTTTGAGTTTTCAGCATAAATAAAAAATTTACATTTTACTTTTAAAAAAACTAAAGTAAAAGAAAAAAAAATGTTTTTGTTCATACCAAATCAGAAGAAGTATTCGTGTAGAAACCAAATAACATTCTTGATTCCAATTAAAAACAAGAAACTAGAGTAATTAATATTGTTTCTCCGTCCAAAGAAAAAAAGAAAAAGATTCATTTTGTTATATTAGTAATTAGTTTAGTTAATGAAATAGATTATTTTTCTTTTTTATTATTGTAAATTTTTTTTTTCCGTCACAATATAATGAATGTCCATAAAATCAAGTAGCCAACTCTCAATTACAACAAACTAGAACTATTTATTTAGTGGAAAAAAAAAAAGAAATTTGAATAGAAATTAGTCTAATGTTGAATGTGGCCCACTAAAAATTGCAACATAATTTATGTATAAAGGAAAAAGAATCGAGACTTTAAAGACCTCAATCATCGAACGCATGCATGTTCTTAGAAACATACAAATTAAACGTGTTTCTATCCAAAATATTTTAACATTATTTCAACACCATGGCCAACCTTTTGGTAACTATAAGTATAGTCCTTCTCCGGTGCTATCAAAACCACTACACCTCACTGAATAAACCTTCTCTCTTCTATTTCCTTTCTCTCTTAAACACACAAACTAAATATGGCCAAGGCAGCTAACTTCATTCTCCTCCTGCTGGTCTCCTCATGTAAGTTAGTTGTCAAAATATTTTCAAATATTTTTGAATTTGTTTTGCAATTTACTTTTGAAGTCATTCGTGTTACAACTTATAACAAGTGGTGTACGTACAATTAATAGTACACAGTTATGATATCTCTGCTCATAACCAATTAGTTTTTTTATTGCTTTTGCAGTTGTTTTGTTGGAAGTTAGAGCTCAATTAGTGGAAACAGAAGGGAACTCCGATGGTGTGATATCCCGGAAAATGATGAAAGGGATTGGATTGGAGGAACATAAAGACAAATGCATTCGATACGGCGGAAACTGCACCGGCAGGACTACTAGCTGTTGTGCGTCTTGTTACTGCGATGTACAATTCGTCAACGGTCAACCTACTGCTGTTTGTGATGGATATAAAAAGTGCAAGTGATTCCGGCCACCGGAACTCTTTACTGTTACTGTGGCTGCCTCCGGCCGGTGAACTTCATCTGAGTTCTGACTACATATGTTTGTTTGAGTGGATTCTCATGCGTGTTGATTTCCTTTGTAATTTCGCATTTTGAAATTGCATTTTCTATTTCATATTGTGTACCGTCAAATGAATTTTGACTTCCTGTCAAAACCATCTAATAATGAGTATGGTAGTTCAAATAACTTACATACAGAAGTCAAATCCATAACACGAGCGATTGTGAGTTTTTTTTTTTTCTTTTTTCCCTCTCAACATGTATTATGACAATAAATGATTTATGTCCAAATAAAAAGTTCACGGCATTGATTTTTGATGAACTCATGTTTCAGTCGTAATGGAGCTTTCGTAGGTAATGTCTTTTGTTTTTAACCTTTTCCCTCAAAGACAATCAGGAGAATAGTGAACTCATATGAAGGGGGCAGACAAGCGGGAGAAAAATAATCATGCTCTATAAAATGTTGAAGCATGAGAATTGTTATAAAGTGTTGTAAATGTAATGCTACAACCACATCCCATGCAATACTAACAATTTAATTTTCACGGGCTACTAATCTCATTCCTATAGCTTCATTTTCAAAATTGGACTATTAATATTGGTTGGAGAAGATACTAAGTAATAAGACTCAACTGGTTGAAACTTGGGACATCTGCACATGAAAGAAAATATATGTGTTGGAAATGTGAAATAAAAAAATTAAACAACTAAAATGTATTTGGAGTGCAAACATATTGGGAAACAAATTAAAACAAATATACTTTTTAAAAAAATAAAAATAAAACAAATATAAGATTATACCCACCTGCCTATATTAAGAAATGACTCTCACTATCCATTGTAAAGATTCACACGAAAGCCACCAAAACTTTCTAACAATTTGATAATAATCTTATCTTTAACATTTTTTATGAAAGTCTTTTCCTTCCTTGACTGGCCTATGGTCCCGCATTATCACTAAATGGTCAAATTATCATGTTTTGAGCTCATGGAACAATCCAACGTGTCAAATACAATATTCCATTTGTGCTGATAAAAAAAGTTCACTTTAGGAAATTAAAAACTGCTGAGAGTCATGTAGCAAGGACTATGAATCCCACATCGGAGGCATGAGTACATGTGAATCACTTAATAAGTAAGGTGGCCTTAGAACCCATTAGTTTGAGTTTTTGATTTCAGATGAGTCTTATCTTACTTATTGGGCTCCATGTCGAGTTTTCTCCTCCAGATAAATCTCCAACAGTGGCATCAGAGTCCAGGTTGGACCAAGTGTATAGGTGATTTAGCCCAAATTATCTCGGTTGATCTGACTGAACCCAGGCAGTTAAATGCCCACTACGAGCAGAAACGTAGGGATGGGCGGCCCAGTTACTCAGATGGAGTACAGATTTTGGCTTGTCAAGATAATCTAGAAGCCCGATATGGAGATTGCCCATGACGGGGGAGAATGTTGAGAGTCATGTGAAAAGGATTATGAATCCTACATTGGAGGTATGAGGACATGTGAATCACTTAATAAGTAAGGTGGTCTCAGAACCTATTAGCTTAAGTTTTTGAGTTCAGATGGGTCTTGTTTTACTTATTGGGCTTCATGCCAGGTTTTCTCCTCCAGATAAATCTCCAACAAAAACAGTACAATAAAACTTAAGAGGGAGTACATTTGTTGCTTGGCTTAACTGAATATTAAATCAATCTTCAAAAAATAGCTTTTCTAAATGACAGATTGATAATTGATTAATTTCAGCATTTGCAAAACTGTCTCCGGGAGAAGAAATTCTAATATACAGCAATTGTACACATCTTTTCAGTGCAACTAACCAATAGGTATTAGTATTTGGTTTTTTTGAATCCGATGAATTTCTTCATCTCTCCCGTAAAAATATTATCTTTCTCTTTCTTTGTATATATGATGTACAACTGACATGGTATAACAGTTGTATTAAAGATTTACTCTTTCGGGAGAAATCACTACATATATTGCCCAAAGCGTTTTCTGTTTATTCAGTCCACCAAAACCAAAAACCTCTGAAATAACGCGTTCCTTTTTTTCAGGGTAAAAAATCATATTTCATTCATTTTTGCTGGAAATCTTCCAGCTGCGATTGGCTGACGATCAATAGCAAATGTGACCAATTGATACAATCAGAAGTACTATTCTTTGCTAGTAGCCGATTCATGCGCTATGTTGTTGGTACAACATCGAGCCCAGAAAATCCCAACGGGATTAATCTGACTAATCATGGTTCGAATTTCCTCAAGTACTGGTTCAGAGTTTTAGCTATCCCCTTCAGAGAAGACAACTTGAACTGCAAGAATAGTATTTAAGGCATTTCCCAACACGCAAAAGTTCTCAAGAAGTGTTCAGTTGCCATATGAGTTTCCACACAGGAGACGGATTTGCTGTTGGCACTGCTGTTGCGACATCTGCAAGGGGGGAGAAATCCGAATCTAAAGCTGCATGATACGCCAATCGAACGCTGAATTTTCCGTTTTTGGTGAAAGACCAACTCCACACATCATGTTAAACGCTGGTGCCCGGGATCAAGTCCGGAATAGGTCTGCTTCTGCGTGGTAAAAAATGGAACGAACCAATTGGATATTCCATCCTCCCATCACCGCGTCTATGAGTTCATTTACAGAAGCCATCGGGTGCAGGATGGAGCAAGGGCTATGAACTCTAAGCTCCGAAGAACTTGGCAGCCAGGGGTCCCATCCAGATGTTAGTTTGGTGGCCTGACCGTATCCTTTTGTAGCAACCCAGGGTAAGGACTTTTCGACTCTCCAAGATGCTCTCCCAAGACCACGAAGGGCAAGATCCCAACTCCGCTTCAAGAAAGAACGAGGAACGAAAGTAGAGGGCCTTCAACACTTTCGATAGCAATGACGATGGATTGCTCAACAGCCACCATGCTTGCTTGCATAACATCGCAACGTTAATGGCATATAAATTCCGGAAACCCAACCCCCCCTTCGCTTTAATTGGTGCCATTTTTTCTATGCTAACCAATTCATTTTCCGTGCCCCATTCTTTTCTCCCCGCCAGAAGTCCGCCATAGCCTCAATCTCTTCCAAAATGTTATTGGCGATACGGAAACAAGACATGGTATAAGTTGTAATGGCTTGGATCACAAACTTAATAGTACTTCCTTTCACGCGTTTGTCAGATTCTGCTCCTTCAAGCCCTAAATTCGTTTCCAGACCCTATCTTTTATGTCCCCAAAAACATCTCGTTTGCTTCAGCTAATCAATATCGGAAGACCAAGGTATTTACCGTGTTCTTGCACTTGAGGAATTTCCAGAATAGTACATATAGCAGCAATTTCCCTTGGGCTTGTGTTTGAGCTGAAATAAATTCCCGATTTATCATAATTGATCTTCTGATCTGACACTGCTTCATACAGAGAAATAGCAAACTTCAGGTGGCGAGCTTCTTCTCGTTTTGCCTCCCCAAACAACATTGTATCATCTGCAAAGAATAAATGCGAAATAGCTGGGGCTGTGTCTCTACTCTTATACCATGAAGCTTTCCCGCGGATTGGAGGTCCTGCAAAATTTATGAAAACACCTCTGAGCAAATAATAAACAGATATGGCGAGAGTAGATCCCCCCACCTCAATCCTCTCTTTGGCACCAATGACCCAAACTGGCATCCATTGAGTAAGAAGGAAAAAAGTATGTTTGTTTCGTTTTTTTAGTGTATGTTTTTAGGTGTTTTTGGAATTGAAAATGTAAAAAGATATGTTGGGGTGGGACATTTATTATTTTAATATTATGGAAAAAAAACCATCCAAAAAACAAAACAAACAAAGCCTTATTTATCTTCTCCACAAAAGAATCCTGGTAACCCAATGCACTCATGACATCCACAATGAAGCGTCACTCAACTCTGTTAAAATCTTTGCTCATATCTAACTTTACAGACATGAGGCCCTTCTTTCCTGACATCCTGTTCTTCATAAAATAATGAGTTTCATATGCTACAAGAATATTGTCAGTAATCAATCTCCAAGGAATAAAAACTGAATGGGATTTGGAAATGACCCTTGAAAGGGTATTTCTGAG
This sequence comes from Oldenlandia corymbosa var. corymbosa, assembly GCA_949775105.1. Lineage (NCBI taxonomy): Eukaryota > Viridiplantae > Streptophyta > Magnoliopsida > Gentianales > Rubiaceae > Oldenlandia > Oldenlandia corymbosa. The sequence continues at coordinate 3,927,580 of OX459123.1, forward strand.
TCTATTAGCTATACATTTAGATGCGATTTTGTAAACCACATTACCTAAGCTGATGGGACAGAATTGTGTCATTCTCTCTGGGTTCTAGACTTCTGGGATAAGGACTATATGTGTGTAATTCGTGTTGTTTTCAAAACTACCATTATTTAAAAATTTAAAACAAAATTGGAAACATCACTACCAACTATATGCCAAAATTTTTGATAAAAAATCAGACTTAAACCATCAGGTCTGAGGGATTTGAATGGAAGCATGGATTTGATAGCATTTTTTACCTCTGCCGCCGTGAAAGGTCTAGCAAGCTATTAATTCGTCTCCGCATCCACCTTGGGCCTTATTATGCTCAAAGCTTGCTGCAAATCGGACTCCTGTATTTCTGATGCCGATAATATCTCAATGAAATATTCAGAAATTATGCTTTCACCTGTGGCCTGATCAGTCTGCAAATTTCCTGAGTTATCCCGAAGAGTTGAGATGTGATTCACTTCCCTTCTCCTTGAGTAATGAGCATGGAAAAAATGTGTATTACGATCCCCCTCACAAAGCTAGTGCTGCTTTGCTCGTTGTTTCCATCTCAGTTCCTCCTAGTCCAGTAGAGAGTCGAGCTTCTCTGTCAACTTGGTCAGCCGAACTTTAATTTCCTCAGTAATCAATCCCGACTTCAATCTCTACAGCTCTTTCTTCACCTCACCAGTCTTTTTAGGAATATTTCCTTGGGAGTTTTTGCTCCAATTAAGTACTCCGATCTCACAAGACTTCATTTTTCTAAGAACTAAGTCAATATCCTCTCTCCAGCAATCTTGGATGACTTTTTCACAATGAGATGATTTGACCCAGCAAGCCTCAAACCTGAACGGTCGACGGTTCGACCCCTATGTGTTCCCAGGGCCGATTTGCGAAAAAGTATATGTAACATATCATGATCAGAGACATGACTAGAGATGTAATACACTCTGTTCCAGCTGAAGAGTTGCCGCCAATGAGTATTATATACCGCCCTGTCGAGCCGAGGTCTTTGCGTGTATGGTGCAACCGAGTTTCTAGCCCAAGTGAATTTTCCTCTCGAATACCCCATGTCCGCTAAACCACAACTTTGCTGAGTATTGCGAAAAGAATCCAACTGCCACTTCGGCCTCCTTCGAACACCTTGATATTTATCATGGGCCAAAACTTTGTTAAAATCCCCGAAACATATCCAAGCATTATCTGTTCTTCTGAGTTTCACTGCCATTGAATCCGATGCAGACTATCGAAGAGATGCATCTGGTTCCCCATAAACCCCTGTTACGAGGCATAACGAATCAAACAAAAGAACTTCCAAATCGAAATAGCTCCTAAAAAGGACTTTTATTGTAACTTTTACATCTTTCCTCCACAAAAAAGATAAGCCACCAGAATGGCCATTCGCATTAACGGAAACACCAAAATAACTAACTGAAATTTTGAAAGCATCAACAACTGTAAAATTACATTTAGTTTCAAATAGAAAAACTAAATGGGGCGACTTATCACGGATGACCCTCCGCTGTTCTCTACTAGTCCGGTGGTTCCCAAGCCCGCAGCAGTTCCAGCTCAAGATACTCATATCGGTCGGCTGGGGTGGCTCGCAACACCATGCCCTGCCGTTATTTCAGCTTCTGAGTCTTCTACTGGAGCATCCATAGAAAACAGTTGCTCATCTATTTTTGAAGATCGGGAACAATTTGATATAACTTCCACTGGAATGGATTCCATGAAATCATCTTCAATTATCAGCTTCCGCTTTGAACTTCTACTTGACATCCCCCGGAGACAGAGAATTCCACATGATTTCTACGCCGGATCTTTGCCTTTCTTTCCAACTTTTTAAAAGGCGAATCATCTTGCATGGGAATGTTAACAAGAAAAAGGCTAGAGGGGAGGACAAGGGAGTTATTGGCTGAGGATCGTGGGAGGTGGGTGGGGAAATTGGATGCTGAATTATGGGTTCTGTTTCGTGGAAGGCCATTTTTGTGGAAGGGTTTGATAATAATTTTTGAGTGGATACTTGCTCTCTTTTTTTGATAAGAGCAATGAGCTCAGGTCCAGAAACATTCAAGGAGAGGTTGAGGAAAGTAGGCGGACCAGGGGGTGATTCTGGAGAGGAAAAATAGTCTCCCCGAAGAGATTCATTGAACTCCATAAACTCAGAGTAATCTTTTGGGTATCGATAGGTGCCAAGGCTTAGGTTCTCTTCTAAAGATTTGGCGGGATTAAGCACTGGAGGGAGGAAAGCCATAATCGTTCCGTCCTCATAGTAAATTAGGTTATGTTTTTTATGATTCTCCTCCGAATGTGCTTCAGTGAGAAATTTGGCTTCAATGGCTGGGAGAAGTGTCGAGAGGGAATATTAGGATGCAGTGATACTCGAATTGGCGGCATTAAACTGTGGGGGGGCAATAAGAGGGTTGGGGGGGGCGGGGGGGTTGAATCTCTGGCCGAACAGTGGGAGGTTGATTGGATTGATTGGATGCTAGGTTGTTGGTTGAGGTCTGGCGTGAGGGATTTGAAGATGGGTGAGGTTCAGAGGTAGGTTTAAGGTTTGCATGGTCAGGTCGTGGGGTTGGACGTTGTAGGGCAAGGGCATAGTTTCTAAGCTCTGATTTGTTGCTGGTTGTACCATCCGAAGTGGGAGGTCTATATGGGTTCACATGATTTTCTTGAAACATCGAGAACGTCTTTTAGGGAATGGATTACTAGCTGGATCGGCAGTCAGGAACGGGCCAAAATCAAAAGGGCCTGAGAATGAAGGAGCAGAGCAAAATTTCAAATCACACTTGTTATGTTCATGTCCAATGACCCCACAAAAATAGCAAAAATCTGACAGTCTTTCATAGCGGAGTTCAATCTTCATCGGAGAGCCTTCATGACTAACAGTTATGATGCGCATCAGTGGTAATTGAACATCAATTCTGACTTTGATCCCAAGAAATCGATCGATACATGAACCTTCGTTGTCGCAAAAGACTTCCATGAATTGCCCAATGTTATTCCCTGCTTGTGCCGCAAAAGTTTTTAACATGAGTCCGACCAATAAACCATGGAGTTGGATCCAAATCGGGGAGAATGTGAAAGAATGCTTCGCAGCAATAACCTTGGTTGTATTCTCTTCAAGAATCATCAGATGGTCCTCCACAAACCATGGCGCCCCCGCAAAAACCCTCTTCTTGTCCAGGACATTACTAAAACAGAAGAGAATGGTGTTGTCTCCCAACGCCCTCGTAGAAAGGCTGCCTTTTACTGCCAGAAACTGCGGATCTTTTGCACAGTGATGTTATGCCCTTGCACCTTGTTGGTGATGAGTTTTCCAACCAAAGCTTTCTCGCAACCGTAATCCGAAACCGCGTTTGTTTCCGGCTCAATGATTTTTGACCCCCTCCAATCTAGGGAGAGCTTGGAAAAAGGATCCTCCAATCCAGCATTCATGTCTCAAGGGCAATGGAAGCGAAGAGAAGGACAAAAGGAGACAAAGACAAACTGACGGCTCCCGAAACTTGCAACGAAAATAAACAAAAACAAAACAGAAAAGGCAAAAGTAAAAAAATGAAATTTTCTTTTGTTTTTTCATTGAAAAAATTTAAGTGAAAATAGTGTGATGCAGAAGGTGGTGCATGATGAACTTAAGGGAATAGAAATCAACGAATTTGTTTTGGAGAAGGGGGACGGGATTTGAAGGAGGCGGCTGACTATTGGAAGAAACCCTACTTTCCAAGAACCCTACTCGTAGGAAACCTACACTCAGAGAACTCTCCTGGAGAGAACCCTGGCTACTTTTTTTGTTTAGCTCATAGTTTTTTTCAATTGATTCTTTCTGGATTTCACCTCTTCCTGAAACAAGTCAAACAACACGTTCCTGGGTTGACTTTTCTTTGCATTGGTGTGTAATTTCAGAATTCAGCAAAATGCTAGCTGACGAAGGATAGAATTGTACTGACGTCTCCGGTTGGTTACTACGGCGGCCATGGTGGTATCAAAACCCTAAAACCTGCAAAAGAGGGCCTCGGGGTCTCCCGAGGGTAGACACTCCGATGCTTAAGTCAGTAAGAGTATTCGTAATTAGGTATAAAGCGGGTGCAAAAAGCGTACCTTTGATAATAGGGATTGATCCCTATTTATAGAGCTCGATTATGGAACCTTTTCTTGGTAGGAAAGTAATTGACAACCGCCCTAGAAGCTTCCAAGGGCCGGTTGGACCGCTCACCGAACTTGGGCCGGCCTAATAACGGGCCGTACTATTTGGACTCGTCAAGTGCCCCTTATCAAGCCTATACTTTGAAGTCTGAAGATAGGATAGGCTTGATAATATGAAGTATAAATTGTTCCCAAGTTTGGGAAAGACTGACTTGAATCGAGAACCTGTGAAAGGCTAGAATCGATGAGAAATCAAAGTAATGAATGCATTAGCGCATACCTTTTGAATGTATGTGTCATAAAGGGCGATTGATATGTACGCCAATTTGTGAAGAAAGAAGAGTCATCAGTTCAAGCTGTCGAGTGAGAAGTTGATATGCGATGATCTTAACATTTTGCCCAAGAGAGATACTAAGGCAGATACCATCTTGCTCGAGAAGGTAATAAAGAAGTGTAATGGAGATTCCCATTACACTGAACACAGAGATGCGTTATCAATAACTTTCGAAGACATAACTGCCAGAACGAAGATTCTGTTTGAAGATTGCAGTTCACGTCATTGACCAAGACGTTAGTCGAGAAGGCCTTGCATGATGAATTATCGAATCAGATGGCCCGTCTGTTGATAGAATCGAGAAAAAAACGTAGTGGAGATTCTCACTAGTCTCAATATGTGTGTCACTAGCAGTGGCTAAGATATACTTATTGTCGAGATGATAAGTTGACTAAAGAACTGTGACATATACTTCTGAACGAGAGGTAATAAATCCAAACCCTCGAGAGTAACCACAGGGTGGTGGATTGAGAAGTATAATGAATGAAGACAGAATACCTGATGTCGAGGACATAAGTTTGAAAGAATAGTCTGGGATTGAGTCAGTACGTCGAGAACTTGCCCCAGAATAATCCGAAGACTCGAGAATACTATCTCGAGCTTAGTAGAGCATTTAGAGAGTCGAGACTGTCACCATATGAATCCTCGATAGTGAGAGGGACAGAAGAAAGTAGAAGACACCGTAGAAGATGCCTTGTGATTACGTGAATGCTAGGATAGTGAGATTCAAGAAGATTCTCTCGAGTAAGACTCTACACCAATCCCAAGATTGCGACTAATCTGACCTTGAAAAAGGTATACAAGCATTTAAGCTTATTTATATCCGCCCAACCAACCCGCTTGCCATTTTTCATGTCCCGAGAAATAAAGCGTGGAACCCTTAGTCCGGGTTTGAGAAGTATAAACCAGGTTGATGTGTCGAACCCGAGTAGGTGTATAATATCGTTGCTCGAGACTTGAGCAAGAATCGAGGAGGTATTACGCATTAGTGTGAGAAGGAATGATGCCCCAGTCTGAGCATTAAGTGAAGACCACCGAAAATAGTCATAGGAAGAGAATATCCTGAAGAGGATATCCTCGAGGAAACTGGGTATGAGCTCCTCGAATACAGGCGATTCTGAAGAGAATGCCTTTTAAAGGATGATCCTGAAGAGGATATCGTCGAGGAAAATGGGTACGAGCTCCTTGAATACATGTAATTCTGAAGAGAATGCCTTTTAAACGACAATCCTGAAGAGAATATCCGTGAGGAAACTGGGTACGAGCTCCTCGAATACAGGCGATTATGAAGAGAATGCTTTTTAAAGGATGATCCTGAAGAGGATATCCGTTCAGGAAACTGGTTACGAGCTCCTCGAATACAGGCGATTCTGAAGAGAATGTCTTTTAAAGGACGATCCTGAAGAGGATATCCGCGAGGAAACTAGGTATGAGCTTCTCGAATACACGCGATTATGAAGAGAATGCCTTTTAAAGGATGATCCTGAAGAGGATATCCGTTCAAATGACTAGTCATGTGTTAACTGGGTGTAACTGGGTATATGTGGTATGCCAGCTCCCATGAGTACTCGAGTGGGCTACCACTATGTGCATTAGACTAATGGTCTATACCCCGGGTTTAAAACATAAATGCCCTAAGGTCAGAGCGAACTTGATGCTGCTGCTATCCTCGAGGAATCGGCTACGAGAGTTACGTATCTCCGTTTATTTTTCCCCAGAGTTCTCGGGGTATGTTCATCCTGCAACTTAGTCCCAGACATGTATCGCAGGTATAATAATGATATGTTTATGAAAATAAGCTCATAAAAGGCTCTCAAACCTTGATAATGTATATATTGGCTCCTCGATCGAGGATGCATAGGTGAAGGGATCATTCGAGTGTACCTTAGTTTAGAGGAAGTATTCCCCTAAACTCTTCAAGAATAACCACCAAGGACACATTAATCTGATGGTGATGCTTCTCGAGCGTAGACACCATGATCAACAATCCCAGTCTCTGACCCTGACAAAACACCTACTCATGCACTTGTAGATTTATTAGTGAGTAATAAATTATCGAAGCACGAGAAGTGACATACAATGCAATATATTATTGGGGGCCTCTACCCCCTCAAAAACAGCCATTTTGAGACATGAAATGTAAGAACTAGAAAGATCTCACCGCGATACGAGCAAGAATATTGAAGCCATGGTTTGATTAGCTCACGACATCTATGGAATAATGCCACAGATATCGTGCAATGCTTCAAGTCAGTTGTTCGGTAGAGTAGATACTTCAACCCATTGTGACTCATGGCTCAAGGATAGAAAACCATCCTGCACTATGACCTCTCTTGGCACTCTTCCAGGGGTATCCACAAGAAAGAGCGGCAATACCTATTTGTCGAGAAGCTCCTCGTTGGTGTCAACGAAGCTCGTTCTTCACATGTACCCTGTACTGGTCCTTTATTTGTTCGAGGCTACTGTGGCTTGAGTATACTCTTGTATCAGGGGGGAAACTATCTTCGTTCTCGATTTTCCCTAGAATGGGTAAGTTCATGGTTCGAGAAGGGTGCTCCTCAAATTGTCTTATTGTAAGACCTGCAAAATCAGGTAGTACAACTGTGCCATGCTCGGGCATGTTATTATAATTGTACACATTTTGTTAGATCACCTCAAAGGAGGCAGACGTATTTGATGTGTTATTTAAAGAGCATAATCAAGATTGCATTTGTTATAGAAGTCTGGTTAGAAATAAAGTCACATGGTACAAGTAAGTTTAGGGCTACTTATCTCTTTTAAAGTCAGTCGAGGAGATTATCTCCACTCTCGTCACAGAGACGATTTGCGTGTTCACGGCTGTACATGCCCTTGGCCCCTCGAAAGATCGAGCTACGGTTGCATAGCTGTTCACTTTGGATAAAATATTAGTTGCTCTAATAATAGGGTAGTTGGACCCTTGGTGAGCATATAAGAATTGTGCACGGCTTAAAATGAAGAAAGAATGCGAATGTCACGTTTTGATATAAGGGTGGGGAAAGTATTACCCCGACATAGGTGACCTGTGCATGCAATTCAATTTGTAATGTTATTGAACTAATTTTTAAAAACATTTATGTTTGCTGTGATGGCAAAGAAGTATTGATTCATATAAGTATGTATGAAAACCTAATCAGGTGACATACAATGGACAGGCTACTACTACTACTACTATGATGAAGTAGCAACAATAGGCTCAAGAAGGCATAGTATATGCATTTATGCATAATCATGCTTGAGACTTAAATGTTTTCATGTTATATGAATAAGTTCGGAAGACAATGAGATATGAACTCATTTGTAATAGAAAGCTACGATAACTTATCTATTATTAAAGACTATGCCTTGTGCAATTATGTAGAAAGGGTGTTTCAGCTTGTGCTGCCGGAAACAAACGAGTGGCCTTGTACTCAAGTCTTAAGGATTGGGCGCCTTGTCGAGGAGATGTGACTTTTGAGACACTCGGTCGCCCCTTGCTGTAAAGGTAGGTCTTGCATGAAAAACAAGGAAACCATTAGAGGCAAGAATGATAAATAATAATAGATGAAAGGATGGAATCATAAATTCTGCTTAGTGGAAGAGAATTTTGTCCAAGTATGTCCTTTGATGATCCAGGGCTGTTTTGGGCATTCAGAAGTGTTAGTGTCAGAGTATAAATAATAAAATCGCTCAGGACCGTTTTACAATTTTTAGAGAGTTTAGAATCCTTATCGAGCGGCTTTGACTACTTGGATTTTTGCGTAACTGGAGGCTTCGTAGTCCTCGCTGGTTGACTCGCTTCTCGAGCTCGTTTGGCTTGAGGAGGCTGTGTAGTCTCTCGAATACCCAGTTGACGGGCCGTAATTTCCCAAATCTTATTGTAGGAAACAAGATATTTCATCCATCTATCATGGAAGCATATGTTTGATCCATCTTCCACCTTCGTTGCAGGAAAATTTATCGAACGACGAAGAACCCTAATCACTTGGTTTTGTCACGATCCTTGTGTTGGACCCTCCAAAAAGAGACGTTCGATGGATGTCTCGAGCAGGCACCAAAATAACCAACCAAAATAACCAAGATTTATAATATAACGTATTAATCATTAGATCATATAATATCCACGTATTTCATATATAAAAAGCAAATAGATTTGCTATTGGTGCCTTAACATACAAAAGCCAAAATTAAACAATGCTTCAAAGTACAAACCATGGTTATGGACAGCCCCCAATAAAATATATAAAAGATCATGGGATATAATCTTATATGGTTGATGAAATAAATTGGTATGATCAAATCTGGATGTCATGGGTCAGCCAAAGGAAACAAGGCAAGCAGAAACTTTGCAAAGTTGGATTTGCAAAAAGCTTAACCACAATACTGTCTTGGTTGCTTAAAAAGTGTTTATATAGTCATACATCTGGAAAAGCGCATGAGATTAAAGATAATCATGCAATCTGGAGTGTGCTTGTAATTCATGATTGTTGATTACCACGTTACAGAGGTTAAGAGGGAACCACGTGCAAAACCATGAATAGAATCATAACAAATATTGATTAAAAATACAGAACTTTGATGCATTTATTTGTCAGAACTTATGCGCGTGACCATGGCCATCTATGTGCTTAGTCCATGGTTATGTGGTTGAATTTTTAATAAGGATTCTTTGATTGATAAAACTTGTTGGCCTGGCATCAAATTTCAATAGGAACCCGAGACAGCAGTTCAATCATGTAGAATTGGACGCCAAAAAGCATGCAGACAGTATATTAATTTTGCTTTGATATATTATCAAGTGTGGCTCTATGTAATATGCATCAGGTTAGAAAAATTAATGCATCGAGTGAGTGCACTATGTTGACCAAGAGTCGTCTATATTAATGCTTTATTATAAAAAGTGCATAAAAACATGCGTGCGTGACTTCTTTCTCAAAAAACAAACTGAAGATTAATTTGTGTATACCAGGGAGATAAAAAACATAAGAAACACGTTGTTGTTTGATGCCTAATCCTAGGAAAGCAACAAAAACCCTTTATTTCGTGAATTAACCACTGCATGGCCATGATGGAAACATTCAAGGTAGAGCTTCACAAATATATATACAGTGGCTGATTAAAAATTATCTGGTAGCCATGAAAACAAGACCAAAGCATCTTCTTAGAAATCAAGCAAAATGTCGGGGTTCAAAGATTAACATACGACCGTTTATGTCAAACTTAAAATAAATTAAAGAATACAAAACCTGGTGCCATGTTTTGGCTTAAACCGATATCACGGACCCTTTGATGTTCTCCACAATTTAAAGGAGATGTTCAACCCCATTGGTATCCCCCTCGTCAGAAGGTTTGTTGAAGGGAAAAAACCCTAATCGGGTCCCATTAGGCGTGCCACTTGACGAAGGATGGAATTGTACTGACGTCTCCGGTTGATTACTACGGCGGTCATGGCGGTATCAAAACCCTAAAACCTGCAAAAGAAGGCCTCGGGGTCTCCCGAGGGTAGACACTCTGATGCTTAAGTCAGTAAGAGTATTCGTAATTAGGATATAAAGCGGGTGCAAAAAGCGTACCTTTGATAATAGGGATTAATCCCTATTTATAGAGCTAGATTATGAAACTTTTTCTTGGTAGGAAAGTAATTGACAACCACTTTAGAAGATTCCAGGGGCCGGTTGGACCGTTCATCAAACTTGGGCCAGCCTAGTAACGGGCCGTACTATTTGGACTCGTCACTAGCTTGATGATTTTGAAGCTTTTACTCTATAGTTGCTATGGAATCGCTGCGTTGGAGCTTGACCTGAATCTCTTAATAAAAATATCAGAAACCTGGGCATATAATTAATATATCCAACATGATCACACGAACAACCCAATAAAATATATAGGGATGCTTTTGCCCCTGGACATTGATGTTTTGGGCTTACAGAGTTGTTTTCTAGGTCGAAGAACAAAATTGGTCCTTGTGCATGAGCATTTTGTTCTCTGGAGAAACGCCAAGGGAGATTAGTATTTGGAATATAACTCGGGGACTTTTTATCTTTATCCCCGATTTCATTAGATGTCCCGAAGGGACTTGGCAACTTTCATGTATGTAGGGACCTACAAAATTTTGAAAATGAAAATTACAAAGAAGACAAAGACTAGAAATCCAACTACTATTTTATACATTGTAGTAGGACAAAATAAGGTTATTGTTCAATTTAAATTTTTAATTTTTTTATACAAATTGATTTAAAAATAAAAATTTAAACTATACAATAATTTTGAGACGGAAGAGATTCTTGTCATTGAAGTTGCAGGCTTTTCAGAATGAGGTTGATTATGAATGTTCCTGTTATCTGCATCAATAATTCATTTCTTAGTTGGATAGTGGAGTCAGTTGTGGCCCGCCAAAAGAGTTGTACATTTGACGACCAAAGATGATATGCACTAATATTACTAGTCTCCTTCATTCTTAAACTAATTATTGAGTTTGATATTTCATTTTCATTACAAATTGTGCAAAAAATAGAAAATTCAGAATAAATATTTTCTCCGAAATAAAAATATTAGTTTTAAACACCAACATAAATTAGTCAACTTTATTAGATAATGATTTGAGATGTATATTAAATTCCTCATCCAAGTTCTTCGCTAAATTATTTTTTCAGCGTTTCTTTCGTTGTTTTTATTTTTTTTAAAAGGAAGTTTATCTTAGTGAATCCTACTCAAATATTAGAAAAAAAAAACCTCTTACAAATATCTTGATAGGAATTGAACATGGGAATACTTCCAGAAAGTAGAACACTCAAAATTAAAAAGTAATGAGATATATAAGTTTTAAGGAAAAGGTTACTTTCCCGCTGTTCAACACTAATTGTCTATTTTATGTATTTATTTTTAATACATTCCATACAAAAAGTAAAATTAAAACTACATAATTATTTTGAAACATAAGAAGTATAATTTTTAATCTTATAAGTTTAAGTTATGAGCAATATTTTGCAATGGCACGATCGAATTGAAGACTGGTCAACCCATGAATGTGAAACTCGTGCAAGATGTTTTATCAAAGTCACCTTGGGCTCCCATCTCAAAACCAATTGACAATGAGTGGGGTGGCCATTGGTACTTATAAACAGGTGATAGATCTTTCACGACACCGATGCGGGATTCTTTGTCCCAACACCCTCCCTCAAGCCCAATGGGTAATTTGGCCCATTGGGGTTGCACAACATAATTCACCAGATATACTGCCGGGTTAGTCCACAACTCCGGATATACTGCCGGGTCAGTCAACAAGCTCATACACACGGGTAGATACTCTGAATATACTGTCGGATCAATCCACAAGCCCACCCGTGTGCACAGAAGCGATTGACGCAAGTCCAAGGAACACGGGTCCATAGTTATCACAACTCCACAGATTGTGAGCTCTGATATCGTGTCAAAGTATATAAGTACATTGGACTCCCATCTCAAAACCAATTGGCAATGAGTAGGGTGGTCTTTGGCACTTATACACTGGGTCACTTCGCTTCACAGTGGCGATGTGAGACAATATCATACACATTAACACCCTCCCTCAAGTCCAATGGATTTTTGAACTTTTCGCCCAATGGACTTGGATTAGAACAAGAACAGAATAACCCACGAGTCAATGTTCTAGTGGGAGAAAACCGGTTATACCAGTGGATCAGTCCACAAAATCCCACGAGTCAATAATCTAGTGAGAGAAAACAAGTTATACCACTGGATCAGTTCGTAATAAGCCCACGAGTCAACACTCAAGTCGGGTAATATAAAATCAACACATGCTAATCGGTCCATAACTAGCCCACGAGTCAATATTCTAGTGGGAGAAAATCAGTTATACTGCTGGATCGGTTCGTAACAAGCCCACGAGTCAATGCTCAAGTGGGGTAATAAAAAATCACCAGATGCCGTTTCCAGCCCAGAATTCTACTACAGGCCCAGTCCGCTCTGATACCATGTCAAAGTCAATTTGGGGTCCCATCTCAAAACCAATTGGCAATGAGTGGGGTGAATTTTGGCAATTATAAACAGGTGACAGATCTTTCACGACACCGATGCGGGATTCTTTGTCCCAACACCCTCTCTCAAGCCCAATGGGTAATTTGGCCCATTGGCGTTGCACAACATAATTCACAAGATATACTGCCGGGTCAGTCCACAACTCCGGATATACTGCCGGGTCAGTCAACAAGCTCATACACACGGGTAGATACTCTGAATATACTGTCGGATCAATCCACAAGCCCACCCGTGTGCACAGAAGCGATTGACGCAAGTCCAAGGAACACGGGTCCATAGTTATCACAACTCCACAGATTGTGAGCTCTGATATCGTGTCAAAGTATATAAGTACATTGGACTCCCATCTCAAAACCAATTGGCAATGAGTAGGGTGGTCTTTGGCACTTATACACTGGGTCACTTCGCTTCACAGTGGCGATGTGAGACAATATCATACACATTAACACCCTCCCTCAAGTCCAATGGATTTTTGAACTTTTCGCCCAATGGACTTGGATTAGAACAAGAACAGAATAACCCACGAGTCAATGTTCTAGTGGGAGAAAACCGGTTATACCAGTGGATCAGTCCACAAAATCCCACGAGTCAATAATCTAGTGAGAGAAAACAAGTTATACCACTGGATCAGTTCGTAATAAGCCCACGAGTCAACACTCAAGTCGGGTAATATAAAATCAACACATGCTAATCGGTCCATAACTAGCCCACGAGTCAATATTCTAGTGGGAGAAAATCAGTTATACTGCTGGATCGGTTCGTAACAAGCCCACGAGTCAATGCTCAAGTGGGGTAATAAAAAATCACCAGATGCCGTTTCCAGCCCAGAATTCTACTACAGGCCCAGTCCGCTCTGATACCATGTCAAAGTCAATTTGGGGTCCCATCTCAAAACCAATTGGCAATGAGTGGGGTGAATTTTAGCAATTATAAACAGGTGACAGATCTTTCACAATACTGATTTGCGATTCTTTGTCCAAACATGTTTGGAAAGTTGAGGGTTAAAGACTTAAAGTTGATGAGGGGGTTTTGTTGGGACTTGGGAGAGATGAAATTGAATGGTGTTGAATTGGGTAATTGAAGGGGAATGAGGCAAGGAATCAAAAGGAATTGCTTTGAGAAAGATAGAATTTGGCTACGGATATCTGTTTATGGGAATGTAAGTTCATGTAAATGTATGGTCGAATACCTATCTACAAAAACACCAAAAAGAATACTTGTCGAAGCTTGGTTTCGTGCCACCGGTCTAACAGTGGTACTCCGGCTAGGGCTTCCTGCAAAATAGAGCCTCGCGGGTCTCCCGAGGGTAGACACTCCGATACTTAAGTCAATAAAGGGTTGCCGGAATGTTTAGGTATGTAGTATGTTTAGCTATAGATTGCATACCTGTATTGTGGTGTGAGCAACCCTATTTATAGGTATGAGAATACCTGGGAAATCCCTGAATCCTACTAGGTTTCAGGAACTTAAACCGCCTCAAGAGTCCTAGTTGGACTCTCCTTTCGGTTGATGGGTCGGTCCAGTCTCGGTGATAGATATGGAATCGTCAACTGCCCATGTCAAGTGTTAGTTGTATAAGATAAACAACGCTTGGCATAAAGTGTTACCTGGGACAAACCCGAGAGTGGATAGGTTACTCTCGTTCAGCCAGTTGTCGAGCAACATGTCAAGTGGCCTCGATTCAAATGCACAACTCTCAATTTTGAAAGCCTGAGGGTGACCAGCGGGTTAGGTCTTGACCCGGGAAGGTGACCCGTTTCCTAGTCCCTCAAAATTTCAATCGTGCGTCATTAGTGGGCACGTTCCCCAAACGGGGGCTTCACTATCATTACTTCCTTGAAATCTACCTTAACTGTCATATCGTGGGCTGTAATTAGGGAGACGTGGGAGAATAATTTTTATTTTTAAGAAGTAGGCTCTATCATTCTCCGTTCACTTGTCATTTTTCCCTTTTCTCAAAAACTAAAGTCCTCCTCTCTGTCAGAGTGCTCTGACTGTCTTCGCCGGAATATTCAAGCCTCTATCAACATATTGCCCCAGCGACATTATCACCAGGGGATTTGCTATCAAGAACTCGGAAGAACATTGGGAAGCTACAACTCGAAAGGCGAGTGGTCATATCCTATTCCAATAGTAAGTTTTCAGATCTGACTATCCACGATTTCATTCGAAGTTTTTGTCTTTTTAAAATGTAGCTAGGGTAGATTTGTAACGGAATCATGGTTAGAGATTCGGAAGGAAAAATTGTTGATGACTTTGCATCCACCATAGATTCTGTTGATAAGGTAGAGAACATTAGAACTAGATATGACCTTCCTTCAGATCTAGAGGCGAGAGCCATGTTAGGAAACGAGAGGGCTAATTCTCTTCCTAAGGCAAGAATTACTGTGTATGACCGATTTCTGCATCTAGGGCTTAGATTCTCCCTCTTCCCTCTGTTCGAGGAGATTGTGCAGCGCTATAAGACTCCCTTTGCTTGTTTCACCCCAAACCTGATAACCTTTGTTCTGGGGTTTGCAAAAGTATGCCAACATGTAAAAGTGAAACCTCGGTTGATACTGTGGAGGTATTTTTTCCAAGTAGTTCTACTTGTTGCTTCGACCTCTTTCCAAGATTGGTAAATTGTAAAGAGACGAATTAGACCTGGCGTTAAAAAGATGGTCGAGGCGTATGGTAGCTCTCCCGAATGGAAGCCTGACTTCTTGTTTGTGAGGGCATCCAAGAACTATTGCCTACCAGGGAATTATCAATAGACGGAGGGTCTTGGAGCAATAAAGGATGAGTGGACCCAAGAAGACGATAAGTGCATCGAGGAGCTTGATGCAGATGTGTACAACATTACATATCCCCTGTGTCTACCATGGAGAATGACAATGCTAATGTCGAGACCTCAACAAAAGTCCCTCTCGAAACCCCTGTTGGAGAAAACCAAGGTACTAATCATTTGTTTTTGTCTTGTCTGTTCTTAGGTCATGTCGTCAAGCAACGCTGGTTCTCGATTATTTGGTGACGAAGATCCTTTTACTATTGTGAATTCAGATGAGGACGTTACCATCACTACAGCCCCTCAAAAGAAAAAGAAGAAGAGGATCGTAAAGGCCAATGATTGGGCGAAATCTAAGAAGGCTAGAACGGACGCGCCCTCGAAAGAAACCGCAACACCAGGTGACGAGACGGTGCCCCCTGCTATTGATACCATTCAAAATCCTCCTCCAGAAGCTGTGCGAAGTGTTGTTCCCCCCGCACCAGAGAAAGGCAAGGGCCCCCTCGAAGGAGAGGCAATTACCCTGCCTCCTCAACTGTTCGAGGGAGGTTCGTCCGTGGCCGTGCACACCTTCAGCAACCCACCGACCATCGAGTGTCCTGTCCTCGAAGAATTCGCTGCTCAGCTGAATGAGGCTAACAGTCTGAGACTGGTAAGAAATTTTCCACTGTTATGAATGTTTACCACAAACCAGTATCACCTCAATATATTCCTAATGTGTTACGTTGGTGTAGATAAGTGCGGCCTTGATGGCCTATCTGGTGCAGCTGAGGAAATTACGAGAGGACCTGGTCACAGCTCGGTCTGAAAGGGATGAAGTTTTATTCAAGGTGGTGACTCTCGAGGAAAAGGCGCCCGCCAGGTCCAAGCTAAGGAAGCCAAGATCGCCTTGTTACAAGCCATGTATGATGAGCTGGAGGAGAAGATGAAGTCCTTTGCCAGCTTGCACATCTCGAAAGAGGAACTACACAAACGGTGTGCTGCATTCATGTATAAGATGCTGTCTATAGGAGGGATGGTTGCGGCACTCGAGGAGATAAACTTGGTTGCCACCAAGTGCGGGGCACACCGGGTTGGCGTAGCAGGTTTGAGGAGGCTCGACTAGGACAGGCCGATCAAAGCCAAATGGTTTAAGTAGCTCCTGATAAAGGACCCGAAGAAGACCATGCACGAGGCAATGGTGAAGGTCCTAACAAGGTTGAACCTCATGCAACTTCCCCTGTGGGAAGCTCTGACTGGTGCCCTGGTGAAAATGAGTTCTTCGGCAGACATTGCCTCATTTCCTGGCAACGTGCCTGCCATCCTTGCTAGGGGTCCAAGCGAAGAGGATTCCATACCTGATGTACCAGATGAATAAATGGGTATTGAACTCGACGATGCTGACGAAGCCACCGAGGAGGATGTTGCTGACACTGGCCACTCTGGTGTGCAGAGAAATGCTGAGGATGCTTCTCAGAACCCCTCCAAGGACCACCCTCCTGGCAGTAATGTTGTATGAGTCCTGCCTCTTGTAATAACTGTTAGGCCTGTTGAACTGTTGTTTTTTTTTTTTGTAATGAACTGATTACTCATTTTTTTTTCTTTTTGTGTACTTATACAAGCATTGCCTTTTTCATTTTTTTTTTCATGTTTGATGCAAACATCTTACACTCCTCTTGTGAAGCAGGATAGTTGGCCCGTCCACCGAGTTCACCTCATGGTTTTATCGGAGGGGCAATCGAGTGAGTACTCGCTATATTCCATGATTAGCGGAATTCTAAGAGGTCGTGCCGACGTGCACAGTATCGAGACGGTGGCAAACCTAGAGAATGACCTTCACGATACAATGAGGATGCAGTGAAAGTTAATCAATATATGATAAATGAGATTAAGGAACTTCGTGAGGAGATGCAGTGTCGGGAGGCTCAAAGTCCGAAAGACTACGGTGATTCACTGACTTTCGAGGCCGAAATCCATGATGAACTAGTTATCTTGGAGAAGGAGAACGCTCGGTTGAGGGAAAGACAACAGATTACCGTGTCTCCCTGGTTCCTTACAGCCATAGATATATTGAAAGGGAAAGTTCGTGAGATCGAGTTTCTTACGGATTACATTGCCAAGTTGCAAAATCTGTTACTAGACAACAACATTGACTTCGAAGTTAACCCGGAGGAAAAAGTGGTTGAGAAGAGCTGTTGATAAGGGTACATACTCAGGACCTAGAGATCGTGGATCTTAAGGACAAGCTGAATCAATGTGTGAATCTCCTTAGCCTGCATGGGTATAAGGGGATTATCAATCCTTCTCCTGACAATCTTGCTAGGGAAGTCCTTGTAATAGTGTAGGAAAATATGTATATTTTCTGCAAGCTCGCACAGTAAAGTGGAGAGAATTAGTGAATTATTTTTGAAGAAACTCGAGTATCAATTTATATAGCGCATTTTAGGCCGGATGTAAAGTACACGACTCTAACGAGGGAATTAGGTATGAATTCCTCAATTTGATACTGCGTTTTGCAGCATGTGTGCGGAGAATTCCTCGGTTTTGTGTCCGGATATTGAATGCACGGCTCTTTAACGAGGATGGCCCTGAAGAGGGAGTTCATCTCGGTGGCTAGTCATGTATATAATGTCGACAATGAAAAGAATATGTAATTTCTTTTATTTAATAATTACCCGAGAACCCGGGTTAGCATTACATATGAGAGAATAAGGCTAACAAAGTAAAGCAAGTAAAACACACAATAGGCAAATAGCAGGCAAAGATTCAAACATAGAACCTGCGAAGGTTTTGAATGTTCCACCATTGAGGGAGGATAGTCCCGCTATCATCCAAGGCCTGTAAGCGGTAGTTGCCTGCTAGGGAACCCTGGATAACCTTGTAGGGCCCTTCTCAATTTGCTGTGAGTTTTCCAGGAGTTTTTTCTCGACTGGCCTCATTTTTTCTAAGCACGAGATCGCCCACGGCGAGATCCCTGGCTTTCACCTTCTTGTTGTAATGTCTTCCTAGAATCTCCTTATACTTTGCTTCTCGTATTCTGACGGAGCCTCGCCGTTCCTCGAGCAGGTCAAGGTTCAGCTTGATGTCATCATCATTAGTGCTCTCGACAAAGTTTATTGTTCGAGGACTCGACAAGCCTATTTCAACCGGGAGGACAATATCCATGCCATAGACTAAGCTATATGGTGTTTCGTCTGTCGAGGAATGAGCAGTAGTATGGTATGACCATAGAACGTGAGGAAGCTCGTCGGCCCATGCTCCTTTTGCGTCATACAACCTGGTCTTAATCCCATGTAAGATGGTTCTGTTGATGGATTCAGCTTGACCATTGGCTTGAGGATGAGCCACGCTTGAAAAGCGATGCTCAATTTGCATTTCCTCACACCACGACTTGAAGGGATTGCTCTCGATTTGGGTCCCATTGTCAGAGACGATAACCTTTGGGATTCCAAAACGGCATACAATGTGCTGCCAGAAAAAATCCAACACCTTTCTTCTTGTTATCGAGGCCAGCGGTTTAGCTTCTACCCATTTAGTGAAGGAATCTACTGCTACGATTACCCATCTTACTCCTCCTACCCCTTCCGGATGGAAAGGGCCGATGATGTCAGTGCCCCATTGATAGAATGGCCAAGGGCTTTGGATGGTGACCATCTCGTATTGCGGCTGTCGAGTGATGGGAGAGAACCGTTGACACTTATTGCATTTCTGTACCCACTGGTATGCGTCCTTGAAGATTGTTGGCCAGGAATGTCCTGCCCGCAAGACCTTCTTGGCGAGTGTTCTTGCTCCCATATGTGCTCCACACGATCCCTCGTGTATTTCTTCGAGCACATAAGCTGCCTGATTTGGGCCGATGCATCTTAGCATGGGTAACAAGTACCCATGCTTGTATAGGATGCCGTTTTGCAGCGTGTATTTGAGTGCCTTCAACTGGAGGGCTCTAGCCTCTGCTTTTCCACTTGGTAATGTTCCATCTGTAAAGTATTGGATGAACGGGGTCATCCAAGTGTTTTCGTCCTTGGTGATAGTCATTACGGGGGCTTCCTGGATGCTAGGACTGGGGAGAATCTCGACCCACACTTTGTGACTGAGGTGTGCAAAGTTCGAGGAGACCAACTTACTGAGAGCATCTGCCCTTTTATTTTTCGACCGGACTATGTGAAATACAGTGCATTCTTCAAATTTGTCTTTGATTTTGAGGACTTTCTCGAGGTAGCGCTTGAGCTGCTCATCGTTTGCAGTATATTCGCCCAATATCTGCTACACGACTACCTGAGAATCACTAAAAACTTGGATTTTGCGGACCCCGAGCTTTAATGCCATGTTCAGTCCTGCTATCAGTGCTTCGTACTCTGCCATGTTGGTTGTGACTGAGAACCTGAACCTTAGTGCATATGTATATTCCGCGTCATACTCTCTCATGTTTTCGATGTCGAGATCAGCTGAAGGTTTGGATAATATGATACCGGCTCCTCCCCCTTCATCACAGCGAGAGCCGTCGACCTATAGTGACCAGGCTCGAGGGTTGATGTTGACGCGAGTGACAGGATCACCTTTGTGTTCCGCAATGTCTGCAACGTCGATAGCTCGATGTGGTCCTCACCTAATTCGACTGCCCATTTCATCATCCTGCCGGAGGCCTCTGGCTTGAGTAGGACTTGCTCAATGGGTTGTTCTGTCAAAACCATGATGGGGTGTGCTTGAAAGTATGGGCGCAGGCGTCGGGCGGCAAAGACCAGGCTGAGGATGAGTCTTTCCAAGGGTGTATAGCGGGTTTCTGCTCCTTGCAGAACTTTACTGACAAAATAGACGGGGATTTCTCTGCCATCTTTGCTCTGCACGAGAACGGCTGAGATGGCTTTCTCTCGAGCTGCTAGATAGATATACAAGGTTTCTCCTAGTTCTGGCTTAGCTAGTGTGAGCAACTCCTTAAGGTGTTCCTTCAGATCTTGGAAGGCTTTCTGCCATTCTTCATTCCATTCGAACTTTCTGCCTTTGCGAAGGGTGTGGAAGAATAGAAGCTTGTCTCTGCGGCTCAAGAGAGAAATCTGTTTAGAGCTGCCAAGGAGCCCGTGAGTTTTTGAACTTCTTTGACGGTTTTTGGCGCTTCCATGGCCAAAATGGCCTCTATTTTGGCCGGATCGACACTTATTCCATCCTTGGAAACTTGGTATCCTAGGAATTTTCCTAACCCAACACAGAGAGTACATTTCTTAGGGTTCAGCTTCATGTTAATTTTTCATAAGATCGTGAAGATCTCTCGCATGTTTGCAGCTACTTGCTTATCTTTGTTTGTCTTAATCACCAGGTCGTCCACATAGATCTCGATGTTCTGGCCGATTTGGTCATGCAAGGTTCTGTTCACGAGACGCTGGTACGTAGATGCTGCATTTTTTACTCCAAAGGGCATCTTGTCATAGCAATAAACCCCAATCTCGGTAATATAAGCTGTCTTCTCTGCATCTTCTCGTGCTATGAGGATCTGATGTTATCTCTTGTACGCGTCAAGAATACTAAGGATTCTGTACCCGGCAATACCCTCTACCATCTGATCTATGGCTGGTAAGGGGTAACAGTCTTTGGGGCAATGCCCGTTGAGGTCAGTATAATCTTGGCACATGCGCCAAGAATTATCGGGTTTTCGCACCAGGACAGGGTTGGCTAACCAATTGGGCCATAGAACTTCTCGGAGTATGTTGGTACGGACTAGCTTCATCGTTTCTTCGTTGATGATGTCATTGCGTTCACGAGCAAATATTCTTTTCTTCTGCTGCACCGGTTTGACGTTTGGGTCGACATTCAGTTTATGTTTCATAACTTCCTGAGGAACTCCTGTCATGTCCGCCGGAGAACAAGCGAATATGTCGTGGAATTCGCGTAGCAAGGCACTAACCTCGGCTAGCCATGGGGCATGGAGAGAAACGCCGATTGAACGCTCTTGGCGGGGTCAGCCTCGCTCAGGATCAACTCTCGTGTCTTACTGCTGCGTGGTGGGAGATTGGAGGTCTTGGGATCCTCCGCCCTTAGTGGTTTGGATGTTTGTCGGATTGAGTAACACTCCGACACAGCGGCACTCAGATTAAGGTGTGCGGTCTTCTTTCCGATTCTGACTGCTGTGAGTAAGTATTCTTGAGAGCTACGCTGGCATCCTTGTACTACTCCAACTCCATATTCCATCGGAAACTTCATTACTAGGTGATAGGGAGACCAGTCTGCACCTGCCTGGCAGATCCAGGGTTGTCCCAGAATCACGTTGAATGGCGAGGGCGCATCTATCAGAGCAAAGTCCATGATTTAAGAGACCGTCCAAGGGTGCATCCCTACCGAGATGGGGAGGATAATTATTCCTGTTGAAATAATGGTGTGACCTGAGAATCTCATCAAGGGCATTGTGGCTGGGCGGATGCTTGGGTTCTTGATATTCATCTTCTTGAAGCAATCGCTATATATGATGTTGACCGCACTGCCATTATCCACATAAACCCTTCCGACTTTTACATTTGCGATTATTGCTTTGATAACCATGGCATCACTATGTGGACAGATATCTGGGACGACATTGCTATCCGTGAATACGATGGCTTCTGTCCCCTTGAACCTCTTGTGGCTGGGCTCCTGTTGAGGAGTCTTGGTAACGGTCCGTAACGAGTTCTTCATGGCTGTGGTGGATAAGACTTCAAGGGGAGCTCCGTAAATAGCCCCTACCTGGTGAGTGATCTGCTTCGTTGGATCCGCTGGGGGGAGTTGCTGGAGTGGCTACGGTGCAGCTTCAGTAATTTGGTGAGGTTGTTGTTGGGTGTTGGCTCTCGGTTGCCAACTGTTCCCCCGGCTGTCTCCCCGTGGCAGGCGTTTGAAGTTTCTTTTAGGGTAATTTCAAAATTGGGGTCTGTTATTCTTCTACCGAGAGGCTCCTTGTACGTACTGTTGAAACTTGCAAGCTTTAACCCCGTTCTCGATTTCCCTCTTAAGTTCTCGACAATCCTCCGTGTCGTGGCCCTGATCCTTGTGATATTCACAATATTGTACTGTTGATCTTTTTGGATTAGGTGTCAAAGGTTTCGGGACTGGTAATTCATCCTTGTGGATCTGGAAGATTTCTCGTCGTGGCTTGGTTAGGGGTGTTAATTGCCTATCCATGTTGGGCAGCGCCGGTTTGTTCTCTATGGGGACTTTTTACTCATCTCTTAGTCCTACCAACGCAAAAGATTCCTAGGATCTTTTGAGCGTGTGTGCTCGTTGTATGTGGTTCTCGACAATGGCCCACATCTCCTGAGCATTCCTGGGGGGGCTTAGTCGAGAGTTTGACTCGCAACATTGAGGATTTTCCAAAGGGGTTAAGGCCTTGGATGAATCCATTGCAAACATCCCGATCATCGATGTTGTCGACCTGCAAGGTTTTGTGTATGAACCATCTGTGGAAGTCGGTCAGACTCTAATGCTGCCCTTGTCTGATTGAGGAGAGGTCAATGGACATCCGCTATATTTGTTTACTCTGGAAGAATCGGGTAGCAAGTTTGATGGACAGATCCTCAAAGCTGATTACACTCCCTTCTGGTAATTGCCCAAACCATCACTGTGCTGACCCGGCCAAGTAGGAAGGTAGCGCTTTGGCCATGAAATTCATGGTTGCGTTTCGGATTCTCATGACCTGGACATATCCTTACAGCCATTGGGAGACATCAGTGTCTCCTGAATATGGTTTAAATTCCTTAGGAAAGTCAAACTCTCAGGGCTTAGGTTCATCTCGAATGTCCGGGATGAAGGGACTTCGGTCTAACCCTATCCCGATGATCTTTCTCATTTCATCTCGGATCAAGATGTTCTGATCTCTGGCTACTTGTTGGTCTCCCTAGAAGTATGGCGGATTTTCTCTATGCCTGTTATATTGTTGATGTCTGGGAGGCGAGTATCAAGGACGGTGATGGTATCCTGGGTTATAATTGCCCTCGATGTTGTTGTAGCCTTCATGTGGTTTGTGGCTAGGTTTATGTTCATCTCTTCGAGGGCTTCTTCGATTCCAGTTAGATTCTAGGCAGTTATGTCCATTAGTTCACCTTGGAGGGTTCCCCTCTTCTCCTTCGATGACCTCAACACTCGGGGAATCGTAATACTCCCGAGTATTTTTACGTCGGTATGTCGTGTCAAATTCTTCGAGGGCCATCTCGAATGCTGGGTATTTTTCTCTGAAAGCATTCCAGAATATGGTATCCCAGGTGGCGTTTGAGCGATCTTTGTGGGGGTTTTCATAGCCCTCGGCTTCTTGATAATTCTCATCTTCTTGGACTTTCCGTTTCCCCCGCTTCTTTTCGAGAAGGGCTAGGGTTCTGCGAGCTTCCTTTTCATCGATCAAATCCTTCAACTCCTGTTCTATGGGATCAGGTTTTCTAAGGAGACATCGCCGCCTGGTTTCTTTGAGGACATATCTTCGCATCCTCTGTTGCTGATTGCTATCATCTGCTAACTTCTTGAGTTCAGCCTCGATCTTGGCTAGCTTCTGATCCTCTAAACGCTTTTTGGCAGCAGGGGTATTTCGTGGGAAAGGTACGTCCTCCTTCTCGGGTGGATTATTGGCTTTGTCTTGTTTCTTCGGATTAGGCTGGGAAGGACCAAGGACCAAGCATTCTTTTGTTGGTACTCTTTCAGGTTCTCTGCCATGGCCAGGGGGTATTGTCCCCTAGACTATGCCGTCTGCCGGAAGATGCTTTGCTACTGGTGTCTTCTTCAACTCTAACCATTGTGCTGGTTGTTCCTGCAACTCTAGTTTTTACCGGGAGATTTTAAGAAAATCTGAGAAAGTTTTTGTGACACAAACCCTAGTTTTTGGGTCCCACCGGGCGTGCCACTTGACGAAGCTTGGTTTCGCGCCGCCGGTCGAATAGTGGTACTTCGGCTAGGGTTTCCTACAAAATAGAGCCTCGGGGGTCTCCCGAGGGTAGACACTCCGATGCTTAAGTCAATAAAAGGTTGCCGGAACGTTTAGGTATGTTGTATGTTTAGCTATAGATTGCGTACCTGTATTGTGGTGTGAGCAACCCTATTTATAGGTATGAGAATACCTGAGAAATCCCTGAATGTTAGGTTTCGGGAACTTAAACCGCCTCAAGAGTCCCAGTTGGACTCTCTTTTCGGTTGATGGGCCGGTCCAGTCTCGGTGATGGATATGGACTCGTCACGAATATTATAGAAATTTGTGGGATATTTCTATCATCATGTATCAAATCTATAATTCGGACACTTTTATAAATAAATTGTTTTGTTAGTGAAACCCAATATTTATCCGTTTGTCCAATCAAAATATAGTACGAAGCCTAGCATTTATAAAGTACAAATCAACAAAATGGACTAAGCAAATCTCTTCAAAAATCCATGCGCCATATGTTTGGATCCTGAAAATCAAGCCAACTGTTCTATTTCAATCGACACAGATTCAGAAAGGGTCTCACTGAAATCATCACATCATCAACAGAACCACTTTCCTCAAGATCATCAGGTGGATAAAATTGAGGTCTGGGAGGCAACTTTGACAAGCTCTTTGAATCCACAGTTTGCAGCATTTCCACCACTTCCTTCATTGGAGGCCTGTCATTTGCTGTCATCTGTATGCACCACAAAGCTATCAAAATCAGTTTCTTTGCTATACACTTTTCTTCTTGTTCGGCGAAATCTGCGCACAAGCAATCCAATTCCTCCTGTCCCTTTTCAAATTGCTCGTATATCCATGTAGGAAAGTATCTTTGGCTTGAATGATCCGCATTCGGATTCACATTCCTTTGCCTTCCCGCCAGCTCCATTAGCAACATTCCGAAGCTGTAAACATCTGCCTTGTAGGAAACATCCCCGACCCTTTTGTAGAACAATTCTGGAGCCATGTATCCAAGTGTTCCTCTCACAGCGGTCATAGTCACAACATTATTTTTCACGTTACGAAATCAGAAACTTTTGGCACCAGATTTTCATCTAGTAGTATATTGTGAGGTTTGAAGTCAAAGTGCAGAATTTGCATTTTGCAACCTTGATGCAAATATCCAATGCCTCGTGCCACCCCTATGGCGATTTCATTAATCTTGTTCCAATTCAAATTTGCATTGTTTCCATCATTTTGTTCTGGAAATATGAACTTATCTAGCGAACCATTAGGCATGAAATCATAGATCAAAGCCTGCTTTGACGCCGTGGCACAAAATCCGACCAATCTCACCACGTCAACGTGGTGGATTCTTCCTAATTAGCGACCTCATTGATAAAATCTTGGCCATTATTGGCTTTTTATTTAGTCAACGTTTTCACTGCTACCAATTGTTCGCTTCGCAATTTCCTTTGTACACTGAACCGTGACCTCCTTCGCCTAATTTCTCCTTGAAATTGTTGGTTATCTTCTTTATCTGACTGTTAAGAGTACCTGATCGGAACCATGTTATTGCGATGTTGGAGAAATTCTTCAATGGCATTGTATATCGATAAATGCCTTCTTCTGCATTTACAGATGAGAAATGCGAATAACAGAATGCTGCCAAGTATAGCTCTTCCTGCTATGCATAATACTGGAAAATATTCAAATAAAAGAGCATTAGAGACTATTATAATTAATTACTACTCCCACCGTCCCACAAAAATAGTCCACATTGAGTTTTGAGTTTTGTACTGTTTTTAGTACAAATTTGAAAACATAATGTGGACTATTTTTTTTGGACGGAGGTAGTATTTGTCGTTGTGAGAACCTGGAATTGTAATCCAATGACTTGGCCTTATGACGAAATCATTTAATATGTTACCTGTTAGTAGAGTTCCGACTGAAAAAATCATCCAAGGGACCGGAACAATATTGTAAGCTGCAGTTAATAGGATAATCTTCATCAAGAAGTTACAGTTGGAAAAGTTGGACAGAATTTGAAAGTAAAGTAAAAGATCAAAATAGTGGCGAAGTATATGTTACATGTAACAATTTTACGTGGAGTTCATTACATCATTGAAATGATTACCTTCAAATGTTCAGTCTACCATGGGAAACAAATAAAACCAATCTTCTTACCTTGTCTATCGGGTATATAGAATTCATAGCCGGTTGCAATCGCGTTATGGATTTCTTGATATGAAATGTTGGGTTTCCTGAGACCAAAATGATCATAAAGGGATGGAAATGGAAAGATGATGCTTCTGTATTGGAGAAACAATGCCCAAGAAATAGTCAAGGACCATCGTCAAATCGATATTATCCGTCGGATTGAGTTGATATGATATCAACGACTTATTAGGGTTAAAATTGTCAAATTACGCATTTAAACCATCCAAATGATTTAAAGTCCGTAATGTATTGAATTATTACAAAAAAAAAAAAAAAAAACCCCACCAAACGCAAAAGAAAAAAAAAAAAACCAAACACAAAAAAAACGACCCCATCCTGCCTTCCGTCATACTCAACATTTTTAACAATCCCCTTCACCGCTACTGCCTTCGGCACCCACCTTCGCACCTTCTCCCTCCGCCACCCTCCATCAAAAAAATTCTTCCTCCGCCGCTTCTTCCTCTAGCCCCGTCAGTCTAATAGGTCGTCCTCTACATTTTCGGCAGAATCTGACTCTCTGTTTCTCCATTTCCGGCGGTAGCTTATCCACCAAAACTACCACACCACCGACGGCGTTCCTACCAATACTCTGAACATGACATTGGGCTGTGTAATTAATTTGGGCCACCAAGCAACAATTTCCGTTCTTCTTCTTCAAATAGGATTAGGAAATCAGTAAAAAAAGAAAAATTTCTAATTCAGATTCGTCCCCTTCTTTTACAATCCCAATCAAATTACAAATTTTGTTACGGTAGGAAATCACCAAAAAAAAGGCAAAATTTCCAATTCTTATTCATCCCCTAATTTGTGAATCCCAATCCGATTACAAACACCATGATGGCATCCGCTCTATAAATACAACAGCAACCCTCACAAATAAAATCACTGCAAGGTTTCTCTGAACTTTGCAACTTCCGAATCGATCAGATAAATACAACCCTACTGCTTTGGAATTGTTTACCTGATTCCCCGCTTTTGATTTGTCCAGATTTTTTTTCAAAGGTTCTTAGTGTTTCTCCATGTGTCGTTGTTGATATTAGTATGCATCACATGCTTCAGAATTGTTTCTTGCTTTATGTTGTTACATTATTTTTCCGCCCAAAACTAAATTACTGTATGTTTGAATAATTGTCCCTTCATGTCTGTTGTGTAGCTGTTGTTCTGATTGATTTTTAAAAACTAATTGACAAGGAGCTGTGATTCATCAACAATTGAAGATAATCAATTTTGCTTCACTTTTAATTTTTAAGATATCAATGCGTTTCGATACTGACTGCCATTCCTGGTTTTCCCATTATTACATGTAGCTGTGTCTTTAGTTGGATGTTTGTTCTTTCCGGTTTTTGCCGATGTTGCCTTTTTAGTAAAACAATGCATGCTGAATACCATATATGGCTTCTATTGTCTTAGACTTAATGTCTCCTATCTCTTTCATGAAAACAAATTACTGCTCCTCTAAAGTGCAACCTCGTGAATCTCCAGCAAAACAAATTTACCAAATTTAAACTTTTCCTTTCTTGCACAGGTACTTTTTCCACCCGTGTTATTATATTCCTAAAGTCATACTGCAGCTGGAATAAAAAACAAAAACAAAAATTCTTGCTTATTATTCATACCTGTTTTTTTTTCCTTCCTACAACTTTTTTTAGAATGGCTCCTTGGGCACCAAAGATGATTGTGAACAAGGTTGAAATTGACAAGCTCAATGACTCTGATCAGTCTTGGACTGCTATTGTCACTGTCGAGGAGAAGCAAAATACATTCGGCCACTACAATAAAACCCAAAAGATGGTATTCAACAGTGAAAAGGTGAATTACATTATCTATACTTGTTAGTTGTCATACTAATTTCCACCTCACATATTCATAATACTAATATTTGATTTATCATTGTAGGGTGCTAAGTAGAAGGTATCATGTTCGGACAGGCTGTCAGCTTCATGGGACCACGATTCCGGGCGGGTAGAAAATACCGAGTCTCCATCGCACCTATCCGGTACATTAAACTAGAGTATAGGTCACCTGGTCTTTCCAAACAATGGGTTATTGGTATTGGGACGGTTGTTGAAGAGGTTAACGAACCTATTACTACTCTTGTGACCAAGGAGCAATACACGCCCTTTGATCCCCTTAATGATTCTGCTGGTGTTCAAGATGGTTTCGTTGCTAAGTGTATTTGTTTTACTTAAACATTCTTATCAAATAGAAAACTTATGTTGATCTATACTCTTCTAAACAACCTTTTTGTTATAGATGTTATTGGTGTCATTGTCGAGAGAAGCCACCCGCAAACTGTTACGACAAGAAAAGGGAAAAAAAGAATGATCCAGAAGTTTTGTATGTTAAATGAAGAGTAAGTTCAATATAATAGTTTTCGAATTATTTATACAATACTTTTTCGAAATGCCAAATTTATTTTCCATAAAGTTCCTATCATAATTACAAGGATGATACTCCTGTAGTTTTATGAGCTGCTTCCCATTTTGATAATCTGATTATTGTTGTCCTTTTGTGATTGTTTTCATGTACTATTGTTACACTTGTATGTTGCATCTCGTTTTCTGAAATGGTAGCAAAAGGTTTGCTAGATATTTAATTCGGAATACACCTCTTTGTTTTAGTTTACAGAATTTAATCATGATATTTTGGTAAAGTGGCTAACACTTAATTTCGGTACTACCTTCTCAATCAGGTTGCAATATGTGAAATTGTCACTTTGGGAAGAATTCCACCAGGATGTTGGGATATTATTAACTGAACAAGTTCAAGCTAAGAGTTACCCAACCGTCGTTTGCCAACGGATGCTTGTCTCTGCATACAACGGTACACTAATAAGCCCTTTTTGAAACACACTCCTCAACCATACTTGTTCTGCACACTTGTTCTCTGATAATTTAATTCTCATGTTAATCAGGAATTGAGGTAACAACTTCACATAGATCGATGGTTTTGATCAATCCTCCTTCTGACAAAGCAAGGAAATTGAGGAACTCGTATATATTTTTATTTTTCTACACCAATTTTTACAAAATTTTTCAGCATATTAATTACCTTTTTAACTTTTTCAAGTCACAACAAAATAGGAATGAAATCGATCTTTTCTTGCAGAATAAACCATCATTCTCGTCTACTCCTGGCATCAGTCACAAAAACCTTTCACAAATCACTACAGTCACACATATCGATGATGAACAATAGGTTAACACGCTTGGTTCCTAATACTCTTTATACAACATGTTTTAGTCCTTATATTTCTTCATTCAAATTAACTAAGCTTTAATTTTTGCCAAAAAAAATTTGGATATCTTGGTCAAAGTCTACATTGAGTTCAGAGACATACCGCAACCGTTCTACTACATGGCTTGCAAAGAATGCGACACTGGAACATCAGCAATCAATCAACAAGATTCCAAATGCAACAAGGGTTCATTAAAGCAATCTGCAACCAACCCAAAGTATGTCAATTTCAATTTCTTAAGATACAGTTCTGAAACATATGGAAATTCAGAAATATCATATTTGACATTTTAGTTGATTAGATGATTTTGAAATATTCCTATATCTTACTGTTGTCATTCTAGGTGTCGTCTAACAGCTAACATTCATGACGGTAGTAGATCAATCCAAGCTAGCATTTTCTGTTGCATCGTAGAAAAGATATTAGGTTTCACTGCAACACAAATCATCGAGAACCCTGAAAAGGTATGCACATTCTTCGTTTCAGCTATTCAAGTTCCAAAACACGCATGTTTCAAAAATCCAACGTTTCCTTCCTTTATATATGCATTGAAAAATGACACGTCCTTAATATCTTATTTGTTTTTTTTAACAGATAAATCTTAAAGAAATACATGAGCTGTTAGAAAACAAAACATTTCTATTGCAGCTGAGAGGATCTAAAAGAATGTACAGGGGGCTTCGAGATTACTACGTCGACAATTTAATTGAGGACAACGGTTCTTTTGTGACGCCATTGCTGATAACCGCCAGAGAGAGGGAACTTGCAGATGAAGTACCTGAGGACAACAACACTGAAGTTACGTCGATCAAACAAATAAGCGACCGATATGAGGTGAGTTTGACACTGAATTTTTACCTCTTTTTTTCCTCTGCATATCTCAAATACATTTACTTTTCTAACTTGTAAAAAATTATAGTTTCCCCCTTGTGAAAAAGAACATTACGGTCAGAGTTTATGTTGATTTCAAAGATATACCTCAAACATTCTACTATCTCGCTTGCAAAAACTGTTATGCGGGAACCTCTCACTTGTATAATACTCCATTCAAATGCAACATATGCAAAGTGAAACAATATGTAGACAACCCGAGGTAAACAAAAAATCCATTTTCCTACGGGTAATTTACACAATTTATTCAAAAAGAAAAAACCAGATTTAAATTTCTGTCTCACTATTTCAAATGTCGCATAAGGTTGAACCTGTGTGACGACACAGATCACTTGCAAGCTACGGCATTAGGTATTATCGGAGAGAAGATATTAGGTGTTACTGCAAAACAGATGATAGAAGAGTGAGAAAAGGTATCGCAACAACTATCTGAATATGCCTTGGTTTTGTTAATCTCCTTAATTTATATGTGCATGTAGATTTTTAGTAATACATCCCTGCATGTGTTAAGCAATAACTAAGTATCCTAATAGTTTTCCATTACATACATTTTACATCTTGTACAAAAACTCACACTTTACTTTTCCATTCCATAATTTTTATATATTTCAGCAAAACTCACCCTTTTAACTACTCATGAAATTTGCAGATTGACCTAAAAGCTATTGAACAAAAACTAGAACACCAAAAATACCTGTTACAGCTGAAACGGTGAAAAGTATTATACAAGGGACATCATGATTACACCGTCGTCTGTTGTATCGAAGATAACACCCCAGACTGCAATTACTCTGCACTATAGAGGACGATGAAACAAATGCTACAGAAAATGCTGCTCCTCTACCCTCTGACGAAGATGCTGACACTACAGGAAGATCTTCAACTGAGCAGATTGATAGCAAGTCACACTCTGACACCAATGAAGTTCATGTCCCGCTGAAAAGGCCATGTTCTCCAAGCAGCAAAGTTGACAATGACAGCCGTTGCTAATGATGTCCCTTTGAAGAGAGCAACCAAACGAAACAAGAAAGCATTGGTTTAAATTGGTTATTTAACCTTCCAGCTACTTAGTATTTATTGATTTTTACAATTGACTGGCACAAAATTTCTGCCATTATTTAGCTTACTTTTAAGTTTTAAATAAGTTATAGAAATATTCTTCTGTTTGTTGCTGTACTCTTTTAAGTTAAATTAATAAATTACATCAGATATTCCCCTTCCTTTAAATTATATGCTGCTTTATCTTTGGGCGAGAGCATTCCTAAATTCAGAAGCATCTGCATCAGACATATTCTGACCGTCTCTTTGGGTTAAAGGTAATTTACTAATTTGATCTAACTTTGGATTTGTCTTTTTTGTCTGGATTTCTGCTTTAATCTTGCTAAACTAGAAACATATAACATGGTTTGCTACAGTTTTAATGGTTTTGATTCATCTTAATAATAGCAGAGTCATGATTTTGCTGTTAGTCTCCTAATGTTTCTGTTTCAATACATAACTTTTGAGTTTCATCCATCAAATTCTGCACATTACCAGTAGTTAAAAGAGTGCAAATTAGAATCCCATGAATTTGGCTAAGTGCTTTTGAAAGTTTTAACAGAGCTTTGGCTATTATGGTATAGATTCTGCTACATTCCTTTTGTGATTTTAGGGGATAAGAATATGTGCACAAGTTTGGGTACAAGCACTGATACAACATTAGATGTCCTGCTTCTTCGACTTGCTTGATATACCAATTATGATTTGATACAGTTTATTTATTCTGTTTCACTGGTGACAGACTTAAAATAAGTTTATAATTTTTGTATTGCAATTGCCACATTATGTAGCCGCTAAAAGTGTTGTTTTTTAACTAAAAGTTGAATATGAAATTAGGCAAAAAATAGGAGTACGGAAGCAACGAGAACTATGACTGGCTCTTTTGGTTGTTCATAGAAATTCGAATTGCTTATGCTGCATGAAGTGTTTACCCCATTACCTAGAAAGAAGATTTATGTAAAGAATAGCTCTCTTCTGTGATTTTGATTGGGTTTTTTCCTAGATTAAAACTGACTGTTAATTTTTTTGCCAATGAAATCCACAACCAAATGGAAAAGAGAAAGCATTGGAAACTCATTTATTGACTATCAAAGCTAGCTTTCATATCTGTTTTTTGAGCTTCTTCATTGTGATGATTCGATTGAGCATTTGGCAATGTTCATTTTATTCTGTTTTTTTCCATGTTATTTGAATAACTAATTTCCTGATACAAATTTATCTGAATAAAGGAAGATGGAATCTCAATTAACTTAACACGCTTATATAAGGATAAAGTACCTATCTTTTTCACAAAGGGATATTGAGCTTCGCCCATTATAACTTAATAAAATAATAATGCGCAATACAAAATAAATATTAAAAATGAAGTTCAAAAATGTCAGCAAATGTAATGATATCTCCACAACATTGATCTCTATTTACTAATCAAACGTATCAGTACTCGACATAACAACAATAAATCTCAAAATTATGACCTCTGACAACCGACTAAAACAAAAAACCTAAAAATGCGCCGAACGTGGCCAATAAAACCCAACCAAGACATAAAAATTATTCTCAAAAATAGGAGGCTTCTTCACATCTCTATAGCATCTGCTTATAGGATCAAATACAATGTAATCGCTATAATCAAAACCACTCAAAAGGAACTCCCAGCGAAATGATGCCTTAGGGCATGAAAACAAGGGCCGCATCCAATTATGATCAAAAGGTGCTGGAAGCG
Organism: Oldenlandia corymbosa var. corymbosa; assembly: GCA_949775105.1. Taxonomy (NCBI): domain Eukaryota; kingdom Viridiplantae; phylum Streptophyta; class Magnoliopsida; order Gentianales; family Rubiaceae; genus Oldenlandia; species Oldenlandia corymbosa. The sequence continues at coordinate 3,960,795 of OX459123.1, forward strand.
TTGTCATCGGCATCCACATATCCATAGACATAGGCATATAAGTGTTGAACTCCAAATTCCAGCCCCAGACATCTCCTGCATCACTGGTCCTAGGCAACCTCTTCCAAGACCAAATCTCAAAACGACGCTTAACAAGAATGTAACCAGGAAACCAAAACCAAAAAGCTTGGTCTGAAACCACAATCGCAACAACAAATGGGTCGTTCCATACAACCCGTACCACCTGGCCCTACTCGACTACCACATGAACGTCAAGATATGCTCAACAGTAAAACTAGTAAAGTACATGTACAAGTACATCTACAAGGGCCACGACGTCGTGTCTTACAGCATAATCAACAACTCCAAGGACGAGATCAAAGAATACATTTAGGGTCACTGGGTCGCTCCCCTAGAAGCGATGTGGAGGATCTTCAAGTTCAACTTGTTCTACATGAACCCATCGGTGACCCTGCTGCAGATACACCTAGAAGGCGATCACATCGTCTCATTCTACAACTACAAAGACCTCCACGGTCTTACTCACAACCCCAATGTCACACAAACCATGCTCACTGAATTCTTTGAGATGAACAGGACGAACTCGATGGCCAAACAACTGAATCTCCTATACAAAGATTTTCCACAGCACTTAGTGTGGAATAAAAATGGAAAAATGTGGACCGAGAGGAAACAGGGCAAAATGATAGGAAGAATGGTATCTGTTAGTCCGAAGGAAGAACAATACTACTTGTGGCTGCTACTCTCGAACATAAGGTGTCCCAAGTCCTATGCGGATCTCCGAACTGTGTGCGGCAACGAATACCCCACATACAGAGAGGCCACCTCGGCGATGGGGCTGCTGAAATCGGACAAATACATAGAAGAAACACTGGAGGAGGCGGCCCTCAGTGAGCTACCAAAAGCCATGCGGTGTATGTTCGCCATCCTGCTTGTTTGGTGTTCGCCAGACTACCCGAAAAAGCTGTGGAACAAGTTCAAGGACCACCTATCCGACGACATCTGCTGGGAGTTCAAAGAGCGATGGGTAACCTAGACATTCATAGAGAAAAGGACCCTCAAATAAATAAACATCTACGTGATGCAGATGGGGAAGGACCTGACAGATTTCGGTTTCGGGTCAGCAGAGTTCGACGACGATGACAAATCTACAACGATGAGAGAAGACGAGGCAGATAGAATTTCAAAGTAGCGACAGAAGACCTCACGCTACACACACAGCTCAACACAGACTAGAAAGAGGTGTAACACACAATCCTTGAAGCGATCTCATCCAACACCGAGCGCCCATTCTTCCTAGACGAACCAGGTGGAACCGGGAAGACCTTCCTGTACCGAGCCCTCCTAGCAGTCGTGAGGTCAAAACATGATGTGGCGCTGCAGTCGCGACATCCAGGGTCGCAGCATTGGCCGTGCCAAGCGGACGAACAGCTCACAACCGATTCAAGCTACCAGTGAATGACGACAAGGGCTCGACGTGCCAGGTCAGCAAGCAGAGCAGCGTGGCGAGGCTGATCATCGACTCCAAACTGATAGTATGGGACGGGGCCTCGATAGTGAGGAAGGCGTGCCTCGAGTCATTCGACGAGCTGATGCGGGGCCTGATGGGTAACGAACTGCCATTTGGCGGCAACGTAGTGGTCTTCGGCAGTGACTTTCGACAGATCCTCCCTGTGATAAAGAATGCATCTAAGGAGGAGATGATCGACTCTTCCATCCTCAACTCACCTGTGGCCCAGTATAAAGAAGCTGAAGCTCACGACCAAGATGCGGGCGGCACTGGATCCAGAATTCTCATCCTTCTTGCTCAGAGTGGGCGAGGGAACACAACCGAGAGAGTTCGCTGAACAGGTACGCCACGAATACCAAGCATCTTTAATTATTCCCACATTAAATTCGTATTTCCTCATGCATAAAACTTTATTTCTAAAAAACAATACGATATCAACTATAAAACTACAACCTAACATCACACGCTATACCATAGGCTCGTCGCATCCGTGTTCTCGGACCTACAATACTGCACGGATAATCCATCCTACATGATGAAGAGATCCATCTTGGCGCCTACCAACAACACGGTCGACGCACTCAATGCCGAACTGATCGACCAGTTTCTGGGAGAGCCACGCATCTACATCAGCGAGGACCGAACTGAGGACGAGAGGTACCAGGTCGATTATGAAGATTTCATGAACTCACTCAATCCAAAAGGCTTACCCCCTCACAAAATGATATTGAAATACAACAGTCCCATAATGCTAATTCGTAATCTGAACCTGGCCAAAGGCCTCTCAAACGGCACTCGGTTGCTTGGCAAACGGCTAGGAAGAGCACACAATCAAGGCCGAGATTGCTTTTGGACCGCACACAGGCAAAAAGGTGTTCATCCTGAGGATTCCCCTCAAATCCAACGACATCGCCGTACAGGGCATTGCATTCAAGAGGTTCCAGTTTCCCATTAAGCTCTACTTCACCATGACAATTAACAAGTCACAGGGACAAACGCTCGAATACGTCGGCCTGTATCTGTGCGAGTCGGTATTTTCACATGGATAGCTGTACGTCGCCCTATCCAGAGCAAAGACATCCCAGGTGGTGAAGGTCCTAGTAATGCCTCCTATGTTGGGCGAAGTGTTAGAGGAAGACAACAAGACTCGGAACGTAGTCTACAAAGAGGTCTTCGAGCTAGCCGAACAATAGGAAATTTAACAACACATATGGCTTTCGTAATTTTAATCCAATTTTTTATCCCATCCTTTTTAATATAGATATTAATGTTTTCCTTTGCTATAAACGTAGACAAAATGTTTATTACATTTAATATTCTCTGATTGCATATCTTTCAAAATGTTCCTTAATACGATTTATTATACCTTACTAAGTCCAACGAAGTACACAAATCTTAAAATAGACTTGTCGCGCTAAACATTATAAAGAAGCTAGCCGAACAATAGGAAATATCACGGCACATGTGTCCTTCTTTATTTTAATACAATTTTAATTTCTATCATTTAAACATAAACATTAATGTTTCTTTTTGTTATAAACATACACGAAATATTTATTACATTTAATATCCCCCGAATACACATTACTATGTCCTACAGAAAAATATGTTTTTCTAAATATTCTTAATTACGATTTATATTACACAAGTATTAGTAAAGACTGACCGCGCAACGCACATCAAAAGACTAGTTTGTAACAAATTGCTTCTTAATAATTCAATTCAAAGGATTACAGATAAATAGACTTCAAATCCTATAATTACGGAATCACTATTTCAAACAAACTACCAATAAAGCACGATGCTAGTCTAAAACTGACCCAGTAATAATTTAACTGGACAACTAATACAATAAAAAGTAATTAATAAGCAGCAAAACCAAACATAAAGGCTCAAAGTCGATAATCATCACCAAGCCAAATTGGCTTCTTCCTTTCACGTTTTGGTCGTGGCCAATCATTCACTACACTAGACGAGGGAACAAATTCAAAGGATTTGGAACTATTGAATAACAAAAGATATATAATCTTAAAATGGAAAATAATGATCTGATTTTGGAGGATGAGATTATTTTTCACCCTCCAAAGTAAATAAATTGAAATGCTCTAGTTTCATCCAAATTATATCTCATTTTCACTTGTAGTAATGTTAGTATCCTTTTTCCAGTTGTAGAAATGTTTGTTTACAAACATGTCTCAAGAACTTGAAAATTTGAGAGTTACAGTATTACTTAATGTTTATATACTGGATATATTATTTGGTCAATTAATAGTTCACAAATGAACGGACCAAACTCATTCTAATACCATATGAGAACACGTTTTTACATAATATCATTTATAACAGATTGATATTTCACTCTCATTCACTCTCTCCATTCAATTCATCTGGGACAGAGGGGACTCTTTCCCCAAAAGAAGGGACGCCCAAAAGAAGGAAGACTTATGACTTGTGAGCTTTGTGCGGGAGAAGCAAGTCAACCAAGTCAATGATTTGATCTTATATTATCTTCCTTCTCCCTATTTTTGACCTTTGCCTTTGTTTTCCTTGAACTTTCATCCTCATCTGATGGATAATTTTTTTTTGATCTATGAATGTGATGATGCCCTTTAAGTATTGCATGGCTCATTCGTGTCACACGTGCTCTACGAGTATATATATTTTTAAGCAATTATGCTGTGTGATTTTTCAAATTTTATTACCATAAAAGTATTCTCTTCTTCGTTGTTTTCTCCTACAATACTCCTATCACACAATATACAATATCCCTCAGCATAATTCACATTAAAAACTGCAAAACTATTAGGCCTTCGGCCTCCTCTATTGTAACAAAAAAGAAAACTGCAAAACTATAGCATGGAGATATTAGTCAGAATTTTAATCTTTCTGCAAGCTGCTTTTTTGGCTTTAACCACAATCTTCCCATCATCCATCCTTGCATTCCTAGATGATGGCTGTGCCCAAAAATTCTGCAGCCCAGATGGTCCTTCAGTGAAATTCCCATTCTTGCTTCAACAAAAGCAATCTGAAAATTGTGGTTTTAATTTCAGCTACAGTCTTTACTGTGACCAGATGAACCGGACTATACTTGAACTCCCCATCTCCACAAAAGTTTGGGTCACCAAGATTAACTATTCCTCCCAAATTATTCAAGTCCAGTCTCTTGATCAAAGCTGTTTCGCGAAGGAGGAATACTCAAGACATCTTGGTCTTAAATCGGCCGCCACCCCTTTTCGGTTTTCTTCACCGGCATCAGCATATCAGCACTCTTTATTTAATTGCTCGCCTTCAGAAGAACTGATCAGGTATGCTTATTTGGAAAACGTTCATTGTTTGGATGACAATGGATACGAAGTTTACGCGACACCAAGTAACAACAACATATGGCCAATGTTAGGAACATTGGCAAATTGTACAAAGATGTATGATACTAAGCCATTTTTGGCTGAATTGCTTGGCTCAAATTCTATGAACTTGAGTTGGTCTATGCCGGAGTGCAGAAGATGTGAAGTTAGAGGCGGAATGTGTAAATGGAAAGACAAAAAAAGCAACCAAATTGGGTGCTTTGGTGCAAAGGAAGAAGACCATTCAGGTGAGTACTAGTTATTTAATAGTCTTGATTAGAACTTTTAAACTATCTGAAGTAAATAACCCTTCTTCTCATGAATATCAATCTTTTTCAGACTTTAATTTGTTGCACAATTAGTTTATGAGCTCTGACTCTCCCACTGTATGTTACAGGAAAATCGAAGATATTCTGTATTTCAGGTGAGTTCTATTCCTCTGTTTCTTTTGTGGAAACCCGAAAAAAATAACAAATTAAGTTACCAATTTTTTTCTTTTGCGACAGGTTCGATTACAGGATGTTTCTTTGTGATTATGTCAATGACGATAATTTACAGGGCGTATTCCTCGTCTAAACAAGAGAAAGAAAACAACATGAGGTTGAAGAAATTCTTGGAAGACTACACATCCATGAAGCCGATGCGGTACTCTTATACTGATCTGAAGAAAATCACAAACAATTTCAAGGACAAACTTGGCCAAGGAGGTTATGGAAATGTGTACAAAGGAAAGGTATCAAACGAAGTTTTTGTTGCTGTGAAGTTGTTGCATGATTCCATTGGAAACAATAGTAATGGAGAAGAATTCATTAATGAAGTGGGAACGATGGGAGCGATTCACCACGTGAATGTGGTTCGCCTCTTAGGTTTTTGCGCAGAAGGATCGAAAAGGGCTCTAGTGTATGAGTTTCTACCAAATGGTTCGCTAGACAAGTTCATACTTCCAGTTAAGAAAGGGTCGAATCATACGCTTGGAATGGCGAGTTTGGAAGAGATTGCGATTGGGATAGCACATGGAATTGAGTACCTTCATCAAGGATGCGAGCAGAGGATACTCCATTTCGACATCAAACCTCACAACATCTTGTTAGACGAGAACTTTAACCCGAAGATTTCTGATTTCGGGTTGGCTAAGTTTTGTAAGAAAGGGAGGAGCGCGGTTTCCATGACCGCTGCGAGAGGAACCATGGGATACATTGCGCCTGAGGTCTTTTCTAGGCAATTTGGGGATGTCACTTACAAATCTGATATCTACAGTTTCGGGATGTTGTTGCTTGAAATGGTCGGAAGAAGAAAAAACATTGATGCGACGGTTCAAAATGAGAGCCAAGTGTATTTCCCAGAATGGGTCTACAAATCTCTTGTTGATGGAGCAGAGTTGAAGATTGAATTTGAGGATGACGAAGAGGTTCTAATTGCGAAAAAACTAGCAATTGTAGGACTTTGGTGTATCCAGTGGAACCCGGTAGATCGCCCTTCAATCACATTTGTTCTCCAAATGCTTGAAGGAAATGATTCAGATCTAAGTCTTCCACCAAATCCTTTCACATCTGATATGCCTAATTACCGCAATTCAGATGAGCCTATAAGACAAGACGACATTCGGACACAGGATTGGCTGTGATTTCTGAATCAGAATGAATAGCATGATAACTTATTGTAATTTGAAGCTAATTTTACGCAATTATCAAGATGTCCTAGGATACAAATCTCAAATCTTTTATATCAGATGGTATGAATATGATTATATGAATAATGTCACTGTTTTATATGTATGCTGTAAAAGCCCAACTGAACTCATTTCTTCTGCCGAAGACCTCTTATATTTTTCTTTCATATTTTTTTTTTGTGCCAAGGTCCTGAATTCCGGGCTGGGTTATAGTCTAAAGCAGATCTACTTGGTTGAACACTGATTGGTACACGTCACGTAGTAGAATTTTGGTTATAGTCCAAGGCAGATCTAAGATTTCAACTGATTTAGATTTATTTGGTTCAACACCTCACTTGTTGAACATATAACCTAATACTTTCTCCGTCCCAAAATTCTGGTCCAGTTGAGATTTGATTTTTAGTTCAAATTCTATTAATATGAAAATTCAAACTGGACAATAATTTTGTACATATTACTAATTTTTTATGAAATTTGATGAAAAATTGAAAATCAATCAAGTCATTACACGAAAAAGTGGAGTAAAAGCTAAAATCTCAAATTAAAAACAAAGAGGAAAAAGACTAAATTAAAAGAGTGCGTGTTACTTTCAGCGTGGACTGTTTTGGTTATGAATTAAGAGTTTAAGACAGGACTTTGATCAACCATGAAGGCGTGAACTTTTCTCCTGAGAAACAAGTCAAGTCTTCATTCCTTGTGGTTTGGGCCAAAGATAGGAACTGAACTTAATTTTGAGTCCTCCTGTAACTTTATTCTCCAATCTATATCTATTCGAAACGCGTCGGAGGACAAATTCTTAAAGCGTGCTCGTAAGAAAATGATGTACGTTATTGAATCTAAACCATACACCAAATGAATAAACACAAAAATGAAGTTGAACGACAGCCGTCTGCCATTAACATGCAGGAAGCAGATGATGAGTTCTCGGGCTCGTCTCATTTGCGGAAATTGGTGAAATTGAAGAAATACGGTTTTTTTTTTTTTTTGAAAAAGAAGAAAGGCATTGATGATTACTCTCTCCATTTCAAAACGTAAGTCGTTTTAAACTTGGAGAAATTTTTCAAAATGTAAGTCGTTTTAATATTTCAAGACAAATTAATGACTATTTTTCCAATTTTACACTCAATAAATGATATCATTTATTGAATAGGATTGTTTGGCCTAGGACAATCGGAGGTTTGATTAACCATTGACCTTTCTCGTGAGAAATAAATCAAGTCTTCATCCGTTGTAGCTAGTTTGGGCAAATTATAGGAACTGACCGTAATCCTTGATTCTGAGTCATCCTTTAACATCACTATCCTATCTATATCTTCATGAAACGCGTTCGAAGACAAAATTCTTAAAGCATACTTGCCACTTGGAAGAAAATAATGTACGTAGCAGAATCTAAACTATTAACCAAATGAATAAACACAAAAAAAAAAAAAAAAAAAGTTGAACGAGAGCCATCAGTCAGTAAAATGCAGGAAGCAGATGGTGATCAGTTCTTGTGGTCTTTCCCTTTTGCAGGAATTGGTGGTCTTGAACAAAGACGTTGATGCTGCTAGTTAAGAAGTTTTTGAAAGACATTAGGCGCATATTCATGGCAGGTGACGAGTCATGGATTAAACCCTAACCCTAATAGGTTTGGGCCGGCTATCTTAGAAGTTAAGTCACCGACTAAACTTAATTCAACTAGGTTTAGGGAAACAGGTAACACCACCTCTATATAAAGAGGTGGTGCCTCCCTCATAATTGATATCTGATACATGTATCTTCTACCTCTCTCCTATTCTTTTTATCCCTTTATTAACTTAAGCATCGGAGAGTCTACCCTTGGAAGACACCCGAGGCTCTGTCTTGCAGGTTTTAGGCCGTCCGCCGCTGCCTAGATCATCATCTCCGCCCGTCCTAAGGCACCGTGTAAATCCAAGCTTCGTCAAGTGGTACGCCCAGTGGGACTGATTTGTTTGGTCTTCACAACCAAATTAATTTCTTGAAGCGAAGTTAGAATTTTTTGGTGTTTTACGCTGCGCAACGTCACTAGCATCATGGCGCAAGAAAAACAACAAACACCTGCTACTGCAGCTGAAAAAGATAAACAGGCGATTCCAACGGGACCATCCCCTAACAGGCCCTCTAGTGGTTTGCTGGATCAAAACCTCATGGAGGCTTTTTTCAAATCTCAACCTACCCTTTTCAACAAGTTCCAAGAATTTGTGAAGAGTTTTCATGAACTCGACAGTAACCAGCGACAGCTCGTGGTTGACAATCTAGGTACCTTCTCAAGAGAGGATGAGCCAAACCCTAGGGGCATCTCTCGAGGACATCACCTTGTAACTCCAGAAGAAACTCGTCCCCCTCGAGTGAACGTACCTCCACCTCGAGTACCTTCAACCATCGAGGAGCAATTACGCAAGGTTCTCGGATCTGAAGGAGACGAGGAGGGAGACGATAGTCCATTCATCCAACGTATCCGAGAAACAATCATGCCCGAGAAGTTCGAACTTCCAGATTTGAAGTTTTATGGAGGAGATACCGACCCCATAGTGTTCTTGCAAGTCTATAAGAGTGTTATGAAGTTGAGGAATGCCTCTAATGATTTCATGTGCAAGACGTTCCCAACCTATCTCACGGGTCAAGCACAACTCTTGTTCGGAACCTTGTCTTTGGGAAGTATACGGATGTTTCATGAGCTTGGAACTTTGTTTCACACAAGGTTCTTCCAAGGAAAGAAGATTCGTAAGACGATTACCGAGCTAATGTCGCTCAAGCAAGATCGAGAAGAATCTATTGGGGCTTACTATAGCCGCTTCACCAAGGAACAACTTCAAGTCGAAGGAATATCTGAAGAGACGATTGTTGCAACCTTCACTAATGGTCTTTATCCATATGGGGCATCTGCTACTTTGCGACAGAAGCTGACAAAAGAGCCGCCACAAACGTTGCAACAACTCTTCTCAGTGGTCGAAACTAAAGTTCGCGCAGAAGAAGATTTACGTCGAGCACGAGAAAGCTTATACCCTTATGAGAAGAGGTCGCTCAAGTACAAAGCTAAAGGCCTAGGGGCAGATCGTGACCGAGAACTAGACCGCAATCGAGATCGAGAACAAAATCACGATCGAGAAAGAGGCCATGACCGAGCAAAGCGAAAGGCAGATGCTTATACGCCTTTAACTCGTCCTCGAGCTGAAATCCTAGAGCTCCATAAGCATGAGTTGAAAGTACCACGTCCCATTCAACAGATCCAAGTAAGCGCCCGAAACACTTATGGTGTTCTTTCCATAAAGATCATGGGCATGATACCGAGAATTGCCACGAATTAAAATGAGCAAATCGAGGAAGGGCTTGAGAAAGGAAAAATCCGAGAATATGTGACTAATCAAGACAACCCCTCGAGAGAAATTCCAGGTGAGCCTCACGTTTCACACAAGATACCATAAGGACTCCTCGAGGTTCCCTCCAACAAGTATGCCTCTTGCTTTCATATTCTGTTTAATAATTTAGCACATCGATGCTTTGATTTAGAATATTGCTGAGGATCTTTTACTATTAAGCTTTGACTTATCTTCAATAAACATATTATTATATTGCCTCTTTCGAGCGAAATTGTATATCAACGAAAGACCTGCTAGTCGGGCACCGGGTTTAAATAAGACCTGCTAGTCGGGCACGGCCCACGAAGACCATGTCACGAAAGACCTGCTAGTCGGGCAACGGCCAAATAAGACCTGCTAGTCGGGCACAGCCACAAGACCTGCATGACAGGCAACTATAGGCTTCTCCCCTTCAAATAAGTGAATCTAGGCGCCATCCTCCTAATTCGGCATAAACAGGCTTCCCCCTACTAATAAGGAACTTACTAACACAAAGACCTCCTCGAGGCATTCTACTCTCTCTATCTTGTATAGGTGACACCCAAGAACGAAAGAGTTCGATAACTAGGGACAACACCACGAAATTTGAGAAGACTCGACACTCATAGCAACCCATATCCTTCTCACCAAATCTCGAGAATATGGCTTGCTAGGGGCACTTGACGAGTCATAGATTAAACCCTAACCCTAATAGGTTTGGGCCGGCTATCTTGGAAGTTAAGTCACCAACTAAACCTAATTCGACTAGGTTTAGGGAAACAAGTAACACCACCTCTATATAAAGAGGTGGTGCCTCCCTCATAATTGATATCTGATACATGTATCTTCTACCTCTCTCCCTATTCTTTTTATCCCTTTATTGACTTAAGCATCGGAGAGTCTACCCTCGGGAGACACCCGAGGCTCTGTCTTGTAGGTTTAGGCCGTCCGCAGCCGCCTAGATCATCATCTCCACCCGTCCTAAGGCACCATGCAAATCCAAGCTTCGTCAGTAGGTTCTGAACGTGGAATCATATATGTTTTTTATTGTATAGTACCAAAATTTACAGCTGTTTTTTCCTTCTTTATTGTCGGTAACAAAGACTAATACTTTGTTGAGTTGTCGGTAACAAAGTCTCTTTTCGTTACGTTTTGAACTCTCATGCCAATACCAGTCTCGAACCCCGAAATCAATAGTTAAAGATGAATGAATCTCTTTCACTTTACCATTCGGATTTGTGGTGGATGAAAGAAAATGTGGTTATTCTTAGCTATAAGGCAATAAAATCCGAGTCTTCAAATAACCGCGTCCAACACTCACTTTTTGGTTATACTCTTAACACTCGAAAGAAGGTAAATTCTGAACTTCAAGTTAAATAATACTCGTACTTTCGTCATTGAACCGTGATTAAAAGACCTGTTGACGGGGGGTATTTAGACTTTTTAAGAACCAACATGCTTTACACATTTCCTATTCAAAAAAGTGTGTATATTTTAACTTTTATCCTTTCAAAGAAATAGGAAAACACGCACACACACACATCTCTAAAAACCAAACTAAACTACTACTTATATCCTTTCATTATACTTCAGTTATTGCATTCATCATCAACATGGTATTGAGATTGAATCTCGTGGTATTCTCTTTCTCCCTTCTTATTGGCGTTTATGAGGTCAACTCTTCGAATTGTCAACACCGATTCAGTTGTGGAGATTTCGCCCGGAATCCAGACCCCAACTTTTTTGGAGTGAAAGGTCATGATCCTCGGCGGTGCGGGAGCCGCAAATATCAGCTCTATTGCGACCATAATAACCGAACCGCGTTGTACATCGGCCGCCATAACTCCGACGAGCACTACTATGTAACCGACGGCGACGTACTCATGCTATTGGATCCCGGCGTGCAGAAAAATAACTGTTCCTCTTTGCCACTTTACTCATTTGAGGGAAGTCCTTCATTTTATGATGGTTATTTGGACAGAAGTTACCTAATGATCTTTGCTAGTTGCAAGAAACAAGTTAATTCTCCTAATTATATAGACACTTCTACTTGTCTGGCAGCTACTCCGAATGGATTATTTTCTTCTGGTGATCAAAGCAGATATTACAGTTATGTGATATTTTGGAAAGCGACTGAAATGGAAGCATCAGACATTGAAGAAACATGCACCGTTTACAGAAGCATCATTTCTCCATTTCCATCTCTTTCTGATGATTTTGGTCAGAAGAAAACCAACCTTTCATTTCAGGACGTTCATGAAGCAATCGCGGCAGGCTATGAGTTCTATATACCCTATATACCTTCTCCATTCTTTGGTTACCTCGGTAAGTTCGTTCCTTTTTTTTTTGGGTATTCTGTTTTGAATTGCACAACATCCTGTGTCTTTTGTTATTATTATACTCTTTGTGACATACGTTAAATAGTTCATAACCGTACGCGAAGAGTTTCTCTACGACACATTTGTGAGACATGTTTAACTATTTTCTAAAGGATAAATCCCGATTTTGGTCCCAAAGTTGGGGTACCCTAACCCCATCACCATAATACTTTTTGTGGGCGATTTTAGTCCCCCAAAAGTTTTACTTCACCATTTTGGTCTTTTTAACATAATTTTGAGAAAATTGACGGAAGTTTTTATACCTCCGTTAAAATCTGATTATTTTGTTCACTTCTTACTTAAAGTGGGTCCCACAACATTTGACTCAAAATAAAATCAGAGCAAAATTGCAGGGAAAAAGTGCGATGTAATTGTGAAAAAAGTGCGAAAAACATTGATTTCTTCTCCTATTTCTCTTTCCCTTGCCTTCAATTCAGACTTGTTTACTTCAATTATTATGGTGAAATTGATCGAACTGGATTAAATTAACCAGATCTAGGGTTACGTGTGAATGGGGCTATCTTTTCTTTTTTTTTGAGCAATTCCGGTGGTTTGTTTACGACAGAAAAGTGAAATGAGCTTTCCTTTTTTTGCCTGTATTTTTCTTTTAAAATAAATTCCAAAAATTTTTTTATTTTGGGTCAAAGGTCATGGGACCCACTTTTAGGAAGAAAAGACTAAAATAGTCAGTTTTGGAATGAAAATTACTTTCGTCAATTTTCTCAAAATTATGTTAAAAAAAGAACAAAATTGGTGAAGTAAAACTTTTTAGAGACTAAAATCGTCCACAAAAACATTGTGGTGATTGGGTTAGATTATCCCCAAACTTTGGGGACCAAAACCGGGATTTGTAAAGTTAAATTTTTTTATAGTTTGGGTCAAAGGTCGTGGGTCCCACTTTCAGTAAGAAATAAATAAAATGATGTGATTTTAATGGAAGTATGAAAATTTCCGTCAGTTTTATCAAGTTTTGGTTAAAAAGACAAAAATCGGTAAAGTAAAACTATTTAAGGACTAAAATTGTCCAAAAAAACATTGCGGTGATTGAGTTGGGCTACTCCCAAACATTGGGGACGAAAATTGGAATTTGTCCTTTTCCAAAATAAGGTTCACTTTACAATTGGTTGGAAGTTTCTATAGAACAACTCTTGGGGTTATTCTTCTTTTTTTTTTCCCTTTTAATGTACTAATTATGTTTTTGAAATCTAAAAAAAAGGGAGTAGGTGTTAGCACGTAAACTATTTCTTAGACAGCTATAAATATTTAAACAATATTAGAGTGTTAGACAAAGTATCATAGAAAACCATATCTATAGTATTATACTAAGAGAGAAACCAGAGAGAGATAATCAAGTTTCTTATCACATTGACACGTAGGATAAAATCCTAAGTGTCATTCTCTTACAGGTTGACATAAAAAATATTTACAATAATTGCACTAATAGTCCTTCTTAATTTTATTAAATAATGTTGTATCAAATCACAATTAAATTCTACCAATTAATTGGGTGCTAAACTTTCTCTTTTAAATTTGGTCAAACAAAAAAAAAAAAAAAGAAGAGAAACATCTAAAAAAAAGCAAAAACAACATTAATGATTTCCTTCCATTTAGTGTCTTAAAAGAAAAGGTAAATATCTATTTGATTCAATTATTAATGCTGGATTATTTGAAAAAAAAAATCGATTGACTGGAATAAAGCTCCAATGTATAATCTTTATTCACTATTTAATACTAATGCATTTTGGAAATTCAAACATAATTAATGACATTTTTTTAAGTGATTATTTTATCCTGTAATTATTGGTGGAAATGAATACCTAAAATTCATCTACTGCTCATTAATCATCAAATCCAATAAATCAATGATTTGAAAAAATTGACTGGAATAAAATTCCAATGTAAGCATTTATTCACTATTTAATGCTAATGTAATTTTGAAATTCGAAAATAATTAAGGTATTCCATAAGTGATTATTTCAGCCCATAATATAATTATCATCAAATCACATGAATCAGCGAATCCCATGATTGAGGCCTAACGATGACGATATGATCATTAAAGGAAAATCACTCTATGTGCACATTATATTATACTTTTGAAATTCTTAAATAATTAATCCATAAAATTCCTAATACGTCTATTAATCGTTAAATCCCAAAAATTAGCATATCCCATAACTTAGTCCAATATATGACGATTTACTCATTAATAGAAATCACTCTATGTGCACATTATACAACTTTCCCCTATCCCATAATCCGAATGCATAACATAAAAAACTCACATTCATTACCTTCATCGATAAAAATAACTTCAACCACCTCGATCGACCTCCCGTAATAGCAACACGGTCGATTTCATAACAGACTTGATAACCGAGTCTGACTGGAAAGTCAATGTACGAATGCTCAACGCATGAACAACAAATTTTGGTGCAAACTCATCCTTCTAAGCTTTGCTAATTAATGAACAGGTAGACAATCCAATTTTAGTTGCTTTTAAAATTTAATGCATCTTATTTAATAGTTTCAGTTCCTTTCCAACTATTAGTAAAGTTTTACAAATTTTTTCGTATAAATATTTATTCTTACCCCGCACATCTTGCGGGTAACATCTAGTATCTAATATAACGATTCTATATTTCTTAATCGAAAAATAACACTTTCAAATTAGGTTCCCTCTCTTCCAGGCAATGGCAGACTTAGGGTGGGGTCCTAATTAGGATCTGGCCTCCGCTGGTCTCACTCTAAATTTTTATGATACAGAAACATTAATTTAGTATAGTAAAATATTTTTTTATCCATAAATAATGTGTTTATAAAGTATTTTTTATACTTATTTGTGCCTTATTTATATTTCTTGTTAGTCTGTCTTGGGCTGAGTCCAAATTGTCCATTACTGACGTGAAATTGTATTAGGTTAGGTTATAATATTGTTTTTTAATAAAGAAACTTAACGGAAATTTTAAGTTGTTTGAATAAAAATTTATATTTCTAATGTATAATCATATTATGAAGTGTCAATGACATTCAGTTGTTTATAAAGTTTCATCATTTCAGAATTTAATTATATACTCCTTTCAAGACCCCGACAGATTTGGCAATGGTTCTTTGCCCACAGAAATGCTTATAGTGGTAATTTGATTATAAAAAACGAGGTGTTTATTTTAATTGTGTGCTGATATATGTCAACTCTGATGAAAGAAGTCTCCTCTAGCACGAACACAAAAAATGGTCATTACCATAATTGGATGCAAACTTCAGGAATGGACAAGTACTGGCTACTTTTTTTTTTTTTTTGGGGGTCGTTGCGGGGTTGTTTAAGAAAAACTACGCTTTCTTTTGCATGAATTAAACAAATTTAAATCATTTTATTTGATTTGGAAATGGTTATAGCTTGTTATCAAAATATGAAAAATAGTTACGGAAGCAAAGAACAGAAAAACATTTCACATTTTTTTATTTAACAATGCATTTATGACCCCAGTGCATTTTGATTCTAGATATGATAACGCCTACAGCAGTAATTGTGATAGCGGCAATAAGCTCAGCGTCCTTACCATTTATCATCATATTGAACTACCGAAGAAGGCATTTATCAAAATATGAAGGAATTGAAGAATTTCTTCGACGTCGCAATAACATGGTTCCAATCAGGTATTCCTACAGTCAGATTAAGAACATTACCAATGATTTCAAAGAAAAGTTAGGCGAAGGAGGTTACGGTTCAGTGTACAAAGGCAAACTGCAAAGCGATCAATTGGTAGCTGTCAAATTGTTGACCAAATCCAAAGCAAATAATGGCCAGGATTTTATCAATGAGGTCACTACTCTGGGACGAATCCACCATGTTAACGTGGTGAGATTAGTTGGATTTTGTGCCACAGCGTCAAAACAGGCTTTAATCTATGATTACATGCCAAATGGTTCATTGGATAAGTTCATATTTGCTGAAGAAATCAATGAAAATACGTATTGGAAGTGGAATAAAATTAATGAGGTTGCCGTTGGGGTTGCAAGAGGGATAGGGTATTTACATGAAGGCTGCAACATTCAAATTCTACATTTTGACATCAAACCACATAATATATTGTTAGATCAAAATTTTGTACCAAAAGTTTCAGATTTTGGACTTGCAAAACTACATGAAGGGAAAGATAATGCTATAAGCGTGACGGCCGCGGGAGGAACACTCGGATACATGGCGCCCGAATTGTTTTACAATAGAGTAGGGGAGATTTCGTTCAAGGCAGATGTTTATAGCTTTGGAATGTTGCTAATGGAGATGGCGGGAAGGCGGAGAAATGTGAATGCAAATGCAGATCATTCAAGTCAAATATACTTTCCTACATGGGTATACGATCACTTTGAAAAGGGACGGGAGGAATTGGATTGGTTATGTACAGATTTCGGAGAAGAAGAAAAAGAAAAAATCATCGCGAAGAAACTGATTTTGATAGCATTGTTGTGCATTCAGATGAAACCAGATGATAGGCCTTCAATGAAGGAAGTTGTGAAAATGCTGCACGCCGAAGATTCAAAAATCTTGCCAAAATTACCTCCCAGGCCTCGGTTTTATCCAACAGATTCACCTGTGGTTCTAGAGGGAAGAACTCTTGGTTCTGTTGATCAGGATGATTTCACTGAGAGCCTTTCTGAATCTGTGTCTATAAAAATAGAACCAATCGTTTGATTCTCGGGATGCTATCTTGCACATGTTGTTTACACGACATTTTGTTATGAATTTCGAATAAGAAACAGAAGCACAAAACTCACTTGAAATATATAGTGACCTCAATTTTCCTGTAACACAGATTGGGAAAGTTTGAACTTTATTGTGAAACTAGAGATTAAAAGCTGATGAGAATTAAATTCATGAAAGAAGATGAAATCATGAATTGTACTGTGTGCAGCTATACATTACATTGCCTCTATTTATAGGCATACATCAACATTAGTTAAGATCTAGATATTATAAAATCTGAAATAATCTAAACAAATAGAATCTAAATAATCCTAACTAATGAGATCTTTGACTAATCTTATCAAAAGCAAATCACCCCAATATCATAAATGAGATTTTTATTCTAATTCTTTCTTGGTAGTCGTGACTCGTGATCATTCAACACAGGGCGGCCTTCCATAAAACTAATAAAGCAATGGCTTTAGGCTCCCATTTTGACAAGGCCCAAAATTTTCAAAAATTAATTTTTTCATATTACCTTAAAAAATGAAAATAAATACAACATGCTAGAGTTTATATAAGAAAAGCCACATATTTTTAATATCAATTTAAACATCACAAATTTCTGAGTTCTCTTTTTTTTCCAAATCTTCTTACTGTTTTGAGTTAACAAATCAATTTTCCTATTTAAAAAAAAATAAAAAAAATAAAGTATTGCTTAATGTTTTCAAATTTGAATCACTCGCAATCTATCCAACCACCAAAAAAACTTCTCAATATTTACAAATCTATCTAAATAAAGGAGGTTTATAAAACCTCATATTTTTTAATCAGCTATTCCAAAGATACCAAAAAATTGCTTGCTATTCAAAACTATAAGTTTCATATATTATTATATGACACCACAAATTTAAATAGTATTTGATGAGAATCATATAGCCTTCCATGGCGGTTCTCCTAGTGAGGGGAATGAGGTAGTCCTTCATTCTAGTTTTGAGATGCCAAATTTTCTTTGCAGGCCAATCAAGATAGAAAAGATGGATCTTGACTACCTATGTGATAGGGAGTTGGTTCAAGGGAGCTATGATCAATATGATGAGAATGTCATTAATTTTGGGGTTTAAACCAAAGGAGATGACTCACTCATGGAAATAAGTGTTCAAGAGTATCAAAGGACTCTAGGTGCTCCATGAAGATCATTGATCAAGTTAGAGAGAAAAATCATTTAGGTTCTTGAATGGACGGCCTATTTGATCAAAGTGTTCAAGATTGAGTCCATCGCTACACAATTGGATAGGGTGCAAACTATCTCAATTGTTTCAAGTGTTTTTTCATTCTTTTGGAGTCAATAAAGAGAATTCTACAAGTTTTAGAGTAAATTGGAGTTATTTACAACTTGAGGGGCGCAAGACCAATATTCTACCTTTTGGAAGGGCGTTCAAGACATTTTACTTCAACAATTGTTGCTGAATTTCGAGATTAGAGTTGTCTAAGTCTAGGAGTTTAATTTTTCGAGTTTATCTAGTTAAGATAAGCCAGGTGGGCTGAATTAAGCTAGAGTATTTTGTTTAGGAGTCTTAGATTACTTCTAAGTATTATCCTATTTGAGGATAAGTCATTTAGATAAGGTTTCCTAGATTTTAGATAGAGTCAAAGAGATCATATACTCTTCTAACTCTACTCCTGTGAGAGATAAGATTAGAGAGTCCTAGTTGGTCTTCTTTTGTGCTTTGTGACCGAGGTTGCTACTCTATAAATAGAGGGCAAGGCCTAAGGTTCAAGGTACCCGTGTGTGGTCATTTTTAGTCTTCTCTAATGAGAGTTTTTCCTTTGAGGAAGTTTTGTTAAATGGTGTGTCCATTTTTCATTTGTCAAGTATGACTTAACCAAGAGGGTTTTCATCTAATCTTGGATCTTTTAATCTAACAAAAACCATTTTATTCAACTATGCTTCTTGATAGAATTGTTTTAAAACTAAACTTCTTATTTTCATACTACTTCTAGTAGTTCGAGAGTTGAACCTTTCTTTTGGCTAGGGTTTTTGAATTCATGATGTGTGTGTTCATGAGTTCTTTTGTGGGGTTTTTCCTACTTTTGTTGGATGAGTTTTGCTTTGGAATAAGCATTTTGAGATAGTGTTTGTGTTACATATCTTTGTTGGTTATGGAGAGTACTAATCAATAGTATTCCTTCATAGTTGAGCATTTTGCTCCTACCTTTCTTGAGTCTCTTGATTGATGACTGATCGAGTATATTGAATGGTGTCCTTACTATTCTTAGTGTGGGTTGTTGTTTAATTCGAATTTTTCATAGATTATGTGTTCTTTGCTTGGTTTGAGTTAAAGAGATAGAAATCCTTAGATAAACGATCGTCTTACTGTAAATTTTTCGCACTCTTTTGAGTTTCATGGGATAGACAAATTATCTTCGCACTTTCTTGTTTGATGGTTGCATTAACGCAATTTACTTCATCTACGACATTGCTATCCATTTTTGGTATCAGAGCTTGAACTATCTTAGTGATGGTATTAATTGATATTATCATATCAGTTTTTAGTATCAGTTTCAGTTTTGAGAGATTTCTTTTTGATTAAGTACTTCATAGTTCTTGGTTTGGAGAATATCTTGCGTTACCACGGAATCCGTTTCTTGGTGTGGTAATCGAGCTTTGTACTACTAACGAGTAGTACTATCTTTATTTGTTTCAAGGTTCCTTCTTGTTGCAAAATGGATTTTGAAAGAATAAATCAAATGCTTGTGAAAACTACGTTTTCAAAATTGATCGTCTTTTGTGTGGTTGTGCGAGACTTCTTACGCATTATTTTGATCTTGTGGTGTTATTTTGAGGTTTATGCGAGAACTTGATGATGGTAAATTGGTATCTAGTCAAAGTGGGCGCTACATCTTGAAATTTATCTTTGATTTGCAAGTAGATAATTGTTTCTCCTATGAACAAGTTAGTGGATCTTATGTGTTGAATCTTTAAGGAGAGAATTGATGCCAAAGAAGAGCTTCTTGCTCGAGATAGCCTTTTCTTTCTAAAGAGATGTCTTTACATAAGGGGGGTTTAAGAGTTTATCTTGTGGTAAATATCTTGGATCTATTCTTTGAAAGGTGAAACTTAGTGATTTTGTATTTTCTACATAAAGTATAAATGAAAAAGCCTTCCTTCTTGTTGGTTCTCATTTGAATCTAATGAGTAAAATGGAATTTATGGATTTTCAATCAATGAGAATTTCATAGAGTTCTGATCCTGTTTGGTTATTTTGTTTTGTTTAAATCTTAGTGTCAAAAGATTTTCGAAAGTAACAAATGTCGGTTTTTGGTTTTTCTCAAGTTTATACTTTCAGAATGAGTCGAATTAGTGGATCTTCCTATTATTGGACTTTCCATGATTCTTAACTTGAGTTTTAAACTTTCTTTATCAGTTGGTGAAGAATGAATTTCAGTGATATTAATTTTGGTATCAAAGTGTTTTAAGGTCTTTAAAAGTTGAATTGTGCCAACTTTAAAGGTTGAAGTCTATTGACTTGTGTTAAAACCTTAGTTTTCGAGAGTTGAATCGAGAATTGAGTAAAGTTTTACTAAAGATTTTCATATATATTACAAGAAATCTTATAAGGCTTTGAGATATATTCTTGAAGTTTACATATTTGGTCTTTGAAATTTGATTTTCAAATGATCACTTATGAAGATGATCTTGAGTCATTGAGTCATATGAATGGTTTGTGTTAAATTGAGTATTATGAAGCAAACATCATAGTTGAATGAGGAACTTCAAATTCCATCTTTATTATACTTATGGTGTTCTTGTTACTTTATTTGCCATAGATTGTTTGGTGAAAAGTCATTTTGTTAATTCCATATACATTTTGCTAAAAGGTTTTTAGAATGTATTCTAAAAGTTTTGGAACATTTTGGAAAGTAGTAATTTTCGAGATTCTTTTATTTTTTTAAGTGAGTCAAAAGTAATTTTTCAAATTTTAACTATGTGGTAAGAGTTAAATTCGTGTGCTTAAAGTTCTAGTCCATTGAGGATTGTGAATTTGGCCGAGAAATGCATATGTGTGCGTGTGTTTTGTGTTGAGTTCTAAGCCTTGTTGGTTTTGAATTCTTGTATGTGTAAGGTGGCCGAAAACTAGAGCTAAAAATTAGGGTTTCCTAGTCCTAGTTAAACTTGAATTTTGGTTGTCTATTTGTATTACAGTTTGAGACGTATTCGGTCTTGGATTTGGGTGTTTACATTGGCCGAATTTTTCAGCCTTTTTCTCCTAATGGTATTACAATTTTATTGTGTGTTTTATTTGAGTCCTACTTGGATTTAAATACTAATTCTTGCATGAATTAAATTATAATTTCAGTGAGATTATAATTGGAGTATTATAGTGAGACTACTTTAAAAAACTATTGAGATAAGGAAGTCTTATCTTAATCTGAAAATTTATGAGTCTTTTAATACCATTGTGCTTCTGTTTTGGCCGAGTTTTTGTGTCCTAATTGCAGTAGGGGGTCGAAAATTTTATCTCTAAGTAGTAGGGATGAATCCATTGTTTTATGACATAGTTCATAAGTTGTGTCCAAAAGAGAATATGATTACCTAAGTTTTAGGACTCTATCTCTTTTATTTAACAAGCTGGCCAAAATTTCTTCTTCTTTATCCCATTTGGTCGACTGAAATTTTATCAAATAAGGAGGAATATTCTTGAGAAAATTTAGGTCCTATCTTGTAGGAGTTTTCTTCCACAAAGAGAGTTGCATTTCCTATAAATAGGGGAGCTGTTTTTCAAAAATTCTCACACCACTCTACTCCATTCTTCTTCTTCTTCTTGTGGCCAAGATCACTAAGATCAAAAAAAAAAGGGAGCACTCTTTTCTTTAATATGATTTTTGAGAGTTTTAAGTGCTCTTAAAAGCACAAGAAAGTTTGTTTTGGGGGAGAGTATAATTCCAACCTTCCTTTGGTTCTTTGGGGGTTGATCGAACCACTTACTTGGTTCAAGCATACAAGGAGTTCTTTGTGTAGTTTCAAAAACACAATTACTTCTTTTGGTGGGTTTTCAGGCTTTGTTAAGCAAAGATGAGTTCTGGAATTGTTGGATGTAACAAGGTTGCTTCCAAGAGTGAAGATGGTCGCGCGGAGTCCCAAATTCAGCACATGAAAGTTAGTTGGAGTACTTGAATGATGCGCTGAAAGAGGTGAAGGAGGTGAACCGGGAATTGTCCTATTCGCTTTCCAAACAGCAAGAGAAGGTTGCGAGCAATCTCAATCTTATAGCTGAAGGTATGAAAGTTTTATGTGACCGTTTTGAAGTGAAACAAGTGCCCTCATATGCTGGTATGTTAAAAGTGTCATTACCTTTGTTTTATGGTTGCCATAAAGACTATGATACTTGGGAAAAGAACATTGAGAATTTGTTTGTATTGCTTAATATTGAGAAAGAGAGTGAGAAAATAGCCTTAGTTGTAGGTTGTTTTCGTTCTAGTGCTTTGAATTGGTGGAAACTAGTATCAAATATCTATTCACATCAATGGTATCGTAGTTATGATGATTGGCATGAATTGAGAAATGTTTTGCGAGAAAGATATGTTGGTTCTAACACCTTTGCAGAGGTGAAAGTAAAGTTGTTCGAGTGTAAGGAGATCCATTCAATTTTACTATGAGGAACTAGAACGCGTGTTCCTGAGCTCCAATGTGGATGAAACTGATTACATGTTGACAGATCATTTCTTCTATGGGTTGGACAAGGAGTATAAACAGAACCCGAAGATAAGACAGTAATCAAGGGTCTATGAGGTGTACTTTACTACCTTGGAGGTGGAGAAAGAGCATGATGGTTCTTGTGGCTGGAATGGTTCCATTGGGGACCAAGGGTTAGTGTTTGGCGCTGATGGTGGCAATCAAAGGATGTGTATCTTCCGTACCAAGTGTTCGGTTGGGTGGTCCGATGACGTTGATTTAGTAATCGACGGTGGGTCGAGTACTAATGGTGTTAGTGAAGAGTTTTGCATGGCATGGTTTTAAGATTGAAACTTATGATATTCTCTTTAACTTTTCTTATTGGTGTTACACCGTTGATATTCTCATTATCCCTCTTTGACGGTGTTAATGAGGCAATTTCATTCAAGTGCCAGCATCGATTTAGTTGTGGAGAATTCGTCAAGAGTCCACTTCCCCAAGATTTCGGAGTGGAAGGTACTCATGATCCTCGGCTCTGCCGAGGCCGCAACTATCATCTTTCTTGCCAGCATAATAATCGTACCGTATTGTACATTGGCGGCCATAACTCCTCTAACAAACGCTTTTATGTGAAGATCGAGGATGGCCATCGAATTCGCCTACTAGATACGGGTGTGCAGAAAAACAACTGTTCCACTTTGCCACTTTACACTTTTCATGAGAAGCGCCGTTATTCATATTTTCCCGATTTGAGCAAAAGTGAGATAATCATTTTTGTTAGTTGCAAGAGGAAAGTAAAATCTCCTGACTATATAGATACCTCTCCTTGTTCTCCTCGCATGAGTTCTTCTTCTGAAAGCATATTAAGTAATGTTGTGTTTGGGAAAGCGACGGAAATGGTAACATCTGAGATTGAAGAAACATGCACCATTGACAGAAGCATCATTTCTCCATTTCCATCTCTTTATGATGAATTTGGTAGCAGGAAAACCAACCTTTCATTTCAAGACATTCATGAAGCAATTACAGCTGGATACGAGTTCTATCTAACTCATCAAACCTGTAAGTGTCATCGTCGTTTTTTCTAAAATCTTTTATGTTTATTACATCTCTCCAAGGTTCAAATATCCAGGTTAAAATTTGATGTTATGCATCATATTTAAAAGTAGTAAATATTAGTCCGATCATTGATTGCACATATTCAAGTACTAAAAGCTAATTCGATTTCTCCTCAAAAAAAAGTTAAAACTAATCTAGTCTAATGAAGGAAAAAATCTATTTCTCTGCAGTTACCGACACATTTGCGAATTTCTTTGGATTAGTAATAGGTATAATAACAGGTACCAATTCAAACTTTTTCTGTTTTATTAATGTCTACATTAAAAAAGATACATTAATCTCAAAATGAAATTATTGATCATTGTACGTAGGAAGGGGATTGATTGGCAGCATTATATTGTTGGCATTTCTCATCTACAAATGTCGTCGGAGGCATTTATCGATATATGATTCCATTGAGGAATTTCTCCAACATCGCAAGAACATGGTTCCGATCAGGTACTCCTACGGTCAGATAAAGAAAATTACCAACAATATTTTCAAGTAGAAATTAGGCGAAGGAGGATATGGTTCTGTGTATAAAGGCAAATTGCGAAGCGGGCACTTGGTAGCAGTCAAAATGTCGACCAAATCAAAAGCCAATAATGGAAAAGATTTTATCAATGAGGTCGCTACTCTAGGTAGAATCCACCATATCAACGTCGTGAGGTTAGTTGGATTTTGTGCCACGTCTTCAAAACAAGCGTTGATCTTTCATTATATGCCTAATGGTTCATTAGATAAGTTCAGATTTGCTGGAAAAAGCAATGGAAATGCAAATTTGAAATGGAACAAGATTAATGAAATCGCCATAGGGATGGTACGAGGCATTCGATATTTGCATGAAGGTTGCAATATGCAAATTTTACACTTTGACATCAAACCTCACAATATACTACTAGATGAAAACATGGTACCAAAAGTTTCTGATTTCGGACTTGCAAAACTTCGCCAAGTGAAAAATAATGTTGTAACAATGACGGCTGTGAGGGGAACACTCGGTTACATGGCTCCCGAACTGTTCTACAAAAGGGTTGGCGAAGTTTCGTACGAGGCAAATGTTTACAGCTTCGGAATGCTGCTAATCGAGCTGACAGGAAGGCGGAGAAATGTGAATGCGAATGCAGATCATTCAAGTCAGATATACTTTCCTACGTGGATATATGAGCAATTTGAAAAGGGACAGGAGAAATTAATGGATTGCTTGTGCACAGATTGCGAGGAGGAAGAAGAAGAAAAGAGCATAGCAAAGAAACTGATTTTGAGAGCTTTGTGGTGCATACAGATGACACCCAATGATAGGCCCTCAATGAAGGAAGTGGTGGAAATGATTCAAGCTGGAGATTCAAAGGGCTTGCCAAAATTGCCTCCCAGACCACAATTTCATCCACCTGATTCGCCTGTTGTTCTTCAGGAAAGCACTCTTGGTTCTGTTGATGATCCGAATAATTTCACTGATGAGAGCCTTTCGGGTTCTCTGTCTATAGAAATTATACGCTTAGCTTGATCTTCAAGGTCCAAACATCTTGCGCATGCACAGATGCACTTTAAAGAAATTTGCTTAATCAGTTCATCTTCTTAATTTGCACATCAGTGATGCTAGTCTGTATGTATAAAAAACTAATTTGATTATGATTTTTTTTTTTTGTTTTGGATTTGGATAGAGTTAAATTCAATAAAAATATTGACATTTTGGAAGGATTTTAAAGGTTTGCGCTAGAACAATGTTAAAAGTACTTCTGAAAATAAGTGTGCCTTGATATTTTGACTGAACAGTATAAAAATATTTATTCATAGATTCAAATCTTTCATTTGATTTTCATCGATGAAAATTTTGATTTTCCCATATCTTAGTTTTTACCTAATCTTCTTGTGATGATTGATTGATTCAACCTCGAATAAAAAGATATACCTTAGTTATTACATATATTTAATTTCCACAAGTAGTTTTATTATGAATATAACAGCTGTTTATTGTTGTGATAGAAAGAAGAATTTACCATTAGCTTTTTCGGATATATTCGAAATGAAAATTTCAACAAAAATTTAGAAGAATGTCCGATTACACGTTTGATGACACAATTTTTTATGAACTACATTTCAACAAATTCGTATAACATTTCCATTACTTAATTGCGTTTTGAACCTCTCCAGCAATAATCACACACTCGACGCCTGGTAATAAACATCTCCATCCTACTCCATTTAACCATCCTCCCACCCCCTATCTCTAATCTTCTAAGATGGCATTTTAGACAAGTATTCATCTAGGCATTTATCTGAGCTTCCATTCTCAGAAACAGCTCTCTTAGCCAAATCCATCCATCTCAAAGCATTACCTTTGATTTCTTTGCCTCTTTCCCCTTCAATTACTTGCCTTAAACACCCTTCAATTTTATCCCTCCCAACAAAACCATTCTCATCAACTTTAACTCTAATCCCAACTTTCCACACATCTTGCACAAGTTTTGCGTTCATGGTTTGATCAGTCCATTGAGGCATCACAACCATTGGCACTCCCAAACTCAGTGCTTCAATTGTAGAATTCCATCCACCATGTGAGAAAAAACACCCAATTGCCTCATTTGACAACACTTTAAGCTGTGGACTCCATCTAACCAACAATCCTTTTTCTGATGTTTCTTGGAGAAAATTTTCGGGTAGCTTTGATTCTTCTGAAGACCTCACAACCCATAAGAAATTGCAATTTGTTTGTTTCAATCCAAATGCTAATTCATGCATTTGGCGTTCATCTAGTGTAGCCATGCTACCAAATGCTACATAAATTACTGAATTTTTTGGCTTGTTATTGAGCCAATTAGTGCTGATTGATGAGTCTAATTCATAGAGGTTGACACTATAATCCTTGTCATTTTCAACTCGGTTGTCCATGTAGAAAGAAGGGATTGTAGGGCCAATTGTCAACAATGGACAAATCTTTGACATTGCGTCCACGGCCTGTAATTATCAAAGAAATTAAGGATGAATATGGGAAAATTAGTTACTCACTTTTACATTTTTAACAATTAAAGTTTATAATTTTGAGTAAATTATTATTTGCGTAAACTTATATTTTATAAAAAAAAAAGGAAGAAATTAGGAAAACCACGTTAAATAATTCCATAGATCAAGAAGAAATCAATATATATTCATGAAGAGTTGTTTTTTAAAAATAAAAAATAAAAATAAAATTCAACCCCAAAAACTTCACGAGAATCTCGAATTGTAGCCTTGTAGGTTCGATGCAAGATTGGTGTACGTGTAAAGTGGAGCAATAATTTGCTTCTTCAAAAAAACTTTCGAGATTACTATTAGAGTACCATATACTAACAAAACAAAACCAAAAAAAAAAAAAAAAAAACAAAACAAAACAAACAAAACAAAAAACAAAAAACAAAAAAGAAGGATTTCCACATTCTAGCAAAGTAGTAATATGGTACACACATAAAGCCCCGATCTGATATTGGTAGTTGACATTAATAATTATCATTTTAATTTAATGACGATGACTGCAGAAAGAAAACAAATAACTTTTTAGGAAAACGCCGCCAAATGAGAAAGGTCCAGAGAGGAAAGAAGAAAGCTGCGTACTGATTTCCTCGTTCTCACTACTTCTGAAAAAATATCACTACGAATATTTCATCATTAATTTTTTGTTATATTTAAAAAAGATCACTATATATGTATCTCTCCCCATATAAGTACATGATTTTACTTTGTCATCTACAAGTTCTTAATGTAAGTTCTTCATTAAGTTAGAACAGACGCGTAACGTCTTAAGTTTAAAGAAAACATGTATCACATTTAGACTAATTAATCAACGATTACATGTTAAAGATTTGATGTTATTATGGCCACATACCTCAATTTCCAACTCGTAGAATGTATTCACAAGAACGAAATCAGCTTGATCTGCATTCAAGAATTGCTGCTTCACCAGCTCAAAATAAGCAGGATATGAACCCTCAAATGCGATAAACGATGGAAGATCGAAACGATCCAGAGGTGGTAATCCAGGCATCGACAAAGGAAATGAAGAAACTGGCAACTTTAATAGTCCATGATGAACATAATAATACACAAAATTCACGGCACAAGGCTGAGTGAAAAAAGCAGCTGAAACCAACCCAAATTCTTTAGCAACATCCAAAACCCAAGGCAAAAATGAATCATAAACTATGGAATGGATCGGGTTGCCCGAGTTTTGGTAACCCTTTATAAGCTCAATCAGGGTTCTTGTGCCTGATTCTTGGAGGTGTTTCAAGTAAGATTCGATGCTTTCAGCTTGAAGAAAACCACCTTCATCGAAGCCATCAGAAATTGAGACAATTTGGACCGTTTCTGACTTTGGCTTATTTGTTTTGGCGATGAAGTTTGTGACTGCTAAAGTGGCTTTCAACCCTTTGGATTTGGAGATTAAACGCTTGCAAAATTGTAGCATGGGATTGATGTGTCCTTGGCTTGGATAAGGAATTGCCAATATGTGGACTTTGTTGTTGGATTGATTTCCACTCTCCATTTTGGTTTAATTTCTTGGGTTTTGTTTCTGCTTCTGATCTTTTGGAGGATGATATAAAATTGTGTTTTTGGAGAGATATAGCATCATCTATTTATATGGGATTTATTTGAAGCTTAGGAGATATTTCGTGAAAAAATTTGATAGATTTAATTGGTTATTATTCTAGAGGCCTGTGGGCAACAACAATGATTAACTGATTTTAATACTTATGTAAGAACAAAATATATGTCTGGTGTGATATTTTATGGGTCATAGTTTTCGTTCCGGATACTTCATATCTATGTCACAATTGGCTTGACTGGAATCGACACCAATCAAGGCACTTGTTTTGAATTGCAAATATAGAATAATATATAATCTTCAAAAACTATTACAATCGCGAAGCCAAACAATAAATAAATAAATAATATTACAGTTACAAATAGGGATAACACATATCCAATTTAAATATTACTGCTGGTATGAATATGCTCTTTATCCAGATGGTAAAGATATTGAACCAACTTAATCATGAAACCGCTTCAAATTAGGAGATGAGTATGCAACAATGATTGGAATATGTGTTGGGGGTTTTTTCACTCAAAAGAACCTCCAGCTCTATTTAAGACTAGTGATGTCTAGTCGCGCAATGCGCGACCCTGACTCAGTCTATCTGTAGATCTTAGAAATGTTTATATTTGAAAAAGATAAAATTTTGTATTTGGAGCGATATATTTTAGAAATGTTTGAAGGATTTAGAAATGGTTTATAAGTGTGATCATAGAAATATTTGTATTTCGCAAAAAAAAAAAAAATTGTATTTCGCCATGTATGTTTTAGAAATGTTTTATAAGTATTACTTATTAAATATAAATAGCTTAATCGAATATATGTGTTGAAGTAAATGTTAGATAAAATATAAAAGCATCCTAATAAATTTAAATATTACTAAGATGATTTATTGACGTTCTCCATTGGTCATGCCAAATCAATACTTAGTTTTGGAGATTTTTAATAACTTTGTAATAAGCTTCATTCGAAGGGTATATGCTTAAAATAAAATTGACACTTTGTAACAAAAAACCTAATTGATCAATTCAATTTAAAAAACCACTCTAGTTGAATGAAACATAAAGAAAAAATTAAAAAAAAAAACGTGTCACGTAAAGTGCAAAGGGAGATTTAGTAATTTAGTTATGGTTAGACAAAATTGCAATTTAGTATTTTCTACATGCCACGTGGCAATCATATGAGGTGTTTGAAAGGGAGGTTTTTGTTTCTAATATAGTAGGATTTGTGGAAAACATGAACTCGGATAACCGTATTGTATCTAAGCCAATAGGTTTCCCCTCTCTCTTTATACCTATCTATATAGATAAGGTAAGGTATAAAAAAACACTCGTGATTATTTCTAACATATGTATTTGGATTTAACACTTCAAAATGAAATTTTATTTTAGTATTTTATAAACTAATATACAATATATTGATGTGCTATATCCAATATAACTTAGATTAGAAATTGTGTAGTACAGTGACTAAATGGTTCATATAGTGGTCCAAGTCAGGATAACAATTTTCATTCAGGGAAAATTTGTTTAATCTCCTATTTCCTGAATATCAACTTAACTCTATTTTCTTGCCCATGAAGAAAAAAAAGGAAAATAAAAAACGCAGAATTGGAAGCAGTTTGTGATGAACTTGGATACGGAAATACATATGACCAAAACAGTCAAAACAACATCTGAGCTGATTGTCAGGTTAAGTTGACTAGTTTACGTGATTTATCTCTTTAACAAATAAACAAAGAAGAGAGTTTAATTCTTACTTTGCTTCTTTACCAGCCTTAACTTTAATTTTACGTATGTGCATACGTGAAAGTTACCTAAATTGAAACGTAGCACTAGCTAGTTTATGTGGAGTTCATAGGGAAAATGGACAATATGATGGATCATCTCCACGAAAATTTTCATATGGCCGTGAAAAATTTGTTGGGACAAAGAATCCTACATCGATGTTGTGAAAAATCTGTCATTTGTTTATAAGCTCTAAAGGTCAGCTCATTCATATCCAATTAGTTTTGAGATTAGGGCCCAAGGTGATTTTGACATGGTATCAGAGCCTACGATCTGTGGACCAATGATAACTATGTACACGTGTGTGCGGGCTTGTGATTTGGTCGGACAGTATATTCGGACTAATGTACCTATGTGTGCGGGCTTGTTGACTGATCCGGCATCATATCCGGAGTTGTGAACTGACCCAACAGTATGTCTGGTAAATTATGTTGTGTTGTGAAATCCCAATGGGCTAAATACCCCATTGGGCTTGAGGAAGGGTGTTGGAACAAAGAATCCCATATAGGTGTCGTGAAAGATCTGTCACCTGTTTATAAGTTCCAAAGGTCACCCCACTCATAACCAATTGGTTTTGAGATGGGAGCCCAAGGTAACTTTAACAAAGTTTCCCTTGACACATTTTGTGTTCGTCGTATACTTCGAGACTAAAATAATTTATGAGCTTCTTTTTTTAAATGAAGAAAGTATATTTTGGGATTTATCATTAAAAAAGTAGTACTACTCATTGCACCACAATAGTCACGATTCTAGCCACTAGAGAAATGGCATAACCTTCCCCTTCAAAGTTACCAACTTATCATACTATTTGAACATAGTAGAATTCCAGGTTATCTAGTTTAGCATGGTTCTAGTTATCTAATATCGTGGACGACGAATGATTATTGTATTTTTGCACTTACAATGCAAGAGGTTAAACCGACAAGTTCAATATATATATATATATATATGTATATATATATATATCTTATTATATTAGAAACAAAAATCACACTTTAGAAAAAGTACCACCATTTGCCATGTGGTATTTTCACATCATATTTTTAAAATAAATTTTTATTTACACATCTCCTAGACTTAAAAGGCAAATGCAGTCCAAATTCACCTTCACTTTCTATTTTCGCCAAAAAAAAACCACGTGTTCATAAAAAACTCAAATCTTCATTCCCATCTCCACGACAATCGACTCCCTAATCAATCCCTTCACTACAATAAAAAAAATAAAAACAAATTTCTCATCAATCATCAATTGAGAATATGTGGTGAAATATACTCTTTTCCTATTAGCATGTTAAATTTTTTCATTGGTGATGATCAACTACATCCTAATCTGATAAAATTTCGAGTTCAAAAATTATTCTCTTTATCTCACTATATAAAACAAAGGAAAAAATAAAATTCTCATTGATCTTACTTCGGCCATTATGGTGGTGCCATTACAGGTATTAAAATTTAAATGATTTTATTTCCACAGATCATTTGTTTATCTTTTATTATTTTTTATTTTTCCCGTTCAAGAATAGTGTTATTACTATTATTTTTATGCGTCCATCCGTTACAGCTACCGTAACCGTTGTCAGGTAATATGATGTGATTTTTTATATGGTTAGTTAGCCTAGAATTTTTTTATGATTTTAGTTCTGTTTGGATTGAATTGATTAATTGGGTTTTTGTTACAAAGTGTGGTTTTTAAAATTTCTTGTTTATGTTTCATTCAATTAGACAGGTTTTTTTTTTTTTAAATTATGGAGTCTCAAGTTTTTTTTTCGTATATGGTTAATTATGAAGTATGTTTTTTTCTTTGTTTAATTGCTTTGGATTTTGTTTCATACTTCCAGTTGACCAATTATTATTATTATGATTTTATTTTATTTACAAAAAAGTGCTTTTTTGTGTTCGGTCTTTCAAGAATATACTTTTTTGGATTTGGTTTTTGGACTTTTTTTTTATATTTTGTCTTGCATTTACTTACAAGACATATATTTGATCAAGTTTATTTATATTTAAGAAGTAACACTTATAAAACATTTTTAAAATCTTCAAACATTTCTAAAACGTACCGGGCCAAATACAATTTCTTTTTATGCCAATTACATACATTTCTATGATCACACTTATAAAATATTTCTAAATTCTTCAAACATTTCTAAAATATATCGGCCCAAATACAAAATAGTTTTTTTTTTCAGATACAAATATTTCTAAAATCTACAGACATATTGGGCCAGGGTCGCGCATTGCTTGACCAGACATCACTAGCATATATATATATATATATATATATATATATATATATATATATGAGCGTGACTATAGACCAGTCAATTGAATCGTTCAGTCATTAATATTAACCATTAGATGACAAAGGAGCACAATAGCCGTAGGATTAAATAAGATGCACCATAAAACTTTGTATGGTCTTGCACATAATATAATCCTATTATAATTGGTCAACCCATAAAATCTCAACAGTTACTCCTCCAATTAATATTTCCCATTCTTTAAAGTCTTTTGTATAATCCGTTATCGTCACCCAACATTTTGCATCTTTCCCCTGAATTAAATCAAAAAGTAGGATTCTTCCACGAGTAACATATCGAAGCATAGCAACTCTGGCATTCTTTGTCTACAAATTGCAAAATCTCCTTGTTGGGCATTCTTGAATCCAATTCAAATATTGTATGTAATCACTCAAATAGCAGCGGAAAAATTTTCAGACTTGAATCTTTAATTTTTTGATGGAATTTAATTAAGTCGTAGACTTAAAGAACCAAGAGGATTTGATACTTGGGCATGTGAAGCTACATTTTTGGGCATTAAGAATAAATAGACTATGAGCTTCACGAAGCTTTCAATTTTACAGTTCAAAATGGTAAGTTTGTCTTATACTGAGGATTCTTACGGCAATGGCAAATTGGACAAAGTGAAAAATAAAAAGAAAAGAAAACCAATGCAAATTCATCTGTGGATTTCCCCATTTATGTGGTTGATTTTGTCTGTTTTTTTTCTCCGCAATTTAACTGACTTTTTTTTTTTTTTTTTTGCCTTTCTGATGGATGAAAAATACTTAAATGATCGAAGTCCCAATTTGGCGACGTCAACTTGTCGGCGGTCAGAACCATTTCTTTCCTGAACGAGTTTAGTTCTGTTGTTTATGAGAATCCAAGACATTAGATAGGAGAAGAAAATGGGTTCAAGAAGCATCATGTGAATGAGCTTCTATTTGTTCTTCTATTTATATACATGTGAATTAATATGTTTATCCTTGATGATTTCTGCATTTTGCTCCCTAATTACTTTAGCAATTATGATTTTTATGTTCACAAATTTGATGTGCAGACAGTAGAGACACAACAAAGTTATAAAAATGCTTGTAAGTTTACCTGATTAGCAGGTTAAGGCTTACCCAAAAGAAAAAAAAAAGAAAAAATAGTTAGAAAGTGATAAGATTTGTTAAAATACTTCTCACCTTATGGACACTTAGAACGTATCTACTTTCGATTGGCTCCATTTTAACTGGATGATTCAGTTAAAATTTAACGACTGGACCATAGAATTTTTTTATATATATATACTCACAACCTCTACATTTATAGGTCGTAAATGTGACCATACGCGGAATTGAGGGTCACTGCCTTTCACATTTATCACCCATATTGTTTCCTCATTCTAATTTACGCAGCATGTTCTCCCTATTTTCCACATCAGTAGAAGATTTTACGAAGTGTAATATTATTCTTAATTGATAAAATGAAGGACATCTTCCGTCTTATTTTAATATTTTAGTTCATTGAAATTAAAAAGATATAATCATTATAAAATGGTCTATTAAGATACGAAAAACATCATTATATATATTAAAGGAAAGAAAGATAATCGACACGCGTCACTCATTGAGACCATCAAGCTTCAAGTAACACGTATCATTTGCTAATTGGTTAATCGTTAATCAGTTAAAATTTTATGTAAACAGTTAATAACTATTATTTACTGTATAAGATTTTTATAGATATTACAAATTTCTGATTGAGAGCTTGAAAATGAATATTTTTAAAAATTGCTGAGAAACCCTGTCTTCAGAAATCCTTGCATTTACGAGTTTAAACTTTAAACCTATTGTCATTTTGGCTCTTAAAGTTCAATTTTTGTGCTACTTAATCTTCAAATTTATCGATTTTACATTTTCAAGAACGATTAATTGTGTCTCATATTTATTAGAACTAAATCTAATCCCCAAAGTCCCCTTCCCTATAAATAGGCTATAGGCATCTAGACATAATTTACGTATTTTTTAAATATATTTTTTAATCTAAACATAATATTAGTTAGTGGTAACAATTTTTATTATACAACTTTTGAAAATCTTTGTTGTAATATTTTTGACCATATTTTATAAATATACATCTCATAAATAATGTCAATACCTCTAAGTTTGGTCTAAAATTGATTAATCAAAAAGTATTACGGTTTTAAGAAATATTAGTAAATACATTATCTAATTAATTCTTTTGAAAGACACAATTTTCAAACATTGACAAACCCGCGCAAATCGCGGAACACATACTAGTACATAAAATAGTCGTCTAAATCTCTAATGAATCAATGGGTAAAGAGATACTTAATTTTTAAATAAATTAAATAAATCAGATTGTCCTTATTGTAAAGTACTCCCTCCGTCCCACAAAAATAGTCCAATTTCAAAATATACAAATTTTTTAAGGGCACTACTTTTCGCAGTTCAGAAATTACTCGCTCACAGTTCATTTTTGACAATTTTGCCTCTGAACTCTTTTTTCTTCTCCAACATGCACTAATTACATTAATTACAAATAAATTTAACTAAACTAGTTGAACAATAACACAAAATATAAAACAAAAGTAATTATAAAAACAATAATGATAACAAAAAAATAATATTAAATAACACAAAAAAATTGAGGGAAAAAAAAAGGTAAGGGTGGCTGGCCTGACAACCGGCCACCCTGGGCAATTAAAAATTTCAATTTTTTTTTATTTTTTTGTGTAATTGTTATTATTTTTTTATATTTATTTCAAGTTTTATTTTTTGTGTTATATTTACTGATTTAATAATATTTTTAATTTTATTGAATTTATTAGGTATAATTAATTTATTTTAGTAATTAGTGTAGATTAAATGGAGAAATTAGGTATAATAAGTTTTTTTTTATTATTATTATAATTTATTTGTTATATTCAAATAAAGAATGCAGTAGATATTATATTAAATTTATATGATAAATACATTTTGAGTTGGTTTTTGTAATTAGGTATGGTATTTTGTTAGTATTAATTTGTAGGCTTTAATAATTATTGTTTACATAAATGAATTAGTTATTTTTGTTATATTTTGAGTAAATTAATTACCACTAAATAACACAATATAAACAAATAAAATTAATTATAAATAAATTTAATTAAATTAATTGAACAATAACACAAAATATAAAACTAAAGTAATTATACAAAAGATAATGATAACAAAAAAATAATATAAAAATAACACAAAAAATTGAAAAAAAAAGGTATTGTCCAGGGTGGCCGGAAGGTTGGCCGGTTTACTCACCGGCCAAGCGGGAAGAAGTGGCCGACCCAACAAGTGGCCACTTCTTGGCACCGGCCAACCATCGGCCATTTCTTCCCGCTTGGCCGGTGAGTAAACCGGCCAACCTTCAAAGGTCGGGCCGGCCACCTTGGGCAAAAATTTTCTTTTCAATTTTTTTTTTAAATTTTTTTTGTATAATTGTCATTATTTTTTTATATTTGCTTTAGTTTTATTTTTTGTGTTTTATTTACTGATTTAATAACATTTTTAATTTAATTGAATTTATTAGGTATAATAAATTTAATTTAATAATTAGTATATATTAAATAAAGAAATTAGGTATAATAAGTTTTTTATTATTATTATAATTTATTTGTTATATTCAAATAAAGAATGCACTAGATATTACATTAAAATTATATGGTAAATATATTTTGAGTAGGTTTTCTAATTAGATAAAGGTTCAAGGGCAAAATTGTCCAAAATGAACTGTAAGTGCGTAATTTGTGAACTGCGAAAAGTAATTCAGATTTTTTAATTTAGTCAACCTCACAAAAGTACAACTCATTTTATTCTTTAAACTTCCTTTTTTACCCTCAATCGAAACTTATCTTAATCAGCACTAGGGCCCGACGATTCTATTCATTTGACGACTTTAGCGCCGCCGGAGGTTGTGACCGGACTGGAGCTATATATCATCCAACCCACCCTCTGAGTGAATAACCAAAACCTTCACCTCCTGGTGTCTTCTTCGGAAAAGGCCGCACTAATTTTTTTCTTCTAAAAAAGAAAAAAAAGTAGCACCGTTGATTTTCCAATAGAGCCGTCAACCTCTATCCGCCGCCGCTGCTTTTAATTTTTTCCAACCGTTGCTGTCCGCCACTGCTTTCCTATCACCGACGACGTTCATCTCTTCATAGCCTTTTGGCTTTCATCATCAGATTTTTCGTTGTCGGTGACTTTTGACACCGTCCAAATAATCGCCAGAAAGTTTTGGGATTAAGATTTTATTGTCGTCGACCGTCCCCATCACTGTTGGAATTGAAATTTGGGGTTCTGATTGAATCGTGACGAAGCTTGGATTTGTATGGTGCTTAGGACGGGCGGCGATAATGACCTAGGCGGCGGCGAACGGTCTAAAACCTGCAAGACAGAGCCTCGGGAATCTCCCAAGAGTAGACTCTCCGATACTTAAGTCAATAAGGGAGTAGAGATAATAGAGAGAGAGAGATGTCTATCATGTGTAGAAGGTGTAGAAGATATGTAGAAGATGTCCCTTATGGGGGAGGCATCACCTCTTTATATAGAGGTGGTGTTACCTGTTTCCTGAAACCTGGTCGTATTAGGTTTAGGCGGTGACTTAACCTCCAAGATAGCCGGCCCAAAACTATTAGGGTTAGGGTTAATTTATGACTCGTCAAGTGCCCCTAGCAAGCCATATTCTCGAGACTTGATGAGAAGAATATGGGTTGCTACAAGTGTTGATGTCTTCTCAAGTTTCATGGTATTGCCCCAGCTCTCGAACTCTTTTGTTCTCGGGTGTCACCTATACAAGATAAATAGAATAAAGTGCCTCGAGGAGGTCTTCGTATTAGTGAGTTCCTTATTAGAAGGGGGAAGCCTGTGTATGCCGAATTAGAAGGATGGCACCTAGATTCTCTTATTTGAAGGTGAGAAGCCTGTAGTTGCCTGTCGTGCAGGTCTTATGGCTGTGCCCCACTAGCAGGTCTTATTTGGCCGTTGCCCGATTAGCAGGTCTTTGTGGGTCGTGCCCGACTAGCAGGTCTTATTTAAACCCGGTGCCCGACTAGCAGGTCTTTCGTTGATATGCAATTTCGCTTGAAAGAGGCAATATAATAATATGTTTATTGAAGATAAGTCAAAGCTTAACAGTAGCAATATTCTAAATCAAAGCATCGATGTGCTAAATTATTTAAACAGAATATAAAAGCAAGATGTATACTTGTTGGAGAGAACCTCGAGGAGTCTTTATGGTACCCTGAATGAAACGTGAGGCTCACCTGGAATTTCCTTTGAGGGGTTGCCTTGATTAGCCACATACTCTCAGAATCTTCCCTTCTCAAGCCCTTCCTCGATTTGCTCATTTAGTGCATGGTAATTCTCGATGTCATGCCCATGATCTTTATGGAAAGAACACCATAAGTGTCTTGGACGCTTGCTTGGATCTGTTGACATGGGACGTGGTACTTTCAACTCATGCCTATGGACCTCTAGGATTTCAGCTCGAGGATGAGTTAAAGGCGTATAAGCGTCTGCCTTTCGCTTTGCTGGGTCATGGCCTCTTTCTCGATCACGATTGTGTTCTAGTTCTCGGTCACGATCTGCCCCTAGGCCTTTAGCCTTGTACTCGAGCAACCTCTTCGCATAAGAGTGCAGGCTATCTCGTGTTCAACGTAAATCTTCTTCTGCTCGAACTTCAGTTTCAACCACTGAGAAGAGTTGTTGCAACGTATGTGGCGGCTCTTTTGTTAGCTTTTGTCGCAAAGTAGCAGGTGCCCCATACGGATAAATACCATTGGTGAAGGTTGCAACAATCGTCTCTTTAGATACTCCTTCGACTTAAAGTTGTTCTTTGGTGAAGCGGCTATAATACGCTCCAATAGATTCTTCTCGATCTTGCTTGAGGGACATTAGCTCAGTAATCGTCTTGCGAATCTTCTTTCCTTGGAAGAACCTTGTGTGGAACAAGGTTCCCAACTCATGAAACGACCGAATACTCCTCGGAGTCAGTGTTCCAAACCAAAGTTGTGCTTGCCCCGTGAGATAAGTAGGAAATGCCTTGCACATGAAATCATTAGGAGCATTCCTCAATCTCATTGCATTCTTATAAATTTGCAGAAATACCATAGGATCGGTATCTCCTCCGTAAGCCTTCAAATCCAGAAGTTCAAACTTCTCGGGCATGGGTGTTTCTCGGATGCGTTGGATGAATGGACTGTCGTCTTCCTCCGTGTCTCCTTCAGATCCGAGAACCTTGCGTAATTGCTCCTCGATGGTGGACGGTACTCAGATGAAGGTACATTCACTCGAGGGAGATAAGTTTCTTCTTGAGTTACAAGGTGATGTCCTCGAGAGATGCCCCCAGGGTTGTCCTCTTTCAAGAAGGTACCCAGATTGTCGACCAAGTGCTGTCGATGGTTGCTGTCGAGTTTGTGAAAACTCTTCACAAAATCTTGGAACTTGTTGAACAAGGTGGGTTGAAATTTGAAAAAGGCCTCATAAGGTTTTGATCAAACAAACCACCAGACGGCCTGTTAGAGGATGGCCCTGATAGAGGTGCCTGCTTGTCTTTTTCAGCGGCAGTAGCTGGGGTTTGTTGTTTTTCTTGCGCCATTATGATGTTGATGTTGCGCAGCGTAAAGCACCAAAAAATTTCAACTTCGCTTCAAGAAATTTATTTGGTTGTAAGGACCAAACAAATCGGTCTCACTGGACGTGCCACTTGACGAAGCTTGGATTTATACGGTGCTTAGGACGGACGGCGATGATGACCTAGGCGGCGGCGAACGGCCTAAAACCTACAAGACAGAGCCTCGGGTGTCTCCCGAGGGTAGACTCTCTGATGCTTAAGTCAATAAGGGAGTAGAGATAACAGAGAGAGAGGGACGTGTATCATGCGTAGAAGGTATAGAAGATAGGTAAAAGATGTCCCTTATGGGAGAGGCACCACCTCTTTATATAGAGGTGGTGTTACCTGTTTCCTGAAACCTAGCCATATTAGGTTTAAGCGGTGACTTAACCTCCAAGATAGCTGGCCCAAACCTATTAGGGTTAGGGTTAATTTATCACTCGTCAAATCGGGGATTCTGAAGTGAATCAGAGTGGAGCTCTTCAGTCAACATCGACACCACTTGCGAATTGAAGTTTGAGGTTCTGATTGAATCGGGGAATTTTAAGCAAGAATATATAGGAGTGGAGCTTTTCCGCCAACATGGACACTTCACCAGTCCCTTTTTTAAAAGGGTAGCGATGTCATTTTATTTGGTTCAATTTTGACTTTCTTGAAACTGGACTATTTTTTTGGGACAAAATTTTTTTATCAAACTAGACTATTTTTTTGGGACAAAATTTTTTTATCAAACTAGACTATTTTTTTATCATCCATCTTCATCTACTTTTGATTCTAATTTCTCTACTCGCACAGTGGTACCACTTTGTCAGTTATGTAATATTTCCAATCATACTGCATTCACATGCTCTCGCCGCTTTGATTTCAATTTCCCTCCTTGCACATCGGTCTGCCAACTACACAATATTCCCAATCGCACTGCCTTCACCTGCTGTCACCGCTTTGACTCCAATTTTCCTTCTCGCAAAATCACTACTTTTGTTAGTCTCCCTCCTGCACCAGCACGTGCACATCCTCAAGCACATATGGTCCAGTATGCTCCTTCTCCTACTCCATGGCCCTGACACTGGTGCTACCACTCATGGGACACCAGATTTGTCATCTCTCAGCATCGCCAATGATTATACTGGTATGGATCATATTTTAGTTGGTAATGGTGCTGCTTTACCTGTTAAGCATGTTGGTCAATCTATTTTGTCATCATCTTCTCGTCCTCTTTATTTAAATCGTGTCCTGCATTCCCCTAATCTCACTAAACCTTTATTATCTTTTCAATAATTAACACGGGATAATCACTTTTTCTTTGAATTTTATTCTGACTCCTGTTGTGTTAAGGATCTATCAACCAAGGAACTGCTCTTCTGAGGTAGGGCTGATAATGGCTTCTATAGGTTGAATCTCCCTGCTCGTGGTTCCTTATCTCTAAAAGCTTATCTCATTTCCTTATGTCAATGGCATGTCGTTTAGGGCGCCCTAATAATGCCACCCTTAGTGCTTTGGTTATGCAATTTCAACTCCCTCATTCCTCTATGTCCATGTCTATTGATAAATGTGAGACGTGTTGTCTAGGAAAGTTGCATAGGGTTAGTTTACCTTCTACATTTCGTCATAATTCTAAACCTTTTGATTTAATCCATACTGATGTTTGGGGTCCTGCACCTATTTTGTCCTTTAATGGCTATCGCTACTTTGTGCTTTTTATTGATGATTTTTCTTTATTCACATGGATATATACCATTAAGCATAAAAGTGATGCTATCCATATTTTTAAGCAGTTCAAAGCTCTCGTAGAAAATCAATTTGACACTATAGTGTCAACTTTGATTGGGGTGGTGAATTTCGTTCTCTGAATTCGTTCTTTAAGGATGTAGGTATTGTTCATTGCTTATCGTGCCCTCATACATGAGCAGAATGGCACTATTGAACGCAAAATTCGTCACATTATTGACATTGGCCTCGCTCTCTTAAGTCATTCTAGTACTACTTTCCGGTTTTTGGATTTTGCCTTTGAAACTATTGTGTTCTTCATTCGTAAAGCATAGAATTTACATGGTTCGATCCTTAAC
Organism: Oldenlandia corymbosa var. corymbosa; assembly: GCA_949775105.1. Lineage (NCBI taxonomy): Eukaryota > Viridiplantae > Streptophyta > Magnoliopsida > Gentianales > Rubiaceae > Oldenlandia > Oldenlandia corymbosa. The sequence goes on from OX459123.1 coordinate 4,001,846, forward strand.
AGATCTACGTCTGCAGCACCAACTCAAACTTCACTAGTATAGGGATACAAGAGATTACAATGCGTGTTTTTTTTATCCAACACAATATGTCTCTCAAACTCTTCATTTTATGCGTAAATCACTGTGTATTTCACTCATGGTTTACTTTAGTCAAACATAAATATATATATATATATGTTTTTCACGCATATTAGTTCTGAAAGTTTTTTTGTTCAAAATTAGTCTTATTGGCCGGATCCGCCCATTATTCTGACGAAATATGTTTTTTTAATTATTTTTAAGAAAAGGTAATTACATATTTTCTCCAAAATTTAATAATTAATTTTATCAATTTTACCTTGATTTTTTTTAATTTTTTTACAATTGAACCCAATTTTAACTTTAGCACATCACTTTTTTAATTTTACTCTATTCACTTTTATTTATCCAAATCAAATCTTTCTATCCAAAAATATAAAATTTCCTACATTTTTTTGCCTTTTTTTAAGCCAAAAGAAATTTAATTCTAATGTTCTTTTGGCACTCCAGTTTCTCGGTTAGATTTTTATTTTTTTTGGGCAGATTCTTGTGCCTCCCCTTTTTTCTTTTTTTTTTTGGCCTCTGTTCTAAGTTTTAATATATTTTTTCTTTAAGGTCTTGGTGAATAAAAACTTATTGTACTTTTTATTTTTACGCAAATTACTCTTTCTATTAATGCAGTTTTGCTGTTATTATGCGTATATAATAAGAATAAAATAAAATCTAGATTGTGTTGTTTAGTTTACCCTTTTAAGAAAAATGTGCAACTCCAGATTATATAATAGTAATAATAAATAATAATAATAATAATGATAATAAGACAATTTATAAAAAGCCAAATAGCATTCTATTATTATAAATTAAATATCTTCTTTAATTGGTTTAAGAAGTTGCATACAATTGAAAGTTTGAGGCACTAAAAATATAGATTACCTTGCCTAATATCCATTTTTCTCCGCTAAGGGATTTTTTTTAATTAGAAAAAGAAAACTAAGTGTTTTATTAGCCTGATGCCTTAAAAGATCTCCTAACATGACATGGGTATTATAGTGCCTCAAAATTTAATTTGACAACTGGGAAAAATGGGTCTTTTCATCCCAAAGTTTAGGCCACACCATCCAAAACAAAGTTTAAGAACATGTCATTTACATCCCAAACTTTTTAAAAACATGTTACATTAGGATATTCGTTAAATTTTTAACTCCAGTTAATTAATTAGTGGTGGTACTTTATTCTGTTTCTCCTCCCCCAATTCTTTTAATCATTTAACACATTCCACTAACTCCCACCTTATAAGAAAATAGCTAAACCTAATTTGGTCTTCACATCATCCATTCTTCCCTTGCTTAGAAAAAGAAAAAAAAAAATCCAAAATTCACCTTCTAGATTGATAACAATCATGACAGTTTTTGTGTGTCCTAATTAGAGAGTAAGCCCTATTTCATTTATTTTTTTAAATATGTAGCATCATTATAAAAATTGGTGTTGTAATTGAGGTAGGGGTATGTAACTTTTTTGCTTGGCATGGACCAAATTTACCAAATGCAAGCATGAAACTTTTTTGACTAAAAAAAATGGGGGAAAAGAAACTGAATGAAATATTACCGTTAATAACTTCAAAAAATTAACAAATGTCCTAATATTACATATTTTTTAAAAGTTTGGGATGAAAATGGCATGTTTTTAAACTTTGGGATATTTTAGATGGTGTGGCTCAAACCTTGGGATGAAAAGGCCCATTCTCCCCAAAGAAGTGTCATAACTAACCAGGATTCTAGTAGTGCAAGCTGCTTGAGAGACAAGACCGTTGATCTTTTTATTCTTCTCACCTCAACAAGCATCAAAATAAAGTGTATCTTCATTAAGTCTACGGTTACACCCCTCCTCCGCCAACTTCTCCATTACATGCTTTCACAAATCAACATATTTCTCCTACAATCATGCAATGCACACAAAAGAATCCACAATCAACACTCATAGTTGAATTGGAATAATTCAAAGTTAGGCAGAAATTATGTTAGTGACAATCATCACCATTTCAGAATATTCAGGATATCATCAAGCAATCCAGTCATAAAATAACTCCAAGTACATTAGCAGAATAAAGAATGGAAGAACAGTCTAAATCTGGACATTATATTGGGAATATACTACTCAGTTCCAGTTTAGAAACTTACATGAATCTGCTGAGACAGGATCAATAAAAGTCTGGAAATCATGATTCCTCGTATGAGTATATGCAAATACTTTGTACGGGGTGGGTACTCGACCTAAGGTACGTTCCTGCAAATAGTGCCATTTACAAAGAAATAAAATTAGCAATCTATTAACAGATTAAGTTTGAGCAGAAACAGGTAGTAAATTGAACATTATAAACTCATTAGTGTTACGAATAAAAAACTTACAAGTGCAGCAAAGCATGCTCAATGAATGAGACGGAACCTCCATTGTGAGAAACTGGTCCCTTGGGGCTGCGACGATTTTTGGAATTCCTTCTCCCAACCATCATGAAATCCTCAACTTGCCAATGATTTGTGAAGCTCAACGACACATCCTCCTGAACAAAATATGGTTTTTCATCCCATTCTCTCAAGTCCCTTCTAAGGTCACGGTAACGTTCTGCTGCCAATAATTTCCATGCCTCCTTGATCTGGTTTTCCTCTCCAGGATCCTAAGTAAAACATTTCTACAAAAATATAATACAAGTATCATTTAAAGCAATTATTTGGTACAATACTATCAATATAAACTCTATCATCCATAATAGTTTACTGAAAGCAGCAATTTACAGAAATCCCCAGTTAACGCAATTAGCATCACACATAGAATACTTACCTTGAACTCATTCCAATAGAAATCTTTCATTCCTGGGCTCACTCTTGGCCAAGAGTATGCTCCGACTTCCAGCCTATCTTCGAACAAGCTTCGGATTTTTCGCGAACATATACTCTGCAAGCTTAACCTATTCTAATTGCAACAAAAAAGCGATCAAGATCTATCATTAGATATAATATTTGAAAAAGCAGATTTGCAGATACTTACGTTTTTCCGACAGCATGTATCTCTGTTGCTGTGGACTTTCGCTTCTTAGATTTTTCTGGAGTATGATTCCCTTTTGAATTGCCACCATCATCAGTTTTGGGGGACTTATTGTTTCCATGTTCAACCTCAGGTGTGCTTGAAATAGGACAAGAGTGGTCTGCATCGTTCCTCAGGTTGGAATTATTGATGTGACTGTTGTTCAGGCTACGATCAGTGCTACGTTCTGCTGCATCTAATGCATTTTCTTCATCCCGGTGAGAAGCAGTTCCCCGTGCTAAGGTGGTCCTTATCCGATCCTGGTTTGACAGTGACTTAGATGCATTTGTTGCAGATTGATACTGTGTACTTGCAGAATGATTCAGGTTGCAATTAGATCCTCAACCCTGATTTCTTGATCCATGCTGATGAGTTGAATTGCCTGCATTGGCTTCATTTTCTTTACTCTGAATTTGTGAACCCTGAATATGGCTTGAACTGGTTGCAGGGTGTCCAACTTTCATAGCCTCAATCACTTTGGACTGATGTGTTGACATCTTAAACTCAACCTGGTCATGAACTTGTTTTTTGGCTGCAACTTTCTCAACCTGGATTTCTACTGCAACTTGAGTTGTATTATTTTCTACTGCAACTTTATCAATTCTGATCTGAGTTGTTCAACAGGCTGTGAACTGGAGTCATGACTTCGACTCTGCTCAGAGTTTTGAGTTCTCGTTGAGTGACGTAATGACTTTCTTAGTTTCAGAACCTTTCGACTCTTACTTGCATCAGGCTCAAGAATGGGAGAGGTCTGATTTGGAGCTGTAGGGTTCAGATTGGAAGTTGCTGCAGGGTTCAGATTGGAAGTTGCTGCAGTTTGGATATCCTCAGTACCAGGAGGAACAACATTTGAAAACAGAAGCGACTTTCTGGTCCTCGGACGCTGCATAGGACTGAGAGTTAATCTGCTTTGCCCTTGGATGGAGACTGAACTTTTGAGTTTGAACTTGCGGCAGTCCCATCTCCCACCTTACCTCTCACCATATCTGCAAGATTCCACATCATATCAATTAGTTATGGTGTTAAAATGATCAATTAAATAACAAATAAAATAGAACCATGTTTTACAACAGAGATACAAAGTAAACTGCATATATATCAGAATCACAAAAGACTCACAGTAGTTAAGGGTATATCAGAAACAGAATCATAAAGCTGCAAAAACATGTACTTGGGATCCCTGTCGACATTCATTCATCGTCTTTATTATTTCCAACCTCTAAACCAACAAGAATCCACTTGTATCATTTAAAGGTTCTGATATAGGATCAATGGCATCAAATGCATGACTTCATCATCTTGGAAAGGCGCGTCTACTGCAGGGACATCAAAATCAAATCTAGGCTTGACTTTACACACAGGCCACCAATCAGCTTTGTCTCTCTTCATGCTTGGATAGGGCGTGTAGTAAACTTGTAATGCTTGAGATGCCAATACAAAAGGTTCATACTTACGTAACCTTCTTCTATGGTTTATATCAACGATTTTGTAGTCTTTATGAACCTTTATCCCCACATTTGGGGTTGTATCATACCAATGGCAATTGAACAAAACAACGCGCTTGATAGGAAGCGCGGGATACTCTAACTCTACAATTTCCAACAAAGTTCTGTAATAATCACTTGATTCATTACTATAATTATACCCTTTTATGCACACTCCACTGTTGAATGTTGATCTCATCTTTCCATGCTCACATGTGTGGAATTTATACCCATTAACAAAATAAACGGGAAAAGTCTTCACATTTCTTAAAGGGCCAAGGGCGACATCTTTGATGAGTTTACTAGTGATGTTGCTCCTTGGATCATGTGCCTATATTAAAAATCAAAACTCAATATTGAAATAAGCATATTAATGATTACTTAGGAACATATGAAACACTTACATAGGTACGAAACCAATTCGCGAATTCTTTCTCAAGCTTAATATCAACTAACCCATCCGTTATGTTGGGTTCTTTGACATGAAACTCCTCTATGAATACCCTTCATGATACGACATTTAAATATGTCATATTGAGTTAAGAAAGAAAACTAACTTAATTGTAAACAACACCAAAAACTTACTTGATATACTCATCAATTTCTTTACAATTTAACAAGACGTACGACCTTGCGGCGTCATACTCTTCACTGGTCAAGCGTCTTGATATTGCTTGCCCATATGATTTTCCCGGATAAGTAAATATAGATAGATTATATTCATTGTTATTCATTGGGCCACCATCATCATTACGCCTCACTCCATTTCTTTTTGTGCTCACATGAGACTTAAAGTAATGAGAGCAAAAGTTTGAAGTTTCTTCCACCAAATAAGCATTACATATCGAACTCTCAACTCTTGCTTTGTTGGTAACTTTCAACTTCAATTTTCTCAAGAACCTAAGTCATTTACATATATATATATATATATATATTTCTTAAAAAAAGAAGTTCCTGTTATAATAAAAGCAATTCATGGGAGGAACTAACCTTTCAAATGGATACATCCATCAGTATTGAACGGGTCCCCCTAGTATTGCTTCATAGGGTAAATGGATTGGAAGATGTTCCATGAAGTCAAAGAAACTCGGTGGTAATATTCGCTCCAACTTGCACACAATAATGAGAACTTCCCTTTGGAACGAAACATATCTTCTTCCTTTATCTCCGTACTTGTAAGATCTCTAAAGAACAAACTTAACTCGGTCAAAGCTTTCCAAACAATGGTGGGCAACATTTCTTGAAAAGCTATGCGAAGTAGCCTTTGCATAAATTCGTGGCAATCATGGTTTTTCATCCCAAACATCTTGTACTTTTTCAAGTCCACACATCTACCCATATTTAATACATACCATCGGGGAACTTGAGTTGTGTCACCCATTTACAAACTACTTTCTTCTCCGCTTTACCCAAGGTATAACAACCTTTTGGATACTTGCCGGTTGCTTCATCTTTTTCCAACTCTCTACGCTTGCAATAAAGTTTTATATCATATCTTGATTTCATATTATCTTTAGTTTTTCCTTTAATATCCATCACTATCAAACACATTCTCCAATACATTCTTCTCAATGAGCATGACATCAAGATTGTGACGGATGAGGTTTGTACTCCAATATGGCAAATTCCAAATTATACTCTTTTTGTTCAAACCACAAGACTTGCATATCGGAGCATTCCAAATTTCCCCATCAACTTCGGTTATTTTTTTAAGCCCCAAATCTGAAATTTGTCTAAGAACATCTTCACCCGTCAATATTAGAGGAGGTAGAGACTCTTCGGTTCTGTTTATCATGAAATCATTTTTATTCCTTCTAAAAGGATGATCCTTCGACAAAAATTGGCGATGGCAATCAAACCAAGACACTTTACTACCATTCTCTAAACGAAAGGCCTTTGAGTGCTCCATACAATATGAACAAACTTTTTTCCCCGAGGTGCTCCACCCGAATAACATTCCAAAAGCCGGGAAATCACTAATGGTCCACATAATTGCGACTCTCATATGGAAGTTTTGTTTAGTAGAAACATCATATGTTGGAACACCTTCCCAAAGAGCTAGCAATTCGGCAATTAAAGGTTTCAAGTAAACATCTAGCTTCCCCTTTGGATTTCTAGGGTTCGGCACAATAATAGTTAAAAACATGTACTCTTCTTTCACGCACATCCAAGTCTTACATTTCTTGACTCTCGTGCAAAAGAATCATTTACCTCATCAAAGTGCTTCCATGCCCACCCATCCGAAAGATAACGCATAACACCTTGTTTATCATGTTCCTCTTCTCCTTGTTCACGGTCTTTATGCCACCGCATGTGCTTTGCCGTGACTTGGGAAGCATATAACCATTGAAGCCAAGGAGTTAGAGGAAAATAATGCATGATTTGGTTAGGGCATTGGGTTTTTCGTCTCTTAGAACCTTCTTTCCATGGTTTATACCGTGGATGGCCAAAAATTTTTCAATTCATCAAGCCTATGTCATCACCCCAATATAACATGCACCCTTTTACACAACAATGGATCTTCTTACACGGGAGACCCAAATCGGAAGCTAGCTTCTTTGTTTCATAAAAGCTATCCACAATTTTATTTTTCGGTGGAATTGAATCCTTGAATAACTCCAAGATATCATCGTAGGCCTTTTCTGATAACCCATGTTGCGACTTTATATTCACAAGTCTAGCAACATGTGACAATTGCGAGACTTTTGAGCATCCTTCACATAGGAATTCATCGGCCTTTTGGAACATTTCATACAACCTTTGAGTTTTTGGATCTGGAGGTTCTTCATTGGCACCACTTTTCCCAAAGTGTGGATCAAATGTAGGACCAATCACATCGATGACCATGTCCCGGTATGTATTTGATCCTACCACATTTCCCCCATTGTGAAGGGTTTGCGATGAAGAAGATCCCCCCGGATCTTCTCTATGGAAAACCCAATCATGGTAATCATCAATGAAACCCTTCTTAAGAAGGTGCAACTTAACTACATCGGGTAAAAGATATCTTTTGTTCTTACATACAACACGAGGGCACCGTATCTTGTTAATGTCCATAAAAGAAGGTTTTGAAGAAGCATACTCAATGAATGAATTAACGCCGGATAAAAATTCTGGATTAATAGACCTACGCCGTTCTAAATGTCGCTCATACATCCATTGTTGGTCAGTTCTCATCTAGATAGTTAAATTTATTAAAGTTCAGAATCAGTTGGCTTAAAAAAAGTGACCTAATCGACTATTATCGAGATCCCTAACTGAATACTAATGAAATCGTATTCATTACAAAATTTCAACAACGACAAATTGGTTTACAAGTCACATAAAATCATTTCTAAAAGAATTTCACATGCATTTCATCATAATATGCGTTCAGAAAAGAAGATTAGATGGCATGCATCACATATCATCTTTAATAAAAGAACAACACATGGGCATCACATATAATTTATACATACATATATATATATATATCCATGATATCATGCATAATCACAAACTTTCAGTTCACAGGCAGATTCAATTTAAATGTCGTTTGGCAGCATACTTGGTTCAACATCATGCATCAATAAAGATGTCCTACATGTCACAAAAAAAGTGATAAGTGTAAGGCTCTACTTACTTGACCCCGGTTTAGACTTCTTCTCACAAACTTTCACCAGCCGAAACGTGACAGAACCTTTCTTCCTTATTCTTAAATGTGAACCTGCAAAACCAAATTACAGAATCAAGAGGAAGAAATTTGGCCTGAAAAAGTAAGCAAAACAACCCTGATCATCTGAAGATATATATCCCAGTTACACATAAACTTTCAGATATTGAAAAAGGCCTATACAGTCAATATGAGGAGTTAAGCATTCAGGACTTAACAGGGAAAGAATACAAGAGTGACAGGTTTCAAATATTCGCAGAAATCCATATCTCAGATCATAATTATGCATACATGGTGGACAAAAATCTTCACATTCAGTGTACTTAGTGTCAATTATGGTACAGATTAGCCTGCAGGTATATATAGTACATGCATACATTCCGTCATAATCCAGCAATCAGTGCAAAGAAATCGATTCAATTAAAATAATGGCAACAGAATTAAGAGTTGAACAGAAAAACCGGATTTTTAATATACTATACAGTAGTTAAAATGATTCAGAATTGGTAAAAGAGGTTGAATAATTCAGAATGATTCTCAGTTGTCAACAAGCTCAGTCTCAGTTGTCAAAAAGCTCAGTCTTTCATTCTTAAAGCATGCAAGTAGCAGAGGATGCGAAAGCATCAATACAGAGGATGGTCGGAATCGACATGTAACATTTGAACCAATTTCTGCTCTAATTATATAGTTAATACTAAACAGTCTACAACCCATTTGAAAATACCCTAAATTTATGCATCTAAAACAGGTTAAATATTTCCATTTTGAATCTGCATGCAAGAAAAGCACAACAGTGAAAGCGAAAGCAAACTACAGTTGTTGAACATTGCAAAAGAAATTTACAGAATAGAAAGAAATAAAATTGGCCTCAAGTATTAAGTAATACCAACACTGATCATCTCTACAAATGAACATCATTTACCCAATAACTTACAGAAGGAAACAAGTCACTACGAGTGAAACAGGGAAATCAATTTTTGTATATACTGGTAATGGTATTCCAATCAATATGAAACAGGCATCAAGAAATATGTCTTACATGTCACAAAAAAAGTGATAAGTGTAAGGCTCTACTTACTTGACCCTTCTCCTCACAAACTTTCACCAGTTGAATAATGCACAAAAGTGATAGAACCTTCCTCCCTTATTCTTAAATGTGAACCTGTAAAACCAAATTACAGAATCAAGTGGAAGCAATTTGGGCTTAAAAAGTAAGCAAAACAACCCTGATCATCTGAAGATATTTATCCCACATTATACATAAACTTTCAGATATTGACCTCGGACTATACAGTCAATATGAGGAATTAAGCATCCAGGACTTAACAAGGAAAGAATTCAAGAATTCAAGGCCAAAATAGAAGTCGGCAACATCTGCAAACTAGTCTATATGGTGGAAAGTATTCTCAGTTGTCAACAAGCTCGGTCTCAGTTGTCAAAAAGCTCAGTCTTTCATTCTTAAAGCATGCAAGTAGCAGAGGATACGAAAGCATCAATACAGAGGATGGTCAGAATCGACATGCAACATTTGAACCAATTTCTGCCCTAATTATATAGTCAATACTAAACAGTCTACAACCCATTCGAATCTACTCTAAATTTATGCATCCAACAACAATGACATACAATTGATTTCACAAGTTTATACCATTGTTAATGCCCTAAACCCCAATTGCAATGGGAATTGCGCCAGTGGCACCATATACCAGCTCAGTGAAGAGGAAAAAAGAGTATCTTTTCAGTAAATGCACAACAATGAAGCATACCATGAACAACAATGCACGCCATGAACTAGGGCTAAAATTAAATCTTAACAACAAAAATCGAACCTTCTTGAGTCGGATTAGGTTTGCACTGGGATATAATAAAAGTAGCGATTTGCATTGGAATCAGATGGAGAAGCCGTCTTTGGAGAAGCCCTCAATCGGAACTGTGTATTACCAAACCTATGGGTTTCCAGTACAACCCTTTGGAGAAGCCCTCAAAGAATGGAAGAAGATGCCTTAGTTTGGTCTAAAATTAGGGCTAATCTCTGAAATGACGCCGGCGACCGATTGGAAGAGGATGTCGAAGGTGGATTTGGGGAAGAAATCGGACAATTGAGAGTCAAGGCAAAATTGGGGACAAGTCGATTGTGTTTTCGGACTTAGGCAAAAATGAGTGTGTTTTGGGACTTAGCCCGATTTGGGGGATTTTTCGCAAAAAGCGGGAGACCCAACCCAAAGCGTGAAAAAATTGGCAAAAGCGGGAACTTTCCCACATTTTTTTCATTTAGAATTTTTTTTCCAAGTTAATTAAATAAAATTTTCTGCTTTAAACATATTAAATGCCTAAATTATATAATGGCCAAAATAAATTACAAAATAGCCGCCCTATTATTTACAAAATGATATCCTTGAAGTTTTTTTTCTTTTTTAACCATATACTAATGTAAATATTTTCACTAACGCCCTTAATAACTAACTTTTTTATTTCAATTTTAAGCCAAATATTATGATATCTACACAACGTCCACTTTGTCCCCCGTCCCAAAAATGATGTTTTACTTTGATTCAAATGAACATCAAAATGAAACTCAATTATATAATCGTTATTGAATATTAATAACAATAAGGTCATAATCGGTTACTGAATAATTTCAACCTTCACAAATTATTATTTACATACAAATTACACTGATTGGGTGTAATCATAACTTATCAAATCATAAATGTGATCACAACTTTATCAATATATGTCTTAATAGTCTATTTCAAGTACATTATCAATATATACTCTATTGTCATGTATGATTATATAGTTCATCAACAGTCTTTTTGGATTGAAGTATATATATATATATATATATATATATATATATTGTCATGCACTATACAATAAGTACCATACATACAATTTGGACAATGTCTATATATGTACAAAGTAGATACAATTTAATATCAAGTGCATTATTTGATCACACTACACGAAAAAAATATACAATGAATACATCGATATCACGTTCATATACATATATATATATATATATATTAATTTAACCAATAATTATGTCAAACTGCCTAAATACAAATTATTTATGAATAAAATTTTAAAATTTTAGAATTATTTTACCAATGAATTACCCACACCAAAGCCGTGGGTGGTGAAGTTTACCCACGCATTCTCCACGCAATACCCACGAAAAAACTACCCGCAAAAAATGTCGTGGCAAACCGTGAGAAACTAGAGTTACCCACGAAAGTTGTCATGAGTAAATCGTGGGTAACTTTACTTACCCATGGCTCACCCACGTCAGTAATTCATGGACAATTTAACTTGCACATGGTTTACATTTGAATTTTTTAGGTGATAACTATTACCCACGAGTTCCCCTCGGAGTAAAGCTCGTGTGTAATTGCGTGCGAAATTCGTGGAGAGCTTGTTGGCGAGAAACTTTCACCAAAGTTTTAAATCTGGAAATGTTACCCACTATAAAAATCCGTGGGTAATACGTGAGTGATATAATTTTCCCACGAGTTTCTCACGGATGTATTTGTGTGTGTAGTTAGTCACAGCTATTCGCGTGGAAAAATTCGTGTTGTTGGTGGGAAACTTTAACCCACGAGTTGCATGCGGAAATGGTACTCACAAAGCCACTTCGTGGGTAATCCATGAGTGATTTAATTTGTCCACGAGTTTTTCATGGATTACTTCGTGTGTGATTTCCCACAAGGTTTGTTGTGGGAAACTCGTGGGGAGATTAATGGCGGGAAACTCGTACCCACGGAATACCCACCACATATTCTTTCGTTTGAAATCTTGTGGGAAATCCGTGGGGAATCCGTGGGGAACACTTTCGGTCAAACCTTCGTGGGAAATGTGTGGGTATTTCGTGGGTAAATACTCACGAATTTCTTACGACCGCTAATTTTTTGTGAGTACTGGCATGTTTTTTGTAGTGCTAATGACTCGCAAATCCAAAATTCCGTTCTTCCTCTAAATGAGATAAGGTTTTTCCTATCAATATGATACGCAAAGATGACACTACCTAGAAGTTCCAACACCACATGATAAACTCTCACAGTTTCAATACTTTCATGGTTTACATGTAAACATTCATCATCATCGAAAGCTGAATAAATTTCTCCCCCTCCTCTAAAGCCAGAGATTATTGATTCCCATGGTCTGTTCCAGTTCCTCAATTCCCCGGGATCAATAACAAAAGAGTTTAACCGACATTCCATTTTAACAACAGAATTTAGATCCCCAGTAACATCAACAACAGCTATAACAATTCCAAACTCGTGGCAACCACACCCATCTAATTTCTGGTTCACCTCATTCGAATTCTCAAACCTTAACTCCAATCCCAATTCATACATAGGACAACATCATCACTAGAATACACGGTTGCACCCAAAAATAGCTAATTTCTTGACAATTATCATTTGAATTTATGCAATCATCATCCCGATTCACACAAGTAACCTTTTCAACATTAGAGATCACTGATTCATCAAAAACAACCTCAATACTACAATTCTTTTCATTCCAAATGAAAGAACCGTAATCATATGCATATCCATCCTCAAAATCCAGACATTCGGTAACATCTATAAGTTTGAGAAAGAGACTTATCTTGTTTTTTATTTCTTGGATCGGCCGTCATTCCTTGGCAAGGATTTGAATCGAAATCGAAGGCACCCATCTCCACCACCTCAAATTCTTGAATCAAAGTCCTGAAGGCTCATCCCTAAGCCAATCTCCTGGTTTCTGTGATGAAATTGATGGAAGTTTGATCTTGGGTTGAGACGGAATCGTAGCGGAAATTGCAGTGGGTATCCAATTGATCTTGCTATTCATCTCGAAGGCTTTTTCCCAAAAAACACTTTGAGATCCTGAAGTTCCTCCCTGAGAATTAATCACTAGTGATCGGTCTTCTAAAGAACTTCTCACCAAGAATGCACCTTTTTCTTTCGATCGGGTGACAAGAAATTCATCCTTGGATTCTCTTTCAGGCACCGCCTCATTTGAAAAATTCTTGGAATCAATAGCAGCATAAAAGCTTCATTGCAAAACCTCCAAATCAGCATCCAATTTGGCTTCCATCTGGTTTTCAAAATTGGCGAGCTTGATGTTCATCTTTTTCACCTGCATTCTCAAATCGTCGCTCTGCAATTGGAGATCCTCCATTTCACGCTGGATTTTTGTTTGAGTCATTGAACCGTCTTCTCGAAGCCATGGAATTCTCGGCTCTGATACTAATTGTTAGGTACAGAGGGTAATCTATGAAATAATTTGAAAGGCGGTGCCAGAATAGTAAGAAAAACGACCAGGAGTTCAGATTTCAGAGTGCATTCAGAAGAACGGGGAAGAAAGAGAGAAGGAGATACAGAGGAAACAGAGTAGCGTGGTTAATTGATTTAGGCAAAGAACAATCCCGTTAATCTTCCCTAACCCGCGGTAGCAATTACAAGGCTTATATAATCATTTCCCTAAATGGTAAAAATAGAAACATATTAGAAATGTAGTCCTGAACTATACTAAAATATCAAACTAACCCCAGATCTTGACCATCCCTCCTCCATAAAACAAACCTTGTCCTCAAGGTTGAAGTCTGAAAAATTTTGAAGATAGAACCCAGTAATTTGTAGCAAGTCTCATGAGCTCTCATGAAGACATACACATCTGAAATGGAGACCCTAACTGTGTCGACTGACTTGCTCTTTCAAGACTTTTGTGGAGAAAATGATAGGTGTTGAGCTGCAACTTTGACACATTTACATACTTTAGCAACTTGCTTTACTCTTGAGAATCTGATGTATCTTGTTTGATTTTTCAGCTGTTGCAACTCCATATGAGATCATTGTGCTCCTAATCCTGGTCACACTCTAGCTCCACCATAAGTGCTCAAGGCCAACTTCCATGTTTCGAGCATTATCAACAAATGATCTTTGTCCCGGATATGAACTTACAAAGTCTTTCTAAAGCTTTTGTCTCAATTCATATTTAGTCCTACGTTTGTGATCTCGTATGTTTCACTTCTCCGACATCTTGCTGAGTTTCTCCCTCATCATATCATTATTAATGTTCCTGTCTCCTCCAATAGCAAAGGCCAAGGAACATTTCCCTTTTTTCTGCAGACAAATGAAGTCTGATACATCACTCCCGATCTGGTGCATCCACTCAGGTGATTTTGATGATGGTTTAGCTTTTCTAACTACTGCAATGACTCACCACCTCTAGTTATAAATGCATACCTCAGAGTCATCAACTATCACATTAACTTCCCATTGCAATTCAAAGAACTCAACCTTGGGAGATTTGGTTTGTCCACACCACATTGTTGAATTTCTCTTGTCTGAACTGGTAACTACCATCAAATATTGAGCTTTGAGAACTCCCCAAAAAATGACTTTGCTTGAAATTAGCTTGTTGCCACAAAGCTTAATAAACTCAAATAACACTCTATCCATTTGGGTTATCCATTGAAGTGCAACCATTCCCCCTTAAAAACTGCCTAGTCCTCAAGGCTGCAAAATTCAGAAATGCTTAATACCCACCACCTTTGATATTGTACTCCAATCTAATTCAAAGAAGTTTGAACACCATTAATGTTCCCAGAATTCTGAAAAGCTTTCGACCCAAACTATTGACAAATTCAAACTCAAACCAAATTACTGGCACTTTATAAACATCACACCCAGTTTGAACTTTGCCTCCTGAACCCAAGATTCATAACTGGTCTTGTTCTCAAGGTCAACATTCTCAGCATCAGAATTACTCCTCTCAAGCTCAGTACTCAAAACATTTAGTAGCTTCTGAAGGCCTTCGAGTAAGGCTTCTTTTCCAAGTTCAATACATATCCCAACATTTCCCAAACCAGAACAACAAGCTGGGTCAACTGGATCTCTTACATGCTGAAATTGACCAATTCCTGCGATGCTAGTACTTCCTCTGAAGCAAGTAACAACTTCATACCAACAAGTATGCCCTTCACTAGTTATATTCAGTACCATTTTATCAAATCCACATTCAGTTGAAGTATTTAATGACCACAAATCTGAAATTCCATTCTTCCCCTATATGAGATAAGTTTTTCCTATCAATATCATACCCAAAGATGGCAATGCCTAGAAGTTCCAACACCAGATGATAAACTCTCACAGTTTCAATACTTTCATGGTTTACATGTAGACATTCATCATCATCAAAAACCGAATAAATTTCTGTCCCTCCTCTCAAGCCATATATTATTAATTCCCATGGTCTATTCCAGTTCCTTAATTCCCCGGGATCAATAAAAAATGAGTTTAACCAACATGCCATTTTAGCAACAGAATTGCGATCCCCAATAACATCAACAACATCTATAATAATTCCAAACTCGTGGCAACCACACCCATCTAATGTCTGGTTCACCCCATTCGAATTCTCAAACCAGAACTCCAATCCCAATTCATACATAGGGAAACATCATCACTAGAACTCACAGTTGTACCCAACAAATAGCTAATTTCTTGACAATTATCATTTGCATTTATGCAATCATCATCCCGGTTCACACAAGTAAGCTTTTCAACATTAGAGATCACTGATTCATCAACAACAACCTCAATACTACAATTCTTTTCATTCCAAATGAAAGAACCGTAATCATATGCATATCCATCCTCAGAATCCAGACATTCGGTAAGATCTATAGTTTGAGAAAGAGAATTATCTTGTTTTTTATTTCTTGGATCGGCCGTCATTTCTTTACAAGGATTTGAATCGAAATCGAAGGCACCCGTCTCCACCACCTCAAATTCTTGAATCAAAGCCCCGAAGGCTCATCCCTAAGCCAATCTCGTAGTTTCTGTGATGAAATTGATGGAAGTTCGATCTTGAGTTGAGACAAAATCACAGCGGAAAATGCAATGGGTTTTTAATAAATCTTACTATTCATTTTGGAGTGTTTTTCCCAAAAAACACTTTGAGATCCTGAAGTACGTCCCTGAGAATTAATCACTGCTGATCGGTCTTGTGAAGAACTTCTCATCAAGAATGCCCCTTTTCTTCCGATGGGGTTGCGAGAAATTCATCCTTAGATTCTCCTTTGGTCACTGCCTCATTTGAAAAATTCTTGGAATCAATTGCAACATAAAAGCTTTGCTGCGAGAGCCTCCAAATCGGCATCCAATTTGGCTTCCATCTACTTTTCAAAATTGGCAAGATTGATGTTCATTTCTTTCACCTGCCTACTCAACTCCTCGCTCTGCAATTGGAGATCCTCCATTTCACGCTGGATTTTTTGTTTGAGTCATTTAACTGTCTTCTCAAAACCGAGGAATTCCTCGGTTTTGATACCAATTGTCAGGTATAGAGGGTAATTACTGAATTAATCGGAAAGGCAGTGCAGGAATGGTAAGAATAGCGACCGAGAGTTCAGATTTCAGAGGGGATTCAGAAGAATGGGGAAGAAAGAGAGAAGAAAATACAGAGAAAACAGAGTAGCGTGGTTAATCGATTTAGGTCAAGAACAATCCATTAATCTTCCCTAACCTGCGGTAACAATTACAAGGCTTATATAGCCATTTGCCTAAATGGGGAAAATAGAAACATATTAGAAATATAGTCCTGAACTATACGAAAATAACAAACTATCCCCAGATCATGACATGGTATCAGAGCCGCAGGTTGGTTGAGTCTGGTGTAGGCTACGTGGGCCTGGGAGTTGTGCACCCTGGTTATTCCATGGAACTCAGCACTTTGAAAGTTATCGACTTTTTGACTTGAAGTAGAGGTGGGCTTAGTGCGGTTACAATTGAAAAAGGCATTTGACTTTGATGTGGTGAGTTACTCATGAGGGGGGAGATTCTTGAGGTCATAAGTTAATAGTCCCGCATCAGTATCTGGGAACAATAGATAGCAGTTAAAAAATAACTTGAACCTAAAACAAATAACTTTGAGGTTTTAAGTTGAGGAGGGTTCTTACTTACTTATTAGACTTGATATTGGAACTTTCTGGGACTCATCTCCCGAATCGAAATTCTTGACAGTTATACATACACAGACAAACATATATACACAGACAAACATATATATATATATGCATAATTTTTTTCAAACTTTATAAACGTGATATACTTTCACCTATATGCACGAAGGGAGTTATGTACTTCTGTAATGAAATCAACATTCCCTAATTAGCAATGAGAGGAGCATACCACGACACATTATTAATTTAGGGGTTTCAAAATGGGTTGGTCCGGATTGGCGGGTTGGCGGGTTTTTAAGTAATTTAATATTATGCGGGTTAAATCAGTAACCTGCATAACCCATCAGGCCAATCCAAACCTGATCTGTTTAATAAACAGGGCAACCCAACCCAACCCATTTATTATATGGGTTCAAAATTTTAATCCAAACTCGTTTATTTCGTGTTGGGTTAGTGTCGGGTTCACAAATCCCAACCCAAATTGACACCACCAATATTTATGTATAAGTCCAACAGAAAGATTTGAACCGACCCCAAAATTGAGTCAAAGGAGAATAAAGATATAAATAGGGAAAGAAAGAAAGAGGAATCATTTGATCATTAACCCTAATGTTTCAACCAGTGTTGTAAAAATCAGACCGGGCCGGTCGGTTGGACCGGCTCAACCGCGAACCGGTTAGGAGTTCGGTCCGATCCTGCTTTAAAACCGAGCAGTATTTAAACCGGTCAAGTCCCGGTCAAAATTCGATTGGACTGCGAATCGGAAAAAGACTGGTCAAACCTGGTTTTTGTCTTTTTCCTCGTTTGTGACTTTTTTCTTTATGTTATGACCCTAGTTTTTTTGTAAACTTGTTGAATTGACCACTATTTTTTATTTTTGTGGTTATTTTAGACAATAAATTATATATTTTCTCAACAAGTCTCAATTTTTGAGTCCTAAATATCTTTAGTGTTGAAAAGTTTTAGTTTTGATGTTAAATACATATGTTTAAATCAATATTTTTCTTATTTCAATCATAAATTTATTATATTTTTAAGAAATTCTAACATAGAAATTATTATATTAATACTTATAACTTTAGTTATTTTATTATTAATATTTAGAATTAAAAATGATATATGACATCATCCGGTCTTATTGGGTTTTATGTTCCAGGCTAAAGGGGTTGACCCAATGACCTAATGAATCCCTATTGACACCGGTCCGGTTCCAAATTCGGGTCTGACAACACGGGCTTCAACTGCTTTATTACACTGACTAATATAGCTAACTCCAAATTCAAACAACGTTTATACTAAATTAGTTTAGCGCATTTATACATTGATATCAAAATTTTCTCACAATCCCAACGTGTTTGGACAAATGATTATTATCTACATAAGAAATCTCAATAATATGTCTACCAATTGTATTGGTAGATCTATAAAGGTTTATCACAAACAAATACAACAAAATGACATCTTGTAAGTAGTGTTTTACTATTTTATTTTTTAATATCATCATCAACTGTAACTAGATGATTTCCAGTAAATAAACGAAAATTCTATTTCTCATAAAAACTATAAGACTTTTTGAAAATAATAATAATAATAATATATATATATATTAATAGAGGATGGAAAAAGCTGATTTGGCATAAAATTATAAGCTCAATTAAGTTTTCATGTAACAAATTAGATTTTACCGTAATGTAATAATAATTTTACCATTTGAATTAAGATGAAAAAAATCTAAATGATGTAATTGGTTTAACAAAATCTTACCTTAATCAAAAAGTTATGGTGTTGGGATAAAGATATGATTTTTATCTTAACCCAATCACTAATTATGATTTTTTTTTAAATAAATACAGTATGATTTTTCAGTTATTTTCACAACATACAGTTGTTGGGTCATATATTACTTCCATTTGAAAATTTCTGAAACACCAATAGAGCCCGATTTCCTAACTACTTTTATCCTAAATATTATACTAGATTTGAGAATCGTGAACTATTTAATCTGAAGCCTACACCTCCAGAGAACCAGATACTATATTTTAATTCTTGAAAATTGTTGGTTGTTTTTATCTCTAGTTATTTTGGTTGATATGTTTCTAACAATTTTTAAGAATGGTGGTTGACAAAGTATAATGATGTTCTGTCAAAACTTTTTGATTATCCCGTAATAAAAGGATTTATTGCTTTCAAGAATTTATAGTTGGACTGAAAATCTACGTACCAACTCGCCATTGATCCTTCCCTGATGGAACATAACAAGACACCATCGACCTCGGTGCGGTGGCGTTGGTTTTTTGTTGTTTCGGTTGACTGCGTGAAATAGTAATCTAGTGGCGGGCTTTGTCTTCCAACAAAAGAACTTGTTGCATTTGGGGCTCTTTGTACATCCCCATCTTCGTATTCGTTGTTGTCAACAACAAAAACAAAAAACACAAAAAGAAAAGAATGTTGAGGCTGGGCAAGGTCAAAACAATAGTTAGCACTGTGTTTGGTGTTTATTTTTTTTGTCTTTGGTCGTCATTACTAAAAACAAAAAGTGGGGTGTTGTTTGTTAAGTGAAGTAATTTTTACTAAAAACATGGAGATTATTTTTTGTTTATAATATAATCTTTTCATCTCCTGTATAAACGTATTTTATACCCGTTATATATTTCTCGTACAATGCACGGAGTAATCTAAAAAGTAAAGTAGAAAAAAACAAAATGGGAAAATTGAGACTTCAAAGTTTTATAGTATAGTTTGAAACTTGACCGCAGCTGCTAGTGAAACACTCCCTTGCCCCTCTTCATTTCTCACCGGCGCCACTGCCGCCGCTGCCCCCGGTTCTTCTTCGCTAACCGTGTACAATACCAGTTTTCCTTCGCCTTCGTCGGTATCTAAGAAGTGAAATCCTTACTTCATGAAGTTCTTCTGCAAGAGCTTCCATAGGATTTTCAATGTGATCAGCCATGAAGGGTCCAATTGTAAGCATAAAAATGAAAAGAAACAATTCTTTTTCTGCAGCGAGTTAATGTTCTCTCTGTTTTCTCTACTTTCCAAAAGTTAGTTTTTTTTAGATGTTTCAAGAGGTTGCATTGTAATCCACATCTGGTTGGAATTTATACTAGTTATTATACAGGATTCTTGTTCGATAAATTTTGAGTTCTTACGTTTTGGCTTAAAATGGAATCTGATGTTTGTTTTGTTCAAGGATTCATCAAGGTTTGAGTAAAGTAGGAGCTTTGTAAAAGTGATGTTGGTATGCTTCATAGTAAGTTTAGTAAGTTTGGCACCATTAGGTTATGCATTTGGAGCTTAGAGAAACTATGTGAGCTGGAAAATTATTGTTGTGGTTTTCAGTTTATAAATTGATAACTATGGTGTGCTCGGGATAGATAAGAAGTTGAGAGTCACTTGAGATGGATGGTCGAGAGTCTAGACATTTGCATATAGTTCTAAAAAACATGTTACTTCTAGAAATGAATTTGTATATTCGACCTCTCATAATATAGTGAAGGATTAGTTGTTGTGATTACTAGTCAAGGTATCCAAAATTCATCTGCAAAAAGAGTATTCCCGATCTATAATTGTCGCTAAATACATGTACAGACTTTGATCAAGCTATTTGGTTGTGACCTGCTTTCTTGAAGATTAAACTTGTGTACCTTTGTTTTGGTTTTGGTCAGAACTGTATGAAAAGATTTCATCGTTTAGCTAAGCTATCAAAGGGAGGAAGCTCTGTTCTTGGATGGCGAGGAATTGAATTGTTTGCTGCTGAAAAGAATTTTGGCATTGCAGGGAGTATTTTGGCTCTAGAGAGATGCACAAATTCCACATCCTGTAGATATAATTACAGCACAAAAAATGGCTCAGACTTGAGCAGAGATTTTTTTGTCCAGCAATGGCTTGAGGGTCGTAAAATAAGAAATGCTGATGCTAAAAGGCGGAATAAAGGTCAACAATATGCTGGTAGTCGGTCTTCCCAAGGATCATTGCGGAGACTTTTTTCTGGTGGATTTGATTCTTATGATGGGGCAAAGCGTCCCTTGAGGCAACCACCGATGAGTGAGCCTGTTACTGGGTATCTGAAACCTACATCGATAGAGGAGGTAAGATTTCAGACATTTAATTCTTGGCATGGCTGGTGATCCTCTTTTTCAGATTTTGTATGCAGATGATCAGTACTTTTGATTCATAGGGTTCTTTTATTTAGGCACATCTTGCTCCTCTTTTGGCGAGATCCAACTTGCTGATTACTAGGGATATAGAATGGGCAAATCTTGCGTTTGGTTTTGAGCAGGTACTGTTTGAACCCTTTACTCTCAATTCTGCATACGCTTTGCATGATACGATTTCAATTTGGCATCTTCGCTCTTCTTTGTGATTCACATAACTTGTATAGAATAGACTTAATCTGCCAAGGTTCATAAACACAACGAATTAATTTCCTTAACAGATAACATTTAAATCTTGAATCGTAAGGGTTAAGGTCTAGAGTAATGCTTAGATTTAATTTGGTAACAGACATATTGCAGTAGTTTTTGTAGTTCTCATTTAATTTTGGCATTGATATCTTGACTGTCTTGTGAAAGTTATGGTAATAGATTGGTGTTTGTGTTATTTGAAGGTTTTTGTTTATGCCAAAGCACATAACTATTATCTGATTCAAGTCTTCAATCTTTCTTTTCTCATGGTACTGTTAAATATGATAGTGGTTATGATATCAATATTGGTATTGTGACTTAGTAGCATTCTTGTTTACCTGCTGCATGCCTCTATATCGTCATATTATCATGTTCCCATTCTGCCGCTTTTTCTTTCATCATTTATGCACAATAATTGCTAATTCTAAGGCTGTATTTGCAGGAGAACCAGTATGCCATAGTTGACGTTTATTACCCCCATTCAGTACGTTCTGTTCTTTCCTTCTTCAAAAAATTTTTAGTTGTTGAGCTGATTGACATGTAAATTTGGAAAAACTGCTAAATTTTTTTCCTTTCTCGATTTCTTAATCTGCTCCTTATTCTTAGCCTGTAGGTTATATCCGGGAGCAGAGTAATCTGATCATGAGACAGGTACATTTTATTTTCCTGCTAGAATAGTTTATAAAATTCTACGCTGTAAGTAACTTTGCAAACCTAAAATTCTTCGCAGCTCTTATAGTTCTTGTCTGTGTATGCATTCTCATACGTAGTATAAATTACTAAAAGATAAAGATCTACCTAAAAGGCTAAAAGGGTCAAAACAACTTTCAAATTGGTTAAGTATACTACAAAGAATGGTCTCCCCATATTACACATTCTTGTTGGGGGCAAATGCTTAGTCTAATCAGAAGCATTTGCTGTTAATAGTCTAATCAGACATGCATGTGAAAACTGAAAACTCTTCATAGCGGAACAAATGCCGATAAATTATGGTCCTGCAGTATAAAAGGTCATGTTGCATACTGTTGAAGGAAGATTCTTTAAATTAATTTCCAGATTCAAGATTTTGGGTGATTCAAAAATATGACCCTTTTCTTGCTGGGTGATGACCATAGTTCAGTAATAGGAACAATTCTAGGTTCTCCTACTCTGGACCGCTTTGTATCTTTTCTTGTTCTAATTTTATTGGCTGTTGCCGAAGTTATTTTGTTTATATTCATGAGAATCCTGCTCCATTTTTATAAGCATCAGATTCATACAAGCGCATGAAATGTATTGATGAAACCCCCCTTCCCCTGAGATCCTGGTCTTCACCCGGGATATTGCTTTATCTACCTTATGTGGAATATGCTGCGTTGCAGGAACAAATCGTACACACTCTTAATGAATCAAATTACATTTTACTGTTTCATTTCAGCTGTAAAAGGTTTTTGTCGTTTTCAGTTTCCTTTTCAACAACTGTTGGTAGCGTGTGCTACAGACTTGATGCTCAAGAACAGTTTTTGATTCTATGTTCCCTCTGTGATTATTAAGCTGGAAACAAACAGGATGTACTGAAAATTTATGCCATTGGTGCTGAACTACTTGTTCACTCTTCTTCAGCTTCTGCGTTCAAGGCGTCCTTTTGTGGCATACATCACTGATGCTTTGGGAAATGAGCTCTTTAGGGTATGGCACTTTAATGGAATTTATTTTTTTATCACTCTCTTTAAGTTATTTTTACCTTTAACATTCATTTTGTGAAAATTGCGTGTATTATCTACATTTAGGTTCGCAGGCCTTTTTGGTGGATAAACAGTTCAATTTACACCGAGGTTAATGGAAAGGTATTCCAAGTGAAATTTTACCTTATTTTGGTGTTCAAGTGTTTCTTATTAGTCTTTTCTGAGTAGTTTGTGATAATACATTGTAATTATGTTGCTTATAATCTTTTCCGTTTTTCTTTCTTCACAGGAGATTGGTGTTGTTCATAGACGGTGGCATTTGTGGAAGAGAATTTATGACTTATACTTAGGGTGATCTCACCTAACTTATTACTTTTTCTGTATTGTAAGGCTTTTTCAGGTTCACAAAGTTTTATCCTACAGCTATCTTACTCTTATTGCATGTGACTTGGATGATTCCTTGATTCCTTTGTAGGAATGAGCAATTTGCGGTTGTTGAGAATCCTGGATTCTGGAACTGGACCTTCACACTGAAGGACATCAATGGGGATGTGCTGGCGGAAATAGATCGTAACTGGAGGGGTTTCGGCTTTGAGGTTGCATTTACTTATATATTTATTTCTCATTCTCGGCTTTGATCCCTTTGGAAGTGAGGCAGTTGCAGGGGATGGTTCAACGATTTGAAATACGTTTAGTACCTGTATCCCCTAGTGAATGGCCTCCATATCGAATTATGGATGGAGCTAGTTGCTTGCTTGTGATGCTGTTTTTGCTTTTATTATCAAAAGGTTTCATGTTGGCTTTCCCGTGGCTGAAGGAAGGAGAACATGGGAAATATTGTTGCTGCTTTCTTGCATGCAAATCAATTTGGTTTATGATAAAAATGGTATCAGAATTGAATTAGAGAATGATTTAAGTAGGAGAGGATATAAGAGGTCTGATATGCTGTCTCCATCTGATGCTTATTTCAGCATATGACAACGTGATTCCAGAACCTAATTTGAGAAATGTTGTGTTTAACGGAAGTGGATAGAAAGATCTGAATGTGCTTGTTCTCATGTGATGCAGCTTCTCACTGATGCTGGCCAGTATGCTATTCGATTTGGCACAACTGATTCCAGTAAACACCATGGAGAGGTAAACTATTGACAAAAACAGGTTTTTTTTAAAAAAGAAAATCTGTTCATTATCTAAATACATAGCTCTGCTTCGCAGGATCAACAATTAGAAGTGAAGCATCCTCTGACTCTGGCACAGAGAGCTGTGGCGGTTGCACTGGCTATCTCTTTAGATAATGACTATTTCTCCAGACATGGAGGCTGGTAAGTTTTTTGATCTCGACAATAAGAAAAAAAAATGGAGTGCTCGGCATTAAATTTTTCATTTGGAAACAGAAAGAATATGCACCCAGAAAAAACATCGGTACACTATTTGATGCCAATGTTATGTTTCAGAAAACATTGATTGTCTGGGGCACATTTTGTTTTCTCGCACTTATCTGATTCATGTTTCGAGCATGCTCAATACCTATCTCTGTCGAAACAAATTTTTTTTTGCTCAAGTTATATTAAGATGGAAGTCTCATTCATGGTTCTCAGAGGGCGCCGGATGAGTATTTAAGCGAATTCATATTAGATCCAAGGCCATTCGCTGTGGCCCTTTGATGGGTTTTCTATGCTAACCAGAACATAATGTGAACTTACAAAGATAAGTTTCCAGCTAGCACAAAGTCTTTTCCGCAGTATACATTATATAGGATAGTCTATTTAAATCATATATTACCATAGTGTTTCATCAGAACATTCTCGACATCAAAAAAGATTCACTAGTTGGAAGTGTAAAACTCATCCTTATTTAAGGTTAGGTATGATTACTTGAAGAGATTCCTTCCACCCATCTTTTAAACAAATTCTTTATGCTTGAAAGCTTGCTATTCAAAGGAGGAATCAAATTCTAAAAATGTTTGTAGTGAGCATCTGGTACATGTTATGAAATCTGCGATTTGGTGATCATATTCTTGTTTATGATTGAGCATATTTGCATAAACTGAGAGAAGTCAGTGGTGATGAGATTTGGCTTAGTCAGTATAGAGCCAATACAAATTTGGTGATTGCCTTGAGATTGGTTTTCTTCAATACTGATAGTAAGCGTTTTTCATTGCTCTCTCCTCCTACCGTTTTTTAATGTCTACTCTTTTGTTTACCCATAATGTAGATAACAATAGGAAGGAAATGCTGATTGGGTGTAAATGGAAAATATTACAGGGAATTCGGGGATATTATTATTCTTCACTATTGTACCTTAACTTTTGAATTCTTAACATAATTGTGTTTGCAGGGGCTTTCCTATCTTTCTAGTAGAAGAGTGAGGTTGCATTATCATCATCTGCCCTATATATTTCCTAAACAGGCTGTGGTATGATATAAATCGTCTTTTCAAGTCGAAGGTTTTTCATTGAGATCATAGTTGATAATCAGATGGATTGTTTCTCCAAAAGCTAGATTGTGGATCCGATGAAAATTGATCTGGAACTGGAATTGCTGCATTTGTTCTGGTACATTGTTGTAAAGGGAGATATGATATGATACTTGTAGATCTTAAACATGTAAATGCATGTCGCTTGCATTTCCTCCTCAAGAGGGTTTTGAAATTGGAAAGACTCGAAAACTTAAATTATATTATATTATATATAAACTTCTAGTTCTTTGTTCATCTTTTGATACTAGTCATGTTTATCAAGGCAGAGGGCATGTTTGAAATAACTTCAAACACCAAAAATTCTTCTGTGATCTGCAACATTTTGAACAGTTGATATTGTGTGATCGGCATTGTCGTCTTCTACTCTGATGTCTGTAACATTGATAATGACGACGACGGTGATGATCTATCCATCATTGTAGGCCGGTGACTGAAGGGCCATCTAATCAAATCCACTTTAGTAAATTGCAAATTCTTCTTTGCCGTCCTATAGATTTTCAACTTATGATAGCATTTCAAATAAAAAATAACCTACTCCAAAAAGCTAATAACAAATTCCTATCGTGATATTACCACATATTAATGTGTTTAAAGCGTAAATGACTAATTTGTAAAAATTAAGAAACTAGTTAGTTGTTTTTTAGGGGAGCTATCTATGTTATCCATATTAAAAATTGCCCAAATCTTCAAGGAACTAATCAAATTAAAAATTTCATTGGTTTAAGTTGGGGTGAACTTGGAAATATAATACTGTAAATGGAACCTTTAAGACTTCAACTGATTTATAAAGAGGATTAATAGAAACCTTAAAAAAGGACTTAAAGACTTGAAATAAATAGGATTAATAGAAACCTTAAAATATGACTATTAGACATGAGGGAATATTACTGTCAAATAGATTATCAAAAAATATTTATTTCGAAAATTTCGAGCCGAGAAGGTTCTGGGTTGGTGTAAAATTCCTTTTCTTTCATATCTTCTTTTTCTTCCCAAATTGGCGGTGTATTATTTTGGTTCGGTTGAATGGTATTTTGTTTGTGATGGTGAAAAATTGCTTTCATATGTAAACATTACTTCAAAGTGACCACAAAGTAGTCGAACCCTTTTTTTTTTTTTTTCCATTGGTTGGACTAACCGACTTCACTTCTAATGGAGGTGGCTGTCTATTTCTTAACCTACCTACCGTCCATTTTATTGTTTTTTTTTTATACAAAATGGAGAAAAACATAGAAAATTCCCCCGAAGAAAAAAGAAAAAAAAGTATAGACAGACCCAATAAAGAGTTTATAATTAAATTCTAAGTCGACCCTAAGGATGTACAACTAATAATTTTTCTTATCTTAAAAAAAATGTGGTGATGATTTTTTTACAAGTGAATAAAAAGATGGAGAAAATTTGTTCGGTTTTGTTTCTAGAAAAATTTTATGGTTTTGGTGATTAGTAGAACGCATGAATTGAGTTGAATATTGTTTTTTATTAACACTACTTCAATCTTTTTTCATTTTTTTTTTGTTTTTTGGTTCTTCGGAAAGACAATACAGCTTCAATCAACTAAACTTAATAATTTTGTAGTAAAAAATTCGATAGAAAAAATTATCCGAAATTCTTAAATTGTGTTACTTGGAATACAAACAAATACTATTCATCCTAACATGCCACAAAATCTAACAAAAACTATAATAAAATCACCGACCAAAAGCAATGGTCATTTTGTCCTATTGAGTGTAGCCTCTGAGCCAAATGTATATTATGGATGGAGAGTAGCAAAATTATTATTGATCTTTTTCCTTTTTTTCGTTTTCACCAATAACAAAAGGAGAAAAGAAAATTTCCACAATAACTAATGAACCACAAAAAATCGAGAAATTTTATGACTACTTACAGCGCCAGTCATCCGTAAATAATTTCTCTTATATGATAATTACTTATCATATAAATTTACGGAATAAAAATAATTTTAACATACATGTTAACTGTCACAAGATTTTGGTAGTGTATGTTACTTAATATTCAAAATTATTGTTTCAACTTGTCCGGCTTCTAGTCATATAGGACCTTTACGAAAATTTCCATTTATCTTTCTTTTATTATTCATGACTTTCTCTAATTAGAAGACTATTTTATGTGAATCCATTATTTTTTCCTTTTCTTTTTTTTTTGATTCCCTTCTCCAATTTTATTGATTTATTAATATTTAGAGCTACTAGGTTTTTCTTCTGTCGTGCTTCCAATTAATTTTCATGTTGCTTGCTGATACTTTTGCCGTCTTATGCTTTCTTCATAACCTCAAGAAAACAAAAAGGTTCGTTTCTTTTATCTTCTCTATAGTTTTGCCCCATTTACATTATTTATGTGTGTATCATTAAAATACCTCACAATTTGATTCTTTAATTGGATGTGGTTGTTCCAAAGTATTGGAAGAGTTAAACAACTTGAATTTAAATTGTGCCTAATACTCTCTTCCCTTCATCCCAATTTAATTAATAGTTCAAACTCTCAAAAAAATCTAAATATTGAATTTTCATATTAATAAAATAGTTTCGGTTTTGATATTTGTCAGAGGTAGTACTAATTAAAGTTTTATAATAAAATAGATTTCTTTTTAGTTGGACGGACGGGGAGTATCGAAAAATCTTAAAATAAAATGATGATACATGTTGAACTTACTAGTTTCTTTTTTCTTTTTTGTATATAAAAATATTATTAGCTATGTTAATTAGCATTTTTTTTAAAAAAATAGGATTATCTGAGGAAAGGTATTCTTAAATATACTGTCTCTTTTTTGTTTTTAAGAAATTAAAACAAATTTATCATTAATTATATTGTGTATTAGAGTAGTCTAAGTTCTTTGACACAGCTATTTAAGTTCTTTGAAGTTTTAACTGATATCACATTATGTAGAAGTAGTTTAGTTCTCAATGCATGCTTGAGAGTTGAAAGATGCATTCACGTGATATTCTTATTATTTGCATATATTAAAGAGTTCATACAAGACATTTTTTTTTGTGTGTTTTTTGTTTTTTGTTTTTTTTTTTGTTTTTTGAAAATTACACATGATGAATAAGATAAAGCACGATTAGGAGAGAAAAAGTCTTAGCCTGGTAATAAAATTTCCAGTGAATCTCCAATGAGTTGCACCAATTTTATCACGAGTGGGTTTATGCAGTTTTAAGAAAAAATAATATATAATTCTTTGTGTTCTATAAACTCTTCAAGTGAATTATTATATTTATTATATAAAAGAAAATTGAAGGTGAAAAAAGGAGAGATTAATTTCAAAGCTTTTAACCATAACAGATTTTCTTTTTTTTTTTCTAAAAAAATAAGTAATTATAAAAATAATTGTAGAGTCACAAAGATTTTTATCAATCATGCATCATTAACAAAGTTAAACAATCACATTAACCATGTTAATCACACACTATGAATTTTGTCAAATTGTCTCAAATGAAATTGACTAAAAAAGAAAAATAAAAAAGCAAAAAAAAAAAGCTGAAAAGGACAATAAGGAAAACCAAAAACAGAAAGGAAGAACAAATAATAAATTACAATATAAATGAAAGTAATTAATCCTCCTAATATACAAGGTGCACAGAAGATAGAGGGAAAAAGACAAGAACACCATGGAGGAGGAAAATGATGATGGAAGCTTATTCATAAATCATAAATGTCCAAAACAAACAAAATGTCCCATGTTTGCCTACCCTTTTCCGCCCAACACTTCACTTCCATGAATTCCATCTCCATTTGTATCTCCAAGTCAAGTCCCCACACCCCTCCACTTTTTGCTCTAAACTCTTACTATTTGAAAAATTTTCATCACTTATTAGTTCGCCTTGTTCTACAAAGCCCACTTGCAGAATTCAGTTAATCCACATGTTTGTTGAAAATTTGTTTCTTTTATGTCATTCTGGAATCTGGGGTATGGGTTTTTAACACCCTTTTGATTTTTTAATGTTGTTGTTTCCTAATTCCGTGGTATTCAGTTACCTTCTTCATGTGTTTTTTTTTATTCGGGTTTTCAAGTTGTTTTCTGGCTCTTTATTCTTTCAAGGCTTAGTTTCTGTTGATATGGTTGAAATGTTCTCAATTCACTGATTTTTTTCAATTTAATGTTTGTTTACAGGTTTTCTCTGATCGCACTTCAAGGAAGAATTTTGCTTTCTATTGGTACTGTTGGTGACAATAAGACATAACACAACTCTCAGAAACTTTTTCAGGCGATTGGTTATCTGCAGGTATGGGATCATGTTTAGGGATGAGTTGTTTAGTAAAGTTGTGTGGATGATCATATTCGTATGTATATTACAACATGTAGACGTTGGTTGGTAATCTTCTGCTGGGATTCTGTTGATGTGCAGATCGTTTAATGAATCAATTATACACTAATCACGTTTGGAATATGGTAAAAATTAAATCTTGATGTATGGATTGTCCCCAACATATCTGATGATCAAACTACATGGAAAGGGTTATGTTTCGAAAATGTGGTAACTGTGATGTTGGAAAGATCCTTAACTTTGTTTCTCCCTAATGTGTCTATGTACTGGGTTACCAACCAATGAAGACTCTGTCTCGAAGTTTTGGTGTCTCAATAGAATATATAAGAGGTTTCTTGTTGCATATATACAAATGCCTAGGTTGTGAATTTTTAATTCATCGCAATTAACTTTCTGGAAGCTGCAATTACAAATTGCGGTTGGGATGGCCTTTCCTCTGCTCTTTGCCTTTGTTACTTGTTTGGATTTCAGATTCTGTGTTGTGTTGTGTTTTCTTGGAACGCATCTTTGATTTAGGCCCTTTTTTGGCTTGTGAATGGCCATGAGTTGAGGTAATTAGGCAAAGAATCTTCATGCTTCTATCAGAAGAATACTTTCCTCCCCCTCAATTCAGTTTACCTGAAGTGTTCAACTCCCTGATAATTTTAAAGGCCTTCAACGTCATCCTTTCATGTCAGACTTGTTTCAGAGAGAAGAAAGCACAAGTTTTATTTGCCATACTTAACTTGAAACTTATAGGCAATTTACAGTTTCTAGATCTGTCAACAATTATCATGCATATTATTGTTTCAGCTTGGTCTCATTTCTGTATACTTACTTCTGCAGGATTCGTAGTACAGTAATACCTTATGGCTTCGTTGGATATTGACACACCTTGGATATGCACATCCAGTGAGTCCTTCGATGATTCACTAAATATACACATAGAAGAAGTTGACCCCACTGATACTTTAGAAGCTCTAGACAACTGGAAGCCTGTTGAACATTCTAGCCGCAATATTCCGAAGCCTCCTCCTCTTCCAACTAAAACCAGTAAAACAACCAAGATTCAGAGATGTCTTCCTGGTTCATGCAGCATTCCGAAAGAAACCATGGGTTTATGGGACACACTTTTCAAAGAAGGGCATGCGGCAGATGTGCAGATTATAACAGAGAACAAATCCATAATTCCTGCTCATTACAGTGTTTTGGTAGGTATTTGATCCAATGAAATTGTGTTCAGAACCAAATTTGAAATACCTGTTTGTTGATTGTTTGTGCTATTTATTTGATCTGGCTTGTGATGAGAACAAATTTCCTTTTTTTTTGTTCTGCACTAGCTGATATGAGTTCACTTCTCCCCTTTGATGTAGTGTGTTGCATCGCCAGTGCTGAGGAACTTTTTGCAGCAATCCAAACCAAGGAATGGTATAAGATACATAAAGATTCCTGGGGTACCTTATGATGCCATATATGTTTTTGTACGGTTCCTTTATTCATCCTGGTATGTTGCTTTCTAATTCATTTTCGTCTACCTTTCAATGTGTTGTTTAGTGTACCCATATATTGTTGATAATAAATATTGATTTTTGATCACATGATTAGTTTCTTGTGTCCTTAAAGAAATAATTAAACACTGCCAATCTCTTTCTCGAGTTTTGCCAAGATGGTGTAGAATGTTAACTTAAAGTTTGACCATATAGGGTACTCATGACCATAAACGGGAATTTCTTAATCTAGAATCCCCTATAACAATAGTCAGTGGCATTGTTAATGATAAAGATTGTAATACAACCTTGTTTCATAGAATGCTTTTTGTTTTCTTGTTCATTCTGCCGAACAAAAAGTGGATGGCCATTTTGTGCGTGTCTGAAATTCTGAATCTTCACACCTTGCAACTTACATCGGATCTTTTACTTTTGTTAACTGTTAACCAAGATTTTAAGAATGAACTTATCAAGACAGCTGCCCACAGCACTAAAAGACAAACAGAATTGTGCTTGTGTAAGCAGCAGAAATGAGCAGGTCGAAATGATCTTTTCCTCGTACAGATTGCTTACTTTGATAAGTGTAGTCTTCATTGGAGATTGTGACAAAATTTACCCAAAGATTTGGCATGTTAAGACACCATCATGCTGTCTTAAAAAGAGCAGATGGTACAGAAAGAGACGAGATCGGTTTAAGAGAACAAATTTCTCGACTTTTCCATATCATTTTGTGTCAAGTTTGTCTCATCATGGCGGTCTACTGTTGTCTGAAATGTGACTTAATTGTGGCTAGTAGCAATAATATGTTCCTTTGTCTGTTAAACTGAAAATTCTGAATTGTTCTCTCGGTTTTGCATCTTATCAGCTATGATGATGGAGAGATGAAGAAATTCGTTCTCCACTTACTGGTTTTATCACATTCATATTCAGTGCCATCTCTCAAAAAAGTTTGTGTAAAACTTTTGGAGGAGCAGTGGTTAAACACGGAAAATGTAATAGACGTGTTTCAGCTTGCAAGAGATTGTGATGCACCTAGACTATCCATTGCCTGTTTGCGCATGATTGTTAAAGATTTCAAGACGATATCATTAACTGAAGGATGGAAAGTGATGAGGCGTGCCAATCCTAGACTTGAACAGGAACTATTGGAGTCAGTTGTGGAAGCAGATTCTGTAAGATAGTTTTCTTCTTGCTCTGTAATTAATAGCCGGATAAGTTTATTGTTGAACATCTAAATACAGTAGCCACTCACCTTCGAATACACAATGTAGTTACTGTGTTCTGATTTGGAAAATACCGTCTTGACTTTGCACTGGCTCCCTGCTGTTTTACTTAGATATATATTCTTGGGCTGTCAAATTTGTTCTCTTTTTTTTTTTAATTTATTTATTTTAAGGTGGATTGCTAAGATCAGTTACAAATCTTTATGCATCTGATCATAACCAAAACGATTGATATTCGTGCACTTGTTTGCCACAGAGAAAACAAGAGAGGCTGAGGAAAATTGAAGAGAAAAAGATTTATTTGCAGTTGTATGAAGCTATGGAAGCATTGCTTCATATTTGCAAGGAAGGATGCAGGACGATTGGGCCTCGTGACAAAGTTCTGAAAGGGAGCCAAGTTTCCTGTAACTTTCCTGCTTGCAAAGGAATTGAAACTTTAGTTCGTCACTTTGCTAACTGCAACAAAAGAGTACGTCCTGGTGGATGCTCACAATGTAAGCGAATGTGGCAGCTTCTCGAACTTCACTCGCGCATGTGCAGTGAACCTGATCATTGCAAGGTTCCTCTTTGTAGGTGAGAATGGCTTGCCTTTCTCGTTTCTCAATTCCCTTTTTGTTTTTTCCATTGTTGAAGTGCGAATATGGATTCCAAAGCGTCACTTTGGTAGTTGGTAGATATTGTGTGTATAGTGTCAGATTCCGATTTGCATGTGAATATAGTCGTACATCTAAAACTTACAAGCACCCAGAATTCAACTGCGAGAATGAACACCTTTTTCTCGTGTCATGGTGGTTATGTTTCCTAGTCTTGTTCATGATTTCTATCACATGCTACATCTTCTAACGCTTTCCTGTTGATTTTTAGACACTTCAAGATGAAAATGCCGCAACATAGCAGGAAAGATGAGGCAAAATGGAAGCTGCTTGTGAGTAAAGTGATATCAGCTAAGCATGCCTGGGGACCATTCATGATAAAGCCTTCTGCCTTTTCATGACAAGGATCTACTTTACTTGATACTTCTTTCACACTTTTTACATGAGTTGAATATGGCCCTTTTATTTTGTGAGGCCGTATCATATCCAATTGTACAGCTCTAATAAGTTTCAAAATAAAACTCTAATAAATCCTACCTAATGCTGATCTATTTTATAGCAGAGGTTCTTAAGAGCTATCTTGTTGATTGCCCTAGAAATTTGTCCCCTTTTTGGCATGAGATTTATTAGCGCCCCGTCAATCCCTTAGGATAATCACTTTGAGACGGAGGGAGTATTATTTCTTGTGAACTTACAAAACGGATAGGGATGATTATTCGCAAGATTCAGCTTTTATATATAACTTTAGTAGTTCATCAGCACCCTGATGAAATGCTGGTTGTAAAAACTGTCACTATAGCAGTCTTCTGCTACATTCTATGGCAGATCACTTCCTAAGATTTGAAGACATAGATCCACATTCTAGACTAGTAGTCATTTTATCACCTTTGAGATGCACTCTGAATAGTACATTTGGGCTTTTTCCTTTTCTTTGATGTTAGTGAAAACAATATTGGAAACTAAAAGGGCATGAAAAGAGTTAGAAGTTTTAAGATGGTTTCGTCTCAATCTTTGGACTTAAGCTTAAGGAAAAAGAATTGTCGCACCTTCAACTTAACAAATATTATGCCTATGAAACTACACCTAAAATTCCATTTTTCTCAGTGGCTGTGAAAACAATATGGCTCTGATGCCACTAATTCCTCGAAGCAAACCGAACTGATTCTATGGAGATTAGACTACTTTCTGAAGGTGTATTTCATTATTTTCCTTTTAGTTCTCATTCTCTATTTAAAAAATATAAAGTTGTGAAAAACATCTATCCAGATAACGCGTTTGATAAACAGTTTCGATTGGTATTCGCTGTGAAAGTGTTACCACCGATTTTATTTAAAATCTAGTCAACCCAACAAAAGTGGTGAATCGGCTCAATTTCAAAGAAAGTCCACATCCGATAAAGAACATGATCCATTCTCGATTCGGGTATTGGAAACGCGTCAAAAGCCCACGGGGACATAAGGAGAAGCCAAATCCGATTCGAAGTATGATTGCAAGATGACATAGAAATCGGAAATAACTCTAAAATCGGCAATACCGAATTGCACTAGGAATTGGAGATCCCATCGACACAAGGGGTTACCGAGCCCTATATAAAGAGAAGAGGAGAGGCGAATAACACACAACTCATCATCATCAACACACATATAAAACAAGCTTCGAAGCTTTTCTTTATCTTTTAGCACCCTATTGTTATTTTCATCTATTTTTCGCAACTCTTTATTCGATTTACTTTTGTATTTCGTTTAAGTCATCAATTCAAATCATATTCAAGCTTTATTCCAAGTTCTTTACCAATTCTTTATCTTTATTCCTTCACACTTAGCCGGACATAGTATCTCACGAATTACATACTTTCGTTTGATATTGTTTACAAGCGTGTATTGGTTCTACTAATTATTTTCACCCAAACATAATTGGCACGCCCGGTGGGATTGATTTACGTGTATTGACCAAGTGTGAAGCGATGTCAACAACGACAGCAACAAGTATTGCTCAAACGGGAGTCTCTTCTTCCGGGTTAGCAGTGTCAGAGGCGGCAAGATCAGTCATGGAAACAGGTGTAACACCAACACTGCCGCCCCCATCAACCGAAGTTTCGGTTCGACCAGTAAATCGGAATCTTGAACAAGAGCTGAGGGGATCCAATTACTCACAAGTTCCCAAACAACCAAGGTATTGATCCAATGGCGCACCAGGGAGCTGCATGGTTGAATGCTCAATTAGGGTTAGATCAATGGGGACGTACTAAGGAATCAACATATACCACACCCTGGAGTCTTGAACATATTATTATCGGCTAGCAAAACAACACTATTACAAGTATGTTAGCCTGAATTGCTGCGTTGGAATAATCCCTGCAAAAGGTTAACCTTAACGGAGGTGTCACAACCGAGCCTCCACCAGTAACCCTGATGCATCATTGAGAGTGCCGCTATTGGATCCATCTACGGCATTGACACACGAAAATCTTTTGTATTCTGCTGCTTTGACACCAGTGCAAGGATTGACAACTAATGGGGTAAGTCAATCAGGAAACATGTTAGAGGGAACGACAATTCCTAGCCCTAGCTGGTATTATCGTCCTGAGCCAAGTCAGCTAGCTTTTATTCCACCTATGGGAAACTTTACTTTCGATGGAAGACCATTACCTTATTCTGGAGTTCCCCAAGTTCCACCAAGTAACTATGGTACCACAGCTGTAGTACTAGTGATGAGATGTCCACCGCGGGCTCCCGGATAACCGCCGATTGGTAGTTTGTTCCTCTAAGGGGAATAGTTCCACCACCAAGGCCTTTGCTACCCCCGAATCCTTTGCCAAGGCAGAATCTTCATGGTCAACACTAAGAAGGGGTACAAACACAAGGCGTTCTCACTCCCTTTAATGCTCAACACGTACAAGCAATAGCTAAGACCCCACCAACGGCGAATCCATTGCCAAATAATGATCAGAGGTTTGTGGTATATGGAAATCAGCAAGGAAATCTCACCAATAATCCACCGACACCACAATCCACTCCGAGACAAGGTGCCAGAATTGTTATTCCAGAGCAAGGTGAACAGCAAGAAACGGTGCCAAGGATCATGCCACGGCGTGTACCGACAGTGAAGGAGATGTAAGAAGAACAACAATGGATTGAGTATGAGGCAAATCAAGCATAAAATCGAGCAAAGGCTAGGAATAACAATTGGAGAAGAGAAGTTAGGAACCCGCAAAGAGAAAATCAGCCAGAAGCGCAGCTTTATCAAGAACAAGACAGGGATCTCCGACAAAAAGGTTTCACTCGAGAAGATGGGAATGTCCCTGGTTTTGCTACAGAGGCTAGTTTCAAGACTATAATGGAAGACATGGTTCGAAAGGAGTTAGGAATGGAAGTTCCGGAAGTATTGGGAAGACCTTATCCTGAATATGTCGAATTTGAGCCAATGCCAAGGAATTACAAGATGCCAGATTTCAAGAAGTTTACTGCTGAAGATGACCAACGACCGGAAGATCATATTGGCCGTTTTGAACTAGAATGTGAAGAAGCCGGCCACTATCCCTTCTTAAAGCTGCGATTATTTCCCTACTCATTGGCGGGGATAGCTTTGGATTGGTACCGCACTCTTGAACCAGGATCAATTGCCGATTGGAACACTCAGAAGCGAGTATTTATTCATAATTTTTACTGTACAACACCCAGGTTATCAATCATTGATTTGTCACAAGTTGAGCAAAAACCTGGTGAGACAACAGAAGCATATCTCACAAGATTCTGTCAAATGCATACTAAGATTCCAGGAACCACTTCTGGTAAATATGAAGAATCGACTGTAGGTAAAATGGCGATTTCGGGTATTCTTGATTTCAAGTTGAAATTAGCCGTGACGCCACATCCAATCAGATCATTGACGCAGTTGATGGAGGTGATTCATAACACAGAAAAGGTCATTCGTGCTAAACGAGAATCCAAGCCAACAAAGCCCAAGTCTTGGTTCCAGAAAGAACCTGTTGCATAAGTAAATAATGTTGCCTGGGGATCATCCGATGAAGAGGACCGTCCTTGGGATAGCGTTAATGCAGCGGAGATTGTTAACCTCAAGGATTATACGTGTGAAGCTTTACGGAGACCTGTCACATCACAAGCTTACTCTCAGAATACCAATCCCACAGGAACCGGTAGAGCTTCCGATTCCACTACGGCTAAGGTCTACTCTTTCGACATCACTCAACGAGAAGAAATTTTTGATGACATGATGAAAGCAGGCCATGTACAGTATCAAAAAGGATATAGACCACCAAAGCCGTCAGAAATAGCTGGCAAGACGTATTGCAAATATCATATCTCTTGGACGCACACTACCAACGATTGTGTGGTGTTCCGGAATTATTTGCAGAAGATGATTGATGAAGGGAAGATCAAGGTAGATGATCCTGTTGAAATGAACGTCAATTCGTTTCCGACAGAACACCCGGTTCGAATGGTTATTGTTCGTTTGAATAGTCACATACCTGTGGTGGGGAATACTATAGGTTGTTTACAGTGTGATACAGTTCTCGATGGATTCAAACATCAATTGACCGAATTAGGGCAATGATTTGGCGGCCATTATCATCAACCGGTAGTGCAACAAGAAGTTACTATTATGGTAGATGGAAGACCACAGACCTGGGTTCACAAGCCAGCACCTAGTGAAATTTTACAAAGTCATCTACTACAGCATCCACATATTTATCATCCTGTACCGGCTCCACCTTCGCAAATTTTTAACACAGATTTACCAGCGACAGGAATTCAGGTTTCTATACCGCCACAAGTTTCTCCATTACCTGTGACTAACTTGCCTCGGCCTGCTAAAGAGTGAGAATATCAACCGCCTTCTAGAAGGTCATCAGGCTCTACCGATACTTCCGTATGTGACAGGTTATCCAAGCAGAAAACTCCGTCACCAGTGCGTCGTCCTAGAATGGTAAAGCCCAGGGTAGTTGATGACAATCGTTGGCATCACAATCAACATAAAAAATATCCTGCTGTTCCTTTAGCAGCAACGGGTCTTACTCGTACTCAAAAGCGACGGTGGCAGCGGTTAAGAGCGGGTTATTATCAAGACATCCAAGCAAAACGGCAACACCATATGTCCGTTAGTCCACCGCCAAAGAAACACACTCGTCCATTGATGAAACAATACTGGCGCAAAGTAGCGGACCATAACCCGTCAGTTAACATGGTTTATGTGTTGCCACAGACATTCTGTTCTACGTCCGACACACTGATTTGTGAATCACCATCATCTCCTGTTGGCATTGAGATGACTGACACTTTTGATGATACTCCAGTGCCTCCAGCAATTCTTTCTGAGCCTGCAGATAGAAGTGGTATTCTGATTGTCAAAAGATCTGGGCAATCACCTATAGTATTGCTAACACAGCCAACAGACATAGCCACTACTCACATTCGACCATTGTTCATTTGTGCCACAATGGATGGAGTGCCTCTCAAACGGGTTTTGGTGGATAATGGTGCTGCCATCAATGTTCTCCCATTCTCAGCAATGCGCAAGTTAGGGAAGCAAATGAAAGATCTGGTTCCAACAGAGAAATTTGTTAGCGGTTTCACCGGTGACGTAACTAGCACTCGAGAGATTTTACCATTAGAAGTTACTGTGGGTTCTCAATCTATAATTTCAGCTTTCTTTGTGGTTGACACTAAAGCATGTTACAATGCTCTCCTCTGCCGCGATTGGATACACTCAGCCCATTGTATGCCGTCTTCACTACATCAAGCTATCATCCTATGGGGATGTAATGTGCCAGAAATTGTCACTGCTGATACGGCATCATTTACAAATCAGACTAATTCTGTCGAAGCTTGTTACCATGACAAAGACGTCGGTCCTTACAGGATGTTAGGGATCAACAAGTATGGTAGGCCAATGCAGGCCACTATGCGTTGCGATTGTACCCTTCCTGAATGGAAGATGTTGTGGCAAGAGGTCAACAGGCCGTAGAATTACAAGCTGCTTCCGCCATCGACACAACCGCTAATTGAAGAAGTTATTGATGAAGACAATTGAACAACTATCAGTCATGGATGATGCCTCCTTGGAATTTGAATTAGCACAGGCTATTAAGAAGAGAGACGTGATTCAACGCATGTTGCAATTCTTTGAAGATGAACGCCGGTTCAAGGCAGAACATCCAGAAGTCAATTGGGAAGATGTCATATATGAGGTTGATCCGACCACGGATAGTGATGTTATTGAACTTAATGAGTTAATGGTGGCTGCCAGCAAATTGGAGGATAGTTCTATGGCAACTAAGGATCCTGTCATTACTATCAATTTGGGAGATGGCACAGTTGCCAAACCTACATTCATCAGTGCTTCCTTGTGTAATAATGGGAAACAATAACTTACTGCATTGTTAAAATCCTTTCGCGATTGTTTTGCTTGGGATTACACTGAGATGCTAGGTTTAGATCAAAAATTGGTGGAGCATACAATTCCTCTTAGACCCGGATTCAAACCTTTCAAGCAGCCTCCGCGACGTTTCTCAGAGGATGTGGTTGGTAAAGTGAAAGAAGAGATACAGTGTTTGCTTGCTGTGGATTTCATCGAAGTCGCAACCTACGTGGAATGGTTGTCCAATGTGGTACCAGTCATCAAGAAGAACGGGGAAATAAGGGTTTGCACCGATTTCCGTAATCTCAATCTTGCATTCCCAAAAAGATGAATATCAGATGCCAATTGCCAAAACTCTAGTTGACAGATTGGTGGGTTATGAAATCTTCAGTTTTGTCGACGGTAATGCTGGGTACAATCAAATTTACATTGCCCATGAGGATGTTTCAAAGACGGCATTTCGCGTTCCAGGTGCACTAGGAATATTTCAGTGGACAGTTATGCCGTTTGGTCTTAAGAATGCTGGAGCTACCTACCAGCGGCCAATGAATTGCATCTTTCACGACTTGATTGGCGATGTATTAGAAGTCTACATTGATGATGTAGTTATGAAATCACATTCTTTTACGGATCATCTTCGCCATTTCTCTTCTTACCTTGAACGGATGCGGCGTTACAAGTTGAAGCTTAATCCTCTTAAGTGTGCTTTCAGTGTCACATCCGGAGCTTTCCTTGGTTTCCTGGTTAATTCTCGGGGCATTGAGGTTGATAGTGAGAAGGCTAAAGCTATCCTAGAAGCACGTCCACCACAAAACAAGAAAGAGTTGCAGAGTCTCATTGGGAAAATTAACTTCCTTCGCCGGTTTGTAGCGAATTTATCCGCCAAGATCAAAGTTTTTCTCCATTGCTAAAGTTACAATCTGCTACAGATTTGTTTAGGAAACAGAGCACCAATAAGCTTTCGACTCCATTAAACATGCTCTAAGTCATACACCTGTGATGGTGGCACCAGTAGCTGGATGTCCATTGAAATTCTATATATCTGCCACAGATGATTCGTTGGGTTGTTTTTTTAGCACAAGACGACACTGATGGTTTTGAACGGGCAGTTTATTACCTAAGTCGGATGTTAACTGTTATAGAGCAAAATTATCCCGCCATCGAGAAGTTATGCTTGGCACTTTATTTTGCCGTTACTAAATTGCGCCATTACATGTTACCCACATTAGTTTACGTCATCAGCAAAGTTAATCTGGTCCATTATATGGTTAACCGTCCCAATATGAGTGGCAGGATTGGCAAATGGATTCTCGGCCTTATGGAGTTCCAATTTCAACATGTGCCACAATCTTCTATTAAAGGACAAGCATTAGCGGATTTCCTGTCTGCGCATCCATCTGTTGGTGATCTGTCTGAAATCGAGGTTGCCACTTTTCATCTGGATATCATACCGTCCACACCTTGGAGGCTCTATTTTGATGGTTCCGCTACGTTTCACAAATGTGGTGCTGGAGTCGTTCTGTATTCGCCACTTGGGAAAGTGTTGCGAATTCGCATTCGTCTGAACTTCCGTGTCACAAATAACCAAGCAGAATATGAGAGCTTAATCTATGGTCTTCATACTTTGATCGACAATGGTGCTAAACATGTTGATGTCATTGGCGATTCTGCACTTGTGGTGGGTCACATGTTGATGACATTCTTTCTCAGTATGCAGCTCTTAGCGATGAACTTCAATCTTATTTTGACAAAATCACCTTCACCAATGTGCCGCGCCCTGATAATAAAGAAGCCAATACTATGGCACAATCTGCGTGAGATTATATTCTAGAGGTGGACCCTTCTTGGCAGTATGATACGGTGGAACTTGATTACCCTGCTTAGCAGGAACAAGCATCTGTGCCAGTTAACGTTATTCAACCACAGGTCGATCTTGCTGATTGGCGACAACCTATCCTGGCATTCCTTCAAAATTCTGACGTCCCAACGGATATCCAAACTCGGCGTAGGGCTACTCAATAGATTGTATTAGATGGTAACCTGTATCGGAAGAGAACCGATGAAATTTTGCTTAAATGTCTTAATCGCCCAGAATCCACTGTTATCATGTTAGAGACGTATGAAGGTACTTGTGGAGCTCATCAAGGAGGAGGAAAGATGGCTTGGCTTATTAGCCATCATGGTTACTTTTGGCCATCTATGACGTAAGATTGCATATCTTTTGCCCTTTTGCCCGTGGTTGTTTCGATTGTCAGAAGCATGGGGATATTCCACGTGTGCCAACTGCTCCAATGCAGTTTATTGTCAAACCTTGGCCGTTTCGTTGTTGGGCAATGGATGTTAATGGCTGTTTCGTTTCGATTTCAAACAGTCAAAGCCGTTGTTCACCTTCCGCCTTTGACTGGGGGGGCCACTATACACCAACACTGATTTTTCGCTCGGGCTAATGGACGTTGCACCAGATTTTTTTAACAAGCCAATTCATTGTTGGCCCGATGGATGTTCAAGACACACCACATTCAGAAAAATGAGCTGTACCTTAGGAGGGCTTTATGTTACCACTGATTTTATTTAAAATCGAGTCGACCCAACAAAAGTGGTGAATCGGTCCAATTTCAAAGAAGGTCCACATCCGATAAAGAACAAGATCCATTCTCGATTCGGGTATTGGAAACGCGTCAAAAGCCCACGGGGACATAAGGAGAAGCCAAATCCGATTCGAAGTATGATTGCAAGATGACATAGAAATCGGAAATAACTCTAAAATCGGCAATACCGAATTGCACTAGGAATCGGAGATCCCACCAACACAAGGGACTACCGAGCTCTATATAAAGAGAAAAGGAGAGGCGAATAACACACAACTCATCATCATCAACACACATATAAACAAGCTTTGAAACTTTTCTTTATCTTTTAGCACCCTATTATTATTTTCATCTATTTTTCGCAACTCTTTATTTGATTTACTTTTGCATTTCGTTTAAGTCATCAATTCAGTTCATATTCAAGCTTTATTCCAAGTTATTTACCAATTCTTTATCTTTATTCCTTCACACTTAGTTGAACATAGCATCTCACGAATTACACACTTTCATTTGATAATGTTTGCAAGCGTGTATTGGTTCTACTAATTATTTTCACCGAAACAGAAAGTTCACCATTCACGTTTTTCAGTTTAAGTGAAAACTGAAATCTGAGCGGAACAACAGAACTTGGTCATAATCAAGATTCTGCCAACAATAGTGTCAACTTTGCAATTATGCGTGTGATGTTGCCGTTAGATTTTTTGTTTTTTTTTTTTTAATTTTTTAGTTTTTACGTTTAGAACACAGAAAGATGCAAATACGAAGAAAAGTTTGGGAAATTTGGTCCCTTTGCCGGCATCAAATCAGCAGGCTGATTCTGCAGGCTTCATTAGTCAATGCTTAGAATTGACTAACAAATATGAAACCATTGACACTTTGAATGTAAGGAAAATGATTGAATGAAGTAAATATTTCTTGTCAATCACAAAAACATTTCGTAAAGAGTGGAAGATTCACCACAATTTCATATACCCAAAGTCAAGTAGTGAGAGGGTTCAATGAGATG
The DNA here is from genome assembly GCA_949775105.1 of Oldenlandia corymbosa var. corymbosa. Lineage (NCBI taxonomy): Eukaryota > Viridiplantae > Streptophyta > Magnoliopsida > Gentianales > Rubiaceae > Oldenlandia > Oldenlandia corymbosa. The sequence continues at coordinate 4,045,116 of OX459123.1, forward strand.
ATTAAGTAGGTAAGATTGTTATTATCACGAGATTGAGTTCAAATTAAGAAGTTTAATAGCTAAAATTGTTATTATCACGAGGTCGGGTTCAAATCTCATTGAAACAATTCAAATTAAAAGAGTGACAAAATATCTACAAAGTCAAAGTCAATGTCCTGAAATACTGTCACAAAGACTCAACCACATCCCCACTCATCAGTTGACTAGATTGAGGACAGCAAACTCCCATTGAGATTGCGATCAATGAGCATCATTATCTATCCATCAAAGTCAATGGATTAATCCCATTACCACCATTGAAATTGACTATCTTTTCTCATTCTTTCTACATCTGCACATCAATTCTAGTACTAGGTTCTTGTGTCATTCTCTTTATTAAAGACCTGGTACCCACAAGCTTAACCAAAGCAAGTAAACCATGCTCATGGCTACCAGGTTCAGACAATGCCTCCTGCTCTTGGCATTCTTGAGCTTCTTCCTTCTATCTTTCTCCTCCTCATCATCTTGTCCTGTGTATCAAAAGCAATCCCTTCTTGAGTTTAAGTCAATCTTGCTCAATGCTACAAATACTAACACTTCTTCATCAGCTGAAACCTCCACTTCTGGATTATTAGAATCATGGAATTCGGGTTCAGATTGTTGCAAATGGGATAGAGTAATATGCTCTACAAGACGGCCATTCATGGTGGTTCAGCTGCAGCTGGATTCTCTAGTATCACAGTATGCTTCGGAACAGCCTGTGGTGGTTTCTTCATCAGTTTTGGCTCCCATTTTTCGTATTACCTCATTGATGCTGCTTGACATCTCTTCAAATAGTCTTCAGGGTGAAATCCCTGCTCAGGGCCTGGCTAATCTCACCAGATTGGTGCATCTTGACATGATGCAGAACAACTTCAGTGGCACCATTCCCGTGCAAATTTATCACTTGAGATACCTCAGCTATCTCGACCTGAGTGGTAATTTGTTTTCGGGTTTCTTGAGTCCTGAAGTAGGAAATCTAAGAGGCCTCACCACATTGAAGTTGGACAGCAACTCTCTTAGTGGAAATATCCCTGACGAGATTGGAAACCTGACGATGTTGCGTGAATTTACACTTGGCAGCAATGGCTTCTCTGGTGGAATCCCATTGTCATTGTTCAACTTGACACAAATTCAAGTTCTGGATTTGAAAGATAATCAATTTTCACAGCAGATTCCGACAGAAATTGGGCGCTTGTCTAACCTTTCTACTTTGGCTTTGAGCAAAAATAAGTTCACAGGTGGAATTACCTCGTTGTTACAGAATCTAACAAAGTTGGAAAGCCTCATCCTTGAAGACAACTTGCTTGAGGGAGAAATACCATCTTGGCTGTTCAACATTCACACCCTCAATATTTTGCTTCTTGGAGGGAATGCATTGACCTGGAATAACAATAACTCCAGAATAGTACCTAAGTTTATGCTATCCCAGCTCTCACTACAATCATGTGGTTTAAAAGGCGAAGTCCCCCAGTGGATTTCATCACAGAAATCTCTTGTTTACTTGGATTTGAGCAAGAACGAGCTTAATGGAACTTTTCCACTTTGGCTAGCAGAGATTGACCTCGGAACCATTATTCTCTCGGAAAACAACCTTACAGGTTCTCTCCCTCCTCGTCTCTTTCAATCCTTGAGCTTATCAATCCTAGATCTGTCACGTAACAATTTCTCAGGCGAGTTACCGAAAAATATTGGTGATGCTAGGGCAATCATGGTTCTTATGTTGGCTGGAAACAACTTCTTTGGGCCGATCCCTAGCTCCATCTCTAATATTTACCGCCTTCTCCTCTTGGACCTATCAAAAAACAGGTTTTCTGGTAACACCTTTCCGGCATTTGGTCCTTTGCTTGGATATGTGGATCTGTCATCTAATGAATTTTCAGGTGAAATTCCGGTGACCTTCTCTGAAGAAACCAGAATTTTGGCTTTAGGAAACAACAAATTCTCTGGAGACTTGCCTCAGAACCTTACCAACTTGAGTAAACTTGAACACCTTGATATCCATGACAATAGGATTGGAGGGGCATTTCCAAATTCCATAACTGAAATTTCAACACTTCAGATATTGATCCTGCGAAACACATCCCTCCAAGGTCCTATACCAACCACTATATCCAAACTCAATGATCTTCGAATTCTTGATCTGTCGAGTAATCAGCTCACAGGAAGCATTCCAAATGAACTAGGCAAACTCACTGGGATGATTGACACTCCCACTAAAATTGCATCCATTCCTGATGTCTTCACTTTCTCAATTCAGTATACTGAGTTAATCATAAACTGGAAGAGATCAGTTCAAGCGCTGTCATCTAATCCAAGTATTGATATATACTCTTTGCTGGACCTGTCAAAGAACCAACTTTCAGGCGAAATTCCAGCTTCATTAGGTGATCTCAAAGGCTTAAAATTACTGAACGTATCCTTTAATAGTTTGTCGGGAGAAATACCATACAGCTTTGGTAACCTAGAGAATTTGGAAAGCTTAGACATGTCACACAATGATCTCTCCGGTGCAATCCCACAATCATTTGAAAAGTTGCAACAACTCACAACTTTGGATGTCAGCAACAATTACCTGAAAGGTCCAATCCCCTCTGGTGGCCAAATGGATAGAATGAACGATCCAAAAGATTTTGCTAACAACAGTGGGTTATGTGGGCTGCAAATACGGTTCCCTTGTCCAGTAGAGACATCATCTTCGCCGACTGCACAACAAAATGAGATAACAGAGTCAAGGTTTTCATGGGAAGGAGCCTGGGCTGGATTCCCAGTTGGGTTTTGCATTACGGTTTTTATCATATTTGTATGTGGTTGGTTTCCATCAAGGGCCTTTGCCCCAACTCGTGGCAGCAGCCTCCAGAGAAAGCCTACCCCTAGTAGGACTAGATCCATATAGAATCCTAGATAATGTGATGGATGCATGTAAATACTAAATAGTAAAGCATAAGGAGAAACTTCAACTGGAAGCTCAGCCTCAATATTGTAGTTACAGCCAAATGGATATTTCACTTCATATATATAGAAGTAATGGAATCTAATTAGCATTTTTCTGAATGTAATATTGCATTTGGAAAGATCCTTGGAGAAAGTTTTCATTAAAAGGCGTAGATCAGGTTCACAGAGACATTGCCCAATTAAAGAACCAGAAAGTCGAGCTCCAGGGAGCAAGTCCTGAATTCGAAAACCTAGGAGTAGCAGTCCACGGGCGTTTTCAGTTGCCATACATCCAGCTGCTAGTGGTACACTGAACTGATTTACAGTAGAGCAGAATTCTATTCCTTTTAAGCCTAAATCATCTCCTTGGTCTTCTTACATGAGAGGTTGAAACATGCAGCATATAACTGTCGCAGGGATCTTTTCCAATGCATTTGTGTAAATAAAGAAATAAGCATATATGCTAAGCAAAATCTCTGAAATCACAACCATATAACAGGCAATCTGGTTTTTGATAACAACATACCTAATCAGAAGTTGCTGCCTATCTGCAATGAGCTTTTGCTGGTGTTATTTCTGGAATGAGCTTTGTTTTGATAGGATCTGATATGATCATCCTTTCGACGAAGTAGCTATCAATAGCATGCCATAGCTCTTCAATCAACCTAGCCTTTCACAACAGTAGCGTTTTGCTATCTATGATGGCGATTCAGACCTAATACGATAACTTAAGAGCAAACTTCATCGGCAACCTACAAACTGAACTGCCTGTTCAGCATCTTAGTATAGGTTGAAATCTACACAGAATAAAAAGGAAGGAAGAGACTCATTCTCAGAAACCCGACAGACATAAAAGAGGTTCATGCTCACATTTCTTGAGAGAGCATAGTAAATGTATCAGTTTGAAGCAATGAAATGAAAAGATGAAAACATTCAATAATTTCCCTTTACCCTAAAACGAAAAGTGAGAAACATGACATTAATGGAATATTGATTAAATAGAGAAAATGAGGCAGTTTACAACTTATACTAGAACTAAGGATTATGTAACAGATTATAATCATTGCGAAGAAAACCATGGATGATCTTATGGAAACACATGTAGAAGAAAAGAAAATTAGAAAAAAAAATCTGATTCACTGATTAATCAATCAGACTTTTCATCACTGAGTCCTGTGCCAATGGCAGCAGATGAAAAAACGACCTAGATCTTGTTGTAGAGCAGCAGGTTCAGTTCCCTTGAACTTTACTTGGGTGATCATCATTCAACAACCGTATCACATGATCTCTCTTTATCAATGATCCTACAGCTGCATCCCCATTGAAGTTGCACTGAGAAAGTTGTTAAGTGTTCATCAAAGAATGGTACAAACACAGCCAGATCTGTTATCCTCCTCAAAATCGGTGTCTTCGGTCTCACTGCAAATCAGCAGCACACAATAAACACCCTGTATGTGTCACTCAAAAAATCATTTGTGTGAAAACTTAAGCTAGAAAGATGCAGAGATTGTCAGGTACTGCTTTCCAGTTTGTTTAATCGGACCAAAAGCTAACAATTCACTTGAAGGCCCTATGCATATTTTGTTCTCATTTCGTGTGAATAGAGTCGAAGAGAGTCATTAAAACTAAGGTTAATCCGCCATTGCAGCACCCAAGTCGAAAAAAATACAAAGTCTCTTTTAAACTGTGTATATCGAATTTGTTGGAACAAACTGTGTATTTATGTTTCTTTTAAAAACCATACAAAGCAAAATAAGATTAAGCAATATTGTAGGTTATACTAAACTGGTGAATCAAATACGCGTTGGCACTCTAGCAATATATAATACAATTACCAGAAGATTCCAAAGCAGAGTTAATAACTTTCATTCAGTAATATACATATATATATGGAATTCGAAATCCAACCTGTAGGAACTCCTATTATCAGTTCTTATCATTGAGATCAGGTCAACATTCTCTGTTAGTCAATATTTTCAACTACCTGGTGTATGAATTCGCATTACATGGGTGAAGTCACCCTTCTTTAAAATCTCTACATCCAGTTTTTAAGGCCATATAAACCAGGTTTTATCTAAAGCCTAGCTTGAAGCGAAAATACAATTTGAATAAGCAAGTGAAAACACAACTGGTCTCTGAAAACACAATTGATCAAGAACTTCGCATAAAGTTAAATCAACAAACCAACTCAAGGAAAAGGAAGTTTAAGTTATTACCTGGACTCAAATTCCTTTATCTCGGCAAGTTCTTGACCCAAATTATCAACCCATTGTACTCTCTTCTTTTCAGACTCTTTTACACAATCAGGAGGTACTGTAACTGTAGTGGGGACCTTCCTAATACAGCTTCTAAGAACATTGTTGGCATTATCCTTACCATCAATACTCCCTTCTTTATCCTCAGATGTTTTGCCAAATGACTGATCTGAGCTGTCAGAAATAGAAACAACTCTGGAAGGGGCAGCCTGTTGTGGGGTATTTTCCAATTTTAATGGGCCAGAAGCATAAAGATGAGCAGCAGCAGCAGCAGAAGGTTTGCAGAAGCATATGAATGGACAGTGGATCTTGCAGAATAAAACCCTCATGAAAATGTTTTCCTTCATCAACAGTATGCTTTCACCAATGATCAATTCATCTCCATTGGCAAACACCAATTGAGAAAAGCAAAAAAGATCCAAACTTTGATTTATTCCACTCCCTCATGATAAATTAAGAGATGAGGCAAATCAAAATTCTTCAGAAAAGTAAGAATTTTGAGAACAAAAAAATATAACTAAGCTAAGCTCGCCAGAGGGTGAATTTTAGGCCCTTTTCTTTAGGAAGCAAAACAGAAAACAGAGTGATCACCTCAGAAAAATAAAAGGGGTGTTTGAAAAAGAAGGTTACTGCTTAATTTGAGGAATTTAATGAAGTAGGATCATATCCAACAATGGTGGACGCATAAATTCTAAGTTTGGAAGGTTTTTGTGCTTCTTTCTGAATATGATAAATGTATTAAGGCACATGTAACAGCAAAAGGGCACCTGTAGAAAAGAACAAAACGAAAAAATTTATCCAGAAAACCTCTTTTACTATTTAAGCATTTTCAGCAAAAAGTGGCTTCATCTTTTTCTTTTGGATGGGAGAAAAGAACAGTGGAAAAAGATGAATAAATTAAAGAAAGCCAAAAAGGACAATGATTCTTACCATATCACACCTTTACATTCATTCTCAACCCTCAATTATCCCATCAAAATCAACCCCCCTAAACCATGCAATCAGTTAATTTTAGGCAAAAAGAGTCTTTTTCATTGAATTGGGATTTTGAAGGAAGAAGGAAAAGATGACAAAGCTTGATAGAGATGACAATTTTTTGGACCACTACCACCAAGAACATGGCCACTAAGCACTAACTATACAAAAACTTTTGGAAAAACCAGTAACCCACCACAGAATTTCTTTTCAAAGACTCTTTCTTTTAAAATTATGATAAGATTTTAGGAGACCTAATCTGAACAATCATCAATAGAAGTTAGAACATGGAATGTAAAAGATATATTTGTCCTCAGGAAGCAAACCTTAGACCTAAATGGTTGCAACTAAGAAGAACCTTTGCTTAAACAAATCATTTTCTGCTTGAGGAAGAATGTGAATGGAAGATTTGCTGAATGAATAATAATAATGGTAGTGATAAAACAGAAAGGCAAATATTCGTTTCCAATAACAGAAGGTAGTCACACTATTAGTCTATTAGTACTAATTACTAGTAATTAGTAAGTAGATTTATCGTCTTTTCTACCTGCAAAGTGCAAAGTTCCTTTCTTTTTTTTTAATATCTACCAATTGAGGGGTTTTTTTTTCCCCTTTTTTTAATTAATAATTTTATGGTGCAACAATGACTAATCCCAAAGGTTACTTATGTCAACAACATGCTTCAAACATCCGAAATCTAGTTAAATATGGATTCCATTGCCACTCAACACAAGGCCCTTATGTTACGTTTTCTTTTATTCTTCTAATCCTGATGATTAGGCCTTCCTCCAAAGATGCATGCTTTATTCTAAAACTACAACAAAAGAAGGGTTCCTCTAATTTTTAATGAGAAAAGGAAAGATACGGAGAAACTTGGTTATCTATGAAATAACACAAATCATGGTTATCTATGAATCATGTTATCTTTTGTGAGATTATAGTTCAAATAAAACACACTTATCTCACTTAATTAAAAATTATGTACTACCTCCATCGCACAAAAATAGTCCACTTTGAGTTTTTAAATTTGTACTAAAAACAGTACAAAACTAAAAATTCAATGTAGACTATTTTTGTAGAACGGAGAGAGTATTTTATAACACCAAAGAAAGTAGCTTGTGCACTTTTGCCTAAACACAAGGGCAGTCTGTATGGTTCTGAGTCTCAGTATCATCATTGATGCTCCTCACAGAAGTAGCAACATACATAACTTTACCATTTGCCTGAAATGGTTCTTGCTTTTTTTTCTTGGAATGGTCAATTGAGCAATTAATTTCTCAAATCAAAGGTCTAAATCCGATTGCATTTCGTATTCATAGAACACCAAGAAGTTACACAAACTTGTGTTAGTAGTCACAACTTGCGATCAATTTTCTAATTCTGAAATTACATTACTTACAACAATAAATATACAATATCTTTTCGATTCATGTCATGTTACAAATGACCGTCTGTTACGCAATCCTTGAATTAATTCTTAGGATAATTCCTGTTCTAACATTCCTTATTCTTGTACCCTACTGAACCTACCTACCATTGTAACATCAATGATCATAGGATACCTATTTATTGATAGCCATTTCAACTCATGTTTGGTTGCTTAAATCATGAAGAAGGGACAAAAGGAAAAGCTCATAAGATTAATCATCCAAAAAAAAAAAGAAAACAGTCCCAGATTCAAAGTAGGCAATCGTGTGCATAAAATCAATCAAGCTACTCAAAAGTGGGAGTGCTAGCTTTGGGGAGGCTTTATTTTACAAGCAATGATGATGAAAACTGTGAAAGTTGAACACAGCTGATGCTGTTGCCGAGCAGGCTCAGAGAGTATCTTCAATGTATATACATCATCATTTGATTTCAGCAACAAACATTGAAAAGGGATGTTTCTGCAATCAAATATACTTTTGGTACTTTTTTTTTTATTTTTCTTCCCTATTGTTGGGACAGACAAACGCATGCATTTCTTCCGCCTTTGATTGTGGATGGCAAATTTTCTTTTCCTTTTTGCCTATTCTGTCTTCCATTATTCCTACAACAATCCAATATAAGTCCTCTTTCATCCCATTTGTTGAGAATTAAGTTGATGGAATTAGTTTATTTCCAGATCTTCTTAAGCTGATATATTTAGATTCATATGTATACAAGGGGTTGAATCAAAGATAATATAAGGTAGTCTAATTCTTCATTATAACTGAGTGAGAAGAGAAAGAGACTAAATACTACACCGTGACTTGAACTAGTACACAATGCATCAGAAACTATTCCAGGAGTCTCATTCAAAATGAAATAAGCATTAATCTTTACAGGTATACTAACATGCATGCTTTTGCAAGCTTAATTTTGTTCGTTGATTGATGGTAACAAAAATTTGATCTCAGTGTCTAATCAACATACTTTGCTTTTTATATCTTGGAGGCAGGATTATAGCTAGGAGCTCTGAGCAGTGCAGTTCAAGTCGCTTGTGATCAGCTAAATGATTCGGCTTTTCCTCCAACCATGTATACAACTGTTACGGCATGTCATCCTCTTCGCAGCATTAAAACTGGCAACGTGGTCCTGTTCACTAGAGAACGAACGTAGCTAACCTGATCACGGCATCACTGGGACAGAAATGCAATAACATCATAAATACTGGAACTGTAGAACTACTGCTAATCGACAATGCCAAGTTTCTGAGGAATAAAACTGTATTCTGGTTGTAGATACTCGCATTTTAGGATGCAACAGTAGTTCTTAATCCACAACAATGTAAATGAAATACAGCAACTAGGAACTTTGCTTAGATCAAGTGTTTGTGAAGTAAATAACAATTTCTTTCCATGGAGGCAGATTTCGAATCTAAGTATATACCTTCATCCCATATTAACATGATTCCTGATGCAAACTTATTGCAGAAAGAGTGATATGATCGCTGAAGGAACTGCGTCGAGACAAACATTGTATTAGTCACGAAACACATGCTGACAAATAACAGATCCTGTAGCACATTTCCCCTATGGGGTCCCTTCCAGAGTCCACCCCTGAAAACGCCTTACAACTTTTTATTTTGACAGGTTATAGATTCACTTCTCTAACTCAACAATCTCTCCCATTATCTTCATCAGAAAGGAGGCTAATTTAACCATCACAGGTTTATCCTGAAATCTGTTTGTCTATCTTGAAACACATGTAGCAAAATGATGCGAACACGTCTGTTCTTTTTTACATTTTCTGCCCTTTGTTTGTATCCTTCCCGGTTAACCATATCTGCAACAATTGCTTTTTTCTCACTGTTCTGCCATAGTTGTTATTTAGATATAAAACTACATTCCATGGTAATCCAGATTCTGTGCAGTAATTTTTAAATAAATTTGAATGGGGTTAGCTGGATGTCCTGATATAAAGTTTACATTACATGTGAAGCTGAATTTAAAATATGCTGATTCTGATTGTAACCTATATGCTGCAAAAATTCTTAGCTCAGTCTCCTAAGTTGAAATTTCAGAGAAACTTGAAAGAAAGATCATTAAAAGCCGGCTTTAGAAGAATAAGAGTGTCCTGAAGTCTTCAGTATCAATGACTGGCATAATGTCTTACTACAGACTCTAATCTAATCAAACCAAAAAGAAGAGAAGAAGAATCCTATCACATACATTATGCATTATTTGCGAGCAACAACAACAACCTTCTTCCATAATGTTCCGACCGGGGAAGAGTCCTACAAGTGCAGCTGGAGCATTTTCGAGGCCTTCAACTACGGCTTCCACATGTGTAACCTTTTCTTGTTTCATCTGCTGGAGAACCATTTTAAGAAACTCCGGATAAACATGGTAGTAATCATTCACTAGAAATCCTTCCATGCACACTCTTTTCATGATTAGGAACGACAGATTCTGAACACCTTTTTTCTGTACAGCGTTGTTTTTGGCAAAAACCAGCTATGCGACCATGAACTCTCATGTTCAGAAGCACTACTTCAAGCATCTTTCCTCCCACACTCTCAAAGTTTATTTCAATTCCATTAGGAAAGTATCTGCAGGAAGAAAAATAATTAGCGTAAGGGCTGCCATGCCAAGTGCTTCAAAAACTCGAACAGTCCATCAGATATAAGATTAAACATCCTATAAATCATGACTAAGTAATACAGTAATACAGTTCTGATGATTCAAATAATCCTGTTTGTCAATCCATGCACCAACATTAGTGCTTTCATAACTTGCTAGCATTTTGTCATTCAAAGTTGTGATAAACTACGAAGTTAAGTTTTTAAACGTACTTTTTCAAAGCTACAACAAGATCCTGTTCCTCTATATAATTAAAAGCTTCATCAAAACAAAATTTGCTCTTCAACAAGTCAACTTTAAGGCAAAACCATAATAGAAGACAAAAGAATAGAGCAAAGACAAGTGAAGGAAGCGCAAAATGTTCTTCATACAAAATGAACATTTATTTGCTTTCATTAACCTCCTGTCTAGAGTTGGCGATCAAATATCGCAGGTAATTCTTACAGAGAAGTAGGATCAGGAATCATGGTCATAGAGTTCCATGTTAAGATGTGAAAGACTCAAATCAAACATTTTCTGCATTAAAAAGATTTCACACCACTGGTTTTTTAGGGCCTTTTCATTTGTTCCAGCGCTTTCAAGTTTCAACAACAAAACAACCAACCAACTTTGCAAACTGCCCAACAAGCTGACCAACAGCGCCAGAAGCCGCAGAGATGTTGACATTCTCTCCCTTCTTTGGACAGCACACCTCAAAGAAACTGATTTGATAGATAGAGAACACTTACACTAGAGACAGGAAGGGGTTAGAGAAATCAATTTAATTTGAATATTCGGGCTTGGCCAAATTATAGGTCTGTGCAACATTCTGCTAAACGCAAACAACTTATGTGGTTCACCTGTACCGTAAGATAATATGAATGTCACGAAAATTCTTAAGCCGAAAATAGCATGGTCTGCAAGAAGAACTCATCCGATTGAAAAGTTAGAAGAACTGAGCTATTAGTTAATTTCCTAGCCATTATTTCAAGGATGCTCACTCAGTGCTCCAGCACTTTACAGCTGATCCCAAACACCGGTAATGCACGAAGATCAAAGCAATGGCAGAATGTAATATCTGATTTCAGTGCTTATTAATATGTTTCCCGTAGAAAGATTACTGTCGAGAAAAACAATAATGTGTCCCTGCTCATAATGCACAAAGCACTTTCTTTTTCTTTTATAAACTGATACTAATCAAGGATCTTGAGAGAATTGTTGTTTGAGCATTTAACAGCAAAAGTGCAACGTACTAAAAGATTCCAGCTTCCTTATTTGAAACTAAGTTTTAGCGAAACGATTCTTTTCTTAACTAAGAAAAAAAAAGTCTGTTTTCCTGTCATTTTATTCAACTAGCCATTATATCATTATTTGGAGGGACTTTGATTGATCACAAGATCACTGCCAAAAATTATCAGTTGGACACACTATTTCCAAAACTCTATATAACAAAACGGACATGTTTAGGCTATAATCTTTGCTGCAACAATTTTTTGTACCTCCTCAGGTTCATATGGTTTTAAAAGTTTAAACTTCAACTTAGATGCGGATACAATTCACCAATTAACAAGAGCAAGAAAGAGAAATCCATTCATTGCATTTTGATGGGGCAATGCTATCCCATTGCTTTATTGGGCCTCAGCAACAATAATCCAAGGGCTACAAAAGGCCCATCCAAAGCCATATACACCCATGTGCACCCATGTACTAGGGGAATATTCCATATTCTTTATTTGGCCTATAAAAGGAAGTATCCTCAAGTATTTTAAGGAGATTTTCTTTCTCTATCTAGTTTTAGCACTTTAATTCTCTCTCTCTCTCTCTAAGAGTTCTAACTTAAGAATCGGAGTTCTAACCCTATTTTGCAGGGCTTTAAGGTAATTTGGGTGCTGTCCCGTGGACCAATCAAGGACCACACCATCAATTGGCGCCGACTGTGGGGATCGTTATAATACAAAGAGCACATCCCCGTTCCTTGTGTTTCACCTTTTCTTTCTTAACTATGCGCCTAGGTTTTAATGGTATCCACACTGTAGAGGCCTAAGGAAACTGGAGGCAGTCCCCCCCTCGACCCTGTGTCCACAAAGAAGACGGCCGCGATGAAGCATGACGCTACACGTGGTCGCACTGGCAAACAGATAGCGGATGCTTACAAAGGGTCCAACTTACAGAAAGAACTCGAGGTATCGGAAGAGAGCTCCCATCAGTCCACGTGTCGTCGGAACAATTATCGTGACCCTCTCCTTGATGACCAATGGTGGGAGTTTGTGCGGATGCATCCCAGTGGTGCTAGAGCAGTTCAAGGCATTCCTGGAATCGCAACCCGAGGAGCCGCAGGATCGAGAGGAAGATGACCAAGAAGGAAGCATCCAGTACCTCCGCACGAGCAGAGCAGCAACGGATCCAGGGAACCGCCATGCGACCCGGTCCCATGTCCACGATTGCCTTGGGCCTTGCCTAACCGTGACTAACAGACTGGGACCCCGGGTGACAGTCGGCGATGCTTGGGAGCGCGTGTCCCGGAGATCCCAAGCCTCGTCCCCTCTAACCCGCGTTTGACAGTTATTCTTGCGGATTCCCTAAACTCGGGCCCCCTCTGCTCCCGCATCATGGCTGCCGATAGGCCAGAAGGCTTTAAGATGCCGAGCGATATTAAAAACTACGCTGCTGACTCATGCCCTATTTCGTTTCTTGCCAACTACACCAGCGCTATGAGGTTGCGCAATGCCAATCACGACTATATGGCAAAGGCTCTCCCTACTGTTCTTACCGGCACCACTAAGACCTGGTTCCATTCGTTACCACCGGATAGCATCCCTCCAAACAAGGACTTCAGCGAGAAACTACATACTCGTTTTTTCCAATTCGAAACGGTAGTGAAAACCATGAATGATTTGGGAGTGATAAGGCAGGGTCATCATGAGTCCTTGATAGAGTTTTATGCCTGGTATAGAAAGGAGGTCTTATTCATTTACCAAGTTGATGATCTAGTCCTGCGCCAAACCTTTATAAATGGGTTAAACCCTTTCGGCTTGATGCGCAATTCAAAAGAGACCTGGGCAAAGACTTCCGCACCACGAGTCAGACTCTGTGGCAGCTGGTTAAGAAAGAGGTTCGTGCTAAGGAGTCCACCCCCCGTGCTGAGGAATTGTTTAACGGCTAGGATGTCTCGATCCCATTGCGTGGTCGAGACATTGGCAGGCACCACGATCGTGATCGCACTTCCCGGTTGGTTCGTTACCTTTCCCAAACCTCATCGCGAAGTGCTCCAAATTCAAAAGGGTGACCCAGACCGGACCTCCAAAGGTGGATCCACTGACAAATGGTACAAATACCACCAGCGAAACGGGCACAGCACTGATGACTACCGGGAGCTGTAACGCAAAATGGACAAGAAGCAAAAAGAAGGGAAGTCTCGCCACCACACGCAAAGCGACCGCCAGCAGCGCTCGTCCAATAGAAGAGATAGAAGAGGCAGGCGATGGGGCAGTCACAGAAATGGAAAGGGCGACGCCAACAATCGGGAGGAAAAGGATGACTTAAGAAAGACCCGCCTTGCGATGTGGCCCTTCCCACAAAGCCCATAGTTCATGGGATCCGGTTGAATGCCGTTTTCTGCATGCCGTTGGAAGTACAGAGCATATCCTCTACAAAGGCCGCAGCGTGGTCCTGCCCGCCAAGAGAATATGACCACAAACGACTAAAGCCTTCAGATACCATCACTTTTTCGACAGATGACGCGGTAACAGGTCCTCCCTCAAGCGCGGACGCCCTAGTAATCAACGCGATCATTCACAATAGGGAGGTGCGCCGCCTCTATGTCGATGCTGGAAGCGGTGTTAATGTTATGTATCAGGACTGTTTTCAAAAGCTAGGGATCGGTAGGTCGCAGCTACGACCGTGTGCCATGCCATTGATGGGTTTTTCCAACCACATCATAATCCCCTCGGGTATAATCACCCTCAGCATTACGGTGGGCAAATACCCAGCCTGCAAGATGGAGATCTGTGATTTCGCAGTGGTCGACGTGGTCGCACCATTTAACATTCTGCTAGGAAGACCCTGGATGAATCAGGTGAAAGCTATATTTTCCTCCTACCATTTGGTTATGAAGTTCCCAACCGACTATGGGATCACCGAGGTGCAGGGCGATAGGCGATTGGCTCGCCAATGCATGTCAGTCGCGGCAAGAAAGGGGAAACAGGCACTCACAAGTGCAAACGTAAATCAAGTGCTGCTTCCAAGCACCGCCATGCAGGCGCGACCCCGTGCCTTGAAGTAGCACCGGCTGATCAGGATATGGCGATCCCAAACATGTCAGAGGACGATGACCTGATTGACAAAACTATTGGTAACACGGAGGAGATCCCTTTGAATCCGTTCATGGCTGATAGGGTAATTCTAGTTGGGGCGACCATTCCCTTGAGCATCAAGGATGCCGTAGTGGACCTTTTAAAGCGGTTCCAAGACGTCTTCCCATGGGTCGCGACGGACATGACCAGGATCCCCCCGCAGTATGGGACGCACAAGCTCAACGTGTTTTCTATGCGACCCCCATAAGGCAGCGCCAATGTCGCCAGTTAGAGGAGCGCAGCACAACCATCAAAGCCGAGGTCACCAAACTATTGGCTGCCCAGGTCATCAGGGAAGTCCTCTACTCACTATGGCTGGCGAACCCGGTCATGGTCCGAAAAATTGATTGGATGTGACGAATGTGCATAGACTACAAGAATTTGAACAAAAACTGCCCCAAGGATTGTTACCCACTTCCTATAATTGATCAAAAGGTCGATGCCATATTTGGATTCAAGGTCCTCTACTTTCTTGACGCGTACAAAGGGTATCACCAAATCCTGATGGATGAGAGCGACGCTGAGAAGACAACATTTATAACTGACATCGGCACCTATTGCTATGTCAAAATGCCCTTTGGCCTCAAGAATGTGGGTGCAACCTACCAACGAATGGTCAACAAAATTTTCAACCAGCAAATCGGCCGCAACATGGAGGTGTATGTCGATGACATGGTTGTCAAGAGCCACAGTTTTGAGTCCATGCTGGACGATCTGGAAGAGACGTGCAAGACTCTGAGACGGGTGAACATGAAACTCAACCCAAAGAAATGTGCATTTGGGGTCGCATCAGGCAAGTTTTTGGGATTTCGGGTCTCCAGGAGGGGCATAGATGTGGATCCAACCAAAGTGTCTGCCATCATGGATCTTCAGGAACTAACTTCAGTGAAAGAGGTGCAGAAATTAGCGGGTCTCCTCGCTGCAGTCGGCTGTTTTCTTTCGCGATCAGCTGAACGGTGCTTACTTTTCTTCAATGATCCAAAGAAGGCTGACAAATTTTTGTTGGGGGGGGCGACTGCTGCAAAGCATTTGCAGATCTCAAGGAACACTTGTCGCAACTCCCCACCATTGCTACACCCAAGTGTGGGGAACCCCTAGCAATCTATTTGTCAACAAGAGAGTTCACCATCAGTGCGGTGCTAGTTTAAGAAAGCGGTCCCCGTCAAAATCCAGTGTACTTTGTCAGTAGAGTTTTACAGAGGGCGGAGAATCACTACACAAGCATCGAAAACTAGTATTGTGCCTTGTCATGGCAGCACGAAAACTGCGGCCTTACTTCCAAGCTCATACCATCAAGGTGATGACGGTCCAGCCCATCCATCAAGTAGGGCGCAAGCCAGAAACACCGGGTCGCATGACAAAGTGGGCAATCGAGTTAGGGGAGCACGAGATTGAATTTGTACCCCACCGCGCAATCAAGGGCCTGAAATGCCAACAAAAGCGATGCCTATTTGACCCGCATCTGAACCGCCTCAACCACCAGCCCCCATCGCGCCAGTGGATGCATGGACTCTATTTGTTGACGAGTCTTCGGCGCATAGCGTTACGGGAGCCGGTCTCATCTTGGTAGACCCAAAAAGGGGGGAACACACTTTTGCCCTGCGATTCGATTTCCCTGCCACAAACAACACCGCAGAGTATGAAGCCTTGATAGCCGGACTCAGGATAGCAAGGGAGCTAGGCGCTGAGAGGGTCAAAGCATTCAGCGACTCCAGTGTGGTGGTAAATCAAACACGCAGTGGTTATGCGACCAGAGGAGCGCAACTAGCCAAATATCTTGATCAGGTGAAGCAACTCACCCAGGCTTTCCAGGACTGTTCCATCTCCTACATGCATCGCGCTTTGAATAAGGGGGCGGGTGCACTGAGTAAATTGGCATCGTCCGCATTTGCGCACTTGACTCAAAGGTTCCTGGTGGAGGTCCTCCCTCGCCCAAGCATAGAAGTTGACATGGTTAACCAGGTTGTCGCTGTATTCGGGCCTGATTCATGGATGACACCAATTGTAAGATACCTAACAGATGGGACATTGCCGGGAGATAAAGTCCAAGCCCGTCGCATCAGGCGACAGGTGCCTCGCTTTCTGTTAGAGGATGGTATACTTTACAAGCAAGGATACCTACAGCCTTGGCTGCAATGTGTCGGCCTGAAGGTGGCGCAACTCTTGATTTAGAGTGTTCACGAAGGGGCTTGCAGAGCTCACATCGGGTCCCGAAACTTGGCAAAGAAGCTACTACGCACTGGTTACTACTGGCCTACTCTCGCACATGATTGCTGCAACTACGTGCTAAAATGCCACAGTTGTCAACGCTTCACACCCATTGTACGAGTGCTGCAACACAACCTGGTGTCTAGTTTCAGTCCTTGGCCCTTTCACAAATGGGCCCCTGACATAGTCGGTCCATTTGGAAAAAGGACTGGACAGGCGCGCTGGCTCCTGGTCGCGGTTGACTATTTCACTAAATAGGTGGAAGCAGAACCTATAGCATCGCAGACTGGGGCAGTCTTCGCCAAATTCTTCTGGAAGAACATTGTTTGCATATTTGGGATTCCACACACCATTGTCACAGACAAGGGCACTCAATTAGAATCTGGGACGTTCAAGAGGTGGTGTGAAGATTCGGGATCGAGAGGAAGTTTGCTTCTGTAGTGCATCCACAGGCCAACGGTCTCGCTGAAAATGCCAACTGCACTATAATCCAGGGTATCAGCCGAAGACTGTAGCCCCTGAAAAAAGGCTGGGTGGAGGCAATACCCCATGTTCTGTGGACGCAGCGCACGGCACCCCAAAAGGCAACAAATCGGACCCCCTTCTCTTTGGTCTACGGGGCGGAGGCCATGATCCCAGCGGAGATAGAAGTGCCCTCCCACCGCACCCTACACTTCAGTGAGGATGAGGACGATGACAAACGCAGGGGGACCCTTGATTTGGTGGAGAAGGTTTGCGACGCCGCATACATCCACGACGTGCGGTACAAGCAACAGGTTGCCAAGCTTTACAATAGCAAGGTGCGAGCAAGGGAATTCCTGGTGGGCAACCTAATTCTCAGGAGGAATGACGCGAGCAACGCTGAGCCTGATGGAAAGCTATCACCCAATTGGGAGGGACCCTATCGCGTGATCGCATCTTTCCCTTCCGGAGGCTACAAACTTCTGACCTGTGGAGAACAGCCCCGCACCATTGCGGGATGGTGGAATGTCCAACATCTTAAAAAATATCATTACTAGGTCGCAAACGCCACCAGTTGGCCACTCATCTCTTCTCTTTTAAATTATGCATGCTTATTCACACTAGCATTTCGTTCATGTTTTAATCGCCTGTAAGATAAGCCCGCTAAATTAAAGTATCATTTGGCTATACATTCTTGTCAATTTACTTATGCTTATCTGTAGCACTTAAATATCGCGATCGGACACTGCGACTTTAGCGACACACAGAAAACTCGGGAGTGACCTGCTCCAGGCACCCCGACCGACCTAATCCATACGTGGGCGGCCGGTCAATAAAAGCGTGGCATCGCGCCACGCTCTACCACCTAGATGCGGGTGGCGCGAGTATAAAATCGGGAGCGGCCCAACCAAGGCATCCCGTCCGACTTAACACATACATGGGCAGGCGGTCAATCAAACCGTGGTATCGCGCCATGCTCCGTCGCCCGGATGCGGGCGGCGCAGGTACAAACCCGAGAACGTCCCAATAAAGGCATCCCGTCCGACTTAACCTAGACATGGGCAGCCGGTCAATCAAACCATGGCATCGCGCCACGCTCCGTTGCCCGGATGCGTGCAACGCGAGTATAAAACCGGGAACCTCCAAATAAAGGCATCTCGCCCGACCTAACCCAGACAGAGGTGACCAGTGAGCAAAACCACGACATCGCACCGTGTCCCGCTGATTGGGCATCGACAACACAATCCTTACGACTCGAGCACGATCAAATCAAAGCGTTCCAAATAGGAAAAAGGGCACAAACACAAAGACAAGAACAAATATATATATATATATGTATGTATATATAGAGACAAGGACGAGTAAAGCATGGATCAAACTTTGCATTAAACAAAAAAATAGAGGGGGGGATCGCAGTACATGCAACATCTACCGTACCAACAAGCTATAAGGGAAATCGCAGTACGCGCAGCATCTACCCTAGCAACAGCCTACAAGACACACGCCGACTGCAACTACACATCACGTAGGGGCACGTCAGGAATAGGTCCTTGAACAATGGCGTTCTCTAACGGACCAGGAAAAGGGGGATGATCAATATTTTCAAACTCTGAAAAATCCAGCAATCTTGGATCCACCACGCCCCCATCCTCCACTATGCGATCCGCAAATGCCTGCAGCGATCCTCTCAGATGATGTGTGAACATCCGGTAGCAGGCACGGATCTGCGAATCTCTCTGCCAACGTACTGACACGGGAGCATACACCTTCTTCAAACCATCCGAGACAACTTCTAGGTAGGATCACGAGAGTATGGTCTCCACGACAGTTGGGATAAACTGTCGTTTTGATGGCGACACCAGGTTCTTCAGCTTGCGAACAGTTTCCTTCAATTCTTCAATATGCTCGTCTTGCTGGTACCAAATTTGAAAGAAGTCGCAGAGATGTCCTTCCCACAAATGCTCATTTTCCAGTAGTCGAACTGGCAATGCCTTAGTACCAATTGCAAGGCTTGAAACTCGACGTCATACATGGAGCGGACCAGCTCCCTCAGCTGTTTCTCTTTTTCCTCCCGATCCCAATTCCCAGCGCATGGCGGGTTCAGGATACAAGAAACAATCCGATGATAATGCAAGGACCCCTTCGTATCTACGGCAGGGTCAAGAATCTTCACCCTTATCATGCCATCATTCACCGCACTTCCCGTCTCTGTGCCCTCCCCAACGGCGGACCCCCCACCAAGAGGCGACACCCCAACATTTCCCAAATCACTCAATGGGATAGGGAGATCAACAGGCATCACATCGGGCACAAATGGGCCATCGCTCTCCCCCAACGGAGGAAACGCCCCCTCAGAGTGAGTGGTTTCCTACACATTCAGGGGGGAAGCAGTCAAATTCCTTCCCTTTCACCAGACAAGGAAAGTAAAGGCAAAAAAAAAAAAAAAGTCACAACATAACTACAAATTATAGCAAAGTCTACAGCAACCATGCATAGATAGAGCCTGGAAAGGCGAAATAACGACAAAAAAGAAGAGAGAAGAAGAAACGACAAAAAAAAAGAAGTTCTGCAAAGTATTGGAAGTACTTTATTACAAGACATTCACTGGTACCAACTATATCAGTCAGAAACCGCCAGTACCCAAAATCCAACGAGCCATACAAAAAAACAGTAATCTATACCTCAGCACCATCCTTGGGATGCGAGGCACCACCCTCCAAGGGGGGAGGGTTGTCTTCAACAACATTACGCGTAGTGCCTGAACCCTCACCTTGGCCTTCCACCGTCTCCAGCTTCTCACTCAACGACCCACTACTTGAGGATGAGCTCTCATCATCTGCATCATTGTTGGACGACATTGTGGGGGGTTGGCACCCCAGGGGGCATGTCAAACAAAGGAGTGCAATCGCACTCCAGGTTCAGAATGCCCTGTGGGGACATCACAATGGGGTAGATTCCCTGGATCGCCTGCATCATAGAGAAGGCATCCACATTGACGTCGCGAATATAAGCGCGCGTGTCTCTGGCCACCTTCGCCATCAGATGCCTCTTAGAGGAGTAATTCTCCAAGAACAGGGTCAGCCTCACCCGGACAAAGATGGAATCCTCGCCATTTGAGTAATAGTGCTTGCGGACCTGTTTCAGAATGTCGTGCGTCCCAAAGCCACCAGCAGCTTCAAAAATATTACCAACCCCCACCACAAACTTATGCGGCCCCAATACTTTCCTAACTCCAGCAGAGATGAGATCCCCCAACATCACCCGGGGAACAAAGGCTTTGGCCACCTCATCGTGACTCATGTTTGCAGCGTCCAGACTAGTCTTCAACTGGGTCACCTCACGCTGGAGCGCAGCAATGGTGTTAGCCTGAGCGCTCTCTTTTTCTACTAATTCTTTTTTCATCGCCGCATTCTCAGCACGGAGCGCAGTCCCTTTCAGCGTTCAGCTCGGCAGAGCATATTGCCCACCGAGCAAGGCAAGCTATACACTGCAAAAACAGGACAACGAGACTCAGATACAACAATCGCAGTGACTGAGTCAAAGGCATATAAAAAACAGGCCAGGTACCTGGAGCATAGCATCCCTTGGTTCAATCGGCCCAGGAATTGGCCCCAGCTACGAGCACACCACATTGGGTGGATCAAGCTCCACCATAGCATTGTTTTCGCCCTCCCCAAGCAACCCAGACGCACCAGCCAGCTCAGTTGCAGCCCTGAGACGACAACTGCAACGGATGACACAATGGTTTGCGCTCTGGCAGCAGTGACCGCGGTGTCCGGCACAACGGGAGGGGAGTCCATCAATGTGTGCGAGGCGGCGTTCACAGATTTGGTCCTCTTGCTCCCCCTCCCCGCTTGTGACTGGCTTGGCACGGGCCTAGACTGGCTACCGTCAACTCTATTCTTCCTCTTCCCCAAAGTTGCGGTCTCTCCAATGTTGTTCGCGGTCGCCACTGTAGATTTGGGATACAGATTCTTCTTACCCATAATAAAAAAACTCTAACCTACAAAGTAGAAGAACAAGAGGCCAGAAGTCAGTATTAATTTGAGGAATACCTGCAGCATTGTCATAGATAAAGGTGCAATTCGCCTGCACCATCCATGTCCGGCAGGACCCGTTGAAACCAGCAATCTTTTTGATCTTCTCCTAGTGAGCGTCAAAGGCTTGCCTATCATTGTCGGTCCAAGCGTCAATTACGAGACTGAATTTGAATCATCATACCACTGCGGGACCGCAATGGTCTCGGAGTTGACAAAGAAAAAGTACTCCCTCCACTTCTCTCCTTTCATACTCCCACATTTCTCCATAGAAATCAGCGTGTGGGATCCAGTCATGGGGTTTTGTTGAAAGCTACACCACCCAGTGTAGTTCTGACGCGGCCGTGCCATCTTGAAAAAACACCAAAATAAAAACACATGTGCCTTCACCCCGACCGTGTGGCAGATATGCAGGAACTCCAAAATAAAGGGGATCGTGTTGGGCGACCACTAAGCAAGGGGCATCTCATAGGCCTGCATCAAGGCCACCACAAAAGGAAGAAGGGGCAACTTCAGCCCCAACTCTAAGAATCGGAGGTATATCATCATCTTCCCGGGCGGCGGGAGAAGGGCCCGGTCACCACGGCCAGGCACAGTCGCCTTCATCCCCAAAGCATGTGCACCCATGTACTAGGAGAATATTCTATATTCCTTATTTGGCCTATAAAAGGAAGTATCCTTAAGCATTTTAAGGAGGTTTTCTTTTTCTATCTAGTTTTAACACTTTAATACTTTCTCTTTCTAAGGGTTTTAACTTAAGCATCAGAGTGCTAACCCTATTTTGCAGGACTTTTAAGTAATTTGGGCGCTGTCCTGTGGACCACCAAGGACCGCACCATCACATTATATAAGAAAAAATGTCGCAGGAAACATCATAAGATGGGCAATTCTAAGAAAGTAAATTTCTTGAAAGCTGAAATGGCTAGATACAATCAGATGATTGGTTTTTACATGGAAATATCAATCTTTTCTAAATGCTGAAGCATCTTCTGCACAAGATTATTCAAACCCATAATTATAGCCCAAGGATATACAAGATCATTCGAACCCGTCATTATATTCCTAGGAAGTAAAAAACTAACTTGAAGTAGATAATTTTAAGAAGGAATCTTCAATCATAATTCTGCCTTGGCCTGAAGATTTTGCCCACTAATTTCTAACTTCGAATTAATCATTTTAAGTAGCAATCTTCAATCATAATCCTGTCTTTGCCTAAACAAAATTGTCCATTTAATTTTTGAAGAGATACTATAATGTTGTCTTCCTCTGTTACTCTGTTATGCATCCTGCTCTGTTTACTAGGAAAATTACCAAAACACAAAACTACACAAGTGTACAACAAAAGCACCATCCAATCCAATACAATTTGACAGAACAAAAAGGGAACTAAAACTTCAATTTGCATTGTCACAGTTCTACATACAGCCATTTTGATCAGGTAAAAATTCCCTAATAATAGAACACCCAAAACATTTTCTTTTTCAATTAAAACATTTATCATCTTACCTAGGTTAAAATTTCAACTGGTCAACTATGTGATGTTGGAGAGATGGAGAATGTCTACATCCAGAAAAATCTTGAAATCGGTGATCTCTGAATTATAAATTGCATGCCATTTATGTGGGAAATATAATATTGAAGTGAACAAAAAGAAATTAAAGAAAGGGATTGGTCGAACAATGAAAGATGGCCAAAATTATTCTGTTGATGATAAAAAAAAATGTCAGTTGCAAACTTGCAGTCAATCATCAAAAGTAATAATTGAGTGTAAATATTATAATTTATTGAATGTTGTCTAGACTCTAGGACAATGCTTCGTTTTTTGGTTTTTTTTTTCTTTTAACATTAGAATCAAGTAGATTACATGAAGAAATTTTTGGAGAAAGAGATACTATTACTATGGGGGAGATTTCACGTGCAAACATCATTTTTGACGTACTTGAAAAACATCCTACAACTTACAATAAAAAATGCTTACAGTATCGCCATTATTAAAATTACTTTTTCTTTTTTTAAGTACATCTACAAGAGATTTGAACAATGATTTCTTACTATTTAGGTCGGTGGGTTCTTTCACTGAAATTTTAACTGATCAACTATGTAATGAACGAGAGATGGAATATATCTACATAAACACCATCTTCATATAGTTCATCTAGGAATTATGTAAACTCCATACCATTAATGTGGGATTATAATATTGAAGTGAAAGAAGAATAAAAAATTGAAGAAAGTGATTGGTAGAAGTAAATGAATATTGCTGACCAAAATTATTCTGTCGATGATAAAAAAAAAAAAAAATCAATCTCATTTTAGTCAGCTGTAGACTTGTAATCAATCATGAAAAGGAATATTTGAATGGCAATATTAATACATCGTGAGTTAAAGGTTTAATATTATCTACACTCTAGACCAATGGTTGTTTTTTTTAAAAAAAAAAAATTTAATGCGTATTACAATCACCTATATTATAGAAGGAAGTTTTTTGGAGAAAGAAATATTACTGCTATCCAGGGAGACTTCACAAGAAAATGTCACTTTGGACTCGATCGTTTATAAGGTACCTGAAAAACATCCTAACTTGCAATAACGAACGCTTATAGCTAGCGCCATTAGTGTAAATGAAAATCTCGCCTTTATTCTATTTTAAGTATGTAGTTTTAGCAGGTTTGATCATCCTTCTATTGTTGTTGTCTTTTTGGCTGCTCCAGAAGAGTTGAACCATGATCTCTTTCTAATTTGGCTGGGGTCTTTGCTCTAAAACTTTAAGTGATCAATTATGTAACGAAGGAGAGATTGAACGTCTACATCCATAGCTTGAAATATGTTATCTCTGAATTATAAACTAGACGCCATTTATGTTGAGGGGAATATAATATAAATTGTAAATTGTATTTAAAAATAGTAATCTTACAATTTCTAATTTATAATGTGAAATATTTTTTTTAAACATAGGGAATATATATTACAGGGATTTTTATTTATTTTTGTTTAATTTTCTTTTTAAAAAAGTGATTGTAACAATGAGAGATGACCAACATTATTCTGTTAATGATAACAAAATCGTTCTGATTTTTGTCAGTTGCCGACTTGCAGCAAATGATCAAAAGGAATACATACTGGATTGTTAACCAAATGTCAGTTGCCGACTTGCAGCAAATAATCGTTCTGATTCATGCTTCATAAGTGTTGGAGATTTATCCAGAGGAGAAAACCCGACATGGAGCCCAATAAGTAAGATAAGACCTTGAACTCAAAAACTCAAGCTAATAGGTTCTGAGACCACCTTACTTATTAACTGATTCACATGTCGTCATGCCTCCGATGTGGGATTCATAATTCTTGCCACATGACTCTCAACATTCTCCCCTGTCATGGGCAATCTCCATATCGGGCTTCCAAATTATCTTGACAAGCCCAAATTTGTACTCCACCTGAGTAACTGGGCCGCCCATCCCTAGGTTTCCGCTCATAGTGGGCCTTTGACTGCCTGGGTTCAGTCAGATCAACCGAGATAATTTGGGCTAAATCACCCACCCAACTGGCCCAATCTGGGCTCTGATACCACTGTTGGGGATTTATCCAAAGAAGAAACCCAACATGGAGCCCAATAAGTAAGATAAGACCCATCTGAACTAAAAAACTCAAGCTAATGGGTTCTGAGACTACCTTACTTATTAACTGATTCATATGTCCTCATGCCTCCGATGTGGGATTCATAATCCTTGCCACATGACTCTCAACAATAAGTTGATTTTCTAATACTGTGTTGACTATATAGAGCTATGCTCTATCAATATTTGAATGAGCCACTTCTTATTTTTCAAAGAAATTGTCAAGGGAGACAATCCCAAAATCCAAGTCTTTATTTCGAATGAAAACTAGACTATAGAAAGTTTATCTCATCACCATGAAAACAAAGATAATAGGGGTAAGTCGTCTCACAGAACTTAATAGAGTTGTATTTTTAAAAATACCGAGTGAATTTTTACACAATTTTTTTTTTCGTTTTTGTTGTTATTGTTTTTATTGTTCTCGGTGAGATTAATTTGAAATTTCAATCTTGTCTTTTAATGTAGAAATGTAAATGATCCCGATCAATTTTATTGTTCTACTTCATTCAGCCTTGCTACTCAACCCGGCGTCATGTTTATTGCCAAGAACAAAAGAACTTCCATTAACCAACAACAAAAGGGAATCAATAACTTATACTCCCTTCGTCTCATAATTATTGTCCAGTTTGACTAAAATAAAAGATTTTATTTTTGGTCGAACTTAACAATATTTTGACTTAAATAACCAAATATACCCTGCATATTAAATAACAATATTTTGACCGATTTTCTCCCAAACCCAATTTATTTATTCAGTCAAAGATTTAAAACTCAAGCACAAAAATTGAAAAAAAAATAGAACTATTCAATCCTTTATTCTTCTTCTTCGTCGGGATTATGAAATCTCAGTGCTAAGAAAAGCTCTGAAATGACAAAACCATCACAAATTAGGGCTGCAAATTAGAAAGAAAAGCAGGGGGTTATGGACGCTTCCGGAAGGGAGAAGGAGATCTGCACCGACGACGATCGGCAAATAACAGAGATACGAAAATTGAATGAATCAACATCATCAATATCGTCACCAATTGAAGCGGAGAAATCATCATCTTCATCTTCTACTACAAAAGTCTGACATTTCCCTTGAAAAATAAACATCGGACATGGAGAAGAAATCATCTTCTCTATCATCATTTACTTCTGAGAAAAGAAAATTCTTTGAGAAATCTTTTTCACTAGATCAGAGAAGTAAGGAGGAGGAGGTGGTGGACGGCGGGGATTTCACGGAAAGTGGTTGCCGGTAGGGATGGATTTCACGAGAAGTGGTGGCCAGCGGAGATGTCAGCGTCGTGAATGGCCAAAGGTCAAAATTTTGTTAAAGGGCAAATTTGTAACTTAATCCATAAAAAGTTAAAGTGGACAATAATTATAGGACGGAGGGAGTATTTTTATGATATACAGGAAGAATGGAGATTAACTGGTTGATGCTTCACATCGAGAGTATTTTGCGCTACCTGTTTATAACTAGTGAAGCCTTATTCAATGATTTTAGGCCACTTAGTTTGGTTATTACTATTTCTAACTTGAATAGTTGATTCCTCTTTTGTTCATATGCTAAATTCCAGAAATGAACGGAAATATTCCCTTCGGTCCTTATTATAAGTTAGTATTATTTGTGCTAAATTTTATGTGGTACATTCTTCCGATTGAAAAATAAAAATTTTAAAATGTATTTTTACATTTATTGCATTTTTCAATAATGATAAAAGGACAAAATGCACTTTTGGTCCCAAAGTTTGAAGGTAGCAAGTTTGAGTCACCATATATTTTCAATTGGTATGAATAGTCCCTAAAATATTTTTCTGATCAATTTTGGTCTCTTTAACATAAATTTTGAAGAGTTAATAGCTTGTGTCAACTTTCCGTCTTCTCTCAATTTTTATATTCATTTAAACACTGTTTGTGAGACCCACCAAGTTTGACCAAAAAAAATAATAATAAAACAAACAATGAAAAAATAAATTTCTGTCCAAAAACAAATATTAATAAAACAAAAAATGAATTCATCAGTAAAGCCGAGAGCTATATTCTTCTCGATCTGGAGCAACATTGGGTGACGCTGTAAGTTACGCCAGCAGCGCTATTCTCTGTGCAAAGGCAGGTATTGGCTGCTAGACAAATGGATGATGATGATAATACAGTCATCTGTTTGGTATCGGTTTTGTTCTGTTATTTTCACAAGGATCCATCCAACTCGATCCATATCCATACATGTCTTCATTTCTTGAAATAGTGTGTGTGTGTGTGTGTTTTTTTTTTTTGAATGTAATAATTTTAATCACCTTATCCATTTCGCATCACCAAATTATGATGCCATTTGTTGCGGTGATTTTTTCATACCCCGATCATCACGTGATGTATTTGTTCACTCAGCTCCACTGTACTTTTCTTTTCTCTTATATATGTAATCTAATCTAATAATTAAAATTTTTCAATAATTAAGCAAAATAATTAATTTAGTTTTTTTTTTAGTAGGAGAACTATATTATCCGAGTAATTATATCATACAACACAGTTCACAATCTGTTCTCACTTAAAATAACTAATGGCATACAATCATTTAAATGCTTGTTAGGAGAATTTATCTCATGAAAAGAATTTACTTGACTCGAACATACGTGAAAGTATCTGAGTGTGGTATATATTTGCTTAGAAATACTAAATGACTTTTGTACAAACAAAAAGCTCATGCTTTATTACTAACACATCATTTCAACGAACAAGAGAACAAACAAGAGAACTACCACAGACATGGTGTTGTCGGACTGTGAATCGTCGAATTCAAAGTACTAGATATGAAAATACTTGCAAATATACTTGAAACATAAACTGAGAAACAAAGAGTTGACATTTTGATTTCCTCTATACATCCTTGTAGTTTCACTAAGCGGCCGGAGGAGGATTTAGATCAATACAAGAAACGAAGGGAGTGTTTAATTTGATGATCACCAAGTCAAATGACCGTTAAAAGCCATCAATACAAACTGAATCACGACAAAGGGTAGCATCGCCACAGCAATGTACGCCATCTTGGCAGCGGCCGCCCAGATTTGTGCAACATCGAGCATTTACACAATTTCGAGGTGCCAGGTTAAACTCGGGGGGATTTGCCAATCACAGCACTCTGTATAATCTTCACATCCATAGTCACCAAGTCGCAAACAACATTAAGAAGTATTTGGATCACAAATTGACCACGGAATGGGACAATCCATTGCAAATTTACAGTATCCATCCGTCACTATGTGTCCCTTCCAATTATAAAATGCACTGGTCGTATCCGGCACATCTGCAATATATATGGTTATATTCAAACCTTACTATAAATCATGGAATTTCATCAATTAGCTATCGCTAATTATAGGGGAAAACAAAAATCGGTACAAAGCTCAGTATTAGTGAATTGAAGGAAGGGCCATCATCTTAATACATGCTTTCCATGAGTTTGTAGGTATTTGGATTGCTATTGCCACAGGCGAGGGACTCAAAATTAAATACTCTATCTATACTGAAATAATTGTGCAATTTAAATTTTTATTTTTTAACGCGAAAGAAGTAGTGAAAAACACATAAAACGAGCTTGGTGAGAGGGAACTTACAAACTATGACCACGATGATGAAAACGAGCTTGGTGAATGAGGCTTGAGGTTTAACAATCATCATGATTTTTCAGAGTAGCGTGTGTTTGCTCTGGAGATCAAACTCGAAAGATAAAAAGCCAATCGTCTCTTTGAGTTTTTCATGTATATCTCCTTTTCTATAAATAGAG
The DNA here is from genome assembly GCA_949775105.1 of Oldenlandia corymbosa var. corymbosa. NCBI lineage: Eukaryota > Viridiplantae > Streptophyta > Magnoliopsida > Gentianales > Rubiaceae > Oldenlandia > Oldenlandia corymbosa. The sequence continues at coordinate 4,073,759 of OX459123.1, forward strand.
GTATATATAAGCATATGAATGATCATCTATGTACGTTGCTAATCAAATAGAGTGCATTAACAATTTTATAATCTAATTAATTTTATATATAGGTAATATTTTGCTCCTGTTTTGTTTGCTCCCTTACGTAATGTGGACTAACCATCTACCATTGACTACAACGCTTCTCTATTCATTGCCGGACTAATAATGTATCGTGATAGAAATGTTTCGATTCGGATCAATTCGTTTATAATCAAAAACTAAAACTAATTTTCTACCAAGAAAAGAATTTTTTCTTTATAAAAGAACTAAAACTAATTCAATTGATTGAGATAAAAAGTTGACGGCCGGGGTTGCCTTTTCGATTTTTTGCGGCCCAACTACAACAGTTATAGTACTTAATTGACTTACATGACTAGCTACTTACCGTTAATCACTATATTCTAGTAAGTTTGAAGTTAATTCACCTAATAAGTAAGGTGATTTCAAGTATCTAAAGTTTCACTTTTTGTATTTTCTCCGCAAGAATGGATGCCATCATATTATAGCTGTGATTATTTTAAGTTTCATTATAAATAGAATAATAATTAGAGCAATGATACTCTACTCGAAAGAGCAGCTCGAATGTGTAACGCAAGGGAGGTGACAATCCACGTTGGATGCATCATGTCAGCTTGATATTTTAAATTTTTAATTGAATTATTACTAAATTCTAAAAAAGAAATAAGAAAAATAATAACCCAAATCAGTTACGCCTTTGAACCCAAATCTCCCAATTGAGGACGAAGTTTGATTCTATGCATCTCTTCAGTATCAGTCCAAGATTGTCCAAGCATGCATCAAATGACTTGCCAAAGACTGAGAAGTCATCCATGAAGATTTCAATTATATATTCCACCATATCAGAGAAAATGGCCATCATACATCTTTCAAATGTTGCAGGTGCATTGCATAATCCAAATGGCATTCTCTTAAAGGCAAATGTGCCATAGGGGCAGGTAGATGTTGTCTTTTCTTGATCATCAGGATCTATGGCAATCTGGTTGTAACTTGAAAAACCATTAAGGAAACAGTAATACATGAATCCAGCCAATCTATCTAGCATTTGATTAATAAAAGGGAGTGGAAAGTGGTCTTTTCTTGTAGCTTTATTAAGCTTCCTGTAGTCCATGACACTTTCCATGCATTGTTCAGCCTTGTAAAGATCAGCTCTTGGAGATCATTCCTTATTATTGTGATTCCTCCCTTCTTGGGCACGCACTGAACTGGACTCACCCATTTACTGTCTGATGTTGAAAAGATGATTCCAGCGTCTAGTAGCTTAATAATTTCCTTCTTTACCACTTCTTTCATGACTGGGTTGAGCCTTCTTTTTCCTTCAATGGTTGGCTTAGCATCATCTTCAAGTAGAATCTTGTGCATACAGATGGAAGGATTGATGCCCTTAATGTCTGCAATCGACCATCCAATGGCTTCTTTGTGCAACCTCAGCACCCTTAGCAACTTATCCTCTTCAGTACCTGTAAGCATAGAAGAAATAATCACAGGTAAAGTGTTACTTGCTCTAATATAGGCATATTTCAAATGTGAAGGCAGAGGATTAAGTTCTAGAGAAGGTGGTTCTTCAATTGAAGGCTTGAGGCATCTTCCTTCCTTATTCATGTCTAACAGCTCAAAGGGTTATTGTCTAGGATGCCACTTGCGGGAGTGGTTCAAGTAACTCAGGCAACTGCCTGTATTCATCTTCCCCTTCCTGTTCTTCACTGCTGTCTGGACACATGAGTTCTTTGAAGAGTTCATCTTGTAGCACTTCTTCTGCCACTGCTTCTTCTACTTCTACACTCTTCACCATATAGCAGTTGTGGGCTTCGGCAGGATATCTCATGTTTTTGAAGATGTTGAAGGTGACTTTCTCCCCATCGAAGTGCAGTGTGATTTCCCCTTTTTTCACCTTGATGATTGCATTGCCAGAAAAGGTCTCCCCAAGATGATGGGCACATCCCTGTCTTCTTCCATATCCAAAACCACAAAATCTGCTGGGTAAACAAAATTCCCAACCTTCACAAGAACATCATGTAAAATTCCTTTTGGATAGGTTAATGACCTGTCTGCCAACTGCAATGTCATGTTAGTAGGCACCACAAAATTATCCAGACCAAGTGATTTAAATACAGACAATGGCATGAGATTTATACTTGCACCAAGATCAAGCAATGCTTTCGAAAATTCTCTGATTCCTACAGTGCAAAGAAGAGTGAAACTACCCAGATCTTTTAGTTTAGGTGGCAGTTTTCTTAGAATAGCTGCACTGCATTCTTCATTTAGAGTAATAAAAGCAGAATCATGTACTTGTGGTTTATTAGCTACCAGATCTTTCAAGTACTTGAAATATTTAGGCATTTGTTTAAGTGCATCAACAAGTGAAACATTGATATGTATGCTTTCCAAATTTTGAATGAACCTATTGAGCCCTTCATCCACCTTGGCCTTCTTCTGTCTCACTGGATATGGTGGCATTGCATCATGTGGCTTCTGAATTGGTGCTGGGATTTTGATTTCCTCCATCCAGGTTTTTCCACTGATTGCTCATGTTCAACCAAATGATCATCATCAGATCTTTTCTCAGAAGATGTTTCCTTATTACCTGTAGGGTCACTCACGGGAGTGACTTTTTCACTTGGCTGAGTGAGCTGTTTTCCACTTCTGAGAGTGATAGCCTTTGCTTGCTCTTGATCATTTCCCTTAGGATTGACAATTATATCACTTGGTAGACTTCCATATGGTCTTTCAGTATTCTGCTTTGCAATCTGAGCCAACTGATTTTCCAGACTCTTGCAAGAGATAGCCAAATTCTTAATTGCATTCTGCACAGAAATCCATTCATCTTCCCTTGGTATGTATTGCTGATTAGAACGCTGTTGATTATGATAATTGGAAGGTTGGCCATCTTGTCTTTGAAATCCTGGGGGTTGAGTAGGCCTCTGATAGTTTTCTTGTTGTGGTGCATTATTCCAGTTGGGGTGCTGCTGATTTCTCCAATTATTGAAGTTGTTGAATCCTCCAGCATTGCCCTGCCTAACAAACTGGACAACCTCCATTTTGGATGGACAGTTATCCAAATTGTGAGATCCATCACATAACACACACACTTCAGCCTTGGATTTGGACAGCTCACTCCTCAGTTTTGTCATCTCATTCATTATCACAGCCATCTGTGCTTGCAGGTGTGTACTGGGGTCAAGTTCCATTACTCCTGGTTGCTTTGTGCTTGCTCTTGGATTAGATTGCCACCTTGAATGATTGGTGGTCATATTATTAAGCAATTGCCTTGCTGCATCAACCGGCTTTATCATGAACACACCACCAGTTGCAGCATCAAGCGAGTCTCTTGTGGCTAGTAGCAAACCATTGTAGAAGATGCTCAGTTGGAGGTGCTATTCCAAACCATGTTGAGGGTATTTTCTGATCATTTCCTTCAATCTTTCCCATGCTTCATAGAGTGTTTCTGTTCCATGCTGCTTGAAATTCATTATTGCAGTTCTTAGTTGTGCAACTTTTGCAGGTGGAAAAAACTTTGTAAGGAAGCCTTGTCTTAACTCTTCCCAAGTGGAGATAGATTTGTTGGGCAATGTGTTGAACCATGCTTGGGCTTGATCCTGCAAAGTAAAAGGAAATAACCTCAATCTAATGTCATCATTAGATAAGCCTTGAATCATAAAAGTACTAGATAAACGCAAGAAATTTCTAATATGATCATTAGGATCTTCATGAGGTAATCCATGAATGTGCAGGCTGACTGAGTCCATTGGATCATCTGTGGTTTTAACTCAAAATTGGTTGCCTCCACATCAGGGAATACTAATGGGGATTGGACTTCTTCTTCTTGTGGAATAAAGAAATCTCTGAGCAATCTCTCAGGTTGATTCTGTCGATCACCACCAGGGTTCTTATTGTTCTTCGGGTTACCACCTTGGTTAGCCATTTTTGATGAACCTTCTTGGCGGTTCTGTTGCAACCGATCTTGCTTTCTTTTTGCTGCTCTGACTCTGCGTATAGTAGCTTCAATTTCCGGATCAAAAACTGGTTCACTCCGTTGGTGCCTTCCAGTCATACACCAAAGAAAAGAAATTAGAAGCTCAGTGGAATAACCAAAGAAGGGTTGTTTTGTTTTTAATATTCACAAATGAAAAAAACAACAAATGTCTGGAGGTTTTACGCCGTCCCCGTCAACGGCACCACTTTCTGGTGTGTGCCAAATTCACCAAAAATATATACTAGCTGGATTATAACTTTTTGTAGATAATAAAAGCTAGGTCGATCCCACGAGGACAGCTAAATCACATAATTTTTTGTTAATAGACTACCAGCTTGTGTATTTTTTAATTGCCTCAATGCTTTGTGTCTTGAACCCCGAATTGACTGGTCTTTCCTTCTTCTTCCAGAGGTGGTATCAGCAGCTACATTGATCACAAGGGTGAGCCAAGGGGACAAGCATGCTCTTGGGGTTCTAAGGTGGGACACCCTCATTACTCTCAAGGTGCTTTGTGCCTTGGAGTTTTTTTTTACCAGATCAGCCAGCTTGAATTCATCAGCCCATATTTTTGTTCCAAAAGCCCCATTTTTCAGCTAATGTTCACTTAGGTCCTTGCCTAATTAAAAATACAAAACTAGTTAAGTAAAATGAACTAATTCTGAAAAACACCCCTAATTTCCTACTAATTAAAGAGTAAATTGCCATGCTTTTATGTAACAAATTAACCGTTATCAGATAACCGCCGTAGTGCGTGGCCTCTCGATCTTCTCTTCGCTTCCTTGTGCTGATTTCCAGCATGATTCGCCGCCATTTTGCGAACAAATTCTATTCACAGACTTCAAATTTCAGGATTTAGAAACCAGAGCTGCGGGTTCAATTTCGCAGATCGAGCTCCGATCTAATGTAATACGATCTCTCGGTTTAGATTTTCAACTGAATCTTGGATTAGAAGATTTGGCCATTGATTACGAATAATTAAGGTGTCTTAGGGCCCGTTTGATAAAACTTAATATGGGTCTGAAGTCTGAAATCTGAAGACTGAATCATAAGTACTGAATTGATTAAGTTTGTCGTGTTTGATAAAAACCAAATTTAAACACTGAATAAAATGTCTGAAATCTGAAGTCTGAACACTGAAATTTAAAGTATCTCGATTTATAATTTTATCTAAAAAAATAATTGATGTATATGAAACTATGATAACAAAAATAATAATATTAGTATTAAATAATGTAATAAAAATATTTAAATTTTATTATGTTATTATTTTTCAGTTAATAATAATGTCATATTTTATCATTGTCAAAAAAAATTCATATTTTATGTTAAAGATATATTGATCATGGAATTTAATGGATTTTAATTTTTATATAAAAATAAATATTTACTAAATAAAAAATAATTTACATAAATTTTAATTTAGAACTAGACATCATGATTAATAAAAATATTTCAAGATAAAAGTAGAAACATAAAAATAAATAAATAGGAAACAAATCGTCTCAACAATTCAGTTCAGACATAAGTGATAGGCCTATCACTTATTTTTAGGCTTACATTTGTACTAGTATTTCAGACCCACTTAATTTATTAAGACATCCTACTTTGAGTTATCAAACACACTTAAAATTTAAGTTCTTAATAAATTAAGTTCTTAAGCAATTAAGTTGTTATGATAGTGTGTTATCAAACAGTGCTAATCAATTAAGTACTTAATTAATAAGTTTAAGTGCTAAACTGGTTTATCAAACAGGACCTTAGTAACTAACTTAACCGGATGCACTTAATAATATATATACATCAGGAACTGACTTAATCTATACAGATGGAATATTTATAACTAAACATACTTTAGATATTAACAAATTGACCTATGAAATTGAAAAATTATACACTGTACAAAACAACATCCAGCCTTCAATCTTGCAAGGCAGTGTCTTCTGGTTCATCTTTATGTGAATGTTGTTCATGTATGACAACTTTTGTTTTCACGCATGGACAATTTCTTTTGTAATATTTATTATTTTTCTTTTTTCTTTTTGGTTGGGGAGGGGCAGGAAGCAGTGGAGAAGTTCCAGATTGTGTCGGTTGCCACCGAATTCCATCATTTTCATTTGTGAAGTTAATATGCATATTATGGATTTCATCAATTGTCTAATTTGACCAGCAGCGCAGAAAAGCATGAGGAAAAATTCTTTGTCAGTAAAAAAGTAAAAATAAAATAAAATTTAGGGACAGTTTAAATACTGAAATGGAGGTCTTTCACGAGTTGGAATGTGGCATACCACTTTGATGTTACAGGACAGAATCGAATACTAGGGTTTTATTACATGGATATTTTGGTAATTACAGAGGATCAGCGAGCTAGCTGGAATTTGTAATTCCGTCCACATGGTCTTCCGATAAGTGCGTGATCCGCGAAGAAGATTTGGAGTAGTAACCAAGTTAATTATGGAGATCGATTTTGAATAAAATATACAAAAATATGGGAGCGTGGTGTGGCAAAATATCATTGACTCTCTTTTTCAGTGTTAACTTAGAAGATTTTTTAATAGATCGAATCTTAATCGCGATTCTTTGACTGACAAATTGATCGTGTCGGTGATTACGCAGGACTTAATTAGCCCCTCATCATTACTTTGGCCGCTTAATATTGATGCTAATCAAAATCAATCAGTGCATAGTTGGCAAGTTATATTATAGATCAGTGAAAAGTGTTACAGAAATTGCTCTCTATAAATTCAGCCAACATTCGAGCCTTTTTCTCCCAAGCAGCTACAGTATTATTCATTTTAAGTAGCCTACTCTCTTCATTTAATCTACTTGGATCCATCATTCCTCAAATAAAAGCCTCACTCAAATGGCAAAGGGTTGCGCCTTCATTAATGTCATTCTTGTTCTCTGTCTCCTAGCAATCTGTAAGGCCACTCCTGTCTCCGATCCATAAAATTTCTCAATTCTGACACAAGGTACTTATTAGATTGAATAAGTACATTCGATCTAATAGAATGATTTTGCTGTATCCAGACTAATACCAATCCAAGCCATTTCATGAATAAAATGTGACCAATTAACCAACCAACAAAACTACTTGTTAGAAATAACATCTTGTTGTTGCATCGAAACATATAAATGTTGACTAACCTGGCTAACATTGAACTTGGTAAAATGAAATAGTTGAATAATTGAAAAATGAGATTATTCAGGAATACACATTGAATGCCGAGATTACGCATTAAATTTCGGTTAGTAGATCCATAATCAAAAAGTGTTTGTGATTGTTCCGAAGAAATGAAACAAAAGATATGGTAGAGCTAGGACAGCATTGTATGAGGTCTACCCAATGCTAGATGCAGAGGCGCATAATAGATCGATATGAGCATCATGAGCTGTCCCGTAATAAAACCAGTTGTTGCTGATACCTTCTTCTCGGTTCCTTCTTCCATAACCTGAGCGCGGAGAAGGAAGAGATAAGAGGGCCCTATGGAGAATGTGGTCAGAAATCCATAATAGAGTCCGACCACAAGGACCGAATTGATTATCTTCATGCATAAGGATACTAAATTACCTAGTAGAAAAGATTGAAAAATCATCACAAACCTCCCTTATTTCTTTTCTATTGCAATTTCTGGATTATTATATACCTGGTTTTATATCAAAATGAATTAGTAATAAGTGGAGTACCACATGCGAATTTAATATGTATAGTCTCCAATGCGAGACAAGTGTCTTGCGCTTGTTTGTTTTCCAAGTCTAACGGGATTGTAACATTTTGGTAAATAATAGTATTCATGTTAGTGTAATAATCAATTTAAACTCTATGTTTGGGCCGGACTTATTTGATTTTGATGTGAAAGAAAAGATATGTTTCATGTAAATATTTAATGACTCCCTGATCCTGCAGGTTCCAGCATGGTGCCAAAGGCAGAGGCTCTTCGACCGACTCCCAGAAAGCTCGACGCCATCGCCGATGATATCTGCGGGAGGACGGGTGACTGCGGCGATGCTGTCACCGTGGTCACTTCTACCGTCAGCAACACCGCAAAGGCCACGGGTGACGCCATCGCCGATGGTATCTGCGGAAGGACAGGCGACTGTGGCGATGCTGTCACCGTGGTCACTTCTACCGTCAGCAACACCGCAAAGGCCACAGGTAACGCCATTGCCGATGGAATCTGCGGAAGGACAGGGGACTGTGGCGATGCTGTCACCACGGTCACTTCTACCGTCAGCAACACTGCAAAGGCCACCGGTGACGTTGTTGCCGATGGTATCTGTGGAAGGACAGGTGACTGCGGCGATGCCGTCACCGTGGTCAGTTCTACCGTCAGCAACACCGCACAGACCGTGGGTGACGCTATTGCCGCTGGTATCTGCGGAAGGACAGGTGACTGCTAACGCCGCAGAGACCTTATTTGACGGTGTCTGTAACGCTGTCAATCTTGATCTCTGCTGAAGGCTAGGTGTGGGGTGCTACGGAAACGGATGATCGTGCGTACACTGTTATTTGGTATTTTGGCTCCAATGTTTTCTTGTATAACATGGATGCAATTTGATCCGTACCTCCATGTTTCGTAATTCCTTAAATGTATGTGTGTTTGTTATTCTTTTAAATGTAATGATTTCAATTGCCTTATCCAAATTTGCATAACCAAATATTGTGATGCAATTTGATGGGGTGATTGTTTATCTTTTTTCCTTGTTTTCCAATTTTCAAATGTTGTCTCGTCCTCCATTGGATGTACTTTTTTCTTTTATGACTCTGTATATTTTATTATCAGAAATGCTTGTTTGTTTGTATACGGTTACATTATTTGTACCAACTTCTTCGGATTCAAGATGGAAAAATCGACAAATTCTTAGGTGCACCTGATACCATGGTAGGATTGGTTTTATGTCTCATGACAAAATATATTGTGTTAGTGCCAACGTTATAGGATTCTATTAGGTCACACTGAATTGGTCAACGTTTTGGATTTATTATATTAAAGGGAATGAATATCAACTTAATAAAGATAAAGGTTTTAATCTGTTATTAAGATATCAAAGGAATAATAGTCTTTTTGACATTAAGACTACATTATGGTTATATATGATATAATATCTGGTGGAAGACGTTAGTCGATCAGCCGCCTACTAAGGTATTGCTAACTTCTCTCTGTCGATCGCCAGCATGATGATGTAGATGGAAGAAATCCAAAGTCCCGTTGTTTAGAGTGGATACTGATAGAGGCAATCTATTTTGGTTGCTTGTGACTATTCATGTCCGTTTTTCGGTGAAAGGTATTTCTATACTAACTATTTTAGATCGCTTGGTTCCTGGTTAGGGTTCATTGATTCTGCTATATATGCATATTTGTTTAATTATGTGATCCGAATCCTACAATAATATCAGAGTCACTTGCGAAATTTATGCAGCCGTATGCATATTTGACGTATAAGTGATATGTACCTTTTCGAACTGTTCACGTGTGTTTTTAAAATTTTTATTTGAACTTTTTAAACAAATTTGAGTTATGTCTTCGAAAGTAGATATCAAAAATATTGATTCTGCAACAGACTATTTTGGGAAAAGTTTTTGCTGGATATTTTTGTTTACTTCCTGTTTACAAGGAAGATGAACCGGTTGACGTTGGCCACCAAACCATTGAAAACAGAAGTGTTCAGCTCGGGTTGACATCGGAAAATCACGAATTCAATTTTGCAGCGACTGAAGGTTGAAGATGATGATGGTATGTGATGACATTAGCAGCATCGGCGGAAGGGTTTTAGGAAACTGTAATTGTAAATTTTTGTTATTTACAAAATTGGTCTCTCTAGGAATTGTTCCCATATTTAAATCGTCACCCGATTGGAAAGTTGTTTCCTTTATTGACCCCTAAGAAAGATGTTTCTTAACTTTACCCTGAAATGTTCCGAAATTGATTTTGACCACAATTGAGAAAGGTGTTTCACATAGTTGCCTAAATTTTTGTATTTTATGTTTTGTGCCACATCTGAAAAATTAATTTTTATAAAGTGCCCAATTGCTGAAAAAGTTCCTAATTTACGGAATTGCCATTTGTTTCAGTTTATTTTGAAATTCAATTATTGATTATTTATACTTATGAAATCATTTGGATTGAAGCCTTCTCTCTCTTCATTTTCTTTCTCTCTCTTCGCTCTCGGTGTACGTTAGCTTAACGTACGCCAGCCATGGCTGGCCGTAAAAAGAAGGAGAGGAAAGTAAATGTGGGGAAGGCAAATCCTCCGGTGACGGCAAAATCAAGTATGAGCAGTAGATCTGATGTTGGGGAGAGCTCTAAAGTGAAAGGATCGTCACGGCAAACCATTTTGAAGCAAAAGGATGAACTCAGCAAATTGGTTGCTGCGATTGAAGGTGCTTCGGCAAAATTGGGGGTAATGATTGCAATCCAACTACTCCTGTAATTGGTGTGAGTTTGGAGGGTCCCAATCGGCTCAGTGATGGGTGTCAATCTGGAAAATTGCGTGATGCAGAAATTGCCCCAGGAGAGAATTATCATGGTCTAAAAGTGTGGAAAATGAGAGGAGTCAAAGACCTAGGAGTCTACTGAATACTGTTATTGAGTCGAAGCCATAGGGGAATCTTCAGTTCGTTCCTCCACAGAAGGTAGCAGGTCAAGCAATTTACCGTATGCGTAGTGAGAATGTTCCAGTCGAAGCTGCCTTTTGGGAATCGTCTGTTGCCTGTTTTGTGCTGGGTTCCAATCCTCCAGTCTGGCTTATGGAGGCTAATTTCAAAAAGCTCTGGGTGCGTCTGGGTATTGATAACGTGATTTGTCTTCCCTCTGGTATTTTTGTTGTTAGGTTCTTAGCAAGCTAGGGATGAGGTGCTTAATGTTCATTTTTATCACTTTGGATCGGAACCGCTCATTGTTAAACCTTAGAACGTTGAAAAGGGTATAAATACCAGAGAGGTGGAAAGGGTCCCTATGTGGATCCAATTGCATGGACTTACTATTGGTTATCCTATCACTGCTTATGAATTCACTTGTAATTGGGATAGGATCCAGTATGCTCGAATCTTGGTTGATATGGAGATTACAGATTCTGTCCCTGACAAGATTGTATTCGAAGATGAGCATGGTAATGTTAGAACCCAGAAGGTAGTATATGAATGACTCCCTGTTAGGTGCAACTGTTGTAAGGGATTTGGCCATGTGACTTAAGTCTGTAGACAGCAGGTTGGGGGAAGTGTAATTAAGGTTAAGCGGACTCATCCTGAATGGAGAAAGGTCACACCTACTAAGACTCTTGAGCTTAAGGAGAAACAACCAGTGGAAATCCTTCGTAAGGACATGTCTACTGTTGACCCTTTGAGGGAGGTTGTCAGCAAAGTGTTAGAAGTTGGTGATAGTCAGCAGGAACATGAGATTGATAAAGGTTTGCAGGAGAGCAAACAGCAGGTATGAGCTTACAGGCTACTTCTGGTTCAAAGGAGATGGTTGGTATGCTCCCTCCACCTGTAGAAATTCCTCAATCTGTGAGTTGTTCAGTTACCGATGTAAAGACACATGTTGAAGCTGGTGTTGGAAATAGCTATGTGCTTGAACCTGGACCATCTTCTCATGTATAGTATTTTAACTTGGAATATAAGGGGTTTAAACTCCCCCCTAAACAAAACGACTTGAAACGTATGATTAGTGTGAATAAATATAATTTGATATGTGTCGTTGAAACTAAAATGGTGAAGGAAAAAGGGGAGAAGTATATGAGTCAATGCTGGAGTAGTTGGTCTTGGTTTACAAATTCCAGCAGTCATGATAAAGCTCGGATTTTTTATGGTGGGATGACAGTTTGGAGGTGAGATTAGTTAATCGTACTGCTCAATCTTTGCACTGTTTGGTTACGTCTCGTCATGGTAATACCTGGTTCTATTTTACGGGGATATATTCAGCAAATTAAAAAGAGGAAAGGAAACTGTTATGGGGTGAATTAGTGAGCATATCGAAGACTATTAATGGGCCATGGTTGATCATGGGGGACTTCAACAATGTATTAAAGCAAGAGGAGAAGCTTGGGGGCAATCCAGTGACTGTTCAGGAGGTGGTAGAGTTTAAGGGCTGTCTTGAAGAGTGTGGAGTGGTGGACTTGAAACAGACAGGAAAATTGTATACTTGGTGTAATCAACGGTTGGGGAAAGAAAGAATTTGCTCTAAGCTTGACAGTGCATTAGTTAATGATGGACAAGTTTACGGACTCAGTGGTCTCAGCGCTTTTGAAGGAGTTTCTGATCACTCTCCTTTAGTTGTTCAAGTGTCTGTAGAATTTTAGAGGAAAAATAAACAGTTCCGTTACTTCAACATGTGGAGCAATTCGCCTCAGTTTCAGAACATAGTGAAGAGCAGTTGGGAGATAAATGTTAAGGGCACCAAAATGTTCCAGGTCTGCAGTAAACTTAGAAGACTGAAATCTGCTCTGAAAGCTTTGAACAAGAGTCAGTTTGAGGATATAGTAAATACGGCCAACTCTGAACAATTGAAGCTGCAAGCTTTACAAGACCAGCTGGCTTCTGACCCTACAAATGAGGACTTGTAGAGACAGGAGAGAGCAATGATGGAGAGTTACATACAAGTCAGGAAAGCTTCATTGAGTTTCTAACAGCAAAAAGCTAAAGAGCAATGGGTGGCGGAGGGAGATGAAAATACACGTTATATTCCATGCTCAAAGTCAGACAGATGAGAAATTGCATTTGGAGTGTGGTTGAAGAGTCAGGAGAGGAAATCTGGGAATGGGAGAGAATTGAAGATCACTTCCTCAAGTTCTACAAACAGCTGCTGGGTCAGTCTTCACAAAGGTAAGCCTCGATTCCTGAAGTATATGCAACTGGTCCTAGACTTTCTTTGCAGCAGCAACTAAACTTGATCAGACCTGTGGAAAATGGGGAAGTCAAAGCAGTCTTTTGGGAAATGAATGTCAACAAAAGCCCCGAGCCGGATGGTTACGGCGCAGGTTTCTTTAAAGCAGCATGGAGCATTGTAGGACTGGAAGTCACGGAGGCAATTAAGGAGCTTTTTGCTATTGGACAAGTATTAAAACAACATAATACTACGATATTAGCGTTAATTCCAAAAATTGATGCTTCGTTGAATGCTAGACTTTTTCGTCCCATTGCATGTGGTAATGTACTTTATTAATGCATTTCAAAGATTCTTTGTAATAAAATGAAGCACTTAATGCCATTGTTAGTCTCTGAGAATCAAAATGCATTTGTAGAGAATAGGCTTAGTTTCCACGATATACTGATTACCCAAGAATTAATTCGGTTGAATAGAAGGAAGGGTATCAGTAGTGGAATGATGATGAAAATAAATTTAAAAAAAGCCTGTGATATGATAGAGTAGGATTTTTTTAGATGAAATGATATTAGGATTTCGTTTCCCGGAGCAATTTAGAAAGTGGATCTGTTTTCCAACCTTCTCGCTTGATTTGAATGGTTCCGGTATTGGTTTTTCTCCTGGAAAGCGAGGGTTAAGCAAAGGTGATCCGATTTCTCCGTTTCTCTTTGTTTTGGCAATGTTGCTGATGATAAATTCCATTTCCACCCGATGTGTAAGAAGCTGCAGTTGACCAACTTTTGCTTTGCAGATGATTTGATGATTTTCTGCAAAGCAAATATGATCACAGTAGGGAAAATAATGAAGGTGCTTAATGAGTTTTCTAGAACTTCAGAACTGGTAGTCAACCAGCAAAAATCATCTATTTTCTTTGGGGAGCGACAATAAATTGTAGGAGGAAATCTGTAGCTTCACTAAATTCTCTGTGGGACAGTTTCCAACGAAATACTTAGGTGTTTCATTGTCTCCAAAAAAAAAATGATCTAAAACTGAATGTGAAGAGGTGATCAGCCGTATAGTAGCCAAGATCCGATGCTGAGAACTAGGAACATGTATTATGTTGGTCAGGTTGTATTGATAAGTTCAGTTTTGATGTCGATGCATTCGTATTGGGGTCAAATTTTTCTTCTACCCAAAAGTGTTACTAATGTTGTTAATAGAGTTTGTTGGGATTTCCTTTGGGGGATTCGTAGCAATGGAAGGTCTGTACCTCTTGTACATTGGGGTGAGGTTTGTCAAAGAAGGGAAGAAGGAGGTTTGGGAATACGGGATGTTGGATTATGGAACAGGGCTGCGGTTTTGAAGCATGTTTGGTCTTTAGCTATGAAGAAAGAGTCACTCTGGGTCAAATGGATTCACAGTATATACATAAAACATGAGAATTTTTGGGAAGTTATGCCGAAAAATGACTCCAGTTGGCAATGGAAGCAATTGCTGAAGATTAGAGACCAAGCCAAATCTGGTTTTAATGGTAACAAATGGTTAGCTCACAGTAAAGCTATCTATACTATTGCTTCTGGGTATAGATGGTTTGCTGGTGGAGGGGTGAAACTGAAGAATGCTAACTGTATTTGGGCTAAGATGAACTTGCCTAAGCATGCCTTCGTTGCTTGGATTGTATGGCGGAAAAGGCTACTGATTAGGGACAGACTAGTGGCTATGCAGTTTCCTGTTGCTAATACTGATTGTCTGTTGTGTCCACAAGTTGCTGAATCAGTTGCCCACCTATTCTTTGGGTGTACTTACTCTATGAGGCTGCTGGAATGTCTTAGGTTATGGCTTGGGTGCAGGAAAATTGCTACTGTTGACAGTCAATGGCAAAAGCAAATGCTTCACATGTGGACTGGTGTTCCACTTAAAAGGAAAGTCTTCCTGGCTGCCTTGTGGCTACTATCTATCACCTTTGGGAAGAGTGAAACAAAAGGCATTTTGGAGGGGTGGAAAGAAGTTCTGAAACGATACTGAAGTTGATCCAGCAGGAGCTCAAATTCAAGTTCCAGGGATGGTGCTGTGGAAAGGCAACTGTGACTGAAAAAGTAATTATACAGCAGTTTTTTAGTTAAGTCTTCTATGCTACTGGTCCTTAGTCTAGTTTCTTATGTAATAGAGTAGTGAAGTGAATTGTTCAATGAGGTGTAGTTTGCCTCAGAGATTTTGAAGCTGTTAGAAGTTTGTTGTCCTTGTACAGATGCGATACATTTATTTTTTGGTGCTTTTGTGATTATTAATATATTTACCATTTCACCAAAACAAAAAAAGGAAATCATTTGGATTATTCGATGCTAATTTAATTTAGTTAAAATAATTTTATTATCAAATTGTTCCAAATTAATACTGTCTAAGTTTATGTGTGATTAATTTTTTTTTTTTTTTTCGTGAAATGTAAACTTTGTATTGATGATTTTAGGAACCCATTTGTCACCACTTACAAAAAGAGACTCTTCTTCATGCTACTCTATAATCTATCACTAAATATTTATATTAGTTACAAAATACTCATCAAGGCTTTCTGCCTAAAAATATTGCCGCGCTATAGGTCTATAGCTTTCTCAGTTTCACCCCATCTGTGATTTCTTCCAAAGAACCTTGTTTTGACTTCATACCTTACCACACTCAGAATTTCAGGCACTTGTCGAGTAGCATCAGTAGACAATCTTCGATTTCTTTCATCCAATACATGGTAAATTACAGCTGCAATAATAGCCAAGAAAATTTACCTTTTAGCTTAGCTCCTTTCTAGATTGTTACCATTTGATTATGCCATCTCCCCAACAGTTTGATATTCTTCTATTTCCCGGCCAGCTTTGTGCCTGGTCCACCACTTGAGCAGCAAAAGTACATTCAAAGAACATGTGGCCTACTGATTCATCAGCAAGGTGACATAGGTTACATTCTCCATCTGCCACAGGAATGTGCATTTACGGAAGACTCTCTTTCGTCAGCAATCTCGGTTTCCAGACCAACCAACTAATGAATGCATGCTTATGAATATTCTGTCTAGACCATATACATTGAGCTCCATAGAATTTTGCCCTTGCCCCCATAAGCCATTCTTAACCCGAAGCAACAGTGTATTTTCTAGCCTTATCAGCTATCCATCTATCTCCCTGGAATCCAGTTTTTGCTTGGTCCCTAACCTTCAAAATCTGTTTCCAATTCCAACTACTATCTAATTTTGGCTGAACCAAAATCTGTTTCCAATGCCAACTACTATCCAGTTTTGGCTGAACCTCCTATCTAGTTTCTTCCTTTATACACACAACATGTATCAACTTAATCCAAAAACTATCGGACTTTATAGCTAGACACCAGACCTTTTTTAAATTGCAGCTCTATTCCAGACCTTCGCATCTCGAATATAATTCCTAAGCCCCCCATAGATTTTTTCACTCGCAGTTCTTCCCAGTTTACCAAAGCCCTTGCTCTACCATAACTTTTCACCCGCCAGATAAATTGTTGACAATTCAGTTTAATGTTTTCACAATACTTTTCACCAAGGAGAGTGTTTAATCTTTTCTAATGAAAAAATGATGAAATTATCGAAATACGATTTAGCCGGTAATTTCCCTGACAGTTTATAGGGTTCAAACTAACGATTAGAACCGGTGGCTAGAACTGCCATTTCACAGTTTTAAAACTAATAGAACCTTAATCGAACCATTGTTACAAGGTTCAATTACGGTTTTAGAACAATTGAAAACAGTTGAAAAACCGGAATCTTATGATCCGGTTTGGTTTCGGTTCGGCTCCATTTTGAACCGGAACCATAGGCATGCCGGCATGCCACCAATAATGATAATATCATTATTTATACGAGTAATTTTTTCTGAGAAAGAAATTTTTCTGGTATCCAAAAGACATGACAAGCACATGCCACTTGTGACTCGTTTATTGAAAAATATCCTAACTTGCAGTAACGAACGCTTAAAGCGCCATTAGTTGAATTAAATTTCAACTGATCAACTATGTAACGAAGGAGAGACGTCTCGTCTACATCCGAAGCTATGTTAAAATGTGCCATCTCTGAATAAATGAAATATGAAATACATCAAATGACTTATAAATAGGACTAAGGCAGACCTTAAAAAATGAATTATACATAAATCCTGGAGGAGGTATAATTCGCACCAAAATAAATATTTAAACTGGGCAATCACTCAATGCAAATTGATGCCGGACAAAAGTGGTCAGGCTTCCACAACAATCAACGACACTTTGGCCGGAGTTGCCCACTTGGGTGCAACGTAGTCCATTTACGCAGTTTCGAGGTTGCGGTGGTGTAAACGGTAAATCAAAGCACTCTGAAAAATGGAAAAAACACAACCAGGTACGTTCGTTAGGTCATTTGACAAGGGGTTTTGAACCCGTGGATTACGGTTTGGTTATTCTATATTCTCACGCGAAAAATGCACACTGGACATATTAACGACCATATACAATAGTTTAATTGAACTCGACATTGTTGATATGTGAAAGACGTCTTGGAGAAGGTAAGGTCGGAGGAATTGCGATGAACGAAGTTTCAACTTTTGTTGCGAGATACGTTTGTGGTGTTGATTTGGTGTCTAAAACTCATGTGCTTAAAATTTCCTATTTTATCGGGGTTTTATAGAACAATGGACAGAAGATTTGTTTTTTCAGCAATAGTGTCCTTGGATAAACAAATCGCTTGTTCGATTGTTGAAAACAAGATATCTTCCTCAACTCTTGGGCACATTCTTTTTTGGTTCTTACAGGAAAATGATATATTCATACTTACAGCTTTCTTGACAAAAAGGTAAAAAGCCAAAAAAAAAAAAAAAGAAGAATCCATTATATATGTAAAAATAAATAAAAATTAAAGAAAGAAGGAGAAATGGTTTTAGAAAGAAATAGTCAGATACTATACTAAATAGGGTATCGAAGCCAATATATATATATATATATATATAGGCAAAATGTAACCGGTCAGATATATAACTCTCTCTATCTAAAAAATAAATACTACCCCCCAATATAAATTGTGAATTGTAGTATCATTTTAGAAATTATTTTTATTTTACAATCTTGACTATTTTCATGGAACATATTAAACATCAATAAGTAATCGGGTTTTCGGTTCGGGGTCCAATTAAACCGAAATCACAAATGAATAGATGTAAAAAAAAATTCAGACAAGAATAATGACTTGAAAAAAATTCTAAGTTTCAACTTTCAAAGTTTCAAACTTTCAATTTGACAATTTCAACTCACAACTCAATGTTTCAACTCACAAATTAATGAATGATCAAATATTCAACTTAAAGTCTTAAACTCAAATCAAATGGTCACAACTCTTAGTGACTCACAACACACTAATGATAACAAGTAACAACACACAAAGTCTAGTAATCAAACATTCAAACTTGAATTCAGAATATTCTGAAATCTGAACAGAAAGCAAGCATCAAAGCAACATCAAAAGAGTTACAGAGATACATATTACATAACAGAATTCTGAGTACTGCAGTAACAAAGCAACATCAACAGTAACTCTTCATTGTCTTGAACAGCAACAACAACTTCAAGCAGGCAGCAACAACATTCATTCTTCATTCTTCAACAGTTGATCAGTTCAACTTCAAGCAGGCAGCAGCAACAGGCAACAACAACAACAGGCAACAGGCAGCAGCAACAAGCAACAACAACAGCAACTTCCAGAAAAAAGAAACAGTCCATCAGTCAGCAAAATTGAAGATCATGGAAGAAAAAAACCGAAGTAAAGTCTAGAATTTAGAACATACCTATCACACCCCACTTTTCTTTCCCTTTTCAATAGCTGAAAAAAAAAAAAGAACAGCCAGTCAACATTCAACTAAAAATAAACAGATGTATTAAAATCATGAATGTATTTGCAGCAAAGAAGAAATGTCACCTTCTTCCATGCACATGAGGTCTCCCAACTCTCTTCGACACCTTCTTCTTCTTCAACTTCCCCCCGAAGCCAATCCTGAGTGCAAATCAAGCACTGAGCAATCTTCGGAGTTAAAGAACTCCTAAATACATCAAACACTCTGCCACTTGTGCTAAAACATGATTCCGACGCCACAGTTGAGACAGGAATGGCAAAAAGATCGCGAATCATCAGAGAAAGGATAGGAAACCTAGGGCTGTTCACCTTCCACCAGTTTAAGAGATCAAAATCTAGACAATCTGGTTCATCATCCTCGTTCAAATACTTGTCCAATTCTCATTTTTCATTTCTGTTTAAAGCCCCACCAGCTTCTTCAACTTTCTTCTTCGCCAACTCCATCCTAAACTGATCTCCAAGCAGCTTTGAAGGCATGATATCAATCGGGGAAGGTCGTTTCACCGATAAAGTGGATTGAGATGAACTGGAATCAGAATTGGAAGGCGTACTACTATAGGTTTAGAGGCATGGATTCTAACATAATCCGAAAACAACTCATAAATGGCGATTTTAACAAAATCATATTTACTTTTCCCATCAACTAACCCATAGGCCTGTTGAAATACAATTTCAATGTATTTCAACTTATTCCTTAGATCAAAAACACTTACCATCATCACAGCAAGATTGATCGATGCAATATGACCATAGTATTTATCAAACTTATCCTTCATCTTTTCAACCATCATTTTTTTACCATTATCATCAGTTTCATTAATGATTTTCTTCAACAACATATCAATGCAAAGAAGATCGGTGAAGAAAGCATCCGAAGAGACAGATTTTGTACGAGAAACCTTCAAGGTTATCTCGTAAAAATGCTGAAGAATACCAGCAATCTTCTTAGCTTCTACCCAATCTATTGAAGTAGGCAGTCCAGGCCCAAAATTTGGCACTTCGGGATCAAACCTCAAAGTGTCTTTATAGTGCTGATTTCTAGTTTCATATCTCCTAAAAGCTCCTTCATACACTTGAGCAGTTTCTAGCATTAAGTATGTACTATTCCACCTAGTACAAACATCCAATACTAGATTCTTAGAGCTACCACACTGCTTAATTTCAGCACATTTTTTAAAACTTGCCAATCTTTTAGGAGACTGCCTAATATACTTAACTGCTGCCCAAATCCTATCAACAGACTTGCCTATATATGCCAAACCATCTTTAACAACCAGATTCATCACATGAGCCATACAACGAACATGCAATCACTTAGCACCCAACACACAGTTTTCTCGATGAGAAAATTGCTCTTTCAAATACTCCATGGCAGAATTATTAGAAGAAGCATTATCAACAGTTATGCAAAACACATTTTCAAAAGGGATTTCCCAGTCCATCAAACAATTCTCAATTGCAGCCCCGATATCTAAACCCTTATGACTTGTAATAGGCACGAAACTTAAAATTTTCTTTTTCAAAGTCCAATTATTAACCACATAATGCCCAGTCAAACACATATAATTAATTTGCTGCAAAGAAGTCCAACTATCTGTTGTGAAGCAGATTCTACTAATATGTCCTTTCAGCTCAACTTTCAGTTTTTTCCTCTGAGATAAATACAGTTTATAACATTCATCAGCCACTGATTTCCTACCCTTAGGCACAAACTATGGCTTCAACTTCCTAAGAAAATATCTAAATCCTTTCTTGTCAACAAACCTAAACAGCAATTCATCAACAATTATCATGCAAATCATTACCCTAATTATTTCTTCTTCATTATACCTCCAAGTACCTACACTAGGTTTTCCCTCTCCAGTTTCAATTATTAACTTACTCTGACCAGGATCAGGCTTCAGAGATAAGTACTTTTTACAAGCACGCAAATGTGCTTGAAGACTACTTGTCCCCATGCTTTTTACTATCAGCCAAATAAAAATTACCACAGTAATTACAATCAGCCCATAATACACCTTTAGCATCTGTATGAGTAGTGAAGTGAATCCATACCAGAGAGCGCTTACGAGTTACCCTGCGCTTCTTCGTAATAATAGCAGCTTGCGCTTCAGTCCTCCACATCTATCATCAATCCTTCTCCTTCATCATTGGGCAAATCCAGAATAGGAGGAGGCAGTGAACCTGGACCTTTATCGACTTCAATCTCCTCAATCTCCTCAAAATCAGACTCTACTTCTGACATCTACACAAAAAAGGAGGGAAAAAAAGGCATTTTAGTTACCTACTGCAGGAAGCAACAAGCATGTTACACGTAAACTCAAGCCAAACTTGACACAAAAAACTGAAACAGATTACAGAAACCTAAAAGATGATTGCAGAGCAACAACAACTGAACAACACTTTCAAGTTTGAAATCATTGAAACAGGAAGCCAAAAATACAGAAATTGATTTCCAAATCACATGCATAATTCCCCTAAAAACACTATCATGATCTCCTCGACAGCTAGCAATTAACAACCAATAACTTATAACTAAATTATTCAACACTCAACAGTCAACACCCAATTTTCCAACAGTAAGCAATTCAGGTGAACCACTAAACCCAAAAGAAATACAGTTCATTTTTTGCTTTTTAGGCAAACATCAGCTCAGGAAACAACCAGTGATAGCATATAAGCATTAACAGTCACAAAAAGGTACTAAATTTACAAAGTACAAACATTAATCACAACAGTCAACATTCTATTCAACATTCACAGGAAACAGAAATTTAGAGAAAGAAGAAAAAGTTCTTACCTTAAAGACAGTAACAATATCAATTATCAAGCTTTAATTCCCTGCGTATAAAGAAAACAAAGCAATCAGCAACTAATCATTTTGGTTACCTGAAGGATTGAAAGAAGGTTTAGGAGATATTTAAGTCAAATTGCAGGAAACTAAATGAAGATCAATAGTAGCAGCGACAGTATCTGAGGCATGCAGTTATATATATCCAAAGTTGCACACAACAAAAATATCCTATTCCCAGATGATTACATTGTGTTTAATGAGCAACAGGAGAATGTTAGTTATAGATACACACAAGTAAGCAGAGATCATAAAAATATGCAAAAGAGAAATCTTTCCTGAACAAAAGTGTTTACACAATTCTTAATCAGTAGCAATAAGGTATTGAAGCTAACAAGAATCACTCAGCGCAAAGGCAATACCCTATGCTACTCTAACTATACTGCAGAGACATGCACAACAACGACTAATGGTGTTGAAGCTAACTAACACATTTCGGCTCAAATCAAGTACAAAAATCAGATCCCCAACCTACTTCATTAGGTCTAATCCACCCTCCTCCACAAAAATCAGATCCCCAAATAGATTCCATACCACCGCATTTGAAAAAAATTTTAAGTTATTTACAAGCAAGTGAGGTGAGATCAGCGTAGCTCCGGTGAGCTTCAACAAGCAGCAGTTCAGCTCTGGTGAGAAGCAGCTCAGTTTTTCCCTTTCACTCCACGAAAAAAAAGCCCCAAAATTCACGAAATTTGAAACTCAAACCCTAGATTTGTTTTGGGTTTAGGTGAGAAATGGGAGGAGGAGTCGTGGACGTTGATGAATCGAAGTAAAATTGATTTTTTTAAAAAGTCCCAATTTGGGAACTTAAACAGAAAACCTAGATTTGGTGTTGGGTTCGATTGGTGGTGAATTTGGTCAATTAAATGGGTTGTGGAAGAGGGAAATGAGAGGATGAGTCATGGAGGTGAATGTGGAGGTTGGAAACGCCAGAGACGATGGGTTAGAGTCGACGGCGACGGCGACACGAAGAAGTCGCCAAGGGAGAACCAAGCAAAGAAGATGGGGAGAAAAATGAAAATGGAGGAAAAATGGAAATTAGGGTTTCAGCTTTGACCGGTCCTATATATATTAAATAAATAAAATAATTAAATAAATTATTAATTTGGGTACATCGGGTAGCCCAAAAAACATCTTTGACCACCCAAACCGAACCGTATTATCTAATCGGTTAATCGGGTGGAACCGAAATTCCCCCAATTAAACCGATTAGCCGACCTGAATGGGCCGAACTCACTTTGGGTCGGGCAGTTCGTCGGGTATGGCCGATTAAGGAGCAGCCCTAGAACATATACTTGAAACATAAACTGAGAAACAAAGGGTTGACATTTTTATTTCCTCTATCCTTGTAGTCTCAACTAAGCGGCCCGAGGAGGATTTAGATCAATACAAGAAACGAAGGAAGTGTATAATTTGATGATCACACTAAAAGATTGTGAAATGATCAGACTGATTGAGTAATTCAGTAGATACTACAAAACATATATAGATTAGTACACTTAGTGATAAGTACAAAACATTGACATCTAAAACTATACAACTTCATCCCTATTATGAGATAGCTATGACACGCCCCCTCAAACTGATGACGACAACGGTAAAAGTCGAAGTTTGTCCACAAATTTATGAAAGAGAGGTTTAGGCAGCAGCTTGGAGAGGACGTCCGTGAGTTGATAGACAGCGGAAATGGAGCAGACAGTGACAAAACCTTACTTAACATGCCACCAGATGAAGTGAAAGTTAGCTTCAACATGGCGAGTGCGAGCCCGAAAAGCAGGATTGGAAGCCAAAAACACGGTGCCATTGTTATCACACCAAACAGCAGGTGGAGTCCGCAAAGGAACCTCAAGCTCGGACAGAAGGTGGCATAGTCAATGAAGCTCAACACACACATTGGCAATTGACCGGAATTCAGCTTCAGTCGAAGAAGGGGCCATGTAGGTTGCTTTCGAGAGGTCCATGCAATCAAATTGTTGGCAAAAAACATAAGAAAACCGGTTGTAGATCTCCGATCATCAGGGAAACCCGCCCGATCCGCATCAGTAAAGGCCGAGAGAGTGTGAGACGGCGAGGATTGCAAAAGTAAACCATGCTCAACAGTCCCGCGGAGATAGCGAATAACTCGCTTTAGGGCCTAAAAATGCACCGTTGTAGGATGATGCATAAACTGACACAATTTGTTGAACGCAAAACAAATATTGGGATGAGTAAGGGTGGCATATTGACGGCTGCCACACAAACACCGATAGGTAGAAGCATCCTCTGGCAACAAGGAATACCCGTCATTTCGAGAAAGAATAAGACTGGAGACCTTCAGACTTGAGCATGGATTGCAAGAAGACATGTTAGCAGAGCAGAACATGTCCAGCAAGTACTTCCGCTGAGATAACACAAGTCCTTGGGGCCGATGAAGCACCTCAATGCCAAGAAAAAAAAAATTAACATGCTAAGGTCCCAGATGGCAAACTATTCTCCAATGCGACTAATTACTTTCTTTACAAAATAAGAGTGATTTCCTGTAATAATAACTTAATCTACATAGACCAATATATAACAAACACAATTACAGGATGAATAAAAAAACAAAGATGGGTCACAATGAGATGGCCGAAATCGAAATGACACAAGAAAGTCACAAAGCCGAGAAAACCACGGGGTGCTTGTTTAACCTCGTATAAAGTCTTATTTAGTTTACACGCTGCGGCAGAAGCGGATCAATGAAACCTTGGGGCTGAAACATGTAAATGATTTCTTGTAGGTGGCCAATTAGGAAAGCATTGGTGACATCGAGTTGAGAGATGCCCCAAGAATGATTCACGGCAACCGACAAAACCATCCAAATGGTAATCGGCTTAGTGACCGGATTAAATGTATCGGTATAATCAACTCCAAAGGTTTGAGTGAAACCCTTCGCAACCAACCGGGCTTTACATCGATCTAAACTCCCATCCGGATTAGTTTTTCTTTATGGAGCCAATGGTTGCCGACTACATGGGCCAACGGAGGAGGTGGAACGAGAGTCCAAGTACAATTTTTGGTAAGAGCATCAAATTCATGGCGCATGGCTTGCTGCCATATTGGCTAGGATTTGGCTTGTGAAAAGGAGAGGGGAGCGATAGGAAGTTTGGAGGTGAGAGATGCATGATTTGCAAATTTGGTTTTGGTTAAGGTTGAAGGTCGCAAGTTCATGGGATGAGTGCGACCGATCGGAGATTGGGGCTGTGGAGCAGACTTGGTTTCATCAAGGTCAACGATGAGATGGAGACCAGAACGAGCAGAGAAAGAGGAGGGTGTCGGGGAAGGAGAGTAGGAAGTAGACAAAACAGGAGATGTGGTCGGCGATGGAGAGATAGTATTGGAGGAGGGATTAGGGTTAGGGTTTTGTGAGGGAGAAGAAGAAGCGGTACACCGAGATTGAGAGGGAGCCAAAGATGGTGTATGTGGAGGGGATGAAGATGCTGTATCAAATGAAGAAGAAAGAGGCAGAGAGGTGGCGGGAGGTGGCTGATATGCACTCAGAGGGATGGACACAGGTGGTGACGACGGAGAGTGATGAAATGACACTTGAACAGGGGGAGAAGGGGACCATGGTCGACTGGATAGAGAGGATGGAGAGGGGGTGGTGACCGAAGACCTAGCAAATGGAAAAATTTATTTATCTAATTGAACATGACGAGCAATATAGATACGATTAGTGTCAAGGTCAAGACATCGATAGCCAAGATGATTAGGAGAATAGCCTAAAAACGCACATTGTTTGGACCGAAAAGAAAATTTTTGCTTATTGTAGGGACGTAAATGGGGATATACAACACACCCAATCACGCGTAAAAAAGATAATCAGGTGATTTTCTATATATAAAACAGTGAAGGGAAGTTGATTTTGGATAGAGGTGGACGGGATCCGATTAATAAGGAAGACGGCAGTTTCAAAAGCAAAAACTCCAAGCATTCGAAGGGAGCACTTGAATGCCCTAAAAGAGCAAGGCCGATATCCACAAATTGGCGAATTTTTTGTTCAGCCATACCATTTTGTTTGTTTGTTCGTGTGTAAGGGGGCAGGCAAGATGGTGGTTAATGCCGTGAGATTTTTAAAAAGTATTAAGGGAACGATACTCACCACCCCAATCAGAGATGACCTATTTGATAGTAGTTTGGAATTGGTTTTCAACAAGTAGTTTAAATTGCTGAAAAATAGATAGAATATCGCTCTTTTATTTAATTGGAAAAATCCAAGTGAAAAGAGAAAAATCATCAATAAACAATACAAAGTAGCGAAAGCCATGATGTGAAAGTAAAAGTGCTGGCCCCCAGATATCGGTATGAATTAAATCAAGGGGATTGGAACTACGATGAAATGTCAAACCAAGACTACTACGATGCATTTTCCAAGACAACAAGCATGGCATTTTTCAGAAGAAGTTTTGAAAGAGCTACATGGGAGATTAAATTTATTAACTAACTAGATGCTTAACAGCTTTGTAACTAGGATGACCTAGACATGCATGCCACCTCTCGACATTGGCTAGAAAAGCAGCAGGTGTTGATTGTTGAGAAGGGGAACGACCGCCAAACTGATAGAGTCCGAACTCAGTTCCTCCACGCAAGAATGTCGCCTGCGAGATTCGATCCTTAACAAGACAAGAAAAAGGGTGAAATTCAGAGAAGGAATTATTATCCCGGCATAATTTTTGAACAGATAAGAGAGGCTTGGTGAGAGAGGGAACACGTAAAACATTATTCAAATGAATATTTTTATATGGAGTGGAAATAAGAGAGTGACCAATGTGAGTGATAGGAAGGGATTTACCATTGCCAATAGTAAGTTCATCGGGGCCACGATATTTATTGGAGATGCTCAAAGATGACAGATCCGGAGTGGCATGGTGAGTAGCTCCAAAATCGGGATACCAAGGAGTGTTTTTCACTAGGGGATAGGATGTAGCAAGGTGAGCCTGAGGCGGATTGGGAAGAAGACCATCCGAATTAGGGTTTTGCTGCTGAGACCGCGGAATGAAGGTGCGATCAAACCGGCGGCGACAAGTAGCAGCGGTATTATTGTTGTATCCACATAGTTGACAAGGACAAACAGAACCAGGGCTAGGGCTGTTCACAAAGCCCCGGGCGACCACTATTTTTTCCGCGGCCGCCGCAATAGCCACCTTGCTGCGAGCCACAACCACCGCGAGGAGACGTGCCAGATTGCGCTGGAGATGATTGCGCAAGGAGAGCAGTAGGAAGGGCAGGCTGCTGAGATTTTAATAACAATTCATAAGCAACTAGTTGGCTGTGGAGTTCTAGAGAGGCAACCGGTTCAGTCCGTTGTTGAAGAGCACCAATAATACCATTGAAGTCGGAACCCAATTTTCTGTAAACAATGGCATTGAATTCTGCCAGAGGAATAGCATGCCCTGCCATATCCAAGGAATTGGCAAGGGCTTTGGCCTTATGAAGAAAGGCCGAGACGGAAAGAACGTCCTTAGCAAGGTTGTGAAGTTCAAGGACGATGTGGGTTTGTTGAGCATGAGAAAGCAAGCTATAAATTTGTTCCAAAACAGCCCAAGCCTCGACAGAAGTAGAAAGCCCCTGAAGACATGGAAAAATCGTTTCCGATATAGAGGAAAGAATCCAAGAGAAAAAGGAGTTGATCCTTTTGTTGCCACAAAGCAAAAGCAGGGTTTGGCTGGGAGATTTGAGTGACGGGATCCGTGAGAGTAGAGGCAGGAGCGGTTCGGATCCGTCAATAATTGACTGAAGGTTTAACATCCGAAGATGGGGAGTAAACTGAAGCTTCCAACTCGCAAAGTTTTCTCTCGTGGACAGCTTGATAGCAAAAGAATGATGGAGAGAAGAGACATTAGTAAAAAAGGAAAATAGAGAGGGAGATGAGATAGAGGTATTTTCCGGCGAGTATGAAGAAAACATCGAGGGGGAAGACACCGCAGATGAAGTAGCGGCGGACATGATGAAGAAGAAAAGAAGAGAAGGGATCGAGAGAACCAGGAAGCTGATACCAACTCAAAGTCTGTGAAATGATCAGACTGATTTATTAATTCAGTAGATACTACAACACATATATAGAGTAGTACACTTAGTGGTAAGTACAGAAGATAGACATCTAAAACTATACAAGTTCATCCCTATTATGAGATAACTATGACAATAAACCAAGCCAAATGACCATTAAAAGCCATCAATACAAACTGAATTACGACAAAGGGTAGCGCCGCCACAGCAATGTACGTCATCTTCGCAGTGGCCGCCCAGATCTGTGCAACATCGCCCATTTACACAATTTCGAGGTGCCAGGTTAAAGTCAGGTGGGATTTGCCAATCGCAGCACTCTGTATAATCTTCACATTTAGAATTACCTAAGCTATAGTATGGATACAGTCTATTAATTAGGGTAGGAAATAATCTACTGCGTTTGTACGTACTATAGAGAGAGTTTTCCCATGTAAGTGCTTGAAAGTCATCGTAACTTGCATTAAAGGATGCGTTAGTGAAAATTAAACCCTCGTCCTTATTCGGATTAGGTTTGTGTCGTTTGTGTAAATGATTTTAGCAGACTCATAGTACAGTTACTATTGTTATTATTGGTTACTATTGTTATTATTGGTAGCAGACTCATAGTCTCGCTGACCCACCATCCTTTTCCTCGAAAAACCAACGGAAAACTGAAAAAAATAAAACCTTACTATTTGGTGGCAAAGTGAAACATTTTTTCTTTTTAGTTTTACGTGAATATAGTTGGCATTTTTTTAGTATTCTTGGAGCAATTAATTCTATTGTTTTCATTACTTCCCAAAAGATTTGAATTCCCAACCTTATTTTTTTAATACTTCGAACTTTGCTGATCTAATATTCTTTCACCCCCGCTACCCTACCATTCCACATGTTTGTTAATGTATCACGACAAGAATATACAAAATTCCATTTACCAACAAAAAAAAAATTTAAATAATTTCTATTTTCTTGAAATCAAGGAGTAATGGAGATTACTGTTAATGCTTCAACTGTTCAACATCAGTATTGTACTCCAACTGTTTATGATAATCGTTCTTATCCAATGATTTGGGGCAATTTGGTTTGTTATTGCTTCACATCTTCAAGAATATTTGACTACTCTATTTTGTTTCTATCCTAAACTCCAAAAAATGAACGCATTAGAATATTCAACGCACTAGACCACCCGGAAGGCAGGAAGAAGGAAAAATGAAATAGCATCTGCCCGAAAAAACAATTGGAGCTTGATCAATTGTGTGGACTCTACGAAGTCATAGTTAATCTTAAATTGAATGACTATAGTTTATTCAATTGGACAGTTTCACTCAATGACCAAAGGCATATAGTAGACAAAATTGTCAACTTAATTGGACTACATATAGAATTAAAATATGCTTAAAAATCAAAAAGCCATTTAATTAAAAGTAAATATACTTGATTTGTAGAAAGTCGTATCATCATATTTAGGTAGGAAAAATATCTCTGTGAATGAAGCAATTGGCGAAGTATTTATTCACTTAGAGTGGAATTTAATTAAAATACTGTTTCAGTCAAAATTGTATTTGATAGTGAAGACCGACTTGCCTCAAACTAATTTCAAACGACTGCGTGATATTATCAAAATACAGAGTCCAATCATTAAAATTGCCAAGAGATGCCATTACCTTCGACACAACAACGAGTTTGAATGTTTAAGTGTTTGTTGACGAAATAATGAGGAATTCTGAAAATATGAATAAAACAGCTAATAAAGGCCAGCTTTATTGATATGATAGAAACGAATCGGTCGTGAATAGCCAGAAACGTAGAAAGAAAATGCAAGGAAGCTTGAAATAAAATAAATGGCAAAAAAGCTATAAAGAAAACTAAAGTGATGATTCTGTATGATGAATTGTTGCCATCTATTCTTCACAGTTTTTATAGACCATCCGCAAACCCTAGTTTGAATGCAACCAAAGACGAATGCGATAAGAACTTCTGTTGCAATGAGAATCATTTCCCGAAAGGATTTCTGCGCCAGATGGATCCTTTTCCAATTCAACTTGCCGATTGATTTCTTGGCTCTGACCATAGACCAATTCATGTGGGGTTGCCTTGGTACTACCCCACTGCGTCACGCGATATGCCCACAATGCTTGTCGTAGTATATCATGTCATTGTCTTGGATTTTTCTTTTCTTTTGGTAAAATTGTGAAGTTTTCATTTCTTTCAAATCATCAACTGTACATATCTGCAACGTTTTGCAAACAATATAATCTTAACAGTAAACATGAACTCCTATTGAACTCAAAAAAACATTGAACCTTCCTATTTGCTGCTGAATCTTCCATATCAATTCACCTTTGAGTATCTCAAATTTGTGTTGTGGATCTTGTGCCTTCTGTCCAACCCTCTTGTTGTTTCTTTAAATCGAAATCTGATAGATCAGCATTTAGTCCAGCAAATAAGATCCTTTGCTTCAGCTTTCTGAATTTCCATACAGCCTTTATATCCTAAACTTTCAGCTCTTTGATCCGTTTCCTGAAGCCTAACCAGCTTTGTAACTGGTGCATCATTTCCTTGGAGTAGTCACTCTTGAAAACACAGATACTACTAGCCGATTCCTTCTTGCAGAGACCATATAATCCACTTTGAATAGTCAACTGCATCTTGAGGAGTCTTTTAGCTGGCAACAATCTATCCTTCCAGGCTAACCAGCTGATAAACTTGTGTTTTGGAAGGCTAGATTTGTTCCAGATAAGCTGAGCTGGTTGGTACATTCTTTTTTCACCTTGTAACCATTCGTATCCACTTCTAGCTGTGTATGCTTTCCCACCATTTCCCTACCAATGATTCTGTTGTATACCATTCCTCAAATTGTTTCTAACTTTCATCAACTTCTTTAAGTGCCAACTACAATCCTAAGGTTGGTTAAAATCCCATATGTTTTGACCTTTCAGATAGTAAGCATGCATCCATTTCATCCACATACTTTCTTTATGATATTCCAGATCCCATAATTGTTTTCCAAGCAATGCAACATTCCATCTGCCAGGTTCTCTTGATATTCAGTCCTCCCTCCTTTTTCTTGCAACATAGATTATCCCAGGCAACCAAAGCCCAACTCTTCCCATTTTCTTTCTTTCCCCATAAGTACCTCCTGCAAGCATTGGTAACTTCCTGGATTACACTCTGAGGGACCATAAAAATGCTGGCTCAATAGGAGTTCAAGCTGAGCAAAACAGTGTTCACCAGGAGTGTTCTGCCAGCATATGAGATATTTCTAGCTGACCAACTTTGTATCCTTACAGTTACTTTATCCACTAATACCTGAAAATCATATTTAGACCACATGGTGAAATAGGCATCCCAAGGTATTTCATAGTAAATTTTCCTATTTCAAATCCCATGCTCTGTTTGATTTTTGCCTCTACTGCTTCTGTTTTTCCACCAAAATACAGACCAGATTTGCCAGCATTCACTGTGAGGCCCGTAGTACTAGCAAACTGTTGCAAAATTCCTTTGATCTTCCTTATAGTGTTAACTTCACCACAACTAAAAATAAGTAAGTCATCTGCAAAACACAGTGATGTAATCTGAAGTTGTTCACAATAGGGATGATATTTGAAGTCACCTTTGTTGATCTCCATCTTTATCAGCCTGGTTAGGTACTCCATCACTAATACAAACAATAGAGGGGACATAGGATCAACTTGTCTCAAACCTCTTTTCCCTGGAAAATATCCATTTCTACTTCCATTTATGTTCAAAGAGTACGAGTATGTCGAAACACATGTCATGATCCAGTAGATGCATCTGTTGGGGAAGCCATATTCCTTTAACATTTCCCTTATAAACGCCCAGTGAACTGAATCATATGCCTTCTTAAGATCCACCTTCATTAAACTGCATGGCTTACTATCTTTCCATTTATACAACCTTATTAACTCCCGAGCCAGCAAGATATTATGTAGAATGAGTCTTTGTTTGATGAAAGCCCCTTAATTCAAATCCAACAACCTTAGAAGTACTTTACTCAACCTTTCACACAACATTTTGGATATACACTTCTATATGGTGTTACAGCATGAGATCGGCCTGAATTCAGCAGCATTCTTTGGGTGTTCAGTCGTCGGAATATAGTTATCAGAGTGGCATTCAGTTGATTCAACAGTTTTCCTGTATTGAAGAACTCCAGTACTGCTTCACTCAAATCTTTTCCAACTATATGCCAGCATTTCCTGTAAAATCTACTGTTGAAGCCATCTGGACCAGCACTTTTAAACACATCAATATCAAACATAGCTTTTTTAACATCTTCTACGGTGAAATATTTAGTTAGGGAGACCTGTTGTTCAATAGTCAGTTTACTCCCTAAACTAAATACTTCTTTCCCCAGTAATTCTTGATAATAATCCAAAAAGTGATTTTCCACTTCTGGCCAATTTTCAACCAATTGACCTTGATCATTGATGTAGGATCTGATTCTATTTCTGTTGGTCTTCTGTTTCGTACGAGCATGAAAGTGCTTTATATTCATATCCCCCTCTTGTATCCACCTTTCATTTGACTTTTGCTTCCACAAACTCAACACAGCTTGGCTATAGACCTTATACTCCTTCACCGCTTTTTGTTCCTCCTGCTGTACTTCTGTATTCATGGGGTCTTGCATTAACTCCATTTGAAGTTTTTGAAGCTGGGTTCTACAGTTTCATTCCTTTTCTTCTATATCTGAAAAATGCTTTTCGTTCAGCTCTCTTAGTCTTGGCTTCAACAGCTTCTGTTTCCTTATTACTTGGAACTGTTTCCATCCTCTGACAAATGCCTGCCAGCCACTTAGCACAATACCTGCACAATCTTTATGCTCCAACCACATATTAAAGAATTTAAAGGACCTTTTTGTTACCGGATCTGGATTTCCCCATTTGATCAATAAGGGATTGTGATACGATATTCCAACAGGTAGTACAGTTACATAACTGTCTACATATAGGTTCAGCCATCCATAGTTCACCAATGCTCTATCAAGTTTAGCCAGAATCCTCATGTCTCCAATTTGTTTATTTGTCCAGGTGAAAACATCACCATATGTATTCAGTTGGCATACCTCACATTCCTCCATCTTTCTTCTGAATTCATCAGTATCATTACTGAGCTGATTCCTACCTCCCATTCTCTCCTCTTTTTTCAGAATACAGTTCCAATCCCCTATCTCACCCATGCTGCTTGCACATTCTGAGATAATCAATAACTTCATCCCATAGTAGTGGTGCACCTTGAGCTGTATAACCAGCATATATAACAGCCAGGTAGAAGTGCTTTCCTTGATTTTGTACCTCACAATGTACATATTGCTTAGTACATTTTAACATATTCAGCTGGTATTCCCTTTTTTTTTTTTTCCATATGACCAGTATCCTTCCTTTTTCCTTTTCCTCATGGTTAGTATAATGATCATAAGCTTGCCATTTCCTTGTCATCAACTCAGCCACTTTATCTCCAGTTAATTTGGTTTCTAGTAATCCTGCAATCCCTACCTTATTTGTTTCATAGAGTAAGTTTGTCACTTCTTTATGCTTCAGGGGACTATTCAGTTCCCTTATATTCCAGCTGAATAGGTTACTCATGATTACTAGGCCCTAGATCAGGGGGGCTAGCATCATTGTAACATATCTTATTCATAGACTTCATCTTTTCACACTGTCTACTATCAGAGATTTTGACACCTTTTTAATTATCTGAATTCCTCCACTCATGTTATTGCCTGATGATTGTTTGTCCTCTGTGGTTACCTTCGTTTAACAGACTTCCCATTAACTGGCCTTTGCTCTTTCTGAACACCACTACTGTTGATTGCTGGATTTTGTTTTTCTGGCTGTTGAACTTATTTCTCCTTAACAACATCTTGCATCTTTCTCCCATCATCTTCCTTTTCTTCTTGTTTTCTAATTAGCCATTCTTTTTTTCACAGAAACTATGCATTTCTCAGTGTCATGCCCATACCCTTTGCAGTTGTGACACTTTACTGGCCTCCACTCATATCTAATTTCCTACTCTTGCAAATTGCCAAATTCATCTTGAAACCATAAGACTTCCTACACTTTTTCTTTTATTTCTACTTCCACAAGGACTCTGGCAAAGTTAGTTCTCAATTTTTGAACAGTCAAATCGTCCATTTCAATTGGCTTGCCAATAGCACTGGTGATTTTACTCAGAGTTGTGGTATTCCAATACCTCTGTTTCAGCTTTGGTAATGGAATCCAAACTGGAACTTTGAGTATCTCATCCATATTTATCTCCTCCTCCACTGACGAATCCTTAGCAATGAATGGTCGACTGTCAAAATGATAGATATTATACTTTAAAACCTCTTCTTTAGCTGCCATAGTTCTGAATCTTACCACATAAACTCCATTTTCAAGGAGTATAACCTTGTCAACACCAAGTTCGCCCCAACTTCTTCTTACAAATCCATTAATGACTGCAAAAGGAGGCTTTGCTCCCAGAACATAGCAACAAATTGATGTTTTTCAGTATTCAATTTCATTCTAAAGTTCATCCTGTGTGATCTTCTCCATACTACGACTGAAGTTATCTCCCCTTGCTTCCCTGCTTTTCTAGCAATGGCGACGTGAAGATCACGCCGGAGAAAGCAGTTCGGAGATTACACACAGTAACAGTGTAATTGCCTGCACATGAAGAGAGAAAACTTTTTTTGTTTTTAAAATTTTTTATTAGGTTATTTTCTTGGATTATCAGAGATTGTTTTCTAAATGATGCCCTTTAAGATTTTATTGGTCGACTCAGCCTGCCCATTTCCTTGTGCAAAATATGGTGAAGAATGTGATAGGGTAATGCCCATATCATTGGCGAACTGCACCATGTCATGTCCGACAAAATATTGCGCTTGATCCGTTATCACTGTTTCAGGCAATCCAAATCTGTATATGATGTGTTCTTGGAGGAAGAAGATAACTGCCTTTTGATCAACGTCTTTCAGGGGTACTGCTTCTACCCACTTGGTGAAATAATCTATAGCTACCAATACATATAGGTGACCAGTAGATGATGGTGGATGTATCATGCCAATAACATCCAAAGCCCAACAACAGAATGGCCATGGTTTGACAATGAATTGCATTGGCTCTGGATGTGTGTGTGGAATATCTGCATGTTTTTGACAATCAACACATCCTCTAGCAAAATTGATGCAGTCCTGAGTCATAGATGGCCTGAAATAACCATGGCAGCGTAGCCGGCAAGTCATTTTTCGCCCGCCTTGATGTGTGCCACAATACCTTTCATGCGTTTCCAACATGAGAACTATATACTCAGGCTTACCCAAACATCAAAGTAAAACTTCGTCTGTTGTTTTCCTATATAACTGCCCATGCAACAGAACATAGTTAGGTGCTTGCCGCCGAATAGATAATAGGGTGTGATGAGTTGGGTCCTGCAAAAACTTTATTATTGGTGCAAGCCAATCGCCATTCGAGTTATCAAATGCAGCAGAAAGGACCTCTACTGGATGGTACCGAACATACGCTAGAGCATCAAAACCCACGGTATCATAACCAATATCCGGGTCAAGTGGTGTTTTAAGATATCCAGAAGCTAATTTTGCCATGTCATTGGCCTCACCATTAAATTCCCTTTCCACATTGTAAAATTCAATATGCTGAAATTAAGCTGCAAGGACGTCACCAACGGCTGCATATTTGGACATGATGTCATCCTTACGATCCAACAACTTTTTCATCTACCGAATAACTAAGGCAGAATCTCCAATCACCTTTGCATGAGTTGCTCCGTTATGTAATAATGTTTGCAAAGCGTGGATTAAACCTTCATACTCTGCCTGATTATTGGTGGCCTAGAAAATTAGACGAATTTGATAACTCAGCTTTTGTCTGTTTGGAGAAGTGACTACTATTCCTGCACCACTACCTGTGAAAGTTCGAGATCCATCAAAATGTACTGTCCATAAAGGCTCTTCCACCTAGTGTACTTGAAATGCTTCAAGAAACTCATCACTCCTTTCACCATCTAGTGATGGATGTGCGGCCAGGAAATCGGGTAGTGCCTGCCCTTTTAATGTCGATTGCGGTACATGTTGGAGTTGGTACTCCACTAGAAGCTAACACCAATTTACCTATGCGGCCACTCATTGTGGGACGGTGCAACATATACCATACTAAATTAATCTTGCTAATAACACACACTAATCCAGGGAGCATGTAGTGTCGTAACTTAGTGGCGGCAAAATATAATGCCAAGCACAACTTCTCTATTGGTGGATATCTGCGTTCTATATAATCGAGCATCCGGCTTAGATAATAAACAGCTCTTTCAAATCCGTCACGCCCATCTTGAGCCAATAAACAGCCCAATGATTCCTCATTCGCTGATAAATACAACTTCAATGGCTTGTTCTTTATGGGTGCCACCATGACTGGAGGAGTAGTCAACGCAATTAGAGAAAAAGGTTTCAACTTTATGGACAAATTGGATATGAATTGGTGAGGAAAGTTAACTTTTCTGATTAAACTTTGCAGCTATTTCTTGGTACGGGGAGGTCTAGCTTCTATAATGGATTTGGCTTTTTCAGCATCAACTTCAATGCCTCTGGAATTGACTAGAAACCCCAAAAACATACTAGACATCACGACAAATTCGCATTTCAATGGGTTTAACTTCAATTGGTATTTTCTCATACGCTTAAAAAATTGAATGCGACTTCATAACTATGTCATCGATGTAAACTTCTAGAATCTTTCCAATAAGATCATGAAAAATATCGTTCATGGTCCGCTGGTAAGTCACTCATGCTATCTTTAATCCAAACGGCATAACCTTCGATTGAAAAATGCCTAATACTCCTGGTGCACATAAAATAGTTTTATGAACATCTGCAGGTGCAATAAAAATCTGATTGTAGCCGGCATTACCATCAGCAAAGCTCATAACTAGAAAATCCATCAACCTATCAATAAAAGTTTATGTTATTGGCATCTGATAGTCATCCTTTGGTGATGCTAAATTAAGGTTGCAGAAATCCGTACAAACCCTTGTCTTGCTGTTTTTCTGGATGACCGGAACTACGTTTGACAAACATTCAACGTAAAACGCTACTTCAATGCAATCAAATGCTAACAATCGTTCAATTTCTTCTTTGACTTTGACAACAACATATACAGTGAATCGTCGAGGCGGTTGTTTAAATGGTTTAAAGCCCTTCCTCAACGGGATGCTATGTTCCACTAAGCTGCGATCTAATCCTTGCATTTTTGTGTAGTCCCACACGAAACAATCACGGTATTGCTGTAACAACGCCATCAATTGTTGCTTTTCATCGGCTATCAAGGAAGAACTTATGTAGGTTGGTTTTTCCTCGCCTGATGAACCTATGTTTACTGCTTCGACTGGCTCTTTGCTGACTAATGTATCAGCACTAAGCTTTGGTGTTGCAGTGGCCAATTCATTCAATTCTATAGCATCACTGTCAGAAATGGGATTGATATCATAAATCACGTCATCCCATAATTGTGATCGCCTTTCATCTTGGCCTGAGAACTTGATCAACGGAAAATCCTGCTTAGCGGGTGATTCGGATGTTGTCAGTATCTTCTCCACTGCAAAATCTGCTCTAATTTTCTTGTTCGTTACCTGTTGTCACCGATGTTTTTGAGTTTTGGTCATTTTAGTCCCTGTCGATGTCTGGTTAGGGAGTTTTGAATGTGTTGCACGATGCCAGTCACCAGCCCTTGGTGAAAAATTATTCTGTGGTGTAGGTCTGCCAAGCCATTGCCATACTGATGGTCAGAGATCTTTAATGTTACACTGCTCATTGATTCCTCTCAGATTCATTCGTGTCCCTAATTTTGACTGCACAGGTAAATGCCTTTGAGACAGAGCAATTATGTGCTGCCCTTTTAAATGCTGCATCTCTGGCTATCATTGTTGATTCAAGGCATTGAAGATAGCATCCGACACCTCCCACAACTTTTCTTGTTCTAGATCTAAAGGTGTCTCCTTCTGCACCCAAGTCTACATTTACCCATTTATTACAATATTCACTTCTGTTGCTGTTGGGCATCGTACTTGTCGATGTAAATGTCCTCCGAATTTGGATCCTAACTCATGAAGCTGTCACTTTACTCGACTAAAGACTTTGTCGCAATCTTCACATCCAGTTATCAAACAGGTATCAATGGCATGGCCTCCAAACCCTAACTCAACCGTACGGACTTGATGTTGCAGCAGGAAAGGATTGATATTCATCTTAACTAGAGCTTCCACTATCACATTACCATCATCTATCATCTTCTGAAGCTTGTTACGGAATACTACACAATCATTGATGTTGTGAGTCCACGAGATGTGATATTTATAATACATCTTTCCAACTACATCTGCCGGCTTTGGTTGTCGGTATTCTTTCTTATACTGAATATGGCCTTTCTTAAACATATCATCAAACATATTCTCTTGCTGAGAGAGATCGAAAGAATAAACCCATCCAACGTTAGCTCCGTCAGCTTGTCCTGAAATTCCCACTGGTGCTCCCACTGGTGGAGGTGTGTTATAAGAATGTGGCACAACAGGTGGAGATAAAGCTTCACAAGTATAATTACGGACATTTCCGATTTCAACAGCATTGACATCGTACTCATCATCATGTTCATCGTGTAACCATGATTCTGATTCACATCTGCGACTGGATTCTCATTAAACCATTGCTTTGCTTTCCCTAGATTTTTCTCTCGTTATCCCTAATTACGTTTTCGCACCATCTTACAATATCCGCCAAATGGTTCAAAGATCGGACGGAATGTGGTGCAACAGCTAATTTCACCTTATACTCTTCAATTCCTACAACAACCTTTTTGACAATAGTTGGTTCTTCATACTTGTACGCTATTTTAGCATACATCTGTCGGAATTGAATTAGGTATGCCTCTGCAGTTTGTCCAATTTTTTGTCGGATCTCCCACAAGTCAACAATTGATAGTCGTGATGTATTCCTACAGAAGTATGATAGGAATTCTCTCAATTGAATGTCCCATGATGTAATGGAACCTGGTGCTAATGATCGATACCAATCAAAACTGGTTCCCTTTAAGGAATAAGGAAACAAGCGCAACTTGATTAGCACATTATTACTCACTGAACCACATTGCAACTCAAAGAGACTTATGTGATCTTCAGGTCTTTTGTAATCTTCACCTGAAAACTATTGGAAATCAGGGATCTTAAAATTTCTTGGTAATGGTTCCCATTCGACAAAATAAGGATATGGCTTTCCCCGCACTTCTGGAATCTCTATACCCAGCTCTTTACGTACCATATTTTCTACCATCCTTGAAAATGTTTCTTCAGCATTCAAAGTTTGTTAAACTCCTACTTCAAAATCTTGTTGCTGATTAGCATTTGCTGTTGCATCTGGTTATGTCGAAATTCATTTCTAAGATCCACTAGGTGACGGCCACCCCTTTGACCATAGAAGCGTTGATGTTGGGGGTTATGCCGATTAATTTTACCACCATGTTGATTTCCATAAGGACGACCAACAGACTGTCCTATTTCGATTTAAAATCTGGTTTGCTTCATACTCCATCCACTGTTGTGCTTCGCTATTTTCCTCCAATGTCGGATGTGGTGTAACAATCCGTGGTATATGTGCATCAACTAGATTTCAGTTGCAGTAGTGTTTCCTGATATTGGTGGTGCAACACGATGTTGATACATTATAAAACGGCGGTCATTGCTATCCTTTACATTTAGACCTGCACGTTCTGCAGTTTGCATAGGAGGACCTTGCTTTATTCCTGTACCTGCAGGAACTTCAAGAAAGGGTCCTTAATTTCCTTACGATCCTTGAGCTATTCGGGATACTCCATCTTGCCCAATTAATTGTGGTGGCACCATTGTTGATCCTTGATGGACCTAGACTAGCGCCGTTTGCTGCTGCAATGAAGTATTCTACAACTGAAACTGATTTGACAATTGCGTATTTCTCATAGCGTCGTTTCCTGTTGCAATTCCTGAATACTGCCCTTTGGGTTGATTAGCCATGACACTTGATAACTTTGTTGAGGTACGTGTTAATACAATGGTGTTCCAAGAACCACCAAATGTCCATTAAATTGAGTAGATAATGGAGGTAATTAACGCCCGTCAAACATGAAATTCCGAGGTGGCGGAGTAAATGCAGGTTGACTTGGAATTACCGGATAATACCAACTATGCAACCCATGTCCTGCCATGTTTTCAACGACTTGTGAGCCATTATTGTTTAACCCCATTCCAATCTGTTGTACAAGAGTATCCATTGTAGATGGCTGAAATATAGGATTGTAAAATGGATTATTTACCATATTAACCGGAGGTACTTCCACATGCGTTGTTTCTGCAACAGTATTGTTGACTGTAACCGCTGATCCACTAGCACCAGCACTCCCTGAACCTGAGCTCACATTCTGTTGGCTTATCAAATGCAAAGGTTGTTTAAACCGTGTTATCTGCGTGGCAAGTTGCTGTTCCAGCGCCATAAAACGTTGCTGCGTCAATTCCGGTGTCATTGGTGGAGTCTGGTCTACTTGGCCTTGATTGTGAAACACTGGAGTCTGAAATGCCGGACTTTGAAATCGTGGAGGTTGAAAACCTGGACTCCTGTGATACCCAAGATAACTAGATCTTTCGCCCAACAGACCTGATCCAGTGCTATGAGCAGTGAACTGTTGTTGATTAGAGTGTCATCCCACACAGTTTGATTGATCAGTTATCGCCGTTGAATATGAGTTCACTGTCGAAATACGAGGAGGCATACTCATCAGCATAGAAGTCCCACCTAGCACAGAAGTTTGAATTTGTAAAGAATACTTGTGATCTTCTCAAAGAATTTACCCTTTTCTAAAAAAAAAGAAAACCTAGCTAGCATTCATGATTTTGTGTTAGAGGTTCATCCTCGGTTGCGATCTAAGCAAGGTCAAAGATCATTTCTTATTACCTTTTGGGCAGTTGAACAGTGAAGACGAGAATTATATTCTTGGCAAATAATGAGCCGATCTAGTCTTATCTAACTTTTGTGTCAAGGAAGAAGGTGTAGAGTAGTCTGAGTAGTATATTAAAGATAAAGATGTAACGCTACCTGCAATTCCCGTTTCAGCACGTGGACTGATCACTAGGCTAAGTCAAACGCCACCGAAGGATTTACAACATTTGAACATTTAGAAATAGCCCTAACAAACTATTAATTACTCCCTCCATTCCGATTCAAATGACCATTTAGACATAATGGAGATTAAGAAAAAGTGAGTGATGTACCTTATGTAGCTAATTTTAAATG
Source organism: Oldenlandia corymbosa var. corymbosa (assembly GCA_949775105.1). Classification (NCBI taxonomy): domain Eukaryota; kingdom Viridiplantae; phylum Streptophyta; class Magnoliopsida; order Gentianales; family Rubiaceae; genus Oldenlandia; species Oldenlandia corymbosa. The sequence goes on from OX459123.1 coordinate 4,114,643, forward strand.
AAATTCCTACTACACCCTTTCAAATAGGACAGGTGTCAGCTCCACGTTCAATATTTTCTCGCCGAAGGCCATTTTCAATACAAAATCATTTTTGACACGTGGCACTCTAACTATTCAGAAAAAAGGAAGGAATTATATTTTAAAAAGAAAACCCAAATACTAATTTCAAGCAAAAGCCAAAAAAAAGTAAAAAACAACAAATTACTTCTTTCCATGTTCCTAATTTTCAGTCGTCAGTTTAAGAACACCATCAATTTTAAAATCAAAAGTTTGTTCATCATGATTATGCCATTAAAGAAATCCCTAAAGTCAGGGATACAATCACTCACAATTACATTTTGCAGTTTTGTGGCGAGTTCGAGCAGCAACGTGACGAAATGGCAGCAGGTACTATCGGAACATCACGAAGAGGAAATAGTAATTGACGATGAGGGGTTGGTTGATATGGTCTCAATTTGGTGAATTTTGGTCACGAGAAGCATCAGATCGAGATTCCAAATTAGATGATGACAATGATGCTGACGGGTGACCGACACTCTTCACAAATCCAGCCAATCTACCGCCGGCAAAGACCACCGTGTGAGTTGTTGATAGGCCGGCAAATTCGCCAGGCTAGCTTCAACTAAAAATTTTCAAGGTCTTTTTGCTATTGAAATATTAGAGTTACTTTACATTTTTTGGTTTTAAACGCTAAAATTTATTTTTAAGCTTTTCTAATTTATAGGTTGCGCTGGTGACAGAAGATATAAAGGGTTTATGTGGAAAATTTGGAAGTTAAGGTATCGAAGAAGAAACATCTTAGATGTGAGTTATGCTTCTATGGTTTTCTTCAAGGGTACTAATTTTTTTGTTCCCGTTTTACTTTCAAGAAATTACTTTGGAAGTGTTTTGTGTTTTTTTTCCTCGTTATCATTGTACTTTGATCATTTAGCTTTCTATTGAAATATTAGATTAGATTGGAGGAGTAAAATAGCTTTTGTGTTCAAGTTGTTTAATTCCTCGCTTTTCTGTGTTGAAGATTATTACGCAATTATCATTGGATTATACCATCTTAAGGGGTGATAGCATGCAGTGTCTGTACAGGTGGTGGATTTGTGAAATCACCTGTCGATCTAGGTAAGGAGTCTGACTTTTTTGAATCCTCCAATCTAAAAGAAAATTTTCTTCATGAATTCGGTAACGACAAATCTGAGAGCAATTTTTATTTGAATCCGGCAAGGTTCAAGAAAGGTAAATTATTTTTGGTAGCTCTTAAGCATAGTTTTAGAGATCACGAGCTTGATGTGCTACTTATCAATTGAGCTGAAATGATGTACTTTGTTGAACCAATAAGTGAAATTTTGGATTGATAAGTGAGACAATGGATAAGCGATGAGAGTCCGTTGATCAGTTTAAGGGAAACACATGTAGTTGCATATTACTGTAGTCATGTACATACAACATATTTGGTATAATTACTGCTGCAATTCATGGTAATACAAAATGTTCTTAGGTTTGAAGCACATCCAATTGATTACCTGGGCAAAGGAAGCTTTATTGGTAAGTAACACCACCATTGGGTAAGTATTCTAACATAAATTTTTGTCAAGCCAACAAACAATTGTACTCAGGGAATGGTGGACTCATTTCTTTCAAATAAGTAACCAGGGGAGTTAGTTTTTAAAACTAAAATTTAATTAAAATAAAGTTCAAATGATAGTTAAAAAAAAGGTGAAAGCAAATTATGAGAAGAGTTCTAGTCGAAAGATTTCATATCCACCTTGGTGTAGACGATTGACCATAGATGCAATAATATGCTCAATCACTTGTAGGCTTGTTGGAACCTCCTAACAACTCAATCTTAAACTAAATTTAGTGGTTAAGAAAATCTTCATTAAACACACTAGTCGGAATTAAATCCTGGAACCTCCTAAGATTTAGAAAACGACTGCATTAAGTACAAAGACCCAATTCTGATTCCTAAAACCTTGTTTTATAAAAAATCAGATTACTTGTTCCTATAACATAACAAAATCACTTACCAAGTAATTTAATTATCATGAAATAATGAATGGTACTAGCTATTCATGAATCCGAAATAACAATAACAATCATTCAAAAGAACACACAAATACTTACAAAGGATTGATAAATTAAGAACATTTAGATCTCACAACTATTAAGAACCAAGTTTCAATTTCTTTCTACTAGAAAAGTAATTAAGATACACATAATAAAGCCTTACTGAAACAAAACTATGGATAATGGGAAAGAATAACGCCCAAAAGGGCTAGATTGACAGCTTAGGATCTTTCTGGCCTCCTCCTTTCCTTCTCACGTTCAGCCCCCTCTTAAAAGAAAAGAATAAAATCAATTTATATGGGAACAAGTAGGTCAGCCACTGGAGACAAAAAAAGAATCCCGAAGTTTGCAATTGGGTCTCTAATGTTTTGGCTATTTGTAATTTGGCTCCAAAACATCTTTAATTTTTCATTTCAGTCCCTGTTTTGGTTTGGCCAAACGGGAATGCAACATCCAGGATGGAATTTCTTCTCTAATGCTCAACTTTGGACAGAGAATTATGTGCCCACACGAGAATGTGATGTCATTACTGCCTTCTTGTGTTTCCTTGTCAAAATGCTCAAAAAGTGTGTGTTTATGTAACATTTTGCTCCATCTCATCTCCAAGCACTCCTAAGAACCAAAAACATCAAAATACAAAATATAAGTGAACAATCTAATCCTAAATGCTACCAAATGTCCATAAATAACATGAAACTTCAAGACCTATCAAACTCCCCCACACTTAGATTTTACTTGCCCTCACGCAAATGCAACTCAAAGTAAACATGATAATACCATTTCCTACAGACTCTAACACCCAAAAGCAGCAAAGAGAATTGTCAAAACTTGTCTCAGATTCTAGTCTCAACAAAAACAAATAATGTACACCATATTTTAGTGCCACATGATCAAGTCAGAAACTCACTTCCGTGAATGTGTGAAACAGACCACAAAACAAAGTGTTACTTAATCTAATGTCCAATCTAAGATTAGGTTCAATTAATTTCAAATTGACATTCTTGTAATCAGTACCTATTTCCTTCTTGCCTTCAACTACGGTATTCTTACTGAGGTTCATATCTAAGGCTTTCTCTCATTTTATACAAATATCATTGGCTGCATCTTTCACCCTCGTACCTTTTTCCACCATTGGTCCCAATTGGCTTTTCTTCTGGATCTTTCCCACTTAGGCCTTTACCAAGCACATTTTTCGACAACTATGGTAATCTAAACATTTAATTTCTTTTTAAACTTACCAGACCTGAGGACACTCCTCTCCCTGGTGCTATACCTCACCTCTCAAGGGATTAAATGCCACATTTGACACTCTGTCTATACTCCCTCATTAGGTAAAACCTCTTACTCTCATATTCAACTGCCAACATTCCCCTTTTTCCAAGGTATTTAGGCTAATCCAAACGACTATGGGCTTGATTCGAGACTGCCATAATGCATAGGGTTGCCTTAGTTTAACTCTCAGATTCACAGTTCCCCCAGGTTTCAGACAAGTGGACTCCAGTTTAAGATCACAACAATGCATTAAGTATTCAAGATTTTAAAAGTTTAAGCCCAAAGCAAACACATTGTCAAGCGGAATGTTATGCATAAGATGTGGTCATGAGTTTCTAACATTGCTTAGGAGTGATCTTGAACATGTATTTTTATAGTCATATGTAACCCTCAAAATTGAATTCATCATAGACTATTGATAATTCTCAAAGAAGCACAAATTCCTCCCCCACACCTACAGTATGCATTGTCCTCAATGTATAAAAGATACAAAGACAAACAAGAAAAGTAAATACACACTCCCACATAATGTAAACGAAAAAGAAACGGATCTTCCTTGGAATTTTGTAATGGCGAAATGATATTTGGTGTGAGTAAAAGTCCACGGCTTTTGATGCATTCGCATAAGGGTTGACCAACCATAAAAATACTCCTTGAAAGCTAGCTGCCACACTTAAACCAAACTTTAAAATAAACTTACACTACGTCAATCAAATGATTAAGAAAAACCACAAAAATAAAAAAATCATAGATCTGAGGATCACCAGGAACAAAAAACGTAACCACCCAACTTATTTATTCAAGAAAAAAATCACTTACCAAGTAATTTAATTATATTACTCCCTTATAAAACAACAAACCTAGCTGCTTTATTGGTTGTTAACTATCATGAAATAATGAATGCTACCAGCTATTCAGTAATCCAAAATAACAACAACAATCATTCAAAATAACACACAAATACGTACAAAAAATTGAGAAATTAAGAACATGTAGATCTCACAGCTGTTAAGAACCAAGGTTTCAATATCTTTCAACTAGAAAAATAATTTAGTTACACATAATCAAGCCTTACTGAAACAAAACTATAGAGAATGGGGAAGAATAACGCCCAAAAGGGCTAGATTGGCGGCTTAGGATCCCTCTGGCCTCCTCCTTTCCTTCTCACGTTCAGCCCCCTCTTAAAATAAAAGAATAAAATCAATTTATATGTGAACATGAAGGTCAGCCGCTGGAGACAAACAAAGAATCCCGAAGTTTGCAATTGGGTCCCTAACATTTTGGCTATATGTAATTTAGCACCAAAACTTCTTTAATTTTTTAATTTAGTCCCTGCTTTGGTTTGGCCAAACGGGAATGCAATATCAATGCTGGAATTTCTTCTCTAATACTCAACTTTGGACTGAGATTCGTGCGCCCACAGAGAATGTGATGTCATTGCTCTTTTCTTGTGCTTCGTTGTCAAAATGCTCAAAAAATACGTGTTTATATAACATTTTGCTCCATCTCATCTCTAAGGACTCCTAAGAACCAAAAACATCAAAGCACATAACATAAGTGAACAATCTATTCCCAAATGCTATACAAATACCCATAAATAACATGAAACTTCAAGACCTATCTGGCTTGAACTATGTTTACAGTTAGTTTTAAGTTACACATATCCTTAAAAAGTTACATCCAATTAGAGTTTTTTTTTTTTGTTTTCTTTTTCTCTCTTAAAGACAAACGAAAAAAGAACTCTAATTGGATTTTCTTCAAATGCTAGCATTCAAAATGGTTAAGTGGTTATGGTTGTCGTGGCTCATTTATTTGACGTCTCTGTTATTCTTTTGTATGTAGTTCTAAAGTTGTTCATTTTTTCATGATTCCAACTAGTGATTTGTTGGATATGAATTGAAGAGTCCGGATTGAACCCTAGTCCTATTGGGCTAGGGTTAGATCACTTAAAGTCTAAGTCACTGCCTAAACCTATTCTTACTAGGTTACAGGCAACAGGTAACACCACCTCTATATAAAGAGGTGGTGTCTCTCTCATAATTCATATCTTCTACCCATCTTCTAGCTCTCTTTTACACACGCACACAACCTCTCACTATTCTCTCAGAGAGTCTACCCTCGGGAGACTCCCGAAGCTCTGTCTTGTCGGTTTTAGGCCGACCACCACCACCTAGATCATCGTCCCCGCCAGTCCTAAAGGCAGAATACAAATCCAGGTTTCGACAAGTGGCACACCTGATTGGACCAATTTCTTTGGTCCTTACAACCAAATAAATTTCTTAAAACGAAGTTGAGATTTATTGGTGCCACATGGCGATCACGATTTGAGTTTGAAACTTGCTTGCCCTATTGCGAAAAAGAAACATGGTTGCCATTGAAAAGCAAAGGCTAGCTGAGAACGACAATGACAATTCAACCGAGAAGTCGCAGCAGCAAGCAAGCAGCTCACGATGGCCAAAAGCAGCCAACTGTTCGAGAATAATTCTAATAGTCCCTGGAGTTCAAAATCCATTGAAGGGGCAGAAAAATCAGCTGAGCACATTTTCTCAATTCAAGGGTTTAAAATTTTGCGATAAGCTCTCAAGTCTTTTGAAGCAAGGGGCACACTTGAAGATTGAAGTTTCGAGAGATACATCTTCTGGAAGGGGTACGCATCCCTCGAGCACCATTCTCCTACTTGAAGTGATCGAGTAGATGTATCTCGACTTTCATCTACTCAAATACTACATTCTCGAAATCAAGGTAACACCTCTCGAATGAACAATTTATCTCAAGAACGAGGTACTTCCTAAACCTTGTCATTATTATATGCGTCTCGAACATAATTTCATATATCACTGACATCATAATTCTTGTTATAGGCATATTACTTTTATCATATGACTATCTTTTTAATACATACATCATACTATATTGCATATCGAGCATCCAAACATATAGGGGCCACCCTTCAAATCAGACACTTGCGACCACCCCGTATCAGAAAGGAAACGAAAGACCCGCTGGACGGGCACCTGGTTTAAATAAGACCAGCTTGACGGGCACGACCCACAAAGACCTGCTAGACGGGCAACGGCCAAATAAGACCTACTACATGGACACAGCCACAAGACCTGCACAGGCAAATATAGGTTTCTCACCTTCAAATAATAGAGTATAGGCTTCTCACCTTCAAATAATAGAATATAGGCGCCATCCTACAAATTCGGCATACACACAGGCTTCACCCTCGTAATAAGGAACTCACTAATACAAAGAACTCCTCGAGGCACTTTATTCTCTGAATCTTATACAGGTGACACCCGAGAACGAAAGAGTTCGAGAACTGGGGCGACACCATGAACCTTGAAAAGACATCAGCACTCGTAGTAACCCATAGTCTTCTCATCGAGTCTCGAGAATATGACTTGCTAGGGGCACTTGACGAGTCGGGATTGAACCCTAGTCCTATTGGGCCTAGGGTTAGATTACTTAAAGGCTAAGTCACCCCATAAACCTATTCTGACTAGGTTTCAGGAAACAAGTCACACCACCTCTATATAAAGAGGTGGTGCCTCTCTCATAATTCATATCTTCTACCCATCTGCTGTCTCTCTTTTACACACGCACACAACCTCTCTCTATTCTCTCTATTCTATAATTGACTTAACCATCATAGGGTCTACCCTCGGGAGACACCCGAGGCTCTATCTTGCAAGTTTTAGGGCATCTACCATTGCCTAAATCATCGTAGCCGCTAGTCCTAAAGACACCATACAAATCCAGGCTTCGTCATGAATTAAGGAGGCACAACTCATACTCTTTCTGCCTTGGCAACCAATTCACTTTAAGTAACTAACCAACTATTTTATCCATTATGCTTTGTTATTGCTTGGAGTTTATCTTGAAGAAAACATTAACTCTTTTGTTTTTTTTTTTGTTGCAGTTTCTATGGAGATTATACGCGGTAATGGATTATATAACACATATGGGAAGGCCTAAACAACTTATTAAAAAAAGAAAAGAACAGTAGAGCCCAATGTTTAAATCATTCATAGTGAAATAACTCTTAGAGTAGAAGGGTATAGCAAGGAATTTCACTTCTGTTGAACACACTGTATATCATTTTCTTTTTCCATAATGTTGATGTATGGCTACAAAATGCTATTTATTCTAGGAAATAATGTAAACATGTAAGGTTTGGATGTAACTTTTTACAATTTGCTTTCAATATATGAGTTTTCCCAGTTGAGCAAGTTTCTACGGATTTTGACTTTTGAGCAACATTGTGGGTGAAAGGTTTCATTTCGGGGAGTCGAAAGCATAGATTATCAAATTAAGACAAAGGCGGCCGCCCGGGCATTCGCCCGGGCCAAACATCTAGTTGGAATGGAAAGAGTAAATTATTACTAGCTTTGAACAGTTATTTTTCCCGAGATAGGGGACATAATTTATCCCTAGTAATTATTGACTTATTTTTCCATTGATTTTCCCATATACCACAATACCACATTAAACTCTCTAAACACGGACCATGTCAGTTTTATTATCCTTTGAGTAGAACCATGCTTGAGACTTGGAAAGTTCACCTTTGGAGTAAATTGTACTCCTCCATCCCACAAAAATATTCCATATTCAGTTTTGAGTTTTGTACTGTTTTTAGTACAAATTTAAAAAATCAACGTGGACTATTTTTTTGGGACGGAGGTAGTACATGATTAACTTTTTCGCTATGGAAGCCGTCAAAATTAAATTGGACCTTTGGCACGATTGCCTGGCCTACACAATTTTTGAAAATTACCCGAAAATATATCTTATTGTTCATCATCAATTTTCAATTGTTGACTTTGTTAACTCTTACTTGTAAGTTTGTTCTGCTTACATAATCCGAAACTAATTTATACATCTGAAGAACCACGAGAAAGCAGTAAAATATCAAAAAGTCATAGGTATGGTGCCATCAATATAACTAATTAAGAAATTACATTGACTTGGTTCTCTCCCTCTCCCTCTCTCCTTCCCTCTCCTTTTTTTCCGTCTTTTAGGGGAATAAATTAATTAAGAATCAATCCCACGAAAAGGAATCATGAACCAAGAAACTACCAACAACTCATAATTTCGATTAATCCTCAAATGAAATTGTAACTGCTTAAATATCTAAGTCCATCGTACCCAATAAATTCATAGCAACCAATAAAAAGGATAAACTAAAAATTTGGAAAAAATTCCCTCCCGAAAGAATAGATGAGCAATATTTTCCGATGGATAAAAGGGCTAATGAAAGTGTTTTCAAGATCCGAACAATGTGAAAAATTTTCAAAGACTATTTATTCCTTTTAATCAAAGTTAAGAAATCAACGTGTTATCATCTAGCTAGTTTGACAAACATTTTAATCAAGTTACCAATTTCACGATAATGCTACCAAAAAATATGAGAGTTTAGGTAGCATCTATAAGTTAAAGTAGCTTGCTTGTTGCTGCTAATTACGTACTTAGCTAATCACATATTAATTTATATACCATGCGTACCATTAAGCATTAATATACAATGACCAGTCATACAAATGGTGCCATCAAATACATCATTTTGAAGCAACGAGTTGACTTTGTTCATGTAGACCATCTAGTTGGCACAAGAGTGACGTGTCCGCTAGATCTGTATCGTTAGATATAATTTTAAGTTTTTAACAAACTCTTAATGGGCTGCCATGTTTTTGAACACCTTATGATTTTTAGCAGGCATCTCAAAATTTATCTGTCAACTAATGGTACTTTGTTGTGTACTACTAAACGCAACACATTTAATTACATTAATTATAAAGTTATCTTTGGATTGGCTGAAAAAATCTTAAGTTAATTAAGAATCCTCATGAATGAGCTAGGCAGATCTAATTTTAACGGACTACCAAAGTAACAATAAATAGGACGTCGTCTCAGTTTGTCGAGGTTACATTAATAAATCTTCTAGAAAACTATCTTATATGTTACAATGGGAGTATATACACAATTGCCGGAGGAATGCTCTGATCGGTGTCGATTAATCTCGTAGTATTGCGCGAGGAGGAGTTGAATCCTAGTAACATTTACACATCTATATTACTAGGCAAATGAAATCGATGTGATTACTAATTTTAGGACCCAATCAACGATGTTGCAATCGACTAGTAATGAAAACATTTTAAATGCATCCCAAATTGTCAACTAGGCTAGTTCAGAAAAAGATTGAATATATATTATATATCAAGCAAGCTTTAGCTTTAGCCTATATAAAGACATGCCAAATTAGGTGAATATCACCTTACACACACATGCACACATACACACTATATATATCAAACTAAAGTTCGAAAAAATGGCTTCCTTTGGGATCAACAAGAAGGCATCGAACATCATTGTTGTGTCGTCAATGGTACTGTTATTGGCAATGCTGATTTTCCAATCTGCTATAATGCCTGTAGAAGCACAAAGCTGCTGCGATATCTGCTTCAGAAAATACTATACCTGTGCGACTGGCTGCTCTACTGCGGGCTTATGCGCAGATACTCTTGTTTGCCTTCAAGGTTGCAATGCAAACGGAGCAACGTGCGTCGGCGCCTGTGGTTTCTGCCCCTGAGACCACTCTTGCCGCAACCTTATCAGCTTCGATCTTTGATCCTGGAAAATGGATCCAGCTCTACCACAAATATGGAGATTCGTTTGTTTGTAATTTCGCAACTTGTTTCCCAAGTCATCGATAAAGTTTCTTATCCCCTTCGTCCAACTTTAATAGGACAGTTTGTTGAACTTATTAAACAGTACACTGAGCTGACTATTGAAAGCGGACGGAAGGGGAAAGTATGATACATATGCATGTGATTGCCTATCTTGCATGAATTTGGTTTAGTTCCCGCTAAACTAAATGCGTCCATCCATCCCTTGTAATACATTTCTCGTTAATTTGGTTTTATATACAAATCTCCTTTATATATGTTAATCTTTATCTATCGATCTTGTCTCTTCATGTTCTACTCCGCGAATATTATGTCGAAGATGTATGTACTTAATCATGATCACTAGTCATTGGTGAGTGTTAAAAGCTCAAAGAATAATTTGTCTACACGTAAATGAGGCGGTCGTGGCTCCGTACTGAAGTAAGTGTGCAAGGCGCATGAATATCGCACGAATGAATCGCAGTCGTTCTTTCATTAAGCCACTTGTTTTTTCCTTTTTTCTTCTTCTTTTTTATGAAGTGTATAAATCTAACCCTTAATAATCACTTATTACGATACTAGTAGCTAAAATATACTGTATACAGACACATATTGGAACGAGTAAGCTGGTTGTTGAAGTTGATAGTGTAAGTGTTAAATGTGAAAATAATACTACTACCAATTTGAAAAAATTCAACAGGGAATGCGAATCAAAGTGATGCGTGGATTGTTCACGAGAGAATGGTCTGTTGTTGAAGTATCCTTCAAAATAATCAAGATTTCCATATTCAGTTCGGCAAAAATCCAATACTCTTGCAAAAGAATCGGAAAACATTGTTCAGAATTGTTCAAGATAGAAAATTAGGGTTGAGAGAATTAAACTTTAGAATTACCGAATTGGAAAAATTGATGAATTAGTCCCAACTTATGTATTTTGGATACAATGTCATCCCCAGCTATTTTAATTAGTCAATTTAGTCCCGGCCTATTTTTATTTAGTCAATTTACTTAATTTAAGAGGATTTATCGATTGTATAACGGAGGTTTTAGTATTTTCCGTTAACAGTTTATGTTTCTAATAATCTCCGAAATGTTTTAATCCCACGGCAGCCACAGTCGCCATCACCACTCCGCCTTACCCACCTCCTTTTTTTGCCCTCTGCCACCAACTTCTGTTTCTCAAAATTTGGAACATATTCATTCACTGAGATTACTCTTCTCCCTATTATTTGATCTCTTTTATGCCATTCGGGTATCATTTTAAAGATTACCACGAAAAGAGCTCTTGAACAAGTAATCAAAATAAAAATTCCAGATTTTCAATCACAAATCCAAATGTTGAAACGAAGGTTAATTGGGTTTACATAAGCTGTTCGTGGCTGCATAAAACATGAAATGTTTTACTTACATTTGATTAAACTTCCAAATAGATACCATTAAGAATGCCTAAAATTTCAAGAACAAGTTCATCCCTTAAAGTTAGTAAATTACCGATACCCGAATTTCTGGAATTGTGGGAAGAAGTGATTTAATAAAAATTGATCAGTGGTTGAATTCCGTGAGAGCAACATACTGCGGTTGTTTTCAAGTTGAAAGCACTTCAATGTCATTATCTTCTAATTCCAAATTTCTAGGTAGATGGTGGCAAGTGAAGAAGACGGTGGAGCTATGGTGGAGATGGTGCTAAGTGGTGACTAAATGAAGCATTAACGGGAAACCTAAATAATCCGTTAAGAATTTAACAAATCGGGTTAAATGGTCTAAATTGACTAATCGTAATATAGGTTGGGACTAAATTGATGAATTGGAATAGCTGGGATGACATTGTATCAAGAGTATATACCTTGGAACTAATTCATCGGTTCTTTCCTAATGAATTCTAATCATTCATCATAAATGAATTACAAAGCAAGATCTCCAAATTATACAGCACTAATAACCTGTAATGAACTAAATCTTTTAAGCTGCCTTTCTGTACAACATTTACAACTAAGCCCTTGCTCTATTCTGTAATTACAATTGGGTATAATCTATGTTATATACAAAATATACAAATTCATCTACACCCCCTCAAGCTGGACAGGAAGGGGATCCTTCTGTCCAAGCTTGATCAATAATGTCTGAAACCATGGATGCGGAAGCAACTTTGTGAACACATTAGCGAGTTAATCTTTGGACGGAATGTATAGAAGAACCACCAAACCAGCTTGGTAATGATACTGGACAAAATAGCAATCAATTTCGAGATGCTTCATTCGCTCATAGAAAATGGGATTCTCGGTAATATAGATGGCAGAAGCTTTATCACACCAGAGAGGAACAAGTCCTTGAAAATGAATACCAAAATCTTGCAGCAAGTATGAAATCCAAAGAAGGTCACTGCAAGTAGTACTTAAACTACGGTATTCAGCTTTTGCTGCAGAACATGAAACTGTGTCCTGCTGTTTGGCTTTCCAGAAGATCAAACAGGATCCCAAGAAAACACAAAAAATATTTATGGATTTATGTTCAGTGGGATTAGATCCCCAATCCGCGTCTCTAAAGGCCTCTAGTGTAAAGGTATTAGAACAAGAGAAGAAAACTCCAAGAGAAGGTGTACCTTTTAAGTATTTCAGGACATGTGTTAATGCCTCCAAATGATATGCAAATGGATTTTGGATGTGTTTGCTAAGCTATGGACAACAAAAGCAAGATCAAGCCGAGTGAAATTAAGGTACAATAACTGTCCCACAAGCAACCTATACCTAAAAATGAACAACCTAATGGCTATGATGAATAATCTGAAAGTTATGCAGACTAAGGTGAAAATGATGATCATGAATTGAAATGCGTCAACCAGTTCAAGAGCACAAGTCAATTTTGCTCATTACCAGGAGTTTGAAGGATTTTGCAGGACAAACACAACTAGTGCACACACACTCTTCCACAGGATCAACAATATTCAATTCATCCCAAATCTTCTTCAACTTAGAGTAATAAGCACTTAATGCCAAATTACCTTAAGTAATGGTAGCCACCTCTTTGTGAAGCCTGTAAACCCGTGGACCATGGTGTGTTCCATGTGGTTCCTTTAATTCCTCCCAGAGATCAACTACATTATTAGCCAAATTGTAATTATCAACCAGATCTAGAGAAATTGCATTCAGAATCCACGAGACAACGGTGTCGTTAACATGATTCCATTGTTCAAAGTTTGGATGATCTTCTTTCGGTTTAGCCACAGCTCCGGTAATGAATCCGATCTTATTCTTTGTTCCTAAAAATCGTCGCACCGGATGGCTCCATGGAATATAATTCTCTTCTGTCAAATACGATCACCATTGAATAATTATTAGAAGGATGAAGTATGACCGGATTTGTATACTCGCCGTAACTAACTAAATCAATATCACAAGTTTGATTAGTAACCATGATTACGAGAAGTTGAAAAAGAAACAGACGAAGAAGAAAGAAGAAGTTTTTTTTTTTTTTTGTAATCTAGGGTTTCAGTATCGTACATCAGAAAAGAAGAAATTCCGGCATTATGTAGCAAATTCAGTCACAGAGCAGGATCAGGTCCCGCTCTGAACCATCTTGCAAAAGAATCATAAAACATTGTTCAGAATTTGATCAAAACTGAAACTGAGGGTTGAGAGAATTAAACTTCATAATTGATGAATTATAATCATTCGTCATAAATGAACTACATACCAAGATCTCCTATTTATACATCATCAATATATGTTATGAACTAAATCTATTAAGCTACCTTTCTATACAACATTTATAACTAAGCCCCTGCTCTATTCTGTAATTACAATTAAGGACAATCTATGTTATTTACAAAATATACAAATTAATCTACAAATACCACATTATTTTTGTGTAATATTCGGTGGAACATGGTCATCCAGCGAGATTAATTTGATGTTCAGCTCCAATCTTGTTTCAACCTTTTTTTTTTTGGTATAAGACAAGAGCCTAAATTTCCAAACTACTATATGTGGGTTGAAATTCTATATGAAATTGTACTTTTAGCGACACGAGTTAAAGCAAAAGTGCAAATTGTTCCAAATAAAAAATCCTAAAGTTCGACTCTTCCCGCGCACATCATAGTTCATGGATAGTTTTTCTTCTCCTCTCTTTCGAGTGGTTTGCTACAAAATCGGGCCGTTTCTGCATAGGGACGAGGGACGGAACGGTCTAGAGACTTGTGGAATGTTGCGGTCAAGTCTTGAAGACTCTAGAATTCTCTAGGGAGACCCGGGCCTTGCTAGAAATGTGTAGAACCGTGTGGAAACTTCCCAAGTTTGCTAAAATAGTTTGGAGGATTCAACACACTTATAGATATTTATGGACTTCGAATATTTTATAGTAGGAATACTCTAGAATTCCTATATTTTAAACCTTGAATAGAATTCTCTAGAATTCTTAAGAATTGGGGACTTAGCCTATAAATACCCCATACCCCCTCATTTGTAACCATCTAAGCTTTGAGTAATAATTCTCAAGCATTCCTTAAGCTTTTGTGCCTATATCGTTCTTTCATTTCCAAGCTTTCTTAAGATTTCATTTGCCTACGTTCTTAAGTTCACTTGCATAGGGTCAAAGCTGTGCTAGCACGTTCATCGTTCTACGCTTCCGTTTGTTGCTATTTTCATGCATAAGCTACGTCCAACCCTTCAGAGGTCGTTCAAGGGTCGGAGCTTGAGGGGGATCACGTTTCCCGCGAGGTGGAGAGGGCCCCTCGCAAGGGAAGCCGCAAAGAGAAGTCGGTCGTTAGGGAGCCGGTGGTGGAACTCGAGAAAAAACTTGCGAAAGGCGAGCTTGCTGTAGCTGACCATCAAGAACGTTGGGATGAGCACCCCAACATGGTGGTGGGGCCGTCGATGCTCGCATGGAGCGATTCACGGGTGAATTGCAAGAGGTCATGTAGCAAATGAAGGATGACATTCTAGAGACGCTCAACGAGGTGGTGGATCATTGCAACAAGACGAAGGACGACAGGCTTGCTCGTGTTGCCACCCTCCAAGACAATGCTAGCCGACTCATGGGTGAGTTGGAGGCTTCTCGGGCAGAATCGGCGGGTCTTAAGGCACGGCTTGATGCCATGGCCGTGCAAGGAACAACCGTGACCGTGGGGATGGTTCCAAGGCTTGAGGCGCCCAAGCCGGACGAGTATAAGGGTAGCCGTCGCTTGAGGGATGTAGAGAATTTTTTCTACAGCATGGAACGATACCAATGAATATCGTGGATAACTAGGTAAGACTCTTCTAAACCTCTCTTTATCTTAAAGATAGTGCTTTATCATGGTGGAAACATATGATGAAACCCGTGGGAGACGGAGACCCGGTCTTTACCATGTGGGGCAGTTTTAAGGAAGAGCTTAGGAAATATTTCCTACCCGTGGATGCGGAGGACGAAGCCCAAGCCAAGCTTCATCGTTTGCACCACAGGAAAGGCCAAATCCGGGAATACGTTAAGGAGTTTTCTGATTTGATGCTTGAAATACCGGACCTCTAGCCCAAGGAGGCGTTCTTCACTTTCATGGATGGTCTCAACCATTGGGCTAAGCTTGAGCTACAATGGAGGGAAGTCCAAGACATTGATCGGGCGTTAAAGGTGGCCGAGTTGCTTGTAGAGTTCCGAAAGAAGGATAGCTTCAAGGACAAGGGCAAGAAGCCGTTCCAAGGCAAAGGTGGGGGAGACAAGGGGAAGTCTTCCAGTCCCGCTAAGCCGGCGGCCGAAACATCAAAGCCTTCTTCGAACAAGGAGGCCAAGGGGGACAAGCAGAAGAAGTTTCAACGGTGCTTCTTTTGCGGAGGAGCACACATAGCACGGGATTGCACTTCCCATTCGAAGTTGGCAGCATTGGCGCAAGGGTTGTGCCAAGAAGAGGAGAAACGGGCCGCTTGCATGAAACGGCTAGATGCGATGCATGCTAAGGCCGAGACTCACCAAGGCCGTCTTTACATGGAGGCGTCATTCGCAAACGGGTCTAGATGGGGCATGCTAGACACGGGGGCTGGCACGAGTTATCTCACAGAGAAGATAGCCCATTCGCTTGGAGTCACAGGGACGCCTAGCAAAGGCCATTTCAAGGGCATGAACAGCGAATGGACGAGTCTTGTGGGCGAAGCAAGGGACGTGCCTCTGAAAATCGACAACTGGTCAGGTACGGCTAATTTCTCCATTGCACCTATGGATGATTACGGCCTTGTGTTTGGCATGGAATTTTTAGACCAGGTGAAGCCGAACATCGTGCCTAGCAATGAGACGATGGTGATCCTTCAAGGCAAGAAGCCTTGTGTTGTGAAGTTTAGGCAAGAGAAAGAGATTAGCCCTTGCCAGCTAAACAAGTGGCTAAAACGGGGTGAACACACCTTTGCCGCAATGGTGTTTGAGGAGGAACCATGCACGGAGGATCTGGCAAAGGAGGAACGGATCCCACCTCCTATAGACCGGGTCGTTGTTGAGTTCAAGGACGTTATGCCCGACGAATTACCCAAGGGTCTTTAACCAAGGAGGGAGATTGATCATGCTATCGAGTTGGTGGATGGGGCCAAACCGGTCGCTAAGGTGCCTTATTGTATGTCCCCTAGCGAGCTAGACGATCTCAAGGTGCAAATCAAGGAGCTGCTTGAATCGGGACATGCACGACCGTCCAAGAGTCCTTGGGGTGCACCTGCCTTGTTCCAACGCAAGAAGGACATGACGTTATGTTTGTGCATCAATTATCGAGCTTTGAACAAGCTGACCGTGAAGAACAAGTACCCGATCCCACTCATAGCGGACTTGTTTGACCGGTTGTGATGGGCAAGGATCTTTTCCAAGCTAGACTTGCGGAAGGGATACTATCAAGTACGCATAGCACCCGGTGATGAACCGAAGATGGCCATGGTGACGAGGTATGGCTCTTATTAGTTTCTTGTTATACCGTTCAGTTTAACTAACGCCCCAACCACGTTTTACACTTTGATACAACGTGTGCAGTAGATTTCATTGATAAGTTTATTGTAGTCTACTTGGACGACATCGTTATCTTTTGCAACACCATGAAGGAGCATGTTGAGCATCTTAGGGCCGTTTTCCAAGTCCTTAGGGAGAACGAGCTCTATGTCAAGCAGAAGAAATGCTCCTTCGGCCTTGAGGAGGTGTCGTTCTTGGGGCACATCATCGGTGGGGGTAAAATCCACATGAATCCGGCCAAGATCAAGGCTATAGTGGAATGGGAGGCACCCATGAAGCCAACGGAACTGAGATCATTCTTCGGGCTTGTTAATTACTATAGGCGGTTCATTGAGGGGCACTCCGCTATAGCCGCTCCGTTGACAGATCTCTTGAAGAAGGGGCAAGCATGGTGCTAGACACCTAAGCACCAAATGGCGTTTGAAGCTTTGAAGGACGCTGTCACTCGAGGTGCGCACTGACGCTTAGGTCTTTGCCATTGGGGGCGTTCTCATGCAAGATGGTCACCCCATTGCCTACGAAAGTCGCAAGTTGAATGAGACTGAGAAGAGGTGGCCGACGCACGAGAAGGAGATGTTGGCTATAGTTCATTACCTTAGAGTTTAGGAGCACTACTTGAAGGCTGCCATGCCATTCAAGATCAAGACAGACAATCAGGCAGTGAGCTACCATCAAAGCCAACCTAAGCTTTCTAGCAAGGAAGCACGTAGGTTGGACTTCTTGGCTGAGTTCAAGTATGAGCTGGAATGCAGCCCGAGGAAACTAACCACGTGGCCAACTCCCTAAGCTGAAAGGCGCGTCTTCCTCCAATTGTTAGCATACTTGTTGGGACGTTGCTTGATCGCGTCGAGAAGGGTCTTGAACATGACCGTCAAGCCCAAAGGTTCATAGAGCTCGTGAAGGAAGGCAAGACGACGCGTTTTTGGCTACAAGAAGGGATACTTTATGCCAAGGGGAACCGTTTGTACGTGCCCACATGGGAAGGACTTAAAAGGGAGATTCTCAGGGATTGCCATAAATAGCCGTTATGCGGGTCACCCAGGTACGCATTTGTGCACTTGCTTTGGTTCATGAACCCGCATGGCTTGTTATCACCCTTGCCTATTCCAGATCGCCCGTGGGACAGTGTTTCGATGGATTTTACCGTGAGTTTGCCCGTTTCTGAGGGTTGCACCAACATACTTGTTGTGGTGGACCATTTACAGGGACTCGAGGTTCACCGGCCGTTTTTTGCAAGAACGCTTTCTTTTGCTTGGGACGGAGCTCAAGATGTCTACATCTTTGCCCCCCCGACGGATGGTCAAATAGAGCGCATCAACGGCCTTTTGGAGGTGTACCTTAGGCACTATATGGCAGCCAACCAGAAAGATTGGGTACGTTTGTTAGACGTCGCCCAATTTACCTACAACTTGATGCGGAGCGAGGGCACGGGCAAGAGTCCGTCTGAGAATATCCTTGGTTTCCAACAGACCACACTTGAGGACATCCTTGGGGGCTACAAGGGTAATAGCCCTCCCGCATACAAGTTTGGCAAAGATTGGCAAGAACGGGCCGACGAGGCGAAGCTCTACTTGAAGAAGTCGGCCGCATGCATGAAGAAATGGGCAAACAAGAAACGGACCCGTCGCGAGTTTGAAGAAGGCAACCAAGTCTTGGTTAAACTCTATGAGCATGGTCGGAGCCGAGGTCTTCAGAAGGGTATCATGCGCAGGTACGAGGGTCCTTTCATCGTTCTTAAGAAAGCAGGTTATGTTGCTTACAAGTGGAGCTACCCGAGGCCTTTTTAAGGTTTCATCCGGTCTTTCATGTGAGCCTACTTAAGCCATATCGCAAGGACCCGGAGGACAAAGAACGGAACATTTCCTCAAGGGCACCCACTGGCGTACGCGAGCACGAGGAACGGACCGCGGAAGAGATCCTTTCTAAGAGGATCGTTCGAGGCAAAAACGCAATAACAACTAAAGAATACTTGGTGAAATAGAAGGGATTGCCAATGAGCGAGACGAGTTGGGAGCCGGTCGAGAAGCTTTGGCAATTCACCAAGTTGATCGAGGACTTTGAAGGGCATTGTGCACCCGTTCCGATCAACATTTCCTTTGAGACTTAGCGTGCATCGCCCTGATGCACCGTTCGGTGGGGGAGGATGTCACGGACAGTTTTTCTTCCCCGCTCTTTCAGGTGGTTTGCTTCAAAATCAAGCCGTTTCCATAGACGGACGAGCGACGGAACGTTCTAGAGACTCGTGAAATCCTCCAGTCAAGTCTTAAAGACTCTAGAATTCTCTAGAGAGACCCGGAGCTTGCTAGAAACGTGTGGAACCGTGTGGAAACATCCCAAGTTTGCTAGAACGATTTGGAGGATTCTACACACTTGTAGATATTTATGGACTTAGAATATTTTATTGTAAAAATACTCTAGAATTCCTACATTTTAAACCTTGTATAGAATTCTCTAGAATTCTTTAGAATTGGGGACTTAGCCTATAGATACCCCATGCCCCCTCATTTGTAATCATCTAAGCTTTGAGTAAGAATTCTCAAGCATTCCTTAAGCTCTTGTGCCTACATCGTTCCTTCATTTCCAAGCTTTCTTAAGCTTCCAAGGTTGAGCTAGCACGTTCATTGTTGGTTGTTTTAGTGCTAGTGCCGCATGGCTGTTACTTTGAAAAAGTAAGCCTGTGACAATAGTACAATTTGTTTCAACTTTTTCAAACTATTGCTTTGAATATCTGGTTAACATTGCTTTTGGTTAACCCAAAAGTTGACTAAAAATCTTTACATGATCAACACATATAATCGAGCCCCATGTCTAATTTGCATTTCCTCAACAGATATAAGAACATTGGCAGAGGAATTACATGCACAAATATCCATAATAAAATTCTTCCTTTTTATTCAAAAACTGCATTTATCAGGGTAAACTTGTTATTTCTCGCTCCCCAGCTCAATTGATTCCTCATTCAATTATTTCACGGCACTTCGGTACGTATAGAGATAGCGTGCGAGCCTCTGATAAACTTATTACATTGCCGGCCACAGAAATCACCAGCCAGAATTATGTAATAAAATGTATAGAGGCATGGGAAAGACTATTTATTCTGAAAGCCATGGATATTCGTCATTATCATTAGAATAATTTTACAATGTTTTCACTTATTGAAAGACTAGTCTTTGGCATTCTCTCTCCTTGCACTTTATTCAATTGACTTTATTCTCAAATCTCTAACAACTGGATTCACCAAATGTTCCAAATTAAAGCATTTTTACATTTGTATTCTTAGTTTCTTTTGTTCTTCCGGCACTCAACCGCAAAGCCATTATATCTTTATTCGGATGTTACCGCAAAATCAAACCTAACTTTTGAGAGTATATTCGCCGAATGGTTTTCATCAAAAAGTAGTTGTAATTTGAAATTTTGCTGTTGTTAATGAGTTTAACTGGCAGATTCTTCTTCTTATACTACCTAACTTGTATACGTTGGTACTAGTGTAATTACCAAATTTCAAAATTAATTAACCTTTTGTATTTCAATTTCTAGATTTAAAAAAAAAATTAAAGTAAGATTTGTATTGCTTCTCAACCAAGACATTTACATGTAGTATCTGTTTGAGAAAACCATCATCCCCTTCTATCCACTTTACCTAACTTGCTTAGAATTTCATATTTTATCAATACAACCATTTGCAGCACTTTCCATTCTATACCTCCAAACCTCCTCTAATTCCGTTCTCTCCATAAATGATAGATCACTACATTAAGAGTAGCATGCATCACAGTCTTGTGACTTTGTTGTACTTCCAAATCCTCAAAATCTGTTGAATATGCAAGTGTTGAATCTATCTTTTTATTCCCAGCCACCTTGTTACCTCCTGTATAAGTTCTTCGGAATACTTACAATTCTGAATAGATGCTCAGCAGTTTCATCATCCTTCTTACACAAATAACAACTTTGATCAGCCACATTTATGTTTAACTTCTTCAGTCTGTCTATAGTTTGCAACCTCCTCTTCAAAGCAAGCAAGGTAATGAAGCTATGTTTCGGAAGACTCATGCTGCTGCAAATCACCTTTGTCTCCTTTCCATCTTGGCTTCTTTCCCCTTAACCATTGGTAAAGGGTCTTAGTAGTACTTCTTCCCTTGCTGTCCAAGCCATACTGCTTGCTATATACACGATTTAAAACTTTCTTTCAATGCCATCAACTTTTTCCAATGCCAACTACTATCCTGAGATGCTTTATAATCCCATATTGTTCCTGCCTTTAATATAGTAGATGTGCATCTACTTAATCCAAAGGCTTTCTTTATTGTTGGCTAAGTCCCGAAGTTGTTTCCCCATTAAAGCCTTGTTCTACTGTCTTGGCTCCTTAATGTTCAGACCTCCTTCTGCTCTAGGTCTACAGATGTCATCCCAGGCAATTAATGACCAGATTCTTCCATTTGCTTTCTCTTCCCATAAAATGTTCCTATAGCATTTCATGATTTTTTTTAATTACATTTTGAGGGATCATAAAGATTCTAGCCCAATAAGAGTGTAAACTCATCAGGACAGAATTTATGAAGACAACTCTTCCAGCATATGACAAATGCCTGGTAGACCAGCGTTTTACTCTTTTCACCACCTTTTCCAACAGACATTGACATTCTTCTTTATTCCATGCTTTTGGTGAGATTGGAAGACCTAGATACTTCTGAGCAAAAGTGCCTGTTTCAAACATCATGATCTCCTGTATCTGGTCCTTCAGTCCATCAAATTGTCCTCCATAATAATAGATATTTGGTTTTTGTATATTAATTCTCAATCCTGTGGTTTCTGCAAAGTGATCTAGGACTCCTTTAATCTTTTTAACAGTAGGGACATGAGCTCCACAAAAGATAAGCAAGTCATCAACAAAACAAAGTATTGTGGTCTGCTGTTTTTCACAGTAAGGATGATACTTAAAACCTCTCTTCTGTATCTCCAACTTTAAACACCTTGTCAAGTATTCCATCACAAGGACAAACAACAATGGTGATAGTGGATCACCTTGTCTAAGCCCTCTCTTGCCCTGGAAAAAACCTATACTACTCCCATTTAAATTTATAGAGTAAGAGCAAGTAGAAATGCAGACAATGATCTAGCTAATGAACTTCTGAGGGAATTTATATCCTTGGGATTAGAGAAATCAAAGTTGTATTCAGCTATTTCAGCAACTTCCATGTTTGAAAAAAATAAGTACTGCTTCACTTACCTCATCACCAACCAAACTCCACATTTACATGTAAAATGAACTATTGTACCCACAGTTAACAAAAGTTCTATCTAATTTGGACATTATCCTTGCCTCCCCTAACTGTTTATTAGTCCATGTAAACCTGCTTCCATATGTTTGCATCTCCCACAATTCACTATCTTCCACCATTTGCCTGAATTTATCATTTTTAGTACTGATTTCAGCAGCTCTTCCATGTCTGTCTTCAGCTTTTAAAACACAATTAAAATCTCCCAAAATTATCCATGCTCCTTTAAGAGTTTTTGCTAAACCTGTTAACTCCTCCCATAAAGTTCTTCTCCCCTGGGCATTATACTCGACATAGACTACAGTCATGATGAATTCTTCCTGAGTTCCTTGCTCTTTAATTAAACAGTGGATAAACTGTTCATTTACAATACTGATTCTTTCCCCTCCATCACTAGTCTTTATTTGATCACTAGCAGGTCTCTTGATTATAACCTTTACAGAGGTAGGCCTGCTTAAAACTTTATCAGTCTGCTTCTCTGTCTTAATTGAATTTTAGCCACTCACTATTTTAGTTTTGGTTTTCTCTTGCCCTTCCTTCACTACTGGCTTCCTACACTCTTTTGTTTCCTGTCCTATCCCTAAGCAATTATGGCACTTAACAGGTCTCCATTCATAGATGATCTTCTGCTCCTATAACATGCCATGCTCATCTTCATACCAGATCTTTTCTTGCAGCTTTTCCGTGATACCCACCTCCACCAAAACTCTAGCATATCCTATCCTAAGTTTTTGAGTAATCATGTCATCCATTTCAAAAGGATTCCCAATCATACTTGTCAATCTACTCAATGTAGCAACATTCTAGTACCTCAGCTTTAATTTAGGAAGTTGTATCCATATAGGGACTTCTTGAATGTCTTCCATTTTGATATCATCTGCCATAGACCAATCCTTCACAATGAATGGTCGACTATCAAAATGATACATGTTAAACCCGAGTGCCTCTTCTTTAGATGCAAGTGACTTAAATCGAACCACATATATTCCATTCTCAAGCAACAATATTTTATCAACCCCCAATTTCTCATTATGTAACCATTAAGCACAGCAAATGGTGGATTAGCACCAAGGACATAACAGAGTATGGATGGCTTCCTATTCAATTTCCAAATCTCCTGAGCTGTAATCTTACCAGTGACTCTACTATCAACCACAAATGGCTTTATGAACTTTAGCTTCTTTTCAGTTTTATTTAATTGATTTGGTTTGAAATTATCCCACTTATTCTGCTCATTTTGCTCTTCAATCTCTTTCAGAGCTCCAAATTGAGATTTTGGAGGCTTAGAATTTCACCAATTTCCACAATTTTATGATTAAAGACATGTTCTAAAATAGATTTCATCACCTGCTCATCATTTATTACAGAACTAGGGTTCTTCAGACAGGCACTTGAATTTGCATTTAATGCAGATCTAGGTTTACCTGAGGTTATTGGCGACGTTCGATTTCGTGACATACTCCTCCTTTTTTCCTCCCCCAGCTGATCCTAAGCTTTGGATTCATCTCCTCCAACCTGCTTCTTCGATTTCCTTGCCATCACAGAAAAATTGTCGAAGAAAACGATCGAGCTAGAACACACACAGTTCACGGTGTCTTTGCCCATAGAAACAGAGAGAGAGAGAGAGAGAGAGAGAGAGAGAGAGAAAGTGAGAGAGATAGAGAGAGAGAGAGTCAACCAAAAGTCAACATTGTCCACTTTGACTAATTTTATTAATTATAAAATTTTTAAAACATAAAGAAAATGAAGAAGAAAAATTTAAGTTGAAATACACATGAAAATTAATAGTTTTATCATTTGAAACAAAAACTAAAAATAACCTAAAGAATGAGCGAAGAAAAGTTTTTCCTCCTTGACCCTGTAATACATAGGTTAGTTACCAAAAATAAATTTTACCCGGTCTACCTTAAAATAATTATTTTACTTGTTATAAAAAATATAATATAAAAATTAGACAATCATTTGAAACCAAAAAAAAAAGAAAGAAGTGATGGTTTTAATTAGTCCACAATGGTGAATTTCTATGAATTTAGTTAACATTACTTTTGCCATTCTCTCTCCTCTCTTTCTCCTTCCTCTCCTCTTCTCCTCCATTAATTCAGCAGATCTATATTTTATATCAATTGGCCTCCATCAATCTTATGTATTCCTCCATTAATTTGCGATTTGGGTAACTACGGTTCTCTCTTCTCCTCTTTTCCTTTTTTCTTCCGCTTAATTTTCTCCTCCATCTTCCCTTACGTGGGAGGAAGAGAAAGATAATTTGTCTCTAATTTTAGTTTTTCTTTAGTCGAATCAAGTTTGTTCGTTAGCATATCTTTGCTTTGCTAAACATGTATTATCTGTAAGTAGATCTTGATCCACTAAGTGTTAACAGTTTGATAATAGATCTCATTCTATTGATTGTTATTTAGTTTTTTTTTTTGTGATTGTGTGTGATCTTTAGTTCATAGTTGTGCCCATGATTGTACTGTTATGGTTTGTAGTCAAGGTTTATGTTCGAAGATTTGCAATCAAAGTATATTATATTTTATATATGCTTTTTGGAGCTTTCATCTGTTAATAAGTGAAGTATTTGAGATCGGAGATTTTCTTTGGTACATGATGCTTCCAACAAGTATTTGCGGGTGTTACGGAAGAGTTAGTAATTTGGTTGTCCGCGGTAAAGAAGATCGATTGATTCTTAGATTTAGAGTAGTAATCGGTTATAATATATTAGTGATTGTAATCCTCTGTCAATCTCGATTGCACACTTTTGAACAAAATTAATGGAAGTTTCTTTTATCTCAAAAAAAAGTTAACATTACTTTTATTCTTTTTGAGCAATTATTATTTTTAATTTGCCGACACGCAGTCCTTTATAGTCCACTTATTTTAATTTTTTTATATGCTAGAAGATGAAATAGAAAAGGTAAGTTCTTTCTTAAAATTTAGTAATTATACTATGTCAACATATAAAAGTCAAGAACTGCAAGAAGAAGAATTGTAAAAAAAAAATTTAAAATTTTAAAATTTAAAGAATTAAAAAATATAAAATGATGAAAAAGCCCCTATACCCAGTTCGCATGCTTTGCATGAAAAATAGAGTTTGAAAAAATAAAATATTTCGTAAAGATTATAAATATATTTCAATGGTTATGAAAAGTACTAAATAGAAATAGAAAGAAATATAAATAAATGATTAGAAAGTAGAATCGATTGTTTTGTTATTTTTACATATTTTAGTGCCTACTTTTATAATATGTAGAAATTATTAGATTATTTTCGTTATAAAAAACTAACAGAAGTCCATTAAATTTGATAGAAATTAGGTCATTTGGACGAAATTAGAAAAAAAGTTTCAAACTTATAGCATAGGAAAGCCAATTTTTTCCCGTCTAATTGAAAAGTTTTAAGGTATGATTGGCAACAATGACAAAGTTTTGGGTAGGAAAACCAATTTTTTCCCGTCTTGGTCAAACAACTTTTAACTTATATGTGTGTGTGTGTGTGTGTGTCTTTGGATTGCGCAATCTACCAACTATCAATTAATTTTGAAATAGAATTCTAAATAGCTAGCATATAAAAAAAAATTTCATATATCGTCATAGAAATTTAAAATACTGATGAAAGAGTAAAAATGATTAGTAGAACACAAACAATCATCTCGAGATGAAATGAGTGTCAGCCATGTTCATTTCAGAAGGAAGTCAAGTGGGAAGTTTAAAATCATTTGGTTTGTTTATTTATTTATTATTATTAAATTCAATATAAGAGACAAAAATGTGTAAGTACATTAAAAACACATAATTTAATAATTTATGCATTCATAAACTCTTTTACATAACAAATATTTTTTTGTCCTAGTTTCAGAGCAGTACAAAGATCAAACAAAATTAATAAATTAATAGGATAAAAAATTTTCAAAAAATTTCTATATAAATATAAGTCAAGTAAAAACCATAAATTAATAATGATATAAAATACAAAAAGAGAAAGGGAAATTTTAAGAAACTTGGAGGTTATTAAGTTTATTGTTTTCTTGAAATTTACATCTATGAAAATTTTATCTTTGTTTATCCCTTCAATCAGTAAATAAAAATAAGAAGATCATAAATATATAAGAAGGTAGGGTTGAAGTTGATTACTTATTTCAAAACAAGATTGGAAAAAAAAAACTCTTTAAATTAATAAAAGATTAATTCATCGAAAAATAATAATTATTAATTTATAGATAAAATTTTAATTTCTATAAATTAAAACATTTTCGAAACAAATCAGTATATCTTAGAGTTGGCAACGTCGTTACATCATGCCTATTAATCCAGGGATAATTCCATATGAGGATTGCTAGAAATGGATGACATCCAAGAGGAAATGAGACCGCGTCCAGGAAGTCAAAAGATCAGCAAGAAATATGTTTCGCATGTGCAAGTTCTTTCAGTTGAATTTCACAAATTACTACATCTTTATAGAAAAAAAAAAAAAAGGAATGAAAAATGTTGATCTGTCCTCAACTGATAGGAGTAGTGTGAATCTTTGCAAAAATATTACTCCCTCCGTCCCATAATTATTGTCCAGTTTGAATTTTCATTTCTAGTTTAAATTGTACTAAAAGTGAAATCTTAAACTAGACAATAATTTTGGGACAAAGAAAGTATAATATTAGAATAATAGTAACAATAATAATAAATAGGAGTAGTACTTGTAGGATCTGAGTCATCGAACCGACACATTTCCTTTTAATATGAATGTTAATGTACAAATGGCAATATTAACTAATGGTGTGATTGGATTAATGAAATGAAGTCTGCTTCCAATTACTAGTCATGAAAATTATTAAAAAAACCACAGCTCAACCTCGTACTGGCCTTTGCACCTATATAAAGACCTGCAAAGTCACCCAGATTATATCACAAACCAAAAACAAAGAAAGAAAGAAACACATAAAACCTAGCCAGTCCAAAGAAGAGGGGGATAGAAACGGCTGCTTTCATGAAGAAGAAGAATCCAAACATGGCAGCTGCCTTGGCCATGTTATTGGCAGTTCTCATCCTTCAGGCTTCCATATTGCCGGTGGCGGAAGCACAAGATTGCTGCTCCACTTGCACAGCTGCTTTCTACACTTGTGTCAGAGCTTGTCCCACGAATGCAGATTGTGTATTCTCTGAAACCTGCTTCCAAGCTTGCCTTTCGGCTTATGGAACTTGCACCGGCGCCTGCAACGGCGGCAAGGGCTGTATCCCGCCGTAGGCGCGTCCACGGCACGTTCTTCTGCTTATGTCGGAGAGAGCCACTTGGAATTCGGCATACATGAATGACTGCAAATTCAATGAACTCTCTCCCATATCATGCAGTTTTACCAAAAATGGAGATTCGGTTTGATTTGTTTGTGCTTCTTATGTTACTCGCGTCTTAAGTAATGTCATATAATCAATAAATACATGCAGGCATATTACACATATATCCCGGCATGTCTTTGTAGGATGGATTTAGTTTAGTTCACATCTTCTAAACTAAATGCGTCTGTCTGTGTTTTTGCGTCCGTCCGTCTGTCCCATGCATATGGCTTATCTTTTGGTGTGATTTTTTATATAAATGAATCTCCTTATATTTTACTTATTCATCGCTCTGTCTTTGGATCGATCCAGCTTGATGCTCTCCTTTTTCTACTTTTACTTCTGGGTTTGATTTATTTAAAAGAAAATGCCCGCTTGTTAACTACCACGGGACAAATTTCATCCTCACATAATTCCTTAGATTCAGCGTAGCGACAAATGCACTTTTTTCGGTCTGAGAAACATAGTTCCATTCATAAGATATATTGTATTTTTCCCCAAAAAAAAAGGAAAAGATAATAATTGTATTTAGAAATTTATGCTAAAAACAATAGAAACTGTAATTTCAACTATTTTACTTTGTGATTTGTACTAAGAAAATTAGAAATTTGCAATTTAGACTATTCTTCTTGAGGAAGTACTTATAAATTGGTGACACGCTTGTTGAGTATGCGAGGACAGACAATGACAATCTTAACTTGGAAGAGTAAAGACATAAATTAAGAAAAGAAGATTGAATCTAATAACACAAACACAAAAATGAAACACCTAAACATGGAATAATTTGATTGTGTCGCTAACTTCAAAGGGGATAATTCAGTTATATGACAGTTTGAATTTTCGGCAGTGTTACACAAACAGGGTTACAAATGTTGAAATCCTATAGTGTAAATTATGAAGCAAAGTTGATATTTGAAATCTTCGTTTTCCTATCATCCTTTCACGGGGGCCCAATTAAAGAATCTTTGATCCTATTCCCCTCTTTTTTACGCGGGGAAAAAATACATAAGCTTAATCATCTCAGATATGGCCTTCCATACTATTGTGAAAGAATCTTAATTAATCTTATGTTGACTTTGAGCTCAAAAGGTGGCATAACCATAGTGCTACCAGATTCAATGGCGAATCGCCGCCCCCAGAGCAAGAAAGGCATCAGTTAATGATAAAATTCAAAATGGTTGAGTCTCCCATAAAAATGATGATGTAGATGAAAATAGAAGAAAAATGCCAAATTTAAGTATATATAAAACTATTTGTCATTCGTTTTGTCAGTAAATGAGTTTCTTTTTTTTTCTTTTTTTTTTTTACCGTACATTGTAATGTCTCATAAGGATCTATCTTTTTCGTTATATATAGGTTTCAGGGAATTCGGGGATCAGGGTTTAGGGGTTTTCTTTGTGTTTTTTTTTTTTCCCTTTATTGGTTCATATAACCTATGTATATTTCACTTCTTTTATGTAGGCGCTGGTAGGAGGTTGCGCTTTGATCGTTAATGCTAGCAACCTCATTGATAATTATTGTCATTAAGGACTCAATCAAACAATTAAAATACTTGGTACAGATACACAGTAATTCCAGGTTATAGATCAGTTGGATGACTCAGATCCTGCAACTACGTACTTCTTTTTGTTTATTGACAGTAAGTCGTTTCTCCTCGACAAAACTGAAAGCGACGTAATAATTATTATTATTATTTTACTATAAGGGATACTAGCAAAACGTCTGAGAATTAAATTATTGCCGACTGTGGATAAGTAATTTCTATAACATTTTGTTCCAATCACGTGCAGTTTGACAGTTGGTGGTGGAACATCTAAACTATGTTAGGGAGGCAACGTTATGAAAGAAAACAACATGGGAGTTTACTGATAATGTGTAAGGGAGGGTTTCGTGTTAATTAATTAGATGCATGTGTTATGAGCACAGGGATTTTCGGTGCTGCACATCTTAAGAATGAGTTATGAGCGCCAACGTGAAGCAGATTTCTCGCCGGATCTTTTGGCATCCAAGCTGGACGGTTTTATATCGTGTTGGATGTTATACTTTCCAACAATTTTTGGATGGTCTTATATCCTCGGATTTAGACATTTTTGCTTCTGTTTTTACAAATAACAATAAACAAAATAAAATAAAAATATAAAAGATAAAATTCCAGAATGTCTTCCTTCTCAATTTCATTTGGCTCAGACAATGTATTACTACCCGTATCTCAAAATATAATCTATATGAAATTTTTGAATTTTGTATCGTTTTGAAGCCAAATTTTATAATTCAATATTGACTATTTCTTGCGATAAAGGGAATATATACACTGGTCGAACTTCTGTATCAAAGACGACGTGGGTTAAACAATTGTAACATAATCAAATAATAATATGAACTAGCTAATTACCTAATAATATGTTATCTAATTGATGCGTGCTCGTGGATCACTAATGTTAATTTCATCTAGAGTTATCCTAACACTTTTGGACTCTAGGAAATTATTCATTATGGAGTTTGTTAATAGTTGAACAATTCCTTTTGAACTAGCTTGTATATACAATTTTGTATGGGCAAACTCTCCTTTCTCAACTATCATCGGGCAACATAAATAAAAATTTAAAAGTCAACTATACTTGAGGCTCATGGAACCTAAAAAACGAACGATGTCAGCACGCTAGCGCAATAATCAGTCCCAATCATGATTAAGGTTACTCATAATTAGTTGAAGATTCCATAAGGGCCTTTGAAAAGATCAAAGTATGACTTTTGGTATTTTAATGCTTCCTCGTGGTTCTTGAGATGTATAAATTAATGGTTGATGAGCTACCTCGCACGCGTACAAGTTACTATTGAACAAAGGGTAAATTCTAAATTTTAGTCAAAGTTTCAAATTTTTGTCCACATTAGATGACTTTGATAGAGAAGGACAATTATAAGGTTTTATTATTGTAATTCACTTATAACTTATTGAACTAAAAAGTAAATAAATGCCATGGAGAAATTACTCTATACAACTATACTCAGAAATTTTTTCTATTCGAATAATTAGGATTTCAAAAGTTCACACATATTGATGTACAATATCCGTGTAACATGCAATAATTAGTCGCTTTAGTTTCATTAAAATATCAATCGTTTCGTCACAATTAATTTCACAGAAAAAGGAAGGGATTGCGAAGTATAGAAATACAAAATGTTTTAGCACATAAAGATGATAAACGTTTACATATTTTCATCACAGTTCCATTCATTTGACCTCATATAAACTATCTCTACCTTGGCTCTGGGTTTATACTCACAATGTTAATCTTAATGACCTTTTTTTGTTTCTTTGGTATTTTGGGTTTTTGCCTCAAGAAATTTGGTGTTGAAAAATGGAATATGAAGGATTGAAAAATTAATTGACGTTTATCGTAGCAACTCCTCAATCTTTTTTCAAATTGATAAGGTCAATATTAGTGTAATATTTATGGTGATTTGTGTGTTATTTTGGATGGTATCTATTCTAATAATGGTTTTTTATACTTAATTTAATCATAAGAGGTGCTTTGAATAAAAAGATGAAGCAGAGTTGTAATCAAGGGTTGAAGCAGAGTTGATATAGCTCGTGATCATGTTGAAGTACAGCTGGAATTTCGACCAGAGACTAAAGTGCAAAACTAAGAAAGTTTTGAGACCAAAATATAATTTCTAAAAACTTTAGGGACCAGATTGCAGTTTTGGGAAACATGATGGGCAACAACCATTTTGGACGAATTTAACGCTTATTTTACAAGTTTTTGGAGTTATAAATTCCTATTCTTTCACACTCAAACAAAGAAGGTTTCTCATAAGAAATTGTGTTCACACTCAAAAAACGCGATTCTTTCCAAAGAAATACTATTTTATTTGGAGGTTACTCCTATTCCTTTAATAGGCCTAATGTTGTGAGTCTAAAAAATTGTCTAGGTTTGTTTTCTTGCTAGTTAAGAGATGAGTTGTCAAAAGAGCAAAATTTAGCAATTAACTTGCAAAAGTAGGAAAAATAGATTGTATCCTATTTCTTCTCCTACTTATTAGGGGAGTTTTCAGCCGTGTTCCCCTATAAATAGAAGAAAAAATTCGGCCAACACAAAACCAAGGAGAGGGAGAGTAGTCGACGCACAACTGAAGCTCCGGACATGCAGATTTATCTCAGTTTTTTTCGCTACTTGTTCTGTAATGTTAATCATCTACTCTTTTGCTATTGATTCTATTAAGATTAGTAGCTAAAGTATTTTTCTAGTTGAAGGATAATTGAAACATTGATTCATGACAATTGTGAGATCTCATTGAGTCTATCTTTTTCATATATTCATGAGTATTTGTTTATTTTCTAATTTTAGGGTTTATGATTGATTTGGTTTGATTAAATATGTGCGCAGTATTTAATTCTTTCAAATTGATCTATAGCTATTTAAAACGGCATATCCAAAATTGTTTGTTTAGTTTTGATAAGTGGCAATCAACAACTCAGACTGCCTAGTAAGCAGCTGATGCATGTTGTAGAAATAAATAATCCAATTTAAATGATTCCTACTGTGTGTTTGTTAATTGGAATTAGGTTTCTTTAGGTCTTAATCCTGTTGAAACACTAAATCTTACGAACATCTCTAGGGTTGTCTTTTGATTAGAGAAGTAGTTAACGATCGTATCTTGACTACCGATAAACTAAGGAGAAACTGGTTATTAGGCCGTGCCAACAACTATAACCAATTTATTTGTGAATTTTATGAATTTATCTTTGCATCAAGGATCAATTAGTTGGATCAAGGTCGAAATAATTCCTTTGACTAGAATCTTTCTCTCTTCATCGTTATCTTCACTTTACTTATTTTATAACGTTATATTTTATTTGTTTAAAACTCAAAACCACTCTCTTTCGATTACTTGGCATTTAATTATATATAAATTCACTTACTTGTTCCCTGAAGAAATGACCCTACTCACTACTACACTACTAAATTTCTTAGGAGTAGGTTATATTTATTTTTGTTTGTTTGACACCCACCAAATTTTGGCGCCTTGCCGGGGAGCACGGTAAAGGGATTTATTTCTTTTTAGAAGTTTCTATTTTTGTTTTTATTTATTTGAATTATACAGAGATTTCATCTTTATCATAGATTCATATGGATATCATGATTATAGCTATTCGGATCCAGATGAGGTAATACTTTTGTCCAATAGTCAAAAACTAAACGAATTAGCCTATCTTATTTCGAGTCATATCATGGAGATGCAAAGTTGTGAGATTTGTTCCATGAGTGGTCACACGGTAGATTGTTTCCAAAATTTTCAACGCTATCCGCGAAGACAAGTGAGTAATGTAGAAGGATTTTGGGGATCACCACAAATGGAATATGAGCATAATTCATACACACATGACCCAAGTTGGCAAGATCACCAGAATTATGACTACAACCAACCACCACCACTACCACCACAACAAGTATTTCAACCACCACCGCTACAACCAGAACCAAGTATGTCATTAGAAGAAATTATTAGAATTTTAGCAACTAGTATGCATGATTCTCAAGCTAACATCAATGTTTGCATATAGAATTTGGAGAAACAAATGTCCCTACTGGCTATAAACATGAGTAGATTAGAGACCGAGGCCGTTCAAGTTCCAGATCCAGTGGAGCAAAATTTTATTGTGGAAGAATTTACAATGGTGGTGGAAGAAGATCAAATTAATCGTGTTGCACCAAAAAGGTGGAGGAGAAGGAAACGCGAGATGGAAGAACCAAAATTTGTGATACCTCCTCCTTTTCTTGGAAGATTGAGAGAACCAATTAAAGAAGAGGTTAAGTCAGAGAATGTGGTGACTCTTTCCAAAGAGGAAGTTCTACTGGTAGAAGTATGAATTATGCAACATGCAAAAAACTTAGAAGCTACAGAGACAGCGAAAGCGAGTGAGAAAGGATCCATAGAGAATTCTCTCGAAGGTGATCCTAATGTTCCTTTGGTAGACAATCTTGAAGAGTCATGTCGTGATGGTGACTCTATTGTGGACATTTGCACCGATAAGATAGAATCTACACTCCAAGGTAATGAGGTTATTCTAGTGGGGAACAATGTTTGCAATGCATTTAATTCAAAATTTCCTCCGAAATGCAAGATCTCAGGTATGTTCACTACTTTTTGCTATCCTCAACATGTTAGACTTGGTGAGTTCATTATAAATCTTGGAATTTATCTTAGTAACATGCCTCCTGCTATATTTAACTTGTTGAAACATGATTCGGTATTGAAAACTGATATGGCTATTAAGGTTATTGACAAGTCTCTTGAAATTTCTACTTCTATGTAGATAAGTCATTTGACAAAAGTGATTATCTTGTTTTGCCTGATACTATTGATGTGATTGATTTGAAGGGAAATTATGCCAGAAAATTAAGTTCACTTTTCTTTGGAAGGTCTTTCTGGAAAACTACTAGAACTAAATTAACAAATGAAGTTAAATCTGTATGTTGGGAGAATGTGAATTTGAATGCTACAGGTACTTCATGAGTTGATTTTAATGGCAACTATGCTTTTGACTATGTGCTTGACAATCCTAAAAAGTTGAAGCCTTAAAAGTTTGAGTTAAGACATACAATTATACATCTAGAGCATGCATATGGACTGTTGTTTAGGCCTCCTAAATTTGGGTTGATGATAGATGTTGGTTTAAAATTGCATAAGGATGGTATAATGAGTAAAATGCTATGTGCTGGAGTTTATGTGTGGAGAGTGTGTGATGCTTTTCAAGAATCATTTAGAGAAGATCACTTTCGACCTTCTTTCATTTATGTAATGCCTAAATATCATTTTGGATGTCATAACCTTAGTTTGTTTAAGATTTATTCAGGATCTTATCAAGTTCTGATTGTGTGTGGAGCTTTCAAGTTTCCACCTTGATACACACATGTTGTGTCTAGACAAAGACACTAAAGAAAGGCGCTTGTTGGGAGGCACCCCAATGATTTACTTTTTGTTATTTATTTATTGAATAAATCGTTTGGGTGGTTAAGTTTTTCTGTTCTTGATGATGTTGAGATCTATAAATTCTTAATTTTCGTGGTTTTTCTTAACCTTTTGATCGACGTAGATTAGATTGTTTTAATTGTTTGTTTGAGTGTGGTAGCTAGCTTTCAAAGGAGTTTTCTTCTACGTGGTCAACCATGTGCGAATTCAACAAAGTTGTGTACCCCTGTTTCCCACCGAGTTTGATTCCTCAAGTACGAATTTCCAAGGAAGTACCGTTTCTTTTCTCTTTTAATATTTATTTGGGAGTTCGTGTGTGCTTTTATTACTTGTCTTTGGATGTTTTATACATTAAGGACAATTTATGTTTTAAGTGTGGGGGAATAGTTTGTGTTTTAATTATGTCTTCATGAAATTGCTTACTTAAAAAGAATTACACTTCTTTTTGATGAAAATTTTTCGAAAATTTGAGTATGAACCACTATTTTCAAACATTTCAACTGTTATGTTACTAATCATTATTGGTTGAAAGATGAAGCATGAAAAACATACATTTCTCTTTGCTATGTACTACTCAGATATATTGTGAATCTAAGTGTTGAAGCGGATGATTGGAATAATATCACACAAAAAAGTTACTTTAAATTGAGTTATCTAAGTCTTTCTGAGCAAATAGAGTTAGTGTATTTGAATGCTCAACATTTTTATGTGAGATGTATATCATATCTAGTATGAACTAATCTTGAATTTGTCGAGCTAGGACACATCTGTTTTCTTGTAAATGCCTTGCCTCAAGAATAAAGGCACTAGCATTCAGCCAAGTTAGCTTAAAAAGCCTCCCCATTTATGTTTACCCCTACTGAA
The DNA here is from genome assembly GCA_949775105.1 of Oldenlandia corymbosa var. corymbosa. Lineage (NCBI taxonomy): Eukaryota > Viridiplantae > Streptophyta > Magnoliopsida > Gentianales > Rubiaceae > Oldenlandia > Oldenlandia corymbosa. The sequence goes on from OX459123.1 coordinate 4,150,025, forward strand.
CCATTCAAGCCTTGACTGTTTCTCTTAAGCTCCAGATATATTAAACCATTAGCCTATTTTTACCTTTTCACCTTTTTGTCAAGCTCTAGATTAGGTTGCTTAAACTGGGTTTGTGGTAAGAGTTGGACACTATAGTGGAATGTGTTCTTGTTCGTAAGGTATGCATATGATGTAATATAGGGCATGCAAAAAAAAATGAAAAAAAAAATATCGGGAAAAATACCCGAGCAGAAAAGAAAAAAAAAGAAGAAAAAAAAAAAAGAAAACTGCATGAATCCCTATTTTCTACTTGTTCGAGAGTATGGCTTGTTATTCATTAAATCTTTGAGATGCCATGGTTTGTAAATGTAATATTGAAGTTCACCACAAGGTCTTATGCAAAGTACACTTGAAGTTTGAGGTGCGAGGATGAGCAATGTTATTATATGGGATATCTAGTAAGATGGTGGAGTTTAAGTATATTTAATCTATCTTGACAAAAAAATAAGCCTATAATCCATATTTATCCACCTATTTCCTTACCTAAAGCCCCGTTACAACCCTTTTAAACAACCTTTATTGGTAAGTTTATTTGCTTGGTAAGTGATATGACGCCTTTTCAAATTCTTAAGTATGCTGCTAGATATTGATATGTGGGAATTGTCATATACGCTACCCTTGAGAAAAAAAAAAGAAAGAAAATGAGTGAACCTACTGGTGAGGTGATTTTGTTCCAATCATTGATGGAGTTTAGGGATGAAGCACTTACCTTGTTGAGTATGCATAGTATTAGAGGAGTTTATATTTAACTGCCTAATTGACTAAGCTTGTGATTGAAGTTTTAAAATTTTCTAAATATGTGGTTCTCAGTATTATGTGTTGCGAGTTGTTTATAAAGTTATTCTTTTTAAGTTTGATTGAGGACAAGCAAAATCTAGGTGTGGGGGAGTTGATAAGGTCAATATTAGTGTAATATTTATGGTGATTTATGTGTGATTTTGGATGGTATCTATTCTAATATTGGTGTTTTATACTTAATTTGATCGTAGGAGGTGCTTAGAATGAAAAGGAAGAAAAAGTGTTGATTTTTGAAGAGATTTATGATCAAGAACAGAAGCGGAGTTGATATAACACGTGATCACGTTGAAGAACAAGTTGGAATTTCGACTAGGGACTAAAGTGAAAAATTAAGAAAGGTTTGGGGCAAAAATATAATTTCTACAAGCTTTATGGACCAAATCACAATTTCGGTAAACATGATGGGCAACAGAGGTATTGGACGAATTTATTGCTTATTTCCCAAGTATTTGAAGTTATAAATTCCTAGTTGTAATATCTTTGGAGTTTGACGTGTTAGGTCAAGTAACAATTCACAAAATTTAACATGTTTAATGTTAATAAAGTGACTGGATTAATTATAGGAAAATTGACGCAGTTACTATTACGTAGATTTACCTTGTAACAAAATACTAGGATAATATATATAATATATATATATGATAAGAAAACATGAAATACATTAGTACACGTTAATTAACTAAAAGAGTGTTAAAAGTATAGATTGATACTAAAAATAAATAAATAAATAAATTCTATAGCAACAGTAAACTCTATCCTTACAAGGACAAGATATATCAAAGATGTCTAAATAAAATAAAATTTGAAGACGACAAGCTTGCTACCTAAGTCGGTTATAAGATGAGATCAATCTTCTAATATTGTTTAATTGTTCCTTAAGAAATATCAGCTAAAATTGGGAGGCAAAGCCTTACTATATTTTCAAACCATATTTGCTCTCTTCATTCGAACTATTTGGAAGTACGTTTTGTATTTCTTCTAAATAATAACAAATGGGAAGTATGATGACCAGAACGCATAAGCTGAAAATGAACCAAACAATTTGTTTTTTTCTAAGTAGTACAAAGCTTTGGGGTTCTAGACTAAGGAATCTGCCACATTGTGTCATGAGCAGTCACAAAGGATGGAATTGTATCGACGTGTCCGTTTCAATCAACCGGTGGCCATGGCGGTATCGAAACCCTAAAACCTGCAAAAGAGGGCCTCGGGGTCTCCCGAGGGTAGACACTCTGATGCTTAAGTCAGTAAAAGTATTCGTAGATGAAGTATATAGTTGGGGTGCATAGGCCGTACCTTTAACCGTGAAGGGTTGATCCCTATTTATAGAGTTAGGTTATGGAACCCTTTCTTGGTAGAAAAGTAATTAAGAAACGACCCAGAAGCTTCAAGAGGCCGGTTGGACCTTTCACCAAACTTGGGCTGGCTTAGTCACGGGCCGTACTAATTTGGACTCGTCAAGTGCCCCTTATCAAGCCTATACTTCGAAGTCTGAAGATAGGGTAGGCTTGAGAACCTCAAGTGTATAGTTTCCTCAAGTTCGGGAAAAACTGACTTGGATCGAGAAATTGCGACAGGTTAGCATCGAGGAGAGATTAAAGCAATAAAAACATGAGCGCATACCTTTCTCAATGTGCATGTCACTTATAATGATTGACATCTAAGTATGAGGAAGATGAAGTCACTAGTCCAGACTTTTAAAATCGAGAAAGCATTATGTGATGGTCTTGACAATCTGCACCAGAGAAATATCGAAGCGAATGCCCTGCTGCTTGAGAGGATTATAGTTGAGATTCCCACTATTTCAGATATAATGGTGTGTTTTTAATAACCGGCAGAACAAGAGATCTGCTCGAAGATTACAATGCGCACTTCAGATCGAGAAGCATTAACTCCAAATCTCGAGAATAATGAATGAGAAGCAATATCAAATAATCTCGTGAATAGAGGCAAGAGATACGCCTAAATGAGGTTGAACACATGAGTCTCAAAGACTTCGAGAAGATAAGCTCGAGAAGGAGACTTCTATCAATACTATGTTGAGTACCAAGAGAGAAGATGTAATAAGACTGTGATTATTGACATTTGTTGTCGAAGAAATAAGTTCGAGAAGAAATATAAGCTGGAGCTGCATGCCAAGAACTTGGCCCAAGATAATCTGTTGTCGAGAAGGAAACGTAGCAGAGATTCCCACTAGTCTCAAAATATGCGCCATTAGTACCGACTAAGATATATTCACTGTCGAGATGAGAAGTCCATTGGAGATCTGTGACATACGCTTCTGACTAAAAGGTAATAGATCCAAACCTTCAAGGAAAACCACTGTGTAGTGGATTGAGAAGCACCATGAATAAAGACAGAATATTCTATTGACACTCCATGTCGAGGACATGAGTTTGAGAAGGAAAACTGTCTGTCGAGAACTTGCCCAATGTGACCTTCTGTTAAGAAATCCAGAGATTTGAGAAGATTCTCTCGAGCAGAACTCCAGAAGGTACTCAAGAGTTGTAACCATCTGACCTTGAAGAAAGCACACAAGTATTAAGCTTATTTATATCTGCCCAACCAACCTGCTTGCCATTTCTCATGTCCCGAGAAATAAAGCATAGAACCCTTAGTCCGGGTTTGAGAAGTATAAATCAGGTTGATGTGTCGAACCCGAGTAGATGTATAATGTCGTTGCCTGAGATTCGAGCATGAATCGAGGAGGTATTACGCATTAGTGTGAGAAGGAACGATGCCTCAGTCTGAGAACCATCGAGAATAGTAATAGGAAGAGATCCGTAGACTAATAATCATCAAAAAAACAAAAACACAACCTCCCAAACACCTTCGAAACACCTGACACACCTTCCAGACACCTTACACATCTTACAGACGCCATACAATCTCCCATATATAAACACTCCTTGTTATAGATAACCCGGAGCCATTACTCATCTCGGAGCCCTCAAGTCTTGGGGTGGCTTTTGGTAGACCGAGACTTTAGATGAGAGTGTAATTCCTGTCGCTCAGTTCGAGGAGGGGCCTGATCAAGAAGCCCCCATACTCATAGGGTTAAGGCAATAAAATTGCGTCTATCAGAAGGAGATGGATGGTAACCACCTTACAGAAGGAATAGGCATGTATTAACGAGGCACAAAGTGAATTTGAGAATATCGAGAATAAAGTCATTTTTATTCAGATGTATTGGATGATATGATAGATCGATCCAAGAAAGTATACTCGAGAACAAGTCTAGTTCTCATTGAGGTATAAAACATATGTGTTTAGGTTTGAGGGATAGTCCACCCATTGTTCATAAACATGAAAATCTAGGCCTTTCTCAATAATGGATGTGGAGTACACGGCTTATGAGTTATTTGTAAAGTGATTATAATGGCCGGATGTTAAGTACACGGCTCTATTGCAGGCGATCTTGAAGAGGATACCTTTGTACAGACGATTCTGAAGAGAATGTCTTTTTAAGGATGATCCTGAAGAGGATATCCTCAAGGAAACTGGGTACGAGTTCCTCGAATACAGACGATTCTGAAGAGAATGTCTTTTTAAGGACGATCATGAAGAGGATATTCGTTCAAGTGACTAGTCATGTTTAAATGAGTGTAACTGCGTATATGAGATATAACAGCTCCTATGAGTACTCGAGTGGGCTACCACTATGTGCATTAGACTGATAATCTATATCCCGGGTTTAAAGTATGGACACTCTAAGGTCAAAGCGAGAGTTACGTATCTCTGCTTATTTTGCCCCAGAGTTCTCGGGGTATGCTTGTCCTGCAGCTTAGTCTCAGACATGTATTGCAAGTATAATAATAATGACATGTCGACTGAAAGATAGTGAGAAGTTCATCTAATAAGCGCGTAAAGGCTCTCGGACCTTGATAGTGTATATATGGGCTCCTCGATCGAGGATGCGTATTAGAAGAGATCATTCTAGTGTACCTTAGTTTCGAAGAAGTATTTGTTTGAATCCTTTCATGGCAATTGTCAAGGATAGATCATTCTAATGGTGATGGCTCTCGAGCGCAGACACCATTATAAGCCCAGATGGTTCTCTGATCCTGACTAAACAACTACTCATGCACTTGTAGATTTATTAGTGAGTAATAAATTATCATAGCACAAGAAATGGTGTGGAATACAATATACGATTGAGGGACTCTACCCCCTTGAAAAACAGCCATTTTGAGATATAAAATGTAAGAAGCGGAAAGATCTCACCATGATATGAGCCAAGGCTATCGAAACCATGGTTTGGCTAGCTCACAACATCTATGAAAGAATGTTGCAGACCCCTGAAGAGTCATAGAGATTTGTCATGGAGCTTGACCATCAGATGTGAAAGTCTTTGCAGCTTTGCAATACCAAGTTCGAGCTAGTTGTTCGGTAGAGTATGTACAATGATCCACTGCGACTAAGGGCTCAAAGAAGAGGAACCATCCTGCACTATGACCTTTAGAGCATATTACCGACAACTGTAAGTAAGAGATGGGGATCTACCCCCTTTCAAAAGAAAGGAAATGAACATGACTTCGTGGAAAGTAAACAAAGCCAGATATTTATAAAAGCTGTGGCATCATGCTTCATGACTAATATGCAATGACGCAAGTAATAAGTCATGCATCTGAGAAAGAATTTTCGTGCAAGCAGCTTGCATGTGAAAGTTCGAGGACACTGAAGAGGTCCAAGAAACACATATGTGTAATGTATCATAATATGAGTGCAAGAACAATTATTTCATGCTTATGAACTATTTTAACATTCATGTTATAATGCAGATGTTCATATACTGAAGCAATTATAAGGAGATCCTATCACTTATCTGTTGGAACTCTTCCGGGGGTATCAACAAGTCAGAGTAGTAATACCCACTTGTCAATGAACTCCTCATCATTGTTGTCGGAGCTCATTCTTGACGTGCACCGTATATTGGTCTTTTGTTTGTTTGAGGCTACTGTGGCCTAATTACAATTTCGCATCATAGATGGGCTATCTCCGTTCTCATATTTCTGCAAGTTCTGTAAAAATAGGAAGAAGTTCTTCCCAAATCTCGAGCATGCCTTTATGATGAAAGGTCTTGCATTGTTATTCTCAAGATCATACAATGAAAGCTTTTCGGGAAAGATGGAAACAATCAACATAAAGTGCTATGGTTAGAATTTAGATCGTCAATAGCAATTAAACTCCACTCGAGAAAGCATAGATGGCACGATTCTGTGATTACGCATGTGAAGGCTAGCTTGTGGTTGATCATGAATGTAATGATACAAAATTCACACATTGCATGTATGGATAATAGGTTAATGATTAAATTAGTTGATGATTTGTAGTCTATGCGATTTGAGACATGATATCTTATGATATGCTATTTATGCAAGGAGATAATAGCCATAGAGCATGTAAATGTCAAGGAGATAATAACACTTATCTTCCTTTTTGAGCAGGTCATTGCTTCTTGGAATGGGTTGCTTCGCAATTCGAGAAGGATGCTCCTCGAATTGTCTTGTTGTAAGACCTGCAAAACTAAGTAGTATAACTGCATCACGCTCGGGCAGTTTATTGTAACTACAAACATTTCGTTAGATCACCTTAAGGGAGGCACTGAGTAATTTAAAGAGCATAACCAAAGTTGTATTCGTTATAGAAGTCTAGTTAGGAATATGACAACATGGCACGACTAAGTTTAGAGTTACTTATCTCCTTTCAAATCAGTCGAGGGGATTGTCTCCGCCCTTGTCATTGGGCTAATTTGTATGATCACGACTGTATGTGCCCTCGACCCCTCAAAAAATCGAGCTGTGCTTGCATAGCTGTTCACTTCGAACAAAACATTAGTTGTTCTAATAATAGAGTAGTTGGACCCTTGGTGTGCATACAAGAATTGTGCACGGCTTAAAATGAAGAAAGCATGTGAATATCATGTTCTGATATAAGAATAGGTCAAGTAGTGCCCTGAAATTGGTGAGTTGTGCATGGTATTCAATTTGTAATGTTATATTTCAAGAACCTTCATGCTTGATGTGATGGCAAAGAGGGATTGACTCATAAGTATGTAAGAAAACCTAATCAGGTAACATACAATCGACATGCTACTACTATAATTATGTAGCAACAATAGGCTCAGGGAGACCTAGTATGTGTATTTATGCATAAGGATGCTCTACATAAATTTGTCACCCTCAAACTGAATAAGTTCAGAAGGAAATGATGTATGAAAAGGAATTATTTGTAATAGGAGGCTCGGATAACTTATCTGTCATTAAGCCTCTGCCTCGTTCAATCACATAGGAGTGGGTGTTTCAGCTTGTGTTGCTAGAAACAACCGAGTAGCCTTGTACTCAAGTCTCGAGGAAACTGCGTCCCCCGTCGAGGAGATGTGACCTTTGAGATATCAAGTCGATCCTTGCTGTAAGGTTAGGACTTGTATGAAAAACAATAAAACCATTAGAGGCAATAATGACAAATAATAACCGAGAGGACTGAATCACAAATTTTGCTTAGTTTAAAGAGAATTTTGTCCAAGTATGTCCTCTGACGGTCTAGGGGCTATTCTGCGCATTCAGAAGATTTAACGTCAGAGTATAAATAACAAAATCACGAAGGACTGTTTTACAATTTTCAGGAAATTTAGAATCCATGGCGAGCGGCTACGACTGCTTGGATTTCTGCCGTGACTAGAGGCTTCATGGTCCTCGCTAGCTGATTTGCTCCTCGATCTTGTTTGGTTTGAGGAGGCTGTGTAGTCTCTCAAACCAAAGTTGACGGGCAACAATTTCCTTAGTCAACCATAAACTCAAAAGATTTATTGTAGTAAATTATGGTCGATAAGAAAAAACAATTATGTTCAAATATAGGATTAAGAAATCCATATTAATAGGTGCAACATGTATATACACACATAAGATCCTTGAGTAATTAGAACCCAGGGCATGGAGTTAGATGAATCCACAAGCCATAGAATAGGTCGATATTGGACATGAACCAGGTCAATATTCCGTGTGGCTTGCTAACACATGTACTAGGTTAGGCAAACAGATTTGGGATTTAATATATTATGTGAATGTAAAGTCGCTTTAATGTCGTGCTTTGCATGGTTGCATGAAGAATGTGTTTTTTCCTTCACCCGAAAAAATTAAGAATTAATCTATATGCACGGAGTGATCTCGAAACTTAGGGGGTATGTTCAATTTCGCACATAATTTGAATAAGCATGATATACGAAAACAAAAAGTGCATACACTGGGTTTGTCGAATAATCGAACAAATCATAATTCACATGTCATGTCCAATAGGTGGTAGGCTAGTGCATTAGGGCCTGAAATAGCTTTATTGACTTGTATGATTAATATGATTAAAACTACCACTGCTAGCTATTTGCAAGGGTTTATACCAATTGGCATCATACAATGAGGTTAAAATTTTTATTTAGTTAAAAACATAAAACCATGACCCAGATGAAATTATATGCATGCTTTAATTTATGCAACCAATCATGATCCATGTTTAACTAAAGTCATAGAACATGGATATTGACTTAGCCAAACTTGAACGTATGGTACTATCCGAGGCTACAAAAATTGTTAAGTCTGATGCATGATCAAAATTATTGGCTTGACTCAAATTTTAATGGAAACCTGAAGGCAGCCACTCACTGAAGCATGTAGGGATATTATGATTTGATAAAAGTATTGCTAATCAAGAGCGCAAAACCGAGATGCAAAGACTCGATGATAAAGGCCTATTATAAGCTCCGCTATATATGGTTGTACTAATTGCTGATTCTGTGAGCATAACGAATGCTCATTGTGCATACAGTACCAACTCATGTTAGACGTGCAAGTTATGAGAAACTGCTTAAAAGCACAATATTATTTGAAGGATCAGAGTGATTTAACCACAATTGAGCAAACTTTTTAAACTTTTAAGAGCCTATATCCAGTATACCCGGGGGCACCGTGTACCCCCTTCTATTTTTCGCATTCTAGTCCTTATTGTACTTTTTTATCAATCTTTCTATATTTTGCAAATTTAGTCCCTGTCATTTTTTTCTCTCTTACAACAAAACATCTCTAGTCTTTCAACAAGCATATCTCCCAATCTGTGAAGAATTTGTGAACGAATTATATATAAAATTTATAGTACTCGTCGAGATCTATCCAACAAGATCCATAGTGAATATTTTTTCAGGCTTAAAAATGACTTAATTCTGATGGACAGAATAAAGGTGGATATCTAGTTTCACAAGATGGATAACCAACTTGTTCTAAATTGGTTATCCATTGTGTTCATGCTGATTATCCAATCAGTATAAACTGGTTATCCATTTTGTTTGTACTGCTTATCCATTTGGTTAGTATGTTTATCCAACTTGTTTGTAATGGATATCCCACTTGTTTGAAATGGATATCCAACTCGTTTGTACTGGATATCCATCCATTTGGTTTATATGTTTATTCAACTTGTTTTGTAGTTGTAATCCAACGGGTTTGTATGCATATCCAACTTGTTTGTGCTGGATATCCAAATCGTTTGTACTGGATATCCATCCACTTCATATTGATTATCCAACTTCTTAATTCAAAATAAGTTGGTCATCCATCTTCTTAAACTAGATATCCAATGTGTTCATATTAATTATCCAACTTGTTTGTAGTGGTTATCCAGTATTTTTTTTTCCTTACTCTTTTATGAAAATGATTGTCAAACTTTTTTGTACTGATTATACGACGTGTTGCACTGATTATCTAATTATTTTCTATTGATTATCCAAATTGTTTGCAATGCTTATCCAATCATTTTTTCTTTCTTTCTTTTTTCTTTTTTGAAGAGTGAATGTCAAAAATATAATTGGATAACAAGTACAAAGAGAATGGATAATCAGTCCATACCGGTTGGATAATCAGTAGGAACACAACGGATAACCATTTTTCAAAGAAAAACGAAAAACACATTTCTTCATTTCTGTCCGAAAAATTTAAATGCATTTAAAGTTCAAAAAAAATATTCAACATGGATCTTACCGGATAGATTTCGAGCACTATAAATTTCATGTATAATTCGTATTGTAATTCTTTACGGATCAAGAATTATATGCAATACAAGAATCTTAATCTAAACTAAACTGGTTATCCATCTTTCTAAACTAGATATCAATCTTATTCTGCCCATCAAAATTTAGTCATTTTTAAACTCGAAAAAAATATTCGACATGGATCTTGTTGGATAGATCTCGACAGTACTATAATTTTCATATATAACACGTTCTCTAATTTTTTACAGATCATGAGATATGGTCATTTAAAGATTAGAGATGTTTTTTAAAGGAGAGAGAAAAAAATCAAAGGGACTAAACCAGTAAATTACAGGATGTTATTTAGAAAAGTGAAAAAAAAGTGTAGTAAGGACTAGTAGTGGAAAAAATAAGAAGGGGAGTATGGTGCGCCCCAGGTATACTGGATAAATTGCCACTTTTAAGGTGTCGAATCATGAACAAATTGGATCTTGCTTCTCAGGATAACTCAATCAATGGCTATTCACCCTTAAAAAATTAAAAACAAAGGCAGCCTTAACCAAAGGGTTTGTGAACGTGTTTCCATGCACACGGATCCTTTTGTTTTAATTAAGCCTGCTACCGAGCCATCAAATTTTAAGGAAAGCCATAACTAGACTAGGCATATATTCAATATTATCATGATCAACATTAATGGAATATATAGAACCTGGATACTTTGAGTTTTTCAAAGCTTATGAACTCGATTTTGTCCATTTATCGTGCTTGATCACCATAGCCGCATGAAGAAATCACGGCCGCCAAGAATTTGTGTTGAAGGGAAACCCTAGTCGGGTCCCAGGCGTGCCACTTGACGAAGAATGGAATTGTATCGACGTCTCCGTTTCAATCAACCGGCGGCTATGGCGGTATCGAAACCTTAAAACCTGCAAAAGAGGGTCTCGGGGTCTCCCAAGGGTAGACACTCGGATGCTTAAGTAAAAGTATTCCTAGAAGAAGTATATTGTTGGGGAGCATGACCGTACCTTTAACCGTGAAGTGTTGATCCCTATTTATAGAGCTAGGTTATGGAACCCTTTTTTAGTAAAAAAGTAATTAAGAACCGACCTAGAAACTTTCAGAGACCGGTTGGACCTTTCACCGAACTTGGGCCGGCTTAGTCGCGGGCCGTACTAATTTGGACTCGTCAAGCAAGAGGTGTCCGTTATTGGATTAACTCCTTAGTTTTATGGGATAAATTTAACAGGCGTAGGAACCTAAGCAAGTCGAGCCTTGTACTATTTGTTGTCCATGCCCAAAACTTGCACGAGAAACTCAAATATTCCATGTCTCCACCGCCCTATTTTTCTTATTTTATACAGCTTAAAACCAAAGCAACTTCTAGCCTCATTCCTCCATATTCTGTCAAACGTTGCAACAATCTTATAACCCAATAAGTTTTCTTTTCGTTTAAATTATTTTTCCACCACCTTGAAAAGCTTATAACAAAAGCCTTTTTGTTCGGCGCCTTTCTATTCTTGTCCCTTGCTTTGAGGCTGAAAAGAAAATTAGTAAAAGGATAACTTTACTCTAGAAAAACAAAAGATTAAAGCTTTATTTATGTGGTCAAGGATCCACCGCCTCAATTAACAACTTGTTTATAAAAGGCCTATATTAAAAGATTTGTTACCCAATATTGTTTGCTTCCTGCACCTTTAACTTCAAATACCTTATGACGAAACCGAGTCTTGCCTCCCTCCTCAAATTAGCGATCATATTACACCCTACCTCCCTTTTACCAAATTTGTGACGTATTCACTCGATCATTTGATATTTCGATTGAGGGCTTGATAGACTAGTATTTGTTTCAACAACTCCCAGCCGTTTATAGAAGAATTTTTAAATCGAGACAAGAAGAAAATGGTTGTTTAAGCTGAGTCTTTTGGGAAACTCCCCGACGAGTAAGATTACTATTGCCTTCATTTAATTTCTTTAGATTTGGTGTTCTGATTACATTGAAAGAAAACAACACATAGAACCTTATGAATCATTTGGACATTCACTTAGGATTATCTTCTTAGCCAAAATAATTACTCATAGTTTTTCAAGATTTAGTGCGGCAGAGATTAATCAGTAAGTGGTAATTAGGCTAGTTTTGGAGAAATCTAGGTTTTATGTACCAGGTGCATATAGGCTCTCTCTCGAGCTATAAATTAATCCCACACAAAGGTACCCAAATGCATCCATAATTATTCTTGCTACTTCAATTCAGTAAACAAATATATTAGATTCAGCACCTCATTGATATGTTGATGTAATTAGCTAAATAATTACTGGTTCATGTAGTAGTGTAATTTGGTGCACAAAATGATGGTGATTTAGGCTCTGCTGGCTTCGAGGATTCATTGCTTATCATTGTTAGTATAGGACAACAGTAGTATTAGTTAACTAGATAACAATTTTATGAACCACTTTTGATTTGGGTCCAAGTAACTAAACCTATGACATAGTGAGCATCATAAATTAGATACGCCTATCAAACAGTAAAAATTTGAGGATAGCCAGTTTAAATATATTAACGCATACGTAAATTTGCTAAAAAGGATTGAAGAATAGAACATCGTGCTTGTAATAAAACACACATTTTTAAGCTGAATAAATGACGGTGTGGTAACTGTGATATGCTAATTGCAGAACGATGGTTCAAGAGTATCGATTTGAACCATATTAATACAGGTGAGTAATTCTCATTTTTTTAAAAATGTTTTGAAAGCTGAGAATTAGGGACTATATATGTTTAAAGACACTGCACACATGACACATTATAAATGTTGTTACTTTTGGGACTAGCATATCGTTGACCCGGTGGTATACTTTACCACCCTGGGATAAGTGTTATAAGTATTATCGTATTTGATAGTAATTGCTATGTACTTGAATAGTATTGACTAGCTATATGATTAACTGCGAGTGTTAAATGTATCGTGCTAAAGTGAAATGTTTAAATGAAAATATTTCTAATGGTGACATCATATCGACAGAGTTTCAGTGTTATCATTAAATGTATTGTATTCGGCGGTTTACTTTGTTACCCCGGAAAGGTGTGTTGTTTGTGCATGCGATCGTTGATGTGTACAGACGCTCGGGTAATCTCTGTCGCCCTGAAGCACTGGCCTAGGCACTGGGCGAGCAAGGAACGTGAGCCGACATCGGGCTTGGTCACCACTCACCAGTCTTTGCGTTAGTGGCCGTATCGTAGGGGGAAACTCGATGGAGTGACCCCAGTCGCGACAGCAGTAAGGTGAAGATGGAATTGTGAATTGTTATTGACATTGGATCATTATCGATATCGTATTGTTGAAAGCTGGCTTAAAATCTCTCTTTGTGCCATATATGCGCTTTGATGGTCGTTGCTAAGATTTTCCTGTATCAACCGCATTGTTAATTGTTCAATGTGAAATGTTTGATGGTTAAATGTTAATTTCTGTAAGTTATATTGTTTTACAATGGAATAACATTTTTATTTTCTAAAGTGATTTATTAAAAATATCGCGGTAGTACAGGGAGAACCTCACTGAGCTCGGCGCTCACCCTCTTTTCTGTTTTATCCCCTTATCCCACTCCCAGGTTTAGAACAGAAGCAGATCAGTTCAATGGAGGGTTCTGTCAAAAAGACCGTCTGCAAGATGCTATTATCAATAGATTATAATATGAGATAGGTTTAGTGAGAATATTAAGTTAATGTTTAAAATTAGCATTTGGAAGTACTATTATTCAATAAAATTTACTTAGTTTGTTTTAGAATTTATACTTAAAAAAAAATGAATGAAAGTAAAGCGCCTTGGGCAAAAGCCTGTTGAACGGCTCAACTCGTAACTAAGTACAACACATGAAAGCAGATAGATGAGTGGGGTCGTTACACAAGTCTTTAGGAAGGAGGAAAGCAATAATGTTCACACTCAAAGAAGGAAAGTTTCTCATAAGAAATTATGTTCACACTCAAAAAAAGGCAATTTTTAATAGGCTTAATGTTTTATTTGCAGGTTACTCCTATTTCTTTAATAGGCTTAATGCTTTGAGTCTATAAAATGGTCAAGGTTTGTTTTCTTGTTAGTTAAAAGATGATTTGTCAAAAGAGCCAAATATAGAAAGTAACCTGTAAAAATAGGAATTGTATTCTATTTCTTCTCCTACTTATTAGGGATATTTTCAGCCATCCTCCCCTATAAAAAGAGGTGAAAATTCGGCCAACACAAGACCAAGGAGAGGGAGAGTAGTCGATGCACAACTGAAGCTCCGGACATGCAGAATTATCTCAGTTTTTATCACTACTTGTTCTGTAATGTTAATCATCTACTATTTTGCTATTGATTCTATTAAGATTAGTAGCTAAACTCTTTTTCTAGTTGAAGGGTTAGTGAAACCTTTATTCATGATAATTTTGAGATCTAATTGAGTCTATCTTTTTCATATATTCATGAGTATTTATTTATTTTCTTATTTTAGGGTTTATGATTGATTTAGTTTGATTGAATACCGAATCCGGAATTATTTGTTTAGTTTTGATAAGTGGCAATCAACAACTCAGACTGCCTAAGTAAGCAGCTGATGCGTGTTGTGCAAGTAAATAATCCAATTTAGATGATCCCAACTGTGTGTTTGTTAATTGGAATTGGGTTTCTCTAGGTCTTAATGCTGTTGGAACAATAAATCCTACGAACGTCTCTAGGGTTGTCTTTTGATTAGAGAAGTAGTTAACGATTGTATCTTGACCAGCGTTAAACTAAGGAGAAACTGATTGTTAGGCCGTGCCAACAACTATAACCAATTTATTTGTGAATTTTATGAATTTATCTTTCCATCAAGGATCAATTGGCTGGATCAAGGTGGAAGTAATTACTTTCACTAGAATCTTTCTCTCTTAATAGTTATCTTCATTTTAATTATTTTATGAAGTTATATTTTATTTGTTTAAAACTCAAAACCACTCTCTTTCTATTACTTGAATTTTAGATAGATATAATTTCAATTAATTATTCTCTGAAGAAACGACCTTACTCACTGCTATACTACCAACTCTTTTAGGAGTAAGTTATATTTATTTTTGTTGGTTTGACACCCACCACAAAAAATACATATTTTTTGATGATGCTATCTGCACTTGAATGTGAGGCAAGTTAGATGTTACATACTTGGATGTACCACTTTGAGGATTATGAAAATTAAGAGCTTGACATTAAGCTTTCTCCTCACTATCAAGATATCCATATCAACTAGGAGTTCAGAGTTAGGATAAGCTAATTTTTAACAATTTCAACAAAATGTTCATTTAAAAAAAAAAAAAACTAAAACTTTCACGGAATGCAACAACTTAAATTTTACCTTGAATAATTGTTAAACCACTGGGTTAGATCGAGGTCGCACAAATTTTATTTACACTAATGTAATCATGCCCCTATATATATAAAGTTTGTTCCAAATTATGAAAAAAGAATTGCAGAATTGTTTACTGAAATTCGGTAAACTGATTTTGTTGTTTGATAAATTGAAAACGTGGTTTGTTTTGTGGGAAAAAAAAAAAAAAAGGAAGGAAAGTTAAGCTAGGTAATAACTCTATATAAATTGGGCCAGCTGATGCAAAATCTTATATTTGGGTTTGATTCTTTTCCTTTTTCCGTCTTTTGTTTTCTTTTTAGGCTAAGACGTTTTTATTAAATGGGCCCAATTGGAAAACAGTAACTATCATATCTTTTTGTTTTTTTTTAAATTAGACCAAAAAAGAGTCTGAGTATCAATATATAAGTTCCATGGACTACTCTCTTTATAGCTAATTGGTTTTGAGATAGACCCATGGATTTCTATATATTGTAAGGCATATTACTCATTTATTGTATGAAAAAAAAAATTTAGAGTGTATATTTTATTAATTGTGCCGAAAAGCTAGTGGGTTTAAATATATCAGTCATCCTCACCTAGAAGGTATCAAGAACCAATCACAGAGTGACATGAAATGGATTTATGGATTAGCTCGATAGTGTTTCAGATTATGTGGATGGCAAATATGAAATACGAAACACTAAACACGACCAACGGTTGGGGCTTCTTCGTTTAGTCCAGATTGAGAGGTGAACTGTATTAAGCTGAATTAATCCTGCTTTTCCTTCGCAATAGTTCCAACCTTAAACTTTACACTATAGTTAACAGAGCCAATAATTACATGAACATAAATTGTACTCACTTCTTCAAAGAAAAATAATTAAAATTAAATTTTGAGAACTTAAATAATACAATTAAAATTCAAGGTAGATTTTTTTTTTTGGGACCAAAGGAGTAATATTTTGCGATTAAAATGTTTAAAGCATGATTGAAAATGATAATATGCATAGCTTTCTAGTTTCTACAAAATAATAATGATATCTCCACTAAATAAAAAAAAGTATGGAAGGGCCCAATCGCACCTGCATGTAAAAAATTCTAACTCCATATTCTTGTCTTAATTTCATCTTGTGAAATGTATCTAATTAAGACTAGCACGCATCTATTCAATTTCACGTTAAAAACGTTTTTTTCCCCGCTTCTGTTCGCATCCAAATAGGAGTATTGTAATGTACATCAAATATTTTGTCGTGCAAAACGTGTTTTTCAAGATGTTTGGACCCAAGAATCTTTCATTTATCATTTATGGATGTCATTGCATTGTATTTCTTATACATGACTTTCGGATCAGAACTAAGGACTAGATGATTCCAGACTTCCATAAGTGACTGACGTCCATGATAGTAAATCTCAAACTTCATGGCAGGGGCGGTTTCACACCGCTTTAGGCTCCCAATTCTTAGGGACCCTAATTTTTAGTATTTTTAATATTATATATATATATATATATATATTTTAAGAAAAATCTATTTTCCAAAAAAATTTATTTGTTTGAATTTTAACTCCAAATGCAGTAGACGGAGTTTAAAAAAGTTTTCAAAATTAGAAAACCTTAATTTCGCCTATTATAAACTTTTAGATTTGTAATTGTCAATCCAAAATATGAATAAGAAGGAAGGTTAATTTTTTTCTTTTTTTAGTTTTTTAATTTTTAAAATGCCTAAATTTCGAAACTCGCTTTAACCTCCTTGACACCTTAAGCCGCTATTGCTTCATGGGCCAGGTTTGTTCAATTATTGGCCTAAAAATATTAATAAGGAGAAACGTAAAATTGTTATTGCGTTATCAACCTGTAGATTTTAGTGTCTAAATATGGAATGCATTCTGAAGACGCAGATGCAGAATTTCTCATATGAGAAATTGATTAGTTGCTTCACAACAAAATCTTAACAAGTGATAAATAATTTCAAGGTTCGGCTAATCAAGAACCTGGTTTAAGTAACCAAAAAAAAAAAAAAAATCCTATCCAACCAAACTTTGTCATAATTGAAAATTCAGATAGGAGATTGATGAAATGCTTATTACGAGAATTTAGATTCTGGTAAACAATGTATTCATATTACTCAAATCTAGATTTGTGGTGGGTATGGTGACTTCCTATATATGATTTGTGATTTATACCAAAATAGTAATCTCTATTTTATAGTAATTATCTAATTTTTATTTTTATTTTTATTGCAAATGATATTAGAACTGAATTTCAAACAGAACAATCATTACAGGAGAGATGGAGTACTACTAATAAGAATCCAAGGTCGGCTAAGATTTTCTTTTAGTCCTTTGCATCTTGTGTGCCCATGAACTCTTTTCTCCACCAGTTGATATTTCACCATCAGACCAGCTCGAAGAAGAGGTAGATTTATGGTTATGGAATTAAAAAGAAAATTTGAATGATTTGCTGTCTTGCTGACCTACCATGCATGACATATGACGGAGAATTCAGTTCCTAATTTAAATGTTGGAACTAAAAAACTGGCATCATTTATAAATACTAATTTATTAACTCGAAGGGCTATTAATTGTAGCTCTTTAGGAGCATGAAGTTTCTTTTGATAAAACGCAAGCTTGTATATCAAGGAGAACTCCATCAATTTACAACTCTTCCAACACTATTACATTTTCTTGCTTAACAAGTAACTATTCCTATCCTGTTTAAAAAAGGACCTGATTTATCTTTTTTACTTTTGTACGAGAATTGAACTTTGCAAATGATTTCCTGTTTGATTTTCTCAGCTGTAGCTATTGGAGACTCTAATGTATTACTAAAAGCCGCCTATCATTCCTTTCCAGCCATATATGTTATACTAGGATTGATGGCTGCCAAAAAAATTTTCTTCTATAGTTTCTAATACCTCCAGATTCTATTTAATGTGCCTGCTTGTAATCCTGCGATATCAGTTCTCACTCCCATCCTATTCTTTACTTCAGCAATCACCTCCTGTGCATACTGGCAGCGCAAGTAAAGATGTGCATTTGTTTCCTCCTCTTGGTTGCATAATCTGTCCACAGTGAGCAATCTCCCTTACCAAGCAAGCCAGCTTATAAAACTGTGCCAGCTTATAAAACTGTGCTTTGTGATACTATAGGCATTCCAAACGATGCTTGCACCTCTAAATTTTGGACAGCCTCCTCTCATCCATTCATAAGCACTTGCAGCATCATAACTCTTGTGGCTGTTAACTGTCCATTGACCATGTGGATTTCCTGCTTATAAGACATCCTTGACCTTAACTAGATTCTTCCAGTGCCAGCTGCAGTCATGAGGAGCATGAAGTTTTCCTAGATTTAGTTTATTTCTAACTGCATTAATCTCTCGATAATTATACAAGTCGAATTTCTGTAAGCCCATATAAGTGTTTATGCGGTTCCACCTCAAAACACATGGGGTATATATGTGGGTCAAGTTGGGTTAGCATTTTCAGTATAAGACAAGTGTTTTTCACTTGTTTTTAAGTTCAAATAGGATTTTAACATCTCCTCTCAAATCCAAAGGTATTGGACAATGTCTGTTTGAATGATCAAATCCCAATATAGGTAATAAACTCCTTGGATATGCTGTCAACTCAGTAAAAGTCCAATATGGGTAAATCAAATTTTTCGTATATACTGTCGGTTCAGTCAAAACTCATTACGGGTATAAGTTAAAGATCCAATACGGGTCAGTCAAACCGGAGAAATCGCCGGATCGGTCAAAGTCTATACACAAAGACTGATTAGTCATGAGGGAAATGGCACATAAAATATATACGTTGGTCCAGTTGGGTTACCATTTTCAATATGGTACAAGTGTATTTCACTTATTTTCAAGTTCAAAGGGGATTTTAATAGAATTGTTATAGTGATGATATCAGTGACTAATTCATCAATTAATATTGTAGAATTGAAAATTTTATAATTTTGAAGTTTATATGCAATGTGATTAATGTTTGTAAATTTGGAGCCTTCTACTTCCCGGGCCTAAACCGATTGCTTCTACTTTATAGAAGAGTAGAGCCGCCACTGCTCAAACCATAGATATAGCACAGACGCATCCATCAATATATTTTTTTCTCCAGAAAAATTAGTCCGTGATAATAATAATTAATGAAAAACTGAAGAATCTGATCCAAAAAAAAAAAAAACAGAAGAAATGAAAATGTAAGGATAACGTTGATTACCTCCACTAATAAATAGAAAAAACGAAGAAGTAAAAGAAAACGAGTAAATCCAGAAAGAAGTAAAAACGACAAAGACGGAGAATTGGCATCTATAGTACTTAACTAAAGCAGCAAATAAAAAGGATATATGTCAGTACTACAATGAAAATTTTCCCGCTAAAAGCCATTTTCAGTACAAAATCATTTTTGACACGTGCCCTCTAACTAATCAGAAAAAAATAAAATAGATAAATACATAAATCCCTTAATTATAGCTAAATAAAAATATCTTAATTATAGGTATATACTAATCCCTTAAAAGAACAATATTTAGTTAATAAAATCAAATGTAAGGAAATCCCCTTAATGTCTTCCTAGTCCCCAATTTCAAAGAATCTCTTCCATTCCGCTCCTCTTTCACACCCGGGCCTTTAAATCAATTACTTAAAATCTGACATCAATTATCAATCCATCTCTTTCTACAACAGAGAAAAATAAGTTGTCATCAAAGAAATTTGATTTTTTAAGGATGATTTTTTTTTTATTCTTCTGTTGTAGATATTGGTTTATGATTTATGTAAACCCGGACATAAGTTAACTATTATAAATTAAATATTGTAAATCTGGGCATAGATTTATGTGTAATAACTCACTTTCTGTCCTTTCAATCGATTTTTTATTCTTCTGATTCTTTTTTTTATTCTTTTAAGAATGATTCGTAGTTTTTATTTAATCAATTTAAAAGTACAGGCGACACCTCGGGCATTCGCCCGGGGCAAGCATCTAGTTGTTATCTATAGTACTTAATTAAAGCAGCAAACAAAAAGGACATGTGTCAGCATTACAATGAAAATTTTTCCGCCAAAAGCCATTTTCAGTACAAAATTGTTTTTGACAAGTGCCACTCTAACTAACCAGAAAAAAAAAAAAGATGGAATAGATAAATACATAAATCCCTTAATTATAGCTACATAAAAATCTCTTAATTATAGGTATATACTAATCTTTTAAAACAACAATATTTAATTAATAAAATCAAATGTAAGGAAATCCCCTTAAATCAAGTGAAACACAATAATATCTTCCCAATTCCCAATTTCAAAGAATCTCTTCCATTCCGCTCCTCTCTCACACCCGGGCCTTTAAGTCAATTACTTAAAATCTAACATCAATTATCAATCCATCTCTTTCTACAATAGAGACAAAATAAGCTGTTATGAAAGAAATTTGATTTTTTAAGGATGATTTTTTTTTATTCTTCTGTTGTAGATATTGATTTATGATTTAAAACCCGGTCATAAGTTAACTGTTGTAAATTAAATGTTATAAATCTAGGCATAGATTTATGTATAATAACTCATTTTCTGTCTTTTCAATCGATTTTTTATTCTTTTATTTTTTTATTCTTTTAAAAATGATTCGTATTTTTTATTTAATCGATTTAAAAATACAGGCGGTCCGGGGCAAGCATCTAGTTTTCTATTTATGGTAAGTACGTCGAGCAGATCTATACATATATGCATGCACCCTTTTAAATTTTTTTTTCAGAAGCGTAGATTCGGAAAATGTAAAGCAACATACGGTCTTAAGCGCATATAAAATCCTTTGTGCAAGAGAAAACCAAATCCCAAAACTACTTTTTTTTAGTGGTCCTTTCTATTTTTCCCTTTTCATTATTAGATTTTTTTTTTTTTGGGATAAATAATGGTCCACACTTAAGTACGCAATTATTTCAGCTTGTATGGCTGGGAAAATTGAGACCTGTCGGCTAGTGGTTTATTTAATGATAATGGAGAAAAGAAAAATGAAAAAAACAAGAAGGTCGAAATGAATATATTGATAATAAGGCTCGAAATGAATATATATTGAATTTGTTAATTAACGAAAATATTTGGATATTGAAGGTCCATATCAATTATAACGATCACTGTAAAATATGGCAGAATTAAAAATCAGCCGCTCAAATACAAGCTGTGATTTTTTATCCATGTATGCCGACGGTTCCAGACATCGACTTTGTTTTATAAATAGAGAACATCACCTAGCCTCTATTTTTGCAAGCTAATTAAGTAAACTCTTTCTTGGAGAAAAGAAAAAAAAAATCAAACTTTATTCAAAGATTTCAAGCAATGATGGCCAGCAATTTTGTGGAAATAACATCAAAAGAGATGATCAAACCATCATCTTCAACGCCAAATCACCTCAGAAACTTCAAACTGTCTTTCCTAGACCAAATTGCACCATCAATGTTCATCCCTCTTATTACCTTCTATGAAGCTGCCCATTCCCCAAATCCTCAGCTCCTGAAGCAATCATTATCTGATGTTTTATCCAAATTTTACCCTTTATCGGGAAGGTTTTGCGGCCACGACGATCTGACCGTGGATTGTAATGATTCCGGAGTTTCTTGCATTGAGGCTAGAGTTCATGCCAATCTCTCGGATGTCATAAAAGAGCCTAACATGGATGAAATGAAACGGTATCTTCCGTTTTCCGGCATCCAAGTAAGCTCCGGCGGTCATAATCCGATCATTTTAGCACTGCAAATAAACGTGTTTGATTGCGGAGGCACTGCAATTGCACTCCAAATGTCACATAAGGTCGCAGACGGGACTTCTTTGATGAATTTCATGCAAGCTTGGGCTGCTACTTGCCATGGTAACAGCGATGATGCTGCCAAATTTTCGCCTGAATTCGGGTTGGCGGACTTGTTTCCACCTAAAAAGCTACCGGAAAATGGTTGCAAACCGTTTCCAGCTGATGTGATAACGGATGAAAAGATCGTCACGAAACGGTTTGTGTTTGACAAGGAAAAGGTGTCCAAGATAAAAGTTGCGGAATCTTATACTGCAGGTAAAAACCTCAGCCGGGTTGAGGCGATTTCCGTGTTTTTATGGAGGCGTTTCTTCGAAATTGCGAAAGCGAAGAAACCTACCCTGAAAACAATCGGAGCCGGCCATGCTGTGAACTTGAGGGGCAGAATGGATCCACCACTTGCAAATACCACGTTTGGGAATATTTGGATTTTGTCAGCTCAAGCAATACAAGATGTTGACAAGAAGGAAGATGAAAAGAATGAGGTTCTTGATTTGGGAGGTGCTATGAACAATGCAATTAGGAAGGTTAGTGTGGATTATGTGAAAAAGATACAAAGTGGTTCAGCTGAATTCTTCAATTCACTCAATCAGATTCCAACACAAACATCAAAGGGAGATGGTAAGGATACACAATTGTCATTGTTTAGTAGTTGGTGTAGGTTTCCTTTGTATGAGTTGGATTTTGGTTGGGGTAAGCCAGTTTGGGCTTGCACTTCCACTTTTCCTTTCGACAATGCTGTGATTTTGATGAGTACTGGTTGTGGAGAAGGGATTGAGGCTTGGGTGAACATAGTTGAAAAAGAAGAATCCCTATTAGTGGTTAACTAGTCAAGGGAATAATTTGTTCATTGCAAGAGATGTAAACTACTCGTCTTGTATGAGTAGTCCACTTTGTGGAGCTATTCTCTAGTTCATGAAAGTGAAATAATACCTTCAAAGGGAGGGAGAACATCCAATCACGTTTAGATTGTGCAATTAGTTAGTGAATGGTTTGTGCTATAATCACAAAAGAGAGTTCAGGATAATTGTAGTGTTTATGAGTGTGATCTTTTGTTTGGTATGCATTCATTCGTAATCGTGATTTTGAGATTCTAGCTAGGTTTTATTTTGCTGTTTATTATGAAAACATAAAATCGCCATTTTTTTTTGTATCATTTGTCTTTAATTATTATTAGATTTCAAGGTTTTGATTTGTTGCGGCGGAAAGGGTATAAACACAACAAACCACGGAAGTGAACCCCAAGAAAATCTCCTTTTCTACTACCAATAAAATAGGACAATCACCCAAACAAGCAACTAATTCAAGAACTGATAAGATAAAGGAGGCACACGAATTTACGTGGAAACCCAAATCGGGAAAAACCACGGGATTGTAACAACAGTCAAATCTCCACTATCACAATAATGGGAAAACAATCTTCACCGACTGGTGGATACACAGAACTTCACCCAAAGGTGGATTACAACAATACTCTTCCACACACACCTATCACAAAGTAGGACTGGAAGGATCTAACCAAAAGAGAGCTAAACCGAAAACTAAACCCTAGCTTTCTTTCTTTTTCTCTCGTACAAAAACAATGCACGGCTGCCCAAATTTTTCTTCTCTCTTGGCAGAAAAATACACATCTAAAAATTATGCTAAAACCTTGCTTTTATAGAGCAAAAAAACCTAAAAAACAAAAACCCAATTGGAGTGGTTTTTGTTCCTAAAACCAAATTGATTTGGTTTCAATCACTGCTGGCCCAATTTGAGGGGAACTCGGGCCCAACAATCTCCCCCTTCACCTCAATTGGGGTAAAATCAAACCCGCTTCCTGTCTGCAAAACAGGAGCTTGTCTCTACTCACAGTCTTCGTCAACATATCGGCACCCTTGTCATCCGTATGGATCTTCTCAAGAAATAACGCCTTGGACTCCAACACATCTCGAATCCAATGATATCTCACATCAATATGTTTTGACCGCAAATGAAATGTGGAATTTTTCGCTAAGTGAATAGCGCTCTGGCTATCACAATACACCACATACTTCTCTTGCTTCATGCCAAGCTCTGTAGTAGACAAAGCAACACATTTCTGCAATCTACTCTGCCATGAAACTGCTCCCCCTCCATAAGTCATCAAGTAACCAGAAGTAGACTTCCGTCCATCCAGGTCACCCGCCATATCAGCATCTGTATATCCATCTAACATGGTCTTCCCATTGCCAAAGCAAAGACTCAATCTGGAAGTACCCCTAAGATACCTGAGAATCCGTTTCACAGCATTCTAATGCTCCTTATCAGGATTGGAGAGAAACCGACTAACAACCCCAACTACATGAGCTATGTCTGGCTTTGTGCAAACCATCGCATACATTAGGCTGCCAACTGCCGAAGCATAAGGAACCTTTTTCATCTCTTCCTTATGTTTCTCATTTTTAGGACACTGCATTTTGCTTAGCTTAAAATGCCGTGCAAGTGGAGTCGAGACTTCCTTAGCACCGCTCATGTTAAATCTATCAAGAACCTTCTCGATATACTTCTCTTGAGATACCCAAAGCTTCCCATTCTGTCTGTCACGAGAAATCTTCATCCCAAGGATCTGTCTAGCCGGACCCAAATCCTTCATCGCAAAGGATTTATTCAACTCATTTTTCAACCTAGCAATCTTTGCACTATCATGACCAACAATCAACATGTCATCGACATAAAACAAAAGAATTATAAAATCACCATCAGAGAATTTCTTCACAAACACTCAATGATCAGCTGTAGTCCTTTGGTATCCCTGCCCTATCATAAAGGTATCAAACTTCTTGTACCATTGCCTCGGAGCTTGCTTCAACCCATACAAGCTTTTGTTGAGACGACATACAAGCGTTTCTTTCCCCTTCTCCTGGAACCCATCTGGTTGCTCCATGTAAATCTCTTCTTCCAAATCACCATGCAGGAAGGCTGTTTTCACATCAAGCTGTTCAATCTCAAGATTCAAGCTGGCTGCTATCCCAAGAACTACTCGGATCGAAGACGTCTTTACAACAGGAGAGAATATCTCATCAAAGTCTATGCACGTTCTCTGATTGAATCCCTTCACAACCTCTGGCTTTGTACCTCGGTTGTGAGCTGTTCTCACTTGTTTTTAGTCTAAACACCCATTTATTCTTGAGTGCTCTCTTGCCCTTAGGCAGCTTCACCAGGTCATACGTGTTATTCTCATGCAAGGATTTGATCTCATCTTGTATGGCTGCTAACCACTGATCTTTCTACTCATGATTAAGAACCTCTTCATACGACTCTGGCTCTCCCCCATCAGTAAGCAACAAATACTCATGAGCACTGTACCTGGTGAAAGGTCTCTTGTCTCTGGT
This sequence comes from Oldenlandia corymbosa var. corymbosa, assembly GCA_949775105.1. Classification (NCBI taxonomy): domain Eukaryota; kingdom Viridiplantae; phylum Streptophyta; class Magnoliopsida; order Gentianales; family Rubiaceae; genus Oldenlandia; species Oldenlandia corymbosa. Next base: position 4,175,371 of record OX459123.1, read on the forward strand.
GGACCTCCTAGGCTGAACAGGAGGTGATGAAACCGGTGGTGTCTCTGTTTCAGTAACAGGATCATCATTAAACTCACCATCTTGGTCTGTCTCAGCTCCCCCTTCAGGAGCATCATCTGATTGTGGAGGAACTGAGTCTAAATCAACAGGAATCTCAGGTGAAGATTCTGGCATCTCGTCTTTTCCCATATCATCAATGGTCTGGTCTTCAAAGAAGATCACATCTCTGCTTTTGAAAACTTTCTTCTCTACAGGATCCCAAAGTGTGTACCCAAAATCATCATTTCCATACCCCACGAATACACACTGCTTGGATTTGCCATCAAGCTTCGACCTTTCATCTTTGGGAATATGAACAAAGGCACGACAACCAAAAACTCGCAAATGCCTAAATGAGACATCTTTCCCTGTCCAAACTCGTTGTGGTAGATCACCATCCAACGGAACTGAGGGAGATAGGTTGATCAAATCAACTGCTGTCTGCATGGCTTCACCCTAAAAAGATTTAGGCAGCTTTGCATTCGAGAGCATACACCTAACCTTTTCGGTAATAGTTCTGTTCATTCTTTCTGCCACGCCATTCTACTACGGAGTCTTCGGAACACTCTTCTGAAGTTTAATGCCATGGTCTCGGCAATACTTCTCAAACGGACCCCTGTACTCACCACCATTATCTGCTCGAACACACTTCAACTTCTTGCCAGTCTCTCGTTCAACTCTAAGGTGAAAGTCTTTGAACACATCTAATACCTAGTCTTTAGATTTCAAAGAAAAACACCAAACCTTTCGAGCATAGTCATCAATGAAGGTAACAAAGTACAATGCTCCACCCAACGACCTATCTTTCATGTAACATACATCTGTATGAACTAACTCTAGAGGACTGGACTTCCTAGATGGAGGAGAATTTTGAAAGGAAACCCTATGTTGTTTACCATAGATGCAGTCAACACAAGGTTCTAGAGCAGTACCTTTCACCTCTGGGAGAAATTGCTTCATACCAAGAATCTGCAACCTCTTAACACTCATGTGTCCAAGCCTTCTGTGCCAGAGATCAATGGAGGCATTGTGAGTCGCATTCACCTCTCCATTCTTCAACTTTGCATTCAACACATACAAAAAAGTCAACTTCTTTCCTCTAGCAATAACAAGATTCCCTCTGGTAATTGTCCAACGGCCACCACCTTCAGTGCTATGATAACCCTCATCATCAAGTTTACCAACGAAAATAAGGTTCAGACGCATATCCGGAACATGTCTGACATTCTTCAAGACAAGAGTACAACCTGTATTCGTTACCAATGATACCTCTCCCATGCCGACAACATCGCATGAGTCTAGGTTGCCCATTCTTACACGACCAAAATCTCCAGATATGTAAGAGGTAAAGAAGTGTCTGTGAGGCGTCACATGATAAGACGCACCTGAATCACCGAACCAATCACTGTCGTGACTTGCAACATTAATTGTATCATCATCACAGTACACAAATACATCACTGGTAGTTACTACTGCAGTAGTGTCATCATCACTTAATTCATCCTTCTTGCCTTTACCTTTTCTCGCTGCTAGTTCTCTCTTGAGAACCCTGCACTCCCTCTTAAAGTGCCCATTCCCTTGACAATGGTAGCACACGACATCTTTCTTGGATTTAGACCGTCCCCTGGACTTGTCATTCCGATCACGTGGCCCTCTACTTTTACTTCTCCCTCTTCTATCTGACTTTTCTGTCACCAAAGCCTGCGACTCAGACTCAATACTCTGCTCTTTTCTTCTGAGTTATTCATTCATCAAAGCCTCTTTGACCTGATCCAAGGTCAAGACACCATCCTGGGTTGAATTACTGACTGATACTACCAAAGTGTCCCAACTGTCTGGAAGAGAACTAAACAATAATAAAGCATGCACCTCATCATCCAACTTTAAACCTACATTCACAGCTTGTTTCAACAAACCCTGAAACGAACTCAAGTGCTCATTCATGCTAGCACCATCTTTGTACCTCAAACCTGGTAATCTGTTTCAGCACAGATGACTTATTGATGCCGGACTTCTTCCAGTACATATTATGGATTTTCTCCCAAAGTTCATCAGCTTTTGTTTCTCCTGAAAAGTGATGAAACACACTTTGATCAATCCACTGTCGAATATTACCAACAGTCTTCCTGTGCATATCAGCCCACTTTTTATCAGTCATATCACTTGGCCTACCTTCATCCCCTAGAACAGGATCAAACAAATCTTTGCAATACAAAAAGTCTTCCATTCTAGGTTTCCACATATGATAATTGGATGAAGTCAATTTAATCATCGTACCAGTACCTGATGACTCTTCCATTTTATTGGTGTAACACCTCAACTACCGAACCGTAGCTCTGATACCACTGTTGTGGCGGAAAGGGTATAAACACAACAAACCACGGAAGCGAACCCCAAGAAAATCTCCTTTCCTACTACCAATAAAATAGGACAACCACCCAAACAAGCAACTAATTCAAGAACTGATAAAATAAAGGACGCACACGAATTTACGTGGAAACCCAAATCGGAAAAAATCACGGGATTGTAACAACAGTCAAATCTCCACTATCACAATAATGGGAAAACAGTCTTCACCGACTGGTGGATACACAGGACTTCACCCAAAGGTGGATTACAACAATACTCTTCCACACACACCTATCACAAAGTAGGACTGGAAGGATCTAACCAAAAGAGAGCTAAACCGAAAACTAAACCCTAGCTTTCTTTCTTTTTCTCTCGTACAAAAACAATGCACGGCTGCCCAAATTTTTCTTCTCTCTTGGCTGAAAAATACACATCTAAAAATTATGCCAAAGCCTTGCTTTTATAGAGCAAAAAAACCTAAAAAATAAAAACCCAATTGGAGTGGGTTTTGATCCTAAAACCAAATTGATTTGGTTTCAATCACTGCTGACCCCAATTTGAGGGGAACTCGGGCCCAACATGATTACATTCTGGTTTATCATTTCTTATTTTTTTTCCCAGTCGATGTTAGGGAAAATGCAAGTTTTATATCTTGGGGTATCCAATTTATTACATAGTTATTCTTGAAGTGTTTAAAGCTTTGACAAACTGCAAACTGCATCAATCGATTGTTTTCTATTATAATAAATTGGCAAACCAGAAGAAAATCAATCCATGACTGGTCATCAAGGAGCTCTATCACTTTGAGAAGGAGCGTGGCTTATTAACTTTTTTTATTAAAAAAAAAAAAAGAAAAATTGTTGTTTCCAAAAAATAGGAAAAAGAAAAGAAGCAATAAAGACAAATTATTGGTAAAAATGCATCTCACATGAGAAAAACTCATCAAAAAAAAATTGCAGAAAATTCTAGGAAATTATCGGAAGTCGTTCAATACCAATGAATTGCAAAGTTAGGAAACCTTTTTGATACAGACTTAGTAATAATTGATGTATTAGAAAAATGAGCAAAGGAATGTCCAATAACATTATATGATCAGAGATTTGATGTCTCGAAGATGAGGAAACCGGGGGTAAAATGCAATTCGTAGATCCGAAAGTGGAAGGAAAGAAAATCGCTAAGGTCAGAGAAATGGATGTCCATACTGAAGTAGAGTATTGGGATTCGTCGATTGTCTGTTTTGTGCTAGGAGCTAATCCGCCAAAATGGGTGATGGAGGATTATTTCAAGAAGACGTGGGGGCATCTGGGCATTGACAAGGTACTTTTTCTCCTTTCTGGGTTGTCTGTTGTTAGATTTACGACTTTCAATGCGAGAGATGAAGTTCTGAGTCTTAGTATTTATCATTTTGGTGCGAAACCCCTTATTGTTAAACCATGGGATATTGAAAAAGGGTTGAATTATAAGGAAGTTGAAAGGGTTCCTGTATGGATACAGTTACATGGTCTTGAAATTAAATTCCGGAACCTTAATACACTAAATAGAATCACGAGTACAGTGGTATTGGAGATGCAACTTCACTTGGGCCGACAACCATTCATGGGTCCGATAATATTCCTTTATGGCTTATTGAGCCAGCTAAAGCCCTAACAATGGCCCAAACCCATCATTGAAAGGAATATTCTCGGGAAATATTTCCCTCACCTTATCTATATATACCCCATTTTTAGTGGTGGAGAGTAAGCTCATTTCATTACTCCCTTCTTGGCTCACATTTTATACATTCACTCTTGACACTGACTTGCTCGTTGGAGTGCTAACCCTTGTTTTGCAGGTCTCAGGTCCATAGACACCGTTGACCCTCGTCCTAACGGATTTCACCCTCGACAAGTGGCGCCGACTGTGGGGACACTTTGTGTTTGTGATCAAAGGTGAATCTAAAAGTCTTCGTGTCTATGGATCTGGAGCAATGCGGTTTAAAGCTACACATTTGAGTTCGTGGATCTGGAATTTCTCCGTGATGTGGAGGTTTTAGCTGGACTTTAGTCCTCTATAGCCATAGAACTGGCCACGGCTGCCCAAGTCAAATGGGGCCGTGAAGTCTGTAAATTTGGAAGGAAGCCCGTCTTCGACGTCAGGCTGATTTGGGGGCATCTGCAAGGATACGTTCCCCCAAGTTCCAACTGTAACAACATCGGCAGCAAGCTCCGGCGGCATCCCAACAATGCGAAGGTTCGACGTCGAAAGTCACCGTCGTCCTTCATCGGAAACGCTTCAAGAGCCCAGCATCGATACCGATTCCAACCCCGCCCCTGCTTGAAGAGGTCGTTTCTACCTCCCCTAAAGCTGCCGCGGAGGTGGATGGTCTTCAGGCGATTAAGAATCAGAGAGGCAAAATATACGTCCTGAGCATCGACGGCGGCGGAATGCGCAGCATCATCCCCGGGAAAGCCTTGGCCTATTTGGAGAACGCCTTGAAGGTAAAATCCGGCAATCCCGATTCTCGGATTGCTGATTATTTCGACATAGCCACCGGCTCCGGCGTCGGAGGTATCTTCACCACCATCCTCTTCGCCACCAAGGACCACAACCGCCCCATTTTCCATGCCGACGAAACGTGGAAGCTTCTAGCAGAGCAAGGCAAGAATTTTTACCACTCCTCCAATTCAACCGATGGAAGCTTCTAGTCGAAGTCATCTTCGGCAGTGAGTCTATTCGGCAAAGTCACCTTCAAGCCTTCGTCAAACGCCCAATCTCAAAGTCATCATTGGCAACCGTTAGAATCGGCAAGTTGCAGCAACTCCGTCTTCAACGCCATTACAATCGACAGTGAGTCTATTCGGTGTCAACGGCAAAGGTAACGGAGCAGCAACTCCATCTTCGACGCCGGTTCAATGTGGTAAACGGAAGCCATCCTCGACCCAACCGGAAGCTTCGTCCACAGAAGCGGCAGGCGCGGTCCAGATCGGAGACATCGTCGGCAGCAGTAACTTTAAGTCATCCTTGATTCTTGTAGTCGGCAGTAACGGACGGCGGCGGCGGCCTGCTTCACCTTCGGACAGTTCCATCGTCGACATCCGTGAAGGAATCCGACACCACCAGCTTCCCCATTTACTAAAGCCACCCTCAAATTATTATACACCTCCGGCCACGGCTTCGACTTCCGTCTACGGTTTTCGATCTCGGCTTCGGGTTTGATTTCAGCTCGTGTGTCGGCGTCGATCCACCTTCAACAACCGGCGAAAACGTCAGCCTCGGAGTTTAGAGGGAAGCCGCGGGTTGAAGAAGACGAAGGGGAGCTGGACATCGCGCGGGAAAAAGGGCCAGTATTGCAGAAAATTCAAAATTTTGTAATCAGGTCCCTATTATTTTAGTTATTTACAAATCAGCTCCAAAAGTTCAAAACTTTACAAATCGGCCCTAAAAGTTCAAAAACTACCAAATCGACCCTGAAGTTTGAAAACAAGACAATTAGACCCCTGATGAAGATTTTGGGGCCCATCTGAGAGATTTACAAGCTAATTTCAAGGATATAAAGCATCATTGGGAGCTCTCTAACACCATCGCTAGGCTATAGTCCTACCCAACTACAAAGATAAGTGTTCTTAACCACTTTATCACCATTTGATGGTCTATTTTGTTAAATAATTTTATTTGGGGGGAGGAGTTGGGTATGTGATTATACATATTTCCTCCTTACTAATTGATTATGCATTTATCGATGCTTAAATCAGCGTAGCCAATACAAATACACCATTATAGCATGACATATAGAGAGTAGAGCTATCATCGGTTCATGTACTCTTTGTGCTTTCGAATATGGTTCGTATTTGATTATGTGCTATGTCCCCCCTTACCCTCGGAAATATGAGGAAAAGGAAATAAAACTATTTAAGAAAATGGACGCTTGTTCTTGGGTAATATATCTATGCTTGGCGGTTTGAAAAGGTGGGTTGTTTTTTCTAAAAAATTTTGGTTCGAAGACGATCTACCTTTCATTTCGAAAAACCATTTTGAAAATTAGATATAATATCCTTTCTAAAGTTTTGAGTTATTGAACGGGTGGCATGTCTTTTATCTCGAACACTCGCATTCGTGTTGTAAACAAAGATGTAATCCTTCTCTTGAAACTTTGTTAACAAGTGTACGGGGTTAGTATATAACATACTCTTAATTGCCTTTGTGTGTACTAAGAACAAAGGAATAACCCCTTTGCAAAACCTGGACGCCTTGCAGGGCTTCACGAATCCGAGGACGTCCACATGTCCGAGGATGCCATCCCAGTCCGTGGATGCCTACATGTCCGAAGATGAAGGCTTGTCAGTCTGAGGACGAAGGCCATCAGTTCGAGGACGAAGGTGCCAGAAAAGTCAGCAAAGCCCGTATCGATCCCCGTGGTCGACGGCACTGTACGCCCTCCGCGGCCTACGACATTCCTACGGCCTCCGCGGTCTGGGAGCTTTTATAAGCCCGTCTCGATCCCCGTGGTCGACGGCACTGTACGGCCTCCGCGGCCTACGACATTCCTACGGCCTCCGCGGTCTTGGAGCTTTTATAAGCCTGTCTCGATCTCCGTCGTCGACAGCACTGTACAGCCTCTGCGGCCTACGGCACTCCTACGGCCTCCGCGGTCTTGGAGCTTTTATAAGCCTGTCTCGATCCCTGTGGTCGACGGCACCGTGTGGCCTCAGCGGCCTACGGTAGTCCTACGGCCTCCTCCACGGTCTTGGAGCTTTTATAAGCCCGTCTCGATCCCCATGGTCGACGGCACCGTGTGGCCTCAGCGGCCTACGGCACTCCTACGGCCTTCACGGTCTTGGAGCTTTTATAAGCCCGTCTCCATTCCCGTGGTCGACGGCATCGTGGGACCTCAGCAGCCTACGGCACTCCTACGGCCTCCACGGTCTTAGAGCTTTTATAAGCCCGTCTCGATCCCCGTGGTCGATGGCACCGTGTAGTCATCGCGGCCTACGGCACTCCTATAGCCTCCATAGGCCTTGACGCATTGGAACCTGTCTTACCTTCCAGAAGACACGAGTTCAAAGGCAGACGCTACTTGATAGCTTGCAGGTGCTAGAGAGTCAGTCAGACCCCTTCGACCTTCTGGGGACGAAGGTCCGATCCTGCCACACTTAATCAGGTACGTGACATCTTTCTAAGATCTTTTTTGAACGTATCATGTTTTCATTTTATCTTGAAGGTCTAGCATACATGTGAATTGTGCCAACTCAAATACTATAATGATATAGCTCATCTAGCCCTAGATTTAGCTGATGGGCACTAATTACTCCTTGAAACCGTGTCGGTAAGCTTGTGGGTACGAAACTCATATGGTCTTGATTTGCCTTAGGGTTAGAAGCTCACGTGGCACTGATCAACCTTCGAGTTTCACACTCGTATGGGTTTGACTCGCCATTGAGTTGAACACTTACACGGTGTCAATTAGACTTGGAGTTATACGCTTCTACAGTTTAGATCCACCTTTGAGTCAACAACCCCTTACGGCATCGGCCATCTTTTGAGTTTTATGCTCAATAAGCTTTCGTTCGCTTGTGGGTTACTTACACCCGTAGTCTCGATCAGCCCTAGACTCGGCCTAACTTCATCCGCGAAATCCTACTGCTTCCTTTTTAAGCAGGGGGGGAGGGCTCCTAAGGTGGACGATGTTGCTTTTTATCGTAGCCTACCTGGGCAACAAGCATCAAGGCTGGGGGGAAGGGGCAAAGAAGTTTAAATAACACCTTTACTTCAAAATCCTCTCAAACTTTTTTCTATTATCATATCAAATATGATAACTTTTCATGTACTCATGTTCATCGAATCGAATGGAAACACGACGAACGGCATAAGTCATACGGCTTCGACTAGCCTTAGGGTTAAAAACTCACATAGCGTCGGTCAACCTTTGAGCTCTATAATCATACGATCCTAACTCGGCTTCGAATTATACGCTCTTACAATTTTGACCACCCTGAGTTAACAACCCTCATGGCCTCAATCAAGCCTCTTTATCTCATACTCTCTCGACTCTGGCTCTATCTTGAGAAAGGTAAACACACGTACTTGATCAGCCTAGGGGTCATACAAACTCTGTATTGGCTAAACACAGCCTAGGGACATTAATCACCTACGTAACTCCAATCAAGTAAATAGCCAACTATACTCAAACACGTGTCTTATCTATGGAAGCAAGCTTATCCCAACAAGTACGCCGTCGACCCCCGTGGCCGATGGCGCTCTTGCGCCCCCTGGGCCTGGAGCTCTCTCAAAATTGTGCCGACCATCGTGGTTGATGGCACCTATTGCTCTTTGGGCTTACAACTTCTTTATTACACTGAAAAGTTATACAAATTCCGTAAACCCATACACAAAAAACACGCTTCTAACACGTTTCTAAATATAAAACTTGGGGGAAGGGACGATCACTATCCTCTAAACGTCTAACAAAAGTTTTATATATGTGAAACAATAAATTAGTAGGCGCGTACATAAACAATCAATCGTCATAACAACGTATAAGAGGACGGAGCAAATAAGTGAAAGGAAATAAAAGGTAAGGAAGTGGGGTTGTTTTTTCAAAATAATCCATTCTATTCTATCACTTCCTACCAATACACTTGCCCTGGCAACTAAAGCCAGACCTACTCCCGATTAGGATGACCCTCGTCCTAAATCATGAAAGAGCTTGGTTATATCCACCACTCTGCCTCGCATATAAGTGATCCAGGGACGACCCACATTCGGGGCAAGGTTCGAGCCATTGGGATCGGAAGTCGTATTCCTTACCTCTTTCCACGATAAAATGGATAGCGTCTGTTAATGCCGACCGCAATTGACTAGTGTATGTCCGAAGCAACGATATTCTGTCGAAGGCTCCATCCCACTTCACGGTCACTAATGCTTATGCCCGCCGAGGGTGAATCAGAACGCTTTCATAGTAGTTAAATTGGATGAAGTCTTCAGAGTCAGGTTCTGCCTATCTAGGCGCCCGTTTTCCGCCCGTTTTCTAAGCGCCATATTAAGTCTTCAGCGCCATTGGCACCCCTTTACTTGAGTGACCTTCATATTACCCGATGGTGGCAATACTTTTTATTCTTTCAACTCTCGCCCCCGAGAGAGAAAGCAATTCTTATTAATGTATCCTTCGGGTCGAATCATAATCCCCAATGGTGCATTGTCGACTTCACGCGAATTTAACAATAGTCTTCGATGGCGCTATTCGGACAACACTTTGTTATGCTCCGCCGCCATCTTTCTTATCAAAGCGTGACTTCTTCTCAAGAGTTTATATATATATATATATATATATATATATATATATATATTACTCGGCTTCAACGACCAATGTCGCGCTAACCCTCCTGGCTCAGTCCATTATGACGCAGGTCAATGGGGGAGTCTGTTTATTGACTCGTCTAAAGTTTAGGAGTAGACTCCTCCTGTTTACCTGCGCTTGTGAATATTTTTCTATCTTCGAAGATGAAAGGGGCAACCTGTTTGCCCCACTAATAATGTTAATATTAGCATGATATTTGTGGTGGTTTATGTGTTGTTTTGAATATTATCTATGCTAATATTAGTGCTTTGGTTCTTAATTTGATCGTAGGAAGGATTTGGAACAAAAAGAAGAAAAATGTTGATTTTGAAGAGATTTTGAAGGTTTTATTGAATCAAGTTTCAAGTTGGAGAAGAAGTGGTTGATTCCCGCGTGGGCACACAAATTCCATGCCAAAATCAATGAAGGAAGCAGGAAAGTCCAGAACCGACGTTGTGTTCCCACGTGGGCATGCTGTAACATGGACTAAAGCACAAAATTTCTAAAGTTTTGGGGTCAATTTGTAATTTTAGCAAACTTTATAGACTAATTTGCAAATTCTGTAAACTTTAATTGGTTACTGCGATTTCTGAATGGGCTGAACGTGGGGATGCCCTAAATTTGCATATATAAATAGTCTTTTTCTTATTATTAAGAAAGAGAGGAGAAGAGACACAACACAGGGAGCGACGGCTGGAGCTCAGGACAAGGATTTCTCTCCGTTTTTGTCAGTTTTAGCTCTGTAATGTCAAACATCTATTCTTTTGTTGTTGATTTCACCATGATTAGCAACTAAACCTCTTTTCTAGTTAAAGAATTTTATTGAAGTCTTGATGTTATTCAATTATGAGATCTAACTGTTTGCTTTTCACCAACGAATTTTGAGTATTTATTTATTCTCTTTGATGGGTATTGATTATTATTTGGCATTATTTAAATAGCTGGTAGCATTCAATTCTTCTAAATAATCTAATTTGTTAAACAACAAGGTTTGTTTGTTCCTTAGAAGAGACAATGCAAATAATTACTCGGTAAGTAGTTTACTTGTGTTGTGAGAATAAATAATCAATTTTAAATGAAACAAGGTTTGTTTGTTAGAAATTGAGTTGGGTCTTTGTTTGTCGAAAACTGAATCCTAGGAGGTTCCAGGTAGTGTTTTTGGCTATAGAGTGATTAATGAAGGTTTCTTAGTCAGTGGTAGTTAAATAAAAAGACTGAGTTGTTAGGAGGTTCCAACAACGATAACTAATATATTCATCATTTGTTGAGTTAATCTTTGCATCAATGATCAGTTGGATACATCAAGGTGGAAATTATTCCTTTGACTAGAGTTGCTCTTATTATTGATTTTCCAAATGTATCTTTTATTGCTTGCAAATTATTTTTGTTATTCATTAGTTATAATCCAAAAATCTCTCCCATTTAGTTACTTTGCTTTTGATTAGAAATATTTTCACTTCCTCGCTCCCTGAGGAGGCGACTCTACTCATTGCTATAGTGCTAAATTTGTTAGGAGTAGAATCTTTTATTTTTGTTGGTTTGATATCCACCACCCACCTCCTTCAAGTATAGACGTACACTAATTATTCGTCTCGACAACATCCCTCGGCTTACTACAGGCCGCTGAGATTTATGTCTTCTCGACGACGCCCCTCATTCCGTCCGATCGCTTACACACTTGTCCAAGAGTACTGGCATGAGGATTACTCCTCTTCGCTTATCTGTTGATTACCGCGAGTGTCCTTTTCTGAAAACATCATACGGGGGCAACTTCTTAGCTCTAATGACCTCTCCTGACGGTTGAACCTACCTACTGACTATTGACGTTCCGATGATCATCGTACGCCTCTTCACTTATCGTCAGGTTTCACATCTTGCTCACGGAACGTCCGTGACGGCTTCGGCCTTTATTGAAGCCATCACTGTTGGTTTTCGTCATTTGACGACTTAACCAGCGTCAGCTTATTCTAAAGTAAACTTTTGACTCCTCATTGGTCGTCTTTGGCTGATGATAACCTAACTCAGTCCGGAGGTCCATCATGATCCACTTTTTGTGTCCGCAAGGGACCACGGATGCCCTTAATATGTTATCCGACGTATCAGACAATGTCGGACACCAAACTCATGCTCCTAAGCAATTAGTAATTCGATGATGATTTCCCTCGGCCTACCCTGTGCCGACACGGGTTGTAATTAACTTACGTTATGTCCATAGAAACCTTTTGGCCTTCCTTGGGCCATCATTATTAGCTTTGGCTACTCGGCTACTTCATTAGCCTTGGTTTATCTCCAGCGAGCTTTTAGCTCCCCGGACGTTCATCCTCATCTATTGACATTTAGATAATGTTCCTCTATCGAGTCATTCTACGCTATATGTCTCGGGTTCAGACACAAGGCTGGGTTAACCTCGGGATCAAACTTTTCCTTACATACCCGCTATTGACCGATCACGCAGCAGTTACAAACTCCTGTCTATCATGCCCCAACGAGGTCTATCCGTGTTGTTGTTCCAACCTATCACGTGCCGTCACAAGCCCTGACGTCACCTCTTCAAGAAGAATTCTTTGTCACCTTCTTTCTTTCTTGACCTCTTTGTTGGATCGGGAATAAACTCCTCAAATGATTTGCGCCTCTTCGCTCTGGTGTCCACACAAGTGGCGCACTCGGTTTCAGCTTATCTCTGGGCATGTTCGGTAACCAAATGCGACGGTTCCCTCGACAAGGGTTCGACGAGACAATGTTTTGCACTTCGATTACAATTACGTATTATTACTCTTCAGCCACTATGAAGGGTTATAGGTTTATCCGATCAGGTAGACCCCTGAATGGACGGATCCCCCGTGAGCCCGCACTACAGCTCCATGCTATTATTTGCCAAGTATTGTATTTGAACCCTGTTATTGCATATATGTGCTTCTCTACTAACACTTGGCAGGGGCACTTGTTGGAGGTGTAACTTCACTTGGGCCGACAACCATTCATGGGTCTGATAATATTCCTTTATGGCTTATTGGGCCGGCTAAAGCCCTAACAATGGCTCAAGCCCATCATTGAAAGGAATATTCTCGGGAAACATTCCCCTCACCTTATCTATATATACCCCATTTTTGGTAGTGGAGAGTAAGCTCATTTCATTACTCCCTTCTTGGCATACATTTTATATATTCACTCTTGACACTGACTTGCTCGTCGGAGTGCTAACCCTTGTTTTGCAGGTCTCAGGTCCATAGACACCGTTGACCCTCGTCCTAACGGATTTCACCCTCGACAAGTGGTTTATCCTATAATGGCAGACGAATGTACTGTTAACAAAACCAGAGTCACTACAAGAAATTGGTCAATTAGCCACGTACGAGTCGTGGGTATTTTTGCCCAAGCATCCGTGGGTAATAAAAATCACCCACGGATCACCCACGGTTTATTGGACGTGGCTATATGGTCCATGAGTAATCATTACTCACGAAATTATGATTTCCGTGGGAATATTACCCACGGTCTACTCCGTAGGTATCCGTGGGTAAAACTTTGAAAAAACAGTATCTAAATCCCATATATTTACCGCGGGTATTGCCTAGGTAATCCGTAGGTAATTTTTAACTATAGGTAAAAAAAATTGATTAATTGCTGCAGTAAGCTGTGGGTATTACATGGGAAGTTTTCGACATTATTAATGATGTTTGTGGGTAGCCGTGGGTAAATCATACATATATATATATATATAAATAATCCACTATTGTTCTGCTAAACTCTCTTTAATCATAACAAAAAGATACATCCAAAATCTAATACATTGTCATTATAACATTAATCCATTCAACGAAAATTACATCCAAAATGAACTCTCAAAGTATCTAAGCTGCCAAACAATACAGTCAAGATACTATGAACAAATTCCACTATTTACCAAGACTTACATGAACCTTACTATATCTCTAAAGCTTCAACTTGGAAGTTCTAGCAGAACGCAACTTCACTAGGACTCATTAACAATGACTGGTAGTTCCATCATAGTTTTGGTTGGCTAATTCCACTTTTAACATGGATGATGAAGAACCAATTCCCTGCCCTCTGTTTTCGGAAAGAGAGAAAGGAAAAGACATAGTCACAAATCACAATATGAGATAAACCAGCATAAGAATTGGAAAGCAAGCTATAAGTTAACATTTTTAATGGAAGCATACAAATTTAGTTCATTCTTCGATCCAACTCTAAAGCAGACATCTTCCACAAACTCATAAACTAATAGAACCCAGAACCACAGAGCATCCCAATAGCATAGAAGTTATTGGCCAAAAACACACAGAGAAACTATAAAAGCTATGTTTTGACAGCCAAAACAAAGAAATTCCCCTATTTAAGATATCTAAACACCTTATAACACAAAGAACCATAAACAGACAACACAATTGGATAAATGTATACCTTAGATATGCATGAAGATGCGAAATCTCGAGCCCTGAAAATACATTTGAATAGTCTCAGAAACCAAAACCAAAACAAAAATAAAAAACCGAAAGATTGAAATGCAACCAAATTCAACTGTATAAAGAAGAAAAAAGTGTACCATAGATTTAGGAGGCATGTTGGAGTTGAACTTAGCACGGAGCAACGCTGCTGTTACCATGAGGCCTGCAAACCTTTCCCCTAATGCCGCGCTACTGGGTTCCATCCTTCTTCACCTCAGCCTTGTAGATTTAGGCCATCTTCTTCCCTAGATACCAATTCACTCCCTCCTTTGCGTTCACTCCTTTGATCTGGATCAAAGAAGTGTTTGGTTACTAGTTCGACTTTGACCTTTTGTAACCCAGAATCGTCCCTCTAACATAGAGCCTGCACAGAATCATCCAAACAGTAAACAAAAAAAAAACAATTTCAGAAAAATTCACAAAATTAGAAGCTAATTCACTCGTGAATATGATCGGAAAGAGAAGATTGAGCATCATGTAAAAAGAAAACAGCATGTTAAAAAGCCCAAGATTATCAAATCAAAAAACTAAAAAAATTACAAGCAATGACATAGCACAAGAACCACAACTGCGTTCTTCCTATCAGCCACACATGGAATCTGGTACCCAAACATTTTCACCTCCGACCCCACTGACCCTGCACATTCGAGATCCGATTAACCTCCTTCAACTTGAGCGACACATCCAGCTCTGCTAGCTTGACCCATTCAACGAAATCCATGGAAACTCCTGCACCATCTCATCATCATTAGCGGCAACTTTCAAAAGCATATCCTTTGTTCAGAATGCAAATATTGAAATAAAAATAAAAAAAGTATTATTTTGCTGCCTACATGGGGGAAAATACGAAAACAAAAAAAAAAAACTAGTTTCATATCAGAATGTAGCAACCAAGAAAGGCATAACACAATTCACATCAAAAAATTCAAATATTTGGAGAAACCGTTAGGTAAATAAGGTGATGTCAGAAAATTTTAAGCCTTGAAACCCTTTAAAACTATGTTTTACACATCTTTGTATTTTTGAAGGATAAATCCGAGTATGTAGTCCCCAAAATCCCTCAATAACGTAAAACCGAAAATACTTAAGGGAAAGAAATGAGCTTTTTGTCTTTGTACAGGCTAAATCTGACCGCAAGAAATAAAACCAAATCTGACCGTAAGAAATAAAACCAAATCTGACCGTAACAAACAAAATCTCCCAGCAAAAAATATTGTGGCAATTAAAACAATATAACTCACTTGATAAGTAATGAGGAAGGACAACCCTTATCCGCCGTCCGGTCCAGGAATCAAAATCACCCGATCTAGAGTTTTAGCCCGAAAATAATCGCTATGACATGTTTCTTCGATCAGATCTGAGCGAGATACAACATAAGAACAAGCATAAAGATCGTAGTTAAATTCGTCTTTAGCAAGATACGTAGCAATTTTAAGTTCTAACCTATTAAACAAATTAAATCTGGAAGAAAAGAGCTTTTCTGGAGGGAACAATCAGGGCTTATTCCATAGACAAAGGGCTCAGTTATAAAGTATTAGGACTTACCTTGATGAGAATGGAAGAAGCTGGACTAGACAAAGACGATGGCACCGGTGCCGCCGCCGATTAAAAGGAGGAGGTTCTCAGTTGTGGTGTTTGCGGATAAAAGGAAGGGTGGAGAAATGGGTATTGTGACTTAAGACTGAGGGAGAGTCTCCCTGTAGTGAGATAGGAAAAGAGATTTGGGGGGATTTTTTTTATTGTTTCATTTCTTTTTTTTTTTTAATTGTTGAGAGCGGGAGAGCTAAAAAAGGCGGGGGTGAAAGTTTTTTTTTGCATATTTCACCCACTTAAACTACTTTTTATTTTTATTTTAAAAAAAAAAAACACTTTTGTTTCAACTTTGAACACATTGAAATGCTAAATTACAATAGTTTCACCCTTCAAATTATATTATGGCACCTTTATGTTATTTTTTTAATCTCAACCCTTATATGAATTCCAATTCTTTCACTTATATCCTTAAGAAAATATTTATACTTTTCAATTGAACCCTTATATATTAATTTTTTTAATTTCAACTCTTATGAGAATTACAATATATACTTACAATTATATCTTTGAGAAAATATTTATGCTTTTCAATTGAACCCAACACTAATATTCTTAATGCTAATACATAACATTATTTGAAATGGTGTTTAATGGGTAACAATGTTAATACTATTACAATACTAGTATAGATGAATTGTAATACATAAATGCTAAGCTACTCCATAATGTTAGTATAGAACTACAGATGAATTACAGAAGGTAACACTATTAATTATGCCACTTAGTAACATTAGGACAAATGATATGTTTATGGTAATATGTATGGTAATAGGGATAATGTGATGCAAGTACTTAACAGTAGTACATATGACATGTAACCAGTAACAATATTAATAGGCAACAGTAACATAATGATTTACAATGTGTAATAGTGTTAACAATAATATGTACTGATATGCTTACATTTTACCTATTTATTATATCCCTAATTTGTGATTTTGCAATATATTTTGAGTACAAATATGCCATTTATGTGATTTTATCTTTAATTGTAGTAATTGTACTCAAATGAAGAATTGTTGAAGTTTTGAGCTAAAATCGAATTAAAAGCAACTCAATGGAAAGAATTGAAGATTGGAGCAATTGATGGGGAAGAAATTAATGAGTTTAGAGAATTGGAGGGCCAATGATGCAATTTTAGAATGTTTAATTTTTTGGAAAATTGGCCGAAGGTTATGATGGTGCGGCTGATTTCAGATTGGAATTGGATAAGAATTTTAATCCCGATATTATTTGGGAAACAAGTTTTCTTGCTCTTCAAGAAGTAGGGTTTAGCCGGAAGTCTATAAAAGGAGGATTAGGGATTTATTTTTACAACAGAACTGAACCGAAAACTAATCGAAAACCCAAACCCGAACTGCATCTTCTCCGCCGAACCACCGAACCTTCACCTCCACCGGAGCTTTCCTTCTTCTCCTTCGCGCAGCTTCCTCCATCATTGATCACCGAAGCAGCCGGCCACCACCTTGACCTCCATCACCGCCGCTGCAACTTTCCTTCATCGGCGGCATCATCATCTTCTTCACCTTTGCGCATCCACCTTCCTGGTCACGCCGCAACACCTTGCTTCCTCTCCTCCACTCCACGAGGCAGCCAGCAGCACCATCATCTCCCTCATCCACGCACCGCCGGCTTGCTTCCATAACCACCACCTTGCTGAAGTTTCATCGTTGCTTCACCTTCATCCACAACACCTAAGCAAGCACACCGGCAGAGTCACGCCGCACCACCAAAGCAAGCACCAGCCGCAAAGCTAAACAACCGTCGGGGAGTTTTTGGCGGTTTTTGGCTTCATTCGAGTTTTGGAGTTTTAATTATTTAATTTATTTATTTTTATTATGTCTCTAAATATTATTGAATTATTTTTAATAATGTTTAGTGGCTAAATTCATTTAATCTAGGGCTTGGGTGTAGCCACCGAATTTATTTGGTTTATTATTATTTGACTTTTCCATTAATTAATATTTGTTATTCTTGTTTTAATTCGTGTAAGTAATTGGCCACTATTTGCATGTCTGAAGATATTAATCGAAGTAGCGAGAGTGGAAGATTAATATTAGTTCGTAGGAATAATAAACTTAGGTTGTAAGCTACGAGAGTAAGATTATAACCTTTGCAATATTTGATTCTTAATCATCTTAATGTGCTTTTGTTAATCCCTATAGTCACGAGAGTAGTCATAGGGTTAATGTAAGTAAGAGAATTATAACACGAGAGTGAATAGTTCTTAATTAGGTGAATCGTTGTGAGATTAATGGAAGTTAAAAGTCAGATATTTATGAACCGAACTAACCCAAATATTCGGTAGGTGAACCCAATGTCCTAGGTTTTCTTGGTTTGATTATTTGAATTAATATTATTTGCTTTTATTTTATTTTATTTATTTTAGCTTTAAATTTTATAAATCTGAGATCCTCATTTATCTAGATAATAATAGGAGTAATTTATACCTGGTAATTAGTATTCCTTCTCTGTGGGATCGACCCTGCTTGCTACTTTACTACTAGTAATTGTATTAAGTAGGTAATTATTATTTGACTAGTGTGATGACGGCTTGTCATGTAAATTTAGAAAAATTATAGTAATATAGTAATCATAGTATTAATGTTCTTTGTCATTTTTTCTCTTAATAGAAAAAAAAATAATAAATTTCTATACATAATTTGGTAAATGATATGACCTAAAGCTCTTTATAAATTAATAAAATTTAATTCATTAATAATTTTTTAAATGATACTTTTATTAATAAAGTAAAAAAGTCTATAAATTAATAAAATTTTCGAAGCCTTGATAATAATAATCTAAATTATAGAAGATCTGTTATTGTTTATATAAATTGTCGTCTCACTGACAGTTATAATAAAATTTATTTTATTATAATTTTATAGGCTTAATTTAATTATATTTTGGAGTTTATTAATTGATTTTATTATTGTTTTGTTAAAAGATGACTATTATGTACTCTTACGAGCTATTTTACGGAGTTGGAGTTAAAAAGAAGCTGAGAAGATTTCATCAAGTCAAAGCTATTATTTACAAAATCTTGATGGCTTGATTTCACTGCAAAAGATTTGGATAAATATTGAAGACTTTTACCAACTTGAATACTTTAACCACTAAATCTTTATTTAGATGGGTAAAAGAATCATGGAGCAACAACCTGCAGATTTGGGAATCAACATATATGCAGTTTAGATAGGATTTTGACTCCTATATCTTTGAGATTTCGGTTGGCAAAAAGGCACTATAAATAGAGGCTTGTTAATTGATCAAAAGTGCCTCCCCGTAGCTTACATTTTTTGGCTGCTACTACTTTCTCCATTTTTGCCACCATTTTCATTTAGCCTTTTGTTTTAATTTTTTTTTTACACCTTCAAAAATGTTTCTAGTCACTATGAGTGGCTAGTTTTCTTCATTTGGTTCAAGGATTTTTATTCTTTTATTTTATATCTGAGACTACAAGTTTCACTTTATTTTTTCTACTTTTGATTCAAATACTTGTCGATTTTAATTTTTTTTTATGAGAGTAGATACTTGATTAATCTGACAATTTAATCAAGTATTTTCTTCCTACTGCTACCAAATTGTTTATGTTGCGCTATCGTCTTAAACATTTAGCACTAAGTAGCACATTAGCAGATTATGCATATTGGTAGTGACACGTTGAATGTGCATAATAAGTCTAACTAGGAGATCAATAGGACAAAAACATTTTAATTGCAGCTATCTCAATTATTTTAGTTTTTGGTTTAACTAAATTTTCAAAGTTTTTATTGCTAGTATAATTTAACATGGAACGCTATTATGCCCAGTTAAATTATACTAAGTTTTGATTAGGTGCTGAGCTTGGTCAAATATTTTTAGAAAATATAAGGCTTTTTACGGCTATCCTATTAAGCCTACGGTTGAATGCTTGAGTTGTAGAAAAATGTATTTTTAGTCCATGATCTATAATATAATTGAATTCATTCCTTGAACCAAACTTTTCTATTATTATTAGTCTCTGTAATTCTATTTAGTTTAATTTGTCATTTTATTTTGAAGAAAGAAAAATCCCCCCAGTTTGCATTTTTATAAAGCCAAGTGTTAAAAGTCGGCTCTCTTGAGATTCGACCTGATTCCACTATTTCTACAAATTAATTTTTTGGTCTGTTAGGAAACCAGATTAATTTTTGCGGGTCTCGACAAACCCGTCAAAATTTTGGCGCCGTTGCCGGGGAGCCACTTCCTTTGGCTCTTGGTTTTATTATTTTATTACTTTTTTTTCTCTTATTCCAAAACGAAAAAACAAAGTTGGTTAAGTTTTAGTGTAGTAGTACTTTTTTTTTCTATTATTATTATAAAAAAAAAGATTTTTTTTTTGTTTTTATCTTGTGTTGTTATTTTCTTTTTCTCGCTAATTATTTTTTACTTCGTTCTAATTCACAGGCCATCATTTCCATTGCAGATCATCTTTTGTCCAGTAGTGCTGCATCGGTTGGCCTCCGATTTGGGATTTTGGTCTTTGAAAATTTTCTTTTGCAGTAGCCACTAACGGCTCAATCCAGGGAGCAACTTGTTTTTGGTGGAAAAGTGTCGTTGTTATATTTATAATTTTGATTTGTGTTCTTATTTGTGCAATTTTTTGTGTTAAGTTAATAATTGTCTTATTTTGTTTTTTTTTATTTTTTTATTTTGTTAATCTAACTGTCGTGCTCTACTATAATTGTTTCTATAAAAAAAAAAGTCCCATTTTTTTCGTGTGTGCAATAAGTAGTCTTCTTATGTTAGTTTATTGTACTGTTTTGCATCTCTATTTATCCATGCTAATTATTTTAAAATTTTGTTGGTGCATGCTAGTAAGTGTAGGAATTTTATCATTTTAGATTGCTAGTTTTTTGTGCTTTTTTTTGAGCTTTCTGGTTTATGAGTAGTCGTCGTACTGGAAATAGTGATCTTAATTACATTCCTGAGATTGAAAAAGCTGCTCGTCTGTTAAGAAAACAAGCTAAGAAAAAGAAAGCTAATTTGCATTCTAGGGTGAATTTAGATTCTCAGTCATCAAATTTTGATTTTGATTCTCAGGAAGAAGAAAACATGGGTGAAAATAATAGAACTTTGAAAGAATTAGCTGCACCAAACTTGAATCAGCAGCCTCTATGCATTAATTTTCCAAATGTTGAAGCAGCGTTTAAGCTTAAATCTGGTATGATACATTTACTTCGTACTTTTTGTGGTTTTGCAGGAGAAGATCCCCACAAGCATTTGAAAGAATTCCATGTTGTCTGTTCAACAATGAAACCACAGGGTATTACTGAGGAGTAGATTAAGCTAGGAGCGTTTCTTTTTTCTTTAGGTGATAAAGCAAAAGACTGGCTGTATGATCTTCCCTCAGGTTCAATCAACACATGGAACGAGATGAAGAAATTATTCTTGGAGAAGTTTTTCCTTGCTTCACGAGCTGCAAATATAAGGAAGGATATATGTGGCATTCGACAGATGACAGGGGAATCCCTTTACGAGTATTGGGAAAGGTTCAAAAAGTTGTGTGCCAGTTGTCCTCATCATCAAATTCCAGACCAGCTCTTGATCCAATATTTCTATGAAGGTCTTCTGCCTATGGATAGGAGTATGATAGATGCAGCCAGTGGAGGAGTTCTTGTTGATAAAACACCAGCGGCTGCACAGTAACTAATTTCAAACATGGCTGAAAATTCTCAACAATTTGGATTGAGAACAGACGGAGGTGTTAAAATGACTAATGAAGTAAGTCATTCTGCTTTTGTCAATCAAATTTCTGATTTTTCTTTGGTTCGTCAAATGGCTGTAGGACAGTTACAGGCAGCTAAAGTTTGCGGAATATGCACAAATTCTGGACACCCAACATACATGTGTCCTTCTCTTCTAGAAGACCCAACTCAACAAATTAATGCCATAGTAGGATTTCCAAATCAACCACAACGAAAATATGATCCCTACTCAAACACCTACAATCCTGGATGGAGGGATCATCCAAACTTCAGTTATAAAAACCAAGGTGGACAACAAAGATTTCCACATGTCTACAATCAGCCACCTCCATCTCAGCCACCAAATTCAGGTACTTCTTTTGAGGAAATTGTTAAAAATCTTGCTATTAACACTCAACAATTTCAACAGGAAACAAGGGCTAGCATCAAAGACTTGGGAAACCAAGTTAGCCAACTTGCCAACAGTGTGAGTGGATTGGAAGCTCAAAATGCTGGAAAGTTACCTTCACAAACGGTCATAAATCCCAAAGAAAATGTTTGTGCAATGATGTTAAGAAGTGGGAAAGAGATCCAAGCAAGTCCACCTTCACTAGTGAAAGAGGTAGAGGAGAAAGAAAAGGAAGAAATCAACAAAGAATCTCCCAAAAATTCAGTTGAGGTAAAAGTAAAACCTTCATGGCTTAATACTTATTATAAACCTGTTCCTCCATTTCCTAGTGGGTTGATGGAAGATAAAAAAGCTGAACTTGAAGAAGGGACATTGAACACTTTCAAAAAGGTGGTGATCAACATTCCATTGTTAGAGGCTATTAAGGAGATTCCCAAGTATGCAAAATTTCTGAAACAATGGTGCACTAAGAAGAAGAAGTTCAAAGATAAGGGAAGTGTAGTAGTAAGTGAAAATGTTTCTACTATCATGCAAAGAAAATTACCAGAAAAATGCTCTGATCCAAGTATGTTTACAATTTCATGCATTATTGGTAATAAGAAAATTGAGTTTGGTCTGATAGATTTAGGGGCATCTATTAATGTGATGTCATTTTCTTTATACAATGCCTTAAATTTGGGACCGCTAAAAGAAACAAATGTGATTATTCAACTTGCAGATGGTTCGCATGTTTATCCAGAAGGAATTTTAGAAGATGTTTTAGTACAAGTTGATGAACTAGTTTTTCCTGTAGATTTTTATATTGTGAAAATAGAAAATGGTCATGCTAATTGAACTCCAATTTTGTGAGGAAGGCCATTTATGAAAACTACAAAAACTAAAGTTGATGTAGATAAAGGCATTATTTCTGTTGAATGTGATGGTGATATAGTTGAATTTAATGTTTCTAAAGCATTAAAAGTTTTTAATAATTCACATTCTGTTTGTGCTAATGATGTTAATTTGATTGGCATAAGTTAATCAGGTTGAGCTGGATGTCGAGCATAACGACATAAAACAATTGCGCTTTTGGGAAGCAACCCAAGTTTAAAGTTTCTTTCATTTTGATTTGGTTCAAATTTTACTTGGTTTCATTTGTTTTCAGTTTGTTTTCATTAAAAATAATAATAATAATAATAAAATTAAAAAATTAAAAAGTAAAAAAATCTGGAAAAAAATAATAACTTTAGCATTTTCTTTTTGTTTATTTATCCTTTTTCTTTTATTTTCAGGAGCTCATTTGCTCATGATGAAATCGCAACTACTCTTCATTATCCCCATCATTGGCGATTGCTTTCACATCATGAACCATGTAGCTGCTTGTGGTATCAACTCCAAGTCTTCACATCTCAAAAGAAAAAAAGAGAGCTTTCTAAACTCATTAATTCACTGATTGTTTTGCTGGTTGTTTTCCATAATAGCTGAGTTGCTCCTTGTTACAAAAAGTTGAATGACATTTGACTAGAAAATTTTGCATGTCTAAGTGCTATTATATTTTCTATCTTTTTCTTACTCTGCATTTTTTCTAGTTTGCACTGAAAGATGTTGTTCGAAACTCCTGGTTTATTCGAAACTCCTGGTTTACTTCTTGTTTGTGCAAATATGTTGTCTTACATTGAGGACAATGTAAAAATTAGGTGTGGGGGAGGATTTCCTTCTTACTAAATATTTTTCATAAACCCCTGCAATACTTTCTGTGTCAAAATCCCCAATTTTTTTAAAAAACTTTGGCTCTCTATATGTGTTAATTTGTCAATTTATTTCAAATGATTTAGAGCCAAAATATTTTTGTGTATCCCATTGATTTTAATGGTTAAGAATGTGCCATATTTGATGCAAATTTAACCCTTTCCGTGAGTTTTCATGGCCAAAGAGCACACTTGCTCAATTTTCGAGTGTTATCATTCATAGTATGTTACTACACTGTTTTGCTCATGTCATACATTTCATAGCTGCATTGATGAATTTGTGCAATAAATGATAAGGGCATTTAGGATTTGCCAAGTTTAGCTATCGCAAAATCATACCTTAATTGTTTACCCCTAGTAACCATTTCAAGCCTGGGCCTATTTTCGAGCTCCACCAATATAATTCAGAGTCTAATTTTTAGCTATCTTTTCACCTGTTATTCGGAGTATGTATGATCACTACTTGATTTTGGTTTGCGGAAAGTGGTTGTGCAGTGGCAATAGTGGTATGGTAGGTTGTAGGATATGTGTCTTGTTTTAAGTCCAATAATGTTTTAGCTCTGTATATACAAAAAGTCAGGACGGTGCCAAAAAAAAATGTTATGAAAAAAATAAAATGAAAAAACAAAATGAAAAAAAAATGCAATATGCGAAAAAAAGAGAGAAAAGAAAAAAAGGCACTTATGTTCTGTTTTCTGTCCATTCAGTTATTTGATTTATGCTTCAATTTCGTTTTTGTTTTAATAATAAAAAAAACAGAAGAAAAAGAAAGAAAATAAATAATAAAGGGGGTTTGGTGTTTACAATATTTGAATATCTTTTTTAGAACATCATAACTTGGTCATCAAAAGTCTTGGTGACTTATGTTTTATGTAATAGTTCATTTAGTAGATTGGGATTTGGTTTGTAATAGTATATCATTGTTGCCATCGTATGGGTCATCTGGAATGATGGTGAGAATTAAGTATGTGGTCTACATATTGTCGGTAATTTAGCCTTCTTATCCATATTTATTCTACCCTTTGAAATTCCCTTGACCCATTACAACCCTATGAAAGACCCTTTTGATGTTGCATGATTGTTCATTTAGTGCTAAGAGGATTTGATACATGATAAACCTATGGAATGCATACTATGTTTATGATTGAGTGCTTACTTATAAATATCCTTTTCTTTTGAGTGTATTAAGTGAATCTTTGTGAAGTATTAAAGTTTGGTACATTCTGACAATACTATCTGAAGTTGATGGGTGCAGTGCACATGTTTTCTAAATGATGAGTGATACTTTGCTTGTTGCTGAAATTTTCAAAATTCTGATTTTTCTTAAAGTTTTCAAAAGATTTCAGGATGCTTGAGGGCAAGCATGGTTTTGGTGTGGGGGAACTTGACAGTTATAATAAAATTTATTTTATTATAATCTTATAGGCTTAATTTAATTATATTTTGGAGTTTATTAATTGATTTTATTATTGTTTTGTGTTAGGAAGTAAAATAGTAAAAGATGACTATTATGTACTCTTACGAGCTATTTTACGGAGTTGGAGTTAAAAAGAAGCTGAGAAGATTTCATCAAGTCAAAACTATTATTTACAAAATCTTGATGGCTTGATTTCACTACAAAAGATTTGGATAAATATTGAAGACTTTTACCAAATTGAAGACTTTAACCACTAAATCTCTATTTAGATGGGTAAAAGAATCATGGAGCAACAACCTGCAGATTTGGGAATCAACATATATGCAGTTTAGATAGGATTTTGACTCCTATATCTTTGAGATTTTCAGTTGGCAAAAAGGCACTATAAATAGAGGCTTGTTAATTGATCAAAAGTGCCTCCCCGTAGCTTGCATTTTTTGGCTGCTACTACTTTTTCCATTTTTGCCACCTTTTTCATTTAGCCTTTTGTTTTAATTTTTTTTTTTTTACACCTTTAAAGATGTTTCTAGTCACTATGAGTGGCTAGTTTTCTTCATTTGGTTCAAGGATTTTTATTCTTTTATATTATATGTGAGACTACAAGTTTCACTTTATTTTTTCTACTTTTAATTCAAGTACTTGTTGATTTTAATTTCTTTTTATGAGAGTAGATACTTGATTAATCTGACAATTTAATCAAGTATTTTATTCCTACTGCTACCAAATTGTTTATGTTGCGCTATCGTCTTAAACATTTAGCACTAAGTAGCACATTAGCAGATTATGCATATTGGTAGTGACACGTTGAATGTGCATAATAAGTCTAACTAGGAGATCAATAGGACAAAAACATTTTAATTGCAGCTATCTCAATTATTTTAGTTTTTGGTTTAACTAAATTTTCAAAGTTTTTATTGCTAGTATAATTTAACATGGAATGCTATCATGCCCAGTTAAATTATACTAAGTTTTGATTAGGTGCTGGGCTTGGTCAAATATTTTTAGAAAATATAAGGCTTTTTACGGCAATCCTATTAAGCCTACGGTTGAATGCTTGAGTTGTAGAAAAATATATTTTTAGTCCATGATCTATAATATAATTGAATTCATTCCTTGAACCAAACTTTTTGATTATTATTAGTCTCTGCAATTCTATTTAGTTTAATTTGTCATTTTATTTTGAAGAAAGAAAAATCTCCCCAGTTTGCATTTTTATAAAGCCAAGTGTTAAAAGTCGGCTCTCTTGGGATTCGACCTGATTCCACTATTTCTACAAATTAATTTTTTAGTCTGTTAAGGAAATCAGATTAATTTTTACGGGTCTCGACAAACCCGTCACTCACTCATTAACCAAAGGAGCAAGTGGTCTGGTCGTAAAGTATTTGTTTCTTTCCCTGTCTTAGAGCTCTTGATTTTGAACCTTCTTGGCATTTATGTTTTCCAAGTTTTTGGGCCTTTTTTTTTTCCAAATTTTTGGAAGCTTTTTTCCCTTTTCTTTAAAAAAAAATAATCTTATTTCCGATTTATTGTACAAAAATATTTTAAATACTTACCCCCAAAATATTATTATGACAATTAATTAATATAAATTTGGATAAAAATCCGATTTAAAGTAATGACAAAATAATTCATCACATTAATTAGTAAAACTTTGTTATGTTACAATCACAAAAATATTATTATAACAATTAATTAATACATTTTTTTAATAAAAATTCGATTTAAACTAATGACAAAAAATTCATCACATTAGTAAAACTTTGTTATGTTACATAATATAGAGTATGTAAATACCATAAAATAAAAATAAATAAAAAAGGAAAAAAAATTAAATCACCCACGGAAAACCTAATGCCATGGGTAATTCGTACCTAAATCAAGATCTACCCACAAATTACCCACGGAAATATTTTCCACAGAATAATTCGTGGGTAATTCGTGGGTAAGTTAATATTTATCTGTAAACTACCCACGAAAATATTTTTCACAGAATAATCCATGGGTAATCTATGGTTAAAAAATTGGCGGGAGTTGGCGGGAAAAACTTACCCACAGAATACCCACGGTCAAAAGTAGCCGTGGGTGATTCCGTGGGTATGTTTGTGGTTATAACATGGTTGAACAAAAATAAATTTTTTTTTCGAATTTTATGGGTAATCCGTGGGTATTCCCTGGGTAAATACTCACGGAATACCCACGATAGAAAAATCCGTGGGTGTTCGGCCATTTTCTTGTAGTGAGTGCAGTATGCGCGTTTTCTATTTGAAATGGAAATAGTGGACAGTGTGCCTGGTAAAATAGTTTTTGAAGATGAAAAGGGGATCATTTGGGTACAGAAAATCACTTATGAATGGTTACCAGCTAAATGTAGCTGTTGTGGTGGTTATGGTCATAAGTCAGAGCAGTGTAGAAAGAATGTCCCTCCACCTGTGAGAAAAGAGCCAGTAACTAGAAAACCAGCAACTGAGTGGAGGAAATCTGGAAGCTGGGATTGAGGTAATGTCAGTAAACAAGGAATCGCAGCGGAAAATAAGGGGATAATGGATGTGAAAGCCATCAATATAGATCGAGGCAATGACAAGAACAGTGAGGTTGCTCAGAAGAAGAGTAATGTAGCTGAGAAGGAACACTCTGTTGAACTACGGCAAGTGGATCAGCTGTCTGATAAAAGGGTTACTACTCAGGGAACTGTAGATGGGAGTTTGGTTTCGGTGAGCTGTCAAGATAATGCTGCTTTGAATACTGTTGGTGGAAATCAGAAAACGTGGAAGCAAGTAGAGGGGAGGGGAGTGGTACAACATGACCCTAGTATCCATGTGTAGCATACTATCATGGAATATCAGGGGTCTAAACTTCATCCTTAAGCAAAAGGAGTTACACTGAATAATACAAACTAAAAAAACTAATATGGCTTGTATAGAAGAAACGAAGTTATCAGGTGAGAGGTGTGATGAGTTAATGAAAAGGAATTGGAATGGGTGGGGATGGTTGTCGAATCTGGCTGATAGTACCAAAGCCCGGATATTGTTGTTTTGGGATAACAGTGTAGAAGTTCAGCAGTTAGCTAAGTCCAATCAATATCTTCATTGTTTGGTTAGGCTTAAGCAAGATGGCAAACAATTTATGTTTACAGGGATTTATGCGAGTAATTTACTAGATGAAAGGGGGACCCTGTGGGAGGATTTAAAGGAGATTGCACAAAATATTGTAGTTTCCTAGATTCTAATGGGGGACATCAATAGTGTGTTAAAAGCAGAAGAGAAATCGGAGGAAGACCAGTCACAAGTACTGAGATTGAAGCATTCCAAGCTTGTACTAATGAATGTAGAGTGCTTGATTTATAACAACAAGGAAAATTGTTTACATAATGCAATGACCAAGTTGGTAGTGAGAGAATATATTCTAAATTGGATCGGGCCATGGTAAACGACGAGTGGGTTGATATGTTCCCATATTCTTTGGCAACCACCATGCCGGAGAGTTTTTCGGATCATTCTCCCATTCTAGTGAAACTCTATGGTGAAGTAGTATCGGAACCTAAACCATTTAGGTTTTTCAACATGTGGAGCCAATCTCCTTAATTTTTGGAGATCGTTCAAAAAAGCTGGGAGCAACCTGTTAGGGGGTCTTACATGTTCCAAGTGTGTACTAAGTCGAAGAGATTAAAGCCCCAGTTGAAAAAACTGAACAGGGAACAGTTTTCGGACATTATCCAGAAAGCGGAAAGTGATCAGCAGCAACTGCAAAAGCTTCAGGAGGTTCTGGCATCGCAACCAGGGAATGAGAATCTGCAAATGCAAGAGAGAAGAGCTTATGAAAAGGCCATTTATTCTAGCAAAGCAGCATTAAGTTTCCTTAAGCAGAAGGCCAAAGAAGAATGGTTGGTAGCAGGGGATGAGAATACTGCATTTTTCCATTCCAAACTGAAAGCTAGGAACATGAGGAATCGTATTTGGTCTATAGTTGATGGAGAAGGAGAGCTGATAAATAACTGGGACCAATTAGAGAAGCATTTCATATCTTTTTATAAGGCACAATTAGGCCAATCCACCAAAAGGAAAGTTGCAGATTAAAGAGTGTTTGAGCAGGGAGCTAAACTGACTGTAGAACAACAAGTTCAATTGATCAAACCAGTGGAACATAGATAAGTCAAGGCTACTATATGGGAGATAAATGCAAATAAAAGCTCGGGACGAGATGGATTTGGGGCGGGTATCTTCAAATCAGCCTGGACCATAGTGGAGAAGGATGTCATCAACGTAGTCTTGGAATTTTTCAATACTGGTCAGGTACTACCTCAGATCAATTCTACTGTTTTGACTTTAATTCCAAAAGTGACTGTGCCATTAAATGCTTCACAGTTTAGACCTATTTCTTGTTGCAATATTATTTATAAGTGTATTTCTAAAATACTGTGTAATAGATTAAAGCCTGTTTTGCCTGTGTTAGATGATGAGAATCAAGTGCCTTTGTGTAGAATTGACTTATTCTGCACAACATTTTGATTACTCAGGAGTTGATTAGGCTTTATAGGAGTAAAGGGATTTCAGGTAGGGTTATGATGAAGAGAGATATCCAAAAAGCTTATGATATGGTAGAATGGGGGTTTGTACATGAGATGTTCGGCGGGTATGGATTCTCTGAGAGCTTTAAACAGTGGATCATGTCCTGTACAACATCCAGAACATATACATTGTCCTTAAATGGAAATTGTACGAGTTTTTTTCATGGTAAGAGAGGTTTGAGACATGGAGATCCTATCTCTCCTCTCCTCTTTGTGTTGGTGATGGAGTACATGACTAGAAGCCTAAAGATGATTGCCCAGCAGCCCTGGTTTAAGTTCCACCCAAAATGTAAATCGTTGAAGCTCACAAGTCTGTGCTTTGCAGATGACCTTATGGTCTTCTGCAAGGCTGAGATGAACACCATAATAGGGATCCGGGAAGTTTTTAAGGAATTCTCCCAAGTTACGGGACTTAAAGCTAATGCTCAAAAATCGGAGGTTTTTTCGGGGGTGTTAGTAAGGAAATGCAGGATATCATATGTGGGATTACTCAGTTTAAAGCAGGTAAGTTCCCTATGAAGTATTCAGGGGTCTCACTGGCACCAAAGAAGTGGTCTCAGTTGGATTGTCAAGAAATAGTGAATAGAATGGTTGCCCGTATAAAATGTTGGAGTACATGTAACTTGTCCTATACTGGTCGAATTCAACTGATTAATTCAGTTTTAATTGCAATGCATGTGTACCGGGGATCCATCTTTATTCTCCCTCAAAGTACCACCAATGAGGTTAATAGAGTGTGCATAAGCTTCCTGTGGGGAATCAAAATCAATGAACGTTCTATAGCCTTGGTAAATTGGGAGGAAGTTGGCAGGCGAAAATCAGAGGAAGGTTTGGGTATTAGGGATGCCAAAATATGGAATAGGGCAGCAATATTGAAGCAAAGTATGGAATATGGCTCTAAAAACTGACAGTATGTGGATCAAGTGGATGCATGCTGTTTATATCAAATCCTCAACTATGTGGGATGTGCAACCAAAAGTGGATAGCAGTTGGCACTAGAAACAGGTCCTGAAGACCAGAGATCAAACAAAGGAACGCTTTGAGGGGAACGAATCGAAGTTTACTGCTAATTGCAAGTATACTGTTTCATCAAGGTATGATTGGTTGATGGGTAGAAAGACCAAGATGCCAGGTGCTCATTGTGTATGGTCTTATCAGAATATCCCTAAGCATGCAGTGATAAGTTGGTTAGTTTGGAAACAAAGGATTCTCACAAAAGACTGGTTGAGGAATATGAATATCCAGGTGAATGATATGGGATGTATACCGTGTCAAATTGATAATGAATTTGTGAAGCACTTGTTTTTTGAGTGTGGGTATGCATCTCAAGTACTATCAGAGGTACAGGATTGGATGGGTAATAGAAGAATATCCTGCTGTTTTGGTAGATGGCAAAAGTAGGTTGTGCATATTTGAAAGTGGGCTAAACTTAAAAGGATAATCTTTTTGGCTGTTTTAGTAGCATGTATTTACCATATATATTTGGGAGGAGCGCAATAAGAGATTGTTTGCAGAGAAGTCAATACCAGTGCAAGATGTGGTGATGTTGATCAAGAATGAAGTCAGAATCAGAGTTCAAGGAAGTAGAAAAGTAGCTTGGTCCAATGTTGAATTTGTAATATTGCAACAATTTTGGTAGTTTAAAAGTTTGATGAATAGCCTGTTAGTTTTGAATGTATATATGAATTATAGGCAATAGTGAAGTAGTTGATAGGGATGCATTGTAAAGCAAAGACTTTTTGAGTGTGCTCTTTTTTATTTATAAAAAGTTTACATTTAAAAAAAAATATTTTGTGCAAAAAAAAACCTGATATGGAGTATTTCAACTTAAATTTGTGCATGAAATTGAATAAGCTATTAATAAACACTTAAGTCAAATGATAAAAGTAGTGGACTGATTCAATATGGCCAGGTTATAAGTGATGGTATAAGAGTTCCAACTACTGAAACAAACTCGCCTTTTGCGAGTAGGTACAAAAAAAGTTAAGATAAACAAAAACTTGAAAAACTTGTCAAACTCAAATTCCATTATATGTGGGTGGATGGGACTATTATTGTTAGGTATTCTTTCCGAAGAAATAATAGACAAATCTCTTGCTCCTTTTTTTTCTATTGTAGTTTTAAACATTATATGAATATTTACCCGTTATAAATTTTACCAATATATATTTTTATGTCTGCAAAATCTCGAAATTATAGGGCATGTTTTTATCCCTTTCCTCTATCACCCAATAACATGATTGAAATAATTGGATATTTTATGTATCACGAATAAGGTTGTAGTTTAGTGTAATAAGGCCAAACTCGCTCTTCGTAAAAGGATTTTAATTAGGATTTTACTGTCATCTAATAATTTTAATATATTCTGGTTGAGTTATTTCTGCGGTCAAAGGGTTTTTTTTTTTTTTTTTCTGGGTGACATTCGGAACCCCATCAAAGATGGGTAAATCCACGTCCATTACAATAGCCTGCAAAACACAGTGGGAGGTAAACTACCCTAGGTAAACATGGAGTGACAAGATCGGGTGTGGTCAAAGGTTTTGTTACACAATAATATGTACATTTATTTAGGGACTATAACTCAGATATATAAAACCTCATTTTGATCGCCATAACATGTAAATCACGTTCGAAGGTAAAACACCATCGATAAGCTCAGGGTAACTAAATTTGAATCGAGTTTGTTTGATAATATATCCCACCATATACAGTAAAACCTCTCTAAATTAATACTTTATAAATTTATAACCTTTATTAAATAATAATTTTTATCAGTCCCAACTCGGGACCAGTATAAAAAATAAAAAATTCGATTAATTTATAAGATTTGAAGAATCCCTAATGTAAATATAGGTTCCCACATTTTCATAAATTAATAATTACCTAAACAAAAACTAATAATTTCTAGTAAAATATGAATCTATTGATTTTTGTTTTTTCTTAACAAAGGAGGTTCAAAATTTACAGTCGCAGAAAGAACCCTAGTACCGTATATATAAAGTTAGAACACTACAACAAAATGTAGTTATTGGGACGCTTTTGTTGGGACGCCTTCATCACAAGTGTCCTAATATGTATATATTGGGACGCTTCTAAAAAAGCGTCCTAATATAATATTTTAATAGGATGATTTCATACGTCTTCATAAAATGTGTCCCGCAGAGGAATATGACACTTTAAAATGTCCCAATAGTAACGATATGAGACGTTTAGAAGTGTCCATATAAAAAATTTAATGAGACGTTTTTACGTGCCACATTAAATATAAGCGTCCCAATATCTATATCTAACGGGACACTTCGAAATGTTCCGTCAGAATTTATTTTTTTTCAGCTCTTTAACTTTTTATTAGAAGTAAATAATAATTGAGGTTTGATTGCAATACTTACATATTTATTTGACTAGATACACTAATTGAGTCAATTTTGTTGTATTTAAATTTGTGCTAATAACATATGAGTAGATACTTATAAAAATAAATATTAGATTGCAACGCTTCTAATGAATTAGTTATGATTCGGATTGAAAGTAATACATTCTTGAGGATTTAAATGACAATTTAATGTTAAATGAGATTAGTTTGCACATACATATTGTTGTTTTTACATTTTAATAAATGTATTCTAACGCCCTAAAATTTATAGAATAGCCCTCATAATTAAAATGATATGTATACTAGTACTTATAAACTTTTAGATATAATAGTGTGGCACCTAATGTCCATTATATACTTGTAATTTTTTTAGTAGTTAAATGTACTATTAATTGTTTAATAGTATATGGTTCTCTAAATACAATTTATAACTTTAGTCCGTAATGAAGGCATTAACATACCAATGGTACTCTGTAATTTACTTTTTCATTATAAAATGCATAATCATTATTTACACATTTATAGTTGTAAGTTCTAAATTCGTAGTTGATACATATACCTTTATGTTCTTACCAACTAATGAACTGTTGATTATTAAGGTAACATATTATAACTGAATCATAGTAAACCATTTATTGCATACTATGAGTAGTAATCATGTCTGCACAATTAGATTTGGTATAATGTTTTGCTTCGTGTTTCATTTCTAGTTTGCTTACTACACGATATACATAAATCATGTATTAGCCATATCTCACCACATATTATTATAAACTGAAATGTTAACCAAGATGAGTGTACAGTTATACGATATTGATGAATAAACTTGCATACTTACTTCTATTGTACTCTACTTTTCAATGTCGATGACTGATGATTTTCTAATTTTGTATATTTCAAGCTATATACGAGTCGTTGTATGTATCTAAATTATTTTAAAGTGTGCAATTTATTTAATGTATCAAGATTGAAATGTAATCAACACGGGATAAATAAATAGAGTACAAAATTTTCAAAAAGACAAGTTTTGTAATTTCCACATTTTTTAGAAATGTTTGTACTAACATATTTGAATAATTAATAAGAATTCTTCGAAAAAAAATTCAGGATAATATAAAAAAATAAATTTGTATAGGAGAAAATTAAGAACCTATGAATATTGAATAGTTATTAGTAATTTGAAAATTGTATTAATAAAATGACTCGAAATGAATGACAAAATTAAAAGAAAAATAAATCATATGTTCGTAAGGAAAGGAGTTTAAATAAAACTAGTTTGTACTAACAAAATATGTACGGAGAGGGAAACGTGAGAAAAATAGAGGGAAATGAAAATTTTTTGGCCAAAAAAGGTGCCACACCCCAAAATTTCCCCCATTTTTCTACAACCCCATCACCACCACTTGTCTTTCTCTCATCACTTCCTCTCAAAAAACCCCCATCGGCTTCTTCTCCCTTCCCTTTCTTCAATTTCCAGATCTGAATGATTCAGAGCAAAATACTCAATACTAGTTTAAGAATGGATTGTCCATATAGAGCTGAGTGTCCTAGAGCACCAAAATCACTTTGTTGGTTTCAGAATTGCCCTTTTTAGCGATTTTTGAGTATTTTCTCTTCGCTTCATTTCTACCCTCTTGCGTACACCATAGCAAACCTGAAAATAGTGAAGTGGATTCCAGGAATTGCATATCCAGTCACTTGCTAAGCAAGAAGAGGGTTGTTTAGAAGATAGGATTTCATTGGATTTGGTTAGAGTTGCTAAGTTGAGGGCTAAAAACTACTGATTGTATTCAAAGAAAGCCATTGATGGCAAAGGGGTCGAAGGTAAACGCCAAAATATGGGTTCTGAAAGAAGTCCGGCAGCCCAAAATCATCAAGCCGAAGGAGAATGAAAATGATGGAGAGACTATAGTCTTTTCAGCATTTGGGCGGCCCTGGAATAATTTGAGGCTCAACTATCTTCTTTGCAGTTGCTTCTTGTTTTGCATTTTTAAAGTTTGTATTTTTTTGTTTTGCTCCTATCGATATTTTGTTGGAATTCTGTGGTCCTCTGAGTCTAATGGTGCTGTGCAATGTGAGACTGAATTCTTATTGTGCTTGGAATGCAGAGTATAAAATAATATATATTCTTGATTAATTTATAAAATCACTACTGGCCTAGGGATTAAGATTGGCTCTGGAGCTTCAAGAATATTGCTATGAATAGTATTCTGAGGAGTTCCGTTCCTTGGATGACGTCTCAGTTTTATGTCTGAGCTCGTTTATGTTTGATGAAAAAGGGTGAAAAATATTGGAACTGAGCCATTGCAATTAGGTGGACAAGCCTGCAATGTTTGCTAGTGTTTCTGAATATTATGGGACAGATAAATTGTTATGTGCATGTTGGTAACTTAATCCATTTGCGCTGCCTTTAAAAATTTGTATATTGTGAGCAATCATGTATCTAACTCTTCGCCATATATCTGGCAACGATTGATCTAGAGTATTTAAAGGTGCAGAATGAATTGAAATGTAGGTGCTGAAGTTATATGTTTTATCCCAAACTTGTTGGTTTTTTAGGTAACCAGAGTCAAGATGATGCATATCTTTAGCGTGCCATGTTTAAAAAGGATCTGTGAGAGTTACCATTCTGGAAGGTATTCGGTGTTACCTCTTTAAAGATATTTTAAGATCTAACAATGATCAAAGTTTTGTAACTATAAACATGCCTATTGAATATTTTTGTTACATCTCTATGTCGATGATCGATATGGCCATTTCGATCTTTTGATGCCGCAGGATTTTGCTGCTGTAATTATGAGGATCAGCGTGCAAAAAACTACTGCACTAGCTTTTGATTATGGGAAAATGGTGAGTCTGGAGGTCATAGCATTGTCATTGCAACTATTGTCAATATGGTTAGTTTGTCTAGTTTTAATTTCTCATTAAACTGATGCAAGTTTTTGGTGTAGCCGAGAGAGTACTCAAAATTGGCAGCTTGTTTTATGCGGCAACTTATAAAATATTTTGGCAATTATATGTTCTTACCATTCAGTACAAATAAATTTAGGCTTCTCGTATATAATTAATGATTGCAATTTTACAGGCTCCCTATTCTTAGCACGTATTGAACTGAGTAGTAATTGTAGAAAACTAAATTGTTCTAGTACAGATGATCAATGCTCTTGGTGTTTACTTCCCTATATCATGATATTGCCATTTTTTTGGAATGTAGGTGATCAACGAGGATGCTCAAGGATGGTTTTGATTTTGGCATAGAGCTGTTTCATTCACTTTGGTCGAACACAGAGGTCAAGGGCATTTTGTTCTTATTTCAATAGTTGGATAAGAATTTTCGATTTTCTTTTACAGATTATCATTGACATTGGATGAAAAATCAGTTGTATTATCATTGACATTCTTCCATAGTATTGAAGTTTACTGGGTACTGTTTTTTGTACTATAATTTGTTTTGGAAGTATTTAGATGGTTTTGGTTATTGCTTTGTTAAGGTACTCAAAAGTTTGATGGTTGATTGAATTGGTATTTTAGATGGAATTGGAATTCCATTTCTATATCTTACTATATTAGAAACAAAAACCACACTTAACAGAAAGCACCTCCATTTGCCATAGACCATTTCTATATCATAATTTTAAAATAAATTTTTATTTCCACATCTCCTAGACTTAAAAGCAAATGCAGTCTAAATTCACCTCTATTTTCTATTTTCGCCAAAACAAACAAAAAAAAATTACGGGTTCCCAAATCTTCATCTCCATCTCTACGACAATCGATTTCCTAATTAATCCCTTCTAATAAAAAAAAAAAAAAAATTCTTCATCAATCATCAGTTGAGAATATGCGGTAAAATATACTCCTTTTCTATCAACTACATCTTAATCGGATAAAATTTCGACTTCAAAAAATATTCTTTTTACCTCTCTACATAAACACAAAGGGAAAAAAATTCTCATTGATCTTGCTTCGGCCGTTGTGGTGGTGCCATTACTAGTATTAAAATTTAAATGATTTTATTTCCACAGATCATTTGTTTGGCTTTTATTTTTCTTTATTTTTCCAGTTCAAGAATAGTGTTATTACTATTATTTTTAAGCGTCCATCCGTTACAGCTATCGTAGCCGTTGTCAGGTAATATGATGTGATTTCTAATATGGTTAGTTAGTCTAGAATTTTTGTATGATTTTAGTTCTGTTTGGATTAAATTGATTAATTGAATTTTTGTTACAAAGTGTGGTTTTTTAAATTTCTTTTTTATGTTTCATTCAATTAGAGTAGTTTTCTTTTTTTAATTATTATGGTCAGTTATGAATTGTGTTTATTCTTTGTTTAATTGCTTTTGATTTTGTTTCACACTCCCGGTTGACCAATTATTATTATTATTATTATTATTTTATTTTATTTGCAAATGAAGCGCGTTTTTTTTTGTTTTCGGGCTTTCAAGAATATACTTTTTTGGATTTGGTTTTTGGACTTTTTTTAGTTCCTCATCATATAAATAGTTCAGTTCGCTTCTTCTAATTAATTTATGGGGAAGCCTTTTATGAATTTGAGGTGGAGAGAGAAGGAATGATGTTTCTACATTTATTTGTGTTTTATATATCATTTTTACTTTACAGAAAAAAATAAATTTTTCAATTTTTAATGGACTATCTTTTACTTTCTTTTTTTTTTTTATTTGCCATGGTGAGATGAGTTCTTTTTTGCTATAACTTGAAACCTATGCAAATTTACATTATTTTCATTCTCATATTTGTGATCAACCAGTTTCAACAATTAACCAGTTTTAAAATCATATTTTTGATATTTTACTACCTATAAACTTTTGGAAGAAATAGTTCTAACAATTCAGCGTATAACCTTTGGGGGAAGCTTGCTACAAAGCTATTATAAATCTCCAAAACTAAGTATTGATTTGACACAACCAATGGAGAACATCAATAAATTATCTTACTAATATTTAAACTTATTAGAATGCTTTTATATTTTGTCTAGCATTTACTTCAAGACATATATTTGATCAAGTTTATTTATATTTAAGAAGTAACACTTATCAAACATTTCTAAAACGTACCGGGCCAAATACAATTTCTTTTTATGCCAAATACAAACATTTCTATGATCACACTTATAAAACATTTCTAAATTCTTCAAATATTTCTAAAATATATCGGGCCAAATACAAAATGTTTGTATTTTTATGCTAAATACAAACATTTCTATGATCACACTTATAAAATATTTCTAAATTCTTTAAACATTTCTAAAATATATTGGGTCAGGAATGCGCGACCAGACATCACTAGTGATGTTATATGTTATTTTGGAACATTGAGATGCATGTTGGGTCTCTTGTAAGCGTCCTAATATATCTATAATGATATGGGACATATCTAAGTGTCCTAATAGAAAAGAACATACTGGGACCAGTAGGCAAAAAATTCTTTGCTAGTTCCAAATTGGTGGAGAAATGTTTTGCAAAAGGAACAGGTATGATTTTAATGTTTTTTCGTGATAATTCTGTTTTACTAACTGAAGTTCAATTTGCCTATGGTGTTTCAACGGCTACTTTAAGAGTACGAGGACATATTCCCCGAGGAGTTGCCTAATGAACTTCCTCCTATACGAGGAATAGAACATCAAATTGATATAATTCCTGCTGTAGTCATTCCGAATAGACTTGCCTATAGAGCAAATCCTGAGGAAACAAAGGAATTACAAAATCAAGTTGAAGAACTCCTTGCTAAAGGTCAAATTTGAGAATCTCTCAGCCCTTGTGTTGTTCATGGTTTACTTGTGCCTAAGAAAGATGGTACGTGGTTGTGTTGTTAATAAGATAACTATTAAGTATAGACATCCAATCCCTAGATTAGATGATATGCTTGAAGATCTTTATGGTGCTACTATCTTTTCTAAAGTGGATTTAAAATCTGGATACCATCAAGTAAGAGTTAGACAAGAAGATGAATGGAAAATTGCTTTCAAAACAAAATTTGGTTTGTATGAGTGGTTAATGATACCTTTTGGGTTAACTAATGCTCCTAGTACTTTCATGAGATTAATGAATCATGTTTGAGGCATTATATTGGTAAGTTTGTTGTTGTGTACTTTGATGATATCTTAGTATATTCTAAAAACTTACAAGAACATGTTGACATGTGAGAATTGTTTTGCAAACATCGAGAGAAGAGAAACTTTATGCTAACATGCCTAAATATTCATTTTGTGTAAATGAAGTTGTGTTTCTTGGTTTCATTGTGAGTGCAAAAGGAATTCATGTTGATGAATCTAAAATACAAGCTATATAGGACTGGCCTACACCAAGTAATGTGACACAAGTGAGATCTTTCATGGTTTGGCTAGTTTGTATAGAAGGTTTGTTAAAGATTTTTCGACTAAAGCTGCCCCTTTAAATGAGTTGATTTAAAAGGAAGTTAAATTTCTTTGGGGACCAGTTCAAGAGAAAGCTTTTAATGACCTAAAACGAGACCTTTCTAGTGCCCCTGTTTTAGCATTGCCTGATTTTAACAAAACATTTAAGTTAGAATGTGATGCTTCTGGTATTAGTATTCGTGCTGTTTTAATGCAAGATAAACGTGTTATAGCTTTCTTTAGTGAGAAGTTAAATGGAGCTTGTTTTAATTATCTTACTTATGAAAAGGAACTCTATGTTGTGGTTCGTGCATTAGAGACTTGGCAACATTATTTGTTGGCTAAGGAGTTTATAATTCATACTGATCATGGATCTCTAAAGTATCTTAAATCAAAAAACCGTCTAA
Organism: Oldenlandia corymbosa var. corymbosa; assembly: GCA_949775105.1. NCBI lineage: Eukaryota > Viridiplantae > Streptophyta > Magnoliopsida > Gentianales > Rubiaceae > Oldenlandia > Oldenlandia corymbosa. The sequence goes on from OX459123.1 coordinate 4,215,107, forward strand.
GTAAAAGACATGCTAAGTGGATTGCATTCATTGAAACATTTCCTTATGTTATCAAGTATAACAAGGGAAAAGACAATGTTGTTGCCGATGCTTTATCTTGACGTTCCACTTTGTTAACTTCTTTGGATGCAAAATTGATGGGATTTGAGTTTATTCAAGATCTATAATGTGAAGATGTTGATTTTGCTAATATTTTTAATGCTTGTGAGCAAAATGCTTTTGAAAAGTTTTATAGACATGAAGGTTATCTATTTCGAGAAAATCGACTTTGGGTGCCTAAGTGTTCACTTCGAGAACTTTTGATACACAAGGCGCATAGTGGAGGTTTAATGTGACATTTTGGTGTGCCTAAGACTTTGGATGTGCTCCAAGAGCATTTCTTTTGGCCCAAAATGAAATCTGATGTTCAGACTATCATTAATCAATGTGTGGAGTGTAAACAAGCAAAGTCTAAATCGCTTCCTCATGGACTTTACATGCCATTGCCTATCTCTACACAACCTTGGATGGACATTTCTATGGACTTTATATTGGGTTTACCTAGAACTCAAAGAGGTATGGATTCTATCTTTGTAGTTGTCGATAGATTTTCTAAAATGTCGCATTTCATTGCTTGCAGAAAAACAGATGATGCACGTCATGTTGCGGATTTGTTTCTGGAAGAAATAGTGAAACTTCATGGTGTTCCAAAAACAATTGTTACTGTTAGGAACGTTAAGTTCCTTAGCTACTTTTGGAAATCGTTGTGGGGAAAGTTGGGTACTAAGTTGTTATTTAGTACAACTAGTCATCCACAAACTGATGGTCAAACTGAAGTGACGAATCGTACTTTAGGAGCTGTCCTAAGAGCGATCATCAAGAGTAATTTGAAGAAATTGGAAGAGTGCTTACCTATTACTGAATTTGCTTATAATAGAATGTTCACTTTTCTACTCAGTTTTGACCTTTTGCAATTGTCTATGGTTTTAATCCATTAAATCCTTTAGATTTATCACCTTTACCTTTGAAAGATTAAGCTAGTTTGGACGGAGTTAAAAAAGCTGAGACAATCAAGAGACTTCATGAGAAAGTTCGCCTCAATATTGAGCGTAGGACTCCACAATATGTAAAGTCGGCGAATCATGGTCGTAAACAAGTTGTATTTGAACCAGGTGATTGGGTTTGTGTACATATGAGAAAAGAGAGGTTTCTAAACTCTAGGAAATCGAAGTTACATCCTCGCGGAGATGGACCTTTTCAAGTAGTGTCAAGAATCAACGACAACGCTTATAAACTCGCGCCACTAGGTAAGTATGGTGTTAGTGCTACATTCAATGTTTCTGACTTATCTCTTTTTGATTTTGATGAAGGTTTGAATTCGACGACGAATTCGCTTAAAGAAGGGGAGGATGATGGAGACCATCGAGCTAACACTAATGGAGAAGGACATGTTGCTGCCAATAATGGAGATGACGAGCAAGTTGGGGTCGTGAATGCTAATGAAGGATCTAAAGATGCTGCTTTAAAGAATAATCCTTACATACGTGATCCACTCTCAAACATTATTGGACGAATGACTCGTGCTAGATGCAAGAGGATGGATGAATCACTTAATAGTCTAATTGTTACTACATGGCTAAGGAAGAAATTAAGCTTGAAGATTACAAGCCCAAGACTATTAATTTGTTGCAAGTAACACCAAATGGACTTGGCCCATTTGGTGAGAAGGAATCTCGGCCCTCAATCCAAGGAGAGACCGCTGGCTACACTCCTCATGGAGGTCGAATGTATCCCTAAAGTTTAGGGATGAGATCATTCAAATTTTATTTCTTTGAAAGATAAGACTTTAAGGATTCAACTCATTGATGTCTAATCAACCATTGGATGAAGACTATATAAACACTACATCAAGATGGATGGCTAAGGTCACTCTACAAAGAAGATGATGATAGAGTTTTTACTTAGGGGAGATTCTATCTCTTTGCAAGATAGGTATGTTTTTATGAGAATATCTCTTTATATTTTGAGGTTATAATAATTCCTACATAGTTTTAAATGTCTTAAGACTAGTAAAAGCGTCTAGGTACGTTATCTTATCACTTAAGATAACTAGGAGTCTTTGGAGTTTGATTTAATTTCAAATTCATAGAGATAGGAATAAAGTTGAAGAGTTGCATTCTTCCTCTACTTCTTGGGTATAAATTCGGCCACCCCCTCTATAAATAGGGACCGAATTTCTCTTGTCCAACACACATTGTCATTGATATTTTCTGAGTGAAATCAAATTGGTTAGGATTTTATTCCTTTCGTGAAGTTCTTGTGAGGACTTCTTTATTTAGTTGTTGTATATGTGTTGTGACAATTATTAGACTTATCTATCTTGTTTAGTTCACTTGATAGTGGCGTCTTTAGCATTGGATCTTTCGAATCTTGGTTCTTAAGTTAATAGATCTCGTATCTATTGGGTTTTCCTAGGCAATTTTTCCGAGGGGTCTTTGCTTGGTTAGAAATAGCTCTCTTCATTCTTGATTTGGGTTTGTTCTACTATTGAACTCGTGAATTGATCCATGTGAGGTCAAATATCTTTTCTTTTGTTTGTTTGTTTTCGTGTGTTTTGTGTCTTTTCTATCTGAATTCTCCAAATTCCGCTCCCTCAAATCTCTATCTTTCTGAATTAACAAAGTTGATCTTTCATTAAGAATGGTTTTATCACAAATTGCTATTAGTTAGTTATGTTTTTGGTTTTCCCTATTTAGTCACAATGTTAATGTCTTATTTGATTTCAAATTATTTTTATTCTTTTTATTTTCAAAAATTTTGAATAGTTTCTTTCGAGGTTTGATTACAGTTACATAATATTCAATACTAACTTAATAGAAGGAAAGTTGAAATTTAAAAAAATCTAAATTATACTCAAATTTAAAGAATTAAATAAAACTGTAACTCTTATATATGTACGTCATACATATTAATGATTAGTCTATACTGTAGTACTTAGTAATATGCTTTATTATTACATAAATATTACACATGAAATTCTACGCGTATGGAAAACATAATATGCACTAATTCTCGATTTAATAGTTTTGGTTAAGGATTAAAAATAACAATGAATATGCACTAATTCTCCATTTATTAGTTTGGTTAAGGATTTAAAACAACATGAATGAGGATGAACCGATCGATATCATTATGGTTTGTTTGGTTAAACTGAACCGGCGGCTAAATCCACAATGACTTCCAAACTAAGTAGGTCCTTCATGAATATTTCTTGATAAGTTCTTCGTTGTTGATAAAGTTTTAGTATCCAATGATGTCAGTTTATAATTATTTTAAGTCCATTACTATTTAAATCATAATATGCTGAGCTCAACTTTGGCTGGTTGACCCCAAATTTCAGCTAATACAGGTTCCATCTAAGGTTAATTCCTTCTGATGGTTGTATGAACCTTAAGCCAAAATGTAAAGTGTGAAAGCAAAAAACACATAATAGTGTTTGTGTAAATGTAGAATTGAGTGAGAGACAATTGTGTTAGGGAAAAAAATTTAATTGTAAAGACTCATATTCTTATAGTGAAGTATTAATCACACGTGGATGTAGGTCTACTGAAAGTTCGAACCACATAAATTGTGTGTTGTATTTACTTGTTTGTTTTACATTCGATTCAATTGAGTGTGTATTGGATTAGTGTATAAGCCTGTATTTTGAAAACCGGACCAAAAGGTAAACAAGTAAATTAATTAGATTATTGATTTACCGTTTGACTGGTTAGAATCATCCTTCGAAACCAGTAAAAATCGGCTATAAAAAAATAAGAAACAATTTATTTTTCAAAATTTCAAAAATCCAGTTCAACCGGTACTAGTTTCTGGTCGAATTACAGTTTTACCAAATTTGACAGAGTTTGATCGATTTTCTGGTTAACTAGTTATTTACTGAAATCGAACCAGAAAGGCCTCTGATTTTCGATCCGATGCGATTTTCAAAATATAGTATAAACATCCAACAAGTAGTGTGTCGTGGGGATTAAATTATCTAACAAGTCGTATTAAAGCGACGTTGAGTTATTTTTGGGTTAGTAGAGCTAAAAAATATAATTACACGTGAAATGAAATACTCTCCAGTCTCATAAAAGAATTTATATTATAATTTGTAATTTCTATTGTTTTCATACAAATCAAAAATTAATTTTACAATACGGAGTAGCTTAGTTTGTGTAATTAATCTTGTAAGGTGAAGAACGCATTTCTGTCGTTACCTTCTGAGTGGTACTTAGTGCTGCCGGTTTTAAGCGATTATCTATAATAGCTGCCATGCTATGTTTTTCTTCCTTAAAAGAAAGAAAGAAAATATAAAAACAAAAACAGCTAGGGATCTTATTGGGATTGTACGATTTTGGCCAATTTCAAGAGCAAAGAATCAGTTTTGTAAGTAAAACATATAATTTTGGTGGGAATGCTAATTAAGAAATACATAAACCCAATCAACGATGTTGCTTTTTATTATAGTGATGATAATGGAAACAATTAAATATACTATTTCATCCATTCTAAAATAAGTATCGTTTTAGCAAAACAGAAAAATTCCAAAATAAGTGTCGTTTTCGGATTCCAATGCATTTTTTGTCAAAAATTTCCGAACGTACCCTCAAAAGAAATAATATTATTGGTGAGTATTATTTTAATGGGGTTGATTGATTATATTCTAGTAATCTAGCTATCCTATTTAAGTAGTTTTTAAATTGTGTGCAAACTCTAGAATGACACTTATTTTGAATTGGAAAGAGTATAAATTAGCAGGTCGGGAAGAAAAAAAAAAACATTTTACTCTGCAACATTAATGGAGATTTCATGAAGCTCGGTACATTAATTAATTCTTGGCATTACCTGGTAGCTAGTCTTGTACCCAGAAGAGTTGTTCCATGCACTAAGTACCAAATCTTATATTGGTACCATATAAGTCCAATGAAATTCTTACGGCGTTAATTAATTAATCTAATCTTTAATGGAAATTCTGAGCCCCATTAATCAATCGACAAATCTTAATATTCCTTCTGTCCCAAAATTATTGTCCAGTTTGAGATTTTACTTTTAGTACAATTTAAACTGAAAATAAAAACTCAAACTGGACAATAATTATGGGACGGAGGGAGTACCATCAAATTTGAATGATCTAAGGACCATATGTCACTGGCCAAACTTCTGTTACGTTGATGATTTTTAAGAAAGAACCTTCGCCATTAAATGTTTGTATAACACATTGTAATACTAATGGAAGACTGTGAAGTTTATGTTGTTGATGATGATATTGGGGTTGAAATTGAGAACGAAATTAAAAGCTACAAAATTTCATCAATGCTTCCCATGAAATATCACGAAAGAAAAAGTAGTTTCAAAACCAAATGGGAAGATGAAATCCTCAAATTTGATGCAGCCGTTCGTACTCTTTTGATACGTATCCAATGGTTCATTTTTTGGGTACTGAAATGGGTTCAATGAATTGCATTTGTAATAATCATATATAATAGTTAGGAGTTTCTCATTTCAATACACTTTGATTTTAGTACATCGTCTATTGTTTTTTCTTCGAATCACACGGGTACTGGTCTTTAACTGAACAAATGAGTCGCCTGGACTATGATTGTTTCCAAAATAGTAATCTTATGTATATACATCGAGTTGGGAGTATTTACCAAAAACATTTTCTGAAATGGTAACACGAATGAAATCCTCACGTTTTTGTGCTTTTAGATGTGTATAGTCCGCAACCCCATTTTCAAAATTAAAAAAAAAAAAAAGGTCCGCAACCCAATTACTTTTATACATACATTCAGAAACAAGATTCAAGCTAAAAATTAATACTCCCTCCAACCCTTAATATATAAGCCATTTTGATTTATCATAGATTTCACTTAATATGCATTTTTAATTAACAAAAAAATCTTAAAACTATCTTATACTCCCTCCGCCCCACAAAAATAGTCTAGTTTAATAAAAAAATTTGTCCCCAAAAAAATAGTCCAGTTTTACAAAAGTCAAAATTAATTGAATTGAAATGACTCAAAAAACCAAAAGAGTAGTGGTAAAGAAAACAAGGTCCACTTCCTTTGATTTTTATTTTTTTTAGTTTTCTCCTATTTTTTCAAATGATTATATCTTTTAATACATGAATAATTAAAAAATGCGTTATATATCAAATTAATCTACGTAACGAGATCTTTCCATCAAGATCCATTGTCAATTTTTTTGAGATAAAATTTTTTGATCAAATTTAAGTTGTAAAATAAATGCATATGTAGTTAACTTTTATAAAAATAACTAGAAGGGACATTAGTGGAAGTTAGGAGCATAAAATGAGTTGTACATTTGATGTTTTGACCAAATTAAAAAAGTTGTAAATTTTAAAACTGGAATATTTTTCTGGGACGGAAAGAGTAACAATCAAGAGAACATAACTAATATGAAAATATATTTTTGAAATTTTTTCGTCAATTAAAAATACACAGTAAGTAAAACTTATAATAAATTAAAATGTCTTGTATTAAAGACTAGACGGAGTACACAAGAATTTCATTTTATAAGAAAATAAAAACAAAAGAAAACAACAATAGAATAACTTCAAATGGTAAATAACAGCGACTCGACCGAGGTTCTTGGCTCCTTGAATCTCCACACGTGAACATGCAATGCAACAACATTTTCGATCAATTGACACTTTTTGATGATGTGTTATCATCTTTCTTCTTTTCTTATAGTGTGACGGACATGATGCGTCACTTTTCCATTACCCACTACATGAAATGGAAATTATTCCAAAATAACTCTTCAGAGATCACACATCCCTACTGGAGATCCCACTGGACAACAGAGGAATGTCGATGCTTGCGGATCAGTTCCACACATATATCCCTCACAACAGTTATTATAGTCAAACCAACCGAAAAGTGAGCCTTGAAAGCAAGTGCCGCAATGACTTTGTAGTAATTTCCTGCCAGGTGATTGATGGGCTTCAATCATGGACATCACCAAAACTGCATCCAGACGAGAAGGCACATTTGAAATGATTTAAACTAACAATGGAGGAAAACGAGATTAACCCCAAAAAAAAAGTAGAATGATTAACATATATAGTCCCTATATGTTTTTTTTTCTTAATTACTTTTGTAAGTTGTCAATGGTACAAGGTTAGATTTATTCAGTAAATCAGTAAAACTTAATTGAGAAAAAAATACCTAATTAATGTACCGCTGCAACAAAATACGATACTATTTCAAATTATAAGTCATTTTAACTTTGAAATACTATTTCAAAATATATGTGGTTTTTAATATTTAAATACTAATGTATTAATTTTATAATGTATAAATGACGTCATTTCTGCATATATTTATGGAGTGGTAAAAAAAATTTAACATACAAATTAACTGCTTTATTAGTAAGACATAGATATATAGAAGAGTATATAATAAAGGTACAACTGTAGATCAAAATTGAGTAAAATAATATTTTAATTATTAATTTATTTATAAAGATAAAGTTCAAACACCAAAATAACCTCGACAAATGTTATGATTTTTATTTTTTATTTTTAAAAAAGGAAGGGTGTACTTTGTGTGATGAATACTGCGCTATGTGTCGATTCAAAAATTTTATATACGTAGTGATGATGCCTATTAACAAAGTAAGCATAATCATAAAATTAGGAAAGAAATGGTGAATATCTTGAAAAAAAAAAAACAGGACGAATCCACAGGGAAAGAAAATATGTACGGTCTCCCTGTCAATGAAAATATACATACTCTCTGTCCCATAATTATCGTCTAGTTTGGATATTCACTTTTAGTATAATTTTAATTAAAAATGAAAATCCAAACTAAACAATAATTTTGAGACGGGAAAAGTATATAGCTATCTAAGGGAAAAACGTAACATCAGTTAGCTTAAACAGGATTCGAAAAAGATGCTCACAGGAGGTGACCAAAAGCAGCAGGAAAGTGGAGCCGGGATGAGTAAACTTGAGATGAGCCATGATTGTTGTTTTGTTATTTGTTAACAACTAATTGTGTCCTGACTTCTGATGATATTAATGCGCATAGAAAGGAACCCTATTTGACATGTATTTATAGTCAAAGAAAAGTGCATCACATCCATTTCAACTGTATATCCGTTGACTTGGACATTGATCCAACCAAGATTCCCGTTCTAAAGTAGCCGGTTCTGGATTTCATCACATTCCAAATCGTCAGTTGATGGAGACCATCAAACTAACACTAATAGAGAGAGACATGTTGCTGTCAATAATGGAGAGTACGAGTAAATTGAGGTCGTGAATGCTAATTGACGATCTAAAGATGCTGTTTTAAAGAATAATCCTTGCATTCGTGATCCACTCTCAAACATTTTTTGACCAATGACTCGTGTTAGGCGTAAGATGATTGATGAATCACTTAATAGTCTAATTGTTATTATAGGGGTTAAGGAAGAAATTAAGCTTGAAAATTATAAGGCCAAGACTATTAATTTGTTGCAAGTACATTTGGAGGGAAGGAATCTCAGCCCTCAATCCAAGGAGAGACCGCCGGCCACACTCCTCATAGAGGTCGAATGGATCCCTAAAGTTTAGGATGAGATCATTCAAATTTTATCTCTTTGAAAGATAAGACTTTATCTCTTTAAAAGATAATATTTCGGATGAATCCTTTTTATATTCGCTTTTCAAGCTTTTCTACAAGAAAGAGTCAACTCATTGATGTCTACTCAACCATTGGATGAAAACTACATCAAGATGGATAGCTAAGATCAATCTATAAAAAGATGATGATAGAATTTTTACTTAGGGGAGATTCTATCTCTTCGCAAGATAGAAATCTTTTTATGAGATTATCTCTTTGTATTTTGAGTTTAACTAATTCCTACATAGTCTTAAATGTTTTAAAACTAGTAAAAGTGTCTAGGTTCGTTATTTTATCACTTAAGATAACTAGGAGTTGAATATGCACTAATTCTCCATTTATTAGTTTGGTTAAGGATTTAAAACAACATGAATGAGGATGAACCGATCGATATCATTATGGTTTGTTTGGTTAAACCGAACCGGCGGCTAAATCCACAATGACTTCCAAACTAAGTAGGTCCTTCATGAATACTTCTTGATAAGTTCTTAGTTGTTGATAAAGTTTTAGTATCCAATGATGTCAGTTTATAATTATTTTAAGTCCATTACTATTTAAATCATAATATGCTGAGCTCAACTTTGGCTGGTTGACCCCAAATTTCAGCTAATACAGGTTCCATCTAAGGTTAATTCCTTCTGATGGTTGTATGAACCTTAAGGCAATGTCCCTTCGAATAGTTATCAGTTTTTAATGGCGGCTTTTTTGTAATTGCCTTATTTAATAGCTCAAGGTTAGCTGGTCTAATTTAATTGAATGGAAAGTGATAGTTGCTTCTTTGATTTAAATTAGTATTTACAAATGTCACGACGACTTTATTATCATAAAATAATTATTATTATGGTTGTTTTGTTTACATGAATTTCGTGGCGCACACATGTACAATGTGAATTGATGTTGCGTAACTCCTCAAAATCCAATCCAAATTCATTTTGAAATTAGTGAAAAAAGGCCAATAGAACTTATGGCTCTTTAGTATCAATAATATGTTTGTGCCAAAGTGTAAAGTGTGAAAGCGAAAAACACATAATAGTGTTTGTGTGAGTGTAGAATTGAGTGAGAGACAATTGTGTTAGGGAAAAAAATTTAATTGTAAAGACTCTCATATTCTTATAGTGAAGTATTAATCACACGTGTATGTAGGTCTATTGAAAGTTCGAACCACATAAATTGTGTGTTGTATTTACTTGTTTGTTTTACATTCGATTCCATTGAGTGTGTATTAGATTACTGTATAAGTCTGTATTTTGAAAACTGGACCAAAAGGTAAACAAGTAAATTAATTAGATTATTGATTTACCGTTTGACTGGTTAGAATCACCCTTCGAAACCAGTAAAAAAAAACCGGCTATAAAAAAATAAGAAATAATTTGTTTTTTCAAAATTTCAAAAATTCAGTTCAACCGGTACTAGTTTCTGGTCGAACTACAGTTTTACCAAATTTGACAGAGTTTGATCGATTTTCTGGTTAACTAGTTATTTACTAAAATCGAGCCAGAAAGGCCTCTGATTCTCATCTCGATGCGAATTTCAAAATATAGTATAAACATCCAACAAGTAGTGTGTCGTGGGGATTAAATTCTCTAACAAGTCGTATTAAAGTCACGTTGAGTTATTTTTGGGTTAGTAGAGCTAAAAAATATAATTACACGTGAAATGAAATACTCTCCCGTCTCATAAAAGAATTCATATTATAATTTGTAATTTCTATTGTTTTCATACAAATCAAAAATTAATTACAATATGGAGTAGCTTAGTTTGTGTAATTAATCTTGTAAGGTGAAGAACGCATTTCTGTCGTTACCTTCTAACTGGTACTTAGTGCTGCCAGTTTTAAGCGATTATCTATAATAGCTGCCATGCTATGTTTTTCTTCTTTAAAAGAAAGAAAGAAAATATAAAAACAAAAACAGATTGGGATCTTATTGCGATTGTACGATTTTGGCCAATTTCAAGAGCAAAGAATCAGTTTTGTAAGTAAAACATATAATTTTGGTGGGAATGCTAATTAAGAAATACATAAACCCAATCAATGATGTTTCTTTTTATTATAGTGATGATAATGGAAACAATTAAATATACTATTCCATCCGTTCCAAAATAAGTATGTTTTAGCAAAACAGAAAAATTCCAAAATAATTGTCGTTTTTGAATTCCAATGCATTTTTTGTCAAAAATTTCCAAACGTACCCTCAAAAGAAATAATATTATTGGTGAGTATTATTTTAATGGGGTTGGTTGATGATATTCTAGTAATTTAGCTATCTTATTTAAGTATTTCTTAAACTGTGTGCAAACTCTAGAATGACACTTATTTTGAATTGGAGATAGGAGAAGAAAAAAAAAACATTTTACTCTGCAACATTAATGGAGATTTCATGAAGCTCGGTACATTAATTAATTCTTGGCATTACCTGGTAGCTAGTCTTGTACCCAGAAGAGTTGTTCCCATGCACTAAGTATCAAATCTTATATTGGTACCATATAAGTCCAATGAAATTCTTACGGCGTTGGGTCGAACTATTGAGCGTCCTAATTTTTTCCTTTGAACGCCTTTAAAAGACGTGAAAAAATTATTTTTACCTTAAATTTTATTTTATTTTATAAAAAGTGGAGAGGCAAAGGAGAAATGATGGCTGGCGCAAAAGAAAAACACCACCTCCTTTAAGGGGTAGCGTGGATAATCTCGCCTCCCCTTAGAGGGAGGTGAGAAAATAGTTGGCGAAGGGACGCCACGGGCGCCACCTTTGTACTGATTGGCGAGCAAAAGCTCGCCAACCAAAGTGTGGGTGGCGCCATTTTGTGTGCCACCCACCTTAATTTTTAATTTAATTAATTAATTATTTTTAATACATTTAATTAATTTCATGTAATTATTTAAATTATTAGTTTGATGAATTTATTTAATTCATGTATTTATTTATTTATTAAAGTTTATTTTTTATCTATTTGTTTAGCAGTTAAACAAATAATTCTTACTTAAATATTTGGAGAATGTTTCTTAATTACGTAGTAAATTCTTATAAAAATTTATCATTTAGTTATGTAAAATTCTTTAAACTTAAACAAAAAATTATCATTTAATAAAAACTAAAACTTATGAATTTACTACCAAACAAATTATTTATTTTGTCATCGGTGCATCTAGCCGTCCTGGAAATATTTTTTTGAGAAAAAGAAAAATAGAAAATACGTTGAAACGAAAAATTAAAAAGCATGGAAAAAATATAAATTAATTTTATTTATTTATTTGATTTTTAATTTATACTATTACTAAATCAAATATTTAAGTTAAAATTATTTGTTTAACCACCAAATAGATAATAAATAAAAAAACTTAAATAAATAAATAAATTTAAAAATTAATGAAATAAATAAATTTAAAAATTAAAAAAAAGTGAATTCGGTTTGGTGAGCGTTTGCTCACCAAACCGAGGGGGGTGGCGCTAGTTTGTGCGCCATCCCCCATTCCAGGGGGGGAAAACTTCTCGCCACCCTTAATTGGATGGCGAGAAAATTGTGCGCCGCCCTTTAATGGGGGGCGCATTTCTCCTGCGCCAGCCATGAATGGCTGGCGCAAATATTCTTTGCCAGTTTTTTGTTTTTTTTTAAAAAAATAATAATAATACAGGTATAATGGTTAAAATATAATTTTTTAGGGCGCTTAAAGGAAAAAATTAGGACGCTCAACAGCTTCCCAGTTTTTATTAAGGGATGACGTGATATCATACGTCGTCGTTTTAGCTGGTGGGGGGTTGGGAGGAATTTTTTTCATAGAAACGCCCTTCCAAACTACGTCGTTTTGAGAATGGGTGGTTATGAAAAATTTCTTTTTTCTTTTATTTATGCCTACTTATTGAAAGATTATTTCGCCCCCAATTAAAAATATGATGTAACTCTTATACAAGAATGATGTCATGTGACAACCGCCCAACCAATCAGATTGCAAGAATTTTTTTTGCCGACCGTGACTTTTATATTAGCTTATAGATTATAGATTAATAAAATTGGGATACTCCCGCCAGATACCACCTTGTATTTCCCCCCAAAAAAAGAGAGACCAAATTCATTGTGATATTTATGGATCGAATTAACATCACTATTCAGATTAACTTTGAAGGAACAACTAACACTTTTTCTCCAAATAAACAAATTAAACCCAATAATTGAGTTCAGAAATAAAGTCACCATTAAAAATTGCTAGATATTGGAAGTAATTAAGTTGACTTGAGGTTCATGGAATCTATATCGGAATGCTCTAGGAAGCAACCTGCCCGGACATGTTTAGCTAAAAAATCGGGTCAACGGCTAAAAATATGATTAAAAAATAATATTGGAAACTACAAATTATTTAGAAGTGTCATCATTCCAGAACTAAAAGTTAAAGTGACCGACGTTCCGAAATAGTATGATGTAGAATTAGCCGCCGGTTTCGTTAAACCAGAAACAGAGTTTAACCGTATTTAATTAATGGTTCCGGTTCACCCTTTGTTCGTTTCTAAAAACCATAATCAAAGAATCTGATAGAAATTTAATAACCGTCCAATATTTGGAATCTTTCAAGGGTAATTTTAAATCTTTCAAGGGTAATTTTGGAATCCACAGACAAATCTGACGACAATTTTAAATCTTGTCAAATCTGACGACGGCTTGTCAGATTTGGCGCCCAATATTTATCTATTTCTAATTTGGCGCCTAATATTTGTCAAATTTGACAAGCCGTCGTCAGAATTAGTCAAATAAATTTACCTACTTAACACTAGTATAGCGAAAAATAGAGTCGTACCCACAGAGAAGGAATACTAATTACCAGGTATAAATTACTCTTATTATTATCTAGATAAATGATGATCTCAGATTTTTAAAACTAAAATAAATAAATAAAATAAAAGCAAATAATATTAATTAAAAAATCAGACAAAGAAAACTTAGGACATTGGCTTCACCTACCGAATATTTGGTTTGATTCAACTCATAAATATCTGACGTTTAACTTCCATTAATCTCACAACGACTCACCTATTTAAGAACTATAAACTCTCGTGTTATAATTCTCTTACTTAGATTAACCCTATAACTACTCTCGTGACTATAGGGATTAAACAAAAGCGCATTAAGACCATTAAGAGTCAAGTATTGCAAAGGTTATAATCTTACTCTCGTAGCTTATAACCTAAGTTTATTATTTCTATGAATTATACTAATCTTCCACTCTTGCTATTTCGATTAGTATCTTCAGACATGTAAATAGTGGCCAATTACTTACACGTATTAAAAGAAGAATAACAAATATTAATTAATGGAAAAATCTAATAATAATGAACCAAATAAACCAAATAAATTCGGTGGCTACACCCAAGCCCTAGGTCAAAAGAATTTAGCCACTAAACATTATAAAAAATAATTCAATAATATTTAGAGGCATAATCCTAAAACAATCTAAATTAAATAATTAAAACAAAACACCCGGATGAAGAACAATGCCGCCGAAAAACTCCCCGGCGGTTGTGCTAGCTTTGCGGCTGCTGCATGTGAAGATGATGAAGGTGTTGATGGTGCTGCTGCCCGTGAGGATGGTGGCTGCGTCGGTGGTGAGATGGTGGCTGCGTGGAGGAGAAAAAGAAGAAGGTGGAGCAGCAGTGATGTGCGTAAAGTGATGTTGCGTGGAGAGTTGCAGAGTGGTGGTTATGGAAGCAAGATGGTGGTGATGTTGCCGGTGAAGGAGGAGAAGCTCGGCTGGTGCAGCAAGGAAGTGGAGGTGATCGGCAAGGAGGAAAGAAATTGCAGCGGCGGAGGGAGTGTTCAACCGTAGGGTTTTGGTGAGTTTTCGGTCAAGTTCTGTTGTAAAAATAAATCCCTAATCCTCTTTTGATAGGCTTCCGTCAAAACCCTACTTCTTGGAGATGAAGAAAACTTGTTTCTCAAATAATATCGGGATTAAAATTCTTACCCAATCCCAATTCCACATTAGCCGCACAACCTCTATTTCGGCCAATTTTCCAAAAACTAAAAAATTCTAAAATTGCATCATCGGCCCTCCAATTCTCTAAACTCATTAATTTCTTCCCCATCAATTGCTCCAATCTTCAATTCTTTCCCATTGAGTTGCTTTTAATTCGATTTTAGCTCAAAACTTCAACAATTCTTCATTTGAGTACAATTCCTACAATCAAAGATAAAATCACATAAATAACATATTTGTACTCAAAATATTAGCAAAATCTCACATGAAGGGATATAATAAATAGGTAAATTATGAGCACATCACGTATAATCATCAACAATGAATTTCTTAAAAATAATAATTAAAAAACACGCGTGTACCCGATAGTAAATTAAGTACTCCATATTATTTCTAGGGTGCGTCGTGCATCGCGCAATGAATGCTCAAGCACTAGTATAAAAGTAAAAGTTACACAAGGCAGTGCTTAAGACTTACCAAACGGAAAGAACTATTTTATAAAGTTTTTCTGAAAAACAATGATGGATCTTGTGCAATTATAACTAGGAACTGTCTTACAAAGATAGTCTAATATCCCATGACAGTTTATCTTCCTAACTAGATACCCTAGGAGTATGTCTTACAAAGATTAAAACATTAATCCCCCGACAACTCCATCTAAGTTATTTACTAATCTAAATTAAAAACTATCTTATTCGCAGATATGGGAAAGAACACTTATCTAAAATCCATTTCCCAAACAAAAATGTTGAGAGATGTGTAGTAGTTGCATATTGCTTTGAAAGCCCTTTTGAAGCATGTTTTCCAAGTTCATCCGTCATACTGTTGACTTCTCTATACACATATGTGATCCTCGAATTCAACTGCTACAACAAACTTTGAATACCTTTTAACTGCACTTGATGCTTCAATGGAAATTTGCTATTCTGTTGAATGGTAGTGACAATAGATTCATTATCTGTTTGTACAACCACCTAAGTTAATCATTTTTCCTGGCAGTGTTGTAGTCCATTAAGTATTCCTTGAATCTCAGCTTCCATACTTGTTGCTATTCCTATGTGCTTGCATTCTGCTCTGATGAATCTTCCATTTTCGCCTCGGATCATATATCCCCATCCGGCTGCACCTCGTTACCCTAATGCTAAGCATCTGTGTTGAGGATTATTTCTCCTGGGTCTGGTGGTTGCCATCTTGAAGAAAACATTGTTCTTGCTCGAGTCATCTCAACTTTAATGTGGAATATCTCTTCAATAACTTTTTGCTCCAATAGATCTCGAGCCTTGAGCTTTTGTACACTTAACATCATGAAAATGTGAGATTTACTGTCTTTAAGAATCAAATCAAATGAAAAAGTCTTATGACCATTTTTTTTCGACTTTTCCATATTTCTCATAATACAAACATCGGAAGAACAATAATTATGGTCTTTTTAGCTGAGGAGTAATTTCCAATTCTTTGCCATCCCCGCACTATACCCCTCCAGCCTGCATTATAAGATCCAACAATCCCCAAATTAGCTGAGAAAAAATTGCCAGATCATTTTCACTTTGTTACAATAAAAGAAAACATGCTCAATTTCCTCCTCATGTGCTAGGCAAAAAGGACATCTAGATGGCTTTAATACAAACCCTATTTTTTGTAAAATCTCAATGGTTTTGGTCATTGTTATTACTCCATGCGGTCCTTAATATAAGTTATTTTGAGTTGTCATAATTTTCATCTAGTACCCATTTTTAATTAACGAAAAAATTTTAAAAATATTTCATAACAATCAAGAGAGCACTAAGAATATGAAAATATATTTTTAAGATTTTTTTCGTCAATTAAAAATGTATATTAAGTGACACTTAGAACAAATCAAAATATCTTATATTAAGGACCGGTGGTAGTATTATATAATTTTAATAAGCCTAACTTTTATTTTTGCATAGAAGAAAGTAATACAACAAGATAAGGCTTGCAAGATAAGGCCAGCAGTTAATACAACAACGTTCCATTTAGATGAGAATATTGTATCAAGTTCTTCTACTCCTTTCCTTCCAAAAAAAAATAGTCCAAATTGAATTTCAAATTTGTACTGAAACTGATAATTTTGATATTTCTTTTGTCGAAAATTGATAATTTTGGTTAAGGTTTAGAATGAATGAGGATTAACCGATATCATCAAGACAATAATTGTTTTAACTTTGTTAAACCGAAACGGCTATATAGGCATTGACTTTCAAACTAAGTAGGACTCCCACCAATATTTTGAGGCCGTATCCAGTAGACCCAGGTGTACCGTATATCCCTCCCCCATCAAACACACGCGCACCACGCGCTCAACTGTTTTTACCTTTACATTAAATACACACAGAAAATTCTTTTCATCCATTTCATCCTCACGCATAAACACACACAAACACACAGTCGACGGAAACTCTCCATTTTAGGGCAAATACAAAATTGACCACCACCACAAAATTACACAAAATCAACGGAAAACCTACTCTGGAAGACGATTTTGGTAACTTCATCTTCTCCTGCGTATTTTCCTTTTGTCAGTTTGTTTTTTCACAAACCCACACACACACTGACGACGGCGAGAAACCCTACATCCGGCCATCTCAAGCTCTCCTTCATCTATACATGCTTCACTGGTAAGTATATTACTCCGGGATCCTATTTTTTTGATTATCCAGCAATATCTTGTGTGTATCCACTAGATTTGAACTATTTATCCATGGTTTCCTACATATGCTATGTGATCGTTGTTCATGCCATAATCTCTGGTTATCCATCTATATCATACTGACATTTGTTATCTGCCTATTTCATTCTGGTTATCCACAAGTTGTAGAGTGGTTATCCAGAAGTTGTAAAGTGGTTATCTACAAGTTCTAAACTGGTTATCCATGCTTTTTTTACATTTTATTCTATGTGGCATGGACAAACTGAACTGGTTATCCATGTTTTTGTGTTTTTTTTTGTTACTTGTTTAGGGTTTAGGGGCGCTTGTCCAAACTTTGTTTCTGGTTATCCACCCATTTTAACTTGGTTATCCGCATGGTGTAAAGTGGTTATCCATTGTTTTTTTTAGATGTGCTTTTATGTGACTTCGTCCATACATTATTTGCTGGTTATCCACCCATTTCATACTGGTTATCCACAAGTGATAAACTGGTTATCCATAAGTTGTAAACTTGTTATCCATGGTTTTTTTACATTTGATTCTATGTGGCATGGACAAACTGAACTGGTTATCCACTATATATCTGAAATGGTTATCCAAGTTTTCCTGCGTGTGTGCTATGGGGTACTTGTCCAAACTTTGTTTCTGGTTATCCACCCATTTTAACTTGGTTATCCGCTTTGTGTAAACTGGTTATCTATTTTTTTTTAGATGTGCTTTTTATCTGGCTACATGTCCATACATTATTTGCTGGTTATCCACCCATTTCATACTGGTTACTCCTTTTTTGATTACTTCTCCTTTTCATATTCTGCTATTTTGTCCACCGACTTCTTACTGATTGTGCAATGCCAACAGTGCCCTAAAGGAGGCTAGAACAAAACATAGGTACGAGTGTATCAGCGCAAGCCACGACCTCAACTGCAACCCAGACAGATCACCGGATCCTGAACTAGAGAAAATAATGGAGCTCCCTGAAGGAACACTGACCATATATAAAACAAAAATCAACCCAAGAAGAACAAGAAGAACAGTCCCTTGTACAAGCTCCAAGGCCCCGAAACTTGTGGAGAAAACCAAAGAGGAAGAAGAGCACACCAACAGGAAATCCAAAGCAACTTGTGGTTGCTGATGACAACGATGATAAAAAGCCCAAAAAGAAAAGAACGAAACCTAAGAACAACAAACTGATGATTGGTCAAGATCCACAGCCAATCAGTTCTGAAGATTCTGTCAAGAAATTTGAGACAAGGATGACACCAAACCATCTCTTCCAACTCATCTCTGAAATCAATAAACCAACAGATCTTACAAAAGAGCCAGATGCGGTAGATTATCGCCAACTACAAAGGTAGGCTATTAGAGATATGGGATTTGGCGCCTTGCTGGATCTCAAAATCAAAAATATTCCAACAGCCTTGTGTAATTTTCTGGCAAGCAATTTCCAGACCGGTGCAAGACAAGTCCCATTGAATGGGAACAATGTACTGGATATCAAACAGGAAGATG
Source organism: Oldenlandia corymbosa var. corymbosa (assembly GCA_949775105.1). Lineage (NCBI taxonomy): Eukaryota > Viridiplantae > Streptophyta > Magnoliopsida > Gentianales > Rubiaceae > Oldenlandia > Oldenlandia corymbosa. The sequence continues at coordinate 4,233,900 of OX459123.1, forward strand.
TTGTTGTTGTACTTGATCTTCCTCGTGGACCCAAACCAGTGGAAGAATTCAAAAGGAATGATCCCGCTATAACGGACCACGCTGAGATGGTGGATGCATTCAAGAAAAGAATGGGATACAGTAATAAATTCCTGCCAACGAGATCCACCGCGGCACAGTTAATTGCTGGTCGAAAAGATTTTGGTGATGACTTCAAACGAGATTTCCTCGTCTTTGTTTTGAGCACATTCCTACATGGAAACACCACTTCCAGGATCACAATGAACATCCTGAAGTCCCTCGTGAACATCAATGAAGTGACACAATACAATTGGTGTCAATATGTGATTGATGCACTGGTGAAAGGATGCAAAAGTCACCACGATGGGAAACCATTCACTGGACCAATCACTTTTTTCCTGGTACTTACCATATCCGTACAAATTTTACTAGTTATCCATATTGCTTGCAATGTTTATCCAATTTTCTTGTACTTGTCTGATGTGATTGTACTTGTCATCCAACTAATTTGTACTGCTTATCCAACCCCCTTTTTTCCCTTTAAATGGTTATCCATTGTGTTCCTGCCGGTTATCCAGCCTATTTGAACTCATTATCCACTTCATTTGAACTGGTTATCCAATCTGTCTAATTTGTACTGCTTGTACTGATATCATTAACACCAACTTTTTTTTTTGTTAGTTGTGCTACCTTGACAGGTGTGAGTATGAGAGAGCACATCCGAGGTCATTCCCTGTGATCAAATCTTGGGATCAAAAGATGTTGGACGACAGAATAAGACTTCAGGGAAGCAATTTCACAGATGTCTAGACACTTGAACGTCTCAAGAAACCGTCCTCAGCAGCATCCCGAGATGAACAACCAGAGAATGAATCACAGGAGGATACACAGGGAAACCCCAACACACAGCAAGTCTATGTACTGTTCTACCATTTTTTTCAGATCAAACTTACGTATCCAACCTAGCATCTCCACATTCCACTAACTACATTCAATTTTGCAGGACCTTGCTGCTCTTTATGAAAAATTCTACCAATTGATTATCACGATGAGCAAAACTGTTTTAGACATTCGTGAGAAGGAAATGGAGTTAAAAATCGAACCAGATGAATAAGCAAAGCAAACAATCAAGATCCTAACAGATGCAATGGTGTCGATGAGTAGAAAGATGCCTCCGCCTTCAGGTACAATGCAACAGGAACAAGAGCAGCAGCAAGACCAGCAAGACCTCCAGGATGCACAGATTTGTGAATTGTGCGAGATGGCGTGGAAGTCCGCTGAAAGCAGATTTGCAACAATCATAGAACAGCTGCAACGACAAGTAGCTGACCAACAAGAACAACAACAACACCAACACAACATTGTACACGCTCCAATTAATCCCACAAATTTTCAAGACATTGAAATTGACAAAGCACAGGGACTGGAGCAATTGAGCCAGACAAATGATGAGGCTTCTCTTGCAGTGGGGAAATCTGTGCCTACTTCAAAAGAAGTGGTGGTTGATGAACAACAAACTCAACCACAAGGGGCACAGGGACTGGATCAATTGAGCCAGACAAATGATGAGAATTCTCTTCCAGTGGGGAAATTCGTGCCTACTTCAAAAGAAGTGCTGGTTGATGAACAACAAACTCAACCACAAGGAAATGAATATTTTTTTAATGAAACAAATACTTGTCTGATGTGATTGTACTTGTCATCCAACTAATTTGTACTGCTTATCCAACCCCCTTTTTTCCCTTTAAATAGTTATCCATTGTGTTCCTGCCGATTATCCATTCTATTTGAACTTATTATCCACTTCATTTGAGCTAGTTATCCAATCTGTCTAATTTGTACTGCTTATCCAACCCCTATTTTCCCTTTAGATGGTTATGCATTGTATTCCTGCTGATTATCCATCCTATTTGAACTGATTATCCACTTCCTTTGAACTGGTTATCCAATGTGTCTAATATATATGTATGTTCGTACTGATTATCCAACATTCCAACTTTGTACTGCAGAACATGCAACAAATATCTCCACGACAGAAAAGAAGAGATTCCATAAAGATTCCACCGGCCGAGATTCAGGTGTGATATCCACCTATACCAAAAGGTCGAGAAGCACTGGTACCAGGAAAAGGAAAGAATTCAAAGACGCAACTATCCCAAGCTTTAACCTGGGTTTCTTCTCCAGTCAGGAAGACAGTTACCAGACAACCCAGGAGAAGAACACTCAGGAAGATGTCACAGGAAGCGTTGATTTGGATAAAGATGTGAATGAGACTATAGAAGCAGAAGAATATCCAGTACCATCTGCACTCGACGAAACAAAGAATCCCACTCCTTCCATCGATGAAATCATAAGAAGGGCCAGTGCACCAGCTTCAGAATCATTGAGAGATACCAAAAAACTAGAGATTATTGCGGCTGTTGCAGAACAAGTTGAGAAAAACTCAAAGGTGGTTGAAGCAGTCCCTTTAAGCATAATTCCACCCGATTGGAATATTGCTTCTACCACGGGTGGTCTACTCATGCTGGATAAAAATGAGTGTACCAGGCCACCGCCTGCAATCTCAAAGAAAGCTGATGTACTTGATGAAGGGTTAACAAAGACAGTGGAAAAGTAAGTTTGATCCACTGTGACTCCTCACTACAAAATAGAAAGACGAATTTACATACTAACTCTCTTTTTTTTTGTCCTAGGATCCTCAATGAAAAACCTAGGAGGAGAAATCCACCAAGAGTCCACCGGTTGCCCGAACGGTTCAGGTCGCCGTTCATGCTGCAGAAGAAAAACAAGAAAAAATTCATACAGTTGACAGAGGAGAAGAAGAAAATGACCCAAGAAGAAGCCCTGTTGATAGACTTCGCTCTCTTGCAGAGACAAGAAGAAATAGTTAAATAGGGTAAAAGCCACCATCCTTACCCGTGGGATAAAAAACTTACCAGTTTCCAACTATTTGTCTATTTGACTACTTTTTCTATGCAGGAATTTCTTGTTTGAATTTGGAAAAATTGTTTGGGCTGACAGGACAGCATTCTATTCCATGAGGGAAGGGACATGGATAGAAAACAGCATCATAGATGCTTGGGCTGTCATCCTAAACAAAGAAGAAGCTAAATGTGATTCCCCAAGTCGGATATTCTTTGGTGTTTCCTCATTTGTAAGTCAACTAAACCCTTATTGTTTATCCCACCCTGGTAAAATACTTGTCACATGTCTGCAAGTTGTTTATCCAAAAGGTTTTCTACTAGTTATCCAGCCATAATGGGTGGTTATCCATAATGTGTAAACTAGTTATCCAACCATAATTGTTGGTTATCCAGAATCTGTAAACTAGTTATCCGGCCATAATGGGTGGTTATCCACATTCTGTAAACTAGTTATCCATGCCTTTTTTTAGTTGTGGTTCTATGCGGCTGCTTGTACATACATTATTTTGCTGGTTATCCATCATTGTTGTATAACTTACCTACCTATAAGTAATCATCAGGAAGATCATGCATGACCACTAACACTTGTTATCCAATTTGTTACTAATGCTTGTCCATCAGAGTTCAACTGGTTATCCATTCATTCTTGTTTGTCATCTAGGGTACATTTGGTTGACCTTGTATGTGCTTGATACCGATCAGTTTGTTTTCTACTGCATTTTCCAACCATTGTACTGATCATTGTATCATTTTCCAACCACCTCAAACAATAACGTAGGATACAATCAGTCGATACAACCAGTTGGGCAGTAACAAAGAAGAATTAGAGTTTACATTCTATGAGAGGTTGGCTCTTGAACTAGAAGAACAAGGCCCTCAGTGTAGCATCCCTGATAGCGGCAAAAGCTGTAAGCAACATCTTTCACCTCCTTCACTCTTTCTATAACTGGCTGTTAAAAAATTTTCATATGATTTCCCCCTTCAATGTGCAAAATCAGATCTGCTTCCCAGTACACTACCGAGAGCATTACTTCTAGTATGTGTTGCTGGTTCAAGAAAAGAAAGTGCTTACATTCAACAATCTTCATGCAAAAGATCTGGACTACTACAAGCCAACAAAAGATCTACTTGTGAGTGAAAAAAAGATACAAAATGATTGTCATACTTTAAGAATTATCCATTGTATTTTGCTGATCCTTGGATTTTATGGCATCACAGTTTCGGTTCTTCAAAATGTACCTTCAATGCATGTTTCCACACATAGAACTGGTCACTGCTCAGTACACATTGACAGAGGTTACGCTACCATCACACAACGACCAAAAGCCGAATGCGGAAGATTGTGGAATATTCACAGTGCCACATGGAGCATTATGATGGTGGTGACTACGAGGACGGTACTACTTTGGATTTCCATACAGGAAACATCAAAGAGTACCAGTGGAGATACATGTTAAAAATCCTTATGCACCCATCCAACAAAAATAAGGACAAGATCCTCGAAGCAATGCACCATTTCTACACAAATACTGCTGAAGAAGAACCAAAAGAAATTCCAGATCATGTTGATTTGAGCAGCAATCTTACTACAATGACATAAAAATTCAGGGATGGGTTAAATGAACTGTCATTATGTTGTCTTGTATAATTGATTGACTGTTGTAGTCCAGATCATTTTGTAATGGTTATCTAGGATTTTTGTACTAGTTATCTAGCTTCAATATTTCTTTGCTGACTATCCAATGCTCTGAATTGATTATCCAGGACTTTTGTACTGGTTATCCAGCCAATGTACAGTAATATCCAGCCGTTTGTAATAGTTATCCATGATCATTGTACCAGTTATCCATTTGTTACACCTGATTTATCCGAATGTTTTATAGTGATTATCTAGTAAAAAAAAAATGCAAGTACAGTTTTCAACCTGATTATACATGAGATTATACTTGTTATCCAAAACCTGAATACTGCTTATCCATATGTAACGAATGTTTTATAGTGATTATCCAGTCAAAAAAAAAATGCAAGTACATTCTTTAACCTGATTATCCAAAAAGACATAACAGAATAAAATATCACACACTCAAGTACATCGCCGGATCTAGAAACCAGTTTCATCATTAGAGCATGTTACTTCTGGGAGAGATTAACACATTTTTCGGACTTTGTACTGGTTATCCAGATTATCTATGCTGGTTATCCAATGATATTACTGGTTATCCCAGCACTTTATACTAATTATCCAGATTATCTATGCTGGTTATCCAATGATATTATTTATGAAGAAACCGTGTTCAATGTGTTCATGTCTTTTTTTGTAATATCTACGTGCATTTAAAGATGCATATCCGGTACAGGTGAGTTGGATATCTAGTACAAACGAAATGGATATCCACTACAAACGAAATGGATATCGAGTACAAACAAGTTCGATAGGCATACAAACCAAATGGGTGGATATCCAGTACAAACAACTTAGATAACCAGTTCAAACTCGCTGGATACTCACCATGAACACAACGGATAACCAATTTAAATAACCAGTTGGATAAACAGTACAAACAAAATGGATAACCAGATCAAACTGGTTGTATAATACTGCAATTTAAAATAAATAATACTTTTTAAATAAAAATATTTACACCATAATTACTGTTCATTTCAACATCAAGTTGAAATACTAATAAAACATCTTGTTGAATAAACGCTGCGCTCCAGCCTCCCTGGCAGCTTCCCTTCGGTTAGGAAATGAGCACTCACCAAATTTTTGATTCAATATATTTTGGTTGTCAAAATATTTCTGTAAATTGCCAAACAACAAAAACTTAGTGTCCCAATTTCTTGTTCTTTCTACTTCTTTATTAAACTGCTTATCCTATGATGTTATCCTGCTTATCCAATATTTCTTTGCTGATTATTCAATGCTCTGAATTGATTATCCAGGACTTTTGTACTGGTTATCCAGCCAATGTGTGGATATCCAGTACAAACAACTTGGATAACCAGTTTAAACTCGCTGGATAATCACCATGAACACAACGGATAACCAATTTAAATAACCAGTTGGATAACCAGTACAAACAAAATGGATAACCAGATCAAACTGGTTGTATAATACTGCAATTTAAAATAAATAATACTTTTTAAATAAAAATATTTACACCATAATTACTGTTCATTTCAACATCAAGTTGAAATACTAATAAAACATCTTGTTGAAGAAACGCTGCGCTCCAGCCTCCCTGGCAGCTTCCCTTCGATTAGGAAATGAGCACCCACCAAATTTTTGATTCAATGTATTTTGGTTGTCCAAATATTTCTGTAAATTGCCAAACAACAAAAACTTAGTGTCCCAATTTCTTGGTCTTTCTACTTCTTTATTAAACTGCTTATCCTATGATTTTATCCTGCTTATCCAATATTTCTTTGCTGATTATTCAATGCTCTGAATTGATTATCCAGGACTTTTGTACTGGTTATCCAGCTAATGTGCAGCAATATCCTACTGTTTGTAGTGGTTATCCATGATCATTGTACCAGTTATCCATCTTGTTACAGCTGATAATCCGAATGTTTTATAGTGATTATCCAGTAAAAAATGAATGCAAGTACAGTCTTTAACCTGATTATCCATGAGATTATACTTGTTATCCAAAACCTCAATACTGCTTATCCATATTCTGGTTATCCAGATTATCTATGCTGGTTATCCAATGATATTATTTATGAAGAAACTGTTTCAACGTGTTCATGTCTTTTTTTGTAATATCTATGTGCATTTAAAGTTGCATATCCGGTACAAGCGAGTTGGATATCTAGTACAAACGAAATGGATATCCACTACAAACGAAATGGATATCGAGTACAAACAAGTTCGATAGGCATACAAACCAAATGGGTGGATATCCAGTACAAATAACTTGGATAACTAGTTCAAACTGGTTAGATAATCACCATGAACACAACGGATAACCAATTTAAAATAACCAGTTGGGTAACCAGTACAAAAAAAATGGATAACCAGTTCAAACTGGTTGTATAATACTGCAATTTAAAATAAATAATACTTTTTAAATAAATATCTTTACACCATCAATACTGTTCATTTCAACATCAAGTTGAAATACTAATAAAACATCTTGTTGAAGAAACGCTGCGCTCCAGCCTCCCTCGCAGCTTCCCTTCGGTTAGGAAATGAGAACCCACCAAAGTTTTGATTCATGAATGTCATGTTTTGATGAGAATGATTCACAGCAGTGGAAGTGCTTGCGCCTTGAAACTCCTGGCCAGCTCCCTTGGGAATTGGAAATGAGAATCCACCAAAATTTTGATGGATGAACGGCATGCTTTGATCAGAAGCATTTACAGAAGTGGAAGCCCCTGCCCGTGAAAAATCCTGGGCAGCTACGCTTGGATTAGCAAATGAGAATCCACCAGAATTTACGTTCAAAGATGGCATGCTTTGATGGGAAGCATTCACAGCAGCAAAACTTCCTGAGCCTGAATAATCTTGAGCAGCTCCCTTTGGATAAGGAAATGGCATGCTTTGATAATGCAGGTCTGATGCAACTGAAGCTCTTGTTCGGTCAGCAGCAATTCTTGCATTTGTTTTCCTGCCTCTGACTTTGTTACATGCCTTCTCAACAATGCTTTTAGGACGTTCGTTCCTGGGACCAAACTTCTTCCTCTTTACAGCCGGATTCTTTATAACACCATCATTGTCTACAGACTCATCATTATTATTTGAACTAATGAAACTGCCGAGTTCTTCTTTAAGCCTGTCAACCGCCTCGTCACAACATTTCTTTGCATATTTGTTATATTCACTTGCATACACGAAGTCTGAAAATCGTCTCATAATTAGTGCCTTCCACAGCAATGGCCCAGCAGCTTTTCCATCTCCCTCAGTAGCTATGCTTGACCTGACACCAATACCTTTTGTCCATCTCATACATATATAATCTTTAGGAAACTCATCAATAGAGGTTACGTGACAGATTCGAAGAATGTGGCAACAAAGCATGCCCGCCTCAGAGTAGTACCTGCACGTGCATGAGAATCTCTGTAACCTAGTGTCATGTACAACCACATGCTTAAAGTGCTCTATCCCAAACCGCCAAACATTGTACGTCACAATATTGCCATCATTTAAGACCTCTAACTGCTCCTGCCTGCACAACATGCTATCTTTGTGCAACTGCTGAACCCCCCGGAATGCTTCAACTGTGTACACTCTGCGAATGCTCTCCAGGAAAGGGTCACTAGGAAGATATGAATCGATGTTTCCCTGGCTACAGCGTAGATCTTCACCCCTCACAGCTACCCGCCAAAAGTGTACAACATCAGAGAAAATTCTATGGAAATCACAAAGCGATGATGTGGCCTTCATTTTACGACAAATTGCATTATTTGTTGACTCGCTCCTCTGTGAAGACAAGGTACCACCAGAAAAAAAATCTTTGCTAAATGCAGGGCACCACATATGCCTCACATCATAAATACCATTGAGCCATTTGTCATCATGACAATCATACTCATCCAATAATCTGTGCACAACAATATAAAATACATGCATAAAAAGAAAAATAGTTAGATTATCCATATAGTTATCCAGCCAACAAATCCTTTCTACTAGTTATCCAGCCATAACGGGTGGTTATCCAGAGATAATTACTGGTTATCCACAATGTGTAAACTAGTTATCCAGTCATAACCGGTGGTTATCCAGAATGGCTAAAAACTAGTTATCCAGCCATAATTTCTGGTTATCCAGAATCTGTAAACTAGTCATCCGGCCATTATGGGCGGTTATCCACAATCTGTAAACTAGTTATCCATGCATTTTTTTAGTTGTGCTTCTATGTGGTTGCTTGTCCATATATTATTTTGCTGGTTATCCATCATAGTTGTATAACGTACCTACCTATAAGTAATCATCAGGAAGATCATGCATGACCACTAACACATACTCACACAACAATAAAAATAAGAGACACTCTTAATCATGGAAATGATCAAAATAATAATAAAAATATTGACAAACTGACCTCCTCCATAATACCTCGAACTCGATTTCTGTTGAAGTGTATTTCATCAGATAATGAAACTTCTTAACAAAATCTGGCTTGTTCCTTAAATGACCAATTCGCTTTCTTGACTTTTCACCTGTGTGCCATACACAGAGACGATGCCAAGAACTTGGAAAACATGTCCGAATACTTGCAGCAATGGAAGGTGCTTGATCTGTCATTATGGTTTGTGGCTGCTTATCTCCCATTGATTTCAAAAACTGCTTGAACAACCAATCAAAAGAGGGTTCTTTCTCGTTTAACACAAAACCACAACCAAACATGATATTCTTGTTATGATTATCCATACCCACAAACGGAGCACAGATCATTCCATATCTGTTTGTTCGATACGTTGTATCAAACACAAGCAAGTCACCAAACAAATCATAATCCTTTCGCATTCTGCCATCCCTCCAGAAGAAAATACACAGCCTACCCTGCTCATCACAGTCAAAATCAAAGAAGAAATCTTCTTCAGTTTCCTTCCTGTCCCAAAAAATCTTCATGAGCTGATTACAATCGCCACCTTCAAATCCACACCAGGACGCTCATAATTGTAGGCATCTCTCAAAGTATACTTCATGTTCGGACTTCCCCCGTGTAATTTTGCCACAAACTTATATGCATCAACCAAAGGGATGCCACTCCTTGTCATGTCTCTGATTATCTTTATATCATTTTCATCTACTTCACGTTGAGATCGAAGAAGTCCAATCATTTCATTCGGCACAAGATCATGATTGTGATCAACCAGATGCTTTGTACAGGTCTACAAGCCATCTTTGTCAACAGTAAAATGGATATAAGCTTGACACCCACACCGAAAATTAATCCTCTCATGGCACACATCACCATTTCCACTGGATCTCTTGTATCCTTCGCAGTTACAACAGAACTTTTTCATCCTAACTTTATCAGTCTTACCTCTAAACTTTTGTTTTCCCACTCTCACACTAAAACCAATCAATCGGGCATGATCATTATACAAATCATAAGCTTCTTTCTCACTTCTTGCCGTCTTACCAACTAAAGTAAAAACAGCCAAATCATTATTCTTCGTCACAGATGAAATTTCCTTGTGCAAGGCATCCTCCTCCAACATCACATTATCAACTCCCAATTCATTACCGCTATTATCTTCTCCACATTCTGAGAAAAACAAAAGAGATGGTTGGATAACCATTACCATGCAGTCGGATAATCAGTATTAACACAATGGATAAAAAAATCAGAAAAAAAATTTAAACACATATAAACAAATTAGAAAACCTACCCTTCAGAGCAGATGTAACTTCCATGCGCAAAGCATCATCCAACATCACATCATCCCCCAACTCATTGATATGCTTATCTTTTAGAAAAAATGAGACAAACAGAAAAACAAAAAATTTTTAAAAAATCTTTGATACACCAATTATATATAAACAACTCAAAAATATTGGATATCCAGTACAAATCAGTTGGATATCCAGCAAATAAAATTTGGATACGCATGTAAATCAGTTGGATAACCAGTACACATAAGCTGGATATCCAGCACAAACAAAGTGGATATCCAGTACAAACATTTTGGATATCCAACACAGCATAACTGCTTATCCACTTCATACAACATTAACAAAAACAGAACTGTGAAAAAACTAGATTGATTATTCTCTCACAAACAGTACACTCCAAACTGTGAAAAAACACCAATTCAATCTAAACAACTCAAAAATGTTGGATATCCAGCAAATAAAATTTGGATACGCATGTAAATCAGTTGGATAACTAGTACACATAAGCTGAATATCCAGCACAAACAAAGTGGATATCCAGTACAAACATTTTGGATATCCAACACAGCATAACTACTTATCCACTTCATATTAACAAAAACAGAACTGTGAAAAAAACTTGATTGATTACATTACACTCCGAAACCTACACAAACCTGATTCCAGCTAATCTACAACAGAACTGTGACCTTGCGTTGATTCGCTGGCACAGTAAGATTGTTCGATAGATTTTCTACCACTACATTCCGCATTCATCAAGCCGGAATCATCAATGACATAACTCATCACTCGATCTGAACTAAGCATATCGTCGATCCAATCACCGTTTCGCCACTCTGGTGGAATCGGAGCCTTTCCTCGATCGCTGAACGCCGTCGCCGTCTCAACGACTCGATCGCCACCGGCCGTGTCCACCTCAACGCCTCGATCGCCGACTCCCATTGCCGCCTCAACGCCTCGATCGCCGCCGGCCATCGCCCATCAATAATACTCTATCACAAAGTTTTACAAATTTGAATGAATTCGGTTATTTATATAACCCCACGTTTAAAAAAGAAAAAGAAAAAGAAAGCTGAATTATAATGGCGGACTAACGCTATTGTAAGAGAGTGAGGTACACGCGCATGGGGGGACACCGTATCCCCAGGTGTACCAGATAATTTGCCAATATTTTTTTATCTGCACAAAATATTCCCTTCCAATTTAATTTTTCGTTGTTGATAGAGTTGCAGCGTGGAACGATGTCACTTTAAAATTATTAAATTCCAATACTGTTTTTAATCATATATGCTAAGGGTGAATTTTGGCTAGTTGACCTGAAATTTCAATTAATACAGGTTCCATCTGAGGTTGCTTCAACCTCGAGTCAACTTTGCTTGGAATATTTATATATTTCTAATGTCAGCTATATGTAGTTACTTTTAGCTCAATTATGGGGTTGGTTTTGTTTAATTTAATTGAATGGAAAGTGATTTCTATTCAAAATAGAGGTACGTATGCACGACTTTTATTATGCTTTTCGTTACTTGCATGTCATGAAGCGCGCATCACGTGAACTCACTATTTGTTACATACTCCGTCCGTCCTATAATTATTGTCCAGTTTGAGTTTTCATTTTTAGTTTAAATTGTATTAAAAATGAAATCTTAAACTGGACAATAATTTTGGGACGGAGGGAGTACTATATATATATAGGAGCGACTATAGTTTCGTTACGAAACGGTTCCGTAATTAGTTAATAATCATTGGATCAACTAAGTTAACTAATAATCGTTGGATTAAAAAGGTCGAAAATAATAAGAAAATAGACCTGAATAGCAAACTTTCTACCCTTTAACCAATTCATTACTGTTGATTAATTATGGAGGTCGCCCGGCTAAAAGGGAGGGAAAAAAATAAAATTCGGCCAATATTAAGCACAGAGGAATCAGAAAAAAAAAAAAAAACCCCAAATTCAAGAATGGGGGTTCAATAACCAAACAAGTACCATGGTTCGCCTGCTCTTGGGCTTGATTACACAAAAAATTGATTTTTGATTTCCGATCACCAGCATGAAAGTTCCAATAATGGCCGATTACTCTTCCCTGAAACCGAATTTTGTTTAATAAAAGATTAGGAAATTGTGGAAAAAAAATCGATCCGTGGCACGGTTTGAAACCACTACATCAGAAGCAATACTAAAGAAGTCGATTTTTGTTTTTCTTCACCAAACAAGCAGCTCGATCAATCAACAGCCTGCTTGTTATTTTCTTCTCAGGCCCAGAAATAAAAACCAAACTTTTACTTTTTTTTTTCTTTTCTTTTTTTTGAAATCTAGTTAAGGGAACCTGATCCAAATAAATAGTTTTTGAATCTTCTTCACCTGGGCAAAACAAAACCCCACTGAATTCCAACCAAAACCAAGTACCAAATCAATTTTTTCTTTTAATATCAAAGCACCACACTAATATATTTTTTTTTGGGTTTATTCGCGAAACCAGAAGCACAATCAACAGGTTTTTTTTTTTTCCTCTTAAATACTACATGGCTGCCTCCTAAACTTCTTAACCACAGGGTGGAACCCACAATAAACGAACAAGGAAAGAAATCATATGCCCGTAGCCCAAAAAAAACCGAAACAGCCAAAAAAAAAAGAAAAGAAAAAACACTATTTTTTGTTATAAAGTAGAAATTTTTGGATAAAGAAATGGATTATGGCCGACAACTTGTCGATAAATAAGTAAATAGTTCTTATTTATGGGTTAATTTTTTGACAATTATCGATGTAAATAATTTGGATCAGCAGGTTATAATTATTTCTTAAATTATTTTAGATGAAAATTAGTCTGGGATATATTAACATGTTACTCACCCCATAAATACATCTTGTACCCTCAAATCTGATTGGTTGTGAAAAAAAGGGAACGGTTCCATAAAAATGAGAAACGGAATTCTAGACAAATCCTATATATATATATATATATATATATATATATATATATATATATGGCGCGACTACGATCCAGTCGACTGAAATGTCCAATTGATATTGCTAGCCGTCGGATGATTTAATCGTTAGATTAAAATGAAGTGTATCAAAATTAAAAACACTACGCCACACCTGATTATAGGGCTATTAATAAATTATGAATCATGTTGTATTACCAATGGATAAAATAATTAGTTCATATTATACCGAAAAAACATTGGTTCATAAACATTATAATGTTTTCTCTGCATCAAGCCCTCTTCGAGGTTTTTTTTTTTTTTCTTTTCTGAAAAAAGTTATTAACATTTCCCCCTCCAGCAAAGGTTCCACGTTGAGATAAAATTCGAGGATCCAAACAGAGGCTAGGATGACGAACAAAGCAGTAAGTACTAGAAAACCGCCGGCCTACGTAATTTGCTTCTCTGCAATCTTGGCTATAAACTTAGCGTGAACGATGACCGGCTACTTTTTCTGCAACACAGTGTTACTGCCACCGAGTGACATGGACCAAGGGACACTTACCTTAGTGGTCTTATCCTTGGATTCATGGGAGACCAATTAAGACCATAGCTTGCTCATGTTCACGATTGTGTAATGGCAGTCATGGCGGAACTCTGTGAAAGTTTGTGGTTGTGTGACAGTTTTTGGGAGGAAGTGGTCAAAGTTAATAGAAATCTTTGAGTTAATTTAATTCAAAGGATTGAGCTCTGAATTAAAATTTGGAAGCCGCTGGTTGAATGTTTCATTTTTGCTTAATTTATTTGTACAAGCTTTAATGAGGAGAACAGAAAAAAAGAAATACAGCACTCCAGAGGATAGATTAATTAGAGGTTAGAGAGTAGTATTTTTCTGAAAAAAAAAATGGCCCCCAAAGCCTAATTAAAAAATCAAAACCAGAAAAAAAAAATTAAAAAAAATCTAACTGTATGAAGAATAACAAGAGCAATAACAAGGGTCAAAAAGCAACAAAGGTCTCCAGGCTCTCAATTTAACCAGCATAAAACTTTCATGATCTTAGATGAAGATGAGGACTTAATTTCATTCTTTGTTCCCGACTGCAGCTCAATAGATCACCCTTTGTTCCCTCAAGCACTGGTTACTAAGACAACTATGGCCCTCCTCTTCATCATATAAATGTAGTGACATCCACGCGTTACTATTGATGTATTTAGTGATGATGATCACGTTTAATGGAGTTTTGCTTGGCTTTGATCTTTGGAGATGTGGCTAATCCACTGTAGTTTTTAGCAATCGTAAAATGCCCATCTTAGGGCTACCGTATTTAACTCTTAATATTATTAAGAAAAATAAAAAACTAATATATAAAGCTTTAGTATGGTGTAGAACACCCCGTAATTGTGTGTGGTGTGTCTAACTTTTATTGGATAGATTTTAACTGATGTTTCAGTCAAAAACTCATGATCGGACCATAGAATTTTCTATATATACATAGCGACTATAGTCCAGTCGATTAAGCTATTCAATCAAATTTATCAGCCATTGGATGACAAAAAAATATTTGTAACCACATGATAAAAAAAAAACATGCAATAAGCAATATAAAGCCTCACACACAATATAATTTGTACATAGGTTGCCTTTTAATATTGCTATCATAAAAAAAAAAAAAAAAAAACTTTCGTCCTCATAATTTAAATCACCCTCTCTTTTAGTTGGGGTAGAATTAAAATTATATATTACCTTCGTTGCACCATATCATTCATAACTAATAAATAAAACCAATCAATTTTCATTTTACTAATTGATGACTTAAAAATATATACACTTTTAGCACATTTCTTACTCACTTCTACTTATAATTAGTGTCAATTAGTTAGGATTAGTTTACTTTGGAAGTGATTTTACAGTTCAGGTATCTCAGAGGGCCAGTGTGGAAAAATAGCATAAAAGATGGCCAAATTGCACAAAAAAGTATCAAAATGGACTGGAACGGAAGTTCTGGAAATTGAGCTCCTGGAGGATCGATCAGAGCTGAAGCAAGTGAAGAAATGCTTGCTATGGAAGGAAGATTGATAGCAGATGGATTCAAGTGGAAGACTCTGCAGTAGCTACCTCAATGGAGGAACAAGAAATGGCAGCTGCTCTGCTGCCAAGTTGCTACAGCAGTTGCTGTTGCTGCTGTCAATCAGAAAGAGCCAAGGCTAAATTCTTGCTACCAAAGGAAGGAATTGCTTCTCCATCACTGCAAGTTATAGCTGCTGCAAGTTGAAAAAGAGAAAGAATGAGAATATGTGGAAAACAGCAGCTCTAATCTGCTACTTACCTGTTGTGACTACTGCTACTGAATTGATAGATTGGCTGCTGCAGTCAGGTGAGAAATGGTGTTACAAGTGATCACAGGAAATAAAGAAGGAAAAGGCTGAAAGATTTAGGCTGAATTGGGGGCTGAAACATAATGATGGAAAGAAGCATGCTGCTGATACTGCTGCTTGCTACTCCTGCTAGTTGAGCTGTTGCGGATTAAAGAAAGAAGAAATAGAGTGTGGCTGGAAATTGGAGAAACTGCACCAGAGAAGAAGACTAAAAGAGAAAGGCAATGATGAGAGGAAGGTGGTTGATTGCGGCTGAAGAGAAAGAGAAGCCTAAGAGAAGACTGCAACTTGCCAACTAGGCAAGTTGCTGAATAAACAAACCTCTACTGTTGCAAGTTGCTGTCTCACCTTTCTGCTGCAGAGAAGAAGGACAGAGCCCAATCAATCCAAGCTTCTCCATATCTCTATAAATAGTCAGCCAATAGCAATTAGAAAAATAAAAGATTGGGCAGTTAGATTTAATCACAAAGACAGTAGTTAGGTAATTAGTTAGTAGATTTGAAACAGAGTAGTAGCAGGAACAAGGAGGCAGACTATCACTTTGTCAAGTGGTGAATACCACTCGCCATAGTGAGCAGACAGAAACTGTCCCTGCTACCATCTTTCCTTTCTTTCCTCTAACCTTTTGATCTAGATTCATGTCTTATCTTTTATACTTTGTTGCTCTCATGTTTAACTTAATAAACATGAGTAGCTAACTCAGTTAAGGGTTCAATCCCTACTATCTTTATGTGAAGGTTTTGATTTAGTTTTCATGATGAGATGTTGTGCCTAGATAAGTGATTTAATTAATCTTTTAATTAACTTGGCCACTTAATTAAATGTGCTTTCATGGTTATGAAGATCTGGAAGGGAGAGCATAACCTTAGAACTGCTTAATCCAGTCTATAACAATGGAGGAAATCTACCCTGCGGTTCCAAACATCATCCGAATTTAGGTGAATGGCATATGCGATCAAAGAGGGCTTAAGAACTCAATGTCTTAGATTAATGAATTACTCTGACTGGGAGGTAAGTGATTTTGATAATCTATGACTCTTTATTTTGTCTGGAAGGAATTATAAAGAATATAAGTGCCTGATCAAACAACTAATCATACACAACAGGATTATTTGAATCAAAACTGGATCATAAAGGTAGGAAGGTAATTGACCCTTCTACCTTTTCACTCTGTCAAGTGACTATTCTCACTCTCCCAGGTGACAATCTGTTCAACTCATTTTCTTTCCTTCTGCACTTTAATCAGATTTTGAGCTGTTGATCGCCGTCTCTGTGGAACGACCCTACTTACCACTAACTAATAGTTTTAAATAGGTTTATAAATCTTTTTTTTTTTGGAAACTGGATCAACGACAAGACATTCACCACTAATCAAACGTGAGAGTAGCAGCCATATGATACATATCTTGAGTTATTTGGAAGAGCTTACCACAGATTATGTACCGATTCAGCCACAAAGCAAGGAATCGAATATGCTGCACATGATCATTGCACGCCTTCAGCAGATTCTCCTTAATATATCCTCCATGACCTCTCAGTTGCAGTGTCCCGGCTTTGGCAGCATCAGCGCCTTCACTGTCTTCATCTATACTGACATCGGCAATGACTGGAATACTTGTTATCACCGCCACATCCAGATGGTTTGGAGTCATAAAACCCCAAGGGAAACAAAAGACGTTGCTGGAACTACTCCAGAATCTCAATGCTACTCTAAGCAGGACCTTGTTCTCGAAAATTCCCATCTGGCAAAATTGAATTAGATCGTATATGTCGGCCTTCTTCCAGGTAGCTGCATGGTGCTTCTCCATTAGCTTGGCTCACTTGTAGAATTCTTGATGAACGTTACCCTTCTCCGATGTCCATGGCCATCCCCGGATACGCCGAGAACTGGTGCACAAGAACCTATGGGGTGGAATTTTTGGATGCAACACCGGGATATATTCACGGAGCGTGGCATTATCTGCCATGAAACTCGGCCCCAGAGAATAGTGGCCCAGCGGTCCATGTGGATTGAGCAGTTCATTGAAATCCGGCGATAATGCCAGCAATTCCTCCGGCTTCACATTCCGAGTTTTCGCCAATTCCACATCAAACTGCACTGTATATTTCTCAGCAATGGCAATTTAGAAAGACTAGTGTTTTTGCAGGTTTGGGATTTGCTTTGGTATAATTGAAAATCAGAAGCAGGAAACGAAGTTTTTGAATTTTGAAATTCGGAAGAGCATATATGAATTGATTGTTGTGGATAAGCAGCGACGTTAATAAGAAGGATACTCCTCGATTCGCGGGATTGGGTTTCGATTTCCTACATTTCTCCCCCCATCGAATTGTTTTGGCACAGATTTCTTCCGGATTTTTTCAGTCAAACTCGTTACATCTGTCACGCCTTTGACTGGGGGGCTACCATACACCATTTTTCAATCCAATTTGTGGGCTACTGCTTATAGATTGATTCATTATTAGTCTGATGGATATTCAAAAGACACATCTCATTGTTAAAATGAGCTGTGCCTTGAGGGGCTTTATGTTACCACAGATTTTAATTAAAATCGAGTCAGCCCAACAAAAGTGGTGAATCGGCCCAATACTGGAAGAAGACCATAGCCGACGCAAAGAAAGGAAATCCATTTCCGAATCAGAGAGGAAGACACGTCGAAAGCCCAACCTGACGCAGAGAAGACCAAATCCAAATTGAAGACGAATTACAATTGTAGCAAGAAACAGGAAATCGGAAATAAAATACAATTGTAATTCGAAATTGCCAACACCAAATTCAATTAGGAATCGGAGATCGCACCGACATAGACGATTACCGAACCCTATATAAAGAAGGAGAAATGGCAACGCAAGACACAACTCATCATCAACAACCACAAATCACAAGATGCAAAACTCTTATCTTTCTTTTATTCTTTTTCTAGCATTCTATTGTTCTTTTTCAGCACTTTTACAAGTCCTTTTATTCGATTTACTCTTTGTAATTTGTTTAAATTCATCAGTTTACAAGTAATTCAGTCTTTATTCAAGTTTGTTACAAGATTTTAAACCTCTTTTCTTTACGCCTAGTCGAATATTGCATCTCACGAATTACACACTTTCGTCTGAGATTGTTTACAAACGTGCATCAGTTCCTACTGATTATTTTCGCACAAACAATTAGATTCTTGCATATATACAAGTCACTTTTCCAAACTACAGTCGATTGAAGACTCTTTGGATGTGGGTCACAAGTAGTCCTAATAAATTTTTGGATTTTTTTTTTTTTAGTTTCGACGAAATGGACATTTTTTAGTAGGGTCGAAATGATAATAATTACTTGAAACCCAATAAAAGAAAAAAGAAAAAAGAAGCTGCTGAACAGATGTTGTAACTAACTAAGGTTTGCACATTGTTCTGGCTTAAATAATTGAATCTCCTCATTAGCTTCAATTCTTGGGGACTTTGCAGTATAAATAAAGAACTTCATAGTTAGGGGATTTCTACCACTCTTCATAAGTTGCCATCCATTAACCTTTTGAATCTTCAACCTAGATAAGAGGTACCAAAAATAAAAAGATAAAAAATGGTGTTCAATGTGTTGATAACATCAAAAGAGATGATCAAGCCATCATCTCCAACTCCCAATCACCTCAAAACCTTCAATCTATCCTTCCTTGATCAAATTGCACCACCAATCTTCATCCCTTTAGTTTTCTTCTACCAAGCTAATCATCATCAATTCCCTGATTCTCAAACATTGCTTAAGCAATCCTTATCTGATGTTTTGACCCAATTTTACCCTCTAGCTGGAAGACTCTCTAGTGACATTCTGACTGTTAATTGTGATGATTCGGGAGCTTTATATGTTGAAGCTAAAGCTCATGCTGACCTCCTGGAGATCATAACAAAGGCCAGCATGGATGATATCAAACAGTTTCTTCCACTTGGGCCAAATATTACAACAGAAATGAGTTCAGGTGAGCCAAACAGCAGCATCATTTTGGCAGTACAAATCAATATGTTTGATAGTGGAGGGGTTGCGATTTCTGTCCAAATGTCTCATCATATAGGAGATGGAGCCTCAATAGTCAATTTCATGAATGCTTGGGCTGCAACTTGTCGTGGTGATGATGATGGTAAGCTTAACTTTTCAGCCATGTTCGATTTTCACAATGTTTTTCCCCACAAAGACTTATCCAAGGAAAGCTTCAAACCCTTTGCGGGCGCAATGTCCAAACAAAAAATCGTCACAAAAAGGCTTGTGTTTGACAAGGAGAAGTTAGCAAAACTAGAGATGGAATTGATGTCATCGCAAGGAGGAGTAAAGACTATTAATCCAACGCGAGTTGAGGTTGTCACGGCGTTTTTATGGAGGCAATTTGTGGACATCGCCAAAGGTAAGAATTCGAAGAAGACGGTTACAACATGGCATGTTGTGAACTTGAGGCTTAGAGTGGATCCGGTTCTTCACAATCGCTCGTTTGGGAACGTGTACATCGTGTCTCCAATAGCCAGACCTCCTGTTCTTGCCGATCATGATCGTCTTAATCTGGTTGATAACTTAAGCAAAGCAATGAGAAAAGTTGATGCTGAGTATATGAAGAAAATGAAAAGTGGAGATGAGTATTTGAACTATCTCAAAGAAGTTGTGGGACAACTATTGAAGGGGGAGATTGAATTGTGTCCATTTACTAGTTGGTGTAGGTTTCCTGTCTATGAAGTTGATTATGGCTGGGGAAAGCCTATTTGGGCTTGCCCTTGCACAATGCCTTACAAGAATACGGTGATCTTGATGAGTACTAGTTCCGGAGAAGGCATCGAGGCTTGGGTGAATATTCTTGAAGAAGATGAAATGAAAATTTCCCATTGATTTTTCATGGACTTGATTACTTAGTTAAATGAATTGTGAGAGAATTGAACAATCTAGTAATTAAGATGTTGTGTTTCTTGAGAGTAGATCCGGAACTAATTTGCACCATAGGAAGTCCATTGGTATGGGTTTTTTTTAATTAAAAAAAAAAGATATGATAAACAAATTGTGGTGCCTAGTGTAACTAGTAGATTTTGGTGATCTGCTTTGTTTCTCTTCTACAAAAAGATCTAGTCTTGTCAAGACCTCGAGTTGTGCTCTTATTTCGATCACATTTAGTGGTCTTTATCGTTATGTACATCTTTTCTTTGAATATTTCCGCTCAAAAATGTTGCCATGTCCTACAAGTTAGAGTTGATCTATTTATTTTGATTATATTTTGAAGTATTTGAGTTCCAAAAATGTGGTCCTATAATAAGGTTCAGAGTAGAGATGTGACAGACAAAGGGTCTTTTAACTAGTATTAACTACAGAAAATTAAAGTAATTAAAATAAAGAATAAACTTTCTAGTATCTAGGACAGAAGACTGATTTAACAATTCAATTTGCAATTACGGACGGGTTATGTGTTTTCTTAATATTGCCCCCGTAACTACCTGAGTTATGTAATATTTCTTTCATAATATTCTTTTCATCCCAAAATTAACAATTACAAAAATTGTGTATTTTCAATCGTTCTTTGTCTTTGTCGGCATTACCTACCATCGTGAAATTTAGTATAGGTCCTAGCACCTATACTAGTAACGATTTGAAAGGACGAAATTAGTAGCAAGATCGCCACTATGCTGTTTAACACGTTTGAAACAACACCCAAAATCAACGCCATCCACTACATAAAGAATCTCTCCTACCATAATCACAACGACAGGCTTCAGAACAGACAATATTGAATATCACATAAACTCCAGGTCATTTTCTTGTGTTTCCAGAACTATGGTAGCAAGAGCTAGTCTATATGCAGTGGATCTCAAATTTCTTACCAGAACATAAATTTCCTTTCTACCCTGGTGTTTGGGTATGTTCTTCCACTGATTTTCTCTGAGATGAGCAAGCCACGAAACCTCGCAAACAGCTGTCGCCATGGGCTTCTTGCTGTATGACGGCCAGTGAAAAGATTGAGTACATTAGCAATAACCATAAAATGATTTTAGCAACCGTAATTGCACTGGAAAGAACGGTGTGATCAGAAATAAAAAAATTTATTCAATACAAATTGTAGCACAGGTTTATAAGGTCGTAACAGAAAGAGAACATCGGTCATTACCTTCCCTGAACAAAACCAGTTGTAACGAAACCAATTGGTCGCCTAGTGGACTCACTATCTGGCAAATCTTTGAGCAACTGAAATTCTATTATCCGAGCCGGCTGCTGATCAAAACAAGAACTTAGCAAAGATTGAGGTATTTGACATTTTTCACCACCATCCTCGGACCTGCACATTAACAAATTTATGAAGTTATTAGGCTGCCACTATGGTTTCTTTTATGAAATCGGACTATTGTAATGAATGTATTAGTTAGTGTCCTATACTGTCGTGATTTAGCAATAAAGAAAAAGGTTACTTGCAAGACAAACCAAGAATCTAGCCAGGAATCCTTGGACAAACATACACTTCTGGAATTCTGATAAAAACTATAACCTACAAAAAACCCAACCTACAACAACCAACTTCTGAAATCTAGCTGTAACAAAGGCTGTTCTACGCATAAAAAGAGAGTTTTAATATCGCAAATCCCAAGAGCTGAATGTTTTTGGTTCACATAGGATAATGCTTCTATTAGCACCAGAAAGTAACAGAGTTCCTTGAAACGAATTGGAGTAGATTAGAAGAATGCTAATCTCAGAAGAAAAAGGAAAAACAGTTCGGTAATCAAAACCAATTCAAATCGCACATAAGTACCAGTACATAAGCTTCCACTTGCTTCATGCAGGTACCATAGTCCATATTTACTAATGGAAGAAATATGCAACTAATGCACTCATCACATTGTTTCAGAATTTATATCAGGAAAAGTGCTTAAAAAATGACGTCACAATTTTGCTTCAAAGAAATAAATCAATATATTCTAAATTATCTGTGTTAAAGAAAGAGCAAAACAAACAAACAAGTGACAAAACCTAAAATTTGTGGAGTATGAAAATTTACCTGGTTGTTAATAAAGTTATATCATTGGATAGTGGAGCACAGACAACAGCTCCTTCTTCATAAACACCTTCCCGGTAAGCGGACAAATGAACTCTTGCGAAGAATAAGTTTTGACTGCATTTTAAGTTGGAGCAAACACCATTTTCTGAGTGCTCAGATGTTTTCATGTCCTTTAAAACCTTAGGCAACCAATTCTTTCCATCAGCCACTTTTGTGGTTAGGAATAAATTATTACCACCAAAATGGGCCAGGGAATGGATAAGCATAAAGGATGTCCTTGCTACATAGCCATTGAAAGAAACACCATCACAATCCAAAACTGCTGTGTTGCAATACACATTTTTACATGAGAGGTCAGCAACCGGAAGAATATTTGTATCTCTCGCTAGGAGTGATTTTATCTGGGACATACTTTGGACTTGCTCCCAACAAGGCAGAGGTAGGACTCTAGGAGGCCTTAGGGAAGGAGGTTGAAGTTTTGCTTTCTTCTCCTTCATAGTGTCCTCCACTTCAATTTGACGAGAGTAAGCTTTGGTATCAGGAAAGTCTGAAGGAAAACAAGGTAACCCAGCCTGAAAAAAATCAAGGCAACTGTGAATTTTATGGCCCCATACCAAATATAACGCACAAGACATTTGAAAACCTTACTTCACGTGCAATCCAGTGCCTTTCTCTCAATCCAATGGCTTGAGCACCATTGGAAACTATGGCAATCCAAAAGACTTTGACCCAACTTAGTGGAAGAATAATTGACCACCTGAAGAGATTCAAAAAAGAAAGACCATCAAGAAAACATATCCTATTTGTTTGAGTCTCTTTTCAACATGCATAGACTTAAAGCCAACCAAAAGTTTGCAAGTAGAGAGGGTTTCCAAATTATCTTTCACGGAATAACATGACTGTATTATTGCTAGATGCAGTAAATTCCATAAGGAACACGCTTATATACCAGTATAAGCTCCAAAAAAGGGACTTTTGAAACCTAGATTCAACTACAAGGAACACTAGCGCTTTTCTCATATGGTCTGTTCAGACACTTCTGCGATCTTCCCAGACACCCCAAAAAGATCATCTCAAAACATAAAGGAAAACAATTACATGGAAGAATTTCATGAGCCCAAATAGTGAAGTTGGCAATTAAGTTTCCTGTATAATATGAAAATTTAAAGCATGTTTAATCTTCTTGAGTTCAACAAATGAAAGGTAAATGCCCTAAATCGAAAATCATAAATTTTTCTATGCATCCTAAGCTGTAGGGAACTATACCTCGAAAACCTGTCAGAAAGGTTATCTTTAAGAAGCATGATTGGACATAACTGAGAATACTCAGATGATGTGGTCTCTTGTGAAGCATCAACTTTCCCCAAATTTCGATGAGCAACACCAAAGAACTTTAATGATTGCCGATACTTTTCCTTGCAAAGAATACTTTCTTCCAAAGGAGGAAGGATTCCCTTGCGGCTATCCCACAAGTCAGCAAACTCAAGAGACTGGTAGCTTTGTTCAGGCCATGAGAATAAGGATGAAAACGTACCCATTTTTTGTAATTTAGTCCCATCCAAGAATGTATTTCTTTCATTTTCACTTTCATTAGACCCTCCAACCTCTGGTTCTGAAATAAGAGATTTTCCCACAAGCACCCTGGGATCATTCACCATTAGAGAAATGACTGCTGACATCGAAATTTTATCTTCATCAGGAAGGCTAGATGCGTCCTGGAAATGAGTTTTACCATCAGTGCTAGCAACTGAACACTTTTGTAAAGCACAAGAATCCATAGACACACTGCACGGCAAGAAAATGGCAGAAAAGTGAAACTCCAAACTCATAAGATCACCCAAAAACTTCCCCAATTTAGATTTACATGTAGTATTTTAAATTATGTAACCTTCTAATAGGTTGCAATATCTTCCAAATAAGCTCAAATGCCCTGGAACCTATCAGCTCCAACTTCGCAAGCTTGCCCTCAAGAGACATACAAGTTATTAAGCGTCCAGCTGTCTTCAATAGAATGAAGAGAAAAATCGAACATGTCAATAAACAGGTGTAATTGAAAGTGAAAACAAACATTAAAATTAAAAGTACAGTTTGCAGCATTTCAAATGGAGAGTAGGAGAATTTCAGATAGGTTGTACTCTTTTATGTTGGTAAGGACAGCACAAAAGAAAATTAAGCATTTCATAGAAAAGCATCAGCAAAATGGCATGTCATATGTTTATGGAAAACAAAGAACCTGATAGATTTGAGAATAATTATGATTAATCTAAAGAATAAAAATGAAAGAGCAGAATTGTATATTTTTTTTAATGGGATGGTGAGTCGAAGTAAAGTCTGAAAATAGCCTAGAGAGCTAAGTTATTTCAAAAAGTGATCTTACCCTTTCACACTCTGACTGTAAAACACAATATCCTTCACTGAAGGCAGATGGATGTATCCATAGCCACAGCTGCCTCAACAAAGCACAATTGTCAACGCTCTGCTGCTCATCATAGTCACCAGTCTCACCTACTTTACAAACAGAATTTGACTGTCGTGATCTCCACATATAGGTCACCGGAGCAATACTTTTCGAATTCAGTGGCCCAACATGACGCAGCTGAAATGACATCAGAAATTTCAAATACAGCAGAAAATAATTTACGGACATCAAAATCTCAGCAAGGAAACCTACCATAGCAGTACCATAAGTTCCACCAGAAATTATATTCTGGAATGCCTCTTCACAATTTCCTGATGGAAAAGGTACCAGCACGGAGCTTAGAACTGATAATAAAAGATCCTGAAAACATAAGTGTCATGATCACGAATTCCCGAAAAACACAGCAAAGCATAGGCACAAGCGCAGAATTGAGCATCTTTTCCAAAACATTCTCTTAGATTTGCCCGTCCCCCTCCCCAGTAACATCAGGACAACATTTCACAAGGTTTTCAGATGTGCTTGCCTCGGGACCATCAAGTAGAATAACACCATAGTAGCTCGCATCATGCACAAAAACTCCTTCTTTTGATTTCTTCAGGATAGCCCGTGATCCCTTACCCCTGCATGAAGCCATAGATTAATACAAAAAGGTTGCAATTCATCTGTTATCAGTCTATAATACAGAATCCAATGAGAAGGTCAAATTGCTATCTTTCGATGCTGGCTAAAATCTGCTTTATCAATCATATCCTCCACAAAATATTTCATTGCATGCAATCCGTCATATAACCAGTTCGTCAAAAGCTGAAAGAAAAACACTGAGGAACTGCAAGTTAAGAAGAAAGTTTTCGTGCAAAGTGAAAGAATTAATCTCATTACCTGCCATGTAGTCCTATAGGAAGGTAAAATCCCCAAAGTTTATCAATCGTGAATCGCTTTGCATGCCAAACATGTGTTCTCAATCTCTTGGTACCATCCCCTGCAGCAGAAAACCCAGTCTGGGGATTCTTCTTAAGTTCAATTCTCCTACGAACCCTGCGTGACAACATCTTCACATCCTTCGGCAGAACACCAGTGCTAACATTATCTGTCTCTCCAAATTTCTGCTTCTTTTTATATCTTCTCCGAGACAATCTGTTGTCATGCCCAGTCGTTCTCCTCCTCTTATTTCTCTGGGCTCGAAAATCATTATCCAAGCGGTTCTTGACTACAGAATGAAGAGCCACAAGCTCAGCAGCTCGAGATTCTGCAAATTTCTGCACATTAAGAGTTCGAGGTGGAGCTGCTGATCTTTGGTGTTTGGTTTGGTCAGCAACCATCTTCTTCTAACAATTTATGAATCAACTGAAATACGACGTTGCTGATCTTCTGCCTTGCTACAGCAGAAGTGTCATGAGTTCAACCTTCTGTTCCTTTGTTAGGTTTGACTTTCTGGTGAAATTAGTGAACCCAATCAAAATCAGAAATACACCCTAAAAACTTAATCTTACGAAAAGTATGCAATTTTACATTCCTGCCTGACTAGCTTAATATTTCTAAGCAATATACTCCAGTTTTCCCTTTTTCCCCTCATAGATACATAAACCAATATAATAAACCGCTATGGCACAACTTTGGGAAACCTGAGAATATGTAATCAAATTAAATGAGATTGAACAATGACAACCTTGCAGCAGTCAATATCAGATAACGTATCTGGAAGTTGACAAGACAAAATCCAAGCTACCACTATGCAACAAACTATCGTTGAAGTAACAAGAAAACAAAAAAAAAAAAAAAAATCCATAAGAAAGCATAATTCAAACCCCAGAAATTCCTTAGAAAGAAATACTATTACTCTAGAACACAAGGACACAAATTGCAGCCCATTCATTGGCAAACACAAAATACAATCCATACAATGAAAATAAACCTGAAAATTTCCCCTTAGAAGGTGAAAAAGAGACTAGGACGCGATAATTATACTACATAATCGAATTTCAGAGTTGCGTTATACAGGAAGTGAATAAAGAAATCAATTTCAGCTGCCTAAACTAAGCACTAGAAATAATACAGCACCGACGGCAGCTCAACAGCAAAAATATCACCAGAAACAGCATAGAGTTACTCAACGATCAAATTCTCAGCATGAATTTATCGGGGAAGAAAAGAAATTACAGTTTAGTCAAGCTAACAAGCAAAGCCAAAATTATTAATTCACCTCGAATTTCAAATCTTTCTCCCTAGCAAGCGAAGAATAGAAACCGGAATCTAGAACGTGGAATCTTTTATTGCGTTAACTTTCAAGGCCCAAAGCAAACCTGGCGGAGATGGCGGAACAGCGGCGGGCTTGGGCGGTGGCGACGGCTAAAGTCAGGGGAAGGAGGGAGACGTATTTAACTTTTTGGGCGAATTAAATTTTACTCCCCCAGTTTTGGCTCGTTACCATAACAAACCCTGATTTTTTATAATACTATAATCAAAACCCCCTATTCTTTGATCCCACTAACGGAACAGGCCATCGTCATCAGAAAATGACATAACATGCTGACCTCATCAAAATTTCAGACTGATTTGTCAAAAATGCCCCGCTGTAATTACGATCCAATATTAAATAATTTTTATTCACAAAAATATAATTTAGTCATGTTGAATTTTGAAAGCCAAAAGAAACAAGTTATTCACAAATCTGGTTTTATCAGACAAAAAACTTCATACAGAATTGTAAGTAGAATAAAGAATTCCTTAGTTATTCACAGATCTGGTTATACCTTAGTTATCAGCTATCCCCACACAAGAATAAAGAATTTGCTGAAGTTCTTCATTCAACTCGCTAATCACATGTACTATCATATATTAGTCAATTCAATTAGTAGTATTGACAAGAAAGAGAGTGAGTTTAACTAAATTTGGTTACTTTTAATTTATTTGATCAACCCGATTTCCTCAATACTATAAAGTAATTGACTCGTGATTTGTAAGGATTGAGATTTTCCAATTTTGTGTCCTATCTTCACCATGAAATTATGCTCGTGAAAATATAAGATAAGTAGAAAATTTTTCATTAAATTTATTGAAAATGAGAGAAATCTTTAATTAGGTTAAATATTTATTGTGAAAAAAATAAATTAAAAAAGTATCTTCATATTTATTTTTTTAACCGACTAAAATTTTGCCATTAGTGAAGTTTAAACTACACGATGGGATAGGTTTGATGTAACTTCTCTGTATTTTCTCTCCGATTTGGGTACAAGAAAGGTTTTTTTTTTTTTTTGGATACAATAAAGGCTTAGAAACTATACATGCAATTACAGTATACTATTATATTATCGGGACAAAGACGCTTGTGTCATAGTATAATCAGTTCAAAGTTCAAACAAATGTCATCCAAAATCGGAACTACTCGCTTGAGTAGTAATTTGCTGCAATGATGACATGTAATTTGATTTCTACAGTACTGTAAAAATAGGTTATGTGTAAATACATATGTTTTATTGTCTCAAGTTCCTAATAAAATGACCCTTTCCCATTTAATCTCATGTATCTTAAAGTTTTAAACCATGCATACATTGATATACCATTAAAAAAATGATCAATAATTAACTTAATTTGAAGCTAATAGCACACATGATTTGACGGATTGTTGTCATGGAAACATCTGTGATGATGGGCCAACTTCGGAAAATAATACTAATATTAATAAAATTAACAAATACATGACTCTACAACAAAACTTCAACTTATAAAACATATATATATATTTTTTTTATATTACAGAGTATCCACCGACAACAATAATTAACTATATATTTTCAATTCACTCATGAGACATCAAGCATTTCCTGTTAACTCTTAAGATCATTTCCTAATAAAATGACCATGCATACATTAATATACCATTAAAAAAATGATCAATAATTAATTTAATTTGAAGCTAATAGCACACATGATTTGACGGATTGTTGTCATGGAAACATTTGTGATGATGGGCCAACTTCGGAAAATAATACTAATATTAATAAAATTAACAAATACATGATTCTACAACAAAACTTCAACTTATAAAATCTATGTTTCTTTTTCTTTTTTATAGTACAGAGTATCCACCGTCAGTAACAGTAACTAACCATATATTTTATTTTCAATTCTCTCACGAGACATCAAGCATTTCCTGTTAACTCTTAAGATCATTTGGATTCGTACCATTTCTTTTGTTTGTATTTTTTCCTTCTTTCCCCCCTTCTTTTCCCATTTTGTGAACGCCAATATGTTTAGTATGAAAAAGCCATCAACCAAGTTCCCACCCATAGAAAATTGTCAAGAAATTTCCGGCGACCGCCATTCCGTTGCGGCGGACTTGGACGGAACCCTTCTAATATCAAACTCATCGTTCCCATATTTCATGCTTGTAGCCATTGAAGCCGGAAGTTTCTTACGTGGGCTAATCCTCCTCCTCTCCTATCCCATCCTAGCCTTTACTTACCTATTTTTCTCCGAAGCTTTAGCCATCAAACTCATCATTTTCATTTCCTTTGCCGGGCTTAAAGTCCGGGACATCGAAGCCGTGTCCCGGGCGGTGCTTCCCCGGTTTTACGCCGACGACGTGAGACAGGAAAGCTTCCAAGTGTTTGATAAGGGCAAGAGGAAGGTGGTTATTACGGGGAGTCCAACCATAATGGTTGAACCATTTGTGAAGGATTTCTTGGGGGCTGACAAAGTGCTTGGAACTGAAATTGAAGTGAATCCTATGACCAACAAAGCCACCGGGTTCGTGAAGAAACCCGGGGTTTTGGTCGGCAAGTGGAAGAAGTTGGCTTTGTTGAAGGAGTTTGGTGAAGATCAACTGCCTCATATTGGAATCGGAGATCGGGAATCAGATCATGATTTCATGTCCGTTTGCAAGGTTAGATAAGTTTCTCTCTTTAAAATTCAATTTCTTTTCTGTCTCAAAATATTTTTCCAATTTCTTGTACTTTTTCTATTTTCCTACCTAAAAAATCACGTGATTAATTTAATGTTCACAAACATTTATTTACATATAACATGAATTGTTGGCTTATAATCAATATTACTTCCTTCGTCTCAAAAAAGAAATTCATATTATAATTTGTGATTTATAAATTTTTTAGCATAAATTTTAAACTATAATAACTATTTTCATTGGGGCGTAGGAAAGTAGTTGATATATATCATACAGTAAACCACCTCTAATTTTGAAACTTTTTGCACTTAAAACCATCAGTGTTAAGCTACAAGTTTATGTAAAACTTCTCTTATAGAATTTTTTTTTTTTTTTTAAACCTTGGTTAATAATAATGATGTAAGTGGTGGGAGTCTTTTTTTCACATTTATGTGCATCCACCACGGTTGACAAAACAATATTAAATGATGCCTTTGTTTAATTTCCTTGTTATGCATGATGGACTGGACTGATTATCTTACTATATTCTCTTTTTTTTTTTTTTTTTTGAAGGAAGGATATATGGTGCACAAAAACAAATTGGCAATTCCCTTGCCGCATAACCGACTCAAGACTCCATTAATTCTTCACGGTGGCCGGTTGGCGAGGCGGCCGGACCCTCTCAACGCCCTCATCTTCTATCTCTGGTTGCCATTTGGATTTATTCTCTCCATCTTCCGCATCTGCCAGTCGCGATGAACCTTAAAACCAACATGTGCCATGCATAACCTGTGAGATACAAGTTTTGGGACCCATTTTGGTTTGATGAACCCTCAAATCAAACAATCGAAGAAATGTTTCTTGATTCAAAGTCTGAAAAGGCCGGTGAGAAGCAAACGATTAATTGAGGTTTGAGGAGGCAAATCAAGTTTAAAAAGTGAGGTCTTGGGATTTTGATGTTTCATATGGTGGTATTATTATAATGTCTTGTTTTTGTACATTCATGTTTGTAATTGTGTCTATGATTTGTGTTTGCAAATGTATAACTCGTGCGTCTGTTAATTGTTGTGTGATGCAATAATGATATTTTTGCTTTTTTCAAGCGATTCTAAAATTAGATGGATGATGCATATCAAAACAAAAGTAATGATAATACACATGCAACTCATCAAATTCATCTAAATATTTTTCGATGGATCTAACTTATTTAAATAAGTACTTCCTTCCCTGGCTTTCCAATGTTGTGATGATATGATCTACTCTTAACTATATACATATATATATATATATGAAAGATTACGCTGAATTAATTCACGAATACATTTATTAATATTACGTTTCAATACTTGGGAGAGTCACTCGGTGCTTTTAGACCTTGGTCTATCATGATATATTTAGATTAGTGTAATCAATTAATGTGATAGTTTTGTTCTGAGTGTTTAGTCTCTTGTTGCATTGTGCCCCCAAAAAAAAGTAAAAGAACAAATGCCCTAGAAGTTGAGAGAATAATATGGACATTGAGGACAATTACGGGTACATATTTGTAATTAAAGTAAAATAAAAGGGGCGCTAGTGTCATCTTCTGGTAAATTCTTAAACCCTCCCTTCTAATTCTTAAACCCTTTGCTTTTTCATAATTGACGCAAACCGGCCGACCGTTTAATCTGTTAAAAGTTCAACCGCCATGGAAGAACAAGCACCACCACTTCCGCCGCCGCTCCGCCTCCTCCGTAGCTTGGAGCTCCGCCTCCTCCGATGCACTATCCCCTCCGATTCACCTCCCTCCACTTCCTCTCCGCCTCATCATCCGACAACAATTTCCCATC
Organism: Oldenlandia corymbosa var. corymbosa; assembly: GCA_949775105.1. Taxonomy (NCBI): domain Eukaryota; kingdom Viridiplantae; phylum Streptophyta; class Magnoliopsida; order Gentianales; family Rubiaceae; genus Oldenlandia; species Oldenlandia corymbosa. The sequence goes on from OX459123.1 coordinate 4,265,592, forward strand.
TCCAACCATTGATTGAAACCCTTCTTCAGTTCATAGAGTCCGGGAACTATATCCAAGCCCTTTCTTCCGACGCAGCTAAGTCCGTTTTCAAATTCGATGGCTCGGAAGTTCAGTTTGCCGACTCGGCCGAGTCGGCGGAGTTGTTCTACTCCCAGCTGGTGCCTCAATGCGTCGACGTTTTTATTGTTTCGGAAACTTGCGACGAGAACAGCCAATTGGAGCAGTGCTTCAGAGGGTTTCTTGTTATGGCTATTGGAGTTGCGGCTTTTTTGGCTTTCACTCAATCCAATATTACGGGGTATGTGTTCTGCTGCCTTGGTTCTCTTTTTGTTTTCAACTATTTCTAAAGCTTTTTAGACCTCTTGTGGCTACGATGCCGCGCACAATTCTGATTAATATTTGTACGAAATTAACGAGTTGTGGTTTCGAGTAATCGAATACCTTTGGAAGTTTTGATTATGTTGCTGATTTTTTTTCTCATTTGACTATTTGTACTAAAAATTTAATGGAAATGAAAGTGGTTGTTGAAAATCTAGGATAGAGACTCATTGACGTGGAAGTTTAATTTGGTTGACTGAGTGAATACTTTGTTGCAAGAACCTTCGATTTGTAATAACCATGTTGGTTTTTTGTCTGTTGCAGTCCGGTTGAGAAATTCCCTGCATCGCCATTAGTGCCAGTTGGTGATAATTGGGTGGAATGGGAAGCGTGGGCGATAAAGGATATCATGTCATTTGGTTCAGATGTACAAGGGAAATTCTCTAATCTTCAGGTACTTGAACTCGCTGGTGTCAGTTTTCGTTGTTAATTATATATCTATCTTTGCTAATTTACTGTACTGCTCTTTGTTTCAAATGCTGGATGAAAGCATGTACGACTCTGCTTATATACAGAAAACGGAGGGGCAGAAAGTAATTAGTGAGATTTTGTTAGTTAGATCTTTGTTGCAAGAATATGAATATGCATGCTAGTTCGACAGTGATGGATTTGTATAAAGTTCATGGTGTTTTCGCTGATTCTTTTGTCAATATTTTGTTGGCTTCAGCTTCGGCGTTCACAACAAGTTAGCCTTTTATATGTTAAATTATGCAATCAGTTACTAATTTCTTCAAGCGTACCATGCACGGCAATACAAGTCAAACCTCCGTTTCAGGGGGACTTTACCTTGTGAATGTTTTCTTCTTCTTCTTTTTTTTTTTCTTTTTTCTTTTTGTGAAAATATTACAATACATTCAAAAAGGCTCATCTACCAAAGATTTTGACTTTGTGGTCTTCATTAAATGCCAAGAGATATTGTGTTGGTGCCAATAAAAAACTTTTTGCAGTAAAGGAAGCTATCACTTCCTCTTCTCGTTTTGTTCTATACATGCCTTAGCTAGATTTTCTGGATTGTGTTGCTCTTGATAGAATTGAATGAATGAAATAAAACATTGGATTTTGGAGTATTTAACCACACTATCTGAAAGAATACAGTGAAAAATGAACATTTTTAAGTGCACACTGATCAGATGTTCTATCTAGTTTTGATGTTATTGACTTCCCAACTCCAATCATTAAAGAACAGTTATCTCAGGAAAATTTGGAAGAAGGGAGGGGAGTGAGGAATATGTTAAAAAAATACCTTTACTGGTGCGCTCTGCTAGAGCTCAGTGGTGTGTCAGTCTTGTAAACTAGTGAGCGGCTGTTTGGCCATGTTCTGATTTTTTGTAAGCTGATTGCCAGGATAGGCTTTCTTAAGCCTTTGGGAATTAATGATTGCTGGAAGTGTGATGAAATAATGGCATTTTGTTTCATCAATCTTATTATGTTGGTGCCTTTAAACAATGATGATGCAAGTTTTAGATGAATACTTATGCCCTCCTGTTGTAATATTGTTCAATTAAGCACAATGTGGAATTTGATAAAACCTGGTCTACTTGATGCTTGCATTATGTTGAACATAGTTTTTGCAGGCCTTTCTGAGTTCGCTTTGACCGCGTTTTTATCTTACTGCAGCATTTAGTTTTTGCGAAGGTACTACTGATGAAGACAAAGGACCTATTGCTGCATAAGAGCATCTCCACTGGTGCAGTAAGAAGCATTTCTTGGTGGCTTTTGAGGTTGCTACTCGTTCATCAGAAATTGTTGGACAGTCTTTCATCTTCTTTGTTTGATCTCTTGCAAGTATCTTCACGTGAAAGTCTGCATCATTTTGGTGCTCTGGCAAATGTAAAGAATTATTGGGGTCTAGAGTTGTCAGAAGAAGATGCTTCCAGCATGGTATCTGTACTTCATTTAGAAGTGGGGATAATGGAACTCATATATGCACGGGTAGATTCCTCCGGGTGAGTCATCGTAATAACGGTTTACAGATATAGTTGAGCTATCTGAAAATTGATTGAATACTGTAGAATAATATGTTGTCACACAAATTCCTCAGTTGCGGGGGAATATTCTTAGTGATTTTCTTACTGTTTTTCTTTGATGAAAGCACTATTATGAATCCGAATCCATTGACTTGAAACCCAGCCTAGAAACTCAGAATACACCTGTCTGTCTGTACATAAATATAGTTGTTCTTCTCTTAATGTTGTTTTTGTTGGTTCTGATGATTTTTAGTTTGGTTATTGTGATAACATAGTTATCATTGAAGGTCTATTTGCCTCTTTCTGATTTCAAAGATCTTATCATGTATAGTCATTTTAAATATTTATTTTCAGATCATGTTCCCTTTATTCCTTCTTTTATTTGAAGGTTTGGAATTGGGACTCGATGAATCAATCTTTTCCCGTGATTTTCTTCATTATTTAAATTGATTGTCTCTTTTGTTTTTGTTTGTAACCTGTTACATCAGGCTTCATTTTGAATTAGCTGAGAAAGAATCTGGACTTGACCTTTCCCTGAGTGGGGCTTTAGGGTTCAGGACTAAGCACCAGGTATAATATTCTAATGCACGTACTCATTAGATTTGGTTTTCTACACCTTTGTATTTCTCTTTTGTTGTACTCACTTGGTTGCTCTCCTGATGAACATGTATAGGTGGAGCCAAGGCCTCAGCTGATTCTTGTTTCACATAAAAGCAATAATGAGGCCTCTTCATCTGTTAGCAATGGGATACAGGGTAAAGTTTCTAGTTCTGGTAATAGTACTTCACATCAGCATCCTTCTGAAACGTTGGAAGCATCTGATGTCTTGATGGCCCCAAGATTTTTAGATGACGGAATAACTGAAACCGATGGGCAATCAGGTGAAGTTCTTAATATTGCTGCTACTCAATTGAAGGCAGTCCAGCAAGCTGTTGTTTTGGCACATTGTCTTGCTATTAAGAAAGCTGCTCGAAGTGAAGAATATCAAATGTACAAATTGGGACCATTTATACAGGCTATTGATTCTCAGCATTCCTCACATTTTATGATCCGCTATTTTTGTGACATCTTACGGATCCAATGGGAGGCAACACGTACACGTACCATTCAGCGTGCACTTTTGATGATGACCAAACTTGTTGAAACTCTGAATGAACCATCTCCCACAATTGCAGAAAGGATGTACTTGTGTTTCGCTGTAAATAGTCCCACAATTCCAGCAGTCCGTAAAGAATATGGTGATCTTTTAGTAAGTTGCGGCTTGATAGGAGAAGCTCTTAAAGTATATGAGGATCTTGAACTGTGGGATAATTTAATAGTTTGCTATACAATGTTAGAGAAGAAAGCGGCAGCCGTGGAACTCATCAAGACGGAATTGTCCAAGAGGCCTAAAGACCCAAGGCTGTGGTGTTCCCTTGGTGATGTTACACTCGATGAAACTTGCTATCAGAAAGCCCTTGAAGTCTCTGACAACAAGTCAGCTCGAGCTTTTCGATCTCTTGCTCGCAGTGCATACAATAGGGGAGACTATCAGAAGTCCATGGTTTTCTGGGATTCTGCAATGAAAATTAATTCCTTGTATTCAAATGGCTGGTTTGCACTTGGTTTTGCTGCTATGAAGGCTGGTGATTTTGAAAAGGCACTAGATGGTTTCACTCGTTGTGTCCAACTTGATCCTGAGAATGGAGAGGCTTGGAATAATCTAGGTTATCTACACATGAGAAATAAAAAAAGCAAAGAGGCATTTGTTGCGTTTAAGGAAGCATTGAAGTTCAAGCGAAAAAGCTGGCAGCTGTGGGATAATTTTAGCACTGTAGCTACAGATATTGGATATTACGGGCGGGCAATAGAGGCTGTACAAGAAGTGTTGGATTTGACAAGTGTTAAACGGGTTGATGTTGGTTTGCTCAAAAGAATAATGCTGGAGATTGAAAACCAAGCTGCAAATCTACATTTGGAAACCGAGGCAAATATTGATGGTGATGATAACATGCATGATAGTGCTAACTCTGACATTGATTTTGTTCAGAAATCAACAACATCAGAAGAAGGTGTGGCTACCAAGCGGGAGTATGAGAACTTGATGCACATGTTTGGCAAGATTTTACGGCAAATTGTTCAAAGTAATGCAGAAGCAGAGATTTGGGGTTTGTACGCTCGATGGCACAAATTGAAAGGAGATCTTAGAATGTGTGCTGAGGCCCTTCTTAAGCAAACCAGAGCATATCAGGGATCTGATTTGTGGAAAGACCGAGAACGGTTTGTGAAGTTTGCACAAGCATCATTGGAACTCTCTAAAGTTTATCAGGAACTTTCTCGTCAAACTGGTAGTCAGCGAGAATTATACACAACTGAAATGCATATCAAGAACATAATTAAGCAGGTGAGTTTGTATTAAACTTAAGATACATTTGATATTGCTAGCAAATTAGGAGTATAGTTTTTTGCTTAGTGCATTTTGATTCGCATTTTTTTGGCATGTGAAGGGTGATTTTTTTTTTTGTGTTGAATGCTGTGAACTAGATATTCTTCCTTGAAAGTACTGACAGAAAAGCTTCTTCTTTTCATATCCAGGGTGCAAGCTTCTCTGATACCCAAGAGTATCAAGATCTTTTGGCAAGCCTCGCTGAAGTCCAAAAGGCATTGCAAAATGATTCAGCTCAATAGAGATAGTGTTGTAAACACCTTGTCAGCCACAGGAAAAAGTTCTCATTACAATCCCTATTCGCAGCAGCCAAAGCTAGATATTTCTCAGCCATCAGCTTCGCACCGTATGGTTTCCAGCTCTCATGATCGGATTTCCATGTGTAATGGTGATTTTTTTGATTCCGGGAGAGTATTTTCTGATTGTTAAAGTGGAAATTAATGTATTCTGCTCATTTGGATGCATACCTCTTCCCTCAAAAGATAAAAGGTCCATGTTCGACAAGAGGTTCCCAAAATAAACAATGGTGATTGGCGACGCATCCGGAATTTCATTTTTAATACAACTATACTGACATGATATTGAAACAATTATATGCTTCTTTTTTTTTTCACTTTTTTTAGTAGGTTGTAAAATTTGAGTCTGATTATTATTCTTCTTTACCATATCGTAGTTCTCAAATACAATGCTCTGTTCCTGTCAGCTCACACAACAGACTGTAACCTAGGCTGAAATAGCAAATTTTATGGGGAAATTAATCTAAGGTGAGCATCCAAGATTTATGTTTGACAGATCTGTGCTATGATTCAAGATGGAAAGATGACTCAAATAATAAAAGTTTCCCATCAAAGCAAGAAAAACATGACAAATCTCTGTCTAAACAGCTCCACAAGATAAAGTTGTAATGTAAACAACCTAACTACGACTAGAATTAGAACACATCTTGACGAGTTTGATATAGAGATTAGAAGTAGGAGCATCTCTATTTTCAATTTTGTTTGACATAGAGATTAGAATTTAGAAGCAGGAGCATCTCTATTTTCATGTACGGGCGGCACCAGGGGCTCCACCAGCACGAGGAGGCTGACCAGGCTTTGGCAGATCATCCTGCATTGGGGAAAAAAAAATATCAGCAAATTAGATAAATAGTGTAGGACTCCAGAAATTGGCAAAGCTGAGATTTAGGAAACGAAGCCAGACGACAGAACAGTACTGATTCAGATTAAGACATCAGAACAGTAATAGCAGTTAATCTAAAAACATGTCAAAACCCAATCACTTGGTTAGCCATTGAAATAGTAATAGTAACCCTTAAGGGAAACCATTATTCACCGAGAAAGGTCACGGAGAGGTTACCCTTGGGCGTCTGAAGCGCTGTGGAGGCTCACGGATCCTCCTGTCAGTTCGTGAACGAACCCTAACAACCTTGGAGTGAATGGCACATGAAACACAGTACTGCATCTTCAGATATAGCTTGGGGAGTGTATAAGCTGAACAGATAACCAAGAGGTGAGAAGATATGATCAAAGTTCAAAAAGGACATTTCGTCATCAAATAAGGTCAAATTTGAAGCTTTACTTTCAAAAGCACAAGCTTCTTGAACATCTCTAACAGCAGCCTGTTCAACGATGTTCCTCACAAGAAACCTCTTGATGGCCTTGTCCTAATGGAATATCCAAAATCAAATTCGAAGTGTTAGAGCTTACACCATTTCTCAACTAAACAATGTGTTTGATTAAAGGTACCATTTACAAGCCTGAACTTGAAATCAGAGACTTCATCCTTTACCACAAGGTGGAGTACCACAACAACTATGATACAACATACCTCTGGTCCAATAAACACTATGCACACATCACTATCAATGCTTCACAACCCAAATGAAATTAAACACACACCCAGGGACCATTTGCAGTTTCAATACAGCATTCTTACATCAGATGCAATTTTCAAACCTTGAGGACTAGAGAACTGCTTCGAGCATACCCAAAATCACTCAGAAGCCGTAAGTGGATTTCTTAAAGACTTAAATTTCACAACATATCAATTGAGGAACAAACCAAACCCAATCATAGCTCACATCCAAGAGTACTAATCAAAATGCAAGGGCGCAGAACAAATATCCATATCAATCCAAATTGAATTAATCAAATCATGACATTCGCGTTTACATGTCTATATTATCTCACAGGTCAAATCCAAACTCTAATCCATACAATTTCTCCCTGAAATATACACATCGTGGATGAATTAAGCTGAGGCCTTCAGAGATTTGAAACAAACAACAAAAGCTAAGCAAAAATGAACATTCTCGTGCGGATCCGATAAGTAAATTTCACAGAAACACTCAGATTACAAAAAAAAAAAAAAAACTCATGAAATTCAGAAATAGGCAAAAACAGGGGAAGAATCGGACCGACCTTAGGGCAGCATTTGCCGCAGTTGGAGCACCGGATGAACTTGACGTGTCCACGGCCATGCTTGTTGCGGCCGCCGTTTCTTCGCTTGAACGTCTGCAACCGATGTCGGAAAAAATTCTTACCAGATACTAGTAATAAAAGGAAAAGCAAATCATACATACCAAAATTAATCAGAAAATTAAAGTAAGAGCCATCTCTACCATGATCGCGATACGACGGAGGAAGCTTCAGGTAGACTCCGGGGATGAAAGTTCGGCGGCGAGGCTATGGAAAATAGTATCGGCGAGGAGAAGGAACTCTAACCTTTGAAGTTCGCTAAGTATAAGATGGCGTCTTTATTAGGGTTTCTCACTCCATTTGGATTTTACCTCTCTTCTTTGGGGAAAATAAAAAATGACTGTAATAATATGACACAGTAACTAGAAAAGTAACTTTTCTGTAACACGGAATGTAACACGTTTTTGTCACGTATGGGAAAATTCCATAAAGCTAGATAGGTTGTTTTTTAAAATTAAAAATAAAAAAAATAAAAATGATGAGGTGGGAATTTAGTTATAGCAATATTAACAATTTTCGTCTTTGGTATCTTTACATAAAAACATTCTTGACAGAGTTCATTATTTAGATTTCGTATGATATCATAATTTTGATCTTACAATATTATCTCTACTTTTTCAAATTTCAATTTGAATAACAAACTTTTTTATGCGTAAAACCTAGAAAAAAAAACATTGATTTTTCAGCTATCTTTTATCTATATACTATACTAAAGCAAAAACCAAAGAGAGAAAACTAAAGACATGGAGCACATGCCACACAGGATTTAATCCTATGTGGTATTTTCTTAATTTCTTAGACTTAAAAATGCACAAAACAAAAAAAAAAACAACTAAAATAATTTTTTTAAAAAATAAAATAATAAAAACCGAACCCTTATTTTCATGAACCAACATAGATTGATTGGAGAGAGTACCAAATCCTAACAAATTTTAGAGAGATCTGCATAAACCTTGTTACCAGTGAATTTAAAATGTCATTTGAAAAAAACAAATTCCTGTAAACCCAGAGGTAATCATGTTTAAAACTGAAATCATTACATATTTTATAAAAATACAAAATTTATATAAAAATGTCTAAATGTGTATGCCTTCCCCGTCCATCGGAGGGGTCTAACACCTAGTTGTACTTATCTAAAGTGTAACAAATATGACAATTTACAATCCTCCCATTTTATTGTAAATTTTTCGTCCCGCATCCCCCTCCTCCCCATCCCCACCCAAAAAAAGTGAGTATAATTCTTCTTTCGTAATTACTTTTTACCCAATTTATATGTCCTACACTCTTATTGGACAATCTTACTTGGTATACCTATATGAATAACTAAACCCGTGCGCACAATCCGTGTGAACTAGCAATCTCCGGTATCAGCAAATCCCGCTAAAAGTACAAGATGTTTTTTTTCTTTTTTTTTTAAATATTAATCAGAAGACTTAGAATAGAGGAATTGTGTTTTATTCATAACATGTAATGCACGATATACAGACTATATATAGACAATAACAAACCCTAAACTAAGACATAATAGGAAATATACTAAATATTACAATACGTCCCCGCAAACTTACGGCAGAGAAGAGAGAAGCCGAAGTTTGTCCCGAAACTGAAAGAATAACTCTTTGGACAAGGGTTTTGTCAGAATATCAGCAAGCTGATCAGCAGCAGAGATAGAATTGACCGAAACAAACTTACGCCGAACATGATCTCGAACAAAGTGAAAATCAACCTCAACATGTCTTGTACGAGCATGGAACACAAGATTGACAAAGAAGGAAAACCGCACTCATGTTGTCACACCAAATAGAGGGAGGGCGAGTTAAAGAAACGCCTAACTCGGACAATGATGACACACCCAATGCGATTCAAGACAGACATTAGCAACCGCACGAAACTCAGCCTCAGTAGACGAGCGAGCCACAGTGGGCTGCTTCCTAGATGCCCAGGCAATGAGATTGGGTCCCAAATAAATAAGAAAACCAGTAGTAGAACGACGATCATCCGGACAACCAGCCCGGTCAAGATCACTAAACGCAGAAGAGTACCCAAATCAGTAGGATGCAGAACTAAACAGCAATCAACGGTACCACAAAGATAGCGAAGAACCCGTTTGAGAGCCTGAAAATGAGAAGTGCGAGGCTGATGCATGAACTGACAAAACTGCACACTGCCACATAGCCGACGATAATTAGTCGCATCATCAGGAGACAACAGAGTACCATCCAAACGAGACAACACAACATTAGCCTGCAAAGGAGTGGAAACAGGTTTGCAAGTATGCATATTTGCAAGTCGTAGCAAATCATTGACATACTTGCGCTGAGAGAGAAGCAAACCCTTGGAAGTACGACGAACCTCGACCCCAAGAAAGTAACTCAATGGACCTAAATCCCGAAGAGAAAACTCCTTAGCAAGACAAGAGATAAAATGCTGGACCAAACCAGAAGTGCTGCCTGTAAGAATAATGTCATCCACATAGACAAGCAAAAAACACAACTGAGACCCACGGCGATAGACAAAAAGAGACGGATCACAACGAGACTCCACAAAACCCAAGGTAAGTAGAAATGCTGCCAGCCGAGAATACCAGGCCCGAAGAGCTTGCTTAAGACCATATAAGGACTTATGCAGTTTACACACATAATGAGGGCGCACCGGATCAACAAACTCCTGTGGCTGAACCATATACACGGTCTCACTAAGAACGCCATTAAGAAAGGCATTACTGACATCAAGCTGAGAAATCGACCAACCACGAGCCAGGGCAACAGTCAAGACCGAACGAATGGTGACCGGCTTAACAACCGGAGTAAATGTGTCAGTGTAATCAACCCCAAAAGACTGAGTAAAACCTCGAGCCACCAACCGAGCCTTATACCGCTCAATAGAGCCATCAGCATGAGTTTTAATCTTATAGAGCCATCGATTGCCGACAACATTGCCGGAGGAAGGAGGGGGAACTAAAGTCCAGGTGTTATTTTTGAGGAGGGTGGAAATTTCATCCTTCATGGCATTCTGCCACTGAGGAAGAGATTTGGCTTGGGTGAAGGATGTAGGAGCAGTAGACAAGGCTGGGGAAATAGAGGTAAGATGAACCGAAGGATCAAAGATTTTCTTGGGCTTGGGTTGTGGACGAAGTGTCATTGAGTGCTGACGGGAAGAGGGGGGAGGAGGTGGCGGCGGAGGACTGCAATCAGATGATGAAGAGCTAGATGCAGGAGACCTAGCTAAAGGTGATGAGTCGGGAGGGATAGGAGGAGATGAAAGAACTGGTGTACTAGAAGGAGACGAAGAAGATGCAGAAGACGACGCAAACATACCAGGAGAACTGGTTACACGCAACCAAGGGGTAGCAGGAGACTCCAGCAGCGAAGAAGGAGAACTAGAAATAGGAACTAAAAAAAACAGCGGCAGCGGAAACGACGACGAACACACGCCGGCGAAGAGCAGAAGAAACGAAGAAGAAGAGCCGAAGAAGAAGAAGAAAAGAAGAGCCGAATGGGGTGTGCACAGCCGAAGAATAAGGATTCGGCGGCGGGGGAGAGAAACGAGAGAGGAGAGAAAAAAATAGGTTTTGTTAAACCTTAGCTCTGATACCAACTTAGAATAGAGGAATTGTGTTTTATTCATAACATGTTATGCACGATATACAGACTATATATAGACAATAACAAACCCTAAACTAAGACATAATATGAAATATACTAAATACTACAATAAGAAGTATCTAATTTATTACATCGACATGAATTATAAGCCATACTACTATGTAAGCCACTCACGTCAGATCTGCTAACTTTAATCAGTTGGCAGGACTCAAAATGCACAATGTTGTACCATCTTTAATAACACTTATCGATTCATTTAATTATTGTGAACTGATTAAAGTTCGCATATCGGATGTTTCAGATGTACAAAATATAGCTTAGTATAAGATGCAACGTAATAGTCCAAGTTTATATTATAATAATATGCAGATATTATTAAAAAAAAAAAAACTAAACTCGTACGCTCAAAATCTTTTAGTAGACTAATTTAATAATGCTTGTAAGTCTCTTTCAGAAGATAAAACTTTCACAATAAGCATATTTAATCAAAGTAGCTTTATGGTTGTCAAAATATACATTTCATCATCAAATATTTCTTTTCTCTTAAACTGATTCATTTTATTTCCTTCATAGTCCAAACATCAGGGTATCACCGCTTTTTCTTCTTTCTTCTGACTATAGCAAAATATCTCTTCACACCTCAAATTCAACAAAATTTTAGAGCTCCAACCAAAAAATCATTAATTGGCACGTACCATCTAACCAAACAAAATTAGTAATAATGAATTCATCCTATCCCAGCAAAGAATCCACTTTCTTAAATTTATACCGTATGAATTTCTTTTGAGAATGATGGAGTAGTTTTTGACCTTTTTCCCCTTTCTCCAATCAAACGAAAACCGTACTCCAATTTACCATAACAACTCTGACTCTCTATTTAAGTTAAATTGCGTAACAATTTGTATCTTTTTTTTTTCTTATTGTAATTCCCTGCCATCCAGTAAAACTTTTTCTCATCATTTCATATAGAGCTTCAATGTTCTGCATCAAAATTTCCTTTCATCTTTTTAACAAGTGAGCTGACAAACTACTGTTTTCATATAAGCAAAAAATTTGGAGTGAATGATTCAGTTTGTTTGATCTTTGAGAGTTACAGAAGCCATTTTGATTGATACTCAAAAAAACCACAATATTTCAGCGGGTCCTGATTAGTTTTCAGGAGGTAGCAGTTTGAAGTCAAAATTTCAGTTTACCATGATGCCGGCAATTCCACCGGAGAGGAGCATTTCTATGTTCGGCAAAAAAGATCCAATGCCGAAGCACATATCCCTCAGGCAGCAGATCAACGAAGACGAAAAGCTGTCGGCCCTGATGACAGCAATCATGGAGGCAGTCCCGAACTTGAAGACGGAACACCGGGTTCGAATTTCCGATGCCGCTGTATGTTGGGCTACCTATCTTACCCACCATCACTTTTCCGGCACTCCTTCAGGTATAACTCTCGCTTCATTTCCTCGAATTTTTTTGAAAACTTAATTTGTTATGAAAAAACAGGACAGAGGAGAGTCCTTAATTTGGATGTATATGCTGTATTTTTCAAATCATACTTTGGATATTCCATGTGTTCAGTAAACGGATTAGATTTTTTTTTAGCCCTGGTAATGTAGTGTGCTGATTTTTATTTTTCTTTTCCCTGGGTGTTCTGTTTTGATTGAGAAGGGGATGAACTTGAAAGGATGGCAATGGATATACTGAACAGTGGATGTTTGTTGCTGAAATCTGAAATCAATAGCCGGGCTGATGAGAAGAGGTTGGGTGAACTGGAGTATGTTTTTACCCGTTATATTGTCGAATCAACTGAACTACTCAGGGAAAACCCCGAAGATCCATGGCTGGTTCGAGTTACCAGGGAAGCTGATGAAGCAAGAACTGTTTTAACTGAGTTAGCTTCCCTGCGTAAGCGTCTCGCATTAGTCTCTGGCACTTGAGATGTCACCGTAAGCTGCAAGATCTGGACGCGGTAGCTGCTGAGATTGAGGAAATTTATGAGAAATCTCAAGGCCATGAGGAAGTTTTGGCAGTTGATCGGAGGCATATTGGACAGGTACTTTTCATTCATTGTAGCATGTTATAGGTAAAAATAACACTGGTTGGTTGTGCTTTGAATCATTTCATTATGGCTTTCATTCTTTTTTGCTTTATGGCATTTCAATACTATTAGGTGGTGAGCTGGTTGATTGGCATTCCTCTTCCATTGCTGCCAACATATGGTTCAACACAACTGTCGTGTTTGGCCAGCCGCCTTTCTGAGAGGTTTGTTTGTCAGGATGGTGCAATCGAGGACATGAACAAGTCGATCTTTACAAATGCGCTTCTCCATCCGGACAGGAAAAAGTGCCCTAGAGCGTCGTTGCTCTTTTTGGGACCCTCTGGGGTTGGCAAAACAGGAATTGCCAAATCCATCGCTGAGGTTTTCTTTGGTTCACAAGACAGTTTGATATGCGTAGACATGTCGCAATTTGGAGAGCTGCGCCTGCAGCAAGAACATTCTGGCTTTCAGTCGATTGCTGAGACCATTCGTGAAAATCCGTACCGTCTTATCCTATTTGAGAAAATTGGTAAATCTAATCTTGATGCAATGAGAACATTCCTTTTAGATTTAATATCTGGCAAACTGAGTGATAAAGATGGCCACCATGCCAACCTTACCAATGTGATTGTTATCATAACCTTTGATGTCAGAGCTAAAAGACTGAGGAGACAAGTCAAGTCTTTTGAGGGAGTTCCTGCGAAAACTAGTGCTAAGGACCGTGCTGTTGAAGAGGTAAATACCCTATTGTCCGATTTTGTAATTTCTTCTCTTATTGTCAATCTAAACTTTGTTAATGACGAGTGCTGACTACTTATTCGACAATGCAGGCAAGAAAAATATTCAGTTCTGAGTTTGTTGAATAATCAAGACACTTCACAGGAGCCAGTACAAGATGTTAATCAAGCATCCAAAGTTTTAGATATTCGGATAGATAAATCAATTGTAATTTAGTTTTGCATAATAGCTTTTGTATAGACCGTTTTGTACAATTTTATTAGTCTAGGGACTTTTTCTGTTAATATTAGGGAATTATAGAGAGTTTGACTTATCAGACTTAGATTGTATATATATCAAAAACTATACTGAACACCACACAGTTTTTCGATGAAATACAGTTGTTTTTTTTTTCCCAAATTAAGACAAACCCTATTTTCCCCTTTTCTAAGATGGTATCAGAGCAGGACCTAGTCCTGCTCTGCCATTTGCTTCCGCACAATCAAATTAGTAGGTTTTGTTGCACACCTGTTTCTGATTACATCTACGGTTCGGTTTCTTGAGATATGGCAAGAAGACGTAAAACGGAGGATGAAGAGTACGAGAGGATTCCGAGGGAGCGATTGCAGTTTTTCGATCCAGACGACGAATTGCAGCTCCATGGATCAGAAACTCCAGGTTCTGTAATAGTTAATTGTCCTCTCAATAGTAAACATTACTTAATTTGGCACAATGCTATGATTATTGCCTTAGAGTCTAAAAACATGTATGGTTTTGTTGACGGTTCATGTGAAATGCCTGATGAAAGGTCTCCAATCTTCAAGAAATGGAGACGAGTGCATAGTATGGTTTTATCTTGGATTAAAAATGCTTTATCACCTGAATTGATGTAGACTTTCAATTTGTAAATGATGCGAGGGAATTGTGGGATGAACTTGCTCAGACTTATGGTGTTTGTAACTTATGGTGTTTGAGTTGAAACGTGATCTTTCTGCAATGAGGCAAGGTGATTTAACTGTTACTCAATATTTTAGTAAACTGAGACATCTTTGGGATCAATTGGCTCAGCTTAGGCCACCTTTGGTAGCTACTGGTACACTTAAAGAGCAAATTCAGGAACGAGATATGGAGGATAAAGTAATGCAGTTCCTTATGGGACTTAATGAAGTTTATGAACCAGAAAGAAGTGCTATATTAATGTTGGATCCACCTCCATCACTGAGGATGGTATATTCCAAGTTGCTTAAGGCAGAGAAGCATAAACAGGTCAATGTAGGAATGTCAAGTACGGTATCAAATGACAATTCAGCAATGGCGGTAAAGACACAGTTAGTGCAGAATTTCAAGAAGGAAAGTATCAAACCACAGGGTCAAAATCTGTAATGGGTAGAGGTGGTGGTAAACCAAGTGTTAACAAGCCAGATAAGAGTCTTCTCGTATGCACAAATTGTCGTAGAACAGGTCACCTCAAGGAGAACTATTTTGATTTGATAGGATATCCAGATTGGTGGAACGTGCCAACACAGAATCAAGTTGTTAAGAGGCAGGCTTATCTGGCAGAGACACCCTTTGAAGAAAAGACAGAAGAAAGTAACAGGTTGCAAGATTTGATTTCTAATGCAGTACAGCAGGAGGTCACCCGATTGATGAAAGGAAAAGGGCACATGGAGGACAATTCTCTTGCTTCAGGAGGATCAGTGCACTATGCTAATCCAGGAGGATCAGTACATTACTTGTTTATGGGTTTCAACAATCTGTTAATGATCATTGCCTCTTTACTCTTGTCACTCCTGCCTATCAGTTGTTTGTTCTGATTTACGTAGATGATGTTCTTCTCACTGGTTCTGATGAAGATCAAATTCGAAAGTTTAGAACCTTTTTAGATGATGCTTTTTTGATTAAAGACCTTGGTATAGCTAAATACTTTCTAGGTATGGAAATAGCTAGGTCATCTGCTGGAATATATGTCTGTCAACAGAAATACATCACTGATATCCTCCGAGATACAGAGATGTTGGATTGTACTCTTGTTGCTACGCCTTTTCCTAAAGACTTTAGGTTTATGGTTAAAGATCCTAGTCTTGTTTTTCCTGATGCTGCTAAGTACAAACGTCTTATTGGAAGATTACTGTATCTTAATTTCACCAGGCCTGACCTTGCGTATATTGTGCAGCAGCTTAGTCAATTTGTCCAAACTCCTTTGCAGTCTCATTGGCAACCTGCACTCCATGTGCTTAAATATCTTGCTGGCTGTATTTCTAAAGGACTGTTTTATCCTTGTGGTACTTCTCTTCAGCCTCAAGCTTATAGAGATGCTGACTGGGGCAGTTGTCAGGTCACCAGGAGATCTTTAACAGGATATTGCATTTTCCTTGGTCATTGCTTGGTCTCATGGAAGACTAAAAAGCAACCTACGGTGTCCTGTTCCTCAGCTGAGGCTGAATACCGGGCTATGGCTGCAACAGCCCGAGAGCTTCAATGGGTAAGCTATATTCTCTCTGATCTTCACGTTTCTGTGGTTTTACCCATTGATTTCTGGTGTGACAATAAAGCTGCACTTCACATCTCGGCAAATCCTGTTTTCCACGAACGCACGAAGCATATCGATATCGATTGCCATGTTGTTCGGATCTCTATAAACAGGGCTTCCTCAAATTGAATCACATCAGTTCTGCTAATCAGCTTGCAGATCTGTTGACCAAGTCCCTTCCAGCTCCCACATTTGATGTTCTTCTTAGCAAGATGGGCATGTCCCATGCTCATCTTGAGGAGGGGGTGTTGAATAATCAATACACTTCACAGGAGCCAGTACAAGATGTTAATCAAGCATCCAAAGTTTTAGATTTTCGGATAGATAAATCAATTGTAATTTAGTTTTGCATAATAACTTTTGTATAGACCGTTTTGTACAGTTTTATTAGTCTATGGACTTTTTCTGTTAATATTAGGGAATTATAGAGAGTTTGACTTGTCAGACTTAGATTGTATATATATCAAAAACTATACTGAATACCACACAGTTTTGATCGATGAACTACAGTTGTTTTTTTCCCCAAATCAAGACAAACCCTATTTTTCCCTTTTCTAAGAGAGTTGCTAAATGCTCTGGACGGAACTATCGTGTTTGATTCATTGGGTCATGAAATTGACAATGTCACTAGGCACATTCTGAGGGAAAGGGTTCGAGCACTGTCTTCTAACAAACTCGTTGCGTTCCCTTCTAAACGTGTTTTGGATATTGTATCCAGTCATTACTTCAAGCAGCAGGTAAGTTTCCTTTTCAATTCAAACTGTTCAGTTCACTTATGATTATCTGACTCCAATTGGTTTGTGTAAATGTTCTGTAAATGAGCAAGTTTGCGAATCAACAGTTTTTATATTTTTCAGGATAAAGGAGCAAAAGCAATTGAGAGTTGGCTGGATGAAAATGTTATGCCTCAGCTAAACGTTGTTGTTAAGAAGATGGCCAACAAACATGGCGTGCCGTGTGCAGTTTACATCGACACCATGATCGGGACAGAAAAACTGTCATTTAGATTGGATGAGACTGATTTAATTGAAGAATGGATGAACCGGCATTTCAGGCTGTCATTCAGGAATTGTAGAAGTCTTTACCAAATGAGAAATGGAACCCTCGAGCTAAGGAACTGTCTCTCATCACTTCCTGATCTGACCGATTATTCTCATTTCCAAAGTCAGAAACTCCTTCTGGACAAAGCCCTGCACGCAATTGAGATTTGCAACAGAATAAATAAAGCTGTTGAGGATTCAAATAAACAGATTCAGAAACTGGTAAAACAAAATATTAGCTAAGATCTGTTCCATGTTCAATGACGGATCTCCTATAATAGCTTATGTGATAAAAGCTTCGCTCCTTAAAAATATGCTTCTTTTTGCAGGATGAGAAATGTTTTAAGTCTGAGTTGGTTTACAAGTTGGATGGAATCATGCTTTTGAATCCTTCGGAGCAGGCTCAAATTAACACCCTCAGTATTCCTTTGAAAGAAGATGGTGTTCTTCCCAAACCAGATCGAAGAAAGACCGGAAAGCTAATCTATAGTCTTTTTAGGGGTAATGCTGGTTCGACTGAAGTAAGTTTTCTTTACATTACGGTCTAAAAATGAGTTCTATGCATCACCAGAGATACTAATGTTGTTCTTTTGTTTCTTTGACTTTACACGCAGGGTTCAGATTTATGCAAGTTTGAAGAGTCTTCGGTGAGAAACAATAAATCAGGGAAAAGCGGCAGAGTATTGATCAAACGTTTGTTCTCTAAACTTTTCTAGTACGGTCTCAATTTCCATTATCAAACTACATTCAACTTATTATTAGATGTATATGATTTCTACTGTTAAAAATACTGAGAGTTTTATGTGTATTAATATATAGCCCCTGTGAACAAGCGAAGAATGTTTACAAGCCGTTGTATTCTAATTTTCTTTGATCGAGCAAAATAACAACCAATCTTAGAGAAGAATTTATGGAATTGGTGCGAGAAAAATGGTCTGAACCAGTAGTGAGTGATTATGGTATGCTAGCTTTTTGTAATAAGCTTAGAAGGCTGAACCAGAAGCTTAATGAATAGAACAAAACATCCTTTGGTGGTGCTTCTATGTATACATCTGAAGACTTTGACATGATGAAGCAAAGGCAGTAACTTGATCTTGTTGAAATGAAAAGATGGATTTTGGTCCGTGTTCTGTATCTTTTTCTCAATGAGAGCAAGAAAACTGTAATTTCATGGAATATGCAGGAGATAGTACTACTAGTAGAATGAGAGAATGGAGGTTGCGGGGAAATCTTTTGACAGTATTGGACTTTGGTAGCACATTTTGCATCTTGAAGAATAAAATCAGAACCAAACCACAAACAAAAAATTTACTGTGAGGTGCGTTCTTATTAATTCATGGGGAACAAACATACAACATTCATAGTTGAGAAAGTAGATGAACCATTTCAGGACGCGGTTGGCAATTCGCAATCAATGGCTGAACTTTCGACAGGCTCAACCCGCTACCCTCTGCCATATCGATCATCTCTTTCCCAATTCTTTCCCAGTGAAAGCACTGTATGATTGAGCCTAACGCGAATCCAACCGTACGCGTCGCTAAGGATTCTCCGGCACAACCTCTTCTTCCTGCCCCGAAAGGCATCCATTTGTAACCATCTTTTGTAACTTGAACACCTTCAAACCTTTCCGGCTCAAATTTTCTTGGATTTTCCCAAATTTTGGGATCATTTTGGATAGCCCACAAGTTTACTAACAGCATTGTACCTTTGGGAACTCTGTAACCTCCCACAACACATTCTTCTGAAGATTGATGAGGTAACAGAGGACCTGCTGGGTACATTCTTAGTGTTTCATTCACAATGCATCGTAGATAAGGTAGATTAACCACATCCGATTCGTCCAACAAACGATCATTTCCAATAACATTGTCAATTTCTTCTTGTGCTTTCTTTAAAGTTGTGGGATGGTTTAGCATTAGAGATAATGCCCACTCCATTGTTACTCGTGATGTATCCGTTCCTGAGGCTAACAAAACCTGAATAAGGCAAAACACGGGTTTAATAAACATGGCAATCAAATCCAAGTATTTGGACACACATTTTTTTTCTTGGAAAAAAAAAAAAAATCGCTCCTCTAAAATCATATGAACAGGCCAGATCCTCAAAGGAATTTCACAAAGTGGCATTATTAATTAGAAAGAAATGGCGGATCCATGAAAGATCTTACTAGCATATAGCCTCTGATGATTTCATCCTTGTAATAGTTAGGCTCTTTCTCTTGCAACTCCAACAGAACTTCAATCAAAGTCTTATGATTTTCTCCTTTTTTTTTGTCCGAATGATCCCTTATCATTTCTTCTTGTCTTTTCATCTTAAACTCATTAATCAGCTCCTGCATGAATCCATCCCTTTTTTGTTGAAGAACCCGCAACTTCTTATCCATTTTATCCAATGTTAACCACCTGTATAGTGGCAAATAGTCCTCAATATTCGAAGGCCCGGCAACTCTCATGGTTTCCTCCACAATCATTTTAAATCGATTCGCCTGCTCGGCCTCCTCGATTTCATCAAGATCCCCTCCGTAATACCTTTTCCCGGCAGCCATCCTCATTATAATGTTTGACAGCAGCTCGAAAAACACGGTTTTCATGTTCACACTCTGTTTTGCTTGGGAAGCAAAATAAAGCCTTCTCAACATCAGCTTCACTTCGTCAACCCGAATCCCCTGAAGCATTTGAAGCCTGTGCGCGGAAAAGATTTCCAGGGAAGAAATCTTCCTTAGATTCCTCCAGTGATCACCGTAAGGTGCCCACACTAGGGATGTGTAATTGTAGCCCAAATGTTTCCCGGAAAGCAGAGCCGGGCGGTTTGCGAAAATGATGTCGTGTTTGTTGAGACATTCCTCGGCTGCCTCCGGGGAGGATACCACTAGGACTTGGCGGGATCCGAAATGGAGCAGGAGTACAGGGCCATAACGGCCGGAAATCTTCGCCAGGATTCGGAAAATCGGCTTCCTTAGAAGGTAAAGATGGCCAAGAATGGGCAAATTCAGGATGGGGCTGGGAGGAAGATTTCGGATTTTGCCAATGAAATGCCTGGTAACCATGTATAAAGCTAGGTAAAGTGGAAGGTAAAGGAAGAAGGTTTCCATGGTTGGAAGAAGAAATGGATTCACTTCTGATGCATCATGTTCATGGTTATGTTACTATATACTCGTCTCAAGATTATTGTCCCAGTGAAAATCTAAACTGGACAATAATTTTGGATTTTGAACTAAAAGTGAAAGTCTAAAATGGACAATAATTTTGGATCGGGACTCGGGAGGAGTATTACACTCGGTTCTTGAAAAATAATTCACTCACTGTAATATTTTAACTCAACAAAATAGATTACTCTTCTAGAAAAGAGATTATATAATAACCGTATTACTGAATACTGGATCATCGAATTTTTAAACAGCTAAACAATTTTGAACAATATTTTTCCATCTTAACTGGGGGTGGTTTAAGCTTCCCAGAAAAATGGCTTTGATTCTTAATTAGTAGTTGACCACAAGCAGATCTTTAATTTGTAATTTCCTTTTTCTCCACCCGCTTTTGTCATGGATGATGTAATCTAAGAGCGACCCAATATTTATTAGAGAGACAGAAGAAGACTGAGTAATCCAAAGTTGTCTTAGCTTATCGTCAACTTTTTTATGTCTCTAATAAATTTAAAAATCCATTGAGGTACTCGTGTTACAGCATAATTTCAGACTTTCGAGTTTATTATTAAGACAACTCCATTGTTCCTCGTGATGTATCCGTTTCCTGAGGCTCGAAATATTCCTGGTCATACAGCTCTCGATAGTGGTTGACACTTGACACTAACCACCACAATGCAAACTAAACACGAGTTTGATAAAACATCGGATTCCAAGTATTTGGAGTTTGGACTAACATTTTCTTGTACAAAAAAAAAAAAAAGAAGAAAAGAATCATGTTCCTCTAAAATCGTATAAACAGGCCAGATCCTTGAAGGAAATTTAAAAATTAGCAAAAGTGATAGATGAAAGAACAATTACTAGCATAGAAAGTCTCGGATAACTTCATCCTCAGGCTCTTTCTCTTGCAACTCCAATAGAACTGCAACCAAACTCTTATGATTTTCCCGCTTTTTTTATGTTTTTATTTTTTCCTGTCCGAATCACTTTCACCCTGATTCTTCATTTCTTCGTGCGTTTTATCTTACACTCAATTAATTGTTAAGGTGTATTATCTTGTCTCACTCAGGAGGTGATATTGCATGAATTTATAATTCATCCCTCTTTTCTTGAAGAACCCAGACAGTGATGGTACCAGGAGTTCAACTCTAGAGGATCAACACTATAACATGGCTTAACTTGTAATGTTAACTCTAGAGGATCAACTCTAGAGGATCAACTCTAGAGGATAAATATATATATATATATATATATATATTTATATGCGTAAAAAATATACTTTGAGAAACTTATTTTAAATAATATTTACATTTAGTTTAGTGCTAGGTAATTGTAACAATAAGGATGAATAAAATAAATATTTTATTGTCAAAACCATCCAACTTTGTAAATTTTATGCGTTAATTAACAAAAAATATAAAAATTACATTTCAAATGTAAACAATACATTTCACCAAAAATATAAGCCGGTAAACAATTTTGAACAATATTTTTCCATCTTAATTGGGGGTGGTTTAAGCTTCTCAGAAAAATGGCTTTGATTCTTAGTTAGTAGTTGACCACAAGCAGATCTTTAATTTGTAATTTCCTTTTTCTCCACCCACTTTTGTCATGGATGATGGAATCTAAGAGCGACCCAATATTTATTAGAGAGATAGAAGAAGACTGAGTAATCCAAAGTTGTTTGGTTTAGATAATTGAAATTAAGTTCATTGAACGGAATCAAGTACTTAAATTAATCGTTGATTTTACTTAATTATTTTCGAGTTTATTATTAAGATAACTCCATTGTTCCTCGTGATGTATCCGTTTCCTGAGGCTCGAAATAGTCCTGGTCATACATCTCCCGATAATGGTTGAACTAACCACCATAATTAATGCAAAGTTGCAAACACTACAACAAAAATTGCAAACACTACAAAAAAAGGGGGGTTTATAGTACAGTTTTTTGTGTATCAATATAGGACATAATAGTACACATAGTCGATCTCCATTTATTAAAGGAATGTTTTTTCAAGACAAGTGTCATTTGATTAGGATACTAATATATTTTAAGTAAAATTTTTAAGTAAAATAGTTAAAATTAATTTTTATTACTTATCTTATTTATACGGTAAAATATTTATTACTTTTATTACTTTTTTGTTTATTTAGCTCATTTCCTTCTATAAATAAGAAATTTTTGGGGTGAAATATCTTGGAATTGCAGTCGTTGATTTCGAATGATTTCGGGATAGCGATGATCAATAATTTCTTCGTCATTACTGAAAATTCCGACAACGTCTCTTCGGTTTCAAACCGCGCTTTTGAGTTCGCAAGTTTAATTTCATATTTTCCTCCGTGTTTCTTCGTTTGGTGATGACGCCACTTAGAATAGGAAAATTGTATTAGATTCATAATATGTTGTGCACAATATACAGACTATATATAGACAATAACAAACCCTAAACTAGAACATAATAGGAAATATACTAAATATTACAATACGCCCCCGCAAACTTAGGGCGGAGAAGAGAGAAGCTGAAGTTTGTCCCGAAATCGAAAGAATAACTCTTTGGACAAGGGTTTTGTCAGAATATCAGCAAGCTGATCAGCAGCAGAGATAGAATTGACCGAAACAAACTTACGCCGAACATGATCTTGTAATACTTACCTCAACATGTCTTGTACGAGCATGGAACACATGATTGACAGCAAGGAAAACTGCATTACTGTTGTCACACCAAATAGCGGGAGGGCGATTTAAAGAAATGCCTAACTCGGACAACAGATGATACACCCAATGCAGTTCAACACAGACATTAGCAACCGCACGAAACTCAGCCTCAGTAGACGAGCGAGCCACAGTGGGTTGCTTCCTAGATGCCCAGGCAATGAGATTAGGTCCCAAATAAATGAGAAAACCAGTAGTAGAACGACGATCATCCGGACAACCAGCCCAGTCAGCATCAACTAACCGCAGAAGAAGACCCAAATCTGTAGGATGCAGAACTAAACAGTAATCAACGGTACCACGAAGATAGCGAAGAACCCGTTTGAGAGCCTGAAAATGAGAAGTGCGAGGCTGATGCATGAACTGACAAAACTTATTAACCGCAAAGGAGATATCTGGACGAGTGAGAGTGGTATACTGCACACTGCCACAGAGCCAACGATAATTAGTCGCATCATCAGAAGACAACAGAGTACCATCCAAACGGGACAACACAACATTAGCCTGCAAAGGAGTGGAAACAGGTTTGCAAGTATGCATATTTGCAAGTCGTAGCAAATCAGTGACATACTTGCGCTGAGAGAGAAGCAAACCCTTGGAAGTACGACGAACCTCAACCCCAAGAAAGTAACTCAATGGACCTAAATCCCGAAGAGAAAACTCCTTAGCAAGACAAGAGATAAAATGCTGGACCAAACCAGAAGTGCTGCCTGTAAGAATAATGTCATCCACATATACCAGCAAAAAACACAACTGAGACTCACGGCGATAGATAAAAAGAGACGGATCACAACGAGACTCCACAAAACCCAAGGTAAGTAGAAATGCTACCAGCCGAGAATACCAGGCTCGAGGAGCTTGCTTAAGACCATATAAGGACTTATGCGGTTTACACACATAATGAGGGCGCACCGGATTAACAAACCCCTGTGACTGAACCATATACACGGTCTCACTTAGAACACCATTAAGAAAGGCATTACTGACATCAAGCTGAGAAATCGACCACCCACGAGCCAGGGCAACAGTCAAAACTGAACGAATGGTGACCGGCTTAACAACCGGAGTAAATGTATCAGTGTAATCAACCCCAAAAGACTGAGTAAAACCTCGAGCCACCAACCGAGCCTTATACCGCTCAATGGAGCCATCAACATGAGTTTTAATCTTATAGAGCCATCGATTGCCGACAACATTGCCGGAGGAAGGAGGGGGAACTAAAGTCCATGTGTTATTTTTGAGGAGGGCAGAAATTTCATCCTTCATGGCATTCTGCCACTGAGGAAGAGATTTGGCTTGGGTGAAGGATGTAGGAGCAGTAGACAAGGCTGGGGAAACAGAGGTAAGATGAGCCGAGGGATCAAAGATTTTCTTGGGCTTGGGTTGTGGACAAAGTGTCATTGAGTGCTGACGGGAAGAAGGAGAAGGAGGTGGCGGCGGAGGACTGCAATCAGATGATGAAAAGCTGGATGCAGGAGATCTAGCTAAAGGTGATGAGTCGGGAGGGATAGGAGGAGACGAAAGAACTGGTGTACTAGAAGGAGACGAAGAAGACGCAAGCATACCAGGAGAACTGGTTACACGCAACCAAGGGGTAGCAGGAGACTCCAGCAGCGAAGAAGGAGAACTAGAAATAGGAAGTTTAAAGGGAAAGAGTTTCTCATCAAACTCAACGTGACGAGCAACATAAAGACGGTTAGTCACCACATCAAAACAGCGATAACCAAGATGAGATGGAGAATACCCAAGAAAGACACACTGAGTAGAACGAAAAGAGAATTTATGTTTATTATAAGGGCGAAGAAGAGGATAGACAGCGCAACCAAAGACACGAAGAAAGGTATAATCAGGTGGCTGGTGATATAGTGTAGTGAAGGGTAGGTGACCTTGAAGAGGTTTACTAGGGTGGCGATTAATCAAAAACACAGCAGTTTCAAAAGCAAACTCCCAAAACCGAAAAGGGGTACTGGAATGGCCAAGGAGAGCAAGTCCAATGTCGACAATGTGACGAATTTTGCGTTCAGCAGTGCCATTCTGCTCATGAGTGTGTGGGCACGCTAAACGATGAACAATACCGACATCCTTAAAGAAAGAATTGAGAGAACGAAATTCACCACCCCAATCAGAGTTAACACTTTTAATGGTGGTGCCAAATTGGTTTTCTACGAGAGCTTTGAATTGCTTGAAAACATGGACAACATCACTTTTATACTTAATTGGATAAATCCATGTGAATAGAGAGAAGTCATCAATAAAAAGCACAAAGTAGCGATAACCATTGAATGACAAAATAGGAGCAGGACCCCAAACATCAGTGTGAATTAAATCAAGAGGTTTAGAGCTACGATGAAAAGTAGAAGGTAAACTGACCCTATGTAACTTCCCTAAACAACACGCCTCACATTTATCAATGGACGTGGACACAGAGGAATAAGGAAGTTGAAACTGTCTAACCAAAGTACGAAGAGTGACATTATTAGGGTGCCCTAAACGAGCATGTCACTGACCTAAAGAGACAAGATAAGCTGTTGGAGACAAGGAACCACGAGCAGGAAGATCTAAGCGATAGAGACCATTATCAGCCCGACCGCGAAGGAGGAGTTCCTTGGTTGAAAGATCCTTAACACAACAAGAGTCAGAATAAAATTCAAAAAAACAGTGATTATCACGGGTAAACTTTTGAACAGATAACAGAGGCTTAGTAAGAGAAGGAGCATGCAAGACACGATTTAAATAAAGAGGACGAGAAAACGATGGCAAACAGATTGACCAACATGCTGAATAGGTAAAGCATCTCCATTACCAACTAAAATATGATCCGTACCAGTATAATCATTGGAGATACTGAGAGAGGACAAATCTGGCGTGACATGATCGGTAGCACCAGTGTCCGGATGCCAGGGAGTGACAGAAGGGGCATACTGCACCATATGGGCTTGAGGAGACATAGTCGACTCCGGGTAAGACGGAAGAGGCAACAAACCAGCTGAAGGCGGTGCAGGAGAACCTGCCTGGGCATAAGCAGCCGACCGAATGGCAGGGGGTGATATGCTTATATTTTACCTATTTATTATATCCCTAATTTGTGATTTTTGCAATATATTTTGAGTGCAAATATGCTATTTATGTGGTTTTATCTTTAATTGTAGGAATTGTACTCAAATGAAGAATTGTTGAAGTTTTGAGCTAAAATCGAATTAAAAGCAACTCAATGGGAATGAATTGAACATTGGAGCAATTGATGGGGAAGAAATTAATGAGTTTAGAGAATTGGAGGGCCAATCATGCAATTTTGTAATTTGATTCTAATTTTTGGAAAATTGGCCGAAGGTTACGTTGATGATACGGCTGATTTCGGATTGGAATTGGATAAGAATTTTAATCCCGATATTAATTGGAAAACAAGTTTTCTTGTTCTTCAAGGAGTAGGGTTTCGCCGAAAGCCTATAAAAGGGGAATTAAGGATTTATTTTTACAACAGAACGGAACCGAAACTTGACCGAAAACCACCGGAACTCCCTCCTCCTTCAGCCGGCCATCACCACCGTAGCAGCTGGCCACCACCTTCACCTCCAGCACCTCACCTTAATCATCATCTTCTCCACCTCTCACCTCTCTTCGTCATCATCATCACCGAGCTGGCCATCATTACCGAACGCCACCATCTTCCTCCACGCACCAGCCCTCCTCCTCCGGAGCTTCCCCGCTGCAACTCTTCGCCATCGCCACCTTCTTCCTCTTCTCCGCCTTCCTCTTCACCGCCGCGCAGCACCACCACCTCCATTCCCACGCAGCAAATCCGGCGAAGCGAGCAGCAACCGTCGGCGGGTCTTTGGCGTCAATTCGGTTTTGAAGTTTTAATTTATTTAATTTATTTTTTTTTATTATGTCTCTAAATATTATTGAATTAATTTTAATAATGTTTAGTGGCTAAATTCTTTTAATCTAGGGCTTGGGTGTAGCCACCAAATTTATTTGGTTTATTATTATTTGACTTTTCCATTAATTAATATTTGTTATTCTTGTTTTAATTCGTGTAAGTAATTGGCCACTATTTACATGTCTGAAGGTATTAATCGAAGTAGCGAGAGTGGAAGATTAATATTAGTTCGTAGGAATAATAAACTTAGGTTATAAGCTACGAGAGTAAGATTATAACCTTTGCAATATTTGATTCTTAATGGTCTTAATGTGCTTTTGTTAATCCCTATAGTCACGAGAGTAGTCATAGGGTTAATCTAAGTAAGAGAATTATAACACGAGAGTGTATAGTTCTTAATTAGGTGAATCGTTGTGAGATTAATGGAAGTTAAAAGTCAGATAGTTATGAATTGAACTAACCCAAATATTCGGTAGGTGAACCCAATGTCCTAGGTTTTCTTTGTCTAATTATTTGAATTAATATTATTTAGTTTTTTTTATTTATTTATTTTAGTTTTAAATTTTATAAATCTGAAATCATCATTTATCTAGATAATAATAGGAGTAATTTATACCTGGTAGTTAGTATTCCTTCTCTGTGGGATCGACCCTGCTTTCTGCTTTACTACTAGTAATTGTATTAAGTAGGTAATTATTATTTGACTAGTGTGACGACGGCTTGTCAGGGGGTCGAGGAACAAAATTAGTATCAAAACGGCGTCGACAAGTGGCGGCCTTGTGATTCAAGATGCCGCAAAGCTGACATGTCTCACCCGGAGCGGGAGGGGTGTACCCACGCCGACCACCACCACGAACAGAAACCTGATTGCGCCGGCCGCTCGCAATGAGGATTGAGGCGGCGTAGGAGAAGGTGGCGACTGCACAAGCATGGCCGTGGGCTGAAGGACCGGCTGTTGGGCATGAAGAAGCACCTCATACGAAACTAACTGTCCAAGGAGATCTTGATAGGAGGGGGGTTTGGATCGCTGTTGCAAAGCTCCGATGATGCCATTGAATTCGGCACCAAGCTTGCGGAAGATTATGGCATTAAACTCCGCAGGAGATATGCGATGGCCGGCAAGCTGCAGTGTATCGGCGATGCCCTTCGCTTTGGAGAGGAGAGCCGCGACCGACAAGTCACCTTTTTGCAAGCTGTGGAGCTCCATAACAAGCTGGGTCTGTTGAGCATAAGAAAGAGTGCCGAAACCCTGCTGAAGATCTGTCCATGCAGCCGCCGATGTTGTGCAACCCTGGAGAACAGGAAAGATCTCTTCAGTAACGGAAGAAAGAATCCAAGAGAGGACCAACTGATCCTTTTGTTGCCAGATATCAAACTCAGGATTGAGTTGGGGCACGGCACCACTAACGGAAGGAAGAAAACGTGGTGGTGCAGGTTCGGTGCCGTCGACAATACCGGCAACACGAAACATAGTCAATAAAGGAGTAAACTGAAGACGCCAAGACGAATAGTTGGCCCGAGATTGCAGCTTCACAGTAAAGGAATGATTAAGAGACTGTAGACTAGGTTGAAGGAGTGATACGGGTGTCTGTGAAGGAGGTGCCGCCGGTCGGAGGTAGGTAGCCTGGTCGGTGGATGACAGGTCGGTGATAGTCATCATCGAAAGAAAGCACGCAAAACCGAATAAGGCTCAGTTTTTTTTTTTTTGTTTTTTTTTTGTTTTATTTCTTTTGTTTTTGTAATTCAGCAGGCGGCGGCAAACAAGGACACCGACGAGGCTCAATTGACAGGTCGGTGTTTTTTTTTTTTTTTCCTCAAAGTTCAGCAGGCGGCGGCGGCAAACAAGGACACCGACGAATCAGAAAGACGCCGGCAACGATCCACGGCCGGCAAAGAAGCAGCACGCCGACGAGAACAGAGGAAAGCACGCCGACGAAAAGGACAGAACGATGGCAGCCGAAGTAGCAACAGAGGAAAGCAATCCGGCGGCAGCAGCAGAAGGACGGCGGCGGGAGCAGCACAAAGCAGAAGGGTGAGAGAGGAACGCCGACGAGGAAGAACGGCGGCAGCAGCAACACAACCCAAGGAACACCGGCAGCAGCAGAGTGCAACGGGAGCACAGGAACACCGGACCGGCAGCAGCAGCAGGGAGACGACGACGATGACAGGAGCGCACGGAAAGACAGCAGGGGGAGACAGCAACACTGTAGCAACAAAAAGAACGCGTGTGCGCGGCGGCTGTTAGTGACGGCTGTGTGTGGAGGCAGATGGATTGCGCACGGCCAAAGAAAAAACCGGCGGCGGGGAAGAGAAAAAGGAGGAAAGAAAAAAATTGGGTTGTTTTAAAACCTAGCTCTATACCAACTTAGAATAGGGAAATTGTATTAGATTCATAATATGTTGTGCACAATATACAGACTATATATAGATAATAACAAATCCTAAACTAGAACATAATAGGAAATATACTAAATATTACAATAACGCCGACTTCGACCGAGAAGATGGCGATTTCTTAATCGCTGAAGAAAGTGATGAATGAGAAGAAAGAGTAATGAACAGAATCGTGAAAAATCAGCAGTGCCCCCGGATTCATCTTTTGCATCTCAGATGTTTCAATCCCCTGAAGCAGACGAAGCCTGTGCGCGGAAAATATTTCCAGGGAAGATATCTTCCTTAGATTCCTCCAGTGATCACCGTAAGGTGCCCACACTAAGGATGTGTAATTGTAGCCCAAATGTTTCCCTTAAGGCAGAGTCGGTCGGGCGGTTCGCGAATACCACATCGTGTTTGTTGAGACATTCCTCGGCTGCCGCCGGGGAGGACACCACGAGAACTTGGCCGGATCCGAAATGGAGCAGGAGCAGAGGGCCATAACGGCAGGAAATCTTGGCCAGGCTTCGGAAAATTGGTTTTCTTAGAAGGTAAAGATTGCCAAGAATGGGCAAATTCAGGATGGGACTGGGAGGGAGATATCGTAATTTGCCAGTGAGATGCCTGGTAAGAATGTATAAAAAGCAAGGTAAAGTGGAAGGTAAAAGAAGAAGGTTTCCATGGTTGGAAGAGAAAATGGATTCACTTCTGATGCATCATACGTTCATGGATTTGATTCTTAATTAGTAATTGACCACAAGCAGGTCTTTAATTTGTAGTAGTTTGCGTCTTAATACAAACATGTAAATTCCCATCAATGAAACTTTCCTTTAATTGTATTAATAAATTAAATGAAACCATTATCAATGGCAAAGTCCGCAAAAAAAAAGTACAAATGTAAAAGCTAAAGATATGGTTGGATCCAAGTTGCAGAGTCCATATCTATCAATTGACTAGGTTCTTGAGTACTAAATCGACCGTCATACGAGTGATACTTCTGGGTGGTGAGAGAATAAAATATGCCATTTTCGCCATGAAATTTTGGAAAGTATATCTTATTACCCATCCATTTTTCGGCAGCTTTAGCCCAAAAAGACGAAGTCACACTAACAAACACCATTATATTCTCCAGACTTTCAACTCGAACCCATCTCTTGTTACCAGGGTTTAACTTGTAAACCGAGACTTTTGTAGCATCATGGCTAACAATTACCGCAAAAACATCTCCTCCATCTAATCCCGCCACTAGAAAGCTCTGATTTACGTTTTCCGAATTCACGTCTCGAAATCCAATAGGTTGGGAATAAAAGTATTGTCTACGGTGTTCAGGATCGAAAAGGGCTACACGCCCCTTCACATCCAAGAAGTAGTATCGGTCATTGTGGGAAACTAGGGCACCGGTAGAAACTTGAAAATTATCTGGCTTTTTAAATATGTTACGCACTCTCCAGTTTTGGCTTCGTTTTCCACTCTTGACGTTTGCAACACTGATAAGTCCTGCAAGCTCACCCTCTTCATGATAAAAAACTCCAAACACAGACCAACTCGAACTCGTGGGTGGGAAGTCAAAACTCATTGCTGTAACGTGGTCCAAAGTTATCCAAGGAATGTCGATCCTTTTTTGATTTGTAAAAGGGTTGAACAAGAACAAACTTTTCGAGTTCCCGTTGGACATTAACAACCATCCGTACTTGGAGCACCGTATTTCTGCATCCTTAAACTCTGGGATTTCCGAGACGTACAAGGAATTGTAGGCGAAATCGAACAGTTGAACATCATCATCATTGCGACGTAATATTAATTTCGGACAGGAGAAGTACGGACAATGTTTCGACTTTTCATATGTCAAAGGAGGATTTTGGAGCAACTTCGTGGCTTGACATGTGGCCTTGAAGGCTAATCGATCTCCTATAAATAGATAGGACTCTATCAGCTCTAAAATTTCCTGAGGTAATAAACACAACATATGGCTTTCATCTCCTTCTTTTCTCACTCCACTGCTCGTCGATGGTGATGATGGTAAAAATGTTTTCCACGCCATATTTTGCTGTCCTATAACGATAGGATACAACCCTACAATGTGGAACTAATGTTGGGGTGCACAAAACTTATTAAAAAAAAGTAAAATCTGAAAGCAAATCTATTTGTATCAGAAAAAGAAAAAAACAATCATGAGTAAGTTTCAATTCGGTAATATGGATCTTAGCTTTATTAAGACTCCCAATCCTACTCATGTTATGATATTATTGTCCACTTTGGATTTTTATTTTTTAATTCAATTTGTACTGAAAATAAAAAATCTAAACTAGACAATAATTTCGAAACTGAGAGAGTATAATTTATCTCGAATGTCCCTTACCACAGAAATAACCCTAGGGTTACGTTAATGGTTAATACAAATCAATGACCATGTACCGTCTAGTTAAAATTAACAAAAAATTAAGCAAAAAAAAAAATCACCAATAAAACAGTTAAGAATTGACTACCTGCTATTGTAAGAGGAGAAGATCGTTAGACAATTGAAGGATACTAAACTTGAAGTTGTTTTGCTCGGAAACAACCTGCTTCGAGTTTGCTTGATGAATATCGCCTACTTCTTGCTTGCTTGATAAATATGTTGGTGGACTGATTTTGATCGTATATATATTATTTATAGAGATATGATTGCCGACTTTTGCTTATTCAAAGATTTCCTTTTACTCGGAATTGAAAATTTCCTAATCAACCATGGCAACTTCCAAATACAGGTAATTAATCATAATTGTATTCTTAAAAAAATACAATACGAGACCAAATTGATCTATTTATTGTTGGAAATAGTATAACCTACAAAAGACCATCTGGCTAGTAACTAGATGGCGTACGGCCAGGAAAAGGAGAGGGCAACTTCCAATCCCTAAAGGAGAGTAATAACCAGGGTTTGAAACCATTATTTCGACTAATCCAGATTCAGGTTTCATAGGTCCCGTTCTGAAGTCATTGCAAGCCGTACCAAGGTTTTTTTGAACGTCATTGCATATCCATGTTCGGGGTTGAACCCAAGCTATAGTTACGTTGGTTTGTCGTTGGTGCAAAGGATGGTGTTAATAAAACTTAGGACATGCGTATTCACATAATCAAGAAAAAAAGTTAACTGGAGTATTTTGGATAATTATCTTTTGACGGTTTTACAATTCACAATTTGCAATCCAATCACGGATTAATTATCACTCATTGTGTCTAAATTTTCACAATTGATAAAGTCTCCTTTATATTTTTTGTGTTATTGGATTACTTCTAACCCTGTGGACTGTGAACGGTAATTATTTTTTTAATTTTTTTCTTTAGTAAAAAGTAAAAAAAAAAAAAAAGAAAAAAAAAAAAAAAGTGTGTGTTAGAAACATAAAAAAGGTGAGGTTGCAATACAATACAAACAAACAAAGCCTTAAGTGTGTGTAAATAACAACATGCCGTTAGTCCCCGGTACAGTGTCTCTAGTACTGAGACGGCGCTCTGACACCACCACGAAACCAAAACCTGCAGAGAGAGGCTGATGATGGAGTCTACGAATTCCGAATTATTACATGAAAATCGAACCAATGGATTGCAAACACTTGGGTTAATCCTATTCATTCAGCCTTTTTGATAAAAGCAGAGCTGCTCCTTCTACTAGAAAGAAGCATTCTCGCATTCTTGATTTCGGTAAGTTTTCTTTCTTTCTTCAGTTTCTTATAGTTCTTCCTTTGTTTTTTGTTTTCCTCTATTCCTGTTTCGATTTCCCTTTTCTTCGCCGGTTGTTTTTTTCTTCTCTATTGTTTTAGTTTTTTCCCTTCTTCTGGCCAGTGCTTTCGGATCCTCTGTTCACTATTTGGTCTTGCCGGGCTGCTACTAAAAGGTACAGTTTTTCCTCAGTTCTGCTGCATTTTGTGATTTGTGATAGATGATTTCTATGTGATTTTGGGCTCTCTCTTTGTTACTTTCTTTCTTTTATGTTGTAATGTAGTGTACACTGTAATTAATCCCCTGGAATTTATGGGTTGCGGCAGTTTCTTCTGTTTTTTTTTTTTTTTTTTGGTGCATCCTTTAGAATCATTAATGCTTATTGGGAATCCCATTTTTTTAGTTTTAAAGGAGAATCCAAGAACTTATACATAAAGCTACCAAGAAATCTAGTAATTTAATTATCGAATATGATAGGATGTAAAGTCGCAAGTGATGAAAACACTAGCAAGGTTCTCCCAATGTGGCCGAGAGACTCTTTGTTCTAAGTTGAGAAACAGAGACTGTCAATGGGGTCGTTGTTGCCGAATCCTAGAATCCTATATGCAGGCTCCCTTTTGTTTTTTTGAAAACCATAACTGTGATCGGGTTTCCTGCTGCTACATCAGTTCCAGAATTACAACCTAAATATCATGTGCAGAATAAGCTTTTGGCTTGATATCCCACTGAAGCCTTGTATTCTTTTGCAGCAAGTTTAGATATGCTTACAGTTGTTTGTTGAGTCTAAAGAAGAAACGCTTTAGAACAGCAAGAGTGAATAGAGAGCTATATGATCTTGTCGATTGATTAGCTTCAACCTCGTAGTTATTGGATACAGAACAGTGTTGCTTGAGCTTCTGTTTGTCTTTTAGTTTCCTCCTCTGGTACTGATGGTTTGTCACATTTGTACATTACTTGATTTCCTATGTTTTTTTTTCCCGAAAACTTCAATAAATGTATTCATTTGAATGACAGGGCGTACCGTCAATTCATTTGGACTGAAAAAAAAATTGACCTTAACTCCATCGAGTATTCCTAAAATGGTACCTAAAATTTTCCTTCATACTGAGAAATGGATAGGCGGTTAAATTGGCATGATTCTTCAAAGGTTGGACTTTGGAGGTTAGACGCATATACCGGAAGATTAGTATTTATAGGTAGATATGGAGTTCTTGTTCAAACCTTATGGAAGGCCGTCATAATTGTAGAAAGCTTAAATCTACATGTCATTTAAACTATGCGAAATAACATAGCTAGGATAGAGCAGGTACCAATGAACCCTTCTCTATAAGCTGTAGGAGTTACACATCTTTTGCATGCAGAGTTATTCTTGTTTAGACATGAAACTAAACTATTTTGATCTCAATCACCATATTGAACAAACCCTTTGTCAGTGGATGTTGTCAGTACCTTCCACTCCTCAGAAGTGATTGAAAATCTTGAGTATTTCATGAAAAAAGGCCAATGGTTTATGTACTCATACTTGGCAATTTGTGAGAGAAAAAAATATGTATAAGGTAAAGCAATATATGGGGTGCTTTGGCTAAAAAATGGGGTAGAAAAAGGAGTAGAGAGATCTATAATTTTTTTTTTTTTGGTAAAGAAAAATGTCGAGATCGGATTCTCAAAATCCGACCTACTAATTAAATTAGTAGTCCGGATTTCAAGAATCCGATTTAATAAAATAACAATTTTTATTTCCGGAAAATATATATGAGAAAAATGTATTGAAAGTCAAATAAAGACCAGTCAAAGGTCGGATTTTAGGAATCCGACCTTAATTATTTTCATAAAAAAATACAAGCGGGAGATTTGAAAATTAAGAACAGTATAACATCGGATTTACAAAATCCGACCTTATTTAAGCATACCTAACAGTAGGTATCGGCATTGAATGGACGTTATTAGCTGACAGAAGATCGGATTCTTGAAATCCGGCCTTTTATGTAAATCGGATTTTGTAAATCTGATTTTATTAGTAAAATCGGATTTTAGAAATCCGACTTTATTGTGTTATAATGGGGCGACGGAAAACACTGTTCACATATCGGGATTTTTGGTAAAGTAGGCTATTTCTTGAAGGAGGAGATGATTTTAGTGGCGATTTGACGATTTTGTTCACGATTCTTCGCAACGGATGTCTTAAAACCATTTCATAAGAAGGTTAGTTAATGTTTTGATGTATTTAGAATTATTTTCTGCGTAAAAGTTTAGAACTAGGATGATTTATAAGGTTTTAGGGTTGATGTTGGGTGTAGTTGATGATTGTTGTTGTATACGTGGTATTGAACGTTCAATTTAGTAAAATGCTTGAATTTGGCCTAAACTTTTGAATTTGTAGGGGGTTTAGTAAATTTAGTGTTGATTATGCCTTGTTTGTGGTAATTGTTATAATAAGTTGTTTGATAATGCCTTGTTTGTGTCATTTTTTTAATAATTTGTTCATGATGCGTTGTAATTCATGTAATCAACAGATATAAATGGCGTTTAACGGTCCATATTTCATTAATGTCTATTGGTCGAGCAAATTTGTAGTGAAGAATGGGATTGTGAATAGTTTTAACAACATGCCGGACGATTCCTTTGTGATTGATCATAAGTTATTGTACAATGATTTGGTTGGACTGATTTGTGAAAGAGTGGGGTGGAATAGAAAGAATGTGAATTTGAGTCTATCGATTTTGTATGATACGATGCGCAATGGTTTTAGGCGTATCGCCAAAATCAAGGACGACGCATCGTTGCAAGTGTTGTATTTCCTCCCAAGTTCGACATATATTGATTTGTATGTAGATTTGGAGGTGGAGGGTACTTCTAGGTCCCATTTGGAAGTAGGGACAAGTAGTGGTAGGCCGAATGTGGAGAATGTCGATTACATGGAAGATGATGATGTGGGTGGACCGTTTATGGAGGATGGCGATCACATGGAATATGATCACGGTGAAGATGATGAGGACTACACATCGATAAGTGATCAAAGCGATGAAAACCAATCAATATCCGAAGGAAGTCGGAGAGTGATGAAGAGGTCGAAGACAAATTCGCCACAAAGGATAGGCACATATATCGTTCACGTGGTACGTGGGATCATACAAAAGTGGACAAGGATGATTTTCAACTTACCATGTGGGATGGGACAACCGCAACAATTGGGATAGGGACTTGTTTCAAGAATAAGGAAGAAGCAAAAAATGGTATTGCAGCGTGGAACATAGAGCAAAAGAGAGAGTTTTATGTGAAGGAAAGTGATGGTTCAACATGGTCTATTTGGTGCAAATCCCTAAAAGAGTCAACCCCTAAGGGTTATGTTCCTTGCCGTTGGAAGGTACGTGCCTCCTTGAGAGACCACGGTTTGTGGGAGATAGTGAAATGGGTGCCCGAGCACAATTGTATGAATGTTACCGAGGATAACAATAATCGGAATGTGAGCGCAACGCTTATTGCGCATCTCATAAGGCATAAGGTTGAGTTGGACCCAGATTATGAAGTGAAGCTAGTTCAGGAAGAAGTGAAAGACCGTATGCATGTCGATGTTCCTTACCACAGGGCATGGGAGGGAAGGAGAAAAGCTATCGATCTTGTTTACGGCGACTGGGTTTCCAATTTTGACATACTTCCAAGGTATTTACTTAAGTCCTATCTAATTTTTTTGATTTGTTTGTAATTTAGGAATAAAATAAGGATTAATTATTTTATTTTAATTTAGATTTTTCGCCGCCCTAGAAAAGAGCAACCCCGGCACAGTTGTAGAGTGGGAATGGCAACCGGGTTGGACCGATATAGAGAGGACGTTCAAATATATTTTTTGGGCATTCAAGCCTGCAATTGATTGTTTTGCTAAATGTCCTCCGGTGATTAGTATCGACGGGACGCACTTGCGCGGCGGATACAAAGGTAAATTACTTGCTGCAATGGTCAAAACTGCGAATAAGCGCATCCTGCCAATTGCATATGCGATCGTGGATGAAGAGAGTGAGGAAAGTTGGTCATTCTTCTTGAAGCATTTGAGGAATCATGTTATATCCGACCGGCCTGTGTGTGTTATATCCGATCGGCACAAGGGTATCATCAGTGCAATACGCCTAATGCCCGAATGGAATGCATACCACCGGTTTTGCCTTCGTCACGTCCGTAGTAACTTGGTGGCGCAGTTTCAAGTAAAAAGATCAAAAGGTTGTGTTGGGAGATGGGCACGAAACTTTCTAAGTCTAAATTCAATGAACTAAGGAATGAGCTACGTGATTTTAGCAATGATGCTTATTTGTATCTCGAGGAGATTGATGCTTGTCAGTGGACTCTTGCCAAAGACAAACACTATCGTTGGGGTAACCAGACAACGAACATTTCTGAGAGCTACAACAACGTCCTCAAGGGTGTTCGTTTCTTGCCAATCCGGGCTTTGGTGGAAGCTACTTTTATTAAGACTGTGGATTTGTTCCAGGAAGAATACGTGAAGTCGAGGAAATGTATTACTCCGGTCCCAACTGACTTGTGGGAAGACTTCAAGAAAAAAGAAAAGAAAGCCGCGCAACACAAAGTCAACCGTTATGGTGCTATTAATGGCAAGTTCAAGGTGAAAAGTAGAGCCCGACTTGGTGGTAAAGGGGATAACACGTACACTGTGAAATATGAAGAGAAGAAGTGTTCTTGCAAGAAGTGGCAAGAGTATAGGTTCCCTTGTACACATGCACTAGCTGTGTGTCGGAAGATAAAAGATCAACCAATCAATACGGTGAATCCATATTTCAGGGTTGTTGCTTGGCAAGACCAATTCAGTGGGCGCGATGACTTTTCCCCGGTCGCTGATATGAGAAGATGGCCTAAGGTTGGATGGAGACTCGTTCCTAACTACGAGCGAGTTATTATGCATGCTGGACCCGGTCGTTGGCAAAAGAAGAGATTTAAAATGCAAATGGATTATAGGGGACGCAAATCGAGGGATGAATGTTTGAGATGTGGCTCAAGGAATCATTTCACCAATACGTGCCCAAAATCACACAAGAAATCCGATAGGACAAGGCTCAAGATCAATTGGGACGCCGATGGTATTCACAACGACTAGGATTGTTTTGTTTCACAATGTTTCATGTCTCGAAACTTTTGATATTTATACTTTAGTTTGTTCGATTTGGAGTTTATGTTGTATTTCTTTTGAATCATGAGGCTTAATGAATTAGTTTAGTTAATATATTGTTATTGTGTTTGATATTAGTACTTGTGTATCCGAAATACAAAATCCTATCTAGGCATAAAGCCGGATTTTCTGAATCCGATTTCAAAGGAAAATCGGATTTCGTAAATCCGATTTAGGCATAAAGCCGGATTTACTGAATCCGATTTATGCACTGTTCACTCAGAAGGTCGGATTTTGGTGAAATTTGCAACCAACTTCGTAACTCTCTGTCCAAGGTCGGATTTAAAAAATCCGACCTTGTTACTCAATGAATAAATCGGATTTGACGAATCCGATTTTTGACGAGTATTTAACCGGTTGACCAAAATTTGGGGGAGTCAAAATCGACTCCCCCTTCTTCTCCAACCCTAAAATCGGATTACCCTCCCCGGTCGGATTTTTCCTCAAGGTCGGATTCCCCCAAACCCGGCGATTCCCCTCCCCGGCGATTTCCCTTTTGTTCGATTCTCTTCCCCGGCGATTCCTCAGGTAATTTGTCCATTTTTTTCATTTTGATTTAGGTAATGTGTGTGTGTGTTGCCGGGTGTGTGTGTGTGTGTTGCCGGCGATGTGTGTGTGTGGGTGTGTGTGTTGCCGGCGCTGTGTGTGTGTGGGTGTGTGCCGGCACTGTGTGTGTGTGTGTGTGTTGCCGGCACTCTGTGTGTGTTGCCGGCACTCTGTGTGTGCCGGCACTGTGTGTGTGTGTGTGTGTTGCCGGCACTGTGTGTGTGCCGGCAGTGTGTGTGTGTGTGTGTGTGTGTGTGTGTTGCCGGCACTCTGTGTGTGCCGGCAGTGTGTGTGTGTGTGTGTGTGTTGCCGGCACTGTGTGTGTGCAGTGTGTGTGTGTGTGTGTGTGTGTGTGTGCCGGCAGTGTGTGTGTGTGTGTGTGTGTGTTGCCGGCACTGTGTGTGTGCGGCAGTGTGTGTGTGTGTGTGTGTGTTGCCGGCACCGTGTGTGTGCCGTGTGTGTGTGTGTGTGTGTGTGTGTGTGTTGCCGGCACTCTGTGTGTGCCGGCAGTGTGTGTGTGTGTGTGTTGCCGGCACTGTGTGTGTGCCGGCACTGTGTGTGTGTGTTGATATTGGTATTGGTGTGTGTGTATTGATATGGGTATTGATATTGGTATTGGTATTGATAGTATTGGTATTGGTATTGGTATTGATAGTATTTGGTATTACAGGATTAAAATATGGAGGGTTCGAGTTCCTCACAACCCACACTGCAACATTTTAATCCGGCTCCAATAGATGACTCATTATTATACCTATATGACCATCATAGGGCGAAAGCCATTTTCGAGAACCATGAGGCTTTTAGTAAAGCCCTTAAAGGCAGGAGATTTGATAGTCATTTTTGGACTTGTATAGAGAAACCATCCCGGCATTGCCCTCCACAAGTCATAGATGAGATAAGGCGGTCAGGCTTTGGGGGGGTGATCCAACTAGGTTATATACAAGCGGACAATTGTTTGATCACCGCAATGGTTGAGAGGTGGAGACCTGAAACTCATACATTTCATTTTCATTTTGGCGAGGCCACTATCACTCTAGAAGACGTTGAGGTGTTATTAGGGTTGAAAGTGGATGGTAAGCCTGTGGAGGGGATGACACCTGAGAATTCTATGGCACAGTGGATGGCATTGTGCTTTAGATTGTTGGGAATTACACCCGTTAGTGACATGTTTGATGGGAATAAGATTTATGCAGAGTGTTTAATCAACGAGTGTCTGCGTCCGATCCCAGAAAATGCCCCAAGAGAAGCCTATACACAGAGGGCCCGTGCATTATCATTACTACCGATTGGAGGTTTCTTGATTCCCGACAATACGGAAATGAATACCACCGTGGATCCCGACAATACTCGAGGATTTGGATGTCTGTGCTACCTACGGTTGGGGTCACTGCTTTAGCTAAGTTGTACTTTGCTCGTGTCAAGCTTCCGCGCCCGGGAAAAAGACATTACCGGATGTTATATGCCGATGCAGTGAATTTTTGTGTTTCTTTGTTTATTTATATTTTTTTATTATATTTTTGTTTGTTTTCCTAATTTGTGCCTTTTCTATTTAATTTCAGTTATGGGTTTGGGAGCGTATCCCAAGACTTCAACCAAAGAGGAAGGTTAAAGATGAGAGTTACTTGGTGCCGGACGCACCATTAGGCAATAGGTAATGATTTATTTGATTTATTTTATTATTTTTTATTTCCTATTATGTTAAAATCCAATGATTTATTTTATTATTTTTTATTTCCTATTATGTTAAAATCCAATGATTTATTTTATTATTTTTTATTTCCTATTATGTTAAAATCCAATGATTTATTTTATTATTTTTTATTTCCTATTATGTTAAAATTCAATGATTTATTTTATTATTTTTTAGTTCCTATTATGTTAAAATCCAATGATTTATTTTATTAATTTTTATTTCCTATTATGTTAAAATCCAATGATTTATTTTATTATTTTTTATTTCCTATTATGTTAAAATCCAATGATTTATTTTATTATTTTTTATTTCCTATTATGTCTCAATCGTAGGTGGAAATGTCCAAAATCCAAAGCGAACATCGCCGCTCATTGTGTTGCTGGCATCAGGGATCAGTTATCTAGCCTAAGGGATGGGGATGTAAGTATTGATTTAAGTTGCAGTTGAAAAAATGCCTTTTCATATTTTACATTTTTTTTTTTTACCAATTTTTTATTTTTGGACAGTTTCTATGGACTCCATACACTCCCTTCATCGATGATCTCCCTGATTTCTGTAAAGAGGAGTTAATTTCTACCTCGTAGGACGTGGATCTTTTGTTGGGCCATCGAGAACCATACGAGCCCAATCGGGTCCTTCGTCAATTTCAATGCGTCCAAACTGTGCTGAGTACCCGTTAATCAATGACATTGATCGCTGGAATGCGATACACCACGGATGCCTTGGGACTGGAAAGGCATATGATGATTGGGTGCAAAAACACACTGAGGTACGACCTCATTGGAATGTGAGAGATCAGCACGTGGTCCCTCATGAATTGGGTGATCCGGAACTAGGTCCTCAATGCACATCGGACTACATGCCGTGGTTTCAAAAGAAGACTATCAGATTTATGACTGATCCCACTCAATACGGCCCTCTGGCACAGGGTTATCACTCGTCTTCATCTTTGGAGAGATTTTATGTAAGATCTAATATTATATTTTGACTTAAATTTTTTTTTATATTTTAATTCTTGCTATATCTTACACTTTATTCACATGGTTCAATTTTCTGCAGTCTTCCAATCTCAGCGACATATATCATCTCGCTGATGCAGCCTTACGGGAAAATCCAAGCCTTGGTGGTAGTCTAGAGGATAAACTCTTCCAAATCTTCGACAAGAGTTTCAGTGCCCTGACTTTGGGCCCACGTGATATGAGCACTCAGTCCGATACTCAAGTTCTTCAGAAAAGACCCCCTGAGTCAAGTCAAAATGTGGTACTCACGCAGAAAACAACATCGAAGCCTACTGGAGGAGGAAGGAGGAAGCGACCGGGAATTTCAGATCAAACAATCATAGTTCATCCTAATCCAACTCCAATGCAAGAAGATGATGAAAATGATGAAGGCAATGAAAGCGATGAGAATTACTACATTAGGGGCGAAGAAGAAGAAGAAGAAGAAGAAGAAGAAGAGTCCTCTCCACCTCGTGTTTCTTCCCAAAAGAAAAAGAAAACGGTCGAGGTTCGCAAGAGTGATAGGGTTAGTAAACCGGCCAAGAAGTATACTCCCGGCGATGGGGCTACGAGGAAGAAAAGGTCGTCAAAGTAATTCAATTGTAGGACTCTTTATTTTATAACTCTTTCATGTATAAATGTTGTAATTTGGATGATTTGGGATTTGAATTTGTTAATGTTTGTTTTGATGTGTTTAGAATGTGTTTATAGGTAATTTTATTTGTGAAATTTGGTTTTGGTGCTGTTTTGATAGATTGGGATTGGTTTAGAAACCAATCTTTCATTTTTTTCAAAGAGTCTGTCCAAGGTCGGATTTAAGAAATCCGACCTTCAACTTGTTTTAAGAAGAAATCGGATTTTAAGAATCCGACCTTAGCTTACACGGATTCTCAAAATCCGATTTAAACTTACCCGGATTTATGAAATCCGGCCTTAATTTAAAACCGGATTTTGAAAATCCGACTTCGGTCAAAATTTAATTTCAAAAAAAAAACTAAGTGTTTTTCGGAAAATATATTATTTTAATATTTTAGGGTCGGATTTTTAAAATCCGATCGTCTCTTAATCTTGATTAATTTCATTAATTTTTTGTATTAAGGTTAGGTCGGATTTTGAGAATCCGGTTTAGCTGGAAAATCGGATTTTAGGAATCCGATATCGGTATTTTGCTCTTCTCCAAAATTCGACCTATATTTATCTCTACTCCTTTTTTTGAACCATTTTTTTACTCAAAAACTCGCAATATATGGAATCTGTTTCTTTTGCTGTTGTAGTCTAGTTTCCATTGTAATCACTGGAGTTAGCATGATGAGCTACTTAAATTTTTTCTACACACTTTATTTTGAGGACCATTTGTTCTTATGTTACTCTCTTTGTCAAATGAGATACCTTGGAGAAGAGTAAGATGCTGATTTGGGAACTTTCACCCTTGAAGAGCTCGTGCGCTCTGAGAATAGTAAAGTGTGAATGGATTTTGTTCAAGAATCCTGATTATGGAAGTTGAAATTCTGATGATGATGAAGTGAAGCAGAAAAAGTATACTTCCTCTATCCCAAAATTATTGTCCAGTTTAAGATTTCACTTTTAGTACAATTTGAACTAAAAATGAAAACCAAACTGGACAACAATTATGGGACGGAGGGAGTATTATATATAATGCCTTTGTGGTGACTGGAAAGTATAGTAAGCCTTTGAGTGACTAGTATAAACCTTAATCTTTGGGTCGATTAAGAATGTATGCCTAAAGGACTACAGGAGAATGTGTACCTGATATGGAGCTGAACTAAATGGTTACTCATTTATGAAATCTTGTTATCTATTTCTTCTATAGTTTTACTAGCTTCTCTTGGTTTATTTCCTTGATTATTGTATTTCCTTCATATGGATTTCATTGTTTGCAGGGGGTGATGAAAGGGAAGACTAAGAGGAGGCAAACCACAAAGTTGAAAGAGAAAAAAACAGTGTGTATTTAATTTACTTGATGAATGAACGTTTCAAGTCAACCACTCTATGAATTCACATCTCATTTTAGTAAAAGATCAGACAACATTGCTATATAGCTAATTAGAGGTAAACAGACTAAGTTGAATGCCTACTGAAATTTGCCATTTAGTAACTGCTACTGCTGCTTTGTTGATTCTCTGCTTCTGGATCTCTGTTTTATGCTTCCAATTCTTTGTTACAAACATAAAAATATCTTCCTAGTTATATTGCGAATATTCTGGATCATTACATTGTAGATGCTTTGTTGATTCTCTACTTCCGTATGCTTCCAATTCTGTCTAATAAACATCCTTTGGTAGCTCCCAATTCTCTGAATACTTTCTTCCAATTTTCTGTTTGCAGACGATAAAAACGGTATACTACTGTGATGTCTGTGAAGAGGTTTTGGATATGACTGGTACCCAACTGAAAGGTCACGTTAACTCCCACACTCATCCAGTTGAGGCTGATTTTCCCATAGAATTTTTAGAACAACATCCACTTCATTTCGAGGATGCACCCGTTGAGTTACTTCAAGTTGAGAATGCACCTGTTGAGTTAGCCCTGCATCCACTTCTGGTTGAGGATGAAGCAGATCCTATTGAGGAGCAACCTCAGTTGGATGTAATAATGGATTTTCTGAGGCCAGTTATTGTTTGGTATGCTGTGTTTGGATTTGGGACACGCCGTCTGGATGAGAGTGATGATGAGGGTGAGGATCAGGTTCCATGAGAAGGAAGGTCTTTTGGGCGAACATGCAGACAAATTTGGTAGGATGTTGAAATAGCATGAGTACCGTGGCTTTTAACGCTATGTGTAAACAGTTAAGTAAGCTTTTCTATTATCTACTAGACCATAACTATTGTTCACAAGGTGAAACGAAAACTTGGGAAAAGGCGAAAAAGTTTTGGCCAGGTTAATTATTCCGAAACATACAAAATACCTCTGTTTCTTTTGGCCAGGTTTTGCA
The DNA here is from genome assembly GCA_949775105.1 of Oldenlandia corymbosa var. corymbosa. Taxonomy (NCBI): domain Eukaryota; kingdom Viridiplantae; phylum Streptophyta; class Magnoliopsida; order Gentianales; family Rubiaceae; genus Oldenlandia; species Oldenlandia corymbosa. The sequence continues at coordinate 4,309,933 of OX459123.1, forward strand.
AAGATAAATGCTTGTCTGGACTAGTTTTTCCTCTATTTCTTCTTCTAAGAATAATGGTTTAGTTTTGTCTGCATTCCCTCTGTTCCATTGAAAAAAAAAATAGTTCATTGAGTTTTGAAATTTTACCGTTTTTAGTACAAATTTCAAGAACTCAATGTGTATTATTTTTTGTGAGTCGAAGGAAGTACTTTATTCTTCAAAAATACTACAGAGTTTGATTAAGAATACTATTTTTATCCCCATACACGAAGTGTATCCTCGCTTCAAGCATATAACATAATCTCCTTCCTGTCAAACGACCGAAAAGGTTTACAGTCGCCAAATTCTTGCTTTCTTGATCAAGAAAAAATTTAGGAAAAGGCTTCTTCTTTGATTTGAGTTCTTGAACTGATGGCATTTTCATGCAACTGAATGAACACACTGTAGAATATGAAAATCAAAATTTTCCGTTGTCCCCGAAATTTCTTGATTGAGCCCATATTCATTTCGATTGATTCGAGTATTTTCAAGTTCCTGGAAGAAATTTTTTCTCCCAATTGTTTGATTCGATTTTTGATTTTTTTCTCCTGGAAAAGGTTAAATTTAAGAACGGAAGTTTTCAATTTGAAGTTGTTCCTTTGCGTAATTTCCTCGTCACATACGATCATGGCCACTCCACCGTACGTGCCGGAGAAGTTTCTAAGGTCGAACTGAAATTTCCAAAGCCGAAAGGGCCGAAACACTTACAATCTCTTATGGAGGCGATCGACGGAGAAGAAGGGCAATTGGCCCCGATGAAGTAAGTAGTCGGTCCTGAACTTGAATATGGAACTTGAAGTGGATTTTTGTGATGTTGGCGTCATCAAAGTAAAGAATTGGAAAATCGTCTCTCACTAGAATTTACACTGTCTCTCTCTCTCTCTCTAGAATTTACATCGGAGTCTTCGCAACATTGCCCAATGGGTGACCACCCGTGGAGGAACAACCTCACATGGGGAAAGCTAGGCCTGAATTGAGGGATGCTGATCCACCCGACCCGCAAGGAAATATTGGGATCTCTGGCGATACTGAAATGGAAAATGCCGATAATCCAAATCCGGTACCATCTTATAAGGAGAAATTAGCTGGGTTACAAGGTAAGAAGCGGAACTCTTCCTATAGAAGTGGCAGAGGGTGACAAACATGTGCATAGCGTCAAGGGGATGGGAGGAAAGCTCATCTTTCCGGAAAGAATACGACAAGCTTTTTACCAGCAGTGGGAACACATGGTTGTGGTCAAATTGATGGGGAAGAAAATCACTAGAGCTCAACTAAATGATAAAATTAGGGAAATGTGGAGGCCGAAGCAGGGCTTTGTAACCATGGACATGACCAATGATTTTTTTGGAGTAATCTTGTCGAACCAGGAGGACGAGGAGAAGGCGCTTCTAGGAGGCCCGTGGCACATCGGAGGTTTATGTATGTTTGTTCAAAAATGGTACCAAGGGTTCCGGGCATCCACAGCCCCCCTTACAAAAGTGGCCACATGGGTGAGATTGCCAGATCTGTCGATAACATATTACCACGAAATAGCACTGAATGCAATTGGAGATTTCTTAGGGAGGATAATTAAAATTGATCCAAACACACTCAACGCAAAAAGAGGAAATTACGCACGGATCGCCGTAGAATTGGATGTCGATACGCCTCTAACCGCACGATTCCAGATAGATGAGGGATGGTACAACATCTGCTATAACTGTGGCAAAATTGGTCATGGGTTGTTGATTTGCCCGGAAAAAGAAGCAGCCAGAGAAAGACAGACCGTATCAACAGAATCCCAACCAAAAGACCCACCGGGTTCGGGTAGAGATCATCCGCCAATTTCCACAAATGCTGGTTCTCAGGGATCGGCTTCCAATCCCACGTCGGCCAACGGCCCAGTGGGACCAGGACCGTGGCTGGTGGTTCAAAGAAGGCCCCGGAGAGGAGCATGGCAATTGGAACAGCGAAACTGGAATACTCAGACCGGAGTACCAGGGTCCAGATTCGGAGTGCTAGCAACGGAACCTGACAGTGATGTTGACAGGCCGCAAACGACAACTACGACAAAAACTAACGGTCAACAAAGTGCAACAGTTACAAGCCAGTGGAGGCCCAAAATCCAATTTAAAGCCCAAGCCACTGACATTAATAATAAGGCCCAACCAAAAGACCAACCCAAAAAACAACCCGCTAAAGTAATTGTCACCGAAAGGAGGGCTATTGCCAGAATTAGAATTCAGAAATAGAGGATTGAGACATTAGCAAAACAGAAAAGGAGAAAAGGATAAATTTTGGGAGAAGAAGGAAATTAAGGAAGAGATAATTTTCATAAAAGATCTGATGATCCTACAAGGATTCCATCTCATCCTATATTAACGTTAATTTACTAACGGACAAAAATTAAGGAAACTTCCCAGCAGCTACTACCTAAAGGCTTCTAAAAGGAAAGCTGTAAAATAGTAATAATAAGTTAAATAAACTGAAATCCACAAACGTCTTCTGTTTCACAATACAGAATGAGGACGTATCACTTTTAGTCCCAAATTCCCGATTGAATCCCTAAAATTACCAAAATTCCTTTCCAAGTTTTATTCGTGACAAGGGTCCCTTGTAAAACAAAGCTTGTCTCAAGCTTTGAATTCTGTAAACTGCTTGGCGATGAAGTCTTTATCCTCCCATGAAGCGTCGGACACATCCAAGCCTCTCCATTTCACAAGCCATTGCACCACTTGAGCTTGATTCCTCTTGATGATTCTTCTTTGTAACACAGTTTCTGGAAATAAAGTTATATCCTCATGACAGCTGAAATCAGGTGGTGAAGTTGTATTGACAGGGCGCAATCCCAAATGCTTCTTCAGCAATGATACATGAAAGACAGGATGAATTTTTGCATGATCGGGCAACTTCAGTTTATATGCCACAGTTCCAACTCTTTCCAGAATTTCGTATGGACCAAAATACTTGCTAGACAGAGTTAGAGAGGATCTTACTTCCACTGACTGTTGCATGTAGGGTTGCAGCTTCAAGTAAACCCAGTCTCTCACGTTCAATTGCCTCTCTGATCGTTTCTTGTCAGCGAAAAACTGCATGCGGTCCCTAGCTTTCCTCAGATGTTCTTTCAGCAGTTTATCAACCTCTTTTCTTCTTTCCAGCATATCTTGCACAGCCGGAATAACCACATTCTCATACTCTCCCAAGGGCAAGTGAATGGGTGGAGTTCCATAAAGTGCTTCAAAAGGTGACATATTAATGCTGCTGTGGTGTGAAGTATTGTACCACCATTCCGCTAATGGTATCCAATTGCTCCATGTTGACAGTTTCTGGCAAGCAAAGCATCTAAGATAAGTTTCCAGGCATTGGTTAACACGCTCCGTTTGTCCGTCGCTTTGTGGATGATATGCCGTACTGAGGTTAAGCTGGACATTGAGAAATTTAAACAGTTCCTGCCAAAAATGGCTAGTGAAGAGCCTATCTCTGTCACTAACTATTGATTCCGGCAATCCGTGTAGACGATAAACCTCCTTCATGAATAATTCAGCTACTTGGACCGCGGAAAAAGGGTGTTTCATAGAGAGGAAATGGCTGCACTTCGTCATACAACTACTACCAAAACTGTGTCAAACCTTGCTGAGACATTGGCTTTCTTTCAATGAAATCCATGCTTATCTGTCGCCAAGCTTGTTGTGGTACTTCTAAAGGTTGAAGTAACCCTGGATAAGCAACATGTTCCACTTTATTCCTTTGACACACATCGCAGGTTTTTACAAAATTTTCCACCTCAGTCTTCATGTCAGGCCAGAAAAATAAGGCTTTGAGTCTCTGCAAGGTTACTAGTTGACCTGAATGGCCCCCCACGTGTGAAGAATGCATGGCATTGATGAGCAGCTGCCGGATGTTGTTGGAGTTACCAATATAAATCTTGTCCTTCCTCTTAACCAACCCCTTGATCATTTGGAATTCAATACTGTGACCAGCTACTAATTCAGTCATCACCTTTTGCACCTTTTCATCCCCCTCATAACTTTTTTCTACTTCTTGAATCCATTTAGGCTGGACTGAGGTGGTGGCTTTGCTGCTGATTGCTGCTTCCTGATTCCTTTCCTCCGTTTGAAGCCTTGACAGTGCGTCTGCAACCTTGTTCTCTGCTCCTTTCTTGTATTGAATCACGTAGTCCAGCCCTAAAAGTTTAGCCAGCCATTTATGTTGCATCGAAGTCGAAAGTTTCTGTTCTAGCAAGAATTTCAGTGCCTGGTGGTCAGTTTTAATGATGAATTGCCTGCCCACAATATAATGCCTCCATTTTGAGATAGCCATGACCAACGCAAGTAATTCTTTCTCGTACACTGACAAGCCTTGATTTTTAACTCCAAAAGCCTTGCTGAGAAACGCGATGGGATGGTTTTATTGCATAAGTACCGCTCCCATGCCATGTTCACAAGCGTCTGTTTCGATAATAAAAGGCTTACTAAAATCAGGCATTGCGAGCACTGGGGCTGATGTGATGGCTGCCTTGAGATTCTGGAATGCATCGGTAGCTTTTTCAGACCAAATAAATCCATCTTTACTTAGCAGTGAAGTGAGGGGTTTACTAATTACTCCGTATCCCTTGATGAATCACCTGTAGTAACCTGAAAGTCCAAGAAAACCTCGTAGTTGTTTGACAGGCTGTGGAAGTGGCCATTCTTGAATGCAACTAAGCTTGCTTTTGTCCATACTCACCCCTTCTACAGAAATAATGTGACCCAAGTATTCCAGGGATTCTTGGGCAAATACGCATTTAGACATCTTTGCATAGAGCTGATGGGTTTTTAATATTGATAACACCATTTGCAAGTGCTGAATATGCTCCTCCCAACCTTTGCTGTAAACCAGGATATCATCAAAAAAAAAACAAAACACATTTCCTCAGTAAGGCCTCAAAAATTCTGTTCATTAGGGACTGGAAAGTTGCCGGGGCGTTGGTGAGTCCAAACGGCATCACTTTGAACTCAAAGTGCCCATGGTGCGTTTGAAAAGCAGTTTTTGGAATGTCCCTTTCTCTCATTCTGATTTGAAAGTATCCTGACCTTAGATCAAGTTCGGAAAAATACTTGGCTCCATATAATTCATCTAGAAGTTCTTCGATTACAGGGATTGGATAATTCTCCTTGATAGTCATCTCATTCAACCTTCGATAATCCACACAAAACCTCCATTCGCCGCCCTTCTTTTTGACCAACAAAACTGGGGAAGAGTAGGGGCTAACAATATATTGTACTACACCATTCTTTAACATCTCAGCCACCTGCTTCTCTATCTCATCTTTGTGAGCATGAGCGTACCGGTAAGGTTTCGTTTTAAAGGGTCGTGCCTCCAATTTCAGCTCAATACAGTGTTCTATCTCTCTTGGAGGCATTTCAGAGGTTTTGGAAAATACCTGATCAAACTGTTCCAGTAACAGCCTGAGATCATCTGGTAGTGGTTCCGCATTCTCATTTTCTTTGGTTTCCTCTTCCTGTACGATCTCTGTGACACAGTGACGGCAATGCGTATAACAGTATTCATCCCTTCTCTTGATTTTGATAAAATCTCTCACGTCAACATTATGCGTTCCTGCTATAGTTGATTCCATGTGTCCCCCATTTAAAATGTGAGTCCTGCCATCTCTAGTGAGGTGAATACATTGCTTGTCATAGTCAAAAGCCACCGGACTGAAAGTTGACATCCAATCCACGCCCAGAATGATGTCCAAACCCCCAAGATCCATGATCAAGAATTCAAATGCAAAACTGTAATGCTGGATATCCCAGAGTAGATCAGGACATTTCAAAGAGCCCTTCGTTTTGGAACCATCAGCCATGTTAACAACAAAGGGTTCCATCTTCTGATAATTGATATGCTTATATTTTACCTATTTATTATATCCCTAATTTGTGATTTTTGCAATATATTTTGAGTACAAATATGCTATTTATGTGATTTTATCTTTAATTGTAGGAATTGTACTCAAATGAAGAATTGTTGAAGTTTTGAGCTAAAATCGAATTAAAAGCAACTCAATGGGAAAGAATTGAAGATTGAAGCAATTGATGGGGAGGAAATTAATGAGTTTAGAGAATTGGAGGGCCAATGATGCAATTTTGGATGGGTTAATTAAGTTTTTGGAAAATTGGCCGAAGGTTATGTTGGTTATGCGGCCGATTTGGGATTGGAATTGGATAAGAATTTTAATCCCGATATTAATTGGGAAACAAGTTTTCTTGTTCTTCAAGGAGTAGGGTTTAGCCGGAAGCCTATAAAAGGAGGATTAGGAATTTATTTTTACAACAGAACTGAACCGAAACTTGACCGAAAACCACCGAACTCCCTCCTCTTTCAGCCGGCCATCACCTTCTTCCTCCATCATCCACGCGAAGCAGCCGGCCACCATCTTCACCGCCGCTTTGCTTCCATAACCACCACACCAGCCCTTCTCCTCCTTCACCGGCAGCCTCCTTCTCCACCTCGTCTCTATCCTCCACGCAGCCCTCCTTCACCGGCAGCATAACCACCACCTTGATCTCCATCATCTTCCTCCTTCATCCCACCGCCGAAACCGCAACACCTTGCTTCCTCTCCTCCAACTCCACGAGGCAGCCACGCACCAGCCCTTCTTCCTCCTCCATCACCGCCGCGCAGCACCACCGACCCCGCACCCTGCTCCATTGCCTTCGCACACACAGCAGCAGCATCAACTCCACCTTCTCCTGTTCACCGCCGCGCAGCACCACCGAAGCATCTTCCTCCATCATTGATTCACCGGCGAGCCACGCATCAGCCGCGAAACGAGCAAATCCGGGGAGTTTTGGCGGATTTTTGGCTTCATTCGGTTTTAAAGTTTAATTATTTAATTTATTTATTTTTTATTATGTCTCTAAATATTATTGAATTATTTTTAATAATGTTTAGTGGCTAAATTCCTTTAATCTAGGGCTTGGGTGTAGCCACCGAATTTATTTGGTTTATTTGGTTTATTATTATTTGATTTTTCCATTAATTAATATTTGTTATTCTAGTTTTAATTCATGTAAGTAATTGGCCACTATTTGCATGTCTGAAGATATTAATCGAAGTAGCGAGAGTGGAAGATTAGTATTAGTTCGTAGGAATAATAAACTTAGGTTGTAAGCTACGAGAGTAAGATTATAACCTTTGCAATATTTGATTCTTAATGGTCTTAATGTGCTTTTGTTAATCCCTATAGTCACGAGAGTAGTCATAGGGTTAGTCTAAGTAAGAGAATTATAACACGAGAGTGTATAGTTCTTAATTAGGTGAATCGTTGTGAGATTAATGGAAGTTAAAAGTCAAATACTTATGAAGTGGATTAAACCAAATATTCGGTAGGTGAACCCAATGTCCTAGGTTTTCTTTGTCTGATTATTTGAATTAATATTATTTGCTTTTATTTTATTTATTTATTTTAGGTTTAAATTTTATAAATCTGAGATCATCATTTATCTAGATAATAATAGGAGTAATTTATACCTGGTAATTAGTATTCCTTCTCTATGGGATCGACCCTGCTTTCTGCTTTACTACTAGTAATTGTATTAAGTAGGTAATTATTATTTGACTAGTGTGACGACGGCTTGTCAATAATGCAGGGATAACATTCTCACCAAATTTCAGTTTACAAAACTACAGTCACTGCCTGAATCAATCAAAATGCTAACCCATCTTCTATGCAGTTTTCCCGTGATAATAATGGATTTCTTAGCACTGTTCCCTTTTATTGCATTAAGGGAGATCTGTCTGACATTCTCTTCCAGCAACTCCCCCTCATTCAGTTCATTAATTTCCAAGTCAGTGTTATCCAACTCCCCTTCTTCAGTCAACATGAAATAAACCTTGGGGCACTAATGGCCAGGGCCAAACCTTTTGCCACACTTGTAACATAAGTTGTGGTTGGTCTTGTATTGTACTTCTTGGGGGGTGATTCTTTTAAACTGATTAAAGGGAGGCCTCCTGCTATCATTCTTCCCCACGGGATTCGGTGTTCTGTTTGGTAGGTTCCCTGGTTTCGCCATGTTTTGACCCATCATCCTGTTTTTCTTCCCCTGTAATTCTAGATTTTGCTCTTGTAAGATGGCTGATTCCATTACATCATCCAAGTTATCATGGTTCATCATTCTCACAGTCAGCTTAATCTCCTCCTTGAGTCCACTTATAAAACTCTTTATAAAATACGATTCCGGCAAAAGGGGATTTTTCCTGACCAATCTTGACTTCAGATCTTCAAACCTCTCGATATAATCCAACACACAAGCAGTCTGAATAAGTTTATTAAACTCTTCAACATCATCCCTTTTCCCTTTGTTTTCAAAACGACGAACTAATGCTCTGAGAACTCAAACCAAGTAATTTTTCTTCCCCCCGAGTTAAAACCATCATACCAAACCTCAGCCTTCCCCTCTAAATAAATTTCAACAGTTTCTACCATACAAACCAAATGAATCTGATGTAGACGGAAATATTTTTGACACTTACGAATCCATTTGCGAGGATTGTCTCCCAAGAACACACTAAGCTCGATTCTTGGTTGTTGAACGAATGGAGTTTTGTTCATCTTCTCCTTTGCTGATGTCGGGGAGTCTCCGTTTCCCACCACTTTAGCCGGAGTATAGGGATTGCGTAGTATTCCACTGTCAACATCTGTACGGCTGTTACTTTTTTCGTTCATTGGCTCCTTCCCTTTCGTCTGAGTTTGCAGTGACTGCAATGTGTTTGTGATTTGAACCAACTGCTCTTGCATCATATTTTGGTTGACCTGAACTGAAGCCAAATTCTTTTCTAGATCTGATGCCCTACCGTCCATCTTCTTCACATATTCCTTCAAGGAGTTTGAAGCTTTCGATCTGGCGTTTTCCGCCATGAATTCCGATAAAGAACCGCCGGCTCTGATATACCAAATGTCACCGATATGAGGGCTATTGCAAGAATTAGAATTCAGAAATAGAGGATTGAGACATTAGCAAAACAGAAAAGGAGAAAAGGATAAATTTTGGGAGAAGAAGGAAATTAAGGAAGAGATAATTTTCATAAAAGATCTGATGATCCTACAAGGATTCCATCTCATTCTATATTAATGTTAATTTACTAACGGAAAAAAATTAAGGAAACTTCCCAGCAGCTGCTACCTAAAAGCTTCTAAAAGGACAACTGTAAAATAGTAATCCCTTTTATCCTATTAAAGCAGAATACAGGATGTTGATGTGACAACTTCTTATTAAAATTTTTTTGTTCCAAATGCACCATATTGCATTAACCATTCTGCCACGTGTCATCCCTTTTTAAAAGAAAAAAAAATTCTTATTCGGAGAAACAAAAGCTACTTTACAAAAATAGCTACACAATTTAAACTCCTAACATTTATGATTTATCAATGAAATTAAAATAGCATTTAAATTTACCCATAAATTTATCCTCTTTATTACTCCACATTCTTTTGTATAATTTCTGCATCGTTGTACTTTTCAATATTTTTTCTTCTTTGGCAGATGATTTTTTTTTTGGCTAAAAAAAAGAAAAAAAAAAACAAATGTGTAGCTATTTTATTTTTTTCAAATCAAGAATTTATTTATCTATTAACACAAAATTAAAGTAGAGGGACGCCCGGGCAGATATCTAGTAATAAGTTAAACTAGATGTTTGGCCCAGGCAGATGCCCGGGCGCCCGTTCTAAATTACTATTTTATTAAAATCTAATTGAATTACTATTTTTTGAGGAATTAATTTGGCGTATATATCATTTATGCTATGGTTTGGGGCTTAAAAAAATATACCTATAAATCTGAGGTTATAAGGGGAATAATAAATAATTAGTTTATAATGCATTATTCTTAATTACTGGATTTAAGTTTTTTTATTTTTTGTTTATATTAAGCCTGCAAAACTGTACGATTGGACATTTGAATTTGAATTAATATATCCATTCGTTTGAAATGTAACTGATTCTTATTTGTAGAATTTTTTCATTGGATAAGTGTCACATTTAAAACATGTGTTTTTTTTTTTAAAAAAAAAATTATATAGCTTCTAATTAAAAGAGACTTACACGTGGCAAAAAGACTCCTGAAATCTGAAATATGGTGCATTGGAGCCAAAACAAATGTATACGTAATTGTCACATAAGTTTCACGTCTTCTACTTTAATATGGTAAAAGGGATAAGGTAAAAGGGATAAACTGGAATCCACATACGTCTTCTCTTTCACAATACAGAATGAGGACGTATCACTTTTAGCCCCAAATACCCTATTGAATCCCTAAAATTACCAAAATTCCTTTCCGAGTTCTATTCGTGACAGTAACAAAGCCAAACTTCACTCCAATAGAGCCAATTTTTATTGTGGGTAAAGCCGAATCTAGGTTAGAGCAACAACCCAAAATCAAAACAAAAAGTCATCAAAAAAGACGCATTCGAACCGGTAGGGAAGATGAAGACACCAGTTTGACTCCAAGCGCACAAACAGAAACGACAGAAGAGACCAACAATTCATGTCTGATTGATGTGGGGGAAAAAACGGAGTAGAATAGAAGACCCGATTCTGATGAAAGATCCAACAATAGCTACTTCCCCGCAGAAACCCCCTGATATACCAACCCAACAGCCTTTGTCTGAACTTAGGGTGGCTCACATGATTGAGGAACCCCCAGATCGGCAGGCTTGTTCGGTTGAATCAAATGAAGTGACATACCAAGGCAGCTCCGCTGGAATGAGCAATCCATCTGAGCAACCAGAAATGCTAGGCATGATGGAAATGACTCTCCCCCGGGAGGGTTAGGTGCGTCTCCTGTGTGTTTCAATTCTCTAATTTATTTTCATAATGTCAATTATCTCTTGGAATGTTAGAGGCGCGGCCGCCGAATTATTCATACCTTCTGTTAAGGACATAGTTAGAAAACACAAACCAGATGTTTTAGTAATTCTTGAGCCCAGAATTAGCGGGTCAAAGGCGGAGAACAAACGCTCGTAGTCTTGGATTCTCGAATTGGTTTATTGAAGACGCTACTGGTTTTTCCGGTGGCATATGGATTCTATAGAGAGATAGGGATACATGTATCACAATAAAAGAGTCTGGAAGACAATGGGTACATTTCGAATGGTTACACAATGGTGAAAGAAGCCTGTGTACTGCAATTTATGCATCACCTAACCCACAGCGTAGGAAACTATTATGGGAGAACCTGATAAGAGTTAAAAACAGTATAGATGGACCCTGGGTGGTGCTAGGGGATTTTAACGTGTACTTGTATGACCACGAGAAGAAAGGGGGTGCGCAAGCTAACCAGGCGAAGATGATAGAATTTCATGGTTTTTTACATGAGTGCGACCTAGTTGACTTGGGATTCTCAGGTCCAAAATTCACTTGGTTTAAAGGGAAGCTTCAACAGAGGCTAGATAGAGCACTGGGGAACAGTGAATGGAAGTTGAAGTGGACTAACACAGAAATCACACACTTGGAAAAGATAAAATCAGACCATATGCCATTAAATTAACTCAAGAGGTGAGTATAGAACCACCAACAGGAGATAGACCGTTTAGATTTCAAGCATGCTGGTTAATCCACCAAGACTTCAAGGTATTTATGCAGGAAGCTTGGACCAAGGAGGGGGGATATCAACAGGTTTCGGACAACTTGAGAGACAGGCTGAAGGTATGGAATAGGCATGTATTTGGGAACATTTTCAGAAGGAAAAAGGAACTCTCACAGAAATTAGAGATAGAGCAATTGAAGGGGATGATAGTGACTGGCTCTTCCAACAAAGAGAAATAACGCAAAAGGAGCTGGAGGAGACCCTTGTACAAGAGGAAATCCTTCCGTTTCAAAAGTCTAGAACAAATTGGTTACAATTTGGAGATAAGAATACGCGGTATTTCCACCTAAGCACCTTAACAAAAAGAAAGAGGGCAAGAATTGTAAAACTCTGAAATAAAGAAGGGGCTTGGGAGAGTGATCAAGACCAGCTAAAGATGATGGCAGTGGAGTACTATAAGAAGCTGTTTACCGATGAGGCTGATCAAGGAGAAACACTACAGTGGCAACACAACTTCCCTTTGGGAGATTTGGATGGTTTGAGCTTGCTTGACAGGCCTGTGCTTGAATGTGAAGTCAAAAAAGCAATTTTTGACATGAATCCGTACAAAGTTCCAGGCCCAGACGGGTGGAGTCCAATCTTCTACCAGTCACAATGGGACATAGTAGGGGACAAGGTTACGGAGTTCGTCAATAAATGCTTCTACGAGGGGAAAATCCCAAATCCTGTCAATGAAACTCTCTTAGTTTTGATACGCAAGTTAAATAATCCTAGCTCGCTTTCTCAGTTTATGCCAATAAGCTTATGTAATGTCATCTATAAGACAATTACTAAGCTGATAGCAAATAGATTGAAAAGACATATAGGTGCTTTGGTGGGTGAAATGCAGTCCCGCTTTGTACCCGAAAGAAAGTTAGCAGATAATACAATAATTGTCCAGGAAGTTATACACTCAATGAGAAATCGGAAGGGAAAAAAAGTTTGGATGGATATAAAGATTGATCTCGAAAAGGCATATGATAGGCTATGATGGAATTTCATTGAAGAAGTGTTAAATGCAGCTAGGATCCCGGCTAAACTTGTGCAGCTGATTATGGAGTGCATTTCTACAGCATCAATGCAAGTCCTTTGGAATGGAGGTGTATCAGAGAAATTCCAAGCGTCCAGAGGCATTAGACAGGGGGATTCCTTATCACCTTATATTTTTGTTCTTTGTTTAGAAGTTTTGTCTCATGCAATTAATCATGCTGTGTTAAATAAAAGTTGGAAGAGGATTAAATTGAGTAAGTAGAGCCCTATTCTATCTCACATTTTCTTTACTGATGATTAGTTCTTTTTGCAGAAGCATCACTTGACCAGGTAGAAACTATTCAGAAAATTATAAATAATTTTTGCTCCGGCTCAGGCGAAAAAGTCAACCAACAGAAGACAAAGGTTTTCTTTTCTACGAATACGCCAACAGATGTGCAACAGGAAATAAGCGAAAAGTTTGGCTTCGGAATAATGACCAATATGGGGAAATACCTTGGATCCCTAGTTCTAGATGGCAGGGTAACCAGGAACACATATAAAGATACAATTGATAAGATTAGCATCAAACTGTCACGGTGGAAGGCGAATCAGCTATCACTAGCTGGAAGGGTAACTCTTGCTCAAGCCTGTTTGCGATCAATCCCGACCTTCCAGATGCAATCAGCGAAACTACCAACTCATGTGTGTGATGAGATTGATAGGTTGATTAGAGCATTTGTTTGGGGGACAACAAAGGATAGGAAGAGACTTTACCTAATAAATTGGAATAGGGTATGTGAGATTAAGGAAAAAGGTGGGTTGGGACTAAGAAAGGCTAGGGAAAATAATGATGCTTTCCTTATAAAACTTGCTTGGGAAATGATAACCAGGGAAGCTCAGCTCTGGGTTCGAGTCTTGAAAGGAAAATATTGTGGAGGACAAGATCGTGTGGCGATTCCAAACAGGGTGACAAAGTCAAGGCCAACATGTAAAGGAATATGTGATGTTTGGGAGGTGTTTGGTAGGGAGGTGGAATGGAGGGAATTGAAAATTTAGCTGAACATGCAGTAGAGCCGGTTTCGGAGGAAGAATTGAACAAAACACTTGATACATTTGTTGACGGGTCGGGAAATTGGGACGTCGATAAGTTCCGAAACCAGCTACCTACAGAACTAATTCAGATTATAATGACAACGCATCGCCCAGCAGTGAACCAGGGACCTGACAAACCAAGATGGAAGCCTACTTCGTTAGGTAAGTTTACTGTTAAATTGGCGTACAACTTATGCTGTGACTCTATTCATGTACAGGAAAGGAGTGTTTGGACAAAAATCTGGAAGTGGAGAGGGCCACAACGAATTAAGACCTTGCTCTGGCTTGTTGCACATGGTCAACTAGCAACAGCAAACTTGTGCAAGACAAGAGGATGTAGCGATGAGGATGTGTGCAGAAGATGCAATCAAGTAGCAGAGACCACTGTCCATGCGATAAGAGAATGTTTGCAGTCACGTAGTGTATGGAGCGCGTTAATCCCACAAGAGTTTAGAGAGAATTTTTTCAACATGAATGAAGAAGAGTGGGTGAGAATGAACATGACACATGAAGATCAAGGTTGGAGAAGCTTGTTTGGAGCAGCCGGCTGGAGTATCTGGAATGCTAGAAACGGGTTTGTATTCAATGGGGAGGTTACATCCAATGAACATATAATCAGAATGGCAAGAATGAAGGCATCTGAGATTGACAGGAGTATAATGCTATTGAAATGGAAAAACAAGAAGCCAATAAGGGAGGATGCAAAGGGATGAACTCCACCACCAGAAGGATGGGTAAAAATTAACTGTGATGTTGCGGTATGCCAACAAAATCAGAAAGTAGCAGTAGCAGGAATAATTAGAGACAATTGTGGGAGGTTTTTGAAGGCTTTTCAGGAAAGGATAAGCCTTTGCTCTCTTGAAAGGGCAGAATTAAAAGCAATTTTACTAAGAATGAAAATTGCTAAGAAGTTGGGTCTCTCGAAAGTGGTATTCGAATCTGACTCAATTGGAGCTGTCGAAAAGGTTCAAAGCGTGGTCAGAGAACCTAGGGGAGATTTCTAGATGAATGAAGTCCAGGAAATTTTGATTTTGGAAAGGGAGTTTAAGCTTAAACATACCTTCCGGGATAATAACTTTTGTGCTGATTCACTAGCCAAATCAGCCTTAGAACTTAGTCTAGATGATGGACTCTTGTTTTGTGATAGAGTCCCTAATAGTATTAGATTGTTAATAGTTAAAGATGCGGCAAGTAGTTTATCGGTAGGACTGTAACTACGTATGTTGTTGTAATTCACCCAAAAAAAAAAAAGGTAAAGAATTGGAGAAGAACTGCAACAATGAAGCCACAACATTACTAAAACATGATAACATGTAACTTAATTTTCAATTTTGTGCTTTGTAATCTATTCTTTTCGTCCTCGCTAAATTTGGATTTTGATTTCTACAAATTATGCTTAAAGTGAAAATACAAACAAAATAATCATTTTGAGACTTTGAGAGAGTGCTGAATTTGTCATTAATTAAAAACCAACCGAATTAATGAGTCAATCAGTCAATGGGTACTCAGACCCACTCAAAATTCAATTTCAAGTTTTTATCCTGATACTGAGATGATACTCGAATGTTTGATGAGTCAATTGATGGAATAAAACAAATTGACTAAAGAATTTTTAATAAAAGAGTGTATCACAAAAGATGTCATTGAACTATTGGATAATTTTATTACAGGTCATCAATTAAATTTATTTACAAAATAATTATTCTGAGACTTTGAGATAGTGCTTAATTTGTCATTAATTAAAAACCAACCGAATTAATGAGTCAATCTGTCAACGGGTACTCAGACCCACTCAAAATTCAATTTTGAGTTTTTATCCTGATACTGAAATGATACTCGAATGTTTGATGAGTCAATTGATGGAATAAAATGAATTGACTAAAGAATTTTTAATAAAAGAGTGTATCACAAAAGATGTCATTGAATTATTGGATAATTTTATTACATGTCATCAATTAAATTTATTTATAAAATAATCATTCTGAGACTTTGAGAGAGTGCTTAATTTGTCATTAATTAAAAACCAACTGAATTGATGAGTTAATCTGTTAACGGGTACTCAGACCCACACAAAATTCAATTTTGAGTTTTTAACCTGATACTGAAATGATACTCGAATGTTTGATGAGTAAATTGACGAAATAAAACGAATTGACTAAAGAATTTTTAATAAAAGAGTGTATCACAAAAGATGTCATTGAACTATTGGATAATTTTATTACAGGTCATCAATTAAATTTATTTACAAAATAATTATTTTGAGACTTTGAGAGAGTGTTTAATTTGTCATTAATTAAAAACCAACCGAATTAATAAATCAGTTTGTCAATGAGTACTCAGACCCACTCAAAATTCAATTTTAATTTTTTAACCTGATACTAAAACGATACTCGAATGTTTGATGAGTAAATTGACGAAATAAAACGAATTGACTAAAGAATTTTTAATAAAAGAGTGTATCATAAAAGATGTCATTGAACTATTGGATAATTTTATTACAAGCCATCAATTAAATTTATTTATAAAACATCTTCCTTAAATAAGCAAAAAATCCATCTGAGGTCATTCTGTTACTTTTGATCTCTGCACATCATATAGTGAGGGTTTTTAATAAAAGTGTGAGGAAAAATACTACTTGTAATTTTAAATTGTAAGGAAAAATAGCATTATTGTCGATGTAATCTATCTATATATATATATATATATATATATATATATTAATAGAAGATGAAAAATGCTGATTTGGCATAAAATTAGAAAGTCAATTAAGTTGGTTGTAAAAAATAAAATTATCATCATATAATAACAACTTCACTATTTGACTTAAGGTAAAAAAAATATAAATATATGGTTACACAGAATTTTAAACAAATATCTAAAGATAAATATTTAGTTACGGAAATAATTTCAATGCTTGAGTTAGATGATGATTTCAATGATGATTACAGATAATCTAATCATCCAGCTTGAGTTTAAATCATAATCAAACTCTAAATGTCTATATATACAGTAAAACCTCTATAAATTGATACACTCGGACCTCCAAAAAGTTTATTAATTTATAGAGTTATTAATTTATCGATAAATTAATATTTTATTAATTTAAAGAGATTTTTTCCCATCTTGTGAGTAAGAAAATGCAATAATTTATTTATTTCATATTAAAAAAAAGTCCGTTGCAGCACTAGCCATAACATTATAATTTTTAATAGAACAAAAATATGATAATTGTAAAAGTAAACAAAAATACTTAAGTTAAAATCTAAGTTAGCTTCAACTCTATTTTATTATTTTAGATATTTATTAATTTATAAAATTGTGTGGGCCTATATTTACATAGGATATTCTTGAAAAATTATTATCTTATAAATTAATCGAGTTTTTTCATTTTTTGTACTGATCCCGAGTTAGGACCGGAGACAAATATTATTTAGTAGAGGTTATTAATTAATAGAGGATTAATTTAGGGAGATTTCACTGTATACTGTGTATGCTAAAAATATTCTTAACTCATCTATTCATTAGAGGTAAACATACTCTATTATTTAAATTCACATGATTTTATCTTTTATTGAATTTGTTGAATATTCTATTGGAGTGAATTTGGGTATTTAATCGTTTTTTGCAGATTGCGGGAATTGATTTGGGTGGATGAAAAGCATCAGTGAACCTTTATGTTGTGGAGCTCTTTTTCTCTTTAACTTTTGAGATTTTGAAAAATTCAGTAAAAAGGTTTTTTGAGGAAAGCCATCTTCCGTGAAATCTCATGTAAGCCTTTTTGATATCAAGTTTCATCTAAGATTTTGGTTATGTTTTTCTCTATCAATTTAACTTTATTTTTGTCGGGTTTGAGTTTCTGGTTATACACCATACTCGTGACAAAAGTTAATACTCTATCATATATTCAATGAAGAGTTAAATTAGTATTGCAGACTGTGATTTTGGTTCTCTTTTCTTTTTAGTTTTTTCTTTGTAGTGTTCATAAGTGATGAGGAAGAAATGGCACTGGATGTGAGCTTTTTTTTTTTCTTTAAAAAAAAAAACTGATCTCTAATAATCTTTGCAGTAGGTACTTAAATACTTGAGACCTCTCTTTTTGTTTTGCTTAAGAAATTTGATCTTATTTGGATATTTTAATAAAAAAAAACACAATCACCATTAACGAATTATAACACGGAACAATCACTTATCACCATTCACCATCACTTCGACGATTCGATTAATCTGTCAATCATTTGTTTATGAAATTCACTTTTTGCCATCTCTTGATACTAAAACTTATTTCATTATATATATATATACATTTTTTCTTAATTATAGTTTTAGATATATGCATAGATATTCAAGGAAACAATATGCAAATATATTTTCACCATATCATAAATATTTCACTACATCACCATTTTATTGGGAGAATATATAAATATCTTATAATGTTTTTTTATGTCAGAATTACTTTATGGAAGTTGGTGGTGGATATTGTAATTACTTTTCTTTCTTTCTTTGTGGATTGTTGTTCATTATTCGAGGCATATTGGCTTTGCAAAGGCCAATTTTAATAAAATCTTATTTCTTGAAAAAAAAAATTCATGTTTCGTACATTTTGAAGTATTGTGATTGTGGCATGTTATTTTTATATTTTTTTTCAATACTTTAAAAATACTTAAATATCACACATTAATATGTTCAACCGTATGAAAGTGACAACTACATAAAATTACACACATTATCCATATTCATGATTCATATATAAATTCTTTTATCAATATAAATTAAAATCACAACGAAATATGAACATTTATTAAAAAACCCGTGCAACCCACGGACAAGTACTAATTTAGCCAATAAAAGTAGAAACTTATTGTCTTCATCTTATCAAAATCAATGGAAAATTTTACATTATTTTTTAGTTCGGTTTAAATTGTTTGACTTAAACTAATAGCGAAATTCAAACATTACAGTAAAAATTCAAGACTTAATTAAAGTCTTGACGATTATTGTTAAGAAGTAAATATTATAACTACTTGATGATTTGTGACTAAACTTAAATTTTATGTGATATTGTAATCCCGTAATTTTTTAAAGAAGAAAAAAAATATAGAAAAAGACCGAAATGCCAGATTCTATTCGTCTAGCTAACCTTGCAGTACGCTTTGGCGGGAATGGTGGTTAACCGACTTGCCAAGTCAGCAATCCTGATGACATGATTGGTTGCACATATTTTGTGCTTCTTTTGTGAGTATAAATTATGCAGCTGCGTAGTAAGTAAAATTTTTACTATCAATGGAGTTCTCACTACTTCAGAGTTCAAACTCTAAAATCTAATAATTATAATAATAATAGAATAACTCTAAAAATCTATATAAAAATACGACACCATTATTTGGATCTATAAATAAAGAAAGTTTGAATAAGTGGCATCCTGGAAAGACACAAAATTGATCGCCGATGAATTGTTATTGAAGATGGAAACCAATTTAAAAGTACTACTTGGACGACTCTCCCGCAAGAGTAAAGTCTTGGCTCGTTTAGGAGACTTTTGAGTTTTGACTCCAGCTATTCCAAAAGTCTCCACCAACTGAACTGCGTCCAGTAGCATATAGTATGATATAGTAACATAATTTCCTTCCCGTCAAACCATCAAAGAGGGTTTACAGTCGCCAATTTCTTGTTTTCTTGATCAAGTAAAGTTTTACGAAAATGCCTTTGATTTGAGTTTTCTTGAACTGATTCCATATTCATGCAACTGAATGAAAACAGGGTAGTATCTGCAAATCAAAATTCCCCCTCGCCCCCTGAATTTCTTCATTGATTCGCGTAGTTTGAATTTCCTGGAACAAATTTTTCTCCCATTTGTTTGATTTGGTTCTCAATTTTCGCTCCGGAAGGGTTCAATTTCAGAGCGGGAGTCTTCGATTTGAAGTTGTGTTCCTCTGCCTGATTTCCACGTACGCATACGATCATTCATGGCCACTCCACCGTGCCGGCGGAGTTCTAAGGTCGAATTGAAATTTCCAAAGCCGAAAGGGCCGAAACACATATCTCTTATGGAGGCAATCGACGGGGATGAAGAGCAATCGGCCCTGATGAAGTCAATTATGAAGTCGGTCCCGGACTTGAAGATGGAACATGGGGTTCGGATTCCGGATTCCACTGTTTGCTGGGCAACCTATCTTACTCATCGCCACTTTTCCGAAACCCTTTCAGGTTCAATTCGTGCTTATTTTACTTCCAATTCGTATGATCTCTGTCCCAATTTACTTGTCCTGTGCGTCTTTGGTGGTTTATCGTTCATGAATAGTTTATGCTCCCCATTTAGGGTTTGGCCTAGTTTCTGTGCGATTGATGTGTATCGATTCAGTTCTTGGTTATCTTCTGTGAGTTCTGTTTTAGAGTAAGTCAGTAAGCCCTTGATTCTTTGAAATTTTTCCTGGACACCTCGTCTTCGGTTCTGTTGGGCATAATTTTTAATGGATGAAACTGTTATTTGCCATGGAGGTTTTTTCTTTTCAGTAATGTGCCTACTTTTTGCTGTTTTCTTGTGTTATGTTTTGATTGAGAAGGGCGTGAGCTTGAAGAGATGGCTGTAGATATACTGACTAGTGGTTGCTTGTTGGTGAAATCTGAAATCAATAACCATGCTGATGAGAAATGGATGGATGAACTGGAGTATGTTTTCTGCCGTTATATTGTTGAATCGAATGAACTACTCAGGGAAAACCCTGAACCTGAGCAGTGGCTGATTCGAGTTGCCAAGGAATTCGATGAAGCAAGAACTGTCTTGTCTAAGTTGGTCTCAGAACAGAAGCCCGTTCTCCTGCAATCTCTTGAAGGGGAAGAAGCTTGTTACCGTCACACTCAAGAATCCCTCCATAAGCGTCTTGCTTTAACCCCTGGCGACATTTCTTCTGCTTGCTGGACTGGGGACTACTTGAAATGCTACCATAAGTTGAGGAAACTAGATGCGCTGGCTGCTGAGATTGAGAATATTCAAATGCAACCTGATGATGATGTTATGACGCTTGATCGAAGGCACATTGGACAGGTATTTGTAACTTACCGGCATTTTATCTCCTCACAAAACAAACTTCTTGGTTGTGCTATGATCTCATTCATTATGGCCTTCTCTTTGGACACATTTGCTTTATGGTTTGCAATACGTTTAGGTGGTGAGCAGGTTGATTGGCATTCCTCTTCCCTTGCTGCCTACTTATGGTTCAACAGAATTGTCATGTTTGTCCAGCCACATTTCTGAGAGGGTTGTTTGCCAGGATGATGCAATCAGGCACATCCAAGAGTCAATATTTACAAATGCGTTGCTCCATCCTGACAGAGTAAAGCGCCCTAGAGCCTCATTGCTCTTTTTGGGACCCTCTGCAGTAGGCAAAACTGAAGTTGCCAAATGCATAACTGAGGTTTTCTTTAGTTCACTGGATAATTTGATACACATAGACATGTCGAAATATGGAGAGTTGAAGCAAGAGTATTCTGGCCTTCAGTGGCTTGCTGAGACTATCAGTAAAAATCCATACAGTCTTATCCTGTTCAAGAAAATTGACAAGTCTCATCTTGATACAATGAGGACTCTCCTTTTGGATTTAGTTTGTGGCAACCTCAGTGATAATGGCCAGCATGTCAACCTTTCTAATGTGATTGTTATCCTGACCTCCAATGTCGGAGCTGAAAAACTCACATCACCAAGTTCTATTGATCAAAATCCCAAGTGTCCTGAAAAAACGGTTCATGATCATGTTCTTGAAGAGGTATGAGTATTTTATGATTCTAGCTAAGTATTCTGTTTTAGTTAACGTAAACGTTTATAATGATGAGGCTGGCTAATTTATTCAACGCTGCAGGCAACAACAATTTTTGGTGCCGACTTGCTAAATGCTCTGGATGGCACTGTTGTCTTCGATTCATTGGCTCGTGGAGTTGAGAATGCTACTAGGCACATTCTGAGGAAAAGGGTTCAAGAAATCTCTTTAAACAAACTCATTGCATCACCTTCAAAACATGTTTTGGATCTTGTATCCAGTAATTACTTCAGGCAGCCTGTAAGTTTCCATCTACTACAATTTGGTTTTAGCTTTGGTTTTACATTTTTTCTGTTTTGATGCTTCCATTGTTTTGTTTTTACAAATTACCCACAATTTCATGGTAAAATTGATGATAACCTTGAAATCTGAACCGTTTCAAAAAAAAAAAAAAAACCTTGAAATCTGAAAAAAGTGGCTTTGCGCAATGTCGTAATAACTTTATCTATTTATTGGAAAAAGCCTGCAAATGTTAAGTGTTTGCTTTTATTTTTCTTGTCAAACTAGCTGAGGATTTGGAAATTATTTCATTCACTAGCTATGCAAATTGGTATGTATAAATGCCCTGTGTATGATCTAGTTGTAAGCTTCAACTATTTTATAACAGGACAAAGGTGCTAACGCAATCGAGCCCTGGCTGGAAGAAACTGTGATCCCGCATCTATGGAGTATTGTTGAAAATATGGCTAGCAAACATCACATACCGCCATATACAGTTTACATTGACACCCTGGTCGGGACAGAAGAACTGTCATTCAGATTGGATGAGACTGATTTAGCTGAAAAATGGATGTACCAGCATTTCAATCAGTCATTCAGAAAATCTAGAAGTCTTTATCAAAAGAGGAATGAGATTTTTGAGTTAAGAAACTGTCTCTCTTCACTTCCAGTTCCGGATCCAGGCGACGAATCCAATCCCGAAACAGTGATTTTTCTGCAGAAAGCTATGCATGCCAGTGAAATTTGCAACAAAATAATCCAGCCGGATGAGGATTTGAACAAGGAGATTTGGCACTTGGTATGATTTTGATTCCATCTTCACTTTCTGATCATTATAAATTTGGTTGTTCATTGAAACACAATTTGTGTTTTTGTTGCTATTCTTTGAGGAGCCAAAAAACACAATTTGTGTCCATGCTAGCCAGTGTGTCCTTTGCGAAAACCTCAAACCAAGATTACTACAACTGAAGAAGAGTAATCAAAATCAAGCTGTCAATGTGTTTATTGATGCCGTGCTGGAATCAATTGACGAACCTCTTGGTCTTGACAAGAAAAGCCCTACATCTTTTCTACTGATGGGGCTCACTAGTTCTACTAGATCAGAATTTGTGAATGATCTCACCAATCACTTTAAGATGACTGAACCAGGTAGTAGTTTGCTTGTCCGGGTTGATATGTCAAACGAGGACTCTCAATCACACCTATTTTGCAACTCTGGAAGGTATTACTTAACATTTTACATTGTTGAAGCTTCAGCTTATTTTGGATTGGAATGTTGGCCTGACTCTTTCAAATGCCTTTTCCCAACAGCCATGAAAGTTATGCATTGTCAATGATGGAGGCTGTGAGGATTTGTCCTCATAGTATTCTTCTGTTTGACCTCATAGAGAAAGCTAATGATTCAGTACTTGGAACTCTGCTGAATATCCTCGACACTGGCATGTTAAATGATGGTCCAAGTTCAATGGTTGATTTAAGGAAGACAACAATTATTGTGACAACAGATCTGGGAAACAAAGATATGATCAGCAAGTTCTTTGGTTGTTCTAATCCTTCTACATCTAAGAATACTGATGCGAAAGAGGTACGAGTACAGAAATTTATCATCTTTCAATGTTTCTGAAGTCTTCTGTCTTTACTTAATGCATGTAACACTTTGTCAAACGGTCAGATCTCATATTGAAAGTGTGTAATTTGGCGAATCAAGTGTTTGCGACGAGTGGTCCATGTTCATATCATCCCGTAATAATACTCCATTTGATAAATGCCTAGCTTCTAAGTTTGCTTCTTTATGCAGGTGCAGCAACGTTTCAGGTCTGAGATGGTTTACCGGATGAATGAAATTGTGCTTTTTGATCCCCTTGCACAAGAGAAAATGAATATTGTTAGGCTTCCTTTGAAAAGAGAAGGTGCTCTTCTCCAATTGGATCTGAGAAAGTCCCGCAAGCTAATCCATAGCCTCTTTGGGAACAATGCAGCTCTGCTTGAAGTAAGAATTTCTTATTGATTTGAGGAGTGCTTTTCCCTAAGACCTGCTTTCCGGAATTGTGTTTTTCTATGCATTACCAGATATTTATGTTCTTTTCTTATTTTTGGATATAAACACAGGATTCAGATTTACAAATGATTGAAGAGTCTATGGATAGTGATTGGGTATACACCATCGACCATGATGAGGATGAATCGAGGAAAAAGGGCAGAGGGTTGATCAACAGTTTGTTCTCCAAACATTTCTAGAATCTTTCTTACCATCATCTCCATCGACAACATTCAATGGTATCTTCATGTCTGGATCCTGTGAAATTAGACATTAACTGACATCAGCTGCAGTATAGCCATTCAATCTGTTGATGTTCCCTTCTTTAGGATATACGGAGTTTGCACAGTCGTATTCTTTGTTTGTAGGATATAGATTGTTTCCCTTGTCATAAACATAGTGTGATTTTGTACAGCTATTACTGCGACAAAAATTTGTAATAACACTACTCCCTCCGCCCAAAATGATTATTCCGTTAATTGTACTAAATAATCATTTTGTGACGGAGGGTAGTATGCGAAGAGGGTTAATGAAGGAAGTTTCAATTTTAATTGACTGCTTGGAAAGAAGATTACAAGAAGGTTTTCAGGTTTATATCAGGACAGCGAAGATTGTACCTGATGTTCAAATTTTCGATTGCTAGAACTACTTTTTGAGTTTCTTTTTCTAGATTTTTTTTGTTTCGGTTGATTTTTACGTGTCTTTCTTTACAAAGCAATTGGCACAGAATCAATGCAAAAGTGACACTAGTGGAAATTCTTCCTGTTAGGTTTCCTGTTAGCAATTGGCCTCTGTGTGTGTGTGTGTGTGTTTCCAGCAAATGACATTTTCGTGGTAGACCACCTTAATAACGTCATTGGAAACTATGGCTTTTACCATTTATCATCTTTACATGATGGTCAATTATTAATTTCTCCTTGGGTTATGGAGTTGAAAGCGTCACTAGGCATATTCTGAGATGAAGGGTTCAAGGCTTCAAGCAATATCTACAAACAAACTTGTTGTGTTCCCTTCTAAACATGTTTGGATATTGTATCCAGTAATTAATTCAAGCAGCCAGTAAGTTTGATTTTAAACTCATCAGTGTACCTTGAATTTGAGTTCTGCATATGATAGTTGAATATTTATTCGAGTATTAATCTGGATGGAACTTTTAGATCACTTACAATTTATTCGAGTATCTACAAACCATTCTAACACATTTAACAGGACAAAGGCGCAGCAGAAGTAATTGAGAGCTGGCTTGAAGAAACTTTTATGCCTCAGCTGAGTGGTATCTCGTTAAAGATATGGAGAACAAACATTGCAGGCTGTACACGGTTTACATTGACACCCTTTTGTTGGGACAGAAGAACTGTCATTTAGGTTGGACGAGAGTGATTTAGTTGAAGAATGGATGTTGCAGCATTTCAAGCTGTCATTCAGGAAATGTACAAGTCTTTATCAAATGAGGAAAGTGAGTCTTGAGTTAAGAAACCGTCTCTCCTCACTTCCAAATCCAACTGATGGTTCGATATGATTTCTTTTCCATCTTCATTTTCCATATTCATTAGGTCAGAGTTGGTTTACAGAATGAATGAAATATGCTGTTTGATCCTTCACACAGGTGCAAATGATTTCATTTAGGATTCCTTTGAAACAAGAGTGTTCTTTTCCAAGTAGACGGGACAGAGATCCGAAAGACAATCTATAGCCTCTTTGGGTATAATATGCTAGCTCTGCCTCAAGTATCTTACTCGACTCTCTTGACACGTATACTCCATCCGCCCCGAATTATTGTGTAATAAATTCAAACAAAAAGTGAAAATTCAAACTGGACAATAATTTTAGATATCAATGATCACGATGAGATCGCGAACGACAACAAAGCAGGGGATACTGGCACAAAGGATTGATCAAAAGTTTGTTTTCCGAACATTGTGGTAGTCTTGGTAGATACGGAGGGAATTGTTGTTCCATCATTACCACTAAGTTTCTGTCAACAATAGTTTTATATATGAACCACGTACTATTAGGGGCAAAACAATATATGCTCTCCAGTCCAGAATTATTGTCCTGTGGAACGAAGTGAGTAAATAAGAAGATATCAACTAAAGACAAGATAATGCTCAAAACAAACCATTTAACCAAACATACAAGAACTTCTTTTGTCTACTTTGAAAACATAATTGTAATAGCAACAAAAAAAATTGACCACCTGCGTACGGTGGTAAGCTAAGTCGAGATCAAATCAGCAAAGTTTGCCCGGCAATTTGAAAATATGAACACTTTTTTGTTCAATGCATGAAAAGAGGGACTATTAGGAGCAATACATTAAATCTTGATACCTATATATACATGGAATTTTATGGTGTCCTGAAGCAAACAACTGAAGTAACACACACAAAAAAAAAAAAAAAAAAAGCTTGATCATTCAAAATGAAAATCTTCATTGGTTTCTTGTTCCTTTTGGGATTGCTGGCTGTTCAAACTGCAGCCAGAACCCTAAACGATGAGGCTGCGATGATAGAGAGGCATGAGGAATGGATGAATCTCTATGGAAGAGTTTACAAAGATGCTGCAGAGAAGGAAAAGCGTTTCAGGATATTCAAGGACAATGTAGCTTTTATTGAAGGATTCAATCAGGCTGGAAATAGGCCTTACAAGCTCGGCATCAACCAATTCGCAGACCTCACCAATGAAGAATTCACCACCTCACGAAATGGATTGAAGTTTTCATCTTCCCAAAAGTTGCTCAAAACTACATTCAAATATGAAAATGTGAATGCAGTACCAGCAACGGTAGACTGGAGAACGAAAGGCGCAGTCACTCCAGTTAAGGATCAAGGCCAATGTGGTAAGAAACTCAAGCAATCCACAACTGTTTAAAAGAACTAGAAAGAGAACTATTACACTAATCATTCTTACATATTTTGGTATGATTTCTCAGGAAGCTGTTGGGCATTTTCAGCAATTGCAGCAACTGAAGGAATAACCAAACTAAGTACTGGCAAGTTGATTTCACTCTCAGAACAAGAAATCGTCGATTGTGACAGAACAAGCGACGATCAAGGATGTGGTGGTGGGGAAATGGAAGATGCATTTACATTCATAGTGAAAAACAAAGGGATCGCCTCAGAAGCGACTTATCCTTACACAGCAACAGATGGAACCTGCAGCAAAACTAAAGAAGCTTCCCATGCAGCAAAGATCAGTGGCTATGAGAAAGTCCCCGCCAATAATGAAGCTGCATTGCTAAAAGCGGTGGCTAATCAACCAGTTTCAGTTGCCATTGATGCAAGTGGAATGGCATTCCAATTCTACTCCAGTGGAGTCTTCACCGGAGACTGTGGAACCGACTTAGACCATGGTGTTACTGCAGTTGGTTATGGAACAGCTTCTGATGGCACAAAATATTGGTTAGTGAAGAACTCATGGGGCGAAAGTTGGGGCGAGAGCGGATACATTAGAATGCAACGCGGCGTTGCTGCTAAGGAAGGTCTATGTGGGATTGCCATGGATTCATCCTATCCAACTGCTTAAGAAAAGAATTTATGACTTAAGAACTAAAATCTAGTTCTCTGTTGCTCAAAATTGTGTTAATATATGATTCCATCCTTTTGAATGTGCATGTATATATGAAGTTCTGTAAAACATCTATGTGAACCATTTAGCTTGTTGATGAAAGAAATGGTGCATTTGTGCCTGTTCTACCTTAATATCAGCTCAAACACAATCTTCTCAAACATCCTTTGATACACAGCACATCCTCTTTTCTAGACGAACAGTAAGACTAATTTGAGGCATCAGAGCGTTTTCCATTTGAAACGTAATCTCACATCTTTGTGTTATGCAGCAATGATAATTATATGGTTTTGACTGTTTTGAGTTTTGTAACATTGAGAGGTATCCAAGTTTTACTAATCTAATCATAAGACAACTACATAAGTTTTACTACTTGGATTTGTTATGGTGGCTACCAACATATTATTCTTTTTTCAACATTTCGCTACTTCTCTTTGTTTGTGAGGTTCAAATACTATACAGGACTCGTATACTTATAATTTTTCGCCAAATTTTGACATAGTATTGCTACTATAGTGGCAGTTTTAAATAAATTTTGTTAAGATTTTTTTTTTTTCTAAATACTATTTGTTAGAACAATTTTATGAGCCAACCAATATCCTCCATGTAGGCAAAATCAGAAACAAACTTCTTCTTCTGGGCAAGAAGTCCCTCCCTCCCCTCTGAATCCACGAAATGAAACTTTCAACCGGACCAATCACTCGTTCCCTTTTCAAATTACCATCTTCCCTAACTGCTTCAAACAAAGATGCACCTAATCATCAATCTTTGTACTCGCTTCTTTCCTACTTTCTGAACTCAAGATTTAACCATACCCAGACACTACCAAGATTTCATCTTTATCGTAACCAAAATCTTCCTTCTTCTTCCCTATATCTTCTTTACCATAATGACGTTCTGGATTCATCAAAACAACCAGAACCCATCAACAAAATCGTATCTTTTGATCAGAGTGTATCTCCCAAGGCCAGGAGAAGTGACTCCAGAAATGGGTGCATTGGGAACCAAGTCCCATCTAGAAAGCACCTACAACATACCCATTTTCTTAATTCATTCAATAGAGCCATACCCATGTCCAAAATCATCCTTACTAATCCAATATTGCATAAATTTTCTCAGAGGAGGTTGTTCTCGGATGCATCATCGGGCCCTTTTTCGAAATCGATGGATACTGGTTTAATTGATTCAGTTCCGGTGAATTCCACGGTCAGTTCGCCTAGTGAAAGCTCGGCGCCAATTGATGCAGGGCATTCGATGAGGAAGCCAATTAACTTATGGCCCGGAATGTACCATTCCCCTGTGACAAATGCCTTATGGGAAGCAAGGGCTAGCATTTTTGAGAGGCCTAACGATGTTCCTGATGATGCCCATTCAAGGAATGAGTTGATTTCTAAACCACCATCCACGAGCAGGACTAGTATCGTGTATAAATTTTCCACTGATTACATACTTAGGGAGCAATATCGGAATCCATGGAATGAGATCAGGATGGGGAAATTGGTTGAAGACCTCGATGCTTTGGCTGGAACAATATCCTTCAAGGTAAAAAAAAGTTGCAGTTTTCGAATTCAAATTGATTTGTCATATATTTTTGTATTTTTGTTTAAGTTTCATTATTTTTCTTGGAGGTTATGAAAGTTCGGATGAAATGAGTATGTATTTGTCATTCGGTGGTCTTAATGGAGGTGTTTAGCATTTTTTCATATTATTCTTTTATTGCAGAATCATGAGCTTTTACTTTGAAGTCAGATTAAACATTTATATGTGTTAGAAGCTTGATGCTGAAGAGTCTCATTTCATTAAGCTCATGCTGTATTTTCCAGTGCGAACTGAATAAACAATTATTATGTGTCTTAAACTGATTCTTGCATTCTTTAAATCTTGTGCATATTAACTGATGTCGTTTGTTGAACGACTTCACTAAGATCTACAAAAGTGTGTTCTTCATTCACATATACATTTTGTTCTAATATTGTTTTGGAAAGACCTGTCTTATTATGATTGGTAGAATCTCTAAGGTGGTGGTTTATGTGCGCTGCCTTTCCTGATGATCACCTTTGAAACATGCTTATTTTGTTTTTTATCTTAATGCTTTATGCCCAATCATGTTTTGGGGTTTCTGAGGTCTTGAATTGGTAGACTTTTGTCTTTACTTCTCTTGGATGTGGAAAACTTTATGAAACTAGGCTATTTTCTGTGATATTGGTTTGTTGATACTGGTCTTTGTTTGTATCAATTTCTGCTATGTTCATGATGCGGTTGTGTCAAGTTGTTTCTATTTCTTCACTTTCTTCCAAGTTGGCTTATGTATCAGAAAAGTTTAAGTATAACAATGCAGATTAACCTTGCTATATCTTCATTTATATCCTGTTTTAGACAGTAATATTTGCTGGAATATCTGAAGCCATTTTTCTTGGAAAAGAAGTTGTCTATGTTCTCAAATAGTTTGGAAACTATGAATCGAGATAAAGAGAAGACAGCTTTTCCGAGTTGAAGTTCAAGATCCTTGAACCAGAAAATGTATTTAAGTTTAATGAATATTGGCAACAAAAAAATTGGATATAAGTCTTGCCTGTGATGCTCATTCTTGTTTTGGTGCATACCTTCATCTGATTCTGTTTCTAACTTATAATTGCAATTCAGTATTCTGTTATTTGTACACTCTCTTTTTTCCCCTTCATTCGGTAGTCTACTTGTTTGCTGATTTGGCATTGTCTTTGTGCCAGCACTGCAGCAATAATGACAGCACTACAAGACCTCTATTACTGGTCACTGCATCAGTGGACAAGATTGTTCTGAAGAAAATGATTCTTGTCGACACCGATCTTAAAATAACAGGGGCAGTCACTTGGGTTGGGCGATCATCCTTGGAGATTCAACTGGAAGTAACTCAGTGTGGACAAGGTCCTTTTCCCCTTTATTTGTTGAAATGCTTGTTACATTTTAAATACTATAATATTCCTTTTAAACATTTCAGAGTTCCTTCTCCATTTGATATGTTGAAACTACAAAAAGAAGAGTCCCAGGTGTAATCCTTGTGTTGATGCTATATCACCATCGTATTATTTAATGCAATGTTCTGTTGCTTTAAATTTCCCCTTGGATAATAAAGATAAATAAATCTACGGGACTGGTGCTAGATTGACTGCTAGAACTGACTTAGCGTTAAGGACACTTTCACTTCAGATTTTGCTTACAAATAATGGCTATAGTGAATTCCATCTTGCTACTTCTTATAGAATTAACTTCCAAAGTTCCTCTAGAAAGATGGTGACACAAAAGACCATTGTTTTATACTTTCAAAAAGTAATAAAAAGATGTTTTGTTTTCTCATTGGAGAATTTCTTATATTTAGGATTTGAGGCCATTTCTCAGAGTGGTTAAGGATCATGATTTTCTTTTCCTCTTTTGATTCCTATTCTTTCTTTAACCAGAATACTAAAACATTAACCACTTTTTGCAGACACACTCGGTTCGTCAGACAGTATGGCTCTTACAGCGAACTTCACTTTTGTGGCTCGTGACTCGAAAACTGGAAAATCAGCTCCTGTGAATCAGATATCACCTGAAACTGAAAGGGAGAGACTGCTTTGGAAAGAGGCAGAAGAGAGGAATCTTTTGAGGAAGAAGAAAAAAGGCGAGAAAAAACAAGGGATAGATAATGATGAGGAAATTAATAGGCTTAGTGAGTTGCTGGCTGAAGGACGGATATTCTCCGACATGCCAGCTTTAGCTGACAGAGGTAGCATTTTAATAAAAGATACATCTCTTCAAAATTCTTTGATTTGTCAGCCACAACAAAGAAATATCCATGGTCGAATATTTGGTGGCTTTTTGATGCGAAGAGCTTTTGAATTGGCTTTTGCCACAGCTTATGCTTTTGCTGGCACGGCACCATGTTTTCTGGAAGTTGACCATGTTGATTTCTTAAAGCCTGTAAGTAGCTAGTCTCCCGTCTATTCTAGTAATCTTTACATAATTATCTTAAGATTTTGGTTGTTATGCTCATTCTTCTTTCTGAGGTTGGTATTCTGGTTCTCTTCTTGTTTTTGGTGAGGTATCGTATTCACTGTGCCTTCTGTTCCTCGAATAAAGTCAACCTTGTAGCCATATTATGCATTTAGGAGTGAACTGGTTCGAGTTCGTGACTTGCTTGTTATCAGAATATGGCCAAGTTCTTAGACAAGGGTGTAACAAATTGCTTGTCAAGGTTCACACATTAATGCAAATGATTTTGCCGATGCAGGTGGACGTGGGAAACTTCCTTCGTCTCAAATCATGTGTTTTGTATACAGAGCTTGAAAACCCAGATCATCCTATGATCAATGTTGAGGTTGTCGCTCATGTTACAAGGCCTGAGCTTAGATCTAGTGAGGTATAACATCTTATTCGCTGAATTCATTGCAAAACTTATCATTTAGCCTTGAACATTGTCAGTTTGCTTGAGATATTAGTTTTAAGTTTTGGTCACCTAGTTTCTGGTTGTGAAATATAGAATCGCATTAGGTCTACCAGCTGAAAAGAAAACAAAATTTATTTTGTGTTGATGGATTTTCATGCTCATTCAATTTCATAATTTCATTAGGTGTCAAACAAGTTCTACTTCACATTTGGTGTCCGCTCAGATGCCTTGAAAAGTGGTTTGAAGATACGGAACGTCGTTCCTGCCACTGAAGAAGAAGCGAGGCGTGTTATCGAACGCATGGATGCCGAGAATATGTAGGATTTGATATCTAGTAAATTTGTGCAGAAGTAATCAAGAGCAAGATTCTCTTTTATAAACTCATTAACTGATCTTCCAGATAAAGTGTAGTTCCATTTTTGCTCTTTTGAGCATCATATACAACATTGCAGAAACTATTCCGGATAAAGTAGATTTACTGCAATTCTGCAACTTCCTCCCCTGTCAATATGTTTAGCCATTACAAAAGGGAAAAGAGAATGTAAAATTTGAATAGCACATTCTTTCCTGATTGACATAATTTGGTTTTTGGCTATTTTACATAAGGATACAACTCCAGAAATTTTCTACACAGATTTATACAGGAACAGAGTAACAGAATGAAAGAAGCTGGCAAAATGATTGGGAGGGCCAAAGAACACAAACCTACTCCCTTTTCTTATCTCTTCGCGGACATCCTGTAAATATGGCGCTAGAGGCATAAAATTGCTCCTTAATGTTCAATGATCAAGACCCAAGAGAATCATGGCGACGGCTCATCAACATGGTCATCGTCATCATCTGAACTATTTTGCTGGCCTCCATTCAACCCTGGGAAAACTTGGGGATGGCTTGGATTCAGTGTTGTCTGAAACGGTCTATTGGAATTCATTAAAGTTCGCTCATTCATCTTTCCAACATCCTTGCATACCTGATCAAGGATGGAAAGAAAGTCCTTTACGACCATGAATATCCGGAATGGATGAGCCTCCTCCTTGGCTGAATTCCCATGGAAATACTCAGTTAACTCTCTGACCATGGAAAGCGCAACACGTTCCTGTGCTTGGACAGCGATGATTGCTTCCTCCGCCTTCTGCAGAAACCCTTCCATGGATTCAGTAAACTTTTTGTTAGCGTCGGTTAAATCAAGCTCTTCATTCAATTTCAAGATCTCTGACACTTTGTCAATCCCACTGGCTAGCTTCTCCACATCGTGGTGAAGTGCATCTGAGTCCATCGAAGCGGCTTTTTTAACATTGCTAAGCTCCCCAATCAGGCCAGATACAACTTGAAGACCGATCTTTCTATGTTCAACTTCTTTCTGTAATGCAAGTTGATGGTCCTCTGTTTCAGAGGTTTGATTGTTAGCACCAGCAAGACGATAACCTTCTGCTTTGATAATCTCCTGTACAACAAAATGCAGGAGGCTCGTTCTACCATCCGTGCCCTTGACATCTACAAGCTTAAGAAGTGTGTCAAGCTTAAATGCATGAGCATCTCCACGATTAGTGCCGACATTCATGCGATTTCCGGTCTTTAGAACGGCTTCAAGAAGCTTCATGAACATTCTGCTGCTCCTCAGTTCTTTGCAGGCTTCCTGCAAAACTCAAGTATGAGCAATGTGATATTTAAAAGCAATAGATGTCTAAGTTGACAATAGAGACAGTAGCATATCCAATAAGGCTGGTTGACACCTTCAGAACGATTACGAAAGATGATCAATCAGACAACCAATGACAGATTCCTACAAAATCAGTGACTCAAAATTCTTATACCACGTTGACTACAGCAATCATATGTCACTATGATGCCATGTGAAGGCATATTAGTAAGATTTTTACAACAGTCACAAAGAATCTACACAAATTTACCTCTAGCGCCTCGAATGACCTATTAAGGTACTCAACTTCAGAATCAAAATTGACAATGTACAGCATAGCATCCACCCTTCTGAATGCATCAGGTATACATAGCACGGCTTTGAGAAACTTCTCAGCAGGCCCGAGCTTGAATGGTGTTTCATCTTTGAACTCCATCAATTTTCTTTCTTCCTCCTTAGTAGGAGCCATCTTCAGTAAACACTCCAGCAACTCTGTTCCCAGCATGTCAGCATTGCCTTTTTTCATTAAACCAAAATGAGAAATTAGTTGTCAGTTAAAATTAAAAAGGCAAACATGTACATTAACAAACTCGATCTTAAGAATCTTTATCTACCTTCTGAAAGTGCATCACAAACTTCTTCCACCGTCACATTGAGTGCCCTCAGCAAGATGGCAATGTTCTGTGACTTCTTTGGATCAAGAACCTGGTTTTCTTGATTTTGTGTTGCCACCAAAGGGCGCCTAACATTATCTTTAGGATTCGGATTTGAAGAATTGGCAGTAAATAATGTCTCAATCATTTCCTCGTTCAACCTACAAGGGAATCCATACAAGTCCTCAATCATTTAAGTAAAATTAGGAAGCCAATGACAAAAATAAAAGAACAAAACTCAGGTAAAACAGACAAACAAACAATTATAAAAGCGCATGAAGAACAGAAATCATCATTCGAGCTGTCCAAACAAAAATTATTGTTTCACCCAAGAAAGTAAAACTACTTATTCCCTTCCCTCCCAAAATGATTGTCCTATTTGGGACAGAGTGAGTATTATTATAATTCAAACCAGCAGAGAGTATTATCAATTATTTATTTATAATTTTATACCCAGAGAAGACATCTTTAAACTATAAAAAACGAAGCTTGATAAGTTAATAAATCTTACTGAAACGAACTAGATTTGAGCTGATCCCAAACCATTGCTCTGTCTGAACTTGCTCTGACTTTGTCCCAATGCAGGGGTTTCAATTTAGGCTTAACATTTCTTCCCTCCACATTTTCTCCATTTGAACAACCATTATCCACAGTTTGCCCAAAAACTGGCCTAGAAGGTGCCACCAACACCGGTGGCCCTTTACTCAACTCCGGCGTCTCCCAGAATCTGGGCGGGGGCGGTGGCGGCGGAGGCGGCGGGGGTGAACCAGTTAGCCCACCGACACCAACACCATACCCAAACCGGCCAGAAAAGCTCAAACTTTCACACGGAGATTCCAAATTCGTCCCTGAAAAATCTGAAACCCGCGAGGGAGAATTCCGGGTGTCCACTGAAGTTGGCGGAGATGATCGGAATTCCGGCCGTTCTCGGGCCGGCGGAGGAGGAATACACATAGGCCGAGCAGGAAAGTTGGCTACGGAGTCCGGCGATACTGATCTCATACTACTTTTCGGGCTCAAATTCAACACAACTGAAGGACTACTCGACGAAGAATGAGCAAGAGAATGTGAATTTGAATAATGATATGAACTTGAGCTCGAAATTCGGCCATCTTCCTCTGCCTCAAATGACCTCTGTGATTGTGCTTCATTTCTCTCATCAAGACTGATCTTTTCCCCAGTGGAACCTCTGGGAGAAAAGTATTCTTCTCCTTCATCGTCAGAAATCATCTCCGGGGCTTGGTGGTTTTCTTGGAACTGATGCTGACGTGGCAACGGCGGCAGAGGTTGCAGCTCAGGCGAGCCCAGCCGATGGTAGTGCAATGAAGGCGAAGCTGAAATGTTACTCTTTGGGCTTTGGGGAGTTTCACTTTCCTCATAAATGACTTCTCTGGAGCTCACAACCGTACCCAAGTAGAGAAACTCCGTGCTTGAGGAGGTGGCGGTGTGGCGGGAGAGCTTCGGCGGCGGCGGCGGTGGTGGTGGCCGGGAGGGTAGTTTTTTACCGGCGGTGGTGGTGTCAGAGGAAGCAGCATTAGGCGGGAATAGTCGGACTTTGTCTGTTTTGGACGGAGGCAGGGGCTGGGCATGCTCCTGGTGGTGGTGCTGGTAGTAATAGCGGTGGCGCTTGCGGTGGAGAAAGAAGAAGACAACCACGCCGGCCATTACAACGGCGGAGAGGATGGAAGCTGAGATAATGACTGCAATGAGTTTGTGAGAGATGGGTTTGTTGGAAGAAGAAGAAGAACGAGGCAGAATGAGGGAAGAAATGTTGGCCGGGAAAGTTACAAGGGCGGATGACGGCGGCGGAGGAGGAGGAAGAAGTGATGGTGGTGGTGGAGATAAATAGAAAGGGAAAAATGGGTTCGGGTTTTCAGGGGTAACGGGTGGGGAAGTAGATGAAAAAGGGTACTTGGGAAGAACTTGAGGCTGAGGTTGAGGGGCCGGGAATGGCGGTTCCGGTTGAGTGACTGGTGGATGAGAACTGTCAACAGGGAACAACGGTTGGTGGAGGAGACGGCGGTTGACGGTGGCGGTGGTGGTGGTGGTGGTAGACTGGCATGTACTTAAGAAACAATCAGTTAACAAATAAATAATAATAATGAAAAAGATTTGATTTTGAGAGCAAAAATGCATTTTGCAGAGCATATGGAAAGAGTGAAGGGAGAAAGAGGAGGAAGAAAGAAATACAGTGATATGTACTGCTGTTGCTACTAGGTAGTAGTAGTAGCACTATTATTAACTTAGTGAGACAGAAATGTGAAAAGTTTTAGGAGAAAAGAAAAAGTTTTTTCTTTTTTTTTTTTTCCTTTGTGGTTTGATTTTGTTTCTTGTAATTTGCTTTGTTGCTTTAATGATTAACAGTTGGCAATGAGGAGAAAAAAAGGCTCTTTTCTCTGCTCAAATTTGATTGCTGCAATTTGCAATGTACGTACTACTGTTTTTATACTGTTCGTTCTAGTGAGTTAATGGAACTGAAACCCCTCTACATCCCTGTACCATAAACGATTATTTTTAATTTTTTAGATGGAAGGAATAAATGAAGTAGAAGAAGATTAATGAGAGATTTTAAATGAATTGAATCAATTGTCGAACTAAAATAAAAGAATTGGATTATGGCAATGAAATAAATGCAGAAAAGACTGGAATTTTGTTCTGGTACTTTGCTGACAGTACTGGCAAATTTTGTAAGTTTTGGGATGAATAATTTTGGACTTTGGAGTTTGGAGGAAGAGAGTAGGGTCAGCAAAAGGACTGAAATTCAGGTGGGGAGGGAGGGAGGGAGAGTAACAATAATAATTGGAAGAGTTTTCTACTGATGAGGGAAGATGTGCAGCTGATTGATACCTTTTGTGAAGAAGATTAATTGTGGTAAATTACATCTTTCAAAGGGAGCATATGGCAAAAAGGGCAGCCTGTGAGTTCTTCTTTTCTAACCTCAATAACACTAATTTTTTTTTTAAGAAATCAATAACACTAATTTATAAATAAGTCTTTTACGTAACATATTATTCACTTGTGAATTATGAATTATTTTTCTGAGACAGAAGAATTATCTTTTATTAAGACTCCACTTCCACTAATAAGCTCTGCTTACAACAAAGGAAAGACAAAATTCGGTGGCTCGTAGTCCTAAGAGAATGAACTGGAGTCAAACATGTTGTGTGAAAAAGTAGGCCATTGTTTCAGCATTTCCTCTGTTCAGCTCGAGGCTCCTTTATCAAAGCTATTTGTCCTTTTGGATTTTCTTTTAATAAATCACAAATTCATACTACATATTATTAGTCCACTGAAGGATTTATTTTCTTTTGGATTATGTACTGGAGAAGGAACCCTGCGCATTTACATCTTCACGTACTGTAGAAGAGACGTCTCTCCGACATGGTGCATTTGGTGTTACATTTCGAAGAATTTTTGTTGAAGGAAAATTGTCTCTAACTAATGTATGTCTGCAATTAGTTATGATGCCTTTCTTGTGTGAGAACAAACTGTGTTCCCATTTTTTCTAAGGATTGAGAAAGCTGAACATATGAGCCAATTTATGTGTTTAATAGATATATGTTGTCTATATGGATTGAACTTTCAACAACAAAGATGAAATGCGTTCTATAAACAATCTTTCATAATATGCCTAGACAATGTTCCTTTCTCTGAATCACCAAACTATAGTGCGTGACAATCATGCACATTTTAGCTAGGTAATTAGATTTTTTTTTTTTTTTGAAATAGGTAATTAGAATTATTATTAAAGGATAAGAACTACCTTTTAGCTAAAGCACTAATTAGTAAGTCTATTATCCAAGTTGGACTTTCACTTTTAATTCAGTTTGTATTAAAAATAAAAATCTAAACTGAACAATAATTTTGATACGGAGAAATTATAAATTATTATATAGTTTAATGCCCTTAAATATAGTTTCAAATTCGAGCTTACGGAATAGTAAAATATGATATTAGGATAAGGTGCTTACAAACAAAATGTTCCCTCTACTTTAAAATAAGT
The DNA here is from genome assembly GCA_949775105.1 of Oldenlandia corymbosa var. corymbosa. Classification (NCBI taxonomy): domain Eukaryota; kingdom Viridiplantae; phylum Streptophyta; class Magnoliopsida; order Gentianales; family Rubiaceae; genus Oldenlandia; species Oldenlandia corymbosa. Next base: position 4,347,929 of record OX459123.1, read on the forward strand.
CTCATTTTAGTAAAATAGAGAAATTCTAAAATAAATATCGTTTTCCGATTTCAGTACAATTTTGTCAAAAATTTCCAAAATGGCCTCAAAAAAATGTTATTATTGGCCAACATTTGTATTAATTTATTAATTGAGTAAGTTGAGAATATTTTGGTGATTTAACTTTTTTATTTAAATGTTTCTTCAATTGTATACAAGTTGTTTAATAACACTTGGTTTAAAATGGAAGGAGTAAGAATTAGCAGTGTCGAAAAATTATTTGGTGGTGCAATTGCATCATGCACACCAAGTAATGAGGATCAAACTTTACAATATCTTTTTGAAAAATACTTTACAATTGATAATCTCTTAATATTGATATTTTAAGATTTATAAATATCACTTTGTTTAAAAAATCTATGTTAAATTTTAAAGTAATATTTTTTTATATAAATTTTAAAATTCAATATGAATTATTTCCTGAACGAAAAGAGCATAATTACTGCTAATAATTAAAATGTAGATATAACACAATTTAACCGTGAATTTCCACTCCGTATAATGTACTTCCTCTGCTCCTTATTATAAGTCATTTTGATTTATCTTAAGTATCACCTAATATGTTTTTTTGATTAAGAAAAAAATATTAAAAATACGTTTTCATATTTATTTCTCTGAATTATTAAAATATTTTTAAGATCTTTTTCTCAATAAAAAATATATTAGGTGAAATTTAAAATAAATCAAAATGTCTTATAATCAGTGACGGAACGAGAACTTTCAAATTGCAGAGTCAAAAATAGGATTATTCAATCGCACCGGAAGGTCAAACTGAAAAAATATCAATTAACGAACACTCTACTAAAAAAAATTTGGCTAAATCCGGCCGGTCAGGGGTCGATTGACCACCCTAACCCCCGTGAATCCATTACTGTTTATAATAAAAACCGGAAAGAGTAGTTGTGTAAAATTTAAATTGTCGAAACTAGAAAGAACTTCATGTGTTCATTAATAAAATAAAAACAACAATAAAATAAACCCCTTATAATGCATGGTACAAATGATGGAGGGGGAATCTAGTAAGTAGGTCAAAAAAATCAGACCTGAAGATTGGGGACATGAGTGTCATCGTCTAGTGGTCCATTGGGATTCGCAACTTTTTCATTCCTCCTTAAGTTACTGTGTCTTTTCCCTTTTGTTTAATCCTCGTGACATCTTAGGTTATAAGCTTTTGTATTTTCTTAATAAATACTAGAAAAATACTAGTACCATTAATTTCGTTGTAAGTAAAATAAAGTTATGAAAAGTTGGCCAATTTCAAAAGTAAGAGAGAGAACGAATGATGACAAAACTTTTTTGATACTGAGCCATTTTGTTGAAAATGTAGGCATTATTGAGTTTTGTTTGGCTTTTCTATTAAGTAGAGAATAAATTTCAAATTTTAAATTTCATGTAAGTGTAAGGAAAATCACTCAAGAAAAAATTAAAAATAAAAAAATTACTTCTTAAACACAAATGTAATACAAAATAAATACTATACATACAAAAGTTCAACTTACATCTGATTTTATTTTTAACTTATTTTATTACAACTTCAACAATCAACAATCGCTGCCGTCGGACCGCCACCCATCTCTGCCGAACCACCACCAATCCTGGTGCGGTGGCGATCTAACAGCGGCAGTTGGTGGTATGGCAGTGGTGATAAAATAATATTTTATTTTAAAAATTATCGTATATTTTTAATTTTTATTTTTTTTCTTAAAAGTCACACGTCTTGAACCACATTAATTCCAATCTAAAAGGAAAAAGGAAAACAAAAATGATGTCCATACAGGCACTTTTCTACAAAATATTAGGCTCTGGTTGGATTGTAGTTTTTGTTAGTGTTTTGTAGTTTTGCTTGTTTGTATATTTGAAATATGTTTTATAATATGTTTTAAAATTGATTTTGAAAACCTGTTTGAACAAAAATAAGAAAATAGTCGATTTCATCCAAACCTTCCGCCTTTTGGTAAATTTAATGCAAAAAAAAAAAAAAAGGTTTTGGAAGCCAATTTCATTCCGATAGTTTCACTTTTTGGTCAATTTCATGCAATTACATTACTTTTAACCTTGTTCCGTTACTTTATATAATAAAATATATAGTTTCAAAAATACAAAGTGTAACCCCTAATATATGTAAAATTAATAAAATCGTACCTTTTCGTTCTTTTTTCCGTATGTCAACTTTTTTCTCTTATTTATTTCTTGGCGCTATTAAATATACAATATGATCTTCAACAGCACATAGATTTTATAATCTATTTTTCAAATAAGTTCAAGCACATTTCTAACTTGTTCTTTTATTTATGCAAACAGATTCATATTTATTTTTATATAGTTTAGCATTAAAAATTATATTTTCGGGTCAATTTTTTTCTTGTGTGGAGAATAACTATAATCAATTGAAACTATTCTCCGTAAATAAAATAATTTATTAAAATATTAAAGTGTTTTAAAGTTTAAATTGAGCAATTATCAATTGCACTACTATTATTTTACAATTTTAAAAACAAAATATAAAGGAATTAAAACTAACAAAAAAAAATACTCCCTCCGTCCCATAATTATTGTCCAGTTTTACTAAAATGAAAGATTTTATTTTTGGTCAAATTTAATTATATTTTACCTTAAACAACCGGATATACCCCTATATAAGTAATTGTTTAACTACTAAGATTTTATAGATAATGTTTTTTACTAAGGACAAATGTGTAACTTGATCCATAAAAAGTCAAATTAGACAATAATTTTGGGACGAAATTTTTTGGGCAAAATGGACAATAATTATGAGACGGAGGGAGTATATTTATCAATCACAAATTTTTTCCTTTAACTGATCTCTTGTCCCCACTATCTATTACCCTATTTTATTTTCCTTTCTCCTTATCCCCGCAACCATCACCACCTCTATAGTCACCTCCGTTTGTTTCCTTCAAATTCATATTCTAAACGGTAAACTAAACTTCCTATTCAAGCGAAAAATATCAATGATAAAAATAACTAGTACTGCCAATAATAATATCTAGGTAGTTATGGATAATTATTTTTAATTATTATTATTCAAAATAAAATATATAAAAAAATTTGAGTGAATTATAGGACAAATAATTTGTAAGAATAAATTATTTTGTTATATAGTACAGAGCTATAAGAGATCACAAATTTATTTTATTGAAAAGTAATAAGATAAATGAAGTAAAGATCATTTTTTATTTTTACAAATTTTTAGGATTTCTTTTTTTGTCAGATGTGCAAGGACATATGCAGAGTATAGTCTAAATATGTCATTGAAGATCATATAATACTTCCTATATCTCAAAATAATAATCCATGTTGAGTTTTGAAATTTGTATTATTTTTAGTTGTACAAATGTTAAAACTTGATGTAGACTATTTCTTAGGAAAGAGGGAGTATACATTTTTTAATAGCTCTAAGAAATAAATAAAAGAGAAGAAAAATTGAAACAGGGAAAAAAATGAAAACGTGATTTTGTTAATTTTACATATTTTAGGAGTTATTTTTGTATTTTTGAAACTGTAGGGGAGTTTTAATGATTAAATTTTATTATTTTATTAATAAACCAACGGAGCAATGTTAAAAGCAACGGAATCGGATGACATTGGCCAAAAAGTGAAACAATCTAGATGAAATTAGCTTCCAACAATTCTTTTGGATTAAAATGACCAGGGGCTGAAGATTTGGATCAAATCAACCATTTTTCTCGAATAAAAATATATATACTTTTTCGGTAAAATAACTAGCTCACTAAGTTTCAACTATATACAACAAGAAGAGTTCCTAGAATCTGCGTCTAATAGCATCCTAATATAATTAGGGGGAACACAAAAAAAAAAATAACCTCCGATCTAGCTCTAGAGCCTCTTTAGCAAGGGCATCCACATACGAATTATTGTCTCTACTTGTATACACATAAGAAACTTCCCAGTTAGCTTATAGGTGGTTATATCTTCCCTCTGATTCGGATCAAAGGAACCAGGGATTGATCTTTAAGGCGACCGACAAGATCGATTGTCATATAGAGTCTAACGATTCTAATTTCAATTTAGTGAAACCTTAATTCCACGCAACCTCAAAGGCAAGAAGGATTGCCCTAAGCTCTGCTGTTTTGAGAGAACATGAGCCTATGTTCTTGTTAAAAGCCTTTACGAACCTGCCCGATTCGTTCCTAAATATAACCCCTATAGATGGGTTGTTAGTGTTTGTACATACAACATCATCACAATTTGCTTTTAGCTACATTGGTTGCGGTTTTTTTCAGCCATATATTCTTTCATCAGTACCATGGCTTCTCTGCCATCTTAACATGCTTACACTCTTGTCTATCTCCAAAGACTTCTGCATTGCAGCTCTGATCCCCCTATCCGCATTTAAATCCCTTCCATTGAATGTTCTATCATTTCTCCATTTCCACAATAACTAGCAGGTTGAATCAAACTTTATATTCCACTTGAAGTCATTTGCATCTAGGTTGCTGCGAATCCATTCTTTTAGACTTTGTTGGAAAAAAGTTTGCCTTCGGTGACGAGGCACCAGCTGCAGCCATACTTCTCTGGCAAGTGTACAGTCTCTCAGAGCGTGACCATCATGAACCATTGTTGATCGCCACTACAGTGGCGGTGCCGCATCACTATAGCAGCAATCTATAATGAACTATAATGGCTTGAATTTGATTAATAATACTATGGAACTTATAATGATGGTCTCTTATTATGTTCATAGTCCTTCTCAACACAAAAAGCGTACCAAAAATGTGTGAATGTTGATTCTAAAATGAATGGTAATTGAAAACAATTCTTCTTCCTCTTTGAATTAGACCAGTATCCACGCGAACCCTTACCCATTTTTGCCGTTAGAAGTGAATTTCAGTCCATCTATGCATGCAAAATTATTTTTATTTTGTTCCTTTTTTGGGGTACAACGAAGCAAAAAATTTTATTATTATTAGTTCTTTGTTGTACAAAAAATCTTTTTCAGTACAATTATTTTTAGATCAAGAACTTGCGAGTTACTACTACCTAACTTTTTTTTAGAGACAGAAGCTCCTCATTCTTTCTAGAAAAAATCCACTCTTCAAAATTTCTTCCTCCTCCCTCATCCACCATTGGATGGGGGAGCTCAAATCTTTTACTTTGCTTTCTAGTTTTAGTTTTTGCTCTTCTCATATGTAGAAGTTTCACTCTCTTTTTATAGGGTATTGTTCTTCCATATAGAAGTTTTGGTTTATCCCATTTGGAAGAGTTTTTTTTTCTTTAGATATAGTTTTGGCAGGTTTTTTTCAACAGATCTGATTTAAAAGAAGAAGATCCACAGCTTCCTGAAGAAATTGAAGATGAATGTGAGGTTAAATGATTTTGCAAATGAAAGATCTATATAGATATGAGACTTCTAGCCATATAGATCTAGAGTTTTAGTCCCTTCTGAGCGATGCATAGATTTCGTTTGTAAAAGTGTATTATTAGTCTCTTCGTATTTCTTGAATTCTTGGAACTTTCTTACTCTGTAATTAGAAATATTACTACAATTTAGCCAGTTTAACTTATTCTAGGATTGAACAGAGTGTTGAGATTGTCCATCTCTTCTTCTGTGACTAGGTATAACGCGTAAGGCGAATTGTAATATCTCAACCGTAGGTTGTTGTAGCTCAACACACTGTGGTTGTACCTGCTCATTTTTTTCTTTATATATGATTATCGCTTTTGACAAAAAAAAGTACACATTATTTTTAACGTGAACCACAAAACAGGTCATTGAACTATTCGATAATTCCATTACAGGTCATACATGTTACCATACAAAGCAAAAAATTCATTCAAAATCATTCTATTAATTTTAGCTGTTAAATAGTGACGAAAATCCATTTTTCGCATGCTTTTGGTTCAAGGGTATTTTTGTCATTTTTTATTTGAAAATTTTTAATTTTTTTAGACTAAAATCCAAAATTGGTTCTTTACATTAGGCCATTTGCACATTTTGGTCATCTACGTCAACATTTGTCTGTTTTGGTCCTCTATGTCTACGATCATAACTTTTTTGGTCTTTTGGTACTATTCCATCAGTTTGACCGTTTCGGCCGTCGGTCAACAAGGGTATTTTCGGTATTTTATAAAAAAATTTCCAAAAAATATTTTTATTGAATAAAATAATAATAAAAAATATAAATAATAAATTAATAAAATTAATAAAATATTAAAAAATCTGAAATTGGTCCTTTACATTAGGTCAGCTATACATTTTTGCCATCTACATTAAATATTTATCTAAAATGGACCTCCACATTTAGGTTCATAACTTTTTTAGTACTTTAACACTATTACGTCAGTTTGAGTGATTTTGATATCAAGTGAACATGGGTATTTTTGTTATCTCGCAATTTTTTTCTAAAAAAATATATTTATGGATTAAAATAATAATAAAAATATTTAAATAATAAAAGTTAAAAACATAATTGTAAAATTTAATATAAAGAATTTTTTAATATAAATTTTTTTTTTAACTCTCCACGGGTCCTATTGTAAGTAAAGCCCCCAAACCCCATCTTTTGCTGTAGTAAAAAATGAAGATTTCAAAAAAAAAAAAAAATCTTTCTCATTTTACCTTTAACCGTCTTTTTCACTCCTCCCTTGGTATTATTTTCTACTTCTTATTATTTACTCACTACAATAATTTTTTTTTGAAGAAAATTATAAGAGTAATATGCTCAAATGGTGCTTTACATTTGACAGAGAACTTAATTTGGTCCTTTACATTAAATCACCTCCAAATCCATTGATGAAGGTCAAATCCGTCAGAATGATAGATTATCGGTGTCCATAGACTTGTAACCTACAAGACAAGGGTTAGCACTCCGACGAGCAAGTTAGTCCCGGGAGTGATAGTATAAATTAAGTTTACGAGTTTAGAAGGGAGTGAATGAGCTTACTTTCTACCACCCAAATGGGGGTATTTATAGATGCGGTTATTATTAACGGGCTTGGGCTCTTTTTAGGGCTCCTAACGGCCCATTTGCTGGTATATGAATAATTGTTGGCCCATGAATGGGGTTTGGGCTCAACACAGGTCCATGGTCCATTATCCATCAATTCTTAGAGCCGCACTAGAAAGATCCAAATAAAAAACTACTTGTTTTATTTCCTTTCTTGTCAAAGGCGCTAATAAATACCCATCTTCTTCCTCAGTTAAAAGAGTTAGAATATGCTCTAGAATCCGGCCACATGCTTCCTCATGATCCGATATTTCTTCACCCGAAAGTAGATTTTGGAAGTAGGAGATTGCTTCATGCTCGATGTCCTTCCTTCGATCAATCCAAGTACCATCTCCTTTTCGAATTTTATGAATCCCTTGTCGCGCCTTCCTCTCCTTTAGTGACGCATGAAAGAAAGCTAAATTAACATCGCCCTCTTTGAGCCATTTTAAGCGTGATTTTTGCATCAAAAAGTCATCCCTTTCTCGCAACTTATTCAGTAAATTCGCTTGCGCCTTGTGCAACTTCAACCAGTCGATTTCATTATCCGTTTGATCATACCGTAGCTCCTTGCGTTGAACTTCATCCTCTGCGTCCTCCAAATTCTGAAAAAACATCCCCAAACTCTAATTTATTCCACTCCTTAAGCCGACATTTTAACCTCCTAAGCTTTATAGAGAAAGCTAACAAACCATATTATACCACAGGTTGCTCCGAATTTTCTTTGACAACATTCTGAAAATTGTCACTTCTCATCCACATCCTTTGGAAGCGAAACAATCTAGGTCTTGTCTTGGCCTCATTTTTGAATTGGTGAAGGAAAGGGGAAAGATCTGATGTGGTTCTGTTTAAATGGTGAACCGACAAAGACGAGAAGAAGTCCATCCATTCTGTGCTAAAAAGGATCCTGTCGAGCTTCTTTAGAACCCTTCCATTTTGTCGCATCCCCTTCCATGTAAAAGGGTTTCCCAAAGGCACTAATTCAGACAGATTACAATTGTTGATCCAAGAGTTGAAATCTTCCATGGCTCCTCTATCCAAAGTAGAAAAACCTTCATATTTATCCGAGTTTCGAATCATGTTAAAATCTCCGCCGATTACCCACGGTTCCCCTCTATGTTGCTGATAAAAATCTGACAACTCCGATCATAAAACGGTCCGTTCTGCCCTTGTGGACTTGGCATAAACCGCGGATAGCAGAATTATTTTTGACACATTCGAATTTTCCAGCTTCATGTGCATAACCTGATCCATGCCTACCAATATGCTAACAAACCACACCATTGAGCAAAAATCCAAATTTTACTGTTTGTAGATGCATAAGCCGAAGAGAAATTAAGCTTCTTTTCAACCTCTTCTAAGTGAGAAATAGGTAGCATAGGTTCTAGTATTACTACTAAAGAAATAGAATGTTGCTTGATTAAATTCTTGAACCTTCTAATTGAAGGTTTATTACCGATTCCCCGAATATTCCAGGAAAAAATGAGTATTCATTGATGCTTGTTGGAGGGGAAATCACCATTGATTCTCGTAGAAGTACGAGTTTTTGGACCAGTCTTCTTCACTGTTTTGGTGGAACCTTTCGGAGGTCCAGGTTTCTTCTTCATTTCCTCGCCATTTGAAACAACAAATCTCGCATCTTCGACTCTTTCCCCATCTGAAGGATCTAGTTCCATGTCATCTTTAGCTGAGGAATCTACATGAATTTTATTCTGCTTGTAACTGATCAACCTTTAAGTCTTCAATACCCTCTTCCGTTTCAGAATACGACTCGTCGTTCATTTACGCCGTGATCATCTCGTCGGGATTTCCTCTTTTCTCATAAGACAGATCCAATTCGCGCAAGTCAGATAGAAGTTGAAACCTTCTTGTTACACTTGATTTCTATTTAGGCGCTTGATAAAGGACTATTTGCCGGCCTTCCTTCTCGTGATCAGCATGAACATCTTCTTCCCAGGGATCCGCAAGGGATTCTTCCTCCTCATTTTTCTCCAGTACCGAATCCAGTTGCTCTTTCAAAAACCTTTTTTTTGCCGACGAGTTCTTTTGGTTTGGTGTATCAGCATTGTTTAAATCTATTGGTGTTTCCTTTTTTTCTTTTTCCGACAACCCTGAAGTCGATGGAGCATTTTCCTTTGCTGTCTCTGTTTCACTGTCAATCACCTTTTCTTTTTCCTTCCATTCTGTCGACACTAACGGAACCTAAGATTTAGGGTGTTCTTTTTTTGGTTGCTTCTTTTTCTGGTTATCAGTTGCAATATACTTCAACTTCCCATGCCGACATTCCTTAGCATCATGCCTGATCTTCCGACAATCCAGGCAATAATCTGGAAGATTTTCATAAGTGACTGGCTGAAAATATGATTGCTCTTCTATTCCAAGTCTGATTCTGGTTGGAAGATCGTAAAGCAAATCGACCTCTACGCATACTCTTATAATCGAAGGGCGCGACATATTTATCATAGGGACATCAATCTTCAATGGAACTCCGATAATGCTAGCCAATTTTTGCAGGTACTCTTCATTGAAACGATGGACTGGAAGACCTTCAAAGGCAACCCAAACAGGCGCAATTTTGGGTTAAAGTGCGGCATCCATTTAAGGACTTTCATTATATGATGATCAAAAGACCATAGCCCTTTAATCCAGCACCTCTGGAAATCATCTTCCATATAAAAAATTGTTTGTATGTGCTTGTGATCCATTATACCTAGCGAGAAACCTCCTTAAAACCGATTGTTTGGAATTTACTCCACAAAAACTCCATCGCTGGCCTTCCTTTCGAGAACTTTTCAATCAACACATATTTGAAGGGGGACGCCAATAGATCATCCTCCTCCTTGGTTAGCAAGAACACTGGTTCCCCTTTGACGACTGAGGGCTGCGAGTTGATATTTTTTTTTCTTGACGTAGTATTCCCGCAGATTCGAATATCTTGCGAGGATTCGATTTCTGGCCATTTAGACTTTGAGTGAAGGACGGTTTTTTGGACAAGTTTTTATCCGACGGCTTGTTGGCCGCCATTGAGACTAGGTTTTTCCGACAAGAAAATTGTAGAGAGAGTGGAGAGTGTATTTTTTAGAGAGAAAAAAGAATTGATCTACTATCTTTTTTCACTGTACATATCATTTTCTTAATAACTATATCGAGTTGGAAATAATTAAATAAACTAGAAGAAACAACATGCTTTAGCTAATTTTTTAGTCTTTTCTTTGTTTAAAATGATAAACTATTAATTTTCATGTTTACTTCAACTCGAATTTTTCTTCTACATTTTTCTATTTTTTTTTTAAAAAAAACATTTATAATCTAGAACCTAAAATACAAAAGTTAAATTAATTTTTGAAATTTAGAAATCATACTATCAACATATATAAGTTAGGAATTATAAGAAGAAGACTTGTAAAAAAAAAATTAAATTAAATTATTTTAAAAAAATTAAAAATAACAAAATGACAAAATACAACTGAACCCAAAACCATGTGAAAAAAATAGATTTCTGTCACTATTTAACAACCAAAATTAACAGAATAATCTCGGATGAATTTTTTCTTAGTATGGTTGCCTGTTTTACAAACATTTTTTTTTTACATTTTTCTTCTTTTTTCTTTTTTCATTCCACATTTTTTTTTTCGGTTGATATGTTTTGTGGGTCTGTTTTTTTTCATACATTGATGAAAGCAAAAAAAAGTTTAATTAGCATATCAACCATTTGATTGAGGTCCATGTCGTTAGTCTTGATGTAGTTGAAGGCGTGAGAAAAATTGTTTTCTACAGCCAGTGGAGTTCCTTTGCTTGTTTCTTTTACAGATTGGTGTGGGTCCATAATGTTTGAATATGAACAAAATTCAAAAGGTGGTAATTTTCTTAAAGCTAAAGCTATAATTACACCAGTAGAATTGTTACCACTTATTTTTTTTAAAATTTTTTTAAACCCCATTACGCTATTAATTTATTTAACCTTTTTCTGTAATGAACGACTCACAATAAAGTATTTCAAAAATGTAAAAAAAAAAAAAAAACAGATTTGATTCCATTGCATTCATAATTCAATCATGAGGTAATAAGGACAAATTACAAGTATATTTTTTGTTCCCCCATTTGAGTTATTTTCAGAATATCCCATAGTAAAGATATTATTTCAATGTTGCTGCTCAACTATCACAACTATAAAAAAATTGGAAAAAAAATGATAGAGTTTCATGAGATCCGTTGGTCCATTACTAAAAAATTTCAAACTGGTTACAAAACGGCTCAATCATTCAGCCTTCTCACGGGCTCAATCAATGAGCCTTTTGTTTTTCTTTGGTAAGTACTCCCTTTATTCACTAATAGAGATTGCTGGAGAGATTTTACAAAGTTTAAGGAGACAATAATCATATTGTTAAAATACTCCCTCTATTCCAAAATTAGTGTCGTTTTAGCAAAATAGAGAAATTTCGAAATAAGTGTCGTTCTCACATTTTAATGTACTTTTTGTCCGAATCTTTCAAAATTACCCTCAAAAGAATTAATACTATTGGTGAACATTTTGTTTAATGGAGTTAGTTGAGGATATTCAAGTAATTTTATTACCCTATTTAAAATTTCCTTAAACTATGTGCAAAGTGTAGGATGTCATTTATTTTGGAATGGAGGGAGTACTATAATGGCAAATAATATTAAGATCCTAGGTGTACCTAGGCAGTGCGTGAATCACACACAAGGGAAAAGAAATTGGAATTTTTGAGCCCGGGTAAAAAGAGTCCACACGCGCATTTAATCACCCAATTTTATCCTCCCTTTTTTGGCATTTAATCCCCTAATCTTATCCCCTTTTTTTGGCATTTAACTCCCTGATCTTATCCCCTTTTTTTTGGCACTCGATTAATTTCAAATCTTTTTTTGTTATTTGCTTATCATGTTAGTTTTTATATTATTTTATTTTATGAGATAATTTTTTTATAACGATGGATTTTATTTTAGTAAAATTGACTATGGTTAATCATTGAGACTTATGAATATGGAGAATCAATGTGTATTTTCTCACTAATGAATAATCAATGTTTAGACAATGAATAATGTTATGCAATTATTGAAAGATGATTGGTGTAGAATGTATATCGTTTTATTGATGAATATACATGCGTAAGGTAATGCGTATTATATGGTTAATGATGAACAGGAATTTCATTGTTGTTTTCTGACCGATGGTGTATTATCTTATTACGTTTTTATGATGAATATCTTACGTTAATTAATGAATAATGAGTTCCTATTGATGAATAATTGGACGATGTTTCAACTCTGAGAAAGAGGCTTTTGCTGCTTATAATTCTAGCGCATTATTTTTTCAATAAAAAGGTTCAAAGATTGAAAAATGTCCAAATCTGGTTTTGTATATTGAAAGCAATTTGCATACAGCAAACAAGGAGTAAAAAATTCATGAGGTAGATGATATACAACAATAAATAATTATACCAAACTGATGAATACGCAATTTCAACAATGAATAATTATACCAAACTGATGAATACGGTAATTTCAACAATGAATAATTATACCAAACTGATGAATAAAACAAAGATCTACTAATTTACCAAAAAAATAATACTAGTTTACAAAACTGCCGAATAACCCTCTATATCAATGTCTACACTTATTGTGGTTTGGTCTTTTTGCAGATTCAGATATCCTGCTTCTTTCGGCTTCTGATTGTTGTTCTTCGCTCATGCTTTTTTCATATTCTGTCTGATATTCTTCGCTCATGCTACAATATGTTTACAAATTCCATGAATAACTTGTCAGATGTGATGAATTTTTTACCAAAAAAACAATACTACATAGTTATAGTAAACGATGAATCCGACAATTTTAACAATGAATAATTACACTAAACTGATGAATAATACAAAAATCTAGTAATTTACCAAAAACAATACTACATAGTTATGGTAAATGATGAATCTGAATATTTCAGCAATGAATAATTATACCAAACTGATAAATAATACAAATATCTACTAATTTACCAAAAAAATAATACTACATACTTATGGTAAACGATGAATCTGACAATTTCAACAATGAATAACTATACAAACCTGATGAATAATACAAAAATCTACCAATTTTCCAGAAAAACAACATCCAATAGAAGAACAAAACTCTAAAATTGATGAACAAACATCGTCAATCGAGTGAATATACCTTACATCTACAGAACCCAAACAAAAAAAAAAACACCAATGGTTAAATATGAAGAAAACTTTAAACTTTGATGAACAGATATGCATAATCGAATGCATATACAGTAAATCTACAAAACCCATCAAAAAACGCATCAATAGTCCAAAAGATTAATAGTATTACCTTCGTTCATCTTCACTTTCCGAACTGCTTCTGTTCGGTTCAGATCCTCAATCGGTGGTTTCTGTGTGGATGAATTTTGTTTATGTATTGCCTTAAATCGCATCTTGAACAGAGTATATTTCCACAATTTTCACTAAATTTGATGAACAATCTGATTTCGTCCCAAAAAATCCAGCCGACGAGAGGTTTTCTGGCCAAATCGCTGTAGAGAAAATTTAGTTTTTTAGTTATTTTTTTTGTTTGAGACGGATTGTGATGAATGGGGTGGAAGATAGATATGGTTAATGGCTGAAAATGGTGGGATTTGAAATTCTAAAAATCCCATAAAATGAGAAATTAAATGGGATTGCTGTAAATATTGAGAAATGCCCATTTTTGGGTCGCGTGAGACTCACACTAGGTACACCTTGTTAGGTGTACTTAGGATCCCTATATTATAATTGGTACTATAATACCTTCATTTGCTCTTAATACAATTGTTAGCCCAATAACATTAAGTTCTAATATAATTCTACATCAAACATCACTACAATTTCCAATGTAAGGGTAGAATTGAAAAAAATTAACAAAACATGTCTAGATTTGTGAGAACGACATCTATTTTAGAATATTTAGTTTTTCCTCCAACGACATCTATTTGTGAATAGAGGGAGTAGATGTTAACATCTCATATTTCCAGTGGTCAAATGTAAAACCGAAATTACTCGTAGGTCCCATTGTGTTTATGTGTTCTGTAAGTTTCCGATAATCCTCTTCAAATAGTCGGGATCACGGAATGATAGCATTGGATGTGGTAGTAAACACAACTGGTTTTTTTTTTTTAGTTGCATCAAAAAATAAACACAACTGGTTATTATGAAGAGATCGAAGATTCAAAAATTTGGATGGATGGGAATACAACAATTAAAATCTCAAACTAAAGAGTACAAATTCGTACTCATTCCATCTCAAAATGATTGTTTAGTTTGAATTTTTATTTTTAACAAAATTTAAAAAATTCTCGGATAATGGAGTAATTCATTTGATTTATTTATGTAGATTGGCTTGTTAAGGGGCTTAGCTTATAAATCTGGTTCATTATCCAATTTCTTCAGCTTCACTAGCCCATCATTATTCTGGCTCATTGGACTTCTAATTCATCCCAGAAAAGATGATGGCTCATCCAGCGCCGCGGTCTCATTCTAAAGTAATATCTAAAGGAGGGATTCCACACCCTTCACCATGGTTCAATTCGTCCCTTCGCACATGCCAATTCACACGTGCGACTCGCTTTTGTTTGGGGTGTTAGTTTTTGAAGCCACCATCTTTACTACTCAAAGCCACCTAAAAAAAAATTGGACTATTTTGTCCCTGACATTTCAAACTTCCACTAAAGGAAAAAAGAGAGAAAACTTGAAGCCACCTTCCTTCTAAACCCCAATTTGAAGTCTAATTTGATCCAAAATTGATGGCAATATGGAAGAATCAAAGCGGGAAAGAGCCGATCTCATCACGAATACGTTTTTTTTTAAAAAAAAATTTTTGAATTGTAGAAAAAGAAAAAAAAAAATTATTCTGGCCGCCGGAACGGGCAAGGAAGCCGTCCGTGGCGCGAGCCGACGCGCAGCAACACGCCCCGGCTCAACCCGAACGAGCAAAACGCCTGCTCGGGTTGAACCGACGCGTTTGCGCTGCGCCCGGCCGAGCCGCGGATCGCTTTCCATGCCCGTCCGGCAGGAAGAAATTTTTTTTTTTTTTTTGTTGCCGGACGGCCATGTAAGGCGTCGGCGGCGCGACCGACGCGCAAGCAATGCGTCTCGGTTCAACCCGAATGGGCGTTTTGCTCGTTCCGGTTGAACTGACGCGTTTCGCGCTGCCCTCGCGTCGCGCCACGGACGGCTTCTTTGGCCGTCCAGCGGTCAGAATGCTTTTTTTTTTTTAATTTGTTTAATTCATTATTAGTGTTTAATTAGATTTTATTTAATGTAATTAGGGTTATAATGTATTTATTTATTAATTAATAGTTTGTGATTTAGATTGAGGTTCTCTATTAGTTGGTTATTTAGTTTAATTGTGTAAATAATTTAATTTGATTAGTTTATAAATTAGTTGAGTTTAAAAGACTAATTTAATTAATAGTAGATTAGTTCACTACCTAATTAGTTTAATTGATTAAATTACTTAATTTAAGTAGTTATTAAAGTATTTAGGTTATATTTTTAATTTAATTAATTATAGATTAGTAAAGCTAATCTAATTTGTTTGTAATGTAGTTTATGATTAATTAAATTAATATAAATATTTTATAAAATAGTTGAGTATTTTGGATTAATTATAATTAATAGTAATTTAATAAAAAATTTGGTAAAGTACTTTAGTTTACTTAATTATTATATGAATTGTACGTTTAATCAAAGTGTACTTAATTATTAAACTATTTAAGATTTAGGAAATATGTATAATTATTTGTTTAGACTATGAAAATATGATAATAATGAATAAAATTTTGTTTATAGGTTTATTGTGATTGTAGACTTGCCGTCTGTTAAATTTTTCATCAGGAAATATCCTCTCAATCGCAGCCATGATCTGACATGGTCTGCACTCATATTTGGACATGCCCTGTATAAGCTGTTTCACTCCATCGCTAAGACTCCTCGTGGGATGATCTTCGTCAAACAACTCGTGGTTATGTATTCCAAACTCACCAGGATACACCCAAATGCGCCACTTTTCATCAACTAAGTGCACATATAAATTAAATTTACACCTAATATTTTGGATTAATTAAATGAAACACACATTCCAATCATTTAAAAAAAGATATACAATTATAATAGATAATAAAAAAAACATATATTTACAGTAAAAAGATTAATTATAAAAATACAAAAATCAACTAATCCAAAATTATTTACTAAATTAAATTTTCCCAATACCTACCTAAATAGCTAGAATTCATTAATTTAGTGATTAATTAAATATTTAATTAATTACATTTCCAATACTTAATTAAATACTTATTCCACAAAATTCTTTAATTAGTTAATTTCCCCCCAAATAAATATTATTTATAATTAATTAAACCTAAATAAATAAATAAAATTCGAGTAATTAAATTACTTAAAATAACTAATTAAATTAACAAATAAAAATAATAATATTCTTACTTAATTAAATTAACATAACATGCAATAAATAAATAAAATTCAACTAATTAAATTACTTAACATAACTAATTAAATTAATAAACAAATTAATAATATTCCTACTTAATTAAATTAACATAACATGCATGAAATTAAAATTAAAAAAATTAAAAATTTTAAAAAAACTGTTCACCGAACCGGCACGTTCGGTTGGACCGGGTTCAATGGCCGGGCGTGCAACACATGCGTCCGGGTTGAACCGGGGACGCGCAACAAACGCGTCCGGCCATTGAACCGGACACGTTTGTTGCGCGTCCACGGTTCAACCGGGACGCGTGTGCCGCGCGTCCGGCCATTGAACCAGACGCGTTTATTGCGCGTCCCCGGTTCAACCGGGACAGTTTTCTTGTTCGATTCGGTTTTTTTTTAAGTTTTTTTTTTTACCTCTGAATTACTCATTTTCTTTCTCTCTCTACTGTAATAAATTATAGGGGCAAAATCGTCTAATTTTTTTTTTAGGTGGCTTTGAGTACTAAAGGGGGTGGCTTTAAAAATCCATCCCCTTTGTTTACACACCCGCTTCGACGCGCAACTGCCCCTGGCTCCATCAACGCGCTTCGGTTGCCATCGTCCCCCACCAAATATGGTGCTATCCACGTGGGCATTTCTAATTGGACCGTTTCTTTCTTCTTTTTTTTTTTTTTCTGACAAGCGGTCGTCACACTAGTCAAATATAAAATTATCTATTTAATATAAATAAAAACAGTAAAGTAGAAAGCAAGATCGATCCCACAGAAAAGGTTACCAAGTACTAATTAAAACTATTTCTTACTATTATTTAGACAAATAATAATATTAATTTTTAAATTAAAGTAAATCTAAAACTAACAATTTCAATTAATTAAATATATAAATAACTAAAAGAAAAACATAGGGCAATGGGTTCACCTACCGACTACTCATTTTAACTCAACCTATGTGACTTTGGACTTTCATTAATCTCACAACGATTCACAAGAATAAGAACCATTCACTGTCGTGATATAATTCTCTTACATAAAATAACTCTATGATTATTTTCGTGACTATAAGGATTAATAAAAGTATATTACGAACTGTAGAATCTCTAGTTGCAAAGGCGATGTTTCTACTAGCATGGCTCACTACCCAAGTTTAATATTCCCATGCACTAATGTTAACCTTAACCTGTCGTTCCTTCAATTAAACACCTTTCAAACATGCAAGTGGTGATCAAATACTAATATGAAATAAAAGTAAGAATATTAAATATCAACTAATGAAAAAGTCACAATGATAAAGTAAATTAAATTAAATAGTATAGTGGCTACAGCTAAAACCGTAAATTAAAATATTTAACTACACATTATCTTGAAATAAAAATAATTAAAACAATGGAACCCGGGAGTTGCTTTCCCCTCCTAAAGATGATGCTGATAATGCGTTGATGATGATGGTGTGGCGTGAAGTTGGTGTTGATGGAGTGATGGAGGCGTGGAAAGTGGAAGGGTCTGGTATCTCGGGTTCAAAGGTGGTTGATGGTGTATGGCTTTGATGGTGGTGAGGTGCGCGAAGGGGGCTGTTTAGGTGTCCTCCGAGTTCCGTTTTTTAGAGAAAACCCAAATCCTTTTTATAGTGTTTTCAAGCCAAGGTTTCTTGGAGATTAAGTTGGCTTGTTCCCTAATTCAATTAGGGTTGGACTTCAGCCGAATTTGTAGCTTCCAAAAGCACCACCGTAGCTGGAAAATTCCACCTCGGTTCCGTTTTGAGCAAGAAGCAGTAGCAAAAAAAAAACAGCAACATCTGGACTTGTTTTGATTGAATTTTATAAAGCTCGAACAGCCCTTTAAGCAATTAACTCTTGAGCCCATGTTTTGATCTTTGGATTCCACAATCTGGCCCACGAATTAGTTAAGTTTCCAGCTTGCAATTTAAGCTTGCATCCCTCGGCCAACTTTGGATTAAATGGCCTTTTTGCACATTCAGCCCTTAGAATCTTTAGTCACTTCAATTCTCCTCCTCTCAATTGCTCTTTCTCTAGCATTTAGCTAAAACCTCCAATAATTTCTTCATTGGAGTACAATTCCTACAATTAAAGATAAAGAGTGAATCACAAGTCATCAAACTTTAATATATTTTCACTCTAAGTTATTAATTAAATTTATTTGTAACACAGGTTATCTTACTAAAGTTTTAATACATTTCAGATTATTCTGTTAATTTTGGCCGTTAAATAGTGACGGAAATCCATTTTTTACATGCTTTTGGGTTCATGGGTATTTTTGTCATTTTATTATTTTATTTTTTTTTAATTTTTTTTAATCATTTAATTTTTTTTACAATTCTTTTTCTTATACTTCCTAACTTGCATACACTGGTAGTATAATTCTAAATTTTAAAAATTTATTTTCCGTTTGTATTTTAACTTCTAGATTATAAAAATTTTTTAAAAAAATTTAAGAAATGAAGAAGAAAAATTTGAGTTAAAGTAAACATGAAAATTAATAATTTACTATTTTAAACAAAAAGAAAAACTAAAAGAATTAGCTAAGACAAGTTGTTTCTTCTGAATTATTTAATTTTTTTGAACTCGATTGAATTATTTAATTATTAATTTTCACGTTTCTTATTCTTTTTTTTTTATAATCTAGAAGTTAAGATACAAATGACAAACAAATTCATTTTTGAAAATTAATTTGTTATTTTTTTATTAACTTGTAGATTATTTAAAGAAAGGAATAAGAAACATGAAAATTAATAATTAAATAATTCAATCGAGTTGAAAAAAATTAAATAACCTAGAAGAAACAACTTGTCTTAGCTAATTATTTTTATTTTTATTTTTTTAAATGGTAAATTATTTATTTTCATGTTTACTTTAACTCGAATTTTTCTTCTTCATTTCTGAATTTTTTTTAAAAAAAATTTATAATCTAGAAGTTAAAATATAAAAGGAAAATAAATTTTTCAAATTTAGAATTATACTACCAGTATATACAAGTTAGGAAGTATAAGAAGAAGAATTGTAAAAAATAAAAAATAAAAAATTAAAAGATTAAAAAATAAAAAGTAAAAAAATGACAAAAATACCCCTGAACCCAAAAACATGTGAAAAATGGATTTCCGTTACTATTTAACGGCCAAATTAATAGAATAATCTGAAATGGATTAAAACTTTAGTAAGGTAACCTGTGTTACAAATAAATTTAATTGATGATCTAGAGTGGAAATATATTAAAGATTGATGACTTGTCTTGAGGTTCACTCAAAGATAAAATCAAGTAAATAGCACATTTTTACTCAAAATATCGGTAAAATCTCACATAAAGGGATATTAAAAATAAGTATATTATATACACATAAAATACCCCAAAACTTGAAATATTGTTTGTTCTCAAGCATTCCCAATAATTAAAACACACAACTAAGCAAATTTAATTTTCGGCCTCAGAGATTAAACATCATATAACACAAATATGTCAACTATCTCTAATATGTACCACCCAACAATATGCAAACCATATGCAGTTTTAGCCCCCACGCTTGTGTGTGTGCGCATCCGTTTCTAAAAGACATCACTTTACATTAAACATAGAAAACAAAAGTTTTACTGCAAACATGCCATTCTACTTTAACCACTGACTCACATTTCATGCCATATTTCAATGCAATGGACCACCAAACATGGTATGAAGTAGAAGGACTTATCTCATAGATAACCTATTCCCCTCGTAACCCTTTCTTCGAGCTACGTGTCTTTTCTTCAGGACTCTTTCCGGCCCCTAGCCAGAGCATTTTTCCACTCCTTTGCATGGTGGCTCAGCAACTTAGGGCAATCTACATATCTATTTTTCCTCACTGGGCTTGAGGACTCTCCGCTCAGTGGTTGCCAATTCCTCACCTCTCAATGGGCTAGCATTAACATGGAGTGATTTTCCTTTTCTCCCTCAATAAATTTAACCTAACCTCGGAAGCATCGACCAACACCCCTCCCCCAACCTTACTCAATACAAAGTGTCAAAGCAAGAAGGTTTTTTTAAGGCTAATATTGGGTTAATGCCTTACTTTTCCTTCAATACATGATATGTTCTACATTCAAATCATATAAATATGAGTGAATCAAACACAATTTTATGGCATATCTACATCAAACTCATGCAACTATATCTCACTTTAGGTTTATCCCACAGTCACGACTAAGTGCATAAAAATGTGGGTATTCAAAGCAACATATAGAAATACATAAGTTAATCAACACGACTAAGTACATAAAAAGGTGGGTATTCAAAGTAAAATATATAAATATATAAGTTAAGCAACACAATTCAAGATAGTCTAATTCTTACATGCTATAGTTATTAAACCATACTCATCATAGACCTTTTTTTTTGGATTTTTTCATATTTTAATTTTTTTTTATTTTTTTCAAAAATTTTCTTTTACCAAAAATAGACGCAACAAACACATATTCCTCCCCGACACTTAAAGTAGGCATTGCCCTCAATGTATATGATAGAGTCCATAAATTGTGTTTTAATTGTTGATATTTTATTAATTTATGGATTCAGATGGATTTAATTCATTAATTTTGTTATTATTTCCTGTTAGGAGCTGGAAATAAAAGATTGGAGCTGTTTTGGATGATTTTGCACGATCAGAGACTTAAATGCAAAATTAAAAAAATTTTGGGGCAAAAATAAAAATACTGCAAACTCAAAGGACCAAAGATGCAAATCATGGACTAATTCTTCTTTTCCAGCGGCTGACCTAAATTTCTATTATAAAGAGGATTCTTAGTTTTGTAAAATGAGCAGCCGTGCAGAGGTCAAAGGCCAGCACCTCCCACCTCTTGTTTTTCCCGAATTTTTATTGTTTTCCATTGAAAATCAAGCCGTCATATTTGTTTGTTTCATTGTTTTTATTTCATAAGAAAAAGAAAAAAAAATTGAAAAATGAAAAAAAAAATCAAGAAAATGAAAAAAATCCAAAAATAGCCGATGATGAACTTAACTTGAGACTCTATGAATTCTAATTACATTGGGACAAAAAATTCTTTTGAGTCTGTGCATTATGTGTTATATCCTGAATACTTTACTTGCGCACTTTAGCCGTAGCTCTGGGATAAACTTAATATGTATGTGTAATTGCCTAAATTCATGTGATATGCCAAAGTTTGATTTGATTCATTCAGTATTTGTACCATGTGCATGTGAGACCTTGCTATATTATGAACCCAAAATAAGGCATTAATCCTATCATCACTTCAAACCCGAAAAAACGGGGGGAGTGGTGGTTTGAAAATAGTCGTTTTACCTTCTTACTTAAAGTACTTTGTGCTAAGTAAGTATGGGGGAGGGGTTGTTGGCGGATGCTTTTCTGAGGTTAGGTACAATTTAAAGAGGGAGAAAAGGAAGAGCATTCAATGTTGATGCTAGCCTCTGATAGGTGAGAAGTCTGGCAAACAACTAGCGGAGTGTCCTCAGGCCCGTCGGTGAAAAAATATGAGTAAGTAGACTGCCCTAAGTTGCTGAGCAACTATGTTTATCACTACATAAATCAAGTGGAAAAATGCTCTGGGTAGGGGCCTCAATGGGAAAGATCCTGAAGAAAAGCCATATGGACACTGAAGAATGGGTACGAGGGAAGTGCGTTGAATTGTATCATGTGAGGTGTAATTGTAAGCCTTCGGTTTCATAATATGTGTAGGAGTAACATTGCATTGAAGTACTGTCTGAATTAGGGATCCTAAGTTCACTCTTTAGTGGCATATTTGCATTTGAATTTTTGTATTTTATGCTATGTGTATAGTGATGTCCCTAGGGAATGGTTTACATTCACTCACAAAGGGCTAAAGGGTAAAAACACATAATGTATTTGACTTGGTTGTGAATTTTTGTTTCACTGTTACCATGATTTCTTTTGAGTGCTAGAGTTTCTAAGGAGCATCTTAAATAAGAGAGTTTAAAATTCATGTGTTCTTTAATGCTTGGGGACAAGCATACTTCAAGTGTGGGGGAATTTGATAGAGTCCAGAGATTGTGTTTTAATTGTTGATATTTTATCAATTTATGGATTCGGGTGGATTCAATTTATTAATTTTGTTATTATTTCTTATTAGGAGCTGGAAATAAGAGATTGAAGCTGTTTTGGATGATTTTGCACGATCAGGGACTTAAATGTAAAATTTAAAAAGTTTTGGGGCAAAAATGAAAATACTACAAACTTGAGGGGACCAAAGATGCAAATCATGGAGTAATTCTTCTTTTCCAGCGGCTGACCTAAATTTCTATTATAAAGAGGATTCTTAGTTTTGTAAAAAGAGCAGCCGTGCAGAGGTCAATGGCCAACACCTCTCACCTCTTGTTTTTTCCGAATTTTTATTGTTTTCCATGGAGAATCAAGCCGTCATACTTCCGATTATGAGTGGCTAAGTTTTGTTTTCTGATTCAAGGGATTTATCCAGTTATTTCGTTATGAGGTTTTATTCTTAATTTATTGTTTTTGCCTATGATTTAAGTATTTATTGATTCTTGTATTGAGTTATGAAAGCAGATAGCATTCAAATTGACAACTTGATTTGTTATTTATTTTTTAGTGCTATCTGCTAGTTGAATGTTACGTAATAGACACGAACTGACAGTACTATGTAGCAATTAGACAAAGCATGTGTATTGGTGAGACATTGAATATGCATGTTAGTTTAAATATGAAATCAATGAGGCAGAGTCTGAATAGTTGCAGCTATTTCAATTATTTAGATTTTGGTTCAACTATATTTCCTTGGTATTTATGCTGTCATTATTTGGTATACAACGCTATCGTGCTCAGCCGAATTATGATAAGGACTAATTGAGTGCTAGGCTTGGTTAGTTAATTTAGGGAGATTAATTGATTTATTACGGCTATCTTAATAGATCTTTGGTTGAATGCTTAAATTGCAAGAGTAGTTTTCGCATCCTGTGATTAATGAAATAATTGAGTTATCCGTCCCTTGAGTCAGAAGTTTGTTACTTTGATTTCTTTTCTTTTATTTATTTTTTTTATTTGAATTTCATTATTTTAGTTTAGAAAAACAATCCAAAATCTTCCCATTTACATTAATTTGAAGGAAACAATCCATCGTTCCCTGAGGAGACGACCTTATTTCTCTATACTATTGTAGTTTGAAGTAGGTTAATTTATTTGTGTGGCTTGACACCCTGCCAGTATAAGACACAAAACACAAAGTAACCAAGTGAAAAGAAAATAAAAGATATAAATAAAAAAAAAAGAAACGACACAACTTTAGGAATGTGAAGCGGAAGACGAAATTATTGAAGTAGAGGAGTAAAGGAACCCATGCATGGCCATCCAACCAATTACTAGCACCCTTTATTCCAGAGTAGCCGCCGACCTAAAAAAACGAACTTAAATTCTGTTAGACGGATGATTAAGAAAAATCACGAAAAATTTAGAAATCAAAGATCTCAAAATAATAAGGAATAAAAAACTTATTTTCAAATTAAAATAAATAAAAAAAAAAGAAAATAAAGCAAAATGAAACTTGGATTGCCTCCCAATTAGCGCTTCTTTAAAGTCTTGAGCCGGACTTTATGGCTGATCAATCAGAGTGCCTATCTCGATACCATAAGAAACCAATTTGATAAAACTAACACTGCAAAAAAACCTGTCATTACCCACGATCCAGTTTCGTGGGTAAAATGCCTACGTGGTCGTGGGTGAATTGATTCTCCCACGACTTACCCACGAAAATGAGGTGGTTGGAGAATCGCCCGTGAGTAGTCACTCTACCACGGACGGTCAACGCTTCGTGGGTAAATTCTCCCACAGAAACTGAGAGTTGTGGGTAATTCACCCACAACAATTTTTGTGTGTACATCGTGGGAGAATGGTTTCTGAAACAATATAATTGATGAGAATTACCCACCACTTTCCATGGGTAATCGGTGGAAAAAATAATTAATGAATGATTTTAACAAATACTTTTACCTACGACTTTCCGTGCATAAATCGGTGAGAGAAATAATTAATAAATGATTTTATCAAATACTTTTACCCACGACTTTCCGTGGGTACTCGGTGAGAGAAATAATTAATGAATGATTTTAACAAATACTTTTACCCATGACTTTTTGTGGGTAAATTGGTGGAAGAAATAATAAATAAATAATTTTAACAAATACCTTTACCCACGACTTTCCGTGGGAGAAATAATGAATAAATGATTTTTGTAAATATTTTTACCCACGACCCTTACCGTGAGGAAAATTTACTTGGTTTATTTTATAATTCTTTTACCCACGATCCTTTCTGTGGGAGAAAATATAATTGATTTCTTTTCAAATATTTTTGCCCACGGTTTTTTCGTGGGTAATATTTTTAAAATATATTTAAAAATATGCAATTCATTTTTTTCCTGTCACATTCCTCCAAATCCATACAATGATTAAAAGTGACACATAATTCAAAATTCTAAATTACATAAATGTATTCAAATTTATCATCTTACAAAAGATTAGAAAATTAAGCATTCAATCGCAACTAAAATAAATCAACATCATAATCACTAGATTGATTCTAAAACAAACCAAACTCAACAACTATCTCATGTAAAATCAAGCTCAAAAAAAGAATTGAAAACTAACTAAGAGTATGGTCATCATCCTCCATTGAACTTCCCTCGGAATGAAAATCGGAATGACAATCATGACTTCGGGTCATATTTCATACCTTCCAACCTTTGAGAAATTGATTATCATCAACATAAAAAATGATTTCTTTCATCCTGCAAATGAAGCCAACAACTAGTATTGTCAAAATCAACATGTAGCATACTTATGGATCAAACTCAAGTAAGAATAAACTTCAGCCAATGATTTATTAGGTAAGTAAGAATAAACTTCAGCCAATGATTCATTAGGTATTTAAAATCTACAATGGTAAATAAAGCATTAGATACCTCCATCAATTAGTGATCCCCAAAGCATCAACATACCGCTTTCATTTTTTTAATAGCATGGCATGTTTCATTGTCCTCCTAAATCAAAGTGGTTTAAGACTCCCTACAAAGTACCATGTTTTGCAGAAAAAGGGTATTTAATCAAAGAGGAATGAAGTTTCAAAATCAATTGCTCAGTCCTCACTGCTAAAAATTCAGAAACTACAGTGGTGAGCACATCATTTCAAAAACTATTTCCCGCCGTTCTAATTATCAGATTCGCAAGCCCTCAAAATCAATAAAAACTGGGTTGAACAAAGAGGAGATTAAGCGAAAGAAATAAGGAAAATCAATTTATTAAGTGAATGAAATCAGATCTTCAAAACAGTGCCTTGCGCCAGTATTTTCAAAATTCAGTCCATCCATTCCAAATGGTCATTTTCAAATCCAATTTCTAAGTAAACCGTTGAGTCCGTTTATGAATCCGTAAAAACCTGAGTAAACTACATTGAATGGAGAAGGAAATCATGAAAAGAAATCCCTTAGAACATTTTTGTAACCGAGAAAACTAAGCTCTGCAAAACAGCTACTCAGATCAAATATTTTCAGAAATTTCAGAAACTAAGTCATGTTTAAATGAACTTTCTTTTGAGACTATCACTACCATAATTAAACAAATAAAAGAAGCGTCATAACCTTCATCAAATAAGGACTGGATTAATTAATGACCTTGGGGGAAAAACACACATAAATATGGAGGTTTAAGCCTCAAGAACGGGCTCTATTACGGTACTCTTAAGAGTTCAATTTCAACACATCTTTTTAATCGAATTGACAAGGTATGTAACAAGCAACAGAACAAAGAGTCACATAACATATACTCCTTACCTAAACAATGGAAATTAAGAAGAGAAAATAAAGGCACCAGTTCGTCCTACAAGTAATATTACACCACATACATATATGATAAACCTTCATGTTTTGGTCAGCATCAGAAATTGTTTAGAAATTAGACTATTGTGTTCAACAGGTTATTATTGCTAAAGGGATGAGTCATAAGCAAAATATTTGTTTTCTTTTTGCATATATGTTAAAGGAGTAGTCATCAAACAAATGTCTAATCAGGGACCAAAAGGAAGTCAGACACGCACACATTAACAACCTGGCACCCAAAAAGAAGGAAGGAATAGTCGCAGATACAAAAGCAAAGCATCATGATTTTCGTTAGAGTTTACCTCTGTTATGAAGTTAATCATTATATAAACTTACAAGTCATAACACTCACATTGCTTCCGTAGAAGCCTCCTCTTTTACATCACAAGAAAAAGGAAACCAAAAGACCGAATCCTTTTATGTGGTGCTTTTACTGATCAACAAAAGAAAGAAAGAAATTTGGATTTAAACCGACAAACAAGGTAGGTAATGGGTGAAAAGATTTTACCATTTTCGCTGCTGTTCCACACTTCAATTAGTTTGTACATCAAAATGGGATTCCCTACATTGATTCAATATAAAAACATTCAACATTCTCTCTTTAGCTTATATGACATTTTAACTTCAAGATTAATGGTTCCAATTTTATAGCAGCTTAGAAATAAAAGGTTAAAACAAAGGAACAAAGAGGATGAGTCACAGCAAAGCCCTAAACAAGAACATTGAATAAAAAGAGAAATCGCAGCTAACCAATGGAGGTGAAGCAAGGTTTAGCTCTTGTTAGAGGATGAACCTGACCTTCAAAATTTTGATTACTAGACAACATGACTGCAGCTAAAAGATCTGCCAAAGATTAATAAAAAATCAGATAAAATTTTAAGAAACTTGTGCATTCCCATAGAGCAGAATAACCTAGTTTTGTACTAAGGTAATTTAATTTTGTTTGTTGGAAAAAATTGGTAAATTCGTTTTAAGGTACAACAACTTAGAAGATCTCTAATAATCAATCAAACTTTTCAAAATACACAATTAATCATTCAACAAAAAATTAAATAGAAGATACTGGCAAAGAAATAGTGCCGCCGTCGACTTGAACCAGAGTTGGGAAACTCCGATCAATAGTGGAACCCGCGACAGAAGTACTCTAGGGCGCCACGTTCTCCACTAGGCTAGGATCCCATCCATTGTCACCAGCTGAGAAAACCACGCTGGTTCATCCCAAAATGGAGCGGAAACAATCATCTTTTCTTCAATCCCGCATCGAGGAATTACTCTGCGGCCTCCGGTGGTTTTGATTCGCCAAGATCTCAGCAGCCCAGGGGAATTTGACATCTAGCCATGGCTGGCCACTCAGATCTGACTCAGTCATGATAGAGATCTACTCCACATCCCTTGACCGAAGTCTTTTACCCTACCACGTTGTTGTTGGTGCCGATACTAGCTCCGGTTGGTCAAGGTTGAAGAGGGATTGCTACTGCTGATTGGTACAAAGAGAGAAGAAAGAGGGAAACGACGATAGGAAGTGGCGTTGTGAGGGAGTGGTGTATATATTTCGGTTTTTATCCTATATATTATCTAATTTTCTGTCAAAAATTAGGGCGGGCTTTCGTTCCCTCTTTGTTGTTTTGGCCCAACATTTTTCCTCCAACAAAATTAATTCACTTATTCCTTTTTTAGTGTTAGGCCGATTTTGGGGTAAGCAAAAGTAGGTGAATTTAGCCAGAAGCGCCAATTTTTTTATGGCAAAAGCGGGACTTTTCCCGTCTTTTTTGGCCTTATATTTAGTAATACGAAAAAATTAAAAAAAATAATCCTTTAGGATAGTCAATTTAATCCATCTTTCGTGTTTTGCCTTTTTTTGACACATTAAAATATCTAAATTTTATATTGACCCCAAATAAATTACAAAATAGACAACCCAATATCTATGAAGTGACACCCTTTACTTTCTTTTCTTATTTGAACCATGTTATATTGAAAACGTTTTCAAAACCACCCTTAATAAATAATTTTTTCTTTTAATATACACAAGCATATGAATTTGTACTCCCTCCGACCTAAAATAACATTTCACTTTAGTGTAAATGAACATAAAAAGTAAAATTATTTCAAAAATTTGATCTTATTAGTAAACATTATTACGAATCGCAAACTAATAGCATATAATTAACGACTACTTATCAAATCATAAACGTCACAAACATTATGGATTATTTGATAACTTAAAAATAATAATACTATATTATTATTCTTATCATCGATCAGTTGTTCACTTGGAACGGATCATTGTTAATACTTAATGATTATGTAAGAGCAAATGAATTTTATAGTTATTTACATAATTTAATTAACACCGTATATACAATATATATGGTTAACCACATATGCACTTAAAAGTACAAATATACTATATTCATAACAAATGTACATAAATATACAGAGCATAACTGTTTCTTTAGTACTAAATGATATATATATGCAGTATCGTATATCTATCAAATACACATTATTGAATATCATTTGATTAAATAATTAGATGAAAAGTCTATTATATATTAGTTAATTACCTAAAACTTCATACTTTCATAGCTATTCATAATTATAGAAATATCTTTTAATTATGTTTAATAGTCGAATTAATCAAAAAGAACAATTTTAATTTACTCACAAATTACCCACGAGTTTCCCACCAAATGATCGTGGGAAATTAAAACCACAGTAGTCTTTAAAGATTAAAGACCACCGTGGTCTTTAAAGACCACCTCTATTTATTTTTAATAGAAAAAAATCTATACAAAATAACAATTTCAATTTATCCACGACTTACTCACGTATTACTCACCAAATGGTCGTGGGTAATTAAGACCATTTTGGTCTTTAAAGACCACTTATATTTATTTTTAATAGAAAAAAACAAGGAATTTCTTCCTTGGATATCCAATGACAACTTTCAAATTCTAATTTTGCTACCTTTTGCTGGATTTCAGCTTTTGATCGCCAGAAGGGCAAGTCTCACAACAACAAATGTCAATGGGTATGTATAGGGAGCTTTCGGAGCTTATTATTTGATTATTTGCCATCCGTATTTGGGCTTACCTGATCTGATGGAGTCTATGTCAGTCCGGATTTGGTTGTTTTTCTATTGTAGTGTTTTAATTCAATTAAGTGGGATAACCCACCCTCAGTATAGATCTCGGATTGATTCTTTATTGAGTGAATTTAGTGTGTCAATGGAACCGAGTCCGTTGGTGGAGTCCGAATTTGATGTGTGCTGCTCGTCGTTCATGACGATAAATTTGTGGTTCAGTCTGCGAATTAGTGATATATTCGAATTTAGAATTTTATTCTGTTCCGTAATATGTCCGACAATAGAATTATGTCATTATAGGATTGTTTTTCCTTTTGACAGTTTTTTTGGTCTAGTCACTGGTGCAGTGATTAGTACCGTAAGCACGTCGTTAGGACGGTTCAAGTACGTTATTTTGGACGGTCTGTTCTTGTATCAAATGGTGCTGGACCATTTCCAGTAATTTTAATGGAATATATTTTCCTTAAAAAAAAAAAAAAATTCTTATCCCTCCTCTCTTTTCATCTTCCATGGAAACTTTATGGGGCAATAGATTTTCAGACTTGCTACACCAGTATCCATTGTTTTCTAGAAGAGAAAGCACGAGAATATTTTTTGTCTTTCATCAAGTCCCGTATTTTGACGTTGATTTCAATTTGAAGAAGTGTAATAGAAA
This sequence comes from Oldenlandia corymbosa var. corymbosa, assembly GCA_949775105.1. Taxonomy (NCBI): domain Eukaryota; kingdom Viridiplantae; phylum Streptophyta; class Magnoliopsida; order Gentianales; family Rubiaceae; genus Oldenlandia; species Oldenlandia corymbosa. Next base: position 4,378,047 of record OX459123.1, read on the forward strand.
TCTAACTTATATAGGGTTTTGGTTCTAAGGTAGGGTTTGTTCTTTGTTGTATGAATTTATACATGCGATCTTAATATACTTGGTATAGTTAATTGTTGCCATTCTGATTTCGGTTGTATTGGTGGGACTTTACAAATTGTGTTCAGATCTTTAAATCTTTTGCCCATTTTTTTCGCTTTTGGAATTGGGGACAATTTTCTGAAGGCATGGTTGTACCAATTCGGTTAGATGACACCTGAACCGAACAACCCGAACACTTAATCGGTCGGTTCGGTGCGGACTTCTAGAAGTTTGGTTCAGTTTGCGGGCGGGTACTCTAAGAGTAAAAAACCGATCTATCCGAACCGAATAACCCACAAACCACCCGAACCGTTCAAATTAACACCCCTAATAAATGACAGTGAAGATCATTAGATTTTATATGTTTTTTATTACAACACACGTCGCTTGCTTTTCTCCTTATAGAAATTTCCTCAGCAAATGTTTGGTGCGCTGTAATTTGGCTTTTCTTAATGCTTCCATTTGTCCGGGGTATATTACCTGTCCATACTGAATCTTTATGGTACTGTAATTGAATTAACCAATGCTATATAAAGTATCATTCTTGCTAGGTCAATCATCTTTGCCATACTCAATAAACTTGTGGATCTAATGTGACAACTTTCTCCGTCAATATCTCTTAGGCTCCGTTTGGTTGGATTGAATTGGACCCAAGAATTGGAATTGGAGGTCCTCAATTTCAATTCATGTGTTTGGCTGACAAAAATAAGAGTTCTAGAATTAAAATTATAATTCAAAATGAGACTCAATTCTTTATTTTCAATTCTTTTGTGGGAGCAAATAATTGCAATTCGAACTCTAAGGACTTAAGGAAAAACGCGGATCACATGCGAGTCGTTTTCCGGGTTATAACAAAACGGGTCCTTTTAGGTTTGAAGACTTGAAGTTTTTTTTTTCCAGCGCATCTTTTTGCCCCTTTTCTTTTAGCGCTGGATTTTTTATTTTTATTTTTTTGATTTTTGTTAAATTAACATATGTTTTTATTTATTGTGCAAAAGAGGTGTACATCATATTGATAATTATTAATGAGATATATACATTAAAATTAGCATTGTACTCGTACTTTTTTGACAAAGACTATCAAATGTATAACCATACCAGTAATTAATTTAAAAAATAAAAAGTATTAATTATGTGTTAACAATTTTTTTTATCAAATGTATAAATAATTTTTGAACTATACTTGAAATTTTTTTATTAAAAATTATGTAAGTTTTCAAGAAGTCGAAATATATATTGTTCCATATGTAATTATATACTAAAAATAAAAAATAATTAATTAGCACTATGTAGTAATGTAAATCTATACATAAATGAATGGTCTTTGCTTTCAACTATATAAAAATTTTTCACTAAAACCCAAAAGAAAAACTAAAGATTAAAAATTTATGAAATAATAAAAAAGAGAGGAACAAGGATGTTCTACATGTTACTTGTGAGAATTCCAATCATCACATTAATATTTCTTACGTAATAATAATAATAAAAATTTTTCACAAGTATGTATGTATCTATAAATTATAAAATTGATATATATTACTCAGACAACAAAAGTTCTAATATAAATGTACATAATAAATTTTTTTTTCTCATATATGTAAGTAATAAATTGCTTTGATTTATAAAATTAAGTATTTCTTTTATTCAATGAAATAAAGTACTAAATTATAGTTAGATAATAAAAAAACTAATTCTAATTCTAGATTTTATAAATTTATAAGGATCCAAACACAAGAATTGGTATTAGAACCTTAATTCTAGTAAATTCTTGAGATCTTCCAAACGAAAGAATTAGGATTGAATTGCAATATTAATATCTCATTTTCAATTCAATAGTAGTGTAATTCTAATTTAATTACAATTCAATCTAACCAAACGGAGCCTTAGTAATTTTACAAGCTTGACAATTTTGACACCCACTCTTCAATGGAAACATTCTGCGGATTGCTGCTGCATGGGACATAAAGTTCATTAGATTTTACAAATTCAAATATCAATTTTCATGTGGGTTTTGGTACCAGTAAATGATTTTATTTGATTTTCTTTTTAATACCTCACTGTTGCTCATTGATAGGTGGACTCCTCTGATTGTAACTTGCTCATGGCATAGAGACTGGCTTGAGGAGATTCTGAAGACACAACCAGGACAGCCTCGACTTCAACCTTCCCTGTATCTATGTCTCCCTCTTATGAGCATTGTAAATATAGCTAGGTAAATAATAATGCCTACCTTGGTATCTTCACTTTTTGGTGCTTCTATGTAGTTCTCTTTTGTGTATCTGTGACCTTGATGTCGTCTAAGAATGGGCAACCAAGCCTCATGCGATGTTGTTGGCATGGGAGATGTATCATTGGTAACGAATACAGGTTGTACTCTTGTCTTGAAGAATGTCAGACATGTTCCGGATATGCGTCTGAGCCTTATTTCCATTGGTAAACTTGATGATGAGGGTTATCATAGCACTGAAGGTGGTGGCCGTTGGACAATCACCAGAGGGAATCTTGTTATTGCTAGAGGAAAGAAGTTGAAATCTTTGTATGTGTTGAATGCAAAGTTGAAGAATGGAGAGGTGAATGCGACTCACAATGCCTCCATTGATCTCTGGCACAGAAGGCTTGGACAAATGAGTGTTAAGGGGTTGCAGATTCTTGGTAAGAAGCAATTTCTCCCAGAGGTGAAAGGTACTGCTCTAGAACCTTGTGCTGACTGTATCTATGGTAAACAACATAGGGTTTCCTTTCAAAATTCTCCTCCATCTAGAAAGTCCAGTGCTCTAGAGTTGGTTCATACAGATGTATGTTACATGAAAGATAGGTCGTTGGGTGGAGCATTGTATTTTGTTACTTTCATTGATGACTATGCTCGAAAGGTTTGGTGTTTTTCTTTGAAATCTAAAGATCGTGTATTAGATGTATTCAAAGACTTTCACCTTAGAGTTAAACGAGAGACTGGCAAGAAGTTGAAGTGTGTTCGAGCAGATAATGGTGGTGAGTACAGGGGTCCGTTTGAGAAGTATTGCCAAGACCATGGCATTAAACTTCAGAAGAGGGTTCCGAAGACTCCGCAGCAGAATGGCGTGGCAGAAAGAATGAACAGAACTATTACCGAAAAGGTTAGGTGTATGCTCTCGAATGCAAAGCTGCCTAAATCTTTTTGGGGTGAAACCATGCAAACAGCAGTTGATTTGATCAACCTATCTCCCTCAGTTCCGTTGGATGGTGATCTACCACAACGAGTTTGGACAGGGAAAGATGTCTCATTTAGACATTTGCGAGTTTTTGGTTGTCGTGCCTTTGTTCATATTCCCAAAGATAAAAGGTCAAAGCTTGATGGCAAATCCAAGCAGTGTGTATTCTTGGGGTATGGAAATGATGATTTTGGGTATAGACTTTGGGATCATGTAGAGAAGAAAGTTATCAGAAAAAGAGATGTGATCTTTTTTGAAGACCAGACCATTAATGATCTGGGAAAAGGCGAGATGCCAGAATCTTCACCTGAGATTCCTGTTGATTTAGACCCAGTTTCTCCACAATCAGATTATTCTCCTGAAGGGGGAGCTGAGACAGAGAAGGATGGTGAGTTTAATGATGATCCTGTTACTGAAACAGAGACACCACCGGTTTTATCACCTCCTGTTCAGCCTAGGAGGTCCACCAGAGACAAGAGACCTTCCACCAGGTACAGTGCTCATGAGTATTTGTTGCTTACTGATGGGGGAGAGCCATAGTCGTATGAAGAGGTTCTTATTCATGAGCAGAAAGATCAGTGGTTAGCAGCCATGCAAGATGAGATCAAATCCTTGCATGAGAATAACACGTATGACCTGGTGAATCTGCCTAAGAGCAAGAGAGCACTCAAGAATAAATGGGTGTTTAGACTAAAAACAAGTGAGAACAGCTCACAACCGAGGTACAAAGCCAGATTGGTTGTGAAGGGATTCAATCAGAGAAAGGGCGTAGTCTTTGATGAGATATTCTCTCCTGTTGTAAAGATGTCTTCTATCCGAGTTGTGCTTGGGATAGCAGCCAGCTTGAATCTTGAGATTGAACAGCTTGATGTGAAGACAGCCTTCCTGCATGGTGATTTGGAAGAAGAGATTTACATGGAGCAACCAGATGGGTTTCAGGAGAAGGGGAAAGAGAAGCTTGCATGTCGTCTCAACAAAAGCTTGTATGGGTTGAAGCAAGCTCCGAGGTAATGGTACAAGAATTTTGATGCCTTTATAATAGGGTAGGGATACCAAAGGACTACAACCGATCACTGTGTGTTTGTGAAGAAATTCTCTGATGGTGATTTTATAATTCTTTTGCTTTATGTCGATGACATGTTGATTGTTGGTCATGATACTGCAAAAATTGCCGTGTTGAAAAAGGAGTTGAATAAATCCTTTGCGATGAAGGATTTGGGTCCGGCTAGACAGATCCTTGGGATGAAAATTTCTCGTGACAGACAGAATGGGAAGCTTTGGGTATCTCAAGAGAAGTATATCGAGAAGGTTCTTGATAGATTTAACATGAGCGGTGCTAAGGAAGTCTCGACTCCACTTGCAGGGCATTTTAAGCTAAGCAAAACGCAGTGTCCTAAAAGTGAGAAAGATAAGGAAGAGATGAAAAAGGTTCCTTATGCTTCGGCAGTTGGCAGCCTAATGTATGCGATGGTTTGCACAAGGCCAGACATAGCTCATGCAGTTGGGGTTGTTAGTCGGTTTCTCTCTAATCCTGGTAAGGAGCATTGGAATGCTGTGAAATGGATTCTCAGGTATCTTAGGGGTACTTCCAGATTGAGTCTTTGCTTTGGCAATGGGAAGACCATGTTGGATGGATATACAGATGCTGACATGGTGGGTGACCTTGATGGTCGGAAGTCTACATCTGGTTACTTGATGACTTATAGAGGGGGAGCAGTTTCGTGGCAGAGTAGATTGCAGAAATGTGTTGCTTTGTCTACTAAAGAAGCAGAGTTTATCACAGCTACTGAATCTTGTAAGGAAGCACTTTGGTTGTAGAAGTTTCTACAAGAGCTTGGCATGAAGCAAGAGAAGTATGTGGTGCATTGTGATAGCCAGAGCGCTATTCACTTAGCTAAGAATTCCACATTTCATTCACGGTCAAAACATATTGACGTGAGATATCATTGGATCCGGGATGTGTTGGACTCCAAGGCGTTGTTTCTTGAGAAGATCCATACGGATGACAACGGTGCCGATATGTTTACGAAGACTGTGAGTAGAGAGAAGCTTCTGTTCTGTAGACAGGAAGCGGGTTTGGTTTTACCCCCCAATTGAGGTGAAGGGGGAGATTGTTGGCCCGGTATTCCCCTCAATTAGGTCAACAAGGAAACAAATAAAACCAAGCCAAATTTGGCTTTGGTTTTAGGAAACAAAACCCACTCCAATTGGATTTTTATTTTTAGGTTTTTTTGCTCTATAAAAGCAAGGCTTTGGCATAATTTTTAGGCGTGTGTTTTCAGCCAAGAAGAGAAGACAAGTTTGGGCAGCCGTGCATTATTTTTGTACGAGAGAAAAAGAAAGAAAGCTAGGGTTTAGTTTTTGGTTTAGCTCTTTTTTTGGTTAGATCCTTCCAGTTCTACTTTGTGATAGGTGTGTGTGGAAGAGTATTATTGTAATCCACCTTTGGGTGAAGTCCTGTGTATCCACCGGTTGGTGAAAACTGTTTTCCCATTATTGTGATAGTGGAGATTTGACTGTTGTTACAGTTCCGTAGTTTTTCCTGATTTGGGTTTCCACGTAAATTCGTGTGCCTCCTTTATTTTATCAGTTCTTGAATTAGTTGCTTGTTTGGTTGCTTGTCCTATTTTATTGGTAGTAGGAAAGGAGATTTTCTTGGGGTTCGCTTCCGCAGTGTGTTGTGTTTATACCCTTTCCGCCACAACAGTGGTATCAGAGCCCAGGTTGGGCCAGTTGGGTGGGTGATTTAGCCCAAATTATCTCGGTTGATCTGATTGAATCCAGGCAGTCAAAGGCCCACTACGAGCGGAAGCGTAGGGATGGGCGGCCCAGTTACTCAGGTGGAGTACAGATTTGGGCTTGTCAAGATAATTTGGAAGCCCGATGTGGAGATTGCCCATGACGGGGGAGAATGTTGAGGATCATGTGGTAAGGATTATGAATCCCACATCGGAGGCATGAGGACATGTGAAACAGTTAATAAGTAAGGTGGACTCAGAACCCATTAGCTTGAGCTTTTGAGTTCAGATGGGTCTTATCTTACTTATTGGGCTCCATGTTGGGTTTTCTCCTCCAGATAAATCCCTAACAATGTCTCCCTCTTATGAGCATTGTAAATATAGCTAGGTAAATAATAATGCCTACCTTGGTATCTTCACTTTTTGGTGCTTCTATGTAGTTCTCTTTGTGTATCTGTGACCTTGATCTGTAACTCGTTTTTGAAGTTTATAACTCATCTTCAAGTACGATTTGTGATTACATGAATGCTATGACTTTACCTGTTCACACTTGATTCATTGCCTCCTTTTAGTTTGCATTTCTTATATTAATTTACGGAATGACTGTGGGTTTGCAAAGAAATATTCTCGGAGTAAAATGTCTAAATGATCCCTTACATTTGGACTTACTTGAATTTACGTCTCTAACATTAACATTTCAATATCGTAGTCCCGAACATTATGTTTTCACACTTTTTTGGTCCCATTTCACTGTTTCGACCACTTTTCTGTCAAGTTCGATGTTGACCGGCCATTGACTTGCCGAAATCAGGAGTATTTTCATCTTTTCACTTAATTTGAATTTCTAATAAAATTTAAATCATTAAAAATATTATAAAATTCAAATTTTATTATTTAATAATCAAAATGTTATTTATTGATTTTTTTGTTACAAAATATTATTTATTAATTTAAAATATTATTAAAAAGTTTTAAAGTTTACATTATTTTAAAATTACTTTTTTTTATTTTTATCTTCTCTCAATCGGTCAGTCATCATCACTGATATCCTATTCTTCGCCGGAGAAGGCATCCCTGTCGCCGCTCAATTCAGGAACTATAAACAACCACTATAGCCACCCTCAAATAAAAAAAAATCCGACAGTCCTCTCTTGGTGTAAAATAAATAAATCAATTTTTGTCAATCCACGGTCTTGTAGTTTGGGAGAGGTGGGCAATTCACAATTGTACATAATTGGGAGTTTCGGTTCTTGGCAACGTAAAGGATCCGAACATGATGCCGGAAATGAATAAAGATTTGAACTTGATGGGAGAGACTCATAAGGACCACATCGTTGAGCATTTTCTTGGAATTTTCACACACTCGTTCATTTTTCCTGATGTCCGCCTCAAATTATTCAGGGAGAATCAGAGCCTTGCAGGAGTTGGTTTGGCGGTGGCGGCAGCGGCGGCGGCGGCGACGGTGGGCAGCTTGGCTGCATAATGGAATTGGATAGGTTTAAATGGTTAGAATTAGGTTGCTGGTGGTGGCGGCCGTCGGGTGGAGAGCTTGAGTAAGCTTCCCTAGTCCGTTTTTAATTTGACGTAGATGGTCCAAAGGGAACATAAGTCATTGTAATCGAATTTATTTTGACTTTCTGAAACTGGACTATTTTTTTTGGACAAGATTTTTTATTAAATTGGAATATTTTTTTTGGAACGGAGGGAGTAATTTTAAATATAATGTAAATTTTAAAATTTTATAATAATATTTTTGTAACAAAAAGAATTAATAAATAATATTTTAATAGTTAAATAATGAAATTTAAATTTTATAATATTATAATGATTTAAATTTTAACGGAAGTTCAAATTAAGTGAAAAGATAAAAATACCCCTAATTCGGCAAGTCAACAGCCGGTCAACATCAAGCTTGACGGAAAAGTAATCGAAACAGTAAAATGAGACCAAAAAAGTGTGAAAACATAATGTTTGGGACTACGATATTGAAATGTTAATGTTAAGGACGTAAGTTCAAGTAAAACCCAAATGTAAGGGACCATTTAGACATTTTACTCAATATTCTCGTGTTAAATGTTTATGTCATTGTAATTTTAAGTCATTTTCTCTACCCATCAGATGAGTAGTAGTTCCCTGACTCTTTTTACTTACAGTTGTGAACTGCTGTTTGGTAGTTTAGCTCTTAATTCTTTCTGTTCTCTTTACCCACCAGCTGGTAATGTGCTTTAATTTAGAGAACAAAGAGGGATTGGAGTGGGACAATGTATAATCCTCTTACTTGCCTTATGTGTCCTCAACAACTGCACAATGAAATGGAAGTATATTAGTGGTGCGGAAAGTAGCTATGAGTGAAAGGGTCGTTCATGTTTTAGCTGAGAATAATGTACTGGTATTTGTACACAATATCAAAATGGGTGAATAGCTCATTAGGCTAGCATTTAACTATTTTCACTGATTTAAGATTGCAGGCATTTATTATATTTTCACTTTGGCTGAAAAATGGGATTTTCTTAAAGGTGCTGGATGATCAGATTGTATTGTTTTGAACAGTGTGTTCATGCTTTTGTATTGCAGGTTCTTGGAGAATAAACCAATATAATTAGTGACAATTTTGTTTTGCCCTCTCAACCGAAGGAAGCTCAAAAAGACAAGCAGCTCATTTTGGTATCGTGAGGATGCACAAGCATTCTTTGATGATGCTTATCACTATAAGATGTTCAAGGCAATGGGCAAGTGCCCGATGGTGGATATAGCTAGGAGAACATCCAAGTTTTGGAACATTGAACAGCTCAAGAGCCATATTTTGCACCACCATAAGTTGTTTTATGTGCAGCTTGGTTTGGAAGGAATGCATGTTTTATGTATATGATTTTCTTTTGTTCTGCTTTTAGCATGTAATTTAGCCAAGGAGACTGTTGATTGTGTAAATTTTACAAATTGGAGCAAGTTGCACATCCTTATATTTTATTAATCATCCCAAAATTCTAAAACTACACTGTACACATGAACTAGGGTAGACTAAATCTTCAACTTAATGACTTACACTGCTCAGCTTATCTACTCCTGTACTAATATATATTTCTAACTACAGTTTAATTTCAGTTTTTTTTTACTCGCATTATGCTATTCATTTCATCATACATAACGGGCATATAGCAACGCGCGGAGTATATTTCGGCTAATCTTCATGAATTTCCAATAGATACCTAATTTTCTCTAGCGTTGGATATTGAAGGATAATGCTAAGTGTAGCCTACTTAATGCTAGTGAAGCCCCAATTTTTACGATTTTTAAAAATTAATCTCTTTTTATTATTTAAAAATCTACAATCTTCTAATCTTCATTAATATTCAACTCTTTAAGTATTTCTTTAAAAATCATGGCAAATCGCCCCACGAGAGAAGGAAAAATCTTGCTACCGCAAGTATGTATTTTTTTTTTTGTTTTGTATTATATATAATCATCATATTTGAAAAAAATAAATATATAAAAAAAAGAGTGAAGGTCACGCCATCACTAGCCTAATGGCTGGTGGCGCCGCGCCAACTGGCTACGGGCAGCCCGACGGTGACTCGCGCTGAAAGCGTGGGCGGCCAGTCGGCCGCTTGCTTGGTCAACGCGGGCGGCCGATTGGTCGCTCGCCCTCTGTGCTCGGGTCACTGCCGGGCTGCCCCCGGTCGGTAGGTGCTGTGCCACCGACCATTCGTACAGTGAGAGCATGACCTTCACTCTTCTTTTAAATTTGTTTTCAAATCTAATGTAATTATTTATTTTATCTTCACTTTTTTTTTTATAAAAAAAATAGATGTTATGTAATTATTTTTTTTACTTATGCGGCTAATTATATTTATTTTTTATTACTTGATGTAATATGCAATAATTTTTTTGGTTAATCTTTTTGATATTAATTAATTGAATTTTTTTTGATTAAGGTAAAGTTAATTTAGGCCAAATTAAATGTTCATTATATTTAGGCAAAGTTAATTTGTTTTTGTTTTTTATGATTAATTTAGTTTGTTTAATGTTATCTATTATTATTCAGTAAGTAAAATATACTATAAAATTATACAAGTTAATTTTAATAATTATTGAATTTAATAATAATTCTGCTAATGTCAATTTCATTATTTTTTTAATTTAAAATTTATGAAATGTTAAATGATGATTCTTTTATTAAAAATAATGAAAAAGGGTAAAATAGTTATAAAGTGAGCTCCTCTAAGAATTAAGTAGGCTACATTTAGTACCTCACATATTGAAGTGTGGCTATGGACAGCCTGCTATAGTTCTGAGTTCACTACAACATGGTGATTTGCACTCTTGAGACTCTCATTGCTCAAATTTGTCCCGAAAAGTATACATTGTACAACAATTGTTCAAAATTTTGTGTTATAACTTGGAGCACAATGCATACCAAATCATTAATTTATTAAAATCAAATCTTTTTATTTTGAGACGGAAGAATATTATACTCCTTCCGTCCCATAATTATTGTCCACTTTGCCCAAAAAATTTTATCCCAAAATTATTGTCCAATTTGACTTTTTATGGACCAAGTTACACATTTGTCCTTAGTAAAAAACATTATCCATAAAATCTTAGTGGTTAAACAATTACTTATACAGGGGTATATCCGGTTGTTTAAGGTAAAATATAGTTAAGTTTGACCAAAAATAAAATCTTTCATTTTAGTAAAAGTGGACAATAATTATGGGACGGAGGGAGTAACAAAAAAGAAAATAGTAAACAGGGAGAAAAATTTTACTTGTCTCAGTGTGGCATTTTAGGGCCAAAGTGAGATGCAAACATTTTGGATAAACAACCTGAAAAAGCTTATGCTATTTAATTATTAGTATCAAACTCATCATCTAAACCTATGTTTTCAAAATCGGATCGGACCGGGCGGTCGAACCGGTTAGCCCGAAAATTAGAAACCTCACCGATTCGGTTTTTACAAAAATAAGATTTTATATAACCCGGTCAAACTCGGTCAAATCCAGACAAAACCGCGGTTTGACCGAAAATCGGTACCGGTTAAATCGGTTTTTACATATACTTCTAAAAAAATTAAATTTTAAATATTTTTTAATATTATTTTAATCGATTTTCACCAAATTCAAGGAACAAACTAATCGGTCAACCCGATAAACCCACCAATCCGGTCACGCTTACAGTTCACCTTTTTCGGTCCGGTTTTGAAAACATAGATCTAAACCACTACTTTCTGATACGTCCTTTTGCAAGTTGTATAATTATTTTTTTATCACCCATTTTTTTAACTTGTGATGAGGTGTTTACCTGCGTGTGCTTTTTTTTTTTTAAATTTTTTTTTAATATATGTTACATGTCACGAAAAATTATCCAATTTAGATTTTCATTTATAATAGTAAAAGTGAAAACTAAAATAGGAAAATAAACCTTTTTGTCTTGTTTTTCAATTTTTACAATCCACATTAAATTTTAAAATTTATACGAAAAATAGTATAATTTAAGTTTCCAACTTTGAACGGTCTAATATCAATCACCATTTTTGTCTTGTTCTTCAGCTTACAAGCCCAAAACAAAAAATCATTTAGGATTAAAGTCTGATTATGATTCGTATCCAGAAAAGTTTTAAAGTTTCTACAATCATTAGGAAATACAAAATGAAAACTGAAAATCTTCTTAGTTGAGAACTCCTAGTATTATAACATTCCTCCTACTTAGAATAGGGAAATTGTATTGGATTCATAATATGTTGTGCACAATATACAGACTATATATAGACAATAACAAACCCTAAACTAGGACATTATAGGAAATATACTAAATATTACAATACGCCCCCGCAAACTTACGGCGGAGAAGAGAGAAGCCGAAGTTTGTCCCGGAATCGAAAGAATAACTCTTTGGACAAGGGTTTTGTCAGAACATCAGCAACCTGATTAGCAGCAGAGATATAATTGACCGAAACAAACTTACGCAAAACATGATCTCGAACAAAGTGAAAATCAACCTCAACATGTCTTGTACGAGCATGGAACACAGGATTGACAGCAAGGAAAACTGCACTACTGTTATCACACCAAATAGAGGGAGGGCGATGTAAAGAAACGCCTAACTCGGACAACAGATGACACACCCAATGCAGTTCAACACAGACATTAGCAACCGCACGAAACTCAGCCTTAGTAGATGAGCGAGCCACAGTGGGCTGCTTCCTAGATGCCCAAGCAATGAGATAGGTCCCAAATAAATGAGAAAACCAGTAGTAGAACAACGATCATCCGGACAACCAGCCCAGTCAGCATCACTAAACGCAGTAAGAGTACCCAAATCTGTAGGATGCAGAACTAAACAGCAATCAACGGTACCACGAAGATAGCGAAGAACCCGTTTGAGAGCCTGAAAATGAGAAGCGCGAGGCTGATGCATGAACTGACAAAGCTTATTAACCGCAAAGGAGATATCTGGACGAGTGAGAGTGGTATACTGCAGACTGCCACACAGCCGACGATAAGTAGTCGCATCATCAGGAGACAACAGAGTACCATCTAAACGGGACAACACAACATTAGCCTGCAAAGGAGTGGAAATAGGTTTGCAAGTATGCATATTTGCAAGTCGTAGCAAATCAGTGACATACTTGCGCTGAGAGAGAAGCAAATCCTTGGAAGTACGACGAACCTCGACCCCAAGAAAGTAACTCAACGGACCTAGATCCCGAAGTGAAAACTCCTTAGCAAAACAAGAGATAAAATGCTGGACCAAACCAGAAGTGCTGCCTGTAAGAATAATGTCATCCACATAGACCAGCAACAAACACAACTGAGACCCACGACGATAGACAAAGAGGGAAGGATCACAACGAGACTCCACAAAACCCAAGGTAAGCAGAAATGCTGCCAGCCGAGAATACCAGGCCCGAGGAGCTTGCTTAAGACCATATAATGACTTATGCAGTTTACATACATAATGGGGACGCACCGGATCAACAAACCCCTGTGGCTGAACCATATACACGGTCTCACTTAGAAAACCATTAAGAAAGGCATTACTGACATCAAGCTGAGAAATGGACCATCCACGAGCCAAGGCAACAGTCAAAACTGAGCGAATGGTGACCGGCTTAACAACCGGACTAAATGTGTCAGTGTAATCAACCCCAAAAGACTGAGTAAAACCTCGAGCCACCAACCGAGCCTTATACCGCTCAATGGAGCCATCAGCATGGGTCTTAATCTTATAGAGCCATCGATTGCCGACAACATTGCCGGAGGAAGGAGGGGGAACTAAAGTCCATGTGTTATTTTTGAGGAGGGCGGAAATTTCATCCTTCATGGCATTCTGCCACTGAGGAAAGGATTTGGCTTGGGTGAAGGAAGTAGGAGCTGTACATAAAGCTGGGGAAACAGAGGTAAGATGAGCCGAGGGATCAAAGATTTTCTTGGGCTTGGGTTGTGGACGAAGTGTCATTGAGTGCTGACGGGAAGAAGGAGGAGGAGGTGGCGGCGGAGGACTGGAATCAGATGATGAAGAACTGGATGCAGGAGAACTAGCTAGAGATGATGAGTCGGGAGGGATAGGAGGAGATGAACGAACTGGTGTACTAGAAGGAGACGAAGAGGATGTAGAAGACGACGCAAGCATACCAGGAGAACTGGTTACACGCAACCAAGGGGTAGCAGGAGACTCTGGCAGCGAAGAAGGAGAACTAGAAATAGGATGTTTAAAGGGAAAGAGTTTCTCATCAAACTCAACATGACGAGCAACATAAAGACGGTTATGGACCACATCAAAACAGCGATAACCAAGATGAGATGGAGAATACCCAAGAAAGACACACTGAGTAGAACGAAAGGAGAATTTATGTTTATTATAAAGGCGAAGAAGAGGATAGACAGCGCAACCAGAGACACGAAGAAAGGTATAATCAGGTGGCTGGTGATATAGTGTAGTGAAGGGTAGGTGACCTTGAAGAGGTTTACTAGGGTGGCGATTAATCAAAAATACAGCAGTTTCAAAAGCAAAATCCCAAAACCGAAAGGGGGTACTGGAATGGCCAAGGAGAGCAAGTCCTATGTCGACAATGTGACAAATTTTGCGTTCAGCAGTGCCATTCTGCTCATGAGTGTGTGGGCACGCTAAACGATGAACAATACCGACATCCTTAAAGAAAGAATTGAGAGAACAAAATTCACCACCCCAATCAGAGTTAACACTTTTAATGGTAGTGCCAAATTGATTTTCTATGAGAGCTTTGAATTGCTTGAAAACATGGACAACATCACTTTTATACTTAATGGGATAAATCCACGTGAATAAAGAGAAGTCATCAATAAAAAGCACAAAGTAGCGATAACCATTGAATGACAAAATAGGAGCAGGGCCCCAAACATCAGTGTGAATTAAATCAAGAGGTTTAGAGCTACGATGAAAAGTAGAAGGTAAACTAACCCTATGCAACTTCCCTAAACAACACGCCTCACATTTATCAGTGGACGTTGACACAGAGGAATGAGGGAGTTGAAACTGCCTAACCAAAGTACGAAGAGTGACATTATTAGGGTGCCCTAAACAAGCATGCCATTGACCTAAAGAGACAAGATAAGCTGCTGGAGATAAGGAACCACGAGCAGGAAGATCTAAGTGATAGAGACCATTATCAGCCCGACCGCGGAGGAGGAGTTCCTAGGTTGAAAGATCCTTGACACAACAAGAGTTCGAATAAAATTCAAAGAAACAGTGATTATCACGGGTAAATTTTTGAACAGATAACAGAGGCTTAGTAAGAGAAGGAGCATGCAAGACACGATTTAAATAAAGAGGACAAGAAAACGATGGCACAACAGATTGACCAACATGCTGAATAGGTAAAGCATCTCCATTACCAACTTAAATATGATCCGTACCAGTATAATCAATGGAGATACTGAGAGAGGGCAAATCTGGCGTGACATGATCGGTAGCACCAGTGTCCGGATGCCAGGGAGTGACAGAAGGGGCAGAGGGATTGCGCACGGCCAAAGAAGAAAAACCGGCGGCGGGAAGAGAAAAGAAAGGAGAGAGAGAGAAAAAAAAAATTGGGTTGTTATAAACCTAGCTCTGATACCAACTTAGAATAGGGAAATTGTATTGGATTCATAATATGTTGTTGACAATATACAGACTATATATAGACAATAACAAACCATAAACTAGGACATTCTAAGAAATATACTAAATATTACAATACTCCTAAAAGAAATAAACAAATTACTTATTGTTCTGAAACTAAATATAGCTAATAACAAACTTGTCTCTTTTTTTTTTTTTTTTTGAGACAGATGAGAATATCAATGAAACTGATTATTTTGCTTGTCAGCCGAACTTCTTCAGCTTTGCAAGCTCAATGGACTTTTTGTACATCTCGGAAAAGGACATTGGCTCATCCAAAACCGCATTTTCACCTTCCTCAATTTTCAATGGATATACAATTGCCTCCGGTGCTGGATACTGAAGTGTGGCTATAGACAACCTGCTGCAGTTTGAGTTCACTACCGCCTGGTGAATTGCGTTTTTGAACCTCCCATTGCTCAGATACTGCCCCAAACCATACAAATAAGAAGAAGAAGAAGAAAAACAGAAAGAAAGGAGAAAGAGAATTCTTCGAGTTTTTTATTTTCATTGAGCTTTCCTATGTAGAAGTTTAAAGCAAGGATTAAAAACAATATTGGTATGTAGTCCCTTGGGAAATAATGGTTTTGTGACAATTTGATAAAAGAGAAAAATACCTATTGTTTTTAAAATATTGACGAGTCTGACGCCTAAAAATCTTCACACTCGTACGATACCGGAATCCGAATAACATAGTCTAGTGTGTTTGTTATTCATTCACTAATTGATACGGTGACTTAATATACATGGCGTTGGCTACTAGCATGCAATTAATGTAATTTTGCCTTTGTTACCATCATTTCATTCTGCACCTCACTCAATTAACCGCCATCCCAAACGAAATATTTATCCAAACAAAAATACGTAAACATATCTTTATCTCCCCTAAAAGACGTACAATATCTGCATTATATATATTATTCTTCCTATGGCACTTTTCTTTCTTTTTTCTTTTTATGTTTTTAAAGACAACCATCCATGTGGATCTCACATTTATAAACATATGAAAAAAGAAACCATGCCCATCCCTGTATTTCTAAAAACAATCCACTAAGAATTTGACGAGTTAAAGATCCAATCAAGAATCCAATCAAGATCCAATCAAGAATTTGATGATTAAATAAAAAATTCACCAAAGAATCTGATCACCAATCAAGAATCCATTTCTCTTTCCTTCTCTACTCCTAACATGACTGTATATGATCATTAATGTAATACGCAATGATCTAATGATAACATTATATAATTGAAAAGAAACTTATTATATTCATAGCATTTATTTAAACCTTAAGCTACTTTTTTTTTTAAAAAAAAGGAATGCATAAAACAAAAGAGTATTGAATCTTATTACAATGGAAACTATTATTATAAGACCGCCATAACAAATTGAATTTATAAAAATTCTTAAAAATAGTATAGACAGACAAAACAAATAAAGGTAAGAGAGAGACATACGTGTCCATGATCACCAAGGTTAACAACGAAAGCACCTTTAACGGGCCGAACAGTGATCCAAGTTTTCCCACCATCTTTAGTCACCTGAAGCCCACCGACTTGATCTTGCCACAAAATGGTAAGAGTTCCTGGATCAGTGTGGCGTTTAATGCCCAATGTGAGGTTGGGCTGTGAACATTTGGGGTAAAAATTAACTATCACTATTTGCTCCATTTCCATACAAGCTTTAGCAATGGCTTCTTTATCCAACTCCATTGCCTCTGATAAAACCTCCATCAACTTCCGAGCTAACTCCATTAATTTCTCACTGTAAATTTCTGTCACGTCCTTCCATCCTTGTGGTTTATCTGGCCATTTTGAGTAATCTCTCGTCCCAATTGGATAGGTATAATAACTTAAAGCCTCACGCCAATTTTGCACTGCTTGTCCCTACAAAAAATAATGCAATGTTGAGTGACTTGTGTGACACACAGAAAATGGCTATCAGCATACTATTATAAATCACTGTCTCTACCGTTACTTACACGAAAATGGCTAGAAACAAAGAACCCGCCTTTGTTGCCGCCTGACATTTCGAATCGGAGCTTACCTTGAGGGGGAAGAGCGAAAAATGCATTAGAAAGTCGGACCATATATGAGATGAGTTCATCATCAACCCCATGATCAACAACCTGAAAAACCCCCCAATCTTCAAGTGCTTCAGCCATCTTCGTACGAATCTCAGCGCGTTGACCATCATCACCATCAAGACCCTTTAATGAAATAATTGGGATTTCATCGCTGAATTGATTGTGAGCAACTTTTGGACGCTCATCTTCATCCCTGATGAATCTCGATTCCACTGTTTTCTCTTCTGCCAAAGATGTGATAAGTGTTGAAGAGGCTGCAGAAGCCATTAACTTTTCCCCTGTTTTCACCTCTGAGACAGACTTCAAGTTTCATGGGTCAAAACTTCTCTTATTACGTATTTTACTATTCTTAATGTAGTGGTTGTTGGAATCTTTATTAGCTGGATGTTTTGGATGTTTATGCTTTGTTATTATATTAATATGAACATACCTAAACAACCATTTTCTTATTTTCTTTAGCTTCTTGTAAATCTGTCATCGAAAGAAAAAATGAAAGTAGGCCATGAGTCAAAAGTGACCCGAAATACAACCCACACGCATATTCATTTCCGGCAAAGCTGCAATGGTTTTGGAATCGGCTGTTTCACTTCCAGGAAGGAAACGAGGAAACTATTTCATACAGTTGCTTTCTGTAGAGAATAAAAGGAAGGAAAGTATATTATACAATTATCAGTACAGAACTATGAAAAATTGAAAATGATAAAAGACAATAAATAGAACACTTGATTGATGTGGTGTTGGCATCTATACAAGTTTGATTTGGTAATTTCATGTCCTTTTAGCTTTCACTTTCTTGTTGTATCTGCAAATTTCAACTTGCAGTCGCAGAACTATATGAATTTGTAGCAATTAGAAGTAATGAAAGATAGCAGACTGCATATGCAAGATTTGTTGACCAAAGTTGGCAGGATTTGCCGCGCATTCAGTTAATGGCACTCTTGATGTGTACTCGAAAATTCATTGAAGATCAAGCTTGCTACACAACTTTGCAATATCTACTTGATCATTCTATCAAAATCATGATTGGTAAGTACCTAATGAAAGGATATCAATCATCTTGCGAGCAGTTCCTTGTAGGAGACCACCGATCGATTTCACGAGAGGGTCTTCTACGTCGGTGGTAACTTTCTCTATCCAAGGAACCCCTATCATCTTCTGAGGAATGATCACGATTATGTGACCTCTTCTCCTCGTGTCGAGAATGTCCACTACTCTTGTGGCGCTTGCTAGACCGATCTGACCTGTCCCTTGAACTCCTCCTCCGGGGGCGGCTTGGCGATCTTTCCTTCCGATAAGAATCTCTACTTTCTTCTTCGTGTTTGTGGTCATCTTGACGATCAATAGAAGGCCGCTTCTTACGTGGTGGGGATGGAATCTTCATTAATCAAGTGAAAACTTTACGGTCTCCAAGTTTTTGGGAAACAACCAAGTGTAATGCAATGTGCTGGTATGAACATTTTTGCTCAATCCATCAAAACCTGAGGTTTAGCACACTGTTACCTGAAAGCGGGACATATATCTTCCTTCTGGCGGAGCTGGTATACCCAACCTTTTCAAGTCATCATAAGGAATTTGCCGCCTGCATTAACCATAAAAGAACATGTCAGATTTCTGGAAATAACTAAATCACACTATTTTCTCGTGGGCAGGTTTTAGTGTTTTACTGGTCCAATTCTATGTTTAAGGTTTTAGTGTTTTACTGGTCCAATTCTATGTTTAAGATTTTGAAATGTTCTTGCTGAAAAGACAGTTCTGAGTCACTCTATTAGCCTCTTCAGGAAGTCAATTACAGTTTAGCATAGCAATGGCATAGGGCAGAACTGCAGAAGAACTAATTCTATATCACCAAACATATATAATTGAAATCGATGGAACAACCAATTTAATCATACAAATTAAATCGCACATCAGCTTCACATCACCGGGAGACAAAAACTCAACATTTCTTTACCAAAGTGACAAACTAAAAGAAACATAGGAACCGTTATGTATTCCTGGTTGAGATATCTGGATAATAAGGCATAGACAGGTTATTATGCAGGTATCAAGCTTGAGCATTCAACTAATGTGAAGAATTCTTCGCTCAAAGATCCATGAACTTCTACACGACAAAGTCAAATGGGATCGATTGTTATACTGTATCCTGAAAGTGATTGGGATCTGTTAAGATTTCAGGCAGGATAGAGTCATCGTATTGATTCTAGTCAACTGATGAGAGTCAAGACTAATCTACCCTTCATATAGACTTGTATTTCAGGATCAAACTAAAAGGAAGAGTTACGAAGAGCTGGATCCTTCAACCATACAAGGAAAAGAAAAAGCAGTCTTTTCTATTTCTTCATCTACTTTGCATTTTTAATGAGATGAAAGTGGAGAATTCGATTAGATGAAGAAGAAAAGAAGGGAACGTAAATTCACAATATATTGCATAGTTTTAATGATTCCTAATTGCAAACAAAACACTTAACGCAGAGACTTCGAGTGAAAGAAATATATTTTTTCTTTAAAGAAATTAGTTTGTCTTAGACATAATAACAATGACATCAAATACATTTCACACATAGAATGCAACCCTAAGCTCTGATGCATTCTCTCGCTTGGTGTTAAAAGTGAAAAGTCGCTACCGTAAGGGCTACTTTCTTTTTAAGTTGCACAAACATATCTGATGATTCAGTAAAATTTTATTCAAACTCATCATATAAACTGGAACAATCTTTGAGATCTTCCTACAGTAGCCAGAATGTGTGTAGACATGTCACCTTTAGCAGTCAAATGTCTTCGTAAAAAATATTTAAGTTTCATTTATACATATATTAGAGATGGGAAATGGTTTCAACCTAGTAAACCATGAAGATCTATTAGAGGTTTGTGAGATGTGGAACTATTTAGCAAAATGTTATAGGGTTCGAAAAAATTTCAGTCTGAAAGAGTTAATGGTTTGACATAAAATCAAATTAATTTCTTGACTCTAGAGACACCGTTCCCCACCATGTGTTGCAGCCAGTACTGTGCCAACATAATTTCTAGACATGCTTCTTTACTAGTACCACATCTTCCTATTCCCTTAAATTCCAGTCAATGAAAATTTTGTTTTACAACAAGACAATCACATTTTATCTAACATCACACGCAGGAACTCCAACTTAGCAGAAACCTATAATTAGGTGGTAAAAAAAAGTAGCATAGTGAGGTTGCCAAACACTATGCATAAACTGAATACTATAACTTTGGAGGACTACTAGGAACTATAAAATCCTTCTCCTGGTAGAACTTTCTTCCCACTTATTTGCAACACTATCATTTTCTGAATGTCAAGAATAAGCCAATAACAACTCTAAATATTTGATTCTCTTTACATCCATCTTTTGCTATCAGTTAAGAACCAAAAGATGAAACGTTAAAAGGTCCTGCAACTGCTTCTAATGTTTACCATTGTGGCCTCCAATTCTTTTAACAAATTGTTCAATTTAATTAGGACTATTCAATGAAGAAAGAAATTAGCACATACAAAGGAGCTCGAAATGGTCTTTCTCGCCCTCCAAAGCGAAGCTGCCCAGACTCTTTCTTGCCACCGAGACCTCCTCCTGTGAGAACAAGAAGACAGAATCTTAGAACTAATAAGAACCCTCATAAGGTTTAAAAAACGGGCAGTTGACAAACCTAATCTTCTTGGGATCCATCCAGGCATCAGCTGCTGCCTGTTGTAATCAACAATAATCTCGGAATCATCGATAAAGGTATGATGAGCATCCTACAAAAGAAAGCAGAATATGTAGTTTTATTTCATAAGTTTGGAGGTATTGTACAGCAAACTAGTGTTTTAGACTGCTGTAGAAACCTTAACTCCAGAAACATCAATGCCATATACAGAAATTTCTTGTTCCACTGGTTGAGAGAACCAATAGAAACTAAAAAATAATATAAGCTCCAGATGCTGGCTAGTAGCTAACAGGTCAAGATAGAAGCATCTCCATTAATCTATTTCATCTCGTGTCACTGATATCAATGACCGAAAATGCAAGATATTAGCAACTCTCAGCGCCATTAACCAATAACAGGTTTCTGTATGCTGTCATAGACATGGTTACTAATAGTCCATACAAATATTTCATAGCGTGGCAAAACAATGTCATAGCTTAATAATCTTAAGCTCGTATGTTACAATTTTCTAGTCAAACATTCCTTGTACTTAATTATATTTATGAATAATAAGACTGGAACTCAACAGAAATTTATATGCAGATATTCTCTTAAAAAAAAATAAAAAATTGCAGCTATGTTAAAATGGAAAATTCTGTGTAAGATTTTTTATGCAAAAAAAAACATAAAAAAAATATTACACTGGAGAACCAGGTAACAGAATGAACCTAAAACCTTTCCATTTATTCATCATCTGTGCACTAGTAATTAAGATTAATGTGACTAACAGGCCACTGGGAATCTAAAAATGTCCCATTCATTCATCATTATTAGTATTGGATTATCCATTACAGGCCATTAAGAATCTAAAAACTACTTGGCGCAATAACACTCAACTAAGTCCCAACCAAGGAGAAGTTGTCATTCAAAAGAGCTACAGCTGGCCATAAAGAGACTTTTCTTTTCTGTTTGTGTTTGTTAGGCAGTGGCAGAGGCACTAAGTTGAAGTCAGTCAGTCAAAAAACTTTTCGAATCTAGTTCAAGCAAAATAAAGTATTACATTGGAATAGAACAGAAAGTATTACATTGTATTCATAAAGCTAAGAGAGCTCACAAACACAATTAAAAGAACAGAAAAACGTTGCGAAAGCAATAGGAATTGATGAAATTAGCTAACCATATATGCTCGCCGCATTTCTCTCTCTGTTTCAAATTCTACAAATGCATATCCACGAGAAGCACCAGTGGCTGTAAAGTGAGAAGACAAAGTATTCATTTGCATATATACAGACTAAAGTTCAAACAGAAACACTATTTCTAATAAATGTTTCAATTGTAGATGATAACAAGATATATGGCAAGACATGGTGAAAAACAAAGAAATAGGTGTTCCCTACTTTCTTCCATAAACTACTGTCCACGTGATGGAATTATCACATAGCAAAAAGAAACATTGATACACACTAGTATTATTGTCCAACCATTTTCCATCTACACTGATTTGTCTTTAATGAAACCAACATATCATTTGCAAGGTACATGAATTGAGGGAGGAAACAAGTTATCCACATGACAAGATATCATTTTACTTTCTAGTACCGACCATATACAAAAAACTATGAGGTTCAAAAATTCTTTTTTTAATAGATTCTGCACCACAACCACGAACTATACTATGCTTTTTTTGGCCAAGGTTCATTGGAAATTCTCGATAAAAATCTTCAAACAAGAGTTCTGTAAAAACTAGAACTTATTTGTGAAGAATATAACCCAAATAAAGGCATACCAATGTGTCTGACCAATCTCAAGTTCTTCACCCTTCCGTATTTGCTCATAGCCTGAGGAAAAACGCGAAACCCAAATCCCGAATTCAAAATACTGAGCAAAAGGAATCATCTTCACAAGAAACATCTACGAAAAACCAACTGGAAATTAGAGAACAACAAAGTACTCAATAAGAAAAAAAAAAATAAGGCACCTGCCGAAGAGTTTCTTCAGTGGTGAAGTGGGACAGTCGACCCACAAAAATTGTACAGTAGGGATCACCAATAACCTTCGGGTCACCAAAAGGGTCGTCTAAAAATTCCATTAAAACCAGAAATCCAGATTGAAAACTGCTTGACAAAAGCTATACAAGAACAAAAACCAGAGTAAAATGGAAGAAAAGTATAGAGAAGGGAAAAAAGAATTACATAGCCCGGAACTGGAGCAAAGCAGAGCTCGACAAACAGCATTATCGTGAGGATGAATGTCAGTTCCATCAATACTTCCAGCTTGAATTGGATGATACGATTCTGCGTAGAATACTGAATTGATACTTTTGCTGCCATAAGTATTGCTCATCGTTTTTTTCTCTCCTCCTCAAGGGAATAAACAGAGTTTATGGAGAAGGAGAGTAAATTTATAGCTGTTTATATTTAAGGGTCTGTTTACAATTTCGTACATTATTAAGGGTCGATTTTATAATATTAAACTGATCCAATTACCCCCCTCCAATCTTCTTGACTTCTTCTGTCTGTCACCCCTTCCTTTGTTTCTCTCTCACACAGTCACACAGTGATTTTCATAAAACTCAGCTCAACCCAGACGGCCAGAATCTTCTATTAATCTCTCTGAACCTCCTGATTCATTCAACACCAATCATCATCTGAAACCAATTCTTTTTCTTTTTCCCTACACGATTTCTTGAGTTTCTCATCTGTGTTGGGCTCCGATTCTCTGTTCTTGTTGTTGGAGATAAAGAGGGAAAGATTTATTCCAAAAAATAATCCAACAAAATGGGGAAGAATCAAGCTTACAAAGCTATGCAGAGAGCAAGGCTAGGGGCCAATGGGGCTGGTCCTGAAGAGGTCAATGATGGCATGGTTCGTACCCTTCCGTTCTCCCTATATCCCTTTTTTTGTCTTTTGTCCTTTAATTTTTCTTTTCTTTCAAATTAATTAGATTTGCTTCTCTTCTGGTGAAGTTGGAATTGATTATTTTGTTATTGCTAACTCTAACTAGGCTTCTTTGTTCTTAATGTCATCTGGGATGATTATAAAGTTTGCGTTTTTGCCAAGAGATTTTCTACCTGACGAGTATTGAATAATTGATCAATTGGATATCTATAATTTGTTGGTTGTAATAGTTGTAATGAATTGTGATCCAGTAACTATCATGAACATCGATCGTTTTAGGTTTTCTTTTGTATTTATTTTTTGTAATTAGACCTCAACCCTCATTTTGGGATGTCTAAATGTGTAATTCCTCTTTCACTCCATTCTTATTTCATAAATTTTTAGGGTTCAAATCAGTGAACCAAGGAGTTCATAGGTTCATTGAAGTTGTAGTTCGTTTTAAAGAACATGTTAATAATATTGTTTGAAACTACTAACAATGGAGGCTGTTGTCTCTGGAGCATAACTTTTTGCATCTTAAATGAGCTTTTAGGTTTTTGTATGTACTACTCTACCTGGGCAAGTCCTATATATTTTGTGCCTGCAACTTTTGTTGTTTAAGACTTGCTTCTCTTGCTCTATTTTTTCTTATTCTCCTAGATAGTAACTTTGAGTGGACTAGGCGATATTTCTGTGCATATTTTGATGAGGACTGTCGCAGGTGGATGGTTCTTTTCATTCACCAGAGTGGCATGCTGCACGTCTGGCAAGCCTCAATAAATCACATACTGTGACTTGGGAAGAGTTCAAAAAGAAGCAGAAGGTACTCTGCTCCTTGTTGCTTTGATTATTTTGGGTTACTATGAAGGTTTCTAAAAACTGCTTTCATTGTTGCATGAAAACTTCATTCCTATGAAAGAAAAGCACTTGTTGCTATGATTATTTTAGTTTACTTTAAAGGTAGCTAAAAACAGCTTTTATTGTTGCATGAAAACTTCGTTCCTGCAAAAGAAAAACACTTGAATGGACCTTTTGTAGTAAGCCAAGTCATACAATGGCATTTCGTGTGAGACTTGTTTTTTTTTAAAAGTGAGTTTAGATTGATGTATCTGTAGTTTGAATCATGAGGTACAGAATCAGGAACCTTTAGATGCATCTTTGCTTTGTTCACCTATCTTTATGATGCTGACTTATTGCTGAAATATTTGCCTGCTATACTGATTAGTGATGGCCCTTCAAATGTCGGACCTGTCGAAACTGGTATAGGTTTGGGTTACTTGCAAGGACCATTGTATCTGAGTTCTACATCTGCCTTAACTATTGTTTGATTCATAAGTCTGAGTCTATCTGTTCGTTGTGTAAAAGCTGTGATTTATTATTGTTAATCAGGCAAAGGCTAATGTCAAATTTCAAAAAAGTGTGCGATTGTATCAGCTGGTGATGTAAGCCTAAGCCTGGGAGGGATTATGTCATTCTTTTATTCACGTTGTTACCAGGATGGGGAAATTATTTATAGAAAAAAATCTTGCTATATTTTATCACTTCTTTGAAAACTGGAGTTGGATGTTTTGTATTCAGTACTAATAATTAGATTGTCCTATCAACTTAGAACTGACCTTCACCTGAGTTTTCCCCTACTGTTTTTTTTTCCCTAATTGCACTCTGTTTAGTAATAATCATCAACGGAAAGGTATTTGTTTTGTGGATGACTTCTGATTTGTTGTCTTTATTTTTGTAAATTGCACCCTTTTGTTGGTTTCTTATGGGATATTTGTTAGGAAGAAGAGATGAGAAAGGGGGAGTTAGAAGCAGATAAAGATAAAATGATGCGGGAATATAGAGCTCAATTGGATGCAGAACGGGCATTAAAACTAGCTAAAGGAAGAAATCATTCGAGCAGTAAATCTTGTCGAAAGGGTAATGTTTCTTTTATAAGAATAGACAAATACTTTTCTTGTTACACAGGATTCTCATTCCCTTTATTTTTCCTCTTTTTTTGCTCAGATAAGAAAGAGAAAGATAAGGATTCAAAGAAGCGTAGTAGCAGAAGCAAGAAGAGAAAGGTACACCTAATTAGTTTTTCCTTGGTGTTATTGAGAAATTTATGTTCTCCTTGTGCTTATAGACTTATATTACTAAAAGATTCCTTGAAAAAATCCACAATATCATTTGGAGTGAGCTTATCCATTTGTACATCCAAGTCCAACAAAAGACTTGAGGAGGTGTTGTCTTCTATGAAATTTATTCTGGGCTGTAGACAGTTTATATCAGCAGCTTATACTTGTTCGGGATGAGTTTGGATGTTTACCTCGGTAGGCTAGGTACCTTTGCCACTTTTCATTTTTTTAAGTACCTGAATCTATTGTTATGGGGGCGATGATAGAAGGGCTTCCTAAAATTCCCATTGACGAGAATCTACTAGGAGGAGATCTTTTTGATGTTCTTCATTAGAACCATATATTTTTATGTCATTCAACATAAAACATATGTGAGGGATAAAAAATAAGCCCATTTATTTCTCCTGTTCGTGTCTTTCCGGAGATAATTAGTTAGAAGATTTCCGCAGCTACTCTTTAGAAAGTAGTTCATTGAGGTCCCGTTATTTATGAGTTTATCAGTAATTGGAGCTTAAGAACCTTTTTGGTAGCTTTTACTGTCCTTTGATTACTACTTCCAGTCTCCACATAGAAATTTCTATGCAGCCTAATAAAATGTCTCCTGGTCCTGCTGAGTTCATTTCAAGAGTTTAATTAGTTTTGATGAAATTATATTTACTTTGGAATGTGCGTGGTGTCTGCAAATGGACCAAATGTACACCCTTATCTTAGATTTCTTGTAAGGAGCTCATTTCATGGATCCTGCTTCTTTGCAAAAAACAAAGAAAATGCGTCGTATTTTGTGTTCATGTCTCATCATTGGTGCTTTTCAATCTAGCATTCTTTTGTACTTCTGAAGTTCTTGCATTTACAGTCGATATGGTTTTGTTGTTCTTGTGTTGATATTTGGCCGTCTAAATGTAGCAACAAAACCTGCACAAATCAGATTTTGTCTTTGCCGTCCTCAGAACTTTTTTGTTTGGGTCACTGAATAGATAGTATTTGCCGGTAGTTTTATGTCTATGCTTGAAATACATACAACACTACAGAGCGTGAAACCAATATTGCTTATTGCATGGAAATATCATTTTGATTGAAACTTATGGCCGCTAATCTATTCTAAGCACATTCCATCGCCATATATTTTTAAAACATCTGACTTTTTAATTCATTTTCTACATTTGTCGAAGTGTGGCTAATACTTAGCTAACATTATTTTGGTTTATTCATGGTTAGCATTCAAAGAAATATTCAGACTCCAGCTCTTCAAGTTCGTCATCGGATTCTTCAAGCAGTGATGATGAGTCAAGAGGATCAAAGTCAAAATCTAAGAGAAGGAAGAAAGAAAGAAAACACAGATCAAGATCTAAGCATTCTAGTAGTGATAGCGAACCGGAGGGCCCTTTGCCACTTTCCAGATTTTTTGGGAACGTCAAAAGCTGAATTTGCTGAATGTGTATTATCATCATTGCTTATAACAGCAGTTGAAGAGATTCTTACTAAATCAACAGGATCTAGGAGTGCAGTTTTTGTAACTGTATCTATATTCTATGTTGGTGATACGTTAAATTGGTTCTGTAATTTATTATGGATACATCTTGATGATTGTTCATTAAAGATATGAATGTTAGAGATCTGAATGATCTTGAAAGACCTCCAATTTTAGAACCTGCTTAATTTTGTGGTATGCTCTTCTGATGGAATAAGGTATTAATCATGCCTAGAAATAACTTTTAGACAATTATTTTAGGATGGGAGAATATAACGTACTCCGTCTGTCTCATAATTATTATCTAGTATGTATTTTTATTTGTAGTTCGAATTGTACTAAAAGTTAAATCTCAAAGTGAATAATAATTTTGGTACAGAGGGAGTATATATTTTCAAACACATTCTGGGTAGAAAAAAAAGCAATCAAGAAAGGAAAAACCACAGATTCAGATACATTAAAAACTTGAAATCAACCTGAGTACAGACAAAAATGAAACCCACCCCTTACAACAACATGGCAACCCGCCATCAAATATCTTAACAAAACCAATCAGTTCTTGATTGGATCATATATACATGAAAAAGGTTAAAATAAAATGAAAAAAAAAGGTAAAAAGAAGAAAGAAAAATGATAAAAATCTTCAAGTCACACTAGTTAACGGAACAATAATACAGAAAGTCTTAATCACATTTAGTGATATTCTGGGTTAAATGCCATAGCTTCCCTATAAATAAGCTCCTTCATCTGATCCTCAGTCAAGGCATGCTGCTCAAAGTCAAAGCTAAATGGAGTCATGCAAACCGGCTCGTCACTGATATCGTGGAGTGAGTTGAGGTATGGGTGTGCCAATGCATCTTCAACTGATAAAACACAGAATAAAGGGGATGTAAGAGCAAGAAACAAATCTCCCAGAGAGCAGTGAGAATTAGAAGGCAAAGGAAAACTATGCTAGATGAAGCTTAGTCTTATCCAGATGAAAACAATCAAAGACTTCAGCATCGGTACAGTTATATGATGTTTTAATGCCTTCCCAGGGACTAGAAAGCTTTTGAAAATAGGAGGAAGGCGCAACAACATGCGTAACTTTGAAATGCCGAACAGGTATTTAACTTCTACACCAGTTTGACTAAAATGTAGGTATATTATACACTTTTTGAGATCATACACCCTTTTCCTGAGTAGTATACTCCACTAGTTTGAAAACCATGGTCACTGAGACTGGTGCAGCGATATATTCCAGATGGTAGTTCTTACTGGATAATGCAAAGGTCATAATAGAAAAGTGTGTTACAAGTCCTGGAAGTCCTTCAAGACCACATAAACTTCTATTCAGTTCCTTTCCACCTTATGATGTTCCAAGTTTCTTTTTGCTTTTCTCCTTTTACTTATGTGTGGTCAAAGAATAAAAAAATAATTGAATAGTTGTAGTGCAAAACTACACAAAAGAAAGTGAACATTCAAAACAAAACTCTACAGAGGTGATAATAGAAGTTACTGCATTATGAAGACAGTATTCCTGAATGGTGATAGTCAGTGACAAATGAATAACAAACCATAAGTAAGAAATAACCTCATACGACCAAAACGAACAAGGAACCATATGACCAAAGGACATTCAAATATACTAAGCAGATATTAGTGACACAATTGACGACCAGACGGCCACTTCTTTGTGAATTCCTACCGAATCATATGAGTGGTGAAATCTAATCATGAAGGCCAGGAAGAGAATTTCATGGGAAGGTCTTTCAAGACAACGGAATCCTTACCAGTAATCCTCTGTCTTGGATCAAATGTCAACATTTTCTCAACTAGGTCAATGGCAGCAGGATGTACTTGTGGAAACTTCTCAGCAAAAGACTGCCGGCGATATAGAGGAAGTTGCCTGATGTATCGTTTAGCGTTTTCATTCAAAAAGCCCAGATCAGCCTCTGATGGAGTGCCAATCAACTGCAAAAGCAAAGTTTTGTAGCATGCTTATCTGAGAAATGATGTCTGAGCTACTCTATAACAGGTGAAGATAAATGAAAGAGAGAATTCTAAATGAACTTCACAGATATCTATGGTGTTTGTGTGTATCATATTTTGACATTAACTACTCTCATTTTTATTTTATGCACCATAAAAAAATTATAACACCGAGTACAAGAGTACAAGAAACAGTAAATTTAGATGCTTCTATGTTCTATACCAAACACAACACAATCATTTCTTTTCAAAGCATTTTTTGTGTCAGCTCTTCTGCAATGGCTTTCTTCCATCACAATGGCAGTCCACTTGAATATAATGCGTCTTAAAGCTTGCCGCAGGAAAGTGTTTTGATAGCATAACTTAGAATCTTGTTCCACGTCTCTTAATAAAGTAATCTTTCATTTTTCGGTCTGGTAAACCTTCCATCAGTCAATACTCTCACAATTAAACAACTTCACATATTTTACTTCTGACCTAAATTTAGCTAATTATCAGTATCCTTAGAAACAATATACAGGTAGCCTGAATACCGTAGAAAATTTACTAAATAACTAATGATCAAATGAGCAAAATAAAGAGTAAATGCCATTATCGCCAGTCGTCACAATTTACCAGTGAGTGTACAAAGCTTTTTATCCAACATAACTACAGAAAGTAAAGGCCAGTTTAGACAGATGGACCCCTGATTGAGGCACTCATTAGTGGTCCACAGAAAGTAAGCACCGAGTACTATTAGAGCTATTAGAGGGTGAGGAGAATCAGAAACATTCCTTGCCAAATATCACTAGCCTTCCTCAGTAACCTAGTCGCACTAGGCTCTGAAGCTAGCTTTAGAGGTTCCCCCTGATTCCAGAATGGCACACTTCTAGGAGTCAATAGGAAGAAACAGCTTGGAGTACACATGCTCTTGTTGAAGAAGCAAGGACTTAACACAAAAGCAAAGACAAGCCACAATATGACATGCATAATCCCACATGAAATACTGAGGGAAGGTCTTTAGTTCATAAAATTCACAATTGCCTTTCCTCAAACAACCAAAAATCCACTTAGCATGCATTTTGAAGCAAAATATTTTAGTTCAGTAACCAAGAAGTGGGGTTTTGAATCTGACACGGGTACGCCGGAGCACCTCAAAGAGGTAGTCTATTCGAAAGTAATGGAACTCCAAACCATGTGAAACTCCATAACCACAAAAACTTCCTCTCCTTTCATTTGAACTTA
Organism: Oldenlandia corymbosa var. corymbosa; assembly: GCA_949775105.1. Taxonomy (NCBI): domain Eukaryota; kingdom Viridiplantae; phylum Streptophyta; class Magnoliopsida; order Gentianales; family Rubiaceae; genus Oldenlandia; species Oldenlandia corymbosa. The sequence goes on from OX459123.1 coordinate 4,408,547, forward strand.
AGACAGGAACAACTAATAAAATAAACTTGCGATTAGAGATACCTCCATAAGAAGCCGGAGCTGATGCACATGATCTCTACCCGGAAACAGAGGTTTTCTGTCCATCAACTCCATAAAAATGCAACCGACTGACCACACATCAATAGCTGTAGTGTAGTCAGAAGAATTCAACAACAGCTCTGGCGCTCGATACCATCTTGTAACAACATACTCAGTCATAAAATCTGTTTCAGATGTCACACGAGCTAATCCGAAATCACATATCTTTAGATCACAGTTTGCATTTAGAAGGAGATTGCTAGGCTTCAAATCTCTGTGCAAAACATTTGCAGAATGAATGTATTTCAATCCACGGAGAATCTGATACAAGAAATACTGCACAAAGAAAGAAAAGTTTTTTTGATATCAGATGTAACCATTCTTGCATCCTCAATGCTAAAAAGAACAACATATTAAGTTTGATGCTACATAATTTGTGTCAGTGGAGCTATGCTAAGGTTAAAAGCAAATTACCAACAGTGAAAGACCTAAATATATAGGGAACTGATTATTAGATTGAACAGACATAACTGCTTTGCATGAACTTTGTTATGTAAGCAAATCATATTATAGTTCAGCCAAATGGCGGACGTTACAGACTTGATATCAGTTGGTCCCATAACCCAGAATATCAGAGTGCAATCAGAATGGGCGTTTAACCGTACAAGTGGATGCATTAGTTTCTTCCTTAAGAATGATTCAGCAGAACTATGTGTTCCTAAGAGGAATGAGAAGTTCAATAACGAACCTGGCAATGCTCTTCTGATAGTGCTTGATTAGAACGAATAATTTGATGGAGATCAGTATCCATAAGCTCATATGCAATATAAACATCATTAAACAATTCCCTTTGAGGTGGTGGTATTATATCCCTAATAGCAACAACCTGCGGGGCAAAAATGACGACCATTAAGCACTATAAGACACAAAAAGATGAGATACTTGTCTTTAAGTAAACATAATCACAATACCTATGATAACTAAATCGAGAAAGAGAACACTTTTTAGACACATGAAGAATGGAAACAAAGTAACAGAGAAAGTAAGGGTAACTTTCCTGCTACCAGAACAAGACTATAGTTAACTTCCCTTATTCATCAGAAAGTGCTAGTGCAAACTTACAGACCGGAGTGGCAATGCATGGAAATACAGCCACTAATCAAGAAATGGATAGATTTATAGCGAGTCAACAAGTAGGGGTGAATAAAATATAATGTTCATAGTTTAAAAATTTAGGTTGGCTGAAATAGACTAACATACAGAAGAATCACGCTGCAAAGGAGAAAGATAAAGAACTAATTGACAAGCAAATATTATAACATCAACATGAGCTAAGCAGAAGAGAAATACTGCAGATAGAATACAACCGACAATAATCTTCAATATAGAGCAAATCGATCTATAAATTACAAGCCAGGACATGAAGCAAAAACATAAACAAGTTTATTCTGATGTATTTCTTGAAACCACATTCAAATAGTTGAAGTAATTTCAACTGAATGATCCCGTATAGAAGACACCTACGAACAGTAGTAAGGAAAAAAGGAAGATAACAGTTTGCAGATACATTTCAAAAAATCTGAGAAATGTATTCCCTCAAATCACCCAAGCATCTACCATGAGGAGCTCACCTATTTAGATACAGGAAACTCCTATCTACAAACACCTTATGAACAACACCCATACAGCAGAGCATTTGAAAGTTTTAAGACTTCTTTGAGCAAATCATAATCATTATCTGCGAGGCCCTTAAAAGTTCTATATATATACCATTTGACAACCATGTATGAGGCACAATAACTACCAAAGAAGACCACAATGTTAATAGTAGCCTTGATTAAGTTTCTCCCTTCCAACATAGAAATACATATCTCTCCATTTAGAAAAATCTTTAAAGTTAAAGTAGTAAGATATTTATATTCATTTCAATATTCATTGAAAAGAATAACTGAGCTCAACAGCCCATAAATTCACAAAGAGGAGCAATTCAAAGATAAACATTAGCTATACAAACAGCATCTCAATGCAATCACCAGATCATACAGTCTCATCCCCAAGCTCACCATAAAGCTCAACTACCAAGGACGTTTATATACACCATCAGTGCATATGACACTCACAGTACTGAGATACTGAATATTTAAATCCTAACATATCATGAAGTTGAGAAGTGTCAGAGTAAAAATCCAGACCCATTCACAAAAAATATCATAATAAGAGCTCACATTACATTAAGCTAGAAGATTGGTTCTATGTTCGCATTTTGCAATAAATAAAGTAAACCACACAAGACATCAGCAATCTGATTTTTTTTTTTTTTTTTTTAAAAAAGGGGCCAATATTTGAATCCATTGTTCAATCTTTCATAAAATTCAAGTGCACTTCCACACAAAGCAGACCATGTAACTTCGATTACCAAATTATCCTCAAAATCTAATGATGCAAACTACAGAATGATAAACTTACTCAACAAATACATCATACGTTGTCAGGCAAATAAAAATAGACAAAAAAGAAAAGAAAAAGAAATGACTCACTGACGTTTTCATGATCCATATGCCGAAGAAGTTTAATCTCACGCAACGTTCTCTTCGCATCGATCTTATTGTCAAACGCATTCGCTATTTTCTTCAGAGCTACGTGCTCATTCGTCTCCGAATTCAATGCGGAGCTAAAAAATAAAAGGCCATGAATACAGAATAAAACAATACAGGGATAACAATAAAGATATGATCGAAGGGGGCGGCGAAATCACCAGACGATGCCGTAGGCGCCTTTGCCGATAGGCATAATCGGCGGTTTGTATTTGGCCGTGACTTCGAAGATATTCCCGAAGATATTGTACTGAATAAACCGTCCGCCGTGGCTCAGCACGGCGGGAATATTCTCAACTCCCGCCGCCGCGTACGGCTGCTGCTGAGACGGCTGAGGAGGTGGCGCCGCCGACGCATCCGTCATCACGGCGTCCGAGGGCTGAGCTGAATCTTCCATTTCTAAATAATTATTTTATTTTCTCTCTTTTTTTTGCACACTCTAATCTATTAATCGAGTTAAAAATGAGGAAATAAAAATGAAAAATTAAATTAAAAAATAAGAAAAATGAATTAATAAAGTATCAAAAATTAATTAATCCCTCTCCCTTGGTGGAGGAGGAAAGCCAAAAAGCTTTGCTGGTATTGGTTTTGTTTTTGACCTTTGAAGATGAGAGTAGCTCTGTTTTACTCTGTATGCGTGAGGCTATTTATATATGATGAAGACTACCACTGTGTGACTGTGTGAGAGAGAGTTTTTTCTCTACAATTGGCAAGTGGCAACTAATTGGGTCCCACTCCGTTATCATTTTTATCAGAGTTCACTGCATGTAATGTAATGTAACTATGTAAGAGTAAACATCACCCAGTTTTACTGTTTTCCAAAGCTGTAGAAATCAAACCCCACGTAATCTTTTATAAAAGTTCATAATTTTTCTTGAAACACTCATTTTAATTTTCCTTTCATTTTCTTTTTTCATTATCGCTTTGACTGTAAGATGTAAATTACATTTTTCTTGTCGATAATTTAGTAAGGTTCATATATATGATACCATTAAATAGTTTGTCGTATCTAGAAATTCAAATTTATATCCATTTATAAAAGTAACTAATAAGACCTTTTTTTGGATGATAAAAGTAACTAATAACAACTTAAATTTTATTTTCTCCCAAAAAAATCATAATGAATCATGCTAGTGACTTATTAGTATGAAGTGGAAAGGTGAAGAGGTAATATGTTACAAATGATCTTTTAGGTGTATAATATGCCGAGACGCCGAGTAATAATTTAGGGGTTAATCGTAAATTATTCAGTATTGAAATTATATAACTTTATTTAGGAGAATATTCTCGATAATTAGTTGGATTGTTCTTACTTCTCAAGGGATCATTTTTAATTCTAAGTTCAATCATATTGTTTTAAAGAAATGATATATATGTAGATGCTATCCTTCTGTACACAATTTCTTTCTTTTTCTCATTTATTGTGCGCTTTCTCATTATCAATTGCTATCTTTCTCTATAGTATGAAGCACTTATTGTAGAAATCGAACAACGATCTATTGGTTAAGGTAGATGGACTTTAATTTAGAAAACAACTAAGGTTCGATTCTGTTGGACCGATTTTAACACATCCGGTCCACACGAGTTGGGTCGATCACAGCAAAGTGTTAAGTCAACAAATATTAATTGGCCCGCGGGAATTAGCGAAACTGAAGATAGGACGGCGGTCTACAATTCGAATTCAACAAGCATTCGTCGACAACATAATCCAAGTCAGAGAAGGATTCTTATTGCAACATCAGTCTTTATCGGATTCGACTTTGGCTGCAACACAACTAGGGTTGACCGGAGATGTATAAAAAGCAATGAAAAACGAGACGGCAACACACACAATTCATCATACAGAATCAAATATTTTAGTCTTCTTTATAGCTTTTTGCCATTTATTTTCTTTCAAGCTTTCTTGCATTTCTTTACAAATTGTATTGATTAGCATAAATTTCTATATGTTTTCTCGCTATTCACAGCCTATACGTTCTTTATCGAATCAATAAAACTGGCCTTTGTGGCCGGTTTATTCATCTTTTTGGAGTTCTTCTATTATTTCGTCAATAAAAGTTCTTATATTCGAACCAGTTTTGTGTCGAAGGTATTGGCATTTTGTGACGATCTTAACGTTTGGACTCCGCATTTTGAGAATATCACATAATCGTTTGAGATTAGTTTGAGTCAGATTGGATCTCACTTTCAAATATAATTTTGACTCAAACATAAAAATTTGACACGCCCGGTGGAACCGATTTGCGTGTTCCAGGCATTGTGCGAAAGAAAGAATGATGTCGATGCCTCAATCATCAACACCTATACAATCAGTGGGTCAAGTGTCAACGCCAATTCAAACTTCTGCGTCAGGAGGAAGTTCAGTACCAATGAGTACTCCTGTTCGTGTTTTAGCAATTGAGTCATATTCAACAGCAGTGACTGATCAATCAACCGATTTTGAATGGCAGTCTAATCAGCAGTGGTTTACTATGTACATATTGGGTCAGGCCTTTTTAGCGAAAGGTCTAGCTTTCTGGGATCTTTTAGGAGCCCAGGTTTCCAGATTCTAGCGTTTCATAGTCCGGTGTTTCAAAACCCAGTATTTCCTAATCAAGGGCAGGTAGAACAGACTCCACCAACAACACCAGAATTCACGCAGCAAAGATTCATGGCATTGGAACAACAACTGGCCGCACAAGCTACTACAACAGCACGATTGGAACAAGTGTTACATTTGGTAAGCCAATAGAATGTAAACGCAGATGCGGGAAGTTCTGGTGTTAGTGGATCAACATTAACCGGCAACAGTACGGTTGTAGACACTGTACATGTGGAAACACCTCCGTTTAATATGGTTAATAATCCATTATACAATGCTATATTCCAGTCATCTGCAAGAAATACCCCAGTACAACATGTTGGCATGGGATTGAACAATAATGGATCACAAACTACTAGAAATGCTATAGGATCTAGATCACATAGTTGGTATTATCCGATAATTCCAAGTCAACCAGCATTCTTGGAACACTGTTGGGGCAACGGATACCTCAACCTAGTTATCATGTGTCTTGGTCAATTAGTCCAGAAGTGCAGTATTCTGGAACCTGCAACAATAAAAATGATGCTATGAGAAATGTTCAGATATCAAACCAGTTTCAGCCGCAGAATACAGCATTTCAGGTGCATACACCACCAGGGCAGGTTCATCAGGGACCAACAATGATACCGTCACAGTTAATTGGACAAGAGGTTGTTCCCCAAATAGCATAAGGTTCGCAAGGAAATTCAGGATCTTCGCTTCAAGGTCCTACTGGTGTAGGAGCAAATCAAGGTCCTTTTATTAAAGTTGCAGAACATGTAGGTCCGAATATTCAAGGCAGCAATGACCGCCGTTTTATAATGTATCAAAATCGGGTCACACTGCCAGTATCAGGCAATACTACTGCAAATTTGGTTGATCCACATATACCCCAAGGGTCTGGTGTAGTAGTTGGTAATCCACATACCATTCCACCACATTTGATGTTGGAGGAAAATAGAGAGGAACAACAGTAGATGGAATATGAGGCAAATCAGATCATGAACCGAAATAGGGCACAAGCCGTCGGCCATCCTTACGGGAACCAACCACTTGGTAATGGTAATCGTCAGCATTTGCAACAACCACGACTTTTCGGTCAAAGGGGTGGTCGTCAACGAGCGGATCTTGGAAATGATTTTCGACAAGAGCCAGATGCAGTAGCAAATGCTAACCAGCAACATGATTTTGAAGTAGAAGTTGAACAAACTTTGAATGCTGAGGCAATGTTTACAAGGATGGTAGAAGACATGGTACGTAAGGAATTAGGGACTGAGATTCCGGAAGTGCCAGGGAAACCGTATCCTAAATTTGTCAAATGGGAACTATTGCCGAGAAATTTCAAGATTCCAGATTTTCAATAATTTTCAGGCGAAGATGACAAGCGGCCTGACGATCACATAAGCCTCTTTGAGTTGCAATGTGGCTCAGTAAGCAACAATGCATTAATCAAGTTGCGTTTGTTTTCTTATCCTTTGTAGGGAACTGCTTTCGATTGGTACCAGTCATTAGCACCAGGTTCAATTCCATCATGGGAAGTTCAATAGAGAGAGTTTTTGTCATACTTCTGCAGGGATACTGCATGGTTATAAATTGTTGATTCGTCAGAGATTCGGCAAAAGTTAGGGGAAACTGCAGAAACATATTTGATTCGGTTCCGCCGGATGTATGCCAAAATACCTGACAAATATGAAGAACCAGCTATTGTCAAGATGGCCATTGTAGGAATCCAGGATTTCAAGGCCAAATTAGCTGTTGCACCACATTCTATCCATTCTTTGAACAATTTGGCAGATATTGTCCGGCGGTGTGAAAAGGTAATTAAAGATAAGCGAGAGAAGAATCCAGGGAAAGCAAAGCAATAGTTTAACAAGAATCTAGTTGTGGAAGTAAATCAAAATCATTGGACACATGACGATGAGGATGATGAGTATAATGTCAATGCTGCTGAAATCGTCAATGTTCATAATTATACATGTGAAGCATTGCGTCGGCCTGATATGCCACATGCTTATAACACTCTACTAGATGAGAACCGACCGGAAATGGATGTATGAGAACCGACTACTATACACTATAGTAGTCGGTTAGGTCACGTTTTAACAGTGAATTATTTTGAACTCTATTAAATTTGACTATCTATATGAGAACCGACCAGAAATGGATGTATGAGAGACATTTAGAAGGAGTAGGTCCATAAATCCAAGTTTTGTTGTTGTAGTTAAGTCATTCATTGAATATGCTTGTTAAAAACCTGCTTTTATGGACATTGATAAGATATAGTGTCCTTGTAGTAGATGTACAAGCAAAAGATATGTTTTGCCCGATGAAACTAAATTACACCTTCTTAAGAAGGGTTTCATTGACGACTATGATGATTGGGTTTGCTATGGAGAAGAACCAAGGGGTGAGACTTCATCGCAAACTCATCACAATGAGGGAAATCTTTTGGGATCAAACACATATCGAGACATAGTCATAGATGTGATTGGTCCAAGCTTTGATCCACACTTTGGGGAAAGTGGTGGTAATGAAGAACCCCTCGACCCAAAAACTCAAAGATTGTATAACTTGATCCAAAAGGACGATAAACCCTTATATCTGGGATGTTCAAAAGTCTCGCAATTGTCACATGTGACTTGATTGTTGAATATCAAGTCACAAAACGGATTGTCTGAGAAAGCTTATGATGATATCTTAGAGTTATTCAAGGATTCCATTTCCCCCGAAAATAAATTTGTCGATAGCTTTTATGAAATAAAAAAGTTAGCTTCCGATTTGGGTTTACTGTGTGAGAAAATCCATTGTTGAGTTAATGGATGTATGTTATTTTGGGGTGAGAACATAAGCCTTATAAATTGCACAATCTGTGGCCATGCTCTGTATAAACCGCGAAATGAAGGTGCTAAGAGAAGAAAAACGGGAAAGTTGTATAAAATCATGCATTATTTTCTTCTTACACCTAGGCTTCAAAGGTTGTATGCTTGCGAAACCACCGCAAACATATGCGGTGGCATAAAGACCATGATAAACAAGGTGTTATGCGTCATCCTTCGGATGGCAAGGCATGGAAGCAGTTTGATACTATATATAGTTCTTTTGCATTGGAATCGAGAAATGTAAGACTCGGCTTATGCACGGATGGGTTTCTACCATTTGGCCAATCGGGGAAGCAATATTCTTGTTGGCTAGTGACTGTTACTTCATACAATTTGCCACCATGGATGTGCATGGAAGAAGAATATATGTTTTTAACCATTACTGTGACGGGTTCAAAAAATCAGAAACAAAAGATAGATGTTTATTTGAAACATTTGATTGCGGAATTGTTAGCTCTTGGGGAAGTTCCCACGTATGACGTTTCTACCAAAAAGAATTTTCATATAAGAGCCGGACTTTTGTGGACTATTGGTGATTTCACTTGGGCCGATAACCATTCATGGGTCCGATAATATTCCTTTATGGGTCATTGGGCTAGCTAAAGCCTTAACAATGGCCCAAGCCCATCTTGAGAAAGGAATATTCTCAGAGAATATTCCCCTCACCTTATCTATATATACCCCATTTTTGGTGGTGGAAAGTAAGCTCACTATCACTCTCTTCCTAGCTCACATGCTTTATTTCTATCACTCCTCAGACTAACTTGCTCGTCGGAGTGCTAACCCTTGTTTTGCAGGTCTCAGGTTCATAGACACCGTTGACTCTCGTCTTAACGGATTTCACCCTCGACAAGTGGTGCCGACTGTGGGGACTGTCAATGTCCTCAATTGAAGGTGAATCTTGAGTCTTGGTGTCTATAGATCTTGCCTGAGAAAAAAGGGTTGTGAGCTGCAAATGTGGGTTTCTGAATCTCACCTACCATTCTGGTTTTTGGGGAGTTAGAGTTGCATCCTTAAAAGTTAATCAGGCAAGCTCTTGGGCAAAAACCCTTTTGTCTGCATAAAGAGTAGAAGCTTTCTGGGGCAGGGTTTTTGACCTCATTGTTTCAATTTTAATTAAAATTAATCAAACCCCATTTGTGAGGAGTTTTGCTCTTTGAGCTACTGGGGGTGGGTTCGGCCGCTTTCTTTCCTTTTTCTTGAAGGCCAAGATTGACGTCCACCGCCAAATCTTGTCAGCTTTTGCCATCATTAAATCTGAAGCCATCGTTGGTAGTAGCGGCTTTAGGCCCCATGGCCAACTCTCTTTCTTGCCTAGAGCAGCCGGACGGACCGAGGCCATTAATTTCAAGGCCAAAAGTGAATGCTATTTTGGCTCCAAAATAGCAGCTTCGCAAATAAAAACATGGCGTAGTTCGTCGTCATCTTCGGCAGCCGCGACCCAATCCGTGGTCGGTCACAAGCAAGATCAAAGTCGGAAGTCGCCTCGAACATTAACCGTCGGCCGAAGCTTGGTCTCAAATCCACCATCGGATCATTATGGGAGTCCGGTTGCGAATGTGGCGTCGGTCGATCTTCTTTCTTGCCTAAGAAGCAGCAACCGTCGGATATTACTTTATTGCCCACATCCGATCTTGAGGTTATCATTGTGCAGCTTCATCATCGACCGCCAGCCTTAATCGTCCTCCTGAAGCCATTAGCTGTGGCCGAAGCTTTCATTGACAAATAACTTAGTCTTCGGCTTCGGCTTCGGCTTCGGCTTCTTCCAGGTCATGCTAAGTTGCAGCAGTCATCAACGTCCGATCTCAAGTTCAAAGCCGGGATCGGGGGGAGCTTTGAAGCTGGCAGCCACGGTCCAGATCGAAGTCATCGTCGGCAGCGGCAACTTCGGGTCACCATCGGCCAAGGAAACTCCAGGGCATCCTTAGTGCCGTCGGCCATGACTCTCCGTCACTTTCAATAACCTAGGTCAACTTTGGTGTAGAACCATAAGCTTCCTTGTCTAAAGTCATCATCGGTGGAAGCTTAATCCCGAAGTTACCATCCCAAGCCGCCATCGGCCTCCGATCCAAAGCCATCGTTGGCAACCAGGTGCGAAGCAGCCATTGACCTCCGATCCAAAGTCATCGTCGGCCGTTTTCTTGGTGGATTCATCCGGAACGGAGCTCTGCCATCAGCAGCAGTTACCATGGCGTCCGGAACTGACTCCTACTTCAGCCTTCGTCGGGTTCAAAGCCGAGAACGGGGGAGCTTCGAATCTTTAACAAAACCATGTCCGGTCAACCACAAAACCAACGGTGAGCTTTCACCTTCTTCAACAAATCCGAAGCCACCTTCGAACGATCACCAGCGTCGACCCCGAGCCCGGCGTCCGACCCCGAGCACGGTGAGCTTCGAACGATCACCTCCGAAGTTGTCATCGGTCCCAGCAACCAAGCTCCAACAAGGTTTGAATCGCCATCTTCGTCCTCGATTTTGGCTTCGGTTTCTGCCTTCGGGTTTGATTTCACCTCAGAGTCGGCATCGATTCAGGGCGGTTGGACGAGCTTCGGGGTCGAACGATTGGGGTCGGGCGTCCAGCCTCGGCTGATTTCAATGGAGCCACTCTCACCCTCGATCCGGGAAGCAACACTTTGGACTGGAGAAAGCTTCGGGCGGGAAAAGGCTACAAAGTGTAGAAATTTCAAAAGTTTTGCAATTGGGTCCCTTTTCTTCCAATTATTTACAAATCGACCCCAAAGTCTTTGAAATTGTCAAATCGGCCCCAAAGTCTTTGAAATTGTCAAATCGACCCTAAAGTTTCAAAATGATACAATCAGACCCCTAACAAAGATTTGGAGGTCCATCTGGGAGCTTTATAAGCCAATTGCAAGGATCTCGTGCATCATTAGGAGCTCTCCAAGGCTATAGCCCTACACCACAACGAAGATAAGTGTTCTTAACCACTTTATCACCATTCGATGGTCAATTTTCTTAAATAATTTTATTTGGGGGGAGGAGTTGGATATGTGATTATACATATTTCCTCCTTGCTACTCGATTATAAATTCAATCAAATGCTTAAAATGACATAGCCAATATAAATACACCATTATGGCATGACATATAGAGAATAGAGCTATCATAGTTCATACACTCTTTGTGCTTTCGAATGTGGTTCGTACTTGACTATGTGCTATGCGCTCCCTTACCCTCGGAAATATGAGGAAAAGGAAATAAAACTATTTAAGAAAACATATACTTGTTCTTGGGTAATATATCTATGCTTGGTGGTTTGAAAAGGTGGATTGTTTTTTGAAAGTTTGGTCCGAAGACGATCTACCTTTCACTTTGAAATACCATTCTGAAAATTAGATATAATATCATTTCCAAAGTTTTGAGTTATTGAACGGGTGGCACATCTTTTATCTTGAACACTCGCATTCGTGTTGTAAACAAAGATGTAATCCTTCTCTCGAAACTTTGCTAACAAGTGTACGTGGTTAGTATATAACATACTCTTAATTGCCTTTGTGTGTACTAAGAACAAAGGAATAACCCCTTTGCAAAATCTGGACGCCATGCAGGGCTTCACAAATCCGAGGACGTCTACATGTCCGAGGATGCCATCCCAGTCTGTGGATGCCTACACGTCCGAAGATGAAGGCTCGTCAGTTTGAGGACGAAGGCCATCCGTTCGAGGACGAAGGCGCCAGAAAGTCAGCGAAGCCCCTCTCGATCCCCGTGGTCGCTAGCACTGTACAGCCTCCGTGGCCTCCGGCATTCCTACGGCCTCCACGGTCTGGGAGCTTTTATAAGCCCGTATCGATCCCCGTGGTCGACGGCACTGTACGGCCTCCGCGGCCTCCGGCATTCCTACGGCTTCTACGGTCTGGGAGCTTTTATAAACCCGTCTCGATCCCCGTGGTCGATGGCACTGTACGGCTTCCGCGGCCTACGGCATTCCTACGGCCTCCGCGGTCCGGGAGCTTTTATAAGCCCGTCTCAATCCCCGTGGTCGACGGCACTGTACGGCCTCCGTGACCTACGGCATTCCTACGGCCTCCGCGGTATAGGAGCTTTAATAAGCCCGTCTCGATCCCCGTGGTCGACGGTACTGTACGGCCTTCGCGGCCTACGGCATTCCTACGGCCTCCGCGGTCTGGGAGCTTTTATAAGCCCGTCTCGATCCCCGTGGTCGACGGCAACGTGTGGCTTCCACGGCCTACGACACTCCTATAGCCTCCATAGGCCTTGATGCGATGGAACCTGTATTGCTTTCCAGAAGGCACGAGTTCAAAGGCAGATGCTAGTTGACAGCCTGGAGGTGCTAGAGAGTCTGTCAGACCCCTTCGACCTTCTGGGGACGAAGGTCCGATCCCGCCACACTTAATCAGGTACATGATATCTTTCTAAGATCTTTTGTGAACGTACCATGTTTTCTTTTTATCTTGAAGATCTAGCATACATGTGAATTGTGCCAACTCAAATACTATAATGATATAACCCATCTAGCCCCAGCCGCTGATGGGCACTAATTACTCCTTGAAACTGTGTCGGTAACCTTGTGGGTACGAAACTCATATGGTCTTGATTTGCCTTAGGGTTAGAAGCTCACGTGGCATTGATCAACCTTTGAGTTTCACACTCGTATGGGTTTGACTTACCCTCGAGTTGAGCACTTACACGGTGTCGATTAGACTTGGAGTTACGCGCTTCTACAGTTTAGATCCACCTTTGAGTCAACAACCCCTTATGGCATCGGCCATCTTTTGAGTTTTATGCCCAATAAGCTTTCGTTCGCTTGTGGGTTACTCACACCCGTAGTCTCGATCAGCCCTAGGCTCGGCCTAACTTCGTCCGTGAAATCCTACTGCTTCCTTTTTAAGCAGGGGGGGAGGGCTCCTAAGGTCAAAGGTCAACAATGTTGCTTTTTATCGTGGCCTACCTGGGAAAAAAGCATCAAGGCTGGGGGGAGGGGCAAAGAAGTTTAAATAACACCTTTACTTCAAAATCCTCTCAAACTTTTTTCTATTATCATCTCAAATATGATAAATTTTCGTGTACTCATGTTCATCCAATCGAATGGGAACACGACAAACGGCGTAAGTCATACGGCTTCGACTAGCCTTAGGGGCTTCGAATTATACGCTCTTACAATTTTGACCACCCTAAGCTGACAAACCTCACGGCCTCAATCAAGCCTCCTTATCTCATACTCTCTCGACTCTGGCTCTATCTTGAGAAAGGTACGCACACGTACTTGATCAGCCTAGGGGTCGTACGAATTCCGTTTTGGCCAAACACGGCCAATGGACGTTCATTACCTACGTAACTTCGATCAATTGAGTCAACTAAACTCAACACATGCCTTCTATGATCGAACCAATAAAAGGAACTCGGGGGGAAGGTCAGGCTACGAGGCAACTTGTCCCAAGCAACTTGTCCCAAAAATATAGGTCCTCCTATTGGTCCGGATCCACTGATGATAACCTAACTTTGTCCGGTGGACCATCATGATCCACTTCTCATTGCCCCTACCTATATCATCGAAGCTTCGGACCTCTTTTGTGTCCATGGGCGACCACAGATGCCCTTACCATGTTATTTGACCTATTTGATAACGTCGAACTCCAAACTCATGCTCCTAAGCAATTAGTAATTCGATGATGATTTTCCTCGGTCTACCCTGTGCCGACACGGGTTGTAATTAACTTACGTTGTGTCCATAGAAACCTTTTGGCCTTCTTTGGACCATCATTATTAGCCTTGGCTACTCGGCTACTTCATTAGCCTTGGTTTATCTCTAGCAAGCTTTTAGCTCCCCAGACGTTCGTCCTCGTCTATTTGACATTCAGATAATGTTCTTCTATCGAGTCATTCTACACTATATGTCTCGGGTTCAGACACAGGGCTGGGTTAACCTCGGGATCGAACTTTTCCTTACATACCCGCTATTGACTGATCACGCAGCAGTTACAAACTTCTATCTATTATGCACCAATGAGGTCTATCTGTGTTATTATTCCAACCTATCACGTGCCGTCACAAGCTTTGACGTCACCTCTTCGAGAAGAATTCTTTGTCACCTTCTTTCTTTCTTGACCTCTTTGTTGGATCGGGAATAAACTCCTCAAACGATTTGTGCCTCTTCGCTCTGGTGTCCACGCAAGTGGCGCACTCAGTTTCAGCTTATCTCTGGGCATGTTCGGTAACCAAATGCGACGGTTCCCTCGACAAGGGTTCGGCGTGACAATGTTTTGCACTCCGATTACAGTACCTGTTATTACTCTTCAGCCACCACGAAGGGTTATGAGTTTATCCGATCAGGTAGACCCCTGAATGGACGGATCCCCCGTGAGTATGCACTACAGCTCCATGCTATTATTTGCCAAGTATTGTATTTGAACCCTGTTATTGCATATATGTGTTCCTCTACTAACACTTGGCGGGGGCACTTGTTGGAGGTGCAACTTCACTTGGGCCGACAACCATTCATGGGTCCGATAATATTCTTTTATGGCTCATTGGGCTGGCTAAAGCCTTAACAATGGCCCAAGCCCATCTTGAGAAAGGAATATTTTAAGGAATATTCTCAGGGAATATTCCCCTCACCTTATCTATATATACCCCATTTTTGGTGGTGGAGAGTAAACTCACTATCACTCCCTTCCTAGCTCACATGCTTTATTTCTATCACTCCTCGGACTGACTTGCTCGTCGGAGTGCTAACCCTTGTTTTGCAGGTCTCAGGTTCATAGACACCGTTGGCTCTTGTCCTAACGGATTTCACCCTCAACAAAATAATTTCAAGAAAAATAGGACAGAAGAGTCTCTACCTCCTCCGACGTTGACAGGTGAAGATGTTTTAAAACAAATTTCAACTTTGGGATTAAAAAACATTACCGAAGTTGATGGGTAAATGTTGAATGCTTCCATATGCAAGTCTAGTGGTTGGAAGAAGAGTATATTTTGGGACTTGCCGTATTGGAGTACTAACCTCATCCGTCATAATCTTGATGTCATACACATAGAGAAAATTATTTTTTGAAAATGTGTTTGAGACGGTGATGGACATTGAAGGAAAAAGTAAAGATAATGCTAAAACAAGAGAGGATATTAAAATTTATTGTAGGCATAAAGAGTTAGAAAAAGATAAAGCAACCGGCAAGTTTCCAAAAGCTTGTTATTCATTCAACAAAGCGGAGAAGAAAGTGGTTTTGTGAATGGTGAAACAACTCAAGTTCCCCAATGGGTATGTTTCAAATATGGGTACATGTGTGGACTTGAACAAGTACAATATATTTGGGATGAAAAGTCATGATTGTCATATATTTATGCAAAAACTAATTCCCGCTGCTTTTTAAAAAATGTTGCCTACCAATGTTTGGAAAGCTTTAACCGAGTTAAGCTTGTTCTTTAGAGATCTCATAAGTGCTGAGATAAAAGAAGAAGATATGCTTAGGCTTCAAAAGGAAATTCCCATTATTTTATGCAAGTTGAAGTGAATATTTTCTCCAAGTTTCTTCGACTCAATGGAACATCTTTTGATTCATTTACCCTATGAAGCAAGACTAGGGGGACCTATTCAATATCGTTGGATGTATCCATTTGAAAGGTTAGTTCAATTTTTTTTTGTTAATAATGTGTTATTCTCTCTAAGGTTTTCATGTAAATATTAGTTTTTTTTTACGTGAGTTAGATTTTTGTGGAATTTGAAAATGAAAGTGACCAACAAAGTAAGAGTCGAAGGCTCAATTTGTGATGCTTTTTCGGTGGAAGAAACTTCAATGTTTTGCTCATATTATTTTGAAGCTCATGTGATCACAATAATGAATAGAGTTACTCGTAATGATATTGGCAGGATTGTGAATTTCGGTGAAGAGAATCAATCTATATGCACATTCCCCGACGGATCATATGGGCAACCAATATCAAGACGCTTGACCAATGAAGAGTATGATGTTGCAAGGTCCTACGTCTTACTAAATTGTAAAGAAATTGATGAGTATATCAAGTAAGTTGTTGGAATTCATTCCAATAAGTTAGTTTTTCCTATTAACTTATTATGACTTCTAATTTAAAATATATAGTTGAAGAGTATTCATCGAGGAGCTTCATGCAAGAGAACCCAATATATCTCATGTGTTAGTTGATTTTATGCTCGAGAGGGAATTCGCGGATTGGTTTCGAGCCTATGTAAGTGTATCATAAATACATAGGTAATTCTTTTTAGGTTTATATTCCATATTGACTTTGAATTTGTTTAAATAGGCACATGATTCAAGGAGCAACATCAATAATAAAGTCATCGAAGATGTCGCCCTTGGCCCTTTACGAAATGTGAAAACTTTTCCAATTTATTTTGTTAATGGGTATAAATTTCACACATGTAAGAATGGAGAGATGTGATTAGCATTCAATAGTGGAGTTTGCATAATGGACTCTAATTATAGTGATCAATCAAGTGATTATTATGGAACTTTGGTAGAAATTGTGGAATTAGAGTACTCTAGGCTTCCTATCAAACGTGTTATTTTGTTCACGTGTAATTGGTATGATACAATTCCCAACGTGTTATAGTTTTTTTTTTAAATCCCACTGTTTGCAGGCACATGCCTTGGGTTGAGAGCCTACACCTTTTGATTTATTTGCCTTTACTCATACAGAGAATCATGATTAAAGACTTTTATTGATTCTACGTCTCGAGAAGTTCATGTAAGTTTTGAAACTAGTGCTGAATGGCATATTCCCTAGATTTAAGTATTCCTTGTTTCTTTTTTGCTATTGGACTTGTAATTTCTATATAAATGAACTGGTTGATGATCTATGGGGGGTTCTGAAATAGATGATGATCTTCAGGGTATGCTGAAATTGTTGATGATTGCAACTGAAATGATAAGTTGCTAACTTTGCATTGCTTATTGAATACTCCTTCAACTGTGACTATGTTTTTTGTATGATTGAAATGTTTGATTATCTCCTGGGGATTCTGAAATGGATGATGATCTTCAGGGGATTCTGAAATTGTTGATGATTGTCACTCAAATGATACGTTGCTACCTTTGCAGTGCTTATTGAATACTGCTTCAACTATGAGTATTGACTATTGTTTTGTATGAATTAAACGGTTGACTATATCCTATGGATTTTGAAATGGATGATGGTATATATCTAGATGATTATGAAATTGTTGATGATTGTCACTGAAATGATAATTTGCTAACTTTGAATTGATTATTGAATGCTCCCAATCAGCTATAAGTATTGACTGTGTGTTTTTTTTTTTTTGTGTGTGTGTGTGTGTGTGCATTGCATGTTAAAGGAGAAATATGTGGCTCTGTGAGACACAGTTCTTCAGGCTGCTGCTGGGGAAGGGATTGACCGTCGACTCAATGCATATACACTTTATTACGAAGTCGTTGGAGGTGAGAAGAAAAGAAAGGTACACGGTCTTGGCTCTAAAGTACCTTCCTATTATCCTTTGGATACTAAAAAGTCAGCACATTCCCATGTAGACAAAAGGTAGAAGAACATTAAAGCTTTGACTAACAAGCTTGATTCATATGCTTTGAAAATGGATAAGATGCAATGTAACATGAATAAGTGGAGGACTACCACGGAGGGCTTTTGCGGGCAAAACGGTATACCACTCCCAGATTTTGAAGCTAATGATGATGAGTCTCTCCAAGGGTCAAAAGATACGGAAAGTGATCTAAATTCAAATGATTCTGATTCTGAGGGAAGTTCAATGGAGGGATGATGACCGTAGTCTTAATTGATGCTTTCCAAATGTTATTTTCAGGTTACTTGGCTTCTATGAACTTTGCTTAGTATGGATGGTTTAGAATCAACCTAAGTAGTGACTTATATGAACTTGTTTAGTTTAGTTTCATTTCATTATTGTGTAACTTTCAGATCTATTGTAGGATGATGAATTTTAATACATAAATATGTTATTTATTTATAATTTTTAGTTGTGTATTTTTAATAATTGTATTATGCTACACAGGGATACAAAAAATTGCATAATTTTAAATATATTTAAAAACATTTACCCACGAAAAATGTGTGGGCAAAAACATTTGATAAAAAAATTTTATTTTCTCCCACGGAAAGAATCGTGGGTAAAAAAGATTATAAAATAAACTAATTTTTTCCCCATGAAAAATGTTGTGGGTAAAAATATCTACGCACAAAATTATTTTTTTTCCTAAGGCCATTTGAGGGAAAAAGTATTTAGAAAAAATATTTATTTATTATTTCTCCCACGGATTTACCCACGAAAAATCGTGGGAAAAAGTATTTGTTAAAACCATTGATTTATTATTTCTCCCACCGATTTACCCACGGAAAGTCGTGGGTAAAAGTATTTGTTAAAATTATTTATTAATTATTTCTCCCACCGATTTACAAACGGAAAGTCGTGGGTAATTCTCATCAATTATATTATTTCAAAAATCATTCTATCACAAAGTACACAAGAAAAATGTTGTGGGTGAATTACCCACAACACTCATATCTAATGGGAGAATTTACCCACAGAGCAATTAACGTTCGTGGGAGAATGGTGACCGACGGGCGATTCTTCCACCTCTTGCTTTTCGTGGGAAAGTCATGGAAGAATCTGTCACCTACCACCGCTTCTGCATTTTACCCACGACTCACGGTCGTGGATACGAACAGGTGTTTTTGTAGTGGTTTACAATGAAGCTTCCCGAGTTTGTCCTTGCGTGCATACTTTCTTGCTGCGAAGTGGACCTCGGTTTGCTGTTTGACAGCCGGTTCATCATACATAGTTCATTGGCTCAGTTTGGAAAAAAATGAACCATGACGAACTCGGAGATCTCTTCCACCGATCAGTCTAAGGGCACTCCTCAGGCGGTGCCTCCTCCTCTTTCCTCGGCGCCGCTCCTTCAACTGAGTCTCCAATCACTTAATCACTCATTCATTGTTAAACTTCATTCTCAGTTGAATTATATTGCATGGCATCTTCGCTTCATGCCGCTATTAACCATGTTTTGTATTGCCGGCATTGTGGATGACTCTAAACCTGCACCGTTGTGCTATCTTCATTCCGTCAGTTATGTCATGCCTCAAATCAATATTAAGTTTGGTATCTGGCAGCAAAAGGACCAGATGACCCCAAATCAATCCTGAGTTTGATGTCTGGCACCCAACAGACCTAGCTTGTTATGGAACTCCTCAATTTGCAAAAAGGTGACTTATCGATCATGGCTCTCCTCTCCAAAATCAAGGGTATCATAGATTCTCTCCAGCTCACCGTCCATTGCATATTTCCGGCAGAGTTGAATGCCATAATATTCTGCAAGCTTGATGTCGAGTTTAATGGCATCATTGGAGCATTGCAACAGTGGCCTGAACTCCCTCCTATCAAGATCTTCTTGGATAGTTGGTTTCATATGAGGTGCTTCTTCAGGCTCAATAGTCAGTCCTCCAGCCGTCGGCCATGCTTGTGCAGTTGCCACCTTCTCCTGCGTAGCCTTAGTCCTTTCGTGGTGGCCACTCCTAGCGCGGAGACCAGCGCAATCAGTTTTCTAGTCCTGGTGGTGGCCGGTGGAGGTACACACCTCCCGCTCTGGGTGTGATGTGTCAGTTTTGCGGCATCTTGAATCACACTGCGGCCACATGCCGGTGCTGCTTTGATGCTAATTTTGTTCCTCGACTGCCTGTCGTTCCATCGGCTGCCTAGGCACATGTTATTTCTCCTACACAACACGCGACTGGGTTGTTGCCTACTCCGTCTTACCCAGATTTGGTTGTGGCATCTCAAGCTCATATGGTCTAGTATGCTCCTCCTATCACTCCTTGGCATTCGGACACTGGTGTTACTGATCATGCCATGCTAGATTTGTCCTCTCTGAGCATGTCGGACGATTATAATGGTATAGATCATATTTTAGCTGATAATGGTGTTGTTTTACCTATTCAGCATGTTGGTCAATATCTTTTGCCATCATCTTCTCGTCCTCTTTATTTAAATCGTGCGTTGCATGCTCTTGCTAAGCCTCTATTATCTGTTCAAAAGTTTTCCCAAGATAATCACTATTTCTTTGAGTTTTATCCTGACTCTTGTGTTAAGGATCTCTCAACCAAGGAACTCCTCCTCTGCGGTCGGACTGATAATAGTCTCTATCGTTTTGATCTCTCTGCTTATGGTTCCTTATCTCTGGAAGCTTATCTTGTCTCTTTAGGTCAGGCATGCCCGTTTAGGACACCCTAATAATGTCACTCTATGTGTTTTGGTTAGGCAGTTTCAACTCCCCCATTCCTTTGTGTCCACATCCACTGATAAATGTGAGGCGTGTTGTTTAGGGATGTTGCATAAAGTAAGTTTACCTTCTACATTTTGTCGTAGCTCTAAACCTCTTGATTTAATTCACACATATGTTTGGGGTCTAGCTCCTATTTTGTCATTTAATGGTTACCGCTATTTTGTGCTTTTTTATTAATAATTTTTCTTTATTCACATGGATTTAACCCTTTAAGCATAAAAGTGATATTTTTCATGTTTTGAAGCAGTTCAAAGTTCTAGTAGAAAACCAATTTGGTACCACTACTAAAAGTGTCAACTTTGATTGGGGTGGTGAATTTCGTCATTTGAATTCATTCTTTAAGGATCTAGGTATTGTTCATCGTCTAACTTGCTTCACACTCATGAGCATAATGGCATTGTTGAATGCAAAATTTTCACATTGTTGACATTGGCCTTACTATCCTTGGTCATTCTAATACTCATTTTTGGATTTGGGAATTTACCTTTGAAACTACTATGGTTTTTATTAATCGTCATTCTAGTAAACCCCTTCAGGGTCAAATACAGTATTTGATCCTGAAGAGGTTTACTAGCATGGCGATTAATCAAGAACACAACAGTTTCAAAGACAAAATCCCAAAACAGGAAAGGAGTACTAGAATTACCAAGGACAGCAAGGCCAATGTCACGAATTGTGACGAATTTTGCGTTCACCAGTGCCATTCTGCTCATGAATGTTAGGGCACACTAGACGATTCACAATACCCAAATCATTAACGAGCGAATCAGAGGACGAAATTCACCACCCTAATCAGAGTTGACACTTTTAATATTGGTGCCAAATTGGTTATCTATAAGAGCTTTGAACTGCTTAAGAACATGAAAAACATCACATTTATGCTTCATGGGATAAATCCATGTGGTTAAAGAAAAATAATCAATAAAAAACACAAAGTAACGATAGCCATCAAAGGATAAAATAGGAGCAGGGTCCCAAACATCAGTGTGATCAAGAGATTTAGAAGTACGACAAGAGGTAGAAGGTAAACTAACCCTATGCAACTTCCCTAGACAACGCGCCTCACGTTTATCAGTAGACGTGGAAATAGAGGAATGAGTGAGTTGAAACTACTTAACCAAAGTACGAAAAGTGGCATTATTAAGGTGGCCTAAACGAACATGCCATTGACTTATGGAAATGAAATAAGATGCCGGAGACAAGGAACCACGAGTAGGAAGATCCAACCTATGGAGGCCATTATCAGCCTTACCTGTGAAAAGCAGTTCCGAATAGTGATGATCCTTAGTTGATAGATTCTTAATACAACAAGAGTCGTAATAAAATTCAAAGAATAGTGATTATCCATTGTGAATTGTTGAACATATAATAAAAGTTTAGTGACATTAGGGGCATGCAGGACATGATTTAAATAAAGAGCACGATGAGATGATGTAAAAATAGTTCGAACAACATGTTTAATAAGTAAAGCAGCACCATTACTAACTAAAATATGATCCATACAAGTATAATCATTTGCGATTATGAAAGACCACAAATATGGCATCGTATGAGCAGTAGCACCAATGTCAAGATGCTATAAAGTAGGAGGAGCATACTGGACCATATATGCTTGAGAATGTGCACATACTAGTAAACGATGGAGACTATCAGAAGTAATGGTTATATGAGGAGGAAAATTGGAGTCAAAGTAGCGACATCAGTGAAGATAGTGGGATTGGGTATATTACATAGGGGTATATTACATAATTGATAGATTGATGTGCAAGAAGGGACATTAAAGTCAAGGCGGCAAGAGATGGTGAATGCGGTACGATTGGGAAGCTTACAAAGCTGACAGAGCGTTCACGAAGGTACATATAGAGGAAAATTAGGATAACGATGATATTGCGGTAGAGAAATTGAATATATGGCATTTTCTACTTTTCTTTTGCGCTCTTTTTTATTTTTTGTTGCAGCAACTGAAGGAGAGAAGTTTGGATGAATAGACTTGGCGTGGGGTAGCGTTTGGGAAAACTCAAGTACCAAATTACACTGGAATCAAAATAAAAGGACTGAATTATCAAAATTGTAACCAGAGGACCTGGTCGCACTAATCCCAAACTACCAGTACTAATTTTTCCAAATCAGAAGTTATAGAACTAATGTGTACAAAAGTAAAAGAAGAGGGACTGATTTGTAAGGAATAGAATGGCTGACGGCTGGAGGGATTTTTTTTGTGGTTTTTTTTTTTTTTTTTTGTTTTTGTTTGTTTGCTCCCGGGAAGAAGAAATTTGGAGGGTGATCAGAGGAGAGAGACAAAGCAAGAAGCACCAGTAAGATACATCGGCGGCGTCGAGACAAAGCAGACCAATGAACGCCAAGGAGAGCAAAGAACGGAAGCAGGAGACAACAAAGGACTACAGGCTGTCGGCGGAGAAGGTAGAAAAACCAGTGAAAGACAGAAGAAGGCCGCAACAACGAACGGAGAAGGAAGAAAACCGGGACTCCAAGAAGATGGGAGAGTAGACGTTGAAGAAGATTGGAAAAAAGGCTCCAAGAAGATTGGAGAGACGTTGAAGAAAGGCTGGGAGAACGCCGGCGTCAGAAAAAAAAACATACGCTCCAAGAGAATTGGAGAGCCGCCGCCGGGAAGAAAAAAAATAAACGAGTAGAAAAAAACCCTAGCTTTATACTAACTTATTAGAATAATATGAAATGAAATTCATACATTTTATAATAATAAACAATGTATTAGTACAAAGATATATTATAGATATGTATGAAAGCTTATACAAATAATTATTACCGTAATCACAATCACTACAACATTATGGAAATCAAAATTTTTACCCTACTTCGTTTCTCGTTAAAAGTTTAAAACAAAACAAAAGTACACAAAATGCGCTGTTAATATTTACACCAGTCAGGGGTAACGAAGAGTTTCGTGCTCTATGGACTTAGTCATGTTTTTCATATTAAATGATTGAGACACTATTTATAAAAAAAAAAAATTGTTTACAAATGAATTAAAGTATGTTTCACAGGTAAAAGTTGATGAATTTTACTGTGATTCAAATTGTGAAGGGATTAGAACTTCTTTTTATACTAAAATACATGTAGCATAAGGGATTAGAACTTCTTTTTATACTAATTGTGAAGGGATCTTCTTCTCCCTATATAAAGGTTATTGTATTTTTCATTATCCAATCGACTTTATACGCTAATAATAATATTCTTACGAATAACGTCTCTACCAATTAAGGCGACCGATGACGATGTCGACGTGTTTTGAGAATTGCCGCAACGGATGTTATAATTATTGGAATAAAGAAGAAGAGATTGATGGCAGGTTAGTTAAAAGGAGGCAAGATATTGTATGCTGTTTCGGCATAGTATGCCTCGTGTTCCTCGTTTTTGCCTTCTTTGTTAGCTTGTATGAGGTTCCACGTTTCGTTGATCGGTCGGTTGAACCCTACGTTCGGGTCGATTCGCTATCATTCTAGCTTGATACGATGAACCAAAACCCACCCACCGCGAATTGGACCATCGAAATTAAATCTCGTTCAAGAATCCAAATGGTTCCAAGGTCTGAACTGTGTACGACGCTAAAGTGTCCGTACGTCTTGTACGAATCGAAGATTCTAGTGACGGCGCAAGTGGCTGAGAGCATCCGACTTGCTCCGAAACATTGGGTGAAGATAAGCGGGTTGCGTACGACGACGGCATTGCTGGAGGATCGAAAGGCGGTTGCTACTATTTTAAATGATGTTAATGCTCACGGAATGGTTAGTTTGAGTTATGGATTCGGTACAGTACCAGGTATCATACTCCATTGTTCTGGGGACATGATTCTGTTACCTTTGAAGCTCACTGCCAGAATTTGAGTCTTCGGTTTTTGCCGCCTGCGCAAGATTATGCGTTCATTGCCGATAGATCTCACGCTCAGAAGTGTTCCTACCAGTGCATTCACGATCCCTCCTCCCTCTAAATTGTAGTTAGCTAGCCTTCAGTTTGTTGAGATGTCTTGAAATCTTATTATTATTATTATTATTATTATTAGTAGTAGTAGTAGTAGCAGGGTCTTTCTATTTGTCACTTTGTAGTGTTTCTATATACACTAAGTTTCCAAATCTTTCATATTTGGTAACCCAAATTTAGACCCTCAGGGTGTGTTTGTTCGGCTGCATGGCATTAGAATTGTGTTGACAATGTATCATTGAGAAATTGATTTATGATTCTTAACATTCTAATTCAATGCCAAATCGTTTGTTCGGTAAGAGTAAGAAATTGATTACAAATTGATTTGCGATTCCATACAGTTAGAATAAGGAAATTGTGTTTCATTCATTGTATCATTATATACAATATACAGACTATATATAGACAATGACAAATCCTAAACAAGGACATTATAGGAAATATATTAAATATTACAATACGCTCCCGCAAACTGACGGCGGAGAAGAGAGAAGGCGAAATTTGTCCCGGAAGCGAAAGAATAACTCCTTGGACAAGGGTTTGGTTAGAATATCAGCAAGCTGATCAACAGCAGAGATAGAGTTGACCGAAACAAACTTTCGCCGAACATGATCTGGAACAAAGTGAAAATCAACCTCAACATGTCGGGTACGAGCATGAAACATAGGATTGACAGCAAGGAAAACTGCACTACTATTGTCACACCAAATAGAGGGAGGGCGATGTAAAGAAACGCCTAACTCGGACAATAGATGACACACCCAATGCAGTTCAACACAGACATTAGCAACCGCACGAAACTCAGCCTCAGTAGACGAGTGAGCCACAGTGGGCTGCTTCGGAGATGCCCAGGCAATGAGATTAGGTCCCAAATAAATGAGAAAACCGGTAGTAGAACGACGATCATCCGGACAACCAGCCCAGTCAGCATCACTAAAAGCAGTAAGAGTGCCCAAATCTGTAGGATAAAGAACTAAACAGAAATCAACGGTACCACGAAGATAGTGAAGCAACCATTTGAGAGCCTGAAAATGAGAAGTGCAAGGCTGATGCATGAACTGACAAAGCTTATTAACTGTAAAGGAGATATCTGGACAAGTGAGAGTGGTATACTGCAGACTGCCACACAGACAACGATAAGTAGTCGCATCATCAAGAGACAACAGAGTACCATCCAAACGGGACAACACAACATTAGCCTGCAAAGGAGTGGAAATAGGTTTGCAAGTATGCATATTTGCTAGGCGTAGCAAATCAGTGACATACTTACGCTGAGAGAGGAGCAAACCCTTGGAAGTACGACGAACCTCGACCCCAAGAAAGTAACTCAACGGACCTAAATCCCGAAGAGAAAACTCCTTAGTAAGACAAGAGATGAAATGCTAGACCAAACCAGAAGTGCTGCCTGTAAGAATAACGTTATTCACATAGACCAGCAAAAAACACAACTGAGACCCACAGCGATAGACAAAGAGGGAAGGATCACAACGAGACTCCACAAAACCCAAGGTGATCAGAAACGCAGCCAGCTGAGAATACCAGGCCCGAGGAGCTTGCTTAAGACCATATAAGGACTTATGCAGTTTACACACATAATGAGGGCGTACCGGATCAACAAAACCCTGTGGCTGAACCATATACACAGTCTCACTCAGAACACCATTAAGAAAGGCATTACTGATATCAAGCTGAGAAATCGACCATCCACGAGCCAAGCAACTGTTAAAACCGAGCGAATAGTGACCGGCTTAACAACCGGACTAAAGGTGTCAGTGTAATCAACCCCAAAAGACTGAGTAAAACCTCGAGCCACCAACCGAGCCTTATAATGCTCAATGGAGCCATCAGCATGGGTCTTAATCTTATAGAGCCATCGATTGCCGACAACATTGCCAGAGGAAGGAGGGGGAACTAAAGTCCATGTGTTATTTTTGAGGGGGCGGAAATTTCATCTTTCATGGCATTCTGCCACTGAGGAACAGATTTGGATTGGGTGAACGATGTAGAGCAGTAGACAAAGCTGGGGAAAAAGAGGTAAGATGAGCCGAGGGATCAAAGATTTTCTTGGACTTGGGGTGCAGACGAAGTGCCATTGAATGCTGACGGGAAGGAGGAGGAGGAGGTGGGGGAGGAGAACTAGACTCAGGTAATGAAGAGCTGGATGCAGGAGAACTAGCTAAAGATGATGAGTCGGGAGGGATGGGAGGAGACGAAAGAACTGGTGTACTAGAAGGAGACAAAGAGGGCGCAGAAGACGAAGCAAGCATACCAGGAGAACTGGTTACACGCAACCAAGGGATAGTAGAAGACTCCTGCAGCGAAAAGGGAGAACTAGAAATAGGACGTTTAAAGGGAAAGAGTTTCTCATCAAACTCAACATGACGAGCAACATAAAGACGGTTATTCACCACATCAAAACAGCGATAACCAAGATGAGATGGAGAATACCCAAGAAAGACACACTGAGTAGAACGAAAGGAGAATTTATGTCGATTATAAGGGCAAAGAAGAGGATAGACAGCACAGCCAAAAACACGAAGAAAGGTACAATCAGGTGGCTGGTGATATAGTGTAGTGAAGGGTAGGTGACCTTGAAGAGGTTTACTAGGGTGGCGATTAATCAAAAACACAGCGGTTTCAAAAGTAAAGTCCCAAAACCGAAAAGGAGTACTAGAATGACCAAGGAGAGCAAGGCCAATGTCGACAATGTGACGAATTTTGCGTTCAGCAGTGCCATTCTGCTCATGAGTGTGTGGGCACGCTAAACGATAAACAATGCCGACATCCTTAAAGAAAGAATTAAGGGAACGAAATTCACCACCCCAATCAGAGTTAACACTTTTAATGGTAGTGCTAAATTGATTTTCTATGAGAGCTTTGAATTGCTTGAAAACATGAAAAACATCACTTTTATGCTTAATGGGATAAATCCATGTGAATAAAGAGAAATCATCAATAAAAAGCACAACGTAGCGATAACCATTGAATGACAAAATAGGAGCAGGGCCCCAAACATCAGTGTGAATTAAATCAAGAGATTTAGAGCTACGATAAAAAGTAGAAGGTAAACTAACCCTATGCAACTTCCCTAAACAACACGCCTCACATTTATCAGTGGACATGGACACAGAGGAATGAGGGAGTTGAAACTGCCTAACCAAAGTACGAAGAGTGACATTATTAGGGTGCCCTAAACGAGCATGCCATTGACCTAGAGAGACAAGATAAGCTGCTGGAGACAAGGAACCACGAGCAGGAAGATCTAAGCGATAGAGACCATTATCAGCCCGAACGCGGAAGAGGAGTTCCTTGGTTGAAAGATCCTTAACACAACAAGAGTCAGAATAAAATTCAAAGAAACAGTGATTATCACGGGTAAATTTTTGAACAGATAACAGAGGCTTAGTAAGAGAAGAAACATGCAAAACACGATTTAAATAAAGAGGACAAGAAAGCGATGGCAAAACAGAGTGACCAACATGCTGAATAAGTAAAGCATCAAAAACAAAAACAAGAACAAGAACAAGAATGCTCAAGAACAAGAATTGCTTTGGAAACTGTTTTTACGTACTACATTGACCTGGAGGAATCAGCATGATCATCTTTATATTGTTTGAAAAATACTAGTCCTTCTGTCCTAAAAAATTACTCAATTACATATCATTTTTCTCGGAGGGAGTATCTAAATGTGATTTTTGCTAAATAGCGTTAAACATGCATATTTGTTTTTAGAGTTTTCCACCTGGCTGTGTTGGTGTGGCTTGTGGGTTCGAATTCTTGGGCATTGTACTTATCTTGGTGTTATCTTAAGTTAATTAACAAGTATATATGTATGGTACTTTAGACAAAGTTCATAATTTTGGGCATGATAAGATAATGTTTATCAAAAGAGTAATGATATTCTTTTTTACAAATATAACTCTAAATTTATAACTTTACTTACATGTCTAATCTAGTTGGCATTCCATATCACTTCCACAATTATTATTTATTTTTTCTTCTTACAAAAAATTGAAATTTATTCTTTTTTCTTTGTACTAAAAAAAATCAATTTTAAGCAAAACTTTCAAGTTTCATCCACTTCTTTTTCTTCCCTTTTCACCACTGCGTTGCATAACC
Organism: Oldenlandia corymbosa var. corymbosa; assembly: GCA_949775105.1. Classification (NCBI taxonomy): domain Eukaryota; kingdom Viridiplantae; phylum Streptophyta; class Magnoliopsida; order Gentianales; family Rubiaceae; genus Oldenlandia; species Oldenlandia corymbosa. The sequence goes on from OX459123.1 coordinate 4,436,976, forward strand.
CTCAAACAAAAAAGAAGACAAAAAATTCAGGTTCCCATCACCAATCGAAAACCATTCTTCGTTAACATCAATCTCACATAATCTTGACAAATTTTAGGTTAATGTATGAGGTATTAGTTTTTGTTGCTTCTAAGAATTTTTGCGCAGTAGGTTAGTTAACCACTCACATAGATAGGAGATTGGATAGAGAAACCCAGCAATAGCACGGTTTGATTCAGAATCATGACTACTGGAAAATATCCATGAAAATCCCAACAATGGCATGGCTTCAATTAATTTGATTTTTTGGGCAAATGAGAATTTTTTATTTTTTGTTTTTTGTTACAATTGGGCGAATGATGAGAATTTTGATAATGATGATTCTCAGAATTTTGCGAGAGGGAAATTCTCTGATTATGAATGGTGAAAAGGAAACAAAAAGAAAAGAACCGAAGGAAAAGGATAAAATTTCTTTTGAGATTATTTCTTTTTTTGTAAATAGAAAAACTAATACATAGAGAGATGATGTGGAATACCAAATAAATAGACATATAACTAGAGTTATGAATAGAGTTATATTTGTAGAGAAGAATATTATTGCTCTTAACAAAATATGTACTCCATTTGTATTAGAAAAAAGAAATACTAATATTTGACTATGGGACAATTTCTCTATCGGCAGTTTTTGTGTTTCAGTATTCCCTCCATTTCAATTTGTAGGTCTTTTTAGGTTTGAAAAGATTTTTTAACATGTAGGTCGTTTTACAAATTCTAGGCAAATTAATGACTATTTTTCAAACTTTATCCTCAATAAATGATACTAATCTATTTTCATTTAGTCTTATTTATAGTTTCAATGTATTTAATGAGGGGTAAAACAGATATTTAACATGCAAATTGTTGGATAATTGTCTCCTTAGTTTACGTGCAAAGTCTAAAAATACTTATATTCTAAAATAGAGGGAGTATATAACAAGCTCCATGCCTAAAGTCCTGAAGAGAAGAATATACAACCTCAAATACAACAACACAAGAAAAGAGTTAGCAAGAAATCGGTAGTTCCATAAAGAAACCAGACAAGTCAACAACACTTATTGTGTCAAAATAGGACTCTCTCGGTATCAAAAGAAAAATATTGTCCAACAAACAGGTCAATCATTGTGAGATGGAGAAAGTAGTTGTTTAGCATAATCATGACATATATCTAAAACCAGAATCTGAAGGAAACGATTGGTACCTACTAAAAAATAAACTGATAAAAATAATCACTATATATATATATATTTTTTTTTTTGATAAAACTAATCACAATGGTTGCTAGGAACACAACACTACAAGAAAAAAGACTTTTACCGACACTTCAGGAGGTGGCATAAGTTTGCGTCAATCTTTTCATTGCGTCGCAAATTTATGACATATTGCGTCATTAAATTAAAACAATAATATGAACGAAAATCTGATTACCATAATACTCTTCTCTTCTTTATAGCTTTTTCAGCATATTCCTCCAATTTTTTTCTTTTGCCCAAAGATTCCAAAGGAAGAATGTTTTCTATATGATAACTAACTGGTCTGCCACAATCATGATAACATAGCCTACTACTCTCAGGGTAGAAAATTTCAAAGGGAGGTCTACTGCATTTTCTTGTCTCAAAATCATAACATACACACTGTAAGGCACGATCGTACCGCGATTTTTGGCCAGTGATTAAGATTTCACTACTTTTGCTAGTTCCTCCAATGAATTGGACGTTCCAGATTGACTCCTTTCCCAGATTCACTTCATATTTCATCCATTGATGAATCTCAGACTCATATCTCCACATCTTGAACACACAAGGGATGCAGCTTTTTCGGCATACAAGCCCGACATCATTCCCGATTCCACCCAAATCCCAACGTTCATCCACTCCTAGTTCTGGAGTTTCTAGTAAAAATACATTTTCCTCATGAAAATCGAAATACTTCACAATCATTTGACCATTATTATTCTGATCCTTGATCTTATCCTGCCAATATACTTTTCCATTAACATGTAATGCTTTCTTTCCTAGGTTCTCAAGAGTGCAAGTCAACTTCCTCCACTCCTTCGTTCCAAAGGCAAAAATCATCATACCTCCACGAGATCTTCTGGATTCGCGTTCAATGAACAAGAGCTTAAACTTGTGATCCTCGCATAAGATATGGAACCGACACTGTTTCGGAATCAACCAGCTACCAAGTAAAGATAAAGGTTTCGGCAAAGATATCATCTCACCCGAAGTTAGGTTTAGGAAGTGAAGTTGATAATCTTTGTATTTTTGTTCGTACAAACAAAGCATCCCATTGACAATACTCGAGCACGGGAAGCAATCTCGGACGAAGTTGTAGGTCTGAAGTCGAGTTGAGTAGGTTCCGTCTACGCTTTTTGCCGGGTAGATTGCTTGTGATATAGTTGAAGAAGAATTTGTTTTAAAGTGTAACCACAAGCAACTAGCTTCTGGAATACCTTTTGATTGCTCATAATGCGCCTTCGCGAACCACGGATCGGATACCATGGTTTTCCATTGCTTGCAAACGGATTTGAATCTCATTAGAGATTTCGCTGGGAGAAGAACCAGGATTTTCATAATAACATCATCTGGAACTCGAATAATATTCTCCATCTTCCTAACCCTAGTTGGCCTCCTTAGTTTCTTCTTGGTTTTATGATCTAATAAAACCTTTCTTTTCGTCTTTCTAGCCATCAAAAACCTACCTAACTTTAGAGTGTTGGTTGTTACATCCATAACCTTTCTCTTCTTCTTCTCTGCCATCGAAATTAACCCCTACCTAACTGGCCTGCCCTAATTTCTTTTGTCTTGATAGAAGTCTGTAAAATTTCAATAGAAACTTGTATTTGGCGGCTATAGTTAATTAGGGTTTTTGGAATTAATATGATTCTGGAAAAAGAAGTAGCAACATTGAGACATTCTCGATGGGATATATTTTCTTTTTTCCCCCAAAAATCCCTCAATTAGTTCCTTTTTTATTATAACTTTTTTCCTCTCTAGTCAGCAAATCCCTGGGATCTCCCTGCTTTCGCTTTCTTCCAACCGGCCATGAAGGGTTTTTTTTTTATATATAAAAAAAAATACCTGTAATATTAATTATTAATTATGAGTACCTATACGATTACAACGACATGCGTAATAAGTCATATTCTGTGTTTCACTAATTTCAAATATGCTAACTTTAATCCGTCGACATAAATTACTAATTAATCGACGTAAAAGTTGATCTTAACTCTTCCAGGAGTTATTTAGTTGTTTATCAAAAGATATAAGCTACTCCAATGGTTATGAAAATCATATTGAAAAAAGTGTATGCATATATATGAAAAAAAAAAACCCATAAGAAAGAATTAATGCAAATTTTTTAAAGTGTATTTTCATCGATCGACAAATTCTTGAGATCAGGACAAGATACTATATACCCTGACTTACAATCAAAAGAAGTTACCTTCTCCTCCAGCCCATCTTTCCCAAGGTTAAAATCTCTATATCTCTACCGGATTTTCCGGGTGGGTGAACAGCAACTTAAACTTATTGTCCTTACATAAGATATGTAAAGTGTTAGAGATTTATCCAGAGGAGAAAACCTGACATGGAGTCAATAAGTAAGATAAGACCCATCTGAACTCAAAAACTCAAACTAATGGGTTCTGAGAGCACCTTACTTATTAACTGATTCACATGTCCTTAGGGTTCTGAAACCACCTTACTTATTAACTGATTCACATGTCCTTATGCCTTCGATGTGGGATTCATAATCCTTCACATGTCCTTATGCCTCCGATGTGGGATTCATAATCCTTGCCATATGACTCTCAACATTCTCCCCCGTCATGGGCAATCTCCACATCAGGCTTTCAAATTATCTTGACAAGCCCAAATCTATACTCTATCTGAGTAACTGGGCCGCCCATCACTACGTTTCTGCTTGTAATGGGCGTTCGACTGCCTGGGTTCACTCAGATTAATCGAGATAATTTGGGTGAAATCATCCATCCACTTGGCCCAACCTGGGCTCTGATATCACTATTGAGGATTTATCCAAAGGAGAAAACCCGGCTTGGAGCCCAATAAGTAAGATAAGACTCATCTGAACTCAAAAGCTCAAGGTAATGGGTTCTGAGACCACCTTACTTATTAACTGATTCACATGTCCTCATGTCTCCGATGTGGGATTCATAATCCTTGTGTCACGGACAGTTTTTCTTCACCACGAATTCGGGTGGTTTGATGCGAAACGGGCTATTTTCGTCGACGGACACGGGACGGAACGGTCTAGAGCCTTGTGGAATTTTCCGGTCAAATCTTGAAGACTCTGGAATTTTCTAGAGAGGCCCGGAACTCTCTAGAAACGGGTGGAACCGTGTGGAAGCTACCCGAGTTTGCTAGAACCGTGTGGAAGATTCTAGAGACTTGTAGATATTTTGAACTTAGAATATTTTATTGTAGGAATTCTCTAGAATTCCATTATTTTATTATGTACATAGAATTCTCTAGAATTCTTTAGGACTTGGGGTTTGCCTATAAATACCCCATGCCCCCTTCATTTGTAATCCATCCAAGCTTTGAGTAGAGTTCTCAAGGATTCCTTAAGCTCTCTTGTGCCTTCATCGTTCTTTCACTTTCAACCTTTCTTAAGTTTTTCTTTGCCTCCGTTCTTTAAAGTCCTGCCTAGCTTTGCACGCTTTGGGGGTCTTAAGGCTGAGCTAGCACTTGATCGTTAGTTGTTTTGTGCTAGTGCCGCATGGCCGTTACTTTGAAAAAGTAAGCCCGTGACAGTTGGTATCAGAGCCTCGGCTCGATACTTGGTGTACTACATCGTCTACGCTTCCGTTTGTTAGTTTTCTTTCGTGTATAAGCTATGTCCAATCCTTCGGAGGTTGTTCAGGGGTTGGAGCTTGAGGGGGATCACGTTTCCCGCGAGGTGGGGAGGACCACCCGCAAAGGAAGCCGCAAGGAGAAGTCGGTCGTTAGAGAGCCGATGGTGGAATTCGAGAAACGGCTTGCCAAGCTAGAGCTTGCTGTGGCCGACCACCAAGACCGTTGGGACGAGCACCCTGAGGTGGTAGCGGGGGTCGTCGAAGCTCGCATGGAGCGATTCGCAGGGGAATTGCAAGAGGTCATGCAGCAAATGAAGGACGACATGCTAGGGACGCTCAACGAAATGGTGGAACGTTGCAACAAGTCGAAGGAGGAAAGCCTTGCTCGTGTTGCCGCCCTCCAAGACGACGTCAACCGGCTTATGGGAGAGCTGGAGACTTCTCGGGCAGAATCGGCGCGTCTTAAGGCATGGCTTGACGCCGTGGCAGTGCAAGGGACAACCGGAGCCATAGGGACGGTTCCAAGGCTTGAGGCGCCCAAGCCGGACGAATATAAGGGCAGCCGTCACTTGAGGGACGTAGAGAACTTTCTCTACAGCATGGAACGGTACTTTGGGGCTATGAATATTATGGACGACTCGGTAAGACTCTTCCAAGCCTCTCTTTATCTTAAAGATAGTGCTTTATCATGGTGGAAACGTATGATGAAACCCGTGGGGGACGGAGATTCGGTCTTCACCACGTGGGATGTTTTAAGGAAGAGTTTAGAAAATATTTCCTACCCGTGGATGCGGAGGACGAAGCCCGGGCCAAGCTTCGCTGTCTGCACCATAGGGAAGGCCAAATCCGGGAATACGTTAAGGAATTTTCGGACTTGATGCTTGAAATTCCGGATCACTCGCCCAAGGAGGCGTTCTTTACTTTCATGGACGGTCTCAACCATTGGGCCAAACTTGAGCTACAACGGAGAGAAGTCCAGGACATCGATCGGGCGTTAAAGGTGGCCGAGTCGCTTGTTGAGTTCCAAAAGAAGGATAGCTCCAAGGACAAGGGCAAGAAGCCGTTCCAAGGCAAAGGTGGGGGAGACAAAGGGAAGTCTTCCACACCCGCGAAACCGGCAGCCGACTCTACAAAGCCGTCTTCGAGCAAGGAGACCAAGGGGGACAAGCCAAAGAAGTTTCAAGGGTGCTTCTTGTGCGGGGGAGCGCACATGGCACGTGATTGCCCGTCTCGTTCGAAGTTGGCTGCATTGGCACAAGGTTTGTGCCAAGAAGAGGAGAAACGGGTCGCTTGCATGAAACGGCTAGACGCCGTGCATGCCAAGGCCGAGACACGTCAAGGCCGTCTTTACATGGAGGCATCGTTCGAAAACGGGTCTAGATGAGGTATGCTAGACACGGGGGCCGATACGAGTTATCTCACGGAAGAGGTAGCCCGTACGCTTGGAGTCAAGTGGACACCTAGCAAAGGCCGTTTCAAGGGTGTGAATGGCGAATGGACAGGTCTTGTGGGCGAAGCAAGAGACGTGCCTCTTAAAATCGGCAACTTGTCAGGAACAACTAATTTCTCCATTGCACCTATGGACGTTTATGGTCTTGTGTTTGGCAGGAGTTTTTAGACCAGGTAAAGCCGATCATTGTGCCTAGCAACGACACGATGGTGATCCTCCAAGGCGAGAAGCCTTGTGTGGTAAAGTTTAGACGGGAAAATGAGATTAGCCCTTCCCAGCTGAACAAGGGGCTAAAACGGGGTGAACACACCTTTGCCGCCATGGTGTTTGAGGAGGAACCATGCACAGAGGAGCCAGCAAAGGAGGAACGAATCCCGCCTCCCATAGAACGAGTCCTTGGTGAGTTCAATGACGTGATGCCCGACAATTTGCCCAAAGGTCTTCCACCAAGGAGGGAGGTTGATCATGCCATCGAGTTGGTGGACGGGGCGAAATCGATAGCCAAGAGGCCTTATCGTATGTCTCCTAGCGAGCTAGAGGAACTCAAGGTGCAAATCAAGGAGCTACTTGAATCGGGTCATGCAAGGCCGTCTAAAAGTCCGTGGGGTTCACCGGCCTTGTTCCAACGCAAGAAAGATGGGACGCTACGTTTGTGCATCGACTATCGGGAGTTAAACAAGCTAACCGTGAAGAACAAGTACCCTATCCCACTTATAGCGGACTTGTTCGACCGGCTGCAACGTGCACAGATCTTTTCCAAGTTGGACTTGCGGAAGGGGTACTACCAAGTACGCATAGCACCCGGTGATGAACCCAAAATGGCCATGGTGACGAGGTATGGCTCTTATGAGTTTCTTGTTATGCCGTTCGGTTTAACTAACGCCCCAGCCACGTTTTGCACTCTGATGCAACGTGTGCTAGCGGATTTCATTGATAAGTTCGTTGTAATATACTTGGACGACATCGTTATCTATAGTAACACAATGAAGGAGCATGTGGAGCATCTTAGAGCTGTTTTTCAAGTCCTTAGGGAAAACCAGCTCTATGTTAAAAGGGAGAAGTGTTCCTTCGGCCTTGAGGAGGTGTCGTTCTTGGGACACATCATTGGTGGGGGCAAAATCCGCATGGATCCAGCCAAAATCAAAGCTATCGTGGAGTGGGAGGCACCCACGAAGCCAATGGAGCTGAGATCGTTCTTGGGGCTTGTTAATTACTATAGGCGGTTTATTGAAGGGCACTCCGCTATAGCCGCTCCACTAACGGATCTCTTGAAAAAAGGGCAAGCTTGGTGTTGGACACCAAAACACCAAACAACGTTCGAGGCTTTAAAGGACGCCGTCACTCGAGAGCCAGTCCTAGCTCTCCCTGATTTTGAAAAACCGTTCGAGGTGTGCACAGACGCTTCGGACTTCGCCATTGGGGGCGTTCTCATGCAAGATGGTCACCCGATTGCCTTTGAAAGTCGCAAGCTGAACAAGACCGAGAAAAGGTGGCCGACGCACGAGAAGGAGATGTTGGCTATAGTTCACTGCCTTAGAGTTTGGGAGCATTACTTGAAGGCCGCCACACCGTTCAAGATCAAGACGGACAATCGGGCAGTGAGCTACCATCAAAGCCAACCTAAGCTTTCAGGCAAGCAAGCACGTTGGTTGGACTTCTTGGCCGAGTTTAAATACGAGCTTGAGTATAGCCCGAGGAAGACTAACCACGTGGCCGACGCCCTAAGCCGAAAGGCGTGTCTTGCTCCAATCGTTAGCATACCCGAGGAGACGCTGGTTGATCGCATCAAGAAGGGTCTTGAGCACGACCGTCAAGCCCAAAGGTTCATGGAGCTCGTGAAGGAAGGCAAGACAACGCGGTTCTGGCTTGACGATGGGATACTTTATGCCAAAGGGAACCGTTTATACGTGCCCGCATGGGATGGACTTAGAAGGGAGATTCTAAGGGATTGCCATGATAGCCGTTATGCGGGTCACCCAGGTATGCATCGCACACTTGCCTTAGTCCATGAACGGTTCTATTGGCCTCGCATGCGGGAAGACGTGGAGACATATGTAAGGACTTGTCTAGTTTGCCAACAAGACAAGACCGAGCAAGACCACCCGCATGGCTTGTTATCACCCTTGCCTATTCCGGAACGCCCGTGGGACAGCGTTTCGATGGATATCATCGTGAGCCTGCCCGTTTCCGAGGGTTGCACCAACATACTTGTTGTGGTAGACCGTTTGTCTAAGTATGAGGTCTTCATACCCGCCCCAAAAGAGTGCACCGCGGAGATAACGGCCAAACTCTATCTTAGGCATGTGGTGAAGTATTGGGGGCTGCCTACATCGATCATAAGCGACAGGGACTCGAGGTTCACTGGCCGTTTTTCGCAAGAACTCTTTCGTTTGCTTGGGACGGAGCTCAAGATGTCTACATCTTTGCACCCGCAAACAGATGGGCAGACGGAGCGCATCAACGGCCTCTTGGAGGTGTACCTTAGGCACTATGTGGCAGCCAACCAGAAAGATTGGGTACGTTTGCTAGACGTTGCCCAATTTTCCTATAACTTGATGCGGAGTGAGAGCACGGGCAAAAGTCCGTTTGAGATTGTCCTTGGTTTCCAACCGACTACGCCTAAGGACATTCTTGGGGGCTACAAGAGCAATAGCCCACCCGCATACAAGTTTGCCAAAGATTGGCAAGAACGGGCCGACGAGGCAAAACTCTACTTGGAGAAGTCGGCCGCGCGCATGAAGAAATGGGCGGATAAGAAACGGACCCGTCGCGAGTTTGAAGAAGGCGACCAAGTCTTGGTGAAGCTTTATGAGCATGGACGGAGCCGTGGTCTACACAAGGGTCTCATGCGCAGATACGAGGGTCCTTTCACCGTTCTTAAGAAAGTGGGTTCGGTTGCTTACAAGCTGGAGCTACCCGAGGCCTTTTCAAGGCTTCATCCAGTCTTTCATGTGAGCCTACTTAAGCCATACCGCAAGGACCCAGAGGACGAAGAACGGAACGTTTCCTCAAGGGCACCAGCTGGCATACGCGAGCATGAGGAACGGACCGCAGAGGAGATCCTTTCTAAGAGGATCGTTCGGGGCAAGAGCGGGGCAGCAACTAAAGAATACTTGGTGAAATGGAAGAATTTGCCAATGAGTGAGACGAGTTGGGAGCCAATCGAGAAGCTTTGGCAATTCACCAAATTGATCAAGGACTTTGAGGAGAACCGTGCACCCGTTCCTATCAACATTGCCTTCGAGACTTAGGTGCATCGGGGCGATGCACCATTTTGGTGGGGGAGGATGTCACGGACAGTTTTTCTTCACCACGAATTCGGGTGGTTTGATGCGAAACGGGCTATTTTCGTAGACGGACACGGGACGGAACGGTCTAGAGCCTTGTGGAATTTTCCGGTCAAATCTTGAAGACTCTGGAATTTTCTAGAGAGGCCCGGAACTCTCTAGAAACGGGTGGAACCGTGTGGAAGCTACCCGAGTTTGCTAGAACCGTGTGGAAGATTCTAGAGACTTGTAGATATTTTGAACTTAGAATATTTTATTGTAGGAATTCTCTAGAATTCTATTATTTTATTATGTAAATAGAATTCTCTAGAATTCTTTAGGACTTGGGGTTTGCCTATAAATACCCCGTGCCCCCTTCATTTGTAATCCATCCAAGCTTTGAGTAGAGTTCTCAAGGATTCCTTAAGCTCTCTTGTGTCTTCATCGTTCTTTCACTTTCAACCTTTCTTAAGTTTTTCTTTGCCTCCGTTCTTTAAAGTCCTGCTTAGCTTTGCACGCTTTGGGGGTCTTAAGGCTGAGCTAGCACTTGATTGTTAGTTGTTTTGTGCTAGTGCCGCACGGCCGTTACTTTAAAAAAGTAAGCCCGTGACACTTGCCACATGACTCTCAACAAAAAGACCATCGGTTCTAAAGACTATATATTGCATTATCTTAGGCTCTGGCAAGGATATCGCCTGAGTCTTACCATGGTCAAATAAGTGAAGATATGGATGGTCATGCTATGAGACAAATTCTTGAGTATGGCTGATTAGTGAACTTTCACGTGACTGTACATATAAATAAAGAGTATTAGTACCACTTCATGCATTAAAAGTTGTACAGTAGTAGTTCGTTAAGTAGAAGCTGAGTTGACAGCTTGATGACCAGGCAACCTCTCTAGTACATATACTAATCCATATCTGTAAAGAAAGATGATCGAATACAGATCTCTTGTTTTTCTTCACCTGTTACTATGTGAAAATGCTCTCCCGTAAACCCTAGTATTTGCAGGAAATTTTACACTTTCAACTTTAGTAAACAAGAAAACATCACATAGACAATCGTCCTTAATTTCAGATTTGTGGATACAAAGATTTCGGCTTCACAAATTTATATTTTCCTTCCCACCGGATCAGATGTAACGCAATTTGATACCTACATAATGAACTTAATTTTCAATTTTTATTTCAATTTTTCATATTTCGTTGATGACAAAAAGCGAAAGCAATGAGTTAACACCTGATGTCAAGAAAATGTGAATGGGCGCATTTGGACGTATGTACGATGTTCCCACAAAACCCAGCTGAACCCTTGAATCCTTTTTTTCTCCATAAACTCAAAACAGCCAGGTACTTCCTTACACTTTTCATCCTGAAAACACCGAAGCATCATAGAATTCCAAAGAACCAAATCACCCAAATTAATCTGACCATACATAGGCATTTCAACAGTCATATAATGGTGTATTTTAGTTGGTTACCTCTATTCAGTTACAAAAATATTTTAGTAATTCTAATCAAATTAACTTTGTCAGGACCCTCTTCCTAACATAAATATTTTTAATGATACTGGAATCTGGGACGGGAGGAGTAATATTTTTTAATGAAAAAAGTACCTTTTTTTTTTGGGTGAGCAGTAAACTTTTATGATATACCGCTAGTACAGGTTTATAAATTATTCACAAAAGAATGAAGAAGAAATTCTTTCTTCACATATAAAAATTTGATAAACATAAAGTTCATGGATCAAATATATGAAGGGATAAGGAATTTTCATTAATTACTGCTAGTAAAATACAAGTCGGATAAGGTTACGTCTTTAAATTTGTTAAAAAATTCACCCGATTAGTAATCCCCCCAAGTAAAAATCAGACCAGGATTTAAAACCAGACCGGTGTAAGTAGGAGGTCACTGGGTTAACTCCGTTAGTCCGGAACAAAAAACCGGATGATTTCATCAAAATGTCAAAAATATATATTTATTTTAAATATATTAATAATAATATAAAATATTTATTAAGTAAAAAAAAATCAAGTCCATAGCTTGCAAACGGATTTGAATCTCATGAGGGATTTTGTTGGAAGGAAAACTAATATCTCGGGTATAACATCATCTGGAATTCCAACAATCCCCATCTCCTTAACCGTATTTGGCCTTAGTTTTTTGGATTTTCGAGCTAAAACCTTTCTCCTTTTCTTCTTCTTGTTCTTCTTTGCTATCAAAAACCTAACAAAGTTTAGTTTGTAGGTTACATGGTCCATAACCTTTCTCTTCTTCTTATTCTTTTTTGCCATCGGAATTAGGGCTGTTCTTTTAGAGAAAACTGACCCGAACCAAACCGATCCGAACTAAACCGTTATTTTGGTTCGGTTCGAAAATAGGTCAATTTCTTTTAGATCACAAATAGTTTCGATTCGGTTCAGTTCGGTTCGGATTACGGGTCTAAACTGAATTGACCCGAAATGAACCATTTTGCTAATGATGACGTCATCAAAAGTGACGATGACGTCATCATGCCGGAGACGGTCACCGGCAGCCGGAAAAAAATAAATTTCCGCCAAAGTCGCCGGAATTTTTGGCCGGAAATTGTCGCCGACGACAACCGGCGGCGGTGGTCAAAGGTGGTAGCAGCGGTCAACGACATCATAATTAAAATATAATTATTTACTTTTTAATTTTGGATTTTTTCGGTTCAATTTGGATATTCTTTTGATCCGAACCGATCCAAACCGTTCCAATTTTTTAAAATCTTCGATCCAAACCGATCCAAACCGAAATTAGAATTTCGGTTCGGTTTCGGTTCGGATCATCGGGTCGACCCGAACCGCGGTTCAAAATGACCAGCTCTAATCGGAATCTTGTCAAACTGAATAGCGATAACCGAAAATTCTATAAAAGACTTGGGTTTGGGGGATAGAGTTAGGGTTTGATACGAAGTAGAAATCGTGCCTGATAGTATATATATCTGACTAAGTTGCTTGGTTTGTAATTCCGGTCCTTAATATAGGGCATTTTGATTTTGTCATAGGTTTCACCTAGTCGTATTTTTAATTGACAATAAAAATCTTAAAAATATTTCATAACAATTAAGTGAATACAACGAATGTGAAAATGTAATTTTAAGGTTTTTTCGTAAATTAAAAATTCATACTAGGTTAAACTTAGGATAAATTAAAATGTCTTATATTAAGGACCGGAGGAAATAATTGTTGAATAGTAAAAATTACCTAATTAATTAACGAATATATATAATCACTCATTAATCCTTTAAATATTTTGCACTTGTATATTAATGATACTAGCCATCCATAGTTGATAGCATTTCAAAAAGGCCAGGGATTCTGCCAACACACTTTCTAGCATCCATGGTAAAATATTGTCTATTTTCAAATCTACCCTCCATCGAGTCAAACTACATTATCCTCTCTTCTCATCAGTTAATTACTTAATTTATTTCTCCCCCCCCCCCCTCTTCAATTTAACGTTGTCTTCCTTTTTTTCACTGTGAAAATAAAGAGCCCATCCCTCCAAAGTTAGATTTATTTATGTCACATGTTCTTAAATCTTTCAGGTCAGTTGGAATCTATAACTGAAAGGTAAACCTTTCGCTTCAATTTGACGAGGTAAGTTTCTTACGCGAAACCGATTAATCCTCGAGTGAAGAATGATTCATTCAATTGGATATTTTTCTTAAATCCTGTAAATTCGGGGAAAGATGTGTAGAGTTGAAGAAAATAGAGTTATTAGTTGTGACTTCTGATGTCATGGGATGAATCATTAATCGGATATGCCATTAATCAGACCACTTACATAGAGATGAATCAAGGCAAAGTGGCAGATGTATCCCGGCAGTTTCGTTCTCAAATTTTGTGACACTGAACGGAGGATTCAAAAGGCCGATGGCTCTAGACTTTTGCCGTCCAATAGGCGGAGTAAAACTAAAAATAAAACTCCCTTTCAGTTATGGAAAAGAGAAAAGAAAGACGGGAAAACAAGAAAACTGGATGTTGCCGCCAGTAACAGCCAAGTTGAAGAAAATGAGAGAGAGAAAGAAATTAAGTAATGAACTGATTAGGGTAAAGTTTGACTCGACGGAGGATAGATTTGGAAGATAGACAAAATTTTGCCGTGGATGCTAAAAATTGTCCTAGTAGAATCACCAGCCTTTCAAAAATATATATCCTAAGATTAAAAATTTAGGCCATTTCTTATATATATAGTTTTTCAAAAAAAATATCTAGATTTTATAGTTTCACTAATTAATTTGAATTTACCAATTAATGTAATCATCGTCAATTCTTGATAGCTTCCATGTGTGGGACATCATGCTAACCAAGTGTGGTAGAAAGTTGACAAAAATAAATTGAGATTCAAAATTCTGAATGTTTATCATTTATTTCTTTTTTCAAAAAAAAAAAAAACTAAAACTACCATAGTTTACTAATTAATTTGTATTGATCTTTCCTTTTTCTCAAATTATTCATCCACTATAAAATAACATTATTTTTACATCTTTTTAATCACACCATGTTTGTCACCATTCTTTTGTTCATTTCTAATCTCTCAAAACAATCATATTTTTCTGCTTCCTTCAATATAGTACTTTTATATTTTGATATATTTAAATTCTTTACACTATTTAGTTTTACACTGTTACAAGTTCTTATTATTATTATATTATTTTTTTTGTTCTTGACTCATACATTTAAATTTTATTTATTTATTGTAGCGTACAAAATGGAGGGCCATGGTTTAGGCATGTGAGAAACTCCAAAAAAGCCTGGTAGTCCAAAATCTGATGTGTTCAAAAAATATTTAAAAAATTGTTTGGATGATAAAAGAATTCCTTTTAAGGCAACTTGTAATCATTGTCCAAAGGAATATGTCTTTAAGAAAAGAAGTGGCTATGGAACATTAATTGTACAAGCACTTGATGTCAAAACATCCACAAGAGACTAAGGCCTCGTTTGTCCAACTACTTGTTTTACCTTTTGTCTTATTTTACCTCTTACATAAAAAACCCAATGCACTATCCAAACAACCTTTTAATTTATCATTTAAAATATTGCGTTTGGTAATTACACTATTGTAAAGTCTTCATTTTGGTCACTGAATTATTGTAAAGTCTTTATTGAGTTTGGTCACTGAACTATTGTAAAGTGTTACATTTGGTCACTGAATTATTGTAAAGTATGGTGTTTGGTCATTACACTATTGTAAAATTTTTCATTTTTGTCACTGAATTATTTTAATTTCATAAATGATCACTATACTATAATACTTTCCAAATCAAAAACTAAACTACCTTTTTAAATCTCTTCTCAAATCCAACTAAAAAACTAACACAAAACGTTGTCCAAACAAGCACTAACAATGGCGATACTCATACGCAACTAGATTTTGTTACCTCTTCTAATTCTTATTTATTTAGATATAGTGATCCAATTAATAAACTTGAGATGGATAAAATGATAGCGTATGAGAATTTACCATTTAATTTTAGTGAAAAGGTTGGTTTTACAAAATATTGTCAAGAAGGTTAACAGTCTCAACATAAGCGTATGCCTAGGACAACCATCACCCGTGAATTGAAAAAAAAAACATTTTAAAAATGGAAAAAGCAAGTTCGTTGATTTTTTCTCAAAATTAGATGGTATTGTGCCAATATGTTCGAATATTTGGAGTGATCATTGGCAAGAATATCATTATATGGAAATCACATGTCAATGGATTGATAATAATTGAAAGTTACAAAAAAGAGTACATGCTCTTTGAATGTTTGATGAAAATCATACTGTGAAAAATATCTAGATTAATGAATGTTATTTTGGATGAATATAGTTTGAGTAAAAAAAAATTTCAATTGGATTTCATAATGCTTCTGCCAACACCAATTCTATCAAAGAATTACAACAACTTTGTGAACTAAATTTTGATAGTAAATTTTTTCATATTAGGTGTACTTGTCACATACTAAATCTAGCTATTATGGATGACTTAAATTAAAACACTTGAAATGCATATTAAACCTATCAAACGAGCTTTTTTTTTTTAATGTCACATCCAACTGTAAAGAAAGAGTGGGCAAGGTTTTGCATATTAAATGAAAAAAAAAACAAAAAAAAAGTTGAAGTATGATGTTCCTCATAGTTGGAATTCCACTTATGATTTACCTCAAAACTCTTCAAAATATAAAATTGTTATGTAGTTTTTTTATGAATAATTATGAAGAGCATATTTTATATCCAAATAATTGGTCTGTGTGTTTAAACATGCTTAAAGTTTTGAAAATTTTTAAAAGTGCTACTTGTGTTTTGTCTGATGTTTATTATCCCACATCTCATTTGTTTTTACAATAGGCTTATCATTTGGTACATGTTTTGACTCAATATCAAAATGATCCAATTTTAGAACATAGCATTGTTGAAATGATGAACAAATGGCTTAATTATTATGAAAAAATTCCACCCATATATTTGATTCCTATGATACTTGATCCTCGATTTAAATTCAAATGGAATCTTATTTTAATGACTATTATGATATGATAAATATATTTTATTTAAATAATGGTGTTAGTAAAATATGTGATGCATCTACTTACACAAAGGAAGCTAAGTCTCTTGCTATTTCATTATATAATGAATTTTATAATATTTCTGGTCATAGATTTGTCAACACTAATTGTCATAATAATAATAATAATAATAATAATAATAATAATAATAATAATAATAATAATAATAGCCACCGCACTACCATAGATGCTGATAGTGATGATGATCTTTCTTATTCCGAAAGAAAGTACCATTACCTAAAAAGGCCAAAAGGTGGATGTAATACTGAACTTGATTTATATTTAACCATAACTTTTGAGTCTCCTAGTGACAGCCACAGAAAGTTTGATATGCTAGAATGGTGGAAGAAAAAGTCAGAAACTGATCGGTTCTTTCTCTTATGGTCAAACGAATTCTTGCTCCCCAAGCATCGACAGTTGCAGTTGAACAACTATATAGTTCAAGTGGATTATTTTAGATGAGACACGATCTTCTTTAAGTCCAGAGTCTTTGGAAGTTCATACGTTAGTTGAGGATTGGACCAAGGCAAAGTATCGAGATCAAGAATTTCATAATGCCGAAGATATGGACACCACTGATGTTTGTAGTATAAGTTATTCATCAAGTGATACTCTCGAAAGAAATTTTGGTGAAAACGATGATAACGACCTTGACTAGTCAAGATGCGCATCTGTAACTTATGTTATTCATCATTTTTTATGTTTTATTTATGGTTTGCTGTTTTTTTTCTCTCGATCTTTTACTAACTTAAATATCGGAGTGCTAACATTTATTTTGCAGGTCTCAAGGTACCTTTATATGCGTCGGTCGACATCAATGATATTTTAATTGGAATATTTTGATTATTTTTTTAAAAGAACATTTTGAGTTGTATTTTTCCAAAATGAATATAATATGCTTTTGTAATGCTCTAATTTATAGTGTTTTTTGTTATACAGAAATTAGACATCATATAAAATACATCTCTTTCGAGTTAAAGTTGTTTTGCTTTAATCTTTATGAAATTTGTTTACAATATTATTTTAATAATTAATTAAAACCTAAATAAAACCAAAAGTGCAAATAAAACAGTAATTATAATCGAAACCAAAATTGAAACCAAAATCGAAAACAAAACCGTAATAAAAAATGAAATCGAAACCAGAATCAGAATCTCTTGAACCGTAACCGTTTAAAACCGCCTCTTAAATGGTTCGGTTATAGTTCCATCTATCTTGGAACCATAAACCGGCGGTTTTAGAACCATAACCAGCGGTTCTACAACCGTGGTCAGTATGCATAAATATTAAAGAAATAATGATTGAAATTTTAATTTTTTAAGTATAATACCTTCCTTGCCCCAAATTAAAAGTATTGAAATTTCACAAAAATTTGAAATTGAAGTGAAAAATAGGTAGTTATCATTAACACATCTCTATGTATATTAAAAGAGTGTTTTCAATTGGCCACATGGCGTAAAATTATATAGGTTAATCCACATGGCAAAAAATTAGACAACCAAGTCCACATGTCGCAACCACATCACTCCATCATTTAATGATAATTTTGTTATATTAAATTATAAATTTATTCATTTCATGGTAATCTTTTAATGATAAAACTTCTCTATCAAACTAATTAAAAAGTACTATATCAATTAAAAATTAATTTTGCTATTGAGCTTCCCGGGAATCACCTATCTTCTCTATCAATTGCAATTTAATCCAACAAAAAAAGTTAAGAACTACGAAATCTTTATAAAAACGCAAACCCAAATCCTTCCTTCCTTCCAGCCCTTCATGTTTTTTACCCACAAGAGGTCATTGTTCCAGAGCTGGAAGAAAGAGATAAAACTAAATTATGGATGAAATTAAATTAATGGTAATTTTTTACTGTAAAATTCTAAATTATATGTAAAGTAAATAATTGGGATATTTCTCAAAAATTAAATTAATTCGAAGATACTAATAAATGATAGTATATAATCTTGGGGGTTTCGTTCTTTTCCACCACCATTGGGCCCTTAGGGATTTTCCTGGTTTTGCTCATGTTGCTTTGTAGCGAAATAAATTTTATAAGTTATATATATTTATGCAAATTTATAGTACACTATGTCATGGACCTGTGATGCAAATAATTAATGAGAAATTTTCATAGACTTTGACTTAAAAATAAATAAATAAAAAATAAAACAAATACACTTGCACTGCGAAGCAAAGACCGTGTAACCTAAATTAGTTAGGAATAATTTTCAAAGGTATCTCTTATGATTGAAAAGCAGTGGAGTTTACTCAATTAATTAACACGGGATTTTTTTTGAGTTTTTATTTTTTTATTTTTGACTCAAAGTAATTTTCAGTTTAGTTTATTATACTATTTTCAATACAATAGTTTTGGAATAGGTGAAATTGTAATCAAAATTCTAAAGGATGGAAAAGTAAGTTGAAATCATTTTCAAAAAGAAAAAGAATGAATACAAATTGATAGGATATAAATCCAGCTACGTTGATATCATTTTTATTTTCATTTTTTGGTAAAAAAGCTAATATCATTTTTCGCACTGAAAAAGTTGTACAAAGAGACACCCTCCCTCTCACTCTTTGACGTTAATAAATTTTTTTTTAAGTGGAAAGGTTAGGACCATCTTCAGGTTTCAATTGTCTTAAAAATACTCAAGGGGTATATTCAGGAGATATGTTTTAAGACAGCAAGTGCTAGATAGTACAATGCACCCAAGGGGTGTTTACCCAAGGAATGAACATATATACCATCCAATTTCCTAGTATTGCCCTCCCCACTTTATTGCATTTATTGAAAAAAAATCCGAGGACAGAGTATATTCTAACCCTTTACAATGCAATAAGCTCTAGTTACGCAAATATGGGAAGGATGATTGATCTAAAATCAAAAGTCCTTTTACAAAGCATGGTAGCAATGAAAAACTATACAAAATAGCTACAATTCCACTTGACGCCTGCTTAACCAAACAATCAGCGACAAATTTACCTTCTCTATAGATGTGAACTACAGAAAAGTTATACTGATGTAAAATGGAACACATTTCTATCATCTCCAAGTAGTACTTCCAAGGAAATCCCACCTATTTCTTCAAGATATCGGAAATCATCTTGTTATCCTTTTGAATAACCACATTTGTAAGGTGGAGAAACACACATTTTTGCAAACTAAAAAGTATACCATACAGCTCTTTTTTCAGGAAATCACCATCACCAAGGTACCCACATTCACCATATACAAACTTACCTCCCTCACCACGACTGGCGAAACCATAACCAGCTCCATTTGAACTAGAGGACCCATCCGAATTCAAAATATAGGAATTAGGACTAAGTGGAATCCATCTAACCATCTTATATCTATATATATATATATATATATATTAATGGTAATATATTATTTGGTCCCTTACAAGCAATACTAATAAATTATTACTATTTACAAAACAAAAAAGAGTAAAATAATAATAATAATAATAATAATAATAATGTAATTATATACGAATCGGCCAAACTTTTAATTGAAGAAATTTTTAATAATATTAAATTATATTACATTATATTATATTTTATTTTTTTCATAATTCTATAATAATTTGTAAACCCTAATCGGCCAAACTTTTTGCCTATAAATACATGTGATCCAATTATGTTGATTGTGTTAATCCAATTACGTGAGAGTCCCACGGGGAGGTGGTGTGATTCTTCTGCTTGGCTTCTATGCGACTATGGAGATCGTTGTTGAGGAGGAAACCAAGAATAAAATGAAGTAAACAGTATATTACATGAAAAATATGCAAACAATCTTCTAAAGAAAATTATAAATGGTATATTAAGATGTAGAAAATAAAGATAATTTCATGGACATAAATAATAATAAAATTTTTTGTTAAAGGGAGAGCTAGAAGGTATGACTAAGAATCTCTTAGACCACAATCCTATGACACTTCCAAAATCACCACATAAAATTTATCACATTTATTCAATTTTTAATTTCCTTTTTAATATTATACTAGATACCCGTCCGAGCACCTTTAATTTTACCGTCATGTTACTGAAATTAAATTATTGTATAACATTGTATTAAATTATAATGTTTCATTATCGGAAAATACAAAGATGGAATATTAATTACATCTACAATAAACAATTATAAAATATACAATAATGGCATATGAATTAGAATTAAAATTGTTCAAAGATTGGGCTTATAGCCAATTATTAAAAACAAAGGGTCAATTGTGTAATTACATAATTACATACTTGCCCCGGCTCATGTCGTGGGCGACCCCTCCTTAACAAATTCATGTATAACTGCAAAAAAATATATTATGCCAAAATCTTGAGATTGAGCCTCTTTTAAGAGATGAAAATTTGAATTAAGAGACTTTGATCTTATATGGTACCAAAGGATAATTAATTTGGGCATCTCAAATTTGATCTGTTTAGACGTCGGATTTGGAGTTATGATTTCTCCTAAGAGGAGGAACATTCCTAAAAATCTAGCCTCATTTATTTTGAGTGATCACCTTCCTTTGCCTCTTGTAATTTTCTTGATTCTTCTTCATTAGCTCATTCCTTAAACATAAGCCTTAATCAGTTCTTCAGCTTTCTGTATCTTTCATTTAACCAATAGTATCCAGTTTAATTTCGACTTCCCTAAAGTTTTTCTCTTTTTTTTTATTTAGAAAAGAGCTTCCCTAAAGTTGTTTTCCAATTTTGATCTCTCGTTTTTTTTTTTTTTTTTTTACCAAAGCCAGCAACAAACTCTAAAACTCTAATTACGACAGATTTGCCAAAACGATGTCACCACACACATATTTTCACGTGAAAAGCATAAACTAAAAAAATAAAATAATAATTAATTGTTATTCTCTCTTAATTATTATTTTAAAGCTAACAAATAAAAAGAAAAATGTAAGGCTGACAACACGACATAAAATCAAAAGTGGCAAAAACAGTAAAAGGTAAACTGGCAAACTCTTTGCGGTATATCTATCAACATTGAGATTCCAATTCTAATTATCATCATCATCATCATCATCATTATCAAAGTTGAACAGCTGGCACTGGCTGAGATTGTTTCATATTGAGTCTGATTCTAAAGGATGAGCAAACCATCTCCCCAGCCAACTGCTGCAAGATTATCACAGTTATTTTAATCATGAAATGATTTAGGGTATCCAATTGCCTCTCGTAATTGTTTCAATGTCAATCAATTGCTTCTCCACAGCAGCAAGGATCTCACAATGAAAAGATACACGATTATTCATGGGATTGATCATGTACTTCTGGCATTATTTTTGGTTCCCCGATGCCATGATTCTACATCTCTTAACAATAAAATTAAACTTCTGGCATTATTTTTGGTTCCCCGATGCCATGATTCCATATCTCTTAACAATAAAATTAAGGGGTGAACGTCAATCAACCGCATCATGCATACAAAGGCAACTTACAGAAAGCAATATAATGTACCCTGTCATTTTACCGTCGAATCCACTCTCAAGTCTAAGAGGTGAAATATCTGAGCATCATATACCAATTGTTACAAAACATTCTCAAAAGAAAATCAGTCAAAACATTCTCAAAAGAAAATAAAGAAAAAGCATAGTTATACCTCTAGGTATAAATTACCATAGGCAAACATGAACATCAAGAGCAGGGGACCTCCAATGCTTACACTTCCAGACTTATGTACTGAGTTTTTACAAATCTAATCAGTTTCATTTTCTTGACTTTCAACATACAAATTACAGTAATCATAATTATATTTCAATACTTGGAGAAAAATGAAAAAAACTCTAGAAGATGAAGAAAATGTTTCTTTTTTAATTTCTTGAATTTCTTCTACAATCTGATCCCCTATTTATCATGAATGGGGCATTAAAGGAAGAAAGAAAAACTACTAATTTTCTTCCTAGTCTAGTTGTCAATATCTTAATTTGTTCCTACTATACAACCACTTAATTAATTTCGTTCCTAATATAGTAGAATAAAAGCTGAATCCTAGTAACTCAATCATAGGAATTCCCACACTCCCCCTCAAGTTGGATCATAGATGTTAATCATGTCCAACTTGCTAATAAAGTTCTCAAAGTTCGGTCTTGGCAGCCCCATGGTAAACATATCAGCTGTTTGTTCCTTTGTGGGAACATAAATCATGCAAATTATTCCTTCTTCCACCTTTTCTTTGATGAAGTGTCTATTAATTTCAACATGCTTGGTTCTATCATATTGAACAGTATTGAGGGAAATATTAATGGTTGCTTTGTTGTCACTGTAGAGTTGTACTCGTAGTCCCAACTCTATACTTAGCTCTTTTAGCAACTTCTGAATCCACAATCCCTCACATATTCTATGGGCAGTGGCTCTAAATTCTGCTTCTGTACTCCTCCTAGCTACCACACTTTGCTTTTTACTTCTCTAGGTGACCAAATTTCCCCATACAAAAGTGCAATACCCAGTGGTGGATCATCTATCCTCAATAGAACCAGCCCAATTAGCATCGGTGAAGACTTCTACTTTCTTTAAACCACCCTTTTTGAATAGTAGGCCTCTTCCAGGAGCTCCTTTGAGGTATCTTAGGATCTTAAATACAGCTTCTTGGTGAGCTTCCTTTGGTGATTGCATATGTTGGCTTACCATGCTGACTGCAAAAGCTATATCAGGCCTAGTATGAGACAAATAGATTAGTTTGCCTACTAATCTTTGATATTTCTCCTTGTTAACAGACCTTCCAGGATCATCATTTCTTTTTCCAGCTTCAATGGGAGTGTCACTTGGTTTGCATCTCAACATTCCCGTCTCAATTAAAAGGTCAAAGGTTTATTTCCTTTGTGATACACAAATGCCTTTCTTAGATCTAGCTACTTCCATCCCAAGAAAATACCGCAGTTGACCAAGATCTTTTACTTCAAATTCTGAAGCCAAAATCCTCTTCAGTCTATCTGTTTCTTCAAGATTGTCTCCAGTTAAGATGATATCATCCACATAAACAATCAAAATACTCCTTTTTTCTCCTGAGTGCTTGATAAATATGGTGTGGTCAGAATGCCCTTGAGTATATCCTTGTTTTTCCATCACTCTTGCAAATCTATCAAACCAAGCTCTAGGAGATTGCTTGAGCCCGTATAGTGATTTCTTCAGTTTGCCCACTTTGTTTATGCCACCTTCTCCACCAAATCCTGGCGGTAGAGTCATATAGACCTCTTCCTGTAACTTTCCATTCAAGAATGCATTTTTTATGTCTAGCTGTTGGAGTGGCCAATCAAGATTTGCTGCCAAGGATAGATGAACACGAATGGTGTTTAATTTAACCACTGGTGCAAATGTTTCAGTATAATCAATTCCATAGGTTTGTGTAAACCCTTTGGCTACTAACCTCGCCTTGTATCTCCCTATCATCCCATCAGCAATATATTTCTCGGTAAAGACCCATTTACATCCCACTGGTTTCTTCCTTTGTGGTTTATCAATAACTTCCCATGTTTCATTCTTTTCTAGAGCCTGAACTTCATCCATGACTTCCTTTCTCCATTTTGGATATGCTAGATACTCTTCGATATTTTTCGGAACTTTGGTGTTATCAAGATTAGATGTAAAAGCATGATATTTTGGAGACAACACATGATAGGACACGAATTTTTCAATAGGATGGAGGGTACATGAACGAGGCTGTTTTCTAAGTGCAATGGGCAAATCATCATCTGGTAAATCAAGAGTGTGATTCATTACCTTTTCTGGAGAAGCTTCAGGAACTGTCACGGGGTTAGGCTCTGGTGCTGCAGATATGGGGCCACTACTACTTTGTTTTTTCCATCTTGAGTAGATCAAAAGCTCTTTGTTTGATTGTACTTCTTCTGCACCTTTCTTAGATGTCAATTGCTCTTCTGTGACTTGCATAGGGTCAGGAAAGAGAAGTGATGATGAGCAATCATTTTGTGGAGGTGTTGAGGAGTTATTGTGAGGAAGTGATCAAGAGTCGTTGTGTCAAGGTGACGAGGAGTCATTGTAAAGGCTGAAATCTTTCGTCTGATTTTGTGGAAGTGATGAGGAGTCATTGTAAAGGCTGAAATCTACAGTTTGGTTTGCTCCTATATTCCCCTCCTGGATAGGTGATTTAGGATAGAAAGGAGTAGTCTCAAAGAAGGTCACATCAAGACTTGTAAAAACACGATGAGACTTGGGATCATAGCATTTGTACCCTTTCTTGGTGGGTGAATACCCAATGAACACACATTTGTTGCTCTAGGTGCTAATTTAGATTGATGTGCATGATTATGAACAAAGGTGGTGCATCCGAAAACTCTAAGTTGAAGATCATATGTGATTCGGGAAGTAGGAAATGTCGTATGAAGCACTTGCAGTGGTGTTTGGAAGGAAATGACACGACTGGGTATTCTATTGATTAGGTAGGCTGCTGTCAAGATAGCATCCCCCCAAAAACTATTAGGCATGTTTCCACTAAATAGAAGGGCACGAGCTACTTCAAGAATATGTCTATTGAGGCAGGGGAGTCATTGAGGCAGCATGTCCCATGGTTGTAAGGACAGCAAGGCTTCTCCAAATACCAACAAATGAGGACTGACACAAAGCAAAATCATAACAAATTATATAGACAGTTCTCCAAATACAAACAAATAGTATTCGCAAATTAAGAATAACCAGTAATCTAACTTGAAAAGAACCAATATGAGAAGAAAAAAAAAAAAGAAGCTTACACGTACGTATGTGAGATTGTGACTGAGGCCTTCGCCTTGGCTTTGTATGTCTTCTCCCTTCTACTCTCTAGATCTCATCAATTGGCTTGGTGATGGCTGGACTCCCATTGCCCCTTTGTCTTCTCTTTCATATGTGTCGCTGCTAGAATCCCGTTGCGATGTGGTTGCCGTTCTGCTGTCAATTGGTGGCCACAATTGTTCAATGGGATTTTTTCTTCCTTTTGGCCAGATCTAAAAATACGGTAATCCGATGACAAAGAAGAAGCGGTGGAGAAAAAAAGAAAAAAGATAAAGTGGGCTGAGGGTTTTAAAGGCTCAGCCGGTGTATTTGTCTTCCCCGTCCAAAGCTGAGATTTGAAATTAAAATCGGTGTATCCTCCCTGTAGACTTCCACCGCCACCGTCGCTACTGCGGCTCCTCCCATCGCTAGTTTGTCACCCTCGGAGAATCACAATCTATTCTCATCTTCAATTCCCTCACTGAAGCCAAACTCAACGTCTTTGAATTAATGAATACTTCATCCCTGATAAATTGATTGTTTGAATCTTCTGATTCAAACAGCCAAATCGAATCGAATTTGAGAGGACGAATAAGAAAAAGAGAGAAGCGGCGATGATTTATCTTTTTTTGCCTTCTTTTTAAAATTGAAATTGGTTAGGAAGATTGGAATTTGATGTATATTGAGTTATAGAGTCCTGATTTTAGGGATTCTGACGGCTTCTTGGAGAAAAAATTGGGGATTAGTTATTAGTATGGATTTTATCTATCATGTGTCTTTTGAAAATCAAAGTTTGATTTGAAATCTGATTTTGAATGTATCAAAGGCATTATGTTGATGATTTTATCACAATTATGTTGATGATTTTATCACAAATAACTGTAACATTCATCTCCCTGTAATTGAGGGATTATGTATTTGTTTACTTTAAATAATTCTTTTCAAATTTCAAATTGAATGTAATAACCACCTTCTGAAAAGTAGGATGCATTATTATTGCGGTAAATTTTCCTGAGCATAGTCGAAGCCACGTGTCAACCATTGGTAGCTTCTTTTTTTAGTACTGTAGAATTTTTAGAGGAAAAATTTTCATTATGAAGTTGACACATGTCTCAAATGTTTGTTGTCTTAAGTAAGTACTATGAATTAGCACCCTAACGGCCTAACCCATCATTGGATGAACCCGTTGGGGCTATGTGTCAAAATCTTGGTGATTGATATAGGAAGTAGTACAGGAATATGGTATAGGTGATCTTTTGCAAAAAGATATGACATGGTAGAAATATTTAGAGAGATCATTATGAAAAATTAAGAGAATACTTTTAAAAGATATAAAGTCATAAATAGACAATAAGTTATATTGGATGATTTCAGATATTGAAAATTATTCCAAATATACTTAAAATAACAAAACGGGATCATAATAGAAATTACACAACTGCAATCTATGTTATTAATATTATTTTATATATATATTATTCAGTCAGAGATGTCATATATATATTGAAAAAAACCCGCATACCGTGCGGAATAAATACTAGTGTTATTAAAAATAGAGAGAGATAAGAGTAAAATAATTATAAAAATAACTATATCCCATGTTGCATTAGAAATTGAAAACGACATATAAAAAAAATTGGAATCACCCTAATGCGATAAATAAAAAAGAATGGAGATAGTAATATCCCGCAAATAATCTCCAGCAATGTTGATTATGATTTTGGTTATATAGAAGATCAAAACATTGAGGTAGCCAACATAATCCGTTCAATTATGTGGACTATAATAATTATGTAAATAAAATTTGATAATTATTTATTGCTAATTTTGGTTCTATGAAGATACACCATCAAAATATGGATAATGGGTGAATAGCTAAACAGCAAGAAAGAAAAATTTGGAATGGTAAAAATTTTCACGGTATATTATTGTTATGAAATTGGGACTCAGAGAAAGATATAGCTGATATCTGAGACGGAGTAGCAGGTCAAAATTTGTCTAATAACCTTTATAGCCGAAATATATCATTTCATTAAGCTGTTAAAGTCATATATACAATAGAAAACATGGCAAAATGTTACAGTGGGAGAGAAGTTTCTCAAGAAACAAAACAAGCGCCCTTTCCATCTACAGATTAATTATAAGAACGAGATGAGAAAAATTTGAGGCCTTTGAAAATTATGAGTAAAAAAAATCGTACTAACTTTTATATAAATTTTTATATTTAGACTCTTTTGGAATAAATTCGTTGATATAATATTCATACTAAACCTTTTCTAATTAATCTTTTCAGTCACATATATTATTTATTTAAAGTAACTTTAGAATTATTCTATAATTATATAATGCACTTTTATCAAATTTTGGGGCCCTCCTTAAATGGGGGCTCGAGCCCTAGTTTTAGTACCCGGCCCTGACCGTTGAGATTGCTCTAGCTTTTCTTTAACTCTTATCAAGATTTTTCATTGATACTCACTCTTTCCCAAAATAAAAATTTAAATTGAAATTTTTTGGAACGAAAAGAATATATCTTTACTATACGGTGCATCATACTCAAGCAAAAGCTGTACACTAAAGAAAATGTGATTAAGTAGAGCCCAAAGTTCTACGTGGGGAAAAAAAAATCGACTTCAAATGGAAGAATTGAGTTGTAAAAAACCGAAACTAGGTTCAACAAAGGAAGAAAAAAAAAAAAAAAACAGTGAACAAAATCAATAAGATTGCAGAATCATGACAGTTCTTTATGCCGAAATCTGAAAAACGATGAATGCTACCTAGCTACTCAAACAGATAAGAGACTACACTCTGGTTCCTAAAGGGAGGAAATTAAACAACCAAACAAATATATATAAGATGAGCCATACTCTTGAATAACTACCACAATTTAGGATGAATGACATGTACTGCATTCATCCTTTTAGAATTTCCAGCATTTTCATCGGTAGTTTTCGCTTTCGATCAGAGATCTCAAAGGAAGAATGTTTTCGACATGATGACTAACAGCAGGACTAACACCATGACAACACAGAGTAGTCCCTGGGTAAGTTACTTCAAAAGAAGGCCTACTGCATTTTCCTGTTTCAAAATCAAAAAAAATATACCGCAAGACAGGATCATTCCGCGATTTGTGGCCAGTGGGTAAGATCTCGCTACTTTTCCTTGTCTGTCCAATGAATTTAACGTTGCAGATTGTCTGCTTCCCCAGATTTACCTCGTACTTTGTCCACCATTTGACCCTAGATTCGTATCTCCACACCTTGAACACACAAGGGTTATAGCTTTTCCGGCGCACAAGTCCGACGTCATCCCCAATCCGAGCCAATTCCCAGCTTCCATCCACTCCTTCCGGAAGTTTTAGCTGGAAAAACTTTTCATTCCGAAAATCAAAAAACTTCACAGCCTTAGGACCATTCTGGTATGATGAGTACTTATCCTGCCAAAAAACTGTCCCATAAACAGATATTGTGTTTGTTCCTAGGTTGTAATTAACTTCCGAAGTTACCTTCCTCCAACCCATTCTCCTTGTTCCCAAGGTTAAAATCTCAATATTTCCAACGTATCTTCCGGGATTTATTTCAACGAACAAAACCTTATACTTATTGTCCATACATAAGATATGAAAAGACCATCGATTCTGAATCCACCAACTATTCAGTCGATATCTAGGTTTTGGCAAGGGTATGGTTTCGCCTGAAGTTAGGTTAAGTAAGTGAAGTTGATACCCGTCGTTTATATCTCCACACACACAAACCATCCCATTGACAATATCCGAGCACGGGATGCTACCCCGGAAGTTGTAAGTTTTAAGCCGTTTTGAGAAAGTTCCGTCTGGATCCACTGGGAAGATTGCTCGTGGTAAGGTCGAAGAATTTGTTTTGATGTACAACCACATACAACTAGCTTCTGGCCTGGCTTTCGACTGCTCGTGATGTGATTCGGCAAATCTTGGACCGGATATTATGGTTTTCCATAGCTTGCAAACGGATTTCAATCTCATGAGGGATTTTGTCGGAAGGAGAACTAATATGTCGGGTATAACATCATCTGGAACTCCAACAATCCCCATCTCCTTAACCCTATCTGGCCTTAGTTTCTTAGTTTTTCGAGCTAAAAACTTAATCCTCTTCTTCTTCTTCTTCGCTGCCAAAAACCTAAACTTTAGTTTGTAGGTTACAAGATCCATAACCTTTCTCTTCTTCTTATTCTTCTTTGCCATCGGAATCCTACCAAACTGAATAGCCATTACCGAAAATTCTGTATGAGTGTTGGCGGATAGAGTTAGGGTTTTGATACGAAGTTGAAATCCTGCCCGATATATGGTATATATATCTGACGAAGTTGCTTGGTTTGAAATTAATACTAAATTTGGAACGGGGAAAAAGTTGTTACTTCCTTTGTGAGTTTATTATGCCAAAGGATTTGTATGTTTTTGTATCATATGCCGACGGACTGAAAACCAACGTTTTAGTCCCAAAGTTTACAGAAACTCAATAGATATACTTAAACTATTTGTACCAACAAAAAGTAAATAAATAGATTAAAAGAAAACTATTGAGCATAATGTGTGGACAAGTGAGAGATCGAATCTAAACTGAAATAGCCCGGTACGGACACAACACAAAATAGAGACTGGTTCATCTTATGAAAATAATTTCGAAATTTTGACATGGAAATCTTAACTTCCAACCTGCAAGCATGAAATACGAGTGGAACTTAATTATCTGGCCCTCCTTCCTAGTCCAACAACAGCTAAAAGGCTTGAAGAGACACTGGCCAAATCACCTTGCTTCTCTTCAAGTCTCAGAGCTGCAAGCTTACGAACAAGTTCAATTCCTTATTAGTAAATTCAGCAGACGTTGTATATTCCCAAGAAGGCAAAAGAGAGATACTGCTAGACCCTGAGCAAAAGATTACAAAATGTGGATGCTTGTAAAAGGAGTTGAAGATGAACTTTATTAGTGACAGACTGAGAGTTTATAAACGTCTCCGACATGGATCTACAACTTACAACCACTAGAACCTCACTTCTAGAAATTAACTAGGTAGCACAGAAGCCATTCTTTCAAGAATCTATTAAGGAATTCCTCAACAATGACAAGCGCCCCATTTATTGACATGCAGCTATGCTACTTTCAGAGCCACACAATACCTTAATGTGACCGTTCATTGACTAGATGACTAATACGCCAAAGAATATTTGTACGACAACATCAATTCAATTTTCTATCATCAGCTCATTTTCACTCATTTACAGAAGTGTTCTAAAACTTCTGCAAGAGCTCTGAATCTGCTGCCTCGACTCTCTCGGGTTAAACTATATTTCTTTGGTCAGCAAAACACTATTCAGGGTGAAGAGGCAATTGCTCGATGGACTAAGCCATGTTTCATCAAGTGATCGAGAAAAACAGAATGCTTTCAGCCACCAATCAAGTTTTAGAGATCTCAAAAGCCATACACCTGCTCTTAAAACAGGTAGGAACTAAGCCGATACGTACCGTGCAATATGATTTGATAGGATAGGACCGCTGCTGTCATCTTCAGCAATCTTTAATTATGTTAGCTGGTCCTCGAAGGCTGAACAAATTGGGCACAAAACATGTCCTTGGTTTCAAAGAGTTCCTTGAAATAAAATTTCATTTATAATGCCGATGGTCTGCTGAGATATCAAATCCACCTATAAACAAAGAATAAATGAATTAATCAAATGACATCAGATCCACCTATAAACATGAAAGTAATGATATAATCAAAACATTGACTCTAATTGATCCCAATATAGTGAACATAAGTTTCATATTTTATTGAAGATAATAGCAAAAAGGCCAAGGTAACACCAGATGACTTGAAATGTAAATGGACATATGAGATATGTATCTGACTCCATTCCTACAAAACACTGCTGAAGTATCTCCATTATAGCAGCTAGTAAACCTCTGGTAGTAGCGTAAGTGTTACCATACATGCACAGACCAAAATATCTTTGCATGATTTCACATCCATCAATCTTGTGCTAATACACGGATCTGGTATCTCTAAAGTTTGACCACACTGAATGGTAATATCTAAGAATAGAATCTCACTACCAAACATTGACCAGTTTTTAAGGGACTTAGTTCCTCAACAACAGAAGAACGGTTCAATTACCATTGTCTCTTTTATCGTTTCCCTTCCCTCTCCAATTCTTATTTTCTACTTTTACACAGCTAAGAAATTTGGCATACAACAAAAGAATAAAAGAGGCGGACAAATGGCCTGCAATATGTACCAAATAATGATTTCAAAATGAAAGAAAGATTAAAAAAAAACAGAATTCTATTGTCAAAGCTTCTTTTTAAGTCTTATTTCCCCCACTTTACCAAATCTTGAAGAACAAACGAAATATTCTTAGACCTTTCCGTTACCTGCACAAAAGAACCTCTGCAGCTACTTTGAGAATCAACTCCTCCCTATGTCAAATTTCAATTGCTTTTCAGGATTCAATCTATTAAGTTGATCCGTTACCCATTCTCCCAGCTGCAAGTGCTTTTGTTTGCGGCAAAAGTCAAAGACTCGAACTAACATTTGAGAGGTCAGTTGAAATGGTATCGTCTTGATGAAATGCTCAAGTTGTTCCATACACCCATGCCGGCCATACAGTTCAATCATAGACTGGTAATGCTCCAACCGTGGAATTATACAATACTTCTCACTCATTGAATCAAAATACTGCCTCCCCAGCTCAATGCAGCTCTCCGAAACGCAAGACAGCAGCAATCCATGAAAAGTGACATGGTCTGGCTTTAATCCTTTCCTCTCCATTAACTCAAACAACTCCAGTGCTCCTTTACATTTTCCATTGTAATAACACCCAAGCATCATAGAATTCCAGATAATCACATCGCTCAAATCTGACCTTTTAAAAACTCTTATGGCATAATCAATACGTCGACATTTGGAGTAGAAGTCAACCAAAGCTGCACTAGTAACAGTACACATCTCATAGTTATTCCTAATCATATATCCATGAATTTGTTTTCCTGGTTCAAGTGCAAAAATATTGGCCCAAGCCGCTAAGAGTGATGGAAATGTAAAATTACTTGGGATTGCCTCTTCAAGCATCTCCCCAACCATATCCATGGATTGTTCGCTCATTTGGCGCCTTGCATAGCTTGCTAAAAGAGAAGTCCAAGAAACAGTGTCTCGCACATGAACCATTTCAGAAAACCAAGCTCTAGCTTGCTTTAAATTTCCACATTTTCCATACATGTCAAGAACTGCATTTCCAACAATCACATTATGGTAGAAGGCATGCCTATAGATATATCCATGAATCTGTTTCCCGAGTTGAATATCTGAAAGTCCAGAACATACTTTTAGAATTAAAGCAAGAGTAACATGATCAATAGATATACCCTCTTTTAGCATTAGAAAAAAGAAGTCCAAAGCTTCATCCCATTGACCTGAAGTAGTGTATGCAGATAACATTGCATTCCATGACACTGTGTTCCTCTCTGGCATCTGATCAAATAGTTCTCTGGCTTCCCTGATTTTTCCATTCGTGGCAAACCCCCAGAACATAGAAGTGTAACTAATCAAATCGTTTGTGGAGAGACGATCAAATATCATCGAAGCGCTAGCCACATCCTTGCATTTTCCATACATATTGATAAGGGAGGTTGTTACAACCTCGTCGTCTTCTAAGTTAATCTTCACTGCATATCCGTGAATTTGAACACCCTCTCTAAGTCCCCTCATAGTGGAACAAGCAATAAGAGCATTAGAAACAGTAAAATTCAATGGATTCACCTTCATCGTAACCATCTTAGAAAACATCAGTACCGCCTGCTCTCCAAGATTCATGTCAAGATACCTTCTTATAATGATATTCCATGAAATAGAATTTGGTTCCTTAACTTCGTCAAACATTCTCCTCGCCTCATCCATCTCTCCACACTTGCCATAAACATCTACCATGGAACTCTCCAAAATAACATTCCCAATAAAACCATATTTCACGATCAGCCCATGAACTTGCCTCGCAAGACATAACTCCAAAACTGACCCACATGAACCAAGAACACTAGAAAGCGTCACTTCACTCGGTGAAACAACCCCGGACTTGTGCATGTCATGAAACAAATGAAATGCCTCCTCTGCACGCCCATTTTTTGAGTAAGCAGTGATCAAAGCATTCCACGAACCTCCATCCCTACTAGGCATTTCGTCAAACAACCCTCTCGCGTCAGCCACACACCCACATTTCCCGTATGTCTCTATCGCCCTGTTGAGCAAAAAGGTTGGTGGGTCTGCGACAAAAGAGTGCAAATGTGCTTCTACTCTCCGGGCTTCCACTATCGCCTTGTGATTGCCACACTCGTTGAAGATTGTAGCGTAGAGAGAGGGATCAAAAGCAAAAGAAGACGAGCAAATAATCCGCACGGCTGTAAGGACGCGGCCAGAGCGGAGAAGGCTGAGGATTTTGGGTGTTAAGACCTTGGCATTGGAGGCTGCCGTCTTTTTGTTGGGATTCGCAAAGGAGGTCGCCTTGGCGAGAACATGCTGAATGAAGGATTCTGCGTTCATAGTTCTTACTTCCTAGCGTTCTTGTTGAAGCGCGCCAATTACAATAATATATCAAACTCCATATATGCTCTGATGAATTCCTTCGGGTTGGTTCAGTGATCAAGTTCTGTGAGTCAATTTGTCGAACAGGTTGTAGGCAATTGCAATGGTGAACTTGTCTAACGGCTTCGCCAGCAGCATAAACATCAGGAATATACAGGATCGCCAGCAGCATAAACATCAGGAATATACAGGATCACAGGAAAGCTGAACAAGCAAACAGCATGGGTTCAGTTCAAAACGAGGATCATTTTTACTTTGCGGCATGTCGAACAATCTAACGCCGCAAAAAGTTCCCGAGAAATAGTCTTTACGATTTCGATTGTTGGGTATAGAGAAAAGGGACTGATGAATTTAAACGGGAACTTGAATCACAGGTCTTCAGCTCCGGTGTTTGTTTCCCTTTGACTACTTGAATTTTCTTCGTTCGGGCAGCGGTAGCCGGTAGAAGTGGCTTGTTCGTATTTTGGATCTATAGTTAATTTTGATTATTAACAGTAGCATGTGTTTCGCTTTGGTACAAAAACACTACAATTTGGGAACTTCTTGGAGGATTATGTTTAATTTTTTATTTTTAGTGAATTTAATTAGTTTATGTGTATATACAAATAAAAAAAATTGTTTTATGGGTTATAGGGGTTCAGGAGGTAGATTTTTAAGTTTGGATTCACCGCCACTAGACATTTAAAGTAATTTTAATCACGACATTATAAGAATTGCATATGATATTACCTTCCTAGTCAAAACTAAAATAAAATAAAATAAATGTCTATGCTATTTTCGTGTTCAGTTTAACTATTTGAACCGAATTTAACTATTTGAACAGCTTACAACTTAGATTTCGAAATAAATAATACCATCCATCTCAAAAAAATAGTCTCACATCGAGTTTTGATTTTGTACATCTCAGAAGAAAGATGTACTTATAAAGGGGTGGGATTTTTCTAGTCATCAGAAATGTAATGCGTGTATATAATTTGTAAAGAAAAGACTATTCCCTCAAAACAGATTATTGAGAAATTACAGTTTGGGTGAAGGGAGAAAGAATTTTTTTTTTGCTTCCTGCGACAAGGATTTTAGATAGATTTTCAGTGAACTTAATTTCAAAGGGAAGAAAAATTTCAAATAAATGAACATTACCTAAAGGCAAGGAAGAAATTTTATTTTTTAAAAGTGAATGACCGACTGTACAAAAGCATACATTATCCATTTGATTCTGTAATATTTTCATGAATCCCTATAATATTTTAAAGACTCTCAGTTCAGTATCTCCAAATTAAAATCACGCATTGGAATGGTGTATGATTGAATAGAAATTTGCTCATAATAAGGGCTTCCTAAACAAGTAGTACTACAGCTTTTGAGGGCCGTAGATGATGTCTTGGTTGTCAGGATCTCTCTTTTGGATGCATGTAAGTCCTGATGCAGGAGCTAAAAAACCTAGCTACATAATGCTTCTCTAACAATTGAGGTGCTTAATCACACAATAAATGCAATATTGATGGATTACCTAAAACTAAAAGAAGAGAGCATGACAATCATTTTTTAGACCAGAAAAGTTAAGGTTACCCTAAATCTGATGTTGCCTTTTGGCCTTTTTGTAGTTAAGAAAAAGAAGCATTTGCTCTTTTCATCATTTATTATTCTGAGTGGTCCAATTCAAGTACAACCCCAGTAGTCAGTAGGTAGCTACTCTTCAGCAGTTAATTGGCCCTTGACTGATTCAACAACTTTCAATCATTCACATATGAGGGAAAAAGATAACCACAAATTTGTTCACTTTCCATTGCCAACTCAAGAAAAATTTGTTGTAGAATTCCATTGAAAAATTTACAGTTTTTCCAGTTTCCAGTACAATGGCTAGCTCAATTTTCAGCTCAAACACAAGTGAGCAGAGATGGGTTGATCAGCTAAACCAGCATTTCACTATTTATGTTGAAAATCCTCCATCCATCTTCCAAGTTCCTAAGATTGTCAGTGATACAAATCCAGAAGCCTATTCACCACAGAAAGTTGGGATTGGAGCATTTCATCATTTGCGTCCTGATCTTGAAGAAATGCAGAGCGAAAAACTCGAGGCCGTGAAGGGATTTTTAAGCCCAGAACAATATCAGAACTTCAAGAGCTTGATTGTTGATAAGGTAAGAGCTCTTGAGCCAGAAATCCGTTCTTGTTACAGCAAGTATTTGGATCTTGATTGTGATACTTTAGCTTGGATTATGTCAATCGATGGCATATATTTGCTTCACCTGCTGAGCAAATATCCAAAACAGGAGAACAACATTCAACCTGATGACAGGGACTTAACAGAGGATATTTTGATGATGGAGAATCAACTGCCTTGCATTGTCCTAAAGGAAATCAATAAGTCCTTGAATACCCCTCCAAACGAAGGTAAAAAGGATGAAATTGAGGATGGTTTCGAAAACATGGATGAGAAATTGTTCGCAGAAATGGTGTCATTCTGCGAATCGCATTCTCCGCTTGACCTTGTAAACTCTGGACAAATGAGTGTTTTTGGTGGTACAAAATACCTTCATATTCTTGATGTAATGTATAATTTGATGATTTATACAATGTCTTCTGTAGAACCGGTTGTGTTTTTCTCGGCCGAGGCCGGTTTTCCTGGTGGAATTAAACAGGTTGCCCAAGTTGCAGGGGATTTAACAGGGCTAAAGCCTCTGCTGTTGCTGGCAAATTTGCCATTGGAGGAATTCTTTGGCCTGTTGAAAAAGAAGGATAATGCCAATGGCATTGAGAACTCTTCAATACAGGAGATCAACATTCCTTCAGCTTCTCAACTTCATCGAGCTTTGAAAATCCAGTTTAAGAAAAGGGCTGCAGGATTTTCGGCCAATGCAGTGAAATACGAGGAGCAGAATCGAACCCTGTACCTGCCAGTGATCAGATTGAACACTGACTCTGAAGCCATTTTAAGAAACTTGGTGGCCTATGAATTAGCATCAGGTTCTAACAATGTGATTTCCAGTTACCTGGATTTCATGTGCGGGATAATTGACACTGCTGAAGATGTCGAATTTCTCAAGGCGAATGGAATAATCGAATCGCCACTTCCAAGTGAGGAAATCGCGAAAATTTTCAACGGGATGAATAAATCTAGTGGGATGGAGGCTGATTTTGAAGGGATTGTCGAGAAGTTGAATGAGGATTATGAAAACACTTTCCGGGTCAAATGTTGGAGTTTCATAAATGATCATTTGGTTCCATCTGAGGCAACTGCGAAGCTGATTCTTGGAATATTGCTGATTTTGCTGCTTACATTGCAAGCATTTTGCCAGGTTTATGGTTGCAGCGCCCGTTGGTTTGGGAAGATCAGCTCCATCTAATTATGACAAGGACGACGATTTGCTGTCAAAACCTCATTAGTTCGATCTAATTCAGCAAGAAAGATAAGGGGAAAAAAGGGTTCTATTAATTAGGATTTGTTCATGAGTATTACCAATAATATCCAATGTTAATGAATGAGTTCCTGTTAAAGAGAGATGATGTTATAGATAATCGTCATGAAAAGGAGATAATTAAGAAGAGTCCTTGTTTAGTTTTAATAGATAGATTGGAATAATAAATTGATAGGTTTAATTTATTTCATTATTATCTAGTAGTAAAAATAGTTTAGTTATCATGTGTAAACAACCTATAAATAGGCTTTTATCTCAGTATTTTAAATTTAAGCCAGACACAATGTAGCCTTCAAAGTATCTTTTCTCTCATTTATTTTTTAATTGTTCTTCAAATTCTCATTTTCTTCTTGGTATCAGAGCAGGTTGTAACCTTGCTTCCACGTATTTTCCTTTTCAAGAAATAATCATCACTCTTCTATATTATCTCATATTCAAATGTCAAATTTGTCAAACTCATTACTCTCGTAATGTTCTCCTTCTAACATTAAACATATATACTTTTGTCTATTTCCACAAATTCATTTTCTGATATCACTCCAACCAGTCCAACTTGATCCAATCCATTCACGTATCTCACCCAGTCCACCATCACATATTTTTACAAACTAATCTCAGTTACCCAAATATTCTTTTTTTTTTCTTTCATGAAGATCAAATTTCAATTGATCCAAAAAAAAAAGAAAAAAAAATCAGTAGTTGAAAAATAAAAAGATATATCTGTGTCAATCTACCAAAATCCACATCATGGCAAACGTTCGATCACATTGAACTTTTCATGCAATAATCTAACACAGCAGTGGCGTTTCTAAATTTCTAACAATTCAGCAATTTGAGTACACCACTCAAAATCACACATTACATCACTTGCAATCTTACCATTCACATGGAAAGCAATCCAAAATGCGGTCAGAATAACTCAAGAAGCAAACTGTGTCTCCAAACCTGACTCAATTTGAGGGAGGATGTTATAGATAATCGTCATGAAAAGGAAATAATCAAAAAGAGTCCTTATTTAGTTTTAATAGATAGATTGGAATAATAAATTGATAGGTTTAGTTTATTTCATTATTATCTAGTAGTAAAAATAGTTTAGTTATCATGTGTAAGCAACCTATAAATAAACTTTTATCTCAATCATTTAAATTTAAACCAGACACAATATAGTCTTCAAAGTATCTCTTCTTTCATTTATTTTTTTAATTGTTCTTCGAATTCTCATTTTCTTCTGTTCCAAGTGATAAAAGTTAATTACTGCACGTTTTGCATGTGTCTTTTTTTGGTGTTACTTTGTGCGTTGTGACACAAGACAACAAATTACGTACCTCTTTAAATGTAATGCAATACAACCATAATATGTTTATTTTAGGAGGAGCACCAATTCAACATAAAAACTACTCCAACTTAGTTAGGAACACGAATTTATGATCATCAACCGAGGTTTTGTTTCACGCTGTTACCATATTTTTTTGAATGCAATCGAACTTCCATAAGTCATGTTTTCTGTGCTTGACACCTAGACTCTACTTTGAATGTTGATCTCCTTACCTTACTTTCAATGTTCATTATTTTTTATGGAGTTTTCTGATCCTAAATTGTCACTTATATAGTAAGTTGAGACTTGCCGAAATCATCTGTATCCAGAGGAACCATGTATAATCCCATATTAAAGGTCAGTTTATCACACTATTTAGTTTGAAAAGAAATGTTTTGCATGTTGTTGATAGTAACATTACATAGGCAGTGCACATAAAAACTAACCATTAGACTAATTAATACTCCCTCCTCCGACACTGAAGAGATGATTTAATACAGTCGAGTGAATTATTTTTTCAAAACGGAAGGAATAGCATTTTTCTTCTGACATTAAGGTTGAGCATTTTTTCATACCTATCTCATGTGTTCATTGATCATTTAGCCACACAACAAGGCGGGCTGTGGGGGCATGTAAAATTATTTCACCGCATGAAGTGGTGTTGCAAATCAAGACTGTAGCCCTTACATTGCAATCTCCTTTTCAATCAGAGGCCATGACCTGCCTCATGACCTTACAAGAGGCTAGT
Source organism: Oldenlandia corymbosa var. corymbosa (assembly GCA_949775105.1). Lineage (NCBI taxonomy): Eukaryota > Viridiplantae > Streptophyta > Magnoliopsida > Gentianales > Rubiaceae > Oldenlandia > Oldenlandia corymbosa. The sequence continues at coordinate 4,475,900 of OX459123.1, forward strand.
TTCTTAGGATTCACGAGGATCCAAGTACACACGGTTTGTGAAAACCTTACTTCCGATTTGCATTCCCTTATACTACCGTCGGAAGCTCAAGATATAATTTCTTCCTTAATAACTACTATTTCCAATTTTCAATCTTGTACACTGATTAAAAAACATAGACAAGATGTATTAGAAATACATAATTTAACATTCAATAGAATGCGATGTAATAACTTAGGTATTTCTTATTAATATACAGGTACCTCTTAAAAAAAAAGTTAAAGTTGCAATATGCTTCAATTTTAAACTTTGGAAACATATACAAGAGGCCTGATGTGGAATACATTAGACGCCAAATAGCAAATTCGAAGCTCATATAGAAATGGAAGTTAGCTAGGTACAGGTCATGAATTTTTATGAAAACTAACTGTAGCGTATCATATATATAACCGGGTGTAGATTTCACCGAAAACCATGCTTGTACCGCTTCATCCACAAAAATAATTCATTAATTGTTAAATTAAAAAAGTATAGGTAAAGTAAAATATTTTCCTGGGTTGGACTAAAATATTATAATAAAATGACATTTTTGCGAGACGCATGCAAAGGGTAATATTTTCAAGCGTTTGGTGTAGTGTTTTCTTTACATGGCTAAAAAGTTCAAGCAGTGATAGTTACTACCAGCAACCCTTTTACATGCCCCCTTATTTCTTCAACCTTTGGCGAAAAGACAAACAATTTGCTTGGAATTTTTGGCATGAAAATCAGGTCCAATCTTTCACCAACTCAATAAACTTTCAAAAAAAATATAAAAAATAATATTAACAGAAAACATAAAAAGGGAAAAACCGAGCTTACCAAACTCTATTTTGTGACCTTTGTTAGCTATGTTAAGCCAAAACAAACGAAAAAATTAGGTCTGCGGAAAACCGAAGGTACGAGTTTCATATAATTGATTGATTGAAGGTGTTGACTTGCCACTCTTTTGGAGTCGGGACGGTGAAACTGATCAATATTTCTGCATATATACACCTAAATGTTCTACGAGATTCCTGTTGCATCATTGCTTTTACTGGTTGAACTTTGAATTTGTCAATTTAAAAAATTTTATTGAGTGGCTTTTTTGTATTTGATTAATCTTTTAACGATCGAAATGCATTCTCGCCCGAAATTTGAGAACTCTTATAATCAAATTAAAGACATGAAAATTAAGAAGTTAAAAGTTCAGTAACATGTTAATTGCGATGCGAATTACAGCTAATCAGCTATGTTTCATGGCAATTGTATTAGCTCTTATGGGATGCAGATTTGAACAGATTATGCCTTTTTTTTTAAAAAAAAAAAAAACATCATTAACTATTGTTAAGACTTTAGAATTCCTCGCAGGAAGTTTATACTATATATATTATTACGTACGTGATCATCTTTGCGTCCAACAGTGCAGGAAAAAGAATTTAATTGCAGTATCCCCCCACAAGTGGAGCAAAGGCGAGTTCAATTAATTAATCAATTATTAGCTGCAAGTTGAGAGCAAATTGCGAGTCAAAAATCCAAAACTTTGTAAACATTTCCAGGAGATAGTGATTGATGGTCTATTCTTTTTACAAATTTCAATAATAAAATGTACTGAAGTTGATCTTAGAATGTTCCCTATGAATTAAGAAAGGTTGTATGAAAATCAATTATGCAAACAGTATAGAAGAATTCGTCTTGGACGGGCGCATCTTTTTTACGCAGAGAGTATATTTTTATTAACCCACAATAAGAATGTGGTGTAGGTCGTACGTAACAGAGGAAACAAATAATTGAAAGAAAAGAATGACTGAGTAGATTAGATTTTTTCTTTTCTTTTTTTCGTTTCGATTTAAATTCAAAGATGGAAAGCTGTTATATAAGTGTGAACGACAGTGATGAGAAAGTAAAAAAAAAAAAATGTGTATAGAAATTAATTACAAATAGTTGTTATTACCCGACTCAAATCTGGATTAGTCGGAGCGCTAATTTCAAACACCAAGTGCGTAATATACCAAACAAATATTTCAAGGGGTTGGCAATTGTGATTTTTATCTAAACACAGCCTTGGCAAATCAATCTCCATCAACTAATTGCAGAGAAAGATTTGAAGTTTAACTTTTAAAGAAGGCAAGCATTGAAAAATATGTGCTACTTTTGGTCTTAGAAAAAGACTTATATCTTGCATTTTCACATCAAACTTTACAATTCTTGCTAACGTAACTATAAATAATTTGCGATTAAGATATATACAAGGGTTTCAGACGGAAACAAAAAACATTTGCTAGCTCTTTCCTTTCCAATCTCAGTATCCATATTTGATCACTTTGAGACTGAAACCGTACAAAAATTAACTATGCGTGTGGTATCTTACGAAAATGAAAGGATTCATGAATCTAAATGTGAAACAGTGGGTTACATATCCAATTTCTTTTATCAAGCTAGAATATTTATCTGGAAAAGATTTTCTTTAGCGAAATAAATTACTCTTAACAAAATGGTGTTATTATAGTTATTTCATTGACTTATAGTTAAACTGACTCAAACATTATACTTGCACTAATTACCTAATAGTGAATAACATCGCTTTCCTTGATTTGGATCATGATCTAAAACCAATTAACTACAAATAAAAACCGCTGTCTTTTCTTGATAACCTACCGTTTGATTAACAGGAAGCAGCTAGCTATGTAGTATTATTACATAAGAACTGGAAAACTTGGGTAAAGTTTTACGCGGCAAACTGTTTCAATAGTGTAGAACCCACTTGAAAGGGTACTGACCCCATCCTTTGAGATTCATGATAAGGCATCCCCCACATGCCTAAATATGTATTCCCCAAATAAACCTGGAAACCTTAGTTTTTTTATTCCTTTCATTAAAGAATCCTAAAGATTTTTTTTAAAACAATTGTCAACTATTTGGTTAGTATAAATACCCACAACTCTTGAATCTTCCCAAGTAGAGTCACTCAACAGTACTTATTTCTTCACATTTTCATTTACATTTGTAGTAGTTTTTCATCATCAACCCAAAAACAGAAAAAGATGGTTGATATTGAGGGTTCACCTGGAAGTTCAATGCATGGAGTAACAGGCAGGGAACAAACCTATGCATTCGCCGTGGCGTCGGGAACTGTTCCGACCGATCCCACGGCGAATTTCGCACTTCCGGTTGATTCGGAACACAAAGCCACAGTTTTCAAGCTCTTTTCCTTCGCAAAACCCCACATGAGAACCTTCCACCTCTCATGGATTTCTTTCTTCACTTGTTTCGTTTCCACTTTCGCGGCCGCCCCGTTGGTCCCGATCATCCGGGACAACCTGAATCTAACCAAACAGGATATCGGGAACGCCGGGGTGGCGTCCGTGTCCGGAAGTATCCTCTCCAGGCTCTGTATGGGTGCCGTTTGCGACCTTCTCGGCCCGAGATACGGCTGCGCGTTCCTCATCATGCTTTCTGCTCCTACCGTGTTTTGCATGCCGTTTGTATCCTCCGCCGGAGGGTACATCGCCGTGCGTTTCATGATCGGGTTTTCGCTCGCGACGTTCGTGTCGTGTCAGTACTGGATGAGCACCATGTTTAACAGCAAAATCATTGGTTTGGTGAACGGAACCGCGGCCGGTTGGGGTAATATGGGAGGCGGTGCAACTCAGCTGATTATGCCTCTTCTGTATGACCTAATTAGGAAAGCTGGATCGACTCCGTTTACTGCCTGGAGGATTGCTTTCTTTATTCCTGGTTGGTGTCATGTTATTATGGGAATCTTGGTTTTAACTCTTGGCCAAGATTTGCCTGATGGAAACCTTGGTGCACTCCAGAAGAAAGGAAATGTTAGCAAAGATCAATTCTCCAAGGTGGGTAATTAATTTAATTAACTACTTGACCTCACTCAAACTAATTCTCATTCGATCTGGTTCGTTTAAAATTGTTTTCATTAATGATTTCTACAGGTGCTATGGTATGCAATCACAAACTACAGAACCTGGATCTTTGTTCTTCTGTATGGTTACTCCATGGGAGTAGAGCTAACAACCGACAATGTCATTGCTGAATATTTCTATGACAGGTATAATTTCCATTAACTCCTTATGCCCTAGAAAAATAGCCTATTTTTGTTCTTCTATTTTTAATTCAATAAATAAAGTAGACTTTTTTTTTGTGACATCAGAATTAATATACATTCTTAAACTTTTGATTATCTCATGTTGGAGAAAGTCAAAGTATTTAAACCCATTTTCTCATTTGTTTGATAGATTTGATCTAAAGCTCCGAACGGCCGGCACAATTGCGGCGTGCTTTGGTATGGCCAACTTTGTGGCCAGACCATTCGGCGGTTTCGCTTCCGACTACGCAGCGAGAAAGTTCGGAATGAGGGGAAGACTTTGGGTACTATGGACTCTACAAACCTTAGGAGGCGTTTTCTGCATCCTATTAGGCCGATCAAACTCACTCCCGATCGCGGTCGCATTCATGATCCTCTTCTCGGTCGGAGCTCAGGCCGCCTGCGGCGCCACATTCGGCATAATCCCGTTCATTTCGAGGAGATCATTGGGTATCATTTCCGGGATGACCGGAGCCGGTGGAAATTTCGGGTCCGGATTAACACAGCTCGTGTTTTTCGCGAGCTCGAGATTTTCCACCGCCACGGGGTTATCTTACATGGGCGTCATGATCGTCGCCTGTACACTCCCTGTGACACTGGTTTATTTCCCGCAGTGGGGCGGGATGTTTCTTCCTGCATCAAAAGATGTTAACAAGAGTACTGAAGAACATTATTATGTTTCTGAGTGGAATGAGGAAGAAAGGAAGAAAGGGATGCATCAAAGTAGCCTGAAATTCGCCGAGAATAGTCGATCGGAACGTGGGAGGCGTGTCGCTCCGGCGCCAACAACGCCAAATGCAACACCCAACCATGTTTAGAAAATTATGAAGTCAAACTATATAATTTATATGATTTTGCTGAGAAATCTACGTAACACCTATAATATATATTGTACTAGTTGGAGAAAAAACAAGGAAGAATCTGTTTCTGGGATTCTGTGTTAGAGAATCTATCCTTTTTAAAGCTTCGGTTTCTTAATTTGGGTGCAAAACTTGCTAGCTATGTCCCGATAAAGATACCAGGCAAAACGAAGAAAACTGCACACAATAAGAATCTTATGGTGATGTTTGAAGAAAAGTGTCTTGTATATCATTGGATATATCAGAATTTCTGTGAATGTATAAATGATTGTAACTTTTGGAACCATTAGTTGCCAACAGAATTCCCCTAAATTTGACACCTTATTAAAAAAAAATTAAATAGAATTTATAATTTGAAAAGTAAGCTATCATTTTCAATTCCCCATGTCTCACTATTGATTCATTCTTCACCAAAATTTTAAAATGATCTAGCAGCGTTGAAGTTATATCATTATGTTTACTTAATCACATTTGGTAGCAGATAATTAATTATAAGGGATTTTTCATTTCTTTTTTTTTTTTTACACAACTCATATTTGGGCAGCAAACACAAACCCCTTGAGCGGTTCTCGGCATATTCTGATCAGTCCTCACTTTTGCTAGATCAATCTGGACAATAGTTTCGAATTACCATCTCTAATATTCCGCTTACCTTATCAAACTATATATCTAATTAAATATTTGAATATAAACAATAGTTTTGGATATCAAGCACGTTATATACCGAAATAAAAATCCTGATTAGCTTTGGCATCAAAACTAATTAAAAGGTACAAAGTCTTCCTCTCTTGTGTACCGAAAAAATTAAAATAAAGTAATTTTTTTCTTCCATTAATTTGTCCACGATGATTCCGTGTAGGGAGCTACGTAAGATAGATTCCTCTGAGAAAACGTAAAAATTCAGTATCAAATGAATATTCAGCAATCCTTCGATATCTGAAACGTACTCCGACTCAATTATTATCATATGTTACGTTAGTTTGCGTAATAATTCTGCTGTCTGCTTAAACAAATTAATCTTGTACTGTACAATGGACCTGGCGTTCCACAATTGGAACCTATACGCGTTGACCATTAATTATATGGTTTTTTAATTTGGAATGATGTAAATCATCTAACGAGGCTGGTTTCTGTCATGATCTTATAGATATATTTTTTCCATTATTAATAAGGAGTTGAATGAATTTTAACACATGATTCCGTTAAACCAAAACAAACCATCATGAATAATTTCTGGTTAAACAAGCATGGCATTTTATTTTCCGGGTTCAACTTGTGATTATTTTGCATGTTTTTATAAAAATTTTCTACCAGCTTTTCATTATTTTTATCCCCATTTAATGTAACTCTTCTTTTCTAATGTAGTTTCAGATAATCTACCAAGTTCAGTTCCAATCTCTCTTTATCTCGGGTCTTAAAGTCATTAATTTAGTAATCTGTTCATTATCAGTTAGACTTTCCAACTACTAAAAATGCAATTATCCAATCTTTCACACAACTTCGTAAATCCCTGCATGTATTTTTAGATTGTATATGTGCAGTGAGATTTTAAACTAACTCGTAATTATACAAGGACTTGACAATCAATCATAGATGCGAAGAGTGTGTAAATTAAACATGTTGAAACTGATTATTCCACAATGGGACCCACATATACTAGATTATTCTGAGGGGAAAAAAAAAAGGTAAACGTTGACTAAGTGTATTTTCATATTTTGCCAAATTTGCGTCATGAAAGCGCTGTCTGCTTAAACAAAGTCGTGCTTATGTAGCTCTACAGCGTACACAACTGAACTGGCCGCCCTGAATTGGAAGCTATAGAAACGTTGACTCTATATTTCTTCCGTTAATCGGTTTAGGGTTTTAACTCTGTCGATTTTTGCCCGTTTTTCTCTGGGGTGATGAGACTAAATTAATCACCTAAGTTTTATAGCTTGAACTAATTTGGCGCATTTGAGAGGTTTGTCAAGAGATTCCGAAATTTAGTTAATATATATCATCTCTCTGATCATTATTATAAGATTTTTTATTTGTTCTATGTTTCACTTAAATTGTTAATTTAATTGAAAAAATAAAAAATAAAAATATTTTTTAATAATTAAGAGAATACAATGAATATGAAAATATGGTTTAAGGTTTTTTTTCTTAATCAAAAAAAACATACGGGATAAAACTTATGATAAATTAAAATGAATTATAATAAATACCGAAGCGAAAAGAGTAATTAATTTGGGACTAAAACCTGAAATCCCCTAATTCGGAATATTTTGTAAGTTGTCTTCCGTCATTAATTTTTTTCAGTTTCATCATAGTATCTGACTTAAGAGTTGGATATTTCGGCGGAAATGAAAAAGAAAAGAAAAGAAAAAAACTAAAAATGAAATAAAGGCATAGCTCGGGTAAGGTCGCCATTTGTGTTTTGTAAAGTTTGGTACCAAAACAAATGACGACTCCCGCTTTATATGTTTATTTATAACCTTCAACATTTGTTTATTTTTTATTTGCACTTCCCAAAATATCTAAGCGAAATACACAGGTTAGTTTTCCAAATCCTAATTCGTGATAGATGTGGTACGAAAGAATCTCAAGTCTTGAATTAAAATAATAATGTGTCACACGTAATGAATTATGAGATTCTTCTGAGAAAAACAGTGAAAATTCGGTATCACGTGAATATCTACTCCTTGGATCTTGGAAACATTAAGTCAACCATTTTTTGTAGTATGTTTTATGTCATGATCAATAATAGCTGTTAGTTTAAGCATAATAATGGATGTATAGTTTAATTAAGTTTTGCAAGTGAACTTTGCTGGCCTTTTGCAATTGGTAGGAAGCGTTGACTCATTTGAGATTGTTAATTGAATGGGATGTGGTTAATCTACTAATTAAAGACTTAAGATTCTTTCGTACCACATCTATCACGAATTAGTGATTTGGGAAACTCTAAATCTGATCTGACGGGCTTTAAATGATCTTGCTCAGGATTAAATAAAAAAAATAAAAAATTCCTTCTTTTTTATTTTTGAAGAAGAAAAAATTCCTTTTAATTTGGAGGTGTTTCATGATGAACTTTAGAATTATCTAAGCAATCGTGAAGAATTTCAGTCGTTATGTTAGGTTGAGTGCCTTTGATATAAGTTTTGGGTTTTGATTTTAATTGTATCTTACTCACGCGAGATTCAAAGAAGAAAAAAAAAATTATCAAAAGAAATATTCCTTCCGTCCCATAATTATTGTCCAGTTTTACTAAAATGAAAGATTTTATTTTTAGTCAAACTTAAGTATATTTTACCTTAAACAACCGGATATACCCCTACATAAGTAATTGTTTAACCACTAAGATTTTATGGATGATATTTTTTACTAAGGACAAATGTGTAACTTGATCCATAAAAAGTCAAATTGGACAATAATTTTGGGACAAAATTTTTTGGGCAAAATAGACAATAATTATGGGACGGAGGGAGTATTTAATATCTGAGTTTGCCATCCTCAATCTGACAGATACACAAGCAAACAGAACAAGGACTTGTAGTGATAGTTTAACTTCTCAACCTGAAATAAATTTTTTGGTTTATTTTAGGACAAATGATAAGTTTATTACTTTCTTCGTTCTATTTTAATAGTTCACTTTATCCGAAGGAATAGCAACTTGAATAACCTAAAATATAATGGCTACAAGATTTATTGCATTACACAGGCCAAAATCAAACATCCATTTTCTTAATCTAACCAAACAACTTGAGTCGCAGCAAACCAACTCCATTTCACTATGGCCGCTTCAGATGATCTCCATCAATGACAACTTCAAGGAAATCATTCCCCAGTTCTCGTTGTTCCTCGAAGATTTCCCTGACTGAACTTGAGGCTTGTGCAGATCTATACATCTTTATCTTCTTCAAAGTGGTAATGTTTCCCAAATCAGGTGGAATCCCGTGAAGCCGGGGACATCTCTTGACTATAAGCTGTTCAAGGCAGGGGAATGGATCATCTTGGACAGTCCATTCTTCAAAGTCCAAAGTATTGAGTTGCAAGTACTTCAATTTCAAGAATGCGCCGTCTTCCACATCCCATCTGCCTCCTGAAAATGCCTCATTATTTAACTTGAGAACCTCTAGATTAGGCAACTGTCCGATTGTCGACATTGCACTCCATGGCAGCAAGAACCGTTGCAGTGACAATTTCCTGAGGCTACCGGGAAAATCCAAAACCGGAAAATGATCCCATTTCTTTGAATCAGATAAACTTCCTGGGCCTTTGACATCTAGTGATTCAAGCTGAGTTAGTCGGCTCAATCCTAGAAACTGATCATCTTCAAAGAAGAAAAACAAATCACACTTAAGCTTCCGGAGCCTTGGCAACCTTCTCAAAAAGAATTTCAACTGATTTGCGGTTTTAGCATATAACATTGAGAACATTTCCAAGTGTTCCAATTGACTATGCTCATGATCTTCAAGACCATCTGACAACAGCACCCAAGGAATGGATATGTACCTTAAGCTTTTCATTCCTACAAAGGTTCTTGGCAGAGAGAAGAGCCCATCTGATGAACCTTTCAAAAGAATCAAGATTTCTAGGTTCCATAGATTGGCGATGGATGATGGAAGTTCTGATGCAACACAGTAAATTGCTAGGTATCTCAAATTAACCATCAATGTTACTTCTTTAGGAAAAGGACCATCTATTTTAACGCACTCCAAATCCAACACATTAAGAAGTCTAAAGGTATGAAAAATGTCAGAGGCGCATGAAACTATTTTCCATTTTTCATCACCACGAAGAGCAACTAGAGAGCGTGCCAGTGGACCTGCCGGTTTAGCATTGATAAATTTGGTCCATTCAGCAGAGATGCACAGGCGATAATAGCTCTCATAATTCAGGGGATTCAAGGCAGAATGAGAAACTGAAATTATATCATTGTCCTGCACCGGTTGTAGAAAGTTATCTTTTCGACTCTTCACCAAGCAAAGATCATGTATTAGGTCATGAACACGGCACACCTTTATGCTGCCATTGAAACTTCTCTTTTCAGGTATTACTAAGCTCCGACTACTTAGATCAGACAAGTAATCCTCTGCCACTTTATATAAGCTGATACTCTTGTTATCACTTCTTGGTACAAGTCCTTCTGCAATCCACAAACTCATCAACTTTTGAGCTTTAATTACTGTATCCTCTGGAAATCCTCCAACATAGAGCAAACAAGGTTTCAAATGATTTGGCAAATGATTGTAGCTCAGCTCAAGAACATCCATACAACCCTCACTGACGAATTTTGAACTTGTACTACATTCAATTTGCTTCCATGATTCTATATCTTGTCCCGCGAGAATACCTGCAACCAAAACCACTGATAGAGGCAACCCTTTACAGTTTTTAACAATACTTTTACCAAGTTTTGATTGTTCCTCATCAAGAGGGGAACCATGATAATGGCATAACTTCCTATGGAATAATTCCCAACTCTCCCTATCAGAAAGTGACCGAAGAGAATGGACACTGCAGTTGATTAGCTCTGCTTGCCACACCAAATTTTGTATTCGGCTAGTGAATATGATTCGACTCCCTTTCTTGTCATCAGGAAATGATGGCTTTAAGCACTCCCAGGCTTCCATGTTCCAAATGTCATCCAGAACAATGAGATACCTTAGTTGCCTCAAACTTCTCCGGAGTTTCAAAGCCAAATCATCATCAGTACTTTCATAGTCAGACTGGCGAGCATCAACACCAGTGACATCAGTTAAAATGTCCAAGAACATCTCTCTAAGATTATACGATTGGGAAACACAGCACCATGCACGTCTTTCGAAATTGTATGTGGTAGATGGATCATGGTACACTTTTTTGGCTATAGTAGTCTTACCGAGGCCGGCCATACCTACAATGGAGACAATTTGAAGTTGTTTTGTTCTCAGATTGAGTTTCTCAGTTATTTTCATTGACTCATCTTTCAAATCCACCATAACATCTTCAAGACTTGAAGGTATCACTTGCCTCCTGGAGACATGACTACACTTTGTCACACTGCTTGTCATCAATCTGTTCTTGTGCTTCTGATGCTCACTATACCTCTTCACCTTAATTTCGATGAGGTTAAAGGCAAGTATTACATCAGAAAGCCGCAACATATCATACCAAATGGGATGATTCTTAACTAGACAAGAGCTGATGACATGTTCTGCAATAAACACCAACTTGACAATTCGTCTCCAAAGGTTTGTTTGGTCATCTATCTCTTTTGCCTTGTCCATGATATCTTCGAGGAATGATTTAAAGGAAATGAGCTTAGCTTGGATAATCATAACTTGATTTTTTCCAAAAGCCATTCTACTCACCATTGCTTTCAGATTCTCTAGGAAGAAATTGACTGATCCCAAAACATTTGTCATTGGAAAAGTAAAGTCCAGAGGATTCAAAAATGGGACATAAAAGAGCTCTCTAATCTTGGCTTTCACTTTGTCAATCTTCAGTTGAAGACTAGAAATATCCTCTACTGTTGATCTGTCCTTTTGTAGTGAGAAAATGAGAGATAGTAGCTCATCAACAACAACTTTTGCTCGCAACCGGAGAAGTACTTCAACTCCGGCAGCACTTGTTACAGTTTCTTCCTTAGGCGTAAGATCCATGATGAAGGATGTCATGAATATCAAATTGTCTTTGAGGATTTCAACAAAATCCTTTGAAGGATCTGCAGGGAAACCATTTAATACAAAATCAACAACCCCGACAACAGCTTCGCTAACTTGAATGGTATCAGACCTCGATGGCTTTAAAGCTTTCAAGAGGTCAAACAACATTCTCGCAATCTCAAGAGTGCAAGGAGTAAACTTCTCTTGATGGAATAATAAGTCAGTAAACATAGATGCATCCTTCCCTTTCCACAAACACAAAAGGGACAAACACGCTGCCCTGTGAATCCACTCATTCTTCACATAATCCAACAAGTCTTCCAATATCTGACAATCCACACATCTTTTTCTCGAAAACTTAACAAGGGTTCTAAAAAAGATTAGCTTTTTCTGATGAACCATCATCTGGTTCTTCACAGAAGCATTAATGCCGGTTTTCAAATTGGCTAGAACCCGCAAATTCTCAACAAGAACATCAATGAATGTCATGATCTCAAGAGGGGAGCAAGACATGGATTTTAAAGAACCCAAGAAAGCAGAACAAACATTTCTGACCTCTGACTCAAATTTGTCATATACAATTAGCAATTTAGTTACCAAAAAATTCAAATCACTCAAAGCTTGAACCTCCCCAAGAACAGATCTAATAACACAAGCACTTTTCAGCATATCTTCAAGACTATAATATGCAAAACTTAAATTAGAATCTGCAAGATCAACTTCCTTACATGTGAACAGCCAGATGGTGAACCTCATAAGGAATTTGAACTCCTGCCTAAGAACAAGCTCAGGACTGCCTGATTGATTGATCTGCTTCAGCCAACCTAGCTCTTCAACAGCAGAATCAACTGTAGTACTCCAAGCATGAGCCATTTTTTCAATCTGTTCTTTCCTCTCTCTCCGTGAAAAGAAAATAATTAGGAAAGAAGTCAAAAATTAGTCTTGAAGAAAGCTTTATGTTTGTTTCGTTTTTTAGTGTTTTTTTGGTTTTTTTTATATTGAGATTGTAAAAATATGTATTGAAAATGTAAAAAAATATGTTGGGATGGAACAAGTATTATTTAAATATTTTAAAAATATCATCAAAAAACCTAACCAACAAAGCCTTAATTTATTACCCAAAAAAGAAACAAAAAATTATTTGTTGCATAAAAGAAATATTGTGTATATGATTCACGTTATACAACATGATATTTATAGTACATTAACGTTACAACCCTGACCGACTATATGGGAAACCCTAATTAGGGTTTCCGTGATAATATATATTCTATCCTCCCCTGCAATCGTAGTAGGAGAAGTAATCATGCATAGATTGATTTAAACGAATAAAATTTATCCTTAATTAACGATTTTGTAAAGACATCTGCAAGTTGGGACTGTGTGGAGATATGAAAAACACGAAGAAGACTAGCAGCAATACGTTCTCGAACAAATGAATGTCTAGACCAATATGTTTGGTGCGGGCATGATTAACCGGATTGGCAGCTAAATAGGTGGCAGAGACATTATCACACAAGATGACCAGGCACTGCGGGAACTTGATATGAAGTTCAGATAAGAGATTTTCCAACTAAATGGTTTCAGCCAATGCAGAAGCAACCGCACGATACTCAGACTCAGCAGAAGATCGAGAGACGGTAGATTGTTTTTTGGAGGACCAGGAAATCAGAGATGAACCCAGAAAGACACAAAAACCAGTTGTAGAGCAGCGAGTGGTAGGACATCCAGCCCAATCAGCATCAGAGTGCGTGACAAGGCGATCAAGAGGGCCAGTACAGAGATGAATGCCATAGTGAAGTGTGCCCTTAATGTAGCGGAGAATATGTTTGACGGCCTGAAAATGCTGCTCGCGAGGATCATGCATATGCTGACCAACAAGATTGTGTATATGATTCACGTTATACAACATGGTATTTATAGTACATTAACATTACAACTCTAGCCAACTATTAGGATTTCTGTGATTATATATATTATATCATTGCGGACGAGAAATGTCCAAAAACTTTACAAACATTATTTGGGCAGCTGTCACAGACACTGCACAATTTGTAAACTATAGAGAAAATTACAAAAGTGATGATTGCAACTTCTAACAACTACACATATAAACTGATTCCTTTTGCCTTTTTATAATGATAAATAATACTCCCCTGTCCCACAAAAATAGTCCAGTTTAATAAAAAAGTTTGTCCAAAAAAAATAGTCCAGTTTCACAAAAGTCAAAATTAATTGAATTGAAATGACTTAAATATACAATGGTAAGGAAAACAAGGTCCACTTCCTTTTATTTTTATTTTTTTTAGTTTTCCATCATTTTTTCAAATGATTATATCCTTTAATACATGAATAGTTAAAAAATCTGTTATATAACAAATTAATCTACGTAACGAGATCTTTCCATCAAGATCTGGTCAATATTTTTTAAGATAAAAATTTTGATCAAATTTAAGTTGTAAAATAAATGCATTGTAGTTAATTTTTATAAAAATAACTACAAAGGGGTATTAGTGAAAGTTAGGGGCATAAAATGAGTTGTACATTTGGTGTGTTGACCAAATGGAAAAAGTTGTATATTTTCAAACTAGACTATTTTTTTGGGATGGAGGGAGTAATAAACAACAAACAAGTAAAATAATCAGTTAATCTTACTATCGGGTAAGTAATTAACATATATATTCTCACTATCTCAGAAAAAATAACTCATTTCATGTCACAATTTTGTAATAAAGTGGACTATTTCAAATTGATGGTGGGATTGAAAAATAGACGCCCAGCCAAGCCCAAATTTTGAAGATTTTCTCACTTTTATTTTCTTCGTTATGAAAGGGAGGAGAACTTGCATCAGGGCGAATTGGCGGGAAACCCCAGGTAGAAAACCAACTCCATCAGTTTTCTTAATCTAACAACTTAACTCTTCTAGTATTTGACAATCCACAAATTCTTTTTTTTTTTAATCGAAAACTTAACAAGGGTTCAAACGAAAACTAGCATTTTCTGATGAACCATGATCTGGTTATTCACAGAAACATCAATGCCAGTGTTCAAGTTAAAAGCAAGATCCGGAAATCAACATTATTGAGATAATTATAGATGCAATGTTTTCTTTTAATGTTTCATCGGCATGTCTTCGGTCTTGTTAAATCTTTTAAGTCGGAACCTTTTCTAGCTACCGATATATAATATATATGGCTTATTATTCCCATATCAGACAATTCAAACAAGAATGAATTCAAACCGGATAATTGAACTTGTTTGATCGAAACAGTATTTGCATATTGATCGATATTGATTTATTTTTAAATGGTTTAACTCGTAAACACAAAACACGACTCGATTGTCACTTTACAAGTGTGATAAATATTTCTTTCTAGTTTTTTTTTTTAAATATGTATTGTAAGGAGGGGGAAAAATGTGAAAACAAAAGATCCGCAAGTAAGTATAAATACCCATGGTTAATCTATGACGTTTTCAACCAAAAAAAAAAAAATTGTTTAGAAAAAGTAAAGTCTCAAAAATTGGGTTAAAAAAATTTTGATGACTAATTTTAGCACTACCTTCGAATAATGAAATTCAAACAGGCCTGAACTTAGTTGTTAGATCCTAATAGTATTTACATAGTGATTGTTATTGATTATTTTATTGTTCAACTCGTAAACACAAAATACGACCTCATTGTCACCCTATCACAAGTGTAACTTGTATTTCTTTCTAGTTTCTTCAAAATATGTGTTGTAAGGATGAAAAGAAAAGGAAATTACAAAAGATCCGCCTAACGAGTAAGTAAAAGAATACTCCAATGGTTAATCTTTGACGTTTTCAACAACAAAATATTTTTGTTTACAAAAAGTAAAGTCTCAATATGTCGGGTTAAAAAAAAGATTGATGACTAGTTTTACCATTACCTTAAAATAATGGGGCCAAAAAGGAAAATAAAAAAGTTTTCCCAGGTCATTTCTTCCTTTTTCTTTTCCCTTCTTCTGTAAAAACCTCCATTTTCCTTCCCAGGGTTTTAGCAGTCCCCACTCTTCCTCCGAGTTTTCACAATCCTGCTTGTGGTTTTCGTATCGGTGTTCTCCATTACGGCAAATCTTCGCGAAAATGACTAAATTTAGGAAGCTTAATCGCCCGACTGCTCATCGAATGTCCATGTTCAGGTTTGATATTTGATAAATTTGATTATACAGTTGTATTGGGTAGATTCGTGATTCAGTAAATCTGGTGCGGCAAAGAATTCATGATTGATTCTGAAACGATTTTTATTTCCACTGTGGTCAGAACAATGGTTTCGCAATTGGTGAAGCACGAACGAATCGAAACCACCATTACGAAGGTAGCTTTTTTTATTCCTCTGCTTTATATCGGAATTTAGCTTGATGTTTTTGTTTCTTTAACCCTTTTTTTTGTGCTTTTTTTCGGACTAGCTGAAATGGGATTTTCTTGAGGGATAGGGTTTAAGTAATTTTTCAGTCAGTGAGCTAATTGAACTCCGTTTTTATTGGTTGTGTTAAATTCTAAAGGTTCAGTGATGCTACTATTCACTGGAATTTTTGGGTCAATATGATGGAAACTATAGTCTTTGAGCATGAATTTTGTTGGAAGCTTATAGAATTTCAAAGATATGCTTATTCTTTTCTTATTTTCCTGCCAAAAGGCGATTTGCTTCTTTGGGCTAGAACAGGAATTGTAATCGGCATCAAAGTTGCTTTCATCTATGGTTTCTTCTCCTTGTGATTTGTATGAAGTCTCGATCGTGTTATAAGATCAATTTTTCATGTTTAATGTTAGGCCAAAGAAGTTCGAAGGATGGCTGACAACATGGTACAGCTTGGAAAAGAGGTGTGGAGATTCGTATACTTGCTCTTGTATTTTCTTCTTAAAGAGGACAGAGTGTGTCTTGATCTTAGATTATGTGGTCTTGCGCAGAATTCAATTCCCTGTTTATCAAAATTTTCATCAAAGTTTATGTGTTTGATCTTTTCCATTTGTTGTGCATCCTTCTTCCGTGTCTGAAAACCCTCGGTTTGAGTTCTGAAGAAAATATGGAAAACAAAACTTCCTGACTCTGTGCAGTTGTTGTTATCAAGGTGGAATGATCTTTAAATGAGTAAGTCATCTCTCTGTCAAGATAAAGTTCTGGAAGCTGAGCTCCTTGTCCTCTTTCTGTAAGTTGCTTCAAAGTTAAAACAATATTTTAGAACATATAACAAAAGAGTCCTACGTCTGCTGGGCACATTGTAGTCTTAATCCCTGAAGCTTTTACTGCTGACCCCTTTTCCCACTAACCACTGGAGAAACTGAGTTTTTGTTTTATGCAAGACAATAACATGGTCTTGCTTAGTTCAAGTGATGATAGATTTCCAAACTTTGAGCTTTTTGTGCAGCGTTTTCATCTCTCTCCCATGTAGTTAACTGTTAACTGAAAGAAACTAATTGATAGGACTCGGGAGCCTGTTAACAACTTTCATTACATTTAGTTAAGGAAAGCATGGTTTTGATAGAACTGCATAATTGATTTGATTAATTTTTTTGGTAAAATTTTGTTTGCCCAGGTACGTATTAGAGTTTTATGTGTATTGTGGTGGTTACCAATCTCAACATGCTTGTTTGCTATAAATATCACACTGTAGTGTGTTAAAGAATTTATTGGGGTTTTCTGTTACTTCTCTTCAACTATCATTTAAATTTGTATGAGTTCTATTTTTGCTCAGTTTCCTTGCTGGAGAATGGGAAAAAATTGTCTTCAGCCGTATAGTTCTTCCCCAAAAACAATAAAGCGTTTTTTGAATTTGAGAGTTCTCAAAGAAGATGACAATGAGAACAATTAAGCCCCTCGATTTAGGACTGGTTGAATGGATCCTCAATGTATTTTAAATGCTTGTTCCTCTTCAAGTTTAAACATCTGATGTTTATATCATAGTTTCATCCCAAATTGCTTTAACTCTTCCCTGTCCCTTTTGACAAGTTAGTAAATCTGCATTTGGAACGCGTGGTGTTGATTCACCTACACACAAATTTCGGAACTTTAATCTGTTCTGGATGCATTTGGTACTCCTAATGTAGTAATTAGATGCACCTAAGGTGATTATTTATTATGGAAGAGCGAGGTACTGGTATACATACATGAAAAATTGAAGAGAAATATGAAATTAATTGAAAAAATGACCAGCAAGTAGCATTTCTTGCTTTCAATAAGATGAAAATTCATTTCTTTCTGTAGATTGGATTAGAATCTATCTGACAAGTTTTTGTCCAATGTTTTTCTTTTTATAGCTTTAAGACGTGTTTAAAGAGCAATACTGCTAAATGCTTAGGCCACTGTTTCGGTTAATTTTAATATGGTTAATATGAATTCTTACAGTCTATACCAAAGTCTCTCAACAAAGATTACTGAACATGTTCAGGTTGAAACAAATCTTGTCCTTGGGGAAGTCCAGTGCCCTTGCCTTGAACCTCCCCCTCCTTTTACGAAATAACCTCTCTTGGGAGAGTTGGAAGAGAATTTATGGATTGATGTTAGACAATTGGGAATAAATTCCAGTGGCTTTGTTTTCTTCTTCCCCTCTTATTCTTGTCCTAGCTTGATGTCCTTAGGGAAGTTCAGTGGCATCGTTTTACTCCTTTTTTCTAAATAATCACAAACTGCTCTATGCTTAGATTTTACTGATCTGAAGATGCTGGCTTGATTTAAGCTTTGCTTTGTGAAACTATTTTTGGCACCAAAATCCTATGGCTTTCTCTGGTTGGTTTAATTCAAACTATTGATTTAAAATTTGGATGGTTGAAAACTCTTTTGCTCAGTTGATGGCCTGTGTATTAACTGCTTGGAAGGAAATAAACATCTATGTATTGATTGTTGCTGTTGTTTAGAAACGGATTCTTTATGTTAAAACTAAGGAGTGTGGTTTCGTGTTCCATGGAACTGTTGGTACTGGAGCTGTGTAAAATTCTTTGTTACTTACCTTACTCTTTTCCCAATCTGTGCCAGGGAACTCTTTGTGCTGCGAGACGCGCTGCTGCCTTTGTGCGTGGTGATGATGTCATTCACAAACTTTTCACAGAATTGGCTTACCGATACAAGTAAGTCTCTCACCTGTTGGTTTCAGTTTTTAAAAAATGCTGGCTGTAATGATTAGATCAAATTCTCCCATTACAGAGACAGAAATGGTGGGTACACAAGAATGCTTCGATCAAGAATACGTGTTGGTGATGCAGCACCAATGGCCTATATTGAGTAAGTTCATGCCTTCTATTTCTAGCTGCAATTGCTTTCACTTATTGCCCACCCACAGATTATGCGTAAAACTATCTTTTTTCTGGAGGAAGTGAAGGTGTTCATCATGCAAGGACTACTATATTTGCATATAAACCATTTGTTTGGGGGTTGTTGGAGGGAGTATTTTTGATATTGTGAAGCCACACAAGCATGTAGTCATGTGCGATTAACCTTTTCAAAGATCTCTGCTGCCTCGACGTGATCTCATTTCATCCCGAACCTAATTTTACTCACTTTTCCGTGATCATAAGAAATAATTTAGCTGCACTGAAGACATCAATTTCTAGGTGCTTTTTTTCCTCTTCCCGCATTTTTTCCAATTGAAAGCAAACAAATTCTCAAGTAAAAACTTAGATTGACAAGTGGAGTGCTGTTCTTGTTTACAGGTTCGTAGATAGAGAAAACGAACTACGGCAAGCTAAACCCCCAGCGCCGCAGCCACCACAAAGACAACCATTGGATCCTTGGACCAAGTCACGCCTCAGCAGACAATATGCTTCTCCTAAAGAGGAGAAAGCCTCTAACTCTGAGTCTTGAGACAACATTTAGTTCACAAATTATTACGAAGATATTGTTTCCTGGTCGGTGTCCCTATTTCCTGTAGTTTATCGTTTTCCCAGGTGAACTTAGAATTTAACACATTCAGCTGTATGGACGAATACATGTAACAATTTGATACTCATCTGAATGTGGATGTTATGCTTATTGTATCATAGAATTTGTGCTGTAATAAAACAAGAAAGCTCGAAACAAAAAGTTCCTACGATCTCAGCTTCAGTAGTGACGGCAGGGATTTTTGCTATAGGAATTTTGTTGTTTGGCTCGTGAATGTGACTTGCACTCGCTTGGTGTCAAAATTTGTCAAAAACGGTATGATTGTGGGTTGGGTGTGTATGAAATTATATCGAATTGGGACTTAACTTCTTTTCACTTGATAACGACTTGATTCCACATTTTTTCACTTGATAACGACTTGATTCCTAGTGTATATATGTGACGAAAAAAAGGCCGACAAGATCAAATTTTGATTCCTGAATTTGTTGCTGAAAAAGATGCTTTACTATTTCATCGGTCAAATTTCCAATGTAAAGTGTAATGCAATTATTGAAGCCCCCAGCTTTATTATGGTCAACAAAACTTAATCTGAACACTGCTAATCAATCAAAGAATATGGAAATACAACTGTTTGCCTTCTTTCCTTCCCTGGTTTTATTGTTTTTGGTATGTTTCTGCTGCAAGGATGTTTTCTTAGTCTCTGGACAGTGTCTTGAAGATCAGAAAATGTTGTTGCTGCGGCTCAGAGATACTGTAACGTATGATCCCACGTATTCCAAAGCGCTTGTGAACTGGAATCGAAGCACTGATGATTGCTGTTTTTGGGCTGGTGTCAGCTGTGATCCTTCCGGTCATGTTGTCGGGCTTGATCTCAGCCAGGAATCCATCTCTGGAGGTATCAATGAAAGCAGTAGTCTGTTTAGTCTTAGATTTCTTCAGAGGTTAGATTTAGCTCAAAACGGAGTTGATTCACTTCAGTTACCTACAAACTTTGAGAAGCTCACTTCATTGAAGTATCTAAATTTGTCTGATTCTGGATTTTCTGGCCAAATACCAATTGGTTTTTCCAAATTGACAAGCTTGGTTGTTCTTGATCTGTCCAGTCCCAGCCTGTTCACGAATTTGCTCCAGCTTGAAAAACCGAATCTTGAATTCATGCTACAGAATCTCACGGGTCTTCGAGAATTATATCTAGATGGAATGAATCTTTCATCACAGGGGAATAACTGGTGCCAGGTTCTATCATCTTCGGTGCCTGATTTGCAAGTTTTGAGCTTGTCAAATTGTTGTCTTTCTGGGGCGATTGATCCTTCTTTGTCCAAACTCAAATCTCTTTCTGTTGTCCGTCTTGATGGTAACCGCCTTACCGGTCAAATTCCAGAGTTCTTTGGGGATTTTTGCAGTCTTACTCACCTGAATTTAAGCTCTTGTGAGTTTTCTGGAGTTCCTGATAACATATTCCAGGTACCAACTCTTCAAACTATTGACTTGTCCTACAATGAATATCTTGGGAGTTCCCTGCCTGAATTTCCTGAAAATTTATCCCTTCAAAGTCTAATTCTTCACAACACAGAATTCTCAGGAAGCTTGCCAAACTCCATTGGTAATCTTAGAATGTTGTCCCAATTAGATCTAGGAAGTTGCAAGTTCATAGGACCCATCCCTAGTTCAGTGGAAAAGCTCGAACATCTTGTCTATGTAGACTTGTCTGGCAATTACTTCAATGGCTCAATTCCATCTTTCAATCGATCCAGAAATCTGACTATCATCATGCTTTATGGTAACAGATTTTCAGGTAATATTTCTTTCATCCAAGAGTTGTCATTTCATATGCTTGAGCTTCTTGACTTTGGTAACAACTCACTGGAGGGGCAAATCCCTGGAAATCTGTTTTTTATGCCATCACTTAGCACCTTGAAACTTTCCCACAATAAATTTTCTGGTAAAATTAGTGAACCAGTTAACATTAGCAACCAGCCCTCCAAATTGAAAGTCATCGATTTGCGACATAATAATTTAGAAGGGCCGATACCCGAGTTTCTGTTTGATATACATGATCTAGTCAGGCTCAGACTTTCTTGGAACCAATTTAGTGGAACTCTAGAGTTGATCAGTTTTGGAAAGTTACCACAACTTGTTACTCTTGAGCTTTCAAATAACAAGTTGGTCAATGACACAAACAGCACTTACTCTCACCCTTCTTTGCTTCCCAGTTTTCGAACCTTGATGTTTGCTTCATGCGGTATAAAAAAATTCCCCTTCTTACAGAACCAGTCAAGGATTATGATGTTAGATCTTTCAAATAACCAAATAGCCGGCGAAATACCAAGCTGGCTATGGGATGTTGGAGATGGATATCTTCGCTATTTGAATCTTGCTCATAATCAGTTGACTCATTTACAAGAACCTTATCAGTTTGGCAATGTACAGTATCTTGATCTGCACTCAAATTTCCTTACCGGGAAACTCCCAATCCCGCCAATCACTGCTGCCCTTGTGGATCTTTCAAGCAACAAGTTTACTTCTTCAATCCCTGCAGACATTGGCAATCATCTACCAAGTGCCATGTTCTTCTCCATTGCAAACAATAAGGTTGCGGGTGGTATACCTGAATCGCTGTGCAATGCAAGTAGGCTTCAAGTACTTGACTTATCTAACAACGCCTTAAGCGGAATGATACCGCCATGCATATTGGAAAACAGCAATGGTCTTGGAGTGTTTAATCTAAGACAAAACAATCTCAGTGGCTTATACCTGAAATATCTTCTTCCGCATGTGCATTAGTAACTTTTGACCTGAGTTGGAATCAGTTGGAAGGAAAGATTCCTGCATCTTTGTCCAAATGCAGTAGTCTAAAGGTCTTAAATGTTGGTAGGAACAGGATAAAGGACAACTTCCCCTGCTGGATAAACGAGTTGGTCAGCCTGCGTGTGCTTTTATTGCGTATCAACCACTTCTATGGAAACATTACTTGCCCTGGAAACAATTACAGCTGGCAAAATCTTCGGGTTGTTGGTCTTTCTGTAAATAACTTCAGTGGCGCTGTCCCAAAGGAAATTTTCTCAGGTTTGAAGGCAATGACGGTTGAAGAGGATAACAATACCAATCCTCAGCTTGATGATCATTTGCGATATTATACTTCGATTCGATGTAGTGAAAGTGAAACTCGGGTTTACTATAATTATTCTGTCTTATTGGTCCTGAAGGGAGTAGATATTAAGATGCAGAAGATCCTTACCAGCTTCATGTGCATTGATTTCTCCGTCAATCAATTTGAAGCAATGTGCCTGAAACAATTGGGGCCCTTAAAAGGTTACACCATCTAAACTTCTCGCGGAATGCTTTCACGGGTTCAATTCCATCGTCAATTGGAAACCTGAAGAACCTGGAGTCATTAGACCTGTCATTCAATCGTCTGAATGGCCAAATCCCAATGGAAATTGCAGGTCTTACATACCTCTCAAAGTTGAACTTGTCTTACAATCAGCTGGTTGGAATGATCCCTAATGGAGGACAAATGCATACATTTACAGAAAGCAGCTTCCTTGGAAACATTGGTTTATGCGGTTCTGCTGTCAACAGATTATGCAGTTCTTCTGCTTCCTCCCCACCTGATTCTCTAGTTGTGACGCCTGAGGAAAAAGAATGGGTTTCTAAGAGTGACATTTACATCAGTGCTGCAATAGGATTTGTTGTGAGCCTACTTGTGATGTACTGGTCACTTCTGCTGAATAGAAAGTGGAGAGAATGGTATGGTTACCATCTTCACAGATTTGTTCTAAAAGTTTTTGATCAGCAAGACAGAAGGCGATCTCGACGAGGTCGTAGATGAGTAGATTGACATTTGCCAATGGTTTGTTGGAATCAGAGTTGAAGCTCATCATGAACTTCATGCTTTTTGAATCTTCCACTTGTAAATCAATTAAGGCTTGCTTTTCCCTGTCAAGACTAGTATTCAAAGTTGACAATTTTTCCAGGACAAAAAAGAGCACAACTGAAGGAATACGTCAACTATAAAGGTTTTGTACATTATTTAAACGCCTACAAAGGACTATGCATTCCTTCAGCAAGTAGTTTTCAGCACATATATATAAAGGCCCGCCTTCACCCTAGATCCACAACTTCAAAAAAGATTAAAAGTTCAGCACAGTTTAATTTAGAACAACATTTGATCAAAGCCAAGGGTTTAAAAGCGGGTCATTCATGTCTGGCTAATCTGCTTAGCCAACAACATGTCAATACTACCACAAAAAAGGAAAATATATTCTTCTATATAATAGAATAAATACGACAATTATATTTGAGAAAATGGAGTAAAATACAAGCATCACACCAGTCAAAGTGATTTTTGGGATAAACACATATTTGATTACACATTCCCGGGATGAGTGATCTAAAAATTGGAATTCAAACAAAAAAAAAAAAAACGAAAAAAAAAAACAAAAACTAAAATCCACCCACCCTTCTTTTGCAAAATAAAAATAAGGCAAGCATTAAAGTTTCCAAAGTGAAAAGATATGAATGTAAGAAAAAAGAAAAAAATAAATCCCAGCCAGGAATAAACTCCAAGATCTCTCTAATTCTTCATCTATCTATTTGGAAGTATCAGGAAAAGAAAAGACATACAAACGGTGGTCAACGATCTCGCTGGAATTCAATTCTCATAAAAAATAAATAAATAAAAAAATCCATACTTAATTAATGGTAGTATAATATATATATATATATATATATATATATATTTATATATATATATACATACACAAGTTGACATAATTGGATTCATGGTAAAATTTTGCGATTTTGAAATTAATGTGTTTGACGATTTTTTTTTTTTAGGAGTTTACTGCATTGATGATACTACTTCATACTTAAACCAAAACATACATAGAAAAAAAAAAAAAAACACCCTAAACCCTAAACCCTTTGACAGATTGTCTATTGATAGATACAACAACCAAAACTAATAAAAGGGAGACCCAAAGCAGACAATCTAGAAAATCCCTTTGGTCCAAAAAAAGGAGGCATAAGAAGAACACTGCATATCACTAAGTAGATAAGGGCTCAATCAGGCGCTGGTGATCCTTCTCCAATTTTACGTTGAGGAGCCCATGGTCTTCCAACTTCCACTCGTGCCCGAATTTGGAGTGGAACCCCTTTAGCCATTCTTCCACATCAAAAGTCGAGACTACCCGAGTAACCCCGGCTTCTCCAACATGGAAAACACGGGCGAGTTTACAGCTCTCCAGGGCATTATACACACCACAACAAACTGCAAGTTTGGCAGTCTCCGCGGCTTCAGCCATAGATACATTGTCACGGGGCTTGACATCGAATACAATGTGGGAAGCCGAACCAGATCCAGTACCAACGAATTCTCTTTTCAGCAGTTGGCCCTTACCCGTTCACTTTATACAGGGCAGGTCCCGATTTGTTGTCCCACCCAGCGATCAGTGTTCCAAGTGACCAACTGTCGCAAGGACAAAGGGACACAAAGTCAGCCAGCCACTTTGATGCTTCCGCAGCAAGAGCTTCCCTCCCCTCTTTATGTTGCGCAGGGTTTTTCTCCCGCCAGAAACAGTAACAAGCGGGTGCGAGTTGAGTTACCCATTCGTTGTTGAAAACACAACCCATTGCTGTGGTTCCCTTTTGATACTTATTAGTAGGGGGATGATCCTCGCGGTCATAGGTTACAGATGATTACCACCTAGCAATGTAGCGGTCAAAGTTTGTCGGTGAACGGTAAGGATTGAATCCTTTGGTCCATCCTTCTTCAATACGCCGGAGGAGGCAGCAGCGGAAAGGGAAAGGTCTGTGAAGGGTTGGTTATTCTTGGAATCCATTGTTTAAACGGTGGTTAAGGAGATTTAATTCATGTGTATCTCTTTCTGAATTGTTCCTCTTATATAGTAGTAATTAACCAAAGTGTTAACTGGATTTGGATTCACATATAAGAGATTCTTTTCCGAGCTAATTTTGGTTTGACAATCCAGTAGAATAACTTAGAATCATATATGATCTCTTAAATATTGGTCTCCTAATAATTTGCTCTCTTAATCCAGTACTAAAACACTAACAAAATCTCCTCCAACTAGGAAGTAGGAACCACTTATCACTACTATATAAAGAGTTGGTTGCACCGGTATATTTTACAGAATCTCCATACACACATAACCTTTACATAATGCGTTATGTCCTCTTTTGCCTTTTAGGTCATTCACTATGAAAACTAATTTAGTCGTGTTCTTGAAAAAACCCTAGTATAATTGAAGTGTTTAGCAAATTATTAGAATATTTATATTTTACTTTGTAAGAAAATAAAACTTTAACCGATTACTCGGGCCGGTGAATTGAAATCTCCTATATCTCGGGCGACTTTACTTTGCTTTCATGGAGCCTCTTCTCGTCGGTGACAAGTACCGGCTCGGCCGGAAAATCGGCAGCGGATCGTTCGGGGTGATCTACGTGGGGACAA
Organism: Oldenlandia corymbosa var. corymbosa; assembly: GCA_949775105.1. NCBI lineage: Eukaryota > Viridiplantae > Streptophyta > Magnoliopsida > Gentianales > Rubiaceae > Oldenlandia > Oldenlandia corymbosa. The sequence goes on from OX459123.1 coordinate 4,501,794, forward strand.
ATATCCATACCAACGAAGAAGTGGCAATCAAGCTAGAAAACGTGAAAACCAATCATCATCCTCAGCTACTTTACGAATCAAAGGTATACAGAGTCCTCCAGGGAGGACCGGGAATCCCGAACGTGAGATGGGCCGGGCCTGACGGGTCTGGAGGAAACTACGATGCCTTGGTGATGGATTTGTTGGGGCAGAGCCTTGAAGATTTGTTCGATCTCTGCGACCGCAAATTCTCCCTGAAGACCGTCCTGATGCTTGCAGATCAGATGATCAACCGGGTCGAATTCGTTCATTCGAAATCATTCCTCCACCGTGATATCAAGCCCGACAATTTCCTGATGGGCTCAGGAAGTCGAGCAAACCAGGTTTTTATCATCGATTTCGGCCTGGCTAAGAAATACAGAGATTCCTCAACCCATCAGCATATTCCTTACAGGGAAAACAAGGAATTGACTGGAAGTGCTAGATATGCAAGCATTAATACCCATCTTGGGATTGAACAGAGTCGGAGGGATGATTTGGAATCAATTGGATATGTTTTGATGTATTTCCTGAGAGGAAGCCTTCCATGGCAGAGGCTACCTGGTGGTACAAAGAAGCAGAAGTATGAAAGCATCAGTCAGAAGAAGGTTGCAACTTCTATTGAGTCCTTATGCAGGGGATATCCGCCCGAATTCGCGTCGTATTTCTATTTCTGTCGATCACTTCGGTTTCAGGATCAGCCTGATTATGCCTACCTGAGGCGAATGTTTCGCGATCTTTTCGTTCGCCAAGGGTTCCAGCTTGATTATGTCTTTGATTGGACAATGAGCTCAGGAGAAGATGGAAGAAGGCCAGCCGGGTTTTCGTCGTCATCATCAGCAGAAGATCCTTCACGGAGGAGATCATCGGGTCAGGTTTTAAATTCATCAAGCAAAGATGTTATGTTATCAAGCACTAACTTCCTAAGAAGATCTAGTGGGAAGAACTTTGATTCTGCACTCAAAGGAATAGAAAGCCTACGATTTTGATGATTGAGGGTGGTTCATTAATCCGTGAATACTTTAAATTTAACATTCTTGTACATCATCAATGTCTTGTGATGTCATAAATAAATTCATTAGAAACCTCTTGTAAGTTGGATTTTTATGGAAGGTTGTACGGATTAAAAATATAAAGGAGAACCTGAATCCAACATTGCCCCTCTAAAGGATACGAGACGTATATATAAGTTTCTTAGCTCAGCTCCACTCACTGCCAATGGATTAGTTTTTGTCTCACCTTTCTCATTTCTTCCAGAGTCACTGTACCTTGGTCTTTGTCTAAAGTCTAAACCAGGTCTGACATTTTATATAAGGTTTTTTTATTTGTAAAATTTTCTGCTAAAATTTCCTTGACTTTGCATAAAAGAACAAAACAAAAAAAAAAACAAAAAAAATCTATTCAAAGCTACCGGTTGGTTCGATTTAATAGTACTCATCATTTATTTGTTTTTAGGCACCCGCATCCCGTATAGCTTGCTTGGTTGATCACTTTCTTTTACTGGCTGGAACAATGATTTCAGATATTAGAGGCCTAATATATCAAAAAATAGCTTGCTTGGTTTGTTACTTTCTTCTATTGATTGGAATAATGATTTCGGATATCGGGTGCCTAACATACTAAAAAGGAAATTAAAAGAAAAATTCATCACAAGGGGCTTTGTGATACCCCTATTGAAGTGAGAGAAGCCCGAACATTTCAGGCAACGATTTGCAAGTTTATAACGATTTAGTCATAAGAAGAGAATTCACTCCTCTATAATTATAAGTAGCCGTAATCTTGGAACTACTAAGAAAAAAATGCTGAAATTTTCATGCATTGGCTTAGACTTTCAAAACATAACCGTCTTCTTGTCAAATTACAAGCACAACTTTAAAGAATCAAACTTTTGTTTAATTTTATAGGAAAGTAAACCGTACAATACAATAATGCAGCAGCCCAGTTCCATAAATCCGTCTTCAAAACTAATTTGGAAGCTGCCAAAAAAGATCATCAAGTTAAAATGAGGACTCCTGATTGTCTACTTTCCTTCCTTGATGGTGTTTTTGATACATTTTTACTGTCCGGATGCATTTGCGGTCTCCATAAAATGTCTTGAAGATCAGAAGATGTTGTTATTCCAACTTAGAGACAATCTAACGTATGAACCCGCGGATTCCACCAAGCTTGTGAATTGGAATGATGGAATCAAAGTGCCCTGATTGCTGTTTCTCGGCTGGTGTCAGCTGTGATTCATTTGGTCATGTTGTCGGGCTCCATCTCAAGAATGAATGAATTCATCCCTGGAGGTATCAATGAGACCAGTAGTCTGTTTAGTCTTCGGTTTCTGCAGAGGTTAAGTTTAGCTAAAATCTCCATTGCATCACTTCAGTTACCATCTAACTTTGAGAAACTCACTTCATTAAAATACCTGAATTTCTCTGATTCTGGATTTTCCGGCCAAATCCCAAGCGGTCTTTCCAAGTTGACGAGATTGGATGTTCTTGATCTGTCCAGTCGCCCTCAGGTCATGAACGCGCTCCAGCTTCAGAATCCGAATCTTGAATTTTTACTTCAGAATCTCACGGGGCTTCGAGAACTGTATCTTGATGGGATGAATCTTTCAGCACAGGGAAATAACTGGTGCCAGGTTCTGTCATCTTCAGTGCCTGATTTGCAAGTTTTGAGCTTGTCGAATTGTTACCTTTCTGGGTCGGTTGATTATTCTCTGACAAATCTCAAGTCTCTTTCTGTCATACGGCTTGATGAGAACAACTTTTATGGAGAAATTCCAGAGTTCTTTGGGGATTTTCCCAATCTGCATGTCCTGAGTTTGAGCTCGTGCGGATTTTCTGGAGTTGCAGACAAAATATTCCAGGTACCAACTCTTCAAACAGTTGACTTGTCCAACAATGAAAATTTAGGGGGTTTTTTGCCTGACTTTCCTAAAAATTTATCACTTCAGAATCTAGTTCTTAGCTACACACAGTTGTCAGGAAGCTTACCGACATCCATTGGTAATCTTAGAATGTTGTCCCAATTAGATCTGGGAGCTTGCAATTTCATAGGACCTATCCCCAGTTCAGTGGAAACACTCGAACACCTTGTCTATGTTGACTTGTCTAGGAATCACTTCAATGGGTCAGTTCCATCTCTCAATCGGTCCAAGGATCTAACTTTCGTTAACCTTCAAAGGAACAACTTTTCAGGTCACATTTCTTTCCTCCAAGGTGTAACATTTGATAACCTATTACTTCTTGACTTAAACAATAATTCCTTGGATGGCCAGATCCCTGGAAATCTGTTCATTATGCCATCGCTTGAGACCCTGACGCTTTCCTACAATGATTTTTCGGGTCAAATTAGCGATCCCGTTAGGAGAAGCAACTAGTCCTCCAAATTGGAAGAAATTGATTTGCAAGATAATAACTTAGAAGGGCCCATACCTGAGTTTTTGTTTGATATACATGATTTGGTCAGTCTCGGTCTTTCTTGGAACCAATTTAATGGAACTCTAGAGTTGATCAGTTTTGAAAAGTTACCACAACTTGAATATCTTGAGCTTTCACACAACCAGTTGGTTATCGACACAAACAGCACTTACTCTCAGCCTTCTTTGCTTCCCAGTTTCGAACCTTGATGTTAGCTTCATGAGGTATAAAAAAATTTCCCTTCTTACGGAACCAGTCAGGGATTATGATGTTAGATCTTTCAAATAACCAAATAGCCGGCAAAATACCTAGCTGGCTATGGGATGTCGGAGATGGATGTCTTCGCTATTTGAAACTTTCTCATAATCAGTTGACTCATTTACAAGAACCTTATCAGTTTGGCAATCTACAGTATCTTGATCTGCACTCAAATTTCCTTACCTAGAAACTCCCAATCCCGCCAATCACTGCTGCCCTTGTGGATCTTTCAAGCAACAAGTTTACTTCTTCAATCCCTGCAGAGATTGGCAACCAGTTAACAGATGCCTTGTTCTTTTCCATTGCAAACAATGAAATTGTGGGCAGTATTCCTGAATCATTATGTAATGCTAGTAGCCTTCAAGTTCTAGACTAGTCCAACAACAGTAAGCAATATGATACCGCCATGCATATTAAAAAACCATAATTTTCTAGGAGTGCTTAATATAGATCGCAACAACCTTGGTGGTTATATACCTGAGATATAATTTTCCAACTGTAGCTTAGAAACTTTTGATCTGAGTCGAAACCACTTGGAAGGAAACGTTCCTGAATCTTTGTCCAGCTGCACTAGTCTAAAGGTCTTAAACATTGGTAACAACAAGATAGATGGTAACTTCCCCTGCTGGATAAACAATTTGTCCCACCTGCGTGTGCTTGTTCTGCGAAACAACCACTTCCATGGAAGCATTATTTGCCCTGGAAACAATTACAGCAGGCAAAATCTCCAGCTTGTTGATCTTGCTGTGAACAACTTCAGTGGCACTGTACAAAGGGATGTTTTCTCAAGTTTGAAGGCAATGACAGTTGAAGAGGATGATTCTGATGCTCAGCTAGATCATTTGCGATATGACACTTTTCTTGGAGGAATCTACTATCAAGATTCAGTCTCGGTTGTCCTGAAAGGAGTAGCTATCGATTTGCAGAAGATACTTACCATCTTCACATCCATAGATTTCTCTGGAAATCAATTTCAGGGCAGTTTGCCAAAACAGTTGGGCTGCTTCGAAGGCTATACCTTCTAAACTTGTCACACAATGCTTTTGCTGGTCCAATTCCACCATCAATAGGAAACCTAAATCAACTGGAATCATTAGACCTCTCATTTAATCATCTGAACGGGGAAATCCCAACACAAATTTCAGATCTAACAGACCTTTTATTCCTGAACTTGTCATACAATCTGCTCACTGGACTGATACCCGGGGGAAGACAAATGCAAATATTTTCAGAAAGTAGCTTCCTAGGAAACAGTGAATTGTGCGGTTTTGCTGTTAACAGATCACGCATCTCTTCTACCTTTGAACCAGAATCTCCAATAGATACACCTGGGGAGAAAGACTCGGTTTCTAAGAGTGACATTTACCTCAGTGCTGCAATAGGATTTGTGGTGAGCGTACTAGTGATGTACTGGTTACTCTTGCTAAATAAAAAGTGGAGGGAATGGTACAGTTACAAGATTGACAGATTTGTTCTAAAAGTTTTCGGCCGGCAAGAAAGACGACGAATGCGACAAGCACGGAGAAGGGTACATTGGCAGCGGTAGTTGGAAATCAGAATTCATGGTCTTAATCATAGCCATGACATGTCATGCTTTTGAATTTTCCAAATGTAATAGGCTAGCTAACTTTTAAGGTAATTTCCTTCAGAAAGCATCCAAGATATATCCTTATCCAGAAACGATTTTGATGATTACAGTAACAGGAAATTCTGAAACTAACAGCTTCACTGAGATAAAATGGTCTTCGACAAATGTAGAAACAAGCTTTTGTTCCACTAAATTAATACAACAAACAGGACGATAATATTGGACAGAGGGAGTACCTGACTAGGACTAGGAAGTCGGAAACTACTTGCCAACCAGCAGCAGAACTTATATTTACATTTTACACGTCCTTGGTCGCATATCCACATGTATGTACATGATCGCATCTTGATCAGCCAGTTGCACCACAGACTTTGACTGATCTGGAATAGGAATCCAGACCTGTTGATTCTGGTGTTTTATTAGAGGATTCTAAAATGCAATGAACAGAATTTTTCCATCCAATATTAACCACATCATTGGCTTCTTGAACAGCAACCCATCTAAGCTCAGGTGTGCTGTGTACTCGACTTCCCACCGTCTGACTTGATCCAGCCGCATTCTGGAAGTTTAACCACTGAGGTGCTCTAATAAAGTTCACTTTCATTTAGTCTTATGCAGCCTCTCCCAGGATCAGAGCATCAATATGGCCAGAGGGAAGACAGTTCCATCAAGCACTGACAGCTTACCCTGATGAGGTTAAATTGTACGAAATGATAACATTATAGTACTAATCATATTTCTTCGTCTTCCTCCTCTTCCTTGATTTCCCATTTCTTTCAATTTCTTTCAGATGTTGAAGAAAAGACATTGTCACAGTTACGATTTTAGGCTAATTTTTATGTGTAAATACATTAATTCTTTTCAAGCAAAATCTTTTGATCAGGTAAAGCATCACTATCTTCCACTCTTCCCTTATGTGTAAATATCTTGGTTTAATGAGGCAAAGAAATGCTCAGCCATTAAATAACAAAGGGTCTAATCTCTAAGGGGTTGAATGTATGAAACAAGAAGAACGGCAAAATGATCCATTTCTGGGGCACCCACAACCGGGTAATTCATGAACATTATCAATTTAACTAAGCAAATAAACTATTAAGTGAAGAACATGATCCATAAACGGAACCAAAAATCATGAAACTATTATATCAAGCTAATTAAAATGCTTGACAAGTGAAATTACCAAGACCAAAGAATCTCGGGCAGTGGTTCCATCTTTTCTGGCCGTTCAATTATCGACTTCCGATTGAATCGCCCTAACTCCGGTGGTAGAGACGGCTGATCGCGGCGGAGTCTGGTTGCTATGTTTTGATACGGGTTTTAAATTTATTTATTTTTTCAAAATTGATTTAAAAGACGTTTGAGTCCCATGAAACCTAGAATATATTTCCAACAAAATGCGCGACAGCTGGATGGCTTTCTTGAGATTAAGTGATGGAAAAAGGGTAATTTCAATTCTTCAGTTTCCCGCCCATCGCCCTTCCGCCTACTAATACGAGTGTAAAAACATAAATGGGAAAAATAATAAAATAAAAATTCAGAAAACCCTTTCAATTTCTCTCTTCCATTTTCCTCCGAAACTTTCCATTTTCCGGTCGGTAAGAACGCTGACGTTCTCATTGCTGCTCTCATTGCTGATTTATTTTGCAGAAAGATTGTTTCTTAGCCTTTAAATTACAGATGGGGTTGGAGGGTTTGTTGGGAAATTGAGGATTGAGATGGTTGTTACCATAAGGAATTGGTGCTTTCAATCCAAATTTTTCCGTTAAAAGTGCCATTAAATTAGAGGGTTTAGGCTTGCATTCTTGTTTTGTTTTGTTTTTCCTTAGAACTTTCATTTTTTTTTTCTGCTGGGTTAGGGTTTAAGTGACTGAGGATTTTGTGATTTTTGTTTTTGGCAGGAGGGCCGTGCACGAAGATGGCGTTGGTGGATCAGAATTTAGCGAAAGATGAATCGCTGGCTGATTCTCCAACCTCTGTGCTTGAAGATGAGGTATAAAGAGTTAATGGGCTTCATTTTTTTGGTTATGTTTGTGTTTTGCCTATTTGTAATTTCTCAGTTTGTGAGATGAAAAATGATGTCATTTTCAAATCCGAATTAGTTGGAATAGTTACTTCAGGAACTGATTGTGATATGTAATTAAATGGATGTCTTTTCTTATGCACTCCATTATGAGGAGACTTGAAGGCTCATTTTTCCTTTGTTTTTCTTCTTAATGTTGCCCTCTGGCCAAAGGATGTGTGCAAGGAGAAAGATGGCGTCAAGTTGGAGGAAGAAGTGTTTCTTGATGCTAAGAATGGAGATTTATCTCTCATATCAGAATCTATGGCTGTTGAGGAACAGAAACTTCTTGAGGAACGGTTGAAGAACGATGAAGATACACCTAAAGAAGTGCCTGTACTGAATGACACTCAATACAGTAAACTGGATGAGCTTTTAACCCAGACTGAGCTTTATTCAGAGTTTTTGTTGGAGAAAATGGATGATATTACCAAGGTAGTATCTCCAATTTCCTTGAGTACATTCTTTTTTTTTTGTGGGTGTATATTCAGTTATTTTTGCTAAGTTAATGACACTGATGGCTAAGTTTTCTGGTGGATTATGTTATTAGGTTGGACTTGAAAGTGACGACAAAGCTCCAGTAGAGAAGAAGAAAGGTCGTGGTGGGAAAAGGAAGGCAGCGGCAGATTACAACAATGTAATTTTTCATTATTTTCTCAGTTATAACTTAGAACATTTCTCAAATTGCCTAAATCTTAAGCTGTATATGGTCACATAGATTTTCTGAGCATTGATTGTACATGATGGTGAAATACATTTTTTTCTCAATATTCAACAGCATAAATCGCTTGAACATTTTGGGAATCAGTTTTCCTTGTTGGCAATGTAAGTTTTCCTGCTAAATATAATGCTTTCTCATTGTATATACAGAAGAAGGCGAAAAGAGCTGTTGCAGCCATGCTGACAAGATCGAAAGAAGGTGGTTCTTATGAGGAGGATTCTGACCTCACAGAGCAGGAGAGAACTGAGAAAGAGCAGGCTGAACTGGTACCCCTTTTGACTGGTGGAACTCTGAAGTCTTACCAGATTAAGGGTGTTAAGTGGCTGATTTCATTGTGGCAAAATGGATTGAATGGGATACTGGCAGATCAAATGGGGCTTGGGAAGACGATTCAAACAATTGGTTTTCTTGCTCACTTAAAAGGAAATGGTTTAGATGGACCTTATTTAATCATTGCTCCTCTTTCTACTCTCTCAAACTGGGCGAATGAGATAAATCGGTAATGCTCTATTTTTTTTCTGTTTTGTTTTTGTGAATTACTGTTATCTTATCAGCAAGTTCGGGTCATGTTAAAACTTTTTTTTCCCCTTTTGTTGTAAGCTTGCTTTTTAAGGATGATTCAGTAAGAAAACATCAAATTATTTGTGTAGGTTTACACCCTCTGTCAATGCAATTATATACCATGGTGACAAGAAAGAAAGGGATGATATAAGGAGGAAGCACATGCCAAAAACAATAGGTCCCAAGTTCCCCATTGTTATCACTTCCTATGAAGTTGCAATGATGGATGCAAAAAAGCACTTGAGGCACTATAGTTGGAAGTATCTTGTGGTTGATGAGGTAATCTACAGTTGGATAAAGCTTCTATCTTTTTATGCCATTCTGATATATTTGCATGACTTGGTTTGTTGGTTTGTTGTTTCCTTGTCCCTGTAGGGTCACAGGTTGAAAAATTCAAAATGCAAGTTAGTCAAGGAGCTAAAGCTCTTGAATGTTGAAAATCGGCTTTTATTAACTGGAACACCCTTGCAGAATAACTTGTCAGAACTTTGGTCATTGTTAAATTTTATACTGCCTGACATCTTCTCCTCTCATACAGAGTTTGAATCATGGTAAGTCACTTGCTATTGAACTTTACCTTTGCATTACTATTTGCAAGACGTTGTTACTCATTTAAACTATTCATTCTCTGATTGCACTGCACCCATTTTTAAGTTGGTTGAGATAGGGAGAGGAGGATATAAGCATCGGATACAGTAACCACGTACCAACTAATATCTATTATTGAATAGGATCCATGATCATGAGATGATTGATTGATATTTTGCAATGTTTGTTACATTTAGGTTTGATCTTTCTGGGAAGTGCATTGATGATACTTTAAGGGAAGAAATGGAAGAGAAGAGAAGAACTCAGGTATGGTTTTTGTTGGAGCTATTTGTCATAGTCTTCTTTTTCTTTTGAGGGAGCATTAATATGCTATTAGACATATTTGTAATGATTTTTCCTTTTAATTTTTGAAGGTTGTGGCAAAATTGCACAAAATCTTGCGTCCTTTTCTGTTGAGGAGGCTGAAAACAGATGTGGAGCAAATGCTTCCTCGTAAGAAGGAAATAATATTATATGCTACCATGACTAAACATCAAAAGACCTTTGCAGATCACCTAGTTAATAAGACTCTTGAAAGTCATTTGAAGGAAAAGAATACCTCTGGTAAGTTTTTATATGTATTCAAAAGTAGAAATATTATAGATTTGTACGGAGCCTGAAAATTTGAACATTCAAACTATGTACCAAAGTAACTCTTTTTTGTTTATGAGACATTGTAGGACGAGGCATGAAAGGAAAACTTAATAATTTGATGCTTCAGCTTCGGAAGAATTGCAACCACCCAGACTTATTGCAGTCTGCTTTTGATGATTCATGTATGTATGTCCTTTGCAATTATGGACTGAACTTTTGATGACACGGTTTTTCTTATTAAGTTTCCTCTTTTTTCATTGTGTTATGGACAGTTCTTTATCCGCCAGTTGAAGAGATAGTTGAGCAGTGTGGCAAGTTTCGCTTGTTGGATAGATTGCTGAACAAGCTGTTTGCTCGTCAGCACAAAGTAATTGAAGTTAAATTATTCAGATCTTGTAACGCTTAGGCCGTACTTTTAATCACAGATTTTCTGAATTTGACTATATCTTTGCGGCAGGTTCTCATCTTTTCTCAATGGACGAAGATTTTGGACATCATTGAGTATTATTTCAGTGAAAGGGGGTTTGAAGTTTGTAGGATTGATGGCAATGTGAAGCTGGAAGAAAGGAGAAGACAGGTAGCATCTGACTCCTCTATTTCAGTGCAATCATCCTGTTTTACATACGTGAATGTCTGTAATAACCAAACAATTGAATTGATTACATAAAGCAGCAAAACTAGTTTGCTCCAGAATTTGTGCCAATAATCATCATGTATGGAGCAGCGAAATTGATAATTGCCGTTTATATATGCTTAATACATCATTTAGGTACATTTCTGAGGAGTGATTTTTCTGTTTGAAACAGATAAAGGAGTTCAATGATGAGAGCAGTAAGTGTAGAATTTTTCTTCTCAGCACCAGAGCTGGTGGGCTGGGTATCAACCTAACTGCTGCTGATACGTGCATCTTATATGACAGTGATTGGGTACTTATTAATCTTCTTTGTAGTACATGGTCGAATTTGAATGTGAACATGGTTTGATGCAGCTTGTTTCCAGTGGTCACTTTTGAGCTTTAATTATAGTTGACCCACTTAACTTGCACTGCAGAATCCCCAAATGGATTTACAGGCAATGGATCGATGCCATAGAATTGGCCAAACCAAACCAGTTCATGTTTACAGACTAGCAACTGCTCAGTCGGTGGAGGTACACTTCTCAATTCTTTCCCAGTTGTATTATGTTTTTCCCCCCCGCCTGATGAAGACTAACTTTAAAATGCAACCAGGGTCGTATGCTGAAAAGAGCATTCAGTAAGTTAAAGCTCGAGCATGTTGTGATTGGTAAAGGACAGTTCCAACAAGAAAGAACCAAGCCTTCAACGGACTCATTGGAGGTTTTTTTCTGAACATCTGCTTCCAGTTCCCCACACATTTAAACTGAATGCCATTATTTTTCTTTTTTTCTCATTTTTGTTAAGAGGGTTTGGTCATGTTAAAATCAAAATACTACTTCCCATCTTTCAGGAAGAGGATTTACTGGCGCTGCTCAGAGATGAAGAAGATGAAGAGGAGAAATGGATACAGACAGATATCTCAGAGGATGATCTAGAGAAGGTTTTGGATAGGAGTGATCTCATTTCAGGTTCTGATTCAGCAGCGTTGGTTCCTCTGAAAGGGCCTGGTTGGGAGGTGGTGATCCAGAATGTAACTGGCGGCGTACTTTCCACCTTAAACAGCTAATCTGCGCCTTCCGGAGGGACTTTTGGTTGTCACCTTTTGGGATGATGTTAGATATGGAAGGCCTGTGTTTTGTGGGATTATAAATACTAGTATAATGTATTGGCTGCTTTGAATGTATCAGGAGCCAATTTACCTAGTATTCTTCTGAATCCCCGAAGGGTGCCGTCCGCTTTAGTTGAAAAATTTTTGAGGCAGCTTTAGTTGCCGGTGCCCCTGTCTTTAGGCCTTGACCTTCCGGCACTGGGCATCTTATTCTACGTGTCTCTAATGCCGTACGTAACATTTTCAAGCACCACTCTTATTATTACAAAGATGAAGCAGTGGAATGATTAACTTGGATCTAGAAATGAAGAAGGATGCATTGATCACATAACCTAGAGTCTAGGAAACAAGATACACAAATGATACTGATAATCCAGGAGTGATCACCAAAGTGTTGCAACTTCTAATTCTATAATGTGAATTATTTTTATAGGATGGGTAAGTAATAATTGTTTCTTTATTATTAAAATATTCCAACAATGCAGAACGTAGTACAACAGAGTTACACTTAAGGAAATTGAAAACCTACTAAAATGGCAACCTTAATTTCATTAATCTTTCATCCTTAATTACTCTTAGAATGAATATCATTCGGAAGAATGTAACGGTGGAATGCGAGGCTCATCTCCAGAACATCTCCCTTAACGGGATCACGAAAATAAGTGCTGGCTGTGCCGAGACCTCGCGCCATCCGGAAATGGCCGGAACCGCCAACAACCGAGAACTCCCGGTACTTTGCCGGCACCAAATTACGCCCCAAGATGCTAAGAGTGCTGCCTTTGAACTCGCCGTCGGTGAAAACAAAGTTAAGGGTCATAAGGGTGGCCATTTCTTTCTGCGAAGAAAATGTATAGAGCCCTTGACAATAACCGATAACCTTCGCGTCGGGTTGATCGGAAAAAGACTGCTCGGTTAATGGAGCGTCTATTGCTCTCACTAAACCGTAGTTTGTCTCCGGCGTCTTGTCGGTTGTACTCGCCTTCGCGACCGGGGTACTCGCCGGAGGATCCTTGTCGAGGATGTTGTTGAGAAAGAAGTGGAGTTTTGTGAGCTCGGGTTTTGCATTGGGAAACTGTTCTAGCCAGTTTGCCACAGCTTCAGGACTTTGGTCATCAGGAAGGCCATGACTAGATGAAATCATGTTCTTGGGAAAGGAAGAATGGAAATCAAGAAGCAAAGCGACGGGATCAAAATATGGAATTTGGAAAAGGAGGATGAAAAGAGAGCCGAGGAAAATTTCTTTATATTAAGCATGAAGCAACTGAAACGTAACAACTTTGCCTGCACAAAAGCTAAGAATCAGGAATTGAAATGCAACTACTATTCCACTTCCCTATACTCAAGTGAAATTCGTATTATTGGACCATTTTTTATCTATTTATTAATTTATTTATATTATATAAGGTAACCAACTTGCCACAATCCACGAATATCACAGATCTACCGTTTCCATCACGAAACTTTCGTAAGCATCAAAAGTATCTCTATTTATATATAAATGGAAATTCTTGTTCCATTTGCTTATTTTTACTTGCTCTATGCACTTAAACGTATAGCCAACGAGAAGATGACACATAAAAAATAACTTGTTTATATTCTTTTGGGAAAATTCTTGTTCCATTTGCTTAATTTTACATGTACTATACAGTTGACATATAGTCAATGAAAAGATGACACATCAAACATAGTCTTAGATACTGACGGATTTAGGGCTATGGCCCCATTAAATATATATTATTTATATGTATAATATATATATATTTTTAACTCTAATAGAGAATTCTATATTAATATTTCTGTTTTAGCAATCAGATGTAGTGTTTTGATGAGCTTTTTTGGTTTTGTAGCTAGAATTATCTTACGTTTCGGCCAATTAACAATGGCCCATATATACAAAGTGGACATGTAATTTAGGTCCGAGCATAAGTGTTTTTTTTTTTTTTTGTGAATACATCAGTTAGTTAAAACTATAATCATGGTACTAACTACTAAAGCATTTGTATTTCACGCATTTTTACAATACAATCATCTAGAGTATTATGTAACATATAGTCACATTTTAATAATACACTATGGCGTAGTAAAAAGTTTAAAGTGCACTACTTCCTACTTTAAAAAGTTAAGATAGTATCTAAAACATTTTAATGCATACTAGTCGACTTTCCCTCATATCCTTTTTTTTTCAACAAAACAAATCTGTATCTGCCCATGCCATTACTTTTGTGTAACATGGAAAAAAAGAAGAAGAAGAAGAAGAAGAAAAAATTGATTCGATAATTCAAAAAAAAAAGAAAAAAGAACCCATTCGAATGGTCTCATGTGAGAAATATTATTTTATGATTAGTATAATGAGAAATAATCAAATGTCTTTACCGGCCCCGTTCAGTTTTTGTTCTAGATCCGCTATTGCTCTACGACTCCTCTCCTCGACACTGAAATAAAACTAAATACGAAAATCTCAAATCTCCTATATAAACTGATTTAGATTAATTTGTTAGTTTTGATCAATAATTATGGCATTATAAAACTTGTGAAAACCCATTTAATGATTTTTATGACATTGGTGCAAGCAAGAAAGGCAAAAATTTTTGGAAAAATTTAGTTAAAGGACAGTAGAACGCATCAAATTAATCAGAGTATGACCTTAAAATATGAATTATAACGGACGTAATTTATTTGTCAAAAATCATAAAATAAAACAAATTTTGAATTGACAGTATCAGCCTTATTCTTCCCATGCTATTTATTTTTCTTGGCCTTCAACCTAATTTTATACCTTCGTTTTATATGCCATTCAACACAAAACTTTAACACACAGCAATATTTTCTTCTTTCAAGGCAATTGTAATATATTTAGCTATCTAGATATTACAGATCAAAGTAATCATCAGATCGGCGAAAAAGATCAAGAAAGGGGCCATCATTATTATTCTTGTGAACCTCAACCCTCAGCTTCTCTTCCTCGCTCCCCTCTTCAACTTACGCAGCGTATCAAACTTGGTCAATTCTTCACTCAACTTAGTACTGGCATGGACTATCTCATGAAACTCATATGAAACCAATGAATCAGATCTCTGCTGGATGGTGTTGAAGGCATGATCAGTTTCATCCTTAACAACTGGGTCATAAATAGGAACGGATTTCCATCCAAATCCATTTGCATCTGTTTTAACCCCTAAATCCGAAGGAGTAAAGTATTGAACAACTGGAGAATGATTTTTATTTTATGTATCTCATGACTTTAAAAGGGTAATTATATTATAAAACTATATTAATTTTGTAATTTTTGACAAATAACTTACTACCTTTCATAAAAAAATATTTTTAGGTCATAACCCTTTTATTAATTTGACTTGTTCTATTGCCCTCTAATCAAATTTTTACAAAATTTTTTAGACAGATACAAGCAATATTAAGAAAAGATATGAAAGTAGATCGAGGAAAAAAAATGTTTTTAATTAATATAAAGAAAAAAAAGAAATTTTTGTAAACTGAATTTGTAACATAGGTGTGTATCAATATATAAATGTCATTCGTTATTTTCCTCATTGTTAATTGGTTTTGAAACGTTGCCAATTTCCATATCATAGGGAAGTGAACATAGTACTAGAACGTTAAACATGAAGGAATTTGGATACGGGCGTCCTTAATTTCATCATCCATTATCCTTAACGATTAGAATATGATCATCACGAGGAAGAATGTAACTGTTGAATACCAAACTCATTTTCTCAACGGGATCACGGAAGTATTAAATGTTGGTTGTGACGAGGCTGAGAGCGGCCGTTGAACTAGCCCTCGGTGAAAACAATGTGTAAAGCCAGTTGGTCATAGCTTCGGGAATTTGGCTATCAGGAAAGGCCATGAAATGGGAGCCGAAGAAAATTTTCTTTATATTTGTATGATGTAACTGGAAGATAAAAACTATGCCTAAACAAAAGCAAAGAATTAGGAATTTGAAATCCAAACTACACTATTATTAATTCCACTTCTCTATACTCAAGTGAAAATGGTTTTATTGGATTAAGAATATAGAAAAAAGAAAATGAAAATTGTTGACCAACTTGCCATAATCTGCTCATATAGTTCCATGACCTGGGGGAATTATTTTCGGAATTCGAGAACTTTACTAGCTAGCTAGCTATGAATAAAGTTAGATTTTAGACGGTTCTTATGTAACATGCATCATGCATGCTTGATGCAAAATCGTGATTTACTGCCACATGTTTTACTTACTCGAATTAAATATTGTTCCCTTTATTACATCACATTAAGTTTTGAGATTTATACTAAAAAAACAATGTAAATCATAAAATGCAATATGCACAATTTTTTGAGACAGGAGAACAAATGAACAATATCGATAAGTAGTGTGAAAGTCGACAAAGAAACGGACCTTAGTTTGTTAGGTTGATCAATACCGTAATCTTAGTTTGCCGAAATAATGTCAGCTCATGAGATACATGTGGCGAGTAATTCCTTTTAATTTCATAATTTTGTTTCTAACAACTTCATAATTTTTTTTTAAAAAAAGTGCAGGGCGGTACCATATCCATAAATAATACTCTATAGTTTTTAGAAAATAATTCATTTTATTCAATATTTTATAGTCTATATAGTGACATTTTTCTAGAATAATATATAAGATTATGTGTGTTGGAGTTAATCTACCGGGAGAAGATACATTGAGAACACCATATGCAAAAATGTTAATATTTAATTTGGATTTAAAAGTTTAAACCAACACGAAATGTTAATAACTATCTATCAATGACATTAAAGAAACATGCATTTCGCCTTTATAAATAGATTTAATGTTTTTTTTTTAAGGTTTTGATGTGCTTACTAACTTTCATTTCTTTTTTTTTTGGGTACATGTACATACCGTGTACGTAACTTTTAGTTTTACATCCGTTAGATGAAAGAACGTAATTATCAAGTCATGAAATTGTAGTCATAAAGATGACGAGGTCATAGTACCAAAACAAAAACGAAAAAGGCTGTCCTGAAAATTAAACTATTATTCCCTCCGTCTCATAAAAATTAATGAAGCTTGGATTTATACGGTGCTTAGGACGGGCGGCGATGATGACTTAGGCAGCGGCAGACGGTCTAAAACCTGCAAGATAGAGCCTCGGGTGTCTCTCGAGGGTAGATTCTTCGATACTTAAGTCAATAAGGGAATAAAGAGAGTAGAGAGAGAAGGATGTATATCGTGTGTAGAAGGTGTAGAAGATAGGTAAAAGATATGTATTATGGGAGAGGCACCACCTCTTTATATAGAGGTAGTGTTACCTGTTTCCTGAAACCTAGCGGAACAGGTTTAGGCGGTGGCTTAATTTCCAAGTAACCTAATCCTAGGCCCAATAGGCTTAGGGTTTATTTTGGACTCGTCAATTGCCCCTAGCAAGCCATATTCTCGAGACTTGATGAGAAGGATATGGGTTACTACGAGTGTTGACGTCTTCTCGTGGTGTTGCCCCAGTTCTCGGGTGTCACCTATAGAAAGATAAAGAGAATAAAATGCCTCGAGGAGGTCTTTGTGTTAGTGAGTTCTTGATTGGTAGGGGGAAGCCTGTGTATGCCGAATTAGGAAGATGACGCCTAGATTCTCTTATTTGAAGGTGAGAAGCCTATAGTGCCCGTTGTGCAAGTCTTGTGGATGTGCCCATCTAGTAGGTCTTATTTGGCTGTTGCCCGTCTAGCAGGTCTTTGTGGGTCATGCCCGTCAAGCAGGTCTTATTTAAACCCGGTGCCCGTCTAGCGGGTCTTTCGTTGATATGCAATATAGTATGATATATGTATCAAAAAGATAGTCATATGATAAAAGTAATATGCTTATAACAAGAATTATGATGTTAGTGATATATGAACATATGCTCGAAAAGCATATAATAATGACAATATTTGAGAAGTACCTCGATCTCGAGATAAATTGATTATTCGAGAAGGTGTTACCTCGATTCCGAGAAGGTAGTAGTTGAGTAAATAAAAGTCGAGATACGTCTTCTCGAACACTTCGAGTAGTAGTAAGGTGCTCGAGAGATGCTTGCCCCTTCGAGAATACATCTCTCGAAACTCCAATCTTCGAGATTGTCCTCTTGCTTCGAGCTTAAGAGGGTTAATCTGCAAAATTATAAATTGTTGATGGAGTCAAACGTAACAAATAAATATATAGGGGCTAAGTGAGATTTAAAAGGCTAAAATCTGATTGGGTGATTTGATGATTTTTCTCTCGGTTTCTCCAATTTTGCAACATTGTATAACTTATGGGATGTAATTGAAGAATTTATATCTCCGGAGCCTATTGGTGCAAAATTGTTGGAACTGCCACATGTTGACTCTTTCTCCTCGCCTGATTTGCTTCTCGGATTTTTTTTATTTTTTTTTTTGGCTTGAGGCGGCTGCTTTGATTTTGTGCAGTTCCTCGAAACAAATTGGATGGGAGATAACGATATTGGCCATGATAAGCCGTTCACGTTGAGCTTTCCCAAAGCACCAAGGATTTTGCTTCTTAAAGAAATTTATTTGGTTGTGAGAACCAAACAAATCGGTCTCATTGGGTGTGTCACTTGACGAAACTTGGGTTTGTACGGTGATAAGGATGGGCGGCGATAATGACCTAGGCGGCGACGGACGGCCTAAAACCTGCAAGAAAGAGTCTCGGGTATCTCCCGAGGGTAGACTCTCCGATACTTAAGTCAACAAGGGAATAAAGAGAGTAGAAAGAGAATGATGTGTATGGTGTGTAAAAGGTGTAGAAGATAGGTAGAAGATGTATTATGGGAGAGACACCACCTCTTTATATAGAAGTATAGAAGTGGTGTTACCAGTTTCTTGAAACCCTAGCGTAATAAGTTTAGGCGGTGATTTAATCTCCGAGTAACCTAATCCTAGACCCATTGGGCCTAGGGTTTATTTTGGACTCGTCAAAAATAGTCTACATTAAGTTTAGAGTTTTGTACTATTTTTAATATAAATTTGAAAACTCAATGTGAACTATTTTTATGCGAGTGAGTTATTAGTATTATTATTATTACTCTCTCTGTCCCATAATTATTGTCCAGTTTTACTAAAATGAAAGATTTTATTTTTGGTCAAATTTAAATATATTTTACCTCAAACAACCGGATATACCCCTACATAAGTAATTGTTTAGCCACTAAGATTTTATGGATAATGTTTTTTACTAAGGACAAATGTGTAACTTGATGCATAAAAAGTCAAATTGGATAATAATTTTTGGACAAAATTTTTTGGGCAAAGTGGACAATAATTATGGAACAGAGGAGTATTATTTTTTTTGAAAATCATATTGCTGGATTGAATCAAATGAATTAGGCGGACCTACATAGGAGCTCGGGTATTGACAAGGTCGGCCGAAAACAGAGAGGCAGCTGCACCAAGGACAATCGAATTGTCAATAACTAGAGAAGGGAGACGGGGAGAGGGAGGATTTTTAGTTTAACAGAAATTAGAAATTGTTAATTCGATCAGCAATTAATTAACTAAGTAGGATGGGTTCACACTTCACAGGGGTGTAACTTGGATAAAATAGGGCACATTATGTGTAACTATTATACCCAGAAGGCCGGAATCATCATATTCCTTCCGATCCTTAATATAAAACATTTTGATTTGTTCAAGATTTCAACTAGTACGTATTTTAATTGGCAAAAAATCTTAAAAATGATTTCTAACAATCAAGAAAACATAGCGAATGTGAAAATATATTTTAAAAGTTTTTTTTTTAATTAAAAATACATATTAGGTAAAACTTATGACAAATTAAAATACAAGAAGCACCGGAGAAAGTATTACAATATGCTATTTTGAGTGATAATTTCTTACACGTCAACTCAAAATATATTCAGAAATATTGATAATTTATTCGAATTATTCATTGAACGCCCTTTTGATATGGACTGAAACCTTTAAGAATCTCTTAGCCACACCAATAATCAATTTGGTCGAATATTTAACATGCGAAAGTCCGTCATTTCTTCAGTCTACTGCCTTGCTATGATCCTTTAAATTGGTTCGATCAAATCAAATCTTAAAATTTTGTACTACATTTCTATCCGGGATTAGGTTAGAGGTACAAATCAACGACAACTAGCATGACTGATTTTAAGGATTAAACTAAAAAAATAAAATTTAACTATTACTTTTTTTTTTTTTACATGTTTTGGTCAACTAGGATTTTCATAGCCATGTATTCATATCAGTTTTTTTGTGCCTTCTAATAACTATTAAATAATGTCTGCTGATCGTATAATATAGCAATTTGGACAACATTTTACATTTTAAAGTTTCTTCTATTTATTTATAGTCATCCTTCATACATTGACAAAAAATTGAAATGAGTTACCTTATTTTAATAATATAGCTGCATCGACATTTTATGATTTATCTCACTGAAAACACCCAAAACGGACCCATTGACATTGTTCAAGGCAAGCCCGCTGCAAAATGAAATTTTCTCTTGGGTAAGGAAAAAGTAAATAGTCATTACTGGTTCATGTACGCAATCCACGGGTACGTATATAATTTTTTGAAAAATTTCAACACTTTTTTTTTCTTTGCCATAAATAAATAAGTAAATAAAATAAAAGATGAAGTTAATTTAAATGACATAATTAAAAAATAAAATAAAGGAGTAGCAAGTTTAAAGGAAAGTTAAGGGACTAGCTGGCAGCTATTTTAATCCAAATCTTGTACATAAAATTTGCTAATTTTAGTTTAACAAGTTTTCAGTACTAGTTGATTAATTGGTTTCACGAGCACAAGATTATTGTTTACACAAGGCAGCCCTGCAATGCCAATAGTTTTGAAATTTTGCACACAATGACATCATGCAGAGCAATCATCATTAGGATTGCTTATAAGAAACAAAAACAGGTTTTCTGTACCAATCCCACTTTAATAGTTTAATTTTCATTTCAACAACAATAAACTTTTTTTCCCACTAGGTGAGACTGGTTATATAGATTATATGTCGGCATGGTGTTCAGTCAATATAAATTCATCACTTATATTTAAAGTTTTCTATCATTTTTTTAATAATTTTCAAGTTTTCTAAGTTCTACCCCTAACTCTCATAATTTGAATTGTTGATTCTATAGATATTCCCTCCTAATCGAGACCTCTACTGCTCTCCTACACATATATCCAAACCATCTTAAACTATTTTATCACATTTTCTCATCTATTGGAGCTATACTTACTTTCTTTCTAATACATTCATTTCTAATCTATCTAATTTATTATGCCCACATATCCATCTTAACATCATCATCTCTGCTACTCACATTTTTTTTTCATTCAAGGATGGTTATTTGCAAATAACATACATGTGGGGATGGTTGTTTGCAAATGTTTAGTGATTTCATCGATTATAAAGTTAAAAAGATATGAACTCAATGCCAACCCTTGATGCAAACCAACCGTGACTGAAATTTCTCTAGAAACTTATATAGGAATCCTTACACATGTTGTTACATTATTATACATATATTTTATAGTTTCTATATATCCTACTCCCACGCTCCTCTTTTCCAACCCCCACCACATTATATCTTTGTTATACCTACATATACTTATATATATATATATATATATATATATATATATATATATACCATTACAGGTATCCTAGGTTATTATATTTGTAGAATCTACTGAAGGAGAGGAATTCTACTACTAGGGAGAGACTCCACGCGTGCATACCTCTGATGGACTACTATTTCCCACAATTTCATTATATGGCACATTGATTTTATACCTCTACATTTAACACAATTTTGCATATCTCTTTTACTTTTAAACAAAGTATTAATGCATTCTTCCTCTATTGACTAGACATTTTCTTACTCTTTATGATTATGTTAAATAGTTCCATAAGCCATTGAATCCTAAATTTTCCAAGGCATTTCTACGCCTCTATTGGGATATCATCGGGATCTATGGATTTACTATTTTTTCATTGTTTTCCATAACTTTTTTTTATCTCTTTAATTTGTATTTTCCTATAATATGTGAAATTTTTTTATGTTTTTAGCTTTGTTCTAATTCACCTGCAGTTATTTTCCTACTATCTATTTCATTAATAGTTTATGAAAATAATCTTTTCATCTATCTTTTATTATCTTATCATCAACTAAGACATGTTCATTTTCATTTTTTATGCATTTAATTTCGATTAAATCTTTTGTCTTCTTTTCCTTTAGTTTTGTAATTTTTATAAATATCATTTTCGCCTCCTTACTATCCAATTTTTTATAAAGTTTTTAAAAAATTTTATCTTTGCCTCACTTACTAATTTATATATATATATATATATATATATATATATATCCAAGTTTTCATCACATCTACAAGTGTAGATATGATGTTTAGTAATAAGCATTTTTCTCATTTACTTTTTTTTTTTTTTTGAAAATCTTGATTCTACTACCACGATTCTTTTTTGCATTTATGACCTTTTTGAACTCCTATTTTCCTTTTATCAATTGTTTTTATTTCTTTATTTAACTTTTTTCATGTTTTGTGTCCTTTTCCGTGTTGAAATTTATATTTTCAAGTAAGGCTTTGGTAAACTTCTCCTTTTATATTTGTTATTCAGATTCCATTATTTTATTCTGGATATCTCACGTATTTTTCTCTTGCATATATTTATTTTAATTCTTAGATCCATGACTAGTAACCCATATTGAGTCTTGATACACTCACCCCGTATTCCTTATAATCTTTACAAAACTTTCATCACTTTTCTTTACTCGGAAAAATTAATTTGTGATTTATTAGAGCCGCTTTTAAATATATTTAAGGGTTTATCATTTTTCTTAAAAAAGGTATTACATATAATAAGGCCATATGCCACCGAAATATCTAATATAATTTTAGTTGATTATTTTGTACCCCAAAATCATAACTCCATATACCTCTCTAGAGATTTACTTGTTAGGGTCCTTAACTCTCAATATTACAAGTTTTATTTTTTCTATGTTTCTCTTTTAATTCTCTTTAATTTTCGATCTTTTTCCTAGCTTGAACTACTCCTACACCCTCATGGAAATGTAGCGGCCCTTGCCAAGAGCTTTTGTGGCGTTTGAGGCCTTTTGCACATTTTACACTATATCTAAGTCTCTATATGAATGTAGCGATCTCTGGCAAGACGATGCAATCTGATTCTCTGGTGCATCACGTATAACGGTAGCTTCTTACAATTTATACGATTTCTTAAATGAGCTATATGAGAATGGCGGAAATTTTTTTTTATATACTAACTATCAACCTAACGCAAACCCTATTTATTTACACTAGTTTGGGACATTTAACGGTTAATTCTATGAACTCGAAACTTTACTGCAAGCGGAGTTACTATCTCATTTCATCAACTAGGATATTTTTAAATGGAATGGATGGCGTTCATAAGGTAATTACAACTAAATTTAAATTGTTTGGCATGACTTGTTCCAGGCGCTAAATGTTCACGTTTTTCATTTCATTTCTTTAGTCTCTTGTTCAAGTCATTTAAATAATCATCAATAATTCAATCTGCAAAAACAGTAGAGTTCCTAGTTATAAATAAGTGCCAGTTATTCATCTTCTTCCTACTCATCCCTTGAAATTGCTATATCTAAAGTATATACCTACATTCAGTGCAATCACAAAATGACTAGCCGAACTTTCAGTTCAGAAAAAAGCGAGCAAAGATGGGTAGATCAACTAAACAAGCATTTCATCATTTATGTTGACAATCTTCCAACCATATTCCATGTCCCTAAGCCCATCCGCGACTCGAATCCAGAAGCCTACATCCCTCAGAAGATAGGCATTGGCGCGTATCATCATTTTCGCATCGACAAAAGAAGGCTTGCTGCAGTCAAGGAATTCTTGAAGCAAGAACAATACAACAACTTCAAGAGCCTGATTGTGGACAAGGTAGCAGAGCTCGATTCAGAGATTCGCGCGTGCTACAACCAGTACTTGGATATCGATGGCGATACCTTGGCATGGATCATGGCGATTGATGGCGTTTACTTGCTTCACCTGCTCAGTACATATTCAGCAAAAAAGAGCATTGGAATTGAAGACAGGATTTTAGCTCAGGACATCCTGATGGTGGAAAATCAGATGCCCTGTATTGTGCTGAAGCAAATCAGGAAGGCTTTATGGCCGTCATCACCTGACGCCGCGAAAGATAATGACGCGATAAGGGACGAGGAAGCAGCAACAAAGGAATGTGATTTGGATCTGTTTTCCCAAATGTATTCCTTCTGTAAAGCTCATTCCCCGCTTGATCTCACAGAAAACGCGCGTATAGTAGATGATACATCCAACCCTCATCTTCTTCATTACTTTTATTCTTTGATCGTGAAAAATTGGGTTACTGAAGAGATGAGTCAAAACCAGAGAGGTTTTGATGATGATCCTGACGACGAAGTGACTCCTTTTGTCGGAGACAAGAACAACAACTCTGCCTGGATGATGGATATGAATATGAACATGAATGGTCTCATGGACCAACTCGAGTCCTCTGGAGAGGCGATCGAGAATGGTTTGGAAGAGGTTGCTGGTAGTGCAACACAGCTCGCAAGTGTAGCAGCATCTATATTTCGGGTAAAAGCGTTCATGTTGCTAGGCAATTTACCGGTTAAGCAATTCGCCGACCTCTTCAATAAGGGAGATCAGAAGAAAAACTATCTACTAGAGGAAATCAATATTCCATCAGCTTCTGAAATCCATGAAGTTTGCAAAATTGAGTTCAAAGTCTTGTCCAAATCAGGGATTGCGGTCCATTACAATAGCAAAGATCGGGTACTCTACCTTCCCGTGATCACCCTGAATGCTGATTCTGAAGTGATCCTGAGAAACTTGGCTGCGTACGAAGCGCTCTCAGGATCAAGTTGCCATTTGGTTTCGGGCTATGTGGATTTCATGTGTGGAATCATTGATACCCCTAAAGATGTGGAATTGCTGAAGAAAAAGGGCATCATAAAATCCAATCTGCCAAATGAGGAAATCGCTGGAATCTTCAACGGGATCGCAAAATCCACTTCTATGGATGCTGACATTGAAGGGACGGTTGAGAAGCTGAAGAGCATCGATGACAACGTTTTTAGCGTTAAAGCCTGGACATTTGTGAAAGATCATTTTGTTCCTTCCCCGACTGTTGTCAAGTGCTTGCTGGCAACTCTGATGGTTTTTCTCCTGACTCTGCAATCATTCTGTCAGATTTATGAATGCAATGCTCGTTCCAATTATGGGAAGATGATCAGTTCTTTCCGATGATTCATTGATTTTCTTCCGTTTCAATGTGTTTCATATGTATGCCTCATTGTGAAATACCATGCTTGCTTCAATCACTCAAATTTGTATCCTTCCCCATTTCCAAATTTATGTTTCAAATGTAATAAAATGATGCTGTTTGCCTTTTTTTCTCATAATCTACATATAGGCTCTGTATAGAAAGTGGTTTTTTGTTTTTCTGTTTGTATTTATATTGTCTGTCTAGACAACACTCAACTAAAACTTCTCTTTATAAATGGTTATTATAAGTTATATCCACCATAAAGTTTCCTCTTTCCTTTTGCAATTTCTTAAATGTGGAATCAGAATTCACAGGACATGATGACTATATTCACTAGATCAGCACATATTGCCTCGAAGAATCAAATAGGAGAAAAAACAATTAAGTGAACACAATTGATTAGCACCAAGAGACAGCAAAAGGAAAGAAGAGAACAGATAATGATTGGGTGCCAAGTTTGTGGATCGTGCCATGAGATGTTCCTTAGTCCTAACAACAAACAAATAAGTACTTCTTCCATCTCTAAATCATTGTTCTGTATGATACTAATAAGTTTGAGACACTAAAGTTGAATGATATATTAACACAATTTTGAGCAAACAGAAAACTAGATTTTCGTTTCCACTGAAAAATTCTTTTCTTAAGCAGTTGGATAGGTTGAATCCATGGCAATCTCACATAGACCTTCCTCAGCAGCAACGCGGTTGCATTCTAACGTATCCGATCTCGCCCCAACTTTCGCCCCATGAGTTCTTCACTAACCAGTATTTCGTGCCATCTGTAGCTGCGTAAGGATAAGTTGCTTCTGAGGCGATCCCTTTGTTTTTCACTATGAATGCAAATGCATCTTCCATTTCCCCACCACTGCATCCTTGATCGTCCCTTGTTCTGTCACAATCGACGATTTCTTGTTCGGAGAGTGAAATCAACTTGCCAGTACTTCTTTTTTTTTTGAAATAAAAACTATATTATTTTACTGGAAATCATCCAACAACAATTAATGATGAAAGATACAATCGAAACAAGAACACAACTTACAATTAAATCTATTGCTATTGTTGTATTTCTTGTGGATAAAAACCTATCTAAATCTACCCAATACAACGATGGATATATCACGTGCCAGAAAATCAATATGATCAAGAATATATCTCTAACCATCTGATTAAAGCCCCAAATCATAGATCTATCACATAAATTTATGATAACTGAATCTTTTTGAACCACACAGTATGAAACAACAAACGAAATTACGAACATCACAGTAACAATACCGAAGACACCACAAACACCCTACCCTTTCAATAGATCACAGTTAATCTATTGAACGAATAATACCTGTAAGAAAAAACTCTATCCTCTTAATAGATCACAATTAATGTATTAAAGGAACAATATTTTGGGAACAAATCCCACTTAATTTGGTTATTGCTTCAGTTGCTGCAATGGTTGAAAACGCCCAACAGCTTCCAGAGAAATCAAACCAAAATATGTAAAAATTATTAGTCAAAAAGCAACTTGGGGTCACTCTGGATATATTACCAGATCATTCCACAAGTCCAAATATACTGTTGGCTCGGCCACAAGTCCCTTTACAGCACACATGGATCTACGGCTCCGGACATACTAGCAGATTAGTCCGCAAGCCCATATATACAGCTCCAGACATACTAGCGGTCACAAGCCCCTTTACTGGCTCACATGTCGTGGCCTGTGATACCATGTCAAAAGCAAATTGGACTCCTATATCAAAATCAATTAGTAATGAGTAGCATTGATGAAGAAGGTTATAAACAGGTGATAAATCTTTTACGATAGTGACTTGGAGATTATTTGTCCCAACAATAAGTGTAACAATTCTCTTACTAGTTCATTTAAATAGTTGTGGATTGCTTGAGTTTCTTACCACATTGACCTTGATCAGCTAATCCTTAACTAGAGTGGCTGCACCTTTCGTTCTCTATTCCACCGATGCTTGTACAGCATTCACATATATGTACCTGTCAATTTAATTTTTCACTGTAGTTCTACTTGCTTTCCTAGAGTAGCTGGCAAGGTATATGAAGCCAATTGGTGACGATGTGGTTCCTAATTCCATCCAAATTATGCGGAAATTCAGATATATCTCACATACATACATTTAACCCATATATTATCACTATATCTGTTCATTTTGGTTCCGGTGAATTCTTCAATAATACTCGTGTTGCTCGAAATATGGGTAGTATTCACAAAGGCTAAGAAAATTTAAGAATAAAGAAAGTCAAGACTCGTGAAAACACGATCTCCTTAAAACAAATTTGCCACCTCCTAAGGTGCTTGAGGATCTCGAGCAACTGTTTCCTAGAATACAATGGAAACGCAAAGACTTCTTAGCATAAAGAAACTTTGCCAGCGAACTGGAACTCATAAAAATATGATGAACACCGAAAATACAAAGGAAGAAAGGCTCGAAAGAAATTGAGAAGAGATGGGAGAAAGGTATTTCGAACTTTGGAAAATGAGTGCCTATTTGTTGGCTGAAGAGAGGCTCTGGAAACTTGCTGAAACGTTGCACATTAATCGATGTTCAATTCTGTATATTGAAGGCAGAACGTCCATGCCATTTACATGAATTAAAACAGCAAATTCAAAGCTGAAAAACTGCACAAAACAGTCAGGAAATAACCCACATACTCTCATTAAACAACATTAACTTGGTCAATTAAACATTCACCTGGATGATGGAAAATTCAATCCGAACCGGAGCAAAACGTGGGTTTATCAGCCCGCAAGAGTTCGGTTCGACATTCGTGTCCACAAGTCGTGCGCACACATGAGTCAAGATATTTTGGCCCTGAATTGAACCCTTATTTGCACCCCCCTTTACGCGGGCGCACGCGAGCGGGTGATATGAAGTATAATAATGGGAAGACAACTTGCACTCTATTTTTGGGCTCTCAATTATAAAGTGAGCTTCAACTCCTACCAACACCAACGTGGGACAAAATTTCCTAGCTTAAAATCATTTTTTCTAACTCTTGAGAAATTTAATTCTCATTCACTTCTTATTCATTTCCAACAATCCCCCGCATGAATGAGATTGTTTCGAATCAATAATGATGATGGTGTTCACCAACTGATTTCTGTATAGAGAAAGTAGGTTTTACCCTTTGAAATTCCTACTTGTAAAGTATGCTTGCTTTACTAGCTGTCCAAAACTGTCCGGCTGTATTGTGTAAAGAAACTCACATACCGTACATAGGAACCATTTCTCTTTAGTTTCGTTCTCATGGTTTTGTCCATTTTGGCCATGAACACATCCTGCTTCTGTAAGAGTTTCCAAAGACTGAGCCTTATCACTTCTCCTTTGAAGTGGTCCCACCTCTCTCTCACATAATTGACTTCTTAAGTCTAAAGTAAATGATATTACTCACTTAAGTATCATTAAAGCAACCGTTTGCTATCCTTTCCATCATATCACTGTTTGATGACAGGTATGAGTTGAGATTTTCTCCCACAGTAATCACACTAAGTCTTATGATAAGGTTGTCCCATTGAACTTAGATCTTGGGATCTCCAGTCAACTATGTTGGAATTTCTTTCTTAAGACTTTTATCTCTTCACAGGCTTTACACCCATTCCTTCAGTCAATCTTCAACTGCCTCTCGAATCAACTCTTTGGTTAGCGGATCCGCAAGATTATTCTTTGACTTCACATAGTCAATTGTGATAATTCCTGTTGAGAGTAGTTGTCTAATGGTATTGTGTCGACGACGAGTATATTTCGACTTACCATTATACATAGTACTATGTGCCCTTCCAATCACTAATTGGATATCACAATGAATGCTGATAGGTGGCACAAGTCTTTCCCACTTTGGAATATCCTCCAGAAAATGACGCAGCCAAGCCTCCTCACCACACTTATCCAAGGCAATGTACTTGGATTCCATTGTGGATCTGGCAATTATAGTTTGTTTTGAGGATTTCCACAACACAGCCGCTCCAGCTAGTGTAAACACGTAGCCACTTGTGCAGTGTGAGCCCTTTATATCAGATATCCAATTCGCGTCCGTGTAACCTTCTAACACAGATGGATATCTGGTATAATGCAGTCCATAATCACGAGTATGTCTTAGGTACCTCAGTACTCTAATTATAGCAGTCCAGTGTTTAGCACTAGGATCACTTGTGTATGACCTCAATTTGCTTACAACATTAGCAATATCTAGTCTAGTACAATTCATTAGATATATCAGCCTCCCTATTATCCGAGAATATTCCACTTGGGATATACCCTGTCAACGGTTCTTGGATAAATGGACACTATTATCTAATAGTGTTTTTGCGACTCCAGAATCATTCTTGTTAAACTTGTCAAGAATTTTGTCTATATAATAAGCTTGAATCAAAATTAGAACATCTGCTGTCCTTATGATTTTAACACCTAAAATCAAATCAGCTAGACCCATGTCTTTCATGTCAAACTTAGAATTCAACATATTCTTAGTAGACTTGACCAACTTGTCACTACTACCAACAATGAGTATATCGTCTACATATAAACATAAAGTGACATAATCGTTTTCTACCTCCTTGACATAAACACATTTGTCACACTTATTGATCTTGAATCCACTAGTAATCCTTGCGTGGTCAAATTTTTCATGCCACTTCTTAGGAGCTTGCTTTAGACCATACAAGGACTTTACTAGTTTACAAACTTTCTTTTCTGTACCTGGAGCTCGGAAACCCTCAGGTTGTTCCATATAGATTTCTTCATCTAAATCTCTATTTAAGAAAGATGTTTTAAAATCCATTTAATATATTTCAAAAATTCCTTAATGATGTAATAGCAAGTATCATTCTTATGGAATTTATTCTCGTCATGGGAGAGTATGTATCAAAATAGTCTAAACCTTTTCGTTGTTTATATCCTTTGATTACAAGTCTGGACTTGTATTTATCAATAGAACTATTAGGTTTAATTTTCCTCTTGAGGATCCATTTGGATCGTAAAGGTTTACTTCCAGGTGGGAGATCTACAGGCTCCCAAGTGTAATTCTGTAAAATTGAATCAATCTCATTCTTTATGGCTTTTTCTATAAAGGTGATAACATGAAAATATATACCCTTTTAGCAGGAATTTCTTACTCATTTCTACTTATAAAATTTAGTGTCAATTAGTTATGATTAGTTTACTTTTGGGGTGATTTTACAGTTCAGGTATCTTAGAGGGCCAATGTAGAAAATTAGCATAAAAGAGGGTCAAATTGCGCAAAAAGGCATCAGAATGGACTGGAATGGAAGTTGTTGGAAATTGAGCTGTTGAAGGATCAATCAGAGTTGAAGCAAGTGGAAAAATCCGTGCTGTGGAAATAAGATTGATGGCATATGGACTCAAGTGCAAGAATCAGTAGCAACTACCTCATTAGAGGAAGAAGAAATGGCAGCCGCCCTGCTGCCAAGTTGCTGCTGCAAATGATGTTGCTGCTGTCAATCAGTAAGAACCGAGGCTAAATTCTTGCTGCCAAAGGAAGGAATTGCTTCGCCATCACTACAAGTTATAGCTGCTGCAAGTTCAAGAAGAGAAAGAGGGAGACTATGTGGAAAACAACAGCTACAACCTGCTACTTACCTGTTGTGACTGATACTACTGAATTGATGGATTGGCTGCTGCAGTCAGGTGAGAAATGGTGTTGCAAGTGATCACAGGAAACAAGGAAGGAAAAGGCAGATGGATTTGGGCTGAATTGGGGGCTGAAACACAATGATGGAAGGAAGCATGCTGCTGATGCTGTTTCTTGCTACTGCTGCTAGTTGAGTTGCTGCAGAATAAAGAATGAAGAAATAGAGATTTGTGGCTGGAAATTAGAGAAACTGCGTTGGAGAAGAAGACTAAGAGAAGAAGGCAATGATGAGAGGAAGGTGGCTGATTGCGGCTGAAGAGAAGGAGCAACCAAAGAGAAGACTGCAACTTGCTAACTAGGCAAGTTGCTGAATAAACAAACCTCTACTGCTGCAAGTTGCTGCCTCACCTTTCTGCTGTAGAGAAGAAGGCCAGAAACCAACCAATCCAAGCTTCTCCATAGCTCTATAAATAGTAAGCCAATAGCAGTTAGAAAAACAACAGATTGGATAGTTAGATTTAGTTACAAAGACAGTAGTTAGGTAGTTAGTTAGTAGGTTGGATACAGAGTAGTAGCAGGAACAAGGAGGCAGACTGTCACTCTGTCAAGTGGCGAAGGCCACTCGCCATATTGAGCAGAGAGAAATTGTCCCTTCTATCATCTTCCCTTTCTTTCCTCTAATCTTTTGATCTACGTTCATGCCTTATCTTTTGTACTCTGTTGTTCTCATGTTTAACTCAATAAACATGAGTAGTTAATTCAGTTAATTCAGTTAAGGGTTCAATCCCTACTATCTTTACGTGAAGGTTTTGATTCAGTTTCCTTGATGAGGTGTTGTGCCTAGATAAATGATTTAATTAACCTTTTCATTAACTTGGCCACTTAATTAAATGTGCTTGCATGGTTATGAAGATCTGGAAGGAGGAGCATAACCTTAAAACTGCTTAATCTAGTCTATGACAATGGAGAAAATCTACCATGGGGTTCCAGACATTAACGAAAGTTAGGTGAATGGCATAGGCGATCAAAAAAGGCTTAAGAACTCAATGGCTTAGATTAATGAATTACTCTGACTGGAAGGTAGGTGATTTAGATAATCTAGGACTCTTTATTCTGTCTGGAAGGAATTATAAAGAATATAAGTGCTTGATCGAACAAATAATCATACACTACAGAAATATTTGAATCAAAACTGGATCATAAAGGTATGAAGGTGATTAACCCTTCTGCCTCTTCACTCCGTCAAGTGACTATTCTCACTCTCCCAAGTGACAAGCTGTTCAACTCATTTTCTTTCTTTTCTGCACTTTAATCAGATTTTGAATGGTTGACTGCCGTCTCTGTGGAACGACCCTGCTTACTACTAGCTAATAGTTTCAAGTAGGTTTATAAATATTTCTCTTGGGAAGTGGTTCAAAGACAAACCCACCACCAAAAGGTCCCTCCGAAGAACTCATTGCCTCGGTATAAGTTAGAGGTTCTTTCTCTAGCAAATAGGTTACAAAATCACCACTATATGATTTTTCCACTCTTGCCCTTTTGCTTCATCTCGGTTTAACATCTTGAACCTTAATCGAATCATGACCTTCTTCATGAGTTTGTTTTGACGAGCTAGCTTTATCCTTAGACTTATTAGGAAATACATTTTCAAAGAAATTTGCATTTCTTGACTCCATAACGGTGTTCTTGTGTATATCCGAAATCTTTGAATCATGTACCAAGAACCGATATGCATTAATACTCTGTGCATAGCCAACAAAAAATGCAATCCACTGTTTTCGGTCCAATTTTTATTGTCTTTGGCAGATGTATAACTACCTTCACCAGACACCTCACACTCACAAGTGTTTATAGGATGGTCTCTTTCCTTTCCATAATTCATACGGAGTCTTGTCTTCTTTCTTTCAGGGAACCCTATTTAAAAGTTAATTACTAGACCAGACAGCCTCTCCCCGCATATTGGGAGGTAGCCCTGAACTTAACAATATCGCATTCATCATTTCCTTCAATGTGCGATTTTTCTCTTAAGCAACCCCATTAGATTGAGGTGAATAAGGTGTTGTCACTTTATGGACAATTCCATGTTGTGCACAAAAGCCACCATTGGTGCTTTATGCTCGCCACCTCGATCACTTCTCAATCTCTTGATCTTTTTACCAAGTTAATTGTCAACTTCGGTTTTGTAGAGAACAAATTTCTCTAACGCTTCATCTTTGTTGTTTAGCAAATAAATTTAGTAGTATTTCGTGCTATCATCATTGAATGTGATAATGTACTTATTACAACGACATGTTTGAACCGATTTCAAATTACATACATCACTATGAATTAATTCAAGTGGTTCGATGCTCCTTTCAATCGTTTGAAAAGATGACCTCGTTAACTTTGTTTCGTCGTAAATTTCGCATTTATTTTCTATGTTGATTTAGAATGTTGGTATATGGTTCAATTTAATTATTCGACTTATCGAATCAGAATTAACATGACCTAGTCTACCATGCCATAAATTAGAAGACTCAATCAAATAAGCAGAAGAGGTACTTGGATTCATTTCATCAACATAAGTCATTACATTGAGTTTGAACAACGCATCGCGCGGTTGCATACCCCTTCCCAAAAAACATTCGTGCGTTAGACAGAATAACCTTATTAGATTCTATTACAATGCGAAACCCTTTCTTGTCAAGCATAAATTCTGACACAAGGTTCTTGCGCACTTCTGGCACTTACAGCACCTTTGTGAGTGTCAGCGTCTTGCCCGAAGTCATCTTGAGCTTCACAGTTCCTTTGCTTTCAACAGTGGCAACAACATCGTTTCCCATGTAGATCTTCTCTCCATGGACTGTTCAAAGGTGGCAAAGTGGCTTCTATGGGTGCACACGTGCCTAGACACGCTAGTATCCATCCACCATTCCTTTGGATTGGACTCCATTATATTCACCTGAGTCACCACAGCAACCAAGTGCATGTCCTCTACATCCTTAGTGATGTCATTGACCATGTTCGCCTCATGATCCTTCTTCGGAGAGCGGCAATCAGCAGACCTGTGACCTGGTTTACCACAGTTAAAACAATTGTCTTTGAATTTGTATTTCTGCTTAGAGACACCATTAGCAGTCCCTAGCTTCCACTTGCCTTTGTTGGCGTTCTTGCTCTTGGCCTTGTTCTTCGAGCCTTGGCTTTTACCATGCTCCACAATATTGACCTTAGCTTGTGCGCCACTAGATGCCTTTAGTTCTGACTTTCTATTGTCTTCTTCAATGCGAAGTCTAACTATCAGATCCTCCATGGCCATCTCCTTGCGTTTGTGCTTGAGGTAGTTCTTGAAATCCTTCTAGCCCGGAGGCAACTTCTCAATGACCGAAGCCACTTGGAAGGTTTCGCTTAAGATCATCCCCTCAGCTTGGATGTCGTGCGGAATCAACTGGATCTCTTAAACTTGACTATCAAAAATCTTGGAATCAACCATCACATAATCAAGGAACCATCCGACAACAAATTTCTTTGAGCCGGCATCATCTGATTTATGTTTCCGGTCCATGAATTCCCACAAATCTTTTGTCGTTTTAAACTTTTCATACACATTATATAATGAATCATGAATAGCATTCAAAATATAAACACGACAAAGAAAATCTTACCATTTCCAAGATTCATATGCTATGGACAGTTGGTGCATCTGAAGTACCTTCCGGCAACAGATGAGCCACACCCGTCAGAAAGCTCGCCAAGTTCAACATCGTCAAGTAGAACAGCATCTTTTGTTGCCAGCTCTTGAAAGTCGCAATCGTCTCATTGAACTTTTCTGGCTTTTCCACGTGGCTAGCTGGAACTTCGGGCTCATCAAGAGCCATAGCGGGAACGGCAGCAGAGCTCACAAGCCTGGGAGCAATAGCAACATCGGTTACAACAGCAACGGAAGTGGCGCTAGTAACAGCTGCACCAATAGCATCAACCTTAGTAGTACCAGCCATCATGAATACAGAAGATCAAAAGAATTCTATTTTAAGATTGTTGGTCGAAATGTGGGTATTATTCGCAAAGGCTAACAAAATTTCAGAATAAAGAAATCCGAGGCTCGTGAAAACACGCTCTACTTAAAATAGATTTGGCCCCTTCTAAGGTGCTTGAGAATTTTGAGCAACTATTTACCAGGTTACAACGGAAACGCAAAGACTTCTTAGCACAAGGAAACTTTTGCAGCGAACTCGAACTCAGAAAAATATGATGAACACCAAAAATACTTCTCAACAGAAAGGAAAAAAGGCTCGAAAGAAATTGAGAAGAGATGGGAGAAAGGTGTGTTGAACTTTGGAAAATGAGTACCTATTTATAGGCTGAAGAGAGACTTTGGATACTCGCTGAAACATTGTACATTAATGGATGTTTAATTCTATATATTGAAGGCAAAACGTCCAGGCCAGTTACACGAATCAAAACAGCAAATTCAAAGCTAAAAAATTGCACAAAACAGTCAGGAATTAACCCCCATATTTGACTGTATTAAACCCAATTAATGTGCTCTATTAAACAGCATTAACATGGTCAATTGAATAGTCATCTGGAATTAATTTGTGCAGAATTCTCTCCACTATTTTGACTGGAAAATTCAATCCGAACCGGAGAAAAATGAGGGTTGATCAGGTCTACAAGAGTTCGGTTCGACATTCGTGTCTGCAGGTCGTGTGCACATATGAGTCAAGCTATTTTGGCCCTGAATTGAACCCTCATTTGCACTCCGCCCTCCTGCACAAACGCACATGAGCGTGAGATATGGAGTATAATAATGGTAAGACAACTTGCACTCTATTTTTGGGCTCTCACTTATAAAGTGAGTCCAACTCCTCCCAACACAATGTGGGACAAAATTCCCTAGTTTATTCTCATTTTTTTCCAACTCTTGAGAAATTTAATTCTCATTCACTTCTTCCTCATTTCAAACAACTCGTTGGTCTCTGAATGATAATCTCTCTGTTTTAACAATGACTCTAACAGTGCAATGAAATGGTTACGGGTAATAGGAATACTTCATTTGTTGTACTATTTTAGTTCGTAAAAGGAAACTATATTTTCCTGAAACAGTAAGAGCATATATGTCGGGGAATCAATTAAGAGAAGATGCACAGAGAATACAATACGTGTAAAATTTCAAATTGTATTTTGGATTTAAAATTTTAGCCCAAGACGAAACAACCTAACTACTTATCAGCAGTGACACTCAAAACAAATGCATTTCATCACGCTCATGTCTAATATTGTGTCTTCCAATGGCAAGA
Organism: Oldenlandia corymbosa var. corymbosa; assembly: GCA_949775105.1. NCBI lineage: Eukaryota > Viridiplantae > Streptophyta > Magnoliopsida > Gentianales > Rubiaceae > Oldenlandia > Oldenlandia corymbosa. The sequence continues at coordinate 4,537,518 of OX459123.1, forward strand.
ATGTATGGATGATGGTTTATTTAGTTTTTGGTTTGAGTTTGAGATATGATTTAAAACATGTTTTGAGAGAGAATTTAAAAATTTGTTTTGATAATATTTTAATTAAAATAATATTATTATTATTAGCACCATCGAACCACTGCCACCACTGGCCGCCACCGCCGCCGCCGGCCGGTGGTTGCAGAGGTCCAGTGGTGGTTGACAAAATTTGTATAAAAATAATGTTTGAAATATGTTTTATAAGGTGAGTTAAAAATTTTGTTTTGGATAGTGCATTTGGTTTTGTGTTTAAGAGGAATGAGAAAAAAAGTAAAGTGAGATTGGCCAAACAACTCCCTAATATCTTTCCCATTTAACACGTAGAAATTAGTTTATCGGCTCGAGTCAAAACCCGATTTTATTATTCTTTCTAGGATCATGTTAATTCTATTTCTCACTCTCTTAAATTAAAATTGGTGTCGTTATCATATATCCTCTTAATAGAAGAAATTGCATTAGTTCATGAGTGTGGTAAAGCATCAGAAATGTCATGGTTGATGTGCGGAGATTTTTAAATCAAACTTAAATGGATAAATTCTAGGGATGAAGATGGTTATCAATCACTATGCATTATTTCTTGTACACTTTTTCTTTTGGGCGAACTGACATTTTACCTCTCGATTTTTTGCTTAATCTACCATAAATCTTATGAGTTTTAGTAATTCATCATTAACCTACCAAACATCCCCTAACATATAAACACTATAATCAATTTCGTGTAAACAGTCAAAAATACCTTTTAATTCATAATTTTAGATTATACAATTTAAATATTTTTTAAAAAATGCAATAAATTAAATTAAAAAATATTATATATTAATTCTTTTATATTAATACATTTATGTAATAAAATTTTGGCATTAACTATGTCATGTCTATTAAAACAGAAATAATTTTCAGTAATTAACTTATTTTTTTGTAACATAATAAGGTTATATTATTAATCATGGATTAATTTTTATTTATTAACTTGTTCTAATTAAATTCGAATGACAAATTAAGTAATTTTTATTTTTAATGATCAAAAAATAAAGAAAATAAATCTATAAAAAGAAAAGAAAATTAATTGTATGGAAACCACGGTCATTTTTCATTTCAATGTTTAATCCCTAGGGGTATATGTATAATAGTATTACCAAAATTCGAGAGGTTTATAGTAGATCAGGTCAAAACTCGGGGTTAAAATGTAGTTCTCCATTTTCTTTTTCTTATACCACCTATGGTTCTTATTCAATCATTTTTTTCTTCAAGGAAGAATGAATTTCATTAAGGATAATGATTGGTACAACGAAAAAATAACAAGAAAAAATTACAAGGAAAGGATCTCACCTGTCCATTGTTAAAAATTTCCAAACAGGGTTTATGCATTTAAGGTTAGAGTATAGTTAAGATCTTGACACATCATTCCTTGTCATTTTTTCTTTGTACCTATCACTACTCTTTCATTAATTAGCTAGAAATCTGCCTAGCACGAAATGAGGTACAAAATCGGAATGGTGTCCCAATATTTTTCAAAGCCTCTCTTAACTTTTGCAATGGTATCCCTATGATCCTTATTATAAGATATTTTAATTTGTCATAATTTTGATTTATTGTGTTTTCTCAATTGAAAATAAAACTTTAAAAATATTTTATAATAATTAGAAAAACACAATAAATGTGAAGAAATATTTTTAAACTTTCATTTTTTCATTCAAAAAGTACAATAAATATAATTTAAGGCAAATCAAAATGTCTTATAATAAGGACCGGAGAGAATACATCATTACTCTTAATTTATTTTTGAGATTATTTATTCCCATGGTGTCATTCCGACTGGGTTAGATATTTCTTTCAATCGAGAAATTGTCTGACTAGCTAAGATAATAATCCGAACTTAAGTGAACCAAATGACGAAGTTTTGATGTCAAAGTATATAAGTACTTCCGATCGCATCAAGGGTAACATCGACGGTGTGGTGTCAATCAAGAACAAAAGAGCTGCAGCATGGGGGGGGGGGGTGCTCCAAAATAGCATTGGTGACTGGATTATTGGTTTCGCTGCAAGACTTGGATTCTGTAGCTGTTTGAAGGCCGAATTTTGGGTAGCCTTTCATGGGCTAAAAGTTGCCTGGGAGTTAGGCTTCAGAAAGGTACAACCAGAAATGGACTCTCTGGAGGCAGTAGAGTTTTTGTTGAATGAAAACTACACTTTTGTTGATAATAATATGTTTGGTAGAGTTAATGATCTAATTATTCTAAACTGGCAAAATTTCTTTTGCGCATAACCGACGGGTGACTAATGTAGTCTCGGATGCACTAGCGAAATTCGGCCTCTCATGTCCATGTAGGGTCCATATTTTGTCGATGCCTCTGTCTATAGTGAAGGAGAGTCTTGAATTAGATAGGCCAAGCTCATCCCGTTCTCCTTAGGGATGTTTTGTACTTAATCTTTTGGCTTCCTCCGTATATATATTTTAAAAAAAGTATATAAGTACTTTGGACACCCATCTCAAAACTAATTAGCAATGAGGGGGGTGGTCTTTGGAACTTATATACTGAGTCACTTCTCATCATGGTGGCGATGTAGGACAAGAGAATACACCTTAACACCCTCCCTTAAGTCCAATGGGTCTTTGAACTTTTTTCACTATGAAATTGGATTAGAACAAGAACATAATAACCCTCGAGTCAACATTCTAGTGGGAGAAAACTAGTTATACTGCTGGGTCAGTCCACTACAAGTCCACGAGTTAATACTCTAGTAGGAAAAAACCTGTTATACTACTGGATCGATCCACAACAATCTCACGAGTCAACGCTCAAGTGGATTAATATAAAATCACCACAAGCCACCTCTAGTTCAGAACTTCACCACAGGCCTAGACCGCTCTGATACCATGTTGATAGACAATCGTTGACACCTCCAAAAGAAAAATTAACCTACTCAAAACTAATAGCTAGCAGTAAATAGGGTTGATCTACAGGGACGGCAGTGAACCAATAAAATATGATCAATGTGCAAACAGAAACAAGAAAACTGAACAGATTGTCACTTGGGAGAGTGAGAAGAGTCATTTGACAGAGTGAGAAAGCAATAGGGTCATCCTCCTTCATACCTATATGCTCCTGTTTTGATTCCTTGTAGTTCTTTTAACCTATGAGTATTGTCTGATCAGGCACTTGTATTCTTTACATTCCTGTCGTTACTAGTAAAGAGTTCCAGCATAACCAAATTACCTCCATCTCTGTGATAGTTATTCGTTACCCCGAGCCTTTGATTTCTTAAGCCTTATTGATCACCTAGGCCAATCAACTAACTCTCATTGATGATTGAAACCAAGGGTTGTTATCCCTATTGTCATAGACTAATTCAAGCAGCTCTAAAGTTATGTTCACCCTCTCAAGATTCCATAACTATGCATGCACAATTAACTAAATGGCCAGTTTAATTAAAAGGTTAATTCAAACGCTTAAACTAGATACAATGCCTCATATAAGAACTTTGAATCGAAACATTTACATATAGATATGTAGAGATTAGACCCTTATTAGAGCAACAGAGTACAAAAGATTAAACATGATAAAGCTCAAAAGGTTAGCAGACAGAATAGAGAAGAGAGGTAGCAGGGCAGATTCTGTCTGCTCACTTGGGGAACTGTACTTTGTCACTTGCTCGAGTGACAGTCTACACTCTTTCTACTGCTACTTCTCTGTGTTCTATCCTAACTACACTAACTAACTTCTCTTTAAGGACTGTTCTAACTACCCAATCTGTTGTTTACATTTGCTATTGGTTGTTCTATTTATAGAGAATTGGAAAGACTTGGATTGCCTGCTTCTTCTGGCTTTTCATTTGTACAGGAGAAAGGAAGTGGCAACTTGCAGCAGCTGAAGACTTTGTTTATTCAGCAACTTGTCCAATTGCCAAGTTGTTGTCTTCTTTTTGGCAGCTCCTTTGCTTCTTCATCCGTAATCAGCTACATTCTTCTCATCATTGCCTTTCTTTTAGTCTTCTTCTCCGATGCTTCTTCACCAATTTCCAGCCACAATCTCTATTTTTTCATTCTTTAATCCTCAGCAGCAATAATAACATAGTAAGCAGCAACATCAGCAGCCTGCTTTCCTTCCATCATTATGTTTCTTCCTTTTCAGCCTCCAATTTGGCCTCCAATCTTCTGCTCTTCTCTTTCTTGTTTTCCGGGATAACTTAAAACACCATTTCTCACCTCTTGCAGCAGCCATTCTTTCGCTTCAGCCAACAGCAACAGCAGGTGGCAAGTAGCAGAGTAGCAGCTACTTTCTTCTTCATATTCTGGTAGCAACAACTTGCCGTGACGGTGAAGCAGTTCCTTCCTTTGGCAACAAGATTTCAATTTGGTTCTTCCTAATTGACAACAGCAACAACAAACCTTGCAGCAGAGTAGCTGCAATTTTTTTCTTCCTCTTTTGGCTACCTGCTGCAAGGTTCATCAACTTGTGATCCAGCTGCAACCAATTTCACTTCATCAACAAGAATTCCTCCTGTTGATCAGCTCCAATTGATCCATTCAGCCCTTGATTTTCAACTGCATCCAATTTGGTCCTTTTTGAAGCACTATTCTTCAATTTGGCCTCAATTTCTTAAGAAATTCCACATTGCTCCTCTGATCACCTTGAAATACAAAATTGACCCAAAAGTAAACTAATTCTACTTAACTGACATATAATTATAAGTAAAAATGAGTAAGAAATGCTTGCTAAAAATGGTCTAATTTAAGTGTTATCACATGTCAAAATATATAAGTACTTTGGACTCTCATCTCAAAACTAATTGGCAATGAGTGGGGTGGCCTTTGGAACTTATATACTGAGTAACTTCTCTTCACCGTGGCGATGTGGGACAAGATAATACACCTTAACATTTTACACCAATAGAATTAATATATAGTTACGCGAGGCTAGAAACAATAGGCGCATAACAAACTAAAACATGATATATATATATATATATACAAAATGCACTTTTGGTCCCCCAGCTATGGGGGGTAACAGGCTCGAGTCACCATGTATTTTCAATCGGTGAAAATAGTCCCCTAAAATATTTTTATCATCAATTTTGGTCAATTTAACAAAATTTTTCAAACTTAACGGGTCAACCATTTTTTCGGTTAAAGGTGGGACCCACTAGATTTGACCTAGCAAAAAAAATCTTTTTTCTCTTTAATTCTTTTTATTAAAATCTAATATAATTTAAAGAAATAAAAAAAAATTACCGTTTTTTTCACCGAGAATCACCCTCATGGCCGCACCTCCTTCTCTACATAATCGGGGGGATTTGATTGATTGTAGCCTTTTGAATTTTTTTTTTAATTTAAGATTAATAAAGGGAACGAATATCTCCAATCCCAATCCAAAAAAGCCCAATAGAAGGAGAACTTCAAGAAAGAAATACCAGAAACGAAGAATTAGCTATGGCGTCGGCTCATGCGCAGTGCTCATCGGAGAAGTAGCCTTTTGATTTGATTGTTCTCTGTTTATCATATTTTAATTTCTTGAAGTTTTTGGAGAAATTTCAAATTGGGATTATTTCTTGTTGTTGCCTAGATCGATTTGCCCATTTTAATTTCTCCCATACAAATAAATAGACAGCCTTTTGTGGTTGCTCTTGTTCTGGTGAGACTTCCCTTCGAGGCTCTGTTTCGATGGAGAGGTGTATCAAAATCAGCCGGCACATTCACTCTTCACTTGACATACTTTTTCAGCCGGCATCGTCTTCTCTCCCTGTTGTCATCCTTGCAGACGCGTACAATTCACGCGCCACCAGATGTGTGAATTCCCTCGCCTGCTACCACCTTTGCTGCCTTCTGTCAGTCTTGTAGAATCTTGCCCTTCATCTGTACAACAGTTTAGCTTGTTGGGCTAAAGCCCTTGGGCACATATTTGGTGTCTGTAGTTTCTGGTTGGTGAATTGTGATACTGCTTTTTGTAGTGACTCAAATTGGTGACTTTGTTCTTTTATAATCCAGTAATTGGTGTTTAGCTTTTTTACTATCATCGTATATACAGAGTGAAGAACCCAAAAAATGCTTTCTTTTTTTTTTTTTGGTTTGGTTCTTGCAATTTTGAGGGAAATGAATGAATCCCTCTTCAAAAATGAACCCCTTTGTTTAATTTTGCCCCCTTCTCTGTTTTTCTGATTCATTTCATGATGAATTTTGGTCTCTGGAAGTTGTTATACTCCCAATTCACTTGATATCAAATTAAATTCCAAAATTCTTCTTGCAAAGAAAAACGTTGATAAATGTTCTTGTTATAGATTGTGTCCTCCTATATGTACCGATGATTTTGTGGAACAATCAAGAACTGAAATTGAAAAAAATGATTGGGCGGAGGTGGGGTGATTCTGGGTGTGGCAAGGAGAAAGAATAAAAAACAAAAGATTTTTTATTATTTTTTTAATTGTATTAAAATCATAATAGAAAGAAATAAAAAAGAAAAAAGATTTTATTTTTGGATTCTGGAATGAGAATGTAGAAGTCCGTTTTTGGTTCCTCTTTTGCTTATTTCATTTTTGGTTTTTTAATTTTTTTTGCTGGTCAAATAGTGGGTCCCACAAACAGTATATAAATGAATGTAATAAGAGAATTTGACGGAATGTGGCATTCTCTCGTTAGTTTTAGAAAATTTCTGTTAAATAAACTAAAATTGATGAGAAAAACATTTGAGAGGATTTTTTTTATCAATTAAAAATTCATGGTAACTTGATCTTACTATCTTCAAAAGTTGGGGGACGAAAAGTGCATCCGATCCTATATATATATATATATATATATATATATACTTTCTCTATTTTAGATAAATAGTTTATGCTATTAAGCCAAAATAATATAATAAAATAAATTATTTTTTAGAACAGAGAGAGTAATAGTACTCGGTTGTCTATGCCAAATATTGATAACTCACTCTAACTATTAATTGAATGTTTCCTTTCAATAAATGGAGTTTGATATGGACTGAAACCTTTGTTAACAATCACTTAGCCACACCAAGAACAATTTTTAGTAGAATAAGATGCGAAAGGCCATTATTTGTTCTGTCAACTGTTTTTCTATGATTACTTGAATTGTTAATTGGAACCAATCAAATGATAAATGTTAAAATGTTTTTAAAATTGCATGATACAATTATGTACGTAGTGCTTAAAATAAGTCAATTTTTTCCCGTTGTCCTACATGCCTATCTGGAATTAGGTAAGCTGTACAAATCATGACACAGTTTTTGTTTGATCGACTAGGATTCATATTGGTCATTTACTCATATCAGGTTTTTGTCTCTTCTAACAAGTAAATAGTGGTGCTAATTATAATTAATGGCAATCAGGACAAAATTTCGAATTTTTAATTTTATATATATATATATATTAATTCCTATATACCTTAAAAAAATGAAATGATGTGATATCTTACCTTTGTTTGATACTTTCACATTTATCTGGAACCAATCAAAACATAAAAAATGGTCCGTTGATGTTGTTCAAGGCATGCCAGCCCTGTGAATTAATCTTTTTCAACACCGTAAATTTCACTAGAATGAGTAAATTTACGTTCACCGTAACGAAAACAAGTCATGGTGGAAAGTAACCGATAATCTTGGGTGGTCATTTATAGGATCAAAAGTTCAAAATGGATGATACAGAAATTCTTTTTGGTTTGACATTTATAATCATTTTTTTTTGTTGCCAAAATTACACTCCCAGTAAACCCACTTAAATGTGGGTAAAATTTTCCTTACAAACTTTCTTAGTGGGAATTGAATACGAGAATACGGTAAGCAAAGCATTTACAACCATTTGAAACTTATTTTCTTTAGATGATGTATTCCGTCTATCACTGAAAAAAAAAATTCAATACGTACTATTTTTTTAAAAGAGAAATTACATATTATTTACTTTTAAAAATATAAAGTTGGGGTTGGACATTTGGAAATTTTTATAAAAAAATAAAAAATGAAAAAAAAGCGCGAGAAACATACGTTTAAAACTTTAAATTTGATGCCACAATATCATATTCAAGATGCATTTTCTCGATTTTATTTGACGAGTCCAAACTGAACCCTAGGCCTATCGGGCATAGGATTAGGTTACTTAGAGATTAAGCCACCGTCTAAACCTATTCCGCTAGGGTTTCAGGAAACAGGTAACACCACTTCTATATGAAGAGGTGGTACCTCTCCCATAATATATATCTTCTATCTATCTTCTATCTCTCTTTTACCCACGCATACAACCTCTCTCTATTCTCCTTATTCTCTTATTGACTTAAGCATCGGAGAGTCTATCGTCGAGAGACACCCGAGGCTCTGTCTTGCAGGTTTAAGGCCGTCCGCCGCCACCTAGATTATCGTCGCCGCCCGTCCTAAGGCACCGTGCAGATCCATGCTTCGTCAAGTGGCACGCCCGGTGGGACCGATTTGTTTGGTCTTCACAACCAAATAAATTTTCTTGTTAGAAGCGATATTGATTGGTGTTTTGGGATGACACAGATAAGCTCTCAAGTCCTTTGAAGCAAGGGACGATCTCGAAGATTGGAATTTCGAGAGATACATCTTCTCGAAGGGGCAACCATCCCTCGAACACCTTACTACTACTCGAAGTGTTCGAGAAGATATATCTCGACTTTTATCTACTCTACTATTACCTTCTCATAAATCGAGATAACACATTCTCGAATGATCAATTTATCTCGAGACTGGGGTACTTCTAAAATCTTTTTTGAGATATGATCAATTTATCTCCTGCTGATATCATTATCATACTACTATCATGTCACGATATCTTTTTAAGCACGATCAAAGTAATATTTCGAGGTACCAACCCTTTAGGGAAAATTCCCATCACCCTGCAATGAGAAAAATCATCTTGGGTTGCCTTCAACGAGGAAAACGTACTCGGGGCACAAACTGGAAAACATCCTAGGGGCAAAGAACTTGAGAGATCATCCTAACATCCTCTGCTTGAACGGATATTCCTTAGGAACATCTTATTACTACATGTCATTATTATCTTATATTGCATCTCGATGATCTACACACTCGCAGTCCACCGGGCAAACAAGGATACTCGCGGTCCATCGCGCAAACAAGGAACTCTCTAACATAAAATCTCTTCGAGGCATTCTATCTCTCTTTATCTCATATAGGTGACACCCGAGAACGAAAGGGTTCGAGAACTGGGGTAACACTACGAAACTTGAGAAGACATCAACACTCATAGCAACCCATATTCTTCTCATCAAGTCTCGAGAATATGGTTTGCTAGGGGCACTTGACGAGTCTAAACTGAACCCAGGGCTTATTGGGCATAGGATTAGGTTACTTGGAGATTAAGCCACTGCCTAAATCTATTCGGCTAGGGTTTCAGGAAACAAGTAACACTAAAGAGGTGGTACCTCTCCCATAATATATATCTTCTACTTATCTTCTACCTCTCTTTTATTCACGCACACCACCTCTCTCTATTCTCTTTATTCTCTTATTGACTTAAGTATCGGAGGGTCTACCCTCGGAAGACTCTCGAGGCTCTGTCTTGCAGGTTTAAGACTGTCCGCCGCCACCTAGATCACCGTCGCCGCCCGTTCTAAAACACTGTGCAGATCCATGCTTCGTTGTTATTCATGTAAAAGAGGATCACGCAGTGTAAGTGTGTAACACATAAAATTTACCCCTAAGAAAACACACTATTGGATGAAAATTTATTTACACAAGTAAATAACCTCCTTAAAACTGTTAACCAAAAAATTGAAGCATGTAAGAGAATACGTCATGCGACATTCTTAACAACCATCTATTTGGCATGATTTGATGGAAATAAAAAATTATAATCCTCCCAATTATAGAGATGGAATTCATCGAGTTTCAGATCTCGAAATTCCTTGCAACTTTCGCCTTCACAAATCAATTCAAGAATAAATTTAATCCATAGGCAAGAACTGAACCAAATAATCATGTCAACTGTTGTCTTTTTCTGAGTGAAAAATTGGTTTGGTTGATTCAGTACGAACTCAACCATTCTTAAAATATATTAGCTTATCAGGCACCCCCCTTTCCTTCTTCTATTAATTTACCTGAAATTAGGTTACATGTTAATTTCAAAGACAACAACATCACTAATATTTAAATGGCAACAGCACGCCACAATCCATAACAAACGATGTTGTGTTGAAAAATGACTTTTCATATAGTCGCTCTTGATTAGTCATTTAGCTGGATCCATACAGTAGTTTATGTTTCAATAACAATATTTTAATAACAGAATCTATACGGTGGTCATGAGTAGATTTACAAAGAGGTATTAAAATCTCATTAATTCATCCCAACAAGGGATGTTTCAGCCTTTTCTCTCCTTCATCGATCTAGGAAATGGAGTAGATTGTTCACCCTATCAATTTCCCCTTTCAGGTCAATTGGGTAACCCTTTCCCCTTTGATTTCCAAAAAATAAAAATTTTAAAATGAAAAAAAAAAATAGAAATTTTGTAAATGAGATAATTAGAAGAAAACAAAGGTTAAAGGAGTAACAAATTTAAATGTCAAAGTTAAGGGACTAAGTGGTATGATTTACTGTAGCTATTTTGAGCCAAACTCGTGAACAGAAAATTTGATCATTTCAGTTCTTCAAGTTTTCAGTGAAAACACCATTCATCATTGTTTACACAAGCCAGCCTTGCCAATAGTTTTGACATTTTGGAACCATGACATTGGGCAGAGCAATCATCATCAGGATTGTTTATAAGAAAAAAAAAAGCACTATGTCTTTAATAGTTCTATTTGCAATTCTGTCTTATTTCAACAACTAGGATTTTAAAATTGGATGAATGGCGTTCTAATGATAATTTACAACAAAATTCATTAGTTATGACTTGGTGCAGGCGCTAACGTTCACATCTCTCATTTCATTTCTTTAATCAATCTCTTCTTTTTCTAGTCAACTTAAATGCTCATCAAGAACTCAATCTGCAAAAACAGTGCTAGAGTTCATAGCTATAAATAAGTTCCAGTAATTCATCTTCTTCCTGCTCATCACTGAAAATTGGTATACCTTAAGTGTATAGATACATTCAGTCTAATCATAAAATGAGTTGCCGAACTTTCAGTTCAGAAAAAAGTGAGAAAAGATGGGTTGATCAGCTAAACAAGAATTTCATCATTTATGTTGACAATCCCCCAACCATATTCCATGTCCCTAAGCCCGTCCGCGACACGAATCCAGACGCCTTCACCCCTCAGAAGATAGGCATTGGCGCATATCATCATTTTCGCATCGATAAAAGAAGGCTTGCTGCGGTGAAGAAGTTCTTGAAGCCAGAACAGTTCAACAGCTTCAAGAGCCTGATTGTGGACAAGGTAGCAGAGCAGCTCGATGCAGAGGTTCGCGCGTGCTACAACCAGTACTTGGACATCGATGGCGATACTTTGGCGTGGATCATGGCGATTGATGGCATTTATTTGCTTCATCTGCTTAAATCATATTCGGCGAAAAAGAGCATTGGAATTGAAGACGGGATTTTAGCGCAGGACATCCTGATGGTGGAAAATCAGATGCCCTGCATTGTGCTGAAACAAATCAGGAAGGCTTTATGGCCGACATCACCTGAAGCCGCGGCGAAAGATAAAGACGCGATCAGGGACGAGGAAACAACCAAAAAGGAATGTGACTTGGAGCTGTTTTCCCAAATGTATGCCTTCTGTAAAGCGCATTCCCCGCTTGAGCTCACGGAAAATGTGCGTTTTGTTGACGATACATCCAACCCTCATCTTCTTCATTACATGTATTCACTGATCGTGAAAAATTGGTTCACTGGAGAGATGAGTCAGAACCAGAGAGGTTTTGACGATGATCCTGAAGACGAAGTGACTCCTTTTATCGGAGACATGAACAACAACTCTGCCTGGATGATGGATATGAACATGAATATGAATGGTTTTCTCGACCAACTCGAATCCTCTGGAGAGGCGATCGAGAATGGTTTGGAAGAGGTTGCTGGCAGTGCTACACAGCTCGCGAGTGTAGCGGCTGGAATATTCCGGCTAAAGGCGTTCATGTTGCTAGCCAATTTACCGGTTAAGCAATTCGCCGATCTCTTCAAGAAGGGATATCAGAAGAAAAACTATTTGCTGGAGGAAATCCAAATTCCATCAGCTTCTGAAATCCATGAAGTTTGCAAAATTGAGTTCAAAGTCTGGTCCAATTCAGGGATTGCGGTCCATTACAATGACAAAGAGCGGGTACTCTACCTCCCCGTGATTACCCTGAATGCTGATTCAGAAGTGATCTTAAGAAATTTGGTTGCGTACGAAGCGCTTTCAGGATCAAGTTGCCATTTGATTTCGGGCTATGTGGATTTCATGTGTGGGATAATTGATACACCTAAAGATGCTGAATTGCTCAAGAAAAAGGGTATCATAAATTCCAATCTGAAGAATGAAGAAATCGCTCGAATGTTCAACGGGATCGCGAAATCCACTTGTATGGATGCTGACATTGAAGGGACTGTTGAGAAATTGAAGAGCATAGATGACAACGTTTTCAGTGTCAAAGCCTGGAGATTTGTGAAGGCTCATTTTGTTCCTTCCAAGACTGTTGTCAAATGCTTCCTGGCCACTCTGATGGTTCTGCTCCTGACTCTGCAAGCGTTCTGTGAGATTTATGGATGCAATGCTCGTTCCAATTATGGGAAGATGATCAGTTCATTCCGCTGATTCATTGGTTTTTCTTCCTTTTCAATTTGTTTCATATGTAACCTTCATTTGTGAAACACCATGTGTCTGCTTCAATCACTCAAATTTGCATCCTTCCTCATTGCCAAATTAATGTTTCAAATGAAATAAAATGAAGCTGTTTGCCGTTTTTATCATAACCTATATAAAGGGTCGGTTTATAAATCATTTTTTTGCGTTTCAGTTTGTATTTATATTGTCTGTATAGACAAAAGTCAACTAAAACTTCTCTTCATATAAGTTATACTCTCTCTGTCTCAAAATTATTGTCCAGTTTAAGATTTCACTTTTAGTATAATTTAAACTAGAAATGAAAACTCAAACTGGACAATAATTATGGGACGGAGGGAGTATAAGTTATATCCACCATTACTTTCCGTCTTTCTCTTTGCCATTTCTTTAATTTGGAATCACGATTTGCAACACATGATGACCATAATGCATACAGCTAAGACTCACTATATGAGCAAATTTTACCTGGAAGAATCAAAACACGAGAAAACAATTGAAAATAATTGATTAGCACCAAGGGGCAGCAAAAGGAGAGAATATACAATGACTAAGTGCTAAGTTTGCGGATCATGCCATGAGATGGTCCCAACTCCCAAGTCCTAACTATAATATAATACGTATTAATTTCATCCATTTTCAGATCATTATTTCTTTAATATATGTACAATACATATTATTACACCCCCGTTAACCGTCTATGGATTCCCAGTAAGAACAAGGCAGAGAATGTCTCGATCCAACACTCACAACTTACAAACAGAAACCGTGCATAAATGTAAAAGGCAAGTAGGCAACAGAATTTACGGGTAAAAACTCAACCTCGTATTATAAACTTGCAATGCAAGGAAATACATCAAGACTTGCACAGCACGATTCCCAAATCTCTCATATGGGTTGCTGGCTAAGCAAAATCCGAGATATATACATGGGACAGCAGTTATAACTGCCTAAGGAATACAGGAAACATGGATACAAAGCCAGCATACAAAAAGGTAATCGTTGGTAACCGCCCGGGTCACCCTTACCCAAGAAAGCTCGGTCACGTTCTTTGCCAGCCACGCTGAAAACCCGGGACTGCACCCAGCAACAGTCCAGTTAGCCGTGTTCCGAGATTTTACTACCCGGTTCCACCCGTTCTCGCAAAGTCCGCGTCACCTGACCGAACTCCCACAAAGTCCCAGCCTTTCTCGAGATTCCACATGCCGGTTTCCAAAACTCGGTAACTAGCAAGCCAATGCCACAAAATCCCGCAATACCGTTCTGTTTCAGCCCAACTCAAGAGCCAACCCGACAAAACACGGGACCAGCACCACCCGGCACTTGATTTCCCGTATCACATGCATGCCGGCTGCGTGTGAAATGCAGACTAAGGATTTAGGGGTCTAACACATATGTTAATGCAAGACAGTAAAAAAATAAATAAATAAAAGAGGTAATGTTATAAAATTAATGCTAGACTACTAATACGAAACTAAGCATAAGAACAAAGAGGAGAGACAAGAGAGTAGAAAGAGATAAGAGACTTGTATTCAGATGTATTTTGAAGGATGAATGAGCTCCCTATTTATACAAGAAGTAAGGGATCAAACTGTGGGAAATGAATCACCTATCATTAATGCTAAATATTACAAAATCACATCTCATTGATTGTCAATAGAATATTACATGTTAATTATGAAAATTCAATCAAATCAAATCAAATATTTTATAACACTCCCCCTTTGAATGTCCATCTTTGTGGAACAATGTCTCGTTAAAACCTTACTAGGAAAAACCCTTTGGGATAAAACCCTAGTGAAAGAAAAAGAGTACACTTCCAAATGTGATGCTGCCTCATTAAAAACCTTGTCAGGAAAACCCATTGGGACAAAATCTCGATCAAGGGAAAAAGAGTACAGCGTGGGTTACTCCCCCTGTTAAGTACGTTACTTGTAATCTTCTCATTGCATGCCAAGCTATTGACCAGGTTCATGATTGTTTAAGTCAATAATAGATAGATTACTTCGACTTCTCATGTAGACGGTTGTCTTTATATACTTGTATAATCTTGAGTGTTTTATAATAATGGAGATGCATGACCATCATATCTTGAAGGTATCAATATACACCATCCAAGTCTTGACTAATTGATAAGATAAACCGAAACTTTATATGGTACTTCAGGACCAAATCGGTCTACATCATTAATAGAAAGTCAAGAAGAGTGATTTGTATGCACATCAAGATTTTAATCAAGTGTGCTCAACGAGTGTTGAATATACAAAGGTCAAACTATTTAGACCAATATTTACTCAAGATCTTTCATTACCCTTGCTTTAGGCAAGTAGCAACTTTTTGAACTTTCTTAGAAGTGTTTAAAACTCTGATATAACTATTCGGGAGTTTTACTTATATTCAGACTATTCGAACTTAATGATAAGTTTCGATAATATTTAGCCTTATGAAACTCTACAAGAGTTCAGTGAAACAAAATTGTAATGTACATATGGCTTATGAATACTCACTCTAGTATTAGTTATCATCCTATCATTCAAATATGATCATAAAAACAGATAGAAAATCATGTTACCAACAAACATAACATATCTAGATCAAAACGAACATAGCATATCTATTATATTTAAAATTATGAACCTAAATTTCTAGACACATAAAGATATTATAACTTGCGCAAGTCCTTTTAATTAATTTCTTGAGAATTGGGATCATGTCCCTTTATTTTTAATCCCTCGAGGATTTCATACAGACCTCATTATTAAGTATCATGTATTAAGTGATCACTATAATCAAGAGACGCATTTCTTGTCTTCATTTGTTACCAGATTAGCAAATAACAGAAGACTTTTGTTTTCATCCATCATAAGATAAACCAGACTTTGGGAAAAACTTGTGCAACAAAGAGGTTGCTCGATAATCTTTTGCACAATCACCCGCCAAAATCTAGCCCGTATATCACTTGCCAAACTTATAGTTCGCAAGCAATTACACATCGTCAAGTGTGTTTGCGTCTTTTCATTTGTTATGGCCAATAAGTTTAATGTCTACATCTACAACAGACTTCATTTCATGATCCTCATTTTCATTTATTTTACTGTTGCAGCATAAGCAATTTTCATCGTTGAATTATAATCACTAGTATTTGTCATCTCTATAGATTTAAACCTTGTCATTTACGAGGATTTTTATCATTTGGAATTGATGGTTCTACCACTCATTAAATGGACATTCAACTAACAAATAGTGGTAGGTAGTCCTTCAGGGACATATTATCAAATTCTAAGTTTTAAAAACCTTTTATATAAGATATACTTATACATTCGGTCAGGTAAACATCTGGTCTTAAACATTATCTCTTGAACTTCAGGTTCATATCATCGAGGATCATAATGAGATAATTACATTGTCCATCTGATTTTATAAATAGGCTGTTTTAACTTCTCCCCCTCATGTTAGGATAACTAACTTGCTAAAATGACGATTAACCAATCGAGTAGTTAATAAATCTCCCTTTCGGAGTAACTAACTCGTCAAACTAATACGATCAGTCCATCAAGTAGTTAATCCAACATCAATAATCTCAAACATTAGCGATTCAATATTCAACATATATTTCTGACCTCTTCTAGAGGTTCCATCATTGTATGCATTGAGGTGGAATAATTATAATATAGATTGCACATGTAATCTTTGAAGATTAATATGTATGGTTTCTGACCGAAAACCACTGTTGGGGAGAATATCTGCAATGACCTGTTTGATCTTATGCATATAATTGGTGCCTTTTGTGTTTCAACACTTCCTCAACTATACATGAGATAATTACTTTAATTGCACACATGCAATAGACGATTCTACTAGACCGCTTCATTATTGCTCTTATAGGCAATCAATGTTCAACTTCTATCATTCTGTTATTGAGTCATATACTCTCCACAATTGTCAAATCAAAATTCTCGTAAGAGCAGAACATGAAAATATGCAAGTTATCAATTTAACTCCATAATAAAATTTCTGCAAACTTCAGGTTGCAAATTAACGAGAATCATACATGTGGTTATCTCATTGACATATCGATTGATATTCTAATTCGTTGGAAGAAACTCTTGGTTCTCCAAATTTAATGCATATAAACTTTCTTGTTTCGTCTTGAAACCAGAATGGCTTAAGTAGTTATGCCAAATTATAAAATTTCTCTTCTGGAGAAAAATAGTGAATTAATTATTCAAATATACCAGAACAATTTCGCTCCACATGAGCGTTTACTCTGACAGAGTATTTTTTATTCAATTATTCATTCTACCATAGTGTTCTTGCTCTTTTGAAAGCAAAGTGTATCGATACGCTGCTGGAGACAATAATAAATTTTCAAATTCAAAATAGTTGTGTTGGTAGAGCAATTTACATCCTTCTTTGATACCTTGGAGAATATAATGTATCTTAATGCAGTTTCTCCTTCTAACATCATCTTACTCTTTCAGGAGCAAAGTTTGTTTACTATTGCTCTTCCAGAGGCAATGATGAGTTATTATATTTTCTCTTCAGGAGCATTTATTTGTTTTCACTCTCCGGAGTAATTATACTCTACGGAAGTTTTCATCTATCTTTGCAGAATAATTCAATGGCATATGCTCTACTGGAACTTTTAATTGATTTCGTGTTGATCATTGACTAACATCCTCTTTAGGGCGCAAAATTCACAACCCACAGAGCTAATATGAGTTGCACTATGTGCAAAGCATACTTTTGCCATTAATAAATTTAGATCTTGTTTTCTTTGAAACATGTAGATAGAAATATCAATTAAATAGTATCATTACTATGGTGGCCAAAAGACCACAACACCTTCAAGGTGTTTGACATATTGGACATTTTCATCTCTAAATTTTAAATCACCTTCAGAGTGTTTGACAAAGATCGAATTATGATTTGTTAATTCATTGTTGACAAGACTAATGAATTTGTCTGTTTTCAATAATATATCAAACATATTAATAAGATAATTGTGGGTATACATAACATGTGAACCCAATGGTCTTCTATGCCAGAACGATTGCATTTGCAATATACTACTTTTAACTTCAGATTAATAGTAGTGTTTTTACTTTTTTTTCCAACTTCAAGTGGTTGATAGTGTATTTGTCAGAATCATCACTATCATTGTTTCATAATCGTCACATTTACTTCAGGAAATGGACAATGTCTAAATTGAACATGTCTTCAAATTTACTCTCCAACGTCAGGTGAAGAAATGTATATTATATATAATTAATGTATATTTAATGCCTATGATTTTCTTTGAAATAATTTATTGCCCGCTCACTTCAGAGAAAGAAAACAATTCATAATATTTCATCAAATATTTTGCGATAATGCTACTAGGGAGCAATTTTATATGGTAAATATGTTATCGCAACATTGCTACCTCAGGAGCAACTTTGATAAATTTTCATATTGCTACTGCAATATATTTTACTTGCATTAGTAAATATCAGTAACACTATGAGTAAAACAGAATATAAAAATACGAAGTAAAATATGAGAAGGAGATTTCTTTCTATTAATACATTTTTACTAATATTAATAAACGTATGATAATAAAACAAAGTGTTTTCTTTACAATCTTAATATCAAGAAATTAATTCTTTAAAGAAAATATTTTTTTTCTTTGCACACATGGATACTATTACAATTACATGCAACTTATATAAATTTTATACATTCACATGATCAACAATCATATACATAGCTTAAGAATTGCATCGTGATTGTATGATATGAGTAAATAGAATTTATAACAAGAAATATTTTTCCTTCATATACAAACCAAATATGCATGATTTATGATTTACCTTTTTCTCCCATCGTCATCATTTTGAATCATTAAATTGAACTCCATGATGAACCGTCTCAGTGTGGCTAGAGACATGTGCATCGGAAAGTTTTTGAGGTCACGTCGCTTTAGATCACGAAAATCTTTTAAAGTATTCATTGAGGCTTCAAGCCTTCAGAATCAATATGCACCAACTTCAGGCGGTGGTGGAATTAAAATATTCATTGAGGTTTCAGGCCATCAGAATCAATACGCACTAATTTCAGGCGGTGGTAGAAATTCTTTTCCTAGAGTTTTCGTGCTGATAACGTGTTATAAATTAATGGTAGACTACTAATATGAAACTAAGCATAAGAACAAAGAGGAGAGACAAGAGAGTAAAAGAGAGATAAGAGACCTGTATTCAGATGTATTTTGAAGCATGAATGAGCTCCCTATTTATACAAGAAGTAAGAGATCAAACTGTGGGAAATGAATCACCTATCATTAATGCTAAATATTACAAAATCACATTTTCTTGATTGTGAATAGAATAATACATATTAATTATGGACATTCAATCAAATCAAATCAAATCAAATGTTTCATAACAGGTAACAAAATTTAACGACACGATAGTAATAGTAAAATTGTCATCTAGGATTTTGTCAAAGTATAACTGCTCTGTACAATGAATAATTTACGAGGAAAAATATGAATTAAAAAAATGTGGAGTTAAATCACATTCATTGAATTTGTTTTCGTTGTAATATTTTCCATTTACTACCACTGTTCTGTGTCAAAAACGTCAATTGATGAGTTGTTTGGAGTTTCGACCCAAGCTTAATTAATTTTCTCCTAGTCCGAAAGCTAAAACACCCCATTGAGTCCAACCTTTTCTGGCCGAGTCTTACAGGCCCAAACTCGCTAGCGACAAATACTTTCTTCACAAGGCCTAATATTGGACGAACTTGAGGAGGAGCATGAATTGTTCTGTTGATGAAATACACAACTCACAGAAAATGCTGAAAACACCATAGAAAGGATAAAAATCATTCTTATTGACGATAGTAAACCACGTTTCTATACTCTCTCGCACGTGGTAGACTTTAATCTTGTTTTTGAAGCAATCTGCCACAAATCCTTCATACAAAAAGTTTGTTGTAATTGTGACAATTATGGTTCTGTGTGCATCTAGATTTCTACCGGTAAAAGAAATTATACTTTATTGTTGAACATCAATTTGTTTTCCTCATGATCATAATATTGGGTCGTACTAATTGATGGAGTGTCAAATCCACACAAATAAAATAACCTACTTCAAACTACTGTAATATAGGGAAGTAAGGCCGTCTCCTCAGGGAACGATGGATTGTTTCCTTCAAATTAATGCAAAGGAGATTTTTGGATTGTTTTTCTATACTAAGATAATGAAATACAAATAACAAAAACTAAATAAAAGAAAAGAAATCAAAGTAACAGACTTCTGATCCAAGGGCCGGATAACTCAATTATTTCATTAATCACAGGCTACTAAAACTACTCTTGCAATTTAAGCATTCAACCAAAGATCTATTAGGATAGCCGTAATAAATCAATTAATTTCTCTTAAATTAACTAACTAAGTCTAGCACTCAATCAGTCCTTATCATAATCTGGCTGGGCACGGCGTTCCATGCCAAACAATTACATCATAAAAACAAAGAAAATATAGTTAAACCAAAACCTAAACAATTGAGATAGCTGCAACTATTCAGACTTTGTCTCATTGATCCACATTTACACTAACATGCATATTCAAGTCTCACCAATACACATGCTTTGTTTAATTGCTACTCAGTACTGCCGGTTCGTGTCTATTACGTAACATTCAACTAGCAGATAGCACTAGAAAATAAATAACAAATCAAGTTGTCAATTTGAATGATATCTACTTTCATAACTCAATACAAGAATCAACAAATACTTAAATTATAGGCAAGAACAATAAATTAAGAACAAAACCTCATAATGGAATAACTGAATAAATCTCTTCAATCAGAAAGAAAATCCTTAGCCACTCATGAACGGAAACATAGCGGCTTTCTTCTCCATGGAAATTCAAGAAAAATTGGAAGAAATAAAAAGTTTGAGGTGCTAGCCTTTGGCCTATGCACGGCTGCCCCCAAAACATAACTCAAATTCTGTTCTATAATCGAAATTTAGGTCAGGCGCTGGAATAGAAGAAGAAGTCCACGATTTTCAGATTTAGTCCTTCAAGTTTGACTTATTTTCACTTTTGCCCCATAACTTCTTCAATTTTATATTTTAGTCTCTGATCGTGCAAAATCATCCAAAACAGCTCCAATCTCTCATTTCCAGCTCCTAACATGAAATAATAACAATATCAATGAATTAAATCCATTCAAGTCCATAAACTAATAAAATATCAATAATTAAAACACAATTTATGGACTCTATCAAATTCCCCCACACTTAAAGTATGTTTGTCCTCAAGCACTAAAGAACAAAGGAAATTTAATTTCTCTTATTTATGATGCGCCTCGGGAACTTTAGCACTCAGTAGAAATCATGGTAACAATAAAACAAAAATTCACAACCGAATCAAATACATTATGTGCTTTTACCCTTTAGCCCTTTGTGTGTGTGTGTGTGTAAACCACTCCCTAGGGACATCACTTTTACACATAGCATAAAATACAAAAATTCAAATGCAAATATGCCACTGAAGAGTGAACTTAAGATCCCCAATTTAGACCGTACTTCGCCGCAATGTTACTCCTACATATATTATGAAACCGAAGGCTTACAGTTACACCTCACATTATATAATTCAACGCACTTCCCTCGTACCCATTCTTCAGTGTCCATATGGCTTTTCTTCAGGATCTTTCCCACTCAGGCTCCTACCCAGAGCATATTTCCACTTGATGTATGTAGTGAACTTACATGGTGGCTCAGTAACTTAGGGTAGTCTACTTACTAATATTTTCTCACCGACGGGCCTGAGGACACTCAGCTAGTTGTTTGCCAGACTTCTCACCTATCAATGGGCTAGCATCAACATTGAATGCTCTTCCTTTTCTCCCTCTTTAAATTATACCTAACCTCAGAAAAGCATCCGCCAACAACCCCATCCCCACACTTACTTTGCACAAAGTACTTTAAGCAAGAAGGTAAAAAGGCTATTTTCAAACCACCACTCTCCCATTTTTCGAGTTTGAAGTGATGATAGGGTTAATGCCTTATTTTGAGTTTCATAATATAGCAAGGTCCCACATACACTTGGTACAAATACTGAATGAATCAAATCAAACTTTAGCATATCACATGAATTCAAGCAACTACACATACATGTTAAGTTTATCCCAGAGTTACGACTAAAGTGCGCAAATAAAGTATTCAGGGTATAGCACATAATGCACAGACTCAAAAGAAATTTTTGTCCCGATGTAAATAGATTTCATAGAGTCTCAAGTTAAGTTCATCATTGGCTCTTTTTGGTATTTTTCATTTTTCTGACTTTTTTTTTAGTTTTTTTCATTTTTCAAATAAAAAATTCTTTTTTTTCTCAAAATAAACAAACAATAATATAATAATTAAAAAAAAAAGTTAAACACAAACAGACAAAAACACCTAAAATCCCCCCCACACTTAGAATATACATTGTCCACAATGTAGTAAAAGATATAAAAATGAAGAGCAACACTTCCCTGAAAAATGTTGGTGATGCAGGGTGCGAAACAGCAATTGACGAACGATGATAATAGCAGCAGAAGCTAGCCAATGATCCAATTGAAGTTTGGTTCTCCCGATTGTAATTTTGGAATTTAGGGTTCCTGGAAAAGAACAGAGAAAAAATAAAACTTAAAAGAAAATTTGGGTTTTTGTTATTTTTTATTTTTAAGAAAAGAGCTCCAGCATGTTAGACGTGATCACGTTTAAGAAAGGATCCGGTTCTGCCCTGCCAACTAAAAATCACTTTAAAAAAAAAACAACCGAACCTCTCTTTCTCTTAGGCGTGATCACGCATAAGAGAAAGCCACTCCAATGAAAAGCTGCGAACCAAATGTGTACTTACCCGTGACCACGCTTAACAGAAACTCTCCTTTTTTTTCTTAAGAAGAAAATACTAACATAGTAACCAAGAAAAATAAACTAACTAATCAACACAATAAAATTTAAACACTTTGGGTTGCCTCCCATGTAGCGCCTTTCTTTAATGTCTTTGGCTAGACAAATTCCACGCGTCTCATGGCAGAAATTTTGAAACTCCACCTAACAACAGTAGATAAAATCCTGGATCTTTGCATTTGGAAGAAAATTTTGATTGCGACATACCAGATAGATGATCTCCAACTACTACCTCATTCTTTGAAAACTTCTCCATCACTTTCTGTTTGGGCTCCTCTATTTTTGGCTCTTCTGACATATTTGAAAAAGAAGTATCAGTTGCATTAGTTTGACTAAATAAAATGGAAAGGTCAGTTACCTCATTGTCGTCCAATGCCTCTGATTCATTTTTCTCTACTTCCATATGTTTCAAATCTTCTGCATTTTGAGTAAGTACAGTCTCCACACCATAAATCTGTTCTATGAAAGGATATTTCATTTTCTCAAATTCAGTCCTTGAGAATCTGCTCGGAAATGGAGGAAGTATCATGTAACGTGGATTTTCTCTAACAACTTCCTTCGCTACCTTCTTCTCAGATACATCATCTTTTGGAGTCACTTCTTTCTCACTTATGGCATAAACACTTTCAACAGGATTATTTAACAACGGAGATGGTAATTCCACAGGCTTTGAGACCTCGAACTTGCTAATAGTATTAGCTAGTTGGCTAATTCGGCTCCCCAAATCTTGAATGCCAGTTCTTGTTTCTTGTATGCTTGCTCTTGTTTCTTGTTAGAAAGCTACCGTATCCTGTTGAAGTTGGAGAGTGTTAGAAGCCAAAGATTTGACAATATCCTCTAAAGACATACCTAAATTCTGAGACTATGAAGGATCCGGAACATGATACACTATGGCGGTTGAGGTGGTTGATACTCATAGTTTAAACTTTGGTAATCTTGCCAACCTGGGTCATATGAGTATGGACTAGCTTCATATCTTTCTTGTGACGGTCCCCAAGATTCTCTCATGGCATTATGAGGCTTCCACTGATAATTTACTAATCTTTGACAAAACTCTCTAGCATGGCCATTCATTGAACAAAAACCACATCTGCTGCCTTGTCTCTGTTGACCTATAGCAAAATTTTTCACAAAAGACGTTAGTTCAGATAACTGTTGCTCAAGAGCCGAAGAACTTACCTCATTTGTATTCCAATGACCATCTTGCCGGTTCTAAGGTTGATGTGCATAATAGTCCATTGCAGAAGTTAAAAAAACTAAAATAAAACAAAACAAAAATTTAAAGGAAACAAATCAATTAACACTGTTCTCCGGCAAAGGCGCCAATTTGATGGAGTGTCAAATCCACACAAATAAAATAACTTACTTCAAACTACTGTAATATAGGGAAGCAAGGTTGTGTCCTCAGGGAACGATGGATTGTTTCCTTCAAATTAATGCAAAGGAAATTTTTGGATTGTTTTTCTATACTAAGATAATGAAATACAAATAACAAAAACTAAATAAAAGAAAAGAAATCAAAGTAACAGACTTCTGACTCAAGGGACGGATAATTCAATTATTTCATTAATCACAGGCTACTAAAACTGCTCTTGCAATTTAAGCATTCAACCAAAGATCTATTAGGATAGCCGTAATAAATCAATTAATTTCTCTTAAATTAACTAACTAAGCCTAGCACTCAATCAGTCCTTATCATAATCTGGCTGGGCACGATAGCGTTCTATGCCAAACAATTACATCATAAAAACCAAGGAAATATAGTTGAACCAAAACCTAAACAATTGAGATAGCTGCAACTATTCAGACTTTGTCTCATTGATCCACATTTAAACTAACATGCATATTCAAGTCTCACCAATACACATGCTTTGTCTAATTGCTACTCAGTACTCCGGTTCGTGTCTATTATGTAACATTCAACTAGCAGATAGCACTAGAAAATAAATAACAAATCAAGTTGTCAATTTGAATGATATCTACTTTCATAACTCAATACAAGAATCAACAAATACTTAAATTATAGGCAAGAACAATAAATTAAGAACAAAACCTCATAATGGAATAACTGAATAAATCCCTTGAATCAGAAAGAAAATCCTTATCCACTCATGGACGGAAACATGACGGCTTTATTCTCCATGGAAATTCAAGAAAAATTGGAAGAAATAAAAGATTTGAGGTGCTAGCCTTTGGCCTATGCACGGCTGCCCCCAAAACATAACTCAAATTCTGTTCTATAATCGAAATTTAGGTCAGGCGCTGGAATAGAAGAAGAAGTCCACGATTTTCAGATTTGGTCCTCCAAGTTTGACTTATTTTCACTTTTGCCCTAAAACTTCTTCAATTTTATATTTTTAGTCTCTGATCGTGCAAAATCATCCAAAACAGCTCCAATCTCTCATTTCCAGCTCCTAACATGAAATAATAACAATATCAATGAATTAAATCCATTCAAGTCCATAAACTAATAAAATATCAATAATTAAAACACAATTTATGGATTCTATCACTCATCTGGTCATTCTTAAGACTATAACAAAAGGTAAGCATTTTTTGCTTTAACATTATTTTGAGTTGTCTCTCAAGGTGTTCTCAAATAATTACTTCGTTTCTTATACTACATTGTGTGTGCAACCCAGTGCCAATTTTGACTAAAATGGTACTAATAATATAGTAATATTTGCCAAATGTGAGTTCATGCTTCCAATGAAGATGACTTCATTTGTTTAACATTGAATAATTTATCTCTACCTTCAAAAAAGAAAAAAAAAACAATCACAGTATAAGAATGTACCCAGACCATAATTTTCTTTATGCCCTAAATCTTGTAAGAAACATTCTTATTAAAAATAATAATAATAATAATAATAATAATAATAATAATAATAATAATAATAATAACAATAATATTCACTTTTCAGTCGTTAACCACGCCGAAATTGGAAGAAGCTCCGGCGATCGGCATCGACCTCGGAACCATTTACTCCTGCGTTGCGATCTGGCAACACGGTACACGGCACTTGCCGTTGATGAAACCGAGCTTATCCTTGGCACCAAGGGCAATCTGGATCGATCTGCTCCGTGAAAGATAGTTCGAACCAGTTAATTGGGAAGGTCACCAGAATCATTCCTGGATGATCGGATGATTGAGCACCAAGGAATTTCCTTGATTAGTCGACTGAGAAGAAGTATCTCCAGTAAGGACTCCTTCAATGTCTTGAATAGAGAAAAAAAAAATTAAGGGAAAAAAAAACACTAAATATAAGAAAGCGGAAAAACAGGTTCAGGAAAGTTTCTCTAATACCATGAACAAAATGGAAAATATGGGTGATATTTCAAGTGAGTTGCATAAGTAAAATCACTTGAGTAGTTCACATGAGGCTTCTGCTCCTATATTTATATACAAACAATGACGCGTGAATCCAACTACTAGTATCAAAAGAATCTTTGATCTATCCTAATCTGGTCATAACAAATACTCCATCTGTCCCAAAATTATTGTTCACTTTGAGATTTCACTTTTAGTACAATTTGAATTAAAAATAAAAATTCAACTGGACAATAATTATGGGACGGAGGGAGTATTTAATTTTCCAAATGTTAAGATTTGGAGTTCTGGTAGGATTTGAGATCATCTGCTTCCACGAGTTTCTCTACACTATCCAATACTTGCCAGCATTCCTCCTTCAGCTAACAATGATACTCCTTTGAAGAAGCCGAAATACGAGATAATCGACTGAAACTGAAGGGAAAAGGTTCTTTACATTTATACTCTCTTAGTGTGCTTTCTTTTTTCATGTTTGGTAAGGTTTCCAACTTTGTCAAAGTATTTTGGTCTTTAGATTCTTGAAACCGCGGATAGATAACTTAGTAGATGATCATCTAAACTTGTAGGTTTTGTGGAAGTTTTGAATTTTAGCAACTCAGGAGATTTCTTATTTAAAAACTTGTGCAGATAGTGCTATTCTTTCTTTGTAGATCTTCAAAGGCAATGATTAACATAAGACATATATGGTTCAAGGTTTTCCATATACTTTTGTGTTAAATTTTGGGACACTAATTAAATGATTAACACATGTAAATATCACAAAGCTATTTTTGTGCAACTTTTGTGTTAGTATCAAATGTTAGTGAGAGTGTAACATTAAAGTATTACGGACAATCTTGTCATTATATATGGAAGAATGATAAGTTTGAATGGATTAGCAGATGAAAAATGGAGTTGATATTTCTGTACTTGTGCCTTTCATGACACGGCAAAAATAGCTCCCTCTGGTTGAATCGCAACCAGATCATTATTTTTTTGTTCCTGCCTCCATTTTTGCTGCAGGTTCTTTCTGAGCGGCCTCAACTTCAGCTAATATCTGTCCCAAAAATATTGTCTATTTTATTTTTAGTTTTAATACAATTTGAACTAAAATAAAAAAATCTAAACTAGACAATATCAGTAGGGAGAAAGTATCTGAAATTTCCTACTTACCTTCTATATATATATATATATATATATATATATATATTAAAAGTGCATATCCAACTAACCTATCATTTTGGGATATAATTATAGCAAATGTTATTATGTACTACTGATTTTGGGAAAAAAATATAATTTATCTTTATTTTTTTTCATTTTGATAGACTGATATAACAAATTAAACAAGTGATGCAAGAGTTAATCACATAATTATAGTTTAAAAATGAATAACACTTTATTCCACAATGTAAGGTCCATGATATGAATATATCGTCCTCGCGCTAGGTCAACAAAACTGAAAAATGCTAACTCTTGGAAAATAAATCATCAAATGGAACTGATCATCATCCCATGCTCCAAACGAGAACTACTCCGGCATCCATAAAACTGGCAGAATGCTTGTAACGTGAGCATCAAAACCATCAAACTTGACAAGAAAAATTTAACCACGGTCTTAGACGGAACAAAATGGTCCTTCACAAATCTCCAAGCTTTCACATTCAAAGTGTTGTCATCAATCCTCTTCAATTCCTCAACAGTCTCTTCTAAATCAGCCCTCATTCGAGTAGATCTCCGCATCCCATTAAATATTTTCGCGATTTCTTCTCTTGGCAAAACGGATTTTATGATGCCTTTCTCCTTAAGCAAATCCACATCTTTAGCTGTATCAATTATCCCGCACATGAAATCCACGTATCCAGAAACAACATTGCTACTTGATCCCGAGACCTCTTCATACGCCACCAGATTTCTTAAAATCACTTCAGAATCAGTATTCACTCTGATCACCGGGAGATACAGTATGCAATTCTTTTCATCGTACTTAATCCCGATCCCTGAATCTGTCCAGGCACGGAATTCTATCTTACAAAAGTCCTGAATTTCGGTAGCCGATGGAATTTGAATCTCCTGATCCGTGAAACTGTTTGCATCATCGTTATTCTTCATAAACATGTCAGCAAACTGTTGTAACGGCAAATTCGCCAGCAACCTGAAAGTTCTTCTTCCCGTCAAGTCGGCCACAACTTTAGTAACTTGTGTAGCTTCACCAACAACCCCATCCAAATGCTTTTCGATTTTGTTTCTGCTGGACCAGATTTCCATCATCAAAATCTGCATGTTGCTTAGTGAATAAGGTCTGTTTTTTCCTCTTTCACCAGTGTTTTGATCAAGGAGATCTCCTTTGTTGGTTTCTCCAGTAGACCAATTTTTCACAATCAAAGTATGCATATAATGCAATAGATGAGGGCTGCGTATATCTGAAACAAAATTTGGATCCGTTGTTAGGTCAAGAGGGGTATGCGCTTTGCAGAATGACAGCATGCCGGAAAGAAGTTCCGCGTCTTTCTCTGCTTTCGCCTCCTCGAGATCATCATCATTTTTTGATGAAAGTCGCAAAGCCTTGTTGATTTCTTGGGCCAAAAGGCAAGGAATTTGATTCTCTACCATTATGATGTCGCGCGCTAAGGTCCTGTTGTCGTCGTCAGTGACTAATTTTTCCGAGTATGAGCTGAGTAGGTTGAGCAAGTACACGCCGTCGATGGACATGATCCACGCCAAAGTATCGCCGTCGAGATCCAAATAATTGCTGTAGCAAGAGCGGATCTGTGGGTCGAGGTCTCTGACCTTGTCCACGATTAGGCTCTTGAAATTCGCGTATTGGTCCGGCTTCAAGAACTTCTTCACTGCCGCGAGTTTGCTGTTTTCGACGCGAAAATGATGATACGCGCCGATCCCTATTTGTTGTGGTGTATAAGCTTCTGGTTTTTGGTCAATAATGGCTTTAGGGATATGGAAAATGGAAGGGGGATTGTCGACGTAAATGGCGAAATGATCATTGAGTTGATTATTCCATCGTTGCTCGCTTATGTCTGAATTGAAAATTGGGGTTGACATTTTTGTAAGATGGAAGGGATTAGATTGTTCTTAATTTGTAATGTTCTTTTGATTTACTAATGGGATGTTGTGTAGGAAGAAGATGCAAAAATGGCAGCATACTTATAGCGGCAGTAATGTTAAGTTTTCGAGCAGGTTGACTTGGAGAAGAGATCAAACATACCGAGTAGTTTTAGGTAGAAATTAATGATAATAGAGAAATATTACTCTCCAGTGACTAATTTACAAATTTGTTTTCACTTCTTATCTGGCGTCTGGTGTAGGAGGTTTTTTTTTTTTTTTTTATGGTTTCACAGCCTTCGAGTGAAGTTACTTTATGGTTCAAAAATGATATAATTGTTGTCTTCCACGAAAGGAATGTAGTATTATTGTAATATTTAGTATATTTCCTATTATGTCCTAGATTAGGGTTTGTTATTGTCTATATATAGTCTGTATATTGTGCACAATAAATTATGAATCAAATACAATTTCCCTATTCTAAGTTGGTATCGAGCTAGGTTTAGCGAAACCTATTTTTTTTCTCGTTTCTCTTCCCCGCCGCCGAATCCTTTTTCTTCGGCTGTGCACACCCCCTCCGCCGTAGTCGGTCTTTGCTTCTGCTCTTCGCCGCCCCACACAGGCTCTTCGCCGGGGTGTGTTCGTCGTCGCTTCCCCCTGCTGCTGCCGGTCTCTCTGCCGTCGTCGGTTCTTCTCCCCTTCTTTCTGCCGTCTTCGTCGTCGTCGTTGCTTTCTGTCATCTGTCGTCGTCGTCGTCGTTTCTGCCGTCTTCGTCGTTGTCGTCGTCTGCTGCTGCTGCTCTTCGTTCAGACCGGTCGTCGTCGTCGTTTCAATCCGGTGCTTCGTTTCAGTCCGTTTTCTTTTGTCGTCGGCGTCGTCGGCGTCGTCGGTGCTTCTTCCTCTGTCTTCCACAGCTGCTGCTGCCGGCGTCGCTTTCTACCTCCCTGCCGCCGCCTGCTGCTCGTTTGTCGGTGCTTGCTGGTTCTTCTATAATAAAACCAAAAAAAAAAAAACAAAACAAAAAAAAAACACAAACACAAAAACAAAAAAAAAAAACCAAAAAAAAAAAAAACCACTTGGGCCGTAGTTCGTCTTGCTTGCTTCTCTTCAACAATGACTATCACCGACCTTTCATCCACCGACCAGGCTACCCATCTTCGGCCGGCGGCACCTTCTTCACTTCTTCAACCTAGTCTGCAATCTCTCAATCATTCTTTTAATGTGAAGCTGCAATCTCGAGCCAACTATTCGTCTTGGCGTCTTCAGTTTACTCCTTTATTGACTATGTTTCGTGTTGCCGGTATTGTCGACGGCACTGACCTTGCACTGCCACGTTTTCTTCCTTCCGTCAGTGGTGCCGCACCCCAACTCAATCCTGAGTTTGATATCTGGCAGCAAAAGGATCAGCTGGTCCTCTCTTGGATTCTTTCTTCTGTTGCTGAAAGATATTTTTCCCGTTCTCCAGGGCTGCACAACGTCGGCGGCTGCATGGACAGCTCTTCAGCAGGGTTTCGGCACTCTTTCTTATGCTCAACAGACCCAGCTTGTTATGGAGCTCCACAGTTTCCAAAACGGTGACTTGTCGGTCACGGCTCTCCTCTCCAAAGCGAAGGGCATCGCCGATACACTGCAGCTTGCCGGCCATCGCATATCCCCTGCAGAGTTTAATGCCATAATCTTCCGCAAGCTTGGTGCCGAATTCAATGGCATCATCGGAGCTCTGCAACAGCGATCCCGAACCCCCCTCCTATCAAGATCTCCTTGGACAGTTAGTTTCGTATGAGGTGCTTCTTCACGCCCAACAGCCGGTCCTTCAGGCCCACGGCCATGCTTGTGCAGTCGCCACCTACTCCTACGCCGCCTCAATCCTCTCGTGCCGGTCGCTCACAACGCGGCGGCCGGCGCAATCAGGTTTCTGGTCATGGTGGTGGTCGGCGTGGGTACACCCCTCCCGCTCCGGGTGAGACGTGTCAGCTTTGCGACATCTTGAATCACACGGCCGCCACTTGTCGACGCCGTTTTGATACTAATTTTGTTCCTCGACCCCCTGCTGTTCGGTCGGCTGCTTATGCCCAGGCAGTTTCTCCTGCACCGCCTTCAGCTTGTTTGTTGCCTCTTCCGTCTTACCCGGAATCGACTATGTCTCCTCAAGCCCATATGGCACAGTATTCCCCTTCTGTCACTCCCTGGCATCCAGACACTGGTGCTACCAATCATGTCACGCTAGATTTGTCCTCTCTCAGTATCTCCAATGATTATACTGGTACGGATCATATTTTAGTTGGTAATGGAGATGCTTTGCCTATTCAGCATGTTGGTCAATCTGTCTTGCCATCGTTTTCTCGTCCTCTTTATTTAAATCGTGTCTTGCATGCTCCTTCTCTTACTAAGCCTCTGTTATCTGTTCAAAAGTTTACCCATGATAATCACTGTTTTTTTGAATTTTATTCTGACTCTTGTTGTGTTAAGAATCTTTCAACCAAGGAACTCCTCCTCCGCGGTCGGGCTGATAATGGTCTCTATCGCTTAGATCTTCCTGCTCGTGGTTCCTTGTCTCCCGCAGCTTATCTTGTCTCTTTAGGTCAGTGGCATGCTCGTTTAGGGCACCCTAATAATGTCACTCTTCGTACTTTGGTTAGGCAGTTTCAACTTCCTTATTCCTCTGTGTCCACATCCACTGATAAATGTGAGACGTGTTGTTTAGGGAAGTTACATAGGGCCAGTTTACCTTCTACTTTTCATCGTAGCTCTAAACCTATTGATTTAATTCACACTGATGTTTTGGGTCCTGCTCCTATTTTGTCATTTAATGGTTATCACTACTTTGTGCTTTTTATTGATGACTTCTCTTTATTCACATGGATTTATCCCATTAAGTATAAAAGTGATGTTGTCCATGTTTTCAAATAATTCAAAGCTCTCGTAGAAAACCAATTTGGCACTACCATTAAAAGTGTTAACTCTGATTGGGGTGGTGAATTTCGTTCTCTCAATTCTTTCTTTAAGGATGTCGGTATTGTTCATCGTTTAGCGTGCCCACACACTCATGAGCAGAATGGCACTGCTGAACGCAAAATTTGTCACATTGTCGACATTGGACTTGCTCTCCTTGGCCATTCCAGTACCCCTTTTCGGTTTTGGGATTTTGCTTTTGAAACTGCTGTGTTTTTTATTAATCGCCACCCTAGTAAACCTCTTCAAGGTCACCTACCCTTCACTACACTGTATCACCAGCCACCTGATTATACCTTTTTTCGTGTCTTTGGTTGCGCTGTCTATCCTCTTCTTCGCCCTTATAATAAACATAAATTCTCCTTTCGTTCTACTCAGTGTGTCTTTCTTGGGTATTCTCCATCTCATCTTGGTTATCGTTGTTTTGATGTGGTGAATAATCGTCTTTATGTTGCTCGTCACGTTGAGTTTGATGAGAAACTCTTCCCCTTTAAACATCCTATTTCTAGTTCTTCTTCTTCGCTGCTGGAGTCTCCTGCTACCCCTTGGTTGCGTGTAACCAGTTCTCCTGGTATGCTTGCGTCGTCTTCTGCGTCTTCTTCGTCTCCTTCTGGTACACCAGTTCTTTCGTCTCCTCCTATCCCTCCTGACTCATCACCTTTAGCTAGGTCTCCTGCATCCATCTCTTCATCATCTGATTGCAGTCCTCCGCCGCCACCTCCTCCTCCTTCTTCCCGTCAGCACTCAATGACACTTCGTCCACAACCCAAGCCCAAGAAAATCTTTGATCCCTCGGCTCATCTTACCTCTGTTTCCTCAGTCTTGTCTACTGCTCCTACATCCTTCACCCAAGCCAAATCTCTTTCTCAGTGGCAGAATGCCATGAAGGATGAAATTTCCGCCCTCCTCAAAAATAACACATGGACTTTAGTTTCCCCTCCTTCCTCCGGCAATGTTGTCGGCAATCGATGGCTCTATAAGATTAAAACTCATGCTGATGGCTCCATTGAGCGGTATAAGGCTCGGTTGGTGGCTCGAGGTTTTACTCAGTCTTTTGGGGTTGATTACACTGACACATTTAGTCCGGTTGTTAAGCCGGTCACCATTCGTTCAGTTTTGACTGTTGCCCTGGCTCGTGGATGATCGATTTCTCAGCTTGATGACAGTAATGCCTTTCTTAATGGTGTTCTAAGTGAGACCGTGTATATGGTTCAGCCACAGGGCTTTGTTGATCCGGTGTGCCCTCATTATGTGTGTAAACTGCATAAGTCCTTATATGGTCTTAAGCAAGCTCCTCGGGCCTGGTATTCTCGGCTGGCAGCATTTCTACTTACCTTGGGTTTTGTGGAGTCTCGTTGTGATCCGTCTCTTTTTGTCTATCGCCGTGGGTCTCAGTTGTGTTTTTTGCTGGTCTATGTGGATGACATTATTCTTACAGGCAGCACTTCTGGTTGGTCCAGCATTTTATCTCTTGTCTTGCTAAGGAGTTTTCTCTTCGGGATTTAGGTTCATTGAGTTACTTTCTTGGGGTCGAGGTTCGTCATACTTCCAAGGGTTTGCTTCTCTCTCAGCGCAAGTATGTCACTGATTTGCTACGACTTGCAAATATGCATACTTGCAAACCCTGTTTCCACTCCTTTGCAGGCTAATGTTGTGTTGTCCCGTTTGGATGGTACTCTGTTGTCTCCTGATGATGCGACTACTTATCGTCGGCTGTGTGGCAGTCTACGGTATACCACTCTCACTCGTCCAGATATCTCCTTTGCGGTTAATAAGCTTTGTCAGTTCATGCATCAGCCTCGCACTTCTCATTTTCAGGCTCTCAAACGGGTTCTTCGCTATCTTCGTGGTACCGTTGATTACTGTTTAGTTCTGCATCCTACAGATTTGGGTACTCTTACTGCATTTAGTGATGCTGACTGGGCTGGTTGTCCGGATGATCGTCGTTCTACTACTGGTTTTCTCAGTTATTTGGGACCTAATCTCATTGCCTGGGCGTCTAGGAAGCAGCCCACTGTGGCTCGCTCGTCTACTGAGGCTGAGTTTCGTGCGGTTGCTAATGTCTGTGTTGAACTGCATTGGGTGTGTCATCTGTTGTCCGAGTTAGGCGTTTCTTTAAATCGCCCTCCCTCTATTTGGTGTGACAACAGTAGTGCAGTTTTCCTTGCTGTCAATCCTGTGTTCCATGCTCGTACAAGACATGTTGAGGTTGATTTTCACTTTGTTCGAGATCATGTTCGGTGTAAGTTTGTTTCGGTCAATTCTATCTCTGCTGCTGATCAGCTTGCTGATATTCTGATAAAACCCTTGTCCAAAGAGTTATTCTTTCGATTTCGGGACAAACTTCAGCTTCTCTCTTTTCCGCCGTAAGTTTGGGGGGGCGTATTGTAATATTTAGCATATTTCCTATTATGTCCTAGATTAGGGTTTGTTATGTCTATATATAGTCTGTATATTGTGCACAATACATTATGAATCAAATACAATTTCCCTATTCTAAGTAGTATATACTCAAAATCATATTTAATTAAAATAAAATGAAATAAAGAATATGATTCTTGTATGATGAAAACTAAGGTTCTAAGCCGACCCTTTTAAGGTTCGAAGATCGGTGGAGGTTTATACATATGTAAAGAGGAAACAAAAAGCAGAAAAGTGGTGAGCTTTCACATTTTGTGGTTTTTGTTTCAATAATGAATGAATTAATTTTTGCTAGTGAACATTCATTAGTTTAGTATCAACTTTTCGTACTAGGATACATCGAGCAGGAACTAATTATTCATCCAAAAATACTACTCCTTCGATTTTAAAATAATTTTTAAATTTGAATTTTTACATCATTGTGTAACTTATATTAAAGATGGAGATTTAAATTAGATAATTATTTCAGAATGGTAGGTCGTAAATTAATTAAGTGTACGTAGAATAATCAACGTACTATTCTTATGAAGATGACAAAAAATTATTTAGCTAACACATTTGCTGATCCAATCAATATTTCTGTGAATATTCTTGATATCATACGTCCCACAGCATCAGCCTAGCCTTTTATCGGAAATCACAAATTCATAGGTTTCACTTTTAACGAAAAAATCCATAACCACTCCTTAATTTGAACGTTCAACAATTGGATTAGGTTTAGACCGTTTTGTGCGTATTCACTACTATCATTATTATAGTTACAATGGTACAATTTTAATTTACTAGGTTAGGGAAGTTAGGATGTATTAGGTTTGGGTTCAAATGTCATTAATTTGTCATTTCATTACCATCTCTCTTAGACGCAATAGTAAACGGAAAGAACTAACTTGATATTTTGTTTTTCACTATTTTGTCATACCTTGATGTGTTTTTTCAAAGTCTCAATTTCATCTATACATCAGTCTAATTGGCATTTCATACTACGTATGTCCTTACGTTATGAGAAACAAAATTTTGAAAGTACATGTATAAGTATTTGTAGTTTAAAAAAAAAAAGAAGAAGAAGAAGCAGAAGAAGCAAATTTGGTAATTTGCATTGCTGCATAAAAATAGTGCAAACCAAGTGCTGCACTTCTGTCACATATCTCACATATATATATATATAAACAAAAAAAAAAAACAAAATAAACAACAACATCTTCAAATGTACCTTTTCCATTGACATGTGGCATTCCATGTAGTCAGTGTTGTCAGGCTCGGACCGGAGCTTGACTGGGTATTGGTTAGGGGTCGAGCGAATTGGGGGTCGACTCGGATAACGTCATAATGACGTAATAAATATTAATAAATTAAAAATTATATTTTTAATAAAATTTTATAAATTTTATATAGATTTGTTAAATATTCTAGTCAAATTAGTGCTTCAGAGTTCTCAAATTATTTTTTTAATGGAACATAATTATGACATTACATATACGATTAGTTTAATTAACTTTAATTATGATTAAAAAATTAATAAATTTAATGCACAATTGACTTTTATCATTAAAATTTTACATTGTATGTTTAGTCAATTAATATGGCTATAATTTTTTGTTTGCTTTAGTTTAAAATGATAAATATTGATTTATTTATTTAGCTCGTAATATTTTACTCTAGTCTCAAATAATGATTTTTACTCAATTTAGTGTGTAGGATGTGGCTTGAATGGTTAAAATAAATATTTAGACTTACAAATTTGAATTTAAGAGTTTGATCTCACAAATATACAAGTTATGGGTCATTAAAAATATAAAACATCTAATTGGAGATTAAAAGTAAAAAATCAGAAGACCTCAAAAGTAATAAAAAAAATTTAAAAAATTTTGAAAATCAACCCAGAAGGTCAAAACCCGGTTCGATCTGGTTTTGACCGATTCTTGGTTTAACTGGATTTTTGATCGGTTTTGACTGAATGTTAGATTTTAATACCTGCTCGGCTCGGCTTGGAGTCCGGTTTCCGGTTAAACGGTTCGATCAACCGGTCCGAACCGAGCTTAACAACACTGCATATAGTTAGCCACGTCATCAAACTCATGAGACATCATCAAGTTAATTAGATTTAGTTAATTAGTTTATTCACTTCCTAACAACGTCATCAAGTTAATCAAAGAATTTGATGATCACTAAATAAAATTTGTTTTCTACTGAAAGATATAATCAATGAATTAATAACTGCTTACTTTGCATTAAGGCGTTTCTTTTCTTCCTCTATTTAGATCGTTCAAATAAACAGTAGACAATAACCACCGCTACTTTTTTTGGTTGTTAGTTAAAGGTATGTTTAATTTGATGAAGTTCATGACTTGAGTTCTACCCATACGATGGGAATTTGTCTTCAAAATTCAGTTTTTGGATGAATATAGATTTTGGGTGCTAATGCTAAAAGTTTGGTTGCTGTTCAAGATCGTCGTGAGTGTGAGTGATGTTGCAAATCCAATATTCTTTGTAGGTTTACTAAGGAATGAGTTATATCTGAAGTCTAAATTGATGATAATCCGGGTATTATTTGCTCTCAATATTCTTCTTATTGGTCCCTTTTATCTTTTTCTTTTCCATCACTTTGTTACTACCTTAATTGATGTGGATGTTTCCTTCATGCCCTTTACATTACATCTCTTCTACACTTCTTTACTGATATCTTTTCGATCATTAATTTTTAACCAAAGTGATTGAAAAATGTTAATTATTTTTGTGACCCTTGAAATAGTACAGCTCCCGCATGTGGCAGGTGCACAAAAGAGACCTTAAGCTCTAGGTATTTTATTAATTCTAAGATTTGATAAAGAAAATTATTTTCTTTTTCAGTTTTTTACGATCAAGGTTTGCATTTTCATGTAGTTGTTTCACTTATGTTCCAAGAACATCTAATGTTGGATTGACTTAAATATTTAGGGATGATTTTTCTTAAGAAAACAATCTTACAAGATAATTAATGTACAATAATTTTGTCACATTTTTATTTTAACTGCAATGGATTTCTTCCTTGCTCACACAATTTTGTCCCATTCTCCGGGGTTTAGAAGTTACAAATAAGACTTACGTTTTTTAAATATTTTTTTCTTGTAAAATTTCCGTTCAGTTTAAGTTCTTCAATAATGGAATTTTCATAGCATCTTATAAAATTATACTGGGCTAGCATCAAACACACGTTGGTTTACTTCAATTCTACACTGTACTTGTATTACATATACCCAGCCAAATTTGAAACCTGGACTTTTTTGCTGGGTAGTCTCATAATTTTGAGATTAAATGATGTTATTTTCGTCCAATAAAAATAATCCAAACAAATTTTGAGATAAGCAATTCTTTTGTTACTGAAGTAATAGTATTAAACGAATAGTATCAAAAAAAAAAAAGGCCAATCGATAATTATTTTTCAAAAACTTCTTCTTTTTTTTTTTGGTTATCACATTGTAGATTGTACATAAGAAATTGTCCTTGACATAGATGAAATTGTTACATGCTCTCAAAGACTATTCAGATGGCGGTGGAACGATGGTCTTTCCTTTCTCTCTTAACCGGGCGACTTCCTCCATCATGGCTTCCTTCCTCTTCTTACTTGCAAGCAGTTTGGCTGCAAGTCCGGTGACATTTGGGTCCTTTTTCTCCTTCGGAGGAGGCGGCGGCGGTCTTTTTCCGGCAGCATTTGCATTACTCTTGTCACCCAAATTTACTCCTACCACTATACCAACCAAACCAAGGGCAACACTTCTGTCACATGAATCACGTATAGACATTGTTAGAAGAAACTTTTTCAAAGTGAGAACACTTTTGGTCTTCGAAAAGGGTTCTGTCTTCGAACTAATAATTATCCAGTTTGGATTCTCATTTTCAGTTTAAAAAGTATTAAAAGTGAAAATCGAAACAAGGGGACAATCATTTTGGAACCAGGGAATACATTATTACATAACAAATCAGACTCTTTTTTGTGACTACAGATTATATGTAATGTAGTCAATGTGATTATGTAAAACTTCCAACACCACCTATAATTCCAAACAAAATTGGAACAAAAAGAAAGGGAATCATAACTAGCCAATGACTAACGGTTAATAACCAGGAGTACTTCTTTTGTTCTAAAAAATGTAGTCTATAAATCAAAAAATCGATTTGCTCTCTTCGGATGAATGGGCTATATAACATATATGGGTAGAGAAATGCAAAAGTGTTTTTTTCAAAAGAAGAATCATGATATAATATGGGATAATTATGATAATATTTGGGAAAAGAAAAAAAAAAAGAACAAACCTGCGATTGGCAATGCTGATGTGCGGAGCTTCATGTGGAACTTGAAGGCATGCACAAACTCTTCCCAATCTCAACTGGGATTCATAATAACTATTATTAGTTAGCTTTGATCTTGCGCTTGAACTTGGTATAACTGCGGGGCTTAATGAATGAGCCATCATGGTTTTTTGTAGCAATCTTTATTGTTTCAATTCAAAAGAATTGACATTTTTCTTATTAATTTGAAGTCGTCTGTGATGGAGAAAGGGGGAGGAAACTGTAAGGAAATGGATGGATTAGTGATTGTTTTGGCCACTGGATTTTGAAGCGCCAACTATTTGTTGCTTTTTGATTGGCTGAATTTTGATAAGGTGTTATTTTGCGGGCCCTTTTTCTAGGCATATTTCTGATAAGCCTTGTTATTCATTTATTTTCTTTTTCCCAGCTGACTAAAAACCCTTGAACACAAGGCTCCTCTCTCATTTCCTTAGAACTTGCTATATAGTGTCAAAGATTGTGAAAAACAACGTGGTAAAACTTGAAGGCAAATTAAATTGGTTTGAACATAATAAAACTCTTCCAGAACCTAGACAAAATATAGTACAGTAGAACATTTATAAATTTATAATTAGTAAATTAATAAGATTTATAAATTAATAATCTTTCCGGTCCCAAGACGGAGACCAATTCAAAAAACAACCGCAACCGATAAAATAATAAAATAATAATTTTTCAAAAAATTCCAATATAAATATAAGTCCCGTCAATATCATAAATTAACGATGATTTAAAATAAAAATAATAATAATAAGTAGAAACTTTCAAATATAAATCTAGTAACGTATTTTATTTTTTTAAAAAAAATCAACTAAATCGATTTCATCTTTGATTTTTCCCATTGCTTTCAAAAGCTCTTGTGTAGATTTTTCATAGAGCAACAAAAATTTCGAAAAGTTATTGTCCCATTAAATGCTTAATTTGTGTAATTGGTTTTAAAAACACTGAATCATCATAATTTTCATAGTAAGCCAAAGCTTTAGTGACAATAGTTACAGTCTCCAAAGGTTTATTAACTAATTTTTTATTTATCGATAAATTAATAATTTTAAATTTATAAATTAATACATTTATTAATTAATAATTTTTTGGAGTCCTAATTAATTTATAGATTTTTACTGTAATAAGACTCATAATTTTTTGTTAGATTTTTAAGTTTTAACCTTCTAGTTAACTTTCTCATATGGTTCATCCATTATGTTTGTTAGAGAACTTGTTTTTTTTTACTCCTTGGTAACATGTACAAACTATTCATGCTTTTTAAGTGGTGTTCTGTGGAACATATTCAAAAAAGTATGGCAGTGTACTCAATCTCATATACAAGACTTCATACATCAAAAGAGAGAACAAAATGTAAGAAATTTTGGTCAGTTTTTTATTTGTGAACAAAGAGAGGGAATGAATATAGTCTCATCGAATGAATAGTTTGATTGAAAGCGCAATTT
This sequence comes from Oldenlandia corymbosa var. corymbosa, assembly GCA_949775105.1. Classification (NCBI taxonomy): domain Eukaryota; kingdom Viridiplantae; phylum Streptophyta; class Magnoliopsida; order Gentianales; family Rubiaceae; genus Oldenlandia; species Oldenlandia corymbosa. Next base: position 4,577,759 of record OX459123.1, read on the forward strand.
ATTCGATCACGAATATTTTTTTTCGATCGAGATGTAAGAGTCATTGTGATTATTAAATCATTGATTGAACCATTTAATCGGAACCGTACAAAAAATTTGTAAAATATTCACCAAAGGCTATAAAGATCACTTGGCCCAATATTCAAACCCAACAAACGAATCGAATAGAATAAGTTTGATTCAAACCTAATTGAGCTATTATTTGGCCCAACACATAAATAATTTCCTATTACCTGGCCGAAATAAAATTAGAGAGTGTCGGTTTTATCAAGAGTTTGAGAATCCAAGGGCCGGTTTGCTCTTATGCTATTTTCAAGGTTATTTCACATAATTAACTTTCGTTACTTCAAAAATAATATACTACTACTATGTGGGGAAAGAAAGAATCAGCAATCGTAAAAATCGATCCCGAAATCGAACAGCTCTACAAAATCTCGAGATCGATCCTCCGAAGAACAGGTTTCTTCGATTCTAAGGATCCAACAGGTCACTCCGTTACTCTCTTCTTAGCTTCTGATGATCTTTTTTATTATTTATGATATGATATGATATAAGAGACTGAATTATGGCATTGGAGTAAATTCTTTATTTCCTTTAAGAAACAAAATCTCACCATTTATTGGATGTGGGGATAATTTTGGTGCAATTGTGTAGATGGATTTTGGGAACTGAAAATTTCGATGTGGGTTTTCTTTATTTTCTCTCTATTTTGTTGTTGAAGTCGTCTGCTGGCTGTTCTGGGTGGGATGTTATGAAAGTTTATAAAATCTCATATGTGACTTCATTTGATTTTGGGGGTTTGATTACGTAGTGTTTTTGTTTTCGTTGATCCTTTTTGAATCATGCAGTTACATTGTTTGTTAAGGAAGAAATTTTGTAGCTTTCAAAATTTAGAAGCTTTCATAGACTCTCCCTTTGATTTTTTTTTTTAGGCGATACTAAGTACCTACCTCTTAGATGGGTTCTGTCAACTGTATTACTAAAACTAACAAAATTTTGGTTTTGAATTTAAGTGTGCTCTGTCAAATTTTACAGAATCTCTGCTATTTATTCTGATTTGTATTTGTTCCTCCAATTTCGGTTCGCTTGTTGATTCTCTGTTCTTTTTTTATTTTCTTTTTCTTTGGTGTATAGGCGGGCATTTGAATCGTAAGAAGATTTGATTTGGGACAATATAAAAAATGTCATCAGCGCAAGACCCCTTTTACATTGTGAAAGAAGAGATTCAAGATTCAGTAAGTTTGCTGACTTCCAGTCATTACTTCTCAGACTAACTGTTAATATCCTGTCAGAACTTCTTCCTAAACCCACTATCACGCTTGCTTCTGTTTGATCACCGGCCATTAGTTTGTTTAGCTTTCCCACTGTCAGGTTGTTCTTTTCTTCCATTATAGTTTGGAAATATTTTGTGTTAAATATAATCTCACTTATGTGGAAAGCTTACTCATTTAGGATGACTAAGGTGCTCCCCCTCATTAATCTGGGCTTGTCTTACGAGAAAATTGAATTCTCTCTCTGGTTTGTCATTTAGGTTAGAATTTCTATTGGCAGAGTAAGTACATCATATAGGCAGATGTTTTTGCTGTCATTTAACTGTTAATTATGTGATGTAGCTCCGGTGTTTGGGGAATAGTTCGGCCATTAAGGTGTACACAGCCTTACGTTATACTTCTTATGACATCGTTTTTGTACCTGTGGCGCGCATGTCAATCGCTCTTGCATATTTAGTTAGGAATCCTGTTTGCTGTAACTGTCTTTCATTTTGATAATTATGTCAGTGGGCATCATCTTTTGAATCTTAGTGGGAGGGTTTTAATTTATTTGTTTGCTGTTTGTTGATTTGTTTTTGTTTATGTGTTAATTAACTTTCCCATCCAGATTATTTTGGTCCTTGAAGATATTATATTCAAATAGCTCTTCGTATACTTAGTTACTTCTACAACCACCTTTGCTTTACTTTCTTGTCTTACTACAGCTGGCATCTGCTCTTGTGATCAAATTTTTTGGCTAAACTTTTTCCTCTTTGCTCATTTAAAAGAATATATATTTCGTGTATTTTTTTTTTTTTGGCAGATTGATAAATTGCTGTCTAGCTTTCATCGATGGGAGCAAGTTCTTCCAGAGAGTGGCGAGCAACTAAATCTTACTAAGGAACTGCTTACTAATTGTGAGAGCATAGAGTGGCAGGTATATATCTTGTTCGTGTGTTTCAGTTAGATTAAATGCTGCCTTCGTGGCATATTTCTGTTGTCGATAACAAATTGTGCCAGTGTCATGTGAGATTATCATGATGTGGTCTTAAATTGAGATTCAATCTAAAGACTTTGAACCTCCATCATATATCAATTGTATATATAATCAGGAACTGAAAGAAACGTGAACATGCCTTATAAGTCAACTGTACAGTATGTTGTGAGGTTACGTGATTCAAAGTTAACTCCCACTTTTCACCTGCAAAATGGAAGCAGTGCATTCTCAAGCATGATATATTGTCTTAAATTGTATCAAGGCTTTCATCATGTTTATTTGTGTCACCGCGAGGAAAGTGGTGATACAGCATTTTCTTGATGTTTACTTATGGTGGATGAATTTAGCACTGAACATCAGTTTTCGTGATAGGAAGGTGGATGAGCTGGATAAGACAGTTTCTGTTGCTGCAAGAAATCCATCTTTGTATGGTATCAATGAAGTAGAGCTTGACAAAAGAAGAAGATGGACCAGCAATGCTCGCAGTCAGGTATCTTCTTTCATACTGCAGATAATTGTGCTTTGTAGCTCATGGCATACACCCGTTGTTGTGGATGTGTTGTTCCACTTATAAGTATGATATCTAGTATCTTGGAAATAGTTTTTTTGTATACGCTTTGCGTTAAGTGATTTTTCTCAAATAACTTTAGTGTGTTTTGATCTTGCTGGGGATAGGTGGGCAATGTAAAGAAACAAGTAGTTGCTCGGAAGGAGGCAAATGGCTTAAGCACTTCAAATGTGAATGGAATGCGGCGAGAGCTTATGAGACTTCCAAATTCTCATCAGACAGACAAATCTAGCCAGTATAAGTCACAGGCTACTGATGATCTCATATCATCAGAATCAGATACACAGCTACTTATCATGAAGTATGAAGTCCTTTGCTTCCTCTTTGCATTTATGTGTGCTGTTTGTTTTGATCTAGCGAGACTTTTGTCAAATCCCTTCTTTTTCCTAGTGTTAGCAATTTGTTTATAGTTTTGTTAATGTCTTTTGTGTTGTTTTCCTTGGGATAAATTAACGGCTTCTCATTCCTCTAAATTTGGGAAGAACATGCCTAGTAACCTTTTGGAATGGGAATCCCGTATTGATTGTTTAGCCAATTTCTTTTTCACTTCTTTTATTCAAATAAGATGCTAAAAGCTAGTTTTTCATAATTGGAAATGTTATCTGATGTTGACATATAGCTATCTTAGTACAGATTAATTTAATTTTTGTTCGCTTTTATGTTGTTATTTAGTGGTACTTTTTTTTAGAGAATCGATTGAAAAAATAAGTGACAGCTGAACTGAGTAACTATTCCATTCCAGTGCAGTTTACATAACACTTGTTGTAAAAGAATTTTATGAAATTTGCCGCAAAATCTGTACCCCTTTATATGATTCGTAGTATCATTCTTTCCTAATGTATTAGTTGGGTTCTGCAGGCAACAAGATGATGAATTGGATGCACTGAGTTATGATGTGGAAAGAATCGGTCATGTTGGCCTCACTATACATGAAGAACTTCTTGCACAGGTACTACTTTTGAAAGATATCAAACTTTGTTTTTGCATGATTTGAAGTTGCTTCATTTGTATTTGCAGTTGCAACATTTTGAACGTGCAATTGCTATTATCTGTCCAAGATTATGTTTAATGGTTATACCTACTGGAATTACCTCTGGCATGTTTGATGTCTTGAAATCATCTTCTCATTTAATTCTGCCAAGCCAATTGTAAGCCTAACCAAAACATTCTCTGCAGGAGAGGATAATAGATGAATTGGATACTGAGATGGATAGTACCTCGGATCGCCTTGAATTTGTTCAGGTATGATTATTGTTGTCAGTTGAGTTTAGCATCTTTAGTTGCTTTGTTTTCATTGTTGTAAACTGACAAGCAAGATTTAGTACACCTTTCATGCTTAATTCTTTTCTTGATTCTTTCTGTCGATTCATGTTTCATGTCTCAGAAAAAAGTTGCGATGGTTTTGAAGAAGGCAGGGGCAAAGGGTCAATTTATGATGATCTTGTTTCTTCTGGTTTTGTTTATTATCCTTTTTGTGCTTGTATTCTTCACTTAGACCATCATTCAGGCTAATACCGCCATTGATGTTACCGCTGTTTGTTGGATGGGAATATCATTGGTTATCTGCCAGCTGTTACCATTTTGATCATTTTTGGTCCTTACTATGAATATCGAAAGGAGTTGTATATGTATTTTGTGTTTCGGCTCCTGGCTTAAGTAGTGTTGATAGTTTTCCTTCCAGCCATTCACTTGGGAAATCATCTTTAGTTTCTGTTAGTGCTACACTTTTATGAGAACTGATCTCAAATTGTTAATCTTCTTACAAAAATCTTGCCACGAACTATTATGTTTTTTCATTCATGGTGAAACCCTTTGAAACCCAAAAAGGGGACTAGTACTATAGAGACCTCTAGTAAAGTTAAGACGATCAAACTCCTCTCCCATTTATTTAGCTTTGTTTTTTGGCTTTTAATGATTCGGAAACTGAAGTTAAACAGTTTTGATAAATTTAACTATTATGATGGATAAGATGCTCTGTTTTTGTTATCAGAACAATTACTATAAGACTTAGTTTTGAATACAAAGTACACTTGAGGGGGTACATGCACGAGGTACCAAGTAGATTTCATTCAATTTTAGCTACATTTTGAATTAAGCCTGAATCACTATATTGTTTGTTTCGTACCCCCAAAAATGCCTTATTTATTGAATAAGTTGTGTGTCAATGGAGGCTATGGATGCTCTATTTTGTTCAAACATGAAGCAGTAATAACAAGGGTCACAATAAATATCATCCCAATCCTACCAATGGCAATAATCGTATTCAATCCAATCAATATACATGTATTAGAATAGTCTTATTCAATAGTATTAACATTAGATAATGTATGTGTTTGAATAATTTGACAATCTAGCATAGTACATCTCGTTATCTCATTAACATAGTACCCCACTTTTCTTCATAAATAAATAAAGCAAAATAAAAAAGAGAAAATTTTCAATCAATTTGACGTATTGACCTTACAAGAATCACAACTCACAAGATTCATAATAGCTCCTATGTTTTCTTCTACCTATGACAACCTCTGTTCCCTTTCCTTCTTTTTTTTTTTTCTCGGTAACCCCGAGGGGAAATTATAATTTACAACCTAGTACAACGTGGCAAAAGACAACCATTCAGGGGTCATAGGACTTTCAAAGGAACGAGTAGACCAAAAAGATATAGCATTTCTCTATGAAAGTTCCTCATGCCTAAAAACAAAAGGAAATGAGGGCTTCGCAGTTCCTTTTCTATACAACAATGTAGAATACCGATGAATTGAACTACCAATTGCTATTAAAGCTCCGAAAAAAATAGGAAGCTCTCACTTTACAAACAACCAAAAAAACCTCACCCCCTCCCCCAAAAAAAAAAAAATCCACAATTTAGCGTTATTCTCCTGGTTCATCAAACAGCTGAAAGGCTCGCCCATTTTCCCAATTCATATGGATCAGCATAATAGTAAAGCTTAACCCTACCTGACAAAGATAGACCTGAAGGGATTTGCGGAACCCTGTAATCCGAATCATCTTGCTCTGCTGGATCATCTGCAAATGAGGAGATATCTCCAAGAAGCCGAAATGCAATCCGCCGAGTATTTATCTGCCTAGGGAAATCAAAGTACATAGGTGTTCCAGCCTTCACTTCTGGGAGACGGTATTCTGCAACTGTCACCATATTGTGGGGCTCCTATACAAGAAGGAAAAGGAAAAGGGAATGTTAGCATTGAATAGGAAAATGTGTCAAACAGATAGGAAATGAGAAACTGAAGGATTCTTATCTAGTATTACCTGGAATGCAGATACTTGAATGTATAACAAAGGAGGGTTGATTAATCTGTCATCTAATAAACTGGTGGCCTTGTGCCCTACATTTAGGTCTGAAGCGGGTGAATGTGTTATCCGTGGCTTTATTGCACTAAATCCATCGAAACGAAAGCCACCTAAAGTAGGTGAAGTAGGGGGAAGATATTGTTCCAAGACAAGGTCATTGCCAATCAATCTCTCAGCCTCAACTGGGACCTGATAGGTAACAACAAATTGTAAGTACATAGCACTAACAACACATAATACAACAAAAACAACAAAAAAATGTTTTTTTTCACCTTGAATCTATTTAGAGATGGGGGCTTGTCCAACCAATTTCGTACACTTGGCTGGTCCAAGCCTCCAGATGATACCGTACTGTCCCTTCTCAAAGGCCTTCCAATTACTAGAATTCTTTTTGCATGAATACAGGGATCACTCTCGATGGGCCCACCAAAAGAGGCACGTCTTGTGGGTTCAGCAAAGGGGTTTTCATCAAGAGACAACAGATTGAAATCCTTCTCAATACTAATAGAGCTCGAGCCAATCTTCTGAAGGCGTAAAGTTATCCAGATAATGCGGCACCGAACAGGATTCTTGAAGACAAATCTTACATGTCTAGGTACTTTCCTGTCACTAGAATCTTCTGGTCCACAAAGTTCAGAAGAAGATCCAATGATGGAATTCACATCCCATTTTCCAACACATGTCCTTTCTTCCTTGTTTATATTATTGCTTGCCCATATTTGCACCTGCAAATGGAGAGCGAGAATGCTCATTCAATTAATTCTGAGAGTTTTTGAGTTGCAAAATTTAAAGGGATGGATCAGGAAACACAATCTTTTCCTACAGAGATCTGCCACTCAGAATATGGTCATCGAGATTAGACTCGATATAGAAGTTTCAGACTCAGACTGAGTTTTGAGAAAGATCATGCAATACTTCCTGGTAACCAAGCATGCCAAAGTACCCTTGTCAATGAATGACATTTGACAAACATGGCAGTTCTAATACAGCACAAAGATTGAATTTGTATGATAATCTTCAAAATAGTAAGGTCCATATTTCGGAATTCTGTACCAAGTTTGTCAAATCTTTTTCAGACCCAGGAGCCATTATGATAAGCAAAATAATGAAGGCAAGGAAAAGGCTTGGCTAACTTCTACTGAGACTTGAATGAAACAGAAGTTTAAATAATCCTTGCTTTTCTTTTCTCTAAGAAGATAGAAGATATTAAAATGATTTTTTCCACGGTCTCACTTCCCGCACTAGGCAGTCTATTATTTCTGTGCATGAATCATCATAGCATATTAATCAGGCAAAAATTTTGAGACATTAAGAAAAAATAAGGTGAGGCACCTGACTATTCAGAGCTCAAACAGAGGCATTATGGACCCAAGTTGATTTATTAAAGTTATGAAAATTTATAATTTTACATGTGCAAATATACTGATTGAAAGGAAAGAAAAGGAAACTTACAATGGGAGTATTAAAGTTATAAACATTTATAATTTTACATCTGCAAATATACTGATTGAAAGGAAAGAAAAGGAAACTTACAATGGGAGCATCAGATACTGAATAGCCGCAAGGACTAACAAGAAGAACAACACCAGAAACATCAGATAGGTTGCTTAGAACAATAGCAAAATCAACAGATGAAGCACTTGGCGAAGCTTTCCAATACGAATGGTGCGATCCAAAAGCCAAAGGCGCCAGTAAAGATAAGAAGGATGCTGAGCCTCCAGCTGTTTCCACCTGTAGCACATAGTAAATATAAATCAATGGACACTTAATGAATAATACGAATGTGCAATATGGATGGAACAAACAAGTTAAATAGACAGGTTGCGTGGTCACGATACGAATTTGCAACCACTTGACTCAGTTAATCCAAGAATTTCAATGGTCATTCAGCATACACATTTTCGCTTGTGTCTTATATTTCAAAGTTGCTAACTAATATTTGCACAAATAAGTTTCATTCAATAAGATGTAAGTTTCATACAATAAGACGATCAATTTAAAATATGTAAGTTATTCAGGGTAAGGAAAAGCTTTAAAATATGCAATCAAATCAGGATAAGCTCCAACTATTCAAAGGATTAATTACTTGAGTAAGTTTTTTACTAGCATAATTACATACAACTACCCCACTTTTATAGACAAGTCATAGCTATAACTTTCAACATACGAATGAACTTGATCTTCGGTACAATCTTTTGGCCTTCGAAGAACATCATAAATAGTTCTTCAAATCTTACATAAATCTTAATGCCAGGTGTCCAAAATTTGTTCTTCAACACAGCCATTATTATTTTCCAGATGTCAGTCCTCAATACAATTATAAATTTCACAAAAGCTAGATATTTGTTTGAGTTACTATTACATTGTCAAAGTCTACAAGGATTCTAAGTCCAAGGAGATCTATGAAATTTTTGCTAAACTGTCTTTTAGTACACCATGTTTTTAAGAAATCATTTTCAATAAATGGGATGAAATGAAAATGATCAAAACCTATTATACAGAGTCTCTTTATTGCGCGCTCAGCCACTCATGGGTGGATGGAACTATCACTATCTACAAATTTCTTCAGGTCAATGATAAGAGCATACAAGTAAATAGAAGCACTAACATTGCATGAGATGAGACATTCCTACTAAAAAGAACTCAATCAGTTGGTCTTCTCAAGGTAAATTGTAGTATTCCATTACTAGCTTTATTCTCTATGATCTTTCTGTCTTGGCCATTTAGATTCCCTTACCATACTACTAACATATCTCCTTCTAGCTCACAAAATTTACCCATGTTTCTGTTACATTTTAGTTCAAACAAACCGATCTTCTGGATGTGTCCAGTAAATTTCAGCCAAGTTCTCAATTAGCTCACTTGGGAGGTCATCAACAGTTTGCTACCTTATGTGCTCCTGATAATTTTGATCTAGCTTGTGTTAATGAGGACTGATTTAAGGGATCTACAGATTAATAGATAGGTTCAAAGTAATTATCTACCACTACCAGGATCAGAAGAAGAGGAGATTATTCTCAATGTCAACAAAATCAATGCAAAACTAAAAAATATACTAGGGAAGGTTCAGAACTATACTGGATGCAGAAAGCTTGCATGGGGAAACTCGGCTATTGATTCCTCTCCATTAAGTAAGTGCAAACCCTTTGCAGAATTCTCCATGTAAGAAGACTGATTTCTTTCCGGAAGACTATCAAGTGCTGAAAATCCAATGACATGGTCCAGAGCTTTACTTGCTGCCTCTTCAGCACGCAATCCCCTTCTTTGGCTAAGCAAGACTCGAACATAATCCAGAATCAACGCATCCAGCACAATGTCATGGCAGCATAGTTTACAAAGCAACCCATCTAATGTGGCTGAACGATTTGAAGATACATCAGCTGAGCTTCCATGGCTTGATCCTCCCTGGCTATTCATGGTGTTCGAGACCTCCCTAGAGTTAAAACTGGAGAGTAGGAGAGCGCCTTGTCCTGCACAACAGACTTTACAGACTTTTCTTTCACATTCAGAACACTGAAAAATAGAGTCAGGAGTTGTGGAAGATTTCGAGATGGGGGATGCATGTGGACGAGATCCACCTTCAGCATGAACCTCACACATGCCACCCAAACAGCTCTCCCCGATCCCAGATATATTCCAGAAATCGATAATTCCATCCTTGGTCTTTTCAAGACCGATGGAAGCAATGATTTTGTCTTCAAGAGAGGTATGCGCAAGCAATGCAAGTGCTCGCGAGACCCTGCATAATCTTGCTGTATAGGAATCATCAAGCAATAAATTTGGATTTATACTTGCAGGATCCACTCCAACTGCTAGTAACGCTCTATCTCTCTGAGCAGCAGAAAGATTTAAACGGAGCCGTTCAATCTCAAGTTTCATGGATTCCATGAAATCTAACTTTTCTTCCTGAAAAGTTGAAAGGGGAAAGTCAACTACGAACGAGGATTTTAACATGATTTAAGAGAACAATTCATGCATGATTTTGCACAATCCAGGTTCTGATACCTAGGTACAATTGGTAATGCGATTAAGCACTAAAATGGAAACAAATTAAGCAACTAATTGATTGAAAGGCCCCAATCTACACCATTTCCAGAAATATAGTTAAAGATTATATCTGAAACGCCATCTACACACACAGACACACACACAAAAAAAAAAAAAAACTCTGTGAAACACCAAATGTTATGCATATAGTAATTAAAAGATCATGCACCTCAACCTCATCAATCCTTGATCCTTGTCAATCCAAAAGATGATTTTAACAAAGAAAACTCTAGAACTATCATTCGCTTCAATGATTCCCATCAACTTAATTTCACCAATAGTTTCCACTGCTTACCCGATCAATCATCGAAAAACCTAAACAAAATGGTGACTCTAGAGCTTCAAGTCCAAGTCAACTAATGAATCCGCAATCACAGGAGAAAACTCATTGTTACGCAGATGTCTTAAGCATTCAAACAAGAGATGATCACAAGAATTCAAAATATCGTCAAGCTTCTAATACTGCTGAGAGTAGCATATTCACATGGACATTTTTTCTAATCAAGGAAGGAATATCAGAGAAGCAAAAATAAAAAATAAATAAATTAGAACAAGAGGAAATATAACAAGGGGAAAACATCCATATGATAGCGACAAAAAGTAGTAGATAAAATTAATTTGTTAACATAATTAAATAATATTTGAGAACATTATCAAAGGTGTGATCCTTTAACATCATCAAAGGTATAAGAAATTCCTCTAATTCATTAAGAAAAAGGAAGCAAATTCTACATTAGCAATTCACACGAGTTATGTACTATCAATGTGAGACAAGGAATTTTTCGTTAACGTGTACATTCATTTCTTCATATTTTCTGATTTCAGACACTCTAACTGCACATGTTTAATCAGCTTAAAGAAGTAACTTGAAGTTTAATATATGCGTTTCTAAGTTCACATTGCAGCTCCAAAACACAAACCAGGGACTTCAATCAAGGCAAAATATAATATTGAAACAAAAATCACAGGACATTTGAACTTTTCCTCCAGGATTTATAGCTTGAAGAGCAATTCTTGTGACTTACACACTTTGAGCCACACAGTGCCGAAGGACCTTTACAATATTGAAATCCAAAAATTACTTGTCCTACCCAGAACTCGATCCCATCATATCCCAAGTCTTCCTTCAACAGTGTGGTGATAACTCACAAGGTAAACAAAAATTATTTTAGATGATGTCAAAACCTATCAAGAATCTGCAATAACTACGATCTGTTAACACCGTAAAACTGCTCAGAATCCTCACTCTTCCGCAATAAAATAACGGGCAAGTCCTTTGATAAATGCTACTGTTTGTAAATATTATTTTCCAGGAAATAACGCTTTAATTTCAAAACAAAAGAACATTATCAACTGTGCCACATTTGCAAATCTAGAAACATGCAAAAGAGCATACACGAACCCAAGCAATATGCACATCACAGTAACATCCTTGCAAACAGAGGCATCCAAGATAGCAGCACATCTTACAGGTTGTAGGTTGGACTCCAACAATATCATCAAATTGAAGCCCAAGATCAGCTTCCACCAACATTTATGCATTAATTAATATCGAATAATATGTAACGGACTACATCAAAATGGCTCAATTAAATTCCACTGCTTAATTTTAGCGAAGTTGCTGGAAATCAATACATCAAATGCACCAATGCATCTTGGGTCGTACTTAAACAGCTTCTCTGTATTGAAATCATGAATATGCTGTTGTTTACTTCTATATCTCTAGAGCTCTTAATTAAATAATATAAACAACTTACTTTGCAAACAACAAATTGGAAAGTAGTCATGAAAATGCAAATGTACAGAATGACAATGGAAAAAATTTAAAGCCCCCTGAACAATAAGAAACTATTAACATACCATACGAGGTCCTGAAAGTAGTTTGAGACACTCGATGTATTGTTGAGTGCTACTATCCGATGGCTGTTGAGATGACATGACCTTTGCATTATCCCCCTTTCCACCATTCTGATGATGAACAACAGCATCATCCAAAAAGTCAAGTAAGTCACTTCCTTCAGGTATAATAGTTTGTACAATTGGTTCTGAAATGGAATCTGAACTTCTTTCTTCTCCAGTCAAAAGGTCTATCCACGAGTTGGAAGATTTATCTTCTTTGGCATGTGACATTTTATCATCGGATAAAGGAAAACCAAATGGATTCGTATCAGATACAGAGACAATAGCTTCTTTTTCATGACCTGCCACACGCCCAAGAGAAGAAATTGAACCACAGCCTTCCCCAGTTAATATGTTCCTCCATGGAAGACATACTCCAAGTACTTCTATCTGCAAAATAAGGGGCGTAAACCATGATTCTCTGATGGAGTGGACAGAAGAAATATGAAACATAGGAAAAGCACTCTCTCCTTCCCCCCACCGGCCCACCCCACCCCCACCCAAATTACTTGGCAATTCACAAGTGAGAAAATCAAACACTAGCCCAAAAAACTTACATTGCATCTAATCACTTTCCTCCTTTTATATATTTCAAAGAAATAATAAATCAATATGGAAGCAAACTAAAGTTTGCAGAAACATCCACTAACCAAAGCCCCCATACATTAAAATTGCAAAAATCCCTTTATCCCACTATGTGGGGTCGGCTACTGGCCTTTATCCCACTGTGTGAGGGCGCCTACTATGTTTAGCGTAGTCAAGCTGACAAAATCATACAGCTTAAACCATAGTAAAAAGAGCTTGTAAGGGAAAAGGGGTAGATACGCAAATATAACCAAATGATTTTTTATTACCTCCCCAAGAGTCATTGGGCTACCAGCCACGGAAGGATAAAAAGTAAGCGCAACAACACGAGTGAGGAAATCCAATTCTCCTTCAAGTTCCTCAAAGTCATATAATGAAGAAAGGTTTGAAGTATCTTGTGCATGTAAACGAGTACCAGCACCTGTGATAGCTGTATCTTCTGCACTAATTGGGCCTGGTATAGGTATCAAAATGTTTGTCCCACTTGCACATTGAGGAATAGACGCTGCCTACAGGCAAGCAACATCGGAAATTCAAAATTACTTTCATAGACAACATAATCTCCTGCCTGGGAAAAAAGGAGTATTCATGAATCTAAAGCAAGTATGGCACCTAGAACAATGCTACTAAGCTAAATACTGAAAAAGGTCCATCTTTGGTGTTTGGAAAGAGTGTAAATAGCCTAATATCTATAAAACACGCTGAAGAAAAGCTGAACAAGATTATTTTGAACAAAAGCCTGATTTGTTCATGTTCCTGTTTACTTATAACATACAATGTGATACTGCAAAAGCGTGGTTATTGTGATGTGTGCATAACCAATACAAGGAGTCACTAACCCTTACAAGGGACAAACGTAAGAATCAAACTGCAAATGAAGTTCAACATATTTAACAGTACGTTTGTAACAGACCTCGACAACAAGTTTAAGCCCATCCAGAAAACGGCCTGTCCTCACATCGACTGTTGATGGGAAAGTAGAATCATCAGCTCCATGTGAAACAGTAAGAAGAAGCTGGCTAACATGGCATGGTTCACTGAGATATATAAAGAGTTCAACCACATCCGCCTGTGGACAAATCTGGAAGTAAAAACACATTCAGTATGATGCTTAATTGGGTCAAAGATTCAAGTTTTGTAACTACAAATAATAGTAACAATAAATCAGAAATTGATTAATAAGAAAAAATTCTTCCTCCAGAATTCAGAGAGACCATCCATTATATAAGCAAGAAGATCAATGCCGGTCATGATAAATTACCCAAATAGTATCTTTCGTTTTGAAACTGAGAAGACCAGCTCCCCCATCAGAACGTGGAATCACACTTGCAACGGGCTTCAGAAGGCAACCAAATGGACGAGTGGGTACCTATTAGAACATTAGACATTCAAACATCACTTTTCACAGATCAAAAGATTGAAAGATAATCTGTAAGCTATCAAGTAAGAAATAGTAAAATCACTTAGTTAATCAAATCCATTCCCAGACACCACAAATTGCTGAGTATTCAAAGATCTAGACTTTATCAAGTTCACTGTTGTTAACTTGCATATTAACCATTTTCAAGTTACTAGAAACAAACTTCCACTTAGGGACAATGCTGGTAAAGATGCAGAAGACCAAAAACCTTGATATGCCAACCAAATCAAACCAGCTCAAAAGCGCAAACCTTTACAACAAATCTCAAATAAAAAACCACCTAAAATCAAATAAAACCCAAAAAAAAAAAAAACTCAAAAAAACCAAGTCCATGTTTGTTTACATCTATTTCCAGGATACTTGAAGCATCTAAATAATCATCCATGCTTCATTCGAATTTGAGAAAAAAATGAAAAAAAAAAAAGAAGAAAAGAATTCCATACAAAACACCTCCCCTCCCCCTCCCCCCGCCCCCAACAAAAGGGGGAAAAAAAGGAAAAAATAGATTGTCATATACGAGCAACACAATGAACCTAGTTAAAATTTTGGCAACAGGAAGAAAAGTGAAAACTTTTGGGAATTACCAAGACAGATGGCGGAAATCACTTAGCAGAACCAAACAATGACTGAAAGTATAACAAATATATCAGAAGTCACATACATGTAAAGGCTGCATCATAAGAGAGGGTAGATGTTTAAAAAGCCTCAGTCCAAGAAAAATCTCAAATTGCTTCTGACGAGAGCTATCAATCACTGCATTTTTATATCTTCGTTGTAGAGTGATTTTCATATTCTGTGCAGCAGAGAACTGTTTAAACTTGCCTCCTTCTTCATTGAATATGCTAAGGATTTGGCTATGCATAGCTTTCGAACCAGTATACAATGTGGCATGAATATCACCGGCAACCAAGAAAATGTCAGCCAGTTGTGATACCGGTGACAAGATGGTTGACCTCTTAAACTCCTCAAATGTCATATCAAATCTTTTCCAAGGTTTATCAGGACAGGGATGATTCCAGGTGGTCGTCCTTGTATTATGATCAATATAGTATGTTTTACCAGTCACAGAATCAGACCGTTTCTCCCAACCAGGTGGTAATGGAGCAACATAACCACCATAACTATTAGTTGATTGATATCCATAGGCCATGTCACTATCAAGTGATATACCCAACCGTCTACACTGCTCAACAAAAACTTGAAGTGAACCAAAGTAGCTCGCAGCATTCGTTCTATCCAATGAATCAGCGCAATTGAAACGTATTACTCCATTTTGATGGGAACGTAAACAGAAAGCACCATCAAAGTCATCAGTACAAATAATTTCACCTTTGCAATGTTGAATCCGCTGGCGTGTTGGAAGATAATCTCCTTCAGAGATGCCAATAGAAACGGTGGGTGATTTTAAGAGGTACCACAGTCCCTCAATTGTCTGCTGTTCACCTTTCAATTTAACACTTGCATGCCAATCATAATTGATCAAATGCACTCGAGTCTGAGGAAGTTTTCCCATGGATCTAATATGATTTAAAGCTTCCTCAAAATGTTGGACGAGTATTGATTCTGATTTTCCTTCTCCATTGCGCAACAAATTAACACAAACAATGGGAACCAAAGCACTTCTTTTCTGATTTCCACTTACAGCTACATCTAGGCTTCTTTTATCATATCTGTTACTTAACCTTTGGAAATATTCAGCACTTCCTTTATAGGGGTCACGATCAGAAACATATATTTCAGCTTCAGCAGCAGTAATTTTCAATTCTGCCCCCCACCAGAGAGGAATGGTACCTCTTCGCCACACATAGGTATTAAAAGGAATGCTTTGACCTGGTCTTCGAGGTATCCATACAATTTGCTCACATTCCACTTCATTGCCTAGCAATAAAGGAACGAAAGTAAGAAAGAGGGTAATCAAATTGACGGAAAAGAAACACTAAAACATGTTCGACTTTACAAGACCCCATAGAGAATATATCAAATCAACAATGAGCCCTTAGTAAACCAGTTCTTCTATCACACTGCACTCATGGAAAGGAAAAGGAATTGGCATTCAACTAAAAGCTTAAGCAAGGAAAATCATAACAATAAATGAATACCACGTAACTGAGAAAACCTTACTTATTGGCATGAGATGCATTAGAACAGCACTAACACCTAGTAAGGTCTGCAGCAGCAGAGCGCTGCAGAAAGACGAGCAAGAATACTAAAGGAACAGGGAATCATAGGAGAAAAGAATATAAGAACTGCATGAGATAAACTTGACAAAAATGAGGGCAAGCACAAAGCAGCAGGAAACAAAAAACCAACAAAAACAAAAATTACGTCAGTCTTGCGGACCATTTATGACAAATCGATTAAGTTTTGCAGACAACATGATAAATAACCTTTAGCTTTAATGCTGCAAGACGCAACCCTATCTAATTAAAGGGGAAATTTTACATGCAGAAAACCTACCAGTGCCATAGCAAGAATTTATGCCCCTCGCCAAGTAGCGGGTACCCGGATGCAGCCTACTTCGACGAGCAAGAAGTGCAACAATTCCTTCCTGCTGCCCTAAACTTCCAAAGCTTCGGCAATCTGCAAAGCCCTAGAAATTGGTATCACTAAAATTACTCTCTTGTTATAGATATTCAAACATCATTGAAAATCAATCTACACTAGTCTGTGGCTTATCAATCAAACTGAGTTAAAATAAATCCCAAAACAGCTCAAAAGAAACGCAAGATTGAAAATATCAGAACAAAAACATTAAAAATGGTCTCTGAATATCCAAAAAAAAAGAAAGTACATTCCAAACCGATTGCCTAAGAAACAAGCATAAGCTGAAAAGTCCAGAAAGGAACAGCCTAATCCACACTAATTTCAGATGGCGATATAGAGCCATACAGTATAATCAGAGAATTCTATACAAAGAACATCCAAAAGCCATTGTTAAAAGCGCTTTGAAAAATAACTTCAGATGAGGAAACCAATATAGCAACAAAGAATCCCCATTCCTGTTCATTCAAAAACTATAAACAGAGAGATTAGCTGCAGTTTGCACTATCCAATATGAAAAATAACTTCCCCATTTTTCACCTGAGTTGTTTAATCCTAACTCAATTGTGCTCCTCTTTCATTCATCAAAACCAAACTTTCACCCAATCAACCAGTCAAAGCACAGCTACTTCATCTCATGAAGTGAAATGTGATGAATTTAAGTAGGACCCCAGTACCTGTAAAGCTAACCGAAACTAAAAAATTCTTTAATGGGCAGGCATATCATCTTTTCTTGGCAGATACCAGTATTTGTACTGATCTTGCATTGTACATTTACCCATATGTTTCTATCACTTTACGTAATTTTTTAAGAACATAATTGAGATAAACACAAACATACAGGGATAAAAAAGTAATAAAAACACATTATTTTATATTAAAACTCAATCTATTAATACTTATTTATTAATGTAGCTTGTAAGTAGAACAGCACTTTTTTAAATCTTTAGATCTTAGATGTTGACTATCAAAAATTATTTGCATGAAGGATAAGGAACTAATGTAAAATAATATAGATCTCATAATTATTTAGTATACAGTTCATACTTCACAGTAATCAATCTTGTACGAACACAACCAAATAGTTTTCAGATTCAACTATAGTTATTAGACATTGTGAGAAGTAAAGTTTAAGAGATCAATGCGTAGTGCTCTACCACAGCTTCCCAAACAAACAAGAACTAGGGGGCAGAAGTAAAAGTTTTGACTCCTATCTGGAAAATATGTCAGCTTGATAAAAAACAACAATAATGGTAAAGCAAGTTCTGAAATAATTATCTAAAGAAGAAAATACCTGGAGTAGAGTGGCACAATGCCGATCAAGTCCAATGTTTCTGAAGGGGCTTGAGAACCATTTGTTCCAAACAAATTCTTCATCTGGGTCTTGAATTGACTTGTGGCTCGGAAAAGGCCTCGTAAGATCTCTATTTTCGCAAAAATAATATTTCCCATCAACGTCAAGATCCGTCAACTCTTGAACATTTTTAATTTCTCCTCTCCCTTGGGGTTGACTGTTTTGAAGTGAAATTTTGATCCATTGGCTCTCACTCACAGTGTATACACAACCTCCACCAGGTAAATTTGGAATGGTGGCACTTAATTTTGTCGCAACGAGCAACATACCAAAACTGCCAAGGGCGGCATAACCTAACAAAGCCCTGGCATATGTTATATTTTTACATGGCCATTTGGAACCATTAGTAATGTAATCCAAAGCTTCCTGTTGGGAACCAAATAAATCATAACCTAACTTTGCCATGTAGCAAAGCGCTCCAGTCGTAGGATCAACATAGACCACCTGGGTGTCTACTCTAGAAGACAAACTAACAATAATGTATACTTCACTAGAAGCCAATGTCACGACGACAACAGATGTGTCCCGCAGTAGCCTACCTGCAAGATTTTGTGGAAAAACAAAGCGATAAAGATCTATTGGAAATCAAAGATTCAACTAAAATATCACAACACATGGTTATCCAAAAATAGACGACAGTAATTGTTAACAAAATATGCTGAAACTAAAACATATTGTCAGTTGTAATAGCACCGAGACATGTCTTATGCATTTCTTTGACACGGTTAAACTAATTATCAACTTGCATAGCTAACCCTACAATACAATCATGTATCCAAATCACACAGGATGAGGGTTGATCCCTCTCTTCAGCACAATAGAACATTTTGTGCCAGTGTTCAACTGCAGTCCTCTACTGCAGTCCAAACGACGTCAGCTTACATTTCATTTTGCCACTTAAAAGTGGAAAGTGTTTCAAGTTGAAAACTAAATGGGAAATGAAAATGTTGTTTGGATGATATTTTGAGCAAAAAGTTGTTTGGATGTTGGTTTTGAAAAGAAATATTTTGAACTACATTTTGAAATATCAAGCACGAGTCATCACTAAACAATTAAATACTGTCAATTATAGTCACTTTAAAAAAAACATTTCTAAAAAAAATCACTAAACAACGGAATCTTGCCAAATTTGTCACTGAACTATTGTTAGTACTAAAATGGTCATTACACTAACAAAAAATGTTTCGAGTTGGAATTTAAAATGTAAATCAGAAAGTTGTCTGGATGATGTTTTCTTTTCCATTGGGTTTTGTGTTTAAGAGGTAAAATGAGTGAAAATGTAAAATGAGTTGTGAAACAAACAAACACAAATCTCAATCTATTAAGAGTTCTGGTTTAAATGAGGGGATAGGGAGAGGATCTAAAACAGCTCATCATTACGACATAACTCTTTTGATCCACTACTATGCAAATCTCCTCAGTTTACACAAACTTTTCGGTACAATGAGGAGCCAAATGCAAGTATTTCTTGATAAAACCTAATGCTATGAGTGGAAATCCTTAAAATGGCATTGCTAGATGCAAAAATAAACAAAATCTAAGGAAGTAGGCTTACCAGGTGATTCCATTATACAGATTCAAGCAGTCACTCTTGAATGACTTATCTCTCTCTCTTCTCTTCTGGTTGGGTCAGAAACCATCTGAAGGGTTTCAACAGAAAGCATTGATCAGCAAGTCAATAATAAGAATTCCATGATCATCACAATGTTCTATCTTAAATACAACAAAAAAAAAGACCATCCATTAAGTTTACAGAAATGGGCCCGCCTTCAAAAGTCTATACACTTAGATCCACTGCGTTTACAGAAACAGGACACACCACCTTGAAAAGTGATAGACTTAGATCAAAGCAACAGGTTCTTCACATATAAAACTTTCATACAGTTAAATAACACCATGTTATCAGTAACAAAAGGGAAGGAAGACAAACGGGCAAACCTCAAATACTGTGCTCAGAAAAGCAACCAAATATCAACTATAAGTTTTACCTAAAAAATCTAACAAGAGATGCTATAACCACCGATACAAGTCACATTAAACAGCAAAATAAACCCAAATAAAGAAACCCACCAATTCCCAGTTCTGCATTGCCCATCAGCTACACAAAAGAAAATTCTTCAAAAACGGACACAAATTCAAACACAGGAAAAACTAAAATAATAGTAAGGAAAGCAGCCACCTCTAAGGATGAAGAATAAATTGATTGGTAAATAATTGAAAAAAAAAAAACAAAAAGAAGCTTCGTGAGTAACCTGTCGGATCCAAAGGAAAGGTTTCCGATCCTGAAATTGAAGAAACCTCCGGTGGATTTGGATTTGAAAATTGCCAGACTATTTGCTTGAGAATGTGGAAATTTTCATCTCTTTTTTTTTCTGGCAAACGAAAACCACTAAAGCAAACCGGACCGGCCTCCCTATCGAACCGGGTTTTACGCGCTTACAGCACCGATATTTATACTTCGATCTATAAAGTAGTGGTTAATTAAAAAATGGCATCTCGCACTCCATTTTACTGAATTTTGTAAAATATCAAATACACCCCTTTGACTGGCAAAACTTTGGAGTCAAACAGAGACAAGAATGAAGTGAAAATACAACGAAAACATTCAGGCCCAAAAGAATAAAAAAAAGAAAATGAAAGAGTGAAGGGAAAAATAGTCAAAGTGCTAAAAAAAGATTATTATAAAAACTAAACACATAAACTAATCATTTTTCCGAACCAGTTGGAATCACAATTGACACTCTTTTGTATTTTCATGTATATTGCTTAGTCACTATTCATATCGGGGAAAAAATATTATTTTTACTCAAAATTTTGCCCTCGTCGTCAATCATGCCTAATAGATTTTTGGTTAGCCAATTTACCCTAATGTTTGAGATTTTCGCTAATTTTATCCAATCGGCCCATTTTCTGTCCAAATAACGGATCTCCATTAGTTTTTTAATAAAATAATAAATTTAATTATAAAAACACCTCAGTAATTTTTAAAATTTTAAAAATAATTCTTAAAATATATAAAAATAACAAAACAGTCCCTTTTCACTTTTTTATTTTATTTTTTTCTATTTTGTTCCATTTCTTTCAACTACTTTTAATGACCATAAAAGTCTATTATATGAGTTTTTAAAAAATATTTATTTATTTTCAAACTCTACCGTAAAAATTAACCTTTGCATAGTTGTAACACATGATTGTATTTATATAAGCATGTTAATTTTTTTAATAATATAGTTTAGTAATAAAGACACTATTTTCCTGATTTATTTTATTCTTCCTAACATAAAGATTAAAAACATTTAAATGAAACTAATATTCCACATAAAAAAAATATTAGCTCAAATAAAAAAAATATTAATATATTTAAGTGTATTACAATTTAACTCAAGAGACTATAACTTGCATTAATATAATTCATAAAAAAATAACTAAAATATAAAATAATTAAAACCTTAAGAAAATCCTCCAAACATAAAGTTTTCCTTCTTGAATCTAAAACCTATTTTCTATCACAACAACTTATTACCATATTTTTACCTCCATTCATTTATTTTAAACTAAAATCATATAGAATAAGTTAGTAAGACTTCCTCTATAGTTAGATATATTAACATCCCTGGCCAGTGCTTATCTTAGCCGGAAAGACCAGGCAAACAGACGAGCAAGGAAACCAGGCCGGAATCCAAACCACCACCCTGGCTGATACCATTCATCCAGGAGCTATGCCATGTCACCACTACGGGATCAAAATCTCTATCCATCCTTAATTAAAATATCAATAATCGAGATGCATGGAAAAGTTTCACCCGACTCTCAAGCACATCTGGAATCCACAACTTATTGTGCATCATGTGGCCTCTTTTTCCCCTTAAACAATTCATCATAACGGTACTTTTCCACCCAATGCACTTATTGTTGAGTTTTCCGATTGAACTCGGAATCGGAACCAATCTCAAATCATCGTATTTTAATTAAAAGAGAAGAAGGAGATAGAGCTTCCATGTATAATTTATGTAAACAAAAGCCAAATGTTTGATTCAGACAAAAGGATTTACTCAGACATTGTCTGAGTACTTCAAACTTTAAATTAAAACAAACTTAAAGAAAAAATTACCTTTGAAAGCTTCTTCTATTCTTCAAACTTGAAAGATATATTTACTGAATGATTTCTTTACAAGGGAGAGAGAGAGTTTCGAGAGAAAAGAAGAAGTAAAGAGAGAATCCTTGGAGAGAATGATGCCCTCCAAATGAACTTCTACATGCTATTTATAGACATTTCTAAATACTATTTTACAAAAAATTATTAATTCTTGTCATTATTTGACATGTTTTTCTTCAGATTTGACTGATGGTGGGGTCCACTTGTATTAAATTTCAAAAGTAGATTCCCACTTTTGTCACTTCAATTTCAAAAGTAGATTCCTACTTTTGTCACTTCATTCTTTTTCTTTTCCTTTGGCTGATTGAGCTGTTTCTTGGATCTCTTTATTCTGATTTTGATGAATTCATCGTGATCGTCATCTTTTACGGTGATTGAGATTCTCGGCCAATATTGCAAAAGAATTTTCTTCATTGGAAGTTATACTCTTCATCGAAACATCTGATTTTTCTGAAATATTATCATTGTCGAGATTTTTTAAATTTCTCATGAGATCTGCTTTAACTTCTTTCATATAGGCGGATATTATCTCTTCCTTATTAATTGCTCCTTCCTGAAGCTGAATTCGTTTTGTGATGTGTTTGAACGGACTCTCTTCATCTGGGTTTGCTTTGAGCTGTCTTTTGTCTTGAGTATATTCCTTGATTTTTTGGGCAATTTCGTCCAGCAAGTCCTGTCCTTCCATTCTTTTGGTATTGTGATTCATTTTTGTTAATTTATCCCAAAATTTGGTATAATATGTCTTATAAAGACACGGAATTTGAAATTCATTGAATCCCACCTCAGGGACCCATTTATAAATCCAGGGAATCGAGAATTCAATAAAGAAGTATAACAGAGTGATTTTTCCTGGAGCACAGATATGACTGTGTTGAAGTTTATCAATGATAGGGGAAGATTTTAACCATTGATAATATAATTTTGAAAAATTATCTGGCAAAATTTTTGTTGTTGGGCCATATAATGCCCACCACTGAATAAACCAATTAGGTATGGGAGAAGAATATACATGGGAGCATATCTTAATGAACCAAGTATGCTTTTTTCTGGGGTTTTCATAATAAAAAGTTTTGTAAAAACTTTGAATATAATCCCAGTAAGTAAATTTCAAAGGAGGAGAAGTAGGAGTATTACGTACTTCTCTTTCGAAAGGGTTGAAATTCCCATTCCTCGAAGATAAAATCTTTTTGATAATAATTTTGAGAAGTTATAAACTTGATTGTAGTCGATTAGGCTGAAAATGTGTTATTTCACGGGTTTGTTTGAGAATATTCTCATAATAATTTACAGGTTTGTATGACTCACCGGTATCATTACCCTTTCGCTAGATATCTTGAATATTACCCATGGGTCATTTTTCCACTTGAATATCAGCGTTTTCAAGAAGGAATATTACCTCCTTTGTGGATCCTTTTTCATATGACCGGATATCATCACAGTCGGTGTCACTACTTTAGCAGCAAAGGTATCACCTTGTTGCTCTTGGATATATTCCATAATCTGCTTATATAATGCAGAATCATTCTGAATAAAATCCATTATTTGGACCAATTTCGCATTCGATGAGGAGGATTCCTCCTGAGATTTTGAAAAATCAGCAGCTATTAGCTTTTTATTCCCATGTTGTATTACAGGGTTTATTGTTCTTCCTCCACGACCTCTATTAGGGCCGCGTCCTCTATCGGGCGGATACATAATCCTGTAAAATTAGAGAATTATTAATGATAATTTTGCTTTACAATAATTCAACCTTTCTTCACTTTCAGTTAATCTTTCAGTGAAGTCTTCTATCATGTCATAGACAAATTCAAGGTCTTTTGAAACAGATATTATCTGTTGTGGTGAAGTAAATTCATCAGCACAATCAAGAATTGTATTACGAACTCGTAAAAAGTGATTTAGTCTATGCTTTGCAAAAATATATTCCGTTCTACAATGCTTATATTCAGCAACAATCTTATTATAAGCAATATGTATTACGGATAGTGGTTTAAGATAATCAACTTGTGGCCACTCCATCCTGCAAATATTCACGTGATAAAAAATCAGGTAAAGAATTATCACTACCTTTTTTATATAAATTTCAAAATCAAAAGGGGCTAAATTAGCCTGCCATCAAGCATATATTTGCTTTGAAGAATCATGCTTATAATCTTTATAAATCATGTGTTTAACAGCAAGTGCATCAGTATGAATGACAAACGACTGATTAAATAAATCATCTTGGAATTTTAATACACATTTTACAATAGCAAGAAATTCTTGTGCAACCGTTGCATATTTCTTTTGAGGTTCTGTCTATTTACCAGAATGATATCTAATAAGATATTCATTATTATCATGAGGGTTAATTTGTTTCAAGATTCCACCGAATCCTATGCTACTAGCATCTGTTTCTATTATCTTTTTCCAATTCGGATTTGCTAATGTTAAACATGGTAAAGTTTTTACTTTTTCCTTTATTTGCTTAACTAATTGAGTATGCTTTTCTGTCCAATCAAATTTAATTGATTTTTTAAGCAAATCATATAAAATTGCTAAATCTTTTTGTAAATTCTTATAGTATGGTGAAATATAATTTAAACTTCCTAAAAATCCCTGGAGTTGAATTTTCTCAGTGAAAACATCAGGAAATTTAGAAGAAAATTCAATTGATCGTTGAATAGGGGTTATTTTCCCTTGACTTATTTGATGACCAAGAAATCTTATATTATGTTGAAACAAAAGCATCTTTGGTTTAGATATTACTAAGCCATTCCGTAAAATAACATCCTTTAATATATTAAGATGTTTAAAATGTTGTTCAATATTATCAGAGAATACTAAGATATCATCAATGTAAACAATTATAAAATCCATATAATGAATAAATATATCATTCATGATTTTCTGAAATTCAGAAGGAGCATTTTTTAATTCGAATGGCATCACATTCCATTCAAATTGTCCTATAGGCACATTAAAAGCAGTTCTATAAGTATGCTCAGGATTTATTTGAATTTGCTAGTATCCAGATTTTAAATCAAATTTAGAAAATATATTGGCATTATATAATTTTGATAATAAATCTTTTTTATTAGGTATAGGATATCTTATCCATTTTAAAACTTTATTAAGTGGCTTATAGTTTATTACTAATCTTGGGACGCCACGTTCCTTTTCAGCTGCATTATTAACATAAAATGCAGTGCATGACCAGGGAGATTGTGAAGGTTTTATTAAACCCTTTTGAAGCAAAGAATGTAATTCTTCTTAACATAAATTCATATATACAGAATTCATTTGACATGGTCTTGCCTTAGTAGGAATATCCTTTTCATTAAAATTATCTTCATAAGGAAGGTTAACTAAATGTTTCTTTCTATTCCAAAAAGCATTTGGGTGATCAGCACATACTGATTCTTGAAATTGTATTGTGATATTTTTTATTTTTTCTTGTAATTTAGTATTACTCAATAATTCGGGTATTGATAAATTCATAATTTCATTTTTAATGAAAAATAATTGTTTTTCTTTAGCTTCGATTAATGACCTAATTGACCTTGTTATACGGTCTGAGACAAACTGGAAATTTATTGATTTGTCTTTATAAGTTCCTATAAAACCTTGAAAATTAACTTCTTTAAGTGGATATAACATACATAAAAATGGAAGTCCTAATATAATAGGCACTCCTGGCATATTTCTTACTAATAAAAATGTTTGTGGAAGACAAATATTATCTTGACAAACAAAAGCATTAGGCAATTTATATGAGATGTCTAATGTATGATTAGATGCAGATTTTAATGCATGCGAGGTTTTTTCAAAATATTGAGTGGGTATTAACCCTTCTTGAACACAAGACAAATCAGCACCACTGTCAATCATTGCAACAGTGTTTAAGACAAATTGCCTATCTATCATTAGAGTTAATTTTATATACCATCTTTGAAATGTAATTATTTGTATTGTTTTTAAGAATTCATAATTATGATCTTCAGATATATTTTCAGCTAAATTCTGAATAGTTTGTGGATCAACTATAGAGGTTTCACCTAAGATTGTTCAAATGCAACTCATATAACTTTTTCTGCCTTTCAAAAATTGGTTGAAAGTGAAGTTTTACCTTCTACTGTTTCTTTAGTAAATAAATTTATTCAGCAAAATAATTATACAAATTTATATGTAAAAATTTTAGGAGAACAAATTAATTCTTTACATGATAAAGTTGACAAATTATTTTCTCTTATAAACAATCTTCAACAAACAGTTAAACCGGTTTTGATTGAAAACAAAAATAAGGATATTAAAATACAAAATTTTATACAACCTCCTCCTATAGTAAAAGATTATAATCTTGAATCTCCACATGTATTAGAAAAATTATTAGAAGAAAAATTTAAAAACCTTAAATTATCCACTTTAGAATTTTCTGAGAATATACAGAAAGATTTTGATAAAACTCTACGAGATGAAATAAATCGTCTTTCTCATAAATCTAGACGTAATAAATTTGCTAATAAACCATATATGAATCATTATTATTATCCTCGACCTTCTCCACAAGATCTTCTTTATGAAGAACATCAAGAAACTACTAATAGTTATAGTAGTCGTTCTGTTGATGAATGGAATTGTGATGCATTTACTGATAGGCAATTAACTAATATGGTGCATAGGATGTTAATGTACTCCTCAGTTGCAAAAGCAAATGGTAATACAGATCAGGCAATCGCAAAAATGATTGTTTGTGGTTTTACTGGTGTCCTTAAAGGATGGTGGGATAATTATTTAACCGAAAATGATAGACAAAAAATTTATAATACAGTAAAAATTGAGAATGAAGGAACATCTACACCCTTTATGATGGAAGATGCAGTATATACTTTGATAGCATCTATATTAGAACATTTTTCTGGAAAATTCACCAGTAATCAAGAAAATATTCGAACATTGTTAAATAATTTTAAGTGTAAAACACTTACTTCTTTTAGATCGTAAAAGATACATTCTTATCAAGAGTGAAGAATCAGTATGTGCTGATCACCCAAATGCTTTTTGGAATAGAAAGAAACATTTAGTTAACCTTCCTTATGAAGATAATTTTAATGAAAAGGATATTCCTACTAAGGCAAGACCATGTCAAATGAATTCTGTATATATGAATTTATGTAACACTTCACTTTAATCGAAGGCAGGTAAAACTTAATTTGTTATACCAAATGCAACACTTAATTAAGTGTATTACAATTTAAAATATCAAAATTAAATATCAAAATTTTGCTGATGTCAATTAGGCAGAGCGGTTATGAAGTGACATCAGTTAAAATGAATCTTTTCTTTACCTGGCCAGCATTTGTTAAAATATCAAAATTAAGTGTATTACAATTTAATATATTTAAGTGTTGCATTTGTTTTAACCTAAGTGAAGTTTTTATACCAATAATCGAAGTGTATTACAATTTAATATTAATATCAAAATATTAATATATTTAAGTGTATTACAATTTAACTCAAGAGACTATAACTTGCATTAATATAATTCATAAAAAAATAACTAAAATATAAAATAATTAAAACCTTAAGAAAATCCTCCAAACATAAGTTTTCCTTCTTGAATCTAAAACCTATTTTCTATCACAACAACTTATTACCATATTTTTACCTCCATTCATTTATTTTAAACTAAAATCATATAGAATAAGTTAGTAAGACTTCCTCTATAGTTAGATATATTAACATCTCAAATAAATATTACAAAATGTTAAATCCCAGCATTGATAAGTATAAATATATTTTTTATAAATAATATTATGCCATGTAGTCTCTCTAATTAAATTGTAATACACTAAACTATACTAATATATTATTTTTTATTTGAGCTAATATTTTATTTTTGTGTGGAATATTAGTTTCATTTAAATATTTTAATCTTTATGTTAGGAAGAATAAAATAAATCAGAAAAATAGTGTCTTTATTGCTAAACTATATTATTAAAAAGATTAACATGCTTATATAAATACAACCATGTGTTATAACTATACAAAGATTAACTTTTATGGTAGAGTTTAAAAATAAATAAATAATTTTTTAAAACTCATATAATATACTTTTATGGTCATTAAAAGTAGTTGAGAGAAATGGAACAAAATAGAGAAAATGAAATAAAAAAGTGAAAAGGGACTATTTTATTATTTTTATATATTTTAGGGGTTATTTTTAAAAATTTTACAAACTACTGGGGTGTTTTTGTATTTAAATTTATTATTTTATTAAAAAACTAACGGAGATGCATTAATTTGGTCGGAAAATTGGCCGATTGGACGAAATTGGCAAAAATTTCAAACATTACGATAAAGTTGGCTAACCGAAAATCTAGTGGGTATGATTAATGACGAGGGCAAAGCTTTGGGTAGAAACGACATTTTTTCCTTCATATCGGTATTTAAAATCCATTAGATATAACCCGTGCGTTGCATAGGACCAAAAAATCATGATATTAATAACTATCAGGTTATAAAGAATTAATCTATAAAAAGAGAACATGATATAGATTTAAGACCGTGTTAAAAAAAATATGTACTCTCTTTGTTCCAAAATAATTGTCTACTTTCGATGTTCATTTTTAGTACAATTTGTACTAAAGTGAAATTTCAAACTGGATAATAATTTTGAGGCAAAGAAAATATTAATTACAAAGAATGAACAATAGAATTTTAAAGTGGTATAGATTTCAAATTATGCAGTGAAGCAATTCAAATAATTTAAAATTGTACAACTATAATGAGACACCAAGTATAAATTTAGAAAAAAAATCTTTCAAATTCAGACACCAAGCAATATTTTTTTGAAGCACATTTATGATCTAGTTACTCATCTATAATCTTGATTATAGATTAGGACATTTGTCTACTATCTACTATATATATAAATAGTGAGTTTAGACAAATTTTGGTAGTATACCATCACATGCATAAGTCTCTTCTTCTACTCTTATGTTCAAATTTTTCTATTTCCTCTAATCTACCATTATCATTATGATTTTTTATTTTTCATTTATTCCCGTAATAATGGTTTGTCCTTAATATGACTCTTTATTTTTTCTTTCAACCCTCTAATAATGGTTTCATTATTTCATTCATTATGGGATTTATTTAATCCCTAGAGTTACAAGTTTTGTTTCATCTTTCTTTTCATTAATTTTATTTATTTGTTTTCACTGATCTTGTACACTTTAAATAGAACTCTTTGGTTAATAATCTCTTTGATGTTAGCCCTTTGTGCTTGGATTTTCTCCCTTATGTCTAACCTCTTATTGGCTTCTTATATCCATGAAGAGGAATCATATAATTTACTCTTACAATGTTATGATTCCATTTCTTTTTTTTTTTAGTGATGATATTTTAATTTTAAACTAACCGAGTATAAAATATTCAGAGAATTGAAAATAATTTGAATATTTTTTAAATATTCTTTTGCATCTCTCTTATCCTTGCGTTATGCATAGTATATTTTGGTATTATTTGCTTTTAAATGTTGGATTAATTCAGCCTCTTATGTTTTTTCTCCATATTTTGAGAGTATATGTGCATGCAAGTTATTTGTTTGAACATTCAAATGTTTAAGTAATTTTTTTTTTTCATTTTACTAACAAACTCACAGTTGCAAAGATGTTTTTATGCTCCTATGGATGCCACTATTACAGCGAGAAGAATGGAAAACTCCACCATAGTATGAATTTTTTTAAAAAAAGGGCAAGTTTTAGAATCACAAATTTAAAGCAAACTTGAGAATTGAAGTTCAAGATCATATTAGAAGGTAAGTATTGTTCGCTTTCATGTGTTGGTTTAGGTTTGTTATTTGAAAATAGAATAGTTTTCTTTTAAGTATAATTTTTCACAATTATGATTTATACATGTATTGAAACATATTTTAATCTAAATGTAGAAAATTTGTTTGTTAGTGGTATATTTGTATTTTAGGTAAATACAAGATTATTAGTTGTGTTGTAGTGTCACATGTGACATTGAATTTATTTAATAAAATTATTTATTTAACATCATTTTTCCACATTTGTTTTTATTTTTTTCTCAATTTATTATCTCCCATTATTTTTATTAAATTTTAAAATTAAGTATGCGTGAAGCGCGTTCAAACCAACTAGCTTTCTATAAAAGAGCCAAGCATTACAAGCATAAGTCAACGTATTAGAGAGATCGGTCTCCTTTCATTTCATACTATATTATAATTGGGAAATATGAATTTTATTTTGGTAGTCGTCAATACAATTAATTACTATAGTTTTATTTTAACTCTTTATTTATCTAAGACTAATAATTATCATTGTTATTCATTATAAAAATTTTAAACCTCTTGTATTCATGAAAAGAAAAACCAAACTCTAAAAGCCAGAAAGCGGTAGAAGAATATAAGATTCACAATGATTTGTACATCATGTAGAATTATGAAAATTCAAACTATCGAACATTCTGTAACTGAATTGTGTTTTCCTCACAATAATGTTAAAACAGTGCAATAAAATAGCCTCAATTTTCAGCGAGATTCGGGTTATAGGTTTTGCTTGAGCTATCTCTGCACTGTTCTTTTGTTTCCTTCTTCCACTGTAAATTTCCGGCGAACCATCATCATCATTAAGACTCAACATCCAAGTAAACATCCTATCTTGAAGAAGTTTACTTCATGCATTTAATTATATAATTCTTGATTTGAACGCATTTCAGACTTCCCTGGAAAGAGGTTGATCTAATAAATATGCTTTTTAGTTAGTGTTTCTCACAATTTTATATTTTGCTAAGAACGACCCTAGAGGATGATGAATAAAAATTAAATGATAATGTAAATCAATATTATCTTAAGTTTTTTCAATAATAGTAATTCATGAGATTACATTATTAGTAATATAAGAAAAAAATTATATCGTGAAATTATATACTTCAAAATATATATTCATAGCAACTTCATTCACGCACGTGTGAAGCACATTCAAACCCCTAGTTTTTGTCGTTATTACGAAATAAATGACCAAATGAACTGTCTCTTTTCAGTTTGAAAAAAATACTTTGTGTTGGATAGGCGAAGTAACATGCAAGATTGTATATTTATCACACACATAGTTCTCTGATATTAGATTAGAGTCACTTGAATTATACGTTAACCCAATCTTAAAACTTGAAACCAAGTACCATTTCAAAATCTAGTTTTTGAGTCAACATTTTAGCGTCATGATTGGGATATTGATTTTGAGTTTCTATTTATACTAAAGTAGATTAAAAAACTTGGTACCATAGAGAAAATCAAGGGTATTCGTTGTCATTAATGTAGCCTTTTAGTTAGATATGATGTTCGAAGTCAATGTAGAATCTCTTCTTTAGGGAGAATGAAAACATTTAAAAATAAAGAATATTTTTGCCAATAATATTCTCACAATGATCTTGTTTAGAAAATGTGTAAAGATTCATAAATTGAGTGAGGAAGGTGATCGATGTGCAATAATATTTCTAATTTGTGACATAAAGATCCCTTCAACTTGATGGAGATTTGCAGTTATAAATGAACATTTTAACATAATGATTCTGTTGGACCAATATTCAATAACATAGTGATTTCTTTTGGAATTAAAGTAGTAACCAGAACTAAGACTTTCTCAAAATTTAGTGCTCCTCCGCGCAGCTCATTTTTTTATATTTTTTATTTAATCATTTATTTTTCTTAAAGTTACCTATTTTCTAAATTTTTGATGTTATGATAATATTTGCTTAATTTACATGTTTCGAAGTTTTCTTGAAGGACCCATTATTAATAAATTATGGGATGTGTTTTGTCCAAGCAAAGTATCCGATACTGGATTTTTTTTTCACCTGCAAATTCAAACTTTAATTATCATTCCAAAGATAACCAGGTCAGTTAATCAAAATCGAGTATAAAGGAACATATCACTCGGGTTGTAAACTCAATTTTTGACTTGGTATTTCGATTGTCTTAAAATGAAGCTAGGTAAGCTATGCTAGTGATTTACGTAGATGAAAGCCACACCATTGGTGGAGTCTACATTGGCATAATCAAGCTTTCAACAAAAAGACTGGCAGTATAAATTGTTCCAACGAAATCCTTCACCTGCTTAAATCCATTGTTCTCTTGATTATACAATCCAAGTCCTCTACCAAGTATCATCAAGCACTCACCTTCCATCAACCTCGAATCTTAAAAAGGTACGGACATGAAATTCCTCATCGGATTACACCGGATGTTCAGCACTTTAGTCGAAAACTCTTTTACACCGTATTCCTTCATAATCCAAAATTCAGCATGCCAAAGATGCTTATTATTTGCAAGAATGCAAAGACAACCTTCGAAAATTCCCAATTTTCCAGGATCCTTTCTGTATTTAGGCTCATCGATTGTTCCATATGTCTCTGTAACTAAATCTAGAGTAACAATTTTACCTGATCTTTTCTTCTCCAATGTGTAGTGAAATTTGCCATTAAGAAACCTATTATCCTCCCATGGATGACCACTACCTTCAAAGCTCTGAATTCTCCTCCAAGATTGAGACTTTAAATCACAGACATAAACATTAGCCTCCCCGACAGCGAGACCCACAATGACAAACAACAGAGCATACAACATAATCATCGTTAGTCTCATCGTACCCAAATCCAAACAGAACATAATAAGGTTCCAGCTTCCGATTCAATCCGACATGAAAATGAGGATATATCTTCCATTTTCTAAGAGTTGGGTTCCACAAAACAAGCTTTTTCTACCAACTCAAATGCAAATCATCACGTGATAATCACCAACATAAGAAATGTACCGATAATGGCATATGCAAGAGCAATTAATTAATAATTCGTTTTGATCTGGCATAAAAAATATTAAAGAGAAGTTTATTGTTTTCAATTGAATATATACTTTTAGTGGCTCGATCGATCCAAGTAGAATGTAGTTCAACCATCACAAATTATTTACTATGACAACAACAAAGATGTCAAGTTATCATGTAAGTTCAGACATAAACTTTGTCAGTTTTCAATTTGATTTTGTTTTACCTTTAAGTACATGCTGTTGAACAAATTTAAAATTTACATCACTAATTCAAAATGAAATATTTAATTGCCATCCATTCGTTATCTTATAGTATTACTCATTCACATCATCCATGCTAATCTTCTTTATCAAATGAAACTAAGTATTAGTCATTTGTAATCTTTGTCCATTTCAGGTTTAGATTAAAAAAATATTTATTTTCTAATATCAACACAATATAATTCATTAAAAACAAAAGATTCATTCGTGACAAAGAGACTATCGATAATACTCTGATGACCATTGTGATAGATTGAAGAAAGTGTATTTCCTTACGCACGAGAGCAAGCAACTGGCATGTGAACATCTCGACCCATATCAAATGCTTCCCAAGCATGAAATGAAGCTGCTCAAACTCCGAATCCAGACCATTTAATTAGAATATATCTTGCTCATCCAGATCCATATAAGGGAGAGGATCTTCAGGCATAGACCGGGTTGTGAAAATGACATCAAGGTCAAGAAGACACCGTTTAGATTAGCAAAATAAACACCAACTTGAAACAATCTTGCATGCCACAATTGCACGTCCGGTTGTATCTCTAAAAGGTGGCTAAGTGACTTACCATAGTTTTGCATTATACAGATCAGTGACGGAATTAGATGCGACTCATCCTAAAATCTCTATCGTAAGCTCTCTCAGAAGGACTGTCAATGGGGATTCCATCATCAGATTGAATACAAAGTTAAGGTTTTTTATTTAGGTTATATATTTTATTTTTCACCCCAAAAAACTAGTAACAAATCGGGTGTAGACAAGAAGATTGATTAACTAATCCAAGAAAAACCAGTGCCTAAGAAGAACTCAAAGAAAAAAGATGCAACTTTTATCAATTTATCATCCCAGAAACTTGCTTTGAACTTTGCATAAGTAAACGCATCAACAACTAACTATAGGCAATGAAGAAAAGACGTGAGAGAGAAGCAAAAAACAGAACCCTTTGGTGAGACTGTAAGTTGATGGAGTATAAATTTATGATGGTTGGACTAGATAGATATATGATTGGAATTGGGAATGTACATTCACAACATTAAGCTCAATAAATGTTTTTTTTTTCGTTTCTAACACGTCCTCTTAATTACTCAACAAGAAAGGGTGATGTGAGAGGGAAGAAAATTAAATGTAGGAAAGAAGAAGGAGAAATTCTGCAGATGTTCATTTGAAAGATTAATAACTATAACCCAACCAGAAAGAATAATGTGTGAGGAAAGAAAATTAAACTTACAACGAGAAACTCTGTAGGAAATGAAGATAGAAGAATATTCATCATGACAATTTTGGAATAAGTGCATGCAACAAAGAAACTCTTTTAGGAATTGAATATAGAAGAAACTCTTTTTGGCAAGGAATAAATGCATGCGTACTAGGTATAAAATCACTATAAAATTTCATAATTTTAAGCATGAACCCTAGTTGATAACTAGCTCATTGATGTCTAACATTTGGTAATTCTGAAAATGAGATACAAGACATTAATGGGATACTGACACGAACTACTCCATTGCACATTAACTAAGTGACAAAAGGCACCAACATGTTTCTTTTCCTTGAGTTGATCAAATTTAGATGAGATTCTTAATTTTAATTGAACAACCGTATGAATAAATGCATGCATGTATTGTTAATCACTCAACCTCTCATACTGAATCTTTAACTCTAAGGGCATGTATAATTCATCCTACCTACATGGTGCTTGATTCAAAGTAAAAAATACATATCTTATGATTTACTTTGTTGTTGGGGATATTCGAATGAAATATTTGTTGCTATCAACGGATTTAAGTTTTTTTTGATTAAAAATGTATATTAGATGAACCTATGGCAAATCAAAATGACTTATGTTAAGGACCGGGGGAGTAGTTCTTAATTTCAATATGTTGGTGGAAGATCAAATGAGTGATACAGTTCCAGGAATAATTAGGACACGTTGTAGGGGTCGGCCTTTCCACAAGGAACTAAAACTCGGACTTTAGCCCCAGTTTTGGGGAATTCCCTAAAGACATAAAATTTCTAAATGAACCATAAAACTGTATTAAAATTATAAAAAAGAAGAGGCTACAAATATTTTCCTTCGCTAAATGAAAGACCATAAATTTTTTAATTATTCATCAGGTCGTCACGTTAGATTCAATTTTTTTTTCTCAAACTATCTTAAAGACTTTAAATTCCCTATATAATCAATCCCTCGACTGCTTCTAATTTTTTCAACTACTGAATGGTTCTCTTCCGAAGTAATCATACATTAAACAGATCATTTATCAGTTCTTCTTCTTTTTTTTTTCTTTTTTTTTTTAAAAAAAAGTGAAGGAGGGTAAGGTAAAACATACTAAAATATACTATTTCATAAAGTAAGAACAAAATTTAGTGTCAACATCCGGTAGTCAAGTGGTAGTTTCCTAATTAATTCCTACGCCAAAACTCTTTGATTGATCGAACAATCTCTTCACAACCTCTTTTTCACTGTCAACACCAGCTATCACTTTAACTTCTTCTTGCAATCCCCACAGACTCCAATTTTTACAAAATCATTGATAATCAATTTTTATTTTCATTGTTAAAAAATTTAAAATAAAAAATGACACAAGCACTGAAGCAGCAACTAACTGAATTCATTGTCACTCAATATCTTTCTGACAAAATATGTGAGAATTAAACGACAACTAAGGTCCTTTATCTTTCTGTTTTCTCATTTTCAACGTTGAATTCTTTTTTCAGATGCTAATATTAGAGCGTTGTTAGTATTGTCACCGCAAGTATTTTGCTGAGTTTGTGGCACAAGAAAATTGGAGATACGTCCTCTACTTCATACACATGAGTTATATATGTTGATCTAAGATAACATATATTATAATCGTCTTAGAAAAAATTGTCGAATTTGTTTAGAACACAAACATTGAGTATCAGTTGACATTTATGATTATATTGTTCATTTCATTATACTACTTTCAAGATCATGTTTTGATGGTGAAATAAACTTTCTAACACAATGTTAAGGAAACTTCAATTCAAATATAAACATTGTGCTAGTTAATTAATGGGCAGCGTTCTTATTGCCTCCAAGGCAAAAGGAGAATAATTACTTACTTGCATGACTTTAATGCATAGTTAAGCATACATATTAAACCGAATGTCATAAATAAATCCCGTGTTTCTTTTAAATCAAAAATAGAAAAGTACATAATGTGATAAAAGTAAGAGAAAAACATGAGATTTTGAAAAATAGGGGGAATGTGATTAGACCTAGGCACCTGGAACAGGGAGTTGGGGATAAATAATGAGTAATATTATTCAACTCCTTCGTGTTACTGATCTATAAGATGAATAGTTCTGTAAATGCATTTGGTAGCATAAGTAATAAAGGACGACGTATGTATGCAGCAGTAAAGGCGTTTTCCAACAACCAACTACTTATCATCATTTATTATATTTTCAGGAAGTTTAACAATAGGTGAGAATTCATCAAAGTCCAAACAAGGTTTTCTTTTCAGTTTCTTATTTCCCACAAAGAGCATTTTTTTTTTTTAATATTTCAAAGTATAATAATGAAGCTTTTGTTTGGGGCGGGAGATATGAGAATGGTGAATAATCTCTTTAACTACGAGTTCTGAGAATCATACTCCCTCTGGTTCTTAATGTAAGACATTTTGATCTATCCTAAATTTCATCTAGTACCTAATTTTAATTGGCAAAAAAATTCAAAAATATTTCCTAACAATCAAAAAAACACCACGAATATGAAAATATATTTTTAATATTTTCTTATCAATTAAAATGCATACTAGGTTAAATTTAGAATAAATTAAATACCTTATATTAAGGATCAGAGGGAGTATTTGACAAGGGACTTGGAGACGAGTTGCTTAACCATCTCTCGGTTATAATCAGGACATGCTACGATTTACAAGTTGAATAAATTAAAATACTATTGCCTTACATTGTCGTTTACAATTGATACATTGAAATTTAGAAACAAGCTTAGGGTCAAAATTACCATTTAGCCTCCTAAGCTAACTAACTAAAGACAGAACGGTTTCCAAAAGCAATTTTGATATTGATGCTGGTTTGAATAGAACATAAAAATCCCATACACATGAAAACGTAAGTATACACTCCTTCCGTCCCTAAATTATTGTTCAGTTTATATTTTCTTGTTTAATTGAGCTAAAAGAGAAAATACAAACTACACGATAATTTTAGGACTAAGAGATTACACAAATTAGTTTGGTGTGTGTATGTGTTTCAATTTCTTTGTTTTTCGGTCCATATAATTGTGAATGGTTTTTCTGTCTATATTCGTTACTCATTATGTAGCATAATTAAGAGGGGTGTTCAACAACCGTCTTTAAATCTATCTTACAATTTTCGGAGGCTAACAACAAATAAAACTTTTTCCCCGAGGCTAACAAATATAACAATGAAGAGTTTTTAATGGTCTTGAAATCTAGAAAACGGGGGATAAATCACCATCATGCAATTTGCAGCATTCACATTACTATATATTAATTTGTATATGCGTTATTATTCTACAAATTTAACTCGAAAAATATAACAATTAGAGTAATTTAATTTGGCAGCTTGTTGCGATTAAAATTTCTTGAATAAATTGCCTGCTTTAGTGAATTGAAATTAAAAGGACATGGCCAATGAATGAAATCTTAGAGATGGTTAATGCTTGGAATAAAGTGTGCTACAAGACAACCAATATGTGTAATGTAGTTCACTGTCAAACATTGGGCTGCAATTGGGCTGCCACGAGGGTTCTGCAAATGGTAAGAAAGTATGAATTTGACATGGATTTTTACCACTTGTTGAATTTGGAAACCAGGTGTAATACATGAATAACTAAAAGTAACTAGGAGGTTTCAACGTGCTTTTCACGTGTGTGAATAAAGTTGCAGTGAATATATATTTTGACTAAGGAATTTCACTTTATTCAACTCTTTATTTATCTAAGACTAATAATTATCATTATTAATCATTATAAAAATTTTAAACCTCTTGTATTCATGAAAAGAAAGACCAAACTCCAAAAGTCTGGAAGCGGAAGAAGAATATAAGGATTCATAATGATTTGTAGGTCATGTAGAATTATGAAAATTCAAACTATCGAACATTCACAGTTGTAATTGAATTGTGTTTCCCTCACAATAATATTAAAACAATGCAACAAAATAGCCTCAACTTTCAATGGGATTCGGGTTATAGGTTTTGCTTGAGCTATCCCTTCGGTGTTTGTTTCCTTCTTCCAACATAAATTTTCCGGTGAACCACCATCACTAAGACTCAACATCCAACTAAACACCCTACCTTGAAGAAGTTTAATTCTTGCATTTAATTACGTAATACTTGATTTGAATGCATTTCAGACTTCCCTGGAAAGAGGTTGATCTAATAAATATGCTTTTTAGTTGGTGTTTTGTGCTCATAATCTTATATTTTGCTAAGAACCACCCTAAAGGATGGATGAATAAAACATAAACGATAATGTAAATCAATATTATCTTAAGTCCATCTCTTTAAGGTGAAGTAATCAAATATGTATTTCAATTGAAGTGGATTGGTTTCCACATATAGGCCATAGTAAGGATACAATATTTCCCACTGGCGAGTTTATAAAATTAATTAGTTTGAAGATAGTCACATTAGAGATGCACCATTCACATTTAGTAAATTATGTGTAATTACGTTTTATATTCAAGGAAGTTTGTGCTTATATACAAACTCAATACAACTAATATAATTCTTCCCTCAAAATGATTGTCTACAAACAAAAATTTAAACTGGACAATTATTTCAGGTAACATGGGGTATTTTCAATAAATGGATAAGAAAAGATACTACATTTGAATTTAAAAAAATATTCTTTCAATATGTTGCGTTGCACTTGATGATAATTAGAAATTTTGTAATATGTATTAAAATATTTAACTAGATGCTTACCCGGGAGTCGAACATGTTTTCCTGATATTATATTGTATTAGTTGAGTAAATTAAATTTTCTTGTGGAAAAATAATAAAAAACTCACAGATAAAGTTATATGCCTGCAAGGGAGAAAGGCTCATTTGTATAAAAATACAAATCAATGATTTACTTATTTAATTGTAAAAATGGTCATGTCTCCACCATATTCGTCACCACCCCACCAAAAACCACCGTTTCTAATAACCAAATGCAAAATAGTAGAAAATTTCACATCTAAATAAACAAAAAATGCATAACTTAGGAAACAAAGGAACCCTTAAGCGAAACTGAGTGAATGAAGCAAGAAGCAAGTGTGCATCTTTGTGGCAGCTCCTAGGCAAATAAACAAAATGAACTTCTTTTCCTTGCGTTGGTAGAGTACTTCAATCGTAACTGACTCATTGGCTTCTGCACCAATCTTTTGACCAATATCTCCTCATACGTGAATAATTTTAATCTACAAAAGGAACATATGGATTAATCTCGTAAAATATTTTTTAAAAAATATATCCAAAATTCAACTTAAAAACCACATAATTTAATCCATGATGATTGTGAAACATCACATGTTGAAATATTACATTTTGATTCCCTTATTTCTCTAGTTCGCTTTCAACCATTAAATATCTCAGGATCGCTGATGCAAGAAGGATCATTACCCGACCTTTTTTTTTTGGCTTTTACTACACAATATGAACACATAATTTAAGTTGACAGGAGGTTCTGTTAGATCAATGGTGTTGATTACTTAAACTAACCTAAATACTAAACTCCAAAAAACAACAAAAATCCCTTGGATTTATTTGCTGACGAAGCTTGCAATAGGCGGTGTGGTTTTCTTTATCTAAAAGAAAAAGAACCAAAACAGTACTTTCATTTAGAAAACTAACCAACTGTATTTATTTGAACCTTTTTGAGGAAGATTTTCCTTGCGACAATACTAAATAATCACCCGTAATCTCATGTTTCAAAATGGATGCCATGTACCAAAAAGTAAATAATCTATTTTCATCACGGTGTAGCTAATTATTTATATTGATTTTAATGAGAAAAAAATAAAAATTATACACTCTCTAATTGTTGAATGAAAACATGATGATGGAGAATTACCCGGTCGTTGCAGCATACTCCAAATATCCCAGAAAGAAAGAACTGTTAGGCCCGATCCAGAAAATCCATATCGTCAAGTAATCTCTATTCTAGATCAAAACTGAAATAGAAAAATCCATCGCCGGCTGCAAATATTGAAATTATGAAAAAAACCAGATAGAGTAGTACCCGGAGACACTTACTAATCTCCAAAACCCTCTTTCTAAAATCAAAAAAAGAAGAGAAAAGTAGTGTCAATTCTGTAAATGTAGTGAAGTTGCCCTTAGCGCCTTCTATAGTTGTTGTCATCGATTGGATCAATTGTCCCAATAGATACTATTGGCTTCCTATAAATGGGCACTCGGATCAAATCGAAGCTGTAATGGTAAGACTGATGTAAATTTGCAGAGCTTGAGTTGTGGGAATTGGTGATGGAATTCTTTCTGTCGATCAGTTTTTTTGGGAACTCATACTCTAAGCTTTACAGGATGGGATATTGGGAACAATCGAAACCTAAAGCATTTTTAACCAGAAGGAAATGCAGTGCCAGTTTTAATTATTTCTCCAATGAAGAGTTCTCTAAGAGGATTTCAGAATTGGACTTAAATTTCAAACAACGGGGGACGATGACAAAAATTTGAGTGATAATACTACCGCTAAGGCAGAGGACACAGAAATTGGCTCAGAAAGCATTAGCGAAAATAATAGAGAAGCCATTAATTTAGAAAATCAATTGTCTTTCGATCGCTTAAGTCACCGGATTGGGTGGAGAGAGATGATATAATCCCTTGAGATCTAATTTTTTGAAACTAAAAGGCCAGTGATTGATGGGAATTGATTTAGGAGCTGTTCCTGATTTTGTGTTAATTTTTTCGGAAGAATCGGCCAAGACTTATGGAAAGAAAAGTAGTTGATTATCTTTGTTTTGAATTAAAATGGGACCTTTTATTTGGGAACTGAATAAGCAAATCAAATCAAATCCACATTCACGATAGGATAACAAACGACGAGGGCTTATTTTTCATTTTTTTGGGATTTTTTTTCCTGAATTTTTAGGAAGCCACGTGGCAGAAAATATTTTGTACTGAAAATGGTCTTCGGGAGGAAAATATTAAATGTGGAGCTGACACATGTCTTTCTTGTATGCTGATTTAATTAAGTACTATAGATATGGTCATTATGTAAAATCTTTCTTTCTTAAAAAAATAATTGGATGGCCTAATCGAACACTTGATCTTATGCGACATTATCTAGAATAAGTAGTTTTCTTTTACATATGGCAATTTCACGATATTTCATCCATGGATCCAGATTTTATAGAGTAAGATAGCTATTAAAAGCACTTCAAATTATTGTATCCTATGTAACGATTTGAAGAACAAAGTCAACAAACTCAAAATGTAAAGAAAAAAACGTCCAAATTATTTTGGAAAAAGTTTTGTGACAATATTAGTTCTACACCATAAGAAAAAGACATATATCAAGTTATTTGTATTAACATATCA
The DNA here is from genome assembly GCA_949775105.1 of Oldenlandia corymbosa var. corymbosa. NCBI lineage: Eukaryota > Viridiplantae > Streptophyta > Magnoliopsida > Gentianales > Rubiaceae > Oldenlandia > Oldenlandia corymbosa. The sequence goes on from OX459123.1 coordinate 4,619,534, forward strand.
ATATTAGAGTCCGAATAAAATTGTAACATTCATTAAGCTTGAAACAAAAAATTATCTATGGATGTGCTTTTGAAGATCCTTGTTTTGGTATTATGTTCAACCTCATCCTGTCAAAACTTAAAAGTTGAAAGGGGAGAGAAAAAAGCACAAGATCTGAAATTTTCTACAAGGTTTTTTTTAATAAAAAATTCCCCAGATCCCATAATAAAGTCAATAAAACAAAATCAATAAGAACAAAAAAAACACACAGTACTATGTCTTTCTACCTGGCTAAATGTGAGTTCAACTACCATATGGATGGTTCTGTCAAAAAACAAAAGCAATATCATTAAATCATTGATATACTATGTAAGAAGATACTAAAAATTATTCTAACCTTTCTTTTTTTTTTTTCAGAAATGGAAATAATTTAACACACCGCATTACAACGATTCCCGCAAGTTATTACTTAGAGCCCCATAAGCATATCTTGGGTTAGTACAGAAAAAGGAGTTGGATTTTACAAAAAAAAACAATGTTATGATAACATTGTGAAATTTCAAAAATACTGCAATAGATATTAGATACTCCAATCTTCCAAAAGAATCGGTCCATGAACTACATTTTTCCAATTTGCCTCCCCGTCTTTGGATGATAGATTTCATCCGGAGTAATAATTCTGGTTGTGCGGTCAAAAACTCCAATCCACCGGCATTAGATATCCTATAACAAAAACTTACCTCAACCACGTCGGTCACTTTTACAACGGTGCAAACGGGAGTCTTCATGTTTGAAACTTTCGGTAGGGCCTCCATCAATTCTTGAATTTCTTTTGTGATTGTCAAAGTGATTGAAGAATCCTTTGTCAGCTTATTTTTGCAAAGCCTTTTAGGTGTTTTGGCGCCTTCAAAAGCAAAAGCTATTTTACGTTCGATCACCCTTTCCCTTCCCCTTTTAGGTTGGAATAGTTTCACCTTCTCCCCAATAATCAACTTAACAAGGCCTCCCAAACTTCCCAAACCCTCAATTAACGAGCTAATTTTATCCAATTTGATCCTCCATAGTTCAACAACATAGACACACAAGATGAAGATAAAGCCAAGACCAAACAATAGTTGGTTTTCCCTCCATTTGAACAACCAAATCCGATCTATGATAAACCAAGCCACTACTATAGCAGTAATTGTTCTATAGTAGTTGGCATAATTTCTCACTGGAAGAACTATAGATGCCACTATAATTGCAATTGTATAGATTATTAGCATAATGAAGAAGTATTGTACTGATTTCAAGATTGATGTAAAGAGGCTAGGCATTGTACCATCATCGTCAGACCTCCCCGCTTGTTTCCCTTCTGTTGATTTACTATACAAGTTATCGTACATACTCCCAGGTAAAAGCATAACAAACCCGACAAGATAAACACCAAGTGTGATAGTAACGATCGAAAACACCTTGGTCGAAACCACAGGTAGGAAATTCTGAGTCAATAAGCGAAGAGCGAAATTCCGAAGCTCATTCGCTGCCTTCTCACTGGCCAAGAAATTATTCTAATATACACATTTGATAAGAAAGAAAAAAAGAATGATTATCTAATGGATATTCCATTAGAGAATCTGCCTGGAGGTAAATCACGGAACCCATTAGTGATCCTAGGACATTTTTTTGTATATCCTAAGATAAAAGGAGTAAATTTACAACAATATAGGTGTGAGAGAGTACGTAATTGAAAACAAAGGAATATATTCAGAAAAAAAAGTATTAAAAAATTCAATCAAATTCATCATCCATTGTTGTGAGGATTACCTGCGAATGAAATAAGTTCAAACAGGTTGGCAATGGTTTGTGATCAGTAGGGTTCCAAGAGTATCACATCTTTTTATATATGTGGATAATTTATGATATGATATGGATTAATTGCATGGTGATAGGAGATTAGGACTACTAGTATCTCTATGCTTTAAAATTGTTGTAAAGCGCCTAGGGTTAGACCAATACTCTGCCCTAGGTCTCTTTGTTACTTAAATTAATAAATAGGGGAGGAATGATCTAGGGAACTAGATGGTATAAATGTTCACCTTGAGTATACCCCTGGTTGCATTTGTATCATTTAGCACTAGTTGGATAAAAAATTTATCTCTTGGGTACATCCCTTGAGTGTTTTTTAGACAGTTCAGAACCTGAACATTGCTCCATCCGTCTTTCTTCTTTTTCTCTTTTTTTTTTTAAAAAGGAGATTAGATCCTGTGATATGAGAATTTTCCTTTTTTTTTTCTTTTAAAAAAGGATTTGTTTTTGATTTTAAAAATTATATAAATTAATTAACTATACCAAATAATGCCACCATAAAATTAATTGATAGGTTTCGTGTAACCAAAAGTTTCATTAAAAAAGTTATCTATCTTGTTATTTATTCATATATTATTATATTAAATTTAATATGTGGTCATTAATGCTAAGAGATGATTTTACCATATATATCATGATCAGATTAGTGGTTATTCTTATTTCGATTATTGTGTAGAGGGCATTAGCATAATTTTCAAAAATATTTTCTTAATCAAGTCGCGAGAATTTGCCACATATGATTTTGTCTTATGTGGCGCTTTGAAAATACTTTTTAGTTTCTCTCTCTGGTTTCTCGATTAATATAATTAGAGTTAGATGCAATATTAAATAACTTGTCGAGATTTTTTTTCCATTTTCCTTCTCTTTCTCGTTCCTCTTCCTCTTTCTTCTCTCGTTTTTTTCTCTTTCATTTCAATGATGTTTCGTTGATTTTATTCCTTTGATCACATTTAAAAATTTTAACCGGATCTGACACCGATTCCGGATCGGTAGTAAAAAACTATCAAATACGAATTCTCACTACAAATTGAGATCAGATCCAATTCTGAAGCTACCTAAAGTTGGGATCTGGTCACATTTTGAAAACCACCTTGAGTTCGTCACTAAAATATTAGGTTGGTGTTTAGTTCGCCAACTCCACATTATATCGTGGCTAGAGGGTTAATTTCGCCACACACTTAGATACTATGTGAGGAGGAGCTAGTAAGTTTCAGATGAATTTCTTGTGTGCATACCACAATGTATACGAGGAGATCGATCTAGACGAGATTAAACCATATCCCTCTTGTGGTAAAATAAAGTGGGATCTGTTTTCCTATCTGTTTAAAACTCCCCTGAGCTACTTGCAAAAGATATCCTTAGCATGCAATTGTAAGTTAATGACTTGGATTATTTGGAAATGAGTGTACAATCAGAGCTAGAAAAAAAAATTTGTCGAGATTGATGGCATAGATTAAGATTTATGTCATCTACATTTTCTACCAATCGGTGTTTCTCAAAATTGCTTTATTTAATCGGTTAATAAGGCCTTATTAATCCTAATCTAATTAAACAATGGGCCAACTTCTTGTGATTTCTATACATGCATAAATTAGTTTACACATTATTTTGTCAAAATTGCAAAACAATATGTTAACTAAAAAAAAGGAAATTGCTGAGACAGTCTACAGACCTGTACACAGGGCCATAACTTCAGATATCCTATCAGATTAGTCAACCACCCCTCACACACGGGTCCATAACTCCGGTAATATTGCCGGTTCAATCCACAAACCCGTCCATGCGGGTCCACAGGTGTCACAAGTCCACAAGTGACAAATCAATTGGAAATGAGTGCGGTGGCTCAAAGAGTTTATACACAAGTGACAAATCCTTCACGATGGGTGATGTGAGATTCTTTGACCTGAAAATTTTTATATATAGCTAGATGTAATAGATAGGTAACACTATGTTGATTTTGAAACTTAAGTACAAGTAATAATTCGATACATTTGTGCTTTTTGTATATATCAGTTTCAATAAATTAGTTTAGCTCATCATTTGTTTTTGTATATTTTGAACTCTTGGTTACATTTTGTTGTGAGTCGTTGTCTCATGAATAGTTTGGTTATATGAAAATTGAGATGAGAATAAAAAATTTACTGACTGGAAATGGGATGTGAGAAGGATAATGATCTTGTGAAATTATACTTTGAAAAGTCCATCCCAAGTCGTTCTGTTTCAGTAATTTTAAGTCTCAAAACAAGTTGCTTTTGACAAGGTATCAGAGTTTTGTCCTGTGGACCCATGTGGCCTATTGTTCTCTATCCTCTGTTCTTTGTCTTATGGACGGATTGAGTCCTTTGATTCTTAGCCCTTTGATCCAGCAATGACTAGTTAATTATATCGTTCTTATACAATCCCATTGGGTTAAAAAACCCCTTTGGGCTTGAGGAACTGTTTTAAGATGTTTTTTCCAACATCGGCCGGAACGTGAAAAGAAGTGGCTTAGTATATAAATTTCAAAGGTTACCCTACTCGTTGCTAAATGGAAATGAAATGGAAACCCAAAGTACTTATATATATATTTTGAGAGACCACCTTGTAAGACTAATACTCCAGTTGACCAATAACGACATAGTACTATGAAAGAAGGATAAAAATAATAATCAGGAAGTTGAATAAACATGAAACAGTAAGCTTCGGAGCAGACATAGGTGCTCGTAACTATCATCGTGTACCTGTTAAAAACTCACTGCATGCCTGTTAAAAAGTTTGCTGGAGATTCACAGGTAGTAGTTTGGTTAAGAGAACCAACTGGAGCTATAGTGAGTTTTATAGACTTTTGACATGTTAGAAGGCTCTAACTACATTAAGAAAAATACCCAACACAATCAAGTTTTAATCCCCTTGCCAATAAAGCCCAAGTATTCACACCCAATTATTCCAATAAAGTGTTAAGAGTTAGTTGTTCCACATCATCCACATGAAGAAACATTGATCTGTATATAAATTGCAAAGGCCACTCCACTTACTGCCAATTGGTTTTGAAATGGGAGCCCAAAGTGCTTACATACCTTGACATGGTATCAAAGTATTCTAGGCCTGTGATGGAGTTTTGGGGCAGAAGTGGTCAGTAGTGATTTTATATTCTTCAACTAAAGCATTACTCGTGGACTTGTTGTGGACCGACCTAGCGGTATAACTGGAGTATTGATAAAATTGTGTTCTTGTTGTACACCAAGTCCATTGGGCTAAAAGTTCAAAAACTCATTAGACTTGAAGGAGGGGGTTAAGAGTTAGTTGTTCCACATTGCATGCATAACGAAGCATTGATTTGTATATACCCATGCTCGTTGCCAATTCGTTTTGAGATGGAAGGCCAAATTATTTCCTTATATACTTTGACACAATGCCCTAATTCTTTTCTTACAAATATTTTCTCTCGTTAATTCTTATCCTATTGATCTTAAACCTTAAATGATTACAAATGGTGACATCAAACTTTTTAGGTCTACAAGGCTTAACACACTCCTTTAAGTACTCATAGAAATCTTTCGTATGTGTCTCTAACTTAATGCGATATTAACTTACGAAAACCGAACTATCTTGCGTTTAATAATTATGGTGTAGAAAATAAGAATAGTGTGAAAGGGTGATTTTTACTTTTAATATTAAGATATTGATTGAGGTTAATTGCTCCTTATCACAATATAGTGGAAGCTCTAACACATTTCGTCCAAAAAAAAAATGTTATGAATATAAATTGAAGAAGAAAACTATAAAGTTGGGAGCAAGAACAAGAAGAGAGAGAGAGAATAATAGAGTAGGAGAAAGAGAGAGAATGATCTGTGTATTATTTCTGCAGAGGCTGATATCTTTTTATAGGCATAACAGGTACAAAGATAAAAGTAAATAGATATAACATCTAACTGGTGATAAGATTTAATAAATATTATCTCTATATAAAGACTTCTTGTATAACTCTATAAGTTTATGGGCATCCATATTATGAAGATCATTATAACACTCCCCCTTGGATGTCCATTTCTTGGAATAATGCCTCGTTAAAACCTTTACTAGAAAAAATCCAGTGAGATAAAAATCTAATAAAGGAAAAAAGTACATTTCCAAATATGACGCTGTCTCATTAAAAATCTTGTCAGGAAAATCCATTGGGACAAAACTTCAATCAAGGAAAAAAGAGTACAATGTGGATGAACTCCCCCAGTTGAGCACATCACTTAACATCTTTCAACCGCCGCATTCCAATCTTGTGAACTAACTTCTCAAATGTTTGTGTTTGTAATGACTTCGTGATAAGTCAGCTAAATTGTCACTCGAACGAATTTGTTGAACATTGATTCTACCATTCTTCTAAAGATCATGAGTAAAGAAAAATTTGGGCGAAATATGCTTCGTTCTATCACCTTTGATGTATCCTTCCTTCAATTGGTCATTGCAGGCAGTATTATCTTCAAACAAAGTAGCAGGGATATTTTTCTCCAAATGTAATCCATACGATCCTCGAATATGAGAAACAATAAATCTCAACCAAACACACTCTCGACTTGCTTCATGAGTTGCCATAAGTTTAGAATGATTAGTCGAAGTTGCAGCTAAAGTCTGTTTCATAGACCACCATGAAATATCTGTCCCCCCACTTGTAAAAACATAACCAATTTGGGATCGACCATTATGAGGATCGGATAAATAACTAGCATCTGCATAACCTACTAAATCAGGCTTAGATGTTCTTGAGTAACAAAGACCCATATCTATCGTACCTTGATGGTAGCAAAATATATGTTTAACACCATTTCAATGCCTTCTTATAGGTGAGGAACTATAGCTAGCTAATAAATTCATAGCAAAAGATATATCAGGCCGTATATGATTAGCAAGATACATTAATGCCTCAATAGCACTAAGATAAGGTACTTATGGACCAAGTAACTCTTCACCTTCCTCACAAGGCCTAAAAGGATATTTATCCTTATCAAGTGTCCTTACAATCATAGGTGTGCTCAAAGGATGTGCCTTTTCCATGTAAACTCGTTTAAGCACTTTAGCAATATAAGCAGACTGGTGTAAAAAGATGTCACTTCTGATGAGTTCAATTTGTAAACCAAGACAGAATTTTGTCTTTCCAAGGTCTTTCATTTCAAATTCTTGTTTCAAGTAATTTACAGCTTTAGTGAGCTCTTCAGGAGTCCCAATCATATTTAAATCGTCAACATAAACTGCAATGATTACAAACTCAGATCCACATCTTCTAATAAAAACATATGGTCATATTGGATAATTTAAATAACCTTCCTTTATCAGATATTCACCAAGGCGGTTATACCACATTCGTTAGGCTTGTTTTAAGCCATACAAAGATTTACACAATTTAATTGAATAAAGTTCTCCAGAACCAAATCCTTCAGGGATCTGAAATCCTTCAGGGATTTCCATGTAAATTTCATTATCAAGTGACCCATATAGATAGGCTGTCACAACACCCATGAGACGTATTTCAAATTTTTCAGTTGTTGCCAGACTTAACAAATAGCGAAACGTTGTTGCATCTACCACCGGAGAATATGTCTCCTCATAATCAATACCCAGTCGTTGGCAAAAACCGGTGCGAGGAGACATGCTTTACAGCGCTCGATTTCATTTTTCTCATTTCTTTTTTGCAAAAATACCCATTTGAATCCTACCGGTTGCACATCTTCAAGTGTGTGCATTATTGGTCCAAAGACTTTATTTTGCCAATGAATTTAATTCTGATTGAATTGCGTTTTTCCATTTTGATCAATCATTTCTTCGTCTGAACTCATCTATAGACCTTGGTTCTTGATCCTCATTCTCATTTATAATATTAACTGCAGCAGCATAAGCAAATTTATCATCAACTTCTGTTGTACATCGGTTCCACTTTTGTCCCGTCATAACATAATTAATTGAGATCTTAAAACTTTAAGGTACCTGAACTTCTTCAGGAAGTTGATTTTCTGTTATGTCGGGATCTTTTATTTGTAAAGGTTTTTTAGGAAACTTAAAAACCTCGAATTCGCCATCTTGAGTATTTACTCCTTTTCATTTATGAGGATTTTTATCTTTAGAACCGATAGGTCTACCACGTTTGTGTTGTGCCCGTAATTCATGATTTGTGGTAGAAGGTCCTTTAGGGACATCAATTGGGGCAGGAGCATTAACAGCTAGTATATGTGATTTAGTCACACGTTTCAAGTCAGTAAAATTATCTGGCAAGTGATTTGCTAATCGTGGCAAATGAATTATCTTTTGAACTTCTAGTTCACATTGCCTTGTACGAGGATCAAGATAAGATAATGAAAATTCATTCCAACTAATATTTTTAACCAACTATTTATTTTCTCCCCCTAATGTTGGAAAAACGGAAAAATCGGCATTCATACCCAAAGGTTTGGGCTCACCGTCAGTTCCACGCTATTGATTTCTGGTTAGTCAATTTTATCCTCACTGTTTGAATTTTTTGTCAATTCTACCCAATTGGTCTAATTTCCGTTAAACTTAACGGATTTCCGTTAGTTTTTAACCAAAAACACCTTCATAGTTTCAATAAATTATAAAAATAACCCTAAAAAAATATAAAAATGACAAAATAGTCCTTTTTATTCATTTTTTTCTATTTCCTCATTTTATTTCTCTTTATTACTTTTCATAACCATCAAAATATGCTATATGATCTTTTAAAAAATAATTATTTATTTTCAAAATATATTTTTCATGTACAACACATGTGATTTGGGTTGAGGGGTAATTTTATCATTTTATTATTAAAAATTTTAATTTGTCTTTTTATTCGTCTTTTTTTTTGAGATTCTTTTTTTTTTTTTATATATTTTCTGACTTGTATATATTGATAATAGAATAATTATTGAATTTTAATAATTAATTTACCGTTTCATTTCATAGATTATAAAAACTTTGACATAAAGAAAATGAGGAAGAAAAACTTAAGTTGAAATAAACATGAAAATAATAGTTTATCATTCTTAAAAAAAAAGCAAAAGAACCTTTAAAAAAACTGCAAAGAAAAGTCTTTTCTTCTTAACTTCCTCTATTTAATAGGTAACTCACGAAACATAAATTTTACTAGATCTAGCCTAAAATGATTATTTTTTTCTTTGTAATAAAAATAATATAAGTCATGTAGTATAATTTAGTAATTATTTTGCTAAAAAATAAAAGTATTTATCTTTTTCATGAAATTCAATAATTGCTTATGTTGTTTAGCAACCGCCAAAAAAATTTTATTAAAAAAGAATAAAAATAGTATTAACCAAATTTACAGAAACGCATCATTGTGGACTAATTAAATTAGCACCTTTTCATGTTTCAAATGATTGTCTAATTTTATATTATTTTTATTATAACGAACTAAATAATTATTTTAGTCTAGATCAAGTAAATTTTATGTTTCGTAACTCACCTATGAATTAGAGGAAGTCAAGGAGGAAAGACTTCTCTTTGCAGATTTTTTTCTTTAAGAATTTTTCAATTTTCTTTTTAGAATGATAAACTATTAATTTTCATGTTTATTTCAACTTGATTTTTTCTTCCTCATTTTTTTATATTAATTTTTTTTATACTCTATGAAATAAAAAGGTAAATTCATTATTGAAATTTAATAATTATACTAGTATCAATATATACAAGTCAAGAAATATAAGAAAAATAATCTCAAAAAATAACGAATAAAAAAATAAAATTAAAAATTTTTAAAATTTTAAAATGACAAAATTACCCCTCAACCCAAATTTACATGAAAATTAGATTTTGAAAATAAATAATCTTTTTTTAAAGATCATATAGTATATTTTGATGGTTATGAAAAGTAATAAAGAGAAATAAAATGAAATAGGAAAAAAATAAAAGGGACTATTTTATCATTTCTATATGTTTTAGGGTTATTTTTATAATTTATTGAAACTATCAGGGTATTTTTGGTTAAAATCTTTAACAGAAATTGGGCCAGTTGGGTAGAATTGACAACAATTTTAAACTGTAAAGACAAAATTGGCTAACCGAAAATCAATAGGGTAGAATTGACGATGAACCCAAAGCTTTGGGTATGAACGCCAATTTTTCCTTGGAAAAACTGACTCATCAAAGTGACAATCAACGAAACGAGCCGTAAATAAATCTCTAATTTTTGGCTCAAGAAATTTTATGATTGATGGAGATTCATATACAACATATATTCCCAACCTCCTTTGAGGTCCCATCTTTGTGCGTCATGGTAGAGCAATAGGAACGTATACCGCACAACCGAAGATTCTAAGATGGGAAATGTTTGGTTCCTGAGCAAAAATCAATTGTTGGGGAGAGTAATCATGATAATTTGTTTGCCTGGTACGAATTAGTGTTATGGCATGTAGCACAGCATACCCTCAAGAAGATATTGAGAGTTTATTTCTCATAAGTAATGGTCTCGCGATCAACTGGATGTGCTTTATAAATGATTCTGCCAGACCATTTTGTGTGTGAACATGAGCTATAAGATGTTCAACTTTAATCCCAATTGACAAAAATAATCATTAAAATACTGGGATGTGAATTCACCAGTATTATCCAAACATATTGTCTTAATAGGATTATTCAGAAAATATGCTCGTAACCGAATCAACTCTCTAATTAATTTTGTAATGCCAGGTTGTGATTTGATAATAAAGATACATGAGACCATCTCGTTGATGCATCAATTAAAACCATAAAATAGCAAAATGGCCCACAAGATCGTGAATATGCCCACAAATATCACCATGTATGCGTTCTAAGAATTGAGGAGATTCAGTACGAATTTTTATTGGTGATGGCCTTATAATTAGTTTGCTTTGAGAATAAACAGCACAAGAGAATTTGTTGGCTTGAAGAATCTTCTGGCTCTTTAAAGAATGGCCACATAAATTCTCTAAAATTCTTCACATCATAATAGAACCGGGATGACCCAACCGGTCATGCCAAATAACAAAGTCATTATGATTAGTAAACTTCTGGTTTACCATTGCATAACCTTCAATTGTAGAAATATACGTGTAACCGGAGGAATATGAGGTAATTTTTCTAAGACATTTTTATTCCCAACAACATTACTCATAATACACAAGTACAAAATGTTACATTCACAACAAGTCTCTATATGATATCCATTTCGGATAAAATTTTTAAAACTTAACAAATTTCGTTGAGACTTTGGAGAATATATAATGCATCATTAATGCAAAATTTAGTACCTCCAGGTAGCATTATATTTGCTCTTTCGGAACCTTCAATTAATTTTGTACTTCGAGATATTGTACTAATATGGGATTTTTCAACACTATATGAGAAAAGTATTTTCTCTCTTTGAGTATTGAATGTGTTGTTGCAGTGTTTGCTAGACTTATTTCATTGTCATTGCTGATTGCAACATACAGTATCTTCAAAAGTAAAACAAAGTTCTATATAAGAATATTTTTCCTTTATTTAATACAAAATTAAAGTAATGGACAATAAAATTAACATAAGTAGGAAATGTTTTATTGAAATTGATCAAATGAAAATAAAATTCATTACATCAAATTCAAAATATAAAATCTATCTCTAAGGGAAAAATCATGTCCCTGATAGACATTTTCAGCATTGACTTCACCTTCAGGGTGATTGACAAAGAAATTAGCAACATCGAAACTAGTAAATTCAGTTAAACCATTGTCAACAAAACCATGGTTTACATCAACAACATCATTCTGGAAGAAATTTATCTCTATCTTCTTTTCTGCTTTCTTCAGTGATTCCTGATAGAGATCTGCAAGATGTTTTGGTGTACGACAGATACACGACCAATGGTTCGTCATTCCACATCGAAAGCCTTTATCACAATCTTTCTTCTTCTTTCCTTTCATATCATCATTGATTCCCAAAGTCTGTGGGTAGTATTTTTGTTATGACCACCACGGGCGTTATGACGGCTTTGATTACAACCACGACCGCAGCCATGACCATGGCCTCGAACTTGTCCATTATTAGGATGTGCTGCTATAGCATTTGCTTTAGGAAATGGAGCAACACCCATTGGACGAGCCTCATGATTTTTCAGCAAGAGTCATTGTTTTGTTCAGCAAGAAGAAGGACAAAAATCAATTATGTATACTTTTTATATCCCTCTTCACGATATTACCGCTGCAGGAGTACATTAGATGCGTGAAATGTGGTATATGTTTTCTGTAGCATCTCTACATCAGAGATCTTTTCACCACACAATTTCAATAGGGAAGTGATTCGAAACATAGCTGAATTATATTCACTAACAGATTTAAAATCTCGCAAACTCAAATGCATACACTCATAACGAGCTCTTGGGAGAATAACAGTTTTCTGATGGTCATACCTTTCATTCAAACTCGTCCATAAAGTATATGAATCTTTCACCGTCAAGTACTCTGCTTTTAGATCTTCATGAAGGTGGTGACGGAGAAAAATCATGACTTTTGCTTTCTCCTGATTTATGGCATTGTTTCTAGCTTTGATTGCTTATTCTAAACCATATGAAGTGAGATGGATCTCAGCACCAAGAACCAGAACAAGTAGTTCTTCCCGGATATGTCAAGATGAACAAATTCAAGTTTTTCAAGGTTAGACATCTTGATAAAAGAAACAAAAACAATTGACAACACTTACCCAACAGAAATTAGCAGACTTGTGCTGATAACGTGTTATGCATATAAATTGAAGAACAAAACTATAAAGTGGGAGCAAGAACAAGAAGAGAGAACAATAGAGAGGGAGAAAAAGAGAGAATAATCTGTGTATTATTTCTGCAAAGACTGATCTCCTTTTATAGGCATAACAGTTACAAAAATAAGAGTAAATAGAGATAACATCTAACTGGTTATAAGATCTAATAAATATTATATATATACAAAGACTTTTTGTACAAGTCTATTAGTTTATGGGCATCCATATTATGAAGATAATCATAAGAAAAAACGAATTTTAATCTTATTAATCAAAACCCACCATGCTATTGAAGAAATAGCATAACTTAATTTCTCCATCCCAAAAAAGAGAAAAAAAAACCAAAAAAACAAGCATATTACATTGCTCATTCCTCTTCTCCCCAAGGCCAAAAAATGCGCCAATTAATATTACACGAACCAACATTGCATCTTGTGTAACGTGGATCCTTAATCACGATGTTCCAATGACTGTCTGCGAACTTCCTTTTAGCTGCTTCTTTTCTGTCATACTCTAGCTGTGCTCGAAACTTGTCTTCCAACATGCAGAATTCTTGCAATTGTGCCGGCATTTTGTCGTGGATTCGCCACCAGATTCGATGCGCCTCGTCGCTTGCAAACTCATGCATTTTCCCAACATTCCAGTTGCAGTCAAAATCCCGGGGACACATCCAGGGCTTGTAGTATCCCAAGTAGTGAATCACGAAAATCGCGGGCGGTTCCTCTGCAATGAGCTCGGTTTTCCTTCGGTTGATCTCCTCGCTTTCGTATGGTAAGAAGTTCTTCAAGAAGTTCATTCGTACCGGCATCCGATGCCACCATGTGAATATCTCATTCACGAATCCTTGATCGCCTCCGCTGTAGGAATCGAACTCGTAAATATTGTCCATCAAGAACTGAAATGTACAGTTTGATGGTTCTATCACCATCAAACCAGCATTGAATAATGTGGCATGGTTTCCTCTGGCAGTGATTTCAGGCATCGTGAAAAGCGAATCGATGCTTCGAAGGACAAGCAAGTCGGAATCAATGTAAATGATCTTATCATAGTCTGTCAATTGCCATAACCTGAACTTGCTGTAATTCCATCCATTGTAGGCATCTTCTTTAGCTTTTGGATTCCTGATTCCTTTTATTGTCCTGACTTTCCATCCTGCCATCTCAAGCCCGATCCTGTGATGATCAGTGATGTTGTCATCAACTAAAGCTATGAGATCTTTGGTGGATCCGGCCATCCGAATGCTTTGCGCCGTCGCTATCGCCCCGCAAACAAAAAGTTGCGCTCCAACTAAGATTGTAGCATATGCTTCACGTTGTTGCCTTCTCACTGTTAACTCATGTTCTGTTTTATAGCAAAAACAGAACATGAACCATTCGGGTAAGTGATTAAACACGTGTTAAATATTGAAAAGCGTAACAGGCAAAATGGAACCGAATAATGAAATAAAAATCCAAAAAGTTATACCTCTGACTCCAAGTGGAAGTGCAAGTTCACAGGATCCAATGGGGAGCTGAGATCTCTCTGTTATGAATTTGAGGTTTGGTTTGTACAACCAAACATTGCCTTGACGCACGACACGTTCTTTACATGGAAACAAATTCGGGACCGGAAAACACTTGGTGATGAACAACAAGTGCATAGGAAACAGCCCTTTTGCTGATGTTACTAATCCGGCGGCAGCCAACTGCAAATGCAGCCTTGGAACATCCCTCATCCAATTCTTGTTGTTTAAGCATGGGAGCTTAACTGCGACAAGATCGAGCCGGTTTTCTGGCACGTCGATTTTCGGTAGTGAAGGGCAGCTTGGGAGTTCAGTCTCTTGTTCTTCATCAATCCATTCTGGATACAAGGTACTCCAGGTTATATCTTTATCAGCGTAATCTAAGTGAAGGACAGTGTGATTGGCAGAAAGGATCAGCTGCTTCCAACCATTGATTTCAGTGTTGTTGAAATTGAGGAGGCCAATTCCATTTACTCCATCCTTTTCAATCAATTGTTCCAGAACTTGTGAAACATCATCCCAGTTGATTTCCAAATGTGAAATGTACCTTGAATCTGATGTGCCCAATAACCTGGTTATAGAAAATCAGGCCCACATTAAGTACTTTATGGTCAATTTGGTTAATGAAAGAGCAACACTAAATCATCCAGTGAAATGATTCAATTATTGATGTAGTAATCGAGAAAATGCAAAAGCACCCTTTAATATACTTTCATTGAACCAGAAAGACAAACATTTCCAATGAGAGGTTTGATATATAATTGATTTTTGAAAAGGTGTTCTAACTATCTATCTCGCTTATTGTGTATTAACTCTAATATATCAATAAAATGAGATTAAAAATTAAAAAGTGAGATGAAGTCTAGAAAAAAAAAACGCAAAATAAAATCATAACTTACTGAGAGACGGCTAGTGACAAATTTTCTTGTACATAAACAGTGGGGGAGGTGAAAATTCCTAGAATTGTCCCAAGTATAACAACAAGCAGGATGAATTTGAAGATATGATTTTTGTATCTTAGATTCCTTTGTTGAAAAGTGATCTGAAAAGACTTCTCAACATCTCCAACTCTAAGCTTCTGTAATCTCCTTTTATATGTATCTTCCCTGCAAATAGCCAATTTTTTGGAATAAATCAGTAACAATTACAAAGAAAATTTGCAACAATATTTACATGAATATATCACCAAGAAACAAAAAAGAAAAAGAAACTAATTTAAGGCTTAAACAACGTGTCAGAATGTACCGGAATGACTTACACTGATCTATGTCTTACATCCATTGAATGGAGAAGCAATCTTTTCAGCAAAATGTGTTAACCAGAAGAAACTGAACTCACTTTCTTAACCAATTTATAAGTGGTTAAGTGGAATAAGTAATGGAACAGATTCTATTATAGCTAAACAAATTGATGCTATTCCAAAAAATCCCTGGTTGGAAATAGCAGCACTTAATGAAATAAGCTACAAGCTATGATTTTCTTTAGCAAATATCTTGAATTCAAGTATGGAGTGATTTTAGAAACCAGCAATTAATATAATTATTTTCACGAACAGCGAGTATAAGTTTCCAAAAACCTGTAATAAACTCTGTTGATTACACATGTACTTCTTTTAAGATTTTTCCAATCAAATTAAATTGCATAACAAACGAAACTGATCATTTACCTTTACAGGCTGTGCTCTTTTAATTTAATGTTTATCACATGTTTCATTATTTACGTATGTACAAGCCAATGTAGTTAGGGGCCTTTTCCCGAAAAAATTAATTAAAATAAACGTGAATAAATTTGAATTTTTTAAAATATTAGTGGACAAAAATATATTTCTCGGATTTTGGAAGATTCAGATTTCGTAAATCCGAACCTATATTTAATAATAAAATAATAATTGAATAAATTTTGTTGAATAATAGTTTATAAAAATTCCTAAATGAACACTGCCGTTCGAATTTCCGGAATCCGAATTTAGTTAAAAAATAATAAATTGAGGCGCGAAATATTTGAATTCAAATGCGGAGTCCAGGACCTGGACTCCTAAAGTGAGCAGTGGTACTCGGATTTACAAAATCCGAGTATACAAAAAGAAAAAAGAAAAAAAGAAAATCGCGGCGCGAAATTTTTGAATCCAAAAACCGGAAGTCCTTAATCCGATTTTACGTATTCGGATTTTGAAAATCCGACTGCCTTTAATTTTGGTTGGTGGAAGTAGGCATGTGCCATAAATTGGAGGACCAAAAAATGAATAAAATAATCCGGAATTGACCAAACCCGGATTCAGGAAATTCGAGGCCACGGTGATTCGGATTTCTAAAATCCGAGTTACTTACGGACTCGGATTTTGTAAATTCGAGTTTAACGTGCTATAAAAGAAAAAAAAAGTTCAGACTGTTCTCATTCGAGAACTGAGTTGGATTTTCTGTTTTTGCAGTTCAAACAAGGGCGAATTGGAGCTTTTGATGCATTCTTGCCTCTAGATACGTGGGAATCGTTATTTGAAAGAGGTTAGATTGCAAAATCATGTTATTTAGTTTAGTTTTGTGTTATTTTGATTGTTAGAATGATGTATGATAGATTAGGGTTTATGTTGGTTGGTTGTTTGCATGTTTTAGGTGTTGATTTTGAGGTTAGAGAAGAAAAATCGTAGTTGTTCATGAGATATGGAAGTTGATTTATAAGTATTTTAGTATTTTATAGGTTTTTTGAATTATGAATGGAGTATGGATAGTGTATTTGTTGATTTTGTCATTAAGAAATGATTAATTATTGATGTTTATTTTTTTAACAGTTATCAATGGCACGTAATCTTCCCCCAATTCCAGAAATCCGGCGACTCCCTCCACTCCTCCCGGCGACCATCCACTCTTCCCGGCGACTCCCTCCTTCCTCCTGGCGACTCCTTCCACTTTTACCGGTGACCCTCCACAGAAATCCGGCGACTCCCTCCACTTTTCCCGGAGACCCTCCACTCCACTCCGGCGACTCCCTCCACCTTTCCCGGTGACCCTCCACTCCTCCTGGCGACTCCCTCTGACTCTCTCCACTCCGCCGACTCCTTCCACTCCTCCCGGCGACTCTGTGAAACTCACGGTAATTTATTTTCTCTTTAGTTTTTTGTTTTTCAATTTTTTTTCTTCAGAAATCCGAATGTAGTGAAATTGAAAAACAATGAGTTAGTTTGGTGTTAGTTTGGTGATTTTGAATGCCAATTCGGGAATCGTCGGTTAGTTGTGCGTCAGTTAGTTTGGTGATTTTGAAAAACAATGAGTTAGTTTACATTGGTGATAATATAGTCGGTTAGTTGTGTGATCAATTGATGAATATAAATGTTGATTTAAACGTGCCCGTGAGTTTGGTGTTAGTTGTGTGTTAGTTTGGTATTGTATATTGGTGTAACTAGTGCCTGTTAGTCGGTTTGATATTGGTGTAACTATATATTGTTACTTGTCTTTTTTGTGTGTTAGATATTGTGTATTAGTTTGGTTTGCGTTGAATTTGGCCAAATAATGAGTTAGGGCATTGATGTTTTCTTTGGTTACCTTGTGTAGGATTGAAATGGCGACGCCGGCATCGGGCTTGCAATATGAATATCAACCCAAGCATCTTCACCCAGGACCGATACAAGATAAAATGCTTTATCGTCAAACAAAGCATAGGTCTCAATCTGTCTATGAGAACAAGATACCGAATATTAAAACATTCCGCCTCAAGGGCCGTAGATACGACAACGATTTTTAGGGGATATACAAAAATACGACACCGGAGGTTAAGGAAGTCATTAAGAGAGCCGGTTTTGAGGGGATCATGAAAGTAGGCTACAAAAGAATGAATCTCGGTCTCATTACCGCGTTGGTGGAACGGTGGAGGCCAGAAACCCACACTTTCCATTTCAATTTCGGAGAAGCGACAGTGACACTACAGGATGTCGAGGTCCTCTTTGGCATTCGGGTGGATGGTGACCCGGTGTACGGTACGACAGTTAGCCGGACTGCAGATGAATGGCGGGATCGATGTGAGGCTTATTTGGGATTCCGGCCAGCCCAAGTAAATGGCCAATGTGTCAATGTTGGTATTTTCGAAGATGAGATGGGCCGCGCACTCCCTGAGAATTTCACTGTCCATCGATTCGAGCAAAGGGCCCGGAGACTTATATTGCATTTTATTAGTAGTTTCATGTTTCCTAACAAGACGCAAAACACTGTCAATCTGCAGTTCTTGGCTCAGATTGAGGATTTGGATCAGTGTAGTCGATACAGTTGGGGATCGACACTGCTGGCTGGTTTGTACTCTGGACTGTGCGAGGCATCACAGTACACCATGCACGACGCCACTGGCTGTCTATATTTGCTACAGGTACGTATTAGTTTTCAATTGGTGTTTTAGTTATTTTCCGCTTTCGACGTTATACTTTCAAGTATCAACATTATTATTGCAATTTACTAGGTATGGGCGTATGAGCGGATCGAGAGAATCGCGCCACAAAGAAAAGGAGTAGATTATTTGATTGATGAGACCGCTCCATTAGCTCAGCGGTACGTATTTTCAGTTCAAAATAACTCAATGTTTATTTCTATTTGTTTCTTATTCATTTTTTTTACTAATTCAAATGTACCCCTTTGTTCATTAAGGTGGGAATGTAGGTACACCTACGGAGACGCCCCAAGGAGCAGGACCCTACCTTTTAGAGATCAATTAACAAGCCTGCGTGTTGCGGACGTAAGTACTTATAATTTGGTATTTATATTTACTTTGAATTTCTTTTCGTTCCGGTTATACCATCTAATGAAATTCTTTTCGTGCAATTTCGGTGGCAACCATATGCACATGTCCTTCATAGACTCCCTGATTTCTGTACACAAGGCCAAGCCATTTGGACGACCAGGTGTTGGATGTTCTGTTGGGCTATTAGGGAACCTCACGAGTCGGGCAGAGTTGTGAGACAATTTGGATACATACAGGATGTTCCTAAGTGCCCTATGATTAAAGATAACACAGCATTCCTTCTCGATCACGCCCACAGTATGTCTGGGTATCCTAGCAACAATTGGGTGGACCACCATTCCGCAGTACGCGTCATTGGAATAGGAGAGAAGAGTATGTGCTACGAGATTTGGAGGAAGGAGACCCTGGCTCTGTATATAAGGGGTACTATGAGTGGTTCATGGTGAACACTGTCAGACTGATATTCAATCCCGCTAATTATGAACCTCAAGGATACGAGACTTCTTCGAGCCGAGTGAAATTATATGTGAGATCATTCTATATTTCTTTTATTATTTCTTATGTGTTCATTTTATTTTTTTTTTAGTTTTATTTTTTTAGAATTTTACTCTCTTAATTAACGTCCCAATTTCTTTTCAGGGTGAAGTATTGAACAACATTCGCGTGAGTACTGAGAAGTTTAGAGAAAAACGAGAAGATGAGAATCTCCTAGACAAAGAACTCGACAAGCATTTGGACGATATCATCAATCAAACACATGCTACTTTTATCCTAGGTACAAATGATAAGATGGAGGTGAAGGATACCTAAATCCTGGTTGATGAAGATCCATCTTTGCCCTCACAACCTCCGCCGGGTAAAAAAGCGAAACCGTGGTCGAGAGATAAGATTGGAGGAAGAAGAAAGAGTAAGGTCCCAATCCCCCCTCGGACATCGCAACAACAAACTGAGGGTCAACAAAATGAGGATCAAGCACATTCTTCTCGAGGCTCGGGCATCCAGGTCGAGACTCATTTTGAAGACGTTGGTGGACCCGAGACTCCGTTTGACCTAGGTGGACCCGAGACTCAGTTTGACCTTGGTAGACCCGAGACTCAGTTTGGTGGACAGTCGCAACCACAACCGGGAGTCAAATTTCTCACCATGGGGGAGTCCCAATCCCAACCCCAATCCGAGGCTCAGTTTGGTGGACAGTCGCAACCACAACAGAGTTTAATACTCACGTATCTTAAGAGGGAAGACGGGATCCGGCAGGGCCTAAATAAATACACTCTGGATGCGCACAATAAAGGAAAAGGAAAAAAATGAGACATTTCATGTATTTTGCACATTTAAAGTAGTTTTGTATTGATTTTGGTATGAAACTTGATTTGTTTTGTTGTTAATCGAATGCCATTTATTGTTTTGTTGCCATTAAATTTCTGTTTTCCAATGTTTCATTGTTGTTGGTGCTTTAAACAGGTTTAATCAGTCCAATTTTTTTTTTCAGTTCTGACATAGACTCGGATTTGCGAAATCCGAACTCAAACTTTTTGTAAAGGATTCGGATCTCATAAATCCGAGTATGTAGCCAACTGAGAGTTAGCATTTTTCAGAAAACAGAGGAGATTCGGATTTCGGTAATCCGAATCTACATATATTCGGATTACCGTGATCCGGGTTTTCCCAAATTTAATTTTTCAACATATATTTTTTTTCTATCCGGAAATTAATATTTAATCATAAAATACGGATTTAGAAAATCCGAATTTAGATTAATTAGACTAATTTCTGTCATTAACTTAATATCGAATTTACGTAACACAAAGTCGGATTTTTATAATCCGAGTTTATAGAGGTTCGGATTTCTGAAATCCGAGTTTCTCCCCCATTTGGATTTCCTAAATCCCGGACATATAAGTTTGTCCACAAAATTTTTGAAAAGTTTATTTTTGTCCAAGTATATATAAGAAAATATATTTAAGGAAAAAATTCAATGTTGTTATATTTTTGTAGTAATTGCTTAATCATCTAGCTATGTATTCCAAGTTCTTTACTCTTTTGACAGTCATATTTATCAAAGTGTATAGCTACAAACAGTATTCCAGAGTATCTATCTGCGAGTTAAGAAATGTACATTAGTATTCATTCCGACCCAATGAGTCATATTTCTTAAACTAAATGATCGATTGTGGAGGGAAAATTAAACATTAGTTTTTACAGAAAGCAAGGGAGTAAACACCAATTTAATTTGATCCCTTTCAGTTCAGTCGAAAATTGAAGAAGGCCATTTTTCCTGAACTGAACAGTAAGATCATTTCATCAAGTATTGATGCACAACTGTTTAAGATACAACCAGAATTCCCACAAATAATTTGTGAAAGGCTAATCACAAACAGGAAAAGAAGATCATTATAAATCTGTTAATCTTCTTCAGTACTTGTTCGAACCTAATTCTCCTTCCATACCAAAATGATTGAAATATTTGTTTGTGAGTACAATAGCAATGTAGTTTTGGATTTGGTTCACTACACATATTGAAAATACTGACTTGAAATACAATATCCACTAGAAAAAGAGGACCAAAGCAAATCTGCAGAACATTTATCTACAACCAAAACCCGTGTGATTTTGTTGACTCTATGTAATCCAAGCTTTCACTATAACTGAACAAAACAATGTGTCTGAAAAAAACAAAGAGTAAAAACTAGCTGTACACCTTAGAGTCATTTCAATGGTCCTCGTCGCCTTTGTCGCCGGCTTTGCTGACCTAGAAGAATGGCTAGAAAAAATCTGTCAAGATTGGAGTTATACCATATCCTCCACTCTTTACTAAACAAAAGTAACCAGTACATGGCTAATAGGCTCACGACAAATCCTATTGTCGCACTGATGTAAATGTCACTCCTAGAAACCTTTTCATTCTCCTCAGACGATACAAGTGGAGAGTCTGGTGGAGAGGCAGAAGAATTGCTTGATCTGTAGACAGGAAAACAACATAACCCAATGTTCCCTAGGAAGCTATCCTCTCTAAATGAATGCATTTGTCCTCCCACAGGTATCCTTCCAACAAGCTCATTGTAAGAAAGGTTTAAGAAAGATAAGAATGTAAGACCTGAAATCTCTGTTGGAATTTCCCCACTCAGATGATTGAATGAGAGATCCAGTGAGTCCAGTTGCTTTAGCTTTCCTATTGATGGTGGCATTGGACCTGTGATAGAATTGTTTGAGAATGTAAGAACATGCAGGTTTTGGAGCTCCCCAACTGTTTCAGGCAAATTGCCTTGGAGCTGATTGCTAGAGAAATCAATGGCCGTGAAGAAGGCACCGATCTTCAGCAGGAAGGCTTCTCGTCCTTTGTAGATGACTGACACTGAGTCTTGATAATAACCTATTGTAGCAGTAACTCCCAAGTTATCAGATGGCAGGGTGTTGGAATGATTGCCTTCAACTGTCATTGCCTTCAAACCCGAGAAAAGAGCGCTAGGTACTTCGCCACTGAGGTTGTTTATAGCAAGATCAACAATCTGAAGATTCGGCCAGCTATAATTGTTTCCAGGGCATGTAAGGTTTCCATGGAAGTGGTTGTTCCGCAACACAAGAATATGCAGATTGCTCAATTTGTTTATCCAACAGGGGAAGTTATCATCTATCCTGTTATGACCAATGTCTAAGACCTCAAGCCTACTGCACTCGGACAAAGATACAGGAAGTTTTCCTTCTAACTGATTCCTACTTAGATCAAAAGTTCGTAAAATGCAGTTGAAAATTGTTATCTCAGGTATATGTCCACTGAGGTTATTTTGTCCTAAATTAAGCACTCGAAGAAAACCACTACTATCCAATAAGCATGGTGGTATGCTATTGCTTAAGGAATTGTTGGACAGGTTAAGTACTTCAAGATCTCTTGCATTGCACAATGATTCAGGAATACCACCTACAAGCTTATTGTTTGCAATGGAGTAGAACCATGTATTTATTAGGTAATTGCCAATGTCTGCAGGGATTGAAGAAACAAAGTTGTTGTTTGAAAAATCCAAATATGTGGCAGTCGATGTTGGCGGGATTGGGAGTTTGCCAGTGAGGAGATTTGAATGCAGATCAAGAATATACAGATTTTGTAAACTGTAAGGTTCTTGGAAATGTGTCAGCTGGTTATGAGAAAGATTGAAAACGCGATCACGTTTATCTCCTTCCCATAGCCAGGCGGGTATTTCCCCTGCTATTTGGTTATTTGAAAAATCTAGTTCACTAATTCCTGACTGGTTTCTTAGGAAAGGGAATTTTCTGATACTGCATGAAGCTAATTTCAGAACATTAAATTTGGGAAGCGAAGGAGGCTCTAAGTAAGTGCTATCTGTTTCAACAACCAACTTATTGCATGAAAGATCAAGAGAAACTAGTTGTGACAGCTTTCGGAAATTCATGAACTCCAAAGTTCCATTAAATTGGTTGAAAGAAAGGTTCAGAGTGGTAAGATAGGGTAAATCAAACAAGAAATCAGGCACCAGCCCTTGTAAATTATTACTACTCAAATCAAGAGTTTCCAATTTGAAAGAATCCTTGTTGCTTGCTTCACTGATTGGGCCAGAGAATTTGTTGAGGGAAAGGGTCAAAAACCGGAGTGATGGCATGAAAAATATGTTTCCAGGGATTTGCCCTTCCAGTGAATTATTACTTAAATCAAGGGATTTGAGATTATCAAATGTTGCCTCTTCCAAGAAAGAAACATGGCCTGAAAATTTGTGATTGCTAAGTTTGATGGTAGTGAGATTTCGGGACCTATTGAAAAACGGAACTGAGCCATTAAAGTGATTGAAGGACAAGTCTACATAGGCAAGTTGGGTGAGGCTTACAACTGAACTAGGGATGGGGCCTGTGAAGTTGCAATGCGACAGGTCTAATTCAGACAACAATTTAAGGTTTCCAATGGAATCTGGCAAGATACCTGAAAACTGTGTAGATGAAAGCAACAGATGCTGGAGAGATGAATCTTCAGGAAATTCAGGCAGGGAACCTCCAAGATGAACATTTCCAGACAAGTCAATGGTTTGAAGAGTTGGTACCTGGAATATTTTTTCAGGAGTTAAACCAGAGAATCCACCTGGGCGAAGATCAAACTCAGACTGGCGAAAACTGAGGACAGTGAGGTTGGGAAAATCCTGGAAGAAATCTGGAATTTGGCCTGAAAAACTGTTATAATCAAGACGTATGACAGTAAGAGACTTGAGTTTCCCCAGGGAAGAACAAATGTGCCCAGAAAGCTCGCAATTTGACAAGCTCAAAACTTGCAAATCAGGCACTGAAGATGACAGAACCCGGCACCAGTCCTGCCCTTTTGCTGATAGATTCATTCCATCAAGATACAATCCTCGAAGCCTCCGGAAATTCTGAACTAAAGATTCAAGATTCGGGTTCTCAAGCTGGAAAGGATTTTCGTTCCGTGGAGAAGAGAGATCCAGACTAACCAACCTCGTCAATTCGGAAAAACCCCTCGGAATTTGGCCGGAAAATCCGGAATCAGACAGATTCAGATAATTCAAAGAGGCCAGCTTCCCAAAATTAGATGGCAAATGAGCTGAATCAATGGCGTTCTCAGCCAAACTCAACCTCTGCAGAAATCGAAAACTAAACAAACTACTGGTTTCATTGATACCTCCAGAAATGGATTCTTTGCTGAGGTCGAGCCCAACAACATGACCTGAAGAATCACAGGTAACACCAGCCCAGAAACAACAATCATCATCAGCAGAAGCACTTCCCTGATTCCACTCCACAAGCTTGGTGGAAACCGAAGAATGAAACCTCAAATTGTGTTTGAGTTGGAGTAACCGCATTTTCTGATCTTGAAGACACTGCCCAGATGCAAATAAAACAAGACTGCAGCAAAGTTTAAACAAAAATAGAAACAGGAAAATATGAAAACGCACAGGCATTCTCATTTTTTTTTTTTTTTTTTTGCAATCTGTTGTTTTCAGATCAATGTCTGAAGACTATATTAAGGAGGGGGGGTATGCATCTTACACTTCCTTCGAAGACGGGCATTTTTTATTTTTTATTTTTTTTGTCACCAGAATCAAGAATAGAACATGCAGGGCAACATCATCTGGATATTACTCAGAAGATGTGAAACAAAAATTTTATTACGTACTACAATATTTTTTTATATTCAAGCACGAGGCCGGTGGCGCCCCAAAAAAAAAAAAGAATCAAATCTGCAGTGCATCAACTTGTCGCGTTTACATTACTTTATTTGATCCTTTTTTGCTCTATGGTTGGAGGAATATCATTTAACAATGTTACTCCTTTCCTCAAAATAATAATAATAATAATAATAATAATAAAAATAATAATAATAATAATAATAATAATAATAATAATAATAATCATAATACACCATCTTCCAAAATTATAGTCTAGTTTGAAATTTCACTTTTAGTATAATTTAAATTAAAAATGAAAATTTAAACTGGACAATAATTTTGGGACGGAAGGAGTAATAATAACGTCATTTTGTTGACGGTGAGAATATAAATCATATGAAATGAATTTATTATTCAGATAATAAATCATTCACGCCAATGCACAACATGTTAATGCATGTTAGATTTCTTAATTAGAACAATTATTTTAAAACACATTACTTTTATAATTTCGAAAAATTATTTTGTGATAGAGAAAATTAATTAAAATGTAATTAACGCATGTACTTCCAAGTAAATTTTGCGTCAAAATTCACTATGAACAACTTGTATTAATGCAT
Organism: Oldenlandia corymbosa var. corymbosa; assembly: GCA_949775105.1. Classification (NCBI taxonomy): domain Eukaryota; kingdom Viridiplantae; phylum Streptophyta; class Magnoliopsida; order Gentianales; family Rubiaceae; genus Oldenlandia; species Oldenlandia corymbosa. The sequence goes on from OX459123.1 coordinate 4,645,054, forward strand.
GTACTTCCAAGTAAATTTAGCCACGAACAGTTGACTTTCCGTAATAGAGAATTTAGCCACGTGTATATAACCACAGGTTTTGTATCGTGGCTAAATCCGTGACTAAAGAGTTTAGTCACGGCTACAAAGGCTAAATTAGCCATAATTGCGGTCGTAGATGACCCTGATTTTTTTTTTGTATTGTGCCAACACAATTTACTGTTGACTTTAATTTTTACTTAGATGTGATTTTTTTATAACTTGAATGAATTAAAAGTAGTCGTAATTTAAATCCTACTAAAAATTTAACAATTGACATTCACTAAAATATCAAGTAGTTAAAATAGAGTGCTCTCTGAGAATGTATTCAAAATCGATTCTCATAGGGGAAGGAAATTTTCTCCTATAAAAATCAAACATGGTACATCACATCTTCTCTTATGCCAGAAAATCTTTGTGTGCAAGTAAATTTGCGACTTAGAAGGGTAGCATACAGCCTTGAGTGCACTTTGATAAGTAAAGTAAGATCCCAAGTGGGAGGGGAAGACTACTTTTGACTCTTTCTCACCAGTTTAGTAATTGTTAAAGTCATTTTTGCTTTAGCAGCTGCCTATTGATGTAAACAATACTCTTCCACATCAGGTCTATAAGCTCAAGAAGTCCTTTTTGGATTTGAAGCACATTAAGACAATGGAATCATCAATTTACTACAGTTGTATAGTTTTTTGTCAATCACCAAAAAAATAGATTTGTTTAGTTTCTGGTATTGGTGGTGTAATATATTGATGATGTTCTCATTAGATAGTTTTCTGAACAACTTATGCTAGATACTATCTATTCGCTCTGTTCCAGAATAATGTGCTTGTTTGGACGTCAACATACAGTTCATTTTGCCACTTAAAAGTGGAAAGTGTTTCAAATTGAAAACTAAATGGGAATTAAAAATGTTGTTTCGATGTTGGTTTTGAAAAAAAGTATTTTGAACTACATTTTGAAATATCAAGTACAAGTCATTAAATACTGTCAATTATAGTCACTACAAAAAAGAACTTTTCCAAAAACAATCACTCAACAAAGGAATCCTGCCAAATTTGTCACTGAACTATTTGTAGTTCTAAAATGGTCATTACACTAATATAAAGTGTTTCAAGTTGGAATTTAAAATGTAAATCAGAAAGTTGTTTGGATGATATTTTCTTTTCCATTGAGTTTTGTGTTTAAGAAGTAAAATGAATGAAAATGTAAAATGAGTTGATGTCAAAACAAGGCCTTAGTATTTTAGATTTTCATTTTCAGTATAAGTTTGCATTAAATCTTTGGAAAGTATCTTTACTTTCTCCACACAGACAATTAAAAGGCCTAAGGCGTTTAAGCTCAAGGGTTGCAATGGCTCCACCAATGGGAGCTAAACCTTAGTTGTATCATGATGTAATTGGGGTGAATTACCGAGAAATGTACTAGTGTGATTCAAGTCGTTTAGCCTCTCTTATTGTAAAAAAAAAAAAAAAAAAAATGCCAGCCTAAGGGAATGAAGCAAATGACCTCAAGACTATACAGAATTTGTAGAAAATTTGTTAATGATTAAATTCCTTTACCCTCTAAAAAAGAAGAAAAAAAGAAAAAGATCCCTCCTGAATTTGTTTTGTTCTATGAAATCCTAGGTTCACTGCAGTTTTTGACAAAACTAGCTGGACATCTTAAACTCATTTCAATGCTCCTTAGAGTTTGAGCAGTACATGACTAGTATAGGCTTACTACAAATCCTAATGTTTGCACCGATTTAAATATCATTCATAGAAACCTGGAGATTCTGATGCAGAGGCAGAAGAATTGCATGATCTATTCACAGAAATGCCACATAATAATATTCAAATGAACCCTAGAAAGCTAAAATTCTGCAAATGTATGCATTTGTCCACACCACAGGTATCGTTCCAACAAGCTAGCTCATTGTAAGAGAGAGTTCAATTGAGATCGGAATGTAAGACCTGAAATCGCTTTCCCCACTCAGATGATCGTTGGAAGTTATCCAGCAGGGGAAGTTATCAACTCTCTTCTTGTTACCAATGTTTAAGACCCTTCAGACTATTGCAATTGAACAAAGATACCAGAAAGCTTTCCTTCTTTTAAAGATTCCAACTCAGATCAACAGTTTCTAAAACTACAACTGGAAAATGATATCTCAGGCATACATATATACAGCCACTGAAGTTGTTTCTTCTTAGATTATGCACTCCAAGAGAATTTCTATGTTCCAACAAATAAGGCGATACAGAGTACCGTTTCAAGATATTGTTAAATGAGACAAGTATTTGAAGATCACTTGCATTGCAGAGTGATTTGGGAATACTACCCACAACCTTACTGTTTGCAATGGAGAAGAACTTGGCATTTGGTTAGGTAATTTCCAATGTCTTCAGGAATTGAAGAAACAAACCTGTTGCTTGAAACATCACAAAAGCTAGCAGTAAGATGGGTGGGGTTGGGAGTTGCCCACCGAGTAAATTCGAGTGCAGATCAAGATGAAATAGATTTTTAAAGCTATAACTTATCAAGGTTCTTGAAAATGTGTCAACTAGTTATGAGAAAGATGGAACACCTGAACATTTCCATCTTCCCATACCCAGCTCGGTATTTCACCTGCGATTTTGATTATTGAAAGGCCTAGAATCACTATTCATGACTGGTTTTTCAGGAATGAAGAGTTTCTTATATATTCTGCAAGAGTTTCTTACAAATACAGCTCCGCATATCTGTGTAAACTACCAACTTCTTGTATGAAAGCGAAAAATAAGAAAGTTGCGGCAACTTTCTAAAAGTGTTCAACTCAATAGTTCCATTCAACCAGTTCCAAGGAAGATAAAAGACTCGTAAGATTCTGTATATTCAAACAGGAGATCCAACACCGGCCCTTCTAAATTACTCTCTCCGTCCCAAAATGATTGTCCAGTTTGGAGCAAGATTGCTGGCTAGTTGCTTTACTAATTTCACCAGAAAATTTGTTGAAGGAAAGCCCCAAAGATGTAAAGGGATGGCATACAGAAAAGGAATCCAGGGATTTGCCCCTCCAACAAATTGTTACTCAAGTCAAGAAGCAGGAGATTCTCAAATGTTATGTTAACCACTGGAACAAGGAAATATTAACTGAAAATCTGTTATTTCCAAGGTCAATTTTAGTAAGATTACTTCTGGACTGATTAAAAATAGGAACAGAGCCATTGAAGTGATTAACAACCAAGTTTACAGATACCAGGTGGGTAAGGCTTTCCACTGAACTAGGAACTGGCCCTGTAAATTTGCAGCAACTCAAGTATAACTGGGACAACATTCTAAGATTACCAATGTAATCTTGAAAAATCCTGAGAACTGAGTGAAGAGATGAATCTGCAGAAACATCCCCCAAGATTTTCATTGAAGCACAAGCCTAAGGTTCAAAGAGTTGGTACCTGGAATATTTTCTTTGAAGTTGGCCCGGAGAACCCACAAAACCACAAACTCAAGGCAGTCAGATTGAGGAAATCCCCGAGAAAACATTGGAATTTGGCCTGGAAAACTATATAAATCAAGACGTATGACAGTAGGAGACTTGAGTTTTGCCAGAGAAGAACAAATGTGCCTAGAAAGCTGATAATTTGATAAGCTCAAAACTTGCAAATCAGGCACTGAAGATGATAGAACCTGGCACCAGTCATGATGCCCTTGTGCCTGCTGAAAGATCTATCATCCCATCAAGGGCGTTCTCAGACAAATTTAACCTCCACAGAAATGGAAAACTAAACAAACTACTGGTTTCATTTACACCTCCAGAAATGGATTCCTTGCTAAGATCGACCCCAACACTTGATTATTACCACTTCCCTGATTCCACTCCACAAGCTTGGTGGAAACCCATGAATCAAACTTCAAATTGTGTTTGAGTTGAAGTAACAACATTTTCTAATCTTGAAGCCACTGCCCAGATGCTAATAAACATGAATGCAACAAAATTCCAAAGGAAAAGATACAAACTTACAACATCATTCTCAATTTTTCTTTGTTAATCTGTTGTTCTCAGAATAACTTTTGAAGACAAGTTAAGGAGCTGAAGATGCATCTTTACAGTTTCTTGGAAGATGGGCAGTGTTCTTTTTTTTTTTTAATTAAAACAAAACACCAGAATCAAGAATGAAATATGCAGGGCAACATCATCTGGATTTTGTTGTTTCTCAGAAGATGTGCAACTAGAATTTTTATCAATCTTTTGAATTAAGACACGAAGCGACCCCCACACGGAGCCAGGGGAATCATCTTGTCGCAATCTTCGACTATTTTTAGTTTTATGGGGGACAAATCATTTAGAAATATTATTCATTTTGTCCAAAAAAAAAAAAAAGGTTATAGTTTTCTATGAATGGACATAGGATGAAATCGATACAACTAAGGACCATTTTCAGATTTTAGTCTTCTTAATAGATGTCATCTAGTGAACTTTATTCTATGTATTCATAAAACATGTGTGCTTGTATATTTGAAAGGTGCATCGCAAAACCACAAATTGTGTTGCCGAGAGAGATAATGACAAGATATATGTTGTCTGTTGCCGTTAGAGCATGAAGAGAACCAATCCAACAGAAATTACTATTAAAACACAACCTTTGATTCAATGTATAAGATTTTGATCCCGGATGAATTTAAATGCAATAAAGTTGCATAGAACTATTTAAACGACTTTTTTTTTAATACCGATTTAGTGAGTGGGGTTATCTTAAAGCTGTCTAAAATTCGAACAACTTCTTTTCAGAGTTTAAGGCTATGTTGGGATTATTGTTTTGGTTTGTGCTTTGTGATTTTTTTTTTTGCGAGATTAAGATGTGTTTTGAGATATGTTTCGATATTAATTCTAAAAATACGATTAGACAAAAATTTTTTTTTTTCCTTGGTTAACCACCACCAGTTGCCGCGGCACCACCGTCAACGGCAACCGGCCGACCAAGATTCCAGCCAAGTCCCCAAAATTTTGCCGGTGGTAGTCTGGGGCGGCGGCGCCCTGCAGTGATCAATGGTGGTCAAGGAGGTGATGTTTGGTGGAGGCAAAAAAAAAAAATAATTAATTAAATAATTATGTGAAATTTTTTTTTTGGTGAGTTCACAAAAAAAAAACTCGCGTTTGGAGTATTTTGAATACACAAACCATAAAATCAAATTCGGACTCACAGTTCAAACAGGTTCCAAGTCTCATCTAGGGTACGAGCATGACAAATAAAATTTAGAATTAATGTGCTCTGCTCGAATATTTAGACTCGGGTTTGGACTTGTGGTGAGCGGTGACAATTTACACGAAAATGATTTGGATTTTGTATTTTCTCCTCCATGGATCATTATTATCATGATTATTATATATTGCGTGCGTAAAAAGCCTCAAACTAATAATTAATAATCCAGTTTTTATTGATCATCTCTCAACTTAGACCTCTTGATATTGGTTACAGCCATCATGATGAACTATCGATCGGGCAAAATGGGAAAGAGCATTCAAAATGATCTCAGATCGAATTCGGAAACAAGTCACCAAGTTCAGCTTGATGATCAGGCACACATTCTTGGCATATTCTTGTTGAATTACATGTTGAAAAATAAGCAACAAATACAACTTGCGAAACATTTCGTTACACCAAATTCTCACAGAATTCGGAAACAAACAAAAAGAAAGGCAACAATTGATGGAAAGTGTTAAGCGTTACAGCGAGAGAAAGCAACCAAATTGCAACAAATCACCATGTGCATATGTTGAAAGAGTGCTGCAGATCCATCATCAATTAACCTGACAAAGCCAAAAAGATAACTTTTTTCACAATCCAAAGAAACCTACTCCCTCTGCCTGGACAATAATTATGAGACGGAGGGAGTAAAAAGTAATGAAATATGTTATATACCTTTTCACGAATATTAGTAAATTAAATTGGCTCAACAAAACAACTAACGTGATCGATCGATACTCTAGTGCCATTTTAATCCCTTACTCAAACTTTGATTCTATTACATCTTTGGGAACTCAATTAATTGTATTAAAAGTTTTAACTTATATGAAACTAACGTACCTAACGCTTTCCTGGTGGCGGGCACAAGCCGATCTCGTTACACTTCCGTCCGTCTGGTAATACAGTTACCACCGTTGTCGAAACCAAATTTTCAACACTATCAACAGTAGTGCGGGCATCAATCGTTACTGTATTTACAACGCCGCCGACGGCGCCGGAGAGATCTTGCAAACTACGGCGGTGCTGCGGTAGCTGGCGGCTGCTCGAAAACGAGAAAAGAAAAACATTTAGGAAAATTGCAAGAATGAAAATCCTATGAGCCATCTTGATTAATGTTGATGTATTAACGTGGCTTTTTCGGTACAAACATATATAGGCCCAGCTTCTGATTCCCAGCTCTCCAAAAAAAAAAAAAAAAAAACATTTTTTAAAAGAAAAGTCTTCCCCCAATATGGATTGATTAATTCATCGTGGTTCGTGTTGCTTCATTGAAGAAGAAAATGCTTAGTGCGTGGGTTTGAAAATTATTATTGTAGGATTATCTGTACGTCGTTCTAATTATTTAGCTGATTATTATGTTTGCAAGTTGTAAATGATAATGATTTATTCAATCAAATTTAATCCGACATAACTGGATCGGATCATGCTCTTAGCTTGCATTGCTCGCTGAATTAAATTGCTGTTCAGGAGGAATATACGCATGATTTTTTTGGCTTTTTAATTTTTTTTTCTAACACTTTCCGGCACATTTCTTGTGAGATTCGATCTCTACGCATCAACCATATTCACTAAAAAAATGTTACCGCACATATTAGGACTTATCTTCGTACGTCGTTAATGAGACTTAGAATAATTGGGATGGTGTTTCATTGTGTTGTGATTTACAATATACACAGTATATATAAACAATAACAAAACTCTATACACAAGACTATTATAGTAAATATATATATAGATATATATATATATATATATATATATATTACAATAACGAGAATTCAATGATGTTGAGTAGTTAAGATCTCAAAGTAGATTTCCCGAATCAATTTCATATATGGGAGGAAGTTTTCTCCCTAAGAGTAAGAGAATATAATATGGGGTTTTAACATTTTTATTATTTTTTTTCTCTGGCAAGAAAGTCGTTGGGTGCAAGTTTGGGTGCATGTCATTGGCCGGCAAAATAGGTTTCCCTCAAAAAATTACTAACCCTATAGCTGGAAAATAATTTTTAACATTTATGAATAAATAGAGGCTAGCTCATCAAATATTCGTTCAGGATTTCCCTGCCTATAACTAACCCTACAAAAAGTCGTCGCCCATAATTGATTAATTAGATATCAAAAAAAAAAAAGAAAAGTGTTTAGTGCGCGGGTTTAATTTAATCTTACTCATTGACAGTTGGTCAAATGATTATAGGCTACTAATGTCGCTATTTGTAATGACTATTCATTTAATCAAAATTTTGATCCAATAAAACAGGATCATGCTTAACTTGCATTATGCGATTTAAAGTTGAACTTGCATACACATACTTCATTTATTTGTAACGCAAACATCCATCACAGATATCTTATATGAGATTTGTTGTCTCCACATCAAATAAATCTACTTAAAATTTTACCGCTCATATTATGTGACTCATACATATATTCGTTAGTAGTGATTAAGAAAGAGTGTTCTCTTAGAGTAGATTAAAAATCGATCGATTCTCATAATGGAAGAAACTTTTTCCCAATGAGAATAAAACATGAGAATAAAGTGTAATATAATTACCATTTAGGGTTTACTGTAGCGGTCAGAGTAAAAAAAATCTTAATTTTGGGTTTTATTTTTCTTTTTTAAAAAAAAAAAAATTGAATTTTGAATTATTTACGGTAACTTGGTTAATTTTTTAAGTTACAGTAGGCCCAAAGTTAAAAGTGCAACATAATTACTATTTACTGTGTACTTAAAGTAAATAGTAAATAAAAAAAGTAATTTTAAAAATAATGATAAATTTTAAAATTGTACAATAATATTTTTAATTAAGAAATAATATTTTAACAATTAAATAATGAAATTTGAATTTTAAAATATTTTTAATGATTTAAATTTTAATAAAAATTTAAATTAAATTAAAAGACAAAAATACCCCTGATTCCGGCATGTCAACGACCAGAAATAGTGAAATGGGACCAAGAAAGTGTGAAAACATAATGTTTGGGACTACGATATTGAAATGTTAATGTAAGAACGTAAATTCAATTAGGCCCAAATGTAAGGGACCATTTGGACATTTTAGTCGTAAATTCATAAATTTATAATTTACAAGGTAGCAAACAACCTTGAGGGCACTGTTAATAAGTACTTATAAAGTAAGATTAGTTAGTGACGAAGGCAATCCTGATGGCGGCGAGTCAAGGGTCAACTAGGACGGGGATCTACAAGACAAGGGTTGACACTCAGATACCAAAGTTAGTCTAGTTAGAGAAATGGCATAAATACACAATTAGAGAGAGAATAAATAGTGATAATTCACTCATTGAAATGAATGTGTTGGGATATATATAGTTCACTATTTAGGAAGTGTCCAAAAGTGGGACCCATGTAAGACCCACAGGAAACCTTTTGTGCATTTGGGCCGCTGGACCCATTCCTTTAAAAGTCCAATGGAGTTCCTAAATGGACTGTATTAGAAAATTGCTTCATCAAGAGCCCCTGTTGAGCCCAAAAGAGTCATGTGATTTTGGGCTTAACATCACAATAAGAAACCCACTCCGGTGTAGCCCATTTTCAAACTAGGGCTTTTACCATTTATCCTAATTTTTACCTAGCGGGAAAATGAAAGGCCCTGGGTAGGGATGAACGGCGCGAACCGTCGTAATGATGGTTTTGTTGAATCGAGGCGACCTTTGCCCTTCCCAGAGGTACTATATAAAGGAGGAGATAGAATCATTTGCACTCTTCCCACCTTTGCTCCTGCTTTCTTTTCTCTTCTTAGCAATAAACTCTATTTCTTCTAGCGTACAATTCCGACAACCCTCTTTTCAGCAATTTTCTTGGTCGAGGTCGAATGTACTTATTTTCTTTTCATTCTCTTGCTTTTCACCTTCATAGCCTCCTAGGGTTCGATCATGGATAACAAAGTCAGAGTCGGGGATGTCCCAAGTCGTCTACAAGACACTGATTTAGAAGTGTTGGAGACGAAGTATAGTTTGACTGCGTTCGAGCCGACGTTACCCGAGGGCGATCAGAGGCGGACGCCCTGCCTCAGGAAAAGATGACCATCTATGCTAAGTTTCTCGAGTATGGTCTTCACCTACCCATCCTCCCCTTGTGCTACCAGATCCTTCGGGCTTACCAACTACCTCTACCTCAGATGACTCCTAACATCATCACGACGGTGTTGGCTTTAGTGTTTGTCTGTGAAAAGGTCAGGGTCGTCCCCGACGTGTTTTTGTTTAGGTGCTTTTATAAGCTTATTCGAGGGGCCAAAGGTTTTCCGAGTTGGTACAGTGTTACTCAAAACTCTAAGGGTCCGAAGAAAGAGCTGGTGTCAAGGAGTGAGGCGTCCAAGCCTTGGAAGGCGGCCTATAAGTCATGGAGGGTCGAATATCTGTATGTAAATTCGTCCTTTCCTGATCTGCCGTCTTGAAACTATGACCTCGAATTTGAAAAGGTCCTCGACCCTTGGACTGAACATGATAAGACAGAGATGCTGAGGCGGAAGCCGGACATAGACAAGTTGGAGGCATGGACGAAGTCCTATAACTACTTTTTTATTGCCTCTATTACTGATACAATAGTTAATTCGATCAGAGGTATGGTCTTCGACTCGTCGAATCTAACGGCTTTTTCCTTCGCATTTTGCTTTAGGTAAATTTTTACTAATGGGGAGAAAGTCCGCTTTTGGTATTACAGATGAGCCCGAAGAGGAGGCCCCGTCTCAACAGCCCAAGCAGTCTGTGTCAAAGCAAACTCCTCGTCTAGAAGGAGGGAAGAAATCAGACGAGGGAAAGAAAGACTCGTCCTCAAATCCAGAGAAGCGCACGGGTCCAGGCCCTCAAAACAAATTCCTCTCTTCCATTTTAAACAAACGTTCGTCCTTGTCTCAAGGGGGGGAAGCTGAGAAGAGAGTGAAGTTCACCCCACAGACCGCCCCAAATGACTCAGTGGTTGGTGGGAAGAAGGGTCTTACACCCGACGAGCTACTGAAGGAGACATATACTGACAAGGGTCTCCTTACTCGTCCTGCCAAGGCATCGCAGGTGCCTCTGGGCCATGCATTCGTAGAATTTAACCCCCTGAAGGTGACGGGACCAGAGATTCAAGTCCCAGACGACCCTTCGATTGCTACTGCATGGTGCAGGTAAGCCTTGATTATATCTTCTTTTTGCTTGGTTTGATTTTTCTTAACCCGCGTCCCCTTTCAGCCTCTTCAGGTCGAGGCTGCATTCGGCCAACTTGCCAGAAATTTGGACAACTTAGTGACGGCGAATGAGCTGGCTGTGGCAGAAAGAGTGGGGGAGCTGGAGAAGGCGAGGGCGGAGATAAAGCAACTGAAGAAAGAAAATTCACACTGAAAGAAACAAGCTCATTCTGCGAGGAGAAAGTGGCCAAGCTAAAAGAATCTGCGAGGGCTCAGTTAGAAGAGTTGATGGTTCTGAAGTCGGACCTCCCCCAATAAATCCTAGCCGCATTGAGGTTTTATCTCAATTCGCAGGCATTTGCTAGGGGGGTCGAATAGATCATGACTCCTGTCATTGAGATGGGGATGAGAGACCACGCAAAGATGGTCAGAGATGCCCTGCACGCAGGGGGGAGTGTTCGCGCCCTGGTGGATAAGTATTCGGACGAAGCCATGGATGGGGCGACCTCACAGATCCGCCTTTGTCGTAAGGCCAGGAAATTCTTCAGGGACGTGGATTTGGGTGGCATGAAACTTTCGAGGAGATATGCAAGGTTTGCCCGACCATTACTTCCCTCGAAGATCTTCTTCAGATAGGTCAGCCGCCCTCGTTCCTATACAAGTTGTCGGACGTCGTTGGGTCTCCCATCTCAACTCCTCTATGTCTAGATGAGGAGGCAGCATTAATGGCTCAGCAGAGGGTGGAGTCCTCGGAGAGTGACCGGCCCTCAAGAGACGCAAGTAGGTCGACTACGTCGGGGACTAACAACTCAGATTTCAGCAATGAAGACTTCACCGGGGGCGAGGTGAACAATTAATAGTTTTTAGGGATTTTGTACTTAGGAGTTTAGGTCGATGCGTAGAGGCATCTTCGTTTGTCTGATTCCTTTGTACTTTTATGAAAGTTTTTCTTTTTCATTATTCGACCACCCGTACCCCATCATTTTGTTAATGTAATGATTATTTATATAGGTAGTTTTAGCAAATATAGTCGATGCCAGAGTAAGCCCTAAGAGGTCGCCTAAAAGGGTTCCTTCGACTTCGGGTTGTAGGCTAGACGATGGCAACCCATATATAAACTTAACGCTTCCCGACCCTAACTTCGACCCCGACGCGTGCCCTTATTATTCGATAATAAGTAGGGCTTCAATTGAGTTTTCCCTTAGAGGGGAACATCAAATGTTGAATCTGGAAGGTAGTCTTCGGGATAGTATTAGGTCCATCCAAAATGCAGAATTAGAAACCCTTAGGGCGACCATAGTTGACCTCAAGAAGGAGGTGGCTAATTTACATCAGACAAACGTGGACCAGCAAAAGTATTGGGAAGACCATGTGAAGAATTTTGTGAAGATGGACGCAGAAACAAATCAAAGGTTCAGGATGGTCGAAGCAAGGCTACGCAAGAAGAAGAGGGGTGAGGGTTTTATTAATCCCGACCCGAAGACTTTATCCCCCGTAATTATTATGAGAGTGTATTAACTCATCTTCGGAGGGCGTATGCTCTTGTTGCCGTTAAATGGGATAGATCGTCAGAGAAGGTTGTGCGTCTTCGAGCGCACGTGGGAAGTTTAAGGTCGGCCCTTCAACACTCTGTGTCTCGGATCATGGAATTGGGAGGTGAATTTGACCCAGAAACACAGTGGCCATATGAATGCGACGTCCTAGAGGACACACCTCAGTCTCCGACCAGGTAAGCCGAAAGGCAAATATATGAACACGATGCTTTATTTCATGAGCTAGGTTGAACTAGCTAAGCTTGTATAGGATAGGGGAAGCGAGGTTGTAATATTGTTGTATAAAGGTTCGAGATCTCATTAGAATTTGACCTTAGATTTTTGTAGATTTTGCAATGAAAACTCAAGCCCCCAAGTGTGTATGACCAAGTTCGACCTTCTATATTTTATGTTATTTTAACCAAGTGTAAGGCAATAATGTGAGACTATTTGTAAGGAATATATTTTGGACGAGTGTACGAACCTTTTGTAAATTCGAGTCACTCGTGCTCCTTCCCCCGAGTGTCATGTTATTGTCGATTTAACACTTGTATTTTATTTATACGTTCGCGGAGTCAGGCGTCACCTATGGATGGAGTCATCGACGGCCAGCGGAGTTGGACGACCTTAGAAAAATCCAAGACAGAGCCTACAGGTAAGTCATCGACCGCCAGCGAGGCTAAACGACTTAAAAAAGAAGCCCCAGACTCGCCTATCAGACTTTGTCGTTGCCCGCCAGTGGGGTCGGACGACCTTAGAAAAGCCGAGCCTAAGGGTGAGTCGTCGACCGCCTGCAGGGTCGGACGACCTTAGAAAAATCCATGGTCGAGCCTAGGAGTGAGTCGTCGACCGCCAGCGAGGTCGGACGACTTAAAAAGAAGCCCCGGACTCGTCTGTCGGACTTGGTCGTCGACCGCCAGCAGGGTCGGACGACCTTAAAAAAATCCATTGCAGAGCCTAAGGGTGAGTCGTCAACCACCAGCTGGGTCGGACGACTTAAAAAGAAGCCCCGGACTCGCCTGTCGGACTTGGTCGTCGACCGCCAGCGGGGTCGGACGACCTTAAAAAAATCTATGACGGAGCCTAAGGGTGAGTCATCGACCGCCAGCGGGGTCGGACAACTTAAAAAGAAGCCCCGGACTCACCTGACGGTCTTGGTCGTCGACAGCCAGAGGGGTCGGACGACCTTTGAAAAATCCGTGGCGGAGCCTAAGGGCGAGTCGTCGACCGCCAGCGGGGTCGGATGACTTAAAAAGAAGCCCCGGACTCGCCTGTTGGACTTGGTCGTCGACCGCCAGCGTGGTCGGATGACCTTAGAAAACTCCATGGCGGAGCCTAAGGGTGAGTCATCGACCACCAGCGGGGTCGAACGACTTAAAAATTGGAGCGCCAAGATTTGGAAAAAGGTGAATATATTAGCAACAAGTCATACTTCAAGGAGTACAAGAGGTAAGGCATTCCCTATACTGTGCCGTCAAAAAGATTACAAAATGGTGTGCCTTCGGACGAGGCTACACATGGAACTTCTTCAGGTTCTGGATATTCCACCATCGAGGAAGAGGGACGGGGTCGTTATGACATGTCTGTAGTCGATAGCCTCCCGAGGGTGAGGCTTCCACAATCTTATAAGGACCTTCCCAATTGGGAGACAACTTTCCATTCGGTAAGGTGTGGCTTACACCATTTCTGCGGAGGACGAGATCGCCCACAGCAAGGTCACGGCTCCGAACTCGAGCATTGTAGTACTTCATCTGCTGCTGCTTGTACTGAGCTTCTCTGACCTTGGCACAGTCTCTCCTTTCATCCAAGAAGTCTAGGTAGATACGGGTCAAGTCTTCATTTTCCTCTTCCACGAAAGTGACCAGACGAGGGCTCAGAACTTTGATCTCAGCCGGGATGACTGCTTCCATTCCATAGACCAAGGAAAAGGGGGTAGCGCCAGTGGCAGTTCGCATGGTCGTCCTGATGGCCTAGAGCACATGTCGAACTTCTTCCAGCCACCCTCCTCCAGCTTTGTGTAACCGGGTCCGAATACCCCGTAAGATGGCCCTGTTGATGTTTTCAGCCAAACCATTGGCCTGAGGGTGCGCTACAGTGGCAAACCTCCTTTCTATGTTCATTTCTTCGCACCACCTTCGGAAGGTTCCTGACTCGAACTGCGTCCCGTTGTCCGAAATGAGTACCCTTGGGATTCCGAACTGACAGACAATATTCTTCCAAAAGAAGTGGGATACGGCCTCCCCAGAGATCAACGCGAGGGGTTTGGGTTCAACCCATTTGGAAAAGTAATCGATGGCGACAATGAGATGACACAACTTTCCCGGCGCCATAGTGAAATGCCCGAGGATGTCTAAACCCCACTTGTAAAAGAGTCACTGACTGTCAATGGGAACATCTCGTGCTGAGGAAGTCGAGGTATCGGGGCATGCTTCTGACATTGGGTGCATTTGAGGACGAGTTCGAAGCAATCCCTAGCCATGGTCGGCCAATAGTACCCGGTTCTGAGAAGTCTTTGTGCTAAGTTCCGAGCTCCCAGGTGAGCTCCACAAGCCCCTTCATGCATGCTCTGGATTAGCAGGTTGGCCTCGTCTGGAGGGACACACCGATACAGGGGGGACAAGTATCCGTGCCTGTAAAGGATGCCATCCCTCAATAAGTAGTTTGACGCCTTCAACCTGATTTTCCGCTCTTTATTAGGATCGGGAGGCAGTACTCCATCTCTCAGGTACCGGATATAGGGAGTCATCCACGCCTCACCTTCTTTCACAGTTACCATGACTTCATTATTTTCGACGCTAGGTCGAGGAAAGGGTCTCAACCAAAACAAGCTGGGTAAGATGAGCGAACGCAGAGAATGCTAGCTTACTAAGGGTGTCGGCCCTTTTGTTCTGTGATCTCCGAATGTATTGGATCTTGAATCGAGCAAACTTGCCACTCATCCTCCGAACTTCATCCAGATACTTCTGTAAAGAGGCTTCACGAACTTCATATAACTCCAACACATGATTGACGACTACCAATGAGTCGCTGTAAACTGAAACTGATTCGGCCTTCATCTCGAGGGCAAGCTTTAGCCCAGCTATAAGCGCTTCATACTCGGCTTCATTGTTGGTGGTAGGAAACTCCAGTCGAAGAGTGTAAGAGATTTCGGAGCCGTGGGGGTCGACCAGAATGAGACCTGCTCCCGATCCAGAACTTGCAAATGATCCGTCAACATAAAACTGCCATACGTCATCCGCGGGAGGTTCTTCTCTTAACTGTAAGACTCCAGCGTCGACCTCCAGGATTTCAACTTCTCTACGAGGAACCTCAACAAGGAAATCTGCCAAGACTTGTGCCTTGATGGCCGTCCGATGCTCGAATTTGATGTCGTGTTCACCTAGCTCGATTGCCCACTTAGTCATCCTTCCTAAGATCTCTGGCTTCCTTAGCACCTACTGTATTGGTTGGTCAGTTCGCTCACTAATGGTATGGGCTTGAAAGTAGGGCCACAACTTTCGGCGGCCACGACCAAACAAAAGACGACCTTCTCCACTAAGATGTAACGGGCTTCTGCCTCGTGAAGTGCTTTACTAACAAAGTATACTGGCAACTGCCGATCCTTGAGGTCCTGGACGAGGACGGCACTCAAAGTTGTCTCCCCTACCACATGTAAAGCGATAAGACTTCCCCCCGACTCGGGAGTCGTCAGGGTGGGAAGAGACTTCAAATGCTCCTTTAACTGGGCGAAGGCAGTTTGACATTCTTCATCCCATTCGAACGATGGAAGTTTTGTAACACCTTGAAGACGGGTAGACCATTCTCAGCAGTTTTAGACAAGAATTGTCCCAACGCAGCCATCGACCCTGTTAAGTTCTACACTTCTTTGACGGACCGAGGTTCCCGCATGTCAAGGACAGCCAACACTTGATAGGGGTCCCATCTATCCCACGTTGCAAGACCATCACGCCCAAAAACTTCTCCGATCCTACACAATAAATGCACTTCTTCGAATTAAGCTTCATGTTCACTCGACGAAGAGTCTCAAAGGTTTCCTTAAGGTCATCCATGATCGATGATAAGCGAACACTCTTCACAACCATATCGTCGACATAGATCTCCATGTTACGTCCCATTTAGGTGCGGAATACTCGATTGGCCATCTGCTGGTACGTGGCTCCTGCATTCTTCAATCCGAATGGCATCTTTTCATAGCAATAGATTCCACGGTTGGTGATGAACGCGGTCTTCTCAGTGTCCTCCTCGGCCATAAGGATTTGGTAGTATCCCTTGTAAGTATCGAGAAAGCACAA
The DNA here is from genome assembly GCA_949775105.1 of Oldenlandia corymbosa var. corymbosa. NCBI lineage: Eukaryota > Viridiplantae > Streptophyta > Magnoliopsida > Gentianales > Rubiaceae > Oldenlandia > Oldenlandia corymbosa. The sequence continues at coordinate 4,661,222 of OX459123.1, forward strand.
AACCGAACATCCAGCTATAGCGTCAACCTTTTGTTCGATGGTAGGCAAGGGATAGCAATCCTTCGAGCAATGCTTGTTGAGGTCGGTGAAATCCACATACATCCTCCACGATAAGTTGGGCTTCTTCACCATAACTGGGTTGGCCAACCAGGTCGGGTAGAGGATTTCTCTAACCACGGACACGGACAATAGTTTGACGACCTCAACATCAACTACTGCGCTCCTCTCTGGTGCCATCTTCCTCTTCCTCTGCTGAATTGGATGGGCGTTGGGGTCGATGTTGAGACGGTGGATACCCAGTTCCACGGGGATCCCCATCATGTCCGACGGCTCCCACGCAAAGGCGTACTGATATTCCTGAAGTAGCCGAACACCATCTCTCGAAGACTGGGGGGTAAGACGCGTCCAAGCTGGATGACCCGGTCTTCTACATATGGGTTGATCGGGACGGCGTCATATTCGCCATCAGGTTCTACATCCTCCAATTCTGGTTCCTTGGTCCGCCTTCTAGTGCACTGGGGGTCTGTCTCACGGACCATGTTGAACTCCGACACCTTCATCAGCAGCTCGTTTCCTTTCTTCATTGCGACGACCATGCACTGCTTGGCCATCTGTGGATTTCCTCGAACCTTCGCTATTCCGGCAGGTGTTTGAAATTTCATGATCAGATGGTAGGGGGAGTAAACAGTTTTGGTTTTGCACATCCAGGGTCGACCCAATATGGTGTTAAAAGGGGTGACCACGTCCATCACAGCAAAATCACACATCACCGTCTTTAGCCAAGGATGGCTTCCTATAGTCACAGCAAGGGTAATTACACCTAAGGGCACAATCACATGATTGGAGAAACCTACCAGCGGCGTCGGAGCCGGTCGAAGCATGGCTCGATCAAGGTCGAGTTTTTGGAAGCAGTCCTAGTACATGATGTCCACTAAGCTCCCGTTGTCCGCGTACACGCGTCGCACCACCCGATTGGCGAGAATGGCTTCGATCACGAGCGCATCCAATCTTTCAGCTGTATTGAGGATGACATCTTGGTCGGAGAAGGTGATTTCTTGGTCGAGCATCACGTTTTAACCTTGACATACTCTTAACAGCAAGGCATGCCCCGAATATAGCCCCCATAGGGGTAGCCAAGATTTTATGAGCCTGCGCCTGGTCCTCTGCATTATCTGTTACCTCGACCTCGGCTTTTGCGGGCGGGTTCTTGGCGTCATTTTTCTTCCATTTTTGGTTCCGCCTACCCTTAAAGCCTGCATTCCCGCTCCCGGTCTTCTTGAGATATTGTTGAAATTTTCCCACCCTGAGACCCTCTTCGATCTGCTGCTGGAGATCCTGACAGTCTTCAGCAAAAAAGAAATCTTACAGATCCACAAAGGTGAATTCAAAACCCCCTTACGGACAAAGAACATCGGATCATCTGATGAGTGGTGTCAGTTTGGCTTCATATTTAGGAGCATTGGCGGTCGTCCACCGATCCTCAGGCTTCTTTTCCTTCCTATCTCCTTAGAAAGCTTCTTGAGCTCGCCGAAGCAATTCTTCCTTGCAAACCTCCTTTTCGACTATCTCCTAGAGCTTTTGGGTACTCTCTGGCTGCTTGTCCATAAGCTTTCCTCGAAGAGCACCCCCCGGACCAAAGGGGGAGAGACCGTTAACAATTCTACTTGGACAACAAGGTCATCTATCTAGTCGATGAGCATCAATTCCTTGTTAAATCGGTCATAGTATTGGGCCAATGTCTCATTTTTCCCTTGACTCACAGACACCAATTCATGGATGGACTTGGAGGTGTTCTTACTAGAAAAGAATCGGACATGAAGCATCCGGCTCAACTCCTGGTACGAACCCACACTCCCTGGAGGCAGACTATCAAACCACGTTCAGGGCCTGTCAGAGAGAAAAGTTGGCAAGGCCTTGGCCATAAGTTCACGGGACGCACCCTGCAGGTCCGTAGCCGCAGTATAGTCGACCAGGAAGCTGACGGGGTACGACTCTCCTCCATACTTCTTGATATCTTCGGGCAATTTGAAGTTGTCAGGCTTAGTGCACATCCGAATATGCTCTGGAAAGGGGCTCTGACTAATCTCCTGCCCTCCGAGAATAGCCTCCAATCTTGGGTCAAGCCCCAGAATCACAGTGGGTCGACTCTCATCTACCATAGGGATGACGAGTCGTGGAGTTTCTAAGACATCAGGGTGTTTAGCAGCAGGCTCATCCCTTCTGTCCCCGGACGGTCGGTGTGACCTGCGCTTCTACCCCACATACTGTAAACTGGTGCTCCGACCCCTATCTTTCCTTCCATCGTAGTCCTCCTCGAACTGACGAACCTTCTTTCGGACCTCCGGTTATTTGTTGGACAGGGCCTTCCAGAAATCCAGATCGTGACCATGGTCAGAAGGTCGGTGAGATTTAGCAGCCCCGGACGGTTGAGGGGAATGTCGACGGTCGCGGTCATCTTCCGTATCATAATGAGAGTGACCGCGTCTCCGCTCCGAATGTCTTCGCGAGTGAGCTTCCCTATCTCCTGTTCGGGATGTGCGGTCGTCCTCCCGGTTCTCCTCAAGAGTCCTTCTTGGCAAGCGCCTAGCTGACTCTCTCACTACTTAAGATCTAACGGTAGGGCGCCGGCTAGTGCCTTCCTCAGGTCTTGCCCTAGTAGAGACCATAACTCTGGTAGAGCTCTTGGACTCACCCTCGACCAAGTATATGCGTTCCCACAATTGGCACCACTTGAGGAAGGCAAATCCCGATGAGGGCGAGTCAACGGTCAACTAGGACGGGAACCTGCAAGACAAGGGTTAGCACTCTGATGCCAAAGTTAGTCTAGTGAGAGAAATGACATGAATACACACTTAGAGAGAGAATGAATAGTGTGACTTCACTACCTGAAATGAATGTCTTAGGGTATATATAGTTCACTACTTTGGAAGTGTCCAAAAGTAGGACCCATGTAAGACCCACAGGAAACCTTTTGTGCATTTGGGCCGCTGGGCCCATTCCTTTAAAAGCCCAATGGAGTTCCTAAATGGGCTGTATTAGAAAATCGCTTCATCAGTTAGTTAAGAGGACCTCAGGTGGGAGGAGAAGACTACTTCGGATCGGAGACTTTTCTCACCAGTTGATAAATTAGTAATTGTTAAAATCAGTTTAGCTTTAACAGTTACATGTATTGATATAAAGAATACCTTTTGGCCTGGTACTTTTTGCGTGAAGATGTATATATGAAATGAAACCATTATTGGATATACTAAAACTCTTCCACAGGACCACATCAGGTCTATAAGCTCAAGAAGCCATTTTAGGATTTAAAGCACGAAAAACTTAAAAGAGTTTTATAGTTTCTTGTCAATCACCACATGATCATAGGTTCTTTTTTAAAATAAGATTTGCCTATTTCTGGCATTAGTGTACAAAATTGATGATGTTCTCATCACAGCTGGTTTTCTGAATAACTTATCCAAGATATTACTAGGCAATTTATCCTATGTTCCAAAGTAATTGTCTATGTTTTGAATTTTCATTTTTAATACAAGTGTGCACTAAATGTTTGGTAAGTACTTTACTATCCCCACAAAGAACTATTACAAAGCCTAAGGAAGTTTACCCCCCCTCCCCCCCCCAAAAAAAAGCCTACGGAGCAAAGCAAATGACCTCAAGACTATACTGAATCTATAGAAAGTTTGTTGATCATTATACCCCTTCTGAGTTACCCTATATATATATATATATATATATATATATATATATATAAGATCCCTCCTGAATTTGTTTTGTTCTAAGAAATCCTAGGTTCACTGCAGCTTTTAAAAAAATTAGTGCTTGAGCATTCGTCGAGCGATGCACGACGTACTCTATAAATAATCTTGTATAAATAGTTTGTTTTAAGGTAAAAGTTGCTTTTGTTAATAATATTTTCGAGTATTTAAAATTAGAAAAAATCATTATTAGCGATAAGATTAATTGATATTGTAACTATTATTATACTTTCAATATTGAATAATTAAAATTATAACTATCAAAACAAATATAAAAGATAAACAAGTATCTTATGTGGTGGCGAAGTCAAATATCTATTGATAGGCAACATTTCAAAACTCTATATCTTTGTCCATGTTGTAGGAGGCATAAGTAAAACTTTGAAATTTTTGGAACTCTTTAGAATAATGTAATTTTGAAATCTAGGACGATCCTATTAACTTTATGCTTCTCTTTAATTCTTTTCTATTTTTTTCTTAGAATAACTTTTAATAATTTAATTAAAACTTAAACCAAACATTGGATATATCATATGATATTGCCAAAAAAGAATAAAGTTTTAAAATTTTAAAATTATTTAAGTGTAATAGTTAGACAGTAAGGCAATAAGAAATTTCATGTAACGTGATAGAAAAAGATAGCATCATTTGTCATTTCTACGTTATACTCATTGAACACTTGAAACCACTAAGTAAATTGTAATTTTCTTTTAACTATTCATAGCAACATATGCGAAAAATAATTATATATATATTAATAGTTTCTCTTTGCCAAAGGGAAAAAAGAGTATTGCTTCGTGTGAAACATAATTGTATGTCCTCAAAACTACAATTTGAACTGTCTCTTGAAAAAAAAAAAGAAAAGATTATAAGATTCTTTGTTTTGAGATTATCGAATAAAGAGTAAGGTGTTTAATGATTTAACAAGTTAATTTATAACGTAAATAGAAAGTTAATGTAGGAGGTTGCACCCAAGCATCTTTGTTTTATATCCCTTGGTTCTCGATACGTGTATTCGACATTAATGTATTGTTAGACCATATCTTTGTTTCATATCCCTTGGTTCTCGGATACAAGTATTCGGCATCAATGTATTGTTAGACCGAATATTTCCATTAGTAACGTTTTGTCTAGCAAAAACAAATTGGTGGTGTTTTGAGGGGTTGAGAGTGAGTTTCTGTCAAATTCACCTTGGGCTCCACACTCAAAATCAATTGGCTGTGAGTGAGTTGATCTTTGGAGCTTATAAATAGGTGACAGATCATTCACGACATCAATGTGGGATTCTATTTCCCAACACCCTCCTCAAGCCCAATGCGGTATTTGGCCCATTGGGTTGCACAACACAACATAATTTATCACAAGCTCACCCGTGCGCACGGATGCAATTCACGCAAGTACAAGGCACACGGGTCCAAATTCTTCACCATAAGCCTACCCGTGCACACGGAGGCGATTCGTGCAAGTCTAGGGCATACGAGTCTACAACTCTTCCAGGCTCCTGCACGTATGGGGATCATTGCGATCAGCCCTAGACCCACGGGTTCATAGTTATCACAGGTGCACAAATCGTGGGCTCTGATACCATGTCAAAGTCACCTTGGGCTCCACACTCAAAACCAATTGGCTGTGAGTGGGTTGGCCTTTGGAGCTTATAAACAGGTGACAGATCCTTCACGACACCGATGTGGAATTTTATTTCCCAACAGTTTCCTTTGATTCATTTTCAGCTTTTTGTTGCCGTTAGTAGTGTAAAATTTTGGTTTCTTCTCCACAAGAGAATAGTGAATGTTTAGTGTTAAAAAACACTTATGCTAAATTTAGTACCAAAACCAGTAAACTTCTGAATTAGGAGACCAAAAAAGCTCTTGTCTAAATTTATAAACGTTGAAACCAACGAACCAGGGTTTTCTTTATCAACTTAATTTTAGGTCCATTATGTGGCCTATTTATAGAGTACAAAAAATATAAACTGGATCGTTTAATTGAGCACACAAAAGAAACCTTGAGTGGTTCCTCGTAATCAACATGTGAAGGAACTTTGGGAAAGCAGCATGTTAGTCTGCAAACTCACCTGCTGCTCATACCTCTTCCCACAAGGATTCAAGCATTTGCTTTTGATAACAGATTAAACACTGAACTCGAAGGTTTCAATGATGAGGGATTCACCGAGAACTGGAGAAGCTCTGGCTTTGGAAGCTTGGCATAGAAAATAATGCAACTTCGTCATTTATAGAAAAAAAATTAACAACCCATCCTTAATAATGCAGAGAAAAAGAGTCTGCTCGAAGGGTCAAGAATAAGAAACAAAAACCAGTTAATGAGAACAAAACATATAGACATTAGTCTTTCACTACATTTTACTAGTGATGGACGCTATCAGGAACATGCCAAAAAGAATGCTACTAAAAGAACTGATTTTTAAAGGAAAAATTCCATTAGCGAACTCACTTAGAACTTCCATTCATTGAGAGCATTTTTCTGACGAGGTCTCTTGCACTTTCAGATATCGATGGCCAAGGTTCTAAAATAAAGTCTATTTCACCTTTAAGACCTGCTCAAAATTCCTTGCTCCGTTCTAGTTCAAATTATAAATTCCACGTTAATAAACATATAGCTATTTGTATAATTAGATATATACGTTTATACAAGCATATCAACACTGCTTCATTATTAGCTACTTATTAGCTATAAAGAGAATTCCATCCCAAGAAATTAGTACACCACTTGGCAATATGTAAATGATGACTCTTGCACTGAAACATTCTTAACTATAATACTTAACTTCCGTGGCAACATAATAAGGACACTAAAAATGTTACACAAAAAAAAAAGAAAAAAGAATGTGTGAGAATGTGGATGTGGCCATGCAATCAGTAGTACAACCTTTTTCACATTCTGGTGATATATAATGAAGAGCACCACACGATCGCCATATATGGAACTTTTGAAAAAGTTAGTGGCAGGGAACTAATTTCTTTCACAGAAAATAGAAATTTAAACACAAAAAAAAGAAGGTGCCTTGGATCAGAGCATGGCCAATCCACTTCCATGTCAATTCAACTGCCATGAACACTGTGTTGGGAGGCGAGGACCAAATAGGCAAACCAAACACACTAGCTACTCAACACAAGCTAGTTTAAGCACAACGGAAACAAACCAAGGCCTCCCCAATTTGCAAGAATCTAGTAGGAGCAAAAATACCAACTACACCAAGTGGAAGTATAGCTACCAATGAAACAACAAGAAAGCAAAAGCAACACAAAACACCAGTTTAAGTGGAAAACCCCCTTCGGTGTGAAGGAGTAAAAACCATGAGACCAAAAGGCCTATCAAATTCACTATCACCAAATAAGAGTAGGAGTACACCCTTCCAACAATACAACAAAGATATCTAGTCCTCACCCAAGCTAAACCAAGCTACAAAGGCACTAGAATATCAATACAAGATCAAAAGATCAACTAAACATCCAAAAACCAGCAACAACTTCAAAAGTACAATACTCACAATCCAACTGACCAAAACAAAAACCCTTTGGTGGAAATGAATATTGATGAGTCTTGTAACTCCAGTCCGAATTTCAGGACCAACGGACAATGATTCCCTCTCCAAACTTGAAGTTTCAGACACTGCTACAGTGGAACCCCTGCTAAAAAATTCTGCTCCCGCTCTCTCTTTTGGTTCTGTTTTCCCGTAAATGGCAGCTCACACCCTCTTGCATTTTGGCTGCATTTTACTCTCTTATATTGGACTCGATGTAGGCTGATGACAAAACAAGAAGTTGGGCCAGAAACATGGACTATTTGTCCTTTGCATTGGAGACATAGTTGGGAGCCCACCCAACAAATCTCCCCCCTCCTGACTATGTGGAGGAAATTCCATCCCGACAATGGCATAACAAACTTCAAACTTGCACCTTGGTAAAACCTTAGTTACCATATCAGCCCCATTATCATCCGTGTGAACTTTCTCAAGTTCAATCAACTTTTAATCCAACACATCACGTATCCAATGATACCTCACATCAATGTGCTTAAACATAGAATGAAAAGTAGGATGCTTACCAAAATGAATTGCACTTTGGCTATCACAAAGCAAAACATACCTCTTCTGAGAGCAACCAAGTTCTTTCAAGAACCTCTTCAAATACAACAACTCCTTGCACGTTTCAGTAGCTGCAATGAACTCAGCTTCAGTTGTTGATAGAGCAACACACTTCTGCAACCTAGATTGCCAAGAAACAGCTCCCCCTGCAAAATGTAGTCAAGTAACCTGAAGTGGATCTTTTGGTTTCAACATCTCCAGCCATGTTAGAATCAGTATAACCAATGAGAACTGATTCACCACCTCCAAACCGAAGCTTCAAGCTTGAGGTGCCACGAAGATATCTCAAAATCCACTTGACTGCATTTCGATGCTCTCTCCTAGGCTTGGAAAGAAACCTGCTCACTACACCAACTGCACAAGCAATATCAGGTCTTGTACACACCATCGCATACATCAAACTACCAACAGCGGAAGAATAAGGAACATTCTTCATTTCTTTCTTTTATTCATCAGAAGAGGGACTCTGCTTAACACTCAACTTCATGTGTGTTGCCAAAGGAGTACAAACAGGTTTAGCCTTGTCCATTCTAAACCTTTCAAGTACTTTCTCAGTGTACCTCTCCTATGATAGCCATAACTTCCTTGCTTTTCTTTCTCTAGATATGCTTACTCCAAGGATCTTTTTTGCTGGCCCCAAATCTTTCATATCAAAGGACTTGCTCAACTCTTGCTTCAACATGTAAATCCTAGAAGCATTCTGACCAACAATAAGCATATCATCAACATAAAGCAATAAAATGATAAAGTCATCATGGGAGAATTTTTGAACAAAGACAGGTCACAAGTAGTCTTCTTATAGCCCTGCTGCCTCATCACAGACTCAAACTTCTTGTACCATTGTCTTGAAGCTTGTTTCAAGCCATACAAGCTCTTCTTCAACTTGCACACATAATCCTCTTTGTCTTTCACCTTGAACCCTTCAGGTTGCTCCATATAAATTTCTTCACGCAAGTCACCATGAATAAATGCAGTCTTCACGCAACCTTTAAGTCAAGGCTTGCAGCTAGCCCTAACACAGTCTGGATTGAAGACATCCTCACAACAGGTAAAAAGATCTCATCAAAGTCAACACCCTTCTTCTGACTGAAATCCTTCATAACCAATCTGGCCTTATACCTTGGTTTGAAAGTATTCTCTTCTTGCTTCAGTCTGTAGACCCACCTATTCTTCAAAGCTCTCTTATCCTTAGGTAATGGGACCAACTCAAAAGTGTGATTATCATGCAAGGATTTCATTTCATCTTCCATTGCTTGAAACCACTCATGTTTGTCTATACCTTCCATGGCTTCTTCAAAGCACTCAAGTTCTCCCCCATCAGTCACAAGGACATACTCATCACGGGAATACCTAGTAGAAGGTTGTCTCTCTCTAGTAGACCTTCTGAGTTCCTGTGGATCATCATTTTCAGGATTATGCAAGTTCTCACCTTGCTGACCATCAGCAAAATCATCATGGTGCAACTCATTCTCACTTGTAGAACTACCAGCTGTAGTAGGCACATGTGGTATTGGCTCTGGATCAATGTCTACGAGGTCATCATCAACATGAGAATCTGGCTTCTCTGCCTTCTTAATGTCTTCAATGGTTTGGTCTTCACAAAGCACCACATCACGGCTCTGTATGGCCTTCTTCTCAATTGGATCATACAACTTGTAACCAAACTCATCCTGGCCATTGCCAAAGAAGATGCACTGCCTAATCTTGGCATCTACCTTAGACCTCTCATCTCTAGGAACATGAACATAAGCTTTGCATCCAAACACCCTCAAATGATCATAAGAGGTGTTTTTTACATGTCCAAACATTTTCTGGAACATCACCCTGCATAGCAACTGTAGGAGTCAAATTAATAACATAAGCAGCAGTATATAAAGCCTCACCCCAAAATAACTGAGGAAGCTTAGACTCCAACAACATGCATCGAACCCGATCCATTAATGTTCTCTACCAACCCATTCAACTGTGGCATCTTGGGTGGTGTTTTCTGATGTCTGATCCCCTCTTGCCTACAATACTCCTCAAAGGGTCCACGGTATTCACTGCCATTGTCTGTCCGGATGCATTTCAACTTTCTTCCAGTCTGCCTCTCAACTAAAGCTTGAAATTCCTTGAACTTCTCAAGCACCTGATCTATGTTCTTCAAAGCATAGACCCAAAACTTCCTGGAATGATCATCAATGAAAGTCACAAAATAAGATGCACCCCTAAGTGTCTTCACCTTCAAAGGACCACAAACATCTGAATACACCAAGTTTAACAAGCTTGGCTGCCTATAAGGAGGATGGGTCTTGAAGGATACTCTGGTCTGCTTCCCTTCAAGACAATGTGAGCATTTATCAAAGTTAGAATCCCTAGCTCCAGGAAGAACATTCTTCCTCACCAATACATCAAGTCCCTTGACACTTATGTGACTCAATCTTATATGCCACAACTCTGGTGAACATGCCTTATCCATCACATTAACTGAGTCAACCAAAATTAAAGCTGGCAACACATACAAGTTTTCCTTCAATTTTGTTCCCTTAGCCAAAATCATGGACCCCTTGATAATTTTCCATATTCCACCAGCAAAATTGTCGCCATAACCATCATTATCAAGTCTTCCAATGGAGATTAAGTTCAACCGAATTTCTGGAGCATGCTTTACCTCTTTAAGTAGCACTGTAGAGCCATTGTTCATCTTTAGATAAACATTTCCAATGCCAACAACCTTGGCAAGACCATTGTTGCCCATCCTCAAGTGACCAAAATCACCTGCAGTGTAAGTGCTAAAAAAACTCCCTTCTAGAAGTAACATGGACTGAAGCCCCTAAATCTCCAATCCAAGTAGAATCAGAAGCAACCAAATTAACATCACAGTCATCATACACAATGATAAGATCATCACTGGTAGCTGTGGCAACATGACCAGAAGTACTTTCTTCAGGCAAGTCTGAATTACTACTCCCTGCCCCCTTTTTGCTCTTCCACATCAAACAATCTCTCTTGATGTGACCAGGTTTTCTACAAAAATAGCACTCCATATTTTTGTGTTTCCCTCTGGACTTGCTTCTACTCTTTTTCCTGTTGCTATGCCCTCTACTTTGTTGTCTCCCCCTCTGCTCTGTAACCAAGATCTCAATCTGAGATGACACCCCCTGAGTTCTTCTTTGGATCTCCTCATTGAGGATTCCACTTTTGGCATAATCAAAAGAGATTAATTTTATTTTCAGGAGCATAATTCGTATGTGAGACCCTAAAAGTCTCCCAAGAGTCTAGCAAAGTATTCAGCAACCATAAACCAAGTATCTCATCTTCAAATGTAATACCAATATTTGACAATTGATCCAACATACCTTGAAACTCATTCACATGATTAGAGATAGGTGTACCCTCAGCATACTTCAAATTGATCACCTACTTCAAGAGATACAACTTGTTATTACCTGTCTTATAAGCATACATCTTCTTAAGTGTCAATCAGACTTCTTTTGCATTTGTTTCATTTGCCACAAGATTCCTGACGTTGTCATCTACCCACATACTGATGAAGCCACACACCTGCTGATGCTCAAACTTCCATTCTTCATCACTTTTAGAATCTGGCTTACCCGAACCAAACAAAGGTAGATGCATACTTTTAACAAACAACAAATCTTGCAATTTACCTTTCCACGAGTGATAATTCATACCAGTCAAAGGTACCATCTTACTACCAGTAACATCCATGGTTTTAACCTCCATAATTCAAGCAAATCAACTCAAAGCCACCAACCTGTGGCTCTGATGCCACTCTGTTGAGAGGCGAGGACCAAATAGGCAAACCAAACACACTAGCTACCCAACACAAGCTAGTTTAAGCAGAGCGGAACCAAACCAAGGCCTCCCCAATTTGCAAGAATCTAGTAGGAGCGAAAATACCAACTACACCAAGTGGAAGTAAAGCTACCAATGAAACGACAAGAAAGCAAAAGCAACACACAACACCAATTTACGTGGAAAACCCCCTTCAGTGTGAAGGAGTAAAAATCACGAGATCAAAAGGCCTATCAAATCCACTATCACCAGATAAAAGTAGGAGTACACCAATCCAACAATACAACAAAGATTACTAGTCCTCACCAAAACTAAACCAAGCTACAAAGGCACTAGAATATCAATACAAGATCAAAAGATCAACTAAACATCCACAAACCCAGCAACAACTTCAAAAGTACAATACTCACAATCCAGCCGATGAAAACCAAAATCCTTTGGTGGAAATGAAGAAAACAATTTCCTTGACTAGTTATCGACGAAGAAAACAATTCAATACTTTCGATCAGTCAGCAACATGCTTGAAGCAAGACGAAAGTCGGGACCTTTTAGCGACGTGAAACTCAGAAGATGGAGAATATTTAACTGGGCTTTCCCAATTCATGCTGACAGATTCATCCACTCGCTTTCTATTACTCGTCAAAGTTCCCATTGTATGCAAAATCCACGAAACCTTAGACGAATAAAAAGAAGAAGAATATGCCCCCGACAATTCATTAACAGAGCTCCACCAAATCGATAGGCTTTGAACATAGGGAAAAAATTAATTCCATAAACACGCTACCTGCTGTTCGAATTCATAAAATTTAAAATGGAAAACAACACAATTGGTGTAGAATATGACTTAAATTAGGGTTTAAGAATGAAACTTGCGGCAAATATCTCAACTGTGATTTGGGAATCGATGCTTCTCCGCGATGCAAGAACACAAAGAAAATGAAGTAGGAAGCAGTTGCATCCTTCGTATATGGAGGGAGGGAGGTAATCTCTAGCTGCTTTTATTCCCAGGAGAAGAAAACCGAAAAAAAGGAGCTCTATTTGTATTTTTCCAAGAAAAAGGAGAAGACAAAGAAAAAAGAAAAGGAAATCACAAAACGATGTCGTTTTGGCAATAGGGGGGTTTCTGCAAAAAAAAAAAAAACGGAAAAATGTTAATTAGTTATTTACATTGTTGTTCTTAATTAAAAGAGTGATGTAAAGCTTATGTCACATGACGACCGTCCAACCAATCAGATTGCAAGAAACTAATGGGCCAACCGTCACTTTTATATTAGCTTATAGATTAAAAAACAAGCCAAAAAAATTGCAAAAACTAGCTAAACATCTTAAATCATTTTGTAGAGTTTTGTCTTTGGCCTTGCTGACAGAGATGGCAAGAACAAATCTGTCAAGATGGGAATCATACCATTTCCTCCACTTCTTACTAAACAAAAGTGAGCAGTACATGACTAATTCAGGCTTACTACAAATCCTTTTGTTGCACTGATGCAAATGTCACTCATAGAAACTGATCATTTCTCCTTTCGAGGGCGATAGAAGTACTGGAGATTCGTCTGGTACAGACGCAGAAGAATTGCATGATCTGTTGACAGAAATGCCACATAATAATATTCGAATGTTCCTTAGAAAGCTAAATTCTGCAACAGTTAGCATTCCAACAAGCTAGCTGATTGTAAGAGAAGTTTAATTGAGATAGGAATATAAGACCTGAAATCGCTGTAGCAAATTTCCCCACTCAGGTCATTGTTGGAAGTTTATCAATTATCTTCTTGTTGCCAATGTTTAAGACCTTCAGACTATTACCATTGGATAAAGATACAAGAAGCTTTCCTTCTTTTAAAGATTCCAACTCAGATCAACAGTGTCAAAAACTACACCTGGAAAATGATCATCTCAGGCATATAGCCACTGAGGTGTTGTTTCTTCCTAGATTATGCACTCCAAGAGAATTGCTAATTTTCCAACAAATTTACCAAGGCGGTACAGTACGGCTTAAGATATTATTCGATGAGACAAGTACTTGAAGATCACTTGCATTGCAGAGGGAGTTGGGAATACTACCCGCAACCTTAATGCTTGCAATGGAGAAGAACTTGGCATTTGGTTAGGTAATTTCCAATGTCTTCGGGAATTGAAGAAACAAAATTGTTGCTTGAAACATCCCAAAGCCTAATCGTTGATGGATGGGGGTAGGAGTTGCCCACCGAGGTAATTCGAGGGCAGATCAAGATGAAATAGATTTTTAAAAGCATTGAAAATGTGTCAACTGGTTATGAGAAAGATTGAAGACCTGAACATTTCCATCTTCCCATAACCAGCTTGGTGTTTCACCTGCTATTTTGATTATTTGAAAGGTCACAATGCATGACTTAGATGGTAAATGCACTGAATCAAGGACGTTGATCAGCCAAATTTAACCTCCATAGGAATCGAAAACTAAGCAAACTATTGGTTTCATTTACGTACACCTCCAGAAATGGATTCCTTGCTTAGTTCAAGCCCAACAATATGACCAGAAGAATCACAATAAAACTTCTGAGTCCACTCCACAAGCTAGATGGAAACCGATGAATCAAACTTCAAATTTGTATTTGAGTTGAAGTAACAGCATTTTCTGTTGTTGAAGACACTGCCCAGCAGCAAATAGAACATGACTGCAGCAAGATTCCACCGAAAAAAAGCAACAGGGAAGACCAATTGTCGGTGTTTCTTACCAAAAAAGTGTTCTAGTGTCTAATTTAAGCTTTTGCCTCTTACATCGTATCCAAAAAAAAAATTGAAATATGCAGGCAACATCATCTGGATTAATTTTGTTGTTACTCAGAAGATGTGAAACGAGAATTTTATGTCAATCTTTTCAATTTAGGCACGAAGCCACCCCACATCGGAGCCAGGAAATCATCTTGTCCCAATTTTCAACTATTTTTAATGCATTTTTTTTTTTGGCTTAATGGGTAACAAATTATTTAGAAACATTAAACGTTCCGTCCAAAAAAAACAAAAAGGAAAAAGAGAATTATTTTTCATGAACGGAAATAGCATGCAATCGATACAATTAAAATGAAATCATTCATGTCAAAACTCACAATAATAAATTTGTTAATGAATGCTTTATTGCCATTAAGGCAGATTTCTTGTCAAATATTCGGACGAAATGAGTAAGTACTCTTTACTCATCCCTAATTAAATAAACAAAAATGTCGCAAATCATTAATTAGAACAGGTTCCAAGGATCCTTTGGTCCAAAACACAAACGTTTGGGTGTAAAATGTAATTGAACCAAAAATAAAATTCCTTTGGGTTTATGCTGTGATTTCATTTATCTTTGCGTGGCATTTTCGTCCATTCACGTCCTTAAGTTTGCGACTATCGTGGCCGCTTCCACCGCCGCCACAACTAGCAAGTATCTTGGGAGCTCGACCAAAAAACTCTTCTATTTTGGCTTCAAAATACCAAAGCGGCCATGGCTTCACTGCAATCAGGCAAGGTATTCTCTGTTTTCTTTTTTCTGTTTTTTTTTGTTTCCTTTTTAGCGATGATAATGGGTTCTCTTCTATTCTGTCTGTTCGGCCATTTTCATGCTCTCCTTCCCGGATTCTGTTCTCGTTTCTCCTTTTTTGGGGGGTCCCTTTTCTTTATTATTTTTGTTTTTGAGTTGAATTGATTCTGGAATATATTCACTTTGAGCGGATTTTGTATTGTTTATCTCGCGTAGGATAAATGGTTGTCTTTGATTTAATAAGCAATTGATTGGTTCTGTTATTACTGCCACACGGATTTATTGTTCTATTCGTGGTTTAGAAAAGAAAAAAGATGGGATTTTTGTGAGGTTGTTTGTGGGTGAAGATCAACATGCTTAACTGTTTGTAGAAATGCCCAATTCAATGAGTTCAACTTTTGGATGTTTGTTTTGATTTTGTGTTTTGAGAGGTGTAATTGTGCAGCATGTGTTCATGATAGTATTGGTGCTTTTTCAAATACATGATAGTATTGGTGCTTTTGAATTTGAAAGAGGTATACTCGTATGTTAAAAGGAAACACTGCCCAGAAGAATTCTGGCAATGGTTTCAATCTCTCAATGTACTAGAAGCAAGGTAGTCAAGTAGAAAATTTTTAGATCTTAGTTGAAATCTTAGTTTCTATCTTATTTCTACTTGGGGTTTGACTCATGGCACTTCTCTATCCTGTAAATTCTGTACTCTTTAACTTATTAATGTCTGATTCTTACCAGGTTTGTAATTTGGGTTTGGGAAGTGAAGCTGATAGGCTACTTTGCTTGATTTTGAAGATTTACGCGGCATTTTGAGTTATTCAGGGGTATTCAAATTCAATTCTGTGCCTCATTTGTTTTTACTGATATTGATCTCTGGATATACTCTTTTGCTGTTTCTATATATTAAGAGTTTCAATCCTTTTCCTTCCTCAATACTTGTTAAAACTGTACTTAGTGGTAGTAAAAATTATAGCATGGCAGTTAGGGTAACGGATCATAAGCCTGGGCGCATGGTACTGATGATGATGTACTTAAGCTGTGTTTTCTTCACTCTTTAACCACATTCATTTCATAGTTCCAGGCATACCATAAAAGGGAAACTTGATGATAGCTACTGGTAGGAGAGATTTAAGTGATGTATAACTGATGTCAAAATTCTTGTCTATCACTCCTTGGATTGTGGATTTATTAACTAATAAAACACTCTTCAAAGAACTGGGAAAAAGGGGTGAGGAGGACTAGTTATTGATACTTGGTACATATCAAAGAAGGAGGTTAGGGTTCTTCATGATGGACTTTTAGAGGGAAAAGGAATCTGTAATTTGTGGATTAGTTGTGTATTATTTAATAATAATTCTGTACAGAGATGTGCTAGTATTTATATTAATCTGTACAAAGCTGGTAACTATCTAACTGTTAAAACTACCACAAGTAAAAGACAAAAACAGCAAATATGTACAATTAAGAAGCAGAAAGTACTATGTGACTGCAGCATCCTTTCCCCTTAAAACTTCAATGGTCTGAACATGTGATTACCATTCATAGGAAGTTAGGAACAATCCATTTGAGACCAGGACAACATACTCTTTCAAATGAAACTTTTGAAACCTGTGGTTTTTGTTGCTATCTAGGAAATTATGGTTCATTTATCGATCCTTACCTTGTGATGTTTTCTGTGATGCTGTAACTAGGAATGTCTTCTGGGGCTAAAATGCTGTACTTCTGAGCATGTATTAGCTTCTTTCACTTCAAACAATATTTTATGTTTAAGATGATATTTTATATTTTATCATTCCAGTAAGAATAGAAGTACTTTATATTCCTCTTTAACTGACTTGATTATGAGATCTTGAAGCCAGACATTGATATTTCAACTTTTGGTAATATCAGGTGGGAAAATCATGTTTATTTCTAAACTTTCCAAGCTCGGAGCTTGCACAGTTCAGAAATATATAAAAGCAGCTCCAATGGATTCTATGTCAAGAAAAGCACATTTTTCTCTGGGTGAATATCAAAACTCACTGGCCTTGGTTAGTATCTTAAGACCTTGATGAAGAACTAGTTTATAGTTCTTCAAAATATGCTTCGGTGAGGTGTTACCTTAAAGAGCTACTCGTATGAATTGAACTATCCATTCATACAATTGGATTTTGAAGAAATAGCGAATGTTATCATACTTTTGTCCTTTTTTATTCTTTTGTTTTGATTAGTATTATTTACTTGCACGCAGATGCTTAAGAGGTTCTCCACTACAGCAGCTGACAATGCTTTTGAGAAAAAAGATGAAGAACAGAAAAGGTGAGCTTGTATTACAGTTGTCATTTGCATTTCTTCTTTCATTTTGATTAATATCTTCTTATGTGAATCTGGGGTACGTTTTATTGATTACCTAGAGAGTAAAATACAAGAAAGATCCTGAACCAGAACTGTTGAAGATCAATGTGAATTGTTCAATCTGCGATAGAGTTGGTACAAACTAGTTATTAGATTCACTGTCGACATTATAGAATCATAATGCTGCTTAGCATCGTTGGAACCTGTTATTCTTTGCCTCTGAGAACCTAACCATTCCTTGGACCAAGCTTGTAGCTGGTATCTTGCTCCCTAGCTGAGAGCCTCAGATTCTGTGGATGCATATGCGATTTTTCCTTGAGAAGCTGTCTGGAAATACTTGGTTTAAAAATCTTTCTCTTGAATCATTTATGTGTTGGGCTTTGTAGAATATCAGTAACATTCGTAGACCAGGATGGAGACGAGAAGCATATCAAAGTTCCTGTGGGAATGTCCATGTTAGAGGCTGCACATGAAAATGATGTGGAACTAGAAGGTAAAACTGCAGATTCCCCCCTGAACTTTTGTGCCTAATTATGCCATCCTCTGAAATCTGTTCGATTAGTTTCTTTGTCAGTCACAAAAAAAAGTAAATCGTTTTATTTCTTTTGTGACAACAGGAGCATGTGAAGCATCCCTTGCCTGTTCAACTTGCCATGTAATCGTGATGGTACACCTCTGTGAAACAACAGATTTTTCCTTTCATTGTTGATTAATACTCGTATATTCCATGAAGAATGGTTTCGACTAGTTTTTTGATTGGTGTATTCTGTCATTGCCTGATAGGATGTTGATTATTACAATAAATTGGAAGAACCCACTGACGAGGAGAATGATATGTTAGATCTCGCTTTTGGCCTGAGTGAGACGTAAGTTTGTTGTTCTCTTCAAATGAAATTCCTTCTGTGAATGCCAGACTGATTCAAAACCCAAACCAAATTGTTTCACAGGTCCCGACTAGGGTGCCAGATTATCGCGAACCCAGATATTGATGGAATTCGATTGGCAATCCCATCTGCCACAAGAAACTTTGCTGTTGATGGCTACAAGCCCAAACCACACTAGTCATACACATTCAACCATCAGTTTTGTAGCACTTTGATAACTATAATAGGAGAAAATAGTTCCATAGACTCTTTTGCAGTGTCATATTCATTATACTGAAAAATGCCCAAGCCTCATCTCATTATTAGATTTCTCTCGGGTACACTTGGAATGTTTTATCTACTACATGCATATATTTTGGAGCCAAAGTAATTGCATTGTTCACATTTATATCTTCCGACCAGAAAGGCTTGATCACGCTGTCCTAATAAAACCTGAAAAAACATGAAAAGATTAAAAAGTGGCTACTGATTTTGTATCTTCTTCTTCCCTACTCTCTGTCCCTACCTCTTCGAAAAAAACTCTGCAAATTGCCCAAACCCAGAAAAAAAAAAAAAGAAAGAAACTTATTTTCATTTTGTTATCACCAAATTCCTCCCTGCAATACTCTCATTATTTCCTGATGCAAGTTTAAAGTGTAAATCCCAATTTAGCTACCTCATAAGTAGTAGCAGTAAAATAGCCACAAATTCAATCTACCCCCAAGTCCAAACTCTGTACATCGGAAGCCTTAGTACATACTCTCTCTGTTCTAAAATTATTGTCATAGTTTCAGATTTCACTTTTAGTACAATTTGAACTAGAAATAAAAACTTAAACTCGACAATAATTATGGAACGGAGGGAGTATCTTTTATTGTTGTACAATTAGGACTTGCAGTAAAACATCCCAATTCATTTAGCTTCTTGGTTGTTTTTGGAACTCGTCAGGGATAGTTTATGTTGATTCCACGATTTATATCCTTATCAGCTTCATGATTAGTATAATCTCTTCATGGTTCCTCATAATGGTTCCGACATCATCGATGGGACATCGTTAGTTCTACATAAATGACAGCCCAAACTTGTCCAAGTCAAGAAAATCTTGTATTTGATCAAATGTTCTGGTATTCCGAAGGAAGGCTTAAGAAGCTTAGCAGCCATGGATTTAGCATTGAAAGATTCATTTTGTTTATGATGGCACCAAGGAGGAAAAAGTCTCGGACTGTTTCAAATTCAATAAGGATTATGGAACCAAAAAAAAAAGAAAAAAAGAAAAAGTGAAAATATATAAAGAGAGACATGGAGACTGGGGTTCCCTGCATTTAACAGAGGGGCAAGAGATCTTGAAGCAAAGGGAGGAAACTTATATGTAGAAAAATTGAAGGGAGTAGGAAGGAAGAGATAGAGAGTATATGCAGCTTTTGACTTTTATAAAGGGTAATTTTTTGAAAAATTATAAAGATTTGCTCTGGATGCTAAATAATGTTGGAATACTTGTATCTATAACCATAATAAAATCGCAAGTATCATCTTATTTCACAATTCAACGTCGTAATAGAGATATATGAGCGATCCTTCTTCCTCCAAAAGTAATGTTAATTTTTGAAAAATCTGTGCAATGCACAAACATAATATAGATTGTCAGCTACTGATTTACGAGATGTACTTGTGCTAGTGAAATTGCAAGAAGTTATTGCTTTATTACTAGTTTTAATTTCATCTTCTGAGCTTTGTAAAATCGTTAAGGTTGGTAGAATAGATGTTAGTGACTTGTATAATAGCATATGGTATAATAGCATATACTATAATAGCATATAGTATGAGCCAATGTAATAGTATCGGTATTAGGTACTTAACATTAATGTCAGGCACCTTTCTAAAAAATAAAAAGAACACTGTACTAATTTGATAATAAAACTTTGTTATAAATATAGTTCAGAACTCACTTTCTACCCAGATTAAATTAGAACTGTTTTTCGATGTAACTTTATAAAACCTTGTCAATTACAGTAAAAATCTCCTTAAAATACAGTTTAACCTAAACATTTCATCAATTTATAAAGGTTCTGGATTTATTAATAAATAAATTATATTAACTTATCAATAAATTAATAATTAATTTATGAGGCTTTCCTTTCTATCCTTATCGATTTGCCATCGTCATTATTAGAAGAGATAAAATCAAGAGCATTTGGGAATTTTCGTGTATATATGGTTATATGGATATATACAAGAAATTACTACAATGACTCCTATAATCATGCTAATCTACATAAATATAAGGATAGGACTTATCCACAAAATCATTACAATTCCTAATATATGCTAATCACTAACATCCCCTCTCAAACTCAAGATGGAATCATAGAAGACAACTTGAGTTTGCATAAGAGATCTTCAAAACGAGAGGGAAGGTGTGTTTTAGTAAATATATCAGCTTTTTGATTAGCAGATGAGACTGGAATCAAGCGAATGGTGCCTCGAGTTACATGGTGGCGAACAAAGTGACAGTCAATTTTAATATGCTTGGTACAGGTGACAGTCAATTTTAATATGTTTGGTACGCTCATGAAAGACATCATTATGAGCAATTTGGATTGCACTATTACTATCACAGTGAAGCATTGTAGCCAAGTTTTGTGTGGTACCCATATTAACCATTGTAATTCAACAGTAGCATCGGCAAGATCACGATACTCTGATTCTGCACTAGATCGAGATACAATAGTCTGTTTCTTACTTCGCCAAGAAATCAAAGAGTCCCTCAAGAAAAAACAGAACTCCGTTGTAGAACGACAGTATGTGGGATCACCAGCCCAATCAGCATCAGAGTAGCCAGATAATACTAGAGAAGAAGTTGTAGGAAAATGTAAGCCGTGGAACATGGTGCCTTTAACATAACGAAGGATCCGAAGAACAGCTGCGAAATGTGTTGATCACGGAGCAAACATAAATTGACTGACCAAGTGAACTGCACATGAGATATTAGGACGACTAACTGTCAGATAAACAAGACTACCAACAAGTTGGTGATAGAGAGTAGGATTAGCAAGAGGGCTGCCATCAAGAGGTGTGAGCTTGCAGTTAAACTCTAATGGAGTTGTCTCTGTTTTACTGTCTGTAATACCGGCACGCGATGGTAAGTCGGAGACATACTTGGCTTGAGAAAGATAGTAACCTTCAAAATTGTGAGAAACTTCGAGACCCAAAAAATAACTAAGACACCCAAGATCCTTCATTTCAAAATGGCGACTGAGATACCCTTGCAACTCTGTAATACCAGATGTATCATCTCCTGTGATGATCATATCATCAACAGTAGGAGGACAATACCACGGTTAGTTCTGTGGATAAACAAGGCAGAATCATATGGACTACAAACAAAACTAGACTGCACAAGAGTAGAGCTGAATTTTGCAAACCAGGGCCGAGGAGCTTGTTTTAGTCCATATAATGCTCACCGAAGCTTACAGACCTTATGAGGGGCAGAATATCCAGGAGGAGGATGCATGTAAACTTCCTCCACCGAATCTCCATTCAAAAAAGCATTCTTAACATCCATCTGAAAAAGCTTCCATTTACGAACTGCAGCAATAGCCAAGAGACTACGAACAGATGTGAGGCGAGATACTGGAGCAAAAGCTTCTTCATAATCAATTCCATATTCCTGAGTATAGCCCTTCGCTACTAAGCGAGCTTTGTACCTCTCAACATATCCATTAGAGCGGTTTGATCTTATAA
Source organism: Oldenlandia corymbosa var. corymbosa (assembly GCA_949775105.1). Taxonomy (NCBI): domain Eukaryota; kingdom Viridiplantae; phylum Streptophyta; class Magnoliopsida; order Gentianales; family Rubiaceae; genus Oldenlandia; species Oldenlandia corymbosa. The sequence continues at coordinate 4,683,311 of OX459123.1, forward strand.
ACCCATTTACAGCCAATCGGAGTTTTGCCACGAGGAAGGTCAACTAAGTCCCAAGTATGTGTTTTCTCCAAGGCCTGAAGTTCCTCAGTCATTGCTTACTGCCAAAGAGGGTTAGAACTAGCCTCATGATAAGAACGAGGCTCATGAAGGGTTTTAAAATCAAAACCCCAAAAATCGAGGTTAAGAAAAAAGAAAATATACTTCCTCCGTCTTAAAATTATTGTCCAGTATAGATTTTTATTTTTAGTTTATATTATGCAGGAAGCAAAATCTCAAACCGGACAATACATTTTAGGACGAAAGGAGTAGTTAACAAGTTAATATTTCTTTCTCAGGATAAAACTAACTAGATTTTTGCCCTTCACTCAATTGGTTATCCATCTTAGTTTGTTGTAACTATCCGTATGTCTGTCTGTCTGCCTATCTATCTATCTATCTATCTATCTATTTATTATTACTAGTACTTTTCCCGTGCATTGCACGGTGGATATTTAAAAATGCTTATTTGAACATCTAAATGATATTTTTTGTATTATTGAAATATGTGTAGGTTTTTTAGGAAGCTAGGTTTAGCTTTTGAAGGTTGTGTGTACATAACATGATTGTATTGGTGATGTGAAGCATTAATGGAACTTTTTACATTTGATCCAAAAAAAAAAAAAAAAGGATGGCTGATTAGGCAAACTCATATAGGAATCCCTACTTTCACGCTCAATCTTGTCATCTGAGGTTTGCGCAGCTGATTTACCTCCCACTGTGATTAACTATTATCATGGGTGTGAGTTTATACATCTCTGGTGGGGTTCCATCGTTGCCAAAAAACCAAAAAAAAAAAAAAAAACACACACACAGACACAGACACACAATAATAATCTCTAAGAAATATTGCAATATCATTTTACATCCATCATATAATTATAGAAATTAAATCATTTATATTAAATTCACAAATTTTTAAGATGAAAAATCACCACAATTTGGTACTTAATCAGGTATTTAGTCACTTTAAATGTGTATTTAATTAACATTGAATGAACGAATAAAATGCTAAATCACAACAACATTCGTTATTCATCTAAACCCATCGCATTAAATACATATATGTGTAGAAAAATTTTACAAGGAAAAATAAAAGAAATGGATCAAAACTGTCCATATTTAAATGTTATCTTTATAGATCTATCCATCTGAGGTTAGGATAGTTAAAATTGAACCACATTATTATTCCCTATAAAATTTCTTGTTAAATCTTCCATGTACATATCACTATTTTTACCAAGGGTTGAATGGACAACGTTTTTGTTTTTATTTTCATTTTAGATTTGAGATGTGTTTTAAAAGGTATATTGAGCAAAAATTTTAAAACTTGTTTGGGTAGTTTTTAAAATAAAATAATATTATTTATGCAAAGTTGTTTGCTTAGTAAAATATTTTAAGGAATTTTTACTGCAAAAATTATGGGATTTTTTTCATTCATCTTTCACCTTATTGATTTTTTCCCCCCTATTGCCATATAACTTCTTTAACAAGAACTCTTGGAAGTTGGAACATTTACTTGATTTTGTAATGGTGAAAAGTGCTCCTCTAACTTCAACTTTCCTGTTTTTGTAAATGTGAAAGAATTAAATATTTAATTTACTCATTTCAAATTGTCAATTTTCCATATATTTATACCAAATGTGTCATAAACTTGGACTATAAATTCTATTTCTTATGCATAGTCAATCACCAGAGTTACACTTGTCAGGGTATAATTAAGCTACCATCAGTCATCACAAAGAGGAATGCGATTCAAAGAAGAGAGAGTGATGAGAGTTGGTATTCATCAGTGTTGGGGTTATGAACAAAAAATGCAGTGGTGAGATGCAAATCCCAAAACTCGGTGCTGACAGAATTTCCGAGAGATTAAGATCTCCTCCGGTAAGGATGAGCCAATCGAGGAGGAGGAGGAGGAGGAGGAATTTGCTGCTGCTCCAACACAATCGATCGCCACACAACTTGGTTCGCTCATCTGAGAAGTTGGGTTACCAGCTTCAACTAAATCTCCAATAACCCCAAATTTCAGCTCGAGAAAAGGATCCAAAGAGATGACTTTTGGATATCTACGGGCAAAACAACAAAGGTTTGGTCGTCGCTTAGGATGTTTTAAGGTTGAAGAGAATTAAGGAGTCTTACATCTAATGTGTGTATGTTATCGGCTTGGGAAGTACAGTTTATGAGTTCTGTCGAGGGTGAAATCCGTTAGGACGAGGGTCAACGGTGTCTATGGACCTGATACCTGCAAGACAAAGGTTAGCACTCCGACGAGCAAGTCAGTCCAAGGAGTGATAGAAATAAAGCATGTGAGCTAGGAAGGGAGTGAAAGTGAGCTTACTCTTCACCACCAAAAATGGGGTATATATAGATAGAGAATAAATATTTCAATGATGGGCTTGGGCCATTGTTAGGGCTTTTAGCCGGCCCAATAAGCCATAAAGAAATATTTATCGGGCCCATGAATGGTTGTCGGCCCAATGCAAAATTGTACCTCCAACAAATGCCCCTGCCAAGTATTAGTAGAGAAGCACATATATGCAATAACAGGGTTCAAATACAATACTTGGCAAATAATAACATGGAGCTGTAGCGCGGACTCGGGGGGGATCCGTCAATTCAAGGGTCCACCTAATCGGATAAACCCATAACCCTTCGTGATCGTTGAAGAGTAATAATAGGTAACTATAATCGGAGTGCAAAATATTGTCACGTCGAACCCTTGTCGAGGGAACCGTCACATTTGGTTACCGAACATGCCCAGAGATAAGCTGAAACCGAGTGTGGCGCTTGTGCGGGTGCAAATCGTTTGAGGATTTTATTCCCTATCCAACAAAGAGGTCACGAAAGAAAGAAGGTGACAAAGAATTCTTCTCGGAGAGGTGACGTCCAAGCTTGTGATGGCACGTGATAGGTTGGAACAACAACACGGTTTGACCTCGTTGGGGCATGATAGAAAGAAATTTGTAACTGCTGTGTGATCGGTCAATAGCGGGTATGTAAGGAAAAGTTCGATCTCGGGGTTAACCCAGCCTTGTGTCTGAACCTAAGATACAGTGCAGACTTACTCGGTAGAAGAATCATTATCTGAATATCAATAGACGAGGATGAACGTTCGAGGAGCTAAGAGCTCGCTGGAGATAGACCAAGGCTAATGAATTAGCTGAGTAGTCAGCTAATAATGATGGTCCAAAGAGCGCCAAAAGGTTTCTATGGACACAACGTGAGTCCATTACAACCCGTGTCGGCCCAAGGTAGACCGAGGGAAATCATCATCGAATTACTTAATTGCTTAGGCGCCGGAGTTTGGTGTCCCACGTTGTCTGATACGTCGGATAACATAGTAAGGGCATCCGTGGTCCCTGCAGACACAAAAGAGGTCTGAAGCTTCAATTATATAGGTAGAGACAATGAAAAGTGGATTATGATGGTCCACCGGACTGAATTAGGTTATCATCAGCCGAAGACGGCCAATGAGGAGTCAAAAGTTTACTTCAGAATAATCTGACGCTGGTTAAGTCGTCAAGTGACGAAAACCAACAGTGATGGCTTCAATAAAGGCCGAAGGCGTCACGGACGTTTCGTGAGCAAGATGTGAAATCTGACGATAAGTGAAGAGGCGTACGATGATCATCGGAATGTCAATAGTCAGTAGGTAGGTTCAACCGTCAGGAGAGGTGATTAGTGCTAAGAAGTTGCCCCCGTATAATGTTTTCGGAAAGGGACACTCGCGATAATCAACAGATAAGCGAAGAGGAGTAATCCTCATGCTAGCACTCTTGGACAGGTGTGTAAGCGATCGGACGGACCAAGGGACGTCGTCGAGAAGACATAAATCTCAGCGGCCTGTAGTAAGCCTAGGGATATTGTCGAGACGAATAATTAGTGTACGCTTGTACTCGAAGGAGGTGGGGCAAACAGGTTGCCCCTTTCATCTTCGAAGATAGAAAAATATTCACAAGGGCAGGTAAACAGGAGGAGTCTTATCCTAAACTTTAGACGAGTCAATAAACAGACTCCCACATTGACCTGCGTCATAATGGACTGAGCCAGGAGGATTAGCGCGACATTGGTCGTTGAAGCTGAGTATTATATATATATAAAAACACTTGAGAAGAAGTCACGCTTTGATAAGAAAGACAGCGACGGAGCATAACAAAGTGTTGTCCGAATAGCACCATCAAAGACTATCGTTAAATTCGCATGAAGTCAACAATGCATCATCGGGGATTATGATTCGACCCGAATGATACATTAATAAGAATTGCTTTCTCTCTCGGGGGCGAGAGTTGAAAGGATGAAAGGTATTGCCATCGCCTGGTAATATGAAGGTCACTCAAGTAAAGGGGTGCCAATGGCGCTGAAGACTTAATATGGTGCTTAGAAAACAGGCTGAAAACGGGCGCCTAGATAGGCAGAACCTGACTCTGAAGACTTCATCCCATTTAACTGTTATGAAAGCGTTCTGATTCGCTCTCGGCGGGCTTAAGCATCAGTTGCCGTGAAGTGGGATGGAGCCTTCGACAGAATGTCGTTGCTTCGGACATACACTGGTTAGTTGCGGTTGGTATTAACAGACTCTACCCATTTTATCGTGGAAGGAGGTAAGGAATACGACTTCCGACCCTAACGGCCCGAACCTTGCCCCACATGTGGGTCGACCCTGGATCACCTATATGCGAGGCTGAGTGGTGGATACAACCAAGCTCTTTCATGAGTTAGGACGAGGGTCATCCTAATCGGGAGTAGGTCCGGCTTTAGTGGCCAGGGCAAGTGTATTCATAGGAAGTGATAGAATAGAATGGATTATTTTGAGAAAACAACCCCACTTCCTTACCTTTTATTTCCTTTCACTTGTTTGCTCCATCCTCGAATACGTTGTTATGACATTTTATTGTTTATGTACGCGCCTTCTAATTTATCGTTTCACATATATAAAACTTTTGTTAGACGTTTAGAGGATAGTGGTCATCCCTTCCCCCCAAGTTTTATATTTAGAAACGTTTTAGAAGCGTGTCTTTTGTGTATGGGCTTACGAAACTTGTATAACTTTTCAGTGTAATAAAGAAAGTGTAAGCCCAAAGAGCAATAGGTGCCATCAACAACGGGGCCGGCACAATTTTGAGAGAGCTCCGCGGCCCAGGGGGCGCAAGAGCACCATCGACCACCGGGGTCGACGGCGTACTTGTTGGGATAAGCTTGCTTCCATAGATAAGACACGTATTTGAGTATAGTTGGCTAATTACTCGATTGGAGTTACGTAGGTGATTAATGTCCTTTGGCTGTGTTTAGCCAATACAAAGTTCGTACAACCCCTAGGTTGATCAAGTACGTGTGTGTACCTTTCTCAAGATAGAGCCAGAGTCGAGAGAGTATGAGATAAAGAGGCTTGATTGAGGCCGTGAGGGTTGTTAACTCAGGGTGGTCAAAATTGTAAGAGCGTATAATTCGAAGCCGAGTTAGGATCGTATGATTATAGAGCTCAAAGGTTGACCGACGCCGTGTGAGTTTCTAACTCGAAGACTAGTCGAGTCAGTATTAGTTTTCTAATGTTCATTCCGTTACCAATAGATTGAACGAACGTGAGCACATGAAACTTTATCATTTTTGTGGTGATAACATGAAAGAGTTGGAGAGGATTTGAAGTAAAGGGTTATTTAAACTTCTTTGCCCCTCCCCCCCAGCCTTGATGCTTGTTGCCCAGGTAGGCTACGATAAAAAGCAACATCGTCCACCTTAGGAGCCCTCCCCCCTTGCTTAGGAAAGAAGCAGAAGGATTTCACGGACGAAGTTAAGCCGAGTCTAGGGCTAATCGAGACTACGGGTGTAAGTAACCCACAAGCGAACGTAAGCTTATTGGGCATAAAACTCAGAAGATGGCCGATGCCGCAAGGGGTTGTTGACTCAAAGGTGGATCTAAACTGTAGAAGCGTATAATTCCAAGTCTAATCGACATCGTGTAAGTGCTCAACTCGAAGGCAAGTCCAACCCATACGAGTGTTAACTCGAAGGTTGATCAATGCCACGTGAGCTTCTAACCCTCAGGCAAATCAAGACCATATGAGTTTCGGACCCACAAGCTTACCGACACGGTTTCAAGGAGTAATTAGTGCCCATCAGCCGAATCTGGGGCTAGATAAGTTATATCATTATAGTATTTGAGTTGGCATAATTCACATGTATGCTAGATCTTCAAGATAGACAGGAAACATGGTACGTTCACAAAAGATCTTAGAAAGATGTCATATACCTGATTAAGTGTGGCGGGATCGGACCTTCGTGCCCAGGAGGTCGAAGGCGTCTGCCTTTGAACTCGTGCCTTCTGGAAGGCAATACAGGTTCCAACGCATCAAGGCCTGTGGAGGCTATAGGAGTGCCGTAGGCCGCGGAGGCCGTACAGTGCCGTCGACCACGGGGATCAAGATGGGCTTATAAAAGCTCCCAGACCGCGGGGGCCGTAGGAATGCCGTAGGCCGCGGAGGCCGTACAGTGCCGTCGACCACGGGGATCGAGACGGGCTTATAAAAGCTCCAAGACCGCGGAGGTCGTAGGAGTGCCGTAGGCCGCGGAGGCCACACGGTGCCGTTGACCACAGGGATTGAGACGGGCTTATAAAAGCTCTCAGACCGCGGGGGCTGTAGGAATGCCGTAGGCCGCGGAGGCCGTACAGTGCCGTCGACCACGACGATCGAGACGGGCTTATAAAAGCTCCCAGACCGCGGGGGCCGTAGGTCGCGAAGGCCGTACAGTGCCGTCGACCACGGGGATCGAGACGGGCTTTGCTGACATCCTGGTGCCTTCGTCCTCGGATTGATGAGCCTTCATCTTCGGACATGTAGGCATCCACCTGCTGGGATGGCATCCTCGGATATGTGGACATCCTCGGATTCGTGAAGCCCTGCATGGCGTCTAGGTTTTGCAAAGGGGTTATTCCTTTGTTCTTAGTACACACAAAGGCAATTAAGAGTATTATATACTAACCCCGTACACTTGTTAACAAAGTTTCGAGAGAAGGGTTACATCCTTGTTTACAACACGAATGCGAGTGTTCAAGATAAAAGACGTGCCACCCGTTCAGTAACTCAAAACTTTGGAAAGTATATTATATCTAATTTTCAAAATGGTTTTTCAAAGTGAAGGGTGGATCGTCTTCGGACCAAATTTTTAAAAAAAACAACCCACCTTTTCAAACCACCAAGTATAGATATACTACCAAAAAACAAGTGTATATTTTCTTAAATAGTTTTATTTCCTTTTCCTCATATTTCCGAGGGTAAGGAGTCACATAGAACATAGTCAAGTACGAACCACATTCGAAAGCACAAAGAGTGTATGAACTATGATAGCTCTATTCTCTATATGTCATGTCATAATGGTGTATTTATATTGGCTATGTCGCTTTAAGCATTTGATTGAATTTATAATCAAGTAGCAAGGAGGAAATATGTATAACCACATATCCAACTCCTCCCCCCAAATAAAATTATTTATGAAAATGGACCCTCGAATGGTGATAAAATGGTTAAGAACACTTATCTTGGTTGTGGTGAGGGGCTATAGTCTCGGAGAGCTCCCAATGATACGCGAGATCCTTGCAATTGACTTGTAAAGCTCCCGGATGGACCCCAAAATCTTTGTCAGGGGTCTGATTGCCCCGTTTTCAAACTTCAGGGTCGATTTGGTAATTTTTGAACTTTTGGGGCCGATTTGTAAATTTTTGAAATAATAGGGACCTGATTGCAAAATTTTGAATTTTCTGCAATGGTGTCTTCGGACATAGAGGCGTTCTCGGACTGAAATGGCGTCCTTGGACATGTGAGCGTCCTCGGACACAGAAGCGTCCTCGGACATGGGGGCGTCCTCGGACTGAAATGGTGTCCGTGGACATAGAGGCGTCCTCGGACATGGAGGCGTCCTCGGACTGAAATGGCGTCCTCGGACATGTGGGCGTCCTCGGATATGTGGGCGTCCTCGGACACAGAGGCGTCCTCGGGCATGGGGCCGTCCTCGGACTGAAATGACGTCCGTGGACATAGAGGCGTTCTCGGACATAGAGGCGTACTCGGGCATGGAGGTGTCCTCGGACCTAGAGGCGTCCTCGGACTGAAATGGCGTCCTCAAACATGTGGGCGTCCTCGGACACAGAGGCGTCCTCGGACATAGGGGCGTCCTCAGACTGAAATGGTGTCCGTGGACATAGAGGCGTCCTCGGACATAGAGGCGTCCTCGGACTAAAATGGCATCCCCAGACATGTGGGCGTCCTCGGACATGGAGGCGTCCTCGGACCTAGAGGCGTCCTCGGACTGAAATGGCTTCTTCGGACATGTGGGCGTCCTCGGATATGGGGGAGTCCTCGGACTGAAATGGCGTCCTCGAACATGTGGGCGTCCTCGGACACAAAGGCGTCCTCAGACATGGGGGCGTCCTCGGACTGAAATGGTGTCCGTGGACATAGAGGCGTCCTCGAACCTAGAGGCGTCGTCGGACTGAAATGGCGTCCTCGGACTGAAATGGCGTCCCCGGACATGGGGGCATCCTCGGACTGAAATGGCGTCCTCGGACATGTGGGCGTCCTCAGACATGGAGGTGTCCTCGGACCTAGAGGCGTCCTCGGACTGAAATGGCGTCTTCGGACATGTGGGCGTCCTCGGACTGAAATGGCGTCCTCGGACATGGGGGCGTCCTCGGACTGAAATGGTGTCCGTGGACATAGAGGCGTCCTCAGACATGGGGGCGTCCTCGGACTGAAATGGCGTCCTCGGACATGTGGGCGTCCTCGGACTGAAATGGTGTCCGTGGACATAGAGGCGTCCTCGGACATAGAGGCGTCCTCGGACTGAAATGGCGTCCCCGGACATGTGGGCGTCCTCGGACATAGGGGCGTCCTCGGACTGAAATGGTGTCCGTGGACATAGAGGCGTCCTCGGACCAAGAGGCGTCCTCGGACTGAAATGGCGTCCTCGGACATGTGGGCGTCCTCGGACATGGGGGCGTCCTCAGACTGAAATGCCGTCCTCGGACATATGGGTGTCCTTGGACACAGAGGCGTCCTCGGACATGAGGGCGTCCTCGGACTGAAATGGTGTCCGTGGACATAGAGGCGTCCTCAGACTGAAATGGCGTCCTCGGACATGTGGGCGTCCTCGGACTGAAATGGAAGCCGGACGTGGCTTGTTGCCGAGGCTACCATTTCAAAGCTCAAAACCCTTATTGGTCAGATCCACAGACATCCAGAACTCAAGATTCACCTTCAATCAGGAACGCAAAGCGTTTCCTACAGACGGCGCCATTTGTCGAGGGTGAAATCCGTTAGGACGAGGGTCAACGGTGTCTATGGACCTGAGACCTGCAAGACAAAGGTTAGCACTTTGACGAGCAAGTCAGTCCAAGGAGTGATAGAAATAAAGCATGTGAGCTAGGAAGGGAGTGAAAGTGAGCTTACACTTCACCACCAAAAATGGGGTATATATAGATAGAGAATAAATATTTCAACGATGGGCTTGGGCCATTGTTAGGGCTTTTAACCGGCCCAATAAGTCATAAAGAAATATTTATCGGGCCCATGAATGGTTGTCGGCCCAATTTGAAATTGCACCTCCAACAAGTTCGAACCAAACTTAAACCGGTTGTTAAAAAACATGTCGTATCCTACTAGCTAGGTGCTTGCTTATAAAGTGTATTAATACTTTTTTTTTTTTTTGAATTTATACATACATTTTTTTGATATCTAAGCAACAGTTGAATATGAATTCCTCCGTCTTATCATTGTTTCTTTTCTCTCTTTCCTTGGCTATCAAGCCAAGCTAAATAAAAACCACTTACAAAAGCTTTTATATTTTTACAATAGTATGCGTTTTATATTATTTTTTTTAATAATAATGCAATAATAGTTATATGTTTCTGGATGTTCACACAAAGACCATATAATTCTCGTACGTTATTTATATATATATATATATTCAAGTTCATACATTTATTGAAGAATTATACGACATAAAATCTACAGCCATTACTAACTTCTCTCATTCTTAAAGCTACTTCATAAAAATTTGTCTTCTTGATTTCTGATGATTGTTGAAATTAGTTGGTCATGGCAAAATGAATTATTATATATATTAAAGGAAAGAAAGATAATCGACACGTGTCACTCATTGAGACCATCAAATCTTAATTAACACGTGTCATTTGCTAATTGATTGATCATTGATCAGTTAAAATTTTTTGTAAACAGTTAATAAATTATTTATTACTCCCTCCGTCCCACAAAAATAATCCAATTTAATAAAAAATCTTATCCTAAAAAAATAGTCCAGTTTAACAAAATTTAAAATTCATTAAATTGAAATGACTTAAATATCTAAAAGAGTAGTAGTGGTATGAAAAACAAGATCCACTTCCTTTGATTTTCATTTTTTTTAGTTTTCTCTCATTTTTTTCAAATGATTATATCTTTTAATACATGAATAATTAAAAAATGTGTTACATATCAAATTCATCTACGTAATGAGATCTTTCCATCAAGATCCATTGTCAATATTTTTTGAGATAAAATTTTTGATCAAATTTAAGTTGTAAAATAAATGCATATGTAGTTAACTTTTATAGAAATAACTAGAAGGGACATTAGTGGAAGTTATGTGAATGAAATGAGTTGCACATTTAGTATGTTGACCAAATTAAAAAAGTTATACAATTTCAAACTAGACTATTTTTGTGGGACGGAGGGAGTATAAAAAATTTTTACAGATATTACAAATTCCTGATTGTGAGCTTGAAAATGAATATTTTTAAAAATTGCTGAGAAACTCCCGACTTCAAAAGTCCTTTCATTTACGAGTTTAAACTTTCAACCTATTATCATTTTGGCCCTTAAAGTTCTATTTGTGTGCTATTTAGTTTTCAAGTTTATCGATTTTATATTTTCAAGGACGATTAATTGTGTCTCATATTTTATTAGAACTACATCTAATCCCTAAAGTCCACTTGCTTATAAAAATAGGTCATATGCATCTAGACATAATTTACGCATTTTTTAAATATATTTTGTAAACCAAACATAACATTAGTTAGTGCTGACAATTTTTATTATACAACTTTTGAAAATCTTTGTTGTAATATTTTTTATCAGATCTTACAAATATACCTCTCATAAATAATATCAATACCTCTCATTTTGATTTAAAACTGATTAATCAAAAAAAATTACAGTTTTAAGAAATATTAGTAACTACATTTTTTTAAGAGAATAAGGACGTTATATTTGTAACTACATTATCTAATCAATTCTTTTGAAATATAAATTTTCAACATTGACAAATCCGCGCAAAGTGCAGAACACACACTAGTGTCAATTAAAGTTCTGAATATATGGAAAGCTAATAATTAAAATTAGGAGAAATAAGATTTTAGATAAGGAAACAGAATTGAAAAAATTAATAAATAAATAAAAGGAGGGTGAATTTTTTCATCTCACGCACTTTCTATGCGTGTGTAACGCACATCATCCCTTGGATCACACACTAGCAAAAGCCTTGGCTTTGCATGTGATGTAATCTTTACTTCTTTTTATTTAATAGATATACACTTCAACATTTCAAAGAGAGAGAGAGAGAGAGAGAGAGAGAGAGAGAGGGGAAAAAAAAAAAAAGCTTTCCTCCATTTTTCAAAATTAGGAACCGATTTCAGGCTTGTATTGCAGCCCATGAATCATGGAATGTAACCGATTAAATGAGATCGCGTTACATATGCAACATGGATACCACAATCCAGTATGAAATGTGGACACCATATCAAAGTATATTGTGAGTGACTATATAAAATCCAGTACCAAAACTTTCTTGTTTTATGTCCTCAAAGCTATTGAGTTAAACATAATCTGGATATTATTTTTTAATCTCATGACAACAATTTTATTTTATATACTTTTTGTTAATGAAGTTTAAGTGTACAACAATAACAACAAACTTTTTTTTTTAACTAGGTGAAGTCGGTTGTAGTTGAAAAGAAATTTGAATTTTATAAAAACAAACTGGATTCATGAACTCTGCCACTAAGTTTTTTTTTTTTTTTGTAAAAATTACAATTGGATAATAGTATAATGACAATTCTTTAACCACATGAAACATGTCTTTGCTATTGTCCACATCACTTGAGCTCCACTTTCACCCTATATACATGTACAAATAAAATTTAAAAAAAAAAAAAAAGGCAGTCCTATTTTGATGTTGCACTAAAAGCTCACTTTTTGCTGAAAAACCGACATGGCCTTGTGATCAATTAAAGGTATGTGTCCTGTTAAGTGAACTCTTCTACTGCCTCTCTAGAGTCTCTCAGACTTCAAATATATAAAATCCATTGTGTTTTAGGGAAGATCTTCTAGCACAAACCTGTTAGGTGACTTTTCTCATTCTTTCTCAGCTATTACTACAAGAACATCACCTGTGGACCATTTTCGCCTTTCATGTTTCACTGGGGGGTTGATGATAGCTCTTTCTGTATTCGCTACACGGTATCCAATCACTATTTCTCTTCTATGACGTGCTCGGAGGAGTATTTCATAGAAACTTAATTCTTCACCTTCTTGGATATACAACTCTGCTGCTCTTATCTGCATCTCATTCCCCTGCAAAAGGTAAAGTATCCTTTCATGTCTTAAGATGACAGGCATATGAATAAATTTGCAATCTATTGAACCAATGCATTTTCCTCATTTCCACAGAGGACTGGATTTGTAAAGTCCATATAAGGAGAGACACTGAACTTCCAAAAAATTATTTAATTAAAAGGCAATCAATCTCACTAATCCTGTAGTATTTTGTAGCTTCAACATCACAATACCTAAAACTAGTTATATTTCAACTTTTGGACTGTAAACATTACCCGAAGGTTCTTTTCAGTAATACTTATGATGCTTAAGAAAGTACCTCTTCTGCAAACAGCTCTTCCAGTACATTGTTGATTTGCCGATCCTCTGCAACCATTGCCAGTGCCATGCTGACAAGCTCATTTGATAACACATAGTCGCTAATTTTTGACATGGATAACAAGTTTTTAGTTCTAGGGTCAAGGATTTCACTAATTATGACAGATTTATCTGAAGCCTGTTGCATTTCCCCCATCCAGGAACCTTGGGAGAAGCTACTCCTATGATCTCGAGAAATCATAGCATCCCTATAAGGAAGCCGTTTTGCCTGGACATTGAATGCAAATTTAATAGACATTATTTCCAGACAGAGAAATGCTCATGTTCCATATTTCAGTGATCAATCAGCATGGAAATCCACAGAGGTAGGCTTCACTTCTTAAGAACTACAGATTTCCAGGGACACATGAGAAAGATGGTCGTTAAGTCCAAAAGTTTCTACCATTTCTTTAAAGGAAAGTTTTGTAACTTCAAGCAAAATTTATTCATTATTTGATTTGATCTGCAATGGATAGCAAAGTGCATGATTATAAGAGTTGAGACTAATGTGACTGAAGAAACAATGCAACCCTGAAATCGACCAAATCCAGCATTTGATAATGATATTAATTTCGCAATCACTCACAAGAATATAAGATTAGGCTTTATAATTCGAAACACCATACATACTATATTAATCAAACAGTAGTTTTGATCCAGAACAAAAAAAGGAGGATGTTCAAGGGAAGGAGGATTGACCAGTTCATACCTAGTTGAATAAGAGAGATGAAGTACTTCAAAGTAGATACAAACTTTGAATCATCAGAGAACATAAAAATACACGTGCACTATTTGTGCATGGTGCATGTAAAAAGCTTTCAAATGTAACCTCCTAAACATAGACAATTTCATTGGCATACAGTACTTTGCAAACTTCATCTATCAGAATAAAGTAAAAATGGGATACAAACAAGATTTCAGATGCTCACGAAGAAATATAGGCACATCTTGCAACGAAAAGAGACGAGAAAAACACATTTTATTTAGCTCGTATAAGTATCTGTCTATAGTGAGGGCAAGGAAAGGGCACGGGGCTTTGGAAGCAGATGAAATATAATTTGCACTTTGATTCCCTTAAGAAACACCTGTAAACAGTACAAACAACTAACTAGGCTTTAATTCATTATCGGCCTTTTGATATCCACCACTTTCTTCAACTGAAACACTAATTTAAATGCAAAATCAGGGAATTCATTTGAAACTATGTGTCCTGCTTAAACAAAGTCACATCTTTTCTTCACTAATAACCATTATATGAAACAAGTTGACAGGAGAAAAGTGAACTGGTAGTTTGCATGCTTGGAAATCATCCATTTGGTCTTCTGAAGTTATTAACTAGAGTACTCAACAATCATCAGTTATGGAGAAGAAAGTTGATGAATTGAAAAGACAAAGTACCTGGATATCACGAATGAGAAGTAATGTGGCAAGAGATCTCGAATCAGCCTGGATTGCTGAATCTTCTACCGATTCATCAGCTAGAATTAAGATCTATTTATTCCAGTAAGAGCATTAATTTAGCATAGCCAAATTTCGTTGTTGGCATACCATCATGTGCACTGACACCGTGTGTTATAAAAAAGATGCTAACAGAATTTCCAAAAACAAGTTACTCACAGAATCAAATGACTCTAATGGAAGACTTTCAAGGTGTCGTCGTATAACAGCATTTCCTTCACGGTTCACCAGCTCTATGTTGACCAACCTGTTAATGTCAAGGCCACCATCTATGAGCTTCTTCTCTCTCTCCGTCTCTGGAACTTCATTGAACATCCACAACTCTGATTCAGGTGCTAAAAAGGCATCCAAAACCTAACACAACAAAACAAGAGTTAATTTGATTTTCCAGCAAAAGAATCGTTCCAAAGTCAATTCTTATTAAGAGGAGGTCAAGATGATTAAATTCATTTCTCAAGTTTGATGAACTTGATTTTAATACTCCAGATAAGATGGTGAAGATGAATGGCAGACAGGGTTTGTGCATAGCTACCGCCACAGTGAATGCATAAGGCACTCGTATAGGTACTGGAAACATAAGTAGTGATACCATAATCATATCTTCCATATCCCGCCGCCAACCACAAAACAGTATCCGCTCAGCATGTTTTGGAATATCAGATTCCTTAGGGAGGTATCCTTTTTGAACCTGCAGCATTCAGGTAAAGAGAAACAGGAATTAGGGGCTTTATCGATAGAGCTTACCACAATCATATCATCAATGTCTCGTCTCCATCCACAAAGTAGAATCTTCTGTGGCTTTCTCGCTGGCAGGGCAATATGTGTGGATGTTGCCTTTTTGACCTGAATAACCACATTAACTATGTGTCTGTAAGTTTTGCTTATGGTATGCCCCACTTATTTTCATTCCATGGCAGGAATCACCCTACTTTCAAGAGCAGAAGAGCATTTCTTGTAGAGTGGCCTACCATTGGATGTTATTGTTTGTTAGAAATGGTGGAGTTCTATATTATTATTAGCTAGAAACATGAAGGGAAAAATCTTTGAGGATATCAGAATTTTAGGACCTGGTCTTTTCTTTCTACATAATTTAACTCATTTCCTCGACTAAGGGAGAAAACACTCATTGGTCTTAAAGTGTAAACTCACAAGTCCAGAAACATTCTTATTAAAAAGTCAGAAGACATCCCCAAATTAAAATTGAAATTAGCTTACGTCAGGTCTACAGCCTAAAGGATCTTTCAGAAACCAACATTGCAACTTAAGCTTATGAATTCAAGACAAGTTTATTACAATTTTTTTTTTTTTTGTTTTTTGTAGATAGTTGATTACATTTTTGGTAAACACAGGAAACAGATTTAATTACACTCAGTTTCCAAAAGTTATTTTGCATAGAGAAGGCAAGACCCTTCCTTTATGTAGCAATTAAAGTAAGGAAACAAAAGTATTGTCAATAGAAAGGAGTACTTGAACAATGGAACCATTATCCCTTCTGAAATTCTGTCAAGACTTTCAGTCAAAACAGACAAGTGACTTTTCTACTAGCAACATAACTCACATTTCAGTCCTTCATAATTATGTCCTTTATTTCACGTATCTGTATTTCCCATTTTCAGTTGTTGGTTATAGTCATAAAGTAAACAGCTAGAAGATTTTCAGAAATCAAAATAGAAAATTCATTGGTAATTCTGAAGAAAGGGAAGCACCGTGGGTAACTCTGCGGGAGCATATGTATCATCATCCTCGGCAATCACCAGTACTTCATCTCCTTCTTGTAGCACATAAGAGTCATCTGGATTCAAAATAATTTTTCCCCCATATGATGCTGATTTCACTCCACAGGGGATTGCATCAGGAAAGCTAATCAGTACATCCTCAAATGGCATTCCATCCAACTGGGGCCATCTTTTAATATAGAACTCACAATTTTCAAAGCCAAGGATGTCTTCCCATATCTGTTGGGCCAAATTCATGAAATACCATTCAGTCATCTACATGAACACAGATTGAAACAGAGAAATCATAAAGTTTGACCTGAGCAAGGCCTGGCTGGCGAGCACATTGAATCATCAACCGACCAATTACATCATGTGCCACAACAGTTTCAACAAGATCCCCACCAACAAGTTTAACAAGGACTTCATTGTCAAGATCACTCAGTTCGACAACTATGTGTCCCCTCAGTCCTTCTTTGACTCCTGTTAAGCTTAAGACAGTCCTCAGTGCACGAGCATCACTCTACATAGGAAAAGAAGTTAATCACTGGTGACGAATATGTAGTATCAATAGCATCCATTGATTTACATATGAAGCTTACCTGGTCAGCATTTCCATCTTCTGCAAGGACAATTATTGCACGAGCCTTCGAGACAGATACCTGGGTTCAAAATAGTAACATATGATTCAAAAGTAGCTTGAGCAAAATCATCACACAAGAATAGCTAGTTGTAGCGAATATCATATAGAAAGTAAGGCCAACTTTAAAAGATTGGCCACTAGATGGAGATGTAATTATAGATCAGGTAAGGATATTTACCTTTTTTAAGTCAGCTAGAATTAAAGGGCTCCCGCTTCTGCATATAACAGATGTTCCTCTAAAATCAAATTCCATTTTAGCAATGTCAAGTTCCATCTCTTCTTTGTCTCTTTCAGCCATTACAACAACCATTCCTCCACCGAGACTCTCATTTGCTATGGCAAGTTGATTCAGCAAAGAACCCTAAGTACAAAAAAGTAACTTTAGAAGGCATGGTGTTGGTTGATAGCAGAAGGCATGGGAAACAAAGTTACTGCTGGAAACTCGGAAGAACAAAAAACAATGACAGCTGAGCAAAAGATTCACATCCCTTATCACCATATCTACTATTATTATTCTTTTATCTTTTGCAGTAAACCTCTATCAGTCACATGCAAGTGTCACCCCTATAGGGTGACTTAAAACCAAAGCAGAATAGACGTGCTACCACATAATGATTCCTAGTACAAGTTTAAAGATGCTGACACATTGTCTAATAGATAAAATAGACAATGGTTTACAAACTCAGTGAACCAAACTTAAATTTAACAAGGTTTTACAAAGAAGTTTCCTTCCCCATAAAATCAAACGAAAAGAAAAAGCATGATATCAAGCAAACTCCAATGTCAAAAATGACAACTAAACAGGAATTTGAAAAGGATTCCCATTGATCCATAGCCAAAATCTTTGTATAGTTCATATACGCTATTTAAAGATCAGACATTGCAAGTGACCTTATTCAAGTGCTGGACAGGACAAAAGCATATGAAAGTTACGAATTGCAACTATTACTCTCTTCCTATACTATAAAAATATAGTGATCCTATTATCTTCTAGATATTCTAAAGATAGAAGCAATACCAATTTGTCACTCCAACCAAGGATAAGAGTGTGGTTTTGCTCGACCACTTCACTTCTTCCTTTTCTCAGAGAATCAAACTTCTCAGAAATTGCATCTGAAACCAGTCCAAGCATCATGGCAAATATGAGCATCCCACCAAAGCTGATGGAGACCGACACTAACCTAGGGCCAAGGCCTTCAGAATTAGCATGGTTGCCAGAGTCTGCCACATAAGTCCAAGATAGCCATAGGCAGTCTGCTAAGCTATCATCTGTAACCCCGAAAAGCGCTACTCCCCCAAGACAAATCAGTAATAGCGTTGCAACTAATAAGGCGAGCGGCTTAGCATAAGGATGGACAGACAAAAAGAAATCCACCTTGTATTCTAACTGCTTATTTAAAGATACTTCTTCTGTAACACTGTCTGACGATTTTCTTGAATTTGAAAGATAATCGACATACTTGAGAAAAATAAATGGAATTGATAACAATGTCAGTGATGCTACAAGAGCAGTCCTTTTCAAGCTTCTAATAGTAATATTATCAATGTCTTGAGGCGTAGAATCAATAACATCTATGGGATCCAGCAAACTACAAATCCGTAATTGGTTATTGAGCTTGGAAACTTGGTCCTGCCAATAAACAGCAAAGAGGGCCAAAAGGTAAACAATAGAGCTTGAAAATAAATCATGCAAGCATCTCAAGTTAAAAAGTTCCTTTCAGGAAGATATTAAACTATTCTTTAAAATAATTAGAAAGGTAATTTGCTAACTGCAAGCAAATTCTTTACCAGATAATAATTCAGCACATATAATCAGGCAGGACTTAAAATTATTTTGACTGCTTTTAGATGACTTGCAGCCCTACTGGAGCTACGGTAAAATGAAGTCATCATTTGAGGCAAAGTACAAATCATTCAGATTATGAGTTTCACTGTAGCTATTATATTACGGCGGTAACTTTAAATTTTAACCATCAGTTTTAACAGCAGCTATTCTCTAACAGAATTTCACCAGGATAATCTGCTTTTAGGAAGGATGGACATGCATGTTATCATGCCAATCGAAGACTCGAAGAAGATTCCTTTTCAATAAATCAAATAAGTTCCTGGAGATGCGAGCTTTTCATGGAGCATTCAGCTTCTTACCAGTTACAGTTTCAATTACATCAACTGAAACTCGCATAAGTACAAACATAACTCAGTTTCTTACAATCAGGTTGAGCATTATATTCAACGTTAGCGCACTTCAATTTCACCTGGGGGTTTGTTCACAGAATTTTATACCATATCATCTGACCCTACAATTAGCAATCTAAAATCTTCTTACAGCCTTTTTCGTGAGGCATTCAACTTCACATCAATCCCATATCCTTGTAGGCCAGAAACCCGACAGGTACCCTACACTTCATTTCTATGGGTTGTAATGCTACTTTTCCATGGTGGGTGCTCTGAAGCAATAATATAGGCTATGAACCACATGAAGCAAATTTTATCCATCACACAATTCAAAGTTTCAAAAATGTGTTCCTAATTCAAAATACAAACAAAAGGGTTCCCAGCTGGTAGAATATTCATGAATAGAGGACACCCACGGATGAAAAATAAAAGGATTAGTGCAGTTAGAGTCAACATTATTGAGTTTTGCAAATCACAAAACTTCACGTTGTCTCAGGAAGACAGCGTCATAGACAGCCTTACAAACCCATAAATGCCACATATCACAGACACTGATGAGCATTCATGGTTCATCAGTTTAACACACCACTACTGCACACGAAATCTTGACTGCCCTACTCTTTGTTTATTATCACATAACTCGGAATTTATTCTAGTAACTTAGTTATTTACGTAAGAATCTCATCCTTTTATAGAATTTAAACTGTCACTATGAATTGATGGTTTTATTTTCTCCGGGACTTTAAACATTGCCAATAACAGGGCTTCCTTATGTTTCTCAATATGTTATGACTGAAAGCCGAGTCATCTACCAAGATATTGGAAGCCTAACATAGAACAGATGCTAACGGTTAACTCATGCATTAAGATGTATAGTAAGCCAATGTTCATTTTTCTTCAGGCTGAAAATCAGAACACCTCCTGCTTTTCAGAATTGCACAAATGCATACCTACTGATGTAAAATATGTCAAAAGGAATAATCCCCTCTGCTGGGAGGCATTTGAATTATTAATGAAAAAAGTATCAGCACATAAGATTGACCACAAGATATTGCATACGGCTATTTGAAGAACAAAAGATTTAAAATTTTAAACACTCCCTCCATCCCAAAAGAAGTGTTTGTTTTGTAACACAGTTTGAGTTCAATGAACAATACTTTTTTTCTTTTTTTGATGAAATGAAAAATACTTTTTATTTTGGGACAAGGCGGAATTTAGAAAACAATAACAAAGAAAAGAACAAATGCATCCTTGTTGTGACTTGTTAATCAAAGCTAAACAAGCAGCATTCAAGATTCAGAACTACCAACCTGTAACTCAAGAACCTCATTATGTAAGGAAAAATTTCTGTGCACCAAGGAAAATAAGGTCACCAAAACCTGTAAAACAGAGAACACCCAATTGCCACGTCAGCTGACCAAGCTAAATTCAAATATTGGGACCCAACTAGTCCAGCGCGGATTTCACCATATTATTTTTATTTTTAATTTCACCCAGGAAGAATAAGACAGAAGTCAACGGTCGTAAATTCCAAATTCCCCACTTACTGCCATGGTAAATGCCATCTGCCAACGGATGGTCAAAGAAGAAGGGAAGCTGAGCAGACCGCCGGCGAACACCGTCTTCCCTGCCGGCACCGGTTTTGTTTTATTCTTGCTGCTCTCTGAGGCGATATCGCTGCCGGCACTGTCGTTGTACGAACCGGCGGAGACACCGTCGTCGTTCCGGCTCGTCGACGCTTCATTTCCCAATTGATTGTGGTAGCTGAAGTAGGCGGAGCGGCGTCGTACGGCGGGATATTGCTGATGAGCGGTAGTAGTGGCATGATTGTTGATAGTATTAGGGGGAATATTTTGATCGGAGGTGGAGGAGGAGGGAGGCGGAGGGGAGCTCTGGAATGATTGAAACGGCGACGTCGGAGATTTCCGTTTGGGGTAAGGAGAGGAGAAGCGGCGGATGGGAGCTCTGGGGAAGTGTTTTGAGGAGGGAACGAAAGATTGGGAGGGGAAGAACCAGTCGCGGTTGGTGTTAAACGATGGCGTCGACGGCAACTGTGAGTCGTTGAGTGAGGAGGAGCCGTCTAAGGACATGATTGAAATTATATGAAAAGTTGAGGGGTTTGATGAGGGAGGTTTTTATTGTGCAAATGTGGAGACTATTTTCAAACAATTTTTCCTTTCTTAATTTGATAAACGAAACTATGAGGAAAGTAAAGTAATATTTTTGGATTTTTAATTATGAGAAAAATAAATATTGTACCTTTTTTTTTATTCCTATATATAACTAGTGATGTCTAGTCGCGCAATGCGCAACCCTGGCTCAATATATCTGTAGATCTTAGAAATGTTTGTATCTGAAAAAAAAAAATTTGTATTTGGCCCGATATATTTTAGAAATGTTTGAAGAATTTAGAAAAGTGTGATCATAGAAATTTTTGTATTTGGCATAAAATGAAATTTATTTGACCCGGTACGTTTTAGAAATGTTTGAAAATTTTAGAAATATTTCATAAGTGTTACTTCTTAAATATAAATAAACTTGATCAAATATATGTCTTGAAGTAAATGCTAGACAAACTATAAAAGTATCCTAATAAATTTAAATATTAGTAAGATAATTTATTGATGTTTTTCATTGGTTGTGCCAAATCAATACTTAGTTTTGGAGATTTATAATAGCTTTGTAGTAAGCTTCCTCCAAAGGGTATAGGCTTAATTGTTGGAACTATTTCTTTCAAAAGTTTTTGAGTAGTAAAATATCAAAAATATGATTTTGAAACTGGTTAATTGTTGAAACTGGTTAATCACAAATATAAGAATAAAATAATGTAAATTTGCATAGGTTTCAAGTTATAGCAAAAAATAACTCACCTCACCATGGCAAATAAAAAAAAAAAGAAAGTAAAAGATAGCTCATTAAAATTGAGAATACTTTTTTTTTGTAGGTAAAAATGATATATAAAAGGCTTTTCTATAAGTTAGTTAGAAGAAGCGACCTGAACTATTTATATGATGAGGAACTAAAAAAAGTCGAAAAACCAAATCCAAAAAATTATATTCTTGAAAGCCCGAACACAAAAAAAAAACGCGCTTCATTTGTAAATAAAATAAAATAGTAATAATAATAATTGGTCAACTGGGAGTATGGAACAAAATCAAAAGCAATTAAACAAAGAAAAAACGCACTTCACAATTAACCATATACGAAAAAAACCTGAGACTCCATAATTAGAAAAAAAAAAAAAAAGAAAACCACTCGAATTGAATGAAACATAAAAAAGAAATTCAAAAAATCACACTTTGTAACAAAAACCCAATTAATCAATTCATCCAAACAGAACTAAAATCATACAAAAATTCTAGACTAACTAACGATATAAGAAATCACATTATATTACCTGACAACGGCTACGACAGTTGTAACGGATGAATGTATAAAAATAATATTAATAACACAATTCTTGAACGGGTAAAACAAAAAATAATAAAAGCCAAACAAATGATCCGTGGAAATAAAATCATTTAAATTGTAATACCTATAATGGCACCACCACAATGGCCGAAGCAATATCAATGAGAATTTTTTTTTTTCCTTTGTGTTTATATAGAGAGGTAAAGAGAATATTTTTTGAAGTCGAAATTTTATCCGATGTAGTTGATCATCACTAATGAAAAGATTGAACATGCTAATAGGAAAGGAGTATATTTCACCATATATTCTCAATTGATGATTGATGAGGAATTTATTTTTTTTTTAATTGTGGAGAGGGGATTGATTAGGGAGTCGATTTTTGTGGAGATGGGGATGGAGATTTGAGTTTTTTACGAACCCAAATCAATTATATTTTCTTAAATAGTGTAATCACATCCAAATATTTTAATAGTGTAATGATATCATTATCTAATATTTGCAAAAAATATTATTATACACTAATTTGCAAATATTGAATGTGATATCAATTAATCAGTTTAATGGGATTGCGATGTCTTAAGTAGTTTTTGTATAAAAATATTAGATGTCAAAAAAAAATAGTGTAACTTATGGATACTCTATCGAAATGAACTTAATTTTGTTACGACCACTTTATAGTAACTTAATAAAATTAATAGCGGTGATTATGTATGTACCATTTCAGTATTTTTGTTGTAAATTTTAGCTCAATTAATCCACATATAAGAATTGGTTTGGGGTTTATGTATATAAAAAAAAATTGATCCAAGAAGGTTCGGTGAATATTGGCAAATAACCGTAGCAAAAGATTCCGTTAGCTAATACATAAATGAGGGTCGATGATTTGGAAAAAATTTTAGAGCCGTTGTCATGATTTTCTACACCGATTCAAAACTATAATTTCTACATGGAATAATTTCTATACGTGGACTTTTAAACGTGGACTGATTAAAAGTCGATTGGTGGGTGAAATCGTGGAGGTTGAGGGAGGAGGGAGAGAATGACATGAAAAGTTCTCCTATCACATCTTAATAAAAAGTGGAGGTGGATTTAGGCTGCATTTGCTTTATAAGTTTAGGAAACTGATGTGTAAATAAAAATTTATTTTAAAAATATGATGTGGAAATGCCACATGGCAAATGGTGGTGCTTTCTCTTAAGTGTGGTTTTTGTTTCTAATATAGTAAGATTTTGAAGAATCTATATATTTTCTTATGCTTCGTTGCATGTTACAAAAATATACATGAATGTAAGAAAAATTGATGTAAATCCTCAATATGCCTTTTATTAACTATATGAACAAGAATTATTCACATGATCTACTATTTGATACAAATCCCAAAACTCGAAATATTAATGATAGTATTTTCTTTTATCTACTCATTTATGTTATATGAAAGATTAATAATTTATTTTTAATTCCTTAAAAAAATCATTTTGATAAATTGTATAGTCTTCTACGTTGTCTAATCAAACATTTTGTTGTCAATTAGGAATGTAAAAAGATCATTAATCAAAATGTAAAAAAATTTAAAAACTTATGTAGCAATAAATTAGATTAAGATTAAAATTAAAAAAAAAATCAGTGGTGTAGAAATGATTGGATAAAAAAAAAAAACTGATGATTAAAATCACAAGGATTCATGATCCAAGAATCTTATGCTTTATTTCTTGAATTTGAGGATTATTTTTCTTTTCTCAAAGGAAAACATACATATTACACTCAGGAAAATGATTAGTTTCCTAAACAAAATAAATATTGAAATTTAACAATAAGGAGTCATTTACTTTCCAGCCTAGAATTCATCGATAACCAAATACAATAGAACTTTTATAAATTAATACCGTTGGGATCACAAAAATTTATTAATTTATAGAAATATTAAACAATCGACAAATTAATAACCTATTAATTTAAAGAATTTTTATGAGAAAAAAAAAGGACGCTAACTAAATTACTTAATTTGTAATTATTTTTACATTCACATCAATCAAAATTAAAACTCTTTTGAATACTAAAAATCCATACACAGTTCATATCATCTTCGTGGACTAAAAAAAAATATCGATTGTTCATAATTTACTAAATATTTATATTTATTAGTATCAATAGTACCTATTTGGACCTACTCGAAGAAAGATGAGACGCCCTCAAGATTCGAGAGGCACAATCCAAGGATAGGTTAGCCAAGCATTACAACAAGAAGGTCCGCAATACATACTTTGCAGTGGGAGATTTAGTCTTATGGAAAAACCTAGCGAGTCGAGCAAAAGCGCTAGAAAAGTAGCCAAGTAATTGGGAAGGACCTTATCGAGTCATTCAGGTCTCTCAATCTGGGAGTTACCGGTTGCAAACTACTGATGATACAGATAGGATACTACCTCGATGGTAGAACGTTCAGAATTTTTGCAGGTTCTACGTTTAACATCTATCTTTTATGTGCTTATTGCACTTTGTTTGTGGTTATTTGCACTTTTACTATTTTACTCAATATGTAATTCAAACCCGGCTCTTCAGGCAATTATTTAATAAAAGTCATTGCATATTCCTATCATTCACAGTACTCTAGAATAAGCATGTTCATTTAAATGTCGACATACTTTATTGTGACTAGTCACTTAGATGGATATCCTCATTAAGACCGTCCTCGAAGGTGCCGTGTATCAACATGGATACAATTTTTTGGTCAAGCTGCCCGACATTGTTACATCTAACAGTTTATAGTCGGGGAACTCATAACTTGTCTTCTCGATAGAGCTGCGTACTCAACATCCGACCAAACTAAAGCGTTGTATAAATACGATAAGCTGTGTGAACTCGACAGCCACCAAAAATATGTGTTCATCAATGATGAAGGAAAACATACGTTACTCCCCTTGATGAGATTTCAATCGTTTAAACTCTTGGGGTTACTTCATATTCTCATAAAGAACCTTCTTCATATCTTTTGTTAATCTTAGACATCAATCTGTCTCAGATTGTATCATATATCACAACAATTGGTTTTCCTCTCAAATCTCCAACCCAAACTGTTGAATGACTCCGAGGTGTTGTTGGTAACATGCTCAAAATTCAACGATTGGGAGAAGCATGTCATGCCCACGTTTGCTTATCAAGAGCAACCAAATATTTATAGGCCTCCGCATTGATTTTTTTTATGCAATTGATTGCTACATCAAATTCACCCTTAGTGTATGCTTTCGCAGCTACCCAAAATAGTTTTCTAAGCAGCAAACTAGGGAATTTGGCTATGAAGTTAGATAGAATGTGATGGATGCAATATTTGTGTATAACATGTGACACTTTATTTTGAACTACCTCAATTAGTCCCTGCCGTTAATTAACAAAAAACATAAAGTAGAAATGTTCCAATCACTGTAGCTGAAATTTAAAAAACAAAATAATCTCAACAGAAAAGAGCAAAAAATAAAACTAACTGAATTTAAAATGAAAATTAAAGAAACTAAACTAAACCTTAAGTTAAACAATCACAGAAATTGAAGTAATACTAAGGACTAACCTTCTGACTTCAGTCATAAAGGTCCATTTTCTATCCCGGAAATCCATCCATCAAGGTTGATAAAAGCTCCAAGAAAAAATTCTAATTCCCGGTATTCTCACTTTCAACAACTGCGAATGAAATAGGAACTAAACCATTATCTCCATCTATTCCAAGAGCACTAAGTAGAAAACCACCATATGGACCTTTAAGAAAACATCCGTCAAAACCTAAGAAGGTTTTGCACCCTGCCATTAACCCTTTTGCAAGTTGTTTAAAACCTAAAAATGATTTTCAGATATTAGAGATTTCTTGATCAGGGGCCCGACTATAATCTATCTTTGCCACACTCCCTAGATTGTTGGCCTTCACCATCTCAAAATAAGCAGAAAGTAATTTCCAAGATTCCTCATGGTTGCCATCTAACATCTCAGCTGCTAATGTTCTTGCTCTACACAATTACTTGTTTGATGCGTGGACTCCCAATTTTACTAAAGCGTCTCTAAGAATGTCAAGTTTCACACCACGATCAACTCTAATGAATTCCATTATCTTTTCAACCATCAATTTAGCAGAAGCGGTTAGTTTTGGCTTCACTTGACATTTATATTGGCTGACAAGACTTTACAGCAAATGTTACACCGTCAGGGAGTACGGATCTTTGTGCTCTCCATTGACATTTTTTACCATTACAATAAGAAGTAACTATAGTTGACTCATTTTTATACTTGATTAGATTGAATCCCCATAAGATAGAGTACTCATATAGTACCTTTCTTTATGCATTCGTACCCTGAAATAGCATACATTACTAAATTTCAAATTTTCCTCCCTCTCGTATCTTGGATTCTAGCCTATTCAAACAACCATTGAAAGGATCACCATCGAAGTCACTATTTAATTCATTACTATTTCTAAGATCTTCATCTGTTTCACCCATTGATAATCCATTATGGTCACAATTAGCTTCACCTTCTTCAACATGGGTATATATATATATCCTTACCATCTCATCATCCTCTCTAAGATCATGATCATCCCATCACTTAAATAGTACAATTCATCACCACTTTCATTATTAACCCCCTCTTCAATATTTTCAGATGTACCCTCTTTACCATAACCAAATGTACCAACTTCACTATTTTTATTTCCATTTTCCATCTTCTCTAAATAGTGTGCATCATTTATATGTTTGGCATATTTCCAAGAATGCTACACAGAAGATTACACATTAATATGCTGAACCAGGATTCGAGGAAAGATATTTTTCTAACCTCTTCATCGTTGTGAATCTGAATGTGAATTTGAGCAAATGTATAGAATGCAATGTGCAATGAGTTTGATGTTGGTGAAAATGATTGGCTGAATAGACTATATGAATTGAAAAAAGAAAATGGAGCCCTGTTTTCAGTTCTGATATATTTTCAGCTGGAAAAAGATCTACACAGAGAAGTGAGAGCACAAACAATGTCTTTAATCAAATGGCATGCAAATTCATGACTTTAACTGAATTTGTGCACCACTATGAAGCTCAGTGCAGATGTTTCACACGTTATTATTAAGGCAATTGACACTAAATAGTTCTTGATCAGAGTTCTTTTCCATACATAAGGCTTTAGAAAGTAAGATTTATAATATAACATTTCTAGTTTTTAATTTAGAGCTGTCTGGGATTATTAGATAATCATTGTAAGACAGACTCTTACTTACCTTATTTTTTTTCACTAAACAGACTGTCATGGATTTTTAGAAAAATCATTATAAGCCAGTTCTTAGACTAGAATGCATAAAAATCATTGTGACGATTTTCTTTAAAAAAATCTTTTATAAGGAAGTTTATTTCTATTGGGTAAGTTTTAAGCACTGCCTCATGTACTACATTTTTTAAATTAATAATATCGGGGTCCTCCCGCAAGATACCGCCCTAGATTTCCTTTAAAAAAAAATTTTAAAAAACATGGCCGATTTTCTCCAATGGTCATTACTCTTTTATCTTATTTTTTTTTTTTTTTTTTTGGTAAAAGGTAAAATATCATTCCAAACCTTCCACAATCAATCATACAGTTACTGTTTCTGTCATTTTCCTGTCCTATCTGTCATTCATTTCATAATCAGTATAGCCTAATCTATACAAAAACTCTTTATCACCAGTTCTAATGGACTTGTAACAAGCTTTAAGTTTCCATAATAACTCTCTCTGAATCTGCTCAGCTCTAATCATTGCCACCATCTTTTTCCCAGCAAACTTCCTATAATTTCTTTCCAGCCACACATGGTATATACACGCATTGACAGTAGCAAACAATATACCTTTTTTTAGTTTGTTGTACTTCTATATCTTTCTTAGTCTTTTCTGACAAGCAGACATGTTCCTAGGCAGTGTATCTATTCCAAGCCATCCTTCCAAACATTGCAGCAGTTGATCAGCATAAGTGCACTGAAAGAAAAGATGATCCTCTGACTCCGTGGGAGCCTGACATAGCTCACATTGAACTTTTCCAGTCAGCAGATGAAGATGTGCCATTCTTTCTTGTGTCCAGAGCTTCTTATGCCATGCAACCCAAGATATAAAACTATGCTTTGGCAAGCTTTGCCTATTCCAAATGATTTCAGCTTCTTTCATCCTTGGTTGTTTCCCTCGTAGCCACTTATAACCGGATTGTATATTGTCTTGCGCAGAAGGGTGACCAGTCCAAGAGCTACCCATCATACCTCCTTTAAGCTTATCTCTCACCTTGAGTAAAGCCTTCCAATGCCAACTAGAATTAGCTTTGGTTGGCAATTCCCAGATATTTTGTTGTTTGATGTAAATCTCATGTGCCCACTTGACCCAGAGACAATCTTTTTTCATGGCAAGCTCCCAGACTTGCTTCCCAATTGCTGCCTCATTCCAAACACTTGGCTCCTTAATGCTAAGACCCCCCCCCCCCTGAGCTTTAGGTCTACATACTAGATCCCAAGCAATTAGAGGGTGAGCTCTGCCATCTGTTCTAGTGCTCCATATGTATTCACGACAGATTCTTGTTATTTGTTGTATCACTCCTTTCAGCAAGATGAAGACTTTGGCCTAGTAAGTGTGCATAGTTAATAGCACAGAGTTTGCTAGTTGCACTCTTCCAGCATATGACAAATGCTTGGAAGTCCAGCTTTTAATCCTGCCTATCACCTTATTGATTATGACCTGACAGTCTTCTTCCTTCCATTTTGTTGGTGAGAGGGGTACCCCGAGGTATTTCATCAGGAATTCGCCCTTTTGAAACCCACATACTTGATAGATTTCCTCAAATTCCTTGTCTTTGACTCCACCACAGAAGATATTTGATTTTTGCAGGTTTGCCTTCAACCTTGTTATACCAGCAAAGTGGTCCAACACTTCCTTTACTATTTTGACAGTGCCCACTTCTGCTCTGCACATAATTATCAAATCATCAGCAAAGTTGAGATTTGTAATTCTGCTTTTTACAGTGAGGGTGATATTTAAACCCGGGTTTTGCTGCTTCCAAATGAAATTTCCTGGTGAGGTATTCCATGCACATAACAAAAAGTAAGGGGGACAGGGGATCCCCCTGTCTGAGGCTTTTCTTACCTTTGAAATATCCCACATACTGACCATTAAGGTTGAGAGTGTAGAAACAGGTGGTGACACATTTCATAATCCAGCTCTTAAACCTGTCAGGAAAGCCAAATTCTGTTAGCGTTTCATCCACAAATCCCCAAGAAACTTAATCAAATGCTTTTTTAATATCCACTTTCATGATGCATTTTGGAGAAGCTGCCTTCCTATTGTAGATCCTCATAAGTTCCTATGTCAGAAGAACGTTATGCAAGATAGATCGATTTTTTACAAAGGCTCCTTGGTTTTCATTGATCAAGTCTGGCAGAAATTCTCCCAATCTGCTGCTGAGTATTTTAGACAAACACTTATACAGAGTATTGCAACAGGAGATGGGCCTATATTTTGTTGCATCTCTAGGTATAATTGTCTTGGGAATTAGAGAGATCACCGTAGCATTCCATTGCGTCAATAGTTCCCCATTGGTAAAGAACTCCTGAATAGTAGCTGTGACCTCATTACCAACAATTTCCCATGCTCTTTGATATAAACCACTGCCATAGCCATCAGGACCAGGGCATTTGGTTTTATCAATGGAGAACAAAGCAGTTTTGACTTCATTTTCTGAGCATTCCTTTAACAGCCTGACCTTTTGGAGAAGCCTAAGTAGATGACCTTCTTTGTAAACTCCCTTTTCTGAGACTACTCTCTCCTCTGTTACACCCAACAGATTCCGATAGTAATCCAGGAAGTGACACTCAACTTTACTCCATTCTTCTTCTATGATCCCCTCAGAAGTGGTGTAGGCTATTATTTTATTCCTTCTATTCCTTTGTTTGACAACAGCATGGAAATAGGAGGTGTTAAGATCACCCTCTTGAATCCACCGTTCCTTAGCCTTTTGCTGCCAGAAACTGTATAATGCTTTACTTTTTTCCAAATAACTGGCTGTTACCATTTTTTCTTGTACCTGAAACTCCTCATTCAGTGGTTGTTGAAGTAGTTCCTTCTGCACTTTCTCCATTTCTACTTTGCACTTCTGAACTTGCTGATCTATGTCTGCAAAATGCCTTTGGTTCAGCTATCTCAAAACTTGCTTTAGTTTTTTCTATTTCTGTGAAACTGTGAATTGCTTATATCCTTTAACGTCTTCAGTCCATACATGTTTAATCAAACCCAAGAATTCTGGATGATCAGCCCACATATTGTAATACTTGAATGCCGATTTTTTTCTAACCCTTGCCTCATTCCATTTGACTAGCGGAGGGTTATGATCTGATACTCCTTTTGGTAAAACAGTTGTTGTCGCAGCATCAAACCTTTCGATCCATTCCTCATTGATTAGAACCCGGTCCAGTCTTGAACAGATCCTTTTCTCACCCAGTTGTTTATTACTCCAGGTATATAAGCCCCCATAGGTCTTCATTTCTATTAGTTGACTCTGCTTAATCACATACTGAAATTGCTGTATATCATTCAAATTAGCTGCATTCCCACCTATCTTCTCCCTACTATCTAGCAAGCAGTTGAAATCCCCTGCTACCAGCCAAGCCCCCGTTATTTGAGATGCCAATCTAATGATTCCATCCCATAGTTCAGTTCTCTTCTCAGCTCTATTTTCTGCATAAACCACAGTAATTTCATATTCATACTTCCTGTCAAACTCTTTAACTTTGCAGTGCACATATTGCTCATGTATCTGTATAACATCTACTTTATATTCATCATCCTTCCAGCATATCATAATTCTCTCTTTTCTGGTTGTTGAATGATTGCTGCAAATACAATACTTATCCCATTCCTTGCTTTTCAACTGTTTTAATACTTCTTCAGTAATCTTAGTCTCCACTAGTCCAACTAATCCCAGTTTATTCATAGAGAGTTGGTTGAGAACCTCCTTATGTTTTAGGGGGTTTGTGAACCCACTAATATTCCAAATTAGGAGGTTATTCATTGATGCTAAGCCTCAGATCTGGTCCTCTTCCCCTGCCCCTCTCTTCTTTTCTCTTTATTACCATTTTTCCATTTTTAAACTGTGGCCTTTGAATTTCTCGTATATTTTCAACTGTTTTTTATCTTATTCTTTCATGTTGCTAATTTTGCAACAAAGTTTTTTCCCCTCGAAATTTTATTCTGGAATTAGGGCGTTGTACGGATATTGTGTTTGTTATTGTTTTTTGGTTAGTTTAAATTAAAAATATTTGAGGTAGTGTTGAAAATGTGTGAATGTGTTTTGTAACTAAAAAAGTATATTAAAAGAGAAGTGGCAAGAAAAAAGAGCCATAAGATTATTTGGGATCCCGTACCTAGCGGTATGTTTTGTAAGTTCCGGGTCACACATGTCATCTACATTATTGATAACATTATCCTCCATTTTAGTTTATTCCATGTAATTGAGTGTGTGAACAAAAGTAGCGATGAATATTCCTATATGATTCATTCATCCCGCATTTCAATTAGTATACATAGACTATAGAAATTCTTTTCTTGTTGAGTACTTAATAGACCGAATCATGGTTATTTTCTTGTTTTTTGCCCATCTTTTATTGCAAATTATTCGTAATCTATTGTTAAAATTCAAATGACATTATGAAATTTTAGCCTCTTGCTCGATTGAGCTGAGTATCATATTGTGTAAATGTGTATGTTAGATACCCAAAACTGATCTCTTTGAGAATTACCCTTTGTTGTTTCCTTCTGCCTGCAAGAAATGATTTCGTTGTCATGATTTATTTGAGAAATTTGATTGGTTTTCTTGCTTATTTGTAGAGAATTACTATACCTCGTTGTACAGGTGGGACATATATGGTGATTCCCTTATTTGGACCCATTGGTAGAATGGATTTGTCTAAAAAAGATTTCAGACAAAAAAATTTTTATATGAGTTTGAAGAACCGGAAGGTGATATTGATTTCCTTACACGTATTGTAGTAATTAAATTTTACTATCATGAGCATGAAAGTAGCCCGTTGGCTATTGATGAGGTAAAGATTAAAAAATAAAAAGAAAAGAAGAAAAAGATTACTTTACATTTTGTTGACTCAAGAATTGTGGGTGTTTTTCTCTTTTTTTTGTGTGGATATTTATGAGGGAACAAGGACCAAAAAAAAATTATGAGCAATAAAGAGTATGAAAATATGCTTGAGTTAGCATTTCTAACTGAAAGAATATGTGTACTAGGAGAGTATGACATGACATGCTTATGTATGGGTGAAAGAAAACTTATCTTCTGCCATATGAAACTACTTTGCTTTTGAACTTATTATGTGAAAATTTGATTAGTTTTTTTCCAATATATTAAAAACGGATATACTAATATATGGTTGTCCGTGAATAACCAAGTGTCAATAGGCTAAATTCTTATGTCTTACATATCGAAGTTCAAGGCTCATGTCTTTCATGGAGGGAGATATTTTCTCATGAAAGTGACACTGCATGGTGTTGTAAACCTGTACCAGTTGATGCAAATACTTTATCTGCTACCCCATTTGATACTGAATTTGATAATAGAATTTATCAATCTTTGCAAGCAGATGAGTCCTCCATGATAGGGGGTGCGTGTTGGAATTGAGAAATACAAAAAAAAATGTATTAAAGAACTTATGTCATTTAAAAATATATGTGGTTACTTTGATTTATGAAAAATCGCCTTTAGTCAGTCATGGAGTAATCCCTTTTAGAGGCCTGACTAAGTATTGGTTCTAATTTTTTTCTCTGATATTCATTTTAACCATATTTATGAAGCATATATGTCACTTAGTTTTTTTTTTCTTTTTACTAGCTGAAACTAATGTGAAAGGATGAAACTTATGCGAAAGGAAGCATACTTTTTTAATATTGGTGATCCATTTGCTTTTTCGAGCACTAGTCTCGTATTAAAAGGCATGAAAATTCTTCAAAAATTCTTTATTGGTTGATTTTTTATTTTTTTGAAAATTGACTTGTGGGTTAGGTGAAGAGAATATTCACTACACAATGAATATTTCATGCTTGGAGCTGACAATAAAACCAAACTCAATAAGTTTTTAACTTTTATTTTCATTCATTTGTTTGTTTCTTGAATTAGTATACTAGCCACCACTTGACTTTTCTCGTGGCCTTAAGGATAAACCATCCATTTATGAAAGAAGACTTTCAGTGGTTGGAAGCCCGATGAAAAAAGATACAAAGGTATCATCAAGAGGCTTGGCTCGAAAAATGTCGTACAAGGCTCCACATTGGTCAAAGTTTCTAAAGAGGTCAGATACAATGATTTTGTATTGGAGCAATATGTCAGCTCATCCTCTATTGAAGCAGGATTTTGCTCTGATGAATTTAGTGTAATTAAGCCGTATATAACACGTTGTTGTTCGACAGATAGTCATTTAGATGATCAGTTAACCAATCATGTTGTATTGTTTTTGCAAGTCATGATAATCCAGGAAGACCATCTGATACCTCTCAATACATTTGAGCTTCCAGAAGTGAAGCCGGAGACCAAGATGTATTTTGATTTTCCAAAGCCTACCCGTGCTCCATGTTTCATATTTTGGATTTTTGGAGATATTTCTGCATACGCTGATGAGGATGGTGTGTTAGATTACTTAGGTTATAAAGAGCACCTATTATCAACTGGGCTATCTTTTTCGCGGAGGATAAAACTTTATTATCATGCTGATAAATCTCAAGTTGGAATTTGGGACTCTACGTTGTAATTTTGTCTTTTTCTGGCCATTGGTATAAATTTCTCGTAGATTTTTTTAGATCTGCTTTTATAGATTTTTTAAAATGGCTGGATGGATAATGACTGACGTCATACCTCCTAATTGTCATAGTTTTATTTGAAAAAAAAAGAAGAAAATAGTATACAAGGACATATCTATAGTATTATACTAAGAGAGAAACCAGAGAGAGAAAACAAAAAAGAATTCTAAAGGTGCCACATAGGATAAAATCATATGTGTCATTTTTCTAATGGTTGAGTCAAAAAATATTTACAACAATTATACTAATGGTTATTCAAATTTTATGTAAATAAAGTTGTATTAAATGGCATTTAAAACTATAGTTTAAAATAGAAAAATAAAAATTAATTAAATTTAATAGACGGGATTAATGAACATTAATGCACCAGAATTATTCCCTCCTCAAAAGAATCCCCAAAGTTACTACTGGGCTCATTTAATTAATCTCTTAAAAAAAAAAACTCCCTCCCAATCATGTAAATCAATAGACTACAATTCAAAAAAAAAAAAAAAACCAATCATTCAACATTAATGTTATCTTTAAAATCTTCTCCATAAAACATGACCATGTATTTTTCGCCAATATAAAAGAAAAAAAAAAGTACAAAACTTGCCTTCAATCTATAGTATATTATACTAAGAGAGAAACCAGAGAGAGAAAATAAAAAAGAATTCTAAAGGTGCCACATAGGATAAAATCCTATGTGTCATTTTTCTAATGGTTGAGTCAAAAAATATTTACAACAATTATACTAATAGTCCTTCAAATTTTATGTAAATAAAGTTTTATCAAATGGCATTTAAAACTATAGTTTAAAATAGGAAAATAAAAATTAATTAAATTTAATAGCCGGGATTAATGAACATTAATGCACCATAATTATTTCCTCCCTAAAAGAATCCCCAAAGTTACTACTGAACTCATTTAATTAATTTCTTTAAAAAAAAATCTCTCTTCCAATCATGTAAATCAATAGACTACAATTCAAAAAAAAAAAAACCAATCATTCAAAATTAATGTTATCTTTAAAATCTTCTTCAAAAAACATGACCCTGTATTTTTCACCAAAAAAAAGAAAAAAAGGTACAAAACTTGCCTTCAATTATTACTAAAAGGATGTGATTTAACTATAATTAAATGTTATCTTTTGAATTTCAAACCAATGCATTTATTTGTGTAATATCATATTTACCCAAATAAATATAATCTTTTGTTAATAATATTTCAAAAGTTGTTATAAACTTTATCTTTATCACTGAAATTTTGGATAATTAATTATCATCAATCCCAATTTATTTCTATTTATTTCCACTTTTGGATAGTAAAATATACTCCAAAACACCTACATTACTGATGGATTATAAATAAAAATAGTAAAATTCATTTTACACTTTTCATATTTTTTTGTAGATTTTTTATAATGTATATAAATAAATCACGCGCATCGCGTGGGTTTAACATCTAGTATATATACATAGCAACAAATGGTGATTCCAGATTCGGACCAACCAATGTGGTTGGGTGGGTATATATCTAGGCTACCTAAAAACACAGCACATATATCTTTAAAATTTTACAAAAAAAAAAAAGAAACAGTAAGTAAATACGGAAATCTGTAATGGCCAAACATTTTTTCTATCCTTATACTTAAATAAAAGGCACGATATGCAAGAAATAATGCCCAAAAAATATTCAAGGACCACCATAGAATCGATCTCGTCCGTCGGATGGGATTGATATGATGTCAGCGACTTATTAGGGGTAAAACCGAGATTTCATAATTTATTTCCTTTGAATAAATAATAAAAAATCTGAATTTTTATTTCCAAATTTTATTCCCCCTCGGTTAAAGAATAGCACAGGGTTTAAGAAAAAATCCTCAGGCCAAGAAAACGACGTCGTCGTTCCTCCCGCCCTCTCCCCCCAACCTATAAATATTAACGATGGCTGCATAAGCTCTTCTACTCCCGACCGGCGACAACTCCTTTTCAAACCACCACGACCATTGAATTGGCCATTCGATCTCGTACATAGTCTTAATTCTCGTCGATTGAATCGCAATACCGATTAAGCGAATCAAACTTGGAACCCGGATCCTCTGCCGCCCTCCAAGGTCTCCTCATCATTTTCCTCCATCCTTTGCAGATCCTAGCCGCTGGCGAAGGTGGTAGAAGCCAAAGATTGAGGTTCCGGTGGTGATTTTCCTACTCCAATCTTTTCAATTCTGAGGTAATTCATGCAGGTTGTTCATCTTCTCAACGGGTTCGTATTGATTTTTTTTAATTAATTTTTTTATTAATGGGTTTTCGGTTATATATGATTCTTTTCCTGAGGTTGTGTTGATAAAAGTAATTCGGAAGATGATCTGAGTTATCTTTTCTTTTGGCAGTGAGAAGTGCCTGTGTGGTTTCGTGCTGGATTTTTTTGCCTAGAATTGATTTATGGGCCCTGGAGACATGCAGTCAACTCTGTGAGAAATCAAGATGTTCTCCAAGCAACACTGCAACTGAAGAGTTTGCCGAGGGTTCAGAGTCTCAGACGGCTGAGAAAATAGTTACATATCTGTGGAATTCATTTGTTCATTTGTTGGAATTCATTATGTCTCTTTGTATTTTTTGGATTCTGATTTTTGAAACATTTTTTTTCCTGGGATTAATATGAAATAATTTGAATTTGATAGCTCTAAATCTTTATTTTAGAGTCAAGATGATATATATTGTTTGATGATGGATATCGCCCATTGACTGAATTCAGGTTTTGACAAAGCTTTATAATTCAGATTTGAGGACTTTCACCCATATTTTTTTGAAATCATTGAATTACTTCGTAATAAGAATTTATGTGAAACTTAGTAGGTTTCAGTTCGTGAAGACAAGGAATTGGAGCGAGATGTTGTTAAGAATTTGAGGAATAGATGCGCCGAAGCAGAGCAGCTACAATCTTTGCTTTGGAGATTGAATGGAAATCCTCCATGGTAATATGAGTTGGTCCTGGAGATTGAATGGAAATCCTCCAAAGATTTTGAGTTGTTTGGTACTATGTTTTTGGGTTTTTTTCTTCTCCTCGGTTATGTTAATGTTGGGGTCGATCATAATGAACTTTTCTGTTACTCCCGAGGTTGAATTATTGAAGTTTTTTTGCTAACTATCATTGGCATGTATACATCTGATGATTACTTAGATGATGATTGAGAGTGATTGGTTTGGGAACCGAAAATTACTAAAAAAATCATTACTGCATAATTTCTTTGACGTGTTTGTTGTTCCATAATCAGTTTGAGGTTAGCTGCATAATTATGGTTTTCAGATTGGAGTAGAAAACTCCAAACTCCAAAACAACAACGTTTTGGGGCTTTATGGTTCCCTCTCTAATCCTCGTTGCTTCTCAATCCTCCAATTCCGGACCTCCAATGCCCTTGATAGAGTTGGCACGCAATCAGAAACTTCCACAGTAAGCTTCAAGGATGAAAGAATAGATGCGTAAACATCTAAAAATATTACAATCAGAAACTTCCCTTGATGGCTTGATCAGAAACATCTTTCAGACTCCGGTGACATGGATGAAGCTTCAAGGCAGGTTCGAGTGCGGTTTGTGACAAAGCTGAAACCTCTATATAAACCACCACCAACCTCTATTACCATTCCTTCCAACCTCACCCACTTGGGTCGCTCCACTATTGTTAGTAGTTTCCTTAAAGCTAGTAATTATTCTAGAATATTTTCTCATCTAATTATTATAAACCGTTTACAGCTGCTGTTGGTTTTGATTGTTCTTTTTGGAACTATTCTACTGTTTTAGGTTGTTGGTATTTGCGAATAAAAGTAGTAGTTTTTGCCAAATTGATTTTGCAATATATATATGTTAATAAAGCTTTGGCGAATTATTCCGTGATAAATGATGATTGGAAGACTGAAGTTTTTGATTTTCTTATCGATGGGAAGCTTGTATAGATGTCCTTGGAAGAATTTCAAAATGTCAAAAGTATCTCAGCTATAAGTAATGATATTTGAATGCTTTGCTACTTCACTAATGTTATTTGTGATAAAATCTGGTATTTATGACTCTTTTTATGGCACTTATGCAACCTTTCAGAGAGCCCAGTTTTCTTTGTCGAGGTTATTGGTACATCCCTTTAAAAACAACTTCTGAATCTATAAGCTATCAAGGGTTTCTGCAATATACACCTACCATTTTGGTTATTTTGTGTTGTTGTTCTCTGGTTTATAACTATAGAAGTTTTGGCACATTACAGGAGAAAACTCTTGAGATTGAATACATCAAGGCCGTGGTCCCAAGGACGGTAGAGGAGCCTTCTCTACATGATGATTGGGTTAGTACAATTGATGGTTCAAGTTCCAAGTATGCCTCTTCTCTTCCTGAGTTCTGTATGCTATTCATAGAAATATTGTGCTATAACATTCTTAGTCTTCGATTGCTATTTTTCGAAGTTAGGTATGTTTCACAGTTGATTATATGGTCACATTGTTGCATTGCAATTGAACCTCTTAGCTTCTGCTAACAAAAAGAAATTTCCTTTTGATTGCTTGAAAGATCTTCGTGATGGTAGAGGATACATGGCTGATCATATGGGTTGTAACGTTATCACGTCTGCTCGGGTACCTCTTTTCTTCACTTGTAATCCTAGGTTACTACTTATCACACTGGTCACAGAAAAGAACACAATTTCTAGTGAGAAGAAATTTTTCTGACTTATGAGTTCTACAGGTTGAGGAGCTGAGAAAACAAATTGGGGCAGCAGCGTACATTGAGTGCAGCTCAAAAACACAGCAGGTTTGTTGATATTATCCCATTTTCCTATGCCTATGATGAATAGTTTTTCGAGTTGGATATTATAGGCTGATCATTATAGCCATTGGTAAATTTATTTTGATAAATTGCTAGACTCAGTCTCATTCTCATGACTGACCTTGTAAAATTGTTACTTGTTTAGAATGTGAAAGCTGTGTTTGACAGTGCCATCAAAGTTGTTCTCCAACCTCCATGGAGGAAAGAAGTTGCTAGAAAGAGAAGGCACAGAACCTTTGGCTGCTTCATTGTGTAAGTTGGCATTTCAATTTGATCATGCACATTCTCTGCCTTTCTTATTGAAAAAGTTTAGAATGTGAAAGCTGTGTTTAAAATTCTGATATGAAAGATTTTACAGAGACAACAATCATTTTATTTATTTTTTTGGCTAATCCTGGAAGAAACCTTTTAACGGTTCTGTAATCATCTTCTTCTCTCTGAAACAGGCAGGGAATGATTTGCGGAGGATGTACTGCTTAATCAAGCCTAACAAGTTGATCATTTGTCAGTGGCATCAAGAATGAATCTTTCATCAACTGTATAACAACCTTTGACCTATATATAACGTTACTACTTACTGGTAGTAGACTTGTAAGTATTTTGGTGGGTGGGGGGATTTTTTTGGGGGCTCAATGAAATGAAGGCATAGACCAGATTGATAGCACAAAAACACAAACTAATATTGTCTCCTGTGCTTGGTTTTTTTTTCTATTAGACAAAGATCTTCATAATAATAACTTATTGACCTTTAAATTAATCTATTCAAACTGTTTTCAAGCTTGGCAATAAATCATAATCTATCTAGCGTAACTGATTATATAGTTCAAAATTGTTACCACTCCTCCATAGCTCACCATAAAAAACACCGTAGTTAATTTACTCACCAAAGAGTAATAAAAATGTATAAGGATAAGGATAATAAAAATCAGAAACAACACCATAGTTAATTTACTCACCAAAGGGTAATAAAAATGTATAAGGATAAGAATATTAAAAACCACAAAAAAGAGATATTACTAATTTACAATAACACTGGAAAAAGCATATTCATTGATATTAAAATAGTACTTTGCCTCTATTGATTGGGGAAAAAATCAGAAGTTCTACGAAAATTTTAAAAATGTAGAATCTTGCATATCAAATACTATTAAAATTTTCAATTATAAATTAGAGTTCTTGAGATTTATACTATTTCATAATTTAATTTTTGTTGTGATTCCTATGTAAAAGAATGTGTTATTAGTCTGAATTTAATAATTAAAAAAAACACTTTTCGTCTCGAATAAGGCTTATGCAAAAAATTTTACTATTCAAAATCTGAATTTAATTTTTCCGAACAAGAATAAAATAAAATGCTTCTATTGCATTTAATATTCCGCGATTACACATTACTAATTCCTACAGAGAAATATGTTTTTTTTGAATATTCTTAATTACGATTTATATTACACAAGTATTAGTAAAGACTGATCGCGCAACGCGCGACACCAAAAGACTAGTTATGATTAAATGTGGTAACAAATATGTAATATGTTAGAACACATAAAAGGGCACGACATCATTCAACTTTTTGTTATTGATCAGATAACTTGGATAACTTGAATCCACAAGTAGAAGGAGGATCAGCCAACTCTGGAATTTTTGAAATCCTAATATTGCGTTTGAACATTACCAATATTTTTGCAATCGTTAAACTTGTATATTAGATCTTCTTAAACTCAGTTACAGTTTTGTTACTCTGCAAAAATCAAAAAATACATCGAAAAATAACATTAGCTAGCGGTCACACACCTGAAAAAAAAAAGGGTGTATGGTCTCATTTATACATCGCTTAGCAACACGGCCATTGCATCAATCTGCAACACAAAGTTATTGTAGAAAAAAAAGGATGAACTATCTTAATCAAATTACAAATAAGTGACTAATTTACCTTTCAAACGGGACGGGAAATTGACTTCGCTTATGCACTAAACTGCTGTCACGACCTCTAATTTGGGTTATTTATAGTACATAAGATAACTATGGTCGTAGGGTTTAACATGTTATGAGATATTTTTGGTAAATATTTTATATGAGTAATTATATGATTTTGTGAATAGGTTAAAACTTTAGGCTTTACTGATCGTATTTGGAGCAATTAATTAACATATTTGGGGAGTTTGTGAATATGGACGGAATATTATTCTAGTTAATTTATCCATAATTTTTTTAAATAAATTTCATTTATTAATTTTTGGATGTGGGAGGGAATTAGGGTGATCAATTTAAATCTCATTATTTTTTAATTCTAAAATCACATCATGATGTGTCATAAATTTGGAAGTCATATCTAGAAATGATATTTATTGTGATTTTTTGAAAATTTTGAAAGCATTTAGAAACGTTCAAAATCACGGATGATGTGCCATATGTCCAGACCATGTTCAATGTTAACTAATTATTATGTTTTTTTGTTTACCTTGGTTAATGAAATATATATGAGTAAATAAGTTAAATTAAATAGTTACCATTTTTTTTACTATATCTAATTAGGTTTGATTTTTATGATTGTTTGATTGGACATCTCATTATGTGACACGTGTCCGAAAAGTTTATTCTCTTAATATATAGGATTAGAATTTAAAACTTTTAAATGTATTCAATTTATGTTCGCTTATTTAAACAGTTACCATATTATTACTCTTACAATTACTAATTTA
The DNA here is from genome assembly GCA_949775105.1 of Oldenlandia corymbosa var. corymbosa. NCBI lineage: Eukaryota > Viridiplantae > Streptophyta > Magnoliopsida > Gentianales > Rubiaceae > Oldenlandia > Oldenlandia corymbosa. Next base: position 4,725,032 of record OX459123.1, read on the forward strand.
GTTTTCCACATATTTCATTTTAGCCCTATTTATTATAAAACTTTCAAATTCTAATGCATTCCTCCAAATCTCTAACTTGACATTTAATATTCTTGTCTTATTTATTAAAAATATGTCAAGTTTTGGGAATGACTATTTGCAAAGTTTTAGTGATTTTGTTGCTGAAAAAATAATATTTTTCATAGCAAGGACCAAAGTTACAATTCTATAGGACATTGATTAGAACTTAGGTTCAAATGTCATTCCTTTGTTTTTTTAGGGTTAGTGAAATTCATTAATTTGTTGGGAATCCGCTCAACATGGGAATAATATCCCAATATTTTTCAAAATCCTTTTCGGCTTTCCTAAATGTGCTAGAGCATGGAAAAATACATTGAATCTTCAGTTTAACCCATTTGCAGTTAAATTCTACATGATGTGGGAAATGAGTTTCAAATGACATTCCTAGTTTTCCTTATATGTATATCCGAATTCTTTAAATTTCTTAAACATGCACTTGAGTCATTTCTTCTTAGTTATACCTCTTAATTCGACTTATTAGGTTCATAATATTTTTTCCCGTGATTTCATATTTGTCCTATAACTTCAATTTTGCTTGCTTTCTACTTCTCAATGAAATGTTTTTTTTTTTAATGCAATTTCCAATTGCAACTATTAGTCCAATTTTTAAGGTGCATAATTGATGCTGATTTTTGTTTTGGGGGAGAAGAAATTGGACTTAGCGAAGAACATAGTTTGATTGATAAGAGGATGCAAAAATGTATAGTATAGCTAAGTTTACAATCATTTGCTTTCTTCATGGACTATTTTTCTCTTAATCACCTTTAATTTTCAGTGGTTAGTAGTATATTGTATATGTAACTGTAACAATAGTAATATGCACTTATCGTTAAACTTAAAACTTTTCTATCTTCAGATTAGTGGTGAATTTAAGAACTTCTACACATATTAGTAATAGTTTTATTTCTTGTCGAACTGATTCTGATTATTTCAATAGTATTTTCTTAAATTTTGATGTACCTATTTTATGGTTTATTAATTTATTTGCTCAATCATGTTGTAGAATTTGGCTTGCTTTGGTAATTGGTCAACTATTTTCTTTTCTTCTTTTTTTTTTGCTTTTGCAAAAATTAGTGCTAAATGATTTGGGGGAAAAAATAGTGATAAATGGTTGAGTCTTGTTTTTATATGGTGACTAGAAGCGTTGATTATAAAAATAGCTAAATGATTTGGGGGAAAAAATAGTGATAAATGGTTGAGTCTTGTTTTTATATGGTGACTAGAAGCGTTGATTATAAAAATAAAGGGGACTAAAAAGTATCGTTTGGAAAAATGTTGGGCAAATAGAGACTTTCTCCCTGAAATATATTTCATTACGTTCGTTTTACCTTCCACGGCAGTATCTGGTTCTTCGCATCAGCAAGTTTATTGTTGAACCCTAAGTTCTGCAATAGATTCAGTCCCGGTCTTCCCCAGGTTTGTTCTTTCTACTTCTCCTTCTTCATTATTGTTTTTTTTTGTTGGCTACTTTTCTTTTTGAAATTGATATTGATATTTTTTGTTTTGCTTCTTTTACTCCTTCCCTCTGAAATTCTTTGTTTTTGCGAACCGATTAATTGACGGTATGGGATGAAAAGCTCGAATTATATGGTGTTTTTGTGCTGTCGGTTTGAAAATTCTTTTTTTTTTTTTTAAATGGGTTTAGGGTTTATGGTTTAGGATTGAAGATTTAGGGTTTAAACGACATGGATAGTTTACCCTCACCGCGTTAGATATCAAGATAAAGTGAAAACCATATCATGCCTTTACTTTTTTCTGTCTTTATTTTCTTGTGCACTGTGAACAAATTCATTTGAATTTATAGAATCCTCCCCTGTTTGTTTTCTATCTGTTGAACCTATATTAAGAGGGAGGAGCAAAGAATTTGATTGCCTATATTAAGATCAAGGAGCAAAGCATTTGAGTACTGTGAATAATTCATGAAAGGATTACAATCTGAGATGTCTGTTCTTCGATGAAATCTTTTATGCCTTTTATTACTTTCGTGTGAAATTCATGTTAAAACTGCTGTCTTACTGTGGAATTAGTGTAATGTGTTCCACAGAAGGGTTAGAAAACCCGCATCAATGTGTAGTACAAAACTTGGCTGTTAAAACAAGTTTTTTGGGTGGCTTGTCCCTTAACCATGCCAAGTAAAATGAATACAGAAACTTTTATGGCCATAGGAAGTTGCTGGCTGGAATATTGCACTTCCAAGATGTTTTCTTGTTGTTTGAACCCAAACGGCTAGCTAGTTTCATTCAAATGAATCCAAAATTTTACTTAGGGAAAACAGGAGCATGTCCTTAAATTCTGAATCAGTATGACTAACTTCATCTGAAAAAGCTCTCTCAATTTGGCAAAGAAGTACATGCAAAGCTGACTCTAGCTCTATACTAGTTTCGGAAAATCTCAGTTAGGTTTGGTTGCAAGAAATGAATCTGAGTCCAAAAAGAACATTGGATATAGATAGTTACAAGTTCACTTCTGATCTTGACTTCCTGGTTCAGTTATTGGAGGAATCTTGTTTCAGCAATCAAGTGCTAATCTCACCGCCACTCTTCTGTTATTTTCTCAAAATTCATAAAAATGTTCTTTTCTTTTTCTTTTTGCTTTATGTGATATCCCTTTTTACTCTGTATATTAGCTTCAAACGTGCATGTGAAATGTTTATCTGTTATATTCTACTTTAGATTTTCAGGATGCGGTGTATTCTTTGGATGCCATTACACTAATTCCTTTCTGTATTCTTATGTAACTTCCCCTGACGAGAATTGCAAAACGTAAATGTGTTCTCAAATGTTTCTATCATCTATTTTGGTACGGATGATTTACTAGGATTTTTTTTTTTTTTTGCTGAAACAAATGTTGGAATTCTATGACCTTTATTTTGCTTTCTTTAAGAACCTTTATGAATAAGGTTTTCTTTTATTTTAAAAAAAAAAACTGCATCAAGGATTTCAAGTGGTTGGACCCTTGAACTCGGGGGAGTAGAATCTCGTATTGATGCTTCGATTTGTCTCTGATTGTTATTGTTAGTGCCCTGAAAGTGAGTGCTTACTCAGCTTTTATTTGCTGGTGCTTATGATACTAGAAATGTACATTAGATGGGTTATGTAGATTAAATTGCTACTCAAGTGGTAATAAGTTTATCTTGGTCTTTGGGATCAAGTCATGTGCTTTTTCATGTGTGTGATGTATGTTACAAAGATAACCTCTTGTATTGATGGTCTCTCTTACTAAACCCTATCATGTTACATTTCTTTAATCTAACGCTGTGACAATCTTTGCATTATTTAGCCAAGAGTTTTCAAATTCTCTTTTCCTACACAGCTTTGTTTATGGGTTATGAACTGAGAAATGGGTATCTGTACTGTTGGGGTCTCTCTTTTAAGATCATGGGTTCTCTTTTTTCTGCTATGCTCAAAAGAAAGGTTAGGCACAGTTGTGTTGCTTAGCTGAGCCATAGTTCTGAAATTATCTGTTCATGTGTTCTGAATTAAAAATGAGTGTTTCAAGTGTTTTGTTTGCAAAATATGCAGCTTTACTGGATGGTGAAGGTTTCTTTTGGAGCTTAATGTATTGACAGAGATCATTTGTCTTATTACAGGCTAAAGGTTGATCTATACCCTTACTGTTGGGCATCAACTGAGATCCAAGATGCAAACTGAAAGTGCTTTGTCTGTGTTTGGTTCAAGGCCAATGGAACTGTCCACTGTAGTAAATCCTGGCCCTGATAATGGAAAGCAGAGAAAATCAAGTTTAGAATCACCAATCATGTTATTGTCGGGTCATCAGAGTGCTGTATACACCATGAAATTCAATCCTGAAGGAAACATCATTGCATCTGGCTCACATGACAAAGAAATATTTCTTTGGCATGTGCATGGTGACTGCAAGAACTACATGGTTTTAAAAGGACACAAGAACGCTGTTTTGGATGTCCAATGGACTACGGATGGGTTGACAATAATCTCTGCTAGCCCTGACAAAACGTTAAGGGCATGGGATGCTGAGACTGGAAAACAAATTAAAAAGATGGCTGAACACTCCTCGTTTGTGAATTCTTGTGCTCCTGCTCGGAGAGGCCCTCCTCTTATTGTCAGTGGTTCAGATGATGGTACTGCAAAACTTTGGGATATGCGTCAAAGGGGTGCGATACAAACGTTTCCAGACAAATACCAAATCACTGCAGTTAGTTTCTCGGATGCATCTGACAAGATATACACTGGAGGTATTGACAATGATGTCAAGGTATGGGATCTGCGCAGGAATGAAGTTACCATGACACTTCAAGGCCATCAGGACATGATAACAGGTATGCAGCTGAGTCCAGATGGATCCTATCTCCTTACAAATGGCATGGACTGTTCCCTTCGCATATGGGATATGCGCCCATATGCACCCCAGAACCGTTGCGTGAAGATTTTAGAAGGCCACCAGCACAACTTTGAAAAGAACTTGTTGAAATGCAGCTGGTCGCCTGATGGAAGCAAGGTAACTGCTGGAAGTTCTGACCGCATGGTTTACATATGGGATACCACTTCACGACGAATTCTATATAAGCTTCCTGGTCATTCTGGATCTGTTAATGAATGTGTGTTCCATCCCAAAGAACCTGTAATTGGTTCCTGCAGTAGTGATAAGAACATATATTTAGGTGAGATATGAATCGGGTTATGTTTGATAGTTGTTAGCCAAAACACATGGAAGTTAATCTAAGATGGTAGCTCGATGCGGTTATTTTGCTAAATCTGTTGTTCTTCGGCTGTATGTATTTTTGGTATCAGATACAATATTTAGACCAGTAATGTGCTCCTGATCTAACCTAAAACCTTGCAACACATCTTTCTGTAGGGATTGGATCTTCGGTTTTTGGAATGGTTGGTTGATTTGTTGCTGTTCAGTACCTATAAATTTTCACAGCTTTTTTTTTCCCCATTGACTGCTGTCAACATTTTCCATTTTGTTAATCTCAGTCCCTATGTTTATATAGACATTTCAGTTTTTATTTTCTTTTTTGCCATATGGAAAATAACATTCAATTTACATCTCAACTGATTTTTTTTTTTTTTTTTTAAGAAAACTCTTATGCAAAATCAAACTTTCAAAGTTCCATATCAGTTCCTCCAACTGCAACTCATAACTTTCATGTGATTGGAAAGCTCATGAGCAATAATTTCCCGTTACAAGAAAAAGAAAAGAAACTAAACTCAAATTTCCGAAGGAACATGAACAATAATAATGATGAAGAACAAACAAACAGACAAACAAAAAGGACAAATATACTACTAATATTTTTAAAGATTATACTTATATTTTTAGATGTAGTTTTCATTGGATCATTCGTTGATTAATTTTATTTTTGACAATTAATTAAGTTTTTAAAAAATGAACTTTGGGATCAGTTCTTAATAATTAAATATTATTTGTTTGACTTTTAATTCCCAAACAATTCAGAAGATTGCCAGCAGACAAGCAAAAAAAAGGCCCCAGCCAGCAAAGAAAAGCACCTCCCAAAATAGCCGTTGCAGAAAAGGCCTAAAAAAATCCTACTGTATTATTACACAATTCTATTAGTACAAAACTAGCCGTTAAATAATTCACAACGGTCAAATTCAAATCCCCCCCACCCCCAATCAGGACTTTAAATACCCAAACTTCCCCCTTTACATTTCTTCCATCAATCTAGCTCTGTAAATACAAGAAATCCCCCTGCTTTTCTCTGCAATCTCAGCACAAATTTGGCATCCAGGTTCTCCAAGAAAGCAAAAAAGAAACCAACTTTCTTCATCAATTTCCAAATGGGTCTCTCAATTAACAGCCCAGATTGCAACAATGTCGCCCAATCTCACTACCATACCCACAAGATCTTCCTTTTGAGCAACTATGTTCTGTTGGGTGCAGCCTCTAGTTGCATCTTCCTGATCCTTTCCCTCCGTCTGGTTCCGTCGGTGCCCGGTTTGATGCTCATTCTCCTCCATGTTCTCACCATCGCCGGAGCAGTTTCCGGCTGCAGCGCCGCCTCCGGTGGTTCCAACAAGTGGTATGCTCTGCACATGGTGGCCACTGTTCTGACTGCGATTTTCCAGGGCTCTGTTTCTGTGCTTATTTTCACCACCACTGGTAACTTCTTGGGAGCCCTGAAATCCTATGTCAGGGAAGATGATGCTTCCATCATTTTGAAGATGGTTGGAGGGTTGTCCATTGCCATCTTCTGCTTGGAATGGGTTGTTCTTGTTTTCGCGTTTGTGCTGAGATACTATGGTTTTGTGGAAGGAGGCAACAATGGTGGAAACAGAGTTCAAGATGTCGGGGACAAGAGCAAGTGGGCTTCTCCATTTCAACCATTCCAAGTCTAGATTTTTCCCTTCTGGATTCATGAATTATCTACTGGGGAATGCTGAATTCTCATCAAAATCAATTCTTCCATGATTGATTCTCTGTTTGTTGTTGTTAATTGTTTGAAATATTCAATTCATTGGTTCAATTTCTTGTCCTCTGTAATAGTAGCATAGATTATTATGCTTGGTTTTCTAGGGTTATTAAAATGCTCCTTTTTTTTGAGTTGATTATTAATGAAATTGATTTATTATTTTAGCTACATGTTGGTTCTCTGTTTGATTAGATGGAACTCTGTTTTTTTGTGGCCCTTTCTGAACTTGACTTTCTCTTCTTATTACACAATCTATGGCTCTTATTAGATTAGAAGTATTTTTCTATTAAGGAACTGAATAATATGCCAATTTTTGATTGCTTTGCTAACGGTGGGAATAGTTTACTGCGTATTCTTTACGGAGGACTAACTTGAAAGACAACGACCTGAATTTGGCCATGTTTCTCGACCATGTACATCATTCCTTTTCATAATTTGTTTTTATAAGGACAAATGTAGTCTAGGAATCTTATCATAAATTGTGCTCCAAACAAAATGATTTTACCTCATGAGATTTATCGACCGTTATCATCCACTCTAACATTGATTTTAATGACATGATGATTAGTGGTTTTGGACATTTTTGCTATACTATGAAAAAAGTAAACAAATTAATCTCAACAATGTTGTTTATCAAAAGGTGTTTCATTCTCAATCCTAATAATACTAGTGATGTCTGGTCGCGCAATGTGCGACCTTGGCCCAGTCTATCTGTAGATCTTAGAAATATTTATATTTGAAAAAAAAATAAAATTTTGTATTTGTAGCGATATATTTTAGAAATGTTTGAAGGATTTAGAAATGTTTTATAAGTGTGATCATAGAAATATTTGTATTTCACACACAAAAAAAAAAAAGAAATTGTATTTCGCCATGTATGTTTTAGAAATGTTTTATAAGTGTTACTTATTAAATATAAATAGCGTTAATCGAATAAATGTGTTGAAAAATGTTAAATAAAATATAAAAGCATCCTAATAAATTTAAATATTAGTAAGATGATTTATTGATGTTCTCCATTGGTCGTGCCAAATCAATACTTAGTTTTGGAGATTTTTAATAGTTTTGTAATAAGTTTCATCCGAATGGTATACGCTTAAAACAAAGTTGACACTTTGTAACAAAAACCTAATTGATCAATTCAATTTAAAAAACCACTCTAGTTGAATGAAATATAAAGAAAAAATAAAATAAAAAAAAACGTGTCACGTAAAGTGGAAAGGGAAATTTAGTAATTTAGTTATGGTTAGACAAAAGGGCAATTTAGTACTTTCTTCATGCCACGTGGCAATCATATGAGGTGTTTGAAAGGGAGGTTTTTGTTTCTAATATAGTAGGATGTTGCAATTCTTTTTTATTGAATTATTGTTGCCATGTTTTGTTATTATTAATTTCGTATCCCACAAATTAACCAATGCGTGACACCTTAAATGAGCTGTGTATATCAAAAAAATATCTTTGTTTGGCTCTTTCCAAAAGTCCCTTTCGGGGTCTTCCTTTTGGATTTTCGACCCTTTCAGTAACGGTGTCGTTTCAGTTCACTCAACGGCCAATTTGCCAATATCTACTAGACTACTTCACTAGGAAAAATACAGAACCAAAACCTCAAAACCCCCCTAAAGAGATAAGAGAAGAGAAGAAAAGCAGAGGGAATTCAGCAATGGCTGCTACTTCCTTCGTCAACAAGCCCTTTACATCCCTTTGCAATTCCAAGTCTGAAATTCGCCCAGAAATTGGTTTTCTCAAAAGGGTTCCTTTTGGGGTCAACTCGTTGAGCTTCAAGAACACAAATTGTAGTGTTTCTGGCCAACAAGTCTTCAAGAAGAAAGCTTTATCTTCTATTTCCTGCAAGGCAGTGTCCGTTGAACAGCCGACCCAAACAGAGATTGAGGGGCTTAACATTGCAGAAGATGTTACTCAGGTTTGTTTCTACCATCAGTTCTTCAAATTTTCAGTCGAATTTTGTTTTTCTGATTATCTTTCTGTTTGGAAAATGGTGGGATTGTGTGTTTTGAAACTGATTTGTTTTGTCATCCTTAGGAGGGTCTGTTGTTTCTTTATCTTTAGGAGTGATGAAGCGCCGTTAGTAAATTGTTGCTCCGATGTTGTCTTTTTATTAGAGGATGATGTTTAATTGATTTTGACAGTTATTATTCTTGTTGGCTCTGCTATCCTGATATTTTCCATCTGGGGAGTTGGAATCTTGAAACAATAATTTGGTTGAATATTTGTGGAGTTTGAAAGGTCTTCGGCTCTGGGCTTTATTGCACATCCTTTTGAATTGTTTCTTTGGTTCAAGTGTGTGGAGTATGGAAGGTCTTGGCATATATTGCACATATCCTTTTGAGCCGTTGGCTTATTTTGGATCGATCAACAAATGTGGTTTGGTCATTGAATATTAAAATTCAACTTGGATGTAAAGCTTTTCTTTTTCTTCTTTTCTTCTCTTTCATGAACAGAGTGGTATCATTGTTTGTTACTATTGTTGTGCAGCTTATAGGGAAGACACCTATGGTGTACCTGAATAGCATAGCAAAGGGTTCACTTGCACATATAGCAGCAAAGCTTGAAATTATGGAGCCATGTTGCAGTGTGAAGGATAGGTAAGTGAATTAGAAAATTAATTTCATAAGTATTCCTTCTTGAACTTCAAAGTCTCCAATTCAGTTCCAAAAATCAGACGATAAACATTTATGTGAAACCTTGGGAGTTGATGGCCTGTTGAATCTTACATTTCATACTTTACACTCGATTCCAGGCTCTGCATGTTGTGGATCATCCCTATAAATTAACTGGAATTTCCGTTATGATAATTATTCAGGCCAGTTCAATTAGGATAGCTGGAACTGGTGCTTTCTCAGATAGGAAAAAGCTACAGGAGTAGTTAATGCACATTTCTTCTACCTTCTCTTTCAGCCTGAAGGGACTTCAATACTTTTGCAAGGAACTGCAGTCTATCATAAAATTTGCCAAACATCATTTAGCGAAAACTGGAAAATAGGACTTTGGATTTACAAAATTAAGACCTTTAGACCTAATAGCTTCAGGAAGCCTTAAAGTCGCTTCCTTAGTGTGCCTGAGAAAGTTATCTAGAACTTTCAATATCTTCCGGTCTCTCTACATTGCAAGATATATTTCAGTGTCCTGGATCTGATTTTTATGATAATGAATTTTGCTATAGTCTACTTCTAAAAGTTTTGGTCTTTTTGCCTGGCTGTTGGCATGCATCGTGGCATAAGAGTGTTGTGCTACCTGAATGCTGGTTTTATCAACAATTTCTTAAGCAGCATGTTACATAAATCCTGACTCTCTTAGTCAATGTTTTACAAATTAAACCAAAAGGTTTTTACAACTTAAATGAGCAAGTTGAAACTAGATAATGGGTGTGCTAATTTGTTGGGTTTTACGAAAAAGATATGAGGTGCATCTTCTTTTCTATCCTTACAGGGTATTTTTGGTTTCAGGATTGGATACAGCATGATAACTGATGCTGAGGAGAAGGGAGCTATTGCTCCGGGGAAGGTAAAACGCTTTTGTCCAATATCCCCCTTTTTTCCAAATATTTCTATGAACATGCTTTTTGGATGTCAAAGTACATCTTTTTGGAATTGCCACTTAAGATTTTGAAAAGGATTCCTTATAGTTATAACTGGATGTGAAACACATCTATTGTTCAAAACCAATAGATGGGGAGCTGGGCATGCCATCCTAATTTGACCCGTTGATACAATTATAGGGCAACTGAATCTACAAAGATACTTTATCATTTTATAATCTGTAGTTGAATTTTTGTACGTTGTCCTTTTAATATGATTTTATATATGTGCCCACCATGGGTCTTGGATATTCTACTAGACTGAATTTGTGTACCTTGTGCATTATTCTATTAAATATTGGCCCAGCTCCTTTGGTTCTGTGGTACGTTTGTCTGGGTTTAGCCTTCAGCCCGACATTGCATATTCTATTCAGGACATCAGTATTATGTGTACAGATGTGTTAGTTAACAGTTGTGATGTAATTATCTCTCATTTTAGCTTTACATTTAGGAGCCATTATGATGGTGCAAGTGGAGAATGTGTCAAATTGAAAAATTTGCATTATAAGTTCTGCAGTAAGTTGACGGGAAAAGTTGGATTGTACTAGCATACTATAAGACGTTTCTCCTTGTAATGTTGCTCAAAATCGATTGTTGTTGTCTTTTTGACATCGGTTCTTTTTATAAATTCTATCTTTGTTGAAATTATTCGTACGGGAAAGATCTACCCTAGACACGTCACGTACAAGGAAGAGACAAGTAATTTTGTGTTAACTTTTTTATATCAGTTTTAGTGGAAGGTTTCAAAATTTGTTTTGGCTTGGAAGTCTTGGGAGCTAAGTATGTGCCTAATTGGTGTTGCTCATGGAGGTTCTCTCTCTTTATCCCACATGGGTTACCTCCTCTTGCAGTTTCTAGTAAATTCTATTATCAGTTTTAGAGGTTTCTTCCTTAGCCTTCACGACATGCCTGCTCTAACATCTTCTCAGTTTGAACCTATCCTTACTCTTATGTTCTCCTAATTTCAATAGCCATGACATCCATCCTCTGAAGTTGGAAGTTTTATTTCAGAGAAGAAGAAGGGAGTTAAAGATTCTGAGGCTGGGCAAAATTGCCTGGTAGAAAAGGGAGGAAAGGAAACAAGAAAGAGGTGTAATGTAGGGAATCTTTCTGTGTTTTTTTTTTCTTGGGATTCAGGTCCCATTGATTGAGGAGCTGCTAATCAATGTGTTTACTTGTGGCTAGATTTTTGAATTTAGTGTATTAGCTGAAGGTTGAGATTTGGGTTAACTTAGTTCTTAAAGGAGTGAATTGTCAGATAAGAATTGGTTCATCAAATTTGATTAAAATTTGATTCATCAGAGTGATGTGATGTCACTTGCTGTTTGAAGTGCTACATATTTGGACATATTGTGAGAGAGCAAAGATGCATTTTATAATTGGCACTGATTGAAATCCTGGTGATGTTTGTTTTGCACATTAGGTGTATTACTTACAATAGGCATGGTTACCTTTTTATGTGAAGTAGTTGAACAAAACTATGTTGCTATTCTTCTGCTGTATGTTACCTACTATTGAGAAAGGGAGTTAAAAGATTTTGCAGTGATATGATTGCAATAATTGGGACAATTATTCTGCAATTCCATGATTACGAAAAAAGTTCTATTCTTGTATTCATGGTTTATATGATAGAAGTCAGAAGCAATGAAATATTATTGTGGAAATCGAATATAGTCTTCTTTGGTAGTGAAGTAATACTTTTGGATAGTTTGAGTAAATGGATCTGAATAAGAAATATTATGTTCTTTTAGTTTTAACTAATTGTTGAAATATTTCTGGATTTGGACAAGGTAATGTTTACAATGATATTTTATTGGTTTATTAGTTCAGAAGTGCTTCTGCAAGGTGTTGAGAATATGAAATGACTAAAAAGCGCTTGCATTTTGTGCTTGTGAACTTGGCTACTGCTTTTGTATTTTGAGTTCAATGTAACAAGTCCAAACGTGTAGGCTATTTCAGTGGTTTTCATAGTTTCCAAGGTTTCTTTTATTCCACATGTTGCTTTTGGTTCATAATACGATTCCTTCTGATAATCCATGTTTGTGTTCTGGCTTTTATATATCACTGGCTCTGTATAATTCTTGTTTCATTTTATAATATCACTCTTTCTAGTTGTAGACTTTACGCTAATAACAATTCATAATGATGTCAGTGATTAGAAACAATAGATTCTGGTAAGAAAGAGCATGTCATTGTAGAAGTTCTACTGATATAAGTATCGTGTTAGTTCCTGAGAATTCAAACCGTGTTTATTAGAATATGATTGCTGGTTCGTCAAGAAGAAATATTTATCTAATTTTTCTATGTTGGGGTTGGGTGTATTTTAGAAAGTCTCCAGAAGGTGGGGAAAGATAGATTGAGGGAACTAAAGCAGCGGTAGTCCTCTCTCTCATGAGATTAAATCGCTTGAAAAAACATGATGTATACATGCACACAACGTTGCTGCGTATATCTATTTGTAGTTGTCATTATATCCAGAGAAAAGTTTCTTGTTCAAAGATGTCTAACATCTCTATTTGTAATCTAAAATTAACAAAACCCAGAAGCCTGAAGGCTAAACTCTTGCTGTTGTACTATCGCATATGCAATGCATTCTGACACATATGCAGCTGGGTGAACTGTTTAGCATGATCTTGTTTCTTATCGATAGTGGTTATGATGTGGTTATATGCAACTTGGGGATTTTGAAAATCAATTATGATGATATTCAATTGTTATAGAAGGGCTCTCCTTAAAACATTGGGTGCTGTCTGCTGAGCTTGTTATACTTTTGATGATATATTTTACTGCTTTTGACGTAATCTTGTTTTTTTTACCAATGGTGGTTGTGATGCGGTTTTATGCAACTTGGGGATTTTGAAAAGCAATAATAATGCTATTCAATTGTTATAGAATGGCTGTCCTTGAAACATTTGGTGCTGAGATTGCTCTACTCCATAGTACTGCTTTTGATTTCGCAAAACGATAGATTAGAGAAGATTGAACTTGATTCGCATTTAATATACAGTAACATTTTTGCTTCTGTTAGACATGTGTAGCCTGTATTGTCCTTGCTCTTAAAAGCACCCCAGTTTATTGGTGACACCTGATTTCCAGTATATTTATGTCATTGACTATCCGCAGAGTATTTTGGTTGAGCCTACAAGTGGAAACACAGGAATTGGCCTTGCTTTTATAGCTGCTTCTAGAGGATACAAGCTAATATTGACGATGCCGGCATCTATGAGTCTTGAGAGGAGGGTTCTCCTTAGAGCGTTTGGTGCTGATCTTGTTTTAACTGATCCTGCTAAGGGCATGAAAGGAGCTGTCCAAAAAGCTGAAGAAATTGTGAACAGCACACCTGGTGCATATATGCTTCAGCAGTTTAACAACCCAGCAAACCCCAAGGTAATTCTCTAGATGTTGTTGAGGTGTCTGTTGAAATCCTTTGTCCATTGAAGTACTATAATCCTTTTGATGTCAACTTTCTTGAACTTTCTTTTTAATGTCATTGGGAGCTCACCATCAACCCCTTATCTCCTTTCTTTTCCTCTAGGCAGTAGGAACAAAGCAGATATGAAAAATAAAAAGATGGTTTTTAATATCTTTTTTTTAAAAAAATAAAATTACAAAACTTATATGAAAGAGTTTTTTCCTTTTAGCTTTTGTTGCAAACTATATGAGAGTTATATGGAATTTACTGGTGGAATTATGATTCTTCCCTACAATGTTTGGATGAGTTCCCTTTGTTTTCTTCCATTAGTTTGGCTGCTTTCATTCTAGGAGGAAAGATGGATCATCCTTCTCACGTTTTGCAGATACACTACGAAACAACAGGACCCGAAATTTGGGAAGACACGAAAGGCAAGGTAGATATACTTGTTGCCGGGATTGGCACTGGTGGAACAATTTCAGGTGCTGGCCGGTATCTAAAAGAGAAAAATCCTGCTATTAAGGTGAGCTCTTCTGGGTTCTGACATATTATTTGCATCAGTATAATCATATGATACATTTCACTTAATTTTGTTGGTCCTGTTTTCTGTTCCTTTTTGCTTAACTAGGTTATTGGCGTTGAACCTACGGAGAGCAACATACTTTCTGGTGGCAAGCCTGGTAAGATACATGCAAACAACAGCATGCTTATTTTGTTTGAATTCAATCTTTCTAGTCTTCTAGTGGCTGCAATTTGCAAGTGCAGGCCCTCACAAAATTCAAGGCATTGGAGCAGGTTTTATTCCCAGAAACTTAGATCAAGAAGTGATGGACGAAGTTATAGAGGTATGACATTAACTTTCCAAATTGCTCATTCATTTTTTTTTTTTTTGGTGGTTCATTCATTTGATAGATTCTTTTGTACGTCCTACTTACCGTAGTCAGAGTATGCTCTGTGCTAATGTTATTCTAGCATCTGGTTTTATGATAATTAAATACAAATTTACCATCAGATATCCAGTGATGAAGCTATCGAAACAGCAAAGCAAGTTGCTCTTCAAGAAGGCTTGTTGGTGAGTATTTTTTCTTTCACGCAACAAAACCATGGTGGCAGTGCTTTTATTGTGACGATATTTTGTTTGTAACTCATTCCTTCTTTATAATACTCCATGTTTTAGCCTATTTGCAGTCAACTCTGATTTCCCAGAGTTAGATGTAACATAAGAAGCTCTTTTGAAAATTTACTTCACGTATACTGTATGTGTTATTGGTTATCTGGTGTTTACGTTTATAGTTTAGAAAGGCTCCCTACAATGTCATTCGAGAATAGGAGTTAAAATTATCCGCAGGAGTGGTTGTTGTTGTCCTTTTGTTTTTTACCCTTTCTTTTTTGGTTTTGAATGCTGGGAGTGGTGGTATCAACTTTTGTTATGAATAAAATATCCTTCTGACGGTAAGATGATTCGTAATCTACACATTGACTTTTAATCGTCAGAAGATTTTTTGTTCTCAGAGGTTGTGTTTTTGGTAAATCGGATCTGCTTGCTGGATTGCAAAATTAGCATACATGGGATATTAGTGTGACGTGCACAGTGTAACATGTACTTGTTGATTTTGCTTCATTTGTCACTAGTGAACAAACATTGGCAAAATGTGTATACCCCAGTAATTAAGTCCCTTTTTACAATTAGTGTTTTTTGTTTACTTGTCCAGCCTCCTTTAAAACCCTTTTCTACCATATTTTAAGTTGGAACTCATTCTGTCCAAATGTTGCAAATTCCCCTGTCACTCATTTGCATTGCTGTGTCTAAAAAATAAATTGTTAACCTTTTGTCAGGTTGGGATCTCTTCTGGGGCAGCCGCAGCTGCTGCCTTGAAGGTTGGGAAGAGACCTGAGAATGCAGGAAAGCTTATTGCGGTATGTCTTACTCTGTTGCGTACCATTTTGTTGATTTCAATCTGGATTCTCGTTGTTGTTGGAAGTTAAAAAAATGCAGAAAGTAAAGGACCTATGTCTTGTTACCTTATTATTTTTGTCTGCTCTTAGGGAAAAGTATCTCAACATAGTCAGGGTATACGATATGATTTACTTAATCCTTGGTAAAATATAATCTAGAGAGCTTGCCGTATAATATTCCTGTATGATGACAAATCAACAGCTCAAATGAGTTTATGTATTTTCTGAAAATTAGATTTCAAACACTGCTTAAATGTTATACACTTGCTAACGTAAATATCTCAAGATTGTGGTTTTTTTCCCTTGAGTTACACAAAAATATTTTGACCAAATTATAGTTTTCAATTTAAATATTTGTCATTCTTTAGATTTCAGATTGTTGGGAAGATTGATTTCATCTTTGTCAAAGATTTGATCCTATCTGTGGAAGTTTAATGAAAATGTCCTGTAGACTAATTGCAATCTAGCATCTATTTGTGAAGTTCTTACCTGCCTCGGAAAGATATTACTTATGTGTCTTGAGTTTTACCAGACTTAAGCTGTACAAAATGCACGGGGTTGCTCTTAATAGAAGGCAATCTATGTCTCTTACATTAAATGTTATCTGGCACATATCTTGTTGAAGAAATAAGAAAATCTAGCATATATCTTAAGGCCATTCTTCACTAGTCAATTTGTCATTTCCTTTGCTGAGTTAATGGACAAATTGACGAACACTTCGTTTTCAATCCCTTCACTGGGTACAAAAAATCTTGTAGGTTGTGTTCCCAAGCTTTGGAGAGCGATACTTGTCGACTGCCCTTTTTCAATCAATTCGGGAAGAGTGTGAAAGTATGCAACCCGAGGCTTGAAGTACACACACCATTTGAAGATGATGTTACTCATTGCTAATAAAATTTGTGACGACAATTTACTTGTACAATTCTAGTCTTTTTATTTATTTTTTTATTTTTTTTAACTTCAAACTCTTGTTGGGATGGCATATAGTTTGATAGAGAGCTAGTGAATGGATTCAGTGCCTGATGAATCGTCGAGTGTCGTGAAAAGGGCACTGTTCAAACTCTTCCAGTTTAGAAACTTTTTTTGAAGTGTTCATTCGTTCTAGCTTATTAGTAATTCATATGATGATCAATGTGACTTGGTGAAGTGGTCAAGAATTTACCCTTTCACCATGAATGTCGTTGATTATGAGTGTTGTGAATGACATTCTTCAATCAATGGTGTTGTGATCTAAACAGGTATTTCCTGGGATTCATAATGTATAGGGTGGGATGAAAATTTATACCCAAAGAATGAGATACTTGGTGTCTATCAAACATGAAGTTAGCAAAAAAGACAGCAACAATTGTTTTGAAGTTAGCAAGAACATGACGGTACCTAAACAAACTGCAACTGCTATTTGTATTTTCTTCCAAAGACTTTTTAGATGATAGGGTAGAGATGCAGATCCGTTTTCCAGACCTGCAATGATTACAGTATCTGTCTAAACAAGCTTACACTAATGATCAACGCTACAATGATCCAAGAAACGAGCAGTAACATATGTACACAAGTTTGGAGCATATTTGAAAGGACTGGAGAGTGCTTTCAATAAGATTTGCTTGCTTTTTAATACGTCTGAAAAGATTTATGGGTGGGGAACCAAATACAGCCAAAAGATCAGAAGCATATGATCCAATGTGTTTGATTGCTCCACCAATAGGTTTGTTCTAAAATCAAAATGACCTTGCGAAAGCCTCGAATTCTTCTTGAAATATGATCTAGAGAAGTACATCATACGGGAAAGACGGTAATAACTAAACAATAAAGCTGGCCACCAGCACAAAATGGAATGAAGGTACCAAGAAATGCTTTATCTATTGCTCCTCAAACGTGGAACTAGATACCATACTCCACAAGATAATACAAGTTACAGCGCAACAAGACATCTCATCCAAATGCCGTCTAGGTACAATTTTCAGTCTCAAACTGAGATCTCATTTCAGTTTAATGAACAAGTAGTATTACAAAAGACAGGAGCTGAGTTTTTAACCCCGAACAGACAAAATGAAGGAACCCCCATGATTACCGCTTTCTGTCATGCCACATATACTTTCTAACAGTCCCAATGACTTGCAACACTAGATTGCATAAAAAATCCAGGAGGGAAAAAAAGTTATCTTTTTCTGAAAAGAAAAAATGGGTCATATTCTAAGACATTGGGATCACCACAACCTTCAATCAAACAAAGATTTAACTGTTAAATTATAACAGATTAGATGTCTTATTGACTCCAGATAGAGATGTATAACAGAAGAACACCACTCCAGCAATACCAGCAGCAAAACCATGTGTGGCCCTTCTTGGTTGTCTCCTCACCCCGGATGGTACCCAGATCAATCATCTTATAATCACTTCAACCATCTCTTCCAGTTTTGGTCCCATCATCAAACTGTAAGCACATGGGGGTAAGAACAGAACAACAACGACCGCCAATATGTTCAACATTATCCAAGCTACGATAATGAAGAAGTTCTATAAATCATATGATAGGCAATAGAAAGTACATCTCTACATCTACTAAAAACACACAGACACATCATAAAAGTAAACTATAATAACTTGAAGGGAAGCATGTCGCTCAACGAGTAAAAATTACTAAACATATAGACACATACCTTTAAACCACGATAACCTTTAGATCAGCCATGATGCTGATTGCAAACAGATGCCCGCTATTTCTACAATACGGATATTTGAAGTTATGAACTAAAGATCATACCAGAAGACTCTTCCAGTCCATCCTCTTCAGCTCAGTGTTCAAATGTCGAGGAGCATTGTAATCCACTTCGACAGTATTTTCAACCTGAGAAAAATTGAAACATCGTAAGGCAAGATCCCTAGAGAGGAAGCTCCAAAACCAACTAATAATTTATCATATACCTAACAAATTTTAAATTTCCAACATAATTTTCATCTGATACATACATGTCAAAGATCAAGGTGGGAATAAAACAAGACATGAATTTAGCCTTTATCCAACTAGTGGGATTGGCTTCATGGATCATGTTTCAATAGTTCATTGTGATGACAGAATGATATACTGGTTAACTTATTATCAAATGGTTTCAAAGTAATGTGTAAGACAAGTGAACTAAAGGACAATTTATGGAGAGCCTGGTCAATTTAGACTTTATGAGAAAACTTATTGTGACACTGAGCATTCAAAGATAAAAATAAACGCATTGAGACTATAGAAAAAACGCAACGATTGGCACATTGCATAGATTCTCATTATAGAATTCTAGATGACCTTTTATGAGAAAACTTAATTAGGTATTTAATGAAATATATGCAATAAAACTGTATACAAGAAAACATAAAGGAACTCAGAAACTATCTTGAATCAGGTAGGTTGCGATTTTTGGCCAGGGGCTTATGAATTAACTGCTGACTCCGTCATGCCTTGTGAACTTCCCAAAGAACAACTTAATCCATGTATCGTCACCAAGCATAAACATTTTGAAGCCAATCGAGTAAATGGCGCTTAATTTTCAACAAATGGATAACCACATACGTGACGGTTATTTAGAGGGAAGAATATACACGAAATGCCTTTGAGAAGGACGATAATCAACTACCTTTAAGATTAAGGCTTGTGCATATAAAAATTGAAAGCCACATCCAAACATCCTCCAATCACCCAGGACCCTGGCCTACCAGAACAAAAACCAGCAGTGACCACACATACTTTACCCAAAAAATAAAAACAGATAGGCATTCATTTCAGCAAAAAGTACCCAGCTTCATTGCTTTACGAGCAACCTTGGCACCACGTAAGCAAGCTGAGATTGCTCCAAAATTGCCAACTTTCTGTGAAATGGAGAATGCAATTCAGATCCCTTGCATTGAGCTCCTTCAGCTTGACTCCCAGATTCAATAACCTGCTATCAACAAGAATTAGTTTAGACGAACAACTACATTGTTCTTCAGCTAGGCAGACAATCACAAATTGGCAACTATGGTCAATTTTCTTCATCTATAAAAATACTTAAATTTACGCATCCCAAGAGCAAAAAAACCATATTAGTGGGGCTGTCAAATATACATTCCATGAGTTAAGGAATAATAGGCAGTAAAAAGTTTACAAATTATTACCTTTTCATGAAGACTACTACATGTTTCATCTTCTTCCTTCAGTTTATCTGAAAGACGTGAAACTTGCTATTCCAAATTCTATTCTGAATTTGACTCCCAGCTTTCCAGTCCTTCAATCTTCACTTGTTCAAGTTCTCAAAGTAAGCATTCTACCTCCTGCCTTAACATGTTTTGTGAGCTTGGTTAATGCTAGCTTCAATCAAGCTTTGACTAAGTTAGACAACTGCTCAACTCCGCCAAATCTGGAACAAGGTGGCTCTGCAATAGTGAAGCTGGGGCCAGCATTCAGTGGAAGGAGACTCCAATAACAACCTTCATTATCTACAAAACAACTGTGCCATTGGATTCTGTAAATCCCCACCGGAAAAGCAGATATATCAAGCATGCAAGTAGAAAACCCTTGGCCTATTTGATTAGGTTGAAAATGCAGATATTCTTCCACGGTCAATGAATTAGAGGCCTTGTATTTACTAGACCCGGTCACATACTTTACCAGCTTTCCATACAAGTCTAACATTTCATCATTTTCCCACTTTTCACTGTTCAACCCTGATTGTTCTTTGGAATTTCCTTGGAGAGATTCCATTTCTGTGGTGCAACTAAGGATGCAATACAACTTAGATAGCTGAGTGGGCAAGGAAGATGGCATGTTTTTCACTTGAAGACAGACATTGAGAGAAAGTGGACTACCTAATGGGACAGACATTCCTTCTATGATTTTACCATCCCCATCTGAAATAAATAATTCAGATTTAACATCAGGCCTGATCTGAAAGAAGTGACTGGGACACTTGAAAGGAATTTGCATCCATTTGAAAATTACCCTGAGCAACAACTGAAAACCGTCCACGGCAACGGCTGAAAAACTTTTACCACTGGATATTTGGGCTGCTTCAGTTTTTAAGGTAACAATCTCCCTGACAGCATACCTAGAAATTTTAACAAAGCATCTTGCCCTGCAACAAACACCCGTACCTTTATTTTGGCAGTGGGGCAAAATGCAGCCCGTCGTCGACTCCTTATAAGCTCGCAAAAGCATCAACAGACTTTCCCTGGTTTCAAATTCAGTAAGATTTAACCTCTCCAACAAATCATGTATTAGCATAACATAAAAATGCTTCTCTGAAGTCTCTAAACAAGAATTAGGATTTTCTGCTGAAGCATACAACAATGGAATAGAAAACACAAGGCCAGTACTGAATGCCAACAGGGAGCAACTTGCTGCAAGGGCTGAAATTATCATTGCACTTTTGGCATCCATGCCAAAAAAAGACACCAGTAACAGATCACATTCATTTGCCACTTTCTTCAACCGATAAGATATTCGGGAAAGAGAAGATACTAACGGCCTCAATGTTTCCAGGGATATTAGGCTTTCCTTTAGCATAATTCTATCAGTATCCCGTGTAAATGAAACACCCTCCAAAAGACAAATTATGTCTTTCATAATCTCCAGAACTTTTGCCCGGAGAAACAGAAACCAATCTAGGAATTTGGTGGAAAGCCCAGGAACAGAAGCATCAAGTGTTCTTCTTGCAGCATGGAGACCGTTGCAGGCTTCATTCAATGCTTCAGCATAGTGGCTCCGATTAAACACAGAGGCAATGCCTTCTCCTTCTTGAAATATGGTCTTTTTCAGAGCAATACGCCCAAAAGATTCAAGATGCCCTTCAGAATGTGAGATCAAAGCCAAAGATTTCAGCCAGATGTAATTAGGATCAGACAAGACTAGCTTCGTAAGTTGCTCAAAAATGAAAGTAGCTATGGACCAATGTCCGAGACATGCGGCATGCTTTCCAGCTTGATAGAAAGACCAAAAATCTCTTCTTTCAAACATTTTCTTGGCAGATTCGAATATAAAAGAATCATATTGTTCAAAGAAGTCCCCACAAGATAGATTGTACTTACCGGAATCATCTGTCAGATGATTCCTGTCTAGCCAAATGCAAATATAAGAATTACGAAAGTGCAACAGAAGCATGTATATACTCGGTGTGTACAACTGAAGAGATGCAGAAGGCAGAACATGGTCTACTAAAAGCTTTAAGGGGTTCACGAATTCGTAAGAATCAGTCTGTTCTTCTAGGTATTCTACACAGATATTCGTCATCTTTGCTAGATAAAGCACACATCTCAAAGGATTCAGTGCCTCACATTCCGAGACATCACCGGCCGTTACATCTTCTTTCTCCATGTTTATATCACCCAGAACGTCAACCAGATGCTTCATAAATATGGTAATCTTATCCAGCACCAACCCACACACATCGGAATGAATTTCAATTAGATTAAGTACAATCCTTAGTAAGCTTTTAACTTCTTTCCCTGTTTCTTCACTGGACTGATATTTACTAATGTCCAACTTCATCAGCACAAACATGCGATCCATAACAAATGTAGTTATTTGGTTCGCCAAAATAGACACAATTTCTCCAGATTCTGGCCCATCTTTTCCCAGACACTTGCCTAAAATATCTAAAAGCATCCAAATACTGAATAATCTCTCTGACATGGTTGAAGATTGGAACATATTATTAATAAATACAAACAGCATGGAGAGCACCTCAAGCATTTCAGAGAAATGACAAGAGGGTATGTAATAACAAAGCATCTGATGCAAGACTTTCAAAGCTTTGCCCAATAAAGCTGATGAAAACTCTGATTTACTAACTATATCAATCAAATTCATTATCACGCCTCTAGCTGCAACACTACCAGGGCACCAAATACCATTAGCTAATACAAACTGAAGACATTTTAATGTCACGACTTGTAAACACACTGCTTCGTCCTCCTCAACCAAAAATGCTGAAAGTAATTCCATATGTGAAGTTATCAGCATAGTCCATCTAGAAGCAATTTTCGTCAGCGATATCAGCATTTCAATTGAAAATGTTTGGTCTGATTGGGCTGAATCTAAAAGCAGTCTCAAACCTGCTTTATATGCTCCACTAGCAACTGAAAGTGCGCAACGCCCCATTTTTGCAAGCGCTCGGCATCCTGCTAACTTGAAAGCCAGCGAAGTTTCCATTGATCCCAACTTAGTGGTAAGTATTCCAAGAAAAATACAAGCAAAATCATCAGCTAATTCAGAAAATCGCCAAGCAGCAAACAAAGAGGCCTTCATTTCAAGGTTATCATCACCATTCGGAAAAGACAAACTCGCAAGTAGAGAATATCTTATACTAGCACAATCCTTAGCAAAATCAGCCCAGCAACCTAACAAATACAATGCCAACGCTCTATCTTCAGTGTCACTATCACCTTCCAATACTACCTTAACTCTTGTCAAAATCTCTAGATAATTATTTAACTTACTTTTCGAGAATACACCTTCTTCTCCTTTATCCCTTTTCCTTCTGCTTTTCAGTTCCGTCAGAAAAATCTTCACGATGCAACGTTTGACCCCTTTGTCTCCTGTTCTAAAAGCATCTGCAAGCCGAAGAAGGATAGCATTCAAGAATAGTTTATCTTCACCAGGAATAAAACCAAACATTTTGTACTCTGCTCTGCCTGAAACTTCAGGTTGTCTATTCCACCACTCAATTCTTTTCCCAAATTTTGATATTGTTTCAATGCGTTTCGAATGAGATTTGGAACGGAGGCCTTTCTCGAGTTCAATACTCCACTCCATTGAATATGCAACAGGAGTTTTCTCCATGGTTTCAATATTTTAATTCCAACTCAATGAAGCAAATTTTTGCAGGACAACTCAAGTATTATCTTCAATGCCAAAGGACAGAACTTGGGAAAATGCGGAAAAATAAGCAAGATATGGTGGCGGATATAGTTAATGTGACTGGAGAAGGGCACACCCAGAACTGAAGAAAGGGAAAAAAAAAAAAAGAAGAGAGTTTTAGGTTTAAGTGGGTGTGCTCTTACAGAGATAAATAGTCGTCCTCCATTGCTGCAGATCCTTGAAAGATTGTGCTGCCTTTTACAAAACACAGTTGGCGGCGGCGGTGGCGGCCGCGGTGGCGGTGGTGGTGGCGGTGGGTTTCCCGGGCGAAGAAAGGAAGAAGATTTATGAGCCGATTTCAATTTGGAAGTATTTATAGTTTAACCTCTACTTCCCTAACTTATTGCAACAATTCCATCTGGGTTTTTGTCGAATCCCCAAAGCAGTAAAAGACGAGTTTTTATATTGTGCACATGGTTCACTAGAGTCTGTATCCAGTATACCAGGGGCACCGTGTACTTTTCTTATTTTTTACACGAATAGTCTTTATTGTACTTTTTATCAATCTTTTAATATTATTTTGCAAGTTTAGTCCTTATCTTTTTTTTTCTATTTCTTTCAAAAAAAAATCTCTAATCTTTCAATGAGCATATCTCCCAATCCGTGAAGAATTTCTGAACGAATTATATATGAAATTTATAGTACTCGTCGAGATCTATCCAACGAAATCCATAGTGAATATTTATTTTGGGCTTAAAAATGTTTAATTCTGATGGACAGAATGGGGTGGATATCCAGTTTTACAAGATGTATAACCAACTTGTTCTAAATTAGTTATCCATCGTGTTCATGCTGATTATCCAATCGGTTTGAACTGGTTATCTATTTTGTTTCTACTGCTTATCCATTTGGTTATCGAACTTCTTAATTCAAAATAAGTTGGTTATTCAAAATATGATGTAATTTCTTATATGGTTAATTAGCCTAGAATTTTTGTATGATTTTAGTTCTGTTTGGATTGAATTAATTAATTGGGTTTTTGTTAGAAAATGTGGTTTTTTAATTTTTTTTTTTATATTTCATTCAATTAGAGTGGTTTTCTTTTTTTAATTATGGAGTCTCGGTTTTTTTTTCGTATATGGTCAGTTATGAAGTGTGTTTTTATTTGTTTAATTGCTTTTGATTTTGTTTCATACTCCCAGTTGACCAAGGATTTGTGAATCAGGACGATATGAATCTATAAATACAAAAGAGAGTATTTATTAACTTCATTTTCATGCCATGTCCTGATTGTTTTTTCTTCCCTACTATCAATAAAGTTGATCTTTTCTATAATTGCATGGATTTCAATTCCGTTTGCAATTTTCGGAGGAGCATATATT
Source organism: Oldenlandia corymbosa var. corymbosa (assembly GCA_949775105.1). NCBI lineage: Eukaryota > Viridiplantae > Streptophyta > Magnoliopsida > Gentianales > Rubiaceae > Oldenlandia > Oldenlandia corymbosa. The sequence goes on from OX459123.1 coordinate 4,749,668, forward strand.
TAAAAATACAACGTTTTCTTTTCCGATCGATTGATAGTTGTAAAGAATAAAAATATTTTTTCCCACATGATATATTGACCTTTTAAGTTTATCATTGTTTATCTTTGAAACTGTAGTATCTCCATAACCAGATAATAACCACATGAATTGAAAATTTGTCTTTCAATTTTTATGGTACTGCAAATTTTTCTTATTAAAAAAATGATCCCATTATGAACTTGGGATTAGACTTTATAACCTCGTATTCTTATGTAATTTGAAAGCAAAAAAATGATTAAAACTTTCCCATCAAACTAAAGAAGTTTTTAGAAGGTGTCCGGCAACACCGGAGTTGAAAATTTTATTGTATTTTTAATTCAAATGATACAAAAAATAGCAAAAAAAAAAAAACTCATTTAGAGAAACCCGTGATATGTTTTTAAGTATGTTGTAATTAACAAAGAAATCTTTAACAAATTTGCCTAAAATAACATTAATAGGAGATTAGAATATAGTAGCAATTCCTTTGTACTTAACTCATGATCCTTTACTAATGTGACTACAAAAGCTTGCATCTCAAAACAGTCACATAAACATGACAAAGATCGTACAAAATCAATATGTAAGGCAGGTGGTAGATTTTATTTTGGTGATCATCAGAGCAAAGTTCTCTTTGTTCTTCCATTTTCCTGAATCATAGACAAAATTCACCAAATGATATCTCAAATTTACTTTGATGAAAACTCATCATAGCTAACAAATCCTTTTATCAACGAAAAACAATATACATTCAACACCCAAATATCTAACAAAACTTCAAATTTTATCATAAAATTTTGAATAATTCTCGTTTTGATAAAAAAATTATTTAATTAAACTTATAAACATGTGAAACAATAATATCAGAGAAAAAAAAGTAATCTATGAAATAATAATATCAAAGGTGAGTTAGTGACTTTGCATGCTCAGATTATACCTTCTTGAAATGAATTCCATCTATTCACCAATATTTAGTTTTGCTCTTCTTTTTGTTGTCTTTTTGCTCTTCTTATTGATTCAACTCATCCTCTCCGGTATGAATCCCCTTAAAACATAACTTTAATTTCTGGAAGACGAGCAAAATTTAATAAAAACAAAGAATTGAATTCATTACATAATTAAGATTGTATAACGATTTGAGAAAGAGATATCTTACTTGTCAAATACAACATCATCGGATTGGAGAATAATCGTAAGGAGGGCATTGCCATGAAGATGTGTTACAAAATTATATTAGATGCGTTGCTTGAGTGTTTCACCGGTTGCCGTAGTACATGTTAGACCGAAGTGGATTTTTATAATGGATGAGACATCATAAATTAGTTATTAAAGTGAAAATCCTAATTATAGTATGATATGGGATAAAAATAATAAGGTCACGTCAATTAAGGGATAAGATTTTTTAGTTTTGGATTTTTCATTAACTTACGATGATTGATTTTCTGTATATGTGGTTTTTAACTTTTGTTAAACATAAATTAGATTGTGAATTCTGGATGGCACAGAAAAATATTAATGTACTTGATGAAATAATTACTTTCGGAATTAATATAAATCCATTGTGATCTATTACAAATAAATAATTAATAGAGTTACAAATTATGATATCTCGTGAAAAGAAACTTAAAACTATAACTTAAAAGTTAGACAAAATTACCAACGAGTATTGAGTTGATATTGATAATGATTATGACATTAGGAAGGAAATAATATTTGATTGTGTAGAATTAATATCTGAATTAATAACAAAAGATAAATTCAATAAATTAACAAAGATAAATTTAATTAACATTTTTTAATCAAATAAAATTATTGTTTAATGATAGACCAATTAATAATGTAATAACATGTGTTAGTTGAGTCTATTGATAGCCCAACTACGACACGTGTTAGCCGCACATTGAGGTCGAGTGTATTGTACTCCCTTGTCCAGTTTGAGTTTTTATTTTTAGTTCAAATTGTACTAAAAGTGAAATCTCAAACTGGATAATAATTTTGGGACAGAGGGAGTACATGCGTTGATGTAGTTACATATGGCTTTAAAATCGTTTTCATGATATATAACAAAAGTTAATCTATATGAGATATCTTTGGAGCAAATTCTAATTTGTTTAGATAACTAAGACGTGATTACACAAATACTATATTATTTCTAAATGTATACCAATATACTTTTAAAGTTTCTTACTTTTACAACATTGTCCTTCTAAATGTATACCAATTTACTTTTAAAATCTTTTACTTTAACAACATTAAATTATGTGGCAATTGAATAAGTTAATTTCGTGTATGATTATGTGGATTGCCATGTGTCAATCACACAAAAAAATACAGTTGAAAGGGTTGTTTTCTTATATAATACTCCCTCCGTCCTATAGTTATTGTCCACTTTGCCTAAAAAATTTTGTCCCAAAATTATTGTCCAATTTGACTTTTTATGGATCAAATTACACATTTGTCCTTAGTAAAAAACATTATCCATAAAATCTTAGTGGTTAAACAATTACTTATGTAGGGGTATATCCGGTTGTTTAATGTAAAATATAGTTAAGTTTGACCAAAAATAAAATCTTTCATTTTAATAAAACTGGACAATAATTATGGGACGGAAGGAGTACTAGATTAAGTATTATCGATATAATGGATTTGACATGGTCTTTGTGATTGAAGGCTTTTTGCCTTGATAATAAGTAGTATTAAATATTAATAATTGATTTAATTAATATGAGTCGAGCCCAATTTGAGACTGCCTACCTATATATATATATCAGCAATGATACATTCAGTGACTAAATATAGTGAAAATATATAGTGACAAATTACACGACAAGTATATCATCCACTTGCTAAACATGTTTATTTATTAATTAAGGGTATTGAGGAAAAAATAAAACTTCAACGGGAAAGTAGTAAAAACTAGTAGCCATGATTAATCCACATCAGTTATTATATTTTGTCACTATTTTTATTCACTATATATATCATTTTCCTATATATATATATATATTTATTATTGTAAAAAGTCATGATAATTTAGTTAAAAGAAAAAATTCAGGTTGTTTAAGTGAGGGTTCTTTTATGGCTAGAATTAAGATGAACGAAGCAAGATTCTCTCGTTTCAGCTACATTTTTAAAGCAGATGGTACGTTATTGCTACGATGGTTCGGCAATCTTTTAGTTTAACAACACATTTCTGTAAATTAGCAAAAACAAATCAATAATGTAAAAATTATGGGATATTCATATTCTAAAGCTACTGATTAAACTGATTAGCAGCCATTTCTCATTTTTTTTAAAAAAATATATAAGAAAACATAGTTATGGGCATATAATTAAACTGCCTAGAAGATTCCATCAGTTTCTTTTGTTTTAAATATTGGCCCATGAAGTTTGAACCTCCCAGTATAATATAACATAGTTCCTGGGTCTGATAGCTGATTGTGAAGTGGAGTTTAAACATGAATACCACTAGATGAGTTTTATATTTAATAATATGATACTATTAGCAGTTCAAGGTTCGGGAGATTGATATTAATTTTTTTAAAGATCAAATTGAGATTAGAGTATAATATTATAAAGTTAAGTGTATATCTCAACAATGTTTTAATGCAGTTTGTTCAGGTGTTAAACTTTCTTATTGTACCGAAAATAATTTTTTTTTTAAGAAAAACCCCGACATAAAATAAAAATATTCCATCAAAGGGTGACGAATCGATACAAGTATGGCACCTACTTTTCATTTCATATCAAAGGGAACTTAGTTGAGACAACAAATGAAAGAGGTACATCTCAAAATAGGTAGTATCCAAATAAATCGACTCATAACTGAAAAACTGGATTATCAAAGTTTTATATATAAAAAAACCCCAAACTCTATAATTTAAATGCAATAAGATTATCCTAAATCATAATTTATTGCATTAGTTGCTTTCAAAGAAATAATATCTCGACGGCCCACTCGTTTGTTTCACAAATAGGGCTGCTTCAACGTTAAACTTCTCCGTCTGCTGACTAATGACCTAATTAATTGTCGTATACTATTACTAAATTTAATTTTAATTTTGACCCATGTGTTTGGTTTAGATTTTAATCTAAAGCGATGCATGTTAGATAGAGACGGTATATGAAAGAACACAACGTTGGAATTAACCGTCAGACAATTTTTGTATGTTGAATATTTTCTCCGTCCAAAAATAAGAGTCGTTGAATTACATTTTTAATTTAGAAGAAGATGCATTATACCCATTATGAGTTTAGAGCAAATTTTGTGTTGAACCTGAAATTGAATTGAGCATGAAATGCTGGACAGCATTGGAAGCACTCGTTGACATAAATTTTAATTGAACTTGTAATGCTTATATGATGTCATATGGCACCAAGTGGAGGCAATTCTGCAAATATAAGTTAGCTTCAAAAGCAATAATACAATTAGTAAAAAATTACTGTAACTTTAAATTTACATAATTGCTAGTTGGTACAAACAATCACAACTAATCAATGATATAAGGGTAATTTAATGACATCTTTGCAAAATTCACAAGACTTTGCAAAATTCAAAAAATCGGAATACGAATAAAGAAATGCAAACAACCGTCTATCTATCAATATATATATATATATACATATATATATATATATATATATTCTATTTTGGTTTTTGGGAGTACAAAAGGGAGGCCAAAAGGAAAAGAGATGCTTATTTTAAAAACAACTAATTGGTACAAAATGACATGAAGCTGATGAAAAAGTTTGAAGAGCAATAAAACCCAAATCAGAAAATTGCCAGAAAGTGATCGATGCACATGCTGTTCACTTCGGTTTTGCCAATCTAATTCTGACCTCAGAAACACTGTCTTTAGTTCGTTAGTTTGGACCATTCCTTTGCATTATTTTAATTCCATTAAGAGACCAACATTTCTTTCTTTATTTTTACTATTTTCCTAGTTGGCGTTTTTTTTTATTTCGGGGTATTCCCAATAGTACTGTTTTTTGTTTTGTAATGAGGGAAAAAAAATTGAATGCCTATATATTTAGTCTAAAATATTCAGTTTACTTTAAACTTCTCCTTTTTTTAAAAATAAAAAAATAAAAACTTATCTCTTATTTGTTTAGTGACATTAGTTGGTGTGCCTATAAATAGTGCTTCACCAGTTCCAGTTCATATTAGTACATTGATTCTTGAGCGGTAATCTAAGGAATGGCGTCAAAGGAATCAGCAGTTGCTCAAGCTCTTCCTTTTCCTTTAGATCTTCCCACAACAAGGTAACTTCAATTCCTCTACTCTTTCTATATATTGCCCTTTTTTTTTTTTCCCTTCTCGTACCATAATTAAATAATGATGGATTATCATAAAATTGCGTTAGACACAACTTTCATCTATTTAGAAATTAATCCAGATGATTGAATAAGTGAAACAAAAAAAAAAAAAAAAACGAAGTTCTTAATAACCAAAAAAAAAAAAGGACTAAAATGATTTGAGCTGTTTGTTACAGGTGGTGGACTAAGGACACAATTGCAATTGTGACAGGAGGCAATAGAGGGATTGGTTTTGCACTGGTAAAAAGGCTGGCTGAATTAGGATTAACTGTGGTTCTAACAGCAAGAGATTCTTCAAAGGGAAAAGAAGCAGTTGAAGCCCTCAAATCCATTGGACTCAGTAATAATGTCCATTTCTTTCCCCTTGATGTTTCAAACCCTTCTTCCATCACTAGATTTGTATCCTGGTTTGAAGCAAACTTCTCAGCTTTGGACATTCTGGTGAGCCATTCAATTTATTTCTTCACATGTAATTGTTGATTTTCTTTTACCTTAACTTTTTTTTTTTTTTTTTGCTCATCATAAGTTTTCTAAATCATCTTTTAATTTGAGATACTAATTATGTCAACTCCACTGAAAACATAATTCTTTCTTTTTCCCATTAAGCTCATGGTGTGTTTACTTGAGAATATACCCCATATAGTAAGATGATAATTAAGAAGATAGTTTAACATAATTCATTCATAATCCTCCCTATTTTAAAAGCTAATAGTACCGCCCAAACAAAATATTGTAAAGGGAACGAGTACGTTTTCCACAAAACGATAACAAAGTTCATTTTCACCTGTACATTATATCTTAAAGATTATTAACAAAAAAAAAAAAACCGAAAAGATACTATAGTGCATGTATAAACATCAATTACTAGTTCGGTGATTGGCCAACCAATTAAGGCATGCATCTTCCGTTTTCTATTTTTAATTGTTTGGGGTAATGGGTATGATCTCAGCAAATTAAAGAGATTCAACTTTCAACTACTCCGTTTGTCTGTCATATTATAAAAATCTAAATGAAGTTGTATCCATTGATGATGAAGTGATTAGAGAATTTCCAAAAAAAGGGTTTTACATTTTGAAGAATATTGCGCTTGAAAAGCCAAAGGTACTGTCTCGAAGACTAACCCTTTCATATTACAAAAATGATTAGGTGCATAGTAATGGAATTAAAATTTATTGACCATTTTCTATTTTGATGACAGGTAAGTTATTCTTCTTTTTTTAAAAAAAAAAAAAAAAAAAAACAAAATTTTGCTACACCATTTAAAGAATAGTGCATTTGAAAAGCCAAAGGTCACACACACGAACAGATATAGTCTCGAAGATTGACCCTTTCACGTTGCAAAAATGATTAGATGCATAGTAATAGAATTAAAAATTGACCATTTTCTATTGTGACGACAGGTTAATTTCTTCTTCCTTTTTTTTTTTTTTTAATTTGTTCTACATCATTTGTTGTTGAAACATGTTATAAGAGTTTATCACGATATTCTGTCTCGTTCTTTATGTTGCAATTAGTTCTTGGGAAGGAATTCAACAAACTAAATGAAGTGTATAACTCAATAGAATAAATTCAAATAAATATTTCAAGAAATGCATACAATTAATTGTGGGTTGGGTGAATTATTTTGGTTACAGATAAACAATGCGGGTGTATCTTTCAATGACATTGATGAGAACTCAGTGGAGTACGCAGAGATAGTAATTAGAACCAATTTTTATGGACCAAAACTACTGACGGAGGCTCTCTTGCCCATCTTCCGCAGGTCAAGTTCCGTTGGTCGAATTATAAATATTAGCTCCAGACTTGGTCTACTAAATGTAAGTTAATTACTTATCTTCCATCTCAAAATAATTAGCTCCATTAAATTTTCATTAATTAAGAAACTCATTTTATATACTTCCCTATATTTCGAAACGAAAAAGGAGAATATATTGTTAATTTTTAAAATTTTTGTTTTGTAAATTATACTCCTTTGTTCAGGAAAAAGAATAACCTATATTGAGTTTTCGGATTTGTATTGTATTTAGTACAAAGTTAAAAACTCAATATTTTTGGGGCCAGAAGTATTTTTTTTTTAATTATGAAATTGTTAGTTAATTAGACAAACACGATCCATTAATATAGTACAATTGTTCTTGCAGAAACTTCAGAACCCAAGTCTACGAAAAATGCTCATGGACGAAAACAACTTGTCGGAAATGCAAATTGAGAAAATTGTGACATTATTTCTGGAAGATGTGAAGAATGGGACGTGGAAAAATGGAGGATGGCCACACGTATGGACAGATTATGCAGTTTCAAAGCTTGCCCTAAATGCATACTCAGTCGTGTTGGCCAAACGTTACAAAAATTATGGGATAAGTGTTAATTGTTACTGTCCCGGTTTTACTCAGACTTCAATGACCAAAGGAAAAGGCAAATATACCACTGATGATGCTGCCAAAGTCGCTGTGAATATTGCTTTGTTACCACCTCAAATTTTACCGACGGGTAGATTTTTCACTGTTAGCAATTCATGTGGCACTTTTTCGAAGCTGTAATATAATGAAGAGTGTGTTTAGAATTAATTGCGATAATTAAGGATCGATGCAAGAAGAAATTAGTTTCCCTTAATGGATTAAGAAAAAAATATTTGCATAGTGCAACATCGAACTCATGCCCTTTATATGCGTTTTTATATTTTTAGAGTAATTAGCTACTTTTGAAACTTCAAATTATGTCAATCTTATGATAGCTTGATGGTGTTGGCACTTGTGAACACCATACCAGGGGGATGTTTGTGATATTCGCGGCTGTTTCCATCCATTTATATCATATTTTCAGATTTCGTATTCGTTATGCAACTGCGTCTTAACTTGTCAATAAATTAAAGTAACATTTTAGCAACTTGAATTTCATCAGATGTACGAATTCTTTTTAATTGATTGTGAATAAAGTCAACTAAATTCTTTTTAGTTGATTGGGTGTGAGAAAATATATATCTCATTATGTTTTTCCTTTCATCTCAAAATTAAATTTTTCTTTGTTAATAAAATAAAATAAATAAACAGGGCTCTCTTCTTTTTTTTTTCCTACTCTACGGTATTGGATTAAAGCTTAATCATGAATCCTAAAAACATATCTATGCATGTCCCCGCTCCCGATTAAACTAGGTCATAGTTTAACTAATTTAATACTTTTACCACTTGAATAAGGTATTTATTAGTTGGTTTTTTTAAAATTCTTTGATTCATAATGCATTCATATGATGAGAGAAACGGCTGATTAGTCCGTTAATAATTTTTAATAGATCTTTATATGATGGAATCTCACAATAGGAGTTGGGTTAATGTAATCTACAATGCATGAATCCACCCACATGGTGATGTAAATTAATCAAGTGGTGAAGAATCTACCCCTTTCTCATTGTGTATATCTTTCTTTCGTTCAGTGTGTTTCCGTGTATACATTGCATTAGCATTTCAAAGTAAATAAGTCCACCTTTTTAGTCAACAAAATTTATTTTAATAACTTAATTATTATTGTAAAAACACATTGTCAACTCTTAATTAAAATCAAACATAACGAACTCTGATTAAGCATGCGATTAGGCAGATTATGGAACAAGTGGAATGACTATCCGAGCATATATACAATATCTTTTTATTTATTTTTTAATTTAAAGTAAGAGTTTTCCCATTGGTTTTTCCCTAAAGAAACACGTGTTGATTTGGATTAACGGTTTATTTTGGTATTAAATTATTTTTGCTGACGTTTATTTAACTTTTATTTTTCTTTTGGAGGTCAAACATAGTTCAGGTTTTTGGCCTTAATTACTGGTAGTTGTTGGAATTCTACTTCAAGAATAGTGGACAACAATGACTGCACTAGATCAAAGAATAAGAACAAATATTTATAGTTAAGACAAAAGAAAGTTGTCTCCAAGTCACAAGTAAACTTGTTTTTCTTTAGTTAAATTCGCCCACTATACAGTGCAATTGTCTATGCGAATTCCTTATGAGATAAAATGGAGATCATGTTGTTTCACTATGCACTTTAGTGAACCAATAACCTAATACAAGGATAAGAAATGTCATTGGAAATATTCCAAGTATTTAGTGATTTCATTGTACACTAAAAGCATCCAAATAATCTATATTTATAGAGTTCGAGAAAACTCTTGAAAATTAGACGTAACCATTGGTTATAGTCCTAGACATAACTTTTCGTTAATGTCTTTTCATATGGAGTCCATAGGCACAACCTATTAATTGTATTTCTACAATATATTGAAAATACCCAATAGGCACAATATATTAATTGTATCACTACAATATATTGAAAATAACTCCAACAGTAGTATGTCATAGTAGCATTCAACAACACGGGGTCAGTGTACATTCTTTTTAAAGCAAGTGAACACAGTTATAATGACTAACCACTTTATACTAAATTAAGTGCACATTTTATTTATTTGAGTATTAAGATACAGAGAAAATTAGAGGAAAATATGACTTAAAAGGTAGTAAGAAAGTATTAATAAATTGTACAATTTGTGTCTCAAAAATAATTTATATTGAGTTTGAAATTTGTCTTTGTACATATATAATTTTTAAAACTTGATCGTACTTGGCAACTTTTCGTACTAGTGCTAATTTCGTCCCATTTAATAATAAAAATTCAACGAAGGAGAGACACTTATTCATTTTTCCAAGAGGGGCAAAAGATTAATGTAATGCTATAATTAGATTTCTGTCGGGTTTGTTACTTTTAACTTTATTTGTGTTTCTTTCAGCCAAACATTCGCCTAAACCCTGGAGCCAGAATTAATAATTCCCAGCTAATGAAAAGAATGTACTGTAGCATGCATAATTAATACGGAGTACTATGTATAGTACTAGTTCAAAAGCGACACCAACGTTATTGTATTATAAGCAATTTGCATAACTAATGTCGTAGCTAATGAAATGTACATATTCTTTGATTTCTTTCCCATGAAAAGAACACACTGTGTGAAAATAAAATAGGTCAGCAGCTAGTTAATTATTTAACCATAATCACATGCGTAAGGACATATAGTTTTTCTTTCTTTTCTCTTTTTTTTTTTTCTTTTTATGATTCCCAACGAAATTTGAACTTTTGATGTCCCATGATTACAGTAATCTCCCATCCTTATCATACCATCCAATTTCAATGTTTTTTTTTTTTTTTGCTCCGCTTAAAAATAATTTTCGTGAATCGCTAAAACAGATGAGACAATGAATGAAAAAAAAAAAAAATGCATGATTTGAACCGTACTTGAGATCAAAATAGCAAACAACATATTGGGTTGATAAATTACCATCTGGAATAACGAATTTATTTTTATATCCCACAAATTCTATAAGTATTACCACGTAGTTGGAATAAGATATTTTTAATGGGATTGATAGAGTTATTTTTCCAAAAAAGAAAAAACAATTTCTGCAGTCCATTCGTTTCACAAATAAGACTGCTTCAACGTTTCCTATTACGTTTAAACTTCATTCTGCTGACTATATGACGTAGTTAACTGTGGTACCATTACTAAATTTGCTTTCATTTTGACCCATGTGCTTTTAATTTTTATTATCAAAACCGTTTAAATTAATACTTATCTGTTTTAAAATAAGTTTAAGGTTCCAGGGGCGGAGCCAAGCCCCTAAAATATGATGAGACAAAATTTTCAACACTTGTAAATTAATACACTTCCCCCTTATTATCTTAAATTTAGGTGGGGCAAAAACCGATATTTTGTAAAAGAAATCTAAAATTTCAAGGTTTAACTAGCAAAATAAAAAATTTTAGTTAGGGCAATTGCTCCACCTCAGGTGTATGTACCTCCGACCCTGTAAGGTGTTTTGGCCAGAAGAATTACAAATTAAATGAAAGACTAAGTTATGTATGGTTTACTAAAGGGAGGTGACAAATTGAGAGCTATAATTTTATGTTGAAAACAAAATTTTTTAAATTACCAATATTACTCTCAAATAAGATTTTAATACACCATACTTATTAGTCCTTGAATTCTCCCTTTTTTCCTTAATTCCACCTCTTTTTACAACATCAACAAGGAAAAAAAATACTCCCTCCGTCACATAATTATTGTCTAGTTTGTGTTTCCATTTCTAGTTCAAATTGTACTAGAAGTGAAATCTCAAACTGGACAATAATTATAGGACATGGGAAGTAATATCTACTTAAGAAAAGAATGAATTACAACACCAAAAATCTAATCTGTAAAAGAAAAATACGATAACCTAGCAAAATAACTAAAAATGGTTTCTTTACTGGCTTCAATTAACAACATACTATGTTATTATTTTCCTACTTCTACGGTTTGAGATATGAGATTTCTCCATTCTGTTTTTTGACAGAATTCTGGAAAGGTTCTGTACATTGATAAGAAACGATAATCCGGCTACTGCCATGTAATAATTATCTATACACACAACTGGAAAACTAAACTACCTGCCCTGATTACAATCAACATTTTATTCACAGCAAATGTACAAACTACAACTGTAATTATACAAGTTCTACAGAGATATTGTGTTTTAGTATTGTGGCTTCTTTGGTGTTGTTGAAGGGTTCATTAGATGAAACAACTAGAATTATTGCAGTTATGAATGGAAAAAGAGAGACCTGTTGATGGCTTGCAACAAATGACTTTTATGAGCAGTTTATTAGGTCTCAAAGTTTATCTCCAGTGTGGCATCATCAGATGCATTACTCAGCTTTGGATTTTCGAGTTTGGTGGAAAGTATCACTAGTGGAGTGAAGGAAAAAGTTAGCCTTCCCATTCAATTAGTGAATACTTTCAGGTGTTTTTATCTATTGAACTTGGACAATGGTGTTCATAAATCAAGCAATGAGGGCTGCCAAAATGTATCTATGAACCATATTCAACTAATCAAAATCTTGCATATAGTTAGGCTTTAACCATAACCTGATATCAATTGTCTCAATAGTTTTGTTCTGAGAACCCGTGTTTGGGTCTACCATGATGTAGTGGATGTTTTGTATCCTAGAATTTTAGTTGTGTAATTCTAAGGCAATGTGGCTTCATTTTGAATTAAAAAAATAAAAACATATTTTTGCCATGGGATGTATATATGCCAGAAAGAATTTTCTTATAATATTGACTTATTAAACATTCATTTAAAAGTGAATTCCGTTGTTAGGTATGATCTCTTCTTGGAAAAATATGATGATTGGGTGATGTTGTACTGGGTTTTTCCTCTAGATCGGTACATGCCTATCATACGATTATATATATTAAAACGGATTATTTTTAGAAATGTACACTATTGTTTCCTCATTCATTAAAAATATGTTTTTCTTTAACCTGTGCTGTTTTGTTTTCCAATTGTATATTATTATCTTATGGTTTTTTTAATTTCTAATTTGAAATGTAGGGGGCCGCTTGGGCTGATGCCCGAGCCAAGTATCTAGTAAATAATTACAAACTGAAAATTATTGACTGACGGAATGATTAATTTCAAGCACTATTTACAATTGCATTGAGCTCTTCAGGAATTTAAATTTAGCACTGATCAAATCATAGACTTTCCGATAGTTTAGTGACGTTTTAGGCAGTTCGCACTTTGTATAATTAATGTTACAAGTTTTTTTAAGGGGATGTTGTAGCTAATGAGATGTACATATTCTTAGATTATCTTTCTGATGAAAGAACACACCCCTAAGTAAAAATAGCTCAGCTTAATTATTTAACCATTATCACATGCCTAAATGCATTTTCTTTTTCTTTTTTTGGTTGGATATCTTCAAAATACTTTCATGAATCACCAAGATGGATGAGACAATGAATGAAACAAATGCATGGATTTCACCGTACTTGAGCTCAAAATAGCAAACAAAATGTTTGGTTGATAAATTACCATCTATCTGGATTATGAATTTTTTTTATACCACATGAACTCTGAAACAAGGTATCTAACTAAAATTATTGTCCAATTTGGATTTTCATTCTAATTCAATTTGTACTAAAAGTGAAAATAAAAAAAAAACAATAAATTGAGATAGAGTGAGTACTTTTTATATGTTTAACCGAGTTATTTTAAAAGAAAAAAACAATTTGTTCAGTCCGTTTCACAAATAAGACTGCTTCAACGTTTCCTACTATGTTAAACTTCATTCTGCTGACTATATGACCTAATTAACTGCAGTAGTATTACTAAATTAATTTGCTTTCATTTTGACCCATGTGTCTTTAATCTTTATTTAAACCGTTTCGATGATTTTCTTTTTTAAAATAAGTTTTAAGGTTCGCCGGAGGAATTACAAAACACTTTATGTATGTCGGAATGAAATACAGAAGTACACTATACCCCTAAATAGTGTTAAATTACTCGTTGGCATGCATATATAGTATTAAATTAAAAATGTACAAAAGTGTGGAAATTTTTTTACTGTTTAATTTCGTAAAAAACAGTGGCGGAGCTAGAGGCGGAAGGGTGCGGTCGCACCTGCTCAATTTTTTTATAATTAGTAGGAATATATTAAATTTTCAATAAAAACTATGTGTTGAACAATTTTTGACATCCCTAGTGTCATTAGTAGTTTTGCCTAAATTTTACATTCTCAATATTTATTTCCTGGCTCCGTCACTCAAAAACTCACACAACCACTTAACTTTGAGCTATGTATGTACTTCCTATATATATATATATATATATATATATTTAAATAGATTCATGGAACAAAGTGGAATATTGTTCTCACAAGAGGCAATTAATATTATTAATGCAATGGAACTTTTACTGAATTGCTTTTTACAATTGAAAAAATTACTCATTTACAGTCGACTGGACATTTTTGCCTTTCTCCCTCATTTCCTTCCCCTTCCTTCTTCCTTTTCCTCCTTCCTCCTTCTTCTCCTTTCTCCTTCTTCACATTCAAACCCAAAAACCCAATTTTTAAAATTAGATCTACAAAAATTCGGGAGCTAAAAAAATAGCGGATTGAGGCAAACAACGTCGGGGAAGCTCGCCCTGTGCACCGGTAAATTTTTTTTTTTTTGTTTATCAAAATTGTTATTAAAAAATTTGAAAAAAATATATAAAAAAAATTATTCTGGAATGTAGTAGCCGGCGTCGAACCAGCTACCCCAGTTCGGGTAACCCCCGCGGGATCGACTACCCGGGAGAAGGTAGCCGATCTGAGACCGTCTATCTTTGGAAGAGTTGGCTACTCTTCCAAAGGTAGCCGGTCTTAGATCGGCTACCTTCCCCTGGGTAGCCGATCCCGCGGGGGTTACCCAACCAGGGGTAGCCGGTCTGACGCCGGCTACCTTAAAGTAATTATTTTTGTTTTATCTTTTTTATATTTATTGTATTTGTTATTATTTTTGTTATATTTAATTTATTTATTAATTTTATTTTTCAATAATTAGTTTTAATTATATTTTGTTATATATTATTGATTATATTTTATTTATTGGTGTTTATGTTATTATAATTTAAATAAGTTTGAATAAGAAGTATAAATTAGAATTTCAAAAATAATATAGTTTTAATTATATTAGCTGTTATATTTTAAATAATTATGGCATCTTTTAATTTATGTATTATAATTATTGTAGTAATAATTTAAATAGGTTATAGTTTAAACATTGGGGGGCGATTTTGCCAAAACAATTTCTAGCATCCAGAACAATTTTTTATTTTTTTTCCACATTTGCCCATCACTAAGTCAAACCCCACCTTATCTTCCTCCCGCAGATCTCTCATCTTATTTCCTTTATCAAATTTTATTCTCTCTCCTTCCCCCTCCAAACATCGTTCTTTTTTCGGGAGACTCACCAGCCGCCCTCACCACTCCGTGCGACTTTTGCACCTGCGACAACGTTGGGTAAATAATCAAAGTTGGGCATGATCTCGTCGTGTTTAGAGATCCATCGATCTAGTCGAGGGCAGGGATTGGGATTGGGTTGTAGAGTACTTTTTGGAAATTTTACGGGATAGTAGATTCAGACTATTATCGAGATCGTAATTTTTTTGCTCGAATCTGATAAGGTAAGTCTTATACGGCAATTTGATCAATTCCGATCGATGGGTGGAAATTGAAGAATGAACTTGGATATTTTAGTGATGCTATGGCATTAAGAAGCTTTTGTGGAAACTTATATCAACAATTTAGTGATAAAATTTATGGTGTTTCTTGAAGGTAGTTTGGAAGGATGAATAGAAGAAAAATTTAGTAATTTCAGTAGTTGTGGGTTGTTAAAGCTCTCTTGGTATCATACACTGTACTTTTGAAGTTTCTTTTGGAATTGATCCTTGACTTAATTTATTGTACATATGATTGAAAGCAATCAAAATGAGTTGCAACTGGTAGATGAATTGCAGCATTATCGAAGTATTTGTTGCACAAAAGAAATTTATTTCATTGCGGAAAAAAAGAGTCAAGTTGCAGAAAATTAACATAGACTGTCAGTGTAACTAAATTTTGGCCCTCTATGAGATTATAATAATCCAGAGAAACAATATGTGAAGCAGTAAAACCTATATCACACGAATTTTAGAGCACAAGACAATCATTCAAATTCTTTGATGAACGAACATGATCCATAAAAATTAATAAATGAACTCATAACTTAAGAAACAACAAGCTATTCTGTTGTAACTTTCTACCATCAAACACCAGAAATTTGAGTTTATTTTCCAACTGCAATCTCAGAGTTCATTATTCACCAAGAGCATTTCAATTGACCACCTTCATTTATCTCATCATGACATGGCAACCAGCTGTAGCAGCTTGCATGTAACAACACTGAGATGGAAGTCATCAATGGCCAAATTCCAGTTGTAGATCAACATAAAACAACCTTTCATAAGAGAGAGTGGGACATGATTAAATTACTTGCATAGATTTGAAAACTAGCTAAAGTAAAGAAACTTTAATTAGTAGAAGTCAGATCTGAGTACAAATTATTTCACTAATCATACTTTATTATAGGAAAAGACCAACCCGAAAACAAGAATCCAATAGCACAAGATGAAGAACACAACAACTCTCTACTTATTCAACTGCCAGTGACTACATATGAAACACAAAAAAGAGAAAAAAAAAAAAAAACATTATGTGAGACTGTCAAGAGAAAAACCATTAGCCACCAAATGCAAAAGGGATCTTTATTTCAAGTTTTATTGAATCATAAGCACGAGATGATAATAAAACCAAAATTTAAATAAACAAAAATACATACCTTAAATCCGAATTTAGTTCCACTGAATCTCTTCACATGAACTTGGTATACAATTCAAACCAATAAAGTTTATTGGATCATTACCATCCACAGGAGTGGGGATTTGATCTTCACTCGAGTTAATTGTTGCAATATCACTTGTTTGACTACCACATTCTCCATCTGACCGAGTTTTTTGCCTCAATCTCGCTTCAACAATCTCAAATTGGGATGGATCTCTTTTTGTTGAACTTGAGCCTTTTCTCTTATTTTTACTTGATGGTCTTCCTCTGGTTCGTTGCACATTTGGCTCAAAGTTTAAAGAAGACTCTTTACTGACAAGTTCATACACTTTGTCTTGCATATCTTTCTTCTCATTGAGAGGTAGTTGGTCATATTTTCCTTCCAACTTACCAAGCAATCCCTTGAAGATAGGATCACCATTATTACTCTTATCGACATCAAAAAGAGATTCTCTTGTGTCAATGCGCCATTGTGGATGTATCGCTGTAAGAGGCATAGCTTTTCCTATCCAAAAATTCATCATATGTGCACAAGGCAATCCCATAGTAGCCAGGAAAGTACCACTACATGTTATACTCATTGAATGATTTCTTACCATCTCAAACTGTTTTTCTAACTTATCCAAGGCAAAAAGTGAAACTTTATTAACAACCTCTCTGAAAAATGGAAGTCTACACTTATGAGGAATATGAATCCTTTCCCTTGAAATCCTTACTTTGATGTCTTTAATATCATTTTCTAAGAGAAGAGATACTTTCTGCTTGACTACCAGTATATCACCAGATGAGACGGATAAATAAGTTTTCAGTTTCGAATGCGCACCTTCTGCTCTAGATGAAGAACGTGTCCCAAAATGCAACTTTTTATCTGTCCAGGCACTAACAAAATGCTGCTTGTATTGAAGCCACGTGTCTCGAAGATAATTAAGAATATCTGTCTTTTCCTTGTATAATGATTCCATGCCATGCCATGCTTGACTAAATGCTTCCTCACTAGAGGAGTACACAACCGTGTTCCACATTGCCAAAAACTCTTCCCAGACTTCTTTATTCTCAAAGCATGATTTACATTTAGAGACAATATTTTTCTCAATATGCCAAACACATAATACATTCAAAGTATTTGGAAAGACCTCTTTTATAGCATGCATCAATGCCAATTCTCGATCAGTCGCAATAACAGACGGACAAATTCCATCACCAAGCATATCACGAAAATTACGTAATGCCCATTTATAATCTTCCTCTGTCTCTTTTTTCAAAAAAACAAAACAAGAATAAAATGAAGTATTAAAACTGGTCATACCAATGATCTCAAGTAATGGCATCTTATATCGGTTGGTCTTGTAGGTGCAGTCCATGACAAAAACGGTCGAATAACTTCTACTCAACGTAATCAACTCAGGATGTGCAAAGAAAATATGAGTCAAACGACCTTCCTCGTCATCTTTATAGTCAAACAGGTATCCAGCATCAGAAAACTCTTTAAACAAAACTTGAATGACAGTACGCCCTTTGAGATTTTCTCTTGTGATTTTCCGCTTCATATTGTATACATCTCGAGGAGTGATTTGAGACTCTTGATTTTTTTTCCGAATAAATGAAACTATTTGGCGAGGTGGGGTTCCAGCCATGCTCATATTGTTTATAATCAAGATCTCTTCTTCTGAGAATACACGCTCTGATGGATGTCCAGACACATCTTTGGAAGGTTCATGATTATGTGAATCATTTTTAATCGATATCTTCCAAAAACCTTCATCGTGCTTTTTTCCATATATTTGAAAAGGACAGTTTGTGAGGCGAGTTGTTGTTTTCTTTTGCCTCTCTTCAATGGGAACATTTACACGATCTCGATATACTCCTCCTCTATCACATCCGATGGTAACATTCTTATTGACTCTTGAACCTTTAATTGATAAGATGTACCCTTGAGTTAAGTAAAATGCTTTCGCTACCTTGATGAGATCATTACGAGTTTCATACTCAGTAGCAAGTAATTTAGCCATTCCTGCTTCTGTCACATTCTGTTGGCCAAACTCATTTCCTTCAACTTCATAATCCTCCATGAGCGCTCAACTGGAGACTTTAATAAACAAGTCTATATGAACAAAAGTTATAAAATTTGCAATTATTTTTTTCCTTAAGAAAACATAAATTGCAGCGATATTGTCAAACAACTTACTTTGTATGATGTGTATCTATGTTTAGGTACCAAGTTACCTGACGAAGCTAAAATCTGATTGCTATGGTGAAACTTTTTTTTTTATATATAAGTTTTATATATTAATGCACGACTATGGGTTTTAAAAAAACACAAACTAATGAAGCCAAAGATCAAAGGTGTCTGATGCAAATTTTTAATCAAATACTTATCAATAAATATCTTGATCGTGATCCCAAAAAAAAATGTTGCACAAGCAAAGCCACAAAATCCATCAATTATAAGAGAAAGGATCATGCTTTAAACACAAAAACTCACATGTTATAACATCTTTGACTAGGTTCTTAGGAGTAGATATCTCAAAAAAAAGCTAAATTCGATAGATCATTCAAGCAAAATTTCACTATCCGTACTTAAAACAATGATTATCTTCATCATCATACACAATACAATGGAAAACTGAATGCTTCGGCTAAAAGTATTTTCTTTTTGTTTCACTGACGGCTAGGTTATCGGGAAAATTACTCTCACTAAAAAATCAAACACTTAGGATACATTAACTTACCAATCACATTTCGATCAACAAGAATACAAGAAGCAATGGTCATAGGAAACTTACTTGATTAAATCGGTGAATAATTAGATGAAGAACATAGAGGCCAATCCACCTTCAATTTTTTTTCTTCTTCTTCTGACCAAGATGTTTGAAACAAATAGAGAAGATCTCCACTGACGATGAGCACACTGGTTATTTATTCTAATCCCTATTATTGCGTTAGTACCTAATTTTTGGAGGGAGACACTCTTCATAATTTTGGAGGGAAATTGATCTCCGGATATGTGAGAAAGCCTTGATAGAGGGAGGAAAGGAATAAAATGATTAATTGAGCAGAAATATCCGGTGAGGAAGATAAGGGGGGTTTGACTTAGTGATGGGCATAAGTGGAAAAAAAGATAAAAAATTGTTCTGGATGCTAGAAATTGTTCTGGCAAAATCGCCCCCCTTAAACATATTATAATTATTTGAATTTTTTACTGTAGTTTTAAATAAGTAGTTGTTATATTTTAAAACATTAGAGCATGTTTTAATTTATGTGTTATAATTATTTTAGCAATATTTTAAATAGGTTATAATTTAAAGATGTTATTATTATTTGAATATTTGATCATATGTTTAATTTATGTGTTATATTGATTTTTATATGAATTATAGTAATAGTGTAGTTATATATTAATCAGTGTAGGTTAAAGAAAAAAGACCGAAAAGACCAGTTATACCTGGTTCTATATTGATGGTGGGTCTGGTCCACAGAGAGTTGACGAGGTATTTGATCAGGTTAGTCTGGACTAGGAGAATGTCATTGATAAAGAAAATGTTCCATTCGAGAATTTGGACTCGGATGGGTATGATCATTTCAAAGATGACACACCTTCATCTCCACCTACAGTTAGACCTCCCCCTGCAGTTAGACCACGCCTTATTTTTCGCCATTGCGGCAATGTGTCTGCAGCTGCATCATCATCATCATCGGGTATAATATTTATTTTTTAAAAATATATTATAATATTTTTTTCAAATATTTTGGAAAAAAATGTATGATTTATTTTTAATAATTTAGCGAGCAGTGTCGGCAATTAGATTGTGATGAGGCCAGTTAGGGGTGACCCTCAGGACGGTTCTATTATTTCGAGTTTTCTTGGGCATGTGGCTAATCTCTTGACAGAAAATTCATGTAAAAAGCCTCTTAGAAATGGATACGAGAATCACATACTTCCAGAAATTGAAAGATTAGAAGATGGCATGGGGGCAGAGGGGAAGAACTTGTTGGAGCATACAGGGTTATCCCACATTGTGGGCATCATGCACAACAACATTAATAAGGCACTCATTACAGCATTTGTGGAGAAGTGGTAGCCGGACACCAACACGTTCCACATGCCTTTTGGAGAGATGACCATCATGTTGCACGATGTGCGACGGGTATTGGGCATTCCACTTGATGGTAGCTTGATTACAGCACAGCCTGAGGTTAGTGATTGTCATAATTTGGCCATGAGGATGTTGTTAGAGCATGTTGTGGATCTAGTCACTCGTAAAGCATATCAGGGTGGTGGGAAAGTCGTGAAGTGTTGCCGTATTGGTCGATCTGCTCGAGATCAGGCGATTGCCTGGTTATGGCTCATGTTAGGGAACACGTTGTTTACGGATAGACGCGGATCTCGGATCAGAGTGGCGATTCTCTCAGAGATTATTGATAACCAAGCCACTTGTCACGAGCTATGGTGAGGCTTTGCTACTCTAGCCTATCTTTATCGCCAGCTTGGCGTGTCCACCAGAGCTCAAAATGCCTCATTCTCTGGGTGCTTCACACTCATTCAGGCGTGGATATATGAATACTTTCCACGCTTTAGACCAGGTGGGGACCGTGCCTCAGGGGATCCTACAATGCCCCGAGCTGGATGGTGGGATGTCCCAGGTCCTGAAGAGTCTTTTTCAAGGGGCAATCGCTCATCAACTATCTGTCTAACCTCGCACGCACAAGGGATTCCATGAGTCTTTTTCAACACACAACCACAACTCTGGTAAACATCTTCGCCCAGTTCATGCATGCGAGCAAACTCGTTATCAAGGATTTCCAGGCAGTAATGTGAGACACGTTTAACTATACGATCATAGGAAAACTGAAGGTGAGATCGATTCGAATGTCGCACCGACAACCCTAGACTGAACCTGAAATTAAAAATCCTCATTGTTAATCTAATACTATTGGTAATACTATTAGTAATACGAAGTGAAATAAAAAAACATAATAATATAATGTACCTAATCTCAGTAAAAGCATGCTCGATCCCATTGTGGATTTTGATCCACATTGTATCTAGCTGTAGGTTCAAGTCTCAAGAAACTGCTTCAAGGCACTATGAGCGGCCTCTATCCTACAATTACTGTTGTTCCCCAAGTGTGTCACCTCATTTGTCCACGCATGAGCCCACTTCTTCTTGTGAACTAACCAAGTGTCCTCGACATACTTCACCAACTTTCCTTAACTTTCAGCAGTTGAGTACCTGTACGCCTTCATCCCTAATATAGCCATTGCATGTTCATACTGAGTAGGAGTTAGAAGTATCTCTCTGAATAGATTGTCCATCCACCAAATTGTGAATTCGCTACCACAATAACTATTCGCATGTGCCACAACACATCTGTCGATGTGCCACCCGCACAGAAGATGTGCAGACTCTGGAAACCACTTACTGATTGGACCTACTAGTCCCAACTCCCTGTTTGTCACTATGGCCGTATGATGCACCTCCCACCCAATCAAATTCCGTAACTGCTTCATTACCCAATCATAACTCGTACTCGTTTCATCCTTCATAATTGCATATGTAATCAAGAAATTCTTATTGGTTGGAGTCATCCCAATCATTTGAAACAGTGACATCATATACCTGGTTGTTTCGTAAGTAGTATCCATACCAATGTACCACCTGTAGACTCTGAGCATCTTTACAGATACTGGATGTACCAAGAAAATATTACTCAACACACCCTAATCATGATCTGTAAAAATCACATAGCTGTGTTCCTTAGCTACATAAAAAAATTGCTCCACCAAAGTTCTGTCCTCAAAGCTGTCCAATCGCAACCTACTCTTGTAGTTGTATACCTGTTTGGGGACAACGTAGTCGTCAGGGAATTCAGCATTAATTCGGTTCACCATTGCAGCTGGTTTTCCTCCAAACCTCAACATTTCCGTAGCAATCTCCTTCGCTTTATCGCTCATCCCACTCATCTGCCTCTGTCCCTCCCTAAATGTACCAAACGGGTGGTTATGCGTATCCTTAGGACCTGGTACAATATGAATGTCAAATGAAATACCATCTTCCCGCATTTCGGCTATAAGCTGGAACTAGTATCCACAACACTGCGACTTCGTACTTCGCTCCTTATTCTCCGTCTCTCTTGGGGAAATACCCTTTGCACATCTCAATAATTTTGATGTCTCACTTCTCCTTGACGCAATAACAACCTTAAAACCAAGAGATTTCGCAGTCTGTCTCACCCATTCTACAGCATCATCAAGAGTATCGAATCTAATGCGAGTTTTGAAATAAGAACTATAGTCAATACTATCACCACCATAATCCTGTAATGAAACATAATCAAATTTAACAAACTTAAATATATACATAAAAAAATAACTACACAATTAAGTATATTAAATTATGTAAAACACACCTAGTGAATAATTTATAATTTAAATTTAATTACCTTACATGATAGTCAATTAACACTATATTAAATTTCAGTTGCATAAAAATATAATTTAAATTAAATTACATTTATTACACACTAACAATTATTATTAATAAATACAATAAAAGATGTAATTACCACTAAATAAAATTTAATTTACATAAACAATCAATATTAATAATACTTATTTATTTTTAATTAAATTAAAAAATATAAACAATAAAGATTGATCCTATTCATTCAAACAAACTAATTATTAAAAAAAATATTAATAATAACTAAAATAAATATAACATAAAATAATTCAAAAAACGAAAAAAAAATTGGTCAGGGGTAGCCGGCGGCAAACTAGCTACCCGTTAAGAGCTAGCCTGGTCAAAACCGGCTAGCTAAGCACAAGGAGCCGAGCGCCGCCGGCTACCCCTATCCAGAACGTTTTTTTTTTTCATGACATATATTGAATTTTGGCAAAAAAAACTTATCAAATTTGAGCCGAGTCTTCCGGTGCTTGATTCTCTTGCTACGTCATTTTTTTAAACTCCAAATTATTGTAGATGTGAGTTTGACAGTATGTTTTTTTTGGTTTTTTTTCCTTCAGAAGTTGAAGAAGAAGAGAAAGAAAATTTCAAAGTATGTGTTTTAGTATTCTTGTAGTACTCAGGGGCAAAAATGTCCAAACGACTGTAAATGTGTAATTTTTCCGACTGTATATAGCAATGTCCAATTTTTATTCTCTTCCTTAAAGACAAGGTTTCTCGTCATTTCATGGCTTGATCCAAGTAAATGCATGTTTGGGAGTGTAGGGAAATTTATTAATTGTTCAAATATCTTTTTGTTGCACTACTCAAATTGTGGGATTCTGTATCCAGTATACCCGGAGGCATCGTGTACCCCCTCCTATTTTTTGCATTTCTAGTCCTTATTGTAATTTTTTTATCAATCTTTCTATATTTTGCAAGGTCCCTGACATTTTTTCTCTCTCTTCCAAAAAAAAACATCTCTAATCTTTCAACGAGCATATCTCTCAATCCGTGAAGAATTTGTGAACGAATAATATATGAAATTTATAGTACTCGTCGAGATCTATCCAACAAGATTCATAGTGAATATTTTTCCGGGCTTAAAAATGGCTTAATTCTGATGGACAGAATAAAGGTGGATATCCAGTTTTACAAGATGGATAACCAACTTGTTCTAAATTGGTTATCCATTGTGTTTATGCTGATTATCCAATCAGTTTGAACTGGTTATTCATTTTGTTTGTACTGCTTATCCATTTGGTTTGTATGTCTATCCAACTTGTTTGTAATAGATATCCCACTTGTTTGAAATGGATATCCAAGTCGCTTGTACTAGATATCCATCAATTTAGTTTATATGTTTATCCAACTTGTTCTGTAGTTGTAATCCAACGGGTTTGTATGCATATCCAACTTGTTTGTGCTGGATATCTAACTCGTTTGTACTGGATATCCATCCACTTCATATTGATTATCCAACTTCTTAATTCAAAATAAGTTGGTTATCCATCTTCTTAAATTGGATATCTAATGTGTTCATATTGATTATCCAACTTCTTTGTGGTGGTTATCCAGTATTTTTTTTTCCTTGCTCTTTTATGAAAATGATTGTCAAATTTTTTTGTACTGATTATCCAACGTGTTGCACTGATTATCTAATTATTTTCTATTGATTATCCAATCATTTTTTCTTTCTTTCTTTTTTTTTTTGAAGAGTTAATGTCAAAAATATGATTGGATAACAAGTACAAACAGAATGGATAATCAGTCCAAACTGGTTGGATAATCAGTTGGAACACAATGGATAACCATTTTTCAAAGAAAAACGAAAAACACATTTCTTCATTTCTTCCCGTAAAATTTAAATGCATCTAAAGTTCAAAAAAAATATTCAACATGAATCTTATCGGATAGATTTCGTCGAGCACTATAAATTTCATATATAATTTATATTCTAATTCTTTACGAATCAAGAGATATATGCAATACAAGAATCTTAATTTAAACTAAACTGGTTATCCATGTTTCTAAACTAGATATCCATCTTATTCTGCTCATCGAAATTTAGTCATTTATAAACTCGAAAAAAATATTCGACATAGATCTTGTTGGATAGATCTCGACGAGTACTATAATTTTCATGTATAACACGTTTTGTAATTTTTTACGGATCATGAGATATGGTCGTTTTAAGATTAGAGATGTTTTTTAAAGGAGAGAAAAAAAATCAAAGGGGCTAAACCTGTAAATTATAGGATGTTATTAGAAAAGTAGAAAAAAGTGTAGTAAAGACTAGTAATGTAAAAAATAAGAGGGGGAGTATTGTGCCCCGGGTATACTGGATAAATTACCCAAATTGTGTTTATTACTTGGCAAAGAAGTTTAAAAACAAACCGAATAAATTTAATTGCAAACAACCTCCTGAACTTTTCATATAGCGCATTAATAACCACCCCCGCTTTTCAATTGATAGCAATAGAATTATAGAAATGTACTATTTCAACTAACCTACATAGAACTAAACGTAATAATGTGTGATCCATGTTTACATCCAAATCTTTGATTGAAACAGATCAACAAAAATATTACTCCATCCGTCCCATAATTATTGTCCAGTTTGAGTTTTCATTTCTAGTTCAAATTGTACTAAAAGTGAAATTTCAAATTTGACAATAATTTTGGGACAAAGAGAGTATTTGCATTTTACAGATGATTAGTGAAAAGAATGAAGATAATAAAATCAACAGGAGATATAAAAGAAGATATAGATAAATGTTAACTTGACTAGTTAAGAGTAAATCAAGAAAAGAACTAACCAGCAAGTAGACTTTAATTACTCTGTTCAAAATGAAGTTTCTCCAACCAATGAAGATGGACTATCTCGAATTGGAAATAATATACAGTATAATTTTTTTCTGTACTGTATAGTTTGTGACTATGTACTAAGTTACTATCTTAATTAATTCAGATTTAATCCAAACAAGTCTTTTTTTGGAAGGCAAAAGTACTCTTCTCCAATGCACGCTTATGACACATTTTGAACAATTAATCAATCGCTTTCGTCCTGATACCACGCGAATTCTAAGTTCAAAATAACAATAGTACTACTGAAAGTTTTTAAATCTGAATACTAATCCAAGAAGTGACCACCGTCCATTTCTTTTTTCTGATTAACAAAAAGCGATAAAGACTTGGTGTTATGTCAAGAAACTGAGAATGAAAAAGTTTGAAGTCCAATGAGAAGAAAATGGCCAAACCCCAAAGGGAAGTGATGCACATGTTGGGTTCACTTCGGTTTTACCCATTTTCTAACACTAAAAAATAATGTCTTCAGTTCGTTAGTTGGACCATTCCTTTGCATTATTTTATTTCTATTCTCAGAGACTCAAAAACCATTGCTGTCCCAACTGTACGATTTTTAAATCAGCAAAAAAAGGGCATGGGAATTTTTAGTTTAAAATATTCAGTTTAGACCTTTTTTTAACTTAAATTGTTTCCAGTAGCACATTTCATTTTTTTAATAGTGAGATTATTCATGTGCCTATAAATAGAGCATTATCATTTTGTTCTCCTTTTCATTCATATCTCCATACTGAATCTGAGTTTTATCATCTACTTCAAAGATTAATTACAAATGGCATCTAAGGAATCAGCTGAAATTCCATCATTTACGACGGCTCTTCCCACATTAAGGTAACGCCAATTATTATATCCTGACATTCAAAGGCTAATATATTTTTATGGTACTTTTGCATACAAATTTTTTAAGTGTTCCAAAAATTAAATGGAATCACATGAAACTGGATTTTTTTTTTTTATTTACAGATGGTGGACAAAGGATACGGTTGCAATCGTGACCGGAGCTAATAGAGGGATTGGTTTTGCACTGGTGAAAAGGCTGGCTGAATTGGGATTAACTGTGATTCTAACAGCAAGAGATTCTTCAAGGGGAAAAGAAGCTGTTGAAGCCCTCAAATCCATTGGACTTAGTAATAGTGTTCATTTCTTTCCCCTTGATGTTTCGAACCCTTCTTCCATCACAAAGTTTGCATCTTGGTTTCAAGTCAACTTTTCAGCATTGGACATTCTGGTGAGACATCTAATTCGTTTGTTTCTTGAGTTTCTTAATTTATTGATCATATCGTGTGGACTTGAAATATATATATTTCATCACCTACTATCAAGTTTGGCAACCAATCTAGGTGTCATTTTTTTTTTTTAAATCCGTGTGCCCAAAAAAAAGAGTCTATTTTATTAAACTAAAATAACATAACAAATTAAGTCGATTTTTTTTTTCAGAAAAAAAAAATGATTCGAACGAGAATCATCCTGATAATAACTATTTTCGTCCTAATCCTCTAACCACCTTACCCAACCTTCCCAACCAGTGGATTATTTTTATCAAATGGAAAGAGCACTATTTTTAATTGTTTTGGGTGTGAATAGCAAAAGGGTTTCAACGACTATCATCACAAGAATCTAAATTGGAGTATCCAATATTTTGTCGTCATAAATATCCAAATGATAGGCTGACAGCCTTGACATATGTATGTGTGTGCTAATACATGCTGAGTGAGGATGAAAGGAAAAATTGATTTAATCAACAATGTGTAAAATAACATATTAATTTGTTGTGGTTTTGGGTTATTTGTTTGTACACAGATAAATAATGCTGGAGTGTCCTTCAATGAAATTGATGAGAACTCGGTGGAGCACGCAGAGACAGTAATTAGAACAAATTTTTACGGACCAAAATTACTGACTGAGGCTCTATTACCCATCTTCCGTCGGTCGACTTCTGTGGGTCGAATAATAAACATTAGTTCAAGACTTGGACTATTAAATGTAAGTTACGATTCTCTCTTATACAGTATAATCTCTTAAATAGAAAAAAAAAACACTTTATTAATCTTTGTCACATTTTTTTGTTACAGAAACTACAAAATCCTATACTACAAAAAATGCTTATGGACGAAAACAACTTGTCGGAAAAGCAAATTGAGAAAATGGTGACATTATTTCTTGAAGATGTGAAGAATGGGAAATGGAAAAATGGAGGATGGCCACAAGTATGGACAGATTATGCTGTTTCAAAACTTGCCCTCAATGCATATTCGGTCGTGTTAGCTAAAAGTTACAAGAACTTTGGGATAAGTGTTAATTGTTACTGTCCTGGTTTTACTCAGACTTCAATGACGAAAGGAAAAGGTAAATATACCGCTGATGATGCTGCCAAAGTTGCTGCAAATATTGCTTTGTTATCACCTCAAATTTTACCGACGGGTAGATTTTTCACTGTTAGCAGTTCATGTGGAACTTTTTCCAAATTGTAATGCACTAAAGTGTTCGAGTTACGTCGTCGACTTAATTTTATCCCGATTCATAGCGAATGGCGTTTCTATATTTATATTTTTTATTTGTTAAATCGAACTAGTTTTTCTTTTTGAGAAGGAACCATTATTCAAGGGTTTCAAAGTACAATATAATGAAATGAAACCATGAATTGATCTTCGATATCCACGTACTACACAATGGTTAGTTAAGACTTATTTCCATACGATTCGAGTAGATATTTTCAAATATTAAAATTTCCTTACGATTAATTCGAGTAAACATCTCCCAATATCACTGATATAAAGTTATTTTTCTCGAAGAATACGTGTATCCCTTATAACATGTCATTATTAGCCAATAAAAAAAATAGTTGAATATATGTATGAAAGAAAAGAAAATCACAATGTAATTTTTTTAAATAGAGAGAATGTGATAAATTTTCGATGTCATTTGAACACTCAAAATCATTAGTAGCTGCAAGTGAAAATTAACCGTTCATATTAGGATTTCAATGTGTAATTTTTATGATCGGCAACATTTTTTTTTAACCGTTCATATTAGGATTTCAATGTGTACTTTTTATGATCGGCAACATCTTTTTTTATATATATTTGCAGGGTGTCCACCGTTAGTAACAGTGACTAATCCCCTTCGCTGAATTATAGGTACTTCGATGGGTGGACAGTTGACCAAAGTATTTAAGATTGCTCCATGCCTATGGCGAGATTCGAACCATTGACCTATGATTAAGGGTGAAGGAGTCTCTTTCTCTCCATCACAACCACTTTAGTTGCAATATGTATTTTGATAAACTTTATTTAATTTGTCATATTCTCAACTCTTGATTAATTTCAAACATCACGCATCCTATAAGTTGAATCAAATATAAGAGTCTCTTCTTATATATTTATATTCTCCCAAAAGAAGCACGTGTTGTTAGCTAGCTTTGAACAAATTCAGTGGTTAATGTTTGGCCAGTGATCCTGCCAAAACAATTTTTAATATCCAAAATAATTTTAGTATAAAAAGACACAATTGTCCCTCTTAATTAATGATCATCGTTTACTGTCTTGACATCCCCTCCTCAAACCCAATGTCCCTCCTTTTCTTTCTGCCAATGATGTTCAATTTCATTCTACATGGTGTTGTTATGAGGAAACCCTATGCAATTTTTTAGACAAATTAGCCTGAATCGATAGGATTAATCTCAACTAATGTAAAAATTGGGATTAATATAGCATTCTTAACCAATTTTAGATAAAACTCATCCAATTCTATGTGTATTGTTGCACAAAGAAGGAAAGAGAGCTCGTTAATTTCGTGAAAACATCCTCAATTTTGCAAAAGAAAAATATATATAAATAAGAAAACTGTTCCAAATTGTTTGTTTGTAGTAAAAGGTTTTGTAATTGGGATTTGAAGATTCTTTACTAATGACAAATAATTTATTCGATTGTTTCCGTACCGAATTTATTGGCTTTAACTGGATTGAAACATGTAATACTAAGGGAAAAAAAAACTAATTTTTCTCTTTTTTCGGGATGGAGAATGAAAACATAAGACTCTCCATAAGATAGGCAAAAACTCTGGGAATGATCAATAAGACAATTTTCAAAAATTTTGCTCTTTTGGTTTTCCCTTGCGGCGGCGGCCACGAAACTCTGTGGGTTCGAGGAGCGGGCAAGAGGTGAAGAAGATGAAGAAAAATGTTTCCATTTTTATGATGAGTAATTATGTTTTTTCACTTAAATTTTACACTGGATGTTAGATTTTGTTTGGCAGAATCATCTCCCTTCCAAGACTAATCCATCACTCATTTTTATTAATTAGGATATAAACAAATTCCAAAGTTAAAAAACACAATACTTGCAACCATTCAAAATCTGAATACGAATAATTATTAAGGTTTAAGAAATGCACGTCACACCGTCCATCTATAGCCAAAAGAAATAATTAAAGACTGCTAATTAAATATTGGTACAATATGACACCAAAGCGATGATGTTTGAAGAGTAAATAAACCCCAAATCAGAAAACGGCCAAACTGGTGAAACTGAAATGCAGTCTTGCCCATCTAATTCTGACCTCAGAAATAATGTCTTCAGTTCGATATTTGGACTATTCCCTTACATTATTTTAATGCCATTATGAGACCTACATTTCTCTGTCACTTTTTTCAGTTTATTGCTATTTTGGGTGCATTTCTGCAGTGCTGTTTCTTTAATGAGAAAAAAATAATAATACATTTAATGGGTAATTTACATATTCAGTTTACATTTAATTTACAACTCATTGTTGAATTAATATCCTCTATTTTTTTAGGTAATTTTTTCTTTATAACTAGGTCGTTTTTTGTTGCGCGTTGCGCGACCAATTTGTATTTATAAAAATAAACAAATTTCGGCAATATCTTTGTACTATTCTTTACTTTTTTTTAACATAAACTTTGTCCCTAATGTGTTTGATCAGAAAACCATGAAGAAAATGAATTTCTTAGAATTTTGAAAAATATATTGTTAGAAAGGAAAGCAAAAATTGACAACATCAAGACTCATTAGAGTAGATTTAACGAAATGGATAGCAAAGCGGAAGTAGAGATCAACGACATGTAATTAAAGTGTAATGATTGTTGTTGGTTTTTGTTCATATTAGCAAACATAAGGAAGAAATAATAATAAACACATTCAGATAATTGATCCGTCAATGTTCATGTTTTTAATCACATCTAGTATACTTACTTAAAGCAATAAACATTTTTGATACATGTCAGTACCAGAATGAAAATTTTCCCTCTAAAACTCCTTAACCTTTCTACAGTACAAAAAAGAAGATATATAAATCTGACACGTGGCTTCTTCTATGCTCAAGAAAAATTACAACTGTAATAATGCACCCTATGTTTTACAGTATGTGTTTATTACAAATGATTTGAATTTTGAAAATATTTATTCAGGGTATAAAAGCACATAATTTCTCAATTTAAGGGAGTTTACTATTACAGTTATTTGTGATAAAATCGTCAACAGAATGGCTCCACAAACCACGATTTCCAAAATTAAAGAAAATAGCCTAATTTACATTAAAAGAAGGTAAATTTTAAATCCTGACTTCGTGCTACTCAATTACTCAAAATCAACGCGTGCTAATCCTTCCCTAAAATAGCTCCATCAATCATATTCCCTAATTTCAATTTCAAACAACTGAGGATCAGATATGTTCTGCAATCTTTTCTGTCTGTGAATTGTTTAGGCCGATTATATCACCTAGAAGATGTCAACGCCGAAACATCAACAACCCATAATATTGTTCTTCGGTTTTGAAGGACGTTTAATCATGTTGCAGACCTCAATTATCATCCTCAATAGGGCCAGCAATCATCCTCAATTATCGAAAAAGGAAAATTCTTCTTCAATAGGGCAAAGTAACAACACAAGAAATAAACAACAACAAAGAAGATCTAGCCGACATGAGCAGCCCTCAAAGTAGATCCAGTGACATCAACAACCCTCAAATAGATCTCGCCGACCCAGCAGCGGCGATGACAGATTGGCGACAGCTACGATTGAGACATCAAGGTCCTTTTTGGTAATCACTCTTTCATTTGCAATCCTGCATACAAATCTTTTAAGATCGAATTATCTTTTTTCTTGGGTAAATTTTGAGATCAAATTCCCAGCCCTGTTGAAATTATTGAGTTGGAGAAGAAAATTACAAGATGGCATATTTAATCAAGTGACGAGCTACATCAATGGGAGATTCGAAATCGGGTTACGGGTAGCATGTACGAAGATTTTCAAGGTAATCTTTTGTTGGGTTTGATTATTTGATTTGTTAGAAAATGGAGAATGGTTTGTTGAATAATGATGCATGGATTTGCGGTTTTTTTATAGAAGGTGTAATATTTTTTTTTATTGTTAATTGTAATTGGCAGCGAAAAATTATTGGCTTTCCCTTTAATAATGGTTTATCGAATTCTACATGAAAGTTTCAAAATTTTTGGGTTACTGGCTTCTTTTTTTTTTCATCAAAAAGAAGCTAATTAGACTGTGTGATTTATATGGTTATGTTGCTCAAGTATGCTTAGGACTGAATTGTGAGAACATGGTGATCTGTGATAGATTTCGTTAAGTGATATTGATATTTTTGAAAATCAGTTTTTTGTTCTTTACTGATTTGATTTTGCTTTCGGATGTTTGAATGACTATTAATTCCATGAACGATATAAGGGTGGGTAACTTTCGTATATCTTAGGATTCATATGTATGAATGTTATTTTTATGGGGAGAGCGCAGTTCGGAAGGAGCAACAAATTGGATACAACCTTTTGAACAGGTTGCACTAAACCTTACGGGTACTACCTTTGAAAAGAAAATGTTAGCCCTCCAGGTAACAAGAAACAGCAAATGGAAGCCTTTGAACCTCTCTGTACTGAATGTTTTAAAAGATGCATGATGGATTCCTTTGGCTAATGCTGAGCTCGAGTTGTTCTTTAAGGTACAAGTCATGACCATTATCATGATTGATACATGTTTCAAATTCTGCATGTTTTTAACTCATTAACAAGGTTACTTTGTTGAAGGAAAAATGAGCGATGACCTTTCAAGCTATCTAATCTGTAACATTAGTAGATATATCTGGGATCGATTGGGTAGTTTAGCATGTTGCAGCAACTTCATTTTAAAGACCAGGAAGTACATGATAATGATGAGGTTCTTATTTTTCAGCTGGCTCTTAAGAGCCGTTGGTAAGTATTGAATTGTTTTTGTGTTTTGGTACCCTTTCTTTTAATCTGTAAAAACTGCAGTAGAATTCGAGGTACTGTAGGTATGAATTCCAAATGCAATATGAAACGATTGGATGATCAGTTAGTGCCACATTAGGCTACTCTCAGTCGGCACCTGAGAAGCGCGTTATTGCTTCCATTGGTGACGGTGGCTCCTGGGTAAGATATTTTAGAACATACATCTCATTCCAATAAACATTGACTTTAATATTTGTATGGGAAGAACACAATTTGTTAAATTTATTTGTTGTTTTGATATCGTCTTTTTTGATAAAAAGTTGTTTTGATATCGTCTTTTTTATTTATTTTTTTTAATTTCACTGACTGAATTATAGTATGCAAGCATATCCAATTAATCTCTTTTTAACTGTCTACAGAAGTAATTATAGCTGCCTTTCTATATTCCAATAATTCAAGGAATGTTATGAACGGGTAAAGAGGACTGCAGACTTCGCCATCATGCATATCAATAAAAGACAAGGTAAATTACTCTCTGCCACTATTGCTAATTTCTTTGCTTAATTGGTTTTACTTTATATTTGGACCACTGACCTCATGCTGTCAAATTGATTTGTTGTATTTTATGAGGGTTATTATGTGAAGAAAGGAGTTAGCTTCGTCAAACTCATTCGTAATGGTGCTATCATTTCAAACCGGGCTTGAAGGTAATAAAGATGGACAATTCTGGAATCGATCAGGGATGCTGCCTCCCAGATTATTATTGGAAGCAATGAAAGCTTGAAGCTGAAGGATGGATAGAATGCTTGAAGGAAGAAAAGAGTCGAAGATGGTTAAAGGAGACATCAGTGAAAGAAATTGTAATGGATAAAGTATGTAAATTTGAGAAGTTGCAGTAATAAAACTGAATAAATTTCTTATTTTGGTTTTAAGCTTATATATACTGACATTCTTTTTTCAATTGTTATAATGGTCTGGTTAATTTATTAGAGGATAGAAGTCAAAGAGTTTAATTACTACGTCGAAATGAGATTTTGTTTTAGTTGTTCATGTTCCAAAAAAAGGTACTGGTAAATAACCACATATATCAACTATTAAAGTGATTCAGGTCACTATGAAAAGTATTGGACATTCAAAAACTAAAATCTTTAGAATCACGTCTTCTCTATCCAATTTCCTGATTTGAGCATACTTGGAAATTCTGTTTATATTGTGACTTAAATATATTTTATGCAGGAGCTTCCTCCCGAAAGCAACCATGCTTTCCATTTGGATTGTATTGATCTATGGTTACTAATCTATAGAGCAATTATACTTGAAGCGGGGCTTTTATTTTATAATAATTGATTATTAATTATGTAATTAATGTAAATGATAACATTAGAGCCGCCGGGGCTTCCGTCCGGACCAAGTATCTGGTCAACTATTAAAACCAATAACGCACGATCATGCATAATTTACAAGTCAACTTCGAAATATAGCTTTTCACCCAATTGTATTTCATTTTTACGATTTGAGTTCCTTTAATCACGACATATATAAGGTTTAATTCGAACTACATCACACAAAAATTTCATCAAGAGCATGTCGTAAAGTTATATATATGTTGTGTCGTCGTCGTCATACAATCTCACGTGTCCTTTTAATTATGTTGAAATAGGCTACAATATACTTAGAAGGAAAAATGATAGTTTCTAGTTTCTTAATAATAATAATCGGTAGACGCTATAGACTTAATTAGATTAAACCACGTAAAATAAACAAAATTAAATACTACTGTTTGAGAAAACTTCGGGGGAGTATAACTTCCATGGAGCCCAACAAATAATTAAAGTGGTCAAATTTATTTGCAAGACATACGCTGCAAAAGAAGATAGTAATCCAAAAAAGATTTGAGGAGAGCCCTGCCGTAGTTTGTCGAAACATGAAGGTTAAATTCTTCAATGATAACTAAAGTGGTTGTGGTGGAGTGGAAGGGACTCCTCCACCCGTAACCATAGATCGATAGTTCGAACCTCGCCATGGACATAGAGCGACCTTAAATACTTTGGCTAGCTGTCCCCCCAATTGAGGTGCCTACAATTTAGTGAGAGTGATTAGTTTGGCTAGCTGTCCCACCAATTGAGGTGCCTACAATTTAGTGAGGGGGATTAGTCATTATTGCCGACGGTGGATTTCTTGCAAATACGAAAAAAAAAAAAAATTCTTTTTCCCTCCAACAAAACTATCATTATTATTCTAATCGTGTAACCTTTGCTTGACAAGTCTTCAATGTACAGAGGTTTAGAGGTAAACACCACAAACAGAAGTGTTATCCTGATCGACGAAGATGCATTACTTACTAACTAGTACTGTGATCTTTACTATATGGGGAATTCATTTATATTTTCATGATCTGTGAAACTTGAGCAGGGAATAGAAACAAAAACAATGCCAAAGATAATCAAGTTTGGGGAAATCATAGTTGAGAAATGAAAAGAAGAATTAATTTATAATTTATCTTAGGTTTCAATAGATATTAAACAGATCAATAAGCAAATAATAGTTCTTTCTTCAACACAACAGTCACTTTATACGATTTAACCACCCAAGGAAATGTTAAATAAAAATATGATCAACATTAAGTTAAAAAAAAAAAGGGCAAAAGAAACCCAAAGTAGAATTAGAACCTTTACCTATCCAGGCCGCTGAAGATGTACACCAGATCTTGTGGACAGAACCCGAAGACAACAAATGTAAGAACCGGTACCCCAGACCGTATGTGGAACACACTTACCATTGCGACGACGGATACCCTAACTATCGCAGGAGAAAAGACGGAACAAAGGTCAAGGTCCCTAACCACTGGTTGAACAACAAGTGGGTGGTTCCTCACAGCCCGTACCTGCTGGTACTTTTGGACTGCCACATCAACGTTGAAATATGCTCCACGGTAAAATTGGTGAAATACATGTACAAGTACATCTACAAGGGTCACGACTCAATTGCTTATAAAGTTGCACATCCAGATGCGGATGACATAACAGACTACGTAAATGGACGTTGGATCGGACCGCCAGAAGCAATGTGGAGGATATTCAAGTTCCCCTTGTTTGGGTTAACCCTGCAGTATACCCTCTCCAGGTCCACCTACCCAGACAGCAAATACTCAGCTTCCAGAACAACACCAACCTGGCGGATCTTGCAAACCGCTTAGAACTCACAGAAACCATGCTAACGCAATTCTTCAAACAAATAGAACAAGTTCGGAAGCCCAAGAACTAAACCTGATCTACAGAGATTTCCCACTACATTTTGTGTGGAATAAACAGTCAAAGAAGTGGACGAAAAGACAAATGGGTAGAGTCATAGGTAGAATGTACACTGTCAGCCCGAGAGACGCCTATCGATATTACATGAGAATGCTGCTCACCCATGTCCAGTGCCCAAAAACACACGAAACATTTAGAGAAGCAGCACTCGCCCTTGGACTTCCACAATCAGACTACTACGTAGATGAAACTCTTGAAGAGGCATACCTATCACACCTAGCATCCAGCCTGCGATCACTGTTCGCAATAGTACTTGTTTGGTGCTCTCCGGAAGAACCCAGGAAATTGTGGGAAAAATACAAGGACGAGTTCTACGCCGACCGCAAATGGAGATACTCTCAATCTGAGACCTTAGAATTCATAGAAAGAAAAGCCCTCAAGAAGATCCATTGTTTGAATTTATTGGATTGCCGAATTTACAAATTGATTAATTATATCTGATTGTCATATAATTACAAACTTAAACAAACTCTTTACCAAGCTAGATATTGTAATATTATTAGAAGATTCAATTCAGAGTATACCGGTGTATGATCTTAAGTCTAAACTGGAACAATAAGCTGATCCCTACCTTGAGTTCACTCCATGTAGAGATGGAAGTACTAATATATACACTGTATCCGAAACAGCAACAATAAGCATATGGAGTAGTTTTATATTCTCGAAATAAGAATTAAGGTATAAATTACAGAGCACATACACTACATATGACTTTTACAAATGACTTTTAAAATTGAAAATCATTAGCAAAGTTGAAAACCTACACACATTAGACCACATAAACATTCAAGGAGCAAGTAACACCAGGAAATTACGAAATTGAAGGAAAAAAAAAGGAAGAGATCATACAGTGGGTTTAAGACCCCGTAGTTGAGGAGGTGATTTGGAACAATGAATCTTTTTCCACTTCACGGACAGAAGCAATTCTCCATATATCACCACTGCCATTGAAACTAAAGGGGAAAAAATCAAAATAAAAACACCGTAGTCCAATAATGAAAAAATCGAAATGAATAGCAAAACTCCTGCGGGCAAAGGGGAATCCAAACAATTCAACAATCCAATGTGACAAAGTAACAATCAACCAAACCTAAACCATGACCACCGCAATAACCACCACCTCCGCCATCACGGAGTTGACCACGGAACCCACCGGCACCCCCTCCACCACAGCTTCCGCGAGATTGAGCTTCGATGACTGAGATGCTACGGACGTCAAGGTTATGGCCGTTCATGCCCTCAATAATCCGTCATGGATTGCTCATCCTTGAAATTCACAAATCCTAACCCCCTTGATCTCCTGGTCTTGCTATCGTTGATGATCTTCGATTCGAAGATCTCGCCAAACGTAGATAAATTATCACCAAGAGACTGTCCGGTGGTGGCCCATGCCAAACCACCGACGGAGCATCGGAACTCAACACCAGCGGCGGCCATATCTATAAACTAAATTATGAAGAAAGGATTAGGAAAAAGTGGAGGCGGAGGACTAAAGAACCCGAGGGTGTGATTTAAGCGGAATAAATGTCGACGGGGTAGGGACTTTTCCTTGTGTAGGTGTTTCAGTTTGGGCGAAGGGGACGGAGAAAAACGACATCATTATTCCGTCTGTTTTTTTATTTTGGTCCGAAATAAAACGACGTCGTTTTGATGTTCATATTTTTAATTTCGTCTTCTGGTATTTTCAACGACGTCGTTGTTATTTTCATATTTTTAATTTTGTGTGACTGATTGGAAATTGTTTTGGAAATAATGTATTTATCTAATGACTATTTTAAACCCTTTTAAAGATGCTGATGTCATCTGAAGTCTCTTAGCCAATTAAAATATTAGTTCATCATTAAAATATAATTTGAATTGGTTATTTTATAAGAATAAGGATGACTAATTAATTGTGTGTCTATTATAATAGAGCATGAGATGACGTACGCTTTCTTTTATATGACCAGATTTGAATCTGAGTTTTCATCTAGCGATGGCATACTTCTCATTCATAATATGTACCTTTTTTGTTAAACCATAATATGTACCTTTGATTTACAAGAAAGAGTTTTAATGTTTTATAATGCAGAGTTGAATGTGGACACTCTATGAATCTGTTGGGACAAAAAATCTCATATTAGTGTCGCGAAAGATCTGTCACTTGTTTATAAGTACCAAAGGTCACCCTACTCATAACCAATTGGTTTTGAGATGGGAGCCCAAGGTGACTTTGACATGCTATCAGAACCCACGATATGTGAACTTGTGATAACTATGGATCTGTGTGTGCAGACTTGTTGACTGACCCAACAGTATATTTGGGTTTGTGGACTGACCCGGCATATTTCTCAAGTATGTAGTCGTGTGTACAGACTTATGGATTGACCCAGAAGTAAATCTGGTGAATTATATTGTATTGTGCAACCTCAATGGGCCTAATACCCCATTGGGCTTGAGTGAAGGTGTTGGACAAAGAATCTGGTATCGTGAAAGATCTGACACCTGTTTATAAGTACCAAAGGTCACCCCACTCATATGTAATTAGTTTTGAGATCGGAGCCCAAAGTGACTTTGAGAGAATCGAAACTATATTCTCTAAATCCCTCACTACAAATCAAGATTCTAATTGATTCTAATTCAAGAAGTAAAATATTCGCAATTATCTATGTCAGGAATTTTGAATTCTTGAATAAATAAATAAATTGATCGATATATTAGAATCTTTCGATCGAAGGTTTTGGTTAAAGCTTAATACCAAATATTCCTTGTAGGTGACCTTCAAAGGATAAATTGCAATTGTGACAGAGCTGATTGAGCGATTGATTTTGCACTAGTAAAGGTTGGAAAAATGGGTTTTTTTTTTCCTGTTTTTTTGAAAAGGATTAAAGGTTTATTATATATATATATATATATATATATTTGATTATCTTGCTAGTTTCTGAATTAAATCTACATCTTGGAGATTTTAAACTCAACTGTAAAAAATGTTATTTTGTAATAACTAGATAATGCAAGTGCACAAAAGTCTAATTTCCAGTTTGATTTGGGACATACTTGTCAATTTCTTACCGGAAATTCTATGGCATTTTGAGATACATTATTGCTTTTGCTGGAGAAATAATTTTCAGATAGAAAGTGACATAGTTTATATCATTTTTTATGAAATCATTTTGAAACCTATTATTAGTCATCAAACGAATATATATAATTACTCAGTTTTTCCTACTATGCGAGTATAAAATGCATCTTTTCAATGAATATCTAACGGTAAAGAAAACGATAACTTTGTTAGTATTCAAACCCATTTTTATTGTCTTTAATTATTCTCTTAATAGTAATCAAAAAGAAGAACATCAACAAACCTCCTCCGATATGAACCTATAAATTAATTATTCTCCTAAAACCTACTTCACCCAGCTTCTGAAACTAATGTTTCATGTTGTTGACGCCGATTTCGTCATTGGTGTCGGCTCAACAAGTGATATGAACCGGCCCGCAAATAAGAAGTTTTGGCAGTCGCAAGTCGTTTAAGTCGGAAATCGGAGGAAACAGGGAATATGAACATAATCAACCGTCGACATGAATAATTATGGAATATTATCTATAGTTAAGGAGTTTGATTTAAAAGCTAATTCGATTCACGGATTAGAGTTGATATGGGAAGGTCTCATATTTTTATTACACTTTGGCATGCAAGTGATATAATTAATCGGCCAGAGTCCTATTAATAGGTGAAAAGCATGACTTTTGTGGCAAATTATCTGGTACACCTGTGGGTACCGTGTCCCCCATACGCGTGTACTTTACTCTCTTATAATAGCGTTAGTCCGCTATTATAATTTAGCTTTCTTTTTTTCTTTTTAAATGCGGGGTTATATAAATAACCGAATTCATTCAAATTTGAAAAACTTTCTGATGGAATGGGCGACGGCCGGCGGCAATGGAGGTGTTGAGACGGCAATGGGAGTCAGCGATCGAGGCGTTGAGGTGGACACGGCCGGTGGCGATCGAGTCGTTGAGACGGCGACGGCGTTTAGCGATCGAGGAAAGGTTCCGATTCCACCAGAGTGGCGAAACGGTGATTGGATTGATGATATGCTGAGTTCAGATCGAGTGATGAGTTATCTCGTTGAGGATTCCATCTTGATGAATGCGGAATGTAGTGGTAGCAAATCCATCGAACAATCTTACTGTGCCAGCAAATCAACGCAAGGTCACAGTTCTGTTGTAGATCAGCTGCAATCAGGTTTGTGTAGGTTTCGGAGTGAACTGTTTGTGAGAGAATAATCAATCTAGTTTTTTCACATTTCTGTTTTTGTTGATGTTGTATGAAGTGGATAAGCAGTTACGCTGTGTTGGATATCCAACATGTTTGTACTGGATATCCAACTTGTTTGCACTGGATATCCAGCTTATGTGTACTGGTTATCCAACGGAATTACATGCATATCCAAATTTTATTTGCTGGATATCCAACTCATTTGTGCTGGATATCCAACATTTTTGAGTTGTTTATATTGAATTGATGTTTTTTCACAGTTCAGAGTGTACTATTTGTGAGAGAATAGTCAATCTAGTTTTTTCACAATTCTGTTTTTGTTAATGTTGTATGAAGTGGATAAGCAATTATGCTGTGTTGGATATCCAACATATTTGTATTGGATATCCAACTTGTTTGTACTGGATATCCAGCTTATGTGTACTGGTTATCTAACGGATTTACTTGCGTATCCAAATTTTATTTGCTGGATATCCAACTGATTTGTACTGGATATCCAACATTTTTGAGTTGTTTATATTTATTTGGTCAAAGATTTTTTTTAAAATTTTTTGTTTTTTTGTTTGTCTCATTTTTTGTAAAAGATAACCATATCTATGAGTTGGGGGATGATGTGATGCTGGATGATGCTTTGCGCATGGAAGTTACATCTGCTCTGAAGGGTAGGTTTTCTAACTTGTTTATATGTGTTTAAATTTATTTTTGATTTGTTTATCCATTGTGTTAATATTGATTATCCGACTGCATGGTAATGGTTATCCAACCATCTCTTTTGTTTTTCTTAGAATGTGGAGAAGATAATAGAGGCAATGAATTGGGAATTGATAATGTGATGGTGGAGGGGGATGCCTTGCACAAGGAAATTTCATCTGTGACGAAGAATAATGATTTGGCTATTTTTACTTTAGTTGGCAAGACTGCAAGAAGTGAGAAAGAAACTTATGATTTGTATAATAATCATGCCCAATTGATTGGTTTTAGTGTGAGAGTGGAAAAACAGAAGTTTAGAGGTAAAACTGATAAAGTTAGGATGAAGAAGTTCTGTTGTAACCACGAAGGATACAAGAGATCTGGTGGAAATGGTGATGTGTGCCATGAGAGGATTAATTTTCGGTGTGGGTGTCCAGCTTATATCCATTTTACTGTTGACAAAGATGGCTTGTGGACCTGTACAAAGCATCTAGTTGATCACAATCATGATCTTGTGCCAAATGAAATGATTGGACTTCTTCGATCTCAATGTAAAGTAGATGAAAATGATATGAAGATAATCAGAGACATGACAAGGAGTGGCATCCCTTTGGTTGGTGCATATAAGTTTGTGGCAAAATTACACGGGAGAAGTCCGAACATGAAGTATACTTTGAGAGATGCCTACAATTATGAGCGTCCTGGTGTTGGATTTGAAGGTGGCGATTGTAATCAGCTGATAAAGATTTTTTGGGACAGGAAGGAAACTGAAGAAGATTTCTTCTTTGATTTTGACTGTGATGAGCAGGGTAGGCTGTGTACTTTCTTCTGGAGGGATGGCAGAATGCGAAAGGATTACGATTTGTTTGGTGACTTGCTTGTGTTTGATACAACGTATTGAATAAACAGATATGGAATGATCTGTGTTCCGTTTGTGGGTATGGATAATCATAACAAGAATGTCATGTTTGGTTGTGATTTTGTGTTAAACGAGAAAGAACCCTCTTTTGATTGGTTGTTCAAGCAGTTTTTGAAATCAATCGGAGATAAGCAGCCACAAACCATAATGACAGATCAAGCACCTTCCATTGCTGCAAGTATTCGGACATGTTTTCCAAGTTCTTGGCATCGTCTCTGTGTATAGCACATAGGTGAAAATTCAAGAAAGTGAATTGGTCATTTAAGGAACAAGCCAGATTTTGTTAAGAACTTTAATTATCTGATGAAATACACTTCAACAGAAATCGAGTTCGAGGTATTATGGAGGAGGTCAGTTTGTCAATATTTTTATTATTATTTTGATCATTGTCATGATTAAGAGTGTCTCTTTTTTTTTTGGTGTGGGTATGTGTTAGTGGTCATGCATGATCTTCCTGATGATTACTTATAGGTAGGAAAGTTATACAACAATGATAGATAACCAGCAAATAATGTATGGACAAGCAGCCTCATAGAAGCACAACTAAAAAAAGGCATGGATAACTAGTTTACAGATTGTGGATAACCAGCTGTTATGGCTAGATAACTAGTTTACACATTCTGGATAACCAGCAATTATGGTTGGATAACTAGTTTACACATTCTGGATAACCACCCATTATGGCTGGATAACTAGTTTACACATTCTGGATAACCAACAATTATCTCTGGATAACTAGTTTACACATTCTGGATAACCACCCGTTATGGCTGGATAACTAGTAGAAAGCCTTTGTGTAAGCATTAGGAAATTATTGCAGGGGTTTTGAAGGGGTTACTGATGGATAGATAGTACCATGTTTTGGATAATCTCTAAATGATTACTGGATAATCAGTAGAAAGCCTAAGGATATACATGTTTCTTTGTGGATCTATATGGATAATCTAACTATTTTTCTTTTTATGCATGTATTTTATATTGTTGTGCATAGATTATTGGATGAGTATGATTATCATGATGACAAATGGCTCAATGGTATTTATGATGTGAGGCATATGTGGTGCCCTGCATTTAGCAAAGATGTTTTTTCTGGTGGTACCTTGTCTTCACAGAGGAGCGAGTCAAGAAATAATGCAATTTGTCGTAAAATGAAGGCCACATCGCTTTGTGATTTCCATGGAATTTTCTCTGATGTTGTACACTATTGGCGGGTAGCTGTGAGGGGTGAAGATCTACGTTGTAGCCTGGGAAACATCGATTCATATCTTTCTGGTGACCCTTTCCTGGAGAGCATTTGCAGAATGTACACAGTTGAAGCATTTCGGGAGGTTCAGCAGTTGCACAAAGATGAGATGTTGTGCAGGCAGGAGCAGTTAGAGGTCTCAAATGATGGCAATATTGTGACGTACAATGGTTGGCGGTTTGGGATAGAGTACTTTAAGCATGTGGTTGTACATGACACTAGGTTACAGAGATTCTCATGCACGTGCAGGTACTACTCTGAGGTGGGCATGCTTTGTTGCCACATTCTTCAAATCTGTC
Organism: Oldenlandia corymbosa var. corymbosa; assembly: GCA_949775105.1. NCBI lineage: Eukaryota > Viridiplantae > Streptophyta > Magnoliopsida > Gentianales > Rubiaceae > Oldenlandia > Oldenlandia corymbosa. Next base: position 4,793,474 of record OX459123.1, read on the forward strand.
ATGTAACCTCTGTTGATGAGTTTCCTAAAGATTATATATGTATGAGATGGACAAAAGGTTATGGTGCCAGGTCAAGCATAGCTAATGAGGGAGATGGAAAAGTTGTTGGGCCATTGCTGTGGAAGGCGCTAATTATGAAACGATTTTTAGACTTGGTGTATGCAAATGAATATAACAAAGATGCAAAGAAATGTTGTGACGAGGCGGTTGACAGGCTTAAAGAAGAACTCGGCAGTTTCATTGGTTCGAATAATAATGATGAGTCTGTAGACAATGATGGTGTTATAAAGAATCCGGCTGTAAAGAGGAAGAAGTTTGGTCCCAGGAACGAACGTCCTAAAAGTATTGTTGAGAAGGCATGTAACAAAGTCAGAGGCAGGAAAACAAATGCAAGAATTGCTGCTGACCGAACAAGAGCTTTAGTTGCATCAGACCTGCATTATCAAAGCATGCCATTTCCTTATCCAAAGGGAGCTGCTCAAGATTTTTCAGGCTCAGGAAGTTTTCCTGCTGTGAATGCTTCCCATCAAAGCATGCCACCTTTGAACGTAAATTCTGGTGGATTCTCATTTACTAATCCAAGTGTAGCTGCCTAGGATTTTTCAGGGGCAGGGGCTTCCACTTCTGTAAATGCTTCTCATCAAAGCATGCCATTCATCAACCAAAATTCCGGTGGATTCTCATTACCAATTCCCAAGGGAGCTGGCCAGGAGTTTCAAGGCGCAAGCGCTTCCGCTGTTGTGAATGCTTCTCATCAAAACATGACATTCATGAATCAAAACTTTGGTGGGTTCTCATTTCCTAACCGAAGGGAAGCTGCCAGGGAGGCTGGAGCGCATCGTTTCATCAACACGATATTTTATTAGTATTTTTACTTGATGTTGAAATGAACAGTATTGATGGTGTAAAGATTTTTATTTAAAAAGTATTATTTATTTTAGATTACAGTATTATCCAACCAGTTTGAACTGGTTATCCATTTTGTTTGTACTAGTTATCCAAGTGGTTATTTTAAATTGGTTATCCGTTGTGATCATGGTGATTATACAACTAGTTTGAACTGGTTATCCAAGTTGTTTGTACTGGATATCCACCCATTTGGTTTGTATGCCTATCAAACTTGTTTGTACTGGATATCCATTTCATTTGAACTGGATATCCATTTCGTTTGTACTGGATATCCAACTCGTCTATACTGGATATCCAACTCGCTTGTACCGGATATGCAACTTTAAATGCATATAGATATTACAAAAAAGACATGAACACGTTGAACACGCTTTCTTCACAAATAATATCATTGGATAACCAGCATAGATAATGTGGATAATTAGTACAAAGTCCTGGGATAACCAGTATAAGATCAATGGACAATTATTTTCAGTAATAAGTTAACAAGGGGAAGATAAATTTTTTTAAAGAAAAAAAAAATCCTAAAAGTGTGTTAATGTCTCCCAGAAGTAACATGCTGTAATGATGAAACTGGTTTCTAGATCCGGCGATGTACTTGAGTGTGTGATTTTCCTGGTAGGAACACTATACAACAGCAAATGTCGATTATCGTATCCTTTGACAATGAACTGTACTGCTGGAGATGATTTGTGGCTTAGAAACACTGGATAAAGCCAATCATGACGGAACTGTAATCCGTGTGGAACATGTGTATTCACATTTGGGAATTCATGGGTCTCAAACATGCAATCCCATGTGGAAGTATCTAGATCCCACACCCACATCTGACAGTGATGATTCTGAGTAATGTGGTACTCATCTATTACACACAAAGTCCCCTGGAAGTCCAATATTTTCACTTGGAGATTCATATGATAAGAATCAGTGGGGTTAAAGAAGATTGGAGATGGAGGGCAGTTTGTGGTTTGGAATTGTTGAGTGTGGTAGTCAAACACGACCAGCAACTCTTGAGGTGTTGCTATTTCAGAGGATAGTTTGTCTACACGCCAGTACACATATCTATCAAACCAGGTTCGATCAGATACAAGGCGGGGACATACATTGCAAAGTGTTTTCAATTCCCCTCTATGAATACTTGAACAACTTTGAAAAGAAAAAATGCAGCCTTGCATGTTTTTTTCATCGGCAATAAGGGCCATGAAAACGTAAGTTTTTGAGGATGATACGTACCCAAATGCTGTTTCCAATTGCTGAGAGGGACATCATATGGCTATTCAATTGATGCAAGTTGTGTTGTCTTTGGGTTCAAGATTTTGATTTGAGACCTGGTTTGCAGACAGACCGAATCTTTGGTGATAGGCATGATTTTATGGATGCCGTCGTCACCCATCGACATCTCTTCTTGCAATCGTATGTGGTTGCATGGGTTATCCATTTGCACTTTTATGTTGGTGGCGATTAGCTTGTCTTGCAAAAGGTGACCTTCTTGGCTTGTTTGAGTGAAAACAAGGATGTTGTTTTCAGTTGCAGGGTAGCTCATCTCACGTTTTTTAAGAACAAATTCTTGTCTTTTTGTCATTTGCTCCCAAGCTTTGCTGACACGACGGAACTCACCAATCTTTTCCAATGTCAGATTAATGAACATATTATCAAGCATATCGTGATGGATATATTCAGGGTAGTTGTTCTTTTCTTGCTTTGCTTGCCTGGGGCACATTTGTTTGGTTGTGGAATTTGAGGAAATTTTTTCGTTTTTCATTTTTTTCTGGCTGTTGGATGTTTTGGATGCTCAAATCAGGCGTTCTGGTGTATGTGTAGATGAGGGAGTTTTATAGAAATGCTGTATGTGGAGATGTCAGGGAGTTTTATAGAAATGCTGTATGTGGAGATGAGGTAGTTTATACAGACGTAGTTTGACGGATTAACTACCCATGCAGTCTTATCTTTTTTCACAAATCAGTGTCTTCTCACTCTCTATTCATTAACTGTCATTGTGATAATCAAGAAACTCATTTAATGACAGTTATGTAACTGATCCTTATTCAATCCATACCATGTAAAAACGTGTGGCTCTGTAACTACCAATTAGATCATGATGTACTCTGCACAAACATGAGCCTTTTTAGTTTTCTTTTTTTATTTTTACTCCCTCAATCTTTTAAATTCTATTTAATTACAAAACATGTGGTTTTTCAGTTATACACAGTAACATGCTCCACACTGTGGATAACCAGTATGGACATAGTGGATAACCAGTGTTCCCACTATGGATAACCAGTTTAACACAGCTGGATAACCAGTGTTGACACTATAGACAAGCATTTTTCATAAAGAATAAAAACAAAGTAAAAATTCAATAAGCATTACAAACCGTTTGGATAATCAGTACTAACACATTGGGCAAGTTCTGATAACCATTTTGGATAACCAGTACAAACAAGTTTGAATGTCATTAGAAAATAACTGGATAACCATTATTAACCTGTTGGATAATCAGTATTGATAATGTGGATAACCAGTGTGCACACTATGAATAACCAGTTACACACAGCTGGATAACCAGTGTTGACACTATGGACAAGTATTTTTCATAAAGAATAAAAACAAAGTAAAAATTCAATAAGCATTCAAACCTGTTGACAACGTGGACTATCATTTTTTTCCTTTTATATTTTTCTTAGATATCCTTGTCCGTATTTTTTACACTGATTATCCAGCTGCCCCTCATTCATTTTTTGTTCTCCATCATTTGGCAAACTGCCCCTCATTCAATTAAATACTATTCATGAAATTTGCCATGTTCGGCATGGGGGCGGCACAGCCGCGAATGGCGGCGCAGTCGGGTCATTTAGTTTATCACGGAGGGATTTATACAAGTAATTTGTGTCCCCTCTTAATGCAATAACACACTTTCCTTACAAACACACGAAAAAAGGATTACCTTATCTACATTGGCGTGTTCGGCGTGGCGGCGCGGCCGGGGTAGGTTGGTGACCTGCGATTCCGGTAGCCGCGGGAGTCGTTTAGTTTATCATGGGGGGCGAAGCCCCCCACTGAACATGCTATTTGGATAGCCATTTTCTTATGGATATTTTCTTTTGTTATGTCTTTTTGGAAGTCCTGTCTGAATCCCTGTTTTGTTATGTCCACATGGTGGATAGGCAGTATTGAGGTTTTGGATAACATGTATAAACTCATGGATAATCAGGTTAAAGACTGTACTTGCATTTTTTTGACTGGATAATTAGTATAAAACATTCGGATAATCAGGTGTAACAAGTTGGATAACTAGTACAAAGATCCTAGATAACCATTACAAACGGTTGGATATTGCTGCACATTGGATGGATAACCAGTACAAAAGTCCTGGATAATCAATACAGAGTATTGGATAATCAGCAAAGAAATATTGGATAAGCAGTATAACATCATAGGATAGGCAGTTTAATAAAGAAGTAGAAAGACCAACAAATTGGGACACTCAGTTTTTGTTGTTTGGGAATTTACAGAAATATTTGGACAACCAAAATACATTGTCTTGTTATTTTCTTATGGATATTTTCTTTTGTTATGTCTTTTTGGATAATCAGGTTACAGACTGTACTTGCATTTTTTTGACTGGATAACCACTATAAAACATTCGGATAATCAGGTGTAACAAGTTGGATAACTAGTACAAAGATCCTGGATAACCATTACAAACGGTTGGATAATATACTAGGATGGCCAGTACACAGCTGTTGGATATCAAACACTTTAGAATCAACAGTCAATCAATTGTACAAGAGAACATAATGACAGTTCATTTAACCCATCCCTAAATTTTTCTGTCATTGTAGTAAGATTTGCTACTTAAATCAACATGATCTGAAATTTCTTTTTGTTCTTCTTCAGCAGTATTTGTATAGAATTGGTGCATTACTTTGAGGATTTTGTCCTTATTTTTGTTGGCTGGGTGCATAAGGATTTTTATCATGTATTTCCACTGGTACTCTTTGATGTTTCCTGTGTTGAAATCCAACGTAGTACCATCCTCGTACTCACCACCATCATACCGCTCCATGTGGTGTATTGTGTATATTCCACAATCTTCCGCATTCGGCGTTTTGTCCTTATGCGATGGTAGTGTAACCTCTGTGAAGGTATACTGAGCACTGACCAGTTCTATGCGTGGAAACACGCATGCAACATAGCTTTTGAAGACCCGAAACTGTGATGCCATAAAATCCAAGGATCAGCAAAATAAAATGGATAATTCTTAAACTATGACAATCATCTTGTATCTTTTTTTCACTCACAAGTAGATCTTTCGTTGGATTGTAGTTGTCCAGATCTTTTGCATGAATATTGTTGAGGACAAGTACTTTCTTTTCTTCAACCAGCAACACATACAAGAAGTAATGGTCTCGGTAGTGTACTGGAAAGTAGATCTGATATTTCATATTGAAGGGGAAAATCATATGAAAATTTTTTAACAGCCAGTTATCGAAAGAGTGAAGGAGGTGAAAGATGTTGCTTACAACTTTTGCCGCTAATAGGGATGCTACAGTAAGGCCTTGTTCTTCTAGTTCAAGACCCAACCTCTCATAGAATGTGAACTCGATTTCCTCTTTGTTACTGCCCTGTTAATAGTATCGACTGATTGTATCCTGCATTATTGTTTGAGATGGTTGGAAAATGATACAATGATCAGTATAATGGTTGGAAAATGTAGTAGAAAATAATGATCGGAATCAAGCACATACAAGGTCAACCAAAGTACCCTAGATGACACACAAGAAGGAACAGTTAACCAGTTCAGATCTTGTGAATAAGTAGTACAGAAAAGATGGATAACCAGCAAATGAATCATGGACAAGCCACCACATAGAAGGCTTGGATAACCAGTTCAACTCTGGTGGACAAGCATTAGTAACAAATTGGATAATAAGTGTTAGTGGTCGTGCATGATCTTCCTGATGATTACTGGTAGGTAGGTAAGTTATACAACAATGATGGATAACCAGCAAATAATGTATGGACAAGCAGCCGCATAGAAGCACAACTAAAAAAAGGCATGGATAACTAGGTTACACATTGTGGATAACCAGCAATTACGGCTGGATAACTAGTTTACAGATTGTGGATAACCACCCATACACATTCTGGATAACCAGCAATTATGGCTGGATAACTAGTTTACACATTCTGGATAACCACCCGCTATGGCTGGATAACTAGTTTACACATTGTGGATAACCAGCAATTATCTCTGGATAACTAGTTTACACATTCTGGATAACCACCCGTTATGGCTGGATAACTAGTAGAAAGCCTTTGGATAAACAACTTGCAGACATGTGACAAGTATTTTACCAGGGCTTGATAAACAATGAGGGTTTAGTTGACTTACAAATGACGAAACACCAAAGAATATCCGTCTTGGGGAGTCACTCTTAGCTTCTTCTTTGTTTAGGATGACAACCCAAGCATCTATGATGCTGTTTTCTATACATGTCCCTTCCCTCATGGAATAGAAACCTGTCCTGTCTGCCCAAACGATTTTTCCAAATTCAAACAAGAGTTTCCTGCACAGAAAAAGTAGTCAAATAGACAAATAGTTGAAAAACTGGTAAGGTTTTTTATCCCACGGGTAAGAATGGTGACTTTTACCCTGATTTAACTATTTCTTCTTGTCTTTGTAGGAGAGCGAACTCTATCAACAGGGCTTCTTCTTGGGTCATTTTCTTCTTCTCCTCTGTCCACTGTATGAATTTTTTCTTGTTTTTCTTCTATAATATGAACGGCGACCTGAACCGTTCGGGCAACCGGTGGACTCTTGGTGAATTTCTCCTCTTAGGTTTTTCATTGAGGATCCTAGGACAAAACAAAAGAGAGTTAGTATGTAAATTCGTCTTTCTATCTTGTAGTGGGGAGTCACAGTGGATCAAACTTACTTTTCCACTGTCTTTGTTAACTCTTCATCAAGCTCATCAGCTTCCTTTGAGATTGCAGGCGGTGGCGTGGTACACTCATTTTTCTCCAGCATCACTAGACCATCTGTGGTAGAAGCAATATTCCAATCAGGTGGAATTATGCTTAAAGGGACTGCTTCAACCACGTTTGAGTTCTTCTCAACTTCTTCTGCAGCAGCGGCAATCATCTCTAGTTTTTTGGTCTCACTTAATGATTTTGAAGCTGGTGAACTGGCCCTTCTTATGATTTCGTCAATGGAAAGAGTAGGATTCTTTGTTTCGCCGAGTACAGATGGTACTGGATATTCTTCTGCTTCTATAGTCTCATTGACATCTTTATCCAAATCAACACTTCCTGTGATATCTTCCTCAGTGTTCTTCTCCTGGATTGTCTCGTAACTGTCTTCCTGACTGGAGAAGATATCCAGGTTAAAGTGTGGGATAGTTGGGTCTTTGAATACTTTCCTTTTCCTGGTACCAGTGCTTCTCGACCTTCTGGTATAGGTGGATGTCACACCTGAATCCCGGCCGGTAAAATCTTGATAGGATCTCTTCTTTTCTGTTGTGGAGATATTCATTCCATGTGCTGCAGTGCAAAGTTGGAATGTTGGATAATCAGTACGAACATACATATATATTAGACACATTGGATAATCAGTTCAAACGAAGTGGATAATCAGTTTAAATAGGCCGGATAATCGGCAGGAACACAATGGATAACCATTTAAAGGGAAAAAAGGGGTTGGATAAGCAGTACAAATTAGTTGGATGACAAGTACAATCACATCAAACAAGTATTTGTTTCATTAAAAAAATATTCATTACCTTGTTGTTGAGTTTGTTGTTCATCAACCACCACTTCTTTTGAAGTAGGCACGGATTTCCCCCCTGGAAGAGAATCCTCATCATTTGTCTGGCTCAATTGCTCCAGTCCTTGTGCTTTGTCAACTTCAATGTCTTGAAAATTTGTGGGATTAATTGGAGCTTGTACAGTGTTGTCACAAGTTTGTTGGTGTTGTTGTTGTTGTTGGTCAGCTACTTGTCGTTGCAGCTATTCTATTATTGTTACAAACCTACTTTCAGCGGCCTTCCCTGCCATCTCACACAATTCAAAAATCTGTGCATCCTGGAGGTCTTGCTGGGCTTGCTGCTGCTCTTGTTGGTGTTGCGTTGTACCTGAAGGCGGAGGCATCTTTCTACTCATTGACACCATTGCATCTGTTAGGATCTTGATTGTTTGCTTTGCTTGTTCATCTGGTTCAATTTTTAACTCCATTTCCTTCTCACGTATGTCTAAAATAGTTTTGCTCATCGTGATAATCAATTGGTAGAATTTTTCATAAAGAGCAACAAGGTCCTGCAAAAGTGAATGTAGTTAGTGGAATGTGGAGATACTAGGTTGGATACGTAGGTGTAATCTGAAAAAAATGGTAGAACACTACATAGACTTGTTGTGTGTTGGGGTTGGCCTGTGTATCCTCCTTCTGTGATTCCCCCTCTGGGTGTTCATCTCGGGATGCTGCTGAGGACGGTTTCTTGAGACGTTCAAGTGTCTAGACATCTGTGAAATTACTTCCCTGAAGTCTTAATCTGTCGTCCAGCATCTTTTGATCCCAACATTTGATCACAGGGAATGACCTCGGATGTGCTCTCTCATACTCACACCTGTCAAGGTAGCACAACTAACAAAAAAAAAAAAAGAAAAAAGTTAGTGTTAATGATATCAGTACAAGCAAATTGGATAAACATTGCAAGCAATATGGATAACTAGTAAAATTTGTACGTATGGTAAGTACCAGAAAAAAAAGTGATTGGTCCGGTGAATGGTTTCCCATCATGGTGACTTTTGCATCCTTTGACCAGTGCATTAATCACATATTGACACCAATTGTATTCTGTCACCTCATTCATGTTCAAAAGTGACTTCAGGATGTTCATTATTATCTTGGAAGTGGTGTTTCCATGTAGGAATGTGCTCACAATGAAGACCAGGAAATCTCGTTTGAAGTCATCACCAAAATCTTTTCGACCAGCAATTAATTGTGCTGCCGTGGATCTCGTTGGCAGGAATTTATTACTGTATCCCATTCTTTTCTTGAATGCATCCACCATCTCAGCGTGGTCCGTTATAGCGGGATCGTTCTGTTTGAATTCTTCCACTGGTTTGGGTCCACGAGGAAGATCAAGTACAGCAACAACATCTTCCTGTTTGATATCCAGTACATTGTTGCCATTCAATGGGACTTGTCTCGCACCGGTCTGGAAGTTGTTTGCCAGAAAACTACATAAGGCTGTTGGAATATTTTTTATTTTGAGATCAACCAAGGCGTCAAATCCCATATCTCTGATAGCCTGCCTTTGTTAGTTGGCGATAATCTACAGCATTTGGCTCTTTTGTAAGATCTCTTGGTTTATTGATTGCAGTGATGAGTTGGAAGAGATGGTTTGGTGTCATCCTGTTCTCAAATTTCTTGACAGAATCTTCAGAACTGATTGGCTGTGGATCTTGACCAATGATCTGTTTGTTCTCAGGTTTTGTTCTTTTCTTTTTGGGCTTCTTATCATCAGCCGAGTCATTGTCATCAGCAACCACAAGTTGCTTTGGATTTCCTGTCGGCGTGCTCTTTTTTCTCTTTGGTTTCCTTCACAAGTTGTGGGGCCTTGGACTTCGAACAGGGGACTGTTCTTCTTGGGTTGATTTTTTTTTTTTAAATATGGTCAGCGTTCCTTCAGGGAGCTCCATTATCTCTGCTTCAGGATTCGGTGATGTGTCTGGGTTGTTGTTAAGGTCGTGGCTTCCGCTGATCCACTCGTGCCTATGTTTTGTTCTAGCCTCCTTTAGGGCACTGTTGGCATTGGACAATCACTAAGAAGTCAGTGGACAAAATAAGAGGATATGAAAAGGAGCAGTAATCAAAAAAGGAATAACCAGTATGAAATGGGTGGATAACCAGCAAATAATGTATGGACATGTAGCCACATAAAAGAACATCTAAAAAAAAATGGATAAACCAGTTTACACCCTGCGGATAACCAGTATAAAATGGGTGGATAACCAAAAACAAAGTTTGGACAAGCACCCCATAGCACACAGGCAGGAAAACTTGGATAACCAGTTCAGATATATAGTGGATAACCAGTTCAGTTTGTCCATACCACATAGAATCAAATGTAAAAAAAGCATGGATAACCAGTTTACAACTTTGGATAACCAGTTTACAACTTGTGAATAATTAGTTTACAACTTGTGGATAACCAGTTTACAACTTGTGGATAACCAGTATGAAATGGATGGATAACCAGCAAATAATGTATGGACATGTAGCCACAAAAAAGCACATCTAAAAAAAACAATGGATAACCAGTTTACACCCTGCGGATAACCAGTATAAAATGGGTGGATAACCAGAAACAAAGTTTGGACAAGTTCAGTTTGGACAAATGGGTGGACAACCAGAAACAAAAACATGGATAACCAGTTCAGTTTGTCCATACCACATAGAATCAAATGTAAAAAAAGCATGGATAACCAGTTTACAACTTGTAGATAACCAGTTTACAACTTCTGGATAACTAGTATACAAATTCTGGATAACCAATATGAAATGGGTGGATAACCAATATGCTATTTGGATAACCAGTATGAAATAGGTAGATAACCAGCAATTATGGCATGGACAACCATCACGTAGCATACGCAGGAAACCATGGATAACTAATTCAGATCTAGTGGATAAACACAAAATATTGCTGGATAATCAAAAAAAATAGGATCCAGGAGTAATATACTTACTAGTGAAGCATGTATAGATGAAGGAAAGCTTGAGATGGCCGGAGCTAGGGTTTCTCGTCGTCGTGTGTGTGTGTGTGTGTGTGTGTGTGTGTGTGTGTGTTTGTGAAAGAACAGACTGACAAAATGAAAAAACGCAGAGAGAAGATGAAGTTATCAAAATCGTCTTCCAGCGGAGGTTTTCCGTCGACTTTCTGTTATTTTGTGGTGGTTGTCAATTTTGTATTTGCCCTAAAATGGAGAGTTTCCGACGACTGTGTGTTTGTGCGTGGAGATGAAATGGATGAAAACAATATTTTGTGTGCATTTAATGTAAAGGTAAAAGCAAATAGGCGCGTGATGCGCGTGTGTTTGGTGGGGGGTATACGGTGCACCCGGGTGCACTGGATACGGACTCGACTTTTGCTCCAAGTACATGGTTGGGAAGCTACTACTCGCGTGGGCATTGATCAATTAATTTGATTAACTAGTTTATTCTTATAATGAAACTAATATGGCAGAAGTGGGCTTCCTACGAGGTGGGGATTCTTTTCATTTCAAGGAAGAAATTCACAGCCAACTCCTCTCTATATAAGAAGACAGCCGCGCAACATCAACATCATCTCACGATCACATCAATAACAACACAAGGCCTTCGACGCCTCCTTATCTTTTCTTTTTCTTTTTTTAGTTCCTTTTATTATCAAGTCTTTTATTACTTCCTTTTCGATGTAAGCCCTAGCGCACTACTGGTATTTGCTTGTTTTTCCTTAATAGAAATAAGTAGTCGTTCATGGATTCTACTTTAGGGAATTCCATATCTCTGTAATAGCGTGCCATTGATATGGACTTCCGTGTCAGTGCTAGTGTCTCTAGTCCGTGTCATAGCATGTCATCGGCTTCGTCTAGTCGGCACTAATATTTGAGTCGTTGTAATAGCGTGTCATCGATCGGGAGTTCCCTGTCGGCGCTAGACTCTTTTTCCCTTTTATATATATAAATCGAGCTGCTTGGCTTGTTCTACTATATCTTTCTTTTTTTCTTTCTCTTTATTTTTATGAACCAAAGTAAACCAGAAGTCCTCGATTCCTTGTCCGAGGCTTGTTTTCAAACTCATCCACAATCGTTTGATATTTTATGTTTGAGAAATTTTTACCCCTTTTCTTTCCCACGGTTAGGGTGATTTTTTCAATACAAACATAATGACATGCCTAGTGGGACGAGCTTTGGTTTGATTTTTACATCGTGGGAGTCTTTTACTTTTTTCGAAAATATAAAAAAAAAGTCTATTTTTTTCTCGAGTCTCGGGGGGGCTAGCCACTGCAGGTGTTCCAGCCGACAGAGTTCTAGCAGTCATACCTCCGACATAGCAGTTATCCTCCGACACAGCATCATCAGGAGTTACTATCACAACAGGCCGATTCATTGTTGGCTCGACTTCTAGTTACACAGGCACAAAATATTTGTTCCAAATATATTGTGCCTCGAGCGGGCTTTATGTTGATGCCGATTTCGTCATTGGTGTCTGTGACGACTCAAGTCCCCAACACGACTATTTATCGTGTTTGGTGACCAACTGAGCCGCCCGCCGGGCAATCTCTTGCCCAAGGCATGGTGATACAGAACTAACTAAATCTATTACATTTTTAAATTTCAATTTACACAGCGGAAGAATTTATTACAACCAGAACTATTTTTAAAATTTAAAGTTATCTTAACATTGCATGCCCTTAAACTAGAGAAATGTTCACTAACTATCTTCGGGCCAAAACTTTAAGCGAACTCCATTTACTTGCTAACCTAGGAAAAGATTAATGAGATGAGCTAAACGCCTAGTGAATACCTCAGACAACAATTTCCAATTTCTCGCGCTGAATACGGTAATCAAGTCACATGCACATATAGTTATTCACACGGTTCATTTTTATCCATCATTTTCATTTATTAACACTGTCTACACAGTTCTATCAATATAACTGTTAGACCAATAAAGTAGATGATCTACGTGATGAACTGCATTTGAAAAAAAACATTCAGTCACATTAGCACATAATAGATGACCCTATCCGAGGCCATTTGACATATTCTCATGAGGATACGTGTGGATCTTAACTGGAGTCTGCCGAAGACCTATGTGGTCTTTTGGGCTGTCCTCCAAGTTAGATTCCCAATTGGTGTTCAAGTTACATTTCAAGTACAATAACAATAACCCGTCACTCCAAGTGGCCACAACAATCAAGTACTCGTAGCTCGTGCATGCCTACTAAAGCCATCCATAGTCTATCCATACGTTTGTGCGCATCGCCGACCCGTTGGAATTAATCTATGGTAGCGGGGCCCCAAGACTAGTGTGATAATGTACACATCCAAGTTTTAACAATTTTATGGCAATTCATGCACAAGTATTTGTTTTACTAGACAAACCAAGACAATAGTAGCCTCGGCGTGATAAAATACACAACCGAGTAGAATAGTCAATCAATTCAATCCAATTAGCTCATATACAAGCAATATAATCACCTTCTCATATCACAAGATTCAAGTACCAGTACAAAACTTGCAGTTCAAAGAACATAAAAGAACAAAGACACGAAACAACACTCCACAATCATGCACTGAGAGGGGAAGACAAGATTACAATAGATGATTGTCACGGCCACTATAGGTGTAAGCCCTAGCGCACTATAGGTGTTTGCATGTTTTTCCTTCATAAAAATAGGTGTAAGCCCTAGCGCACCTACGAGTTGGGAATTCTTTTCTTTTCAAGGAAGAAAGTCACGGCCAACTCCTCTCTATATAAGAAGGCACTCACACAACATCAACATCATCTCACGAGTATCAACAACAACACAAGGCCTCCGACGCCTCTTTTATTTTTTCTTTCTTTCAGTTCCTTTTATCATCATCTTATTTATTATTTCTTTTTCGATGTAAGCCCTAACGCACTATAGGTGTTTGCCTGTTTTTCCTTCATAGAAATAGGTAGTCGTTCATGAATTCAACTTCAGTGAATTTCATATCTCTGTAATAGCGTGCCATCGATATGGTTTTCCGTGTCGGCGCTAGTGTCTCTGGTCCGTGTCATAGCGTGTCATCGGGTACGTATAGTCGGCGCTAATATCTGAGTCGTTGTAATAGCGTGCCATCGAGCAGGAGTTCCCTGTCAGCGCTGGAGTCTTTTCCCCTTTTATATACATAAATCGAGCTGCTTGGCTTGTTCTACTATGTCTCCCTTTTTTATTTTTCTTTATTTTTACGAACCAAAGTAAACCGTAAGTCCTCGATTCCTTGTTCGAGACTTGTTTTGGAACTCATCCACAATCGTTTGATATTTTATGTTTGAGAGATTTTTACCCCTTTTCTTTCCCACGGTTAGGGTGATTTTTTTGGTACAAACACATGTATCTATTTATGTACAGTATTCATCTTCTTCCACTATCTAATCTTCATATGAATTTTCAATGATAGATAATTAGATTGAGGGCGGTTACATCCTAATCACGCATTTTAGAGTTTTTTTTTTTTTTGTCTTTTTTCTTCCTTTGTGATGTTTAAAATCATAAACGATTCACTATCTACTTTGGCGCTATTTATCGAAAAGAAAATAAGAGAGCAATACAATTTATTCATATTGTTCTGCACTTCAACTTTCTTTTTCTAAAAAATTTATAGATATATAATAGTACTAGCATATTTACTTCACGATGCAGTACTGACGCATTAGGAACCAGAGCAGTGTCACAAAGAAATTTTATAAGTTGATGCATTCACCGGATGGAAAGGACTGGCCCTTAAAAGCATCAATATGAAATTAGGAATTAGCTCTTGATATTTGAATTACTTTTTAGGTTCATTCCATCAAGATTTCAGCCGAGATTTCATTATGATGTGCATTGTCTTCAATTTGCAATTTACGAAGTTCCCACGACTATGGAAAGTGTTTTTTAGAATAATTTTCTTCTCCAAAAAAAAATTGCAATAACATTTGTTGTAATAAAATGAAGTTTTTTAAAAAAATTTCGCTTTGCAGTTTTTTTAGTATTAAGAAAATATGTGTTCATGTTAATCTTATAATCTTTATATTTTTTTATTTCATGTATATTATTTACAATATGTGCGAAGTGCGTCCGATTTAATTAGTACATATGAAGTACCACCAATTGAATTTATAGATATATATAACTACCGAAAAATTTCCTAAGTTAATGGTATTTATTTGAAAATATTCAATGTAACACCTATAACAACTACTTGATTAAGATGTGGGCAAATTATATAGTGGACCATGGTCCAACAAGCTTTGTGCACCTAAAACGTAAGTGTTACACACTCACTGGAATTGTACGTGGTTGTGATTTTATATTTTTTATTTATTTTACATAATACTTATCTAATCACCAACTAAACTTTCTCTTCCATTATTGATATGCCACTTCAAAATTCAGTTTTAAAATTTGAATAAACCACCGTCTCCACCACCTTCTCCACGATTAACCGCCGCAATCGGAGAATTTTTCCTCAATCCGGCTTATAAATTCGAACACATGGAGAAGAACACAATTACCATAATGTATTTAGTTATTTATAATTTTATTTCGACAGAGATTTTACATTGGAATCTTCCCTCTCTACCAAAATTTATTCCATGAAATCGTCCTCTTCCACCCAAATTGCTCCGATGGAATCATCTCCTGTAACACACAATGATTATGATATGCTCATGGGAACTAACACTGAAGTTTAATCAATTGGTTGATTCAAACACTATTGTTGTTGATGATGCTGGAGTTTTTAATCACAAGAATGATGAAGGTTTCAATGACAATGATGACGATCCCATGCTACTTTCTTCATGTAATTCCAATAGATGTTATGAATATTCTTGTGTATTAGTACGAACATGATTTATATTATGTATGAACAATGATGCATTAATTGATGTTATTCTGTCAATTGAATAAGTTGGTTGGAATTCACGTGGAATTTATATCAAACTGGTATTTTGAATTCACTGTAAATCTATGAATCTTGTTTTAATTGTGTTCAATAACACAAAAATTATTTATATAGGAGAAGACGAAAGCATGGATGATTGTTATGATTCTGTGGATGGAGTTAGGGAATTTTCGGCGGAAGAATGGCGCTTGGTTGATTCTTATAGTTTTATTGGTGGAATCGAGGATGAAAATACTAATCAATTACAAGATAACACAAAGGAGATCTCTGCAGGTAATATTATTGCTTATTGATTCTTTGTTAATGAAAAAGATTTATCACCTTAAAGCTAATTTCATAAGAGCATTTATAAGAACATAAATACACTAGTGTACGAACCTTATTGCATCAATGTATAAACAAATATTGCATTATTGTATGAACTTCAGTATATATATGTATAAATATATTTTAATCATTGTTGTATGATGCTAATGTATGTACTTTATTATTAGTGTATTTATTTTTTTATATAAATTTATAAATGTATAAACATATTTGTGTATGTACTTTTTTGTTAAACTGTATATCCATAAAATTGATGAGATATTAATGCAAATTAGGTGATTTTCAAATGGTCGCCAAAAATGACGAAGATGTTCCGGTTGGATTAACTGCAACTTGTGAGCAAGATGCCTTTTTGATTTACAATGATTATGCAAAGAAAGTTGGATTCAGTGTCAGAAAGGGAAAGCAATATTATAGAGAAACAATTGAAGGTGCTAAATCTATAAAGATGAAATTATACCTATGTTCGAAAGCTGGAGTGAAGAAAGACACAAACAGAAATAACAAGGTGTACTCAAAAGTCAATGTTCGTACTGACTTCCAAGCACGGATACAGTTCAATGTAGATGAAGATGGTCTCTGGAAAGTTACTAAGCACGAGAAGATTCATAACCATAATTTGTGCCCAAATACCCAACGCCACTTTCTGCATTCACGAAGGGCAATGACAGAAACCATGATTAAATATCTTCATGACATGAAGGCAAGTGGAATTCCTTTGTCTACAGCAATCAGACATTTGAAAAAACAGTTGGGTGGTTCTAAAAATCTCGGCTTCACATCTAGGGACGCATACAACAATGTTTCAGCATACAAGGCTAAGGCATGGGAAGGTTGTGATGCAAATAATTTACTTCAAAAGTTCAGACGCAGGAAAGCAGAGGAAGAGGACTTTTACTTTGACTATCAACTTGATACTGAAGCCAGATTGTGTGCTCTTTTCTAGAGGGATCGCCGAATGAGAGCAGATTATGATTTATTTGGAGACTTGATAATTTTTTATACAACTTATCAGACAAACAAGTACGATATGATTTGTGCTCCATTTGTTGGGATGAACCATCATGGTATGAACCTCATATTTGGATGTGGTTTCATTTTAAATGAGAAGACCAAGTCTTTTGATTGGTTGTTCAAGACTTTTTTGAAGTCCATGCAAGGAAAACAACCAGTTACTTTGATGACAGATCAAGCTTCCGCAATTGCTGCTTCTATTCATGAAGTTTTCTCGCATTCTCGACATCGTTTGTGTCTGTGGCATATCAGCGAGAATTCAAAGAAGAATATCAAGGCTTTGAGAAATAAGAAAGGATTTGTCGATATTTTTCAACTATGTGTTGAAATATACGGAGACAGAAGATGAATTTCAATGGTATTGGGACAGGTATATTTTCGAATATCCATTTATTATTATGCTTTAAACATATGTATTTTTCATGCATATAAGAAAAACATATTTGAAATCACTGTATTTATGAACTTGTTGATGCATCCGTACGAACAATGTGTTTATATAGTATGAAAGTATTACTGTTATTCTTTTATGAAATTTACCAGAATGGCAATATATAACATGTTAACTTTTGATTTGTGAATGGATATTAATTTTTACAATTTATTAGGAAAGCTTTTGCTAGGGGATGAACTTGTTGATATATCTATATGAACATTGAACATATATTGTATGAATGTATAAAATATATTTGTATGAACTTTTACAGGATGTGCAACATATACAATTGTCACGATGAACCATGGTTGGTCAATTTGTATACTTTAAGGGGAAAATGGTGTCCGGCTTTCAACAAAGATTACTTTTCTGGAGGCATTTTATCTTCTCAAGGAAGCGAGACGACCAACCATTCTGTATCCCAAAAGTTGTCTAAAACTTCTGGTCTGTCAAACTTCTATGAAATGTTTTTGGATGTCATTGGTGAATGGAAGGAGAAAGAAAATGGCGAGGATTTCCGTTGTAAGGAAGGTGTTGTTGATATTATGGTTACACGTTCAAAATTGCTTTTGAAAGCAAGAGAAATCTACACTATTGAGGCATATCTTTTGTTGAGGAGCAATTTCTCAAAGGTATTTCCCTTAAGCTTTCTATTCTACCTTCAGCCATGGATGAGATAATTTATGAAGTTTACCGTGATGATTCTGATATGTTCAAGCATAGAGTTTCTTATAATCCAGAGACGCACTCCATATCTTGTACATGTAAGAAGTACACTGAGGTTGCTATACTTTGTGCGCATTGTTTGCGGATTTTGAATGTCAACTGTGTTGATTTTATACTAGTTCAGTGTATTAACAAAAGGTGGACAAAGGATTGTGATGAAAGACATTTCAGGAGTTATATGACAACTCAAAATACTTCTGAAGTCTTTGCAGGATCATCTTCTGAAGTCTAATTTACTTTTAGCTAGTGAGCAAAATAAGAATGCGCAAAAGGCTTGCGAAGAGGCACTGAAAATTGCTACAAATAATGTAATAGCTCAAGTTGGACCAATTTTCAACAATAATGCAGTTGATGGGGGGTCAAAAAATAATGGAAATGTCAGGAACCCCACAAAGAGGAAGACACTCGGTGTAAGGAATATACGACATAAAAGTATTGCCGAAAAAGGGCTAATCAAGCAAAGGGAAGGAGAAATAATGCAGCCAAGACAGCTGCAAGAACACAAGCTGCAGTTCAAACTTTATTGGAGTAGTTTTCTGCATATGGAGCTCAAGTTAATGCTAATGTCCCGAAAAATAAGAATTGCAATGAAATAACATAACTGAAATAGCATAACAGAAATGCTAATGTACTTTACTATGTACATTTAAGCATAAATAAGAATTGCAATGAAATAACATAATTGAAAAATAAGAAATTTACGTAAGAAAAATTACCACTAAAAAGATAAGTGGCCCAAAATAGAAAGATTCTGTCCTTTTAACTCTCCATTTGATTTGTGACTCCACTAAAGCTTTGATGGTATATTGACAACAATTATACTCCTTGATCTTTTCAACATCCTTCAAAGATTTCAGAACCTTGAACTTGCATTTAGTATTCTTGTGACCATACAAGAAACTTGATACCACAAACACAATGAAATCCCTTTTAAAATTAACACCAGCATCATTGCGCTTCACCAAGTTGTCTTCAATTATAGCATTGGTTGGTACCCCTCCCCATCTTCCTTTCCATTCCTGAACAAGTTCTTAATATTCAGAATTATCACCACCTTCAGAAGTATCCAAAACTTTTCTCGGGCCGCTGGAAGGTTTAGAACTGCTAACATCTTCCTCGTCGATCTTCATTGCTTCTTTTTTCAAATACAAAGTTCTTGTCCCGTGATCAAAATTTTCCACCAGATACTTACATAACTCACCTGGAATATTTCTGATATTCAATTCCAACAATCATCCAAAACCAATATCCTTCACAGCTTGCCTTTGTTTAGTATTCAATTTATCTACTAAGTGGTTCAATAATTGTGGTGATACCCTGCTATGAAATATAGGAACGGGTGGTTCTTTCCTCTTCTTCGATTTTGCAACTACAACATTGTCTACATCATTTCCCTCAAAATCATCATCACCATCAATAGATGCTTGTATTGATCTACCCCTCTTCTTTGAATCCTCATTTATTATTTTTTGTTTAGACACTGACCTAATAATATAGAAGGTAAAACATATAAACATTATTATTCCATTGTATGAACATTATACATTTAAACACTTACATAATTGCAATGAACTATACCTACAAACAATTAGAAAAAAAAAAAAAAAATTGTGTGCACTTTGGTTCTAAACTACTATCCGTACAAATTAAAAATATGAACTTTTAAAATTATGTTCATGAACATTATATATATCTCGTATAAACATATGCCCAAAAATGACAAAAAAATAAAATAAATTAATATGTCCGAAATCTTTAATACAAGATGGTTCTAAACTACTATCCATGTAAATTAAGTATATGGATCTTTTAAATTATGTATATGAACATTATATATATCTCGTACAAACATATGCCCAAAAACAAAAAAAAAAAAAACAATGAACTTTTGCAAAAAACAAAGGAAATAACATGTACTGAGATTCGGTTAATGGAATCAAACCTTTTGTTCACATTACAAGGGGAAACCGAGGCCATAGAGTCCACAATTGTCACTGAAATCGAAACTATAAAATTGGTTAGATTTTAAAAACACTTTAATTGAGTTTCATTGTTCCTAAACTTTCAGCAATAATCATAATTGTTAGAGGAAGATTTGAAAATATGTATGAACAAAAGCATAGCGGTTATTTTAATGAACTGCAAAAAAAAAAAAAATGAAGATTCAAAGAAGGCGTAAAAAAACTCCATAGAGACAAAAGAAATAATCATTAATACAAGATGGTTCTAAACCATAGAGCTAAATGTACATCGTCAAAAACTAAAAAAGAAAAAAAAAAAAAAAAAACCAACCTTCTTCGAATTATGGCGATCAGCGGTGGCGAGCCGCGGCAACAAGGGGTGATAGGATCGAACTCTTCAAATATATGCAAAGCCTATCTATTAACATAAAACATAATGAATATGAACATTGTATACAAATTGTATAAACACATCAACAAAACTAACAAAATTGAACAAATTGTCTAAAATTAACTAGACAATCATGATGATTACATCCAATTATGTCATTTTCATTGAATTTAAACACCGACACTAAAGTTGTTCACTTTCCCTAAACCATTTTTGTATGAAAATTACAGTGTTCCATGAATATAATGACCACTCATTTTGTGAACATTTAATTAGGATTGTATGAACATAAGCTATTTTACAAATCATATAAACATTAAACATTTTGTGTATGAACATTTAATAATTATTCAAAACTCAGAATAAGATAATCCTCCAATTTCAAAAAAATTAACCTCATCATAGAATTCCTCAATGAAATGTATTATATCAATTTTAATTATAAACTTATATACATAAAAAATAGTTCACACAGAAAGAAAGAAGTATAATTACATCTTCAAATCATAATTGAAATTCATCGCCGAATTTTATAAACCCAAAAGCCAAAATTGTGTATACAATATGGTTCTAAAGTTCTTATTTTAGGTGTTTTAAAAAGCTTAAAAAAACATGGTGCCTGCAATTTACCAAACTACAAACCAAAAGAAAATACTGATACTGTAAAAAAAAAAAAAAAAAAACTGACCTTGCTTCCTCGGCGATGACCTCCGGTGGTGAAGAGCGGCGATAGGGGTGGCGTTCGATGGCTACTTGTGGCACAAGCAGTAAAGGAGCCAACTAACGATGATGAGGCGAAATAAACGGAATACTAGCCGGAATTTTGAAGACGGATATATCTTCGGCTACTGATTAAAATTATTATTGATAGGGGAAGAAAGAATGGTTTTGAAATTAGATCGAGGATAATTAGGTGATTTGGGATTTGAATTGGTGATAATCTGATCTCCATTTGAATTATGGATGAGGATTGTTGTGGGAGTACTGATTGAAGATGGGTTTTATCTAAATTTCAATACCCTTTTTGGTTAATCAGATTAAGCTTTAGAAGATGTCTTTTTTTGAGTTCCAAATCTTACCCAATTAATAGGCGGGTGAATTCACTCTATGGTGCATGGACCATGCACCGTGGTCCATAATATACTAATTGTAAGATGTGTAACATGACTTATTGACTTTTGAAAAACTAATTCATGATCCACCTAAGAAAGATAGTAGTTTATTTTCATCTAAAAATCTTTTTTTTTTCTTTGTGGGGTCGGAGGGGTTTAAAAATCTATTATATGAATATTTAAAGTTTGGTGATGATCAACTCAATCATTTCACAACCCTTTCAAATAATTCAAAGGCGAAGTATCCATTTTTGTTGTGATTAGAAAGTTTCCGTATTAGGTTATATTTAGATTTTAAAATACTACGTTACGATTGAAAAAAAAAAAAAGTAAAAGAAAAAGTGTTAGAGCAACTTCAACGTTGCATCAAAACATAAATTTGGTGAAGGATATGCTGTTTTTTTTTTGCTCCGATATTTTTTTCACTTTTCTTGGTTTTGTTTTTTTCCTTTTATTTTTAGGTTTCCGGTACATCATTGGGGATGCTCTTAGTCAAACGTTGTCAAAATTGTGGGATAATTGTCAATAGTCAACCACTGGCGCCTGCTCAAGTTTTATTGGCGGATACATTGTTCACAGTTAGTAGTTCATGTTGTACTTTTTACAAGCTGTAATATAGTGAAAAATGTGTGTAATGTGAAGATAATAATTCAAAGAAAAAAAATATTTATAAAAAAGTATGGTAAAAACTTGTAATAATTTACTTGTACACAATAAGTAAGGGTAAAGTATAAATTTAAGGAAACATATAATTTTTACAGGAAAGTATCAACAAATTAGACGTGCCCATTAGCATTGCTTGGAGAAATGTTGTTCTTCAGGACTTCCCGTGTCCAGCCACCCCAGAAAATCTCATGAGGACCTTTCCCCAGCCTTCTCGTTTTCCTGCGTTAGAAGATAATCACTCTGATCATTCTCTTTCGCCTTATCCCGATACAATTCCTCCTTTGTCGTCTGATCCACCTTCTGCTCCACTCTCGCCAACTCATAACACTCCTCCCATCATAACTCATCCGAACTCTCCACCATATCCCAACCCTAATGACCTTCCCACCAGCTCAAATTTAGCCCTTCCCTCAAGCCCCACAAGTGCCACAAGTATTCAAATGACATCTCTTCTCTCCAGCCCTACTTCCATTTCCAGCTCCTCAAACTCGATTCTCCCTTCCAGTCCTTTTCTACACATGGTTCCTGTCACTTTCGACTCACCAGCCCGTCGGGCAGTAAGGTCATTAAGTCAGTACAAGCCGAGAAGGAAAGCATCATCACGAACTGGTGGTCAAGCCATCAACAGAAGTGCCAGACAAAAACTGGAAGTGTCTGATGAAGTAATTATGGTGGATTTTAATGAGAATGGAAAAAGGAAGGTGGAGGATGAGTCGAGTCCGGATCCCGGAAAACGTCGAAGAATAGTTAGAGGCGTCTGTATTGAGGAAGTGGAAGTTGATGCTCACTTGAATTTACCAGAGGTGGAGACTGGCATGAAGGACCAGTCCCACCTACATCCATGAGTCTGTTAAGCTGGAATTGTCGGGGGCTTGGGAACCCTCGTACAATTCAGGAGCTGCGTGATCAAATTCGCGCATAGTCGCCCCATTTGATTTTTTTGTCTGAAACTAAATGTCATGAAAAAGTGATTGATGACATTAAGTCGAGGTTTAATCTTCACGGAGTGGCTGTTGGCTCTCAGGGCTTATCAGGAGGCTTGGCATTCCTTTGGCGCAAAGATATCGTTGTGAGCCTTCGCGGTTACTCAGATAGGTTCATAGATTGCTTAGTTGAGTTGTTTGGTGTCTCTTTCCGTTTTACCGGGGTCTATGGAGAGCCAGATGTTGGGCGCAGACGTGAAGCTTGGAGGTTTCTTAAATCACTTCATGTTCTTCCAGAGCTTCCATGGATTTGCTGCGGGGATTTTAATGAGGTTTTGACACAATCTGAATTTCAAGGAGTGGACCGAAGAGCGGAATGGCAACTTGAATTGTTCAGAAACTTTCTCTCCACATGTAATCTGCATGACATGGGTTACTGTGGGAACAAATTTACTTGGAATAGACTCTTGATCTCCCCGCGAACTCAGAGAGCAAGACTGGACCGTTGGACTTGTAATCACATTTGGAAAACCATGTTCAGGTGGTCCAAGGTTTCTCATTGCCCGACATTTGCTTCTGATCATGATTTAATTCACATCCAGTTCTCTCCGGATTCTCTCACAGGTCCAACAGGTCGCAAAAAACCTTTCCGGTTTGAAGCGCTTTGGACCAAATCTCCTGATTGTAAAAAAATCATTGAGGATTGCTGGTTATAGAATTCCCTCTCTTTAAAGGATAACATCAGTTGTTGTGCTGCTGGTTTAAGGATATGGGGAAGTAAGTCTGTTCACAACCTGGACCAGAATATTGAGAGGTTGAAGCAGGAGAAACGGATTCTTGAAGCTCGTGTGATTACAGAAGATGTTAAGGCTGATCTCATTGCTCGACAGTCCCAGTTAGATTCTTTGCTGGATCAGGACGATCTTAAGTGGAAACAGAGGAGTAAACAACATTGGTACAAGGGGATAGAAACACGAAATTTTTTTATGCCTACGCAAACAAGAGACGTGAAACTAATTTCATTTCCTCCCTTAAAGACAATTTTGGGGTGGAATGCTCCTCAAAGGAGGATATTGAGCGTATCATTCTTGAATACTTCTCGGATATTTTCACTTCCTCACTGCCAGCGGAGAGAGATCTTCATCAAACCTTGACTCGTATTCATCCAAGAGTTGATGAAAATATGAACAGCTGGCTTTTGATCCCTTTCACGGAAGCTGAGATTGTAAAAGCTTTAAAACAAATGCACTCATTTAAATCCCCGGACCGGACGGTATGAGCCCTATTTTCTTTAAATTTTTTGGTCTTGGTTCTGATGTTGTTCATTTTGTTTTAAACTTTCTTAACAATAAAACCTTTCATTGTCCTTATTCCAAAAATTAAAAATCCTACTCTCATCACTCAATTCCGGCCAATTAGCCTTTGTAATGTAGTTTATAAATTAGCTTCTAAGGTATTGGCTAATCGAATTAGGTATATCTTACCAAACATTATTTTTCCTTCCCAGTCAGCTTTTATTCCAGGCAGATTGATCACTGACAATATCTTGCTCGCTTATGAAACTCACCATCATCTTAAATCAAAATCCTCAGGGGGGTGGGACTTATGTCCATTAAGTTAGACATGAGTAAGTCGTTTGATCGGGTTGAGTGGTCTTTTGTATGTTCTGTCATGAAGTCATTAGGGTTTAATGAGTCCTTAGTTGATCTGATCTATACTTGTATCTCCACAGTCCACTTCTCTTTTCTTTTTAATGGTGATGAATTTGGTACCTTAACTCCACAAAAAGGCATTCGTCAGGGTGATCCTTTATCGCCTTATTTGTTTATCTTGTGCTCTGAAGTATTCTCATGTATTCTACAAGATCTCCAGGCTTGTAGTAAACTACATGGTATTGCGGTATCACGGAATGCTCCAGCCATTTCACGCTTATTTTTTGCAAATGACACGCTCTTGTTTGGTCATGCTACAGTGGAGGAGGCTACCCATATGAAATTTGCTCTCAATCTTTACGAACAAGTTTCGGGTCAGCGTATTAATTTGGATAAATCCGGCATTATGTTCTCTCCTAATACCCCTGCTGAGCTCAAGAATTCCATTTGTGGTGTTCTTGGAATCCCTATGGTTGAAGAACATGGCAAATACTTAGGCCTTCCTTCTATCATTGGCCGCAACAAGAGCCTTCTGTTTTCAGCCTTGAAGGATAGAATCTGGAAGAAGCTTTCAGGATAGAAAGAACGCAATTTATCCAAGGGAGGAAAAGAGATAATTCTCAAATCGGTCATTCAGGCTATCCCTTCCTATACTATGAGTTGCTTCAGTCTGCCGGATTGTCTTCTCAAGGAGATCACGCAAATGATGAGCTCTTTCTGGTGGGGTGACAATGGGGATACTAGGAAGATTTGATGGAACTCTTGGAATTCGATGGCAAGAAGCAAGGACTTAGGAGGCTTAGGTTTTCGGGATTTGAGATGCTACAATCAAGCTATGCTTAGCAAGCAAGCATGGAGGTTTCTGACCAATCCTTCATCCCTGGTTGCAAAAGTTTTTCAGGCCAAATATTATCCCCAACAATCATTTCTGGAGGCCTCTTCTTCTCTGCAGTCTTCGTGGCTATGGAAGAGCATAATGGAGGGCAAGTCACTGATTGAAGTTGGAGTCCGTAAACGAGTGATGAATGGACAGAATACTCTGATTTGGGGGGGGGGGGTGTGGAATGGCTGCCGGAAGCACCATACTGGATCACTTCTCATCCTTCTATTCTTCCTGCCAATAGTAGAGTCAGCTCATTGATTGATCCACCTACGGGTTGGTGGAATTTCTCCCTCATTTGTCAGCTTTTTACAACCAGTGAAGCTCACCAGATCATGTCCATTCAGTTAGTAAGCATGCAGTCGTCGGATTTTTATGTCTGGTCCCCAACAAAGAATGGTATTCACTCTGTTAAGTCAGCCTACTATCTAGCTTTGAATATCCATAATCCGATGCCAGCAAGTTTGAACTCCCTTCAATTTCCATGGAAGCGATTATGGAACCTGTCTTTAAGACCACGTGTCCAGCATTTCCTCTGGTGTTGTTTGAAAGATTCCCTCCCTACATCTGAAAACCTTGCTCGCCGTCATCTCAGGTATGAAAACAGATGCTGCTTCTGTGGGATGGAGGATTATAGCACAGTTCATCTCTTCTTTCTGTGTACTATTGCGCAGCAAGTTTGGAGCTATGCCAGCTTTCTGGATATCATCATGCGTTTTCAGTGCCCTGATTTCCAGAAATGGTTTGGGGACTTGTTGTCTTCCCTGGACAAGGAGAAGGCTCAGTTATTTGGGCTGATATGTAATAGCTTGTGGCATTCAAGAAATTTGAAAATATTTGAACAGAAGGATTGCATGTCATGGGGAATTCTTCTTCAAGCTGTTATAACATTGAAATCCTGGAAAGCTTCAAGACAGGAATGTCTTGAAAAGGCTACTATGGGTCTGAATCGGGTTTTTTCTCCTGCTCAGGGCTCAACGTCAGTTTACTTTGATGCAGGAATGTCATTCTGGAATAAGATTGCAGGAATTGGCATTTATGTAGCCTCTCCAGAAGGTTCATTCCTTTTTGCTTTTGGCACTCATATACACAATGTAACGGATCCTGAGGTGGTTGAGTTGTTCGCGTTAAGAGAAGCTCTTCGGCTTGCACAACGACTGAGTCTTACACATTTTCAGATTGTTGGGGATTCTCCGAACGCGATTCTCATGGCTCGAGGCGATGTGGAAAGCTCTGTTTCAGCGATCCCAATTGTTCAAGACATTAAGAGTCTTCTCCAATGTTTTCCTAGTCTCAATATTTATTGGATTAATAGATTAGAAAACTCCATAACTCATAAAATAGCAGATTATGCTAAGTCTTGTAAGGTACAAGACACTCTTTGGTCATCTCCACCGGATTGATTTTCCATTAGTTCCGGATAATTCCAGTTTAATATATCTTATCCTTTTCAAAACAAAAAAAAAAAAAGAAAATGCCTCCGTCACTATTTTTTTACACCGTGTGTTCTCAATTGTCACTATGAGAATCATTTTCTTTATTACAAGAAACAGGGATTTACCAAAGCTATAGTGTTTTCGTTACAAAAACTATTGGGCTGGGCTTCATGTATGGAAAAGAAAAAAAAATAGAGATCCACTTAGACAATACACCGTGGAAGCCCAAGTTGTTGATGAAGTTTTCTAATTTAAGAGAATTTAGCCCCTTACAAACACAAATTCTCCTCAAAACAGTTGTTCTTCTCCCTAAACCTCTCTGAGTAGGGTTCTTCCACAATTTCTCCATCAGAATTCAGAAGTATATTCATCAAGGTTCATTGCTGTCTTCCTCTTTCTCCTTGTTCTCATTTCGATTAATTTAATCTTTTCCTTGTTTCAAACATTGAGTTTATATCTGCTGATTATTATTTGAGCTGTCGGTTGAAAATAATTGATTTATTACCTTAAATTTGTTTCTTTTCGTGATTCTCCGTACTGTTATGTTTGTTTTGGGAAAATATAAGATTATTTCAAGTGGGTTTGGTTTGACTACTGTGATTACTATTGGTTTCGCCTGGGAAATGCTGGTTGGAAGTAGAGATTTTCGTAGGCGGAATATTTCTCTCATGGTTTCCTTCTTGAATTTAGTTCTTGAAAATTTAGGAAGTCAAAACTCTTAATCTGTGATTACTTTGCCTTATTTGATACTTGGCTTGTTTCACACTTTTACTGCAAAACTGGAGGCTATTCAGGTGAAATGAAAAGCTTGAAGAAATTTGTAACAAATGTGGAAAAACGGCTCAATATCCAGAAAGTTTAAAATATCAGCATTTGATTTCTTATGTTAGTGTATGATGCATAGTTTTAAGTTTATTATCATTTTGCGTATTGCTAATGAAGTGCACCTTGGCGGGATCAGTGCTACTTACTTTTGAGGCCACCATTTCGCTGGCTGTGAATATGTAAAAAATATTCTTGGCTTTGTTCGTTGTTAATTCTGGTTTTTGTATGGGTTGATGCTTTGCTTTGGGTTCATTAAATCTTTAGGATGTTCGGCTTCACTGTGTTCATAATGATGGGGTTGAGTTTTTGGTACGGGTTGATACATTTCAGTGGTATCCATTATTATCGATGATGTTAGCATTTTGCTCTCTTCTCCAAATTTTTCATTCCGTTCCCTCCTAAAATGTTTACATAATCTGGGAACTTACTTGTTTGCCTCTGGAAAGAAATGAAAAAAAAAAATTATGCTAATTTTTCATTACTTCACGCATTTGCTGTGGACTTGGCTCCCTTTTCCAAAGGTGTCAATTGAGGCTTTTTCTCCAGGTCATTTGGTTGTGTCAAATAATAAATTCGTCTAGTTCTGTATGCTCAATTTTCATGCTTTAGGTTCTATCTTTTTGTCATTTACATTTTTAGTAGGCAAGAGATGAGGTTTGGCTTTACTAGAGCTTCTGTTAGTTTTCGCATGAAATGAAATTGTTAAACTTAAATATAGATGTTCTTAAATTGCAAAACTGAAGCAAATTAACTTAGCTTTGTGGTCTATACATTGGAAAAAACTGTTATGCCATTCCTTGCTTTGAACTTCTTCAAAGTTTTGTTCCAGCACTTGCTGGAAGTCACAAGATTTGATAACTCTTTGTGGCCTTTTTCTGCATCAAGCATTAGCTACTCCTTCAGATAATAGTCTTATGTCTACTGCTATGTGAAAGTTTATGAAGCTTCTATTCCACAAATGTGTAAAATATTTTAGTTTAGGTATCTAGAGGAATCTCGTTTTTGTATTTGCACAATATGTCACTTGATAACTATATAAGCCCTGAATTTTCTATGGTTCTTCAGTTAGTCTGCATGCTTGGTTACAGACGAACCCATCCGACTTTATGCTGTCCAGAACTAGAAGCTGAGGTTTTTACGGCGTGCATGGGCTCTGTCTCTTTAAGCCTTATTGCGATTAAGCTGTTTGTCACACATTATAATGATAAGTCCAACAACATATCCCCTTGGGCTTGTACCTCCGTAACCAAGAATTAACTGATGCTGGTCTAGTGAAACAATTTACTTCAAGAACATGAACTAATTATTGGATCAACCTGTGTTACCCAAGTGTAATCTTTCTCATTCGACGCTTGACGCTGGCACATGTAGCCATGCCATTGCTTGTCAGACTCTGATGACAAACAGAACTTTGAATTATTTCCTACTATGCTTTGCAGTTTAAAACTTACAGGATATGACTAGTGCAAGCTGTCTGATTTTTAGTATGTGAATTTTAGTAATTCTTATTCAAACCTTTAGTCGTGACTCAATTTATGAAGTTTCTTGTTATTATATGGTTGGTGATTCCTGAATTGTTTCTGTAGTTTGCAGAAAGGGCATTTTATAAGATGGCTGGTCTTTCAGCATTTTACGGACTCGCTCCCAGAACCAAGAATTTGGTTGTTGCTGGCGGCTTGACAGCATTTGTGTTTGGTGTGTATTTCTACACGATGAGAGCTGTTGGAGGTACAGATGAATTGCAAGTAGCCATCGATAAATTTGAGGCAGAGAAACGCAAGACTGAGACTTGAGTTAAGCTCGGCTTTCCAATGCCATTATACTCATATACCTAAGAGTATCGTCACTGTGTGAAGATCAAATATTTTCTCCTTGTAAAACTCTTTTAAGTGAGCAGTTTCGTATGTTAGCAAACAGTAGGCATGTTTGTGAATTGAATCAAATTTGTCCATCAAAATTTGTAATGATTAAGGGAATAGTTCAATTTCTGACATCCGTTCCTGTCCAGTTCTAGGATTAGGACTCTTACTGAATAAGGTTCACTACATGGTGATATCATATATGCTGATTAGAATGGATCATTATCATGTTGTACGTGCTTGCAACTTTGCCTAGTGTATATTGCCGCACAACTACGAATCAGTAAATACATTCAAACTGTTGCCACCCAAAGATTTGACAATGCTAGCTCCAAACGGTTAACCATTCCCCATGAAAAGGTGAATTGCTAGAAAAGCACAAGACTACAATTCTTTGGACGGCATGAAATGATTGTATTTGGCAATGTGCTGAAGAT
This sequence comes from Oldenlandia corymbosa var. corymbosa, assembly GCA_949775105.1. NCBI lineage: Eukaryota > Viridiplantae > Streptophyta > Magnoliopsida > Gentianales > Rubiaceae > Oldenlandia > Oldenlandia corymbosa. Next base: position 4,823,710 of record OX459123.1, read on the forward strand.
ATATTGTAAGTTATTATTCCTTCAGGTACATTGTGTTCTTGAAAATGTACAACTCAATATAGATTTAATAGTAACACAGAGACCACTATCCTATCTAATCACTTATCATAATGTTAGTACAAGGAACTTAAGGTAACAAAAATGAATCAGGGCTCATTTTTTAACTAGGAAATATGTCTGCAATATAATTCACTGGAAGGGGGGAGTATCAAGTTATCTACTCGGTCATGGAAAGAGCATTCTTCAGTCTACCAACTAGAGATGGCAATGAATTAACGCTGTCCTGGACTGAGTGATCAACACATGACTCTAAATTCTTTAAGGCACCACTTGTGTCCCCTTGGAGCCTTGCTTGCTCAAATTTATCCTGGCAGACCATTAATGATCTGTTCAGCCGTTCCTGGATCAGGTATTGAGATGCTTAGAAAATCCTAGCATACAAGAGCAATTGCAAACAGATACAGAGGAACATGCAAGATTTGGTCGAAGGCAAGTATTGATTACGGGTGGGAAATAAACATCGCTACACAAAAGAGAACTAGACTTCGTCCGTAGCCAAGTATACATTACATCCCACAATCCAGGTAATCACGTTATAAAGACAGATTCTGCAGACAATGCTAACATGTGTCATAAAAATAAGACACGTTATATCCTTTGCTTCCATGCATTTGAGGTGGAAAATTAAACTCTTTGTCCAGCTTTGAGGTAAAGGAGACAGGTAAGAAAGCAACACACTGTTCACGGTAAGATAAATATCCCTTTTATCTCAAGGTTATTATTGCCCCCACCAAACAAAAAATCAAATAATCAAGGAGAGAGTCATATGCATGCTGCATAGCAAATACCATATCATAGAACAAAACCAAACATGCCATCCAAAGATAATCTACCTATTTCACTACTGTTGGCTCCATCTTAGCTGCAATCATTCATATTTGCGTGCATTACATCAGATTCAAAAATTCATCAAACACAAAAACTGATATCATGGGTAATTTGCACAACCAAAGGCAAGGAAAAGGAAAGAACCTTAGATTTTCTAAACGCAATTCTCATTACACATTCAGAAAGTAAGGCTCCTCAACAAGGAGAGCAAACCAAAAGAACAAAAGCCATATACAGATTGCATCCCTCAGATTCAAGCAGTATCATCAACTTAGTCAGACAAGGCTGAAACTTTTATAACTTGTTTCATCATTGGGAGTTGCAACACAGTAAAAAGGAAAAAATCCAAGCCAAAATCACATCATATAGTTTACATCAACTTAGTCAGACAAGACTGAAACTTTTATAACTTGTTTCAATCATTGGGAGCTGCAATAGAGTAAAAGGGAAACAATTCAAGCCAAAATCACATCATATAGTTTAGAAGACAAGTGTTAAAATTACACGAACTGCAGTCAAGACAGCATAAACAAACAATTATATATTGTAATTAGGGAGATAAAGTGTATGCTACTTGATAACATTCTTGTTTAGAGAGGAACAGGCTTATCTTCATTAAGGAAATGCAAAAAGGAGAAATTTACAGACTCTGCAAATAAATAATATTTTCGCGGGGGGGGTAGGGGGAGGGGGGTTTTGACCAATTGAGGTGACCCAGTGTTCCTCACAACTCCCTCAGATTTAAGAGACATTTTCATCAAAGTGTACTCAGACAAGGCTGAAACTTTTATCTTTCATTCAATCACTGGGAGCTGCACAAATGGATTTAAAAGAAGAGGTTGGAAGGAGGGGGTGTGGGGGACAGTAAACAATAGGAGTCTGTCTAGCCTAACAACAGCACAGACCAAATTGATGCACAACAATTTAAATAAAGTGGGGATAAGACACTGGTGAGAATGTATTAGTAACTGCTTTAGGCAAATTTATTACATTCATTTCAAACCATTTTGAAGCTCTGAAGGTCTTTCAACAACCATTTTGAGTTTAATGTAACAAAATTATGAACAGAAAAAATCAAGGACAATATATCGCAGCCATAGAATAACTTAAAATTAATAAACAAAATCCTATGGCACGAGGCGGAAAAAAGGAAATGGTGAAGACTATTTCAGCAGAGTGCACAACTCCCTCAGATTTAACAGTATTTCATCCATTTGATTCAGACAAGGCTGAAACTTTGATTTTTGTTTCGATCATTGGGAGGTACATATGACTGAAGGCAAAGAGAATCCGCAAAAGGACTTCTAAGTCTGGTAGTAAACATTGATACATATAAAGGTACCTAAATAAATAGATAGAAGAAATAAATGGAAACCCAAGATGATAACCACAAGGGTTACAAACGGATTCAATAGAACTACCAGAGGTATAGAGAGACTTTTTTATCAACAACATTATCTATAAAAGATTCAATAGGATTACAAAATATGCAATTGTAATAGTAATTGGTTTTTCATCTCCAAAAGCAAGGATTTGATAATTTTCAACCATAAGACCAGAAAACACTCACAAAATACAAAACAGAAGAAGCAAAACAACAACACATAATTCTCAACACAAGCAAAGTTCCAATGTCCAAACTAACATAGTCAATAAGTACTATTAACACCCCAAAACAACACCTTAATAAAGGTTTCAAAACAGATTAGATGTTGGGCTCAGAAAGACAACCTGAAACTTGGCCATTTCCCCTTCAATAAGGTTCTGCGCTTGAAGAACAGGAACACTACAATGCTCCACACAGTTGCTTATCTCGTCATTGGTTCTCGTCCTTTCAAAGCACTCGTATGCACACTTAAAATAAGCTCTCTGCAATCCACAAATCCCACAATTAATAAAATCCACACATTCTCTTCTTTCCCAAAAACAATTACAAAAAATCCCACAATCTATACAAGAAAACCCGACACCAAATTAATATTAGCAGCAGTATAAATATTGAAAAATCTGCATTTTATCAACAAATGCAGCAAAAACCACAGCACAAATCCATTCAAATATCAATCCAAGTAAAGGATGTAAGAGAATCAACAGAACAACAGACAGACCTGGAGCGTAAAATTGACATGATCTTGAACAGAAGCGAGTTGAGACTTAGCAGCAGAATTGACTTCATTCAGTTTCTGCCGCATTCGATCGTTGACGATTCGTTCTTCAGCTGCTGCTATTGCGTCCATGGTTGCTGGGTGGCGTTTTTTTCATGGGTTTTAGGGCTTTTTATGTTGAGGGGTTAGGGTTTTAGGAGAACAGTTTGTTCTAAGAATAAAACAAATGTCTTTATATTTTATTTTATTTTTCTTGAAGGAAAAGCTTTGTCTCTTTTTCTTTTTCTTTTTTTTTTTGTAGGGGAAAAAAATACAGTAGTAACCTTTTAAAAATATGTAAAAGTGTTTTGAATAACTTTTATGGCAAGAATAAAGGACTTTTTGTTTAGGGACTATCAAATAAATTAATTGTTTAATTAAGTAAATTTAATTAATCCTTTCTTAAAAAGAAGATATAATAACTTTTGTCACTAGCTGGAAATTCATTTATTGCTACGGTTTTGGGAAAAGAAAACTCAAAGTCATCCTTATACTTAAATAAAAGGCACAGTAGGCAAGAAATAATGCCCAAGAAATATTCAAGAACTATCGTCAAATCGATCTTGTCCGTCGGATAAGGTTGATGTGATGTCAGCGACTTATTAAGGGCAAAAACGAGAATTCAAAAATTCAGTTTACTCCAATTAAAAAAAACTCGTAACCTTTTAAAAAAAACAAACCCCTAACCTATAAAAGGATGTTGTTTCAGGATTTAACTTTGGAATTCCCACTCCCGAAAACAATATATTTACAAAACCTGAAAGTTTTTTGTTAAGAAACAGCAACAAAACGACTTCATTTTGTGGGTTTTCTCTAGGGGAAAAAAATAAAAAAAAAACAAAAAATAACTCACACAGTTTAAAATCTCAAAACAACCCCCGTCATTGTTCCCAACTTTTTTTCCCACTAATAACCTCCATAAGGATGTGCTCCGCCTACTCAGTCAGGTCCCTCTTCGTCGATTCAGCTGCCACTGCCGCTTCCCTCTCTGCATCCTCTGCGACCACTAAACCTCGAAGATATATTTTCCTTAAATATACTTCTCCAATTCGTACCATCCCGATTCCACCTCCACAAATTTAACCAAACAAAAACCCTAAATTCCACAGGAGTCACCCCGTCGAAGAAATTTTGCAAGAATGGCTTCCTACACTTGTACGAGATCGAATTCGTGGGGGAGCAACTGCATGTATTGTATCACGGTGGACATTATGACGGAGGAAGCGAGGCGGAGCTAGGTGTTTGGACGGAATAGGATTAGGAAATTACCTTTTTATTTGATTTGGAGTTGTATGTGTAATAGGACTAACAAATTACTGTTTAATTTTTATTTATATATTTCCATAAATTTGGAATTGTAATATGAATAGGCAATTCAGTTCCTCTCTGATTCCGGATTTGTTTTGGGATGAGAATAGAAATCCCCTGTCGGCCAGCATGTCTATAAAAACCCCTAGCAACATCACAACTAGGATCACAAAAGGCTTCCTTCTTCAGCTTACCAGTTTCTTTGATTTCTTCGTCTTTGATTCAGGTAAATCTTTTTTAACCTTTTAACTTCTATTATTTTTTTACCTCTATACGGTAGAGGAAGCTTGAATATTTGTAAAGATTTTTCTCTGGTTCTTTTCCAAATCCTACAAACAGGTATTAATTTTGATTTCCTTATTTTTTCCGGTTTTGAAATTGTGAATTTGTTGTTAATTGAGTGAGGTTGTTGATAATTTTAATAGTTTGGAAAATAATAGACTGTCTTGGAAACAGATATTGCAATGGTTCGAGTTGCAGACTCAATTCCAGCCAAATTACATAAAGTCCCCTTCTCTCACATGATATTAGCACAAAGGTAAGGTATATGTTTCTAAATTCTTTTCCCTACAATTAAAGGACCTGATGGTGTAGGATGTTTGGAATATTTTTTAGAAAAAACTCTAATCACAATGGCTCTATATCTGAAATTTGATTATCATGGGTTTGTTCACTTATTGTTGTCAATAGAAACGATTTATGTTCTGGCTTCTAGAATAATTTCTGCTTGTCCTTGGGAGAACGTTTTTAAGGAGTTATATTATTCTCTAGAGGTAGATCATAGTTAGACGAGAGGAAGCCGAAAAGTTTCGACTTGTGGCATGAGATTCAGTCAGAGGTTCTTGGAGAGACAAAATCATGTGTTAGAAAATAGATTTTGTTGTGTTCTGATTTTGTGGGATTAGCTTTACCTTTTTAGACCGCTGTATATACAGGTGAACTACATTATTGCTCAAGGTAAATAAATATATATATATATATATATATATCAATTTTTCCAGGCATTGAACTCTTTTGTGGGTTTTACATTGTGCATGTGATTCTTGATGTTCTTCTGCTATCTTTCAGCACCACTGATGATAACACTCAGAGCCGATACCTTTTAGCTAATAGATAACTAATCAGGATAAGTTTCTCATATCAAAACTTGTGCCTGGGTTTCAATGATTAATTCCTCATACAGTTTATTCAACAAGTCATAGGACTTGTATATTGATCTATTTATGGTTCTTTGACAGTTCAGTTAGATTATTTTTCTGTGCATACATAAATTTGATATAGCCATTGGATGTTATTCCTCTTCTGCTAACATGAGTTTTATTTTGAGATTACCATAGATGAGGCTTCCATGTCGATTATTTATTGGAACTTTTCTTCTTCACACACTGTATAACTTTTACATGCTTATCAATAAAGTAAATCTTTGATCACTCAATTGTCCAGTATAGTTTTTGAATGGTAGAGTACTTAAGGTTTTGGGTACTTGTGTTTTGCATCATTGGTATGATCTGCTTGCCCTTTTGTTAAAAGAAAAGTTCAACTTTCTCTGCCAAGTGAACTGGTAGCAATGTCCAAGTTGCTGCTTTAGCAGAATCTAGAAATAGACTGTATTGCGGTATTCTATTATTATTTCATGTGATCTTTTTTGTTTTTACTGAAGAACTTACAATCTCTAAGTTATAATATTACTAAATGTTTATGGTTTCCTCTGTCTGCAGATTCCGATGTATGATTGTCTCAAGAATTTGTATTTTAAGTTTCTTTTTGTTATTTGAGCTACTGGGAATCTAATAAGGATCATCGCAGTCCTTGATCTGCTACCTTCTTTACAATCCAAAACTTCTAGCTCTCTGCCACTTCCGTTTGGTGAAACTAAGTTGTGGCAAGGCTAAAGTGGATGTGAACTGAAGTAGTAGATTCAGAAGCAGTTCGAGAACATCAGTGCGCTAATGCACTATGTTAGATGATAAAAATGTTGCCTTTGGGAAAGTTACAGGTTCTTAGCTGTGATATAACAATCTAGATTTTGGCAAGTAAAAGGGAGGCCAAGTGATATGGGTACTATCCCCTGCTGAGTACTTGAAGCTTCTTGCCTCCAACTTGAAACCACAATCTGATAGAATAACTAAGAGGTTGGCTAGGATGAGATTTGACAGCTTTCTGTGTCTGAGAATTGAGTTGTGATAAGTAACTTAATAGTCACCTTAGTTTTTTGTTCTGTTTTTATTTGTGAAATACTACAAGTCCAACAATTTTGGCCCTCACTTTAGATACGATGTTGAGTTAAAAGTTTATTATTGCTATTGAAAAATAGTCATTTGTTTCCTATCATTGAGGTAACTTATGCAACATTACCAACTTTCTTTGACTGAAGAAGTTACAGTCTCTAAGGTAGATTGCTAACAGTGATAGAATAAAAGCTATCAAAAGCAAATTTTAGTTTTTGACTTTTTGGCTAATTTTATCTAAAGTTACTCACACCCTCTAACTTTGCAAGAAAATTATCCATGCGTCAAAATTGAAATTGAAAGACCATATTATCGAAAAAATTAAAAATTAAAATGGAAAAATCACAAAATTAAAATAAATCAACCTACTTTTTCTAACACTTTCATGGAAGCACGTGATATATTATACAAGTACTAATTTGATCTTCTATTTTGTTTCCTTGCTTTTTGATAGATTTCTTAATCATTTTGTGGGATACTGTATGTATTAGGATAAGCAACGTAATAATCCCATCAAAAGAAGTATACTTAACAAAGTCCTATAAAAGCATGTATCTACAACTATTACGCGTTAAGATAAATTATTACTAATATTTATCGTAATAGAGTTAAATGATTTTAAAAAAGCACTTGTCGCGCAACGCGCGACATGTAAAAGACTAGTCAAGACTGAAATTTGAAGGAAATTTCAAAAATCACGTAATAACATAATAGAAAAACAAAAGGTAGTTTAGTTTTTTATTTAGAAAGTATTATAGTATAGTGACCATTTATGAAATTAAAATAGTTCAGCGATCAAAATGAAAGATTTTACAATAGTATAACGACTAAACACAAGACTTTACAATAGTTCAGTAACCAAACGTAACACTTTACAATAGTTTAGTAACCAAACACAATGAAGACTTTACTATTTCAGTGACCAAAACGAAGACTTTACAATAGTGTAATGACCAAACACAACATTTTAAAAGGTAAATTAAAAAGTTGTTTGAATGATTTTTTTTCCATTGAATTTTGTGTTTAACAGGTAAAATGAGTGAAAATAGAATATGAGTTCTCGGACAAACAAACACTTTGAAGTTAAGTAGTAGTATCATCGGTATTCATTAAACAAATCTATTATGACTGTCGCATTACTTTTTCTTTTTCTTTTTTTTCGTTTTCCCTTTTCACATATCACTGTGGCCACCGTAAAAAACGCTGATTAATTCAGAGCTGCGTTATAGGCAATTTGATGAATAAATTCCATCTCCGCATATTAACAGCACATTTTTACAGTTGCTCATTTCAGAAGAGTACAAAAGTTAGCAGGGCTTGTCTCAAAAAAAAAAAAAAAAAGTTAGCAGGGCTTGTCTCAAAAAAAAAAAAAAAAGTTAGCAGGGTATAGAGCCATTGGATTACTGCTTAATTAAGTACTTCTAATGTACAACTAGCACTTGGCCCCGCTGGACTAGACTAACAATTCACCTAAATAAATCCTAAACCATCATCTCCCATTATGGGGCAATCACTGGCATCATGATCGAACTGGCCGCAGCAAGAAAACGAGCGTCTTCTTTTCCGGCAAACATCTGGTCCTTCGCTAGATATCTTATCTTTCAGCTTTGTGAGAGGTTCATTTGCAGTGAAACGTTGAGCTATACAGTCAGAATCTTCAACTTCTGGTATGATAAAGGAGTCAGAAGGGCTATCATACAGAATTTCATTACCATCGCTTGATCCTCCAGGAAATCCCTGGATCCGAGCCAGGGCCAAACCAACTTGATCACAAGCAACATCAAGGCGTTCCTGTGTTTCAACTGATTCTGCAATGAGTTTAGATATCACGGACTGGAACATTTGGAGCTTTCCTGAATAGTCATCAGAAGAGGAAGAGGGATGCGTTTTTGATGGAATCAAAGAAATGTCACTCCACCTATGGGGCAAATATTGGTCTGGAACGCGAAAACAGTTGCCAGCCGACAAAACACGAAGAATGTGTCTGCATAGAATGCCTGTAAACTCAAAATTACGGCAGCTACAGCTAATAAACTCATCACATGGGGCCCATAAAACTTTGCATCCTCCATCAATTTCTATATGGTGCCTGACAATGAAGTAATTCTCATCGACCATCAGGGATGCATATTGTGGGGCTAAGATGAGTTCTTCTTGCAGCTTGCCAAAGGCATATGGTGTGAGAACTGTAGCCACATGTGACTCAATTGGGGAACCTGTTTTCAGCGGAAATCTCTGAACCTTCCTATGCAACTTTGCACCTGCTACATCTTTAGCATCAACAGCTGCAGCAACCTGGATCAAGACGAAGAAAAATAATCATAATAATGAAATCTGTCTAGCATGGAAAGAAGTTGGAAGTTTAAAACCTGCTCAACAAGATCATCCACTGCAGATTGAGCGCTTAAGAACCGTCGGATAAAGGAATTTATCGACTCTGAATAACATGTACTTGTCATCCCCGCAAAAAAGTAAGATCTCAAAAAGGATGTCGCCCAGAACATACGCAAAGCATACAAACTGACTATATGACTATTGCCTTCTAGTCCAAAAGTCTCAATCATCTGTCTCCATCCTGCTTCAAATTCTTCGACGGAGTACAAATTATAAAGGCGAATAAACTCGGTTTTCCAGTTGTCATACTGTGAAGCAAGTAAGCCAGAGAACCATTCAGAAAACTTTGAGATGATATGCCAGATACAAAATGCATGCTTGCTCCTTGGCATTTCCACGGCGACTGCTTCTTTCAGCCACATGTTTTGGTCAGTCAATATGGTCCCTGGAGCTTTTCCATTCATAAATCCCAGAAAGGTCTGCAAGTTGCCAAAAAAAAAAAAGATTCTTTTTAGAAATAAGAAGAACATTTTCATAAGTAGATCACAGCCTGACAAAAAGTGAATAGTGATCCCCAAGCATGGGAAAATGAGAGTCTTTAAAATTAGAACTACTCCTAATAATTAGTACCGATGCATACAAAAGCACAAAAATGATAAGACGAAAAATCTGCTGGAACTTCAAGAACCATACTTTATGTCACCATTACTAAACAAACTGTGATCAATAAACAGGATATTATCAGCAGATCAAATATGTGAAACTTGTCTGCCCACGTACCACATTCACCTATAATTATTCTCAAAGAAAATGAAGAAAGATCCCAAACACTGATTTGATTTTACAGGCACCACGCAAAACAGGCTTAACATTTCATAATTCAATCAAGCTATGGTTCAACTTTCAATGCAGATTAAGCTAAAACTTTAATTGCAAATCACTAAAGAATCTACGTGGAAATTACTTCGTACAAAATGAAAAGTAAGCTATAACTTCAGAGTAAAATAAAACCAAATATATTATACTTACCTTTAAAGCCCAAGAGAAAGATTGCACATTTTCGTCTCGAAGAAGTACACAACCAAAAAAACAATTGATCCCATGATTATCCACTCCAATGAAAATTCCCAGAAGCATATCGTAGGCATCCAAGCGATGGGTAGTGTCAAACACTAAAGCATCTCCAAAAGCATCATACAATTGGACAGATGAAGCATATGACCAAGCAATATTCTCTAACTGGTTATTTGCATCTAACTTGAAATCGTATTTGAAATTTGGATCCTTGTCTTTCTTCTCTTTGCACAACTTGAGAAGATCAAGGGGGTCGTGATCATGGCCTACATTTCTAATGGATAGCAGCATATTCCTCAAATCAATCTCACTAAATGGCAAATAACCAACTTTGACACCCTTTTCCAACTCCATTAACCTTAGCATCTGCCTGACTGACATCCCAGCTTTGGAAAACATGCAAATACGAGTCTTGTCATCAGCAGATATTGTGCAGTGGGAAGGAAGCAACTGCAAGTCATGTGTCTTCAAGAGTTCATGATTGTGGACATTACTAAACCCAATTATACGCCATTCGGGGACATCAAAATCAATTCTCTTCACAATTCTCATATGAGCTTGACAACCACAACGCGAGGATTTTCTATTCCTCTGTACTTTACCATCTTTGGAGGGCTTTATCTGGGCGTAGCCACCACGATGACAAGTAAAATCTCTTCTTGTCACTCCCCTACCAACACCATCTTTTCCACGAGTACGGTGACGTCTGATGGAGAAGCCATATTGTGTTGCAAAACTGGAGTAAAATTCATAAGCCGCATCCTGTGAGACAAACCGCTGGCCAATAAATGGGACAAGATTCGTGGAAGTCTGTCTAGACAAAATTGAGTCCTCAGGCATCTCCTCAATTGTTCCAATATCATCCTGCGATGATGAGTCATTCCCACTTTCAGAAGTCTCCTTCAACATTCTCGTAATTTCAGACGTAGTTTCCCTAGAGAGTTCACAGAAAAAGTAATGCCATGGTCCTTTAATCAACAGTGCAAACCCAGTGACTAGGGAGAACAATCACTATTAAGAAGCACCATTTTCTCCAGACATCTCTGGACCCAGATGAAAACCTGGGAGAAAAGTAAAAGCATGTGAACCGTAATACAAAGCAAGAAACTAAGAACAGAAACATCAAATCTAAAGGGTACAGATATGTGGGGAACAACAGCAGTATGCTAAAGCAGTGAACATAGCAAAAACTGTGCAAAATGCTCAAGAATGGAAGTTTGTATATTTCCGACGCGTTAAAATCTGTTGTCAATAAAATTTTAAAATACCGATTTGGCATCCAGAGATTTACCAGGAATCTATCGACCAGAATAAAATATTCTCTGTACTTCTAAATGTAATTCAAAATACATCTACAAGTCACTGCAATCTAATCAACGAAATATGATTCATGCTCACCTAGCCACTCTGTGTCACAGAAAGTTTCTCTATTGCCATTCTAAATCATTTGTAAACAGAGCAACTAAAACACAAAATAAAGGCTCTCCCATACAAGCAATTCAACGCTCTTCACTTTCGGATAAGGCTCTTCACTTTCGGATATCAAAAACTATAAAACCTAAAAATCGCATCCCTTCAACATCATCAAACCAAAATCATACAGTATCGGGTAATCCTCCCAAACCTCTCATCCTAACTGATCACCCTCACACCCCACGATATATTTAAACCCATAGAAACAGCTGGAATTTCATCCATTAACATCTTGTTGGGCATTTCCACCTCCTTCATCACCTCAAATGCCAGAAACCCCTGAAGCATCATCCATTTTAGAGTTCAACCAACATTCTTACTCATCCTGCTCTGCCTCTCCATTCCCGAAACACTAACAACTTATCATAAGTTCAATTTTAGATATTCCAATTAAGAAATCATATGTTGTACACTGCCCAAGAATCTACTTTAGTAGAAAACTTATCATATACACGTCACATTAGCTAATATAAATTTCCCACTAATAAGCGATATAGTCACATATGAAATAATTGCTGAATGTATAACAAGAAAAAAGTAAAACGGAGAATCGAAACGGCGAGTAACTAGGGGGAATGAGAATACAATTCCACAATGAATTGAAAGATTCTTGGATTGAACCTTTAGCACCAACCTAAGACACAAATGTCTTCAACATCATGGGCAGGGGGAAATGGTCGTCCATTACAGAATACGCCGGCGTTAGAGACAAAGGGAAAATGGTTCCCGGCGGTGGCAGATGCTGGCGGAGCGCGGCCGTCACAGGGATCCAGGCGGAGCGAAATGAAGATAATACTCCCGGAGGTGGGGCCCACAAAAGAGGGGAAAAAAACATTCTCGACTAATGTCATCTTCACAGATATTGCTTTTTTAACCCCCCGGAGAATCTAGTAATTAGAATCTTGATTCAGTCAACAGGTCAATCTATTTTTTTTTTTTAATTTTTAAATTTTTTTGTCCTGAGTCATTGTTTCAACTGGTCAACAGGTCAATCTTGATTAGCCGTAAATCTCTTCCAGGTGCAAAACGTTTCCAATAATTATTTTAATCACTACATTCTAAGAAATATATATACTCCGTGCATTATACACCCAGAAAAATAATTCAAAATTAAAAAAAATAATTTTCAATTTAATACTCCTTCCAGTCCAAAAAAAAAAAACATTAAATTTTAAAATTTGTAACAAAAATAATAAAAATTCAAAAACTCTTTTTTTTTAAGGATAGAAGAAATACAATAAATTGTCATCTACTGATCCCCTATCCATCCTGCAAAAAGTTATTTAAAAATTGGAATTAGAACAAGTTTGATCTCTTCACAGAGTCAAGTGTGGATAGTACTTAAAAAAAAAAATAATAATAAAAATACTTAGATTAATGAAAGTCGTGCATAAACGATTGACGTATATAGACGTACATGCTTTTGAATCAAGTGTTCATGCTGGTAAAATCTTCTAGCAATGCAGAGATTCTAATCATTTTGTAACTCATCTTTTTGTACCAAAAATCGTTCGAGGGATAACAGTTGTTAGACAAATCACAACTAAGAGAGATGTGTATTGAAAAATTTTAGGTATTTTGCCCATGGAAATTTTACGTAGTTGCCCATCTGTAAATTGCCGGCCAACATTGTCAAAGGGAATTTATTTTTTTCTTTTAAATGATTAATGGACAATGATGAATTTTTACAAGAATCCATGAACATTAGGGCTTTCACAATGGTAAGTGTATAGCCGATTATGACTTTTTATTCAGGCCCACATGTCAGATTTTGTTTTGTTTTTTTTTTTTTTTTTTGGTTTTGGGTGGTCTCCATTATATATTCATAAATTCTATTTCTAGGTTCAGATCACTCTCTTTCTCCTATTTTTGTGGTTTATGAATCCCTTTTACCCTATTAAAGTAGAAGACATGAAGCTTATGTGGCAACTACATATGCATCTGTTTTGGCTCCAATGCACCATATTTCAGATTTCAGGAGTCTTTTTGCCACGTGTAAGTATCTTTTAATTAGAAGCTATATAATTCTTTTTTTTTAAAAAAAAACACATGTTTTAGATGTGACCGAGTCCAATGAAAAAATTCTACAAATAAGAATCAGTTACATTTCAAACGAATGGATATATTAATTCAAATTCAAATGTCCAATCGTACAGTTTTGCAGGCTTAATATAAACAAAAAATAAAAAAACTTAAATCCAGCAATTAAGAATAATGTCTTATAAATTAATTATTTATTATTCCCTTATAACTTCATATTTATAGGTATATTTTTTTAAGCCCCAAACCATAGCATAAATGATATATACACCAAATTAATTCCTCAAAAAATAGTAATTCAATTAGATTTTAATAAAATAGTAATTTAGAAGGGGCGCCCGGGCATCTGCCTGGGCCAAACATCTAGTTTATGATTAAAGATGCTCTTAGTCCTATTAAGATGGCAGAGGAACTCTCGTCGTGCTTCATGAGTATGTTTTCTGGCTGTTTGAATTTGCTTTATGTAGAGTTTTAAAAGGAGTGACTGTATTTCCTTCATTTTCGAAATAAAAGTGATTGTAAGATGTTCAATCAATATCAAAATTTTATATCTATATTTTACGATATTATAAACAAAAACCACATTTAAGAGAAAGCACCACCATTTGCCACGTGGCATTTCCACATCATATTTTTAAAATAAATCTTTATTTTCACATCTCCTAGACTTAAAAGGTAAATGCAGTCCAAATCCACCTCCACCCCCTATTTTTGCCAAAACAAAAAAAAAAAAAGACGGGTTCATAAAAAACCCAAATCCTCATCCCCATCTCCATGACAATCAACTCTCTAATCAATCACTTCTCCACAATAAAAAATAAATAAATAAATAAATTCGTCATCAATCATCAATTAAGAATATGTGGTGAAATATACTCATTTTCTATTAGCATGTTCAATCTTTTCATTAGTGATGATCAATTACATCCTGATCAGATAAAATTTCGACTTCAAAAAATATTCTCTTTACCTTTCTATATAAACAGAAAGGGAAAAAAAATTCTCATTGATCTTGCTTCGACTGTTGTGGTGGTGCAATTACAGGTATTAAAATTTAAATGATTTTATTTCCACAGATCATTTGTTTGGCTTTTATTATTTTTTGTTTTTCCCGTTCAAGAATAGTGTTATTACTATTATTTTTATGCGTCCATCCGTTACAGCTACCGTAGCCGTTGTCATGTAATATGATGTGATTTCTTATATAGTTAGTTAGCCTAGAAGTTTTGTATGATTTTAGTTCTGTTTGGATTGAATTGATTAATTGAGTTTTTGTTACAAAGTGTGATTTTTTAAATTTCTTTTTAATGTTTCATTCAATTAGAGTGATTTTGTTTTTTTTAATTATGGAGTCTCAATTTTTTTTTCGTATATGGTCAGTTACGAAGTGTGTTTTTTCTTTGTTTAATTGTTTTTTATTTTGTTTCATACTCCCAGTTGACCAATTATTATTATTATTATTTTATTTTATTTGTAAATAAAGCGCTTTTTTTTTGTGTTCGAGCTTTCAAGAATATACTTTTTGAATTTTAGTTTTTGGACTTTTTTTAGTTTCTCATCATCTAAATAGTTCAGATCGTTTCTTCTAACTAATTTCTGAGGAAGCCTTTTATGAATTTGAGGCGGAGAGGGAAAGAATGATGTTTCTACGTTTATTTGTATTTTTATACAATATTTTTCCCTATAGGAAAAAAATAAATTTCTCAATTTTAAATGGGTTATCTTTTACTTTCTTTTTTTTTTATTTGTCATGGTGAGGTGAGTTCTTTTTTTGTATAACTTGAAACCTATGCAAATTTACATTATTTTCATTCTCATATTTGTGATCAACCAATTTCATCAATTAACCAGTTTCAAAATCATATTTTTGATATTTTGCTACTTATAAACTTTTGGAAGAAATAGTTTCAACAATTAAGCGTATATCCTTGGGAGGAAGCTTACTACAAAGCTATTATAAATCTCCAAAACTAAGTATTGATTTGGCACAACCAGAAAACATCAATAAATTATCTTAATATTTGAACTTATTAGGATGCTTTTATATTTTGTCTAGCATTTAATTCAAGACATATTTGATCAAGTTTATTTATATTTAAGAAGTAACACTTATAAAACATTTCTAAAATCTTCAAACATTTCTAAAACGTACCGGGTCAAATACAATTTCTTTTTATGCCAAGTACAAACATTTCTATGATCACACTTATAAAACATTTCTAAATTTTTCAAAAATTTTTAAAATATATCGGGCCAAATACAAAACTTTTTTTCCAGATACAAACATTTCTAATATGTACAGATATATTGGGCCAGGGTCGCGCAATGCTCGACCAGACATCACTAGTACTAAGGCAAAAACCAGAGAGAGAAAACTAAAGGCATGGAGCACATGCAACATAGGATTTAATCCTATGTGGCATTTTCTTAATTTCTTAGACTTAAAAATGCATAAAACAAAATAATAAAACAAAAAAAAGCAACTAAAATAATTTTTTTTTAAAAAAAATAAAAACTGAACCTGTATTTTCATGAACCAAATCCTAACATATAGATTGATTGAAGAGAGTACTAAATCCTAACAAATTTTAGAGAGATCTGCATAAACCTTGTCACCGGTGAATTTAAAATGTCATTTAAAAAAAACAAATTCCTGTAAACCCAGAGGTAATCATGTTTAAAACTGAAATCATTACATATTTTATAAAAATACAAAATTTATATAAATATGTCTAAATGTGTATGCCTTCCCCGTCAATCGGACAGGTCTAACACCTAGTTATTTTATAACGGCGTGCCTGGTTCGCCTTTTTTTATATAAAAATAAATAAATTTATTGCTCATGCCAATTAATTAAGTCAACAGCTGAAATATCTACTTTATGAACTTCCTAAATCATCATATATATATATATATATATATGGTTTGCACAAAAGAAATACATTGACACCCATTTTGATGGGAAAAAAAATATTGAGATATTTTAATTCATTCTTAATTTTTTTTTATGTAAGTAAACTACTACAGTAGAACGTCGGTAAATTAATAATCGATAAATTAATAACTTCTAGCAATTAATAATTTTCTCTAGTCCCAACTTGGGACCAGTACAAAAAGTGACAAGAATCAATAAAATGATAAGATAATAATGTTTCAGAAAATTTGTTATATATCTATAAGTTCCAACAATACTGTAAATTAATAAATACCTTAAATGCTAAAAAAAACAAATATCTAGGAAGATTTACTAAAATATGAGCTTATTGATACTTTTTCTTAAAATTTAAATCCAATGAAATTTCATCCTTGTCTCATTGCCCTTAAGAGCTCTGGTGTTGTATTCTCAAATTACAACAAGAAATTTTGAAAAGTTACTGATGATTTGAGTGCTTCTTTTCGTGTGACTAGTACCAAAGGCAATGAATCATCATCACCTTCATCCACAATTGAATTATCTTCAAGGACACTAATTACAATATCCTCAAATGATTTGACCTTTGTAGATTCATCATTTTCACTTGGATAATCCACCAACTGATTGACATTCATTTTATTAGGTTTGAGTTTATTATGAAAAAGAGTTACATTCCCGACTTGTTTAGGATTGTAAAGAAACGATGAAAAATTATGTTGTACAGTAGGGTTTTTAACGAATTTTTTTTAAAATTAATAATTTATTAATTTATCGATTATTTAATAACTCGTTAAATTAATAAAATTTAGTGATCCCAACACTATTAATTTATAGAAGCTCTACTGTATTTCTTTTATTTACTTAGGATGATTGTAGATGGAGTAAAATGAATCCAGTAAATGAAAAATACTTAATTAAGACTATCAACCAAACATTACATCGGTTAAAATCATGGGTTACGTCAAGCCATAGTTATCTAGATTTTATTTATGTACTTGTTAGTAAAGAAGGCGAATAAGATATTTGTAATCTTGCAAGTTTTGTGGTATAATTACTTTTATTTCTTGCCTTTTATTACGGAATAGGAGTTGACTCTATCTCAACTAATGAAGAAAATCTTCTATACAGCTGCTGTACTACATTGGATTATGCAGTCCGACACATAAATAGGGTAAGATTGTAATTTTACCGGGAAAGTTACTATAAAATTAGGGGGCCATGATATTTTCCTCTATAATGGGTGTGTTACTACACTAAAAAAGAAGATACACTTGTTGTATGGAATAATTTTTCCAACTAATGGGAGTCTTTGTTAAACTGGGGGACTGTTGACTTCCCTAATTCTTTCCTTTGAGCACCCTAATTTAATATCAAAAGACTATTTTACCCTTACTAAATTTTATAAATTCTTAGTTTCAATTTCATTCTTTCAATTCCTAAATCAATCTTTCGTTTCAAATTCTCTCATTCCTAAAGCCAAAAAACTCAGATTCAATGGTGGAACGAATGAAACAGCTACGAAAAGAAGCACGGAAGCTCAAGATACGTTCAAATCTGAGTTCTAAATTCAAATATGAAGTTTATTTTTCTATATAAAAAAAATAGCCCCGGTCGGGGGTGGCGACCCACCCCTTACAGATCCGCGCCGGCTCTTCTTTCCCTGGCGATGGTTTTCTCGCCGTTCGGGGTGAGGGTGGCAAAGATATCTTCGCCACCCTCTGGGGGTGGGGCGAGAAATATCTCGCCAGGCGCTGGGCTCCTAGCGAGATTATCCGGCGCCAGTCTGTGCCGGCGCCGGGTATTTATTTATTTTTAGTATTTATTTTATAATTTATTTATTTTAATTTAATTATTATTTATTTTGCAGAGTAAATATTAATAATTTTAATTTAATTGTTATTATTAGTATTTATAAATCTTAGGAATTTTTTTTATTAGTTTAATTTATTTAGGAAACATTTTTATTAATATGTTTAACCTTAAATAAATAATTTATTAATAATATTCATATTTAGGAATTCATTAGTAGTTTTAGGGAGCTTTAATTTTTTTAAAAAATTAATTTGTGGAACTATGAAAGTTATTATAATTAATTTAATTATTGAAAATTTGTTTGTAGGATTAGTCAGTTTAATTGTAATTAGCTTCAAAAAATATGTGATACGTAGAAATTAAATATTTAGTATATGAAAATTAAATAAATAAGGATTATTTAAATACAAAAAAGAGTTAGATTATATTTTGGTTAAAATTAAATAATAAAATATGTAGATAATTTAATTAATTGAAGTATATTTCGAATTATTATTACTTGTATTTAGTAGATTTAATAAATTAAAATTTTAAGATTGTATAATAGATAATTTTGTATAATTAAGTATTTAAATAATATAACAATGTATTAAAGTAATTAACCTAAAATAATAATAATTTATTATTTAGGTTTTATTAAGTATGTATAAAAACTAAATTTTTGGGGATGTAATCAGGATTATTTAACGTATAAAATTTAAAACTTTTGTAGGATGGGATATCATCTCTTGAGGGATCTGGTAATCGCCATGCAGTTAGGCGCAATCTATATGCTGAACATCGTATAGAAAAAGAGAAAAACTTAAAGAAACAGAAAAATGTACATCCTACCTTTGGCCCACCTGGTGAGTCGGCGAAACGTAGATGATGATGATGAGTTTGAGGGAGAGGAAAAATAAGATGAGGATAGTTTTGAGAGTGGTGGGGACGATGTGGATGAGGAGGATGAGTCAGACGAGTATTCCTCGCTCGAGAGGAGGGATATATATTTTGGAGGTAACCCAGTATTGAACCCCATTGGTCGTACTGATGATCAGACTCCAGTTCACCCTACCGGGGAGAGGGGGGGAGGGGAGACCCTTGTTGGATTATCGGGGTCGAAGTCAGTTTACACTCTCGGTAGTTCAAGTCTTCGTGCCGGCCCACACAGTACTCTTTTTAGAGGTCCTAGTACTACTCATCATGCCAGCCCACAGAGTGCTCTTTTTAGAGGTCCTAGTACTACTGTTCATGATACCGGCTCGCGGGCATTTTGTTTGGAGGTCCTAGTAGTACTTTTCACGATGTCGGCCCCCAGCATCGTTCTGGCGAGACTTTGTCGCACCCCCCTCAGACTAGTCAGCCTCGTTCCCATTTTGGTACCGCCTCCATTGGTGCCTCTAGCCATCCTGAGGCAGCTGCGACGTCATCAGGTACGTATTTGTAATTATTTAAGCGTTGACGTCAATTTCTTTATTGTATTAAAGTTAAGTATTAACCAACTATTCTTTATTCGGTTTCAAGTACTAGCAGACGGTCTAAGGTTTCTAACGAAGAAATTGATGATTGGGTTGTGACGGACGATGTACCTAGCGGGCCATGTGATGGGTTAGCGATTCCTAGTTTTCTTGGCCACACTGCTTATCAGTTGTGGAATGGAGACCCAAGAGATTACCTGACAATGAAGCCAGCAAAGAAGAGTTTGTCTAGATTGCATGGATGGTATACGAAGTTGCCTGAGAACGCGCAGTTGAAGATTCAGAATACCGGTTTGTATCATCTGATTGATACCATGTATGATGACATAGACCTTGCGCTTGTTTCTGCATTCATAGAGAGGTGGCAGCCCGACACAAACTTTTTTCACTTGCCGTTTGGGGAAATGACCATCATGATACATGATGTGGCACATAGTTTGGCGATTCTAGTTCAGGGTTACTTGTTGACCGAACCTCTAGAAGTGGAAATGTTAAAAGATGCAGGTCGCGGATTGCTTGGGTTGCCGGTGGCTGACTTAAAGTGTGCATGGAGCCACGGAGGTGTGAGCGACATATTGATCGAGGAGAGTTGTCACAAGGTCCTCCCCGCTGTTCAGGTTCAAGCTTGGAAGTGGATCTTGTTAGCCTCGACACTCTTCCTCGACAGGAGTGGGGGCAGGATTAGTGCTTCGCTTATGAATGAGCTCCACAGAGGTGTCGAAAATATTGAAACTTACTACCGGTACACTAGCATTCATCTACCGTCAGTTTGGAATTGCTAGTCGAGCAGGGTGTACCACGATGGCTGGTTGGATGACCCTTCTCTAGGCATGGATATATGAGTATTTTCCATGCTTCCAGCCCTCGAAGAGGCGGGGACGTCTAGGTATTGATGGTTGGCCCAAAGCCCGAGACTGGACACCAGTTACCTATAAAGGCCCGAAGCCTATTTAGAGTCGACTCGAGCAGATTCTTGCGCAACTCGATGCGATGACTGAGCAAGAGGTAGTGGTTATATTTTATTTCTTTGTATTGTGTAAAGGGTATTTTATTATGCTATATGATAAATTTTGGTAACATTCGCAGGTCGAATGGGAGACATTTGGTCGCGAACAGGCGGTAGCACATCCGAGGACCATCTTCAGTGGGTGGATTATGTACCATGACTTCCAGGAGCCATACATGCCGGAGAGAGTGCTACGCCAGCTCAGTTATGTGCAGTATATACCTCCTGCGCCGCTCACGCCGGTCACTTAGTTTTGCGAGAAAAAGGCGCAAAAGTATTTTGTTGATCATTCGAGTGCCGAGACCAATAACTGTTGGGTTAGATTTTCGGAATCCGAGTGCATCAGCCTCAGTCATTGTATGTCGGTATCGTCTACGGAGGTAGGACAGGCAGCTATAGAGTACCTCGACTGGTACAGGAGCCATTCACATCCATTCATACTGCCAATGTTTGTCCCGTCTACGTCATGCATACCAGCTAAGAACTGCACGACTTACGTAAGTTCAACACTCAATAAATTTTATTTTAATAACACACGTAATCTGAAAGCATTTAATATGTTTTTTTTTTTAATATTTGTAGTGGATCCGTGAGATGGAGAGGTTGAGTCGAGGTTGCATCGAAGATTTGAAGAAACTCGATCTGGATCTTGGTCTGCAGTGGGATACTCGCTTGGATGATGTCATCTTTCGTCACAATCAAGTCCCATGACATTCGACTCCTTTTGTTAGAATGTGTTATTGAAAACTCATTGATTCTTGTTTTTTTTTAATCAATTGCACGTATTGTGCTGATTTGGAGTATGTTACGATTTCGTTGTTGTGAACATTTTGAACTTATTTTGATTTTCAATTTCATTTCATTTAAAAACAAATAAAAAGACATGGAATAAACATATATATTTCATATTTGCATAAACAAATGTAAAATAACATATCACCCGAGATCAACAAATGACTATCTGGGTCTTCTCGGGAGATCCGGTGGGACCAAAGTACCCCATAGTTGCATTCTGGGTTCAAGAGCTACTTCCCAACCAATAACACTACTATTATGGTCGTGATGCCAAATGGGGTGAATAGGTGAAATTGGAAAATCACCCTGCAGATTGAGTCGAATGAAGTGCTGGTAAGGCTCAAGGTGGCAAATAACGATCTGGAACTCTGGTCTTGTTGCCCCGCCCCGTGTGATGAGTGGTAGCATAGTCCAACATGTGTCGGTTAGATTTTCAGCGCCGTTTGTCCTGAAGTAGTACACAACAACATTGAAATATGTAGCAATGAGATAAAAGTCCTCTGTCGACATCCAGTGACCGTCGCTTATACCAGTCCACCGTTTACGCTCTAGGCTTCCAGATAATTTATCCCATCTACAAAGATGAGTATAGGAAAGTTTTAAATAAAATCACATCGATGCAAGTGTATTAATAAGACCTCAAAATAAAACTTGTCATATCCGTAAAGGTTCCCGTAAAGCCCAATATTATTTATAACCTCATCGAACACTATCTACCTGCACAAAACATGATTATTCTGTCCTCCCAACATGTAACTCGCAATGACGCAAAAACCAAAATTGCCGTCAGGCTGGACATCAAGATATGACTAAACATGGTTGTGGAGTATCTGCGGAATCTTATTCTTATGCCTAAATTTGGAAAATTCTGTCTGCATCACATCTGTTACCAAGTAAAGTAATTTCAATATCTTTGGATTAAATATAAGAATTTAATAAAATAATGAAATTTAGCACTTTTAAAAATATAAAGATAAATCGTACCTCTGACATGAGCTTCAGATCCCGACGTATGGCCTCTAATGGAATTGCTGGTGTTCGTCCCAACTAGCCCAGTCTATGTTTCTGTGCTCGCACGCCATGAAACAAAAATATAAGAATTAAATGATAATAATATTTCGCACATTAAAAAAAATAAATTTATATCGGACCTCTAGTAGGATCTTCAACTCCCGACGTATGGCCTCTACTAGAACTGTTGGTGTTCGTCCCACCTTGACCCGAGGTACCTTTGCTAGTATCTGCTTAACTGGAATTGCTGGTGTTCGTCCCACCCTGGCTGCCATCCCTGTATGCTCACACATTTGGTTTGTCTTGCTTTCTTTTTGAGATGCCTCCTTTCTTCAGCCTACCATTGCCTCTCTTTCCAACCCACAGTTGATTCGATCCGGTGTGGCCCGGGTGAAGTTTGTTGTACATCAATCTAGTGATCTCGTGCTGTATTGGCTTCTCAGCAGCATCCAATTCTTCTACTAACTGCCTGAACAACAATCTGTGAGGGGGAACATCATCTGAACTATCCTTCTCTGCAACCTGACCGATGTTGAGTGTGCTCCAAAATTGGTGTAAGTATTTTGGAGTCAAAACCTCGTTGTCTTCCATTACCCGCTTCAGAATACATGCACAAGGAATCGAATGAGTTCGCTTCAGGTAGTGATTGCATTCCCAAAACACATCATCTCCGAGTTATTGTGCCCTTTCCAACTCATTGTTCAACAGATCCAAGCAGTAGTGTGAAACATTGCATCTCAATTGGTAGAAAGGGTACCTATTGTGTTGCCTCCCTATTTTCTGCCTTGATTCTTGCAATTTCTCCCTGTGAAGGAATGAAAAAAAATTACTTAAATAAACTAAACACACAATATATATTATAACCATATTTTAGAATGTAACGTCGAAATCCAGTACTTTATTTGTGTAAGCTGTGTCTCGAATAACATGTGAACCCTGTGTCAGACCGTTTCAAAAGAAGGATTTGCTGTGCCTAGCCTAGTCATGATGACACTCGGATGCAAATCATCGCCGTACAAGTTACGGAGCTGCCACAGCGCCCAATGGTAGCTGTCCCCCGTCTTATTACTCAGAAGAGCTTATGCTATAAGGAAGGTCTGATTGCACGGGGTCATTCCAACAAACTCCACAAGAGGCATTTTATATTTGTTTGTGTTGTATGTTGAGTCTACACAAACAACCCAAGGATACGTGTGCAACAGCAAAAAAGAATCCGGATGAGAAAAAAACACGTGGGATAACCTCTGTGTCTCGTCATCGCACTCCATTAAGATGATGTATTTGTGTTGTTCTGCGACCTCTAACACCTTTCCCACGACGTCCATGGAAGCCATGTCATCCAGAATTGGAAACCCCTCCTTACGCAATTGATTTCTGTAGTTGTAGACTTGTTTGGAGGTAACATTTTTATCAGGAAATTGTGTCCATATCGCCCGTAAAATGTGGACTGCCTTAGTCCCAGCTTTAGAGTACTCCTGAATAAGCTCTTTCATTTCTGCGCTCAGTGGCCTCCTAACCCGAGGCGGATCTTTCAATGAATGGTTGTGCATTCCCCACGGATCGATATATACACGGATCGCCCACCTATCATATATTTTGTAGACAGTAACCCGAAACTGGCATCCGGTCATCTGTGTCTTTGTATTGGGTCGGTCGCGCATGTTTTCATCCACCTATTGACCTTGGTACCGGCCTCCTTTATGACAAAGGAGTATAGTATTATTATCCTTGTGCGAGGATACACTTAACTCCATGTTGCACATATTTGCAATACCCTTCTTGCAATACACTTAAAATTATTTGTGCCAAAAGTCTCGTCTGTAGCAAAAGCCGAACTATAATCACGTCCATCCCCCTGATCAAACCTATCCTGCACATATTAAAAATTAATTATATCATAACTTAAATTAATTATAATAATATTAAACCACAAATAATTTATTATAAACAAAAACATAATATATAATCCGATATAATGATGTTATATTTTAAAAATAATTAATTAACATAATATATACTAATAACAAACTAAATACATTATTAATAAAAACTCATCATTTTAATATAACAACTATAACTTATGAACATACTACCTAATTAACTAATTCTTTCTAAACTAACAACAAACTAAATACCCATTTAACAAGAAAAAGACTATTTCATACGAACATACTACGTAATTAACATAATTTAAACATATAACAAACTAAACATATAATTAACCAAAAATTAACCCATTTAATATAACAAGTATAACTTATAACTTATGAACAAAATACGTATTACAAAATATTCTCTAACTATTTAAGTCAAACATTATTTATTTACCAATACCATAAACCCTAAATATTAAGATAGATTATTCATTTAACTACCAATTAACATAAATTTTTTAAACAAATATTAAATTACCAAACAAATACTCAAAGAAAATAAATAAATTAATTAAATAAATACATGAATTAAATAAATTTATTAAACTAATAATTTAAATAAATAAATAATATTAGCTAAATACATTAAAAAATTAAATAAATAATTAAATTAAAAAAAATGGGTGGCGCCCACCCATCTGTTGGTTGCGAGCGTTTGCTCGCCAACCCGGACAAAGATGATGCTCAAAACTGGCGCCACTCCTTCGCCAAAGGCGAAAGTTTTCTCGCCTCCTTGTTATGGGAGGTGAGATTATTCCACGCCATCCTGCATAGTGGGTGTTCCTCCTGCGCCAGCCGTTTAACGGAATGGCTGGCGCATATGTCCCTCGCCCCTCCCCCTTCCCCCCCTTTTTTTTTTAAAAAAAACATACCTCTATTGTGCAGAGGGTGCATCTGTCTTTCGGAGGGTGCATCTGTCTTTCGGAGGGCGCTTAAATGAGAAAATAAAAGCGCTCAACAACAACACCCTTGTTAAAACATGTCGCTTAGGACTTACCATTTTCAAAAATAAAAAATATAAAAATATAAAAATTACGACTTACCTATAGTAAGATATCTCTGTTAATGTGGTTTGTAGGTTATATGAGTTTATTTATCGCACCATATAGTAGAGAAAGGAAACAAAAACAAAAAAAAAAAAAAACAAAACAAAAAACAGAAAGCCCTGAGAAAGTAAAAGTTCTTTGATTTTTGTCCAGTAATAATTAGTTGAGCAAAGGGAAAATGTCACTATCTCAATCTCCCTGATGTGATTTCTTAATTACCAAATCGGAATTAGTTGGCTACCTGTTTAAGGCTTTAAGCAAGAGGTCATACAGGCTGACAGCAATAATAAATCACGCAACAGCATTGACTATACTTTTTCTTCAACAAACAGTAATAATGGTGGCCTAATTGATTAAACAGTTAGGTCAATTTGGAAGCTCTTATATATTCAAAACTTTTCGATTAACGTTTTTTAATCGTGGCAGTAAGGTCGTGAATTACTTGGTTCTCCTCCTTTTGGTTCTGGTGGCATTATGTAAGTCATAAATTATCTCCTTTTGTTTTTATTCCCTATCTCTTGGTTCATTATAATGAATCTACATTAATATAACTACTATATGAACTTATTTCTCGAAATGAAAAAAGTTACGTGGGTTGAACAAAAGTATATAATAAATAAATTCGTCACAAAAATAAAGGTCTCCCTTGCGATTTTAGATTATTTTTTCCCCCTCAATGTACAATGAATTGGAAGAATAGTGATACGTTTGAGGTCACACTCAACCTTTGATACTGAATAAATGTTATCGACAGTTACCTTAGCCCTCAAGAAAACATATGAAAGACTGAAATTAAAAGTAAAAGTTAGTTTAATTTTGAAATGTAATCTTTCGTCTTATAAAAAAAGTATATTTTCATTCGTGTCATTGTTATTTGTGCGTTGAGGGGGGCATTCTCTCTTCATCCCACCTGGTTTTCCATACGTGTTTGGCTAAGTTACCCTACAGGAATATTGGGTTCAGACGTTCGGTCAATGTTATGTATACCTTAATTTGATTTGATACCATAATCAGAGTTCATCACGTTTTGCAAATGTGTAATGAAATAAAATAATTCGTGCTTAACTTTATCAGTTGGTTATTAATCTTTAATTAAAGTAGAAACGACATAGAAAAAGAGTGAAAGAGATTATGAAAATGATAAACTAATAATAAAATGACAAAAGCACTGAATCTATATGGATGCATCATTTATTCAATCACATACTTTTCAGATATGGCACCAATGCATATTTTCTGTGCTCGTTTTTGGTGCTTCTTTTAGTCTCTCTAAACTCATTTCCCTTTGGTTGCAAGTTGTTAGTGTTGTACTAAAGCCAATTGTATTTATTACCGTTTGATTAAGCACATAAAGGATCACACATAAAGAACTAAATATAGAGTTAAATGATTAAAATAATTATATGATAATTATTGGGTTAATATGTAAATATATTAAGTTCATGTACTTATTGTTTTAAGAATAATTTTAGTACAATTAAAATTATCTTTTAAGGAAGTTGTTATCTGATATCTGATCTTAACGGGTTAGATATAACATAATCTCCCATCTTCTGTTTAAATTAGATTTTTTGTTTAATAGTAAATTAAGAGGAACAGACTTCTATAAGTACTCAATGCCAAGTTAGTTTCAAGATACGGTTTTTGCAAAAAGAATAGAAAAAAAAAAAAAACTCTTCTTTAGGATTCTTTGCATATATGCCTTGGTGATTCAAGGGAACTAGCATATTGCCATGGCATTAAATCAATCCTGTTGAGGATCTCTGAAATAGTTCTGTGAATACTTTTAAAAGCAGACGTTTGTGCGGCTGTGTGGTCAATTCATCTAGTTATTGTGCTTCCGACGTCATCACCAAAAGGTACTATTTAATTATGTATAAATTGCCAAATCAATTTTGGTGGAGGTCAATTTAATTCCACATCTTATAATTGTTATAAGAATATGTTGATTTTTTTACAGTGGTATCAGAGTCTAATTTGGTTTGTCTATATATAACATGTTATCATTCATATATGTATATGTATGTGTTTACGGTTTAAGTTTATTAATAACAGAGATACGATTTTCTTGAATTTTTGTGAAAATTGTTATTAAATCAAAAAGACATGATGTGTTCTCTGTTTGTCGTTGACCGGGGGTTGTGCATATGTGGTTATGACTTTTAAAGTGATGGTTCAAATATGCAACCTTAATCATAATCATAGGTCAAGTGTTAGAATCTCGTCATGGACATAAAACAATCTTAAATAATTTGCCTAACTGTCTCATCCATCGAGGTGCCTACAATTCAGCGAGGGGGATTAATTGCTGTTACCGACGATGGACACCCTGCAAATATGAGAAGAAAAAAAAGTGATGGTTCAAAGTTTTCTATTTGTCTGCTTGTGAATTGAGTTATACGCACTGCACCTTGGCAACAAAATTGTTTTGTTGCCATGAACTTTTAATGTACTAGAATTTCTAATCTGTTTCGACAAAGTTTTTCTTTGGAAAGGTCAATTTTGGAGTCTAATTCTTTTTGAGGATTACTGCATTCCTTTTATTGTTTTGGACAAAATTGAGTTCTGTTTTCCGAAGATAGAAAAACTAAGAGTAAATAGAGGAATTGATTAGTTGATATTGCCGAATCTGATATTTTGCTTTGTTCAAAATATTGTTGGTTTTTGTTTGAGAGTATGCGAAAAATATTGGCCATAATTTTGGCTTGAAAGAGCTCGCATTAATTAAAATTTTGGTGTTAGATTTTGGTTAAAACTGGGATTGTCCACTCCAGGAAATTTAGAATTTTTTCCTTTTCCGAAAGTGTTGACTCATTTTGTTTCTGACTAAAAAGTGTTGATTAACCCAAAATTTTAATTATCCCAGAATATCATTTTTACTCGAAATCCCACCGAAAGGTTTGGGCTCATGAGCTCTTGTTTATTTTTTTTATTTGAGGCCTGAATTTGACCCAAATTTCGGATTCCTTTTTCAAAATTTTTGAAAACAGATATGCCCTTTCATTTCTGGGCTTTTGGGTTGGGTTTGTTCATTTCATTAGTTCCAGGCCGGAAGTTTTTTTTTTTTTTTTTGATCACTTGGCTGGCTTCTTGTTTTTAATTTGAGCCCGAATTTTTGGTTATTTTTATTGTCTTAAATGAAGCATGCATTGATAAAAATGTTTTAAGAAAATCCCTCTATAAAATATTAAATCCTTTTGGTTGCCTTCCATTATTATAGTTCAAATAAATTTTTGTTAGAATGACTTGTTGAGTTAACTCAAGATTATTCTACTAAAGTTCTATGTTTATGCTATGAAATTTGATTTCTGAATAATGAGTTCAATTTAACAAAGATACTTGGCTTGTTGAGCTAACTCAAGGTCAAATAATTTTGACAAAAGTTAAGAAACATATGTGATATGTGTATCCAAGTTGATAGATTAACTATCTAGAAGTTGTACTAGTTGCAATTGGTGATTTTTCCTACCGATTGAAATTATTTTGACTTGTTGAGTTAATTCAAGGTTGAAAGTGATGTAAATAGGATTGTAGCCTACTATGATTTTTGTGAAAAATCTCGAATCAATTTTGAGGGATATTGATTTTGAATAAACTAGTGGGAGTAAAACCAAGATGTTATAAACGCCATATGATTTTTATTTTGGTTTTACTTTATTGCGTAAATTCTTATTTTTCTTTATTTCCTGTTGTAGACATGACAAGTAACAACATGAATCTGCGTAACATTTTACTCGAAAACAAGCTCAATGGCCCGAACTTCATGGACTGGGTCCAAAACCTGAGAATTATTCTTAGGAACGAGAAGTTGCTTTATATCCTTGAGAATCTCATTTTCGACAAGCCAGCTGATGATGCTGAAAAGGCTGTGCAAGATGCATACAAGAAGCATATGGATGATTTTGAAAATGCATGTTGCATCAAGTTAACTTCCATGGGTTTTGAACTCAAGAAACAACATGAAAATATGACTGCTTTTAACATGCTTCAACATCTGAAGGCCTTGTATGACAAGAAAGCTTGAAATGAGAGATTTGATGTCTCACAAGAGCTTTTTGGGCTTAAGATGGCTGAGGGGTCTCCTGTAGCATCCCATGTGTTGAAATGATTGGTTTCATTGAAAAGTTGGATAAAACTAGGTTTCATTGAAAAGTTGGATAAACTAAGATTTGTAATGTATCACCAGTTAAGCGTTGACTTGATACTTTAGTCTTTGCCTCCAAGCTTTTCAAGTTTTGTGATGAAATTCAACATAAGCAAGGTTGAGACTGCAACACTGCCAGAGTTGTTGAACATGCTAAAGACAGTGGAAGAGTCTATCAAGAAAGAAAAAGGAAAGGTGTTGTTGGTGGAAACTCCAAAGAAAAGGAAGTTTAAGCCTGGCCTTAAGAAGGCTAAAGCGAAAGCTGACAAGCCAAAACATGAAAACAAGAACAAAAAGCCTAAGGGTACTTGCTTCCATTGTGGTCAAGATGGACACTGGAAAAGGATTTGCAAGGCTTATCTTGGTAACGTGAAGAGCAAGAAGCTTAATGAAACCTCTACTTCAGGTACATTTATAATTGAAATTAATCTTTCTACTTCAAAGTTAAACTCTTGGGTATTAGATATTGGATCTGGATCTCATATTTGTTTATATATGTAGGGACTAAAGATAAGAAGAAGATTGGCTAAAGGCGAGGTGGACCTACGAGTTGGCAATGGAGCAAAAGTTGCTGCTTTAGCTGTAGGGACATATAGTCTTCATTTGCCTAGTGAATTGATTCTAGTTTTGAATAATTATTATTTTGTTCCAGCACTTTCTAGTAACATTATTTCTATTCCATGTTTGGCCTTGGAAGATTTTACAATTACTCAGGAGAATAAATGTTGTTCTTTTTATCACAATAATGTTTTTTATGGTTCTGGAAATATATATAATGGTTTATATATACTTGATCTAGAATTTCCCGTTTTCAATATAAATAATAAAAGGCCAAAAATTGATAATCTTAGAAATTCTTATCTTTGGCATTGTAAACTTGGTCATATAAACGAGAAACGCATAAAAAAATTACATAAAGATGGGTTTTTGGGTTCATTTGATTACGAATCATTTGAAACATGCGAATCTTGTTTACATGGAAAAATGACAAAATCACCTTTTAATGGAAAAGGTGAAAGATCTACTGAATTACTAAGTCTTATACAAACAGATATGTGAGGACCTATGTCAATTCAAGCTAGGGGAGGTTTTTCATATTTTCTTACTTTTACTGATGACCATTCTCGACATGGTTATGTATACTTTTTAAAGTATAAGTATGAAGTCTTTGAGAAGTTTAAAGAATTCAAAAGTGAAGTTGAAAAACAACTAGGAAAAAGTATTAAAACAATAAGATTAGATCGATGTGGTGAATACTTAAGTCAAGAATTTCAAGACTATCTTAAGGAAAATGGAATTCTTTCTCAGTAGACTCCTCCATATACACCACAACTAAATGGTATATCTGAAAGGAGAAACCGAACCTTATTAGATATGGTTCGCTCCATGATGAGCCATACATATCTGCCCAAATCATTTTGGGGATATGCCATAAACACTGCATCTTAGCTATTGAATCATGCTCTATCTAAAGTTATAAATTCTACCCCATATGAGATATGGTATGGGAAGAAACTAAATCTAAAACACATAAAGGTTTGGGGAAGGCCGGCATTTGTCAAAAAGGTAGAATCAGACAAGCTTGATCCTAAATCTAATAAGTGCTATTTTGTGGGATATCCAAAAGAGAGTTTTGGATATTACTTCTATAATCCTAATGAAGAAAAGGTGTTTGTTTCAAGACATGCCATATTTTTAGAAAAAGAGTTTGTTCTAGAAAAGGCTAATGGGAGCAATATAGAACTTGAAGAAATTTTTGAACCACAATTTAGTAAAGAAATAGATATGGAACCAGCGCTTTCTCCTCATATTGATGTGGCTGAAATGGAAGCTCAAGATACACAAGTTGAACGTAGGTCAAATAGGGTACGTCATCCTCCTAAGAGGTATGATGATGTATTTTATCATTGAAAATACATTAGAAATGGCAACATGCCATGATAAGGGTACGTCATCCTCCTAAAAAGAGGTCTTATCAGATAAGGACTCTAAGAAGTGGCAACATGCCATGAAATTAGAAATGGATTCCATGTACGGCAAAAAAATATGGACTTTAGTCGATCCACCTGAAGGGATAAAACCCATTGGGTGGGTCTTTAAAAGGAAGACTGACATGGATGATAATGTCTTTACCTATAAAGCGTGACTGGTCCCAAAAGGTTATACTAAAAAACATGGTATTGACTATGATGAAACCTTTACTCCAGTCCCAATGCTGAAATCCATAAGAATTTTACTTACTATTGCTGCACACTGTGATTATGAAATTTGGCAGATGGATGTTAAGACATCATTTTTTAATGGAAATTTGCAAGAAGAGGTGTATATGATACAACCTGAGGGTTTTGTATCAGAAAACCCAAACAAAGTGTGTAAGCTACATAAGTCAATCTATGGACTTAAGCAAACTTCTAGAAGTTGGAATATTCGTTTTGATGAAACAATCAAAAAATTTGGTTTCATTAAAAATGAAGATGAATATTGTGTATACAAGAAGATAAGTGGGAGCATTGTAGTATTTCTCATATTATATGTCGATGACATATTGTTAATGGGAAATGACATACCTACCCTTCAATCAGTTAAGATATGGTTGTAAACAACTTCTCCATGAAAGATTTAGGAGAAACAACTTATGTTTTAGGAATTAAGATCTATCGTGATAGATCAAATAAGTTGCTTGGTCTTTCACAGTCTACATATATCGATAAAATACTAAAGAGGTTAAGTATGGATCAATCTAAGAAGGGGTTCGTTCCCATAGCTCATGGGACTTATCTTTCTAAAGATATGTGTCCTAAGACTGATGAAGAAAAACATCATATGAAAAATGTTCCTAATGC
Source organism: Oldenlandia corymbosa var. corymbosa (assembly GCA_949775105.1). Classification (NCBI taxonomy): domain Eukaryota; kingdom Viridiplantae; phylum Streptophyta; class Magnoliopsida; order Gentianales; family Rubiaceae; genus Oldenlandia; species Oldenlandia corymbosa. The sequence goes on from OX459123.1 coordinate 4,856,161, forward strand.
CTCGGCTGTGGGATCAATCATGTATGCTATGATGTGTACCAGACTAGATGTCTCCTATGCTCTAAGTGTTACGAGCAGATTTTAAGCCAATCCTGGTGAAAATCATTGGAAGGCTGTTAAAAATATCCTTAAGTACTTAAGAAGAAATAAGGATCTATTTTTGGTATATGGAGGGCAAGAGCTTAAATTCTGTGGATTCACTGATGCTAGTTTTCAATCTGATGAAGATGATTGGAAGTCACAGTCTAGGTATATATTTACCTTGAATGGTGGTGCCGTCATTTGGAAAAGTTCTAAGCAAGAGACAATTGCCAATTCTATAGCAGAAGCCAATACATTGATGCTTCTGAAGCTGCTAAAGATGCTGTTTGGATTAGGAAATTTATCTCCGGCCTTGAAGTAGTTCCTTCAATAGTTAACCCAATAACTTTGTATTGTGACAACAATGGAGCTATTGGACAAGCGAAAGAGCCAAGGTCTCACCAACGATCCAAATATGTGTTATGACGTTATTATTTGATTAGAGAAATTGTTGCAAGAAATGAAATAAAGATAGAAAAGGTTTCTACCACGGACAATATAGCTGATCCTTTCACTAAACCCCTATCTCAAAAGAAACATGACAATGTACAGTCATTTGGTCTGAAATGTGTGAAAGATTGGTTTTAGTCATTGTAAGAATTTGATTTGTAATTTTATGAATCATTATATTTTGATTATTTATGCAATATTAATATGGCATTTTATCATTTGAAATTTATGTTTACATATTTACATCTTGATAATGTCCTTAGAATAATATTTTTATTCTAAAAAAATCCCTAATCACAGTATTAACAAAATGAGGACATTGTTAATATGGAAAGATTAGTATATGTGATGATATATGAGTAATTTGTTAGAGAACAAATTTGCTGGATTGATCCGCTTAGAGATTACCAAAAGGTTAACTATTTGAGTGCCATTGGTTCAATCTCTACGTGATAGTAGTGTAACCAATCCTTAGACTTGAGATCATAAGAGTATCTTTAGTATGTATTGTTATATTTTGACTATGTTGATCCATAATTGTAAAAGGTCATGCATACAATAAAAGTTGGGTGTAACAAGAAACATTAATAAATAATTTATGATTAATATAGGATTTACCACTTCTAATAGTGGAAGTGTATATCCCAGATATGGCCACTTGTTAAAATATCAACTCAAAATGTTTGCAAACAAGAAATGAATTCAGAAAAGTCTAAATTTATTTAAGAGAGTTGAGTTTTGGAAATAAGAAATAAAGTTAGTACAATTAGAGTTGGCACTTATACCTTACTCTTGTACTAATTGGGATAAATGATGGTGAAAGGATATTAATTACACAAAAACTGGTTCATGGATTGGTGAAGTCGATCACTTGACTTTTCTTAAACATTTGGGTGGTCATGAGGCAAATAATATTAAGATCAAGGTGTACCTAGGCAGTGCGTGAACCACACATCGGGAAAGAGAAATTGGAATAATTGAGTCCGAAAAAAAGGAGTCCACACGCGCATTTATTATGCAAATCATCAGTTTAATTACATGATCAAATGTTATCCCTTTTTTTCCTCCAAATTTTAATTACGTGAATTAATTTCTCCAAATTTTATCCCTTTTTTTAGCACATGTTTAATTTCAAATGTTATCTTTTTTAATGCTTATCATGTTAGTTTTTATATTATTTTATTTTATGAGATAATTTTTTTGAAACTAGGTTTCTTCTTGTCGTGGGTTGCGTAGGGTAATGCATAATGTATGGTTATTGATGAACAGGGTGTTCATTGTTGTTTTTTGACTGATGGTGAATTATATTATTACGATTTTACGATGAATATCTTATGTTAACTAATGAATAACGAGTTGTTATTGATGAATAACATAAGTTTTGCTAATTGGACGATGTTTCAACTATGAGGAAGAGGCTTTTGTTGCTTATAATTCTTAAGCACATTGGTTTTTTCAATAAACAAGTTCAAAGATTGGAAAATGTCCAAATCTGGTGTTGTATATTGGAAACAATTTGCATGTAGCAAACAAGGAGTAAAAAATTCAAGAGATAGGTGCGATACAACAATGAATAATTATACCAAATTGATGAATACAACAATTTCAACAATGAATAGTTATACCAAACTGATGAATAACCCTCTATATCAATATCTACACTTATTGTGATTTGATTTTTTGCAGATTCAGATATCCTGCTTATTTTGACTTCTGAATGTTGTTCTTCGCTCATGCTTCTTTCAGAATGTGTCTGATATTTATCGCTCATGCTACAATATATTTACAAATTCCATGAATAACTTGTCAGATGTGATGAATCCGGCAATTTCAACAGTGAATAATTATACCAAATATCTAGTAATACAAATATCTAGTAATTTACCAAAAAAAAAAATACTACATAATGATAGTAAACGATGATTCTGGCAATTTCAACAATGAATAATTATAGCAAACTGATGAATAATGCAAAGATCTAATAATTTACCAAAAAAACTATAGTACGTAATTATGGTAAACGATGAATCTGACAATTTCAACAATGAATAATTATACCAAAACTGATGAATAATACAAAGATCTACTAATTTACCAAAAAAAAATAATAATACTACATAAATATGGTAAACAATGAATCTTACAATTTTAACAATGAATAATTATACCAATCTGATGAATAATACACAAATATACCAATTTATCAGAAAAACAACATCCAATAGAAGAACAAAACTCTAAAATTGATTAATCTGATAATTTGAATAGTTATGAAAACGATGAATCTGATAATTTCAACAATAACTAATTATACCAAACTGATGAATAATTCTCAGCTCTTCTAATTTACCCAAAAAAAAAAGCAAATCGAAGAACATATCTCTAAAATTGATGAACAAACATTGTTAATTGAGTGAACATACCTTAGATCTACATAACCCAAACAAAAAAACCACACCAATGATTGAAGAGAGTAGTTGTACTACCTCGCTTCCCCTTCATCCTCCGATTTGTTCATACTCGGTTCGGAATCCTCAGCCACAGGCATCTACATGAATATTTTAAGAAAAAACAACATTCATCAACCAAAATCAAACAACAATGGATAAACACAGAAAAATCGATGAATTTGACCAGAATACACCTTAATCCTCATCTTCAGTATTGTAACTTGTAATCAGAATTACCGTTTTTTATGAATGATTCGATTCAGACTTCGGAAGTCCCGCCGACGGTAGCTTCCCTGAATGTATCGCCGCATGATTGATTTTTTGGGGTTTCGATTTTTTTTTTTTTTTTGATTTGGGGAGTAATGGAATAGATCGAATGGAATCTTGGATCATCAAAAATGGCTGAAAATTAGGAGATAATGGTGGTTATCAAGATTTGAAAATCAAAAAATCGCACATAATGGGGGTATTAATGGGCGCGTGTAATCACTCGGATGACATTATTGTAAATATTGAGAGTTCCCCTTTTTTTGGTTGCGTGAGTTTCACCCTAGATACACCTTGCTAGGTGTAAGTGTACCTAGAATCCCTATATTATAATTGGTGGTTATGATGCCTAGCTAGAGGCCAATTGATAATGTTAATATTAGCATGATATTTGTGGTGGTTTATGTGTTTTGAATATTATCTATGCTAATATTAGTGTTTTGATTCTTAATTTGATCACAGGAAGGATTTGGAACAAAAAGAAGAAAAGTGTTGATTTTGAAGAGATTTTGAAGGTTTTATTGAATCAAGTTTCAAGTTAGAGAAGAAGTGGTTAATTCCTGCGTGGGCACGCTGAAATAGGGACTAAAGTGCAAAATCTCCAAAGTTTTGGGGTAAATTTGTAATTTTGGAAAACTTCAGGGACCAATTTGCAAATTCTGAAAATTGTAATTGGTTGCTGCGATTTTTGAACGGGCTGAGCGTGGGGATGCCCTAAATTTGCATATAAATAGTCTTTTTCTTATTATTTTGAGAGAGGAGAAGAGGCACAACACAGGGAGCAACAGCTGGAGCTCAGGACAAGGATTTCTCTCCGTTTTCATCAGTTTTAGCTCTGTAATGTCAAACATCAATTCTTGTGTTTTTGATTTCACCATGATTAGCAACTAAACCTCTTTTCTAGTTAAAGGATTTTATTGAAGCCTTGATGTTATTCAATTGTGAGATCTAACTGTTTGCTTTTCACCAACGAATTTTGAGTATTTATTTACTCTCTTTGATGTGTATTGATGATTATTTGGCATTATTTGAATAGCTGGTAGCATTCAATTCTCCTAGATAATCTAATTTATTGAACTACAAGGTTTGTTTGTTCCTTAGAAGAGACAATGCAAATAATTACTTGGTAAGTAGTTTACTTGTGTTGTGAGAATAGATAATTAATTTTTAATGAAACAAGGTTTGTTTGTTAGAAATTGAATTGGGTCTTTGCTTGTCAAAAACTGAATCCTAGGAGGTTCCCGGTAGTGTTTTTTTGGCTATAGAGTGATTAATGAAGGTTTCTTAGTCACTGGTAGTTAAATAAAAAGACTGAGTTGTTAGGAGGTTCCAACAACGAAAACTAATATATTCATCATTTGTTGAGTTAATCTTTGCATCAATGATCAGTTGGATACATCAAGGTGGAAATTATTCCTTTGAATAGAGTTGCTCTTATTATTGATTTTCCAAAAGTATCTTTTATTGCTTGCAAATTATTTTTGTTATTCATTAGTTACAAATCCAAAATCTCTCCCATTTAGTTACTTTGCTTTTGATTAGAAATATTTTCACTTCCTTACTCCCTGAGGAGACGACCCTACTCATTGCTATACTACTAAATTTCTTAGGAGTAAGTTCTTTTATTTTTGTTGGTTTGACACCCACCACCAATCTTGATCTATAAATACAAGTTAAATTGTTAAGTTAATAATAAGTTATTAAAATTGTTTAACTTATCTTAACATAAATTGACTAAATTGACTTTAGTCCAAGTGGGAGTTTGTTGGTTTTGTACTAAAGCGAATTGTATTTATTACCATTTGATTAATAACCTAAAGGGTCACACATAAAGAACTAAATCTAGAGTTAAAATGATTAAAATAATTATATGATAATTATTGGGTTAATATGCAAATATCAGGTACTTACTATTTTAAGAGTAATTTTAGTACAACTAAAATTATCTTTTAAGGAGGTTGTTATCTGATATCTGATCTTAACCAGTTAAATATAATATGATTTCCTATCTTCTGTTTAAACTATATTTTCTATTTGACAATAAATTGAGAGGAACAGACTTCTATAATTACTCAATGCCAAGTTTGTTTCAAGATACGGTTTTTGCAAAAGAAATAGAAAGAAAACTCTTCTCCAGGATTCTTTGCATATGCCTTGGTGATTTAAGGGAACGAGCATATTGCCTTGGCATTGAAACAATCTTGTTGAGCATCTCTGAAATAGTTCTGTGGATACTTTTAGAAGCCGGACATTTGTGTGGCTGTGTGGTCAATTCATCTAGCTATTATGCTTCCGACGCCCTCGCCAAAAGGTACTATTTAGTTATGTATAGATTGCTAAATTCGAATTTGGTGGAGGTCAATTTAATTCCGCATCTTATAATTGTTATAAGCATATGTTGATTTCTTTACAGTTAGGAGCAAGACCTACACTTTCACCTACCGAAAAAGAAAAGGTTTTTTTTTAAAAAAAATTGTAATTACACTTATATTTTACTGTAGAATCACGTAATACCTAATACAATTGATTTACATACAAATACTTACTACAATTTAGGCACTAGATAAAGTTCATGTTCTCATCGCTCAATTGAGGGTAGATAAACCCTCAAGGGATGGAATCAAGAAACAAGAGTAAGCAACCACCGAAATGACTGTGTCTTATTCTCTTCAAGATTGCTTCAATTCACTATTTGCTACTCTAGTACTAAATATATCCTACATTAACAACCTACAAAAAGCACATATCACAGGAGTATAAGAAACACTTTCCTAATGGCATTCATATAAGGAACTCTCTCCAACAGTTTCTGGAAATCCATCTAACAAACAATCAATTGGAGGGATAGTTAGAGTTTCCTGAATACCATACGCATTCCAACAGAACGGATCATCCACCAATTCGCCTTCGAACGGAAGCAATTCGACCTCAGACATTGTGATGTTTGTACACGCCACGGTATCGCTACAGGCGAAATGAATCGGAGGGCTTCTAACATCATAAGTACCCTTAATGTTCCTGAATGATACGTCGGACAGGTACACGGCCGATGTCTCGTTCCGACACGCCTTTGTGAGGCAGTAGTACTGGTCTATGATCACGCAGTTTCGAACGTTGTCCATCTGGATGTTGTCGAATGATATGCCTGTTACCGATCCTGTTCCGCCCTGCCATGTTTTGATCCTTACCCCGTTGTCTGATTCCTTAATGATGGCGTTTCGAACTGTTATGTTCGAAACACAGGCCTGAGAATTGTGCACTCCAAGGCTACCAATGCTGGCAAAAAAAAAAATAAATAAATAAATAAAAATGAAACATGGTACTTGTTTATTTAGACAACAGAATATCAAAATTTGGCTGATCGCTTAACAAAATTTAACGTTCGCGAACCTGATACCGTGGCTAGGACCGCAAGTGACAGATTCGATATCTACATTTGCGCAACCAGGACCAATGGAGATGCAGTCATCACCTACATATATAGTTGAAGAAGTGTGTGACTGTGTGAAACTCAAAATGCAAATTGGAATTCTATTTTTTTGAAGTCAGAAGATAAAGAGGAAATTAACTTTTACTGTACCATTGGCAATGACAGAGTTGTATATGCCCACAGATTTCGTGTTCTCAATGTGAATGCCATCAGTATTGGGGCTAAGTTTAGGAGATGATATCGACAATCTGTCGATGATCACTCCTTCACAGCCATCAAACTTCATGTGGAATTTGGGACTATTCTGAATTCGCAAACCCGAAACCACCAAATTTGAGCTCAGAAAGAACCGAATTAGCTGCAATGAAACAGAGGATTTTCTCAGGTCTATTAAGAAAATTTTTAATTAAATCGAGTATATTAAGCTGATTAACTAAAGATGTTGATGGATGAAGTTAGTTACTGCAGGGCTGTCACATGGTCCAGGCAATGTTGATCCATGGGGACCCTGAAAATGGCAATTCCAGGAATCACTTTTTTAGTGACCTTCCATTAACACTAAATAATTGATAGCTACTAATTTTTTTCCATCTTATAAAGGTTCAAATGATAATTTCAAGTTAAAATTGGAAAGAAATTGAGCACGACGTCGACATATGATCCACATAACGGATCCAATATAGTAATTTTGTAATCACAAATTTTTACCTTATGAGGTTTGCAAGGAAGATCCCACCATGGTTGGCCATTGCCTTCAATAGTTCCAGTTCCAGTAAGAGTCATGTCATTAAGTCTATAAAAAACCAGCCATTGTTGTAAGCTGTCGCCTTTAGGCCAACAATCTGGTCCATTTGGAGCCATCAGGTCCCCATCAACCTTTACAATTAGAAGAAATTAAGCCTTATAAATCAGTTTCAAAATGCTTTCAAAAAATTGGCTGACTTAATTTATTAGTGATCATGAACAAAAAGAGAAAAAGAGGAAAAAGCATCATATTTTTTCTTGTCTTACTTGAAATACAAGTCCTGGCTGGCAAGGCCCTGAGAATATTGTGGAAGTGATCAAGAAAACATAGTTTGAAGGAGCCAAAAGAACACTTGATTGAGCCTGACAGGCTTCTTTCCAAGCAGCTCTGAATGCTGCAGTATCATCAGTTGATCCATCTCCGACCGCCCCGAAATCGACGACATTGAAAATGCAAGGACTAGTGGTTGAATTTCCGGGATCAGAAGCTTCCGGTGGGCTGGCCGGATCGTCGGCAGGAGCATCATCATCAGAAGGAGGAGGACAATCAGAGGAAGAAGAAGAAGAATCAGGACTTGGTGCATTATAAACAGGGGAATCAGCAATTTTTGAACTTTCACCACTCTTGTGCTTTTTACTTGTATGAAGATGATGCCTCCCTTCAACCAAAACAACATTGGTTCCATACTGAACTATTAAAATTGTAATGATCCCAGTGAAAAATAACCCACCATGAAAATCCATTCCTAGTGATGATTTAATGCCTTATATTGTGTCTCAATGTCTCAAGTACTTTCATGCATCGTAAAATTTGGACCAACTTGGATGAATTGAGTATTCAGATTAGAGGCAGAGAAGAACAGAACAGGAAGGAAGTTAACAGTTAGCTTGAGGGAAGGGTTGATTCATTGGCAAGAAGAATATGATCAAAGAGTACAAACAACATCCAATTTATACAAGAAAATACCTGGCCAAAAAACAAAGTAACATGCAAATGAGTGACACGTGTTCCCAATAGGCTGATTCAAACATCACTGTCTAATTTTGCAGAGGTTATTCTGTTCTAGTTAAAAAAAAGAAAAGAAAAAGAAAGATAAATTGTAGGTAGCAACTAACAAAGGAACTATGGTTTCTGTGGCAATCTTGACAGAGGGATTGTGTTTGTTTTTTTGTTCATCTTTCTTGCTTCAGGACACAATGTCATTACATCCCTCTTTGTTCATTTCTGATCATTTGTTTTTCCTGATTTCTACTGTGGTCCAAAGAGATTGGTTTTAGTCATTTCAAAGCAATGTGCATGCTCACCAATTATGGTCCAATGAATGCACTAAAAGTTGGAAGAATTCATGTGCAATTTTTGGGAGTTTGATGTTTACCTATTTCATATCTTTCACTTCTAATCTTCATTTCATGTCAGAAACTAAAAGGGTTAGTTATAAGGGTGCAACTCCTATGTGAGAAGATTCTGCATTCCGATTTTTAAGTATTGATAGTATCCTATTAGTACTAAATAATGTCATTTTAATTAGGTTTTAATTCCAAATATCACTGTCTTTCCAGGACAAGAAAATACTTTTAACTAACAACATTAACACAAAAACATTACTTGAATGATTTCACCACAAAATTGTTAACACCAGATTTCAATTGGTTATATTGAGACCACTGACCACATAATCAATGCATGTGAAGTTTAGGATTTGTGTGGTTCGCCAAACTCTTTTCTAGAGGCTTGGCGTATTGTGAAAAAATTCAAACACACCATTTCCGTATTACTTGAAGATGGACTTGTGAAATGTGAACTGATTTTGAGGCTAGATTGTTCTCAAAGGATGTGCCTGTTTCAATAGCCACAGGTTTCAAAAAAAAAACCAATTTTTAAACAAACAAAATTGTGTCTTCTTTTGCATGAATATGCACTATGCATGGTAATGTCTTTTTGATAATTTGTTTCTCTGTGGTCCCTTGTACTCCTATAAGTGATCTAATTTGATGTACCTGTATCTATTGATATACTGCACAAATGCTTTGATGATTTGATTCCAACTCCACAGTTTTTGCTAAATCCATGCAAAACACAAACTTCAATGTGACTTAAGAACACATACTTCGATCTAATTTGGAGTAAATGGACATATTTGATATCTCAATGCTAAAGATATATAAAAGGAGTGAAGGAACCGTTCCTGAGTGGCCAAGTTGTTTGGCATAGCTCATCTACCATTCTGGAGGCCAATTTCGACGTAATGCTACTCCTGTTTCAGGAAAATAATCCACAAACATAAATTATAAATTAATGATAATATTATTTACAATTTAAATTATTTTTATGAGGCCTTAGCAGTTCAAGTCACTACTTAAGAATTTGGCATGAAGTCGCCGGTTCAAATTGGAGTTACAACTTACACAATGCAAGCATGTACGATAGAGATTTTGGCCTTTTCTCCCTTCCTGTTTTTTTTTTTTTTTGTGTGATATTACCTACTTCAAGAGTTCGAACTCATATGAAAGACAAGTGTGGCATCATCATTATTTATTTCATATTCTTTTTTGAAGTAGCTCATTCAATAAGGGAACAGAATTAATGTGAGATTGATACATTTACATAAATGCATGTGAAGAGGGACAATAAATCGATCGATGGAGAGAGGCTAATAAAAGGAGAGAATTCGGTATAGGAAATTAGGAATGAAGCAAAAGGGGAAAAAGTGAACACAAAAAGAGACAGGTGGAAGGTTTGTGGTTATAGAGATTGTGGTTTCTATGAAAAAGAGAAAATTGTTTCTCGTGACTCTTTCTTGTTTTGTTGCAACTTGTGGCTATGGAAGTTGGAAGTTACATGTAGTTGTTGTACCCTCAGACAATGGTATTATTAAGCCCTCTTCACGGGTTCTTCCATCCATCCATAAATGTGTCACAAAATTAAAAATATTCTCACTGATTAAACTTCATTAGAAGGGACCAGAGTGGGGTTAAATGTTTGATCATATACATTCGATTTCAAGAGTTAGAGAGTTGATTCTTAGTACGAACATAATTATTTTTGTATGTGCGAATTTTCAGATCGTGGACACATATCTTTCAAGTTTCAAGCAATCACAATGCATATTCTAGCAAATAGCTAAACAGTTATGCTGAACTATATGTAGCCTTGTACTTTTATGTAATTTTGTAATTCAAGAACCTTGCTCTTGTATGCATTAATTTATATTTTTTCCGTTCGAAATGATTGTTCAATTTAAATTTACACTTTTAGTTCAAATTGTACGAAAATAAAACTTCAAACGGAATAGTGATTTTGAGATTAAAAAAAAAAAGGTAGCATAATGTATCTATCTCATTGTACAATCATCTGCCTGTAAAACTTCACCAAACACTTGGGTCACTGAAATGATAGAGTAATTTTGATAACTGTTGTTGAATAACATAAATCTTTTTTATTTTTATGTACTCTTTTCCCCTCCGAGAAATTAAATTTCACTTTAATGATCTGTACAATGACAAAGTATTTTCTTTTTTTTTTCGGGATCTATAACATATACAAGTTTTGTTTGATTGAACACCACGATGTGTATATGTATGTGTCTGAACTTATCAATTTTTTTATTTTTATTTATTTTTTTTATGGATAACAAAGGATTTAGAGTTAAATTTGATTGAGTGGTCTCTTTGCGTAGATGTCAAGGTTTTATTAGGCGGAAAAAATTGGAATGATGAATGATGCATGCAAAAGTTGTCCAAATGTGTCACGTGAATGTCTTCATGTCTCTCATTTGTTAAGGTCCCGCTCGTGATATGCTAAAGCCATCAACTCTTGCTTCACATATGTCAACACTAATTCGGTCACAATTTTTTTTTGACATTTCTGAATCCTCCGAGTCAAGTTTTTTCTCTATGTTTTAGTTATAGAAAAATGGGATTAAAACGGAGAAAATAAACACACAACAACATGAAGAAGAGAAGGAGAAAATTTCATGTAATTATCATAAACTCATTTGCATACCACATGTGTCTCTTCTTTTCCGATTTCCCCATTCCCTTTTAGAAATGAAGTAATAGGCTAGCTAATGTGTGAACTCAACCAGAGTCTGCTTGGTCAATGACAAAGCCTGGATTTGTACAGTGCCCCAGGACGGGCAGCAATGGTGATCTAGATGGCGGCGGACGGCCTAAAACCTGCAAGACAGAGCCTCGGGTGTTTCCTGAGGTAGACTCTCCGATACTTAAGTCAATAAAGGAATAAAGATAATAGAGAGAGAGGGTTGTGTATCGTGTATAGAAGGTGTAGAAGATATATAGAAGATATGTATTATGGGAGAGGGACCACCTGTTTATATAGAGGTGGTGTTACCTGTTTCTTGAAACCTTAGCAAAATAGATTTAGGTAGTGGCTTAATCTCCAAGTAACCAAATCTTAGGCCTAGGGTTCCATTTGGACTCGTCAAGTGCTCCTAGCAAGCTATATTCTCGAGACTTGATGAGAAGAATATGGGTTGCTATGAGTGTTGATGTCTTCTCGTAATGTTGCCCCAGTTCTCGGGTGTCACCTATAGAAAGATAAAGAGAATAGAATATCTCGAGGAGGTCTTTGTGTTAGTGAGTTCCTGATTGGCAGGGAGAAGCCTGTGTGTGCGGAATTAGGAGGATGGCGCCTAGATTCTCTTATTTGAAGGTGAGAAGCTTGTATTCTCTTATTTGAAGGGAGGAACCCTATATGTTTGGATGTTCGAGATGTGATAGATAATATGATAATGTAATGACATATAGTAATAAGATGATTATGAGTAATATCAGTTCAAGCAGAGGATATTAGGATGATCCCTCAAATTCCTTGCCCTAAGGGTATATCCCTGATTGTGCCCCCGAGTACGTTTTTCTCGTTGAAGGGTAATAGAGTTTTACCGCGAGAGGTTGGTAACTTGAAGAATTCTTTTGATTGTGCTTCAAAAGATATCTTGATATGATAGTAGTAATATGCTAATGATATCAGCAGTAGATTGATTTAGATTCGAGAAATATATTAAAAAAGGTTTGAGAAGTACCTCAGTCTCGAGATAAGTTGATTACTCGAGAAGGTGTTACCTCGATTCCGAGAAGGTATTATGAAAATCGAGATACGTCTTGTCGAACACTTCGAGTAGTAGAGTCGAGATACGTCTTCTCGAATATTTCGAGTAGTAGTGTATTGCTCGAGGGATGCTTGCCCCTTCGAGGAGATGTATCTCTCGAAACTTCAATCATCAAAATTGCCCCCTTGCTTCGAAGGACTTGAGAGCTTATCTATAAAATTATAAAAGTATTAGGGTTAATAAACCATAAGATAAAATTGCCCCTTGTCGGCTTGTTCGTCGGGTTGTTTAGGTCGGCATGGAAGTCGACAGCATCTTCGTCGGCATCGTCGTCGGCTGGAAGGCGTCGACATGGAAGTCAACGGAACTGTCATTGACCTGATCGTCAATTGGAGGAGGTTGACGTAGAAGTCGACGGCTGGCAGCTTTACAAGAATTTCCTAATTCTTGATCTTTTCTTTCAGGTCCGAATTGAAACACCATGAAGAACCAACAAATTTCGACTTCTTTTCAAGAACTTTATTTAGTTGTGAAGACCAAATAAATCGGTCCCACTGGGCGTACCACTTGATGAAGCCTGGATTTGTACGGTGCCTCAGCACGGGTAGCGACGATGATCTAGATGGCGGCGGATGGACTAAAACCTGCAAGACAGAGCCTCGGGTGTCTCCCGAGGGTAGACTGTCTGATGCTTAAGTCAATAAAGGAATAGAGATAATAGAGAGAGAGATATGTATCATGTGTAGACGGTGTAGAAGATATGTATTATGGGAGAGGCACCACCTCTTTATATAGAGATGGTGTTACCTGTTTTCTGAAACCCTAGCGGAATAGGTTTAGGCGGTGGCTTAATCTACATGTAACCTAATCCTTGGCCCAATAGGCCTAGGGTTCAGTTTGGACTCGTCAGTGAAATACACTAACTCTACAATATTCGAACAGTATAACTTGACACCTAGCTAACAGTAAATCATATGCTATAATCGTTTCAAAATCACGTGACCAACAAAAAGAGAAACAAGTAGCAGTGACCAAGAAATCAAACTTCCAAGTGCTGGCCAAGGTTTTCAAAATCGGGATCCGGATTGTAGGATCGTACGATCCTATGATCCTACTTTCACAAATCGATCCTGGATCGCTTATGATTGAGGTTTGTTGTGGAATTGCTTTGGGATTGTACGAAATCGAATTGAGTCGTAAAATCAGTTGATATTGAAGATTTTGAACGATCCGGTGCAAAAAATGAATCTGGGCTCTAAAAGACTCAAACTAGGAAAACAAAGCTTTTCTTTGGCCCATTTAGAGTTTTCTTTTTGGCCTACCGTCCATAACATAAGGTTTTTAATTAAAAAAAGGGGTACTCTAGTACAGTTCATTTACCCTAAAATCTAAATTCTTCACTCCACTCGACAGTCAATTTCTCTCCGCCTCCACTATTTTCCTCCATGGCTCCACCTCCAATCCTCCATTAATCCACTTATAGTCTTCTACAACCTACACTCATTAGTCATCATCTTCCTCCCCTAGACTAACTTCCGCTGTCGGATTGAAGATGCCGTAGACTATTCAGTATTCAGTATTCACCGCCCTTTAGTCTACTCTTCATAGGTTTGGACTCGAATGCCTTTTTTATTTTCGTTTTGAATTTTGACTTGTTCCTGTGAGATACGGAATTTGTGAATTTAAATATTGCACATAATATGGGTTGTTGATTATAAATACCGAAAGTACTTTCATGGTTGCATGATGCAATGTTTGATTGAAAAAAACAACTTTGTTTCTAACTTAAGATTATTAGATGCTCTGATTTTGTTCAGTGATAAGAAATTTAGAAAGAAATTGGCCTATGGAATATACATTACTGTGATTATAATCAAACATTAGAAGTTTGAACTAAAGAGTTTGATCAAAATTCGTTTCAATTTTCTTAATGGAGTATGCATTACTGTGAAGTTTGAACTAAAGAGCTTTTTTTTTTTTTTAAATTCCAGATTTTAAAATGTCTGCATCCTCAAAATCGGCTGTAACACAGAAGAAAAAAAAATTCTCTTGGAGCTCATTTAGATCTAGCATGGAAACATGGAATTGATGTTGATTCCTCAAGTAAAAGGGTAATGTGCAAATACTGTAACAATATCCGGTCTGGAGGGATTTTTAGGCTCAAACACCACCTAGCTTGCACTCACCAAAATGCAGAACCATGTGCTAAAGTTCCTTAAGATGTCCGAAATGAAATGGCTCAATTATTTGCTGCTAATTATGAGTTATCATCAAAAAGAGGCAAAAGAAAGTACTCTTCTTCATTAGAGTCTGTTAATGAAGATCATGTCCAGAAATTTTCTAGGGGCTCAATGGATGGTTTTTGTAATAGAAACAGTGGTGAATTAAAGGGAAAACAAGTGACCTTAAATGCAACATGGAAAAGAGGAAAAAGGGATGATGTTTTTCAGGCTATAGGGCAATGGTTTTACACTTGCGCTATCCCTTTTAATACAGTAAAGAGTCCTTTCTTTGATGTAATGGTGGAGGAAATAGGAAATTTTGAAAATGGATTCATACCACCTTCTTATCATGAGATTAGGGAGAGTATTCTAAAGCGAGAAGTGGCAGAGATTATTAAGGTGGTCGAGCAGCATAGAGAAGATTGGGAAAAGTTTAGTTGCACAATAATGTCTGATGGTTGGATAGATCAAAGAAAAAGAAGTATTTGCAACTTTCTTATAAATAGCCCAGCTGGAACTGTCTTCCTAATGTCTAAGGACACGACTGATATTTCTAAAACTGCTGAAAAGATTTTTGAGATGTTGGATGAAGTTGTGGAACTAGTGGGAGAGGAGAATGTGGTACATATTGTCACAGACAATGCGGCTAACTACAAGGCAGCTGGGAGATTACTAATGGAGAAGAGGAAAAAATTATATTGGACTCCATGTGCGGCACACTGTATAGATTTAATGCTGGAGGACTTCGATAAGTGTGATCCTGTGCAAAGAGAAACTATAACTAAGGGCAAAGCAGTGGTTTCATTTATATATTCTTCTGGCACACTTGTACACTGAATGAAGGAATTTACAAAAGGTAAGGAGTTAAGCTGACCTGTCATTACACGTTTTGCCACTTCGTATTTGACTTTGAGGCGCATAAGTGAAGTGAAAGGTGACTTAATAGGATTTTTTGCATGTGAGAAGTGGAAAGAAAGTTCATATGCTAAGAAAAAGAAGGGACAGGATGTTTGCAGTATAGTCTTTGATAATCAGAATTTTTGGCCGAATGTGGAAATGTGCTTGAAGATTGCATCACCGCTTATAAAAGTTCTAAGGATGTTTGATTCAGATGAAAATCCTGCTATGGGATATTTATATGAAGCAATTGAGAATGCAAAGGAAGAAATCAGAAGTGGTCTGAGGAACACCAAAAAGAAGTAAGTGAAAAATTGTTTTAGTGAATTTTAATAATGTATCACTACTTGATTTTACTGCTGGAGTATCTTTATAATTTCATTATATTTATTATTATTTTGTAGATTCGAACCCGTATTTGAGATTATAGATAGAAGATGGGAAGGAATGCTAAATCAACCTTTGCACTTAGCGGCTTATTATTTGAATCCGAGATGCCAATATAGTAGAGGATTCAAGGATACTTCGGATGTCAAACATAGACTTCTTACATGCATGAAAAAAATGGTTCCTGATGAGAAGTCACAAGAGAAGCTGATTCCTCAATTATCATTATTTAAATGCAAGAAAGGATTATTTGCATCACAAACTACTCTCAATTCAATTTCCACATTAGAGCCAGGTCTTATTCTTCCTTGTTTCACAATTTGTTATTAATTTCAGTATGTGACAACAGAATTATCTAATGTTTCTTTTTATCTTTTCCTTTGTTTTGGCTATCCAGCTGTGTGGTGGGATCTTTTTTGAGACTGATTGTCCAGAGTTGCGATCATTTGCTATAAGAATCTTATGCTTAACTCGTAGCTCTTCGGGTTGCGAACGCAACTGGAGCACCTTTGAAATGGTAAAGTTACATTATTTTAATGCTTTCTAACTTATGAGTTACAAGTAGCTACTGCGAAAAGTTCGTATGGAAATATTTCCTAGATAGTTTTTTATTATAAACAAATAGGTTCATTCAAAAAGGAGAAATCGATTGGCGCACAAGAAAATGGACGAATTGGTGTTTGTAATGTATAACTTGAAATTGCAAGAGAGGGAAAGGGCAAGAGAAGAGAGGAGAAGGGCAAAAATTATTGCAAGAGCCTTGCTAGGTGGTGATGATGATTTGCATGGAGAATTAGCTTCTGATGATGAATGGATTACAGAGAAAGAAAATCCTATTTTGCCAAAGAACACAAATTGGTTGAGAAGGATAGGGGATCAAAATCATGACTCTTTGGATGATGAAGAAGGCGATGGGAATGACATTGATTTCATTGCATCTCATATAGTGGTAGCTGAAAATGGTAAGATTTTCTTACTTTTTTTTTGTTTTATCTTTTAAATGCTTAGTTTTCAGTTCATAATGATGGATATACCGATATAGTAAATCTTTAAGTGTGCTTATTTTTCATGCAGATGAAGAAGCTCCAAGCAGTTCCCTTAGAAGGAGAAAACGAGTCTGTCAAAATGGTAGGTTTCAATTGATTGATGAAGACGACACTGAAACAGATGGGGATGACATTGTTATAGAGAATTAGATGCAGAGAATGAAGATGATGCTCAAGTAAGGACTGATGACAATTCTAAATCTGTGGAGCAAAGTGGACATGGTACTTTGAGAGATGATGGCATTGGAGATAGATCAAATGATGAGAGTTTTGATGATTTATTAGGAATTTAAGTAGTAGACTTTGTTGTTGAATGAAAATAGTATGTTTCTAGGCTGACTTGGACTATTAGTACACTGCCCTTTTGGTATATGTCTCTAGGTTGACTTGGACGATTAGTGCGCTGCCCTTTTGGTACTTGACTTCTATGATGGTTTTGGATGTTGTAAACTTTTGATCATCCTACAAACATTCTTTTTGTGAATTGTTGACAAGGAGTCAAGGAGTATTATAACTTTTGGTGGTTACTTAGCGTGTTCAATGAAATCCATTGATGATTGATTTAAGTTTTACATTGTGATTTCATGACTTATATGAGTCGGTTGTGATTAAAAGCATCTCAGTTGGTACTAAATTGATACTAGATGGTGTTCGGTTGTGCCCCAATTTATGTTTAAGGGGCTCCAATTATCATAAAATGATATTTTTATATTGTCACTTTATAATGTGTTTTGACTCCTAAAGTTTCAATTCATTTATACAAATATTAGTGAATTTTTTGCATGTTTACGATCCCACCGATCCGATCCCACCGATCCAAAGTCCGATCCAATCCTGTGATGCCAAAACGATCCTGAGTGAAATCCCGATTTTTGAAAACCTTGGTGCTGGCCATGGATGATGATGCTAGTACAAGTAACCAGAAATCTATTGAGCAACAAAAGGAAGAGATAGCAGCCCCTAAGCCTCCTGATCTAGGTAATCAACAACAAATCTCTTATCCTGGAACATTAGGGGCCTATAAAGCAAAAAGAGGTTTTTCGACTGGTGGGTTTATATTATACAGATATAGTTTGTCTAATGGAGACTAAAATGACAGAAAGTAAAGGGAAAAGCTATTAGGATAAAGGATGGGGACGATATAATTATTTTTTGAATTGGGAACATTGTTCTAGAGGCAGAGTATGTGTATTATGGAGAAAGACTGAAATAGACCTTACGGTGTTATGTAGTACTGATCAGTTGGTTCACTGCATGGTTAGATTAAAGAATATGCAAATGTTTTTCCTAACTCCTATCTATGCTAGTAATAATGCAACTGATAGGTCAAAGTTATGGGAAGATCTTATTAGTATTGAGAAAACTGTGAATGGACCATGGCTATTAGTTGGAGAATTCGACAATGTTTTAAAAACAGGGGACAGGCTGGGAGGTAATCTAGTGACTCTGGCAGAAATTCAAGAGTTTCAAAGATGTATAGCGGAATGCGGTGTGCAGGATATGAAACAGCAAGGGCATCTCTTCACGTGGAGTAACAAATAGATTGGATCACTCATAATTAGCTCAAGAATTGATCGTGCCTTAGTTAATTCTGAATGGTTACTAATATTTGACTGATCAATAGCAACAATTCTTGCAGAGGGGGGTCTCGGATCATACGCCATTTATTATTCAGACGGATGTAGAGTTCCGGTAAGCTCCAAAGCCCTTCAAGTATTTCAACATGTAGAGCCTTGATAGGGGTTTTCCTCCTTCTGTAAAAGCTAGCTGGGAAAGGGAGATAAAAGGTACCAAAATGTTCCAATTGACTCCGAAACTCAAGAGATTGAAGGGGGTGCTAAAGAAGCTGGATCAAGATAACTTCTCTGATATTCAAACTAGGGCTCAACAAGCTTTCAAAGAGCTAACAGAAGTTCAAAACAGTCTTCATGCTTACCCTAGTAATGTCTCTCTCCAGCAAGAAGAGAAAGTGAAGACTCTAGAATATGTTACAGTGGCAAGGGCTTTGGAAAGCTTTTGGGCTCAAAAAGTGAAAGAGGACTGGATTCAAATGGGTGATAGCAACACTGCTTTTTCTCATGCAAAGGTCAAGCAGAGAGCTATGAAAAATAGAATATGGTCATTTGTTGAAGAGGATAGGAGTATTCAAAATGACTGGAAGGAGGTGGCGACCCATTTTTTGAACTTTTTCAAGAAACAGTTGGGACAAAGTACTATCATAGAGAAATCTGACAGACAAGTGTTTGAATATGGGCCTAAACTTACAGTTCAGCAACAAATGGATCTTATTAGACATGTCACTGCTGAGGAGATCAAGCATGCTATATTGAATATAGATGGAAAGAAGAGCCCCGGGCCTGATGGTTACACTAGTGAGTTCTTCAAAAAGATGTGGGAGATCACATGTCAAACAGTACTAGATGCAGTGATGGAATTTTTCAAAGAGAGTTGACTGCTTAAGCAAATGAATGCAACTGTGATAGCCCTTGTCCCTAAATCAGATGCCCCTAGAAATGCAAGTGAATATAGAACAATTGCATGCTGCAATGTGGTCTATAAATGCAATTCTAAGGTTTTATGTGAAAGGTTGAAGGATGTTCTGGCCATACTAGTCAATGAAAACCAAACAGCCTTTGTAAGTAACCGACCAATGCTCCATAATGTGCTTATAGTGCAGGAATTAATAAGGTTCTATAGAAGAAAGAATATCTCTGATAGATGCCTTATGAAGATTGATATAAAGAAGGCTTATGATAATGGAGTGGTAATTTATTGATGAGATGCTTTATGGATACGGGTTTCCTGGTACATTCAGAAGATGGGTTATGGAATGTGTTTCCACCACTGCCTTCTCTCTTTCAATGAATGAATCTCTGGTTGGTTACTTTGAAGGGAAGAGAGGACTTAGGCAAGGGGATCCAATTTCCCCTTTGCTTTTTGTACTCATCATAGAATATCTCACAAGGAGGTTGAAAATGGTGGTTCAATCTCCTCATTTTAAATTTCATCCTCTTTGTAAAAAGCTTCAGCTTACTAGTATTTGTTTTGCCGATGATTTGATGCTATTTAGTAGAGCTGATGTAAGTACTGTGAAAAGCCTAATTGCTGGTTTTGATGATTTCTCAAAAGTGACAGGTCTGTTTCCTAATCCATAGAAGTCACAAATCTACTTTGGAGGTGTGACAACGGAGAAAAGGCGTATCTTATGTGAAAATACAAGATTTCAGGAAGGGGAGTTCGCTATGAGATATTTAGGAGTTCCCCTTTCACAGAAGAAATGGTCGAAACTGGAATGTGAGAGCCTTATACAGAAAATGATGGCAAGGCTGAAGTGTTGGAGCACTCGGAATATGTCATATGCAGGTAGAATTCAACTCACTAATTCTGTGATGCTTTCAATGCATCTCCACTGAGCTTTTACTTTTATACTGCCTCAGTATATTATTAAACAAGTGATTAGAATTTGTAGAGAATTTGTTTGAGGAAGGAAACAAGATAGTAAGTCTATTTCATTAGTTGCCTGAGATGTTCTCTGTAGAAGTAAGAAAGAGGGGGCCTTGGGGCTTAGAGATATAAAGATTTGGAATAGAGCTGCTATTCTGAAGCAAGTCTGGCATCTAGAAAGTAAAAAAGATATGCTATGGGTTAAATGGATGCATGAGATTTATTTGAAAGGGCAAAGTATTTGGACTGTTGAATCAAAACCTAAAATTTCACACTGGAAACAAATTCTAAAAGTAAGAAACATGGGAAAAATGGGTTTTTCTGATGATCAATGGAAGGCAAATGAAAAAAGGTTGTGTAGCATATCCGCTGGCTACAAATGGTTGCAAGGTCATCTCCCTAAGATGCAAGTGGCCAGTGTTCTTTGGGCAAAGTTAAATGTGCCTATGCCAAGCCTACCAAAGTTAAATTTGGTAGGAGCGGTGTTTGACTAAGGATAGGCTGAACATGATGTCCATCAGAGTGGTAAACCCACTGTGTGCATTATGCCAAGCCTACCCAAAAAGTCACCATCACCTGTTTTTTAGCTGTGTGGTCTCGGCTGAAATATTGTCAAAAGTCACTGTTTGGTTAGGCACAAAACAAATTTCTACTGAATGGAATAGATGTAGAAGAGAAACCAGGTTTGTATGGAAGGGCACTAAACTGAAAAATGAGATATGGTGTGCTGTTCTAGTAGCTTTAATCTACCAAATCTGGCAAGAGATAAATGGTAGGCTTTTCAGGAGGGAAAACAGAACTATAGAGGGCATTATACAGCAGATTAAAGTGGAGGTATATTGGCGGTTGCAAGGAAGAGTAGACAGAAAAGTGACTGCAGCTGGAAGATTAATAATTTAGAAGTTGTATACTTGAGTTAGTTTTGTGATTCAGTTTAGAATTCAATGTGTAAATTTGGATGTAGATATGGACTTATTTGATTATATTATATATGAAAGCGTTTACATTTTCCAAAAAAAGAAAAAATCACGTGAAATGGTTGAATTCAAATAATTAACCATAAAGTTCAATTCCCCATTGAAACAATTGAAGTTAAATCATATCCTACAAACTAATGAAAGACAAAAGATTTGATTGGTCCAGTTATCCTAAAAAGGTTTTACTCACGTATATTAGGTTCTGTTTGTAAGCATTTGTATTTCTTAGAATCTTCTCTACAATTTTTAACAAATTTTTAATTTTATATTCTACATTTTCGTACAATTTTTTTCCATTTGCTATAAAAGTTTCCTGAAAGAAATGCTACCACAGAGAGCCACACTATGCATTGGATCGGTGGCTTAATTGGTAAAACATGTTTTCGCAACTAGCTGGTTATTTACAATTTGTATAGGAATAAAATGCGCACCCATATGTTGTACATAGATCAATCATTTAATTATTAGAAAAATATAGACCTACTTCATTATCGTCTTTATTATTATTATTATTATTTTTGAAAAAAAGATTTATAATATATTAAGATGGAGAGTTACATTAGGGGGTCGAAGTGAGGGTCGCTTTTGCTAACCTATGTGCCGTCTCCACTATGTTCCTTAGGACTTTCCTAATCATGACATTAGAAATTGAAGAAAGAACTGAGAAAATTTCTTCAAAGAGCGGCTCTAGGATTAGAGGACATGTTCTCCGTCCATGTATGATGTTCACCATTACTTGACTGTCTATCTGAAGTTGACAATTGTAATCCCGAATTGTCTTGTTTGGGTTAAGGCTGCTAAGTAGGCGCGAGCTTCTGACATCTCAGCTGAACTCGCCGCATAAGTTTTCGATCCGTAATTAATTAATCGCCCTTGGTCAGACAAGATTTCCCAGGCTCCCGCGCCTTTGAATTCACTTTCTTGATAGGCTCCATCTGTTCTGATTAGCATTTGTTGCACTTGAGATTCCGACTGGCCTGGAGATGACGGCTCCCATTCTTCTGACCTATCCATCCTCTGTTTTCTTGAAGTGCGACAAAACAAGTTCCATTCTGCCAGAGCCTGTTGCTGAACATGAATAGGATCTACCAATTGCGCTTTATAGATTGCCTTGTTCCTAGCAATCCAAATTTCCCAAAGTAGGAAACATGATAGCTGAATTAATGACCTATCTGGAGCCTGGTTGCACCAATCCTCGAACTAGTCTACTAGAGAAATCCTTTTTCCAATGCTAAAATCAAACCCCAGTGGAGAGCTGCACTATACCCATTGCGAGTGCTCACAATCAAGGAAAACATGCTGCATATTTTCTTGGCATTTACCACAACGGGCACAAAGTGTGGGGATTTGAAGGCCATGTTTAACAAGTGCCATGCTTGAAGGCAGTGCATGATTGAGTAACCGCCATGTGAACCACTGAATCTTTGCTGGGAGTTCCATAGACCAAAATTTCTTCCACGAAGTAGTGGATATCGCATTTGAAGATGATGTCGAAGGGTGGCAGGAACCTGAATCCACCACTATTATTATTATTGGATTCGTTAGTTAACATTATTAGAAAAATGGTTTCTCTATTTCGTCTCCTTATTCAGCGTTTCGTGTTAGGCATGAAGGGGAGCCGTCAGTGCCGATAATGCACATTATTACTCACTCCGGTCCTTATTATAAGGCATTTTGGTTGTTAGATTTCATATAGTATATTGAAAAAAAAATCTTAAAATTATATTTGCATATTCATTGTGTTCTCCTAATTATTAAGAAATATTTTTAAGATTTTTCTTTCAATTGAAAAAACACACAAGGTGAAACATAGAACTAATCAAAATATTTTATAATAAGCATCAGAGAGAGTATAAAAGAATCTTATTCCGGTCAAAATATCTCTAATCTTTTCATGTACTGGATTTACAAGATCATATAAGAACATGAAATACTACTACCCCACCTTAATTTTTAATACAAATTGTACTAAAAATTTTAAAAAATAAAGATACATATAAAAAGTACAAGGAAACATAGAAAGGAATGATATAACTTAGATCACATTCATTCATTTTAGTTTTTACACTTCTCATTGGGGATTTATGCATCTTAGATGACAAAGTTTAGATTAAGTGAAATAAATTCTTATACGTTTTTTTGTAAACTTTTTTAGTACATATCACTAGTCACAACCCTCTGGTCAGAATGAAGATGGGTGAATCTTCTAACTCCAAGTAAAACTTTTAGGATAATCAAACACGGTATGAAGCTAGCTCCTATTATGGAAAGTAATGGACCCTAGCTATCTTGAATTATCTTACTCCCTCTCTATTTTTGTTTTGTTTCTGCCATTGCAACACATCACACAGCATCACACATGTACATACACTTTTAACCCTTATTTCATCTGCATTGAAGGCTGGTGCCTAAAATGGAGTCCAAGATGGGCCAAATATTATCTATTTCTGTTAAGAATTTGGGCTTTGAAGCACACAAATGGGAACTCATAAACCTAAAAGGCTAAGAGTACTATATCTATACTTTCTTCGGGTGTCACTTGCCTTCACGGATCACGGTGCAGGAAGAATTATTATTAAAAAATTAGTATAAAAAATATTCTTGAGATTTAACTGAATATCTAAAACACCCTTACTCTTTGAAAAAAAATAAAAAATATCTCTCAATCCGTCAATTGATAAGTCAATTATCAAAAATGTCATCCAACGGCTAAAAATTAATATAGGCATATGAATTTAACCAAAAACACTATTATATATAGTTTATATCCTGTAAAAATCCTCCTTGAATTATTTTCAATCCCTAATAAAAATAAAACATCCACTTCTAAATAAAAAATTTCGACTTTCGGGGCTCATAAAAATGAATTTTGAATTAAAAAGTGAATAAATTTGAGTATATTAATCACAAAAGGTTAACATTGGATAGCTTTTTTGGGGCACAAACAGAAGGTTTCTTGGGGCACAAACAGCTTTTTTGCTTTTTTAATTTTTTTTCTTATTTCAGATGTATAAATCAATTTTTTCATAGGACCCTTTTGATAGTTGACTTGCAACTTAAGAAACGTTTTTTAATACTTTTTTAAACAATAAGAGTGGTTTAGATAACCACTTAAACTGGGAGTGTTTTAGCCCTTTTGATACTAACCCAAGTATTGATTCTACTATTTTGGTGGTGTTGACATTATTTTTGGAAGGTCAGAAATATATCGGTCTTTCTTTGATATTGTGCAAGGCAAATTTAGTTTCTTCTCGTTCTAAAGAATCATGGCAGCTGGAAACCCAAAATGTTTGCATGTGGTGATGTTTCTATGGTTAGCAACTTTGCATTTGGGCACTTAATTCCATTTCTGGAACTCTCCAAATTCATAGCCCAGAAGGGTCACAAAGTCACATTTGTGTCCACTAACAAAAACATTGCTTTTGGAAGTGAGGTGGGGATGACTCAAACCCAATTAACGGAAACGAATCTGGGATTAGAGTTATCCGGGGTTCCATTTTTCTGGGCTTACCGAAAACTGAAGGATTCGATTGAGTTGCCTAATGGGTTCGAGGAAAGGGTGAAAGGCAGAGGAATTGTTTGGAGAAGCTGGGCATCGCAGCTGAGAATACTGAGTCACGACTCGGTGGGCGGGTTCTTGACTCACTGTGGTTGGGGATCGGTGATCGAAGGCCTGATGTTTGGTCACCCTCTGATTATGTTTCCATTCGTGATTGATACACTGGGTTGATTGCTCGGGTTCTTGGTGAAAAACAGGTCGGGATTGAGATTCCGAGGAACGATTCCGATGGGTCGTATGTCTGGGCGTTGGTGGCGGAATCAGTGAAGCTGGTTATGGTTGAAGATGGAGGGAGGATTTAGAGGGATAAGGCGAAAGAAACAGGGGAAATATTTGGAAACAAGGAATTGCAAAATGGTTAACTACTTGGAAAACAAGGAGTAAAAGTAAATAGTAAAAACTTGAAGTATCGAAAGACCGGCTCGAATTCATATTAATCGGTAGAACATACACTGAGTAAAATATATGAGTGAATAAATAATGTAAATGAAGTTATGATCACGAATTGTGGTATACGTATCAGGCTATCAGGTTGTTGAACTTGGAAGGATTGTGGTTACTTTGAAAAGACAAGTTATTCTCAACTTTTTGTGACGTTATTGTTTTAGCAACTTGAGGCTGTTGAAGGTGGGAATTATATCACTTCTACTTCAATGGAACTTACTATAGCATTATCAGCTTATTATTATATCATATGATCATAACTTGTGGCTATACGCGGCAACTTAGTGAATTTGTACTTCTAAAACAAAGATATTACTCTCAAGCCTTTTGTCATCCATCTATGATTTTGCCAAGAAAATATCGACATGTGTGTAAACAATGGTTAATTATGAACAAATTTAACGTGATTCTCATAATTAATTACGATTGCTAATAAGAATTTAATATATAGTAAAAATTAAATGATTTGTGTCACTGAATGTTATTTCCGTAGTTTGATTCTTGGCTCCTCTAGTATTGATCCCTGGGTCCAAGGAATTCAAAGTTTCTTAATAGGTCGCAAGTTTTGGCGCGTTGTCAATTGTCACAACTCACAATATATTCTCAAAACAATCAAAGGAAAAATGACGAACCGGGTTCCAAAATTTTCCTAATCCTCTTGCAACATCTCCGTCTCCTCCGTTCATGTCCAATTTGCAAATTACGACTCTGTTGAAGATGTTTCGGATATCTTGCTGAATAAGTAAAATTGGTGGAAATCAATATATATTTCAAATAATGTAATGTATCTTGAAACACACTCTTTATATAATTACTAGGCAAGACCATATACATTTGACCCTCAAGGGCAATTTAAGGACTGGAACCTATCAGATGAAGCAAGGAAGCAACGCCTACTTCCACTTGAAATGTTTCCTTAAAAATCACAGAATGTTTGTTTTTATCGCGGGAACCCATGTTTATTGGGCAGAAAAATTCAACTATTAACAATTTGCGTTCGTGAAATCATGATGGAAATGTCCGCTTTCCCAAATTCCAACGTCTATAAATTTCAAAAGATACTGCAGAAGAAATCAACTAGTAGTATATTTTTATCAATGTTTAACAACTTCATGCATTTTGGTCTTCAATATTACATGGTATATTGCCTTAGCTTGGCGGTGGGTTTGAAAGATACGACTTAAGCGAAAATAATTGCGAGAATTTTGCTTTGTTTTATAAAACTAGTGATCCTGAAATCAGCATACAGATCGAGAGAAAAGTTGTTCGTTGGATACCAAGTTGTCTCGTACATCTTGACCTTCCCCCCCCCCCCCCCCTAAATATTTGTGTCAGAATTGATCTTGTCTAAGGTGACGGTGAATATTGAGCTGCTACCATTGAAAAATTGTCCTTCACAGACTTCCATTGATGCATGTCTCACTATTTCTCGACTACTCCTAGCATCTGCAGCAAACTAGTCAAGGATTGAAATATTGTAAGTTGATTGATGCTCCCCCGTCCTAAAAAATATAGTTCAAGTTAAATTTTAAGATTTGCATGATTTCAATTGCGACTATTTTTCAAAAACTCAATGGGAGTACAATTTAGCACATACGAAAAATCACAAAAGTATTGAACTGTTTTTGACGATGTTGTACGGGGCATGAACAAAATTTCCTTCTAAATATTTTAATTTTAAAGTTACCTCTTTGCAAAGTATTTGTTAGCACCAGTCAAAAAAAAAAGAAAGAAAAAAAGACACAATTTGCAACGTTTTGTCTCATTCTTTACCCATAAATTCTTACCTTGGTGGGATTCAATCCCCTCTAGGCATTCTTTCATACTGTGGTTAGCCTAGTATAATAGACTATTGACAAAGGATAGGCTTGCTAATTAAGATGAATTTGCTTAGAGGGGATCAGGATTGTGTGCTCTGCCAGAATGGTTATGAAACTGCTGCACGCATCTTTTTTGAATGTAAGTATTCTACTGCTATTTTGGAACTGGTTTGTACTTGGCTGGGAATTCGGAAATTGCCCAGTATCCAAAGATGGTGGAGGAAAAGAATCATGGGGGTATGGAGAACTTCAAAGCTAAAGAGACAGATTCTCTTCTCTGCCACAGCAGCAATGATTTACCATTTGTGGGAGGAGAGAAATTAAAGAATCTTTGAAGATAGAAGAAGAGAAGTAGACTGTTTGGTAGGCCTGATCAAAATGGAAGTGAGATGGAGAGCTGAACTCAGTCTTGGACTGAAAAGGAGTATGAAGCAGTCAAGAATTTTGGCTGAACTTTTTTAAGTGTGTAGAAGTAGGACTACAGAGCAGTAGAATCTTTTATAATAGTGTAATTACTTGGTTGTAATATGTACTATCTTCCCATCAATGCAATATTTACAATTTACCAAAAAAAAAACCCTTAAATGAATATTGTTGAACAACCAAAGTTTTTATTAGTTTATTATAAATTTTATTTATTCATGGATGGATTGACATTATTAACTTATCGATAAAAATTAATCACTATTAATTTAAGGTGTACTTTTCAACCGTAGAAGGAATGAAAAGTAACTCCAACTTGCGAAGTGTATACCAATGAGAAGTATTGATGACTAATCTGCGAAATGTTCTTGTCCTGACTGAGGCACAAAAGATTGTTTCGTTACTAATAGTTCTATTTCCAACCTTTGAATCTTGTTAACTGATTAAAGTTATCAGGAACGAGGTTAGATAACTTCATAATTTAGCATATAATACATTTCGTTGTGAGAATGAGGTGCAGTTTAGTGATAAGACTGTTTCCAGTAGGACACGGGTTCGAGTTACGTCGGCGTAAGTGGGGAACTACTATTGATCCCTTTGAAAAAAAAACATGTTTTTGTAATAGTTTAGGTACTTCTAATTAATGTACAGTGATAGAATATGTAATTAAGGAAACTCGAATTAGGGTTTTCGTAGTTGAAGGCTAGGGTTTCTGTATCATTGTCTATATATACCATACTGTACACACCTGATTAATACAGAGAAAATATTTCTTTCATTGTATCATCTTTCTTTCCTGGCCTCTCAAAATTTTTTTAGGGTCTCCGCGCCGCTGCTCATTCTTCTTCGTCTTTCAACAAAAAAAAAAAACAAAAATTTCCCTGGCGGCTTGACTTTCTCTCAGTCGTTCTTCACCAAGTTTTAGTCCAACCATTTTTTTTTTCATTGTAATCCATTCTGTTCGTCAGTATCGTACTGCTACTGCTTTTTCTCCTTGATTCTTCAAAACCTTTAGTTCTGTTCCCGTAGCTTTCATACTCCACTGTCTTCCCTTCCGGCTACTGATGGCTCCTCCTCCCCGGTTCCAAACCCTGTTTCTCAAACATGGAACCAAATTGATTCCATTGTCCTTTCATGGATTCAAGTTGCGGTCTCAACCGATATTTTACAAGCCATCGTCAATCCTATTTCTTCCGTCACCGATCGTGAAGCTTGGTTAACCATCGAAAAGCTCTTTCATGACCGAATCGGTTCCCGTCTTCTTCAGTTGAAGTTACAATTTCATAATTTAAAGAAGGGAGATTTGACTATTAATGACTATAACACAAAGCTTAAAACCTTAGCTGACTCTTTAGCCGTCGTCGATTGTCCAATTTCGGACACTGATTTGGTTCTTTAAATCTTTGCTTGTCTCCCCTCTGATTATCAATCTGTCTCGACCACAATCAGTCACAAAGTACCTTTACAAACATTCTTTGAAACTCATTCAATGTTGTCTTTGCATGAAGTCCAACTCCCGAATAATGCCCCTTTGTCTCCTTCCATTGTGATGCCGGCATTGGTGGCGGCTCCCTCTCCTGACTCCTCGCAGCCGTCCTCTCCAGCCGTCGCTCAGCCGTTCTTCAACAACCATGGTCACGGTCGGGGTAGATCTCAAAATTTCGGGGGTCGCGGATGCTGACGTGGCCGAAATCTAAATTTCGGTCAGTATTCTCCTTCATTTTTTCCATCCTTTTCTAATTATTCCGCTCCAATTTTTTCTCCCAGGAACTGTGCACCATCTCTCATTGGTCTCCCTCCTTCAGCTGAGTCCGGTTCGCTGCCATTTGTGTAATCAACCAAATCACTCAACTCGCGAGTGTTTCTAGTTCCAGCAGCCAGCTTTTTTTTGTCGATCCTCACATTCGGCCTCCTCCTCCATCCATTGACTCTTCCTAGTACATGGATAGTGCTTGTGGTAATACTATGACCCCTCATCAAGGTATCCTTTCTGATTATAAACCTTATACTGGCTCTACTAGTGTTGTCAACGGGAATGGCCATGTTTTACCAATTAAATCTCTGGGAAAACTTCCTTGTTCTTCTTTTAAATTTCCTCATGTTTACTGTGTTCCCTCCATTTAGAAAAATCTTATCTCTGTTTGTCAATTTGCTACTGAAAATCAATGCTCTATTGAGTTTGACCTTTTTGGTTTTTCAGTGAAGGATCTTTGGACGAGGACCTCTCGTCTACATTGCAATAGCAACGGCTCTCTTTACTTCTTTCCCTCAACCGTACTTCATCAATCTCTTGCACCATTCGCATATCTAGCACTCGCTGCTTCTGTTTCTTCACCTGTGTGGCATCAACGTCTTGGTCATCCAAATCCTTCAGTTTTGTCAAGTCTAGTGTCTATTCGAAGCCTTCCTGGGTCAATGGCTTCTCCAAATAAGCTTCACCTATGTCAAGCATGTCAAATTGGAAAGCATCATAGGATTCCTTTTTGGCCTTCTTCCTCTATTACTTTTTGTGCTTTTGATATTATTCACACAGATGTATGGACTTCTCCTTTTCTTTCTTTTAGTGGTTGTAAATATTTTGTGTTGTTCCTAGACGATTTTACTCACTATTTGTGGGTATATCCTCTTAAAAATAAATCTGAAGTTCCTCAGAAATTTGTTGAATTTTATACTTTTGTTCAAAATCAATTTAATGTTTCTATCAAAATCCTTCAGTCGGATGGTGGAGCTGAATATGTTCGCTCTCATTCTCTTCAAACCTTTCTAAAATCTAAGGGCATTCAAATGCACATTTTTTGTCGATACCCCTCAGCAAAATGGCAAGGCTGAATGTATGAATAAAACCTCGCTTAATATGGTCCGTATACTTCTTCATCAAGCCAAATTACCAAACGAGTTATGGGTTGAAGCCTTAAACACTAGTGTTTACCTCTTAAATCGGTTCCCTACCAAATCTACCACCGGTGTCGTTCCTTTCTATCTTTTGTTTGGTTGCCACCCTAATTATGGTATGTTATGGGTTTTTGGTTGCTCTTGTTTTCCAAACCTATCTCACTTAGCCTCTCATAAGTTTAGTCCTCGATCAATTCCCTGTGTCTTTCTAGGTTATCCGGATTCCTATAAGGGATACCGATGCTATGATCCTGTCTCTCACAAAATCTATATATCTCGTCATGTTACCTTTGATGAGACTTCCTTTCCCTATCCCACACTTTCATCTTTGACTCAGGCTCTACAAAAATCGACTTCCCTTTTTAAACATCCCTCCTTTCCCATTCCTAGATCCCTTCCACTTTTAGTTCCTGCATCTTTAAATCAAGCTACATCTTTAGTTTCATCTAATCCTCAAACTATAACATCTTCTCCCTCCGAAAATCCCATTTCACAACCTCGTTTCATAATCTCACAACCTCATCTTATGGTTACTCGCACTCGAGATGGGACCCGAAAACCAAAAGCCATTTTTTTCCCTCACCGCAACTACATCTTCTCCTTCTCTTTCAACTGAACCAGAATCTTTTACTGAAGTTAATAAACACCTACAATGGTGCGCTACCATGAGTGATGAATACAATGCCCTTCTTTCAAATCTCACATGGGACTTAGTCCCTCCACCTCCTTCTGCTAATGTGATTGGTTCCAAATGGATATTTCGAGTGAAACTTAAATATGATGGTTCTCTTGATCGATGAAAAGTACGTTTGGTCGCTCAGGGTTACAATCGGAAACTTAGCCCTGACTATGATCAATTGTTCAGTCTTGAGGTTAAACGTGTGACAATCAGGACTATCTTAAGTATTGCTGCCTCTCGTAAACGGGCCGTTTATCAATTGAACGTTAAAAATGCATTTCTACATGGTCATCTTAATGAAATTGTATACATAAAACAGCCTACTGGCTTTGTTCATCCTGACCATCCTCATTATGTCTGTCGATTGAACAAAGCCCTCTATGGCTTAAAGCAGGCCCCTGGGGCTTGGTTTCACCGTTTTATTACTTTTTTGTTTGCACAGGGTTTTAAAGCTAGTCGATCGGACTCCTTTATGTTCGTTTATTCTATTTGCTCTGACATGGCTGTCTTGCTCCTTTATGTTGATGATATTCTCCTCACAGCTTCTAGTGATCGCCTTCTCAACACTCTGATTTAGTCCGTGAAAGGATCTTTTGCTATGACTGATCTTGGTCTGATTAGCTACTTTCTTGGTGTCTTGATTTCTCCACAATCCAGTGGTTGGTTCTTACATCAATGCAAGTACGCTGAGGAGTTACTGACACGTTGTCACCTTACAGATGCTAACCCTGTTGCCACACCACTTGCTCCATCTTTTCAATTCTCCGTTGATGAGTCTCCACCTTTTCATCTCTTTATCAGAGCTTGGTGGGTGCCCTTCAGTATCTCACATTCACTCACCCTGACATACAGTATGACGTTAATCTTGTCTGTCAGATATGCATGATCCTCGAGAGCAACATTATCAGGGATTAAAGCGTATTTTACGCTACATTAAGGGTACCTTACACTATGGTCTTCATCTTCGTGCTGGCTCTCTCGATCGTATTGTCACATATTCTGATGTTGATTGGGCTGGATGTCCTACAACCCGACGTTCCACTACTGGCTTCTGTGTCTTTTTGGGTTCGTCTCTGGTCTCTTGGTCTTCTAAGAAGCAATCCATTGTTTCGCGATCCTCCACTGAGTCTGAAAATCGTGCTATTGCTACAGCTTTATTAGAAACTGTTTGGTTGGAGCATCTTCTTTCTGAGGTTCACATTAAGCTCCCTAGACTTCCTGTTCTCTTGTGTGATAATGTCTCTGTTACCAACTTGGCCGCCAATCCTGTCAATCATGCCCGAACTAAACATATTGAATTGGATATTCATTTTGTTCATGAACGTGTTGCTGCTGGTCTTCTCTCTATTTTACATATCCCTACTCAGTCTCAACTTGCTGATGTCTTCACAAAGTCCTTAGCGAAAGATAAACTTTATATGTTTAGAACCAATCTAGGATGATACCTCATCCTGCTACGATTGTGGGGGGGGGGGGATGGTAGAATATGTAATTAAGGAAACTCAAATTAGGGTTTTCGTAGTTCACGACTAGGGTTTCTGTATCATTGTCTATATATACCATACTGTACACACATGATTAATACAAAGAAACTATTTCTTTCATACAGGTACCATTTTTTTTAAAAAAAAAAAAAATCCAAACTTCTGAGTATCGATAAATGCAGAAAAAATTTACAGGAAAAACTTATAGGAAATGATGTGTCAATTATCAAAACTATGTCCTAACCTTAAATTCTTAAACCCCAAATGAAAAATGTTACAAAAAATAAATAATTATGAGTCATTCCCTACAAAAATTCTCTCTAAAATTTCTCTATACCAAATCATTATTCTTGAATGCAATGAGAAATATAAAAAGATAGACTTTTCTCACATAGAATTTTTAAGAAAAAATAAACCTCATTAGTCTTTTACTTTACTAAATCTTTTATACATATAGAGTATATTCAGTGCACTGAAAAAAGAATGAATGTATATTCTAATCTCATTACGGCTCTCATCATTATCACGTCCAGGAAAATTTTTAATAAAATGGAATGTGATACCTCATGTTATAAGATAACGAGATTCAAGTAATTTGATACTTCCATCAAACTAATTAAATAAAAATATAAATTAATTACTATACCCAAACAAAAAAACACATTTGAATTTTTTTGGGACGCGGGCAATATGAAAGATATAAATTTATTATAATTAACAATCAATGGTTTATTTTTTTTTTTATTCTCAATCCATACTTGTTGAAAAATGAACATTACAATGGAAAAAGGATTAAAATTATGGGACATTTCTGAACATTATAAAACAAATTTAAAATTCCTTTAATGAGGTGACTTTTATTGGTTAAGAACGAAATTTCAATTATTTCATTCCCTTTCCAGCGACTGAATGCACTCATATAAATATTAGGTGATTGATTGTAAATTTATGAAATTAACAGACCTGTATTTATATAAAGACTTTTACAAAAATTTATTATCTTATAATTTTATTTATTTTGTTGGTAAAGTGTACTAGTCCTTACTTGGAACCATAAAAACTTCTTAGTTATTGATAGAGTTTATTAATTCATGTACTGCTCATTTAGAGAGTTTTGTTAGAGTTAGGTTAACTAAGTAACTTATGTTTACAGAATCTAAATTTTATTCATTAATTGCGAAAAAGTTAACTTAAAAAGTAAAAAGATTAACGCAAGGGTCTGCACATTGATGGGTAAGTGCTTTTAACTGTAATGTTCGTGGTTTGGTTCTATTGTTGCTGTGTTGTAATTCCACTTGTAATATTCTTTATTCTACACTTGGCAGCACAAGAATAATCCATCTTCATAGATTTATCTAATTAATTTATGGTTTTAGATATCTTAATTTTTTTTAGGTAAAATGTAAATATATTACTTTCCAAAACCAAAACTGTCACCTATTTACAAAGTGTTTCCAATGCCCTATCAGCTATCTTTTCTTTACACAACTAAGACTATCACAAACAAAAGAAAAAAAGTCAAAAACCATTTTTGCAAAACTAATCAACCACAACTCCTACCAGATTGATAAAGACTTTAATAGCACCTTCTCACATTCAGTTGGTTTTACCACTTTGCTCCTCACCCTCCATTTTAACTCCTTCTGTATGTCATCAAGAGAACTTGCTGCTGTCTTGCACTTCCCTTCATGAATCAGCTGATTTCTTGCTCTCCATATGTAATAATACCCAGCTGCTATAGTTGCAAAGGCTAACTTTCTTTGCAGGCTATGGCCCTTCCAAACAGACAGCATCCTTTGCCAATTCTTCACTCTCAACCGAATTTCAGTAACATCAACCATTTCCTCATCCCTTGCCACAACTCAGTTGCATACTTGCAATATCTGAAAAGGTGCTCCATGGTTTCAGTACTACTCCGACAGAGAGGACAAGCATCATCCAAAATCACCAATCCCAACCTCTGCAATCTCTCCCTGGTGAGCAATCTTCCATGCCAACACAGCCAAACAGTGAAGCAATGCCTCGGAACGTTCAACTTGTTCCAAATCAGCGCTGCTGCCTTCTGTTTTGGTTGCTTCCCTTTCAGGAAATGATAACCAGAAGCAATGCTATATCTACCATTTTTGGATCCTGTCCAAATATTCTGCTGGAAACCACCTTTTAATTTATCTTTAATACCCAAGAGCTTCTTCCAATGCCATCTTGCTTCCTGTACCACTGGGACATCCCAAAAATCATTTTTCTTCAAATACACCCCATGTAACCATCTAAGCCATGGACTGTCTTTTTTCTGAGTTATTTCTCATATTTGCTTTCCAGTAGCAGCCATATTCCAAATAGCAAGATGTCGGATCCCTAATCCCCTTTCTTCCTTTTTCTGACACACCCTAAGCCACGCAACCAACGGGAAGTATTTTTCTGTTTCATTTTTTCCCCATAAAAAACTCTCTGCACAATCTTTCCACCTGCTCCATTACACTTTAAGGGATAACATACACCATCCCCCAGTAAGAATGCATATGCATCAAAACCGAGTTAATGAGTTGCACCGTACCCGTGTACGATAGATGTCTTGATGACCAACTCTTTAGTCTAATCATTATTTTCTCGACTAAACTTTGGCAATCACTCTGAGACCATGCCCCTGGAGACAGCGGAAACCCTAGGTACACCAGGGGAAATCGACCCTTCTCAAACCCTACTATTGCCTCTATCCTTTTCCTCTTTTCATCAGACACCCCACCTATATATATATATGAGACTATTTCCAGTTTGAATAAAGCCCCGTAGTTTTTCCAAATTCTTCTAATTTTTGCATAACAACCCTTACAGTATCCACCTCTACCTTACAGACTAAAATTAAATCGTCGGTAAAATAAAGGTTGACGATTTCCAGATCTTCACATTGCGGATGGAATTTATGAATACCCCTCTGAACTTCATCTTTAAACAGTCTAGTAAGACACTCCATTACTATAACAAATAGTAACGGAGATAAAAGGTGTCCTTGTCTAATCCCGTGTTTCCCCTTAATGAAACCAGTTAAGTTCCTCCCATTTAGGTTCACTGAAAAAGAGCAAGTGGTCACACATTGCATAACCCATGTTACAAAACTCATTGGGAAGCCAAAACCAATCAACGCTTCGAAAATGAACTCCCAATTATACTATCATATGCTTTTCTAAGATCAGTCTTCAACAAATATCTAGGTGTGACAGCCTTTTCTCTATATAATCTAACAAGCTCCTGGTTGAGTAATACATTATACTTAAACGATCTACCCTTTACAAAAGCCCCTTGATTAGGGTTGATCAAATCAGGCAACACCCAACTTAATCGCAAACTCAGAATTCTCGTAATATATTTATAAAAGGTATTACACAAGGAAATAGGCCTAAACCACTAGCATCCCTGGCTGATAAACATTTCGGAATGAGATAGATTAGTGTAGAGTTTACCTGAGTGAGTAGTTGCTTTTCTACACCAAACTCCTTGACTGCTTCAATGACATCCTCTCCAACAGTCTCCCAACAAGCTCTGAAGAATCCACTTCCGAAGCCATCAGGTCCGGGACTCTTACTAGGATGAATACAAACATTGCTCTCTTTATCTCCTTTGCTGAAAATTCCTTACACAATCTTATCTGATCTGTTAAACTCACTTTCGGCCCCTGATCAAACACTTGCTTTCCTGCTGGAATCCTGCAAACCTCCACCCGCAGCAGATTCTGAAAAAATTCCAAAAAATGTCGTTCCACTCTTTGCCAATCCTCTACTACCTCCCCCTGTTCATTTTGGAAAGATAAGATTCTGTTTCGAGCCTTCTTTTCTTTGATCATTGCATGGAAATAGTTTGTATTTTAATCCCCTTGTTGACACCACCTTTCTTTGGCCCTTTGTTCTCTGAAGCTTAGGACAGCTCTTCCTAACTTCATATATTCTTCCATAGTAGCTTGAATAACTTCCAGTCTCCTCTGAGCTTCTAAGTATCTACCTTCAATATCACTAAAATTTACTTTATTCATCTCTTTTAGCAGTCCTTTTAGGCTCTTTATTTTCGAAACCAACTGAAATTGCTTTGTTCCTATCACTTCCTTCTGTCACACAACCTTCACAAGCTTCTGAAAACCTTCCCCTTCTATCCACATATTGTAGAATTTAAAAGGTCTCTTCCCATTTACACACTGATTATTCCATTGGATCATCAGTGGGCAGTGGTCCGAGATCCCTTCCTGGAGCACATTCACATATGATAGGGCTATTAATGTAATCAATAGATCTACGTAAAATTACTCATAACACAACAACATATAAACTAATAAAAGTTCTTTTTTTTTTCGGGGGCAAGCCAAAGAAAAGCATTGATTACTTATGAAAACAATGGTGGCTTAACTATAAAGCCACTAAAGCATCCGCTTTAGACTCCCCAAATTCATAGTCTCTGTTATATTATTGATAAATATATCTTTAGACAAAAATCTAAAGGTCACATTTATGTAAATAAATCAATAACTAGTTATGCTTATTGTATTTTTTTACAACGTTCTAAAAGTAATTTTTCCATTTTCAAACTAAAGTTACTAATTAAATATTATTTAAGTATAAAATGGCTAAGATTTGCATATTTATTAGTTCAAAAAAATACTTCAATCAAAGATTGGGTAAACTTATAAGGATATAGCGACAATATGCTAATCACACTATTACGAAAAAAAATAAATTATTCATGACCTCTTTTAAGATTAAGAGTCGCTTACTATCTCAAATTAGTAGCTAAAGTAAAATTGTTACAAGTTAATACTTCTGAAAATTTGATTAGAATTTATGTTAAGAGAAACTTAGAAAATATTGAGAGGCCCTAATTTGAAAAATGGTTTTAGAGCCCCTATATGTTTGAGCCGCCCTTGTATGAAAATGTACTAGTCTCATGTTCATCTGCTGAGATTGAATATCGTGCTATGAGTACTACGACTTGTGAGCTGCAATTGTTAAAATCTTTATTTTTTAGTCTTGGTATTACGCATTCTTAGCCTATGCGTCTCAATTGTGATAGTTAGATCATACTGTCGCTATAGATAGCGGTTCTCATTAGAATTTAATTTAATTACTACTATTTCAGCTTTAATTTTACTACTACTATTTCAGCTTTTAGAGCCTTGGACGAATTCCAAAACTCTCCAACACTTGCTTACATAAGGATGCTGAGAGTGCCTCGTTGAAAACTCATTTTACAAGAAATCCAATAGTCAGACTATTGAGTTTTCCTATATAATTGCATAGTTTTGTTTCAGGTATTATTTTTCTTAACGAAGTTTATGGGAAGAGATTCAGAATTTATTGACGAAATCAGACTCTGTATGTTGATAATTAATTAAAGGAAAAAGGACAAAAACTCCCCCGAGTTATGTCCGAAGGACAAATTACCCCCCGACATTTGTTATAAAGACAATAACCCCCCTTCCACCAGGTTAAAGGACACTTTGTCCCCTGCATTAGCAAATCTTAGTGTAAAAAGACACAAATGTCTTTAAATCTAAAAAAAAAATAATTTACACCAAGCCTACCTTCCAACCAACTCGTTTATTTTTTTAAAATTATAGATTCTATTACCGCCATTTTAAATCCGTCTTTGACTCTATTTTGATGCATTATTTCTCCCTATCACTGCCGTCTCAATAAAAATAAACTCGAGATTGAGAATTTAATCTATAAAAACCATAAATTCTATTTACAATGCCGCCTCAATAAAAATAAACCTGAGATTGAGAATTTAATCTTTCCAAATCATAAATTCTATTTATATGCATTATTTCTCTCTATCACTGCCGCCTCAATAAAAATAAACCCGAGATTGAGAATTTAATCTGTCACAACCATAAATTCTCAATCTCGAGTTAATTTTTATTGAGGTGACAGTGTAAATCGAATTTAAGGTCTTAATAGATTAAATTATCAATCTCGGATTTATTTTTATTGAGGCAACAGTGATAGAGAGAAATAATGCATCAAAATGGAGTCATCGGCGAATTTAAAATGGCAAAAAATAGAACTTATAATTTTCTAAAAAATAAATGAGTTGGTTGGAGGGTAGATTTAGTGTAAAAAAAAATTCTTTTTAGATTTACGGGTATTTATGTCTTTTCACACTAAGATTTGCAAATGCAGGTGCCAAATTGTCCTTTAACCTGGCAGTAGGGGGGTTATTGTCCTTATAACAAATGTCGGGGGGCAATTTGTCCTTTGGATATAACTCGGGAGGAGGGGGTATTTTGTCCTTTTCCCTTAATTATATGGGAGAAAATTTGTGATACT
This sequence comes from Oldenlandia corymbosa var. corymbosa, assembly GCA_949775105.1. Taxonomy (NCBI): domain Eukaryota; kingdom Viridiplantae; phylum Streptophyta; class Magnoliopsida; order Gentianales; family Rubiaceae; genus Oldenlandia; species Oldenlandia corymbosa. The sequence continues at coordinate 4,895,237 of OX459123.1, forward strand.
ATGGAAGTACCTAGGTAGTTAGAACAAGAGAGAAAAAAAAAATGCAGAGGTCGCACGGAATAACATAGATGTCTACTTCATCTCGGCTTCATGTCAGTATATTCCCTTTTTTAACTGGGAGACTATTGAGCGCCCTAATTTTTTCTTTTGAGCGCCATGATTTAATAAAAAGACAATTTTGTCCCTAGCAGTTTTTATAAATTCATAGTTTCAATTTCATTCTTTAAATTCTTAAATCAATCTTTCAAATTCTTTGAAATTTTTTCATTCCTAAAGCCAAAAAAATTCAAATTCAATGGCGGAACAAAATCAACGGCTACGGAAACAAGCACGGGAGCACAAGGTACGTAAACATTAGTTAAAATCTCGATTTTTTTTTTTAAAAAAAAAGAACTTCTGCCCCGGCCGGCGAAGAATAAACTCACCCGGGCAGAAAGGCCGGCACCGGAGATCTGCGCCAGCTCTGAAAGGGGTGGCGACGAAGCTTTTCTGCCTCGGCAACGATATTCTTCACCAGTCGGGGCCCTTCGCCACCCTGTGGGAGGGGGGGGAGGCGAGAAAAAGTCTCGCCACGTGTTGGCCGCCTGGCGAGATTATTTGGCGCCGGTCATGTGCCAGCCCGGGTATATTTAATTTTTTTTGTATTTTAATTTAATTGTTACTTATTAATTGTAGAATAAATATTTGTATTATTATTTATTATTAGTATATGTAAATCTTATGAATTTTAGTTTAATTATTTATTATTAGTTTAATTTATTATTTTATAGTTTAATCTTAGGAAGTTATTTTAATTAGTTTAATTTATTTAGGAATTATTTTTATTAATATGGTTAAATTTAAGTAAATAATTTATTAATAATATTTATATTTAGAAATTTATGACAAGCCGTCCTCACACTAGTCAAATAATTAATTACCTACTTAATACAATTACTAGCAGTAAAGCAAAAAGCAGGTCGATCCCACAGAGAAGGTTACCAAGTAACGGTTAAAATTATTTCTTATTATTATTTAGATTAATAATTTATCAATTTAAACTAATCTAAACGTAAAACTATCAATTACAACTAATTTAAGATTTTACACAAATAAAAGAAAACCTAGGGCAAAGGGTTCACCAACTGACTACTCAGTTTAACTCAACTTATAGATGTGTGACTTTAGACTTTTATTAATCTCACAAGGATTCACCTATTTAAGAAATATTCACTGTCGTGATATAATTCTTTTACTTAAACTAACCCTATGACTACTGTCGTGCCTATAGGGATTAATAAAGGCACATTAAGAACTTTAGAATCTCTAGCTGCAAAGGCGGTGTTCCTACTGTCGTGGCTCACTACCTAAGTTTAATATTCCCATGAACTAATGTTAACCTTCAACCGTCGTTCCTTCAATTAAACACCTTTTAAGCATGCAAGAATAAAAGCAAGATTATTAAATATCAACTAATGAAAAAGTCACAATCATAAATTAAATTAAATTAAATAGTACGGCGGCTACATCCAAAAACCCTAGATTAAATAATTTAGCTACACATCATCTCAAAAATAAATAAAACAATGAAATCCGAGAGAACTAAGCCAAAAGTTGAGTCCGCAAATTTCCTATAGGATCATATTCTGGCAACCCCACACTCAACCTATATTGATTGACCTCTTCAATAAGTTGTTGACCTTTTTCACTTTGCAATTCTCAAGAGCTCCCTCTCTAACACTAAGTTGGGGTTGAGCAGGTGCCTGCTAATACAAAAATCCTAACTCTCTCAGAGAAGGTTGACGAGGTGATAACTGTAAGGCTGCTAGCTCTCTAAGATTAGGTTGATGAGCTGCTAACTCTCTTAGAGTAGGTTGACGAGCTGCTAACTCTCTTAGAGTAGGTTGAGGAGGTGGTGGTTGATATACTAATGCATTTGAGTGGTAACAATCCTCTTGAGAGAAATATGAATCATTTTTCTTCTCGATGTCATCCAGCAATTTATCAATTCTCTCCAAACATGACAACATCTTAGGACTCATATACACGCTCTCAAAACCAAAATTGTACCCAGCATCAAATGAGTATCCCTGATAATCAGAACCATAATAAGGATCAGAAGACGAATTGTTCCAAGAGTACGGATCTTCTTGATATGTAGGATAGTCTCCATATTCAGAATCATAGCCATAATACGGAGTCTCTTCATATCCATAGTTAAAATTCTCCATAATAGCTCAAATATCCTACAAAAAAAATATTGACACAAGAAAGAACAGAGAATAAAAATAAAAATAAAAATAATAAATTAATAAAACAAAGGAAACTATATACAAATCTGAATTAATAAAAGAAATAATCTAGTTTTGATATTGGTTAGTTCCTTCCCCGGCAACGGCACCAAATTTGACAAGCCGTCATCACACTAGTCAAATAATTAATTACCTACTTAATACAATTACTAGCAATAAAGCAGAAAGCAGGGTCGATCCCACAGAGAAGGTTACCAAGTACCGATTAAAATTATTTTTTATTATTATTTAGATTAACAAATTATCAATTTAAACTAATCTAAACGTAAAACTATCAATTACAACTAATTTAAGATTTTACACAAATAAAAGAAAACCTAGGGCAAAGGGTTCACCAACTGACTACTCAGTTTAACTCAACTTATAGATGTGTGACTTTAGACTTTTATTAATCTCACAAGGATTCACCTATTTAAGAAATATTCACTGTCGTGATATAATTCTTTTACTTAAACTAACCCTATGACTACTGTCGTGACTATAGGGATTAATAAAAGCACATTAAGAACTTTAGAATCTCTAGCTGCAAAGGCGGTGTTCCTACTGTCGTGGCTCACTACCTAAGTTTAATAGTCCCATGAACTAATGTTAACCTTCAACCGTCGTTCCTTCAGTTAAACACCTTTTAAGCATGCAAGTGGTGATCAAATACTAACATGGAATAAAAGTAAGAATATTAAATATCAACTAATGAAAAAGTCACAATCATAAATTAAATTAAATTAAATAGTACGGCAGCTACATCCAAAACTCTAGATTAAATAATTTAGCTACACATCATCTCAAAAATAAATAAAACTATGAAACCCGAGAGAAGTAAGCCAAAAGTTGAGTCCGGAAATTGATCCAATGCTGCTCCTCTTGGCGATGATGGTGCGTGGGTTTTTAGGGGTGAGGTTTGGTGGTGTAAGGAGGTGATTTAGTTGGTCGTGGAGTTGGGGGGGAGTTGATGATGATGATGAGATGGTGGGATGAGATGGTGCTGCGGCTGGTGTGCATGGAGATGGGGAGAGGTGATGGTCGGTGGAGGAGTTGGTTAAGACTCTCCCAAAAATAAAAACCTAATCCTTTTTTTGTAGGCTTTCGTCAAACCCTATTTCTTCAGGAATAAGAAAGCTTATTTCCCAATTAAAATTGGGATTAAAATTTTTGCGATTTCTTCCTCATTAGTTCTTACAATCTTCATTTAGGCCCTTTTTAGTTGCTCTTTCTTTTCAATTTAGTCCAAAACCTCAACAATTCTTCCATTTGAGTACAAAACCTACAAATAAAGATAAAATCATATAAATAGCATATTTGTACTCAAAATATATTGCAAAAATCACAAATTAGGGATATAATAAATAGGTAAAATATAAGCATATCAAATACCCCCAAACTTGAATTATTGCCTGTCCTCAAGTATTTCCAAATATTAAAACAAATAAAAACAGTTAATTATTTTATAACGCGACCTCAGAGATTTAATATCATATTACACAAAGATCTCCACTACCTCTAGTATGGACTACCCAACAATATGAAAACTATAGCTACTTTTAGCCTCCACGCTTGTGTGTGTGTGCACGATCCGTTTCTTAGGAACATCAATTTACATTTAACATAGAAAACAAAAGCTCTGCTGCAAATATGCCAAATATTAAGACTTTAACTTAGATTCACATTTCACACTCTAATGCAATGGACCGCCAAACATACTATGAAGTAGAAGGACTTATCTCACAGACAACCTATTCCCCCTCGTAACCCATTCTTCGGTCCATGCGGCTTTTCTTCAGGACTCTTTCCAACTCAGGCCACTACCCAGAGCTTTTTTCCACTTCTTTACATAGTGGCTCAGCAACTTAGGGCAGTCTATATATCTATTTTTCCTCACCGGGCCCGAGGACTCTCCGCTCAGGTTTCTAATTCCTTACCTCTCATTGGGCTAGCATCAATATTGAATGCTCTTCCTTTTTCCCTCATTAAAATTAACCTAACCTCAGAAGCGTCCGCCAACACCCCTCCCCCAAACTTACTTAACACAAAGTGTCAAAGCAATAAGGTTTTTTAAGGCTGATATTGGGTTAATGCCTTGCTTTTCCTTCACAACATGATGGGTTCCACATACATATCATATAAGTATGAGCGAATCAAACACAACTTTCATGGCATATCTACATCAAACTCATGTAACTATGTCTTACTTTACGCTTATCCCACAGTCACGACTAAGTGCATAAAAAGTAGGGTATTCAAAGCAACATATTGAATTACACAAGTTAAGCAATACAATTCAAAATAGTCTAATTCTTAAATGCTATAGATAATCAAACCAACTTCATCCTAGGCCTTTTTGGATGTTCAATTTTTTTAAATTTTTTATGGGTTTTTTTTTTAAAGAAAGATAAACACAAAACACAAATAAAACACAAACCACAAATATTCCTCTCCCCCACACTTAAAGCATACATTGCCCTCAATGTATAAAACACAAAAGACAAGACAACCAAGTGAAAAGAAACGAAAAGACAAATTTAAAAAAAAATGAAAAGAAATGACATAACCTTGGGAATGTGAAGCGGAAAACGGAAATTGTTGAAATTGAAGAATAAAGAGATCTGTTGCATAACCATCCAAGTATTTTCCATCACCATTTATTCTAGAGAGTAGCTGCCACACATAAACAAAAACAAAGTTAAATTTTATCAGGTAGCTGATTAAGAAAAACCACGAAAATTTAGAAATCAAAGATTTCCAAATAATCAGAAACAAAAAACTCAACCATCACTTATTCATGACGTATAAAATAAAATAAAGAAAAATAAAATGTTGGGTTGTCTCCCAATAAGAGTTGTTTTAAAGTCTTTAGCCGGATTCCAAGACTGATCTGTCAGAGTACCCATCTCGATACCAGAAGAAACCATGTTCAGCAGCAACAATGAATCTCTTGTAGTGGCTCTCCTTGCCATGAGAAAATATAAACTTATACTCTAAGACCACTCTATCCTCTTTCTCAAATTCAATCTTGTACCATTGATCCTCTTCTTTGTTTTCCATTGAATCAACGTTCACATCATCCACACTATCTCTTATACTATGGACAACCTCGCCACATTTGTGTACTTGAAACCTTTCTTTTGAAACTATAGGAATGTTCTGCTCAGTAAAATCAACTTGATCTACATCCTTGTTACCAACTCTCAGAATGAGCGAATCATGCTTAACTACTATGTATATACCAGAAGAATCAGGAGAACTTATAATATCTAGACTTGTAATGTCTTCGGTCTCTTCTAATTCTTCACATTCAAGCTCAGTTTGAGATGGTGGATGGGGAGACATGACCAATGAATCATCATCAGAAATCTTCTCATTCTTATTCAATTTAAGCAAATTTCCTATAGGATTATATTCTGGCAACCCCACACTCAACCTATATTGATTGAACTCTTCAATAAGTTGTTGACCTTTTTCACTTTGCAATTCTCAAAGAGCTCCCTCTCTAACACTAAGTTGGGGTTGAGCAGGTGGCTGCTAATACGAAAATCCTAACTCTCTCATAGTAGGTTGACGAGGTGATAACTGTAAGGCTGCTAGCTCTCTAAGATTAGGTTGACGAGCTGCTAACTCTCTTAGAATAGGTTGACGAGCTGCTAACTCTCTTAGAGTAGGTTGAGGAGGTGGTGGTTGATATACTAATGCATTTGAGTGGTAACAATCCTCTTGAGAGAAATATGAATCATTTTTCTTCTCGATGTCATCCAGCAATTTATCAATTCTCTCCAAACATGACAACATCTTAGGACTCATATACACGCTCTCAAAACCAAAATTGTACCCAGCATCAAATGAGTATCCCTGATAATCAGAACCATAATAAGGATCAGAAGACGAATTATTCCAAGAGTACGGATCTTCTTGATATATAGGATAGTCTCCATATTCAGAATCATAGCCATAATACGGAGTCTCTTCATATCCATAGTTAAAATTCTCCATAATAGCTCAAATATCCTACAAAAAAAATATTGACACAAGAAAGAAAAGAGAATAAAAATAAAAATAAAAATAAAAATAATAAATTAATAAAACAAAGGAAACTATATACAAATCTGAATTAATAAAAGAAATAATCTAGTTTTGATATTGGTTAGTTCCTTCCCCGGCAACGGCACCAAATTTGACAAGCCGTCGTCACACTAGTCAAATAATTAATTACCTACTTAATACAAATACTAGCAATAAAGCAGAAAGCAGGGTCGATCCCACAGAGAAGATTATCAAGTACCGGTTAAAATTATTTTTTATTATATTTAGATTAATAAATTATCAATTTAAACTAATCTAAACGTAAAACTATCAATTACAACTAATTTAAGATTTTACACAAATAAAAGAAAACCTAGGGCAAAGGGTTCACCAAACGACTACTCAGTTTAGCTCAACTTATAGATGTGTGGCTTTAGACTTTCATTAATCTCACAACGATTCACCTATTTAAGAAATATTTACTGTCGTGATATAATTCTTTTACTTAAACTAACCCTATGACTACTATCGTGACTATAGGGATTAATAAAAGCACATTAAGAACTTTAGAATCTCTAGCTGCAAAGGCGGTGTTCCTACTGTCGTGGCTCACTACCTAAGTTTAATATTCCCATGAACTAATGTTAACCTTCAACCGTCGTTCCTTCAGTTAAACACCTTTTAAGCATGCAAGTGGTGATCAAATACTAACATGGAATAAAAGCAAGAATATTAAATATCAACTAATGAAAAAGTCACAATCATAAATTAAATTAAATTAAATAGTACGGCAGCTACATCCAAAACCCTAGATTAAATAATTTAGCTACACATCATCTCAAAAATAAATAAAACTATGAAACCCGAGAGAAGTAAGCCAAAAGTTGAGTTCGGAAATTGATCCAATGCTGCTCCTCTTGGCGATGATGGTGCGTGGGTTTTTAGGGGTGAGGTTTGGTGGTGTAAGGAGGTGATTTAGTTGGTCGTGGAGTTAGGGGGGGAGTTGATGATGATGATTAAGGTAATGATGGTGGGATGAGATGGTGCTGCGGCTGGTGTGCGTGGAGCTGGGGAGATGTGATGGCAGCGGAGGAGTTGGTTAAGACTCTCCCAAAAATAAAAATCTAATCCTCCTTTTATAGGCTTTCGTCAAACCCTATTTCTTCAGAAATAAGAAAGCTTATTTCTCAATTAAAATTGGGATTAAAATTCTTGCGATTTCTTCCTCATTAGTTCTTACAATCTTCATTAGGCCCTTTTTAGTTGCTCTTTCTTTTCAATTTAGTCCAAAACCTCAACAATTCTTCCATTTGAGTACAAAACCTATAAATAAAGATAAAATCATATAAATAGCATATTTGTACTCAAAATATATTGTAAAAATCACAAATTAGGGATATAATAAATAGGTAAAATATAAGCATACCAATTTATTAGTAGCTTTTTGGGGGATTTAATTTATTTAAATTAATTAGGTTAATTATGAAAGTTATTATAATTAATTTAATTAATGAAGTTTTTTTGTAGGATTGGTGGTTTAATTATAGTTAGCCTCAAATAATATGTGATATGTATAAATTAAAATATTTAGTATTGGAAAATTAAATAAATAATGATTAAGTAAATACAAAAAAAGAGGTTAGATTTTTTGGGTTAAAATTAAATAATAAAATATGTATGTAATTACGTAGGTTTACTTGGGTCGTTCCACAGAGATGCCAATCAACCGCTCAAAATATGATTAAAGTACAGAAAAGAAAGTAAATGAGTTGAACAGATTGTCACTTGGAAGAGTACGGATAGTCACTTGACAAAGTGAAGAGGCAGAAGCGTCAATCATCTTCCTATCTTTATGATCTAGTTTTGATTCAATATTCCTTTATTGTATGATTAGTTGTTTGATCAGGCACTTTTTTTATTTATAATTCCTTCCAGACAGAATAAAGAGTCCTAGATTATCTAAATCACCTACCTTCCAGTCAAAGTAATTTATTAATCTAAGCCATTAAATACTTAAACCCTCTTCGATTGCCTATGTCATTCACCTAACTTTCGTTGATGTCTAGAATCGCAGGGTAAATTTCCTCCATTGTCATAGACTAGATTAAGCAGTTCTAAGATTATGCTCCCCTTCCAGATCTTCATAACCATGCAAGGACATCTAATTAAGTGGCCAAGTTAATTAAAAAGTTAATTAAATCACTTATCTAGGCACAAAACTTCATCAAGGAAACTGAATCAAAACTTTCACATAGAGAGAGTAGGGATTGAACCCTTAACTGAGTTAGCTACTCATGTTTATTGAGTTAAACATGAGAGCAACAGAGTACAAAAGATAAGACATAAATCTGGATCAAATGGTTAGAGAAAAGAAAGGGAAGCTGGTAGCAGGGACAGTTTCTGTCTGCTCACTATTGCGAGTGGTGTTTGTCACTTGACAAAGTGACAGTCTGCCTCCTTGTTCTTGCTACTACCCTGTTTATAACCTTCTATACTGTCTTTGTAATTGAATCTAACTACCCAATCTGTTGTTTTTTCTACTGCTATTGGCTGACTATTTATAGAGATTTGGAGAGGCTTGGGTTGGTGGAGTTCTGGCATGTTTTGCAGTTTTTCACAGCAGAGGAGACAGCAAGTTGCAGCAGCCAAAAGCAATTCTTTATTCAGCAACTTGCCCAATTGGCAACTTGCTCAATTGGCAAGAGCAAGTTGCTGCCTTCTCTGATTAGCTCTTCCTTCTTCAGCCGCAATCAACCATCTTCTACTCATCATTGCTGCTTCTTCTTAGTCTTCTTCTCCGACGCCTTCTCACCATTTGCAGCCACAAATCTCCACTTCTTCATTCTTTATTCCCCACAGCTGAATTTTCACTAGTCAGTCAGCAGCATCAGCAGCATGCTTCCTCCATCATTGTGTCTTCAGCCCCTAATTCAGCCTGAATCTTCTGCCCTTTTCTTCCTTGTTTCCTCGGTCACTTGCTATGCCATTGCTCACCCTTCTGCAGTAGGCAATCCATCAACTCAGTAGTAGCATCAGTTTGTAAGTAGCAGAGTTACAGCTGCTGTTTATCACATATTCTCCCTCTTTCTCTTCTTCCCCTTCCAAGAGCACAACTTGCAGTGATGGCAAGGCAATTTCCTTTCTTGGGCACTAAAATTTCAGCTCGAGGCTCCTCTTTGATTGACAGCAGCAACAGCTACTACAGCAGCAATCAGGCAGCAGGGCAGTTGCCCTTCTTCCTTTCAATTGCTGTAGATTCTTCCAAGTTGTGATTATCTGCTGTCATTCTTCCTTCCTTAGCAAGGATTTCTCCACTTGCTCCACCTCTGATCGACCTTCCAACAGCCCAATTTCCAGCAGCTTCCATTGCAGTCCTTTCTTATGCCTTTTTGTGCAATGTAGCCCTCATTTATGCTGATTTTCCACATTGGTCCTCCGAGATACCTGAACTGAAAAATTACCCCCGAAAGTGAACTAATCATAACTAATTGACACTAAATTATAAGTAAAAATGAGTAAGAAATGCCTGCTAAAAGGGTATATATTTTTATGTTATCACCCATTAACATGCTCACTCTATTTTCTATAGTAAGCTAAAATTAAGTGGGCTATTATTTATCGTCTACTAAATTATTCACCCCGTCCAAACATATTGATTTTGCTCCTTTAATTGAAATTCAAATTCCATTAAAATTTAAACAACTTCAAACTCTGATCTAGAGCAATTGAAAACTTGGAACAAATGGAGGATCAGTGCAAAGGAGTAGCACAAGGCACGACAAAGATACGAGTAACTTTTTTTCCCCAAATCTAGAAAAGAAAAAAGTGAAAAAAAAAAATTTGGGTGCAGGGTTTGCAGCGAACCAGCCCGCGGCGATCTGAAGATTCCATCGAGCCAGCTTCCCACGGGTTGGAAGCCAGTGTAAAATGATGTCACTATTTCTGGTATACTTCTAACTGGAAACTATTGGATATTTCTAACTTAAAGTCGTCTGTCTTGCAGGAAAATTAAAATGGCATACCTGGTTTGCGAGTGATTGTTGGAGACTATGGGGACAAGGAATGAGGAAGTTTTCAACAAATGAAACGATGTTTCAAAGATCCCTATTCTTCACAATTATCCCGAGTGATGGAAATTGGTCGTTCCAATAAGGGTTTTGCTAATAGGAATGACTATTCTGAACTACCTCATCTTCAGTAGCAACGGACTCTGAAATAAGACAAAGAGTAAGATGAATTTGTCTATTTACAATATTTATCAAAACCTAATTTATCATTTTCTGTACAAGATAAATAAAAATATTTTCCTAGTCTATCGTCCCCTCGCAATAGCAGCAGGATTAACAATCATGCTAAGATTGGATCATAAAACGGTAAACTTGTCCTTCGAAAGGGACTTAGTGAATACATCAGCTTGTTGATTCTGTGTGGGAATGTGTTGGATAGTTAAAGAACTATCAGCTACTATTTCACGAACAAAATGAACATCCAGTTCGATGTGCTTAGTTCTTGCATGATTGATTGGATTTGCAGCCAAATAAGTTGCGGAAACATTGTCACAAAAAATGATAGGACAACGAGGTAGCTTGATATAGAGATCAGATAAGAGATATTCTAACCATCTGGTTTCAGCCAAGGCCGAAGCTAGTGCCCTGTATTCAGATTCGGCGGATGATCGGGAAACAGTTGCTTGCTTTTTGGACGACCATGAGACTAGAGAGGATGCAAGAAACACACAGAATCCAGTTGTTGATCAGTGAGTGAGGGGACGTCCCGCCCAATTGATATCAGAGAAAGTAGTCAGACGATCAAAGAAGCCAGCCTTCAAGTGCAAGCCATAATCAAGAGTACCCTTAACATACCTAAGTATGCGTTTAACAGCTTGAAAATGTTGCTCCGGAGGATTGTGCATCTGTTGACAAATAGAGTTGACAGCATGTTGGAGATCAGGCTATGTGAAAGTGAGATATTGGAGAGTGCTGACTAAACTTCGATAAAGAAATGGATTGGAAAATGGAGGAGAATCCTCAGTAGAAAATTGGAAACTAGGAGCAAGTGGAGTATGGATTGGTTCAGCATTTTGGAGATTGCTGTGAACCAACAACTCTTCGGCATATTTACGTTGATGAAGGAACCATCCATTTTGGTGTTTGGCAATAGAAATGCCAAGAAAAAATCTAATCGGACCAAGATCCATCATAGCGAATGCTTTCTTCATGGAGTTGATGAGAGAAGAAAGTAAAGAGTCATCCGAAGCTGTTAGTAAACTATCATCGACATATAATAAAAGGACAGCTATTTTGTTTCCAATTTTTAAAACAAGCATCGAAGAGTCGGCTCGATTACATTTGAATCCTTGGCCAGAAAGAAATGTTGTAAAATGATGGGCTTGCTTTAAGACATAAAGAGCTTTGTTCAATCGACAGACATAATGTGGATGATCTGTTTCATATAGACAATTTTGTTTAAATGGCCGTGCAATTTTTAACATCCAATTGATGAACGGTCCATTTAAAAGATGCATCAAGGCTTAAAACAGTCTGAATTGTCACTGGCTTAACCACCAGACAAAACATTTGATCAAAGTCGAGACCGGGTTGTTGATTGTAACCCTGAGCAACCAAATGAGCCTTGCATCGATCTAAGGAAAGGTCAGATTTGAGCTTGACGCGATAAATCCATTTTGAACCGATAACATTTGCATTAATTAGGAGGAGGAGCGACCAGTGTCCATGTATTATTTTGTAAGAGAGTCAAGCCATCTCCAAACATAACAGAATCATGACCAGAATAAGGAGAAACAGTGGACAACATACCTTTGTCACCAATCATATGGTTGGTTGTTGCGAAATCAGAAGACCAATCATGATCAATTACCGAATTATCCAGCGTGAGTGCAGCTAAAGCCTGAAGAAGAGTGCCATCATCATTAGATTGAGGCAAAATCTGAGGAATCCACCAACAAATTTTTGCAATGTGACCAGGACGACCACAATATTGATAAATCTCGTTCCAGTACAGATCCCTTTCGGCAAAAGACATGCGGCGAGCACCATGAGGAAGATTCTTATGCGGTAGTGATGAGCAAGCAGACTGAGGAGACTTAGATTGTTGGGCCTGGAAACCACGTCCCTGAGAAGTGAATTGAGGCGGTCTGGGAGAATACACATGAGAGGGCTTGGATTGCGGACTGTAGAAAGCAAGGTGAGACGACAAGGAAACATCAGAGTGAGTGGAGAACCAGTTGCGCCACTGATCGAGATTTTGGAGTTGATCAACCAGTTCTGAGTATGTAGGCCTGGGTGGTTTCAGCATCGTTGTAGTGAATGTCTCGTACTGAGGACAGAGACTGTTGAGAAGGCAGTATACCTTCTCTGGATCAGGAAGTGGTTTACCAATTGTGGTGAGACTGTCGCATAGACTTTTAAACAGACGAATGTAGTCGGTGATGGATTTTCCTTCATATTTGCAAAGGTAAGTGAGTTGTTGCCGAAGTTTGAACTCCCGTTCTTGTGAATTATGGGCATAGGCATCTTTGAGTGTAGTCCAGGTAGCGTGTGATGTATCTAGTCCGATGACAAGGCCAAGGGAATCCTCCGAGAGTGTACCAATAATCCAACCTCGCAGAAGTCGATCAGACTTTTGCCATGCAGTGAATCTCTTAATTGATCAGACTTCTTAAAATCCTAATCTCCCTGTTTGATAAACCAATTAAGCACTTAAAACTTATTAATTAAGTACTTAATTGATTAGCATTGTTTGATAACACACTATCATAACAACTTAATTGCTTAAGAACTTAATTTATTAAGGACTTAAATTTTAAGTGTGTTTGATAACTCAAATAGGATGTCATAATAAATTAAGTGGGTCTGAAATGCTAGTACAAATGTGAACCTAAAAGTAAGTGATAGGCCTATCACTTATGTCTGAACTGAATTCTTGAGACGATTTTTTTTCTATTTATTTATTTTTATATTTATACTTTGATATTTTATCTTGAAATATTTTTATTAATCATGATGTCTAGTTCTAAATTAAAATTTATGTAAATTATTTTTTATTTAATAAATATTTATTTTTATATAAAAATTAAAATCCATTAAATTCCATGATCAATACATCTTTAGCATAAAATATGAATTTTTTTTTGACAAAGATAAAATATGACATTATTATTAACTGAAAAAATAATAACATAATAAAATTTAAATATTTTTATTACATTATTTAATGACAATATTATTAGTTTTGTTATCATAGTTTCACATACATCAATTTTTTTTTAGATAAAATTATAAGTCGAGATACTTTAAATTTCAGTGTTCAGACTTCAGATTTCAAACATTTTATTCAGTGTTTAGATTTTGGTTTTTATCAAACTCGACAAACTTAATCAATTCAGTACTTATGATTCAGTCTTCAGATTTCAGACTTCAGACCCAAATTAAGTTTTATCAAATGGGCCCTAAGTCTTTATGTAAATATAGGTCCCTACACTTTCATAAATGAATAAATACTTTAAAAAAAATTGCGTTTGAGGTTAACTTACATTTTAATTTAATTAATTTTTTGATGTCTACAATTATCATCCTTATAGTCTATTACAAAAATTATACTACCTCTTTCTTTTTTTATCTGTTGCTCTAGGGTGAATTTAATTTTTTTTTTACACAAACGACAAAGATAAATTTTATATTACAAATCTCAGTAGAGATATTATTATATATTCTCTTAATCTTTTTTTGTAATTTAGGATTTTTTAAATTCTCTTAAATCGAAAATATATTAATTTCAAATTTTAAGAAATTAATCTGATTATTTTTTCTAAAAAGAAGACCTTTAAGCTCATTAATGAATCTCGTATTAGGTTCAGTTATAAACTTAAAAATACAAGTTTTTTATCATATTCTTGTGATACTATCAATATCAATATGAGTTATAGGGAAAATCCTCTTTATAAAAAGAGTTCCAAGTATAACTTGGCTAGTTATATTTTTAGCTATTAACAAACTTTCAGGAATATAAACTTGATTATTACAAATATATCCTTTAGAAAATTTATAATTTATGTCTAATGCCTTCTCTCCAGCATGTCTTACTACACGAGTAGTTTTTTCAAAATATCTAGTAGGAATTATTCCTTCTTGTATGACACTAATATCAGCACCACTATCAATTAATGCTACTAGTTCTATTTGATAATCATGATCTACCAATAATTTATTAGTAACATGAAATTTAAAAGAAGTGATTAAATATAAAGATCCTAGAAAATTCTCATTTCTTGTTTCACTTATTAATATATTCTTATAAGAATCTACCAGTTTCTTGTTTTCTAAATTAGAAACTTTATCATCTAAACTCTTATTAAGGTTTTTCAAAATTCTTATTTCTTCTTTGAGATTATTAATCTCTTCTCCTAAATCACTTACCGTAGTAGGAGATTTTTCTATCCTATTACATTTTTCTTTGAGCATTTTATATATTTTATCCATCGTATATGGATTATTATCTATTTCTAGTACTATTACGGACTCCAAAATTTTATTTTGAGATCTGAATAGTTGCAAACAATACTATTACATCACACTTGAGTTTTAAGTTGCTTTATTTAAAACAACTTTATCTTTTTCATTATTGTATTACATTATGCTTTCTGACTTTGCTTGAGCATGATGTCCCCCTTTGTCTCCTCTCTCAATTCTTCAACTAGTTTATTGAGACGTTCTTCTATCATATCATCTTCATTGTCTTCTTCTGGGTCTTGTGATTCTCCAACTAAGCAATCCTCATTTGATGTTGCTGTTGTCATTGACACATCTGATTTATTATCTGCCAGATTCCTTTTTAATTCTTGTTTCAATTCTTCCATATAAGCTTTAATCATCTCTTTTTTAGAGATATAATCCTTCGGTAATTTTATCTTCATGGATATATGTTGGAGATGATTAATTTCCCTTGATTCATTCTATTATTTTTCAGTATAATATTGTTCATTCTTCTGATGAATTTCATCCATCACATCTTATCCATAGAATTGTTTTGTCTCTGGGTTAATTTTTAAAATTTTATCCTAGAATTTAGTATAACTAACTCTTTTGAGACACGGCATTCTTTTGTCGGTATAACCAACTTTTGGAACCCATTTCCAAATCCAAGGAATTGAGAATTCCACAAAATCATTGTACCTATTTCTTCATTATATCTATTAGAGGTCATTAATTCTGAAATCTTTGGCGAAATCTTCACCCATTGCCCATATAATGGAGTAAATATGTCATGAAGTATTTTCTTTGATGGTCCATAAGTGTACCACCATTGAGTAAACCAATTTGGCATAGGATTTTTATAACTATTTCCACATACATTTATAAACTATGAGTGTTTCCTATTAGGATTCTCATATAAAAATACCTTATAAAAGGCATCAATATAATCCAATAATTATATTTAAAGGAAATTTTAGAGTCTGGAAGTATAAATTCCTTTTCCTTTAATGTTGATAACCCCCATTCTTCAGCAGATATAATCCGCTTAATAATAATCTTACTAAAATTATATATATTACTTGTTCTATTAGAGTAAAAATGTGTTATCTCACATGAATTTGAGGCTTTTAGTATGTTCTTATAGTATGACCTCGCTTTATATAAAGTAGCAGCATATGATGTTATATCCAAATATCTTGCTATTAAAATCCATGGGTCTTTTTCCCATTGCAAATCATTTTCTTCTATAAAGAATATAATATCCTTGTTGCTATTAGCATGGTAAGAAGTAATATTATCTTCAACCATAACTGTTCCCGCATATGAAGCAGTAGAGGATGATTCTCCATTTTCTTTTGTTTTTTCCTCATCTTGTTTTTCTTTTTCTATAAACTTCATGAATTTCTCATATAATGAGTAATCTTTCTCAATATTTGCAATTTGTGAAAGGATATGACTCCTTCCATAAGAGGTATTACCTCTTCCTCCTCGACCTCTGAAATGGTTATTTCCTCGTGGTATTATCTTGTAAAAATTCACGAGATAAAAAATCTAGGAGATTGTTATCTTTTCCTTTCTTGTATACAATGTCAAAATCAAAAGGAGCTAAATTAGTTGCCATCTAGCATACATTTGCTTAGAAACATCATGTTTAAAATCCTTATTAAACATATATTTTGTTGATTGACAATTTGTTTTAACCGTAAATTTCTGATTATATAAATCATCTTGAAATTTCAAAATACATTTAACTATTGCAAGAATTTCCTTAGCAACTGTAGCATAATTTTTCTGACTTTGAATCCATTTTCCTGAGTAATATCTTATCAATTTTTCTTGTTTATCATCAGGACATATTTGTTTTAGTATTCCACAATATCCTATATCTGAAGCACCAGTTTCTATTATTTTATCCCATTTGGGATTTGCCAAAACTAGACATGATAGTATTTTTACTTTACTTTTTATCTTTTGAACAGCCTTAGTATGCTCCTCTGTCCAAAGCTTTAGATTCTTCTTTAATCTATCATGTAAAATAGCAGTATCATATGCTAAATTCTTATAATAAGGCAGAATATAGTTCAAACTTTCTAAAAATATTTGTAATTGGGTTTTTTCTAAAATTTCATCTGCGAATTTAGAAACAAACTCAATACTTCTATCAATAGGAATTATTTTCCCATTCTCAATTTTATGTCCTAAAAATCTAACATTTTGTTTGAAACAAAGATATTTTTTATTGAGATATAACAAATCCATTCTGTTTTATTAATTTCTGAAATATATTCAAATGATCAAAATGTGATTGTATATCCTTAGAAAATACTAATATATCATCAATATAGACAATGATAAATTCACTATAAGGAATAAAAATATCATTCATGATTTTTTGAAATTCAGAAGATGCATTCTTTGATCCAAATGGCATCACTTTCCATTCAAAATAACCTACTGGAACATTAAAAGCAATTTTATATTGGTCTAACTTATTAATTTGAATTTGCCAATATCCAGATTTTAAGTCAAACTTAGAAAATATCAATGCATCATATAATCTATCCAATAAATCTTTTTTATTAGGGATTGAGTGTCTAATCCATTTTAATACTTTATTAAGAGGTTTATAATTTATCACTAATCTTGGTCTTCCTCTTTCTATCTCACTATGTTTATTGACATAGAAACTAGTACATGACCATGGAGAATTTGACTTTTTAATCAATCGTTTTTCTAATAGTATATTCATCTCAGTTTTACATTCTTGTATGACACTATCAATTAATGCTACTAGTTCTATTTTACAATCATGATCTACCAATAATTTAATAATAACATGAAATGTAAAAGAAGTGATTAAATCTAAAGATCCTAGAAAATTCTCATTTCTTGTTTCACTTATTAATATATTCTTATCAGAATCTACCTATTTCTTATTTTTAAATTAGAAACTCTATCATCTAAAATTATTAAGGTTTTTCAGAATTCTTATTTCTTCTTTGAGATTATTAATCTCTTCTCCTGAATCACTTACTGTAGAAGGAGATTTTTCTATCCTATTAGATTTTTCTTTGAGCATTTTATATACTTTATCCATTGTATATGGATTATTATCTATTTCTAATGATTCATCTTTACTACTATTTGTAATATCACCAACTTGTTCAATTATCCTTGATCTTAACTCTTAATCTTTTATTGAAATCAAGAATTCTAAAATATTATTACTAGTTAAAATACTAATATATGATTCTCTAAATTGAGATATGATTTTATAAAATTCTTCATTTTCATCATCAATTTTCCAATTTTAAATATTTGTAGAGTTCCAATACTTTTAATTAGGGGTAAGAAAGGTATTATACTTAAAATTTAAATTATCAATCATTGCTTTCTTAATATATATGCAAACCCTAAAGCGACTGATAAAAAAAATGGAGGTAGTAATGATATAAATAGAGTTGGGAATAGACTTTTCTATTTCTGAAATTAATGGCATTTTACTTATAAATATGATTGAAAAAACTCGTTAGATCAATAAATTATTAGTTTTATCAATAGATTAATATAATTAATTAATAAATCTATAATGAATTGATATAACTTTGAGGGACCAACTATATTAATTTACGGAGTTTCTTGTATAATATCAAAAACCTTCGTGCAACAAAATCATAATTTTCTTTTCTGAAATAACTAGTATGTGTCCCGCGCTTTGCGTATGTTTGTCAATGTTGAAAATTTATCTTCCAAAAGAATTAATTAGATAATGTAGTTATTAATATTTTTTAAAATCGTAAAATTTTTTTGATTAATCAATTTTAGATCAAAATGAGAGGTATTGATATTATTTATGAGATGTATATTTGTAAGATCTGGCCAAAAATATTACAACAAAAATTTTGAAAAGTTGTATAATAAAAATTGTTACCACTAACTAATATTATGTTTGGATTAAAAAATATATTAAAAAATACATAAATTATGTCTAGATGCCTATGGGTTATTTATAGGCAAGAGGACTTTGGGGATTAGATACAATTAATCGTCCTTGAAAATATAAAATCGATAAAATTGAAGACAAAGTAGCACATAAATACAAATTTAAGAGCTAAAATGATAATAAGTTAAAAGTGATGCTTGATGGTCTCAATTAGCGACACATGTCGATTATCTTTCTTTCCTTTAATATATACTAGATGTTTGGCCCAGGCAGATGCCAGGACGCTCCTTCTAAATTACTATTTTATTAAAATCTAATTGAATTATTATTTTTTGAGGAATTAATTTAGTGTATATATTATTTATGCTATGGTTTGGGGCTTAAAAAAATATACCTATAAATCTGAGGTTATAAGGGAATAATAAATAATTAGTTTATAATGCATTATTCTTAATTACTGGATTTAGTTTTTTTTTATTTTTTGTTTATATTAAGCCTGCAAAACTGTACGATTGGACATTTGAATTTGAATTAATATATCCATTCGTTTGAAATGTAACTGATTCTTATTTGTAGAATTTTTTCATTGGATAAGTGTCACATCTAAAACATGTGTTTTTTTTTTAAAAAAGAATTATATAGCTTCTAATTAAAAGAGACTTACACGTGGTAAAAAGACTCCTGAAATCTGAAATATGGTGCATTGGAGCCAAAACAGATGCATACGTAATTACCACATAAGCTTCATGTCTTCTGCTTTAATAGGGTATATATATATGTCTTCTGCTTTAATAGGGTATATATATATATATATATATATATATATATATATATAAAAGGGATAATAATGATTTTAATAAGCCAAGTAGCCCACGTAATTTGCAGAAAGGACTGAACCACTAAAGCCCAATTGTTATCTTTTTTAACCTCCGAAGCCCAATTAATTGAGACTAGGGTTTTGCTCTTCTATTTTTCATTCCTCTTTTATCATCAGTCTCTTCTCGCTCGTACAAAAGAGGAGACTACCGTCGCCATTGCCGTAGCTCTGCCCTGAACTTCCGCTGCAGCGGCGGCCGTCCACCGAAGTAAGCTCCGCTCTTCTCTGTAAGCTTCTTTACGTGTATCTTTGCTCTTTTGTCTATCTATTTATCATTATGCTTCTATTTTGTCTTGGATGCTGAAGAAAAGCTGCAGCTTAAATCATCCCTGTTTGAGATTGAATTTCGGAATAGCTTTTTTGTTCCAATTTACTTCTTATGTCTGCGGCTGTAGTTTATCATTGCCTGTTAGATTTTGGAAAGGTGAACTGTATTGGCTTGTGAGGATGAGAGGATTTTTGGGTGATATTTTCGCTTCCGGATCTCCATGTTTTCTCAAATTAGCTTCCGGCTATAGTTTAAAAGTGCAAAATAATGGGGACTTGCTGTTTAGAATTCATTCAACGTTGCTTTATGATACAGTATCTTGAAGTTAAGCATTTTCCCCTTTTAAAAAAGGTGGGTTAATATTTAGAGTTGGGGAAAACCATTGAGTTTAAAAGGATGTCTAAAAAATACTACTGTTTAATCTATTCTTTGGAAGAACATTCATTGTATGTAACATTTTATCTTCCTCGTGATGTTTCTTTTTAGATGGAACAAGAAAAATTCATGCTGGACTTGTGCTTTTCCTATTTTATTGATATGAAGTGAACTCTACATTTTTCTTGCTATAACTTTCGAGTTGGAACATAAAGAATTTTTATTATTGCCAGTTCCCATTTCTCAATTATAGTTTGTTCACTACTCACTCCGGCAAAGATGTTGAAATGATCGTGCATGTGGCGTATTGTTAGGCAGCTTCACTCTCATACATGCAATCATTTCTGCCTTTCTCTGGTTTTGAAGTTCTGTAGGCATATTTAGATAATTGCTTTGTGTGAATATCTCTTTTGTTTCAATGGATAAGTAATGTAGTTGCCAAAAGTATAGGAATCTGGTATGGGCATTTGTTGAATTTCCCTTGTTAGTTGTTGGATTGCGGACTTGAAGACTGGTTTGCATGTGTCTATGGCTTCTTCTTTCTACCAAATATTCTGAAGATGGTTTTTGTTGTAGGTAGAAAATGGTTAAGCATAACAACGTTGTTCCCAGCTCACACTTCAGGAAACATTGGCAGAATTATGTAAGGACTTGGTTCAACCAGCCTGCACGGAAGACCAGGAGAAGAAATGGTATGTAGTTGCATGAAGTCTTGGTGGCCTGTCTTTGTGTGGTCAACTTTATGCTGCATCCACTGAACAACCAATGTCTTATTGTCATTTTGTCCTGCAGCTAGGCAGCAGAAGGCTGTCAAAATCTTCCCGAGGCCCACTGCTGGACCTTTACGTCCAATTGTCCATGGCCAGACTGTAAAGTACAATATGAAAGTCAGAGCTGGCCGAGGTTTTACCTTGGAAGAGCTCAAGGTGGATGTTGAAGTTAAATAGGCTGTTTTATTCTCAGATTAAAGACCAAATGCATTTCTTCTAATAGCTCTCTGTTTTTCTCTTTGGTTATACAGGCTGCTGGAGTTCCCAAGAAACTTGCCCCAACTGTTGGGATTTCAGTGGATCATCGCCGCAAAAACAGGTCCTTGGAGGGTTTTCAGGCCAACGTACAGCGCCTTAAACTTTACAAGGCTAACTTGGTTGTCTTCCCCAGACGTACACGTAAATTCAAGGTAAGAAAACATCGATTTATCTTTTCCCTTGCCTTTTCTTCTACCGGCCTCTGCATTGACAAATTATTGCTATCTTTCCATTTCATGCTGCAATTAACTTGTTTAATCGTAGGCGGGTGATTCTGCTCCTGAGGAATTGGCAACAGCAACTCAAGTCCAGGGTTCGTACTTGCCTATTGTTGCTGAGAAGCCAACCATGGAGCTTGTTAAGGTAACAGAAGACATGAAGTCATTCAAGGCCTATGACAAGCTTCGGTTGGAAAGGATGAATGCACGCCATATGGGTAAGCGGTTGAAGAAGGCAGCCGAGGCTGAGAAGGAAGATAAAAAGTAATGAGCAGGCTGAACAAATGATTCCATCACCTCTAGTTTTGGTCTCATATGTTCTGACTTGATTTTTGAGAAGATTAGTTTTGTTAATTTTGGTTTTGGTCTTAAATTCTTTTTGGATCGCTGTTTAATGAGGAGTGTATGAGCAACTACTTTCAAAACCGGCATCTGGTTTAATTTTACATGTGATCACGCTATCATTATAAGAAGAGGTACGATAGTTTTGATGTGGTGCCGTTGAATTGGTTAATATTCTTGTGGTTAAAGTTTTTAGGTTGTGGTTTGGTTAAGAGTTCGTAACGTTAAGCATTGAAGTCCATTCATCTGTGTGGTAACTTCAATTCACGTACATAACTATATCTAAAGCTAAGTTGGAGACTCGAAATCAAGTGTCAAAATTACAACAATTCACAAGTTTTTCTTCAGCAGAGTGTCCTGAATGAGTAAGACATACATTTCTTTTTTTCCGGTGAGGACTTTCAACGAGTTTTTCTCCAAGATGGGGGCATTCTTGCCACTTCCTAAATCAATAATTCCCGTAGGTCGAGTCTCTCTATTCTCTTTTTTTCTTTTTCTTTTTTTCTCTCTTTTTTTTTTTTTGGTTGGGTATGACTGATTGTTTTGATGATATTGGATTTTGATATGGATGCTAATATGAAAAAAGATTAAAATAGGAGAAGAGACTTGGAGATCTTTATAAAAGAAAGGGTCTACCTGGAGAAGATTAAAATGGGAAAAGAAAGGAGTTCAATTATTTTTAGTTTAAATTATTTTAAAAATTAAAATTTAAACTGAACAATAATTTTAAGACAGATGGAGTATAGTATTTTAATTTGAAATGATAAACTAGTTTTTTCAGACATCAAGGGTAATAGATATTTAACTGCGGATGGCATTAAACTAACAAGGGAAACAATGTTTTGATCCTCCTAAATTTTGAAATTATACGATAATTTGAATATCAATCGGGAGTTATAAAATCGTAGTTATCCATTGGCGAGTATTCATCACACTATATTATAATTGGATAATGTTAATTAAGTTTGGTAGTTCTTTTTTTAAGTGTTAACTAATCTTTTTATTCTTATACTAAGAAACTGAAAAGATGTAATTATAGAATGTTAATTGAGTTTGGTAATTTTTTAATTCTTTGATATTTGATCTCTTTTCATTAATAATTTTCTCTTTAATTTTTATTTTAAAGATTATAAACAAATGATATTCATAATTAAGTGAAGTTGATCGACAAAAATATGTCTTTAAGTATCAACTACGTTTTTCTTTTTTTCTTTTTTTTTTCTTAAGCAAGAAAATGAAAAGATATAAATATTACAAGTTGGTAATCCCTCAATACTCAAACTCTTGATCTCCTTTTATTAGCAGCTTCTTCTTTTATCTTTATTTTAAAGATTATAAATAAATTAATGTCCATTATTAGGTGAATTTGATTAGTCAGGAAACCGTTTCAATCATTTTTGTCACTTTAAATCTTATTGTCTTTTCTTCTTCACTTCTTTGAATTTTAAGACTTTATTAGTGATGATTTAAGAGATTGCTTCACAACTTAAAAAGAATATTAAGAGTTTTGTATCTAGAATTTGTGAATATATAATATATTCTCAAATAATAAAAATTTTAAAACATTTATCTTTTCTTTCTTTCAAGTATCTCTCTTCTAAACTCAGCGACTTCTCTATTCCAATCCTACTAGAGGTAACTATCTAATTATTATTTTTTATTTGGTGCCCTTTATTTCTTATAAAATTTTCAGTTTTGATTTTTGTTTATTCATTCTTTTTTTAGTTGTGAAGTAAAAATTTGATTGTGTCCTATTGTTCATTGTTTATGTGTGTTTGTCATTTTTTTTACCAAGTTAAATTTTCAATAGTTTTTTCACTAGTTATGTTATTATATGGCATATGAAGGCATGAAGTGCGTCAATTCTATCTAGTATTTTAAAATGCAGATAAGCAATTATTTTGGAAGTATAATATTTTTTTAATTCCAGTTATTACACAACGTACAAAGAAAGATTTTAAAAGTTCACAAAAAAGAATTGATGGGAGTCCATACCCATGAACAAGTAGCTCAGACTACAATGATTTACAACTTATAAAAATGCTCTGCAAAGTCTTTTTTATCATGCTGATTTTTTATAGTAAATTCCATAACTCTCTCCAGTAGGACCTTTAATTCCTCGTCAGCGGGTGGTAATCCAACTTGAGCAGCCAACCAGTCCACATATTCAAACTGAAATTAATATAACAACAATAAAAATACTCATTAAAGATGAAAATGATACAATATATGTGCCAATCAAAAAATCATTAATATCTGAATTTGTTTTGGAGTAAAAAGTGACCACACTTAATGATAATGATAACCAAAAAATTAGTTTCTCTTAATTATAATTCTATAATAATTTAAGATTTGATTTCAATTCCTTGCTACGTAAACAAAAACAAATACTCCTTTCACATGTCATCCCAATAAAAAGAAGAAGTCTATTTTCATGTCTATATTTTTCAAAAGATATCACTTATAAAGTCTTTAATTATTACTTTATTTGTACACCCATTTTTCAGTTCATGTTTTTCAATCTCAATAGTGTATTGTTCGTGTAATCATACTAAGAAAAGTGTGATGGAAAAAGGGCAAGTTTATAAACATGCAAAACCAATTTACTTTTTAGATTAGGAAGTTTATTTTCAAGAGACTATATATAATTTTTGTGATATTATTTTTATTCAACTAACAGATTTTTATTTTTATTCTTTTGGGACCTTTGTCAAAATGGAAAAATAAATGAGGACTTACACTTTTTAAGGCTATGTTGTGGGTATGATGCTTTGGGATACCATTCTTCTCCAGTTGCTGATAATGTAATTCAATATCGGTCATCATCTCCTCTTTTGAAGGTAATGCCACTTTTCCAGCTAGAACTTCTGCTATCCACTTTGCTTGCAATTCCATCACCAGAAAATTGACTGTCTACATCAATGAAGAGTACTAAACAATTTTAATCAAAATGGCGAAGGAAAAAAAAGAACAAATGATGAAGTTAACGAAGGGTTGCAATACGACCAAAATTTTTTATTTAATCCAGAGTGATAGAATAGGAAATTACTCGCATCAAGAATGTAACTTTACATGAGAGGATAATAGGAAATTTAAGCAACAAGAAAAGGACCCTGCTACTAGATTTAAAGAAATTCAGGTGGTTTTGACTACCAGATTACATAATTTTTGTCAAAATAGCAAGAAGTTAAATGTCAGTTTTTATAGAAAACTTGGAATAGATTTGTAAATATCATGTAATCGAGTTGCTGATGGGCTTGTACATGGTTAAACTCTCAATGATATCTATTCACCCTTTACCGAAAAAAAAAAAATAATGTAGCTTTAATTTGTGCTCAAAGAAAGGATTTATCTTATATTTTTAATACTTACATGATTATAATAAACGAAACAATCATATTTGGAATAAAAAGAATATTTAAATTGTTTTCGAACTCGTTCTACTTTGTTTATAGTTCTGTGCCAAATAATATTTTGAGTTCATGAAATTTGTTACCCCCGTCCCATAATTATTGTTCTGTTTAAGTTTTTATTTTTAGTTTAAATTGTATACTGAAAATGAAATCTCAAAATAAACAATAATTTTGGGACAGAAGGAGTACTATTTTATTTTCAAGGAAAAGAATGTACGTACCTGTTTTGGGATGCCAACAAAAGAAAGGGTGGGAGCAAGTTGGGGACGGAAAACATGCTTATACAATGGCCCAACTTGATTATCATCAACAGTCACAACACCATTTGTTTTCAGGAAAGAAAAGTCATAGTAGAACCTGTTAAATTGATTATGGAGGAATAAATATTAATCTAAGATTTTTTCTACTCTCCCGTCTCATTCACAGAGCCCTAATTATTATTTTATCGAAATAGTACGATGATTTTTTTTTTTTTCAAAGACAGGAGTAATAAGAAATTATTGATTGAAAGGACCTTGGGTTTTGACTTTTGATATAAGATCAAATATCTAGAGAATAAAACTCCTAACAAAAAAAAAAATAAAATTTAGGAGATAGTAAATAATGTATGTACCCGGTGGCATGGAGAATGATATCAGCTATAATTGATGCCCCATCCTCGAAGCATACTTCTCCATTCTCGTGGCACTCTTTGATCTACAAGTTACTTCAATGTTTAAATTTCCAATTTTTTTATTTATTTAGTTTTTCTTTTTTTTTTTGTATCGATTTAATCAGAAGTGCTCCGTTGAAAACTAAAACTGGAGAAAAATGATAAATGAATTCCAATGTAAATTAATGATTATTTAGGAGTATCAATTATTTCGATAAAATTATAAAAGTAATGTATTATGTACATAATAACAAGTAACGCAGATAATCTTTTGAGAGGTTGTACTATATTTGTGTGACAGAAAACTAAAAACAGCTTCTCCATAGTACTCCTTCCTTCCTTTTTCCCTTTTTTTGTTTTTTTTTTTTTGAGTTCTCCATTAATTTAGATTTTCTGCAACCGCCAAAAACTTCATTTTAAAGTTTGGGAAATGCTGAACTCAGGCTAGGGGACACTAAAAACATACATAGTAATACTATTATTGAAGGTTCCTTTATGATGAATTATTGTATACCATCGTGGTCTTAAAGGACAATTACAAATTATACCTAATCATTGTCTTTGAAAGACCAGGCACTGAAATGTACACTGCAATCAGAAGTGTTCTCTTGGTCTCAAAACAATAGTTTACATTATAGTTTGTAAATTATATATATTAAAAGGCATATAATTCACGAATTAGAATGTAAATTGTTTTATTTTTTTGTAACGGAAGGAATATTATTTCTCCATAATTCATGACTTGTTCCAATTAGAAGAATAACACACTTTTCAAATTCACATATGTCTACGCCTAATAAAGAAATGGTAGTTTTTTTTCGCAAAATGCATGCTTCTTTCGTCTTGAAATGATTGTTTAGTATGAGATTTTAGTTTTAGCATAATTTGTACTAAAAAAAAATAAAAATTTAAATGGATAATAATTCTAGGATAACGAGTATATAAAATGCATATCAAAGTATTTTACCTGTAAATGCTGCCACACATTGTTAGATGTCTCAGATTTTCTAACCTCAGCGTGAGGATTTCTGGTTGAGATATGAACTTCTTTTGCTACTATTGAAATGTCAAATGCAATATCATAGGCGCTTGGTCCACCACCAATCACAACTACAACCTGCGGGGGAGATTTCATAACCCATTAGATATGATGAAAATTCTGAATAAATATGGGTGCGTTTGGACTAATAATGATATAAATCTAGAAGTGAAATTAAGGAACCATGATAATAATTAAGTACGTACCTTATCTTTGTAAGGCTTTGAAATTCGATAGTTATGACTGTGGATTTGTTTTCCAGGCCATCCTTTGATTCCTGACAAGCATTATTTGAAAAATCACTACAAATTGCATACTGGTTTTCGCAACAACCATGAGTATCGAGCTTTCGGACTTAAAAAGAAAATCTATTATTGCCCGTAGTCCAACATTTTATACAGTTATATATAAGAAAGCGTACTGCCCAAATACATAAGACAATAATTATGAGACGGAAATAGTATTCTATTGTTTTGTATATACCTGGAACATTTGCAAGTCTGGGTTGCGTGTTATGACCATTACAAACCACAACCGCGTCAAACATTTCCTCTTCGGATCCCGTTTCCAGGCCACCGGTCATGTTTTTTTCCGTCTCAACAATCCATCTCCGGCCACCGTCTTCCGCCTCAACCCGAACAACTCGGGTATTAAACCGGACTAGCTTCTCAAGCCCGAAATGCGCGACAAAGTTCTTCAAGAATTGCAACACTTCCTCATGGCTGGCGAAGTATGTTTTCCTATCAAAATCCCCACCAACATTTACATTAAAGGGATAGTCCATGAACTCCATAAGCGTAGGCGGTAAGTTGGCTCGGAGCGATTTGTAGAGACTACTGTGAACTATTTTCCGGTTAGGATCCAACCCGAGCGGATCATCATCTTCCACTTCTGGAGTGTACACCCATGTTCCTCCGATTTGGCCGGATTTTTCGTAAACCACCACATTATTTAGACCGACCCGTCGAAGCTCCCGGGCGGCGAGAAGACCCGAAACTCCGGCACCGATCACCGCTACTTTTAGAGGTTGTGGTTGTGCTTCTTCCATATGATCAAATGAGTGATCAAAGTCACATGAGAACTTGTGTTATATAAAATTCTACTCTAATTCATATGATTATTTTAACATATCTCGTTAACTAAAGAGTGATCAAATGGTTGACTACTCACATGCGACCATGTGTTATACAGAATCTAATACTGATTTACAGAACAATTTTTGTTCCTTGTGTTAAAATGATTTGCAAAAAAGTTGGTTCATTCACTTTTTTGTCATATTAATTGTTACAACTCACAAGGACTTAATTTATTGTTTTATCAGATTTCTGTTCACTCATCGTAAAGTTTAATAAACTTACAAATGTTCACTTTACTTAATTTACATCTAAAAATTAATTACCTCTCTATCTCCATAGTTAAGAAAAAAAATTAATTTCTTTGCTCTTTGTGAAAATATAGTAAATTAAACCGTTATTAAATAGTGAAACAATATTTCGACTTTACATGCTGTAAATCCACCTACTTTAATGGTCAATTGTGTTGTTCTTACCTCTCATAACAACTGTTGTGATGGTTCATATTAAAGTGTTATTACACGCAAAAGTTCAAAGTCACAGTGACTATTAAGTTTGTTCCTAGCTAGTTAATTTAAGGCTGCGAGTCATAAATGTCTGCTCCATTGGATTGTATATAATTCAACTGTGGGAATCCTACATACTGCATTCTGACATGCAATATATATATATATATATATATATATATATATAGATTTCTTTACCCAAGTAGTATATAATATCTTTTCTTTTCTATGAAAAGTAGGCTAATTGTGCAACCAATAAGCGATCGTCAATTGATAAATTTAGCAGAGTCAATAACGCGGATCAACATTATAATAAATTATGAGCAACTAAAATCAAAGGATGATGCAACCCATAGTTTGCAAAAATTCAACAAAACAAACTGAATTAGATAGATTGATGATGATGATGTTTGGTCGATTAACTCAATTATTTTGATGATGTATTTTTTTAATCGTATCAGCAAGATTTGAAAACATTTGGGTTGTAATTTTCTCGCTTCTACGTCATTTCGTTTTGAACGGTTTAATTTCCACTAAATGGATAAAATAGATATCGGGAATTGACGAGTACAAGAAATAAAGACGGTCGAGGAAAATAGCAGGCAGGCTAAAGCAAGATTTTCATGGACCCCGGACAGAAAATATTGTTATACGACATCTTGTACTCGTAAATCCTCAAATTTTAAATACTTCTAAAAAATATAGGGAGGAGAAAAAAAAAGGGTAAAATAGCCACGCAAGGCCGTTAAATTAAAGAAAAAATTATTTTATTCTACTATTTTAATTTAATAAAATAAATTATTTTTCTAAGACAAAAAGAAATATAATATCAATATGTAAGTTGATTTGTTTATACAAAAGAAAGACATTTACCATGGAAGCGACGTCTTGATTGTGTTAATTTCATAAAATCAGAGTTATGTATTAATGGAATGTTATTACTATTTTAATTGAATACGATAAACAAAAACAATTTAGAAGGAATGAATGAAATACTATTCTCTTACTTCTAGTAGTTCAAAAAAGTATTCAGAAGCCAGAACGCACAAAGAAAGATTTGAAAAGTTGACAAGACCAATTGATGAAAATCCTTATTACGGAATGTTATTATTCTCTTACTTCTAGTTCACAAAGAGACTACAACTTCTTATAGAAATGCTTGGCAAAATCTTTCTTTTCATTCTGACTTTTCATATTAAATTCAATAAGTCTGTCCAGTACGACTTTTAATTCCTCATCAGCCGGTGGAAGTCCTATTTGAGCAGCTAGCCAGTCCATGTACCCAAACTGAGATTAATCAACAAGAACAGTCAAAGACTCTTTAATTTCTTATTTTCTTGTTTTGGTTCAAGAGCAGTAATTCCAATCACAATGAATAATATATATATATATATATATATATATATATATATTGTTATAATTCCTAGGCCATTAGAGATAGTTACAAAACTTTATAGTTTCTGTTAACTTTATCGCATTCAAATTTGACATCATTTCCTTGCCAATCAAACGAATTCTCCTTTCATGCCATCCCAAAAAACAAGTGCGTGTATATTTTTAAACTGTCAAACTGGACTTTCTTTCAGGATGAAAGGAGTATTTTTTTTCCCCTTTCAGTAGCTAAAATACCCTATCATATACTAAAATTCGAGAATACTACTTTCTCTGTCTGATGAAAATATTATGATGTCAAAGTAAAAGTTTAATATTAAAATTAATCCTCGAAAACGTAGTTGTCTTCATTAAAAAAAAGTCATGTTTACCATATTGATTTTGATCCCCAATATAACTGTGTGTGTGGTGGGGGTGTGCGACGGAGAGAGCAATAGCAGTGCATTTGTCAAAATGGTGAATTAGAGAAGGCTTACCCCTTTATAATATGAGTGCAAGGCTATGGTGTGGGTATGATGCTTTGGGATGCCATTCTTTTCCATTTGCAGGTAATGTAATTCAACATCTGCCAACATCTCTTCTTTTGAAGGCAGTGCCACTTTCCCAGATAACACTTGCGCCACCCACTTGGCTTGCAATTCTATCATCCGAAAATTCACTGTCTAGAAGAATACTAAATATTTTTATTCAAAATGGCAAAAGAAAATAAAAATGAATAATGAGATTATAAACTAAGGGTGGCAATATGATCCACAGGATCTAAAATTCCGATTTGAAGTTTTGAACCCTTAGAGAGTAATAGAATTGGATGTTATGAACATCAACAAAGTAGTCTGTATGTCCTAAAATGATAATCTTAATTATTTTAATTATAATTAAACAGTAATATAACAAATAGAGCAATCATATTTAGAAAGAATGGAATACATGCATGTTATGGGACTCTCTCAACTTTGTTCATCATGCCTTGCCAAAGGATATTTCAGTAAGTCCTGAAATTTAATTTTTATTGTACTAATTTTTTTAAGGAAAAGAATGAACCTGTTTTGGGATGCCAACAAAAGAAAGGGTGGGAGCAAGTTGGGGAGGAAAGACGTGCTTGTACAAAGGTCCAACCCTATTGTCATCAACTGTCACAACTCCATTTGTTTTCAGGAAAGAGAAATCATATTTGAACCTGTTAATTACAGTTTCAAAATTTCATTTCAGTTTATATTGAGGAAATAATGATAATAATCATAATGCAAACCGTACATTTATGGTTCGCTGGCATAGCTAGCTAGATTTGTGAAGAATTTCAGCATTTCCAAACAGGGTAATATTAACTATTGAAATTAAAATAAGAGAAAATTTGGATTAGCGACAGTGAAGATTAAATAATTAATAAATAAAGGTATGGATAAAAAGTTGGATGTAAACTAGGAAAAAAAACAAAATTTAGAAATTTAAAATTTGTATGTTCTAAAATTAAAGGAAACAAAACTCCTAGTAAGAAAATAATAAGGAGATAAATGTATGTACCCGGAGGCATGAATAATGGTATCGACAACAATTGATGCTCCATCCTCAAAGCATACTTCTCCATTCTCGTGGCACTCTTTGATCTACAAGTTACTTTCAACGTTTAACTTTCCTTTTTTTTTTTATAAATAAAAAAAGAATCAGTTTGATCAGAGATGCATCAAATTCAACAAAACTCGAGAAAAAAAGGTACAAATGAACCGTAATAGATTGATAATTATATACATGTAACAAATATTTAGAGAAAAATAGTAACAATAACGTAAGTGACTTGGATGATAATTTGAACAGGTTATAATGTTACTATACGTGTAAAATCGTTGCTCCATTTACCTAACTGGAAACTAGAAAAGCTTCTGTATAGCTTTCTTCCTTCTTCTTTCGAGTGTTGTTCCATTAATTTACATTTTCTTCAACCGTTTCAAAAAAGTCTAGGAGACGATGAAGTTAGGCTAGGAGACAAGAAAACCGTGCATTATTGAATGGCAGTACCCTATGATGAATGCATGATTGTATTTTTTTTGTCTTAGTTATCATGCATCCTGTTACGAACTCCAATCATTGAAGCGTAAACAAAGTAAATAACAAACTTGAACTAAACAACCAATTATAGATGATGATAATTGCGATGGAATCTTAGTAATTAAATAATCACAAATTATTACCTAATCAATAATTTACTCAAAGCAATGACTAAGCATTGAAGTGGCTTTTTCTAGGTTTTACGATCTACAGATCTTAAAATTCAGTATGAATTATTTTTTTAACAGATGTATATTATAATTATTTTTCCCACAATTCATGACGAAATTCTTTTTTTTCTTTCCCTTTTAGATTTCAACTTTGTCTATGAATGTGTTTTTTCCGTTGATAAATTTTCGTGTGAAGAAATAGTAGATTTATTAGCAAAATGCATATAGAAGTGTCAATTAAAGTTTTTGTTACCTGTAAATGCTGCCACATATTGTTACATGTCCCAAATTTTTTAACCTCTGCTTGAGGATGTCTGGTTGAGATATGAACTTCTTTTGCTACTTTTGAAATGTCAAATGCAATATCATAGGCGCTTGGTCCACCACCAATCACAACTACAACCTGCGGGGGAGATTTCATAACCCATTAGATTAAATACAATTTCTGAATAAATGGTAGCTTAAGGACTAATGATGTAAATCTACAAAGGGAGATTAAGTAACCATGATAATTAACATACCTGATCTTTGTAAGGTTTTGGAACTCGATAATTGTGACTGTGAATTTGTTTTCCAGGCCATCTTTTGATTCCTGATAAGAATAAAGCACTAAAAATTTCAATTCATGCGCACTGTGTATCACAACTCGTGATTCATGCATACTTTTCTTCTTTCCTTTTTTTTTTTTTTTTTTTTTTTTCCTTTTGTTACGTTTGTCGTCTAAATTCAACAAAATCATGTGCACTGACAACCTGAACATGTATTATTTCTCGTGCCCAACATTTTATATACAACGTATATCGCTCGAACAAATATCACAATCATTTTGAAAACGAAAATAGTATAATGTCACATTTACAAATTTTATAAAAAAATATACCACACAAAACATACATGACAATCATTTTGAAACGAAAATAGTATAATGTTTACGCACCTGCGACATTTGCAAGTCTTGGCTGTGTGTTATGACCATTACAAACCACAACGGCGTCAAACAGTTCTTCGTCGGATCGCCTTCCCATCCCTCCGGTAGCTTCTTTTTTCGACTCAACAATCCATCTCCGGCCAACGTCCTCTGCCTCAACACGAACAACTCGGGTACTAAACCGAATGAGCTTCTCAAGCCCGAAATGCGCGACAAAATTCTTCAAGAATTGGAGGATTTCTTCGTGGGTTGCAAAGTATGTCTTCCTATCAAACCCGCCACCGACATTAAAGGGATAATCCATGAACTCCATAAGCGCCGGCGGAAAGTTGGTTCGGAGGGATTTGTAGAGACTACTGTGAACGATTTTCCGGTTTGGATCCAACCCGAGTGGATCTTCTTCTTCCACTTCTGGAGTGTACGCCCATGTTCCTCC
This sequence comes from Oldenlandia corymbosa var. corymbosa, assembly GCA_949775105.1. Taxonomy (NCBI): domain Eukaryota; kingdom Viridiplantae; phylum Streptophyta; class Magnoliopsida; order Gentianales; family Rubiaceae; genus Oldenlandia; species Oldenlandia corymbosa. The sequence continues at coordinate 4,928,734 of OX459123.1, forward strand.
GATTTGGTCGGATCTTTCGTAAACCACCGCATTGAGACCGACCCGCTGAAGCTCGCGGGCGGCGAGAAGACCCGAAACTCCGGCACCGATCACTGCTACTTTTAGCGGTGGAAGTTGAAAATGTGCTTCTGCCATATGATCCATAAAGTGTACTGCAATTCGTTGACTGTGAATCGCATGTGTTAATACATTTATACTACAAAATTTAAGAGGATTTACAATTTTCGTCCCTTGTGTTTAAATGTTTAACAAAGTTAGTTGATTTACTTTGATTTTTTTTTTTTTTTTTTTATGGAGAGTTTATATCATATTATTATTATTCTCACAAGAAACATGTGGTTTAATGAGATACACGTAGGAGTGAATATTTATAATTCCATAATATAATCTCTTAGAATAGATTCCTTACGCACATACATAGTTTGGGACATAAGAGTTTAATCTTACAAATTTTGTCGTTTACTTAATTATTACGCTGGTGATTTTGTCACAATAACTTTTAGTACGCAGAGCAAATTTTAGTGTGAAAATACACAACTATCCCTCTAATAAATACATGTATTTATCATAATCAACTCTCATCAGCCTCCACCTCACGCTCGGCCATCTTTCTTCCTATACTTCGGCGAAAAAGAGCAAGAATACTTCCTACCAGTGACCGTACCGGGTCGATTTCGACTGAATTTACTCAAAGGAAAATTCAGTCGCTCCTCAATAGCTCAAACCCACTGTGAACCAGTGCTTCTCCCCCTATAACTGCCATTTAGTTTCACCATTCATGGCATTCATTAGGTTATAATTTTTAATTGTCTCGGATTTGTTCCAGACTTTAATTGCTTGAAGTTTTAAATATAACGAAGGGTTCTAATTCTGGAGTCTGGAATCAAGCACAGAAAACTAGAGATTGGGGTAAGTTTGAATTTACTACTCACCAATAATTTTTGAAGAAAATCTATCCAGACGAGAGGATGCTAAAAGTTATTGTAGCAGAATCACCTTTGAATCATTTTTCGTACCATCTTCACTGTAAATTTGAATATTTTACAAATGGAACATTTAAGAGACTGTGAAACTTGTAGAATAAAAAATTTCGGCAATTCCTTTTACCTTGTGTCCTAACCATTTATATACCAATATTTTAATGTAAGTAATTCCTTCCTTTTTAGTTGCAATAGTATCTTAAACAGTAATTTGTTGGGTAAATGGCTCAACCTGACATATTATAGTTCCATATATTAAAGGTCATTGTTGTTAATCTAAAATCTCACTACTTTCATAATAATAACTCTATTGCCACGGTTCATATTAAAGTGTTAGGGCATTACAAATAAACTATCAAACCCAGATGATCAACTTCATTCCTAACTTTAATATAAACCCACAAGCCATAATTTTACACTCCCATTGTCCCACCATAATATTAACTCTTATTTTCTTTTTCCTTTATTCGCGGGGCTGGGTGGGGGGTTAGTATAAAAGAGTGGGAACCTTTGCTTTCATATATACGCTCTGTCTGTACTATCTTTTCTTTTGGGCGCAGTGGGGCTGATGAACATAAAAACAAATTATGCTCAAATCAATAAAAGGAGCAAGTACAACTACTGAATTATATATACATAGACTAATTGATATTGATAGATTCAATTATTTTTGGGGTGCATCATGTATTAGTTATGATCTAGATGCCTTCCATAAACTTTGGAATGTAATTTACTGATTTATACCCCTCGCTTGGTGTTGAACGTTTTAAATTTCAAAATAATTAATAAAGTTTAATTATCTTGGAAAAAAAAGGCCTTCAAAATTTTCTTTAGCCAGCCCAGAAATATTTTCCTTGATCATCTTCATTTATACTCGTTTGGTCCAGTTACCTTAACTAATTAGTATCACTCGACATCTCTTTTTTTTTTATTCAATCACTCGACATCTCTTTGTTTGTGGATTACATGAAATAGAATGAGTATCCAGAAATAAAATGAAATACAGGAAAAACTCGCACACTAGGGTTTTTGATTAAAAAAAAAAGAAATACAGGGAAAAGTAGGCTAATTCGAGTATTGAGAGGGGTGTAGCTAAGATTAAAGGTTCGGAATCGAATCCTGTCTAAAACAAAGTTAGGGACTTTTATGTGTGTAAAGATTAGAGGCCTATATTAACTTAAATTATGTATTGAGATTAGAGGCCTATACTACTAACTTAAATTATGAATAGTTTAGTTAATCATTTATCTTGGAATATAATTTCTAAAGACTAGTGTATAAGTGATGCATGATGATGTACTTTTATTATAACTTTGAGCATAATAATTTTGGTAGAAAAAATAAGCAAAATCCAAAATTATGTACGAGGAAAACACGTACCGATTATACAGTGGCGGAACCAGCTTTTGATTGTTGGGGAGGGGCTTAATGTCCACTAAATTTTTAAAACTTTTTAAAAATGTAAATTATATCATTAAATTTATTTAGATCAATTTTATATTATCTAATGGCACATTTCACACTAATAGGTGTAAAATTTGGAATTTGAAATAAATACAGAAAAATTTAAAACTCATTTGGACGTGTGATGATATATTTTTTAATTTATAATTTAGTGTTTAATTAAATTTTCATTATCCCACATGCACAAATACTTAAATTATATCATTAAATTTATTTAGATAAATTTTATATTATCTTATGGCACATTTCACACTAATAGGTGTAAAATTTGGAATTTGAAATAAATACAGAAAGATTTAAAACTCATTTGGACGTGTGATGATATATTTTTGAATTTATAATTTAGTGTTTAATTAAATTTTCATTATCCCACATGCACAAATACTTAATTGTTGGGATGATAACATATTTTTGTATAGTCAAAGCCTCAACGTGGGTCTGTCCCTGCGATTATATGGTATTTTGACGATGGTTTAATTCCTACTTATAGATTACTAGTGATGTCTGGTCGCGCAATGCGTGACTCTGGCCCAATATATATGTAAATCTTAGAAATACTTGTATCTGGAAAAAAAAATTTTGTATTTGACCCGATATATTTTGGAAATATTTGAAGAATTTCAGAAATGTTTTATAAGTGTGATATTTGTATTTGGCAAAAAAATAAATAGTATTTGGCCTTGTACGTTTTTTAGAAATGTTTGAAGATTTTAGAAATATTTTATAAGTGTTACTTCTTAAATATAAATAAACTTGATCAAATATATGTCTTGAAATAAATGCTAGACAAAATATAAAAACATCCTAATAAGTTTAAATATTAGTAAGATAATTTATTGATTTTCTCCATTGGTTGTGCCAAATCAATACTTAGTTTTGGAAATTTATAATAACTTTGTAGTTAGCTTCCTCCAAAGGGTATACGCTTAATTGTTGGAACTATTTCTTCCAAAAGTTTATAGGCAGTAAAATATCAAGAATATGATGTTGAAACTGGTTAATTGTTGAAACTGGTTGATCACAAATATGAGAATGAAAATAATGTAAATTTGCATAGGTTTCAAGATATAGCAAAAAAGAACTCACCTCACCATGGCAAAGAAAAAACAAAAAAGTAAAAGATAGCCCATTAAATTTGAAAATTTTAATTTTTTTTCTGTAGGTAAAAATGATGTATAAAAACACAAATAAACGTAGAAACATCATTCCTTCCCTCTCCACCTCAAATTCATAAAAGGATTCCCCATAAATTAGTTAAAAGAAGCGACTTGAACTATTTATATGATGAGGAACTAAAAAAAGTCCAAAAACCAAATCCAAAAAAGTATATTCTTGAAACCCCGAACACAAAAAAAGAAACGTGCTTCATTTGTAAATAAAATAATAATAATAATAATAATAATAACAATAATAATAATAATAATAATTGGTCAACTGGGAGTATGAAACAAAATCAAAAGTAATTAAACAAAGAAAAAACACACTTCATAATTGGCCATATACGAAAAAAACCTGAGACTCCATAATTAAAAAAAAAACCACTCTAATTGAATGAAACATAAAAAACAAATTTAAAAAACCACACTTTGTAACAAAAACCCAATCAATCAATTCAATCCAAACATAACTAAAATCATACAAAAATTCTAGGCTAACTAACTAAATAAGAAATCACATCATACTACCTGACAACGGCTACGGTAGCTGTAACGGATGGACGCATAAAAATAATAGTAATAACATTATTCTTGAACGGGAAAAACAAAAAATAATAAAAGCCAAACCAATGATCTGTGAAAATAAAATCATTTAAATTTTAATATCTGTAATGGCACCACCACAACGGCCGAAGCAAGATCAATGAGAATTTTTTTTTTCCTTTGTATTTATATAGGGAGGTAAAGAGAATATTTTTTGAAGTTGAAATTTAAATCGACTAATGAAAATTCGATTTACCTAATGATGGTTAGCAAAATATTGGATGGCCTTATACTTCAACTGAGCCGTTGAAACTGTCAAAAAAAAAAAAATGCAAAACTTCTTTGTAATTTGGAAATTAATCCCCATCCATCTAACTCCTTGACATGATTTGGAACCATCCATTAGTTTGTAAGGGATTCAATGCGGATTTTGATGGAGATCAAATGGCTATTCATGTACCTTTATTTTTGGAATCCCAAGCGGAGGCGCGTTTGCTTATGTTTTTGCATCAGAATCTTTTGTCTCCGGCTATCGGGGATCCTATTTCCGTATCAACCCAAGTTATGCTAATGGGGCTCTATGTAATAATTAGTGAAAATCGCCGAACTATTTGTGTAACTAAATATGATCCACGTAATCGCAACAAGGATGAAACGAAAAGAAGTATGAGTACACGAAAGAACCTTTTTTTTTTAATTCGTATGATACAATTCGGGCTTACCATCAGAAACAAATCCATTTAGATAGTCCTTTGTGTCTCCAATAGCGGCTGGACCGACGTGTTATTACGTCAAGAGAAATTCCTGTCGAAATTCACTATGAATGTTTGGGGACTTCATAATTTATGATTTATACAGATCCAACCAAACTTATACACTTCAAATTAAAACATGTCAAGATTAATCCACCCCAACAAATTAACCAAAAAACCACTCAGATTAATAGCTTAAAAAGGACTAAATTTTGGACAAAATTAGTTACTACTCCGCACCAAATCTTGAACCTTACTCAACATTCACATCATGACCACCCCTTTCAACATTCGTATCTCCTTTTGCAAGATTGCCACCCCTTTCAAGATTCACATCTTCATCTTCAGCAGTAAGACCGCCACCCATTTTAATATTCATATCTCCAGCAGCAAGACCACTACGTAGACAATTAGGAACCTTCTTTTCACAAACAAAATTTATCACAACCAGTGAATACTTCTCCCAAATACCATTCTGAACATGATTTTCATTTGTAGGAACATTTATCTTATAATTTATGATCACGGTTTTGCACTTCAGGGTTTCTATATAGAAGTTTTGGAAAGGATAGCTACATTGACCTTGAATGTAAAAGAATTTGAAAAGAAATTATTTGTAATGTTCACCTCTATCCACAACTTTTATGCAAAGCGGTGTCTACTGAATCTCGTTGGCAGTCCATGGCCTCCAATGCAAGCACTCTCTGCTTATACAAAACCATTTTCCTTCTCTTCTACCAACTGATCTCAAGGTTTGCCCTCTCTTTTTTCCTCTCAATACTTATTTTTTTAATATTCTTACCGATATTATCAACTACATGTTCTAACTTCTCAGTGGGATTGATAGATGACTCGGGATCAGTAGACTCTGAACCGTGATTTTCAAAAGACCCGGAATCAGTTTGATCGTGAACGTTGATTTTCAGTGAACTCCTGGTCAGTAGATTGGGAACTATTGAACAATACAATAATTAAAAATAAAACAAAATATTGAGGGAAGATGTTTTCTTCCCCAAATATTCTTTTATTTAGTATTGTCTTTAAACTCATCATCTAATCCAACATTTCATTTTTTGTGTGAATTTTTACAAATAGATCATATCTTTTAAGGGAAAAAAAGCTATAAATCTTTTGCAACAAATAGAAACAACATAAAGGAATTTCTTTTCCTTCTAAATTTCAACTAAATTAGAGGAAAGATAGCTATTCCATTTCCCTCGTTAGTTGCAAACATTCCAGCGAATTCGAGTTTGAGGTTGAGGTTGGGATTGAATTGTGAATCTACTTTTCTATTATCAACTTGACAATGGGAAAAAGCGGATTCCGCAACTCGGCTGCAGCTGCAACTCGTCTTTTGCAAGACACAATGATGGTAAGAGCTAAGAAGGCATTTGATCGAGGCTGTGTCGCGGGACTGGTGGATAAGATTTCTCTAACACGACCCACCCTCGAACGCGATTCCAGAATCGATAAGGGCTGGGAGATTTACATGTGCATGTCCATTCTAATGATTTGAAGGCGTGGGACGAATTGGAGAAGGATTTCATGAGGAAGACCAAAGCACAAAAGGTTTTTTTTTTTTTTTTATGTTGGATCAAATATGATCGTATTGCTTGTAGTTCTTGAGAGTGGGGGATTTTCGGTTGGTTGCAAACTTCGAGTTGGTTCTATTCCGGAGTTAGGGAACCACTATATGAGAGTTTTCACCGGTGATTACATGGTGAAAGTTTCAATTTTCTAAACTGAACTTGAAGAGAAAATTGGAATTTTGAACTCTTTGGTTAAGGAGGTTAGTGAACTTGAGAAGAAGAATCGTGGAATTGAGAACGATGTTATGGGTGAAAAGGCTGCCACTGGGGGAACAATTGGAGGAAGAGTAGTTATAAAAAGGTCCAATATGGTTTATGTTTAAAGAATTCCTTTTGAATTATGTTATGTTTAAGATTTAGTTTGAAGTTAAAGTTAATTTATGTGAATTATTTGGGTCTTTTGTTGCCATGAGACAAAATTTGAGACCATTTAATATGAATTTCTTGTAAAAAGAAAATGAGGAAAGATTGCTAAATCTCAAGAAATTGTCCACACAAATATCCATCCATAAAAATCAGTATTATCAATTATGTCAAGCACCTGATTATAATTATCAATTATGTCACATATGCTTTATTTTTCACATTTCAGCATTTTTTGTTTTAAAAAATCTCTAATAGATATGATTAGGGGTGTTTAACCAATCGGTTAGCCAGTTTACCGGTTAATCGATTTTAGTTAATTTCGGTTTTGTCAGTTTTGGATAAAACTGATTAACCAACTGATAAAGTCATCGGTTTAATGGTTTCGATTTATCGGTTTTCGATTCAATTATCGGTTTATACCGGTTTAACCGATAATATTGTCATATTTTTTTGAACAAAATATAATTAATGTTTAGCTTAACTTTTAAATTTTGTTCTACTAATTTATATAGTTCATATCATATTTTGAGACAATCAAATAATGAAACTCTTTTTTAAACTCTCAATCTACAATAAAAATAATCAAAACCTTTCTTTTTTATAATGGTCTATTCAACCAAAAATCAAGTTATTACAACAGAATTTTTTAGTGAAATAAATTGACAAAATGAAAGAGATTAATGACATAGAAATATGAAACATAGAATTTTTTTTAGATTTATAAATTTTAATTATTATAATCGATTATTCGGTTTAACCGAGAAAGGTATAAGTAAAACCAAAACCCAACCAATTAACCGGCAAAAAACCATTTAACCAACACCTATTAACCGACTCGGTTTTATGTCGATTTTCGGTTCGATTAATCGGTGTCGGTTTTTTTGAACACCCCTAAATATGATATGTTGATTAAATTGTAAAAGTAATAAAAATATTTTGACATGGCATGTGGTTGCAATTCTTTATATTATTTGATGGCCTTCTAGCTTCTACTATGTTAGAATATGCACATCAGTAATTGAAGTTGCCAAAAAACACGTAAAACCTCTTTGTAATTTAAAAATTGATCCATATTCATCTAATTCCTTGAAATGATTTGGAATTTGAAAACTCTCTTTAGTAGGAAGACGTAAGAGAAGGAAAGGCTATATATATTTTCTACAATAAAGGAGTCTTTGTTTTTTGGATCATTATGCAAAAATTTTAAGCCAAAGCACGAATAAAATAAACCGATGATGGAACATTTATCATAACTTAATGTGCTTAGAGCTATAAGATATATATATCTCCTATTGTTCAGTACATGAATTTTCAAAATGTCTCAGAAAAGGGAATTCCTTAGTTCATCGCACAATTCAGCAAATGCTCCTGAATCATCATATACTTTCAAAGGATCAATAATATATTAGCTCACAAACGATCTAAAATCATCACAACTATGTTTGCCACAAATTTCTTGATTAAAATATGGATGATAAATCAAACCTCGAATTCAACTTTTAGACCAAATGTATCTAAGAATATTTGTCTCTATGTATTTGCTTCAAAATGACCATTAGATCATTATTTTAGTACAAAAGATAAACTTTAAAGATGTAGTGAACCAAAACCATTTTTTCCCTCCAAATTTCAGTGAAGCATTGTGCACGTCAGTACAATGTACAAGTAATAGAACTCGTGGATTATCTAAATTAACTTTTAATCGTTTTAAAGCTTTTGGATTATAATTATTTCTCCTAAGCATCAATTAAGAACATCCAAAATTAAGTACGTGCGAGATTTAGTATACTAATTTGGCTAAGGCTTTTTTTTTTTCCTATGTCTCAATTTTTTTTTTTGTATTCAACAAATGATCAATAATTAAATAGGTGGATATATATTTTCATCAATGATATATAAATGTCCAACTTTGGACATCTAGAAAAATTTAAATATTGGTATGATGGAAATTTAAATAGATGTTTGGACTTTCAAAAAATGATATATTATTAATCAAATTAACAAAAGAATTTTTCCCGTTTGGTCCTTTCCATCATTTGATCATGTATGTACAATACTCGTAGAAAAAGATATGATAATATTGATATCGAATACTCCCTCTATCCATAAATAAAAATAAAAAAATATACATTGAATTTTGAGATAGAACAAAATCTAGAACCTCCATGTTGATTAATTTTTCGGGTCAGAGGGAGTAGGATTTTATGGAAACAAATAAAATATATAGGATTAGCTGTCTCATGTACCCATTTTATCCGCAATGGATCTGTCTATAGCTCAAAAGTGCTTAAACAATAAGAGATTTATTGTCGTATCAAAATGTTTGATGCAATTCCCATGGTTAATTAGAGATAACAAAATTAGTTTAAAAGTTTTATTATTATTATTCTTTTTTTGAAAACCAGTGTTTATTAAATTTTAAATGTGCACTGAATTGAACCGATATTCCAGCTAAAACAATAGTGAACTGTTTGACAGGACTGTCTGAGACTTGCTGAGCTGCCTGAACCTCGGGAGGATGCTAACATGACCGAAGATGACCGTAAAGGGCTTAGGAGAACGCTGCTCTGGCTTATCACTGGGTGGGTTGCCACCCTGACACCGTTATATGCTGCTGATCACTATAAGATAATAAAGCACAGGATGTTTACACTTGGGGCAGTGTTGATCATGCTGGGCCTCACTTTCTCAATGATTGCGCTAATGTATGTAGAGACTGCAGAGAAGAAGAATGTGGTGAGGAGGATGGTCAAGTTGCCATTCCTGGTCATTGTGTTGGCCTGCTCTGCCTTTATAGGCTTCCACTCCATGGAGGAGCAAAATTTGGGATTACGGTGGTGCACAGCAGTAGCATTGTTCCTGGTGATTGGGCGATTAATTGCAGTGCGTTAGGTTTTTGTTTTTTTGGTGCATATTTTTGAGATGAGTTCAGCTTATCTTCATCCCTTTTTTTAATTTGGTGTAGTGGATATGCTTACTGATTTTCAATTAATAATTGATGAGGAATTTGTTTTTTTTTTTTTGTGGAGAAGGGATTGATTAGGAAGTCGATTGTCATGGAGATGGGGATGATGATTTGGATTTTTTATAATGAACCCGTGGTTTTTTTTTTTTTTTGGTTTTGGCCAAAGTAGGAGGTAGAGATGGATTTGGACTGCATTTGCCTTTTAAGTTTAGAAGACGTGTAAATAAAAATTTATTTTAAAAATATGATGTAGAAATGCCAGTTCCAATTATTTATTTATTTATTTTGAAACTATTGTCAGTTCCAATTTAAATGAAAAAATGGAAATTTCGTCATTGAACTACTTCCTTTTCAAAATTGGTCATTACACTAACAAAAAGTGTTTCAAGTTGGAATTTAAAATGTTAATCAGAAAGTTGTTTGGATGATATTTTCTTTTCCATTGGGTTTTGTGTTTAAGAGATAAAATGAATTAAAATGTAAAATAAGTTGACAAACAAAGAAGGATCGTCTGTCAAGGATTGTCCTGTCTTATATAGTCCATGACATAAAAAGACGTCATTTTACGACGTTAAAAAAAGGCTGGACTTATGTTTCCCTTTTTATTTTTTTTTCTTATACATTTTTTTTTCCTTAGGGCACTAGAGCAACAAAAATTCCACTTCAAGTCCAACCCCAATTTCTGCAATCCCCCCACCGGTGAAATCATCTAAACAAAAGAGCTAGGATAGCAGATTTATCCCACATTTAGACGCATACGGCAGTAAACAACACAACAATGCTCAGATTTTGAAACATAATTTAAATCAAGAATACGGCAAACATTATTAAAAAAAAAAGAATATGAAAAAAAAGGGAGAAGAAAGAAAAGCTTGCAATCACGCTAGGCACAAAACTTTGAACTGAACTAATTTTTTCCCAAAAAAAAAAAAATTGTCACAAAGAAATCGACATTCCGTCGTTTTGATATTAATTGGGCCACAATTAATCACATTGAAATCTGAAATCAAGCATTTGAAAGTTCAAAAATTAAGGGCGGAAATAGATGGATGGCAGAGATGGTGAAAAGGATGGTCGCCGTCGGCGATGAAGGATAGAAGCTAGAAGAGTCTTGAATCAAAGGAAAAGAGTAAAGGAAGGAGCGAATATTCCTTTCCCAAGCAAAACGAGGTCGTTCTAGCTCCTAGACAGAATAAGACAGGATTACAAACTTGACAGACCTCTGCTCTCGTTATATTCAATTCTGTTTCAAAAAAAAAAAAAAAGAATTTGATCAAATTCATCCAGTGATAATCTCAAAAATTGGATGAATAATCCCCCAAACTTAGATGAAATACAGACGATCAAGTGATATTTAGATGCAGATAACTTGAAGAGAAAAAATTGAGTGTATAGAAAAACACTGGATCTCCCCCAACACCATATGAATTAGGGATTACATCAAAAAGAGTCCCATGATGCATGAATGAACTGTAATGTCAACAACTAAAATCTAACTACATCAAAAACAGTCACAAAGCTCCAAAAGCCACTTCCATCCAGTTTCCCAATCATATTCTGGGTTGCTCTTGTAAGCCCTTTGTTTTTTTTTTTTTTCCTTTTCCTTCCCAGGAACACAGCTTCGAAGATCACAAATTCAGCAAAAAAGGCATTGTAGCAACCCTTCTTCATTTCTCAATTATTGGAAATGGTAAGCCATCAGCAGCTGACTCAGCACAAGAACAAGGTCCAGCTTCAGCATCATGTTGAGAACTTGGGCGTGGGTATTGCGATTCTGAGACTTATCAAAAGTGAATCTTTATAGGATGACAACAAAACCAGTAAACAAATGTTGCTACATTTTCATTGAATTTTTTTTTTTTTTGGGCAATTCATTACCTAGCAGCAACATGGCTAGCTATTTGATTTCTAGATTATGGATCATCCAATTACTATCAGGCTTTGATGAAGGTCTGGAAGTACCTGTGATCTATGTTGGGTGAAGATAGGGCCAGATCCTCAAGTATTGCCCGCAGAATCGGCATGGAGGGAGGTGAAGGCAACCCTCTCCTTTCGCCTCTTCCAAACGATCCCACAGACAACCCAAGCACACATAGGCATTATCATTGGCAAAACCCGTTCTTCATGTTTTGACGGGGTTTCCAAGCTGAACAAACAGTGCATTGCCCGCTTATCATCAAGCGGATCATCAAAAGATGTATATCAAAATCTTCACTTCTGATATATTTTACATCCATTTGAATTTCAGGGAATTATAACTGAAAAATAGAGTACCTCTCATAGCAGAAGAGGAAGAAGAAGGTTCAGCTTCAGCTACCTAATTCATCATGGAGCTCTGCAGGCAACAAATGAGCAGCGTTCAGGCCATCATCAGGATCAGGCTGATGATGAACTACTCCTCCTTGATCACCATGATCAGATGCCAGGGGAACGATTGCGTTCAGCATCTATCTCTAAATCTGTAACGGTCAAAAAGTGAATCTCTTGTGGTTCTAATCAACACAACCCGTAAACAAAATGTTCTACATTTAATTGAAAAATCCAAATTCATACACACCTAGAATTGATCAGCGGCTAGCTTCTGCCGTTTGACATTCAAATACAACAGGATCGTAGCATAGATCATCTAGAAATCAATGCTTAATAAAATCAAAATGACAATAACTTTGACAAATGAACAAAAAGTTTTCTTTTTTTTGCTGCAATAGGATCATATTCACACACAAAATTTAATGCTAAATGGAAAGTGAGCGAGGTTTGGCTCACAAATGTTCTTAGGGTTTGAGTGAATAGAATGAACAAATTTGGGAATTAAAAGAAACGTGTTTAATGTGTCTGAAAATATGTCCCATTAAGTGTCCTGATTCTGTATTTATACATGTTAAGGCGGTTTGAGTTGAGTAACCGCCATAGTGTAAATGACTAATCTATCCTTACTAACAGGCTTATAGCACTATATAAAAGAGGATATATCAGCACAAACACATGTACAAGTTTGAATGTTTGAATCTGAAATTCCCGCTATTATCACTGGATGCACATCCATCGACACAGGATGAGCATCACCAGTTACAGAATGCACATCATGCTGCTGATCCTGCTTTGATTCTAGCTGATCACCAGACTTTAATTCCTTCACACCCCCCTCAAGATGAGCCGGGGATGAATCCCAAAGGCTCATCTTGCCTAATAAGTAATGGAAAGCTGGAGCGGCAAGAGACTTGGTAAACATGTCTGCTAACTGAGAGGAAGAAGAAAGATGAGAAGGAGAGATGAAACCTGCCTTGTATGCATCTCTAACAACATGGCAATCAATCTCAATGCGCTTGGTTCTTTCATGGAAGACTGGTTAGCTGTGATGTGGAGAGCTGCTTTGCTGTCACACCAAAAAACAATAGGGAGAGAAATAGGAATAGACATATCCTTCATGATATAAGTCAGCCATTTCAGTTCTTGAACAGTTGCTGCCATAGCTCTATATTCTGCTGCAGCTGATGAAGTCGAAATAGTAGCCTATTTCTTTGTTTTCCAGGAAATAAGAGAGGAGCCCAAGAAAATGCAATAGCCAGTTAAGGAATGTCTGCAGAATTCACAAGATCCCCAATCTGCATCTGAATAGGCTGTGAGAACAGAATCAGAAGAGGAAGAGTAGAAAAGTTCTTTGGAAATAGTACCATTCAAGTATCTAAGAAGGTACATAGCTGCATTCCAGTGTGATTCATGAGGGGCATTCACAAACTGACTCAATTGCTGAATGTCATTAGTCAAGTCATGTCTGGTAAAGCTGAGATAGAGAAGTCTGCCTACAAGTCTTCTGTAAGCAGTAGGATCTGAGCAAAGAGGTGTTGGATCTTTTTTCTTGAATTTGAGATCCCTAGGAAAAGGAGTGGCAGTGGGGATAGAGTCTAACATGCCAGTATCCCAAAGCAAGTTGGTGATATACTTTGTTTGAGATAAGTACATCCCTGCATCATTTCTTGTAATCTACGTACCAAGGAAATACATTGCAAGTCCTAAATCCTTGATAGTAAAAGCCTGATCCAACAACCGTTTTACCTTAGAGATCTCTTCTTCATGAGAACCTGTGATGAAATATGATCAACATAGACCAAGAGAATAAGTAGGAGGCCTGGTTTCTTCAAGACAAAAAGGCGGAGTCATGATAAGGCTGAGAGAAACCGTAAGAGATCAAGAGAGAGGTGAATTCATTGTTCCACTGTCTAGATGCCTGTTTGAGGCCATAGATATTTCTTCAGTTTACAAACAACAGAAGTACTAGCTTTATCATAACCAGGAGGAGGGACCATGTAAACATCTTCTTCCAAATGACCATGAAGGAAGGACTTGTTGACATCCATTTGGTAGACAGGCCATCCAGAGACAACTGCCAAAGCCAAGAACAATTTCACTGTTACTGTTTTAGCGACAAGTGAGAAGACCTCAAAGAAATCCTCTCCTTCAATTTGGTTGTATCCCTTTGCAACCAACCGGGCTTTATATCTCTCAACAGTACCATCTGAGTGACACTTGACCTTAAAAACTCATTTATGACCTATAGCTTTCTTGCCAGCAAGTAAGGGTGTAAGATTCCATTTCTGGTTGTCTTCTAGTGCTTTCAGTTCTTGTTGCATGGCCAGTACCCACTTCTCATTAGTTCTGCCATGATTGTAAGTATGTGGTTCTTGAATATCTGACAAGTTTGCCAAAAAAGACGTGTGTGGAAGAAAAATGACATGTGGAAGAAGAAGGAGTCACTGAAGATATGGAAGTGTTAAGTTTAGATGGGGGCTGAATATAATATGTAAGTCTGGATTATAAGGGCTATAGGATTATAAATCTTATAGCCCTTTTGCCCTGGTGGATAACCAACAAAAACCCCTTGAATGTATCTAGGATCAAATTTGTCCTTATAAGGACTAGTAGTTGATCATCACTAATGAAATTTAAATCGACTAATGAAGCATGATGTAGTTGATCATCACTAATGAAAAGATTGAACATGCTAATAGGAAAGAAGTATATTTCACCACATATTCTCAATTGATGATTGATGAGGAATTTGTTTTTTTTTTAATTGTGGAGAAGGGATTGATTAAGGAGTCGATTGTCGTGGAGACGTGGATGAGAATTTGGGTTTTTTATGAACCTGTGGTTTTTTTTTTGTTTGTTTTGACGAAAATAGGAGGTGGAAGTGAATTTAGACTGCATTTGCCTTTTAAATTTAAGAAATGTAGTAATAAAAATTTATTTTAAAAATATGATGTGGAAATACCACATGGCAAATGATGGTGCTTTCTCGTAAGTGTGGTTTTTGTTTCTAATATAGTAAGATATATAGACGGCTATATGATATGCGAGAATCGATCATCAGACCGAAAAGGACTCTTCAGCAGCCAGCTTGGCGAAAAGATTAGGTGTGACTTGAAGTTAAACATGATTTACTTTTCTACATTTACTTTTATGATAGAGTAGTGGAGTAGTGGATTTCTTTTACAAGTCTAGTGGCAGTAGTGGTAGAAAGAAGTTATGATTTCTTAACATGGGGCTTCACGTGAGAGCATATCCTCAAGTCAGAAACTAATCCATGTATTTAAGTAACCGTTCATCGTCAGATTATGGCATGAACAAGTTTCAAAGAAAATTCTCCTTCTCTCTATTTTTTTCTGGAGTTTTGATCCCTTCTCGAATTGGGATCTATCATTTGTGCTTTCTTTGAATCATGGCTCCCAGACGGGACCAAGGTTCATCCAATCCTTCTGCTACTACCGAGGAACTTGTGGCATCTCTTGTGGATGACTCACTTCATCAATTTCAGTCCCAAATTGATGCTCAACGCCTGCTAATCACTCAGTTAGATAAAAAATGTGACAACCCAAACTCCATTCTCGTGCATTTGGAAGCCATGGTCACTCAAATTCAAACAAAACTTTCCTTGTCTCCTCCGGCCGCTCAGCCGCCCACCCATTACATCGCCTCTAGTGATTCGAATTCCTCACCATTTCCCAATATTAAACCACCCAAAATTTACCTCAACCCCTTCGATGGCACTAATGCTTTAGATTGGTTGTTTCAAGCCAACCAATACTTCACATTTTACCAAATTCTACCACATCAACGCCTTCCAATCATTTCCTTTTTTATATGCACGGAGATGCCCTTAGTTGATTTAAGTGGATGCATTCAAACCAAATGATTTCTACCTGGGATGCTTTTGTTCAAGCATTACAAGTGCGGTTTGGCCCCTCCCAATATGAAAAATTTAAAATCCACAAGCCGCTTTGTTCAAGCTTCGTCAACAAAATTCCGTTGCCGACTATCAAGTTGCTTTTGAGAAATTGTGCAATTGTGTCATCAGATTATCTTCGTCGGCAATTTTGGATTGGTTTTGTTTCTGGATTAAAGCCAGAAATCCAACAAGAATTGGCTCTCCACGGGCCCTAAACCATCGTTGCGGCAATTGGACTAGCCAAATTGGTCGAAGCCAAACACCACGATTCTAAATCCCGACCAGTATTTTACCCCCCTCAACCAAGCCATCCACCATCCCTCCCATCTCCAGCTCAATCTTCTACAGCCTTATTACCAGCACCACCAAGAGCTCCGCCCCCTCTTCTAGTTCGCCGGTTGACCCAGGCGGAAATTCAACAGCGGCAGTCGAAGGGATTGTGCTTCAATTGTGACAAGAAGTTTAGTCCTGGCCACCGCTGGAAATCAGCACCCAATTCATGGCACTCATCTTGCCAGAGGACATATGCGACATTGGTGTATCGGCCAACACTTCTTTGTCCGAATCGATGCTTCCTACTTTGGTTGCTTCCATCACCCGAACACCCACCTTCCTTCCTGCTCTCATTGGTAGGGTACCATGGCATTCCATCTTCTCATACGTTGCGGGTTCGCGGTACTCTTTACGAGCACGATGTCACTATTTTGGTCGATTGTGGCAGCACCCACAACATTGTGCATTTTGATATTGCCGAACTGCTCCAATTCATCTTAATTCCGGCTCCTTAAGTCTCAGTGGTTGTGGGTAACGGAGAACAATTACAATTTACAGTGTTCGGGACGCTGTGAAGACATTCCGTTGGTGATTGATCAACACCAATTTTCCCTGCCTTTTATGGTTTTGCCAATCTTTGGAGCAGATATTGTCTTGAGTGTTCAATGGCTTAGCACTTTGGGGCCAATTGTGGCAGATTTTTCTATTCCGGCGTTGGACTTTAATCATCATGGTGTTTGGGTTCAATTAGTGGGCAAGGCTCCCTTTGAATTGGCTTCACCAAAGCAGATGGCCCGTACTCCCAAAACACAAGCAGCCCCCTCTCTTTTCACTTTGGTAAGCACGACCGATTCTGCTTCTTCCATTCTTGATACCCCTGTTTCTTTTCCAGAATCAGACCTGCAACAGTTATTTGAGCGGTACAGCCGGATCTTACAAGTCCCAAATTCTTTACCGCCGCCAAGAGCACATGACATCTATCTTCAACCCAATAGTCAGCAAGTGAATATTAAACCATACCGTTACCCCCATTACCAGAAGGAGATCATGACCCAATTGATTTCAGAGATGTTCGTAGCCGGCATCATTACACCCAGTACCAGTCCTATTTTTCGCCGGTTTTATTTGTCCAGAAAAGAGATGGGACTTGGCGATTTTGTGTGGATTACAGATGTTTGAATGCGATTACTATCTGTGATCGTTTCCTTATTCCCACGGTGGACGAATTGTTGGACGAGTTACATGGGGCAACCATTTTCTCTAAGATTGACCTCCGTGCCGGATATCATCAAATTTGGGTAGCGCCTTCAGACACTCACAAAATAGAATTCCGGAAATGTGATGGCCTCTATGAATTTCTTGTCATGCCTTTTGGCTTGACCAATGCTCCGTCCACATTTCAGGCGGCCATGAATGATTTATTCCGTCCATTCTTGCGGCGTTTGGTCCTAGTTTTCTTTGACGACATCCTTATTTACAGCCCCAACAGGACAGAACACTTGGTGCACCTTCAACAGGTTTTTCACATCCTATTTGAGCATCATTATTTGAGTCATATTATTTCGGCTACTGGGGTTCAAGTAGATCCGGATAAAATTCAAGGCATCTTGGATTGGCCGCCACCTTCCAACATCACAGCATTACGTGGCTTCTTGGGACTCACTGGCTATTACCGTAAGTTTGTTCGCCAATATGCTACCATTGCCGATCCTTTAACAGACTTGCTGCAGGCAACACCAGTCCAGTGGTCATCATCAGCAGCTACAGCTTTCCAATGTTTGAAAGATGCCATGACAAATTTTCCAGTGTTGGCTCTTCCAGATTTTGGAGTCAATTTTGATCTCACCACGGATGCCTCCGGAATAGCTATGGGAGCCGTACTATCACAACAAAGTCACCCCATTGCTTTCTTTACCAAAAAGCTATCACAACGTATGCAAGCGGCTTCTGCTTACACAACGAAGCAGTCCAGAAGTGGCGACAGTATTTATTGGGAAGGCCTTTCACAATCTTCACTGACCAACACAGTCTCAAGCACTTGGTGTCTCAAACTATTCAAACTCCGGAGCAGCAGAGATGGCTCAAAAAAATGATGGGTTATGAATATACCATTCAATATACTCCCAGCAAAGACAACAAAGTTGCAGACGCGTTATCACGGATGGAGGCACCATCAATGGCTGCTATCTCTTGCCAAAAACCTGAGTGGCTCACTAATTTGAAGCAGTATTTTGCGGACAATCCAGCCGGCCAGACCGTCATTAATCAAATTAATTCCGGTACTCTTCCCTCTTCAAAATATTTGATTCGTGATGGTTTAGTTTATTGTAATGGTAGGCTGTATATTCCTATTGAATATATTATGTAGTTACTTGTAATTAGTATGATTGATAGATAATTACGGTGAGTTTGTATAGATAAAAATGAGTCTGTATATGGTAAAGATAGAATTGAGTTTTAGATTGATCTTTAGAGATCATTATCGTCAGTTGTAAGCTTCCTATATATTCATGTATTGTATACTCAATCAGCATGATGAAGACAATCTTTTCTCTCATTTATAGTTTTTCATCTTTCTTCATGGTATCAGAGCAGTGATCCTGCTGCGGTTTTTTTTTTTTTTTCGCACTGCGCATCTCTATCATGGCCGGAAAAAGAAACTGGTGTGATGACAACCCTAGTAACTGGTTCTTCCAGTAATACCGGAGAAAGTGATGTCAATTCCTCTCAACGATTGACTTCAGTACTGCTGAATGGATTCAATTATCTTCCATGGTCAAGAGCAGTAACAATTGCTCTCGGAGGGAGATCAAAACTTGGATTCATCAATGGCAAGGAAAAGTCTCCAGAAGTTGATTTTCAAAGGTATGAGGCATGGCTATCAAAGGATCAGACGGTTATGTCTTGGCTTCTAAACTCAATGGAGCCTAGCCTTGCTGAAATATTCAGCTATTGTGAGTCTGCTGCTGATCTCTGGGAAGCTGTTCGGGAGATATATGGTAACCAAAATAATTCTGCTAGAATTTTTCATATTCAACAAGATATTGTTAATCTTCGTCAAGAGGGAAAACCTTTTGTTGATTTGTTAGCCAAGATAAAAAGCTTGTGGAATGAGTTGGATGTTTATCGACCTCATTGTATTGATCCCGCTGTTTTGAGAAAACGAACAGAAGAGGATCGAGTTTTTCAATTGTTGGCTAGTCTTGGTCCTGAGTTTGAAGATTTTCGACGCAACATCCTCACGAATGCAGAACTTCCCACTCTCAAAAGTATCTGTGCTTCTATTCAGCGCGAAGAAGTTCGTCGGAAGGTTATGGCTCATGATGGTGGTCAAGAAACTCGAGCATATCTAGCGCATCCAATTCTTGATAAGAGGATTCCTAAAGGCAAGAATTCAGATTTGAAGTGTGAGCATTGCAATCTTCCTGGACACTCAATGGATCGTTGTTGGATTCTTCATCCAGAACTGAAGCCTAAATTTCCAAATAAGAAAGGGGGAGATAGAAAACGCAACAGCTGTAGTCATAAGGCTCAATTAGCTGCTCATACTACTGAATCCTTTTACTCTAATCCTCTTGCCTTGCTTAATGAATTCGCTGGCTATTTACAGGAAAAACATGGCCATCAATCTACTCAAGATGGAGTTAACCAAGGAGGTAATGAGCCTGCTGCACTTTTGAGCAGTTTTTCTTCTTTTCTCAATGATGCAAAGTCCGAGGATCGGGAAGGTATTTTTACTGCCTTTGCTACTGCTTTACAAGTTAGTTTTTTGTATGATTTGTGGGTTGTTGATTCGGGTGCCACAGACCATATCTCAAATAAACACAGTAATATTCATGATTTTCATCCTTGTCCATCGCCTTCATTTGTTTCTGTGGCCAATGGGAAAGGGGTTCCAGTGAAAGGGAAAGGAAAAATTAATCTTGTTTCAGATTATGTAAAATCTGATGTTCTATATGTTCCCTCTTTTCCTATCCAATTACTTTCTATCAAGAAATTGACATCATCTCTTCATTGTGAGGTTACATTCACCACTGACAAAGTATTTTTTCCAGGACCGTATCACCAAGGAGACGATTGGTGAAGGTTTCGAAATGCATGGATTATACTACTTCATTCCTGATTCTCGTACCTCAAAAAGCTTACAAGCCATTTCTTCTTCTCCTTCTGCTGATGAGCATCTGTTATGGCATTGCCGGCTAGGACACCCTTCAGAGACAGTTTTTTCAAAAATAATTACAGCATCTCCTAAAGGATTCCATGAATGTGATACTTGTCATTATTCAAAGTCCACTAGACTTCCTTATAGTTCTTCATTGTCAAAAACGTCTACAGCTTTTGAGCTTGTTCATTCAGATGTATGGGGACCTTTCTCCGCTTCTAGTGATGGGTTTAAGTACTTCGTAACCTTTATTGATGATTTTTCCCGTGTTACATGGGTCTATTTGTTAAAATCTAAAGGCGAAGTATTTAGTTCTTTTCAAGACTTTCACATGCTGGTTGCTAATCATTTTTCCTCCAAAATTAAAATCCTGCGTTCCGATAATGGCACCGAATATACATCTCATGAAATGACAAATTACTTAACTTGTAATGGAATAGTGCATCATACTAGTTGTGTTAACACACCACAATAAAATGGAAAGGCAGAAAGAAAGAATAGAGATTTGCTAGAAAAGACTCGTGCTTTCATGCTTCAAATGAATGTACCAAAATGTTTTTGGTCTTATGGAGTGCTTACTGCTGCATATCTTATCAATCGTTTACCTAGTCGAATGCTCGATTTTGCATGTCCTCTTGAAGTATTGCAGGGTAAAAAACCTGATATTTCCCATTTGAAGGTTTTTGGCTGCACATGTTTTGTACACGTCTCAGGAGTACATCGTGATAAGCTAGATCCACGAGCAATCAAATGTGCATTTCTGGGGTATTCCAACACAAAAAAGGGGTACAAGTGTTATGATACTGGTACAAGGAAGCTATATGTGAGCAGAGATGTTCGATTTGCTGAAACTACTCCTTTTTTTGAGAGACCAAACCACAAGGAGTTTCTAGCGGATTTATTACCATTGCCGGTTGCTTTAGCTAATGAGCTTCCATTAGTTGATGACTCACCTACTACAATAGTTGGTGATGTTCCAGAATTTTCAGAATCTCCAGTTATTGGTGAAGGTCCAGGTCCACGACGTAATCCTCCAAGGAATCGTCATCTGCTTGTTAAAATGAATGACTATGAAACCTGTTCAGTCAGGTATCCTTTATCTACTTGTTTGAGTTATGACAAACTCTCATCCTCACATGCATCATTCCTTGCATCCATCTCCAGTGTTCATGATCCTAAGACCTTTAAGGAAGCTCATTCACAAGTTGTGTGGAGGAAAGCTATGGATGAAGAGTTATCTACCCTTGCTGCTAATAATACCTGGACTATAGTACCCCTTCCTAATGGAAAACGTGCTGTCGGTAGTCGTTGGGTTTTCAAAACCAAATTCAACTCTGATGGGACAGTTGAACGCCACAAAGCCCGTCTTGTTGCTCAAGGGTTTACTCAGCAATTTGGAATTGACTACAAGGAGACCTTTGCTCCAGTTGCGAAGATGACCACTGTAAGAGTTCTTCTTTCAGTTGCTGTAAATAATGGGTGGACACTATCTCAGATGGATGTCAAAAATGCCTTTTTGCATGGAGAGCTTGAAGAAGAAGTGTTCATGAAGCTTCCTCCCGGACATTCTCAGGGTGAATAACTAAGTCTGCAAACTTTACAAGTCTATTTATGGTTTAAAACAGAGTCCACGTGCCTAGTATGCAAAGTTGAGTTCATCTCTTGAATTTCTTAGTTTTTCTAAGAGTAATGCTGATTCTTCATTATATGTTCAAAAGTGTAAGGGTGAGACATTGATGGTTCTTGTTTACGTTGATGATCTCATAATTACCGGAAACAATGTCGAATCTCTAGCCACATTAAAGATCTTGGTCAATTCCCTGTTAAGGATCTTGGTCTCTTAAAGTTTTTTCTTGGCATAGAACTGGCTTATTCTAGCAAGGGACTCTATCTCAACTAGCGTAAATATGTCTTGGATTTGCTTCAAGATGCTGGTCTTTTACATGCTAAACCAGCTATCACTCCCTTGGACAGCAAATTAAAGCTTGATTCACCAGGAAAACTTCTTCAAAATCCTACATATTATCATAAACTTGTAGGGAAGCTGATTTACTTAACCATTACAAGGCCTGACATTTCATTTGCTGTCAGTCTTGTCAGCCAACATATGCACGCTCCAACGGATTATCACTTGAGTTTGGTGAAACGTATTCTGAGGTATTTGAAAGGTACCGTTGGGCGTGGGCTTTTAATGACCAGAAACGGGCACACTAATATTATTGGTTATACAGATTCTGATTGGGCTGGAAATACACTTGATCGTCGGTCTACAACAGGATATTGTGTGTTTGTTGGAGGAAATTTGGTCTCATGGAAAAGCAAAAAGCAACATGTTGTCGCTCGTTCTAGTGCAGAAGCCGAATATCGAGCAATGGCAACTGCTCCTGTGAGCTCGTTTGGCTTAAGAGTCTTCTTCAGGATATGGGATGTTCTTGCCATAGTCAGATGACATTGTTTTGTGATAATCGGGCAGCTATGCACATTGCAGCGAACCCTGTGTTTCATGAAAGAACGAAACACATAGAAGTCGACTGTCACTACATTCGTCAGCAGGTTCAATCAAAGCTAATCAACACTCATTATGTGCGAAGTATCGATCAACTTGCCGATATGTTTACAAAGGTTCTATCCTCTGCTCAGTTTCATCGACTTTTGAGCAAGCTTGGATCCATTAATCCACTGGATCCCGCTTGAGGGGGTGTATTGAATATATTATGTAATTACTTGTAATTAGTATGATTGATAGAGAATTACGGTGAGTTTGTATAGATAAGAATGAGTCTGTATATGGTAAAGATAGAATTGAGTTTTAGATTGATCTTTAGAGATCATTATCGTCAGTTGTAAGCTTCCTATATATTCATGTATTGTATACTCAATCAGCATGATGAAGACAATCTTTTCTCTCATTTATAGTTTTTCATCTTTCTTCAATTCCGGATCCCAGCATGCAGCAATCTTTCCTTAGTGAGTATCATTCTTCTCCTGTTGGTGGTCACTCTGGCATCAAGGCCACTCTACCCCGATTAGCTGCCCATTTTTACTGGCCGGGTATGAGTAAGTAGGTTCATAAGTTTGTTCAAACTTGTCATGTCTGCCAACAACATAAAACTATGCATCCACGTACTTATGGACTTCTTCAGCCCCTTCCTATTCCGGAGCAAATCTGGGATGACATTAGCATGGATTTTATAACCCATCTTCCTTCATCTTTTGGTTGCACTGCTATATGGGTTATTATGGATCGTCTCAGCAAGTTTGCTCACTTCCTTGCTCTTCCTTCAAAGCATTCAGCTGCTTATCTTGCATCAATCTTTATGTCCGAGGTGTATAGAAATTCATGGTTTTCCAAAGTCCATTATCTCTGATAGAGATTCTCTGTTCCTTAGTAACTTGTGGCAGGAACTTGTCAAACTGAGTGGTACTACTATTCGCTACAGCAGCTCTTATCATCCGGAAAGCGTTGGACAATCGGAGGTTTTAAATCACACATTGGAATCCTATCTTCGTTGCTTCACAAGTAAAAAAGTCCAAGCGTTGGACTCGGCACCTGCACCTTGCCCAGTTGTGGTATAACGCCAGCCTCCATACCGCTATCCAAACCACGCCGTATCATGCTTTGTTTGGCCGCCCACCTCCGCTCATGTTGCCTTATGTTCCTGGTACTTCAATTAATAACTCGGTTGATCAGACTCTACAGAGAAGGGACGACATTCTCTCCAAGCTGAAAGCTTCCCGTCATGCCACTCGCCAACGCATGGAACACCAAGCTAATAAACATCGTCGTGATATGGAGTTTCAACCTGGTGAGTTTGCTTATGTCAAATTGTAAGCTTATCGTCAGCTCTTGGTGGCTACACGTCACTCTCAAAAGCTTGCTTGTCGATATTTTGGGCCTTTCAAGATTCTGCGACGTATTGGTAAGGTGGCATATTGATGTGCTCATAATTTATCTATTTTTAATATCCCTTTGTGCGAGATTTTGCCAATGTTTTGAGTACAAATATGCTATTTATAATATGATTTCATTTTTGATTGTAGGAATTGTATTCAAATGGAAGAATTGTTGAGGTGTTGGACTAAATTGAAAAGAAAGAGCAACTAAAAAGGGCCTAAGTGAAGATTGTAAGAACTAATGAAGAGGGAATCAGAAGACTAGAAGATTTAGAGGACTGAATTGTAATTTTTATTTTTTTCTTAGGTTTGGCCGAAACAAGCTTATGCGGCTGTGTTGGGATTGAATTTGATAAGAATTTTAATCCTAATATTATTTGGGAAAACAGGTTTTCTTCCTCTCCAAGTAGTAGGGTTTTACGGAAGCCTATAAAAGGAGGATTATGGCTTTATTTTTACAACCGAACTTGACCGAAAAAAAAAAACCCTACGTCCTCTGCTGATTCACCTTCTTGCCGCTGCAACTCCCCCCATCTCTACGCACCACCTTGCTTTCTCCTCCATTCCCATGCTGCACCAGCTTTTTCTCCACCTCTTCCTCCACCCCCACGCACCACCGAAGCACAAAACCACCGACGGCTGAAAACCCCCCTCACCACCAGTCCACCTTCCTGCTGTTGTTACTTCATCAACTCTCCATCACCTTCATCACCAAACCCCAGCCCAAACTCCTCCACCGGCGGCAGCCACCTTCCCTCCACCCCCACGCACCACCGAAGCACACACCTCACCATTACTCCAAGCAACCCGCACCATCATAACCTTGTTTCCATGCAACCCACGCACCATTGCCAACATCATCAGGGGGCAGCTTTTGACGTGAAGAAGAAAGAAGCAGCTGTCGACTTCCAAACTGTCAACTCGGCGGCTTCGTTCTCTTCTCGGGTTTTTGAGTTTTAATTTAATTTCAGATTTGTGTGGATTATGTCTCTAAATACTATTGAATTATTTTTTATAATGTTTTGTGGCTAAATTCTTTTAACCTTGGGCTCGGATGTAGCCGCCGGATTTATTTGGTGTATTTGATTCATGATACTTTGATTTTGCCATTGATCGATATTTAATATTCTTGCTTTTATTCTATGTTTGTAACTGACCACTACTTGCATGTTTAAAGATATTAATTGATGGAACGACGGTTGAAAATTAATATTAGTTCATGGGAATATTGGACTTAGGCAGTGAATCACGACAGTAGGAACACAACCTTTGCAATGTTAGATTCTTAAGTTCTTAATATGCTTTTGTTAATCCTATAGTCACGAGGGTAGTTATAGAGTTAATCTAAATAAGAGAATTATAGCGCGAGAGTGTGTAGTTCTTAATTAGATAAATCGTTGTGAGATTAATGGAAGTTAAAAGTCAGATATTTGTGAATTGAATCAAACCAAATATTCGGTAGGTGAACCCAATGTCTTAGGTTTTCTTTGTCTAATTATTTAAATTAATATTATTTGCTTTTATTTTATTTATTTATTTTAGTTTTAAATTTTATAAAGATGAGATCATCATTTATCTGAATAATAATAAGAGTAATTTATACCTGGTAATTAGTATTCATTCTCTGTGGGTACGATCCTATTTTCCGCTATACTAGTGATAAGTAGGTAAATTTATTTGACTAGTTGTGACGACGGTTTGTCACATATGAACTCGAATTGCCAGAGTCTTCCCGCATCCATCCGGTCTTTCATGCCTCTAAGCTCCGTCCTTGCTACGATGATATCCCTTCTGTTCCCTCCAGTCTTCCAAAAACTGATGATGAAGATATGCTCTACGTTATTTCTGACTCCATTCAGGATATTCGTACTAGTGGCTCGCCAAGATCTCGCAAGGTTCAACATCTTATCCGCTGGAAATCGTTGCCATGTGAAGTTGATACTTGGGAAGATGCGGAAGTGATTACTACTACCTATCCAAATCTTTTGGTTCCTGATAACCTTGCGGACCAGGTTCTTGCTCATGGACCGGGCAATGATATGCAAGAATCGATCATCAGACCGAAAAGGACTCTTCAGTAGCCAGCTTGGTGAAAAGTTTATGTGTGTCTTGAAGTTAAACATGATTTACTTTTTTACA
Source organism: Oldenlandia corymbosa var. corymbosa (assembly GCA_949775105.1). Lineage (NCBI taxonomy): Eukaryota > Viridiplantae > Streptophyta > Magnoliopsida > Gentianales > Rubiaceae > Oldenlandia > Oldenlandia corymbosa. The sequence goes on from OX459123.1 coordinate 4,955,244, forward strand.
TTTATTTTTATGATAGAGTAGTGGAGTACTGGATTTCTTTTACAAGTCTAGTGGCAGTAGTGGTAGAAAGAAGTTATGATCAGTTCTTAACATGGAGCTTCATGTGAGAACATGTCCTCATAATCAGGAACTAATCCACGTACTTAAGTAAGAGTTCATCTTCAGATTATGGCATGAACAAATTTTAAAGAAAATTCTCCTTCTCTCTATTTTTTTTCTGGAGTTTTGGTCCCTTCTCGAATTGGGATCTATCACTATACTAAATATTTCTCAGTTCACGTACCTATTCCTATCCAAAGAACCTCCTTAATGATCAGCTATATATGATAAAAGGGACCTTCATTTCTTTTAGATAATTTTTTCTTTTGACAGAGTGCTACCTCATGTAAATTATAAAAAAAAAGGAAATGATTGAAGTTCATCACAAGCGGACTTGATCATCCTTGAGATATCAAATGTCAAAAAGCCCTTATTAATTAATTATACGATGCAAATTCGAACTAACTTTAGCGTTAATTTATGCTTCATAATTAAGCCGGAAGAAGTATTCAACTGTCTCTCAAACCTATTCTCAGCTTTAATTTACTCTAATATTCAATATAATTCATCAAGTAAAAAGTTAGACATTAATTGTCAATTGTGGGTTTGTTGGCACGTTGTAGAAAATAATAAAAATAATAAGAAAATATAATACTTTCTGCGTCCTATAAAAATTGCCTACCTTTATTGCATTTTTATAAATTCAGTATATTTGGTAAATTTTTCCGAGACAAGGGAAGTCGTTTTGTTGTATGAAAATTGGGGGCCTATGTTCGAAAAATACTTTCTGTTTGTTTTGATGAGTTTTTATATCCTGAGCAAGCAGTGAAATGAGCACTACAAAAATAAAATATAGCTCATAAGTCATAACTTGATTACAAGTATCGCATTCCGAAAGATTGATAAAGGGAAAATTTAACTACTACTCCTTCCTTCCCAGTAGATTATTTTTTCAGGACGCATGAATATTATTTACTTATTTAGCTCAGAGTATGATTGTTTATTTCGAATTTTTTATTTTAGTTTAATTAAACTAAAAGTAAAACTAATATTGGATAATTATTTTGGAGGAGAAGAGTACATTTTTTCCCTTTCATAATACATGACAGTAGCAGTAGAAATGAAATTACCAAAAGAAAATTACTATTCCTATGAATGTTTTATATATATTACAGGACAAAATGCACTTTTGGTCCCTGAACTATGGGGGTCACAATTTTTGGTCACCATTAATTTTTTATTGACAAAACTAGTCACCACATTTTCGCTTATTCAACAGTTTTAGTCAATTTGATGGTCAACTAACTGTCAACTCTTTTTTCCATTAAGTTTTTTTATTTTTTATTAATTTTTTACTGAATTGGGACCTGCAATTTATTTTCAAATAACAAAATCAGTCGGCAAATATATTTTTTTCAACAATTTTAGTTACTTTAACAGAATTTTTAAAAATTTAATGGCCTAATTCAATTTTCCTTTAAGTCTTTATTTTTTATTGATTATTTAATGAATTGTGAGTCCCACAAGTCTTTGATCATATTTTTTTTAAAAAATAAATTTAAAAATATTGAAAGTATTTCCGACCAACTTCTTAAACCCCAATATATTCTGCTCCTCGAGAGATAAATTCTAAAAAACAAACGGACAACAAAAATGATCAATAATGAGGTTCCTTTTCTGGACTACTTTGCCGGCATGGAGGTGATGGTGAGACGTTCGGGAGCAGTATATTCGAGTTTAGGAAATTGGTCGGAAATACTTTCATTATTCTTCAATTTTTTTTTTGAAAAAAAAAATCTGATCAAAGACTTGTGGGACCCACAATCTATTAAGTAATCAATAAAAAATAAAGAATTAAAGAAAAATTAAATTAGGCCATTAAATTTTTTCAAATTCTGTTAAAGTGACTAAAATTGTTGAAAAAAGATATTTGGGGATTGATTTTGTTTTTTGAAAATACATTGCGGGTCTCAGTTCAGTAAAAAATTAGTAAAAAATAAAAAATTAACGAAAAAAAGAGTTGACTGTTAGTTGACCATTAAATTGACTAAAACTATTGAACAAATGAAAATGTGCTAACTAATTTTGTCAGTAAAAAATTAATGTTGACCAAAAGTTATGACCTTCTGTAGTTCAGGGACAAAAAGTGCGTTTTGTCCTATATTATGTATATAATGTGGAAGCTATAACAGTCACCCTCTTAAAATAAGGGTTAACTACCACATCTAAACAAAAGGCTACTCTGTAGCGAATCCTAAGGGTTTGTCAAAATATCTAACCCGTATTTTTATTAATGTTAAAATTAATCTATTAATTTATTCAAAAATTGTTGTTTTCTTTGTCGACTTGACCAAGCTCATAGTGAAGTACCGGTGGCATTACTTGTTCTCAATCCAAATCCGTTGACAAGTAGTGAAGTAATTAACTTTCTTTTGAAAGACTATGTAAAAATTATGAATGTAGCGGGAATTGAAAGTTTGAACTCATAAGGAGTCAATTGTAATAAAGTCGATAGTTGACTGGCACATTAGTTAGTTGACTATATTAAACATGTTCAATTGTAAATATTAAACATGTAAGGCGGTTGGTCAGATTAAATCGGTTTTTGCACTATAAATGCAGCCGAATCTTGGTCTGGATGATTTGAGAAATTAATACAGTTTCTTCAATACACTAAATTTTTTCTTGATTTTCAGAAACCCTAGTTTACATTTTCTTCTGAATTATACTGAAAATGTCATCGATTCTTGCTGTTCTAGATGGTATCAGAGCAGGTTAATCCTACTCTGTATCTTTCCGCTGCTCAAAATCGAATTTGCTGCCTTAATTTTTTTTTTTCGTTTCTTGTGATCGATTCTTGAATTAAAGATCAGAGGAGAGGCGAACATGAATTTGATGAAGAAGATGGTGAAACACAAAGGAATGAAGCAAAGAATGTTAACTATGGCGGATATATGCATCCGCTCACCTTACTACAGTCCGATAATTCGGCTACGATGTTGGTGATGTCATAGCTGACGGATAACAACTATGTTTCATGGAGTTACGCTGTACGGAGAGTTCTCGGAACATAGAACAAGCTTGGTTTTATAACCGGAGCAGTCCCTCAACCAAACCCTAGGTCACCGGATTTTACTAATGGAACCGAGTCAATGACTTGGTAGTCACCTGGATCCTCAATTCCTTGTCCCCAGGGATCGTGGATAACTACAATTTGGCAAATAATGCACAAGAACTTTGGGAGGAGCTGAAAGAGGGCTATGGTACTGGAAAGGGTCCTCAGATCTACAATCTCCGGTGAGACATTTGCACTGTCATGCAAGGTAATTTACCTTTAGCCACTTACTATGCTTGATTGAAAAGATTATGGGATGAATTGGCACTAGTTGATCCACCAGATGATTGTGATTGTGGTGGTTGTACCTGTTGTTTTAATCGGCAAACTAGTTGCAGAGAAAATAGAACAAAGCTGATGCAATTCTTGATGGGTTTGAATGATATAAATAAGGAAGTAAGAAACCATATATTGATGATTGAACCATTACCAGAAGTTAAAAAGGCTTATGCAATGGTGTTGAATGTTGAAAAACAGCATAATGTTAGTATGACATACAGTGATAATGTTGAGAATAGTGCAATGATTGCACAAAAGGGGAATCAGTTTTATAATGGTGGTAATAGATCTACTGGATACACTGGGACTGGAGGAACAACAGGTTACCAAAGGAATACTCCTCAACAAGGTGGTTATAACAACACTGGTTCTTTTAGGACATTCAATCATACTGCTTTTCCAGGAAAGATGCGTAATTCAGGAGGTTCAAGAAGAGGAAATGACTTTAGACTTGACAACGCTGCTAAGAGGTTGTTGCATTGTGATCATTGCAATGGACAAGGACACACTGAAAGTACTTGTTTCAAGCTACATGGATATCCAGAGTGGTGGCCTGGCTATAAATCATCAAGTGTCTCTTATGATTAGAACAAACCAGCTGCTGCACATCTGGCCGAAACACCTTTTGATCAGGAGAATGCAGATGAGTCAGGGCAACTACAGAACCTTTTGAATAACATGCAGAGCTTTGCAGTTGGAAGTAAACAAGATAATAAAAGGGAAAATGACTACACCATCTTCATCGGCTGAGCAGATCAATTTTTCTCACTTTAGTGATTTTGCAGGTATGAGTTCATTCAACAAACTCAATACCTTAGAACAATTGGCCTTGATTATATGGATATTGGACAGTGGAGCTACTAGTCGTATGAGTTCTAGCTTGAATCTCTTTGAATCCTATTATAAAGTTACATGCATAACATCAGTATGTTTACCTGATGGAAGTATACAAAAGGTAGAACACATAGGAAATGTACCACTTTCCTCAAATTTTAGCCTTACATACCTTACATATTCCAACCTTTCATTATAACCTAATATCAGTAAATAAGCTTGCCATTGCTTCTATAATAGACTGTTTTTTTCCACAACCTTTTGTGTATTGCAGGACCAACAGACTAGACAGGTAGTAGCTGTTGGAAAAGTTATCAATAAGCTTTACATTCTGGATCAGAAGTCATTCACCACAGAAACCATCCATCAGTTTGCATCCACACACATCAACCATCCTCTCTTGATGAGACTTAAGTCCATTGTAACCCATCAATCCTTGTTAGTTACTAAAGATAGTATAGAAATTTGGCATAGGAGACTTCGTCATCCCTCAGATGAGGTTTTACAGAAGTTACCTATACTTGATGCTAGTAAAGCACAGATTTCTTTTTCTTGTGCCATTTGTCCTTTATCAAAACAACACAGATTGTGTTTTCCTCTTAGTTCAATTCAAAGTTCACATATTTTTTTTATCTGATTCATGTTGACACATGGGGGCCTTATCAACAAAGGTCACTCAGTGGTGCACATTACTTTCTTACCATAGTAGATGATTTTAGCAGGACCACTTGGACTTTTCTGACGCCAAACAAATCTCAGACTTTATCAACCTCGGAAACCTTTTATACCTATGTTCAAACTCAGTTTACAGCTTCTATTAAGCATAATAGAACAGACAATGGGACTGAATTCCTTAGCCAAGAATGTCAGACTTTCTTTAAAGATAAGGGGATCATCCACCAGATATCTTATGCATACACTCCTCAACAAAATGGGGTGGTAGAGAGAAAACATAGGCATCTACTGCAAGTAGCCAGATCCCTCATGTTTCAAGCAGGGTTACCAAAAACCTTTTGGCGGGATTCCATTTTGACAGCAACCTACATCATTAATAGACTTCCCACACCACTTTTAGGAAATCAGAGTCCTTATGAAGTCCTATTTCAAAAACCACCTGATATTTCACACATGAAAGTGATTGGTTGTCAGAGTTATGCAACCAACACCTTGCCTCAAAAAGATAAGTTTGATCCAAGGGCTAGCAAGACCATTTTTATAGGATATCCCCCAGGACAAAAAGCTTACAAACTTTATGATTTACATACCAAAAAGATCATTATTTCTAGGGATGTGATATTTCATGAAAGCACATTCCCTTGCCTAGATATCTCACATCCAGCTATATGATCTACATCAGAACCATTACCTTAATCTTCATCCTCTGATTCAATATCATCTCACCCAAACTCAACTTTTGATATGACCACAAATATAACCACTCTCAGAAGAAGTACCAAAACTTCCCAGCCACCTTGTTGGATGAATGACTATGATCTCCAGAAGGCAAAGCTTGTTGTGACTGATCCACAGGTACTATCTAAACACCCTTCTTCACCTTATACACCACAAACTTATCCTTACTATACATCCCCTATGTTTAGCAGTGATCATTTGTCCTTTTTAGCTGAGATAGATCACTTGCAAGAACCTGCATCTTATATTCAAGCTAGAACTCAACCAGAATGGATTAATGTCATGCAAACAGAACTTGATGCTTTAGAAAAGAATGATACTTAGGATTTGGTAGAATTGCCACAAGGAAAGAAGGCAATTGGCAGCAAATGGGTTTATAAGATCAAATACCACTCTAATAGAAGTGTTGATAGATTTAAGGCCAGATTAGTAGCAAAGGGGTACAATCAGGTAGAAGGAGAAGATTACTATGACAGTTTTCTCCTGTTGCTAAAGTAGTGATAGTCAGAATACTCTTAGCAATAGCAGCATCTTCTAATTGGTCATTGCATCAGTTGGACATCAACAATACCTTTTTGCATGGTTTTTTGGATGAAGAAGTGTACATGACACTGCCTGATGGTTATACCAAGGGGACTTCAAACTAAGTTTGCAGATTGAAAAGATCTTTACATGGGTTAAAGCAGGCTTCACGTCAGTGGAATACAGAATTTACTAACAAGATGACAGTTTTTGGTTTTAAGCAATCAGAAAATGACCCCTGCTTGTTTGTGAAGTCAGATTCCAACAGCTTTCTGGCTTTAGTTGTGTATGTGGATGATATACTTATCACTGGTTCAAGTGAATCTGCTATCAATGAGGTAAAGCAGTATCTTCTTGATCTCTTTACAATGAAAGATCTTGGTTATGCTAAGTACTTCCTGGGCATAGAGATTGCAAGATCACCAGCAGGAATGAATCTTAGCCAAAGAAAATACATTTTGGATATATTGAAGGACACAGGTTTGATTGGTTGCAAACCATGTACAACTCCACTTCCCAAAGGATATCAATTCACAGATGATCCAGGACCATTGATTGAAAACTCTTCTCATTATAGGAAGCTTGTTGGTCAGCTTCTCTATTTGGGCTTTAACATGCCAGACATTACTTACTCAGTACAGCAGTTGAGCAAGCATGTACAGAATCCATCTCAAGCACATTGGGAGGCTCTCATCCATGTGCTGAAATACCTCAAGGGAACTCCTTCTTATGGACTCTTTTATTCTTCTTCATCTAGCTTCAAAATGGAAGCTTATTGTGATGCTGACTATGCTTCCAATCCCATCCACAGAAGATCAGTTATAGGTTTCTGCATCTTCCTTGGTTCTTCACTGATTTCTTGGAAGGCAAAATAGCAGACTACAATTGCAACTTGAGTTACACAGCCAAAGAAATGTTATGGATTTCATATCCTCTGCAAGATCTTCACATTCCACTTCAATTGCCAATTCCTCTGTGGTGTGATAACCAGTCTGCTAAATACATCACAGAGAATCCAGTATTCCATGAAAGAACCAAGCATCTAGAAGTGGATTATCACTTTGTTAGACACCACTATCAGACTGGATTCTTGGTACCTTTACATGTCTCCACTGATTTACAACTTGCAGATCTGTTTACAAAATCCTTGCCATTTTCCTCAGATGATTGTTCTTCTTTCCAAGCTGAGACTGAAGGATTCTCTTCTAGGTCCAGCTTGTGGGGGGGGGGGAGGGATGTAGAAGTTATGAATGTGGCGGAAATTGAAAGTTTGAACTCAGAAGGAGTCAATTGTAATAAAGTCGATAGTTGACTGGCACATTAGTTAGTTGACTATAGATAGGAGGGTTCAATTGTAAATATTAAACATGTAAGGTGGTTGGTCAAGTTATGCCGATTTTTGCACTATAAATGCAACCGAATCTTGGTCTGGATAATTTCAGAAATTAATACAGTTTCTTCAATGCACTAAATTTGTTCTTGATTTCCAGAAACCCTAGTTTACATTTTCTATTGAATTATACTAAAAATGTCATCGATTCTTGCTGTTCTAGAGAGTATAAACCACCAAATGCGTCCCTTTTATTTGTCTAGTGGACTTTTCCTATCCTTAGTTACATATATTACCACCTTTTGTGTCATTAGTGATGACATTTTCCATTAAAGAAAACGTAGTAGTAGTAATGATCTAACACAATATCAAGTAAATTCTGATGAATAACTAATTAATAAGTGTAAGTTATTTAGGTAATATATATCATTTCGGAAGCATCTTGGACTATACTTCCAATTAATCTTTGATTGTCATGAGTGGAAGTTCGACTAAAATAAGAGAAAAAAATTATTTCCACTTTGTGAAATTTTAATTTGCGCATTTAGTCCATTTGGGCAGTATAAATGCATGTACTTTATAGCTTCCTTTGATCATCAATCATTCCAAGTCAACCCACAAAGCCAAATTCATATCCACTTGTCAACATGGGAAAAACCAATGTACATGTAGTTTTGCTCATCTTTGGCGTGGTGTTTTTTTGCAGGATTAATGAAATCCTACATTTGTCAAGAAAGTGCAACATTTCAGTCGTATTTTTCTTCCAAGGCAATTATATGGACTAAAAATCATGAGCAACAAATGAAGGATGATCATACCGTTAATGATGAGTCTCAAGCGGCCGGGTTGGTGACTGGTGATGGTCGACTTGAAAAAAACTCCCAAGATCATCTAGAGAACACTATATATTGGTCAGACATAGCAAGTACAACTAAGGTTAGAAAACTCCTACATCTTACGGTTACAGAATGCTCCTTTTGCCCTGGGAAGGGTTTTCTCAATACTTTCAATTGCCAAGTTGATTGCTGCAAATTTTGAAGCTGGAAAAGTCGAAAATACTTTATAACCTACATTTGGAAGATCGGTACTTTTGTTACTTGACTTTTTATCACTATAGCTCTTAAATAATCCCTCTCTCCTAAAAATATACTAGTCTATATATATATATTAAGTTTTGAAATTTATATTATTTTTAGTACAAATTTCAAAACATAATGTTAACTATTGTTTTGGATAGAGTGAACATGTGTTAAGTTACTTTTCCACGAAATGGATTATGAAAGCTTTTTGTTTGTTGTAATGTTAATATACATTTTCTTTAATCACATCCACCTCACAATCTTAACATGACCATTTGGGTATAACATAAGATAAAAAAATCTAAAATTTAGAATGATCACATTGCGGGAGTAGAACATTCCAACTAAATCTTATTTTAACCAGTCTAAACCTTAAGGGTGATTTATTCAATATCTATAAATAATCTCGCTTGTTGACACCATGAAAAACAAGTAGTTAAGAAACTACAAAAATTCGACTCTCGGTAGACATGTCGAAACTGTTAGGTTCTAGGCATATCAACAAACATACAGGGGAAGTAATAGTATTACATACCTTTCAGCGAGGTTACTTTGTGCTTAACGCAAATCACAAGAGGACAAGAACTAACAGTCCTCCTCTATCAGAGATCCACTCGACCAACTGAGTTGACTTCAGACTACTCTCTCAATTGGCGTCCTAGTGATGATCCCGAGACGGCGGCTGGTATTTGAGTGAGTATTAGGTGTATCTTTTACGGTTGTCCATCACTACGTATTTATGGACAAATACGGAGTGAAACCCTAATCGTAACCCTTGGTCTAAGAGTGTGACCAAATAGGTCCTTATAACATTGGCAGTAATTATAATGTTTTGACTCGGGGCAAATCCAACAGAAACTATCACATTGCCTTCGCATTAAATCTAGTACCTATTCCCCAATTAAACCATTCTAGATGCTCGGTGTGTCCTCCTAGCCTCTTTAGCAGTCATCGCAACACTCACTATCAACCTCTGTAAGTATCTGTGGATATCTTAAATCCCATGTTAAATTGTAGGGTTGGGAATAAAGTTCAGAGTTCTGTCCCACTAATCGTACAATGCCAAATTTCATCAAGAAATTCAACATGATGTGAGTTATTTTAATTATTCTTTCTATCCTAAAATGATTGTTCAGTTTGAATTTTCACTTCTAGAATGTCTGAATTAAAGATGAAAATAAATGGAATCATTTTGAGATAGAATGAGTATATAGGAATTGTATAAGTCATTTGCACGAACTAATGGGTGTCAAACAAATAATTATTAACATAATAAAATGAAGTAAAGCAGAAATAGGGTTGAGCCCCACATGGAGATAGATTAAATATCAAGTTTATAAAAAAGTAACAGAAAATAAAGAAAAATGTGGTTAAGAAGGAAAATAATTACTAAAACTAGAGTTGCGACAGGAAAACAAATCAAGTAAAGAATTCAACTGTTATTTCCACTTCAAAAGCTAATTATTGAACACACATTGGTAACAAAATGGTGGTCGGATATCTCGACTTTACTTTTAAACTTCTTTTTTAAAGTTGTAAGGATATCTCTACAATCAAACACAAGCATATATTCCTATTATTGCATTTAACTGTAAAGTCATTATAATCAGGTATCTCATATATCCAACAATACATTATCACTATATTCTTACCTGACAAGAAATCATAATATTATGCAGCCATGGCCTATTTCAACATAACTAAATTTAACATCTCATTGCTAAGTATGCTAAATTCACAAACACAAGTAACATTTGATTAGAATAATTTTCAAGAAAAATATAAACAGTAGAAATATCCATTCACATCACCAATGAGGTAAAATAAATTATGAAACAAGGTTTATGTACTCTACCATGAAGTAAATACTTTGGCAAATCACTAGTCTGCATCCACAAACAAATCGCGATGTTTCAACCATTTCAATGAATTACCGAATTTAGAGAATGGATGTGTAATGATATGAATCTTTATTCGAGGCGTGATTATTGCGGAAGATTGACTTGAAAAGTTGCCCGGATGTTTTAATCTTTGTATAACCACGAAGTAAAACCTATGCAAGCACACAAACCACGAAAAAGAACAGCTGGACAAACAAAAATCCAAGCTAAAAACGAGATGGAAGGGAAGGAAAGATGGAGAAGGTGTTTAAGATTTGAAACCCTAGTGAAAACGACCCGAAACTCCCCGCACGTTATAGATCAACGTTGAAAGGCTTGGCGTGCTCAACTAAAATATCAAATAAAGCATCCACAGACTAAGAATACTTGAAACATTGGCCAAGGTTAGCTATGCTTCAAGAACAAACCCTAGTTTGTTGGAAAAGCAAGTTATTATCGCAAGAATAAGAAAATAAGGAGAGATATCACAAGTTTATGAATAAAATTATTTATTATTGAAGTCATTATTGAAGACCATAGTGGGGGTGTTCAGACAGAGCAAGCTACAAAACATCCACGTGTTCGAGAGTTTAAGCCTGGTCTAAAATGGTATAATAGTTCACTTCTGGTAGTTTACATGAATTATACAAATCGTTATGTCTCTGCACATCGAAGCAAGAAGCAAGGTGCTCTAAATATAGCTTGTTCCTATTCAAGGCCCCCATAAAGTCAGAAAGCAACAGGGCGTCGGGCCAACGACGTTAACCACGGGCCCTTCTTGGGAGGTAACCCAAGTTCTTTCTTTTCTTTTTCCTTTTATTTACCTTTTATTTATTTGTTTTCTTTAGTATTGTGATTTATATTTGATTTTTTTCATTTTCACAAAGACCACTTTCAGCTACATTTTCATTGGAGGCAAAAGATTTGTTAGAGAAGGTACATAACACAATAAAATGTTGTCACAAGCTCCAAGTCACTCCTTAGAGCGTCAACAGCACCCAGTAGAGTCTTTCAGAGTTCAATTCTTTGATATTTTTCTGAATCACTCTATCGAATGTCAGGATTATTCTGTAGAGTCCATCAGTGGATCATTAAGGGTAAAACTTCTGCACAGAGCGGCTTTAACATCCGTATCACCACCACCCTAGCTCGTCACTCCAGGGAAGCTCCCTTCTATTCTCTTTTGTTTCCAGGCATTGAGGACCATGATATATTTTAAGTTTGGGGGAGTTGTATTTATGGTTTACAAAAGCGCGAGTGTGTTCTATTTTCATTTCTTATGCTTTCCTTGCTTTTAGGGTTAGTTTTAGTTTCGTGTTTACTTTTGTAATCATTGAAAAAAGAATCAAAAAATCAAAAAAGAAAAAAAAAGATATGGTTGTCTGATTACTACATTAGACGGGGTGTAGTCTGTGTATATGTTGAAAAGAGGACTAAGGGAGCACTAAGCTCTACTTCACACTCAAATCGAAAGGGTAGTGGTTGGTAGTAACCTAAAACCTTGGGGAATGGGAGTTGGCGGATTAAACTAAGACTAGGTTAAAAGTCTAATCCGAGGGAAGTATAGTTACCTGCCCAATGAGGTAGTGGAATCCTTGAGGGGTGAGTCTTGTGAACAAAGAGCGGAGAGTATTCAGGACTGTCAGTGAGAAAAAAAAAATTTATGCAGAAAGCTGAAAAAATTCTCTCGGTAAGGTCTTAAGTGGGAAAGAGTCCTGAAAAAAAGCCATATAGACCACCAAGAAAGGGTTACGAGGGCAGAAGGTTGAAATCATATAAATTTTGTGAGTTTAAGTCCTTTTATCCTCTAGGTTGTTTTGATTACATTAGCTTATCGTAGTATGAAAGGTTAATCATGTGCTAAATAATAATACTAATTAAAACATAATTATTTAGTTATTTCTCTTTGCTAACTGGTGACCTTGTATGATTGGCATGCCACACACACTAAGACAACTAGGATAGACTGGGTAAAGTTGGAACTGAATGATGGCGAAACATGTATACTATATGGCTATATGTGGGAAGGCATAATCATGAGACAAATTGCAAAAAGTCATATGTTCGCTTAAACTGGTTGTTGCTTTGTGGTTAAGGTTTGCTTGAGGGCAAGCAAAACTTTAAGTTTGTGGAAGTTGATAAGAATCGTAATTTACATCTAAATCAATCCTTTGATAGTGTTGAGTTTGCTCTAACGTGTATAATTTACATGAATTTACTACTACCTAAAATTGTTTATTTTTCATCTCTTTTATAGAAGTAATGTGAGCAAAATACGTTTGAAGGGTAGTGAAAATGACAACTTGTGCACTTGAAGAAAAGTTGGAGAAATCACCAAGCACTCCACAGAGTGAAGAGAACCACTCCCCGGAATGCTTCAGAAGATAAAAGCAACCGAGAAATGCGACTTTTCTGTATGCACTACTCTACAGAGCAAAGGAGCACTCCACGGAGTGACGAGATGTTGATAGTTGGTTATCGAGACCACTCTGTAGAGTGGGGCGAAGCAATCGATCGAGTGACGTTGATCTACATTGTAGGAGTTTCCTACTGAGACTAAAGTCTCAATTTTGTGAATGAAAAACCTATAAATGTCCCAAAAAGAGATATAAGACCTTGGAGGGGGCTATTAGGGTACTTATAGGGAGAAGGAGCAAAGGAAAGGTTGGTGATCACTTCAACAACATGATCCGGAGCAAGATTGATGTAGACGGCGAATTACACCTATAGAGTTTCCTTTCTCTCGAAATTGTGAACATGAACTCCTTTTTTTCCCTCTGTGTTTTAGTTCTTTTTTCGACTCTATGTTGCTAAACACGCTTCGAATTCAAATTCAAAGTAAATGATGGGTCTTGATTAGTTATTAAACTTATTTAGTGTGGTTTAATGTCTAAGTTGATTGTTCGTCATTTATTCCCAGCAATTATCTTGATCACATATTTGCTGGTACATGAAATCTTTATTGATCTAGAAATAGGCTATATTATTTAGGTTTGTCAACTTGGGGCATGACTGGAACGTTAAAGTTTAAGGTTTCATGTTAGATAGGAATATACTGCCATGACATGGTTGGCCTTCTAGGTTCTTCCATATAATGACTTTACAGCTTGAGTACTCCTACAGAGTGGTTATCGAGACCACTCTATAGACTGGGGTGAAGCACTCGATAGAATGACGTTGACCTACATTGTAGGAGTTTCCTACTGAGACTGAAGTCTCAATTTTGTGAATGAAAACCCTATAAATGTCCCAAAAAAGAGATATAAGACCTTGGACGGGGCTACTAGGGTACTTATAGGGAGAAGGAGCAAAGGAAAGGTTGGTGATCACTTCAACAACATGATCCAGAGCAAGATTGATGTAGACGGCGAATTACACCTATAGAGTTTCCTTTCTCTCGAATTTGTGAAAATGAACTCCTTTTTTCGACTCTGTGTAGCTAAACACTCTTCGAATTCAAATTCAAAGTAAATGATGGTTCTTGCTTAGTTATTAAACTTGTTTAGTGTAGTTTAATGTCTAAGTTGATTGTTCTTCATTTATTCCCAGCAATTATCTTGATCACATAATTGTTGGTACATGAAATCTTTACTGATCTAGGAATAGGCTATGTTAGTTAGGTTTGTCAACTCGGGGCATGACTTGAACGTTAAAGTTTAAGGTTTCATGTCGGATAGGAATATACTGCCATGACATGGTTGGCCTTCTAGGTTCTTCCATGTAATGACTTTACAGCTGAGTACTACCGTAGGAATATAGATGGTCCGTAGTTGTGGAGATGTTTACTTGAGTTTGGAAGAAGGTTTGAGACATTATAGTAAATTGGCTAACATTCTATCACCACATAAAGTTTAATAGCGAATTGATAATCAGCGGGGCCGACTCAAGCCATTTAGGGCCTAAAGAGAACTTCAAAATTGAGGCCCTTTTTAATTTTTTTTTTTTTTTGGGTTTCAAACTAGGAGCACTAAAACTTTTGATTTCGGCTTTGATCAAACACAAACCCTCCTCCTTTTTCTAGGCTTGGGACCGGCAACAATAAATCCGAAAATTTACTGTAGGCGGAGTTAAAAAAAAAAAAACCTCCCTAAATTTAACTTGCAAACAAATTACAACTAAAACTAAATTTCAAGTGAATTTTTCGTTTCTAACTTTCTCTGATGCAAACTATTTGATAAGAGTCTCGTACTCAAGTTTTTTCTAACATGTCTTTTTCAATTGACAAATGAGCCAACCCATTTAATCTTTCTTGTAACATTTAAGATCTTAAATAATTTTTAATTAATTTTAACTTGAAAAAATTCTTTTAGTGGAAGCAACAGTTACCGGAATGGTTAACATGATCCTATATGCAACATATGCATTTGGAAAACAATTTAGTCTTTGAACATAATATAGGGTATCAATTGGAGTATCATCTTTTACATGGCAAACTTCTCTTAAAATTTTTAATTCATCAAATAAATCTAAACCATTGATATCTAAATTATATGTTTCAACAAGCTTTCATGTTTAATACACTTTTCTTCGAAGTTATCTAAATCGATTGATCTTAATTTTTCTAAACTGAATAGAAAGCCAAACCAACTTTCGAAAGTCTTGAATTGCTCAAATCTACTTTAGAGTGATGTATTAGATTGATCTATTATATTAAAGAAATAATCAATTTTCAATGACTCTTGAGGTGTTCTAAAACTTTCATTCTCAACATTCTTATCATATCGTTTATTTCTATTGTTACATTTCTCACAAAACTTAGATTGAATATTCATCTTTCTAGCTATTTCTTTGGCAGAATCAATAGCTTTTTCAAATCCATCTTCCCTATACATTTGAATAAAACAAAATAAGCCCATTTAGTTGTTCTACAGCAACATCAATACACATGTCTTTTGCTTGCAAATTTTTACTAACTAAATTAACGACAAATAATAAATCATACCAAATAACCATTCCTATCAAAATTCACAATTCTCAAGTTCATAGTTAGCTAAACATTTTGCTTCACTTTTATAACACCGGTATCTTTACAAAGATCACTTAATGCCAACAATGCATCTCTCAATTGTGGAGTTTTAAATCTTATTGCTTTAACACTTTCAATGCGATTTTCCCAACGTGTTTGTGACAAGTATTTAAAAGTTAAATATGGTACATGATCCTGTAACATTTTCAACCTTTGGGTGGATGATAAAAATATGGAATATATGCGTTGTATCACTCCAAAAAAAACAGTGGCTTTGTTACAAGAATAAGCCATATCACAAAGAACTAAATTAAGACTATGACAACCACATGGAGTATAAAATGCTTTAGGATTAATTTCTAAAAATCTAGTTTGCACACCTTGATGTTTGCCTTTCATATTAGATCCATTATCATAACATTGGCCTCTAACATCATTTATATCAAGTCCAATATCATTAAGTTCTTCCACAGTAGAGTAAAAAAGTCCTTTACCGGTTGTGTCATCTACTTCTAAAAATTCTACAAAGTATTCTATAACCTGTATAGGACTTGATGAAACATTAAACACCTTTCTACAATAGACATCTGTTCTTTATGACTTATATCAGGAGTACAATCAAGTATAATTGAAATATATTTAGCTTTCTTAACTTTTGCAATAATTTTAGTTTTAATTTCACTTGCTAGTAAGTCAATTAGCTCATTTTGTATATTATGTCCAAGGTAATGGTTATGAATTTCATGATCTTTTATTCGCCGAAAATGTTTTTGCATTATTGGATCAAATTCTGCAATCATCTCAGCTAAACCTAAGAAGATGCCATTATTTTCTTCGTATACTTTTTCATTATCTCCACGAAATGGTAAACTTCTCTTCCCAAGAGTTTTCACAATAGCAATTATCCTTATTAACACATTTCTCTAATGTTCTCTTTCTTTATTGATTTGATCTTGAACATTTTTATCAATTGTTTTGCCTTTTGCCAATCTTATTTCTAAGTCAATCCATTCATTGATATTCACTATGTGTTCATTAGTTGTTTCATGATGCTTTGGTTTAGCACTAATATTTCTCCAATCATTACTACCACCACTTGCTAATCTACTATTACACTTATTAACATCAAACAATTTACAATAAAAGCAAAATACTCTATCGAAATCTATAGAATAAACTAACCACTTTCTTTCTAATTTTTCCCCATTGGGCAACTTTTGCATATAAAGAGAAGAACTAAAGTGCCTTTGGTATTCTAGGAGTCTTTCTCTGCCTTCTCTCTAGACTTTGAAAAGACTTTGGAAAGGCCCGTACAGAAACTTTGTCTCCTCATAGAGAACTTGCCAGAAAACATAGACCCAGGGGGAGATCACAATGAGGATTTCCCATCACTGGATAACGTAATGGTTATGAGAGGGCCCTCCCCTCCATTGACTGATGACAGAAGTACCAAAAAATCCAGACATAGTGCAGATCAATCGGAGAATCTGGAACGTCGACTGTTAAGCTTCAAGGAAAGGATTCTCAGAGCCCAGGGATTGCAAGGGGACCTGTTTCAACAAGATGAAGAGATTAATGGGTTGGATGACGGGGTAGCGCTGGTGAGAGATGGGCCTATCCCACAAGCCCAAGTGTCCGATGAAGTGGAGGAGTAGCTAGCTAAGGAGTGGAAGGATACACTAATAGTGAAGCCAATGGGTTTTACCATAAACTTACTTCCGTTGAATAATCGGTTGAAAGCGATGTGGCAGAACACGGCCGGGTTCTCTGTTATGGATCAAAAAAGAGGTTTCTTTCTGGTGAAGTTTACAAAGAAGGAGGATGCAAAGAAAATCCTTGCTCAGGGGTCGTGGCAGCTGGGGCTAACTATCTTCACATTCAGAAGTAGGACAACATGTTTGATGCTAAAACTCATGAGGTGAAAAAGATGACGGTCTGGGTGCGTCTCCCAGGACTACCGGTGCACCATTATCACAAAGATTTCCTCCGCCGTATAGGGCAACTTATAGGGCGGGTTGTCCACATTGACCACCAAACGGCGGCTAAGACCAGAGGCCAATTTGTGAGGCTAGCAGTGGAAATCGAATTGGAAAAGCCGGTTTGTGCCCAATTCTTGATAAAGGGTAGAATCCAGTTAGTGGAGTATGAGGATCTACCTTTTATATGTCTCTCATGCAGTTTAGTTGGGCATGTTGCACCATCCTGTGAAACAAACCAAGCTGGCCCATCAGAGCCGACAGCGGAGCACAGCGCCGGTGTATCAGAGGTTGAAAAGAAGAAGACCAAGAGCGTTGGGGGACCCACCCATGTGAAACCGGGATTGGGGGAGTGTGTGTATGCAACCAAGAGAGGCAGGCTAAGACAAAATGGAAGCTAGGGATACGCTGACAACGATGAGGGGAGTCAACGATGAGAATATAGAGAAGACAGCAAGAGAAACAACAAAAGAGACGAAAGGTCAGAGTTCCGATGGTGACAGAAGAGTTGAGGTTGGAGAAAAAGTGGAGGGAGAGAAGGTGACACAGGGTGCACCCGTGACTAATACAGGAATAAGCGTTGAATCAGAAGAGGCCAAGGTCACATGGTAAGTCATGCCCGAATGAGGATGGGTCAAAGGAGGCAAACCAGAGGAAGCTGGGCCTTTTGAAGGGGAGCCCAAGGGGACCATATGTTGCGACTTACCAGGAGAAAGCCCAACAGAGCCCAAACAGAAAATGATCAGGACCCCTCAAAAGGTTGGGCCATCAAATGGAGCACATGTTTGGAGACAAAGAGCCCAGAAAGAAGTAGTGACCCAGGGAGAATGGACTTTGAAAATGCCTCAGTAGCCCATTCGTCCCTGGATCCTAATTGCCATAAGGCGGTTATAGTCCACTCAGAGATAAGTAGGGCCCCCATAGCTGAGTCGTCGCAGTAATATGACCAGGAGGTGGAAAGCGGTCATGGCGAGATGGGCGATCTGATTCTTGACACAATACCGCTGGGTTTACACCAGAATGATGATGAGTGGGAGGAGATAGACACAGAGGCGCAAGGAGAGGAGGCGGAAATAGAGGATCCAATTAGTGAGGCTGTCAGCCGATCCATCTTTTGTTTAAATCTAGATCTGGTACCTTTTAATTTTTGTGTTTAATTATGAATACGAATATTATAGTCTGGAATGTTCGGGGGGTTGGCTCCAAGAACTTCCATAGACAATTTAACACCATGGTGCAGGAAAAACGGCCAAATGTAGTTGGCATTTTAGAACCACGCATTAGCAGAAAAGAAGCTGATGAATTCATAAAGGAGAGCAAATTTGAAAGGTCTTTTAGGGTGGAGGCAAGAGGCTTTTCAAGGGAATTTGGGGTTTATGGAATGAGGAGGTCGAGTTGGAAGTTTTGGAACATCACCAACAGTTTGTTCACACTAGAGTTGGGATGGGAAGGGAGTTTCGTATGGTGACTTTTGTATACACAAGTCCGACGCCAGGGATTAGAAAGGAATTATGGGGAGAATTACAGTGGATAGGGGCAAGTGTGAGGGAGCCGTGGTTGGTGGGGGAGATTTTAATTCTATTTTAAGGAAGAACGAGTGTAAAGGGGGGGGGGGCACGGGGTACAATAAGCAGTGCAAACAGTTTGTCGGGTGGAGGCATGCTGGTTGAAGGAAATATGGGTTGTGGGATCGAAGTTTACATGGGAAGGAAGAGGAGTGTTGAAGAAACTGGATCGCTTTGTGTGTACGATGCTTTCTTTGACCTCTTCACCAACTAAGTTGTTCAGCACTTGCCAAGAATTCAGTCTAACCACAACCCTCTATTGATTAGGGTGTGTAAAGGCATTTAGAGGAGAAGTGGGAAACAGTTTAAGACCTTGGCATCATGGTTCCTCCGCGAAGGGTTCGTGACATTGTAGAATCGGCGTGGGGTTCTAGTGAAGAGTTCTTGTTGGCAGCAGCAAAGTTTCAGAGGGCCGCACCTGAGTGGAATGAGAAGGTGTTTGGTAATATTTTCATGAGGAAACGGAAACTGATGGCGAGGCTGGAGGGGATTCAACGGGCGAAGGAAAGGAAGTATAACCCGTTTATGTATAAACTTGAAAAATAATTGAGACTAGAGCTAGAAAAGGTCTTGGAGCAAGAAGAGGTGCTTCGGTTGCAAAAGGCCAGGCGAGAATGGTCTCTACACGGGGACAGAAACACACATTTCTACCACAATACGGTTAAATCTCAAAGACGGCGCAATCGGATTGTAGCACTAAAAGGAGATGGCAAAGAAGGTTCCATGAGAAATATGAAGGGGAAGAAGGGTTATGTTGCAGTGAAAGTGGATTTGGAAAAAGCCTATGATAAGCTGAGGTGGGATTTTATTGAGGATTCCCTAAAGGGAGTGGGACTGCCGGGAGGACTTATTGATGCAATCATGAGCTGCGTTTCAACAGCTCGAATGAGAATCCAATGGAACGTGGAACTGACGGATGAATTTCTTCCTTCTAGAGGTGTAAGACAGGGTGACCCGATTTCACTCTACCTTTTCATCATTTGTATTGAAAAGGTTGGCACAAGATATATTGGCGAAGGTGGCTCAGGGTTTATGGTGGCCGGCTACCTTTGAAAGAGGGGAGGTAAAAATTCCATATCTGCTCTTTGCAGATGATATCTTGCTGTTTGTAGAGGCAAAGGATGATCAGGTGGCCTTGATTAAGAGCACTTTGGGGAATTTTTGTGTTTCTTCTGGATTAAAGGCAAGTGAAGGAAAGACAAGGGCCTATGTTTCCACAAATATTTAAGGGGATAGGAGGAGAGTGCTGGGGAGCAAATTGGTGGTAACGCTGGTGGATGACTTTGGTAAGTATCTTGGCATGCCCCTGATTCACAAAACGGCAACCAAAAGTACTTACTGGCAGTTGGTGGACAAGGCAAACGCAAGATTGAATGGCTGGACTACGTCCTCGTTAGCCATGGCGGGCAGGGTAACCTTAGTGCAGTCGGTGGTGAGTGCCTTGCCCTCATACGCGATACAATCAACCGTGTTGCCAGTGGCAGTGTGTGATTGTATCGAAAAGGAGATGAGAAGATTTAGTTTGGGGGACAGAACAGAGGAACAGAATCTCGCCGGTTAAATGGGAGGAGGTGTGTAGAAGAAAAGGGGAAGGAGGTATGGGCATTAGGAGGCTGAGGTTGATGAATAGAGCTCATGTTATGAAATTGGGCTGGAGTGTTTTGACGAGAAGGGCGGATTTGTGGGTTAGAGTTCTGTTGGCAAAGTATGGACCTAAGTTGGAAAGAGGCCCGATAGCGGGGAAACTTCTAGTGAGCTCAGACGCGTTTAGGTCTATTATGAAGGTGTGGGGGGAGGTTAACAGAGGAAAGAAATTGGCTCTGGGAGATGGCAACAGGGCAAAGTTTTGGACGGACCTATAGGTACCGAGCCTTGAGCCACTTGTGAATATGTGCTCTGGCCCAATTCCAAACACTAAGCTAAAATGGCCCGTTAGCAGGTATGTAAGCAGGGAGGGGAGTTGGAAGTAGGAACCGTTAGATGGGATAATAAGCGAAGAGGCCAAGAGAAGGATTGTAGTAGTAGAGCCGCCGGAAAATCATCGCGGGGAAGACAAAATCTTCTGGGCTTTCACAGAGAGTCGCAGATTCTCGGTGAGATCGGTCTATGAATCCTTAACACTTGATAAAACGCAGCCGCAACCCATCAGTTGGAAAATGATATAGAGTTGGCAGGTTCTGCATAGGGTGAGAGCCTTCTTATGGCAAACGCACAAAGGAAAGCTCCTTACCAACAAGGAGAGATTTTGGCAACATCTAATGGAAAACCCAGGATGCCCGCAGTATGGGAGTGAAGAGGAATCGATTAGACACATCATAAGAGACTGTGTCACAGCTCGCCAAGTGTGGCAGAGGCTCATACCAAAGGCGAAAGCCTCTCTATAACCAAAACCAAAAAAAAAAAAAGTGCCTTTGGTATTCATCTTTCGGAAAATCATAATCCCAAATCTTAATGGGACCTCTGTTTACTAAGAAATCTCTTAATTTACTATCAACATTTTTTCATTCACTTGGTTCATATATATTCTTAGGAGTTAGAATAGGCCATTCATTACTTTTTTCTTCTTTATGTTCCTCTTCTTCAATATTTACAGGATTTTCTTTTTCACTGCCCTCAATATTTACCGGATTATTTTCTTCATTTAATGATGATTCTCTAATATTATCTTGTTTATTATCATCCTTTTTTATTGTTACATGTCTTAGTAATGACGCTTTTTAAATTCTTCTAAACTATCAAGTCTTGCTTTTTTAAATCTTTTTGAGTAGCCGGACTCATATTTTCGAGTTGACAGTGCTCAACACCAACAATTTAACATAAATAAATATCCCAAATTTGGACAAGAAACCTAAAAGCAAAGGGACAAATAGGAACTTTTCACCTTTATTTAATGTTGGTCCAAAAAACCTTAACACCCAACTTGAAAGCTTCCCCGCCTGGCTGCCTCGGGCCCTCGGCCTCCTCTGTCCTTAGCTTCACAAGTCACAAGTTAAATTACCTTACTTTTTTGGGTTTTGTTTTTCTGCCTAAAGACAAAATTCAGATCACATAAATAAAAGAAAACAATCAAATTGAAGCTGGCTTGAGCCTTGAGCCCATGAAAGTTAGAATTTCACAAAACAAAACAATAGACAATAGCAATCTAAGATAAAAGTTAGAATTTCACAATACTAAACAATAATTAGAAGAAATCTAACCTAGATATTAAAACTTTTAGAAGCTCTGAGCTGCTATATTATTAGCCAGATAGCCATCAACCCATCTTACGTACAAATTTTCAACAAATTGAAACCCGGAAACATAATCTTATCATATCCTACAACAAATTCCTAACAATCAATTTAGGATTATGCCACTGCACCATAGGATAGTATCCCTTTACAAAAATCAACGAATTCGTGAAAATATCGAGATTAGTCGAGGATTGTGCAGGAAACATGATTGGATAAAAAACATAGCCCGAAGCGGCAAGAGTCATATAGGAGAACTAACTTAACAACAGATTATGGTATCACCACTAATCATTTTGGAGGAGAATGAGTCTAAAAATCATAACGCCCTGATCACCTAACTAATTGGAGGATTTAACATTGACGATGAGATAACGAAGAAGTTGAACAACCACAAAGCCGAATTCGAATCTGGTTCTAATAACATCATGCTATCAAACAAATTGGCAAAGACGCCATTGACTTTCCTGTCTTTTATGTATCCACAGCCAAAAAAGCAAAAATAAAATAAAAATAAACTACTACTACAACTCTATATGTACGATTATTATCTTTAATTATAACTAAATTACAACTACATGTAACGAAGTGGAGACCAAGCAAATTGAATTACAGCAAAATTATTAGTACATGAGTAATGTTGGAAACAAAAATATATATAAAAAAATAGTACTATGTATTAAAAAATATCGGTCGGGATGTGATCATCAGATAAGAATAGTGCTAGTCATTGCTAGTAAAACAAAACATAATACAATTAGTAATTTGGTTACTCCTCCCCCAACCACGTTAATAGCTTATCATATCGAGATTTTCAATCGAATTAATGAGCTGCTATATTATTAGCCAGATAGTACTCTCAAATTAGGATAGTATCCCTTTACAAAAATCAACGAATTCGTTGAAATATGGAAGCCAGTCACAGAGGAACTCAGCGCTAGAAGCTGCAGAACAGCAGTAAGGGAGATCAAATATACAAGGATTGTGCAGGCCATACGCTTATAATATCGGATAACAAAATCCACCAACTTCTATCTCCTTATTGATGATGCATCAAAAAATTAATGGTCACTAATTAGTCGAGGAATAGTCAGGCGAGAATCCAGTGAGCAGTATTAGGGTAAGTATAGTTCTTTTGAAATTCACAGAGCTCCTAGGATAATTAGAAGAAATGTTAGATGAGGGGATAAGATGGGAAGTAACAATATCTACTAAAAGAAAAATAATAAGTCCTAAAAAAAAAATTCTTTCTTTTTTTTCTTTTATGTAACACAACTAGAAGCTTTTTTTAATATATATTTTTGGAACATACGCATAGTATAAATTGGAAAACAAAAACACTTAGCTATTGGGTTGGGCGGCCCTGTTAAAAGAATTAAGAGAATTTTTTTTAATAATAACTAATAAGCAATGGCCCATTATTGGAGGCCCTAAAATGTTTGGGGCCTAAAGCCCTTGCTTTAGCAGCTTTATGGAGGAGCCGGCCCTGATAACCAGATTGGAAATTGATCTTGAACCCTTGCCCTCTTCATATCTGAAGTCTTTTTGTTTAATCACTTTTTGTTAGTGTTTGATTCTCTAAAAAAAATCACATTTGTCTATTCCGTTACTTTATACTAAGAAAGAAATCACCAGGAATACATAGTTAACTAGCACGTCTTCGTGGGATCGACACCCCTTGCCACAACTACAGTTGCAACTCATAACCTTGCGACTATAAGGGGCTATTTTGCACTGGCAAGTAGGTTCTGGAGATCATAGAGCTCCAGAAGAAGGCATGCATAAAAGTGTCCCTCTAATAGTAGTATAGTAGTATCCCCTTCCTGATAGATTGTGTATAATAGTCTAAGTGTCTCAAATGTAACCTATAATAGGTGCCCTTCAAAAGAAAATAAAACCTATGAAGATGACGAGGAACAAGAGATTCTTTTGCTACCTGCTAAAAGAGAAAGCTCAATTGTTCATAGAATTATGACAATGTCTAAGGAGAAGTTTGTAGGTGACAATGTCTAAGGTTATAATATTGGAAGAACCAGAAGATTGTAGGTGATGTAGTATTTTCCGAATCAAGGTTTGTTGTAAGGAGAAGTTTTGTAATGTGGTTATCAGGTTGTCATGCTTGGGCCGGACCGGCTGGTCAAACGGATTAAACCGGGAATAGAATCTCGTACCAATCCGAGTAGCATATAAAATCGTACATTTAAAAATTGAACAAATTTGGTCAAGACACTAGGTGAACCGGGAACTAGCCAAAATCGAGTCGACCTCGATTTTTTCTTTTTCGCTAGCTCCCACCATTTTTTTTTATTTCTGACGTGAATTTTCTTCTTTCTTTCGGTTTCCTGACTTTTAATAGGGTTTCCCATTTCTTTTTTGCATTCTTTTACAGTTTTCAACTTTTTTCACTTTTCCAATTTTCTTACATCATGGCCGCTCCGCTCACCTCTGAATCGATCCACCCAAACCTCTCTTTTTTCTGATCAGTCCCCAATCTGTCACCACAACACTCTGCATGCAGCTTATTGGCTAATTTATTGCTATTTTTAACTTCTTTGACAAATACTCTTTAGCCCTGCTTATCCTTTGAGTAAGTCGTGCCCCATGAGGCCAATTACTTTCAGAATTGAGAGGATTACGGGACAACTATTGGTAGTGCGTGATGGGTAATAGTTTTTTCGAGTTCTTAGTAGCTACTAGTATTTGTATCTGGCTTATTCCCTTCTATAATTTCTCCACTTCTTTAAACATCTCGTCCATAAAAAATTCTCATCCCTTCCCTTTTTTTTTATAGTTTGACTGAATTATGATTAATTTGCTGCTATATTTGGTTACTTTTCTCTCACTACAACAAAACCCCCCCTAATATGACACATATTTTGGGACACTTTTATGCATAGTGTTCCAAAAAAAATTATTGAGACACTTGAGTCTAAGTGTCTCATTAAAAATATCTAAGAGGATGCATTTATGCGACCCATTAAAAATGCATCCTAATATACGTTGGGACGTTTACATGCGTCCTATTAAGTGTTATATTGGACGCTTAAAAGTGTCTTATCAGTTAGGGTCTTTTGTTAATTTTTAAAATTTTTTTGGTTATTTTAGTTTTTGACAGTTCTACTATGGCACCCTAAAATTTATGAATCTACCCGATATGAGACTTGTTTAGTTATAGTTTCCCTTTTTAAAAGTTTAAAACATGCTAGTATTGCACCCTAATGATTATATTTTTGTCGCGTAACATTTTAAACAATCGATATCTTTTTCATTTTCGATTATTAGATGCACCGTTACTTAATAAGATTGAGATTTATAACTAAACGGATTGCTTTTGAGTCCTATCAACATTGCATAAACAGTTATTGTGATTCGTAGCATTGGTAACAATACGTACTAATTCGTGGCATGTTTTATTTTATAATCGACGGTTAAAATTGATAGAAATTATTCATATTCAATTAAATTTGTCATGTTTGTATTACTACTTAGGATATTATTTAAGTAGTAATGATATAAGAACACAGCGTACTTGTGAATCGTTAATTACTTATTATGTCTGTTTATACTTTTCTATATAATTTACGACTAATGTCTAATTAGTTTATATTATCACTAATACATGGCTCTATGTTTTGCTATGTATTTCCCATTGTCCAAAAAAATAATTTATATTAGATTTTGATATTTGTATTAGTTTTATTATAAATTTAAAAATTCAACGTGAACTATTTTCTGTGATGGAGAGAATAACATATATATGTCTTTTAAATCTTTATGCATGAATTCAACATTAATTTGATCGTCATGTTAAGTTTTTCAAAATATATAGATAGAATATAAACAACACCACGAATCCACAATAAAAATGTGTTATATCTTCCCATTGTTGAGATTCAAATATCTACACAGAATATCAAATTAAAATTAAATTTTAAATTTCTGTATTTTGCTATTTTATTTATGAGGATTCAATTTACTTCAAAAATATAACAATGTCATGAAATAAATCAATTATAATATAACTAAAAAAAGCGTAAAAAAGACACTAGTTTATATTTTTTGGAAAAAAATAAAAGTGAAACTACAATACGGGAGGGAAACGAAAACTTATGGAGGGAACTCGGTTTTAACCAAATAAATGGGCGGCATTTTTCTTTTTCTTTTGACATAAAAGGACTAGAAGAAGAGTTTTACAATTTTTTTGTCCAGAGAGTACTTCCTTCCCCATTTTCAACCCTGAAAGAGGGGAATCTCCGCCACCACAATTCGACCAAAAAATTTTGAGGTTTTAATTCTTCCTCAATCGTATCTAGTATATTAATTATGGTCAGATCTAGTTTCGATTGAGATTTTTTTTTCTTTTTTCTTTCTTAGAAGATGGTTTCGATTTCTATTGGAGTGATGGAGGTATGTCCCTTGGAAAAATTTGGAAAAAAAAAAAACGATTCTTGAGTACAAGATCGGTGGGGATTTCTAATCAACGCTGTCACTACATTGGAACACCGATAAACGAACGGAGGAACTGTAATTGGCAAGGAAGGAGGAGTTGCAGAAAAAAAAAAAGTCTGAAGCCAAATTGAGTGAACATCGACGGGTAGAGAAGAAAGTGAAGGCTCTTGAAGTAGTGGAGAGGAAACAAAAGGATTACTGAGAAACCCCAGATGAGGGCTGAATTACAAGCACAAAACCAAGCAGAGCAGAAAGAGAAGGTAATGTTTTCACTTCCCATTATATATATGTTTTCCAAAAAAACAAAAAAAAGCTAGATATATCGAAAGCTACCTGATAGTCTTTTATTATGTCAATTAGTTGCAGTTCTGTGGATTTTCTTTCTTAAATGAAGAATTGCTTTATTTGAATGAATTGTTGTTTTGGTTAATTTCCAATTGTTTGAGGGAAGGTGATCTCTAATGTGTTTGAGATAAATTACTTAGACATATGCACTTGAAGGATTTGGTTGTTTCTTTCCAATGGACATATTTAGATGCTTAGGAATATGTTCGGCTATGATTGTTACTGCTGTTAATTATCGTGTTAGTTGATGCTTTGCACCTTGTTCATATACGTAAGCACTTGCTACAAAATTGCTTTAGGCCTTGTGCTAATCTGAATACCCTTAGACAGAAGAAGCTAGAAGTAGATGATGAACTAAAACTGTATGGTTCTTCACTTGTCTTTCTTTTTAATCTTGAATTATTTGTGAAGTCATTCCCCATTTATTTGTTTTATCATTGTCTTAGTTTTCATGTGTTTTTCAATTCATAAGTAAACTCTATAGCAACTTTTTGTAGTTTAGCATGGTTTGCTGATTAAAAGCTTTGTTTTACACCAACTGTGATATCCTCTTTGCATAGCTTATCATGTACTTATTTCGCCTTTTTCCTTTTTTCTTGTGATGCAGGGATCATGCCACTTAAGTTCCTCAATTCTTTGCTCAAGCTGTGCGTTCCAGATGTTACTATTGCAAGGTGAAGTTCTCAAATTAAATAATTAGCAATTGAAAATTCTGATATGCGAAGGTGTTCTCCACTGATTGATAGCCAAGTCTTTTGTTATTAGTGCATTTAGTGGGATTGGTATATATTTGCAAGAATTTCAATGTGAATGATGGATACACTATCTTTTTTTTTCTTGGTACCTTAGTGGTTTGACATAGTTAAATTTCTTGGCTGCTTAAAGCTTCAACATACATAATTCTTGATCTAAGCCTTTTTCTTATTAGTGATAGGAAGTATCATTACTACTTTAGTTTTTGTTTCTGTACCTCGGTTTTAATTTGCCCCTCCATTTCTGAAGTTCATGTATCTGTGTCCTTTTGTACATTTGGATCTTTCATGAC
This sequence comes from Oldenlandia corymbosa var. corymbosa, assembly GCA_949775105.1. Lineage (NCBI taxonomy): Eukaryota > Viridiplantae > Streptophyta > Magnoliopsida > Gentianales > Rubiaceae > Oldenlandia > Oldenlandia corymbosa. Next base: position 4,983,311 of record OX459123.1, read on the forward strand.
AGTCGTTGTTAGTTCAAATATAGGTGATTATTGACGGTGCTCAAGCATAACTTGATTTTGGTGGACAACTCCTTTTATTCGCTCAAGTCTTAAAGATCAAGAGGCACTCTTTTGTCTTTCCTTCTTGATGAGAGATTTGTTTGTAAATTTACAACATTACTAGTATTATTCCCGCACGTTGTGCGGTGATATTATATATTATATATTAGTTTAATAATAAAATGTACTATTTCGGTTTGGCTAATAATTGAATTTAGTCTCTGGTTTATTTCACTTTGTATCCCTGTTTGACTATGAAATGTTTTTAATCATGTGTATACGTATATATAAGTTTAAGTTTTTAGTTTTTTAAACAGAGATTTGATGGCTAATTTTGATTTAATTATCCTATTTTAGAGTGATTTGTCCCCGCTTTTTTTTTTTTTGTTTCAAGAATCAAATGAAAATGGTAACGCATAGTTAAATTGAGTATTATATAAACTGTTAATCATGCATGAAAGGAAATAAGACAAACATTTGTGTATAATTTCATGTAAAAAAAATTAAACCATTTTTTGGGATAATAATAATAATAATATAAGTAAATACTATCAATCTATTTCGAGGTGTAGTCCTCCTGCCTTAGAGCTCAACAAAGGTTGCATGATTATGTTTTTATTGTTATAATGGTAGAAAAAATCTTAGTCACGTAACTAAGAAATCCAATTCTTCGATTAAATTAATCTATATGATCACTTTTTCAATGATTACATAGATTCAAGAAAAATTAAACTCTGAAAAATAATATATATATATAGTGAATAAAAATAGTGACAAAATACAGTGACTAAACCTTTGTAGTAAATTACCCTGCCTAAAAAGGCAAATTTATAATAATTCCACATTTCTACTACATTTGATAAATATCAAGCAGAAAATTTGAGGTTTTAAAAAGAAAAAAAAAAAAGAAAACAAACTTTGACACATAAGAGATAACATAATTAAAAAAAATATTAACGTGCGGAAATTTGATTTGAAAAAGTTCCCAATGTTGAAGATACTGAAGGAAGCACATAGAAACTTTTAACATATTACATATCTTTTTTTTTCAGTGTCGATCTTCCCTGTTTTAGAGTAGCCAAGAATTTGCAAACATAAAAAGAAAATAACAAATCAGTAATTGATATAATGGAGTATTGTATATTTTCACCTCATGTCTATCCGAAGCATATGTTCTCTTTCTTCTTGTTGATTAAAAACTGTTGGCTGTAAATTTTTTATCAAATAATGGCCTCAATTGAACATGGAACAATTTGAGATAATAAGCGTTACATATTGACATTGTTTGTTTAAATTCTACGAATCTGAACAGATCATAAAAATCAAATGACGAAAAGGATATACTGCAATACATCATCACAAAGAAAGATAATTATTTGTTTAGATTCTAAGAAAAAAACCGCATTCATGAATTCATTTACATACGAATTTGTGGCAACGTAGCTCCAATTGCGTATTGTTATGCTGCAGTCCAATAACTTAGTTCGTGTCCGGAGGAAACAAACTGGCCACTTCTGCTCCAAAGACTTTGATGGTTTCCGGAGGAGGGGTTAGCGGTGGAACGTGTATATGGTATATGTGTTTTCAAGGAAGCACATGTGCATGTGTTTCTCTTCGATTTTCTATTTAACTAAAAAAGAGCAACCCATAAATATTATCAAAATTTACTAAAATATCCAAAAACGGATCAGTGAATCATAACAAATGCTTTCCAGAATCCCTGCATCCAACTAATTAAAAGATGCAACAAAAAGATAAGAGAAAGAACCTGAAGAGTCCAAACCCAAAAAAAACTCATTTTTTTGTTATTACTATTATAAATATTGAAAATGGAATTGAACCCACTTTGTGTTTAAGAGATTTTTGCAACTTTCATACTGATTAAAATAATCGTCAAAGGAAAATTTCCAAATAATTGGTAAAAAACCTGCGCAACAGAAAATCTTCACCCTAAATCAAACAAATATAAAGGTAAAAAAAAAAAAGAGGAAAAGAGGGTGACCACTCGTGATAAACTTTCTGAACTTCTTCCTAGTTCTGCTTTCCTTTCCAGACATTTTTGACATGTTCGTCTTATCCTCTCTCTAATTTTGAGAGAAAGAAAATGAGTGTGGCTGTTAATAGAGAGAATATGATGATATTTCTTTGTTATTGTTTGAGTGAGGCCGTGAGGGTGTGCTTCTTCGGGAAAATAGCCATTTGGCATATATAGCACAACAGACCAAAACACAATCGCGTTAGGGTTTTTTTTTCATTTAGCAGCCAAATCAAAAGGAATGATATATTGGTTCAAATTTTGAGATGCAATTTATCGGATATAATTACGCAGAATATCTTTTAGTTAGTGAAGCTTATCAATCAAATAAATGACAGAGATAATTCAAGATAACTTCCTATTCAAAATATTATTCTAAATCAATTTCTTATTTCATTTATAAGGATAATAACCTCAAAGCCACGGCCAATTGTGCTTTCCAATTAGAATTGGATTATTTATAATTAAATAGATGACATAATAAGAATTCAAAAAACTCCAGTGTTCTAAGCTAATTGGCCAATGTTTATCAGAAATCTCTGGCCCCAGTGTTCTCGGCAAATTGGCCTCTATTCATCAAAAAACTCTAGCTTCCGATCATCACATGAGGGGGCATCAAAATTGCAGGAGCTGGCTTTCATTCATCATAAAATTGTGGGCCTCAATTCATATTACAACTTTCAGCCAACGAATTACTTTTAATTCCGTTCAAATAAAGTCGATGTCAATCTTCATCTTTAAGCCATCTTTAAGCCATCGGAGTCATGAAATTAGAGTATTTCCTGTTTGATGTGTTTAGGATTTGTCGATCTGGAATTGGCCGGCCAAAGGAATGAAGGATCCGTCTCTGAAAAAAAAAAAGCAGAATATGACAGCAAAATAAATTTTACAACTTCGGATGCTAGCTGCTTTGGTTCAAATATGGCATGGTGGATAGAATTAGGCATGGTGGTGGCGCTGGGGGAATTAGGGTTTGATGATGATGATGAAGATGAAGATAAAGGCGTGGACTGATATGTTAAAATTTCATAAATATTTTAATATGGAAGATTACAGTTATGAGGTGTAGTAAAAGATTAGTAAAAAGTAATAAGCCCATAAAATATTGACACATGGACTACTTAAGTTTCTGAACGAATGAAAACTGGACACGTGTTTTTGAAAATTATTAGAAGGGTTTTGATATAATTCTACGTGTTTTTCTCACAAGATTATTAAGAGCAATTGAGAATTTTTAAAACTTGAAGGGTGTTATTGACTTATTTCTTGAACTATAATGTTAGTATTCTATTACTACTTGAAAACTTAATGGCCAAACTACAAACTTAAACTAACCTCTTATTTAGTTAATACGTAGAATTATATCAAAACCCTATCTTTTTTATATTCCTTTCTCCCCTAGCCGCCAGCTCTCCTTCAAAGCTCCCCTACCATCGCTCAGATTTTTCACAAACCAACTCCTCTTCTTCTTCATCTGTCAAATAATAGTGCGAATATGAAGTGATCATTTTTTTTTGTAAATGTTTTCCAGATTAGATAGTGCTTATATGTACAATAGCTTTATCTGTGCCCTTTGTAAGCTTGTTGCCTTTTTCCCTGATTAGGTGGTAATTTCTGGAGCGCTGAATGGAATTGGTCTTGCCATCGTTGCGCCAGCTATTCAATCCCTTGTCGCGGATTCAACCGATGATGCCCACCACGGTACGGCTTTTGGGTGGCTGCAGGTGACCAGTAATCTTGGATCGGTACTGGGTGGACTGTTGTCATTGTTGATAGCTCTAGTGACGTTGTTGGGTATCCCTGGCTGGAGATTTCCTTCCATTTGCCATGTCTGGAAATTACAGTCGCTGGAGATATTTAACCGATCTTTGATTGGTGAAAATTCACGCCCATGTCTAGTCATTTTGGAGATTAGGGTTGGCTTCACAATCCTTTGAAGATTTTAATCGATAATATGTAAAAGTTAATTTATGAAAAATATTACCATTTTACTTTTATAAAATACACATATAAAGTGCAGTAAAAAAATCTACGAATTAGAAGATGACATGTGTACTACAAAAAATTCTCAACGAATAAAAGATGACACGTGCACTTAAAAATTATCGATGGCCTAATTGACTGACATGTGTCTTTTGAAAAAAATTCATTTAATATATAGTAAGATTAGTAGTATAGCAGCTACTTCAGGAAGGAATCTAATTTGTAATGCATAGTTAAGTCTGTGAGACTTGTTCCTTTTTGCTTGATATATAAACTGGAAATTCCATAATAATATACTATACTTTTTGGATATTTGTAATTAAATATTTTTTATATATTTTGGTCATTATTAAGCATTACTTTAAAGGTCGAAATTAATTTGTAATATATATGGGGACATGTAGAAGTGTCCCATCATATACAAGGACAGGTTTTTTAAAAAAAAAATTTCACCTAATATGGAGACATGTTGAAGTGTCTCATTAGAAAATACCGTATTGAGATACTTAAAACCGTCCCAATTCAGATTATTTAAAGGGACACTTTCTTCAGATGGGATGCTAGTAAACGTCCCAGAAACTTAATAGGACGTTGAGCTGGAGGACACAATTGGATGTGTCCCAAATATGGATTCGTCCCTATAGATGGCTTTATGGGACACTTCAGAGTGTCTCTATTCAGCTCTTTTGGTGTGGTGTCTGTTGAGATTATGTAGTTTGTTTGAATATAGAGCATGTATTCTATTGTAGCAACAACAGATTCAAATTACCCATCTTACTAGAGTAAGTTATTTTGTTCGTTTACTTTGCATGGAGCTACAATTGCATATTAGATTGTGGAAATAACTCATGCATGAAATAAATGGTGGTATCTTCATGTCTTCAATTTGGAGTTAGAGGACAGCTAAAACTTCAGTTTTTTTTTTCATTTTTTATGAGATTTTGTTTTACACTTTTGCTCTACGAATTTATTTTAGCTTCTTTTTGCTGGTTCACTTCTTATAAATTTTTCTACTTTTGAACTCATTAAATTTATTCTATTTTGTTTTGATTAGGTTTACAACATAAATTTGTTGTCAATTGACAAATACGATTATAAATTCTTTTTTTGGATGGCTTCAAAGTCAATCATTCAGGTTTGGGTTCTTATACTTGTTAGATTGATGAAAGTTCATGTTTGAATGTGTTTTTTACTCATTTTTGTCATGGTTTTGCATTCCCAACCATAATTTTGATAGAGCTCAAAAAACAAATTTTGGTCACATAGCTATAGTTTATAATTTAGTGAAACCTTGTCATTTTTAAGTATTTTACAAAGAAAGTAATTGATGTTTTATCTCTGTTTTCTTATGTAGTTATTTTAAAACTATGGAAGAAGGTGATTAGCTTTCCACAGAGCAAAACCATAGTCTTAAAAGAGATCCAATATGCAAATATGAAACTGGAGGAGTAAACAATAAAATCAAAAAGGAGATAACTTGTATCTATTGTCATAAAACTTTTGCAGGTGGGGATGTTAATCACCTCAAACATCGTCTTGGCAAAGTAAAAGGTAATGTGGCACCACACACAAAGGTTCCTCTGAAAATCTGTTTTTTACCTTGTTTTTTTGAAAAATAATGTTCAAAAGTCCAAAGAAAAAAAGACAAATTTTGAAATTGATAATGATGATGTTAAAGAAATTCCAAAAGCCACTAATGAGACATCAATGAAAAAGAAAAAGGAAAGTTGATCATGGCATTGAAGGTTATATGTCAAGTAAAGTTGCTAATTTCTCCCAACCTAGTCTTTAGTCATGTTTGCAAAGTAATGAAAAGTCTCATCATACTAATATGACTCTAGATATTTGGCTTTATGAGGCTTTGTTCCATTTAATATTGCTAATTCTATATATTTTTAGAAACCAATATCAAAAGTGTCTGCTATGGGTCATGCATATAAAGTCCCTTCATATCATTCACTTAGAGTTCATTTGCTCAACGAAGCAAAAAAACAAGTTGAATTAATTGTTGATTATTTTTGTAAAATATGGGTTGAAACTAGTTACAATATCATGGGTGATGGGTGAAAAGACCAATGACAGAGGAGTTTGATTAATTTTTTGGGCTATTGTTCTAAGGGTGTTGTATTTATCAAGTATGTCATTTTGTGTCAAATGCAGAAAATTTGTGCAACTTATTTTATGAGATTGTTGACATGGTTGGTGAGAATAATGTGGTTCACTTAGTGAATGAGGTTGCTTTATGAAAGATATCCACTTATGTGTTGGTTTCCTTGTGTTGGCCATTGTATTAATTTGATTTTGCAAGATATTGTAGGCATACCTAAGATTTTACTCTTGCCTTTAGACCATTGTATTAATTTGATTTTGCAAGTTTGATTACTCTTGCCTCTAGAATCACTGTCTTTGTTTACAATCGTAAATGGATTTTAAATTGGTTGAGAAAAATTGTTGAATGGAATGAAAGTGTTTGCCCACCTGAGACTAGATTTGGTACTACATTCATAGTATTGAAAAGTCTAAATGACCATATAGTACACTTTGAAGTATTGATGATGTCTCTAGGATACAAGGCCGAGTTAAAATATAAAACTATTCTTAATAATAAATTTTTGTATAATTGTTTAGTGACTGTGAACATTGTGGGGCCATTGATGCGTTTGTTACCCATTTGTGATTCTGATGAGAGAACCTCTCTGGAATATGTGTATGATGGAATGTGGACAGCTATTAATGCCATAAAAATCTTTCTTAAGAACGACAAGAAGTTGTATGAGCCTTACACTCAGATTATTGATAGTAGGTGGGATTCTATGTTAAAAAAAGATCTTCATGTAGCTGCGTTTTGGTTAAATCCAACTTTTCAATATGAAGTTGATAGAACGTTGTTTAATGTCTGATGTTTGAAAAGGTTAGATGGTTGTGATGGAGAAACTCAAGATTGAATGTTCTCAAAAACTTATGAATGAATGAAGTAGTGATGTTCAAATCACTAAGTTGAAGCTTTGGTAGTGTTTTAGCTAAATATACCTATGCCACTACTAGAGAACTTATTTTCACCAATACCCCAAGGGTAGATGTTTTCGGGTCGAAAGACGATTCCATCGACTATATCACTAATGGAACTACTATATGGAACAAGATATCAGCCAAGGCCTTGGTGGGTTATGTGGTGAACATCGATTCTGAAACTGCTTTGTGGAGGATGCGTGTACTCCCCCAGGTATTTTCTTTAACATTTATTATTTCCAATATAGTGTTAATGCCTAATTATATTAGTTGCAATATTTTTATTTGTTTGACATAGATCAATGGTGGAAATATTTTGGAAATTGTGCTCCCGATTTAGAAAAATTAGTAATCAACACTTTGGGTCAAACAGCTTCCTCTTCGGGGTGTGAGCACAATTAGAGTGTTTTTGAGTGAATTCATACAAAGAAAGAAGAATATATTGGAGCAGGAGAGACTTAATAGCCGTGTTTATGTTTGTTACAATCTCCGCTTGAAATATAGGTATTGAAGTGTAATTTCAATAATATATGGTTCTATTTTTTTATTTTGGTTTACATTGTTTATGATAAGGTTTTTTTCAAAGAGACTTTGTGATCCGATTGATTATGAATGCATTGAAAACACAGAGTCTTGGGTCATTGAAGAAGAAGATGGTGAACTTGTTAATGAGTTGGAGGATATGATAGAAGAAGAGTATCCTACAGTTGGTGAAGAAACCTAAGTAAGGTTTTGAATATGTTCTATGCATCTTTCATTTAGGCGTAATGTGAACATAGAATCTTTGCATACTTTTGTAGGTAAAACAAGGAAGTTTGTGGTTTTTTATGAAGAAGAAGATAGTGGTGTTTACATTTCCTCATCTAATTTTTTTAAGGTGACGGAAATGGAGATCTTATTATGAAAGTGGTTTGTAAACCTAGAGTGTTAATTGATAATGAATATGAAAGACATAGTTTCTCAATTAAATTGAATACCCATGTTAGTGAACTAGTATTCAATAAAATGGGGATTTCGAAGTATAAATGCTTAGGTTATAATTTTTGTACTCAATACAATTTAGTTTGATTTTTTATGTAACTCGGTGAGATTGGTTCCTTTCGTTGTAAATGCTTAACTGGAGCATGATGTAGGTACTCAATTGTATTGAGGTTTCTTTTTATATAACTCTATTCAGTTGAGTTCTTTTGATGTAAATGCTTAGATTTATGATATGGTTCAAACGGATCTTGTATTTTGTATTAGAACTTGGAAACAATAATTTATTCCTTATGGTTTAAATATAAGAACAATGATCTTAGTGTTTACCAGCTAGTTGATGGAATTGAGTTTTTGATTTTGAGTTATTATTATTATTATTATTATTATTATTATTTGGTGTTGCCCTTTTTTGAAAGGTAAAGTTAGATTTTCATGATATGAAAAATTTATGATAATGCCTAATAACAATATAAATATGAAACTCATTATTACTTAAATTATGAAAATATATTAATTAAAGTAAAAATGATTTATTACATCATTATGACATCATCGATTTGACCCCCAAATTGCTCAACCCCTTGACCGTGCCAGGTGGAGCATCGAGCCGAGCATGACAACACTGATGGTTATTGACTCAGGTTGCACTGAGAATATAGTTTTTCAATAAATATTCAATAAACTAAAAATATTAACCGAGATGTTTCCACATCTCTCTAAAGATAGGTTAAGTCAAAACAGGTGATGAGCTCTGTATTAACTCTCACTGTTTGGTTTCTTTTACTTTGGATGATAGTCAAGCCATATGTAATAAAAGGATTTTGTATGATATTGCTTCAATGGATATTTGTCATATATTGTTTGGAAAGACCATGAATGTACGATAGGAAAATGACACATCTTGCAAAATCAAATACCTATAATTTTTACAAGGATGCGGAGAAGTTTACTTTCAACCAATGTGTGAAGACATGGTGGGAGCAACCGAAACAAAGATGGTAACTTCATAATATTAGCTTATCAATTCGAGAGAGAAGTTGCTAAACCTGTCCAAAAAAATACTTTACAGCACATAGGCTGTGAAGATCAAACCTTCACCATCGAGTTAAATTATGATCCATTGGAGAGCCTTGATAGACTACTTATGTATGACACCTACTCTAATGAATATCTTGATTTTATAGATCGGAGTCGGGCCACATGTTTTCAGCAATATGAAGGACCTTTTGGATTGAAGAACAACATACAAATGTAGCGATGGAACTCCTTATTAATGATGAAAATAAATTCAGTGATATTCCATCGATTTCGAATTTCCAGCAGTTTCATGATGATACAGTTACACGGAAAGGCCATGAATTGGTGTTAGGGGAAAATTGATTATGGTCATATACAAGAAATGTTGAAGTATGCTCCACATGATCGTGAATTAGGTATGACCGAATGGAACAGATTGGTGCTAGTTGTGCATCAGAATTCTTTTGGTACACCTACCATTTCAATTAGCTACCAGAATGCTTCTCATCACAGAATGATTTGAGAGAGGCATGCCAAGATGCCTTCAAAGGGAGTGCCATTTGGTCGAGGGAAGTTGTGGCAAAACACGAGGACGAGTTTTCTTTCTACGGGGGAACTGATGTAGAAAGATTCAAGAAATTATTTTAATATTAAATTATTATAAATGATTGGAGTTTGGACTGATGACGCTTAATTGTTAAGGATATTATAGTCATTTTATTGTTTTTAATTTTGACTTTTTGAAACTGGACTTTTCTGTAAGACAAAATTATGTATTGAACTGGTAGGATGGGAAGGGAGTAATTTTCTTTTAATTAAGTGTTTTATTTAACTCTGTCCTAAATTTTCTGAAACCAGTTAGCCCATTAGAATTAGGAATACTCAAAAATCTCTCTATAAGAAAGTTATGCAGTTTTTGTCATTCACGTTTTCGGAACTTTTAAAGGCTCTATTTTCATAAAACCCTACAGGTAGGGTTTGCCTATTTTATTAGCTTTCAATTCAGTTCTCTATTCCCATCATTTTCCTTTTTAACCACCTCAACAATCCTAGCACCGAACTGAAAAGTTTTCCGGCCAAATAGCTTGATTGGCTAATGATTTTCTTCTCTTTTCCTTTTGAAACATCTCGTAAACACAAATCCTAACGTAAAATAAATACTATCTAAACAATATTTTAATTTACCTTTTAAAAATTATCTCAAACACTATTTTTATAATTAATTTTCAACCTCTACCACCGAACCACTAACTCCACCATCGTACCACCACTCACAACCCAGACCGTCACCCAACAGCCACCAACCAGCCGGATTCCGGCCAACTCGCTAGAATTCGACTGGCAACTGGCGGTGGTCCACTGGCGGGTGGTGGTCCGACGCTGGTGGAGGTGTTACTATGGTGGAGATAAATAATATTATTTTATTTAAAAAACTACACAGACAATTTTTTCAAATTTTCATTCAAAATACCTTTGAAAACAAATCTCAAATCTAAAACGAAAATGAAAACAAAAATGTTGCCTATTCAAGCTAGTTTCTCAAGCATGTACAGTAGCAGCAAATTAAATTAGAACTTCAAAACGCTTCCTTTATTTTTTTTTACCAATAAATTGCCATTAAACGATCTGAGGAACGAACTAACCCGATAAATCCACCAACCCGGTCACGCTAACTGTTCACCTTCTGGTCCGGTTTTGAAAACATAAGTCATAACAATATATAATAATATTACTGAATTAAATTGATTTTCATTAAAAAAAATTCGCATTGTTAATTTATACACGACCAAATTGTACCTTTTAGTGATGATATCGGAACACATCAATTACAGGAATCGACCACACCGCCGCGTCCGGCCTCCAATCGTATCAACACAAACTTCTTCGAAGTTCTCAACAAAATTGATCAATGCCAACAGTGATATGTTGTATTTAAATCACGCAGAAATATGAATAGGATCTTGAATTATGACAACTCTTTGCCTTCCAATTTTTTATATAATACTTCTATGAGATTAAGATTCATAAGAATTTGTTTCTCCCAAAACTTGGCGTCAAACAAAAATTCCTTCCAACAGATGGTAGGAAGATCATTCAAATCGGTTAGAGTTAGATTCCGGCAGATAGATAAAAATCTCTTTATAAGATAATTTCAGTTTAACTAAAATTATTCTTTACACAGTAAGTACACAAGATTGATATATTTGCATATTAACCCAAATAATCTTAAAATTAATTAATTATTGTATCATTTAAAATTAATTTTGTTGTGTGTAACCATTTAGATTATTTTACTTTTAAACCAAAAAAAAAAAGAAAAAAGATTATTTTACTTTAAGATACCAATATTTATGCAAAATTACGCGGAAGGCTCATTTCTTCCTAATGTATCCCGTGACGTTTGACCATTTTTCAAGCTCTACGTTGTGCGTTTTAGTTTCCAGTCTTTTTAGTACATATGGGTTTTTTTTTTTTTTTTTACCTTTTCCTTTTTATAAAATGAATATTGTTCTCCATGTGTCTTCAAAATGATTGTCCTATTTAAAATTTCACGTTTAATATAAATTATACTAAAAATAAAAATTTAAACTAAACAATTATTTTAGGACAACGAATAAATAGTAATTATAACTTTTTTTTCCCGCGGGGGAGGGAGGAATAAATTAGTATCATATGATCTCATGTCATATTTGGCGTGGGGCTGGGGCCTGGCCAGTGCTCATCTTAGCCGGTAAAACCAGGCAAACAGACTAGCAAGGAAACCAGGCCGGAATCCAAACCACCACCCTGGCTGATACCATTCATCCGGGAGCTATGCCTTGTCAGCCAGCTACAGGATCAAAATCTCTATCCATCCTTAATTAAAATATCAATAATCGAGATGCATGGAAAAGTTTCACCCAACTCTCAAGCCTGTCTGGAATTCACAACTTATTGTGCATCATGTGGCCTCTTTTCCCCTTACACAATTCATCCTAGCGGGTACTTTTCTAGCCCAATGCACTTATTGTTGAGTTTTCCGACTGAACTCGGAATTGGAACCAATCTCAAATCATCGTATTTTAATTAAAAGAGAAGAAGGAGATAGAGCTTCCATGTATAATTTATGTAAACAAAAGCCAAATGTTTGATTCAGACAAAAGATTTACTCAGACATTGTCTGAGTACTTCAAACTATAACTTAAAACAAACTTAAAAGAAAATATTACCTTTAAAGGCTTCTTCAATGCTTCAAACTTAATACAGTCCAGCCTAGCTCATGGTCCAGTTTATTTTAATGTCTACCCAAATTTACAGTTATCATTATCTGATGTTAATATACTCGATGCTTTAACCTTAAATGTGAAATTACATGGTTACAATTATTTACCGGGAAGTGAACTTATTTGTTTACATTACCGTATTTGTTTTAAATTACTAAATACCTTAACACCCAGATGTAAGATTATAAGTAAACCATCTGATGAAACCATATTGATAGAAACTAATTTTTATAAATCTCAAATTAGTACTCGTAAAACTATAAAATGGGAAGAAATTGAATTTCCAGAGTCTTGGCAAATTGATAAAGGAATTACAAGAAACTCATTAACTCATAATGTTACAAGTTGTAATGTTACAGAAATTGAACAATCGATAATGGTCGATAAGTATTACTTTGATAAACCAAAAATTCCTAAATTACTAAGATCCATCTCTCAAAGATCTTTTAAATCTTATATAGATCCAGTCGATTCTCATAAATTTTCGACATCTTCGATTCCTGAAATAGATCTAACAAATAGAATAAATCAAGTAAAAATTGATCCATATAATATTGTTCGGTCTGCTGATAGTAAGACATTTGATAAGGATATGCCTTCACCTTCTGAAATGGGTTATCATGGCGAATACTGAAAAATTAGATTTTAGTCCAGGATCTAATATTAGACAAATAATAAGACAAGAATTTCAATCAAAAGTGGAAACTTTTCAGAGAATGGTTCTTTTCTACTTATGATATTGAAAATCAAAACTTATACAAAAGAATTTTATGAATATGCTTCTTTTCACAATCAAATAATATATTTTGTCCCGTGGTTTATAATCACTTATCTTGATAAATATATTTTCCTCCTAGAAAGAGAATATCATCTTGCAGATGGCCAAATTACAAAAGGAATTTACCCTCCCCAAAAAGAATTTGTTTTAACAAATGCAACTCATATAACTTTTTCTGCCTTTCAAAAATTGGTTGAAAGTGAAGTTTTACCTTCTACTGTTTCTTTAGTAAATAAATTTATTCAGCAAAATAATTATACAAATTTATATGTAAAAATTTTAGGAGAACAAATTAATTCTTTACATGATAAAGTTGACAAATTATTTTCTCTTATAAACAATCTTCAACAAACAGTTAAACCAGTTTTAATTGAAAACAAAAATAAAGATATTAAAATACAAAATTTTATACAACCTCCTCCTATAGTAAAAGATTATAATCTTGAATCTCCACATGTATTAGAAAAATTATTGGAAGAAAAATTTAAAAACCTTAAATTATCCACTTTAGAATTTTCTGAAAATATACAGAAAGATTTTGATAAAACTTTACGAGATGAAATAAATCGTCTTTCTCATAAATCTAGACATAATAAATTTGCTAACAAACCATATATGAATCATTATTATTACCCTCGACCTTCTCCGCAAGATCTTCTTTATGAAGAACATCAAGAAACTACTAATAGTTATAGTAGTCGTTCTGTTTATGAATGGAATTGTGATGCATTTACTGATAGGCAATTAACTAATATGGTGCATAGGATGTTAATGTACTCCTCAGTTGCAAAAGCAAATGGTAATACAGATCAGGCAATCGCAAAAATGATTGTTTGTGGTTTTACTGGTGTCCTTAAAGGATGGTGGGATAATTATTTAACTGAAAATGATAGACAAAAATTTATAACACAAGAAAATTGAGAATGAAGGAACATCTACACCCATTATGATGGAAGATGCAGTATATACTTTGATAGCATCTATATTAGAACATTTTTCGGAAAATTTACTAATAATCAAGAAAATATTCGAACATTGTTGAATAATTTTAAGTGTAAAACACTTACTTCTTTTAGATGGTATAAAGATTCATTCTTATCAAGAGTCATGGAATTACCAGAAAGTAATAGCTCTTATTGGAAAGCTAAATTTATAGATGGCTTACCAACTCTGTTTGCTGAACGAATAAGAAAAGTTCTTAGGAAAGATTTTCCTTACATTCCTTATGATGATTATACTTATGGTCATTTAATAGGTGTTTGTACACAAGAAGGATTAGCTTTATGTAATGAAATAAAGTTAAATCAACAAATTAAAAGACAGCAATTATCAGAACGAAGACAACTAGGTCAGTTCTGTGATCAATTTGCTATGGATATTGGGACAGAAAATAGGGATAAAAGAATGAAGAAAAATAAAATTCCTTATATACCTAAAGGAAAACGACGACGTAAAAGAACAAAAGAACAAAGAGAATTTAGAAAAATTAATAGAAAAATAAAAGAGACATAAAATGTTTCAAATGTGGTCAAAAGGGTCATATTGCCCCTAATTGTAAAAAGATTAATAGAATTAGATTATTAGAAATAGATGAACAACTTAAAGAACAAATATGCAAAGTAATAGAAGAATCGATATCGAGTCCAAACGGAAGAAACTAATAGCTCAGAAAATAATATGCTTGAAAATGATGAATATTCATCTAGTTCTTCGGATGAATGTCTTCCATGTCAAAATAATAATAATAATGATTGTTGTAAGGATAATAGTCTTTACAATATTATATCTCAATTTCAAGATTTACAATTTAACATGTTAACAACTGATAATGTTTTAGAATTACTAAAACAAGTACCAGATCATGATATTCGTGATAAAATAATTAAAATGATAGATGTGTCTAATAAAAAAGAAAAGGAAGTTAATAAAAAGGATATAGTTTTCAATAATAATCCTTATTCGATGCAGGAAATAGAAAAAAGAATGAAAAAATTACTAAATAAAGAAGAATCATCTTCTTCAGTTATAACTATTTCAGACTTACAAATAGAAGTTCATAATATAAAGAATGAAATAAAATATTTGAAACAAAATAACGAATTATTAGAAAAAAGGATTAAAACAATTGAGAATTCACAATCAGGTGAAAACTCTATAGTTGATCCACAAACTCTTCGAATTTAGCTGAAAATATATCGAAGATCATAATTATGAATTCCTAAAAACAATACAAATAATTACATCTCAAAGATGGTATATAAAATTAACTCTAATGATAGATAGACAATTTGTCTTAAACACTCATTGCAATGATTGATAGTGGTGCTGATTTGTCTTGTGTTCAAGAAGGGTTAATACCCACGCAATATTTTGAAAAACCTCGCATGCATTAAAATCCGCATCTAATCATACATTAGATATTTCATATAAATTGCCTAATGCTTTTGTTTGTCGGGATAATATTTGTCTTCCACAAACATTTTTATTAGTAAGAAATATGCCAGAGTGCCTATTATATTAGGACTTCCATTTTTATGTATGTTATATCCACTCAAAGAAGTTAATTTTCAAGGTTTTACAGAACCTATAAAGATAAATCGATAAATTTCAGTTTGTCTCGGACCTATAACAAGGTCTATTAGGTCATTAATAGAAGCTAAAGAAAAACAATTATTTTTCATTAAAAATGAAATTATGAATTTATCAATACCGAATTCTCGAGTAATACTAAATTACAAGAAAAATAAAACATATTACAATACAATTTCAAGAATCGATATGCTGATCACCCAAATGCTTTTGGAACAGAAAGAAACATTTAGTTAATCTTCCTTATGAAGATAATTTTAATGAAAAGGATATTCCTACTAAAGCAAGACCATGTCAAATGAATTCGTATATATGAATTTATGTAAAGAAGAATTACAATCTTTGCTTCAAAAGGGTTTAATAAAACCTTCACAATCTCCTGGTCATGTATCGCATTTTATGTTAATAATGCAATGAAAAGAACGTGGCGTCCCAAGATTAGTAATAAACTATAAGCCACTTAATAAAGTTTTAAAATGGATAAGATATCCTATACCTAATAAAAAGGATTTATTATCAAAATTATATAATGCCAACATATTTTCTAAATTCGATTTAAAATCTGGATATTGGCAAATTCAAATAAATCCCGAGCATACTTATAGAACTGCTTTTAATGTGCCTATAGGACAATTTGAATGGAATGTGATGCCATTCGGATTAAAAATGCTCCTTCGAATTTCGAAAATCATGAATGATATATTTATTCATTATATGGATTTTATAATTGTTTACATTGATGATATCTTAGTATTCTCTGATAATATTGAACAACATTTTAAACATCTAAATATATTAAAGGATGTTATTTTACGAAATGGCTTAGTAATATCTAAACCAAAGATGCTTTTGTTTCAACATAATATAAGATTTCTTGGACATCAAATAAGTCAAGGGAAAATAACCCCTATTCAACGATCAATTGAATTTTCTTCTAAATTTCCTGATGTTTTTACTGAAAAAATTCAACTCCAGAGATTTCTAGGAAGTTTGAATTATATTTCACCATACTATAAAAATTTACAGAAAGATTTAGCAATTCTATATGATTTGCTTAAAAAATCAATTAAATTTGATTGGACAGAAAAGCATACTCAATTAGTTAAGCAAATAAAAGAAAAGGTAAAAACTCTACCATGTTTAACATTAGCAAATCCAAATTGGAAAAAGATAATAGAAACTGATGCTAGTAGCATAGGATTCGGTGGAATCTTGAAACATTAACCCTCATGATAATAATGAATATCTTATTAGATATCATTCGTAAATGGACAGAACCTCAAAAGAAATATGCAATCTGTTGCACAAGAATTTCTTGCTATTGTAAAATGTGTATTAAAATTCCAAGATGATTTATTTAATCGTCGTTTGTAATTCATCTTGATGCACTTGCTGTTAAACACATGATTTATAAAGATTATAAGCATGATTCTTCAAAGCAAATATATGCTCGATGGCAGGCTAATTTGGGCCCCTTTTGATTTTGAAATTTTATATAAAAAGGTAGTGATAATTCCTTACCTGATTTTTTATCACGTGAATATTTGCAGGATGGAGTGGCCACAAATTGATTATCTTAACCCCCTATCCGTAATACATATTGCTTATAATAAGATTGTTGCTGAATATAGGCATTGTAGAACGGAATATATTTTTGCGAAGCATAGACTAAATCACTTTTTACGAGTTCGTAATACAATTCTTGATTGTGCTGATGAATTTACTTCACCACAACAGATAATATCTGTTTCAGAAGACCTTGAATTTGTCTATGACATGATAGAAGACTTCACTGGAAGATTAACTGAAAGTGAAGAAAAGTTGAATTATTGTAAAGCCAAATTATCATTAATAATTCTCTAATTTTTCAGGATTATGTATCCACCCGATAGAGGACGCGGCCCTTATAGAGGTCGTGGAGGAAGAACAATAAACCCTGTAATACAACATGGGAATAAAAAGCTAATAGCTGCTGATCTTTCAAAATCTCAGGAGGAATCCTCCTCATCAAATGCGAAATTGGTCCAAATAATGGATTTTATTCAGAAGGATTCTGCATTATATAAGCAGATTATGGACCAGATCCAAGAGCAACAAAGTGATACCTTTGCTGCCAAAGTAAGTGATACTGACCAGGATGATATCCGGTCATATGAAAAAGGATCCACAAAGGAGGTAATATTCCTTCTTGAGAACGCTGATATTCAGTGGAAAGATGATCCATGGGTAATATTCCGGAGATATCTAGCAGAAAGGGTGACGATACCGGGTGAGTCATACAAACCCAGAAATTATTATGAGAATATTCTCAAACAAACATGTGAAATAACACATTTTCAGTCTAATCGACTACAATGAAGTTTATAACTTCTCAAAATTATTATCAAAAGATTTTATCTTTTGAAGAATGGGAATTTCAACCCTTTCGAAAGAGAAGTACGTAATACTCCTACTTCTCCTCCTTTGAAATTTACTTCTGGGATTATATTCAAAGTTTTTACAAAACTTTTTATTATGAAAACCCAGAAAGAAGCATACTTGGTTCATAAAAATATGCTCCCATGTATATTCTTCTCCCATACCCAACTGGTTTATTCGGTGGTGGGCATTATATGGCCCAACAACAAAAATTTTGCCGATAATTTTTCAAAATTATATTATCAATGGTTAAAATCCTCTCCTATCATTGATAAACTTCAACACATCATATCTCGTGCTCCGGGAAAAATCACTCGTTATACTTTTTATTGAATTCTCAATTCCTTGGATTTATAAATGGATCCCCGAGGTGGGATTCAATGAATTTCAAATTCCGTGTCTTTATAAGACATATTACACCAAATTTTGGGACAAATTAACAAAGATGAATCACAATACAAAAAGAATGGAAGGACAAGATTTTGGACGAAATTGCCCGAAAATCAAGGAATATACTCAAGACAAAGGACAGCTCAAAGCAAACCCGGATGAAGAAAGTCCGTTTAAACATATCACAAAACGGATTCACTTCAAAGAAGGAGCAATTAATAAGGAAGAAATAATATCCGCCTATATGAAAGAAGTTAAAGCAGATCTCATGAGAAATTTAAAGAATCTCGACAATGATAATATTTCGAAAAATCGATGTTTCGATGAAGAGCATAACTTCAAATGAAGAAAATTCGTTTGCAATATTGGCCGGAGAATCTCGGTCACCGTAAAAGATGACGATCACGATGAATTCATCAAAATCATTACAGCAGATCCAAGAATCACTCAATCACCAAAGGAAAAGAAAAAGAATGAAGTGACAAAAGTAGGAATCTACTTTTGAAATTTTGACAAAAGTAGGAATCTACTTTTGAAATTTTGTACAAATAGACCACCACCTTCAGTCAAATCTGAAGAAAACCATGTCAAATAATGACAAAAGTTAATAATTTTTGTAGAATAGTAGTTTTAACTTTTGTAGAATAGTAGTTAGGCACTTTGTCTATAAATAGAATGTAGAAGTTCTTGTGGAGGGAATCATTCTCTCCAAGCATTCTCTCATTTCTTCTCCCTTTATCCCGAAATTCTCTCTCTCCCTTGTAAAAACATCATTTAGAAAATATATCTTTCAAGTTTGAAGCATTGAAGAAGCCTTTAAAGGTAATATTTTCTTTTAAGTTTGTTTTAAGTTATAGTTTGAAGTACTCAGACAATGTCTGAGTAAATCTTTTGTCTGAATCAAACATTTGGCTTTTGTTTACATAAATTATACATGGAAGCTCTATCTCCTTCTTCTCTTTTAATTAAAATACGATGATTTGAGATTGGTTCCAATTCCGAGTTCAGTCGGAAAACTCAACAATAAGTGCATTGGGCTAGAAAAGTACCCGCTAGGATGAATTGTGTAAGGGGAAAAGAGGCCACATGATGCACAATAAGTTGTGAATTCCAGACAGGCTTGAGAGTTGGGTGAAACTTTTCCATGCATCTCGATTATTGATATTTTAATTAAGGATGGATAGAGATTTTGATCCTGTAGCTGGCTGACAAGGCATAGCTCCCGGATGAATGGTATCAGCCAGGGTGGTGGTTTGGATTCCGGCCTGGTTTCCTTGCTAGTCTGTTTGCCTGGTTTTACCGGCTAAGATGAGCACTGGCCAGGCCCCAGCCCCACGCCAACTAAACTAAACAATTATTTTAGGACAACGAATAAATAGTAATTATAACTTTTTTTTCCCGCGGGGGAGGGAGGAATAAATTAGTATCATATGATCTCATGTCATACTATCATTTTACTCATAAGAAATGAATTTATATTAAAAAAAATCTGAGCTTTTATGGCGAAATTTGGCCTTTCTGAATGCTCACCAAAAAAAAAAAAAAAAACCCCTCTATTCTTGAATTGTAGGTACCTTACCACCTTCGTCTTTTGGCTTCACAAAGCAAGAGGAAATTTCCTAATTGCCATTTGTTTTTTCCTCAATCATTTCTAACTAATATCCTCTACATATTCTGAGCTTCATAAATTCTGGATACTTCACCATTGTGCACTTCTTCAAAGTTTTTTTGAAGAAAAACTCATCAACAATTTCCGCCAAAATACTGCTAAATGAATGTGCGCCATTCTTTAGTTCTTTTCCTACTCCTTGCTGCTGTTATAGGTAATTAGTTTTTTTTTTTTTTTGGATAATGAATAGGTAATTAGATTATTCATTCTTTTTTTTTTCTTTTTCAGTTGGCATCATTTCAACTCTTTTCCTATGGTTTGCTATGGTACAGTAATTGGTTTTGAAATAACCCCTTCTTTTTCTGTAGTTATCATGCACGATACAAGTTCTGCCACATCAAGGGAAGTTGGAAGAACTATTAATCAAGTCTCAAAAATTTAGCAATAAAGAGTAATACTCCAGAAAAAATATGCAACTGTTTACAGATATTGTCCTAGCTTAAATATATATATATAGTTCATGTGATCTATATTAAGTTTGTGGTCTATTAAATCCTAAAATCAAACGAGCAGCTAGCTAGCTTTAGTGATAAATCCCCCTTATTTTCCCAGTCTTCATTCTATAACTCATATTCAGCTCACAATCACCATGTGACAGACTTTTTGTGTCACTTTTTTATTATATATATACTCCCTCCGTTTTTATTAAAAAAAAATAGTTCATATTTTAAATTATATCATTGATTATTTTTATGAAATAAAGAGAACTTTATATGAAACTACTTAAATACGTAAAAGATATAAAATTTGACGTCCAAAACAACTTATCAAAAATTATTATTATGCTAAATTGTTAGAGTAGTCTCATCATAAATTGGGAGGTCTGTATTGTTCAAGATTATAAAAGTTGAAAACATTTTTTGTTCTTCCCACAACATAACAATCAAAATTATTTTTTCACTCTTTAGGTAGGATGCAATTTTATTTTTGAGTTTTACAGAACCAAATTTAATTTTTACAATTCCTGATCTTCCACGTCACCTTCCTCATGTGACATTCTTGGACTGTCTCTCGTCTGATCTAACACAATAGATATATCCAAAAAATTTACACAGGGATTCATGAACACATATTCCCCAAGATCAACCCCACAAACGTAACCCAAAATGTCCTTTCATCATGAGTTTCATCCTCAAATTCAAAAAAACATCCATCTTCTTCAAAAACACCCCAAATTCTCACAAAGCCCTCCTCCAATATTCTCCAATTTTCACTTTTAAATTTATTTTTTTGGGGAAAAAATGAACAATATTCTCCATTTTGGGACATTCTTTCTTGTATTATTATTTTTTCTTCTTTAACACGTCCAGTCATCTCAGAAAATTTTCCAACCAAATCCTCACCCCTCCCAATTTCCACCAAGTTTGGGACTCCTCACAGAGAGATGATGAACAGCCTCGTAATTCGAACTCAAAGGTTCTTCTTCTTCTTGTTGCTGTCTTTTAGCCTCTCCTCGCTTCATAATAGTATTGATCGATATGTATTACTCCCTCTGTCTCAAAATTCTTGTCCAGTTAAAATTAAAAATCTAAATTGGACAATAATTTTGAAACAGAAAAGTACAATAAAATTCATTTTGAGTATTACTCAACTGTAAGTTTACTTTTTCATCATTAAATTATAGTCTCTCTGTTCCGGAAAGAAAAGGTCTATCTTATTAACTTTTGATATTTATACTATTTGTAGTACAAAAATCAAGATAGATTTTATATTTTATATTTTTTCGGGATAGTATTGTTGCGCATGCATGCCTGATTTTGTTAGTGTAATGTGTGCTCATGGAACAAAGGCATCTCTGGCTTTGAACGGGATCAATGAATACCATGGCCTTAATAAATCCTAGATGACAAAAATAAAAATAAAAGAGATTCTTAAAAAAAAAAAAAAAAAGATGAGTCTTTCGAGAATACATGGTGTATTTGTAAGGAACTTTTTGAAAATGAATGGGAAATGAATCTGTAAAACAACAAGAATAGGGGAAATGTGATCATTTCGCTGACAAAAGGCATATGTAGGTGAAGGAATAGGGTCGGTGAAACGAAAGAGAAGAAGTTAGCGTTAGAATGTGGTTTGGTTCAATCAGATTTTTCTTTTTCGTTATTTTACAAGGGATTGGGTTCTGGGATTTTCTCCCTTTGATACAAAGGTCACGAAAAAATAAGTTAAGAAATAGATTTGTTGCTGGTTATTGAATATGACCGCGACTAAAGCACGACATTGTCTATGTTTTCTTATTAGCGGTTTGCTTGTATTTAGCATTTTTTAAAAAACAAATTTGCTTCTTATATTGTTCCAACAAAAAAAAAAAAAAAAAGGGAAACAAATGGCTTTGATTTACAAGATGTTTTGAGCACTTATGAGATGATCAACCAAATCAAAATCAACTCCAAAACATATGTATACCTATCATCGTAATCCAGACTAAAATAGACTATCTACTAACCTTTATGTGTATTGGTTCTTCATGTACAGCAACAACAACAACAACAAAAATTGCAAGTTCGAAGACAACTACTTGTGTTCCATAATTCCAAGGAGCTAAGTAATTAAGTCAGTTTCCATGGCTGCCACCGCCTTGTTCATCGGCTCACCTTTTCTTACAACTCCCAAATGTGGGCTCTTTAGACTGCAAAATGAGGCAGCTGCTGGTGGCAGGTTTCATTTGTTTCTCAAAACAAAGCCTGTAGTCAAAGATGGAGTTCTCAGCTTTAATGGAACTGAAGCACTGAAAGGCATCCCTGATAATGTTGTCCTCACTCCCTACTCTGATTCCTCTGCTTTCCTGGGCGCTACCACCTCCTCGAGATCCTCCTCTCGCCTTATCTTCAAACTCGGCATTATCAAGTAAGTGAAACCAGCAGCCAGCTCATGTTCCATTTTCATTTATCAGTTCTCTTAATGTGATCAGTGATCACATTAAAAACAAATTCATAAACTTGTTAGAAATATCTATTAAATGTTTTCATCTGTTGTTTTCTTAGTACTTGTAAATGTTTTACCTTGTGTGCAATGAGTAACATTCAGCTCCCAACTTTTACTCAGGGATACCCGGGTGTTGAGTTTGTTTAGGTTCAAAATTTGGTGGATGATTCCTAGGGTAGGAAATTCAGCAAGTGAGATTCCTGTTGAAACACAGATGTTACTGATGGAAGCAACTCCTGATGGATCAGTTTCGGATGATAATGATGATGATGATGATGAAAACACAGGCTACGTTGTTTTCTTGCCCATATTAGATGGCGAAATGAGGAGTAGCTTACAGGGAAATTCAGCTGATGAGCTTGAAGTTTGTCTGGAAAGCGGTCAGATATCTTCAACTCAACTCTTTACCATGCATTTTCTTCAGTGTGCGTCTCTGATCAGTCTGTATGTTTCTGTATTTAATTAACAGGTGATCCATCATTACTTGTATCGGAGTCTCTTAAAGCTGTATTCGTTAACTACGGAAACAATCCATACGACTTAATGAAGGAATCCATGAAGTAGGTGGGCTTCTGATCAGCTTCCAAAAACTCATTTCCTGCAGTAGTTTCAAGATAAACAAGTGCCAAATGTGGATTACTTTGATTTTTGGCTTCTCTAATAAACATGTAGGAAATTGCATGAGTACACTGGAACATTTTCTCCCCGGGAGAGTAAACAGGTGGGTTAAAAAAGGTTTTCAGCCTAGTTGATTATCCTCATTTTAAGATAATTACATCCACCAAGAAGTAAGGATTAATATCTTTTTTGTATTTTATACAATCAGATGCCTGGAATGCTTGATTACTTTGGTTGGTGTACCTGGGATGCATTCTATTTTGATGTTAACCCTCATGGCATTATTGCTGGATTAAACAGGTGATTAACATAGATCAAAGTTTTTGTTCTTTCTTTCATTTTCCGCAAAATTTGTTAAGGTTTATAGCTTCTCACAAAGATCAGTAGCTAAATGTTTGCGTGGTATGTTGATCTAGTTTGTCGCAAGGTGGCACTCCAGCAAAATTTTTGATCATTGATGATGGTTGGCAAGACACAACAAATGAATTTCAGAAAGAAGACGAGCCTTTTGTTGAAGGATCACAGTAAATCATTGGATTTATTATGAATATTTTGTCACTGCTTCCTTTGAATTCACATAGTTATAGTTAATTAGATCCTCCTATGTTATTGATGCAGGTTTGGGGCAAGATTGATGAGCATCAAAGAAAACAAAAAATTCAGAAAGGACTCAGACGAGGCTTCCACAGAAGCACCAACTAATCTCAAGGAGTTCATTTCATACATAAAGAGAACTTTTGGCCTCAAGTAACTACCTTCATGTGTCCTCTTCTGAGCTTTTTCTTTAAGCATTCAGTTTCTCATGTAAACACCATTTTTCATTTTTTTTTTTTATCTTTTCTTTTAGATATGTATATTTATGGCATGCATTACTGGGGTACTGGGGAGGGCTCAATCCAGATGCTCCAGACACACAAAAGTATAGTCCAACCTTGAAGTTTCCATTGCAATCGCCTGGAAATCTCGCACACAAGAGGGATGGTGCGATGGATGCTATGGAAAAGTATGGCATTGGTTCAATTGATCCTGAAAAGATCTTTGAATTTTATGATGATCTGCATAGGTACCTAGCATCACAAGGTGTAGATGGTGTTAAGGTTGATGTTCAAAACATCCTGGAAACTATTGCAACTGGATTAGGCGGCCGAGTTTCGCTCACTAGACATTTTCAACAAGCTTTGGAGAAGTCCATTGCCAAGAACTTCCATGATAATGGCATAATCTGCTGCATGGGCCAGAGTACAGATTCTGTTTACAAGTAATATATATGCTTTGGTTCTAACATGTTATTTTTCTCAGTTAAGATTTATGATCAATTAAGTAGGTCACATTTTCCTGGATTTAGAAATTTTAGGATATTATTTATCTAAGACCAGTGTTTTGTTTTTTTGCAGCTCGAAACAAAGTGCAATTACGCGTGCCTCGGACGACTATTACCCTAAGAACCCTAACACACAGACACTCCACATAGCTACTGTTGCTTATAACAGTATATTTTTGGGTGAAGTAGTCGTGCCAGATTGGGACATGTTTTATGTATGAGGCTTCCTTGTGAAACTGTCCTTCATGAATTTAGATTTGTGATGAAGTGTTTTTCCAGAGTTCAAATAAATTAGTAAGGTTAACATTTTTTTCCCAAAAACATAAATGACTTGCAGAGCCTTCACAATGCAGCTGAATATCATGCGATTGCTCGAGCTGTAGGAGGTTGTGGCGTTTATGTCAGGTTGATTTCGCTGTTCTTAATATGTCATGTACACATTAGTTCATATAATTACTAATTTCATCTTGACAATGGGGATAAATGATTCATTGGTTATAATTACCTTTTCTGAATGATACTCTACAAACATATTTGAGACTGAGATTAACTTATCTGTCTTGGCGTTTTGTTCTCCTATGGTCAGTGACAAACCTGGACAACACGATTTCAACATACTCCGAAGACTTGTGCTTCCTGATGGATCAGTGTTGAGAGCTAAATACCCTGGCAGGCCTACAAGAGATTGCTTGTTTTGTGATCCTGTTATGGATGGTGAAAGGTACTTCAATTCCTTTTTTCCTGCTTTAAGTTTGTACATTTCTACAAAGGGAGTATTCAAAACTAAGTTTTAACTCGTCTGGATATATACTATGCATGTGTTATTAGTCTTCTAAAGATCTGGAATATGAACAAATGTACTGGAGTCATTGGTGTATTTAACTGCCAAGGAGCAGGAAGCTGGCCTGGTTTGGAAGAACACAGCGTTGAGCTGAGTCATCTCAATATAACCCGGAAAATCTCCCCATCTGACATCGAGTATCTTGAGGAGGTTTCGCGAGGGCAGTCATGCAATGGAGATTATGCAGTTTTTTCATTCAAATCAGGTACATATGTAGGAAAGGAAGTTAAGCTTGATGCATAGGATTATAGGAAACATTATGTATGTAGTCATTCAGGATTTTCTGAAGCAGACTTATTTCCCTAATCAAGTGTGATTCAGTGCAACAACTTAGCCCTTTATCCTACTATATGTAATAACCTCGTTTATTGCTATGTCTTCAAATTTCAGCATCATTGTTTCGCGTAGGCAAGAATGGAAAAATCGACATTAGCTTGGGAATTCTGCAATGTGACATATTCACTGTTTCGCCCATCAAGGTTAGCCGGTGATTGATCATCAAACTTCTGTTATGTCTTAATATTGCTAGTCTGAAATGCAAAAACTAAGCATGAATTCCTGTTTTTCCCTTGTTCAGGTATACGGTGAAAAGATTGAGTTTGCACCTATAGGCCTAATTAACATGTACAACTCCGGAGGGGCTCTTGATGCGGTTGATGAAACCAGAGATGATGAATCTTATTCCTTGCATTTTTGTATCAGAATCAAAGGTAGAGGGACAGGTAGTTTCGGCGCATACTCCAATCAGAAACCCAAGGTATGCATTGTGAATCAGAAAGAGGAAGAATTTGAGTACAGAAGCAAAGATCATCTCTTGACTATTGACATTCCTAGAGGCACAAATTCATGGAATGTAGAGATTTATTACTAAGACCTCGCAAACCCACCAATATTCGGATCATTTATGTCAGAAAAATTGTTACCAAGAACGTTCTACTTCTGTCAATTTATCACATTGTACATGAAAATGTGACACATTGTGTTATTATCATTAAACATACACAACCCTTTCCTTTTATTCTTCTTCTTATCATTGTTTTGTTTTCCTTTTGAAGAAATAATATATGAAGCACAAGCTTGAAAGTAGGATAATGTGTGTTAAGAGGTCAAAGAGCAAAGGTGTGACATGATAGTAGCAATAATAGTAGTCCTAATAAAGAGAGAGAAAGATGAGAAAAGAAAGGTGGAGAGGAGTCAAAGGGGGTAGTTTGGCTCCAAATTGTGCTCTTTATAACTACAAAGTTTTAAGAAAATTTGCTACTACTATTTTACTCTATTTTTCTAAGGGGTCAGCATCAATTCAGCTTGGAGCTGGTGGTAGTGATAAAACCACAAATGCATATATGTGCTATTCACTATAAACATATTACTCTTAAGATTTAGAGATTGATTGGTTTCCCTGAAAAGGTTAAAGGGTCCTGTTGGATTGATTTCTACTGTTTGAGGAAGATCAAACATTTATAGAATAAGTTGGATTTCTTTAAAATGGAGGATGGGAACAATATGAAGAAAAAGAAGACCAACAAGAGGGGGAGGAAAAGATCTGATCATCATGAAGATGATGATCATAAGGATCATGAGAAGAGGAGAGAATCAATAACAATAAAGGTGCCTAAAAACAATAAATCGAAGACGAAGAAATCAAGATATCATCCTCCTCCTCCCCCTCCTCCTCCTCCTCCTCCTCCTCCTAGCCATAAGGAGAAGGAGAGGGGATGTGGAATATTTGATTTTCCATGGCAAAATGAGGAAGGAGAAGGCGTGATTCTGAAAGAAGAGGAAGACTACGCCACCACCCCAACATGTTTTGACTTGAATCATGATGCTGATGAGTTTACTACTTGTAGTTACATTCTTCCAATAGTAGTTGGTGATGAAGATCACAAGGGTAGCAACATTGATAATCACCAGTATGATTCCAATTCCAGCTCCACAAGCAACATTACTAACCACCGCAGCAGTGATGATCAACAAAGGGATTCTTGGATTTGGAGCTTTGTGCTTGAACACCCTCTTCTTGATATTTAATTCAACTCTTCATAGTTCTACTTTTAGATCCTTGTTGGAGCAGCAACAAATGGTATCAATCTGTCTCCATAGTTTTAGTCTAACAATTATTAGCCTATGTTAGTTAGGACTTAGGAATACACATAGGTCCAAAATATATAGCTAGTTATTTGAGTTTCAAATTTTGTTTCATTTTCATATAGAATTTTTTTTTGTTTTAAATCAATCAAGAACTCCCTCTAAACTTTATCCCAATAAAAATAATATTTTTAAATACACATATGAACACTAATTTTGATGGGTTAAGACGTTGTGTGATCATTAGTTTAAACTTTTTAACCACTATTTGATATGTGGTATATATTTTTACGTAAGTGGCGGAGCCAAGAATTAATGAAAGTGGGGGGCAAAAAATCTCTAAAATTGTTTTGGAGTCGCAAAAATGTACAGAAAAATTTTGGAAGGGAAAAATTAAAAATTTTCATAAATTTATTGTAAGAAAATTAATGGCCCTCTTATTAAACTAAAATCAAGGGAGGGGAGGTGACCGTGGAATAACAGTCCTATCCTATGAAATCTTACCTTTACTGTCCTGTGAAGTAATTGTTTTGGTTTTCAGCAAATGTATATAAGCAAGTCGATCCAAACACATTATAATGGTCAAGTAGATGTTGCATTTTAGCTCTCTTTTAGTATCAACAATCCTCATTATATAGACCACAGTCATTTTTAACTTTCATTTTGTTGGGTTGACGTCATAATACAGACAATGTTCCTATACTAAAATTATCACTGCTATATCATTTATAGACAATGCATGTTGAATTGCCAGGATACTTCTAAGATATATATAGTATAAACAAAAAGTTTGTTTTAGTACGAACCACACCACCTTCGTATTGGGGCTTCCCGCAACCAAAGAGGAAATTTCCGAATTTGGCATTTCTTTGTTTCTGACTCATTCATTACATATTATTTTTAGCTTCATGAATTTCGGGTACTTAAGAATTGTGCACCATTTTCATTTCATTTCTAGCAAAGTATATGAAAAAAATAGTCATCAATCGAAAACCACCAAAATAAATGCATGATGTCTAAGCTACCCAGCTACATTTTCCTTTTCCTCCTCATTGCTTCCGGAATAGGTAAATTAATTAACGTCCTTTTACTTGATCATCTCTATTTATCACGTGTAACGTTATTTTCTTTTCTTCTTCTTTTTTTCTACATATTGAAAAGATGTTTTTTGCTTGTTAAATAATTGCAGCAGTGGCGATGGAAGATGAATCTGATCAGAATATTACTGCTGCAAAAGGATGCATGATGAAACCATCGCCAAGAAAGCTCTTAATTCATTCTCAAGTGTCTGGAGAAAACTGTACTCAATCCAACCAAGGTTATTTTTAATATCGAAGTAATTAATAATTATGCATCTTCATGTATCCTAGAGTTTTCCAAAGTCAATGTTGAATTCGTGATTGACCATACGACATTTCAATTAATTGAATTATCATTCTCTAACTAAGTACACTTTTTGGTGTCATTACTATATATGTTCTTCAATTCTGTATATTAGATTTGGGGTTGGAAATTGGCGCTGAAGAGGACGGTGCCACCGGATTAATAAGCCCAAAAGTCTCATCAAGGAAAATGCCACTACTTTTTTACAAGATGCTTGGAATTAGGGATGATCATGACCATGGACAAAATTGTGCCATACTGAATCAAAGTTGTGTTTTCGACGCTTGTTGTAGTGGTTGTGAATGCCTTGGTTTTATGTTATGGTGTGTTGGGGATTGCTAAAACGAAGAATATATTGTATTAGAATTGATTAATATAGTATGTTGGTGCTCGGATTGGTTACTGTTACTCGATGATAAATGCAATACTATTCAGAGACAAATTTTATTTTTCTTTTACTCTACAAGATAATACTCTCTCCGTCCCAAAATTATTGTCCAGTTTGAGATTTCACTTCTAGTACTATTTGAACTAACAATGTAAACTCAAACTGGATAATAATTTTGGGACAGAAGGAGTATCTTGCATTATTCTAGGTGAACAACTTCAATATCTCCATCATAGATTGATAGTTATGCATAAATCAATGAATTGTGTGATACAGTTATTTAAAAGCAAAGAGAGAAAGTATAAGAAAATAATTGTATTTTTACAACCAGCCAGAATTGAGTATGCCAAAACTTGACCAAAGTACTGAGGATTATATATGTTGAGAATTAGAATAAGCCCTGTGGAGATGTTAAAACATGTCTTGATTATGAAATATTTGTTCATTCCTTCAATTACTCTAGACCAATAAATAAAATATAGTGTAAGTTTAACAGTGACCAACAGAATTTTAAAATATTTAAATTTTATATGGTTAACATGCATGAACCATGATAGAAGAGTATAAGACTGAAAACTCCTACGTAAATTAATACTCCCTCCGTCCCATAATTATTGTCCATTTTGGTCAAAAAATTTTGTCCCAAAATTATTGTCCAATTTGATTTTTTATGGATCAAGTTACACATTTGTCCTTAGTAAAAAACATTATCCATGAAATCTTAGTGGTAAAACAATTACTTATGTAGGGGTATATCCGGTTGTTTAAGGTAAAATATAATTAAGTTTGACCAAAAATAAAATCTTTCATTTTAGTAAAATTGGACAATAATTATGGGACGGAAGGAGTAAGAAATATGATAATTATTTTGAAACCAATAAATAAAAAGAAATCAGGAGAAGAGCTCTAGGACATGAAAACTTGAAAATACTCTTTCTGAAGTTGAAATGTTTGAAAAAGTACATAAATTTTGAAACATTGTATATGTTGCAAAAAATAACACACCCAAAAATCACTTTTATTGCGGTTTCATTTAACCAATTCGTTTTTCAAAATTAATGTATTTGACTTATGCTTCCTTTGTCCTAAAAAAATAAAAAATAAAAAAATATTATAGTAGCACAAATATGTTTCTTTTTTTAATTATGAATATAATTTCAACTTGTTTCAAAAAAGGAAAAAAAATGAAAAAAATGGTATTTAAAATTTGTATTCTTTTCATATCATAAATTAACCTCATATCATTTCCAAAATTAAAAATAAAAAACCTTTACCCTACCTTCTTTCTTCTTCTTCTTATAGTATTTTTTTTTAATAAAGTTCCATCAAGAAACAAAAATGAACTCCAATAATAAAAGAGAAAAATACCAATAATAAGGAGTTTCCCAATTCGACGTCTCAAAATGAAGACCTACATCTTGAAGACATTGTAATTTTTTTTAACCATGGGAAAAACGAGTATTACATTTTAACCTCCACCTTTCTTGGATGCATCATCATAAGATAGACTTCAAAGCCTTACCTTAATAATTGCGAAAATTCTTCTCAATTGGTGGCTCCATTCCCAAATTGCTCCCTTCTTCAAATTCAAGACACCCCGAATAACTGAGAGACTCGCCGGCGGTTACCGTTCCCATCACCGCAGGTACTTCAATCTTTCCCTTTATATTAAGCGAATCAGACGAAAAGTCTAACTCTCTTTGCGTTGATTTCGTTTTGTTCGTATATCTCTCTAGTTGTGCATTATTTTCTGCTGGGGCTTCTGCGATTCTGGTCTTCATATGTTTTTCACCCATAGTGTCCGTAACCGGGATTTTTTAGGCCAATCAGAACTGCCCTTTTGATTTTGTTCTGTTTTATTATCCATTTCCTGTGAAAATTTTAGCTTCCAGACTTATTTTCCTTACTCGAAAGCTCTAATTTTTAATTTTGTAAATTATTGGTTGCTGCTTTTTTTTTTCTTTTTTTTTCGAATTCGGCACCCAATTTGATTCTTTCGATTTGGTTGGTTCTGAGAGATGTGATTGATCTTTGTAAGTGGAAAATTTATTTGAATTGATAGTGTTTGATGAGGAAGGAAATTTTTTTGCATGTGGCTTTTGTTACTTGCCACTTTTTCGGTCCATAGGATGACAAATTGGATAAAATGAGTGTTTATGGCTCGTTGTAAGTTAAGTTTGGATTAACCCCTGTGCATCTTTGAAATGATTGTTGACCAATTAATTGTGCCTTTTTTTCTTTGGGAAACAATGAAGGTAAAGTAGGCGAAAATCGAAACATGACTATTTATGCAAACTGTATCTTAGTTTGCTAATACGAAGTGCGTATTAATGATGATCATTGAATGCTGTCAAAAATTGGCATGTTCTACTAGATGCCTGGCAGCTTTAATCTTTCTTTGCCTGCTTCACTGTGAGTATCAGTAAAAGATCATACTTGGCGATTTTAAGCAGATCGAAAATCAACAATTGCAAAGCCTAAAGTTCTTATTTGGGAATTTAGGAATTTAGGAATTTAGGAAAGGATTTCCTCGTGTCAGTGTGATTGTAGTTGGTTTGTTGATGGTAGTAGCAGGCTGTTTTACCTGATTTCTTCGGGAATCTGCTTGTCCTTGCGGAAAAGATTTGTGTACTTTGTCGTAGGGTACCTCAGTTACCCTGTGGAGCATCTATGATTCAGTCTAAACATTCTTGAGATTTGAATTTCAGTATTGTTTTTAAATGAAGCTCTACCCTTAAATGTAGGTTATTCTCTCCCTGGCCATTTTTGGGTTGTGATCTCATCTGAAAGGAACTTGAGCAGCTGTTGATCATCTCGGTCATTCGATGGACAAAATTTTTATTTCATGCCGTAGCTGATAATTTTTTATAAGAGCTCTATTCATCTTCAGCTCAGTCAGGAGTTATTTGTCATTTAATTATCATCCTGAAACATTGAGCTGGAACATTTAAGTGTGCCTGTAAGAGTGGCAAACAGAAGATTTGCTTCTGCAGTAGTGTCACTTTTCAAACAACCTGATTGCTCATGGAAGAGCAGAAAGTACTGGAGACATCCTCAAACAGTATCACATGCCAAACCTTACCTTCTTTTCTATCCTCCTTCGTAGACACCTTTGTTGATTTCTCTGTTAGCGGTGGCCTTTTCCTCTTACCCCCTAGCCCGACCCTAGGTCAAATCTCTCCCCCTAGTTACAATGAAACAAACTCCAGAGTCTTGACTCCATTGCAGACAGTATATCCATCACCTGCACGGCTAATTGCTATTGGTGATCTCCATGGTGACCTTTCCAAAACCAAGCAAGCCCTCCGCCTTGCCGGCCTCATTGACTCTGAGGGTCACTGGAGTGGGGGCTCCACTACTGTAGTCCAGGTAGGGGACATCTTGGACCGAGGAGGTGATGAACTGAAGATAATGTACTTGTTTGAAAAGTTGAAAAGAGAAGCTACAAAGTCTGGGGGAGCTATTTTAACTATGAATGGGAATCATGAAATCATGAATGTGGACGGAGACTTCCGGTTTGTAAGTCGAGGGGGCCTGGAGGAGTTCAAGGATTGGGCAATGTGGTATTCAGTTGGAAATGATATGAAAAAGTTGTGTAGTGGATTTGACGGACTCATAAAGGACCCTTTTGATGGAATACCGACTGAGTGCTCTTACATTAAGCCTGAGATTTTCAGCGGTATTAGAGCCCGTATTGCTGCATTACAGCCGAATGGACCAATTGCAGAGAGATTTTTGTCCAGAAACCAAACTGTTTTGGTCGTGGGAGATTCGCTGTTTGTACACGGCGGCCTTCTACCTAGCCATGTTGAATATGGTTTGGAGAAGGTGAATGAGCATGTGAGAGATTGGATCCTTGGAATAAAGAAGAAGATTAGGAATGAATTGATCCGGGGCAGGCATTCCATTGTCTGGACGAGGAAGTTCTCGAACGAGTCGGCTAAAGATTGCGATTGTTCGACTCTTGAACACGTTCTGAACACTATCCCTGGGGTAAAAAGAATGATCATGGGACATACTATCCAAGAGAGTGGTATCAATGGTGTCTGTAATAACACTGCAATTCGGATTGATGTTGGGATGTCAAAAGGATGTGGGAATGGATTGGCTGAAGTGTTGGAAATCAGTGAGAATTCTCAGGTAAAAATCTTGACTTCAAATCCTCTGTATCAGAAGAAAAGTGATTCTTTGGTTGCTGCTGAGAAAGGTGGTCATGATTTTTTCATCCCTAAACAAGGGCAAAAACAAGTAGAAGTGAATGCTTGATGGTTCTGACTTGGTGCCTCTAAGCCTTTGAATCGAAGTCAGGTCCATATTGCCATGTATTTGGTGTGTGAAACTTGGTCGCCCACATGGTAATTTTTAGCTGTTATATACCTATTAGGATCAATTCAGAATAGTTGTGAAATCAATTATCATAGACATTATTATTGGAAGTCATTGTCTCTTTGAATTCCTGGCCTTATTTTGTCTGCTAGGAAATGTGGAGACCAGATTTATACGTCATCAATGGCTGAATATCATCATAGGGTCCAAGCTCATGGAGATTATTCTTTGATGAATCATATTCATTCCAAAGAAGTATCAATCTCTGCATCTAACCATATTGTTGGTTTGCGATATTATACTATTATTATTATTTTCTAGGTTTGGCTTGACTATGTTATTAATGACCAGTTAGCAATGATTAAGTGATGATTATGTCAAAAAGATAGTTAACGAGGACAAAGAAAAGTTACTGGGTGAAACAAAATCCAATGGCTTGTACGATCCAATTCTCACCGTTGTTTACCAAGCTTTTGAGTGAGGAAAGATCACATGCCTCCTTGGCCTAAACAAAGAAGCCGACAAGCTTTTCTGATTTATGATCATCACTGTGTAGAAATCCTTAATAGAGAGAACATATACAAGTCACGTGATTATATGCATATGATCACAGACTCAAGGAATAGAAGCTGCCTTGTTGCGCCCCAAAAACTACTATGTTATTCGATCATTCATGTATGTTATTGATCTTTTTGTCCTAAAATGATCGATATGTCTGGGTTTTTACGACTACGTTAAATCCAAACTGAACAATGCATGTATGCAACAACAATAACAAATTCTTATTTTCCTGTACGTATGAATTCAGCCATCATCATCATGTTCCTCATTACACAAACTTCCATTCAAGTTTGGTTTCTTCCCCACTAAAACACACACAAGGGGAAGCTAAAGAGTAGAGATTGGCTCATAAAATAGAGTAGAGATGTGATTGTCCATGTCTGACTTTTGGTAGCCATGGCCATCTCCATGGTGGTACATGCAGTGTGCAGCAAGTGCCAAATTAATTGCAATTTCTCTAAGGTTTTGAGGCACGTGATTAGAGCCATCTCCAAGTTGATGCAGGTTCATTTCTTTCCAAGCATCACTGATCAACAATTGTAAGTAGTCACGTGCCTCTTCCTCGGATGCTTGGTTTTCTTTCATATAACATTCTATAAATTTGGATGTGTCTTCACTTTTTAGCTTTTCCTGACATAAAAGGATAGGAAAACCATGGTCTTTTTTTTTTTTTTTTTTTTTTGCGCTTTGATAAAAAAAATGTTTCTATGATCTAAGTTTTCGAAAATTTAATAATTGTTGACAATATTGAAAAAAATGAAGAAGAGGTGGACGTACCGATGATGGGGATTTTTCTCATGTTGTTAGGCTCGGACCGGAGGTCGACTCGGGGCAATTCGGGGAGTCGACTCGGATGATGTCATAATGAAGTAATAAATACTAATTAATTAATAATAATATTTTAATTAGAATTTTATAAATTTTATATATATTTTTTAATTATTGGAGTCAAATTAATACATCATAATTTATAAATGGGTCGCTATATAATCAAATGGAACTCATGAGGTCGCGTATGATGATGTCATTATTACTAACTATATAGCATTTAGTTTTTTAATATATATAAAATTAAAAAGATTTAAACTTTATATCTCTCTTTGATTATATTAGTTGATATTGATATTTTTCAGTAGTTAATTGTTACATAGGTGAAGTAAATTAGTATACTAATAAAGTAATTTAAGATAAATACATTATCATTTAGAAAAAAATGTTGAATTTGAAGGACAACTAATATACACATTAAGAAAAAGTACTCCAAGATTTTATTTTTTTTTTTGTGACATATTAGAGCAATAATATAAATTTTTCATAAAATGAGGGAAGTAAATTTTTGTAGCAAAATTAAAAAAAAAAAATATTCAAAATATTATATTTAAAAATTGAAATTGAATATGGGGACTAAATATTAAATTAAAACTTTAAAAAGTACAAAAAATTGAAAGTTGTTGGACAATTTTGAACAAAAGAGAAATTGGCTTGGAAGACATTGGAAGTTGAAATCCATGGAAAAATGTGCAATTTTTTTGTCAAAAGGTCAAAAAAGCTAAAATCCCAGTTCGACCCGATTTTTGCCGATTCGCGGTTCGACCAAGATTTTGACCGATCTTCTTTTTGGCGATTTTAAACATAGCTCGGCTCGGCTTAGGAGCCGGTTCCCGGTTTAACCGGGTCAACCGGCCAGTCCGAGCCGAGCATGACAACACTAGATTTTCCCAAGTCGTTGGTAAGCCGTACGATCATTGCTAAAGAACGAATTATATAATCATATTGCTTAAAACCTTTCAATTCATTCTCATTTATCGAGTCAGCAGTGAAAGTGTAAGTGTGACATATTGCTAGAGGAACCGCCACTGAGATCCAGGCATTGTTCAAATACTCTTTAAGCGTTGGAGTGTATCCGTCCAAATACTATTTTGCTTCTTGTAGATACTAGATATATCCCGTATAATCACGGGCACTCCAATAATTTTTTTGTGAGTTCGATCAGTGTCATTGTTAAAAGTAACGGTTCTATAAAATATTTGATATGTTTTATAACCCAAAAATAAAATTTAGCATTTAGTTTTACGACTAAATCGCAAAGAAATTTAGAATATAAACAACATTGCTCTCAATTGAGAAATTAGTGACATTGATAAAAGTAATAAATCTAAATATTTAAAATATAAACTATGAATACAGATAAATGTATATATACTCCTTATTTATCGAAAACGGCAGAGCTGCTTATTCTAGTATCTCATCAAGAAATGGACAAAAACCTCCGCCACTGCAGCACCCTGTTGATAAAGAAACTTACCTTCTTATTTTCCAAACTGAAGCATGAAATCAATAAATAATCGCTCAATCCAAGAGAAATATGAAGCATTCTGACATTCTGAGATGATATAAGAAGTTTAACCAGGAAGAACTATATTTAATACTCGCCAATGATCTTGATTTGTTTGATATATTTTCAGATTTTTGCAGTTATCTTTAACTGACCAGCTGACCTTCACAATTTTTCCAATCAGAGCCTATCCACTCCTAAGAATTCAGTTCCATATATAAAAGTCACGAACAACCAATCAAGCAGTTAAATACAATATAAAAAGGTAAAGCACTAAGCCAACAAACTCTCCATTTTATTTCAATATCACTACCCAAATGTATTCTTTGTGATTGTGGACAGTGAGATTCATATACTTTTGTGATTATACTCTATTTCAAACTGTTTTGAACTAACATTTCAAATACCAATTGTACAGAAATTCCAGGTAAAAGGATTCTGCAGCTAATCGAAAAAACTAAAAGAGATTACGGAAAATGATTTTATTGTCAAGGAACTATCAGTAACTGCAAAATCGCCACAAAAGATATCATGTTTATCATATTATTCTTCCTCCAAACAGTCAAATTGGAAGTATATACCCAAAAGCAAATCTTAGGACAAGTGGCAAAACCCCAAACAAATTTGAAATGTGTGAAAAATATCCTTATGAACTCATGCAAAACCAACACAGAGAAACTACAGTCCAAATGGACCAATCCTTAATATAAGCTCAACTGCAAGTTTAAAAACTCTTCAAAATCTTTTACGTAGCATTATTGTGCAAACCTTGGACACGTGGCTAAACTCCTAAAATAATTGAAATATATGAAAAAGGAAAGTATTCATGAACCATATAAAGAAACCAACACAAAATATTGACCATAGAATCAGTCTCACAATCCTCTACCCATCTATACATTATCCGAAGCAAAATTTAGAAGGATAAATAGGGAACTAAAGCAGCATCAACAATACCTCAACAGCTGTTGACACCTTGTTTTCACAAATTTTATCATATTTTTGCTTCTTTGTTGCAGCTTTCAGACCTTTCCATGGAAAGCTGCAAGAAAACACCATAACAGAAGGGCCAGATGACACAGTAAGCACATGAAAATGGGAGCACAAAACATAAGAGAAATCATATCCTCCAACGAAAGAAGCCTTAAGGTATATGTACAAACCTTCTTCTCAAGAAGTATAATAGAACATAGCCAAGAGCCCCTAAATCATCTTTTCGACTTTGCTATGCAGGATACAACAATATGATTAAAAACTAATAATTTCCCTAGCCCAATATCAACAGAGCTCTTATCCTTTCCCCTATCCCACACGTTGTAGAGCTCTTATCTAAGCAAACATATGACCAGATCTATAACTGCAAAATTCAAATACGGCCCTGTAAGAATCCACCAAAGAAAATCTCATCATCCCACAGTTGCAATATGCTCTTCGATTGTGATATCCAAAAAAAAAAAAAAAAAAAAAAGGGGGAGAAAGACTATACCTTTGCAAGATCTAATATTGAGGAGCTAATACATAAGCTTTCTATAAAAAAAAATATATCAGTAGCAGATCTTGGGAGTGCAGCCAATGTGATGATAAATCCCCAACTCCACCATCTACACTTTAGAATTTGAACTGGAAGCAAAAAAAAAAACGATATCAACCCTTAGTACACTAAACAACTTTAACCCACTTCAAATCAAGTTCAAACTTTCTCCAATTTCATTTCCAATTGAAGTAAAGTCGAAAAACACTGAAAGAAGAGACTAAAAAGACATTCACTTCCACAAACACGAGGAACTTATACGGTTTCAGTTATTATGCGAATTCCACCAAAAAAGCACATATGTGATGGCACCAATGGCTTTATTGGCTTGAAAACACAACGTCAAGAAGAATCATGATATCTAATTTATCACGATTGAAAAGATATGAATGTGAAAAAAGTTTTGAATTAAATATAAGAGTAAAAGTTTTGGCAATATATTGACTGCGAAGTAACATAAAAGAGAGTTTCAATGATTTCCAAAAAAGTTTAAAAACAAAATAAAACAAACCTTCCAAAAATCTTTAAATCATCTCTAATGATTTAGAAGCCATCACCCGAGAGCCAAGAGATATGAATGCCAGTTTTAAGTCCTTTCCACTGTGTGATGGTTATAGCGAGATGAATCTGTGCAGTAAAAAAAAACGAACACACCCATTTTTGGCTTTGTAGTTCAGTATACTTCTTTCATTCAATAAATAAATTAATCAATTTAAAAGAAGAAGCAACTCACATATTGGGAGCCTCAACATAGATGTATTCGCAACACCCACCGCCATATATCATCCCACCATCAAGGCTGTGAACCCCAGAGAGCTCTTTTTCACAAATACCCTTAACATAATTAATCTCTGGTGGTATAAACTTGCTGCCGGATAGCTTCTAGGATGTACAATTTAGCAAACCGAATAAGTATGACAAATTACAATAATAGACCAAAAGAAAAGAGAGGCAAAGGCGTTAAAGGAAACTGTAAATCCGTTTTAAAATATACACTTGACCGTTCAAGATTAAACTACCTTTATTAAAGGCTCTTTCACATCAAACATGACTTCTTAAATCCCTAAAGAAAAGAGAAAAAAACTAAAAGTAATTTGACAAATTCCCAAAGACACAGCCCTATTGGAAACTGCAAAGCAAGGAGAAAACTGAACTAATGGTCATACCCATTGAAAAAAGAGAGAAATAAACATACACATTGATATGATAACATGGCACTGCTCCACAAGAATTTTTTGCATTATAACGCCATCTACAACTAAATTTTAATCCAAGTTCACTGACAAATATTATGGGACGAGAAAATTATAACCTAAAAATTAATATGAGAATTGAGGAAATTGAGTAAGCAGGCTTCTTTGGTATTAACATCCTGGTGCTTGGAGCTTGCTGGGAGCTTCAATCGATGAAGGAGGCAAAGTAACAATAGTGAAGGAACAAAGCTTTGGCAAATGTGAAAAAACTAAGGTTTTGCCAAGT
Source organism: Oldenlandia corymbosa var. corymbosa (assembly GCA_949775105.1). Taxonomy (NCBI): domain Eukaryota; kingdom Viridiplantae; phylum Streptophyta; class Magnoliopsida; order Gentianales; family Rubiaceae; genus Oldenlandia; species Oldenlandia corymbosa. Next base: position 5,023,272 of record OX459123.1, read on the forward strand.
AGTTTGCAATGGAAGAAGGACCAAGGGTGACGAACAGGAAGGTCCAAAACAACACAAGTAATTTCAAATCCACCTAAAAGTAATTCAGTCACGAATTGAAACAAAATAAAACAGCAGTATGAAAACTAAAACGGCACCTCCATATACTTGAAACATAACTTTATTTAACAAATTAAAGCTTACCCTTTCCCAGAAGAAGTATCCTCAAGGACGTCAAGGACTTTGCATATGTGGGTTTTATCAATAGAAACGTCAAATACAAAGGGTAGAGAAGATGGCCGGCGGTGAGTTTACTGGCTGGAAATAAAGACAGCCGTTTGAATTATGATTATTTCGGAATAGAATTTCAGAAGTATACAATGAGAAATTGATGAAATTTCACAGACCCAAAAACAAAACTAAAAATAAAAATTTGACCTACGACTTCAATTGTAGAATTTTATTGCGAGGATCTACTCAATTGGTACGATCAAAAGCTTATTCTTCCGCTGAATCGACCACCATCTCTACCTATCTGGAAAGCGAAAACCTCTTCCATTGCCGCCGCGCCTTCTCGTTGGTTGGAATGGCTAGGGGCGTCAACCATCGGCCAATGCTCTCAACTGCGAAGGAGAAATATTTTGCTTTTATAGCATTTCAATTATTTGCAGATGAAGGAGAATGCTTTCTTTTTTGAAGAAAAATATTGCGCCAAATAATAGAACTATCAAATTGCAGACAACGGAGAAGAATGGAGCTTTCGTTTTTGTTGAGAAAAATATTGTTCCAAATAATAAAACTGAACTATCAAATACAGCTATCAAATGTCAAGCATACTAGAATAATAATTATTTCGGCAGTGCATTCATGAAAATAAGAGCTTATTTTTGCATGTTTGGTTTGGACGGTGCATTGGGCAATGGTAAGCAAGCTAGCGGAATACTTTTTTTTGGGCGGATGGTATTGCATCGATAGTGCATTATGAAGTGGGTCATACTGGACAAATGTCAACTAACTAATGCATTACATGGTTCCAGCCTAGAATAAATGGGACTTGGAAGAAAAAACAAAAACACAAGAAAATGACAAATTAGCATTTTGGCATTTAGGCGAGAAATGAATTCACCACAGCTTAACACCTGGACAGTAGGGGGTGGAATTGGGGGGGAAAACTGATTTAGGGGCTTCTGCTTTAGTATATAGAATGATTTTTTTTGGAAGAAACAAAGGATGTTGACATGAAGCTGGAAAGAGGGAAAAATGAGAGAGAAAATGGGTGCATCGTCAAACTCAAAATTATGTGTACGCTGCACTATTCAATTAATTAGTTGGGCGGTGCACATGCAAAGTGGAAAATAGAAATAAAAGTAATAATGCACTTTCTCCATTCCAGCTTGCAATGGGTTTACAACATTTGATAAAAATAAAATTAAATCTAAATTACTACAAAATGACACATCAGCATAACAGAATTTTGGAGGGAAAATTTTGCATCAGGAGATGACACGTGTCCCAGAAGAGGAAAATTGGACGGGAATACTTGCCTCAAGGGCTGTTGTTTTAGTATATTGTATGATGCTCCACATAAATCTGCCCACTACATGTATCATTAAATCGATTAAGTTAGTAATGTAAATATTATTCCCTTCGACATTCCGAAATGATTGTTCAGTCTGAATTTCATTTTTAGTATGAATTGAACTAAAAATAAAATCTAAATTGGACAATTGTTTTTGGACCGAGAGAGTAATTGATATAATACCCTAGACCTACAGACTAACATACACTCACAAGATTCAATTAAGTTGGAAAAGACTAATAAGAAAGGAAAGAATGCTTAACTGATTTGGTTAAGTGGGGAATGATGTTGACTCCTTTTTCTTTTAGAGCAACATAAGCCACTTGATTTAACTATGGAGACCAAGAAAACATAGTTTCATGTACCGCGGAAGTTGATCAACTGCATTGATATCCTACCTGAAAAAACCACAACCAAAAAAATAAAAAAACAAAAAAGAAAGAAAAAATAACATCAAAGTATAGGAATTTATTAAAAAAAAAAAAGAAATTATTTAAAACCTTTGAATAGCAGAGGTGAAGAGTTCTAACGCATTCAAAGCGCCATATGTGTCATACTCGTACATGTCGTCTAACATAGTTATAAAAATAATAGCTTTCGTCCCCATAATTCTGCTATATTCTTGTTCACGTTCTGAAACATATCCTACATTCCACAAGACGTTCTCTACCAACATGTCCCTAGCAAATTTCAAGTCTTCTCCAATTCCTGTGCTCATCCACCACCTAAGGACAAACCGACATTAAAAGGTTAGACTAAATACGAAAAATAATCGTTTATCCATTACCAAAAGGAAAAATATAGTTTAATTGGTCCCACGAATAGCATTTAACCCGTTCAAATCATTCAATTTGTTGAATTGAATAAGATATATAAATAATTTTGCGACTATCTTTATCATTATAAGAAGTATGTCACGGAAAATTCACGTTATCAATGTGAGAGTTTACTATGCGTAAATGCAAACAAAAAATTCACACTACCAATGTGAGAAGAGTTTACTATGCCTAAATGCAAACAAAAAACACCAATTAATTTAATGTCAAGTTTTAGATAAAATCTCACCTAGATACATATTTGAGTTCATCTTGGTATGATTTCTGAACAATGTTGAAGTCTAGTTTTGCAAGCTCAAGCAAAACCCGATTCATGTGGGGGCTTTTCTCGTATAGATCAACAAACCACCTTGCCTCCAATCGTTCATCCTCCACTGCATCGGAATATCCAAGGAATGTCTCACCAATTTTTCAATTAATTCTTCTTCAAATCCATTTTCTCCGTTGCCCAATTTCTTCTTGAAATATTTGGTCGTGAATTCCTTTGCCAATTCCAAGTTATTGTCATCATTTTGTATTTCAAGGTAGGAAGCTTCATACTGAAGATGTATAAGACTCATGTATTACATTGTATTGACAAACATATATATAGTATTTAAAATTATAATAATATTACAACAATACCCCTAATCTAATCCTAATTATACATACACTAACACATAAAACTGCAGCATTCCCTTTGGATCCTCCCAAAGACTAGTTCTGAATCCACCATTCTCATCTTTAGAAGTATCAAATACATCTGCCAAATAATATTAACCTTTTAAAATTTCCGCGCATCACGTAATAATTAAGAAAAAAAAAACTATGTTGAATTAAAACAAGTAAAATAATAATAATAATAATAATAATAATAATAATAAGTGACAAGACGAATGTTGGTGTACCCAATGTTGGAACCGAAATATCCCTTGCAACTAGAGCATGCATTTAATATATGAAATGAATATCGTTTTGACAAAAAAAATGTTGGTGTACCTGATGAGACATAAAATCCGTGTTGTCTGAGCAGTCTAAATTCAAGAGCTATTGAATACAAATCATTTTGTTGCTTTGGCCTTTGATCATCATTTGTACGATCTCGGCTCTAAATTTTCGATAAGATGGAGTGGATTTTGGCTTTAAAATGATGAGAAATTCCCAGTCTTTCCAAGGTGTCAATTAACTCCAATTGACTAACCACCTTATCTTCTTTTTTTCTCCTTCCACCATAATTTTTTTTTATTTTCTCCTTTAGCACTTCAATTCTTTTTATGTGCTCTTTAGACTAAAACACATCAAATACGTATCATGTAAAAGTGAAAAAACAAAGTCAAAAGGATAAGTGACTCTTGTTTCACTGTACATATTCACTTGTTTTACATATTTTTTAAAAAATAAGTTAATTACGACAATATTTCACCAAAGTAGATACTTATACAATGCACATTAAGTGTATCTAGCCAGGTGCACTTAGACTTTTTTATTATTATTCAATAACGGAGGGACTTTATGCATAATTATTTAACATGATTTCTTTTTCCTTTTCAATGCACGTGTCCCTTCCCCTTGATTTTAGGAAGTGGATTTTAAAAATTTCTTTTATCTTTAAATGATTTTATTTCTTAAACCGTAATGAACTAGACCAAGTATCTTACATCATTTTGATAGTACTCAATGAGATCTATCCAACAAGATCCAACATGAATATGTTTTTCGAAACTTTAAAAATTTATGTAGTTGGCTTGGTCATCCTAAAAGACGCTATGGTCTTACTTGTTTCTTTTAGGACTAAGACCTAGAGCAAACACCTAACACCAAAGGCCACGGACAAAAAAATGAAAACCAAAGAGCAAAGACAAAAAACCAAGAACCAAAGATCAAAGTGAAGAGCAAGCATGTGTGAGAACCAAAGACCAAACATCGAAGACCAAAGACCAGAGTGAAAAGCGAGCGTATGTGAAAAACAAAGACCAAAGACAAAAGGCCAAAGACCAAAAATCGAAAACTAAAGATCAAAGACCAAAGACCAGAATGAATAGCGAGTGTGTATGAGCAAAGACCAAAGACCAATGGCCAAAAGACCAAACTAGCCCCCAACCAACACGGAAATGCTTAAACCCCCCAAAAGCCTAAACCCTAACCAACTAGACCCTAACCGACACGGAAATTTTTAAACCCACTAAACCTTAAACATACTAGTATTTTTTTATTTTTTGGTTTAAATTTTTAAACCAAAGCATAATTGGTTTAAAAAAAATTCATAAGTTTAATCATGTTACGGCACAAATTAGGCTCTAATCGACACGAAAATGCTTAAACCCCCTAAACTCTAAACCCTAAATAACTAGACCCTAATCGACACGGAAATTAGGCCCTTTTTTTTTGTTTAAAAAATTTGCATAAGGTTAATCGTGTTACGGCACAAATTAGGCCCTAACCGATACGGAAATGCTTAAATCCCTAAACCCTAAACAACTAGACCCTAGCCGACACGGAAATGGTTAAACCCCCCTAAACCCTAAACACTATTTTTTTTTGGTTTAAATTTTTTTAAACCAAATAGGCTACCCTAGCCTATTTGGTTTAAAAAAATTTATAAGGTTAATCGTGTTACGGCACAAACTAGGCCTTAACAGACACGGAAATACTTTTAACCCCCCTCCCTCCTTTTACGAGACCCTAGCCTATTTGCTTTAAAAAAATTTATAAGGTTAATCGTATTACGGCACAAACTAGGCCTTAACCGATACAGAAATGCTTAACCCCCTCCTCCCCAAATCCTAAACCATAAACAACTAGACCCTAACCGACACGAAAATTGTTAAATCCCCCTAAACCTTAAACACCCTAATTTTTTTGGTTTAAAAAAATTTATAAGGTTAATCGTGTTACGGCACAAACTAGGCTCTAACCGACACGGAAATGCTTAAACCCCCTAAACTCTAAACCCTAAACAACTAGACTCTAACTGACACGGAAATGGTTAAATCCCCTTAAACCCTAAGTACACTAATTTTTTTTTTTTGGTTTAAAAAAATTATAAGGTTAATCGTGTTACGGCACAAACGGGGTCCTAACCAACACGGAAATGCTTAAACCCCTTAAACCCTAAAACTTAAACAACTAGACCATAACCGACACAGATATGGTTAAATCCCCCTAAATCCTAAACACATTAATTTTTTTTTAAATTTTACGAGATCCTAGCCTAATTGATTTAAAAAAATTTAAGAGTTAAACGTATTATGGCACAAACTAGGCCCTAACTGATAAGAAAATGGTTAAACCTCCTAAACCCTAAACCCTAAACAACTAGACTTTAATCGACAAGAAAATGCTTAAACTCCCCTAAACCCTAAACACACTAATATTTTTTCGATTTTTTATCTTTGGCATTTGGTCTTTACTCCTCACACATGCTCGCTTTTAATTCTGGTCTTTGGTCTTTGCTCTTTGGTCTTTAGTTTTTGGTTTTTAGCCTTTGGTCTCTGGTCTTTGGCTTTTGGTCTTTGGTCTTTGGTACTTGGACGTTGGCCTTCGGTCTTTGATCTTTGGTCTTTGGTCGTTAGCCTTCGGTCTTTGGTCTTTGGTATTTGATCTTTGGTTTTTGGTCTTTGGTCTTTGCTCCTCACACAATGCTCGCTCTTTCACTCTGGTCTTTGGTCTTCGGTTTTTGCTCTTTGGTCTTCGGTTTCTTGGTCTTTGGTCTTTGGTCTTTTGTCGTTGTTCTTCACACACGCTGGCTCTTTACTCTGGTCTTTGATCTTTGCTCTTTGGTATTCAATTTTGGCCTTTGGTCTTTTCTGTAGGTCTTGGTCCTAAAAGACACAATAAGACTAGAATGTCTTTTAGTAAGACCAAAGTTACTGCATAAATTTTTTTAAGTTTCGAAAAACATATTCATGGGAGATCTTGTTGGATAGATCTCGTCGAGTACTATCAAAATGATATAAGACACTTGGTCTAATTATTTACGGATTAAGAAATAAAGTGATTTAAAAATTTAAGCAATTTGTAAAATCTAATTCCTAAAATTAAGGAAAAATGGCGCGTGAGTTACACATAACTCATAAAGACTTACATGTTTAGCCCTTTTTTCTTATACTAATTATCAAATAAGGGCCTATGTACACCTATTTACATGCAAAGTGAGTGCATGGTATAATTTGCGCAACTAACTAAAACCACTTCAAAACGGTAGGACAAATAAAAAGGGGGTTTTTCCATAGAATATAAAGGAAAACAATAAAGATAAAAATTGATACTCCCATATTACCACATATTGTACTTATGATAATGAATAAGGGGGTAGTATATGATAATGAATTACCGCATATTTATGTTGGAGTGACTGAGAAAGATTGAAGTCCAAGTTAGGAGAATTGTTGTGGTAACCATTGGATGATCGTGTTCTTGCCGTGACTCGTGACCAACGGCAAGCTTTTCGCCGGAAACTCGCCAATGAGTTTAAGTAATTTTGCCTGCACCGGACGCAACATAGAACTTTGGACATTATCTGCAATAGGAAAATTGAACAATACTATATTTTTGCCAAATAACTCAACATCAAAGTTTTTCCAAATTTTTTTACTAGTGAATTGTGTGTCGCACTAACAGAACAAATAACTGAGCAAATTAAGTTGGGAATTTGTAAGAGGTAAAAATTTTAACTCACACTCCAAGGAGATAGCTAGGAAATTGTTAATAGAGTGAATTGTTTTCAAATTGAATGCCAATTCACGCTCACTTGAAATTCCCACTCTTTGTGAGTATGGCATGCAAGAGCCTACGACTATATATATACTTTCAAGTAGCTAGGCCTAACCAAATTAAAGAGGAAGACCCAGTTGATAAAATAATTGGGAGTGAATTAATTTATTAGCATATTAGTTTTGTTTCCAGAACAATAATAGAAACTTCGATAAATTAATTCCTGTGTTAACTAATTGATTAATCTTTAATCTCGTTTGTAGAAATTTTTGTACATCTCACACCGAATCATCTGCTCTAAACGTGTTTAAGGAGTTAAATGCCCATTCCTGACCAATAGAAAAGAATAAAATCAAAGGTTTAATTATGGAGAAAAGTTTGGAATCTGACGAGTGATATGGAATCTTTTTCTTTTTTTTTCCAGCGCTTAGAGGTTTTTTTAAATGCTTAGGGTGTCAATAAGAGAATTTTGGCATGCCTCAAAATATATATAGCAAAATATATATAGGCTTCTGTCCATCCTCAAGAGAATAATCTTTCTTTTTTGTGTGTCACTGTATCATTTTTACTGTATAAAGTCCTTGTTTTAACTTTTCATTAAATATCATTAATTATGTATATTACTACATAGCTGCATTGTAAGAAACAGCTTCCGAACGTTTTGATTCATCGGTTAGCTTTACTTTTTCATTCATTGTTCGTCTCTCTACTGCAAGTTCTAGGTAGTTTGTCATGTTTTTGAAAAAGAAGACACTGCTTATTGATTCTTACATGTATAAATAGATTCGAGTGATCACAAAAATTTAGCCACTAAAACAAGACTTTAGGAACATCGGAACATGGCAATCAAGAATAAAAAGATGCACATGATTTCAAAACGATGCCAAGGTATCATTTTGCTAATTTAATTCAAACATAATTTATGTGTTTTGAAAAACCGTACGAAAACATATATTTTAATTAGCACCGCACTGAACCACTGTTTTGACCGCCACCGCCGCTCAACAACCGGCGAGGACCCTCACTGAAGTGATCCCGGTCTATGGTGGCAACGATGGTAATGGCTCTAGACACCGAGAGGTTAATAAAATAAATAAATATGGACATATATCGAAGCTATCCCGGTTTATGGTATCTAGTGATCAAGAGATCGAAATAAATAAAATGTCATCCATATATAAACCAATAGTCGAAATTAATTTACGACCAAAACCAAATGGTCTTAATTGTATAATGTAAAATATTTAATTGACTTTTTACACATTAGACTAGACTATTTGGTCATATAATAGAAAGAGGGTAATCTAGTGTTAGTACTTAAGGATAATTATAAATAAATTTTCCAGTAGTATATCCTAGTTTGTGTGACAGAAGTCCACAAGAAAATTCTCTTAAAAATTCATCAATCGAGGATAAGCTCGAAACTGAACTAGGAGAGAGGTTGAAATTGTGATTTGTAATCATATTTCTTTTACACGTTATTCGACCTTAATTGTGTCGAAAACATGTATCAGGAAATATCCTTCTTGATAATCTGAAGCTGATTATTTTAGACCTATATCATAAACCTATATAAGTCGGTAGTCATTTTGCAGTAATGTCCCAAAGAGACTATTACTCCTCAATCTATGCTGCTCTAATGTGCCAAATAAAGGCCAAGGAAAAAAAAAAATCAGAAATGTGTTATGCTGTTAGCTGGATTATGAAGCTACAGTACAGACCTTAAATGGAGAATGCAAAAACAAAAGCACCAGCCAATTACAAAACAAACAGCTGTTAGAGGTGTCATAATTTGCTTGATTGCAGATCAAATTAAAAGAACTGCAAAACTAGTAACATTCAAAAACATACGATCATTTACAATTGATAGTAAAAGGAACCAAATCTAATGCAGTTTGTCTCCGCAACCTCTGAAATCGTAAAGTGGGCTAAAAAGGCCTGTTCTCTAGGATATACAGACAAACATCCGGAAAGATAATGCTCCAAAGAACCAGCATTCTCTTCATTTTTTTTTTTCGGGTTTTGCAGCACACAACAGAAACTAATCCACAATCTCACCCTCTTCGACATCAGAGTTGTCTACAACATTTGATCCCTTACGGCTATGGAACATATTCGACGACATCAGTTGATCGTTGCTCTCACAGCTCCAACTTTCATCCCATACCTCACTGCTTTGGCAGCTCCAAGATTGACCAAGTGTTTCACCAAAATGGTCCCAAGGGAGTGGCTCAACATCCAGAAATTCGAATCCCGCAATACTTGGAATCGCTCCTGAAACAATCATCCCAGATTTGAAATCGACCAAGAATGTTACATAGCCGTTCCCATTGCGAGTGTAACATGAATAGCAACGCTCAAGCTTTTCCATCTCCTTCACCACACCAACATCATTCTCTCTAGCATAGGCCCTTTCCAACTCCTCCAATGCAAAACGAGCAAGTTTCCTTTTTCTCTGAATCTCCTCTCTCCTTTCAGTCTCTTTCAAAGCATCCTTTTCGCTCTTAATTTTCAACAATCTCTCTCTTTCAGCCTGCGCCTTCTTTGGATAATTCTTGTCACCACTTCTTTTGGCTATAAGATCAGAAAATAGACACATCAACTCTGCAGCACGAAGGGCCTTCGCCAAATATTCATCGTCGCAGGCGGTGAGAGATGATGAAGTACTTGCAACCTGTTGAAGAATCAGATCATTACAATCATCAGAAACAGAGTCAACAGAGGAGCCTAACTTTTGCCATTTATTGCAATCATCATTAACACTATTGTCATTGCAGGCAATTGGTAACGAGGGCTCCATCTTCCTCTTCTTCACAGCATCAGATTTGTTGCTGATGTTGCAACTGCGTGAATCAGAGGAAGAGAAGAAGGGCCCTTTCTCCATAGCTTTTCTTCCACAGCTATTTGAAGCAGAGAAGAACGGCCCCTTCTTCGCCAGTTTAGTACATGAAAATTCATGATTCCTACTCGACAACATCATCTTGATTGATCGGAAAACACTATCCAATTACAGGAACACGAAACTATTCAGATATCACCGGAGTTTCTACGTAACCCTAGATCGCGAAGAACAAATGCCTAAATTTCAGCAATTGGAAACAAAAAGACATGTAAAGTACCCGAAAACTAACATTCAAGCAAAACCCAGATCGCAAAATCGAAGAAACCACACAAATTCAGAGCAAGAACAATGAGAATGATCACTAAACGATCAAGGAATCGTTGTAAAAGCTCAAGCGTAGATTGAGAATGGCGGTGGAGGCAAAATATAGAAAGTGAAGGATGAGGGCGGACATTCTCGCCCAGTGTATATATAGGGTTGGGTTATGTTGGGTTTTCGATCCTATTCCTAGCTCAAAAAGGAAACTGTAAATATTATCCCAATAAAAAAAAATTAAAAAAATTACTACTATTCTTAACTTGATCCTAATTATTTATTTCGTATAAGCCCAATTTCCATCCCATTTTAAAAGTCTAGATACAATTAAATTTTAAAATTAGGATCATGAAAATTGTATCATCTGGTGATAATTATTATGTTATGTATATATATATATATATATATATAATCAAATTGATGAAATAAAAAATATTGAGTAGTATCATTTTTAGGCCAACCGTTACAATTTACATTTTTTTTTATATATTGAGTCCAGGGAGTTACATGTATTGACCTAATTTGGGTTCTTTAGGTGCAACCTTTCAGTTTCCACTTGACAACAAATAACCTTACTCGATTCAAATGTAATTTTTGTCATTTGCATATAGTTTTATTTTTAAATTTACTTTTTTTTTGTCTTACGTTGTATAAATAATTGGGGATGTTGTTTTTCGTTTTAAATCTGAAAATGTTTTAACTCATAATCTATTAATCTCTTAAACAAAATTCCCAGTGACATGGGTTATAATCAAAACCGTCGCCATTCGAGGATAGTATTATTGTAATTTTATATTTTACACAATTCTAAAAAACATTCATAATAAACACGGTCACACTTTGAATTTAAGTGGTCATCACTCAGTAGTTTCTTTCTGTTAATGTGTGTATATAATTGAAGTTATTGTTCTAACTGTATATCTCTTATTGTATTATAGATACAACATATGAATACAATAACTCTAAAGGTTTTCACACTTTCATGGTATCAGCCTCTTCTTAAAACCGTCGTTTCTTGTCGTCTTTTCTCTCTTTCACATCCCGTCGGTTTCTTCATTGCTGCCAGTACTACTCCTCCAAGTATGTGGAGATTTTATATTTTTGTTGTTTTTGATACATTTATTATTTTTTTAAGCTATTAAATAGTCTATTTTTTTCAAAACCAGATTTTCGCTTGAATATATGTCACAATCTATAATAATAATACTCCTTTCATTTTTTTATATGTCTTTCTAGAGAAATCATCAAAACCAAGAACACATTAATTAATGTAGTTAAAAAAAAAATATCATTATTTATTGTCTACACAATTCATCACAAACCAATAGAAATTCATTATAAATACAGTTTCATTTTCAATGCAAGAGTAATATTGGTAAAAAGTGATCAAATATATTTTGATTTGTGAAAACGACATATATTTAAAAAAATTCAACAAATATTAAAATGACATATATTTAAAAATGGATGATCATCATCTAGAGTATTTTTCCGAGGCTAGGATAAAAATGGGCTATAAAGCCACATCTTTGATTTCAGCCCAAATTAGGAAGCCATCAGTTTCGTCTTTGGGCCTAGTAAGGCCAAATTTTCCGCAATATAACTTATTAAAGGACATACTAGGGTTTTATGAGTGGGCGCCATCTCTATATAAACCTCGCCTCATAGCTTCATACAGATTCCACCCATAGGGCTTGTTCCGTCATCTCTTTCTGTCTTTTTTCGTTTACTTTTAATTTCTGGGCAATATTCATCGGGTTTTGGTTAATTCTTGCTCGCTTTCTGATGCCGAGTTAAGGTTATTATTAAAGTAAGTTTGGGTTTGATTATGCTGTTTTGATTTTCCATTGTTAAATCTTGGATTTTAAAGTTATGGTTGGAAAAAGAAAAAGCCAATTTGCAGAGCAAGGGCGTCGAATTAGATGACGAAATCCTTGCATTGAAGGTTGGCGATAACGATTTTTTGCGATTCTCCGTGCCTTTCAAATCTCGATACTATTTTGATTACGGCCTCGAACAAATCGCTACATTCTTTCCATACGGTTTTCTTATTTGAAATTCATGTGGTACCATATTTTAACGAATTTAGTAATAAAAAAAAAATTAGATACTGGATCTGGGTTAATGGTTGCCTTGATATTTTTCTTAGAAGGCAAGGTTGTTTTGGTATATTCAATCCAACAACGGGAAGTAATTGAACAAAGAAACCCAAATAAATATGCAATTATCCATTTTAAGTGTTTATTATGGTGATTTAAACGTGATTGGAATTGTTTTTTTTTTTTTTTGAAAATATTTTTGATTCATTGATGTTCGTAATAAAATTGTTTGAAAGGATGGATGGGAAAATTTTTTTTTTTGTAAACCATTCAAATTGATTAATATCCTTTTTCTTTAAGTAAATTGACTTTGTGAGAAAAAGGATGATGGACGGAAAAGGGAGATTATGCGACATCACTCTTAAGAGTGACACTAATCACTAATCAGTCAAAAGATCTAATGGAATTTTCAGAAAATGCTGATACGAGAACAAAAGGGGATGAAATGGATTGTGGCAGTAAGAGGGGATTAGAATGGAGTTTTCCTAATTTAATTGTTGATCAATCCCCCACAATTGCACATCAAATCTAATTGATTCAATCTCCTCAGCACGCCCAACAAGGTTCCCTAATATCGTAAATTAGTAATATTGTAAATCTCTGTAAATATGTAGGTGGCCAATAGAGGGTACGCTAATTACAATGTGATCCTTCAAAATATCTCCCCCTAAATTTGGGCTTTTAAGCGGTTCAAAGGATGAAAAGAAATTGGGTTGGTGATTGTGTTTTGAAATTGAAAACGTACCAAAACAAAATAATCCAGTTTTAAAATATACAATTTTTTTAATTTAGTCAATCTCGACAAAGTAGACTCATTTTATCCCAAAAACTTGCGTTTTTACTCCTAATTGAACCTCAAATTATAAGCTCTAAAATCTAGTTAGATCTTCGATTTCTCCCTCTCAACGCCTGTCCTCAATTTAGGTAAAGAACACCACCAGCGGTCGCGGCGGAGAAGAGGCGGCCGTCCATGAAGAGATGTCCAAAATCAGCAAACTTCCGTCGAAGATCACTTACACGATTCATCCTTCACCACCAAGACAAATTATGGTTTGACATACACGATTGCATCTTCCACCTTTTCCTCCATTAAATTCCTCTCTTCGTCGACCACTGCTGGGAAGAGGGGAAAATTCCTTGAATGGGGCTGATCACAAATTTGAGGTGTGTTCAATTCGTTTCATCAGCAAGACCAAATTGGAGATATAATTGATTGTGGAAGTATTTTATTTATTGATCCCAGAGCCCATGGATTAATTGTTTGAACCGGAAAAATAGATCATGTGCAATTTTTTTTTATCCTTGATGATTCTGGAAAGGCAGAGCCATGCCAGTTGTTCTAGGAGGAGACTCCGTTCCAAATCTAATTTCTCCGGCGTCTTTAAACTGTTTGATGAAAGTTCGGGTGACTGATTGAGGGCAATGAAGTCATTTCTTAATTTCAATTTTGACTTTCTTGAAATTAGATTATTTTTTTGGGAACAAAATTTTTTTAATCAAATTAGACTGTTTTTGTGGGATGGGAGGAATAAGAAAAATTACTCTTGGGATTAGATCATTTTTAGTTAAATTTTTCTTCTGATTGACTTGTTGTAGCTCTTATTACTGCGGTAATGGTAACTAGATGCGACGGGTGCCCCGTATTTTAATTTTATTTATTAAAATGAATTACAAAAAATTATTTACAAACATATATAAATATATGTATATAAAATGTTAAATTATGTATACAAATAATATTATACTGGTTTCATTGAAAAAAAATGTAATATTGGCAAATACAAATTATTAATAATTAAAATTTACACAGTGCAGCAAAAAAATATATATATTAGTAATATTTTGCTTGTATTGTCTATTTAAAATTAGCAAGACAATAAAGAAGAAAAAATATCAATTTGTATTCTATTTTTTTGTGCAAGCCCAATACATAATTTACAACTCCACATAATTGTCCAATTTGAATCCAAATTCCAGGCCTGTAGTCCAATTAACTATTCTGAATTTTTTTTTCCAAAAAAAAAAACAAAAGAGGAAACTTGTGTCAATTTTAGGAAACAAAAACAGTTTCAAACACAACATTTCGAAGAAAATAATACTGGTCTCGAAAGTCCTTTTCTAATCTGAAATAATCCTATTTTCTGCAATCAAATTTCTGTTTAAGTACTCTGTTTCTATGCGAAAGAATTACACGGCGAATGTCGGAGGAGTTTGAGTAAATCGAAGCTGGTTACAAAAAGGAGAAGAGTGAAGATTCTTTATTCGAATGGGGTCTAGATCTTACATTCCCTTTTCCTTTGTACATTTGAATCAAGTATATCTAGATTGTTTGAGTTAATCATTGAGCTTAGACAGCAACAAAATCTGAGTTTACAAACGAATCGAAAACCCTTCGATGATTTCATATCTAACAGGTGATGTGATTTTTTTGGTATAGTAATAACATTTTCTTCTTTTAATCTATATGAATACTATAGAGGGAACTATTTGTTTATTTACAAATCCTAAATTGTTTTTTTGTTCTTGGTTTTTTTTTTTTGGATTCGTAAATTTCCTGATGTTGTAGCTAGACCATGAGATGGTACCTTCCTCGAGAGTTGCTATTGGGACGGTCACTGGAAGATTCTTCTGTTCCAGCTAAGCTAAGGAAGTTTATTCTTATCAAATCTATGGTTTATTCATTTTGATATGGTCGAAATTAGAAATATGTTTATGAATTGATTCAAATATATATGAAGTTTTAGAACAGATTATTTGTTCATATATGAAACCCCTATCTGTTGGTTAATGTACTGTTCTCATTTGTCAAAATAATTACGGAAAATTTAAATTGTTTATGTGTTCTAAATAATTTGTATAATATATGTAAGATGATAGTAGAATTCTGAAAGTGCTAAAATTGTTTAAAACATGTAAACACACCTGAAATTCAATAGTTAAATAATTAAATTTCTACTGAAAATAATTTACATCATAAACATAATTTTGTTGTCCACTGAGATGTAAAGTAAAGACTTTACCTAACATTCCTTAGAGCTTCCTTGTAAATAACATTAGTTGTTGAATTGGATCTTGTTCCGTCATCATCGCAAATCAGAACTTTCAGACCTCTCTCAGATGTTACTCTTGACAGTGTTACATATAGCTGTCCGTGGCTATAGACAGGTCGTGGTAGAAATAGTCCAACTGTAGAAAGAGACTGTCCTTGGCTTTTATTAATAGTCACAGCGAAACATACCGCTCTAGGAAACTGTCTCCTTTTCATTTTGAAAGGAATATTGTTGTCTATTGGGACAATTTTCATTCAAGGAATAGGTACTATATCACCAATGTTACTACCAGATATTACTCTACCTTCAATGATATAACGTCCCATTCGTGTAATTTGTAATCTTGTACCGTTGCATAGTCCATTCCTTTGATCAACATTACACAGTAAGATGATCGGAACATTAAGTTTTATAACCAACCTGTGATTAGGAAGCCCAGAAACTTTTACACTATTGAGGAATTCAGGAGTGTAAATACCCTGGTCAGCTTCAGATCCATGTTCTGAAGTTTCCATACTATCTGAACTGAGATATTCATGTTCTTCACCGGGCAATAATCCTATCATATAATCATTAACTTTGTCAACAACCTCATGGGTTGGACATAATATTGCTCTTTCCCGAAACCATGTAGCGTCATTTAAACTGTTGAGCAAATCTGGATATACAGTACCGAAGATGGCTTCTATAGGATCTCCAGGAGTCTGTATGATGACTTCATCTGGGAAAACAATTTCAGCTTCTCCATCATTTGGTTCATTGATCTTGCCTTCCCCAATTTTTAACAACCAATCCCCAAATTCACGTATCTCCTCAGTGTCAGTCACATTATTCCCACCACGTAATCTCATATTAACAGTCAATCTCAGAACCTTACAATGTCTCCATAGATGAGATGAGTTTATCGCAGAGTTGACAATATCTGCTCTGGTACCTTTAGGAAAAACCGGTAATATTTGTCTGAAATCACCTCCAAGGACAACAACTTTACCTCCAAATGGAAGATATGGAGCATTTGGATTAGAACGTCTTAGTACATCCTTTAGTGATCTGTCAAGAGCTTCAAAACAATGCTTATGTACCATTGGGACTTCATCCCATATGATAAGTTTTGCTCTTGATACCAAAGCACATAGATCACTTCCTGCTTTTATAGTACATATTGAATCATTTGTCACATTGATGGGAATTTGAAACCTTGAATGAGTTGTCTTTCCACCTACCAACAGTAAAGAAGCAAGACCACTCGATGCCACATTGAGTATAATGTTTCCTTCTTTGCGTACTGCAGTTGAAATTGTAAGCCACACGTACGTCTTTCCAGTTCCAGCATACCCATATACAAAAAACAAACCTCTTTTCCTTTTTGAACTGCAGCCAATATCTCTTTGTAGATTTCCAGTTGTTTAGCAGTAAGGTTAGAATAAAGAACATCATGTTCTTCTTTCAGTGATGATCTGTCATAATCTAATTCGTCGTGGATCATTGGATTTGTACCATCATCAATGAACACGTCTCCAGGATATGGCATACTAAGAAAATCCTTTAGACTTTTACCATGAGATCGTAAAATAATTTCAATTTCCTTCAGTGTATGCATCTTCATTTCGTCTTCAGAAACATTGTAATCTGTATATTAACATGAAGGGAATAAAGTAATTAACATTAGATGCATAAATTTTAAAAATATATGGCAAATATAAAATATTAGAATATAAACAAATTACCTTCATTCCAATATAACCATTTCAATCTTTTAGATATGTCTTCTGTGTAACAGTCCCAAGTTTCATTCCATACATGATCAGGTTGCGACACAATGTCACCTTCTAATAATTGTGCAAAAAGGTTTCTACACTAATTTGCTGAACCCTATGTAGAACCCTCTCTTATGCAATCTATGTATTCTTTGTCATTATCAAGTAACCCTCTTGCAAAGCAAGCTTCTTTGAATGTTGAATATTCTGTTCTATTGACTGTCATGATATCTTCATAACATGTAGGACCTTTGACTATGTTAAGTAGAACCCTTAGGTAGTAAGGTTCACTAGCAACTATAGGGACTCCATGGATTCTACCAATACTTGAGCCTCTTTGTCTTGGTGTCCACTTTTTTCTTTCTTTTTCCACACAAAATATTTTAGAAAATTGATGTATGTAAGACTTTTAGCTTCAGGTTAAATGGAATTAGCTTTTATCCAAGTAGTAAACTATGAATGCCTGTTGGAAGTCCTGATGACAATAGTTTCTACAGTTTGACCCTCATCATAGACAACATTCTGTTGACCAGGCATATGGACACTTAGACGTTCAACATGATATGACCTGTAGTGTATAGGGAATGAAAACATACGCCATGCAGCTTCACAACCTGACAGATATCTTCCTTCGTACCAATCTTTAACCTCATCTTTTGGACCTTTATCTAATTGTTCCCTAATTATCTCACCATTGACAGTGTATTTGAAACAAACTCTGTCGGAACCTTTGTTCAAATATTTGAAAAGATACTTTATAGCACCTACTTGATTGCACCATTCGACGTTTATATGTGCATAATACCTAAGACTCAACACTTGATTGTAACCAACAACCCATCTGTTGTCTATAGTTGCACCGTCTTTTTCAAATGTCCTGCCATCTTCTCTTCTCCTGTAATCTGGGAAGCATCCCGACCAATACTGGTAGTTTCTTTGAACTTTTTAGGGAATCTTTTTGAATATTGGTGTTTAACCATACAAGGACTATAGGGGAAATCATCACCAATGGACCATGAATCATCATTTCGACAATGTTGTATAAATCAGGATGGTCATATGAAATTGTCGATATCTTCAGGTTTTGATAGCTTGTCATCTCGATGTAACCAAATAACTATATGTGCATGTGGGAGCCCTCTTTTTTGATACTCTATAGTGTATACAGCTATACAATGATAAAATACATTCTTCATAAGTTAATTAAAGTTATAAATATAAAAGAAATTATTTAGTAAAATAAACTGAAGTATAAGAAAAAAAGTACTTGCTTCCTGTCTGCCATATATATTTTTGTCTTTAATAAATTTCATCATCCAGTTAAGCTTCATCATGAATACCCTCGTAACAATATCTGGTCTATCTTCGGGCCTAAGCCCTTTGCTGTTGCAATACCTGGTTATCTCTGGCCATTTGTTGTTACACGTGAAGGTTAAGAAAACAGCGGGATACCCATAAGTTTCAACTATTGTCATTGCATCAATGTAATTTTCCCTTTTCCATCTATCACCACCTGTGAATGAAGAAGGCATTATAACCCTCCCAATATCTGAAGCATCTTGATTTCCTTTTGAAAGTGACTTTTTCATGTTTTCATATGTTTCACAGCACAAATTTCTTTGATTTTTCTTGATCCAACATATTTTTCCTGATTCAACTGCACTGTATCCATCCACTAAAAATTGTGGGAAAAGTCTCCGAGCATATAACAACATTGAATCATCCTGGTTTCTATCTTGTCTACGGAATGCAAACCATTCTCGGAGACTCATCCATTTTCGTGGTCCTTTATACTCTTCTTCTACACCATCAGTATCATCAATTTCATCATCATTATCACCTTTTGAATCTTCTGGATCTCCAAGTTTGATGTTTCTTCTGAAACCATTTTCACCATATGGAAAAATCAATGGATATTGAAGTGATATATGTGAAGGATATAGCTCATTGATACGTTGCAATTCTCCAAACTTATACTGAACAATGATATCTCGTGTTTTAGATTCGTTTCCTTCATCGCCAGGTAGTATAGCTGCAACTTCATCGACGGTTGGTAGATTATATGTTCTACCATCCATATCTCTAGTTGAAATTAATTTGAATCTGATTTCAACTGAAGAATCTGCCTGAAGGGTGTCACGTACCTTCCTGTAGTTTTTAACCAACACATGTATTCATCCATTGCAGTCTGTATGTCACTAACAATTTGTGAATCAAGTTGTTTAGCTTGTTTTTTTACTCTGCTCCGAACTGCAATTACATTTGATCAGTAGTGTGTAAAAATTATGTCTATAATAATATTGTGAAACATAAACTAAGGATGTGAGCTGTTATAAAAACTGTTAAACATACCTGAAAGCTCTAATTTTGTTACTGGTTTCATTTTTAGTATCATAAATGTACAGCTGAGAAAATTTTGGCCTCAAATCATCTTCTAGCAGTAGACTGCCCATTAGATGGCTATTATGACCTTACATTTTAAATACATAGGGTGCACGACCATCATTTATTGAGTTTACAATATTACCACCCATAGATGTAAAGGCGAACTTATTATATGCTCGGATGTTCTCCAAAAAATGTTTATTATTTGTATTATTTGACATGAACAACTCCTTAAGCTGAGCAGGGGGTTCCTGCAATAGGGGTAGGTGTATTTTGCTTTGCATGCAACAAATTGAGAATTTAGGTTGTAACGGTTTTCGCTGTTTGTTGACCCTTTCTTCGTACCACATATTAGCGCCGCAGAATTCACATAAATATATTGGATCTCCCAAATCATGATATTTTACAAAATTTAACAAATATATTAATAATATATGTGATAACATCCTGGTAAACCCTATAAATTAATGTACTTAACTGAGGTTTGCTGTTCAATAAAGATAATACCTTAATTATGTATGATAAGTTCTTCTGATTAATTTTACATTTTCCAAGACGCAATGTATTCTTCCTCCTTGTGGAAACACTATTTTGGGTAGCTTGTTGATTTGCATTCAAGATGACCTCAGCTGCAGTAGTGACTCCTGCGTACTCAGTATTTTCGAAACAGCAAATTTAAAGGTATGTCATCATTATGAACTATATAATTACAGAACTCATAAGAAATTCTCTTGTAAACATACCCGATGAATTTGTTTCATTTTTACAATTTGTTGTTTGCAATTTATTCATCTGAAAACTGCGCTGAGTACTCTGTCTGCAATTTGAACGGACTTGTGAAGTATCATTAACTGATAAATTGTTTGTTATCTGAGATGAATCACATATAATAACACCACCTCTAATAATAACAGATTGCTTTTCTTCAATGGTTTTGCCTCTCTTCTTGTCTGTTATTTACTTCATGTTGGATCTTGACTTGTTAACAGTTCCTAACCAATCATGAAGACAGAGATGTAATATATCCAGATAATTTAGGAAAAAATATTAAATATATGTATGAAAATTATATGAAAGCGACACAGATATAATCATCTGCACATTTATATATGAAAGCATACCATCTGATACAGAACAGTTTGATGGTGTTATCGAATTTTGAATAATGGCTGACTGAAGTTTCAACTTCTTATCCATTCTGATCCGGTATAATTTGTTATTTCTTAACATTCTTGAATGTTTAGCACTGATACGTTCCGCTTTGGATATATTTACTGAATGCTTTTGAGGTTGTACGGTATCTGAATGCATACCTCCATCTAACTGACCTTTCAAAATCTGTTTCCTGGTAAATCTTGCATCCTTACCAGTGACAGCATCATTGATTTGAACTGTAGAAACCACCACTGTTTGCTTATTTCTTCTGTGTGACTGAAGCGACAACCTTTTTGATTTTAATAAACCTTTCCTGAACAATCTTGCTTCTTTTGCAAAAGTATTAACCATTATGAAATTTCTGAAAGGTTGGCTAAAAGTAATTCACAGTGCTCTTTGATTCAAAATATAATAGTATAATAATAATTGTGAATGTACTTGTGAAGTATTATCTTAAGTTTTGATAAAATTGGATCTATATATGGCTAAAATTTTTGTGTTTATCAAATATATATGATTAATTATAATATTGACATCCTAAAAAAGTGGGATCTGATATACTTGTACAATATTATGGCATATCAAGATTTTTTTTATTTGATATCCAAAATAATTTCCTACTGTACATCTATATTCTTTTTAAAAAATACTTTGATTCTTTTTAGTATTAATTTTCTTAATTTGATAATTTTGTTAACTCAATTTGATTACTAGTCAGTTACCCACGGGCTTATTTTTTTTAACAGTCATGGTAAATAATTGACTAAAATACATTGTTATTGTATATAAAATAAAATATACACGTACAGAAAAATAAGTTATAAAAAAACTTAGAAATTGCATTGTTTTCATCAGAATAAAATAAAAAACACCAGATAGTGTCTTCTACAGGACTTCTATAATCAGATACTCTTTATTACATGCCTTGCGAGCATCTATATGAAACCTAAAGTTATACCTAAAGGTATTTTCTTCAAATCCATCATGTGCTTTATATCACATTCAATAACAAACCGATGTAGATTGTCATTAGTCACAGTTTGATGCATGTTAATTACTGGAACTCCATCATAATATAAAATAGCATTTGTATAGTCATCTAACTTCAGTCGTCGTACTATATGCTAGGGTATCTCCTGCAATATGATTAAAAAATTATTTATAATTGAATAATTAATTCGAATTCCTATAGTAGTAAACTATTATCAACACATTTTATTACCAATCTGCCATGGTGGATTACAGTCTCAATTATGACTGCAGAAAATATGTTATAATCACCGTTGCTGCATAGATAGTCCACTGTGTCAACTTCACCTGAATATAAATTAATATTAATATTATAATATGTATTATGATAATAATGTTGGTTGAATTCAGTGAATTAATTATAAGAAAAACAGTAAATACAAACCTTCAGATGTATCCGAATCAACAATATCTAGGTTGCAGCAGTAACATTCACTGTTGAAAAGCCTTAAATAGAAATACAAATTTCCAGTGTAAACAACAATTACATTCACATATTTTATTCTGTTATAATATAGTCATGAAACTCCTCTTACATCGGGCCTGCAAAAACTACTGGTTCATTATTTTCCTTCATGATCATGAACTCCCATTGATTGCGCTTAACATCAACACACTTTGCTGTAGTTTGATTTGAACGCCAATCAATACCATTAAAGAAATAATTTTTTAATGACCTGAAACTTATGCCCATTGATTAGTCCATTTATATGTATTATTAAATAGTTCTTTAGTGTAAAGGACTAAGATAAATAAAAAAAAATAAATGAATTATAAAAGTCAATAACACTTATAACTTACAGCTTGTTTGGATGTACTATCATCTAATCTCAACAGATAGCGGTTATCAGTTCTTGCATTCACATCTGGGTGAATCCTTTCACATCCATCATAATTAAAATGAAATAATTGTAACACATTCAGGGATCTGTGATAAACAACATTAATTTTGGATCCAGAAGATACACTAAACTCCTGGAAAAAAAAAGATTTCAGACCAGATATATATATTTGCATAAAAATATCGATTTCCCTGGAAATCAATCTTGATCTGTTTTCCAACATGCCTCAAGACTAAAGTTAAGTTACTGCTAAGAATCTAATAATTTACATAAACTGGTTGTCAATAAGAAATTTTTATAATCGATCATGATATAATTAGAAAATTATAAAGGACTTACCAATCCTTTTCTGCGAATGTTTATTAGAACACTAATCAATTGATCATAAGCCTCTTCCATTGTTTACTTCTATCTCCAATGCAGTCTGTTTGGTGATCTCAGAGTCTATATGCTATATCAATATAAAAAGGGCTTATGAAGTTTAGTTTTTTTGTTCTGGAAATTTGATCTGTAATGATGATTTGACAGGAAAATATATTATCTCCTCTTTATGACAATTAAAGATAACCTCTAAAAAAATGGGATTTAAAAGAATCAAAACAGTTATAAAAGAATAATAATATACTCTGTATGTAGCATCGTTTCAAATCCACAAAAGCCAGGAGTAAAATGAATCTCCACTTTTTAAGGACCTGATACATATTGTATTTTTTTCATTTAAACTCTCAAAGTAAAACACAATACAAAGACTTTACTAAAACAGTAATTGATGTCTGATGATTCAACGTTAAAGTGAAAATTATTTCTGTTCCACAAAAAATAAAAGCAAATTGCCAATTCAGATACATAAATTTTCGCCTAAAAATTACTCATTGCATAAAGTGAATTGGAAATCAATAGCGTCTTTCCTTGGTTGGACACTATCCCTGTCCAAATGGAATTCGCATTGACTTCCAGTTGCAATAGAATTCTCATTGAGCAATTGCATCCACTCCCCCACAATTTTCAACTGGCAAACCCTCTTTCCAATTTACCTTTGATCATATGATTTTTGAAACTTCATTGTGTAGGGTCCTGCAGTAGTATGTATAACAGCTGTCCTTTTGAAGACAATTTTCTTGTTATGTCTCCAAAAATGTGCAGGAACAGTCTGGCAATAAGAAGAAGGTGTTATAAATTTCAGAACCCTTAATGTCCGTAATATACAGGAAAATGTAACTTTAAAAACACTGATAATATAACTCACAATCGCTCTTTTTTTGTAATAGTTATCACCAATCTCTATCTTAAAACGGTCTTCTTCTATGATTGTTATAGGACCCTGAATTTCCACTCCATTAGCTTTGAAAAATTGCATTGTAAAATGCATATTCCCTTCATATTTAAGAATTGTGAATTCACATTCTTGCAATCTGTCATGATTGTGAGAATCCATTCCTCATGATCTCGGTGATAATTATAGTTGATAAAGTATATTTTATTTAGACTCCATAAATTTTTTTTTCTTAAACGGCATGTTTAACTAATTAAAAATAAAAAGGATTCAATTGAAACTATTTGAAGTATAGGGATTAGAGTAATCAAGTTAACCCACTTGAGGGACTTAGGAAGCAATTATATTTCTTATCACTTAAACCCGCTTGAACGATGTTGTTTCTTAAACTTCTGTAGACTTCTTCTACAGCCTCTTTCATCTTCTCGAACCTCCCCCTTTCTGACCGATCTTCATTTCCACAACCCCAATGTGATTTCATCCTCATCTTCTCCTTCCTTCTATGAGCTTTCATTTCTTTAAATTCTCAAATCAATGGTAGCAACCAATGGCCAGCCCTTCTTCTTCAAATCATCTTCTTTACTTTAAAGCCCAAACATAACCTGGTTAAGGAGGTTTGAAGTAAGGACCAGCTAGGGAGCCGAAAATAGGAGAACAAAAGCAAACAATAGAAAAGGTAAATTGCAATCCTTTTAACTTAGATTCAATTCTCCTTTTCCTGGGATTTCATGGTCTTAAAATCACTTAAGAGCCCATGGATAATTCTGGGTAGAAGGGTGAACTTCAATTGAAATCAGATTGTTTATTTTATGGGGAATTAACCGGACGTTGTTGATGATATGCTTGATGTTGTGATTTCTTCTTTTTTCTTTTTTCTTAACCTAAGGCAAAACCTTCTATGAGGATAAAAAAGCAATTTTTAGCCATGAAGAACTCTGAAAAATTATACTCTAATGAAAATATATGAATCTCAGAGTTATACTTTTGTATCTAATTGTTATTGAAAAATTATGAGACTCCAGTGTGAAGGTATCTTTTTATAATGATAGGTATATAACTATATATATGGAAGTTATACAAAGTATCTGTTTTAATGTTTTAAATTAAGCCATTTTAGTTAGCATGATACAATGTTTATCTCTCAACTATATTATTCATTTATAGTAGTACACTTCATAGCTTATAACTCTTATGACTGCATATTCACACAGGAATATTTTCACCTTCCTGTTTGTATTTCATAAACTACTACTCAAAAGTTAACTTATTGTTTATAAAAGCAACTGCAAAAGTAAATGTACTTCTTTTGATTTCTCATATTCTAGTAATCACATTAATAAAAATCTTTAACACATCAGTAAAAATAATATATAATAAAACCAGATAATAATAGATATTAAACATGAAAAACTGGAATCCTCAAAAACCAAAAGAAATTAAATATCCAGAGCACCAAAAAAGTATAACGGTACTGGAAAAACTGTAAAAATAACAATGTTTAATCAGAATAACAATTCTGGCAAAGAAAACACCTTAAAAAACTAAAGTGTATGTTTATTGTTGAAGCAGGAAATATCAAGTGCTTTCATGGACATCAAAGTTTTCTGACACGTTTGTTGGGATTGGATTTGACAGTCTTCACCGCAACTTCCTGCACTTTTGTTTTTTGGAGGAGTACTCTCATCCATGTCATCGCCCAAATTCCATATCTCTATATCTCCAGTGCAGGATACTATAGTCTGCAAACAATGGAACATGTAAGTGTCGTCCAAATATTGCTATGCTGAAAAAAGTAAATATATTTGTTTAGTATAATATTCCTTGGCGGTGCTATCCTGGGTAGGTGTCAAATTTTGGTAAGACTCTGCGCACATCTCCGGATCAATCTCCTGTTTATAATATAGGAAAAAAAGTTAGATTATCATGTGCATCTTTTTTAAATCAAGTGCAAATCTATTTAACTGTATATGATCATATAAAAATGTGAACAAACCTGGTCTTCAGAAACATCATCAATGTACTTCTTGATCATTTCTGCATCAGTAGTAAGCCTAGCAACAGAAATCTCACTACTATTGTTCCTGATATTGTATCTAGAGACATCCAACCTGAACAGACATTTCTTGCCAACAATCTCATCTAGTATTTTAGGGTAATCTTTTCCTGCCTGGAAACATGATGATGGTCATTTAAAAAACATAAAAAACTTTTAGTAATAAAATGTACACATTAAAATCAATGAATAAAACCTGTTCACGGAGTTTTTCTGCAGACTTATTGATGAAATTGTACACCATCCTGTCCCAAAGGGTCAAAATTCTGCTTCCAGTAGCATCCATTGCATACACTTGTAACTTGAAGTTATTCATAAAATCATGGAGGAAAATAGTTTATAACAGAGTAACAAATTAAGAAGTTTGATAACAACATATTATTTATTATTTAAATTACAAAAACAGATTGTAAATTATTGAAACATACTTTGGACCAACAGCAGACACAGGGCCATGATTACCATAAAACCATTTTTTCTCAAGCCCAAATTTCTTGTTGTCATTGGTATTTCTTCCTTTTGCTGATGGTACAATACGGGTACCTTTTTCTTTTTCAATTTACTCCACCTTCTTGTTGCAATCTCTGCAACCAATGTATGACCATTCGTACTCTTTTGCTAAGCTTGTGATCTTGCCAAAAATCACAACATACCCTACCTGAAAAATCAAAGTTTTCATATGTTTATACATTCATAGATCATGGAGAGAACATAGTTATGTACTCAAATATTGAAGTAATTATCACTATTAATATGTTACCTCATCAAGATCGTCTATGTCACCCAATGACAAAAGTTTTGCTCCATTTATGAATTCTTCATAAGATGTGTATCCAGAACGTATGACAGAATTGAAATTTTTTGGATACTTGCAGCTTTCATTTCATTGGCACTACTTTTGTATATCAAATAATTATAATATGAATAAAACAATAATTATGCAACTATATGGTGATAATTATAGCAGTTAGTAAGAATAATTATACCTGTCTTTGTACTCCGGTATATCGGGTATTGCCATATCATCAAGATATATCTTCCCATTAAAAAGATTAGTAGTAACAGAAGTTTTTGCTGTTACATAGTTAAAAAAGTACATGATAATTATAGCAATTTCATAAATTTTAATTTACTATGAGTACATTCAGATACATATAAGCAAAAAGATACTCACGGTAGTATTTTTTTCACTTAACATATTGAACAATGAGGACTACAGGAAACTGAGGATTTTTAGATATGTATTTAGTGACTTGATCAGCAAGTTCTCCCCCAACCCCCTCCCCCAACAAAGTAACCTTTAGCTTGTCAGCCCTGCAAAACAGAAGACATTTTTTAGTACCAATGTTTTAATTTCTACAGTATAATGCAATATGAATAATTAGTGTTTAGACTGTAAAAAAAAAAAGTAACATTCACCTTTCATTTTCAAGCTTCACTGAAATCCTCTTCTTTCCATTTTCAACAATTGGATCGCTGTAAGCCATGATGTGGCCTATCAAATCTACATAGTTGAAAATATTTTAAACTTTTTATACAGATTTGTATAAGAAAATTTCACCACAACTTTAAAATCATCTTACCAAAACAATAATCAAAGTTGGCCACAAAGTTTGTAACTTCTGCCAATGGTGTGAACTCAAACACATGATCTGGGATGTCAAAATCAAATGCAGCTTCACCATTTGTGTTTGACATGAACGCAATTTTGTATTCGTGCTTAGCACACCTGAATCCCCCACTAATGTTGAGACAACTGTCAAATCTTGATAATCTTCTAACACAACCTTCTTTGAAAGAATATGCAAAATCTTTCACAATTCTTCCAGGAATGGTTGCTTGAATTTTGCTTTCCTGATAAATGCATACAAATAGGTAATAATATATACTGCAGGAAAATAATTGTGCATGAAAAAACATTAAAACCAATTATGGTGGAATAGTGAATACCTGAGCATCAATCAAACACATCTCAACAGACGTCACTTTGTTTTTTTGGATACTTCTGGAACCTCCCAAAGTGTTATCACTTTGACAACTATGGTGAAATGGTTGCTTTTTGTATCAATCAATCCATTGATGTCAACGATGTATCTTTATGCAGCAAGTATGGGAACACCTGTAGCACCAACATCATTTGGTGGTGTAGCAATGACATCTTCAGATGGATTCACCACAGAATTGTCAATTGCATCTTCATTCACAGTTTCAACATTATCTGATGGTTCAACAACTGCAATATTTGTTTGGTTTGGTAGTGTAACAATGACATCTTCAGATGGGATGAGAATTGGATTATCCACAGCATTTTCATTCACAGTTTCAACAAAATCTTCAGGTTGAATAACTGAAATTGCAGTTTGGTTTGTTTCAGCCATTAGTAAACTATGGCTAATATGAGAATCTGAAAATCTGGTTTTTGCGAATTGCAGGAATGGTCTGATGCAGGATCTGTGAGGAGAATAGATGTATTTATATAGGTAACATATTGCCTCATAGCCCATTTGTGTAAATTAATTTGTGATGATAATGGTTACTGAAAGGCAAAGATTTTGAGATTTGTTCTATAATTGAAAAGTGGTTGTTGATATGCACAGAAAGCTTGCAGATATATACGTCTGTGCAAAACATATATTGATTGGTTTTTTTGATTTCCAGTATAATTTTTTTTAGGAATCCTTTTAAAGTTTTAAATGCATTACAATTTCCATAAGTTACCAAAAAAATTGAATGATGTGGTGATAATTATACAAACTATGCATGTTTTTGGTTTCCATTAACTGATTATATTATCCCATTGAATAAGGTATATGATGTGATCATTTCTTTTTTTAACACAAGAATTTAAAGCTGAAAAACGCGTTGAATATGCTAATGGGATGATTACTGTGAAAAGAATGATACGTGAAGTGGAAAACTATCAAATCTGAAAGATTTACGGACTCTTTTTTGAAGTTCCTATTTTGTGGCCGATATGTACTATTTAATTCAATTACATAAACCAGTTTTACTGCTGTTTTATAGGAAAATTTAAACCGTACTTATAGTCAGACGTAAATAATTAGTTTCTTCCCTAAAATAAAGGTTTTTCACATTTAAATATTTAAATTTAATTTGCTCATTTATAACTGAAATTTTCTGCACATATATAAAGCCACGTGGCGTATTCTTGTTGATTTAGTTTTGTACTGAGAAACACTGAGAATCTTTGGAGAGAAAATTTTTATTCTAGTGCTGATACGTGTATTTCGTGTTTGCTGTTTTAAGTACTACAGATATTGGTTGGTTAACTAAAATTACCGCGTTTTCGTCGTTGCCACTTGATCAATTCTGACGCAACTTCATACAATTGCTCAATCAAGATGTAAAAACACAGGAACCGACAATATTAATAATTATTAATAATGATAGTACTTGGTTTGTTGTTGTTTCGGTCGCTCGTTGTTGATCTCTAAACTCGTGTTTGTTTTTAATCTTTATCATTAATCCCGTGTTTGTCTTCCATTCATTTGAAGGACATTTAATCTAAACCACACCAAAAAGAAAAGGCTTGACTCTTCCAAAACGGACCCCCAAACTTCCTAAAATACAGAAGCGAACACTTTACGACGAGGGAAGAACAAGAGTGGGTCTTTTCCCTAAAAAATTTAATTAAAACAAAGGTGGACAAATTTAAATTTTTCAGAATATTTGTGGACAGGAATATATCCCACGGATTTCCGAAATCCGAGTTATAATTAAAATTGAGAACTCGGATTTCCGAAATCCGAATCTACATTTAATAATAAAATAATAATTAAATAAATTTTGTTAAATAATATTTTTAAAAAAATCTTACATGAACAGTGCCGTTCGGATTTGCGTAATCCGAGTCCCATTAAAAAATAATAAATTGAGGCGCAAAATATTTGAACTGAAATAAGGATTAAATAAACAGTAGTACTCGGATTTCCGAAATCCGAGTTCTCAAAAAGAAAAAATAAAATAAAATAAAATCAAGGCGCGAAATTTTTGAAATCAAAGAACTGGAATACCGTAATCCGGTTACATGTATTAGTGTTATATATTATTTGTATGTACTAGTATTATGTAGTACATTAATATTATTACTCATTATTATGTAGTACATTAATACTAATACCTATCATTATTGGTACTAGTGTTACTTATTCTTGTTAAATCTATTAGTTATTAGATATTATCATAAATTCAAGTATAATTTATACGTATTAGTGTTGTGTATTATTTATACGTACTAGTATTATGTAACACATTAATACTATTACTCATTATACATTACTGGAACTAGTGTTACTTATTACCGTTACATCTATTAGTTATTAGATATTATTATAAATTCAGTATAATTTATCTGTATTAGTGTTGTGTATTATTTATACGTACTAGTATTATGTAACACATTAATACTATTACTCATTATACATTACTGGTACTAGTGTTACTTATTACCGTTACATCTATTAGTTATTAGATATTATCATAAATTCAGTATAATTTATCTGTATTAGTGTTGTGTATTATTTATACGTACTAGTATTATGTAACACATTAATACTATTACCCATTATACATTACTGGTACTAGTGTTATTTATTACCGTTACATCTATTAGTTATTAGATATTATCATTAATTTAGTATAATTTATCTGTATTAGTGTTATGTACTATTTGTACGTACTAGTATTATGTAATACATTAGTACTATTATCCATTATACATTACTGGTACTAATGTTACTTATTACTGTTACTTCTATTCTTTATTAGATATTATCATTAATTTAGTATAATTTATCTGTATTAGTGTTATGTATTATTTGTACGTACTAGTATTATGTAATACATTAATACTATTATCCATTATACATTACTGGTACTAATGTTACTTATTACTGTTACATCTATTCTTTATTAGATATTATCATTAATTTAGTATAATTTATCTGTATTAGTATTATGTACTATTTGTACGTACTAGTATTATGTAATACATTAATACTATTATCCATTATACATTGCTGGTACTAGTGTTACTTATTACTATTACATCTATTCTTTATTAGATATTATCATTAATTTAGTATAATTTATCTGTATTAGTGTTATGTACTATTTGTATGTACTAGTATTATGTAATACATTAATACTATTATCCATTATACATTCTTGGTACTAGTGTTACTTATTATTGTTAAATCCATTAGTTATTAGATATTATCATTAATTCAATATAATTCATCCGTATTAGTGTTATGTATTATTTGTACGTACTAGTATTATGTAGTACATTAATACTAATACTCATTATACATAAGTGGTATTCTTGTTATTTATTATTATTAAATCTGTTAGTTATTAAATATTATCATTAATTCAGTTATAATCTATATGTACTACTGTTATGTACCTTTTAAGCAAATAATCGTATTTTCAGAATCTGAGTCAAGTAAAAAATTAGATTTTCAAAATAAGGCCATAGGGTTTAGGGTTTAACTTCGGATTTCCCAAATCCGAGTGTTACTTATACTCGGATTACCAAACTCCGAGTGTAACCTATAAACGGATTACTAAAATCCAAGTGCAACATATACTCGGATTACCAAAATCCGAGTGTAACATATACTCGGATTTAGGGTTTAGGGTTTAGGTTCGGATTTTTAGAATCCGAGTTTATCAGGGAAACATGGAAGATTCGGATTTCGGCAATCCGATTCGTATTCAAAAAATTACCAACACTTGTACAAAAAAAAATTTTCCTCAAAAATTAATA
This sequence comes from Oldenlandia corymbosa var. corymbosa, assembly GCA_949775105.1. Classification (NCBI taxonomy): domain Eukaryota; kingdom Viridiplantae; phylum Streptophyta; class Magnoliopsida; order Gentianales; family Rubiaceae; genus Oldenlandia; species Oldenlandia corymbosa. The sequence goes on from OX459123.1 coordinate 5,054,949, forward strand.
TTTTAATCATAAAGTCAGATTTCAGAAATCCGAATTATGATTAATTATGACAGATGAAAATTTTACTTAGTTTTAGTTTTAATTAAAATGAATTCGGATTTTCAAAATCCGTTTTCTATTAAATTCGGATTTCCGAAATCCGAGTTTACCCCGGATTCGGATTTTTGAAATCCGAAGGATATAGATTTGTCCACAAAAATTTCAAAAAAATTAATTTGGTCTACCTTTTTTTAAAGAAAATTGTTTAGGTCAAAAACTCGAACAAGAGTGAGTTAATTTCAATGAATCCAATATTCCCAATACTTGATTAATTCATTGAGCTGAATAATCATTTCTAAGAACTTTATTTAATACTATTGGTTTACGGAAATCAAATTGCAATGAAGTCTCATTAATCATTTCTGAGAATTTTAATTAATATTCATTCATGTGATTGTGATTGAACTCAATATTTCACTATTTCAAACTTGATGTGTATGAGCTCTCATATTTTGTCAAAAAAAAAAAAAACCCTATATTAAGCATGAATGTATTATGAGTAACTTTGGTGGATTTTCATCTCAGTGAACTTGGTATCATGCCTTTGGGCATGAGTACATTCACTAGTAGTCTAGTATCCACATTAAAAAAAATAAAAAAGAATTACAGTGAAATCGTTTATTCAAAGTAAAAGACTCTTGCAAAATATATGTGAAAGCACTTTATATATTTTCTCTCCTAAAAAAATTCATATTTGTAAAATGAAAATTTTATTGTACAATTGACAATGTATAATGAAATATTGCGAATGATGCCTTCCAGATGATCAGGTGTTTGAGACCTTCATTTTTTAGAAAACGATCGAAGCTAACATTTTTCTTCAAAAAGTTGAATAAAACACATTTTTCCTTCTCACAATTAACTTTTTTTTTTTTTGCCAAGTTTGGGCTTTGACATCAATCCTCGAAGACCAGGATTCGACTCCCACTAATAACACTCTTAAGTGTTGAGTTGTGCAAGTTTTCATCATGCACTCGCCAGAAGACCTTCTAAGTACCAGATCGAGACGTGTGGAGTCTCTCCAGACTTCAATTTTTGCCTTTGTCCTGTGTATCTAATAACTTTTTCCTAAGAAAATTAATATTAATTTATATTTAATCTATGTATAAACATATGACCCCAGAAATTTAATTTGTCTCCTTATTCATCAAAATCACTCTGGTTGAAAATTGGAGAAATAATAGCATAACTTCAATGATTGAAGAGTGTTGGATGTACTCCATGAACCACAACCAACCTGTTGAAAATTTTCAGGAGATGTTTATCTGGATGAGCAAATGTCAACAAGCCACCAGCAAAGTTAATTTAAGGATATAATTAATTTCCTGATAAGTTGATCAATTTCCTCATGATATCAAAATTGGGTAGATGTGACAATATGCTCACAGTCAAAAAAACAGTACAGTAACACATAACAATGAGCATTCAATAACACAACACAGAAACTACAGTTTCTCCTATTATGGAGACAAATGGGGTGATACCAGACAGAAACAACTAGTATCTACAACCAACCATATAGCTACTCCCAACAAAAGCGCTCTCTCACAATGGACCATTAGTTTGACTTCGACACGGCAAACATGCTACAACTCAAAGACACATTCTACCTATATATATGATTTCTGGAAGTAAATGATAGCTAGAGTCTCAATCTTTGACTTGTTTTCGGCTCATAGCTCAGAGCTGCACTTTTCTATCGTATATCCAGCTGAATGGCAGGATGGGTCCTTGTTTGGCTCTGGCTTGAGCTCTCTCCTCAAGCTTTCTGATTCTTGGAGGCAGTCCGCAGACATAATCTTGAGCTTTTCTGCCCTCTGAGGATAGTCCAGTCAGATCTCCCACTTTCCATCTGCCGACCAGAAACTCCAGTATATCTGCATAGTCCTTGGCTGTGTAAACACCAAGGCGTTGTGCAACGGCTGAGAAGTGGTCAAAAAGATCATCATCACGTCCATCATACATCAAGTGAGCGGGCATGGATATTTTTTTCCTCATCATGTCAGCAAATGCAAGCACTGTACCATCAGGATCAATCTCAAATAACTTCTCAACAATCTTGGTGTAGGCAGTTTCATGGCGTTTCTCGTCAGCTGCAATTATACCACAAATTTGAGCCAATTTCATGTCGCCATGCTCCTTGGCTTGCCGGGCAGTGTTTCCATGGGAAATGAAAGTTGCCCTTTCCTGGAATGATGTATAGATGAATCCAAGGTAAGGACTGTTTTCAGTTCGAGGGTCCTGCAGAATTATGAAAAGAATGAGATACAGTTTAAGATTATCACAAATCAAGTAAAGAAGAATTTATAAACTCTCATCAAGTGAAATTCTAACCACTGAAGCATAAACACTTGTAAGCACATGACTGTAGATATATACCAACAGTTACATGTATTATGTTGACATTCGAGAAAGATGTGTGGGACAATGGAGAATCGAAAGGTCCAAATACAATGTCAAGTGCTCGAAACAAATGATGAAGTAGAAGTGTCTGCTTGAAAATTTTAAGGCCATTGTTAGATTAACTGAAACAAGTGAAGAGAAATACTACAAAGAGGAATTGCCTCAAGGAAAAATTTTCTACAGAATTAATTCTAAGCAGAAGATAAGCTAAGCTCTCTTTTGACAAAAATTTACAGTAATCAATTTTGTTTTGCTATCAGGCCCAACAGAGTCTGTTTCTTCAGAGAAGAATTCTCACACTTCTCATGGCCAATGGAAATGATTTAGAAAATAAATCATTTAAAATAAAGAAAATCAGGAAAACAATTACAGGTTTGTTCTGACAACCCAGAGACGAACATGAATATATGGTTATATGCTCTAGACCATAAACTTTTAGAAGAACACATGTAGACTTCTCTGGGTTTCAAATAATGAGAACCTACGCTTTCATTTTTCAGTTTCCTACTATTTGTTAAATTTGCAGATGCGTTCAAAAGCAGATAATCCATCATTTCAATCATCATTAACAGTAAACTCATAGAACTCAGAAACAATCCACCTGCTTCTAGTAAGCAATCTCATTAAAGGCTAAAACTCTCACGTCTTTAAACCATCATAGTGCTTTTGCAGTGATATCAAAACTGTAATAGTTAACCAGATCATAAACAACAAACAAGCTAAAGACTTACCATTCCCGATCCTATCAGATACTGAATTGTTTTCTCAATTTGTCTCATGTCCACTCTCCCAGACAAGTAGAGGTACTTGTTCAGAAGGTCACCATGCCTGTTTTCTTCGGCGGTCCAAGCCCTTGTCCAAACAGCCCAAGGAGTCAAACTTGCTCCAGTTTCATCACGAACACCATCCAAGGTGTTAAGCATTGTTTGGTAAGTTGGAAGGGCTTCTTCTGTTATCATATCTCCAACCAAAACAACAAAATATTCATCTGGAATTTCCTTTGCTCGCTCCCTCAGTTCCTTGACTTGATCATGGAATCCATCAGATGCGGGATCTGGAAGAAAGTCCTGTGGTTGCCAACATTTCTCCACTGGCTTCAAGTGAACCAAAATATTTTCCTCAGCCCAGCCCTCAATACTTTTGAAGATCTCAATTTTCTGAGGTGGCATGGAGTGCGTTACTTGCACATGAACCTCACGGGGGGGACTGAACGGCTTTTTGATACTGTCAACCTCTCTAAATGCATAAACAGAGTATTAGAATATATAAACTTGGAGGACAAGTTAGCAAGTCAAAATATAAAAGAAGCAGACAAAGAGGGGTGCATCAGCGAAGACGAGGCTTGCCATATATTCTTTCATTAGATTTCAGTATTAATATCTACAGCCAGGTTTTTTATATACATTTAAGACAAGGACATACTGTTATTAACTGTAAGGTATATCACAATTGAGCGGATAGAAGATACACGAGGGATTGTTCACAATGGGATCACTAAATTGTGGTCATCCGAAATCTCAATTTTCAAGGGATTGCTCTGAAGAAAACAAAAGTTCCTCCAAAATACTAATCAAATGAATGGAAAAAGCAATATTATTATTAAGGCAACAGAAATGGCTTGAGCATATGCATTATTTTATTACAGACGGACAAAAGAATATTTGCATAGACCGCTTTTACAAATCCACTAATTGTGCACTCAAAGAAGTATATCTTAAGAACTATGATAAATAACCATACACAACCTCAAAACCATTCCAATATCCATGGAGATTTCCATCTTTAGGAAACTGGCAAGATATATTAACACACACATGCGCACACACACACAAACACCACACACACATGCTAGAGCACATTGCAGTATCTAATTTTTTTATCCTTAGGTTCTTTTACTTCACTTGAAAGCTATCAAAATAAAACATCTTACTTTCACAAGACCAAATGCCTTAACTTCTACATCCGAGTTGATCAGACTCGTCAGACATGACAATGTTACATGGGGAAAATATAATGAAGCATAAATTATACAACATTTCAGCCTGTTAACAAAAAATAGGGTATTGGAAAAAGGTGATCAATTGGCATTATTTGCAACCCACAAAAGATGCAACCAGATTTACTTGGTTCTGCCGGTTGGTTTTGCATGCATTATGTCCTTGTGCAATATTGTATATTTGGGAATTGTTTAATTGGAAAATTAAATTTATGGTAGATTAGTTCAACATAAATACATAACAAATGTGTATCTTTACGGGTGTAGGACACGTGCAAGATTCATGCCTCTAGAGGCTCAGATGTATCTGGATATGAAGACACGTGGCGTGCAAATTTTCTTCAAAATCACAATGCATTTCATCAGCACCGACAGCGATCTAGCAATTTGTAATTAATGTGCAACAATTCACGTGTTTGGTTTACACGAAACTCAATGACATTTCTAACTACGCCACAAAGAAATTAAAAGGAATACTTAAATATCATTACTTGTCTAACATTTTTGTAGCAGAAACAATGTTGTTTCCAGGGAGGTACAAAGGTAGGAGGATAGTATCTTAGAACTATTATCATAGAGCTAAAAGTAACAAGAACCAATCACTGAGAAGCCAATGCGAGAAAAATTTAATACAAGGCAGCTACCCCACTCGACAATTGCATAATAGTCAAAGTTACAAATACCAGACATAGCCAGACATTGTTTGAGAATGGATCTAGTATCAAAAAGTCTTGGTGCAACATATTAAACATTCTACATTACAAAATCACAAGTACGTGGCTTTAAGCTCCAACATCCTTAATAAAGATGGGGATGGCCAGATATTTATTGATGACACCATTTAAAGTAGTTTGTTTGCCGAACCGAACCATTGTGTCGGCGCAAGTCAACAGATTCTACTAGGAAATAAAGAAAATAAGCGGCAGACTCATAATGACAATGCCACAAAGTGATGAGAAACGCTTGATACAGGTGGCCGCAAATAGCTCATTCATGACACGTAAAAAACATGCATAATGGACATGAACAGCTGTAAGAAAACTACAAACGCTGACAAAATTGAGATAAATCACATAAGACAACTTCGCACCGAACTAGAAATTATTAAAAATGCAAGGAAAATAAAAGGTAAATAAACAAAAAGAAAAAAGTTTTGGGTCTCAAAGATTTAACAAACAAAAAGAAAATGAAATACACGGCTAAAATTTAATGAAACTTGAGGATTTTCAAATTTGTTCAGGTTTGATGTTGTCAGGTGAGGAAAAAGAGAAATATTTACAATTCATTCAATAGAGTTTCCAACCTAACAAAATAGAGCTAAGTCCAACCAAATGAAACAAACAATTCATGTCCATTGCCCTCACAACCACCAATAGATATTGGTGATATTATATTCAGCATCTCAATAGTCCTCATCAGCAAACAATTGAAAATGACTTGCAATAATATAATCAGTAAAATTCGTACATCACTGACCATTTCAATATGTTAACATACTTGATTTAAAATGAACAACTGCTAGTATAAACTGCAAAGAAAAGGAGACCCTCATAGGGATGTATGACACTGTTATAGATAATCAACCAGCCCCTAATATAATTACAACAATCTACGCATGATTTTTCCTCTGGGAATGCAAAAACACATAAAAATAATTTTATAAAAAAGGTTACTTTTCAACAGAGTCAATTAAGAAGACAAGAGAGCATCACATTTCCAATAGCCCAGAGCACCAATTAACAAATGAAAATATTACTCCCAAATTGGGGAGGGGGATGTGAACAGAGAGACCAGAGAACAGAGAAACATAAGAAACAGAACCGCCATTAATTCTTCTGAAGTGCATGCGTGGATACGATCGGACAACTTGAAAGTATAAGAGAAGAAGAGGCGTATTAACATCATAAAAACATATCAAGAAAGAAAGAAAGAAGAAATTATTTAATCTCCAAGGAAATTAAGGCGACAATTACAAGAACCCAGGTCAATTAACAGTCCAAAAAACACGTATTTGATAAAGATCCAACCTTTTTCACCATAAAAAAAAAAAAACATAAAACAGTAAAAAGGACAGCACAATATTCATTTTTCAATCCAAAACCTCAATCAAATAAGATGAGAAAAAAAAAATTAAACAGGAAAACCAATTTACTTTGTTCCAGAGCCAAGAGTTGAGGCCATGAAGAACTTGGGAGATCTGAGGCTGGCCATTTGAGGAAGAGCAAAAGATGGGCACTTTGGGGATTGGAAATTGATGGCATTCAACTTCAAAGCCATTTTTCCTCTTCCAATCTGTTGTGTTCTCTGCTTCAGCTTTTGTTCTGAGGTTTTTTCTGTTTGGTTTGTCTCGTGAGCTTACTATTCCACGTTTCCTTTCCTCCACAGAACTGAAATTACACAAAGAAAAAAATGGGAAATTTATATCACAACAGTGAGAGAGAAATGGTGGGACACGGAAGCCAGTTGGAGGCTGGAGTTTTGCTACAACTGTGTTTTGTGACATTTATGCAATTTGTCCTCTCTTTTTTTACCTTTTTTTTCAATTAAAAAAACCAGAATTTTATTACTTTTAATTTTTGCTCTTATACATTTTTTTTTGGTAAATAGTTCAAAACACATTTTCTCTTCTTCTTTTTAATCTGTTGAATTTGTTTCCCTCGTAAATATGTCGTAATTATTGTATTGTAATTACGTTATATTTTGTGTATGTATTCAACAGCTGATGCTCAATTGCGGTGTTAAACCACGATTACAACATACATACGTTAAGTGTGATAAGAAATTTCATTAATATTTCTTTCATATTTCGTTAGACAACCGAAAGATAGTTAAGAAAATATGTATTAAATTCACATAATACGCGCAAACATTCTTTCTTGTGTCTAAAATTAAAGAATAGTACTCCTTAATACATAAAATTAGGAACTCAAAAATGGAAGTATTTTTATTTTATTTTATTTTATTTTGACGTTGAGTCAGCACTTTTGCTTTAAGTCGGCTGTATCCATAGAGATCTATTTTCAATTCCAACTTGTACAAAAAGTAGAGTGATTTCTAAAAAATGTGAAAAAATAAACTAACTTAAATTACACCATTGATAAGTGGATGATGATTATTCATTTATCCTTAGAGATAAAGTTTTGACTAATAAATTTGTTTATACTTTGTCTACTTAAGGAAAATTTTGTCTATTTACGTGTCTATATTAATCTATGTGGAGCATCAAATGACTCACTCTCTATCTATAGTTCAAGGTAATTATTTATGCGCAAAAGGTCAATAAAAATGTTCAAAAGCTGCTTCTATATCTCTTCCCCTGTTTGAACAAAAACAGCTTCTACGAGCTTTTATTTTGATTGTCACATTTTCTAGGGGAAAAAAAGGTTATATTATTTGTCGTAATCAGTAAAAGCAGAACAAGCTGAAAAATACTCCGCTGTTTAAGGTAAAAAAAATTGTAAAAATTAATTAATACTTGTAATTAATTAGTAGTGATTCTTTGAACAACATATGCATAATCTCATTCTCGACTAATTGTACTCAAATATGGTGAAAATTTTGTTTGCTTATTGACTATATCGCAAAATCACATTGTATAATAATATCAACAATTATCAATGCTTTATCAACTAGTTTTCTAACATAAAATTCTCTCCGAAATCTTTTTCCTTAATCTCCCATTGCTTTATTTTCTTCTTTTTTTTCACAAAGAGGCTAATAATGATTCAAAAGAAAATAATGACATTTTGTTGACTTTTGTACTATAGTAGTTTCTTTTTGGGAATTCACAATTTAGTACTAGCAAAAGCTTAAGGGTATTTTTGTAAAAACAGAGGAATGACATTTTAGGTTTTTCGCACCCTGGTGTACAATTGTACATCGGTATCACAAATCGAATAAAGTTCCACGAGTATTACCAAAAGAAGGACGTTTATTTGCAGAGATAAAAGTCTACAGAGTCTTTTGTAGTAAGTATATTCTTTGGTAAAAACTAAAAGAAAAAAAAAACAACAACAACAACAAAAGAAAAGAAATGCTTGGATGATTTTATGGGATATTCCATTTTACCCTTATGAATTACACATCAATCCATATCAAATTGCATTGTTAACTCCAATTCTCAGCATGTCATTTCATATGCATAGTGCTTGTTAATTATTACTCCTTCCGTCCAAAAATAAATAAATAAATAAAATCACATTGTCATTTGTGATGTTTTTAATATAAATTACAAGTTATAATTTGAACTTTTTTTATTTTAAGAATAGAATGGGAAAAAAATTTCACTTCTTAAATTTTTTCTGGAATCAATTGAACGATCTTTTTACTCATTTTTTGGTGTTTAATAAAAATTCCAAGATCATAGTTGTTTTAGCTGTCAACTACTTTTTAAGAATATTAATTAACCTTGTTATTTTGTAAACAATATCAATTAGCCATTTAGCCTCTCTAATATAACTCACATCCACCACCTCCAAATTTCACCCCCCCCCCGGCCGCACTATTGTCGGCTGCTGCCGTCACCCGAAAACAATAGCGGCGGAGAAGGTCGGTAATTTGTTGACTATCATAATTAGTTGTCTTAAACATTTTGTTAAACCTATGTCATTTATCATAATATAATAAACTTAAGATCATTTTTTAAAAAAAAAAAAATCTCTACCTCGGTAGACTCCACCTTAAATGTGGAAAAAACCTCTTGTGAAAATCGAGTCGTGTTCTATCACTAGGAAAAATAGCAACTTAACCACGAAATTGTCATTCAATTCCCTAATTTAAGATCATTTAAGAAGAAGATGAACTACTAATAAACTACTCCCTCCATTTTTTTTTATATGTCTCTATAGAGAAATCATCAAAATCAAGAAAATATTAATTAATATATTTATAATACAAAATACACTCATTTATTGTCTATACAATTCATCACAGACCAATAGAAATTCATTATAATACCGTTTCATTTCCAATACAATGGTAATATTAGTAAAAAGTAGTCAAATATGACTCGATTTGTGAAAACGATATATATTTAAAAAAATTCACCAAATCTTAAAACGATATATATTTCAAAATGGAGGGAGTACTATCTTTATTTATAAAAATAGTCAAAACTCAATGTAAATTATTTTTTCAAGCAGCGGATATGAATCTCAAAATTCAGTGTGAATCATTATAGTTTTTTTTTTTTTTTGACGGAGAGATTAGTGGTCTAATAACTGACATACTGTACATCCGTATCAATTCCATCATAACTGGAGACCAAATATTATATGGCGGAAAAAAAAAATCTAACATCAAATAGATCCCCTCACGTGTCATGCGTAACAACTAACAACTTCAAGTCATAGAGCATTGAATCATTGTCTAAAAATCTGAACTGTGGGGTTTTGCGTATTCAAGTTGTCTTTTCTTTGGTTGGCAGATGGGGCTCTTTTTTAAAAAAAGTTTATTTGAATTTAGAAGTTTACAAATTATGAAATTAGTGAAACATATTACTGAAATTTAGTGAGCATTTTTATAGTACAGTTTGATAACTAGTAATGTGATTCGATTGCTTAAATTTCAATTGAATAATGGTGATTGTACGTGTGGAACCCTTTGTTGAATTTGGTCCTAACCCATGGAAATGAAGAGGAGGACGTGGAATCCCTCTGTCCAAATGCCAAAAGTTTAATTAATATCATCCTTAATTAATTAATAGTCCGATTTGAAAATACTCCTACATAAAATCAGCTCATTACTAATTTGATTGGAATTTGTAATGTACTCATCTTAAAATCGGCATTCGACATGATCACTGACGGTAATATTACTAATTCCTCCTCTTCTCCCAAAAAAAAAAAAATGGCAGCCGAAAATATGTCTTTTTTTTGCTTTCAACATGATAATAGTGTTGTGTTTAGGAGAGGAAAAGAAATCCTATTTTTTATGTCATCAAGACAACAAAATAAATTAGAAATGTCATTCATCATAATTGTGTTTCTAGAAACAATTTAGAATCTATTCTTGACAACCTATATATAGTACTCTTTATATCAAAAAAAAAAAAACCCCATTGCGTTTGAGATTTTTATTAAAAATATATTAAATTTTGAGATTTGTCGGACTACAAGTAATAATTTATCTATTAATCCAAAACACACATTTCGAGTTTGAATTAAATTGACCTAATTGCTCGAAATGAATTTCACTAAATATTTACTAGATGCTTGCCCCGTGTGAATGTCCGGGCGGCCTTCTATGTTATTTATCAGTGAAACAAAAATAATAATAATTTGTTCGAAAAAAAATAACACCTTATACTATAATCTATGTATTAATAATAGCGTAAAACCAAAAAACGGGACGGATTTATAACATATTTTAATGAAATTAGGAAACAACATTAAAAATTCCAAAAACTGATTAAAAGTCCAAACTAAATAAAACACGTCATTGAGAGAGATGGAGAAAGATTCTCGTTAATATTTTTACTTTTACATTCGCCAGGTTCTCGTTAATATTTTTACTTTTACATTCGCCAGGTTTTAGTTGCCCTTTGAAGGTGAAGAGGTTCCCGGGCCAGAGGGTACTGCATATCTAAATGAAAAATCTACACATTTATATAAGATAGTTTTGGATCCTTCTTCTTTTCATCATCAGCATCATGTTCTATATCTCTGTTGAGCAGTTTGTTGACCGACACCCTTTTGTTGCTGGGAAATGTCAATTTGTATATTCTTAACCTGTTTACTGGACTCTTCAAACTTTCTTATCAGTGTTGAAGAATTAATATTTATGGTCGCAATCACTTTTAAAATGAATCTTTGAGAGAAACCCGTACATAAAGTTTCAAGAAAACAAAAATTTTGCCGGCACCATAGATGTAAGAATCCTTGGAGGCAACGAACATATTTTATTTAGGGAGATTAGAAAGGCGTTACTGGTAGTGCCGAATTTTTTGATATTTGATTCTTATCAACTAAATGTTGTTTTAAGGCATTAGTATATAGCTATAATTAAGGGATTAGTATGTAGTTATAATTAAGAAATTTATTTATTTGTTTATTCCTTTCTCTAAATAGTTAGTATGCCACTTGTCAAAAATGATTTTGTACTGAAAATGGTCTTTGACGGAAAAATTTTCATTGTGGTGCTGACACATCATCAGCTTGTATGCTGCTTTAATTAAGTACTAGTGGGTGACCCGCACGTTGTACAGATTGTAAAATTTTTCCTGCATTTGTGTAAAATAAAGATTATCAAAAAATGTAAGAGTAATCGCATTGAAATGTGCAGTTATATATACTCGCTTAGTCCAAAAAAGATATAAAAAATTCCCCCCTAAAAAAATACAGTATAAGCTAAAACTTCTCAAATAATAGCCGAACATTTATACTGTAATTTTAATCTTTGCGTTTGAATTTTTTACTCTTATTTTTCATGTCACAAAATTTGTAAAATGAATATTTTTCGTTGTGTATTTTATCTTTATGGTATGAGAAATGTGACTATATAGAGTAAATTCTCTTAATTGACAATATTGTCTTGCAGACTGCAACTGAACAGAAAGCGTGAGATTTAGCATACATAATACATATGCTTCCACGTTTTCTTAAATTCCATTTATTAAAGGCGTGATACAATTATTTTGAAAAAAATTGGATCCGAAATTACACCAAATAGAGCTCCAGAATCCAAACTAGAGGCATAAAAGAGTCGAAAGATTGCATCTTTTTAAGCCGAACTTTCAATGGTTGTGAGATGATGAGTTTCTGTTGAGGGAACTTTAGGGCAAAATCATCTCCAATTTTGTTCTTCAATTTCCATAACCCAGATTACTTCTTTCGAAACTCTTTCTTACAATGAGTACGAAATCTCAAATGAAGAAATGGACCCTGAACACTTCACTTTTTTCATAATAAATCTTACTATAATCACTGGTAATATTTTTTGGCACTATGCACAGGTACTCCACATCCATTGAGAGTGCCTGTATTGAACATAAACCAGTATTGAATAAAAAAAATCTGTATGAAACCAATCCGTTGAATTTTTTTTAAAAAAAAAAAACTCTAAGAAAGGAACAAAAGTTTTAAAGGAAAATGAAACAGAGAGACATACTTGATTTTTTGAACTGTTTACTGTCATGGAGTTTAAATAGAATAGTATTTAACAAATCCCATGTAAGATTTACGATAAGAGTAATCTATGATAACTTGGACTTTATTTGAGCTTTCATTATCAGATTACTTATTTTAAAAGGCTGTTGTAGAAAGTTAAAATAAAGTTATCTTTTACGGTTAAGATGCACTGTAATCACGGTTAAATCTATTTTTTTTCTACTTCTGATTTAAGTGAGCTTCCAATTTCACGCTAAGTAAGCTATTTTCATCTTGTATTAATATATATATATATATATATATATATATATATGTATAGACTATGGATTTTGATCATCTTCAATTGAACTGTAGTCAAATCCTTTTAGATTAGAAGAATTATAAGCATGCACTGTTTTCTTCACATGTGAATTTTTTTTCTATTTCAAATAATTTTTTTAATATATAACATGGAAGGAAATTATATTATTTTATTACTTTATTAATTGTTTTCGTTTTCTTTTTGGTACTTGTTTGACTTGAGATAGGAGAAAATTATCAATTGCAAATATTGTACTGTATCTCTTAATGTACCAATTTGAAACCATAATTAGTATTATGAAACAAGTTTTTAATTTTTAATTTTCACCTTTTCTTGGGTGCTTTCCTATGTGAAAATCGATGTTAGAACTGTTATGGAGTATTTGATTTGATTTGATTGAATGTCCATAATGAATATGTATTATTCTATTCACAATCAAGGAGCTATGATTCTGTAATATTTAGCATTAATGATAGGTGATTCATCACAGTTTGATCCCCTACTTCTGTATAAATAGGGAGTTCATTCATGCTTCAAAATACATCTGAGTACAAGTCTCTTATCTCTCTACTCTCTTGTCTCTTCTCTCTTGTTCTTACGCTTAGTTCATATTAGTAGTTTTTCATTAATTTTATAACACGTTATCAGCACGAGACTCTAGTCAAAGAGCTTCTACCACCGCCTGAAGTTGGTGTGTATTGATTTTGAAGGTCTGAAGCCTCAATAAATATTTTAATCCTACCACCGCTTGAAGTTGGTGCGTATTGATTCTAAAGGCATGAAGCCTCAGTGAATATTTTAAAAAAAATTTGTGACCCGAAGCGCCTGAAGCGTCATGACTTCAAGTCACTTCAAGATCTCGGTTTAGGATTGTTAATTCAAAATTGAGAAAACAAATTCAGCACGTTGAAATCATACTATTTGATTTTGAATTGAGATGTCTAGGTGACGTGTGATTTTATTAGTCAACGAGTCTTGGACAAAAACCCATCCACGGTTTTTCATTATTTTACTTTTGTTTTGATTTCTAATTCCATGAACTAAATTACCTGTTTTGTTATGATATAATCTTGTTAATATCAATGCCTTATTCGATGATTATATTATGATGCATATTATTTATATTATCCTCTGGGAAGAGTAAAAAGAAAATAGGGGAAATAAATAATAGAGTTTTTGTTTCCTTGTTTTGGTTCAATCTAAATCTTTTAAAATAATTATAACCTATTGGTTCAATACATGTTGCGTATTGTTGGTGTTATTAAGGTTTTGTAGCATAATTATATTTGTAGATTTTTTTTCCTATAAAAGAAAATTATTTGAAAAGCAAATTGTCTCTATGCTGTAGTGATTTGTTATGTACGTTGACAAGAATAAATATTTTAGTTTTTTATTTTATTTTTGTTGTAGATACTATTATTGTTTCGTGAAAAAATGTCACCCTTACTTTGAGATTTTTCACTTCCCGAAGCAAGTGAACTATTACTATATAGAGATATATTTTCACCCGAAGTGAAAGATTAATGATAACAAAAATAAAGTTGATCCTGAAGTAGCAATGTTATGATAATATATTTACCATATTAAATTGCTCCAGTAGTAGCATTATAGTGAAATATCTGGTGAAATCTTATGAATCGATTTCTTTCCATTCCCTGAAGCGAGTGGGCAATAAATTATTTTGCGACAAATTGTAGACATTAAATCTACAACAATAATACGGCAATTATATAGCAAATACAACTCTTCTCCTGAAGTGAGAGATTGAATGATGATCAATTCGAGGTCGTATACCAACCAAAAGTTGGGAAGTAATGATGAAAAGAAAAGAAAGGCTTTGAAAAAAAAGCATTCGATATGGTATAACGAACACTTGGTCGCGTATATGTCATACGCAAAACATCTTACATATCTCTATTAGCAATCGATGAAGAAAGAAGAAACGAAAATAGAGACAGATATAATTTATAACAATGCTGATGATGTTGACCATGGTCTCGTAAACCACGACTTTACTATTTTAGATATTGTCGATTTCTTTGTCAAACATCCTGATGGTGATGTGAAAATTAATTTAGAGATGGAAATGTCTAATATGTCAAACACCCTGAAGGTGTTGTGATCTTTTGGCTACTATAGTAATGATACTATTTAGTTGACATTTTCTATCTACATGTTTCAAAGAAAATAAAATCTAAATTTGTTAATGACAAAAATAAGCCTGGCACATAGTCAATGATAAACACGAAATCAATTAAATGCTCCAGTAGAGCATATGGCATTGAATTATTTTGTAAAGATAGATGAAAACTTCCGTAGAGTATAATTACACCGGAGAGTGAAAACAAATTAATGCTTTTGAAGAGAAAATATAATTAATTCATCATTGCCTTTGGAAAAGCAATAGTAAACAAACTTTACTCCTAAAAGAGCAAGAGAATATTAGAAGGAGAAAGTGCATTAAAATACATTATATTCTCCAAGATATAAAAGAATGATATAAATTGATCTACTAACAGAACTATTTTGAATTTGAAATTCATTGTTGTCTTCAGCAGAGCAGCGATACTTTATTTTTAAGAACACTATGGTAGAATGAAAATAACTGAATAGTAAATACTCTGTCAGAGTAAACGCTCATGTGGAACGAAATTGTTCTAGTATAGTTGAATAATTAATTCATTGTTTTCTCCAGAAGAGAAATTGTAAAATTTGGCATAACTACTTAAGCCATTCTAGTTTCAAGACGAAACAAGAAAGTTTATATGTTTTAAATTTGGAGAACCAAGAATTTCTACCAATAAATTATAATATCAATCGATATGTCGATGAGATAGCCACATGTATGATTCTTGTTAACTTGCAACCTGAAGTTTGCAGAAACTTAATTATGGAGTTAATTTGGTAACTTGTCGATTTTCATGTTATGCTCTTACGAGAATTTTGATTTGACAGTTGTTGTGAGCATATGACTCTATACCAGAATGATAGAAGTTGAACATTGAGTGCCTATAAGAGCAACAATGAAGCGGTCCAGTAGAAGCGTTTATTACATGTGTTCAATTAAAGTAATTATCTCATGTATAATTGAGAAAGTGTTGAAACATAAACTGCACCAATTATATGCATAAGACCAAACATGTCATTATAGATATTCTTCCCAACATTGGTTTTCGGTCAGAAACAATACATATACATCTTTAAATATTAGATGTACAGTTTATATATTATAATTATTCCACCACAATGCACATAATAATGGAGCCTCCACAAGAGGTCAGAAATCTATGTTGAATATTGAATCTCCAATGTTTGAGATTATTGATGTTGGATTAACTACCCGATAGATTGATCTTAGTTTGACGAGTTAGTTACTCTCAAAAGGGAGATTATTAACTGCTCAATTAGTTAATTATCATTTTAGCAAGTTAGTTGTCCCAACATCAGGGGGGAGGGGGGAAGTTAAAACAGTCTATTTATAAATCAGGTGGACAATATAGGTATCTTATGATGGTCCTCGATAAAATGAACCTGAAGTTCAAGAGATAATTTTTAAAATCAGATGTTTAACTGACCAAAACATGTGAGTGAGTTACATGCGAAAGGCTGTCAAGTTCCAAATCTTGAATAATGTTCCTGTAGTACCATCTACCAAAATTATTGAATGTCCATTTGATGAGTGGTAGAACGACTGATTACAATGATAAAAATTCTCGTAAATGACAACGTTTAAATTTATAGAGATGCAAAATACGAGTGATTATAATTCATAAGAATTTTGAGCTGGTATAGTTTCTCACTACGGTGAATTAACTTTCAGAAGAAATATATGAATATTTGGGAAACTTAATAATTATGAGATCTCATTATCAAAGAACATAGAATCGATCAGCAATAAAATGTCGACATGAAGTTTGCATATACTGTAACATTTAGTAAAATGAATGAGGATCACGAAAGTCTATTGTGAGTAAGGACATTAAACTTATTGGTCACAATAAATGAAAAGACGCGATGAGCACACCCGGAAATGTGTAAGTTGAATTAAAACTCTTTGAAAGACTATAAGTTTTGGCTAGTGATACACCGGCTAAATATTGTTGGGTGATTGTGGAAAATGTTAATGAGCAACCAACTTATTGCACAAGTTTTTAAAATCTGGATGTTAATCATGAGAAGATATATTCTCTTATAGTGGATGGAAATAAAATTCTTCCAATATTTATTGTATCTAGCAGTAAATGAAGATATGAAAAAAAACGTCTTTTTAATATAGTGATGACTTAATACTTAATACGTGACATTTGAAAATGATATTTTTACGAAATCCTTGAAGAATTCAATAGGGGATATGGTCCTTATTCTCGAAAAATTAATTCAAAAGACTTGTGCAAGTTCTAGTGTCTTCATGTGTCTAGATTAATATTTAGGTTCATATTTTTGAATATAATAGATATACTTGTTTATGCACTTGTTTATGTGTTTGGATATATCCTACTTGTTATTGTGAGATTGCTTGTTATTTTCTCTGAGCATATATGATTATATTCGCATGATAAACTATTGAGATGTTTTGTAATTTGGTTAGTAACAAACTCTTGTAGAGTTTCAAAAGGCTAAATATTATCGAAACTTATCGCGAAGTTCGAATAGCCTGAATATAAATAAAATTCCTGAAGAGTTATATAATAGTTATAAACACTTCTAAGGAAGTTCAAAAGGTTGCTACTTGTCTGAAGCAAGGATAATGAAAGATCTTGAGTAGAATCTCGGTCTAAATAGTTTGACATTTGTATATTCAATACCCATTGAGTGCACTTGATTAAAATCTTGATGTGCATATAGATCATTCTTCTTGACTTTCTATTAATGATGTAGACCGATTTGGTCATGAAGTACCATATAAAATTTCAATTTATCTAATCAATATGTCAAGACTTGGATGTTGTATATTGATACCTTCAAGGTATAATGGTCATGCATCTCCATTATTATAAAACACGCAAGATTATACATGTATATGAAGACAACCGTCTACATGAGAAGTCGAAGTAATCTTTCTATTATTGACTTAAACAATCATGAATCTGGTCAATAGTTTGGCATGCAACGAGAAGATTACAAGTGGCGTACTTAACAAGTGGAGTAATCCACGTTGTACTCTTTTTCCTTTGATCGAGGTTTTGTCCCAATGGGTTTTCATGACAAGGTTTTTAACGAAACAGCATCACATTCAGAAGTGTAATCTTTTTCCTTCACTAGGGTTTTATCCCAAAGAGTTTTTCATAGTAAAGTTTTAACGAGCCATTATTCCGCAAAGATGGACATTCAAAGGGGGAGTGTTATAAAATATTTGATTTGAATTGATTGAATTTTCACAATTCATATGTATTATTCTATTCACAATCAAGGCGATATGATCCTGTAATATTTAGCATTAATGATAGGTGATTTATTTCCCACAGTTTGATCCCCTACTTCTTATATAAAATAAGGAACTCATTCATACTTCAAAATACATTTTAATACAAGTCTCTTATCTCTCTACTCTCTTGTTCTTATGCTTAGTTTGTATTAGTAGTTTATCATTAATTTTGTAACAAGAACTAATTTATTGTGAGAAAATTTCCAAAATTTCTCAAAATCACTACATTGACCTTTATTTTTGGGATGAAAATCGAAATATATATCTCCGAAATCCAAAAACCGGAAGGTGGGGAACCAAAAAAAAAAAAAGGAGAAAACAAAAAGCCAACGGAAACAAAATTACACATTGACCAAAATAACCTTAAAAGGGCTATTCATCACGTCTCCCGCCCTATTCTTCAACTCATCGCACAAACACACCGAACAGAACACGCAGACACAAATCGCAGAATCTGTTATCGCTTCCCGTTTTGAAGGCCTCCAATGGATTCCAAGCCCTCAAATTTCATTGATCAACAAGTTGTGAGTGTCAATTTATCCTTCTCTTTGGTTCTTAGTTTTTTTTTTCCCAAAATTTTTTGTGTTTTCTTGTCCTGTTTGAAGCTTGACTGTTTTAATCTGTTCAAATTTTGGATGTTTTCATGTTTTCAGGTTCCCGGAGATGTAGTATTGGATCTTTCGACTATGAGTAATCAGACAATTAAGCTTGGAAGTGGCCTCCGTCAGGTAGGGTTTATGGACACGCGATTTATTAGTTTTTCTCTAATTTTCGGATATTTGAGAAATATAATTATCATTAATGTCTCTGATTTTCTTCTTTCTGCAAAATGGCAATCTTATTCCTCATGAAGCTAATGCGACCAAAGACTTCTCTGGTTTTTTTTTTTTTGAATTAGTTTTTGTAAAATTTGACCGTGTTGTTTACTGAGGAATTTAGGTTACCTAGTATTTGCTTCATACTTCATAATCTAGTTTGATTGGGGCTTTTCGATATCATTGAGATAATATACTTTTTGATATTTTTATCTGGTGATTGAGGCTTGCTTGTTTGTATTCTGAGAGTTTTGGGGAAGGGAAAATCTTGTAGTACAGAAGAGCATTTAAATTGTTTTCCTTGAGATTTATATATCCCTGGCCAAAAGTATTAGGGAGTGATGATTTCCTCATTCTTATCAGGATGGTGATACTGTAGCAGTGATAAAGGCGGGAATTCTTAGGTTTTCAAAACCTAATAAATACTGGGTTGAAAGCTCTCATAAGAGGGTAAGTTGATTGCTTACATCTGTCCGTTTTGATTATGCCTTGGAAAGTTCGTTTCTTCCAATACTACACATTTGGAGAATTGTATATTGTTCTTGTAGTTGTCGTTAAGTTTTTAATTAGTTGCCAAATTTCATGAGGGCTCTGTTGAACCATGACTGGATTTCAAAACTGAGAAAACGAATGGTTCCAGTCTGAGGAACCGTTTTTACATTGTTATGGCATTATTTTCTTGTATGAATGCAATAATGGGTTGCAAATGTGGTTCTGTCTAACTAAAAGTATCTGAAAGTTCATAAGTTCAGGGTAAAACAAATTTATAATAACCGCCGTAAGTCCTCTGTTGGTGTTTAAGGCATAGGAGTGAATACCTTATTTTGGTCATGAAAAGTTTTATTGTTTTGTGCCTATTTGCCTAGGCTTGCTCATTATGGTGAGGTCCCAAAATTGAATAGCAGGTTATCAAGAAATGCTTTTAAGCTTTTGTTATAAACAATATAGATCAGTGTTTAAAATACTTTGGTTTGCTGATT
The DNA here is from genome assembly GCA_949775105.1 of Oldenlandia corymbosa var. corymbosa. Classification (NCBI taxonomy): domain Eukaryota; kingdom Viridiplantae; phylum Streptophyta; class Magnoliopsida; order Gentianales; family Rubiaceae; genus Oldenlandia; species Oldenlandia corymbosa. The sequence goes on from OX459123.1 coordinate 5,075,013, forward strand.
GTTGTTTGGGGCTTTCGGGACCTCTTGTTGTAGTGGAAAATAAAAGCATTTTGTCGTTTGAGTGTTTGTAATCTGCTCACAAAGCAAATATTCGAAGGGTTGCAAATTTACATACACTATGAATGGAAAAACATTTCAGCCTTGTGAATTTTATTTCTTCATACAATTGCTGCTAAAGGATGGGATCCACGTGAATGGGTCTAATGGATTGTCTTTTATTTATTAATTCAACTTATTCCGGGGAGCAGCACGTAAATTCTTTTTCAGTATCATAGATTTCAGCCAGGTGCATCTTCCTTTTCCCATAAGCTTGAGGATACAAATTTTGGGAATGAATGATAGATGTATGGTAAACAAAAGTTGGTATAAGATTTGCATTCGATTAATGTTACTGAACCTTCATCATCTACTGTAGTCTATTGCTTTAACCCTCTTGCATCATACCTGTGGTATGGAATATTTGAACAAAAATGATAGTGTATTTGATGGTATGGTTTGGAGTTAAGCATATTCTCGGGAAATCATATTATAGATATCTGTTTTTGGTTTGATGGGGGTGGCATCAAACTATTTACTGTTTCTGTATATCTTCAATGTACATGGGAAAATGTAGGTAACAGAAAATGATCATAGCTATCAATGGAAAATCTTTCCTCTGCTGTTTTCCCTATCTCTTTACAGGGCTTTTAATTAATCAGTGATTACTTTTCTTGGCATGAAACTTTCCCTTCAACATTTATCATGAGTAATTATTCCTTTATAATCGGAGGCACTCTAGATTCTTTATTTTGTTTGTGTAATTTCTTCTTGAATTTAATGTTTCTTTTTCCTGTTTGTCAAACTTACATTTGTTTTGTGATTTATGCTTACCACAAAAAACATGATGAATTGCACTTACTGTACTTATGTTTGCAGTATGTCCCTTGCGCTGGAGATACAGTCCTTGGGATTGTTGTGGATACTAGATCAGATGTAAGTTCTCTTTATATCTGTTAGTGCCTCATTATGCTTGTGCAGCACATGTGTAATGAGATCTTTTTGTAGTTGAATATGGTTACCTGCACGACTTATTTTATTGGCATTCATGTGGTCTCTGTTTAATTGTTTAATGTTCTTTTGTAACTATTTTTGTAGAACTTTCTCGTGGACATTAAAGCATCAGCGGTAGCTTTTTTACCAGTTCTTGCGTTTGAAGGAGGAACAAGGAGAAACATTCCCAAATTTGAGGTGCAATTTGAATTTTTGGTTGTCTTTCACTGTTGGTAGACATATTGTTTATATTTTCTTTTGTTTCAACTTGGGTTTTAACTGGTTATTCTCATCACCAGTTTATGCTTATTTAGCATATTATATAAAACAGCAGCTTTTACCTGTAGATTGGGAAGGCTTCCTGACAACCTTTTTTACATCACCAGTGAACATAAATTAAGGAAATTAAAGTTGGTGGCTACTATTAGCTCATAATTTTTGGTCATTCACTTTGCTTTGTTATGTTACATGAAGTGGAAAGTTTTTTGTGTGTGTGATTTTGGCTGAGTAGATAGCCCATTACTTTGGAATTCTGCATCTTGTTCGTCCAGTTTCTTCAGCATTTGACTTTAGAAAGTTGATATTCTCCTTTTTAAATAATATGAGGTACAGATCATTGAGATTTTGTACAGATGGATGATTGATATTCCCAGTGATGGGTAAAATAAAATGAACTATTTCCGATGCAATTTGTGTGTTCAACAGTAGCGATGTGTAACATAACATATGATACTTCGAAATGATCCAGCTAATATTGCTTTAATCTTCTTGTGTCTTTGTGGTGTTTTGATGTGAATTGAAAATATATATATATATATATATATATTTAAACTTGCACATTATTCCATTTATAAAACGTCTGAGTTGAGAAATTTTTGTTACGTACAGGCAGGTACACTGATTTATGTTCGTGTTGTGAAGGCAAATATTGGCATGAACCCTGAGCTTTCATGCATGGATGGTTAGTATATCAATAGCCCCCGTATTGCAGCAAACTTAACATACATGCATTTGGAAAAAAGCTTTAATGGAAATTTTACTTTTTCTTGTCCAACAGCTTCTGGAAAAGCTTCAGGATTTGGCCCTCTTAAAGATGGTTATATGTTTGAATCTTCAACTGGCTTATCACGAATGTACGGCTAAGACCATATCCTATCTGCCATAGAGTTACCCACAGTGCTCAACTGAACACCTTAAAGTTTCTTTTTGCTGTGGTGCTTATTCCGAAGCTTTGTTGCAGGTTGTTAAGCACTCCAACATGTCCGATACTAGAGGGTTTAGGGAAAAGGGTATCTTTTGAGGTAGCAGTTGGTTTAAATGGCCGTGTTTGGGTATGATTATGTTTTATTCTATTCATTTTGTCCGAAAATTTTCCTATGAATTGTATGTATACAAAATCTCACGAATCATTATTGCTTTAGGTAAATGCAGAATCCCCAGCTGAAATAGTTCTGGTTGCAAATGCAATCATGAAATCTGAGTCTTTGAGTGCAGTGCAGCAGAAAATTTTGGTTGAGGGACTGCTTAAGAGGGCTAAGTGATGAAAATTATTCCAAATGGTATGTACTTCCATTTTCCAATTAACTTGCATTGACATTATCAAGCTGTATGGGTTTTACAAGGATAAACATATAAGGATCCTATACTATCTAGTTTTACGTTTGATGCACGGGCCATTGTTGCTTGTTATTTTAAAGATCTGTCAGTCGGTGCGATCTATAATTCAGTTATTGTAAAGGATGCTTGTTTGCAATTGGAGGGAATTTGATCTTACAAATTCAAAGCTCGCTCATGACTTTGCATCTGAATATTTGTTTTTTTGGAAAGCAACTTTACACCATAATAGGTCTTTGTGTCGGGGATCTGTAACCAAATATTTAACTCTGAGAAACTTTACGTTACAATATAACATTATCTATAGTTTGTAATACAGAGACAAAGATTTGTGATTAAATAGTGTCCTAGTTATATTAAAGTTCTCAGTTTGATTTTGTTTGGAATATTTCTCTTTTGGAGATGTTTAAAGTTCATCAAGAGCACAAATTTTAGTTGAGTTCTTAACTTGAACATCGAGAAGAGTTCAGGCTGTGGGGCTGTTCTTTTGATTATACTCATGAAACTCCAAACTATGCTTCTATTTAGTTTCTTTCCTTGTCTAATGCATGTTTCTTTTTCCTTGTTTCATCATCTAAAGTTGAGTTGGTTTGAAACTCAGCTGAACTTGTAGGTATAAGGGGATCTGGTGACTGTGCGGCATATGTGACGGCATTATGAAGATCTGATTGATGAGATAGTTAACTGAAAGAAACTGAAGATGAACAAAAGCAGAGGAGAATGTTAAAGTATTTTTTTTTCCTTTCAGTAGGCACTCATTGATGTGCGTATTCTGTATTTTAGATTCCCGGAAATGTATCCTACTGTAGAATCTGATGCTTTCTTTTCTTGGTCCACTAGTTGTTTTGTTGGGGCATCCAAAATCCTGCTCTCATTTTCCTTCTTTATTGTTGAAAATTATTTGATCTGGTGTTTGTTAGGATATAATTTCGTGTCAGATAGTAGGAGCAAATTGATCTGTATTCAAAATTTGGCATTGCTTATGCAGACAATTATATGCACAACCCAGTCATTCAATATATATTTTGTAAGTAGCATTTTGTTTTCACTTTCATAGATACATTCTTTATACTTTCAGATTCAAACTGGGAGTGAAAAGACTATAGCTGTCTATATAGGCTATAAACTTCTGCAGAAACCACCCTAGAAAAAGTGCCTAACCCTATCTAGCATGGCCAAGATGAATTCAAGAAGTAACTTCTTTCAAATCAATCAGGCCTCAATGGTTGATTCAAATATTATCTTCAAAACTATATCCTCTGTAATTTGAATCCACGAGATGTTGGTTTCCCTTGCATTGACATTTTTTTTCCCCTTGCATTTGGACATTTCAGTCTATATAAAATGTTGTAATAATTTGTGGGGAAAAAAAATGGACTTGATGTTAATTACTTCTTCCTCCTTGCTGAAATAATTTTTGAAATTGATTAATTGTTCTATTGCCATGTCCAGGCTTTAAGGTAAGAGTTGTATTCAAGTGAAAGTAAACTTCTTGTTGGTACAACCTTTTAGTTTCTAGCTCACATTTCATTCACTTTGATTGTAATCCACACTTTCATTTTCACTTTCAAAGGCTTTGCAATGTTCTCAAATTTAAACCTAAAAAACACCATCTTCTGGCTTTATAGTCGATACACACAAACCAGCTGTGACAAAATTAATCATCCTAGTGAATGTGAACAAAGATAGATATTTATGTAACTTCAAGTCAATCATTCCTGAATGGCTACAAATAATTGGTGTCAACATAATTTGTCTAGGTCGACGTTGACTGCATGGCTTCACATTGTACTACTACAAAGTAATAAAGCAAATCAATAATGTTGTCTCCCTCTCTGCCTAACATATTGCCTTGTTTATCATAAGAACCAAACTTTCAGTTTCTAAACTTTAAGGAAGAAAAAAAGAAAATGAACATCAAAGGCTACCCTTCTTTAGTCTTGCTAATCAGCATTATGCTGTTTTCCCTTGTATTGATCACAGAATCAGGCGAATTTGTGGTATACTGGGGTCAAGATAGGAGGGAAGGCTTGTTGAGAGATACATGTTCCTCAGGACTGTATAACACTGTGAACATAGCCTTTCTGTCGACTTTTGGAAACGGCCAGACTCTTCAGCTGAATTTAGCTGGCCATTGTGATCCGGCGTCGGGCGGTTGTCAAAGGTTAACGAATAGTATTTGCTTATGTCAAAGCCGAGGAATCAAGGTCATGCTCTCAATTGGGGGTGTCACCGGGGGGCTATACTTTATCATCGGTCGATGATGCTTGACAAGTGGCTGATTATCTATGTAACAGTTTCTTGGGTGGCCATGCGAGTTTCCGACCACTTGGTGAGGCTGTTTTGGATGGTATAGACTCTGATATTGAACTGGGAGTTCCTCATTATGCTGCACTGGCTAGAAGATTGTCTAGTTATAGCCAACCAGGTAAAAAGGTGTACTTAAGTGCTGCACCAGTGTATTTTCCCTGATGAGAAGCTAGGGGCTGCACTGAGTACTGGTTTGTTTGATTATTTCTGGGTCCAGTTTTACAACAATCCTTCTTGTGAGTACAGCATTGGCAGTAGCGAGGGATTCAAGAGCGCATGGAATCGATGGTCGGGTTCTATTCCAAAAAGCAAGCTTTTCGTTGGACTTCCAGCTTCAAAGGTGGCTGCTGGAGATTGTTATGTTCCGAAGCAATTTCTGATATCTCAGGTTATTCCATTTGCTTGGGATCGATATCATGATGAACAGAGTGGATATGGTTCTGCAGTGAAGAGCAGTGTCTAATGTTTTAATGAAAAAAACCATGCTGATTATTACAGTACTTGGGAGATAAAGACCTAAAAAGGGGCATTTTTCAATGCCTCAGAATGTAGGTGTAATGAACTTTTGTATGTTGCAGACTTCACTTATCAGTTTCTGCTTGTTCTTGAATTCAGTACACCCTCTCTGTCCAACAAGCAGCATTTCCTTGAATTCACTTATCACTTTGAAGTTACAGCATTTTCTTTGCAAAGGTAGAAAATTTTAATCACCTTCGATCTTGCTCTTAATGTGTTTACTGTCATTGTTGGTGAAAGGGATAAAAGGACAAAAGCACAAATCCTTTAGAAACAAAAAAGAAAAAACAAAAATCATCTACATTCAAACCACTTACACTCTAATGTTTTTTTTTTTTTTTTTTTAATTCTTGTACACTAGTATACGGTAATCGATACAACATCACGCCATACACTCATACTGGTAGAAATTTAGAAAGGAGTGAAGAAAAAATAAATCTCAAGAAAGAGAAGTTAATATGAATGTTAACAACCAAAGAACTTACAAGAAAATCAATCACACAAATCTGTTAAAGGGCTTCCTCCCAACTATAGCTGGCATAGAAACTGTTGATTCCACACTAACATCTCCGATTGATCTCATGGACTCGTGTTTCTCCAGTGCCTTCTGAGCAGCAGAATCTTTGTTTGACCCTTTGTTCCACTTGAATGAACCTATGTTTGGAGTCAATGGAAACGAAAACCTCCTTTTCGAGTCATTCCCTGGAGTACCAGGAACTCGTTCCTTTGGGTTGCTATTAGCTCTAACTTTGGCTTTGGCTGAAACAGTCGGCGTCATATAATTTGGAACTGAAAATGGTGGACAGCTAGTGAGACTATCAGTGTCATTCATTGGAACATCAAAAGGAGAACGAGCTGCACTTGCTCTTGGTGTACTGTATTTCATCATCCCTGAGCTGCTTGGAGGTGGCGTTCTACTTGGAGTGTGAAACTGCTTGCCTCTAACTGGTGCAGCTGATTTGGATGACCTTGGTGTTACCGATTCATGATTGTCAAAAGCATAATTATGGTGCCTGTAGTTGTTTGCTACAGGTCGTGGACTTCGCTTATAATCTGAGGTCGGCCTTGGAGGTGTAAGCTGAACATTCTTGACAGCAGATTGGTTCTCTGAAGGATTTGTTGGAGGTAGCTGACGCTCTAACCAGTTCCACCACCAGGGATACCCATTTGATCTGATGTCCACTGGTTGAGATGACCTTGGATTGGCTTTCCACAACTGATGCAAATAAGAAGAAGCGGATTGAGGATGAGATTTCAGCTGTTAAACTGAACAATACATTTTTCTGGAAAGTACATGTACATGTTCCTAAATGCTGCAAATTATGATATACCAGAGGCAATGAGCACATTAACTTGATGATGCTCAGAATTGCAAATGCAATTCATCATCAGTCACAACCTAGTTCTATAGACTAAAATTGTAGCTGTCCTGAATTTTCCACAGGAAAGGAAAATAATTACTAGTGAGGGAAACCTGCCAAAAAACTAACAGGAAGGATACGGGTGATCCATAGTAAACGCAGTAAAAATTGGAAGTAAATAAGCTTGGAACGGGGAGAAGAGCAAACTAAAGAACATAACACAATGACAGCAACTGGAGAAATCAACCATATGTCTTTGTGGTATTGACCCTAACTATATATCAAGACTAGGGTGTTAATTTTACCAAGCAAATTCAAACCATGAAGCATTAAGCACAGAAGAAAGTCGGCAGCACCTGGTGGGAGTAGGCATATGCCATGGCTCTTTCTCTCTTGATTACAGCTTCTACTTTCTTTCGAAGCCTTCCTTCAACTTCCTCTTTAGTAAGTACACTGTCATCCCAATTCTCACCTGCCTCAGACTGGATACAAAACAACTCTAATGGTCAAATATGGTGAAAGAAACAGAATGTCAATAAAAATAGAACTATATGGCCAGAGATCCGTTAAGATCAATTAATTATCCAGTTGATATTCTAGAAGTATGTCCCCAAAAGGATGAGAGAGCACAACTATCAGCTCATTTTATCAGCAACAAATGAGGGAGGTTATGTATTACATACTTAAACAAGTTAGTCCGAAACAGATCATTGCCAAAATCGGATGAAACAGAAATGAAACGTCGGGGTCGGGGGCGCGTCTGCAGGTTAGCAAACAAATACCTGGTTCCATTTGCTTAGTGTACTTTCTGCTTCCTTATCGTTTTTATTAGCTCGTTGCAGTGCCTGACTTTCGAGCATTTGAATCCTTCGTGACTGAATTTGAGTTTGTACTCTGACCAAAAGCTGCATCTGTTTCATAGCATTCATTGTTTGTCGTTTGACATTCTGCCCTCTCACCACTCCTTGAAGTCTCACCAACCCTCTCAAAGCCCTAAAACTCCTCCTTGCCTGTCAGACAATATTGTGACGCCATTCATATTACAGTTCACAGGTTGTGAAAAAGTACAAAATGGGTGAGACAGAAAGACCATTGTCACTAAAATTTGGTATTAGCATATTGTGATTGTGTACATGCAAGTGCAACAGCAGAATAGTGAAGTGTTTCAATCAGGGGCCTGAAATCATCCCATAGTTCATAATTATCCTCAACTTTCTAGGCTGATTACTCTGGCCCTCTTAAATTTTTTCATTCCAAAAACACGTAAAACAGACCCAGAAATTTTTCTTTAAAAGCTATCTCCACTATTTAAATACAAGAATAACTATCATGGACTAACCATGTTTCTGGAGCTATTGACTTGGAAATCTATATTCTCTATATAGTAATTCAGGTCTTGATATGTCCCTAACAGAAGCTAATCTATGATGCATGAGCAATGGTATCTGAACATGTGTTTAAATGTTCAAAAATGTCATTACACATATTCCTTTCTGGATTCTCAAAGCTATAACATACATCAATGACATTTTCAAAAACAAAAAAAAAATACATCAATGAGGAATGTAGTCGACTTATATCCACTTTCGAGAATGATGTCAGAATGTAAATTCCAAAATCAGGATAACAGCTGATTCGATCAAGTTGATGTACTTACCATGTAACCTCTATAAGCTGCCTGGATCTTGGTGGCAGAAAGATGAAGATTTTGTAGTGTAGGTTCAGGCCTCTGGACATACTTAGCAGCTGGCTTACGGTTTTGAGAGACCACAGGAGAGGCAGCCCTAGGAGAAGCAACACGAGCAGGAGGGATCTGTGGAGAAACAGTACGGGGAGGAGGGATCTGTGGAGATGCAGAACGGGGAGGAGGGATCTGTGGTGAAGCTACCCTTTGGGATGCAGCCCTGGGGGAAGCGATTTTCGGTGAAGTAACTGTAGGAGAGATCGCTCGTGGAGAAGGAACTTTAGGTGAGGTTACTCGTGGGGAAGCTGGCCTCACAGGCAATGTTGATGGTGTTATTGGTCGTTCGGACGGCATAGTCTGCCTAATGAATAGTTGATCTGCCTCTCCAAGGATTTGCTCAATGCTACTAGGTTCCCTAAAGAGGGGAATAAATGGTCTATTCTCTCCATACCTGGATTTACTTCTCCCCTTCTTCTTTTCCTTGGAACTTTTCTTCTCTAATCCCTGCAGCAATCCAAATGCTTCTAAATATTTGAACAAAGAACTTTCTCTAACCCTTTTTATTTTTTTTGCATCTATTTCTGAGTTCACATAAGCGGATATTTTACATGATGCCATTCTTACCAAATAAGTTCTTCCCTACCATAAACCATTCTTTCATTTCAACTTTTCATGAAGCATGAGTACAAAATTTGACTTCATTTTGGCTTCTATAGTCGGGATAGAAGGTGGTTTCCTCTTCAATTTGTACAAAATTTTCAAATTTATCGACTCAGTGTAAACTATATGAAGATTTAGCATGCAGTCAATAATGATAGTAAATCCGTTTCACATTCCACATTGTAATTTGTCAAACTTAGCTCACTAGTTCTTCTGGCTTCATAACATGATAGAGTAAACCAGTATCTCTACTGCATTAGAAAAGGCCTACTTACATCAGAAGGCTTCTCCTTGGAGCTAGGTGAAAAGACCTTCTTGATGGCTGAAAACCAACTCCCTTTCTTTCCCATGTTTCCAGCATCAGTGCTCTCCTCTGAACACACTGAAACAGAGACAATACTTTAGTTAAATGCTGGCAGCCTCATAGAGGTTTTCGGATCATAAACAGCAAATTATAACTTTCCATATAAAGCATTTCCAGAATTCCGCTGGAGGAAGAAAAAACAATCACCTATAAAGCAGCAAAAACATGGTTGGCATATGCATCTTTTCTTCCTTTTGACAATTTTTTTCATATTCAGCAGAAGAAATTAGCCTCTATAATCGTAAAGCAAGCAGAAGGGCATCGAATTCAGTTGCAAATCAACACATAACAATATCATGCTGCTTGGATTTCTTCAGAACAAATGAAACGATTGAATCTAAAATAGGTCCAAAGAATTTCAGGAAAAAAGATCCTAAAGTCAGCAAGCTAAGAAGTGAGGAAGCTCTGATAAATGATTGGATCAGAAAAGGGAAGGGAATTCCTTCATATGATGATGTATGGTCTTTCTTCTATAAACCGTTTTATGAATACAATCAAAGATTATAATAATATATATCCATGATTCCTTCTATGTTCTTCAGAAAAATCCAAAACTTGAAAACCCACATAAGAACACACAGATAAAGCCAAAACCTGTCCAAACACAAACAAACGCAGGGGACAACAAAACTGAAAACAATATATCACTGCCTATGACCACTTGGAAATTATCCATATTTCCTCTAAATCCGCATGATTTGAAGCTTCAATAATGAAGAAAGCAACAAACTTTATAGCAGGAAAAAACAAACAGAGGAAAATCCAGAGCAGAACCTTCAATGTAACACACATACACGCAGAGAAAGGAAAGGAAGCAGCACCAGTAGTTTCCAATTTCATCAGTTTGATGCCAAAAATTCAGTCCACAGAATTAGCTTGAACAGCAAAATGAGCAATTGAACATGAGATAGAATATCCAACAACAATTTTGATCACTAAGAAACATTCTTACCAAAAAACTACAACTGATACTCAGGCCACCCACCATTATCAAAGATCAGGAGAAAAGCTTACTTTTTGATTACATGCAAACAGAATCAACAGAACCCAAATAGATCATGCAAATTAAACTAGCATAAAAAAACACAGAGCAAGAAAAGATCTTTATGATTTCTACCTTATGGCTTTCTCCAACCTTCCATAACTCTTTCAGAAGGAAGAAAAAGCTGCAACATAAACTGAAAAAGAACTATTCAATTATCTCAAAGCAGTCTAAAACACCAAAACCAACAACAACCCTTTTCCTTTCTCTCTCTCTAGAGTAATTCTTGCTCCTCAGAAGAAACTTTTCTTTTAGCCAACCTCAGCTTTGCTGCCCAACAGTAACATGCTTCTTTTTCTCCAGTACCTTTTTAGAATAGAATTCTTTGGTTCCAAAAAAAAAAAAAAATGAAGATGGGCTAAAGGACTAACAACCAATATAAGTACACAAGTAGGACTCCCTCCTGTTTCTCCCCCCTTTTTGCCTTGGGAGAGAATCTGGTTCTTTCTTTTTGCCTTAGAGGGATTTTTCCCACTTTTTTCTTCCCCTTCCAACTTTTCTGTTTTTATAATTTTACTTTTGGCCTATGTTTTGTGATCATTGATGATGAGAAGAGGGGGTTGTTCATATTATGTTTTTCTTTTTTGTTTTATTGACACAGACACTATTGATGTTTTAATGTTAATGTGATTATGGTAGTGGTAGTTTATCAATGTGAAATGGTGGGTGTGGGGAGGATAGGACATAGTGATAGCAGAGGTTGGCCACTTTGTCACTCAATTAGCTTTGTTTGGCCACCTTTCAACTAACTTTACTTCAATGGGAAGACTATTTCTTTTTTCCCCACCCCCTAAATTTAAAACATTAAAAAAAAAAAAAAACAAAAAGAGTAAAGATATAGAAATGATAGTTATATTAGATAGATAGCAATCCACTACTTATTATTAAAAACAACTGTTAGGTACCTTCTTCTTTCAACTCCCTTCTGAGTTACTTATCAAATGTGTTGCTCTTGATTTAGTTTACCATTTTATCTTGTAAAATTTGAGTATGATTAGGTTGGAGACTGTGAATTGGTCATGTTAATTGATAGGGTCAAAGAGACTTTTTTAGTTCATGCTTGCTTTTTGAAAATTATGTTATGTTATTGTACTTTGGAAGAATCTCAAATTTAGACTATTTCGTGAAATAATGGAAATATTTGAGATATATGCGATTGTTATTTTATTGGGCGAAACAATTTGAGAGATGCCTTCTAAACAACTCTCTCTGTCCCAAAACATAATTCAGATTAAGTTTTGAATTTTAAACTGTTTTAGTACGAATCTCAAAATTTAATGTAAACTATTTTTTAAAACAAAGATTAGTGTATTTAATTTGATCACCCGTAAATGCTGAAAATTTTAAAATAAAACTTATACAACATTTGTATGGATAATTGAAGATGAAAACCAAAACTTGTTCATTGTGTCTAGTAATTTTCACTCTTTAGTTTTTACATCTCTTTTACCCTATTAAAGCAAAAGACATGAAACTTATGTGGCAATTAAGTATGCATCTGTTTTGGTTCCAATGCACCATATTTCAGATTTCAAGAGTCTTTTTGCCACGTGTAAGTCTTTTTTAATTAGAAGTTATATAATTTTTTTTTAAAAAAAACACATGTTTTACTACAAATAAGGATCAGTTACATTTCAAACGAATGGATATATTAATTCAAATTCAAATGTCCAATCGTATAGTTTTGCAGGCTTAATATAAATAAAAAATAAAAATACCTAAATCCGGCAATTAAGAATAATGCCGTATAAACTAATTATTTATTATTCCCTTATAACCTCAGATTTATAGGTATATTTTTTTAAACCCCAAATCATAGCATAAATGATATATACGCCAAATTAATTCCTCAAAAAATAGTAATTCAATTAGATTTTAATAAAATAGTTATTTAGAAGGGGCGCCCGGGCATCTGCCTGGGCCAAACATCTAGTTAATTATTAAAAAAACTTACAATTTAGATAAGTTAAATTACTAATGAACAAATGTACATTGATATTCCACAATTACAATAAAGCAACCCTTGATCCCTAATATATATATTTCAAAAGTCGGGTATTTAAATATCATCATTTTCTAACGCCTATAAAAAAAAATTTTCAAAAAAGGATTTTATGCTTGTTCGAGGCGTGGAGAGAGACTCTCCTGAAGAAATAAATACTAGTAAACTGCTTATATTTGGAATTTTGTTGTTCAAATATTGTTTTGTGGGAAAAAAAATAAAAAAAAAAAAGGATAAAGAAATGGACAGGAATTTCAGAGACTTTGAATTGATGAGCTTTAAGGTCCCCACATGTTGGAATAGTAGACATACAAGTTCGTCGTCTTCATCTTCCCAAATCCCCACAAATCCCATTCCCGTTGGAGATTCCTTGGACTATGCCTAATTGCCTCTTGTTTTCAACATTTTGCATTTTGTGTGTCTAAGCATTCTGTCATGTACTCCTTCTTCTGTCTTAAAATTATACTAGATGTTTGGCCCAGACAGATATCCGGATGCCCGTTCTAAATTACTATTTTATTAAAATCTAATTGAATTACTATTTTTTTAGGAATTAATTTGGCGTATATATCATTTATGCTATGATTTGGGGCTTAAAAAATATACCTATAAATCTGAGGTTATAACGGAATAATAAATAATTAGTTTATAAGGCATTATTCTTAATTACTGGATTTAGGTATTTTTATTTTTTGTTTATATTAAGCCTGCAAAACTATACGATTGAATATTTGAATTTGAATTAATATATCCATTCGTTTGAAATGTAACTGATTTTTATTTGTAGTAAAACATGTGTGTTTTTTTAAAAAAAAATTATATAACTTCTAATTAAAAGAGACTTACACGTGGCAAAAAGATTTTTGAAATCTGAAATATGGTGCATTGGAGCCAAAACAGATGCATACGTAGTTGCCACATAAGTTTCATGTCTTCTGCTTTAATAGAATAAAAGGGATTATCCAAAAAATAAAAATTTAAATTAGACGTTATTTAAGACGAAAAAAGTACTATTAATCATCAACAAGAGATCGATAGTTAAAAAGCTAATAAACATTGATTTTAGCTGTCGCAGTGAACCCAGTCCGGATATATAATTAGCTGTCTTAAACTTTTGAATTCTCGATGATTATTTTTTATTTTTCTTTAAAGGATTTTTTTCACATTTATAAACTTATTATTTTGTAAGGACTTCTAACTTAAGTTTTGTATATTAATATATCCGTAAGTGAAATATTCCCCTCCCCTCGCCCCGACTAAAAAGTCGTTTTTTGCATTTTGCATTTTCTTTTAAATTGTAGTCTTGTCTTGCTCATTATACTAAAATGTGAAAATTTTCAATCCAAAAAATTATCCCTCTTGAGAGTTTTTTTTTTTTCCCCAAACAGATAAATTAATCAGATATATATATCATTATTAAGTATAGAGAAAAGGAAAACGTTAAACTAATTTTTGTGTTGAAATTTCAATTATATTTATTACGTGTAATAAATCCCGGCTCTAAACTCTGAACATCGCAAATCAACCTTTCTCGCTCAAAGTGAAAAGATTAATGCAAATAACAAGCAAGAATAACTAGGCAAGAAAAAAAAATATTAATAGCTCTAAGTATATAAACATCAACACAAGTGAATGTACAACCAAGTCCTATGTAAATATGGAATTAGTTCGATGTAGAAAATCTATAACTTGGAAATAAAAAATGTGTTATATATATAAATTTCGAACTACGATTAATAAATAAGTAAATTATTTGTCATGTTTTAATCATCAACCATGAATATAATCATATTGATAAAGAAAACTGTGATATATTGTTCTACCAACATCTTGCAGCTGAGCAAGAGATCTCAAGTTGGATGATATCTTCTACTTTCTCCATCCATTTACTTTTTACTCTTATACTTATAATTAGTAAATACATTTTTTCCGTCTTAAAATAATTGACTCATTGGTTATATTATTATTATAAATAAATTTTTTCCAAAAAGGAAATGTTATATTCATTTCTTTCCCCTTTGTTAGAAAAGTCTATTTTTGTCTTGGCTCAACAGCTCATTATTTGGTGATTTCATTGAAGTTTTTGATCCGTCAAACCTTATCCAAAAAGTTTAGACAAGAGAATGTTATTGCATCTTAAAATGTAACATTGTGACATGGACTAGAAAAATTCTACAATTAATGTACTCAATAAAGTTTGATGGAAACTGAAGTGAATGCATTTTGATTGGACCATTTTAGGTAAGCCGTTGGGTTCTAATTCCTTTTATTTTCTTTTATTATTATTAGTGTTATTTTATTCTTTTGGAAAACTCATCAATTCATTTTAAAGTTTTAATGTAGAAATATGGTTAGATATCATACTGTTTAATTTTATTTTTTTACGATCCAATTTTGCATCACTCTTTCCTTTATTGATAAAAATATACTAAAAAAAATTTAAGAAACTTTCGAAAATATTTCACTGATCGAATGGCTTAGTATAGTAGTGATAGTATTATGATATGCCCGGCTTAGGATACTCATGCTTACGGGAAAAACACACACAAAAAAAAAAAAAAGATTAGTACAAACCGATTTTAGATTAAATAATTTATGTTGGAAATTACAAATTTATATTACTTTCCGTGTTTCAGAAAATATTTATATTGAATTTTGAAATTTATGATTCTATAAATTTTAAATTTAATGTTGATTTTTTTAAGGACAAAGAAATATTAAAGAAAAATTTGGATTAAGGGCAGTAGGGAGTTTTTAATTAGTAAAAGGGTTATAAGTTTTACATAATATGTATTAAGGGCAGTAAATTATTTTCTCAAAATCCTAAAATTAAATTGTTTATATACATTGTAATTTCCCTTATTATTTTGATCCTATCACGTTGCATCAGAAAAAAAAAAAACATTATTCATTTCTCCTAAGAATGAAATCCATCATTGTCCTACAAATGATGACTACCGTTCTCTTTTTCTTTTTTTTTTTCTTTTAAAATGAAGAGAGATTTAGAAATCATTTGCGAGCTAACATAATATGCTCATTATCAAAATATTATCATATCAATAAAAAATAAGCTCCGTGGAAGAATAACGTGAAGTCATTCGTGAACCAATTCGCCATGATTTACCTTGCAAAAATTGGTGGAGAGACGATTCACGCATCTGGGAAAAAAGAAGTAAAGGGTTTTGGCTTTCTTTCTGTAGTTCAACAACGTGATAAGATTAAAAGAGTAAGGGTAGATCAACAGAGTAAGGATAATTATCGTAGTGAATAAATAACTTAAGATTATGAATTTGAGAAAATAA
The DNA here is from genome assembly GCA_949775105.1 of Oldenlandia corymbosa var. corymbosa. Classification (NCBI taxonomy): domain Eukaryota; kingdom Viridiplantae; phylum Streptophyta; class Magnoliopsida; order Gentianales; family Rubiaceae; genus Oldenlandia; species Oldenlandia corymbosa. Next base: position 5,090,897 of record OX459123.1, read on the forward strand.
TTTATTGCCTCTAATTTATATTATGTAAAACTTATACCTCTTTAATTAATTAAAAACTCTTTACTACTCTTAATACAAATTTTCCCAAATATTAATTGGTCCACTTTGCAACAAGAAAACCCCTGCCGACCTGCCACCTTGCTTTCTGTCTTCCCAATGCTACAAATATGCACAGACACAATAGTGAAACCCAAAATAAATAAATAAATAAAAAAAAATAAAAACGAAGCAATGAGACATGGGCATAGGGGCCATATCGATCGTTGTTACGATTTTGAATGATAGGGAATTATGTGTGTTAATGAATCATGGGGTAGAAAGGTCAGGAGATCGATCACTAGTTTCGACTTTCGATTGGACAATAGGTATTGTCTCATTTGAGTTTAGTTTTCATTCAAATACTCTAATAAAAAACACTATTACTCTCTCTGTCCCAAAATTATTGTTTAGTTTGAGATTTCACTTTTAATACAATTTGAACTGAAAATGAAAATTCAAACTGAACAATAATTATGGGTCGGAAACAGTATATATTATGGTTTCGTTCCTATTGACACTTTATTTTGGTTAAATAACATTATGGTGGAACATTTTTTTTTCTTACATAAAAATTAGATCTCGATGCGGTTTCAACCAAATTAGTGAAAGTTAATAAGTGTAGAATTTATTTTTACATGGTTTTTTTTTTTTTGGTCTTTTTCTTCATATTAGGGGAATGTCATGAAGGAAATGAACATCAACTCAACTAATCTAAATTCTCCATACATTAAAATTGTGCAATAAAAAAGATTAATTAAGATTATTGAACGAAGAGAGTTGTATTAATACTATGGTTAAGTTGTTGAAGCAAATTTTATAGCTAGTCAGTTCTAAGATACGCATCTTTGCTAATTGGGACAATTTGCACATTAATTTTTTTTTCATATTTGCAGTGATTAATCTTTAGTTTTAAGAGATTTACAATCTTTTTATGTTTTTCTTTTCATCCAATTTTTTGTTAGAAGTATTGTCCTATGTTAAACAAATTATAACAATTTCATCTCATTTCCACTAACTATTATTCACACGTGATTAGCGTATCAGTAGAACATTAATATTATTTGGATAGTTACACAAAAATAATTCAGTTTGATAAAAAAAATTTTGTTCAAAAAAAATATCTAGTTTCCGAAAAGTCAAAATTAAAATAATTAAAATGACTTAGCGGCCCTTTTTTTTTTAAACGGACCGGTGAAGAGGTTAATTGGGGCTAAAAGTGTGGCGATGATTCAATTAATTCTTTATTAGGGCTAAAAGTGGAAGTTCTAATGCATAATTTTAAACTGATTAAATTAAAAAAGTTGATAGGGTTAATTAAATTAAAAAAATTGTATAATTTTAAACTGATTATTTTTGTGGGACGGAAGGAGAGTATTATAATTAGATACTGATAATCCAGAAGTGGGTCCTGATTAGCACTATAGACTCCAAAACTATTTTCACTGTTGTCAGAACCCTTGGATCCAAAGAAGGAAAAAAAAAAAAAGCAGAAAAAGGTTGTTCTGGAAAGCTGATCCTGGGGTTTTGGTGATGCATGGTTTATTCAAAGGGATATGATTGTGTTTTATATTAATCAATTAATTTATGGTGTTTAATGGTTTTAGTCTAAGCACATGATCACCCCCGTTGCCATCTTTTTACACCTACAAATTAGCACTCTGATTTCTTCACACCCTTTTTCTCTGCTTTTGAACGTTCCAAAAAGCGATACGCGGAATAGAAACGACGAAGTCTTTCTATATTCGGAACGATAACGTTTCAATTTAACAATTATGTTTGTGATTGAGTCGTATTTATCAACTAAACTGTTGATTTTTCATGTAAAATCGGGGGAGTTAGTCATTCTAAAAGACAGCCATTAATTGTTGTTGAATACTGAAACAACTGTTGAACAGATTTTGAATATTGAAAAGATCTGACAGACAATGAAAATTCTCTTGATTGAAGCAAAAAAAAAAAATTAAGAATTATAGAAAATAGTGTACCTAGTAATTAAAGATAGGAAGTTCATAAATTAAGATACACATTTAATTTGTTCATAAATTATTGAAATTATTATCATTATATTTTTTTTTATTATTCCACATGATGTTTTGAAACCAATAACTCTTGTTTTTTGTTAGGTAAAATCCTTTCCAGAAATCAAACATCTTTTAACAAATATACACTCTGGCTCTTTGTATTCTAAAAAAGTACTCCCTCTGTCCCATAATTATTGTCCAGTTTGAGTTTTCATTTTTAGTTCAATTTATACTAAAAATAAAATCTCAAACTGGACAATAATTTTGGGACAGAGGGAATAAATTTTTAATTATATTGTTTTCGTTTTATAAAATGAAATTATTGTTTTGCAGGACTGAGGAAATAATCTTAGTCATTACCACATACATGTCTATTTGAAAAATTCAAACCCTAATCATGGTTAAGACGATCTGCATTTTATCACCCGTACGAGTGCATGTATGTTGCTTGTCAAGTTGGCAATTGAAACATCCCGTCGTTGTGCCGAATTGAGCAAAGCATTTCGCTGCGTGTTTGGCCTTACATTTTTAATTATCAGCTAAAAAGAATAAACGACAAATGGAGATATAAATGTTCAAATTCTTCTGATGCATTAAATTGACAAGACCTATCCTGCCCTAATTTATTTTTGTCCTTTTTTTTTCCCTTCCTCTTCTACTGGTGCACAATATTGACATTCATTACATGCATCATTCTTTCCGCAACATTTTGTATATTGCTGTTCGCATTCTACTAATTAGAGCTTTAAATTAATGATAAATAGCTGTTGTATGATACAGTAATTTGGTACTATTTTATAAATCTAACTATCTGATGTCAGATTCAAATGAAACATTGATCGGCAAGACGAATCTCTAGTTTAAAAAAAAAATAGAGTTGCACTGTATGAATTTTATTATAGTGAGATACTATTATATTTTTCATTTAAAAGTCACGTAAACGAAGTACATTCTAGTGGAATCGCTATTGAACTTTACGAAAAATCATAAAAATTTCCGAGGGTTTCAAAAATCTCATTGTGTTAGGAAAGGATGAAACTTAAACATGATCACGGTGTTATCAAAGTTGACTTTGTTTTCAGATAAAGATGATGTAGATGTTGAAATTAATGTATGTTAAGGTTTCGTACACCTGAACTGAACTTGAAATTCCTCAATTAATTTTTTGATCATTAAATGTCGCAATCTCAAAGTTTTCTTTATTATTACGTACTCCCTCCGTCCCAGAATTATTGTTCAGTTTAGGTTTTCATTTTTAGTTCAAATTGTATTAAAATTGAATTCTCAAACTGGACAATAATTTTGGGACAGAGGAAGTACTAGTTTTCAAGTCCTTTCGCGACTTAGAGTTTAGCTACTGATTTGTACCAAAAAAAAAAAAAAAGTTTAGATACTGAGAATGACGGAAAGTACATTGTGATAAGAAACCAAATGGCACAATCTGCGAATTACATGAAGACAACATATCCTATGAGATAATATTTCAAACTTAATAAGCTTATGAAATGAATTTTTATTGCTTCAACAACACGCATTAAGACTAGAGGGTGATTCCAGACTTTGACCTTTCTATTGCCCAAAGACGGGCAAATTAATCAAGATCACATGAATGTTTCTCGATTAAATCGGTTTCTTCTACTTCCTCGGTTCCAAAATCAAATTCTTATTTACTCTGTCTAAAACATTAAGAACGATTTTCTAAACTTATTATCATTCATTGTCAACTTTAGTTTTAATGCATGGGTGTATATTGTCACCTCAAGTTAGGTTGGAGCCCGTAATAAGTTGGATTCTTGGATTGGTAACAATGAAATGTGTTTTCAATTTTACAAAAAAAAATCCCCATTGCCATGTTTCTTGTTGTATATATCAAGTTATCAATCTCTTGATGTGGGATTCATCATTTCGGAACTTTGGTGTAACCAAATGTGAAGTTGGATTCAATTTATTATTACTACTACTACGACTACTACGAGTAGTGAGTAATCAGGTGTGAATATGACTAATACTAGTTAACTGGAAATAATTTAAGTACTAAGAGAAGCTCTAATGGTTCGTTTATAGGCCTGAATAGGTCTTTTTGTTAGTTTACGGAAGTGAACAAGTTTACCGATGGAGATTTGGAGTTGCTATTACAAATGAGACTAGCTCACAAACTTAGATGTTCTTGTGCATATTATATTCTTTGACGAAACTTTTTAAAACTACTATTGTCCATGAAATTACATCCATATCTGCACCTTATGTAGGTTCACATTCAATATAATATTTTTTTTTTGTGTTTACTGTCGACAATAAATACTTCTTGGTGAATTGTAGATACTTTGATGGGTGGGACAACTGATCAAAGATTAAATGTGCGGTTTTTTTATTTAGCCAAATCACTCATTATAAATTTCAAAGAATTATTTTCATTAAATGTATCATTACTACTCCCTCAATTTTAAAATGTAAGTCGTTTTAAGTTTTGAGAAATATTTTAAAATATAGATCTTTTTAGAATTTCAAGGCAAAATATTGGTTAACTTCTCCTTCAATAAATGATGCTTACTACTTTTCTTCTAGTCTTGATTATAATTCTAAAACAATTAATAATGGGTAAATTAGATATTTGACACACAAATTAATTGTTAAATAATTATCTTCTTAATTTACGTGCAGAGTTTAAAGTGACCTAAATTTTGAAATGGAGGGAATAGTTTGTATCAATTAACTTCGCGCTAATATTTGTTTTCTCTTCTTGTTTTTCTAGTTGACATTGTATCCAAAACCTGTCAACCATAAACAATCCGGACTGTGCCTATAGCAGAGCATTTAGTAAATAATATGGGGGAAGAAAACCATGATGCTAATTGGTTGCTACTCATTAACTTCATGCGAGAAAGATAATAAAACTGCAAATCTAGAAGATTAATAAAAGTGTAATTTGATTGATTAACTCATGAAAATAAAAGGGTTGGTAAGGTTGGCCAAGAAGATGTACTGTTGATCTGACATTACTAGTTACATAACTACCTCAATAATTTCCTAATACCTCTGATTTTGATAACTCAACAACATTTCTTCTCTAACAAGTTCAGTCCATATTGATTATGATAAACTTAATTTGGTGGAGTGCCTTGCAAGCAAATAATGATCATCTATAAAATTGGAACTGCATTTTTAGTATAGGCTCTTCATTAGTTTGTTAATTTTTGTTGACCTTAGAAACAGGGTAGTTAGCCTAAAGATTTCTTGGAACTTTATTTGTCGTCAGACTTCAATTGTGAAGTTGTTAAATCCTTTATATAATAAATAAATGAGGCTGAATCAATCATCTATAAAAGAAACTCAACTAAAAGTAAATTGATCGTCGACAGTATCGATCATCTTTAATTTGATCCAATTTATAAGCCATAAATTAAAGTATTCCACTCAACATTATTAAAAACTTAAACTAGACAATCATTTCAGACAGAATAACTAATTTAAATTTTTCTTTGTATCTTATAAATAGCACCGGATTTTTTTTATTTTTTTATTTTTTACAATAAAGAGAGGCTAAAGTCTTACATCTAAACATAAACGTTACAAGATACGTTGTCCCTATAACATCATGCTCTAATCAAGGTAACACACCCGATGATGGATCATCGAGCCATTACAATCCTCTTGCACCTTTAGTTGCTAAGGATGCCAATAATCTGCTACAAAATTCGCCTCTCTTAACTCATATCGGAACTCGACCTCCCAATCCCGTGAGAACAGTTGTCAAATCCCAACAAAATTGGTATAAATACTAAATATCTCCTCCGTACCGTTCACCATTGCAACAATGCTACTATTATCAGCCTCCGCTATCACCTTTCGGTATCCCTTCTCCCATACTAATGTTAAAACCTGCAGTAATTAAGCCCGATAACTCCGCTCCAATAATATAGCAGATGTCTATATTCATCATGAAACCTCTCGCCCATCTATCACACCAATCTCAAATCACCCCTCCAGTACTCGCCATTAATGTCTCACGAATAAACTACCATCTGAGTTAATCTTCACCCAATCAATAGGCGGCGGATCGGATGAATTGTTTTGATCGTACTGAAAGGAAAATAATATTATCTTTGTTTCATGAAGTCATCGATTTTTAACAAAGTAAAAATTCTTACAGTGTTAAAGTAACATTAATACACCCAAAAAAAAAAAAAAAAAGAAAAAGGAGATACACAGAGAAATGTTTACATTATTTTTTTCAATCACAAAAAATGTGTATATTCCCAATCCCTGGTACATTTCACTAGAACAGTATGGTACGAGTATGCAATCTCATCAACGTCATACGGAATACACGGAACGATTTCTTTATTTAATCATAATGTAAACTATTTTTTTTTTTTTTTGCAAGAAACTGCATATGTAGTCAAGAAAATCCGCAAAGTTAACCTCAAAGTAATATGTTTAATTAATTGTAATCTTCATTTATTATATTCCCTCAGTCCCAAAAAAAGTAGTCCACATTAAGTTTTCAATGTGGACTATTTTTTTGGACGGAGGTAGTATTTGAAACTGTGTTTCTTTCTCAGCAAACAATTGTAGAAATAACTATTTGTTGCCAAAAGCATCGGTTTACAAATCTGAAAATGAGAATCAAATGGGAAAAAAGAAAAGATATTGTTCTACGCGAAGGAAAGAAAAACTCACAACCTTATATTCCACAATTGCAATGCCAAAAAAAAAAAAAAGTTGAAGAAAAAGATTAACATATACAAAAAAAGAAAAAAAAAATATACAAAGAAAAAGGATAAGGATATTGCAATTCTAAAATAAAAAGAAAAGAAATTGCAAATTCTAATAAGCTGGAAGATATTTAGTGATTAATGTTGCATGAAGAATCTTACTAATAATTTCTTAATCTTCAGTATTCTTCCTCAGCCAATACCATTTTACTTAGAGGACTAGGGCCAATTTTCCTTCTTCTCATGGCACTTCTCCTTCTAATAATCTCCATTTCATTCCTTCTTCTAAGCTGCATCATAGCTTCTTCTTCAATCACAAATCTCCTCATCAACACATCATCCGTTAGCGATTTCCCGCGAAAAATCTTCCTGCCTTCCACACTAATTCTTCCACTAGGAGTTCTAATCTCTTGTTGTGTACTTGGTACTACCGGTTTCGACCTTGGATAGCTGTTGCTTCTTCTAGGAGGAACATCAGCTTGAAAGATTTCATTGTAGGAAGAAATTGGTGCGCACAAACAAACTCTTGTAAATGATGAGGCTACCTTTAGAGAGGTGCATTTCCTTAGCTTGTTGTGCCTGTTGGAACTCGAATGTGAGATTTCGGTTGATCTTGAGATTGTTTTCCATAAACTGGCATTGGTTGAAGGAATGTCATCTGTAGTTTTTGTTGTTGTTGTTGTTGTGGTTGTAATGCTAACTTTCCATACTGCGGCCATCTGCATTGCTCTTTGATACCAGGGCTTCCTACAATAATGTGACAAGATCACCAACAATTAATGTAACTCTTAAGCTTTCTACATCAACCAAGTCTATCGATCCAAAATACTCTATCAAACAATCATTTTATGCTTACTCGAATCCATTAGGTTATTTATCTTAGGCAAAAATTCATCTTGGATTGGAGATGTCGATTGTGATTAGTGATCGAAATTCTAGTTATATGCTTTAAGCCCCCTCAAAGAAAAGTTCGCTTTGTTGAATTAAAACGGTACAATAGAGGGTTTCTGGGACGGAGCGAGTAGAGATCATCTAACACAATTTCTATCCACTAACATCAACCATCTCTGAAACAATATTATATATTGTCTAAAACACTATAATAAGAACTCAGTGTTAACAAAACTATGACATTCAATAGTGAACCCCTATTCTTTTTAACCCTTTTAGTTACTTGCAAGGTTATAGTCCAGTCCTTGAAAACATGTATTAATAACATATTTAGGGACATTTTACTAATAAAAGTGCGATTGATGCAAAAAAGTGTGATTGCGATTGACACAAAGAAAGTAGAAAACCGGATCCCATTTACATTTTGGAGCTTACAAACATGTGGCATTACATAATTCAAGGCCGTAAAGAACCAGACATGAGACAACCACCTACCAACCATCAACAAATCCACCATTTTTGAACAAAAAAAAGTGTAACCCATAAAAAATTGATGAGAATTTTGGCAAGGACCATTTTTTTTTCCCCATACTAGTAGAAAGAATGATGATGGGGACTGGGTCAAGTCATCAATGTTGAAAATGAAGTGACCTTTTATGGAGCCTTTCCTGATAAATAGGGCAAAAAGATGCATATGACCAAATCATTTAAGGAACTGTTCACAAACCAGAACTGACAAAGACTAGTCAATGTAGGAGGACTTATATAAACCTAAGCCCAACATCATAATATCAACCTAAAACCCAATGATGATAACATTGAGTTTTCACATCAAGCCATTGAAAAGCCCAGAGTGTATAACAGTAATGATATTAAAATTGGCCCAGTTTAGGCCCACTTGGATTAAGAATTTCTAGTGTGTTGGCACCAAAAGGGAATTTCTTCTTCTTTTTGTTTTTGTTTTTGTTTTTTTTTGTTGTTGTTGTAGAAAACAATAATGTTATTCCTTTAATTCTTTGTCCAAAATTATACTACTTGTTATCCCAAAATAATTATTCTGTATATTGTGCAATTCTTAAACAATTATTTTGAAACGAAAAGAATTATAATAATCATTTTGAAACATAAGAAGAAGTACCGTGGTTGTTCATCCATAAATATGGCAAATTCAAAAGGGAACTGATCGAGGGGAAGAACTATCGAATTTGCAAAAGTGACATAATAATTGGGATGCATTTGAAAACTAGATTGAAGTACTGAACCAAATTCTGTGGCACTCATAATTCACAAGTAAAGCTCTTAACTTTCTTCTTTAAGATTTTGCAAAGAATTCAGATAACAGAAATCAAAGCAATACTACTCTACTACTACTACAACAAAGCCTTTAACCAAAACAGAGAGAACAGTTCAATTGGAACCCAAAATGAAAAAAGATTGAAACTTTAGCTTAAATTCAAACAAAAGATGAGTAAATGGTATAAATTTCTAACCTCGGGTGTGATGGGTTCTTCGGATCTTGCATGAACAAAAACACCAGCAGAAAATATGGTAATAATACTACTAGGTTGGTGAAGAAGATAGGTGAAGAAGAAAGAACAGAGACAGAGCATCAAAGTGGCTCATTTGAGAGCAGAAAATGAGGAACCCCCCTTCAGTTTTTCTCTTCAAATTTTTTCTTCGTCAGCTGAAAGGATTTTTAGATCAATGGGGGATGGGTTGGCAATACGGATTTCTTTTGATTTGTTTTTCTTTCTTTTGCCCACTTTTGTTTCTTTATTGCATACTCTCTTTTTCGCTTTGGCTGACAGACATGATTCCTGTTGGTGTATTTTTACACATACACACACATTACAGAGTATATTTTATATCTCTCATCAATGGTTTTGTGTATTCAAATTTTGGGTTAAAGTTGAAAGACAATTCTTGCTTTTGGTGGGATTACCAACATGACTCTAATCAAACAAAAATCAGGTTTCCATGTGACCCAATTTGAATCCTCAATCTTGTGATTATAATCCTCGTATATCTACGCTACTTATATATGTACTGTATACAGAGAATTTGCTTTAGAAAAGAAAAGAAGTTAAATTAGTTATATTTTTTATACATGCCTGGATTGAATACACTTTTTAACCTTTTTTTTTTCGGAAAAGAGGACCTATATTAGATTAAGAAGAACGTCCTAACTATTACAACTCATCCTAAGATAATTTTTAACCTGATCTATATAATGTAAATGTTGAGCAAAAGCACCAAACAGGAAGTGGTGGATTTGTAATCATCATGTTTTTTTTTTTTTTTGGAGCAAAAATCATCATGTTCACTTGCAACAACAACTAAGAGACATTATTCAGCATGTAACACTCTGAGTCTCAGTTGGGACACTGATTTGGTGTGGTGTACTCTAAAAGCCTGCAAAATTCCAAAACACATCTGTTTCTCAGGTGCTGCTGATGCGTGTGCGTGGGCTTTCAAGTTTCAACAATCATGGAGTTTATTCTTTTCTTTCCTCTTTTTTTTTTTTCTTATTTTAAATTTGTTTATTCTTTTGGCTCGTTGACCTTTGCTGTATATAGAGATCTACAGCATTGGCTAATTAGACCCTTTTGATCACTTATATTTGATAATTAAGAATATTGCATCGTTTCAAAAATGCAGAATAAACAATTACGTTTTAAGTAGTTATTCAAAAGTGAAATGTGAAAGTATAAAATAAAAAATCTCAATAGTGATTCCACACTTCTTAAAGGAGGAGGGAACACTATTTCAAAATTGAGCTTAATGAAACAGTGGTAACAATCAGAACCCATGCAACGGCTCTTTGAAAAGTACATGAAAAAAAGAAACTGGTCTAACTAAATTTTGCTGGCAGTCAAAAGGCTATAGTCTAGCTAATTTACATCTTCAAGAAAATGGGATTAGATCATGGCTACAAACAGAAGAGAACTTGAGCTACAAAAAACTACCCTAAATCTGTCATTGAGTTACTTCTTCCGGGAAGCATGGGGGTAACGGGAACATTGTTGTCCGAACAAATGCAGAGGAGAATCTTTTCAAATTCCACGGCTAAAGGAAACAAACAGGGATTGCATTTGTAGGTGATGCTTGGAGACTAAGTCTGGCCATCAGGTTCTCCAGGAAGTTGGCGACTCCATCCACCTGAACCGCCTTTGCGCTCTCCCCGCTTTCTTTTATTCTTCGGAACTTGAATCTCTGAAACTAAGCCTGATTTAAGAGTTAAATCCTCCTTATGAATGTCATGTGTTACATCTTTGTCTACTTCTTCTTTCACCGGAAGCACTGGGTTAGTACTTTCTTCATCGCCACTACCATCAGCATCTTGATGATTCTCCATGGACTCAATGTGAGGCTGTTTGAATGTTCTCAACTCCATTTCAGCTGCTTCATTATGGATAAAGATATTGTCCACGATCTAAAAAGTACACATTCACGTTTTATAAGATATCTAGTTGCGAACAAATTCAGAAGTAAGTGCATCTTTTGTCTGTCAAGGCAACAAAAATCAGACATGACCTTTTCAAAAAAAAACAAAAAAACAAAAATCAGACATGACTGACAGTAAATGCTAAATGGTATTAACGGCAGCAGTATTTCTCATTCCAAACGAAGAGCAAAAACAAGAGGAGAAAGCTGGACTTCAGGTATGACAATGTATGAGACTTGACTGTACTGTACTAGATAACTGGTGAGACCATTGTAACATACTTTTCTACATCCTCAAGAATAATCTCAGCCATGAGAAACGTTGGACGTCATGGGAACATATACAGTTGATCCCATACAGATAAATATAACAGACTAAAAATTGGTACATTTAGGAACTTCTTCGAATGCATGATTAGTTGGAAAGAGGCTAATTCCCTGAAAAGTGGTTTTAGCCCTTCCAAAAGTCTTTCAATGTTGTAGGCAGCTGGGTCAAAGGAGAGAGCTCAGGCATGATAAATTGCCATAATCACATAGAAGAACGACAAAACGAAACAAGTTTCACATCGCAGCGAAAATTCCCCTGGGAATCTACATTCCCCTTTCAAAAGTAGTGGTTACTTAAAAATATTAGTAGTATTTTGCCGCCTAGTTGCATCTTCACTTGTCTCTACTTTACCAGGCCAACTAAAAGCATTAGGAATGCTCAGAATACAATTAATAACTAACATGTCATCCATACATGCCAGAACTCAAATTAAAATTCTCAAACTTAGGTGGGATAGTACTCTTAAACATGCTACATGGTCCTGGTCCTACTAAAAATATACAGCAGAAGTAGAAGGTAACAAAGTTTGAGGGAAAACAGATGTTTGCATGTGAATGTAAGGAATTGAAGGGAAATAAGAAGTATGGTTCTTACTTTTTCGCATGAATCAGTAATGTGTGCCTGATGCTGGGTCACATCAACCGAGGATAGAAGTCCTACGGTACTCTCAATAATATCAGGAATGAGGACAGCCTCTCCATAACTAGAAACTGTTGTGTCAGGCATGACAAAGTCTCCTAAATCATACTCTGACATCTGCTGCATGGATGAAAATAAGCCACCGGCTGACATTGTGTCTCCATTGCAAGCAGAGAAAGTAGGACTACGAACAGAGCTACTTGGCAGATCACCCGGCACAAGGTGGCTCAAACTCTCAGATGAAGAAAACTTAGCCCCATATTTCGTCATTATCAGGTCGAGTTGGGATTTCATTTTCTGAACTCGAGTATGTACCAAATCAATCTTACGAAAGATCTCTTCATTGAAATCACTATTTTCTTCTTGAGTTAACCAATCATTAGTGTATGCAAACTCATCATTGCCAGTAAGATCCTGGCCAGGAAAGACTGCAAGAAAATACATTCAGAGAGTGGTAGAAAATTAATAACTGAACTGGGTACAATGATATCAAAAACTCAAAATTCTAGATTGCAGAGATATGGCTTGTGACATGGATAGAAAACTTCATTCCAGCTTGTATTTGTTACCTACACTACAGCCTAGCCCTACACAAAAAATCCAGAAGTATCTGGGAAACTATCTCTACACGAAAAATGTGTTCGAGCTTCATGACAATGTTGAACAGAATATATACTTTTATTACAATAAAAATTACCAGGGTTCCCAAAATCATCACCAGCTGAACTCCCATCCTGATCATTCCTCTTGCTTTCTGAATACCACAGGCCACGACTGAGATTAGAGCCATTTGCAAGAATAAAAAACACAACATACCAGTAAGAACTACGTAAAAGGCATATACCTTGATAGGAGAAAAGATTATGACGAGACATATATTCTGTCGTATTCGTTATACATTCAACCTTCTTTCTTTTCCTCCTCTTTAAGGGCTTTTTCCGGTGCCTTCGTGGCGTATATGGTAATGATTTCGAGCCAAATTCTTCCACTCTCAATTGTTCATAGGCCAATCGCTTCTTAAGGTCACATGCACGAATCCGTCTACTGTATTCCGAAGCCATAGACTCAAACTCCTTTATTTTCAGTTCTGCCCATTTGCACCTCCACATTAGAGGGTGTATAAAGGTTCTCCAGTGACTGGTCAACTTTTTCTTCCTAAAAAGGTTTGGCTTTTATTAAAATTAACTGTTTCACATGCTGTAACACCTCAAAAAACTTTGTGAAATATATTTGCTGACACAGTATATACAAATAAGACTGTGCAGCATTATACCAAATCAGTACCTTGAAGGAAACAGAAAGCAGAAGATACAGGTTGCAATGGAGGATTTAAAAATCCCTTTAGTAAATCTTAATACAATTTTCTATGGTTCAATTACTGAGATATAAGAGCGGTATGTCTAATATTTAAAAGTTGTAATCAAACCAATCAGGCACTGGGATCATACACCAACAAGACACACACCACCTCAGAACTAAGCACAGATATGACCGTGCATCGAGAATACTTTAACATGGCAACTGTGACAAGAACCACAAATCAACATTGTCAACTCTAGGATTCTTGATAGCAAAGTAGATATATCGTATGGGCATTGTATGATATATAGCTGCAATGGTACTTAATTCATGGAATTGAGAATTTTTCCTTGCACAAGTATTTCACAAAATTTTTTGCAAACCTCGCAGTTCTTAAATAAACAGAAATCACTTGTTCAAAAAGCATAAATTAGGTTCTCCATCAAAAGTCTAAAACCCCTTCTCTATGTAGTTATGTTGCTTCCGACAACTTTTGACTCATCACTAACAGAATGTAAAGTTACAGTTGATGTCATTGTAAACAACTACATCTGGTAACAACATTAGACTTCATACCAATTAAATAATACCGCAGTCAAATTTGAACTCCTCATTCTTTATGCATTATGAAGGATCATTCAAATAACAAATGAAAAATGACATAAAGATAATCATATGCTGCACATGGCACAGGTAGCAGTATATTTAGAAAAGAAATATCTGAAATGACAAGAACAGAAACAATGCACAAATAATATAATCTCAAACAAACAAATTACACAATATGCATTTTTTTTTTAAGGCCAACCTTTAGTTCCCTGTTCAAGTGTACTCCCCAAGGGCCTACGAAAGTGTATCTTTACAACTATATAACTTGCCTCAAAGTATGCTTGAAGTTTTTGTTAAAGCTTGAAAGTACACTTGAGGCGCTTTCAAGGACTTTATTGCATTTTAACTAGCCAACTGAGATTTATGCTGCTCAAAGTATAAGTGATATTCTAACAGGAACATGGTAGGATAGCTGACTACAACATAGAATCTTCTTACTTATGACTTACATGTTACTGAAATGATGCATAAGAAAATGCATGAAACTTATATCAGGAAGCATATCTGCATGGATAAAAATGGAAATCCAAATATATCACTCAGAAACAAGACCTCACCTTACTGGAAAGAAGCTGCTCAGGCCATCATCGTATGAAGATCCTAAACCACCATTGTCATATAGTTGTGACTCAACTTCAGCATCACTTAGTCCAGAAGAGTTCTCATCCCCAGAGGTACTGTTGCCAAATGAGCTTGAGCATTCAGTAGCATCAGGATCATCTTTTGCAGAAACTCTGTTTTCAAGATTCCTTTTGGAATCGATTACGTCAACTGCACCTTCGTCAGTTCCCTTCAGGAATTTACTTTGTTGATTCAACATATCTTTAACTGGAAAGGTGCAAGCCTTTAAATTGCTAGTGCACTTTAGGCCTTTTGTATCTGGACTTCTACAGTTCTTACCAACCTTCCCAACAGATGTTTTATCTGTGAGGCGATTTCCAATGCAATATGAATCAAACTCCAGCGGCAGTTGAGCAGGAGTCATGATCCCATCCTTTCATCAACTTTATCTTATTTCCCACACCCATCCACAAAGTAAAATGATCCCAGCAACCTGAAAATAGAATCAACCGGTTCAACTCCTTGTTAAATCAACCATTTAAAATTTCAAGCAAAAAATGAACTTCAACAAAATCAGATCAGCAGATTCTGTGCTAGTACTCTAACAATATACAACAAAACTTAGCCCATATAACACTACATGGGGCAGGCTACATGGATCATAAGTCACATTCTACAATGTCAA
Organism: Oldenlandia corymbosa var. corymbosa; assembly: GCA_949775105.1. NCBI lineage: Eukaryota > Viridiplantae > Streptophyta > Magnoliopsida > Gentianales > Rubiaceae > Oldenlandia > Oldenlandia corymbosa. The sequence goes on from OX459123.1 coordinate 5,106,128, forward strand.
CATATGTCTCCATTTAAGTTCAGATAAACGAATAATCCCAAAACTTTTAAAAGAATCAAACTCATCATCAACAGAGCCTTGAAGGAAATGCAAGAGAAGCATGTTATAAAAGAGATTAGATAGTTATTTTGTCTATTTCCACTTCAAATAAATGAGCTCCCATATGATTATAGGTGTTTCCTACTGTTACTGAGCATTAAAAATAAGTTGTAAATTTCTCTTTCTTCTTTTTTACATCAGTTTGAGAAAATTTCTTTTTATGTCATAGAGACTTTGCTATCACAAACTACTCAGGAGCAGGTCGAAAAGAAATTAGAAATTGCAAATTAACTCAGTAAAGAATATTATCACAAATAAAACAAGCTCAAAGTTGTGCATCATAGTATAGCCATATATCTCCCGATTATTTTAATATTCTTTGGATCTTAATCTGCATCCTGTACATGTTACAAAAGAATAAGAACAACAGTTTAACTAACTTCTTTTAAATATAACCACGGACAAAAACTCGATTTTTTTTCAAATACAACTATTCAAATACTCAAGAGAAATTCAGTGAAATGGTTCGATAGTTGCAAATGATTTCAAGAGAAAAGAAAAGAAGAGGCTACAAACACAGAAACAGTAAATGTTAGAACTTTTAGACGCCCAAGAACCAGGATATCCCACTTAATGTCTGGCCTTAAGGTAACAGAACAAATTCAGAAAATTCACCAAAATGAAGAAAGCTCCAACTACCCAATACTTTGGTTAGAAAAACGAGTAAGATTGGTCGGAACAGGAAATAGCGCTATATAAAATCAACAATCAAATTGAACGGCCACCTAAACCACAGAGCTTAACAGAACTCAAAAAGCATACAGGAACAAAATACACATTCATAAGCAACAATGAGGAACAACCAAAGCATGCAAAACCCACAAACATCACTCATGACACAACAGATTTAAAATTAATAAAACTTCAAACAGCAAAACACGAAATTAGAAACCCAGAACCACAAAAAGTCCAATTACATGCATGTGAAGAAAAAAAGAATCATTTGGGAGCAAGAAAGCAAGCCACTTTAAACTTGAAGCAGTAGAACCAACTCAATTAACAGAAACCAAGGGGAACCCAAAAAAAAAAAAATGGACATCTAAACTAAATTAAGCAGAGAAAAATACATGCAGAAGAAAAAAAACGAAGAGAGCACCTGTAATTTTGGAATGGCAGGGTGAACGAATGAGCTGCAGAACGAAAAAATGTGAGAAGAGAGCAGAGAAGAAGCTCGGCGGCGCCAAACGGAAACAGAGTGTGGGGGTGCGTGTTTTTGTGTTGTAAGCATAAAAAGAGAGTTTTATTAACGTAGGAGGAATATAACCTAAGACGTCCTTCAAAATATTCTTTTTTATTCTTTTGTTTTCCTGATGTCCATTTTGCGATATGCTTCACGCTTTTGGTTACATTTACATCGCTCCTTTCTTTTTTCGCTCTTCCTCGATTAGCATGATTCACGCTTTCAACTGTCCTAAAACTTTCACCTGGTGAATACTAGTTTTTACTAGTAGTATTATTAATTGTGAAATTTATATTTGTTGTTTGAGACAATACAAATGTTATTTGTATGAGCTCGAGCCACATCTAATATTTTTAGAGCTCGAAAATATTATATAATTATTATATTCATATTTATAAGAAGTCACTATGATAATGATATTACGAACTAAACGTGACATAAATCTATTCTTCACATGTAAAAAATGTGAATTGGGTCTATGAATAATTTCGTCATTTTGTATTTTTTTTAAAAAATAATTTTTAATTTTTCATTATTTTAACAATTCTTCTTAAACTACTAACTTGTATGTTGATGTTAATATAATTACTAAATTTCAAGAATTAATTTACTTTTTTTGTATTTTAACTTCTAAATTATTAATTTTTTTAAAAAAAAGAAAATTAAAAAGAAAACTTCAAGTTGAAGTAAATATGAAAATTAATAGTTTACTATTTTAAACAAAAAGAAAAACACATGCTAAAAAATTTGTTAAGGCAAGTCGTTTCTCCTTGAATCCCTGTACATAGATTAATTATGAAGTACAAATTTTTCTTATTCTATCATAAAATGATTATTTGGTTCATTATAATTACTATTATTAATTTTTTTGATGGCTAAATAATATAAGCAATTATAGAATTTAAAAAGTAAATTGTTTATTGAGATCTAGTAGTTATACTAGTACCAACAAATATTAGAATAAGTATTATAAGAATAATTATAATCCAAATTTAAAAATTATAAAAAAAATCAAAAATATCAAAAAAAAAAAATGCCCCGGGCACAATTCACTTATTATAAATGTGAAAAATAGCTTTCCGTCACCCTCTAACGTCCAAAAAGAACATAATGAATTCAAATAAATTTTTGTCTTAGTAAAGTGTTCTGTTTTATAAATAAATTTAATTAATGTCCTGTAATGAAATTTTCCAATATTTAATGACTAGTTTTGTCGTTCATTCTATTATTAGATATTTATCATCACAATTTTAAAGACTTCTAAATTTTTCGGTCCTCGTATTACTTCTAGATTTCATTTTAATTCTGAATTTTATGCATTGACTTAAATTAGTCGGGGATTTTTTTATCTAAAAATAAAATAAAATACTTTATAATGGTAAATATTTGTTTTTTATTTTTAGTTATGAAACCATAGTTTACCAATCACCAATCCAAATATTCAAGATAACAATAAAAGAAATTTTAAATTCGGTTGTAGAGAATTACATTATTTGAAACAAATAAAAAGTTTCAGAACTATATTCAAATCAAGAAATATTTCAGGGATGAAAAGCTCATGTGTCCAAATTTTCAAAATTGAAATGTCTTGTCTTTATATAGTAAATTTATGAAAGTTTGACTTAATATATACTTGATTAATTATCTATTTGAACTCGATCAACTCCAATTTCTCAATGATACAAAATATAAGATATGTACTCTTTCGTCTATAAACAAATAATTAATACACTTAAAAGTATATTTTGATATCAAGACAAGGTTTTTTTTCCCCCCTAATAATACATTTACTATTGAAGAATAAAAGATCAAAGATGCCAAAATTAGTGTTTCATTTATAAAAGGGCCAACTACATTCCCCGAAGTTTTGGCTCTATCTACCAAAACCCCTCTAAGTTTTGATAATACTACCATATACTCCCTGGACAGGGGATAAATATTAAATGACTAAAATAACCATCATTTACATACACTTTATTTTCTTTTATTTTTTCACTTTGTTTTTATTTGTTTTTTATCATGAAAAATGAAATTTACTTAATTTATAATTTTTTCATTTAATTATAACATAAGTTAATGAGAAAGTTAATCCATGATTAATGATATAAGTTTATTATATTTCAAAAATAGTAATTAATGAAGATTATTTTATTTCAAAAGATATAATATAGTTAAATTCAAAACAAAATATCATCGAAGTGCATCAAAATAAAATGATTAATATGGACCATATTTTTTAAACTTAATTTATGATATATATTTTTTAAAAATATTACTCCCTCCGTCCCATAATTATTGTCCAGTTTTACTAAAATGAAATATTTTATTTTTGGTCAAATTTAACTATATTTTACCTTAAACAACCGGATATACCCCTACATAAGTAATTGTTTAACCACTAAGATTTTATGGATAATGTTTTTTTACTAAGGACAAATGTGTAACTTGATCCATAAAAAGTCAAATTGGACAATAATTTTGGGACAAAATTTTTTGGGCAAAGTGGACAATAATTATGGGACGGAGGGAGTATAATATAATTTAAAAAATATGAATTGAAGGGTATTTTTGACCATTTACAAAAAATCATGATGATGTTATATGTTAAGGGGGCATTTGGTAAGTTGACTATGAGTCAAGGGGGTATATAGTAGTATTACTAAAACTCGGGGGGTTTATGGTAGATAGGGCCAAAACTCGGGGGGTAAAATGTAGTTTGCCCTTTATAAAATTATTTCAGTGATGCGTGATACAAAATAATCACTTGTGTTCCCTAAAGTGAAATATCAAAGTGTGTTTTGTATTTTTTTTTTTTTTAACACATTTGCTACATGTGTTCTAGATCAAATTGACTGAATTTATGTATGTTTTCTATGATTATTCGTAAAATATGGATCTATAAAATAAAAAACAACAAAGAAATCAAAGCAAGAAGTAGTAATAAATAACTTTTATGTGTTTATTGTTTTACATTTAAACTGTTAAAAACTATTATGCATAACTATTCACTACTCCTAAGAAAGTTCAGAACACTGTCTTTGGATTAAATATCGATTGCGCTTTGACAATGACAAGTTCTCAGATTCTCTTTTTCAACATTGTTGGGATATTGTATGAAAAGATGTCAATATTGCCCAGAAATTATGTATGAAAAGTATCAGTTTTGAAATACTTATCAAACACCTTATTATTTTGTTATTATTACTAGGTTTAACCATGTGTGTTACACACATGTGTTATATCCAAATTTAAGATTTTAAAATCATATTATTGCACAAACACATTATTATATTTATGGTTTACGATATGTCATAAATGCTTAAAATTATAACGTGTTAATCATTAAATCTTTTTTCGTGATGTAATTTACACTACCATTTGTTGTGTGTAATGTGATTTTAGCTAATCCAATTTCGAAAATACAATTTTAAAGATAATGAAATTGTATAATTAAGAGACTTATTTGAACAAAATTGAAGAGTAGTTTGCTATCCTACCTTTTTCTTTTCTAAATTGTTTTAGCATCACAACCCTTGTCCTCAGTTGTAAAATTCATACAATAAAAATATTTTTTAAAAAGTAGTATGAGAAATCAACAATAATCAACTATAAAGTTTATAAAACACGAACGACTCACAATTTGTTAAAACACATCAATCGATGTGTTTTTTAGAGCATTATTTGTTTTACAATTTCCTTTCTATTCTTCCCTGTTTCATAATCTAACATTATAATGAACATTATAATGCATCTTTTTTATTAATTTATTTTCAATTCAATTTAAAAAATACAAGGATGCATTTTGTTGATCCGAGTCTAATGTCTTTTATTTTCTTTAATCTTTTGGTATGAAGGAGGAAAGATGTCTAAAACAATTAGATTAAATTAATTGAAGACAACCTTTTGGAACCTCATGATGTTCTGGTGCTGGGAGACACTAACAACATCGTTCTCTAGCCACAGTTTCACTCAAGAAGGTCAATCAATTTTATGCAATCCTCTCAGAAAATGGACAACTACGACGGTTTAATATATTTCATTGTCTATTGGCTTCCAAGTTTTTTGTCTGTTCGAAGGGTACACCGATGCATTTTAATCATTGCATATATTTATTTGAATGCAATAAATTCATATATGACACGTTTCCTAATTATAATTATTTAAGAATTTCAAATGTTTTTTAAGTTCAGTGTTCAAAAATTACAAAAAATTCTCTATATTTTACGGCAAAAAACCTATAACGACATGGGATATCCACCTATATATGGTGGATCAGTTGCATCTAATAAGATCCGGTTGTATCTAATAATCTTATGACATTCAGAAAGTTTGAGGGACAATCTAGTATTTTCAATGGTCAAAGGATGATAACAATACATAAATAAGGAACTCTTGGACTAGTTGTAAGATTTCTAGTAAATCTCCTAACGATCTAGAGATCCATTCTGGTCCGACATATATAAGAGGGATATCCCACATTAATAGGAGGATAACAAAACGATGTCCTTTAGTTCGAAGGAATTTTGACCCCAAACCCAAAAAAAAAAAAAAAACAATTAGTCAATAAGAGTTTTAGGGCTTGTATGGATGATGGTTTATTTTAGTTTTTTGGTTTGAGTTTGAGATGTGATTTAAAATGTGTTTTAAGAGAAAATTTAAAAAGTTGTTTGGATAGTTTTTTAATTAAAATAATATTATTTTTTACCACCTCCACCACCGACCTTCGTCACCGCCGACGGCCGATGGCGGCAGGGGGCGATCCGGCGATGTGGTGGTGGATGAAAATTGTGTAAAAATAATTTTTTGAATATTTTTTAAAAGGTAAGTTTAAATATTGTTTGGATAGTGTATTTGGTTTTGTGTTTAAGAGGTAAAATGAGACAAAAATGTAAAATAAAAATTGGACAAACAAGCCCTTAACTTTTAACCCCGATTAAAATTTTGGTGTAAGCATGATGTCATGACTGTTGCTTCACCAATTATGTCGTTAGAATTGTGACCAATTATTAAGGTAATTCTAATAATTTCAATATTAATCTTGAGTTATTTTAATTTTACCAATTTAACTTGCCAATCAAAGTTTGTTCTTTTTTTACACAACTTCACGTAACAATCACATAAATAGTATGTAATTTGTGTATAATGACTTTTTTTTTAAAGAATCAAAACATGCGAATGACCAAAATATTCGCAAAAAATATGAAAACCTATATATAATTTTACTAATTTTAATATTAATCTTGAGTTTTTTTATATGGTTTTACCAATTTAATTTGTCTATGCAATTTTTTTTAGTTTTTTGTTCTGTCATTTGCACACAATCTCTCCTGACATTCACAAATAATGTCATTTGCATACACTGACTTTTACAAGAAGAATCATAGCACACAAATGAACAAAAGTATTTATTTTATTTGTGAGAAACTTGAACACTTATTTGTAATTATAATATATTTCAATACTAGTTATGATTCATTTTAGTTTTACCAATTTTGTTAATAAAATCAATCAGTTTTTTTTTTTTGTTTTCTTTTCTGTGTCATTGTACACAACCTCTTTTACAATTCACATATATAGTATGCCATTTGCACTCAACGACTCTTAGTAAAAGAAATTGAAACATGCAAAGGATCAAAAGTATTTTATATATAGTACAAATATACCATGTTCAAATTTATGTGTCTTTTTTACAATTAAATTATTTTGCATTGGTGAAATACCTTGGACCCCATTTCCTTGGTAAGTAGGTGAATTTTTAACCAATACAATAGGTGTTACGTTTCAAACTTCATTCCTTTAAAACAAACCTTAGAATAAATTAAACTAGTTTGTTCACCAACAATTATAATTTTTCTTTTCAAATAGGAAATTTACTAAAATCAAATTAGTACCATTAGCCTGTTTAATCATACCCTAAAAATAAATAAATAATCTAATTTAAGCTTAAATGCGATTGTGAGTTTTAATGATTAAATGTTGAAAGGTAATATCATGATTTTGATGATAATTCGTAGTAATCAATGCTTTAATTCTTCAAAATCTCTTATAGAGTGTCAAATAGGTTGTCTTAGGTACATTACGACGTTATCATAGGATTTGAGGTAACATTGTATTTATACATCACCAAATGCACCTGTTAATTTTTAAAATGCGATAACAATTCTTGTATGTGGATATTTTGACTAAGGTAGTTTAAAGTCCTTATATTTCCAAAACATGTAGAAAATATGGTTGCATGATATTTTTTTGCTCAACGTAGGAGGTATGTATTATATTTTTCAAAACATATAAAAAAATCTATTATTTTAAATACGTGATAAACTGATTTTGTTAGGACTTTTAGCAAGTTAAGTCACGTTAAAAACATCATTACTTTCAATTTGATCACTCTATACGTATATAATGGCATCTACAAATTTTTTAACAGAAATTTGATTTTTATCACAGTTACAACTTTGCATGATTTACCAATACAACGGACATTAAATCATATAGTTTCTTTTTATATGCACAAAAAAAACACTGATAAATCATGTTTATACAAACATACTAAAAATTATAAACAAAATTTTTGTGTATATATTTTGCTCAAATATTTAGAGGCGAGAAAAACCTCCCTATCTCCTACCTTATCATCAGTTAATTGTAGAAAAAAATAAATCGTTGTGGATATAAGATTATATAAAAAAACAGTAAACATCCTTATTGGTGGATGCGGTGATGTAATAGTAAGTAATATTTTAAAAGTTTCTACTTTGTTTGTTTTGATTTCACCACAATGTAACTGATCTTAGTTCTTACATGATCTCCACTATTTTTGGAGAGCATGTTGAGGAGTTACTCAAAAATTTGAAAAAACATCACACCAAAAGTAAACGAAAATATGTGTGTTCTTATTTAGGTTGTGATGAGCCTATAAAGGATGCTTAGAGAGTAACTTGTTTTGTTACATTTAATGTCCACCGAGGTAATCATTTTGTAAGTGTATGATCTATCGTTAGCATTAAGTTGAAGATCGGTGTCGACATTAAAGTATCAAAGTACTAGCCAAATGTTAGAATACATGGTTTTGTTTCTTTTTTTTTTTGTTTCTTTTTTTTTTTTTTTTTGCAAGAGAAGCCCACAATGGTGTTTTATGCATGGTTTCCACACGATGATAGTTAATTTACTCCCTACAATAAATTATAAATGTTTTAATCCAACAAATTAGACAAAACGAAAAGTAGTGTTATTTTGGTTCATGGAAGAAGATATGACTCATTGATTTGGATAACATGTAACTTCCATAATGTAAATCATCATTTGAATCCATTATATGATATCATCAGATACTTGGACTTGATATTTGCACCACCAGTCATTTGAAGTATTCTTGGTACCCGTGTTCACCATTGCAAACCCGATCCACAACAAAAAAATGTTCCATCACTAATGACAGAAACGGAAATAGCCATCTAGGGTGTGGTCCGGAAAATAGTCCATAAACTTCTCCATATGGTTGTGTATGTTCCAGATGAAACACAATAAGTGTGACACATGCCTTTCATAGGACCCCTCCGACTCCTCCCCCAAGGTTCTCTTATACTTTGCTTGATTCATTTCTTCAAGAAACTGAGGCTCCATGATGTCCCTCCATTCTCGTCCATTAAAATCAGTGAGACAACCAACAAATATCTTGGGTGAGTTGATAGTGTATATAGCATGTGTAAGTCCTCGGTCCTTCTTGGGCAAATTTCTCCTTTTAAGAAACATCCTATTACTAACTTCGCAAATGAAGTCTATCCTTGTTTTCTCTACCTAGAGAAAGGGATGTCTGAGGACTTGCTCAGCTGCCCACTCTTGGTTTTGGGGGAGTTCTTGGTTTTTTTGGGGGGAGGGGGAGGATGGGGGGGGGTTGGCTTTGTGACAGGAATCAAAATTACAAATTTTGATGTACTTTTCTCCACAATCACAATACATATTCCTTTTTATGTATATAGGCCGCACATACTATTTGATTCAGAAATTTTAATTGGCTATCAAATGGTAACAGTTTGGATTGATCAATCTCCTCAAATGTTGAAAGTATTGTCATACTAGGTTCCACATATAAATAGATTCTCCTATACTTTTCTTCAACTTTATACCCTACTAGTTTGTATCGAAATTAGGATGGGTATCAAGTTCCAACAAACATTGTTTCACTTCCTGGCTTTCTCAACATTAGCAATGTGCTGCACACATCCTGCTAATTAAATCTTCCTTCAATAATACAATTTTTTTTAATGTTTTTCTTGTTAAGAGGTAGGTGCTGATATTTTTTCTTCCAATTTTCTAACCAATTCACCAAAGATAGAATCACCATAATTAGTATCCATGAACTCATCATGTGTGCACATGGTAACCCCATAGTGGCCGAGAAGCTACCACTACAGGTCATACTCATCTTGTGATTTCTAAACATTTCAAATTATTTTTCTAACTTTTCCAGGGCAAAAAATGACAATCGAGACACAATTTCTCTAAGAAATGGAACATTGCAGCTCTGAAGAACTTGAATTTTTTCACTTACTATTTTCACTCTAAATTCCTTCATATCGCTTTCAAGGAGAAGAGATACGCTTTCCTTAACTCCCAGTATATCCCCAGTTGACACAAGTAAGTACTTTTTTAATTTCAAATGTGCACCTTCTACTTTTGATGAAGTACGCGTTCCAAAATGTAAGTTTCTATCTGTCCATGCACTAACAAAATGCTATTTAAACGGAATCCACGCATCTCAAAGACAATTCATAATATCGGCCCTTTCATTATATGTCATCTCCATATCATGCCAAGCTTGACTAAAAGCCCCCTCTGTAGAAGAGACTTCCCAATCAAAAAGTCTTCCCAATCTTCATTTTTCTCAAAATAGGATTTGCATTTTGAAAGAACATTTTTCTCAATGTGCCAAACGCATCACATATTTGAAGTAGTAGGGAAAACATATTTCATAACATTAATCAGTGCCAATTCTCTATCAGTCGCAATAACAGATGGACAAATTCCATCACCAAACATGTCACAAAATTCATGTAATGCCCATTCATAATCTTTCTGAGTCCATTTCTTAAAAATGCAAAGCATGAATAGAATGAAGTGTTAAAACTAGTCATAACAATAATCTCAAGTAATGCATCTTTTAACATTTGATCTTATATGTGCAATCGATGACAAACACGGTAGAATAACTTTTGCTTAATGTAATCAATTCAAGACGTGCAAAGAAAACAATTGTTAAACAACCTTTCCCATCATCTTTATAATCAAAAAGATACCCAACCTTGCCAAAGTCTTCAAATAATACCTGGATGATAGTATGCCCTTTAGTGTTTTCCTTTGCAATTTTTCTCTTGCTATTGTAGACATCTCGAGCAACACTTTGTGAATTTGGTTTATCTAGCCGGATAAGAGAAATTATCTTGCATAGTGGAACTCCAGCCAGGCTCATCTTTTTCACATCTAAATCTCTCTTTCTGATAAAATTTGCTCAGATGGATGTCTCCAGATATCTTGGGATGCTTCATGATTATGTGAATCACTTTGGATAAATATCTTCTAAAAACCTTCATTTTACATATTTCCTTTTATTTGAAAATGACAATTTATAAGACGAGTAGTTGTTTTCCGTTGTCTCTCTTCAATTGGGCCTTTTATTCTATCCCGATATACTCTCCCTCTATCACATCCAAGGATAATACATCTATTTAGTCTTGAACCTCTAATCGATAAGCTATATCCTTGAGCTGAATAAAAATCTTTCGCCGCCTTTATGAGATCATCACGAGTCCGATATGTAGTACCAAGAAATACATTCCTATCTACTTCCATCAAATTTTGTTGGTTAATCTCTTCATCTGCATGATCTTCCATAAGTGCTTGGTGGAGACTCTTAACAAAAAAAAAAAAAGGTTTCCCAGACTCAAAATTTTAGAATCTTTAAGAGTAGTAATAAAAGAAAATTCTCTCTATACTAACTGGCTATCATAATAATAACTGTTTTGAGATTTTGCTTTGTCAAATAAGCACAAATCCCAAGCAAATAATTACTGAATGGAAGTCACTAAAAGGCTACATAACCAATTAGTGTTTTTCTTAAGCAATGTTCAGTTTCTCATTCATCTCCAATGAAAAAAATAATAATATCAATTTTGATTTTGTAAGCTCGATTTTATACAAAATCTCTACCTTATAAAAAAAAGAAAAGCCTAACACATTATCTGAACCACACTGAATACCAATTTGATAACATCATCAAAGAAAAGTAACACAAAAATAATATGTTTAGAGCAATCCAAAGGAGGATAGGTGAATTCAATGAGCACAGGACTACTAAGAAAAAGATGGCACACAAGGAACCAAAAACTAATGTGCATAATTTCTTATCAGATAATACGTTGCTAGTAAGATGGAGTCACAACTATTTCCTTTCTAAAAGAAATGTATATACAGAAACATATTGCACCTCTAATGTTTAGCAGCTAAGCAAAACCATGTTCTTTCAAAAAAGAGAGAAAAGAAAACGAAACAAGCAAATCTATTATGCATACATGTTAGTATTCGAGTAATATATATTCAGTTCCCACTCTTTATATGTAATTTTGAAGTACATGCAACTGACAATCTCCCGTAAAAATTGAAATTTCGTAAGTGTTCAATTTTAGGAGCAAACACAACTAATTAAATTACTTCCGGTCAATAATATAATGAGGACATTTATTTTAATCTTGGGAAGAAGTAATCAAACCAATTAGGCAATGAGACTAACTATGATAATTGATCAAACCTACAAAATTATAATCCTTCTAAGAAGCAAACACAAATAAACATCTACATATATATTTTGAATGACTAGAGCAATGAAAATATGAGGCCTACGAATTAATCCACAAGACCCACGCGTATTGCTAATAGAATTATTTAATCTATACTTCAAAAATTTCCAATAATTTTTCAACCCAACAAAAAAAAAATTGCCAATAAACAAATTAGTTTTAGATAACAAGGAGATTCGAGACTTACTGAATTTAATCGGATGAAAGCACTAGAAATCAGTCCTTCTTTGATTTTCTTCTTGCATTTATATGTCTTTTTCTTTCTCAAGAGGAGAGGACGATCGAAGAGTGAGAGTGCACAACAACAAATACTCCCTCCGTCTCATAATTATTGTCCAGTTTGGATTTTCATTTTAAATTCAAATTGTACTAAAAGTGAAATCTCAAACTGGACAATAATTTTAGGATAAAGGGAGTATAAAGATGTCGACTATCCCTAATTTCTACATTGCGGTCCTAATTTATTTTTGGAAGGAGATTTGCTGAAATTCTTTTGAAGGAGATTGATATCTCAAAGAGGATAATAAAGCGGTAATACGAACGAAGAGAAGTTAGGAGACTGATCTGCGAGAAAGATTAGGGGGAGAGAGAAATAGATAGTAGTTCGACTTTGAAGGGCAATTTTGGTAAGATATGAAAAATTTGCTCTGGAAACTAAAAACGGTGCTGGCAATATCGCTGGCCAAAATTAAATATGACTACCATGAGATTTTTAATATTTTTTTTGGAATATTCTATTTTAAGGTAAGTTTTAAGCAATGCTCTATTTTATTATTTTTAGTTAGTAAAATTGAGTAATTTTGGCCAAGGTATCCTAGTGAATTTATAGAAAAAGATTAAAAAAAAAAAAAGAATCCTGGTCAAATACCGTACTGGATTTATAAAAAACAAGGATACTTCAAGCTTGCATATTGCAATTTAGTAAACTAAACAAGTGAACAAAAACTAAAAAGAAAAAGGTTGGCACACGCTACTGAAATTTTGAATTGACAAAATCAAATTCATCACTAGATTATAGAAAAAAAAAAGAAGGGAAAAAGAGGCAAAAACTCGAGTTTTTAACTGAAAAAATTATCAAAGGAAGTACCTGGACAAAAATAATTTGAAGAGAAATAAGGTGGAGAGAAGTAGATGTCCCTAATTTTCCAAATCCGAGAGGCACAAAGAGTCGGATTTAGAGAATCCAAGAGGAAGACAACTCGGATTTGTCTAATCCGAAAGCCGTCCAACCTGAAATTTATTAAACTTAACTAAATAATTAATTAAAATTAACTAAGTTTCGAATTTGGCAAATCCGAAAGGTTTCAATAAAATATAATTTATTTTTTGAAAAAAAAATCTAAGTGTTCGAAAATGAAATTTGACTAGAAACGGACCAGCCAAATCCGAGTTGTTGAATAAAATATTATTTTAAATTTTAGAAAAAAATTCCAAGTGTAAAAATAGAATGGAGGGGTCTCGAATTTGTCAAATCCGAAAGATCTGCAGAATCTGCGGAACTCTCGAATTCACCAAATCCGAAAGTACCCCAAACAGTATCTTTCGGATTTGCCAAATCCGAGACATACCAGAAATTTGAGAAAAAAATAATGGACTGGTTTTTACAAGTTCTAACCCTACTTAAACAGCACCAACAACCAATTCATAACAAACTAATTCAACAACAAAACGATCATATTTTCGTAACAAAATAATGTAAAATTCTCAACTAACAATCCAAAATCATTCAAAAACCCTAAAAAGACTAATCAACAATCATTTTTTTCCCTCTCCTAGGAATAGTGAGCGGGGTAAATTTAACTAGCAGGTTGCGCGGCCTGACGGATTTGTGAAACTCTTGTTCCTGCGGCTCTGGACGGATTATAAGAATTGGCTTCACGTTTAGGACTTGCGATTCTCCTCCGAGAGTAATGGTGAGATGTACCTCTTCTTTATGTGGAGTGTGAGATCCTCTCGAAGAACCAACATCGTCCTCTCTTCTTACATTGTCTCCTCCCATTTCCTCCCCTCCTCCCACATTTTCTCCTCCTGGGTTCTCTTGCTCGTGTTGGCCCAAACCTTCCACGTGATCCTGTGATGGCCTGAAAGGACTCCTTCGCTTTCTTTCCTCTCCAATTTTATCTCTTGGCCACTGCTTCATTGTTTCACCGGGCCGGACCTTGTGAGGGGCGACTCGTATCATACTTCACAAGGATTTGAGAATCCTCAATTTCCATCTCATTGTCCTTTCGGAGAGTTAAAGCAGTGTGGATTACGTCCGCGAAATAGTCGAGCACCTTTTCGAGCTCGCCGTCTAGGTTATGGGCTCTACGACGTTTTTCACGGAATGATATGACCCTCATACGGACATTGTTCAGCACTTCACCCTTGAAATCAAATAATGCGTTAACTAAAGGAGTATAATTCAAAATTTATATGAATAGATAAAATGCACTTCCATACGTAGATTAATTGAAAATAAACACTTACATAGACTTTCACCCGGCTCGAGGTTGCCTCATATCTGGCTGATGAGTAGTGCCTCGGATCACTTATCAATTTCACCGAACTTTTGTTATGCCACGCTTCGTACTTCTCTTTAGTTTGACCAGGCTCCCCTTCCTCCAAATCCGTTAGGAATGTTTTAGGCTCTCCTATTCCAATAGGGGCGTACTTTACTATGGTGTTCCACCCAATTTTTCTCAGTAAGCCTACACATGTTGTGTTCGTGAGCATTTTTATTCTCTTGGATATTGACAATCACAGGCCATCGGGGAATTATTTGAATGTAGCCAAACTGTCTCACGACGCTGTCAATTTCATGGGATTCTCGGATAGCCTAGTAGAACATACACGTCCTTGCCATCCAAATGGCACTTCCATGTTTACAACAATCAGGGAGGGTAGGGAGGAGATCCTCGTAGGGTTGCCAAACAAACTATGAAAAAATTGAGAATTAACGAATTACTTCATATAAGAATGGTGGGAAAAAAATAATAAATTGAGAACCTTTTTATGCTTACATCAATGGCTTTTAAGACGGTCAATTGGTCTCTAGAACCCGGGAGACTAGACCTTGGGGGACGTCCTTGTAGGAGTATGAGCAATTCCACCTTTCAATACAAAAAAAATTAAAGGTATTATTTATCCAATAAAAATAATAAAAATATTAGTTATTTTTAAATTAAGAGGATAGGAAATAAACTCACCGATAAGCTAAATGAGCAGTAGGATCCTCTTCAAATCTTTTCAAAATTCTTTGGGGGATGATTCTCGGGATCCGCTCGTATGCCCAAACCTAAATCAATAACAACAACAATAAATAATAATACTTCACAATATAATAAATATTTTTCAAATTGAATTGCCACGTATTGAATAAATAAATACCTGTAGAAGATACACACAGCCAGTTATATTACGTTTCTCATGATGACTAGCCTCGCACAAGCTAGAATACAAGTAAGCAAGTAGAGCTGATCCCCAACTAAGTTTTGCACAATGATTAAAATCTCCTAAATAGTTCAATAAATATAAACCAACACTGTTTTGACTTCTGTCCGGAAACATAAAAGAACCCATAAACCACAAGAGCATTAATCGGGCCCTTTGTTGATACACGACCTCCGGAGAACCTACAAAAACAACACTTCAAATCTTAAAATTTGTTTGGCCAAAAAAGTAATTAATACAAATTCTATTAAAAAATATAAATAAATTTAAATATTACCTTCAGGGATTGCACGTTTCGCCGCTTCCTCTACAACCGAAATCTTAAGAGTATTTCCACTTATTCGACCCTTGGCAAGGGTGAATCCCAACATCTCTTGGCAAATTGATTGCTATTGCGCCACACCACGGTTTGGCGCTTCACCACAAACCATGTCCCCATCGACCCGGAGACCAAATAGGACTTCCACATCTTACAACGTCACGGTCGCCTCACCGAATAGAAAGTGGAAAGTGTGTCTCAGGTCTCCATCGTTTCACCAATGCGGTGACGAGACAATTATCACACTTTTTGCAACCTATTTTCAGTACCCCCTCGAATCCGGCGCTTACCATGAGCCTTCGTACCTGTGGAGGGGTTTTATCACTATAGTAGCACTCCCAAAACTTTTGATCGAACCGACGATTTTTTAAAGGTTCGGTTTTGATAGTTGAATCGGAGCCATGGTAGACTGCTAAACTTCGATGTTTTTTTTGAAGATACAAAAGTTCCCCTCGTATGGGACCGGGCTCAAGAAACCATTCATTATATTGTGGACTGGGTAGTGGACTGGATGAATCCTCCTCCATTAAAGACTACACCACAAAAAAAAAAATACTATAAACAACACTATATATACATAAACAAAAAAAAAAAAAGAAAGAACAATTCCACACATTTGTTTCTCAATTGTTAGAGTACTTTTCCACCAAACCTTAAACAACATCAATAAGCTTCTAATCCAGGATATTAACCTACACGTGATTGAACCATCCAACATACATGCATGCTCCTTTTCAAAAAAAAAAAAAAAAACTACATGCATGCTTAGAGATAATTATACATTTTCCTCAAATAATCACCATCCAACATTTATCCAATTCCCACATTTAGGGAGGAAATAATCCTTCGGATTACCCAATTTCAACACTTTCAATAACAACACTATAAAAATACACTCTCGGATTACCCAATTCCAACATTTGGGAGGCAAAAAAAAATCACCATCGCATCAATAAAATATGCACAATAACAACAAATTCGAACATATTAATCATTCCAAATACTATCCGCAGCAACAATTCAAAAAAAAAAATTAGGGCAAAATTAAATTGGGGAAAAAATTAGGACAAATCTGAAAGGGAGAAGGATGTTACCTTTGTATTGGAAACGACGCCGGAGGCAGCGGTGGAGAGGGAGAAGGATGACGGTAGTAGCGGTGGAGCAGTGGAGGAGTGGTGTTGGTGGAGGTGGTGGTGGTGGTGTTCACGGAGGTGGTGCGTGGTGGTGGTGTGGGAACGGCGGTGATGGGTGAATGGCGGCGACGGAGTGGTAGAGACCGGCGGTGATGGGGGAACGGCGGTGGTGGAGTGGATTTGGCCAAGAGTGGCGGATTTACGTGGTGGTGGAAGGAGGAGCCACGGCAGTGGTAGAGCAAAATCAGAGGGGGGCTGAAAATGAATTGGGGGGGGAAGAAGGTCAACGCTTTATATACCCCCGACTGACTCGGATTTGGCAAATCCGAGAGACCCCTTTATAAGAAGTCTCGGATTAGGCAAATCCGATATCAGAGAAACAGGCACACTCGGATTTGCCAAATTCGAAAGGTCTTCTAATTGTGGGTCTCGAATTTGGCAAATCCGAGTCATCTTACCCTCAAAAAAAATAGAGAAACAGGGCAGACTCGGATTTGATAAATCCGAGCCGTGTACTAAATGGTAAGTTTCGGATTTGGCAAATCCGAGGGTTACCTAATTGTTAATAAGGTCAATTTTGTTTTACCAATTCTCAAAACCTGTAAACATCCAACAACTTCCATCACACTATACTCTATGATAATAGTTCAATACAAACATCAAACAAGATATGAATGAAATGATCAATCCAAGAGATAACACTGCATAATAAGGTGTCCTACAAAATATAACAACAAACTAATCACTTTCATGCTCCCATTCGTCCACCAAACGTGTTCTATCTACTTGGGGATGCGAGTGAGGACACGAATTAGCATCGTGATCTCCTCCGCATCGCGAGCACAGTAATCCATTTTCATTACTTGTTCGCCGAGCACGGTAATCCATTTGTATCTTGCATCTCTTTCTTTGGTGTCGGTCCGGACTGCCAATTTGCACGAGCTTCTCGTAATTAGGATAGCGTTTCCAATCAACTATAGGCCATTGTCGCTCATCAGGCACCGATGAAAAACCATTGTATTCGAATTGTTTGATCCATGTTTGGCGCCTCCAACACTTATGGTATAGGAAAATATGCCGATCACCTTTTTTACGTGCGATGGAAAGTGCATGCATACTCAACATCCGGTACTCTTGCTATTTCTTGCACGAATACCTTTTGGCGTTATAGGTAGCCGTATACACCGTCCCACCCCTCCCACTAGGCTGTGTCGGCCAAAAACCCAACCAACTATCATCGTCGCCATCGAACAGTTCAGCATCATAGGTGACGGCTTTGTTGTTCTTCTCTTTGTAGACTTTCCATCTCTCAGTGGGGATGGGTGTACCACAACTCGTCGCCAATAACAATTCTTCTCGGTAAAATTTAACGATTTTGTGGAATGTAGCATCGATCATAACTCTAATGGGCAAAAACTGGATTCCTTTTAGGGCATTGTTGTAACTCTCGGAAATGTTGGTAGTTGTGACTCCCCAACGACGACGTCCGACTTTCAAACGAGTCCAATTACACCCCTCTATGTTACGAAGATACTCCCATGCTTCAGGTTTTAATTCGCGGAGCTCTTGCCTCAGTCGCTTGATTTTTTCAAAATTAAGCGTCTTTCCCATATTTTGGCATAACCGTTTGATTCTCGCACTCACTATACTTCGACACTAAATTGCTCCGAACGTGCCAGAGGCAATACACGTGGGCCCCATCACCCAAATTGCTACATTATGATATTTTCGACATTGCCCTCAAAAGCCCAGCGTTACGGTCAGAAATCACACTAACTTTGGTATCACCCACAACATGATACTTCAAATATTTCATGAAAAATGTCCAACTTTCAGTGGTCTCTTCATCCACCACGATGAATGCAACCGGTAAAATGTGTTTGTTTGCAGTATACACCACAGCAACTAGCAACTTACCCTTGTATCCCCCACGTAGGTGTGTTCCATCAACAGAAATCACCGGCGGATATTCAAGGAAAGTCGCAGCCCCTGGTGCAAATGACCAAAACACATATTTAAAAGTCCTTCTTCCCATATTCCAACCTTCTTCTCCCTCCTTCCATTCCCATTCCACTACAGTTTCAGGATTAGTACTCTTTAAGTGCTTCAATATACCTGTGTATCAAGTTTGCCCAAGTTAAATATATGTCAATACAAGTAAATAAAATAAATTTATTGAGATTTATCACAATTGAAATTTACCTAGGAAGATCTTCAAAATTGGAGGACCAATCACCATAAACCGCCTCTATGGCTTTCCTCCTCCCGTTCCACGCCTTTTTGTACGGGACATCAACTTTTACCAACTCCTTCACATTTTTTTGCACCGATTTTACCATGTAATCCACGTTGTTTGCAACCTTTCTCATGATTAGTCTAGCAATAAATGTCGAGTCCGCACAATGGTTGTCATTATCGTTAACCACCCTCATGCAATTGTGTGCGGACAGCCATTTCACTATTTGATGCAAGTCATGCTTTACTAGTAACACGCGGATCCTCTATTTGCATATAGGTTCGCCATCTTGGGAAAGGGGGAATCTAATGTCCTACATCAAACGCCCACGTCTTAGGATTACTCGCGATAACCTTTAACTCCCTTTTATGGTGGATGTTCCACAACTTCACGGCATGTTTCATTTCTCCTTGAGACCTGAAACAAACTTTAATGCCCATCCCTTTGAAAGTCTCGTCCCAAATTTTTATATCAAGATCATCCTTGTAAACACACGACGTATTCCTTTCACCCATTTCCTTATACACATGGTGCTGGAGAAATAGATTTAGTTCTATTTCTTCATTTACCAATTCTTCATCATCACTTTCATCATCATCACTAGGATCTCGTGCTTCTGAGCTTTGCTTGGAGCTACGTAGTCGGAATCATTATCATTCATATGATCATCTTGTGCAAATAAATTTTCACCATCTTCTTCATGAACCCGTGAAATACTTGCTTGTTCTTGCCTTGGACCATCTTGTTCACCCTCATCCATGTGATCATCTTGTGCAAAGAAAGATCCACCATAATGATTATTCCCATCTTCTTGGTTAGTGATATCCTCCGTCTCAATGTACAAATCCACACTTGTCATTGGCTCGAGGTGATAGATGATCCCAACATGTGAATCATTCTTTATCTTCATGACGCGCCTTACACCATGAGTCACAAATATTAACGAAATGTGGAGTTTCCTAACTATTTCAAGATTCCAACTGAACGTCACACAAATCAAACCAACCAACTCATCATATGACAACCTACTATCAATAACAAGAGTGCCGTCCGGCTTGTTCTCAAATGTGTTCACTACACCATTCTCTATCATATACTTGCTTCTATGAAACAAATTAAGTATGTATAGCCGTGCGTGGACATTTTAACTGTTTATTAAGGGACAAAAAAATCGTTAATTATATTAATCGTAATCTCATTAAAAAAAAAACACACACACACACACACAACAATTCTCACCTAAAAAAAACAACAACAACTCCTTTCTCATTAAATTATCCCTAAATCCTATCAATTATCCATACAAACAAAATCCATCCAAATTAGTTAAATTAACCCCTATCAATTCTTAAAACAATAATAATCCTAACCTATAAACTCAACAACAACATCTACATTACCATATTACATTCACAATCATCAATACTAAGCCCTACCAATCTTCCATCTTCAAACAATATAAATACACAACAAAATAACTAATAAAACATTAATTTAATGACTAACCTCGTTAGAATAACGATTCTTGTTGCATTTAGCGGTAATGTGCGTCCAAAATCCGAAGAACTCCGGCCACAACCTTCCCTAGCCCTCAAAAATTGAAAAATCTAATCTGAAAGGAAGCTGCAACTTTTTCTTTTTATATCACGTTGTTTCGGATTCGCCAAATCCGAGAGTCACTATTCATGTGAGGCTCTCGGATTTGGCAAATTCAAATGTCCGTCACCTTATCCCATCCGATTTAATACATCCAACAACCTTATCCACAACGACGGATTACCCTTGAATTGAAAGGCAGTTCTCGGATTTGGCTAATCCGAATCATAACCCTAAACCCTAGATGTCATATTTGGCAAATCCGGAACCACTGTTCTAAATTTTGAATTTGTCCACCATTTTAAAAGTATTTTTGGAATATTAAATTTTAAAACCTTTCGGATTTCTCAAATCCGACGTTACTGTTCACCTGTTGATCTTATTTTTCATATTTTACAAAATAACAAAAATATATAATTTTTATTATATTTTATTATTTTAGATCTGGGAAATCCGAGAGTCTGTTTAATTAGGCTCTCGGATTTGACAAATGCGAGACAACTAATTTTGTCAAAAAAAAAGTAAATTTTTTTTGTCCACATCAATTATTTTAAATTTTTTGGCCGAAGCACCCGCAAAAACTCCAGGTAGAAAAATCAAGAAACTAAAACATATAAACAGTTGGAGACTTGGACAAAAAGAGAATGATGGCAATAAGCCAACTAAACAATACTTTCTCCTTAGTCTTTTTCCACCAAGATGTCCCTTTCACTTGAAAATATTTTGTTCCAGAGTGCAGTGTTTTCAAAATTAGACAAAATTAATATTCCTGTTTTCATATTTATCTTTCCTAAACTATCCTTCTTTTTAAGTATCTATTACTTAATTACTAATGATAATTGTTGTACTAATTGATGTCTAATGGTTTGACACATCTTCCACTAATGATAGGGTTGAGATGGTTTGTAATGTTGTATTTCCCCCCCTTTTTTTAATTAATGCACCTACTTCGTTAAATATAAAATGGAAAAGTCTATTATAATTTGGTGAGAACTAAGTGTATTACAGGACTAATCTAATCTCATCAATTTCCACAAATAAGTTTCATTAGCAAGATAATTCAAATGGGCTTTTAAATTAAATTGTGGTCATTGATTCACAATTTTTTTCTTTTTGGCTTCCTCAAGATAGGATCTTTTATTTATTTGTTTAAATTGAAGAAAAATATAAAATACTAGCATTTTACTAATAAATAACTACAACGAACTTTGACTCCTTTTATATAAGCATTAATTTAGGAAAAAATGTTGTTTTGTAGGTCCCTTATAATATCAATTTTAATTTATTTTATCTGATTACTTTATCGAAACTGAAATTATATAGCAAAATAAATATTAAAATAAGACCAAAAAAAATAAAAAACATTCTCAGCTATGCCTATCAACTTCAATGAAACATAGAAGCAAAAAGGTACAAATCTCCTTGGAATAGAACCAAGGCTGTAGTTGTCATTTCAACCAATCAAGGAATTGATCCACTTTTACACGTTAACTTTCCACATCGTCCATGTCACCCGTTCAATTCCGAAGTCCAAATACACACAGAGTGGAACGAAAAAGAATAGTATATGTCTTTGCCTCTGCATAAAAATTCACGAAATTCAACCAACAAATGTACATAATTATACATACTTATCACTGTAATATGTTATTGATTTCATCTTCTTCATAGGGTTCAAGGAAGAATTGAACCCTTTTTTTTTGGGTTTGATTTTGTTTTCTGGGTTGGATGATTGAAGATTTCAATAAAAGAATAATAATAGAGCAGCATGGTGAGTGTTGAGACGGCGGTTTTGGAGTTTCTGATTCCGTCATGGTGGGAGGTGCAAGTCACGGTGGCCACGGCGGCTTTCGTGGTGGTGGCCTACTGGTTCTTTACTTTTGGTGGGCCCTCCGGCGGCGGAGAAGGGAATAACGGTGACAATCGGTTGCTGGTTGGCGGCGATGAAATTGAGGAAAAAGATAAAGCTGTCTCAGTAATTTCTCTACTTCCCGCTCTCGTTTCATTTTTTTTTCTTTTTTTTTTTTTGGGCTTTGAGGTTTTAGTTTTTTCTTCACCTCTTGATGCTCATGGTGAATTTCATGATCCTTTTGTTGGATATGTTATGTTTGTCCGTTTTTTTTTCTTTTTTTCCTTTATTTGAAATTCCAAGTGATCCTAAGTAATAATTTGGTCAAAGTTGCGATGATTGGAGTGAAATGATCAGGGACCCGCCTCCGGGGTTAATTTGTGTGACTTTCTGGGTTGTTCAAGAATGAATCTTTGTTATGGAATAATGCCAATCAAGGAGAACGTTTTGTGAGACTGTGATTGAGTTTGGGATGCCAAATGCCTTTTTTTTTTTTTTTTTTCGGGATATTGAAAATCAATAACCAACTATATGATCCTTGATTGTTTCAAAGTGTTTTAACAAATCTTTTGATGGTGGTTGATGAAAAATTTGTTTAGTTCAAGTTCTTTGAGGTTATGTAACCAGAGTTCTGTCAATTAGGAGATTAAACTAAACGGGCTTAATTCTGATCTTCCATTCAACTATAAGCATATGATGATCTTGTTCCACGTTAGCTCGTAAGTTATCAATTTGACTATTTTAAAGGCTAAATTTTGTTTATGAGTCCTTTTGGTTTGAAGATTCACCGAAACAAAGCCTGAAAGTCTTCCAGAGGGGCTGGCGACACTTGATTGCTTATTTCAGACGCTCAAGGACATGTAGACAGTCACCTGTCCCTTTGGAAAAACAGTGTTTTAAAATGGTTTGATATGTTTTTGAAGTAATCTTAACTTAATTTAATTGCGATTGTTCCTTACACTCCACATTGTGACTTCAATGTTGCCCCTTTATTTGATTTCGGTTTTCTTACGTTCCACATTGTTGCTCTAAATTGTTACTTCAAATGTTCCCCCTTTCATTTAATAAGTTTTTTTTCAGCACACCAACTTTAACGTCTTATTGCCCTTTAAATGTAAGAAAAAAACATTTGCTTGATACCTGGAAGCTTATACCCTGACCTGTTGTGGTAGCAAACTCACCTAAAACTGTGGAATCTTTAGGTGAATGTAATATTTGCAGACAAATTTTAAAGCCATTTGTTTTGGAGTTCGGACACTGAAGAGCATATAGGGCCATTTGGAAGCACACAATTGTGGCCAAGGAGTAGAGAATTTCAGCTTAGTTCATTACAATGAATTTCAATGATCACCAGGCTGGGGCAAAATAGTGTTTACTTGGCTATTTTTTTGCTGAAAATTATATTATGCTCTAATTAAATACACTTGTTGAAATGCTATGAAACAGAACAAGAATCAGAGTTGGTGTTTTACTATCTTCCATGTAGTTTTTGGCCGTGGCCTATTAAATGTATTGATCATTTCTTGATTACTTTTTTGTCTAGTATTTTCAGTTTATTACATTCCCGTTCAAGCTTGTCCTACTAGGATACCGTATGGTGATGTGAATATGGTGGTTTTGTGGTTGCACACTGGTGTCACCAAAATAACAGTTCTCTTAATTGCTTCTAAAAGAATGACTAATTAGTTTACCGCTGTTAAGAATGTTACTTTGGGAAGAGATTTTGTTTCCCTCTTAAACCTTGTGTTGAGTATCTGAAGGTCTAAGGCCTTAGGGGTAGAAGCTGTCTTGACATTAAATTGATTGGTTTTGAGTCAGATGGAACTATGGAAGTTGCGTCAATGGAATATTGATCCTCTGAATCTAATATCTGCATTGAGATCTGTCAGCTCCCTGTGCGGAGACACAGCTATAAATGGTGGAATTTAATTTCTATCCTTCCAAACATTGATCTCACCTTACTTTTTCTTTTGACCAATAAGAACTGAAAACAATCACAAACAGTAGCAAACCACTACATCCTTGTTTGTAGAATTCTACGGTACCACCAACAGCTTCACGAGATAATGCATGGCATATTTTCTTTCTTTCATAAGCCGTTTATAAGGGGATATACTGGTACTTATTTTCTTGAGTAGTTGCTATTTTTTTCTAATTATTCATTTCGGGAATAATATTCCAGTTGTTTGACATCCAGTCGTGCCTATATTTTGTAGATAAGTCAAATCAAGGGAGAGCCTCAGGCTAATTCTGCGTACATGGTTAAGGTAATTTTTTTTATGTAACTATTGTTTCGCTCTGATTTTTAGTTTAGTAACTTTTATTCTTCGAAGGAGTTAAAGATGATTTCAATTATTTTAACCGTATGTGTTGGTCAGTTTGCTTGACTGATGGAATTTTTACTTTTTGGCAGGTAGAACTCCTGGCAGCTAAGAATCTTGTGGGTGCGAATTTAAATGGTACATCAGATCCTTATGCAATCATCACATGTGGTTCAGAAAAGAGATTTAGGTAGATATAATTGATCTTGATTCCATTGTATTCTATAGTCCTTATTTGCATGTGAAGGGTATTTTATCCGTTTGCTTTTAGAAACTGGATAGTTTTTGGATATCTTAAACTAAAATCAAACAGTTAAGAGTAATGCGATACACAGTGTCCCGCAGAACTATTCTGATGATGCATTAGGGTCGGCGGATTTCAAATAAGTATCATCTTGTTTGTATGGGTAGAGGAAACTTCCATTGTTACAGTTCTAATGTCAAGGAATAGAGATAACAAGAACAAGCAGAATCTCTTTTTAGCGTACTTGCCTCCTCTAATTGGCATTAATGTAGAACAATCACAAAATTCGGTATTTTTTAATATTGGAGATGTTTTACAGGATTGTAGTCCCTGTTATACTAAAGTGCCAATGTTTAGATGTTTTAATTTAGACTTTCGATCCTGGAAATTTAGAGAAAGCCCCAATGTGAGAATTATGGGCATTTATTTATAGTGACATCATTATGCATAAGGAGATTGAGTAGTTTCTACTTGGCTTTTGCAATTCACAACCTTAAAGAAATTCTAGTTCTAAGACCAAGTATGTTTTAGATTGAATTTGATTGTATACTATAGAAAGATGTATCCATAGATTTGGCAGAAATGCTGTTCAGGTTCTCTAGGTATTCTTTCAAGTATTGAATGATTTTTTTTCTTCCCTGCTTGGTAAAGCTGCATCTATGATTGCATACCTGTGCTTATGGGCATAGCTGACACCCATCTTTTGTTACTTAATACAGCTCAATGGTTCCTGGTTCAAGAAATCCGATGTGGGGAGAGGAGTTTAACTTTCCTGTTGATGAACTTCCTGTAGAGGTAAATAACTTCAATCTTTTGGCTTGCTATGCTTTCTGGAGGCTTTTTATGTTTAGTTCCGAAACCTTCATCCACATTTGGACATTTTGGGTTGAGTATTAGTCTGTCTTCTAAGTCAATCAGGTTACAATTAATACACATTTCTTTGTTGTTTTGATGTACTTTTGTATTATGGACCATGGAGTAGTCCTGGATAATTCGTAAGTGTCTCTGCTGGGAGAATCATCTATATTTATGCCACTTATCTATTATCTGTATGACATATATGCTACCTTTAGTCAGTGGCATTAATGCATTATGACTACCAGTCTACCTACTTTCACTATTTTCCTCTTAACTTTTCATCTACTTTGAGTACCAACCATTTTTAGCCATGTTTCTCTCCAAGAGGCAGTGAATCTGGTATTTAATTTGGATAAGCACTTAATCGTTGTAAGAAATAACTGTAAGAATGTTCCTCTGTTGTAATTGTATGTGTAAATTGACATAATGACTGAATGAATGTGTTCTTCGAGTACTTTCAAAACCATAATTTGGCAGAAAATCTATGAATTTTGGTGCTATGTCCCAATAGTAACTCAATTTAAATAAGTTGTTCAAATGAACCTTGGAGAAGATGGAAAGATTAACTTAGAGAAAGTGTAAGCAAAGCCCTGAAGGCACAATATGCAAGGTGTGGCTTGCAGTTGCAAAATGAATTAACCGACTTTCATGTATTATGTGTGTAAGGCCATCATCAGTATTCAGTTTGGGAAGACAAGGTGAATCAGAGACAAATGCCATAGGGAATTATCAGCTTTCAAAATTCAGTCAAAGTGCATATTACGGATATATGATATAGCTAATTAGTGTGGTGCTTATCAAATTTGGAATAATCAACTAACCCTCTTAGATCTGTATCTTAGTATGCCTCATCCGAGCTATTCTTTTTGCTGTAGACTACATTATGCATGTTATTCGCCTTGGCAGTACGGGCTCCCGGTCCAATGTAAAAGAGTAGCAAAAGATGATTTGTCTTTCTCCAATTTCCCAATAAATGTATACTTTCTTACTTCAGTGTCATGTAGCAGTATTAAATGTCTTTTCATGTGATTTACGTTTACTTGAGATACAATAGATGGTCGAATTTCCTCAATGCAAATTTGAGAACTTGGACGCTAGATTTTTCAAGAACGGTGAATACTTTTCCTTTACTGCTGCTTTCAGCACTGCATTTGTTAAACTATTAGTGAAATGGATATAATTAGTAGTAGTTCTAAGTGATCAGGTAATTTTTCACTTTGGTGGAGAGGATCAATATTCTTTTTTTTTTTTAGTTTGTTACATGCTAACTGGTAAATTTTATGGATTCCAATCTGAATTTTGGTTTGATATTACTTTCCTACATTTCTGGGCAGATTAATGTGACTATATATGATTGGGACATAATTTGGAAAAGTGCAGTTCTTGGTTCTGTAACTATTCCTATTGAAAACGAAGGCCAAACTGGTGCAGTATGGTACTCATTGGATAGCACATCTGGCCAGGTAGACAATTGTTTGAATTCACATCCATGCTTAAGACTTATATTGTACTTATGTTGTCCATCCATCCTTGCCATTACTCAAAAAGCTAGCATTGTTCTTTTCAGGTCTGTCTCCATATCAAGACAATTAAGCTCCATAGGAACTCTTCCAGGTACTTTGTGGGTGGGTGTGTGTATGTGGGTGTGTGGTTCATGTAGCATATAATCCTGAAGCATTTTGTTTCCCTGGTGTTTCTTTTTAAATTTAAAGGAAAATCTTCTGGGTGGATACATATATTTTCAGGTGTATCAGATTTGGTGTGTAACTGAGTTTCAAAATAGTTTGTTTGTCAGCATTCTTAGACTAAAATGGTATCTGGAGGATAGTTAATTTATGAATAGAATCAGATATCCGTATATGCTGACAAAAGTATTAATTAAGTTATAAAGTGATTCATTGGGTTTAATTTTTTTTTTTTTTTTTGGTGATATTCTTTTATTGGGTTTTCATGGTTGTCATTAATGGAATGTCATCATCTTTTCTTGTGGATCAGTGTTTTCTCTACTCTGATCGCATTATCTCCGTGCTAACTCTCCAGTAAACTTTTTTACTGTTACTAAATAAGATGTTATGTTCAGGGAATTGAACGGATATGGTGGTACCAACCCAAGGAAGAGGCCAACCGATAAAGAGGGTCCAACAGTTGTTCATCAAAGACCAGGGCCGCTTCAAACAATTTTTGGTTTTCTTCCAGATGAGGCAAGACCAGCACTACTACTATCATAACTATTTCTTTTTTCCAGCACTCTTCGAAGGAAAGTTTACTGATGCAGAAGCATTTTTGTTGACATGGATCAAATTTGACCAGGTTGTTGAGCACAGTTATTCATGTGCACTTGAGAGGTCATTTCTCTATCATGGTCGAATGTACGTCTCCGCGTGGAACATCTGTTTTCATTCTAATGTATTCTCGAAGCAAATGAAGGTTAACTTCACGTCTTAAATTGCAAGTTCTATTCTTGGTTATTGAATTATCTCACGTTCGTGGAAACTGTATATCTATGCCTATGTTTTTCTCTGTGTGGAGAGAGAGAGCAAAATAAACAAACACCCTTGTTTTTTTGTTGCGGGCTATCACTTTCGCAGTTTGATGATAAGTGGAGAAACTTTGTCTCCCTTGCAATGGTATTTCACATAGTCTGCTTGCCATATTATGGCTAATACTTTTGTAGTTTGATGATGCCTTGCCTTCGAACTTTCACATCGTCTGCTTACCATATTCTTCATTGTAACGGTCACGCTGCAGTTGCTAACTGTTGTTATATTTTGTTGCTAATGCACTGCAGCTCAGCATTTCTCAATGACAAACTTTGACTTTTGGTTGGCAGGTTATTATACCTTTTGGAGATATCGACGAGGTACAAACTTCTTTATTTCTTTTTAATACTTTCTTTCCAAAAAATTGAAAGGTAAATCTAATGATGCTTTGACTGATGCTACCATTTTTTCAGATAAAGAGAAGCCAGCATGCAGTCATAAATCCGGCTATCACAATAGTTCTTCGCATGGGTGCTGGTGGACTTGGAGTGCCACCTCTAGGAAGCCCTGATGGTTGTTATTCCTTCACACCTTTTCAATTTCAGAAGCTATTCATGTGGAATTCGATCTCACCCTGGATTACTTGTTAACGTATTAATAGACCAGATAATATTTCCTGTTTGACGAATAGAACTTCTTTTTGGGTAAATGGTAAATAACTGGAAGCGTTGTTTGAATGCCACTTCATTACAAAAAGCATTGTTTGCTTTTAGGCCTGACATGAAGAAGAGGCTGTTTGGAACAGTTGCATAAAAACTTATAACTGGAAACGTGATATTATTGTGGTTGTGGAATTCTAGAAAGGAGATTTCATGATTCGCATGGGCAGGAACACTTTTATTCTTGTGATTAAGAATTGACTTGAGATGAAGCATTACTTCGAAATTAAGTACTTTCTGCTTTGATGATGCAAGTTTTCAGCCCTTTGCCAACTCCATTTAGTGCTTTGCATTAGCAGTGTTTCAGTTCATGTTTCCTTCTCTTATTTGAGCTCGACACACAGTAAGTAGTCGTGAAGAATAGGCTATATTGACATGGCTCCTGTTGACCACATGCATGTTCTTCTCTTCCCCTGCTATGTATGACACATTTGGGATGTGTACTCTAATGAGTACAGTATAGAGTGGTAGATGTGTTTTTATCAGGCTTACTTTAGACAGATATCTTTTTTTTTTTTTTTTTTGTGGGAGTTCCACCATAGTATCGCTGTTATTAGCATCATCATTATAGTTTTTAAAGGGAAATGTACTATCAACTTTATCCCAGTATGTGCGTTCAGCCGGACTTTCTACTAACATGTGGATGTGAAACTTTCCGTCATTGAACTGAAGCTTCAGTTTATGTTGAAAAACACATGTATCTTTTTATCGACTTCTGGCACTGTGTAGCAGTGCACTTACCTTCTGTTACTTTGTTTTGTGATAACAAATATTATTATTCAGGGAAAATTAACTAGAGGGTATATTGACAGAATGATTAATGGTAACTGTTTTTATCAGTAGCCACTCTTTGTTTTATGGAACTCACATTATTTAGTGTTTTCTACTTTCAAGAATGAGCTGAGAAGTCACCTTGGTTTTCTTATATTTACCATGTCTGTTTCGTTGAAAATTTGATGGGTTTTTTTTTTTTTTTTTTTTTGAAAGGGAAAATTTGATGGTTATGCATTAGTTTACCGTGTTTGAAAATTTACAGGTCGAGTTAGATATAAATTTGCGTCATTTTGGAATAGAAACCATGCTTTGAGAGCTTTACAGCGTGCTGCAAAGAACTATCACACCATGCTGGAAGCCGAAAAGAAGGTGATTTTCATGGTCCTCATATGTTTGTGGAATATGTCTCACTACAATTATGGAATTCAATATTTTTAGTACTTTTCCACCTGTGGTTAGGAGCTTAAGATTTTTTGAAATTGTTTCTTATATGTTTGTTCCTGTCACTTGAGATTCAACTATTAAACCTTTGTTAAATCAATTTCAAATGTGATATGGTAGGTTTTGTGAAATAAAGAAATATCAGTAGCTTATGGCAGTTGTAAAAGATATGTGTAAAGATGTAACATGTAAAAGATGGCAATGAGATCGTCAGGTTGAATCCCTGATACTATAGGTTGGTATCAAAGATCAGCTTTGAGCCTATACCTTTTTGCCTTGAGTATTTACAGAAGACCATTATTAATGCATAACATTTTGAAACAAGACAACAACCCCTAATCTAACTTTGGGTTGGTTCTATGGATCATATGTCACTATTGTATTCTATCAACGCACTGATCTTCATTTAAATTTAAATTCATGACTGAGTCATACTGGGGGAGGACTTGAAAAGAAAGTAGCAGAGAAGACATGGCTTATGTTGATAAAGAGGAAAGTATGTGTTTCGACCGAGCATGATGGGGACATATGATTCACATATCCAACCCAACATAGTGGGTAAAGGCTTCTTTTTCTTCATGTCATTTTTATTTGATTAGATATGTCGGTGCTGTCAATAACGGGAAGGTTTGATTTAAGGATGGTCTCGTCAGTGCTTGCTGGATTTTTTTCTTTTGAGATTATTACTTTTATGTTGTAAGTATTGAAATGGAAAAGTTATAGGGCATTGAGGGTATTTATGCTCTTCTCAATGAGAAACAGTTATTTGACTGTAGTTTTGTGAATTAAGTCATGATTAGTTACCTTAGTCTAACAAAGTCTTATTTCAGCCTTATTTCCTTTGTTTAGTTTGTTGATTGTTGATTTTCTTGACTAGCCGTCAAACTTTTCAACCAATAGAATCTATCAATGAGTATCTTGCAGCAACTTTTATAGGACCCGTGTGATTAGGTTATCGTCCCTTACATTTTAACATTGTTTCTAAGTGATCCTTTCCCTGTCTCACCTTCTAAAACGTATGTAGATTAACTTCAAAGCAATGATTTGGTTTTTATTATCTTTATTTATTTTCCTCTGTCTCTGCCTGATTATGCAAACCTAAGCCACGGCTCTAAAGCCAATTGCTTCTTTAAATGTAATTTGATTTTAAAGTGATGTTGGTAAACTAGGTGGAATCATTTGGCTTCCTGAATTTTCATGGCCTTTTTTTGTCTGTATATAGCAACCGTCTTCAATGTGGTTATGGATGTTTTCTCAAAGGTGCTGTTAAGTTTTGGTTGCCCAGTTGCTTTGTTACACAGCACATTGAAAACCATTTTCTCTCTTAATTTTTGGTGTTCGTTTCTCTTGCAGTGGTTTCTGGATTCTTAATTCATTTATTGTTGGTTTTGAAAACCTGGATTTTATTTTTATTTCTTTTTTTTTTTTTTGAAAACCTTTCTTGTCTTCTTATTTTTAGAACATGATTAAAGAAAGAGAAACCTGATGTTAGACCTAACATGTTTTTCTGCTTTGAAAAGAAATATAATGTGTCAAGATGTTTGTCTTGCTGAATTTTTTTTTCTGAACAGATGTACGAAATGAATGCCTTGGTTGCTGTCGATTGAACTTGTTTTCTTTTATGAGGAAATCCTTGGTGAAAGGTTAATTCTATTAATAAATTGAGCAAGAAAGCACACTATAGTCACCAGTTTACAACTTCCTTATCTATCAAAAACTTCCTGAACTAAGTATATACATCAAATATACATGCGAGCTAAAAAAACTAACACACAGAATAGTTTTCCAAAATTCTTCGTTCTTCATTAGACCAGGGTCTTTTCTGTTTTCCCAGAAGTCTAACTTTTAACTCATACTGAACCAGCTTCACCAAATCCGAAACTTGTCTTACCACACCTATAAACATCCTCCTGTTCTGCTCTTCCCAAACATGATAAAGTACTGCATTAACTGCTGTCCAGAGTATAGCCCTTCTCAACTTAGCTCCTTTCCAGATTTGCAGTATCTGTGCCTGCCACCTATCCATCCTCCTGTCCATCCTTCTACTGCCTAACCAGTTTTGAATTTGTAGCACAACATCATATGCATAACAACATTCAAAAAACAGATGCTGAGCTGATTCTTCCTCTGTCTCACACAAAACACATGAACAATCTACCACAGGAACATTCATGGCCTTTAATCTGTCTCTAGTCAAAATTTTTTGCCTCCATACATGCCAACTAATGAAGGCATGTTTAGGCAATGATAAAGACGACCATACACATTGTGATCCCTTCCATTTTTCTTTACTGCCCCTCAACCAATTATACCCAGAACTGATAGAATAACTACCATTAACAGCACCTGTCCATCTATTACCATCAAACCCACCCCTAGCAAGATCCCTCACTTTCAGAATCTGTTTCCAATGCCAACTGCTATCCGATTTGGGCATTGCATTCCATAAATCAGTTTTTGTCAAATAGACAGAGTGGATCCATTTGATCCATAAACTGTCAGTTTTCTGTGCTGAACACCAAACCTGCTTAAGTATGGCAGCTCTGTTCCAGACTTTGATATCCCGGATACCTAACCCTCCTTCTGACTTTTTCTGACAAATATCTTCCCATTTAACTAGATATATTGCTCTGCCACTACTTTTAGCTCCCCATAAAAATTCTCTGCATATTCTATTGACAGCATTTATAATACTGTGTGGCAGGATAAATATAGAACTCCAATGCACATGAGTATGTGTTTTACTTTCTTGGATATACAGGTTTTTCTTGCTTTTGTTTTGTTCTCGTGCTTAGGTTGAATGTCCAGTACTTTCACGGAAGCATAGAGCAGTTTTCCTTTGAAAGCTGGTTGTTTCTGGGTACTTCCTTTCCAATGGGTTGATAAGTTAAAGAAAGGATGTATTTTCATTTGTAGCGTGCTAAATCTTTGGAACTATTTAACTTAATCTTTTTATGCGTTGTTTATTCTCCATTTGATTTTTGATTTTTTTTTTTGGTGTACAGGAAAAGGAGCAATCTGCTCTACGTGCCCATAGCAGTTCTCTGAGGCGTCCCAAGGGTCAAGATAAGGTTCCAATTAAAAGTGAAGTGAAGTTTCAGCCATTTATCAAGGAGGATGTATTATCCAGTATATATAATGTACATATTTTTTTCACCTTGATCTTTGTGATTTGAACTTCTAAATGGGCTAAAGTTTCTAATGAGAAAATTCTCAGGATACTTTCCCATGCACTGCTGAGCAGTTCTTTGAATTACTGCTGAAGGATGGTTCAACCTTCACAAATGACTATCGGGCAGTTCGGAAGGATACTAATCTAGTGGTGGGTAACTACTGTTGCTATTGCTATTGAAACTTGACTGTTACATGTTTTTTAGTTGGTACCTAATCTGCCGATCAGATTTGCTACATGAAAACTGTTTTCTCGGTCAACTGTCTTTTACTATAATGGCCAACCACAGTGAACTTGGGCATTTGTGATTTGTGAAACGGTAGCTTTATGAAAATTTACCACCATCTTGCTGTTAAGTTTTAATTGTTTGATCTGAAGATGAACATGGAGGTTGTTTGAGGTGATGAAGTGATCAATTATCTACACGATCAATTATCGTGTAATCAACATACAAGGGCAAGCTATTTGAATGAATATGCAGTAATTGGGAATATTGTTGTGGCTTTCTGGCTTTAATTATCGTTGCTATTTTGCACGGGCCATAGAAACTTTGAACTGTATATTCAATGGTAAAATTTTCTTCTTATGCTCTATAAATTTGTGTAATACTAGTTGAAATGATGGTAGCAGGATTTTGTATGAGCCAGACAAGTCACCCATGATAACAAAGTATGATAAAGATTGTCATTATGAGTTGTTAGTGTACAGGTACTTAGTTATCAAGACTGAATAGGACAACTGACTTGATGAATGAACTGCTTAGATAGATCGCATTATCAGATGTTCAGTTTGCATCCAAAAGCAGCTCAAAGATATTGTTATGTGTGTAAGGTTTGATTTTGGTAAAAGTTTGGGCTTTTTCCTTCCATAATGTTGAAGCATAGTTTCTGGAGCCTTCCATATCCTTTTATAAATGTTGGAGTGTATCTTCCTGGGGATATTGGTAGGGGAAACTGTTGTTACATTCTAGCTATCTAGTAGCATTTCAATTTGGAAACTTACAAATTGGTAATGCTGACTTCAGATGGGTCAATGGCATGCTGCGGATGAGTACGATGGTCAAGTCAGAGAAATCACTTTTAGATCATTGTGTCACAGCCCAATGTGTCCTCCTGATACAGCAATGACAGAATATCAACACGCAGTTCTGTCCTCAGATAAAAAGTTGCTGGTCTGTTTCGTTTTGTCGACTTATTTACAAAGACTTTTTAGCTATATTTGTCTTATTTTATGATACTTTTCCTTAAAAAATTTGTTAACTACAGGTGTTTGAGACCGTACAGCAGGCACATGATGTTCCTTTTGGATCATATTTTGAGGTAGCCCAGTCTTAACCATATCCTCGTATTGAGTTTGGTTCTGATTTTTTCTTTCCCGAGTTTTTAAAATTACCTTTGGTTATCTACCCATGTTATAGCTGTATATTGTGTGAATTACCTAATGTGAAACTAATATGCTTTCCTTGAATGTAACGTCTCAGTTTTAGTGGTATTTGGCAGATGCATGTCTCTGAGGTTTACATGAACATTTTTTTTTTTTTTTTTGATTGGCAGAAAGAAATATCCAGTACTTGACAAGCTTCTCTGAAACAATTAAAAGTCGTCATCCTTTTCATGGAGTCACCAAGTTGATATTAAATATTTGTATAATCATGTACCAATGTGATCTCAAAGTATGAAAAAGAAGTCTGGGTTTAAGAATTCCTTTCGTCTCCATATATGTAGATCTCTGGGAGGCATCACACAAGTCGGAAGAAGTATATGAATCATCACAGTTTTGTGGAGCTATAATTATTTGTAACATAAACTATCAATTAAGTTGCTTGAATGACCAGTGTGATAATAACTTAGAAGTCATAATTATGATTGTGATGGTATTAACATTTTCACAGTGTTCAAGATTGACATGCATTATTTTTGTGTCAATTCTTTTTCTAGCCTTACTCTTGATTATGCATGTGAAGATGGTCATGGGGTTGTTGCAATCCGAAAGTCAATTTAGGAGGTTGTAGGGTTTGATTGACTGCTCTCCTATGGCAGGTTCACTGCAGATGGACTCTGGAGACGATTTCTGACACCTCGTGCCACATGGATATAAGAGTGGGTAAGGCTTCTCCTACATGACATATCTATGGGTTCTTGTTTAACTTATTTGCACTTTATTTGGCGATTGTATAGCTTTTATACCTTGACATCTGGTGGTTCTTATGCATTTATTTGATAGTCCAAGGCACTTTTGTCGGAGCAACCTGCTCTAGCATTCTTGTAAAGCAATTCCTGAATTTCATGTAATGTGCATTTTAAATTCACAAAGCATTTACAAGGTCTCTAATGTTCATCTGGCATTCAAAAAGCATGCACAAAGCATATAAAGTTCATCTGGCAAAAACTCCATCGATGATCTGCTATGGCTTTCTTTGTGATGCTTTCTCATTTGAGGAGTTTGATTTCCAATATCGGGATCTAGTTGTTGGAGTGGGGGAATGGTTTTCATTGGCTGAGAAATTATTTAAGTCTCCTGTAGTGATTAACATTGCTGGACTAAGTTGTTGCCGTTATTTAATGAAGTTTTTACCGCATTTTATGAAAAATTGTCTAAATTGCCACTGGACAAAGAATGACTTCCACACACAATGCTGATTCTTGCTCTTAGGTCAGAAAGATATAAGTTTGACTTAGTGCATCAACCTCTAGTTGTGTTGGAGCTTTGCAAAATCAACTATGTTTTCTTGGCATCTTTCAATTCCTGCATACATTCATGTTCTTATCTTACATTGTGCAAATTTGACTCCATCTTTTAGGATCGTAAGAGTTTTTCATTTTTCTACTTTTTGCAACCAGCATTTCTCACTTGTATTATGTCATAGGGGCACATTTCAAGAAATGGTGTGTGATGCAGTCTAAAATTAAGGCTGGTGCCATCAACGAGGTACGCTTTGGTTTCAGAATTTTAAGTCTCGTGTTTGTGATTGCAATTGAACTTATATTGAAGCATTTTACATTTACTTTCCTGGAAGTATGACATTATAGTAACACAAAAAGTCGGGTGTTGTCACATTGTGCAGTATAAAAAAGAGGTGGATGTTATGTTGGAAGTCGCTCGTTCTTTTGTTAAGTCGAAAACTTCGACCTCTACAGCTGAAAATACCACTCCCTCTCCTTCAGTGACTTTATAAATCAGGCAATACCATCTTTGCAAAAGGAAAAGAAGATCAAAACCCTTAACTTATTTTTGTTTTATAGAGCTTTTGAGCTTGTAGATTTTACTGGTTTAGAAAGTAGCAAGTGTGGGGGAGCCTCTGTAATTTTTGTATTAGGGCTGTCGATTTTGCGCTTTTTCCCCACCCTATTCTCCTTTATAGAGAACAAAGTGGTGCCTTGTAATTTCATAGTCCTCTTAATAACATTATTATGAAACGCATTGGTGCTTCGGTGGTTTCTTTAAAAAAAACCCAAAAAAAAGAAAAAAAAAATCCTTTTGAATTTCGGTATGATTATACTTGTGCCAAACCATTTGGAATTTTCTGGTAAGGCATTGTCTTATTTGTTTAAACTATTGTACTTGTGATGGTACTTTTTGTAATATTTTTTGTGCTAGAATTCTCCCTCTTGTCGAAGTTTTGTAATATTCTTTTGTACCTTTTTGTTGATTCTTCCTCATTCTTTCTCCTTACCTCTTTCATTGTAGCTCTCCCCTGAGCTCTCAACTTCTCCGGCAAAATATCGGAGCCATATTATATATCCCCAAGGAATTGTTCCATACCGATAGAGAAAAAGGCCACGGATGATACAATGATAATTTGACAGGAAGCTTGGATTTTGCATAGTTAGAACTTAGAAAGGAGATCAATTATCCAGGTTTACTGTGAACAAAAAGATGCATACTGGATGGTTTTCACTCAAAACAATCATACCGTAACTAACGAAAATATATAACTAACCTAGGGACTCAACCATTTGAACCAAAAATCCAAAAAAATAAATAAAATGAAAATAAAAATAAATTGATTTTATTTTTGTCTCCAAAAAGTTACTTACTACTTACTCCCTCTGATCCTCATTATACTTCAGTCCCAAAATTATTGTTCAATTTAATTTTTTTTTTTAATTTTTAATTCAAATTATATTGAAAATAACACCTCAAAGACTATAATTTTGGGATAGAAGGAGTATGAAACATTTTTATTTCTCCTAAATTTCATTTAGTATATTTTTCTAATTAAAAATAAAACTTTAAAAATGTATTTTTTACGCTTATTGTGTTTTCTCAATTACTCTAAAAACATTTAATTTTTTTTAATTAGAAGCATATTACTGGATGAAATTTAAAACAAATCAAAATATATTATAATAAGGACATGAGAGAGTATTATTTTGCCTAGTTTGTTGGGATGTTTAAGTTGTTAACAATAATAAAGTTTTTCTTTTGTTTTTGCGTTGAATAATAATAATAATACTACAAGAATTCAGAATGCCGTTTAAATGATGTATTTATATTTTCCACTAGGCCCAACATAGAAATATGAAAGGGCTCTGTTAGTCAATTTTCTCTGTACCAATTCTCTCTCGCTCGGTCTTACAACATTGCGTTTCAGCGATCTTTAATTGAAACAAAAATGGGTCTGCTGTTGGTGCTGTTGGTAGCGATGATTGGAGCGGTTCCATTGAGATCAGAACAGCAGCAACTCAGCACCAAAGAGTGTGAGAATCTGGGCTTCACTGGACTCGCTCTCTGCTCTGACTGCACCACTTTTGCCGAGTATGTCAAAGACCCAGGTATTTTCTTTTTTATCAGCAAGAATTTGAGTTATTTTTTTCTTCATTTCGGAAGGAATCGTGATTTTTAGCTGTTTTTAGTTCTGGGTTTTGATTGGGTTGATCATTTTTTGAGAAAAAAAAAATCCCTTTTACGTTTGGGCAATCAGACTTTCCCACCTATTAGGGTCCTGTTCCTAATTTATGAAAACTTGTGCCTTTTAATTAGTTTAATTCTGATTCAATTGTTACGTTCTGCTAATATAATTGGATTCTTTTGCTTGGAAATTTAATGTGCTTGTAAGATCTTTTGGTTAACTTTGATGTTTAGCCACGTTTGTTTACTTGTAGGTAGAGTCCTAGGCATCCTAACCGACTCTTTTCATTTTAACTGTATGATCACAAATGTTATTCTGGAAATTGATATTCTAGTTAGAATTACAGTTGCCGTCGATTGAATTCTTAAATTGGTGCCTCCACTTTATAAGATATCTCTAGTTTTCTCCTTCATGTTGCTTTTGAGTTGGATCCTTGATTATCAACGATGAAGGCCAAAACAATGAAAGATCATGTTTACTTTTATGTTCTGATTAAGCGTCTTTACGTCTGATTTACTTAAGGCTACACCGTTCTGTTTGAAAATTTATATTAGTGAAATTAGGCCGTCTTTTTAGTTATAATTTCGAGTTCACTTCATCAACCAATAGTCACGGAAGTTTAATTTTAGAGGCCTTATGTACTTGCATTCTGACAAACCTGTATAGATTTTCGACCACTTTTCCGTGTAACATTACCTTAGATTCTGATTACTCCCAGTCAGACTTCAAGTGATTTTCATGCTTAGAATTTTTGCTGAGATAGTAGTCTGTTCAACTTTACCTGAGGTTGATAGTGTGACTGGTTTTTCGTATCTGGTATTGCTCTACTGGAAAATAAGTTTTGTGGATGCCACAAATTTTATTCTAACATGACGCTTTTTTTAAAGACACGGATAAGTCTTATGTTAGGCTGGCTGACATCAATGTTTGCTCCCGGTATATAGATTTTTGAACATAGTCCTCGAATTGGGTTAATCAAAATTGAGTTTCATGAATGTATTCATGATTTCGATAATTAATTTTGCAGCATCATCATTTACATTGCGTTCCTTGCATTGCGGCAACAGCCACTTCGCTTGTGAACACCTTCAAAAACAGGATTGAGAAGAGGAAAGAAACTGAGAAAACTGAGAGTTCCCTTTTCTCATTCTGCATAACCTTGAATTGGTTGGCCTCCTTCTGTTCGGTTTTAAATTTGCAATGTGTGATTTTGATTTCATCTCAGTAACTTGCATATTTGAAAGTCCCAAATGATGCAGATAAAGAGTTAAACTGCCTCACTTTATGTTTCCGTTATGGACAATTTTACTAGAGTTTGGTGGAGTATTAAGGAAGATGAACGGCATGTAGGAAGTGTTATAGAATTTTTACATTTCTGAAAGAGTTTGGCATGATGAAGTATTTCAGAAGAAACACTTGTTTTAGGGCCAATGCTGTGAGATGTAAACCTTTTTCCCTTTAATTTTTTCATTATGGAGGAAGAAAGGATGGGGGTGGGTGAGGTAGAACACTGAAAATTCAGGATCAGTTTACTACGTATTGGATTAGTGGATTGTAGAAATGGTCCATTTTGCTTGAACTTGTCACGAGAACCTTCTGATGATCTAATTTTGGATTAGCTTCTCACCCTCTGTAGACTTGAGGACCAAAGTTTCCTCCTGCAAAATGTCAGTATTCTAAAAAGCTGGTTACTGATATGTTTTGAATTAGATTCAAACTACAGTGTCTCATGCTGTGTCAGTATCACCACCTCACTCTTGCTCCCGTTTTCAGTAATGATTTTGATGTTTTTTGCCCCTCTTCTTGGAAGTGATATGCTTTTTTATGGAGAAATAGCAAAAATTTATTTTAATAACCTTGTCTGCTAGTTTTTGTGCAGTGAGAAATTTAGACATTAAATTAACATTCATCTGCACTTAATCGTCCCATTCCAAGCAAGAGAGAGCTAGTTTATCTAGTGTTCTATTCTCTTTGATGATGTAGATAGTCCATATTACTGGTAATTAAGCCTCTAAAGAGATTTGGTACGTCACCAACTGGATATTTCCAATATTGGCCGTAACTTCTTTCTCTATGAGCATATGATGGAATTCTTACTACCAGTTTGATCATCCCAGAACTTCTTGTTACCATATCTTTCATTGTTGTTGGATTGCTTGTTAGTGCTTTGACAATGTTCTAAAAATGTCATAGGATCATGAGTTGCATTTCTCCCTCGCTTAGATTTTACTGTATCTAACGTATTCCAGTAGCTCATTTTCTGTCAGTTATAACGTTCAGTGTTATCCATCTAATGTTCTTACTCATGTGAGGTCATTATGTAATTTAGTCAACCGTTCCCTCTATTCCTTTCATTCTTCTTTTTGTCAGGTTTGCCTAATGTATATTTTAATTATTTGCAGAATTGATATCTGATTGCAGAAAGTGTTGCACCGAAGATTCTGCTGATGCTATGAGTAAGGTAACTCCTTACATTTTAGTTGGTTTTTATTCTGTTATCTTAATTTTGTCTTTTAATCGCATCATCTTTGTGGGGGAGTGTTTCTATTTTTTCCCATTCTATGGAGAAGTTTCTCCACCAGGATAATTTTTCACTATTTATTTTAGTTAATTGTATGGGCAAGTTTCAGGTTATGGGAGAGGCATCCTTGTCTAAGCCTCGGAAATTTAACTTAATGTAATATATTTATGATTTATTTGACTGTCTTCCATCACTTTGCATGTGACATACGTTGAGTACTCAACAGTATAACTTCTATTTAATTTATTACGTACACTAGCTTTCAGAGGGAACATCTTTGATATTTCATTCATGACGATTGGAGGACTGACATATTGACTACATTTCCCAACTGATGCTTATTTGGCCTATCGCCTGCTGTTTCTTCCTTTGCTGTTGGGTAGTGTTTGTATTACAGAACTCATCTGCTAAAGATGTATTTCATGTAGCAGTGAAATTCATCTACTGCCTGATGAAGTCATCGAATATTTTGAGCGTCAGGATAAAAATCTATTAACTTTCGGAAGATTTGTTTTGGTATCATCCTTTTTTGTGGCCTTCGTCTTTCTTATGTCTAGGGTAATTTGAATATCTGTCTGTTTCATTGGACAAACAGATTATCAGTTTTAGCTAGCTTGTGCTTATTGAATTCAAGCACCGAACAGTTGTACCTTTAAGGCTTTCCATTGAGCTGCGAAGGGAGTTGATTATTAGATCAATTTTCCTACAAAACTGCAAGGCTATAGCAACCGTTACCTCTCAAAGTGATATGTACCTATCAATTATCTTCGTGGTGTCTAGTCCTCACAGAATCCTCGTTCAGGAGTAACATTGTCAAAAGAAGAAAACCACTTACAAAAAATGTAGAAATCTGTTACAGTTTGAGATTATTAGAATTTCTTCAAATGGTTAGTACAATTACGTACATTCTTAAATGCTCGTTTTGTTTTGAATACTCATGAGTCTTCTCGGGGTTGTTTAGGTATTTTTATTTATTTATTTATTTTTACCCTATTTCTTGAATGTTGAAACAACTGTTGGCAATGTGTTGTTTATCAGATCCAGTGAACTGCCAAATTTAGTAGTATTTTGTTGGATACTGAGTTGTGTTGAAGTTGCACCTTATCATTCCTCTGTTCAATTCACGTCAATATGTACAACCTTTATACTTTGCGTAGATATGCAAACATGTTCTTATTGTCTTTGTTTGACTTGGCAGTGAAAATATTGAGAATGATTATGACTAGTCTTTATGTTAATGCAGGTCATCTATTCTGGAGCACTTTTAGAGGTGTGTATGAGAAGACTTGTATTTTATCCTGAAATTGTGGGCTTCATAGAAGAAGAGAAGGACAAGTTCCCTTCAGTAAAAGTTCAATATACATTTAACTCACCACCGAAGTTGATCTTGCTGGATGATGATGGAGAATCCAAGGAAACAATCAGGTATACTTATCTTTCTCCTTTTAACTTTTGTTCAAACTGGTTTTGTAAAGCAGCTACTACAAGTTGTTGGAGTTAAGCCTTTGCCCTGACCATTCCAGGTTTTATTGTTACTTTGAAAATGTACCATGTATAGAGTCTATAGAGTTCTTCCTGCATGTATCTGCATTTATTCCACGTTTACCACAATCCCTAATTTGTTATCGTCTCTTCACAATCTTCCTCCTAACTCGATACCAGTGTAATAAAATGAAGTAGAGGATTTTGTCTCAGGTTTAAATTTTATAAGTGAATACCACTGTTTAAAAAGTAATTATTGGGAATGATTTCTTATTTCCTTTGGGAAGTCTTCCTGTAGTTTAAGTTTGCAACTTTAGTAGACAATTCACTCTTGCTTGTTGGGGTTACAGGATTGATAATTGGAAACGTGAGCACATACTGCAGTTCTTGAGAGGGA
Source organism: Oldenlandia corymbosa var. corymbosa (assembly GCA_949775105.1). NCBI lineage: Eukaryota > Viridiplantae > Streptophyta > Magnoliopsida > Gentianales > Rubiaceae > Oldenlandia > Oldenlandia corymbosa. The sequence goes on from OX459123.1 coordinate 5,149,086, forward strand.
AGGTCAAGCAAAGCGCAGACATCTGAAAGGGTTAAGAGGAACCATGTATGCATTTCTTTTGGTAAAAGCCAAAGCATGTCACAGAGGAGGGAAAGCACTTAGTTACATTCTCCAGACTCGTAGTTAGGGTTATGCATTGAACCGAGCATGTTTTTTGGTTCTTCAAAGTGGTAAAGATATTGTTGAAACTTTGAGTTCATGAGGTAGGTTGAGATGCAAAAACTGGACATTGTATCGATTACTTCCATGCTGGCACTTCTGGGCAAACATATCGGAGTTGGTAAATTTTCACAACACTTGGGCATTATTGGATGATGTTAGTTATACATCATAACTCACGTGACTTTGTCGATACAATATTGTCATTTGAGTTGAAATAGATCGTCTTTTTTGAGCATTTCAACCCGAAACAATAGTTTGAGGTTTGTTCTAGGACTTGGCCACTTTGGCCAAGAGAATCTTTGGTGTTTCTCTTGTTACTCAAATAGATCAAATTTGTCTTACACTTCGTCAGTGTTGCAGAGTTTGTGAACTAGCGAAAGTGGCATTAAGTTTGATACACTTTTTGGACTGGATGAATATAACCCAAACTATTGACATATTTCAAGCCGAATTCGCCTTGATTAGAGTGTGAAGTGGAATGTGCCTTGATTAGAGAGTGTCATCGCCAAGAATTCTGTCTGACATTGAAAGAACATAAATAGTATTGCAGTGTTGGAAATCAAACACAAAAACAAGAACAAGTATTGGAGGAATGTAAAACATTTCTTTCATGTGCTAATTGTTTGTTAGTGGTCACTACAATGTAGAGTACTTATATGTTTTCCCAAAATATCATTGTTAGAGTTGTCACTAGAAAGTAGAGTTTTTGCATTTCAACCTACGTAATCACATTGTTGGTATGTTATCCACAAAAAATCTTCCACGACACTTTTGCCCAATAGTTCACATTACATAAGTATTCTCGCACCCAGCCCTCACCCTTCATCTTTCTGTCCCCTTTTTTTTTTTAATTTTTCTTTTTTATTTTTATTTTTATAGGCATATTAAAGGTTCACGCTGTAAGTTTTGGAAGGAAACATCACGTGGGAAAGTGTTTTTTTTTTTTTTCTTCTTTCGTTGGGAGAGGTTTGGTTTTGGCTTCCTGTTCCAAAAGTATTAACATAAAATATAATCTATCCTCTAGCATTAGATAGTCCTCTTCTCCAATGTTCTCCTTCATCGATCAATCATCTATTTCGGTGACTTTTCGGTGATTTTAATGTAATCTGTGGTGACGAATTTTTTCCTTACAGAGAGGTTGTGGAAGTTGGACGTGGAGTGAAAGATTTCAAAATTGGTGATAAAAAAGTGGCATTTCTTTGTTTGAAATGGCCAGGGTTTACGATAGTGCTGCTACTGCTTGTAGAGTTTTTCGGAGGTTCCGAAACATGAGGCAGCACGGGTCGAAGGAGCAGGTAGTGACTTCACATTTGGTGGATCGGATGACAAAGTTGCGGCCTAGAGCTATTCCGAACTCTTCCGTTGCGGATAATACAGTTCAGTTTGTAGTCCATAGAGACCTTTTCGGGGAGTTTAAGGATATCCAGTCTTTCCACTCAAACTCGTGGGATGACATGGAGAAGGATATCCAGGAGCCTCTTGCAGAGCAGATTTTTGAGAAGACTTCTAAGGGGGTGGTGGTTTTTGCCTGTGTTTGGGGTTGACTGCAGGAGCCTTAGCTAGGCTCTGAAGACTTCCCCTTCTGTGTTCGACCACTACTTTTAGAGGTACGCTAGACAGTATGATGTTGAGGCAGCCAAGTCACAGGCAGCCATAGAGGGTAAGGTGTTCATGGTTCAGAAGTTGGTTTTAGAGCTGATCGATGCTCACAAGGCGATCGAGACGCCTCCTACTGCAGCTCCTGGTGGGATTGATTGAGTTTTCACATAACAGGCTATTCTACAGTGAATCATCATCATAATTGGGTGTGCTCAACCTAGTTATGTTTTTTATTGACAAAGATATGAGTTGGGCTGTCTTTGTTTATCATTGATCATGTAGTTTTCCTTGTATGGGGATCTTATCAAACTTGTAATTGTATTTATCGAATTTGTTTAAACTTTAGATATCGAATTTTTTTGGGGAAGAAAAGAGAAAATATAATCTAATTGCGCCTACTCCTTCAAACTAAAAATCTGAATGATATGGATACAAAAAAGCTGAGAGATTTTTTTTTTTTTTTGGTGAACAAATTGATGAGTTTAGATGATGCAATTCTTCAAAAAAGCCACAGGTGGGAAATCCTCTCAGCCTGGAAGATATGTCTCCTCTCAGAATGGTGAGATATTGCTGTATAATAATAATCAAATGTGTTTCACAATGATAAGTTGAGTTGAAGTACAACCTATTGATACAAATATGTTCGTTATATATCTTATAGAAGCTTCAAACTTTTTATAGATTGAGATGCAATACATCCTATTCTAATGCATTGAGTTAGAACATCAACACCTCGATTTTCAATGGGCTTAATTGCCAACACAACACCTAAATTTCCTCAAGAATGAAATTTCTCGTCAACTCAGCATTTGCAAAATTTTTACTACTTTTTCATTATGATATTCAGGATAGGACATTTGTCTATCTTTGAAGATGCATGTTAATAAATAAATAATTTTCATGCACATATGAAGGGATTGTATTAAGGATTTTATTAGTTTGAAGTGAGGAATTTTTAGCTATGATTCAGCAAGAGAGATGTGATCGGTCAACTTGGGTTAATTAAATGCCAAAGGATCTTGGATATGAGACAAAATGTTTGAAATCAATTATAAAGCCAACAAGTTCTTCTTTTGTTTTTCCCACTCGTCCTATCAACATGAATCACTACACACAGGGTAATCATTTGATAAGATCGAACATTGATCCACAGAAAAAGAACCTATAAGACAAAAATCATCTTTTGGAACAATGATAAGATGAAGAGTACAAAATTGCACAGTAACTCAAGCAACTGCTCTATATTGTGGTGTGACTTTGGGATGGACTTTTGATGCCTGAACTTCCTCGCCGAACCCAATAGGGCCTAATTTACCTAAATGTATATTGTTAAATGGCAGGATCAGTTAGCACTATCATTTTGTTAATAGTTTGATCAGCCATTGAGAGTTAGAGACAAAAATTCCAAGTCCTTTTTTTTTTTTTTTGGTATTATGATATGAATCACACTTCTCAAATGCAAAAGTCTAGGTTGGTAGAACCAGTTTTATGAGATCTTTCTCGCAAGATCTTAAACTGAAGGGATCGTTCCCATAAGCTCTTGAACCTGGTTGTCCAGTTCCAGAACTATGCAAATTAGGGGATAAAAAGACTTTCATTGTGTTTGTGATGATAATTTATGCTACTTACCTTTATTCCGAATTGACAAATATATAAATGTGAACTGGTGTGTGAGTTATTCATGGATACTGGATGGATATTTCCCAATGTGACCATTTTTAGAGTTTTTTTTTTTAAAAAAAGAAAACTCTGCAATAGAACCATTTTTTTATGCATATGAAGGCTCATGGAGATAAATGAATTTTTACATTAACTCAGTGCTTGTGTACTCTTGGGGTCATTATGGAAATATGACACTCTCCGTTGGTTAGAAATGCTGAAAGCACTAGAAAAACTGTATTTTATGAGTATCTATTAAAATTTTTAGAAACATACTCCTTCCGACTCGAAATGGTTATCTAATTTGAATATGAATTTTTATTCAAATTGGGCAATGAAAATTAAAGTTAGACAATTATTTTAGGCAAAAAGAGTACAACATAAGAAATACACGATATTGTGAGTTGCTGCTTTAGAATAATCACTTGTTAGCAGTGACAAAGTATTTGAACCTACCAAATTGCATTTTCGCCATTGATAAAAGATATTCTGTGTAACATTTTTGTCTTGTATCTTATCTCATGCGTAATAACTAATTGAAATATGATCATTATAAATTCACTGATCTTTTTGCTAGAGAATAGTATTATTTACAAAAACATGTACAAAATATTTTCACACAAACTATAAGACAAAAATGTCATTAAAACCTTATTCCTATTTAAGTTTATCATCATTATTTTTTAGAAATTACAAAATTTTCTCTCCAAAATCATATAAGTGGTTATCATCACGCCTAAGTATTTTTAATAAAATACCAAAAAGAAGTTATCAAATAAATTTTAAAACTCTTTTTCTTTTAAAAAAAATCCACCTCAGTATACGAAACTTAAAAACCCTTTTTAAAGAATTTGAACATTTATAATTAGTATCGTTATTCTTAATCTCTCTCTCTCTATATATATATATATATATTAAAGGAGAGTTTTCAATCGACAAGTGTAGCGCAATGGTTAGTCTAGAGCTATTTGTGCCACGTGTCGTATAATGGAACGATTTAGATCTATTTGTGTCATGTGTTGTTACCAAAATCTTCCTTCATTAAAGTGTACAAAAGTTTGTAAATTAATTAAGTTAAGTTTACTATTTAACATGTTCATTAATTAAAAATTGATTATTAACCTCATATCCTAATCGTAAGACACCCTTTAACCCCGAGTCATAACACATTAATGATAATTTTGAACAATAATTTTATTAAAATGATTCAGGTTTTTACTATTTAAATTTTCATTTTTGTAGTGTTTTCATGTTGGACTATATTTTAAGTTTGAAAAAAATTAGCGTAAGATGATGTATAAAGAGTTAGTAAATGCTTGATCTTAACATAAAAGATATTTTAACATTTAAATTTACATAAACTTAAACATTTATTTCATTTTGAGTTCACCAAAATCTATGGTGACTTTATTGAAATTATTTGAAAAAAAATTATGAATTTATGATTAGCGTGTTATTATGTAATTTATCAATTATTATTTCAAAAATTGTGCCATCAATAAGGCATAGTATTATAAATTCTTTAAAATCTAGACTAACTTGAATATTAAATATAAAATTTGTAAAAAAAATAAATATAATTCAAAGAACACAACATGGTCAAGAATTATTACATTACAAAACTCGATACAAATTATATTAGGTTGGGACAGTAATGCTTCACTTACACGAAAAAAGAATTATGCAATATTATGCCATATATCTAATACAATCCGTGCAACTACGGAAATAATTCTAGTTATGTATCATTATACAAATTTCTGTTATTATCTTTTATTTCCTCTGTCCTAAGAAAATGTATACAAATAATACAATTTATATTTCACAATGTGTACTATTTTTCAAGAATGTGTATTGTTCTCGTCTCTGTGGGATCGACCCTTCTTATCATTTACTACAAGTTTTAAGCAGGTTTTTTTTTTTTGTGGTCTCGACACCCATCAGTTTACCTTTAGCTATGATAAATGTTCCTTTTCCCCTCTTAGTATGAATCTCCATCCAGCTGCTCCCGGTTGTTCCAACCATCTGTGTTGAGAGTTTTTCCCACTGATTCTGGTGGCTTCCAGCTTAAAGATATGATCTTCTTTTTTGGTGGCTCCAATAATTTAATAGTGAAAATATCCTCAAACTCTTTAGGCTCCACAGTGGATTTTACTTGTAAATCATAGATACTCAACATTTGGCACACATTAGATTTAATTCCATGAATCACATTCTCATAAGAAAAGATCATACCATCAAATGTGATTTTAGTATGCATTTTTTAAATCTCCCATAGGGTAAAGGATGACAATACCATTATCACTAATTTCTTTGCTGAGGTAAAACTACCCACAGAATACCAGGCTTGTAGATTACTCTATAAATCTGCATTTGATGGCAAGAAAAATCCAATAATTGATGTAAAATAAATCCATACCTATTTTACCTTTGAACACTCAAAAAATATGTGATACATGTTTTCTTCTGATTTAAGATAGAAAGACAAGGGACAGATGAGACTTGAAACCTAATTTTTGCAATACTTCAGGGAAAGGAATTAGCTTATTAAACAATTTCCAAAGGAAAAAAAAAAACTTTCAATGGAATCAATTTACTCCAAAATTTTTTCAAGAGTTGAGATTCTTCCCTTTTCTCTCGGTCTCTATTAAATAAAAAAGAGCCATTTTTATTTAGTACTTACTAGCTAATTATTCTTTTCCAGCTTCTAAATCTCAATTATTAGACACTTAATTATCATTTCCCAGCCACCACCATCTCTGTTTTTTTTTTTAAGTTTTAAAATGATCCTTCCTATCCCACATCTACCATAATCGATCATCCTCCAACTATTGAGTTTCTTTCTTGGCATTTTCTCCTGATCTTTTCCCAAATATCCCATTTGCTATAACAATTTTTCTATGTTATAGTTATGTATTTAAATTTAGATATGCTTTACAGTTTGATAAAAGAACAACAATGCAAAGTAACCTGTTGTACTTGGTATGACTTTTACGATCAGACAGATGCCCATTGACATTCTTACATTGAAAAAATAAAGTTACAATTTTTTGCAACATTTATGATATTTCGTATGCTTCTCATCAGGTTGTGTATTCGTCTATAAAAAAAATTTGATTAATGTAGTTTGAGTTGATAAATGTGTAATACAATGGAAGTAATTCAATTTGTGTCAATAATTAAGTAACACATTGGAATATTTATATTAACTCAAATTTTTAACCAATATGAATATTAAATTATAATTGGTTAATAAAATCTCAAATATATTTATGGGTTATATCTTAATAAATGTGACAAACCACAAATGCCAAAGTAGTCTTGTTGCTTGTATTACTGTCATGCCTATAATTTGTTTAAATCTTTAGCCAAAGTATACTTGTTTTAATCTCTCTTTTATTCGACCTTCAAACATTTGTACATATGATATTTCTCTTTAACACTACTCTGTATTACAAATTCTGCAGGGCCTTCCTGCTGTACAGTGTGATTGGCAAATAGACCCGTCTAAATTAGACTTTTCGAAGTCGGCTGCGATTGCTAAGGGAGAAGGAATGGAACCTAGTCGTGAAGATTTGCCAGGATAATGGCATTAGAGATTTATCTAGTGGTGGGACAACCACGATTGCCATTACATGTCGTGATGGCATATTTGTTGGTGCAGATTCAAGAACTACAAGCAAAATCTCACTTCCTGGTAAAAATCCTATAATCTATGAAATCCTAGAGTTTCTTTGTAAGGCCACAGAGCTCACAAGGTGAGTGATGACAATCGGTGCCGGTTGGGAGGGAGAGGGATTGTGAATGATTATGCAATTTCGCCCACGAAGTGATGAGTGTTCAGGCTACGGTAATTCATGCATTAAAACATGGCACGTGGAGGTTGAAAATGTATGGAGATGTGAATTTTAGTGTATTGATTTCTAGATAGAATCACTCTGGGGAAGGGGCCCAACTCTATTTAATCCGCGGGAGAGATAAGAGGTGAGACCGTATAAAGTTACATCCAGATTTGTTACCACAAAGAATGGGGGAGGTCACGCCTCGAAGATGTTGAAATATTTGAGGAGTGATCTGTTGACTATTAGTCTCGATGATGCCATAGATTACTTCAAAAGAGCCATGTGTTGGGCAACCAGATTTGATTTTGCCACCGAAAATTTTGCCTCGGCATTTTCTGTTAAAGAACGTGGGGGAATTAATATGGTATTGGCTCGACTTAACATTGTAGAGGCTCAGGTCCAGTATAGAATCTCATCCTATCCTAAAAGGCCAATACAACATGTCATTGTTGAAGAGGTTGAGTAATTGAACTAGAATTATGAAAGATTAGTGAGTTAGGTTTTTTTTTTTTTTTCCTGATCTAAGCTTTGCCTTTGTTTTTATAAAATATTTGGATGCTTCTTTGTTTTGGGATGTAGCTGATTATTGGGTTTAAATGTCTCTCTCAAAAAAAAAGTGATAAACCCCAAAAAAATCCCTTGATATATTGAATATATTAGACTGAATAAAGGATTTTTCTTTTCCTTAAAATCCACCCGGCCCATAAATATGGATAAAACCCCCCATTACGTCGGTGGAATTGAACCCTGGTTTAGTCTAAGGAGGCACATCATCCCAATCACTAGCTAGTTACTCAATTTTCAAATAAAATATTTTTAATGGGGGATTTCCTAAAGCTCATTAAGTAAATAATTATGTCACGTTTGTATACTCATGTCTGCCAGAAAATCTATAGACGTGCAATTATACTAGTGTATGAGATAATAATATAAAAGTTACAATCCTTATCACAATCATAAAGAACACTCGAGCACGTGTAATTAAAGGATATATTAGGGTAGAGTCAAGGGAACAACACATGCACTACCTCAAACAAATGTTAACATCGTGAAACATCGTTTCATATTATTGAAATCTTGATTTGGTTGGTTGTTGTTTGTAATATTAATTGAAATTCTTAACAAATTTATTTATTGGTGAATTGAATATTATCTGTTGTATGGATTGCGATGTCCTTTGACATATGGTTCCAAGAAATTACATTCTCAAATTCTATATCTATATGTCATAACTGCAGAGATAAAATTCTAAATAATTATAATCAAATATTCAAGATTAAGTATGGTTTCAATGATGACGAATAATCATAAGATTTGGAATACCGGCAAAATTGAAGTATTTGTGTGTTTGATAAAATTGTACAGAAAATATAGACCCCAAAATCACATGGGATTACTGCAAAAATGTTATGGGGTTGTAGGTAGCTTTTTGCTTCCAGTTGAATAGCTAAATTGAATTGCCTTATTGATTGCCTACTTATTTTGTTAATTATTGAAATAGTGGATTTATGTTGAAATTGTTAATCGTTTTATACTGGCTGGTTTAAAATGTTTCTGAAATATCATGTTATGAACCATCCACATTCGTCCTGATTATCGAGAGTACGCATACACTATTGACATTGTAGATGAACAAAGGAAAGATTATAACAGATTGGTTCTTAGATGTATTGAATGCAATAGTTTCATATTAGACCATGATGACACTCCAAATGAATCTACATTTGTAATGTTAAAGTATGTTGTGAATATTCAATTAACAATACAATTTTTCAAGAGTAATGGTTTGGAATCTCAGGGTCCTGTTACATATCTGGATGAAAATCATTTTATAATCACTATCAAATATATTTATATCAATAGGAAAAAAAAATTGAAAATTGGGTTTTAGTGTTAGCACAAGTTGCAAATTAGATATTTTTGTTTTGTTAATGAATTATGCTTTTATTTTTAAAAACAAATATGAGCCAATTCTTGTACTGAACGAAGAAAATTATTTCAAAGAAAATCATTAGATGTTGAAATGTATGTATATTCTTATTCTGTAAAAAATAAAAAAAAATTTAAACCTGTTGTATCTTTCAATCCAAGTTAATGATAGGAGAAGGGGAAAATTGATGCAGGATAATGGTATTATACAATATTGTGAATGCAAATTTCAGTCAAATATGATAACATCCACTGTTAAACATTGCAAAACTGATGTAAGTTTTATTTTTACTTCTCGCTTGATTCAATAAGAGTATAGATCTCTTTTATAAAAAAAAAAAGAGTAAAAATATGGTAGTAAATCCAATCTAATTCTCAAACATCAAATGTTCTAGATAATTGCTTAAAACACTAGCAATTTGATACAAAATAAACCAATAATTTGATGGAAAAAAAATAGTTAACACTGTATCTGTCAACCAACAATTATCACCACACTATAACTGCTCTACTTGAGGGCTTGCTTGGGCAGGCCATGATAAAATAGCAACCCAGAGATGAGCTCAATTCAAGTATTCGTCTGCACCCAAAAATTTTCAAGGCCACAAACAACTACAGAGACACGAACCCCATCTCTTCGTCAAGAGTTGTAGCAGTGCATACCGCCCTCCGGCCGACTTAGCAAGCGATCTTATCTGACATTGGGAGTTGATACTATGATGACCAAATTAAACCCTCTTTCCAATGCGGGTGTTTATTCGGACGCCTGTTTATCTCTCGCCAGGATTCAAGTACATGAAATAAATATATTTTTTTCCATTTAGTATTAATTGTGTTTTTTTTCCTGCAAACTTATGTTAAAGAGCAACACATGAAAAAGTTTTACTTTACACATTTACAAAATTCCTACGATCCAAAAGATTTGATACCTAAAACTTAAGTAAAAACTTAATCTACTTCTTACAACTGAAATCCAAAACAATCAAACATTGTAAACTATACAAACAACAATGCAATGCATTCAAGCCTCTCCTCGGTCACGTACCCACACCTATCATCTTCTTTCAAGCTATAAATGTTGGGAAATAGGGGGGTGAGCTAAAGCTCAATGAGCTCCCAATTCAGAAAGCATTATCAAAACCAGTCCACAAACCCATCACTGACAATTCACTAGTATTTAATTAAACACACGAATAACATAACTAAAAGATGACCAACCAGAGGCCAAATCAGAAGCAACAACAATACTTTTCACATACATTTCACACGGGCTTAGCCATGGTTTACTTCACATGGATCAAGCCCTAGTTTACTAAATAGGCTCAGTTTGTTTCACACAGCTTAATAGCCTAAGTATATTTCACCAGTTTATTTCACACGACATGAAAGCTCAGTTTATTTCACCACTATATTTCACACGAGCCACACGACCCCAGTTTGTTTCACCTGTATATTTCACACGAGCTTGTAACTCCAGTTTATTTCACCAATACATTTCATACGAGCCTATTGGCTCCAGTCTATTTAACATGGGTTCAATGACCCCAATTTCACTTCCAAGATCTCAAAGAAATCTTCTCCAAACAATCAATAGCCAGGTATCTCTTACACATAATCATCAGCACAAAACAATTAAATAACAATGATGTATATAGATATATGTTATACAGTAGTAACCATTCAATCATCTTCAAAGTAGGAGTACACGCGACATTCAAGCGATTTTAATTCACAGAGCACGTAGCATATAACCTGTAGACAAGTAATGATAATACAATCAAGGGCAACAGAATCAAAAACTCACATTGTCTGTTCACACAGTTTCAAAATCTTGACTGTTTCTAGTTGCTACTTCCCTATGCGAAATAAGCATTAAGTTATTACATTTCCTAAGTCGGTTTAATATAATTTAGTGGCAAGAATTTCCATTATTCTATATGGAAGCTAAACAACCACGCTTGTAATTCAATCTAAAAGGAATAATATTTAGTCTAACAGAAACCAGTAAAAACTCATTTCCCACATCTTCCCACATTTTCTCTTTTAATTGTACTCACTTTCACCTCATGTTGACTATTAGGATAGTATCAAAAATTCCTAAATCTAGACAGTCCAATAATAAACAAACATATCATATTAGTACAAGATTAATTGTCAAGAAAACTCTGTTTCTCTTTCTTACTTTAATCTCTTCAACCCAAGCCCCTTTTTCTTAAACCCATTAGTTCTACTGGAACCAGCAACAACTAACAACAACAACATCCAAATCAATCAATATAAAATCAGAAAATAAAATCAATAGAACTACTGCCTAATCATCAAACCGAATCTGCCGTTTCAAACTCTCAAACCCTTGACAATTTTGAATTTAACTTTAACTCTTCCTATAGCTAATTCAAAACTTAGCTTACATGGAACGAATCAGAGCTTTTGATAGTCGATTCTATTAATTAAATTCCAACTTACCTTGATTGCTTCAAGCCTTTTTCTTCCTTCCCAATTAGAAAGCTTCAGCTTCCTTTCTCTCTTTTCTTTTGTTTAAAATTTTATTTTTAATGAGAAATGAGGTTGGAAGTTAGGTTCAGGGCTACAATCAGGAGAGAGTTTTTGTAGAAGTGTGTGGGTGTGTTGTTGGTGGAGGAATAAAATCAAGAAGATGAGGATGATCTTGTGTTTAAAAATGCAGAAGGAAGTTTAAAATACTTTGGGTTACGAGATAATTAATCAGTTTGGCTAAAGCAAAGAAAAGCAATATTTTGGGTTTTGTTGCGGTATCCAAACGGAAGAAAATGTGGAGGCTTTTGTTAGACCCCAAATCTCTTTCTATGAATTCAGAGATCTACCGGCGTAGATTTTGCCCAGCCAAAACTTACCAGCCTGCTAAGCAATCACGCAGTGGAAGAAGTTCGCTTAGCAACATACCAAGAAATTCTTTCAAGGCATACAAACATTTATATCTTGACCAAAATCTGAATCACTTGTAATTTTATTACTCAACACAAAACTTACAAGAGATTCACCTCTCAAATGAGACCGGAACCTAACTCTAGGCTCTCATTTCCCAGCCAACAATTTTTTGGGCTTGGCTATTTCTCCACACAAGTCTACTTTCAGGTTAGACTTTTCCCCAAACTTTCAAAACTCAAGGTATTCTAACATCTTGCCTTATCTCCCTTCTCCCACACCGGTTTTTCAGCCCATCTACATCTCTATATATAGACATAATGTAGTTGACATCCCCAACTACCTAGGATAAAGTAAGAAGTACAAGTTAAATGGTTTACAAATTCAAATATCTAAAACAACTACCTACTAAGAGGCTTGTAACCAATTTGTAACCACCCACCCTTGCATTCAGCCTCACTTTGCTTTCTTTCACATGTCCAAGCCACGTACAGCCATGGTTCAAACCATGAACACTTGCTAGCAACTCATCTTAGCCGCCCAGTAACACTTTGTGAGCATCGACTCAAAGGAAAGTCATAGGCAATATTTTACCTCGTAACAGCTATCCTCTTAAGGATTTTGGTAATACATGTGGATTTAAGAGATTGAGTATTAACTAGTAGGTTAATTAGGTTAATAAAAATGATTGGTTTAAGTCCTAATTTAGATAACATGTATTATTAGTACTTCACTATATACATTATCGTTTAATTATGGTCATTTAGTATAAAATCCTAAATGACGGTACTATGTCGAAATTTAATACGTAACTTTTATCTAAACACTTATTTAGTCAGTTGAACCATGTCAAATTTTGGGTCCATCACAGATACAGTCGCTCAACGGTTGTATGGACATATTGAGTGCCAATTCCCAAAGTAACTACAACCGGCATTTCCTCCATAAATATGTTGCACGCAGTGAAGATCTTGAGCTGACAGTTCATTGCTCCAGCGACAACGCAACCAAACTTAAATTGATTTTGACAAAAATATACATATGGGTTTCACTTGAGGTATCTTTACACTCCACACTGTGTTCACTCTTTCTCTTCTAAGGATCCAAATAAGTTGGTCTCCATTTTCACAATCCCAATGTATTCATAAAGATAATTGTGGCCAAATTTATTATTTTTACCTTATAGTCTTGATCGATAAACATCAAACCAACAATCTTACAGGTTGTTTGTGAATCAGCAGCAAAAGCAGTCTTCATCACGTTATCAGGGTCAAAACACTAGAACAACCCGAGTTTGATCCTAGATCTCACTCGCAGTACGACAAAAAAAATCTATAATTCAAGTTGCATAGGGATCAATTTCCAGTTTGTCATTAATTTGTTTTTTAATTTCACTAAGTTACAATAGCGTTTAAAGTTTACCCTCTTTATGATGGGACCAGTTATATTATCTAATTAAATTGTTCCCATACTAATAGAAATGCAGAAAATTAGTGTTTAAAAGTTGGATAATGTGTGAATCCCTCACAATTTTATTCAGACATGTGAATAATTATGCAAAATTTTGAAAGGGATTATTCAACATGTACATTACTACAAGTATGAATAAATTGGTGCCAGGTTCTAGTTTAATCTCTATAGTTACCAATAGGTAGAAGTTGTAAAAATGACCATTAACAACTATATAGACACATATATTAATAAATCGGGTGCCATTCGTGCTAGTTTTTACCCTGGTTCTGCCCAAAAAAAAAATAACAGGCACATGTTTTGTGACTATAGTCATCATTATTCATATAATAGGTGATACTCAGATCTATTTGAATGACTCTTTTAGGAACAAAATAAACTTTTAATAACAATTTAAGAAACCGAATCAATGGTCATGGATCATGGATACGATTTGCTTATTGCTATTTTGATTGACCTTTACGGGAGAGGATTAAATGGTCATGAGTTATATTTACACTCTTTAATCATCTCAATTTACAAGTATTTCATTTACTTAACATATAATAATTTGTTCAATCCTAGAAATACTAAGCAAGAACCCATTCTTTAAATCTCTAACATATTTTGAAGCAAACCCAGATTGAAGGTAGCGAGAATTCTAATTACTTTTGTGGATATTCATGTAATAAGACACGAAAACATCTATTGTATGAAAATGTCCTTGATGAGTTCTTTGTAGGCGCTGGTATTGGTCGTAGAACAAGGATGCAAGTAGTATATCGTACATCTGCTAATATTTTACAACGCTTTCATTTTTGAAACGAAGGATGCCCACGTCTCCATTTCTATAGTTATGGAAACATCATCAGTCTAATCCCACACATGATAAAAAGATGTGCAAGTTGTACTTTGTTGTCAATTATTTCAATCTTTTATGAGATTGAACACTCTTAAAATTACTGATTTTACAGGAATGTGATATACAGTGTACTTCACCGTATCCATTTACTCTTTGCTTCTGTTGGCACCTTGAAATTCTCCTCTTTACTCATTGATTTGTCAGTCTCATCCGTAGATCCATGGTTTCATCCATGTGCAATAATCATTTCTTATTAAGTGCTTTTGTTGGTACAATGGTCACGCCGATCTATATACACTCAACCCATTGGTCATTGCTATATATATCTTCCTCTCGGCAATTTTAGTTTTCATCACTTCTCACTTATTCTTTTATTATTCAATATTTCCCTAGTTTGTCTTGCCTTAAAAACCAAAAGACAAACAGGAAAAAGAAGTTATCAAATACAAGTTGAATTTTTTGATCTGGGAAAAGAAATAAATCTAGTTTTGATTTTTCTTTTTTACATGTACTTTAACAAGTCCCCTCATTTGTTGGTTGTTGTGGGAGTTTATTATTGATGTTCACTGTTATTTCCCAAAGATAAGCAAAATACTGTGCCTTAATCGCCAATTTTTTCCTCTCCTTTCAGTCATTCTTTCAGTTTAACAACTCTCTAGCCACCAATTATCTATGGTAAGCACTTAACATTTTATCCTATTTGAATTTATTTTTTCATTTTCTTCACAATAATATAGCTTTCAAAATTGAAATGATTTTCTTGACGAAATAAAAGAATGAAGTATTCATTTGAGAAGAAAGAAGGAAAATAAGTTGACAGCTAAAAATAGTTATTATCTAAAACAGTATGAATTTACTTATAAATTTAGTTGGATCAGAGTGATATAATGGTTATTTAACACATTTTCTCCTTGTAAAATTTTCAATGGAACTGTGGGATTTCACCGTCATTGCAACTACTGTTACGACTGGATTCGAACAGCTTTTGTTGAGTCCTTTTTGAGGTGATGTGACTTTTTAGTACGAAGTAGTTGAACTAAAATATGAAGATGGTACATTTCAAAATATTTCACAGTTATGCTTATACAGAAATGTTGGTGAAACATTATTATAGAGAATGTTACATTTTATGAGCTTGTACAAAGCCTATTGTAGTAGTTACTTCAACTCAGTTTGATGAGAATGAATTTCTTATATTACATTTGGTGAAACATTATGATAGAGAAGATACTAAAAGGGGAGCATGTCTATGAACTTCTATTTAATTTTCTTTTTCCTTTATTGGAACCATTTATGTAACCTACGTCTAACTAAATTTAGTGAAACCATTACTTAGATAACTCGCTAATATGAACACAATAAATAAAATTTTGAATAAATCAAAATGACTTATAATAAGGTACGGATGGAGTATCTTATAAACTTGGAAAATAAAAGGAGAAATGAATTTATTTTGACCCTCTAATGAATGATAATCTTCATTCATAAGAACCAGAAAATCACATAAACGTACATCTAAGAACTGTAAAGGATATTTATGTTTTCGATCTTGTTTTCGATCTTGTTATGTCACGGTTAACGCCATTTACCTTCTCTAAATTGACATCCCACGTCACTGAAGAGCTAATAAAAAAATTCTAGGCATGCAAACTGGTGTTGTTCGTTATCTAATACTGTGTCTATTCATAAACGATACATATGTGATGAGACTCTACCTCTTTTTTTCTCAACCTTGTCTTCTTATTAAATCAACATTATTTCCTCTTAATAGTAATTGCACACTAGCTAGCACTACATTTTATACTTCCTCTTGTTTGTATAGTTTTTTGGTACCCTTTTTTAATTTATTACTTTGTCCCACAAAAATGGTACATTATATCTTGGGACTGGGCCCACAAATTAAATGGTAAAATACTCCTTCAAATTTGATAGTGGTCCGATGCAATTTGAGATTTTTGTTGTAAATTTTGTAAAATATAATGTCTTTCTTGAAAATTCTATAAATTGAGTTTAAAAAAATCAAAAATTTTTGTACATTATATCTCTTAATCCATGAATAAATAGTTAAGATGTTACAAATGAATTTTATAGTAATCGACGATATCTATCCAACCAGATCTATCATTAATATTTTTCTTGGACTAAAATTTACCAAAATGGTTACAGCTGGGTGGATGGTCTTATTATGTAATGTTGATGGTTCTTTTATGGTGGATAGTTTTGTTTATATGATTTGGATGGCCTTTTCTTTGATAGTTTTGTTTATATGATTTGGATGGCCTTTTCTTTGATGGACTTGTTGTATATTTTTTAGATGGTCATATTGTATAATTTTTGGATGGTCATATTGTAGATGGTCCTGTTGTTATCTTTTGGATGATCATATTCTTTAATTTTGATGGTTTTGCAATATTTTGTTTCTTTGGTAGTCTTCCGTAATTGTTGAATGGTCATCTATAATTTTCAAGTTCTTGCTATTATTTTTTTGATGATCTTGCTTGATAATTTTGCTGGTCCTACTTGATTAGTTTTTTTGTTGTATAATATGGATGCTCATTGACGAAGCATGGATCTGCACTGTGCTTAGGGAGGGCGGCGATGATGATCTATGCGATGGCGGACGGCCTAAAACCTACAAGACAGAGCCTCGGATGTCTCCCGAGGGTAGACTCTCCGATACTTAAGTCAATAAAGGAATAGAGATAATAGAGAGAGGGGGGGATGTGTATCGTGTGTAGAAGGTGTAGAAGATAGGTAGAAGATATGAATTATGAGAGAGGCACCACCTCTTTATATAGAGGTGGTGTTACCTGTTTCCTGAATTAGCTTATCTGTGGTCCAAATTTTGCCTTTCCATACCCACCAAGTAATGAAGGCATGCTTAGGAACGTTAAGTCTGGACCATATTATAGTTGCAGCAGTCTCTTTTCTACCCTCTCCTTACAGCCATTTATAACCTGAGCTAACTGTATAGTCACCCTTTTTCCTAGCTTTCCATTTATCATTAGCAAATCCCTCCTTTGCTTTATCTCTCATTTCAGAATTTGTTTCGAAGGCCAGCTACTGTCAGGCTTGCATTGGATTTCCCAGATACTATCTTTCTTCAAGTAGATTTCATTCACACATTTAAG
Organism: Oldenlandia corymbosa var. corymbosa; assembly: GCA_949775105.1. Lineage (NCBI taxonomy): Eukaryota > Viridiplantae > Streptophyta > Magnoliopsida > Gentianales > Rubiaceae > Oldenlandia > Oldenlandia corymbosa. Next base: position 5,166,623 of record OX459123.1, read on the forward strand.
TCATAAGCTGTCTTTTTTACTAGCAATCCACCATACTTGCTTCAGGATGGTTGCTTCATTCCAAAGACTTGCATCATGTATACTAAGACCACCCTCTGATTTGCTTCTACACACTATTTCCCATCCAAGTAGTGCATAATATCTCCCTGATTCCCTTACACCCTAGAGGAATTCTCTACATTTTTGGTTGATAGCTTCTGTAACACTGAGGGAGAATGAAAATAGAGGACCAATACACATGCAGGTTCATAAGAACTGAGTTTATCAATTGAAGCCTTCCAGCATACGAGAGATGTCGAGTGCTCCAACACTTCAACCTTTTAACTACCTTATCCACAACCCCCTAACAATCCAATTGTATCCATTTTCTAGGTGAGAGGGGAACTCCTAGATATTTCATAGGAAACTTCCCCTCTTCAAAGCCAGTTAGGTCACAAAGAAGCTGCTTCATCATGTCATCTATTCCCCCCATATAAATTTTTGATTTCACTGGGTTTGCCTTCAGGCTAGATACCTGAGAGAATTCAGTTAGTGTCCTTTGAATGTATTGTACTGTCAACAAATTAGCCTTACTAAATATCATCAAGTCGTCGGCGAAGCAAATATTAGACAACCTCAGACTTTTATAGAGGGGATGAAATTGAAAACCAGGCAAATCAGCAGCTTCTTTTAATAAACGAGTTAGATATTCCCTCAGAAGTACAAACAACAAGGGGGAGATTGGATCTCCCTGCCTCAACCCCCGTTTTCCTTTAAAGAACCCTACATGCGATCCATTTAAATAGAGGGAGAAGGTTGTTGCTCTAACACATTCCATAACCCATCCCGTAAATTTCCTTGGGAATCCATATCCCTCCAGACATTCCTCTAAGAAATACCACTCCACACAATCATACGCCTTTTCCAGGTCAATTTTCAGCATACATCTGCTACTTGCTCCTTTCCTTCTATAGAGGCTAATGAGTTCTTCAGTGATCAAAATGTTATGTAATATTAGCCTACCCTCAACCAAAGCCCCCTGATTGATATCTACTAATACAGGCAATACTACTTTAAGTCTAATACAAAGTACTTTAGAAATAATTTTATAAAGAACATAGCAACAAGCCATTGGTCTGTATTGACCTGCATTACATGCATTTTTCAGTTTTCGGAATTAAAGCAAGCACCGTGGAGTTAAGATGCTTAAATAACTTACCAATTTCAAAGAAATCTAGCACTGCTTTTGAGATGTCATCGCCTGTTGTGTTCCAGGTGGCCTTGAAGAAGTGGCTTCCATATCCATCAGGACCCGGACTCTTCATGGTGTTGATGCTCCATAAGGCTTTTTTTACTTCATTTCTAGTAACTGGTCTGATTAGTTGCATCTGTTGTTTAGTTGTGAGTTATGGACCTTTGAGAAATACTCCCCATCTGACAGAACATCATGGATTTGACTGCCCCAATTGTTGTTGGAAATGGCCCACAAAGTGATTCTCTATAGTCTCCCAGTCTCTGATAATATCTCCATTGTCATTCATAAATGACCATATCCTGTTCTTCATCATTTTCTGCTTTAGTTTAAAGCGGAAGAATTTGCTATTTGCATCCCCTTCTCATATCCAGTCCTCCTTAACTTTTTGCCGCATGAAACTGTCAAATGCTACATATTTAGTGATGTAGCATTGATATGCTTCTCTCTCTTCTTGTTGTAGTATCTCCTCTTGAGGTTGGAGTGCCAGCTTTTGCTGCACCAATTCAAGTTTCTCCTGAGCCAATTGTAGTTGCAGTTGTATTTCTGAAAAATTCTTCTTGTTCAACCTTAGCAGATCCCTCTTCAACCCTTTCATTTTTGTCATAATCTGAAACATTAAAGTCCCTTTAATTCTTCTCCTACAATTCTTCTCCACAATTGTTAGGAACTCTGGGTCCAATCTCCACATGTTGAAGTATTTGAAAGGTTTATGTTGTTTCTGTAACTCCAATTCCACTTGTAGAAGCAATGGGGAGTGATCAGATATTCCTACCTGTAGGACAATGCATATAGACTGATTGGATTGATCCACCCATAATCAATTAACTAGGCTTCTATCCAACTTAGCACAAATTCGATTATTCCCAAACTGCTTGTTGCACCATGTGTATAAATTACCATGTTGCCTGAGGTCTTGCAGCTCACACATTTCCAAACACAGCTGAAATGCTATGTTTCCGTAAGCTGAACCTTCTGGCCCCCTAGTTTTTCCTCAGGTGCAAGAACATTGTTGAAGTCCCCACATACAATCCATGCATGGTTTATTGAACGACTGATGCTTGTTAAGTCTTCCCAGAGTCTAAGTCTCTCCTGCTCTTCATTACTAGCATATACACTTGTGAGGAAGTATTCATTGCCACCCTTTTTTTTCTTGATGCAACAGTGAATGAGTTGGAATGTACTATGTAGTATTTGGAGCTCCACAGTATCATCCCACAGTACTAGTATTCTTCCCTTGGTATTCAGTTCTCCATTCGTCACAAACTTCAATTGCTGAAACGTTCCCTTCATGTTGCCCTTCACTTTTTCCCGGTTCATCTTGATTTCCAGAACACATGCTAAGTTAGTTCTATTTACAGACAGTACTCTACTAAGTTCCCGTTGCTTTATTAGGGAATTTATACCCCTAATATTTCAAGAGAGTATGTTACTCGTGGATACCAGGATCAGGGTCATAATCTATACGCTCTTTTCCCTTAAAGTTTCCAGTGCTCTCCCCTCCCCCTTCCTGAAGTAAATGTTGGATCTCCTCCTCAGAGTTCCTGCTGAGAATTGTGAATCTACCAGGACTGTTTCTTTGCTTCTCTTTACCTTTTGCATGCTGGGTGGGTTGCTTTTCACCAACTTTTGAGAGTTTCTCACCTTTGTCAACATACTGCACCTTTCATACTCTTGTCAGTCCTTTCCACTATTTTCCACTCTTTTACTTCTGGTTTTTTCTGATCTCAGGAGGTTTGGTGATCTGGATAGCTGGTTGTTTCCCTTTCCTACAACTTTTGGTATCATGACCATGCCCTGCACATTCTTCACAACACACTGGCTTCCATTCATAATGGACCTCTTGTTCTTGTAGTATGCCTTTTTCATCCTCAAAATAAACTTTACTAGGGACTTCTTTTTTGATTTCTATCTCAACCAATACTCTAGCATAGTTCACCCTAACTTTATTATTTGTATGCTCATCAATCATTATAGAGGTGCCTAGAGTACTTGCTATACAACTCAATGAATCGGGATTCCAATATTTCAATTCCAAACTAGAAAATTGTATCCATACACCTTACTCCTTTACACTTAATACCTTCATCTACCATCCAACGCTTGACAATAACAGGATATCCATTACGAAAGTGGTAAATATTAAATTTCAAAGCTTCTTCTCGTTTTTGCCAGCGAATGAAGTTTCATCTATTAAAGCGATCTAACTTCACAATATTTTATGCTAGATCTTTCTTAGTGCTTGCCATTGGACAACGAATGTTAGCCTAAAGATGGTTGGAATTCTTTTACAAAAGAATAAACAACAATGGCTGCACTAACTCACAAACTACAAGGAAAAAAGACAACACTTGCTAAATGTAAAAGATTTGTCTCCGAGTCACAAGTAAAACTTGCTTTTCTTTAGGCTAAATTCACCCACTAATATTGTGTAATTGTCTAGGTGAAATCCCTACGAGATAACATGGAGATCAAACCAAGACACTACGCACTTAGTGTTTTGTTACCTATGAGAACTATTCTAAGTATTTTGGAAATTTGTTCTACAACAAAAACCTCTCAAATGATCCATACATATTTATAGAGTTTTAGTGACTCTTAGGATTAAACACAACTCTTAGTTGATGTCTCTCCAGACTTTGGGATGATTAGACACGACTTTTAATTTGTGTCTTTTTACTTGGAATCCTTATCCACAACCCTTGAACATTTAGCATGTGTCTCCTCGTTTGTATCATGAAAAGTTTGCAACCTTTCACAATATAATGAAAATAAAATTTCAACAATGTCCTCATAGATTTGTGGATAGATTTAGTATTCAATTATTACTTTTCATTTTTACGTGGGCATTGTTGGAATTTGTGGATAGATTTAGTATTCAATTATTACTTTTCATTTTTACGTGGGCATTGTTGGAATTTGTGGATAGATTTAGTATTCAATTATTACTTTTCATTTTTACGTGGGCATTGTTGGAATTTGTGGATAGATTTAGTATTCAATTATTACTTTCCCTAAAATTGGCTAAGGATTTCCTACACCACAATTCTATACCACTTCCTAAGCCACCATATAAAATTTATCATATTTTTGTATTCAATTATTACTTTCCCTTTTTTAAAATTTTAGTGAAACCTAACCAATCATCAGATGAACCCGTTAGAAACAAGTATCAAAATCTTGGTAAGTGATTTAGGAAGTGGTGTAGTATTATGGTGTAAGAGATCTTTAGCCCCTAAAATTATACCTGCTTTTTCAAACTTCATGGTAACTTTTGTTGTGAGCTTTTTACTAGTTGAAATTTCCAACTATGAGAGTTTTACTTATAGTAGAAGTACTTTTAATTGCTTTCCTATCTAGATTAGAGTTATAAATTTTATTAGTTTCCTAGTAAGTTTATGATTTTGTGGCTTACTTTTTTCCCTATTTAATAGGGGCTTGTCGTGAGTTTTTAGAATGGATTTTGATAAGTTTGGTATTGATTTTATGAAAAAATATGTGAAATATTTTTGGATTAATCTTGCGAGATTAATTGTTGCATAAACTTGAACTAGGTTTGGTTTTTCTCAATTGGATGCATTGTTTATTATTCTTTTGTGGCGTAAAAGTTTTGAGAATTATAAACCCTAAACATTTTTTTCCACCTTTGATTCTTCCATAATTTATGTTTTTAAGTTAATTTGGATTCATTCTTGGACCGAAATATTTGGGTTGGTGTGCTTTTAGATGTTTTGGTGAGTTTGAGGTGTTGTAAGAACAAGTCTTGGTGCCCTTATTTGATACAAACTTCCGTGACATAGTTTTTGGATTGAAAGTATATATTACATTATTCATATATATATATATATGTGTGTGTGTGAGTGTGTGTGTGTGTGTGTGCGTGCGCGCGCGCGTGTGTGTGTGATTTGTCAAGTATGTGATTGGTCAATCATATGTAAGGTTGTACTCATCAATCAATTGTATCTTACTCCTCCTATTCAATTTGTTCTGGAGCCTCCTTGAGTTCTTAACTAAAGTTTTATTGTCCCCTTTCCAAAATTTCCTGTTGATGACCAAGTTACATTATACGGAGTTGGAGATATAAGGGCTTACTATGTAATTTATTGGTACGAATAGGGGGGGACAAAAGTTTCACATTCAAAATTGTAAGATATATTGATAGAATTTCCATATCATTTTGTTATGTGCAATAGTGTTGTTCTCATGATTTAGTTTTCGATGTGATTCATGAAACTATTTCATAGCACTTATCAGTCTCCAATATGTCTCTACTCACATAATCTGCTTTCTTTTGAAATATTGGAATGGCACAGATTATTGTTTGATACGTATTGAGATCGAACATATCGGTGGGTTGCTTGCTGGAATGCATTATATATATATATATATATATATATATATATATATAGACAGTCAAATCCATGGACACTCTAAATTGAGCTGAAATTTTTTACAGCAACTTTTTACACTAATATATATAGTTTGAGTGCTGATAAGTTACCTCAAGATTTCACATTTTTATTATCTTTGTTTAGCAAGAATTGAGAATGAACTTAAAGGTAGCGTTGTTGATGACTTTGTTTCTTCTGTTCAGACTTCATAGTATATGTATAGTCACTTCCAGCTGAATTTGAGGCTCACTTCCCATTAATCAGATGCATTATATTTTTGGTTCATGGATCATTCAGATAGAAACAGCTCCTAAAATTATGCATGGTTGAATGTGCAGCTACAATAGCAAGAAACTTGGAAAAACCTGTAAGAAACTTTTCAAAATAATTGCTGCAAACATTTCTTAGCTTGTACTACAGCACTGGTGGTCACCACTGCGCATTTGTCCACGGGATGACAGTAAGGATGATATCATCCTTCCTTTCCATGATCAATGCTTCGTGAATATGATGGTTTTCTTGGGATGTGATCACATCACAAATCAAGAGGTTAAAGAGATTTATCTTCTAGTTCTAAAAGGATTTATATGTTGATCGCATCTCTTTCAGGTACCTTTTCCAATCAATGTTCACAGGAGAATATCAAGGGATTGCATAAAGACTAATTTGGTGCAGGCATTGCTCTTAATTTGATCTCCAGAAGAATCTTGAAGACAATACTCCCTATAAATATCTTCAAGCTATGCTTACTGAAGCAGCATTTATATTGATTTGTTCCTTTGGTGTTACGGTCAAGAAGTGCCGGAGGATTTAAACAGAAAACTATACTTCCACTTTTTTTCTTTGCCTGATTCATTGCTGAGATCAAGGAACTTTAGCAGCGTGTTCTCAAATTTACCAATGATGGGAGGATTTGGCTTTCTTCATCGACATTGTGTCTTGGGAGAACTATTGATCAGGAAGCCCGGGTGTTATTGCTTTAGTGCAAAGATCAATCATAAGTTTACATGGAGAAGCTAGAGTTCGTGTCGTCTGTCTATCGAGATGTTGCAGAGGAACTGAATGAGAACGCTGATCTTTGAAGTTGTGTCACAAGCCTTATCATGTTTGGCTGCACATTTCATCAACCTGTTGGTTACTAGAGACAGAATTGGCCAAAGCTCAAGTGTAGAAACCATGGAATCTACATTGATGAAGCCGCGTTGGGCATTGATGATTGGACCTGATGAAGGCATAATAGGAATTGATGATCAGGCTCAAACTATAATCAATCAACTGAAGAGTGGAACACAAAAAGCTTACATATTTTATCAATCGTTGGAATACTACAACTCGGCAAAAATGAAATTAGAAGAGTGGATGGTCATTATGGAAGCGCCTAAGTTGGATATCCATTTAAAAGTGGAAGATGATTATGACTTACTGAAAGAATTTCCTCAAAAGTGCAGAGAATTTTATGCGCTGCTATCTGGAGATGATATAAGCGCATTTGTGCACTTTCAGCTCTGTGTTCATTCTAAAAAGAAAAAAAAAAGTCATTTGTAAAATCATTACCTGTTGATCCTGATGCTCATCCTGCATTGTTCTTACCAATCGACAATATAATGAGCCGGGAGGATTTTGCCTTCATTTGTCACAACAAATTTGAACTCCTTCAGGTGTTGTATATGGAGCTAATCTTTTTGTATGACACTGAATTCCATAGCAAAACTGGCTGCTGTTTTGACTAAGGTACCCAGCAACTGGAGATGAGATGCATACCTTCTTCTGTAGCCAGTTATACTTAGCTTCGAGAGGTTGAGTCATAACAAAGCCTGGAATTGCACTCCTGGCTTAATCGTGGAACTCCGATTAGGGTTACCTGTAAAACAAAGCCTCGGGGGTCTCCCGAGGGTAGACACTCCGATACTTAAGTAAAAAAATAGGGTTATGAAGAAGTATGTGTATGCGAATTGGTGCTAGAGATAGCGTACCTTAATTATGGAGTAATCATCCCTATTTATAGACCTAGGAGATATCTGAATCTTACTAGATTTAGTACTCTTGCACCGCCTCTACAGAGTCGGTTGGACCCCGGACTTGGTGAATGGGCCAGTCCAAGACAAGTGGTGGATATGGACTCGTCAAGTGCCCCTGTGAAGTATTAGTCATATAAATAAATAAAACTTAACACAAAGTAATTCTAACATGAACTCGGCCCAAGTTAATTGGACATGTCTCGGCCTATACTGCATCGAGTAGGCCTGATGGAATAGTTCGCAGGCCAGGATCCGATCCGAGGAGGTGACCTGCTTCAGAATCCCGCCCAAAAGATTCAATCGCATGCAGTAATTGGGCACGTTTCCCAAACAACCGCTCTGCCATCATTACTGCCCCTTGAACTCTGCCCAAACTGTTGAGATGTGGGGAAAAATTTGCTTATATTAAGGAGAAAACCAAGAACCTTTCTTTCCTCTCTTCTTTTCAAAATTCTGAATCTGAAAACGCAGAAGTGGCTCTCCTTCCCCTATGCATCATCCTCCGCTGTTGAGTTGCACATTCTGCCGCCGGAAATTTCAGCATCTACTATAACTGAGAAGACCCAACATCCTAAGCAAATATCATTTAAAAGATCAACCTCATCTCCTAATAGAAGTGAGTCCTTCAACCCTCTTGTTACTAGCGACTATTTTTATCTTTATTTGTCCTGAATCTCATTGTCTTAGCATATATTGTTGTAGATATGGCTGCAAAAATTGTTTCCAACTTTGTTTCCACCATAGATTCTGCCCCAAAACCTAAGGCAGTGGCTGAAAAATATAACTTCCCTGTAGATCTAAAATATCGAGCCCCCACAGTAAATGAAAGGGCTAACGCTCCACTAAAGGGAAAATTTACTGTTTACAACCGATTTATGTTTTAAGGCCTTAGATTCCCCCTTTTTCCTTTGTTGGGAGCAATAGTTCAACGTTATAAGATTCCACTTCCTTGATTCACCCCAAACCTAATATCAGATGTTCTTGGATTTGTGAGACTTTGTGAGTTGGTGAAAGTAAAGCCTCGACTACTCGTATAGAGATATTTTTTCAAGATCTATGTTCCCTCAACCAATTTCAGGGACTGGTACAATGTGAAGAGAAATCCAAAATCGAAGGCAATGCAAATAGTGGAACTTTTTGATGGTTCTCCGGTGTGGAAACCCAACTATTTGTTTGTAAAGGCTCCTGAGAACTTCTGTATGGCGTGGGATTATCGTGAATCTCACGGACTAGGCGTGATAGCCGACGACTGGACCAGGTCAAACAGAGCCAAAATCGAGAATTTTAGAGCCGATATCAATGCCATGGAAGCCTTCGAGAAGTATATCCACTGGAAAAAAGTTCAGCACAACATCCCTCCAATTCCTATCGAGGATAAGAAGGGCACTAACTTCTCTATTTATTTGTTGTGTTAGGTCATGTCGTCGAGCAGAAACACCATTGGGTTGTTTGGTGACTCCAAGATTTTTGATGTTAGAAACTCAGATCATGAAGGATCCTCAACAAAGGTCCGCAAGAAGAGGAAGGTGAGAAAGCTGGTCAAAGCGTCGGATGCGGGAGCAAAGACGAAAAAGAGCAAGCAAGTCCCCCCCCCCATCCCGTCGTGAAGGAAGGCCTTATCGAGAAGGAAGTCACTCCACAAGAGACAATTCTTCTGATTCTTGAGACAGGCAAAGAGAATCTCGAGACCCCAACTCCCGACGTCCACCTAGTGACAGAGTTGGATCCAGAGTGGTTCTTGGGATCCAAAGCCCCCACTGGAGAAAAAGAAGAATACCATCAAGGACACTGACATCTCGCCTGGGTCATCGACTTACACTGCAGCAGCTGCTGTATACCACTTTCGGGATGCCAGAATCGAGTGCCCCATACTTGAAGAAAACGCTGCAGTGATGACCGAGGAAGATACTCTGAAGCTGGTAAGTGTTACATTCAACCTGGTTTGATATAGTCTATGCTTTCTTGATAACTTATTGGATTTTCTTGCGCGGTGGCTTTGACAGATGAGTACCTCCATGATCAGTTTCTTGCTTCATGAGAAGAGACTGAAAGAAGAAGTAGCCAGGCTGGATCTCGAGAAGAAGTTTTTCGAGCAAGAGAAGGTGATTCAAGAGGAATCCTAGAAAAATGAATAGCTGGTACTTGCCGGCAAGGAGAAAGAAATAGTCACCCTTCAATCGAGTTGCAACGAGTTGGAGGCCAAGATGAGAGAATACGGGGAAACCCATATTTCTAAGACGGAGTTGCAGCAACGGCTAGTTGCCTTCTGGGCGAGAATGTTGCCTACTGGCGGAATTGCTAATGTAATGGTGGGGATTAGTGAAGCTGCCATAGCATTTGGTGGTCATTGTGTAGCTATTGCCGTTCTCGAAAGAATGGAGGCAGGGAGGACCATCAATGCAGGCTGGCTGCAGCAATTTATGAGGAAAGATCCTCGAAGAGCACTGCACGAACAGATAAAAAATGGGCTACTACATCTCTCTACTGAGCAGCTTCCTCTGTTCAATGCTCTATGTGGCGCTATCCTCCAGATGGGTTCACTGGAAGAAATCGCTTCCTTTCCTGGTGATGCCCCAACAGTCTTGTTAGGCAAACCAGGTGAAGAAGTGCGAGTGCCAGACCTCCCCCACGATTTTATCGGAGTCGAGTTAGTCTCTGATGATGATTCCTCGGTGAAAGTTGAGGAGGATGGCGAGGAGCCTGAGGTCGAGAAGGAAATTGGACCAACCCAAACGCTGATCGAGGAGACCAATGAGAGCCACCCAGTCATCCTTCTAAACCAAGGTGCAGTATGATATCTTCCTTTGTAATAGGATTTATGTTGGGGTTATAGACCCCGTCTTTTGTAGAGCTGCTTTTGAACAAATCCTTAATAGTATTTTGTTTTCCCAATTTGACTCTTTGGTCTTTGAAAGGTCATGACTTACTTTTGTTGCTCATGCTAGGAATCATACTTTGTTCATCAGGTACACATGATGATCCTTGATGAAGACCAAGCCAAGAATTTTCCCATGTACACTATGGTTTCCTCAGCAATGAGAAAATCGGGGAACATTCACAACATCTCTGCAGTGAGAGCTCTCGAGAAGGAGATCGTGGACGCTGTCCAAGCATACAACGTACAAATACACTCTCGCCTGGTACAGCGCTTTAGACAAAAGGAAGAGGAGTATCAACGTTGCCTCCATCAATATAATCTCGATTTCCAAGATTTTCTGATATTGGAAACGAATGTAAGCGAGGAAATGGCTCGATTGAAGAAGGAGAATGCCCAGCTAAGACGCTGCGAAGGAATCGTGGTATCCCCATGGTTCCTTGAGAAGTTCGAGTTCTTTCACTCGTCCAGAAGCAGATACAAGTCAGGACAGAACGCTTTGTTGCCGCAATAGAGCTGCTGAAGAAAAGAACCAAAGAAGCTGAGTTCTTTTCGAAGCAATCTGCCATTTTGCAGAACATATTGGTGGATCGTGATATTCCACTTCCTATCCTCGAAGATCTGGATGAAGGTGGTGAAGCTAAAGAGAGGACGGCCGCCTAGGAGTACCTGTTGTAACTGAATGAGCAAGACTGGGAAATTGTCAACTTAAAGGACAAATTAAGTCAGTGCATCAACCAACTTAAGGTGTTAGGTTTCTCCGGCGTTATCAAGCCATCTCGATTTAATCCCAAGGGGGAAATCTTAAAATTTAAGGACACATAAATGTATTCATCCAACCCTGCACGAAGTGTGAGGGCAATATATTTAATTTGAGCATTGTCGGAGTCGTTTGTTATTTCATACTCGAGTATAATTTATATGACGCTTAATGGCCGGATGTAAAGTACACGGCTCTCTCGAGGAAACCGGGTACGGGTTCCTCTATGTTAAAGTACCGCGATTGCGGCTAAATGAGGAGAGTTTCTTGATTTTTTGTGTCCGGATGTTCAATACACGGCTTAGTTAGAGGATGGCCCTAAAGAGGGTATCCATCTCACGGACTAGTCACCAGATAGTGTCGACACATTTAAAATATGAAAAATATGCAATGACCTTTATTGAATAATTACCCGTAGACCCGGATTAGCATTACATATTAAAGAATAAAAATAGAGAAGCACACAGAGCAAGTAAGCTAGCAAATAGCAAGTAAAAACTTAAACATAGAACCTTCGGAGGTTCTGGACGTTCCACCCTCGAGGAAAAATAGTTCCTATTCGTCTGTCGTTTGCAGGCGATAACTATCAGACGGGGAAACCTGGATGACTCGATAGGGTCCTTCGTAGTTTGCTGATAATTTTCCAAAGGTCTCTGCTCGGCTGGCTTCGTTCTTCCTAAGTACCAGATCCCCGACCACGAAATCCGTGTTCTTGACTCGCTTATTGTAGTGCTTTCTGAGGATTTCTTTGTACTTGTCTTCCCGGACTTTTATGGTGTCTAGCCGCTCTTCAAGCAGGTCAAGGTTAGTCAGGATGTCTTCATTGTTGGTGTCTTCGACAAATTTGATGGTATGAGGACTGGCAAGGCCAATCTTGACTGGAAGTACAGCATCCATTCCGTAGACCAAACTGTAGGGAGTTTCGTGCGTCGAGGAATGAGCCGTGGTACGGTAAGCCCATAGTACATGCGATAGTTTGTCGACCCATGCCCCTTTGGCGTTTTGCAGTCTTGTCTTTATCCCATGCAAGATGGTTCTGTTGATGGATTTGGCCTGACCGTTTGCCTGTGGATGAGCGACTGCAGAGAATCGGCACTCGATTTGCATTTCAACACACCGTGACTTAAAAGGATCACTCTCGAATTGAGTCCCGTCATCTGATACAATGATCTTGGGCGCACCATATCGGCAAACCACATTCTGCCAGAAAAAATTCAATACTTTCCGCGCAGATATCGAGGCCAACGGTTTCGCTTCTACCCATTTGGTAAAATAACCCACTGCTGTGATCACCCATCGTAGTCCCCCTGCCCCTTTTAGAAAAGGACCGATGATGTCGATGCCCCATTGGTAGAAGGGCCAAGGGCTTTGGATGGTTACCATCTTGTGTTGCGGCTGTCGAGTGATAGGGGAGGATCGCTGACATCTATCGCACTTTTGCACAAACTGATAGGCATCCTTGAAGACTGTTGGCCAAAAGTAACCTGCTCAAAATACCTTTTTAGCCAGACCACGTGCTCCCATATGAGCGCCACATGATCCTTCATGGACTTCCTCGAGGACATAGGCTACTTGTTTCGTGCCGATACAACGCAGCATTAGTAGCAGATACTCGTGCTTATATAGAATTTCGTCCTTCAAGGTGTACTTGACTGCCTTTAGCTTTAACGCTCAAGCTTTATACTTGTTACTATAAAGGTTTCCGCTCTGAAAAACTAGATAAATGGTGTCATCCAAGTTTCTCTATCTTCGGTGATTGTAAAGGATACTCGAGATTAGATGCTAGGTTCGGAGAGTATCTCGACCCAAACCTTATTACTGAGATGTGCAAAGTTGGATGAAGCTAGCTTGCTCAGGGCGTCGGCTCTTTTGTTGCTGGTTCTGAGGATGTGGGAAATAGAACACATATAGAACTTATCCTTGAGTTCAAGGACTTTTTTGAGATAGTCTTAGGTGCTCCGCGAACAGTGTAATCACCACTGATTTGCTTAAAAACCACTTGAGAGTCACTGAAAACCTCCAAATTTCGGACCCCCAGTCTCAGAGCCATATTCAACCCCGTAATCATTGCCTCATACTCAGCTATATTGTTGGTTACCGGGGAGTCAAACCGCAAGGTTTAAGAGTATTCCGCCTCATATTCCTTTATCTCCTCGATCTCCTGTGGCTTAGTTGGCTTGGCTAGAATGATACCGGCTCATCCCCCTTCCTCACACAACGAGCTGTCAATGTAAAGAGTCCAAGCTTGAGGATCTGCGGGAGCACGCTTTTGTGCTTGCCTCTTTGAAGACGGTTCAGGCCTGGTATCTAAAGTACGGGGCTTTTCGACGAGGAAGTCTGCAAATGCCTGATCTTTTATAGCCGTTCTAGGCTTATACACAATATGATGTTCCCCCAACTCGACGGCCCACTTCATCATTCTACCGGAAGCTTCAGGCTTAAGGAGGACCTGTTGAATAGGTTGCTCGGTCAGGACTTGAATTGGATGAGCTTGGAAGTAGGGATGCAACCATCGAGCGGCTAGCACTAGGCTTAGTATCAGCTTTTGCATGGGGGTGTATCGAGATTCTGCTCCTTGTAGGACCTTGCTCACAAAATAAACCGGGATTTCTTTCCCTTCTTTCTTCTGGATCAGGACTGTTGATATTGCTGTTTCTCGAGCAGCTAGGTAGATATATAGGACTTCTCCTGGTTCCGGCTTTGCTAACATAGCAAGTTGTTTAAGATACTCTTTCAAATCTTGAAAGGCTTGCTGGCATTCCTCTGTCCACTCGAATTTCCTCCCTTTTCGTAGTGTCTTGAAGAAAGGAAGGCTCCTTTTAGCGGCTCGAGAAAGGAACCTATTTAATGGTGCCAAGGACCCGGTAAGCTTTTGGACTTCTTTGACCATCTTTGGGGCTTCCATGGAGAGGATTGCCTCAACTTTCATGGGATCCACACGTATGCCGTCCTTGGAAACTTGAAATCCGAGAAATTTCCCAGAGCCGACACAGAAAGAACATTTCTTTGGATTAAGCTTCATGTCAATATTTCGGAGAATCGTGAAGATTTCTCGCATGTCCTCTGCTATCTTTTCATCGAGATTACTTTTGGTGACCATGTCGTCCACATAGATTTCAATGTTCCGCCCAATTTGGTCATGGAAGGCTCTGTTGACCAGGCGCTGGTAGGTAGTTCTGGCATTCTTTAATCCAAACATCATTTCATCGTAGCAATATACTCCAATCTCAGTGATGTAGGCCATTTTTTCAGCATCTTCTTGGGCCATAAGAATATGGTGATACCCCTTGTAGGCATCTAGGAAGCTGAGAGTTCTAAACCCGGTAATCCCCTCGACCATTTGATCGATGAACGGTAAAGGGTAGCAATCCTTGTGGAAATGCTTGTTGAGATCAATGTAGTCTTGACACATGCGCCAACAGACGAGGACCAGGTTGGCCAATGATGTTGGCCAGAGGACTTCTCGGAGGATATTGGCACGAACTAGCTTGAGCGTTTTCTCGTTGATGACGTCATTGTGGTCTCGAGCAAAGATTCTCATCTTCTGTTGTATTGCCTTCACATTGGGATCCACATTTAACTTGTGCTCGATAATTTGTCTTGGGACCCCGGTCATATCAGAGGGAGCCCATGCAAATATGTCTCGGAACTAGTGTAGCAAGGCGACTACCTCAGCTCGCAAAGTTCTGCTTATAGACACTCCCAGTTGGATTGTCTTTTCTGGTTCTTTCTCATCCAAAATTAATTCCTTTATTTTGCTGCTGAGTGGCGGTTGATTCGGGTGGTTGAGATCTAAGGGTTGTTCTTCCCTTATGTCCTCAATTGATATGCCCCTTGCTGGACTGAGTAACATCCCGATGTGGCAGTGGTCACTCACTATTTTTTCCCTGTTTTCACTGCCGTGAGGAGGCATTCTCGAGAACTGCATTGGCACACTTGCACTATCTCTATCCCATACTCCGTTGGGAATTTTTCATTACCAAGTGGTAAGGGGACCAAAAAGTGCGAGCTTGGCACATCCATGGCCGTCCTAAAATCACGTTAAACGGCGAAGGTGCATCAATTATGGCAAAATCCATGGTTAAGGTTACCATTCGAGGATGCAACCCTACCATGATTGGAGGTCTTACGATTCTGCTGGGGATAATCGTGTGCCCAGAGAAGCCCATTAGTGGTAACGTTGCCGGACGCCAATCAGGATTTTGTATGTTCATCTTCTTGAAACAGTCGCTATAGATGATATCGACTGCGCTGCCGTTATCAACGTATACTCGGCTCACGCAAATGTTTCCTATAATGGCTTTGATAACCATGGCGTCGCGGTGTGGACAGATGCCTGGGATCACGTCACTATCCGTAAAACTATTGCCTCGGTTCCCTTGAACCGTTTATGGCTAGGCTCTTGTGGAGACGTTTTGGTTACCTCTCAAACTGATGCCTTCATAGCTGTTGTAGAAAGAACCTCGAGTGGTGCACCGTAGACTACCCCCACATTGTGAGTAATTTGCTTAACAGGATCAGGTGGAGGGACTTATTGGATTGGCTGAGGGCCGTCGTCGAGAGGCCACTAAGCAGATTGCTGCACATTGTTCCTTGGTGTCCAATTATTCCCTCGGTTATCCACTCGAGGGTCACGTGAGTTCTTCTTAGGGAAGTTACGGGGTCCCGCGAAATTTTCTCCCTTTTGTCGATGAGCATTCTGCACATATTATTGGAATTTTCCAGATTTCACCCCGACTTTGATTTCACGCTTGAGTTCCCTACAATCTTCAGTGTCATGGCCGTGGTCCTTGTGATATTCACAGTATTGATCCATGGACATATTTGGGTTGTGAGCCAGGGGTTTTGGAACAGGGAACTCATCCTTGTGGATTTGGAGTATTTCTCATCGGGGCTTTAGTAATGGAGTCAGCTGTCTATCGAGTTTAGGGAAAGCCGGCTTAGTCTCCATTGTAGATTTGAACCTATCCCTTCCACCTCGATCGAGAAGGACTCTTGTGAGCGCTTGAGCGTCTGTTCTCGCTGAATGTAGCTTTCAACTGTGGCCCACATTTCCTGTGTATTTCGAGGGGCTTTGGTTGACAATTTCACCCTCAAGATAGCAGACTTTCTAAATGGGTTGAGGCCCTGAATGAACCCGTTCTGGACGTCTCTATCGTCGAGATAATCTACTTGAAGAGTCTCCCAGATGAAGCGACGATGAAAATCAGATAGACTCTCGTTTTGTCCTTGCTTGATCGAGGAAAGGTCGATTGACATCTTGGTAATCTGTTTGCTGGGGAAGAACCGAGTAGCCAGTTTGACAGATAAATCCTCGAAGCTGACAATACTTCCTTATGGCAATTGTCCGAACCAGCGTTGCGCTTGTCCGGTGAGATAAGATGGAAAGGTCTTGGCCATGAAATCGAGTGATGCATTTCTGAGCCTCATGACTTGGACATATCCGTGCAAAAATTGATGCAGGTCAGAATCTCCCGAGTATTTGACAAATTCTTTGGGGAAGTCGAAGTCACGAGGCTTTGGACAGTCACGGATCCTTGGAATGAAAGGGTATTTATCGACGATCATTCCTATTATTCTCCGCATTGATTCGCGAATGGAGGCATTTTGGTGGCCATGGTTCTCTTTTTGTCGAGGGATCCAGGGTTCTTCCAGTTGCGAATCATCATAATGATATCGACCGTACTGAGGATATCTTGTGTCTCGATAGGTGTCATGGTGATCGCGATAGGACCTTTCCAGGGAAGCTGTGGGTCCTAAGCGGGAGTACACACTGCCTCTCAGTGGACGATCACAATTCCTTTCAGACAACAACTCGACTCTAGGTGAACCTTGGCGGTGTTGGTCGCGAGATTGCTTCTTGCACCGATGCTCTTTCGCGAATTTTTCAAGTGCTGTGTAGAATGCTGGATATGTTCTTCCGAATGAGTCCCAGAAGGTTGCACCAGGGGTGGCAGAAAACTCTACTTGGGAAGTCTCATGCCTGGAGGCTTCTCTGTGACCTGCTACCTCTCCTTCACCTGGAACTTTGCGTTTGCCTTTTTTCTTTTCGAGCAAAGTCAGCGTCTTGAGTGCTTCCTTCTCGTCAATCAGGTCATATAGCTCCTGATCCGTAGGATCGGGCAGATCCCAACAAACAACAACGTTTGTATTCATCCAATATTTATTTTTTCTTCCTCTGATTGAGGTTGTTATCATCTCTCAACTTTTTGAGTTCCGCTTCAATTTCGGCCAACCGTTCGTCATCATATGGATCGGGACCCTTGCGATGACTTTTCGGATCTTCCTCCCTTTCACCTCCGGGAATAGATGGTCTTGTGGGAATTTTTTCTTTCCTCGACCGACGATCGTTCCTCTTTCGCTTCTGCCTCTCTCAGAATTTTACTAGGGTTTCGTTGTCATCAAGGTTTGGCCGCCTGTCTATTAACGCTATGCTGGATTGAGGTATGTCGATCATGGTCATCCTATTTACCAGAGAACCCTAGCTGGCAGCGGTGATCAAAGGTTGAGAAAAGTCTGATTGAGGTTGTTATCATCTCTCAACTTTTTGAGTTCCACTTCAATTTCGGCCAACCGTTCGTCATCATGTGGATCGGGACCCTTGCGATGACTTTTCGGAACTTCCTCCCTTTCACCTCCGGGACTAGATGGTCTTGTGGGAGTTTTTTCTTTCCTCGACCGACGATCGTTCCTCTTTCGCTTCTGCCTCTCTCGGAATTTTACTAGGGTTTCGTTGTCATCAGGGTTTGGCCGTCTTTCTGTTGACACTGTGCTGGATTGAGGTATGTCATCACGGCCATCCTATTTACCAGAGAACCCTAGCTGGCAGCGGTGATCAAAGGTTGAGAAAAGTCTCGAAAGCCTGAAAAAGCTTGGTGACACAAACTCTAATTTCCGGGTCCTACTAGGCGTGCCACTTGATGAAGCCTGGAATTGCACTCCTGGCTTAGCCGTGGAACTCCGATTAGGGTTACCTGTAAAACAAAGCCTCGGGGATCCCCCGAGGGTAGACACTCCGATGCTTAAGTCAAAACATAGGATTATGAAGAAGTATGTGTATGCGAATTAGTGCTAGAGATAGCGTACCTCAATTATGGAGTAATCATCCCTATTTATAGACCTAGGAGATATACGAATCTTACTAGGTTTAGTACTCTTGCATCGCCTCTACAGAGTCGGTTGGACTCCGCACTCGGTGAATGGGCCGGTCCAAGACAAGTGGTGTATATGGACTCGTCAAGCCATGTGAGCTTACATTCGCCAGCAACATTCAATTTACCAGGCAATGAGTCTATGGAGTTGGTTAGTAAATTCAATACACTGAGAAGCCCTCCATTTAGGGCGAAGCCGTGGTTAGAACACGATGTTATCGGGGTGGCATATCCTCGTAATGTAAGAAGTCGATCTTAAGCTTTGTGCCTTTTATTGTAAACACAAAAAAAAAAAAAAAAAAAAAAACACCTGAGAAGTCTTAGAGAATCTGGTTGAACTGAAAAAATTAAGATGCATCTTCCTTGAACATTGGGATACCTCAAGGAATTGCAAACTGTTTCTTGCGGCGCGAGTCATTTGGACCCTGTTTCTAGGGTAGGATTCCTTTTCCATGTAAGTTTAGCTTTCAGAAGAATATCATGAATATGGCAACTCTACAAGGTTCTCAAATTGCAAAAAAAAAAAAGGTCTCATGGCAGGTGAACTCAAGGAGAGTTTTCTATAACCTGACATGTTAAGACAGTTTGGACTTTGCACTTGGCATTGTTATCTAGTGATCATTTTCCCCCTGCTTTGAGGGGCTGGTTTTGCTTGGAGGTAAAAAACTTGATGAGGTCCATCCAGTTTCACAGAGATCCGGACTTTGCAGATCATTGAGTTACTCTGGTGCAGCCACTCTGCTGCAAAATCTGCATAGAGAACTGATGAGCAGTAACTGGACTATGGAAATATAGGCTTCAAACTGATTGGGTTTTCCTTCGTGTTCAACCTCGATCAAAATTTGGTACATGTTTCCAAGTTTACTCTTGTATGGACTTGAAAATTTGGTTTCCTTTTCTTTTAGTTTAATTTAAGACATTGCAACTAACTCTAGACAAGAACAAAGGGAAAAAGGAAAAGAAAAGAAACGAAGGGAGGTGAATTTAGCACTTCATAAACAAATTAGTACCATCATTAATAATCTCCAGTTCATGGCCTAACACAATGTTAACATCAAATTTACATACTGGCTAGCAGCTATTATCACATAAATTAATGATTCCTTCATCAATTTCTTCAGCCTAGACAAACTAGTACATATATAGAACCCAAGGTTCTCTACTTGCATGACAAAATTGTGTCCTGCCTTAAAACTTGAACTGGTTCCCACCCTCTATGCCTCCATGGCTTCTTATTCGATTTCAAACCCTGATTCCAACTGCACCGACTTTTTCTTTTAGCATTTATTGATCGTAGAATTTCTGGGAAGTCGTCTTGATCGGCGCCCAGATATCTGCACCATTACTGCTAGCAACCCCAACAGTACTTGATAGTGGAACAAGGCATAATCCCTTCTTTCTAAGGCTGTATGGCTCTAGGTCCTGGACAAGAAAAAGTTCAAAGAGATGCACAAACTTGAGTGATACAGGATAGTTTTGACACAGGATAGTTTTGACAAACTCGAGTGTTGTATTCATGAAGGGACCATCATTTATCGCTAAATACATAACATAACAAAAGAATCTTCTACTTCACTCTGTCCTACAAACGAAGGGACTTTTAGGTGAACCTTCTATACTAAAGAAAACCTGACTCTTAATGAGCATCTCGGTAGAATTCGGTAAGATCGCCTTCCAGGACAATCCCCGGAACAAGATTTCAAGGTTAAATTATACGAGAAAGGATCGCGTATAATTTATAATGATCAAAGGCTAACATGTTTGGTCCATATACACTCACCTCTGTAGTAGAAGTTGTATTGCAGAGATATGGAGCACTCAACACCTGAAAGCAACAGACAAAAGCAATAAGTAAGAAATTATTTTCAAAGTGCAGGCAATCTTATAATGTAGGCTACCTAAGTAATTCATCAAGAATGTGACTATGAACCATAACCTAAACAATCCAAAGGGGACTAAACACCCAAAATCCCAAGCCGCTCCAAGAGCTAATAAATGATATGTGGAATGTGACAAAATGAAAATCAGATTATGTAAAGGACTCAAAACACACTTTTATCATCCCACAAAAAATAATATAACTGTGAAAAGGGGAGCTGAAACATTTGAGATTGTGATGCACTCATAAGAGAAAAAACTCTGAGACACTTTATTAAGCTGAAGAACACAAAGACGTTCCTCACGTACACTGAAGGCACATCTTTTACTCTAGTACATGTACCAACATTAGCGCCTTTGTATTCCAGACATTAAGAATCAAAGCAGCCACCTGAAGTAGTAAAATAACCAGGGAAAAGACCATACCTTAACCTGTTCTTGGAGAAACCTGATGTACTCCATTGCTTCTAGGAGGACAGAGGCTGTGTCTGTCTGCAGAGTGCAGAGTAATGAAACAGGCCACAGATTACACTCGACCATTAAGGGAAAAAAGAAGGAAAAAAAACAATGGGGGGATGCAAATACTTTCATGGACATGTTTAGCTGCATGCACACCTTCGTAAATTAACAATTGAGCACGCAAAGCGAACTTTTCTAAGCAATTATTTTCCTTATCTAGATATACTGGCAAATTATCCTAATGGAATGCTATTATCACGTCAAAGTATTCATACCTTCCCAAATGGCGAGACCAGTTGCTGAAGTGCGGTGATTCGTTCCCCAACCTTCTCTTTCTATTTTAGAACAACAAATTACAACTATCATTAAGGCATGTGTGTTAAAGAAAGTCAGCAAGGACTACATTTTCCACCACCTTAAGTTAAATGTGACTAGAAAAGGCATGTATTCAAGCATACTAAGACAGATCTTTACGTACATAGGTAGGCAAATGATATTTTACTACAGGGAGAGGAAAAGATAGAACAATCAACAGTAGAAGCAGGGATAAATAGGAAAATGAAAGAAACCTTGGAAACAACAGATATCTCGGCCTTGTGTCGCTTTGGTCTTAAAGATGTAAGACTGGTTTGGTCAAAAGAGATCGGACATCGCTTCTGTTGCATCATCATTCCAACAATCACTTTTATTCCCTATAGCACAAAACAGCAAAAGAGAATTAGCACACGTAGTAAGACATGAAAAAAAACTACAGTATTTCCGTCTCACCGAATGTCCAAGAAACTAAAAAAAAAAAATGATAATTATTTAATATTACGAGTGTTCTGTACTCATGATTATTCAGTTCTCATCATACAATGTGAAACAGGTCCAAAAAAGACATTCTTATAATAATAGCATGAAAGGCCTACATGCCAGCAAATTCTTCAACCACTACAAGCCTGTTGCAGATAACCAGGAGATAGATTGACAATGACATAAACTGCAAGACCAGCTGGTTCTCCGGGCACTATTAATCATTAGCTAATCAATCATGTTTTAGATGTACCTCACCAGTAGTAAAATGCCAAACAGAAGTTTGAGATTGAGAAGAAAAAAACTTTTCAAACAAAATTGGGGTGGCTTTTGGAGCTTTTATCTGAGATGATACAGCTTACAAGATTAATTAACATGACTGAGCAAATTTTTATTTTTTTTTCACTTTAGTAGCTTGTCTAATATATGGTCAGAGATTACAAAGAGGATAAAACTGAGAAGGAAGACATTGTGCACCTTCAAAGAATTAAACGCGGATGTGGAAGGTTGCATTTTGTCAAAAGTAAACAGTAAGACTTATCTTTCATAAATGAACGTGTTGAAAATTTTGACAAGATCTCAAAGACTTTAAACAACAAAGTGCACAATACAACAATACTTATTTAGTTCAACAAAGTAAATTATTTTCCTAAAATCAAAAGAGTATAATGCAATCTCAATGACAGTTGTGTGATCAAATTCAATAATATCTCATGACACAACATAGTACAAAGTAAGCAACCATCAACTGCAACAAAACAAACCAAGCAGACAGTAGTTTGGTCAAAGAATCATTTCTGGCCAAAAGAAAAACAAAATCAACAAACGTAAGAACAAATTTTTCCATCAAGTTTATTTTATCCAGAAGATTACATGGGAATGTAAGTTCACAAACGGACACTACGTCTGACAGATAAACTAATAATAGGCGTAATTAATGACCAACCAAGCTGAATAAAGTAAGGCCTAATATGACAAGAACATAATCTTTATACTACTATTTATTTAAAACTCCTTCTGGACCATGAACAACTGAACATATACCTAGATTAGATTCTCTTGGATGGGCTGCAGTTTAGAATTGTGAAACAGTCAAATCCAAGCACCTAAACAAAAATGGTTACCTACCCCTTTCCTCAATGATGAACAATAACCTCTATCTATTGAATTAGAACCTCTATCTATCAGCATGCATCTTCTGGATAGCATATCAAATTCAGAAAGACCAAGAAACATATATCTTACAAGCAAACTTATCTACCATGCCAGATGAGTTTATACAGTGCAAGCAGAAAGATCAGCACAAAACATATTTTAGAAAGAAAAAAAAAAAAGAAAAGAAAATGAAACTATAGATAGATTCTTCAACAATTCCTTTGGATTCACACCACTGAATATGCTCAACGATAATTGATTAAAAGAATATAGAATACTGGTGGGTCCAAATTAAGCAATAATAAATAAATGTTGAAATCTCTTGGACTTCATAATGAAACCATTTCCGCGTACAATCTTCTAATATTCCTTTAGTGAAGTAGTAGATAACTTCTTCGTTCTTACTTCTTAATCTAAGCATTCCATTAAACAAAGAAGTCTGACTTCAACATAATTCAACTCTAGAAGCAACTCAAAAGCCCTCAAATGAACTAAAGAAGCTCTTCAAAACACAAATCAGCATATAAATTCACTCACCGATCTTACTTACAATGGGCATATAAATGAAGAGCTTATAATACTATTAAAGTCCGACCATAAGAACCCAGATGATATATCCAAACTCGTACGTAACTTGAGAATGAATGATCAAAAAACAAACTTTCGATAAGAGAAACTCATAGAAGCAAACAATATAACTTTCTTTCTTTTTTTATTTAATAAATGGCAGAAAAATTCACCTTGATAACAAGCTCAGGACAACAATGGCAGTCAAAAAAAACCTCTGTTTTGCAGCAAAATCTCCAAAACCCACCTCACAATTTCACCGAACCCAAAGCCAAAGGACAGAAATCAACCTTTTTTTTTGGGGGGTTTCTTCTTCCCTTCCTTTTCCCTAATCAAAATTCTTCCCTTCCTTTTTCCCTTCTCAGATAATACCGCGTCCCTGCTTTTTCTCCCTTCAAAGTGTCCTCGGGATATGTACCAAACAGTCCACAGGATCAAGATAGCATCAATGAAAAACTATCTCTCCCTTTATAGCCTTTTTTTTCACACTTCAATGGAAAGTGTGCATTCACCAGAGCACTCTACACTTTACTCTGTTTTTCTTAAAATCAGTCGATCATCATAATTTCTTAGGAATTTTTGCAAGGGAACTACCAAAGCAACAATTTTTTCCAATGGCTAAAACAGTAACTCAAAATGCCCAAAAGGGTTTGTTAGTTCAGATCAAAAGGGAGAAACTGTGAATTAAGTAGGAAGCAAGAAGAAGCAGAGAGTGTCAAGTGTGGAAGGAAGGGGGGAAGAGGAGAGGTTTTTGAAAGGGGTTTTATATAGGAAAATTTGAGGAGATGATTTAATTGGGGAAAATATAATAATTCAATAAAAAAAAAAGAGGAAAAAAAGGTACTCATAATTCATAATTGACAGCTAATATCCAACGATGAAAAAGAAAGAGAGGACTGGGGAAGAAAGGGAGTAGGTTAACTCGATGAGGTCACCTCATTTTTTTCCTCTTTTTTAACTGTGGTAATGAAAATGACCTTGTGATGATGTACTTTCCGTTTTATTTTAAGAGTATACTTTGTTGTAGTTTTCCAGTAATTATGAAGGAAGAAGCAGTAAATAATGATAGACTAGAGGATAATGATTAATGATTAATGATCCTTGTAATTAGAACAATATTTGCTGTAAATAATTATTTGATGGAGTATATAAAAGATGTGAATTAGTGGATCGAAACTCAAAATATATGAGAGATTTGACCAATATTTTTCAATGATTCATGAGAAACTAATAAATTGACTATTTCAAAAATTGCGAGGGAAAGATGGTTTCTGACTGTCAATGTTGCAAGGGAATAGTTACTGTTTTTGAGTTTTGACAGTAAATGTTTTTCAAATGGAAATAATAATAATAATAATAATAATAATAAATAAAAGTGTCTAAGAAATGTGACTTTCTTTTCCGGCAATGCCATATTTTAAAGCCGCAAATTGATTGATTGATATATATATAGACATAATAAACTCCTTTTGGAGCATGGGGTATTTATGAAATCGAATTTTTTGCTAGCCAGAAAGAAAGGATTAAATTTATTTTTCATTTTTTATGGCGTAAAAATGTTATTATAATAAGAACCGTTTTTTTCATTTTAGTTGCTAAATTTAGCAAATCGTAAGAAAAAATACGCTTCATGCGAGATTGTTGTTTGCTAGAAAAATGTGCCCCAGAGGCCAGAAGTCAACATTAATTCCCCCAAATGTTTTGACTTGATCATCTCAATTTTGGATTACAGTTTCTTCAAATTGGTAGTAGATGCCCAAAAATAATTAATGTGGTACCACTTCTTCCAATTAAGTAGTTATCTTTTCTCTATCATTTTACATAAAAAGGCAAGGATGTGATAAGTCTTTTTGAAATTGGTTTTTGTCTATTTTAGGGTTTTAACTTTTCAATGTTTTTCCATTAGCACATGTTATTTTACTCTGAAGTTTAGCAGAATGCTTTTTGGAATCTATGATCATTCTTGGCTAATCCTTTCAAGAATCAAGCGTATTTCTAAAGAAACTAATCACATAGCATTATGTTACTTTATTACTACAGTAGAGCGTCAATAAGTTAATAATCTATAGATTAATAATTTCTAGCAATTAATAATTTTCTTCAGTCCTAACTTGGGACCAGTACAAAAGGTGAAAAAAATCGATATAATGATAAGATAATAATATTTCAGAAAATCTCATATATATATATATATATATTCCAATAATATTATAAATTAATAGATACCCTAACAACAACAAAAAAAATAATTCCTATACGTATTAAGTAAAATATGAACTGTTAATATCTGTTTTTTAGTCTATGGAGATGATATGAACTATGTATGAATTTTAGTGTTCATAATAGTTTTAATACTTGATTGATTCAAATGTTGTGGCGATTCTCTTTTTTTCTCGTACAAATTCTTTAAATTAATAATTTATTAATTTATCGATTATTTAATAATTCGCTAAATTAATAAATTTTGGTGGTGCCAACACTATTAATTTATAAAAGTTCTACTGCAGTTTGATGCCCAAGCATTGCTCGGAACGTATACTCTCCGATTCTTATTATAAAACATTTTGATTAGTTCTAAATTTCGTAGAGTATGGTCTTCCAATTGAAAATTAAACCTTAAAAATACATTTTAGTTTGTCCTAATTTCATTTACGGTATGCTCAAATACTGTAACATATACTCCCTCCAGTTCTTAGTATAAGACTTTTTGATTTGCCATAAATTTTATTTAATATATTATTTTAATTGAAAATAAAATTTTAAAAAATTATTTTCACATTTATTACGTTCTTCTAATTATTATAAAATATTTTTAGGGTATTTCCAATTGAAAGAACTTACTAAATGGAACTTTAGGCAAAATCATATGACTTATAATAAGGACTAGATGGAGTTCACTCTATTTTTAAAAATTTTAAACTTGCATTATCTTTCTTTTTTGAGTGAACTACCCCGAAGGTCACTAAATTATGTGAAAGTCCGTGATTTGGTCATTATTTCTAAGAAGGTCACTACACTTATTAACGGTGCTTGAGTTAGTCATTTGTTAGTCAACAATTTTCTGATAATAATTATTTATTATCTTTATCTTTTTGCTCCTTGTAATTAGGATTAATAACGTTTTGCCCCTCAATTATCATTTGGTTGTACATTTCTTTTTTTTTTATCTTTTCTTTATTTTCTATGTTATTTTCTTCTTTTGTTATAAATTTTTGAAAATGTTAATTTGACAATTTTTAATTTTTTTTCTTTATTGCTCCCTAATTATATTTTTTTATTATACTCTATGTATATACATCTTTAGAAAAAAAAATAAAATCTTACAAAAAATATATATTATGTCATATTTCCTAAATAATAATGATGATATATTCCAAGTCAAGGCCGAAATCAAACATAATAATATTTGATATTGAAGTCAAGAACCAAATTGACATAAAATTGAGAGGCCAAAATAAATTAATTTATAAGTTGAACACTTAATTTAAAAAATAAAACATGTAAAATGATGGCATCTTCAGCCAGAATACACATTTTGATGTCAATTCAAGTTAATTATACTATATATATATATATATATATATATATTAGTTGTGGTGGGTTTTTTTTTTTCTCGAAACGCAGTGGTTTTAATGTCATACAGGGAACTAGGATTTTTTTATGTTTACAAAAGAAAATTGTCAAATTTATAAATTTTCTGTTCTAAAATTGCCCCCAAAAAATACACTTTAAAAAGTAATATAGCTTCTAGGTGCAAAAAATGCATAAAGTAATGAAACGGTTCTAAATAATTTTTTATAGATTCTTGACTGAGTTTTTTTTTAATACATTTTTCTATACTTGATTTCTTGATTATATTTCGCACCCCCTATTATAAAAATTCTGAATCTGCCAGTGTGTTCAATGATTTTAATTTAATAGAGCTAACTATTATCTTGGAACGTAAGAAATATTTTGCATGAGTAAATTATTTGCTTTTGTAGTTTTTTTTTAAAAAAAGAGGAAGGATAAATTACGATACAAATCCAATAGTGAAGAGGAAGGATAAATTACGATACAAATCCAATAGTGAAATCATCTAGCAATTTCAGATCTAAGGAAATTTAAAATGAAAAGAGGGAAAGAAAAAGGAAAAAAAAAAAAAAAAGAGTGTTGTCCTTTTTCCTATAGTAAATTGTAGTGTATGATGAATCTTGTATTTGGCGCCAAATCAATGTCAGAGACATTTCTGCATCCTATTCCCAGATAGGCTAAGTTCCTACTCCGACATTTATAGGCTGTATATACTCTCTTTCCTACACTCGCCTGTTTACAGCCGTTCGATATACAACTCAGGTGGATTGATGGCAATCCTACGGTGACTGATAAGTATCTGATTTGTAGATATATTCAGGCGGGTCCCCCACAAAAGAGAGTACCATTGCGACCGTGCTGCGCCAAAAAGTCCACGGGAGGAACGATTTCAGTCCGGGAAGTAATTTCCGGAGGGACGGTGGGACCCACGCGCTTTGATCCTGTCTGACTCACAGTCTGTTACGATGATGTTGATGAATACGCACACGTCATCACTTCGTTACGATTTTCTCAAAAAGCCTTTCATGTGACTTTTGAGTTTTTCTATTCACTACTTGTATGAATTTTCTTGACATCATTAATAAAGGAGGAGAATAATTGGTTGAGGAAAATCGAAATTGAGTTACGTCGTCGTTAAAATTTTGAGGATAGTATAAATGCCAAAATTGTTTACTACATTGGAAGTTTTGATTATTATAGAATGTACTCTCTCTGTCCCAAAATTATTGTCCAGTTTGAGATTTCACTTTTAGTACAATTTGACTTAGAAATGAAAACTCAAACTGGACAATAATTATAGGACGGAGGAAGTACTTTATTAGTTATCTTATGTAAATAACTTAATTAAGATTGAGTGCGACGAATCATTTGTAAGTAGAGAATACTTTATTTAAATGGATATTCGAAGCGGCATGTAAAAATGTAAGATCGGTTAATGAAAACTTGATGAAAACACAAGTTAATTACAATTTGTCATTGTTCACAACTATTAGTGATCGAGGGAGTAAATCGGTCCTATTAATATAAATGTATAATTATAAGCAAATTTAAGTTAAGTATAATCATTATTATACATTCTAGTATGTACTTCGTGCGTTGCACGACGAGATTTAGATATTATTGTATTAAAATTTTACATTATATAATCTGTAGTTAAAATAAGAATAGTGATAGGTACAATAAGAGTAGTGATAGATACAGGGAAAAATTACAAGGAAAACTCACAAAGAATAATGTGCCATTCATCAAAACTATACTCTAACCTTAAATGCTTAAATCCCAAATAGAAAGTTTTAAGAATGAATGGCTATGATCAATTCCTTGACATTTTTCTTTGTCAATATTTCCCTGCACTAATCATTACACTTAAAATAAAGAGATTACAAAACTACCAATTAGTTGATTTCTGAAAATCACAACAAAAAAATAAGATCAATGTAACGAAACGGTAAAAGTTTGTTGTTCATCTTATTCTTAAAGATTGCAATAATGGTTTGTTCATTATGCAAAACACATGTTACTGTCTAGATGCGTTGCTAAATATATTAAAAAGAATCTCTTTGAATAATCACTCATAATATATTTAGTACTAAGATGTAATCATGTAAAAACATATCAATAGGGAAAAAAATCCATGTGAGTTAACTCCACAAAGAAATCAAGAAAAACACCTCTAAAAGTCTCTTTTTCCCGGTTCATTCCTTGCCGGAAGACACCAATAGAGACCTTGTTAGTTTCTTTCAAATCATCTATTCGCATCAAAATAACTGCTCGAGGACACCAAGATCTATTCAAGTTTGCCTTTTTCTCCAATTATAAGATAAGTATTTGGTTAGTTGGTAGCCCAGATTATTGTCTTCTTCTCCTAAAATAGATCAAGCTTGACAAACAACTTTTTTTATTCTCAAAGATCGGCCTGTCGGGGATCTATTTAGCGTTGAGAGTAATTTTTTATGCATGTGGTCATGGATCTTGGTGAACAAACGAAACATAGAAATGTATTAATTATGACTGAACTTTGATAAAAACCTAAAGAAATAGAGTGCGGATTATTAATCCTAATTAAGTCCTTGTATCTATTGATTTGTTTTGCATTTTGGGAATTTAAATTATGACGGTGAAAATCATTGAAGGTATATGATTCAATAAGTTATGTACGGACATAGTTTGACAGATATAGTTAATTTTTAGAAATAAACTCAATTTTGGTCCATTTGTTTTGATAAATAGATAAAAAAAAAAAAAGTGGATTCTCTTTAAAGAATGTATATAGGATGTTACATCCCTGGTTTATAGATTTTAAAAAACCTGTATCTTGAATTTTATTTTATTTTTGGTGGATTAATGCAGTTTTGTATTACTCTACCAAACTTTGAAAGTAGTCAACAAAACTATATAATTCAAAGTTAAATGGAAAAAAAAATGATCTTTGCACTAAAAAATATAAACAATCGAAATGCACATCCCTCGTTCTCTGTTCCCTTATTTCTCTTATTTTTCAGCTGCGGCATATGAACAAGACTTTCCATCCATTCCCACGTCAAAATTAGGAAAGTAAAAGAACTGAAATTACTATCTGAATTTCTGAATAATTGGAAGCACGGAATCACTTAATATTGTGAGAGATAAAACAGAAGAATGTAATGTTTGGCCTCATCATCATAACTTTCAACGTGATAAATCTCAAATTGCCCTTAAATAACCATTTAACGGATATAACTGCTACCAAAGAAAACACTGTACCAAATATTTGACTATTTCCGAACAATAGTTGAGAATATAGAACACCTAATTCCTGATTGGCAAGGATAATGGAGTGTAAATATAATTATAACAAAATTTGAAGCTCAGTTAATAGAGCTTTACAAATTTTATTACGTTTTGTTCAACATCAAGTTGTGGTTCTCAAATCCCACATTATTTGAGAATCTATTCAAGTTACTATGCCCAGCTCTAACATGACAAAGATCTAAGTGAAATAATTATATGCTCTCTTCCTACTGATTGAATTTTGTGAAAAAAAAAACCAAAATATAAATTACAGACTAAACCAAAGAAAAGGTCCCGTAGATTTGGATAAAAAATTATTTTCGTCCCACACAGTTCAAAACGCTTATTTCGTTCCATTTTGTTCAAAAAAATACGATTTTTTGACTATTTACGTCTCAAGTAACTTTCCATCCAACTGTCCGTTAAAATATAGGGGTATTTTTGTCTTTTAGTTTGGTTTTCGATTTTTCCAGTAATTAAGTAATAAAATAATAATTAATTAATAATAAAATTAACTAAAAATATTTTAAATTCAAAAATATAAAAAAAGATAAAATTTTTATACACTTTTGCCGGATGGGGACCTTCAGTAATTAATTTTTTTTATTATTTCCTACAGTAAACCGTAAACTTTAAGAAATTTATTTATTTTTAATTATTTTCATACCTTTTTTGACTTAGAATTTAAATGTTGAAAAAATTTAAGAAAAAGACCGAAAAATTCTCTTCCCTTTTCCTGAGTTTCCTCTTCTTCTCGCTACGCCGCCACCACCGCAGACCAGCAGCACCACCACCACCACTCATCAGGCCATCACTTGCTCAGAAACCTAACAAAATCCCAAGTCATCATCATTCAACGGTTCCAAATCCAATTTGGCCGACCAATCCATCAATGACCAGCTCAATCAAATCTCATCTTCAATTACCTAATTTCTCCCTCCACCCATTTCGACCGCCCCTGCCACCATCAATCATTCCGGTATCTCAAAAAAGCCTTAATGGATGACCGAAGGAGATGCGATCAACCAACACCATATGCTCTCAAAATCTTCTAAATATTTTCTTACTAATTCCAAATTCCTCGTCGTCGTCGTCATCGGCCGCAGCTTCTCCACCGCCGTTCTTTCCCTTCCATTTGTTGGCGGCGCGGGAGAGATGGTAGCGGTTATTTAGGGTCGTGAGGCATCTTCCGCTATGATTTCAGTCCACTCCACCTGAATTCACGGTATCAGTCCGAGAAAAGAGAAAAAAAAGAGTAAATATATATAAGTAAATTACTTAGATTATCTGTTTTACCAAAAAATTTAACTGATTGTTGTTGATGTTATAAGTAAACAACATGTGTCGATTATCTTTCTTTTCTTTAATATTTACAGTACTTAATTAAAGGAGCAAATAAAAAGGACATGTGTTAGCATCATAATAGAAATTTTTCCGTCAAAAGCTATTTTCAGTACAAAATCATTTTTGACACGTGATACTCTAACTAATCAGAAAAAAGATGGAATAGATGAATACATAAATCCCTTAATTATAACTATACAAAAATCTCTTAATTATAGGTATATACTAATCCCTTAAAACAACAATATTTAGTTGATAAAATCAAATGTAAAGAAATTCCCTTAAATCAAGTGAAACACCAGTAATGTCTTTCCAATCCCCAATTTCAAAAGAATCTCTTCCATTCCGCTCCTCTCTCACACCCGGGCCTTTAAATCAATTACTTAAAATCTGGCATCAATTATCAATCCATCTCTTTCTACAACAGAGAAAAAATAAGCTGTCATGAAAGAAATTTGATTTTTTAAGGATGATTTTTTTTTTATTCTTCTATTGTAGATATTGGTTTATGATTTATGTAAACCCAAGCATAAGTTAACTGTTGTAAATTAAATATTATAAATCTGGTATAAAGTTATGTGTAATAACTCACTTCCTGTCCTCTGAATCAATTTTTTATTCTTCTATTTTTTTTTATTCTTTTAAGAATGATTCGTATTTTTTATTTAATTGATTTAAAAATACAGGCGGTATCCCAAACATTCGTCCTGTACAAGCATCTAGTATATAATGATAATTATCGCACGAGAGTGCCATGTAACTTCTGAAACCAATTTTCATTTTCAAAATTATAAAAGCAAGAACTTTGAACAATTTGGGATCAGTTACCACCGAAATTTCTCAGTGGAGAAAATAGAGATATGCAAACGCTGTTACTTGAATTTTGTTCAGAAAACTCGGTAAAAATGCTTTAATGCAGTATCTTTTTGAAGAAAATAAAAAGATCAGATCAGACGATTTAAAAAAAATTGGAACAACGGCAGGGTAAATGTGGTCTACTATTTTACTCCTAATCTGGTAATCCCATTCCCGCATCATGGTAATAAGAGCGGAGTAAATATGGAGATAATGAAAGGTGAATGGTATTGAGAGACCACCTTTTTAACCATTTTGTGTAAAATTATGCTATTGTTGCTTTCCTACTTCCTAGTTTCTACCATGAGACAAAAGCCTAGGAGCCTACGACACTATTTAATTCAATTTTCAAATGAAATGACCTCTCTTTCTCAATTTCTTCTGAGGCTCTCCATGGTTTCAAAGCTCGTATAATTGTGGTTCACCAAAAAAAAAAAAAAAAAGAAGCTCGTATAATTGTCCATGCATTCATTGATGTTACTGCCATGCCAGACCCTATCAATTTCCACTTTTAATTTCCAAATCATTTTAGAAATTACTCTCATATAATAGTACATTATCAGAGAGATTCCGTTTCACAACGGAAAACTACACGACCACAAAAGGGTATATAAATAGTTGATACAAGTGAAAAAGATATTAGATTAGTTTAATTATGATTTGAGTTCGAACCCAGATATAAGTATGCAACAATGATAAATAATTGTTGCAAGAATTTTATCTCTCAAATTAAGGAGATCTACCGGATTCATTAAATTAGGCGCATATGTAATTTCGGACATCAGGTGCAAAATATATCTAAAGAGTCTTATATACAAGTTCTTTAAATTTTTATATTCATAGCTACCAACCGGTTTTGAGATGCAAATCTTAATAACCGGGATCGTGTGATTCAACGATGCATGTATGACAGAATTTCTAACAAAAACTACAGTGATAATGACATACTTACGTATATTAACACAGTTTATAGAAGCAAAAGAAAACAAAAGGAAGTGTCGGGAGAAATGACTATCATACAATTTGGTCAATTTTAATTTGGTTTCTTTTCCCTGTAACTTGAAAAGGCGTAAAATCATAGTAGACATTTGACAGAACAAAAGAACGAAAAAAAATGGTGTCCCACAAGATGCAAAATATGTCAATGGGATCAGATGGTTGAAGAGGAAATAGAGAAAGAGGACGGTGTGGCAGTTGTTGGGCAGTCTTCTTCTTTGAGTTTTAAGTTTTTGACTTGAAAATGATATCGCATGTTGTACTAAATTGTTATTAGTGTAATTTATTAATGTTGTTGAACTTGCCCCCAAATTCTAACAATGTAACATAATTAATCCCACGGGAAATCGTGCCACATTACCAGGGATTATTCTTTTCTTCAAAATTGCGACAAATAGAGGACTTCTAGTGTCTCCACGAGGAAGTATTCCAGGAGAGATCGACAAGCGATATTGGGGAATATTAGTATATACATCCCAACGTTTATACGCTACTAAGTTTTAGAATTGGTTAATTACGTTCCCAGGTTATCAAAATTGAGCAAGTCTATCCCATGACCTGCAAACCAATAAAGGTGACCTGGTATAATAGGTAAAATCATTTGGATCCCATATTTAACATTTTTACTTCTGTTTTTTTTTTGAATTTTTTAAACTTTTTTTAGTTTATTAAAACAAAAACAACATTTTATAAATGCAGAAACTAAAAACTTTAATTTATTTTTAATGAATCTAATGTATTTTATAATCAGATTCATCTTAATTTTTATTTTATTTTTGATAAAACTTAAAAAAACTTTCCAAAAAAATTTCTTTATTTTAAGTAAAAAAAGAATGATTATGCTTTCACACACACACAGATAGATATATATATATATATATCGTGTATTCAAAAATTGATTAATTTGAGTTTATCCAAAATTATAAATTATTTCATTTGTGATGCATAAATTATTTTGATTAATTAAGTAAGTTATTTCGGGTTTTTTTTTAATGTAGAAGTTTTGTTTGTTTTTTAATGAACTAAAAAATTACCAAAAAATAAAAAAATGAGAAAAAAAAAGAATAGATATGAGACCAATATATTTTTACCTGTTGTATCAGGTCATTTTTTATGTTTTGCAGGTCATGGGATGTATCTGCTCAATTTTGATAACCTTGGGACATAATTGATCAATTTTAAAACGTTAGGATGAATTAGCACACTGATGTAAATGTTGGGATGTATCTACTCATTCACCCAACGATATTGTATTACCTGTGGCTATGAGCCTAAAGTTATCTTGCAATGGATTTTATGATATATTTCCTTTATCGTAAGATTATCATCTTGTTTTTATTTTACTTTTTGATTTAAATTTTACTAAAAAAAACACCCAAACTTAACAATAATTTTAATAGTTATGAACTTATTTATATACAAAGCTAGAGATTGAGACAGTGTATTTTGCACGTATCATGTTGGGGTAACTTACCGCTGATAAAGTTGTGTTATTTATTTGATACTTTGCCTTTGCTTGTTACAAGCAGATTGAGATCAACCTATCAATACGATTGACAATAACTTACCGAGCTTTTATGTTTCAAAATAATAACAATAATAAAGGACGAAGTTTTGCATTTTCCATTTTTCATAAGAAAACTCTTTTTATTTCTTGTGATATAATGAAGGAGTCAAGATGCCTATTGTCTAAATTATTACAGATCGTGGATAAGTAATTTCAATAATGTCATGTTCTAACTACGATTTGACAATCGACAACAACACATCTAAGCAGGGTAAACCTCTAGGACAGATAGACAACTCCAAAAATAATAAATTCTAAAAAAAAAAACTCTTTAATAATTAATAATAAACTCTAAAAAATAGAAAATTACCCTAAAATTAAATTCAATGTCAACCATCATATTTACATTTGGACTGTGACCGAAATAACTGTATTTAATCGAAACGACTTAAGTGAAGTATTAGTCTAAATTTGATATGTGTGTTTAAGTAACTGGCAAGACATTTGGAAATGAAGTAAAACAAATTTGAGATCAGAATACGCTTGGATTAAATGTGGTTGTCTACTCTTTAGTTTTGATGATAGGTTCTACTTGATTAGAAACTTTTTGCATTGGAAAGACACTCTCAATCATTTACTGTGATCTTTTATATATATATATATATAAATTTGAACGGATTATTTGACATCATTAGTAATAAAATAATTACGAACAACCTCTAGTTGATGAGTGGTATATCTAAAAGATTATGATCCAAGAATTTAACAAAAACATATTGGATGCACATGTTTAGAAAATCTATATATTGCGTGTGGAATCATTTACCAAAATATTGTGTTTGCACTATTAGTCACCTGAAATACAAGGATCAAAAGGAGTGGTCAGGAAATAACATTACCGGAAAACTAAATTTCATTTTTAATAACTACAGTAATAAAAATGGAATTTCATTTACCGGTTATAATATAATTAAGTGTATTTATTATTTTGTCTGGATGATTATAACAAAAACGGAAAACCATTTTCCGTCTTAATAAATTCATTAATTAAAAAATTCGTATAATAATAACTTTTTCGTATAATTCGAATAAAAATTTTGGTGATATCGGGAAATAATTTTCATAGATAATAAACGGAATTTAGTTTTCCGTTTTTAATTTGGAATATTTGAAAAAAAAAGTGAAGCCTAAAGCTCACCAACCTGTGCAATACCAATAAACAGAACCAAATCTCCATTCAAACAGAAACAAGCAGCAACCTGTGCAATACCAATAAACAGGACCAAAGCTTCATTCAAATAGAAACAAGCAGCAAAAGTATTCAGTACCATTAGATACACAACCACAAAAATTCCAGCAACTACATCCATGTTCAAATCATGGAATTATCCCCAAATCATGTCCAAAACAATTCAAAACTACGAAATACAACCTAAAAAGAAATTACTCCTCCAGCGATGGCGGCGTGGACCTAGAAGGTGTATACTTTTTAGGTGGCCTGCATTTCCGATCCTGTTTTCTTTTTGCCAAAGGTAGGTTGGATTGCTGCAAAGTTTGGGTTGCCTGAAACTCAGCGTCTTACTCTATAGTTGGGGTCACCTCAATCTCAATACCTTGCTCCATAGTAATTTGTTCTTGCTCCACAGTAAACATAGTTTGTTCCCCAGTAAACATAGTTTGTTCCTGGGGAGACGGAGTCTGAAACAAGTTTGCAAAGAACTCATTGGATTCTACTACTTTCTTTCTTCCTCCAATTCCAGCCTTAAGGATATTAACCCTGCAATGTTTAGCAACTGTTATGGGTCTTTCAGGTTGAATTTGGAGAACCACTTGGCTTGGATACAAAGTAGGCATCTCTGTCGGGACAATCGACAAGGCATTCTCAGCCAAAGCAGAGATTGAATCAGAAAATGTATCACATGTCGCATTTGAACAACATTTCTCAGCCTTGTACGTTTCGACCTTCTTGAGAATGTCATTCAAAGTGCCCTTCTAGAATTTTGCAAAGAGAAAAAACTATAAAATAACTAAAAAGAATACAAAATAATAGTAATCTATTGGAAATGGCAGTTGAGAATTACAATAAAGAAGGGTGTGAGGAAAACTTACATATAATTTGGCCCGATCTGATTATTGAAGAAACCCCTCCACCCTTTGGTCATATTTACTAGGATCCGTATTGAATCTAACAGTCCTGGATTGATACCACAGAAGATAATCATCAGTGGCTAAAGGTAGCCCATTAGATGATGGGCCTTCCTCAATGGAGCTCAATCTGTCATCCCAAGAGTCAATGTATTCACGATTCTTATCCACCCAATTAGTCCCATGATATCTAGTCTTACCATAACGATGTATTTTTTCCCATTGAGTCTTGTTGGCAATCAAGGGTGGTTCTGGGATAGTTTGGATTTGTCCAAATTGTCGCAGGACACGATCGGGTTGATGTGGTTCCGTGATATCAAAACAAATCAACCACGTTTTTGATTGCCAACATTTTTGACCCCGTGTACAAGAATCAACAAGCTTAGGGAGGTATTTAGCATAGGGCATCCAAGTGAACTGAAAAAATTAATTAAAAAAAACAGAATAAAAGTGCTGCAATGTCCAGATTTGAAAAATTGGAAAAAAAGTCCAGAAAAAGGGGAAAAAAAAATCCAATTATCTTGAAGGATTTGAAAAACAGTCCTGAAAAAATAAAAAAAAAATCCAGATTTAAAAAACAAAATGTCCAGATTTGAAATTTGAAAAAAAAAAAAGTCTTGAAAAAGGGAAAAAAAATCCAATTGTCTTGAAGGAATTGAAAACAGTGATAGTATGAGCCGGCACCCCAGAAAGGCCCAAAGGAACGCACCACCTATGGGAAAAATAATAAACTGTGTAAAGTTTCCAACAAACTA
This sequence comes from Oldenlandia corymbosa var. corymbosa, assembly GCA_949775105.1. Taxonomy (NCBI): domain Eukaryota; kingdom Viridiplantae; phylum Streptophyta; class Magnoliopsida; order Gentianales; family Rubiaceae; genus Oldenlandia; species Oldenlandia corymbosa. Next base: position 5,204,348 of record OX459123.1, read on the forward strand.
AAATAAGTGTAACAATAAAAATTAAAAAATATAACTATATGTACATAACTCACCTTGCACCAGACGCATGGTCCTTGAAAAATTCTTCATCACATTGCCTCTGTGGTCGTATCACAGGGATACGCTCCCACGCCCACAGCTTTACATAAAAACAATGACAAACTGTAAATTTCAATTTTTGTTTTAAAAAAAAACAGTGAATGAGAAGTAAAATTTAAAAATGACCTGCAAAAGAAGTAGGCAACCACCAACATTCCAATTTTTGCTTTGTGCTACCTTACAAAGACCTTTGTAAAGCATAGCGAGACATGCACTGCCCCAGCTAAGTTTAGCACAATCCTTCAGGTTGCGTAACAATGGCAAATAACAAGAAAACTGTATCAATTGAGTCAGGAAAAAGTATACCACCTAAAGCCCACATTATAAAGACCCGTGCCCTCTTTTCATAAGTAGGTTTTTCAGGATTCTCGGCAATAGGCACAACTACTTGTTTTTTTAAGGATGATATGTAAATGGTGTTTCCTTTGAAGGTGGGTACGAAATCCAGAAGTTCTTCACACATAGCAGGCCAGACTGTCTTCTCTACAGGGTTGTGCGTAATAGGGGGGCCATCTACATTTAGACCTAGTAGAACCTCAACGTCTTGGAGAGTGATGGTTGCTTCACCCATTGGAAAGTGAAAGGTATGAGTTTCAGGACGCCATCTTTCGACCAAGGCAGTAATAAGATGGTTGTCTAGTTGCAGATGTCTGTTCGACAACAAAAACACAAAACCAACTTCAAGAATACATTCTACTACCTGCGTAGGTGTGCCAACAAACTCTCCCCAAATGCGACTATTATTTCTCCGGCACTTATGGTGTCTATCTATAAAATCTTTTACACCGTCAAAAACAGGTGCCGATCTATGGTCACCTTGCAAGTATAGGAGGTCGCCAATGTCCGGTTCCTGGTTAGTGTACACTTGGGTTTGGGTTTGCGTTTGGGTTTGTGTAGAAGAACTATCCATTTTTCTGCAAAAGGAGTTAAACACAAATATGTCAACAATGACAAAGGGAGTAGAAAACTGAAAAGAACACAAACACGTTACTTATGTTGCACATTTTTGTGTTACTATGATAATAGAAGAGGCAAGTAGACTAAGGATTCATATCAATACGAGTTTATAACCTCAACAAGATCATGCTCTACGGTATTACCACTATTAATCTTTGTAAGTATAGAGATCACTTGGCAATTATGTAGCACCCAACGGATTTATCAGGACCCAGGGTCAGTAAAAAATTGTGTGATTCACCAGTTACAACAGAGGAACAATGCAACATCTTTCTAGAAACTGGAAGACACAACATACAGACATATCCCAATACAAATATTATACCTTTGTCCCAAACTCAAAACTTAACATGAACCATTTCTTTTCAGGTATAGTGAGTACTTATTAGCTACTACAACTAGAAGACACTGTTTATTGAAATGACAATAAAGATGTTAATCTTCTCGAGAAGTAGTGTATTGTTTCTCAATTAGAAAATGCAGTAAAATTAGTGTATGGGAGCAACCATGGATGATCATTCAGAAACCGAACAAAAACCAACAATGTCACTCAACTGTGTGGCGAAACTATTTAAAACACAAATATAATCATTCCAAATCTCCAATATCAACAAACAATACAGGAAAATGTAGGTTTTGGACAAAGGATGTTATACGTACAAAGCTAATACAACCTCCAAGGTTAAAGTAACACACATTCGTAAACTTCATCTGTGCTTCAAATTGCTTATCTTTAACAGAGGTTTTATGGATCAACTACACTTAAGTTTTTTGTTTGATGCTCGTCTTCTTGTAAGTGACTAAATCGATACGGTGAAGCATAATTCTTCACCTGCATCACCGGTTCTGCTACAAAATTCTGCTTTTTCTTTCATTAGCCTGCTTTCAAATTTCAATTTCCAGTGAATCAGCTAAAAATATGAGTACCAAGCCAAAGAAGAAACATCACACTATCAAGTTGTAAAGCAGGTAGCTAAAGAACCCAAAGATACATTGGACTCTCAGGAAATCCCAACTGAAAAGAAAAAAGGAAAATGGAGACAGAAGGTAAGAAATACTTACAGAGTAGCAGCAGAACCGCATAAATTTTCAAATCTGCCGGAGCTGTTCAAAAATGCCGTACGTAGTGATAGCAATAATGAATGGCTTCCATGGTCGAGAAATCTCTGCTGAGGGCTCTGAAATTGATGTTAGCTCTCAAAAGGGCAGTGAATCTCCAAGTCTAGCAACGCGATGGCCGGCGGAGGGAGTACATTTATAGAGCCATAAACGGAATTCTAATTTTTGTTTTTAATTAAAAACGGAAAATAGTATTGCGTTTTTTAATAAAAACGGAAAATGGTATTGCATTTTTTAATAAAAACGGAAAACCAAATTGCATTTTTTAGTTAATTATGTTTAATTAAATTAGGTAATTTCCGATTATCCTGTTCGACAGTATTTACAACAAATCGTTGAATAACAGTCACAAAAAAATATTACTAATAAACAACAATACAAATATATCTAAAACTGAAAAACACACAATGCATCATTCCAATACAAATTTATTCTTGTCCGATTCACATTTTCAACAATCTCATTATTCAGACTTCTTCTACGCCTTCGAAACCATCAACATCCCAATTCACATTTATTCGTGTCCGATCAGCTCTGCGGTGCGAACGAGGACATTCCCTTGTTTTATGGTCAGCAGCGCCGCATCTCCTACATCTTCTGCGTCGACCCCTATCGCCAGTTCTGGATACGACCCGGACCCCTGTAAAGAACAAGATTTTTATAATCGGGAACAAGGTTCCAGCCTGGAAATGTCCACTCTTCTTTTCTTGCGATGGGCATAAATTTAGCATTTCGAAATTGCTCACGCCACGTTGTTGTCTTATGATACTCATGTATTATGTTCTCTGGATGAACCAATTTCTCGGCACACACGCAAGGCATGTGAACAGGGAAGCCTGTAAGTTTGCCACTTGTTACAAGTACAACGCGCCTTACTATACTCCACAGTGTGAACATTCTGGCCTTTACCACCACGATGCAAGACGGTACTCACCTTGTATACAAGGTTTGGTTCATCGTACACTTCCACATCGTGACCAGCAGCAGTATTCTCATACTCACAGAATTTTTCCCAATACTGATCACCAATAAGGGTATCACACCTTAAGGCCTTTTCATATTGCTCATGGTAGAACTTGACAGTTTTGGCCAATGTCGACTCTACTATAGCTCTAATAGGTAAAAATCGAATGCCCTTCGAGACATTGTTGTAACTCTCGGATATGTTTGTTGTCAGGTTGCCCCAACGTGCATAATCCAAATCGTAGGCAAGACTCCACCTTGCTTTTGGAATAGCACGCATGTATGCTTGACCTGCTTCATTGCACTCACCCAACTTCGCCCAAAATCTTCTAAATTTGTGCGCTTGCAACTTCTCTCCCAATCTCCAGTACACCCAAGCTGTTTGTCGCGGTTGGCTTTTGTGTTTGGACATCATATTACTCCGAACGTGTCGAAGACAATACCTGTGGTATCCCAAACTTGGTTCGTCCCACAAATCAGGATTTTTTTTCAGTGCACTCATTATCCCTTTATGCCGATCTGATAGGAGACATGTGACTCTGTTGAAGAGAACGTGGATCCTCAAATTTACCAAAACAAATGACCAACTCTCCTCGGTTTCTTCATCCACAAGTGCAAACGCGATAGGCAGAATATGCTTGTTAGCAGTTTTCACCATTCCTACAAGCAACTTCCCCTTGTATTGACCACGAAGGAAAGTGCCGTCGATGCTCACAACTGGAGGGCACTTATGAAATGTCTCAATAGCAGGACCAAATGCCCAAAAAACATATTTGAAGTCCGATACTCTTCATTTTTAGTCCCATCCTGCCATTTCCACTCAACAACTGTCCCGAGATTAGACTTCTGTAGTACTACCATATACCTATGTTATTTTTAAAAAAATCAGACAAACATGTTAAAATCGGTCCAGTAAAGTATAAAAACAAAAAAAGTGCATAAAGTAAATAAATAAAAAAAATAGTCCATAAAAATTAAAAATCGTACCACGGTAATTCGGTAAAATTATCGATCCAATTGCCCCACACCGCTTCAATGGCTTTTCTTCTTGCATGTCATGCTCTCTTGTACTTCACATCCACCTTATAATGTTTCTTCACATCATCTCTTATTGACCTCACTAAATAATCTGGGTCTGTTTCAATATTACGCATTATAAGTCTGGCAATCACCCCGGCTGTTATATTGCGATTGTCATTTTCCTGTGGTACGTCCCACGCAATTGTGTCGATCTGTCCAGCTTACAATTTCAAAAAGACCATGAGGCTTACGGACGCACGCATCCTCCATCCACAAGTTGATTGGCCAGGTGGGGTTTCCGTTTTTTTGGTTATGCACTCTGCAACCCACGATTTCGGGTCAGAATATTTAACATAATGCTGTCTATTCTGCCAGGAGCTCCAGTCAGCCATAGCGGCCCTAATCTCTTCCTTGTCGTTGAAGCACGTCCTTAAACCAATGTTTTCTTTCTTTCCTTTCCACATCTTAAGTGCAAATTCATCTCGGTCTATTGACGCAGTATTGAAGTCACCAATATCTGAATAAACATACTGACCTTGATAAGAAGTGATTAATTTTTCTGCCTATTTTGTTGTTGTTGTGGTGGCTCTTCTTCTGCATCGTCATCGCCAGTTTTATTCGCCACAGATGTTTCATAATTACTTTCTTCTTCGCTTTCAATATAAGTACCGTCTGATTCATCATCCTGATCCGAATCACATCCATTATTTTCATATCTGCCTTGAGCCTTGGTAACGAATCGATCCTCGCTGCTCCTGCTTGGCCCTGCTTCTGCGTTTTGTTGAGAAGTACTCGTCCAATGTGCCTGTGACCAAAATGTGTTCGGTCCTACTTCTGTATATTGATGAGAAGTACTGCCCCATTGTCGTTGGGACGCAAAAGAACCCATTGTTTGTCCAGAAAGATCTAATAAACTTTGGGCATGAACTATCCCTTCATTTTTCACATACAAATCTAAATTTGATGATCTAGGAAAATAATAAATAATTTCCAAAGACGAGTCATCTGTGATTGTTGCGGTCCTTCTAATACCGCTAGTTTCGAACAACAAAGTAATTCTCAAAATCACAGAATATCTATCCCATCCAGCTTTATCACAAATTCTGTCCAAAAACTTAGAATATGATAATTTTCGTTCAATAAACAATGTGCCATATGCTTTGTTATCAAATGTTCTAATGGCACCATCCTCTACAACATACTTACTTCTCCAATATACATTAGTAAAATACGGACCATTCCACTCCATTTTCTCCTGTTTAAATGTAATAATCCATAATAAATTAATATAATTAACAATGACATTAAAATAATCTAAATACGACCCTAAAAATCTCAATAAAAATATATACAAAACAAATTATTCCAGATAACATATATGATTACTGATTTGGTAAATCATCTCACCATTAAATATAATTAAACTAATTCAAACAATTAAAAAAAATAAACGAAATAACACGTAATAAATAAGATTAAATCATTACTAACCTTCTTAATAATCTAAATGTGGCTTAAAAAACAAGCTAAAACGGCACTTCCTTCTCCAAAACTGTCCAGAATTGTATATTTTCCTTCAGATTCAAAACTGTCAAACAAGTAAACAATGGAATCGTTCAATTATAAATGAACCATAAAACGGAATTTGAATTTTCGTTTTTACTGATAAAGCATGGTCCGACCGATCCCGCTTACAGTGCGTCAGTGTCAGCACAATTATTGTTTTGCACATTCAAAATTATAAACAGAATTTGGATTTCCAGTTTTCGACACAAAAACGGAATTTGGATTTCCGGTTTTCGACACAAAAACTGAATTTGGATTTCCGTGTTTTCTGAAAAGCACTGTCCCTTGTCCAGTGGGTCAGTATCAGCACAATTATTTAGATTCCAATTTAAACACGGAATTCCAATTTCCGTTTTTGAACCCTTTTTTTTTGCGTGGAAATTGATTTTTCCCTTTTTCGTCGATATTATTCGCACCAATTTTATAATTTATTAATCGAATAAATAAAAACGGAAATCATTCCGTTTTATTAATGAGAATTAGTAAAACGGAAAACCATTTTCCGGTATAGTTAAATTCTGACTAAAAAAAAATAAAATTTATATGTCTTGTCCATTTTTTAAACTAATATTTTTGTCCAACACCCATTGCGTGTGGGATCACAAACCAAATTAGGGATAGAAAGATTACAGAGATTTGAGTCAATATAGCTGATTCATTTGGATCAATCTATAAATAGTCAATTATATATACTTCGAATCATCAGAAATTTCGAGGTCAACTACTACAACATATGTGATAAAATGCTGTTTGTAAATTGACTACGTATTCTTTTTAATTATTACTTGACTACTACTGGATTGGGGTATTTATATAATTGTAGTAGGTAAGAATAGAATGAATCAACTTTCCCCAAAAATTCAAAAGGACCTCCAGAATATATTGACTTCTCTCTTCTTTACTTCATTTATTGTGTTTATTTTTTATTAGAGCTGTACAGTTTGCGAAAATCGAACATTTTTTTAAAACCAAACTTTAAATACTCTTACCACGTGAACAAGTTAGTTAATGCGTTTCCTCTGCTAATTATGCTTTTTGGTATTTTATTTTTAACTTTTTGGTATTTTATTTCTAACTACAAGTCTACCACCATTTTAATGTTAATTTTTATTTGGAAGAAGGTTTATACTCCCGCTTAATTTCATATAACCTTTGGACTTGGACCTAGTAAAAAATCATTCAGCAATCCTACATTCTATTAGAGAAACATAATTCTACTTCAGTTTTCAAAGATGATAACTAATTAATATTCTACATGCATTTCGTGGATAAATTTTCGATGTAACTGGCAATCATCAAGTTGCCGATTAATATATAAATTATTGCCTGAAAACCCCAGCCGCAGGAACTACAAAACGCAAATAAAATTATTTATTTATTTCTCTCTTTCGCTTTGTCCAAAAAGATGATCATAACACGCTTTTGATTCTCAAATTTTTGTACTGATTCTTTGTTAGTCTCAATAAGTTATGTTTTCATGGTCATTATTTATTGCTTCAACATCAAGTATGATTCATCACAGACGAAGAGAAACTTCAGGTAACTTTCTTCCACAATTAATAAATTCAAAAGAATTAAGCTAAAGAAGACAATGTTACTAGCTCCCTTTAAATGATTTTATTTTATTTTAAGCTTTGGGTTAGTAAGAATATAAATTAATTTAATTTGTTAAGGAAATGATAGCTGCCCTTCACCTGTAATTACTATTTTCAGCAATTTACTAATCATCTTTTGCCAAAAACCGTAAATTTCCTGCTTCACTAAACTAATTACACACACTTTCATTTTCTTAAAAAGCTCAATCTCTGTTCAAAAAAAAAAAAAAAAGTAAACTATTCCTCATTGAGTTCCAAGATTTGTAACAGTTTTAGTACAATTTTCAAATTCCAATATGAACTAATATTTTTGAGGATAAAAGGAGCAGTAGATTTAATTACACTACAATAGTGTAATATTGTAATATTGAAACTAGATGCTTGGGCCAAGCGATGCGCGGCCGGCCTTCATGTACTTTACTATAATAATATTAATATTAATAAATATAGTTGTGAAGAATAAGAATATTCAAAAAATTATTCTGTCCTGAAGTGTGTACTTTTTATTCATGGAAACTGGAAAGGACAACACATACAAAAAAATAAAATAAAATAAAATAAAAAATTAAGTGACTTCATACGTAGTTAATGCAACAAAATTGTTCAAAATATATAATACAAAACATTATAGTCCTCTCTACATTGATTCCCCATTAATTTCATTATGGAAAATAATGGCATATCGCCATTATATATTAACCCCCCATCGGGAAAGCTTGTATAATAAACAGATCAGCTTTTTCAGTGTCTCTCTCAAACTCAAAAGGTCCGTGTCTAGGACCAGCTCTCTCAGAACTACCGGCAAATGATTTGTCAGGTTTAAAGTGACCAGTCTTCATAATCTTTTCGAGTCGCTCGTTTGTGTTACCATACATATCAGAATCAACATCTTTCTTGTGCTAGTATCTAGAAGAATCGGAGTTTTCATATTCTAGGGTTTATGAAGAACGGAGAGAATGAATTTTGGGAATTTTTCATTATTTTCCAGATTTGTATGAATGTATGTATATGTCTCTCAGCCACCGTATTTGTACATATATATATATACAATTAACAGCTAATGATTAACTGTATTTAATATGTCCTATAATTTTCCTAAGTAAAAGGTCTATATAACCCTCCACTTAACTTACACATCTATATACATCAGAAGGGCAAAACTGTACAAAAACAAAGCTGTACAAAAACTGAGTCGGTTGACTGAAAGCCTTCAACCGCCTTCATCCTGGATCCATTGTTACTGATTCTTCATCCCCTCCGCAAGCTGAAAAGTGAAGTTTCTTCACTCCAAGCTTGGACAGTAAGTCTGAAAACTGTGGAAAAGCTAGGGACTTTGTGAACAAGTCCGCTATTTGCTCATGAGTAGAAATATGTAAAGGCACAAGAAAACCTTTTTGATATTGCTCCCGGACAAAATGACAATCAATGTCAAGATATTTGGTGCGCTCATGAAAGACCGGGTTCTTTGTGATATTGATAGCAGCCTGATTATCACACCATAACGGGATAGGAAGATGAAGAGAAACTCTGAAGTCATGAAGCAGGTAGGAAATCCACAACAGCTCCTTGCTAGTAATGCTGAGACTCCTGTATTCTGCCTTAGCTGAAGAGCAGGATATAGTAGTTTGCTGTTTAGATTTCCAGGAAATCAATGCTGAATGAAAGAAGATACAATATCCTGTGAGAGACCTCCTGTGAACTGGATTAGTGCCCCAATCTGAGTCTCCATACACCTCAAGTTTCATATCAGAATGAGATGAATAGAACAACCCAGTGGTAGAAGTGCCTTTTAGGTATTTCAAGGTATGAAGAAGTGCATTCCAATGTTCCATGCATGGAGCATGAACATGTTTACTAAGTTGTTGCACATCATATGAGAGATCAGGTCTAGTAAAATTCAAGTAGAGCAGCTTGCCTACCAATTTTCTGTAAAGGGAAGTATCAGCAATTGGAGGACCACAATCTTCTCCAAATTGATGACCTTTCTGTAGTGGTGTAGCTGTCGGTTTACAACCACTCAAACCTGTCTCTTTCAAGATATCCAGAATATATTTCCTTTGATTAAGGTGCATACCTTCTGGAGATCTAGCAATCTCAATGCCAAGGAAATACTTGGCATATCCCAAATCCTTGATGGTAAACGTCTGATGAAGATATTTCTTAACCTGGATGATGGCAGCTTCATTGGATCCTGTGATAAGAATATCATCCATGTACACAAGAAGAGCCATAAACTGAGTTTCTGTCTGCATGATAAACATGCAAGAATCATGCATAGATTGTGTAAAGCCATAAGACTGAATTCTAGAGGTGAATTCAGCATTCCATTATCTAGAAGCCTGTTTCAATCCATATAAGGACTTCTTCAATCTACAAACTTGTCCAGGTTGAGCTAAAGTATAACCAGCAGGTGGTACCATGTAAACTTCTTCCTCTAAATTTCCATGAAGGAATGCATTATTGATGTCCAACTGATGAAGTGACCACTGATTTGCAGCAGTAAGAGCTAACAGAATCTTGACAGTAACTATCCTTGCTACAGGAGAGAAACTGTCATAGAAATCTTCACCTTCAATCTGATTGTAGCCCTTTGCTACCAATCTTGCCTTATAACATTCAACTGTCCCGTCCGAGTGGTATTTGACTTTGTACACCCATTTGGAACCAATGGCTTTCTTTCCTGGAGGCAAAACTGTTAATTCCCAGGTGTGATTTTGTTCTAAAGCATTCAGTTCATTATTCATTACTGCAACCCATTCTGGACAGTTTCTGGCTTGTAAGTAGTTTTTAGGTAAAAAGGTCATATGATCATGTGAGAAAACTGGTTGATAGGTGTATATAGCAGGAGGATTATGATCCATATAGAAATTGGATGTTTGAGAAACAGAAGGTTTTCTTTTGATATGCTGTGAGATATAATCTTTCATCCAAACTGATGATTGATGTTTCTAGTGCTCCTTCTGAGAGATGTTGAAACTGGTAAGTTGGAGGTAGAAATGGTGGGATTTGATGTGTCAGAAGGTGTGGTGTGTGAAGAATTAGGAGTAGGCAAATTTATGGTTTGATCAGAATGCTCAGAATGATCTGAATGTAGACTTGGAGTTGATTGTGTATCAGGCCAAGATTCGTTAATGAGAACAGGAGGAGAAACAAAAGATGGTGATTGTGATGGATCAGCCTTGGAAGGGAAAATAGTTTCATGGAAAACCACATCTCTGGAAATAATCACTTTACGGGTAGCAAGGTCCAAAAGTTTGTAGGCCTTCTGACACGGAGGATAGCCTATGAAGACACACCTGATTGCCCTAGGATCAAATTTGGCTTTATGTGGAAGTGTATTTGTTGCATAACACAAACAACCAAAAGTTCTCAAATGAGTATAGTTTGGTGGTTTAGAAAACAAAACTTCATAAGGTGTTCTACACTCAAGAACTGTGGATGGCAACCTGTTAATCAGATATGTGGCTGTTAAGATGGAATCCCCCCAGAAAAGTTTAGGTAGACCTGATTGGAAGAGAAGTACTCTAGCTACTTGGAGGATGTGTTTGTGTTTGCATTCTACAACACCATTCTGCTGTTGTGTGTAAACACAAGATTTTTGGTGGATAATGCCTAAATCTGTGAATAGATTCTGGCAATCTTAGCTAAGAAATTCTAATCCATTGTCACTTCTGATAGTTTTTATGAACTTTTGGATCTGGTTTTGTATGAGTTTGAAAAAAGTCTTGATGACAGTGTAAACCTGTGACTTATCCCTCATAAGAAAAGTCCAGGTTGCTCTACTGAAATCGTCTACTATGGTGAGGAAATACTGAGCACCACAGAAAGATTTTTGTCCTAAAGGACCCCAAATGTCAATATGAATGAGCTCAAAAATGTCATGAGTATGAATAACACTTGTAGGAAATGGTAAACGATGTTGTTTTGCCAAAGGGCAGACTTCACACACAGTATCATTAGTATCAGTAGGATTATACAGAGAGAGCATTCTTACAATCTTCTCAGACGGGTGGCCAAGTCTACTATGCCAAATGGCATTATTTGGACTATTTGCATGATTAGAATAATGGTAAGAAACAGTTTTCACTGTGGATACAAAAGGATGATTAACATGGTCCTTAATGAAGTCTAAGATTCTCTCCTTGGAAAATGATTGATGGTCAATGACATAGAGTTGGTTCACCACCCTTCCAACAGCCACCAATTGCCTAGTCACTTGGTCCTGTAATAGGCAAAAGGTAGTTGAGAAGAAGCAATCAATCTTAGATGATGATGCTAACTTTCTCACAGATATAAGGTTGTGTTTAAAAGATGGGATATGTAAACAGTCATGTAATGTAATATCTGTTCCTAGGTTCACTTGCCCTATATTTTCAACTTGTGTAACACTGCCATTAGGTAAGTATACTGGTGTGAAGGTTGTCATTGGTTTAAAAAAGGATAAGTTGAAGATCTGAGGTCATATGGCTTGTAGCACCTGAATCTATTATCCAGCATAGAAGCAACAAATAGTCTAATGAACTTAATGTCTTAAAAGTAGTCATAGCTACAAATTCAGTGAAATGTGCAAAGTTGATATGATCACCATCCTGTGCCTGTCCCTTTCCTTTGATCATACGGCTCAGCTCCTGTTCCATCCTCTTGATATTCTTCATCATACCTAGCAGATCACCAGCTCCTACAATGTTTGATCTGATCTCTACATCTGTTGGAGCTTCAGCTACATGTGCAGAAATTCTCCCTACCTGTGAATTCCTTTGTTCCTTCATCTCCTTGAACAATTCTGGATATCCAATAAGCTTGAAGCATCCTGATTTCAAATGTCCTGTCATACCACAATGATCACACTTACAAAAGTTTCTTTGCAGCCTTATCCAATCTGATCTCGTTTTCTTTCCCAACACTGCTATAGCTATTTTTTTGTCCATTGTTGCTTCTTGCATTGTTAAAGACATTCTTAGCAGGTTTTTTGTAGTTGTGATTTGTTCTGTTGACCAGCATTGCACTCTGCTCCCCATGACTTTCCAGTGAGGTATGTAACTATTGTTGTTTCTCAACATTCAGAACCATTGAATATGCTTTCTTAACACCTGGAAGTGGATCTGTGGCAAAGATTTGATTCTTTATAGGCAAGTAAGACTCATTGAGACCTATCAAAAATTGCATCAATCTATCTCTTTCTTCCTTTCCCCCTCTAGTTCGATTAACTCTGCAAACACAACCATGACAAGTGCAAACCTCTGGTGGATCAATGCTACTTAACTCATCCCATAATTTCTTCAACTTTGTGTAGTATCCTGGTAAACTCAAATTTCATTGTGTAAACTTGCTAATTTCATGCTTCAACTGATAGATTTGAGGCGCATTACTTGTCCCAAAACTATCCTTCAAGTCTTGCCACAATTCTTTAGCATCTTCTACCATATTAAAACTTTCAAGCAATTCACTTGAAATAGAATTCAGAATCCATGACGTCACTGTGTCATTTACTCTACACCACTGCTCAAAATCTTGATTACCTTCTGCTGGTCTGACAACAGTACCATTAATGAATCCAAGCTTGTTCTTCTAGCTCAGAGCTCTTCTCATTGAGTGACTCCAGATCACATAATTGTTCGATGTTAATTGACAATTAATAATTGACAGATTCAGAGTATCAGACAGAAGCAAAGTTAGAGGATGCATGTATCCGCCATAACTCACGGCTGAATTCTCCCTGCGAACCTCAGAAAAGGTTCGATCATCCAAGAAATCTTCATTTCTTCGCTCAATTCGAGCTTCATCAGATCTTGCTGCTGTTCGTCGCGAACCTTCTGCGAACTGATTATCGGCCATTTCTTTGAATTAACGGATGCTCTAGTTGAGGTTTTTCAAGATTTGTACACTAGAACAGTTTTCAGAAGCAGGATTAACCTGTTCTGATACCATCTAGAAGAATCAGAGTCTTCATATTCTGGGGTTCATGAAGAACGGAGAGAATGAATTTTGGAAATTTTTCATTATTTTCCAGATTTGTATGAATGTATGTATATGTCTCTCAGCTACCGTATTTGTACATATATATGTATATATAGCTGTATTTAATATGTCCTATAACTGTCCTAAGTAAAAGGTCTATATAACCCTCCACTTAACTTACACATCTATATACATCAGAAGGGCAAAACTGTACAAAAACAAAGCTGTACAAAAACTGAGTCGGTTGACTGAAAGCCTTCAACCGCCTTCATCCTGGATCCATTGTTACTGATTCTTCATAGTAAAAAGTACACAACTCAGCTGCACAATAAGGATTTTGTATCACCTATAAGTTAAAGCATAAAGAAGAATACTATTTATGACACAATATTAAGCAAAAACCAATGTTTTAAAAATAAGTAAAGTGGAGACATTAAAGCCTTTACCTTTCACTAAAATATTTTTTTTTTTCACTAAAACAATATATGTATATTCAAAATGATGAAAGTAAAACATCAAAACCAGTGTTATTGATCCTAACAGAAAAACTAAAAAATTCAATGTTTACCTTTTAAGATGAAGATCAAAGTACACAATATGAGTATGAGTTGCAGATACCTCTCCTTCTCCCTTACACCAGATATGGTCCTTGAAGTCTTGCGAAGAGCACACGCATTTTGAGAAACTAATCCACCATTTTGTGTGTAACGCGGAATCGATCCAAAACTCAAGCTTCGGAGACCCAATGAAGCTCCACTCATTTTACCGTAAACCAAACAACATCACCCTTCATCTCTGTCTTTTCTCAACACTCCCATTCATTCGCTACTGGAGTAAGAGGAGGACAAACCCCAGAGCTTCCAAATTAGAAAATCTCAGTACTGTTTCGAATTCCCCACCAAAATTCTTCACGACTTCCTCCACTCATAACACACAACAATTACACTAAGAAGACAATGCCGTAATTAGAAAAATGCAACAACACAATGCCGCTTCCGATGCACAGCCCAAAGATCCTGGCATTCAACAAAAGTTTCCTTAAGTAAATCACTACAATCAAACCCAACGAAAAAACCTCAGTCCCAATGAATGATGACTAATTCCCCAATAATATGCACTAAATTGAGAAACCCAAAACGTATTGTTTCTCTAAATCCACCATCGAAATAGTTCGGACCATAATACTAGGAGAACAAAATCTGGGAACGAATGCAAAATCGATAACGTTCTGTCAATTCTTAAAAGGGTCAATTCAATGGACAAGGATCAATGCAAAAACATCCCCCCAAATCATTAAAACTTCAAGAAAATAAAGGCAATAATGTTAATCAGGAATAATCCAAAAAGATTTTTTCGACCGAGGTATCTACATCAGCAGATTATTGAATTTAAATTAAAACGAAAACGAAATAATAAAGTTTAGTTTATTCATCATCAGAGGACATTAATTTCAAGCTAATCCCAGAAAATTTTGCACTGGGTCAACTAAATTAAAAATTTTAACAGCAATATCAGATCATCGGACGATGAACAGATCATAATCCGATTGACCCATAATCCAAAATCTCGAAACCAATAAAGATTCAAACTTTGTGGCTACCCATAGCCCACCTGAAATGGATGGATGGATGGCCAACTTCATTATACTACAAAAGGAAGCTTCAAATTTTTACGAAATGAGAAAAAACCCAGATACAGGGAAGAAAGGAAGAATATGACCTTAAAAAGATTTTTCGATTGTTCTCTTTCAGTAATATAATTGTTGATGTTGTCGACTGGACCTACTTTGAAGGCCATTGACGTTGGTTCGATCTGCTTCACAGGTGGATCTCTTTTCAATTTGACATTAGGGATAGAATTTGCTATCCATCCCAATCATCCTCTAGTTGGCTTGATTTTGTGCTGAGTGGTAGAGCAAACAGTACCATCATCGATTAGGATCTTGCAATCTGTCATCGTTTAAATCTCTCTCCCGAATTGACGAAACCGGATTTCTCTCTTAATCGAACTCTTTCTTTGCGATAAAGATTTGATCCTGTGTGTGTTTGAAATTGAAACATGGGATTGTGATTGATTCCAAAGATTAGTAAGTACTAATTTTGAGAGAAGAAGTAGTAGGAAATCAGGGATTCCATTGAACCCGTTCCTCCGAATGAAAGGGGAGAGACAAACGGTTTTTTTTTTAATAACATAATTTTTTTATGCAATTTTTGGCGGCCTAGCAGTGCTGAAATTGGGGGTAATTTAATGTTTGTTTTAGTGTTGATAACTATCAAAATAAAAGAGATATGATATGTGCTTATCAGTTAATTTTTTAGAGTCATTGAATACTGATATACTGAAATTAGGGAGCAAAATATAAAGATCAGTTTTTTTAGGGGAAGATTTTGAGCATTCTGTAGCAGAAAAAGCATGCCACGTGTAAGATTTTTTTGTGAAGAACTTTTGATTTTTGGAGAGAAAACATGGAATGTGGAGCTGCTTTCTGTTTTAAGTAAGTAAAGGGGATTAAATTTGGAGACAAAATTTTCCTTCAAGTGACTCTTGATTTGATATAACCACTCGCTTTGGTTTTAAGAAATGATTATGCTTTCATATTATGCAATATTTCGTTAAAGAAAACATATCTTTATAATCTACTGAAATTAAACCACCGGGAATGATACATTAGGGATAGCAATACTTAAAATTTGTTTTGTTTTTCATTTTGTGCACATTGGATTAGAATTAAAGTTAACAAATGTTATTTACTTGAAAATCAGCCACACGATGAAATTTCAGAGAAATAAGATATAGAGCGGTTCGCTCAAAAGTGTAATACTTTAGTAAGCTAGTAGTGTATTTTACATTGTATCATCGATTTACGCACGAAAAATGCATAAAATAAGAGTGAATTGTGGTAATTCAGTAATTTAATTGGGAAACAAGCATCTACCCAGCTTTAAGCAAGAATACTAAGTTATACTCCCTCCGTCCCATAATTATTGTCCACTTTGCCAAAAAAATTTTGTCCCAAAATTATTGTCCAATTTGACTTTTTATGGATTAAGTTACAAATTTACCCTTTGGTCAAAAATAGCCATTAATTGGAAACCCAGTATCACCGTATCGGTTAAACACAACATAACACGCAGTAGCAGCAAAATGAAGCTCTGAGTCCGACGGCTCAAAGCGGCGGCGACGAGGAGGTGGTCGATAGGATGGTTATCGGAAGGGAATATGTGAAGATATCTTTCTTTCCCATTTGAATATTACGGTATTGATTTGTTCGGTATTCTCCACTTTTTCAAAATTTGTGGTTAGATTTAGCATTCAAACTGATTAGAAATCGGGTTCTCTAGTTGATTTAAATTCATAAATTAAATTGGTGTTTCTTGATGAGATTTGAGAAACCTGATGGCTAACTTCGAAGGATATCTCCTTTAAGTTGATTATTAGAATAATAATCAAGTTCCTCTGCCCAAAATCTCTGCTCCACCACCATTCCTGCCACCTTTAATTAGGCCTCCAAAGAAAAGAGTGCATCCTCACAGTGATGAAGAGGATAAGGGCGATGAAATTATTGAATTTACATTTATATCAATTGAATCAACTTTGTTTATCTTAGTCCGATTTTGTGTGTTTTGCTTCAGATTTGAAGTGAGACCGATTTTGTCTACAGTGGACTTGAACCATCTTCAAAGGTAGTATCTCTGTCACTTTCAATTCTCTTTTTTTGTTCGATGTAGGGCTTGATGCCGTCTTAACCTTCCTTTTTCTTTTATCCAAAACGTAAGATATGTGAATTAAATTAAATTCCTCATTTTGGGTTGATTGTTTGTGTTGTTTGTTTTGATTGGATTTAGGGAGAGAAAGATGGATGTAACTAAATCCTCCTCTAGGTAATATCTTTGTCCCTTCAAAATCTCTTTCCGTATTTGGAATTAGGGTTGGTTTTATTGTTCTATTTCTCCTTGTTGAATTTCCAAGGCAGATTTGTGCAGGAACGTACATCAGCCTTTAGTTCACTTTTGTTTAAAACCTTTCTTCACTTTTCAATCAAGTTTTCCTCCTTGTCACTATTTTCTATCTTACTATAACTTTAGTAATCCTAGTACCTTTAATTTTTTGTTGGTTTTGCTTGGATTGTAGAGTTTATGAAGTGCTGGAAGCACCACTGCACTTGCCCATGATGCACCATCGGCCATATTTGGCACTACCTGTCCCTAGTTGAGCCTCTAACGCGTGTCGAAATTTGTCTAAACGAAGATGGCGTAAGTTCTTTTACTTCTGACCTCTTATCAAAGTTTGATCTTTATGCTTTACGTTCGAATAATTATCTTCTCTGTTCTTTTGGTAGTCTTTCCGGCCGTACCAGCTAAATTTAAAAAGGGAACCACTGCTTTGGCTTTTATTTTTGTTGGTGCTTTGTTGCAGGTTGCCTTTATAAGTTGCTTCAATTCTCTGTATTTGTTGTTTGGCTAAAATAGGGGAGTATAAATGGCTAGAAGACTGTCACTCTTGATTTCTCAGTGTTACCATTTTCAAATTTCTACTTTGGATTGATAGTATCTAGCTTTTGATTCTGATATATTTTTGTGAACCATGCAACCTCAGTTATCTGCTTCAGTTGCCTGATGGATACTTACCTTAATTAAATAATCCAATCTGATTAGGAATTGAGTGATAATCACTGCCAAGTTCTTAGTACCACTACATTTTCCAGTAATGCTCTTGTCCTTATGTTTTCTTGACTTCAGGGACGATCATGATAATCAAGTTTCTTAATCATTTTGTTCTAATGCATTTTTAGCTAGTGTTGTGGGTTATAGACTCTGTGAACATTCTTGCTTGTTTTTTCATCTTCTCCTGTCAGTGATGTAAGGGATAATGACTCGTTTTGGTTAATCTCTCTCGCTATTGTAGGACTGAGACAACAATAGTCTTCAAAGAGTTTTGACAATCTATACAATGGGGTTTGATCCAAGTCATTGTTCTTGGATCTGCAGTTGAAGAAAAGTACGTGAGCTCTGGACGTCTTGATCAGAAAATTGAACAAAGATCTGATTTCGGGAAACCACCAATTGTCGATGCTTCTCAGAAGGCAAAGGCGCCAGAGATAATAATAGTAATGAAGGACCTGAACCGTTAAGCGTTGATGATTACGAGTTAAATTGTTCAGTCCCCTTTATGTGCTATTTGATTAATGAAGAAACAAACCAAGAATTCGGATTTATGCCAGCGAAATCAAGCAATCAAACTGAGCACGAACAAGGGAATGTTAATTGCAGCAAATTTGCGGCCAGCACAACCGATGAAGCCAGCACAAGTGCAGAAAATGAAGAATTTGGGGCGTTATCAACCTGTTGTTCTGGGATTGTTGTTGATCCTTCATATTGTGAGTTGAATTATGGAGATCCTTTGATGGGCAATTCTTTTAGTGGTGAAAGAAGTCAAGCATTTGGGTGTATGACAAACAATTTTGTGGGCGACAGTTTTGGTTTCAATGGTGCAATTGCTGCTATATAGTGTTGTTTTTGCTGTCAATTAAGATTATTCTTTTTTGTAGTTTAAATATTAGAGCATTAATGTAGTTGATGAGATGAAATCACCTTTGTTAACTACTAGAACAGTTGGATTCAGTGTATAGGGAATGCTGCAGATGGATTTATATGTTCTTCCTACAGTTGAATGAAATCATCTTCTTCTCCTTCTTCAGTTATTCTGTTTTTCTTTCTTGCAAATTTTCTATACTCTGAAGAGTGCTAGTAGTATAAGATTTATGAGCCAGCATCAGAGAACTATGGCTATCAGTTTTGTCTGAAACAGAAGAACAAACCTTGTAGCTTTGTTAAAGTACAAAGTTGCTATTGGTATGTGAGGCAGAACCAGAGGAGCAATGCTTGTCTGATCTTTCTGATTGGGCTCCTCAGATATGGACGCATTTGCAGAGAACATGAAGAACACATTTGCAGCTCTTCTGAACTGCTTAACAATAATTTGGGCAGAAATGCTAAAGCAGTGTAATTCGTAGTTCTTTCATTGCAAAAAACTAATGTTAAAAGGCCAACACCTCCAATAAGAGAGTATTTTAAAGATTCTTGCCAAGAAAGGTTACTGACACTACTAAAATGCTGCTTTTTTCTTGTACCACAACACATTTTTGGCTTCTATATATACATATAGGCTCTCCTATTCAATTCAATGAAAAACAGACTGTTGGTTAAGAAAGAACAATCAGAAACTAGAATGACAACATGCCGTGAACATTCAAACTTCCTTAGATACTAGAATTACAGAAAGTATTAAAAAATCATGGTACAGCAGAATGTTATAAAAATTAGAATGTTACAGCAGAATGAGGCCTTTGCTTTGGAAGAGTAACTGTTTTTTGACTTGCAATTTGTTCACCTTGTTTCAAATGATAGATGATACACAAATCAAATAGAAATGACAACAGAAATTAAGGGTCATGATCAGCAGCCACAACAAGATGATGATGAGAAGGGGGTGATTGAAAACATTAATCAGTCAGCTGCTGTAGCTAAAATTCTCTGTGGGAGTTTTGTGCTGAGCAGCTGAACATTCATGAAACCTCAAACAGAGAGAAATATCATTCCTAACCTCACGTATAGGAACTACTCCCAATTTAGATCTTCCCAAGCTAAACAAAAGACAATAAAGAAGGAAAAACCAGGCATTCCACATGTAATCTGCAACAATAGGAGAGCTGCAACTTCAAAAACAAGCAAGAGAGACTACGCGACATTTTCATGCAGTTTCATCAAACTACCTAACTGAAGGTGAATATGATGATCCATCCAAACATGCATTTGGGTCAAGGATGATGGAATCAGAATCTGAAATGCTACAGCAAACAAAAATTATCTGGGATAGTGGAAAATGAAACACAGATGCAAGCAGTAGATAATCTCTAAAACAAAGGCGCAGGAAAAAATTTGGAGAAAATGAATACCAACTAATAAAGTATATGGCTTTCATATGAGAACCAGAACATCAAATGAAAATTTAATAAACCTAACAAGCTCCAACTTATCACTGCCCCTATTTTTCTTGATAAGTAATAGCCAGCAAGGGAGCGGGAAAAAAAAAACAGCAGCATTCACAACATAAACAACTAATGCCTTAAGCAACATCTAGCTAATGCCTTAAGCATCAACACCAGCTGTGTAATCAGATTCAGATTCAGAGTACATATGAGACAACTTCAAATCTGTCAACTAATGCCTTACAACGCAACAATTATTCCAGTAAGGTTTACAAGTAGAGCAGTATACCATGATTTCTACAAGATGCACAACATTTACTCCTTATATAGTCACTGTGAAAAAAGCTTGCAAAGTTGATATAATCTTTTCTCCACTATCTTTCTGTTTCTCCTGCATTGAAAACATTACACAATTAAGAACCAATTAATAAGCTACAGGCAAAACTATCTAGTAATCATAAAAACCAATACTTTTCTCACCTTCTATGAGTGATCATGTAAATATTGCATCACTTTTTGAACAAGTTCCCTGTCACAAGCCATTCGAGTCGGGAGCTGTCCATCTCTTGCTAATTTATCTTTTCCCAAATGAGGTATTTTATAACCATTGCTTCGAAAAACTTTCATGACTTCCACCATACATTGTTGCAAGGTCAAGAAAACATGATTTAGACTCTTGTAATGCAAGTCATTGAAGGATTTCTCCACTGCTAAAAGCAATTCGTCAATTGTTCTCGGTGCTTCTTGGTGTTGTAGCACTTGGATGGCTTCGAAATAACCAAGATCGAGAACATTAAGATCAGGGCTATTTGGGGGCTGATACATTAAACGAATATCAATACCCGATGTCCTAACTGCTTCAATAAACTCCACATCGGTTGGGGCAATGTGTGGCTTGGCATTATCTTGCTGAATGAAGATAGGACCAGGTAATCCTCTCGGCCATTTGGCACATATAGCTGGCAAAACTTTGTCGATCAAGCATCTACGATAAACCTCTCTATTGACAGGACACATCGGCTTTGTTAGTTCCAGCTGGCCGATTCTTACTGTTTCTCTTAGCTGGAACTTTCTCTACGAATGGAAATATTCCAATTTTTCCATCAAACACACAATTACCCCACCAATCAAAGTGAGGCCTACACACAACAGCTAGGAACATCACTTTCTGAATAAACTTTTTATTCTTACAAAATCTATCAGGCGGAGGTTCAGTCAGATGCAAATAAAATCTCTTAGACCCCTCAGTCAAATAGAACCATTTTTCATCAAGATGAAAGATGTTAAACATCTCCTTAAATATAGGAAAACTACTCAGTGTATACTCTTCAAGCATTGACAAACAAAACTGAAGCCTCTTTATCTTATTATCTTCGGTGAGAAATGGTTTAATTGCATTAGAGTGAACAATAATCTGACCTGCTTTGATCCGCCGGTGGAGTGTCGACCGAGCTATTTCCATTTGATTGGCAAGTGACCGGATGTTACTCCTACGTCTTAGAGGAACCTTCTTAATCTCTTCAAAATCTATATCTAGCGCACTTCTGTCAGCCCGTTTTGACCTACGCCCAACTTCAATCATTCCTCCATTAGCTAAGCATTGTTTTGCACGCGCCCAAATTCTTCGTACAGTCCGGTCAGTTACACCAAAATAACCAGCAATCCACACAAAAGTTCCATGCCGTGGTTTTCCTTTCTGGAACTCAATCTCAAGCATCCCCAAAATCTGATTCCGCTCTGCATCTGTGAGCTTCCTCTTAATGTCATCTTCTTCTTGAAAATATAATTCATAGGGATCAGAATAAGTTGTTTCATATGATTCAGAGTTGTAATCCGATACCTCAGAAGTAACTCCGTCAAAGTCTGAATCGAAATCGCCATCAATCGATTCAAAGGATATTCCAGGCGAGATATCAAAATCATACGGAGGAACATCAAATTGAAGCTCAGAATAAGAACTTCCTCCAAACCAGCTTGAATTGATCTGAAAATTCCGTTCATCGGGAATAAATGATGACTTCACTTTTGAAGAACTCCCAGCGATTGATACCGGCAAGGAACGCTCCGGTGAAATTGAGCAATTGTCTTCATAAACTCCAAATTGAAAGTTAGAATATGAAGATTCACCGAATTCGAGATTCTTCATTGAAAAATTTGGTTCGATTGGCACGACCGAATGCCTCACGGTTGAAGAGCTCCGTGCAATCCATACCGGCGTCGAATTCTCCAGTGGGGAAGAATTGCATCCATAAACATCAAACTGAACCTTAGCGTATGAAGATTCGAAATTATTCATCTGAAAATTTGAAAAATCTTGATGCAATCATAAAGAACAGATGAAGGAGTTCTGTTGTTTAAAAAAATTGAATGGGGATCGATTTTTGAATATTGGTAAAGGAGTTCTATTTGTTTAAGACTCATATTCTTTGCCAGTCAAGTGATTAAGGAGGCAGGGGCAAATTTGGTAGTTTAAGATAAAATGTAATTAAGTTTGACCAAAAATAAAATTTACCAATTTAGCTAAAGTGGACAATAATTATGGGACGGAGGGAGTAGAAGATCTAGATTAAATAATCTTTCCAGAAAAAAAAAAGGATTAAATAATATAGAAGATAATATAGCAAAAGGTTAATATCAAAAACAGCCCCAATGTGTAGCTAATTATCTAAAACATCATTACTATTTAAGAAAACATCAATAACATTCTTTAATTAATTAGCAAGTCAATTATCAGTCCTCTAACGACCGAGAATTGATATACGCACATGAATTCAACCAAAAAAGTACCAAAAAAATTGTTCGTTTTGAATTTTAAAAAATTCTAATAAAATCAAATATCTACTTTCAAATTCAAAAAATTCAGCTTTCAGGAGCCTGTAAAAAGTGGATTTAGAAGTTAAAATTTGATTTTATTAGAGTTTGAAAAAAAAATTAATCACGGATGGTTGAGAGTAAAATAGCTTTTCGGCATTTTTTTTTTGATAATTCACATTTCTTTTAAGTTATAAAATTTGCTATCCTGCTCCAATTTTTTATAACAAAAAATTTTATTCCTTTTGTCCCATAATTATTATATAGTTTGAGTTTTCATTTCTAGTTCAAATTGTACTAAAAGTGAAATCTCAAACTGGACAATAATATTGGGACAGAGGGAGTATTTTTTTTGTAAATATTGTAAGAATGTTGAATTTTGCATTTACTCTTTAAAAAAGAATTATGATATGCGCTAGAAATAATTTACAAAAAAAATTTTCCATTTGTGGTTCAAAGCATTTTAAATTAAGAGGCAGTTTAGATCTTAAAAAAAATCGTTCCTTGTCCTTTTTGTTTTTCTTGTAATTTTTGTTTCCTACGTATCAGTTATCACCACTCTTTATTAAATGAAGAAAGTTCTTATAGAAAATTCAGCTCAGCGCAATTGTTGTTGTTATTATTATGTTACCAACAGGCCTGGACAAAAAGAAAAACCCGAAAGGTCGAAGTCCAATCAATGTTTGGATTTACAGTTATTATTGGTTTATACAATTATATGGGCCAAGGGTAGAGAAATATTAGGCACCAAAAAAGCGAATCCAGGGAGGGACGTTTGCAGAAAGCAGCAGAATCAAGACCTTTATTGTTACGTAGGAGAAAGAGTACATTACTTTGCCCATTTTGTCAACTGATCATTATGTTTTTTGTAGCACTAATGTCTAATAGTACAAAATTTACTCTGTAAAATTAATGTATTGATGATGGATTTTTTTTTTTTTTTTTCCACACTTCATTCTTCCAAAAGTAATTATCAAATTATAAAATGTAAAAAAAGACCTGTCATAACACTGAAGCATTAAAATAGAGCTTTTGGTCACAAAGAATCTATAGCACTAAGCTTGTCACCACCATACAAATAAAGATCCAGCGAAGACACTACCATCTAATCATTCTTACTGAATACTTAAAGACAATGTTCAAAAGTTAGACAGTACCATCTAAGCATTGAAGACAGTACCATCTAATCAGGGAGATTCTGATAAGGGAATGGACAGTTTTACTACATCACGCTCATAGAAAGTGTAATTTTGTTGCAAATTATATAGCTGCACTGGCGGCATTGAATCCAGGCGGTCTTTTACGACTGAATTCGCCGCCACCAGGTTTATTTTGGTGGCTTAACCACAACATTGTAGGAGTTGCGTACTCTAGAAGAATTGTAACTTAGAGGCAAAAAAAAAAGTTAGACTGTCTAAGCTGCAGGGGCGGCAATCTATAGCTTGAGGCACCTAGCAAAAAACATAGCAAAAAAACATAGGTATTGGAATATCGTCTTGTGTATGATCTTTTGTTGAACAATTTGAGTTTTGGCTAAATAGACATGAACATTTGTGTGAAAACAAGATGAATCTTATGTTTCAAAAATAGAGATCGCTCCACGGATTTTTGCAATGATGAAACGAAACAGACTGCTTTAGAGCACCTTAAATGAATAATGGAAACCGTTCTTGTCATTTATCTGTTCGTGATTGTTCTTGGGTCTTTTGCCTCCTCATTTGTTGAAATCTTGGATATCATCGTCTCAACTAAGGCCTCATCTTGGATAGCAATTCATGATTTTTTTTTTGGGTATCATTTCAATTGTAATTACATTTTGTGAATGAAGGTGAACTTTTTTTACATGGTTTTCGGAAGAAAAAGAATGGCATTTCACTAAGCAAGTTTAATTTGCACAAAGGTACAACTGGAAAATTTGTGTCTGGCTTTCCAGTAAACTTGGTACCTATCAACTTTTGTGTTTGATGTGCCCTGTCCATGATGTAAGCTGTTGTTTGTGTGGTTAGCAGAATGAAACAATTGAGCACTTATTCTTTGTTTGCCAATACTACAGTGCACTGTTCACTGTTGAATAGAGTTAAAGCATGTCCGGATAGCTATCTGTGCAGCAAAATAGATGGAAGAAGGAGCTGCAGAATATTTGGCAACACATAAGAATTAAGAAGCAGATATAGGCAGTTATAACGGCAGCTATTTATAGCAAGCATATGGGAAGAACGAAATTGCAGATTGTTCAAGAATAAGCAGAGAAGGTTGAGGTGGTGTTTCAAAAGATGAAGACAGTGATCAAAATTCGAATTCAACAATGAAAAAAGAGGAGGACGATAGCAACGGAGAATATCATTATTCAAAGTTTATTTCAGCAGTAGATCTTCTTTTTGTCTTTTGGCAGATGTAAAAAGAATGTAAATTGGGCAGTATTTTGGTAGGAAAACTTGTACTTAAACGATGACTATCCAAATAATTAAATATAAATATTTATAGTTTTTCACCAAAAAAAAAAACTTTAGCATTTGAGTCTCGTTCATTTTTTCTAAAGCTCCTGAAAGAAAGTTGGTGTCAAAGTGACCAGAAAAAACAAATATATTATTGGGACAAAGATTCTCACACGTGTAAGATCTGTAACCTGGGAGCCCAAGTAACTTTGCCATGTATAGAGCTGAAATTCATTCAAAATTTGTCAGTTGATGATTGAAGGAGTTGGATTGTGATTGACCTTGATGATCAGAAATATAGAATTTAATTTAACGTGGCTAAAAATACCAATTGGATGAGAAGGTTTCTTTGTTTAGGGAATGGATTAGTCCAAATAGGTTGCAGTTTAATTTACAAGAATCAACTGTAATTGGAATTCATTTTCTTTTAAAACACTTTGGTTCTAATCTGCGTTGTTGTTGTTCTTACTAATATGATAATACTGATTGAATAGTTCAGTCAAACTGGACTATAATCGCTCCTAATTATAAAACCGATTATATAATATATTACCTCCGTTCACAAAAAAATAGTTTACAGTGAGTTTTCAAATTTGTAAAAAAACTCAAAATTCAAAATTCAAAATTCAAAACTCAATTTGGACTTTTTTTTTGGGTGGAGGGAGTAATCCATATGTTATGATCTCTAACACCAAGCATGCATGCATGAACCTCGTTGATACCTTTCCAACTTTCCATTATCATTATCCTAAGGTTGTCAACCTTAGTTCCTCAATTCACCTAGATACCACCAACTCCCACGCCATATCTATACGTTTGATCACTCAAACGTTATGCTTCCATAACACAGATAATTTATAGACTTCTTCAAACGTGGTAAATAGCAAGGACGTACCTAACTTACATCTACTATTTATTATTGTGTAGAGTGTAATAATTTGTAAATATATAAGAATTTTTACCCGATATTATACACTTCTCTGGTCACTTTTTATTTAATGTGGAATGATAGAATAGGTATTTTACTTTAATATACTTTTATAGTGGAAATCAATATAGAAGAAAATTGAATAAAAATTTCATATTGAAAAATTATACTCCCTCTATCCCAAAATTATTGTTCAATTTGAAATTTTATTTTTAGTACAATTTGAACTAAAAATGAAAATCCAAACTGGACAATAATTATGAGACGGAGGGAGTAATATTATACTTACAATAGTCTAACTATTGTGGATTGTCTAACAATAATACATTTAACACTAAAATAGTTCTCAAGTCAAAGCAATTGGCTACTCAAATATGTTGGGATCATAAAACTAGGGCTGCTAATTATTCGGGTCTACCCGAAAACCCGACCGACCGTTTCATTTTCGGGTTATTCGGGTCGGCCAATCGGCCGAATTCGGGACATTCGGCCAACACCCGACTACCCGAAATAAATTCTCGGTCGGTTTTCGGCTATAGAGGGTGTTATTCGGGACCCGTCCGAATACCCGAATAACTTCTGATTTAATTAATTTATTATTATTTTATTAATTTTTGTATTTCATATATATATGGTCTTTTTAGGGTTTCCTCATTTTTTTTCCCTCTTTCTTTTTTCCCCCCATTTCTCTCGGTCGCCGGCCCGCCGCTCTTCTCTTCTTCTCGATCTCGACTTCTCTTGGCCGTCGGCATCTTCCGACCACAAACCCACCACCATAATCACACACACCACTTCACCACCTCCCATTTCCTTCCAGTTATCAGTCCAATCTACCACCAACACCAATCGGTCCAGATCTACTGATCTAGAGTTTTGTTTTCAAATCGATTTCTTTTTTTTTTTTTAAGAAAAAATGATTCATCGAAGAGATGCTGCTCTAGTGCTCTGAAAATCGACGGTTCGAAGCTCAGATCGATTCCATTCTGATAGCTCAGGTCTGGGGTTTTGACATGGACGGAGCTCCATTCTAATTTTTCTCAGGTAAGCTCAAATCTAGGGTAAAAAATCATTACTGAAAGTTGTCCTGTTGATCATTCCTTTGTTTTGTTCCTTTACGAAGTCATTACTGAAGTCTGATAGCATTATTTACTGATTTTTTTTTGGCTTTTTATACGCAGGACCAGGATTCGATTCATATTCAAGTTTGATAAGCTAAAATTTTGTCCTGTTTCTCTATTTCTTTCTGTTCGTGTCTGAAGTTGTCCTGTTTCTATTTGGAGTTTCTTTGTTGGGTTTTGTACTGATTCTTGCTGAGCAGTTTTAGATTTGATTAAAATGTAAGTCGTTGCTGTCTTGCTGAGCATTTGTGTTTGATCTGGAAGTCTTATGTTTGATCCATGCTATAGTGTCTGTCTTGCATGTTATAGTATTGCATGTTATAGTTTCTGTCTTTATGAAATCATGTCTTACATTGATGCAACTTAGTGGCTCGTCTGCTTATATTGATACTTTGGCCTTTTGTTTTAACTCTGAAATGAATCAATGATGAAAAAGAAGAAACCAATAAAGATAGTGAACTGCATTGTGTGTCATTGTAATCATACTATTTGCAGGACTGAGAGTTAACTGTTTTTGTGTCTTTTAATAATATAGCATTACTTACTGAGTTTTCTTTTTGTGTCCTTTAATATGTAGGACCATGATTCATATTCAAGTTTGATAAGGTAAAATTTTCACCTGTTTCAAGTTTGGAGATTTGGTTCTTTACTTCTTTTGTTGAAACTGTTGTATAGCCTTTCATTTTGTACCTTAATTGTTGATTGTGACAGTGGTGTTGTGTGTGACTGTGTTCTGTTTGGTGCTGTAGGCTTGCATGTGTTGTTTGTATGTGTTGTTTGTAACTGCTCTAGCTAGGCATTTCTTTCTACTGTTTCCACTGTTTGTTTTGTGTCATTGTTTGAGTTGTGCAAATGACATTGTAGCTGTACTTGTGTTGCAAAGATGCAATATTACTTCTTTAATTCTTTCATTCATTGCAAAGTTGCATGTAAGAATCATTACTAACTATGTTTGTATTCTTCTGTTGGTCTGATTGTCTGAAGTCAGTTCTGTTGCATCAAATTTGTGACTAGTTACATATTTTGTAGAAATTTGTGACTGTAATTTGTTGCTTGTTGCTTCTGTAAACTGTAACTAATTTGTTTTAATTTGTGTTTTAGATGTCTGATTTTGATGAAGATTTCGATGAGCTTGAGGAGATTGAAGTGGAGGATAGTTCAGTGCCTCCTCTGCTGGATTTGCCTACTGATGACTCAGTGATGGTAGATGTCCAGATTGAGACAAAGGACCAAGACGAAAAGCCTGAAGGTCAAGGCCGTCGCGCTAAAGTCAAAAAATCTCCTAAGCGGTGCAGGGTAACTTGTAATAGGTCAGTTGTCTGGGCTCATTTCTCCAAATCTACACTGGCTAATGGTGGAGTATGGGCTACGTGTAGATATTGTAAGACTACTTATATGTCTGATCCTAAGAAACATAGCACAAGTAGTCTTCATAGCCATTTGGGGTCTTGTAAAGCGTATTTAACTCAGAAGCATGATTCTGGTCAGTCTAAGCTCGTTGTTGAGTCTGGGGTGGGAAAACAGGGAAATATAAGTACTTGGAAGTATGATGAAACTAAAATCATTAGGGCAATAATTAGTATGATAATAGTAGATGAATTGCCTTTTAGGTTTGTTGATAAACCTGGGTTTAGGTATTTTGTTAGGAAGTTGCAACCATTGTTTACTCCTAAGGGTAGACATACTGTAGCTAATGACTGTTACAAGCTGTATTTATCTAAAAAAGCAAAATTGAAACTTGAGCTTAAGGGTCTGGGTAGTAGAATCTGCTTGACGACAGATACTTGGACGTCTGTGCAGCAGATTAATTATATGTGTCTGACTGGGCATTATGTGGATAATAAATGGGTTTTGAGAAAAAAAATTTTAAGTTTTGTTCCCATTTCAAGTCATAGGGGCGTTGATATCCGGACTGAAATTGAAAAATGTTTGACGGAGTGGGGATGAAAATGAAAATATCTTTTCTATAACTATTGGTAATGCTAGTTCTAATGATGTTGGTCTGGATTATCTGAAAGAGCAGTTTGCTGTCCGGGAAAATTGTGTGTTAGGTGCAAAATGGTTGCATAATCGTTGTGTGGCTCATGTGATTAATCTAGTTGTTAAGGATGGTTTGGCATATATAGGTAAATCTGTTGATAGGATTAGGGTTGCTGTTAAGTATATTCGGCAGTCTCCTAAAAGAATAGCCAGCTTTAAAAGATGTGCTGAAATTGAGAAGTGTGGTAGTTCCAAGAATCTAATATTAGATGTTTGTACTAAATGGAACTCCACATATATTATGTTGGAAATTGCTCAAAAGTATGAAAGAGCCTTTAGGAGATTCGAAACTGGTAATCAGCACTACAAAGATGCTTTGAAATATGATCCTTTAGTGCCAAATTCGGGTCCTGGACTGCCTACTGCAGTGGATTGGGTAGAAGCTAGGAGGGTAGCTGGGATTCTTCATCATTTTTACGAGATAACCTTGAGGGTATCTCGTACCAAATCTGTCTCCTCAACTTCTTTTTTCGTTGATCTTACTTGTATTGATATATTGCTGAAGAAAATCATCAATGAAAGTGATGATGAGGATCAAAAAGTAATGGCTGAAATGATGAAGGGAAAGTTTGATAAATACTATGGTGAGGTTAAGAATATGAATCTGGTTATTTTAATGGCATGTGTTTTTGATCCTATAAATAAGTTGAGGTATTTGGATGCTGTACTTGTCGATGTTTGAGTGGACAAGTGGATGGGAAGGGTAGATTTGAAACTATTAAAAGCGCCATATATGAGTTGTTTGCAGATTATGTGAGAATCCATGCCCCTAAACCTAGTGTTAGTTCGCCTTCCTCCAAGCCTGATTCTAGTACTTCATCCTCGAAAAGGCCTTCCCCTGTTGATATCGAGCCTTCAGAAATGATTAGCGAAAGATTTAGGGTGTTGGTGCAGCAGAAAAATAAAGAAGCTGGTGGCGCTTCCCAGGCTGATAAAAGATCAGAATTGGACAAGTATTTTAGGGAGGACGATGAACCAGGTGGTCCAACTTTCGATCTGCTGAAGTGGTGGTGCGTTAACTGCCCTAGGTTTCCCATTCTTTCAGTGATGGTTCGGGATATTTTGGCCATTCCTGTCTCAACTGTGGCTTCCAAATCTTACTTTAGTACGAGTGGGAGGGTATTGGATTCATTCCGGAGTTCTTTGACTCCAAAAACTGTTCAGTGCTTAATTTGCACTCAACATTAGCTTCGGGGAGAAGTTGAAGAAGAAAGTGTCGAAGAAAGCTAGGAAGAACTCGTACAGATTGAAGAAGGTTAAACTGTTACAGTTTGTGTAATTTTATTTTTTAACTGTTTGTTTTCATTTTATTGAATATTGACTGTTTGTGTTTGTTTTGGTGTTTCCTCTTTTCAGCTGTTGAGAAGGAAATGAATGCTGGTGAATCAGAGACTGTGGATTTGTCGTGATCAAGTTGTTGGGACGCTTCAATGATAGGTAAAATTTAAATGGTTGTTGACTTGAACGTAAAATTCCAGATTGCCTGTTGTATGAGTTTAGACTGTTGCCTGTTGCATGAGTTTAGACTGTTGTCTGTCACTCTGTTGCATGAGTTTCTTTATTTCTGAATTTGCTGACTTGAACGTAAAATTCCAGATTGCTGAATGTTGATTGCCTAATGCCTAATGCCTGCTGCAAGCCTGCAATGCTGCCAAGTGCCAATTGAAGCGTTGAAACGTTGAAGACTGAACAATAAAATAATGAAGTTGAACTGTTGTTCTGTTATGAACTTAAGCTTTTTCTGTAACTAGTTAATGCCTAATGGCTCATGAACTTAGTTTGGGTCCTTTGGGAGATTATTTCTGTAATTCTAGTTTAGTGGTTTGTGGTTTCTGTAATTCTTGTTTGTGGCTTCTGCCTTCTGGATCATTTCTGTCCTGCTGTATTGTTGTTAAGTGTTATTGCTGTGGAGTGTGGACTTTGAAGTTTGAAACTTTTAGTCGAAACTCGAAATGTCGAAAATTTAGATTTGAAACTTGGTCTATTTCTGTATTTTGTGTTACTGTGATAATGTGATCAGTGATTTCACTGATTTGCATTTGTTTGTGTCATTTTCAGAATTTCTGTGTGACTGAAAACTGAAAAGTGAAAATCTTGTAAATGGCCTAATTGGCTTATTTCGGGTTAACCGATCCCCGACCGAAAAAACCGATTGCTTATTCGGCTCGGTTCGGTTCGGAGATTAATAAACTTCGGTCGGTTTTCGGTCGGGTTTAGGAAGTAAAAAAACCCAATTAATTCGAACCGATTAACGGCCGAACCGACCGAATTAGTAGCCCCACATAAAACTATTTTTAAGATTAATTTTGACCCATCGTCTCTTCAGTGAAACGTTATCACAAAATTCATCATCGGGCAATAATCTCACGTCAAGAAATTTTCAGTGAATTGTATCACTTGCACTCTGTATACACTATCGTCGAAAATTTAGTAGAAGAAAAACATATGATCTACTTGATGGAAATACGAACCTTTAATTTACCCAAAAAAAAAAGAAGAAGGAAAAAAAATACTAACCTTTAAGTTTATCAAAAATCACATTTTTATTCAATGGATTACATATATATGTAGACATTAAATGTAAATCACATTATTCGAATATCAATTAAGATATAAAGAACAACATCAAAGCGATAAAAGCCGGAGCCTAGAACACATCAAAGCGAACTAGTAGTAATGTAGGATGACCACATGGTACTCAAGAATATCGTTTAGTTTAGCAATATCCACTGTAACAGTATTGACAGTAGCAATTCCTTGAGCCAATTGAAACGCTCCGGTACCCCCTAATATTGGCATTTGTCGATAAGCATGGGTTATAGGGTTATTACCCAAAATAGTAAGGGTACTACCATTATATGGTCCTGTAGTAAATGTCATAGTTATAGCCATAGCAAGCGCCGGATCACCTAAGCTTGCAAAACTGAAGGTGCCTTGAGCTCGGCCGATGATTTCTGAACTCGGATCCGGGCTGACAGTTATCGGATCATCCATAACGTAGGTTGATCCAAATCCTAAAGAAACTGGCTTGGTGGTGTCGGCCGGAGCGATGAGCACAGCCGTAGGGTTTTCTCCTGTTACATTATCGTGAACATAGAAATGGAGCTTGCTTACCTTGGGCTTTGCATTTGACGGAAAATGTTGGAACCATTTTTCCACCTCCTCGCTGCCACCGGTAAGGCAATGGTTGGACGGAGCTCCGGCACGGAATTTTCAGCATCATGACACTGGCTATGAGCCAGAGGAAGTGCCATTGTGAAACAAAGTAATAGCACAACTTTCATCATCATAATTGGATACTTCTCCGTTTATAATTAATTTTCTTACGTGCGAGATTGGTATTCTTTAGTAGTGCAACTTATGTGGTTTCTCCAGCACGTATTTATAGAGCTAAAAATTAAATATGACCTAATTTGATTATAATTTAATGCAGGTGGTTAGCATGCATAATTGCATGTATTTTTCTTAAAAAGATTATAATCCATTTCGTGTTTGCAGCCAATAACCTTGGTAGATGATTCCTGTAACTACAAGTTAGTTTATTTACCTTTAAACCATCACGATTATACAATGAAGTTGAATTATATATTATTGGATTGGAAAGTTCGAATTTGGCATATTCCTACTTTGGCAGCTTCATGCCCACACTTTAAAGTCACAAAGAAAGGTTATGGACACACAGGAGTGTAGAAAATGAAATGTATACCAAAATAAAGAAAATAAATTACTCTCTCTACCCATAATAATTATCTAATTTAAATTTTTATTTTTAATACAATTTGTACTAAAACTAAAAATTAAACACAAACAATCAAGGAGGTTGGTTAAATAATTTTTGTTGGGCACAATGAAATAGAATATGATGCTTAAAATTTTAAATTATTAGAACTCACACGTTATTGTAGTAATTATATATTTACGGTAGTAAATATTTGTATAGAGTTTCATTTGTGTTCTAACCTGATATGAGTCTGCCAGGTGGATCGACTGCCCGTTGAATATCTCTAAGGGCCTGTTTGATAATACTAATTATTGCCTAAACTTATTCCATTAAGCACTTTTTAACTTCAGACTGGACCTCTTAATGAATTAAGTGGTGTTGAAACTGTAGTACAAAATATAAACAATAAAAGTTAGGTTATTGCTCATTACTTAATTGATTAATGAATTCAACATTTCTAATTCAGTATCAAGCATTCAGAATTAAACATTAATTTTTATCAAACAAGTCCTAAGCCTAGTGGTTGCTAAAACATATATAATCAGTCGCAAAACTTGATACGCATAGAACATCTCGTAAACCCGTCGTTAAAAATCGTCAAGAAATAAAATGATTAATGCTGAAAACAAATTAAGGCCATCGACTTAATAACATTTGGACCAATACCTAGCAAACTAATTATGCGCTACACGCGAAAGATTCTTAAGCA
This sequence comes from Oldenlandia corymbosa var. corymbosa, assembly GCA_949775105.1. Classification (NCBI taxonomy): domain Eukaryota; kingdom Viridiplantae; phylum Streptophyta; class Magnoliopsida; order Gentianales; family Rubiaceae; genus Oldenlandia; species Oldenlandia corymbosa. Next base: position 5,238,375 of record OX459123.1, read on the forward strand.
ATCAACTAATTTCCGGATCACATTAATCTTAATGATCTAAGAAGAACACGCGATTAGCGGCAAAATATGGAGCCATCAGTTATGAGTCAGCAAACAAAACTTGTCAATGTTTAAATAGACATTTCTCTTATATTAATTGGTTACAGATCTTTGGGACAGATTTTCGGGAAACTATACATGATTGAGTAGGCTTATTTCATGTCATTAAATAATAACAATATATATTTGCAATTTAGAAAAGACTTGGTGAGGTGCTAAACCCAGTCCTTAATGATTTTCTCTGTTAATTACTACAAGTCACCGTTCATCACGAGATAGCGTTACGCTTTGGGCAAATGTTGTCGATTTCTTCGATCACTTAGGTCCAAAATGAACTGGATAGCGAAGAAGCTAGAACATTAATTTTTTTTTTTAACAAAATGAGATTATTCTAGCGAGAATCGAACCCTCGACCTCCTAATAATAACTATTCTCATACTAATCCCCTAACCAACCCACCCAACCCTCCCACCCAAGCTAGAACATTTAGGTTTAGGGAAATGGGAAAAAGGAAAAATAAATAAATTCCCGTGATTTCCATCTTAATGGTTACTTCTAATAGAACATTTGAACATCCAAATGATCAAAATCAAGATGTTATATATTGACTTTAACAGCGCCTGTGAATATTAATTAAGTATCACTCCCTTCGTATCATAATTATTGTCCAGTTTAGGTTTTCATTTCTAGCTCAAATTGTACTAAAAGTGAAATTTCAAACTGGACAATAATTTTGGGATATAGGAAATACTAGTTTATTTCATTTTTGCCTTTCCATATGTTTTAAAATCCATCAAATTTTATTGTTTTGGTTGAAGTATTATTATTGTTGGGGTTTGCGGAGTCGAATCGATGTAAGTACGTACGAGTTAAAAAGATAAGCTATAAAATGCTTAAAAAAAAGTTCATTGGGGTTGACTAGGAAGCAAATTAAAGTGATCAAAGGAATATAATATATAGTTCTATATTTCTATTACTACGTTTTGAGAAATCAAAGGCCCTCAAAAGTGGACTTCAAATTATTAGGAAATGTTGAGCCTAAAAATTTCAACAGAAAGGTCAATCTACACGGAGGAAATCTACACAAGGCCAATTGTAAAATGACATAAAATTTTCTATTTTCTTTAAACATCAAATATTTATTGTGGCGGAAAGGGTATAAACGCAACAAACCAGCGAAAACGATTCTTAAAAAAAACTCCTTTCCTACTACCAATAAAATAGGACAACCAACCAAACAATCAACTAATTCAAGAACTGATAAAGTAAAGTAGACACACAAATTTACGTGGAAACCCAAATCGAGAAAAACCACGGGACTGTAACAACAGTCAAATCTCCACTATCATAATAATGGAAAAACAGTTTTCACCAACCGGTGGATACACATGACTTCACCCAAAGGTGGATTACAACAATACTCTTCCAAAACACCTATCACAGAGTAGGAATGGAAGGATCTAACCAAAAGAGAGTTAAACCGAAAACTAAACCCTAGTTCTCTTTCTTTTTCTCTCGTACAAAAACAATACACGGCTGCCCAAACTTTTCTTCTCTTCTTGGCTGGAAAAACACATCTAAAAATTATGCCAGAGCCTTGCTTTTATAGAGGAAAAAACTAAAAAACAAAAACACAATTGGAGTGGGTTTTGTTTCCCTCGGTCAAACTCAAAACCAAAGCTAAATTAGTTTTTGGTTTTAAAACCTTGCTGGGCTACCAATTGGGGAGGGGAGGGGGGAACCGGACCAACAATCTCCCCCTTCACCTCAATTGGGGGGTAAAACCAAACCAGCTTCCTGTCTACAAAACAGGAGCTTGTCTCTACTCACAGTCTTCGTCAACATATCAGCACCGTTATCATCTGTATGGATCTTCTCAAGAAACAACGTCTTGGACTCCAATACATCGCGAATCTAATGATATCTCATATCAATATGTTTTGACCGCGAATGAAATGTGGAATTCTTAGCTCAGTGAATAGTGCTCTAGCTATCACAATACACCACATACCTCTCTTACTTCATGCCAAGCTCTTGTAGAAACTTCTACAACCAAAGTGCTTCCTTACAAGATTCAGTAGCTGCGATAAACTCTACCTCTGGAGTAGACAAAGCAACACACTTTTGCAACCTACTCTGCCATGAAACTGCTCCCCCTCCATAAGTCATCAAGTAACCAAAAGTAGACTTCCGACCATCCAGGTCACCCGCCATGTCAGCATCTGTATATCCATCTAACATGGTCTTCCCATTGCCAAAGCAAAGACTCAATCTGGAAGTGCCCCTAAGATACCTGAGAATCCACTTCACAGCATTCCAATGCTCCTTACCAGGATTGGAGAGAAACCGACTAACAACACCAACTGCATGAGCTATGTCTGGCCTTGTGCAAACCATCGCATACATCAAACTGCCAACTGCCGAAGCATAAGGAACCTTTTTCATCTCTTCCTTATCTTTCTCACTTTTAGGACACTGTATTTTGCTTAGCTTAGAATGCCCTGCAAGTGGAGTCGAGACTTCCTTAGCACCGTTCATGTTAAATCTTTCAAGAACCTTCTCGATATACTTCTTTTGAGATACCCAAAGCTTCCCATTCTGTCTGTCACAAGAAATCTTCATTCCAAGGATCTGTCTAGCCGTACCCAAATCCTTCATCGCAAAGGACTTATTCAACTCCTTTTTCAACCTGACAATTTTTGCAGTATCATGACCAACAATCAACATGTCATCGACATAAAGCAAAAGAATTATAAAATCACCATCAGAGAATTTCTTCACAAATACACAGTGATCAACTGTAGTCCTTTGGTATCTCTGCCCTATCATAAAGGCATCAAACTTCTTGTACCATTGGCCCAGAGCTTACTTCAACCCATACAAGCTTTTGTTGAGACGACATACAAGCTTCTCTTTCTCCTTCTCCTGAAGCCCATTTGGTTGCTCCATGTAAATCTCTTCTTCCAAATCACCATGCAGGAAGGCTATCTTCACATCAAGCTGTTCAATCTCAGGATTCAAGCTGGCCGCTATCCCAAACACAACTCGGATTGAAGACATCTTTACAACAGGAGAGAATATCTTATCAAAATTTACGCCCTTTCTCTGATTAAATCCCTTCACTACCAATCTGGCTTTTTACCTCAGTTGTGAGCTGTTCTCACTTGTTTTTAGTCTAAACACCCGTTTATTCTTGAGTGCTCTCTTGCCCTTAGGCAGCTTCACCTGGTCATACGTGTTATTCTCATGCAAGGATTTGATCTCATCTTGCATGGCTGCTAACCACTGATCTTTCTGCTCATGACTAAGCACCTCTTCATATGAATCTGGCTCTCCCCCATCAGTAAGTAACAAATACTCATGAGCACTGTACCTGGTGGAAGGTCTCTTGTCTCTGGTGGACCTCCTAGGCTGAACAGAAGGTGATGAAACTGGTGGTATCTCTGTTTCAGGAACAGGATCATCATCAAACTCACCATCCTGCTCTGTCTCAGCTCCCTCTTCAGGAGAATCATCTGATTATGGAGGAACTGGATTTAGATCAACAAGAATCCCAGGTGAAGATTTTGGCATCTCGCTTTTTCCCATATCATCAATGGTCTGGTCTTCAAAGAAGATCACATCTCTGCTTCTGAAAACTTTCTTCTCTACAGAATCCCAAAGTCTGTACCCAAAATCATTATTTCCATACCCCAAGAATACACACTGCTTGGATTTGCCATCAAGCTTCGACCTTTTATCTTTGGGAATATGAACAAAGGCACGATAACCAAAAACTCGCAAATACCTAAATGAGACATCTTTCCCTGTCCAAACTCGTTGGGATAGATCACCATCCAACGAAACTGAGGGAGATAGGTTGATCAAATCAACTGCTGTCTGCAAGGGTTCACCCCAAAAAGATTTAGGCAGCTTTGCATTCGAGAGCATACACCTAACCTTTTTGGTAATAGTTCTGTTCATTCTTTCTGCCACGCCATTCTGCTGCAGAATCTTCGGAACACTCTTCTGAAGTTTAATGCCATGGTCTCGGCAATACTTCTCAAATGGACCCCTGTACTCACCATCATTATCTGCTCGAACACACTTCAACTTCTTGCCAGTCTCTCGTTCAACTCTAAGGTGAAAATCTTTGAACACATCCAATACCTAATCTTTAGATTTCAAAGAAAAACACCAAACCTTTCGAGCATAGTCATCAATGAAAGTAACAAAGTACAATGGTCCACCCAACGACCTATCTTTCATGTAACATACATCTGTATGAACTAACTCTAGAGGACTGGACTTTTTAGATGGAGGAGAATTTTGAAAGGAAACCCTATGTTGTTTATCATAGATACAGTCAACACAAGGTTCTAGAGCAGTACCTTTCACCTCTGGGAGAAATGATGTATACCCTGATGTATACCAAATACCACAACGTTGCAAGCCTGTAAAAATAAAAGGCGAATATATTAATTAATGTATATATATTATTTTGTTACATAATACGGTATACAAACAACATATTACCTGGTCCAATTCAGAAATCCCATACAAAGTTAACATCTCAGTGTCACGGACAAAGTCCTCAAATGATGTATACCCTGAAATGGATGAGAGTAGTGAAATCTTGTGGATACTGACACCCTTGATCTCATCTTGTTCCATCCTACAAAATTAATAATATTTAAAAATAATGCTGGACATTAATAAATTATACTAAGCATGTTTTAGGAGGTCAGCATTTTTAAACTGGTATATGTATTTTCAGAAAATTTAAGTTTACCTGTGTTTGTACTCGTATATATCAGGAATGGTCATATCATTGAAATATATCCTACCATTGTACAGATTCGTTGTAGCCGAAACTTTAGCTGTAGGTAAACAGAAAGGGGTTTTAATCATAAAAATCTCGATTTGCCATAATAGCTAACATAATAGCTAAAATCTATGAGTATGTATTTTTTTAAGAAACTTACAATAGTATTTTTTGCACTTTACATACTGCACAATCATGACTACAGGATATTCAGGGTTATTATTCATACAGTTGAGAACACGATCAGCATGTTCATCCCACAAAGTAACCTTCAATGTATCAGCTCTGTAAATATACATACAATTTTATTACATTCATATATGTATGTAATATACTGGAAATTGGTAAAACACTCAAAAATATATCTTAAGTAACCATGTGGTAATAATTACCTTTCATCTTCTAGTTCAACAGAGATTCTTTTTTTCCCATTTTCAATAATAGGATCACTGAAACCAATGATGTGTCCTATCAAATCTGAAAGTAGATTTACATGTTAATCCATTAGTTGTTATGAAACATACATAATTCACATATATATAACCAACGGAAATATATGCCTAAATCATATAATAATGTATCCTTACCAAAATAGTAGTCAAAGTTCGCTACGAAATTTGTGATTTCTGCAAACAGAGTGTATTCAAAAACATGATTAGGGATTTCTAAATCAACAGCTGATTCAACCAGTGTGTCAGATCCAAACACAATTTTATACTCGTGTTTGGAGCAACGGTAACCTCCACTTATATTAAGTCCGTGATCAAAGCGCGATAGCCTCTTGTAAACACCTTCATCTTTGAAATATTTCATAAAATCTTTCACCATTCTACCAGGTATAGTAGCCTGAATTTTTGATCCCTGTGTGACAAATATATGAACTCATTTAATGTAATTAATTTAAATGTAATTATAGAGTAATGTATTCACGAATAAATTTTTAAATAATAAAAACGACAACAATACCTGAGCATCAATCAAAGCCAACTCAACAGATCTGACATTTTTCTTTTCCTTTGTTTCGTACATTTTCCAGATGGTCATCACACGAACGACGATGTTGAAATGGGTGCTTTTGGTTGGAATCAACCCATTGATGTCCGCAATATACCTTTGTGCAGCAACAATAGGGACATGAGGAGCAACAACAGTAGTGTCACCTTCAGCAATTTGGTTTCCAGCAGGAGTCTTTGATGAGATTGGACCATAGAGGTGACTGATCCCTCCACAGATGCGGCAACATCAGTTGCAGATGTTTCAAGTTCATGATCTGTATAAACAGGATCATGAGTACCAATCATGGCACTTTCAGAGACAGGGGTATTTGTTTTGTGTGCTACAGACATGGGTTGGGTTTTCTGAGATATGGTATTTTGGTTGACCACATCCTGTTTTGTTTTCTGTACTGCATACATGATTAGGGTTTTCCGAGTGATGGTATTTTCTGGCTGCTCTATTGGATATTGGAAAATCTAGAGCGCCACTTGTCAGTTTTCATTTTGTACTAAAAAAGCCTTTTGGAGGGAAAATTTTCATTGTGAAGCTGACATGTGTTCTTTTTGTTTGCTGCTTTAATTAAGTACTATGGATAATAATTTTCCAACTACGTACATGGAATTTATTGCACTTTATCCAAACCAAAAAAAAAAAAATGTTGGAAATTCTTAGACTAAGTTGAAAAAGTCTTCTCACATGAACGGGGTTGCTTTCCCATAAATTTCTCTGGAGTGTTTGTTATGATAAACCATACATGAATTTTCGATTTCACACCTAAATTGCCTAGGTGATTTATCTTCTAATGTGATTTGTAAATTATTGTAGTAGACATATAGGCTTACCCCTCTCTTATGGGGTTGTCGACATTAAAAAAAAAGTTGAAAATATCTACTCTACAAAAATGATTCTTGTTAGGGGAAATTATTTTGGATCGGGGACATACAATTACAAGTTTGACACTGTGGGATTTCACTTACACAAAGCGTATATAAACTATGTTTTCAAAACTGGACCGGTTCGGCAGTCACCGGTTAGTCCGGGAACCAAAAGCCTCAATGGTTCGGTTTCTATAAGAACCAGACTTTGTAAAACTCGGTCAAATTCGGACAAAACTGTGGTTCGACCGGAAATCGGTACCGGTTAAACTGATTTTTACTTATATTTTTAAAAATTTAATTTTTAAATGTTTTTTTGATATTACTTTGACTGATTTTCACCATTTTCGAGAAACGAGCTGCCCGGTTAACCCGGTGAACCCACCAATTCGGTCACGCTAACGGTTCATCTTCTGGTCCAGTTTTTAAAACATAGATATAAACTGGTACATGATTCAGGGAGAACTTCGGGGGCTTTCTCTATGTAAGAACCCGTGTTTTAAAAACCGAACCGGACCAGGCACTCGAACCAGTTCAACTGGGAATCGGAGACCTCCCCAGTCTGGTTTCGATTATCAACTGGCAAGCTTAAAAACCGGTCAGATCAGGACAAAATCAAGGTTGGACCGAGAACCGGTACCGGTTGGACGAAATTTTTAAAATTTTAAAAATAAATTATTTTTTTAATATTTTCTATAGCCGGTTTTGACTGGTTTTTAAGACTGATTTAAACCGGTCGAACCAATGAACCATTTAAGTTGCCAGTCGGTCCAATTTTCAAAACGTAAGTAAGAACAGCGGCATATGAAAGTAGTTTGACCTCTTGGTCAAACTATAAATATAAGCCGTTCGATTGTTCCGTAGATCAAACGATTCAACATCCTGCTTCCGTGCACGCGCGACACGGACACAGTGTCTTGTTTTCTTGAATTTAAAAGCTTCGGGTTCGGGAATTGTTTTAGTTGAACCGGGTGCCCGCTTTCCGCCCCGTCCTAAATTTGAATATTAATCATCGTAAGAAATTCAAGCTTCCGCAGCTTGCAAACTTCGTCGCAGGTAATCGTGACTTTATTTCCTCTTTGAATTTGCGATATCATTGTAGAGAATCGTAGCAGGATTTTGTTAGGGTTTTGTTGTTGCTTCTGTTGTGATCTGATATTGTTCGTCTGAGCTAATCTGTTTGGTGTTTACTGTGATAGAATTGGCTTAAATCCTTTTCTGTAAAGTTTTGATGTTTGATTCCTTGTCTGGATTTTTTCAGAAAATTGAGCTTTTGTTCCCTTTTCTCCTATTTTTTCTACTGTTCTTATTGTAATTGTATTGGCTAATCCCATTATCATGCCTGCAAACTTGGGATTTTTTTTTTGGGTGGGGGATTGCAGTATATATGTTGATCGCGTATTGCAACACATTTATAGTTTTTTTTTTTCATAATTTTTTTTGGGTAAGCTTGTCTAAGTAATTTTGTTCATAGTTTTTCATGGGGAAAGCTTTTCTAAGTAATTTGTTTCCTCAATCATGCTGTATATAGGCTGGAAGTAATTGGAAAAGATTGGTTTTGTTGCAGTGTTGCTCTGTGAGGACAATTTGCAGAAATGTTCAAGAACACATTCCAATCCGGGTTCCTTTCAATTTTATACAGCCTCGGGTATGTAGAATTTATCTTATTATTTGAATTCTTCATGGTTTCACTCTTATTGGGTGGTTCAGAATTGATAAATTTTCTCTTTGTATCAGGAGCAAGCCTTTGCAGATATGGGACAAAGAAGGTGAGATTCTCCATAAAATTCTCTATTTTATTCTTTTTGTATCGGGAATTTTTATTCTTTACATTATGCTCTGAATCATCCTTGTCTGTCAGTGTATACTGTATGAGTAGGTTGTCTGAAAACCAAAGATCGAGAGATACCCTTACTGGTTTATTTTACTTGTATGCTCCTGTGTCTTCCAAATGGTTTTCACTCCTCTATTCACCGTATTTTCTTGCAGTTGTTGATGGCCAGGTCAAGCGGATACTGGATGAAGACATCCAGTCCAACGTGCTCGAAATTGTAGGATCAAATATCCAATCTACATATATAACATGCCCAGCTGATCCAAATGCGACACTTGGTATAAAGCTTCCATTTCTGGTTTTGATTGTGAAAAATCCAAAGAAGTACTTCACTTTTGAGATTCAGGTGCTGGATGACAAGAATGTCAGGCGACGGTTTCGTGCTTCAAACTATCAAGTGTGTAAGTTCTCCTTATGTGGTTGGGGCTTTGCCTACCTGTTAATGCTGGTGCAGTTTATGTTCTTGTGTCTTACCCAACTCATTAACCACAATGGAATTCTGATTTGATATGTTCAGAGGTTAACAAAGATTTTGGTCGTAAATAAGTAGTGAAATTAGATTCATCTCTTAAATTACACAGTGAGAGGCCGTATCCTAATATAACTGGGTCCTGACATGAAGGTGTAATCATTATGCATCTTGTTTATATTAAGTAGATGTAAAGCTGTAAAGTTGCTTATGTTACATGCACCTCTCAGTTTATTAAGATTGTTGCATGATTCTTCTTGATCTCAAATGAGTAGAATACATTGACATTAGTTTCAGTTTGCCATTCTCTCTGTTCCTAAGTTAGTCAGTTAATTTATGCTGATTCCTCCTGTCGTAGGTTACTTGATCCCTAGCAAGACTCCTGTATTGACATTATGCTGGGCATTGAGCTAAATATTTTACTGTTTTGGACTTTTCTGTATAATTCTTTCTTCTCCTTCTGGGACCGAGCTTTGTGCTTAGGAATGGCAATTAATTTCTGTAAGTAATGCTGGTAAATGCTGTTAGGAGTCTTGGCTTACTGGAATATGTATGTTTTTTCTAGGGTGTTACACGAGTGAAACCATATATCTGCACTATGCCCTTGAGGATGGATGAAGGCTGGAATCAGATTCAGCTGAATCTCACAGACTTAACAAGGCGAGCATATGGAACCAATTATGTGGAGACATTGAGGGTTCAGGTTCACGCCAATTGTCGTTTGAGGAGAATTTACTTTTCTGATCGATTATATTCAGAGGAAGAACTCCCTCCAGAATTCAAATTGTACCTACCGATGCAGGTTGAGTTTTGTTGTTTGAATTAACATGCCTTGCTCGTTTAGTTTTTTTTTGCTTTTGGGCTCAAGTTTTATTTGTTGCTTCATTTGCAGAAAGCCTGAAATGCTTTGGAGAGAATCATTCTAGCATCAAGGTTGGAGGGATTAATCTTATCATGTTGCGATCTCTAGGTCTGCATGTAAGCTAGTTTTAGCGATTCATGTTTACCTTCAAACATTGATGGCCATTTAGTGCTTAGACTGATGAATGAACTCGTAGGATGTTTGGCATCAATGTGTTTATTGTAAAAGTAAACCACTGGCATATCTTGGTTATCAGTTCAAATGTTGATTGGTACTTGATGGTTGTTGCATTAAGTTTGTTAAGATTTGGGGCAAAACTGACCTGTGAAACATTACACCAAACATATATATAGGCTAGCTCATTTAACCATTCATCATTTCAGCTGCAGAGTTGCATTATTTCTACACAAGTAAATTATGAAAACAAAAGATACTGCTATGCTTTTTCTGAAGATCCTTTGGAAATCCACATTTCAGAGTGAAGGCTTTTTTTTTTTTTTTCATATATCTACTTCTTCTTCTTATACACTTTTTGAAATTCCAAACCCAAATTCACAGTTTTTGAAATGCCGTTTCTCACTAACATGTACTCCCTTTATACCTTTTTAGCAAACATAAAATTTTCGTTGGTTGAAAAACAAACACGGCTGTTATATTGAGACCATCGGAGTAAACTCCTTAGCAGTAGCCAAATCCTGCAAACTTGAGACCGGGACGTTTGCTGGACAGCCAGAGTAGCCTCTGAAATATAAAACCCCCACTTTGCTCAGAAGCTGCAGTGGAGCTTTAATAATTGTCTTGCTGATTGATTTCCATTTGCCCACCTTGGTGCTCATTTTTGAATTACACACACTTGCACTTTCAGATGTGTTAAACTTTCGACTGAATTGGATGCATTTAACTTAAAGTGGAGAGTATTGTTTGTACTTATACATGTACTGAGGTAGATTTGTTGAGGAATTGGTAATGCAGTTGATTTGTTATAACTAATGCCGGTCTAATTCATGACAAGAGATTTCCTCGTGATACTTTTTTCCATATATAAAAAAAAGGAGGAATGAATTCTCGCATTTCTTGTGAATAAGAATGTCGAACTTCTAAAACTGATAAACACACTTAATGTGTTTCAAAGTTTGTCCAATTTGTTGCAACACAATTTGCACGAAATATAGATTGTCTTTGAGATGTTAACATATCATGAATAGTGTGACAAGGTGTATGGTCATTCTTCTGTGAGACTGGCTTGGTGTTTTTTCGCTCATCGTCACCAAGAACACCGGTGTCTGTTTATGCAGTTGAGCTAGTTTCTTTGTTAGCCATTTGAAAGCAAAGTCATTTCCTGGATTAAACAATGATCTGAGTTCTTCAGCAGTGATGTCAATGGGTTTAATCTCATTGTCCAAAGGCATTTTTCCTGATGAAGTCTGAAATTAAGTTCTAACTTTCGCCAAAAAAAAAAAAAAACACTCTCTTGAGAGGTTTTCAGAAACCTTTCCCAAACAGAAGTACAAAGGAAGCTCACGAATGAAATCGGATGACCTTAACTTCTCAAGAATCAACTCAAAATCTCGGGCGCGAATTGCAGAAGTTCTGACCTGGGATCGTTCCTTTTTATCAACCTTTAAAAGAACCAACTCTCACAAAAGAAGCTAAAAAACAAAGGGAGAATATCATGAACTTCAATAACCTAAACATATTTCTTTCGACTTCAACTCAAAAGTTTTCTTTGCTGCCAACACTTATCATGAGAACAGTAATATGTAGGTAGTAAATGTTGCAGATTAGGTTTGAAAAGGAAATTTTTCTTTCCCACTGAATGCATTCAACTAATGACTTCAGAAGTAGAAGTGAAATAACAATAATACAAAACAATACAAACAGTTCAATGATTGAACCATAATCATCACTTCGCCATCACCACTTGTCCAAATCCAGCCAAATTTGTTGCAGAAGAGTCAGTCATATGTGGTAGTTATGATTTTCAGCTCTGAATTTCCGCATTCCTCCTGAACTTTCTTAATGTTTCCTACAAACTCCAGTGCAGCTTTAGAACAAAACTTGACCTCGACAACATGAAACGCGCTCAAAACCTCTGCATTTGAACAAATTCCAACTTCTGAAGAATGTCAAATTGGTTCTCAGAAGCAGTCCACGAGACCAGGTCCCGAGATGAACTATTTCAAAAATCGATGGCTGGAGAATTCCTCTTGTTCCATTTCCCATGCATCTCCTTCGAAGCTTAGATCAACTTATTTGAGAAGTTCCAGGTTTGGCAGTTTAGAAATGGTTGAAAAGACTCCTATAGCCTATTGGACAAAAGGGAACCCCGAAAGCATCAATTTCTCTTCAGATTTTCAGGCAAACCAAGCTCAAACTCGATGCCTTTAAGTTGTTCAAACCTAAAAAAGCAATGACAGTCCAAGTGATTCCAGTTGGCTCAAACATTCAGGACGTACTATTTTCACATGGTTTCTGGTTTTGTCGTCAAAATCAAACAGGACACAATTTAACTTATGGACATTCAAAAACTTTTTCACAAAACCTTCCATGTTTTCCCATCAAGGAATAGCTACACCAGAAAGCCAATCCAACTCGCATAAAAATCAGATGAGCTGACAAGATTTTCTGCAGGGAAAGTACCATCTGGACTCCCAAAGATGCCTGAGTCTTTGAAGATTCCAAAAGCTTTCAGGCAATTGGAGGATCAAGGCTGCTCCTATTTGTTTTATAACAAGAGTTTCCAAATTGGAGCAATTTACCTTTTGATGATGAGAGGTTCCTCATACAGCATTGAATTGCCAGGAATGCCAAAATGCACGAGCAATCGTGTTTTCATCTGGAAATCTACCCACATTGATCAGCTCCAAATGGTTTGGTAAATGGGTATAGCAGAGCTCCAATGTTTTCTTACACTGTTCTGTACTCGAAACAATGCCGGATCTTAAACCACTCAAAATTTTCTTCCATCCCTCTGGCTGTGTTTCCTTGCAAATTTCAGCAAGTTGTTTCCCAACACCATTTAAGTTATCAGGCCAGCAGTTTTCCCCCCCAAAATAAACGGTTACGCAACAACTCCACGCTCTCTTCATCATTGAGGGGTCTGAGTTTGAGAGGTTATTTGTCAGGAGCTACATCATGACGACTAGTCAACATAGTTCTATTTGCCTTCTTATCCTCGGGGAATGCCTCTTCCAAGAATCTCAATGCTTCAGCCATTCATATGTCATCCAAGAAATGAGATATCTCTTTCCTTCTAAACTTCTCCTGACCCTTGTGTGGCAAATCGTGATTCGGAATCGATCACGGAGCATGTTTTCAGGATCAATTTTGTCCTAAAAGGTCAAGGAGGACTCTCCTTTTGTCCACTAGTTGTGACACATCAGTCCTAACGCGAACAGAAAAATGCTGTTGCCCCCGGTGGTTGAAGAGAGTAACATATAACTGATACATTCCTTTCCCCCAAAATTTATTATATCCAAAAAACATTACCAGTACACAAGAAGCGTCAGCTTCATATAATTGCTGGGCAGGAGCCATTTTGCTCAAAGAAAGAAGCAAAATGCGAAAAGAATCTGCCATTTCTCAAACAATATCATCAGTCATGATGAGCAAATGAGATCCAACACTTGACATGTGTTGATAGAGTGTTTTTGCATTTTGTTTTAAAGCTGGCTAGAATTTTTAATGAAGAGCAAAACGCAATGTAATATTGATATTCAGGGGGAGTTTTCGGTCTTTCTTCCAATACTAGCAAATCGGCGGTACTCATTCATCAGGACAAAGTGCAACTTGGTGGCCATGGTGAAGGACTGAAGGTTCACTTTCAGCATTTCGGATAGCAGACTTTTGAGTCTTTTAAAATTTATTGATCAAGTAAGCCGAAACCACAAATTAAAGTACGAAACAAAAGGGCGGAAGCAGAATCAAGTGAGACCAATTCAACCTTAAATAACTATGTATTCTTTCAATGAAGTTGCATCATGCACATGAAATTAAGAAGAAGATGGCAGCAAAAAAAAAAAAAAAAAGAAGAAGAAGAAGAAGATGGCAGCAGAGAGGAAACATCTTGACTAATTACGTGTAATGCAAGGAGAAGAAATGATGACTAATAATTACACCCAAATGCACCCTTCAATCTTATCCTCGTATCTGTTGTCGTACGTGCTGATTGATGCTGAGATTTATGTAAAGAACACTCTTGTTTGGCTGTAAAGAGCAAAACAAGGTCTTGTTTCAGAATGAAATGAGCGTATTATCAAGGGCCAACTGAAATCCATATATTTTCACTTTGCCATGCTAAGTTCCTACTGTAGTCTATTGGCTCCATATTTCCCAACATGCGTACGTACGTTAATGACTTTTGTTGAAAAACGAGAATAAAAAGTAGAGAAGAGTGCAGAGAAGCCAAAGAGTTGGGGTTTTTAACACATGAAGTGCCTACTGCAAGAATACGCTGTACAAATTATGTAGACGGCGGATTATCATATAAATAAACTGATAAGAAAAAGATAAACAACAGTTTTGTCCACGAAAATCTCTCTAAGAGAAGCTATTACAACAGATTTTCTCGCTGACACTTTATATTGTATCAAAACAAGAGTTATCAATTCTCGCATTTCTTATGAATATAAATTTCAAGTTTCTAAGAACTTATACACGCGTTTAATGTGATATAGTTAGTTCAATACAATGTAATTTGAGGCAGTAACACATAATTGTTGGGGGGTTGGGATGGCATTCATTTCTAGAAGTGGTTGCGTCGTGAAATCAGTTCAATACATTTTGAATAGAGCATTTTCAAAGATTGAGCTACTGTTACTTACCAACACAAACAAGCAGACTTCATATATAGCGGTCTAACATCAGAGAAAACATCAGAAAGACCTTGCTGTGCATCTTCATAATTCCCAGCTTCCTAAGACTACTGGCTTGGTTTCTTACACTGATCGTCTGAGCAAAACCAATGGCTGCGAATTTTGGTTTATGCGTCCGAGCTAGTTTCTTCAGTAGTTGCAGTCTCGAGCTCAAGTGTAGCATTGAATCCAAACTCATTTCCTGGCTTAAACAATGACCTCAGTTCTTCAGCAGTCTGAATGGTTTTAATTTCATTGTCCTTTACAGTCAAATTTTCCTGCATGACGTGCTTGAAAGTCAGATGAGACACTGCATGGAAAGCAAGAAAAGAGTTTGGTTCACTTGCCTGTTTGGCATAGTCAGCCAAAGTAGATGTAATAATTTCCTGAATAACAAATTTTGTAACTCGTTCTTCACCAAGAATCTGTAACAGGAAATCTTTTGGGACCTACAAGAGCACACTTCCTAATCAGTCCTTAGAAAAAGAAAAGTATAACTGCTTGAGGCTAAGAATTATTCGATATCTTCCTAAACACTAATCTGTTCCTAATCGAGAATGTACCTTCACTCACAATTAACAAATGAGGTACCCTCACAATGAAATGATGCAAGTTGTTCAACAAATCACAGACTCGTGATGAAAGATATGTTGACTTCTTTTCTTTTGTCAGTTTCACTGATACCCCACTAAAATTATTACTGAACATCCAAACAATGGATTTCAGACATCAACGGTATTTCACTATAATGCTTGAAAATGAAATCCAACAACATGAAAAGAACCTACGTAAATAAAGATAAGGTAGTATACCATGACAAATCAAAATGCATATAACCCAGAATCTGATTTTAAAGATCTGAAATTAGTTGAATTTCACAATCACAACATTACAGCCAAACCAAAAATACTAAAATCAAGGAGTTTTTGCGGAATTACCTTTGATGTTTTCCCTGAAAAAGCCAAAATCCACATGAGAAAAAAAAAAGACAGGGAGAGTCAAATGAGTGCAAACACATTTTTAAAAGTCATAATTAACTGAGAGAGTGCTAAACGATCTATTTGAGGCTTTGAGCAAGGAAAAACTAAAACTACATTGATTATGCATTCAAGAAAGAACATAACTACAGCAATGTTTAATATGGAACAAAAAAGCAGCAAAACAAAAGGAAAAACAGGTACTAGAGTGCCAGGGCTTTATGACCAAATTCACACCCGCCGAATGACAGAGAGAAAAATCCTTACCTCCTTTTTGTCTGCGAAATCCAGGCACTGGTGGTGCTGTACGACCTAAATTTATTAAAACCTTATCAAACACTATTCTTGTGTCCTCTCCAGTCACATCAACTCTTACCTGAAAGAGGATATAAGGAGGACTTCCATCAATGATTATTAATGAGTTCATTTCAAGGGTATTTGGCTGCTTTAGATGCTTTAGGCCATCAACAGATGCATAAGCTTTCAGAGTCAACAAGTGAGCAGGAAGGCAAACAGATTCAGCAACAACCACTAAAATTTGAACGCCAAAAGATATTTTAATACAGGCTTCCTTGACCACCGCTTAGAAAAGAGAGAAGAAAGAAAGGACACCTAAATGCATCAATGGAGGTGGACAGAAAATTACAATGCTTATTAATAAGACACTGGAATCTTTTAGTAAAAGTTGAACTAGAACCGCAAAAATATAACCAAACACAGGAAGACCACCAACAAACTTTGTCATGGTAGTAAATTTGGAATATCAACATTTTCACTGTGGCTCCCATAACAAGCATGAAACTCCACTTAGTATACAATTTCAAAAGAAAAAAAAAGAAGAGATTAACGAAAAGTAGCTATCTACCAAAATTTACAATGAGTGGTGCTCATTTTGTAGTTTATGTGTACAAAATGTAATATCCCCAGTTGAAACTGGAAGATCTGCATATCCATCAACAGAGGATGTCAACTGAGACCAACCTCAAGAAGAACCATCTGTACCCAAGAAAGAAGATTTAAGGTGGTGAACTCACTTGCATCAAGGTATCCTCATGAGATTCTACGACTATCTTGGCATTCTTAACATGTATGGAATTTGCTTCTGGATCTGTAATTGTTGCCTTCAAACCTGAGACAGGGAAGAAAACATCAATTACTGGAGAGCAATAGAAGGTCAAATTTAAAATGTGAGTGATCACAACCACACCAAAACATTTTAAAGGAAGCCATGAATACCTGAACCTGCAGCAGATATTGGTTTAACCAAAGATCCTGGGGATGGCTTAAAGAAAAATGCTCTTGAAGACCTAGAAAAACACAATTACCTTTTTAATAATGGTCACAAACATCCTACAAGGATCAAGAAAATCTAGAATGTGAAATGAATGCTAGCTGATACTTGGAAACTCCTAAGTCTGAAGCATGAATTTGAGAAAAGAGAAAGGGTGTTTGTGACATGTATGACATTTCCGAAGGCAATAAAAGGAAACTGGCAGATACAAACTAGGGGGCTTTCTAAAACAAAAACTAAGAAAATGTGCCTCTCTTTGTCTTCCAAATAGAAAAAGTAGATTATCGAAGGAAAATGCAACAAGTTACTTTATGGTAACATTTTTGAGCCTTTTGCCAGGGTCGCAGTTTTATCCAGTTATAGCTATTTGATTACTTCAGTATCAGTACAAGTTTAAACCACAAGATTCATATAACTAGAAATAATGTTCTGAGATATGTAACTGTTGCTCTTGAGCATTCAGCAGATTTGCAGCAAGTTCTAATATATAAGAAAAACTATTTTCTTCTAAAGAGAATAAAATCATAACATTTGTGACAGCTTCATAAGCTCTTGCCTTATCTAAAGGCTTTAAAGAAACTGAAAGCTATGGAGACATGAAAGAAACATTAATTTCTAAGCTAAAGAAATATAGAATCGTAGAATCTCAGACAGGACACCAGTTATCAAATCTCACAACCATGAGTAACAAATTAGGAGCATCAATCTGATTCTTGCTATTTCATACTAGATGCCGGCTAGTCGACTGAAAGCTGTAACAAATGCAAAATGGACCAGTTCAGCCAAAGGACAGAATCATTCCTGATCCAATTGAAGATTCCTTAGTAAACATGATCTAATCAAATGGAAAAGAACAACCACAATTCAGACTAACTTGGTTTTGGCCGAGGTAACTTGGTTCTAATCCATCATTCCACCAATGGCTAAACAATCCTCCAATGCCTGAAGATGTCTGTAATTCCCGACTAAAGTTGAAAACTCATTCCTTTCAGCTTTATGCTCTTCCGAATTAAAAGCATTAGTGCGATCATTGCGCAAAAGCAAGATGAAGTACACTCACACTTAGGACCAACAATAAGCAATCGAATGCTTACAAGTTCTTCTACATGAAAGGGCTAACACTCCCAAGGAGTAGAACACACAGACTCAACACACATTAGAAAGAGATAAAGACCAAAAATGGAGCAACATAGACTAGAAAACGGAATCAGAAACAGAATTTTCGAATTTTCATTACCTCTGGAACTGGTTAACCAGACTAGTGCAAGGGAATTCAACAGCCGCTGCAGTGCCAAGATTATTTTGCACAAAATTAGAGGCATTCCTGTGACACATTATCTGCAGAAACGAGAAAACGTAAAAAAATCTTTCAAAAAATCGGCTGAAAATAGTCCAAAACCGAAGGAAAGAGTCAGTCATTCACAACTCTCTTCAAAGCACAATTTAAACACATTTTCAATACTTTTCATGCTGCCCACACAGCTGAAGAAGATGGAGAAAACGGTTGGTGAGGTTGCTTACGTTAAAGTCCCAACTGAGACGACGAGAGCATGGCGTCATCAACGTCGCCGTCGTCGTCATTGTCGCCATGACCGCACTTTGCTTATCAGCTCACCCAAATGTGCATCACTTTTTGTTGATTTTTCTCAACAGTAATTCAGTTTGAAATTGAGGCTAATTTAGTCCACACGGTGCTTTGAATCGGAAGCAGTTATTTAATCAAAAGTATTGGATTGAAATTGGAGTTTTGGAATTATATTGGACCTAATTCACAATTTTATGAACTTGAAGGGGGTGAAAATTCCAAAATTTGTGTTTTATCCTTAAAGAGTGATATAAGAGAGGCAACATTGTGTTTACAGAGCAGAACAGAAGGAAAGAAAGGCATGGCAACTTCAGCTCTCGATGCACAAGCTCGTTTCCTTTGTCCGGATTACAGGGTAATATCTCTTAACCAATTCATGTGCTCTCTTTCCTCTTCAATCTTGTCTTGAAGCTACTGAAATTTCTATTGTTTTGGTTATTTCAACCGGGATGTTTATCATTTGTGCTTTCTGAAAGATGTTGCATGCCTTTGTAATTTTATTCGTAACTCCTAATGGGAGATCCTTTGGTGAATAGCTATGGAGGTTTTTTTATTTATTAAAGATTGTGTTCATCATTCCACAAGAACCCTTTTGGCCTCAGAGCCTGGTTAGTTAAATGGAGTACAATTTGAATTCTCTGTATGCTTTTGCGCATTTGGAATTGATGAGGCTTTCAGTTTGCTTCTCTGGGAACGAAATAAATGCCCATCGTACATAATTTTATGCAATTCAGATATGTCAAGTTGCTTGGGTCCATACTCCATAGTTGTTTCTTTTAGTAGTTAAAAGTAGCTAATTTTCTTGGTAGAGTATCAAGAGCCAACTATCATTCTATTTAAATGGAGATCCTATCTGAGTATGATGCCTGGTGTTTCTTTCACATGCCAGAGTATTTTCTGCCAAGGGCGATGTGTAAACGGCATTATATCATGCCAGCTCCCTAAAGTAAATGGTGTTTCTTTCAATATGGCATGGACTTCTCAAAACCGTCATCAGGCAAGGTATTACCTACACTTCATCATGGAAAACGTTTAATGCTTTCTACAATGTAATTTGACTCTGTAGTAGACTGAAATCTAGATTCATAAGAACAAAAAGAATTCATCTTTTGCCGGAAATATTTCTTCTTTGTTGCTCATGGATGTTCTTAATTTCCTTCATAGAGCTTCAAATTGGATATCGTTGATATGGACCATACTAAAAAAATATTATTTGAGCCAACCTATGTGGGAGTACGTCGAGAATCATGATGTCCTTTTAAGGACCATGTCTGGTTGTCAGGCTCTGTGATGCGCATATGGTGGAGTAAAAATAATGTAGAAGAACATAAGGGAAAGTATTATATTTTAAGTTTGTGCTGATGAATTTTGTCGATATGCTGTCTATTGGGAAGTACCTCAGTAGATAGAAGTTATATGCATGGCCAGTGCTACTGGTCTCGCGCCTGAGTTCAGCTTCTTCTGTGGCTAGAAGGAATGAAAGTTGCCATTTGTTCTGCATCAGGACTATTTGCTCTGTCCTATAGATAATTTCATATTTTCCTTTGTCTTAGTAGATTGCTTTTGTTGTGTTGTGGTAATTGCATGTCTTAATTTTCAACCTATGAATGTGAAATTGGTTCAGGCACCTTATGATCCTTTATTGGCCTCTTTTGTAATCTCATCTGTTATTTAGTGTTTTGAGAATATGATCCGAAGTGGATAAAAGTGTGAGATTTTCTTTTTACAGGACAAACTTTAGAGAACCTTTTGTCATTAATGCGGTATCAGCAGGTGCTAAACCTTGTTCTTCTTTTTCTCCTTCTGTTATGTGTTATAAACACTATCATAGACCTTCTGTTATGTGTTATAAACACTATCATGGAGATCATGAATGTCTTTGATTGTTTACTTTCTATAGGGTTGGAAGATACACAAACTTCTACTTCTCAATTCCATGATTTTTCTGTGACTACCTGTCAAAGTGACAAAGCTAATGAATTGAAGGTCAGATTCTTCTGTTATGTGTTATGAACATTCATTTGTTTTCTGCTTGAAGTATCTGAGTCTCGAAAGCTTGTAGAAATTCTTAGTGTCGAAATTTCTTTCAGTTTGTTTCTGCGTATTTGAATTGAGTGGACCATGTTACCATTTTAGGAAGTTTAACTGGGGTGCTTGTTAATCAGACATGTTAACTTTTGTTCAGTATGTGGATACAACTGTTCTTTCCCACTGTCCTTTGAATGCTTGAACCAGTTCGAGCTCAATTGTCAAGTGAAACGTGAATCTGATTGCAGATAAGCATAGAAGTATCCGGGAAGAAAACCAAAGCAGTTTTTGATGATGTATTTTCCAAAATGGTTGCTGATGCTCAGCCAATTCCTGGTTTTCGTAGGGTCAAAGGAGGCAAGTGAAACCATGAATAAAGGCATAATTATGTTTCCCTTAGTGCAATCCTGAATTAGTCTGGACATGAACTGCTGATTTTTGCCGATTCCTATCCGCTAATTCTTCTGTGTAATGCAAGCTCTTATAATTTTCTAGAGTTTTTCAGATGCATTCTAACTTTGGCTCTTACTTTGTGTTTCCTCTATTATGAATGCTCTCTTGCTGACAACTGGCAACTATCAGGGAAAACACCAAATGTGAGTGTTAAGACTCTATTTGTTGCTACTTCAGTCCATTTACCAAGATTGACTCTGCTAGTTTTTTATGAACTCAACAAACTTACTAAAATTTCTTTTCATGCATCATTGACATGGTAGTTGAACTTTATGTCATTCATCTGATAGAGCCGAAGAGGATGGCGATAAATCTAATAATGAGAATGAGGATCTTGTGTCTCATGTTTTCACATTATATAGACATTAATTAGTGCAAGAACAGAATTGTCATGTTCTACAGTGAGCCTTCCATAACTTAGGTTTGTATTCATATCATTCCGAGGTTACAAACATCATTGCTTGAAACAGTCGAATTGGTCGACTTCTGAAAATCCTTCAAAAAATTTGATTCTTGGTTTCCTACTCTCCAATGGGAAGCGGGATCTAGTACCACTATACCTACTAGAAGTTATCTAAATGTTAAAAAAGTGCATGTTTTGATTTGGTCAGGCACTATCATAAAATGTCTTTTCTGTTTGATAAGAGCTGAAATTACCCATCTATAGCACTTCAGTTCTCTTTCACTATTTGCATGCTAAGTTTTGAAGATACTATCATGATGCGAATCAAGCAGAAGCAATGTTGTCAACTTTTAGAATAACTGTAGTTAAGCTATAGGTCTTTGATCAATTTTTGATTCTCTTGCAGATACCCCAAAACATTCTTTTGGAAATTCTTGGATACTCAAAAGTTTACAAGCAAGTCATCACGAGAGTAATAAACTCTACCATCTCAGAATATGTGCAGAAGGTAGATCTAATTTAGCCTTCCCTTCCACAGCTCCATATAAATAAGCATGCATGTTTTGAAGAGATTCTTTAGTCTAAGTTGTAATTGAATGCGGCGTTTTTTCGTATAGTTTAATATTATGTAGTTGTCATGTTGATTATTTTTTTTTACCTACTGTAATATCAAGATCTTTTCATCATGATAGTTTATTGCTTTTCGGTAAGCTCTAATAACTTCATGACAGTTTCAAGGATAATCTTGCATTTCTCTCTGTGGTGAAGTCTTTAAATTGAGCATTACTGAAGCTGAAATCTGACATCATCCACTAGATTTGGTTTCACAGATGCTATAACGTGCTAGGATCCTAGGCTAATGGTCTTTACTAGTTCCTATTCTCCTACCAATCTAGGATGACTTTGATCCTTTTCAGAACCCAAATCTTACCCGTTCCCCAGGATGCTAACATTTCAGTTTGCAAGAAATGAGTGATTTGTCATTATATCGAACATCACGCTAAAAATGTGAACCTCAAATACTCAAGTTTCTGTGAATCTTTTAGGCTGTCAAGCTTCATGAATTCAATATGCTAAGGACGAATGGGGTCTTAAAAGTTTCATTCTAATTGAATATCTGACCTTGCATAGGATAAGTTGAGATTTATTGCATGCTATTCAAGAATTTGATCTAGAGACTTCGATATGAAAAATGTTATTTATGTCCATTGTCTTCTGTCCTCTGGCTGTATACTCCTGGTTAGAAAGCTTTTCAGCTCCTACCTGCAATGAGTTCATTTTTGTGATACATTGAGGTAGAGCTCATCAAAGCCTAATTTAGAGTTTCGCTATGTGGTTAATGGAACGCGAATAGTTTACAGTTATCATGGAATACATTCACCGTCACCTTTATGTAACCTGAGTATAAAGTTTCAAGTGGTTTATCTGTGAGATTAGACTAATTCAACTTTTTATTTATGTTCTATATGAGATGCTCAAATGCTCCGTATCGGAAGACCTTATTTGTTTTTAGAACCATGGAGCTTACTTTACTTTTTTGATTTTCACTCTGCTCTGAATATACAAGCTTTGCGTCCGTGACAAATACAGACCCTTCTCTTTGCTTTCTTAGGATGAATTTGTTTGTTGTTTGGCTCTCATCAAATCATTAGACTCAGTAAATTTGTTTGGCTGTTCATTTTGATATCACACGACAGTAATTGACACAATCTGGATTCATTCCATTGCCACCTTCAAAGAAAAGATTGACAGAATTTTTTGATTTTTTTTTTATTTTTTATTTTTTTCTGTTGCATTTCTCTGTGTTGATCTTGCAAGTTCCAACAGTTTATGTACGTATAAACCTTGCTAATCTGCTTCCTGTGGGTGCTTAGTACTTTCTTTGATTCACAGACAAGTCTGCTTTCTTCACTCTGCATCTTTCAGTTCCTATGAATTTAGCTCATTTGTGTGTATAATCTCCACAAAAAAAAAAAAAAAAAAATGCAGGAAGGCTTATCAGTCCACAAAGATTTGAGAGTGGAACAAAGTTTCGAAGAACTGGAAGAGATTTTTGAACCTGGTGATCATTTCAAATTTGACGCAATCATTGGATGTCGAGATTGATATTGGACGGTTAGAGGTGATGGTTTTCTTCATTTTTGCTATGTCCATTCTCATTAGACATGTAACGTCTATCAGCTAGCGAATCTCAAACAACTTTCCAGATTTTTTGATAGTTTAAGAAGAAGCCAAATTTGCAATCCAATAAATGAGAATTCCGCAAGACTGGATGACAAGCATACGGGAACATCCTTAGGGTCACTCCAACACTTCTTATGAGGGAATTGATGACACGTACCCTCAGGCTTTGAAATGTTAAACAACTTCTAATTTAGGTTAGTTCTCAAGCAACGGGACAGTGGCGTTGCTAACACCTCTCACGACAATCCCTTTTTAACCTGAGAAACTTCACGTGGTTCGAAGCTTCAATCAGCTTCACAATTGAGTTGCATCGCCGTGGATCAATTCCATTAACCAGAGGGAACTCGGAGAGTGAGATACTTACCAGGACAGGGGGCAATAAACATCAGGATCAAGAACTGGAACGCCATGAATTACGGCATAATTCAACCATGTCCTGAGGTAAACCAGCTTGGCATTTCTCTCGGTGAGAGTCCCAACTGAGGCGAAATTTATCTAGGTATTTTGAGATTCACGAGCCATTATAACATTGTTGACGAATTGCACAAAATCCATCTTTTCGTGGCCGCTTTCGGATCTATAATCCGATACAAAATCAATAGTGTTGGTAGCAGCCCAGAGATTTTCCCATCTTTTGGACAGAACGCTGGTTGTCACTACTTGCTTTGTTGGGAGAAATGGAGGATATGGAAAATGATGGGATCGGGTAAATTGCTAAGGCTATCAACGCGATTCGGATCGCTACAGCATTTCTGGACATTAGCCACTGAAGAAGAAGAATCCATGGTAGAAATTCTCCTCAGCCCTAAAGTTGCTAAAAAGAAAGAAATGATCAAATGAAAACGAAACCCCTTATCTTGTAAAAATATTATTTATCAAAAGGAAATCTGTAAATATACTAGTGGCAACTCCATCAAGGATATCAAATTTCAGGCTTCTGAGTAGACCAAATATCAAATTTTCATGTTATGACCAGTGAAAAGAATACGCAACAATATGCTTTTTTTACGGTGAATAGAATTTCCTGTTGTTTCTCAAAATTTATCCAAGTTAATTAAAACTTTCATTTAAATTAGAACATATCTACTCGTTAAAATTATTAGTTACATTGATGGTGAGTTATAAGAGCTATGATGGGGCAATTAATAGCTTCGTTGGGCCTTAGTCAAATCAGTCCAAGGATCAACTAGTATCCACTAGGATTCATGTGCACAATATTCCCTTTTTTGGGTCTATAAAAGAAAGTATCTCAAGACATTTATTTCTCATGTTTCTCTCTCTATAGTATTTAATAGTCCTTTTTTTCTCTCTAAGAGTTCTGATTTAAGCACCGGAATACTAATCCTATTTTGCAAGGGAGTAAACCGCATAAAATGTCCCGTACATTTGGTCGAATAATCATTTTCGTCCCGTGCATTTGAAAATGCTCATTTATGTCCCATTTCGTCCAAAAAAGAGCCAATTTTTGACTATTTACGTCCCAACTTAACTTTCCGTCTATTTGACCGTGAAAATAGAGGGTATTATCGTTCTTTCGTTCCTTTTATGGTTTTCAAGTATTTAAGGAATAAAATAATAATTAAATAATAATAAAATAATTATAAAATATTTATAAATTCCAAAAAATAAAAAATAAAATTTTCATCAATTTAATCGGGTGGGGCCCCAATAAATGAATTTCTTTTATCATTTCCCACTGTGAACAGTAAAAATTTTATAAAATATTAAAAATTTTCAAAATTCAAAAAAAATTCAAAATTTGAAAAAAAAAAAGAAGGAAATTGACAGAAGTAAAGTTGCAAAGGCTGCTTAAAATTATTTTTACTGCTTTGCTACAGTAACTGAAATGTAAAAAATTATTATTATTCTTTTTGGGGAAGTACTTACCATATTTTTCGGGTCTTTTCTACAGTAACTTTTGGAACTTTCGAACTCCATTTTAGAGTTATCACTTTTGCGAAAAACTTTTGTGAAAACCAAAACTCTATTTCATCAGATCTGAAGAAAAAACCAAATTCTAACCTGAATCATAATGAGATGGACTAGAATTGGAGTGTGAGTGGTCGATTAAATCTGGGTTTCTGCAAATCGAGGAAATCGGAGTTCATCAGGTGAAAAAAATAGCGAACGAAATCTAATATCCGAAGCATCCAACCAGACCTTAATACAGGTGAGTTTAGGGTGTAAAACTCGATATTTGTATGTCAATAATTTGTTCTTTGTCTCTATATCTGTCGAAAGAGAAGCAGAAGAGTTGTTTATTGTATGGGTCCTGTTTTGGTCGCATGAATAGATTAAAAGTTAGAACTTTTTGGTGGCTCTGTTTATTATATGGGTCCTTGTCTGAAACTTAGAAAGGATTTTAGTGGGACATGAATGTGATAAAGTTTTCTTCAAAAAAGCATCTTCCTTATGCAATTTTTAGTCGTTGTCGAACTTCATGCCGCAGATGTAAGTTAAAATATTTTTTTGTTCTTTTATTTGTTGGAGAAGGGAAATCGATTTTTAAATTACAGCAGGTCAATGGATTGTGAATATTTTTTTTTTTTTGTCTTTGAACTTGTGCATTTAAGTTGATGTGTACTGTTAATTTGTCTTATTCGTGCATTGATGAAAGTGCAGTGTCAAAATAGATTCAATAATTGAATAAAACTAAAATAGTTTCTATTGAATTTGTATAGGACCATAATAGTTGCTGCAAAAATGTATAGGACAAAAATAGTTGCTGCTAAAAAGTATTGGACCAAAATAGTTGCTGACATTTGTGTGGGTTTTGTGCAGATGGTTTCTTCAC
Organism: Oldenlandia corymbosa var. corymbosa; assembly: GCA_949775105.1. Taxonomy (NCBI): domain Eukaryota; kingdom Viridiplantae; phylum Streptophyta; class Magnoliopsida; order Gentianales; family Rubiaceae; genus Oldenlandia; species Oldenlandia corymbosa. The sequence goes on from OX459123.1 coordinate 5,264,822, forward strand.
TATGCGGGTCCATTATAATGGATTTATAGCCAAGTCACCTGGAAGATTGTACAGAGGTGGATATGTTACCGCCATGCAAAAATGCAATGCAGATTACTGGTCAAAAATAGAAGTGGATGCATTTCTTCATGAGGATATGAAAATTCCTGGTAACCTAAATTATTATTTCCTGGAACATGGAAAGGACATGAACGAAGGATTGGCGCTGCTGTATTCCAATGATTCTACAATACCATGGCTTCAATTGGATTAGAGCATGGTTTGGTTGATCTGTTTGTGGTGCACCCAAATGAAGACGGTGAACTTTCTGATGATGAAGATGACCCGGTTGATAGTCAGCTTACACGGGAAGTTCTCACCCCACGTATGGTAAATAAGCTTCTAAATGGTCCATGGCCAAAACCAAGACAAAAGATGGCTGCTGTTAAGACGAAGAAAAATAAGAAACTGAGTGCAAAAAAGAAGAACAATATTGGTTCTGGTCCTGATGTACAGATTTTGGAGAGTATAGATTGTGATGAAGGACCAGATGTAGAGATTCTGAGGAGAAGATAAGGAAAATTCTGGTGCGGATGCTGGTTGTGATAAAGAAGGAGACGTTGAAGAAATTAGATCAGACAAAGAGTCCAAGTGTGCTGGTGATGAAAAAAGAGTTGAGGTGAACATTGTTTATGAAAAAACATACAACAGTGAAAGTGATGCAACAGCAACAGAGCAGGCAAAACCTGGTTCAGATAAAGAGTGCAACAGTGAAGGACTTAAAGCAGCAGCTGAGGTCAACACTTGTTCAAATAAACAACGCAACACTTCTGAAGAAGCAGTGCAGACAGCAACTGGTTCAGTAAAAGACTGCAACAGTGAAGGAGGAAAGGGAAAAGGGAAGAAATAGAAGAAGAAGAAGAAAGTGGTCAGAACATGTACAAAGTATAATTCTGATGATGATATCCTTGCTGAAATGCTGGAGAAGATCAGGGCAAAAGAGGTAGAGCCAAATGGAAATGCTGAATTCCATGACAGTGACTATGACCTGGATACAAAAGAGGAAGAAATTATCATTAAAGAGAGGGCAAAAGTTTGTGATGAGATTTTAAAGGAACCTGAGTTCAAACTACTACCTGAATTTGTTGCATATGATGAAGAGTTGGAGAGTTCTGGTGAGTCCGAAGAACTTCTCAGTGGTGAAGAAACTGAGTGTGAATCTGATGGAACACAAAGACTAATGTTTAGAAGGTACAACAAAAATACAGATTATGATAACCCAAAGTGGGAAATTGGGTTGAGGTTTTCTATGAAGGAGAAGTTCAAAGATTTGTGCAAGTATTAAGGTGTGAAGCTGGGGAAACAGATACGTTTCAAAAAGGATGGTAAAGTCAGGTGCCACGCAATGTGTAGAGGTGCTGAACGTAACTGCAACTGGCATGTCATTATTCGTAACAGGCCTAAAAAGTGTTACTGGAATGTTTCCCGCCTCAACAAGAAACATAGTTGTGGTGATAGGGATCACAACCATGGGTATGCTAGTTCAAAGTATCTTGCAAGACTGTTCATGGAGGATATTCGTATATGTCCCCAGACAACGGTGACTCAACTGCAGGAGAAACTTAATACGAAGATCAATATGTATGTCACATGGGCAAGGCAGAAAGAGTGAAGAATTTAGCAATTGAAATGATTGAAGGTAATATTGTAAGTCAGTACAAACGACTTTACGATTATAAAGCTCAGTTGCTTAGAACAAACCCAGGCTCTACAATTGATTTGGATACGGAAGATCTGCCAGATGGTACTGAAAAATTCAAAGGCATTTATATATGCTTAGACGCGTCTAAAAGGGGTTACAAAGAAGCCTGTAGGCCAATCGTTGGCCTTGATGGATGCCACTTGAAGGGACCTACCACAGGCATTTTGCTGACTGTAATTGGCATTGACCCGAATGACCAGACATACCATACCCTATTGCATATGTTGTGGTGCTGACCGAGAACACATACACCGGGACTTGGTTTGTCAGGAACCTCCAAATTGATTTGGACATCAAGGATCCAAGCAAATGGACGATTATTAGTGACAAGCAAAAGGTGTGTTTTTTCAATTACTTTTTAAAGGGTTTTAGGTTTAGGACCTGTGTATTGTTTGTATGCATTTGCTAATGTACTGTTTTTAAAGGGTTTTAGGTTTAGGACTTGTGTATTGTTTGTATGCATTTGCTAATGTACTGTTTTGGAGTTTTAGGTTTACTAATCATTTGCTTTGTTGTAGGGATTGATTAAGGCAGTAAAAACATGTCTTCTCGGTGCTGAGCACAGAATGTGTGTGTGGCATATGCACAACAATTTCAAAACGGCATTTGGAAGCCCATCGTTGAAAGACTTGTTGTGGGCTACAGCTAGAGCAACTTATTCTGCAAGGTACAAGACCATCATCGAGCAATTGAGAGTTCTAGAGCCCCAGGCTATCGATTGATTGAGGAGCAACACAAACCCTAAGAACTGGACAAGGTCACATTTCAAGTATCATGCGAAGTGTTACGTTTCGGTGAACAATATCTCCGAGTGCATAAACAAGGTATTGCTTCCTGCTTGGAAAAAGGCCTTATTGGCCTTGCTAAAATGGATGTTTTTGTATCTTATGGAGAGACACTGTCAGAAGAGGGAAGCTGCTGCTAAACTGGTTGATGTTGTTGGAATAAGGAAGAATCTGGAAAAATTAAAGGAGAGAACAGGTGAGTGCTGGGCAGTGGATGCTGGAGAATGGAATTATCAAGTAAGTACTAGGAGTGGTGAACAGTTCACAGTGGATCTAAGGGCTAGAACTTACTCGTGCAGAAGGTGGATGTTGACAGGCATACCTTGCCATTACGCAATTGCAGCAATCGGTCATACTAAGGAGCCCGTTGAAGCTTATGTGCACAGTTATTACTCGAAGGCAGCTTATGAAACTGCTTACAAGTACGTCATTTATCCCACAAATGGTGAAGAAATGTGGAAAAAGACGAAGAAACCAGATATTATGCCTCCTGACAAAATTGTTCTAGCTGGACGACCTCCAAAGTCTAGAAAGAAGACTAAGGAAGAGTAGAGGGAAATGCGTGTAAAGAAAAAAGGTGATGTTGAGGTTCTATCTCGGATTGGCACAATGACCTACAAGTGTTCAGAATGCGGCCTTGAAGGACATAACAAGAGGCAGTGTACTGGTGGAGCTGTTCCATCTGAGCAGTCTAAGAAGAGGAAGAAGATACCCAATACCAAGGGCCAGCCTAAAAAGAAGGTACATTGTTTTTCAACATGTACAAGATGTTGTTCATTTACTTTATCTTTTTTTCTTTTCTCTCTAAATTGATGATGTTAAATTTCTAGGCAAAAAGGACTGTTCAATGTCAATTGTGTAAGAAAACTGGACATTATCGGACAACATGTACAACCACCATTGCTGATATGTACAGTAGAGAACCAAATGAAAATATGCCACCCACAGAAGATGCAGCTGGTAATCAGGATTCGGAAGATGCAACAATCCCACCCAAAGCAGATTAGGGCACTGTTGTATTAGGCTTTTGTTCTTCATATTGATGTATTTTGGTAGTTTGGTTGGATAGTTAAGCTTGGATTGTTAAGCTGTTGGTTTAAAGCTGATGGATTGTTAAGCTTTTGGTAGTTTGGTTGGATAGTTAAGCTTGGATTGTTAAGATTTTGGTTTAAAGTATGGATTGTTAAGCTTGGATTGTTAAGCTTTTGGATTAAAGTATGGATTGTTTAGCTTGGATTGTTTAGTTTTTGGTTTAAAGTATGGATTGTTTAGCTTGGATTGTTTAACTTTTGGTTTAAAGTATGGATTGTTGGCGATTTTTCAGAGGAGGAACCGATGTTTTCTTTTCTTTTTTTTTCCCCACAGGGAGTAAATGAAACTGTGAAAGACTAAAAGTGATGGTATTGTAGATTTGTAGTTAATTTTTTTATTTCATCAGTAATTTGTGATTTTTAAGATTCTAACACGGATTAAGATTTTAGTAGACTTAGAATCGATACATTAAAGTCCTATTATCGTAGATTTATTAAAATCAGGATTTTAAAAACCTTTAACTATTTTTGTCCTATGTATCTAAATCCTTAACTATTTTGGTACTAAACCTCAAAGTACTATTTATGTCCTGTACATCAAGACTTTCAACTATTTTGGTCCTATGTATCTAAATCCTTGACTAATTTTGTCCTAAACATCAAAATCATTAATTATTGTTGTCCTATACATCTAAATCCTTAACTATTTTTTGTGCTAAAAATAATGCAAGTCGGGATTTTTCATACGCTAAATTGCAAAATAAAGTAGAAATACTCGACTTCGTTGAACGTTTTGTTCAGATTTGTAGCGAAATATAAAATTTTACACAAATGCAACAAAAGATAAAGGATTACAACTTTGAAGTCATTATTAAAGAGGATTTGAAGTATACAAGAAATTAATCCTTGGCTTCCTTGCAAACCCATGCATAGGCTAAGGCCCTAATCAATTGCTGTGGGTTAGGAATCTCACAATAACATTCAGATTATGAAGATTTGCACTCACACTCTTCCAAAACTCCATGGACGTCATCTTCATCATCACTATCATCAGGGTCACCATGCGTGAATGAATCATTTCTAGCAAAACATCGTTCTTCATCTTCGTCAAATGCATAAACCACAACTAATCTATTGCCATCCAAAGCGTCAACACACATGAGGGAAACTGTCCGATGTTCCACTATCTTCTCCACTCCATTAACCTCACTAATAGAGTAGAATGAAACAGATCTGACAAGCCCAATCCTCCGTGCCATCTCATTTAATTGAAGAATGGAAATGGTTTCAAGATCCACATTATCGAACATCCTAAATTCACCACCATGATAAACTGGATAGGGCTTTTCATACAGACACCCACCATAGTACATTTGAATGCTCCCAAAACTGCTGCTGCTAACTGATTAAACAACATAAAAAAAATACTATTAATGCAGAACCATATCCTAGATCGAGTATAATTATAATCATACTTACGGTATACTGGAAGGAAGTCATCATTCTGGTCTTTTGGACGTGGACCAAAGGGCAGATTTGGGAGAGCCATTGCAGCAACCCTTATGTGTTTTTTTCTGGTTTCTTTTTTACAGATCTGGGAATGCACTACTTATTGACCTTACCTTACTATTTTATGTTACCCAACAAGAGTGGGACCATATTTTATAGGGTTTGTATTGACTAAACAGTATTTGGTGTTTGACCACGTAACGTGGGACGAAAAAAGTTTCCAGACAAATGTAAGGGATGAAAAATGTTTCAATAGAAAGTAGGGGACGAAATTAGTTGCACAAATTACTCATTCAATTCCAAACTTGGTACAACCAAACACAAATCAAAGTTCCCTCACAGATCGACATTCCACTACGATACATTATGATTGACATGGAGAAGCAAAATGCACTCAAAATACACTATCACTTACTTATTAAAACCAGAAGGACTAGAATACATAACAAACAGCTAACATGAAGAAATACAAGAATTTTATTTGCCCACTTGCAGTTACACTTGCAAATGGGATTGCATCCCTCGCCACATCGCGATTACCATCATTAACAATTTCATAATTTGTATCCACCCGCCCAACGTGCCTTCTTCTTAAATCATTTGACCCGTACCCAGCATCTCCGATCGGAACGACCAGGTTACAAAACCGTGATATGGGCAACGGTGATAAAGCAGCCCTGGATTATTTCTGCTACTTGATACCTTAATTGTGCATGTCGACCTACATTCATTGCAGATATGTTCATCGAACCGATAATTAAACAAATTATTACCGTTGTTGCTACTGCTGGAGGCGGCCATCGCTAGATCTGAGTTGGTTTGTAGGAAGAGAAGAAGTGTTAATAGTGGGAGAGAGAGACGGCGATGGTAGAAGAGAAAGCGGCCATTCCCCTTTTTTGTAAAGAAAAAAAAATAATTTACTATTAGGGTTTACTGTAGCATCGTGGGTAAGAAGGTAAATGGAGCCAATTTACTTTCTTTTTTGAATTTTGATTTTTTTTGAATTTTAAAATTTTTTAATATTTTATAAAATTTTTACTGTTCACAGTGGTAAATGATAAAGAAATTCATTTACTGCGGCCCCACCCGTTTAAATTGATGAAAATTTTATTTTTGATTTTTTGAAATTTATAAATATTTTATAATTATTTTATTATTATTTAATTATTATTTTATTCCTTAAATACTTGAAAACCAGAAGAGGAGCGAAAAGACAACAATACCCTCCATTTTCATGGTCAAACGGACGGAAAGTTACGTTGGGACGTAAATAGTCGAAAAATAGCTCTTTTTCGACGAAATGAGACGTAAATGAGCATTTTCAAATACACGGGATGAAAATGATTATTCGATCAAATGTACGGACGTTTTATGTGGTTTAGTCTTTGCAAGGCTTTTAGGTAATTTAGGGGCTCTCTCGTGGACTGACCAAGGAACGCACCCACAAGTTAGTGTACAAAAACTGAGATATTTGAAATCAAAAGAAACTGAAAACATGAAATGAAACAATGAATCTTGTAGACTTAATCTTCAAGATGATATTCCGTATCCATCTTTACATACCAAATAGACATACGAACTAATTGTCCAAATTAGAAAAATATTATAGACTACAAAATTTATCTTTTTCGTCACAATCTTTTGAAATAAAGGAAGCTAGACCTAAGATCAAACACCTAGCACGCAACAAAACCACATAATAGTTTCTTGAAATTTAGATCAGAAATCCAGACCAACAACAATGAAAATCATCAACAAAATAAAGCAGAACTACAAGGGGTGGAAATCCAGCAATTGTAGTGATTTAATTAATCCAATTTCAATTATACTGGTAATTATAGTGATTTAATTGATTCAATTACAAGGAAAAACTAAATTATACTACCTCCCAATTTTTTGGTGGTTGTTTGTTTTTGCTCCCTTTTCTTCTTTTTCTTCAAGTCGAAAAACTCAAAATCAAGGGATGGAAGCTTGGCAATAACGACTGGGTTGATTGAAAATTGGAAGAGATGAAAAGGAGTATAAGTTCGACCCAAGAATCAGAACAAATGAGTAACCAAATTTATAGTTTTCTCGAAATTTCTTACCTTGGAATTTGAAAAAGGCTAAATACCGGAAAAAAATAAAACCGGTAACTAACGTCAAACAAAGGTGTAAAATAGCGACCGTCTACCATGAAGAAAGGTGGATATGCTATTTTTTTTTTTATATTACAAGGTGTCCACCGTCAGTAATTTTTTTTTTTTTTCATATTGCAGGGTATCCTGCCGTCAGCAATAGTGAGTAATCCCCGGGTGTCACTGTCAGCAAATTTTATTTTATTTTTTTCATATTACAGGGTGTCCACCGTCAGTAACAATGACTAATTCCCCTCGCTCATGGTAGGCACTTCGATAGTTGGGAGAGCTGGCCAAAGGATTCAAGGTTGCTCCATGCCCATGACGAATCTTTGACCTATGATTAAAGGTGGAGGTATCTTTACCACTCCACCACAATCCTTATATGTAGATTATTATTCTTTTTTTTTAAAAAAAAAAACCTAATTATAAATTGGGAAAACATTTTCATAAGGACCAACAGAGAAAGTTTAATGTAATTTTATTCATTAGGGAATTAGTACGCATAAAATCACATTTTCCTTCCGTGCTTGTTTGACAACAAATATGCCCCCGGAAGAATCATTATCGATTTTTTTTTTCTTGCTCTAATAATAGACAAAATCAAAATGACTATTAAATTTTAATGCTTCTGCTATAAATTAATACTAGATGCTTGGCCCAGGTAGATGTCCGGGCGCCCTTCTACTTTAATTTTGTATTAATAGATAAATGAATTCTTGATTTGAAAAAAATAAAATAACTACACATTTGGTTTTTTTTCCCCTTTTTAGCCAAAAATAAAAATAAAAATAAAAAATCATCTGCCAAAGGAAAAAAAATATTGAAAAGTATAACGATGCAGAAATCATACAAAAGAATGTGGAGTAATAAATGGGATAAGTTTATAGGCAAATTTAAATATTATTTTAATTTGATTGGTAAATGATAAATGTTAGGAATTAAAATTGTGTAGCTATTTTTATAAAGTAACTTTTGTTTCTCCAGATAAGAATTTTTTTTTCTTTAAAAAGGGATGACACGTGGCAGAATGGTTAATGCAATATGGTGCATTTGGAGCCAAAAATTTTTAATAAGAAATTGACACATCAACATTTTGTATTCTGCTTTAATAGGGTAAAAGGGATTTCAAATGGCGTAATGTTTCTTGAATCGCAATGGTCTATTACAAGGATATGTGTATATTTGACCCTCAATCCCATTTTAGTTGAGAAGATATTGGGTATGTTAGTGTTGATGTTATGATTGTTTGACGACAAAACATTATCTTTTAGAGTGACATTTTTCGAATTGCATCACCAAAAGTAATGGTTCAGTTTGGAGCCTAATATACGTCTCTTATGTACTCAATCGAAATGAAAAACCATAGCAGCATGACATCATGTTGCTGCATGTTATGATTATTGTACGTAGTTTAATAATTCTCAGTGGCTGATATTTGTACAAGAAAAGATTTCGATCGAGTAGTATAGCCCGACAGATATCCTTCACATTGGCCCTTTTGTAAACAACTTACATGAAAACCAGTTAGAGATTAGAGTGAACTGCCAAAATTTTTTTGACTTTTATGCTTCTGAAAGATCCACCTTTTCATTCATAGACGCTACTGGTTCAGGAGATTGGCCTTCGATTTGTTCACCGTCAGATGGTTGAGATTCGTGCTTTGCAGCAGCTTGCAGCACCCGGTTCTGAACATCTGAAGATGATGGCGACGTTGGTAGCCCGTTGCGGCCTGTTTCCAGCTTGCCAGATGCCCATGATATTGCTTCACCTCCTAATTTGACCGGAGCAAGCAGCAGGCTGGAAGGAAATTGGAAAAACAGTTTCATGATTTGCACTCTGTTTAAGTTTATCCAAGAAAACCTGATATTTCAGAAGACTATTGCAGAGCTATGATCAACAATTGAAAGTGTGTCCAAGCAGGTACAGAAACAAAGAGGACGAAATTGACGTGTTAAAATGCCGTCCAAAATCTTTTGAATCCATCAACCTCGTGATATATGAGTGATTCTGTTACTACAGTCATTAGTTCATGACATTTCTCATCAGTCGCCCTTTATGCAAGGGTTTTCTAATGCATGTAAGTGAGTGCACGAAAAAAGCAATCAAAGTAATAACCAAAAAATTAGTTGCCTAGCATCTTGCATAGTATCTAGTTAACGAACAATCCTAACAGAATACTAACAGTGATAAATGAATGCTATCCAATAAAATATCAAAAAATCAATAAACCACGAAATAAGCTTTTACCTTGCATCTTGCTTAAAATCCTCTGCATTCTCGTACGAAGAAACTCTCCTATAGATACTCTGGTTATGATGTTCCAGCAAACCAAGTTAAATGTGCATTGAAGTAATTGTTATTCACAACAGACAAGAATGGAAAAGCAAAATTGGTGCATAAGTCAAAGTTTTCAAATATATGATTATGAGGTATGCAATGCAGTGTGCATGTAAGTTTACCAGTTACAGAACAATTTTAGTTTAAGACTAAACGATTTCTGTTAACTAAGGAAGGATAATTGGTGATCTAAAAGTTAAGTGCAATGCATTTTCTATCTAGAAAATAGAATATGTCAATCTATTTGCAGCAGTATTGGATGTACAATTTAACACGGCGTAAAGGGTTAATAGCTCTGTAAAATTTCTATTCACGTTGGTTATTACTCCTAAAAGTTTGTCCAATTTATTTATGTTGCAGTTAAGAGGACCAAATTTTTTGATTGATAAAACAGGTTAGGCATTACTCCTCAAAGTAAGCAATTGATATATAAAACAGATTAGGCAACTACTCCTCAAAGTAAGAATAGACAACGACAGCGATCAATTCTCAAGTGGAAACAGGAATCAAGCTATAGCAAACTCGTCATAGCAAAACAAGGCTTTGCTTAAAAACCTATAAATCTCCTTAACAATATAAATTGAATGGATAAACAGGCTTCTCTGAGTCACTCAAAGTTGACACTCGAAAAGTTGAAAAAAAAATGGAACAACGAGAATTTCAAATTACACAAGAAATTTAAATTTTAAAAAGACATGCAACAAGTACACAGCTCAACTTCACCATTTAGTGTCTTATCTCTATTCTGAATGTTTCGTAATTTTTGAAAATAAGAAGGAAAATTGACTTCTTTGAAGGAGCTAAGAGGAAGGAAATTACCTGAGCTAGACCTAAAACACCAATAAATTGGAGTGTCTTCTCCCACTCTGAAAAAAAAAAACCCTCAAAATCATGAACAGAAGAACAAACACAAGTTGCAAGTAGAGGTATTTCAGTAGATGATAGCAAATCAATCCAAGAAAAGCTTTAAACAGAAAATCTTAAGCTCTTCTGTGTTTAACATTCCTTCATTTACTAAGCTTCGTTATAGAGTGACTGTAGAACATATTCCCTTCAAAAAACTACAGCACATAGAAACACATAACAGTCAGAAGTTGGCTAAATCAAAGGAGATAGGGTTCTAATCTCTGTCAAATAATGTAAGATAATCGTTGCGCTATACCCTACAGACTAACACAGCTGCTGCTTCATCCCAACAACATCTCTTTATATAAAGGAAAAACAAAACATGGATTGTCAAAGAAGGTTTAAACTCCCCGACAGTGTGGTAAAAACGATCCCCCACCCTAAACTCCAAGGCGTCCCACTCAACTCTCTTACCCCATCGCCACAATATCACTTTTTATCATAGCAAATATGATTGTTAATTTCCTGTTGAGCATGTAATAAAGAAAAAAATTGCATTGCCTTTGCCCATGTATTACCAGCTGTTGTACATCCATCACAGACCAATCTTTTTGACTTTTAAGATCTAATTTCATTTTTCATGTAAACATATCTACTTTCCAAGATTACTGCAATTTATAAAATGTAATTTTGAGTAGAAGCTACATAAAGTTGCAGTACTGGCAAGTACAATAAGTCTGAAAAAATCTTATTATCCTGACTGTAAGATTACAAATACAAAGAAACACAAAAACACAAAAGTACAGAGACAAAAGGAAAGAAAGAATCTCACCTAATGCCGCATATGACGCAGCAATTACACCCTGGACAGGGAATACTGGTCAGCTTCCGAAAAGTGAAAATGAAAAATAGCAAGCTAATGAAAAGGATTGGCTTTAGCAATGTGAAAATGATAGATTAAATTAAATGGAAGTTAATCAAGTTGATGAAATTGTTCCAAGACATCACAGAGGAGCAAAAACTTTACAGATCATGATGATTTATTTAAGAAATTAAAAAATAAATATAAATGTGACTACAAAACAATGGCATTCCTTTAATTCTTACATGGTTTACTTTAGCAAGTTATTTGAGTCATTAGCTTCTACTCAGTCCATAAAAATGAGACTAAGTGCACTCCTTAGATCAGGAAACTAGAAAGGAAGTTCCTCGCGTGGAAGATTATATTGCATGAGGATAGTATCCCAAAAGTGCCACGGGCACAAGTGCAAACATCAATCCTAGCAATCTCTGACAAAAGTGATAAATAGAAAAAAGACTTAAAATTCCATGAGATACAACAGGGAGTTGAGTCTTACTACTCCAAATCCAAGAAGCCGCAAAGGTGTAGGATTCAAATCCTCTAAGATAGCTTCAGCATCCTGATAACAAATTGCAGCAGACATATGACAGTGAGTGACAGAGAGAGAGAGAGAGGGAGAGAGAGAGAGAGAGAGAGAGAGAGAGAGAGAGAGAGAGAGAGAGAGAGAGAGAGAGAGAGAGAGAGAGAGAGAGAGAGAGAGAGAGAGAGAGAGGGAGAGAGAGAGAGAGAGAGGTCGATTCTGAAGAGACAAATGTCCATGGGCATAGTTCGGAAGAATTATTTTGCAACAAATCCGAGGTCCCTGGTTTCAACTGTCACAATTGTTCTTTTTCCTCTCAAACCGTTGCTATGTGATTATGTTTAATGAATATGTATATTGTCAAAAAGGGAAACTCCTTCCACAAATCAATAAGGATGCCGACGATTGAAGAATTATGAACCAAACGGAGGACAATTTATAAATCAAATTGTTGTACAACTAAAAACCCGTTTGCCAGCGATTAAAAAAATGAGAAGAAAAATTCCAAAGCATTACCAGAAGTACAGAACTTCCAACTACATTAAGAAAGAAAATGTTCAAATTTTCCAGGGGTTAAATAGATACCTCGTTAAGGATTGTAAGAGTAGTTTCTGGTCTTAGCTCTTTAACTCGAAGACCCTCTTTAACCCAAGACTGAAAGCCACCTTGAAGCAGGTACGAGTTCTAAAATATGAATCATAAACAGAAGATTACCATCTCAAATTTATAGCTGTAATCAAAGCCCAAATAAAAAAACAGACAGGAAATACTCCAGTTGTCGTTGAATGTGGAGATCTGATCATGTAACTTATTGTAGACAGAAAAACCAGCTCATGCTACCATTAAAGGAAAAGAAGTTGAAATCTAACATTGAAAACTTAAACAAAGATAGTCTAAAATTTGTTAGCAGATGTGAAACACAAGGATTAGTATCAGCCGGAACACAATGGAAACCGCAGCAAGCATCAAAATCCAGTATGCTGTACAAGCACTTCAGATGAGGCATGAAGTTCATTAATGCTTAAGGAATTTTTCCAACATACAATTGGAAAGATGCATGCTTTTGCCCAAGGAACTAATCAACTTTGCTCTGATATAACCAAAGTAATATATTCTAAACACAACGAAATGTTCACCAATGATGAAATATTTAAGGTCTGGTAAGTGGTAATAAAGGGTGACTCAATTTTATTTTTAGTGTCTAAGCATTGGTTAGGAAGAATTTCAATATGAGGATAAGAGAATTATGATATGATTATCATATTTACCTTAACTCCAAGTTTCCTCAGTGCTCTTGCTACTCCTTTGGAGTGGACACCATTACCATCCATAATTATGACCTTGGAATTTTCCTACAGTCATGTGAATATCATCCTTTAAGTTAGCAGATATCAAGCTTTGTAGTTTTGCCAAACAAAGGACCTGTTTATAATGCTGCTGATATTAAATAGCCATCAAAACATCTCTAATTCATCTTTTTCTTCCCCTATGAACCAAAACTTCCAAGTTTTCCTACTACCAAAACAAGGTTGTGGATGATGTTATTGCCACAGCTGGTATTAGCACGTAGAGCAATAATTTAATCTTTCTCCAAAAGTACCCAATTAATTGCTGAAGTCAGCTTTATTCTTATTTCTTGTTAAGTATACTTCTAGAAAAAGAGTGAAGTATTGCTTCACATGATAATCATATCTCTGACAACTACATAACCCCGACTTATTTAGGAACGCAACAGAATGCATCAGTTACAACGCAGGACATTTTAACACATAGGCAAAACAGACATACTCGAACAATTTTTAAGTTTCGGATCACACCAGCAATCAACAGATCCTCCAGGTTCCGCCCTACATTGAGCAAGTTCCTAAGATTGCTGTCAACCTGAAATTCATGAAAACAATAGAATTAATACGGGAATTAGAGTGAGATGGAAACATGTCTCTTCAATTCCTTACGTAAACCAAAACTTTCATGGTAAGTGCATGCCAAAATCTCAAGGTTTAATCAAAGTTTTTATAAAAAAAAAAAAAGTAATAATAACAAAGAAATTTCAAGTAAATCCACACAGAGCAGTAAGTAAGTTGCTGTTAAATAAGAGACTGACTAGCCAACCTCAGGTAGAGCCACACTGGCATATCGATATCGAGCTGCTCGCCGAAGATCAGGAATACCATCTCGTTCCCTGAGATTCTGCCCAATAGGGGGGGAGAGAGAGAGAGAGGGGGGTGGCAAGATTAATTACGTCAGGGATGGAAGATTCTTATTTTCGTTCAGTATTATATATCACCAAGAAACCATAGCACGAAGAAGAAATGCAAGATAATATATTTTTTTGTTAAACTATCAATTGTCTTTCAAATGAAAGGATTGAACATTTTGAATTCCCACAAATGAAAGTAGGAAACTTGTATGATCTCTTACCTCGGTCCGAATATCAATCAACACGCCATCGTCATTTCCTGTCACAAGCTCCAAAGTTGACTTAGCAGATAAGTCTCCAGTATATCCACTGTAATTAAATATCCAGTACCAACCCCTGCAAACATCTGAAAGCAATATAGTTTCCATAATACTTTAGCTAAAGAAAAGAAAAAATATTGTAATTTCCCAAACTTAAATGATAGGAAATGAGACATTTATACCATAAAGTGGCTGAAGCTCCTAGCAGTAGAAGAAATGGAATGATAGGATCATTTGGGTCCAAACCGAGATTCTTCTCAAATTCTTGCAAAGCGCTGTAACCCTATATGACATGATGTGAAATTTAGCAGGAAATTTTATGAGTCTGCATCAGAATGTTAGATGCAATTCTACATTCTAATAGGAACATACATGGAATTCACAAAAATCTCAACCAACTGAAACCTTCAAACTAATACTTTGCATTGACATAATGGAAAACGATATATATGTACGTCAGCATAAAGATTCTATATGAGATTTTGAACACTGAACGTATGTCAGATAAAGAGATTGAAACCTACCTGTAGAAAAGCTGATCCAACAGGCCTTGAGAATTCAGCTATCTTGTTCTCAGAGATGTCCAGTGTGTTTTGGATCTCCGAGGGGAGCAACTTTTTCAAAGAACCATAGGCATATGCAGCTGAAGTAGACCCTTTTGCTATGGAATCCTCAATGATAACTATACCACGCCTCAACCCTTCAACAGCATTCACTCCCAGTTTACTGGAAGCTTCCTTGAAGCCAGTAGAGATGGAAGACAACTGAGACCCTGCCATTTCTTCAGTTCTGTCAGTGGCTACTTTCAGCTTGTCAGAGATACTATCAACTGCTTCAGTAGCTTCTTGAAAAGCAGATTTTGCCGATGACAAAACGTTATCAAGTGAGCTGTTCAAAGCATTTTCTCCTTTATTGATTAAGTCACTCAAGAACTCGCTAGTTCCACCAGCAATATCCAACGCACTTGATTTAGCAGAAGATACAGTTTCACTATCGATATTCAATGTTTCAGATGGTAGAGAAGGGTCATCTTGAATAATATTCAAGGTTGATATCGAATCTGAATTAGCTAATTCAACTGGAATATCAGAATCATTGATGAATTGATTGGTGTAAACCACTAGTTGCCCCTCATCAGCAGATACTGTAGAACTTGGAACATAGGGAATCTCATTTCCCAAGGCAAGTGACCTCTCTATTGTCTGGTTGGGTTGACTTCCATCAGTTAACAATAGAAGTTGATGATAATCCACCTCATTCTGAAAGGAATACTTATTCTCAATGAAACCCAGATGTCCACTATCCTCCAAAGAGTTAGAATAGAATAATTTTGTGGGCATTTTTTCCATGCAAGCTCCGAGATGGTGAGCTCTACTGGAAAAGTCTGGGACCAACCGGTCCATCATTTTACAGGCAGTTCCAGAGGCAGCCCAATACGAAGAAACAGTTAATCCACCATGTACAGAGACCTGCAAGATCAGTATAATCAGATAACTTCAGTGGCATGCAAAAGAGATTAAGAAATACCTAAATTGCAATTGTAAAAAGACAAGGAGTACCCAAACACACAGCATAGTAAAGAAAGCACAAAAAGCAAAGAAAACAAATTTGAAAACTACTTGTACAGAAACAGTAATTTGCTAATATAGTATTGTTAAACATGGTTTTGACAATTAAATATCAAGAATTAGAAGCCACAAACTGTCTCTCAAATAATAGTTTATCCTCTACACATGATCCCTTGCTGACGGAAGTATTTAATCAGAACATTTGAAATACTAAAATAAAAATTTTTTTTAAAAAAAAACATCTATAGCAGGCCTGGTACATCCAAGAAGCTGAAACCATCCAAGCTATCTATGTCATTGGGCATCCAAATATAAATTTTTAGTTCAGATCAGGGCCTAGAAAGGACTAAACACTTAGACATGCAAGATTGGATGGTAGACATCTACAATGCCAACTCTTATATCATTCTAACAGCAAAATGAAATATTACATATTCTATTATTCTTACACATCATTTCACCGAGGAACAGTATTCTATTTTCCAAAAGCGAGCTTAATAAAGATCTTAACACTAGAGATATGTTCCCTACACAAAGTTCCAAATATAGTTACTAAATACACCACACCAAATGCAGTTGTTACAGAGCTTGGCATCTAACGCAATTGTCAATTGCATTCTCGTCGCCTTACCTAGGTAATTATCAGAAACAGTCTCAGGGTGGAGATGGCACATCATCTGCAAACAATCATACTCCACAAAAGAAAACAGAGAGTCTATTTTCTCGTATTCAATTTGATCAATGTACTAAATTTTCTCGTATTCAATTTGATCAATGTACTAACAAGTGTGTTTAGAACTCCACATTTCTCATTTACTACTGTTAGAACAGCATAAACATAACTCGGAAACCACATTAGTTATCGGAGCTCTGTACCTCACAGAATTGAACACTTATTTATAGCATAAAGCGTTATGTCAATGTAACAGTCTCAACACAAACAAACCCAATGATTGATTGGCTTCTATCAGAATGCGGCATCCACATGGCATAGGACATAAAATTTAATTCGGGAATCCCTTCTCCAGAATGCTATATAAAAACAACAGAGGCTCAACACTTAACTAAAAAAGAACATTGAGAGAACCCAATCAACTGACAAATAAAATTAACCAGTACCTGGGAATGAAAAGCGCAGGTGCTGGTAGCTGAGCAAACTGGCAACATTCTTATATGATTTTATGTATCTCCTCTTCTCTAAATGTCAATTATATGTTCAAGAATCATTCATTTTTCAGATTCAACAAAGAGATGTATCTGAACTCCCAACACCAAAGTGGAGAACTCACATAAAGTTGTTAACTTTGATCAAAACTAAACAAGATAAAAACAACCCATGAAAATTCTTGAAATGGGCTTTCCAAAATAATTCGAATCAGATGGGAAAAATACAAGAATGAAGACACTTTCAATCTTTTTTGCAATATTAATGTTCTTGGAGCTTAGATTAAATTTGATACTTCTTTTAAGTTTTTAACCGGAATATAATCCAAAGAAATGACGTGGAAGTGGAGATTAGAGATGGGAACTGTGATTGGACGAATTGTGTGGTTCGTTTGTCAGATAATAGGAGAGCCGTTTGCCATGTATGACAGAAACAGCTATTTCTGCTAATCTATGTGGTGTTTACCTGCCACTCATTTCCTTCTGGTGGGCTCAACTATATTTCTATTGGATTTCGGTGAGAAATATATATATATTTATATATATTTTTTGGCTGTAGATATTAGACTAATTTTATCTTAGTGAAACTGATAACACTAGATTTATCCAGTGAATAGAATCATAACTAGGTGTTAGACCCGTCCGATGGACGGAGAAGGCATACACATATAGACATCTTTATGTAAATTTTATATTTTTATAAAATATGTAATGACTTCAATTTTAACCTGTACTCTCTCCAATCAATCTCTATGTTAGGATTTGGTTCATGAAAATAAGGGTTCGGTGTTTATTATTTTGTTTTTTTTTTAAATTATTTCAGTTACTTTTTTTTGTTTTATTATTTTGTTTTGTGCATTTTTAAGTCTAGAAAATCAAGAAAATGCCACATAGGATTAAATCCTATGTGGCATGTGCTCCATGTCTTTAGTTTTCTCTCTTTGGTTTTTGCCTTAATATAGTATATAAATACCCGTTTTGGATAACGCGTCAGGTAACACCTAGCAAAATTGACAAAGTGTCATTTCTAATAACACTATCTAATTTATTTTTTTAAAAAAAAAACCGTGATATTTAGACAACGTTTTTGTTATAGTTTTTTATTTGGATTTGAGAGGAGATTTAAAATATAATTTAGTTTTTTATTATAGTATAGTGACCATTTCTACGTGATTAAAATAGTTCAGTGACCAAAATAAAGACTTTATAATATTTTAGTGACAATCGGGACTATTTTTCCTTCACCATCGGACTACCTACACCACCGCCGCCACCGCCGGGCCGCCACTACTACCGCCGGATCGCCGTCGGCCGGCGGCGGGCGTGGCGGCCGGTGGTGGAGGTGGTTTGGTGGCGGTTGACAAAAATTATGTAAAAATAATGTCTAAAATATTTTTTAAAAGGTAAGTTAAATTGATATTTAGATAGTGTATTGGATTTTGTGTTTAAGAGGGAAAATGAGACAAGAAGCAAAATAAGAGGACAAACAAACAAGCCCTAGTATCCTAATTCGATAAACTTTTAATGGCTATATGTCAACAATCTCCTTATTAGAACTGGTATACTAAAAGTGATGAGAAAGATCTTAACTTTATTCTGTATAAATATTCGTATTTATACATAGTACCGACAAGGAAAAGTTTATAAACAAACGTGACAAGGAATGATGTAAATTAAACACATCTATACATTTTTTTAGTATTTTTCATTTAGAGTTTATCAATTTAATTTTACCCCAAAAAAAAGGTCTATCGAAGAGTAGTAGCACAATTTAGATTATATCTACATTATTATTTGTAAAATTTCTTATAATCGTTGTTTGTATGTGTATCACTACTCATTTTGTATTTTGATGTTTACTTGTCCTAATTTATTGGATAGTTTTAATGTTAATTCAAAGATATTATGATAGGTAGAATTGTTATTTTCAGTGCGGTAGTAATCAATGTAAGTGTTTTAACTGGAAATATGAAAATTAAATTAAATATTTAAAAATTTTGTGAAAACTAACAAAACACTCAGTGTAGTGTTTTCTATCTGGCCTCATTAGGATCATCACTAATTTTACTTCTTCTATCCTTAATATAAGACATTTTGATTTGTTCTAGTTTTTTTTTTGGTTTTTTAGTCAAATCATAAATATATTACTAATCACAAAAGCACCAAAATTATATATGAATCACAACTGAAACTGACAAAAACTAACTTCTACCAGCTACAAAATTGTTGAGGCAACATTACCTCTTTGAAACTTCCTGTTGCTATTCTATTACATCAAACAAATGAATATCCCAACTAGCAAGCTAATTTTAAATTGAACAGTTGTTGAATGATAGCTTTCCCTGAACTACTAGCCTTTTTCCTCATCTAGAATTGAAATCTTCCTTTGAGTTCCTGTTGGATCAGCTTCAACACAGTGTCAGGGGTCCTTTCTACTCCTTCAAAGAACTTTTTATTTCTCTCTTCCCATAGATAATATATACATGCCATAAAGCAGCTACAAACACAGTTCGTTTCATCTGAGTTCTTGAGTCCTGACCACATATGAACAACCTGGTGCTTCCACCTTCTAGCATCCAATGCTATTTTCCTGCACCCCAACCACTTCCTGAGACAGTCCATTAACTTCTTAGAATAATCACATTGAAACAACAGATGATCTACTGATTCATCAACCTGTTTGCAGAATAAACATTGGGTATCATCAACATCAATCTGCATAGCAATAAGTCTATCACTTGTCAATAACATTTTCCTCCAAGCAAGCAAAGAAATGAAAGCATGCTTCGGAAGATTCATTTTGGCCCATATACTGTTAGCAAACTTCTCATTCTCTCCTACACCAGAAAGCCATCTGTATCTAGAAGCTATAATATATATTCCTTTACTATGAGCTTTTCGTTTATTACTAGCAAAACCAGCTTTGGCTTGATCCCTTATCTTCAATACCACAGCCAACTTGAGTCATTTTTCGGCTGAACATCCCAGAAATTGGCAGTCTTTATAAAAACTCCATGAATCCACTTCACCCATAATGATTCTTTTTTCAAGGCTAATGACCAGAGTTGTTTGAGTATAGCTGCTCTGTTTCAGGTTCTTGCATCTCGTATCCTTAAGCCACCTTCCTCCTTTCGTCTACAAACATCTTCTCACTACACCAATGGCACAGACCTACCACCACTTTTGATCCCCTAAAGGAAATCCCGACAAATTCCATTGACAGCATTAGTATACATTTTCAGCGGTAGAAAAATTTGACCCGAGTACGAGTGCATAGACATCAACACTGAGTTTATCAGCACAACACGCCCAGCATAGGATAAGTGTTGAGAACTCCAACGCTTAATCCTAGAAACTATCTTGCTAATCACCTCTTCACATTCCACCCTAGACCACTTTTTAGGAGACAAAGAAACTCCTAAATATTTCATTGGGAACTGTCCCAATTCAAATTTAGTTAAACTTTCAAATTTCCTCTTTGTAACTTACTATCAACTCCATCAAAATAAGTAGAGGATTTTTGCAAATTAGCAACAAGTCCAGTGGTCCTAGAAAAAGCATTAAACACATTCATAATTTTCTCAGCTATGACCAAATTAGCTTTGCAGAAGATCATAAGATCGTTTGCAAAACATATATTGGTCAACTTCAGACCTTTGCACATAGGGTGAAATTGAAAATCAGAATCAGCTCCTACTCTTAGACTCTGAGTCAAATACTCCATGGCCAAGACAAAAAGCAAAGGGGAGATTGGATCCTCTTGACACAGTCCATGCTTTCCATTGAAAAACCCCACACTAGTTCCATTTAAAGCCAATGAGAAAGTTGGAGTAGTAACACACGCCATTATCCACCTCTAAATGTCTCTGGAAACCCAAACCCTAACAACATTTCTTCTAAAAAAATCTCATTCTATCGTATCATGGGCTTTCTTTAAATCAATTTTCATCCTCATTCTACCACTAATACCCTTTCTCCAATACAATCGTATTAATTCTTGGGTAATCAGTATATTATAAAAGATAAGCCTATTTTTTACAAAAGCATTTTGATTCTCGTTAACTAACACAGGCATAAGGTGTATCATTCTATTACATATAATCTTTGAAATACATTTATATATCACATTGCAACAGGCAATGGGACGGAAATGGATAGCATTTAACGGCACATCAATCTTCGGAATTAAAGCCAAAATGGTAGTATTGAGCTGTTTAAGTACCTGACCAGTGGCAAAAAACTCCTTCACTGCCTCAGTGACATCATGTCCCACTATGCTCCATGATGCCTTGAAAAAACCTGCACCAAAACCATCTGGGCCCGAACTTTTTTGGTCATTCATTTCCCAGATAACAGCCTTCACTTCTCTACTTTCAACAGGTTTGATTAACTGGAGCTACTATTCCACTGAAAGGGTTGGGCCTGTAGCAAAAATTTTTGGTTTTGAGCATTCTCTCTTTGCAGATTGTCCAAGCAGCTGTTGATAAAACTGAAGAAAATGGTCCTTGATCTTCTCCCATTTTCGAATCTCATCCCCTGATTCATCATTCACACTCCAAATTCAATTTCTCATCTGTCGAATTTTAAGCTTTGAATGAAAAAACCTAGTATTGTCATCTCCTTCCGCCACCCACTGTTCTCTAGTTTTCTGCTGGAGAAAGCTCATGGCTACTTTTCTTGCTTGAATATATCCCTCCATTACATTCCTCTCTTGCCTTTGCAACATTTCATTAGTGGGATCATTAGCTAGCATATCTTGCACACTTTGCAGTTTCAGTTGTTCTTGATTGGCCTTTTCCACAATATCATCAAACTTGTCTCCGTTCAAAGCTTTGAGAGCATGCTTTAATCTCTTCAATTTACAAGACTTGAAACATTTTGGTGCCTACAACAGTCTTCTCCCAGTTGCTCTTTACTACATTCTGGAATTGAGGAGAGCTATTCCACATGTTAAAGTAACGAAATGGCCTAGATGTTCTCTGAACTTCAGCAGGAACTTGAACCACCATAGGAGAATGGTCAGAAATTCCTGCAGTTAACACTGAAACAACTGGTTCCGAAAATCTGTCCACCCAGTCTTCATTTACTAGAGCTCTATCTAACTTAGAGCAAATTCTTTCTTTCCCCAATCGTTGATTGCACCATGTAGAAAACTTCCATGTTTGCTTGAGATCCATGACACCACATTCATCAATGCAATGTTGAAAATCTTCCACTTCCTGGACCGTAATAGGATTCCCTCCAAGCTTCTCCTCTGGTTTCAAAATATTGTTAACGTCCCCCATAATCAGCCAGGGACCATTAACATTCTTTGATATATGATATGCTTATATTTTACCTATTTATTATATCCCTAATTTGTGATTTTTGCAATATATTTTGAGTACAAATGTGCTATTTATGTGATTTTATCTTTAATTGAAGCTTTTGTACTCAAATGGAAGAATTGTTGAAGTTTTAGACTAAATTGAAAAGAAAAAGCAAGCCAAAGGGAGAATTGAAGATTTGATAAATTGACAAGTAAGAAATTGAAGCACTTGAAGAGTTGGAGGTGTTTTAATTTAAATTGGCTTGAAAAAAAAAATAACTTTCTTATTCCTGAAGAAATAAGGTTTGAGGAAAGCCTATAAAAATAGAATTAGGGTTTTATTTTTTGAGGAGAGATTGAATCCTCACCATCAGCCTTGAACCCCACACCGCATCACCCAAACTTTCCACACCATCAGCCTTGAACCCCACACCGCATCACCCAAACTTTCCACACCATCAGCCCCTCCCCCAAACTTCTCACGCACAAAACCCTCCCCCAACTCCACGACAAAACTCCGCCAACCTCCACCATCACCACCACCAAACCCCACACCTCCACGCACCAAATCCATCACCTCCTTTTCCTTTCAGCCCTAACACCCCCATGCGACCAGCACCATCATCGCCAAGAAGAGCAGCATTGGATCAATTTCCGGACTCAAGTTTGGACTTCTCTCTCCCGGGTTTCATTGTTTATTTATTTTTGAGATGATGTGTAGCTAAGTTATTTAATCTAGGGTTTTGGATGCAGCCGCTGTACTATTTAATTTAATTTAAGTTATGATTGTGACTTTTTTCATTAATTAATATTTATTATTCTTGCTTTTCATCCATGTGAATACCTAATCAATATTTACATGCTTTAAGGTGCTAGCTAAAGTAGCGAGAGTGGAAGGTTAGTATTACTTTGTAGGAATAATAAACTTAGGTAGTGAGCCACGAGAGTACGAACACCGCCTTTGCGACAAGTAATTCCAAAGTTCTTAATGTACTTTTATTAATCCCTATAGTCACGAGAGTAGTCATAGGGTTAATCTAAGTAAGAGGATTATGATACGAGAGTGTATAATTCTTAAATTGGTGAATTTTCATGAGATTAATGAGACTCGAAAGTCACATATCTATAGATTAAATTAAACTGAATAGTCGGTTGGTGAACCCTTTGCCCTCGGTTTTTCTTTTACTTATTTATACTTTAAATAATTGCAATTGATAGTTTTAGGTTTAGATTAGTTTAAATTGATAAATTGTTAATCTAAATAATAATAAGAAATAATTTTAACCAGTACTTGGTAACCTTCTCTATGGGATTGACCCTGCTTTCTGCTTTACTGCTAGTAATTGTATTAAGTAGGTAATTAATTATTTGACTCGTGTAACGACGGCTTGTCAAATTTGGCACCGTTGCCGGGGAAGGCATAACCAATATCAAAACTAGATTATTTTTTTTATTAATTTAGATTTGTATATATTTTTCTTTGTTTTATTAATTTTCATTTTATTTTATTTTATTTTTATTTTTAATTTTATTCTCCTTTCTTTCTTGTGTCAACATTTTTGTAGGATTTTGGAGTTATCATGGAGAATTATAACTATGGATATGGAGATGCTCCGTATTATAGTTATAGTTCTGAATATGGAGACTATCCTACATATCAAGAAGATCAGTACTCTTGGAACAATTCGTCTTCTGATCCTTACTATGGTTGTGATTATCAAGGGTATTCATTTGATACTGGGTACAAGTCTGGTTTTTTTGAGAGCGCGTATATGAGTCTTAAGATGTTGTCATGTTTGGAGAGAATTGATAAATTGCTGGATGACATCGAGAAGAAAAATGCTTTATATTTCTCTCAAGAGGATTGTTACCACTCAAATGCATCAGTATATCAACCACCACCTCCTCAACACACTCTAAGAGAGTTAGCAGCTCGTCAACCTACTCTGAGAGAGATAGCAGCCTTACAGTCATCACCTTGTCAACCCACTTTGAGACAGTTAGGATCTTTGTATCAGCAGGCACCAGCTCAATCTCAACTTAGTGTTAGAGAGGCAGCTCTTCGAGATTTTCAAAGTGAAAAAGGCCAACAACTTATCAAAGAGGTCAATCAATATAGGTTGAGTGTGGGGTTGCCGGAATATGATCCTATAGGAAATTTGCTTAAATTGAATAAGAATGAGAAGATTTCTGAAGATGATTCATTGGTCCAGTCTCCCCAGCCACCATCTCTAACTGAGCTTGAATGTGAAAAATTAGAAGAGACCGAAGAGATTACAAGTCTAAATATTACAAGTTCTACTAATTCTTCTGGTATATACATAGTAGTTAAGCATGATTCGCTCATTCTGAGAGTTGGCGACAAGGATGTGGATCAAGTTGATTTTGATGAGAGTAACATTCCTATAGTTTCAAAAGAAGGGTTTAAAGTAGACACATGTGGTGAGGTTGTCCCTAGTATAAGAGATTTTGAGGATGGTGTGAAAAATGGTTCAATGAAAGACCAAGAAGAGGATCAACGGTACAAAATTGAATTTGAGAAAGAGGATGTTGTACTGTTGGAGTATAAGTTTATATTTTCTCATGGAAAGGAGAACCACTACAAGAGATTCATTGTTGCTGCTGAACATGGTTTTTTCTGGTATCAAGATGGGTACTCTGACTGATTCGCCATGGAGTCCGGCTAAAGACTATAACACAATGCTTATTGGGAGGCAACCCAAGTTTTAATTTGCTTTATTTATTTTCTTAAATTTGCAAATAAGTTGGTGGTTAAGTTTTTTTTCCTGATTATCTGGAGATCTTTGATTTCTGGATTTTCGTGGTTTTTCTTAATCATCTATTTTTTCGATTCGTTTTTTCTATTTTATTTTAGTTTGCAAGGTTTGTTGGAAGGGCGGAACTCTGGTGTCCAATGGTGCTGAAAATGAAACATCCAAAATTCTGAAGAAGTTGGTCGTGTGTTTGGATGGCAGTTGCAACAATTTATTCAACAATTGCGGTCCTCTGTTTTGCATTCCCAAGGTTGTGTCGTTTCTTTTCATTCCTTTTGTTTATGCCTTTTTTTTTTATTTTCACTTGGTTGCTTGTCTTTTGTGTTTTATACATTGAGGGCAATGTATACTTTAAGTGTGTGGGAGAGGAATATTTGTGTTTTGTGTTTATCTTTCTTAAATAAAAAAAAAAACCCATAAAAATTGAAAAAATACAAAAAGGCCTATGATGAAGTTGGTTTGATTATCTATAACATGTAAGAATTAGGCTATTTTGAATTGTATTGCTTAACTTATGTATTTCTATATGTTGCTTTAAATACCCTGCTTTTTATGCACTTAGTCGTGACTGTGGGATAAGCCTAAAGTGAGACATAGTTGCATGGGTTTGATGTAGATATGCCATGAAAAGTTGTTTGATTCCCTCATACTTATATGATTTGTATGTGGAACCCATCATGTTGTGAAGGAAAAGTAAGGCATTAACCCAATATCAGCCTTTAAAAAACCTTATTGCTTTGACACTTTTGTGTTAAGTAAGTTTGGGGGAGGGGTGTTGGCAGATGCTTCTGAGGTTAGGTTAAATTTAATGAGGGAGAAAAGGAAGAGCATTCAATGTTGATGCTAGCCCCATTGAGAGGTGAGGAATTGGCAACCTAAGCGGAGAGTCCTCAGGCCTGGGGAGGAAAAATAGATATATAGACTACCCTAAATTGCTGAGCCACTATGTATAGGAGTGGAAAAATGCTCTGGGTAGTGGCCTGAGTCGGAAAGAGTCCTGAAGAAAAGCCGCATGGACCGAAGAATGGGTTACGAGGGGGAATAGGTTGTCTGTGAGATAAGTCCTTCTATTTTATAGCATGTCTGGTGGTCCATTGCATTGAAATATGGTATGAAATATGAGTCTGTTGTTAAAGTAAAATGGCATATTTGTAGTAGAGCTTTTGTTTTCTATGTTAAATGTAAAGTGATGTCTCTAAGAAACGAATCGCACACACACAAGTGTGGGGGCTAAAAGTGTGTATGGTTTGCATTTTGTTAGATAGTGCATATTAGAGGTAATCGAGGTCTTTGTGTAATATGATATTAAATCTCTGAGACCGCCGAATTAAATAACTAAATATTTTTGTTTGTTTTAATTCTTGGGCATGCTTGAGCACAAGCAATAATTTAAGTTTGGGGGTATTTGATATGCTTATATTTTACCTATTTATTATATCCCTAATTTGTGATTTTTGCAATATATTTTGAGTACAAATGTGCTATTTATGTGATTTTATCTTTAATTGTAGGTTTTGTACTCAAATCGAAGAATTATTGAGGTTTTGGACTAAATTGAAAAGAAAAAGCAACTCAAAGGGAGAATTGAAGATTTGATAAATTGACAAGGAAGAAATTGAAACACCTGAAGAGTTGGAGGAGGTTTAATTTAAATTGGCTTGAAAAAAAAAATAACTTTCTTATTCCTGAAGAAATAAGGTTTGAAGAAAGCCTATAAAAAGAGGATTAGAGTTTTATTTTTTGAGGAGAGACTGAATCCTAACCATCAGCCTTGAACCCCACGCCTTATCACCCAAACTTTCCAGACTGAATCCTAACCATCAGCCTTGAACCCCACGCCCCATCACCCAAACTTTCCACACCATCAGCCCTCCTCCAAACTTCTCACGCACAAAACCCTCCCCCAACTCCACGACAAAACTCCGCCAACCTCCACCATCACCACCAAACCCCACGCCTCCACGCACCAAATCCATCACCTCCTTTTCCTTTCAGTCCTAACACCCCCACGCGACCAGCACCATCATCGCCAAGAGGAGCAGCATTGGATCAATTTCCGAACTCAATTTTGGACTTCTCTCTCCCGGGTTTCATTGTTTTATTTATTTTTGAGATGATGTGTAGTTAAATTATTTAATCTAGGGTTTTGGATGTAGCCGCCGTACTATTTAATTTAATTTAAGTTATGATTATGACTTTTTTCATTAATTAATATTTATTATTCTTGTTTTTCATCCATGTGAATACATGATCAATATTTACATGCTTTAAGGTGCTAGCTGAAGTAGCGAGAGTGGAAGGATAGTATTAGTTTGTAGGAATAATAAACTTAGGTAGTGAGCCACGAGAGTAGGAACACCGCCTTTGCGACTAGTAATTCCAAAGTTCTTAATGTGCTTTTATTAATCCCTATAGTCACGAGAGTAGTCATATGGTTAATCTAAGTAAGAGGATGATGACACGAAAGTGTATAATTCTTAAATTGGTGAATTGTCGTGAGATTAATGAGAGTCGAAAGTCACATATCTATATATTAAATTAAACTGAATAGTCGGTTGGTGAACCCTTTGCCCTAGGTTTTTCTTTTACTTATTTATATCTTTAAATAATTGCAATTGATAGTTTTAGGTTTAGATTAGTTTAAATTGATAAATTGTCAATCTAAATAATAATAAGAAATAATTTTAACCGGTACTTGGTAACCTTCTCTGTGGGATCGACCCTACTTTCTGCTTTACTGCTAGTAATTGCATTAAGTAGGTAATTAATTATTTGGCTAGTGTGACGACGGCTTGTCAATGTAGCCATTAGATCTAACCACAGCTTCTTCCTTTCTTCAATTTCATTAGTTGCATAAATTCCCGTTTAATAAAACAGCTTGTTATTCTTGCGAAGCATAACTAGCCAGTGTAAGAATTGAGCTGACTAATTAATTAAAGTGATCTCAAGGTTGTCATCCTACCACACCATGATTCTTCCTTTATCGTGACTGCTATAGTTTGTAAGCCACAACCAGTTACTCCAATACTGACCTGAATACTTCTCCACCCCTGTCTTTTACCATTTTGGTCTCAACTACACAAATCATATGTACTTATTTATATTAATAAATCTCTGCAACTCATTTTGTTTCAGGGAAAAGTTTAAACCCCTTATATTCCACGTTAAGATGCTTGACATGGGAAGATGGTCCAGAATCAAGAAACACCATTATACTGACTCCATTTTCCTCATGTGTCTTGACTATATTAGTAGATCCATCCACATGTTTTTTGGCCACCCCAGTTTGGGATAACACAACAACTATGTCCTTAGTACCTTTGCTAACATAGCTAACTCCTAACTCATGAGTTTTACTATCTGTCATCTCAGCCCCCTTCTCCTGAGCCTGTGAACAATCATTCATAAGCAACTCCTTATTAGAAACCTCAGCTAGTCTTCACAACAGGACTCTACTCAGCATCCTGATTTATCTGATTCTGCTTCAGCTTGAGTTCATCTTTTATCATTAGTTACAACCCTTCTCCAATCTGTTTGAACCAGCTTAGCTTTATTTCCAGGAACCTCATTCTGCGTCCTACACACCTCTGCCAAATGACCATAATCCTTACAACAATTGCATCTAACAAGCAACCACTCATAGACAACCTTCTGAGTTTTGACATTACCATTCTCATCCTCAAAAATAATTTTATCTGGGACTGACTAAGTAATTTCCATGTCAATCAGAACCCTAGCAAATTGTACTCGACTCCTATTAATAGTGAAATCATCAGAAGTTAAGAGATTTCCAATTGTGCTAGCCAATCTGCTAATTAATGAAAGAACCCAATATTTAAGCTCAAGTCCATGTAACTGGACCCAAACAGGTACCCTCTCAACATCCCTATAATTTAGACCCTTTTCCGTATCGCAGGGATTAACAACAAGGGGTTTTGAACAAAAATGGTATAAATTAACATTTAATACTTCACCTATAGCATGAACATTAGTGAATCTAACAACAAAAAGACCAGAGGGAAGTCGAATCACTTTGTCAACACCAAATTGTCCCCAAATCTTTCTGAAATGTGCCTCCATCACCCATGTTGGGGGATTTGATCCCACAAAGCACACAACTGACGATTCCCAAAAATCTGCTTCAATTTGCACATCTTTCTTTTGTATACGACAAATTGTTTGCCCAGCAACTTTCTGAGGCGGAACAAATTGCAGCTTCCCATTTGGCTTATTCACTTTGTCAGTAATCAATTGATTACAAGGCCTCTGCATCTCATCCTTCTCAACCTTATCTGCATGACAACTGCCGTCTAGGGTTATTTGCAAACCCTATGTTCAACAGCATCTTTCAATTACCAGTTTGACACCCAGCATTAAGTCGATTAAGACTCCCCACTCTTCAAGAATTATCAACAATTGGAGGCGTATACTGTTTCCCCATATGCTTCTCCGTCGTTGTCGACTTGCCTTCAATCTCAGCAACCAACTGGTTGAGCTCATCTTCTTGTCGCAGAATGGATCTCCTCGACAATTCTTTCACCTTAGAACTCTCCCCACAGGGAGATCTTCTTGTCAGATGATTCGCATCCACTTGTTATTCATTTGTCTTTCTCGAATTCGTCTTCTTCTCCTTCCTTTTCTGGCCAGCCATAGTTGGCGTATGTTACTAAACGTACGCTGAGAGAATGAAGAGAGAGAAAGTATTTTAGTTGTTTCCTTCCTTATTAATGTAAACTATAATTTGTGGTTACACTATGTAGGACAAATTTTTAATTGACAAAAAAAATCTAGATATTTCGATATATGTGAAAATATATTTTTAAAAGTTTTTCGTCCTTCAAAAAAGCGTATTAGGTGAAAGATAAAGCAAAATGAAAATGCCTTATATTAACGACTGGAGGGAGTATTTTTTTCTCATCCCGTCAAATATCTGGCTACACTCCGCTTCAATCCTGGAATGTGTTGGGGATTTATCCAGGAAAGAAAACCCGATATGCAACGCAATAAGTAAGATAAGACCCATATAGACTCAATAACTCAAGCTAATGGGTTCTGAGTTTATCTTACTTATTAACTGAATCACATGTTCTCATACCTCCAATGTGGGATTCAAAACCCTTGCCACATGACCCTCAACATTCTCCCCCGTCATGGACAATCTCTACATCGGGCTTCCAAATTATCTTAACAACCCCAAATTTGTACTCCACCTGAGTAATTGGGCCGCCCATCCCTACATTTTCGCTCGTAGTGGGCCTTTAATTACCTTGGTTCAGTCAGATCAACCAAGATAATTTGGGCTAAGTCACCTACCCAACTGGCCCATCCTGGGCTCTGATACCAGTGTTATGGCGGAAAGGTCATAAACTCAATACACTACGTATAGAAGCAAACCCCATAACCCTAGTTACTCAGGGATGAGCGAATACGTAAGGATGGGCGGCCCAGTTACTCAGTATAGAACTAATCATAAATAATCGGATTCACTATAATAGAAATAAATGAAGTACCGTAATACTCCTAGTTATTTTATGAAGAACAAATAAAATTCAATATTGAAGAGTTTCTTCTTTCATTACAGATCCAACACTAGATATACAGTCTCTTGATTGCTGATAATGTTTTTTTCTTCCTACTTACGTTATGTCCTTCATATATTAAATTAATACTTCTGTCTTAAGCTGTTTGTTCAGTTTAGATTTTCACTTTTAATACAATTTATACTACAAATGAAAAGTCAAACAAAACAATCAATTCGAGATATAAATGGGATAGGGACAATGACAATTTCTAGTGAAATGGAATTGTGATGTAGCAAAACCCCAATCAATTGATTGAAGAACATGAACAAGTAACCAAACCATCAATCGCCTCCAACAAATGATCAAGCGACTAGTAATCTCTTCGATTAACGATTATATGTTAACCCTAAACACAAATCGAAATCGACAATGCTTTCAATTAACGATCTTTCAGTTCGTTGAAAGACCGGAACCTAAACACCACTAGTTTTAAATCACCAATACAATGGAACAAAATAAAACTATTATACTAATTTACGACCTTTGATCCAATGAATGGAGCACCGAAAACTAGGTTTGAGAGAACTCTCAATATTTTTATAAAATCAATCAACCACCGAATTACAATGAGGCGGCTAATGCCTTTAAATAAGAAAGATGACATAAAATAAAGCCTAATCTCAACTAAGTAAAAATGACTAAAATACCTCTTGAATGGACCCTAATTTATTCTGATCTACGCCTCCATCAAATAGTGACTTATGAAAAGAAAAAATATAACCACATAAGTATATGTACTTATTAATTAAGAGTAAAAATACAATTCTGAAAGGAAAATAAAATTTCACCGTGAAAGTAGCAGAAAAAATAAAGAGTCATAATATTACATATCAGTCACTATTTTTTATCACTGTATTTATGATTTTCCATCTATAAACTACTTTAGAATTACAACTTCCAAAAATAAAAAAATAAAATAACGCGCGCCGAACCAGTAATTAAAAAATTTAATCATATTATAAAATAATCCTGCATTTTTTTTAAGGAGGAAAGAGGCAAAATTATATCTCATTTTACAGTTGGCGGGTTTCGAAAAATGCCATTGCCATTTAAGCTACGAGTAGTCTTACCGACTACCGACTATTAAATCTACATTTTTCATTTGTCAATTGTCAATAAATTTTTTTGTCCAACTCTATCGTGTTTCTCGGAGAAGAAGGGTAATGGATAAAAAGGTCAAAGATGTAGTACTAATGGATAAGAAGAAGGTGAAAGCAAAAAGTTACTACACAGTTGTGTTCAATGCAAAATGTTCATTAACCAATATTGAGTTTGGTTAATGATTTTAAACGCAATATGAGATTTTTTGTCCGAGGAAATTATTTATATGATCTATTGATTTGATGATATAAAACCCGAGAATCTTTGTTTTCTTTTTCTTCTTCTTCTTTTTCTTTCTGTTCATTTTTGCTCTACAAAAAGCTCATCATCTTTTGTATATTGTTTCCAAACCCAAAGTTTCCAGCACACTGTTGCAAGAAATAGGAGGTTCAATTTAATTTCCAACTGCACATGATGATCTT
Organism: Oldenlandia corymbosa var. corymbosa; assembly: GCA_949775105.1. Lineage (NCBI taxonomy): Eukaryota > Viridiplantae > Streptophyta > Magnoliopsida > Gentianales > Rubiaceae > Oldenlandia > Oldenlandia corymbosa. Next base: position 5,296,952 of record OX459123.1, read on the forward strand.
GTCTTCCCAAAAACCTGGTTCTAACGTAGTAAAATATAGTACTACCTTCGTCTAAAAAAATAGTCCAATTTATGTTTTTATTTTTAGTTCAAATTATACTAAAAGTGAAATCTCATACGGAACAATAATTGGAGGATGAAAATAGTCCAATTTATGTTTTTATTTTTAGTTCAAATTATACTAAAAGTGAAATCTCATACGGAACAATAATTGGAGGATGTTTTGCTGAGATAACAATGGAAATGTTTTACATCTTATTTTTCTAACCCAAAACAAATTAAAAGGGGGAGAAAAAAAAAGAAAAGAAAAAAGAGTGAGATGGAGACCAATTTGATAGTTGATTGATGATGAGGTTTTCGATATTTTAACGAATCTGGGTGGGTTTTCTGATACCCAACTTTTGTTTGTTTATTGAAAAACAAAAACGGGAATCATTAGCAAACCAACCAACCATCTTCGTACAAATACGAGAATATATTTGCTGGACACGAAATTGACTTTTCTCTGAATCTACAGAAAACCGTGTTTCTCATTCTTAAATCAAACTTCTTATTCATCATTTTTGTCATGAATTCTTCCTAGATCTAGGAAGATATATACTGTTATAGTCTATAATCTGGTATCCAAAAAATCCTCTGAAACAACAACAGATGGCTTGTGCTGATGAAGTAGTAACGTTGTTGGATACGAAGGTGAGCATGTTTGGGATGAGATGCAGAATAGCCCTGTCTGAAAAGGGCATTCAGTATGAATACAGAGAAGAGTTTCTGCGAAACAAGAGCTCACTTCTTCTCGAAATGAATCCGGTTCATAAGAAAATCCCTGTTCTGATTCATAACGGGACGCCCGTTTGTGAATCCATCATCATTGTTCAGTACGTAGACGAAGTTTGGCCGACCGAAAATCCGTTGTTGCCTTGTGATCCTCATCAGCGCGCTCAGGCAAGGTTTTGGGCTGACTTCATCGATAAAAAGGTAACAACAAGAGATACTTCCGCTTAGGATTATCCTCATTTATTGTTAATTATATATGTTCTTTTGTTACTTAAATGAAGGCTTATGATGCTGGAATTAATGTGTGGATCACGAAGGGAGAAGAGCAAGAGATAGCTAAGAAGAAATTTATAGAACTTTATAAAACTCTGGAAGGGGAGCTTGGAAATAAGCCTTATTTTGGAGGGGACAAGTTTGGATTCTTAGATGTGGTTTTGATTCCTTTCTACAGCTGGTTTTATGCGTACGAAACCCGCGGAAACTTCAAGATTGAGTCAGAGTGTCCCAAGATTGTGGCTTGGGCTAAAAGATGTATGGAAAGGGAGAGTGTGGCTAAGTCGCTTCCTGATCCTAAGGAGGTTTTCGAGATTTATGAGTCTGTTCTTCGCAGGAAAGGGTTACTTGTGTAAGGATTAATAAACATCATCATCTCATAAGGACCTTCGAATGTAATTATAAACATTAGTTGTTTGTAGTTATGGAAGGAAATGGAGCTGCCCTGCCTTTTTAATTAGTATGTTTAGCTTAGAAATAAAGGCCCCGCCTTATGTTGTTATTAAGAGTGACAGAGTCTAGTGGTGAATTATATTATTTGAATACAATCATAGGTTGATTGTGGTTAGTTAATAGTTCCTGCAATGGGTGAAATCAAGACAAATGCCAGACTAACGTGTCATACGTTCAGGGGAGAAAGCAGAGAACAAGAAACACACTAGCATTTTAGTGCCATTTTCTGAAGATGGTGACTAGTCCCCTGGGAAGATTAGTGGTGGAAAAGTAGTGTCTGAACCTGATTTACACAGTATCATACCACTATTTCAAGCATAACCATGCTCTGTTTCATATGTAAATACTCAAGTTTGGGGTTATTTGATAAAAGTTAAAATAAATACATTTTTATTTTAGCTTTGGAAGCACATCCTTCAGTCTCATACGAATGATTTTGGAGATGCATTTGTAAATTACCTTACTACATACAATGGGCATATACTCTGAGGCATTCTGTGGACTATCATTTTTAGGTATCAATGCCAGTATAGTAGAGTTTACTTGCTGCAACATCTTGCCAGATTGAAAAAAAAACCTCCAAGACTACATGTTCTAAATCCTTTTTCACTATTCTTATAGAATCCACTTCCATACTCACTAGGTCATGGACTTTTAGTGCTATTTATCTCCACATGGCCTTCTTAAATCTCCTGTGTAGTGACTTCTCTTAACAATCTCATCTTCTGTTGCCATTGCAGCATTGGTCCTTGCTTGGACACATTCATCTGAGACTGTGGCCTTAGATTATTTTCCCCTAGTTGGGCCTTAAAAAATCAATAAAGTGCTTTTGATCACTTCCCATTCACTAATCATTCCTTCTACTTCCACAATAGAGCTTATTGCATAGTTCTCATCCTTAGCCTAGAATGTAAGTAAGCTGTGCATGAATTCCCCAAATTATCCATATCTCCTTTGCTTTTTGCTGAAGAAAGCTTTTCTGGAGCTTTGCTTAATTTAACATACTTATGACATACCTCTCTTTCCAACTGATGCAGGTTTCCATATCAGGTTTGCTGTGTATCATATCATATACTTGAGCCAACTGGCCTAATAGTTATTGAGCCTGATTCTGAATGTCTGAAAATTGTGTGTTGTAACATTAATTTCTCTTGAGCTTAACAGCTAGTTGATACATATTCTTTTCTTTTACTGAATAAGCCCAACTTTCCTCCACCATTTTCTGGAATTGCTTGGCACCACATATTAAAAAATTTAAAAGGCCTTGGTGTTGTGTTCATCCCTCCATCCATCTGTATAAGGATATGAGTGTGATCAAAGCAACCTTCTGCCATTACTGTGGCAATTGAATTAGAATAATTCATCAGTCAATCCCCATTTATAAGTACAATTCTTGAACTTATTCTTGAATCACCGATCTGTTTATCTGACCATGTATACTTATATTCTTGTTGCTTCATGTCTTGAAATTCACATACCACGCTCTTTCGCGCAGTCTCTCTTCAACCTTCAATACATTATTATAATCTCTCATAGGAATCCAAGCCGTGTTATTATTTAGAGCTATACTAATTATTAAAGAGTCCCAATTCCACATCGGTGTTAGGAGAATCTGAGTATCAATATATAAGTTTCATGGGCTACTCTCCTCGTCGCCAATTGATTTTAAGATGGAACCCTATGGGCTTCTGTATGGTATCAGAGCCAGCCCGCGGATATTCAGACTCCAAAAAGCCCAACCAAAAAATATGGATGAGACATGAAACAGTGCCTGGGCTAAAAAAAAATAGGATAAATCCAACCCAAAAATACGTTGGGCTTGCAGGGGAGTCTTAAAGAGTCCCAATCACACATCGAAAATCACACATCGATGTTGGGAGACTCTGAGTATCAATATATAAGCTCCATGAGCTACTCTCCTCATTGTTAATGGGTTTTGAGGTAAACCTAGCTCCATGAGCTATTCTCCTTATGGCCTATGGGTTTTGAGGTGAACCTCATGGGCTTCTGTAGATACTCCCAGCTACTCTCTATCATATTTTAAACTCGAACCATAAACTGTCGTGCAGTAAAATTTACCACTACTATGCAATTCATCCACTTCACAATGTATAAACTGATCACTAAGTTGTATAACCCTAATTCTCAGGATCCTAGGGGTTCGATAAATGGCATATTTCCCCCATCGAATGATTCTAATTATTCATAGCATAATCAAAACCCTATCAATATTTACTCAACATTTCTCTGCTGTCAATTTAGTCTATACTAATCAAACTAACTTGATGCAATGAACATAACCTTCTAACTTCCTTATGTTTAAAGGGCTATTTCGAGCCCCTAACATCCTAGTGTAAGAGATTAATCAGTTTTACCTAGATCTGGGGGAGAAACCATCGCAGCTTTTCCCTTATGCCTTCCCATCCTCAATTTAGCTGTATCCTTCTTATTCAAAGTTGGTTGCTACATATCCTCATCTACCTCCACAAGTAGGCTAAATCCATTTGGGGATTTTGTTATTAATCTTCGAAGACAAAAAAAAAAAAGAAAAAAAGAAATATGTACAAGAAACTGGAAGACAAAGACACGGACTAGAGAGTTCAATTTTATTGATGACAGCAAAATGAAATTGAACACATTTAAACTTGAAATACTGATACAACATTGGACACTGTCCATACGATGGAGAAAACATTTTGAAGTCGATCAAATTGGTAGCTGCCAAGATCAAGTTTCTGAGTCCTTCCAAACACAGACAGGAACGACAATGAACAAACAACTAAACCCTTAAAGAAATTACACACAAATTTAAAAAAGACACATTACGTACTCACGACTCTCTATGGTGAGTATCCACGATTTTTATTCAAGCCTTGAGAATCCCTCAGAGACTTTTAATAACGACAATATCCGGACCGATAGAAATCTGATCGATAACAATTCATTGGTTTGTTATCGGGACCCAGGCAACAATCACTGTCCAAATTGCAGAAGTTTCCAAATGAAGCGCAACACTTGTTGGATTTACAGGATGGATACGTATATAGACCATCGCCACGGGGAAAATTCAGCACAATTTGTATGGGACAGCATTCGCGTTCACTCCCGCAGGGATCACCCAGTTTGGCACAACAGATTTTGTCATTTGGGTCACAAACCGATCTGTCAACACAACAGTCACTATCCGAACTACAAGTACCGGTACCATATCCGAGACCCTGAATGCAACCAGTTCGCGGCGGCAGTGGGGGCGTCTCAGACCCAACTTTCAAAATCAAAACCTAAACCAAGACCATACAGCTCCCTCGAGTGAGCATCACTACTCTTGCTCTTTGATGCCATTGCTGTTGTAAACATATTACAAAGATTTGGTGTTGTTAAGAAGAAGAAGGAAAAAAAAAAAAAAAAGCAAACAAAAAGAAATACATATGGGTTCTGATGAACCAAAACAGATTTTGATGATGCATGCACTATTTCGAATTTCTTGAACCCAAAGCAATCTTGAATACAGCTAGCTGTTCAAAAAAATCTTTACGACTTTTTTTTTATGCAAGGACAAAATCTAGTCAAACACTCCAAAGTAAAATATCGAATCACATACAACATGTGTTTTGGTTCACCCACCACCAGAAACGAAACAATTTAGGAAATAATTAAGCATTGATCAACTCGAAATTAACCAGCAATGAAAAAAAATAAAAACAAATCCAAGAAATCGTTCTTTACGAATCGAGAGAGAGAGAGAGAGAGAGACTTACAGAGTAACATGGCAAGCACCAAAAGCAACAGAAAAGGAATTGATGGTGATGAGGACTTAACCATGGCCATCTTAATTTATTCGCTTAATATCACATAAAAGAAGAAGAAATTGTGTGTGCTTTTCCTATCCATTTTCTGGCTCAATTTATAGGGCTCAACGAGGCTCACAACTCGTCGGTGCAAAGTTTTTATAATCATCCACGAGTCAGTTCTTAATTACTGGTGCATTTTCTACCTCTTCTTCTTCTTCTTCTTGTTTAATCTATACTTGTGCTGTTCTTTTTTTTTTTTTTTGGTTGCCTGCCATGGTTTCTACTTTGCCCGACTAATCCGTTGGTCGACCCGAGTCGCACACCTGCCTGTGGTGAGTGAGTCTCCCAACAAGAGTTTTTTGCATCCATAAAATTTCGAATCCGAGACTTACTAAGCGGCATCAAGCTGCTTACCACTTGTGCCAACCCCAGTTGGTATACTTGTGCTGTTCTTTAATATTTTCGTGTTTGGCGACAATAATAATAAAAAAGAAAAACAAGAGTACCGTCGACTTCTGATTCTGCCGCTCTCCAAGCTATTAATGAGCAACCATTCACGATCACTTTCCTAATCATCCGGATCTGATGATATTTTCCGCTAGTACCCATCATCATTCACGATGATTATTTACTTGTATCTATTTATATACACCATGTGGTCGATGATTAAATCAAGTTAGACATCTTGAGATTAATACCCTTCTTAACCTCTTGGTCAACGGGAAATTTGATTATCTCCCGGCAAAATAGTAGGGTGCATTTTGATAATTGAAGTATTCATTAGTTTCTCTTCCAAAATGATTACCCACTTTAGATCGTAAAATAAAAATTTCAAACTAAACGATCATTTTGAGACGGAATGAGTAATAATTAGTGTGGTTCTTGTTGCGCGTTGTGCAACTTCTTATGTTAATTTGATTACTTTGTTAAATATTATTTTTGTTTAAATTTTTTTTTTATAAAATTAGAATTTGAGTAAATCATGAAGCAAAACACATAACGGTTGAAAAAGATTTGAAAATGTTGAAACTTTTATCAAAAACCGTAAAATAAAAGATGGAAATATTTGTGTAATATTTATATGAGCTTGAAGTTAGAATACTGATGTAGGGACATTTGCTTGCAAAATTAAAACTATGAACGGTTTTTGCCTTTTTGGAATCATAAATTGTAAGTAAAACATCAAATTAAATCATCAATTCACAATTTTTAAATTTAAATTTAACAATTTGAAAGTATTGATGTGCCTATTGCATGTATGATTTCAAATCAAAATCGAGTAACTAAGTCGATGTAAGAGTAACGCACACCTAGATCATACATCTAATAGTATTACAACTGTAAGAGACCAACTATATTGTATTTCACCATACCTTAAGACCCATCGAAAACAGGAAAAATTATTATCGAGAATTTACTAATACATTCAGAAATGGTATTTAAGCTGCTCGAATATATACAGTATATTTTGACAGGAAAAAGGCAAAATGCAAAAGTTTTAAACTACTGCAATATAAGTCTTTGAATGATTATCTCTTGGACAATTTTCTTCCTAATTAGATATGGCTAATGAGGGCTTAATCAACAGTAAGCAAAAACAATCTACATCGAAAGGCATAACTGATCTTTTCAAATAGTGTTCACGAAGCCAACATCATTTTAATCACACTGACTATAACTACTCTCCCACTGAACTTCCGCTTCCACTTTCATTTTCATTACTCTCGCTTCTGCCTCCGCTTTAATTTCAACAACTCCCACTAACGTTGACACTGCAATGTATATATTGCTCTTTCACATCATTAACATTTACTTAATGCATAGTTGTTGCTATCTTACAAGAGATTTTAAGTCAGCAACAATTCCGACAACTTTGTAACGACAAACTGTAACAGGAAAGAAGAGCATAGGATATAACCCTTTAAACAACATGCAATTTCTTAGAGACTGAGACATTTATTCAAGTACTAGGGCTTCTTCCATCACGCTACGCGCGACCGGGTCATCAAGTTAATAAGAACTCGAATATCAACTAACCACTATGGAAGACTTTGTCACAGCTACTTAGCGAAGTTAAAAAACCAAAGTCACAAGCAAAATTATAATAAACAACAATCCATTACCATAATGGTCTCTTAGAATTAAAGTGTAATAACATCCAAATTGAATGGCAAAGGCAGAACCACAATAACCTGTATAATCATAATAAAAAAGACAACTACATCAAAACAAACCCGTACTCTTGGTTAGGAATGTTTTGAACAATTTTGTTGCGCACATTAAGCTACTCTTCAAAACTTAATAGTATTCCACTAAAAATGGTCGAAATTCCTTGAAGCTTTCCTCCATCCATAAAAAATATAGTATTTTACTATCGTGTTCATAAGAAGCACCGAGTTTCATTTGATTTTAATTATACATTTACCCATTCATACGTAAAGACGATTTTAAAGTCTACTTAATCGATAAACAAAGGTTATATGCATAAAAGCCTAAATGAACAAGTAAAAGAAGGGATAGAATGTGACAAAGCCTGGATTTGTATAGTGCCTTAGGACGGACGGCGATGATGATCTAGGCGGTGGCGGACGGCCTAAAGCCTGGAAGACAGAGCTTCGAGTGTCTCCGGAGGGTAGACTCTCTAATGCTTAAGTCAATAAAAGAATAAAAAAAATAGAGATATAGGTACGTGTATCGTGTGTAGAAGGTGTAGAAGATAGGTAGAAGATATCCTTTATGAGAGAGGCACCACCTCTTTATATAGAGGTGGTGTTACCTGTTTCCTGAAACCCTAGCAGAATAGGTTAAGGTGGTGGGTTAATCTCCAAGTAACCTAATCCTAGGCCCAATAGGCTTAGGGTTAATTTATGACTCGTCAAGTGCCCCTAGCAAGCCATATTCTCGAGATTTGATGAGAAGAATATGGGTTGCTACGAGTGTTGATGTCTCCTCGAGTTTCGTGGTGTTGCCCCAGTTCTCGAACTCTTTCGTTCTCGGGTGTCACCTATACAAGATAAAGAAATATAAAGTGGCTCGAGGAGATCTTAGTGAGTTCTTGATTGGAAGGGGGAATCCTGTGTATGCGAATTAGGAGGATGGCGCCTAAATTCTCTTATTTGAAGGTGAGAAGCATGTATTTGCCTATCGTGCCGGTCTTGTGGCTGTGCCCATCTAGTAGGTCTTATCTGGCCGTTACCTGTCTAGCGGGTCTTTGTGTCTTTGTGGATCGTGCCCGTCAAGCAGGTTTTATTTAAACCTGGTGCTCGTCTAACGGGTCTTTCGTTGATATGCAATTTCACTCAAAAAAGGCAACATAATATAATAATATGTTTATTGGAGATAAGTCAAAGCTAAACAGTAAAAGATCTTTAATAATATTCTAAATCGAAACATCGATTTGCTAAATTATTTAAATAGAATATGAAAGCAAGATGCATACTTGTTTGAGGGAACCTCGAGGAGTCTTTATGATATCCTGAATGAAACGTGAGGCTCACCTGGAATTTTCTTTGAAAGGTTATCTTGATCTGTCACGTACTCTCTGAATTTTCCCTTCTCGAGCCCCTCCTTGATTTGCTCATTTAGTTCATGGCAATTTTCAGTGTTACGCCCATGATCTTTATGGAAAGAACACCATAAGTGTCTTGGGCGCGTGCTTGGATCTGTTGACATGGGACGTGGCACTTTCAACTCATGCTTATGGATCTCTAGGATTTCAGCTCGAGGACGAGTTAAAGGCATATAAGCATCTGCCTTCCTCTTTGCTCGGTCATGGCCTCTTTCTCGATCTCGATTGTGTTTCTTTGTCTAGTTCTTGGTCACGATCTGCCCCTAGGCCTTTAGCCTTGTTCTCGAGCGACCTCTTCTCATAATAGTGCATGCTATCTCGTACTCGACGTAAATCTTCTTCTGCTCGAACTTCAGTTTCAATAATTGAGAAGAGTTATTGTAGCGTAACCGGTGATTCCTTTGTCAATTTTTGTCATAAGTTCGTGGATGCCCCATACGGGTAGAGGCCATTGGTGAAGGCTGCGATGATTGTCTCCTCAGAAACCCCTTCCACTTGAAGTTTTTCTTCGGTAAAGCGGGTATAATAACCCCCAATAGACTCTTCTCGTTCTTGCCTGAGACCCAATAGTTCGGTGATCGTCTTGCGGATCTTCTTCCCTTGGAAGAACCTTGTGTGAAACAAAGTTCCTAGCTCATGAAACGACCGTATGCTTCTCGGGGGAAAAGTTCCAAACCAGAGCTGTACTTGACTCGTGAGATAGGTAGGGAACGCCTTGCACATGAAATCATTGGAGGTATTCCTCAATCTCATAGCACTCTTATAAATTTGTAAGAAAACCATGGGATCAGTATCTCCTCCATAAAATTTCAAATATGGAAGTTCAAACTTCTCAGGCATGGGTGTTTCTCGGATGCGTTGGATGAATGGACTGTCATCCTCTTCATGATCCTCTCCTGCAGGTGCGAGAATCTTGCATAGTTACTCCTCGATGGTTGAAGGTACTCGCGTCAAAGATATGACTGCTCGAGAAAGATGAGCATCTTCTTGATTCATAGTGTGATATTCTCGAGAATTACCCCTAGGGTTTGGCTCTCGATCTTTCGAGAATGTATCTAGGTTATTCACTAAGAGTTATCGCTGATTGCCATCGAGCTCATGAAAGCTCTTCACAAAATCTTGGAACTTGTTGAACAAGGTAGGTTGAAATTTGAAAAAGGCCTCCATGAGGTTTTGATCAAACAAACCACCAAACGACCTGTTAGAGGATGGTTCCGCCGGAGTTGGCTGCTTGTCTTTTTCAGCAGCAGTAGCAGTTGTTTGCTGTTTTCCTTGATCCATGAACGCTGGTGATGTTGCACAACGTAAAGCACCAACAAATTTCAACTTCGCTTCAAGAAATTATTTGGTTGCGAAAATCAAACGAATCGGTCCCACCGGGCGTGCCACTTGACGAAGCTTGGATTTGTACAGTGCCTTAGGATGGGCGGCGATGATGATCTAGGTAGCGGCGGACGACCTAAAACCTGCAAGACAGAGCTTCGGGTGGCTCCCGCGAATAGACTCTCTGAGGCTTAAGTCAATAAATGAATAAAGAGAATAGAAAGATAGGTATCGTGTGTAGAAGGTGTAGAAGATAGGTAGAAGATATCCCTTATGAGAGAGGCACCACCTCTTTGTATAGAGGTGGTGTTACTTGTTTTCTGAAACCTTAGCGGAATAGGGTTAGGCAATGGCTTAATCTCCAAGTAATCTAATCCTAGGTTCAATAGGCCTAGCGTTAATTTATGACTCGTCAAAATACGTGTAGTAATCAACCCAGTGGCAAGTACATAGAAGAGCATAAACCAGTTGAAATAAATTTGTAGAAGAACATAGCAATTTTTGTACCTTGACTGCATTAGACTAACGCAAAATCTATTTTTAATACTCAACAAACCGAAAAAGCAGGGGAAGGGAAACACATCCAGTTTACCCAATGATAATTGAGCAAACTATCCGTAGCTCATAAAACAGAGCATATGTAACAGAAAGAACCAAATCGAAGTGAATGTTCCTGAAGAAAATTTGAAAATTCCAACAGTAAGTTAAAACAGCAAAACTAATCCAATACAATTTAATAATTAGAGAGACTGGTAACGTTGCTAATTCCCAATAGCTTTAGTTTTCCTTTGATCTTAATTCAAATTGCATTTGTAGCTAATTTAAATTGCATACTCAGCCTCAGAAGCAGTCCGAGAAGAACAAAAAGCAGAAGGGTCGCATGACCTACTGGAATTATGCCATTTAATCAGATGTGCTTGTGGTCATTTTGTTGGATGCACTCCTTTCGCATTGAGAAGAAAAGAAAAGCATGTAAGCAAACCGTCATTAATGAAATCTATAAAAACAACAAGAACTCAAACCTACAAGCTAAAAGCATACCTCTACATGCTTACAAATTTTTGAAGTTGTATTGCGTTTGAACTTGAATTCCAATCCATCATTTAATTTTGATGTTCTAATTTTTTCAACAAGTACAAAAATGCTTGAAGAGCTTATATCCGCTTCTTCAAGAACTGAACAATCAATGATCAGCATTAGTCAAATTGGTAACTATATTTACAAGAGTGACAAGGTAGGTTGGAGTGATCAGCGTGGATAAATGCTCTACAAATATAAGGTCATTAGCACCGTTCCTCCTAGCACATTACATATGATTTCACGGAAATGATTTCTTTAATTCACAAGGCACAACTAAGCCAGTTGAAAACCAAATATTTAGGGACACAAGTTCTTAACAAAATTCAATGATTTCACCACTTTAATCTGCATAAGAGAAGGGCAAAAAAAAAAAAATCCTAGGCCACAAACTACTGAAAGAGTTGTAAATCAGAAAAGCGTCTCACAGGAGAAGAAACATACCAATTTTTCTCCGTAGGGGGAACATAGAGTCCGTCTATCAGTTTCAGTATCTTTTTAATACTCCCTCTGTTCCATAATTATTGTCCAGTTTTACTAAAATGAAAGATTATTTTTTGTCAAACTTAATTATATTTTACCTTAAACAATCGGATATACCCCCACATAAGTAATTGTTTAACCACTAAGATTTTATGGATAATGTTTTTTACTAAGGACAAATGTGCAACTTGATCCATAAAAAGTCAAATTGGATAATAATTTTGAGACAAAATTTTTTGGACAAAGTGGACAATAATTATAGGACAGAGGGAATAATGAGATTGAAAATTTTTTTTAAATGAAATTGAGCAAAATTATAAAATATTTGAACAAAACGTAATTTTTATTTTTCAAAAAAGAAATTCAAATTTTGCCGGGATATTGTCAGGAGCGAATAGGACCAATATTGAAAAAAAAAAAAAAACTATTAAAACTAATTGTTTTTTTTTCTTTATAAAGATAGGGACAAAAAACATTTCCAAGCCAGAATTTCTTTTCTCTTCTATTTATATTTTTATTTTTATATTTTGAGTATATTTTTATTATTCGTTTCTGGAAATATAATCAATCGGAAAGAAAAGTAACCAAAACTCTCAAAACAGCTCGTCGTCCTGTGCCGCCACTTTTTCCCACCGCCGGTCGTAATCTCAAAAGACCTTACCACGCAATAGGTGCTCTCTATTTCCTCCTCCAAACCGAAGAATTTTTTATTTTTGATTAATCTCTCAGCTACATTTTGTTGCTTTTGGATTAGTTTTGGTCTTTTTCTTCTTTATCGTTTACTTCTGAATTCTTATGATAAACACTGATTTTATCCTTCTATATCTTTTCGCTGGATTTGTCAGGCAAGTTGAGTAAGAATGGGTTTGTTAATTGATGATGAGTTTTTGTGCTTATTTTTTGCTTTTATATCCGTGGGATATTGGGTATACGACATGTTCGATGTTTTGTTTCATAGTGTTTTCTGGCTTCTGTTCCCAATCATTGTGTTGGCTCAGTTTCTTGCTTCCTCGACGAAATCTTGGCTCATCCTTTATGTTTTCCTGAAATTATGGATATTTATTTTAAGAAACTTCGATGGTTTCCATCAGGATTTTTCAGGATGTATGTCTGTAGACTGTATTCTCTAGACTTCCTACTTTGAGTTTGCAACTGGTTGTATTACTTGTTGTGATTTGTGATTTATTTTTTACTGTTAATTCATGCTAGTCACACTGTAGTTTTGGTTAAGGGTCTGATTTTTGTAGGGGAAATTTTCTAGTCATGCAGTAGTTTTGGTTTAGGGACTGATATTTTTCAGGGTTAGACCAATTTTAGCGAGCAAGTGCTTTTTTTGTGCTTTATGCTTCAAAAGTTTTCTTCCAAGGCTTCAGATCCCAATGTATGTGTTGCCCTTTTTGTGGTTTCTGTTCTTGATGAAGATCTTGGCATTTCTCTTTAAAGTGTGAATGTTTATTTTCAGAATCTTCCAGAGTTTTCAGAGTGTTATTTTCACAATGTAACCCTGCATTATTTGTCCTCAGAATCAACAATGTCAGAAGCGTCGGAACAGAATCCCACTCCAGCCCCTGAAGACAATTCTGAACAGTTTTCCACCATGGCCTTAGAAGCAGAAGGAGAGTCAGAAGGAGGGAAGAAAATGTCCAAGAAGGAGGCAGCCAAGCTGGATCGTCTGCGTAAGAAGCAAGAGCTAAAAGCCGCTGCCACTGCAAATTCGGGTGCTGCTGCTCCTGCCTCTGAAGACCCTTTGGCAGCTAATTACGGTGATGTGCCGCTTAACGAGCTTCAGTCCAAGGCAGTTACAGGGCGCCAATGGACAGAAGTTGGTAAACTTGATTCAGGATTTGAGGCCCAGACAGTCCTTTTTAGAGGTAGGTTGCAGGCTAAAAGGGGGAAGGGTAAGTTGGCCTTTTTGGTAGTGAGGGAAAGGGGCTTTACCGTGCAATGTGTGCTGAATGTTAAACCTGATGTTGTGAGTCCCCAGATGGTAAAATATGCTACTGCCCTGAGTACTGAGTCTATCATTGATATTGAAGGAGTAGTTTCGGTGCCCAAAGTTCCTATCGAAAGTACTACGCAAAAGGTACATTTGTTTATGTTTATTGTACTTTACAAGAATGGAGACTGATGAGTCAGTTGCATATCTCTGTATTTAGCATCAACCTGTAAAGATAGTCTTTATTCATGAAAGTTAGTGATTGGATTTGTGGGTTTGTTGAGGTTGGAAAGTATCACCATTATGCATATGCTTTGCTCAGTAATATTATTATTAATAATGTTTCCAAATGTAGTTGATTTACTTTGGGACATTCCTTGTCAAAAGATAATCCTCTGCTCGGTCCTTTTTTAGGTTGAAGTTCATGTTACCAAAATTTATTCCATAAGCAATGCGGAGCCAGTCCTACCTGTTAACATAGATGATGCTGCGAGAAGTGAAACTGAAATTGTGAAAGCTGAGCAGGTACAGTTTCTTTTGTTTGGAAAGTAGGCCATGCAATTTGTTTGGTGCATGTTTATCTGATATGATTTTGGATTGCAGGCTGGTGAACCAGTTATTCGAGTTAATCAAGACACACGTTTGAATAACAGGGTCCTGGATTTGCGGACACCTGCAAACCAGGCAATATTCCGCCTTCAGAGTGAAGTTGGGATGGTATGTCTACTTTTAACTTGTAAATGCTTGCATGCAGACTACTTCTGGTGATGAAAAGCTGATTTTTGTTATGCATAACTGTTTTTTTTTTTTTGGTGTTACTTTTTCAAGCGTTTCGTCAATTGTCCCTGAAAGTTGATTGGTCCACCCCAAGCTTTTGATAGTAGTTTTTGTTAAATACAGCTGCAAAACTCTAAATTTTGAATTCGTTTTTTTTTTCTTTTTTGTTTTCTCTGCTTAACTTCTATATTTTATACCGTTTGTTTGGAGCTTCCTTTTAGATAACTCCTAACATGCGTGTTATTTGTGGTGTACTTGGTGCTTCTTGTTCTTCTACATTTATCTCATGATACCGTTGTGTCATATTTGTAACTCTGAACATGCTTGTCACTGATGGTTGTACTTAATGGTTCTTGTTCTTCAGCTCTTCATTTGTCCCTAATGGTTCCTGTTCTTCAGTTCTTCATTTGTCTAATGAAGCTGTTCTTTCACATAAAATGTTTTGCTACAAGGTGTGTGACGTGCGGATGATTTAACCTTACCGATTCTGACCGCCTTTAATGAACTTCTTAATGTGCAGTTTTTTGAGCAATATTTGCGAGCTAAAGACTTTATTGCACTTCATACACCTAAGCTGATGCCTGGTTCTAGTGAGGGGGGTTCTGCTGTTTTTAAGCTTGATTACATGGGGACACCTGCTTGTCTAGCTCAGTCACCTCAGCTGCATAAACAAATGGCTATTTGTGCCGATTTCGGGCGTGTCTATGAGATAGGGCCTGTTTTCAGAGCTGAGCGTTCATTCACTCATAGACATTTGTGTGAGTTCGTAGGCCTTGACGTGGAAATGGAAATAAAAGAACACTATTCAGAGGTACTCTATAATTGTTTAAAGATGAAGATTTATTTGCAATAAATGTTGTTCATTTCTTTATTCGGTAATGCAGGTCATGGATATTGTTGATGAGTTATTTGTGTCAATGTTCGATAGTATAAATAAGAACAGTCAAAAGCAGCTCGAGGCAATTAACAGACAGTATCCATTCAAGCCCTTGAAGGTAAATTTATTAAAACAAGTTACAGAGAAAGTATTTGCACGTTTATATGATTGTTATTATTACCATAAAGTGTCAGTCATCAGGTTGTTTCTTGTGTATCTTATTCATGTTGATGAAATCATATCTGACTTTGATATTTGTCGAATTGCAGTACTTGCCCAGGACATTGCGCCTTACGTTTGAAGAAGGGATCAAAATGCTCGAGGTATGATGGATCCATGATATAATAATATTTGTGTTACATATTTGATTATATTTGCCAAATTGAATTAGATGAATTTTTTTTTTTAAATAAGACTGTAACCTTACATTTTTCCGGTTGGAACTTGACCCTCAAATCAGATGAATGATTGTTACATTGTGTGTGTTTATGCAGGAAGCTGGTGTTAATGTTGATCCCCTTGGTGATCTGAACACCGAGAATGAAAGAAAGTTGGGAGAGCTTGTAAAGGAAAAGTACGCCATTTTCTGTTAACTCAATTCTCAATTCATTTTGCAGTTGCTGACATTCATGTATGTGCCAGCTGAATATGATGATTTCCTGAACCCTATGTGCATCTGTTTTTCTCATTGTAGGTATGACACAGAGTTCTACATACTCCACCGGTACCCTTTGGCTGTCCGTCCTTTTTACACCATGCCATGCTATGATAATCCAACTTATAGTAACTCCTTTGACGTTTTCATTCGAGGTACATATCGTGCTTTCGCAATTACTGGCTGATATTCATTATATACTTGCATGCGAACACGAGTCTGATAGTGCTTTATGTTGAAGCTGTGTGATTGAAACCACTTGATGTTCTAGAAACACTTTGATGTCTTAAATGAACACGGGTGCTAAAATTTGAACTATTTGTCTTGATCAGGAGAGGAAATTATTTCTGGTGCGCAACGTGTTCATGAGCCTCAGCTCTTAGAAAAACGAGCTAGAGAATTGGGTATCGATGTCAAAACCATATCTACGTATATTGATGCATTCAGGTAATCTTATATCTTATAATTCTTTGAATCCCTGTAGGCATTACACAATTAATGTTCAGTGACAGTTGAATCTGAGGCATTGATGTGTATTTAGACATTACATGTTTGAGAGAGTTATGTATCTAACCTTTAACCTGTCCATGTAGGTATGGAGCTCCACCGCATGGTGGTTTTGGTGTCGGATTGGAGCGGGTGGTTATGTTGTTTTGCGCGCTGAACAACATACGCAAGACGTCACTTTTCCCCCGTGATCCAAACCGCCTTGCGCCGTAGTTGAGCAACAATTCAAACTGGTGGTTTTATCCTTGTCTGTAGTTTCCCCGTAAATTAAAAGTGGTCAACCTTGTTTTTAGTATGAGAGGTATCAAAAAATTATTAGAAAGGGATGCTTCTATTGTAGGAGATTTCGTTCCATAAGTCTCAGGTAACATTTTCTTATGAAGAGTAATGTAACTCTTATTCCTTTCTCCATTTTCAATCAGGTACTTGGAATAACTAGTGAAATAGGGTTCAGGCTCTGAATATTCTTTGATGAGCAGAAATTAGCTCAGTTTGTGAACGATCCCAAAACTCCCCCACTGTAAAATAATGGTCCACTTTTCTGGAATGGAACAACACAAAAGACTACCATTTTCAAAATTGATACAAGCAAAATCTTTCCTCAGACAAGAACTAATCTAAGCCTCTATGGCTCTGACCATTTAGTCCCAAATGATGATCACATTAATCCTAGTAAACTGAGGAATTTGACATAGAAGAGCATGGTCTTTATGTGGAAGTGGAGAACTGTAAAGCAAAGAGCCTTCTTTGCTGTAAGTGCTGCCGGAATTTATCATGTTTGAGAGGAGTGCAATCAGCAAAATTTTTTAGGGGAAGTAAATGGGTACAGAGATGTTTGAAGACTAAATCAAGTAAGAGGTTGTTGCTTGAAATTTTAATTAGGATGGAGGTTAATGATTTCTCTGTATTCCATTCGCCATAAAAATTAATTCCACCTTGGTGTCTTTTAGTCCAACAAAGACTAAAATGTCTAAATGGTTCTTTACATTTGGGTCTACTTGAATTTACGTCCCTTACATTAATATTTCAATATCGTAGTTCCAAACATTATGTTTTCACACTTTTTTGGTCCCATTTTACTGTTTCTGGCCGTTGACATGCCGAAATTAGGGTATTTTTGTCTTTTAATTTAATTTACATTTTCATTAAAATTTAAATCATTAAAAATATTTTAAAATTCAAATTTCATTATTTAATTGTTAAAATATTATTTATTAATTAAAAATATTATTGTACAATTTTAAAATTTATCATTATTTTCAAAATTACTTTTTTTATTTACTATTTACTTTAAGTACACAGTAAATAGTAATTATGTTGCACTTTTAACTTTGGGCCCACAGTAACTTAAAAAATTAACCAAGTTACAGTAAATAATTCAAAATTTAATTTTTTTTTAAAAAAAAAGAAAAATAAAAAGTAAAACTAAGATTTTTTTTACTCTTACTGCTACAGTAAACCCTAAATGGTAATTATATTACACTTTTAACCTTGTACCCACTGTAACTTAAAAAATATACCGAGTTACAGTAAATAATTCAAATTTTTTTTAAAAAAAAAAGAAAAAAAAACTAAGATTTTTTTTACTTTGACCGCTACAGTGAACACTAAATGGTAATTTTAATACACTTTTAACCTTAGACTCACTGTGACTTAAATAATTTATCGAGTTACAGTAAATAATTCAAAATTCAATTTTTTTTTTAAAAAAAAGAAAAGGCAAATCCACGATTTTTTTACTCTGACCGCTATAGTAAACCCTAAATGGTAATTATGACTTTTAACCTTGGACCTACTGTAACTTAAAAAATTTACCGAGTTACAATAAATAATTCAAAATTCATTTTTTTTTTTTCCGAAAAAAAGGAAAAGCCAAGATTTTTTTTTACTCTGACTGCTACATTGCTTTTTTAACGTTGGACATACAATAACTTAAAAAATTTATCGAGTTACAGTAAATAATTCAAAATTTAATTTTTTTTAAAAAAAAAAAAGAAAAAACAAAACAAAGTAATTGACCGCTACAGTAAACCCTTATGTTGCACTTTTAACCTTGGACCCAATGTAACTTAAAAAATTTATCGAGTTACAGTAAATAATTCAAAATTCAACTGTAGCAGTCAAAGTAAAAAAAAAATCTTGGTTTTGCTTTTTCCCTTTTTTTAAAAAAAATGAATTTTGAATTATTTACTGTAACTCGATAAATATTTTAAGTTATAGTGGGTTCAAGGTTAAAAGTGTTACATAATTACCATTTATGATTTATTATAGCGGTCAGAGTAAAAAAAAATGGTTTGGCTTTTTTTTTTTTTTTAAAGAAATTGAATTTTGAATTATTTACTGTAACTCGGTAAATTTTTTAAGTTACAGTGGGTCTAAGGTTAAAAGTACAACATAATTACTATTTACTTTGACCTAAGATAAATGATAAATGAAAAAATTAATTTTGAAAATAATGTAAATTTTAAAATTTTATAATAATATTTTTAATCAATAAATAATATTTTAACATTTAAATAATGAAATCTGAATTTTAAAATATTTTTAGTTTAAATTAAATTAAAAGACAAAAATACCCCTGATTCCAGCATGTTAAAGGCCGGAAACAGTGAAATGGGACCAAAAAAGTGTGAAAACATAATGTTTGGGACTACGATATTGAAATGTTAACGTAAAGGACGAAAATTCAAGTAGACTCAAATATAAAGGACCATTTGGATATTTTAGTCTCCAACAAATGACAATATTTGTTTAGTCTCGAAAAAATTAGTAGTACTGATCCATTATAACAACATACGCACGCAAATGCTTCTTTATTGACGTGTGACGCTACAACAAAAAATTTTCCACGCCCAGCTATTTGAAAGAAACCATCAACCACAATTTATTTAATTTTAAATGTCAAAGCACATCAAGTGTTTCTCGTGGAGAAAATCCTCCCAAGACAAACCTAAAATACTGAAAGTAAAAACAATAAAACACCCAAATTAATTGAACAAAGACCACTACTTTTCATGATCACACTTCGTATGCCTTCCTTAGGGTATCATTTCTGATTAATAAGTCAATTATGAGTCGCTGAAATCCCAACTAGTGATTAATCTTCCTCAAATACGTTAAACCAAGCCTCGATTCCCTCTCCGCAGCTAGTACTCATCAAAAGCGCAGCATTTTCATAAGGCATAGTAAATGTGCTCACCCAAACTGGCTTTCCCCAACCATAATCAACTTCATACACTGGAAATCTACACCAACTAGTGAAAAGGGACAGCTGAATTTCCCCCTTTGATCTTAGTGCCAAAATTTCCATGAGAGAATTAAGACACTGAGCATCTCCACTTTGTATTGCCTTCACATAATCTCCATCGATTCTCCACAGTGCATTGCTCAAATAACCAACCAAATCAAGATCCGTTTCACCATTTTTTTCAATAGGTATTGCTTGAGTCGTAGACAATATCCACACATTCCCAAATGCTTGATCTGGAAGAGGTGGATCCATTCTAGGCCTCAAGTTCACTGCATGACCTGCCGCGATAACGCTCTTATTTGAGTTTTCAGCTATGGTAGTATCAACAAAACGCTTCCAGAATAACGCGGAAACAGCCTCAACCCTCGTACGGTTGATGTTCATCCCTACTTGTGACGATCCGGAAGCTGATGATTGTTTCAGTTTTGCCAGGATTTCCTTGTCGAACACGAAGCGTTTTGTGACAAGCTTTTCTTTTGTTACTTCAAGAAAACCACCAGTACCACTGCTAGGCAAGTTTATTGGGGGAAATAAATCCGCCATACTAATGAATCTAGGCGCAAAATCTTCATGAGTTATATCATCACCGCGGCAACTTGCAGCCCACGCGTTCATGAAATTCACCGCGGAAGTTCCATCGGCTACCCCATGATACATTTGCATGCCAATTGCAATGCCTCCGCAGTTGAATATATTGATTTGTAGGGCTAAAAGAACACTGTTTGATTCAGTGGGAGTAAGTTGATCAAGCGCCAGAAACTGTTTGTTAACATCCATGCTAGGCTGGTTTATGACATCTGAGAGATTGGCATCAACTATAGTTTCAACAAACAGAACTCCGGAATCATCACAATCTACGGTGAGATTGCCACCGGAGAGTCTTCCGGCTAAAGGATAAAACTGAGTCAAAACATTGGATAAAGATTGCTTCAGCAAATCAGAAATTTTTAGGGAATCAAGCTTAGGAAAATGGTCAGAATTTTTGTAGAAGAAAATCAAAGGGATGTAAACTGAGGGAGCGATTTGGTCGAGGAAGGATAGTTTGTGGGTTCTGAGATGATCGGGTGTTGGAGATGATGGTTTAATCATTTCTTTTGATGTTATCTCCACATTGGCCACCATATTTTTTTTGGTTTCTTGAAATAAGGTTAAAGATGGATTTCAGAAAGTTTTTGCTAAGTATGTAATGAAAGTTGATTTGGCTTTGCCGAGTTGTATATTCCTTGTTGGGGCTCCTTATTTATAAGAAAAGAAATATAGGCAATACATTTCAGCTTGACTGTTGAGAATTATGTGAACAACTATGATTGAAGTCGACACTCGACAACTTTTATTGAATAATAAGAAGCATGGGTTCGACGTTCTATTATATTAATTGTATGATGAGAAACGATATTAACAACCTTTTTAATTGGGTTGGAGGGATTGTAATATGAGTTCAAAGTCAAATTTCGGGAGCAATTTAAACAATATTTTTTTTTTCCTTTTTTGTCTTCTTAAAAAATAGGTTTATCTACATACATGGAATCAAATACTGAATGAAATATATTATACTTCCTCTATTTTTAAAAATTATTGTCTTATTTGAAAATTTACTTTTAATACAATTTGTGTTAAATATGAAAATTCAATCTGGATACTCATTTCGGTTCAGCAGGAATGGAGTGGCGCCGAAATAACACCTCGAATGATTGATCATTTTCGCCACACTTTAGCTACCCATTTCGGCAAGTTGATTAATTAGTAGTTTAATTATTATTGTTAAACAACTTACACTACTTTTATTGTCCAAATTAGGCTCGCACTCCTACCATTGACAATTGATACATACTTGTAAAAATATGGGAATGTGTCTTTGCTGTCCCGGAGAGTTTGCATCAATTGGTGCATTGTCTTTTTTAAGTATTTAACAAAAGGCATTGTTATACTTTTGAGATAAAATCATTATGGAAAAAGATTGAATAAAAAAGGTTTGGGCTTAATGAACCCCATGATTCACGACCACATGGTTAGTTGCTCTAACAATGTCCCTTGCAAAATGCATGTAGCTAAAATATATCCCTAGCAATAAACTAATCACAACACGCGGAATGCTTACATGACTAAACTAATTTGCACTAATTTTAGTACAAATCTGAAATCTGAAAGTGAAATTTTTAAGGAACAAAGGTAGTAATTAACTAAGGCTAGTATCGGTAATCATACATATATTTTACCATACAAACCACAAATCAATAAATATGTTGAAAGAGATGTGTAATTGGTGACCTACTGACACTTCACAAGCTCACCTTGAAATACCAGTATCTATTATTTTTCTGCCACATAATGATTTGTCAACTACTAAAACTTAGTTTTATGATTAATTTAATCATCCCGTGTTAGAATAATTGACTTATTAATGTTTCTTGGACAAAGTAATCTTTCATTTCATTTGTCAACTTTCAATCTTTATTTAGACGTACGAAAATTTTGCAGAATTCATTTTCAAAACTTTAGTTGTAATTTTCGAACTATCAATGTGGAAATTCTAATGTGGATCCCCATGAAAGTGTATTACACAAACGGAAAACTACGTGAGTTATTTTTCCGTGAAATTGGGATTTTTTCTGAAATATTTAAAATCTTTTAACGAATTATCTTTTAATCTATTAAAATGAGAAAATGTGTTGTATATGAAATTTATAGTATTCTACGAGATCTATCCAACAACATTGTCATTGATATTTTTTACGAACTGGAAAATTATTAAAATTTTCTAGGATGAAATGAAGAAATTGTATATTCCTTCATATGAACTTGTTGAAAGAGATGGAGATTCATTGAGTTCATATTGAGTGGATCCTGATCCATGGTTGATCCCCTTATTTTTGGGGCATTAACGCTGAAAATTTCCTAAAACCAATTTAATTGGTTGATCCCCTAGCTAAAATTATGAAATTTTCTCCGCAGAAATGATAAAATTATATATTCATTTAGATAAATATGCAGTTAAGAAAAAAAGATATGGTGTTGATTTCATATGGATATACAATATAAAAATGATGGATATTGTGTTGTTATAAATTTTTGTATGTTTTGGTAAAACCAAATAATAGTGGGCAAAAAAAGATAGGCATACAACACAAAAAAGATGGATAATTAGCACCAAAATAATGTATAAACAAATTAATTTAACATTTATTTATTTCAGATTAAGTTACTAAAAGTGGGCAAAAAAGATGTACATGCAACACAAAAACAATGGATAAGCTATACAAAAATTATAGATAAAGAACATAATAAAAATGGATATGCAAAACCAACATGACAATGATTATATGCCTTAAGAACATCTTAAACTGTTCATAGACACTTGGAATCCTGCACAATTTGGCCGGCGACAGAAACATTATTGGGAAACTGTCCCTACCGCTCTTCCAATAATTTCAACTAAATACGAAATTATCATAACATCTGAATTATTAGAGAATATTTTCTTCATTGTTGAAAGCTTTCTAATTTATTTCTTGATTTTTTTTTCCAACAAATTCCCTTGAACCTTTTCACAAATCTTGATCTTTCAATAGCTGACCTCACCAGTGAAACTCCTAGACTTTCTCGATTCCAACATGGCGAAAACCTTGAATTTCATTCCAACTAAAACTTTATGCAAAACCGGTTTTGAGATCTAACATTTTCTTATGAGCTGTAATTGAGGGCGGCAATAGGGTTGGGTATGGAGAAAGGGGAAAATGCATAAAGGGGGGACAAGAGAGGAGAGAAAAGAGATACCAAAAAGAGAACATGTTTTATCTGTTATCTTGGGTTTAATTTGTGAAAGGCACCTAATTAACCCCAGTAGCCATTTATTTGTTTTGTTCCATCTTAGTAAATATTTTGTTTTGAATTAATCACTTCGAACTTTGACATATCTTTGGTCAGACAACATTACAAGCTAGTAAATTTTTCATCTATTTTGAACTTTCATAGGTTCAAAACTCAAAGAAGTGTATGCTTGATTGCATAAGGGTTGAAGTGGTATTATTTCAGCAATGATTTGATCACATAGTTTTTGAGCTGAGATTATATACCTTTGATCACATAAATTTAGAGAAGATGTACTTTGGTTTTTATATGGTTGTTGTTTTAGGTTGTATGAAAAAAAAAGATCAAAAATAAAAAATTTAAATGGGCAGTGTGTTTGGTTGGTTGGAGTACGTAGCTCCAAAAGTGATTAAGGGAAGTTAGATGGCCTAGTTGAGTTTGTGTCCAACTCTATTTATTGAGCTGAAAGATTATATAGGATGGCATTGAAATGATAACTTGTATAAAAACATCGTTGAGCTTTGTTTGAGTCTAAGTTGGGTGATAAAGTTACGATTCTAAGAGTGAAAGACCCTTTAGTTATGCTTAAATTTGTTTGTGTGATTAAGTATGCATTTTCCTTCGATATCATCCTATATATCCTTTTCCTCCTCACTTTTCCTTAAGCCCCGTTACAATCGAATCACAATCCTTCGTTTTGTCCATTTACTAATGTTTAGTGCGATGATATATTATCTTGATAAACCAATGGTTATCTTACTTTTTGCATTACTTTGAGAGTTTTGCTTAATATACACTGACCTTAAATACTTTGGGCGTGTCGAGTTAACTTTTTTATGTGTGGAATGATTTTACTGCAATTGAGTTTGAAAAGATAATTATGGTTGGGATTAAGTGGTATACTTGAAATTTTGTTATACTATATTTTAATCGAATTCATGTTTGAAACCTTAAGCATGGCTAACAAACTTGTTTTTGAAATACTTTTTAAAATTGTCAATCTTTGATGAGGTTACTAGCTCATAATTGTTTGATTGAGGATAAGCTAAATACTTAAGTTTGGAGGTATTTGATAAAAGTTCAAATAAATACATTTTTATGCTCTTCTCTATAATATCTTTTCATGAAAAATCTAGTGACTAATAACTGAATTTGGTACTTAAATGGTTTGAAATAATTTCGTAGGACAATTGTATTTTATGAAAAAAATATGAATGATTTCCAATTCAGCACAACCATGCATGGACATGCAAAAGAGGTCCATAACTTTTTGAGTGTTGAGTTGTTAGCTCAAATTCAGAGGAGATGAGCCAAGGTTGGAAATTGAAGTTCAAAAAAAGATGATTTTAAACTACAAATTAATTTCCAAAATTTTCTCAATAAGTCTTTCAAACGTTTTTCTAAGGAGAAAGACAATTTTAAATTCCATTTCTACTAGCTGGCAAAAAAAGCCAAGAGAAGAAAAAAGGTTCACTTTTGCTTGAAGTTAGTTTCAGTGAGTCCTTCAAACGTGTTTCTTTTTTTTTTTTTGAAACATTAGTTACTTGTGTGGTTTGATTTTATCCCTAATTACTTTTACTTGTGATTGTTACTATCAGTTTTCATTTGATTCATGATCCTTTCCCTCTAAATAATATAAAAATGTCATATAGACTTGGTATTTTTGGTTTCTTTCTCTATGGACAACCATTCTTTCACTCTATTACAATTTTTTAGTACCTTAATTTGTACTGTTTGCTAAGCGATGTATCAATTGACAAAACGAAAAGACCGTGGGAATCATTTCAAAGGGTCAACATGGAAAGAGACAAGAAACCTACTCATATGGAAGACGTTTTTTAACTAGAGGAACCCGAATATTTTTACATTGATTGCACCATTATCAATGTGCATTTTTTTTATAACGCATGTGATATTGGGTCAAGTATAAGCATAGCATCTCTCGACAAAGTGAATTAGTTTGGTTTGAAAGAAGTGATGACAAAGGAATTAGGTTAACACAAAGTGCAAATGGAACATCCATGATTGCAAGGAGAATGATCGAGAATATGTTAGTGCAAGTCAAGAGCAGTCTAATATGGGAGAACTTTATTATTATTGAGTTTGAACAAAATTATGTGTAAATACCTCTCATTCCTAGTAGGTCATTTTTACCCACGGGAGATGGTCACTCCAAAGTGAGGAAAGGAAATAATGAGCTCTAACAATGGAGTTAGGAAAGTAGAATTTTTTATTTAAGGATACGAAAGAGGCTAGCTTGAAAAACTGATTCATAGTTATTATCTCCAGTGAGGAAGGGGGAACCTCCAAGAAGAAAAAAGTTTTGTAATTTCTATTCTGCGTACATAATTAATTGTATAAAAGTATTTTATTAAGGTTTGACCCAACTTAAGTGATCGAATTACATTTAAAGTTATATGCCCTTATGACAACTTATTAAGTGTGGTCCCAGTACTATGTAAAATTCCTATAGCACAGTTTCCTACACTACAAGAAAAATGACATAAGATGACATAGGTATTGAGGCATTATTAGGAAAATGCCTTACTAGAATTGACATATCAAGGCATTATTTATAAAATGTTATAATAGATGGTCAAAGAAGGCATTTTAACTTTTTTTATTTCCATTAAAGTATTAATGACACACTTAAGAAGGCACTTCAAAAAAAAAAAACCAAAAATCACTAATGACAAACTTAAAGGGCACTTGTAAAAAATATTAAAAAAAAAAAACAAACACCCACGATGTAACTTAATTATAATGGTAAAAATGGGTAAAACAAACAATTAAATTGAGAAACTCACCGCAACTTGTACATTTTCCTTTTACCTTTTATTATTATTATTATTAATTTTATTTTTTGGAAGTTAAGATCGACAGCTTCTCTCCACACAGCTTCATTTTTATCAATCATTCACTAAACTGAGAACCAGCTACATCCATCCTCAATTCCACCCCCAATTTTTTCTTTATTTGCTTCAATTCCTTACGGATCATCATCCTCTTTCAATTCCCTCAATCTTAGAGATCAAGTATAGCAATTAAGAAGAGGGCCGAGGTAAGTTGCAAAAAAAAAACAAAAAAGAACGAAAAGAGAAGAGGTAGAGGCCGAAGAGTTGGAGGGAGAGAGAATGCAAATAGGAGGTAAGTCGGGAGTCTCGGTTTGACTAGCAAAGCAGCAGCATCTATGGTGAGTTGGGACGCTCATTGACAGCCAAAAGAGGTAATAAGAATTTACAATCGATGCTTAAAAGAGTTTGAAGTAGTTTGAAACATTTAGGGAATTATAAACGAAAGCTAAACCTTATGCTCCTTGTTGTGTGTTGTTCTTGGTTGCCTAGGACTGTAATTAGAAATATGTGGATGATTTATTTATATTCTGGAGGAATGCATGCTAGTTGCACGGTTAAATTCCTAGAAGAAATCATAAAATATTCAGATTTGGTTAGATACTTTTAAAGGGTTCGATTATCATATTTTATGGTTCTTTTATGCATATCTTTCTTACTTATATCCTACTGGTGTATCTAAGGTCTGTTTTGCTTTTCATGTTTTGTCAAATGGATATGTCGATCGTTGGAAATTCTGTTTGAAACAAAGTACTTTGAGTAGTATATACAAAAAATGCAGAAAATCAGATTTGATGTCCTCTATTGAGGGACCTTCTTCTCTTTGTTTGCTAACACTGTTCAAGGATTTCTTTTCATGAATGTCATCTTCGTTCAGTCTAGTTTATTGTTGTTTTTACGGATTTCAAAACGGAGTTGTAAATTGTCCAAAACAATGATTTGAACATAACATGTCCATGACTGAAAAATCTAAAAATTCCAACTTATGAGTTCCTGTTTAGGAGGTGGTTACTCCTATGGTTTGAGTTGTCTTCTGAGGTCTCTTCTTACAGATATATTCTTTGTTTGGGGTGGTTTATGTCAGTTTTAGTGGCTTTTGAAAAGGAGTCATAGTTTGTCCGGAAACTCAATTTGAAATGTGACATAAAATCTGAAAATTTCAAGCTAGAAATCCGAGCTGAGGTCCTGTTTTGAGAGATGCGATTCTTCTGATTTTGCAACTATTTTACTGATTTCTTTCAGTGAAACTTCTCTTTGTTTGTCATAGTATATCATTGTTTTAATGGCTTGCAAAACGAATTAACGGGTTGTGCATAAATGATCTTTAAATATAATGCTTCTGCCAACCTAGTGCTGAAATTTTATAACTTAGGATTGATATGCTGGATTTGTCCTCGAATTTAAACTCTTTTTTGTTTACTTTTTCTGACTAGTAAGTTGTGTATCTTAGCTTGTGAGCTAGGCGAACCTAGGATAGTTAAACAGTAACTGTATGTGGTCAAGGTCAGAACAAGCCAGGTGAGTGTTCTCCTCCATTTTTAAAATATTTATTTCTTATCTTTAATCTGAAATATTTTTCTTACTTAAGTCTTAATGGAGTATATTAAGGTCTGATTTGCTTTTTACTTGTAACCACTAAACACAACACCACCACTAAGTTTTCCACTCACTTGAGATTTAATTTTGGGAGGAAAAAAATTATTTTCACCCTTTTCTGTACTACAGAGTTCTTGACTTCTATTTCCCACATTGAAAAAAGCAAGCACCGAGCGGGAGAGCTTCTTCAATCTCTTTCTCTTCGGTGGTGAAGAAAGGGAACCTCATCTGCTAAATCCCAAGGTTTCAATCATCATCACTTCAACTAAAAAGGTTCATCAACTCCCAACCCCTTCGATGCTGCAAATATTTCGAACTCTTCGCAGCCGTTTGATTCCTTAGAAGACCTATACAAATCAGGTAATCCCTAATCAACTTTATTGTCTTTAATACTGGCAACAAATTGATCTTTTATCCTTTTGGTGATGTGATTCTTATTCTCTCATTTTAGAATTCCTCAATCGTATTAGTCGTTTGAATATTCGAGGAGCAATGATGGAAAGTTCCAGTCTTAGAGTCAATTGGCAAATAAGATGCCACCAACCCACCAAAAATTCCGAATAATATTTACTTTCTTATTCTTTACTAGCAAATGGTATTCAATTTTCCTTTGTTGTGCTTATGTAAAGAGGTTAACCTTCTGAAAGTATAATAGTTGAGGGTCAAACATAGTTGGAAATACAATCTCTGTATGGAATTCTTGTAGTAATGCTTTTTAGTTTTTTTCCCCAATTGCCTCAGTTAATGCAGAAGCATTCTACACTGGTATAGAATGAATTATGAGAAGTGTGTGACTGGATGTAGCTTCCTTTTTTTTAATCCTTGGAAAAATTATCATGTCGTTGAGTTTTATTAAAAAAAGTGATTTTATAAGCAAGGTTGATCAGAATATAATTCGTCATAAAATTAGATTTTGTAGGTATGGATGCCACATCGCGAAAACGTAAAAAAAGTACTTTTAGCCTTCGTGATGAGCCAATTCTGCAACCAACAGGTAAAACTATATGTTGGTACAATTGAATTTATATTGTGCTACTTTTACCATAATACTTATGCGACTTGAACTATAATGTGATATGTTTTTCAGGATGTGTTTCGGAAAGCTCGATTGAGTTACATGATGAAACCAAATTTATGACGTGTTTAACTTTGAACAGTAGTTTAGCCATTTAACAAGGACTCATTAAGCTAAACTACCTCCATATTCTAGTCTAGTTTCTCCAAATACCATGTCACTGGTTTGATCATATGCTTGCTACTTAACTCACTACAATTCATTTGATTAATGAAGAAAGAGAGGCATATGGCTGAAGGTAACGAAACAAATGAAAAGAAAGAAAAGGGGAAAGATCTTAATGTGTTTCATTGATAACTTTATGACTTGCATGCTGAAAGTGTTGAATTTGTTAATGGTCTTGTGACTGTTAAGTAGTCTATACTACTTCTCTGTATAAGAGTTTTTAAAAAAATAATGTTTGATATGGTGTTCTTTATATTATGATCTGTGGAAGGGGAAATTGGGAATGATGCAGGGAAGTATGCTATGTTGTTAAATCTTTAAGTCATGAATTGTATGTTATGTTTGGACAGTTTAATGGCCAGTTTGAACATGACACATCAGTTTGCATCGAGTGAGAAGTTTATAATTCATCAATATGATGAAATCGCTTATTATGCTACATTCACTAAACTCACATGTGAGTTTCACTTATTGATAATATACTAGATTGCCGATTTGTTATACAATTTAGTTTCTGCATTCTTTTTGAATAATTTGTAGGGTCGTCGTCTGTAAATCGATCAGGGGGAAGAATTATATTGCTTCCATGGAACAATTATCAAAAACACATCCTGTTCGAGAACAACTAAGCGCAGCAAATCAAACTTGTAGAAACTCAGGTAATCTAATTAACCTGTTCATAAATCAATGCTCAAGTATAATCACCGGTCATATTATTTTTGAGCATCTGTAATGCTCCAGTGACATGGATTGTATAACATGCCTATGACAATATTACAAATGATTAACCATTTAATCAAAAACTGAGATTAAGAGATCAAGGGTAATAAATGATAAAACACGTGCATTTACTTCATACTAGAGGGGTATATCAAAAGACATTTAATGACAAATTGTTGCCTATCAATGTATGTGTATTCATATTGCACATCATATAACTGTAAGAGCTGCGTCTTTTCATTATATAGGGTGACTTGATATGGGACTTTGCACTTTGCATATATTTGAGTAATTGTCAAGCCTGGTAAATGATGTCTTAACAATGACTGACGAGTACATTAATATTATTGCTTGAATTGCAACACTTACTTTTTAGCAAATTAGATTGCTAATATTTGTTCTTTCACTGATTGTAGTGTAGCTCTACAAATCATTTGTCTTTATAGTTCATCCGAGTATACGTATATCTTGTCTTTAAATATTATGTGACTGCATTCTATTATTATGTACACATACTCACAGTTAATCAATATTTATACAAACAATTAGAAGTCTTTGATTTTTTGTTACTTGATTTGTATTTTCTATGGAGGTGAACATAGTTCACATATGGATTTTTTTGTCAGGTTTAACTGATGACCCTAGGATGGACAATCCAATAACAAATGAGCATCCACAACAGCAAAGAGAAGAGGTCACAAGGGAGCTTACACCTATTAACAATGATCCACAAAATGGGGGAGCTAAAAATACCTCCAAGAGTAATACTAGCTTTATTTTTAGGTGTAGATAGTAAATTATTTATTTCTTTTTGTTTTAACCAATTTTAGTAACTTGGTAAATTTTAGAAAAAGTGACCAGAGGACCAACAATGATGCTCGAAATTTGGGGCCAAGATCCTGCAGAGGGCCTTATTCAGGTTGATTTTGATCCAAGTGCAGAAGTTAGCGGACTTCCAATACGAGTTAATTGGTGTCAAGTTTATATTGAAGTGCTTATTGTTCCTGATGCGCCATTGATTTGAGGTTATAATCATTACGTAAGTGTTCAAGATGAACACGGTGATTTGGTTGCTTGGCCACTCTATTTGGTGAGTATGATAAGACTTTCAAAAGTTGATTATGCAAATATGTTCATGAAGTGAACTCTTATCTTACGTACTCATTTTGCACTCATTTGCAGGTAACACCAGTTTAGCAATGTTCCTTCATCATTTAGTCATCATGAAACTCAAGATGCATTGAATGGCATAGTTTCAGTTAAATGGGTTATTATTAGTTGGATGATGTATAGTTTTAGTTCAATCGTGGGTTGAGATTGGCCATCATTAGGAGCCTAAAAAAGTATTAGATTTGTAGTTGTATTTTTTTTTAGTTTTTATGTTTTTTTTTGTAAATAGATGTTAATCTACATTCGTGTTATGTACATTGGATTAATATACGAACAAATGATTTAATTATATATATTATGTTTCTTGAATATGAAGTATTTATTATGGTTTTTCTTTTCTTTTAAAGTCTTTATATTTTGTATAGTTTCGTGAATAGCAAATTTATTAATTTGCAATTTTTTTATATATATTAGAAAATAGGTTGCATTGTATCTTGACACTTTAAAATGCCTTTATAAAATGATTTATTATGACACTTATAAATGGTTAAGTAGTAAAACTTTAATTAGATATAATGAACTACATAGTAAAAAAGTTATGGCATAATAAAATAGTTAATAGTAAAAGTTAATATAAAATAAAAAGTTAAATAAATTTTTTGAGATTAAATGGTAAAAAATAAATAATTAGTTTAGATGACATTTTAAATTGTCACCATAAATCATTAGACCTATGGTGACATGGGTATATACCACACAAGTGGTCAATGCCTTTAAAAGTTTCATGTCACCATAGGTTACTTATGAAGACACTATAGAGTGCCTTTATATTAGTTTTTTCTTGTAGTGCTATTCTAAATTGGTGAAATAGAAACTCTAATATATAAATGGCTACGATCCCTAGATGAGTCATCATGTCAAATCTATGATCTCCTATTTGTTGGAGGTTCCCAAAAGGGCTTGACAGAATTATTTGGAAGACTAAATTTGAAGCGACAGTTCTCAATAATATGATATGGAGGTCTCTATGATATTTGGATTTATTCCAATGAAGAGTTATTTGGAAAAAAAAAAATCATGCCATTGAGAGAGAATTTTTTTTTTTTTCTTTTAAAGCTGAAACATTAATGATTTACTAATAACACTGTTGTAGAAGGCAACAAAATAAATGTTTGAATGATCATCAACCTAGCCTCTAAAAGAGTGCATACAATAGAATGAGCTCAGAATAAGTTTAACATCAATCATCTAATAGATGCAACTCTCAAATTACTCATCAATGTCACCACTGCTGCTCTTAATTCCTTCATTGTCCTCGGTTTTAGCTTCTTTGTTGGTCTCAAAACTGCCAACTTGGTTTTCATGACTTGAATTCCGATAGACTCTTTAATAGAGTAGTCACTTGCAAAATGTCTCAAGAAGTGTTTGCCTGTATCCGAAATGCTCCAAAGCTTCTCGAGTGAGCCAAGTGTAAAATTACCACACTCGGTGAAAGCAACCAAAACCAAAAAATATGAACTCCATTCCAAAAACTTACATGAACTTGTTTCGAGCTCTTTCTCAATTTGTTGCGTTGACTGCTAAATTGCTTGCATCTTCTGAATAAAAGAGGATGAGTTTCAACTATTGAGGAAAAGTTGATTTGTAATTTTTGTAAAAAACCTATTGTAGATAAGGGAAACGTGAAAATGCCCATGAGAAAGATGAATCTCGAACGAAAACTTTTTAAATAAATGATAAATATATTGATCAACATCACAAAATTTCCTTATGTCAAATTTTTATGATGTTCTAACCACTATGTTAATTTATTTTCATTATGCAAAAGAGAACATAACATTATATATGTCGCAATTCTCCAAAAAAGACAAACGAAATCAGCCTAAGTGAGAAAACCTTGATGAACTAAATCTTAACAATCTCTTCTGACGAAAGAGCTAATTCAAGCACTTTTTCATGACGAATCTCAATTCCTTTCAACCGTTCATGGTCTCTGCCTGCCTTGATAAACTTGCCAATTAGAATATCATAGGTTATCTTTGTAGGCAAACACTTCCCTTTCAGTTCCTCAAACACCTCTAGAGCTACATCAACTAACCCATTCTTGAATAACTCAGTCAACAGAGTATTTAGCGTACTAACATCATGCTCCATTTTCAAGAGAGTGTAGGTCTCCAATACAGATGTACAGCCTCTATGCCATTAGAAATGTCTAATGTCCAAGGAATTGCAATATTGAAATATTGAATTCGAATCTCTATTCCTCTGGAGGCCATCTCCTTAACCAATGATCTAAATTCATCAGTACATCCATTTTGATAAAGTCCATGAATCATTGTACAATAAGAAAAAAAGTTGGGTTTAGAGCTAGTTTGCATTTCCGTAATAGTCTTCACGGCCTCATAGAAAGAGAGCCAGAGGAATACAGTCTGAACTGAATCTTCAATTTCATATTATAAAGGTTAATGGGAAGATAGCCACTTTCCTCTCGCCAAACACGGATATGATCTAGAGCTTCAGAGAACCTCTCTTCTAGAACAAGCCCTTTAAGAAAAACACAAAAACATATCGTATTTGGAGTGATCCCCGAAGATATCAACTGGGAATACACTCGGTATCCTTCTTTAAACTTCCTAGCAAAAAAAATACCCATCCATCAAAGGGGTGTACGTCACAACAGTTGGTTTAAGGTTTTTTTTTTCTGGCCAAAGAATCAAACAGTATTTGGGCCTTTTCAACTTGTTGAGAAGATGCATATGACACGATTAGTGAGAAGTATGTAACTATATCACATTGAACATTATGTTCATCCATAACTTTCAATTACTTTTCAACTTTATCATCATACCTTTTTTTATCAACTAAATACCTCCACAAACTGATGACAAGGAAAGCATGCAGAGTTATGCCCTTTTTCAATCATCTAACTACTGTGTTTATATTAGAGGAAAACAAGAAATTTATACTTCAAGACAAAATTAAATACTCAAAATTTACATTAGAATCCTAGCTCCAATAACAATAAATAGTCTACCACTTGTATTCGTCTTCAAATTATAGTAGCAGAATCTCAATTTAACATCCTTTCTTATCTCATCAATGACCACCTCCACATTCATAATTATGTCCTGAAAAATCTTCATATTACATACTCTTAACATAGGATAGAAGCCTGTCATGATAATAGCAAACAATACCTTTTGTTTGACATTGTGCTTTTCTAAACATACAGCAACCTATTCCAAATTTTCACCCCAATTAGCTCCCTGTAATTTTAGCCATTTAAGTAGACCAGCCCACAAGCTCTTGGCAGATTGACAATCGAAAACCAAATGCCTAGTAGATTCATGGGTTCTCTTACAGAGCACACACTGAGCATCATCAACATTTACAATCAAATGAGCTAATCTGTTCTCGTGAGTAGACCATGCAATCAGACAATGTAAAAGTGTTTAATAGAAAAAAATAACATTGTTTTATATTATTTTAGGAATATGATTAGCCTGTTGGATACCTTGGAACCACATATATAAAACTATTAAGCAGTAATCCTCAATTATAGTACCTAAATTTCCCAAGAACAAATCCCTCTTGCATTTTGTCCCTCATTTTCACCAAATTTTTCTAGTAACCACTGGACTCCTCTTTCATTTGTACACTACAAATGTCATATTTCTTCAAATAAACATCGCGTATCCATTTAACTCATAAGTTGTCCATCGTTAGTTGATTCCCATAGTTGATTATCTATTGTTTCTTCATTCTACACCACCGAGTCTTGAATATTCAATTCACCCGCTCTTTTACTTCTACACGATTCATTACAAGCAACTAAAGAAATAGATTGACCGGAATCTTTTTAACCCTAAAAAAGCTTCTACAAATTTTATTCACATCAATGATTACTGTGACGCCCCAAATAGGACTTCTCCCGTTATAAGTGGAGTAGCCGAGCTAAGGCGTCTTCCAGACTCGCATCGGGACTTACTAACAGTCATTTATCAAGAGCGATAAAATATAAGTAAAGAAATTTTTATTCATAAAATACCAAGCCTGCTTCTAATACAGGAACATGACTTTCTTTTATTCTATTAACAAAAAAGAGTCCTCTCAACAACGTAGAACCTCACTCTATAAACAACAAACAAATAACTTGATCACCATCACCCTAAGGAAAACAAAAAAAAACACACGAAATGAGCTAACGCCCAATGAGGTTTCACTTAAAAAAAAAAAAGCAACTAATAAAAC
Organism: Oldenlandia corymbosa var. corymbosa; assembly: GCA_949775105.1. Taxonomy (NCBI): domain Eukaryota; kingdom Viridiplantae; phylum Streptophyta; class Magnoliopsida; order Gentianales; family Rubiaceae; genus Oldenlandia; species Oldenlandia corymbosa. The sequence continues at coordinate 5,332,271 of OX459123.1, forward strand.
GATTTAACAAAAATCATAGGATAACAAGAGTTTAGCACATTAAATAAACACCACACATTAAAAGGATACGGCAGCTTCAACCTTTAATCCTTGCAAACCGTCAACAACACCCAAACACTATGGCCAATCACTTCGGTAAATCTGCAGATTACCTTCACTTTTTTCTAATTCATCTAGCCGGCGACCAAGCCCTTTGCTAGCCCGTCGGTTGCGAATTCTTAGAAAGGGCGTGGATCCACTTCACTTTTATAGAACACAGTTTACTTTAAGAATATCACATAAACACATTTTTCGGAGTGATAAAGTATACCCCAGAGCATTCGAGCATATAATATCAAAAATAGTGAAACACTCACTTAGATTTCCTGTCTACAATCAAGCTCCGATAGGTGATCTGTAAAACATTTAAATTAAAAATAATTTTTTTCCAGACAAAAGAAAATACTACGTTCACGTTATGAAGGAAAAATGAAGAAAAGAACGTAAACAAGCACCCTTATGCCCCTTTTTTTGAGAAAATCTTCTATATAGTTGCAACTACGTAGGATTGTGCAGCCAGACACATAAATAGGGTAAAACTGTAATTTTATCGGGAAAGTTATCATAAAATTAAGGAGGTCATGATATTTTCTAATATAATAGACATGTTGTTGCACTAAAAAGGGATACATTTGTTGTGTAGAATAATTTTTCCCTTTTTTTACCCGGTTTATACTATTCAAAGTTAGTTCCATTATTTCTTTATTAAGGTTTGCCCAGCCCATAAACCCAAGACCCACCAATCCAAATGAATAGATATTAAGTGAGTGCAGGGGTAATTTTCGGCCCAAAAACCAGCCGAAACCTTACACTCCACAAACCCAAATACAAAAGTAAAGACAACAAATATAAGTGGCCCAGAATCAGCAACACACCCGAAAGAAAATAGACACAAAAGGCCTTTTAGTCATTATTGCCCAATATAACCAGCAATCCTAAATTTCTTTATCTTTACACCCAAACCCCAATTTTCCCAGCACTATTCATCTTCTCCTTCACAAACACACACGCACACACGAACCCCTTTTCCTCTTCTTTTTCCAGAAACAAAACAACCCCCCCCCAAAAAAAAAAAAAAAACAAAAAGACACACGCATACACGCATCTTCTTTTTTTTTTTTTTCCGGAACACAAAAAAAAATACAACACACGCACATAAAAGCCCCTTTTCTTTTCCGGAATCAGAAGACCCAATAATAAACACACGGGCGCCTATTTATTTTTTCCTTTCCCTTCAGAACACAACAAAAATAATAGAACATACGCGCATGCAGCCAAAAGGGAACAAACCCATTTCAACAACTTCCAATGACCGAATTAAAATCTAGTATTAAAAAGGAATAGAATTAACTTACTAGCTGTAGGATTGAGTAATCCTTATTTTCTTGGGCTATTCCCTTCTCTGATAATTTTTGTATCTGGCTATAATAAATCTACTACTGATTCCCTAAAACAGGAGGGAATTCATCCCATATTTACATTTCTTTGGTGTTTCCACTCCTGAATTCTACTGGTTAAGGTAACAGGGAAGTAGGGGGCTATTTCCTTCATGGCAAAGGAATAAAAAGTACTTGAATGTACTTGGGGGGGGGGGGCGGAGGTGGCGGAAGGAAAAAGTTCATCTATATCTGATGAAATTAGTGACACATAATTCTTATCTCTTTACTTCAACAAAGAGGTGTCCCTTTTTTGTTAGAAATATACCGTTCTTTCTTTCTATTTTCCTCTTAATCACATACAAGCCCTTTTATTTATCATTGTTTATTTGTTTATTATTATTATTATTATTATTATTATTATAAACCTAACAAATTATCTTTTCACTAATTTAAAGGATATAACAGAAAGTTAGTTGAGGGACCTTACAATTACAGTCTTTGATGACATGAATACCGATGCCTAAATGTGTGCATATGCATAAAGATTGAATTGATTAGCTGTAAACGACCAGCGTATGACAAGTGTCTTGATATCGAAATCTTTACTCTTCTTGACACTTTATCTTTACTCTACTTGTCAACACTAGGCACCGTTGACAAATGTCTCTTGATCATCTAGTGAGAGTCTTTTGTAATTCTAGATATCTTAACGGAAATTTCTCCATTTCAAAATTAATAAAATTTTGTAGCTTGACCAAGGTCGAATTTCATAAATCCAACTGTAGCTCTTGTGGATTTCCTAAACTGAATGTAGCTCTTTCAGATTTGGTAATTTCGAAAGTTTATCAGAGAAAACAAAAATATTGACTGGTTTAATAACCAGTACAAAACTTATCAAAACGACACCAAACAACATAAGCACCAAGCAACAACCAATAACAATCATAAAAGATATTCATTTCATCATATCAAAGTCGATAGTCGAAAGATTCTAAAAACTATCAAATTACAAATCGTAAGTTATAATAGTACCAAACTATCTTAAAATTGCCGAAATTCAAAGACATCATTGTTATTCTTCTTGTCTAACATTCAGGGTCTACACAATTATTTTTGTGCACTTCTTCGAACCCCCTATGCACAAATACTTTAACTGGAGTCTCTTTTCGAGTTCGTGACCCTCCTAAGTGAGAAGTGGAGTCTCATGCTGGGTTTGTGACCCTCTCAAAGTGAGGAGTGGAATCTCTTGTTGTGGTTGGAGCCTCCTAAAATCTCCTATCCAACATTTGTTTCTCAACATGCTCTACACTCAATAAACAGGTTGTCATCTGACACGTTTGTACATGTGTTAACACAACCATTCTCCATCACATACTTGTCATAATAAATTAAGTATGTATGACCCATTAAACACCATTTGTAACTGTTTATTGAAAAATAACAATGCTCGTCAAAATCTAAATATTTCCTAAATAAAACGACCAACATTGCTAAAAATTATAACTATCAGAAAGATCAATTTATTTCAAGTATTATTCATCATATTACTCGATTATTACATTGCATACGATACTTATTGAGTCAATGATAACATAACACGTTAAAATAATCTTCCATATATTACTCCCTCTATTCTAAAATATATGTCGTTGGAGAAAAAACCAAAATTTTTGAAAACATGTCATTTTTCACAAAACAAGGCATGTTGTCAATTTTTTTCCAATATTTCCCTTACATGGGAAATTGTAGTTGTATTGATAAAAAAAATAATATTAGAACTAAATATTATTGGGAACGAGGACAATTCAGTATTTCAACAAGATATTTAATGCCTCCTTAAAATTTGTGAAATCTCTTCAACAAGACATTTTAGAATGAAGGGAGTATAAAATAGCATGGACCATGCTAATTTGTCACAGATAACATCACAATCAACAAGTAAGCCAACTAGCCCGCGTTTAGACTTCTCAAAACCAAAAATTAAACTTTAAACCATTATTCTGCATAAAAACAGTACTAATAACAAAAAAATTCAAATAAATAACATCGAGTTAGTGGCTAACCTCTTTAGATTAAAATTTCCTAAAGTATGTAGTGATAATTTGCGGCCAAGATCTCCAAATCACCCCCAGAAGCCATCCAAAACCTCCACGAACACAACATTCTGAAATGTGAATAGTTGCTGCCTCTTTTCTTTTATATCCCGATAGAGTCAGATTTTCTAAATCTGAAACTCTAAAAACTCAGATTTGCAAAATCCGATCATACGTAGTATCGAATTTATGAAATCTGACTTTATTTTGTTTTAAGATTTTCTAATTTTGAAACTCGGTCCTCTAGTTTACAGAAAGTTCTTACTTTCACCAACCAAAAGTAAATTAGAAGAGATTTACCAAATCCGATATTACATAATCTTGGATTTCATAAATCTGATTGTCCTTTCAAATATTTCCTGCACAGAATCGTTGGTTCTTTTTATTTTTTTATTCAAGAAATCGGATTTGGCAAATCCGAAGTTACTGTTCATATATTGACCATCTACCATATTGTTTTTCTCTAAATTGAAAATTCTCATTAATTTAATACATTTAGGACATTCGGATTTTCAAAATCTAATTTTTTTAATTTTAATTAAACTCTCAGATTTGCCAAATCCAAGAGATATACTTATGTCCACAAAAAAGAAAAGAAAATTTTAATTTTTTCCACATCAAATTTATTTAAATTTTCTTTACAAATCACCCAAAGAAAAACATTAACATATTTGAGGACTTTAATCATTGGACAAACCCATAATGCATTCCCCAAATGTAATTATCAGAGGTGGTAATAAAAACACATTTACAAGGTGTCTATAGAATGAGTAGCCTCCAATCAAACCAAACAAAGATTTTTCCACACTTCCACTAGAGTCATCAACATCAAGTCCTTGGCCATCACAAAAACGGTAAAGAACCCTTGCCGGAAGAGGCAGTTTTACTTGTAACGTCACCTCTAAAGTCTTAATTTCTTCCTCAGATGCACCATTACGTACGGTGCCCAATACTTCAGGAAAATTGGCAGCCAACCAATTCTTAAGCCTGTCCCAACATCTTTTGACTTGTATCACCAAAGACCAAAGATACATACGAAAAGCATGGCGCCAGGAACTATAAACTTCCTGACAAGCATGAGATAGGAAAAGAGATATAAGGTAAGGAATAGGGAAACATAAATAATACACTGCAAAATCTGTAATGTACAAAGCACAGAAAAATTGATATTTATTAAAACTAAATTAATAACCTACACAACAAATCAGCTACCATTTAAATCGACGAGACATTCTACCTTGGATTTTACAGCAGCAACAACAACAAGAAGCCTTTTTCTCACTACGTGGTGTCGGCTATATGGATCATATGTCGCCATCATGCTCGATCGGTACATAAAGCATCAGTCAAATTTAAATATTTCAAATCATTTTTGATAGTTTTCTTCCATGTTTTTCTTAGGTCTACCCCTACCCATCTTAATTTGAATTCTAGAAAAACAAAAAACAAAAAAAGTAACAATTTCACCATTCAGGCTAGGCTTTAATACCTACCCCAATAATATGTCAAAAAAATCTTTAGCTCAAGTTGATGCAATATCATTACGTGTTAAATTAAGGACCAGGCACCTATTCCCCTTAGCATCTTAGTTAATTTTAAAAATTTAGAGTCATGTAAAATATAATCTTTTAGAAATGACTACTGTAAGAATAATTTTTAATTCTCCCTTCTCATTGTGAAGCTTAAGTGCTACCTCTCCTGTTCTTCCTCTATACTGTCAAATAATATATATGATCAAACAAGGATATGATCTAAATCAAATTTACGATTATCAGACCTCTTGTTAAGTATTTATATAAAAGCCACAGTCGTCCCTTAGATTAGATTGAGTGGGGTTACTGACGTAAAGATTATGTAGAATCTGTTCTGCAACCCTCCCCTACCTGCATGCTCTAATTAGACTGTTTGGCCCAATTAATCTACTTCCACGTTTTTCTTACTGATGTTCAAAGAGTAAAATTGTTTTAAAGATCTAAAGACTATCATCAACAATCATCAACACGAGAGAAAAATGAGAAAAGTAAGGAGTTCCTACTTTGCAAACTATTAATGTGCAAAAACATGACTGGATGGGCCTCTAGATATTAGATTTTTCACCAGTTAATGTGATAAGATTCTTCTCTTCAACATCTCTTCAATACACATCGTCAGCAATCTTTATCTCCTGCTTCATGCCTCATGATTGTGAACCTGATCAAAACCGTGGGCTTCGCATTCTTCACGGACGGTCACCTCCCAAATGTACACCTCCACGTCATCATTAATGCCCATGGTGTAAAGCATGTCTTTGCGGAGCTCAGGTTGGGCATCAAAGATATAAGAGAGTTGTCTGTGAATGCGTGTTACTCATGCACTCCCCAGTTCTTTTTTCTTTTGGTTTTTTTCCATGCCAATATATATATATATATATATATATATATATATATTGCCATAACATCAAGTTAAAATCCAATTGTGGTTGGATCCATGTGAGAGTCACGTTTCTCCTTTCCTTTGCTTACAATTCCAAGCTTTACATTCCACTGGCCACAATCTTCCTTTCAGTCCAAACGTTGCGACTGTCATCTGAGTGATACAAGAAAGTGACTCTTGGGTAGCAATACCACCCTTTCATCTAATTATCCAACTTTCACATTCACTGGCTAGATTTCTTCTACATCAACCGAGTACAACCTTTCATCAACAAATATCACACACATCACATCAACAATCCCTAAATAAGGTGCCTCATTCCGCTTTTTGTCCGTTCCTTCTCGTTTCTTTATTTTGTTTTTTCTATTTCAAATGCTTGGTATTCGTTCGATTTGTATACTCAATTTCCTTCCTATTTGCATTCTTAACTCGTATCTCTAATTTCAATAGTTGGCTTATAGTTGGATATGTTTAGCAGTCACTCAACAGTTCATCACGATGCCTCTTCTTTGTATTTGTGATTTGAAGGGTTTTGGACGATTCGGTTAATTTGAGGGCAAAGTATTCTTGACATAGCCATCTCTTGTTGTCACAATTACAAAGCCTAGAGACTTTCTGGTTAAGTTAAATTGTTGGCCAGGTGATGATACAATGATGTGAGGTACTCTCTCCCTCCTTCTATTAGTGTAACAAAAGAAACTATTATTTTGGGACAGATGCTATATTTTATGACAAAGACAATTTGATTAAAGCAAATTTGGTTTAGAAGGTCTATTGAAAGCCAATTGTAGAATACATATCCAATTTGGCTAATTTCTGATATCTAATACCAGTGAAAAAGGCATCCTTATACCATGAGATGAGAACATACCTTCCCTATAAAATGAGACTTTTGCTCCTCTCACCGATGTAACTTAAGCCGAAACAAAACGTCTCAAATATATGGTTTTTGTCTACATTTTGGTCTTTCTCATCATGTCTATTTTTTTTTACATGTACATGACCCTAAACAATAAAAGGTGGCAAATATTTCAAGTCCAAAAGCAAGAAAAGCAATGAGTATCCTGACATTGAACTAGTGTTAGGGGAAGGATTCATTATAGGTTGTTTCCTATGAAATATTTAGGCGTACCTCTACAATCTAAAAAATGGACTCAGCTGGAATTCAAATGCTGGTTAATTAAATTGTGAAGTGTATTTAATGTTGGGGCACCATAAATTTGTCTTAGGTTGCAAGACCGCAATTAGTTAATTCAGTATTAACGCATTTGCATGTTTTCTGGGCTTCAGCCTGTATCTTACCAAGAAGTGTAACAAAACAGATTAACATGTATTGTAGAGAGTTCCTCTGGTGGTAAAGGAATCTGGATGGTATGTAGCTATGGTGGGATGGGAAATGTTATGTCACAATAAAATTGAAAGTGGTTTGGGAATTACGAATGCCGGAGTTTGGAATGATGCTGCAATGATCTAACAAATATGGTGGCTAGCTCAGAAAAACAGATAATTTTAGGGTTAAATGGACCCATGATCTGTACTTGAAACAAGAAAGTATATGGGCTGTGCAAGTTAAGTAAGATAATAGTTGGCACTGGAGAAAATTGTTGAAAATCAGAGATATGGCCCAAAATGGATTTGAGGGAGTAAATGGAAAATGAATAAAACTGGCCATTATAGTATTTTTGAAGATTACTATTGGTTAATTGGTAATATGCCCAAAGTAAAAAAAGCAAAGTGGATATGGTCCAGGTTGAATGTACCAAAACATTCATTCATAGCTTGGTTGTTCTGGAAAGATAAATTATGGACAAAGGATTGACTAATTCAGTGTAATATATGAGTGTAGAAAATCAGCTGCTGTCTATGCAACCAAGAAGAGGAAACTATAACACACCTTTTTTTTGCCTGTTGTTACTCAATAAACCTCATGAGTAGAATCAGAACTTGGTTTAGGGCCAGAGCTCTGACTATCATGAATGGTAAATGGAAAAAAGAATAAAGACAATATAGAGGGAACAAAGTTGAAAAAGACGATACTTTATGCCGTAATCATGGCAAGTATATACCATTTATGGGAATAAAGAAACCTCGGGTAGTTTCAAGGAAGAAACAGATTGTCCAGCTGATTAAGGAAGAAATATCTATGTTAGATTAGAATACGAGTATAAAAGAGAGATGCATTATAGAAAAGTTGTATATGTGGTAGAAGGGAAGTTAGAGAGAAATAGAATTTAATAGTTATTTATAAGAAAAAGGCATGTAGTGATACAATAGGGAAATAGAAAAGGCATTTATAGTTTTACGCAACCCCCACCCCCCATAAAAACATTCGGAAAATTCTAATATTTACCCCCCAAATAATTTTATTTCCCCCTTATTCCTTTACTACCATTATATTTCTCCTTTTTCTTTCCCGTCCGTCTCCCGCCTCCTCCTAGTCTCCTCCGGTAGCCATGGACCTGGAAAATTACTACGAAATTGACCGTGTTGCCGACTTCATCCGCACTAATAACTTCACCAGAATTGCATTGCAGGTTTCTCCATTCATCCCTCAGTTCTCAATTTTCCTTTTCGTGTTTTTAAGAATTCAGTCGAAATCAGGTTGTTTCACTGACATTAATTCTTTCCTTGCTTTGTGATTTTTTATTATTTTTTATTCCGAACTAGTTTCCGGACCATTTGCTGAAAGATTCTAGCAAGGTTTTGCGTGCTTTGAGGCAGAAGCTTCATCAACTCCACCTTGATTCTGATGGGTCAACCCCAGCCAAGCTCTACGTCATGGCTGACACCACTTACGGCAGCTGTTGCGTTGATGAGGTGGGAGCTGCTCATGTTAAAGCCGATTGCGTCATTCATTATGGCCACACTTGCCTCAGCCCGTGAGTTTTCTTACCAATTTTTGATATTTTTTTGTTGTGTTTTTTAACCATTGGGGCAGAGCGTTTGAGTTTCTGTGGAGTTGAGCTAGCGGAAATGGAAATAAAGTTCGTTTTTCTTGTCCTGTAACTGTTACAGTTTAAGAATTTAGTAAACTAAAACCAGGGGAAACCAACCTTTTAAAGCAAGTTACATACGATCCTATGGGTACACACAATGGGTTAATAGATGGCAATTCGTATTGTGTCATTTCGTGTTTCTAGTAGTATTTTAGACCACTAAATTGTACATCATTCTTTTGACATTGTGAAATTTAGATAGGAAAACAAAACCTAGGGGTGTCATCTCTCATCTCTGCATATAGATAGCTTCAAGATACCGAATGATGTGAGTTGTCCTTGAATTCCAGTGCAAGTTCTCGGATCATATATTTTTATTGTTGTTAATTGGCAGGACCACTACAATTCCAGCTTTCTGTGTGTTTGGAAAGGCTCCAGTTAGGGCATCTCATTGTGCTGAAAATATAACCAAGCAAGCAATGAAAAGTGGCAAGCCTGTTCTGGTATGTGAAAAGTGGTGTTGTTGATCGGTCCACATTCCATTGTGCTTGTTTAAATTTTTATTCTTTTTGATGGGTTTTTTTATTCAACGGTGATAGACTTCTTCCATTGTAGTTCTAGCATTATCTATGAAATCTTATGTCATAGGCTCAAGGTTCAGTTCTGGTGTTATTTTTCTTTATGTCTCGTTCTAGGTTTTCCGTTTTAGTCACGTTGAAGAATGTTTTTCAATGGTGCCATTAAAACTCAAAGATAAGTCAATGTATAGCCAATAAACTTATATAGAAGCACAATTAAGAAAGAGAACTCCTGCCTAGGAGGGGATGTGGTTTAAAAAATGGATAGAAGAACTGATGTTGCTTGGTTGTATATTACGTGAAAGCTTGACTGATCTAAATTAAGGTTTGTGTGAATTGCCTTCTATTCTTGGTTTTGTAAATGAGAAACATGTCGGGTGATGGAAAAAAAGGTTATCTTTATTTTTTCATTTTGTTTCTTCTTTACATAATCTATGCCTGTTAATTAAATCTTGCAACCCTCGAGAAAATGCACCTGAAACGTAATCATGTTCTTTGTGTATCAACCCACAAGTTCTTTATAATCTTTAGTTCTCAAAATAGTTCTTTTTTGATTCTGTATTGTTTAGGTAGCTGGTTACGTTGGTTGTGAGTGGTAACTTAGTTTCTGTCCTCAGACTAATGATTATTCAGCAATTCAAAGTGCTTTTTCTTGCAAGCCCTTAATCAATAATCATTTACAATGCAAAATATATCATCCTGCTTAGACTGAAAATCCAAAAGTGGGAAATGCCGCCTCGTAGCGAGGTTTAAACTGTGGTTTCATAACTGGAATGGAATCATAGGGAGTCCTCTCAAGCATCTGCAATGTGCTTAAGTGCGTCCCTTTCTCCATAGTAAAAGGTCTTCTGAATCATCTCTGGCACTTCTGTATTTCTTTGTTTTCTTCAGCAATCATTTTGATGAAGATAGTTGCTCTTGCTACTAGAGCAAAAACCTGGTTTAGGTTTCTGTTTCTGTTTCTGTTTCGTTTTTGTTTTTTGGTGTTGTTTTTCTTATAATGTGTTTTGAACCCAAGTTATAGGTTCATTAGGTGATATTTTGGTGCAAAACTTTTACTCACGCTGTCCCATAACATTAATCCTGTTCATAAAGTTTCTTCTGTAGCAAAAAAATAGAGTTGTATTTCTATATTTAATAAATCCAACTTTGCCTTCGACATATGTACGAATTTTGTATCCATGAATGAGAGTCAAATATTCTTAGTGCCGCACTGCAGGTATTCTTGCATGTGCTTATGGGAGATTTTCTTGATTGTTTGCAGGTTTTATTTGGCCTTGAATATGCTCATGCCATTCCAGATATAAAAAAGGCTGTTAATGTGGAAGCATCAAGCCATCAGGACTCCATATCAGTGTCTGGTGTACTTTTTGCTGATGTAAGAAGTTCAGTTATATATCCCTTAGCATCTAAGAAACAGACCGATGAACTTCTCGGATTTAGTTACAACCAGGATCACAAAGAAGACCACAGGATAGGTGGTTTGTCTTGGAGTCTACCTGCGGGACACAAAATGGAGGACTACCTTCTCTTTTGGATTGGTGCAGACAACTCAGCTTTCACAAATGTAATATTAACATTTAACAGTTCTGAAACTGGTAAGACTTATCTATCTATTCTACTGTTTATTTTGTGTCCTGCCCTCCTTGCTCGGGGTTTAATACCATTTGTGTTGTTTCTTTTGGAATGTGGGACAAAACTAGAGACTTTGCATTATACTTGAACTTTGGGAATCTTTCTTGTCCTATCGATTCAATAATCAAATGGGGTTTCTTTCAATATTTTCCGAGAAAGCCAAGTGGAGGATTGTAGCCTCATTTCATAGATCTGGCTTCTTTACATTCTACTTCAGGTTGACTTTCAAGTAATTTTCTGTTTAGCCATTTTGAGACACCACAAAGGAAGAGAGGCTGACTCGATATTTATCCCAACTCCCTAGATTTAGTTTATCTGATTCGTATCTTACATGATTTCTAACACGTGTCCCTGATTTCCCTCTAGAATATTGTTGTTATAATACATGTTACAAACTTATAGGAATGCTCCTGGCTTTAGAGGAGACACGGAGTGAGATAGAAACTTAGTTGTTCTTTTAATAATTCTTAAGAACATTAAACATCCTGGATTTAGAGATTTTCATGGGGAACCCAAAAGTAGGAGATGTGGAAATTTTTGAGGGAAAAGGAAATGATGGAATTTGCTATGGGTTTAACAGAGAGACAAGAAAAACTTTGAAGGGATGAAGTAGGGTGCTCAATCACTTCTTACCTCATCGTTTCTTTACAGAAAAATCCAATCTTTTGTTCTCATCACATCTAGTTGCATTAATGTTGAATTTGTTTGTTTCTGTTGCCCTTTATCTGAAGCATCCACAATTTATGTTCTGGTTTTGATAGTCTTTCTTGTGTTTCTAGTCAGATATGATGCAAATGAAGGTTTTTTGATGGCTGATGTGATGCAACAGTCAAGAATTCTGAAACGTAGGTAAGTCCATTGTGTCTGGTTGAAAATTGTATAATCCTACTGCTATATACTTCCATTCTGCTTGCTAAAATTGCTGTTTCGCGTAGTAAATGTAATTACTTTTATGAAATTCGTCTATGATATTATTGCAGATATTATTTGGTTGAAAAAGCCAAGGATGCAAACATGGTTGGGATCTTGGTTGGAACTCTTGGAGTAGGTAAGTTTTAGTGCAAATTCTTAATGACCACGTGTTGTTTTAGCTGTAGATTAGTAATCTCATGACTGTTTTTTGCTAGCAATAATAGAGGCTGCCCACCCCAGAGTATAACTAGTTGGTTTTGTCATCACCATTCTTATCTCAAACCCTGGTTACTTTATGTTGATTTATTCTCCACTACCTACCACCACCAATCTTCCTCCATGCTACTCCACCCCTTAAATGAGTAATGAAATTTTATTAGTGTCTGGTGTGCTTGTTTATACTGTGAAAATATTGATGAGGTTGCAGGTTTTCATATCCAAAAATGTTCATCATCATCCTCATAATTATGACAGTGATTGAATCATGAAATCCTACGGGTTCACAAAGTTCATCTTCCTCTGGTACTAGTACTGGTCATAGTTTTAATCCTGACTTGTAATGTCAACTTAAACTAGTAAGATAAATGTTTACCATAAAGATCCCAATCCCCAAGTACAATACTAACTTCTTAATATATTTACTAAACTGAGAAGTTTAGTAAATAATCTGTTGAGAAAATTGAAATTTATCATTCTGTAAGTAAATAATTAATTCAATGTAATCCTAACTTTGTAGGTGGATGATGATTTTGACCAAACTATGGTAAATTAGCTATTTATTGTATATAAACGTCATAGATAATAACAATTTAAGTCGACACATATCTTTCTTAACTATAAATTGTTAACACAATCTGCAGTCGCACCTTTGCCAAACTGTGTCTTGGTGAATCTCTGGGCAGTTAATTATGGATATTTGTTTTTTGTTCATTTGTGGCCCAAGTAAAATTGTTTTAGATTATGCTATTTGTAGCTGTATTTGTATTAGTTTTCCACAAGGTTTGATCGTATGGCTTTGAACGTTTTTAGTTGTTATAGCTGTTTTAATGTGTCATGAAAATACGTCATTTCTCAACAATTTCTTTAGTCAAACTGTGGTTTTCGTTTTATTAGTGCATTGTCCCCGACGTAAATGGCTTATAATGGCCAGAGTTTTGTGTTATTGTTTACCAATACTGATTTTGAGCCAATCATTTTAGTTCCAGTACACAGATGAATTGTCAATCTAGTGGCTCACAGTTTGCATATCTCCTTGGGTCCATTAGAGGATGTTCACATATCTAAATTCATAGGTTTTCTGTATGTTTGTGCTTTGATATTTTGTTTTATTTCAAATCTTGAGTTTCTAATTTTGGACTTTGTGATGGAGTCTTCTCGAGCGAAAGAATGTTTGCCGTCTCTAGTTATTATATTAAGCTAAATCTTTCGTGACATATGTAGACACATTCTCAATTTGTTAGCAGAATGTGTTTATCCAGATGGTAAGGAAGCAAATATATTTTTCATGTACCTGACAGCCTGTTATGACGGGCTTTTTGCTAAAACACCTAAGTATATTATTACAGTCCATTGAACCTTCTCTGGTGAACCTATTGATGCAGCTGGCTATCTTGATATGATTCATCAGATGACCGATTTGGTAACAAGAGCAGAAAAGAAGGCCTATACCCTTGTAATGGGCAGGCCTAACCCTGCAAAGCTAGCTAATTTTCCTGAGGTAAAAATGTTTCTTTAGCAGATAACTGATAAGTTTTAGCTGTTAAGATGTTCTGATGCCTTTTACTTAAAAACAGTGCGATGTTTTCATATATGTCTCCTGTGCGCAAACAGCTCTGTTGGATAGCAAGGAGTTTCTTGCTCCTATAATTACTCCATTTGAAGCTATGCTAGCTTTCAACAGGTACTGCCTTTCTTAGTTTCTTTTAATTTTCACTAAATTATTTTTTTAATACAACATTTTGTCTTTCCTTTCAAGTTAGCCTTGTCCTAGGTTTACTTTGTTACTTTTTCGAGTCCTCTATGCTTTTATGCAAATGTATTAGTTGCCAAACTAAACTAGCTGTATGTATTTTCGTGTTTGAAAATTCTGTTGTTTCTCTATCTTCATTTATCTGAATGCATGAAAAGGGTAATTTGGAGTTAAAGAAAAATCTCTTTACTTGGAGGTATTGCTAATTTGTTTCCTCTAAACTTTCCTCATCAGTTGAAGTTCTGTACATGCTCAAAAGTGTACTAACTACTAATGTCCAAAAATGTAGCCCCTGCTTGGTTGAGAAAATCATTCTGATTTTTTTATATGCTGTTCGACTTTCAGACTGTGCTTCTGCCTCCTTTTGTGCTCTCGAAACTGAAATTGTCTTTTGGAATTTCCTTCTATACTTGAACTGAAGGTTCTGAATCGAAATAATTAAATAGATGCTTTGGGTATTCCAGCTAGACTTACCTGTTCATGGTTTAAAAATTTGGTGATATTGTCTATTGTTGATCTCTCCTTTGATAGATTTCTGATCAAAATTTTTTTGATCAATTTGTAGGGGAAGCCAGTGGACTGGAGCATATCAGATGGAATTCCAAAATCTGATAGCTTCCTGTCCTGTGGAAGTAGGTCAAGCACCCGAAGCACGATTTTCCTTCCTTCAGGGTGGTTATGTTGAAGACTATGATTTACGAGGTATCTTCCTTTTCTGGGGATTTATGTTTATTGCTTCATGGTTAATAATGTTCTAGTCATTGTTGCAGTTTATGCTCACCTATATTTGGAAAAGTGGGACAGATCTCATCATCCTATCTTACTGGCTTTTAGTGGTAGAAGATATACTTAACAGTACGGTCTCGTGGGGTCTTGTTTTGATTCTAAATGGAATTCAGTCCAGGGAATTTGGGGTGAATATATAGTACTAAAAGCTTATGGAATCGTTAAAATTATGGGGTTATTAGTTTATTCAGTGCGGTTTGAACAGGTAGGGGAAGCCGTGTTGTCAAGCATCCTGTTTACTAGTGGGTTCTGTGGATGAAGAAGAAAATATTTGCCTTTTGTGTGTTAGTTTTGATTGGTGATATTGTTCTTTTTAAGAAAGTGAATTTTCTAGACACCTAGAGGATTTCCTGAGATGGCTGATTGAATTGAGATTTGATTTTGGGTGAGCAGGGAATACTGATGCCATGTCTCTGAAATTTTGATTGGGTGTTCAAATCCAAAAATGAACGGAGGATTAAGCTGTTTAACTTTTCTGCTGAAATTATTGGTTTAGTTTCTCTCTTCCACATTCTTAAGCTTCTCACTCATGAATGAATTAAAAGGCCATTCTATCCACCTTCTCCTTTATTAAATTGTTATTTTTAGAATTGCATGCTGAAAAAGCTTGTTGTCACCATTAAAATAAGTTTATATCTCTGATGTTGTTTTTATTCTCCTTTTGTAGCAGACGTTGATGAGGAAACAGATGCAGTTCATTCTTTGGTAAATGTAACAGAGAAGGCTCTGCAACTGCAGAATAAGGACACCCAATTATCTAAAGGGAAAAATGCTCGGTCCGGTGCAGAGTTTTTTGTAGGTCGATCATTTCAAGGTCTTGAAATTAATGGCAATGATGCTTCCCCACAGCCGTTTCTAATGGGCAGAACGGGGAAGGCGTCTGGGTACAAGGGCGAGCAAACTTAGCAATGCGGTGTATGGTTCATCCTGTTGATGGAAAAAGCCAACGAAGTGATGGGGACACGAAGGATGATGTATCATGTCATAAATGTCCAAGGAAAAACACAGAAATGGTGTGCGATATAGGCATATGATGACAAGATGAGGAGAGAAAAGTTTTTCGGGTGGCCTTGCCAGTTTTGAGTGGCAGCAGGTTTTGGCAGAGTAGAATAGTTGCTGCTGTAGTGAACCACCGGTTTTGCAAAGTAATGTAATATCAGGAAGCATGGTGATTTCAAATTTTAACTAGAATGCGATACATACTTCATTCTGTTCACTTATAGTAATGAGAAGTGAGTTTCCATGATCATCATAGAGCTAGGATGAGAGGTTTGATGAGCAGCCATTGGAATATTGAATTGATGGAGAGATCTAGATCACTAAGCTTTTTCAATTGACAAATTATCTGGCCTAACTTCTAAAAGAACCCATTATTATTTGTTTTGTTTTTGCTGTATCTCTCTTCTGCTCGGTGAAAATCTACACAAAACTTTATTTTGTCACCGTCAAATGACCTCTTCCGAACAAATAGTTCTTTAGAAAAGATATATCGACAATGGGACGAAGAGCCTTAATAAATGTAATAACATCGAAGAAGCAGCATAATTAGAATTAAAATTACGACAATAATAATTCAGTTTCTAAATACGTTTCTAACAACCTTTAAATAGAGAAAAAGAACTTATTTAGGGTTTTATCAGATTTAGCTATATATGCACCTATGTCAAAACATCGAGCCACTACATATTGCTTCTTTTTTTTTTTTTTTTTTTTTCCTTTTTTTGGTTGGTAGTCATTCAAAACTACCAAATTTCTTACAAAAGAAAGTATCTTTCTGTCCAAAAATGTTTAATACCTAACCTTAAAAGGGCCGTGTACAAATATTGCTACATCCTCTTTTGAGCTAATTAAGCTAATATTCATAGAGGTTGATGGGATTGATTTCCAGATCAGAAACTAGTTCTTCAATAGAAGAGATTGCTTGTCAATATGATAAGTCCTCAATTCACAGAGTTTTCGAAATAGAGAAGATGACAGATGCTTATCCAGTATCTTGATGATGTACATTCTTTTGTTTCTTGTTCATCAACAAAGTTTGTAAACCAGACTCTCCCTTGAATTTTCTAGAATCATTTCCTGCAATAAAAGAATCACTATCCATCATCTAGGTTTTAGGAAGCTAGTCAACCAAACAACATGTGACACAGCTGGCTTGTTGTAATTAAATTGTTAGGAAAATCAAATAAATAATTAAGTTTTAACGTTGGACAACTCTTCATGGTCGAATATGTTTAGCTATCGCGTCATAAAAAAAAGTTTAGGTTTATTCATTATTGAACTAATTAACATGTTAACGAGGGGTTGGCCCAAGTGGTAAGGGCTCTGATACTAATTTGCGGTGATATGGGTCGAACCCTACAGTAGCGACGTTCGAACCTCACGACAGCGATTTATCGCTTTCTATGCTTTCCTATAGGGTAGGAGGCTGAAAATTAGCCAAAGAAAACGCTTTCAAAGGTGGATAAGTAGATTGGACATGCACGCGTGAAGTTTTCTCGTAGTAGTATCCCTTTCTTATAAACCCTACCTATGTAATAGTTTAGGTACTTGTAAGTTGGTTCTTGTAAAAGAAAAAAAAAACTAATTAACATGATACTTTCTTTGTCTGCAAATCACAAATTATAATGTGAATTTTTTTTTTCTTTTTTGGAACCGAAAAACATTATCAGTAATACTTTGTGGACAGAAAAGAATACTAATTACCGGCTTATCTTATAGCAATGTGGTCCGCAAAAGAAAGATGAGGCTATTTGATGAGCAGCCATGGAAATATTGAATAGATGAGACCTCACGCATTAAGGTTTTTCATTTGACAAATTATCTGGCCTAACTTTTAGAACTCATTATTGTTTGTCTCTTTTCGAAAAAAGAAAAACAATATGTTTGTTTTGTTATTGCCGTACGGTATCTTTCTCTTGTGTAAAACTCATCTTCGCAAAAGCTTTATTTTTCACAGTCAAAGGATCGTCTATATATAGATCTTTAGAAAAGATAGAAACCAGACAAAGGGCCTAATAAATGTACTACTCTATATGTGTTAAAATAATTTTTCATTTGAATTTTTACTTTAAAAATATGTAATTTAAAATTTAAAATTAAAAATGAGAATACAAATTCAACAATAATTTTGAGACGAAAAATATAACATCGAATAAGGGGCATAATTAGAAGTAAAACTAGCTTGGACACGATAATTGAGTTTCTTAATATGTCCCAAAAGAAAAAATCTAATATACAACATATATGATATTTTTAATTTTAGTACTTTTTGGGTTCTATATTTTTTTTTTCTCTCTCACTCATAAAATTAATATTCTTCCTTCAATTATATCAAGTATATCAGGTTGTATAACTGACACGATGTAACCATTGTACTGAAGATTCACACATTTTTAACAACCTCAAAGTAGTTTATGGATATGATTCTTATTTATTTATTTATCTATTATTATTTTTTTTGAGGGTGCAAACCATGTGATTGCATAATTTTTTTGAAATATCTAATCTATTATACGAAAGTGTGATGAAGTGGGGACAATTAATGGAGAGAAACTCCATACGTAGGCCTCTAATGTATACCTTTCTTTATTTGATGTTCTGATATGGATGGTCGAAATCAAATCCCGAACCCTCGTTCGTTCCCCCTAGATTTGAATGTGACCAAAACTCAGAATTTTAGAGCCATTGGATTGATTAGTGACTTGTGCGCAGCCGGTACCTCATTCTTCTTCTAAGACCTAATCAAAATGTACTAATTTGGTTCCAAAAGTAAACTGGCTTCCCGAAGGTATGCCATGTAGTCCATATCATAATTATTAAGGAATTGACTTAGTTTCACCATACACGATCCACTCTATTCTCCAAAATTAAGTACTTTACTCCATTTCGAAAATTTATTCTGCTTAGAACTTTACTTTTAGTACGAATTATATTAAAATAAAAATAAAAAAAATTATTTGAAGACATATGAAGTACTCCGTCCGTTTCAAAGAAATAATCCACTAGTACAAATTTTGAACTTTAACATGGGTTTTTTTATTTTTTATTTTTGGAAACAGGCCGAGTATTTTTTTTCTTAACATAAACTTCTAGTTGATGTGCTCATCGGGTAAATGTCGCATTGGATTAATCTCAATTGCCTCGAAACCCTTTTGATATGATAATAATTGATAAATATCACCAAACAGTGATATTGTTGTCTTTGATTTTTTTTTTCGAAGAGAACATTTCAAAGACATGTTATATCCTTATGTTTATCTTGCTTCAACCCTCCCTATACTTGGTTGTAACCAAAAATGCCTTGTTATTATAAATATTTACGCAGTTGAGGCAATTTATCTGTCTATACACGTGTTTTTATCTATGCTTTGCCATTTTCGACCTAATAGTAATAGCTCCAGGACCAAACTTCTAATTAACTAAGTCCTCGTGAATCAATACCCCTAGTTAATAGTCCTTTTTATTCACAAGACAAACTCAAAATGTCTACTGACTTTATTCATTGAGATCAGCGAAACAACAATTCAATGAGGTACGTACTTACTTATTCAACTGAACCTTCTAACAACACTATAAATAATCCCTTATGCAGTTATGCTCCATTTCAATTCACAGAGATAAATCCTAATCAAATTCCAAAAAAAGGGAAAAAAGTAAAAATGGTAGCCAAAAATAGTTCCTTAGTTTTCGTTTTCTCCATCTTACTTCTTGTGGTGGTGGGTTCATTCCCACAACTCATTTCCGGCCAAAACTGTGGTTGCAATGGCCTGTGCTGCAGCCAGTACGGCTACTGTGGCACCGGAAACGACTACTGCGGCGACGGCTGTCAGGAGGGTCCTTGTTACTCATCAGGTGGTGGTGGTTCTGGTGTTGCTGATATAGTGACTGATCCTTTCTTCAACGGGATTGCGAACCAAGCCGATTCGAGCTGCGAGGGAAAAGGGTTCTACACTCGATCCGCGTTTCTTAACGCCGCCAATTCGTATCCTGGATTTGGAACCACTGGTTCTTCCGATGATGCTAAGAGGGAAATTGCTGCTTTCTTTGCTCATGCCACTCATGAGACTGGACGTAAGCTTCGCTTCATTATTTCTTTATGTTCTTTTTCCCAAAAAAAAAATAAAAAAATAAAAAAAATAAAAAATAAAACGTTTATAACCCTAGCTAACTGATTTACTTCGAAATTTCTTGTAGATTTTTGCTACATAAATGAGATAAATGGTGCCACAAGGGATTATTGTGACGAAACAAATACTCAATATCCATGTGTACAAGGGCAGGGTTACTATGGAAGAGGTCCTCTCCAACTATCATGGAATTTCAACTATGGTCCAGCTGGAAACAGTATTGGTTTCGATGGTTTAGGGAATCCAGGTATTGTGGCACAAGACAATGTGATTTCATTCAAAACTGGGTTGTGGTTTTGGATGAATAATTGCCATTCCGTCATCAATTCTCAAGGATTTGGGGCTACAATCC
This sequence comes from Oldenlandia corymbosa var. corymbosa, assembly GCA_949775105.1. Lineage (NCBI taxonomy): Eukaryota > Viridiplantae > Streptophyta > Magnoliopsida > Gentianales > Rubiaceae > Oldenlandia > Oldenlandia corymbosa. Next base: position 5,352,488 of record OX459123.1, read on the forward strand.
AGGCAATTAACGGTGCGATCGAATGTAGTGGTGGAAATACAGCTGCTGTTAATGCTAGGGTTGGGTATTATACTGATTATTGTAACCAACTCGGTGTTAATCCCGGTCCTAATCTCTATTGCTAAGCTGCACTATTCTTGGCTAAAAACAATCTTAATTTAGGCACAATAAAAATAATTTCCTTTGGAGTTATCTTCTTCGATAATCCAAAATCCAAATAAAACTGTGCTCAGATTCCGGTTATAAAATAATATAAGAAAATTATTATTTTAGAATTTCATCCTTTTTTTCTAATATCTAACGTTATGTATTTCAAATAAATACTCCCTAAATGCGGAAAAAAATAAAAATTCTATTGGATTAAAATAATAACAAGGCGAACTATTTTTCTATAGGAAAGGAGTGATAACTTTTAAAAATTGTAGCTATGGTTCCTTTTCATTTAGGGCTGTTTTGTTTTTCTCGTGCGATATTTATTGTTGGAAAACGATACTCATAGATGCAAATTTACAGCCTTAAGAAGTTTCTTGGGGTTATCACATGGTGATGATATTTAATTTTTCTATTGTAAGATAAGCGTACCTCATTGTGGATAAAATGTATTTACATAAATTTTTACCTACATACTTTGTCTAGTACGTATGATAAAGATTCTAACAGGAAGAAAAAGATAAATTCTAATTCTTTAACTCTATTGCTAAGATGTCTTCTTCTTGTTCCCCTGAATCGACATGCAGCAAATCTTGAGAATAATAAGAAGATCATACGTGTTAGATCATAATTGTATTATCTACCTTCACATGTTGTGGGCTATTCTTTTAATAACTTGCGAGCTAATATAGTTTATTGTGCTATAGCATCCACATGAAATACAATGCTGTGCTAATATGGTTTACCTCGTTATTCTCTTCAATTTGTTAGAACCATTTAACACCCGTCAAAATGAATTCATTTGTTTGTACAAGTAAACAAGTTTCCCGAAGGTATAATAATTTTCATACCATCATTAAAAGAGAAATTGACTTTCTAGTTTCCGCATGACAAATACTCGGAAACAAGAGAACCAGTCCTATTCTTTGACTGTATCAAAGTCAATATACCTATATATATATATATAAAATAAAGAAGAAGAAAAAGAAACTAAAGTCAATCAATTAATTACAGGATCATTATGGGTGTTGGATTGGCGGATTAATAATGCACATTGGCTACAAATAATTAAAATAGAATAATTAACTTAAATGATTCTTTTTGTTTTGAAACGAATAATTAACTTAACTGATTCTTTCTGTTTTGACGGTAAAGTTACTTATTATTAAGTATATATATAAAACCCCCAATACCAATTTTGATTTTTACACTCACAAATCAAATTTTTGGTTGACCCATGTGATTTACACGTGTTTTTTTTCCTTTTTTTCTCACCGAAGTTCCGCTCCCTAATCGGTTGTTCCATCATGAACCGAAGCGTCGCCACCTTGCCCCCAAATTAACACTGTTCAACTGCTACTTCGTCCTACAACCAAAGCATCACGACTGTTGGTGTTAAATCACTATGCTCAACTCCTATATAGATGCTCAATTCCTTCTGCTCCCAATCATCTCAGTACCAACAGTGTCCTCCTGTCATCATCATCAGACGCAACTACTAAAGGTTTATCGTTTCTCATTATCCCTTCCCTTGTTTTGGGGCCGTGAATCTGTCAACATGAAAGGTGACAGAGCTGTCGTAGATCTAACCGTCGATGGAAGATCGTTGGCGTAAAAGTTGACGATCGTCAGCTTGCCAACTCCCTAACAACCTTAGAGCATTCATAATGGTTTTACACTGTTGTGAGTATAATGTCATAAATTTTTAATATTATACTTCTATTCAACTTTTCATTACAGTGGTTTACACTGTAAAAGTGTAATAAAATAAAATAGTTGTAGTATCATCATAAATTCATATTAATTATTTTTTAATCCCAAAAAGTGTATTATACCGTGTAAGAATTTTTACACTGTATAATATTATTATACTCAACATAATAATAAATAATATAATAAATTGATTATTTACTAATTATTTACCACCATTATAGATGTTCTTTTGATTATTTATTGATGTACCAAGTAAATTTATAGCAAGAACCAAACCTGGGAATATAATTTTAGTTTTTTTTCCTCTTGAAGACACCTATATTAAACCTTAAAATAATCTAGCTATACAATATATATGCGCGGCAAGAATGATTAACTTTTCTCTTGTTTAGGAATTAATGATTGTTTGATAATGTTCATATGCTGGACGAGTTGAATTTTTAAGCATTTTTTGATCAAAGACTTTTGTTAAGGTAGCACCTTACATCCATAGGTAAGAGAATTGGTGGGTTTCTACGTAGTTTTCGAGAGATCAACCAATAATAAGGTTTCCAAATTATTTGATTTTCCCTCCAGACAACAATGAGAACATCAAAACGTTAGTTGTTTTCTTATCTATAAAATTCTAAAGTGCTCTTCAATATAGGGGAAAAATCAGGGAAGAGAAAGAGAAAAATAAAGAGCTTAAAATATCTCTTGTATAACAAAAGAAAAGGCAAATAACTGTTTGTTGTAACGACCCTATGCTACAACCTATTCGTGTCATACTTCTAAATCTTCTAATAATAAATTAATGCATCTGAATTGGTCGTATTTATGTTTTTAAAAAATTAATTGATAGCAACTTTAGTTGCAATACTAACGAAATGAAGTTTCAGATCAATCAGTTTCATGAAGAGCTAGTCAAAAGATAAACAACAAAATGAAAAAAGGTTCGTTAGGAAATACAGATTCAAGTTTTTGGAACCCCAAAACATCTCACTCGACTCTCTCCATCCGAAAAATGAGAGTCATTATCACCTGCATTAAAATCATTAACAATTAAAATTTTAGTTTTGAAACGAAAGGAATATATTAGATTAATATAGTATTGCATCGAAAAGAAAAGTTAAATCGCCATTGAGCAGCCATCAAATCGTTGGATTGACGAAGACATTTAACCTTAAATTGTTTTTCAATTGACAAATAAATTGTCTGCCCAACTGTCGTGCCTATACTAGAGGTGATACATAGAAGAAAAATTTTGCCTTCAGAAAATTCGGATTCGGATCACTTATACCGTGTGCGTAAATATACCACAAAAAATAATATTATCTGCACAAAATTCTTATTCTCAACAATCAAACTCGTCGTTTGAATAAATGCGTCTTGTAGAAAAAGGTAGCCGTGAGATGAGGAAAACAATCCTTAATCAGTAACATTCAAGAAGCAGCTATTGTCATATATATTAATTTGTGTACAAAAAGGATCTAATTTTCAGAGGCAATTGATACTAAATTCTTCATCAGAAGATCTTCAGAAGGAGGAGAAGGAGATAACTGAGCAATATATACATTTCAAAAATGATATGTGAAAAGTTCAGTATGGTATTGCTAGATTTAGTAAACCAGAATCAGGGAGCTTTTGTGAAAAAGAGGCTTATATTACGTAACATCCTCCTGGCCCAAGAGTTGATAAGGTTAAATAATAGACAGAATGCCAAGCCTAGTTGCATGATGAAAGTGGACTTGAAAAAAGCATTTGATTCTATCCATTGGAGTTTTATAGAAGAAATGCTAAAAGAATATAGATTTCCATCAAAGTTCACTAGTTGGATCATGGAATATGTAACCACCTGTACATATTCTTTGAATCTAAATGGAGAAAGCACTGGCTTCTTTAAAAGGGAAAGAGGTCTTAGGTAAGGAGATCCATTATCCCCTCTGCTGTTTGTACTAACCATGGATTACTTGACTAGATTGTTGGCTAAAGAAGCAGAACATTCACAGTTCATACTACACCCATCCTGTGAGAAATTGAAAATTACTTCATTAATGTTTGATAGGATGTGTATTTTAGGTAACCCTAAATAGGGTGTCTGTAGACAGCTAGGGTTTACGTAAATCATGACTATATATATTGTACTACATATACATGAATACACAGACAAATTAATCCTTTCATGGTATCAGCCGTTCCCTCCTGGCTTTTCAACCTTTAGGGTTTCCACCGCTGCCTCTTTTACGATTGCCACTCCTCCTTCTTCTTACTTTTCAAATCAAACACACAATTTACGGTCAGTTTTCACTCTTCTCCGGGTTCTGTCTTCATCAAATTTCCCGTTCTGCTTGCTTCGGGTTTGGTTTTGGATTCGGTTTCTGCTCCCTGTTGCGTCCCCTCTCTGTTTTGCGCCTTTAGTTTCAGTTTCATGTCTCCTCTCCGATTCCTTCTGGTTCTGCTTGCTGTCGGTTAACGTAGCTTTTCTGATCTTCTCTTCCGTTGTGTGATTAGCATGCTTCTGCTCTCGTCACGTAGTGTAGCTTTCTGATTTTCTAATTTTCTGGTTGATAGTTTCGGCCTTCTCTCGGTTGTGCGTCAGTTCACCGTTCTGATCGATTAAACATAGTAATTCGATCCTCCTGCTTCTTCTTCGACCGAACTTGCTACGACTGCTTCTTTTTTTTTTTTTAAAAAAAATCTTTTCTGTTTTTTAATCAATTGCCGAAGCTGCTTCTTTAATCAATTTTCTTTTTTTTTGGTTTGTGTTTCTTTGTATTCCATGGCCTGCTCTACTGATTCCTCGGTCATCAATGAACCTGTGACCGAAACTGTGACTGTAACTCCGGTGTCCAACTCCTCTTCTTCCAACTCCGTAGCTCTACCCTTGTCTCATCCAGCCGCCGGCCTCACAAATATCAAGAACTATGTCAATCCTGTTCTTGACTTCACCAATTACATGCTCTCGAAGGAGCTATTCCTTCCTGTTTTTCACAATCACGGAGTTATGGGCCATATCGACGGCACCTCTGTTTGTCCACCGCCGACTCTTCCTGCCGCGGACGGATCTTCTTCCTCCGCTCCTAATAATCTTGCAAGCAATCATCAAACCCAACTCCAATCTCACTGCTCGTGATGCCTGGTTAACAATTGAAAAACTGTTTCACGATCATCTTGGCTCGCGCCTTCTTCAATTAAAACTTCAGTTTCATAGTCTCAAGAAAGTTGACTTATCTATCAACGAATATGTCACCAAACTCAAAACCTATGCCGGTTCCTTGACGGCGGTTGGTTGTCCAATCTCAGAAACTGATTTAGCTCTTCAGATTCTTTCTGGCCTTCCCTCCGACTACTAATCTGTCTCAACCACCATAAGCTACAAAGTGCCGCTGCCAACCTTTGTTGAAGCGCGATCTATGCTGTTTCTTCATGAAGTACAGCTTCAAAACACTGCTCCCCCGGCCTCTCTTTCTTCAACTACTTCAGCCTTGGTTGCTTCCTCTTCCAACGACCCCCCTCCCCAGCCTGCTTCCACCATTTCCCAGCCCTTCTCCAACAATCGCGGGCGCAGTCGGGGCCGTTTCCAGAATTCCCGTGGTAGAGGTCACGGACGTGGCCGAAATCAACAATACAGTCAGTATCAAAACATGTTTTATCCTTCTTATTCTAATTATCAAGCTCCCCTGTTTTCTCCTAGGCCTCGTGCTCCTTCACTTCTTGGTCCGGCGCCCACTTTTCAGTCCGGTCTCCGCTGCCAGTTATGTAATCAACCCAATCACTCCGCTCGCAACTGCTTCCAACTTCAGCAGCCCGCTTACTATGTGGATCACTATAATCGGCCACCTCCTCCTTCGTCTGTTGACTCCTCTTGGTATATGGATACTGCCTATGGTAATACTATGACTCCGACTTCAGGTAAGCTTTCACTGGTTCCACTAAAGTTGTGATAGGAAATGGCAATGCGTTACCTATTAAATCTGTTGGTCAAATTCCTTGTTCCTCATTTAAATTTCCTCATGTCTATCATGTTCCCTCTATTACTAAAAATCTTATCTCTATTCGATAATTTGCTACTGATAATCAATGTTCCATTGAGTTTGATCCGTTTGGTTTTTCTGTGAAGGATCTATGGACGAGAACCCCTCGTCTATACTGCAATAGTACTGGGTCTCTATACACTTTCCCGTCAGCTCTGCTACGTCAATCTCTTGCACCATCCTCCTTATCATGCCCGACATTTGCTTCCTCTGTTTCTTCTCAAGTATGGCATCAACGTCTTGGTCATTCAAACTCTTCGGTCCTCTCCAGTTTAGTTTCTAGTCAGCGTCTTCCTGGTTCTGTGGCCGTTTCAAATAAGCTTCACTTATGTCAAGCATGTCAAATAGGAAAACATCATAAGCTTCCTTTTAGGCCTTCTTCTTCTGTAACTTTAAATGCTTTTGATATTATTCATACCGATGTTTGGACCTCACCTTGTCTTTCTTTTAGTGGTTTCAAATACTTTGTGTTATTTTTTGATGATTTCACTCATTTCTTGTGGGTTTACCCTCTTAAAAATAAATCTGAAGTTCCTCAAAAATTTTTTAAGTTCTATACCCTTATTCAAACTCAATTCAATGTTTCTATAAAAGTCCTTCAATCCGATGGTGCTGCTGAGTATGTTCGTTCTCAATTTCTCCAAACTTTTCTTAAGTCCAAAGGGGTTTCCATGCATATATCTTGTCCGTATACCCCTCAACAAAATGGCAAACCTGAACGTATGAGCCAAACCATCATTAACATGGTTCGCACCCTTCTTCATCAAGCTTACTTACCAACTCAATTCTGGGTCGAAGCTTTAACTACTAGCGTCTACCTCTTAAATATGTTGCCCACTAAATCTAAAAATGGTTCTGTTCCCTTTGCTCTTTTGTTTGGTCGCTCCCAAAATTATGGCGACCTTAGGTTTTGGTTGTTCCTGTTTTTCCAATCTCTCTCACTTAGCCTCTCATAAATTCAGTCCTCGATCTGTTCTATGTGTCTTTCTCGGTTACCCTGAATCCTACAAGGGTTATCGTTATTTTGATCCGGTCTCTCAGAAAGTCTATATATCCCGTCATGCCATCTTCGATGAAACATCGTTTCCTTTCCCTTCGTTGTCTTCCCCGGTTTCCACATAATCTTCCCACATCCTCACAGTTCAAACCTCCTTCTTTTCTCATTCCAAAAATCCTTCCGCAAAAAGTGCCTTCTTCTCCACGTTCCTTTCAGACGTCTGTTTCTATGTCCCCTCTACCTAGTGTGACACCTCTGTCTGACAAATCAGTTTCGACCTCCTCTGTCCCCCCCACCTTATCCTATGGTCACTCGAAATAGGGATGACACTCGTAAACCTAAAGAAATTTTCTCTCTTGCTGCTACTACCACCTCTCTTCCCATAGAACCTCATTCTTTCACGGAAGCAAATAAATACCCTGAATGGCGTGCAACCATGATTGATGAATATATTGCTCTTATTTCAAATCACACATGGGATTTAGTCCCCCCTCCTATCTCCGAAAATGTGATTGGTTCTAAATGGATTTTTCGTGTTAAACTTAAGTCTGATGGCTCTCTTGATCGTTGTAAAGCACGTTTGGTCGCTCAAGGTTATAATAAAAAACCTGGCATTGACTATGATCAAACATTCAGTCCCATGGTTAAACCAGTGACAATTAGGATGTCTGCTGCTTCTCGTAAGTGGCCTGTTCATCAGTTGGATGTTAAAAATGCTTTTTTGCATGGATCTAAATGAAATTGTCTACATGAAACAGCCTACTGGTTTTGTTCATCCAGACTATCCTCACTATGTCTGTCGCTTGAACAAGGCTCTTTATGGCTTAAAGCATGCTCCTCGGGCTTGGTTTCACCGGTTCACTACATTTTTGCTTGCACAGGGTTTCAAAGCCAGTCGTTCTGATTCTTCTATGTTTGTTTATTCTGCGGGTTCTGATATGGCGGTGTTGTTATTGTATGTGGATGACATCCTTTTAACTGCCTCCAGTGATCTTCTCCTTACCAATCTTGTTCAGTCTATGAAAGGTGCTTTTGCCATGACTGATCTTGGTCCTATCAGTTACTTTCTGGGTGTCTCTGTCTCTCTGCAGTCTAATGGTTTGTTTTTGCATCAACGCAAGTATGCTGAGGAATTATTGTCTTGCAGTCATCTCATGGATGCTAACCCTATTGCTACTCCCCTGGGTCCGGCCTTTCAGTTTTCTGTGGAAGAATCCCCACCTTTTCACAATCCAACTCTCTATCGGAGTTTGGTGGGTGGTCTACAATACCTCACTTTCACTCGTCCGGATATCCAGTATGCGGTAAATCTTGTCTGTCAGTATATGCATAATCCTCGAGAACAACATTTTCAGGCGGTCAAGCGTATTCTTCGGTATATTAAGGGAACTCTTCACTATGGTATCCATCTTCGTGCTGGTCCACTTGATCGTCTTGTGGCTTACTCCGATGCTGATTGGGCAGGGTGTCCTACAACTCGTCGTTCCACCACTGGGTTCTGTGTCTTTTTTGGATCCTCCTTGGTCTCTTGGTCCTCCAAAAAGCAGTCTACTGTTTCGCGCTCTTCCCCAGAGATCGAGTACCGCGCGGTTGCTTCTACCTTAGCCGAGACTATTTGGTTGGAACATCTTCTTTCTGAGCTTCACATTACCCTTCCCCAGTCTCTTGTTATATTGTGTGATAATGTTTCTGCTACTAACCTTGCCGCCAATGTTGTCTCTCATGCCAGAACGAAACATATTGAGTTAGATATTCATTTTGTTCGTGATCGAGTTACAGTTGTTCTTCTGTTTGTTCGTTATATTCCTACGCAGTCTCAGCTGGCAGATGTTTTCACCAAGTCCTTAGCTAAAGATAAATTTTATTTGTTTCGTACCAATCTAGGCATGATATCTTATCCTGCTAAGATTGCGGGGGGATGATAGGATGTGTATTTTAGGTAATCCTAAATAGGGTTTCTGTAGACGGCTAGGGTTTATGTAAATCATGACTATATATATTGTACTACATATATGTGAATACACAGACAAATTAATCCTTTCAATGTTTGCTGATGATCTATTACTGTTTTGTGGGCTGATGAGTATACACTCAGGAAGATCAAGGAGGTACTGAAGCATTTTGCAGAAATATCAGGGCTGCAAGTTAACTATCAGAAGTCAAATATGTATTTTGGTGGAAAAATTTGTGGCATAAAAGATAAACTTCTGCAAATCATGAAATTTACTGAAGGAATCTTCTCAATGAGGTACTTAGGAATGCCAATTTCTCTAACAGCATGGACAAAAAGTGATTATCAGGCTTTAGTTGAAAAAATCACTGCAAGGATACATTGTTGGTCAACCAGACATCTCTCTTATGCTGGAAAGGTAATCCTGATCAATGCAGTATTGCTCACTTTCCACACTTATTGGGCTAGCATCTTCCTAATACCTCAGTCAGTGATCAAGCAAATAACTGCCTGTTGCAGACAGTTTCTATGGGGAAAAAAGCAAAATGGAAAAGGTATGTCACCAATGGCATGGGATGATCTATGTTGAAGCAAAGCAGAAGGTGGCCTTAGCATGAAAGAACCAGGCATTTGGAATAAAGCAATGTTGGAAAAACAGTTATGGGACCTGGAAAGGAAAAAGGACAGTCTATGGATAAAATGGATGCACATTTATTATATATGTGAAAAATGAGTCAGGTTGGAATTACAATCATCCTAAAGATTGCAATTGGTATCTTAAGAAGCCGATGAAAATCAGAAATCTACTCAAAGAAGGAATAAAAGACAGGAAGTGGTTGAATGGCAAGGAATACACCACAACAAGTGGCTGAGGAGGGAGAAAGCAAAATGGGAATCAGCAGACATAGTGTGGAGCAGATACACAATTCCAAAGCACAGCTTTATCAGCTGGCTAGCCTGGCAGAAAAGACTCCTCACAGTGAATAGACTTGATAAAATGGGATGGTAATAGCAGACAAGACATGTATTCTGTGTCAGAAAGAGAATAAAAGCCTGGAACATCTGCGGTTCAAATGTGATTATTCTCAAACAATATGGCAGAACATGATGCAGTAGACATGAGTTAAGTATCAACTGCAAGAGCTGAAAGTCAGGGCTTTGTGCAGAGTTTGGAGATGGGGAAGGAAAAAAGTTTTTTAGGCTTGCATCAATGCAACTATCTATGCAGTATGGACAAAAAGAAACACGAGGAAGTTTGGAGAGCTGAAAGACGATGCGTGTAATAGAGCTAAAAAGGTGATACATGAGATGAAATGAAAGATCAAAACTTTGTATAGAAATGGTAGTGGAGATGATATAAGATTCTTTTCAAGATTAGGAATTCAAAATTTTGATCCATTGTAAATAGTTCAGAAAGTACATATGTTGGTTAATCTGAATGAAATACAAGTACCTTTTACAAAAAAAAAAAATAAAAAATCTCATTATGCGGGTTATGTATAGAGAAAATAATATTGGGAGACATTTATCATCCAAAAGTGACCAATCGAGTCGAATGATAATTAATCATCGTAGCATTAACCAAAAAATGAAATAAAATAAAATCATATTGGGCAGCCAACTCATTATATTCTCTTCAAATCCTAAGACCAAATCAGCTCCCGTCAAAATATTCTACTAATTACTAATTGGTTGCAAAAGTAAACGTGCATATTCTATACCGTCACCAAAGAGAAATTGACTTCTATTTGTTGTTAAGGAGTTGAACAAGTCTTAATGATTGACTGTGTCAAACACACAACGTTTAAGGAATGAACTTGAGTCTTTCTCTCGAAAGCAATTAAAAACATACACGATGAATGTGTTAACATAGTTAAATTAATTTACTTCTATTATTACTCGGGCCGGGTTGACGCACTTCCCCAGATAATTATGGGATAATAATTATCCCCTAACAAGCATTAATAGTTATTTCGGGACAAAAAAGAAAGCAAAGTAAGAAAAACAATCAAACAACAACCTTGGAAAAATCATGCAACCCCAACAATAAAGTGATAAATTTTTTATACAATAAGGCGAGGTAGTATATCACTTATTCGCATTGCGGAAAATATTAATTAATTCTTATTCACCCTTTTTTTTTTTACTTCTGTTTTTTTTTTTTTTTTAAAGTTTATCCCAAATTTCCTTACTAGTCCCTCGTCAATCCCCGACAGGCTTTTATTCACAAGGCTGGAACTCGAAATTTCAAGAGTACTAAAATTTTTTTAAAACTTGGCCGATAAGGTAGTGTACTTTTTTTTTAATCCGTGGATCCATTCAGCTGTACAATTTCAACAATTTCCAGCTGTTTACTCATTCTACCGAACCATCTCAAAACACTATAAATATCCAACTCACTCAAATAAATCCTCATCATATTCTCCCAATTAAAATAAAAAAAAAATGGAGGCGAAAAATAGCTCCTTAGCTCTCATTTTCTCCATCTTAGTTCTGGTGGTGGCGGCCTCATTCCCACAGCTCATTTCCGGCCAAAACTGTGGTTGCAATGGCCTGTGCTGTAGCAAGTGGGGTTACTGTGGCATGGGCGATCCCTACTGCGGTGACGGCTGCCGGGAGGGCCCTTGCTACTCCTCCTCAGGCGGCGGCAGCAGCGGTGGTGGTAGCAGCGGCGGCGGTTCTAGTGTTTCTGATATCGTGAGTGATGCTTTCTTCAATGGGATCGCGAATCAAGCCGGTTCGGGGTGTGAAGGAAGAGGGTTCTACACTCGATCAGCGTTTCTTAACGCTGCGAATTCGTATTCTGGATTCGGAACCACTGGTTCTACGGATGATGCTAAGAGGGAGATTGCTGCTTTCTTTGCTCATGTCACCCATGAGACTGGACGTAAGTTTTTTTACTCAAGCAATTGTTTCTTTATTTTTAACTCTTACACCAATATCCAATGTTCTTACAGCCCTTTTTTTTTGGTTGTTACTTTTGTGTTCTTCTAGAAGTTAGTTAGCTACTTAAATCTTAGAAGTGTATCAAGGTGTTACTGTGGTCAAAGTTTGTCCAAACTTAAAGAAATTAGTTAGAAACATAAAAAAATACTTCTTTTGTCTCAAATAATTAGTTCACATTTTAAGAATGATAGTCCTTTCATTCCAGAAAAATAATCCATACAGAGTTTTGAGATTTATACTGTTTTTCAAAATTTTAAAACTCAATATCGGTTTTTTTGAAAGACAGAGGGAGTACAATTATGAAAATTCAATGTGGAGTGTGTAATTGTCAATACCTAAAAAGTTAATCATTTAAGAAACCATTTCATTTATCATAATTTCTTTTCCTATTAATTTTATTACAAAGCCGAAGATCCTTTTTTTTTGAAAGTCTCAAAATTATTACAAACATGATCCCTTCCCTAATTGTTTACATTTGATTTTTCAGACTTTTGCTACATAAATGAGATAAACGGGGCATCACAGAATTATTGCGACGACAAGAACTTCCCCCAATATCCATGTGTACAAGGAAAAGGCTACTATGGAAGAGGTCCTCTCCAACTATCATGGAACTACAACTATGCAGCTGCTGGAAACAGTATAGGTTTCGATGGTTTAGGGAATCCAGATATTGTGGCCCAAGACAATGTGATTTCATTCAAAACTGGGTTGTGGTTTTGGATGAACAACTGCCATTCCGTCATCAATTCTCAAGGATTTGGGGCTACAATCCAGGCAATTAACGGTCGGATCGAGTGCAATGGTGGAAATTCAGGAGCTGTTAATGCTAGGGTTGGGTATTACCAAGATTATTGTCGCCAACTTGGTGTCGATCCCGGTGCTAATCTCTATTGTTAAGATGCATATAATGTCCTTTGCACAAACCGTTTTAGGCACCGAAAATAATTGTACTGGTGATATTACATGGGCCATAATCGAAACCCTAAGCGTAATGTTCCCCATAATAAAGCAACTTTTCAGATTTCCTATTATTTTTTTTATAAGATTATCTATCTCGCAAGTAATAAAATATGGTTATGAAGTTTGGGTTCCAATTAATTTTTCGGCAGTTTTTGTATTTACATTACATACCTTATTGAACTTTTGCCACTTACGTACAATTAGCTTTCGGTACCATCAGCCCTCTTCCATGCCAAGTGGCTGTAAAAGAATTAGAATATGAAACCGAGAGCAAGGTGTTGGTAAATGTCATTCAAAAAGGATCGACATTTTACAAACACTTGCTTGGCCAAAGTGATAAGGTGTTTTGGTTCCCTTAATCGAGATCTCAGGTTCGAGTCTCGTAAATGGAAAGAGCAATATTGGAGAGCTTTTCCTCCGAAAGGAGACCAATCCGGCTCGGTATTGATTAGTCTGAGTGAAATGTACTTAGGACACCGTGCGTAGTATAAAAAGAAAGGATCGAGATTTTCATGGAAAATATCAAGTCATTATTCAACTTACTGAAATTTCAGCAATTGCTCAACGGCATTCATACTTTATTTGACAGATTTATCAAGAAGCTAATACCATAGCAAAATGGCTCGCACGATTTACTTCAAATTCTTCGGCAAGAGAATTCAAAGTTTCAAACACCTAAGTGATCTACCATCCACAGCTAGAAGTCTTATCATCTTAGATCAGCAATGCACCATACCTTCGAATTATATACTGTAGTAGTTTTTTAACAAGTTTATACCATAAGAGAATTACAAAATAGAAGTCATGTCCTAGTCTCAGAAGTTACAACTTTGTATGATGCTTAGACTATTTACAACTATAAACTGTTTCATATAATCTATAAGAAAAATCCCGCACGTACGATCCTAGATTAGTTAAAAAGAAAAATAGGCATACGCAAACATTAAGAAAAAGCATGTGTAATTAAGTGGTTGAATTTAAAGTTAAATTTCTGTTATATGCTTATTAATGACTAGTGGGTACGCTATTAGTTAATTTTAACGTTGGCATTAATTACATATTCTAGATTCCAATGATAATGGTATATCTATGTTAAAGAATTTATAAATTAAAATTTATTTAAATATCTGAACTAAGACCAAGTTTTGAAAGGTTAAGAAAAGAAATTGTACACTAACTGAATTTATTGAAATGGAGAGAGCAGTATAAATATATACGTATGGATGTCTGTGTATGCTCCAAGAAATTCTCCTTTTTTTGTCGCTAAGACTTCTTACAATATGTACACATATGAGCGCATGATGCCTCGTCTTACTTTAAAGTTTGGCTAACGAATACCCAATAATTAGAGGCATCAAAGGTAGTCGCCAACTGGGTAATTAATGCTACAGCTGAGATATTGCTATCGAAATGGACAGAGTATTCTCTATAGCTTTTTAAAAAGTGAGTGCATTCTGCACTCTGATTTCTTTAATTCTATGATTGGATTTGCTACAAATTCATTCTACATAAAAATATGATTGATTCGGTCTGTCTATTTAGCGTGAAGTGTTTGGATACTTGTTTTTGTTTGCATACAACTTGTAAATTGTAAAATGTGAATTATGGATGTCGTTTTTAATGGAAATGAGAAAACAATCAATTCCGATTTCTTTTTTTTTAAAATTACTTTTTATTAATTTAATATATTTATTACTTTCTTAATTTTTTTTTTATAAATTTAATTGTTATATTTTATTTTGTTCAATATTAGATTTTCTTTTTGAAAAATAATATATATTTCTTATTCAAAAATATATCCTTGCTTTCTTGATCCGAATAAGAGTAGTTCTAAATATATAACTAAATAAGTTACAAAATAAAATGTAGAGAACCATTTAAGCAAAATATTAATATAAAATACCAAAATGTGCAATTGACATAATATCAAGGACCAATTTTAGAATTTAGTCTTTATTTAATGATATAAAAGTATCTTCATGATTTTTTTTATGAGTACGAAATGGGAGGAAAATCTACCTGTGTGTATTGAGAGGTTAGGTCCGTATAATAATGAGTCTTTGAACGTTTAATGAGGAATATTGTGAGTTAAATAGAATAAATAATCATAGTGATATTTTTCCCACCTTATTTAAAGTGCTATTGGATTTGATCACTTTAGAAACTTTTATGTACAGTATCCTTCTCAAAAAAAAAAAAAAACTCTATTATTATTATTTCTTCCGTCCCAAAACTATTGTCCAGTTTGAATTTTTATTTTTAGTATAAATTGAACCAAAAGTTAAAATCTAAACTGAACAATAATTTTGAGACATACTGAAAAGGTCACAAAAATATATCTTTCTACAATGTGTACAAAGATACGCTCTATGATTGTCGGCTAACTGTCAGACGTTTTATTTGTGCAAAGACAATCTCCTTTGTACTTTGCTTAATCCGATAAGCTTCTATGTACTTAATGATAATTAGGTGGTCTTCTTGTAGTCCCGATGCTTCATAACTATTTTAAACGTTGTTTCCCTAATCGCGAACAGTAATAAGTTAATATGGAAAAAAGAGTTTACAAGTTTTATTCAAGGTATGTTTGTTATTTTATTTGTTGAGAGCATGATTAATAATATGAATAAAATTACGTCCTCTACAATCGCTAGTACTAAAAATTTACAGTCTTTTAAAACAAACTACCGTGATGCTAAATCTTAGGTAACAAAGTTGGATATGTTTTCTGTTTTATAAGATATTTTTGAAAACAAATTAGGTTCACAAGTGGTGCACTATCCACATGCAGGACTGAGCCCACCCTAAATTTGTTACCTTGATCGAGCAGCCTTTTGGTCCCATCTATGTACATGTATATTCCACACTTATCATTATGGAGGAATCGATTTTCCACTTTCCACACTCAGTATCTGGAAGAGTACGTAGTCGTAGCAGCCTCCTAATGGTTGCCTTAGTCAAAGTCAAAAAAAGAAACAGAATGTCTTATCGTTCAAAACTACATTTCATCCATATCAACACATAGTTCTCCAAATGAGTATGTTTAAATGAGTATATTCATGATTCATGAGTTGGTTACACACGCAGTGGTCACTCTATTTTTACTAATTAATCCTCAATCGTCTTCATAACGAACCATAATCACAAATATAAAATTCAATTAACCATTTATATCCTTATTCGTTTCCGAACAAAGAAATGGCATGTAACGTATACCATGGTTAAATTACGACTTAGTAACACCGTTAGGCAAAACATTACATTGTTTCTTATTCATTCTAAAAAAAATGTTAAAATATCAATTCAATTGAAATCGTTGACAGCTAGACTGTTATTTGTATAAGCTCCTAACAACTTGGTCTATACGGTGGTGTACAATCCTTTTTCCATTCAACCAATAGATCAACTTCAATAATGATTTCTAGCCTTTTACTCATTCGACGGAACCTTTTCAGCACACTATAAATATCCCTTCTTATGGCTTTCAATTCACTCAAACAAATCCTACTCAAATATCCTCAAGAAAAGAGAAATAAAAATGGTAGCCAAAAATAGTTCCTTAGCTATCATTTCCTCCATCTTAGTTCTTGTTGTGGCCAGTTCATTCCCACAACTCAGTTCCGGCCAAAACTGTGGGTGTAATGGACTGTGCTGCAGCAAGTGGGGCTACTGTGGAACCGGCAATGACTACTGTGGTTCCGGCTGCCGGGAGGGTCCTTGTTACTCCTCCGGCGGCGGCGGTGGCGGCGGTGTTGCTTCAATAGTGAGTGATGCTTTCTTCAATGGCATTGCTAATCAAGCCGGTTCGTGGTGCGAGGGAAAAGGGTTCTATACTCGATCAGCATTTCTTAGCGCCGCGAGTTCGTATCCTGCATTCGGAACTACTGGTTCTACCGATGATGCTAAAAGGGAAATTGCTGCTTTCTTTGCTCATGTCACTCATGAGACTGGGCGTAAGTGTTTCTTTTTAAGTGATTTTTTTTTTAATTTGTTATAGCCTTTTACACCAACTAATTTTCAACTGTATTACCATCCATTTTTAGGTTGCTTTTGTATAGAGATACATTATTAAAGGAAAATAAACTTTCAACATTTAAAAGCTTGGTGTTATATGTTATAATCAAGCGTGCCTTTTGTTTTCCCATAATGACTCGAATAGCAAAGATGAAAATCATCTTTTAAAGACTCCATTCCCTAATTAGTTTCTTTTGGTTATGCAGATTTTTGCTACATAAATGAGATAGACGGCGCATCAAGAAACTATTGCGACAGTAGCAATACACAATATCCATGTGTGCCCGGAAAGGGTTATTTTGGAAGAGGTCCTATCCAAATTTCATGGAACTACAACTATGGTGCTGCTGGAAATAGCATCGGATTCAATGGTCTGAACAATCCAGAAATTGTGGGCCAAAACAATGTGATATCATTCAAAACTGGGTTGTGGTTTTGGATGAACAATTGCCATTCAGTCATCAAATCCCAGGGATTTGGAGCTACAATTAGGGCAATTAATGGAAACCTTGAGTGTAACGGCGCAAATCCGGGAACTGTTAGTGCTAGGGTTGGGTATTATACCGATTATTGTCGCCAACTCGGTGTTGATCCCGGTCCCAATCTCAGATGCTAAGATGATAGCATTGTGTTGACAAAAAAAAGTTATGGGGACAAAAATAATTTCATCCAATCATTATCATTAGTGAATAATGAAAACCCTACCAATAATGTACCCCATTTTCAGTCAATAATAATAAGGCTATAAGCTATACATCTTTTTATTTAATAATCTTTTTCATTGTAACGTTTTCTTATCTATCTCAAAAATAAGTATAAAATTTATGAAGTTATTGGGTTCTTTTTCATTTTGGAAACTTTTGTTTCCTTATCTTGTTTGATACTTGCGTAGTCGGTTGATATTTATAGCTCTATAGCAATCTGTAAGAAGGGATTCGCTTTAAAGTTTTACCTTTAGCCACATGATTAATTTCTATTCACACAAGTTCAATTTAGTTCTTCGTAACTTTGAAGATGTAAGTATTTTCATTTATATTTCCAAGCACACACTTGAGAAATTTAACGTTGGATGCGTACCTTAATTACTGCAAGAGCAACATTTTTGTTTGGTACCAAATTCAAAGAAATGACACACAAATTATATAAGCAATGCCATTAGGTCATCAAACTTCAGAAGTAAGGTATCTAAATTTTCAAATTCTGCTTAAAAAAGTAGAGAATATCACAAAGGAAAATTTAAACTGACAATCTAAATCAAGTGATCAACAAAAGAAATAACATTAGTCTATAAAGTTCAAAAAGGTAAGATCATGGACTCAAAACCTAACACTTTGACCGTTTATGTTGATATGGGTTCCTGTTTACTCATTGGGCTTTATGGTAGAAATCTCTGAATTTGTTTTTTCGCATTGGAATTCTTGACAAATGGTATTGGCGTCATAATTTAGCTAAGCCTAGTGAGCTGTCCAGGTCTTTCAAAATTGTGCATGAGATTGACTCATAAAACTCGACATTGCAGTGTTCCTTTCTGGAAATGTGGTGCTCTTACAACAGTACAATATGTGTTTGACTCGGTGAGTTGACCATGCCATGCAAGATTGTTAAAATCATGAATAGGAACTACGATTACATATTGGCATTTGGAAAGAATAAAGAGTAATTAATAAAAATGATGAATCAAAAAACTATCAGCTTGAAATTCTAACTTTTGGTGTGTTCCTTGACGAGTCCACATCCACTACCCTTGATGGACCGGCTCATTATACGGCTCTAGGGTCCAACCGCTTCTTGGATAGTAGTGTAATATTACTAACCGTAGTGGTATTCAGTACTTCCTAAGTCTATAAATAGGGACCATTGGTATACTATCTTTAATCCCCAATCAATATACGCACGCTATTCCAATTTTCTGACTTAAACATCGGGGTCTCCCGAGAGAATTGATATAGCGTGCGTATATTGATTGGGCACTAAAGATAGCGTACCTCTATTGTGAAATAATGGTCCCTATTTATATACTTGGGAAGTACCGAATACCACTAGGGTTAGTAATATTACACCGCCATTCAAGAAGCGGTTGGACCCTAGAGCCGTATAATGGGTCGGTCCACCAAGGGTGGTGGATGTGGACTCATCAAGTGCCTCTGTCAAGTGTTAATTGTGTGAAATAAATAAGACTTGACACTAAATAAAACTGACCTCTACCCGATCCATGTGAAATGAATAGGCCTTGAACCAGCCCAAAGGTAAACATTCACGGGCGAAGATCCGAACCGGGAAGATGATCCGACTCAGAAATCCCATCGGAGTGTCTACCCTTGAGAGACTCCCGAGGTTCTTTTTTGTAGGAAGCCCTAGTCAAAGTTCCACAACCGAGCCAGGGATACAATTCCAGGCATCGTCATTCCTACTTCCTTATTTAAACGATATATTGAAACTTTTTGATATTCTCCTTGTTGACAATATCCTTCAAAATCAAGCCACTTCCGAAATTGAAGGGTCTGAATGTGAGGAGTTATAAGGTGATTTGTATTATAAGGATAATCACATTCCATGATGAGATGTAATTGACTATTAGGAAATCATTGAGGATCTCAATCCCACGGATTGATTGCTTTGAATAATTACCAAAACTAGATTCTAAACTAGAATCGTTATGTTGCTATGTACTTTCTAGTTTTAGGGTTGGGTGGAAGTTCTATAAAAACAGAACTTCGTAACATTTGTATTTGAGAACAAAAAAAAGTAATACAGTCCATATTCAAAACCAAGTCTTCAACCCTAGACTTGTTTTTCTTCTTGGTATCAGTCGGTCGTGTTCCTGTGGCCGTCACTTTTTTCTTTCTTCCCGTTTCGGCTTCGGTTTGCTGTCTTCCCACATGGCTTCCGCTTCTCTGTCCTTGAATGTAGGGAACTTTGTTACCCTAAAATTAACTTCCAACAATCATCCACTGTGGCGTGAACAAGTTCTTGGTCTCACTGAAAGCCAAGGCCTCATCGATCATATTTCGACACCACTGATGGTTGATCCAATGAAATTAGCCACTTCCTCCGACAAGGTCTCGTCAGAATCGGTTGAAAAATTCAAAACATGGCAGCAGGCCGAAAGACTCTTGCGTGGCTGGATTATTGGCATGCTTACTGAGGAATCTCTTGGTCTCATTCTTGGCCTTGACACCGCCTCGGCTATTTGGACTGCTCTTAAGGCTGAATACGCTCGCGACTCCCAGGAACGAGCATTCACTCTCACTCAACAACTCACATATTTTCGGAAAGATCCGAACACATCCACTGCGGCTCATCTTCGTGGTTTTAAGGGATTGTGTGACAGTCTCTCTACCATTGACAAACCTCTTTCTGATCAAGAAAAGGTGTACTCTCTCTTGAATAGTTTGGGTCCTCAATATGAAACTTTCACAACTACAATGCTTAAGCCTCCTAGACCAACCTTTCATGAGTTGATCGATCATCTTCAGAATCAAGACCAACGCTAGAGTTGGTTCTCTACTCGATCTAATCACCAGTTTGTCCCTCACACTCCTGATCTTGCATTTTATAGTCAACCAAAATCTGCCGCTCCTTCTGCTGGTTCCAAGCACAAGAATTCGCACTTTAATTCTCAGGGTCGAGGCTTCCAGGCGCAACAAGCTTGAAAAACTTATCAGCCTCGTCATCCTGCCGCAAGTAAGCCTGCTCCTCCTGGCCAGCGTCTGATGACATCTTTGGAACGGGAAATGTATCGAAATAAGGCTTGTCAGTATTGTGGTGTCACTGATCACATCGCCAAAATTTGTTGATGGATTCCCCGGTCATCACCTACGGTCAACGATCTTCCTAAGGCCTTGGTAGCGTTTACCCTGGATAACTCTTTCACTGATCATGAATGGTCGTCTGATACTGCCTCCATCAACCATATGATAGGTGTTTCAGGTATGATTCATGATTTTACAACCTTATTTTGGTACTGATTCCATCATGATTGGCGACGGATCTTGCATTCCCATAACAGGTATTGGCAATACCACGATTAAACAAGATTCCACTTCGTTATCCTTATCTAATCTGTTGTATGTGTCTGATTTTTTTAAAAAATTACTCTCCGTAAGCCAATTAACTACTCAGGATAATGTTAATTGTGAGTTTCTAATGATTTGTTTTGGATAAAAGATCGCAAGACAGGTCGTATGCTCCTGAAGGGGAAAAGGACGGGTGATCTCTACACCATCTCCAACACTCCTGCAGCATATTTTTCTCATCGGTTTACATCTGGTTCTGCTTCCTTATGGCATCAACGCCTTGGTCATCCTCAAATGTCTACTGTTTTTTGATTAAAAAATAAAGGGCTCATTGTTGTTACGAGTTCCTATCAAACTAGTCATTTTTGTGATAGCTGTTAGTTAGGAAAATTAAGTAAATTGCCTTTCAAGCAGTCTGTTTTTTCATCTACTTCCACATTTGATAAAATCCATTGCGATTTATGGGAACCGGCCCCTATCTTGTCTATTGGAAACTTTCGATATTATGCCTGTCTTGTTGACGATTTTTCTAAGTATACTTGGCTTATTCCGCTGAAAAATAAATCGGATTTCTTTTATGCTTATCTTGCTTTTGAACATTATGTTGCCCGACAGTTTAATAAAAAAATAAAAATCTTTCATTCAGACGGTGGTGGTGAATTTGTCAACTCACAGTTGTCTTCTCATTTTCTTGCTACAGGCACTTTACATCATTTATCGTGTCCTTATACTCCTGAACAGATTGGTGCGGTGGAACGCCGTCATCGTACTATCCGGGAACTTGGAATGACTATGATGTTCCACAGTCATTCTCCTCTTTATTTATCAATTGAAGCTTTTAGTACTGCTGTTTATCTCCTTAATTGGCTTCCATCGTCTGCTATTGAGTTTGTCTCACCATTTTATAAATTACACAATAAAGACCCAGATTATTCGTCATTATGAGTTTTTGGCTCTAAATGTTTTCTGTATATTTGGGATAAAAAGCAAAATAAATTTGATTCAAAATCGCTTCTTTGTGTCTTTGTTGGGTATAGTGAAAAACATAAAGGATATAAATGTTTTGATCCTGTCACAAAAAATTTTTTTATTTCCCGACATGTGGTGTTTGATGAACACTCGTCTCCCTTTAAAGCTTCATACAAGTCTCCCTCTTTGTCTCATGTTAATAATATTTTTGATTCATGGTTAACTCTTGATACTAATGAAGTTGTTTCTTCTGTGCAGACTCCTTCGCCACCCGATATTCCTCTTCCTGATATTCTACCTTCCCCGTTGTTTTCTCATGCAGCTCCTATTCCTTTGCCCCAGCCATTTTCTTTGCCGCCATCTTCGTCTATCTCTCTGTCTGATATTTCTCATGGCACCATTCCGTCCTCCTCTCATTCAGCTTCTAATTCGGAGTCTCTCTCCCTGTCTAATGCTACATCCTTATCGCCTGACTCTTCCTTTGTTGAATCTTCCCCTTCCCTGAATGCTTCCCCTCTCCCAATGCCTCCAATTCCTGCTCACAACATGATCACTCAATCCAAAGCAGGTCTAATCAAGCCTAACCGGAAATATGCATTGTCTGTTTCGGTCTCTCCCACCATTCCCACCGAACTTAGGCCTGTTAAATCGGCCTTTGCTCATCCTAGTTGGAAGGCAGCCGTGGTTGAGAACTCACTACTCTCCACCAAATAAAATGTGGATTTTTGTTCCTTGTCTTCCTCGGATGCACATTATTGGGTCAAAATGGGTGTTTAACTCCAAGCTGAACCCGAATGGCACTTTGGATCGATTGAAAGCTTGACTCGTTGCTAAAGGTTACCACCAACTTGATGGAATCAACTACACTGAGACGTTCTCACCCATCATTAAACTGGGCACTATCCGGTTGGTTCTGTCGGTCGCTCTCGTTCATCGTTGGCCAATCCATCAATTGGATGTTAAAAATGCGTTCCTTCATGGCTATATTTTTGAAGATCTTTACATGTCTCAACCTCCTGGTATGATCGATCCTTTGTTTCCTACTCATGTGTGTAAGCTTTGACGTGCCCTATATGGTTTGAAACAAGCTCCGCGAGCTTGGTTTGATCGTCTCAGTCAATTTTTATTGTCTTATGGCTTTGTATGCAGTCTTGCATATCCTTCTCTATTCACATTCCATTCTTCTCAAGGTAGTTTGGTTCTTTCAATTTATGTTGATGATATGCTTTTAACTGACTCTGCTTCTTCACTGATTAGTTCATTTATTGAGCTTTTATGCTCTGAGTTTTCCATGAAAGATTTAGGGCCCGATCATCATTTTCTTGGCATTGAGGCCATTCATCAATCTGATGGGTTGTTTCTTTCTCAATCTCAGCATTCTCACAATATTCTTTCTCGCACGTCCATGTTAGACTGTAAACCCATGTCTACTCCATTGGATACTAAACTTGTCATGTCTGATTCGATGCCTCTTGATGATCCTACTACTTTTCGGAGTATCGTTGGTGCCTTACAATATTTGACACTAACTCGTCTTGATCTCTTTCACAATGTCAATTATGCTTCACAGTTTATGTCCTCCCCCACCATTGCTCATATGAAGATTGTTCAACGAATACTGCGGTTTGTCAAAGGAACGATTCATTATGGTTTTTTCTTAAATGCTAACTCTTCCAATGTCTTGATTGTTTTTTCAAATGCTGATTGGGCGGGTTGTCCATTTACTTGTCATTCCACCACCGGTTATTGCACGTTCTTTGGTTCTAATCTTATTTCCTGGTGTGCAAAGAAACAAAAGACGGTCTCCCGTTCTAGTATTGAAGTGGAGTATCGTGCCATGGGTCATACCACTGCTGAACTCACTTGGCTTGGTTATCCACTCAATGATCTTCGAGTCTATGTTCCCTCTCCACCGGCCATTTTCTGCGACAATCTTAGTGCTCTATTCATGACGGTTAATCCGGTGTTTCATGTTCGCAGTAAACATATTGAGCTCGACTATTACTTTGTACGGGAGCGAGTTGCTCGGGGACTTCTTGTCACCAAAGACATCTCATCTGATCAACAAGTGGCTGATCTTTTAACCAAACAAGTTACTAAAGCTGCCTCATCATTCCTTCGCATCAAACTGTGCCTCCTAACCCAGCCTAGTTTGAGGGGGGATGTAGACAATATCCTTCCGAATAAAGCCACTTCCGAAATTGAAGGGTCTGAATGTGAGGAGTTATAAGGTGATAGCAACTCATGATCAAAACCAATGCTTAAACAAGTATCAACTTTGAATATTGAATTAGACAGAATATGCAGCGGAATGATGACAAACTCAAATACTTAATTAAATACTAGAGACGCAGATTAGGATGATATTTGATCTTACGTGGACCAATTCACGAGTTCAAAAGAATCAACAACCTAACTCAATCCGATGAGTGGAACTATTGAATTCTAGCAAGGTTTTGAAAATCTTACAAGAAGAACCAATAGATATTGATCTATAGCGCTTAAGTATCAAAATCAAAAGACAAGTTACTATAGACGCCACTTTTCAGCGAACCACACAAGAAAGATAAGTCTTAAAGATCATCACTACTCAAAGCAACAACCAAACAATTTGCTCTACACAAGAACAAAAACTCAGAAAGGTTAAAACCTCACAAAATCAATTCAATTCAAATTATCATATAGAACTCGAGGTGCGACCCCTCCCTTTTATAGGGGTGGTTGGCCGAATTTTCAAGAGAAGAAATAGGACGCTTTCCCTAATTCTACAAATTCAAAGTCAAATTGGACTCTTTGACTCCTAGTTTTCTTTATGACCAAGAAAACGAACCTAGACTCTTCCATAGACCTAATATATTAGATCTACGTGTGAAAAGAGATTAAAACTCCTATTACTAAGGAGACATTCTCGAAAAAGAAGCTTCCTCCTTGCGCCAAAGCTTGGTGACAAAGTAATCTCCTTTTCTTGAGCTCTACTCAACCAATATCTGCCTTGTAGAGTATTTATTTGCCAAAAATTAATAATTAAATAGACGTGGCCGAGATTTCCCTCCTATAATGTAGGAATGGAAGAAATCTTGGTTCCTTTAACCCTTAAGTCAGGGCTCGGGTGCGCGCATCTCCACTCGCACGACCAATGGGCTCTTGGCTCTTCAATGGGCCTTGAGTTGTGCCTCTATCTAGGTCAATGAGTCCATTTAATTGAACTTGTAACACATTAACAATCTTGGGTTTGTATCCAAGACATTTAACCATCTCATTAGCCCATGTAGACATAAATAGATTGTTAAGAGCAGTCTTCACAGTCTTGGATCTTGAACGGGTGATCGGGCGAACAATGTTAGTCAATGGATCCATAATATAAGGAATCTTCATAATTGGGTCATTACTAACATTCACAACCTTTACAAGTTCTTCTTTAGCATGATCATCTTTTTGTTCTTCCATAGCTTGATGGTCTCCATCATCCTCTATCTCTTCAAAAGAATTCGTCCTCGAATTCAACCCTTTTGTCAAACTCATAAGGTGAGAGATCAGATATGTTGAAAGTAGCGCTAACACTATACTAACCAGGCAAATCCAGTTTGTAAGCATTATCGTTAATTCTTGCTACCACTTGAAAAGGACTATCCCCTTGGGGATGCAATTTAGTTTTCCTCACACTAGGAAATCTTTCCTTTCACACATGTGACCAAACCCAGTTGCCAGGTTCAAATACAACTTTTTTCCTATATTTATTAGCAGCAGTTTTCATATTGTAGGGTCCTTCGTTCAATGTTCTATCGAACCTTCTCATGTAGTCTTCTGATAGTCTCAGCTTTCTTCACTCCCTCCACACTCACTTGATTTTTCAATGGTAATGGTGATAAATTCATTGGAGTCAACGGATTGAAACCATAAACAACTTCGAACGGGGAATGTTTTGTTGATGAATGAGTAGTCCGATTGTAAGCGAATTCAGGAATAGATAGACAATCTTACCAACTCTTCAAATTCTTCTTGATAATCGCCCTCAGGAGAGTTTCCAATGTACGATTAGTAACTTCAGTCTGACCATCAGTTTACCGATGACTAGTTGTACTAAACAACAAATTATTTCCAAGCTTTCCCCACAATGACTTCCAAAAGTAGCTAAGGAACTTCACGTCCATATCACTCACGATCGTTCTTGGAATCCCATGAAGCCTCACGATCTCTTTCATAAATAGATCAGCAACATGTCTGGCATCATCGATTTTCCTACAAGCGATAAAATGCGACATTTTAGAAAAACAATCTATAACAACAAAGATAGAATCCATACCTTGCTGAGTCCTAGGTAAACCCAGTATGAAATCCATTGAAATATCCATCCATAGTTGTGTAGGTATCGGTAACGGAGTATAAAATCCATGTGGTTGTACTTTGGACTTTGCTTGCTTGCATTCTTCACAATAATCAACAATAGTTTGAGCATCTAAGGTTCTCGAACCAACAATGTGCTTCTCGAACTTAGGCCAAAAGAAAAGTTCTAGTAACACATCTAAGGTCCTCAGAGTACCAAAATGTCCCATTAAGCCACCACTATGTGCTTCTCGAACCAACAATTCTCTCATTAAGCTCTTTGGTACACAAAGTCAATTTTCTCTAAACAAATAACCTTCATGCTTGTAAAACTTATCAAAGGCACTTTGCTCACAAGCATCATATATATTAGAAAAATCAGGGTCAGTGACTTATAAATCTTTAACAAGTTCAAAACCCATCAATTTCGCATCAAGAGAAGTTAATAAAGAATAATGTTTTGACAAAGATTAGCAACAACATTTTCTTTTCCCTTTTTATACTTGATAACATAAGGAAATGTTTCAATGAATGCTACCCATTTAGCATGCCCTTTACTTACACGGTTTTGCGATTTTAAATGATAACATAAGAGACTCATGATCAGTATGAACAATAAACTATTTAGGCAATAAATAATGTAGCCAAGTCTCTAAGGCTCTAACCACAGCATATAATTCCTTATTATAAGTTGGATAATTCAGACAAGCTCTATTTAACTTCTCACTAAAGTAAGCAATAGCTCTCGTATCTTGGATAAGTACAACTCCTGTTCCTATCCCAGATGCATCACATTCTAACTCAAAAGTCTTATCAAAATCAGGTAATGCTAAGACAGGGGCAGTACACAAATCTTTCTTCACTTGCTCAAACGCTTTCTCTTGAGAGGGTCCCCATGCAAACTTAATATCCTTTTTGACTAACTCATTCAATGGGGTGGCTTTTGTAGAAAAGCCAATAACAAACCTCCTATAAAAACTAGCTAAACCATGAAAAGATCTTACTTGAGATACGTTAGTAGGTGCAGACCAATATTTTATAGCTTGTATCTTAGACTCATCAACATGAATTCCATTTCCACTAACAACAAAACCTGAGAACACTACTTCCTTAACACAAAAAGTACACTTAGGTAAGTTAGCATATTGTTTCACTTCTTAGTGTTTGTAAAACTAACCTCACATGTTCAGTACCTTCTTGCGAATTCTCAAAACATGATTCATCAACCTCATGAAAGTACTAGGTGCCTTAGTTAACCCATAAGACATTACTAACCACTCATACAATCCAAACTTAGTTTTGAATGCAGTTTTCCACTCGTCTCCTTGTTTAACTCTAATTTGATGGTAACCATATTTTAAATCAATTTTAGAAAATATTGTAGCACCATAAAGATCCTCAAGCATATCATCTAACCTAGGGATTGGATGCCTATACTTAATAGTAATCTTATTAACAGCATGACAATCAACACACATACACCATGTACCATCTTTCTTTGGAACTAAAATAACAGGAACAACACAAGGACTAAGTGATTCTCGAATTTGAATTTTAGCAAGGAGTCTATCCACTTGCTTTTGCAGCTCTTTCGTTTCCTCCAGATTAGCACGATACACCAGTCGGTTAGGTATAACAGAACCAGGTATTAGGTCAATTTGATGCTCTATCCCTCGTATTAGAGGGAGTTCGTCAGGCAACTCCTCAGGAAATACATCCTTATACTCTTGGAGTAGCTTTTGAATTACCTTAGGCAAATTACTAATAGAATCGGTTAGCACAAAAGTTTTCTCATTAAATAGAACTAAATACATACCTTTTTCCTTCTGCATAACACTTCTCTACCATCTTAGGACTAGCAAAGAAACTCTTGCAAATCTTGCCTCACTTTTGATTCTACTTTGGGTCCTCCTTTTCAACTTTAGAAGTTGAATCCCCAGCTTCGTTGGAACCTGTTCGCCTCTTTTCTCTTTCTTTATACATTTGTAGGTTACATTCTTGAATATGTAAAGGTGAAAGAGGTGATAAAGTATAACACTTGCTATCTATTACAAAGGAATACTTATTCGTAAATCCATTATGCTTAGCTTTGCGATCATACTCCCATGGTCGTCCCAACAAAAAATGACTTGCTCCTATTGGTACCACATCACACATGACTTCATCTTCATATTTTCCAATTGTAAATGGAATACTCACTTGTTTAGTGACTTAAAGATCACCACAATTATGTAACCATTACAATCGATATGGTGTAGGATGCTTAATCGTAGGCAACTTCAAGTTTTCAACAAGATAGAAACTAGCAACATTAGTACACGATCCAGGATCAATGATAATCAAACATACCTTGTCCTTCATGTGACACTTTGTATGAAATATATTGTTCCTTTCATTGTAACTCTTCAACAACTTGAGTTGACAATGCTCGAAGATTAACGAACACATGCCCATCTTCGGCTCTTATCTCTATCTTATCTTCTTCTTCCTCGTCAAATATAGGTTGGTGCATTCTCTCCTCCTCTTCCTCCTTGGTCTCGTGATCTTCGACTTTTTCATCTTTAATCACCATTGCCTTTGTTCCAGGGCAATCTTGAGAATAATGACCTCTTACTCCACATTTGAAGCAAATAGGAGTCTTACTCGTACTACTTGAAGGCTTGTAATCTCCAAAAGGTTTAGAAACAGAGTTAGTACTAGAAGATGTTTTAGGTACAAGAGTTATCTCCCTTCTCGGTCTTTGTAGGTGTTGACATCTTCTTGACATCTTCTTTCTTCTACACGGTTGAATATTTTGAGGTACTCTTCTTTGACAATTGTCTCTTCACTATCCTTGCCTTATGTAACATCTCAGTAATATCAAGGTAGTGTGACAACTCAACTACATCAACAAGGTTTCGATTGAGACCTCCAAGAAACGTAGCCATGGTGGCTTCAGGATCTTCTCTAACGTTTGCACGTGTCAATGCTGTCTCTAATGCTTGATAGTACTCATCTACATTCTTGTTCCCTTGCGTAAGCACTTGAATCTGTTTACACAATTCACGATAATAATAAGAAAGTACAAACCTTTTCCACATGAGTCTTTTCATCTCATCCCACGTAGTAACGGGGTCTTCATCATATAACTTTCTATCTTTTACAACCTTACCCCACCATTCGGAGGCATAATTGTAAAACTCACAAGCAGCATCACAAATCTTCTTTGAATCATCATAGTTTTACAATGAAAATGCTCGTTCGATCCTTTTCTCCCATGCAAGATACGCTTCAAGGTCATTAGTACCTTGAAACTCAGGTATCTTGATCTTCATGTTTCCAAAATCATATGGATTATTAGGGTTTCCACCTGTCGCTCGTTGATGGATTGTATTCTCGTCACGTAACTTCTTCATAGTTGCGGTTTCGTGTTTCAGGTGTCCGTATTTCAGTTTGCATCTCATCTAAATCCACCATCATATTGTCAACTTGGGTAGTAAGATGCTCTATTGTTTGACGTAGAGTCTCTTGCATACGGGTCTCCTTTTGCACTTCGTGTTCAGGTCCTTTACCCTTGTCCGTCGGTTGAACCATTTTGAAGAACAAACTTTGTACAATTTATTAGAATAAAATTCCTACCTCACTTCTCTCTAACCAAATATTCCCCCCAATAGATGACACTCACCAACTATTTCTACACTCTCAATATATGGGCGTTATGACTTTTCCCCAAAGTAATATAGTATGCACTCTTGCCTTTTTCCACTCAACCTTTTGTACTTCAAGTTCCAGCTCAAGCACAATCATTCAAGGTCACACACAATGACTAAAAGGGGCAATCAACTTAACTTGCAAACCCACTTAAAGAGCAATTCTATAGCACGGAAAATAATTTAGCACGTAAGATAGACAGATACAAGAGAGTTAAGGTTCTTGTATATAGAATTTCAGATATAAAAATCAGGGTCCTTACTATGTAAATAATACTTATCTTAATCCTTAAGTAATAAAGATTACTTACCCTTAAGTCTCCTTATGTATATATTCAGTTATATGACCGAAAAATTAAACAGTACGGAGACTAATTTGGAAATTCCCTTCTTAATGTGTGAAAAGAATAAATCTAATCAAGGTAAGTTTTCTACCACCAAATAAATATATTTTCCTTCCTTCTAATCTTTCTCCAACAAAGATACTTTCTTTTCTTTTTCTTTTTCTCTTCTCCAAATTTTCTTTTACTTTTCTTTTTTTTTCTACCTTGCGGCCGGCTAGGGTTAGGGTTTTCCCCGCGCCCCCTTGTTTTCATTGGACGGCAACCGCAATACAATGATAATAACACAACAAGAACTTCACAATAATCAATCCAAACCACCAACATCAACACCAATCAACCCAAACAATGGACCAAAAGGCTATATGTGATGATGAACAACTTGAATCTTGAAGATATGTATGAAGAACACAAAAACAAATTGTCCAAGTAGTGAACAACTCAAAAATTTTGACTAGAACTTCTTATTTTGGGAGAGAGAAATCCAAAAATCAAAACAAGAAGAAAGACACACAATTCGAGTTTAGAAACACGATGGTATACACCAAAGATGGCTCTGATAACAAAAAAATAAGATAGCAACTCAAGATCAAAACCAATGCTTAAACAAGTATCAACTTTGAATATTGAATTAGACAGAATATGCAGCGGAATGATGACAAACTCGAATATTTACTTGAATACCATAGACGCAAATTAGGATGATATTTGATCTCACGTGGACCAATTCACGAGTTCAAAAGAACCAACAACCCAACTCAATCTGATGAGTGGGACTATTGAATTCTTGCAAGGCCCCCTTTCGAAAATCTTACAAGAAGAACCAATAGATATTGATCTATAGCCCTTAAATATCAAAATCAAAAGATAACATTACTATAGACGCCACTTTCCAGCGAACCACACAAGAAAGATAAGTCTTAAAGATCGTCACTACTCAAAGAAACAACCAAATAATTCGCTCTACACATGAACAAAAACTCAGAAAGGTTAAAACCTCACAAAATCAATTCAATTCAACTTATCATATAGAACTCGAGGTGCAACCAGTTCCTTTTATAGGGGTGGTTGGCCAAATTTCCAAGAGAAGAAATAGGACACTTTCCCTAATTCTACGAATTCAAAGTCATGTTGGACTCTTTGACTCCTAGTTTTCTTTATGACCAAGAAAACAAACATAGACTCTTCCATAGACCTAATACATTAGATCTAAGTGTGAAAAGAAATTAAAACTCCTGTTACTAAGGAGATATTCTCAAGAAAGAAGCTTCCTCCTTGCGCCAATGCTTGGTGACAAAGTAATCTCCTTTTCTTGAGCTCTACTCAACCAATATCTGCCGTGTAGAGTATTTATTTGCCAAAAATAAATAATTAAGTAAAGGTGGTCGAGATTTCCCTCCTATCTCACCATTACTAACATTCACAACCTTCACAAGTTGTTCTTCTTTAGCATGATCATTCTCTTGTTCTTCCATAGCTCGATGGTCTCCATCATAAGATGATTGGTGTTATAAGGATAATCACATTCAGTGATGAGATGTGACTGACCATCAGAAAAATCTTTGAGGATCTCAATCCCATGAATTGATTGCTTTGAATAATTGTAAACTAGAATCGTTATGCTGCTATGTACTTTCTAGTTTTAGGGCTTGGTAGAAGTTTTGTAAAACAAAAGTAATAAAGTCCATGTTCAAAACCAAGTCTTCAACCCTAGACTTGTTTTTCTTCTCTCCTGTGCTAGAAATCATGACAAAAAAACATGATCTTGTATCATGGAATATTTAGGAGTCTATTATTCACTTAATAGTTGCTCCTTGATCTGTTGATCACATTCTTATTTATTACAAACGAAGTGTTTTTACGAGATTGATTAAGTGATTTTTTTTTCTTGTTATGTCTGTATGGTTCTGTTAGATTTAGAGACTTGCCAAATGATAAATAAGTTACCTGCACACTTAAATGACCAATTAATTGAGTCAAGAATATATATGATGACCAGAGTGATGCATATACCCCCCAAAATTAAAGGTTACATGATTTGATCTCCTTACAAAATTGCATAAACAGTAGCACAATTCGTGTAAAGACAATCTCTTATGTATACTTTGCTTATGATAAAGTTTCTCATTGCGTGATACTGTGCTTTTTAGATTTTTACTTTTACTATAATTATTTTATTTTTACTTTTACTATAATTTAAACTCAAAATAAAAATTCAAATTGAACAATCATTTCGAGCCAAAGAGAGTTATAATAAATTGTATTTAGTAAGTCCATATACATGCACAGATAATTACTATTTTATCAAAAAAATTTTAAAAAAATCTAAACTATAATATATGATAAATAATTCTTTCCGTCCAAAAATAAAGAAAGCTCATTTTATTAGTATTATGTTTTAATTTAACATAACTTAAGAGGAAGCAAAAAACCATAGTAAACATGCAGCTATAAACTTGCCTTACTATATAGTGCCCAGCCTAAAACTGCACTTGAGGTGTTGAGTAGCCTTTGGTCCCGTCAGCGTACATAAATTCCATACCATCATTATAGAGAAATTGACTTTCCACTTTCCACACGAATATATACCACTTCATATATATCCATATTAAGTTTATGTTTATTTGACATGAAGTATGAGTTGATAACATATACTACTCTAACTATTCTCTACTTTATTCCCAACGAATTGTGTTAATAGATCAAAGATATATGAATTTTCTTTAGGTGAAAAGAATCATATAGTTTTTTGGAAAACAAGAATCATCTAGTAGATAGCCTTATAACTATTCCCTGCATATTAAACAATATAGTAATATTTTCCGGACGTTTCCTAAATGTCATAGTCCAGCGTAGATTATAGGACAGATACCTTCTTTAATGGTATAGCAATGAAGCAGGTTCGTGGTGCGAGGGATAAGGGATCTATAATCGATCCGCGTTTCTTAATGGTGTAAATTCGTATCCGGGCTTCGGAACCACAGGTTGTTTTGATGTTCCTAAGAGGGAAATCGCTGCTTTCTTTGCTCCTGTTACTCACGCAACTGCACGTAACCTTTGAGTTTTCTGTGATGCTAGTTCACCTTGATAGCATCTTGTTCATTGACAGCTTTTCCCGTAGCAGCAACAGTTGTGCCATCGATGTTTGGCTCTAGTAGCTATAATTATGTGAATCTCCAAAAAGATCAAGGGTCCCCGCTATATACTATTTTTATTCAAATGGTTTTTTATGAGAAATTCAGCCTGTAGGAAGCTATATAGCTGGGGAAAGACAGGGATAGCGAAACCAGTCCGCATAAAGCATACAAGGGTTTTGCTACAAGGTCAGTCATCTGGCAAGATAGAATGACAAGCCATTCCACGGATGTTTGCTATTTTACACAAAATGGAAAAAAAAAAAAAAAGATTCGGATGGACTA
Organism: Oldenlandia corymbosa var. corymbosa; assembly: GCA_949775105.1. NCBI lineage: Eukaryota > Viridiplantae > Streptophyta > Magnoliopsida > Gentianales > Rubiaceae > Oldenlandia > Oldenlandia corymbosa. Next base: position 5,385,989 of record OX459123.1, read on the forward strand.
AGTGCATTTGATTAAGAGGGTTTAAAAGCCACAAATAAGGCCACCCGACTATCCGGCTTCACCTGCTTGTGACATACTCTCCAAAGGCAACCCGACTATCCGGCTTCACCTGCTTGTGACATACTCTCCAAAGGCAACCCGACTTGAAATTAATTGATCTTTCCATTTCGTCGCGGGCTGCACATACAATGAATATTTACAAATAATAATAATCACAGAACAAATATCTTCCAAGAAATGATTAAAACTGAATCCAGGAGAATAATTTCACTACCAACTATATAGTCCTGATAGATACATGTGTCTTACAGGCTCTTGGTGATTATATATAATCGGTGCACTACAACCTTCATTGATTAACTCCAAAGCTATAGCAAGCTATCTCACTGCATGTGGCTCAATTGTTATTTTAGTTATTTAGTACCATACCCACTACAATTGTTAGCATAATTTTAGTGTGATTAAATTAGTTTGATTTGATCTTATCTAATACTTCCTGTCTCAAAAAAAAAAAAAAAAACCCTCCTATTTGAAGTATTTTTTTGATACAGGTATGTGCTATTGATAGGACAAGAGTTAATATTCTTATATAAACATACATTTAGTGTATCCATTAAATAAAACACACAAATTTCGACCATAATTCTTTTTGTACTGCTAAGAACAATACCTTTATTTATTTATTTATTTATTTGCATATTTGCAGGGTGTTCAGCATTGACAACAGTGACTAATTTCCCTCACTGAATTATAGACACCTCGATAGGTGAGACAGCTGGCCAAAGTATTTAAGGTTGCTCCATGCCTATGGCGAGATTCGGACCCTCGACCTATGGGGGTTGAGTCCCTTCCACTCCACCACAACTATTTTGGTTACTAATGATAATAACTTAAAAAGTTATAATGGAAAATAGTTAGTCTTAGTCGGTTACGTTTTTGGGAAAGAGGTGCACTACCCACTTGCAGTACTAAATTGTGGTACCCTACCTCCATAAATTAGTTATATTGGCAGCCATCAACATATACATAGTTATATACAATATCCATACCATCCCTACGTACGGAGAAATTGACTTTCCGCCTATACTTGTTCTCTGGAAGAGTAGTGTAAGCAGCCTCATTTGTTGACTTTGACAAAGTCAAAAGAAAAAAAATTCAGTGTACGTTTTTTTAACATTAAGTACGAGTTCGTTACATGTATAATCACCTTAACTAATCTCCATGACCTAATTTAATTTACGACGAATGAGTAAACTTTAGGAGTATTATCATAATTTCGTTAGGATGAAATAGAAGAATACTTTTTATATAACTATAAATAATTAAACTTTGGAGATATTACCCCTAAACACTGTAAGATGATTTTTTGGTTACAATAAAAGAGTAGAAAATGCCAAAATCAGACAAGTACATTATGAGGGTATGCCATCTATATTAAATCCTGTTTCAACCATGACTGAAAATCCATGGTGGAGCTTGTACCAATTGCAAACCCTATGCTGTCCGCCAAGTAATCAGCTGCAAATCTTTCTCTCTCTATATATAATAAAACTCTAATTGCGACACTCTTCGCCTAACAGCTTTTGGGGCCGACATAAATCTCTTGTGAAACGCTTTATAGTATTTTATTAGCAAGGCTGGAAATCAAAATTTTAGTCAAGGTTCCAAGCTCCTAACAATTTCATCCATACGGCGCCGTACATTCTTTATACATTGATCCATTCTGCCCATCATTTTCGACAACGGTTTCCAACTTCTTGCTCATTCTACTGACCCGTTTTGGCACACTATAAATATCCCTTCTTATGCTCTTCATTTCATTCTAACAAATCCTAATCAAATTCCCCCAAGAAAAGAAAAAATGGCCGCCGAAAATAGTTCGTTAGCTATCATTTTCTCAGTCTTGGTTCTTGTTATGGCCAGTTCACTCCCACAACCTATTTCAGGCCAAAACTGTGGGTGTAAAGGTCTGTGTTGCAGCAAGTGGGGCTACTGTGGAACCGGCAATGACTACTGCGGTTCCGGCTGCCGGGAGGGTCCTTGTTACTCCTCCGGTGGTGGTGGCGGTGGCGGTGGCGGTGTTGCTGGTATAGTGAGTGATGCTTTCTTCAATGGGATAGCTAATCAAGCCGGTTCAGGCTGTGCTGGAAAAAGGTTCTACACTCGATCCGCATTTCTTAACGCTGTGAAATCGTATCCTGGATTCGGAACCACTGGTTCTGTTGATGTTGCCAAGAGGGAGATTGCTGCTTTCTTTGCTCATGTTACTCATGAGACTGGACGTAAGCTTTTTGTTAATTCCTTTATTTTTGTAGCTAAAGACAAGTGGACGGATTCTCGTAATTACTTTTGTTCCATTTCGCAGATTTTTGCTACATTGAAGAGATTAACGGTGCATCAAGAAACTATTGCGACAGGAGCAACACCCAATATCCATGTGTGCCCGGGAAGGGCTATTATGGAAGGGGTCCTCTCCAAATTTCATGGAACTACAACTATGGTGCTGCAGGAAAAAGCATTGGATTCAATGGTTTGAACAACCCTGAAATTGTGGCCCAAAACAATGTGATTTCATTCAAAACTGGCTTGTGGTTTTGGATGAACAATTGCCATTCAAAGATCACTTCTGGCCTGGGTTTTGGAGCTACAATTAAGGCAATCAATGGCAACCTTGAATGTAACGGTGCAAATCCAGCAACTGTTAGTGCTAGGGTTGGGTATTATGTTGCTTATTGTCGCCAACTAGGTGTTGATCCTGGTCCTAATCTCAGATGCTAAGATGATAGAATATTCTCGGCCAAAAATAGTTTCGGGACAAAGATAATTTCAGCTAGTGTTTATCATTTGGTGAATAATTAATGAAAACCTTAGCAATAATGTGCCCCAGATTTAAGTTAATAATAATGTGGCCAAGCTGTACTTGTCTGATTTTTATTCTTTTGTGACGTAATGCTCTTTTATCTCAAATAAAGTAAAACCTTCTTTTCTTGTTTTGGGCAGTTTTGTTTAGGAATCCATTATGTTTGGTCATCTTGTTCCATAATATTATATGGCATTTTCACTTGTTCTAAGCTTTCTGTATTATACTTTTTCAATTGAAAATAAAACTTAAAAACGCATTTTAAAATTAATCGTGTTTTTCCAATTATTTATGAAATATTTAAGTTTTTTCTTTTTTTTCAATAATTTTACAATCGAAGCGCCCCCAGTGGAAACCATTAGTGATGTCATCTGTTCTCCTTCTGCTGTGTAATTACCAGCGATAAATATTTATAGTATTCTTTTTTATTTGACTGAATGAACGTACGGAGCCCTTCAGATAATGTATTAATTGTTTTTTGGTACAGAACTTAATTTCAGTATCCTTGTGAAAAGTACATATGTATGACATTTTCCTTATCGCAAATCAGCACTACACATCACGAAACACGATAAACACTGTAGAATAATCAAATCACAAGATGTAAAGAAATCCTATTACACCAAACTAAGATATTGAGAGAGTTGTGCATGGATCCTTTGGATTATTGAAGCATATCTTATTTCAAAATGGGGATGGTCTCATTGACTACGTCTAACTCATCAACAGGTTCATTCTGAAGACCATCTCATTCCATACATTCAAAATATAATAAATTGTAGCACAAGATGAGAGTACTGTTAGTTAGTGTTTTTTTTTTTTCCCTTTCCCTTTTTCTTAGTATCTAGTATGTTCAACTGTTTGCATGATCGATCCATCGAATGGATCCATATAAATAACATTATTTTTTATATTACCTTCATTTTTCTTATCTATCGTTTTAGGACGAATTCAAAATTTTTTTTATTTGTGGTTCTTCATTTCCAATACATCATTAAATGCAGTTTTTCCATTTCACCGTTATTTTTCTCTATTTTTAATAACATATATTAATGACAACTACATATTCTTTTACTTCAATTTTAAATTTTTGTAGAGTTCTAATACTTTTAATTAGGGGCAAGAAACGTATTTTACTTTAAAATTAAATTATCCATTATTGCTTTCTTAATACCTGTGCAAACCTTAAAACGACAGATGAAAAAAATAGAGGTAGTATAAATAACACACTATTACAAAAATGAGCAGTTGAGATACTTTTTTGTCTCAGTAAGTGGTATAAAAGTACACATGTGTCTTAAACTGTGTAAGACACTACTCCATATATAATGTCGACTATAATCGAGTCACAAGGACTCATAAGACATTTGAAAGTGTATTATCAGATTGTAATTTGATACGACACTTTAAAGTGACCCATTATATAAACTAATAGTTCAAAAGAGAATATTAGTGTATACGTCCCAACATTTATACCCTACTAGCGAATTCATCCCAAAGTTTTAGAATTGGTTAATTACGTCCAAGGTTATCAAAACTGAGTAGATCCATCCCATGACCTGCAAACCAACAAAAGTGACCTGATATAACAGGTAAAATCATTTGGATCCCATATTTAACATTTTTTACTTTTCTTTATTTGAATTTTTTAATTTTTTTAAAGTTTATTGAAACAAAAAACAACATTTATAAATGGAGAAACTAAAAACTTTAATTTATTTGTAATGAATCTAATTTATTTTATAATCAGATTCATCTTAATTTTTCGATAAAATTTACAGAAACTTTCCAAAAAGAATTCTTTATTTTGAGTGAAAAATAGAATGATTATACTTACACACACACACATATATATCTTGTATTCAAAAATTAATTAATTTTGAGTTTATCTAAAATTATAAATTATGTCATTTGTGATGAAGAAATTATTTTTATTAATTAAGTAAGTTTTTTCGAGTTCTTTTTTTAATTTAGAAATTTTATTTGTTTTTTAATGAACTAAAAAATGACTAAAACATAAAAAAAGAAGAGAAAAAAGAATAAATATTAAACCCAATAGATTTTTACATGTTATATCAAGTCATTTTTGTTGTTTTGCAGGTCATGTGATGGATATGCTCAATTTTGATAATCTTGGGAAGTAATTGATCAATTTTAAAACGTTGGGATGAATTAGCATACTGGTGTAAACGTTGGGATGTATCTACTCTTTCACCCAAGTTCAAAAACAACCTAAATAGTACACTTATGATGGTGTTTCATAATACGAACACTTTTTTTTATTTTTTAATAGGACACTTTTTCTCCTAATACACATTTAATGAGACACATTTTAAGAAAGATGTCCCACCATAAAGGTATTAATAGTACTTATTAGTCGAAGTGACATGTCAGAAATTAAATACGATGCAAACAGTGGCTTCTACTCATAACGTGTAAGTAATTAGACAAGTAATTAAACAACGCTTAATTCCATTGTTCTTTGAAAACCAGTGAAAACAAAAGATTAAAATAACGAGGGTGTGGTTGAGTGATTAATACTGGTTTGGGTGCGTTTTATTCCCGTTCTTCTTTGTATTGTCCCAAATGGTGCCAAAAGCCCAAAACCTTGTCGTCGATCAATGTGAGCTTCTGGGGCGAAAAATTAAAAAAAAAAAAAAACAAAAGGGGCACCAATTGGCTTGGGAAAAAAGAAAGAAGAATCAACAATTCACTCATGTGATCCATGCAAGTTGATTGTCTTCAAGATTTCTGTAGGTGGCTCTTTTGTTTTATTTATTTTGTTTTTTGGTAAAAGGTAATTTTGTATTGCTTCATCATCACTTACAAGTAATATGTATATTTTCCTAAAAACTAAATCCCTAACATGGCTAGGAACCGAACATCATCTCCACTACCATTTCTGTATACATGTTGTATTCTCCATTTCAACTCGTTCTATATCATCAACCATCTAGTCTTTACATTTTCCTGTTTGCTACCAAACTTGCCAATGACATTTTTTGTTTTATTATTATTTGTACTTTCTTATATAAGCTCACGACATTGATTCCATTTCGATTCAGACACACTGAAATCTCAATCCAATCGACGAATCCAGCTTTCCAACGTAACGATTTTAATTTGTTTCAAACTACTGAATTGTGTCGAAACGGAAGATGAAAAGCGTGGATGGTATATTTTCTTCTTGATCATGATGCTCCTGGTACGTTTGATAAAGTATCTCGGAATTCTTTTTTATTGCCAAAACTTTTGAGTTTGAATAATCTATGTAAGAATCAACAACTCTGTGTGAGTTTCAAAAAAGAAAAAAATTGTTCAAGGAAGAGCGATCTTAGGGTTTGAGAGGCAAGAACAGAAAAGAGGAAAAATCGATCCTTCTGGATTTCAGATTATCAAAGTGAAAGAAGTTACAGAATAATATCTACAACTCTACTTCTATACCGCTGACTAAAACTATCATCTATACACTCTAACTAACACAAATCGATGTAATGGCTACTAATCAAACTATACAATCAAGTTGATTAATCACAGACGTCGAATAATTATGAACATTGATAACTTGGATCAATGACTTGGCACACAAGCTGATTCCCAGAAGCTTCCACGTTTACAAGGTCGATTAGATGCAACTGGATCAAGTGGTGGTTGTCGCCGGAAGGAATCACTTGATCCTGAAGGTTCTGGAGCACATGTCGTTTTGAATTCCATATATGCAGGACCACCTGAAGTGCGGTGAACTTGTGTTGATTCTGCTGACATGGATCCTTCTGTCATGATCCCAACACACTAACTCCTTTGATTTTGTAACATTCCCATTCTTTCACAGAAGAAGCCATTTAGGAGTCATCACACACTTTGTAGCTTCTATGCTTCATCTTCATCATCCCAATCAACCTTCACCCAAAGTATCATCAGCATCTCAAGCTCTAGCAACAGTCACTGGGGAACTTTTACATCTTAGATTCGGTCATCCATCTGATGTTGTTTTGAATCATATTCTAGATTGTAATAACTCAAATTTGGTATCTACAGTTTGTGAAGTTTGTCCATTGGAAAACAAAGTAGATTGAGTTTTCCTTCCAGTGATATATATACTAAACAATGTTTTGAATAGATCCATTTGGATGTTTGGGGACCATATAAACAACCTTCTTTATCAGGTTGTCACTATTTCTTTTCTATTGTTGATAATCATAGTCGATGTTCTTGGATTTTTTATTCAAAAATAAGACCGAAGTATCAGACTTAGTAAAACTTCCTGAATCAGATTAAAATCCAATTTTAGGCCATAGTTAAAGTCATGCGTACAGACCATGGCACTGAATTTCTAAATCAATCATTTCACTCTTTGTTTTTTGATCTTAGAATCATTCATCATAGAAGCTGTCCTTACACTCCACAGCAAAATGGAGTGGTTGAAAGAAAACATAGACATCTCATTCAAGTTGCTAGATCATTTCTTATTCAATCTGAACTACCAAAACAGTTTTGGGGGGATGCTGTTTTGACAGCAACTTTTTTGATTAATAGATTACCAAGCCAAACCATACAATGGAAGTCACCATGTGAGATTCTATTCCATGAAAAACCAGATCTATCTTTTCTTAGAGTTTTTGGATGCCTTACATATGATGTTGACAATAGTCCCCATAGAGATAAGTTTGATCCAAGATCACAAAAGGGTATATTTGTGCGATATCATTTTGGACAGAAGGGTTACAAAATATATTGCTATAACCTTAAAAAGACCATCATTTCTAGGGATGTTCAATTCTATGAACATGTCTTTCCTTTCATAAATACAGTCACAGATGATTTTATTTCTCCTACCTATTCTATATCAGGTGATGATTATGAGTATAATCTTGTTGTCATTCCTAAGTCTACTTCTTCTTCAACACATGATACTTCCTCTGCTCAAGCCTCACACAAAACACTCCCCCTTCCCCTAGCAATTCTTCTAAACATCAGACACCATAACCACAACACCAACCTAGAAGAAGTGCAAGAACCACTAAACCTCCTTCCTGGCTAGATGATTTTATCACTAGTCATTCTTGTCAAGCTCCATATATACCTTCTGAATTACCATTACCTTCTACTTCTTCTACACTTAGTCTTTTCTTGGCAAATCTATGTAGTTTGCAGGAAACAAGGACCTATAATCAGGCCGGGGCAAACAAGCATTAGGTGGATGCCATGGATCAGGAGATCAATGATTTGGAATCTAAAGGCACTTGGGAATTGACAGAACTGTCACCTGGGAAGAAAGCCATTGGCTCCAAATGGGTGTACAAAGTAAAGTGTAAACCAGATGGAACCATAGACAAGTATAAGGCACGTCTTGTTGTCAAAGGATTCAATCAGGTTGAAGGTGCAGATTTCTCAGAAGTATTTGCACTAGTGGCCGAGGCTGTTACTGTCAGGAAGTTCTTTGCTATTGCAGCTGCAAAAAGATGGAAGTTATACCATATGGATGTAAATAATGCTTTCCTTCATGGCTACTTAGCAGAGGATGTCTACATGATTCCACCTCAAGGATATCTCAAGGCTTCCAATAAGCAAGTGTGTAAATTGAAGAAGTCCTTGTATGGACTGATACAGGCATCACGCTAGTGGAACCAAGAGTTTACTTCTAAACTACAAGCCTATGGATTCCAGTAGTCATACAATGATAATTGTTTGTTCATCCTTCATAACAATGATTGCTAGTTGTTCCTCATAGTGTATGTTGATGATATCTTGCTGACAGGCACCAGTATTGAAGAAATCAGGAAAGTCAGAACTTATCTTGATCAGACTTTCAGCATTAAGGATCTTGGGTTGGCTACTTAGTTTCTAGGCATGGAGATTCATTATTCAGACCAAGGTATTTCCATCAATCAACAGAAATACATAACAAAACTTCTTAAAGACTGCAATATGTTGGACTGTACTGCTGCTTCTACTCCATTGCCTCGAGATCTTAAGTTTCCTTCTGAAGATAAAGATTCCACCCCTCTTCTGGCAGATCCAGGTTAGTACTGATATCATATTGGGAGATTTTTGTATCTTAATTTCAGCATACCAGACTTGACTTGCTCAGTTCAGCAATTAAGTCAATTTGTCCACTTTCCTCATGATTCACATTGGGCAGCTACTCTCCATGTTCTTAAATATGTTGCTGGCACCATCTCCCTTGGGTTGTTATATCCACATGATACTTGTCTTTCACACGCTACCTAAAGTGATGCTGACTATGGTACTTGTCAGCCTTCCCGCCATTCTGTTACTGGATATATATTGTATCTTCTTTGGTCAAAGCCTCATAGCTCAGAAAGCCAAGAAGCAATCCACCATCACCTGCTCCACTGTTGAGGCAGAATACCGGACCATGGCCTCGAGAGTAAGGGAACTTCAATGGATTTCAGATCTCCTTGTTGATTTCCAAGTACCAATTTCACTTCCTATCTCGTTTTGGTGTGATAATCAAGCTGCTTTATACATCAACCGCCAATCCAGTCTTCCATGAGCGCACCAAGCACATAGAAGTGGACAACCATGTTGTTTATGATCAGTACAAGGCTGGATTTATAGCTCCACAAAACATTTCCACCACCAACCAGCTAGCTGATATCTTTACCCACGTTTTTACTCTATTCTGTCCAAGATGAGCTTGACTGATGCTCATCTTGTGGGGGGGATATTACAGAATCAAAGGAGTTCGTGTGTTGGGATCATGACAGAAGGATCCACGTAAGCAGAATAAGTACAAGTTCACAGCACTTCAGGTGGTCTTGCATGCATGGAATTCAAAATGACATGCGCTCCAAAACCTTCAGGAGCACGTGATTCCTTCCGGCGACAAATACCACTTGATGGAGCTTTATCTAATCGACCTTGTAGACGCAGAAGCTTCAGGGAGTCAACTTGTGTGCCAAGTCATTGATCCAAGTGATCAAAGTTCATAATTATTCGACGTCTGTGATTAATCAACTTGATTATATAGTTTGATTATTAGCACTAGATCAATTTGTGTTAGTTTATAGTTTATAGATGACAGTTTTAGTGAGCAGTATAGAAGTAGAGTTGTAGATATTATTATGTAAGTTCTTTCACTTTGATAATCTAAAATCCAGAAGGATCGATTTTACCTTTTTTCTATTATTGCCTCTCAAACCCTAAGATTGCTCTTCCTTGGAAAAATCCTTCAAGATAAAATGTCAATTTAGCTCACGTTTTAATTGGTTAGTGCTTCCAAAGTAGAGATTTCATTCAAAAAGCCACAACTGCAACAATAAAATTACCTTCCCTTCCTCGAATCACAAAACTGCAACCAGCAGGATCAGGTGATCCTAGAGTTGACCCGTCTGTATTGAGAATAATGTTTTGTCAACTAGGACGTAGCGAACAGACTGCTCAAATTTACTTCCCTAATGGTCTATTAACTCGATTGTTAAAGCAAGAAGCCAATCTCCGTTATTCAGCCATTGTTTTAGGCCACAAGTTGGTGGATCTAGTTTGAACATATCAAGAACATCAGTTTCTAGCTTTCTAAATTGCCCACAAAATATAAGTAGAGAGAACCACAATTATCATCTTTTGAGCATGAGTAAAACCACCTAAAGACCACCAAGTTTGTACGTAGGAAGGACCACAAGCCCGGTGATACTGGAAGTGATAGTTGTAGTTTATATGGGAAATGATTCCACACCCTTGAACTCAATGGACATGTGTAGAATGTGTGGTTGCTATTTTCTTGAGCTGATTTTGACAAAATGAGCATCTAGAGGGAAGATTGAAATCCAGTTTGCGCAAAACCTCTGAAAAAGGCAACAATCGGTTGTCTAATTTCTATTCGAAGAAGGAGATATTTAATGGTAACCATTTATTCTATTGAGATTTCATATGTTGGACAACGGACTGAATTTTATTAATCACCTCGTAAGCTAATGATAGATTGAGACAACCTGTGGTTTTTGCCTGTCATATGAATGTTTCTTCCTACGAAGAGAAAAGGAAATTCGTAGCAGCTAAAAAGTCATTTTAAAGCATAGATTTCAGACATATCATATCATATACATAAACATATTTGTTTTTATAAACAAAAATAAAATTTTATTTAAAATATGAGAAACAAATAGGGCGCGAATATGCTAAACCCTATATAGAATTACACAAAATTTGATTCTTTGTTTAGCCTAGATGAACGACGGATTCTAACATTAGATCTGCCCTTGTTTTTCTTCTTGCGACTGTGATGTGATTGTGTTGAGATTTCATTGTAGAAAGACTCCCATTCTATTACGAATTCCATATCATTTTCTTCTTCTTCCGAAAAGTTGGAGGCTTGATTTGGTTCCCTTCCGAGTTGATAAGATCATTTGAGGGATTTGTAGTAAAGGACTCGGTGTTTTTCCCAATATATATCATCTTTGAGAGGTATCGTTCTTGCGATTTCTATATGGAAGGGCTTGAAATTGGAAGCATAACTTGTAAAATCAGAATCTGTGTTTGAGAAGAAGATGAAAATTCTGTGGCGTTGGGATTTAATTATTTTTGTTGTACTATTGATGGAGTTATTTTTCAAAAATTATTCTTTAGAGTTAGAGGGCATTGAATGCGGGGTTATAGGAGTATTGATTGAGTGGGCATTTGCTGCGGGAGAGCTTTGAGATTTTTCCAGATGATTGCGAGATCTTTTCGTTTGAATTTGGAAGATTTGGAAAGGATTGGTTTGGAGTTTGGTTGAGATTTGGAGGGAGGCTGCAAGATTTTAGGGATTACGGGATTCGATTGGATTGGAGGCGCTGATTGTGCAGGATGAAAATTCGGTTGAGATTTTGGATGAGGTTGTGAGATGCGATGATTTTCCTATCCGCCGGTGGTTACCAGAGGCTCCCTCCGGCCGTCCTCCAATGGAGACTGAAGAGTTGCTTCCGCTGGCAAAGAGTTTTCTCCTTCGATCATCGGTTGAGCAGCGAGTAATGGAGGCTTTGCTACATGATTCTCCTCTGAGCTTTGCCTTTCAAACTATTTTTCTTTGTGTTGAGACTCTGGAACTTTTCCCCCATTGACAACCCCAAGGTTGGCTGTTTTGGAGTTTCAGATGATTGCACCAGTTGTTTGGATTGTTGTTTTGTGGAATTAAGTGTATCCATCTTTGGTTGTGAGGTAGCAACCTTGTTATGCTGATAGGAGTTGAGATCGTGGCCAATTTTTTTGCAATCAACACAATATCTGGGCATGTTCTCATAAAGGATTGATTGGAAATAAGATTTTCCTTGTACTCCCAATTTGATTCGAATGGGATGATCCTTAAGTAAATCTATCTTAATGCAAACCTGTGCCACCGAAGTTCATGACATATTGAGGGTTAGGACATCGATTCGAAGAGGCGTTTCAATGATACTAACAAGCTTCCACAAGTATTCCTTGTCGAAGTGATGAATGGGGAGAGTTTCAAAAGAGACCCAAATTAGAACAATGGAGCTTTCATGCACTAGATTAAAATCGCTAGTCCATTTTAGAACCGCATCCGATGTGTATAAAAGGTCCGTATAGCTTTCAGCCAGCAACGGTGATAATCTTCCTCAAGATCGAAGCAGATAAGTATATGTCGGTGATCGATCATTCCTGGCGAGAAATTTCCTTTGAAGCCAATAGTTTGGAATTCTCTTCGCAAGTAATCTATTTTTGGCCAACCTTTGGTAAATTTTCCAACGAGAGCAAGGGGGAATGGGGCGGCCAATCTTTCATCCTCTTATTTTTAAGAAGAAAAGTCGGTTCGTCTTTGAAAAATGTTGGTCCAGAGTGAATTACGAACAGATTTTAGTCTTGTTTGTTTGTTGAAGGATTATGTATAGTTGTTGGATTTGAATTAGATCTAAGAACCTGAGCAAAGGAAGGCCTTGTACCTATGGCCGGCGAGAAGAAAAAGAAGAGAGAGGACAAGGAGAGAAGAGAAAGGGATTTTCAGCTTTTTTGGTCTCTTTTCTAAAGAATGAAAAGTAAATTTTAGGCTGTGAAATATCTACGCATTTTAGGGATTTTCATATATATATATATATATATATTTGAGGAAAATGTGAACCTTTATATACCAATTTACATCTATGACGGTCTAGAAACAGACTATTTAAAAAGCTACTTTCATTACTAGATCAGTCCCTCTGATAACATCCCTTAATTCTTCAAAAAGCACTTGTTTATTGTTTAGTTGTGCCAAGAGATTTCTTCTGGAAAAAATAAATATATTTCCTACTAAAACAAGTCGTATCACTAATTAAATGTAAAAAATAAAAAATAAATAAAAAAAGGGACGGGTGTCTATCCCAAACACTCCACCGCGGTGTCTAGGATGCCTGCCCCTTTTTTTTCTATTTTTTCTATTGTTTTATATAATTAGTGATATGATTTGTTTTAGTAGTAATTAAATTAAATTTGTGATATGATCAAGAAATGTTTTTCTCTATTGTTTTTTTTTTTTGGGGAGTTTGGGAGGATTTGGAAATAGAGAAAAGGAATGTTTGTGAATTTCAAATAGTGTTCTGAGTAAAATGTCCAAAAGACGATACTTAAGATTTTAAGGGGCACTAAATAGCATAACCCCATTAATGTTATTCCCTACAACCTTTAAGACCCAGTCAGCTGCAATCTTATGGCTTTGCCAAAGACAACTACTTTCCCGAAATTACATTTCATACTTTCCGCATGTATGTTATGGAACAGTAGCAGTATTCCTAATGGTTGACTGTGTCAAAGTCAAATAAAGAACTAAAGTCTACCACTCACAGCCACTTGAAACCATACATACATGATGCATATCCTCCCAAAGTCCACACACACGTTTCCTCAATATTCACTACATATATTTTACTTGAACTACGAGAAGATTTCATTGAACACGTAAGGTACTCAAAAGTAATTTTAACTGTTTTCAGGGTAAACCCTTTTCGGAAACAAGGATCTTTTAATATTAATTTGTTTTATCATCATATTAGTAAAATAAGAAGAATGTCACATGAAACTAAAGATGTATAAATTCGTTAGAAAATTGGTATTTATCCTTCCAAATTATGTTCTTGTAAATTCCTAATAATTCCGTATTCACGAATTACGACATTCGAACTTAAAATTTAATGAGTGTGAAACTCTTAACAACTTGGGCCGTAAGGAAGTGTACTTTTCAAACTCCATGGATACATTTAGCCAAACAACTTCAACAAATTCCACATTTTTACTCATTCTACTGAACCTTCTTAGCACACTATAAATATCCCTTCTCAAGCTCTTCCATTTACTCACACAAAAACCTCATCAAATCCCTCCAAAAGAGGAAAAAAGAAATGGCACCCAAAAATAGCTCCTTAGTTATCATTTTCTCCATCTTAGCTCTTGTTGTGGCCAGTTCCTTTCCACGACTTATTTCCGGCCAAAACTGCGGTTGTGATCCTGGGGTCTGCTGCAGCAAGTGGGGCTATTGCGGCACCAACGACGACTACTGCGGCGATGGCTGCCAGTCGGGACCTTGCAATTCCTTGTCGGCTGGCAATAACGGTGCTAATGTTGCTGACATAGTGAGTGACACTTTCTTCAATGGGATCGCTAATCAAGCTGATTCCGGCTGTGCCGGAAAAGGGTTCTATACTCGATCGGCTTTTCTTGACGCTCTCAATTCTTATTCAGGATTCGGAACTACGGGTTCAACCGATGATTCTAAGAGGGAGATTGCTGCTTTCTTTGCTCATGTGACTCATGAGACTGGACGTAAGTTTTTCCTTTATTCTTTATTTAATTATTTCGTCCAACTTTGGCACTAATTTCCAACGTTCATACTGTCCTTTTGTTATTCCCTACTTTGTTTGTCTTTTGTGATGTTAGTTGAGCTACTTCACAGAGGCGGGATTTGGTCATTTTTGTCCCGAATAAAACTAATTAGCTAGATAAAAGTAAAATAAAGCAACAATCTAACTAATATATATCTTTCATGTCATTTGTCTCCATTTCGTGAAAAAAAAATACATAAAAGCTTAAAAAAGTTAGATTATGTGCTTTATTGATGACTCAGTATGCACTAATTAAATTGCTCTTAATTTGTTAACCTTAGCAAACACTACAGTTCTTTTTTTGTGTTACGCTGACCCACTTATCGACCCTAACTAGCAAACAAATGAAATTAGATTTCTTTTTTATAACCTTTTTTTTCTTCAATCTCGAATAATGTTGCTTCGAAGTACGCTCTATACTAAGATACGATCGATTTTCAAAATACTTACATTCAAATTATGTTACAGATTTTTGCTATATAGAAGAAATAGACGGGCCTTCGAAGGAATATTGCGACGAGAGCAACACCCAATATCCATGCGTACCAGGAAAAGGCTACTACGGAAGAGGTCCCATCCAACTATCATGGAACTTCAACTATGGTCCAGCAGGAAACAGTATTGGTTTCGATGGTTTAGGCGATCCAGACATCGTTGCCAGAGACAATGCCATTTCATTCAAAACTGGGTTGTGGTATTGGATGAATAACTGCCATTCACTCATCAATTCTCAAGGATTTGGTGCAACAATTAGGGCAATTAACGGTCAGCTTGAATGTGATGGTGCAAATACAGCAACTGTTGATTCTAGGGTTCGGTACTATACGGATTATTGTAGCCAACTCGGTGTTGATCCCGGACCTAATCTCAGATGCTAAGCTAATAATAGCCTTAATTTGGTTAACTAACATTTTTAGGCACATAATAATTTGATTTGTGATTGTCACGAATTAGAGTACTGTAATGATCAAAAGCCTAACAATGTGCGTTTTCTTTTTCAGATAATAATATAACCAGATTACAATTTCTTGCTTTCATCTCTTTTTTATTTTTTGTGGTAATGTTGTGTACCTCTTTAAAATTATAACTAGTCTTTTGGTGTCGCGCGTTCAGTCTTTACTAATACTTGTGTAATATAAATCACAATTAAGAATATTTAAAAGAACATATTTCTCTGTTGGACTTAATAATCTGTAATCAGGGAATATTAAATGTTATAAATATTTCTTGTATGTTTATAACAAAAAGAAACATTAATGTTTATGTGTAATATGATGGTAATTAAACTAAAAAAATGTATTTGAGATATGCAGAGGAAAAAAAGAGGTATAAATTCAGTGTCAAACTGACCTTATGTCGGTCGCTTATTTGTTTGATCGGCGTAACTTTAGTGTTGTTGTCCTCAAGTACTTCATCTGCGAGTTCACTCTCTCTGGCGATTATCAGCAATGGCGTCAGAAAAGAACCCCCATCCTCAATTAAATTGTTGACGTAGTAATCTCGAATCCCTCTGTACATTCTTTTTTATCCTCTTAGCTGCAATAGAAATGTTTTGTTTTCTAGCAACTCATGTATTTCTTTAAGATTTATCTGTTAAAAAAAAAACAAATAAGATATTAAGGACGTGTCATTTTTCAATGCATATATAAAGGAAGGAAACATTGGATTTTTGAAACATGCGTGTTTATGAACTTGAATAGCTGAAACGTAGAATGTGCATACATTTTCAGAGTTCTCAATGATTTCTGTTGCAGTGAAACCCAATATCTTTTCTGCGATGCTACCGAAAATGCTAGCTTAGATTGATCCGCTCTCGTCATGAATGTTAGCTCTTAGACGACACCTAGAATGCGAACAGTAAGATTTAGGAGTATTTTGAAATCATCTAGTCGGCTAAAATGTCACATATAATATTTCTAAATTTGCATATGTTTCAGAACTGTATCTTAAGAAATTGAAATTGATATACTTTGGGTTGGTTGCAGATTGCTTTAATGACCACTTGTTGCATTCGAAATCTTGTTGATAAATTGCTGATGTTCTGGTGCCGCATTCCTTGCAAGCCATGTAGTAGTAGAATGGTTGTGGTATATCTCTAAACTCAACATGAACTTTGACTAAGATATCCTAATTTTTTTTGGCAAAATTTAAAGCTTAGTTAATTTGAAGGAAGAAATATAAGAACTAATACACGTTGCATAAAGATAGGAACCAAGCGTGTTAACCTGTTGTTCATCATCGATATGTGTGACTGGAGTGATTTGTGAAAGGTTTTTGTGACTGATGCCAGGAGCAGACGAGAATGATGGTTTATTCTGCAAGAAAAGATTGATTTCCTTCATGTTTTATTGTGACCTGAAAAAGTTAAAAAAGTAATTAATATGCTTCAAATTTTGTAAAATTTGGTATAGAAAAATAAAAATATATACCAGTTCCTCAATTTTCTTGCTTTGTCAGAAGGAGGATTGATCAAAACCACCGATCTATGTGAAGTTGTTACCTCAATTCAATATGAGAATTAAATTATCAGAGAACAAGTGTGCAGAAAAAGCATAGTTGAGGAGTCTGTTTTAAAAAGGGCTTATTAGTGTACCGTAGTACGCAGAGATAAGCATCCGGCGACAAACGACGATCGGGTAACTCTTAGTTTGAACTTGTTCAGTTAATAATATTCCAACATCCTGGTGGAATTCTTCCCAAAGTGACAATCTCACATATTGCAACCTGATTGAGAAGGCAGTATCGAAATTAAGTGTTAGCTACTTTACCAAAATATCATGATTAAATTCCGTAAACTAAAACAAAGAGGTGTATTCCGAATTAAATATCTAGCAAACTTTTTGCTACCGTTTCAGAAAACGAGATGCAACATACAAGTGTAACAATAGTATATGAAAACAATCACAAAAGGACAACAATAATCAGATTATCAAAATGGAAAGCAACTCATAAAACTACATGAGTATCATCCTTGTAATTCTGATGAGAACTTCACGGAAAATAAATTTGGCATTTCGAAAAAGCATTGTATAAATAATTCGAAAACCATTATATTGAACTTACTCTTCATTTATCTTACAGAACTTCTGGATCATTCTTTTTTTCCCTTTTCCTGTCGTAACGGTTTGCGGTGGCTTCTCTCCATTATGATACCAATAACATCTGTAAGAAAAGGTTGTTTAAAAGAGTATAGATCAACATAAGTTTTCTATTTGATAAGAATGTTTAAGTAAAACAAATACACTTCCCAACAGAACCATCTTGAACACCAGCAAAATCATTAAGGGAATCAAAGGGCGTGTATTGCTCCTTGGTCACAGGAGTAGTAATAGGTTCGTTAACCTCTTCAACAACCGTCCAAGACCAATGACCCATTGTTTAGAAAGAGCAAGAGACCTATACTCTTGTTTAATATACTGGATAGGTGCGTTGGAGACTCGGTATTTTCTACACATATGGAATCGTGGTCCCATGATGCTGACGGCCTGTCCAACATAATACCTTCTACTTTACACCCTACAATAATAAATCAAATATTAATATTATGACTATGTGAGGAGAAAATTAATGTGACAACTAACAAATATAGATAATGTAATTCACCTTTTCATTGCTGAATACCATCTTTTGGGTTTTAGTGTAGTGGCCGAATGGATTTTGCTTCTCCTCAACAGTGATAATAGCAGTTCAAGGCTGATCAGAGTCGATGAGCTTGTCAATTGCAACCTTGTTCGCAAGCATCTTTGATGCACAAGGTGTCATTCTAAAAAAAATTGCAGGAAGGAAAAAAAAATAGGTATGAATAATAAGCAAGAATTTTTGGGATGCCGTAATTGGAAATCCGATTGGAATGCCATTCTATTTGTGAGGGTTGCTGTTGTATTTATAGAGCGGATGCCGTCATCGTGTTTGTAATCCGATTGGGATTCACAAATTAGGGGACGAATAAGAATTGGAAATTTTTACCTATTTTTTGGCTGATTTCCTACCGTAACTGAATTTGTAATTCGATTGGGATTGTAAAAGAAGGGGACGAATCTAAATTGAGAATTTTTCATTTTTTGCTGATTTTGTAATAATCCAATTTGAAGAAGAAGAAAGGAAATCGTTGCTTGGTGGCCCAAATTAACTACACAGTCCAATCTCATGTTCAGAGTATTGGTAGGAACGCCGTTGGCGGTGTGATGGTTTTGGTGGATAAGCTGCCGCTGGAAATGGAGAAGCGGAGAGTTAGATTCTGCCGGAAATGTAGAGGATGATCTATTAGACTGAGGAGGCCGGAAGAAGAAGCGGCGAAGGAAGAATTTATTTTAATGGAGGGTGGCGGAGGAAGAAGGTCCGAAGGTGGGTGCTGGAGGGAGTAGCGGCGAAGGGGGTTGTTAAAAATGTTGAGTACGACGGAAGGTAGGACGGGGTCATTTTTTTTTGCGTTTGGGGTTTTTTTTTTTTTTGCGTTTGGGGGAGTTTTTTTTTTTTTTTGTAATAATTCAGTACATTACGGATTGTAAATTATTTGGATGGTTTAAATGCGTAATTTGACAATTTTAACCCTAATAAGTCACTGACATCATATCAACCCAATCTGACGGACAAGATCGATTTGACGGTAGTTCTTGAATATTTTTTGGGCATTATTTCTTGGCTACTATGCCTTTTATTTAAGTATAAGGAGTAAGCATAAAACTTAACAAGTTAATGATTCCATATTATGAGAACTGCAGTTTTGAGGACCATGTAACCAAGTCCGAGTGACTTAGCATAAAAGATTTTGAGATGTTATTGTTTCTTAAGCACAAGCCCCACGCTATAAATTTTCCCAAAATGCTCCATCCACTATAGTGCAAAACTAATGCTCTAGTTGCTTTGATTAGAGATTGTAAATTTGTAACAACAATGCATGCATAAACAAAGTGAATTATTTTCTTGGGACGGCAGAAGTATCTTGATCTAGAGTTGTCATGAGGAACCTGTTTAAAATTTACATTTTTTTGTGTTTAACTTAAAATTTACGTATAGACTCATGAGTCGGCATAGTTAAAATCTACGGGGAGAAGTATGCAAAATCCTTCGGGAATAATCACAATATATTCCAGGGAAATGTGTTCTGTATTTTCTTGATGATGACCATCTAGCGCAATAGAGTGATTCCGGAGGGGAGTACATGGTTTAAGAGTTGAACCACAAGTGTTTATTTTGACATATATGTACTCCTTCCCTCTCTGTCCCATTAAAAAATAGTTCAATTTCAAAATTTACAACTTTTTTAATTTAGTCAACTTGAGCAAGATACAATTCACTTAATCCTTTAAACTTTCAATTTTATCCCTGATTCTTTTACACTTCATGAAAGCAAATGACACTTAGGACACGTGTCAGTTTTACATAAGTTTTATTCCCGCCTAAACTAAAAAAATACATCTTTTGTAAAAGAATGATGCTACGCGTCCTGCCTTAAAAAAATAAAAAACAAATCCATAGTACTTAATCCATAGTACTAATTTTAAGCAAAAATCCCAAAAAAAACCCCTCAAATTACTCCTAATATATCAGATTTCAGTCTTCCATGGCACAAATTTCCATGTTCATAATCTCGTCCATTTAATTTGTAAAATCAAATTTCAAAAAGATTTGTTTTCTAATTCTTTGTGCCCCTCTCTCAATCCAGATGAACCGATAATGCTCGAAACCCTCCAATCGGAAAAGCAAAGCCACCAGGGAGACGTGGCTGGAATCCATGGCTTCCATGGAGAATCCGTCGCGGGAACAATAGAAATTCGCATTGCTAACCAAATCCTTAATCACATCCACAACCTTCTTCAACAGGCTACCCTGAATCAACCTCAGCTCCAACATCAGAAGCACCAAAATTTTACTCTGATCAAATTCACGCACAACCACTGGTAAGTTAATGTCCCAATCCCCTTTAAATCGTTCAATACAAGTTTTGCTGCCCACTTAGTTTCTCTTTCAATTTAATTCAATTGGTGAAATATTTCAAAAAAAAAAGAAAGAGCAGTATGGCTGCGAAGGATAAAGATGGTCGTACTACAAAATCGAGGATTCCGTTCGTCATCATCTTCTTCTTCCTCGGCCATAATCGTCACCAACATCATCATCGTCGGTAAAAACGGAAATTCTCCGACTGTAGCTCTCCATACGGTAAGGGCGGCGGCGGTGGTGGTAAATTTGATTATACGGTTTGATTTTTTATATTTTTTGGTTGCAAATTTGATACTTAGGGTTCTTACTGTCTTTTTATCATTTAATTCTTCGACATCATAACCAAAGTTTAAAAAAATTTTAATTTTAATCTTTTCCTTTAAAATCAATCTAAATTGTTTTATTTTTGGTATAGGGCATCAATTTTGAATCATGTTTGCGTGTTTATTTCTGTTTTTTTTTTTTTTTTTTGGTTTTTGTTTTACTTTTTTGACAATTGGTAGCCTATGTTCCAGATAGGGCAACAATTAGCATAAACCTATATTCCCAATTGGCCCTATCAATTTGTGGGCGAATGGGGCTGGATTATTGAAGAAACGGGCTGAACCATGGAAAGCTTCCTTGGTGATTTTGTTTTGTCGCTTCAACTTCTCATAGGTACTTTTCTTGCCCTTTTCTGGTAATTCAATTAGCAATGTTGTTGAAAGATGTGTTAAATCATTTGAATGAGTAAAAATTTGTACATTCGTCCTTTTTTTTTCTTTCCTTTGCCCTATGAAAATTTGTATCTGATATGAAGTTAAGTGATATCGGTTCATCCAATAGTTTCATCAATGGAAATCATAAACAGATCACGCAAAGCATTGGCTGGTGCCATTAGTTTGCCAATAACATCATGGTTTTCTTTTGTGGATGAAATACATTGTTGTTTAGAGATGCTTTAGTTTGACTAAATCTATTAACTACATGGAAAGAAGTTGGTAATGGACATAGATATGTCCTTCAGCTTTACAGCTAAAAATGGCGAAGTAAAGACTGAACTTGCTGTGAACTAGGAAGTATAGTTGAAACTGAATGTTTATAAATGCTTCTCTGTTCATGTCATTTCATGATTTGAAAGTCTAAGTAGATAGCAATAGAAACGCTTCATGTAGTTATACTCTAATGAAGTACTTGGGGAATAAACCTGAACAATAGTGGATAAGATGTTCAGTAATAGTAATCAAAATCATTTTTGTCAGTTAAATTATGTGTATATGATAGATAAGATAGTTATTTTCCTCATTATCATTATTAGTTTTTTAAATCGTTGGTTCTTTTGAAAAGTGGAGGTTTAAATCTGGAGAGTTGAGCATGTTGATCATGCTCACAATATGGTGCTTATTTTTTAGCTCTTTGATGTAGAATATGGAGTAGGTTAGCGATTTCAATTTATTGTCTGTTATGCTTTCTGATCTACTCATCCACTTTATTTTTTATTTTTTTTTTGGTTTTTATATCCATATTCAAGATAAGGAGGGATCAAAGAAGGCAAAGCTACACATTTAAAATGTCATGTGATGATTCTTGCTTGATTTCAGGGGTGAAGGTAAAAAAATGAAGATTTACAGAATGATTTGGGATTTTCTTGAGGGTGGTTTCCACTTTCTATTCAAACAATGATTTCTTCTTTTTATTTTCGCCAATTGAAGCATATCAAAAATCCCTCGGAGATTGTAGGAAAAAAAACTTCAAATAAATTGGATTTTTTTCTGATCAAATTTTCTGGCTCTTCTTGCATTCAACAGAGTTACTATCTTATACCTATGTATTTTTGTTCTAAGGTTGGAGCTAATTTTTTTTGCCTTTCTATGGATGATTGAAACTTACTCCCTCGGTCCCGAAACTTATGCCGTAGAGTCAAGCTACCACATTTCTTTTGCTGCAGCGACAAGCCAAGTCCTGGTGAAGAAGACTGACTCAGAAGTTTATTGTTAGAGTGGCTGGGTTTCTGAAGCCTGAACGGGACTCATTAATCTTCATTATCTCCATATCGGAAAACATATCAGATCAAACGCTGAAGTGAAACATGGAGCTGCTCAGAGTCTTCATGTACTCTTTATCACTATTCCTACCCATATGAAGCATTGCCTTTAGTGTATGACATTGATCGTAATAGAGTTATCTGCTTCTCTTATTATCGCTGAAATTAGATATTATCACTTATGTAATAAACGCAACAACAGACTTTATATCTTAAGTTGATAGTATGTACTCATTTGAAAAATCAATAGATGGGCAAATGAGTAAGCATGGCCACAAAAACAGGCACTACTTCTGAATTATTCAGTGTCATTAATGTTTACATGGGCTCATTGAATAAAAAAAAAACTTATCAATGAAAATATACCCAAACTATATAATTTATTTTTTCAATTAGCGACTTAAATCACAGGCGGCTCCCGGGCAAGCATTTAGTTAAAAATTAATTTTTAATCAGTAAGCCACACTATTTTCTTCTCTTTTTTATGAAAAAACAAAAAGCAAATCAAGGCTGAATCTAGGCTGAAAAACCCGTAAGTTTTTCAGAATATCCTCTCTTGTCCGCTACCGTAAATCAAGGCTGAATCTATACCTTTATTTTCTCTAGAAAACTTCCGATTGAAAAGGATAGGACACCGTGAATTCGAATTGCCACAGTGGTTAAAGAACTCCGTCAGCCGTAATTCGGATTGAGATACATTTCTGACAGTCACACCAACACCACTGACAGTGGTCGCCGCCGCTGCTTTTCATTTTTTTTAAAGTCTCTGATACCCTCCGCAGTTTTGTTATCATCGATAAACGTTCATCTCTTCAAATTCAATTGGCTTTCATCTCGGATTTTTCTTCGTTGGTGACTTGACATCTTCCAATGCTATTGCCGGAAAATTTTGACATTAAAATTCATCACCATCGATGGCCGGCAACATCACCGATGGAAATTTTTTCTTTCTCTTTTTTTTTTTTTGGGAAGAAGATCGCCGATGGAATTGAAAATTGGGTACATTGTATTTGCTTATCAAAAAGGACAGTTAAGCCATTTTATCTCTTTTAATTTTGATTTATTGAAATTGGACTATTTTTTTTGGGACAATTTTTTATCAAACTGAACTATTTTTATGGTATGGAGGGAGTAATAAGCACACGGATTGATATGCTTTAGTGTCCTTTTGGTTTTTTTCTTCTTATGTATGTAACTAAACTTTGTGCAACAATCAATCAAAGTACTCCCTCCGTCCCAAAGAAAAATCTACATTGAATTTTCAAATTTGTACTAAAAACAGTACAAAATTCAAAAATCAATGTAACTATTTTTGTGGGACGGAGGAAATATTTTGCTTATATGGTGCTTATAAGGATAACAAATTTTTTTTTTAAAAAAAATTAAATTTAGACGAGAAAAAAATAAAAATTTGAATATGCCAAAAGTTGAGAAAGAGATAATTAACAATATTAAAATAACAATTTTCAGAGCAATGAGCGTTTTGAATATTGAAGAGTAGAGTTTCTATAAATTAATAGTGTTAGGACCACAAAAATTTAATAATTTAAAGAATTATTAAATAATATTTAAATTAATAAATTATTAACTAAAAGAGTTTCTATGAGAAGAAAAAGAACTATCATTAAATTATTTAATTTGCAATTGTCTATACATTCCAATAAATCAAATATTAAAAATCTCGTGAATAACAAAATCGATACATAATTCATATCATTTTGTTTTTTGCATATTGTATGGTGTCCACCATCGACAACAGTGACTAATTCCCCTTACTCATGGTAGCCACCTTGATGAGTGAGAGAGTTGGCCAAAAGATTTAAGATTGATCCATGCCCATGGCGTGTTTCGAACCCTCGACCTATGGTTAAGGGTAGAGTAGTCCTTACCACTCCACCACAACTCCTTTGTTTAATTTATATAATTTTTAGTAACTAAAGAAAATATCAATAGTTCATATTTTACTAAAAATTTATAGTTACTACTATTATTATTTTTTTTACTCTTAGGGTATTTATTAATTTATGGTATTATTGGAACTTGTAAATATACAGGAGATTTTCTGAAATATTATTATCTTATTATTTTACCGATTTTTTTTTTTTATACTGGTCCCAAGTTGAGACCGGAGAAAATTATTAATTTTTAGAAATTATTAATTTATAGATTGTTAATTTACCAACATTATATTGTATTTAGTTTTTCTTAAAAAAAAACGAAAAGGAAAAGAGATTCAGGAGACCAGGTGATCCATAAATAGAAGAATTACGTGTGCAGTTCACATATGTATACAAATATTTAAAGCTTCTATAATTTAAATTATACTATATATGTAATTTTAAATTTAATTTAATGAAAAAACTGGACAAGGTGCAATATTTGCCGCTGAATTTAATGAGAGTAGAAAGTGTTACTGCCACAGTACCATTGCATTTCCTACCTCCATTTTTTTATATGTTACTTTAGAATGAATAAACTTGTGTTTTAATTCTATTGTACTTCATTTCAAATACATCATTAAATATACTTTTTTTCTAATTATACCCCTATCACTCTCTATTTTTGATAATTTATTAATAATAACTACCAACTTTTACTTTAATTTATAAATTTTGTATAGTCTCAATACCGTTGACTAAGCAAAGACATGTATTATACTTGTTGAGGTCATGAGTAGATTAATTGTCTCACATCAGTATCTGTTAGCAATAGAGAGCAATTAATAAGTAAGTTAGTCACAAAAACTATTATCTTGAGGTTTTAGGTTGAGATGAGCTTTTACTTATTGGGCTCGTTATTGGAACTCTCTGTACTTTATCTTTCGGGTCCGAATTCCTGACAAGGGGTATCAGATTTTCTAAACTTGGTGTACGCTATTTGGGCCTCTCGGGAGTTGTACAACCGGGTTGAACCATGAAACACCGTACTCCGGAAATTGTCGCCTCTCCGACTTGAAGTAGAGGTGGGCTTGCTGCGATTATAACTGGAAAAAGGAATCGGGCTTTAATGTGGTAAGTTACTCATGACTAAGGAGATTGTTGAGGTCTTGAGTAAGTTAATTGTCCTACTCGGTACCCGGAAGTAATGTAGAACAATTAATAAATAAGTTCGTTTCAAAAACTATTAATTTATAGTTTTAAGTTGGAATTTGTTGGGGCTTATCGAGCCAGAATTCCTCACAATACAAACAAATTAAATTCTCCCTCATTGTGTCGTTAATACCAGGGCATATTATGCAGCAAATAAAAATAATGGAGATGGTACAAAATATTGAATACCATGCATAATCAACGAAGAATGGAATGTCCACTAATTATTTTCTGGAAGAGTACAAGCATTCTTATTGGTTGACTATTCAAAGTCAAAAAAAGAAACTGAAGTTCCATCACTGTAATCAACAAAGCTTTCTCTAGAAACATACATTTCAACCTGACCCGTAATGTAATAACACAGTAATTTTCATGTTACGCATATTTCCTACCGAGAAAAGATACGTTTTTCGTTTTTTTTTTTTTGTAAAAAAATTCAGATCTTTTACATCAACTATCAACTATGCAGCGATCTCGTAGAATGATACTCATTAATTTTCTCTCTACTCAGTTCAAATTTATTTATAGGATAAATAGGAAAAGACCGTAAAACTCTTTATAAAAGGACATTTCAAGAAGAGTAATGGTAATTTTCTCTACAAATATAACTCTACTTGAAACTCTACTTACATGTATATTTACTTGACATTCCACATCATCTATCTAATTATTTTGTTTTGGTAGGCCCGGGTTCCCTTCCAATTGGGCCAACGAGAAAGGAAATAAAACCAAGCCAAGTTGATTTTGATTTTTGACGGGGAGAACAAAACCCTCTATAGTTGGGTTTTGATTTTTTTTTTTTTTTTCTTTATATAAAGCAAGGTAGCTGCACATATTGGTACAAGAGTTTGGCCGTAAGTTCAGGCAAAGAAAAGCAACAGCCGCACATTGGCTTTGTGTGAGGGAAAAGATGAGAGAAAACCTAGTTCTGGGGTTTTTTGGTGTTGCAAGAAGAAAGTGTTTCACTTTAAGACTTTGATCCGGTGACGAAACAGAGTCAGTTATTGGTGCAAGTTTGCATGCGTGTTCCTCTCAACAAGATCTATAAATCCTTCGGTTTAGTTTTCAGTTTAGCTCTCTTTTCGTAAGATCCTTCCAATCCTACTTTGTGATAGGGGTGTGTGGACGAGTATTATTGTAATCCATCTTTCGGTGAAATCCTGTGTATCCACTGGTTGGTGAAGATTGTTTCCCATTATTGTGATAGTGGAGATTTGACTGTTGTTACAGTCCCGCGGTTTTTTTTAAATTTGGATTTTTCACGTAAATTCGTGTGTCTACTTTACTTTATCAGTTCTTAAATTATTTTACTTATTTGGTTGTCCTATTTTATTGGTAGTAGGAAATAAGTTTTTCTTGGGGATCATTTCCGCTGGTTTGTTGTGTTTATACCCTTTCGGCTACAACAGTGGTATCAGAGCTACGGTTCGGTAGTTGAGGTGTTACACCAATAAAATGGAAGAGTGAACGGGTGCTGGTAATGATTAAATTGACTTCATCTAATTATCATATGTGGAAGCCTAGAATGGCAGACTTGTTGTATTGCAAAGATTTGTTTGATCCTGTTCTAGAGGATGAAGGTAGGCCAAGTGATATGACTGATAAAAAGTGCACTGATATGCACAGGAAGACTGTTGGTAATATTCGACAGTGCATTGATCAAAGTGTGTTTCATCACTTTTTCGGGAGAAACAAAAGCTGATGAACTTTGGGAGAAAATCCAGAATATGTACTGGAAGAAGTCTGGCATCAATAAGTCATTTGCTCTGAAACATATTACCATGTTGAGGTACAAAAATGGTGCTAGCATGAATGAGCACTTGAGTTCATTTCAGGATTTGTTGAACCAGACAGTGAATGTAGGTTTAAAGTTGGATGATGAGTTGCAAGCTTTGTTATTGTTTCATTTTCTTCCAGACAGTTAGGACACTTTGGTAGTTTAAATCAGTAATCTAACCAGGATAGTGTCTTGACCTCGGATCAGGTCAAAGAGGCTTTGATGAATGAAGAAGTAAGAAGAAAAAAGAAGAGTATTGAGTTTGATTGCAGGCTTTGGAGATAGAAAAGTCAGATAGAAGAGGAAGAAGTGAAAGCAGAGGGCCACATGAGCGGAATGACAAGTCTAGAGGACGGTCTAAATCCAAGAAAAATGTCGTGTGCTACCATTGTCAAGGGAATGGGCACTTTAAGAGGGAGTGTAGGGTTCTCAAGAGAGAACTAGCAGCGAGAAAAGGTAAAGGCAAGAAGGATGAATCAAGTGATGATGACACTATTGTAGTGGTAACTACCAGTGATGTATTTGTGTACTGTGATGATGTTAACGTTACGAGTCACGACAGTGATTGCTTTTGGTGATTCAGGTGCGTCTTATCATGTGACGCTTCACAAACACTTTTTTACCTCTTACACACCTGGAGATTTTGGTTGTCTAAGAATGGGCAATCAAGCCTCATGCGATGTTGTCGGCATGGGGGAGGTATCATTGGTAACGAATACAGGTTGTACTCTTGTCTTGAAAAATGTTAGACATGTTCCGGATATGCATCTGAACCTTATTTCCGTTGGAAAACTTGATGATGAGGGTTATCATAGCGCTGAAGGTGGTGGACGTTGGACAATTACCAGAGGGAATCTTGTTATTGATAGAGGAAAGAAGTTAAACTCTTTGTATGTGTTGAATGCAAAGTTGAAGAATAGAGAGGTGAATGCGACTCACAATGCCTCCATTGATCTCTGGCACAGAAGGCTTGGACACATAAGTGTCAAGGGGCTGCAGATTCTTAGTAAGAAGCAATTTCTCCCTGAGGTGAAATGTACTGCTCTAGAACCTTGTGTTGACTGTATCTAAGGTAAACAAATTAGGGTTTCCTTTCAAAATTCTCCTCCATCTAGAAAGTCCAGTCCTCTAGAGTTAGTTCATACAGATGTATGTTACATGAAAGATAGGCCGTTGGGTAGTTCATTGTACTTTGTTACTTTCATTGATGACTATGCTCGAAAGGTTTGGTGTTTTTCTTTGAAATCTAAAGATCAGATATTAGATGTGTTCAAAGACTTTCACCTTAGAGTTGAAAGAGAGACTAATAAGAAGTTGAAGTGTGTTCGAGCAGATAATGGTGGTGAGTACAGGAGTCCGTTTGAGAAGTATTGCCGAGACCGTGGCATTAAACTTCAGAAGAGTATTCCAAAGACTCCACAACATAATGACGTGACAGAAAGAATGAACAAAAGTATTAACGAAAAGGTTAGGTGTCTGCTCTTGAATGCAAAGCTGCCTAAATCATTTTGGAGTGAAGCCATGCAGACAGCAGTTGATTTGATCAACCTATCTCCCTCAGTTCCGTTGGATGGTGATCAACCACAGCAAGGTTGGATAGGAAAAGATGTCTCATTTGGACATTCGCGAATTTTTGGTTGTCGTGCCTTTGTTCATATTTCCAAAGACGAAAGGTCAAAGCTCGATGGCAAATCCAAGCAGTGTGTATTCTTGGGGCATGGAAATAATGATTTTGAGTACAGACTTTGGGATCCTGTAGAGAAGAAAGTTTTCAGAAGCAGAGATGTGATCTTCTTTGAAGACCAGACCATTGATGATATGGGAAAAGGCGAGATGCCAGAATCTTCACCTGAGATTCCTGTTGATCTAGATCCAGTTCCTCCACAATCTAGATGATTCTCCTGAAGGGGGAGCTGAGACAGCAGGATTGTGAGTTTGATGATGATCCTACTTCTGAAACAAAGACACCACCGGTTTCATCACCTCCTGTTCAGCGTAGGAGGTCCACCAGAGACAAGAGACCTTCCACTAGGTACAATGCTCATGAGTATTTGTTGCTTACTGATGGGGGAGAGCCAGAGTCGTATGAAGAGGTTCTTAGTCGTGAGCAGAAAGATCAGTGGTTAGCAGCCATTCAAGATGAGATCAAATCCTTGCATGAGAATAACACCTATGACCTGGTGAAACTGCCTAAGAGCAAGAGAGCACTCAAGAATAAATGGGTGTTCAGACTGAAAAAAGTGAGAACAACTCACAACCAAGGTACAAAGCTAGATTGGTTGTGAAGGGATCCAATCAGAGAAAGGGTGTAGACTTTGATGAGATATTCTCTCCTGCTGTAAAGATGTCTTCGATCCGAGTTGTGCTTGGGATAGCGGCCAGTTCGAATCTTGAGATTGAACAGCTTGATGTGAAGACAACCTTCTTGCATGGTGATTTGGAAGAATAGATTTACATGGAGCAACCAGATGGGTATCAGGAATAGGGGAAAAAGAAGCTTGTATGTCGTCTCAACAAAAGCTTGTATGGATTGAAGCAAGCTCCGAGGTAGTGGTACAAGAATTTTGATGCATTCATGATAGGGTAGGGATACCAAAAGACTACAGCTGATCATTGTGTGTTTTTGAAGAAATTCTCTGATGGTGATTTTATTATTCTTTTGCTTTATGTCGATGAGATGTTGATTGTTAGTCATGATACTGCAAAGATTGCCAGGTTAGAAAAGGAGTTGAATAAGTCCTTTACGATGAAGGATTTGAGTCCGGCTAGACAGATCCATGGGATGAAGATTTCTCATGACAGACAGAATGGGAAGCTTCGGGTATCTCAAGAGAAGTATGTCGAGAAGGTTCTTGATAGGTTTAACATGAGCGGTGCTAAGGAAGTCTTGTCTCCACTTGCGGGGAATTTTAAGCTGAGCAAAACACAGTGTCCTAAAAGTGAGAAAGATAAGGAAGAGATGAAAAAGGTTCCTTATGCTTCGGCAGTTGGCAGCCTGATGTATGCGATGGTTTGCACATGGCCAGACATAGCTCATGCTGTTGGTGTTGTTAGTCGGTTTCTCTCTAATCCTGGTAAGGAGCATTGGAATGCTGTGAAATGGATTCTCAAGTATCTTAGGGATATTTCCAGATTGAGTCTTTGCTTTGGCAATGGGAAGACCATGTTAGATGGATACATAGATGCTAACATGGCGGGTGACCTTGATGGTCGAAAATCTACTTATGGTTACTTGATGACTTATGGAGGGGGAGCAGTTTCATGGCAGAGTAGGTTGCAGAAGTGTGTTGCTTTGTATACTACAGAGGTAGAGTTTATCGTAGCTACTGAATCTTGTAAGGAAGCACTTTGGTTGCAGAAGTTTCTAGAAGAGCTTGGCATGAAGCAAGAGAGGTATGTGGTGTATTGTGATAGCCAGAGCGCTATTCACTTGGCGAAAAATTCCACATTCCATTCGCGGTCTAAATATATTAATGTGAGATATCATTGGATTCGGAATATGTTGGTGTCCAAGGCGTTGTTTCTTGAGAAGATTCATAAGGATGATAACGGTGCCGATATGTTGACGAAGACTGTGAGTGGAGACAAGCTCTTGTTTTGTAGGCAGGAAGCGAGTTCGGTTTTACCCCCCAATTGAGGTGAAGAGGGAGATTGTTGGGCCCGGGTTCCCCTCCAAGTAGGCCAACGAGAAAGGAAATAAAACCAAGCCAAGTTGGTTTTGGTTTTTGACGGGGAGAACAAAACCCTCTACAGTTGGGTTTTGGTTTTTGTTTTTTTTTTTTGCTTTATATAAAGCAATGTAGCTGCACATATTGGTGCAAGAGTTTGGTCGTGAGTTCAGCCAAAGAAAAGCAGCAGCCGCACATTGGTTTTGTGCGAGGGAAAAGAGGAGAGAAAAGCTAATTCTGGGGTTTTTGGTGTTAGGAGAAAAAAGTGTTTCACTTTAAGGCTTTGATCAGGTGACGAAACAGAGTCAGTTATTGGTGCAAGTTTGCATGTGTGTTCCTCTCCACAAGATCTACAAATCCTCCGATTTAGTTTTCAGTTTAGCTATCTTTTGATAAGATCCTTCCAATCCTACTTTGTGATAGGGGCGTGTGGAAGAGTATTATTGTAATCCACCTTTGAATGAAATCATGTGTATCCACCGGTTGGTGAAGATTGTTTCCCATTATTATGATAGTGAGATTTGACTGTTGTTACAGTCACGTAGTTTTTTCCAATTTGGGTTTTTCACGTAAATTCGTGTGTCTACTTTACTTTATCAGTTCTTGAATTATTTTACTTGTTTGGTTATCCTATTTTATTGGTAGTAGGAAAGGAGTTTTTCTTGGGAATCATTTCCGCTGATTTGTTGTATTTATACCCTTTCTGCCGCAATATGTTTTTATTTTACAAAAAATTGAAAAATATTCTTTTTTCTTTTCACTGAAAAATAAAATAAATTCCAGGCGAAGCTTTTCAAGTTTCATCCACCTTTCCCATCCCCCTCTCCCCTCCGGCCGCCCCTTTTCATCAGTGCGTAGCATAACCCTCAAACAAAAAGAAGACAAAAAACTCAGGTTGCTTCACCAATTGAAAACCATTATTCGTCAATATCTACCTCACGCAATCTTGCCAAATTTTAATTAGGTTAATTTTTGAGGTTTTAGCTTTTGTGGTTCCTGATAAATTTTGCGCAATAGATTAGTTAATTACTCATATGAAGATAGGAGATTGGACAGAGAATTCCAACAATGGCAGATTTGATTCAGAATCAAAATTAATGAAAACATATGCAAGAATCTCAACAATGGCAACATAAGCACAAGTTTATTGAGCATGGCTACAATTAATTTATTTTTTTGCGGCTGAGAACTGTGATAATAATTCTCAGAATTTTGAGAAAGGGGAAAGAACCGAAAGAAATGGATAAAAATTTCTTTTAATTTTTTTTAATAAATGGAAAAAATAATAATTAGGGAGATGATGTCGAATGCCAAAGTGATAGACATGTAGGTAGAGTTATAAGTAGAGTTATATGTGTAAAGAAGAATATCATTACTCTTTCAAGAATACATACAATCACTAGCTCGAATATCTTGATAAGACTAAGACCTGATACCACTAAGTAAAAACCAATTTTATAACTTGTGAATTATTGCATTTTTATCACAATTTATAAATTACAATCTAGATTATTTTTTATGGGATAGTAGGAATACATTAGTATCTATGATTTGTTGTTATCTCAAAATACCATATACTGTAACCTGTAGTAGAATTGACTACTAGACGCCATTCTTTTGACTCTTACGTTTACAAGAGTCTTTTTCATACAGAAGGCTTCAAGTAAGGAAGTTTGACAAGCTCGTATCGTTGGTGCAAAAGGTGTTACAACATTATTGTATTTAGCAAATATTTGATCCATTCAAACTTGACAACTTCCACAATTTTCCACTTTTTGCCTCATTCTACTGAACCTTTCATGGCAGAATATATATCTAATAATCATATTCCAAAGTTGAAAAAAAAAAAGAAAAAGAAAATGGTAGTCAAAAGTAGTTCTGTAGTTATCCTTTTCTCCATCATAGTTCTTGTTGTGGAGGGTTCATTTCAGGCCATTAGTGCTTCCAGTGTTGCTGATATTGTGACTGATGCTTTCTTCAATGGAATTGCTAATCAAGCCGGCTCGGGCTGTGCCGGAAAAGGGTTCTATACTCGATCAGCGTTTCTTAGCGCTGTGAATTCGTATCCTGCATTCGGAACTACTGGTTCTACGGATGATGCTAAGAGGGAGATTGCTGCTTTCTTTGCTCATGTCACTTATGAGACTGGACGTAAGTTTTACTTTATAGTTTTATCTATCAAAACGTTTTCCAAACATTTTTTGTTTTTTTTTTTTCTGGGTACAATATTTTTTGTTCTCCAACATCTGCTAAATGTTGTTACTCTCCTCTTCTATCTTTCTTCTTTTGCTACGTTTCTGTGTGTGTATGTGTGTGCGTGTGTCTGGTTTTCTTTTTCTTTTTGTTATTTTGTGTGTTTCTTTTTCCTTTTTCCTCCTAAAAGGGACCTTCTAATGTACTATTATATTTCCTTTCCTTTCTATTATGTCTCTTAGTCTCTGAATATCGAAATCTCGCTTTTCAAATTCTCTACCACTAAGATCAGAAGTTCGGTAATGCATTTATTCGATTTTATAGATTTTTGCTACGTGGAAGAGATAAACCGATCAAGTGCCTTCTGTGTAACCGGTACTCAATATCCATGCGTACCCGGGAAAAGCTACTATGGAAGAGGTCCTCTCCAGCTGACATGGAACTTCAACTATGGTCCTGCGGGACAAAGCATCGGTTTCGATGGTTTAGGCAATCCGGATATTGTGGCCAGAGACAATGTGATTTCATTCAAAACTGGGTTGTGGGATTGGATGAGAAAGTGCCATTCAATCATCAATTCTCAAGGATTTGGGGCTACGATTCAGGCATTTAATGGTGCACTCGAATGTAATGGTGGAAATTCGGCAGCTGCTAAAGCTAGGGTTGGGTATTACACTGATTATTGTCGTGAACTTGGTGTTGATCCTGGTGCTAATGTAACATGCTAAGCCAGTGAAATGTTTAGGCAAAAATAATACTATCAAATTGTGATTGCCAAAAATGATACAATAATAATTGGGAACATTAGAGTATGTAGTAGTCAACTGACTAAGAATGTACCTCCTGTTTTCAGTTAATAATATCAACAAACCTATATATGCGCATCTGTACTTTCATCCTTTCTTGTACTCATCCAATATAATTAAGTACTCTCTTCGTAACATTTTAATATTCGAATTTAACAACCTAAACTGCTTCCAGAAACTCTACTATTAAAATGAGACAATATTAAACAATATTTGATAGTGGACAATATTAAGTAATTGAAGGTAAGCGTGCCTAGGCAATGTAAGCTATCTCACAATCATTTGAAGGATTTAATGAACCCGTATAACTGCGGAAAATTTTCAGTGAATTTGATTTGAGTGAAATTTCAAGAAGATCAGTGACCTCAATCCATGTGATGAATAGAGAGAGTCAGGGCAACTACCACTTACTCAAGCATCATAAAGATTGAGGATCATGCTAGAGAAAGGATTTGACGTAGCAGACCACAATAGATTTATCAGTAATGTACTAGTTCATGTAAGATGATGACTGGCTATGTCTCTATCAAAATAATAAATCATGAATCAAGCCTTTTACAAGTTGCTACATGTTGATCAATGATGCTACGTTTGTAATTTCTACGGCTTTCTCTAGCTAAGAGTAGAAATGGTAGTTTCTAGCTTCAATTATAATCTGTCTGAGCCCTCCGATTGGTGCAACGATCGTCAACAGTACCCCCACAAGAATGCATATCTGCCAAAAGAAATTGTAGGTTTACTAGGTTTCGCAATCAAAACCAACGAATCTATTAAGGAAACCTTTCCCTCGCATCGATCTACTTTGTTAAATTAAAATAATTTAACTTTTCTCATATTGTGACATAAAAAAGAAAATGCATAATTTGTTACATATACGTACCCAATTTGAGAACCAAGACCATCCAAATTTTTTTGGATGATAGACTGTAAGCCACATTATACAAGGAAGCTGCCAAAAAAAAAAAGTAACCATTTTAACTTAAGAAACCATCAAAGCGAAGAGACATTTTCTTCCCCGATTTCCGGGAAGTATGGTCCTGAAAGATTATGTGAATGTAGTACTCACAAAGTACGTAGTTGGGGCAAAAGCAAAACCACCGAAGAACCCTAGAAGCCCTCCAAAGAATGGGAAGGTAATGGCCATAAACATGGTAAATGCTGTAGAATAAAGGAAAACATGATGAATCCTCTCAACTAAAACTGTAAAAAAAGGAGTGAAATTTGGTAAATGAAGTAAAAATGAGATTATTTCTCACCTACATAAATGTTCCTGGTAAAAAACCTCAAAATCCAAGTGGGCTTGAATTTTAAGTCCTTTATCAGCAAAGTTTCAATCATATCGAACACCGGCATTGCATATAACTGTACTGGAAAAAAGATATGTCATTGAGAACAACAAACACAATGCTGCAACCTGGATTTAACTCAAGTTATGAAACTTAAAAATTTACGCAAGTTGGAACAATATGACTCTCGTCACGCAATAGATGCAAAATTACTATTAAGGATGAGTAAGAACAGCAAGTAATATTAATGATTCACCTGACCTGATAGCTCCCAATGACATGAATGACAACAAAAAGGTTAGCAGTGGCAATAAGCCAAGTAGGTTTACTCAGTGAAATGAGAATGTTGTCCTCCACTTCATTGCCAAATGTCCAATAACCTATGGTTGCAACTGGAAAATAGCACAAAGCCACAACAATATAGGCAACTACTACTCCTCTCCACATTGGTACTTTGGAT
Organism: Oldenlandia corymbosa var. corymbosa; assembly: GCA_949775105.1. Lineage (NCBI taxonomy): Eukaryota > Viridiplantae > Streptophyta > Magnoliopsida > Gentianales > Rubiaceae > Oldenlandia > Oldenlandia corymbosa. The sequence goes on from OX459123.1 coordinate 5,421,904, forward strand.
GGCTTTTCAGGTGTTGAAGGGATTGTAGCTTGAATCTCCAGAACTACATTATGGCCCGCGTATGCAAACGCTACATCCCCTAGAGCACTGAAGAAGTTGAACACTTTTCCTGCTGTGGTTGAAGCTTTGAGAGTGTATTGTACATTTGGTTTTATGCCATTCTCGGCTGAGGCCAGCCAAGCCATGGTGGAGTAACTGCAAGTGTTTGATGGAATAGTATATCAGAGAGATATGATGCTCAATTGAAAGTAGACATTGGAGAATTAGTCCATGTATTACGAGAAATTAGATGCTCTATCACAAACCTAAAATAGGGAGTCCTAAAATGATCATACCTTATTGACATGACTGCAGCAGCTAAAGAAACGCCAGAGATGGAATTGAAGTTGGGGAGATGAGCAAGTACAAAATGAACAGATGCAAAGATCATAATGAAATAGGTCAATCTGATACTCTTGCAAGATTCTTTGCAAACCAAATCATGGAACATCTGCAACGACTTTCCACCAGTCACCATGTAAACGATGTTCAACCCAACTTCAGCTACAATCTGCTGAGGAACGACGATCCAAAGCCCGAGTTTTGGTCCAAATGCATGTTGGCCTAGCTCGTGGTACCTGTCGAAACGTTTCCCGGGTACCATTTCGTGCATCTCAACCATTTGCCACAATGTGTACAGAGTTATGATCCAAGAAGCCACCAGCACTGTCACCCCAGGTCCCCTGATTGGAAGAATCATGATCAATTGATACTTGAAATTAGTCCATCAAAACAGGGCAAAATATGTATAAATATATGGAGATTGTAGCATACCATCCAAGCTCAGACATGGCATAAGGGAGTCCTAGAACTCCAGCACCAACCATGGCAGTTACATTGTGAAAAGCTGAATACCACCATTTTCCATTCCTTGAAGATGTTATTGGTAACCATTCTTCAATAGCCTTCATCTTATCCCGGGAAGAAGAAGAAGGTTCATCATCCTGAAGATTATTGACCTGTGTGGTTAATTACCATTTTTTTTTAGGTTTAAACTATGGAATGATCTCCAAACCTCCAGTAAATCATGATATCAATTAGTTATCATCTGGAAGCTTTTCTTTTAACAAACTTGATAAAAAAAAAAAAAAAAGGAGTTGAATTGTTCAATGTTTGCCACAGCAGAATGTTAATCGAAACAAATTCTAAGTCTACTGAGGTCCCTACATTATTCAAACGTTCTCCTAGCCCATCTCTACCAAGTGAAAGAAATCAATTTCACAGATCCATTTGAAGGTTCAGGGGATCAAATCTCATTTGAAACAGAGGTCGGAGAAATGGGTTTATCTAAAATAATGATAATAATAAACGAATAAGAATTAGTGTGAACCAAATGAAATGAAATTAGAACAAAACATCAGAAAAAAACACTCACCAAGAGCATAGGCGAAGTATCCTTCTCCATCTCGTCACGATGACCAAATGAAATTAGTACTATGAATTTCCTCTGTTCTTGAGTCTCTGAGGGTGACTTCTAAAAAATGAACTTGGAAAACGTGATGTAAGCAGATTGTATTTAAAAAAAAAAAAAAATTGAATTCCTTCTGGGTTTAGTCAAACAACGAACGTGTGAGGGAGTTTTCCCAAGTCCCAACCAGCCAAAAAAGAAAATGGCAAGTTGGTAGCTGCAGGGCTTTGACAAAAGGCTAGCACGTCGATGGCTAGTTTGGTACAAAACAGAGCCTTAAACAATTCAATAATTTAGTAGGCGTCCCAAAATGATTTCCCAAATTACAAATGTGACGATCGTTCTGGGACGGAGGGAGTACCTAATTACAAAACTTGTTGCGTATATTACAGATTCAAAAGAGTCTTAAGACTCGAACATGGAAAGTATGCAACGTTCTTAATAGAAGGTGATGTAACAATCATCAAGATCATGATCAGCAATGCGATAAGGACTTGAATCCCTCTGTTACTTCCTTAATGATCATTATGGACTTTTCAACAGTTTTTTCTGATCAAGTCAACGACACTCTTGTGATTTCTAACTTCAGATTTGAGAACTCAATTGCCAACATTTGGAACTCATTCATCGTCTTCGACAAAAGATCCCAGATTTTTCCTTCCGGACTCTTCATCGATCAAAGAAGGACATATTACCGAGAAATTTAGGTAATGCATATTTCAATCCAGCATCATCATCATCATACCCATTCTTTTCCAGATAATCAGTGATTCCTCTAAAGTGAACAGTTGAACACAGCTGATGATGATCAGCTCTTCAGGAACTACAATAACTTTTTGTCTTAATGGTTGAACGATACAGCTACCGTAATGCTTGATCGATCAGAAAGCTGAAGAATCTGTTACAAATTCCAATGTAATCAAACTTATTACTAAATGATTCATTAAAAAACTATGTACATATTAACCAAAAATAAATAAATGTGTATATTATCAAAATGTGGCAGTGTATCACTCGCATTGAGGGAAGGGACGAAGTCAACAGGTCAAGAAATGTTTTGTCGTCCCTTAACCCAATAATTTAAGGGATAAGGATACATAAACCCCCCAATTATGTCCCAAAGGAGATTAATTTCGGCTCCAGAATCATCTTCTATATAACTTAATAATAGAAAACTTAGAGAAAGTAAACTGGGATAATTTTCCAACTGCCAAGTAAGATTGAAAATTTTCTCTATTTTTTGATTTATTAAAAAGGAAAAAATATTTTATCTTCAGTTAAAATTATATGTTATTATTTACTTGTTTTCATAACATGGTAAAATTAATATCCTTTCCTAGTGAAAAAAAAAGATTATAAATATTTACTTTCGACAAGTCAACTTATTTGAAACTATTACATTATTAATCCCAAATCCATTGTTTAAATGATCAGATATTTATAAGAATCTTTATCGTATAAAATCCTATCCTTTTATAGATCTTATTTTCAAAATTAATAATCTGAATTCCAAAAAGATAGATAAATTCTGTTTTCTTAACTAGATGTACTCTTGTACATGAAGTAGCCTATAAATAACACATGGCATGTTTTCTCAGTTTTGAAACCCACTACAAAATACAAGCAAAATTTTATTTCTCCAATTTCAATTGGAATACGGAAGTTATGTTAAAGCAAGAATGAAGAGGAAAGTATTCTTGATGTTTGAAAAAATAAGGTCCTTCCTCCTTCTTCCAAAAAAAAGCGGTACATGCTAGAAATTGACCCATCGGTAGTTCCACCATTCATATCACTATTTCTGATTCTAATTCAAGAATCAAAACTGAAATACAGCCTACTAGCAAACATCAACCTACAAAGATTACTAGTTAAAATCCAATACCTTAATAGTTCCTTTCTTTCCTTTTTCCCCTTTCTCTTCCCGTACCTTGCTCTAGTCCCTTAGATGAGCTTTCTTAGCTTCCTTTCCCTTTTATCTTAATTGATTTACTGATTTAGAAGGATTAATATAGTGAGAAGTGAGGGTGGTGATGAACGAGAAAGGGGGACTGAAACAAGAGAGTGAGAGGGAGTTGGGCGGTGGTGTAGAAAGCAAAGAGATGAGGATGATAAAGATGTAAATATCGGTTTTAGGGAAATGATAAGAGTAGGAAAATACTTAAAAACTAAATTTGAACTCAATCCCTCAAATTCGTTCTGGAAATCTGTAAGCAAGAGGAGTGTTTAAAATGAAAATGTGCCAAATTCTTCTATATGTTAATTTAGAAAAAGAAATGACTAAACTTGGTTTTCGGTCAACATAGCTGAGTAAATTTTATAATTCAACTTAATATACCATAAGAGTAAATTTAACCTCCTAATTATAAATTAACTAACTATTGATCAACGTAAACCACGTTAAAATTTCGATGTCTTCACATATGTAATAAGGTAAAAATTGCATTAGAAAATGTTTTTGAATTTATTATATGTACTAGTCACAAACTCCACAAAATGTCGAACTGTAAAAAAATCACAAAAATTTCTTACACTTTAAAATATGGTGACCATCAATAATCAACATAATAATTGTAAAGTTGGGTATCTTTGAAATGAGTAGCATGTATGGAAAATTAATTGTAAAATTGTTATTCTCAAAATTAATGAATTAGAAGGGCATTTATGTATGTTTACTTAAGGTGAGCCTCTTCTACATTTTCAAGACTGTCCCGTTGTACATAGCTTGAGGGGGGTTTTTTTTTTTTTCCTTCGTTTTAAGAGATTTCGAGGAGGATTAGTATTTGAGACATAACTCGTGGGCTTTTTGTTCTTATTCCATAATTCAAACAATGATCTAGAGGCCATAATTTTTCTAATGTGAACTTAGGTTGCGATCAGCCAAATAGAGCATTGTTTTTGTCGATTCTCTCAATCCGAATGAGTCTTCAGTTTAGATTTTAACTTTTAATAAAGTACAAGTTTATTTACGCTTACTTCAAAGGAATTTTTAGTCTCATTTTCTTGTAAAAAAAAATTATAAAACATAGTTTTAATATAATCTGTCACAAATATAAAAGATATAATCTTGTCCAAGAAACACTTTATTAAGGTAATAATGTATCTTGGACGATTTAACTTGTATCCCCAATTAAAAAATCTCTTTTGTCCAACAATCAACGTATATATACACTATTAAAACAAAAGTCCAAAAGAGATGAGGTGATGATAAAATCTTTCCTTCCAAAATAAAACTACGTCGTTCTGGTTAAAAATAAATTTATATTTTATTATTAAAACAACTATTAAAGATACAATGAAAGAAACTTATCACATTATAATGAAAAGTTTTCCTATCTAAAATATATCAAGTCATGGGGTTCAAGTCCAGTGCTTTCCCCATCAGATACCTGGGAGTACGAATCTCTCCATCAGCTTGGACTCAGCAAGACTGTCAAGGAGTCATAAACAAGATAGTGGCTAGATTGAAGTGTTGGTCTACCAGGCACCTCAGCTATGCTGGTAGACTAATCCTTGTCAATTCTGTACTATTAAATCTTCACTCTTATTGGACATGCATTTTTCTGTTGCCAAAATCTGTTATTACACAAATTGAAAGACATTGCAGGACATTCTTATGGGGCAAAACAAGCTCTAGGAAAGCTTGGTCTTTGGTAGCTTGGAATGAATCATGTTGTAGCAAGAGAGAGGGTGGGTTGCATATCAAGAATCCAGTGCTTTGGAATCAAGCTACGGTGGGCAAGCAAATCTGGAATGTGGCAATAAACAAAGAAAGCTTGTGGATCAGGTGGGTTCACTCTTATTATCTTAAAGGCCAGGGAATATGGAATTATTTGCCACCACAGGATTGTGGATGGCATTGGAAAAATCTCCTGAAAGTTAAAGAGAAGTTGAAGCAAGGATGTCCTGCTGGTTGTTGGCTATAGAACCAAGGCATGCCTTATTCTACAAAAGAGGGTTATAAATGGTTAAGTGGATACATGACTAAATGGAAGGAGGCTAGCTTGATTTGGAGCTCCTATAATCTGCCAAGGCACAACTTTAGAAGCTGGCTTGCTCTAAAGGACAGACTTGCAACTCAGGGGATATTAAAGAAGTTGAATCTGCTAGCAGGAGAGGAGGCACATGTGAACTCTGTGACAGGAAAGAAGAAAATGTTGTTCATCTATTCTTTTGTTGTCCTTATTCTCAGAGCCTGCTTGAAGCAGTTTTAAGTTAGTTAAAACTGAAAATGCCAATTCAGAAGCTGTCATCATCTATCAACAGAATCCTGTACAAGTGGAGATATCAGAAGCTGAAGAAGAAGGTTCTATTTGCTGCCATTGCAGCTACCATTTACCATATTTGGGCAGAAAGAAACACCAGGAAATTCCAGGACAGAAGATCATCAGTGGCAGACAGAATGCGATTGATCCAGCAGGAAGTAAAATGGAAAATCCAGTACTCATGTAAAAAATGTACTCAGTCTGAACTGAGTTTTTTGAGAAGATCAGATATTTATGTGCGTAGATCAGGAACTTAAAAACGCTAGTTATTAATATGTTGAGTTTTGGTAATTAATAGATTTTCTGTTCTTACCAAAAAAAAAAATATCAAGTCAGTAATGCGTAGTTAAAAAAAAACATGTAACTAAATATAATAGAAATTAACTTTTACTAAAATAATTATTTGAGAGAAAAATTTTAGTAATTTAATTATGCTCCTATCTGACTTTATTTCACTAACAAAAAAAATTGTCTCAATGTTTATGTTGGAAAAAAAAATGAAACTCTATGTTAAAATTATCAAAAATTCAAAATAAATATTTTTCTTATGTTCAATTTAGGTGTTTATTCAAACAACCACTAGAGAGAGAATAAAATTTGAGTCGCAATGAGAATAAAATTTTTACATATAAATATGAATTTAATTTTGTTATTTAATATATTCGGGAAAATATCTAGTATACATTATTTTTAATGCAGAAAAGAAAAAAAATAAAGAAATTTATTATTTCACAATCCTTGGCGCGTGGATTCCTATAAATCGGAAGCTCTCAGATTCTCTTCACATACTATTTCAGACACAGTACTAGCTGGATACGAGACAAATCCGAAGTTCTCAGATTCTGTTCTTTCATTAGATAGCTAATTTGTTTTGTGATCAGAAGTTGGTATTTAAAACTTGGAAATCTTTTCTGATGCGGAGAAAACTCATGTTTCCTATTGAGTTGCCTATCTTTTCTACAAAGACTACGACATTTCCTGCAATTTATAGAATGCAGATTTTATTTCCTTCCTTCTTCTCCTTCACACCGCGTTTCGAAATATGGTTAGATTTCAGAATTAAGTTTCTTTTCACAAGACCTTTGAGGCGGTATTGGTGATGGTGACTGTATATAAATTTATGGCCTTGTTTTTCTGGGATGATAATCATCCTTCTCCATCTGATCTCAGAAAAAGATGAAAGAGAAAAAAGCACCAAAGAGAGGGTTAGGAATAGCAAAGCTTGAAGAGATTAGAATGGCGGAGGAAGAAAAGAAAAAAAGTTTAGTTTCGTTGTCACTAAACCATAGTGATATTACTAATTCCGCCTCCTCTTCCTCTAGCTTAGCCCTTCTGCAAAAGTCACCATCACCACCTCCTACTCATGATCCTCCTTCACCAATTTCCCTGTCCAGAAGAACGACAATCCCATCATTAAACTCCAATTCTTCGAATCCGAACCCAGCCGTTGGCTTGCCTTCATTAAATTCGGGATATGGCCATATGGGTTTTTCTCGAGGGCATGTTGGTGTTGAAACTTACCCTAAAGTTTGTAGTTATGGTGAATTTGGTCGGGATAATAATGGTGTGTTCCGTCTGGATCATCGTCAACCTAATAATAATCATCCTGGATTTGTTTGTAGGTCTATTAGTTCCGATTTTCCTCCTGCCCCAAATCCATTGCGAGGATGTCAGCGGTTTCCGCAACAAAGTTCTGCTTCATCAGGGGTTCCAATATCACCATCATCTGTTCTCAACTATCTCGCGGAGAAGCCTTTTAAAAACCATTTACGCACCGGCGGCAGTGCCTATAATAAAGCTTTATTGACAGAAGATGAGAAGAAGATGGCCGTCGGCATGAAGAGACCATATCCGTTTGCAATGCAAAGTCCACCCGGCCCGGCATATGATCCCTGCTCCTGTGTTTTCTGTGTACCAAAATCAGAAAAATCAACCCGCTGGATCAGCAACACTAGCGCCCGCGATCATACCGATCTGGCTGGCTATCACGTCAAGAGAGAAGGAGAAGTTTTAAGAAGATCAACTGTTCAATCAGAACCAAACCACTCAGATATCAAACTGACAGAAAACAGAATGCTGAATGGAGATTTTCTCACCCTGGCACCTCCTCCTAGGCCTTCTCTTGCTACTGCTAATTCGGGTCCCATAACCCAAATCGATGACGGCAAAGGCAGCTTCCATGGGCAGGTTCCTCCTTGTGAATCATCAATGCAGCAACCTTTGTTAAAGTTATTCCCTGAACCCGCGGAGAACGAGATTGGCCAAGTTGTCCAGCGATCTTCATCATACAAGTGCGGTGGTGAAGATGGAGAAAAAGTTGATCTCAGATTAAAGCTTTAAAAATCTGATTATACCAAGTATGGTATACTGGACTGCTTTATTGTCATCATCATCGATCTTTCGGCAATGCCGGGCTCATTGCTGAAAGCGAGAATGATATATGACCACTCTCAACAGGGATGAAGGTTTTAGAACTCAACTTGGTGATGGAAGTTGAATCGCAATTATTTTCAATTATTATTTACTATTTTGTTCTGTCGATACATTGTTCTATTTCCTAGTTTCTTGTTATTATTTCATATAGGAGTATTATTCTTTTTCCTTTTTACATCCAAAGTCCACAAGAGTGCAAGCATTCAAGTTATATGCATATCTTGTATGTAACAAATAAATATATTCCTTCTCTTTGAATCAAGACGATTTTAATGTTTAATCTTTTTGGAACGACCAGAGCATACAATTTCTTGCATTTCAATTCTATCTACTCCAAAGTGTTATTATGCCAACCTGATGGCATTTTCAAAACCCAATTTAAAGGAACAATCCACATAGTAACATAGATGACTTTTACCGCATTGTCATCATCAACATAAATCCTGTGGATTCCTTTGTTTACAATGGCGAATTTTAATAACTACTGCATCCAAGTGAGTAGAGCTGAGAACCGCTTCATCTTCTATAAAATTTATAGTCTGAGACAACTTGATCCGCGATTCTGAAACTGTGGGAGCCTACATTATACTTGATGACGCCCTTGACGGTGTTGAAATCCTTACTTGAGGAAGGATGTTTCCCAACAACGGAGCATCTACTTTTCCTACCTCAAGTGTTAGGGTTACTGGAGTGGGGAACAGTCTTTTCTTTGTCTCGGATTAAAGCCTCATTAATATTGCCCAAATTTCATCTAAATCCTCCTTTTCCCCCATTGAAAACTTTGGTTTAATTGCCCCCTTGCATCCGTTTAATATATTCTTGGAATTTTGCTGACTTGATCTCATCTTCAATCTCTTTCTTCAATTTGTTACATCTTCAGTGTCATGTCGTCCGTGAGCCTTGTCAATATCGGAGTACAAAACAAATGATTGTTGTGGTCGATCATTGGATGTCAAATTCTAAAGCTGGCTCGCATGAAGATGGTTGATTCTCTAGATACCATTGCTAATCAATTGAAAATTTTTCACCAATTTGAGGGAATTGTAAACAGAAAAAATTGCGTGAACCAGGGCAGAAAGAAAAGAAATAACTAATTCAAAAAAATCAAAAGACTCACATAAAGGAAAAAATACTTGTAAATACTTACTAGGTGTTAGATATTATTTGCCCAAATCAATCTTCTCTATAAGCTCAACTTCCAAGTTTTGCTTCTTTTGTTAATATGTTATTGTATTATTACCAATTAATTACACATAAATTACCACAAATTTGCTTACTATATACGTTCAGTATCAAAAGTTTAAAATATTACTTCTTCGTACCAGAAACATACGGTTGAGCCGCATTCATCTCACGTAACAATACGGTTTACCGTTACTTTTTTGGCGAAAGCCTAACTAAAAAATTGAATAGTAACACTATTTATGATTCTGGTACCACATAATTATTATTTTTCTGATGAGATTGCTCATGTCTAGAAGGCCGTCCTATACCTTGTTCTCCACTTTCCAAATTGTTTTACATCTATCTTTACAACTAAAACCCTCGTTCCTTGATATTTTTCATAAATCATTCAAAATTAATTTATTAAACACATTTCAAAAGTGTTAAATTTAGATTTTTATTTTTAGTTCATTTTAACTTAAAAATACAAATTTAAATTATACAATTGTTTTGGAATGGAAGGAATACTTAATTTCTACTTCTTAGTTTGCACAATTTTACCAATTCATTTTACCTCTTCAAAGATCTCATATGAATGAAAGAATGTTTAATTAGAGCATTCATACATATGCTTCAATATCGAAAACGCAAAAAATAAAATTTAAACTACATCTAATCTTTGAAAAGTACGAAGTGAAAGAATTTTATATTTCACAAGCATCCTGTAAAACTTAAAACAATCCCATAATCACTTTTATACTTTGAAGCAATGTGATATATTGAATAGTTCAAACCTTTTTCTTTTTAATCCTCGCTCAGAAGCATCCTAATTAGATGCGTTTGTCCTTTTTACTTATTTTGGTACTTTATATTTTGGATTGTTGTTTTGATCTATTTTAGATTAAGTCAACATGGATACTTTTAGAACTTGAGCTATTTATTTATTTTAAGAAAAAATTACAAACAAAGTTTCTGATATAATCCATATTGATGATGGTGTCAAGAGTTATTGTATCGCGTACCTAACCCAATTTTCCTTTTCTAGACTCATTTGGGGAGTCACAATAAACTATAGAGAACTCACAAACTCGAAAGTTTATGGTAGGTAAAGTTAATTTTAAGAAAATAATAATAAAAATTTAACTAATTAAATTATATCAAATTCATTATATTACCTACGAATTCGATAATTATTTAAAAATATCGTTAACATTCATTTTTTTAAAAGATAACTTGTTTTAGGCCCCGTTCATTATAGTTTTTCTTTAATCCAAGAACTACTAAATCCAACCTTAAATTTCACTTAATTCTAGTCGATCTCAATTAAAATATAATATTTTACCCCAAAAATCAATCTACTTCAATTTAAACTCCTAATTACAAATAGTGGGTGTTAAAAACGGATTTATAAATTTTTCTCTCGAAAGTAATAATTTAAAATTAAAATATATTTTAAATAGATTATTTTTTTCCATGTAATTTTAATCCATCGAAAATGCCCCTATTGACTTCACAAAATTTTAGCACCAATTGTAAAGTACTAAAGTAAGTGATAATGTCGAGATTAGATAGAAAAGAAAAAGGAATGCATCAAACTAGTCAATCAATAATGTTATAAATAAAAAAAGAGTTTTATTGTCTAATGTAAATAACTAAATAGTCGGTTTCGACTTGTATGGCGGCGGCTAACCCTTTATAATTTTCTTTCTTTTTTAACTTGAAATGTGAGCTAGATAGTGTTTGGAGTGGATATATGAGATGTTCAAGGAATAATTTTTTCTTTTTTTTTTTCTTAATACAATAATATTTTTAATACCTCACCGGATTTATAACAATGAATTGCTAGATATGAGATCTTTTTTTATTTTTTCTGATCTAGTGGCCAATTACTGTAAGTCATGGCTTTTGAAATTATGTTAATTTTTAAGATAAACTTAAAAAAATAAATTAAAATAATTATACGCACTATATTTTATCGCAATATTTGGATTTAAGAATTAAAATTTACTTCTATGATATAAAAGCTTAGTCGTCAATATTGTATTAAAAATGGAAAAAAAGGCGAATGATAAATCCAAGGATATTTTACTTTATATCCAGGGATGATTTTCTTAAATTTCAATTTTACACTTAATTAATAACTAGGTTCCCTACCGGTGCGAATGTAATATAATAAAGTAATATCTTTTATTTCTATTTGAATAATTTTAAGAGAAAGTAATGTGTAGCAAACCCATTATGTTGTTTACTAGTTGCTAACAAACAATGAACATAGCAAAATGATTTTAAATCCAAACCTATTTTATTGTTTTTTCCTGATAGGTACCTAAGTTTTAATAAATGTAAAATATCAAATACAACAATTATGTTCGGATATAGAAAATTTATATTAGAAATAGTGGGTTTACATCTTATGGATATCAGAAACATGAAATGATGTCATTGCTACCTTACACATGTTAGTATGCTAAAATACCAAGATGGCAAAAGAAATTACATCTTCTCACCAAGAACTGGGAAAAGTTCCATCATACTACAGGCTATTAGGGTCCACACAGAGTACACATTGCATCGTGTCCTTCTTACATGAAAGGTATATGCTCCAAGAAATCTAATGAAAGTCATCTAACTCTAAAACTTCCCAAGGATGACATGTCGAAATCTAAGTTTAAACCTTATTGTCTTCTAATTTATGGGCGTGGCTATCTTCAATTTGAATTACTTATTTATGTATCGTACTTGTCTTTCTCTCATAAACGTGATCTAAGTGATCTCGAAATTCAGCTGTTGATTGCCTTCGTATCTGTGAAAACCAAACGATGGTGCATAGAATTAGCCTATTATTCTGCATGAATATGGTACATTATTGCGTTTATTTTCATACAAAATACATTATAAGTGGAAAAGAAATTGACCTCAAATGGGATCTAATTAATACAGCATGCGAATAGTAGATATTATTTATTGACGAGATTGAAATTTTTTGTTTTTCCATTTCAACTGTAGATAGTATAGACTATCGAGAGAGCACTACATCCAATTCATCGAACTCAATTATCTTCAGTATCAAAATAAAAGAATCTACATAACTAACATGACTCTCTATTTATAATGAGATATCCACTGTTATCATGCCCTTCGGACGAGAAGTCACAAGGTTTTTCTTTAAAAATCAGCTAACAATGAAAAAAATTGAAATTGGAGTATACCTTGTGCACCCAATGTTGTTGGTTGAAACTTTAATAACCTCCTTCGGTTCTCTCTAAAATTGGAGCAAAGGTATGACTACATTTGTGATATCCCATGAAGATTTTTGGAGCCTTTTCCCTCTTCACATGTTTCTTTCCGCGTGTTACTCTTCGTGGAAAGCCTAACAAAGGTTTCGACCATAATCAATAGTCTAATACTTCATCCAAAAATAGTTTATATTATAACTTGATGATTATACTTCATCACAATTTATACTATTGGCTTTTCTTTTTTTGAACAAAGGTGTATTTAGAAAACCAAATACACATCAATAATAAACCTTAAATTTAACACAGACAAAGAAGATCCAAACTCACGTGAAATAATTTGATGTGGTGGTATTGATTGAAGGATGATTTTATATCACTAATCTCTTTCACCAAAACAACAAAAAGAAATCCAATCAAAGAAGTTATACGACATTGAATCTTGGACCAAAAAATGAGATTTCGTTCATAACCCCGATTGAGTCATTTAAAAAAATTTGAATCAAAATTCAAAGCAATATTCCGAAAAAGCATATAATGACTCACCATATAAAAATGGAACTGATATATTCACTTCCAATATACATCATCCAGGCCAACTGCATGATTTGTAAATGGATTAAAAAAATGCCATTGGGTAGAGATTTGCATTATATAAATAGGGAAAATATGAATTAAGGGTAGTGGAAGGTTATGATTAATAGAAAGGTTACAACTCTTCTATAATTTGGATTAGGGGCTGTAATTTACTTTCTAAAATTAACAAAATTAAAATATTTATCCTTTGACAACATTGTCCTTATTTTTTATCAATTAAAAACAAAAGAACAAAACCCTGTTCCTCGCTCATAGTCTCGACCCAAGCTCCACCGCCGATGTCTTGTTTTGCGAAATCACAAAAATCTAATAAATAAATTACAAAATAAAATAATTTTCATTTCTTGATTAACTTGGATATATTCTTATACATTCTTTGTTTTTTTTAAATGATTAAACATTAAGTTGAAGATTTTTTACAATATTAAATTGCACAATTATGTTTTATTTTACGAACAAGTTCTTCTTTTCGATTTTTAATACATCTGATCATATGTTACCCTTTTGAAATTGAATTATTTATGCATTTAAGTGATTGGATCAAAGTTATTGCGCGATTATTTTAATATACTTCTATACATATTGAATTTTGTATTTTACCATGGCCACTCAATTTTTTGAAGTACGCAGTTTACTCTTCATGTTTGATTATGAAATTTTAATGAAAAAGTAAACTATGAATAACAATCTTGATATGTAGAAAATACATTTACATAGTAAATTGTCACATTCTAATTTAACGAAATTTGATATTCAGGAAATTGTGTAATTAGAGTTGTATGTTATCGTTGCAAGAAAAAACTTATGATTATGGGATGCAATTAAATTATCCAAGAGTCATTGAGATGCTTATATTTTACCTATTTATTATATCCCTAATTTGTGATTTTTGCAATATATTTTGAGTACAAATATGCTATTTATATGATTTTATCTTTATTTGTAGGTTTTGTACTCAAATGGAAGAATTGTTGAGGTTTTGGACTAAATTGAAAAGAAAAAGCAACTCAAAGGGAGAATTGAAGATTTGATAAATTGACAAGGAAGAAATTGAAGCACTTGAAGAGTTGGAGGAGTTTTAATTTTAATTGACATGAAAAAAAAAAACATTCTTATTCCCGAAGAAATAGGATTTGAGAAAAGTATATAAAAAGAGAATTAGAATTTTATTTTTGGATACAGATAAAAAAAAACCCACGCCTTTCTCCACCTTTCCACCAACCCCACGCCCCTTCACCCAAAACCCCTCTCCTCCTAGCCCATCTCCATCATCGCCGCTCCAGCACCCCATCTCCATCACCACGCACACCAGCCTGCATCATCACCTTAATCATCATCATCATCATCACCTCTCCACGCACCAAACCGAACCCGCACGCCTCCATCACCTTGCTATTACCACGCCTCCATCACCATCATCACCATTATCTGCATATCATCATCATCGGAGGAGGAAGCAAGCAACTTCGGACTCAACTTTTGGCCTACTTCTCTCAGATTTCATTGTTTTATTTATTTTTTAGATGATTTGTAACTAAATTATTTAATCTAGGGTTTTGGATGTATCCGCCATACTATTTAATTTAATTTAAGTTATGATTGTGACTTTTTCATTAATTAATATTTATTATTCTTGTTTTTCATCCATGTGAATACCTGATCAATATTTGCATGCTTTAAGGTGCTAGCTGAAGTAGCGAGAGTGGAAGGCTAGTGTTAGTTTGTAGGAATAATAAACTTAGGTAGTGAGCCACGAGAGTAGGAGCACCGCCTTTGTGACTAGTAATTCCAAAGTTCTTAATGTACTTTTATTAATCTCTACAGTCACGAGAGTAGTCATAGGGTTAGTTTAAGTAAGAGGGTTATGACACGAGAGTGTATAATTCTTAAATTGGTGAATTGTCATGAGATTAATGAGAGTCGAAAGTCACATATCTATAGATTAAATTAAACTGAATAGTCCGTTGGTGAACCCTTTGCCCTAGGTTTTTCTTTTACTTATTTATATCTTTAAATAATTGCAATTGTTAGTTTTAGGTTTAGAATATTTTAAAATTGACAAATTGTTAATCTAAATAATAATAAAAAATAGTTTTAACCGGTACTTGGTAACCTTCTTTGTGGGATCGACCCTGCTTGCTACTTTACTACTAGTAATTATATTAAGTAGGTAATTAATATTTGACTAGTGTGACAACGGCTTGTCAGTCATTATAAAAGAATTAGGGTATTTTTTTTTTATAATTAAACCAGGCAAGTACCTTGGAAGTATATAGATAACCAGAAGTATTTTTTTCAGGGCAGTGCATAAGACTTACCCTACACAAGAGACCGTCAAAAAGCCGGAGATTTAAATATCAGTAAATATACTAATACTTTCAAAAGAGACCTAATTAGACCTATACAAAGTTATGTCTAATGTCTGTTATTTTCTGGATTTTTCAGTATATTTTTCTAGTAACTCAATAAAGAAAAACTACTGGCTAAATTTCCGGTCATCATGATTCGCTTCTTACGGATCACAGATATGAACTATTGCGTTTAGTGGGCATATGGAGAATCCAAATCTGTGAGTGATATACAGGGAAGTTGAACACTATTAATTCCAAAAAGAGTCACTAAAATAAAATTAATCTGAATCTGAACCGAAACCAAACATATGAAATAACCGTATGAACCAATTTGGTTTGTTTGTAATCCAGACCGGTGAACCGATATGTATCGGCTCACTGGGTATTGAGGACCGGCAAACCAGTTTCTGAGAGTTGGCCGACGAAGCGGCTATGTAACAAAGAGCCAGAGGTCCAGCTTTGGAAATGGCCGGCAAAGCTGGTGATAGCTGTGACGGCTGCCGACTTGCAGCAGCAAACGGTGGACCTCTATAGCGTCAGGCTTCTCGTCGGCATTCTGAGATATTAGAGTCTCGATCTGCATTTGTCAAGACTGAATGGGGGGCGGTCGGATGCGTTAAGCCTAGGCGCGGCAATTACTTCTACGGGAGAACGTGGCGATGGGGAGAGGAGCGTTCTGGCGACATCAGCAGAATTAGATCTGAGTAACAACTCAGACTGCGGCAGTCAACACTGCCAGGCGGTTAATCCACGTCCAACGATCCCAGTGCTGCGCCTAAGCTGCATCAACAGTGGCTGTTCCTCGATGCTTCATCTGGAGTCGGTCGTCGGATCAATTGGTGGCCGCTACTTTTGTTTTATTTGAGCAAAGAAGAAAAAACATAAAATAAAAGGGAAATTTGACTCCCCCAACAAATACCGTTAATGGTGGTTGGGGGAGGAGAAAGGTGGTATTCTGGGGTGAGGACTGGGAGAGGGAGAGGAGAAAAAGAAAGAATAGGTCTTTTTAATTACCTAAAAGAATTAGGGTAATCCAGTCACTATATGAATATTTTTATTTTAACTAGAATTATTTACCAGAAAAGCCCTCAAAAGTTTCTGTCTGTATTCACTCGGTACTAAAAAGTTCAAACGTCCTTATGTCCGCAGAAAGCGAATTATTTGTATTTATTCAATTTTTCATCTAAAATGGAACGGTGAACCGTGAAATCACATGCTTGTCACGTGGGTTGACCGAGGGTATGAGGCGTCCAAAAAAAAGAGTCTTCAGCCTTACTCATGTGACTTGCACGTTTTTCCCGCCAAGCCAGAAATTCAAAATTCAAAAATTAATTTTTTGAATTTTGAATTTTGAATTCCGCCGCCAGAATCCAGTCGTGACCACCGGTTCAACCAACGACGTCCACCGTTTCAACCACCGGTCACCACCAGTACAACCACCGGCCGTTAGCGGTTACGGCCACTTTGTCGATGGTTTACGACTGTCGACCACCGGTCACGGCTCAATTCCGGTAGTTGACCACCGGTTCAACAAACATTGACCACCGGCCAATACATGGCACTGGTGATATTCCCGGTGGTAATCGAGAACTTGCTGGCAATGACACCGGCCGGCAATATGCCGGCAGCCGTGACGGTGGGGCAAAAAGTGGAGTTTGATAGCCCAATAAATCATCAAATGGGCAAATTATTTTTATTTTGAGCCCAATCCCAATACTGGGCAACATAAAGCACTTGAACAACTTTTTGGGCTGACTCAATTTTTTTAATTGGAAAAGATAAAGCCCAAACTTCCAGATGAAACCCTACATTAGTTAAAAACAAAAAGAAAGTCATTTTGTCCATTTTTTCATTGGAATTATTGGGTTCGGGGAGAGAGAAAACGATAGGTGGTGTTAGGTTGGGGATCAGGGTTTTTCAAAACACATCAGATCTGGTGAATTTCTGCAAAAATATACAACAACATGTTCCTATCATGGTTAGGGATTGGAGGGTTTTGACTTTTTTTGTGTTTCCTCTTCGGTTTCACCGCAAAGGGGGTTAGGGTTTTCAAAATCGAAAAGTCAGTCAGGTTTATTACTTGAGTTTGGGAATTAGGGTTTCCTGAAATCGAAAGGGCTTTGCTAAATTTCTGGAAAAAGAGAAGTCTTGTGTTCTAAGGATTGCAGCAAAGGGTTGTTCGTTGCAATCGGAAGGTCGTCGGGTTTGTCATCAGAGCTCACAACGCCGGCAGTCAGCTTTAACACTGAAGGTCCAAGAGCATGCTCTTTTGGCTCTGGTCACCGTCGATGTGGAGGGGAGAGGATTACATTCGTCCTGATGACAAAGTCTCTGAAATTTCGGAATACGGTAAGTAATTTGTTTTGGTTTTTGTGTTATAATTTAGTATTGACTATGGGTTTGGGATTTAGAATTGTTTAACTGAAATGGTGGGTTAGGGATTGGTTTTAGTTGTGCAGGGAGCATGTTGTACTGTTGGGAAGGGACAACTGATTTTTGAAATTGAATAAGAAATTGTATGCTTCAGTTAATAAAATATAACAGTGCCATGTTTTTTTTTCAGATGCATTTTTTAAGTGAAATTAGGGCTTTCTGAAACTGTGTATCATGGGAATAATTTTATTGTTGACATGCATATGTTATTCAATCAACCTCTCTTAAACCCTTGTGTATTAATGTGTTTCCATGTTGTTTCAGGTGAAGGCTCTAGCCTTGTCAATTCATCACAGTGGGGGTTTCGTGACAAACAAGACTGGAGAACTTGTTTTCTTTCAAGTGGAGGTGGACTACTTTGATTAAGTTAAGTCTGAGGACCTTAAGCTTGAAGAGGTTAACTCGTTTATAGATCGTATTGGATTCTGTAGGCCTCACAAGTTATTCTACATAGACCCTAATGTTGCAGAATTTGATGGCTTTAGAAGGTTAAATTCAGATCAAGATTTGAAATCATTAATGGAAATCACGTCTGCAGAGAAGGGTAAGGCTGTTGTTATCTACAGGATAGGTGTCAATGAATATGATCCATTACCAGGACCTAAACCCAAACGTCCAGCATATTTAGATGAAGGTAAAGAGAGTGATGCAGATGATGAAGATTATGAACCAGAGAGTGATTACAACTTGTTTGACTCTAATGATGAAAGCAGCTGCAAATATGCCAATGAGTCCATGCGTACTTCTTTCTGGGCAGGTTTGAGGAAGCCATCTGAGTTTGTGCCTTATGCACATGTACCTAAGACTGGAGATTCAGAATCTGACCAGGCTTCTTGTGATGAATTGCATGAAGTTAAAGGTTCTGATGATGAGGAGGACCAAGTAGAAGTTAAAAGGTATAGAGAGTTTAACCCTAAGAAGGAGATGCATAACCCAACCTTTGAAGTCACGCAAAGATTTGGTGACAAATGGATTTTGTTAAAAGCCATCAGAATACATGCTCTTGTTGAAAGGAGGGGTACTAACTTCAAAAACAATGATACCAAAGTTGTCCACGCACGGCGTGTTGAGGGTTGCAACTGGGAAGTGTATGGGGCTAGAGTCTCAAAAGAGGATCCAACATTTGAGATCATAACTCTTAATGATAAACGTACTTGTGACAAGATTTGGGAGAAGAATAGGAACTACAACTCCAACATCGTTTCAGACTGGTATCTTGTTGATTTTGCACATGATCCAAGAATGAGTGTGGGAATTCTGCAATTTAGAGTTCTTAATGAGAAGAAGATTACTATTTCCAGAACACAAGCTTACAAGGCCAAGATAAAGGCTCTGGAAAAGGTTAGAGGTAACATTGTGGGACAGTTTGCGAAGTTGAAAGGTTACATGGAAGAAACCAAAAAGCTGAACCCAAGCACCACATTTGAGCTGATGAAGGATCCTAACCCTGAACGTCCTAATACCTTTAAGAGGTTATATCTTTGCTATGAATCATGCAAACGGGGATTCAAAGAGGGTTGCAGGAAAATAATTGGTATAGATGGGACGTTTTTGAAAAAAACTGTTGTCGGGGGAATACTACTGACTGCTGTTGGGTTTGATGGGACGTTTCTAGTAGCCTATGCTGTTGTTGAATAGAGAGCACGTATTTGTGGGAGTGGTTCCTTAATTTTTTGATTAAGGATTTAGAGATTGAAGACTCACCTGATTGGGTGATAATTTCAGACCGCCAGACGATCAGTGTTGATGATTTTTGTGTTATTTTGTATACTATGTTTTGTTCATTATATAATCATATATGACAGTGATACTTGGTGTTTTTTTTTCTTGTTCCCTAACTCTTGTTATATTCTGATAATCGGTATTTCTTTGGTAGCGCTTGTTATCAGCTGTTAAGTCCAAACTTCCAGCAGTTTCACAAAGGCATTGTGTGCATCATTTGTGGTCAAACTTCAAAAAGGAGCACCCTGGACTTCTTCTGAAACAAAAACTTTTTGAAATAGCGAAATCAAGTTATGTAAAAGAGCATGAGGAGCTAATGGCAGCTCTAAAAGATCATGATGAAGCTGCTTGGAGGTGGTTAAATGATTTGAATTTTGCTAATTAGTGTAGGTCACACTTTGGAACAGCAGCTAGGGGTGATATGTTAACCAACAATGTTACTGAGGGTTTTAATAGAGCTATCCTGCCTTGTAGGGAACTTCCTATTCTTGGAATGCTAGAATGGCTTAGAGTGTACTTAATTAAGAGAGGGCAGAAGAAGAGGGAGTGGCTGGCAAGGAATGAGTTTGTTGTTGGGCCTAAGATTAAAAGAAGGTTAGAGAAATATGCTCAGAGAGCTGTAGGCTTCATGCAGGAGGTCCATTGTTTGAGGTCCGTACGATTGATTCTGATGATCAATTCGTGGTTAATCTGAAGAGAAGGTATGTGCTTGTAGAAAGTGAGATCTAACTGGAATACCTTGTTCTCATGCAATTAGTGCAATTGTTCAGAATGGAGAAAAGGTTGACAAATATATTGACAAGTTTTACTCCAAGTCGGCGTATGAGAGGGCTTATGCACACATTATAGTACCTGTACATGGCAGAAAGTTTTGGAAAAAGCGTGATGGTCCACAACTGCAACCACCAGAATTCAAGCATAAGATTGGTAGACCCAAAGGTAGCAGGAACAAGGATAAAGATGAACCTATGAGAAGGAACAAGAGGGGATCCATTAAAGCAAGTCGAAAGAAGGGTAAACGAGTTAACAAATGCAGCAAGTGTAACGTGACTGGCCATATAAGGAAACACTGCCTGGATCTACTTAACCAATCAAATCAGATAGCTCAATAGGTTTCTGTCTTTTTTGTTTCAGGTTTTTGTTACAATTTTAATTGCCAAATTTAATACATTTCTGTTTTCCTTTGTTTCATTATGCACTAGGGCCAAGGGACTATTGTTGATACCAATCCACCCATATAGAAGAGGAAAGGGATACCTCCAAGGAAAAATCCACACAATCTGGTAGATGAAGACATAAGCCAAGTAAGAATCAACTTCAAAGGTCTCTTTGGTCATATTATTGTAAGTTAGGGTTTAGAATGATTACGTGATTGACTGACCAAAGCTTACGTGAATTTGTTGTTTTTGTTGTTTCACAGCCTATTGGGGAAGGAGATACCAACAATCCTCAGCCGGCACAACAAAAAAGGAGGGGTAGGCCACCAACAACACACTCAAAATGTAAGCAATGCAAGCAAATGGGACATACCAAGTCCATATGTCCAGAACTGGCAAGAAAGAGATCAAAAGAAGCCGTTGGTGTTGATATTTTTGAGCAAAATACAAGTGTTGTGCAATGTGACCATTGCCGCTTGCTTAACCACACAATCGCAGATTGTCCAGTTCGTGATGCTGAAAACTAGCTTCATGATGATGATGTCTTGGAAGAGGTAAACTTAATGACCATTTTAAATTGTAACATAATTTGGACTTTATTCTTTATTGACAATGGTTGATCACATGTAAATATGGTACACATTTGCAGGTTTTCAATACTCCTGGTGTACTAGATAATTATATATCTAGTGGATATTCATCACCTGACGATGGATACATGCATGAGGGATGTCATCCTTGCATACTCATGATGATGACAACTGTCCCACTCTTGATTTCAAATGTGACCGCTGCAATTACTTTGGACATTTCAGAAACAATTGCCCTTTATCAGAGGCGCATTTTTTTTATCATTCTTACTGCATTAAGTACTTCAGTTAGGGATCCAAGGAGATATTTACAAATGACTATATCATTTTATGTATTTTTGTAGAAGGAACTGACTTCAACACTTCGTCCATCTAGTTCTGCTAACCCAGCTGCACCATTCATTGTTCAAAATCATGATATGGCAGAACAAAACAATACAGATGTGGCTTCAACACTTCATCCATCTAGTTATGCTGACCCAGCTACACCATTCATTGTTCAAAATCATGATGTGGCAGAACCAAACAAAACAGATGACAGTTTGTCAAGCAATCAGCAGCAGCACCAAAATGTAATGTTATCTTTAGTTCTTTGGTGTAATGTTCTCTTTAGTTCTCTTCTATTGATTTAGTTCTCTTTTAACTTCCATGGGCTGAATGATGTGCTTTTGTGTAGATGGACCAGTTGGAACAGGATTCCAATCAAACTCCAAGTGCTGATGAAAGGTCCCCTGAGCCAGAAGCAACAATAACAAATGTCACATTGTCAGGCAATCTTGGTGATCATGAAGCAGATGTTGTAATTTTCCCTACTACCGTAACCTCACCGGCTGCCAACAAAGCCATCAAAAACTGCAAAAAATCAGCCCCTTCAACACCAAAGAGAACAAGTGCAAGGCTAGCTGCTGTTAAGGTAAGGTTTGATGCTGATGGTCATGGCAGTAGTCTTGAAAAGGCAATTCAGATATTAGGTGAGGAAGCTGTGGAAACATCCGTCGGGAGGAAAAGGGCCAAAACCTTCCATGGTGCAAATCCTCGCAAAAGTACTTTATTCACTCATTGCATCTAAAGGCTCCAGTTCTATCTTTATGTTCCCTTTCCTAGTATTGATGTAACTCAAACTTTTCTAGAGTTTTTTGCTGTTTGGATTCCGTAGTAGTAAGTTTAGGGTGAATCTTAATTCAGTGAACTATTAGTAGTAATTGTCACTGGAATCTATTCTTATATATATATATATATATATATATATATATATATATATATGTTAATGCAGATGGTTTACAATAACCATCAAATTTTCCCATATATTGTTCTTGGGTCTTACTGGTAATGTAGTTTAATTTTAAGCCTTGTTTGGTTCCTTTTTTACTCCTAATTTTTTAAGCTTTTTTCAACGAATCCGATCCCGCTCTTCACAGAAAAAAAAACATAAAAAATAAAATCAAGTTACAAATCTGATCCCATCGACAAAATGATCAAATTACCCCTAATAGGCAGGAGTCCAGGACTTGGACTCCAGTATAATTACCTTTAGTAAAGGAGATTGGACTGGATATTTATGTCTTTTTGTTCGGTCGACGGACTTTTTGTAAGTTATGTAGAATAACCAAATACAAAATTAAATTAATTATGTTTATTATGTTTAATATCTAAGAAAATTAAATCTATGCTTAATTTTAATAAATAAATTAGGCTTATTAAATTAATTAAGTGTGGTAGCGGAGTTTGACCAAGTGAATGGCCGGAATTGGGTAAATATATAACGGAAGTATTAAATTGCCGAAGTACAATACATTAACATGAAATTTACAATCTCTAATAAATTATGCTGAAATGTAAAATATGCACTAAAAATCAAAATTTATTCTAAAGGAACTTAAAATAACAATACACATTGACATTAAACATTGCAATATTTAATTTAAATTAGTAATATTTTTGTTTTATATATGTCACTCGTCATCATGTATTAAAAACGTAGTACTCCCTCCGTCCCAAAAACATTGTCCACAATGAGTTTTGGGTTTTGTACTGTTTTTACTACAAATTTACAAACTTAATGTGCACTATTTTTTTTGGAACGGAGATAGCATCTTTTACGGAAATCAAATAAAGAAATATTACTATAGAGATGTTGTATAAAGCACTAATTATCTTAGGACAGAGTGAGTACAAATTTAACATTGTAAAAGTATCATAATTTTTGGGGATGGGATATTATAAAGATGTAAATCGGAATTATCAACAAATCTTATCCCCGTCTTCACAAAAAAAAAATCAAGCTACAAATCCGATCCCATCCACAAAATGACCAAATTACCCCTAATAGGCAGGAGTCCAGAACTTGGACTCCAGTATAATTACATTTAGTAAAGGAGAATGGACTAGATATTTATGTCTTTTTGGTCGTTCGACTGATTTTTGTGAAGTTATGTGGAGTAACCAAATACAAAATTAAATTAATTAAGTAGGGATGTTAATTTTAATATCTAAAAAATCTAAATGTATGCTCAATTAAAGTGCATTATAATTAGGCCCAATTACAAACACGACAAAAATTACGATTATTCATCTAGGCCCGATTACAAACACCATACATTTAAACCTAATAGTGGAATATTAACCACAACATAATTTACCTTAAACACTAAACCAAACCAAAACAAACCTTGAACATTGACTACAACTACAAATACAATTACTGCTAATTAAAATAGCCTTGGACACAATTTCCTTCTAATTCACCTTTCCCTGCAAACATTTCCATTCGACCGAAACAACACAAATGCCCAAGTTGCAACAAGAACAGAGAGTAGTATCTTTATTTTTTTCCTCGAAACCAACAGTTTGTGATCCATCTCCATGAACATTTGATCTTTCTCGGCCAACAACATTTCTTTCTCGGCAAACAAATCATTCTTCTCAGCAATTTCTTCCCTTCTTTTGATCAAGGATTGAAAAAAGCCTGGCAGCAGCTAGATACATCATGCGCACCGTTCTGAATCAAACCAATCAAAGAATCCACGTGATTCCCCAAAATGATATTGTGGGCATCCGAAGAATTTTCGCCCTCGATTATTAGAAGTTTTTGCCGCCGTTAGCTCCGCTGGTAAGCCACAGTAGCAAACAGAGTGCTCTGGGAATGGCGACGGTGTTGGAGATCGACGCATTTCTTCATAAATTAGATCAAACACTTCAAATTTCAAACCTTTCAAGAAACCCTAATCCCCTTTCCTCTCAGTCCGAAAAGGAAACCCCAAAATCCCAAAATCAATCAAAACCCTCCAATCCCTAACCCATATTTCACCCAAAAGACTTATTTTTTGCCAGAAATCTGCAAGGATTTGAGTTCGACAACAAAGAACCCTAATCCCCCAAACTGGATTCTCTCTCCCCCATGCGGCAGCACCGTTTTCTTTACAAAAATAATTTGGGACGTAGGGTTATAAGGGAATAAGGTTTCTTAATGGGATTGGGCTTTTATAAAATACTATTTGGCCCAGAAACAATTAATTGGATTGGCCCATAATAATCTAATACCATAGTATTGGGCTTAGTTGTCTATATTATGGTTAGTAGGCGGAACCGGTGACCAACGGTTGAACCGGTGGTTGATTTTGGGGCACCGGTGCTAAACTACCTGAGTGACGGCCGGTGGTTGTACCGGTGGCGGCCGTGGGTTGAACCGGATGAATCGGTGGACATCGTTGGTTGAACCGGTGGTCACAACCGGATTTTGGCGGCGAAATTCAAAATTCAAAATTCAAGAAATAAATTTTTGAATTTTGAATTTCCCGCTTGGCAGGAAACACGTGCAAGTCATGTGAGTAAGGTGAAGACCCTTTTTTTTTTGGACGCCCCATACCCTCGGTTAACCCACGTGACTAGCATGTGATTTCACGGTTGACTGTTCCATTTTAGATGGAAAGCTGAATAAATACAAAATAATTCGCTTTCTGGAGACTTAAGGATGTTTGAACTTTTTAGTACTGAGTGAATATAGACAGAAATTTTTTAGGACTTTTCTGGTAAATGATTCTTTTAAATATTTTATAACATTATTTACTATCCCTAATCCAAATTATGGAAGAGTTACGCCTCTTTTATTAATTTTGATCTCTCCACCACCCTTGATCCAAATTTTTTCATATAAATAATGGGTCAAACAATCCTTTCTTACTGAATGAAGTTGGTTTTCGGCTTTCCGCCGTAGTTTGTTGATATGGTTACTCGTTAATAAATTGCCTCCATGCTCTTCTTAGTCACCGGATGCTATTTTATTTTTTGATCAATTCTGCAGTAAATTATTTGTTCAAAAAGATTTGGATTTGGATCTCGAACTTCGAAGTTACGATCAAGAAGGGAATCAAATATAATTTTTTAAGACGGTGGGGGAGTTTCTCTTTATGTTATCATGCGTCAGAATTATAAGAGCAAATGGAAAATAATGACACGTACAATTTTGGAGAAGCTTTTAGGGAAAACATGACATTTTGAATTTATATTATTTCTTGAAACCATCTATTTAGTCATTTAAATTAGACAATAAAACCTTTTTTTTTTGTTTATAACATTATTGATTGACTAGTTTGATCCATTCCATTTTCATTTGGCAACAATTTCAATACCACAAAAACATGAATAGCTTTTTCTTTTTTTTTTCTTTTCCTAAATACAATAATATTTTTAATACCCCACTGGATTGTGACCAACGAATTGTGATGAGAATCACGGAGCTTCCCATCGAAGTTCAAACCAAATGGAGGAGTAAAAGGTGTTCTTGTCAATTGGTGGTCTAAGGTTGTTTCCTTTCAAATCTAGAAAAAAATTTGATGTGAGAAGTTGGCTTTCAAAGAAAGAGTTTTCACCTTAACCTTCTAGGGGGAGCAATGAGGAAGAATAAGAATTGCTTAATCAAGATCAAGTCTCAAAAGAGTCAGGTGATGACTTAGCTGAAAATGAAGATGATTCAAGTGATGAAAGATCAAGTGATTTTGTTAAGATCGATGCTAGTGACTTTATTCCAAGGAATAAGCTCATGAAAACATTAAAGTTACACATTCAAATGTGTAGAAGACATCATTGGAGCTTGAAGATTTGAATGGAATCGTGCACGCCAAAAGAAGCAGAAGAGCCTCGCGGGAAGTTTTTAAATATTAATATTTATTTTAATTATTGTTGAGCCCGTAAATTAATAAAATTCTATTTACCTAGTGTTAAATAAATTGATTTACCATGAGGTTAATTGAGCTTACATGGCCGGCCCTAGGAAGGTATTTCATTAAGGTTAATTTACTCTTTTGTCATTAAAAGAAGTAAAGTTAATTACTCCCTGCATTCCAAAATAAGTGTCATCGTACACTTTGCATATAGTTTAAGAAACTCTTAAATAAGGTAATAAAATTACTTGAATCTCCCAACCAACCCCATTAAAAAATTTTCACCAATAGTATTAATTTTTTTAGGATAATTTTGGAAACTTTGGACAAAAAGTGCATTGAAATGTGAGAACAACACATTGAAATTTCTCTATTATAAATAGGTGGCTAAGTTAAGTTAGAGTTTGTGTCAAAATTGACTACGTGTTTCCTCTTTGTGAATTGGATGGAGTAGTAGAAAGAGTAAATGACCTTTTCTTTAGCCTTAAGTTTAGGTTTTAAGTCTTGAAAAGTAAGAATGCTTATTTATAAATAGGTGGCCAAATTCTCTTCATAAAAACAGTGGTAGAATGAGTCAAAACTTTTGAGTTTGTAACCCTTTCTGGTTTTTAATGAAAGAATAAACTACTCAATTGGTCCTTTACATTTGGCAAAACACTTATTTTGGTCCTTTAAATTATAAATTCACAGGTTTTGTCCTTTACATATGTATTTTACACTAATTTAGTCTTTTTTCCCTTTTTTGACCCTTTACATTTGGGGGTTCTCGGGTTGACCATTTCTTGGTCAAGTCAATAGGTATTTTTAGTAATTTTTAATTTTTAAAATTTTGAAAATATCAAAAAACTAAAAAAAAGATTAAAATAATATTAAACATATTTTTTTTAATTTTATAATTAATTATTTGAAAATTAAAAAATTAAAATTCAAAATTATATTTTCATCTGAGTTATTATTTTTTATTTTATGGGCCCTACACGTGATTTCTTTTTACCCTTCTTGATTGAAATAATATAAACATATTACAATAATTTTTTCCTTCTTGAATTTTTGTTTCTTCTTTACCCTTAGTCCGATTTCTTCTTGAATATCGGATTGGGGGGTTTTGGAAATTAGGTTGTGTGTGTGATCTTGGAGAGAAGAAAAAAATTACAGACTAAGGGTAAAGAAGAAATCACGCTGGAGCCCACATGGTAAAAAGTAATAACTAAGATTTTGAAATTTTTCTTTTTTTTCAATTTTAAGTTTTTTTTTAAATATATTTTTCAATAATTAATTATAAAGTTAGCACTATTTTAATCAAGTTTTGGTTTTTTATTATTTTTTTGAAAATTTGAAAATTAAAAGTTACCCAAAATACCCCTGTTGACTTGACCAAGAAATGGTCAACCCAAGAAACCCCAAATTTAAAGGGTCAAAAAAGTAAAAAAGATTAAATTAGTGTAAAATACATATGTAAAGGACCGAACCAGTGAATTGTTAATATAAAGGATCAAAATAAGTTTTTTGTCAAAAGTAAAAGATCATTTGAGCAGTTTTTTTTTTTTGAAGCAAAGAAAGAGGATATGAGACTACTTTCAGGTCCCAGTTGACTTATAAAATACTCAAAGAGTATATCCAAGAGCTATTTTATAAGGCAATCAGTGCTATATGATACTATGCACCCAAGGGGTATACCCATGGGATGGACATAAATATCGTATATTTCCCTAGATTCGTCTCTCCTCATGATTTTATTAATGTTCCTCAAAACAAACGAAGCCGGCAGTGCATAAAACTTACCTGCTATACCTCAAACAAAGCGAGTTCTAATATACGGAAAGGATGATTGATCAAGTATCAATAACCCTTTTACAACTCGTGGCAAAGACTCTAAACTAGAGTACGTTTTTGAGGATCCATGAGATGCATTTTTCGCTAACCTATCTGCAACCGAATTCGCCTTACTATATATATGCAAACCCTGATAATTATTCTTTTGAATGATATAAATCATTTCTTGCAAAATAGAGTAATAACTCCACAAAACCCCCTTTTCCAACTTCAATATATCCCCTAAAACCTTATTATCAGTTTGAAGCGTCACATTTGAAAGACTCAGCAGATCGCATTTTCGCAAGCCAAATAGAGCTCCGAAAGCCTCAGCTTTAAAGATATCTCTGTCCCCCAAATAACCACTTTCTCCAAATAACCACTTTCTCCATTCACAAAAACACCACCTTCTCCTCTGATCGCAAAGCCATAACCAGCATCATCAACATGAGAGGAGCCATCCGTGTTTAAAATATAAGAATTCGCAACCGGTGGTATCCAAGCTACCCTCCAAACCCTTGGTCGAATTACTCAACTTAGGTTGACACCAAACAGTTCCCTGAAAAGTTCCTTTTCCACCTCACTTCGAGCCTTCAAACTTTTCACTATCAAAACAAATCGAAAATGATCCGTAATTGCACCAACAATGAACTGAAAATTAACCCTAACTCCATCATAAATCACCTTATTACGCGCACTCCAAATTTCCTAATCAAAGGAAGAAGCTTACGATAAGCACCATAAGCTGTCTTGATGTCGCCCTTCTACCACCATTTTCCAAGCATCGAATCAAAAGAAAAGCTCCCCGTTACATTGAGGGAAATCATAGCTGCAAAGTGTAACCATATCCGCCAGCTCAAAGAACACCGAATAAAACAATGTTCAAGATCATCAACATATGCAAAAGAAAAATGACAAACCGAAGGCAAGATATTGATTCCCATTCTGGCCAGCATAGTTGGGAAAGCCAACAGATTATTCTGCAATCTCCATGTAAAGATTGATATTTTTGCTGGGGTGATTGAATTCCAAACATTCTTCAACCAACTCTCCTCCCCAAGCCGGCGACGCATTACCTCATAAGCTGTTTTAATTGAAAAAGCCCAGCTAGAGGTGCATTGCCAAAACAGCAAAGCAACATCATCCTGAAAATCATGACAAAAAGGAGCAAGGAAGCTAGTAATATTCGCAGGAAGCATATCTTGAACCATACTCAGATTTTGACGTCTATTTAGGAAAAAATCCCCGATGGTCATATGTGGAAAAGGAAGAGTTTCATGATGTTCCCCAGCAAGCAATCCGAACGGTGACCAGTTGTCACACCAAAATGAGCTATAACACGCCGCTCAACCTTCACAACACGCCTCCATGATGTTTTCCTTTTCGCTGATAGAGATAAAGAATTAAGAAATCTACTCCATATACCACATTGCCATTTCCATTTCCCCCAGAGTTTAACAGTTAAAGCATCAATGGTATCCTCAAAGCTCTGTAAGCCAAGACCACTTTTCAAAACTGGAAAGTTAATTTCTCCCAAGCCCTCCAATGTCTCTTCTTATCATCACTAGCTCCCCTCCAGAAAAATCTTTGACATATATATTCCATCTCCTGTATGATAGACTTTGGCGGGGTTATGGCTAAAAAACCATGTAATGGCATTGAAGCCAAAACATGTTTAAGTAAAATGAGTTGACCACCTTGACCTAAGAATTTACTTCTCCAACTCAATAGCTTGTTGTTCATGTTATTTAAAAGAAATTGATACGTCACTGCCCTACACCTCCCTTTAAACAGGCAACAACCAAGGTAAACAAACGGCAAGCTCCCCTTTTGAATCCCTAGCTCATTCTGGGTAATTTGTATCCTTCACGCCGGACAATTATCAGCAACAAAGAAAGAACTTTTTTGTCAATTAATTTGCTGGCCAGAAGCACATTCATAAGCATGGAAAAAGCCATTAAGAGTTTGCAAAGACCTCTTCAAACCCCTAGAGAAAATAATGAGATCATCCGCAAGGTGAGAAACTATCATCGAACTTGAAGGGACACCATATTCCGCAACTCTACCAGAATCCATGAAATCTTTTAGTCTTCTCGTCATGGCCTCTGGAACTAAAATAAACACGTACGGAAATAATGGATCTCCTTGTTTAATTCTTCGGGAAGATTGAAAAAAGTCAACCGGACCTCCATTTATCATAACTGAAAACCAACTATTGCGCAAATTGTTAATGATCAAATTGACAAAGGCATTCGGAAAACAAAATTTGAGCAGCACCCTCTCCAAGAAGCTCGATTTCACTCTATCAAATGCCTTCATCATGTCTAATATCAAAACAAAATTTCTCCCCTCATACTTTTGATTGAGAAATTGACATAAATCTTGCGCAAGTAACACATTATCAAAAATATCTCTCCCTTCCAAAAAAGCCGATTGCTCCTCCGATATGATTTTGGACAGAACCTTTTTCAATCTTTCTATAATCACCTTAGTGAAAACCTTATTCAGAAAGTTGCACAGACTAATTGGTCTATAATCAGAAAAGGTGTTAACCGCGCTTTCTTCAGAATGAGAGTGATAAGTGTACTTGAAATAGCTCGAGGTATAGGAATTCCGAGCATAAATTCCCGGCAAGCCGAGCAAAGATCATTAACAACAATGTCCCAGCATGACCTATAGAATGTTCCACCAAAACCATCTATCCCAGGCGCACTATCTTCACTCAAATTAAAAACCGCTTCCTTGATCTCCTCCATGTTAATTAGATGCAACAATAACTCTACATCTTCAGAAGTTAGAACCGATGGTATATGTTCCAAAGACAATGATTGTGCATCATCCCTTCTTCCATTATCCTCATCTTTATTCAAAAGACCTTGAAAGAACCTCACTGCTTCTTGACCAATTTCAGCACTAGAGGTAAGCATTTGGCCAGCCTCTGACCAAATTTTAAAAATGCTTTGCTTAATTCTTCTTTCCTTCAAAGTATCATGAAAAAATGCCGTATTAGCATCTCCTTCTTTTAACCACTTCAATTTCATCCTCTGCGACCAAAAATCTTCATGCTCTTTAAGCCTCAAAACAAATTAGCTTTGGCTTCACTAAGGATAACCCGATCTTGATCTGACCTTGATAAATCATAGACATTTTCAAGTCGCTACACATTCTCCTCCTCCAATCTTATATTTTCAAAAACATCTCCAAACACTTCTTTACTCCATTCTTTCAGTTTAAACTTCAGACACCTGACTTTCAGAGAGAAACTTAGCATTCTGGTTTGCTCAATTGGCTGATCCCAGCAATCTTGAACCACCTTCTTAAACCCTTCCCAGTGGATCCACATTTTCTGAAACCTAAAGATCTTTGGCTTGCTCTCCCTTGCGCAACAAATAAGTGCAACAAAGGACTATGGTCAGATGTCATCCTGTTTAAATTCTCTACAGAAGAACTTCAAAAGTAATCATTCCATTCTTTAGAGATCAAAATTCTATCATGTTTTTTGCTCACCCAGCCTGTAGACCTATTACCGCCCCATATAAACTCTTCACCAATTTTTGGTGGTTTCAAGTAGATCACATTCAAAGATACAATCATTAAACTCCGACATGGCCACATGATCCTGAACTGAGACTCCTGAATATTCCTCTAATGATCGAATTACGTTGAAGTCCCCAGCAACCATCCATGGAGAGTTAGCATACCACTGTCGAAATGCAGTTAAGCTCCTCCACAATGATTGTCGCGCCAACCTATTTGTTTTTGCATACACAGCCGATAAGTAAAACCTTTCAGCAACATTAACATGAGAAACCTCAATATGTAAAACTTGCTCCTCCTCAGCTAACATAGAGAGTGAAAATTCCCGTTGACTGAACACCCAAATTTTGCTAGAATCCGAAGAAAAAGCAGAATCAAAACCCAACTCTCTTCTTATACTCTGAATCTGCCCCAAATCCAATATAGGTTCAGGAATTATTAAAAAAGAAACCCTATATCTTTGAATCAATGTCCTCAACCGCCCCTGCGACACTTGATTCCTTATTTCTCTAATGTTCCAAATTATTTGACTTAACATAGAAACTAATAATGAGGGAAACGGAACTTTTTATTGCAGTTGCGAAGACCGCCTTGGCCCAAGGCCATTAAGCAACGTCTCCTTTTCATCCTTAGACTTCCGACCACGCTTTCTATGTATCGAACCTTCCCCTTGCGCCAGTTCTATAACATGAGCATTCTCAATGTCGCCATCAGACCAACTTCCCCGGTCAATATCATCCAAATCATCTACTTCAGTAGCTATCCCCAGCATACCATCATCCAAACAGGTTCCCACATCCAAGGGACTTGTGCTACCCAACAGAGTCACATGGCGTGCTGCGTCATGTAACACAGGAGCATTTGAATTTTATGCTGCGGTAGAGGATCTTCAACATATACATCTTCCACATTTTTGTCTCCTTCCTCATCGACGACTTCATGGGATTCATCCTCAAGAACTGCGAAACGGTTGGAGGTTTCCATATCAGGGATTGCTTCAGTTGTAGAAAGATGATCAGCAGACGCATTTCCAGTTTCATCAACATGTGAGCCCAATTGTGGCAAAGGAACAAATCACCTTGCACTTTGTTACTTTGTTGAATAATTGTATCCACAACCTGATCTTGATGAACCAAAGTAGGGCTGGCAAAATATCAACAAGAAAGTCACTTTTCTCCTTCGCCAACAAACCGAAAGTCAATCCACCAGCGCGCACCTCTAGGGTTTACGCATCTAGGGTTAGCGACGAAGGGGCTGCAATTCTGTAACCGGTGGTGCAACTGCTCTAATAATTAGAGGTTGCCTTTGCGAAATCTCAACATCAAGATCTGGATTCACCTTCATAGCTTTGGAACCCCAGGTTACTTTTGATTGCTGCAATTTAAATCCTTTCTTCTTCGGCATTTAATCATGCTCCTTCACAACTTCATTCACTAGCAACAACAATTTCCCAACTCTACAGTTGCTCAATTTATGTCCAATCTTGCAACACTGGGAGCAATATGATGGAACATATTCATATGTGAAGATTTGCTCATGTGTTCGACCTTTCTTTCCAATCGTCAAAGATTTCGGGAGATCCTTCATAAGGTCGACTTCTACGCAAAAACGCGCAACTGACGGCCTCGTAATATTCACAGTGGGAGTATCAACCTTTAGAGGCTGACCAATAGCTGATGCCATCGAGAAAATAACCTCCGGGTGCATAAATTCAACCGGTAGATCATAAAGAGATAACCAAATCGAAACAACGAGGGGATCTTCCTCAAAACGAAATCCCAGTGTCCAATTCAAAATGCACATTGAGAAGCTCGCGATATTCCAAAATGTTCTAATCCAACATCTTTGATAGTCATCTTCTTCCTCAAATCGGATCAGAATATGTCTAGGGTTCATGAGACCCAATGTATAGCCACCATTGAAGCCAATCTTCTTGAACTCCGTATGGATTTCCTCCATCTTAGGGAGACCATACGAGAATTTTCCCACAAGACTCAATTGATGCGGGGCAATGAGCTTTTCAAATTCATCATCCTCATACTCCAATGTAGGAGTACCATTGATGAACTTTACTTGTTTAATGAGTGAGTTTTGGTTTGTTTCAGATGCCGAGGGATTTTTGAAAAACCTTGCAAACATTTTTGGTGGTTTTGGAGGTGTGATCGGTGGCTGATCACCGGCCATGATGGCCAGGAGGAAGGCGTGGAGCTGCCATTTCTAGGTCTTGGCT
Source organism: Oldenlandia corymbosa var. corymbosa (assembly GCA_949775105.1). Taxonomy (NCBI): domain Eukaryota; kingdom Viridiplantae; phylum Streptophyta; class Magnoliopsida; order Gentianales; family Rubiaceae; genus Oldenlandia; species Oldenlandia corymbosa. The sequence continues at coordinate 5,456,034 of OX459123.1, forward strand.
AGAGAGAACCAAGGGTAATTATTTTGTTACTATTTGAGCAGTTTACTCTTAATGAAATATCATCATTGTATGGTTTTTGCAACAATGACCATTTCTCATTGTTTGCAGGAAGTTGGACGGTTAGTCAATTCATTCTTTCTTAGGACTTAATGGGACTTGATTCTTTGAGTAAACCGTTTTATAATGTTGAGCATATTGCATGATTTAATTGTTTCAAAACTAATATTTTTATTAACTTTTGTTATGATAGTTGATAGATTAAGCATGTTTGATTGCTCGGTTGTTCTAAATTTTATGGCTTTAGGTTGTAGGATCCACACAGATTACACATTGCATCGTGTCCTTGTGACATGAAAGATATATGCTCCAAGAAATCTAATGAAAGTCATCTAACTCTAAAACTTTGCAAGGATGACATGCACAAATCTAAGTTTAAACCTTATTGTCATCTAATTTATCGTCGTCGCTATCTTCGATTTGAATTACCTATTTAAGTATCGTACTGGTCTTTCTCTCATAAACTTGTTCCAAGTGACCTCGAAATTCAGCTATTGATTGCCTTCGTATCTGTATAAACCAAACCATGGTGCATAGAATTAGCCTATTAGTCTACATGAATATGGTACATTATTGTGCTTATTTTCATACAAAACACATTATAAGTGGAAAAGCAACTGACCTCAAATTGGATTAAATTAACACATCATATGAATAGTGGGCATTGTTTATTGACGAGATTGAGAATTTTTTTTTTCCCCATTTTCAACTATAGATAGTATAGACTATCAACAGAGCACTACATCCAAGTCATCAACCTAGGGACTACTATCATCCTATCATTGAGAGAGTATATACACTACATTCAAGGTCGCTTCAATCACTCCAAAACCAAAAAGAAATTCAACGTCCCATAATCGGTGAAACCTAGGGACTACTATCATCCTTGCTGGTTTGTTTCCTCATCAATTACCTATTTTGCTATAGACCTACCTCCACTTGGGTCCTACGCATTGGCAAAAAAAATTCTCTGAAAGTATTAAACATTTAACTACAATCCTAGAACTTGGAAAAACTGGTTGAGCACTAAACCGATTTCAGTTGATTGCTGCCGAGTGTAATAATCTCAGGAGAAAACATAGACTTTCTTACTCAGGTCCCCTTCTGAAATTTCTTGGGATCGGCTCATCAATGACGATTCTGGCAACATGGAAAGTATCCTCCCTACCACAGAGGCACAACAATTGAAGAGAAAGGAGATCAAGAACGAGAAGCCCATCATAGAATCTGATTTGGAGTCAAATTCTCAACAAAATCTAAAGCAGGTAAGTAAGATATGTGGGGCTGATTGAGTTCTAGAAGAAATCGTCCACTCATCATCAGATCCCCGGGAGGAAGACCAACCCCAAGATCCCAAACAGAGTAGAAGTCTCAGGCAATCCGTTGGACGCAGGATGGTCATACAATAACTTACAGCCCAGAAAAGCTTCAAATTTTCAGGAAGAGAGATAGAGATCCAAATGTAGATGACGGAATAGATGCTCAACTATTCCGGTCTTGCCAAAGAAGGTGTAGAAAATCCAGAGATGGTTTCTCAGGGTACATCCCCAATACCAATAGACAAACCTAGGCTCAATCCCAGGCATGTGTTTCCACAGTTTCATGAAGCACTGGATAACTATGTTACCCGGACTCTATTTGGGGAGAATACCCGTGTCGTATACACTGGTGTGGGTATGAGTGTCGGCGTGGCATTTTACCCTAAAATGTCCAAGATTTCTAAAATATTGACGAGTCGGATACTCAGATTCCCGCACCCGATACGATACCCGTATCCGAGTCCAAGTAACATAGCTAGATAGGGAGAATGGGCATTTTCATCCCAAGATTTGAGCCACACCATCTAAAACATCCTAAAGTTTAAAAACATGTCATTTTCATCCCAAACTTTTCAAAAATATGTAATATTAGGACATTTGTTAATTTTTTCAAATTATTAATAGCGATATTTCATTCAGTTCTTTTCCCCTATTTTTTTTTAGTCAAAAAAGTTTCATAACTTGCGTTTGGTAAATTTGGTTGCATGCTCCTGTATCAATTAGAATACCAATTTTTATAATGATACTACATATTTAAAAAATTAAATGAAATAAGGCTTACTTTCTAATTAGGACACACACAACCTCTCATGATTGTTATCTATCTAGAAGGTGAATCTTGGATTTTTTTTTTCTTTTTCTAAGCAAGGGAAGAATGGATGATGTGAAGACCAAATTAGGTTGAGCTATTTTCTTATAAGGTGAGAGTTAGTGGAACGTGTTAAATGATTAAAAGAATTGAGGGAGGAGAAACAGAATAAAGTACCACCACTAATTAATTAACTAAAGTTAAAAATTTAACGAATATCCTAATGTAACATGTTTTTAAAAAGTTTGGGATATAAATGGCATATTCTTAAACTTTGGGATATTTTGGATGGTGTGGCCCAAACTTTGGGATGAAAAGACCCATTTTTCCTAGCTGGATAATATGTCAACACTTTTTATTCTGAATCATTTGAGGACGGTCTTCTGGTGGTTCGACCAAACCAACCACCCAAATTGCCATGATGATCATATTCTGGAACTATAGGGGCTTACAAAGATCTCCTGCAGTGCTTTCTCTACAGAGTCTTTTCGGGTGAATAAACCCAAACTTCTATTCCTTCAAGAATTAGTTAGTAGATATATAGCATTGGTGGGCTGGGAACAGGTGTGTAAAGATAAGAAAGAGGGTGGATTAAGCATCAAGGATGCTCAAATCTGGAATACTGCTGTTGTGATAAAATAGGTGTGGAATATAGCCTGCAAAGCCGATAACCTTTGGATCAGGTGGATTCATGAAGTCTTTATAAAAAAGAAGAACTTCTGGGAACTGGAAGCCAAGCCGGATTCAAGCTGGCAATGGAAGAAAATATTGATGCTGAAAGACAGAGTGAAGAATGAGTTTATTAGCACTCAATGGAAGCTCACAATCATAGGCAGATACACCATCAGGATACAAGTCGTTATTGGGTGAAGGTGAGGTATCATCAGCTGCTTCATTCCTTTGGTCAAAGATTAATGTGCCAAAACACTCCTTTTATACCTGGTTATTCTGGCAAAACAGGCTGATGACAAAAGACAAGATGTTAAGAATGAATATACCTGTTGATGATCCTAGCTGTGTTATTTGTGGTTATCATCAGGAAAGCTCTAACCACCTGTTTTTTTATTGTGTACTTAGTAGATCATTATTGACAGAAGTAACCAAATGGCTTGGTATTCACCACTTGGATGGACAGCAGACTGTGTGGAGGAACAAGAATGTAACAATGCTGAAAAGATGCAAGTTCAGGAGAAGTATTTTGTGTGCTTCTATGGTAGCCTGTATCTACCATATTTGGAAAGAGAGGAATGCAAAGGTTTTTACAGGGAAGGTTCGAACAGAGGAGGTAATTGTGAAGCTCATCAAACAAGAAGTGCGTTGGAGAATAGAATAGTGCAAGGGGAAGAAAAAGACCACTTCTGAAGTGGCGATTCTGGATCAGTTGTATAGAACTGTTGTATAGCTAGAGCTTTGGTGTATGAAGTAGGAATGGTAATTGAGTATTTTGGTTGTAAATATGAACTCTTGAAAAGTAATGAATACATATTTACTTTTTACTAAAAAAAACAAAGAATTAGTCAGTAGAGAAGTAGTAGTGAAGTGGTTGGACATTACTATGTTTACTAATTTTGTATGTGAGTCTTCCATGAACATGGCTGGTAGAATAGGTCTAGTTTTGACATACTCAGTAGAATTAGATATAGTGTCTTCAAATAGTTATGTAATAGCTGCCAAGATTGTAAACCAGAACAACTCTATGTGGTGCCCTTTTTTTATGGCCATCCTCAAGCAGGGATGTGGTCCGAAGTTTGGAATTAAATCAGAAGACTCCTTTCGATGTACTCTTTGCCTAGGGTTCTCATTGGGATTTAAATAAGATTTTAGCACCTCTTGACAAAAAAAAAAAAAGGCCTACAGTTTAATGAAAGCAGAGCTGAACCCTTAAGAAATCTCCTAACTTAATTTAGCTTCTCTGAGTTACCATTCAAAGGCAACACCTTCAATTGGTGGAATAATCAGAAGGTAGTATTACCTTCGTTTCGTTTCATCTGTCATTTTAGGATTTTCACAACTATTAAGAAAACAATAGTTAAGAATTTAATTTTTAAGTGCATCACCTTTCTTGCCCTTATTTAATTATTCAACTGCACCTATTTTCTATGTTTCGCTATTGACTCCAACTACACTGTATTAATTAATTGAGTAATGTAGAAAGCCACACTTTTTAAAAAATTCATGTGACAAGAGATAAATGAAAGAAAGTAGAAAGCCAAAAAAAATTTTGAAAAAAAAGAAGAGTCAATTTCCATTAATTAAGTATTGGGATTTTTCATTAATTAAGTATTGGATTATGAAAGGCAGTAGTAGTACGTGTGGACTTCTATTCAACATGTATATTGACTTCTATGGGGATTATAATGCTAATCACTTTTGGTGGGAGGTAAGGGTAAATTAGGAAAAAAGGTATTAAAATATTCTTGGAAAAAAACAACGATAGATAAAAAGAAATTTTGAGATCATCCTAAAGCTAGAGATAAAACGAAATAGAGGTAGTAACAGGATTGCAGAAAGACTTCACCGAGCATTTGCCACCTCAGCTTGGCAAACTCTGTTTCCATAAGCAAGCGTAGTCAATTTGCCGATCATTACTTCGGACCATGGCCCCATGATTCTGTAAACAAAGGAGAAAATCAGTTATACTCGCACAAAGCCTAAGTTTGAAGCATACTGGTTTAAAACCCAAGCTGCCAAAGAAATTGTCAAAAAAGTCTGGCAACCGGTTCAGACCAATAATGGCAAGCAAGCACTCTCTGAAATATGTTGGACAACAGCCTAGTGCACTTATCAAATAGGCACAGACAATCCTTTGGTGCAATGGAGAGAGAAATCAAAAAACCAGAAAGGATGATTAGTGAACTTCAAAGTCAGGACGGGCTAATAGAGAATGAGCTTCAAATCCGCAACCTCAAAACAGGTCTACACTGCCTGACGGAGTTTCAACCAAATATTGGAAACAGAGATCAAAACTCAAGTGGAACTGAGAGTGGAAAGACCACAAAATTTTATCATGCCCGGGCAACAAAAATGAACAGCAGGAAATTCCCTAACATTTCAAAAACATTTTTGCTGTGGAAATCAATTACCCAAACGATGATCTACTATGGTGCACACGAACTCCTATTGAGGATCTCATCACACGACAAATACACCAAGAACAAGGAAACGATCTAGGGAGGTACTTCACAACAGCCAAAGTTTGGGAAGAAATTCAGGTGATGAATCCATGGAAATTACCAGGCCGGCTGGCATTCCAACAGGTTTTTACCAAAAATTTTTGCAACTAGTGGGCCAACATACAAAGGAGGTAGTTCTGCGAAACTTGCAAAATCAGGAATAGCCAAATGATTGGAGCGACACCACTGTAATATCCTCCTAAAGAAAAAGAACCTCACGGTTCCTTTTGACTTGCGTCCAATTAGCGTCTGCAACTCTTAATATAAAATCGTTGCAAAAGTCATTGTCAACAGAATAAAAAACGTATTTGGAGGCATTATATCGGAGAACCAGATTGGTTTTGTCCCATGTCGGCATATTGGAGAAAACATCCTCCTAGCACATGAAGCAATCGAATGTATCACGAAAAGGAAGGATGGCAAGATAGGATATGCAACCATTAAGTTAGACATGAGTAAGGTGTACAACCTGGTTTCGTGGGAATTTCTGGAAATGATCTTGTAGAGATTGGGTTTTCCGGAGTCGCTTGTTCAGACAATCATTAAATGTACCTCCACAGTTAAATACTCGATCAACTTCAACTTCAACGGATGGCAGCCAGAATCTTTTAAGCTAAAGAAAGGACTAAGACAAGGATGCCCGCTCTCATCATACCTGTTTATTCTTTGCCAACAGGCTTTTGCATTAGCATTGAACAGCTTGGATGTGCAGAATTCTCACTTTGGCGTTAAAGCAGCAAGAAATGCACCAAGAATCTCTCACCTTATGTACGTCGATGACTGCCTCATCTTCATGGAGCGCAGCGAACAAGACATCAAAGCGTTAGGCAAATCCTAAATCAATATGCAAAAATCTCTGGACAGAGTGTGAACTATCAAAAGTCTAGCTTAATAACAAGTCCGAACACCAAGAGGAGAGATAAATAACTAGCAGAATTATGGCTTTGGTTATGAAGAAAAGCAAACCCATGTAAATATCCCGGACTCTCCCTAGATCTCATGCAGAAAAAAAATGTTTTGTTTGGAGAAACCATAAGTAGAATCAAAGGAAAACTGTTAGATTGGAAGAACAATTCCCTTTCAAGGATGGGAAAAGTAATTTTGGCTAAACACTGCTTGGCCTCGCTCCCAATTTACATGACAGGGGTTTTCAAACTTTCCCATTCTATGACAGTTAAAATAGACCGGGCAGTAGCGAATTTTATATGGAAGGGAGACACGGAAGGAAAGAGATTGCACCGGAAATCTTGGGTGCACATCTACAAATCCATGTTCAGGGGAGGACTAGGTTTCAGATAGGCAAAGAAAATGAACCAAGCACTTTTAGCAAAGCTTGCTTGGAGAATTCATGAAAACCCGTCATCTTTGTTTGATAAAGTTTTCCTGGCTAAGTTTGGGAAAGGTGGAGGGATACTAGATTGTGCACTACCTGGAAGAACAACATGGGGATGGAGAAGCATAATGTGGGGAAAAGAACTCCTACAAAAAGGTCTCAAGTGGAAGGTCGTGAATTGTAGAGATATAAAAATCGAAGAAGATTGGATGCCAGAGATCTCAAATCCCTTTATAAATCACCCTCCTTCCAAAGACTATTGGATTACAGGGTAAGTGATCTTTTGGAGAACACAGGATCGTGGAATATCCCCTGCTGAAAACCTTATTCCCGGAAGAAATAGTAAAATGAAACAAGGCCATTTGTATCTCGGTAGACTTCGAACAGGGAAAAGACAAGAAGATCAGGAGGTTCAATCCAACAGGGATCTATTCCGTCAAAAGTGGGTATCATGTAGCAGTGAATAACAGTAAAGAAACTCGCAACATGGCTTCGACGTCCAGAATCATGACCAACCTCACTGAATGGGCTTGGAAAAAGTTCTGGTGGGTCAAAATCCCAAAAAAATTAGATGACTACTCTACAGAGCAGCTAACAATGCAGTTCCTACACAAAGGCCCTAGCCAGAAGGAACATTAGTAACCCCATTTTGTATGCTCGATGTGGTAGTTGGGAAGAAGACATTGAACATGCTCTATTGGAATGTGATGCTTCCAAACGGGTTTGGAGTACCTTTGAGTTGGGTTTTCGGTTCGACCACGAACATAAAAAAAGTTTTTGTGACTGGTTTAATAATTGGATCCTAGAAGCTCCATCAGAAGAACAACTCCAGCTTTCATGTCATATCTTATGGTGGATTTGGCAAATGGGAAATAAAGTTGTATGGGTAGGTCAATTGCAAGATCCGCAGGCGGTGTATTCATTGGTAAGGAGCGAGATTCATAATTTCAGGCAAAATCTATGTCAAGGACAACTAAACCAGACAACAGAACTGGAGCAGAGGATGGAAGCAGTGGAGCCACCATATTTGGTACAAGAGATGCAGCCCAGGTTTTTTATCAGAATTGATGGAGCCTTTAAACAACAAACCCGGCAAGGCGGAGCTGCTCGGGAGATCCTGTCGTAACTGGGAAGCCATATCTCTTGAGGTTGGTAAACCTTTGATTACACTCTGCATTACATGCTGAAGCTGAAGCCTGCTTAACATGCCTTCAACTAGCCTGTGAACTTGGTCTTCAAGATGTTGTCCATCAAACAGACAACGTGGCGGTGTCGGCGTTAACAAAAGTCGGAGCACTCTCGGAACCACTAACGGACTTGGGAAGAGACATCCAAAACCTAACACAATTCTGTGTAAGGTAGATAGGGATCTAGTTGAAAATGTGCATAGATTAGTTAAGGAAAGTTTGATTTGGACATCTCCTTGTAACCTTCACATTTCAATATAATGCTTACTTCCAAAAAAAAAAAAAAAAAAAATCCTTTTATGACATGATGAAGGAGACAATATTGAATACTAATTTATAACAAATAATAATTATCCCTCCATTTCAATATATATGTATTTCTAACAATTTCACCAATATCATAGAGTATCTTGACAGAGGAAATTAATTCGAGAGAGGTATTACGTACGCACTCAGACGGAGAAGTATTAAAATTAATTGATTTCCCTTTTTTTTTTGTTCAACAAATGCATTAAATACTTGCATTTAATCCTAAAATCTTGCAGAGTTGGATATAATAAGAAAAGAAAGTTTTACCTCAAAACAAAGGAAATGACTAAGAACAATATATCATAAAATTAAAAAATTAAACGAACAATTCGTCAATTTAATTACCAAAAACTAAAAAGAGATAATATAATATTAAATGTGGTGATCTCAACTTTTTCTGATCTCCACGCTGAATTCGAAACCTTCATCCCTGTTGAGACTGATCATATCGTTCTCGCTGGAAGCGATGAGCCCGGCCGGCATCCCCAAAAGATTGATTATTCTTACAAAACAATCTTAGTAACATTTAAAGCTTCAAGCGGAGATCAACTTTTTCTCCAATGTCACCACTGGGATTGTGTGAAGAATGTGCAACTTCTCCAATCTGGTTCTTGGCTTCAGGGAAAAAGCTCAATAAACGTGGCTGCATTGATAGCTTAGGACTCTGTTCATCAACACTGCCTTCGTCGCCTTTGAATCGGGGGAAATTAGCATTAGCATCAGCAGCAGCAGCCCCAGGGGGGGCCAGGGTGAGGACTAAATCGGCTTCCGAGTGGTTATTATTCAACATGGATGAAGAAGGAGAAAATTGTTCCCGAAATCGTTGAGATTTTTGCAACCCATTTGAGATAGGCAAATCCATGTAAGACCTGTAAGAAAATCCATGACGATTATTTGGATGGTGATGACGATGACCCAGGCCTGCGAATTCATCATTACTACACACTTTAGGCCAATTTCCACCACCAACAACATGGTCTGGACAAACCGGAATGGCAGAATAGCCCATCTGACCGTAAGCCATGTTCATAGTACCAAAATTTGGTGGTGGAATTGTTGCTTGTCTGATCATAGAAATTGGTGAAGGAAGATCATGACTTGGTGATGATTGTTGCAAAGGAGCTAAACTAGAAGAAGAGGAAGTAATATCTCTATGATTTGGTGACAGAGACACTAACCTTCTTTCCTTTTCTTCCTCCATTATAATCTCTTCAAGCTTTGCTATACCTAACCCTCTTTTTGGTGCATTTTTTTCTTTCATCTTTTTGGTACTATTAGTTTGCTTTTGCTGCTGTTCTTGAGCCGCCGTCCTGTATATATAGTCGACTGGGAGGATGAATATGACCATTTTTTAAGGGAAACCCTAAAACAGAAATTCATGAGATAAATGAATCTTTAATGAGCAACAAATTAGAGAAAATCTAGTAAAAATTTTGAGACGCGGGAAGAAGAAGAAGGCAATGAAATCTGCATTGGTATTAAATGGAAGAAAATCTCGTATTTTTCTCAACATCTAAAAGATTTCCAAGTTTTTAATTACAAAATCCTAATGACACACGAAATCACAAGAGAAAAGAATCTCAGAACCTCGGATTTTTGCTCGCATCCAGCGACCAGCTGTCAATGTGTCTGAAATGCAATCTTAGATCATTAAGACATTAAAAAAGTTTATAGCAATCCACACTCAAATAAATGAAAAATCTTTTCTTTTTTCCATTTAGGTTTAGAATGAATATTATATTGACCTACAAATAGAAATAAAACTCTCCTTAATACTAACACGAATTACAAGGTAATGTACTAAACTATATTTGAAAAGAGGTATTCCCCGGGCCTTAAGCAACATTTCAATGTTTTCCAAGCTTAAAAAAAAATATGAATATATTATAACCAGAAAATAAAATAAAATTAGAACTTCAAATATTTGCATCATACTATTACGTTCTGTTATTTCCGAATCTCCGTTGTGAAAGCATCAAACATGAGTAAGTATGTATATCTTACTTGCGAAGAAATTATTATTTTCCACTCCAATTCCATTCTTAGTCCAGTATCTGTGGTCCGGTGAGTGGCCAATTCGTTAACCCAAGCCAACTCTATTTTTCATTTTTGCCAACAACAAATGAGGATATTGATCTTAACTCTAAATTGCTTTGGAAAACTCTTGGGCTGGTGCACATGAGCGGGACGTGTGTAGTACTTTTCTTGTGCTAAAAATATTGTCCAGTATATTCGCCTTTTAGTACATTTTAAACTAAAAATAAAAATCAAAACAGTACAATGGTGGTATAATATTATCAAGGTAATTTAGACAACAAAATAGACTTCCACTTATATGGTAAGCTCGATGTTCTCACATTGTCCACGAGTGAAAAATATCCATAGTTCTAACTTATCTTTTTTTAGGTTATAGTTCTACGGTAATACTTGGCAGGTATCTCCCGATCTTATTAATTTAAAATAAAAGATATAGAAGGTAGTGAAGTGACATACGTGAAGTAGGAACTGGTTTACAAATATTTCTAAAAGTCTCATGACAGTTATGTTTAAACAGCAGGCACATAAAATCTATCTACTACATAATGTCATGTCTAATGACCATAACGAAAAAGATAATCATATGGTGCAATACTCCCACTAATGATTGAATAAAAAAATTACAATTCAATATATTAACTGGATTACTTGATACGCAAATATGGCACTGATTGATGAACCAATATAAGCAATCCTCGAACATTGTTAGGCAATTGAGCTCATGCTAGTTTTGTAAATAAATTTGCTGCAGAGTTTACCTTATGATACACGTGTTATTGTGTAGCTTCATAAAATTTAACCTATCTTTTTCAAGTCACTACGTTTCTGTTATGGAAAGAAATTTACTTTTGTAAGCACGCCCACCACTGTCTGATTGTCTAATCTGGCCTAAACTCGTTGTGGCTGTAGTACTTATTTTTCCAATCCAGCTAGCTAGTATTGATTTCACTTAAACATGAAGACTATAACAAGTCCCAACATATTGACATTGAATATAAATTAAATTACCTTGATCACCTCAAATGATAAATCCCAATCCCGCTTCACAATCACAAGGGGAGCCGCGAACCCATCTATATTTAAAGCACAGGATCTGGAGTCAGTAATGAAAGAATAATTATGTGTGTTATTTACGTTGTACATCATGGTATTTATAGTACATAAAGTTACAACCCTATCCGACTATATCATAAACCCTAATTAGAGTTTCCGTGATTATATATATTCTATCATCTCCCCGTAATCGTAGCAAGAAAACTAATCATGCCTAAATTGATTCTAAACGAATAAAATTTATCCTTTGCTAATGATTTTATAAAGACATCGACAAGCTGGGACTGTGTGGAGATATGAAGAACACGAAGAAGACCAGCAGCAACACGTTCGTGAACAAAATGAATGTCTAGACTAATATGTTTGGTGCGGGCATGATTAACCAGATTTGCAGCTAGGTATGTGGCAGAGACATTATCACACAAGGTGACCGGGCGCTGCGGAAGCATTATATGAAGTTTAGACAAGAGATTTTCCATCCAAACGGTTTCAGGCAATGCAGAAGCAACCGTACGATACTCAGACTCAGCAGACGATCGAGAGACGGTAGATTGTTTCTTGGAGGACCAAGAAATTAGAGATGAACCCAGAAAGACACAGAAACTAGTTGTAGAGCGATGAGTGGTAGGACATCCAGCCCAATCAGCATCAGAGTACGTTACAAGGCGATCAAGAGGGCCAGCACGGAGATTAATGCCATAGCGAAGTGTGCCCTTAATGTAGTGGAGAATGCGCTTGATCGTCTGAAAATACTGCTCGCCAGGATCATGCATATGCTGACAGATAAGATTAATGGCATACTGAATGTCGGGTCTGGTGAAGGTCAGATACTGTAAGGCATGCACCAAGCTCCGATAGAGAGTCGGATTGTGAAAAGGCGGGGACTCATCCATAGAGAACTGAAAAGCTGGAGCAAAGGGAGTGGCAACGGCATTAGCATCGGTGAGACGACTGCGAGCTAATAACTCCTCAGCATATTTGCGTTGATGTAAAAACCAACCACCAGAGTGAGCAGAAATAGAGACCAAGAAAATAGCTGATAGGACCAAGATCCGTCATGGATAAGAGTAGTGAATAAGAGTACCCTTCAGTGGCTGAATAAGAGTAGTGAGGAGACAAGTACTAGATGCTGTCAAGAGAATGTCATCAACATAAAGTAACAAAATAGCCATGTTCGACCCAGCAAAGTACACAAACATAGAAGAATCGAAGCGACTGCCTTTAAAACCCTGAGAAAACAAGAAGGCAGTAAATCGGTGAAACCAAGCCCTGGGAGCCTGCTTTAAGCCATAAAGAGCTTTGTTCAATCGACAGACATATTGAGGATGATCTAGATGAACAAAACCAGTAGGCTATTTTATGTAGATAATTTCATTAAGATGACCATGCAAAAATGCATTTTTAACATCCAACTGATGGATGGGCCATTTACGAGAAGCGGCAATGCTTAAGACAGTCCGAATTGTCACTGGTTTAACCACCGGACTAAATATTTGATCGTAATCAAGACCAGGCTTTTGATTATAGCCTTGAGCAACCAAATGTGCTTTACATCGATCAAGAGAACCATCGGATTTGAGCTTAACTCGTAAAATCCATTTGGAGCCGATAATGTTAGCAGAAACAGGAGGAGGGACAAAATTCCATGTATTATTGGTGAGGAGAGCATTATATTCATCACTCATGGTAGCACGCCATTTAGGGTATTTATTTGCTTCTATGAAGGATTTGGGTTCAGGTGGAAGTGAAGAAGATGTAGTAGTAGTAAGAGAAAGAATATGTTTAGGTTTACGTGTGCCATCCCGAGTGCGGATGACCATAGGATGAGTGGGAGGGTGGAATGGGGGAGGACCCAAATTATTTTGTGAAGAAGGAGAGGGTGTAGGATCTGAAGATACTAAGGGAACAGATGACACTGGTTGTTGAGGACTTGGAGGTGCCACGGTAGAGAGTACTGTAGCAGGAAGAGACCGTGGAATAAGAAAAGAAGAATGTTTAAATTGGGAGCTAGGACTGGAGAGCGGATTAACCGAAGCGAGTTGAGAAAATGGGAAAGATGTTTCATCGAAAACAAAATGGCGAGAGGTATAAATTTTCTTTGAAGCAAGGTCAAGGCAATGATAACCTTTATAAGACTCAGGATAACCCAGGAATATACATGGAGCAGATCGAGGATGGAGCTTATGAGAAGCTAAATGAGATAGATTGGGAAAACAAGAGCACCCAAAAACCCTTAATAGACCATAGTTAGGAGGATGACCATAAAGAAGTGAGAAAGGAACGGCACTATTTTTGGATTTGGTAGGTAAACGGTTTAACAGGTAAACACTAGTATGTAAAGCCTCTACCCAGAATTCATTTGGTAAGTGGCCTTGATGAAGAGGAGTGCGAACCATATTGAGGAGAGTTTTATTCATACGCTCAGCCTTGCCGTTTTGTTGAGGAGTGTACAGACAAGAAATGCGCATGGTGATGCCCTTAGATTTGAGGAAAGATTGAAGATAATGAGAGTGAACATATTCAGCTGCACCATCAGATTGAAGAGTTTTTATTGTGGAGTTGAATTGAGTTTGGACAAGAGAATAAAAGTCAATAAATTTCTGAGGTACTTTAGATTTATTTTTTAGTGGATACACCCATATGTAATGAGTGAAATCGCAAGAAAAAGTACAAAATACTTGAAACCACTAAATGAAAGACATGGAGAAGTCCAGACATCGGTATGTATAATATCAAAAGCTTTAAACGTAACAGAAGAGGATGGCATAAAAGGGAGCTTATGATGCTTCCCAATTTGACAAGCCTAACAAAGTCTAAATTTATTTGAAGAAATCACCGAACCAGGAAGTCGGTGATTGAACACTAAGCTAGATAAAACAGAAGAATGTGGATGACCAAGGCGTTGATGCCAGACATGAGAGGAGACCGGAGAAGACGGGGCATGAGAGTGAGGTAGCAGTGTGGATGGGAAGGAGTAAAGGGAACCAGCACTATTGCAACGTAGACGAAGGGTCCTCGTCCAAGGATCCTTCATAGAAAAACCAAAGGGGTCAAATTTAACAGAACATTGATTTCCGGTTGCAAATTGACGCACAGATATGAGATTTTTAGTTAGTGAAGAAACATAGTAAACCCTAGGAAATCGAAACTTAGAGCAAGGAAGTTGACCAACTGATGTAACAGGTAAATGATGACCATTACCAATGACAACTCGAGTAGGACCGAAATAGGGTTTGGAATGAGTAAGAGTACCTTGATTCGGAGTCATAGTGTTACCACAAGCCGTGTCCATATACCAGGAGGAATCAACGGACGGAGGAACTGAAAGCCGATTTTTTGATCAACAAAATAAGCATGTTGTTGAAAATGATGGCAATCTCGAGGAGAGTGATTGAATTGATTGCACAATTGACACCGAACGACAGCTGAATTGGACTGGAAGGAGGGAGCCGGTAAGAAAAGACGGAGCACGTTGCCTAGGAGTAAACATAGGAGCTGTATAGTTAGTAAAAGGTGCATAAAACGGTGAGGGAGACTGTCCAAAAATTGGTTTCGGCCATGCCCACGACTACGTCCCCGATTATTCTGAAAACCGCAACCCCTACCACGGCTACGATTGGAAGATGGCTGCTGTTGAGTAGAGGTGTTTGAGTACTACTGTGGAGGTTCAGTTGAAGATGCCGCGACCAGAGCGGTGGTAGCCGCGGAGAAGGAAGAAGGGGCAGTATTCTGAAGTTGCACTGCGTGCAAGAAGAGCATTGATCAAGCTTCAATGAAGGTGGGTAAAGGAACTCGATGGCTAATAGTAGTAGAGACAGACTAGTCATCCGAAGGGAGACCAGCCAGGATTTGAAGCACCAGGTCATCGTCGGAGATGGGAGAACCGACGGATGTTAAGCAATCAGCCAAGATCTTCAGCTTGGTAACATACTCATTTATGGTTAAATCACCTTTTTTAAGCTATAAAACTACAATTTCAGTTGGAGAAGGCGAGAACCAAGTTGAGCATGGAAGAGGTGCTCGATGGTAAGCCACGCTTCGCGTGCGGTAAGGGAAGAATTTGGCCGAACGATTGCATGCAAAATCTCGGTTGCAATAGTGGCTTGAACCCAGAAGAGGACAATGGAGTTGATTTGGTCCAAGTTTGAAAAGCGGGATTGGGATTAGAGGAGGAAGAGCCGTCAGAGAAAAGGAGAGTTGACGGAAGACAAGGATCGGAGCCATCGATGTGACCAATCAAGGCATGGCCGCGAAAGACAGGAAGGAAAAGCTCTTTCTAGAGCATGTAATTCGTGAAATCAAGCACATGGGTGACATAATTTTTTATGTTGGATAGACCAATAGTCGGATGAGATGGTGTCAAAGAGGAAGGAAGGCCGGAAGTGGGAAGTGTGGTGTGCAGGGTATCAGATGAGGGGGTGCCTGAGACAGTAGAATCCGCCGAGTTTGCCATAGCAGCAGGGGGCTGGATGATGTTGCCAAGGTTTGTGAAAGCACAAGGTTTGATACGTGATATGCTTATATTTTACCTATTTATTATATCTCTAATTTGTGATTTTTGCAACATATTTTGAGTACAAATATGCTATTTGTATGATTTTATCTTTATTTATAGCTGTTGTACTCAAATGGAAGAATTGTTGAAATTGTGGACTAAAATGAAGATAAAAGCAACTCAAAGGGAGAATTGAAGATTTGATAAAATGACAAGGAAGAAATTGAAGCACTTGAAGAGTTGGAGGAGTTTTAATTTAAATTGGCTTGAAAAAAAATAATAACTTTCTTATTCCTGAAGAAATAAGGTTTGACGAAAGCCTATAAAAGGAAGATTGGGGTTTTCTTTTTTTGAACCAACTCAAAAACCCACCTTCCATCAGCCCACCAACTCCGCCGACCTCATCACCTCCACGCCTCCATCTCCCCTTCAGCCTTCCTCCAACCCCACACCAAAAAACCCACACCCAAAACTTCTCCACCACCTTGCTTCCTCTTCATCATCCACGCACCACCAAACCAGCACCCATCACCTCTCTTACGAATCATCATCACCAAAGCCATCAGCCCCCAAACTTCCCACGCAACATACCATACTCACCTACGCACCAAACCACAATTCCATGCAGCCCTTCCCCTTTCATCATCAATCCTCATCACCTACGCACCATCATCATCATCGGAGGAGGAGGAAGCAAGCAATTTTGGACTCCCGGGTTTCATTGTTTTATTTATTTTTTAGACGATGTGTAGCTAAATCATTTAATCTAGGGTTTTGGATGTAGCCTCCGTATTATTTAATTTAATTTAATTCATGATTGTGACTTTTTCATTAGTTGATATTTAGTATTCTTGTTTTTATTCCATGTGAGTATTTGGTCACCACTTAAAGGTGTTTAACTGAACGACGGTTGAAGGTTAGAACTAGTTCATGGGAATATTAAACTTAGATAGTTGGCCACGACAGTAGGAACACCGTTTTTGCAGCTATAGATTCTAGGGTTCTTAATGTACTTTAATTAAATCCTATAATCACGACAGTAGTCATAGGGTTAGTTTGAGTAAGAGAATTATATCACGACAGTGAATAGTTCTTAAATAGGTGAATCATCGTGAGATTAATGAAAGTCCAAAGTCACATATCTATAGGTTGAGTTAAACTGAGTTATCGGTAGGTGAACCCTTTTCCCTAGGTTTTCTTTTATTTGATTAATTATATTTAATTATTAGTTTTAGGTTTAGTTTAATTTAAAATCATTATTATTAGTTATCTAAATAATAATAAGAAATAATTTTAACCTGGTATTTGGTAAACTTCTTTTTGGGATTGACCCTGCTTTCTACTTTACTACTAGTAATTGCGTTAAGTAGGTAATTAATATTTGGCTAGTGTGACGACGGCTTGTCAAATTTGACGCCGTTGCCGGGGAAGGCATAACCAATATCAAACCTAGATTATTTCTTTTATTAATTTAGATTTGTATATATTTTTCTTTGTTTTATTAATTTTTATTTTATTTTATTTTATTTTTATTTTTAATTTTATTCTCTTTTCTTTCTTGTCTCAACATTTTTGTAGGATTTTGGAGTTATCATGGAGAAATATAACTATGGATATGGAGATGCTCCGTATTATAGTTATAATTCTGAATATGGAGACTATCCTAAATATCAAGAACATCCGTACTCTCGGAACAATTCGTCTTCTGATCCTTACTATGGTTTTGATTATCAAGGATATTCATTTGATGCTGGGTACAATTCTGGTTTTGAGAGCGCGTATATGAGTTCTAAGATGTTGTCATCTTTGGAGAGAATTGATAAATTGCTAGATGACATCGAGAAGAAAAATGCATCATATTTCTCTCAAGAGGATTGTTACCACTCAAATGCATCAGTATCAACGACCACCTCCTCAACCCACTCTAAGAGAGTTAGCAGCTCGTCAACCTACTTTGAGAGTGCTAGCAGCCTTACAGTCATCACCTTGTCAACCCACTTTGAGACAGTTAGGATCTTCGTATCAGCAGCCACCTGCTCAACCTCAACTTACTGTTAGGGAGGCAGCTCTTCGAGATTTGCAAAGTGAAAAAGGTCAAAAACTTATTGAAGAGGTCAATCAATATAGATTGAGTGTGGGGTTGCCGGAATATGATCCTATAGGAAATTTGCTTAAATTGAATAAGAATGAGAAGATTTCTGAAGATGATTCATTGGTCCAGTCTCCCCATCCACCCTCTCAAACTGAGCTTGAATGTGAAGAATTAGAACATACCAAAGAGATTACAAGTCTAGATATTACAAGTTCTCCTGATTCTTCTGGTATATACATAGTAGTTAAGCATGATTCACTCATTCTGAGAGTTGGAGACAAACATGTGGATCAAGTTGATTTTGATGAGAATAACATTCATATAGTTTCAAAAGAAGGGTTTGAAGTAGACACATGCGATGAGGTTGTCCCTAGTATAAGAGATTTTGAGGATGATGTGAAAAATAGTTCAATGAAAGACCAAGAAGAGGATCAATGGTACAAGATTGAATTTGAGAAAGAGGATATAGTGGTCTTAGAGTATAAGTTTATATTTTCTCATGGAAAGGAGAACCACTACAAGAGATTCATTGTTGCTGCTGAACATAGTTTTTTCTGGTATCAAGATGGGTACTCTGATAGATCAGTCCTGGAGTCCGGCTAAAGACTATAAAACAGCGCTTATTGGGAGGCAACCCAAGTTTTAATTTGCTTTATTTTATTTTCTTAAATTTGCAAATAAGTTGGTGGTTAAGATTTTTTTTCCTGATTATTTGGAAATCTTTGATTTCTAAATTTTCGTGGTTTTTCTTAATCATCTGTTTTTTAGGTTTGTTTTTCTAATTTATTTTATTTTGCAATTAGGTTTGTTGGAAGGGCGAAACTTTGGTGTTCAGTGGTGCTGAAAATGAAACATCCAACATTCTGAAGAAGTTAGTCGTGTGCTTGGATAGCAGTTGCAATAATTTATCAACAATTCCGATCCTCTGTTTCACATTGCAAGGTTGTGTCGTTTCTTTTCATTGTTTTTGTTTATGTCTTTTCTTTTCTTTTCACTTGGTTGCTTGTTTTTGTGTCTTATACATTGAGGGCAATGTATGCTTTAAGTGTGGAGGAGAGGAATATTTGTGTTTTGTATTTATCTTTCTTAAATAAAAAATTAAAAAAAAAACAAAAAACCATAAAAATTGAAAAAATTAAAAAATCCAAAAAGTCCTATGATGAAGATGGTTTAATTATCTATAACATGTAAGAATTAGACTATTTTGAATTGTATTGCTTAACTTATGTATTTCTATATGTTGCTTTGAATACCCTACTTTTTATGCACTTAGTCGTGACTATGGGATAAGCCTAAAGTGAGACATAGTTGCATAAGTTTGATGTAGATATGCCATGAAAAGTTGTTTTTTATTGACTCATACTTATATGATTTGTATGTGGAACCCATCATGTTGTGAAGGAAAAGCAAGGCATTAACCCAATATCAGCCTTAAAAAACCTTATTACTTTGACACTTTGTGTTAAGTAAGTTTGGGGGAGGGGAGTTGGCAGATGCTTCTGAGGTTAGGTTAATTTTAATGAGGGAGAAAAGGAAGAGCATTCAATGTTAGTGCTAGCCCCTTGAGAGGTGCGGAATTGGCAACCTGAGCGGAGAGTCCTCAGGCCCGGTGAGGAAAAATAGATATGTAGACTGCTCTAAGTTGCTGAGCCACTATGTATAGGAGTGGAAAAATGCTCTGGGTAATGGCCTGAGTTGGAAAGAGTCCTGAAGAAAAGCCACATGGACCGAAGAATGGGTTGCGAGGGGGAATAGGTTGTCTGTGAGATAAGTCCTTCTACTTCATAGCATGTCTGGTGGTCCATTGCATTGAAATATGGTATAAAATGTGAGTCTGTTTTTAAAGTAAAATGACATATTTACAGTAGAGCTTTTGTTTTCTATGTTAAATGTAAAGTGATGTCCCTGGGAAACAAATCGCACACACACAAAAGCGTGGGGGCTAAAAGTAGCTATAGTTTGCATATTGTTGGGTAGTCCATACTAGAATTAGTCAAGGTCTTTGTGTTACATGATGATTAAATCTCTGAGGCCGCCAAAATTAAATAATTAATTGTTTTTGTTTGTTTTAATTCTTGGGCATCCTTGAGGACAAGCAATAATTCAAGGTTGGGGGTATTCGCCAAGTTTGCCATAGCAGCAGGGGGCTGGATGACGTTGCCAAGGTTTGTGAAAGCACAAGGTTTGATACGTGATGTTGAAGATGGATGACGTAGGAGAAGGCTAGATGTGGTACAGCCGGAAAGAAACCACGCAACAATAACGGGACGACAAAAGATAAGAAAATGAGAGAAGGAGAGGTGTGGAGGTGGTGGTAAGAGAGAGCAAAGAAGGTGACCGGCCGAGAAAGCAAAAAAGGAGACAGAAAAGAGAGAGGACTGGTAGCTGTGGCGGCAGGGAAAGAGCAGACCGGCCAATGAAGGTTCCTTTTTTTTTTTTGTTATGTTTTTTTTTTTTTTTGGTAACTTGGCCGATGAAGAGAGAGGTTAGAGAAGGGGTTGTTGTTTGTTAGTTTTGATGGAGGCAGTGTTGGCAGGAAAAGAAGTAGGAGGAGCCGGCGGCCAAAGGTAGATAGAAGAAAGGACAGCGGCACTCGTGAAGGAGGCTGCTGGGGAGACCCTAAATTTTGAAAGGCGAGGAAGGAACGGGTGATACCATAAAAGAATAATTGTGTGTGTTATTTATGTTGTACATCATGGTATTTATAGTACATAAAGTTAAAACCCTAGCCGACTATATCGGAAACCCTAATTAGGATTTCTATGATTATATATATTTTATCAAGCAATTGCCAGTGTATTTTTTTTAATTCTTATCCACTCTGTCCTTGGTATTCTCACTTGAAACATCTCTTCGAGCATCTTCTGTTCTCTCATGGATTTAGCTTGAAGCTTATGAACACGTAAAAAATTTGTAACATGCTCTTTAACAATAAGTATTATTTTAACAAATTCAATGATTGGTCCTCATAAGACCTATTTTTGTCTTTCCAAGTTTCCCAAATAATTGGATATGTAAAACTACGTATTGAAAACCATGCACGCAAGTAGGAATTAAGACCTGTTACTGAAAGGAATAGAAAAATCTAGCATATGTTCAAAGTATTTACAAATTTTTTTGGAATGCTGGACATTGGAAAAACACGAGTGATATCACTTCCTTCCCCAGTGTGTTGTGCCAGTTTCTTCGTCTAGGCCGGATGATGATTTGGGCCGCATTGAGTCAGCAAGCAGTGGGCCGTGATGATGGACTAGGGTCGGCAATGTTTCAAACTTAGTTGGAATCCAAGATAGGTTAGGAGACAAAGTGTGGGTGACCGACCTTCTTTGAAGACTAAATAAAGGGATCGGGCGATTGGAGGAAACACACATAGCAAAAATTTGCTTCTTTTATTTTGTTTGTTAATTTTCTTTTGCCCAATTTATTCTCTAAATTAGGGTTCTTTGAAAATTCTTTGTAATAGGCCAGCACCTAACGGTCGAATAAATTCTTTAATTCTCAATAAAATCTGGTCTACATGCGATTTTAAGCAAAAAGTTAATTCCACTGTTATCTTTGGTTATGCACACATAATTTTAAGATAAACGCACAATTGAGTTTTTTGCATAGTTCCTTCTCTGGCCGAAAAATTGTGTAAAATGTTTTTGGCACACCCACCCAGTGGGACAAACTTTTATATTGTGTGCTGACCATCTACGGCAAAGAACAGAAAAGGTGGAATTATGGCTCTTAACATGAGCACAAAGACAAATCCTCCATTAGCGGCCGGCAACTTCAGGGGCTGCGACCGAGACGCTTGCGGGGTTGAGTCCTGACTTGTCACCAAAGGCTGCCAATTCGGCTAAAAGCCGGCTTAACAAGGAGGTGATGAGCGTTGTTGAGCTATTGACAAGAAGGGTTAATGCCTTGGCAGAGGAATCAGGGCATCAACGAACAGTGGTCAGGCCAAAAAAGCCTTGTGGTCAACAGCGACAAGATCACCAGGGAAAGATAAGCGGACCGGTAAATTGCCTAAGAATTTTAGGGTAAATCCTTTACATTTTACAGGGCAAAAAACTCCAGGTTCTTCACTTATGTCGCGGGCTCCTTGTCTCGATTATCGATTGAAGCAGGCGCGTTAGAAACAGTCCCAAAAAGTTGGTACGAGAGGGTTTTGAAAGTAAGCATCAAATGGAGGAATTGCAGAGAGCCTTGCAGATTCAACTCCAAAACACTGATTTGCAGGAGAATGAGAAAGAGGCAGTAAAGAAATATGTGGAGTTGAGTTAAATGCATACAATTATTGGCAACAAAAGGCGAAAGAAACTTTGGTGCCACAAGGGGATATGAATACAACTTTTTTTCATGTTGTAATAAGGCCTAAACAGAAGCGTAAAAGGATTCTGTCATTTACCAGTGAAGGAGTTGTAGATGAGGATTGGAAAGAAATCGAAAATCATTTCCTACGGTTCTCAAAAACCTTTTGGGAAAGGAAGAGGATTGAATACTAGTTAAGTAGGAGGTTTGTGATATAGGACCTTTGTTGTCAATAGAACAACAAATGGAACTCATCAAGGAATTAAGGAAGTCAAGATAAAGCAGGCCATGTTCTCTTTAGAAGGTACTAAAAGTCCAGGTCTAGATGAATTCAAGAGTGGATTTTACTAGAAAAATTGGCCAGTGGTTGGTAAGAGTACATGTGAAGCAGTTGGGGAATTCTTCAAGACAGGAAAATTTTGCTCAAGCAAAGTTATCTTGACAGTCATTGCACTAATTCCGAAAACGAAGGCTCCCCAAACAGCAGATGAATACAGACCTATATCTTTTTGTAATACATTGTATAAAGTATTACCAAGATCATTAGCAACATGCTTTCAAATGTCCTACTTTGTGGATCAGAACTAGGGTGCGTTCATAAAAGATCGCCTTATCATCCATAATATTATCTTGATGCACGAAATGGTGCAGCTATTGATAAGGTCAATTAGCATAATATTTGAGGTTATAATTTTGAGTAGTATCTATGTTAATATTGGTGTTTTGTACTTAATTTGATCATAGGAGGTGTTTTGGAAGAAAAAAGATGAAAAGAGTGTTGATTTTGAGTACTTTGAAAGCTTTGGTGGATGAGGTTTATCTTCAAGGGCAGAAGCGGAGTTGATTTAACACATGATCAAGTTAAAGAAAAAGCTGAAAATTTATTCTACGGACTAAAGTACAAAATCGAGAAAGTTTAGGGCAAAAATTAAAATTTTTGTAAACTTTAGGACCAAACTACAATTTCACTAAACTTGGATGGCAGCTGCGGGTTTGGACGAATTAATTGGATATTTCCTAATTTTTTTGAGTTAAAATTTCCTATTCTTTAGGAAGGAGTTAAGCAAATCCTTTTCACACTCAAAGGAGGAAGTAAGAGATTCTGTTCACATTCAAAAAGGTGATTATCTTATAACAAGTAATATTTTATTTGGAGGCCACTCCTATTCCTTAAATAGATTTAGGCTTTGTTTGGTTGCATTGAATTGGGACCAAGAATTGGAATTGAAGCTCTATAATTCCAATTCTTGTGTTTGGTTGCTAAAAATAGAGGTCCAAGAATTGTAATTATAATTCAAGATGGGGCTCAATTCTTTATTTTCAATTCTTTTGTGGGAGTAAATAATTATAATCCAAATTCAAGGCACTTAAAAAACACATGCGGGTCATAGCCGGGTCGTTTCCGGGTTATAACCTAAACGGGTCCTTTTATCAATTTTTGTCTTTTGGCCTTTTTTTATATATTTTTTATTTTTTCAGCTTTTTTCTTTTTCTTTTTTTTTCTTTCAGCTTTCTGGCGTTTTTCTTTTCTTTTTTTTTTTTCTTTTTTTTGGGATGTTTGTCTTATTATTATTATTATTATTATTATTATTATTTCATATATATCATTTTAATAATTATCAAAGAAATCAATCTAAAATTAACATTGTATCTTTTTTACAAAAAAATCAAAGCTGTAACAAAAAAAATTAATAACTAAATAATTTAATTTTGGTTAATATTATTATTATTATATTATGACATAGTAAACAACATAACATTTTCATTTTTTTAATATAAATTGTTCCATATATACACCTATATTATAATACATATATATATATATTAACTATTCATGGCATCTTTTCACAAATAATTATGTAAGTTGAGTTTTAAGTATCTATTATTTCATATATAATTATATACTAAAAATAAAAACATTTAAGCATATATTATATATTAATGTTAATCTATGTATAAATGAACCTCAATATACATAAACTGAATTTACAATGTTATATAATAAAAATCTTTTTAATTTTTTATATAAATCAAAACATAAAAAATTAAAAATTTTGAAAATTAATAAAAGAGAGGAAAACAAAGATGTTTTACGTGTTACTTGTTTGTGTATTAAGTGAGAATTTTAAGTATCATATTAATAGTTCTTATACGTAATAATATTTCTTTTGTTTCTAACAAAAATGTGTGTACATAATAAATTACAAAATTAATATAGCAAATTAATTAATAATAATAATTTGTTTTAACAAAAAAAGTAAAAAATGTATTAGTTAAACAACCACAAAGTAGTCAAATATACATGTACATAATGAATTTATTTATTTTTTTGTGTTATACATATCCATAATAAAATAAGTATTTTTAAAAAAAAGGTTTTTGACAAGAAGTATAAATTGTACTAGTATTAGTTATACAATAACAAAGTAATTTCAATTCTAAAGTATCCAAATTTTTATGCATCCAAACGCAAGAATTGGAATTAGAACCTTAATTCTAGTAAATTTTCAAGATCTCTCAAACACGAGAATTGAGATTGAATTACAATATTAATATCTCATTTTCAATTTAATATTATTGTAATTCCAATTCAATGGCAATTCAATCTAACCAAACGGAGCCTTAATGTCTTTCAAGTCTATAAAAGGGTATAGGTTCATTTTCTTGCTAGTTAAGAGATGAGTTGTATGAAGAGCCATTTGAAATTATTTTGTAAAAATAAGAAAAACAGTTAACATCCTATTTCTTTTTATTGGTACAATGAAGGAGGCCAATGGCCTAAATACTGAGCGATCAAATCACATAAAGGAAGCTCACGACCAAGTCGTATTTCAACTACGTGACTGAGATACAAAAAATCTAACAAGAAAAAACACCACCTTTTTCCTACCAAGAATTATCTGTTGATCTCTGATGATTCCTCTATAAATGCCTAAATCATCTTTTTGACATTGTGATATCCATAAAATGCATAACTGCATGATTTCTAGAGGAGAAAACTCGATTAAATTTAATCGAGCAAGCCCTTTGAAAATTTCAAACAATTTTATTCATGAAAATAGTCTGATGAAAGGAGACAACACTACTTATTAGGACAGTTTTTAGCCATCTTCCCCTATAAATAGAGGAGAAAATTCGGCCAAATAGAGAGGAGGAAGAGATGCAACATAGACGTGACAGTTGGAGCTCCGAAAGGGCAGGTATCTCCCGGTTTTCTTCTCTAATGCCTCTGTAATGTTAATTATCTACTCTTTTACTATTGATTCTATCAAGATTAGTAGCTAAACTCTCTTTGTCTAGTTAAAGGGTTATTGAAACCTTGATTCATGAAATTGTGAGACCTAATTGAGTAGATCTTTTCATCTATTCATGATTATTTGTTTCTTTTTCCCGATTTTAGGGTTTATGATTGGTTTTGTTTGATTGAATAGATGTACACTGTTTAATTCTTTGAAATTGATCTGTAGCTATTTAAGGCGGCAAATCTGGAATTGTTTGATAGTTTTAATATGTGGCAATCAACAACTCAGACTGCCTACGTAAGCAGCTGATGCGTGTTGTGAAAATAAGTAATCCAATTTAAATGATCCTAACTGTGTTTTTGTTAATTGGAATTGTGTTTCTCTAGATCTTAATGCTGTTGGAACACTAAATCCTACGAGCGTCTCTATGGTTGTCTTCTGGTTAGAGAAGTAGTTAACGATCGTATTTTGACTACCAATAAAGTGAGAGAAATTAGTTGTTAGGCCGTGCCAACAACTGTAACCAATTTCTTTGTGAATTATTTTAATTTATCTTTGCCTCAAGGATCAATTGGTTGAATCAAGGTGGAAATAATTCCTTTAACTAGAACCTTTCTCTCTGATTTGTCATTTTAATTTTATTTATTTCTTTTAGTTGGCTTTTACTTATTCGAAACTTGAAACAAACTCCATTTGGTTACTCTACTTTTAATTAGATATAAATCTACTTATTTGTTCCCTGAGGAGACAAACCTACTCCTTGATTTACTATCAAATCTGTTAGGAGTAGGTTCTTTTATTTTTGTTGGTTTGACACCAACCAGGTGTATGGGAAAAATACCTCTCCCAGATGTATAATAAATGTGGACCTCCAAAAAGTATATGATTCAATTGCTTGGAATTTTGTTGAAGAAGTTCTAGCAGCATATAAATTCCCAAGTAAATTTATTGCATGTATTAAAAAATGCATTATTACTTGCATTTTTTCTTTACGTATGAATGAAGGATTAGTTGGTTTCTTTGAAGGAAAATGGGGTTTAAGACAAAGGGATCTATCCCCCTTGTTGTTTGTGTTATGTATGGTGTACTTGAGTAGGCTGTTTAAAGTTGAAACTGAATTAGGTGGATTTCAGTATCATTTGACATGTAAATGGTTGCAAATCACAAACCTTAGCTTTGCTGTTGATTTGATCCTTTTGTGTAAAGTAGACTTGCTAACTGTTAGAAGAGTTAAGAAGGTGTTAGATGAATTCTCTACCGCTACAAGCCTAAAAGCAAACCATAAAAAAATCAAATGTTTACTGTGGGGATGTAAGAGAAGAAGTTAAAGTTGAGATTTAGTGAATTACAGGGTGTAGTAGAGGAATATTCCCAATGAAGTACTTAGGAGTTCCTCTATCTCCTAAAAAGTGGAATGCAGTGGATTGTCAAATGTTGGTAGATAAGGTGACTGCAAGGATAAATTACTAGACAACAAGGCACTTGTCATATGCAAGAAAGGTGGTTTTAGTTAATGCCGTTTTATTAACTATACATAGCTATACCGGGCTTCAATCATAGAGTTTAGGGTTTAGGGTTTAGGGTTCTGTTACATTAAAGTATTATACAACACAGATTGTTAGAGTATGTAGAGAAATTATTTGAGGAAAAAAGGATATAGGTAGAGCTTATGCCCTAGTAGCTTGGGATTGACATCCGCAAATCTAATAAACTAGGACATTTAAATCTCAAAGAACCTGAAATTTGGAATCAGGTTGCATTAGGTAAGCAAGGAATATAGCTGTGAAAAAGGATAATCCTTGGGTCAAGTGGTGCCATGTAATACTATAGAAAGGGGCAGAATGTGTGTGATATACGTCATCTTTGGGTGCCTCTTGGTACTGGAAGAAATTGATGAAAATAAAAGACAGAATGAAGGAAGGTGTAGTGCAAGGGAAATGGACAGGATCTAAAAATGGGGAATATACTGCATGGACAAGTTATGTGTGGTTTTGAGGGGAAGGGTTGAAAATGAAGGAAGTACCAGTGATATAGAACAAATACAATGTTCCAAAACACAATTTTATAATGTGGCTTGTGATGAAGGGGAGATTGCTCCCCTTTGATTGGTTGTAGAAGCCAAATATCATTGCTCAACCACTACTATGTGTTCTTTGTTCAGTTGAGGAGGAGAGTTTAGAACATTTGTTTTTCCAGTGCCAGTTTTCCAAATGGTTGCAACAGAAATTGAAGAGTTGGTTGGGCTGTGCTACAGTGACTGATAAAATTTCTGTAAAAACAGACTGATGAATATATGGAAACAAAGCAAGTGTAAGCAGAGGGTGCTTTTGGTGTATTCCTTGTTGTTGTATACAAAATCTGGAAGTTGAGAAATGAAGTTCAACATAGAGGAGGTAAGCTGCTGGAAATGGAGGCCGTGTGGAGCAGATTAAGCAAGAGATGAAATGGAGAATATTAGCCAGTTGTAAAAAGTTTAGGCAAAGTGAGAAGTTGTTTTTAGAAAGTGTAGGTATTGTTGTTTGAATTAGTGATGTTTTTGTCTGTTTAAAGAAGTAATTAGTGTATAAAGACAGTTTTGTTTAGAAGTTAATATATATTAACCTTGCACAAAAATAATAATAATAATAATAATAATAACATATTCATATCCTGTCCACTTTTTTCCATTAGCTCTACTACCTTATTTCCATCCAACTTGGTTTCTTGTAGTCCGACCAATCCTACATTATTCATAAAGAGAACTTGTCTAATCTCTTCATGCTTCAGGGGACTGTTAAGTCCCCTTTCATGCCGGGAGAGTAAGCTATTCATGGTTACTAGGCCCTGTATTAGGGTTACTAGTTCCATTATAGCTATTACTACTACTACTACTCCTTTGCTGTCCACCAGCTTTTCCACTCCCTTATCCTGTTTCATTCCTCAATTGTCTGTGAGTATCCATTATCCGAGATTTCCCCAGTGTGGTAATACTTTCTTCTGTTTTGTTGCCTTGGTTATCTTTTCTTAAAACTATACTTTAATTCCCAAGAGTTGTTGTCTTTGGCATCTCTATTCCATCATTACTCATCTCATTCTCCATGTTACTTGCCTTCTCTTCTTGCTGAACTGCACTTTCTTTCTTCTTCCAAGTTAAAGTAATTGGCTTCTTACACTGCCTAGCTTCATGACCAAATAATTTACATATGCCACACTGAACTTGCTTCTATTCATATCTTATGGGTTGCTCTTGGACTATATTATACTCATCTTCAAACTCTATCTCAATTGGTAGTTGCTCTGCAATGTTCATTTCTGCTAGAACTCTTGCACAGCCAGCCCAATTCCTAACCATAGTCATCTCATCCATCTCGAAGGGTTTGCCAATTGTACTTGTGATATGGCTTAAAGTTACAGCATTCCAGTATTTCAGCTGTAGTCTTGGAAGCTGTATCCATTCGGGTACTTTCTGAACATCCTCAGCTTTGAAGCCCTATTTTACTGACCAATCCCTCACAATCAAGGGTCTGTTGTCAAAATGGTATACAATTTCCTTAAGAACTTCCTTCTTGGCGATGATTGAATTAAATATGACTGTAATACCATTATCTATCAACAACACCTTGTCTACTCCAAACTTCCCCCATATTCTTCTAATGTATCCATTAAGCACATAAAACGGCGGATGAGCATCCTAAATGTAACAAAGTTTTGAGGCTCTCCAGTGATAGACTACATCTTGGATTTCACTTTAGTTATTAATCATATTAGTACTATATACGCGCTCTATGCGGCAAGATTTAGTTTTTATCGTGTGATAATTTAAATAATATCAAATAACCATGAAAGGTTTTAAAATAAAAAAAGGATCCATAACTATTACTAAAGATATAATTTTACATTAAAAGAAATCAATTACATACAAAAGAAACCACAATAGTTGCAATCAATAATTTATAAGAAAAAATGCACAAGAGTCTCTGTATTAATTGAAGCAAAATAAAAATTCGAGAACTTGAATGTTATTCTTTTTAGGACAAAATGCATTTTTGGTTTCTGAACTATGAGGGGGTCACAACTTTTGGTCACCATTAATCTTTTAGTGACAAAATTAGCAACAACCTTTTCGTTTATTCAACAGTTTTAGTCAATTTAACTATCAACTAGCAGTCAACTCTTTTCCCGTTAAATTTTTTTTTTTATTAATTTTTTACTTAATTGGGACCCCCAATGTATTTTCAAACAACAAAATCAATCTCCAAATATCTTTTTATTCAACAGTTTTAGTCATTTAAACTGAATTTTTAAAAATTTAATGGCCCAATTCAATTTTTCTTTAAGTATTTATTTTCTATTGATTACTTAATGGTTTGTTAGTCCCACAAGTCTTTGACCAGATTTTTTTAAAAAAAAAAACAAATTAAAAGAATAATGGAAGTATTTCCGATCAACTTCCTAAACTCAAATATACTGCTCCCGAACGTCTCACCATGACCTCCCCGCCGGCAAAGTAGCCCAGAAAAAGAGCCTTATTATTGATCGTTTCCGTTGTCCATTTTTTTTTTAAATTTTTTTCTCGAGGAGCAGAATATTTGGAATTTAGGAACTTGGTCGAAAATATTTTCATTATTCGTTTAATTTATTTTCTAAAATAAAACATTTTGATCAAGGACTTGTGGGACTTAAAATCCATTAAGTAATCAATAAAAAATAAAGATTTAAAAGAAAATTGAATTAGGCCGTTAAATTTTTGAAAATTCTGTTAAGCGACTCAAATTGTTGGAAAAAAAAAAGATATTTGGGGACTGATTTTGTTATTTGAAAATATATTACGGGTCACAGTTCAGTAAAAATTAATAAAAAAAATAAAGAACTTAATGTGAGTTGACCGTTAAATTGACTAAAACTGTTGAATAAACGAAAAGGTGGTGACTAATTTTATCAGTAAAAATTAATAATAACCAAAACTTGTGACTCCCATAGTTCAGGGGCCAAAAGTGTGTTTTGTCTTTCTTTTTAAGTTAAAAATGTCACCAGTTTGTCATGAAGATTTCAAAAGTTCGTTTTCAAATTATAAATCAATATATTATCGGCAATCATAACAAATACCTTACACCTCTTAATGTTGTGAGAAAGTTCTTGCTCAAAAGCAAAGAGACATGCCAAATCATAAGCTAGTCAAAAATAGTCAAATCTTTCAAGAAAGAAAAAACCTATTATCTTGGCAGAAACCTTAACCCTTAAAACCTCCTCTTGCTCATTCACAATGTCGGTCGGAGAGCCCGGAAGCTCCTACGCCTCCCTGCTCCTTCATGACGGCATATCAATAACTGCGGAGAAGATCACCACCCATCTCAAGGCCGCTAATTTGACTGCCTAAGTCCAACTAGCCAACCCTTTTCGCCAAGCTCTATGAGAAGAAAAATGTCGAAGATCTCATCCTGAACGTCGGCGCCAATGGTGGTGGTGGTGCTTCTGCTGCCGCTACTGCTCCCGCTGCTGAGGAGAAAAAGGAGCCTTAAGCCGAGTGTGATGATGATATCGGTTTCAGCTTGTTCGATTAGGTTTGGGCTACTCGTTTCTCAGAGTATTTTGTCATTTTGGAAATAAAATTAGGAAGATTTTGGGTGCCAGTATGATTGATGTTACTGCTGTAATTTCATATGAGAATTACTACCCTCTTTAAGTACAAAAAAAAAAAAAAAACAAAATAACCTATTATCTTGGCTTCGACCTCATCTTCCATTTCCTCTATCACCCTGGCCGGCCGACCTCCCCCATCCCCACCATCCCAACAACATCTTTATCCCCTTGTCGGACAAGTCTTCTTCGTCGGATTGTAACCGGTGACTAATTGTTGACGAGTTCACTGCAACATTTTCATTTTATAATGAGAGGCGATGACCGACTAGAAATCGAGCGCATAGCATCAAGTTCTAGTTCGCCGCAGATTGCCATGTTAAATGTTTATAATACTGTGTATTATATTTGGTCTCGTCAACATTTACGTAATCTTGTTAATGAAAATAAACACACCAAGTTGAAAATTTAACGTTAAAAACCGCTTTTAAGTTTGGAAGCGCCATCAATGTATCAAGTATTCCCCTCTTGGATCATGGGACGCGCAGTAGTATCATGCTGATATTTGTACAATTTTCTTCTTCCTTTTGCATCAGTCGGCCATTTTTTTCATTGATTTCATCGTCCCGGTCACCGACTTCAGCAGCGGCACGGAGAAGTTGAAGCGTCTCTCTTCGGGCAGCCGCCAGCACTTTTTCCGTTTCGTTTCTGATTAATGTTCTCCTAATCCCCCCAAAAAAAATTCAAACAATAGATTCATCAATTCAAAACCGTACCGTTATAATAAACGTATCGCCAATTCAGTTATTGACGAAGCATGGATCAGCAAAGTGCCTTAGGACGGGCAGTGATGATGATCTAGGCGGCGGCGGACGGCCTAAAACCTACAAGACAGAGCCTCGGGTGTCTCCCGATGGTAGACTCTACGATACTTAAGTCAATAAGGGAATAAAGAGAATAGAGAGAGAAGGATGCGTATCGTGTATATAAGGTGTAGAGGTAGGTAGAAGGTGTTTATTATGGGAGAGGCACCACCTCTTTATATAGATGTAGTGTTACCTGTTTCCTGAAACCCTAGCGAAATAGGATAATGCGGTGGCTTAATCTCCAAGTAATCTAATCCTAGGCCCAGGGTTCAGTTTGGACTTGGCAAGTGCCCCTAGCAAGTAATATTCTCGAGGTTCACTGAGAAGAATATGGGTCGCTATGAGTGTTGATGTCTTCTCGAGTTTCGTGGTGTTGCCCCAGTTCTCGAACTCTTTCATTCTCGGGTGTCATCTATATAAGATAAAGAGAGTAGAATGGCTCGATGAGGTCTTTATTGTTAGAAAATTCCTTGTTTGCACGGTGGACCGCGAGAATTCTTGTTTGCGCGATGGACCGCGAGTATCCTTGTTTGTTCGGTGGACTGCGAGTATCTCCGCGAGTATCCTTGTTTGCGCGGTGGACTGCGAGTGTGTAGATCATTAAGATGCAATATAAGATAATAATGACATATGATCCCTCGAATTCCTTGCCCCAAGGGTATGTCCCTGTTTGTGCCCCAGAGTACGTTGTCCTCGTTGAAGGGTGATAGGGTTTTACCGCGAGAGGGTTGGTAATTTGAAGAACTCTTCGATTCCGAGAAGGTATTTTTTGAGTAGATGAAAGTCGAGATACGTCTTTTTGAATACTTCGAATAGTAGTAAGGTGCTCGAGGGATGCTTGCCCCTTCGAGAAGATGTATCTTCTCGAACACTTCATGCAGTAATATGGTGCTCGAGGGATTGTTGCCCTTTCGAGGAGATGTATCTCTTGAAACTCAAACCTTCGAGATTGCCCCTTGCTAATTATTCTTCTCGATCAGCTGTGGAGCAAGTGCAGCTCCTCGATTATTTGTGCAATCGAAAGCTTCTTTGTACTACTTGTCGGCTGACGTCTTCTTGGCCAAACAAAGATAATTTTTTGCGTGATTTTCTTGTTGCAAAATTGATGAGAATCATGTAGCCTTCCATGGAGGTTCTCCTAGTGAGGGGAATGAGTTAGTCCTTCATTCTAGATTTGGAATGCCAAGTTTACTTTGCAGGCCAATCAAGGAAGAAAGGATGGATCTTGACTACCTATGTGATAGGGAGTTGGTTCAAGAGAGCTATGATCAAGGTGATGAGAATGTCATTAACTTTGGGGTGCAAACCAAAGGAGATGAAGACCTCATGGAAATAAGTGCTGAAGAGTATCAAGAGAGTTTGACTCTGTGTGCTCCATGAAGATCATTGATCAAAGCTAGTGAGAAGAGTCATTTAGGTTCATGAGTGGACGGCCTATTTGATCAAAGTGTTCAAGATTGAGTCCATTGCTACACAATTGGATAGGTTGCAAACTATCTTAATTGTTTCAAGTGTTTTTCCAATCTTTTGGAGTCAATAAGGTGAATTCTACAAGTTTTGGAGTAAATTGGAGGTTTCTACAACTTGAGGGGCGCAATACCAATATTCCACTTTTGGAAGGGCGTTCAAGACATTTTACTTCAATAATTTGGAGCTGAATTTCGAGATTAGAGTCATTGTCTAAGTCTAGGAGTTATTTTCGAATTTTATCTAGTTAAATAAGTCATGTGGACTGAATTAAGCTAGAGTGTTTTGATTAGGAGTCTTAGATTCCTTCTAGATATTATCCTACTTGAGGATAAGTCATTTAGATAAGGTTTCCTAGATTTTAGATAGAGTCAAAGAGATCAAGTACTCTTCTACTTTTACTCCTTGTGAGATAAGATTAGAGAGTCCTAATTGGTCTTCTTTTTAGTGGTGCTGGCCGAAAAATTCAAGCCTATATATAGGAGGCTTGGCCGAATTTTAGAAGCACTCTTGAGTGGTCATTTTTGTTGTCTCTTTTGAGAGTTTTTCCTGTGAGGAATTTTTGTTAAATGGAGTGTCCATTTTTCGTGTCAAGTATGATTAAACCAAGAGGGTTTTCATCTTGTCTTGGATCTTTTTGATCTTGCAGAAACCATTCTTTTTCAAGTATGTTTCTTGATAGAATTGTTTTAAAACTAAACTTCTTATTTTCATACTACTTCTAGTAGTTCGATTGATGAGCCTTTCCTTTGGCTTGGTGTTCGAATTTCATGATGAGTGTGTTCATGAGATCCATTGTGGGGTTTGTCCTACTTTTGTTGGATGAGTTGTGCTTTGGCATAAGCATTTTGAGATAGTGTATGTGTTGCATATCTTTGGTTGGTTATGAAGATTACTAATCAATAGTATTCCTTCATAGTTGGGCATTGTTTGCTCCTGCCTTTCTTGAGTCTCTTGATTAATGACTGATCGAGTATATTGAATGGTGTCCTTGCTATTCTTAGTGTGGGTTGTTGTTTAATTTGAATCTTTCATGGATAATGTGTTCTTTGCTGGGTTTGAGTTAAGAGATAGAAT
Organism: Oldenlandia corymbosa var. corymbosa; assembly: GCA_949775105.1. Lineage (NCBI taxonomy): Eukaryota > Viridiplantae > Streptophyta > Magnoliopsida > Gentianales > Rubiaceae > Oldenlandia > Oldenlandia corymbosa. Next base: position 5,490,401 of record OX459123.1, read on the forward strand.
CACTTAGATAAACGATCGTCTTACTGTGAATTTTCCGCACTCTTTTGAGTTTCACGGGATAGACAAAATTATCTTCGTACCTTCTTGTTGATGGTTGCATTAACGAAATTTGCTTCGTCTACGAGATTGCTATCAGTTTCTTGGTATCAGAGCTTGGATTATCTTAGTGATGGTATTAATTGATATTGTCATATCAATTCCTATTATCAATTTGATTTTCGAGAGATTTCTTCTTAGTTGGGAACTTCATAGTTCTTTGTTTTGAGAATATCTTGAATTACCACGGAATCCGTTACTTGGTGTGGTGATCGAGCTTTGTGCTACTTAACGAGTAGTACTATCTTTATTTGTTTCAAGGTTCCTTCTTGTTTTGGAATGGGGTGTTGAAAAAATAAATCAAATTCTTGTGAAAACTACGTTTTCAAAATTGATCTTGTCTTTTGTGTGGTTGTGCGAGACTTCTTACACATTTGTTTGATCTTGTAGTGTTATTTTAAGGTCTATGCGAGAGCTTGATGATGGTACGTTGGTATCTAATCAAAGTGGGCGCTACATCTTGAAATTTATCCTTGATTTGCAAGTAGAGAACTGTTTCTCCTATGAGCAAGTTAGTGGATCTTATGTGTTGGATCTTTAAGGAGAGAATTGATGCCAAAGAAGAGCTTCTTGCTCGAGATAGCCTTTTCTTTCTAAAGAGATGTCTTTACATAAGGAAGATTTGAGAGTTTATCTTGTGGTAAACATCTTAGATCTATTCTTTGAAAGGTGAAGGTTAATGATTTTGTACTTTCTACATAAAGTATAAATGAAAAAGCCTTCCTTCTTGTTTGTTTCATTTGAATCTAATGAGTAAAATGGAATTTATGGATTTTCAATTCATGAAAATTTCATAGAGACCGAATTTTGTTTAATCTTAGTGTCAAAAGATTTTTCAAAAGTAACAATGTTGGTTTTCCTGTTTTCTCGAGTTCTACACTTTGAGTTTGAGTTAAAACTTTCTTTGTCAAGTGATGAGGAATGAATTTTAGTGATATCAGTTTTGGTATCAAAGTGTTTTAAGGTCTTTGAGGTTGAATTGTGCCAACTTTGAGGATTGAAGTCTTTGACTTGTGTTCTAAAACCTTGATTTTCGAGAGTAGGGTCGAAAATTGAGTGAAGTTTTTCTAAAAAGATTTTCTTAATGTATGACAAGAAATCTTATAGGTTTTGAGATGTATTCTCAAAGTTTACATATTTGGTTGTTGAAAAATTGATTTTCAATGGTCACTTATGAAGATGGCATTGTTAAGTCATTGAGTTTTCAGAATGATTTGTGTTAAATTTAGTATTATGAAGCAAATGTCATAATTGAATAAGGAACTTTAATTTCCTACTTCATTATAATTATGGTGTTCTTGTTACTTTATTTGCCATGGATTATTTTGGTAAAAAGTGATCTTTGTTAATTCCAAGTACAATTTGGAAAAGGGTTTTTAGAAAGATTCTAAAAGTTGTTGTCCATTTTTGGAAAGTGGTAATTTTCAAGTTTCCTTTTTAAGTGAGTCAAAAGTAATTTTTCAAATTTTAACTATGTGGTAAAAGGTTAATAGCCGAAAATTTGCTGACTTTTTGCATGTGTGTGCGTGTGATTTATGTGTTATTCTAAGCCTAGTTGGTTTTGAATTTTAGAGTCATAGTATAGCCGAAATTGTGAAGCTAAAACTTAGGTTTTCCTAATCCTAATTGAACTTGAATTTTGGTTGTCTATTTGTGTTACACTTGGAGACCTATTTGGTCTTGTATTTGTGTGTTCACATGGCCGAAAATTTTAGCTCTAAAATTAAGGTCATTGAGTCCAAATTGTGTTATGATTTGAGTCCTATTCGGTTTTGGATTTTTGTGTTCACATTGGCCAAAAATTTGTAGCCATTGTTTCCTAATTGTAATACAATTTTATTGTGTGTTTTATTTAAGTCCTACTTGGATTTAAATACTAATTTTTGCATGTGTAAATTATAATTTCAGTGAGATTATAATTAGAGTTTTAAAGTGAGTCTATTTTCGAAAACTATTGAGATAAGGAAGTATTATCCTAATCTGAAAATTTTTTAGTCTTCTAATACATTTGTGCATGTGTGTGGCCGTGTATTTGAGTCCTTTTAGTAGTAGGGGAGTCGAAAATTTTATCTCTAATAAGTAGGGATGAGTTTTCTTAATTTGTGTCCAAAAAGGATTATGTTTACCTAAGTTTTAGGACTCTATCCTTGTCTATACATATGAGGCCGGTTTTTCTTCTTCTTTATTCCACATTGTCGAGCAGCCTTCATCAATTAGGGGGGGAATATTTTTGAGAAAATTTAGGTCCTATCTTGTAGGAGTTTTCTTGCACAAAAAGACTTGCATTGCCTATAACTAGGAGTGCTGTTTTTCGAAAATTCTCACATCACTCTACTCCAATTTTCTTCTTCTTTCTTGCTGCCGAGATCAAAAGAGAAAAGCAAGAGAAGCACTCTTCTCTTTAATTCTGAAATTTTTGAGAGTTGTGTTCTTAAAAGCACAAGAGAGTTTTTGTTTTTGGGGAGAGCTTTATTTGAACCTTCCTTTGGTTCTTTGGGGGGTTTTGGCCGAACCATACTTTGGTTCTAGGATTCAAGAAGTTTTTGTGTAGTAAACAAGGCACATTACTTCTTTTGTTGGTGGATTCTTAGAATTGTTGAGCAAAGATGTCATCCGGATTTGCTGGTTGTACTCAAATCGCTTCAAAGAGTGTAGAGGGTCGCATGGAGGCTCAAGTACAGCTCATGAAGAGTCAAATTGACTTCCTACATGATGCTTTGGCCGAGGTTAAGGAGGCAAACCGAGACTTGTCTCAAATGCTTTCAAATCAGCAAGACAAAGCTATGGTAAGTTTTGAGAAAATTGCTGAAAATTTAAGAGTCTTTTGTGATCGTTTTGAAGTTAAACAAGTACCCTCGTATGCTGGAATGTTGCAAGTGTCATTGCCTTTGTTTTATGGTTGTCATAGAGAATATGATACTTGGGAAAAGAGCATAGAGAATTTGTTTGTGTTGCTTAACATAGAGAAAGAGAGTGAGAAAATAGCCTTACCTATAGGTTGTTTTCGTTCTAATTCTTTGAATTGGTGGAAGCTAGTTTCAAATATCTATTCGCATTATTGGTATCGTAATTTGGATGATTGGAATGATTTGAGAAGTGCTTTGCGAGAAAGATATGCTAGTACTAACACCTTTGATGAAGCAAAAGTGAAGTTGCTCAATTGTAAGCAGAATGGTAGATCCATTCAATCTTACTTTGAGGAATTAGAGGGGTTGTTTCTGAGTTCAGAAGTGGATGAGAACGACTACATGTTGACAGACCGTTTCCACTATGGCTTGGACAAGTGTTTCAAACAACATCCAAAGATAAGGAGACAATCAAGGCTCTATGAGGCATACTATGCTGCCTTAGAAGTGGAAAGAGAGCATGATGCTTCTTGTGGTTCGAATGGTCCAATTGAGGATCAAGGGTTGGTGTTTGGAGCTGAAGATGGAGATTAACGGGCTTGTATCTTCCGTACTAAGTGTTCGGTTGGGTGGTCCAATGAAGTTGATTTGGTAATCGACGGTGGGTCGAGTACAGATTGTGTAAGTGAGGAATTCTGCATAGCAAACGGAATTAAGATGGATCCGCATACTAGACCATACAAGCTTCAATGGTTGAGTGAAGAGATGGTTGTGGATGTTACTAAAAAGGCCATGGTACCTTTTCATATTGGTGAGTATAGGGATGAAATTTACTTTGATATAATTTCTATGTCTCTTTGTGATATTTTGCTAGGTAGGCCTTGGCAGTCAGATGTAGATGCTGTGCACCATTGCTCGAAGAATATCTTTGTCTTTACTAAAGAGGACAGAAAATACATTCTTAAGCCTTTGGCTTATGAAGAATCTGAATCTGTGCGAGAGAAAAGACGTAAGATAACCTATACACAAGGGAGAGAAAAAGTCGAGCGAGTGACGCAAGAAAGTAAAAATGGTCACGATGAGGTAAGACTTGAGGCGAGAGAAAACCATGAAAATAGCGTGGAAAAAGAAATAAATGCACGCAATGAGAGAAAATCAGAGTGTGGTGAGGGTGAGGATTTTACTAACCCTTATATCTCGTTTGTTCCTTGTGCAGGTATAGAGGTTGATGATTCGAGGACGAATCCTCTTAAAGAAGGAGGGGATGATGAGAATCATGTAGCCTTCCATGGAGGTTCTCCTAGTGAGGGAATGAGTTAGTCCTTCATTCTAGATTTGGAATGCCAAGTTTACTTTGCAGGCCAATCAAGGAAGAAAGGATGGATCTTGACTACCTATGTGATAGGGAGTTGGTTCAAGAGAGCTATGATCAAGGTGATGAGAATGTCATTAACTTTGGGGTGCAAACCAAAGGAGATGAAGACCTCATGGAAATAAGTGCTGAAGAGTATCAAGAGAGTTTGACTCTGTGTGCTCCATGAAGATCATTGATCAAAGCTAGTGAGAAGGGTCATTTAGGTTCATGAGTGGACGGCCTATTTGATCAAAGTGTTCAAGATTGAGTCCATTGCTACACAATTGGATAGGTTGCAAACTATCTTAATTGTTTCAAGTGTTTTTCCAATCTTTTGGAGTCAATAAGGTGAATTCTACAAGTTTTGGAGTAAATTGGAGGTTTCTACAACTTGAGGGGCGCAATACCAATATTCCACTTTTGGAAGGGCGTTCAAGACATTTTACTTCAATAATTTGGAGCTGAATTTCGAGATTAGAGTCATTGTCTAAGTCTAGGAGTTATTTTCGAATTTTATCTAGTTAAATAAGTCATGTGGACTGAATTAAGCTAGAGTGTTTTGATTAGGAGTCTTAGATTCCTTCTAGATATTATCCTACTTGAGGATAAGTCATTTAGATAAGGTTTCCTAGATTTTAGATAGAGTCAAAGAGATCAAGTACTCTTCTACTTTTACTCCTTGTGAGATAAGATTAGAGAGTCCTAATTGGTCTTCTTTTAGTGGTGCTGGCGAAAAATTCAAGCCTATATATAGGAGGCTTGGCCGAATTTTAGAAGCACTCTTGAGTGGTCATTTTTGTTGTCTCTTTTGAGAGTTTTTCCTGTGAGGAATTTTTGTTAAATGGAGTGTCCATTTTTCGTGTCAAGTATGATTAAACCAAGAGGGTTTTCATCTTGTCTTGGATCTTTTGATCTTGCGAAACCATTCTTTTCAAGTATGTTTCTTGATAGAATTGTTTTAAAACTAAACTTCTTATTTTCATACTACTTCTAGTAGTTCGATTGATGAGCCTTTCCTTTGGCTTGGTGTTCGAATTTCATGATGAGTGTGTTCATGAGATCCATTGTGGGGTTTGTCCTACTTTTGTTGGATGAGTTGTGCTTTGGCATAAGCATTTTGAGATAGTGTATGTGTTGCATATCTTTGGTTGGTTATGAAGATTACTAATCAATAGTATTCCTTCATAGTTGGGCATTGTTTGCTCCTGCCTTTCTTGAGTCTCTTGATTAATGACTGATCGAGTATATTGAATGGTGTCCTTGCTATTCTTAGTGTGGGTTGTTGTTTAATTTGAATCTTTCATGGATAATGTGTTCTTTGCTGGGTTTGAGTTAAGAGATAGAATCACTTAGATAAACGATCGTCTTACTGTGAATTTTCCGCACTCTTTTGAGTTTCACGGGATAGACAAAATTATCTTCGTACCTTCTTGTTGATGGTTGCATTAACGAAATTTGCTTCGTCTACGAGATTGCTATCAAAAATCGGAGCAACGAATAACATCGTGGCTGCGAAAGATACAAAAGATTTCGTGCTTCGCTAAGAAATTTATTTGGTTGTGAAGACCAAACAAATCGGTCCCACTGGGCGTGCCACTTGACGAAGCATGGATCTGCACGGTGTCTTAGGACGGGCAGCGATAATGATCTAGGCAGCGGCGGACGGCCAAAAACCTACAAGACAGAGCCTCGGGTGTCTCCCGAGGGTAGACTCTCTGATGCTTAAGTCAATAAGGGAATAAAGAGAATAGAGAGAGAACGATGCGTATTGTGTGTACAAGATGTAGAGGTTGGTAGAGGATGTGTATTATTAGAGAGACACCACCTCTTTATATAGAGGTGGTGTTACCTGTTTCTGAAACCCTAGCGGAATAGCATTATGCGGTGGCTTAATCTCCAAATAACCTAATCCTAGGCCAATAGGCCTAGGTTTCAGTTTGGACTCATCAGTTATAATTCACAACATGAAACTACGGATTCTTACCTAGTCCTAAACCAACAAGGATAATAATTCAAATTTAAAATTTTAATTTGTGCCTAGAATAGATAGTTCAAGTCCTCCTTTCAGCATTGTTGTCTATTTTTTTCCCCTATTTACTTAATTTCCTTCCGCATTAATCATAAGGATTGACCGTAATGAAAATATTACTCCGTGTCTAAAATATAATATTTTTCTTTATACAAAACTCAAAATACAATGTGTACTATTTTTTTTGGGATGGAAGAGTAATATATTACTGAATTTTTATTTAATTGTAACTATATGTTCATGTGATGGTATATATATTCGTAAACTGTTAAGGTATTAGTATTTTTGCTTTTTTATGTACATTTCTTCGTATCCACTGTCGGATAATTAATTAATCAAGTACAGGAATTTCACATGATTAGATAAACCGAAGTACAATCAAAATAATGATATCTGTAGTCTCGCTTGTAACCTTGCCGACATTGATATAACAAAGAAAAAAGAACAATGCCTAAAAAATTAACTCTTAACAAGAAAAGGAAACAATTATTGAAAATAACAATTATTATTCAAGTTTTTATTTTTTGAAAAAGAATATTCAACTTATTTGTATCACCACTACCATTTAAAGCTTCAATCTGAGATCAACTTTTTCTTCCATATTACCTTTCCGGCTATATGAAGAGTTTTGATCATTTTGGACAATCTCCTTATTTGGTGCTGGAAAAAGGCTAAGTAAAGGTGGCTGCCCATGGATAGTTCCTTTGTCATCGAAACGACTTCCGAAACTAGATTCAGCAAACGCAGATGGTTGTGAGCCCAAATGAGTTGCAGGAGGAGCCAGCTTGAGAAAATCACCAGTTAGCCGCATGTTTTCTGTTGACTTTACCTCATAGCGGTTCGGTTCCGATGGAGCAGTTGATTTTGAAGGATCTTCTCCTCTGATATCGCAGAAAACGGGAGTACGCTTAAACTTCATTGCTGGTGCTGGCAGAGATTCCATACCAAACGGGTGTGATCTCTTCACGCCGGCGCCGGCCATCTTCGTCATAGATGAAAAAGAAGGTGGTTGCGGAAATCGCTGAGATCTAGTTTGCAAACCATTTGGGATTGCAAAATCGAAACCAAATTCACCATTTCTCCGCACATTAGGCCTTTTTGCACCATCACAAACATGACCATATCCCATATTAAAGAACTTAGGGAAATGAACTAGGTTAGGATTCAATGGATCAAAATTTGGTGGTGGGATTGTTGTTGTCTGAACAAAGAATTTGGCTGTTGCAAAGTGGCGAAACAAGGGGAAGTAAAACAGCTATGATTTGGTGGGGACAACAAAAGTAAACCTTTTCTGTTCTCTTCCTCAATTCTAATCTTTTCAAGCATGGCTACGCCTAAACCTCTTCTTGCTACTTTCTTCTCTTTCATCATTTTGATAGTTTCTAATACTACTTTTCTCCTGTCGCTACATATATACATATATATGTATATATATATATGTATATATATATGTATATATGTATATATGTATATGTATATACACACACGATTGGGGAGAGTAATTATGATCATTTGTAAGGAAAACCCACAAAGACAGGACCATAATTTCTGTTCATCAGCTCCAACATCGCCACACAATCCTGAGAGACGTAAGAGAAAATCTTAATGGGAACCCAATTCATGGAGGGTTTAAAAACGGAAAGCAAATCAAATTGTGTAATCTAAGCAAATTTAAAAACGCGGGAATAGGAGGAAGACGGAGACTGAAAACTTCATGTTATTTTATAGACTGCATAAAATCTCGGAGGTTAATTAGACTTAAAACAGGCAACTCATCACAAAGCCTTCAATTCCAACATTAAATACAAGTAAATATCCCTTGTTTTTCTGAAGAATAGAATCTGGGAACTTCGATTTGTTTCACATCCAGCGACCAGCTATTATTGTGTCTGAAAATACATCCCCCAACCCGGACATTAAGAAATCAGAGATATTTACAATAATTCACGCGTAGAAAATAAATAAACTAGTTCATCATGCTTTTTCTTTTTTTCACAGTTTAACGTGAATTACATTGGAGGAAAAATATAATTAAAAATAATGGGATAATCACTAACGCGAATAACCAATAAAAAATACTTTTAGTTTAATAAGACCTTGCGGCCGACATCCCCAACTTTCTTAATAATTTTAGGGGAAAAATTAATGTGCAAATAATGATTTGAAAGTTACCAAAAGGATTTGTACCCAGAAAAAAAAAAGGGAATTGCCTAAAAAGGATTGGTTGTCATTACAAATTATGACTATTATTTGTAAATGATGGATTGTATAAGAGTGGCGGGCCTCCCTTATTTTTTTTGATGATATACCTTTATATATTTTTTTTTTCGCCATTTGCTACATTTTTCTATATATTTTCCTCTTTATTCTTAGATCCTGACTCCAACCACTAATGTAAACAAAAGCGTCTAGAATATCCTTTAATGATGTACTGCCTCTATCCTAACAAAATAATCCACGTTAAATTTTTAAATTTGTACTAAAACTAGTACAAATCAAAAAAAACTCAATGTGGAACTATATCTTTGGATAGAAGGAGAGTATTATATTTAATATGTGTGATAAATTATAAATTTTTAATAAAAAAAGGAAAACAAAAAAAAACCCGAAAAAGAAGGATGTGAAAAAGGAAAAGTATTGATTGGGGAAACAAATTTGTTGTTTTATGAATGAACAGATGTGTTGAGGAAGCTATCCCATTGATACCGTAGTGGTATTTTCATCAATTGCTGAAATCGACAAAAGGACTAAGACGTAAGTAACTATCTATCATTCGCCTACTATTTCAGTTAGAACATAATGTTATTGGTGCTTTTATTATGAAAATATCTTAGTTGGTAGTATAATTTCGGCCTTACTCTTTCATTGTATACTTAAGAAACTATCCAGGCACTCCAAAGTACATTAAAGGTCAATATCTCATGTCCATTACTGTACTCTTTTAAATCGCAGCAATATGGAGACAGAAATTCAAAAATACATAAGCATAATGATACATTTTTCGTTTAGCAAAAGTAAAATTTTATTTTTTTTAACTTTTGTACCGAAACATCACACCCTCTTTTAGTAAAAAAAAAAAAAAAAAGAATGAGGAAGGGGACCTGTACTCTTTTAAAATTGCAGCAATCAGTGACAAATTCAAAAATACTTTAGCAAAATGATACAATTTTCATTTAGCAAGCGTACAATTATAATTTTTTCAAAATTTGAACCGAAAAATCAAACACTCCTTTACTAGGGAAAAAAAAAAACCAGAAAGGGGAGCAACCACCCTTACTGGTCCCTGACTCCGCAACTGGCACCACAGCTTGAGCGGACTTCATAATCAGAGTGTTAATCTCGTGTGCTCAGATGTTTTCTTACAGAAGTTTGCATTTACTTTAGTTGGATTATATGGTCTTTCATTGACGAAACCAGGGTTCGTTGTTTTAAACCAAACCTTTTATTTTATTAAGGCGGAAGAACTATTCGTTTGAAACATCAGATGTATGACAACCGTTCCCCTAGTCATTTGAATCACGCCTCTTCGAGATATGGTAAAGAGGATGAATATGCATTAAACTTCCATGAAGCATCTTTAGAACTTAGTTATTCTTATACCACCGATTAATCCCCTAAACTGGGATCTAACTGGAAAGGGTTCTGTAATGCCTATAATTTGGTGAGAAGTTTTATCCTAACAAGGAGCACCATTCCCCCCTCTTGAATTTGAGATTATGGATCAAAGAATCGGATTCAAGAACTAGTGTTTGTCAATTTGGAGTCAAGAACGACTTTACTTTGTTGAATTGGTATATTGTCTTTCGTCAACTTTACAGCTCTGTATATACAGGTATATATACTAAGTATTCCAGCTATACTAAGCATGCTCATCGCGTATATACTAACTAACTAGCCACGTCAGCTAACTAACAAATATTCCGGACGTATTATTTACAAGTATAATGATATTTACAACTAAGTCCTAATGATTTACAACTGCACAATTTTATGCTGCTGAAAATTTCCTTCAAGGTGGCTTATGATCAAACTGTGTTGATGAACCATCCTGATCTTCATTGTCTACATTCCCTCCGCAAGCTGATGCTTGAAAAGTACTCTTCAAGCCAAGCTTGGACAACATCTTTGTGAAGAGAGGGAAGGGCAGTGACTTAGTGAAAATATCTGCCACTTGATCCTGAGAAGCAACATGGAGAGGGACTAAGAATCCTTGCTGGAACTGATGGCGAACAAAATGGCAATCAACCTCTAATTGCTTTATTCGTTCATGAAAGACGGGATTCTTAGTTATATACATTGCAGCCTGGTTATCACACATCAGAGGTATTGCTAACTACAATGGCACATGAAGATCATGAAGAAGATAGGCCAGCCACATCATTTCTCTGGTGGTAAAGCTCGTACTCCGCTATTCTGCTTCAACTGAGGAGCATGAGACAGTCCCTTGTTGTTTAGTTTTCCATGAAACAAGGGAAGAACCAAACAAGATACAAAAATCTGATATAGATTTCCTGTCAACTGGATCTGAATTCCAATCAACATCACTGTATGCTGTCAGTTGAGGAGTGTTCTGAACACCATAGAAAAGAACATGGGAAGGAGTTCCTTTAAGTTATTTCATCACATGAACCATAGCATTCCAGTGATCTTTACAAGGTTTATGTACATACGTACTTAACTGCTGGACTGCAAACTGAATGTCTAGCCTGATGAAGCTGAGATAGAGTAATTGGCCTACTATTTTCCTATAATTGGCAGATTCTTCAATAGGTAACCCTGGCTGATCACTGAATTGACGGCCCTTGGGAAGTAGAGTAGTGGTAGGTTTACATCCCAAAAGACCAGCTGATTGAATGAAATCTAAGATATATTTCCTTTGATTTAGATACAGACCTTTGTTGGATCTTGTGATTTCAATTCCCAGAAAGTGTTTTGCATTGCCCAAGTCTTATACGGTAAAAGCTACATCCAAAGGCTTCTTTACTGACAGAATGGCTTGTTCATCAGGTCCTGTGATCAAGATGTCATCTACATAAACCAGCAAGGCAAGAAACTCACCATTGTAATCTTTAATGAAGAGACAAGGATCATGAAGTGACTGATGAAAACTAAGATTTTGAATTCTGGAACAAAATTCAACATTCCATTGTCTAGAAACCTGTTTTAGACCATATAAAGACCGGTTGAGTTTGCAAACTTCACCTGGAGAAGCCTTGTTGTATCCTTCTAGGGGTAACATGTAGACTTTTTCTTCCAAATAGCCATGTAAAAACGCATTGTTGATGTCCAATTGATGAATGAACCACCTTTTTGATGTTGCTACTGTAGAAGTAGCCTGACAGTCACTATTCTTGCAACTAGGGAGAAACTATCATAAAAGTCTTCTCCCTCAATCTGGTTCTATTCTCTTGCAACCAATCTTGTGTTGAGTCTTTCTATATTACCATCTGAACAATACTTGACCTTGAACACCCATTTACAGCCATTGGGTTTCTTTCCAAGAGGTAAATTGGTGAGTTCCTTGGTCTGATTAGTCTACAAGGCATCAATCTTAGTTTTCATAGCTTGAAGCCAACCTGGATGCTGATTTGCTTCTGTACAGTTTGCTGGTTCTGTGATGCTGTCTACTTTGGCTAGAAAAGACACATGAGCTACTGTACAATTGGTAAGTGGATAAAAAGGAAAACTGTGGGGTGTGAATTGTGAAAACTCATGCATTGGATCAGTATAACTGTGAATAGACAATGTTTTTTCAGGTACATATTCATTCATCCATTTGGGAGTATGTCTGACCCTATTACTTTTCCTGAGTGGGATAAGTGTAGTAGAAACTGGAGGATCAGATACAATATCTAGAGGAGGTAATGATTGGGTTGTACTATCAGAAGAATGGTTGATGGGTATATGCTAATCATCAGAAGAATGAGAAGGATAAGTATTATCAGTAAGTGGATTAGTGCAAGTAAAATGATCCTGTGGAGGTGAATGATGCTCAGAATGTAAGAAAGGATCATCAGTTAGAAGAGGAAAGTGATCATATTCAGAACCAAATTGTGGCTTATTTGATATCTGAGAAGGTGTATCCTTCTGTGAGAAAGGAAATGTACTTTCATGAAAATTACATCCCTTCAAACAAAACCTTTCTTGGAGTCTAAATCATACAATTTGTAAGCCTTTTGGCCCTGAGCATATCCAGTAAAAACTTACCTGAGGGCCCTAGGATCAAATTTTGTTTTATTTGGATAAGTATTGGTTGCAAAGCATAAGCATACGAACACTTTAAGATGATGAAAATCTGGATCTTTGGAGAATAAAAGGTGATAAGGAGTCTTCCACTTTAAAGGAGGTTAAGGGATTCCATTTATGAGGTACGTAGTTGTTAACAAGGCTTCCCCTCAAAAATGTTTTGGAAGACTTGAATGTAATATTAAGGATCTAGAAACCTCTAGGAGATGCTTATGTTTACGCTCCACAACACTATTTTGTTGTGGTCTATAAACACAAGATCTTTGATGTAAGATGCCAAAACCTTTTAAGAGTTCTGGCATTCAAAGCTGAGGAATTCTGAACCATTATCGGTTCTAATGGCTTTCACTGTTTTACCAAACTGTGTTTGGACCATTTTCAAGTAATCTGCTAAAATGGAAACTATTTGTGACTTATATTACATAAGGTAAGTCCAACTGGAACGGCTATAATCATAAACTAGAGTTAAAATAGTGTGCTCCACTAAGGGATTACTGGGAATGAGGACCCCAAATGTCAATATGAACAAGATCAAAAATTGACAAAGACTGAATAGAACTAGTAGGAAACTTTATTCTTTGTTATTTAGCCAAAGGGCAAATATTACACTGTTTTGAAGTAAAACCATCATTCACATTAATCAATCCTAGATGCTTGATGGTTAAATCAGGTACATAACCTAATCTCTAATGCCAAATGGCATTATTACATTTAGTATTGGATAAGAAACATTTCCTATGATTGAGATACAAAACAAATGGATGATTCACATGAACTTGCATGAAACTCAATATAGTCTCTTGTGAAAATGATTTGTGGTCCAAAACATACAACTTGTTCACAACTTTTCCAACTGCAAGAAGCTTTCTTGTCATTTGGTCCTGCAACAAGCAGAAGTTTGTTGAGAACAAACAGTCAATTTTAGAGGCAGTGGCTAATTTACTGACTGAAATCAGGTTATATTTGAACAATGGAATGTGCAAAAAGTCCATGAGTTGCAAATTGTTGCAAAGGTTAATTGTGCCTATGTGATCTACACTTTTCATACTTCCATCTGGTAAACTAACTGGTGCTTACTCTGAAACGAGATTAAAAGATGCAAACAGGCTCAAAAGGTAACTCATACGACTAGTAGCTCCTGTGTCTAAAAACCAAATAGTAATTAACACCAATTTCTCTTCAAAACTCAAAGAATTTAAGGCAGTGAAAGTGCTCATACCTGCAAAGTCATGATAATGAGCAAAATTCACCCAATCAAAACTCCCTTCAGCTGGTTGCTTGCCTTTCATTAGCCTTCCCATATCCTGTTGTAACTTTATCAAGCATTCATAAGAGTTTGTATATCTGTATTATCATCATTGGAGCCCATTGCTTGCTGTTCTGCATTAACATCCACTAGGTTGGTTGAATGATTGTTTGATCTTTGAAATTGTGGTTGTGGCTTCTTACCTTCCATATGGTTATCATTCGACCACTCAGGATAACCAATGATCCGAAAACATGAATCCTTAACATGTCCATTCATATTACAATGATCACAGAATAAAAGTTTCTTCGGAGCCTTATCTCTCCTAAAATCATTTTCCCTAGCGGTTTTGTTGAACTTATACCTGTAAACATAGCTGAGTCTATAGAATTACCTTCAAATTGCAGGAACTTCATAGCACTTTGATCTGTCACATTGTTGGAAATCACACTGACCTGAGTCTGCTTCTCAACTGTCAACACCATAGAATAGGCTTTCTTCACATTTGGCATTGGCTCCATCAGAAGAATTTGATTTCCAACAGCAGAATAACAATCATTTAGACCAGTCAGAAATTGGTAAAGTCTGTTCTTACCATCCCTAGCTCCACCTATCTTGAAATGACAAGTACAAAGACCACATTCACATTCCTCGGCCGGATCCAGAACATTCAGTTCATCCCGTAGTCTCTTGATTCTTGAATAATAAGACGCCATCATTTCCTTGAGCAATTGTGCAGATCTCTCTTCGAAGGTGATAAATCTACGGACCGTTCTTAGTTCCATGCTTGTATTTCAACTCTTCCCAAAGTTCTGATGCCGTTTCTGCCAGAGTATAGTTTTCAACAAGTCCTGGTGAAATTGAGTTAAGAATCCATACTACCTCCGTATCGTTTACTCTTACCCACTGCTCAAATTCAGGACTGCGAGGATTAGGTCTGCCATAACTCCTTGTGATGAATCCTAATTTGTTTTGCGAACCAAGAGCTCTGTGCATTGTGTAACTCTAGGCAACATAATTGTAATATTTAAGCTGGATGTTGATCGGAGTTAAAGTTGAATTATCAGAGGCAAGTAGTATGAGTGGGTGATTGTATCCACCAAAGTTGATAGCATCATACTTTCGCCGTCGATTTTGTGTTTCTCCTCTTCATTTGATCTCTTGATCTTCTGGTATTGTTGCCATAATTTCCGTCAATCTTGGGCCAAAAATTAGAAACGGAAGCTTGGTGGTGATTCTATGGCTATCCAAGCAGGATTATTCCTGCTCTGGTACCATCTTGAATTTGAGATTATGGATCGAAGAACAACTTTACTTTCTTGAATTGGCATATTGTATTTCGTCAACTTTACAAGTCTGTATATACAGGTATTATACTCAATATTCCAGCTATACTGAGTGTGCTAATCACGTATATACTTTCTAACCTGCCATGTCACCTAACTAACAAGTATTCCAGACGTATTATTTACAGGTATAATGATATTTACAATTAAGTCCTTATGATTTACAACTGTACAATTTTATGTTGTTGAAAACTTCCTTCAAGGTGGCTTATGATCAAACTGTGTTGATGAACCATCCAGATCTTCATTGTCTACATCCCTGGTAAGCATATATAATATGAGTCGAGACATCATGAAGTGTCACTACAGCATCACGAATACCTTTTCATCGATCTCCTAATATGATAACATCGGTCAAGATATCGTGAAATTCCGTAAAGAGAATGATGATCGCTTGCCTATCGAATTCCATCTATGTAACATTCATGACACTGAAGTTACCCTTCAGTCCCTAACATATACTGTGGATGATACTCATTACTGTCTAGGAGCTTGATTGCCAAATTCCTCCTTTTCTATATCTCACGGGTTAGGCCAAACGTTACTTTAACTAGTAAAAATTCCCTATGAAGTATATCATAACTGAGGCCTTGGCTTTTGTTCTATACAAAATGACTGAAGCGAATTTAGCTATGTCAATCCGCTATTTATTGATAGTCCTAATGATGATTCTTATGTACTCATTTTTTCCTAAAACTGAGAAAGGCGTCTTTCACACCCCTTCATTGTGGTTAAGGTTAAAACTTCGGGCATGGCCAGTTTCCATACTATGGGGGGCGGTGTGTTGATAACATAAAAACATATACCCTTTTAGCAGGCATTTCTTACTCATTTCTACTTATAATTTAGTGTCAATTAGTTAGGATTAGTTTACTTTTGGGGTAATTTTGAAGTTTAGGAATCTCAGAGGGCCAATATAGAAAATCAGCATAAATGAGGGTCGAATTGGACAAAAAAAAGACATTTAAATGGACTGGAATGGAAGCTGTTGGAAAATGAGCTATTGGAAGATCGATCAGAGCTGAAGCAAGTGAAGAAATCCCTCCTATGGAAGGAAGATTGATAGCAGATGGACTCAAGTGGAAGAATCTGCAGCAACAACCTCAATGGAGGAAGAAGAAATGGCAACTACTCTACCGCCAAGTTGCTGTTGCAAATACTGTTGTTGCTGTCAATCAGGAAGAGCCAAGGCTAAATTCTTGCTGCCAAAGGAAGGAATTGCTTCGATCGTCCAAAAGAAACTATGCTAAGGCATTCCATTCTGAAGCTGCAGATGTTAAACTTGTGCCACTCAATATTTTAAGGCAAATTGTTGTAATCCAGAACCCTCCAGTCATTGAAGCTACAGCGGTTGCATCTGCAGGTGGTGAAGGGGGAGTAGATCATAATGCTGCAGGTAGTGAATCCGGACCAGATCATAACCATCTATCAAGATCAAGAAAGTCGCTTCTCCATTCAAAGGCAAAGCAGGCTCTCACACCAATTCAGGATACGCCAATTTCATCAACTGCAGCTGTGAGCACTATTGGTGGAAATCAAACAACTCCAATTTCTGAGCCTGCACCAAAAAATCAAACCCCGGTTCAGAAAAGAACAAAGTCAGCACGCTAATCAAAAAGGAAAAATGCCGGAATATCAAACCAGAGTGAGAAACATGCAGCAGAAAACCTAAGGACCGAGGGGGTTCCAGAACAGGCTACTCCATTTCAGAAGCAAGCCACTCCACCAAATTCAACTGAGAGCCTAGCACCATATTCAAGCAAAAATGATGGAGCAAGTACTGAGAATGACTCTTCAGGAAAACAAAGTCACAATCAAGGAAATCACAGTTCAACTCACATTCCAAATGTAAATCATGCAGCTGGTTCAGTTCAGGATTCACCCCAAAATTCATGCCCAAGCCAAAATACGGGTTGTAATCGTACTAAAGAACAAGTTCCTTGATTATGTCCCTTGGGAAATTCAGACCGCGAATCTCCAAGTTCGGAGACAAGTTTGGGAAGTAGAATCCAGAATTTTACATGAACTCGTGGGGTGGGAAGTTCGCAAGGTACTACGCTGAGAATACAATCAGAAAACAGAAATCTGGACCTAGGGAGATTCATGCTATTGGAGATGTGTAAGTATTCTCACATTCTGTTCAGGAAGTGGTTATATGAAATGGCTTTTTCTTATACATTTTTGTTGAATTTGTATTAGGTTAAGTTTACAGAGTGAGTGTGCAAGAAAAATCAGAAACAAGTTAGAGGATCGGTTGGAGGTCGAAGCATACTCTTGGTCACTTGTGAGCCAAGAAATGAAAGATTTCTATTGGAATGAATTCAAGGTCAGTTTATGAACTTTACTTGTATAAAGTTTTCTTTTCTGTTTTATACATTTGTGTGTGCCTGTAGTAGCATGCATGATTATGGTGAATAGAAGGTCACTAAATTTGAAATCCGAGTAGTTAATGATTAGAAGATGATTGACTATGAAATCTGAGTAATTTAATGATTAGAAACTAACTGATTCTGAAAGCTGAGATTAATTAAATATCTGTACTAATACTTAGACTATTTTGTAGAAATCTTTTACATGGGATCCTGAAATGGAAGGCCAGATAAAAGCGGCATGGTCTTCATTAGCAGCAAACCGTTACCGTGACCTCACAAGGGATCTGAGAGAATGGGATGAACAGCCAGGTTTTATTCAGGAAGATGTGTGGGCTAGTTTTAAACAACATTGGGAGACTGAGTCTTTTCAGAAAGTAAGAAGAAGGAATGCAAAAAACCATAAAAGCAGCAAGAAGAGACCAGTGCATCATACTGGAGGTTTAGTCTCATTTGTGGAGCATATGGGAAGGCTGGTAAGATTTTCTCCTAACACTTTACCGAACCTGAGTATTTTTGTTTTAGTTGGTGTTTTCTTAAATACTATAAAACTGATTTTGAGTGTTGGTTCAGAGGTTTGTTTCATCTCTCCCTTTACTGAATTTTTTCATTCCTTGAATGGTGATCAGTACAATGCTATGTTTGAAATGTGTGTAATTATTGGCAGGAATGTATTCTTGGTCACAAGCCTTTGCCGTATGAAGTATTCGCATACACTCATACCATTCGGCATGATTTCAAGACCTTCATTGATTCCAATGCTAAAAAAGTTCATGTAAGTTTTGTTGAACACTTGAAACATTTAATCTTCGACTCCAATGTGCCCCTTTATATATGCCTACTGGATTTTGCTTACTGGATTTCATGTGCCCCTTTAATTTGATGCATTCAGTTTATTCTATGCGAATTTGTCGATGCATATATATGGATATTTTTATCGAGATTGTCTCATTATGTGTGATTTGCTGTTTACGTGATTTGTTGATTTTGGTCATGTGATGAAGTTCCTTTTATATTGGATAGCCTTTTTGACTTCAGCAAAGTCTTCATATTTGATTTATATATATGTAAGTAGTCTTGTACAAGTGTTTTAGGGACTGATAATTAGTCAAATTGTTGCTTTTCATTCTGCCCTTTCTTTCTGGGAACTCCAAATGCTCTGATCTTGTCTATTTTCACCTGTAATCACTTATCTTTTTTATCGCATATGAAACTATAACCCTTCTACTGGAAATTATATACTTACGATATTTCATTCATCCATTCCCAACTTTGCTGTCTACCAACTATGAATAAGTTTCTTACCTTCTTTTTGTGCCTTGCATGAACATAGGCCAAGTATATTAGGATTAAGGATAGGGTTATTCGGGCTCTTGCTGAAGACTCAGAGCCTGAACGTGAGCTGGATGAAGATGCTCTATATCTCCATGTTGTTGGAGGTGAGAAGAAGGGAAGAGTATATGGCCTTGGCTCTCAAGCAGGCTCTTATTATTCCTTGGGTGCAGGAAAATCTGCACATTCAGATGTGGCGGTACAAAGCAAGAAGCATGTTTAGGAATTGACTAGCAAGGTTGATGCTTATGCATAAAAAATGGAAAAGATGCAAACTATGATGGAGAAGTGGCAGAAATCAATGGAGATGTGGTGCAAGCAAAATGGTGCTCCATTCCTAGATCTTGGTGTTGAGGATAATCAAACTCTTCAAGGATTGAAAGGGTGAAATGATCAAGCAGGTTTTGATTTAAGTGATTGGGATGGAAGTTCTGAGGATGAAGAAAACCACAATCTAGGTTGATTAGCGTTTATCAATATAGGATGTGTGTTGGTTAGGATTTTCATTTTGAAAATGAATTTTTTTTCGTAATTTGACAATGGTTTGAATGTTTGTGGATTGGATTGTATTGTTCTTTACAACATTGTTGAATGCGTTTTGAAATATTCGATTTAATGGCTGAATTAACATTTGGTATTTGATTTGTTGGACTGGATTTGATATAAATATAAACATTAGGGGGTAAAATATAAATAAATATTACAGTAGAAAAAAAAATATTACCCACGACAACACTTTAGCAAATTCAGTAATTTACCCACTGAGAGTTGTGGGTATTTTTTTTCAGATTCAGTAATTTCCACACAGATGTCTTCGTGGGTAAATGTATTATTAAAAAATTAAATTTCATTTTACCCACGACAGCCATGGGTAATATTATAAATTGAAATAAATAAGATTTTTATTTTACCCACGGAATCCGTGGGTGATTCTCTTGAATTGTGGGAATGAAGAGTCGATTCTCCCACGAACTCTCCCACATATTGTTGTTGTGGGTGAATTACCCACAAAATTGTTAACTTCCGTGGGAGATGCTTCCCCACGGGCATATTATCGACGTATTTTTTCCATGAGAAAGTTATGGGTAATTTTATTTACCCACGGCCGCATAGGCATATTACCCACGACATTGGTCCGTGTGTACTGAACTGTTTTTTTGTAGTGCATGAGATCAACATTATCTCCAACTTTACCCTCGGGCTTGTATGAAGTGCGCTGCGCAGCTTGTTGGCCATTCTCGTTGTCGGCGGCTTCAGGGAATAACTTCAACAAAGGTTGCTGGATTGATGATTCAGAAGGAGGACCCTGCTGAAGATGGATGATGCCATTGCTGCCGTCGAATTGACTCATGGAACCAGAATTAGCCACAGCATATTCAGAACTCAAAGGAGTGGAAGCAGCAGCTGTAGGAGGAGGTGCCAGGTTGAGAAAATCTCCATTCATCATTATGTTTTCTGTCAATTTCAATTCTGAGTGGTGTGGTTCTGAAATGACAGTTGATCTTCTCAAATGGCCTTCTTCTCTGATGACGTGATAGCTTCCCCGATGGGTATAATGATTGCTCGGGTGCTAGCGTTGTTCCTGAAAGGAGTTGATTTTTCTGATTTTGGTACACAAAAAAAGCAACAGCGGGGAGTATATTTGAAGTCAGACGCCGGGGCTGGTGGAGTTTGCATTGCAAACGGGTATGGTCTCTTCACGCCAACGGCCATCTTCTTCTCTTCTGCCCATAAAGATTGGTTAAAAGTCGGCTCCGCCTGAAAGTTGAGAACAGATGATGGTGAAATTGGAATCCCTGATGAAATACTATTATTCACCGCCCTGGATAATGAAGCTGAACATTGTTGCGGGAATCACTGACATCTTTGCAACGGATTTGGGGCAGGAAGAAAATCAAAACTACTAGACCCACAATCAAATCCAGGATGATTATTATTAGGTTGACGTTGATCCAGACCAAATACGCCTTCATTATCCTAACCAAATTCACCACTACCACAAACTTTAGGCCAACTTCCAACATCCCTGAACAAGCACCTATTTGACCATATCTCGAATTCCATGATTTAGGCAAACCAACAAGATTAGAATTCGAACATGCAAAATTTTGTGGTGGGGGGATTGTTTTTCTTCTGAACAGAGAAATTGGTGAAGGAAGATGGGGACTAGGAGGAGATGATGGTGGTTTTTGGAGAAGGGATGAAGTGGAGGAGGAATTGTTAGTAATATGATCACAACGATTTGGCGACATCAAAACTAACCCTTTTTTCTTCTCTTTCTCCATCATTCTAATCTCTTCAAACTTTGCTATTCCTAACCCTCCCTTTGGTGCTTTTTGATAGAGTATATAATTAAGGAAACCAAATTAGAGTTTCTAGAATAGTCGGTTAGGGTTTTATATATCCTTGTATATATATATCTCAATGTACAACCGGTAATACACACAGAAAATATAATTCTTACATGGTATTAGAGCTTCTTTCCTGGGCCGCCAACTTCTCTTCTCTGTTTACTGTCTCCCGAAAAAAAAAAAAAAACAGGCACCTCAAACAGCCGCCTCTCTTCTCCCTTCTAGCTCTTCCACCGCTGCTTCCTCCTGTTTTGCCGCCGCCAACACCAACAAAAAAAAAAAAAGAAACAACAAACAAACAAAAAAAAGTCACAAAGTCCCAACAGGGAATTCTTGCTGGCCTTCCTTCTGAATATCAATCTGTCTCGACCACGATTAGTCACAAAGTCCCGTTGCCTAATTTTGTTGAAGCTCGCTCCATGCTTTTCTTGCACGAAGTGCAACTACAGAATAACATCCCTGCTACTCTTCCCGCGGCAACTCCGGCATTAGTTGCGGCTTCTTCAACTAAATCCCTTCCTACTTCAGCCGCCTCTCAATCTTTCACCAACAATCATGGTCGCGGTCGAGGCAGGTTCCAGAATTTTCAGGGGCGCGGCGGTCGCGGACGTGGCCGAAATCAATCTGGTCAGTATAATTCTTTTTATCCTGCTTACTCTAATTTTCAGCCTCCTATGTTTTCTCCCAGAAACCGTGCTCCTTCACTTCTTGGTCCAGCTCCCTCTTTTCAGCCAGGACAACTTGCTATTCGCTGTCAATTATGCAATCAAGCGAATCACTCTGCTAGAGAATGCTTCCAATTTCGGCAACCCGCTTACTTTGTCGATCAATATAATCGACCTCCTGCTCCTCCATCCGTGGATTCATCCTAATATATGGATACCGCTTGTGGTAACACTATGACTCCCACTCAAGGTATTCCCTCCAATTCAAAGCCTTATAATGGATCTACTAGGGTTGTGATTGGTAATGGTAATACGTTGCCCATTAAATCTGTTGGCACTATTTCTTGTTCTTCGTTTCAATTTCCTCGCGTTTATTGTGTTCCTTCTATTACGAAAAATCTTTATCTCTGTTCATCAATTTGCTACTGAAAATCAATGTTCCGTTGAATTTGATCCTTTTGGTTTTTCTGTGAAGGATCTCTGGACGAGGACCCCTCGTCTACGCTGCAATAGCACTGGGTCCCTTTATACCTTTCCTTCTACCTTGCCACATCAGTCTCTTGCACCATCTTCCTTGTCATGTCCGGCGTTTGCTGCTCCAGTGTCTTCCCAAGTGTGGCATCAACGTCTTGGTCACCCGCACTCTTCTGTCTTGTCCAGCTTAGTGTGTCCCGTCATAGTCTTCCTAGTTCGGTGGTTTTGTCCAATAAGCTTTACCTGTATCAAGCATGTCAAATTGGAAAGCATCATAAGCTTCCTTTTCAGTCTTCATCGTCTGTCGCTTATAGTCCTTTTGATATTATTCATACTGATGTCTGGACTTCTCATTGTCTTTCCTTTAGTGGTTTTAAATATTTTGTTCTATTTCTAGATGATTTTACTCATTACCTATGGGTGTATCCTCTCAAAAATAAATCTGAAGTTCCTCGAAAGTTTGTTGAATTTTATAATCTTGTTCAAACTCAATTCTACTCTTCTATTAAAATACTTCAATCAGATGGTGCTGCTGAATATGGTCGTTCTCAATCTCTTGAAACCTTTCTTAAATCAAAAGGGGTCGCAATGCGAGTCTCTTGTCCATACACTCCCCAACAAAATGGGAAGGCTGAACGGATGAATAAAACTATTCTTAAAATGGTCCGTACTCTTCTTCATCAAGCCCAATTACCAAATGAATTCTGGGTTGAAGCATTAACCACTTGTGTTTATCTCTTAAACCGGCTGCCTACTACATCTAAGTTCGGAGTTGTCCCTTTCTCACTTCTCTTTGGCCATCCACCTAATTATGGGGTACTTAGGGTTTTTGGTTGCTCTTGTTTTCTAAATCTCTCTCATTTAGCATCTCATAAACTTAGTCCTCGTTCAGTTCCTTGTGTGTTTCTTGGTTATCCAGAATCATATAAGGTTATCGTTGCTTTGATCCAGTCTCTCGAAAAGTCTACATTTCTCGTCATGTCATTTTTGATGAAACTTTGTTTCCTTTTCCTACACTATCCTCTTCGATTCAGCCTCTTCCTACCTCAGCCCCCTCATTTAAACATCCTTCCTTTCTCATTCCCAAATGCCTTCCAACTCCGATTATCTCCTCTCCCAGCAAAACTCCTGTTTCAGATTCTATCTCTGCCACCCAAGTTTCCATTCCTACTCAACCTTCAGATCCTATATCCTCCATTGCTCCCTCACATCCTATGGTCACCCGTACTCGGGATGGCACACGAAAATCCAAACAGATTTTCTCCCTCACTGCCACTACCAATTCTCCTTCTCTTCCCATAGAACCAAAATCTTTCACTAAAGCAAATAAACACCCTAAATGGCATGCCGCTATGAGTGATAAATACAACGCCCTTCTGTCTAATCATACATGGGATTTAGTCCCACTACCTATGTCTGCGAATGTCATTGGTTCTAAATGGATCTTTCGTGTGAAAATCAAATTCAATGGATCCCTTGATCGTTGTAAAGCACGTTTGGTTGCTCAGGGTTATAATCAAAAACCTGGGCTTGATTATGATCAAATATTCAGTCATGTGGTTAAACCAGTAACAATTCAGACTATCTTAAGTATTGCTGCATCTCGTAAGTGGCCCGTCCATTAGTTGGATGTTAAAAATGCATTTTTGCATGGCCATTTAAATGAAGTTGTCTATATGAAACAGCCTACTGGCTTTGTTCATCCAGACCATCCTCACTATGTCTGTCGCCTGAACAAAGCTCTTTATGGCTTAAAGCAGGCCCACCGAGCTTGGTTTCACCTCTTTACTACTTTCCTGCTCACACAGGGTTTTAAAGGCAGTCGTTCGGATTCTTCTATGTTTGTTTACACTGCTGGCACTGACATGGCACTGACATGCCTCTAGTGATCGTCTTCTCACCAGACTTATTCAGTCTCTGAAGGGTGTTTTTGCCATGACTGATCTTGGCCCTATAAGTTACTTCTTGGATTTCTCGGTTTCTCCCCAGTCAAATGGTTGGTTTTTGCATCAATGCAAGTATGCTGAGGAATTACTTTCTCACAGTTATCTCACTGAAGCTAATCATGTTGCCACTCCACTTGCTCTGGCTTTTTAGTTCTCTGTTGATGAGTCACCTCCATTTCATAATCCGACTCTCTACCAAAGTTTGGTGGGTGCCCTCCAATACCTTACGTTCACTAGACCGAACATTCAGTATGCTGTCAATCTTGTCTGTCAGCATATGCATGATCCTCGGGAGCAACATTATCAGGCTGTTAAGCGCATTCTACGGTATATTAAGGGTACCCTTCACTATGGTATTCATATCCGTGCTGGTTCTCTTGATCGTCTTCTTGCTTATTCGGATGCTGATTGGGCTGGGTGTCCGACAACTAGACGTTCTACCATTGGGTTCTGTGTCTTTTTAGGTTCATCATTGATCTCGTGGTCTTCCAAAAAGCAATCTACTGTTTGACAATCTTCTGCTGAATCTGAGTACCGCGCCGTTGCCACTACCTTATCTGAAGTTGTTTGGTTAGAAAATCTTTTATCTGAGCTTCACATCAAGCTTCCCAGATCTTCAGTTATTCTGTGTGATAATATTTCTGCTACCTACCTTGCCGCCAATCCTGTTAATCATGCCAGAACAAAGCATATTGAGCTGGATATCCATTTTGTTCGTGAAAGAGTTGCTGCTGGTCTTCTTGTTGTTCGTCATATCCCAACACAATCTCAACTTGCAGATGTCTTCACCAAGTCATTAGCTAAAGATAAATTCTATTTGTTTAGAACCAATCTAGGCATGATTCCTCATCCTGCTACGATTGCGGGGGGATGATAGAGTATGTAATTAAGAAAACCAAATTAGGGTTTCCGGAATAGTCAGCTAGGGCTTTATGTATCCTTGTATATATATATCTCAATGTACAACCGGTAATACACATAGAAAATATAATTCTTACACTTTTTTCTCTTTCATGTTTTTCTGATATCTACTACTACTCTCACCAACACAACCACCGTTACAACCACCATCTCCACCGCAAATGCGGCGGCGGCCACCACCACCACTACCCCTACTGTTACTATTACTATGCATTTGTGCACCTTTTCGAGCCCTCACTGCACAAATATATAATCAGAAGATGGAGAGGGATGATTATGATCCCACAAAAAAATAGGATCATAATTTATATACAGTCACCAACTCCACACCGCCTCATGATCTCGTGGAAAGAAACTTAATTCTAACATCTAACCAAATTTAGAAACGCGGGAAATAGAAAAAGAAGAAGGCAAAAAAATCCGCATTCTATAAATTGCATGGAGTTTCTTATGCTTTGTAGAAAAGAAAGGCAACCCATAAGGACGTTCCTTTCTTTTTATAGAGAGATCAGATGGTAAGTTTGGTAACTGGAGAATACCGTCGAAGGAAAAAATAGCAATATTTTCTCACATCATTTTTGAATTCTCTTTCTCTCTGAAACCTCTCTACTCTTTCTCCTATGGCCGTCGATCAACACCCCATCAGCGATCCTCCTTTGCTCAGGTTTTAGGATCAAATCCAAAAACGATATACAATCATTCAACAAAAAACCAAGTTCAAAGCCCTCCAGTGATACTCTCAGAACCAACCCTTTTAAAGGAGAGCCAACCTTTCTTCATTCAAAAGAAGAAGAACAATTGGCTGCCCCATGTCAACTAACTCTAGTCGGAAAATTCACCATAGGTCGACAAAAAATGGATTGTTTACGTAGAGTTCCAAACTATTGGCTTCAAAGGAGATTTTTCCATTGGATCGATTGATTACAAACATATTCTCATCTGCTTTGACATGGAAGAAGATTTCCATCGTTGCTGCCTCAAGGGTTTATGGACCTTTGACACGCATCGGATGCGAGTCCTAAAATAGACCACCGACTTTAATCCATCGCATAAAAGCTCTATTGTTCCGGTTTGGGTTTCATTTGAAGGTCTTCCCATTCATCTCTTCAATAAGGACTATCTGTGGAAGCTCGCGAGTATCATTGGGATGCCGCTACAAATCGATGTCCCAACCCTCAATATGTCACGACCTTTAGTGGCGCACGTTTGTGTGGAGATCGATCTCCTCAAGGAGCATCCCATTCGAATCCGACTTGGAGTTGAAGGGAAACTCTATTTTCAACCAATCTATTATAAAAATATGCCCCAATATTGTGTGGATTGCAAGAAGATTGGGCATGATCTTCTTTCATGTCGACATAACAAGCTCGCAACAGTATCACACAAGCAGGAACCACGCCATCAGGGAAATAAGTCATCTGCAACAACTTTGCCAAAGCCAGCTCAACCAACTGGGGACAAAACTTCAACGGATCAACTTCAAACCGATCCTGATAAGCCTTCTATTTTTTGAGAAGGGAAGAGATCAATCAGCAAATCAGCTCGCTAATCAGTTGCTGGATGCAATCGCTGCGAATGCGGTTGTTGATCAGCAAATCATCGCTGCCCAAACAAAAGCCACCACTGGGGGAAATTCGCCGGCAAGATTGATTATGCAGCCTAAAGGGACGTCGCATGAGCCGCAAGAATTACCCGCCGTCAACATCGCTGCTGCTTCTCCGACGAATTTGAGTGACAATTTAGCATCTGATCGCTCCTTACAATTAATCACTGTGCCAATTAATGAAGAGAAATTTTCATCGCCGGCTATTGATGACCGGCGGGAATCTCCGATGGAAGGCCAAGGTCACGCTGGTTCATCGCAACAAACTTCCACGTCTATGCCGCCTGTTGCGCAACCGAGTCACGCCCCAAAGTCAGCAGCGGCTGTTACGCCTTCCGCAAATTTTGCGATGTCAAATCCCCAAAGTCAAATACCGCAATCAGGTCACGGTTTTCCTATTTTAAATGAGATCAATTCGAATTCAACTTCTACATTACCATCCGCAAATATTGTGAAATCTAAGCCACCAAATCATCCATTGAATTCTGTTTCGGATTTTCCTCTATTAAATGTGGAAAAGTCGAATTCAAATCCCCCTTTATTTCACTCTTCTCCCTCAAACTCCGAAGAAAAAGAATCTCAAATTAATTCATCCACTAACTCTACAAAAAAAATTAAATCCTGCTGCAGCCGAATTTTCTTACTCTCCCCAACCACAAGTCTCCCTTCTGTTGTATTTTTCAACAATATTTCAAAAGATTTTGTGAATTTATGATGAATATTATTAAGAGTAAATTTGACTATGTCAAATTAATTTTACTAAGATGAAAATCTGAATTAAAGAGATTATCACATGTTTTATACTACTAAGTCAAAAGAGAGAAAATGTCTAAGTTGTTGGTTCCTAAATTTAGGCCATGACTTCCATGAAAGTTCCAAATCTGATTGAAAAATGGGGATTCTCCTTCTGATCTTTAGGAACAATAACGGCACATTTTGCACTATATATAGCAGGCCACTTTCATTTATCAAAGAGGACAAAAAACATTCTCTCCTTCTCATCTCTTTTATTTATTCATTAGTTCCTTTTGTTAAAATCATTTTCTCTCCATTCGTGCAAACAAACTGAAGCTATTCTTAGTGTTGCTTTACTATTCATCATTCGATTAATTTTATTTTGCAAATTAAGTGCAAAATCCTTTTTAGCACTATTTTTTTGTTGACTTCAAATTAAAAGTTTTATTTCTTTTATTTCTTTTGATGGATAAATATTATTTTAGCTGTTCTTGTCCCCTCTGTAATTTGGAGGAAGACTTGTTTAATCCTGAGGAGACATTTCACTACCATTGGAATAGTTTCTTAAGGACAGTGCACTTTAACGCGACTCAAGTATTATTTTATTTTATTTATTTATTAATTTTTACTTATTAGCATTGGCCTACATTTTTCTTACAATCTTAAGAAACTATGAATTCCGGCCATGCTAAGGCTACCAATGCTGATGGAATTATCAATGTTGATGCTACACAATCCACATTTATTGTACCAGCTACACCCTCGGTCCCTGTCGGCTTAACATACGCCAAACCTTTTCCCGATGTTTCGAAGATTGAAGTTTTTGCCAATGAGAATTTCAAACGTTGGCAAGAACGTGTCTTTTCCTTGCTCGACATCCATGGAGTTGCTTATGCTTTGACTGATGCCCAGCCCAACTCAGCTGCTGATAGTAAGATTCAAGAATCGTGGCAACATGCCAATAAGGTATGTCGTCACACCATTTTGCAAACTCTTTCTAATGATTTATTTGATGTGTACTGTAGCTACAAAGTAGCCAAATCCATCCGGGACGCATTAATCAAAAAGTTCACCGCTGAAGATGCCACGAAGCAAAAGTTTGTCGTTGGAAAATTTTACCAATGGCAGATGGTTGAAGAGAAAGAGATGAAGGCTCAAGTCAACGAATATCAGAAGCTGCTCGAGGATTTGAAGGCTGAAGACATTGTACTGCCTGAGAAGTTTGCTGCAGGAGTGCTGATCGAAAAACTTCCAGATTCGTGGAGTGAGTACAAGAACAACCTGAAGCACAAGCATAAGATCTTCACAGTCGAGGAGTTGGTGACGCACATCCTGATCGAAGATACTAACAGGAAGAAGTCAAAGACTGCCAAAGCCAAAGAGATTGCGCTCAAAGCAAACTTGGTGCAAAGCAACAACAAGAGGTACGATAACAAGTCCAAAAATTACAAGCCTAATAATCCCACTTTTAAGAAGAAAGGCAATTGTTTTGTTTGTGGAAAGCCAAATCATCATGCTGCTGAGTATAGGCAGAGAAAGAGGAATAACGATGCCAAAGTAAATCCTCCTAAGGCTAATATAGTCGAAGGAGATGAAATAATTGCTGCTGTTATTTCTCAAGTGAACATTGCTGCCAATGTCAAAGAGTGGGTTGTAGACTCTAGGGCTACTCGGCACATTTGTGCAAATCGAGAAGCATTTTCCTCCTATACTTCTGTAGGAGATGATGAAGAGGTTATCTACTTGGGAGACTCACGGCCTGCAAAGGTTTTTGGTAAAGGGAAGGTTGTCCTGAAGCTCACTTCAGGAAAAACTTTAGCCCTTAACAATGTGCTGCATGTTCCAAACATTAGAGCAAATTTGGTTTCTGTTGCCTTACTGGGGAAAGCTGGGATAAAAGTGTCATTTGAATCTGAAAAGATTGTTATGACCAAGAACAATGTGTTCGTGGGGAAAGGCTATTGTAACCAAGGACTCTTTGTCCTCAACATTTCCAATGTGATCAATGAAAATGCATCTGGTTCTGCTTATATTGTTGATTCTATTTCTTTATGGCATGTTAGATTAGGACACACTAATATTGGTTACATAAAGAAAATTCAATCACTTGGTTTAATTTCTAATATTAATTTTACTAATACGGATAAATGTGAAATATGTGCTGAAACTAAAATCACTAAGATAACTTGTAAAAGTGTTACTCGAGAAACTGAATTATTAAGTCTAATTCATACAGACTTAGGGGATTTAAAACAAACTATGACTAGAGGAGGTAAAAGATATTATGTCACTTTTATAGATGACTATTCTAGGTATACTAGACTTTATTTACTTCGAAATAAAGATGATGCTTATAATGCATTTATACTTTATAAAACTGAAGTAGAAAATCAACTTAATAGAAAAATAAAAAGAGTTAGGTCTGATAGAGGAGGTGAATATTTTGCCTTAAATGAACATTGTGAAAAAGAAGGTATAATTCATGAAATAACGCCTCCTTATTCACCTGAATCAAATGGAGTAGCTGAAAGGAAAAATAGAACACTAAAAGAAATGATGAACTCTATGTTAGTAAGCTCTCAAGCGCCTGATAATTTATGGGGTAAGGCTATACTATCTGCATGCCACTTACAAAATAGAGTTTCTCATAAAAAGACTGGCAAAACACCTTATGAATTATGGAAAGGTTATAATCCTAATTTGAAATATTTAAAAGTGTGGGGGTGTCTTGCTAAAGTATTACTACCAGACCCTAAGAAAAGGAAAATTGGTAGTAAAACTTCTGATTGTATGCTTATTGGATATGCTGAACATAGTGCTGCATATAGATTTCTTGTTTTGAAAAGTGATGTGCTTGATTGTAATACTATTATTGAAACAAAGAATGCTGAGTTCTTTGAACATATTTATCCACTGTCGAATAAAAATACTCATGCCCCTATTGAATGTGATAAAGAAATTCCCGTTGAGGAGGAATTTAGAAGGAGCAAAAGGCAAAAAAAAACTCTTTTCTTTTGGAAACGATTTTCAAACTTTTCTAGTTGATAATGAACCTTCAAATTATAATGAAGCAATAAACTCTTCTGATGCAAAGTTATGGAAAGAAGCTATTCAAAGTGAAATTAATTCCATAGTTAAAAATAAAACTTGGATTTTGGTAGATTTACCACCTGGTGCAAAACCAATCGGTTGCAAATGGATTTTGAAAAGGAAATTTAATCCTGATGGATCTATTGATAAATATAAAGCTCGTCTAGTTGCAAAAGGTTTTTCACAAAAACAAAATATTGATTATTTTGATACATTTGCACCTGTGACTAGAATTTCTTCTATTCGAGTACTATTTGCTTTAGCTTCTATTCATAAACTTCTTATACATCAAATGGATGTAAAAACAGCCTTTTTAAATGGTGACTTAGAAGAAGAAATTTATATAGTACAACCTAAAGGATGTGTTGTTTTTGGAAAAGAAAATAAAGTTTGTAAATTAGTTAAATCTCTTTATGGCCTTAAACAAGCTCCAAAACAATGGCATGAGAAATTTGATCAAGTCTTGAGAGGAGATGGATTCTCTTCTGTTGAAGTGGACAAATGTGTCTATACTAAAATTATTAATGGTGAATATGTGATTGTATGCCTATATGTGGATGATATGCTTATATTTGTTACTAGTTTACATGTAATAGATAGTACTAAATATTTTCTATCATCTAATTTTGAAAGATCTGGGTGAGGCAAAAATGATATTGGGTGTTAAAGTTATAAGGAGAAGCGATGGTATAATGTTGTCACAAGAACATTACGTTGAAAGGCTTCTTAAGAAGTTTGAAAACTTTGATGTGACACCGGTGAGCACTCCTTATGACGCTAACACTAAGTTGAAAAAACATCGTGGTGACCCAGTTGCTCAGTCTAAATATGCTCAGATTATTGGGAGTCTGATGCATTTGATGAGTTGTACACGGCCTGATATTGCATATGTTGTGTGTAGACTGAGTAGATATACTCATAATCCCAATCATGAGCATTGGTCTGCAATTGTTAGACTAATGAAATACTTGAGAGGAACCATGAACTATGGTATCTTATACAGTGGATTTCTCACTGTATTAGAAGGGTACAGTGATGCTAACTGGATCTCTGATTCAGACGAGACAAAATCCACTAGTGGCTATGTGTTTACCCTTGGAGGTGGTGCTATAGCCTGGAAATCATCGAGACAGACGATTTATGCAAAATCAACTATGGAATCAGAGTTTGTAGCTCTTGAGTTAGCTGGTTCCGAAGCTGATTGGCTAAGAAATCTCTTAGCTGGCATCCCTTTATATAAGGATACAATGTCTCCTGTCTCTATGCATTGTGATTGTGAAGTAGCAATTAATACTGCTAAAAAGAAATCTTATAATAGTAGAAATCGACACATGAAATTGAGACATGATGTCGTAAAACAACTGTTGAAGGATGGAGTTATTTCCATTGATTATGTGAAGTCAGAAATGAATTTGGCCGATCCTCTGGCGAAACCTTTGGGAAGAAAATTAATTCTTCAAACCTCAAAGGAAATGGGACTTAGACAACTGACTGTCAATAAAGATGGTAACCCAACCTATGTGATTGGAGATCCCATGAAGTAGGTTCATATGGGTAATAACAAGTCAATATTGACACTGAAGCACTTTGAGTTAAAACTCTATTGTGATGGGTGCTTAAACTGCTACCTATTGGGAGGCTGAGTTAAACTCTTAATAAATTCATATCTCTTATGAGTGGTGTACCTAAAACAGTGTACACTTGATGAATTCACCTATATGAGAGTGGAGTGGGGCCGCTCCTATAAGATCTTATGGTCGGATCTTTAGAGCTCTCACGAATAACCAGGCGCGCGCATGGCCTATTGGCAAAATATGGGTTTGCATTGTGGTTAATAAAACCTCTGTCCTACAAATAGAATATTTGGTTCATAGAAATTTTAATTTCACCAATTTCTGTAAGTCATGTTTTGTTAATCTAAGTTTGGTTCATAGTCCAAAAGACACTAGACTGATTGCATTGCACCCAAACATATCCAGCAAAATTTTCCTTATTCTTATGGTTTTAAAATCATTTGAAATATGTGGGGGATTGTTGTATTTTTCAACAATATTTCAAAAGATTTTGTGAATTTATGATGAATATTGTTAAGAGTAAATTTGACTATGTCAAATTAATTTTACTAAGATGAAAATCTGAATTAAAGAGATTATCACATGTTTTATACTACTAAGTCAAAAGAGAGAAAATGTCTAAGTTGTTGGTTCCTAAATTTAGGCCATGACTTACATGAAAGTTCCAAATCTGATTGAAAAATGGGGATTCTCCTTCTGATCTTTAAGAACAATAACGGCACATTTTGCACTATATATAGCACACCACTTTCATTTATCAAAGAGGACAAAAAACATTCTCTCCTTCTCATCTCTTTTATTTATTCATTAGTTCCTTTTGTTAAAATCATTTTCTCTCCATTCGTGCAAACAAGCTGAAGCTATTCTTAGTGTTGCTTTACTATTCATCATTCGATTAATTTTATTTTGCAAATTAAGTGCAAAATCCTTTTTAGCACTATTTTTTTGTTGACTTCAAATTAAAAGTTTTATTTCTTTTATTTCTTTTGCTGGATAAATATTATTTTAGCTGTTCTTGTCCTCTCTGTAATTTGGAGGAAGACTTGTTTAATCCTGGGGAGACATTTCAATACCATTGGAATAGTTTCTTAAGGACAGTGCTCTTTAGCACGACTCAAGTATTATTTTATTTTATTTATTTATTAATTTTTACTTATTAGCATTGGCCTACATTTTTCTTACACCTTCTCCGAGTTCTTCTCCCTATTTCATCCCCGGAAAAAGCTCATAAACAATATTCAAAAGATGATATGGAGGAGGAAAGAATATAGAGTCTTCTAATCCAAGTTCTTCGTTTGAGCAAATCCATTCCGAAGGAGACCAAAATCATACTTTTAATGATTCAGAAGATGAAGATTTCGATACAGAACGGGAATTGGAACGAGAGTCTTTGCTCCGACAGTGACGTTTTTGCTCCGACATATCATAATCATTCGAAAAAAGCCAAGGCAGAAAAGAAAAATGTTTAAGCTCGTCGGTCAGCTAGATTAAATAAGGATTAAAATTTTACTTTATAATTTAAATTGTACTTACTATAGAGTTTAGTGTATCCGCTGCCCTATTTTTTCATTTATAAAATTGTTGTTTTTTTATAAAAAGAAAATTTAAATAAAAAAGGCAACCCATAAGGAAACATGAGATTTCTTCAAGTCAAAAAAAAAGATTTCCAAGTTTTGAATACACAATTCTGATCACACTCGAAATTAGCTTCTTCTGCTTTTATTTTCTGAAAGAATAGAATCTGAGAACTTCGGAATTGTCTCACATCCAGCTGTATATATTGTGTCTAAAATAGAGGAAAAGAATCGGGAGTATTTTTTTTTTCTTTTTGGTGAAAACTGAAAAGAATCGGGAACTTCAAATTTAAAGGAGATAGGATTACTAATTCTGTATCCTTATTATTATTTTTTTCCTTCCCTGAAATGACGTTTATTCCCAAATAAAAACAATAATGGACTGAGAAATACTCCAAATTTTTGTTGGCTAGTCCTACTTTTTGTATCTATATTACTAGTCTTTTTTTTTTTTTCCTTTTTTTGGAGATAGGAGTACATTTTATTTTGTTGACTAAAATAATTTTGCAAACAAAAAAAGGAGTTAAGTTGTAATATAATAAAAATATTCAAGTTAATAAAGTATTTCATCATCAAAATTAAATTTTTTATCATTTAGACGAATTATATTCATTTCTAAGTTGTACTCCATCTTTTTTCAAAAAATAATCCATGTTTATTTTGAAATTTGTACTAAATCTAAAAAAATAAAAATGAGGAAAAGAAGGAGCACTTCTTTCCATTTTTGAATTACAAAGCATAATGGTCCGTTTCCCAAGTCTCACTTTTATTAATTCATTTGTTGTTGAGGGTCAAGCACATTTTCCAGTAAATAATGGATTGTGATTAGAAATGTAGTGCTCCATCGCGTTCCCATGCACGTTTATTATTAATACACCCTTCGTCTTAAAAAAACATAGTTCAAATTGACTCAAATATAAACTATTTTTTTGAGACAGAAATAGTCCTAAATTAATACGAACCTTAACGATGAGAATACAGAATTACTGAAGGATAAAGGAAACTTTTCTTGTATCACCGAAAACTAAGAGGAATTACACAAATTAAAATACTACCTTTATTTAAAATAAAAAAATAAACCATATTGAGTTTAGATTTTTACTAATTTTAATATAAACTAGATGTTTGCCCCGGGCGAATGCTCGGGATGTCGCCTGTATTTTAAATCTGTTAAATAAAAAAACAAATCATCCTAAAAAAACGTTCTTAAATGATAATATATGTATCACAATGTAGAATGGCCAATTAATCGGAAGAGCACGTGTACAGAGCATATCTACATTTAGGACTTTTCCTATCTCTTCATTGAAGCAAGAGAGTCAAGTTTTGTATCAATTATATAATCAATTTCCTCTTCATCCAGTGTAAACACACTTGACAAAATCCTTCTCGCCGTATTCAGGATCAAGGAAGTCTTGTTGTTACCAACTTAAGAAAAACAACACCAATATTGTATGTACACACGTCTCATTCACTCTAGGTCTATATGCATACTCTGCAGCAACCAAATGGACTTCAAATTAGCATTCAACCAACAAAAAGATTTTTCCCAAAAATCTGAGAAGTTTTGATGATTCCCTTCATGATTTTCCACCAACTTCTACCCATATCAGCATCGTAACTATTTGGAATATAATTTTTACAATTTAATTAACACATCCATCAACTGATCTGATTGCCTGATAGCCTAACCATTCGGCTTCAAAAGTTGTATCTGTTTCAACCTTGACAACCACCATAGAGCTGTCCTGAACCACTTTCTGTGAGCTCAATCACAGCATAAGCTTAAATACAAAGATCAAAACTTCCCAACAAACAGAATAGGATAGTGCAAAAAACAGTTCCCCATTTATCCATATTAATCTTACATCAAAAGAAACATAGACCAGTTTTATCCATATTCATCATAAAGAAAACAAATTTCCTTGAGAATGTATATCGTGATCATCAAAGAACATTCTTTAATAAATTTGACCTCCTTATTTCAAGATAACAAAATAAAAAATAAAAAATAAAGATAAACTTTACCTTGCAAGGCCAATTGACTAGTTAAAACAATAAACGATGAAATTTGACCTCCTTATCTCACATGCAAATAGATTACTCACTTGGATATGGAAAATATCAAAAGACCACATTGAGGCTCTGGAAAACCCATGATACGTATTCACTGGTAAATAATGCTAGAAATGCTGGTATCTATATCTTACGGTTTATAGCATTTCCAACAATAATGCTAAACAAAGCTGCAATTTGATCATCTATAAGTTTGAAATAAATCTTATTACTATATATTTATTCTCTTATAGAAAAATTAATAATGCATGAGAAATCCGATCAATTACATAAATTTGAGTAGTGAATGGTACCTTTAATGACGTAAATGTGATAACCATCATTTCCTTCTAGTTGTATTTGACACTGCATTGTATGAACTCACCAACAAAGAAATGCTGAAAACTAAAAGGACCAATTTAACTACTGAAAGACTTCGCACAAATTCTTTTTCGCAGTTGGCCTCCTAGCCAAAGACGTAGGATGAATCTGCAACTTCAATCTAGTGTCAGAACCAAATCAAAACATAGTTATTGATTTAAAATTTTAATCTAAATTATGAAGCCAAAAAATAAAGAGGATATGTTCAATACCTCCACCGTGTATATCCAGTTTTCTATTAAGTGGATCATCATTGACATCCAGGACTCAAAACTCATGCAGCCCAAAAAAGCATAACCTGAAAATACACACACCTTGGTAATTAGTCCCAATCTACAAAGACATCATACCCGTAAATAATCTAAAGGCTCGGAGGCAGGCAATGCTGCTTTTCTGGTAGAAGCATAGCTCTCAACTTCATCTGCGAAAGTATGTATCTCATAAATTTTGTGCAATCAAAACTCGTAATCAGCATTAAATGAAAGGCCATGTTGTTGTCTGTATTCTCCACAATCAAAACAAAAGCCAGACTGTTTTCTTTCTCTACCATATCCTCAATTTTTGTGAAAAGGATTGCCAACCAAATTTAAAAAGAAAATGAAATGAGTATCATTTGATCAGTGAAATAAGTTTTCCATGTGATCATCGGTGAAATAAGAACAAAGGGCCATAAGTGCCCTTCAAATCTTCACGTGGAAGAAGAACTTCTAAGTTGCTGCCTATTAATAACAAGAGAAAAAAAAGAAAAGAAACTTCACGAAAATCGGTAAAAAAAAATGCATCCCCATATAAAGCCTTACTCTAAAATTTGGCATTGTAGCGTGCATTTGGGGAATGGTAATCCATGACTCATTCGTCATCCATTTATTAATTAATTATACTAGATGGATTAGACGCGCTTCACGCGTACGTATAATAATATGATATAAATTATATAAAAGAATAAGATTTAATAATTAAAAAAATAAGTTACATTATTCTCTTACAATATCTACCAAATATTAATGATATAACAAATTTATCTATAGTAATATGATCATTATAAGAACAAAATGAAATAGCTAAAGCGTGTTACTTTTGGATTTAACCGTAGTGAAACACAATATCTCGATTGTGAAACAACGACAATGCAAAGTGAGGAATCAAATAAAATCAAATGTATCATCTTAAAATAAAGAACAACCAAAATAAGAAGAAAAAATCTAAAACAAAAACTAAATTGTGGAAGAAAAATATGAAGAGGAACAACGAAAGACGATTACCTCTAACAAACTTGAGATAGAGAGATAATAAACAAAGGCTTAGAAAGAAAGAAGTAGTAAAATTTACACAATTTAGAACTATATATAGGTGATGCATGACTTTTAATATTCTTTTTATTTATTAAATAATTTAAAATATCATTAATGAACCTTTTAAATTCAAAAAAGAGATGAAAAGAAGAAAAGAAAAAATTTAGAGTGGTTATAAACTTAGGATCACCTGATAATGAGAAATGATTTTTCTGTAGTCCTAAGAATAATAATAATAATAATATTAATAATAATAGAAGAAAGATTAAAGATTCATTATATTGTTAACAATAGTGGGGATCAAAAAGAAAACAAAAAGACATAATTAATCATGAAATAATCATCTAAGAATAGTCGGTATGAAAAAGAAAACGAAGAGACATAATTATTAATTGAGTAATCATTTAAGAGTAGTGGGAATGAAAAAAGAAAACAAAGAGACATAAGCGTTTAGGAAGGAAAAAAAATATAAATGACTTTGATAATTATATTTAAGGAATACTACCAAACTCAATCTTACATTCAGCAATTATAATATATATTGACTAATTGAGAGAGAAATAGCTATTCATGGTCAGCTTTTTTCTTTCTTTTTTTTTCGTGAAAATATTCATCTCTTTTGTACTGATTAAAATTGATTGAAGCCTTCTAATCCTACTAAGAAATCTAAAAAGTAAAAAAAAAAAATTAAAATGCAAGCACCATTCAAGAAGAAGAACCAACCGTTAAAAAGGAATGTTCAAGTTGTCAAATTTCAACCCAATTCTAGATATGAAACTTACCGGTAAGTTTGGTATCGGCTTATGACGCTAATTAGAAAAGAGCAGAAAATTAGCCACGATGCTTTCGCCGAAAAGGTCTGCCTTCTACGTCCGTTACAACGTATTCGTCTTTGCCTCCGTTAGTTTGTCTCCTCCACTATAGTCCGGCCCTTAATTATTTGAATAAGGATTCATCCCACATAACTGTAGGCGAATTTAAAGAGGAATCAAAATGTTCAAATCAGGAGCGTGGAGTTGAATTTTGAATTGTTGTTGATAATTTTTCCAAATAATGGCTGCTAATTGAGGGAATCCGAGATTTTGGGCGTAATTTGGGATTTTCTTTTGGGTATTTGCTGAAGATTAGTAGTTGAGGTTTTTACTATTTTTTTTTTGCCGAATAGTTAGAGTGTCACGTGTCAATTTTCATTTTGTACTGAAAAAGCTTTTTGGCGGGAAAATTTTTATTGTGGAACTGACATGTGTCTTTTTTGTTTACTGCTTTAATTTGAGTACTATGGATTTGAAAACTCAATATAGATTATCTTTGTGTGACAAGAAGAGTACAATTTTTATTCTGTACGAGATTGGCATCGACTAAATACAACGTTTACGTTTTTGAGATATAAAGCACTATAATATCGCATACGAGATTTCAAAAGCATAATGGTAATTGGATGAATCCTTATTCTCGTTTTTACAAACCGTACTCCTGAATGGATATATAACACTTCACTACCGCATTTGGCGCAGATGAAACCATTTCTATGCATAATATTATACTCCCTCTGTCTTATTAGTACAATCATAAAACTTAATTCCGACTATTTTTGTGGAATAATGGAAGTACTCCCTCCGTCCCATAATTATTGTCCAGTTTAAATTTTCATTTTTAGTTTAAATTGTACTAAAATTGAAATCTCAAACTGGACAATAATTTTGGGACAGTGGGAGTATTAGATTTGTTGGTGTGGTAGACTAATCATGGAAAACTTTAACCACTTGTTTTCCGAAATTCAGACCGGTGTAGATGCCTGAGAAGGCAGCAGGACCATTTTCAAGACCTTCAACAATGTCTTCCACATATTTGATCTTCCTTTCAAGGACATAAGGAAGAATAAATTCCAAAAACTTTGGGTAGATTGGAAAATAATCAATAACAGACCATCCTTCCATCTTAAGACGCTTGAAAAGAACCCACTTAATGTTGTGCAATGGGTCTTGTTTCTGTATATTGTATTGCGAAATCATTCCACATACGGATATTCTGCCATGCATTTTCATGTTCGGAAGTACTGCGTCTAGGGTTTTCCCCCCTACGTTCTCAAAATCAATATCAATTCCATTTGGAAAGTACCTATAAAAATACATTATAAAATGCTCAAAGATATGTTGTGTCAATTTTTCTGGGTAGTATTTTCTTTTAATCACTTTTTTCCGATCAAATCTAATTTACGAGGTCATTATACAAAACTTTTCCTACCATCATTAGGAACTTAAACAGAAATGGCCACTTACTCATGTCGGTGAACTAAGACTTACACAACTTGTATGTTGTCCAATTAAGAAGCCAGTTAATTGAATATGTCATGGGCAGAATCATAAAAGATTATTTATCTACACAAAATTTGCACTCTTTCATTTTTCACGACCAATGTTTGAGTTAGATATTTAATTTCTTGCGTATTTAAGCCTTAAAATTAAGATCGCTGAAAAAAAGGCATAATCTGGTGGAGAAATAATTTTAATTATTGCTCATGTACCTTTTTAAAGTAGCGTCTAGATCTTGTTCTTCTTTGTAATTGAAAGCATCGTCAAATCCCAGCTCGTTCTTAAGAAGATCCACCTATAGTCATGGCAACAATGTTTACAGTCAAAAATTTGCTTTTAAGAAACAAGAATATTGTTTTGATCACGTGCATTGCTTTTGCAAAATTGATATGTTATAAATATTTTAAGATTAATCAGGCTCCAAGGTTGGGGATTATTAGAAATGCTTGGGTCCTCGATTTTTCTACGCTCATTAGCAGGAACATCTCTCTAAAAGTTTTGACTCTCACTCTCTAGTGCTAGACTTCACGCTGTGTGCGGCAATATTACTGTTCAATACTTTACATTTTAAAAAATTACAAGAAGGGAAATCGTCGAATCACCGTATCATTTTCAGAATTAATAAAAACGTGGAACGAACCAAGAACTATTGAAATCCGTGAGATTTTACCTCAAAACCAATTGACAATGAGAAGAATAGCTTATAGTGCTTATATATATATATAAATTAATACAAAGTCTCGCACGGAACCAATGTGGAACAAACATAACTTGGGATTTTATCAAGAACTGAATATTTGGAATTTTCTACTGGTAAATTTTAAGAACATTAATACCAGAAATCTGATTCCTGATACCATCATGGTTAAGCAAAAACATAACTTGGAAGTTTCTACAAGTAAATTTGTACAACACTAATTCCGGTCTAATCATGATTTTAGATACCATCATGCTTAACAAAAAAATAAAACACTAATTGCAGTCTTACTTGTTATAGTCTCCCTCAAGATAAAAACGATGAAAAACACTTACAAAAACAATCCAAATAGAAAAAAAACAAAATGTGAAAGGAAAAAAAAAAGGTAGTATAAGTACCTTTTTATCACTTCCAGCACTACCTACTACATAACATCCTGCCAATTTGGCAAATTGTCCGACAAGTTGACCAACTGCTCCAGATGCTGCAGATACAAACACTTTTTCGCCTTCCTTCGGATTGCATATCTCATAGAATCCACCGTATGCACTCAACCCAGACTTACCTTCACAAGGATATATAAAATTAAGATTAGAAAGTACTTTCCAAATAAAAGTAATGTCGCTACCATTTACATTAATAAAGTCTCGAATTCAAGTCTTGTGAATAAAATACTCTAAGTAGATGTATATGTATGCCTACCTCAAAACAAGAAAATTGAAAAGGAAGTAACTTAATTCAACTATGAAAATTACCAAGAATTCCAGTATAATATGAAAGTGGTATATCCTTGTGAACATCAATCTTGAAATGAGAACGAGGTTGTGATACGAAGGTGTACTCTTCCCATAAAGTTTCGCCCCATACAAAGTCACCTTTTTTGAAATTAGGATTCTTTGAATCCACCACTTCAGAAACACCGGATCCCCCTATTGGCTACATTTTAAGACCACTAAAATCGATAAATATTGTTGGTAAAAAAAAAAAAGAAAGAAATCAAGCATATTTTATGCATTATATAGAATCGATTATATGAATCATATTATGACAATCATTAGGGAACACGAAAAAAACTTACAGCACCGGGAGTAAACCCGCGAAATGATCCGGACAGAGAAGAAGATTGCGGCCCTCGCATGAGGAAGCACAGGTAAGCATCGCAAGACAGGTAAAGATTCTTGAGTAAAACACCATTTGAGCCTTCAGGAACTTCCAACTTTATGGTAGTTTCAGTACTGATGATAAAATCAGACACTTTTGGACTTCCATCGATGTAATTTTTAAGCAAAACATGCTTGTTCTTAACAATCTCCACATTTCTTGACATTGTTTCGATCTATAATACCACTCCACTGATATTAATTGATGAATATATCTATAAGAGAATTTCTCTTCCCTATAAACCAGCTTGGCTTCTTATTCACGTTGAATATTTGATTTCTTTCACATATTGGTTTTAAATAACACATTTTTCCTCAATTTTTGGAGGTAAAAGATGGCGGCTACATTTTTATTTGTCAATAGACAGGTGGAAATTCCTTCATAATATATACTGTTTAAAGTAGTATTTGTTTTGACTCAATAAATTTTAAGTTGACTAAAGAAAGTTTAAGAAATATCAGCTTTCCATGCTAGTAGCAAATTTCTAAGTCAACGGTGTCTTCTTGCATAAGTTTTAAAGTTAAACCTGACTAACTAAAATTGACTTTATATAATTTGTTTAGTGAAAAAGTTAGTTGTCAAATTGTCACTGACCTTGATGCTTATAAGATTTCCAACACGCCTAAGTTGAGCTTTAATTTCATTTCCGTTTTATTTGTTTGCATAGTATTTTGTGGCTATTCAATATCGATATTCACCGTAATTAATGGATTTTAATGGACAAAATAGTTGGTCTAGATAAGTTTGAGCTTTTCTTCTTCGCTATAGTACTTAGCATAAAAGTAAGGTGACCTAAACATGGGCTTTGATAATTTGTCCACCCCACAAAACAATCATGAAATGTGTTGGGCCGATCTTTCAATTCTGAAGATCTTTTCGATCGTCTCCATATATATGAACAATAGTGTTTCCTAAATAAATACTACTGGTTGGACGACGATGATGAAATACAATTTTATGTATGACCACCCTCTTATGAGGGCATTTGAGCAAACTACAAATGGATACCTGAAGAAGGTCCACAATTTGAAATTTTGAATGTTAATCCATTTAAGCAGTTTTCCTTTACAAATGACGGGCCAGGGGACAAGAGTGACGGTATATCAATAGATGTTTCACATTTTCGTACCCCTTTTCAAAATATAGTACTCTATCTGATCTAAAAAAATAATTCACGTTAAAATTTTAAATTTATACTAAAACTAATATAAATCTCAAAACTTAATACAAATTATTTTATTTTTTTTTTTGAACAGAGACACAGTAATAGTT
The DNA here is from genome assembly GCA_949775105.1 of Oldenlandia corymbosa var. corymbosa. NCBI lineage: Eukaryota > Viridiplantae > Streptophyta > Magnoliopsida > Gentianales > Rubiaceae > Oldenlandia > Oldenlandia corymbosa. Next base: position 5,533,368 of record OX459123.1, read on the forward strand.
TCAGGTTGTTTAGTAAATTTCACATCCTTTTTGAGAAATTCCTAGCTCCGTCTCAGAAGAACACAAATTGCCAATTTGCAAACTTCATTAGTCGCGGCAAGAGCGACTGCTGAATAGCTTTTTAACTATTATCTTTTCCCACTCATGTGTAATTGTTTTTGTTATTGTTTTTAATTTTCCTTTTAACAGAGCATAGAAACAACACACAATTTCGTAATGAGGATAAGCAAACTCAATGATGACTTGAAAAAGCCTACGCTAATTAAAAAAATTGATGTGTTCATTTTCTCTAATAATATTCCCAAATTGTATGATTCAATTAAATGATTCAAGCCTACGAGTATGGGACTCTTTCCGTCCATTAAACATCAATTGCATTCAATGAAATGGCTCCTGGGCCTCCTGGCCCATGTAACTTTACACAGATTTTGGCCCAGAAAAGCATGAAACACGGAAATGTGATAGAGTGGTAGAGATTTCGAGAGATAGAGATTTCGAGAGAGAGTGAAATTAGTCACTGTTATTTGCAAACTAATTAGACACCTTACAATATAAAATTAAAAAAAAAAGCGTCTAAGTCACTGTACCAACAATGGACACGATAATATATGTAAGAAATAAGATGTCTTAATTTAGTCGATGGTCAATCTAGACGAGTGATCCTTTCTTCTTGTTATATCCCTATACAATCTTATATTTAGATGGTAAAATTAAAGCTGCAAAGATTTAGTATGCACGTATACGGGAGAGCAGCCTATTATCTTAACATTTGATAGAAACAATGAGATTGACATCACGTCTCCTATTGAAAAATTCCATTGCAAAGTATGTGAGCCTTGCGTATAGACGCAGCAATTAATAATGACTTAACTATTTTACCAAACAATCGGGTATCCATCAATTACATTGAATTTTAATGATTTAATTTTTTTTAATTCCAAGTGCCATCTTGGAGGTCTTAACAAATGCAAAAAGTCAAAAACGTTAGTAAAGGTTGCTGGTTTGGACCAACCCTACTTAAAACCGGAGTGAACTGAATCGGGGCATTATTATAAAAAGTAGTTTGCCAGCTAGTAATCTTTTCATTTATATTTTGAAGTTACACATCAAGATAGTTTCATTTATGCTGTAAATGCAAAGAAGTACGACTAATGAGGAAATTAATATTTTGAATAGCTTATACACCATTATAATTATTTGAAGTTTCCGACTGTAGGAGGAATTCCAAACTGGTGCATGGACAAAGAAATTGCTACAAATGATACCCTTTCCATCCCTCTTATAGTTAATTTTGTTAAACAAAAATGTAAGATAAATTGGACTATTTAAAGAGACGAAGTGAGTATAAGAAGACAAAGTTTATGCAGAATATCTTTAACTTAGTCGTGAACCCCGAAAGCATGCAAAAGCCCGTTGCAATAATCAAGAATATTCAAGTGAAATTTCAACCAAGTTATACCATAGTTAAAAAAATTTCAATAAACAGAAGGACAACTTAAAGGAATAATGGGAAGAGAAAAAGAAGAGATTAATCTTCATGTTCTTATTTCCATAAAAGTTACATGTATACATATGTGTATTCCGTTTCCATCTTACACAATAAAAGAAAGAATCAATGAATGTCATTAAAAAGGCAGAGGAAGAAACCAAAACTTTTTTTTTCTTTTTGGGCTTTCTCTAACTGCTAGTATCATATATGTATATGCTGCATGCTTTTCTTGCATCGTACTAAATCTATCTATCCATGGCTTTCTCAATTAATGACCAGGTCCTCTAGGGCTAGGACCAGAAGCTAACCGCTCGAGCCAAAAGGACATCGTCTCCTTCGCCTTCTCGTACACCGAATTCGGGAAGGTATCCAAATGATTCGCCCCAGCAAAGTCCTCCTCTGTACTACTCAACATCCTAGCTGCTTCAACGTTAACTTGCATGCTTATTATCAAGAACAACATGCAACAAACCATAACTGCAATGTTGATCATTTTCCTTCCTGCCATTTTCGTCGTAGATTAAAGGAGTACTAAAAGAAATAAAACAATGAGCAAAAAATGGGATTTTTTTGGTTTGAGTTTGTATGAATAATCTTGCACTTTGATGTGGTTGTGTTGTGTGGGGAAATGGTATGGAGATGTTGTATTTATAGGAGGGAAGATTTGGTGTTTGTTGGACCAACAAGTACATAAAATTTGGTTTGAAAGTTTGAAGATTTTGATTGTTGAATTTGAATGGGTTTTTCTTTTCATGTTTAGGTGTTTAGAATTTTGTCTCGTTCAAGGATTACGTACGAACTTACGTGTTGACCAAGGTGGCTCCATGCAGTAATTGAAACAATTGAAGTGGTCAGGGTCTCGATTTTTCATTTATTTATTTCTATTCGTATCAAAATTGAGGGGCTTTACGAGAGTTATGAACGCATGACTGCGCGGTTTGACTTTGTCAACTCATACGTACATGCAATTTATTTTTCATCTATCACGCACCTCGTGTTGTTCAAAACTACTTATGCGAGTACTCTGAATTCAAGAGAAATTTTAGATTTATTTTGACCCATTAGAATTTTTTTTTATATTACAAGGTGTCCACTGTCGTTAATAATAATTAATTTTCTCGCTTATGATAAACAACTTGATAGATGGTAAGATACAATTCTCAATAGACAAGTACACGTGAATATTTTCAAATGCAGAAAGGAGCATGCTTTGACCTTATGGCTTTTTTTTCTATTTCTTGTTTCTTTTACATTTTTTTAGCATTTAAAACTACAACTTCTTGTCTCAACTTTTTGGAAAAGAATTATATGTTTCCTTTTATTGTATTATAAATAATGTTTGGAATCATTTCTTATTTGATCTTTTAGTTTTTAATGATTTTAAATTAATATATTGTCCATTCGAACATATTTTTTGTATTTCTGATATGTCTTCCATATTATATCAATTCAAAAAAAGGCAACGTAAAACCCCTAATATTCTCCCTAAATTTCAACTGCCGATATAAGGATTTTAATGTGGAGAGTCGACCAAAGTTAGAACATCACACTTGACACTCACGTTACTATGGGTATAAATATCATGGGATACAAACCTTTATATTTGTTTTTTACTCTTTTCATCTCAAGAAAAATATTTTTTGAACTTAAATATTATAGTAAAATAATCCATTTGGTCCTAATTATAGGTCTAAATTAACATTAAAATTGATTCAAACTTGTGTCTAATAATTAGCACGGGAGAGAATACATATTTTGTGATGGCGTAAGTATTAAATTATCAACGGTTAGAACTCTTACAAGGTGAGGGAAGCGTCGAAGAGGTTACAAGGTCGTATGAGGAACAATTCTAAAATTTGAATGAGAAGTGCAAATAAAATATATCCCCTGCAGAAACACCAAACTAATTAGCGCATGGAACGCAAATTAAGGTCAGTTTTCCTCAGATTTTTATGTTTAGTCAAATCCACAAACGGAGATGTTGAATATCTTACCGTTTTGAAATAATTGTATGATTTTAATTTTTTTTTTTTTGTAAAAATTACATTAAAATGATGATAAAAATAGAATATTTTGGGAGAGAGAAAATGTCTTTTATCAAGACAGGGTGGGGACTAGGAGTACACTAAAAATGTTAAGAGTATATTTTTAAGCATTTTGCTTCATTACTATTACAAATATTTTTTTTATATAAAAAAAGAGTAATAACTGATCAGAAGTTCTTCATAATTTTAAATCTTGATACAAGGCGAAAATTATGACTGAAAAAAACTTATATGGAAGACCCTTGACGATCAACCGCTTAAAATGGTGTGAAAAGCAGAAAATGGTGAACTCTAGCACTCGTAAAAAATGACACAGAATAATTATCTTGAGACTTAGAATGTTCACTATTCAGCTCACGAAGGGCTATACATAACCCAAAAAGAAAGAAAAAAAAACATCAAATCGAAGGGGAAATGTTGCCACATATTTTTGTTTGATGAATTTCAAGGTTTTACTCTTTGAGTTTTGACTGGACTAACAAACAATTGTTCCCTTTTTCCGATATTCTCTACTTTTGACATTTTTTTTCCCTTTGTCATATTTGGCGTTCTCTTTAATTAAGCACGTTGAAGTGGAAATTGTAAGCGGGCGGATGTTCAATCTAAAATGTCACGCACCGCCCTTCATTTATAGAGATTTTCATAATCAAACGATACTGTAAACTGTGTAAAGTATAATCTTGGTAGTTCAAGAGTTAATTTAAATTGCCACACATTTTTGGAATTTACATACGATTAGATGAAGAAACTAGCTATGGTTTGCCATTATTTCTTAATACTCCTATTATATTCCCTCTCTTTCAAAATTAATGATTATTCAATTTATAGAAAAATTAGTTTTAAGTATAATAAAAAGAAGAATCGTGTGGAGATATAAGAGTATATTTTATCGTACCAGATAGTCACATACTTTTTTTTTCTTAACATATGGGTGTGCTTACTATAATATACTAATTAAAGAATTAGTGGTAGGTGAGTTTGAGAACGAAGGAATTTGAGCATATAATCAGTGACGTTTAGTTTGAAGATGAATATATTAACAATACTCATTTTGAGATATAAGAGCATATTTTGTTGCACAAGATAGTGATAGTAAATCCACATAATTTTTTTTCTTAAGATAAGGCTAACCACACAATAATAATAATAATTAAAGGATTAGTGGTTGGTGAGCTTGAGAACGAGGGAGTTTGAAAATATAATCGGTGACGTTTTGTTTGAAGAAGAATCTCCTCAGTCTCAAAATTATTGTTCAATTTGCATTTTAATTTTTAGTTCAATTTATACTTAAAATAAAAATTCAAACTGGACAATAATTTCGAAATAAAGGGAATACTCGTTTTGATAATCAACTAAACTCGTCAATTGCATACTCTCTTTACTTCAAAAATAGATGTTAAACCCGTCCGATGGACGGGACAGAAAATTTTTTGTGAAATAAAAATCTGAGATTGACAATAAATGTTTCATGAAACAAAATTATAAAAATTATAAATCCTGTAACACTTCTTTATAGACTACATTTGTTGTCATGTTACTCGTCTTGCCATCCTCACCGCATATTAAAATTTTGAGTTCTTTTCTAGATGTAACTCTAGATAGTGCAACGTATGACTGACCATGTCTAAAACCTGCACGTGGTAAATACAATCCAACTTGCAAAAGGGACTGTCCTTGTCTTTTGTTAATCGTCATCGCAAAACAAATCAATTAGAAATTGTCTTTTCTTCATTTTGAATAGATGATGTCGGAGGGACACAATGACTTCCGAGGTATGTATACAACTTCTCCAATGTAATTTTCCGAGATAACCTTTGCTTCAATAACACGTTGTCCCAATCTTAATATACGGAGCCTAGTTCCGTTACACAATCCACCATGTTGATCAACATTCCTTAATAGCATAACCGGTGTACCTTTTTTTAGCTTCAACTTATGTAGCAATCCAGAACATTTTATACTGTTTAGGAAATCAGGTGTAAACATTCCATCTTCAGTATTAACCCCACCTTTAGATGGGCATATGCTGCCTGAACTTAAGTACACAACCTCTTCTTCTGGTAAATTATCCAACAGAAGATCATTGATTGTGTTGACATCATCATGTGTTCGCGCAAGTATTGCTCTTTGTTGAAGGTAATTTAGATATTCCAAATTATTTAATACATCAGAGTAAACAGTATTAACAACTGCATTAATTGGATTACCATCAGTTTTTATAAGCATATCATCAGGTATTTCAATTTCAGCAACTCCATCGTTCGGCTCAGCTATCTTCCCATCACTGACATTTAGAATCCATTTAGAAAATTCTCTGATATCATTATTTTCATCAATTGATGATCCAGCGTGTAGTCTGATGTTAACAGTCAATTTTAAAACTTCGCAATGATTCCACAAATGCGATGACTTTATTGCTGCATCGACTATATCTTGTCTACTACCTTTTTGTATCACTGGAAGAATCTGTCTGAAGTCACCACCTAAAATCACAACCTTTCCACCAAAAGGTTTCTCAACACTATTTGGATCAGATGATCGAAGAATGTCTTTCAAAGATTTGTCCAAAACTTCAAAACAGTGTTTGTAAATCATCGGTGCCTCGTCCCATATAATTAATTTTCCACATCTTAATAATGCAGCCAAGTCACTGTCTGGTTTTATTGAGCATATAGAATCTTCAGTGATGCTTATTGGAATTAGAAACCTCGAATGTGCAGTTCGACCCCCGGATAAAAGTAATGAGGCAATTCCACTTGAAGTAACTGTAATAACTATCTCAGCTTTACATCGAATCCCAGCTGAAAGAGTTCTCCATATAAAAGTTTTCCCAGTACCACCGTAACCATATAGGAAGAAGAATCCACCCTTGTCTCCATCAATTGCAGACATTACACGATGATAAACTCCTTTTTATTCTGCAGTTAACTTTTCAAATAATAGATCATGTTCTGCTTTCAATTGTTCCCTATCGTAACTGAGCTCATCATATATCATTTTGTTGAAACTTGCAATCATGGGCATATTTATCTGGATATGGAAATTTGTCGAATTTTTTCAAGCTGCTACCGTTTCCTCTTAAAATGTTATCAATTTCCACCAAGGTCAGTTCGCGTAGTATTTCTTCACTGACAACCATATCTATTAATAGAAAAAAATAAAATTGTATGATATCTATTTATTATAGTTCATAAAAAAAGACATGGAAAAAAAGACATAAATTGTAATATTAATTAAATGTGATACCTGTTGCTTTATATATTCTTCTTTCCCTTTCTTGTATATCTTCAGAGAGAAGAATCCATGTTGATTCCCATACGAGTTCAGGTCTACTTAAGCATTCCTGAAGTAGTAACATCGCAAATAAAGATCTCAAATAAGAGGGCATCCCCCAATGGCTTGCCTCGATTATACCATCAATATATTCTTTGTCGTCATCCAACAGACCCATTGCATAGCAAGCCTCTTTGTATGTTTCATAGACTATACCATCTACTGTCTTAATGTCTTCATAACACGTTGGTCCCTTAACTTTGTTCAAAAGTATTCTCAAATAATATGTTTCACCTGTATGTAAATCAAAAAACATTACAAAAACAAACAATATATATATATATATATTGGCACATGTGCTAGTAATCATGTATATGTGTGAATCACCTGCCGATGGAGGGACATGGTGTATCCGACCTACTGATTTACCCTTCTTTCTTGGTTGCCACTCTCTTATATCCGGATGCCAAACAAACTTCGATGGAAATTCGACATAGCTAAGCTGTCTGGCTTCCTCATTTAAACGATTACATTCCATCCATGCTAAGAACTTGGAACAATTACTCGATGGTTTTGAAATAATAAATTCCAGTGATTCTTCTTCATCATATATGATTGTTTGGTCATCTTGAATGTGGAATGGTAATCTTTCGACTGAAGGATACCTATAATGAATTTCAAATTTAAAGATTCTCCACACGGCTTCACATACAGATAGATACCTGAAAAAAAATAATATAATATTTTATTATTGTATTATCGTGTATTTCTAAAAGGTATAGAAAATCTATTGGATGTAAATCAATATTGTAATTTATTATTAAATGAAATATTTTCAAGACGTAATCATACATATATAGTATACATGCTTTTTAAGTAAAAAATTTTTGTTTCTCATGAAATAAAAATGATATAGTCAATTTGCATTAATATATAATATAAATTATAACCCAAAAAAAATATCGTAAGTGAGAAATACAATACTATTGATACTTGCAGTCATAATACTTTTTTATCTCATCAAGACTCTCGAATTCTTGCTCAACATTGTTTTCATCACCTTTCTAGTACAGCTTGAAACTGACTCTGTCTGGACCTTTGTGGATATATTTGAACAAGTACTTTATAGCCTTGGACTGATTGCACCATTCAACATTTATTTGAGCTTGAAATATCCTAAGCAATACTCCATTATGACCCACAATGCTTCTGTTATCTAATTCAACTCCGCTTTTTTCAACAATACATCCGTTGTCAGGCATTGTGCACAGAGCAAATCCTTCTGAATCAATTGTTGTCCGGTCAACAAATTTTTTTGGAAACCTTTTTGAACAGTTTCAATTTTCCAAACATGGACAACTTGGCTTTTCAGGACCACAAGGTCCGTGGATCATGAATTCCTTTACCAGTTCGTAAAGTTGAGGATCTTCTTCTCTGTTTGGAATTTAAGCACCGATGTACTTGTCAATTTCTTCTGTTGTTCGCAACTTATCATCACGTTGAATGAACAAACACACGTGAGCGTGCGGGAGTCCTCTCTTCTGGAATTCAACTGTATATACAACTGGTAAGAAAGTATAAAAAATAGAAATCACAAAGTTAGTATAGATTTTTTGGAAAGTAAAAAATATAAGATACAATAAAATATAGAACAACAAATAAATATTTTAAAGGTACTTACGGGCTTGAACTTTTCCAAATATTTTCCCCTCCCTTATATACTTAATAAATTGATCAAGTTTCATTTCAAACACCCTTGCGAAAATATCAGGTATGTCCTCCGGTTTTAGGTTTCTTTTAGCACAAAACCTCAAGATCTCCGGCCACTTAGGATTGCATGTGAAGGTCAAAAAAAGATCAGGATAACCAAATGCCTTAACCAAAGCCATAGCATCATAATAATTTTCTCTCATGTACCTTGCACCATCTGTGAAGGAAGATGGAACTATCATTTTAGTACCCACATTTGAAGTTTCACTTGTTCCGCCTTCAATTGCCCTTGCAATTATTTGGTATTTTTGACATCTGAGGTTCTTCTGAAATAACTTATGATAAAGTAATCTCGCAGACTCTATCATACTGTATCCATCAACTGTAAATTGTTGCAATAGTTTTCTTTCAAACAAAATAAGGGATTTCTCATTCAATCTTTCAAACAACCTGAATGCAAACCATTCTCTCATGCTCAATCTTACTCCTTGCTTCTTATCGGAATCAATCACTATAGATGGTTTATCTTTAAGCTTGATACCCAAGTGATGACCATCTTCTCCATATGGAAGCAACATAGGATACTGGAGTGCGAGGTATGCTGGATTTAGCTCATTTATACGCTCGAGCAATCCTGATTTATGTTGTATTACAATATCTCTGAAATCTGATTCCACAGATCCGTCGCCTATTATCATAGCAGCAATCTCAGACGCCTCAGGAAGGTTATATTGTCTATCGTCCTTTTGTCTCGTTCCAATAATTTTAAGTCTAATGTTCTCTTCACCATTAGCACCAATTGTATCCCTAGCCATTCTAAAACTTTTCGCCAGCTGATTATATTCATCAATAACATTCTTTAAATCACTCACTAAATCAGCATCCAATGAATCGGAATTCCTATCTGGGTTATTGGACCTATTGTGTTCAACAAAAATAAAATAAAGATCATCAAAATAGAAATATTTTGTAATTGAGAGATGTCCATAGTACTACATACTGAATATATCAAAAATAATAAAAATGCAAAGATTTTGCATTAAGATGTTTAAATTTTTTTTTCCCAAAATTGAATGTACAAATTGATAGGAGACATATTAATTGAAGAAAATAAATTTTAAAATATGTTGTTCTAACATCAACATAAATTTTGATGTTATAATCATATATGATATATGAGTTTTGACTTGTAAGTTATATTCTTTCTATTTAATTACTGGATTGAAAAAATATAAGATTGGGATATTGAATGACACTGGATATTGTATTTTGTATGTAATATCCTTAAGCGTGAAACTAAAGCAAACTAATTTTTCATTTGTGAAAGTAGTAATTGACATTTTGTCATGCAAAAATATTATAATAATAATGTATAGATTCTTATCAAACACCAAATAAAATTGTATTAGTTATATAAAAATGAAGATAAATAAATTTATTTAAACTAATTACGTGGATTAAATATTTATGATAAATAAAATTTGTTATAACGTAACATGAATTAATAAATAAAAACCAGATAAAGTATGTAAGTTTATAGCATATTTATAGTTACCTGTAAGTAGATAATCTGTTATTGATCTCATTCTCAGTATCGTAAATCTATAGCTGTGAAAATTTTGAAGCTCCGCTTACTGGTAATAAACTACCAATTCTATGATAATTCTGCCATGGAGCCTGTATACCCACGGACCTCGACCATTATTAACTGAGTGATCTATCTTTTCCACCCATAGATCTAAATGAGAATATCATATTATAAGCCGGAATATTATCAAGAAAGAATTTACTCTTACTGTGATTACCAAAATACAAATCAATGAGAAACTTGGGCGACTCCTTCAACCAAGGTAATCAAACTTTTCCTTTCATGCAACATAAGGAAAATGTAGGAATCAACTGTTTCCTTTCAGTGCGACATCTCTCATTAAACCACATAAGTGCACCACAAAATTCACAGGAGTGTTCCGGATCACCCAAATCTAAATAATAATCTGTTCAAAGTATTGTTCAATTTGTATTTTTATTTTTAGTTTAATTTATACTTAAAATAAATATTCAAATTGGATAATAATTTCGAAATAAAGGGAGTACCCGTTCTGATAATCAACTAAACTCGTCAATTGCATACTCTTTACTTCAAAATGAGAGTTCTATTTGTCCTAGTTTAAAAAACAAAAATAAAAATTACTAGCATATATGCATGTAAGTGTTCCCATTAGTATGAGATTAACTCAAACCTAAATGATTCAATATGATTGTGCTCTTTTTGTTTAATAACGATGATCTTGAACATTTCATGAGGTGTGACGAGTAAGTGTTTAATATGGCGTAAAACACATATATCAAACTATGCTATATTTATTTAGATAATCTATTTTTTCAGATCATTGGTTATTAGAAACAACTTCCCATTTATTCTTGGAGTGTAATTATGCAAAGAAGCTATGGGAGAGGATATTGAAACAGCTGTAAATACCGGATTGTACGTATCCAAGTCATAAAGAAGTGGTGGAGATTGTTGTTTGCGTTGAAGAAGCATGGTATAAGGCAAAGCCTCTGCATTGTTCCAATTATGGCAAAATTTTACCATATATATGGAGGGCAAGAAACAAAAAGATATTTGAAGGAAACAATGTTGCAGTAGAGCAAGTGATTACAACACTACAACAAGAGGTAAAGTAGAGAATTAATCTTTGAGCACAAGGAAGATGATTCCGAGTGACCAACAATACTGTAGAAGAGTTGGTTTTATAGTGTAAAGTTTAATATGCCTTGTAAATTTCAGTTTGAATTAATGTGTTCGATTGTTTTAGTGCATAGCTAAATGGTTAGACAATACTTATAAGTTGTGTTTTAGGTGGTTTATCAATATATATATATATATATTGATAAACCACCAAGAATAAATATATATATATATATGTATTGATAAATCACCAAGAATAAATATATATGTATATATAGAGTAGTGATAAATACAGGGAAAAATTATAAGGAAAATTTACAAGGAATGATGTGTCATTCATTAAAACTATGTCTTAACCTTACATGTTTAAATCCTGAATGGAAAGTTTTAAAAATGAATGGCTATGAACAATTTCTTGTCATTTTTCCTTATCATTTTTTCCTTACACTAATCATTATCCAAAAAATATTGAAGTCATTAAGTAGAAATATATGATTAGAGAATTAGGATGAGGATAATTTTATTACGGGAAGGTTGAGCATTTTATTCTTACTAAGGCCATTCAATTTAAAATTAAAAATTAAAAAATATAAAACAAAACTTTTTTAAAACGTAAAACAAGAATATTGGATACTAATTGCTAGGATAAGACAGTTACTGAAAGAAAAAAACAAAAGTATTGCTTGAGTAGGCAATTTATTGGGTGCACCTGGGGGCACCATACTCCCCCTCCTATTTTTTGTACTACTAGTTCTTATTGTACTTTTTTTACTTTTTCTAATAATCTTTCTATTATTTGTAAGTTTAGTCCTTTCAATTTTTTTCTCTCTCTTCTAAAAAAACATCTCTAATATTCAAACAATCATATCTCTCAATCCGTGAAGAATTAGAAAACATGTTACACATGAATTTTATTGTATTCGTCGAGATCTATCCAACAAGATCCATGTCGAATATTTTTTCCGAGTTTAAAAATGACTAAATTCTGAACTTGTACTACTTATCCAATTATTGTCAATGATTATCCAAATTGTTTGTAATACTTATCCAAATATCTTATTTTTTGTTCTTTTCTTCTTTTTTTTTTTTGAAGATGAGTGAATGTAAAAAATATGAATGCATAACAAGTACAAAAAAAAATGGATAATCAGTCCAAACCGGTTGGATAGATCTCGTCGAGCACTATAATATTCATATATAATTCGTGTTCTAATTCTTTACAGATCAAGAAATATATGTAATATAAGAATATCAATCTAAACTAAGTTGGTTATCCATCTTCTTTTTTCTTTTTTTCATTTTTGAAAAGTGAATGTAAAAAATATGATTGGATAAAATAAAATAGGTAATTAGTCCAAACCGGTTCGATAATCAGTATGAACACAACGGATAATCATTTTTCAGTTTATTCATTTCTGTCCGTAAGATTTAAATGCATTTAAAGTTCAAAAGAAATATTCAACATTGATCTTATCAGATAGATCTCGTCGAACACTATAAATTTCATATATAATTCGTGTTATAATTCTTTACGGATCAAAGGATATAAGGAACACAACAATATGAATGTAAAATAAGTTGGTTATCCATCTTCTTAAACTGGATATCCAATGTGTTCATTTTGATTATCCAACTTCTTTGTGGTGGTTATCCAGTATTTTTTTTCCTTGCTCTTTTATGAAAATGATTGTCAAACTTTTTTGTACTAATTATTCAACGTGTTGCACTGATTATCCAATTATTTTCTATTGATTATCCAAATTGTTTGCAATGCTTATCCAATCATTTTTTTATTTCTTTTTGTTTTTTTGAAGAGTGAATATCAAAAATATGATTGGATAACAAGTACAAACAGAATAGATAATCTGTCCAAACCGGTTGAATAATCAGTAGGAACACAACGGATAACCATTTTTCAAAGAAAAACGAAAAACACATTTCTTTATTTCTGCCCGTAAAATTTAAATGCATTTAAAGTTCAAAAAAAATATTCAACATGGATCTTATCGGATAGATTTCATCGAGCACTATAAATTTCATGTATAATTCGTATTCTATTTCTTCGCGGATCAAGAGATATATGCAATACAAGAATCTTAATCTAAACTAAACTGGGTATCCATCTTTCTAAACTAAATATCCACCTTAATTCTGCCCATCAGAATTTAGTCATTTTTAAGCTCGGAAAAAATATTCGACATGGATCTTGTTCGATAGATCTCGACGAGTACTATAATTTTCATGTATAACACGTTCTCTAATTTTTACGGATCATGAGATATGGTCGTTTAAAGATTAGAGATTTTTTTAAAGGATAGAGGAAAAAAAATCAAAGGGACTAAACCTGTAAATTATAGGATGTTATTTAAAAAAGTGAAAAAAAGTTTAGTAAGGACTAGTGGTATAAAAAATAGAAGGGGGAGTATGGTGCTCCGGGTATACTAGATAGAGACTTCTTGAGTATACATATATGCAATAGTGACTTAAAAAAAATAAACTTGTCTAGAAGAGTTTTTATCTTTTTTAAAAAGACACAGCTAACTTAATCCTATATTACGGCATGTTTGATAAAGTCACTTAATGTTTAAAATTATTGAATTAAGTAATTTTTCTTTTCAACATATTTAATAATAAAGAATGAACCTCTTAATGAATTAAGTGGCGCTGAAACTGTAGTATAAAATATAAATAATAAAAATTAGCTTACTGTTTATTCTGTAACTATTTAATGAGTTTAGTATTTACAATTCAGTATTAAGCATTCAGAATTAAATACTAATTTTTATTAAACATGCAAGAACAGTGATTTAGGACATTTGGGTACGTAATATACTCAAGAAGTGGTACAATTGTGTGTTGTTTGACAACTATTTATGTATATGTATACACCATATAATCAATTATTAATATTATTAATCAACGAGTCAAATGCCAATTTTAAATTCACTTGTATTAATCGGTAATTCGGTCAGTATTTCTTTGAATGGACTACTCTGGTTGTACGTCGCAATCTAGTTAATTAATTTCTTGTATATATAAACATCATGTACTTGAAAAGAGCATACTCCCTCCATTTCAAAATGTAAGTCGTTTTAAGTTCGGAGAGATTTTTTAAAATGTAGGTCGTTTTACAAATTCTAAACAAATTAATGACTATTTTTCTAAATTTACCCTCAATAAATGATGCTAATATATTTTTATTTAATCTTGTTTATAGTTTCAGTTTAATTAATGAGGGGTAAAAAAAAGATATTTAACACATAAATTAATTATTGGATGATTGTTTCCTTAGTTTACGTGTCAAGTCTAAAAAGACTTACATTTTAAAATGGAGAGAGTACTAACTTTGTCAAGTTCACAATAAGAAAATAAATTTCATAAATATTCAAATATACTTCATTTTAGCTATTTCGCATGTCTCAAAGATCCATTCAAAATTTCAAACTTTCAAACTCGGGGTTCCATATCACATCTCAATATTGAATATTTGGGCTTTTCTATTCAAACATATACTCGTACTACTTTTTCCTATTCACTTAGCACGGTGTCTTCTGCTAATATTTTAAAAAAATTCTTTCAAATCACTTTATAATGAGTGGAAAACTAACAAAAAGATTTACTTCTTAATTTTGTGTCCCAATTTATGTATTCATTTACCATTTTTAGCAAATGAGAATCATTTTCCTAGGGATAATTACAAAATTTATTATAATTGATTTCTTCATCAATGAGTAAAAGGAATTGTTTTCCAGTTTTCATGGAAATTAATATATCATCCAGGCTTAATAGCTGTTCAATCCCCCCACCACATTACTAAAACTATTCACTTGAATAAAAGATTGAATTGTAGCAAGACACAATCCACATTCCACTTAAACTGAATCGTTCCAAATGTGATCGGTCTCTTCAAATGTTTAGCATACCAGATCAGTTTGTGGCACTTTTTTTCTAAGTGAAATTACCTCAGTAATTAATACCATGTCTTTCCTAAGATTATGTTACCATCTAGTTTGTCATCTTAACTATTATAGCAACTTTAGTCCCAGTTTGACAGATTTCATCTGCTGCAAAAGGTAAGCATCACCAAAAGTTGCACTTGCCAAAAAGGCAGCTGAAGTCTCTCATCCAGAACCAGCAATTTTGTCCAAAACATTAGCAGAAAGGGAGAGAAGATTCAGAATGTTTTCTTCCGCTTGTTTTGCTTCCAAAGTTTATGAATGTACTCTACTCCTTCCTTCAAGGTTGCCCTTCTTCCTTCTTTGGCATTCCATAGCTCAGGTAGTGGATACCTACCACTAGGATTGTATTCATTCACTTCATTTAGAGCCTTAACCACAGCCTGATACACTTCATCTCCATACTCCGCCTTTAGCCCACTCAGTTTTTCGTCACTTTCGTCCAGTATTTCCTGAAAGATAGATTGCAGGAGGTCAGCGCAATCAGGGTAAAGAAAACATAGGAAAATATAACCTGAATTAGAAGGAAGCTAAATGGATAGTAAAAACTAGTTTGGAAAACTAATGGAAAAGAAATCATATTTCCCGGCTACAATCATAACAAATTTACAGAAGATTACAGAATGTCTAATCCATCCGGAGACAAATTCTCCAGTCCCTCTTTTTCTCTTCCTTCCCCATCGAAAATAAAGAACCATGACACGTACAGCTCGCATTTTAGAAACCCTTCTCCAAGCACAATCACAATCAAACTATCCAACTGAAATGTCGATTCTAACATTTCTCCCCCTTTCCCAACGACTGCATGTTTGCAATTCACAGGTTGAAGTTTCCAACTACTATATTAATGCACCATGCAGTACCATTAATATTTTCACGAAAAAAAAGGCACATATACTACAAGTCATGTCGCTTATGAAAGATTCATATACCTTGGCTACTTCGCCATCCATGACGACCTTATAAGGATGCCAATCTGGATCTCTAAGGTGATTTTCCCATAGAGAGGACAATTCTGCGACTTTCACTGCTGCTTGTTTGCCCGGAAACTTTCTCTTGACAGCAATGTGGAATGGCTTCTCATCAAGCTCTCCCATTCTCTTGACACAAATAAATGCACGACTATCTTTCAAACCCTACAGAGCAAGCAGTCATAAAACTGTAAATGAATTATGTTAGCAGGATTAAAAATATGCTTTCCACTGATATTGTATTTTCCCCTGTCAATCACTGGGACATTTACATCCTCCCATTACCAGAATTGGTTGATAGTGTTTGAAACCATCTTGAGAATGACTGACTTAATAATGTAAAGTCTTCTAAAGTTGTATTTTATCCTGGATGAGAACTAAACATGGATAACAAAAGAAACTCTTAGATCTAACAAAAAAAGGCTTTTGATTCTCTATCTTCTTTTTCAGCAAACTTTCGAGAATACTGAACTAAGAACTGAAGTAGCCTTTAAGCAGACCAATGTACAACCCACTCCAAGAATTTCTCAAATTACTGCAGAGAACAGACAACCTCAAATTTCAGTGACTAGTGCCTCAACAGTTGCTTCACTTATTCATTACTTAAAGACGACAATGATACAAGCGCCTCAATTTAATCTGTCTTGAAACTAAGATGCAGCATGAAGATTTCCCTATCAAAAGGCATCAGTGATGCTCAGGTATTGTGAACTTCCAACGGGAAAAAGAGGAAAGAAAACGGCAACGAAGAATAAATAGAATGCTTCACAAATGGAAAATTTTAAGAAGTAATTGAAATATGGCCAGCTACTAGACAAGAACTACTGGTGACACAAGCATAGCCTGCCTACGTTCCCCCATAGAAATACCAAAAGGATCTAGGTAGAAAACACAAAATTTTATCCCATTCTTGAAGAATAAGAAAATCCACCTCGCTAAACTACATGAACATAAAATGTAGCATCCAACGTTAGAACTTAAATTCCTGCATGCTATGAGATCAGAAGGAAGAGGCTCTCATAGTTGCAGTCCAAATTATTATCACCTCGGGGAAAAAAACGTCTCCATCCAATCATGAATAGAAAATGGATTTTCATTGCAAATGCACACAAGATGTTATACTTATCACATTCAGATCAAGATGAAGTAGAACCAAGAAGAACGGTGAATCTTGTCCCGCTCCATAAAAAACTCGCAACCAGACAGGGTGCATAAATTAAATGTTAAAAGTAGAGTCTAAGTAGAATTCTAAATCTGGCCCAGCTCAAGAAACATTTTGCAATCCGATATGGTGGATGATTTAAATGTCAAAAGTGTAGTACCTGCATCATCTCTTTTCGTGCGTCTTGCACTTCATCATTGCCTAACCTTTGTTTGATGGTGAGTGTTTGGTTCACTGTCTCCAAAGCATCAAGTTCTTCTTGCTTCTCCTGGAGTTCTTCTTCAATCAACTTCTTTTTCTTCTCAGCCTCTGTATCACCAACCTCTCCCATGTGTGTCATTACCTCTACGGCACCCCTCATGCGCTCTATCTCTAACTCCAATGCTTGTTTCTGATCAAGTTTGGATTCCAACTCGATAATTTTTTTGTGAAGAGCCTCCTTTTCTTTCTGAGAGAATACGAATAATTGACCAAAGGAAACTTTTTCTAAATACAAGGGAATCATTATCTGAAATAAAAACTTTTACGAAGAAAGGAAACAGCACCTTCTGATCTTCAGCCAATTTCAACAGTTTATCATCTGCATTCTGTTGCTCTTGAATCGCTTTCTCATTCTGCAATATAAATAAACTTACACAATCAGATATTAAATTCAAGTTGCTTTTTTGTATTTTTTCTTTTTCCTTAAAGAACAAACAGCATGGAAGGACAAACCAAATCAATAAACATTTTAAGTTTCCAGACAATAAAAAGGAAAAAGAAAACCTAAGAACCTAGTTTACATTAGGAAGCATCAAAGAGAATATGTCTTCTGTGGCCTCCGAAATGCTAATCCCAAATTCTAAATAAAGTCCTTGAAGAAAATTGTACAAGACATTAAACAGTGGAAGTATCTAAACCAAGCAAACGGAGGCATAGATAGAGTTCAATCAGTTGTTCCAGCCCAAGAACAGCTAACCAAAACCAAATCCCCATCAAGCAAATAAACTGGTTCTTAATATAAAACAAAAACTAAAGTACATCAACAAGCATTGACCAAATACTACCATTTCTTTCTGCTGATTCAGCTTCTGTTTTTCACTTTCAGTTAGCGCTTCGCGCTGCTTCAAATCATTTTCACGCATCATAAGTTCTTGTTTTCTTGCTTCTAACTGCAAATTACTTCTCTTGTGCTCATTCAGAACGTGTTGTAGCTCCGCATTTTGAATTTGCTGCATCTTTTTCATCTCTAAAAATCAAAATAGAAAACAACCAACAATGTCAATCTGACATTTTTATGCTACAAATATTTTTGCTAAATTGTGGATATTATGAGATTTTGTTTTTACAGAAAAAAATAACAATTTAACGATAATAAATGTACAAGGTACAAGGCTAAAGTAGAAGAGAGGCATTCATAGCAATATACCTTCATTATAACCTTCAATCATATCTTCTTTTTGCTTCATCACATTGCTTAGAAGAACTTCCGTTCTACTGATCTTCTTTTTCAGCTGTTCACATTTCTGACTTTTAATTACCAATTCATTGGCCAAGTTGCTCATTAGGAAGTTATCTTTTCTTTTATCTTCCGTTTCTTTCCCTGAAATAGTCTTCAAATCTCCATTTTTACGAAGATATTCGCCAATGGGACCCTTCAATTTGAAATCTTCTTCACGGGCAACCCAAGCATAGAGCTCATTTCCTTTATCCCTCTTCATCTCCCAATCCCTCTTCCCATGATGATCAATTTCAAAATCTTTCTCAAATGTCATGGCATTTGTAAACCCTGTCCAATCCTTTTTGAACTCAACTATAGCAAATCCTGTGTGACCACGAAAAGTCCAACACATGTGTACTCTTAGCGGGTTATATCCTTTGGCTGTCCACTCATCTCTTAACCTTGATCCGCTTTCACCAACATACTTGCCGTTCTGAAACACAACAGGAATATTTGCTACTACAGCCATCAAAGGCCAAACAATTAGCTCATCTTTGGCTCGGCTAATTGATGGTTCATCAGCAGTTGAATAAGAAACTAATGGTGGTTCAGTAAATTTTACAGAGGGTGATTTTGATGTCAAATTTTCATCATTCTTCACTGACTCATTTTTTTCATCAGGCAACAGAACATCTTCAATTAAGTCATCAATTTCTCCACTCTCTCTATCAGACCACATTTTGTAGGCACTTTTACCATAGTTCCCAGAACGCTGAAGTTTCCATGATTTGCTCCCTGCATCTCTGCAGACATCTGCTTTCTCTTGATCCCTGCTCTTTTGTTCAGAAAATTTTTCTCCTCTATCTTCAAGCCTTTGCAAATATTTAAGCAATCCCAAATGCTTAGCTTTCTCTTTGAATGTAGAGCTTTTCGAGTATTTGCCAATGCGAGAAGAATGGCTCATGAGCTCATGGAACTCATATTCTCTCCTTCTCTTATCTGGACAGTACGGACAGAAGAGAAAACCATGGGAACTTTGAATTCTGACCTTCTCATCTCTTAGATCCTTGTAATACTCATACTTTAAGTCATCCAGCTCTGAATCATACCTTCTGTCAGTCCTCAGTTTTTTTGGCCAAGACATTATTATCTGAAATGATTTCAAATAAGATCACACGTCAGGAGAGGCAGCTCCCTGGAGAAGACAACTAGGATAATTCTACAAAGTTTCACTAAACAGTGTAGAATTTCAGGTCATCCAGCGGGTTGGAGTTAATCATTCTTTGAAAGCACAAGACATGAAAAGCTAAGACCCAAAGATTTTCCAATATTTAGACTTATTAGAATAATGTTTAATCATGGCATCAACTGCAGCCCTTGCACAATGCATCAATTGCACATTCATGGGAAACAAAAGCTAAATGCAATTTGAGAAAGGAAGGGGGCAGGGGAGCACTGCTGGAAATGTTTGAAGAAGGACATGGCAGTTAATGGATTATGCCACGCCTAAGGATCATGGCATACAGATATTAAGTTCTAAGTGTAAAGTGTATAACATCCAGAATTTATTGAAATTCAATGACTCTACTTCATTATGCCAATTAATTAGGACTCTAAAGAAAAAGGAAGGTTTGCTTTGCCAAGGAGATTCTCAGAACACGCCAAAACAGAGCATTTCTACAACATCTGAAATAAGATGCAGTGCTGCAAAATAAACAAAACACACAACCAACAACTTCAAACTCCAGAGAGGACACAGAAGATTATCTCAATCAACATTCTCGTATCCAAAAGATTATCTGATAAGGAACAACACGCAAACAACGGAAAAATCCATTAACATTAACACAGTTTTAATCCTAATATCCACCTAAGGGATAAGACACATACCCCAACTACAGAAAAGAAAGAAAACAAACACAATAATACTAACACTCACTATGACAGATTTTTAATCTGTTTATGTGTATTAAACCTCATACATTAGCACAACATTTTCATTGCCACGGAAAAGAACATAATAATAATTGAAACATCCAGTTATGGAAAAACCAGTAAAAGTGCTACAAACATTCCACCCAAGGCTTCTGAAAATTACGCTGCAACAGCTCTAGAGAAGGACGAAAAGCCTTCCAAGAGGTTCATTTTCAGCAAATATGAGTGATCATATCTAGCACTAAAGATTTCCATCAAGTTTGGTCTCACAAACAGAAATTCCGACCTTGATTTTGTTTCAGTTTTCATTAACAGAAAAAAGGGAACTCTTGTTTTAGTGAAACCAGAAAATCCAAAACCAAAAAAAAAAATTCTATTCCATCATCAAGCACGGCATTAAGCAAATACAAACACCAAACTCCAAAATCCCTCAAGAATAAAAAAATCAATTCCATCATCAAGCACGGCACTAAGCAAATACAGACACAAATCATAGCCCATTTCACTCCAGAACTCAAAAAGGATCATCGAAACATAAGTTGCATCGCAACGAAATAAGTCGATAAAGTACACAAATTTTATGGAAAAAAAAATTAACAAACACACGAACACACACACACACACACACACACAATACTTGACTAAATTCTTTGCCTGGGTTTTCGAAAACTTACTCGAAGATCAAAGCGTTTGTAGTGGGCAGCAACAATTTATCACCAATTTGAAAGAATGGCGGAAACCAGAAGGGGGGCGGAAATTGGAGAGACGGAAGAGAATATATAGGGTTTAATTAAGAGAGAGATGAAAAAAAACATTTTGGAGTTTTTCAGGGAAAAAATTGGTAAGTGAGAAAGAGGGGGCGGAGGAGAAGTGAACTGAAGCAAGTGAAGCGTGAAGCGCCAAATTTTTGCCGAGAACGGAAATGTGTTTATTTTAGTATTTGTTCAAAACGCAAGTTACGATCACTCGCATTTGTCGAAGCGTGACGAGTACGGTTAAAGGAGAATATGCCAGGTGGACGGTTAAGATGAACTGGTAAGAAGTTGGGAAGTACACTGTCCGTTGGGTTTTCAAGATTGTTCAGGTGTTCCTCAGCATAATTTACATATGCACAGTACACCACGAATCAGATGATAAGTTGACTGGATTTCAACCTGCTTCGTTTAACTAAGGCTATGTACTGTACTATGTATCCTATCCTGAAAAATCAAATTTCAATCCAACTTTTTTTACATTTTTTATACATTTAATTTAGGAAAAATGATACTACTCCCTCCATTCTATTTCAATAGGCTCATTTCTCCTTTTAGAATGTTTCAAAACTTAATCCCACTTCAGACAATTAATCAACTTTTTCTATAAACTTTCTAATATACCCTTCCCACATTCACTCAAATCAAGAACATTTAATTAATTTTAATTATTACTCTCTCGTATCAATTAATAACTCATTAGTCATTAATAAAGGTGTGGTGAGAATTTTATTTAAAATTAACTACATAAACTATATTACCCACTTTTTCTTAATCGTCATGTATGTCTAAATGGGCCTATTGAATTAGAATAGAAAGAGTAAAAATTAATACTCCCTCCATTTTTAAAATAGATGTCATTATAGGGTTTAAAATTGTTTTAGAAAATATATGTAGTTTTACAAAATCGATCCCACTTTTATCCCATTTTTTCAATATCTTTTCATTGGAAATGAAGTAAATTTTAAAATATGATTGTAATGGTTGTTGATGAGTTGTTTTAATAATAACTAAGGGTAATTTTGTATTTTAAACACACTATGTAATGTTTCATTAGTATTAATGAAATTACTAGAAAAATATATATATTGGAATTGAGGGATGACTGATTTGACACTTATGAAAATACATTAATGACCCCTTTTTTATATTGAAGTAGTACAGTATATTTTTTATCATTATTATAGTCACTATCTCCATCATTACTCCTTATTTCAGTTTTAAACTATGAAGAATAAATGTTAGCTCATTTTCATCCTGGAAATCCTTAGAAAGAAATAAAGTATAAAAGTACCTGGGGAAAAAAGGACTCATTTGGATTTTCGATTATTTACATAGGGACCTTAGGGTATTCATGCTTCATAGTTACAAACCAAACCCTTAATTAAGATTCTAGATCATTTCAAATCTAAATCATTCTAGAAAATATATAACATAACATCTACTTTATAGCATGTTAAATTACAATTCTTATACTTTATTGATTTTTTAATATAAATACAATACCAGTAATACTCAATATTTTATTTGTTTTTATGATAAAGCGGCTCCAATTTTTATTGGAATTGTAGATTTTGAGCTTATTTGCTACGGATTATCTAATTTTTATTTGAAATAGAGCCGCTTTATCATAAAGCTCATAATCTAAAAGAGAATTTGAACCAAACCATTCTTGTTACATAAGTATCTTATTGGGAAGATATCGTATAAAATTATCTATCTTTCATTAAATTATTGTTACAATAAAAGCATATTTTTTCTCATTTAGTCGCCTGTTACCATTAGTTATTTTTGAGAAGTCAGTTATGAAAGTTTTTTGATATTGGGTTTGACTCAATACTAGCAGCTGGACTTAGGTCCACTAAAATTATTGGCTCAATTCAAAACTATTTTTAATGCAATCTGCAATGTACTACAATTTTTTGTGACATAAAATTTCATTAGCTACTAGATGGATTAGACGCACTTCGCGCGTACATATTGTCTCTACACTATCTACCAAATATTAATAATTTAACAATTTTAATGATAGTAATATGATCATTATAAGAACAAAATGAATTAGCTAAAGCGTATTACTTTTGAATTTCAACAAAGTGAGACAAAGACCATGCAAAGTGAAACAAAGACCATGCAAAGTGAGAAATAAAATAAAATCAAATGTATTACCTTAAAATAAAGAACAACCAAAATAAGAAGAAAAAATCTAAAACAAAAACTAAATTGTGGAAGAAAAATATGAAAATGAACAACGAAAGACCTCTAATAAATTTGAGATAGAGAGATAAAAAACAACGGCTTAGAAAGAAAGGAGTAGTAAAATTAACAAAATAATTATATATAGGTGATGTATGACTTTTAATTTTTTATTTATTTATTGAACAATTTAAAATATCATTAATGAACCTTTTAAATTCAAAAAAGAGATGGAAAGAAGAAAAGACAAAATATGGAGTGGTTAGAAATTTAGGATTACCGAAACTTTTTTTAACTGATCAAATTCACCTAATAATGAGAATTAATTTTTCTGTAGTTTTCATAATAATAATAATAATAATAATAATAATAATAATAAAAGAAGAAATTACTAAAAGTAACATTAAAGATTCATTATATTGTTAACAATAATTAATTATAAAGTAATCATCTAAGAGTAGTGGGGATCAAAAAAAAAAACAAAGAGACATAATTAATCATGAGTAGTGGAGATGAAAATGAAAACAAAGAGACATAACCGTTTGGGAAGGAAAAAAATATATAAATGAACTTGATAATTATATTTAAAGAGTACTACCAAATTCAATCTTACATTCAGCAATTATAATATATGTTGATTAAATTGCAAGGTAAATTTTGTGTGAAAAAATAATAAGTAAATTCAGTAGGCATTTTTTTTCTTTTTCTTTTTCATTTTTGAAACAAAGTAGGAATACATTGAGTGCATTGAGTTAATTCTGCATATAGATTTTGAAATTGAGATAAAAGAATTGTGAAGTGAAAATCAAAATGCTTGAAACGTTCTCTAATATACTCGTTACGATAATAATAAAATGGGCAAACTATATTTTACCCCGTAAACAAGGGGTTAAATATTAAAATGACAAAAATGACCCCGGTTCACATACACTTGATTTTCTTTTCTCCTTTTTGATTTGTTTTTCTTCATTTTTTTATCATTAAAAATAAAAATTACTTAAGTTGTCATTTTCAAATTCAATCGTAACAAGTTAATATATGAAAGTTAATCCATGATTAATAATATAAGCTTATTATAATTTTAAAAAAAAGTTAATTTGTGAAAATAATTTTTATTTCAAAAGACATGGTATCGTTAATGCCGAATTTAATTATTTAAATGTATGAGATAAAAGAATTAATATAGAAAACTTTTTTAATTTAACTTATGATTTATAGTTTAAAAAAACATTTATACTGTATAATCTATATATATAGATTAAAGGGTATTTTTGACCTTTTACACAAAATTGATGATAGTGTTTATATGTTAAGGTGGTATTTTGTAGGTTGATGATGAGTCAAGGGAGTATATGATAGTGTTACTAAAACTCGGGTGGTTTATGGTAGATTCAACCAAAACTCGAGGGGTAAAATGTAATTCGCCCTAATAAAATTGTTCCACAAAGGCACAAAGCCTAAGCACTTTTTTTTGGAACAGAGCTGTAAAAATAATAGAAAGAGTAATAGCTAATTTTATTTTATTTTTTGTTATATATATGTAAAACTTACAAAAGTTTAACTCTATTTTGAAAATTCATAATAATACACTCTGTTAATATTTAAATCGATCCGACCCTTTTAAACAAAGGACCCGATAAGGTTATTCAGTCATTTAGACTGAGATAAACGGCGGTGGCAACCCCAATCGCGTAGACTCCGATCACCGTCCCAACCACTTCCCTCCCCGGCCGAACCACCATCCCCACCCCAGCAATTCCGGCGATACCGACAGGAACCCGTTTCAAAACCTCGTTACGCGCGTTCGAAACTACGACGTCCGAGAAAACATCCACCGAGAACTCCTTGAACTCCCCGTCGCCCAGCACCACCTCGGCCTTGCTTCCCACTTCTTGACCCGACCCGGAACCTGACTCGCGGAGACGGGCCTGCAGGGATTTTAAAGCCCGGTCGACTTGTTCCCTGGTCGGAGGAGACGGAGCCCACTTCTTAATCAAAGGTACGGGGGAAGAATTGCTGACGAGAGCCTGGTGGAGGCGTTCTGCAGCGGAGAAGAGCTGGTATGGTTTGATTCCGGCGAAAGCGTGCTGGGCCAGGGCGACTTCGGTTTGAAAGACTGATTCGCAGGCGGAATTGAATTCCGGCGAGTTCTTCAGAGCGTGATAAACTCTTTTTGAAGGGGATCCTCCCATATTCTATAGACGTGCTTCGCCAACGATCAATTGTGGCAGAAACTTTGTTAATTGGGTGTGAACTATTGGAAGGTTGGAAGTATTGTACAAAAGCAGATTGAAGGATTTTGTAATTTATATGGATTTGTGGGGGAAATTCCCTTTGTATTTTAGTGTCAATTTTTGTTGTCTAATTTTCAATTGATTTGCGAATGGTGATAATGAAATTTGAGAGCTCAGCCCAGTTTTTAGATGCTGGCTTACCGTCGGAATCCTATGTATCGAAGTTGCTAAAAATGGAGAAAAAAGACGAATTATTACAAAATTACGTTCAGGTATAAACTATCCCAAGAATATATTGTCAAAACTACGATTCACTAGTTCAACAATCCCTTTTACCCTATTAAAGCAGAAGACATGAAACTTATGTGGCAACTAAGTATGTATCTGTTTTGGCTCCAATGCACCATATTTCGATTTTGAGAGTTTTTTGCACGTGTAAGTCTCTTTTAATTAGAAGTTATATAATTTTTTTTTTAAAAAAAAACACATGTTTTACTACAAATAAGAATCAGTTACATTTCAAACGAATGGATATATTAATTCAAATTCAAATGTCCAATCGTATAGTTTTGCAGGCTTAATATAAAGAAAAAATAAAAATACATAAATCCAGCAATTAAGAATAATACCTTATAAACTAATTATTTATTGTTCCCTTATAACCTCATATTTATAGGTATATTTTTTTAAGCCCCAGATCATAGCATAAATGATATATACGCCAAATTAATTCCTCAAAAAATAGTAATTCAATTAGATTTTAATAAAATAGTAATTTAGAAGGGGCGCTCGAGCATCCCTTTTACCCTATTAAAGCAGAAGACATGAAGCTTATGTGGCAACTAAGTATGCATCTGTTTTGGCTCCAATGCACCATATTTCAGATTTCAGGAGTCTTTTTGCCACGTGTAAGTCTCTTTTAATTAGAAGGTATATAATTTTTTTTTTAAAAAAAAACACATGTTTTACTATAAATAAGGATCAGTTACATTTCAAACGAATGGATATATTAATTCAAATTCAAATGTCCAATCGTATAGTTTTGCAGGCTTAATATAAAGAAAAATAAAAATACCTAAATCCAGCAATTAAGAATAATGCCTTATAAACTAATTATTTATTATTCCCTTATAACCTCAGATTTATAGGTATATTTTTTTAAGCCCCAAATCATAGCATAAATGATATATACGCCAAATTAATTCCTCAAAAATAGTAATTCAATTAGATTTTAATAAAATAGTAATTTAAAAGAGGCGTCCGGGCATCTGCCTGGGCCAAACATCTAGTATAACATTATAGTTATGAGATTAGAAGGTGTTCTCATCATGTCGAACTAGGTTTTAAATGATTTAAATTTAAAGTGTAACACCTTAGCATAATTTAATAACGATTTCTTTTTGCTTGGACCATCAATCTAAAAGTGTGTCTAATGCTATCCTTGATGAATGGTCCACTCTAATGAAAATTTTCATTAGAACATGTGTCAGTACCAACATGAAAATTTTTCTGTCAAAATTTATTTTCAGTACAAAATAATTTTTGACACGTGACACTCTGACTAATCAGAAAAAAAAGATGGAATAAATACATATAAATGAATTCCTTAATTATAACTATATAAAAATATTTTAATTATAAGTATATACTAATCCCTTAAAAGAACAATATTTAGTTGATAAAATTAAATGTCATAAAATCCCCTTAAATCAAGTTAAATAGCACTGCTATAACATCTCCCCAATCCCCAATCCAAAGGATCTCTTCTATTTCGCTCTTCTTTTAAGCCCAAGCCTTTAAATCAATTACTTAAAATGTGACATAAATTATCAATCCATCTCTTTCTACAACAGTTGAAAAAGAAGCAGTCATGGAAGGAAATTTGATTTTTAAGGATGATTATTTTTTTTTGTATTCTTCTGTTGTAGATATTAGTTTATTATTTATGTAAACTCGGGCATAAGTTAACTGTTGTAAACTCTGACATAGATTTATGTGTAGTAACTCAGTTCATGTCCTTTCAATCGATTTTTTATTCTTTTTTTATTCTTTTAAAGATGATTTTTTTTATTTAATTGATTTAAAAATACAGGCGACACTCCGAGCATTCGGCCATGGCAGTATCTAGTATATTTATATACAGAGAAAACGTAATGCGTAGTTTACAAAATGGCTCCGTGAGAAGGAATCAGACAATCAAAATATAGTTTATCTAATGAAGGGGGTGTTGTCAAAATACGTAATCCCAGGAGTTGAGTAGCCAATTTTTACTAATGAGTCTGCTACTTTGTTACCGTTTCGCCTAATGTGTTGAATTTCTATTGTCTAGTATTGGTTAAGCATGAGAAGTATTCTGCTTAGGACATTGCTTGGATGGGCTGGACTTGTCTCCTCCTTGAGTGCTTGGCTACTAATGTGCTGTCCATTTGTAATTGGACCTTGCGGAAGCCCAATTGCCAAGAGATTTGAAGCTCAAAAAAGAACCCCCATCCCATAATATTGAATGGATTTGATCAATAGAAAATGTAATAATGATAGTTTGGATATATGAAGCCCATAAGTTTGGATAGAAAATGTAATAATGTAATAAGTTTTCCCTCCCTTACTTGGTCACTTCTGACCCTTACTATATACGTATATATATGAAGCCCACATGGACCTCTTTGCACCAACCCATCAGGAACAGTAATGGAGATTGGATTATTAGTTATGCATAATTCTGGGGCCATTCCATGAATTACAAATTGTTTGGAGATTAACACAATCAGGAGATTCACTACCACATCAGCTTATAACCTGTTAATGGAAGAGTCTTGGGATAATGATGATAGTGAGTGGAAGTTGTTGTGGAGCTGGAAGGGGCCGGAAAGGATTAAAACTTTCCTTTGGTTATGTTTAAAAGGGGTATTAATGACGAATGCGGAACGGAAGAGACGGCACCTTACTGATGATGGAAATTGCCATTTTTGTGGAAGAAAAGAAGATCTAATTCATGTCTTTCGTGATTGTTTTAGAAGTACAGAATTATGGCGCAGCATCAAGCCGTCCCTAGGAGCTGATTTCTGGTATGTTGGCAACTGGAAATCTTGGTTTATTTCTAATTTAAAATCTGTGACTTTTTAGGAACAACACAAATGGTCAATGTTGTTTGCAGTTGCATGTTGGAAGCTATGGAAAACGAGAAATCCAAAGAGTACTTAAAACCTCAACGGCAGCCTTGGTCAGGGAGATTGGTCGTTTGAACCTTATTTTTGCCCAGCAGAACGACAAATCCAGAACCAACCCCACACAACAAATCTGGGAACCACCACTGGGAAGAACAATTAAAATCAACTCAGACGGAGCGGTGGCAAAATCAAGGAAAGCAGCTGCAGGAGGTGTACTAAAAAATGGTGATGGAGATTGGATCATTGGATACGCTGCCAATCTAGGCTGCTGTAGCGTATTGGAAGCAGAGCTCTGGGGGTCCTATTCGGCCTCCGGATTGCTTGGCGGTTAGGCTTGAGAAATATACAAGTGGATTTAGACTCCCTGGGGGCGTTCGATCTTTTGTCAAACGAGGACTCCTCGTTTGTAAACAACCATGTCCTTGTCCGAATTGGGTCTCTTCTTTGGCTCAACTGGAGGTGACAATAAAACACGTACGCCGTAATTAGAATATGGTGGCGGACGAACTCGCAAAGTTCGGATTGTTATGGTCAGTTGGGTTTCACATTCTGTCAACGCCCCCTTTTGCTGCTAAGGAAAAGCTAGAAAGTGATAAAGTTAGGATCGCCCCGTAACCTAAGGGATGTTTTGTAAGTAAAAGCCATGCTTAGGCTTCCTTCGTATATAAAAAAAAAATAAAATTGCGTGGGACTTGGTTTTAGAAGTGTACTAGTAGAACTAGAGTCCTTGAAAACTATTGAATCGATGTCTAAGGAGAATTATGTTTGTGTTAATAGTAATGTTTTTAACAAATATAAAAAACTCCTCCACCTCAACTGGCATGTATTCATAGGTCATGTGTGTCCTCATCAAAATAAGTTAGTAGACTCATTAGTCAAATTAGGGTTTTCATGCCCACCAGATAGACATATTTTGTCAACACCCCCGTCTAGTGTTATAGACTTAGTGATTGCGAATAAGCTATTTGCTTCCCTTCACAAATAAGGACTTTTGTAACAAAGCCTCCACTTCGCTTATATATAAAGACAAAATACACTTTTCGTCCCCAGTTTTTGGGAGTAGTAAGATTGAGTCACTATGAAATTTTAATTGGCAAAAATAGTTCTCTGAAATATTTTTTTCATCAATTTTGGTCAAATTTAACAGAAATTTTTAGTCAACTAACGGTCAAGCCCTTTCCTTCGTTAATTTTTTAATTTTTATTATTTTCTTCCTAATTGCAGGGCCCATAAACACTAATCAGCCAAAACAAAATTCTTTTTTCTTTTTTCGTTTCTGAAAAAAATGGAGGAAAGGAGCGGCGGCGGAAATATTTTTTTCATCAATGAGGCGCCGGAATTAGAATGAGCCGACGGACGAAGCAATCGGCGGAACGAGCTCTGGAATTGATGCGGCAGAGACACGTTCGCAAAATCCCATACAATCTTGCCCAAGCCCAATGGTGTACCTTCCTTTACTTGCTCCATCATAAGCCTCCAAAACTTCCTGCAACAAGAATTAAACTTTGACAGTGAAAACTTTTGTTCACCGAAATTCAACAGACATGGACCCACGAATGAAAAGGCTTAAATGTATGAATTTTGCCAGAGAATCTGTTAACAGATCTTCAATCATGGCAATCCGGCAAAAGGAAACCGCAGGAAATTAACTAGAACCAGTTCCCTTTCAAACAAAAAAAAATTTAAGAATAAAAATAATCAACAGCCCACATGCCCGATTAAATAACCCAACAAAAGTCCAGTTTCTGAGCAGAAGAAAAGCTTGAATTTTGAAAAAGAAATGTTGTAAAATGGAGATGGAAGGAAATAATTACTTGGACGTCATTCTCCCTTCTTTGCAATTTTCGGAGAGACCTGAAAATTAGAAAAGCATAGAAACCACTCGAATCATCATAGTAATGGCAAAACTCCACCAAAATAAAATTAAGAAATTCATATGGACATAACCAAAACAACCCATTATAAGAAGAAAAGGAAATAGCGAACGATCGATTATAAACCTCTCTTCGTTACCGATTTTCTAGGTTTTCCCCTCCCTTTTTTCCTCAATATTATATAAGACTCCGAGTCTGAAAGAGAGAGAAGTTGAAAAACAAAGGAGGGCTCTTTTTTTTTTTTTTATTGAATTGATTTATTTGATCTGCTGTGTTGCTCTATTTCTTTGGAATTATCACGGCGTGGTCTCTAGTAGCTAAAAAGAACTTACTGTGACAAAAGGGTTCGAAGAAATTTTCATCAAAAAATGGCTGCTCAGAACAAGAATGTCGGAATTCTGGCTATGGAAATTTACTTCTCTCCTACTTGCATCCAGCAGGTATGCAATTCGTACCTGCAGAAACAGACGGCTATTAGTTTTTTTTTTGCTGATTTTTTCATAAACGAAAAAAGAAAATGATTTTTTTTTGCTTATTAGAGTTTGTGGGCCCCGCAATCAGGAAGAAAATAATAAAAAATAAAAAATTAACGGAGGAAAGGGCTTGACCGTCAATTGACTAAAAATTTTTGTTAAATTGACTAAAATTGATGAAAAAATATTTTAGGGAACTATTTTTCCCAATTGAAAATTCATGCTGACTCGATCTTGCTACTCTCAAAAACTAAAGGATGAAAAGTGCATCCGGTCCTGTGTATAGAAAAAAAAAATGGCGAACCAACTTATGCAAACTAATAATTGTGAAACGATAGATAATTAGTTGTTACATATGACTATGAATTTCCTAATACAATCAAACAAGATTTCCTAAATCACCATATAAAATCTATAAGGCTCTGTTTGGTTGCATTGAATTGGGGCCAAGAATTGGAATTGGAGCTCTCAAATTCTAATTTTTGTATTTGGTTGATAAAAATAAAGGTGTAAGAATTAGAATTACAATACTTTTTGGGGTTCAATTCTTTGTTTTCAATTCTTTTGTAGGAGCAAATAATTCGAATTCAAATTCAAGGGACTTACAAAAAGATCGCGGGTCAAAAAACGGGTCAAAACTGGATTATAAGAAAGTGGGTCTTCTAAGTAATGTGAAGCGCTGCTTCCCTTTTTCTATTTTTGTTTTTATTTTTATTTTTTAGTTTTTCCTCCTAT
Source organism: Oldenlandia corymbosa var. corymbosa (assembly GCA_949775105.1). Lineage (NCBI taxonomy): Eukaryota > Viridiplantae > Streptophyta > Magnoliopsida > Gentianales > Rubiaceae > Oldenlandia > Oldenlandia corymbosa. Next base: position 5,565,449 of record OX459123.1, read on the forward strand.
AAAACCGGTTTACATTTTTGAGCGTGTATTGCTTCTTTTTTCCAATTTTTCATTTTTTTTCCTTTTCGTCTTTTTCTTCAAATTTTCATTTTCAAAATCTCTCTCTTTAACTCAATATATATATATATATATATATATATATATTTTGTTGTAAAAAATTTATCAAAATATTTCCATACCTAAAATGTATTAGAAAATATTTAAAAGTGACTGCATTTCCTTCAGTCAAAGAACCTTTTTTCTTATTATATTATAGTAAATGATATAAATTTTTTTCTGAATTTTTTCTCAAACAATTATTCAAATTATATACATTTTGTGCACTAAAACTAATACTTTCTTGGTCCTAAAATGATTGTCCGGTTTAGATTTTCAGTATAAATTAAAACTTAAATTGGAAAATTGTTTTATGACCGTGAAAATATAATTTTTAAAAAATTTTAAAAATAAAATGAGAAAAAACAAAGAGGTTTGACTTGGGACTTAATTTTTTATTGAGTGGGAATTTACTTTCACTAATAGATTTACGCAATAAAAAATTTTTACACGTACATAATAAATTATGATAGCATACATTTTTAATACAGTACTAAAAATGAAAATCTAAACTGGATAAAAATTTTGGAATAAAAGAGTAGTTATTAGCATATGAAATTTAATGTATATCTATATATAAAAGAATACTAATATGCATAAACTGATTTTTATATTAAATATTAATTTTTTCATTAAAAGATATGAAGAAATTCCAAATATTAGAAATTAAAAATGTTAAAATCTAATAAAAGGGGGAGAAACAACAACGGTTTACTCATTATTTGTTGTGTCTGAGTGAAAATATCAACTATCATATTAATAATGCTTACGTGATTAAAGAAATCATAAATGTCTAATGTATATAATCAATTACAAAATTGATATAAGAAATTAAGAATTGTATTTGTATAAACAAATTATATACAAAAATGTATTTTTTAAAAAAGAAAATAAGAATTGTTTTTATTATTTAGAAACAAGTAATTCCAATATGTACATTGTAAGCATCCAAACGCAAGAATTGATATTAGAACCTTAATTCTAATGAATTCTTAAGATCTCTCAAACAAAAGAATTAAGATTGAATTACAATCTCAGATCTCATTTTCAATTATTTTAGATTATAATTCTAATTTAATTCTAATTCATTCTAACCAAAAGGAGCCTAATATTTTTCTATTCAATTATTACTTTCTTTTTTAAAAATTTTATTAACACCCTAACCCAGAATTCGATGAACTTTTAGGGACCATGTCAAAATCTAATTGAATGATGTAAGAAATGGTGTAGTGTAAAAAGTCTTTTGCTGTTATATTTAATTCACAAAAAAATATATATTTATATATGTTTAATGTCCATAATCTATGTAGCCTCCGCAAAAGAATCTTAATTACGTTTTCACCAACATTGATCGGTAAACCTGTCAAAGGTGAAAATGTGCATTTAACAGAAATATGCAAAACAAGATTTTTTTTTTCAGTAATGAATTTTTTTTTTTTTGAAATACGACATTAATGAAGGGTGGCGTATCCAAAAATGTCCCCAAAAAAAGAAGACATTTCTGCAAGCAGGAAAAGTGTTCCAAAATTTTCCTATGAAAAAAAAAAAAAAAAGAAATGCTACAGATGGAATGAGCCAGATATTACACCCTTCGTTGTCCTGAAATAATTGTTTAATGTATTATACGAAAAATGATAGAAAAATTGTACTAGGAGAATATTATATTTACATGTTCACATATAAAATTAGAAATCAGCTGGCCGTGATATTCGTGGTAGAGGAATTTTGACTGTTGTCTGATTCGTTTCTCCCACATGGATACTCTGAAGAAATCAAGAAGCATCTCAGCCAAACAATTGAGAACTTCATTTGTTAGGTTAATGATGGTTTTCCTGTTGATTAATTTTATTAATAACGTTAAAAATGTCTTTGTTTCAAACAAAACAAAATGCGACAAAGGAAAAATCTTTCGAAGATATACAAAATCATTGAAATCTTTTGAAAACTATGCCAATCAGTCCACAATTGGCAGTTGGATGATATTGATTAAATCTCTATGCCAACGATCGGGTAAGGTTTTTTGTTTTTTATTTTTTTTTTTTGAAATAGTACTTGTTTATTAATTAAAGATACCTAGACTATTACAATACATTCTATTATAAGTTAAATTATGTAATTCATGAACGTTTTGTCTACTTACTTTGATCAGTTCACAAGATTGAAAAAAAGAGATTAGTGAGAGTAAAAAGGAGGTAATTTCCTGAGTTTCAGTTCGAATTAAAGTTGATCTTAAATTCTTTATTTACACTTCACAGTCAGTGTGGAGTTTAATTCTAGTAATACTCAGATTTGCAGCCTCCTATAATACAAAAAGACATGTCATTTCTTCCACTTGAGATGGAGAGAGGGTATTTACATCGACTGTCTTGAGTTGCATAACCACATCATGATGCTGAGATGAATTTCCACATCACGATCCGGGAAGTTAAAGGTACGTTATTTTCTAGTAACTCTTTATTAGTTCAGCATGCACCTGTAAAGTAAAAAAAAATTGTGCAATTCAATAACACAAAGGGGGTGAAAAAAATATAGAAAGAAACACGTCAACTTGACATTTTGGATCAGCACAATAACCTCATCAGTCCCACTTTTGCCTTTGTCTTTTGAAAACCACGAGAAAAGATTCTTTTCTTAATTATTAATTGCCTTGGTTCTGATCAGGACTGAATCGAGCATTCTGACAAGTAAATATATACATATCTTCGGATATTGGAACAAATCTTCAGTCTAATCCGGATGAACCTTTTGAGAAAACAAATCTTATACTCCCCTATTCTAAAATAAATGTCGTTTTAGCAAAATAGAGAAATTCAAAAATAAGTGTCGTTTTTAGATTTTGATGCATTTTTTATCAAAAATTTTTAAACATACCCTCAAAAAAAATAATATTATTGGTGAACATTTATTTTAATGTGGTTGGTTGAGGATATTATAATAATTTAGTTATCATATTTAATGTTTTCTTAAATTATGTGCAAATTATGAAATAATACTTATTTTGAAACGGAGGGAGTACTTAATAATTAATTTGCTTGGCAGAACGTGATCTCATAACCTACTTAACGGAAAGTACAAGATATATACGTACTTATAATATTTGATCTAAATAATTATATTTACAAGTAAAGCCTTGTTTATCAGAGCAAATAAGATCTTCTTACTTTCGGCGTTAAGTATATCTCAATGATAATAAATAATGTAAATTTTGACACTATATATATATATACATATATATATATATATATATATATATATATATATATATATAGTACATCGATGCATTTACTTAGCCAAAAGGAAAAAAAAATCAATGTCTTTTGATCTACAAAATGGTCTGAAATTTGTATTTACTGTAAGTTAAATAAGTACTCTCTACATTCTAAAATAAGTGTCATTCTACACTTTATACATAGTTTAAGAAACTCTTAAATAAGGTAGTAAAATTACTAGAATATTCTCAACTAATCCCATTAAGAAAATGTCTACCAATAGTATTAATTTTTTTTAGGGTAATTTTGGAAACTTCTGATAAAAAGTGCATTGAAATGTAAGAACGACACTTATTTTGAAAGTTTTATATTTTGCTAAAACGACACTTATTTTGAAACGGAAGGATTATCTTTTACGCTGAGCTGTTTTGCTCGCATAATTACCAGACTGCGATGCAAAATGAACAAACTTTATGACTCGAATTGAGTGATATGTATAGTCACATTTAAAGGTATCACTTTACCAATATTTACAATTTTTTTTTTCATATTTGCAGGGTGTTCACTATCAGTAATAACGACTAATCTCCAGCGCTGAATTATATTGTAGGCACCTCGATGGGTAAGACAGCTGGCCAAATTATTTAAGCTTGCTCCATACCCATGGCAAAGTTCTCCTCCACCGCAACCACTTTAGTTTAATATTTACAAAATTTGAACATCGAATCTAGAGAATATATATATATATATATATATATATATATATATATATATATATGCATTTAAAGGTGAGCTCAATTATAAATACAAGGTAGTAGAAGTGCCTTTCATCCCATCATCATTTTAGTCTTAAGTGAGCTCCGAACATGGCTACTCCTTCAAAGTTCCAATTCTCCTTGAGTCTTCTTCTTCTTTTCCTAGCTTTAACACCTCTTTCTTTCTCCATAGTTCCGACTATGGCTTCCAACCATCAACTCCAATATTGGTCCGAAAATGTCGTCAACAACATGCCTAAAGCCATTGCATCAAAACTATCTTCACTGTCCAAATATGACACAAATTATTTCGCTTCCTTGGTATCATCAAACCAAAGATTCTCTTTTGATTATGCAAATTTCTGCTCCAAGGCTAAGTTATTCTGCTCATCAACATCGAATCAGACCCCTCAAAAACTTAGCAATGGATACAACTCATACTCTAACAATAGACATGCCTCAAATGACGCTGACCCAAACTCTTTCTTTAGGCAGTCAATCCTCAAAAATGGGAACAAAATCCAGCTACCAAATTTGAATGATCGAATCCCTTTTCGTGCATTTCTTCCTTCTCAAATTGCATCAAAGATATCAACCACTGACTCTAATGAACTTCAAAAAATGTTTCCGGAGTCATTCACTTCCCCTTCCACAAAAGAAGCCATTGAAAGTAGCATTTTGTATTGTAGCTCTGCCAGCTTGAAGGGTGAGATTAAATCCTGTCCTAATTCGCTTGAGGAAATGATAGAATTCTCCAAGAAATCTTTGGGTGTAAAGAAACTGCTTGCATTAACTAGTCAAAGCTCGAAAGGGTCGAAACAGGAGCTTGAGATTCAAAACATCAAACAATTTCATTCCGAAAAAGTTGTGTCATGTCATGAAGTTTTCTATCCATTTGCTACTTACTTTTGTCATGTGCTCTCCTCTACTCGACTCTACGCCGTCGATGTCATCGATCCGGCGACCAAAGCTCCCGTGAACAGAATCCTTGCAATATGTCACATGGATACGTCGGAATGGCCGTCGGAACATGTGGCGTTTAAGATTTTGAAGTTTTCTCCGGGACGTGGCGAGGCGTGCCACTGGTTCAGTCAAATTGATCTTGTTTGGTTGGGAACTATTTAATGGAGAAGTTGATCGAAAGATATTCTGAAGTACTTGAACTTTCAGGTCTCCAATTGAACGTTGGATTTGGATTGCTCGAATGAGATCAATAATCGTTTTTCTGGCTGTCGTGTGTGATAATTTAGGTTTCCCTTTTATGTTGATTGTGGTTTTGTTGTTTCCAAGTTGAAGTGAAACCTTCTCTTCCTTTGTTAATTACATTTACATTTTTGTGCTTCAATCCAGTTGTGAGGGATTTCTTTTTTCTGTATTTAATGTTTGTGTATTATAATTATCTAATGTTTGTAATACTACTTTCGGCCCAAATGATAGGCATCTGTGGTGAACAAAATGTTGCTAAATTTTGTTGTTACGGAGATAAATATCACGCTCGATTTATTCCGGTTTGGGTCATGACGTTAAATGAGTATAATACTTCTGCAACGCGGTTATGTAACTTCATGCATGTCCTCTAACATGTCCGTTATTGTTATGAGAAAATATCCCACATGCTCGATTTGTTATTTGTAATTTGTACTACTCCTTCTATTTCTATCATATAGTTTGTTTTAAGTTTGAAAAAGCATTTTATCATATAAGCTGTTTTAGGATTCAATACAAATTTATTACCAACTTTTCAGCTTTGCATTCAATAAATAATGCCAAGTCATTTTTCAATTAGTCTTGTTTATAATTTCAATAAAATTAATAAAAAATATATCGGATTTATATTCGTATACAAATTAATTTTTAAATAATTATATCTTTAATAAATATGATCAATCTAAAATAATTTACATTTTGAGATTGAGGAAGTATATATAACTTAAACACTTCATAATTATTTAAGAGACTAATACCCTTAGTTAACTCTTGAATGCCATTGATCGGAAAACATTTACCAAGTTACAACATATTACTTTAGTTCCAAAATATAGTACACATCGAATTTCCCGACGTTCACGCAGATCCGTCCAGAGAACCGAAGCAACTTCGCAGTGAGGAACAGTGGAACGAGCGGATGGCTCGATGGAATTACGCAGCCAGAAAACAATCAAAGATTGGTTTGTCCACCAATCCTCAAAATCGGGTGACGTCGCTGGCGGTTGAGGAAGCGAGCCATCAACAAAATCAAATTTCTTACGCGCTCACAAGGCAGTACGAACAGCACAGCACCATTCATCATAATTATCAGTCTTCAATATAACCTGAGTGATCGGCGTGCCTGGATTGTCACCGACAGTAAGGTCGTGCGAAGTAATCGTACGACGTTTCGGAACATTGGGAACCGGCGGCGGAGCAGCAGTACCAGCGGAAAGAAGGGTGGGAGATGGAGTACTGGATTCTTCAGCACCGTGCGCCATGAGGCAAAGACGACGGGGATTTTTTTTTTTTTGTTTTTTTTTGAAGAAGGAACGCCGATCAGAAACCGGCGGAAAAAAAAAAAGAAACTGGCGGCAGAGAAAGCACAATTTGATCAGAAATCGGCAGCGGCTGAGGACAGCGGCAAGCAGGAGCCTGACACCGGACGGCGAGCAGAGAACGGAGCCACCGACGACTGGCCGAGAACGGAGCCGGCGATGCAGAAAAAGATGCCGTGAACAACAGCAGCAGAAAAACTGAGCAAACAACAACAACAAAGCAACAACCGCAGCAGTGAGAAAGAAAGTAGCAGCAGATGAAATCGGCAGCGGCAGGAAGAAGGAACTGACGGCGTGTGCACAGAGGGCTACAAATTCCAAAAACGGACAGCAGCAACAAACAGAAGCAGCAATGAATAGGGACGGTAGCAACAAACAGCAGCAACAACGTCCAAAAACGAAGACGGGCTGCAAACCGAACTAAAAAACAGGGGGCAAATAAGAAGGAGAACGATGGCGGGTCAAAATTACGGCAAAAATAAAACCCTAAAAAAAATAATTGATGGCCCAAGAGAGGCTCGATACTATGATACAAATAAAGTGGCCGGCATAAAACATGATACTGTATTGATCGGTCCACAGAGGGACTATATATACACATCATTTAGGGTTTACGGTGGAAATCCTAGTACGTACAAAGGACGAAACTAACCCTATACAAATATATATACATGTATCGTAACATAATTTTCAATAATTAATGTGAACTTTTTTTTGGGGGGGAACAGAGGAGTATTATTTTGAGTTAAAATGAGGATGAAAAGTCATACATTTTGATCGTTTGGCGTAATTACTTTTGCGATTTGATGAGATTTTTTTTATATATATACCTGGAATCTGGGATCCGAAGTTATGTATACAAAAGCAACTCATGGGGAGAGCTGTCGTAGGAATTTGATGAGACTTTGGGATGCGCTAAAGAATTCGATGCTCTCAATAGAGGGAGAAAATGGGCCGAATAATTGGGCAGCCTTGTCATTAGTTTTTGCTGAGTGTCCTCTAAATTGGGCTACAACCAGTTGTTTTGGCGTCCAAATCAATCCAATAGCTGAAGATTGGAGACGTCATTATTTGGTTTAGTCGCTTGAAATAGGCACAAGTGCTGAACACATCCTGTTTTGAAAAGCCCTTGTCTACTGGGAAGGAACCAAGTTTAGTGAGATATTCCCTTCAAAATTGGGGAAATTTCTTGAAATGTAGCATGAATCCTTAGCAAATGTAGCACGAATTTTACACAATAACGACGACGATACATGATCGTCAAAGCGATCCGCCAAGATATTTTTCAGAAAAAAGTACTCTTTGTATTCAAAATGATTGTCCTACTTGTATTTTTATTTTAATTTAATTTAAATTTAAAATTAAAATTCAAACTGAATAAATATTTCAAAACGAAGGGAATATAAATATAAATGAGATAGAAACAGAGTAATAATAATGACTACAATGATGGCCCAAATGGAAAAAGAACCACTGAAGACAAATCCTACTAGATTTTAAGCACCCAAGGTTTCAAGATGTTACGCATAGATCTAGCTCATTTGTGGAAAAGTAGATTAACTTGTATGTAGATTAACAGGATATATATCATGCTACATAGAGGACAAAACTGTCCGTGAAGTGGCTGATTCCCGTGATGAGATTGGTGTTTTATGGGAAGGTTTTTTTTAGCTCAATTGAAACCGCTAGTCTTTCCCTTAGATAACTTCACTGTGATCCGTAAATAATCGGTCCATAAATGCTTCTTTGAATTGATTTCCTAGTTACAGGGTTGGATTAGCAGCATTACGAAGTTCAAAATTGGTACGTATTCCCTTTATCTCATAATTATTGATGAGTTTGTGTTTTCATTATGCGCCACCACCTTAAGTAGGTCATCCTTTTTATTCATTTTCAATTCTCATGATTTTTTCCTTTTTTTTCCCCCCCTGAATCGCTGAAATTTATCCAGCCAGAAGATAAGAAAAAATCGACGAGTCCCGGTGGACGTAGGTGAAAATTGTTGGAATGTTGGCTACCCCGAAAAACAAGGTAATCTTTTCATGAAAGAAACATAGCCTTCAAAGAGGAAGGACTTTTGTGCTATGTGTGAACGCTTAAGTGTACAATATCTTGTAACTAGCTCTCATTTCCTTTCGAAACGAAAATTTCCATTAACTAATTTAAACAAGTATTACAAAGCGAAGGCTTTTCAAAATTGTAAAGCTATACATTTGTCAAAGCAACTTCTAATCCAACGAAAATGATTTGCTTGTGTTGATGTGATTGAAACTTTCCAAGGAATTGTTTTGATGAGAATCTATATCTAGGCTAGTGTAATTGATATTCCGGTCCTCTGTCTCAAAAAAAAAAACATAATAATAAAATTTCCATTATAAATTGTAGTACAATTTAAAACTTACAATGTAGATTATTTTTATGAGACAAAAGAAGTAGTAAATTAAAATAGTTCTCAAGATCTTAAAAATGAAATAGATACAGTTGGGCTGAATCGTTTTTAGTATGAGTTATGTTATTTGTTGTCCCCCTAAATCCTAGAGAGCGCCCTCTTTGGACAATTATACCCCTGTCATAATTTGAAACCTATAAATTACTCCCTCCGTCCCATAATTATTATCCAGTTTTACTAAAATGAAAGATTTTATTTTTAGTCAAATTTAACTATATTTTACCTTATACAACCGGATATACCCCTACATAAGTAATTGTTTAACCACTAAGATTTTATGGATAATGTTTTTTACTAAGGACAAATATGTAACTTGATTCATAAAAAGTCAAATTGGATAATAATTTTGGGACAAAATTTTTTGGACAAAGTGGACAATAATTATGGGACGGAGGGAGTATTTTGTTCTATTCCTAAAATTTAGGAGGTAAATTCGTCCAAAGGGAGCGCTACCTAGGATTTAGGGGTACAAATAGCAGCCCACCTCAGAATAGCGGTCTCTAATTTGACGCAACAATGGTTATATGGTGGTTTTGAGAGTCAGAAGATGTATATGTAACTACGTGCCGAAAATTCTTCGTGGAGCAATATGACGCGCTTGATAACTAAAAGCGACTCAAAAGTTCTATTAGTTAAACCTATATATAAAAATTAAATTGAACTTTAGATTCTTTATTAGCTTCGATGGCATTTCTTCACGAGATTTTCAATAATCCACTAAATTACTAAGATCAATCGCTGCTCTTGATTATGATTTGATTGATGGGTTCTATTTACCTCTTAGATATAAGAAGTAGCTATCGTAGTTGCAAAAATTGCCATGACATTTCTTTTGGTATGTTAGGGAAACCATAGGTTGATGTGCGTAGCTATATTGACAATAAATGAACAGTGGGTCAAAGATTCAATTGTTTTGCTTCGTCCCTCACCATGTGATATGTTTTAAGTTGGAATTCAAATCAAGCAATTCTTGTCAAACAAGAGAAAAGCGTCCGCTCTAAATTTTGTTACTAACAATGGAAATTCTTCATTGTTGGTGTGGATTGTTACTCTAAAATCAAAACAACACTTTTCTTCAATAAAATGCCAGGTTTCATGACTCCTTTTTATTAGCAATATATAAAGGACAGAACATCATTAATTAGGGGTGTTAGTTGGTGTTATAAATTTTATTTTCATAATTGACTGGGTGGACACTGCATCTCAAAAAAAAAAAAGTTGATGTTGTTGGAAATTATATTTTGATTAATTACCACAGGGAAATCTAATTCCTTCGTAATAAATCTAGGTAAAAGATTTTGCACATATTTTTTGCGTAACACAATTTACACTACTCATTTTATTTCGACATGTATAAAATCTTTACCCAAAAGTTTATTTTAACCTGAACGTGCTTTTCTGACGAAGGTTCTCTTTTCTTGTAATGGCTCTTTGTTTCAAAAAAGCGAAAAAAAAAAGAAAAAGAAAAGAAAAAAAAGGTTGAAATTAGAATTGGTTTGCCTTCCCACCCCCTGAAAAGAAAAGAAAACAAAAACAAAAAAGATTAAATTAATTGGTTTAGACTTTAAACATTGCAATTAATTTCCAATTAATTTCTCTTTAAAACTTCCCATCACGACTCACCTGCACTTGACATCAAGATCAAATTTCCCTCTAATTTCGTTTTGAATACAATGTTCGGGAAAAATAATATCATAACTATTTGGCATTGTGTTTTTTCTTTTTGTTTGAGAACAAACAAACTTTCATTAAACATTACTGGAAATGGTCCAGCACCGAAAGAGATACAAAGCTTAAAGATTCACTCCATAATTGTTCAACAACATCTGAAGATGTAGCAACGTTTAGCAAAGGAATGAGAAATAAAATTATCAACTCTATGAATCCAAGAAAGATGACGAACTGATAATTCTTGACAAAGAGAGATGACATCTTCTAAAATAGGCGAACAGGAGGATGGTCCATCAACTTCATGAGTTGCAGGAAGAATAATGAGAGTAGAATTACCCTGGACAGAAACTGAACTCAGCCCTAACCTTTGACATAAAAGGAGAGTTTCGCGGAGAGCCAAAACTTCAGCAAGATCAGAGTCTACTATATCAGGAAATTGGCGGGAAAAATCATACATAAAATTTCGTACCACCCCAAAAACCTTTTGAAAACAAGACATTTCAATTGGATATCTTCAAATTCACATTTTTATTTTTATTTTTCAAATAGAGGTTGAAAAGAATTCTATATCGATGAGGCAGCACCAAAGGAAAATTCGTGGATTATTCAAGTTTTACTTCGCTACGGATGGTATTGCATTGGGGTTATTTTCAAATTCAATGACCTTGGTTTGTCGAATCGAGCATTTCTTCGTATCTTCGAATTCTTGGAAATCGGGGACCAATAAGGCAATAACCTACTTTAAACCCATCGACAGTGAAGAGTTTACCGACAAGAATCTGAGATAATATATGAATTTAATAACTGACTCCAGTTGGTTTTAAAACCCATCGTCCATTCTTTCGATCTAATAAGATACAATACTCTTACTTTGTACATCTTGATTGCCCTTCCAGTTTGTATTTTTTTTAATTATAACGCACCAATTTGAAAGAGTAAACTTGATTTTTCCTCCTTAAAATAATAATTTAGAAAATTAAAACGAGGGAATATGTGTTTTATAAATAACAACGGAAAAGGGTGTACTCGTTACTAAAACTATATTAAATCTATGAACTTTATTTAGCCTACCCGTTTCATTCCTTTAAAAACAATCGTATATGTTCTTTTCCCTCAAAAAAAAAAAATCGTATATGTTCTTTTTTTTTTTTTTGTAAAAAAAATAAGCCACACTACATCCAGCCTGAAATACTTGTCAAGTTTAAATTATTTATTTTTTTGTTTAAAATTATACTAAAACTGAATATTAACACAGAATATTTTGGGACATAAATAGCATTTGTGTTAACTTGACATTTAATTATTAGTATGCTATCGTTTTTCACCTTCGTTTTTCCCTTTAACTAAATATGGTTTCGATCGAGTTTCGACTAAGAATTGCCAATATATCCCACCTCGCTCTCTTCATAAAACAGTGAACGAAGCAAATACCCTAAAACAAATATTTAAAATGTCACTTTTATGCTGTATAAAACCCATACTAATCATATCATGTGACTAAGGCATAGCCTAATGTTAATATTTCGTCGAGAGTAATTTAGTCAAAAGCACAAGACGCGTCAAACGCATACGTATTTTTATTTCTTTTCATCCCAAAATGGATATTATTTTCTGAATTTCAAATGAAATCTAAAAGATGAGAACGGCATGGACATACCATAACCTCTAATTAATTCAAGAGGAGAAAGGTGCCAACAAGCAATCACTAATTAGATGATATTTGTGTATGTACTGAAACCATACTATTATTATGGAAACACTTAAATAACAGTACCATCAGGAGGTCAGGTTCGACTATGATAATCCTATTTTTATTAGGGGGAAAAAAAAAAACGACAAAGAGAAACAGTTGAGCTGAACTATATATACAAGGTGGTAGAAAAGCCCTATATATCATCCCATCATTTTAGTGTAAGTGAGATCAGAACCTTTACATGGCTACTCCTTCAAAGTTCCAATTGTCCTTGAATCTTCTTCTTTTCCTAGCTTTCAATGCTTTCTCAACATTTTCATCTTCCTCTGTTTATTCCATTGATCAACTCCAATATTGGTCCAAAAATGTCCTCAATACCATGCCCACTTCCATTGCCTCAAAACTTTCTCCACTTTCGAAACACGACTCTAATTATTTTGCATCCTTCGTATCATCAAAACAAAGATTCTCTTTTGATTATGCTAAATTCTGCTACAAGGCTAGGTTAGCCTGCTCCACAACAACAAATCAGACCCGTCAGACTTTAGATAATATTAGATACAGCCAGATTAACTATGGTATCAAAGCACAAGCCTCAGATGCAGTAGTGGCTGTCCCAAACTCTTTCTTTAGGCTCTCAATCCTCCGAAAAGGGTACAAAATACGTCTACCAAATTTGAATTCTCAAATCCCTTTTCGTTCTTTTCTTCCTTATCAAATTGCCTCAAGGATTTCCATTACTAATTCTACTGATCTCGAAAATTTTTTTCCGAACTCATTTGCTTCAGCTGCCACAAAAGAAGCTATAGAAACTAGCATTCGGTATTGCACCTCTCCCGGCTTAAAGGGTGAGGTAAAATCCTGTTCCAGTTCTCTTAAGGAAATGATACAATTCTCCAAGAAATGTTTAAATGAAAAGAAATTAGTCGCGTTGACTAGCAAAAGCGCGAGAGGGTCGGAAGAAGAGCTTGAAATTCAAAACATCAAACAGTTTCGTGCCGAAAAAGTTGTGTCATGTCATGAAATTTTCTTTCCCTTTGCGACCTACTATTGTCACCTGCTGTCCTCCACTCGACTCTACGCCATTGATTTTGTTGATCCGGCAACGGAAGCTCCGGTAAACAGGATACTGGCAATATGTCACATGGACACGTCGGAATGGAAGGCAGAACATGTGGCATTTAAGATTTTGAAATTCTCTCCGGGACACAACGAAGCGTGCCACTGGTTCACTCAAATGGATCTTGTTTGGATCGCAAATTGATGCTGAACTTTAAGTCTCTAATTAAATGTATGGGAAACAATTCCCAACTGGTTCTCCAACTCTGATGAACTGATCGTTCGACGATCCACTTATGGGTTTCTTGTGTAATAATTTTGTTTCCCTTCTATTTATGTTGTTTTTGTGTTTACTACACGTCATGGAAATGTTTGGTTTCAATGTGTTGGCCAGTTTTTTCCAGTTAGGCTTTAAAGGATTTGGTAAGGATTTGGGCTAGATTAGGCGAAGTGGAAGGCCACGAATCAGGTTTTTAGTAGGCCCAACGCCCGACGTGAGGAAAAAAGCCTAGTTAGTGTTGTATTAGAATTGTGAACCGACTGGGGTTTGAGCACTATTTAAGAGATCGACGGTAGGAGGAAGGACACGATCAAAATAGCATCAAATTGCTTCTTCTAATTTTCAGTCTTTTATTTCCGATTTCATCTCTAAAGCTAGGGTTCTGTGAGAACTCCTTGAATTAGGCCGATTATCGGAGGTTGTACTTATTCCTCAAAGATTATAATAAAATCTGGCCTTTAGCCGATTCTTATTTCCCGAAATTCTTATTATTCAGTTTATTTAGCACAAGTTAGAAAGAATAACGCATAATCGTTTGGGAGATAAATTGCGTAATTCTTCTAGGACGAAAATTGTGCAAACATATTTTGGCACGCTCGGTGGGACAATACGCAGCCACAACGGATGTGATTCCTTCCGATCAATCACTACCATCGACAAGCACGGTGGCTCCAACACAAATGTCAACCCAGACCTTAAAGGGGCTGATGCCAGATGACTCACCGAGGCAAATAGGTACCAGTGAGTCCGTGCTTACCAAAGATATCATGAGCGCTATGGCAATATTGGTCGAACGAGTAAATTTGATGCAAGCAGAGTTGAGTGCCATTAAAGCTCCGGGACAATGACCAGTTACACCAAGTTTCTTAGGGCAAGAAAAGCAAACGAGTAAGATGCCAGAAAACTTCAGTATTAATCCTTTGCACTTTTTAGGTCGTGATACTCCAGGGTCGTTCCACCTTACAGTAGGTCTGTCTTTACGCTTGTCGGGTGAAATATCTGGTTCGAAACAAATGCCCAGTAGTTGGTATGACAAGGTGGTGCCAAGTCACCCGTCGTTTATTCCTCCATATGGGAACTTCACGTTCGACGGCAGATCGACCCCACCAATCTGTGACCAATATCAGCCGTATTCGGGGGTAGTAGCCACAAAAGGGGTACCTCCAGCCACTGAATCGGCCGGGGAGACTTAGACCGATGAATGCAGCCAACGGATGTACGCGGAAGAAACCGTTTGGATACAAGACCGGTTGCCCGACGGGGTGTTTTAGACTGATGACCCCATGCAAGGTTTTCAAAGGAGCGATTCCCCCTACAGCTTTGCAAACTACATCGACTACTGCACCAGCAACGGAGTCGGCAATAGTCAACCAGCAGACCCAGCAGTCGACGGAACAAAAATTGGTAGTTGCCGGTAACAGGTTGCTGACCTTGTTGCGAGGATCGTCAATGCCACCTCATCCTACAAGAGAGGTGCAAGAAAACCCATTGTGGACTGGTGTGGAACATGAACAAAATAAGAATCAGGAAGCCGCTGCCAGGATCGCTGCCACATGCTCTAATATAGCTCAAAACACCAATGTCCCAAGGTTACCGACCCAGACACCGACTGGAAACAAGATGCAGTATGTTACAATGGCTAATCAACACGGAAAATTTCAATATTTTCATGTGTTGCAGCTCCCTAATCATTACCCGTAGTTGGTGCCAGTGGTTAATCCGCCAATCGGTGCGATAGGGAATGGAACCTAGGTAGCAAGAACTCCTTTAGTGCATCAAGGTCCTCCACTTAATGGGGTACATAACCAGCCTCAGGAACCGGTGATCAATCAGATGGTTGCACATGCTAATAATAACCCAGCAAGCAATCAGGTACCAATGGCCCAAGGGCATGCAGATAACGTTGGGCAACAAGCGGTTAGGACAGGACAGGCGCTGCCGATTAATGCTAACCCAGCGTTGACAGCTGATCAGATTGAATTGCGCCAGTTAATGTCAGAAGTGTTGCGGCGAGATTTGGGGTTCAAGATCCCAGAAGTACCAGGAAAGCCGTACCCAGCCTTAACCAATTTGGAGCCTTTTTCTTGGAATTTTAAGATGCCTACATTAACCAAATTTTGAGACGATGGCACCAGACCGGAACACCATATTTAGACGTATGAGTTAGAATGTGGACAGCTAGCAAACAATGAATTCCATAAATTACGGTTGTTCCCACAATCATTGACCGACACGGCTTTGGAATGGTATCGAACATTAAGACCTGGATCAGTGGCTAATTGGGATGTTCAAAAGGAGTTATTCTTACAAAACTTCTATGTAAGCAAACCAAAACATACTATTGTAGACCTGCATGATGTCAAGCAAAAGCCTGCCGAAACTGGAGAGCAATATTTATTAAGGTTTAGACAGACGAGAGCCACGATACCAGGAGAGTACCCAGAACAAACCATCATTACTATGGCCATAGCTGGTTTAACCAATTTCCGATTGAAGTTTGGATTGACAGGAAGAAC
This sequence comes from Oldenlandia corymbosa var. corymbosa, assembly GCA_949775105.1. NCBI lineage: Eukaryota > Viridiplantae > Streptophyta > Magnoliopsida > Gentianales > Rubiaceae > Oldenlandia > Oldenlandia corymbosa. Next base: position 5,581,702 of record OX459123.1, read on the forward strand.
TTTCCCGAACTTGGGTGAGCTGGCTGAAGCGATTTGCCAATTAGACAAGGTCATTGCAGAGGGGGCTGAGAGCCGTAAGGGTCGTGGTAGACAGTGGTTTAATCCTCCTAACCAGCAGTCAGTGAATCAGGCTCAGTACTTTGGCTTAGTTTGAAGACATCAATGCGGCTGAAATAGTAAACATGAAAGAATATAAGCATAGCCCGTTGAGGAAACCTAGTATTCCACAAGCATATGGTATACCACCAGGATCGGGAACAACTATCGGTGCAAAGCCGTGTGCTCATCCTAATCATACGGGACGGACCTATTCATTTGATATCACCCAGGCAATCTTTGAAGACATGTTGAAGACTGGCCATGTGACTTATCAGAAGGGGCGAAAACAGCCAAAACCTGCCGATATTGAAGGAAAGACCTATTGGAAATACCACATGTCCATGACCCATAGGACCAACGATTGTGTGGTTTTTCGGAACGTCATACAAAAGATGATCGACAGTAGGGATATCCAATTGGAAGAATCGGTGGCAGTAATGATAGAACCGTTTTCGGTAAACCATGTAGCAGGAATGATAAATATGGATTTGCGGGCAGTAGTTTATGATAGACAGAAGATAAGTGTTGGTTGTCAGGATTGCGATGTAGTGGTTGACTCAATGAAAGAGCAAGTTTGCCGCCTAGGAAGTGTGAATGGTAGACATTTGCACCAACGCAAAATACTTTCTTAGCAGGCGGAAGAAGAAGTAACTATTGAAATTGACGGGCAACTACAGACTTGGGTCAGGAAACCACAAGTGCAGGAGTTACCAACAGAAAATAGCAATGTTATTAACACAGGTTCTTCAAAATAGGCATGTGGAGCATCCGAAGCTGACTAGTAAAGATGTTGATCAATATGCTGATAGATTAAGGTCAAGACAACCGGTTCATGAGCATTTGGGTCCACGTACGTCCCAAGGATTTGAGAAGGAAAGATTCGATCCAAGGACAGTTAAAGATTGGTTGTCGCGGACAGATTGTAGTCAGGGAGTTAGCTTTGGGAGATCTGCCCAACCATTTGTGCCGCCCATGAACAGTGCAGCGGCTCCGATAGTAAGGCCCAGTCAGGTTTCCGATAACTTGTGGCATAGAGTAGAGCATCCTAGATTTCCAATTCTGATATCAGCAAACAGTGGCATGACTCGGACTCAGCATCGAAGGTGGCAGCGCCAACGAGCAGGAAGATATCAGGATTCGAAGCAGAAGAGGGAGTTCGAGCAGTCGCCTTACGGTGCACGTAGCAAGCAGACTCGAGTAACCAAGAAGTGGCGAGTCAAGGAGCATGATAGCGTAGATGGTAACATGGTGTATGTACTCCCTAAGGAATATGCATATTAAGTTGACTAATAGGGACCATCTGTCGTATATGATAAAGGTAAGTTTTTTTGTGTGATATAGGTATATATCTTATTGATCAACTCTTACTAAAACTATTTACCACCACCACGATTACTACTACTACTACTATAATCATTGCTATTAGTGTTTTTCTTTCTGAATTGATTACCATTCTTATTTCACAAGAAATGTGCTCCATTTTAACAACACATTTATAGGTTTAGTTCCTGGGAGTCTACTCTAACCGTACTAGTCATATATATTTAATTAATCTATTAATTTTTAGCCAGTGGAGCTATATGGTCAAAGTAATTGATTACTTCATATCTTTCCCTTTCCTCTATATTTGTTTTCTCTTTGTGGAAAGGTAATTAATTAGTACTACCGGATGAGCAATTGGTATGCTACAACCATTTTGGTATCGGGATTAAGTTTTAGACTCCAAACTCCAAGTATAATGATCCCAAGTTATTAGCGTCCAAACTATTGAAAGCCTCATTCGGCCGTGGAACCGAATCAACCTTTAGCTTGCTCATCATAATTTTAAGTACCCATTTCTCTTTTGCTAGCTGCCGTCGGTATCTGATAATTGAATGATTTCAATTTTTATTCCTCAATATATACATACCACTCCCTCCCCGGATTACCTAAAGGCAACGGTTGATAATCAGTATCATCCAAAAGCATTATGGTTCCTTTAAATCTATTATAGTTCCACTACCCCAATTCAGATCTACGTTCAGAAACACAAGAAAGAAAATATCCACGTAGAGTTAAACACTAATGATAGAAGAAAGCAACTCATATCCATTTGCATCAAAGTAGAAAACAACGCTGACTACCACCGAGCTGCTCCTTCATTCAAGTTCTTCTCCCTCCGTCTCTCAATATTTATCCGTTATCTCTTTCTCTCAAGTTTCCTCGACAGAAAATGCTCCTTGTTTATCTTTTATCCAGAATGATAAAAGGTTCGGGAGCAATAGCACAGAAAGCCTAATGGTGCTGCGATAGTTACTTCAGCATAGGGGGTTTAAGGAAAAAGGAGGGGAAATGGATTCATGTTAATCATTTTGGCTTTATATTTAAACCCGATCCAAGCTAGAGCAGCTTAAAAGGAGGCGGTGGTCTTAAGCTTTGATCTTAAGCTTTTTGATTAAAATAACTGAGGTAGTGGTGAGAGTTTATAATAGTATAAAGTTCATTGACTTCTTTATACTATTAGCTTAAAAACCAAGCTGACCCAACTAAACTTTTAATTAATTTAAAAGGAAAATTAACTAGATAAAAGTGTGGCTCACATAGACTAAATTAATATATTAAAATGATCAAGAAAGGTTGGCAAAGCTGCTACTTGAATATTAGGGCGGTGGGGAAAATGGTTTTTTCAAACAAAAGTGATATATTTGAGCTTCTTTAATATTTTACTTAGCTACCTAAGTGATAAGGGAAACAAGTCTTAACCCAGCCGAAAGATAAATAGGATGGAGGCAAAGGAAATTTGTCAAGATAGTTTTGGTTCCAAGCTACAAAATGGGGGATATTTTAGAGAGATGAAGAATGAGTCCAACCCGCAATTAGAAGGCTTCCAGAATATATTTTATTGCTGCCTTGATAATATTTCGTTTATTTGTTAGGAGTTCTGGGTTGTACTACTTATGCCTTATACATTCTATAAGCATTCCTTTAAAGATATTAATTTACTCGTTTGGTTTTATGGGACACAAACTTGTGAGATAGAATTCATAGAGAGTTTCCATTCCATAGCCAGAACTTGGAGGTGATTTTATATTTTAGTTTTCAATATAATGGATCTTATAAATATTTTAGTTTTCAATACACTAGATCTTATAAATACTTTATCTATCCGTTGTCGTCCTATTGTATAATAATTCATTTCTTCTAAATATCTAAACTCATTTTCTACTTTTAATTTTATCCCTAATATAGTAAGATAGGGATATATTTCCCATCGGGTCAAGAAGTTTTGAGAGTCAATTTATAAAGAAAAATGTTCCTAGTGTATCTAGTACATTAGCTATATTTTCAAGCTTAAAAGAAATCAAAACGGTGAGGATAGTGGCCTAAAACTCCTCAAATTAATGTTTCTAAGTCAAGTTATATGTTGCTTTTGGTTTCAATGTACTCACTCGAGTTACGTCTAAACACTTATTCTATTATTACATTTTTTTTTGGGAGTGACATAGTTTATATTTAGCACCTCTATTACCTACGGTTATATCCAACCTATTTAGATGCCACTTTGTTATTATTAAAGCACGTCGAAATTTCCGGAGTATTACAAAGAGAAACATTTTCCATTGCAAAATCATGAATCCAAGGGTCGTGAATCGTTAGCAAACCAAGCATACTCAAAGTTCCCGGAGACAAATCACTAGTTTTGCTAGGCAAAAACACAATCTTAGAGCCATTGAAAGTGAAGTTATAGGTATTAGCTCGTCCCGTATGAGTAACATCCCGATCATATTGTCAAGGCCGGCCAAGTAAAATATGGCAAGCATCTATTTTAACATCACACCAAACATCATCTCGACACTTATTACCAACAGAAAGTGATACAAGGGAGCGCTTAGAAACGGTTACCTCACCACCTTTAGTGAGCCAAGCGAGCTTATATGGTGATGGATGGGGTTCCACATTAAGGTTCAACTTGCGAACGGTCTCGGTTGAAACAAAATTGGAACAACTCCCGGCATCAATCATAAAATGGCAAACCTTGTTTTTAGCCATACAAGTTGATTGAAAAAGGTCGGTGCGACGCCATTCCTTTTCAGCTGATTGTGGAGCAAGACAGGGCCTTAGGGCTACTAAGGCCACACCAACATGCCCCAAAAGTAACTCCACATCCGCATTACCATCAGAATCATAGGCGGGTGGCATTTGTCTTCCACCGCGGCGGAATCGTCTACAACATCACCCGAGTCGCCTAGGAAAGCGCGTCTTCGTGGCTGCGGGCAGTTAGCCTGCCGGTGCCCATACTCATTACAATTAAAGCATTTGATATTGTTGCAGGGAGGGCGGGGCTGATCTTGAGTCACCGGTACAGCTGCAGCAATGCTTGGACCGCCAGGATTTGAGGCTGGAGACGAAGTGCTGGACAACAAGGGATCAAGACGGCTAGAAGAACCATGACGATGCTGCTGCTCCTCAACTTCAGAGGCGCGCTGCTGGGCTGCTACAAGCGAAGGAGGATCAAGCAAGGACACCGTTTCCTGAATTCCGAGACGCAGACCGCCAATATACCGGGCAACCTTCTGATCATGATTCTCAGCCAAATCATTACGTGCCAGTAACTTGTAAAACTCAGCAGTGTAGTCTGCGACAAAGCGATTCCCTTGGCTTAGGTTTTGCAGCTTCTGATAAAGGGTGCGCCGAAAATTAGAAGGGACAAACTCTTCTGTCATCAACTTCTTCATCTTCAGCCATGAGCGAACCTTTGATTTACCCAGTCAAAGTCTGTGAACTGATCAGACTCAATTGATTAATACGTATTCAGTGATAGTGTAGATGTTAACTCGAGTAAGTTGATAGTGTAGACTCGAGTAACCAAGAAGTGGCGAGTCAAGGAGCATGATAGTGTAGATGTTAACATGGTGTATGTACTCCCTAAGGAATATGCTGCTAGACAAACTATGATAGAACTTTTGAAAGTACAGGTTGATGAGTCAGAAGAAACATCGATACCGAAAGTTAATCAACAATCAAAAGAAGTGCTGGGAATTAGGGTGACAACTGATGGAGAATCGCCAGCCGTAGTTATCTCTATGCCCGAATCAATGTCTACCAACAATGTGAAGCCGCTGTATGTGCAGGCTTTGTTGAACAATGTTTCTATTAGTAGGATATTAGTCGATAATGGTACAGCTGTAAACATCATGCCCACTTCTACATTGCAAAGGTTGGGGAAACAAGAGTTGGATCTAGTTCCTATTGAGATTGCTGTCAGTGGTTTCACCGGAGATGTAACGAGTACTCGAGGGATACTTCCAGTCAAAGTGGAGTTAGGCTCTCAGGCAGTTATATCAGCCTTCTTTATAGTGGATACTACAGGGTCTTACAATGTTCTGTTAGGCTGTGGCTGGATCCATTCGGTTAAGTGTGTTCCTTCATCTTTTCATCAGGTCTGGTGATTTGGGGGGCAACGGAACCTAAAGTGATAAAGGCCGATGCTAAACCATTTATAGTGCAAAGCAATGCTGCCGAGGCATTTTATTATGAAAAAGATGTTGGTCGATGTAGGTTACTCAAAATTGATAAATGCGGTAAACCTATGATCGCAACGCCTATGAAGAATTCACCATTCACAAAGGAAGTCATAAAAAATCAGCATTTCGTAATGTAGAGTGATGCAAGCATCAAAGAGGGGGAGATATTTGGGAGGTGATTAGATTAAGAATTTGGGAAAGGAGAGAAAAGAAGCCCTAATTAGTAGGAAGATGCGAGTAAACTGGGAAAGAAGATGAAGCTGGTAGCTGAAGACAGAGTTCGCAAATTGATCAAATCTTTTCATAATCCTTCCAACCATCAACACATAACTTATAGAGGGTAGAGATTATTTTTAAAACATATTACAAGAAAGTCTTTTAACATAATGATAAATGCTAAATAAGTCCCTATGCGAAAACGTCTGCATATCTTGATGTGTTCTTAACATTATACTCCTAACTTTAAGGATGTGACTAAATTGATTGAAGACATAATAGAATTCCCGAAGAAGACTTTGGGTGAAGATAATAAAATGATTACATTAACTAACCAAAGCAAAAGAAGGTCGAAAGAGGGGATTGAAATTCAAAAAAATGTAGTATGTAAAATTGATATAAATACTTACGAAAAGAACAACAAAAAGAAGCAAAAGAAGAGACATGATATATTTTGGACTTGGAAGCCTACAAGTGTTCTTGTTAATTCTACAATTTATAGGGAAAGAAACATACACTTTTAAACATAACCACACTACTTTAATCACTACCCACATACTATGAAATTATCTTAGCACATAGCCCTAAAATTTAGCAACAAAGCCATCGTGAACATACTTCATCAAAGACTCAATCGAATTGTAAAAAATCAATGCATATTACTAAGGCAAAATATTACTTACAAACTCCTCCTTGCCTTAGTAATTGCATTCATCTAACTTATGATTCAAAAGAGTTGCTCTTCATCCTTTGCATATTTATAACCTACTCCTGACTGTTGAGATTTTCATGCTCTTTCCATGTGTCCCATGCTATCACACTTTCTGCATTTAATATCAAGCGTCCACCAATACTTACTTGGTTGATGATTTGTTTTCTTTCAATGATGACATGGCAAACATCCTCTTTGTCATTGTCTCCTCCTGAATTTTCATACTAGCAAAATATCTTCAACAGATCCTTCTTTTCTCATCATTGTCGTTTGCTCCTAGGCACGCAAAGCATTAACTAACACTACGAAGAATATGCTTGATAGATCATTAAACTTCTCTAGTGAATAAATTTTTTACTCATACTTCTCAAGAAGAGTGACAAGAATTTTTGAACTATTCTTTAATCAGAAATGTCCTTACCTAATAACCTTATTTTGTTGACGATTTTCAGCAATTTGTTTGAGTAATCTTTGATCATTTCTGATTCTTTCTTCTTCATCATATGAAGTTCTCTAATTATATTAAGAATTTGCAGGTTTTTGGTTCTTTCATTACCTTGGTACTCCTCCTTGAGATAGTCTCATATGGCTTTGGTTGGCTTTGGCTGATTTCAAATTCATATCCTGGTCAATATGGTGCTTGTGATGGCAGAGAAAAGACTTGTCATAGCTTTTAGGAAAAAAAGACTTTCTTTTCCTTCTCTCCTTGTGGTTTTTCATCTGTGCCACCGTTGGATTTGTTGGTAAGGGTGCAACATCATAATGTTCTTTACGGCATCTCAAAGATCAATGGCATCAAGTTGACCGTCATCCTTACAGCCCAAGCTTGATAATTTTGTCCATCAAACACTCATGGAGTAGCATGATGGTTAAAACTTATTTGTATGTTAGTCTCCATTCTTACATATCATTCAGAATGGTAGCTCTTTGATACCAATTTGTAATATGTAAAATTAACATAAAGACTTACAAAACGAACCAGTAAAAGAAGAGAAAAGAGAGAGCGAATATATGTGGACTCGGAAGCCTAAAAGACTTCTTGTTGATTGAAATTTTATAAGGAAAGAAACATATACTCTTAACCATGACTCCATTACTGTAACCACTACCCATATAACCTGAAATTATCTTAGCATATCCCTAAAATTTAGCAACAAAACCAAGTTGAACAGACTTCATCAAGGACTTAATCAAAGGGTAAAAAATCAAGGCAAATTACCAAGGTAAATTTATTACTAACAAAACATAAGAGAATTTTATGGTGAAAAAGTCGTGCCGTTTCATGAGGCTTTCTTTCTTTTTGCTAATATTACCTTTTTTCATTTACTCTCGTCATGTTGTAGAACCAGCGACTAAAGCTCCGAGTTAACATAATCTTGGCAATATGTCACATGAACACATCGAAATGGCCAGCGGAACATGTGGGAAGCGGACATGCTGAGGTGTACCCCTAGTTCTCACAAATTGATCTTTATTTGGATGGGAAATAATGCATCTGATCAAAACTTTTTTCTGAAGATGAACTAATTCTCTCTAATTGTATGTGGGAAGTAAGGCTGTTCATTTGCAAAAATAGACCCGAAGCGAATCGTTATTTTGGATCGGTCAGAAATAGTCCAATTTTGTTTTGGATCACCAATGATTTGGTTCGTATATGGAGTCTGAATCGAATTGACCCGAAAAGAACCATTTCGTCCATGATGATGTCATCAAAAGTAATGATGACATCATCACGCTGACAGCGGTCACCAGTGGTCGAAAAAAAAATCCCGCCAATTTTTCCAAAATTCTTGCTTTTTTTTATTGCCAATGGTGGTCGGAGGCGATGGTCAAAAGTGGTCGGCGGCAGTCAACGACAAAATTATTAATATCAATTTTTTTTTTCTTTTTTGGGTTAATTCACTTCAATTCAGATATTTCTTTGACCTGAACCGATCCAAACCATTCCACCTTTTAAAATCATTGATCCAAACCGATCCAAAACAAAATTAAATTTCAGATTGGTTTCGGTTCGGTTCGATTCGAGTCATCTGTTTGACCCGAACCGTGGTTCAAAATGACCAACCCTAGTGGAAAGAATTCGAACTCCCATAATGATCGTATCGATGATCCAATTTTGGAATTCATCTGCAATCAGTTTTGAAATCTAGGTTTGAAGACGTACTATTTGCTTTACTATGTCTTTACTATGTCTACGTACTATTTGGTTTGAATCGTATAAACCCCATGTGGTCTCTCATTTGTCTTTACTATGTCTACGTACTATTTGGTTTGAATCGTATAAACCCCATGTGGTCTCTCATTTTTCAAGTTTTTTTTTGGTTTTGGTGAAAAGGTAAATTATATACTAGAACACCAAAAACCGGTGAATCACATTATAAAGTTTACTTCCTATCTATTACAAAATTTCTGAGGTAATTCAGTACCTCAATTCAGTACCTCTCCACAACCCAAACAACCTTAACTAAACTTACTACTAGCAATAAACATTAGTCAAAGTCAAAAACTTGCTGCAGAATCAAACTTTCAGCAGGTTTGATGAAATGTTTCAATTTACACCTAAACCTGCATTTTAAGTCCATTTGCAGACCCCTAAACTGGTTTCAGGAGTTCTTTCCACCCCTTCAAATAGACTTCTATTCCTTTCTATTCGTCAGTAGTAAATAGTCCCAATGATCGCAACCCACAACAGCTGTCTTCTCAGTTTCTGCTTCTTCCACAAACTCAGCATTTGAGCTCTCCATCTTTGGCTATGCTCTGCAATATTTCTGCACTTAAGCCATCTCTTCAATAGTTCCAGTACCTGTCTAGAGTAAAGGCATTGAAAAAAAAAATGCTCACAGGTTTCAGCTGCTGAATCACATAGACAGCAACTCTCATCAACTACATTGATATTGATTTTCACTACTCTATCCTTAGTAAGAATTCGTTGTTTATACACCAACCAAGCTACAAAAGCATGTTTTGGTATATTTAGATGGGGCCATATACAACTTGCATTTGGATCCTTTAAGCCATCTCCAATCAACCAGTGATAGCCCGAGGACACAGAATACAACCCATTCTGCTTCAGTTTCCATCCTGTCCCATCAACAGCTCCTCTGAACAAGTCTCGCAACTTCAGAAGCTGCTTCCATCGCCAGCTAGAATCAGCTTTCAAGGATACATTAGCAAAGTTTGATTTCTTGATATAAACGCCATGAATCCATCTTACCCAAAGAGCTTCCTTATTCAACAGTAGCTGCCAGACTTGCTTGTAAACAGACATTTTGTTCCACCTAGCATCTTTAACACCCATAACTCCCATGGACTTCCCTTTGCACACCTTTGTCCAATTAACCAGGGTTAGAGACCTTCTATCAGTCACCCCCCCATAGGAACTCCGGGCAAACCCTGTTCACCTTCTCAGTTACTTTTTGAGGAAGTAGGAAGATACTTTTCCAATAAGAATGCATGGTCAACAGAATAGAGTTGACTAGGGTTAGTCTCCCGGCATACAAAAGATGCCGTGAGCTTCAACATCGAACCCTAGCAACTATTTTGTCTACAATACACTGACAATCAACCTGATTCCACTTTTTCGGAGCCAAAGAGACTCCCAAATACTTCATAGGAAAGACACCGCTTCTAAAACCAGTAAGTTTACAGAACGCCTCTTGCTTCCTAATCCTGACACCCCCAAAAAACATTTCAGACTTATGACCATTTGCAGTCAATCCAATAACCTCAGAAAAGTCATGAAACACATCCATAATAGTCTTTACAGTTGGAATATCTGCTTGACAGAATATCGTTAGGTCATCCGCAAAGCAGATATTCATAAGCTGTAATTTTTTGCATAATGGATGAAACTGGAAACCCCCTTGAGCAGCATTCTTCAAACCTCTAGTTAAATACTCCATAATGAGAACAAACAACATAGGAAAGCATGATCTCCTTGTCGTAGACCCCTTCAAACCTCAAAGAATCCCACCGTACAACCATTTAAAGCCAGTGAAAAAGTGAAAGTGGAAATACATGCCATGCTCCTTATTCTGAAAAGCTGTGGAAAACCATACCCTAGCAACATTTTCTCAATAAAACCCCACTCTACCGAATCATAAGCCTTTCCCAAGTCTATTTTCAACAAAAGTCTTCCACTTATGCCTTTCCTACCATACAATCTAATAAGTTCTTGCGTTATAAGCACATTATGCACGATTAGTCTATTCTGAACAAACGCATTCTGGTTTTCATCCACTATGCAAGGCAAAACATCTTTTAGCCTATTACACAGAATTTTTGAAATGCACTTGTAAAGTACATTACAACATACAATAGGTCTAAAATGATTGGCATTTTCAGGGGATTCTATTTTCGGAATTAATGCTAAAATAGTTGCATTGATTTGTTTCAATACCTGGCCGTTGGCGAAAAACTCCAGCACAACATCCGTCACAGCTTCCCCAACTACCTCCCAAGTAGCTTTGTAAAAGCCTGCACCAAATCCATCAGGACCAGGACTCTTGTTCAAGTCCATCTCCCATATTGCACGCTTAACTTCTGATCTGCTGATAGGCCTTATGAGTTGAAGTTGTTGATCACTGTTCAGAACTGGACCAGCTTTAAGTATATCAGACCTGGCAGCCTTTCGTGTTGATGACTGCCCTAGCAATCTTCTATAGAAATCCACAAAATGTTGCTAAATATCATTCCAATCTGTTAACTCCACCCCGGCATCATCAATCACTGTCCAAATTCTGTTCCTCATGTTTTTAATCTTCAAAAGCGAATGAAAATATTTGGTGTTGACATCTCCTTCTTCCATCCACTTCTCCTTAGTCTTTTGCTGTAAAAACTATCAGCTGCTTTCCTTTTTTCCAAATACTCAGTATACACCTTTCTTTCTGCCTTTGAAGACTTACATTTCCAGGATCAGTCTGCAAAGCTTTTTGAAGCTCTTCTAGTTCCAATTATTTTCTCTGTGCCACTTCTAATATATCATAAAACTGGTCCTTATTTAAGTTACGCAACTATTCTTTCAACGTTCGCAGCGTGGAAAATACTTGAAACATCTTAACACCATCAACCTTTCTATTCCAAACGTTCTTAACAATGTCCAGAAAATGTGGAGATTGGCTCCACATATTAAAGAACCGAAATGGCCCTTTCTTCTTATGCTGTTTCTCCCCCTCTAGTTGGAGAACAAGTGAAGAATGATCAGAAGTATTCCCCACAAATAAATAAGCTACAGAATCAACAAACAAATCAACCCATTCCCCAATCACCAATACACGATCCAGTTTAGAATATACTCTCTCTGAACCAATTCTCTGGTATCACCAAGTGTATAAATTCCTCGTAAATCTTAGCTCACTAACCCCACAGGTATTGAAACATATCTGGAACTCTTCAAAATCCTTCAACTCAACTTTCCAGTTTCACTTTCTTTTTACTTTCTTTGTCAACAAGATTGTTGTTTTGTTTTAACTTTTAACATGTATTTATAAAACATGTACATCCATGATTAATTATTTCCAGCCTTAGCTGCCTGTGCCACCGCTTAGAATGGGACTACCTCAGCCAAAGCTGCCGGATTCTGAGCTTAATTTGGGTAGAAGTAGGTTTTCGACTAGCGGTTTTGGTTGGATGTGTTGGAAGTCAAAATGACAAATTAATATGGAGAAGTGTTCAAAATGCTCCCTCTAAAAAAATAGCTCACAATTTGATATTAAGTTTCCAAAATTCAATATGAACTAATTTTTTTGGATAGAAAAAATATTTTTTTAGGAGAATTTTTCTCGTTATCAAGAACTTGGTTGTCATGGAAAAAAAAGAATTGGATCAGTTTAAATTCGAAAGAATCGGAACAATAGTTAGAGACACTGAACGAATAATATCCTAAAACGTATTTAGTACTATAGTGATAAGCGACATGGGAAGTACACATTTGAAGGTAAAAGGTAGCTGAGAATTTGCTAAGAATTAAGATAAGTACAAGAAAATGCATAACATTGCATATCAGCATAGGGACAACAGTAATCATGCCGTCTTAATTAAAGAGAACACTGTTCCGAATGATAGGCAATTGTTAAAAAGAAATTATAATTAAATGAAATATTTCGCTTTCTGGAAACAAAAGTTAGGCAATTTTACAATCATATATCTCATCACCTTGGCTAGTGCATCAAGCACTCACTATATTACGGCATCTTTTCGACTTTATTTATTAATTACGAATTGTTGTTATTGTCCAAAAAAATAATCCCTATTACATTTTATAATTTGTATGAGTTTTAGTGAAAATTTGAAAATGCATGTGACATTATTATTAAGAACAATATTCTCAGTTCCGTTTTTGAGAAATAATTCACATTATATGATTTATATTGTGTTTAGTACAATTCTTAACCTCAATTTTTAGGAAAAGTGAGTATAGTATAAAGGGGGCCAATGGCTTTCGTTAACCTGCAACAGAATTGAATACGTCTATCAACTCGACATTATGATTAAGAACAATATTCTTGGGTCCGCTTTATCCCTTGGAAACCACAGGTTTTGATTTTCATTTTCTTAATTATTTCCTTTGTTTACTGAACTGCAGCTTGAAATTGATAGTAGTAAAGTTGTGGAGCTACTAAATGACACGCCTCTCTCAGCTCTGGTTTTGGCCTGCAATCTACAGTTTGAGATAATACATGTTGACAGGGAATCTATTATGGTGACTGATCCTTAGCTAAACTAGGTTTCTTGATGCCTAAAAGAATCATTTTTTTGTCGTACCCCAAGATATTTTGAGCATCACCTGAGAGCAATTTTTTTTTTTTTTTGTAACTAAGCCTAAGTCATGGCTTCTCTTCTCCATATTTAAAAAAAAAAAAATAATATTTTATGATTCAAATTATAGAGTAGACTCAACCACGTTATATGGTAAGATAGTAAAGGAAAAGTATGTGACATGAGCATTGCTGAAATTATGTAGTAAGACTATCACCAAATATAGTACATGACCATTGAAATGATATAGCAAGACCATGGAAGTATTTATGGACTTACGATATTATCAAATGAATAATATATGAAGGCTATATAATATAAGATGCAATTATTATCCCAAAAATATAGTCTAACATTGAGTTTTGAGATTTGATTTTTTTTTTTGAGATAGAGAGAGTACTATAGAACCATTTAAACTAAAATAGGACCATCAAAATTTAATTGTATGATCATCAACATGGGGCGGACCTCTCGGAGGGCTTGAGCACATCCGGCCAATTCTTTTTCTTTTATTTTTTACGGCATCCTTCAATTAGCCCCTCCAGTGGGAAGCTATTTATGCGCCTAAAGATTTTAAAAAATAACGTTCTAGCAAAGAAAATGATTAAAAAAGTAGAAGAAAACATAAGTTGAAAAAGGATTCCATGATCAAATTCCGAAGTTCTGGACGGAAAAGAAGAGTCTGAAATTTAAGTTAAAATATTTGCACAATTGGTTCCCTTACGTCAAACCTAGTGTTAATTTTAGGATTAGCATCATCGATCACTACGGGTTTTTACACTTCTTTTTTGAAAGGATTTTTATTCATTTTAGACGGGCTTAAAGTCTTTTTTTTCCTATATAAAGTGTGGAAGAAACGACAATTCATAGAATTAAATAGATTGAAGTCATCTGCCCGAAACTACCATTTGGTGTAGCATTTCGAAAGGGGAAAAAAAACCCACCAAAATTCAAATTCTTCCTTAAAAATGCTTTTCCTTTTCTGCCTCGTAAGGATATAGACTAATTTATAGTCGGTCACCAATATAATTGAACAGTTATGGGGTTGGAAACGTAGTTCCGCCCTTGATCGTGAAACTGAATTGGAAGACCTTAGTCAAAAAAATAAAAAAATGGAAGACCATAAAAAAGAAGAAAGAAAGATCATCAAAACTAAAACAACATGACCATTCAAATCTGTAGTAAAACTATCCTTAAAATAAACAAGAAAATCGTTAATATTATTGAGAATGACTATTCAAATCTCGTCGAATGCAGTCAAAATAATATGAGATCGTTGTGCAAATTATTAGGGGTTAAAAGATAAAATTATTTTAAAGTTTGAGATATTTTTCAAGTCTCATTCTGGAAAAAAACAGTCTAACATACTAGAATTTGCATGCTAACCCATTCTACCGTACGCTCACGGTATATTTTTGTCGACTAATATAAACAACTTTATTTTATTTTATTTTACGATGATTGTGATAGAAGGAATTGGGGACTAACAAAATTCAAAAATTAATAATCGTGGATAGGGATTTTAGAAACCACGTGAAAAAGAGTTAAAAAAATTTTAAGTTTAATAATTTCAACGACAAGATGGAAAAGTAAGATCACATCATTCGCTCTAATGTATGTGAACCACTGCTTTAGTGTAAAAGGCCATTATTAGTTATTTGATTGCTTTGATTCAGTCTAGATGGGCCTCCAGTGGGGGAAATGATAATAATGTTCTTGATGAACTATAATGTCAAGTTAAAGGGGTGCGTCCAACGCTGAATCAGGTGGAAGAAATTAATTTCCTTCTTACTCGAAATGATTATTCACTTTGAATTTTTATCTTTTAAAATTAGTACTTCATTGAACAACTATTTAATTAATTCGATCAAATAAACCAAACATCAATTTCACCCACGATTAAGTTCCATGAGCCTATCCAATCATTAAATAGATTTGGTATGATTTTACTTTTCTCTCAAAATAATCATTCAATCACTTTTAACACAACTAATAGTGAAAATGAAAACTTCAACTGAATCGTTTTGGTACAAAGACAGAGGACAGTACTGCATGAGAAAATAATTCAAGGTCTACCGCTTCAGATGTAAAAAAAAAAAAAAAATTACAAATTTTTTAATTTTATTTTATTGATTTCTATCTGAACTTCTATTGTGGGTCATCATGTCCATTGTCCATCGTATATCCATTACAAATTGGTTTGAAGTTTTGTTGAAATCAAGAGTAGATCTCTTTCATAAAAATTCTCCCTAGTTGGACCAATTTTGATCAACTTTTTTCATGTAAATGAAATAAAGATCGATGAGTACTTCTATGAAGTATAATAAACATCATATGATTCATCCAGATAAAAAGAAGCCAAAAGTGGTCATCCCGAAGATTTGGAGTTGCAGTGTAATATTTTGATTAATTAAGAATATACTAGTAATGAAAAAATATGTCATACCAGATATACTAATGATGAAGGGTTTTCAGAATTTTCAGCTGGGCCAATTTTCATGTTTATTTATAAAAATTAAATAACTCACCCTCTCATCTCTCACCTTATGTGTGGCTTGCCAGATTGTCTTGACATCATAATTATTTTCTTCAAAATAAATATCAATGGAAGAGATTTCATAAATAAATTAACTGCTCCTATATTAAAATTAAAAAAATACAAAAGAAAATCAAAGTTACTTTCGGACAATCACTATGTCCATTCTTTCTCCCGTACCGTCTTCCTCCATATGAGAACTCATCCAAAAATCACCCTTTCAGCCATGCTGGCTTTTTCTTCCCATTCCATAATTTCTTGTTCATGTGTAGCTGCTATTATTGACATTTTTTAATTTTTTTTTTCACTCTACAGATTCACCATTGAAAAAGGGGGAAAGAAAAAGAAAGAAAACCCCTCTAAAGATTCTGATAGAATTTCAGAAAACCCTCATTGGGTAGAATTCCATTCCTCCGTATAACATAGAAGCAGTCCCAAAATATAGAAAAGTTACAAGAGTTATAAATTATATTTACCACAATTAATTAATAAAAATATATTTACTAATTACATTCACTAACAGATCCCTTAGATACGGAATCGGAACGTGAATAGAATGGTCTCCGATCGAATGTGAATATGGTGGTGTCCAATCAGCTAAGACGCTTTCACAAAAAGAATTAGGCCGATGATAAGTGCTCTGATTAATTTGTGGATGAGTTCTTGTGGAGGAGGACGTTACCGGATAAAGAACGACAAAGGTGATTTTTTTTTTTTTGCAATAAAAAATGCAAAAGTCTAAATTCAAAATAAAATAAATATCAAGAGAATTTCACTAACTACATCTTGTTCCAACCGCGACTCAATATTTGAAGCCGAAAATCAGAACTCCCTTGAGACGTTGGTTCCCATGACGCCGAAATAAAGGTGATTTTGATTGTCCCTTAGTAACTCTGATATTTCTTTTTTAATTTTGATGTAATTAATTTATTTATTAAATCTCCTCCATTAATGTTTATATTATAGGAAATAGAAAATTATGATATGTCAAGACAAGTTGGCAAGTTACGTAAGATGAGATATAAGAATGAATTATTTAGGTGAGTTTCCTATCATTATTCATAAAAACTATATATTACGCGCAAGTATTTTTGTTATAGTAGTGAAAGTTACGAACCAATCCACATTTATGTGTATGAAACGAGACCCCGAAGTATTACTATTACGAGACGAAATGAATTACAATAGGCATAAAATAAATTCGAAAACAACTTTGTACTGATATTATGTGATTGGATACTTGCTAAGTTCAGCTCAGCTATAAATATCAGGCAGCAGAAGTGTCATTTCTCATCCAACATCCTAATTGAGCTCGATTCAAACCCTTCATATAGAAACATGGCTACTCTTTCAAAGATCCAATTCTCCATGAATCTTCTTCTTTTCCTAGCTTTCACTCCAGTTGCTTTCTCCACAGTTCCATCCTCTTCTGTTTCCTCCATTGATCAAATCCAATATTGGTCCAACAATGTCCTGAATACCATGCCAAACACCATTGCCTCAAAACTTTCCCCGCTGTCCAAACAAGACTCGAATTATTTCACTTCCTTAGTGTCATCAAAACAAACCATCTCTTTTGATCATGCAAAATTCTGCTCCAAGGCTAAGTTAGTCTGCTCAACAACATCAAATCAGACCCCCCAAAGCTTAAATCCTAGTGGATTTAAGATATATAGTGCCATCGCGCAAGCCTCGGATGCGGCAGTAGCTGTCCCAAACTCTTTCTTTAGGCTCTCAATCCTCCAAAAAGGGTACAAATTTCATCTTCCAGATTTGAATGATCAAACCCCTTTTCGTGCTTTTCTTCCTAATCAAATTGCCTCAAAAATATCAACTACTAATTCTATTGATCTACAAAAGTTGTTCCCGGAGTCATTTACTTCAGCTAACACAAAAGAAGCCATAGAAGCTAGCATTCACTACTGCAGCTCACCAAGAATAAAGGGTGAAATCAAATCCTGTCCAAATTCACTTGAGGATATGATAAATTTCTCTAAGAAGAGTTTGGGTGGGAGCAAATTAATTGCATTTACTAGCCAAAGCACAAAAGGGTCGAAACAAGAGGTTAAGATTCAAAACATAAAACAATTCCGCGCTGAAAAAGTTGTATCATGTCATGAAGTTTTCTTTCCTTTTGCTACTTACTTTTGTCATCAGCTCTCCTCCACTCGAATCTACTCCGTCGACCTCATCGATCCGGCCACGAAAGCTCCGGTAAACAAGTTAGTGGCACTATGTCACATGGATACCTCCGGATGGCCGGCAGAACACGTGGCGTTTAAGGTTTTGAAATCCTCTCCCGGAGATGCGGAAGCGTGTCACTGGATCACCCAGAGGGATCTTGTTTGGATGGCAAATTGAGGCTGAACTTTAAGTCTCTAAATGTATTGGAAAAAATCCCTACTGGTTATCGAATTCTGATCAAACTGATCGTACGATGATCCAGTACTGTAGGGTTTCATGTGTGTAATAATAATCTAGTTTCCCTTGTATGTTGTTTTGGTGTTTACTACGTATGCACGTACGCCTATTGTAATTACTGTGTGGTTTGAATCATATGAACTCTATGTATATATCTCTATTTCCAGTTTGAAGTACGTCTTTTCTCTTTATATTGTTCTTTTTTCTTTTCTGAAAAACATGTATATATGAACCAAGACCAACTATTTCCAGCCATAGCGAACACAAGCCTGCAACTGATCGGCTGGATTCCTAAGAAAACTGTGTGTGGAAGTTCAAATGACAGAATTAAAAATGTTGAGCGCGATGCGACACTCTAAATTATGAGATGATTACTTTATGTAGGTTGAAAAGAACAAAACCACATACTTCTTAAGCCGTGTTCTAGTTATGTTTTTAATCCTAACGGGGATCAAAACAACATATGGTGATCTCCAGGACCTATCGCATCAATGGATGCTACTTAATCTATCACAAAATTTTGACTCTATTATAAGTTAGTATATGCATAAAAATAAACCTTGATAGCTGATGTAGGCGGAAGCCTATAATCAATCGGACAACCCTAAATCGGTCACCAACACCAATGGAACAACCGAAATAGAGGCGTACTGTGAATCACTAACACAAATGGAACAATAACGCGATTCGAAACTAATTGATCCACCAACACAATGGAACAGGAAAACTAGTTGTTTGAGATGAAATCTCATTTTCTAATTAATCAACAAAATTCCAATGAGGAGAGGGTCGGCCGTGCCCTTTTAACGATAGAATAAAACCCTAACCGAAATGGAACCTTAACAACTAATGAAAATACTAAAAAGTCCAAACCATAAAATACTACTAAAACTAAAATAAAATAGACAACTTCTTTATTTCCGGCTGCTTCAAACCCTAGTGTTTAGGGTCACACTTCATCCGCATCATTCCCCACAGGTTTGGGAAAATTCGAACTCAAATTTTGAAGGGGAGGCACAACACCATCGTCCACAGCCCAATGCATGCCAAGAGTGTAACGACCCAACTCACCTATCTGTCATTATACATCATGTTTAACTACGAGTTGAGCCATCCATTGGGCTCTCGCCCAAGGCGCAATACTTTTATTTACTTTTAATACAAATATTAAATATCGGCTTAACATCCTCACTATTTAACCTATCTCATCCCATATTACAACTATCAATAACATTATCTCTTGTACAAAGTCTTGCTTCCCTTGGACTCATCTGTATCGATCCGTTCTAAACCTGGGAGTGGGGTACGGGGATAAAATATGAAAAAAGGGTGAGCGCCGAGTTCAGTGAGGTTTTCACTACACTACTACAACATTTTAGTAAAAGTATTTTCGTGAAATATTACTCAAAGGTAAAACAATGTTGCATAGAGTCAATCATCAATCAACTATTTCATATTAAACAGTTAACAATGGGGTGCATACAGAGAAACCTTAGCATGGAATGCCAAAGAGCCCACGTGACGTATAGACGGACTCCAAGCCAGATTTCAACAATACGACAGCGTCCATCTGGACAACACGATAAGGATTCAACAATACGATAATGATTCAATAACAATTCCTCTCCAACACCTCGTGGCCACCATTGGATACTCATGAGTTCCGCGTCCATCTGGACAACACGATAAGCCTAGGTAAGCTAACCCGGCGACCAAGCCCGATGCCGGCTCGCTAGGCTTCGCCTAACAAAGGCAGGGCCCAGGCTCCAAGTGAACAGAGTCCACCGAAGCAACAATCACACGTTATTTCACAACATTCAATCGATAACAACAATAGTTGTCCTGGAGTGATAAAGCACACCACCAGAAGCAACACATTCAACGATCATACTCAATCAAATACGTTCGATCACATAACGATATCATTTTGTCTCAGATACGATAACACTCAGAATCCACATAGAACACATACCCCAGGGCGTTAAAGTACACCTCCGGGTCATTTAACGATATGCACTTAATATTTTAATAATATTTAAAATGTGATCACGGGTTCAGTGAATTTCAAATATATCTATTCACATACTCCCAGTTTTTTAAAAGAGTGAGGATTACTCACCGGCATTACCAGTCTCCTCAGTGTCCTCACACACTTGATCTGCAGAAGTTGTAATTATTAATCCAGCCACTGCACCGGCATTTGTACCTAATCACTAGCTAAAGTTAATAATTAATTGAATACATTATTCTTGACGTTAAGTAATTACTTAAGATATTTTTGCTCTTCTACTTACCACATAGGCTGTTAAAGGTGGCTGGAAGTCTTTCATTACTTATACGGCCATAAACAATACCATTATCAGAGGATTAATTATGTGATTTTGGTGTATCAGGGTAAGCATATTAAGTGGACTAATAGGGACCATCTGTCGTATATGATAAAGATGAGTTTTTTTGTGTGATATAGGTATATATCTTATTGATCAACTCTTACTAAAACTATTTACCACCACCACGATTACTACTACTACTACTATAATCATTGCTATTACTGTTTCTCTTCCTGAATTGATTACCATTCTTATTTTCACAAGAAATGTGCTCCATTTTAACTACACATTTATGGGTTTAGTTCCTGGGAGTCTACTCTAACCGTACTAGTCATATATACTTAATTAATCTATTAATTTTTAGCCAGTGGAGCTATATGGTCAAAGTAATTGATTACTTCGTATCTTTCCCTTTCCTCTAATTTTGTTTTCTCTTTGTGGACAGGTAATTAATTAGAACTATCGGATGAGCAATTGGTAATGCTACAACCATTTTGGTATCGGGATTAAGTTTTAGACTCCAAACTCCAAGTATAATGATCCCAAGTTATTAGCGTCCAAACTGTTGATTGCCTCATTCGGCCGCGGAACCGAATCAACCTTTAGCTTGCTCATCATAATGTTAAGTACCCATTTCTCTTTTGCTAGCCGTCGTCGGTATCCAATAATCGAATGATTTCAATGTTTATTCCTCAATATATACATACCACTCCCTCCCCGGATTACCTAAAGGCAACGGTTGATAATCGGTATCATCCAAAAGCATTATGGTTCCTTTAAATCTATTATAGTTCCACTACCCCAATTCAGATCTATGTCCGGAAACACAAGAAAGAAAATATCCACGCAGAGTTAAACACTAATGATAGAAGAAAGCAACTCATACCCATTTGCATCAAAGTAGAAAACAACGACTACCACCGAGCTGCTCCTTCATTCAAGTTCTTCCCCCTCCGTCTCTCAATATTTATCCGTTATCTCTTTCTCTCAAGTTTCCTCATCAGAAAATGCTCCTTGATTATCTTTTATCCAGAATGATAAAAGGTTCAGGAGCAATAGCCTAGAAAGCCTAATGGTGCTACGATAGTTACTTCAGCATAGGGGGTTTAAGGAAAAAGGAAGGGGAAATGGATTCATGTTAATCATTTTGGCTTTATATTTAAACCCGATCCAGGCTAGAGCAGCTTAAAAGGAGGCGGTGGTCTTAAGCTTTGATCTTAAGCTTTTTGATTAAAATAACTGAGGCAGTGATGAGAGTTTATACTAGTATAGAGTTCATTGACTTCTTCGTACCATTAGCTTAAAAACCAAGCTGACCCAACTAAACTTTTAATTAATTTAAAAGGTGTACAAATTAACTAGATAAAAGTGTGGCTCACATAGACTAAATTAATATATTAAAATGATCAAGAAAGGTTGGCAAAGCTGCTACTTGAATATTAGGGCGGTGGGGAAAATGGTTTAGGGTTTAGGATTTAGGGCGGTGAGCAATATGTATTAAGGTTTAGACAGATGAGAACCACGATACCAGGAGAGTACCCAGAACAAACCATCATTACTATGGCCATAGCTGGTTTAACCAATTTCCGATTGAAGTTTGGATTAACAGGAAGAACTTTCCCGAACTTGGGTGAGCTGGCTGAAGCGATTTGCCAATTAGACAAGGTCATTGCAGAGGGGGCTGAGAGTGTAAGGGTCGTGGTAGACAGTGGTTTAATCCTCCTAACCAGCCGTCAGTGAATCAGGCTCAGTACTTTGGCTTAGTTTGAAGACATTAATGTGGCTGAAATAGTAAACATGAAAGAATATAAGCGTAGCGCGTTGAGTAAACCTAGTATTCCACAAGCATATGGTATACCACCAGGGCCGGGAACAACTATCGGTGCAAAGCCGCGTGCTCATCCTAATCATCCGGGACGGACCTATTCATTTGATATCACCCAAGCAATCTTTGAAGACATGTTGAATATTGGCCATGTGACTTATCAGAAGGGGCGAAAACAGCAGAAACCTGCCGATATTGAAGGAAAGACCTATTGCAAATACCACATGTCCATGACCCATGGGACCAACGATTGTGTGGTTTTCGGAACGTCATACAAAAGATGATTGACAGTGGGGACATCCAATTGGAAGAACCGGTGGCAGTAATGATAGAACCGTTTAAACCATGTAGTAGGAATGATAAATATGGATTCGCAGGCAGTAGTTTATGTTAGACAGAAGATAAGTGTTGGTTGTCAGGATTGCAATCTAGTGGTTGACTCAATGAAAGAGCAAATTTGCCGCCTAGGAAGTGTGAATGGTGGACATTTGCACCAACGCAAAATACTCTCTTAGCAGGCGGAAGAAGAAGTAACTATTGAAATTGACGAGCAACTACAGACTTGGGTCAGGAAACCACAAGTGCAGGAGTTACCAGAAAGTTACCAACAAAAAATAGCAATGTTATTAACACAGGTTCTTCAAAATAGGCATGTGGAGGATCCGAAGCTGACCAGTAAAGATGTTGATCAATATGCTGACAGATTAGGGTCAAGACAACCGGTTCATGAGCGTTTTGGCCCACGTACGTCCCAAGGATTTGAGAAGGAAAGATTCGATCCAAGGACAGTTAAAGATAGGTTGTCACAGACAGATTGTAGTCAGGGAGTTAACCTTGGGAGATCTGCCCAAGAATTTGTGCCGCCCATGAACAGTGCAGCGGCTCGGATGGTAAGGCCCAGTCAGGTTTCCGATAACTTGTGGCATAGAGTAGAGCATCCCAGATTTCCAACTCTGGTATCAGCAAACAGTGGCATGACTCGGACTCAGCATCGAAGGTGGCAGCGCCAACGAGCAGGAAGATATCAGGATTCGAAGCAGAAGATGGAGTTCGAGCAGTCAGCTTATGGTGCACGTAGCAAGCAGACTCGAGTAACCAAGAAGTGGCAAGTCAAGGAGCATGATAGTGTAGATGTTAACATGGTGTATGTACTCCCTAAGGAATATGCTGCTAGACAAACTATGACAAAACTTTTGAAAGTACAGGTTGATGAGTCAGAAGAAATACCGATACCGAAAGTTAATCAACAATCAAAAGAAGTGCTGGGAATTAGGGTGACAACTGACGGAGAATCGCAGCTGTAGTTATCTCTATGCCCAAATCAATGTCTACCAACCATGTGAAGCCGCTGTATGTGCAGGCTTTGTTGAACGATGTTCCTATTAGTAGGATATTAGTCGATAATGGTACAATTGTAAACATCATGCCCACTTCTACATTGAAAAGGTTGGGGAAACAAGAGTTGGATCTAGTTCCTTTTGAGATTGCAGTCAGTGGTTTCACCGGAGATGTAACGAGTACTCGAGGAATACTTCCAGTCAAAGTGGAGTTAGGCTCTCAGGCAGTTATATCAGCCTTCTTTATAGTGGATACTACAGGGTCTTCCAATGTTCTGTTAGGCCGTGACTGGATCCATTCGGTTAAGTGTGTTCCTTCATCTTTTCACCAGGCTCTGGTTATTTTGGGGGCAACGGGACCTAAAGTGATAAAGGTCGGCGCTGAACCATTTATAGTGCAAAGCAATGTGGCTGAGGCGTTTTATTATGAAAAAGATGTTGGTCGATGTAGGTTACTCAGAATTGATAAATGCGGTAAACCTATGATCGCAACGCTTATGAAGAATTCACCATTCACAAAAGAAGTCATCAAAAATCAGCATTTCGTAATGTAGAGTGATGAAAGCATCAAAGAGGGGTAGATATTTGGGAGGTGATTAGATTAAGAATTTGGGACAGGAGAGGAAAGAAGCCCTAATTAGTAGGGAGATGCGAGTAAACTGGGAAAGAAGATGAAGCTGGTGGCTGAAGACAGAGTTCGCAAATTGATCAAATCTTTTCATAATCCTTCCAACCATCAACACATAACTAATAGAGGGTAGAGATTATTTTTAAAATATATTACAAGAAAGTCTTTTAGCATAATGATAAATGCTAAATAAGTCCCTATGCCAAAACGTCTGCATATCTTGATGTGTTTGTAACATTATACTCCTAACTTGAAGGATGAGACTAAATTGATTGAAGACATAATAGAATTCCCGAAGAAGACTTTGGGTGAAGATAATAAAATGATTGCATTAACTAACCAAAGCAAAAGAAGGTCGAAAGAGGGGATTGAAATTCAAAAAAATGTAGTATGTAAAATTGATATAAATACTTACAAAAAGAACAACAAAAAGAAGCAAAAGAAGAGACATGATATATTTTGGACTAGGAAGCCTACAAGTGTTCTTGTTAATTCTGCAATTTATAGGGAAAGAAACATACACTTTTAAACATAACCACACTACTTTAATCACTACCCACATACTGTGAAATTATCTTAGCACATAGCCCTAAAATTTAGCAACAAAGCCATCGTGAACATACTTCATCAAAGACTCAATCGAACTGTAAAAAATCAATGCATATTACTAAGGCAAAATATTACTTACAAACTCCTCCTTGCCTTAGTAATTGCATTCATCTAACTTATGATTCAAAAGAGTTGCTCTTCATCCATTGCATATTTATAACCTACTCCGGACTGTTGAGATTTTCATGCTCTTTCCATGTGTCCCATGCTGTCACACTTTCTGCATTTAATATCAAGCGTCTACCAATACTTAATTGGTTGATGATTTGTTTTCTTTCAATGATGACATCGCGAACATCCTCTTTGTCATTGTCTCCTCCTGAATTTTCATACTTGCAAAATATCTTCAACAGATCCTTCTTTTCTCATCATTCTCGTTTGCTCCTGGGCATGCAAAGCATTAACTAACACTACGTAGAATATGCTTGATAGATCCTTAAACTTCTCTAGTGAATAAATTTTTTACTCATACTTCTCAAGAAGAGTGACAAGAATTTTTGAACTATTCTTTAATCAGAAATGTCCTTACCTAATAACCTTATTTTGTTGACGATTTCCAGCAATTTGTTTGAGTAATCTTTCATCATTTCTGATTCTTTCTTCTTCATCATATCAAATTCTCTAATTATATTAAGAATTCACAAGTTTTTGGTTCTTTCATTATCTTGGTACTCCTCCTTGAGATAGTCTCATATGGCTTTGGTTGGCTTTGGCTGATTTCAAATTCATATCCTGGTCAATATGGTGCTTGTGATGGCAGAGAAAAGACTTGTCATAGCTTTTAGGAAAAAAAGACTTTCTTTTCCTTCTCTCCTTGTGGTTTTTCATCTGTGCCATTGTTGGATTTGTTGGTAAGGGTGCAACTTCATAATGTTCTTTACGGCATCTCAAAGATCAATGGCATCAAGTTGACCGTCATCCTTACAACCCAGGCTTGATAATTTTGTCCATCAAACACTCATGGAGTAGCATGATGGTTAAAACTTATTTGTATGTTAGTCTCCATTCTTACATATCTTTGAGAATGGTAGCTCTTTGATACCAATTTGTAATATGTAAAATTAATATAAAGACTTGCAAAATGAACCAGTAAAAGAAGAGAAAGAAGAGAGTGAATATATGTGGACTCGGAAGCCTAAAAGACTTCTTGTTGATTGAAATTTTATAAGGAAAGAAACATATACTCTTAACCATGACTCCATTACTGTAACCACTACCCATATAACCTGAAATTATCTTAGCATATCCCTAAAATTTAGCAACAAAACCAAGTTGAACAGACTTCATCAAGGACTTAATCAAAGGGTAAAAAATCAAGGCAAATTACCAACGTAAATTTAATACTAACAAAACATAAGAGAATTTTATGGTGAAAAGTCGTGTCGTTTCATGAGGCTTTCTTTCTTTTTGCTAATATTACTTTTTTTCATTTACTCTCATCATGTTGTAGAACCAGCGACTAAAGCTCCGAGTTAACACAATCTTGGCAATATGTCACATGAACACATTGAAATAGCCAGCGGAACATGTGGGAGGCGGACATTCTAAGGCGTGCCCCTGGTTCTCAAAATTGATCTTATTTGGATGGGAAATAATGCAGCTGATCAAAAGTTTTTTCTGAAGATGAACTAATTCTCTCTAATTGTATGTGGGAAGTAAGGCTGTTCATTTGCAAAAATAGACCCGAAGCGAATCATTATTTTGGATCGGTCAGAAATAGTCTAATTTTGTTTTGGATCACCAATGATTCGGTTCATATATGGAGTCTAAATCGAATTGACCCGAAAAGAACCATTTCGCCCATGCTGATGTCATCAAAAGTAATGATGACATCATCACACTGACAGCGGTGACTAGTGGTCGAAAAAAAAAATCCCGCCAATTTTTCCAGAATTCTTGCCAGAAGTTGTTGCTAATGGTGGTCGGAGGCGATGGTCAAAAGTGGTCGGCGACAGTCAACGACAAAATTATTAATATCAATTTTTTTTTTGCTTTTTGGGTTAATTCAGTTCAATTTGGATATTTCTTTGACCTGAACCGATCTGAACCATTCCACGTTTTAAAATCATTGATCCATACCGATCCAAAACAAAATTAAAATTTCAGATCGGTTTCGGTTCGGTTCGATTCGAGTCATCTGTTTGACCCGAACCGTGGTTCAAAATGACCAACCCTAGTGGGAAGAATTCGAACTCCCATAATGATCGTATCGATGATCCATTTTTGGAATTTGTCAGCAATCAGTTTAGAAATCTAGGTTTGAAGACTGTTACTTGTCTTTACTATGTCTACGTACTATTTGGTTTGAATCGTATAAACCCCATGTGGTCTCTCATTTTTCAAGTTTTTTTTGTTTAGGTGAAAAGGTAAATTACATACAAGAACACCAAAAATCGGTGAATCACATTATAAATTTTACTTCCTAACTATTACAAAATTTCTGAGGTAATTCAGTGCCTCTCCACAACCAAACAACCTTAACTAAACTTACTACTAACAATAAACATTAGTCAAAGTCAAAAACTTGCTGCAGAAGCAAACTTTCAGCAGGTTTGATGAAATGTTTCAATTTACACCTACACCTGCATTTTAAGTCAATTTGCAGACCCCTAAACTGGTTTCAGGAGTTCTTTCCACCCCTTCAAATAGCCTCCTATTCCTTTCTGTCCGTCAGCAGTAAATAGTCCCAGTGATCGCAACCCACAACAGCTGTCTTCTCAGTTTCTGCTTCTTCCACGAACTCAGCGTTTGAGCTTTCCATCTTTGGCTATGCTCTGCAATGTTTCTGCACTTAAGACATCACTTCAATAGTTCCAGGACCTGTCTAGAGTAAAGGCATTGAAAAGACAAATGCTCACAGGTTTCAGTTGCTGAATCACATAGACAACAACTCTCATCAACTACATTGATATTCATTTTCACTACTCTATCCTTAGTAAGAATTCGTTGTTTGTACACCAACCAAGCTTCAAAGGCATGTTTTGGTATATTTAGATGGGACCATATACAACTTGCATTCGGATCCTTTACGCCATCTCCAATCAACCACTGATAGGCCGAGGACACAGAATACAACCCATTCTGCTTCAGTTTCCATTCTGTCCCATCAACAGCTCCTCTGAACAAGTTTCGCAACTTCAGAACCTGCTTCCATTGCCAGCTAGAATCAGCTTTCAAGGATACATCAACAAAGTTTGATATCTTGATATAAACGCCATGAATCCATCTTACCTGAAGAGCTTCCTTATTCAATAGTAGCAACCAGACTTGCTTGTGAATAGACGTTTTGTTCCACCTAGCATCTTTAACACCCATACCTCCCATGGACTTCCCTTTGCACACCTTTATCCAATTAACCAGGGTCAGAGACCTTCTATCAGTCACCCCTCTCTCCCCCCCCCCCGCATAGGAACTCCTGGCAAACCCTGTTCACCTTCTCAGTTACTTTTTGAGGAAGTAGGAAGATACTTCTCCAATAAGAATACATGGTCAACAGAATAGAGTTGACTAGGGTTAGTGTCCTGGCATACAAAAGATGCCGTGAGCTCCAACATCGAACCCTAGCAACTATTTTGTGTACAGTACACTGACAATCAACTTGATTCCACATTTTCGGAGCCAAAGAGACTCCCAAATACTTTATAGGAAAGACACCACTTCTAAAACCAGTAAGTTTACAGAACGCCTCTTGCTCCCTAATCTCGACACCCCCAAAAACATTTAAGACTTATGAACATTTGCAGTCAATCAAATAACCTCAGAAAAGTCATGAAACACATCCATAATAGTATTTACAGTTGGAATATCTGCGTTACAGAATATCATTAGGTCATCTGCAAAGCAGATATTTATAAGCTGCAATTTTTTGCATAATGGATGAAATTGGAACCCCCCTTGAGCAGCATTCTTCAAACCTCTAGTTAAATACTCCATAACGAGAACAAACAACATAGGAAAACAAGATCTCCTTGTCGTAAACCCCTTCAACCGTCAAAGAATCCCACCGTACAACCATTTAAAGCCAGTGAAAAAGTGAGAGTGAAAATACATGCCATGATCCACATTCTGAAAAGCTGTGGGAAACCATACCCTAGCAACATTTCCTCAATAAAACCCCACTCTACCGAATCATAAGCCTTTTGCAAGTCTATTTTCAACAAAAGTCTACAACTTATGCCTTTCCTACCGTACAATCTAATAAGTTCTTGCGTTATAAGCACATTATGCACGATTAGTCTATTCTAAACAAACGCATCTTGGTTTTCATCCACTATGCAAGGCAAAACATCTTTTAGCCTATTACACAGAATTTTTGAAATGCACTTGTAAAGTACATTACAACATGCAATAGGTCTAAAATGATTGGCATTTTCAAGGGATTCTATTTTCGGAATTAATGCTAAAATAGTTGCATTGATTTGATTCAATACTTGGCGATTGGCGAAAAACTCCAGCACAACATCCGTCACAGCTTCCCCAACTACCTCCCAACCAGCTTTGTAAAAGCCTGCACCAAATCCATCAGGACCAGGACTCTTGTTCAAGTCCATCTCCCATATTGCACACTTAACTTCTGATCTGCTGATAGGCCTTATGAGTTGAAGTTGTTGATCACTGTTCAGAACTGGACCAGCTTTCAATATATCAGACCTGGCAGCCTTTCGTGTTGATGACTGCCCTAGCAATCTTCTATAGAAATCCACAAAATGTTGCTAAATATCATTCCAATCTGTTAACTCCACCCCGGCATCATCAATCACTGTCCAAATTTTGATCCTCATGTTTTTAATCTTCAAAAGCGAATGAAAATATTTGGTGTTGGCATCTCCTTCTTCCATCCACTTCTCCTTAGTCTTTTGCTGTAAAAAACTATCAGCTGCTTTCCTTTTTTCCAAATACTCAGTATACACCTTCCTTTCTGCCTTTGAAGACTTCCATTTCCAGGATCGTCTGCAAAGCTTTTTGAAGCTCTTCTAGTTCCAGTTGTTTTCTCTGTGCCACTTCTAATAAATCATAAAACTGGTCCTTATTTAAGTTACGCAACTATTCTTTCAACATTCGCAGCTTGGAACATACTTGAAACATCTTAACACCATCAACCTTTCTATTCCAAACGTTCTTAACCATGTCCAGAAAATGTGGAGATTGGCTCCACATATTAAAGAACCGAAATGGCCCTTTCTTCTTATGCTGTTTCTCCCCCTCTAGTTGGAGAACAAGTGAAGAATGATCAGAAGTATTCCCCACTAATACATAAGCTACAGAATAGCAAACAAATCAACCCATTCCCCAATCACCAATACACGATCCAGTTTAGAATATACTCTCTCTGAACCAATTCTCTGGTATCACCAAGTGTATAAATTCCTCGTAAATCTTAGCTCACTAACCCCACAGGTATTGAAACATATCTGGAACTCTTCAAAATCCTTCAACTCAACTTTCCAGTTTCACTTTCTTTTCACTTTCTTTGTCAACAAGATTGTTGTTTTGTTTTAACTTTTAACATGTATTTATAAAACATGTACATCCATGATTAATTATTTCCAGCCTTAGCTGCCTGTGCCACCGCTCAGAACGGGACTACCTCAGCCAAAGCTGCCAGATTCTGAGCTTAATTTGTGTAGAAGTAGGTTTTCGACTAGCGGTTTTGGTTGGATGTGTTGGAAGTCAAAATGACCAATTAATATGGAGAAGTGTTCAAACTGCTCCCTCTAAAAAAATAGCTCACAATTTGATATTAAGTTTCCAAAATTCAATATGAACTAATTTTTTTGGATAGAAAAAACTTTTTTTTAGGAGAATTTTTCTCGTTATCAAGAACTTGGTTGTTATGGAAAAAAAAGAACTGGATCAGTTGTAATTCAAAAGAATCGGAACAATAGTTTGAGACACTGAACAAGCAATATCCTAAAACGTATTTAGTACTATAGTGATAAGCGACATGGGAAGTACACATTTGAAGGTAAAAGGTAGCTGTGAATTTGCTAAGAATTAAGATAAGTACAAGAAAATGCATAACATTGCATATCAGCATATGGAAAACAGTAATAATGCCGTCTAAATTAAAGAGAACAATGTTACGAATGATAGGCAATTGCAAATTTCTAACATTTCTGTTTTGTATATTTATTGTACTCGTGTAGGATGGCTCTTTGGAAAAATATATGGTACTGATGAAATTCTGATATCAAATTTCAAGTGCAGTTTTGAAGGGTCGGGATTGGTGCTTGCAGCTTTGTTTAATCAGGTAAGGAGGCTTGGGTCATGGAATATGGCATTGATGCTAGATATGAGCAAGATGCAGCCACATGATCGTTGATGCTTCTCTAGCCATCATGGCTTTTTGAGATATTGTATGTAAATCCCTCTTCTTAGTTTTTTGTTCTTTGTTATCCTGTACTAAATTAATCATCTACTGTTTCATTTTGGAGGACAACAATATTCGCTTTCAATTTAAAATTTATAATGTGAATGTTTTTTGTGCTTTGTGTGTCATTTGTCCCTTGCCTAGTTGTTTTATTTGCAGAATTTGTCACTCTACCCAGTTTTGATTATTTGTTTTAGATTTACTTAAATCTCAGTCCCTGTTTGATGAATATTATGGTGCATCTTCTAGTTGTTCAATTGAATTAGTTCCTGAAAACCTGCGGAAACATTTGGCCTGAGGGGGTGTTTTGCAGAGCCAAGTTTTCATGGTTCTTAAAACTTTTTGAGGGGATTCCTTTTCATGAATCCCTTCCCCATTAGTGTATTTTATTCTGATTTTTTCAATTTATTAAGTGGATTAACGGTTTGCCTGAAAACCTGATTTGAAAATAACCAGTTAGAGCAGGTGAACTGAATTTCAGAAAAAATTCTGCTGCAGGGTACTGGTTAAAAGATCTGATTTCGTTTGCTTCACGAATCATTTGTCTTGATTCTTTCATTGAATCTGTTCTTTTGTTCATTCTATTTTTAATTGGTTTTGACGGCTTGCAAAATGGATGTCTAGTTTGATAGGAAATGTAGAAATGATGTCTTTGCCACTGTATTTCTGAATTTTCAGAATTGAGGGACTGAAGGACATGTCTGGTTTTCTTTTTATTTTTTGCAGAGCTGCGGTCGGGATCATTTTTTGTTTCTATACTCAGCCCTTGCATTGGTTTACGATGTACCACGACAAGTCATCATTTTTGGCAGAGCTATATTAATGTACCTTGACAATCAAACTGAGGAATGGAAAAGCTTGATGCAGGTTAGCTCCATTTGGTCTAGTTTTTGGCAAAAGTTTTGTTTCTTTCCACGGGCATAAGAACCATGTTTTTATTTATGAATTCTCACCCTTTCTATTAGTCCTTCAAGGTCATTGAATCTCTTTTACAATGCACAAAGGTTCTATCTTCTTATATCATTATTTGCTATGTTGGAAATCTACAATCTCATAACTTACACTCATTTTTATTCTTTATCAGCTTTTTAATTTCTTTAGAATCGAAATGTTCAGATTGCTGGTGAAACATGTAGATGTTTGTTTATGTGGTTCACAAATAGATGGGAACATACTTAGTTGGAAAGTCTAGTGTACTTTTGATATGAAGTATTCCTTGGTTCTGTTGTTGATGTAGTTTTTGGATGTTAATTTGATTTCTGGAATTAAAATAGGAAGTAGAAGTGATAACGATGATGATAATGCTTCTGTTTAATTTTTTTATTTGCTACTCATGTAAGGATGGGAAATTGGGAAAGATATAGAGTATGCTATGTATTTGATCTTTAATTCATGGATATCATGTTATGTTTAGTTGCATGTTGGGTTTAGTTGCTAAAGATTGTAAGAGTCATGCGAACGGTTTAATGATGGACTGGAATATTAATGTAGTCCTGAGTTAAAATGAAGAGAACGAATGAGTTTGAAGGATTCGGTCACATGGAGTTGGAAAATCCAGCTCCGGAAATCTGAATCGAACTAGACATGTTTATTGCTGGAAATGCAGAAAAATCAGATTTGTGACCCCTGTTAACAGGCCTATTTCTCTTAGGTCTTAAACCCTTTTCAAGAATTTCTTTTCGTAGAACTCTTCTTCATTCAGTGTAGTTTAATTTAGTTTTTACCAATTGTTAAATGGAATTATAGTTTATCCAGAAATCAAGTTTAAACTTGGCTTATCAGTTCTAAAACTTTGTCAGAAAATCTGGTCTGAGACACCCTTTTAAGCGATTTATTTTTCATGATTTTTAAGCTTCTTTCTCTAATCTCTTTTGGTAAAACCCTTCCTTATATATCTTTCTTTACTATAGTTTTGACAGCTTGTTAGTAGGATTAATGGTTTATTCAAAAATGTTATTTGAATCGGGCCACCTAGTCACCTGATTTCTGAAAATTCAGAATGTAGAAGTTCTAATGCTAACACTGAGTAGCCTCTCCTCTTTTACATTAAAACCTTTTTCTAATGAAACTTTTCTGCTTTCTTTCTTTGTCCACTGAGGTACATGGTATAGGTCATGGGCATGATTCTAGTCTCTTGGAACGGCACTTAGAACTTTGGGAAAATGAGAGCAGAGATGAATTATTCCTCCTGGGACTTGCATGTGATTGCCTCCCCCTATTGTATTTATACATATATGATTATCTGTAATATTTGTTCTTATTTGTTATGATAAGTGCGAAGGGATATGATGATGCTTGATATACTGGTTTGTTGGAAGCATTTGGGAGTTTCAATGCAGGTTTCATTACTCAGCAAACTCTGAAATTCTTCTCTATTTTTAGTACTCTGATATGCTTTTATTGTTTCATGAGGTTGAGGTGTTTTGACATGCATTTTGACAACATTTTCGGTTTTTTCCTGCAGACCTACATCTTCTAGTATAAAAGTGTCAATGGTCAATGGAAACATCATGATTCCAAGACACTCTTTGGTGAGAGGCATGTCTTTGTGTTTGACTTTAGGTACCTTACACATTATGATCTTACACACATTTGCTTGCCAGAAAACATCAAAGTTTCTTGGAGAGGTGGATGGTCCATAAATGAAGGATTGGAGAGGTGGTAAAGCTGCTTCATTTCACATTATTCCTAGTAGTATTAGGGCAGCAAAGTTTTCTCGGGTTTAGAATTTATATTATTGATTTTGGATGTAATTGTTTTAATAATATGCAAAGGTACAATGTTGATTTTTCATAAAGCATAAATTAAAGAAAAATATATTTTTTTTAAACATTAGCAGATTTAGTGAGAACTTGTTTTCGTCACTGACTTTCCGGCTGGTGGCTGGAAAATAAAACCAGTCACAACATTTAAGTCGTCAAAACAGTGACGACATTTAAGTCGTCAAAACAGTGACGACTTGTGGTTTTGACAAGTTAATGTTGTCACAATTTAGTAGACTTATAGATCGCCGTTAATGGCTTCTTTAATGACGACTCACTACAGTTGTGAATATAGAACCCTTTAATGACAGGCCTTTATTGACGACTCAGTGACAACTAAAATTTTATCTCTAAACCCCTTTATTGACAACTTTTTGGGGTTTAGTCACAACCACAACTTGTGGCTAAAGACCTATTTTCTTGTAGTGCTAGTTTCCCTTGTATGTTGTTTCGGTGTTTACTACGTACGCACGTACATCTATTGTAATTACTGTGTGGTTTGAATCATATGAACTCTATGTATATATCTCTATTTCCAGTTTGAAGTACGTCTTTTCTCTTTATATTGTTCTTTTTCTTTTCTGAAAAACATGTATATATGAACCAAGACCAACTATTTCCAGCCATAGCTAACACAAGCCTGCAACCGATCGGCCGGATTCCTAAGAAAACTGTGT
Source organism: Oldenlandia corymbosa var. corymbosa (assembly GCA_949775105.1). Lineage (NCBI taxonomy): Eukaryota > Viridiplantae > Streptophyta > Magnoliopsida > Gentianales > Rubiaceae > Oldenlandia > Oldenlandia corymbosa. Next base: position 5,616,484 of record OX459123.1, read on the forward strand.
GTGGAAGTTCAAATGACAGAATTAAAAATGTTGAGCGCGATACAACACTCTAAATTATGAGATGATTACTTTATGTAGGTTAAAAAGAACAAAACCACATACTACTTAAGCCGTGTTCTAGTTATGTTTTTAATCCTAACGGGGATCAAAACAACATATGGTGATCTCCAGGACCTATCGCATCAATGGATGCTACTTAATCTATCACAAAATTTTGACTCTATTATAAGTTAGTATAGCATAAAAATAAACCTCATTGTCAAGTTCCTTTGCAAAAGTTCCTCGATAGCTGATGTAGGCGGAAGCTTATAATCAATCGGACAACCCTAAATCTGTCACCAACACCAATGGAACAACCGAATTAGAGGCGTAACCGCGAATCACTAACACAAATGGAACAATAACGCGATTAGAAACTAATTGATCCACCAACACAATGGAACAGGAAAACTAGTTGTTTGAGAGGAAATCTCATTTTCTGATTAATCAACAAAATTCCAATGAGGAGAGGGGCGGCCGTGCCCTTTTAACGACAAAATAAAACCCTAACCGAAATGGAACCTTAACAACTAATGAAAATACTAAAACGTCCAAACCATAAAATACTACTAAAACTAAAATAAAATAGACAACTTCTTTATTTCCGGCTGCTTCAAACCCTAGTGTTTAGGGTCACACTTCATCCGCATTATTCCCCACAGGTTTGGGAAAATTCGAACTCGAATTTTGAAGGGAGGCACAACACCATCGTCCCCAACCCAATGCATGCCAAGAGTGTAATGACCCAACTCACCTATCTGTCATTATACATCATGTTTAACTACGAGTTGAGCCGTCCGCCGGGCTCTCGCCTAAGGCGTAATACTTTTATTTACTTTTAATACAAATATTCAACATTGACTTAACATCCTCACTATTTAACCTATCTCATCTCATATTACAACTATCAATAACATTTTCTCTTGTACAAAGTCTTACTTCCCTTGGAATCATCTGCATCGATCCGTTCTAAACCTGGGAGTAGGATATGGGGATAAAATATGAAAAGGGGTGAGCGCCGAGTTCAGTGAGGTTCTCACTACACTATGACGACATTTTAGTCAAAGTATTTTCGTGAAACATTACTCAAAGGTAAAAAATTTTTGCATAGAATCAATCATCAATCAACTATTTCATATTAAACAGTTAACAATGGGGTACATACAGAGAAACCTTAGCAAGGACCGCCAAAGAGCCTACGTGACGTATAGACGGACTCCAAGCCAGATCTCAATAACATGACAGCGTCCATCCAGACAACACGATAACGATTCAACAATACGATAACGATTAAATAACAATTCCTCTCCAACACCTCGTGGCCACCATTGGATACTCATAAGTTCCGCGTCCATCCAGACAACATGATAAGCCTAGGTAAGCTAACCCGGCGACCAAGCCCGATGCCGGCTCGCTAGGCTTCGCCTAACAAAGGCAGGGCCCAGGCTCCAAGTCAACAGAGTCCACCGAAGCAACAATCACACATTATTTCACAACATTCAATCGATAACAACAATAGTTGTCCTAGAGTGATAAAGCACACTACCAGAAGCAACACATTGCACGATCGTACTCAATCAAGTACGTTCGATCAAATAGCGATATCATTTTGTCTCAGATACGATAACACTCAGAATCCACATAGAACACATACCCCGGGGCGATAAAGTACACCTCCGGGTCATTTAACGATATGCATTTAATATTTCAATAATATTTAAAATGTGATCACGGGTGCAGTGAATTTCAAATTTATCTATTCCCATACTCCCAGTTTTTTAAAAGAGTGAGAATTACTCACCGGCATTACCAGTCTCCTCAGTGTCCTCACACACTTGATCTGTAGAAGTTGTAATTATTAGTCCAGCCACTGCACCTAAGTAGTCAGGCACTTGTACCTAATCACTAGCTAAAGTTAATAATTAATTGAATACATTATTCTTGACGTTAAGTAATTACTTAAGATGCTTTTGCTCTTCTACTTACCACATAGGCTGTTAAAGGTGGCTGGAAGTCTTTCATTACTTATACGGCCATAAATAATTCCATTATCAGTGGATTAATGATGTGGTTTTGGTATATTAGGGTAAGCATATTAAGTGGACAAATAGGGACCATCTGTCGTATATGATAAAGATGAGTTTTTTTGTGTGTGATATGGGTATATATCTTATTGATCAACTCTTACTAAAACTATTTACCACCACTAGGATTACTACTACTACTACTATAATCATTGCTATTAGTGTTTCTCTTCCTGAATTGATTACCATTTTTATTTTCACAAGAAATGTGCTCCATTTTAACTACACATTTACGGGTTTAGTTCTTGGGAGTCTACTCTAACCGTACTAGTCATATATACTTAATTAATCTATTAATTTTTAGCCAGTGGAGCTATAGGGTCAAAGTAATTGATTACTTCGTATCTTTCGCTTTCCTCTATTTTTGTTTTCTCTTTGTGGACAGGTAATTAATTAGTACTATCAGATGAGCAATTGGTAATGCTACAACCATTTTGCTATCGGGATGAAGTTTTAGACTCCAACTCCAAGTATAATGATCCCAAGTTATTAGCGTCCAAACTGTTGAAATCTTCATTCGGCCATGGAACCGAATCAACCTTTAGCTTGCTCATCATAATATTAAGTACCCATTTCTCTTTTCCTAGCCGCTTTCGGTATCCGATAATCGAATGATTTCAATGTTTATTCCTCAATATATACATACCACTCCCTCCCCGGATTACCTAAAGGCGACGGTTGATAATCGGTATCATCCAAATCCAAAATGAATGAGTAATCGAGGAGAGAAAAGGAAAACTATCAATTGATGGAGAGGAAAGGTAATCCACTGTTTGAGCTGCGGTGGATTTGTTAGCCTTACGACACGTGGAAAATTTGTGACTATCTACCGTACCTAAACGGGCTCATGTTTCCGGATGTAGCTTTTATATATGGCAAGGATTTTGTACAACGAAAAAAATCAAAACTTTTTTTTACGCACTACTCGCTGGAGAGGATTTGATCAATATACTTTTAAAAGGTTTATTTAGAGTCTTAATATTCCACTAAAGTAGTATCCCTTCAAATTTGACCACTATTTTACCGAGAAGGAGTTAGGTTGTCGAAGTGAAACATATTTACTGAGAATTAAATTTTGCCAAAGATTTACTAGCCTTACTAGTTGCTATCATTTAGAGGTGATTATACCGAAGTGCCGCCAACTGTTTTTTTACGGTGATGTTTGAGGCATGTTTGTTTCTATTTTACGATGCAACAACAGCAGCAGCAAGCGAACATTAAAGAGAAATTACCAGCAATAGTCGGTGCAAGAAAGGGCACAATAAAGAGGTTGTGAGGTGCGGCATGACCGGAGAAGGCTGACGGCAGTGCAAGAATGCAGCACTGACCGGGAGATGATTGAAGGCGGCGCAAGAATGAGATGCAACATGACCGGAAGATGACGAATGGCGGTGCAAGAATGAGATGCGACACAAACGAAGGAAGACTGACGGCGGCGAAAGAATGTAGCACTGACCGAAAGATAAAGGATGGCGGCGCAAGAATGCAGCACGACCGAAAGATGAGTTGTAGGGAAAAGGCGGCAATGTTGTATGCCTGAATGAATGCAACAACGTCTGATAGAAGAATAGACGGTGCGAAAAATAAAAAGAGTAAAGATATATTATGTGCTTGCTTCGCTGTGATCAAAGAGAATCAGTGGGGTTCGTTCGTCTGATAGCAAAAGAAAAGGACTCAATTGATAAATGCAAGAGTCGGAAATTGAGATCAAGGACTAATTTGCACAAAAAAAAATTCAAAAGGGGTGATGTGAAAATTTCACAAAGTAAAAGGACTGGAACACAAATTTGCTGAATTGGCTCGGCGGGTGAATTTGCTAGTTATTTTTTTATTTTTATGGTCTTTTAGTGTTGGTTTGCAGCAACAGAATTAGAGAGGCTGTGGTGCTTTTTGTGTTTTTGTGTTGTAGAGAAGATGGTGATGTGGATGATGGATGATGGTCTGATAGTGATGATGGATGATGGAGGGCAAATTACCAAGTTGAAACGTGAAACAACAAAAGTGATTTGGGTGAATTGATGAATTTTTTTTTCATGAGCTTTTATTTTTTTTTTTGTGGGAAGAGGGAAGTACATCCGAAAAATAAACGTGCAACGGCCGTGAAAGAGAGAAGAAGATCCTACGACAACCTTGACGATGGAAGAAAGTTCAGCGGCCAAAAAAGGGAAATAGCCGATCAAAGGAAGAAGGAAAGGCTGGAGTGGGGGGATTGTGATTTTTTTGGTTTTGTTTGTTTTAGGGGGAAGGTGGCGGAGAAGAACGGCTCACGCCCGAAGAAGATGATGGCGGCATCGGGTTAGGAGAAAAGATACGACCATCCTAAGAAAAGAAAGGAGAAGAGGGTGAACGGCCAAAAAAGAATTAAAAAATAGATTTTGTAACCTGGCAGAGAACAAGAAGGGACTGGGAACAACCGCAATAAGGTTGTGGATGATTGTGGTGACAGAAGGAAGAAGGGCTCAAACGTAAGAAGTGGAAAGACGTGGCAGAGGGAGAAAGGAGGGGCAGTGGAAGGTAGAAAGGAGAGTAAAGATGACTTCCGTGGCGGTGGCTGCCAAGAAGAAAGGAGAAGAAAAAAAAAAGGTTTTTATAACCTAATTCGATACCAATTTGGAGAATAGAGTGGCTTGTATTAAGCAATTAATCTATGATTATTACATATGTTTATATAGAGAACCCTAATAAAATACAAGATAAACGTAACCACAACTCTAAATAATTAACTAAATAATATCACAACTCTAGATACTTATCATATGAGATAATTATCAGATTGAACTTAGAGAATGGAATGGCTTCAATTGAGCAATTGTCTAATGACTATTACATATGTTTATATAAAAAACCCTAATAAGATACAAGATAAACTTAACCACAAGTCTAAATAATTAACTACATAATATCACAATTCTAGATAATTATCATATAAGATAATTATCATATTGACAGTGACTTGAAATGAGAGTAAATTGCCTTAATAGTTCAAGTTCCAATTGAAAAGCAAAATCATTTGTGAAAGTCCAATGACAAGTTAACATGAATCAGTAATTAATTAAAATATTTGTTAGGAGAATTTTGTATTGTATAAGATGAAATTTAATGAAGTCAATAATGAATTAAGCTGGAATTATAATTTTAGAAATCGAGTGAGTAATATACACACGACATGGGAAAATACACATTTGATGCGAAGTTGGGAAAAGATATTAATTATCTAAGAACTAGGCTCAAGCATAGTGAGAACTAATGCAGGCATGCAGCAATGTATAGTGAGCCCAGTCATTCCGTTTCATTTGACAAAAAGGAAGAATGTTAATGTGAGGTAATTGTTCGAAAAAAAAAATAAAAATGAAACGTTTTGCTTTCATCATGCAATTATATTATACACTACACTGTAAAATCACACATTTCATCCAGCTAATTGGGTAATCCATCATGACATGCCCTCACTTCAGTATATAAAATAAGGTATTGTGTTCGGTTGTCAGTCTTATTTCTTATTTCCAAGGGATATATCGTAATTTAAAATTTTATACGTACATTATAAAGAGGGCCAATCGATTTTTTCAACCGCAGCCAGAATTGAGCACGCCCCTCGACTTGTCATTATGGTTAAGAACAACATTCTTAGTTCCCCACAGTAGGGCCTTGTCCCTTAGAAACCAAATAAATTAATTTATTTTCTGAAAATATTATTTCCATTGTCCTGATCTGGACTCAATCGAAGCAATCAAATTACTAATAATGCCTTGTTCACTAAAGTAGTGGTTTATATTTAGAGCCATTAGATACTCAGTACCAATTATGTCTCATTGAAAAAGATACTATGAATATTACTTTGAAAATGTAAAATTTTATGATTGTTTTTTATACTCCCTCATGTCCTTATTATAAGGTATTTTAATTTATTCTATGTTTTATATGTTTTTTTATTGGGAAAAAAATCTTTAAATTAAATTTTCATATTTATTGTGTTTTCCTAATTATTAGGAAATATTTTTAAGATTTTTATTTTTTCAATTGGAAAGACATACTAGGTGAAACATAGGAAAAATCAAAATACCTTATAATAAGGACCAACTCGAGTATATACTGACCCAGTGTTCTAGTTCGTTGTGTCTACACGCTTCATATTTGTAAATATGAAATAAACTATTTCTTTTTTTTGACGGTATATTAAAGCATACTATTATCTCGATGATTTACGAATGATTTGCATAATGGACAAATGAAAAGAAGGAAGATCATCTTGCACCACAAAATTATACATATGCTAATGTGAGTTCAGGTCAGCTATAAATACCATGTAGTAGAAGTGCCATTTCATCCAGCATCCCAAGTGAGTAAGTCAGCTCAGAAACCCTAACATGGCTACTCCTTCAAAGATCCAATTGTTCTTGAATCTTCTTCTTTTCCTAGCTTTCATTCCTGCTGCTTTTTCCACAGCTCCAACTTCTTCTGTTTCTTCCATTGATCAACTCCAATATTGGTCCAAAAACGTCCTCAATCCCATGCCTAAAACCATTGCTTCGAAACTTTCCCCACTTTTGAAACAAGACTCGAATCACTTCGCTTCCTTAGTTTCATCAAAACAAAGGTTCCCCTTTGATTATGCCAATTTCTGCTCTAAGGCCAAGTTATTCTGTTCCACAACATTAGATAATATCCGTCAAAACCTTGGCAATGGATACAACTCATACAATATCGACAAACATGCCTCGAACAAAGGCAACCCTGATCCCAACTCTTTCTTTAGGCTCGCAATCCTCAAGAATGGGAATAAAATTCATCTTCCAGATTTGAATGATCGAATCCCTTTTCGTGCATTTCTTCCGTCCCAAATTGCATCAAAGATATCCACAATGAAATCTAATGATCTTGAAAATTTTTTCCCACAATCATTTACGTCACCGGTCACTAAAGAAGCCATAGAAACTAGCATCTTGTATTGTAGCTCCCCAAGATTAAAGGGTGAAATCAAATCCTGTCCCAATTCAGTAGAGGATATGATAAATTTCTCAAAGAAGAGTTTGGGAGAGAACAAATTAATTGCACTGACTAGCCAGAGCACAAAAGGGTCCAATAAGGAGGTTGAAATCCAAAACATAAAGCAATTCCGTTCTGAAAAAGTTGTTTCATGTCACGAAATTTTCTTTCCTTTTGCTACTTACTTTTGTCACCTGCTCTCTTCTACTCGGCTCTACTCCGTTGATGTTGTCGATCCGGCTACAAAAGTTCCCGTAAATAGGCTATTGGCAATATGTCACATGGATACGTCAGGATGGCCGGTAGAACACGTGGCGTTTAAGATTTTGAAATTCACTCCGGGACGCGGCGAAGCGTGCCACTGGTTCACTCAAATTGATCTTGTTTGGTTAGGAAATAATGGAGCAGATCAAAAGATATTATGAAGTTGAATTTATGTCTCTATTTATACGTGGGAAGTCTAGTTAAATCCGATGAAATTGATCATCGATGATCCACTTCTGGATTTCGTGTGTAAGGTTTGTAAAAAAACTATGTGCTTCGTGTTTACTACGTACGTCTACGTACTCTTGGTTTGAATCATATGAAACCCATGTAACTCTCTCTTTCGCGTGTAATAATCGTATCTTTTTTGTTTTCTTCTTTGTTTGTCATTAAGTTATATGCTTTTGAATAGTTTGAAAATTGTTGAAAATTACCAAGATTATTTATTTGCAAGCATGGCCACCAGTTCATACGACCGAAACCGCCTCCGCCTAGCTTCCGACCGGCCGGATCCGTAGCCTAATTTGGCTAGAAAAGGGCTGTCGACTGGCTTGGTGTAGTTCACTTGATATGAGAAGTAAAATCATGGAATGAATTGCTGTTATAGGTCAACGAATATGAAACTAAATTTAGCGACCGGGAAAAGAACACTCGCATCCCCCCTAAATTTTTCCTACTTACTATAGACATGTTAAATTTTTCGTAGAACATTATGCATTTAGCTTATTTCCATACCTGCTTTAAAATATTATAGTGTTACTAATTATTTTTGTAAATCTCGCACCTCTTTCTCAAATGTCAATGGAAAGAAAAACCATTTGAAGTCCAAATGACAGAATTAACAATGTTGTGCTCTAGTGATAAAACAAATACATGGGAAAAATACTCTCATTTCAATCAATTCGTCATAGAAATCTTGAGTATATCTTTTCGATTAATCTCTTCTTTCAAGAAAATGAATGTATACACCTATCATTTATAGGAAAAAATTAAGTACACAGTATAGCCTGTAAATCAACCTATTACTTTCGTAATGGATACATCAATTAAGTCCCTCGAATATATATGTGAGATCTCATTACCATTGTTCCAATAAAGTTCTAATAATTAAATAAGAGAACAAATAAAAAATCACATCATTTCTTACTCAATTATTTGATCTAATCTGGGGACAAATCAAATTTTGGGAGTATCCAGCATATATTGAACCCATCCCGGCAACCCCGCAACCCACACCCCCCCCCCCAACAAAAAAAAAGAAACGAAAAAAAGGAAACGCGCGCGCACACACACTAGAAACGATAGTTAAAGATGGTAACTTAAAAATAAAATAAAATAAAGAATTTGCCCGTCTTGATCTCAATGAGTTTTTCTTTTTTTTTTTTCTTAAAAAGAAAATGTTTGAAGGAGGGAACTGTCGCGCAAAAGAGAATGGCGTTCCTTTTGCTTACTACTTATTATCTCTAAATATATGAAACAAGTTTATAAGTTCTACAAGCTAAGCTTTTGATACATATAGAGTAATTAATTACTAGGAATGGATGATTAAATATACACTAAAAGCAACTTATTAATATTTCCTTCACACATAATGCTATGTTTTGTATGGTTGATTCACCAATATTGTTCATAATCAACATCATATTAGTGCATAACGAGTCATCATGACCCTTTGGATAATTCAGAAATCAGAGACCAAACCTTAAAAAAATAAATAAAAAAAGGACAAAAGAAGCAGCTAAAGGAAACCCTCAACTTGACATTTTGGATAAGTGCCTATTTTCCGTTGTACCCTACTGGCCGCTGTCCTTTGCAAATCACGTGAAAAAAGATTCTTGTTCATTATTAATTTTCTTTTGTCCCCTGCATATCATATCCCTGGTCTAGACTGGATCAAAACGAGTGAATCTAAAATATCCAGTGCTAACTTGCCGACATTGATACAGAACCTAGTGGCAGCCATAGTTGATATAGTGGCTCATTTAGGGTGGTTTTGTACCAATAAAAAATGTTTAGCGAGAGCAATCATTAGGCATTTTTAAGCTCTGGTTGATTAGCTTGACACAAAAAAAATGTCTTATCCGGAAGCATAGATCATTATCAAATAAATTAATCTTTTTCTCTGCTTTAGTTTCGTGCAACAAATATGCCTTTAGTTATAGTCGTGCAACAAATATGCCTTTAGTTATAGGCGTTTATAACTTGTACTCTCTTTTTTCTCAAAATAATTGTTATATTTAAATTTTAAATTTACTCTTTTCGGTCCTTAATATATAGGGATTTTGATTTAGCCCTAGGTTTCACCTACTACGCATTTTTAATTGATGAAGAAAACTTAAAAATATATTTTCACATACGTTGTTTTCTGTTTGTTGTTATGAAATATTCTTAAGATTTTTTTATCAATTAAAAATATGGACTCGGTTAAACTTAGGACAAATCAAAATGCCTTATATTAAGGACTGGAGGGAATATTAAAATTTGTAGTCAAGCTAAACATTCAAACATCTATCTCGAGATATAGGAAGTACTAGGTAAGTTGATTTTTTTTATATATATAAGAATTAGAGAGTAACTTTGTGATCATCCTTAGAGAGTAACTTTGCGATCATCATTGATTTAAAAGAGAGGCACAGAAATATGCTAATTAGGCACTAGCATCCTTCGTTGTACAAAAAAAAAATAAAAAAATTGAGGTATAAAAAATAAAAGTATTGTAAAAGCGTGGAAGGGACTATTTCACCATTAATCATAGATCGAGATTTTGAATATTTCTATAAGATAGAATAACTTTAAATTCTCTGGCCAACTGGCCCACACCAAGAAAGAAAACCTAATGAGTTTTTTACTGAGCGTTACAAGTAAAAACATATTTAAGCTAAACTATGAAAACAAACCTGTTGTTGAACTAGGTCGTTATTGTGCCTTATGAGACTAAAAATGACTGAATTGTATTCCAACGATAGTATAATTCTGAGTACATGGCTGTATATACAGATTAGATTACGAAGATAAATACTAGTAATTACATCTATACGACAATAGATTGATAAGTACGAATGGTAGATAAATACAATTATGTTGACAATGAGAATGTCATTACACATAAACAAAACTAGATGTTACCCGCACGATGTGCGGGATTAGAATAAGTATTTTTATGAAAAATTTTGTAAAACTTTACTAATAGCTTGAAAAGAAATTAATCTAATTAAAAAAAACGCATTAAATTTTGAAAGCAATCAAAAGTCCTTTAAACTCAAGCATGTAAAGAAGAAGAAATTAATTATTATATATATCATTACATCAAATGAGGTTGGGCCGACATAAAACTAAAAAGGATTGTTGTGTAGTTTAAAAATCTCTCTCTAGTTTCTCTATTAATATAATATATTATAGATATAAAATATTATGTTATAAAAATGATATTTTCTTAGTTATAAAACTCAACATCATTAAATTAGAATATAAATTGATTAGTTTATGTTTCATATTGAGATTGAATTCCAAAATTTATTTTTTTTTGTGTGTTAAAAATGACGTAAAAGTAAGAACTATATTTAGACTCTACGAAAATAATTGAGTTCTATTATTAATAAGTTTTGAAAATTTGTTATTAAATTTTTGTACCATTAATTCAACAAAATAAATATAAAAAATAAAATAATACCTAAACCGAATTTATACTCTGAACAACTGTTTTGAAATGGGTAAACCCACAATAATCAATTCTTGTTATTATACCTAACCCCATAATAAATCATGAACAAATGAAACGTCCCCTTACTCTCTAACCTTAATAAACGGCCGAATGTGAGTAGCTAAAAATGAGAAGTTTTGTTACATCCTCCCATACCTAGCAAGCAAATCATAATCAACCGTTAATGCTCCAAATCTACCTTAAGGGAAAAAAATATTCAAAAGCATGCATATAATAAGCATAATCTTTTTTTACCTTAAATAGCTTTTCCATTTCACTTTAAATTTCCGGTGGATGTGTGTAAAATTTGCTATATTTATGCAAATTCTATCACGCATTTTTCAAAATTAATTGACTGAGGCAATTGACCAACATTTACGGGTTGGAACAGTAGTGAACAAAATTAACCACAGGAATACAAATTATTGGTGGAGCATCTAAGTTATCCAGGAATACAGATTGAGTTTTGAAAAAAATTAATATCTTCCTATTAATATTAATAGTAGTTCGTATAGGAAGGAATTGATTGGAGCATTGTTCTCGGCCATCTACATATGGGTTTTTCTGATTATTAGTGGCTTACAAATCAACCTATCACAATTACACACTGATTGGACAGTTTTTTAATTTAATTGCATAATAATATGGTATCTTTATTACTTTTTTTTTTTTTTGAAAACGATCTTCATTAAATTTAATTTATCATGTAATGTGATAAGATTTAAACTTTAGCTACGTGATGTATGCCAATGATGATCTAGGGCTGATACTTTAAAATTATGCAGCTGCATATATGTTGATCATTTACCTCAATCATATCCTGATTATGCACATTTATTTTTTAAAAAAAAGACTTTCGAATGCTATTGTTAATTAATACCCGTAAATGATAATCACGTCATCAATTATTTTAATATAATGTAAATTTTGAAGGCTTAGTGATAATTTCCATTAGTGATTTTTGAAAAATTTATCAAAAAAATGACACATGATTTTTGCCAATGTGGCAGTTTAGAAATTAAGTTGTGGGATGCCAAATGCATAATGTGTTCTTATACTTTTTTTGACATTTTTTTCTTCTCTTTTTGTTATAATTTTGACATGTCAAAATACCATCCATGTGTATGGAATTTATGTCATACATATCGTGGTTTTAACCGACTACATTGGCAATGATGTCTATCATGGTATTTGGAGGCTAGTATAAACCTTCTGCGTTTCACAACACCTATCTCAAAAGAACTATTCATGAAAAAAAGACAATATTACATATTGTACATGTGTTCACAGTAACTAAATATAATTTTCTAATTTAAAGTTTTCATGATTGTACATAGAATTTGAAAAGATAATCTTACATATCTAGATATATCTAATACAATAAAAACTTTCACGTCGCTGGATTGAAGTTCAACTGAAGCATGTGCCATCATTCGAAGTAGGAAATTGGGAGAACATACAAAAGATTCTTTCTTAATTGTTAAGGGTTTCTCTTCTTTGGCTTGACTTACTCAGGCCCATTAGGACCTAATCATCCACTCCACGCTTTAGTGCTTACCATGGTTGCTTGGGGCAATGGTGATAGTCTTTCAGAGATGATAGCACTTTTCGAAAACCCCAAAATCTGCCCACTGAAATATTAATTAGATACAAAACTTGATTCAAAATGATCATAAATTAATAACATCTTCCTTCTTTTAATGACAATATTTAGGTAATACAATATACAAAAAGACGTATTTGAGTCAAAATCTGTCAATCGTAAAAAGATTAGAGGGTAAGCAAAAATCAAATAATTAATTGTAACAAAAACCCTACGCAAATTTACAAAATAAAGAATAGTAATAAAATTTACACCCGAGTTTATCTCCCAGGGCATGCCTAAGGTGGTCTACCTCCCACTATAGTTTGCAGGCTATTGAAATGAGCGTGGGTTTACCCATCTCTGGTAGGGTTCCCGACGTCATAAAAAAAAATCCTACGCAAATTTACAAAATAAAGAATAGTAATAAAATTTTATTTTTGTTCTGTAGTTAAAAATCATAGTAATGAACTGGGTGGAAATGGTGTTCTTCACGCCAATTTTGTTGCTTTGAAAAAAGAAAAGATGAAGAAGAAGAAGAGAAAAAGAAACGAAAACAAAAAACAAAAACAAAAAATAAAATACAAATTCATGTTTTCCTTACTTCGTCATGGTCACCCCATTTTCGAACCTGCAATGTACAAAGAGAACATTTTGATTAAAAAAAATCAGGATTCAATTCCAGAGATTAAACCTACCGGTACTTCATTAATCAAGAATTGAAAATGTTCTTGGGGTAGAATTAGGCCTCACGTTGCAGCCTGTGAATATGAATGCAATTACTATTTATGAGATTTATATATATAAAAGAGGTGACACATGAAAATTTAATATGGAGAGCGGTAATTCAAATAAGTTGACCTTTTGGGAAAAAAATAATTGTGATTATCACCACGATTTTCTCCCTGATAAAACTTATATTTCGGTCATTGATTTTATTCGATTATATTATTTACTACAGATAGAATTTATTATCTATGAAAAAAATTCAAAATGAAGCGCAGAATTCCAATTATTCCATGATTTTGGGGAGAGTTAGTGTCTCTTTAATTTTCATTGATGATTTTAATGATAAGATAAGAAAAGAAACCAATTCTACCCGAAAGTTGTGGTTGGGTGTTTTATATAAATTTAAGGACTATTTAACAATTACAGAAAGTATTTTTGTTGAAATGCATTAGAAAATCCTATGCGGCACCTTTAGAATTATTTTTTGTTTTCTCTCTCTGGTTTCTCTCTTAGTATAATATATATACTATAGATATCACCTTGTATCATATATATTCTGAGTTTGGAACTATAAATGCAACATAGTATTTGTGCCCTTTCATCCAGCACCATACTTAATAATTAGCTCACAAACTTAAACATGGCAATTCATTCAACAATATCCCAAATCTCCTTGAATTGTCTCTTTTTCCTTGCTTTAACACCTTGGTGTCCATAGTTCATTCTTCCTCCGTTTCTTCCATTCAACTTGAATTTTGGTCCAAAAAAGTTCTTAATGCCATGCCTAAAACCATTTCATCCAAACTATCTCCATTGTCTCAACACGACTCGAATTATTTCGCTTCGTTAGTGCAATCAAAACAAGCATTCTCTTTTGGTTATGACAAATTCTGCTCCAAGGCAAATTTAGCCTGCTCAACAACATCTCAGAGCCTTCTTCAAGGAGTTAAAAATGCGTACAACAAATACAACGATGTAAGCTCTGCTCATGCCTCAGATAAAGCTGATCCCAACTCTTTCTTTAGGCTCTCGATTCTCCAGAAGGGAAACAAAATCAAACTACCAAATTTAAATGATCAAATCCCTCTTCGTTCATTTCTTCCTTCTGAAATTGCATAAAAAATATCCCCTACTTCTTCTAATGATCTCAAGAAATATTTTCCTGAATTATTTACTTCGGTTGCAAGTAAAGAGGCCATAGAAACAAGCATTCTGTATAGTAGCTCTGCCAGCTTGAAAGGTGAGATTAAATCATGTCCCAATTCTCTTAAGGAAATGATAGAATTCTCCAAGAAATCTATGGGTGAGGAGAAACTGGTTGCATTAACTGGCCAAAGCACAAAAGGGTCGGAAAAGGAGCTCGAGATTCAAAATATCAAACAATTTCATTCTGAAAAAGTTGTGTCATGTCACGAAATTTTCTATCCCTTTGCTACTTACTATTGTCATCGGCTCTCCTCCAGTCGACTGTACGTTGTTGATTTTGTCGACCCGAAGATGAAAATTCCGGTGAACCAGCTATTGGCAATATGTCACATGGATACATCGGAATGGGCAGCGAAACAGAAAGCGTTTAACATTTTGAAATTTTCTCCAAGGCATGGTGAGGTGTGCCACTGGTTCACACAAATTGATCTTGTTTGGATGGGAAGTAATTAATTAATGGAGATCTCAATGGACTGTAATATATGTAATAATCTTTGCTTATTTCTATTTCGTTTGTGTTTTTACTACATACCCAATGCAGGGTCTAAAAAGAATTTTATTATATCATTTCAAAAAGAATGAAACCGAAAAGGGAGGCAAAAACAAAACCCCCTCATTTATTCACATTTTAGGGCTATTAGTATGTTTCTAAATTTAGATTAAATTTATCTTTTATGTTATAATTATCTGATAATGTGGATGTCCACAAGGTAGAAGAGTTGTACTAGAATTCTTTTGTATATAATATTTAGTTAGATATTATCATCTGTTTGTTCTTGTACTAGATGCTACCCATGCTTTGAACGGGGCAGAAATATCGCAATTTAAATAAATATAATGAATAAACAAATATTTGGAAAAACGTATATGATATAGATTTCATACATCGTTAATCATGAATCAATTAGTGTTCAAAAAATACAGTTAGTGTTGAAATAATGCAGTACATAAGGAATAGAGTAATATTCAAATAAATTGTGTGACTTTATTTGGACAACAAATTAAAAAATTATTAGAAAAAAAAATTTAAATTTGAATTACATATACCATAAATTTTAACACTTTTTTGTAACAAACATTTATAGTTTGTTTCTCACATCACCGTTTTGATCACATAGTATTACTTTAATTCATTGTATTGAAATAACCAATTCATGACCGAACACGGAACGTGATACATATAATCTAACTCGGACTAGACCACACTTTCATTTATCGTCATTGATAAACAAATGACAAATAAACTTATCTTCATTTTGTACTGAACCGCAATTTAAAATTTTATTTCACTTTTATATAATGTTCAACTATACAGCTAGACCATTCTTGGATGGGGATATTTTTTTAATTCCTTCAGCCCCACGCTAAAATTCTCTCATCTGCCCATTACTTGAAGATCTTTACCAATCTATTGCAGTGCACTATAATCATTATCCTCTTCGACGGGTGATTCTTGAAAGTAGTATCTCAAGTGGTAATTGAGGTGAAAACACCAAAATAACCTCCTCGCGCCTTTGGGGAAAAAAAAACAATTACCTCTCGTTGCCTTCTTCCTTTGTTTGCTTTTAGTTTAAAGTACTAATCTTGAGTGACCTGAAATTATGGTAGATTAATGCAAACTGTAAAAACTTTTTCTTAAAAAAAATAAAAATCAGTAAAATCAAGTTACCATCTAAAGATATTCCTAATTAATTATGTCATAGAGAAAATGGGCAATAATAATAGGTCTATACTTTCAAGGAGAAAGTTTTTGTAAACTAGTATGTCATAAAAAAGAAAAAGTTAAAATCAAATCTTGAAGAAAAAATGCAACATTCAATCCAAATAACCTACCCGATTCGAAGTATGATAATGTACTGCACAAACACAAACCAATGGAGGGAACAAAAGGGATATTAAACTATAACATTGTAGTGTCTGGAAACTGAGAGTGTACTCTGAAAGCCCCTCTATTAAAAATTTAACCTGCGAAAAACAAAAAAAATTTCGATCCAGACTATATTAATTGAAACAATGAAACGAAATAGGGAAATACTACTACATTTAATTGAATTGATCATATTGAGACCTTCTATGTTAATGAAGTAGAAAACATGCTGGAAGAAGAAAATAGAAAAATACAATGATAAAAATAAAACATAATCACCCCGAGTGTTTGCATTCTTTTATAAATTTTTTTCATCAATAATTCAAATCTCCAAAATTTCTCAAAAGATAAGGAATACAAATCTTTCATGAGAATATATTTGAAATTCTCTCTTTTGTATTTCTCTCATTAGTTCAATATATTTATTTTAATATTCCAATATTAAGTAAATTTTGAGATATATAAGAGAGATTTTAGGGATTACATTTCATAGTTACCAACATCCATCTTTTTTTCAATTTTCAAAATCAAATTTTTAACCGAAGATATAATGTTTTTTTCCTCTTTAATAAATCAAAAAATAAAGAAAATTGCCAGATATATAAGAAATAAGGGTGGCCAAAATCAAGCAGCTTCAGGGATTTTTTATTATCTTTTATTGAATGGAAATTTTTTTGAATTAATTGGGTTTGAATAAATTATGAATGTAGCCATGATTTGGTCTTTAGTTAGTCCATTAAAGAAAAATATTGTTACCAAATTAAGGTGATTTTTTTTAAAAAATATGAGAGCATTTAATATTAAAATTAATTAATATGAATAATTATGATGATTGGGGATAATTGGTATTATTAATATGCTTCAAGGATTATTAGTATAAATTCAGAAACTATTTTATCCCAAAGTTTTGAGGAATTAACATGTAGGAGTTTTGCTTACTTGGCACTCTAGAAATATGTTTTTGTATTCTCTCTCTGGTTTTCTCTTAGTATAATACTATTTGTATCTATTGTACCTATAAAAGGAGGTCAGTCTCTGTAGAAATAACACAGAGATCATTCTCTCTTTATTCCTCTCTATTATTTTCTCTCTTTTGTTCTGTCCCTACTTGTTGTTCTTCTATAGTCCTGTATATTTACTCTCGTTATTCTCTCTACTATTCTCTCTCTTTTGTTCTCTCCATACTTTTTGTTCTATTATAGTCATATATATTTACTTTATAACACGTTATCAACACGAATCTCTATCTAATTGAGAAGATTTTAATCTATAGATCAGGGAGTGCGGTAAGTTAATTTGGATCTGTGTATTAGGGAGTGCGGTAAGTTTTTTCTTGTTTTGTAATATTGGATACAATCAAGTGCTCTTATAGTAGCCATTTCTATTATAAATTTTTCGTGTATTGAATTTGCTCCATTATTAGCAATTCATGAAAATATTCAAAGAGATTTTCTCCACATTCTGAAGAAAGTAGATTTAAATATGTTCAAATATCATAGTCACATCAACTGACCACTTGAAGTGGTAAATATGAATAAAGACATGCGATAGTTATTGATCCTGTCAATCAAGATAAATTATCGAAACATCCTCCAAAAGGTGGATATGTTCCATCCTCCAAAGCTCCGCTCTAATCGGCCAGAACAAGAAAAACAACCATCGCAGCCATTGGAAAAACTACCATTCGAGCAGGAAAAAGCATCAGTGGATCGGTCAGCATCCGCGCCGAACAAGGGAGAGAACAAGGGCAACATCAATCCACATCGGCAGCAAACAAGGGCAGCAAACACCATGAATCGCATAGCTCTGAGTTTCAGGTTTTAATGCTGGATTCTCAACTCACAAACCAGCAAAAGAAGCTGTAAACAAAGGAAAAGCCATCAACTGCGCTGAAATCAATCCAAACGCCGGCAAAGGGGGAAACCTCAATGAATGATGTTGCGCCACCGTTATCTGATCAACGAGTTGTCGCTGTTCCAATTAATGATGGCGAGAAGCATCTATCCGTTTCCGACCAAGCTCTTCCAATGGACGTTGTTCATCGATCAATAATGGAGGAAGGACGGCGAAATCTTCTGGCGACAAGCGACGGACAGATTCCCAAGTCAACGCTCCCGCAAATTCCGAGTCAATTAAATTCCGAAATGCCAAATTCGAATGCGGAAAGGACGCAATCTACTCCCGCAAATTCTTCGGATTCTGATTCTCCAATTTTAAATTCAAATTCCAACTTGCCTGCCGCAACTATCGCGTCTTCAATGCCTCGCGCTTCTCTCACAGTTTCACATGGAAAAGAGTTAAAGTTGAAGTCAATCACATCACCAACTGATCCGCTACTGAGTTACGCGTCTACTGCAGATATTGCGCAGTCAATTCTACCGAAGATATTCTCCCGCAATCGGATTCAGATATTCCTATATTAAACATGGTGACTTCTAATTCAAATTCACCTCTACCGCGCCCCTCTCCCTCAAAATCCGAAGACATATTCTCTCAAAATAACTCAGCCACCAGCTCCACACAAAAACTAAATCCCACTACAGTCAAATTTAATTACTCTCCTCGACCACAAGTCCCGCTTCTCCACGTTCTACTTCCTTTTTCAGCCCCACAACATTTCTTATCCAAAGATGATACCGAGATAGGAAAGAATATAGATTCGTTTGATACAAATTATTCAATCGAAGACATCAATTCCGAAGGTGATCAAAATCAGGCATTTAATAGATCAGAAGATGGGGATTTTTTACATGGACCTGGCAATAGAGCAAGAGTCTTTCTATAGTGAAATTTCGGCTATACCACATCCCAAGGAAAAAACTAAGGCCAAATCAAAAGTGCGAGTCCGTCGCTCAGCTAGATTGAATAAGGATAACTAGTTTCCATTAGCTAAAATTGTATTTTTAATAGGATTTAGTATATTTGATGCCCTAATTTTTCCATCATTTAATATATTTCTATCAATTTTTTTAAAAAATAATGAAAACATCACGAACCACCAGAAGTTGAAAATCTATAGTACTTAATTAAAGCAGCAAACAAAAAGTACATGTGTCAGCACCACAATGAAAATTTTCACGCCAAAAGCTATTTTCAGTACAAAATCATTTTTTACACGTGGCACTCTAACTAATCAGAAAAAAAAGATAGAATAGAAAAATATATAAATCCCTTAATTATAGCTACATAAAAATATCTTAATTACAGGTATATACTAATCCCTTAAAACAATAATATTTAGTTGATAACATCAAATGTAAGGAAATCCCTTTAAATCAAGTGAAACACCAGTAATGTCTTCCTAATCCCCAATTTCAAATAATCTCTTCCATTCCGCTCTTCTCTCACACCCGGGCCTTTAAATCAATTACTTAAAATCTGATATCAACTATCAATCCATCTCCTTCTACAACAGAGAAAAAATAAGCTGTCATGAAAGAAATTTGATTTTTTAAGAATGATTTTTTTTATTCTTCTGTTGTAGATATTGGTTTATGATTTATGTAAACCTGGGCATAAGTTAACTGTTATAAATTAAATGTTATAAATCTGGGCATAGATTTATGTGTAATAACTCACTTTCTGTCCTTTCAATCGATTTTTTATTCTTCCATTTTTTTATTCTATTAAGAATGATTCGTATTTTTATTAATCAATTTAAAAATACAGACGACACCCTGGGCATTCGCCCAGGGCAACCATCTAGTTAGTGATGAAAGAAAATGACTATTTTTCAAACATTTTTAATAACTGGATGAATTTACATTCAGAAGATTTTTGGATTCATAAATATAACATTGAATTGCTCCTGGAGTAGTAGTTTATTATTTTTTGTTAAATTACTAACATGATTTTTTTAAAAGGGAAATCACGAGACCCCTTGATTTGAGAATTTCTCATTTCTTGAAACAAGTGGGGAATTATTTTTGTGAGTCAAGTTGCAAATAGTAAATCTTAAATAACAATATGATGACCACATATAAAATATGATTTTTTGACTGAAGTGAAAGATTAGTGGCAAAGAAAATTAAAGAATTGCTCGTGATGTAGTAATTTGTTTTCTTGTTACTATTAAATAAACGATTGAGTTTTTCTTTGTTGAAAAAAAACTATTAGACTCGTACAATTTGGACTAATAATGAATATGGCAAATTGCAGCAAGAATGGATACTTGCTGGGGGTTTCAATAGCATACTTAAGGGAGAAGAGAAGATGGGAGGCGCACCAGAAACAAGTTTGGATATTGATATGTTTCATATGACTGTAGATTAGTGTCAATTATGCGATATGTAAACGCATAGAGCAGCGTTTACCTGGAAAAACAAAAGAGTGGGAGATGGAAGAATACCAGCAAGACTGGACAAAGTAATGATTAATGAATGCTGGTTCAACAAATATGAGGAGAGCTTTGCAACTGTGTTACAACGTGGGATCTTAGACCACTGTCCTATACTCATTTAGTGGCAGCAGAAGGCATTAAAAAGGAAAACAGCTTTCAAGTTCTTCAACATGTGGTGTCAAAACCCAAAACTAGAAGAGTTGATTGCTGAACTAATGGCTAATAAAAGGATGTAAAAAATTGCAAGTTATGAAGAAGCAGCAGAAACTAAAAAGCTAAGACAGCTAAATAGGACCAGCTACTCACATATTGACAAGCAGGCACAAGAGAGTAAAGAGAAGATGGAGGAGATACAGAAGCTACTAGTAGATAGCCCCTGGGATACAGAGTTAATGCAAAAAGAAAAAGAGGCAGTGGCAGTACATTTGGAAAAGAGCAAAGTAGCAATGAGTTTCTGGCAACAGAAGGTGAAAGAACAATGGGTTGAGGAAGGTGATCTCCATACAACATTTTTCTGCGCAAGCTTGAAGAGTAGGAGAAGCAGTAACAGAATCATCTCATTTCAAAATGAAGCTGGTGAGATTGAAGCTGAATGGTGCAAGGTGGAAGATCATTTCATGCACTATTTTGAGAATTTGCTAGGAAAAGAAGAGAAAACAGTGCTTGGAAAAAAAAAACCATTTGAAGTAGGAAGGATATTATCAGTCCAGCAACAAATACAGTTATTGTGGGATGTTACGAAAGAGGAGATCAAGGCAGCCATGTTTGATATAGACAACAACAAAGAGTCCCAAACCTGACGGATTAGGCAGCGGATTCTATAAGTCTACTTGAAAAACCATAGGGAATTATATAGTAGAGGCGGTTTTAAAATTTCCACCCTGGGAAACTTTTTAAACAGCTTTATACAACTATCATTTCACTCATTCCAAAGGTGGAGTGCCAACAAATGCCGCAGAGTACATACCTATAAGTTGTTGCAACACCTTATATGAGTGCCTCCCTAAGATCTTGTGTAAGAGGCTTGAGTCAGGTACTCCTTTATCTTACTGATCTAAACCAAAGTGCCTTTATACAGGATAAGAAAATTATACATAATAATCTGTTGACTTAGGAATTAGTAAGACTCTATAGAACGAAAAATGTTAAGGCTAGTTGTATGATGAAAGTTGATATACGGAAAGCTTATGATTCCGTAAGCTAGGAATTTGTAGAGGAGATGATGATAGGTTATGGATTTCCTTATAAATTTACTGCTTAGGTTTTGGAATGTATGACTAGTTGTAGCTATTCTTTAAATATGAATGGCAGTAGTACAGGATATTTTCAAGGCAAAAGGGGACTTAGGCAAAGGGATCTTACTTCCCCTTTGATATTTTTTATGGTGATGGAGTATCTAACTAGGGGATTTAGAGTGGAAATGGAAGAGAAACAGCTCCAATATCACCCTAAATGTGGTAAATTGCAAATTACCAATTTAGAGTTTGCGACGACCTAATCATTTTGTGCAAGGCTGAGAAAAACTCAGTGAGAAGAGTTCAGGAGGTGTTGCAGCATTTTGAAGATACTACTGGGTTAAGAGTGAACTAGAGTAAATCCAATATTTTTGTTCTGGAGTTGCTGAGGAGATGAAAGACGGGATAGTGAGCATTATGGGATTTGAAGTTGGCAGTTTCCCTATGAGATACTTAGGACTGCCAATTTCACTTACCAAATGGACTAATGCAGACTGTCAGCAACTAATTGAGAGAATCACTAAGAGAATAAAGTTTTGGAGCACAAAGCATTTACCTTATGCTGGCGGAATCAGCTGGTGAACTCAGTCCTTATGTCGATGAATTAATATCCCAAATAATAAGAGTTTGCAGGGAGTTTTTATTGGGAAGGACAGAAAATTGAAGCAAAATGGAATTGGTTGCTTGGGAGAATGTTTGTAAACCTAAAAAAGAAGGGAGACTGAATATCAAGGATCGTAGAATATGGACTCTGGCTGCTGTTGCAAAGAAAATCTGGGATATACTCACAGAAAAGAATGCACTGTGGGTCAAGTGGATTCATGCATATTATTTGAAAGGAAGGAAGCTTTGAGAGTATAAACCATCAAATGATTGCAGCTGGCATTGGTGTTAACTTATGAAGATCAAGCTGAAACTTTAAGAAGGGATATGGAAGAAGGGGAAAAAGGAGTACAATGAGAAATCAGGCTACAATCACTGGAGAAGCAAAGGCCAACAGTTTGTAGTAGCAACTATGGTTTGGAATAGAATATGTATACCAAATCATAGCTTTATTACTTGGCTTCCATGGCAGGAAAGAATTTTAACAGTGGAAAGAATGCAAAGGTTGAACCTTAGGATCACACAGAATGGTTGTGTCTTACGTGGGGAGGCTGTAATAGAGAACAGTGATCACATGATCTTTGAATGTGGATATTCTGGAATGATGCTAAGGGATCTGATGGTTGGCTGGGAATTAAACTCAGAGGAGTGAAGCTAAAGCAATTGCAAGAAAAGATACACTATGGCTGTCAGTATAGGAGAGTCAAGGAAATATAGGAAATAGAGCTGTTCCGGCATGTGTTTATGGTATCTGGATTGAAAGGAATGCCAGGAGGTTTGAGCAGAAACACAGAACTGTAGGAGAGACAGTTGTATGCATTAAACAGGAGCTGAACTGGAGGATACAACATACATGTAAAAAAAATTAAAGCAGCTGATTTAGAATATTTAGAAGGCGTCGAAATCAATGTATAGATGCAGGAAGAAAATAGGTATAAAATAGGAAGATGGAACAATGATGTACATGTAAGCGAGTACAAGTTATGCAATATAATTCACAATTTACCGAAAAATATAGATATTTTTTCTTCAAACCAAAAAAAAAAAAACGAAAAAAAGATAGTGGCTTAGTGAGGAGGTCCAATACTTGATCCGTGGTTGAAATAGAAAGCACAGTTACAAATTTATTGGTAACATGTTGTCGGAAAAAATAGAAATCAACCTTCATATGACGAGTTTGAGCTGCTAAACTGGATGGGAGGCTTGAAAAACCACGCCATTGTTGTCGCACCAAATAGACGGCGGTTGTCGAAGAAAAACTCCCAGTTCTGTGAGATTATAAATCCAATGAAGCTCAACATATACATTGGCAATGGCTTGGAACTCTGCTTCAGTGGAGGATCAAGCAACAGTTTGTTTCTTTCTGAATGCCAAACAATAAGATTATGACCAAGATAGACAAGAAACCCTATTGTAGAGCGCCAGTCATCCAGGCAACCTATCCAGTCCGCGTCGGTAATGCCTAGAGGGAACGCAAATCAGAAGGTTTAATGTAGAGGCCATGACCAATAGTACCAAGCAAATACTTCTAAATGCCTTTGAGAGCTTGAAGATAGTTCTGCACGGCTAATGCATGAACTGGCACAATTTATTGACAGCAAAACAAATGTTGGGACGAGTCAATGTGGCATACTACAGAATGCCACAAATGCACCTATAAGTGGTAGTTTTGGCGGGAGACAGAAGGGTCCCATCTAATTTGGAAAGAACAACGTTGGCCTGCGTAGGAGTGGATAAAGATTTACATGTACTCATGTTAGCTGTCTTGAGAAGATCAATCAAATACTTCCATTGAGACAAGTATAGTCCACTCGAAGTGCGGACAACCTCAACACCCAGGAAATAGTTGAGAGGACCAAGATCCCGAATTGAAAATTCATGAGCAATTCGGTTGATGAAGTGTTGCACAACGGCTGTGGAGGATCTTGTGAGAATAATATCACCAACATAAACTAACAAGAAACACACGGTGTTAGTCTTTTTATGCACAAATAATGATGGATCACAGCGAGAGACCATGAAACCCAAGGATCGCAAAACATTATAGCAAGGCGCAGAACCATGCTTGCGGTGCTTGTTTAAGGTCGTAGAGGGATTTTTGAAGTTTACAAACATAACTTGACCGATATAGATCAAAAATCCCTATGGTTGAACCCGTTTCATTTAATTTTCCATTGAGAAAGGCGTTGCTAACATCGAATTGTGAAAGAGGCCCATTAAGGGATGCAACAACCGCAAGGACAGTGCTAATTGTTATGGATTTGATCACCGGACGAAACGTATCCGTGTAGCCGATACCCTGAGATTGAGTGAATCCTCGAGCCACAAGGCAAGCCTTGTACCGCTCTACCATCGCTTAAGCATGGTGTTTGATTTTGTAAAGCCACCGATTTCAACCAACATTTCCCCGACGAAGGAGGAGAGATCACCACCATGGAAATGACCATCGCCGTCGCGTGTGGGTTTGGGATCAGTGGCTTGAGCGAGATTAGCAGAAAGAAGAAGTGTCAGTTGCTGCGCTTTGAACAACAATTCACAGGAGACAAGTTGACCATGGAGATCTTGGAAACTTGCTGGACCAGATTACTGCTGGAGTGCACCAATGATTCCATTGTAGTCAGAGACAAACTTTCAAAAAATAATGACACTAAACTCAGCGGGCGAGATTATATGACCGGTCATAGCCAAAGAATCAATGATGGATTTGGCTTTATGGAAAAAGGCAGACACCGGCATGTCATCTTTGGAAAGGTTAGGGAGTTCAAGAATGAGTTGGGTCTCTTGAGCATAAGAGAGGGTGTCGTAACTGTCAGCAAGAGCTTTCCATGCCTGAGCATACGTGGAAACACCCTGAAGTATAAGGGTATATGCCTTCAGAGATCAAAGACAAGAACTAAGAAAATAAAAGTTGATCCTTTTGATGCCATTGGGAAGGGTCGCCGAAAAGTCAGTTTCCGGCAAGGTTCGGGATGAGCTTCCATGAATAACAGTTGGCGGAATCCTCTCCGTACGGAAATCTCCAAATCTTAGTGGTGTCTTATCCTAAATTTGACAAGTTGATGGATACCAGCTTGTCAAATTTAGGCTCGGGTGGATGGAATTTTGGTAATAATGAAAATAAAAGAAGGAAAACGGAAATATGAAACTCTGATAATTTCTCGATAAGATTTCCAAATGGCAGTTACAGAAAATTATAGCCATGACTTTCGTATTTACTCCACAAGGTTTGACTTGTGTAAAAACTATCCAAACTTACAGCAGCTTTATTAATTTAATTAGTAATAAATAAGTCTATCAATATCTGAAACACCATAAATACTGACCATAATAATTTAGACCCTTAACTTTCAATTAATTCCTCCTTCGACTGACCAATTTGTGACAGTATCAGAGACGATTTTAATCCCGTGGAATTTGACCAACCTGCCAGTTTATCCGGAAAAAAATTAAACCCTAAATGGGCCTTCAAACCAACACACACAAAAAAAAAAAACCCAAAAGCCAAAATGAGTCTTCAAGCAAGCCAAAAATAATCCTGAAATAGGTTTCAATAGTTTAAAGGGACCTTGTCTAATCTTTTGGGCTTGAAGATGTTAAAATCCCCTTTGAACAAAAATAGGTGAAAGACATTTGTCCTACATGGAAAGATTGAGACACTTGAAACCAATATATAAACCTATATGCTATTACTTTAATTGTCAATTGGTTTTGAGACGGAATTATACGTGAGCTTATAAAAACAGAAAAAATGTACTGAACATAATGGTATCTATAAAAATAGTGAATAAACCGGGTAATTATGGCCACATACTGCACTTCGTGCGGGGGCCAAAAGAGGTACCAAAAGGACACCTTCAACTTGACATTTAGGATAAGAACTATTTTCCTTTGTACCCTACTGCCCTTTATCCTCTGCGAATCACGTGAAAAAAGATTCATTTTCAATATTAATTTGATTTTGTCGCCCTGCCCTGATCTAGGCTGAAACTAAATGAGTGAGTGAATCTAAATATACAGTGGTAACATGCCGACATTGATACAGAACCTAATGGTTGCCCACGAAGCTAGGGGTTTTGCGCAACTAAAAATGTGTAGAGAGAACACAAAAGATCATTAGGTTTTCCAGGTTGATAATCTTAACACAAAGAAGTGTCCTATCCCGGAAGCATTAACTATTATCAAACAAATTAATCTCTTTCTCTGCTTTAATTGCTTGCAAATGTGATTTTAGTTATAGACATTTATAACTTGTACTCTCCCTGTCTAAAAATCATTGTTATGTTTATTAAATTTTTATTTTTAGCAAAATTCCTATCCAAACCAAACATTATTATTTCAAGACGGATGGAGTATGTAAGTTGATTTTTGTTTTGAAGTTTGAACTCCAAAAAACTAGAGGGTAACTTTGCCATCGACCATTGTCATTGATGTAAGATGGAGGTACATTTCTGGTGCTGGGAGTAACTCAACTTATAAGTCAAACAAATAAGATGAAAAATAGAAAAACAAAAAGAAAAAAGGAATATTTTTAGTTTTAGGACTACTATTATTATTATATGATAGCTGTGCGAAAAAGATAAAATGAAACCTTATCGCTTCATTAATACTTTATTTTTTAATTAAACCAGGCGAGTACCTGGGAAATATATAAATAACCAGAAATATATTTAGGGTAGTGCTTAAAACTTACCCTATACAAGAGACCTTAAAAAAGACGGAGATTTAAATATCAGTAAATACACCGATACTTTCAAAAGATAACTAATTAGACCTATACAAAACTATGTCTAATGTCCGGTATTTTTCGGACTTTTCAGAACTATTTTCTAGTAACTCAATAAAGAAAAACTACAGGCTAAATTTTCAGTCATCGTGATTCGGTTCTTTCGGATCACAGATCTGAAGTGCCGCGTTTAGTGGGCATAGGGAGAGTCCAAATCTGTGAGTGATATACCAGAAAATTGAACACTGTTACTTCCAAAAAGAGTCACTAAAATATAATTCATTTGAATCTGAACATGAACCAAACATATAAAATAACCGTATAAACCAATTTGGTTTGTTTGTAATTCAAACCGGCGAACCGATATGTACCGACTCACCGGGTATTGAGGATCGGCGAACCGGTTTCTGAGAGTTGGCCGACGAAGTGGCTGTGTAACAGGGAGCCGGAGGTCTGGCTTTGGGAATGGCTGGCAAAGCTGGTTTGATGGTGGTGACAGCTGTGACGGCTGCCGACTTGCAGCAGCGGATGGATGGTGGACCTCCGTAGCGTCGGGCTTCTTGCTGGAACTAAGATCTGAGTCTCGATTTGCATCTGTCAAGACAGCATAGGGGGCGGCCGGATGCATTAAGCCTAGGTGCGGCAGCTGCTTCTTCTAGAGATCGAGGTGGCGAAGAGAGGAGCGTTCTGGCAATGGCAGCAAAATCAGATCTAAGTAACAATTCAGACTGCGGCAGTCAACACTGCCAGGCAATTAATCCATGACCAACGATCCCAGGACAGTGCCTGATCTGCATCAACAACGACTTTTCTTCGTTGGTTCGTCTGGAGCCGGTCGTCGAATTAATTGGTGATCGCTAGTTTGGTTATATTTGAGCAAAAGAGAAAAAATATAAAATAAAGGGAAAATTTGACTCCCCCAACTATTTTTGTTGGTGGTTGGAGGAGGAAAAAGGTATTGTTGTGGGTGGTGGATGTGTGGGAGAGAGGGAGGAGAGAATTAGGTTTTTTCGCTTCATTAATACATAATTACAAAGAAAAAAGAAAAATGATACTTTTGACGGAAACAGTTTCCAATTTTAAGTAATAAGAATTTGTGTGCATTTTTAAAAGATCCAGAGATCGAATATAACCAAAAAAAAAGAACAATCATTTCGTACTACAAATAAAAAGCATATACTTAATTAAGCTCAACTATATGAAAACAAAGTTATAGTTGAACTAGTTATTGTGCCTTAGGTATAAGACTAAAAGAGTGCAATTATAAATAAACAAAATATCACCTTGCATAACAATAGGATATGCATGAATCTGAGGTCTGAGCTCAACTATAAATACAACGTATTATATGTGCCCTTTCATTCAAAATCCTACTTAGGTTAGATCACAAACATAAACATGGCAACTCCTTCAACAATGTCTCAATTCTCCTTGAATTGTCTCTTTTTCCTTTCTTTAACACCTGTGGTGTTCGCAATTGTTCCTTCTTCCTCTGTTTCTTCCATTCAACTTGAATTTTGGTCCAAAAATGTCCGCAATGCCATGCCTAAAACCAGTTCATCCAAACTATCACCACTCTCTCAACACGACTCAAATTAATTATTTCGCTTCGTTACTACAATCAACACAAACATTCTCTCCTGATTGTGACAAATTCTGCTCAAAGGCAAATTTAGCCTGCCCAACAACATCTCAGAGCCTTCTTCAAAAAGTTAAAAATGGGTACTACGAATACGGCGCTATTAGCATAGCTCATGCCTCAGATAAAGCTGATCCCAACTCTTTCTTTAGGCTCTCAATCTTCAAGAAGGGAAACAAAATCCAACTATCAAATTTGAATGATTAAATCCCTTTTAGTTCATTTCTTCCTTCTCAAATTGCATCTAAAATATCTACCACTAAGCCTATTGATCTTAAGAAACTGTTTCCAGAATCATTTACTTCGGTTTCAACTAAAGAGGCCATAAAAACAAGCATTCAGTATTGTAGCTCTGCTAGCTTGAAAAGTGATATTAAATCATGTCTCAATTCCCTTGAGGAAATGATAGAATTCTCCAAGAAATCTCTGGGTGAGAAGAAACTCATTGCATTGACTAGCCAAAGCACAAAAGGGTCGGAAAAGGAGCTCGAGATTCAACACATCAAACAGTTTCGTGCCGAAAAAAGTTGTGTCGTGTCACGAAGTTTTCTATCCCTTTGCTACTTACTTTTATCATTGGCTTATTGAGAATCCCAGTCCTACATTGGTGCTAGGACAAAGTGAGTATTAATATAAAAGTACATGCGCTACTCTCTTCATTACCAATTGGTTTTGAGGTGGAATCTCATGGTTTTTTGCATGATATCACAGACAGCCTGCCGATATTCGGACTCCACAAAGCCCAACAAAAAAAATAGGGATGAGATGTGAGGTGGTGTACGAGATGAAAAAAATAGGGCAAGCACAACCCAAAAAATATGTTGGGCTTGCCGGGGAGTATTAAAGAGTCTCAATCCCACATCTGTGTTGGGCTACTCCCCTCATTGTCAATTGGTTTTGAGGTGTAACCTCATGGACTTCTGTATGGTATCAGAGCCAGCCCCCGACATTCGGATTCCAAAAAGCTCACAAAAAATAGGCTGAGACGTGAGGCGGTGCCTGGGCTGAGAAAAAGCAGGCCAAGCCCAAGCCAAAAAGTACGTTGGGCTTGCGGGAGAGTATTGAGAATCCATGTCCCACATTGGTGCTGGGAGAGATTGAATATCAACATAAAGGTTCATGGGCTATTTCCCTCATTGCCAATTGGTTTTGAGGTGGAACCCCATGGGCTTTTATATGGTATCAGAGTCAGCCCACCAACATTCCAACTCAAAAAAGTCCAATAAAAAAATAGGGTTGAGACGTGAGGCAGTGCCTGTACTAAAAAAAAAAACAGGCCAAGTCCAACCTAAAAAATACATTGCGCTTGTGGAGGAGTATTAAAAATCCCAGTCCGACATCGGTATTGGGAGAGACATGATATCACTATATAAATAAATGGGCTACTCCCCTCATATTCAATTGGTTTTAAGGTGAAACTCCATGGGTTTCTGTACGGCTCTCCACTAAACTCTATGCCGTTGGTTTCGTCGACCCGGTGAACAGGCTATTGGCAATATGTCACATGGATACGTTGGAATGGCCCATGGAACATATGGCGTTTAAGGTTTTGAAAATCTCTCCTGGACGTGGAGAAGCGTGCCACTGGTTCACACAAATTGATCTTGTTTGAATTGGAAGTAATTAATCGAGAAAAGATATTTTGTAGCCAGCGAAACTTAATTAATCCTTTTAAGTGTTTATTGGAAATGGAGATCTCAATGGTTTGTAATATATGCATAAAAATCTTGGTTTATTTTGTTTGTGTTAACTACGTACCCCTAGCTCTTTTTCCAGTTTGTAAGTAAAGTCTCTTTTTATCGTTTGTTACAATATTAGATCTTTTTGCTCCATTTCAGTCGAAAGGAAGTGAAGAGCCAGCAAATTGTAGCAAATGATTGGAAATATATTTAATCCTTCGTTTTGAAGATGGCAAACATGTGAACTGTGAGTCTGTGATCAACGGATTTGTGGGTCATCCGACTTCAGACAAATGACGACATAAGAGGTTCCGTAACTGACTCAAACTATACATCGATTCAATAATGACAGTAACTACCTATACATACCAATCAATGAGAAATTTTGTTAATGATGAAGTATGCAACCCTCTACATTACTCACACTTTAATCCTACGTCTGGTACACAAAAAGATTTCCATGAACTAAGCGTTAGATTTGGCTTTGGAGTCTGGATTCCATGAACTATAATTAAGCCTCTTTTGTAGTTCATCGTAATATTACTCACACTTTAATTTTACGTCTGATAGTCGCTTGATTTGTTGTTTGTATGGTAAAAGCCCGAAAGATAGACTTTTTACTTTTGAGTTCGAGATTTTCTACAAGCAAGAGTTGTATACGAATGATTCGGAGAATAGCATGGCTTTGAACTGTCCCTTTTTTCTGGGCACACTTTTGTCCATTTTTGCGTCTAGTTGCCTAAAAGTTGAAGAAAACAGCCTCCACATTGAAACGTTAAATAATACAAACCCATATGCAATGGGGTATCGCCAAAATAAATATCTTCAAAATAAATTACATGAAAGGAGAGTGGCTAAATACAATTGAAGCAAATACTTTACATATATCAAGAGCTAATAAACCCGTTGGATGGACTTAATTAGGTAAAGTTGCCTCAAGAATCAAAGGATTTTTCCTTCTAACAACACTACTAGGAACTTCATCCATGTCTAAATCCTCCATGTTTGCTCCACCGGGCAATGCAAAATCGAATCTAAGTATTAGATTCGCAAGGGCAACTTCAGCTACAGCCAAGGCAAATGCGATTCCTGGACAACTTCTCCTTCCGTAACCAAAAGTGAGCAACTCAAAATGTTGTCCTTTAACGTCAATGGAAGTGTCCAAGAATCTTTCGGGTTGAAAATCATCGCTATTTTCCCACAAAGAAGAGCTCCTTCCGATTGCAAAAATATTGGTGAACACTTGGGTGCCAGCAGGAATATCATATCCCATGATATTGATAGCGTGCTTGGATTCTCGAGGAAGTGACAGCGGACCCGGAGGATGCATACGACATGTTTCTTTAATTACTGCTCTTAAATAAGGGAGTTTTTCTAAATCATTCTCTGTTATTTGGTTCAATTTTCCATCTGATAATCGCCTCACCTCATCTTTTAGTTTAGTCATAACGTTTTCATTTTTCACTAATTCGGACATTGCCCACTCTAAGAGTGTCGATGTCGTATCTGTTCCAGCAGCGAACATGTCCTACAAATAAACTTCCAAGATTAGTAAACCATGTAATGTACTCAATCAATTTATACTATTATTTCTTACTATTTTATTCATCTCATAACTAGTTTTATTTGATAAAGAAAATATTTTAGGTACTTCAATTGAATATATTCTGGTATTTAATTTCTTAAAATTTTAATTAATCATATCATGTAAAAGAAAACAAAATGAAGTTGAAAGAGATGGCTCTAATCATTAAAAAAGAGTTCATAAAAAGAAAAAAAAAAGGAAAAAAAAATCAATAAGAAGAACAAAGGAAGAAAGAAAAGAAATGAAGCTACTTCCTTCTCCCAAGAAAAATAATTTATATTAAATTTTCAAATTTATATAAAAAATTTAATATACTATTTTCAGTTCAATGGGGACAAAATTTCAACAAATTTTATAGTTTAAAAATGATAATTTTGTGCGAATGAAGCCTCAAAAACAAACTCATTGATGTACCCATTTTGAATTATAAAACTAGTAAAAACTGTAATACATACGTGTGTCTGTGCAGTCCCTTTGAATAAGTCAGACGAGTCATAGATTAAACTCTAACCCTAATGGGTTTGGGTGGGCTATCTTGGAAGTTAAGTCACCGACTAAACCTAATTTGATTAGGTTTAGGGAAACAGGCAACACCACCTCTATATAAAGAGGTGGTGCCTCCCTCATAATTGATATCTGATACACGTATCTTCTACCTCTCTTCCTATTCTTTCTATCCTTTTATTGACTTAAGCATCGGAGCATCTACCCTCTGGAGACACCCGAGGCTCTGTCTTGCAAGTTTTAGGCCGTCCGCCGCCGCCTAGGTCATCATCGCCGCCCGTCCTAAGTACCGTACAATTCCATGCTTCGTCAAGTGGCACACCCAGTGGGACTCATTTTGTTTGGTCTTCACAACTAAATAAATTTCTTGAAGCGAAGGTGGAATTTTTTTGGTACTTTACGCTGCGTAACGTCACCAACATCATGGCGCAAGAAAAACAAGAAACAACTGCTAATGCTTCTGAAAAAGACAAGCAGGCCACTACGATAGCATCGAACGGCAGCTCATGGTCGACAATCTGAGTACCTTCTCGAGAGAGGGCGAGTCAAACCCTAGGGGCACTTCTCGAGGAGATCACCTGGTAACTCGAGAAGATACTCGTCCCCCTCAAATGAGCGTACGTCTGCCTCAAGTACCCTCAACCATCGAGGAGCAGCTGCGCAAGGTTCTCGGATCTGAAGGAGACGACGAGGCCGGCGAAGATGCTATCGATTTCCATCCGAACAACCCGAAGAATAAGCCGACAAGGGACAATTTTATCTTATGGTTGATTAACCCTAATACTTTTCTAATTTTACAGATAAGCTCTCAAGTTCTTCGAAGTAAGGGGCAATTTTGAGGATTGAAGTTTCGGGAGATACATCTCCTCGAAGAGGCAAGCATACTTTGAGCACAATAATACTCCTCGAAGTGTTCGAGAAAATGTATCTCGACTTTTATCTACTCAACTACTACCTTCTCGGAATCGAGGTAACACTTTCTCGAATAATTAATTTATCTCAAGATCGAGGTACATCTCAAACCTTTTTCAAAATACGTTTCTTGAATCTATATTCATATATTACTAATACCATTATTCTCCTTTTGAGTGAAATTGCATATCAACGAAAGACCTGCTAGTCGGGTACCGGGTTTAAATAAGACCTGCTAGTCAGGCACGACCCACGAAAACCATATCATGAAAGACCTGCTAGTCAGGCACCGGGTTTAAATAAGACCTGCTAGTCGGGCACAACCCACAAAGACCTACATAACAGGCAAAAAAGGCTTCTCCCCTTCAAATAAGAGAAAAAAGGCTTCTCCCCCTTCAAATAAGAGAATCTAGGCGTCATCCTCCTAATTCGGCATAAACAGGCTTCCCCCTGCTAATAAAGAACTTACTAACACAAAGACCTCCTCGAGGCATTCTACTCTCTCTATCTTGTATCGGTGACACCCAGGAACGAAACAGTTCGAGAATTAGGGGCAACATCACAAAATTCGAGAAGACTCAATACTCATAGCAACCCATATCCTTCTCACCAAATCTCAAGAATATGGCTTGCTAGGGGCACTTGACGAGTCATAGATTAAACCCTAACCCTAATGGGTTTGGGCCGGCTATCTTGGAAGTTAAGTCACCGACTAAACCTAATTCGACTAGGTTTAGGGAAACAGGTAACACCACCTTTATATAAAGAGGTGGTGCCTCCCTCATAATTGATATCTGATACACGTATCTTCTATCTCTCTCCCTATTCTTTTTATCCTTTTATTGACTTAAGCATCGGAGTGTCTACCCTCGGGAGACACCGGAGGCTCTGTCTTGCACGTTTTAGGCCGTTCGCTGCCGCCTAGGTCATCATCGCCGCCCGTCTTAAGTACCGTACAATTCCATGCTTCGTCAAAGTCCTACATAAAAATGCAACAATACTTCCAATCTTCTCTTTTTTTTCCCCGAAAATTAATAAAAATAATTCCTATCTAATGGCTAAAATATTCACAATTGACATACATATTTTATTAGAATAGTTGCAACTTGTATTTGTCAATTACGAATTTCTCTATAGTTTTGTTCTTGACGATAAAGCGTCACAGACATTACTTAAGGGGAAAAAAAAAATGTTAGATCTACTCCCATATGAAAGAGTAAACAAAAATGGAGGTAATATACGTGATACGAAAATGAAAAACTTACCAAGACAATCGCTTTAAGTGAATCACGTTGAAGAGCTAATCCAGCGGCAGATTTGTGTCGGAGATCCAGCAAGACATCCACGAAATTCTGCTGGTTTTTGTCCCCATCAATTGTCTCGGGCGCCTCCGACCGCCTCCGGAATGTTCCTTCTTCAAGTACAGCGTCAAAATATGCATCCAACTCTTTAGCCACCCTGTTCACTCTTGACTCCAAACCATTGATGCGATTAATCCATCCGAGCCATGGAATGTAGTCACCGACATTAAATGTCGCTACTAACTCCGTAAATTCCCCGAACGTTTTAGGTAGATTACCCCCACGTTTCTCTTCCGAATACCTCTTCCCGATGGATATCCTAGAAATAATGTCTAGAGTAAGTGTGGTTAGCATCTTGCTTAAATTTATGGGCGAGCGCGACAGTCTAGATTCTTCGATGTTTTTTAACATCAAAGAGATCTCATCTTCGCGCACGCTTCTAAATGATTGAACCCTCTTGCTACTAAGAAGTTGAAGAACACATATGCTTCGAACTTGCTTCCAATATTCGCCGTAAGGCGCGAAAGCGATGTCCCTATAATTGTATACAAGTCTTCCGACGAAGTTTGCTTTAGGCCTACTCAAGAAATTCTGACCGTGGGTTTTGAACACCGTTTCAGCTACCGCCGGAGATGAGATTATGAGTGTCGGTTTGCTTCCGAAGTGTAGAAGCATTATTGGGCCATACTTTTCAGCTAGTAACTTCAGTGAGCGATGGGGGAGGAAACCGAGTTGGTGAAGGTTTCCGATGATGGGAAGTTTTGGCGGCGATGGCGGAAGGTTTTTCCGGCCACATATTAGGCGTTGGAACAGGAAAAAAGTTATCAAAATAAGAAATGTTGGAAGAAGGATGGAGAGGAGCAATTCGCTACCGAATCCAAACACCGACATTTCCATTGCTCTCGGGTCTTGCTCCTTCCCAATTGATATTAAAATGGATACTTACATTCATCAAAAGAAAATAAAATGGACAGATTATTTTTTAAGGTACATAATCTACGGCTCCTATTTTTTTTAATACATAATTACAAATATCTAGTCTATTACATGTGGGGTGAATCCTATTGGGAAAAGGGTAATTCTATTAAGGGGGAGATTCCACGCGCGCACGCCTCGATCTGATATTCGGAAAGCCTTCCTGGCGAGTGCAAAATAACCTATACAACTCAACACACAAAAGTGTTGTTAGCGGGGTTTTAAGCTGGGACCTCTTGAGACCTCAGATTTTGATCCCATACCCACTACTATTTGGGCAACTTCTTGTTGGCCTACGGCTCCTATAAAATACAACAAATTAAATACTGTATTAAAATGAAAACGACGCGTTCAATATGGTTCAAAGTACCGCACCGGCTGCCTCTACATTTCTGCATCGTTAATTTTAAACCTCAGCGTTCAACGTCCAAATTCAGGATAACAATATGACATTGACAAGGCCTTTAAATATTCATGGTCCTTATAAAATATCATTAATTCAT
Source organism: Oldenlandia corymbosa var. corymbosa (assembly GCA_949775105.1). NCBI lineage: Eukaryota > Viridiplantae > Streptophyta > Magnoliopsida > Gentianales > Rubiaceae > Oldenlandia > Oldenlandia corymbosa. Next base: position 5,652,939 of record OX459123.1, read on the forward strand.
TTTAATATTTGCACACATCATTTCTTATGCAAGGCAGTTCGAACCTAGTACAAAAAATTGTACTCCCCGTCTCAAAATTATTTTTCAATTTGTATTTTTATTTTTAGTAGAAATTATACCACAAATGAAAATTTAAACTGAGGATAACAATATGACATTAACAAGGCCTTTAAGTATTCACGGTCCTTATCAAATATCATTATTCATTTTAATATTTGCACACATAATTTCTTATGCAAGGCAGTTCGAACCTAGTACAAAAAATTGTACTCCCCGTCTCGAAATTATTTTCCAATCTGTATTTTTATTTTTAGTTCAAATTATACCATAAACGAAAATTTAAACTGCGGATAACAATATGACATTAACAAGGCCTTTAAATATTCACGGCCCTTATCAAATATCATTATTCATTTTAATATTTGCACACATCATTTCTTATGCAAGGCAGTTCGAACCTAATACAGAAAATTGTATTCCCTATCTCAAAATTACTTTCCAATTTGTATTTTTATTTTTAGTTCAAATTATACCACAAATGAAAATTAAACTGAGTAAATCAGACAGTTCCGTCCAACAAGGTTTGTGATAAATGTGGAGCAACATACTTTGTTACTTACTAATCTAGCGTTTATGTCAATGTCCCACAATCATGATAGTGGTATGCATTACTGTACAGAAAATGCCTCAATAATTGTCAATATAAATTTGTTAAAGCCAGTTTTTCTCCTAACATAATATTTTAGTCATGGTCAATAAATAAATATATATATATATATATATATATATATATATATATATACTGGCACAAAGAAGGAGGCATTTGGCGCAATGACTAAACTATACATCACGTTGGTAGAAAACACCAACAACATCATAAGTTAATCATGGCTTTAAGACCATCGGTGGTTCATCTAACCATAACAAACCACCTGAGCTAGACAGTACGAAAGTAACTAATGAATCCGCCACTAAATTCCGTTCACGATAAATATGGTGCTAAGGTAGTTTATATTATCTCATTAATAGAAGAAAAGTTTCATTTTCCAAAGTGGCAGCCCATATTCAATAATGTCATGAAGTTCGACTATCATAGCTAGAGTTCACAAAAATTGAATCTTTTTTCCGCACTATACATTGAAACTTAATATCTACCCAAAATTAATTAGAGGAGACAATTTTAGACGAGTGTCACTAGTAACAAAATGTCTGGCAATGCAATATTATGACTTTCGGGAATGAGATCTTGGTACGGTGGTTAGGTTTTAAATGGATCTCTCAGAGGTCTTCATTTCCATCCAAAGATATGGAAGTGATTTTTCTATATTTAAATGGGGTTTATAGGGTAAATCGTTTATATATATGTTCTGATCACTTACGGTTGGAGTCAAATCTACTAGAATGCAAATTATATGTCTCTCCTTTTCTTAAAATATATCGTTTTGATAACCAAATATACACATATATATATATATATAAATATATCAGTTTAAGGTTTTTTTTAAAAAAAAAATTTTTTGATGGCCCTAGCAAGAATCGAACTTCCTGATAATAACCATTCTCGTCCTAACCCCCTAACCACCCCACACAATCCTCCCACCCCCATCGGTTTAAGGTTTTCACATTTTGTTTCTTCCATTAATGAACGAGAAAAAAGAAAATTCCCCACATCTATATTATATCTTTATAATATATTATCTTTTAGGCTGCGGTGTAATTTTTAAAATCTAAGGTGTCACTCTCTCTGACTGGTGTGCATCTGACCATTAGATTGATCTTGTCCGGCGAATCAAAGCACTTCTCCATCATAACTTGGTCAAATTTTGGGAAACTTTTGAGCTAAAAAATAAAAAGGACTCCATCTGTCCTTTAGAGTGCATATCCAGAATATCTTTTGTTAGATAGATTGGCTACGCATCATCATTGCTTAAAAATGTGTGTTTGATTCTAATTATGTTTTATTATACTTTATAAAAAATAATAAAAAAATCACCGACTAGTGTGAAAGTTCGTATTAAAAACTTTGCTAAGAAACAAATGTCATTAAAAATAATTTATGAGACATCCCCCCTAGAGTTTTGTATATCAATAATAATAATACTGCGTTTATTTTGGAGGGTTGGTCCAGAAAGGTCTGCAGAACTCCATTTGTGAAGAGTGAAGACAGTGAGAGCATAAATCAAAGTCATACATATACTTTAACTTATTTCTAATCACCATTTGGCTGAATCATTTCACTTAAATAGCAAACAAAAAGAAACACTAAATCATTGTGGCTGACCTATAAATGACCTAATAATCTATAATTATGCGATAAAGATTTCGAACAAATTAAAAGTCTAAAGCAGATACATACAGATTATTTCGTTTCACAAACTTATAGTTCTTTTATCATGATGATTGAGTTCTTTGCTGACCATACATGTATATAATTTCATTCTTATGTTATCATTCTAATGTACTTTTACGTACACCTCAAAATTAGTGAGTTTCCTAGTTTCAGGAACAATCCTCCTATGTCCTATTTAGCTATTCTAGTAACTTATCAAACTTTCCGGGAAAATCTAAAAATGCAAAATTAGTTATAGTTCCTCATTATTAATATTTATTAATCTTTGTAAACATTTGAATTCATTGTAAAAGACTAATTTTCATAGTCTCATCTTTCAAGCACAATCCTCATTTTATAGCTATTCCAGTAAGTAATTAAAATTTCCGGGAAAATTAAAAAATACAAACTTAGTTAATTTCATCCAAAAAAAGAAATACAAACTTAGTTATATTTTTTCATTATTAATATTTGTAAACATCTGAATTCACCCAAAAAAGTTTTAACTTATTATTATTTATTCATAGGAGAAACTTCATAACTTTTTCAATCAAAACTGAAATATCTTTCTCAATAGAGAAAACGTTATTGATTCGAACAATGGTGTTTTTTTTAAAAAAAAAAATAGAATCATATCTTTTGCTGGTGGTGGAAGAGTATGGACTATGGACCATTAGGGAAGCTTGGCCCCTCTCAAAAGACGAATGGATGGATTATAGGATTTTAATTTATTAGAAAAAAAATCTGGTCTTCCGATTCACGGATGAGACCCTTTCGATATTGTCGTGATGTCGTTGGCTCGCTCGGGAAAGACAGAATCTTTTGTTTTTCTTGGGTAACCACAGTGAGACTTTGTTTGGAGAAATTAGAATAACATATGCCTTTGTCTCGAAATACTTTTCTAATTTGGATTTTTATTTAAATAAAAATGATTTTCAAAAATGAAGTTTAAAAGAAAACAATCAATTTGCAAGAGAGAGATTATTGTTTTAAAACATTATTACCAACCAAATTAAATCGTCAACATATATCGACTCATACATGCATACATCAAAACAATTAATTAAGATCAATGAAGTTATTTATTGGTTTCAGGTATTTCAGACGGGAACGTGAGTTTGTTTTGTCCCAGGATTAATTTCCTATATATTTACTTCACATTCTGACCTTGGGACTATAGCCAAAAATACCATTTAGTTTTGCTCATCAACGAAACCAAACAAGAGAACCAAAAAAAAAAAAAACAAAAAGCCAACCAAGCATTTTATGATGCATCTGGCTTTGAGCAGCTGGATTCCCTTTTTCCTCTTATTAGCCGTTTTGAGTTTGAATTTCGTCAAGAAATGGAGCAAGAAGAGATCCAGTGATCATGAAATGAGGAACAATCTTCCACCAGGGCCACCGAAGCTCCCCATCATTGGAAACATGCACCAACTGATGGGTTCATTGCCTCATCATTCTCTCAAGAGTTTAGCAGAAAAACACGGAGACCTAATGCACCTTATGTTGGGAGAAATCCCAACCATCGTAGCATCATCTCCCCGAGCAGCGGAAGCGATTCTGAAGACAAACGACACGGCTTTCGCCGACAGGCCGGGTTTCCTGGCCGGGGAAATCCTGTTCTACGGCTGTTCCGACATGACGTTTGCTCCGTACGGCGAATACTGGAGACAGATGCGCAAAATCAGTACTTTGGGTTTCCTCAGCATCCGGGTTGTCCGATCATTCTCTTTGATTCGCCAAGACGAGATTTCGAAGCTCGTTACATCCATTCGGGAGGAGTCCGGCCCGGAAGCTGTGAATTTGACCCAAAAAGTGAGCAAATACACAAGTTTGATGGTTTGTAGAGCTGCATTGGGTAGGGAATTTGGAAGGCATCAGGACAAAATGATGGAGCTGTTACAGGAAGTACTTGAGAACACAACCGGGTTTGATGTTTCCGACATTTTCCCTTCCTGGAGAATTCTTCCTTACATAAGCCGGGCCAAGCCCAAGTTAGTTGAGTTGAAGAACAAGATTGATGCCATTTTCGATGTCATAATTCAGGAGCATGTTGAGAATCAGATGGAGAAGAATGGTGAGTTTGGACAAGAAGATCTGGTGGATGTTTTACTTAGGATCCAACAGAGTGGAGATCAAAAGTTTCCAGTTACCTACGCCAATATTAAGGCTATCTTCATGGTACGTTTTCCTAAAATTAATTAATTTGTGTTCCTTCTTAATTTTAGTTACTACTGTACTTGTTGAAGAATTGATCTGGGATTGATGAGGTTTTCATGGAGCTTTTAATTGATGAATTAATTTAATGGTTTTCAGAATATATTCCTTGGAGGAACTGACACTTCGGTAGTCGTGGTTGAGTGGGCCATGGCGGAGATGATAAGAAATCCACGTGTATTGGCAAAGGTACAAAGTGAAATAAGGGAACTGTTACCGACTGGCACGGTAGCAATTGAAGAAGGTGTTATTCAAAAAATGAGCTATTTAAAGTTAGTAATCAAAGAAACTCTAAGGCTACATCCTCCTCTACCGTTATTGATTCCGAGAGAATGCAGGGAGCAATGCCTGGTTGATGGATATGTCATCCGTCCCAAAACAAGAGTTATGATTAATGGATGGGCGATTGGAAGGCATCCTGCGTATTGGGACGAACCTGAAAAGTTCATGCCCGAGAGATTTGAGAACAGCTTGGTTGATTTTTCAGGACATAATTATGAGTATTTACCATTTGGTGCTGGAAGGAGAATCTGCCCGGGAATCTCATTTGGGTGGGCTAATGTTGAGGTTTTGCTAGCCAATCTATTGTATCACTTTGACTGGAAACTCCCAAGTCATTCTGTTGATTTAGACATGACAGAGACCTACAAAGTAACTGCACCAAGGAAAAACAATCTTCTATTGGTCGCCTCTATGTACAACCAGCAAGAAAAGTAATGTGGACTCTACCTAGTATAAGAGCGCGGACACACACATACATATATATATATATATATATATATATATATATATATATATATACATACTAGTGATTTCTGGTCGCGCGATGCGCGATCCTGGCCCAGTCTATCTGTAGATCTTAGAAATGTTAATATTTGAAAAAAATAAAATTTTGTATTTGGAGCGATATATTTTAGAAATGTTTGAAGGATTTAGAAATGTTTTATAAGTGTGATCATAGAAATATTTGTATTTCGCAAAAAAAAAAAAAAATTGTATTTCGCCATGTATGTTTTAGAAATGTTTTATAAGTGTTACTTATTAAATATAAATAGTTTAATCGAATATATGTGTTGAAGTAAATGTTAAATAAAACATAAAAGCATCCTAATAAATTTAAATATTAGTAAGATGATTTATTGACGTTCTCCATTGGTCGTGCCAAATCAATACTTAGTTTTGGAGATTTTTAATAGCTTTGTAATAAGCTTCATCCGAAAGGTATACGCTTAAAACAAAATTGACACTTTGTAACAAAAAACCTAATTGATCAATTCAATTTAAAAAACCACTCTAGTTGAATGAACATAAAGAAAAAATTAAAAAAAAAAACGTGTCACGTAAAGTGCAAAGGGATATTTAGTAATCTAGTTATGGTTAGACAAAAGGGCAATTTAGTATTTTCTACATGCCACATGGCAATCATATGAGGTGTTTGAAAGGGAAGTTTTTGTTTCTAATATAGTAGGATATATATATATATATATATATATATATATATTCTCCATCCTGAAATTATTGTTCAGTTTGGCAGTTGTCTTTTTTAAAAAATACACTTGTATTTTTTTTTAAATAAAATAGTACTTTCATTCATTTACTGGAAATCGTCCAATTGCGATTGATTGATACAAAGAAACAGTCAAACACAACTTACAATATATCACTTTATTGTGTTTACCATGGATAAACCTATACAGATCTACCAATATAATTGACGGACATATCACGTACCAGAATATGAATCTAATATATCTCTAAAATTCTTTAAAAAACCCCAAACCACATATCTAAATATTAGATTTGCGGTGACTGATTTTTCGTGCGGGCATATGTAACGTTGCGAACATATTCAACGCCTACGAATACCGCAAAACGGACCTACATCTCAGTAGAGCAATCTACTTAAAAAAAACTGCGAACGAGAAAATCCTACTTTCTTAAAAAATTATCTAAATAATCTATTGAAGGAACTAATTTGTGAGAATAAACTCACTTATTAAATGATAAAAAATAAAATGAAAAACGATTAAACAAGTTTAATTCCCCATCCTCTCATGATGAGAAGATGGGGGGAGAAATTTGTTCTGGAGTTGGGGTTTGAGAGAGAGAGGGAAGAGGGGCTGCTGCCAGGGTTTTTACTTAGAGAAATACACTTGTATGTTGGGATGGCATGAAAGGAGTATTTGTTTGATTGGCATGGAAATGATGTCAGATTTAAATGATTCGAAGTTAATTGAAAGTAAGGTTTTCAAATTATCCCTACTAGCCTAGGAATTTACAATATATATTATTCGTTGTGATTGGAATTACACTTGAACCAAAAGAAGAAAATAAGAAATTAAAGAGTCTTTGACTGTTCTTGTTAATTAATCTCAGTTTGGATACATGGCCTGGCTAGCTGCTCAAGTAGGACTACCTCCGGCTGATGAGGAATTACATGTCGTGCTGGACAGACTTATTTATTTTTTTAATATTAAAAGTCAGAATGAAAAGAAAGACTTTGCCAAGCATTTCTATAAGAACTTATATTTGTGAACTAGAAGTAAAAGAATAACAACATTATATTCCACACTAGCTAGGGTAATGATTTTCATCAATTGTTTTTGTAAACTTTTCAAATCTTTCTCTGTGGGTTCTGAATACATACTTGAAGTAAGAGAATAATATTTCATTAGTTTTAAAATAATTATTTTGTTTTTTGTATTCTATTAAAATAGTAACATTCCATTGGATAACTCTCATTTTACTTGGCCTCCGAACGGTACAATTAAAAATGAAGACATCGCTTCCCTCGTTACCGAAACATCTTTAAATATGAATGAATACTTAGTGCAGCTAGAATTGTAAGATCAATTTTATATTCAAGGATAAGGCCAGTTTTATTCTAAAGGAAGGAAACAAGACAAAAGATGTTATTTTGACAAGAACATAAGATTGCAGCAGAGAAACATAAAAGACAGAAAGATGTTATTTTTTGTTATGGAAAGATGTACGGCATGAAAAGGTTATGAATAACTTGATTAAATGAAAATCCAAATGAAGTTCCAAAGAAGCATGTAGTGCACAATCAACAAGGCAGAACTCAACGAAATCAAAACGGGGAAGCAATTTTTTCACTCCTGCCACTGCTGCTTCAGAACGATATCCCTGATGCAGAGCAAACAATTTTGGTGTAGATGCCTCAAGCAAGGTCATTAAACGCATGATTTCACATTATTGTACTTTCTTCTGGCCATATAGCACCAATCAAAAAAATTTGACAAATCTAAGTAGAAAACTTCGCTTCAATTAAGAGTAATATTTGTAATCTGCAGCACTAAATAAATAAAGTATCTTCTTAATATCTTAGTTTTCAATGAACTAATCTAAAACTTGATTTTTAGGAATAAATTCAAAAAAACTTTAGCACGCGTGGCATAACGCTCCCTGGACTATTTAACTATTTAATAATGGAGAATTTTGGTGACAACACGTGGCACAATTGGCTAAACTTGCTCCCTGGACGACGCGTGTCGATTAAAAATTCTGCTTTCATTCATATATATATATATATATATATATATATATATATTTGATATATTAAGTAAGAAATTATAACAAGGGATTTTCTTCTCTCTCTAAAATTTTTCTCCACCTTCTCTCATAAAAAACCCTAAGCAACGGATATGGCCGCCATGGCCGGTAAGCTTTCAAACGCAAGTGCAAATCGCACTTTTGCAAGTTTTTTCAACAAGCCCTACACTCCCGTTATCCCTAAAGAGTTAGTCAATTCCATTGATTCGAATATCACTGAATACAAAAAATGTTTCTTTTTTCAATGGAACTCTAAAACTTGAGTTTGATGATGATTAATTCGAAGCTTTAATCGCACCACATAAGATGTGTCTTGTTCGTAAATTCTCCTATGGATGCCCTAAAATGGAAGAAGTAAGGGAGGAATTCAAGAAAATAGGTTTCAAAGGCTCTTTCTTTCTTGGTCTCATGAATCCCTGCCATGTCTTGATCCGTTTCGAGCTTGAGGAAGACTATCAGCATTGCTGGTTGTCTTCGATTTGGAACATTGCGGGATATCAAATGCCGATATTGAAGTGGCGGCCGGGTTTTAAATTTGAAGAAGATCCACCCAGTGTCCCAATCTGGGTATCACTTCATGAGCTTCCCTTAGAATGGACAAATCCGAGAGTTTTGTATTCAATTGCCACTGCTGTCGGAAAACCTTTGCAGATCGATACACCAACCCTCAATTTAACAAGGGCTTTGGTTGCTTGCTTTTGTGTGGAGGTGGATCTGACGAAAGAGCTTCCGAAGTCGATAAGGGTAAGAAGCATGAGCAATACTATACGTACAAATATATTTCGGCTTATTGTGTGAAATACTACAAGATCGGGCACAAAGAAATTGAATGTTGGAAAGGGAAGCCCTTGCCACAACAGCCTTTTAAAGAAGATGCACAAAATGTAAAATCGACAAAGCCTACAGTGCCTAAGGATCATGCTAAATCCACAAATTCGGGTTCTAAAAAAGTTCACTTCGTTATCCCCAAGCCGATTCCAAAGTGGCGACCAAAACCTAATATCTTGCGATCGAAACCACCGAAAAAGGATGAGGCATAAACGTCAGGTTTATCAAACAAGGAAAAAGGAACAATCCCTATTGATGTTGATGGCCAGATTACACCGGAAAATGTAGCATCCAATGAGGTTTTGTCGGAAGCTCCAACTCAGTCACGGGCGCGCGCGGCGGAAGAGTTCTCTGTTAACCCTAATTCTGTTTCAATGAATTCCAATCATTGCATTTTGTTAAATGTTTCAAATTCTTTTGCTAATCTTTTTGTTAAGCCTTTTAAAAATATTTCAGTTGCTCCACAACGGAATTTAAGGGATGAGCTCTCAAGTTCAGAGGAAATGCATTGGCAAATCATTCCTTACGATGATTTGCAAATTGGCAGGAGTAGCTTTTCAGATGATGAGGGCGATGATCCGCGCAGCAGGTTGTCAAACGAGGAGAAGGACGATGCTCTAATCCATGAGTCTTAGTTTAATTATAACATTGTCTCCCTTAAACTAAGTTTCCTCTATTTCCCATTCCGAGCATCTCTCTCAACTTCACAAATGTCTCTAACTTCAACGCCTTTATAAAAATGTTCGCAACTTGCTCTTCTGTCTTGTTATAGTCAACAAAAATTTCCTTTGTACGTACCAAATCACTAATGAAGTGAAACTTCATGTCAATATGCTTAGTACGACCATGATAAACAGGATTTTTAGTCAAATCAATAACTAAATTATTATCGTATAATATTGTAGTTGGACCCTCTTGTTTGTGCTGCAAAAAACCAAGCATTGTCCTCAACCAAATTGCTTGAGTGGCACTATTAGTTGCTGCAAAATATTCTGTTTCTGTCGTTGACAATGCTATTACTGGTTATTTTTTTGAACTCCATGAAAATACAGCAAAGCCAATAAAGAAACCATAACCAGAAGTACTTTTCTTCTTAACTGTATCACCACCATAATCACTGTCAGTGTATCTAACCAACTCAACTGAGTCATTATTCGAATACAAGATACCATCTCCCTGTGTGCCTTTAATATATCTCAAAATTCTCTTTACTGTTTATAAATGAGATTGATGAGGATTTTCCATAAAGCTATTGATTAAACCAACACTGTAATTAATATCCGGTCTTATGGAGGTCAAATATCTCAAACTTCAGACCAAACTCTTAAAGTAAGTTGGATCTACAAAATTTCCAGACTCATCTTTTGTCAATTTCAACCTCTCTTCTGTAGGAGTCAAAATGGCATTAGCCGCATCCATCTTAAGCTTCTTCAAAACATCACCAACATACTTCCTCTGAGAAACGAGAAAAATGCCACGGTCAAGCTGTAAAACTTCAATCCCGAGAAAATAGGACATAAGACCCAAATTTGTCATCTCAAACTGTCTAACCATAGACCCCCTAAATTCTGACATCATCTGCTCATAATTTCCTATGAAAATCATAACATGAACATACAAACACACAATAGTTATGTCACCAGTTTTAAAAGACTTGACATATAGAGTGTGTTCATATGGACACCTTTTAAAACCATTATAAACAAAAAACAGTGTCATTGCCCTAGGGCTTGTTTCAAACCATACAATGCTCTTTTTAGTCTGTAAATCAAATCTTCATGCCCTTTTTTGACATACCCAGCAGGTTGCCCTACATAAACTTCTTCTTCAAGTACACCATTCAGAAAAGTACATTTAACATCCATATGGTGAATTTTCCAATTGTTTTGAGGAGCTAGAGAAATTATCAAACGAACTGTATCAAGTCTTGCAAGTGGTGCAAATACTTCAAAGTAATCAATTCCAGGCTTCTGCTTATATCCCTCTACCACCAGTCTTTCTTTGTAGCTATCAATCTCTCCAGTGGACTTATACTTTGTCTTGTATACCCACTTCACCCCAATGGGGTTCTTCCCCTAGAAAGATCAACAAGCTCCCAGGTATTATTCTTCTCTATTGCACATATTTCTTCATCCATTGCTCTTACCCAATTTTCATTTCTTATAGCTTCCGTAATGTCTACAGGATCACAATCTTCAAATAAGGCAAAATTAACCACACCTTCATCTGTCAAACCATCAACTTCACTTCGCACAACACAATCTTGTAATCGAGCTGGTAATCTTATCTGTCTTTGTGGGCGTTCTCGAGACACTAGAGGACTCATACCAGACGATTGACTAGTTTCTTGGTGTTGATCATGCTTATCTTCTTCATCAACATATGAGGGCGGTGGTGGTTGTGGACTCTCTCACTCCTTTTTTGACCATTCCCAAACTACATGTTCATCAAAAGTGACATCTCTACTAGCAACAAACCTCATAGTTTCCGATTATACAACTTATAGCCTTAAGTCTCAAAGCTATATCCTAGAAAAATACATTTTTTCAGCCTTGTCATCCAGTTTCTTCCTAATAGCATCAGGCACATGAGCATAAGCTACACAACTAAAGACTCTTAGATGAGAAACATTAAATTTCCTTCCAGACCAAATCTCGTATAGAGTTTTTCTTCGAATCTCTCTTGATGGACACCTATTCAAAACATAAACTGTACATGCAACTACTTCAGCCCAAAATTCTTTGGTATATTTTTTGCTTTTATCATAGATCTCACCATATCCATTATAGTTCTATTCTTCCTTTCAGCAACGCCATTGAGGAGTATACCTTGCTATCATCCGATGCTTAATCCCATGTTTCACTAAGAAATTATCACAAACTGTATATTCAGTACCTCTATCTATTTTTAACGTCTTAATGAAATAGCCACTCTACTTCTCAACATAACTCTTGAGCTTTGAGCATATCACAAGCATCAGATTTCTGCTTCAAAAAATAGATCCATGTCTTCCTGCTAAAATCATCAATGAAAGTAATAAAATACTTATTACCTCCACGCAAAGGAACCTCAACTGAACACAAACATTTCCTTTTGAAAATGGATCCCTATGCTTCTTTCCAAAAATACAAGGCCCATATTGTCTAGTAGAAAAATTCAATAGTGGTAATCTAGAAACCACATTATTCCTAGCAATGAATTGTAAACCGCCAAAATGAAATGCCCAAACCTCATGTGCCATAATGAAGTATCATCAAATGATGTGGCACTCAAAAAAAGAGCATTAGCATAATTCAAAGTGATTGGAAACAATCTACGAACCATTTTTACCTCTGCAATCATCCACCCATGTGAATCATGAATTGTACAAACTCCATGTTTAAAAATCAAATCATACATTTTCTCTTGCAACTGACCAAGACTCAGCAAATTATGAGGCATATTACGAACGTAAAAAACATCACCAATATAACTAAGCTCTCCATTCTTCAAAACAATAGGAATACGACCTTTGCCCAGAACAGGTAAAATCTGATTATTGCCAAATCTCACCGTGGCTTTAAACAATTCATCCAACTCTGAAAAAATCTCCTTCTTCCCAGTCATATGATTACTACATCCTGAATCAACATGTCAATCCGAACCTTTGCTTTCTTCCCCAATATGAGCAGAAAATAAGATTGTCTCACTATCATCATTACCAGTCTCAACTATTTGAGCACGTCCATCACTACCATCACCAAAATTATTCCAACAATCTTTTCTTATATGATCCGTTCTCCCACAATTATAACACTGGATATTTTGTCTATCGGGTGCAAAACCATTACCTTTACCACGACTTCTGTAATTACCTCGACCTCCATGTCACGGCCTCTAAAATTTTGCCCACGAGCTTGAGCCTATTTATGATTTTGATCATCCTGAATCTGGAAAGTCTGCAAAGGAATTTGAGGTTGGAATACCTCTGAGTTTGGACTTGCAATGCCTTTTCTACTGATTCATCAAGTTTTTCATTAATTCTATTTTCATGAAGAATTAATGAACCATGCAATTCTTCAAGTGTCATCTTTGAAATATCTTTTGTCTCCCGAATCATAGCTACAACATAATCAAATTTTAAAGGCAAAGTTATGAGAACTTTTTCAGTAAAAGTTTCATCTTCAGTAACGTGACCATTATACTCCATCTTGTTCTTAATTTCAATCAATCGAGAGAAATATGCATCAATACTTTCTGTCTTCTCCATCTTACTGAGTTCAAACTTTATTTTTAGCATAAGAAAATTACTCTTCTGAACTTTTTCCACACCACAATATGATTTTTCCAAGATATTTTGATCTACCATGAACGCGTAATATTTTGATCTGCCATGATCGTTGGATCTGAACCCAACTCTGATGTCAGCTGTAGAACCAAAACAAATCAAGTACTGCCAAAACAAAGTTAATAAGTAAATAACACCAATTGGTCATACGTACTGCCAAACTTTGTTTATCAAATCAAGTTACAAAACATCAACGGCCACTATGCCGCACAACACTTAAAACAAAACCCCACATTCACATTATATCACCCCAACCATATATATATGTATATATAGGTATCACTTATTCCCCTAAACCCTAATAAATAGGAAATTACAAAAACAATCCCAATAAAATTAGTTTAATTATAACAGTTTAAGGTTTTGAAATTCTCTCCGGGATACGGTGAGGCGTGCCATTGGTTTACTCAGATTGATCTCGTTTCAATGGGCAGTAATTAATCGAGAAAAGATATTATGAAGCCAACCAAACTTAATAAGCTTTGAGTGTTTATCGGAAATGGAGATCTCAGTGGGTTGTAATGTATGTAATAATCTTGGTTTATTTCTTTTTTGTTTGTGTTAACTACGTACCCCCATGTAGCTCTTTTTTAATTTTGTAAGTGAAGTTTCTTTTTTATCGTTTGTTTGTGTTAACTACATACATGTAGTTCTTTATCCAGTTTGAAAATAAAGTTTCTTTTTTTATCGTTTGTCTGTACAAGATCTATCAAGAATCTTCTTTTTTTAGTTTGTAAGTAAAGTGTTACAATTTTAGATCATTTTGCTCCAATTCAGTCGAAGGGGAAGTGGGGAGTTAGCAAATTCCAGCAAATGAAAGGAACTATATTTAATCCAGTACATCAGTGGTAGTTTAAAAAGAACCATTGCACATTTTCAGTGGTGAAAGGAGACTGCCTCAAAACAATTGAAGCAAATACTTTACATATATCAAGAGCTAATAAACCCTTTGGATGGACTAAATATAGGTAAAAGTTGCCTCAAGAATCAAAGGATTCTTCCTTCTAACAATACTACTAGGAACTTCATTCACCTCTAAATCCTCCAAGTTTGCTCCATCGGGCAATGCAAAATCAAATCTAAGTATTAGGTTCGCGAAGGCACCTTCAGCTACTACCAAGGCAAATGCAATTCCTGGACAACTTCTCCTTCCGTAAGCAAAAGTGAGCAACTCAAAATGTTGTCCTTTTACGTCAATGGAAGTGTCCAAGAATATTTCGGGTTGAAAATCATCAGCATTTTCCCACAAAGAATCGCTCCTTCCAATTGCAAAAATATTGGTCAACACTTGGGTGCCAGCAGGAATATCATATCCCATGATATTGATAGTGTGGCTTGATTCTCTAGGAAGCAACAGTGGGCCCGGAGGGTGCATACAACATGTTTCTTTAATACATACTCGTAAATAAGGGAGTTTTTCTAAATCATTCTCTGTTATTTGGTTCAATTTTCCATCTGATAATCACCTCACTTCATCTTCTAGTTTAGTCATAACATTTTCATTTTTTACTAATTCGGACATTGCACACCCTAATAGCGTAGATGTCGTGTCCGTTCCAGGAGCGAACATGTCCTACGAATAAATTTCCAAGATTAGTAAACCTTGTAATATAGTCAATCAATTTATACTATTATTTCTTACTATTTTATTCATCTCATATTTCATTTTATTTGATAAAGAATACTCCCTCTGTTACTAAATTATTGTCCAGTTTTAGATTTCACTTTTATTACATTTTGAACTAAAAGTGAAACGTCAAAATGGACAATAATTACAGGACGGAAGGAGTAATATTTTAGGTACATCAATTGAATTCAGGTCTTGAAATTCTTTTTAATCATTTCATGAAAAAAAAAACAAAAAGAAGTTGAAAGAGTTGGTTCTAATCATTAAAAGAGATTTCATAATAAACAAAAAAATAAAGCGAAAAAATCAATAAGAAAAACAGAGAAAGAAAGAAAAGAAATAAAGCTACTTCCTTCGTCCCAGAAAAATAGTTCACATTGAATTTTTAAATTGTACTAAAATTAATATGAATCTCAAAATTCAATGAGAACTTTTTTTGGGGACAAGAGAAATACTACTTTTTAATTTAGCAAAAAAACTTTTTTAGAATCATAATTCCTATTTGTGGGCTAGATGTCACGTACGGGGTTGAATTGGAGATTAGTGAAAGATTTGCCAGTGACAGAATGTAAAGCACGTCGGCCGGAGAGTCAGGAGTACAGAGGGGAAGACAACAAGGAGAAGAAAGAAAGGAGGACGTATCTAGAAGGTTAAATGGAATTTGGGGAATGTTTGGACTTCATAACCCTCTTTCCCAATTATTACAATATTTAATATGTCCTAAATCAGTAATCAGTAAATGAGTAAACTAACCATTATTACAATTAACAGTTGTAAAATCCAACTGGAAGATCCTGCCATTTTACCGCCTTGAAATCAGCCCACTAGTTTTGCTATTTGTCAAATTAACCCCTGAATCGTGACAAATTCCTCCCCCAAAAGAACAAGCTTGTCCTCAAGGTTTAAAAGAAGGAAATTGGCTGCAAATAAAAGCGCGGTTTTCCTAAGAGGAGTCTTTCAGATCAAAATCTTTCCATTTCACTAACCACTGGTTTACTGAAACACCATTCCTGATGATAAACCTTCTTTGGAGCAAACGTTCTGGCAACAAGGAACTGCTTTCGATCAACTCAGGCTCAGGAGGTGGAGTAATGGAAGGTGGTTTAAGTCCATGATGTTTCTTCAGCTGAGATACGTGAAATATAGGATGAATTCTAACATGAGCAGGCATTCTCAGTTTATAGGCAACTCCCCCAATCTTCTCCGTCACTTGATAAGGGCCATAGAATCTGGAAGAAAGCTTCAGGCACAATCTAACAGCTATTGTGGACTGCTTATAAGGTTGGAGTTTTAAGTACACCCAATCATCCACCTTGAATTCTTTCTCAGATCGTTTTTAGTCAGCAACGTGTTTCATCATTTGCTGTGCTTTGAGCATATTCTCCTGCAGTAGCTTGATGATGGCAGCTCTATTATGAACTTCATGAGTTGCAGCTGGAACAATGATATCAGTGAAAGGACCCAAGGGAAAAATCTGAGGTTTTTGTCCATAAAGTGCTTCAAAAGGAGACATTTTGATAGCTGAATGGTATGAATTGTTGTACTACTATTCTGCAAGAGAGATCCATCAATTCTAAGAGCTAGGTTTATCACAACAAAAGCACCTGAGATAATTCTCGAAGTATTGATTTACTCTTTCAGTTTGACCATCTGTCTGTGGATGATAGGCTGTGCTGAGTTTGATCTGTACTCCTAGCAAGTTGAAAAGAGCTTGCCAAAAATGGCTGGTGATCCATGGAGTTCAAAAACTTCCTTCATGAAAACCTCAGCCACTTTGGAATCTGTAACAGGAGATTCCAAGGGAATGAAATGCCCATACTTAGTAAGTCGGTCCACCACCACCAAAATAGTGTCAAACTTGTCAGGATGTAACTTTACTATAAAGTCCATAGAGATACTCCTCCAAGATTGTTCAGAAACAAGGTTGGGATGGAGCAATACAGGATACTTCACATTCTCATATTTGTTCCTTTGGCAGGCTACACACTGAGTAATGAACTTGTCCACATCTCCTTTCATCCATGGCCAAAAGAAGATTGACCTCAATCTTTGATGAGTGACATTCTGACCAGAATGACCACCCCGAAGAGAAGAGTGTAAAGAAGTCAAGATTGAAAGCTTCAAGTTACTATTCCTCCTCAAAATTCCATTGATGTACTGAAATTCAGATTGCTTGTTGGCATTCACTGTAATACTCGCAATGATGTCAAGAGCCTCAAAATCATTTTGGTAACTGGAAATGAGATCATGAATCCATTGTGGTTGTAATGCAGTAATGGCCAAACATCTCCCATTGTCATTATCCTCCTTGTGTTCCATCCTGGAAAGTGCATCTACTGCTTTATTATCCCTTCCTTTCTTATACTGTATATCATAATCATACCCCAATAACTTGGTGAGCCACTTATGTGGGTTGGGTTGAACCACCTTCTGTTCCAATAAGTACTTCAAGGACTGATGATCAGTCCTAATAATGAACTTGTTTCCCAACAGATAGTGCCTCCACTTGGCTACTGCCAGCACTAATGCCATCAATTCCTTGTCATACACTGAAAGTCCTTTATGTTGTTAGTTGAAAGCTTTGCTTAGAAATGCCAAGGGTTGACTGTCCTGCATTAAAATAGCCCCCACCGATATTACTTGCATCAGTCTCTACCACAAATGGCTATGAGAAATCAGGCATTGTAAGAACTGGAGCAGTAGTCATTACTTCCCTTAATTGTTGGAAAGATGTTTGAGCATCTTGATTCCAAAAAAAAGCATTCTTCTTCAGCAATTCAGTAAGGGGTTTGCAAATAACACCATAAACCTTAATGAACCTTCTGTAGTAACCAGTTAGTCCAAAGAACCCTCTCAATGCCTTCACAGAAGATGGAACTGGCCAATTAATAATGCTGCTCACCTTCTTTGGATCCATACTAACCCCCTCAGCTGAGTTAACGTGACCCAAATACTCCATTGAATTCGGTGTAAACATACACTTGCTTCTTTTTCATGTAACTGGCGTTGTTTCAGAATTTTCAAAACTTCTTCCAAGTGAACTAGATGATTCTCTAAATTAGCGTTGTAGACCAATATATAGTCAAAGAACACTAACACAGTCTTCCTCAGCTGAGCTTGAAAAATTTGATTCGTCAAAGATTGGAATGTGGCTGGAGCATTTGTTAACCCGAATGGCATTACAAGAAATTCATCTGAAATGTTGTTTTCTATACATCATCTTATTCACCAAGATTTGGAGATAACCAGCTCTCAGGTCCAACTTAGAAAACACTGCAGCTCCCTTAAGTTCATCAAGCAATTCCTCAATTATAGGGATTGGAAACTTGTCTTTTACCGTCATCTCATTTAGTCTCCTGTAATCCACACACATACGCCAATACCATTTTTTTTTCTTCACGAAAATGACATGAGAAGCATATGGACTTCTACTTGGTTGAGCAATGCCTTGTTCCAATAGTTCAGAAACATGTCTTTCAATTTCAGCCTTATAAGCATCGGGACATCTATAAGTAAGCATTTTGAAGGGTTGAGAACCAGCCTTCAATAGAATCTGATGGTCAAATGCTCTACTTTGTGGCAAGGAGTTAGAGGCATCAAATATTTTACAATACTTGTCCAGCAACTTTCCCACAAACTCAGGTAAAGGGTATTCAACTACTGATGTTTCATCACTATTCAAAGCTTGTAGTTGCATAGCCATCATCATACCTTTCCTTTCCCTTGTAAGAACCTGACAGTCCTTATCTCTAACCAACTCTATACTATCAACACTTCCCTTCCCATGAAATATATATTGTCTACCATATCTGCTGAGCCTGATGTGCATTTCCTCAAAATCAAAAGTTATGACACTGAAATGCCACATCCAATTAACACCCAGGTCATAACCTCCTAATCTCATGATCTTCATGTCATAACTAAACTTATACTCCTTGACGTTCCAATGCAAATTTGGGCATATTAGATTTCCAGACACTTTACCACTATTTCCCACAGTAATTGTGTACATGTTAGACTCCTTGTAAGGTAATTTGAGATCTCTTACTAGAAGCAAGTCTACAAAACTGTCTACTCCCTGTGTCAATCAAAATCTTGATAATTCTTCCTTAAATCTTCCCCAAAAGTAGAATAGTTTGCTTAACAGAATCTACTGACAGTACATGCATTGAACCCTTCTCAATAGTCAAATGAGTTAAATCAATGCCTTCATCTACTGGTAATTCAGGTGCATAAATATCAATCCTTTCAGGTTCTTCATCTTCCTCATTAACAATCATGATATCGAATTGCCTGTACTTTCAAACATGTCCCGGACCAAATTTTTCCCCACATTTAAAACATAAATGGTTGTTTGCTCTATATTGATACTCATCATTAGTCAACTTTTTCACAAAATCAGGATTTATTGCCTTCTCACTTCTATTAACAGGTCAATTATTATCAGCAGTTCTATTAGAAGAAGATGAAAAAGGTCTGTTCACCTGATGAGCGGTCCTCTGCTTCCTTAGAGTCACCTCCAATTGTCTCTCTTGCAAACTAGCAATCTTGAAAGCAGAAGTTAAAGATAAGGGGTCATGCATCCTCACCCCAGCTTGTAGTTCCTCCTTCAATCCACCAAGGAAGCTATGTATGAAATAATCTTCAGATAACCGAGGATCTTGAATCAGCATTCTAGCCCTTAATGCCTCAAATATCACCTGATACTCCCTCACAGTTCCCTTCTGCGTAAGTTTATTAAATTTCTCTACTGGATTAACCTCCCCCACATCTACGAATTGTTTCAACAGTTCCTTACAGAATTCTGGCCAAGAATGTCAGGTTTGATCATCTTAATTGCCTGAAACCAAGTGTCAGCTTCTTCATCAAGATCCAGTTCCACAGCGTCCACCCTTTGATCTTCTAAAATTTGTTGAATCATGAAGAACTTTTGACACTTCCTAATCCATTCACGAGGTTTCTAACCAGTAAACACCTGCAATTTAATTCTGATCTGACGGAAGATTTTTTTTTTCCATTTCTCAAATTTTTGTTTGAAACTAGTAAGAGCCATCCAAATGATGAATAATTGTTTTGGAAATTAACGCATCATCACCCACTTACCAGTTACCACTAAATTCAACTCTCACTTATTAAAGATTTAAATTCGTTGTCTGCGTTTAATTAAAAATTTGCATTCTTACAACCTTGCTCCCAATTTACATTCAAAAAGTCAAAACATCAGTTAAATCACCTTTTAAATGAAAAACCAATTATCTATTCATGCACGTCCTAGTCATTTAGGCAGTAGCCTTAACGGATATGTGGACGAACTGTTAATTTTACATTTTCTGAATTGTGTCGTATTTGGTTTGTTACTTTTTTTTTTTTTTTTTTACATACGAGATGATAACCTAATAATTATAGACCACTTGAAGAGGTCATAGTCATTTTTTTTTTTGTTACACACTAATCAAACGGGCGAGAGTAACAATTTGCATAAGAAAAGACGAAAAAAAAAGGTGGTATTGATCACTTCAATTAGTTTATAAATCAAAATCTAAAGATATTGACGGAAATAAACTATTTTCAGTTCAGTGGACACAAAATTTCAACAAGTTTATAGTCTCAAATGAATATTTTAGTACGAATGAAGCCTCACAAACAAACACATTGATGTACTCATTTTGAATTATAAAACTTGTAAACAATATAATGCATACGTGTGTCTGTGCAGTCCCTTTGAATAAGTCCTACATAAAATTAAAAATGCAACAATACTTCCTATCTTCTTCTCTTTTTCTTTTTCCCCGAAAGTAATAAAAGAATTCCTATCTAATGGTTAAATATTCACAATTGACAAACATATTTTATAAGAATAATTGCAACTTGTAATTCCCACATACGAATTTCCCTACATCTTAACGATAAAGCGTCACAGACATTAACAATTAAAAAAATGTTAGATTTACTATTTAGGAAAGATACATGAAATGAAAATCAAAAACTTACCAAGACAGTAGCTTTAAGTGAATCACGTTGAAGAGCTAATCCAGCGGCAATTTTGTGTCGGATATCCAGCAAGACATCCACGAAATTCTGCTGGTTTTCGTCCGCATTAATCGTCTCGGGCGCCTCCGACCGCCTCCGGAATATTCCTTCTTCAATTACAGCGTCAAAATATGCATCCAACTCTTTAGCCACCCTATTCACTCTTGACTCCAGACCATTGATGCGATTAATCCATCCGAGCCATGGAATGTAATCACCGACGTTAAATGTCGCTAGTAGCTCCGTAAATTCCCCGACCGTTTCATGTAGATTACTCCCACATTTCTCTTCCGAATACCTCTTCCCGATGGATATCCTAGAAATAATGTCTAGGGTAAGTGTGGTTAGCATCTTGCTTAGATTTAATATATGCACACATCATTAATAGAGATTCTTTAAAAGAGATATTTTTCCTTTCTCAAAATAAGAATTGTATTCTTTTGCTGTCAGAAAATTTTGTATTCCTTCGTGGTTGTGTCATGTGTGGGCTGGGGAGGGCTCTTCTAGTTCAGGCATTGACATTTAAGCTAGTCTTTATCTTACATTTAAGTGTTTCTATTTTTTTTTAATTATATCTACTATTTGGCAGAGAAATTGACTGAACCTAGTAGAAATAAATTGTATTAAAAATACAAATTTAAATAAGATAATTTCGTCCAAGAGAGTTTGTGAAAAAGGTGGAGCAACAACTTTGTCACTTCCTATTCTAGCGTTTATGTCAATGTCCCACAATCGTGATAGTGGTATATATGCAATACTGTACCAAAAAAATGGCTCAATAATTGTTAATATGATTTTGTTAAAATCTGTTTTTCTCCTAACATGGTCAAATTTCTTTTTGTGGTTCTTGTACTTCTTGTAGTTTCTAGTCATGGTCAAATTTCTTTTTGTGTTGCAAAGAAGCAGCTCATATTCAATACTGTCATGACGTACGACTCCCATAGCTAGAGTTCACAAAATAAATATTGAATCTTTTTTCCGCACCAGTCATTGAACTTAATTTCTATGCAAAATTAACTGGAGGTGACAATTTAAATAGGCAAGTGTCACTAGTAACAAAAATGTCTGACGATGCATTCTGTTCACTTTTGAAAATGAGATCTTGGCATGGTGGTTAGGTTCTAAAGTGATCACATCTAGGAGTCAGGAATCTATTTCCATCCAAAAATAGACTAAACTGTATAAATGGTCCTCTACATTTGTCCGAATTTAAATTTTGGTCCCCTACATCAACGTGTATATGGATTGAGCCTTTACATTTCATTTTAAAACTTTTTTGGTCTCTTTTCACTGTTCCGTCACCATTTCCGTCTTGATGACTGTTGACCCTACCAAGTCATGGGTATTTTTGGAATGACACATATAAGATCAAAATAACAAATGTTTAAATGGTCCCCTATATTTGTCCGAATTTAAATTTTGGTCCCCTATATCAACATGTATATAGATTGAGCCTTTACATTTCATTTTAAAACTTTTTTGGTCTCTTTTCACTGTTCCGTCACCATTTCCGTCTTGATAACCGTTGACCCTACCAAGTCAGGGGTATTTTCGGAATGACACATATAAGATCAAAATAACAAATGTTTTTATAATAAAATAGAATAAAATATTAAAAATTATTATTTTATAATAAAAAATTAAACAATGTAAAAATAAAAAAAATTAAGACTAAACTGTATAAATGGTCCCTTACATTTGTCCGAATTTAAATTTTGGTCCCCTACATCAACATGTATATGGATTGAGCCTTTACATTTCATTTTGAAACTTTTTTGGTCTCTTTTCACTATTCCGTCACCATTTCCGTCTTGATGACCGTTGACCCTACCAAGTTAGGGGTATTTTCGGAATGACACATATAAGATCAAAATAACAAATGTTTAAATGGTCCCCTACATTTGTCCGAATTTAAATTTTGGTCCCCTACATCAACATGTATATAGATTGAGCATTTACATTTCATTTGAAACTTTTTTGGTCTCTTTTTACTGTTCCATCACCATTTCCGTCTTGATAACCGTTGAGGCGTTGACCCTACCAAGTCAGGGGTATTTTCGGAATGACACATATAAGATCAAAATAACAAATGTTTTTATAATAAAATATTAAAAATTATTATTTTATAATAAAACATTAAATAATTTAAAAATTAAAATAAAAAATTAAAATGATTTCAAATTTCAAATTTCAAATTTTTTTTCACTTCCCACCTTTGTGGGTCCCACATGCTAGTCAATTTTCCCCCTTTTTTTGTTACAGTAAAAAAAAATCAAAATTAAAAAGTAAACTTACCTTCACCCGTTTTTTATTACTTTTTAATTTTGACGGATGACGGTAAGTTTACTTTTTAACTTTGTTTTTTTACTGTAGCAAAAAAAAAGGAGGAAATTGAGTGGCATGTGGGACCCACAAAGGTGGGAAGTGAAAAAAAAATTTGAAATTTGAAATTTGAAATCATTTTAATTTTTTTTTATGTTTACATTATTTAATTTTTTATTATAAAATAATAATTTTTAATATTTTATCCTATTTTATTATAAAAACATTTGTTATTTTGATCTTATATGTGTCATTCCGAAAATACCCCTGACTTTATAGGGTCAACGGTCATCAAGACGGAAATGGTGACGGAACAGTGAAAAGAGACCAAAAAAGTTTCAAAATGAAATGTAAGGGCTCAATCCATATATATGTTGATGTAGAGGACCAAAATTTAAATTCGGACAAATGTAGGGGACCATTTAAACATTTGTTATTTTGATCTTATATGTGTCATTCCAAAAATACCCCTGACTTGGTAGGGTCAACTGTCATCAAGATAGAAATGGTGACGGAACAGTGAAAAGAGACCAAAAAAGTTTCAAAATGAAATGTAAAGGCTCAATCCATATACATGTTGATGTAGGGGACCAAAATTTAAATTCGGACAAATGTAGGGGACCATTTATACAGTTTAGTCAAAAATTAAAATGATTTCAAATTTCAAATTTAAAATTTTTTTTTTCACTTCCCACCTTGGTGGGTCTCACATGCCAGTCAATTTTTCCCCTTTTGTTTTGCTACAGTAAAAAAAATCAAAATTAAAAAGCAAACACATGCCAGCCAATTTTTTTCCTTTTTTTGCTACACTAAAAAAAATCAAAATTAAAAAATTAATTTTGATTTTTTTTACTATAGCAAAAAAAGGAAAAAAATTGACTGGCATGTGGGACCCACCTTAGTGAAAGTAAGTTTGCTTTTTAATTTTTATTTTTTTTTACTGTAGGAAAAAAGAGATGGAAATGGTGACGAAACAGTGAAAAGAGACTAAAAAAGTTTCAAAATGAAATGTAAAGGCTCAATCTATATACATGTTGATGTAGGGGACCAAAATTTAAATTCGAAAATATGTAGGGGACCATTTAAACATTTGTTATTTTGATCTTATATGGGTCATTCTGAAAATACCCCTGACTTGGTAGGGCCAACGGTCATCAAGACGAAAATGGTGACGGAACAGCGAAAAGAGACCAAAAAAGTTTCAAAATGAAATGTAAAGGCTCAATCCATATACATGTTGATGTAGAGGACCAAAATTTAAATTCAGACAAATGTAGGGGACCATTTATACAGTTTAGTCTCCCAAAATATGTAAGTGGTTTTTTATACATCCAAGTATGGTCATTGGAGTGGATTTATTTTTAAAAAAAATAAAAAAATTCTGATCAGCCGTTGGGAGTCAAATCTACTAGAATGCAAATTACATGACTCTCCTTCTCTTAAAATATATCGGTTTAAGGTTTTCAGATCATGTTTCTTTCATATTGTACGAGTAAGAAGAAAATTTCCGCGAGCGTTATTGCACATTTTTATGTATTATATCTTGGACAAAATGCACTTTTGGTCCCTAAACTATGGGAGTTACAACTTTTGGTCATCATTAATTTTTTACTGACAAAATTAGTCACCATCTTTTCGTTTATTCAACAATTTTAGTTAATTTAACGGTCAACTCATTTGTCCGTTAAAATTTTTATTTTTTATTAATTTTTTACTGAATTGGGACACACAATATATTTTCAAACATCAAAATTAGTCCCCTAATATCCATTTTTCCAATAATTTTAGTCACTTTAACAGAACTTTCAAAAATTTCCTTTAAGTCTTTATTTTTTATTAATTACTTAATGGATTGTGAGTCCTACGGGTCGTTGATCAGAATATTTTTTAAAAAAAAAATAAATTAAACGAATAAAGAAAATATTTCTAACTAACATACGAAACTCCAAATATTCTGCTCTCCGAGAAATAAATTTAAAAAAAAAAAAAAAAAAACCTGACAATGAAAACGATCAATAATGAGGCTCCTTTTCTGGACTACTTTGCCGGCGGGGTGGTGATGGTGAGACATTCAGGAGCAGTATATTGGGGCTTAGGAAATTGGTCGAAAATAGTTTGATTATTCTTTTAATTTTTTTTTGAAAAAAAAAATCTGATCAAAGACTTGTAGGACCCACAATCCATTAAGTAATCAATAAACATTAAAGACTTAAAGTAAAATTGAATTGAGCCATTAAAGTTTTGAAAAAATTTTTAAAGTGACTAGAATTGTAGAAAAAAAAGATATTAGGGGACTAATTTTGTTGTTTAAAAATAAATTGCGTGTCCCAGTTCAGTAAAAAATTAATAAAAAAATTTAACGGAGAAAAGAATTGACCATTAAATTGACTAAAACTGTTGAATAAACGAAAAGATGGTGACTGTTTTTGTCAATAAAAAATTAATGGTTACCAAAAATTGTGACCCCCATAGTTTAAAGACTAAAAGTGCATTTTGTCCTTATATCTTTAAAAATATATTATTTTGTGAGGCTAGGGCTGTAGTTTTTTGTTTGTGAATAAAATTTTTTACAATCTAAGGTCTCACTCTCTCTGACTGGTGTGCTTGTGACCATTAGACTGGTCTAGTCCGGCGAATCGATCAAAGCACTTCTCCATCATAACTTGGTCAAACTTTTGGGAAGCTTTTGAGCTAAAAACTAAAAAGGACTCCATTTGTCCGTTAGACTGCATATCTAGAATATCTTTTTGTAAGATAGATTGGCTAAGCATCTTCATTGCTTAAAAGTGTGTGTTTGATTCTAATTATGTTTTATTATACTTTACAAAAAAAAAAAGTATAATAAAAAAAAATCACTGACAAGTGTGAAAGTTCATATTAAAAGCTTTGCTAAAAAAATCACCGACAAGTGTGTGTTTGCTTAAAAAATCACCGACAAGTGTGAAAGTTCATATTAAAAGCTTTGCTAAATAAACAAACAAAATAACAATTTTGTCTAATACAAATGTCATTAAAAATTGTTTATGAGAGACATCCCCCTTAGACTTTTGTACATCAATAAGAATACTACTGCATTTATTTTGGAGGGTTGGTCCATAAAGGTCTGCGGAACTCCATCAAAACCTTTGTGAAGAGTGAAGATTGTGAGAGGAGAAATCAAAGTCATACATATACTTTAACTTATTTCTTACTAACTTTTGCTTGAATCATTTCATATATATATATATAGGCGTAAAGCCAAAACAAAACAGAGAAAAAACGAAAGAGATACAGAAACTAGCCGAAAATCAAGCATTATAATGCATCTGACTTTGAGTTGGATTCCCTTATTCCTCTTAGCCGTTCTGATTCTTAAGATTATCAAGGAATGGAGCAAGAGAACCAGTGAAAACAAGAACAAGATGCCACCGGGGCCGCGGAAGCTGCCCATAATTGGAAACATGCATCAATTGATGGGTTCACTTCCCCATCATTCTCTCAAGAGTTTAGCCCAGAAACATGGAGATCTGATGCACCTTAAGTTGGGAGAAATTTCGACTATTGTTGCATCATCTTCACGTACAGCGGAAGCGATTTTGAAAACACATGATATAGCTTTTGCAGATAGGCCGGAGTTTCTAGCTGGGAGGATCCTGTTCTACAACTGCTCGGACATTACATTTTCTCCATACGGTGAACACTGGAGGCAAATGCGGAAACTCGGCATTTTGGAACTTCTTAGCAACAAAGTCGTCCGATCTTTCGCCCCGATTCGACAAGACGAGGTCACAAAACTTGTTTCCTCTATTCGGGATAAGGTAATCACTGGATCTTCCGAAGCAATTAATTTGACGGAGAAGGTTTCTGCGTACACGATTTCGATGGTTTGTAGAGCTGCATTGGGTGGGTATTTGGAGGGCATCAAGACACACTGATGGAGCTGATAAAGGAAGTACTTGCGAAGTCAAGTGGGTTTGATGTTTCTGATATTTTTCCATCCTGGAAAATCCTTCCTTACATAAGCCGGGAGAAGCCCAAGTTGTTGGATTTGCACAACAAGATTGATGAAATTTTTGAGCTGATCATTCAAGAACATGTTGAGAATCCAATCGGAGAGAATAATGGTGAGTTCGGACAAGAAGATCTGGTTGATGTTTTCCTACGGATCAAACAGAGTGGAGATCTTAAGTTTCCTGTGACCAACACCAATATCAAGGCTATTTTCATGGTAAGTTTGTCAAATTTGATTTCATCAAAATGGCCTAGTTATTATGCATGATATTGTCAAGTTCTCTTGTGCAATTTGAAATTTTGGTTTCAATTTGATTAAATTTTACTGTAGTTTGAATGGATAATCAATAATCTAATTTATCCTGTTGATGGGTTATCAGAATGTGTTCGTCGGCGGAACTGAAACTTCTGCAATCGTGGTGGAATGGGCAATGGCAGAAATGATAAAGAATCCAGATGTATTGAAAAAG
Source organism: Oldenlandia corymbosa var. corymbosa (assembly GCA_949775105.1). Taxonomy (NCBI): domain Eukaryota; kingdom Viridiplantae; phylum Streptophyta; class Magnoliopsida; order Gentianales; family Rubiaceae; genus Oldenlandia; species Oldenlandia corymbosa. The sequence continues at coordinate 5,680,652 of OX459123.1, forward strand.
GCACAAAGTGAAGTAAGAAAATTAGTACCAGCGGGAAAGAAAACAGTTGAAGAAATTGATATTCTAAAGTTGAATTATTTAAACTTAGTCATCAAAGAAACTCTAAGATTTCATCCTCCAGTGCCATTATTGGTTCCACGAGACTGCAGAGAGCTATGCGAAATTGACGGATATATTATCCCTCTTAAAACAAGAATTATTATTAACGCTTGGGCAATTGGAAGGGATCCTAAATATTGGGATGAACCGGAGAAATTCGTACCAGAGAGGTTTGAGAATAATCCGATTGACTTCACAGGGCAACATTACGAGTATCTACCATTTGGAGCTGGGAGGAGGATGTGTCCAGGAATTTCTTTTGGATTAGCTAATGTCGAAATTCCGCTGGCTAATCTTTTGTATCACTTTGATTGGAAACTCCCAGATACTAGTAACGGTGTTGATTTAGACATGACAGAGGCCTATAGAGTAACTGCACCAAGAAAAAACAATCTTTTCTTGGTTCCCTCCATGTGCGGATGCGTTGGTAATTAAGCTATATCATCAGTCGAGGCCATTTTTATTATTTTTTCTTTTGTATGACAGTCATGTTTTTCTATTCAAGAAATTGTTATGCATGTCTAAGGGAAAATGCTTTGCCCAATTTATCCAGCTCTTTGAGCATTTATTTCTGGTGAAATTCATATCCTGTAGGTTAGTTCATGATAAGTGCTAAATTAAATATATTTTTATGCCCTCCCCGTAGTAGTTTTAATAAGAATTTATCTCTTCGAATTGAATTTGATGCTTAATTTAGTTAATAATGATGTGCATGAAACAAATTCTTTGTATGAAAATAAATGATGAATTTTTGAAGTTTTGTACTTGATTGAAGATGAAATTAACCTTGGAGGAGAAAGAGTGAAGGAGCTTAGTAATCAAGAGACTAAAAATGCAAAGAGGCCATTTAATTCGTGATTTCGGCCGAGACAATCAAGTGAATGGGATTAATTGGTCGTAGTGAGCTGTTTCTTTTGTTGAAATAAATAGGACAAGATTTGGACCATATAAAGGAAGCTCATGCTTATTATTTTTGTTGCACTTTTGAAGGTTTTGTTGCTGGAAGAAACATAAACTAGAAGAAGTTTTCAGCGTGACGGTGCTCCTGAAATCTTGGATTTCGGTGGAAGTTTAATTTCAATTAAATTTGGAAATAAACTAGCTTAATCTCCAAAAAAAGTTGACTTGAAAAAAACTATTAAAAGGGGAGCAAAGCTTTGATTTGATTAGCCTCCGTTTCTCACCTAACCTTTTACACCCGAAGCACCACACCATCATCATCTCCTCCCAACCATTTTCCACGCACCAAATCAGCCCCCTTACCAACCCTAACCCCAGTTCCACGTACATCCACCTCACCAACATTATCACCACATAACCTCCATCAACCCTAACCCCTTCACGCACAAATCCAATCACCTCACCATTGTAATCCACGCACCACACCATAATTTCCATATTAAACCTGCACATCAACGGAGGAGGAAGCAAGTAGCTGTTCATCAACTTCAACCTCAACTATTGGCTATCTTCTTCCCGGGTTTCATTTTTTTATTTATTTATGAGATGATGTGTAGCTAAGCTATTTAATCGATGGTTTTGGATATAGTCGCCGTACCATTTAATTTAATTTACTTTATGATTGTGACTTTTTCATTAGTTGATATTTAATATTCTTGTTTTTATTCCATGTGAGTATTTGATCACCACTTGTATGCTTTAAAGGTCTTTAACTGGAGGAACGACGGTTGAAGGTTAGCACTAATTCATGAAAATATTAGATTTAGATAATGAGCCACGACAGTAGTAATACCGCATTTGCAACTAGAGATTCTAAAGTTCTTAATGAATTTTTATTAATCCCTATAGTCACGATTGTAGTCATAGAGTTAGTTTAAGTAAGAAAATTATATCACGACAGTGAATAATTCTTAAATAGGTGAATAGTTGTGAGATTAATAAAAGTCCAAAGTCACATATTAATAGATTAAATTAAACTAAGTAGTCGGTTGGTGAACTCTTTGTCCTAGGTTTTCTTTATTTGTTTACATCTTAATTAACTTGTTAGTTTTAGGAATAGTTTAATTTAAAATCATTATTATTAGATGTCTAAATAATAGTAAGAAATAATTTTAACCTGGTACATGGTATACTTCTCTTTAGGATCGACCCTGCTTACTACTTTACTGCTAGTAATTATATTAAATAGGTAATTTATATTTGACTAGCATGACGACGGCTTGTCAAATTTGGCACCGTTGTCGGGGAAGGCGATATCTAATATCGAAACTAGATTATTTCTTTTATTAATTTAGATTTGTTTATATTTTTCTTTGTTTATTAATTTTTTTATATTTTTTATTTATAATTTTATTCATTTTTCTTTCTTGTATCTACATTTTTGTAGGATCTGGAGCTGTTATGGAGAATTTTAATTATAGATATGGAGAGACTTCATATTATAGTTATGATTCTGAATATGGAGACTATCCTACAAGAAGATCCGTACTCTTGGAATAATTCCTCTTATGATCCTTACTATGGGTGTTATTATCCAGGATATATTCATTTGATGCTAAGTATAATTTTTGTTTTGAGAGTCCCCATATGAGTTCTGATATGTTGTCTCGTTTGAAAAGAATTGAAAAATTGATGATCGACAACAATAAGAATAATGGGACAACTTTCTATCAAGATAATTGTTACCACTCAAATGTATTTGTAAATCAACTCCTATTTTCTCAACCCCCTCTGAGAGAGTTAGCAGCTCGTCAACCTACTATAAGAGAGCTGGCAACCTTACAGTCATCACCTTGTCAACCCACTGTGAGAGAGTTAGGATCGTCGAATAAGTACTCACCTACTCAACCTCAATTTACTGTTAGAGAGGCAGCTCTTTGAGAATTGCAAAGTGAAAAAGGCCAACAACTGATTGAAGAAGTCAACCAATATAGGTTGAGTGTAGGGTTGCCGAAACTTGATCCTATAGGAAATTTGCTTAAATTGAATAAGAATGAGAAGATTTCTGAAGATGATACATTGGTCCAGCTCCCCAGTTACCATCTCAAACTGAGCTTGAATGTGAAGAATTAGAAGAGACCGAAGAATTTAAAAGTCCAGACATTCCAGGTTCTCCAGATTCTTCTGGAATATACATTGTAGTCAAGCATGATTCACTCATTCTGAGAGTTGGTGACAAAGATGTGGATCAAGTTGATTTCACTGAGCAGAACATTTCTATAGTTCCAAAAGAAGGGTTTGAAGTAGGCAAATTTGGTGAGGTTGTCCCGGGTATAGTAGATAGTGTGGATGATGCGAAAGATTGTTCAATGAAAGACTAAGAAGAGGATCAATGATACAAAATTGAATTTGAGAAAGAGAATATAGTGGTCTTAAAGTATAAGTTTATATTTTCTCATGGCAAGAAGAGCCACTACAATGAGATGGGTATTTTGACTGATCAGCCATAAAGTCTGGCTAAAGACTTTAAAACAGCCCTTATTGGGATGCAACCCAACATTTTAGTTTACTTTCTTTTATTTTATTTCATTTAATTTTGCAGATAAGTTGATGGTCGGCGGCTACTCTGGAACAAATGGTGATGGAAAATGCTTGGATGGCAGTTGCAATGGATCCTCCACTCCTCTTCTTCAAAAATTTCGGTTCTGCACTTCACATTCCCAAGGTTGTGTCGTTTCTTTTCATATTTTTTTAGTTCTCTTTTCTTTTCTATTCACTTGGTTGCTTTGTCTTTTGTATTTTATACATTGAGAACAATGCATACTTTAAGTGTAGGGGAGGAATATATGTGTTTTGTGTTTTGTGTTTATTTTTCAAAAAAGAAAAGAAAATTTTAAATAAATAAAAAAATGAAAATTGAAAAATCAAGAAAAGGCCTAGGATGAGTATGATTTAATTATCTATATCATGTAAGAATTAGACTATTTTGAATTGTATTGCTTAACTTATGTATTTCTGTATGTTGCTTTGAATACCCACATTTCTATGCACTTAGTCGTGACTGTGGGATAAACGTAAAGTGAGATATAGTTACATGAGTTTGATGTAGATATGCCATGAAATGTGTGTTTGATTAACTTATACCTATATGATTTGTCTGTGGAACCCATCATGTTGTAAAAGAAAAGCAAGGCATTAGCCTAATATCAGCCTTAAAAATACCTTCTTGCTTTGACAGTTTGTGTTAAGTAAGTTTGGGGGAGGGGTGTTGGCGGATGCTTTTGAGCTTAGGTTAAATTTAATGAGCCAGAAAAGGAAAAGCATTCCATGTTGATGCTAGCACCATTGAGAGGTGAGGAATTGGCAATCTGAGCAGAGAGTCCTCAGACCCGGTAAGGAAAAATAGATATGTAGATTGCCCTAAGTTACTGGGACACTATGCAAAGGAGTGGAAAAATGCTCTGGGTAGGGGGCCTGAGTGGGAAACAATTCTGAAGAAAAGCCACATGGACCGAAGAAAGGGTTACGAGGGAGAATAGGTTGTCTGTGAGATAAATCCTTCTACTCCATAATATGCATGGAGCTCCATTATATTGAAATATGGTATGAAATGTAAGTCTGTTATTAAAGTGTTAATATATTGCATATTTGCAGTAAACCTTATATTTTCTGTGTTGAATGTAAAGTGAAGTTCCTAAGAAACGAATCGCACACACACAAAAGCGTGGGGGCCAAAAGTGATTATGGTTTGCATATTATTATGTAGTGCATACTAGATGTAGTCAAGACCTTTGTGAGACACGATGTTAAATCTCTGAGACCGCTAAATTAAGAGAATTTAATATGTTTTGTGTGTTTAATTCTTGGGAATGCTTGAGAACAAGCAATTATTCTAATTTGGGGATATTTGATAAGTATTAAATTAGATATATTTTTATGCCCTCTTCGTAGTAGTTTTAATAAGAATTTATCTTTTCAAATTGAATTTGATGCTTAAATTAATTAATAATAATGTATAGGAAATAAATTATTTTTATGAAGATAAATGATGAATTTTTGAAGTTTTAGACTTGATTGAAGATGAAATTAACCTTGGAGGAGGAAGAGTGAAGGAGCTTAGTAATCAAGGGACTAAATTTGGAATGAAGCCATTTGATTCGTGATTTCGGCCGAGACAATCAAGTGAATGCGATTAATTGGTGGGCTGATTTGGAGCTCAAGCAAATCAACGGGGTGGGCTGTTTCTTTTGTTAAAATAAATAGGACAAGATTTGGACCATATAAAGGAAGCCCATACTTGTTATTTTGGTTGCACTTTTGAAGGTTTTGTTGCTGGACGAAACGGAAAATAGAAGAAGTTTTCAGCGTGGCGGTGCTCCTGAAATCTTTGATTTCGGTGGAAGTTTTATTCTAATTAAACTAGTGATGTTCGCCTGGCCCAGTCTATACTTAATTTTAGAGATTTTTAATAGTTTTGTAATAAGTTTCATCCGAAAGGTATACGCTTAAAACAAAATTGATACTTTGTAACAAAAACCTAATTGATCAATTCAATTTAGACTCCATAATTACGAAAAGAAAACCACTCTAATTGAATGAAACATAAAGAAAAAATTTTAAAAAAAACGTGCCAAAGTGCAAAGGGGGATTTAGTAATTTAGTTATGATTAGACAAAAGGATAATTTAGTACTTTCCTCATGCCACGTGGCAATCATAGGAGGTGTTTGAAAGGGAGTTTTTATTTCTACTATAGTAAGATTTGGAAATAAACTAGCTTAATCTCTAAGAAAAGTTGGCTTGAAAAAAAAAAACTATAAAAAGGGGAGCAAATCTTTGATTTGATTAGCCTCCGTTTCTAACCTAACCTTTTACACCTGAAACACCACATCGTCATCATCTCCTCCCAACTATTTTCCACGCACCAAATCAGCCCCCTTACCAACCCAAACCCCACTTCAACGTACATCCACCTCACCAACATTATCACCCCAAAACCTCCATCAGCCCTAACACCTTGACGCACAAATCCAATCAGCTCACCATTATAATCCACGCACCACACCATAATCTCCATATTAAACCTGCACCTCATCGAAGGAGGAAGCAAGCAGCTGTTCATCAACTTCAATCTCAACTATTGGTTATCTTCTTTCCGGGTTTAATTGTTTTTTTTTTTTGGATGATGTGTAGCTAAACTATTTAATCAAGGGTTTTGGATGTATCCACGGTATTATTTAATTTAATTTATTTTATGATTGTGACTTTTTTATTAGTCGATATTTAATATTCTTGTTTTTATCCATATGAGTATTTTATCACCACTTGCATGCTTTAAAAGTGTTTAACTGAAGGAACGACGGTTGAATATTAGCACTAATTCATGGTAATATTAGACTTAGGTAGTGAGCCACGACAGTAGTAACACTGCATTTGCAACTAGAGATTCTAAAGTTCTTAATTTACTTTTATTAATCCATATAGTCACGACAGTAGTCATTGGGTTAGTTTAAGTAAGAGAACTATATCACGATAATGAATAGTTCTTAAATAGGTAAATCGTTGTAAGATTAATGAAAGTCCAAAGTCACATATTAATAGACTAAATTAAACTAAGTAGTCGGTTGGTAAACCCTTTGCCCTAGGTTTTCTTTACTTGTTTAAATCTTAAATTAACTTGTTAGTTTTAGGTTTAGCTTAATTTAAAATTATTATTATTAGATGTCTAAATAATAGTAAGAAATAATTTTAACCTGGTACATGGTATACTTCTCTTTAGGATCGACCCTACTTGCTAGTTTACTGTTAGTAAGTGTATTAAGTTGGTAATTTATATTTGACTAGTGTGACGATGGGCTTGTCAACTTTGGCACCTTTGCCGGGGAAGGCGATATCCAATATCGAAACTACATTATTTCTTTTATTAATTTAGATTTGTATATATTTTTCTTTGTTTTATTATTTTTTATTTTTTTTATTTTTAATTTTATTCATTTTTCTTTCTTGTATCAACATTTTTGTAGGATTCTGGAGCTAGTATGGAGAATTTTATTTATGGATATGGAGAGACTCCATATTATGATTTTGATTCTGAATATGGAGACTATCTTACATATCAAGAAGATCCGTACTCTTGGAATAATTCCTCTTATGATCCTTACTATGGGTGTGATTATCCCGGATATTCATTTGATGTTGAGTATAATTTTGGTTTTGAGAGTCCTCATATGAGTTCTCATATGTTGTCTTGTTCGGAAAGAATTGAAAAATTGCTGATTGACAACAATAAGAATAATAGGTCAACTTTCTATCAAGATGATTGTTACCCCTCAAATGTATCTGTAAATCAACCACCACTTTCTCAAATCACTCTGAGAGAGTTAGCAGTTCGTCAACCTACTATAAGAGAGTTGGCAACCTTACAGTCATCACCTCGTCAACCCACTGGGAGAGAGTTAGGATCGTTGAATCAGCACCCACCTGCTTAACCTCCACTTGCTGTTAGAGAGGCAGTTTTTCGAGAATTGCAAAGTGAAAAAGGCCAATAACTGATATAAGAAGTCAACCAATATAGATTGAATGTAGGGTTGCCGAAACTTGATCCTATAGGAAAGATGTTTTATGTCAAAGATGTTTTACTAAAGGAACTAAGCAAGTTCAAAGATGTTTTACGCCGTCCCCGACAACGGTGCCCCTTTTTGGTGACACAAAATCAGATGATGTCGTTGATTTGCCCCAAAAAATTCCATTATAATGTATATATTATTATTATTATATGACATAATAAAATAATATAGTAATATAGATAGCTCTTACTTATTTTATACATTTAGAAAAAAGAACTGTCAAGGGATGTAATGAAATCTTTTTAAGAAAGTTCTTAGCTATAGGTTGTTAAGAACTGTCATGGAGTTTTTAGAAAAACTTTTGCAAGACCGTCTCTTTTGATTGGGTAAGTCTTAAACATTGCTTTTTGTACTTCTCTTTTTAAATGAATAAAATCAGGGTCTTCCAGCTAGGTATTGTCCTAAATTTCCTTAAATAAATACTTTTTTAAGCAATGAAAGGGATTTAGGGACTATTTTCAGGTCCGACTAACTCATAAAATACTCGAGTATACCTAAGAGCTATTTTATGAATCACCTAGTGCTAGATGGTACAATGCACCCAAGGGATATACTCAAGTGATGAACATACATACCATCTAGTTCTCTAGAATCGTCCCTCCCCTAGATCATTAATTCAAAATATAGAGAAGTGGTAGCATATAAACTGACCACAATTACATCAAAAGCTCCTACTTCGAAGATAGGGGAAGGATGATTGATCTAAAATCAATAATTCTTTTACATAGCTTGGCAAACTATTTATAGAAGAATAAACTTGAGATGCCCCAGAAGCAACTTCTTTAGCTAGCCAGTCCATAATAGAGTTAACTTCTCTCTACACATGTGTGATTCGAAATCCATTTCTACGTATAATAGATGACATTTCCTGTAAGTACAAGAAATATCTCCAAGGGAAACTCGGACTCTTGGATAAAGTCACAGCCAAGACTTGATTGTCTGTCTAAATCTCCACATTAGAAAGGTGCAATTACTCACATCTCCTTAATCCAAAAAGAATGCCAGAAATTTCTGCTTTAAAACTATCACCTCCTCCAAGATATCGACCTTCACCATAAACAAAGGAACCACCTTCACCTCTAATTTCAAACCCATAACCTGCCTCACCAAGACTGATGAACCATCAATACTATGAATGTAAGATTTGGGGGGCTGCCTTTTGATTTGCACGACGCGAAGCTGGCTGCCTAAGCTTTACATGACAGTCATTTCTGAAAAAAAGCATTCTCCTCTTCATTTCAAATTTTTAGATCATGTATCGTCATCAAACAACGTACCTGATCTGTTATAGCATGTATAACAGAGGAATTACTTGGTGAACTTCTTCGAAAAAGACCTTGTTCCTGACCTTCCACAACTCCCAAATGATAATCAAAGGTAAAATCTTCCGCAATGCACCATAAGCCGACTTAAGATCACCTTTGTGCCACGTGTTTTCGGCACTTCCTCCTCCAAAGTCAGTCATTCAAGAGATCAAAAAAAGGTGCCAAATATTTCTTTGGAATGGCATGAATGAAGAGTCTAGGCGTCATTGGACATCGTGGAATAGAATTACTTTCCCGGTTAATGAAAATGGCTTGGAGACCCAAAGTTCTCATGAGTTCATAGATGCTTTGACTGTGAACTTATGGTGGAAGAGGAAGAATAAAACCAGGATATGGAATAATTTTATCCTTTCTTTATCTAATACATCTAAGAACATGACATCTTGGCGGAGGATCTCTAAAGTGGAGAATAGGGTGGTTGCGCATACAAAGGTCATTGTTCATAGAGGGGATCGCTCTTTTTGGTATGATAATTGGTCACCTCATGGAATCATTTGGGACATTCATGGATTGAATCCACCTTTCCCGGATTTGAGCATTACAGAATTCTTCCTCAATAGGCAGCATTTCCTTAACTATTACAACCATCCCTTTCGGATGAGATACTTCACTTCCGTATGGGTCATGAACAAATTTTCATGGAGGAGGACGATCTTCTTATTTGGCAGCATACACCTCAAGGAGACTTCACGGTTAAGTTCGCCTATGAAGCATTAAGGAGGCGGGGAGTCGAGGAGAGTTGGACAAGAAATGTATGGAATTCTATAACACGTTTGTGTGTTTCTATATTCTTGTGGAAATTGCGCAATAAACTTCTCCCTTTTCCGGAAGTCTTAGTGCGCATGGGGATTTATTGCTATCCAGCTTTATGTTTGTTTTGCAGGAAGCATGAAGATGCAATATCTCATAGTTTCTTTGGATGCGAGTTTACAAAGAATGTTTGGCAACATTTTTCTTCCTTGATGAGGGTAAATATTTCTTAAATAAATAAAAAAATATATATATAGAGCAATGATACAGATAGTGAAAAATTATAGTGAATTTGGATAGTGACAAATGAAAAGACAAATAGATAGTAAATATTCCTTAAATAAATAAATATATATATATAAAGCAATGATACAGATAGTGAAAAATTATAGTGAATTTGGATAGTGACAAATGAAAAGACAAATACAGCACATACTCTCTAAACATGTCTAGTTATTAATCAAGGGTATAAATGTAATTTTTTGCCATAAAAATTTTCAATGGAAAAGTGGCAAAAAACTAAGGGCCATGATTAATCCACATCAATCACTGTGTTTTGTCACTATTTTTATTCACTATATATATATATCACCTTCCATATATAATATAATATAATATAATGTATAATAATAATATATATATAATCAGTATTATCATCATCATCATCATTATTATTATTATTATTATTATTATTATTATTATTATTATTATTATTATTATTATTATTATAGAATAAGAATAGATGAGTGAACCCGCAAATCTTGCGGGTTTGTTTTCTTCATTTGATTTTTAAAAATTATGAAAAACTAGTACTAGTACCATTTTTCTGAAACTCAAAACTAGGACTATCTTTGAAAACTAAGGTCTAATATAATTTTCCAAGCAAAGGCTCTAGTAGAGACTTTAATCTGATACCTTAATAATAGTTGAAATATTAACTATAAGGTCTAAGAGGAGAGAAAAAAGTAATTAATTGCTTTTGAAAGAAAAATACAGGAAGGAAGCAAAGGAGCATAAAGTTTGTTTTGATGTAATTTTGGTGCACTAAAATACATCCCTTCAATAGTCTATTTCTAGGCACATTTTAGAATAGGGAGAATGAGCCTTTTCATCCCAAGGTTTGAGTCACACCATCTAAAACATCTCAAAGTTTAAAAGCATGACATTTTCATCCCAAGCTTTTCAAAAATATGTAATATTAGGACATTTATTAATTTTTTCAATTTATTAACGGCGATATTTCAATCAGTTCTTTTCCCCCTTTTTTTTTTAGTCAAAAAAGTTTCATGCTTGCGTTTGGTAAATTTGGTCCATACCAAGCAAAAAAGTTACATGCCCTACATCAATTACAACACTAATTTTTATAATGATGCTACATATTTAAAAAAATAAATGAAATAAGGCTTACTTTTTAATTAGGACACACACAAAACCTCTCATGATTGTTATCAATCTAGAAGGTGAATCTTGAATTTTTTTTTTTCTTTTTTCTAAGCAAGGGAAGAATGGATGATGTGAAGATCAAATTAGGTTTAGCTATTTTCTTATAAGGTGGGAGTTAGTGGAACGTATTAAATGATTAAAAGAATTGAGGGAGGAGAAACAGAATAAAGTACTACCACTAATTAATTAACTGGAGTTAAAAATTTAACGAATATCCTAATGTAACATGTTTTTAAAAAGTTTGGGATGTAAATGGCATGTTCTTAAACTTTGGAATGTTTTGGATGGTGTGGCCCAAACGTTTGGGATGAAAAGACCCATTTTCCCTTTTAGAATATCTTCACAAACACAAAACTATTGCATTACTTGATTTTTTTTCATGTACAATCTTTTGAACTTTTGTCTCCCATTGTTTTGTATGAGAATGAAGATGTAACAGAGTTGGTTGATTTCATGTAATATCATTTGCCAATTCTCTTTTCTCCCCCTAATGTAGGGAAAATAATTTCATTAAAATAGCAATCAGTAATGCAATAAAAACATTGTCTCTTAAAGGTTCAAGATATCTGATGATACTAACTTATTCAAAACTAACATATATCCCTAATCTCCTTTGAGGACCCATTTTTGTGCATTGTGGAAGTGAAATAGGTATGTATACTACACGACAAAAACTCTAAGATGCGAAATATTTGGTACATACTCCAAAATCAATTGCAGGGGAGAGTATTTGATCTGCACTTGGTCTTACGCGAATTAAAAAAGTTGCATGTAATATTGCATGGCCCCAAATAGAAAACTCGCAGTTTTGTTCTCATGATCAATGGTCTAGCAATGAGCTACAATCTCTACATTAATGATTTTGCTAAACCATTTTGCGTATGTGCATGAGCAACCGGGTGCTCAACAGTAATTTCAGTAGACATATAGTAATCATTAAATGATTAAAACGTAAATTCACCAGCATTGTCGAGTCTAACCCTTTTGATTGTGTAATCAAAAAATTGAGCTCGTAATTTTATAATTTGAGCAAGAAATTTTGCAAATGAAACATTCCGGGTTGATAGGAAACACACATGTGACCATCTACTAGATGCATCTATAAAATTATGAAATATCTGAATGGTCCACATGGTAGATGTATCGGTCAACATATATCACCTTGAATCGTCTCAAGAAACAGAGGCGATTCGTTTTGAATCTTTAATGATGATGGTCTGATTATTAATTTCTTAAGAGAACAAGCTTCACATGGAATTCCATTACTCCGAGGAATCTTTTGGCCCATTAATGGATGACTATGTGTATTTTCAATCATTCTTCACATCATTATAGATCCAGTGTGGCCTAATCTTTCATGTCACAAATTCATTACAGAATCTTCAAAAAAATTTCTTTCATTGCCATATGTGATTCAATCACATTTATATATGTATAATGGAGACCCTTAAAAAGTGGCAATCTCTCCAATATTTGTATCTTTCCTAATTCATAAATAATGATATTTAAAAATTGTGTATTGCCAACACTCATCAATTGGGTGTCATATCCATTTTGATATATATCATCAAAACTCAACAAGCTTCTTGTTGAATTTGGTGAAAACAAGACTTCATTAATCATAATTTTTGTTCCTTTGGCAACGTGACATTGGTTTTACCAATCCCTTCAATCAAGTTTGTTGTATCTGATATTGTATACACAATATATATTCTCTGTTTTTCAGGATAGTATGTATAGTGCCCCTGTCCACAATACAGAAATCTCCAACATTGCTTTTTCGTTTAACTTCCATGTCAAACTTCAAACAAGAAAAAAAATAGTTATTATCAAGTAGAGAACAAGATAGTATGTGTAATGCCACTGTCCGCAATACAGAAATCTCCAACATTGCTTTTTCGTTTAATTTCCATGTCAAATGTCAAACAAGAAAAGAAGTTTAACAGTTATTATCAGATAGAGAACATTAATTTAGATATCATAAATCAAAACATAACTATGATCACAATATCAATTTTATACATTCAAACACATAAGACCATACATTTACTTTTAACATACAAGACCATACAATGATCATTTATTATTATAATACCACGACTCATACATTAATCCATGATTATTACCACATCGACACCTGGTAGACGGTCGTTGACACCTCCAAAAGAAATAAATACCTACTTAAAACTATTAGCTAGCAGTAAGTAGGGTCGATCCACAGAGACGATAGTGAACCACTTAAAATCTGATTAATGTGCAAGCAAAAGAAATCAGATTGACACTTGGGAGAGTGAGAATTGACACTTGACAGCGTGAGAAAGCAGTAGGGTCATCCACCTTCCTATCTATATGATCCAGTTTTGATTCATTTCAGTTCTTGTTACATATGATTTATTCTTTGATCAAGCACTTATATTCTTTACCTTCCTCTTCATTACCAGTAAAGAGCCCTAGATTAACCAAATTACCTACCTCTCAGTGATAATTATTCATTATTCCAAGCCATTAAGTTCTTAAACCTCATTGATCACCTACGCCAATCAACTCTCTCTCATTGATGATTGAAACCAAAGGGTTGCAGTCGAAGATGTCTCCTTTGTCATAGACTAATTTAAGCTATTCTAAAACTATGTTCACCCTCTCAAGATTCCATAATTATGCATGCACAATTAGCTAGTTGACCAGTCTAATTACAAGGATAATTAAAACACTTAAACTAGGAACAATGCCTCATATAAGAAACTGAATCAAAACCTTCACATCTAGATAGTAGGGATTAGACCCTTAACTGAGTTTAGATACTCATGTTTATTGAACTAAACATGAGAGCAACAGAGTACAAAAGATTAAATATGATTAAAAAAAAACAAAAAGGTTAAAGTATAGAAGAGTAGTAGCAGGGCAGATTCTGCCTACTCACTTGGGGAAGTGTACTTTGTCACTTGCCCAAGTCACAGTCTGCACTCTAGCTACAGCTATTACTCTGTTTCTATCCTAACTAACTTAACTAACTACACTGTTTTTTATTTCTGATTCTAACTTCCCAACTTGATGTTTTTCTAATTGTTATTGGCTGACTATTTATAGAGATTTGGAGAGGTTTGGATTAGTTGAGGTTCTGGCTTTCTTATCTGCAGCAGACAGGGGAAATGGCAAATCGCAGCAGTTGAAAGTTTGTTTATTCAGCAACTTGCCCAGTCTTCTCTTTGACTGCTCATTCTCTTCAGCCGTCACTAGCTACCTTCCTCTCATCATTGCTTCCTCTCCTTAGTCTCCTTCTCTGGCACCTCTTCACCAATTTCAGCCACAAATCTCCATTTCTTCATTCTTTAATCCTCAGCAGCAGCTCTAGCAGAGGTAGCAAGCAGCATGCTTCCTTCCATCATTATGTTTCTTCCTTTTCAGCCCCCAATTCAGCCTCAATCTTCTGATCTTTTATTCCTTATCTCCTAGGATCATTTGTAGCACCATTTCTCACCTCCTGCAGCAACCAATCTTTTACTTCAATCAGCAACAGCAGCAGGTCGCAAGTAGCAGAATTGCAGCTACTCTCTTCTTCATATTCTCCCTCTTTCTCTTCTTCCACTTGCAGTATCAGCAACTTGCAGTGAGCGTAATGCAATTCCTTTCTTTGGCACCAAGATTTCAGCTCTTGGCTCCTCTTGATTGATAGCAGCTATAGCAACTGCAACAGTAACTTGGCAGCAGAGTGGTTGCCATTTCTTCTTCCTCAATTGAACAATGCAGTGTTCTTTCACTTGAGTTCATATACAGTCAATCTTCTTTCTTTAGCATGTTTTTCTCCTCCTAAATAGTTCCAAATGCTCCTTGTGGCCCTTGATTTCCAACAGCTTCCAATCTGGTCCATTTTGATGCACTTTTATGTAATTTAGCCCCAATTTATGCTGATTTTTCACATTGGCCCTCTAATCACCCTGAAACGTAAAACTGACACAAAAGTAAACTAATTCTACTTAATTGACACTTAATTCTAAGTAAAAATGAGTAGAAAATCCCACTGGGTCTAATTTAAGTGTTATAAAATTCTCCCAAACTTGAATATTTGCTTGTGCTCAAGCGAACAAATTCAAACTCATTCTTACTGACCTAGACACACAGAAGGACTCAACACACAGACTCAGAAGGAAGGAATGAAAATAGCATTTTCACAGATAAGTTAAATGACAGTGATCGAAAAAGAATGTGGCTAAATGAACAAGAGTAAGTGCAACATTGTATCAGTGTTAGTCTCAGATTCAAGTCCCTATTTGGACAGATTATACACTATTGTTTCTCACAGAAAGATAGCATCATAGTTCTCCAGTGTGTGTGTGCATATGCCATAGCCAAAGTTCAAGTTTTACCTATAATCCATTCTAAGAATTTACCAATTTCAGAACAACATGGACATTATTGTGATCAGTACCTATTTCCTGCATGTCATCAACTACGGTATTCTCTGAGATTTTTAGATTCTGAGGACTTCCTCACATAACTGCAGCAACATTGGCTGCATCTTTTTCTCCCTCATACCTTTACCTCCTTGTCCATTTGGCTTTTCTTCAAGATCTTTCCCACTCAAGCCTATACCAAGCACATTTTTTCAGCACTTTTGGTATTCTAAATATTTATTTTTCAATTCTCACCAGGCCCGAAGACACTCCTCTTTTATTTGCCAAGCCTCACCTCTCAGGGTTTCACTGCCTCATTGGACATGCTACCTTTTTTCTCTCATTGCATATTTTTCTTTTAAACTCAGTTTCAACAGCCAACGCCTCCTTTTCTCAAGATTTTTAGGCTTTTATAGACCACCATGAGCTCTTATAGAGTCTGCCATGATGCGAAGGGCTGCCTTAGTCTTCACTCAGAATTACAGTCCCCCCTGGTTTCAAACAAGTGGACTCTAGTACAAGATCAAAACAATGCAATTAAGGCATTCCAATTTTAAAATTAAGCTCAGAACTTTCACCCTGGCAAGTTAATTGGATAATACAATCTATAGTCTCTTTAGTTAGTTTGTAATAAATTAAAATGTACTAATATATATTTTTTAATCTATGATAAATATTTTTAATTTTTGTAAAAAAATTAGTTTTAGTAAAAAAAATCTTATCTTTAAATTGAAAAAGACGGATTAAAAGAATAATATCATTATTGTCTAGCCATATTATTAAAAAAATTAATATGTTTATGTAAATCAATCATGAGTTACAAAATGTATATCTATAAATTTGTATTGTAGTGTTTAAAAATAAATTATTTATTTAAAAGATCATATAGTATATTTTTATGGTTATGAAAAATAGTAAAAAGAAATTAAAAAAAAAAGAAAAATTTAAATAAAAACTGAAAATAGACTATTTTAAAATTTTTATAAATTTTTAGAGTTCTTTTTATAAATTTTTAAAACTATTAGGGTTTTTTTGTAATTAAAACAAATAAAATTCCGTTAATTTAGACGAAAAATAGCAAATTGGACAAAATCGGCTAACGGATGGATAGTTTAGGGTAATATTGGCTAACAGAAAAAGAATAAGTTAGAATTGACGATGCATGTAAAATTTTAAGTAGATTCGCCATTTTTTTCAAGTAATTTGTGAACTACGAAAATCAATTTAGAATTTTAATACGTAAATGTGTGATATACTAAACTCTTTGATCTTAGTACGAAAAAACACAACTTTCATCCAAAAACAAACTCTCCAGTCACGCATTTTTTCACGCGTGTAATACACCTCGAAAAGGAAATAAAGGTAGGAGAATTTTCTCCCCAGCCCTCCTCAGTTCACTTCCAGTGCTGACAATGGATTCACTGACAGCAAATCTCATGGTTTCCCCCCAAATTATCAAAACCTGTCTTCCCGAATCAGCCGCGGCGTCTGCACTGAAAATAACTTGTGGGTTGAGAAAGATTGGACCTCGAAAACCCATGTGGAGATCCAGAGTGTTGTCTCCAGAAGCCATTCGAGCAGTCCAATCATTGAAGTTGGCTAATTCTCCGGATAGGTTAGCCGAGGTTCTGAATACTAAATTCAGCAGGCTCTTGAAGGCTGATTTGTTGGACACTATATCAGAGTTGCAGAGACAGAATGAACTTCAATTAGCGCTTCAGGTAGTTTTGTTCTTCATGGCTATCGTTATTATTTGGAACTAGGTCGATTTGGGTTTCAATTTTGTGAATTGTTAAAGTATGTTCCTTTCTGGGGTGTTTGGCTTGTTATAGAGAAAACAAATAAATATAGTTGGATTGTGTAAACCATACCGTAGACCTTGTTAGTGTTCTTTTTTGAAATTGTTCTGGTTTCTCAGTGTTGACATTTTGTTTTGATATTTTGTCTTGGTTGATTTCTGTTGGTTTCTTCGTTTTTGATGCTTCGAAATCTATATCCAATTTGATCAGTGTTGTAGTTCATTTCCTCTCTATTATGTGGAATTTCTAATGGCCTAGTGTAAACTCGCGGACAGAAGAACCATGTAGCTGTAGGAGGATCTGTCCTAGTGTAAACTCGCGGACAGAAGAACCATGTAGCTGTAGTAGGATCTGTTTCATCTTGTTGGTTGCTGATGAGTTTGTCATGTTTGTCTTTGCTTGACTTTGCCTGTCACCTAGCACAAAAAGCATCATTTATCAAGTTTGTTTGCACGGCATGTTGGTGTGAAACTCAGTAATTCCTGATCCATTCATGGATGGACTTCTCACAGAGAGAGTTTGCCTCTTAAAAGTTGGAACTTCATAGTTATCTTGGTTTGAATGGTAGTAACAGTCACTTGTTTTCTCTTCCTTTCAGAGCTTTGCCATGTTTGCTCAGTGCTCTTTATTGTGTTTTATGAGATGAATATTTTTCATTCTGTAGAGGTAGCCACTGCTGATCTGTGTAACTTATTGCCGTCATATTTCTTTTGCTGAAAGCTGCAGTGAAAATTTATTTAAGATTGTAATGTCAAGACTGCATTTTGGTTATGCTATCAGAGAATCAACTAAGGATGTGACTTTTTACTGTACTGTGTTTGTTATTTATTTCATTAATCAAAAGGAGTATTATTAATTACCTTGGTCTGGAAATGTTTTGTGTTGCAGTTGGATTTGCCTTTTGTTGTCATGCATGACTAAGAGATATTTGCACAGAAAGGGAGATAGTTCTTAATTTCTGATGCAGTATATGTTTTACTTAAAGTGGCGTAGTTCCTGATCTTCAGATGCAGTTATATTGTATTGTGCTTTGTCGATAAATTGTTAGATGGTAGGAGAAGTCTGTCATGTAGGGAAGTTACAGAACTACTTGATTGTGCTAAAAGAATTTGGGTCTCACTCGGTGTTGCCATTTACGCTCATTTTTGTTTTCTCTTTCTTATTCTTTTTCTCTTCCTGTTTTACTTTTTCAATCAACTACAATGCATCTGGCTGATGGTACTTTTATAATGTCGCATGTTATTCTTTTTCCCCGTTCCAAATGTAGAATAGTAAAACTTTGCTTGTGCCGAAACAAACATCATTTAGAATGTCCATGTAGTTGATACTTGATAGCCACAATAGTGATCCAGAAGCTCTAGAAAATTCTCTAAATAACTAAAAAGATGGTTAATATGTTTTTCTCTATGGCTGAGTGGGAGTGGGGGAAAATAAGTGCTAGGTTCTGCAAGTCCTCATGATTTGTTTTATTCAGCTTCAATACAAGGACATTTTGATATCTAATTGGATTCTTACCAGTATTTGTAAATAACTATCACATTGCTAATGTTCTAAAGTGGCTGTGGAATAAGGGTGTTCCTCTAAAGCGTTTTTACCTCCCCAATCTCTTGAAATTTTTTCGTCAATTTCAAAATGGTTGTCCATAGATATGGGTCCAAGTGAGAAGCTGGGACTTTAGAAAGGCTCTTTTGACATCGTATTTTGCATTTTGCCCATTTTGTTGTTCTGTTTATTTCAGCTTGTTTTTTGTAGTCTTTGTGGTACATTGTGTCCTGTGGCTTACTCCAGATGATTTTGTTCTGCATTTGCTTAATAAATAACTTTCATGAAAATTGAAATTCATCCCTCGTTGCTGGGAGGCGCTCAATAGTGTAATCTTGTTTCTTTTCTTTTTCTTTTTTTGTTTTTTTCCACCACAAGAAGTTGAGATTTTTAGTTGAAAAGCATGCCTGATTAAGTTAAGTTTTATAATATATTTAAGGCTGAAAGGATTACATTTTATTTGATAAGTAATTTCTCTCCTTGAAAATGTGTACATTATCTTAAAAGAAATCAGCACTCAGGTTTTTGATTTCGCGAGGAAAGAAAATTGGTATGAGCCGAATCTCTCCCTTTTCAGTGACATGATCATGATGTTGGGAAAGAACGGGATGGTTGAAATGGCTGAACATCTTTTCTTTGGTCTTGAGAGAGAAGGCCTCAGACCTGACACGAGAACTTATACAGAGATGATTGGTGCATATTTTCGGGTCAATATGGTGAATAAGGCAATGGAGATTTATGATTCAATGAAGGCTTCAGGATGTACTCCCGATAAGTTGACTTTCATTATTCTGCTCAGAAACCTTGAAAAGGCTGGAGAAAAAGAGCTTGTAGCGACAGTTAAGAAAGATTGTGTTAGCTACATCGAGTTCCCTGAGAGATTTTTCCATGAAATTGAAAGGACTCATGTAAGTAACATTTCTGACTCAGAATGCTGCTGTTTTTGAAATCATTGAATTAAATAATGCTTTCGTTTCTCTTCAGAGCAATATTTCTTCCATGATCTGTCCTTTATTATTGCATACACTAGTTAACCGTAGGCCCCTTGTGTCTCCTTACTGCCATGGCCCCTTGTTTTCGGAGCACGTACATCATCTTCTTCTTTTTCTTGTCTTAGGCTGGATCTGATATGATTGTGCCTACACGCAATCAAAAGTCCTAAAATATTTGTTTTCTTTCCCAAGAGTTGTCTTGAAACACGATACTTTTTGGTTTGTCCATTACTTTCTTCAGTTGCTACCTAATTTAATTATTCAGATGATATTTTTTGGAGTGGAATAGTGCTGCATCTATGCAATGAGGTTACATAATCCAACTGTTATAGCATTTAGGACTTGGAACAGATGAAAATTTTATGAAATACTTGCGCCTCAGATTCTTCAATTGAATAACCTTCGTGGTTGCAAACTTCTTCAATTTTCGTCTACCTGCTTACTGCCAAGTGAAAGTTCCGTATCAGATAATTCTCTGAAAAGGAAAACCCTTTACATGCAGCTATTAATCCTGTGGCAAATGCTTTTATCTATCGCTTTGCATGTGGATCTATAATAAAAGTAGAAGTCAAATATATTGATTGAATACCTTTCCAATTCCGACAATTCGACAAAGGATATTTGGTTTTCAGGTAGGCTTACTAGCTGCTTGGCTTTTAGGGTCTCATTATTCGGAACTTTTCCACTATCCTCTCCCAAGAGTGCAGCTCTCTGATTTTCTTTTGTCTGATAATCTTTTTGGATTGACGTTAATAGTACTCTTGATCATTTTCTGTTAACTGTTTGTATCAGTTTTGTCTTACATGGAGTCTTTGTTTCAGCGGAAGCACAAGTCGAACAGCCTTGTGTGAAGACAGTACAGAGGTCACACATCTTCTCCATTCTACCGCCCATGACTTCCTCATTGTTCGAGCTCAGTGTTATCATCTTGATAAAAGCAGCAGATTTTGAACCCTGGTGAACGATGGGACTAGTGGATGATTCCAAGAATAGGATTTTGACTGTCATTTTCTTTTGTGGTGGTGACTAAATCATTGAAAACTAACTGGTGTAAGAAGTAGTCGCAAACACATTCCATATACTGTATTATGAAAAGAAATAAACGGTAGTGTTACAGTTGATAATTGAAAATCAAGATGTTTATGTGTTATCTTTTTGTGCTTTAACAGAGGGGATGTGGTAGTGCAGCAAGAACTGCAGCAACATCAACGCATTCCCAGAAAAGAAACCTAACTAAATCAAGCCGAAATGAGACCTACATAACCTGCAACCAAAACCAAAACTGATGAAATAAGGTATGCACCCGCAACAATGGCCGGTGCTCTTACTCCACGTAATTCCAGGTGCTGATGAAAGGGCCGACGGTTAGTTCTTACCAGATGTTTCCTAGTCTTGAAGAAAGTACCCTGTACTATAACTGATAGTGTCTCAAGAACAAAAATTCCAGACGTAATAAACAAGGGAAAAAACATTCCTGTACAAGCAGCCATGGCAGCAAGTGCTCCACCTAAGGCCAATGCTCCAGTGTCACCCATCAATACAGATGCTTTGTATCGATTATGAAACAAGAAACCTACACAGGCTCCAGCCATAGATGCACCAAAGACAGCTAGATCAGAACATATTGGAAGAACAGCTATCGACATCCCAGTAAATGCCAATGCCGCGATACCTCCAGCCAATCCATCAAGCCCGTCTGTTACCCTAACTCCACTCGCCATAGAAAAGAAGCAAAATGAAGCCAGAATCGGATAAAATGTTCCAAGGCAAAGAATCCCAACCGGTGCCGGTAATGGAGCAAGCAATTTCATGCAGTAGGGTGATGATATATTCGCTGTTGAGTAATACCAAAACAAGAACCAAGCCGTGACAACTACCTCTAACAAAATTTCCATCCAAGAAGATGATACCCAACGAGTATTATCATTTTTCAGACTCCTCAAGTCATCAATGAGGCCTATAACAGCAAATGACAGAGTCACAGCTGATGCTCCAAAAACCTCAGCAGATGAAAATCCAACTAGAAATTCCGCAACAACTACACCAGTTGGAATGAAATACAACCCTGCCATTGTAGGGGTTCTAGAGTGTTTTCCAACTAACCCTTCCTTCCTAATCGATTGAATCTTCAAAACCCGAAGAAGCGGAACACAAACATAGCCTAGAAAACCTGCTGTGGCCGTCGAAATCACGAAAGGGCGCAACAAGTGGAAAGGTGGCAATGGCAATCTAACAATCTTCCATCCGCACCAATCCACAAGTGAAAACAACAATGTGAGAAACGTAACGAGTCCAACGTTGTTCATCATTCCGAAAAAAGACTTCCTTTTCTTCTTCTTCTGCTGTGCGGCTCTGTTTCCAAGCATTGCAAACCGAAACCTGTTAGCTGCCATTGACACAGAGTCATCATCACCTGTATAGAAATTCGAATGCTGTTCTTTTTTGATTGGCAACTCAATATCAGTAATTGGCTGTAAACCTATATCGCTATCACTATCTTCACCTTCACTCGATGAGAACCCATATTCAGAATTCCTTTCAGTATCTTCCCAGTGGTCATGGAATGAAGAAACACCTACTGAATCATCATCCATAGCATCAAACACCCGAAGAAAGGTCCTCCCTTTTTTGAAAAAACAAAAACCCTTTTGTCTACCAACTGAGCCAAAAACAACCTTAAGATCAGTACATGATTGCAGGCCACCATTTCGGGGATTACGAGGAACCCAATTGAATTTAGGCTGTAATCGGAAAAAACTTTGACCGATTCGAAGATATCCGATACGGGGAAGAGTGGTTTTGGTTGTTGAATCATAAGAACAACATCCCGATCCCATTATTGGATTCGTTAATGACTAGAACTGAGTTGCTCGATTTTGGAACATGATCGATTTCAAAAGGGAAAAGAAAGAATGAACATTTGAAGTTTGAAGCATACAAGCGAAGGGGGATCTTGCCTGGGAGTGATCGAAAAAATGTTTTTAATATTCTATTTTTAACCAAAACGAACCGGACGGTTCAACCGGTGAGCGTGACATCAATAATCAGGCTCAATCCCAAGTGTTTTTTGGATTTAATATCAAATATACCCTCAAAGTTTGGTTGATAATCCAAACATTCCCAATTTTTTTTGTGTAAGAATCATTTACATTCTTGACCGGAAGGTCAACTTATCAAAGTAAACGTTTGGCACCGGAAACATGATGTATCCTCCAAGTCCATCTCTTGCATTGAAACACTTGGAACTTTGCATTTGTCCCCTGAAAATGCTGCTTGTCACGCTTACCACGGACTTGGTTCACCATTTGGGGCATCACCAAAGCTTGAAAAGTTTGTAATAAAGATGAATTACCGAGTTTTTGAAACCAGTATGAAGTCAGAAAACGTCGTCAATTATCGTGCCAAAATCTGGTTGAGATATGTGGATATCGGGGCTATTCATTTGAATTGGATCTTGTGAAGTGGTATCTCCTAGAAAATGCTGTCTCCCTCGAGGAATTAATCTTTGATCCACGTTTGCGCTATGAGACATATGAGGGGGAACCATGGTTCAACGATCTTCAAACTCTCAGTCTCAAAGCCGAGTCGACAGATGATGGCAGAAGGTGCAGCTCTTTGGGAGCAAATCCCCTTCATCCCTCCTCTTTGAACCTTTTGCTAGTTGCAAATAATGCAACAAATCGCGTTTTTAATGGCTTATGTGATTCATGCCTGTTCCGGAGATAGAATTTCCCAAGAATTTTGTCGCCAGAACAAAGTAATTGGGGCTCTGCTAAGAGCAAATGCAGATCCAAACACATTGTAATTTGTTGATTCAATCATTCAAGATTAATCTCCATATGTAGTATCAAATCACATTCAGAATCTCACCCAAAGATCAGTTCACAAGAGAATTTTCTTCAATCAGAAACAAAGCCCTTTTCACCACTGCGATTATATCCTATATACTTCAATGGGAAGTGTACACATTGCATCAATGATACAGATATTACAGGAAAAGGAAAATACGGCAGTTTACATAAATTCATCTAATTGATTAAAAAAATTTATAATTAGATAAGCGTATTGGGAAAAACAACATAGAGACAAAAACAATCAAATGATGATGGCCGAAAATAAAATCTTGAGTTGTCAGAAAACTCTTCAGCCAGCCAAGTGGCTGGGAGAACTTTTAAACATAGTGTGCCACATGTAAGCTTGAGAAAGAACCATCTCCAGCTCCAAGTGTGTCCAGTTTTGGGTTGGAAGGTGTTGCAGAAACATGACCATGTCTTGGAACTCAAGCTTCTGGATCCTGTCGGACCACTGCATAACAAAACAGCAATAACTGTGAAGAATACATCTAACAAAACCGACGAAAAGAAAAGTTTTTGGTTCTTATTAGTAACAGAAACATTTCTGTTTCTAGATGAAAGAAACAGATCCTTGTAAATGCAGTGTACTAAAGCTTATACAAGGACAGAAAGGACTCCTCCTCCCCCGAGGAGATTAGTTTAAAGGAAACGATAACACTACAGTTACTGATTATCAAGAGTGAAAAGATACACATGCAACAGGCATTGCATGCTCATCACTTTCCACCTCTGGAAGTGGAGCCGGAGAAAATATCTAAATATGCACGAACAGCCACTTTATTCTCAAATAGAATGATTGCAGATCAACAATTTGGTTCAGAGACAAGATTTGATGGAACATCTACTTCTAATGGTGGCAAAACCATCAATGGTTCGCATGGCCCCACATAAGTGATATTATGTGGTTTATATTACTTGTCTAATCTTATTTTTCACCACGAAGTACTTTAATTGCCCAACTACAAGAACCTGGTCAAAGCTAATGTCATTAACTCAAAGTATCTAGTGCCACTTGAGAAAGATATAAATTATTTGAACAGTAGAGTGTGCATCTCTAATTTTCTCACTGCTGTTTATAGCATGTGAGGAAGAGTATATCTTACTGTTAAGAGAAAACTGGCGAATATGTACACAAGGAAATCAGGCAATGCATCTCCTTCTGCAAGATATGTGTCCCATAAGCGTGTAACCAGATTGAAAGGAATCTGCGGAAATACATCCCATTAGATTTCGATCCTAGTACTGTAGTAACTGTAGTAACTGTACATCCACATTACAAAGCTTTACAGTTTACACCCGCCCCAAATTTTCAAGGAGAGAGCTAGATAACTCATTGACAAATGTAAAGCATAAACAAGAAAAGATCAAATATAGGACAAACAGAAACACCAACCTCGCGTATTAATAGGCAATTAACCCAACGGAAAGCAAATTGAAGAAACTCAAGCCCTTGATCCACCATGTGTTTTGATACTGGTTCTGGATAAATCAAAAAAAGTTTATGAGAGACAGCACACCACTATAGTCCTGAAGAAATCAGCAAGAAATTCGGATAGCAAGAATATGCCTACAATTTCCATATGTATCAAGAATATGTCTTCAATTTCCACATGTATCGAGAATATGTTTACGCTTCCCCAAACTTCGATCAAAACAACAATACAAGGTTTATAAAGCAAGATGATAGGTCTTATAGTCCCAGACTGATGCAAATTAAGCATCATGTGCCGGCGAGCAATCAATGTTGATATATCCGCTATAGGCATCACTTAGATCCCGATCAAGACCCCAAATGGCTTTTTAGACCTAGTTTGTGCAGTGGTTAGCAGGGGAAAAATATGAATTGCCAACACAAGAAGTCTTATAATGGCCATACGTTAGATACACTCACTAATATATTTTTTAATAAACTAGATGTTACAAAAGGCTGAATTACCTAGGTCTATCAGGTACATGAAAGAAATGATATTTGAAAACTTCAAAAAAGATCAAAAGGCTTAAAATGACGACATGCAAATCCCACATTTCAAGAAACTATAGTGAACAAATCATGTTGTCAGTAAAAATATAGTCCTTACACATTACAAAGCTGTGACCAAATGCACGGGCTATATACTTTGTTAGCCATAATTCCCACAAATACTACTTCCATGAGTGCTAAATTTTTTTGGTACATAGATCAAGTAAGCAGCAAACAGAGGATGGCAAGCTGCCAGCAACGAATTTTAAATTTTTATTCAGACTGATGACTGGGCTGATAACATCACTATCCTACATGCAATAGAACTCTTGCGAACTGATTATCATAATAAAAACTTAATAACAAATTAATTATTAATTAAATACAAAGAAAAAGTGCAGCCTTCTGAAAGCATACCATCTATCCGCGTAACCAATTCCTTCAGCTTAAACACTAGTCTTTGGATTCCTGGTTGAGCAAATGTGTAATGGTCTTGCATGCCATCAAGTAACTTTGATAGACACCAATAACAGTCAGCCTCTACATCTGATATTTTTTCTGGAGCCAGATCTGCCAGGGACCAGCTTTCAATATTGCCTTCTAGATGTTCTGACAAGAACACAACCAAGAAGGGTGTAGCCAGATCATTAATTCCCTGAACATAACCACTCGCAGGATGCCGGATAGCCCTGAGAAGGAAACAATGATAAACTTCATTGAAACAGAATATCAATTTTGATTATGCTCATTGGAATACCATAACTCATTCCTATAAATTGTTAAAAAATGGAAAGCTTTTTATAGCATATATGAAAGAAACTGTTCAGATCGTGCGACACATGACAGCGTAGGATGCAGACCATTTGAAACATTAGCTAACAATCTTATTGTCAGTTAATCAGATTTTGATTGCGATGAAAGCCCTAACATGAAATAGAAGCAACAGGATCAAATGACATGTAATATGAAGTTGAGGATAAAGCACTTCCACAAAGCACAAAATTCAACAACCTAGTCATGCAGAATTCACTCTCTTCAACTATTCAGAGATCAAAGTAGACATTAACTGAAAGTTTGAAACCTGTTGCTGTAAGAAATATTCCAGATGTCACCCTTTTATGCACCACGATTGTTTCATATATAGAAAGAACCAAAGTCTAACTCGGCAATTGTTTTAAATCCATTTCAACAAGTTGACTATTGCAATCTCAAAAATAAAAGGCCCAAAGTCATCTAAGAACAAAAATTCTCAACGTTAACGAAAAACTCAGTCGTTTTGTTGACAAATGTTTGTTTCTACAAATTTCTTCAACACTAAGAGATTGACTCCTCTGTATTTAAACCAGAACCATTTTCCTTCAAAAATTTATTGATCTCCTAAATATTTTCCTTTCATCCATCATCTCCACCTGAGGCCATTCGTGATAAATGCGGGAAACGTATAATGCTAGGAGAGAGTATTCGTCTTCCGAGTAGTCTTCGACACAAGAAAGGGAATTTTCGAAACTCTTTCTTGTGCCGAAAGAGTAATGATTCTTAATCCTGTTCTTCAATGATTCCTAGTCTTGTTTTTGAATTTTTACAATGTATCAGAAATTTTTTTCGAGTTATTATGAGATAATATAAGAATAAGATAAGAGGTGGTGGGCAAATAAAAAAAGTATGATTCTTAGGAACTCAACGGGTCTGTCCCCCTCAAATCAGACAAAGAAAGAGGGGAATCCCGCCGAGTTCTTACGCTTTCATACCAAAGCATGAAGGACCGTCCAAAGTATGGTCTTCCTCCATAGTCCAAATCACTTAAAAGAATGTTCTGAGTCTAAACTCTCTACTTTAATGTGCGTTTTCACTTATATAGTAAAATTTATGGTCTCATTCAACTAAAGATGAATTACAGCATATTTCTTTAAGTTTTCATTTCGGACATCTTGCAATGCCAACAAAATGAAAACAACAGGAGATACATTCCTGTTGGAGAAAGATGAATACGAACATGGATGGTATCTTATTATAAAAGCACCATGAGACCTAAACTCTGCATCAGTATTTACATAATGAATTTGGAAAGCAAAAAAAATAAATAAATAAAGAATACAGTTTGTTTCCCTTATCAAAGAGTTACGGTGACATAAATCAAACTTCATTTTCAATCTAGATCATCAAGTGCTGACATTTCTTTACATTATAAGACTTACTTCAAATGTGAACAGAACAACCAAATAGAATTTCAGGGAGAAAATAAACAAAGCCAGAATGAATAGCAAACCAACCATATGTAAAGAATGCGCTCCAAAGATTTTTGAACTTCTGCTTGTTGGAAGAACGTGACATCAGGCACAGTTCTCGGACAGTCAACAGCAATCTGAAAGACAAAAGAAAAGAATATATGTTTCAAGCATTGATTACAAAAAGAAAGTAGAAGTAAGCCAAAAACACAAAAAAGTCAGATAGCCTCCTCAATACCTGGCGAAGCATGGTAATCTCTTCATCTGTCCGCTCAGTGTCTGGAATGTCATAATACTGAGCAACACAATCAAGATACTCCAGGCGCTTTCTTCTTAAAACTCCCTCCCTTCTATCTGAATTAGGGGGTGCATATCCCTGTTGTCAGTTAGTCTTTAAATTTCAAAAAAGAAAACAAAGGGAAAAAGAAAAAGCAAAAGAAACGTTTCAGGAAGATAAATCTCAATTATGTTGAACCTAGAGATGCAACAGATAGGAACATGTAGATAAACTTCCTAACAGCAGAAGAGCTAAACTGATTTAAGCCTCACATTGCACTACAAAATTTTGAAGTTAATGTCAGTACTTATGTCCAAAACTGTTTCTGCTCAATGTTATCATCCTCCTCACATTCCTATCATGTGAAGTAGAGGATACATGCAGCTGCATAAGCTCATAGTTGAGGAGAAACAATTATGATTGGAAATTAGAAGCCTCCTCTAGTTATCACAAAGGAGATACAAGTGTATGTTGGGGCATGTAGACTATTAGATGGCAGAAACTTTAGAATCATTAACTTGAATAAAAAAAACTATTATGTAAAACATCTGCATGATATTAAATGTAAAACATCTGCAAAAGTTCTAAGACAAATTTTTATTTTTCAACATTTTTTACTATGACATCCTTTTTCCAAAAGAGTTCCACATCCTAGTTTGTTCAACTATTATGAATAGCCTGTATTCAAAAGAGTTCCAGTTCCTAGTTTGTTCAACTATTATGAATAGCCTATATGAGATAAGGCAAATGATGCAAAGACTTTTCAAATATTCATGCAGCAGTCCTTTTCGAGTTCAATAAATACAACAATAAAAATAATAACTGAGTAAGTAGTCCAAGATCATAATAAACATACCAAAAGAAGTCTCCATACAGTGGGTCGTAGATATGGTGGAATCCCACTCCAGGCTAATTCACGGAGGTTATCTGCAACATGAAATGCCACAACATCAATTTCATTCAAGAATGCTTCAACTAAAGAAGAGAAGGTTAAACCGGGCCCAAAATCACAATATTCCTAACAACGCATAATAAAATTATTGTAACTATTTCACTTAAAACCAGGCCCAGAATGATAAGCAAAAACATGTCTTGATCCTCAACTATTTTATTTTGAAGCTGTAGATGTTACGGGATATTGTTGATAGATAGCCATTACAAACTAGTTAACACAATTCAATCATCCAATCTGATGGATTTACATTTACATCACCGTGATTTTATTAGAAACGGGGAAATGACCTACAGTTCATTATGTCTGGAATGTCTCAATGGCATTCTTTCCGGTCCTCTCCACATGATACATTCTTCCACTGATTTTGTTCGAGAATTAAGACCATACAACATCAAATTTTAATCTGCTTCCTAAATTTTACGCTTTACATTACTAATAGTAGTCTAGTACACCACAATGCACCAAGCAGGTCATTTACCTACAAAGACAGACACACACACACACACACACACACACACAGAGAGAGAGAGAGAGAAGCCCTTTTAACATTATTACTACGCCTGTGGTATTGAGCAAATTGTTTGTGCTACTTTACACTTCTTCCATGTGTCTATCAGCAAAACTGTACGATGATAAACCTCATCAGATAGGTTGATCGAAGAATTCTAAGGAAGGAGTGTATAATTACCCAAAATGACAGTCGTCCCAGATAACTCTTTTGTAAATTTCATCAGCCTTGCAGAATCTGTGGCTCTGGCACCAACTGGGGCTTTCTGAACCTCTTTAGACAAGTTTTCTGGAAGTGATGTAGATGTTTTCATCTTGCTAAATGATGAATTAATACTTGATATACTTCTAGTTTGGTGCTCATCCTAAAATTTGAGGCAGAAAATCATCTTCATCAGAACATATGAATCTGATTAGCATTATCATTTAACAGAGACTAGAAGATGAGAGAAATATCCTAATACCTGCATGGATCCTTCAATTCGTTCACTAGATTCCGAATCATAATCAGAAAAACTCCTATTACTATTTGGAGACTGTAAGATAGCATCATCTGGTGGATCTGTCCTCCTTGTTATGAGTATCTTACCAGGAAAACTACGGCCTTTGAGCAACCTGAGTGAAATTATGAAGACTAATGTGAAATTTCTCCAAAATTATCATCAAGGAAGGATACAGAACCAAAAGTATTCAAAATTTCATTCAGCAAGAATTTATGGAACTAAACAAACAAACTTAAACCAATAAAATGTAAGGAAATAAAAATTAGAACTGACACCAACACCTTGGGACTTTCTAAGAAGAAAATAATGAAACGTAAATAACATGCGGAAACCTATGATCAAAATCACTAGGGGCTGATAAAGTCACGAAGATGAGTAAATAGATGGAAGCCACAAGCAGTGAGCACAAAGTATTTCCAGGGTCGGGCAAAGAAAAGCTGTAACCGGGAAAACCAGCGGCAAGCACATTTCACAACTTAAAGTTTACTAGGCGTTTCATCAGCATCTGTAATAATTATGAAGCAAGAGAATATGTGAAGAAGAAAAGGCATCAACAACAACAACCACCAAAATTTTAACTGCACATCATTGTAAAGAACTCGTATTTTAGTGTTCCAGAGGCCACCGAAGTCTTCCTAGGCAGGATACTCAAACTATTAGCTACAGTTTAAAGAATAGAGGAGAAAAACACTAAGACAAGCTCCCTTCCTAAAATTAATATATTGCAGATCAGTAAATTGTCAATCCATTAACCAGTGCAGCGTGGATAGTTACTAGGAAATCATTCTATCCAAAATTATTCAAGCCAAAGAGACAAATTTCTCAAAATCATATGAATGTAAACTGCAACTTGAAAGAAAGAATTCACATTCGTTTAGCGAGTATAATTTTTATTGCTCAAGCATTGAGTAGGATAAAATCATAAAACTCCAACCAGTTTCATCAACACCATCTTACTCAAGCTAGATTCAACAACAAGCGGATAACACTGTAACAATTGAAACTCGGAATTATCAGATAAAGCATGTGCTATAATCAGAATCCAACAGTAGAGATAACTTAGAAGCACAAGTTCAATGCACATATTATGGAATTCTAACAAAGGCATTCAGCAATGATTATTTTAAAAATGAACATTGCTGAATGCTTACAAGAGTCAGAAGTAACCATGAAGACAGTTTTACACAAAATGAAGGGCAATAACCCACAAATTTTCTAACATCAGACAATTTATAAACAAAAAAATGTCACCTTTTAAGACAAGTACTGTCAAATGTAAAGAA
Organism: Oldenlandia corymbosa var. corymbosa; assembly: GCA_949775105.1. NCBI lineage: Eukaryota > Viridiplantae > Streptophyta > Magnoliopsida > Gentianales > Rubiaceae > Oldenlandia > Oldenlandia corymbosa. Next base: position 5,712,081 of record OX459123.1, read on the forward strand.
AAACAAGAACCAACACACAGGAAAGAAAATACTTAACAGGCAACAGCTTAGTAGCAAGGAGCATAATACATCTCCAAATTTCGAACTCTTTAAAGCAGGACGTTGAAACAGTTGCTGAATGTCCATCGAAAGATCAAGTATTTCAAGAATTTTCAAGCCAAAGATTTAAAGCTAATCCCGACTTTCTGGAAATAATATGCGAACATTATGCAGCAAAATGTATTACCAATTGTCATTGCCATTTTGTGCGTAGCTGAAAGAAGAAGACCAAGCTATCAATCCACTTCAGATTGTAACTTTCTTATACCAAATCAGAGTAAAGTTCTAGCCGTCATTTCCAGATCAGAGGAAATAGGACAAGCAAATCAGATTCTTCTTGGAAGGTTTAAGCCACAGTTACAAACTTCATAGGGATGGTATACTTGAGATAGATTTCTGATTATTTGAATCTTCATAATGATGATTAGCTCACAATTATTGTTAACTAAATAATTTACTAAAATATCTCAAAGGATGCAACTGTTCTGATTCAAACAAATAGATTACATTCCCGGCTTCCCGATGGGCCATTAAAAGAAAAGGAGTCAAAATTAAACTACAGATCGCTAATTAAGCATCTCACTTTCCCAACTGATCACAGACCATTTACTCCAACTTAAAAGATAACCCATTTGGTGGGTATCATGTAATTTCCCTGATGGGGACTAAAACATGATGATGAAAAACAGTATTAAACATAATCAATCTTCCACCTTTAGGCCACATACGACTCAGCACAAATCAGTAACGACCCAATTACATATTCTCAGCTAAAAAATCCAATTGGGGCGCCCCAGAAATGATCCAGACAATTACATTCACCATTCGCCATCTCTGCTAATCCTGATCACTGTAATATTTCCGGGTTTCTGAAAGAAAAGCATTTAGGAAACCAGATGTGGATCTGTGTATGATTTTATTTTGATACATACCCATGAACACTTCGGAGAGTTTGATTGAATCTTGAATCAACAGCAGAAGAAGCTGAAGAGGGAGATGATGTCTGTTTCTTTAGATCTTCTTCCTTGAAGCTGCTGCTGCTGCCGGTGCTGTTGCTCCTCATGGTTTCCTGATCTTCTTCGTTAATCTCATGCTATTCCAAACTAAACCCGACCATGGTCATTCCAGGGCGTGGGCTGTGTCCCGCTTTCTTTTTTTTTTTTTGTGAAACTGAAGAAAAGAAATATTACCTTTTAGGAAGCTAAAAATAAAATAAAAATAAAATATTGTGGAGTTGTTATAAATAAATATATTAATAATGTGAATATCCATAAGATAGAAGAATTATATTAGATATTCCATGTATAGAGAGAATATTTATTTAGTTAAAGTAATAAGTGAATTAATCACCCTCATTATTAATTTGTTTGAAAACCATCCATGCATGATTGCTATTTTTTTTTTTTTTGGAGCATTTTTCTCAGAAAAAAAAGTATTTGATTAATCTATAAGTGTCAGGGGCATTTACAAGATTAATCTATAAGTTTTGATTCGGCGGGAGGCAGGATCTTGGTGCAAAGATGAATTACTAGTACATTCATGTGATTCAATAATAGTTTGATGCCATAATCATTTTGATAAAGAAAAGGTGAGCAGTAGAATATGTGTTTTAAAAATTTATTCGCTCTTTACTTTTATTTATTTTTTAATATAATGTTATTATGATACATCTGATCTTGTTTAGTTGATCGGTGAAAACTTATGTGATTAAATATATATATATACATATATATGTATATTGAGTTGTTTGAAATTCTTATAAGTGTTTTCATATTTATTTCCCCGTTGAAAAAAAAATTCTGCAGATGCATAAATCATGGCTCTGTTTCATCATTCTGACTATGTATCTTCATTGAGTTTTTTATTTACCAATTAGCCAACGCAATAAAAAGGTGGTGAATATTTTTGCAATTTAATTAGTTTAAAGATTGTTGTAAATTTTGAACAATTTTATATGTATATTATGATCGTATATTTTTTTATCCGAAGTAAAAGATTAAAGATAACAAAAACAAAGTTACTCCTGAAGTAGTAATATTACGATAATATAATTACCATATTAAATTGCTCCAGTAGTAGTATTATAGCAAAATATTTGATGAAATCTTATGGATTAATTTCTTTCCATTTCCTGAAGTGAGTGGGTAGTGAATTATTTCGAGCCAAATTGTAGACATGTTAAAATTTTGACATGGTCCATTTCTTGAAATAAATGTGTCGATTCTGTAATAATGATAGTGGTGATTCTAACAAATACACGATTAACCACCTGAAGTTGAAAAAATAGTGAAAGCACTACTATCGATCTGAAGTTGAAAAGAAGTATATTGCAAATGTTATCGTTGGGGCATAGAAAACTATTGGGTTCACATGTTCTGTATAACTATAGGATTCACATGTTCTATATACCCACAATTATCTTGATGATATCTTCTGTAGAGTATAATTACTCTGGAGAGTGAAAATAAATATATACTCCTGAAGAGCAAATAAAGTGAATTCATTATTATCTCTGGAGGAACAACTGTAAAACTTTGCTTATAAAAGGGTGAAAGAATGTTCTCCAAGATATCAAAGAAGTACATAAATTGCTCTACCAACATGTTATTTTGAATTTGAAAAAAATTCATCGTCGTCTCCAGTAGAGCAGCGATACACTTTGTTTTTAAAAGAGTAAGAACACTAAGATAGAAAGAAAATACTCATGTAATGTACGATGATCTCAATAAAATTATGTGTGCTCCAGAGAGCAAGAACACTTGTGGTAGAATGAAAATGACTAAATAACAAATACTTGTGCGGAGTAGATAATCTCTATCAGAGTAAACGCTCATGGGAAGTAAAATTGATATGGTATAGTTGAATAATTAATTTATTATTTTTTCCAGAAGAAAATTTCTAAAATTTGGCATAACTATTTAAGCCATTCAGGTTTCAAGAAGAAACAAAAAAGTTTATGGGCTTTAAATTTGGAGAACCAAGAGTTTCTTCTAACAAATTAGAGTATCAATCGATGTGTCGATGGGATAACCACATGTATTGTTCTTGTTAACTTGCAACTTGAAGTTTGAAGAAATTTAATTATGGAATTAATTTGATAATATGCGGATACTCATTATCTGCTCTTATCAGAATTTGAATTGATAGTTGTGATGAGTGTATGACTCAATACCAGAATAATAGAAGTTGAACATTGAGTGCCTATACGAGCAAGAATGAAGCGATCTAGTAGAATCGTTTATTGTATGTGTTTAATTAAAGTAATTACCTCATGTATAATTGAGGAAGTGTTGAAACACCAAAGGCATCAATTATATGCATAAAACCAAACAGGTCATTGCAGATATTATCCCCGGTAGTGGTTTCCAGTCAGAAACCATACCATCTTTAAATATTAGATATGCAATTTATGTATATTGCTCTACCGCAATGCACACAAAAAATGGATCCTCAAGAAGAGGATAAAAATAAATGCTGGATTTTGAAACTCCAGTTTTCTATATTATTGGTGATGGATTTTACTACTTGATAGATTATCGTATTAGTTTGCCGAGTTAGTTACTTCGAAAGTGAGATTTATTAACTGCTCGATTGGTTAATCATCATTTTAGCTAGTAAGTTATCCCAGCATCAAAGGGAGAAGTAAAAACAGCCGATTTCATAAATAAAATGGACACCATCATTATCTCATCAGATCCTCTATGATATGAACCTGAAGTTAAGAGATAATGTTTAAGACCAGACGTTTACCTGACTGAATGTTTAAATATATCTTATATAAAAAGCTGTTAAAACTTAGAATATGATAATGTGTCCCTGAAGGACTATCTACCACTATTCTTTAGTTAAATGTCCATTTGATGAGTAGTAGAACTATCGATTTCAATGATAAAAATCTTCGTAAATGACAAAGTTTCAATCTATAGATAAAAAATATGAGTGATTAGAATTTATAAGAATCTTTAAATTTGAATAGTTTTCCACTATGATGAATCAACTTCCAAAAGAAGTATAAAAGCACTTGCGAACTTTAATGATTGTTGAGATCTCATTATTAAAGAAAGATGAAATCGATTAGCAACAAAATGTTGACATGAAATTTGCTTATGCTGCAGCAGTTAGTAAAATGAATGACAAGGAGGATCATGAAGAAAGTCTGTTGTGGTTGCAGACATTAAATTTATAGACCATAATACATGAAAAGACGCAATACACACTTCATGATGTGTGTTGTATATACACTTTGAATTGCTTGAAATAATAAGAGTTTTGAAAAGTAATACACTGGCTAAATGTTGTTGGGTGATTGTGCAAACGATTAATGAGCAACTTACTTATTGTAAAAAATTTTCCAAAGTCCGGATGTTAATAATTTAGAGATAAATTCTCTTATGATGGATGAAAATATTCATTCTTCCATTATTTGCTAAGTATGGCAACTAATGAAGAAATAAAATGCGTCTAGTGAATATAGTGATCACTTATATTTGTCATTTGAAAATGGCATTTATATGAAATCCCTAAAGGATTCAATAAGGGACATGATTCCGATTCTCTAGAAACTAATCTGAAAGACTTACGCATGTTATAGTGTCTTCATGTGTCTAGACAACTATTTAATTTTTGGAATATTTTGGTTGTTGCAATTTATACACTTGTCTATATCTTTGTTTTATGGACAAAATGTACTTTTAGTCCCCCAACTTTTGAGCGTAGCAAGATCGAGTCACCATTTATTTTTAATTGGTAAAAATAGTCTCTTAGATTATTTTTCTCATCAATTTTTGTCCATTTAACAGAAATTTTACAAAATTGACGGGAGAAGTCAACTCTCCGTTTGTAACAAAATATTTTATTAATTTTTTCTGACTGTGAGCCCCACATCCATTTGACTTAAAAAAAACTCAAATAAAAAGAAAATCTCTCAACATCCGGCCGCACCACCACAACCACCGACTGCCGCCACCACTTCCGCCCATCCGGAGCTCCCAAGAAAACCCATTTCCATGGATCTTGTCAAAGTCTTGGGCAGGGTCATACCAAAGATATATGCTGCTATGAATTCGTGGGATCCTATAAAGGAAACAATACCGATCCATTTTTGGATTCATCCATGGCTGCCACGAGATGTATTCAGGAACTGAGGATGAAAGGAGCTAGTTTCGATTTGTCGAAAGAGTCTCAAATTGGGAAAATAATGAAGGGTTCTAATGTGGAGATCACATGGAAGCTTGTTTCAAGTCATGGGAATAGCCTCATTTAATTTAGCCCTAGACCAATTTCGCCATTTTCTGCTCTCTGCACATTCTGGAGCTTCAATGCACATTTGTTCTCTTATCCTAGTGCTTGGGTTAATTCACGTCAAAAATTGCATCTCCATTTTAAATTTCTATGAAGTGTTTGTCGAGTGAGACTCATTCCGAAGATATTTGTGTGGTTTTCACTTGACTTCTTTTCCTCTTCTTCCGTTTTGTTTCTTAAGCTGCAATGTGTGACTGTTGGCTTCAGTAGTTCTTATTTCATTTTGGATTGATCCATGATATGAGTACTTGTTTGATAATTATCTTTTTGTGAGGTTAACAATTTATCATAGTTTTATTATACTGAAGAAGAATCAATCAATTTTTTTTTCATCTTCTGTTTTCCCCCCCCTGCATCAGGAGCTGATAAGAGAGGCTTTTACATCTGGAGCTTGTGCGGCATCGGCATTTGAGCCGTGAGGGCAGTACCGTAATATTTCCTGAAGATTGGAGTGATTGAAAATGGAAAATATTTGAAGGGGAAACTATATGAAGAAGGCAGCTGCCGGAATCGGGATTTCAATGGACGCCAATGACGGCAGCGGCGGCGAAATTTACAAGCCGGAGCTCAAACAAGAGAAGAAACGAAAACCCCATTTTAGACCTGCTCCCGACGACACCAAGCCATCTCTGAAAGACCCGATAATGAGATCAGACCCCATTGAAACTGAAGAAGCTGTGCTCCGGTTACCCCTTTTTCTGATCAAGAAAACGGAATCTGAAGCTTAGGATTGTATCTGTATCATCCCCTTTATAATTGATGAAGTCAATTTGAAATTGTTGCCTCAATTGAGCATTGAGTCGAGATATCACTTCTATTTTGCCTACATCTGGAGCTTCCTTTCTCGGCCTCCTCAATTTTTTTTCAGAAACGAAACAAGAAAATGACTTTTCTTTTTGTTGATTAGAGTTTGTGAGCCCCGTAATTAGGAAGAAAATAATAAAAAATAAAAAATTAACGGAGTAAAGGGATTGACCGTTAGTTGACTTAAAATTTCTGTTAAAAGGATAAAAATTGATGAGAAAAATATTTTAGAGGACTATTTTCGTCAATTAAAAATACATGGTGACTTGATCTTGTTACGCCCAAAAGCTGGGGGACGAAAAGTGTACCCGGTCCTTGTTTTATTCGTATATGTTATGTTTGTCTGTAAGGTAATTATTTACTTTTGTATGTACTTTTATGGTCAAATTAACTCCATCATTAAGTTTCTGCAAACTTCAAGTTGCAAGTTAACAAAAACAATACATATGGCTATCTCATCGACACATCGATTGATACTCTAATTTGTTGGAAGAAACTCTTGGTTCTCCAAATTTAAATCACATAAACTTTCTTGTTTCGTCTTGAAACCTGAACGGCTTAAGTAGTTATGCCAAATTTTAGAATTTCTCTTATGAAGAAAACAATGAATTAATTATTCAACTATACCATATCAATTTTGTTTCCCATGAGCGTTTACTCTGACAGAGAATATCTACTCCACAAGAGTATTTGTTATCCAGTTATTTCTATTCTACCACAAGTGTTCTTGCTCTTCTGGAGCACACATATAATTTTTATTGAGATAATCGTACTCTACATGAGTTTCATTCTATCTTAGTGTTCTTAATCTTTTAAAAACAAAGTATATCCCTGCTCTGCTGGAGACGACAAATACATATATTTCACTTCACTTCAAAGTATTGAAAATTCTCCTTACTGATTATTTTCTTTGTCAAGTTTTTCAATTTGAATTTATCTCATTAGTTAGTTTATAAAGGAAATAATGCTAAATGTTATACCTTTGATGATTAATAAATGTCTTATATTTTATAAATCTACTTATTAAGAGAGAAATTTGAGAGAAATGATGTTTTTGTGATTTTTAAAATGACACCTAGTATTTTTTTCTAAAAAAAAAATATTTGCTACCCACTTAAATGATGTTTTATGCATTCAGTGCACAGTAAAGGGAATGGAGGAATGGAATTTCATTCCTAGTAAAAAAATCAACTCATTAAAGGAATTTTGAATTCTCTTTACAATATGTAAAAATATCTTAGTAACGTAATTATTTTCCAATTACAATGTTCTTTTTTGCACATTATGCAGATTGTGAATGTAAAAAAATATTTATTATTAATTTTAGTGAACTTATTATAAAATAAATATGAAGAACTGTAGAGAAAGAACAATAGAGAGAGAAACAAGTTGAGAGAGAAAGAGAGAACTGGTCTGTGTATAATTTCTGCAGAGACTGATCTCCTTTTATATGTATAGTAGATATAGAGATAAGAACAAATAGAGATAATATCTAACTGGTGATAAAATCTAATAAATATTATTCTATACAAAGAATTCTTGTGCAACTCTACTAGTTTGTAGACATCCACATTATCAGATAATTATAACACTCCCCCTTAGATGTCCATTTCTTGGAATAATGACTCGTTAAAACCTTTACTAGAAAAGATCCAGTAGGATAAAAATCTAATAAAAGAAAAAGTACATTTCCAAATATGACGCTGCCTCGTTAAAAACCTTGTCAGGAAAACCCGTTGGGACAAAATCTCGATCAAGGGAAAAAAGAGTACAGCGTGGGGTTACTCCCTTTGTTGAGTACATCACTTGTAATCTTCTCGTCGCATGCTAAGATGTTGACCATTTTCACCAATGTTGAAATACGTAGAAAATAGATTTGCTAGACAGTCACTTCAACTTTCATGCAGGCGATCATCTTCATATGTCATGTTTAATCTTGAGTACTTGAGAATAATAGAGATCCATAATTGTTGTACCACAAAGGTATCAATGTTTGCAATATTTCAATGTCTTCAGTAATGATAAGATAAACCAATACTTTATAAATACCACAATATGGTAGTTTAGGACCAAATCGGTTTACATAATCTTTAGAAGGTCAAAAAAGGATCTATACGCGCATCAAGATTTTAATCAATTGCGCTCAACATGAGTGAAATGTATACATACTAAGGTCAAACTACGAAGACCGAGATTTTACTCAAATTCTTTTATTTTTCTTGCTTCAGGCAAGTAGCAACCATTTGAACTTCTTTACTTTTGAAGTCTTAATAACTATGATGAACTCTTCAAGAGTTATTTAAGGCTCGAACTCCGTAAGCCTTACTTTTCAGAAGTTTAGTGTTAACTCGGTTGTAAATGTATTGAATGAACACACATCATTATCATACAAATATGATCATTTAAACATATAAACAATCACAAACAAATAAACATAACATATTCGGATAAAAAAAATGTAGAGACGAGTGCATAAACCAAACTTTAAAAAATATGCACCTAAATATTATCTAAACACATGAAAACACTAGTACTTGCACAACTATTTCAAATCAATTTATGGAGAATCAGAACCATGTTCCTTATTGAATCCTTCTGGGACTTTACATAGACGGCATTATCAAATATCGAGTATCAAGTTTCAAGTAATCACTATTTTCAATTGACGCATTTTATTTATTCATTTGCTGCAAGATGTAGCAAATAATGGAAGAATTTTTCTTTCATCCACCACAAGAAAATATATCTCCTCATGATTGATATCCGGAATTTGGAAAACTTTGTGCAACAAAGTAGGTTGATCTCTATCTTTTGCACAACCACCCAACAATAGCTGATATATTATTTGCCAAAACTTTTATTGTTTCAAGCAACTTTAATTCTACTTACACGTCTTCTGGTGTGTGTATTGCGTTTTTTAATTCATTATGGCCAAAAAGTTTAATGTCTGTACTCACAACAGACTTTCACTTCATGATCCTCATTTTCACTCATTTTACTAACTGCTGTAGCATAAACAAATTTCATGTCGACACTTCATTACCGATCGATTCCATCTTTCTTTAGTAATGAGATCTCGCAATCATTAATTTTTTCAAATATTCTTGTTCTTCTTCTGGAAGTTTACATTCCATATTGGAAAACCATTTAACTTTAAAGATTCTTCTAGATTCTAATCACTCGTATTTTTCATCTCGATAGATTTAAACTTTCTAATTTACGAGGATTCTCATCATTGGAATCGACAGTTCTACCACTTAACAAATAGACCTTAATTTAAAAAATAGTGGTAGTTGATCCTTCAAGGATGCAATATCAAAATTTTAAACATTAACAGCCTTTTACATTAACATAGTGACATTTCTGGTCATATAAGTGTTGAACATTATCTCTTGAACTTCAAGTTCATATTATCGAGGATCTAATGAGATAATTATGTCATCCATTTAATTTATGAATCATCTATTTTCACGTCTCTCCCTAAAGTTGGGATGACTAATTCATCAAACTGATAGTCAGCCAATCGAATAGTAAATAAATCTCCAATTGGAGTAACTAACTCGTCAAACAGACAATTAGCCAATCGAATAATAAAAACCAACATCAATACTCCTAAATACTACAGTTGCAAACAATGAACATATATATTCTTAACCTCTTCCAGGGTCTCATAGGAGAATTAAAAATACACATTTAACTAAATTAACTCTGTAAGTCATTCGCAACTTCAGGTTGCAAGTAAATAATAAGCATACGTGTGGCTTTCTCGTAAGCGCACCAGTTAATACCCTAATTATTAAATAATTTTACAATATGTGCAAATAAACCCACTAATGTTATTATATGCTTTGTACTATGCCATATATTCCGTCCGAATTTTTCTGGTAATAGTGTGGTAATCACTTCACACAAATATATAAGTATATATGAATTCAACAGACAGGAGAATCTCCTGGCTCTTCATGATAGTCATAAATTCTTTGACCTTTTATGGATCGTAATAAAACCGGGATGGCAAGCCAGTATTCTCAAAAAACTAAATCAATATAATCAGTAAACTTCTAGTTATATCATATATAAATCACATTCTAATGCTGAGTACTTTAACTCACAAAAATAAATGTCACATGAGATTTCCTTCTAGAAAATAAAGTTCATAATGTACAAATATCTTATATCACTTTCTGGCATTCAAAAAAATTTTCTCGAAATATTGGTGCAAACATTTTATTTGCTCATATTTTATTTACTCTTCTGGAGCCATATTTACAAATTCTCTTCTGGAGATAGTAATTAAGTATGCCGGTCAATTCCTAGTCACAGGAACATTTACTCTAACGGACTATAGGAGTATTTGTGTATTCTGTTATTTCATTCTACCAAAGTATTCTTACTCTCCTGGAGCACACATATAAAGCATTACATAACGAATTTTTTCCTTAAATATATTTTCTTATATATACCTGGACAAAAATAAACCTTCCAAAAATTTTGTGGACAAACTTATATGTCCCGGATTTAGGAAATCCGAATGGGGGAAAAACTCGGATTTCCGAAATCCGAACCTCTCTAAACTCGGATTATAGAAATCCAACTTTGTGTTACGTAAATCTGATATTAAGTTAATGACAGAAATTAGTGTAATTAATCTAAATCCGGATTTTCTAAATCCGTATTTACGAATAAAATATTAATTTCAGGATAGAAAAAAAAATGTGTTGAAAAATTAAATTTAGGAAAATCCGGATCACGGTAATCCGAATGAATGCAGATTCGGATTACCGTAATCCGAATCTCCTCTGTTTTCTGCAAAATGCTAACTCTCAGTTGGCTATATACTCGGATTTACGAAATCTGAATCCTTTACAAAAAGTCTGAGTTCGGATTTCGAAAATCCTAGTCTATGTCAGAACTGAAAAAAAAATTGGACTGGTTTTAACCAATCCTAAACCTGTTTACAGCACTAACAACAATGAAACATTGGAAAACAGAAATTTAATGGCAACAAAACAATAAACGACATTCGATTAACAACAAAACAAATCAAGTTTCATACCAAAATCAATACAAAAACTACTTTAAATGTGCAAAATACATCAAAGGTCTCATTTTTTCCCTTTTCTTTTATTGTGCGCATCTGGAGTGTATTTATTTGGGCCCTGCCGGATCCTGTCTCCCCTCTTCAGATACGTGAGTATTGAACTCTGTTGTGGTTGCGACTGTCCACCAAACTGAGGCTCGGGTTGGGGTTGGGATTGGGACTCCCCCATGGTGAGAAATTTGACTCCTGGTTGTGGTTGCGACTGTCCACCAAACTGAGTCTCAGGTCCACCAAGGTCAAACTGAGTCTCGGGTCCACCAATGTCTTCAAATTGAGTCTCGACCTGGATGTGCGAGCCTCGAAAAGAATGTGTTTGATCCTCATTTTGTTGACCCTCAATTTGTTGTTGCGATGTCCGAGGGGGGATTGGGACCTTCCTCTTTCTTCCTCCTCCAATCTTATCTCTCGACCACGGTTTTGCTTTTTTACCCGGCGGAGGTTGTGAGGGCAAAGATGGATCTTCATCAACCAGGATTTGGGTATCCTCCACATCCATCTCATCATTTGCACCCAGGGTTAAAGCAGCATGTGTTTGATTGATGATATCGTCCAAATGCTTGTCGAGTTCTTCGTCTAGGAGATTCTCATCTTCTCGTTTTTCTCTAAATTTCTCAGAACTCACGCGAATGTTGTTCAATACTTCACCGTGAAAAGAAATTGGGACGTTAATTAAGAGAGTAAAATTCTAAAAAAAATAAAAATAAAAAAAATAAAATGAAAACTTAAGAAATAAAAAAAAATAGAATGAACTCACATATAATTTCACTCGGCTCGAAGAAGTCTCGTATCCTTGAGGTTCATAATTTTTGGGATTGGATATCAATCTGACAGTGTTCACCATGAACCATTCATAGTACCCCTCATATACGGAGCCATGGTCTCCTTCCTCCAAATCTCGTAGCACGTACTCTTCTCTCCTATTCCAATGACGATGTACTGCGGAATGGTGGTCCACCCAATTGTTGCTAGGATACCCAGACATACTGTGGGCGTGATCGAGAAGAAATGCTGTATTATCTTTAATCATAGGGCGCTTGGGAACATCCTGTATGTATCCAAATTGTCTCACAACTCTGCCCGACTCGTGGGGTTCCGTAATAGCCCAACAGAACATCCAACACCTGGTCGTCCAAATGGTTTGGCCTTGTGTACAGAAATCAGGGAGTCTATGAAGGACCTTTGCATATGGTTGAGACCGAAACTGCACGAAAAGAATTTCATTAGATGGTATAACCAGAATGAAAAGAAATTCAAAATAAATATAAATACCAAATTACAAGTACTTACATCTTCAACACGCAGGCTTGTTAATTGATCTCTAAAAGGTGCAGTGCTGCTCCTTGAGGCGTCTCTGTAGGTGTACCTACATTCCCACCTTAATGAACAAAGGGGTACATTTGAATTAGTAAAAAAAATGAATAAGAAACAAATCGATGGACAGTGAAATTCTCAGGGAGTGCGCGGCCCATCTCATCTTCGAAAATATCACCATTGACATATTGGCCATTTATTGGGCTGGCCGGAATCCCAAATAAGCCTTACATCGATCCCGCCATTCATCTGCACTCCGGCTAACTGTCGTCCCGTACACCGGGTCACCATCCACCCGAATACCAAAGAGGAACTCGACATCCTGTAGTGTCACAGTCGCCTCTCCGAAATTGAAATAGAAAGTGTGGGTTTCTGGCCTCCACCGTTCCACCAACGCGGTAATGAGACCGAGATCCACTCTTTTGTAGCCTACTTTCATGATCCCCTCAAAACCGGCTCTCTTAATGACTTCCTTAACCTCCTGTGCCGTATTTTTGTATATCCCCCAAAAATCGCTGTCATATATACGGCCCTTGAGGCGGAATGTTTTAATGTCCGGTATCTTATTCTCATAGACAGCTTGGGACCTATGCTTTGTTTGACGATATAGCATTTTATCATATATCGGTCCCAGGTGAAGATGTTTAGGTTAATATTCATATTGTGAGCCCGATGCCGGCTGCGCCATTTCAATCCCACACAAGGTAACCAAAGAAAACATCAATGCCCTAGCTCATTATTTGGCCAAATCCAACACAAACCAATTCAAAATTCACACACCACAACAATACACATTCGGCGAAAAAAAATCCAACACATATCCATTGAACCAAAGTCAAGCCACTTCAACCAACACTACACTAATCAAATAGCTACACTAATCAAATCCAACACAAACCAATTCAAAATTCACACACCACAACAATATGCATTCGGCGAGAAAAATTCAACACATATCCATTGAACCAAAGTCAAGCCACTTCAACCAACACTACACTAATCAAATACCTACACTAATCAAATCCAACACAAACCAATTTAAAATTCACACACCACAACAATACACATTTGGCTAAAAAAATCCAACACATATCCATTGAACCAAAGTCAAGCCACTTCAACCAACACTACACTAATCAAATAGCTACACTAATCAAATCCAACATAAACCAATTCAAAATTCACACACCACAACAATACACATTCGGCGAAAAAAATCCAACACATATCCATTGAACCAAAGTCAAGCCACTTCAACCAACACTACACTAATCAAATCCAACACAAACCAATTCAAAATTCACACACCACAACAATACACATTCGGCGAAAAAAAATCCAACACATATCCATTGAACCATTGTCAAGCCACTTCAACCAACACTACACTAATCAAATAGCTACACTAATCAAATCCAACACAAACCAATTCAAAATTCACACACAACAACAATACACATTCAACGAAAAAAAATCCAACACATCTCCATTGAACTAAAGTCAAGCCATTTCAACCAACACTACACTAATCAAATACTTACACTAATCAAATCCAACACAAATCAATTCAAAATTTACACACCACAAAAATACACATTCGGGGAAAAAAAAATACTACATTCGGATTTCAGAAAAAAAAATTGAAAAACAAAAAATTAAAAAACTTACCGGGAGTATTGTTGGCCTTGTTGAATGGAAGGTAGCCGGGAGGAGTGGAGGGAATCGCCGGGAAAAATGGAAGGAGTCGCCGGGAAGAATGGAAGGTAGCCGGGAGGAATGGAGGGAGTCGCCGGGAGGAGTGGAGGGAGTCGCCGGGCCGGGAGTCACCGGGAAGAATGGAGGGAGTCGCCGGGTTTAGTTTTAGGTTTTTGTAAACCGGGAATTGGGGGAAAAATGGGAGGGGGAGGAGTTGACCGGCTTTATATACTCCCGTCAAACTCGATTTCTGAAATCTGAAACTACAACATCCGGATTTCAGAAATCCGAATCTCCCCTGTTTTTGTCAAATTGCACACTCTCGGTTGCTATCCTCAATTCGGATTTCCGAAATCCGAATCCTTTGCTACATGAAATAGGTCTTGTTTCGGATTTCGAAAATCCGAATCTCCCCTGTTTTCCTCAAATTGCACACTCTCGGTTGCTTTCCTCAATTCGGATTTCCGAAATCCGATATCCGAAATTAGTACAAATTGCATAAACACGGATTTCAGAAATCCGAATGCTTTGCTGCAGGAAATCGCCCCGGTTCCAGATTTCGAAAATCCGGGCTTAATACAAAACGCGTACTTTCTGATTTCGGCAATCCGAAGCCTTTACCAAAACCTTAAAATGAGTTTTTCTCACAATCCCAAAACCTGTTATGAACAACTAGTATATATTTCATCACAATCACAACACTAGCACCAACAATTTAATGTTAACTTTACAATCCGAGCAATTCAATGTTAACATTACAATCCGAATTTATCAAAACATAAATTTGTCCACGTCTATTTAAATAATTGTCATTCCAAATAACTTGCAAGAACACTAATGGACTCTCAATTCTAGCTGTCATTCACAGGTCTTCTATCTACTCCTGGGTGCGAGTTAGGACAAGAATTGGTATCATGACCTTGTTGTCCACATCTCCAACATCCCCCCCGGCTCCGACGTCCCCTTTAATCAATTTGCATTCTATGTTTCCTTTTTTGTCTTCGTCCCGGTCCCGCATGTAACACAAAACGCTCATAATTCGGAATGATGTTCCAATTGACCATCAGTCATTTTCTTCCCCACGAATTCGGGTGGTTTGCTGCGAAACAGGCTATTTTCATAGACGGATATGGGACGGAACGGTCTAGAGCCTTGTGGAATTCTCCTGTCAAATCTTGAATACTCTGGAATTCTCTAGTGAGGCCCGTAACTCTCTAAAAATGAGTAGAACCATGTGGAAGCTACCCGAGTTTGCTAGAACCATGTGGAGAATTCTAGAGACTTGTAGATATTTTGGACTTAGAATATTTTATGGTAGGAATTCTCTAGAATTCCATTATTTTATTATGTACATAGAATTCTCTAGAATTCTTTGGGACTTGGGGTTTGCCTATAAATACCCCATGCCCCCTTCATTTGTAATCCATCCAAGCTTTGAGTAGAGTTCTCAAGCATTCCTTAAGCTCTCTCGTGCCTTCATCGTTCTTTCACTTTCAACCTTTTTTAAGTTTTTCTTTGCCTCCGTTCTTTAAAGCCTTGCCTAGTTTTGCACGCTTTGGGGGTCTTAAGGCTGAGCTAGCACTTGATCGTTAGTTGTTTTGTGCTAGTGCCGCACGGACGGTACTTTGAAAAAGTAAGCCCGCAACAGTTGGTATCAGAGCCTCGGCTCGATACTTGGTGTGCTACATCGTCTACGCTTCCGTTTGTTGGTTTTCTTTCGTGCATAAGCTATGTCCAACCCTTTGGAGGTCGTTCAAGGGTCGGAGCTTGAGGGGGATCACGTTTCCCGCGAGGTGGGGAGGACCACCCGCAAAGGAAGCCGCAAGGAGAAGTCGGTCGTTAGGGAGCCGATGGTGGAATTCGAGAAACGGCTTGCCAAGCTAGAGCTTGCTGTGGCCCACCACCAAGACCGTTGGGACGAGCACCCTGAGGTGGTAGCAGGGGTCGTCGAAGCTCGCATGGAGCGATTCGCAGGGGAATTGCAAGAGGTCATGCAACAAATGAAGGACGACATGCTAGGGACGCTCAACGAAATGGTGGAACGTTGCAACAAGTCGAAGGAGGAAAGCCTTGCTTGCGTTGCCGCCCTCCAAGATGACTTCAGCCGGCCTACGGGGGAGCTGGAGACTTCTCGGGCAGAATCGGCACGTCTTAAGGCACGGCTTGACGCCATGGTCGTGCAAGGGACAACCGGGGCCGTAGGGACGGTTCCAAGGCTTGAAGCGCCCAAGCCGGACGAATACTAGGGCAGCCGTCGCTTGAGGGACGTAGAGAACTTTCTCTACAGCATGGAACAGTACTTTGGGGCTATGAATATCATGGACGACTCGGTAAGACTCTTCCAAGCCTCTCTTTATCTTAAAGATAGTGCTTTATCATGGTAGAAATGTATGATGAAACCAGTGGGGGACGGAGACCCGGTCTTCACCACGTGGGATGGTTTTAAGGAAGAGTTTAGAAAGTATTTCCTACCCGTGGATGCGGAAGAAGAAGCCCGGGCCAAGCTTCGTCGTCTGCACCATAGGGAAGGCCAAATCCAGGAATACGTTAAGAAATTTTCGGACTTGATGCTTGAAATTCCAGATCTCTCGCCCAAGGAGGTGTTCTTTACTTTCATGGACGATCTCAACCGTTGGGCCAAACTTGAGCTACAACAGAGAGAAGTCCAGGACATCGATCGGACGTTAAAGGTGGCCGAGTCGCTTGTTGAGTTCCAAAAGAAGGATAGCTCCAAGGACAAGGGCAAGAAGCCGTTCCAAGGCAAAGGTGGGGGAGACAAAGGGAAGTCTTCCACACCCACGAAACCGGCAGCCGACTCCACAAAGCCGTCTTCAAGCAAGGAGACCAAGGGGGACAAGCCAAAGAAGTTTCAAGGGTGCTTCTTGTGCGGGGGAGCGCACATGGCACGCGATTGCCGGTCTCGTTCGAAGTTGGCAGCATTGGCGCAAGGTTTGTGCCAAAAAGAGGAGAAACGGGTCGCTTGCATGAAACGGCTAGACGCCGTGCATGCCAAGGCCGAGACACGTCAAGGCCGTCTTTATATGGAGGCATCGTTCACAAACGGGTCTAGATGGGGCATGCTAGACACGGGGGCCGATACGAGTTATCTCACGGAAGAGGTAGCCCGTACGCTTGAAGTCAAGTGGACACCTAGCAAAGGCCGTTTCAAGGGTGTGAACGGCGAATGGACAGGTCTTGTGGGCGAAGCAAGAGACGTGCCTCTTAAAATCGACAACTGGTCAGGTACGGCTAATTTCTCCATTGCACCTATGGATGATTATGGTCTTGTGTTTGGCATGGAGTTTTTAGACCAGGTGAAGCCGATCATCGTGCCTAGCAATGACACGATGGTGATCCTCCAAGGCGAGAAGCCTTGTGTGGTGAAGTTTAGGCGCGAAAACGAGATTAGCCCTTCCCAGCTGAATAAGGGGCTAAAGCGGGGTGAACACACCTTTGCCACCATGGTGTTTGAGGAGGAACCATGCACGGAGGAGCCGAAAAAAGAGGAATGGATCCCGCCTCCTACCGAATGGATCCTTGCTGAGTTCGAGAATGTGATGCTTGACGATTTGCCCAAAGGTCTTCCACCAAGGAGGGAGGTTGATCATGCCATCGAGGTGGTGGACGGGGCAAAACCGATAGCCAAGGTGCCTTATCGTATGTCTCCTAGCGAGCTGGAGGAGCTCAAGGTGCAAATCAAGGAGCTACTTGAATCGGGTCATGCAAGGCCGTCTAAGAGTCCGTGGGGTTTGCCGGCCTTGTTCCAACGCAAGAAAGATGGGACGCTACGTTTGTGCATCGACTATCGGGCGTTAAACAAGCTAGCCGTGAAGAACAAGTACCCTATCCCACTTATAGCAGACTTGTTCGACCGGCTGCAACAGGGACGAATCTTTTCCAAGCTGGACTTGCGGAAGGGATACTACCAAGTACGCATAGCACCCGGTGATGAACCGAAAACGGCCATGGTGACAAGGTATGGCTCTTATGAGTTTCTTGTTATGCCGTTCGGTTTAACTAACTCCCCAGCCACGTTTTGCACTTTGATGCAACGCGTGCTAGCCGATTTCATTGATAAGTTTGTTGTAGTATACTTGGACGACATCGTCATCTATAGTAATACAATAAAGGAGCATGTGGAGCATCTTAGAGCCGTTTTCCAAGTCCTTAGGGAAAACCAGCTCTATGTTAAAAGGGAGAAGTGTTCCTTCGGCCTTGAAGAGGTGTCGTTCTTGGGACACATCATTGGTGGGGGCCAAATCCGCATGGATCCGGCCAAAATCAAGGCTATCGTGGAGTGGGAGGCACCCACGAAGCCAACAGAGCTGAGATCGTTTTTGGGGCTTGTTAATTACTATCGGCGATTCATTGAAGGGCACTCCGCCATAGCCACTCCATTAACAGATCTCTTGAAGAAGGGGCAAGCTTGGTGTTGGACACCAAAACACCAAACAGCGTTCGAGGCTTTAAAGGACGTCGTCACTCGAGAGCCAGTCTTAGCTCTCTCTGATTTTGAGAAACCGTTCGAGGTATGCACGGACGCTTCGGACTTCGCCATTGGGGGCGTTCTCATGCAAGATGGTCACCCGATCGCCTTTGAAAGTCGCAAGTTGAACGAGACCGAGAAAAGGTGGCCGACGCACGAGAAGGAGATGTTGGCTATAGTTCACTGCCTTAGAGTTTGGGAGCATTACTTGAAGGCTGCCACACCGTTCAAGATCAAGACAGACAATCGGGCAGTGAGCTACCATCAAAGCCAACCTAAGCTTTCAAGCAAGCAAGCGCGTTGGTTGGACTTCTTGGCCGAGTTTAAATACGAGCTTGAGTATAGCCCGAGGAAGACTAACCACGTGGCCGACGCCCTAAGCCGAAAGGCGTGTCTTGTACCAATCGTTAGCATACCCGAAGGGACGCTGGTTGATCGCATCAAGAAGGGTCTTGAGCACGACCGTCAAGCCCAAAGGTTCATGGAGCTCGTGAAGGAAGGCAAGACAACGCGGTTCTGGCTTGAGGATGGGATACTTTATACCAAGGGGAACCGTTTATACGTGCCCGCATTGGATGGACTTAGAAGGGAGATTCTAAGGGATTGCCATGATAGCCGTTATGCGGGTCACCCAGGTACACATCGCACACTTGCCTTAGTACATAAACGGTTCTACTGGCCTTGCATGCGGGAAGACGTGGAGACATATGTAAGGACTTGTCTAGTTTGCCAACAAGACAAGATCGAGCAAGACCACCCGCATGGCTTGTTATCACCCTTGCCTATCCCGGAACGCCCATGGGACAACGTTTCGATGGATTTCATCGTGAGCCTGCCCGTTTCCGAGGGTCGCACCAACATACTTGTTGTGGTAGACCGTTTGTCTAAGTATGGGGTCTTCATACCCGCCCCAAAAGAGTGCACCGCGGAGATAACAGCCAAACTCTTTCTTAGGCATGTGGTGAAGTATTGAGGGCTGCCTACATCGATCATAAGCGACAGGGACTCAAGGTTCACCGGCCGTTTTTGGCAAGAACCCTTTCGTTTGCTTGGGACGGAGCTCAGGATGTCTACATCTTTGCACCCGCAAACGGATGGGCAGACGGAGCGCATCAACGGCCTCTTGGAGGTGTACCTTAGGCACTATGTGGCAGCCAACCAGAAAGATTGGGTACGTTTGCTAGACGTTGCCCAATTTTCCTATAACTTGATGCGGAGTGAGAGCACGGGCAAAAGTCCGTTTGAGATTGTCCTTGGTTTCCAACCGACTATGCCTAAGGACATTCTTGGGGGCTACAAGGGCAATAGCCCACCCGCATACAAGTTTGCCAAAGATTGGCAAGAACGGGCTGACGAGGCAAAACTCTACTTGGAGAAGTCGGCCGCGCGCATGAAGAAATGGGCGGATAAGAAACGGACCCATCGCGAGTTTGAAGAAGGCGACCAAGTCTTGGTGAAGCTTTATGAGCATGGACGGAGCCGTAGTCTACACAAGGGTCTCATGCGCAGATACGAGGGTCCTTTCACCGTTCTTAAGAAAGTGGGTTCGGTTGCTTACAAGCTGGAACTATCCGAGGCCTTTTCAAGGCTTCATCCAGTCTTTCATGTGAGCCTACTTAAGCCATACCGCAAGGACCCAGAGGACGAACAATGGAACGTTTCCTCAAGGGCACCAGCTGGCGTAAGCGAGCACAAGGAATGGACCGCAGAGGACATCCTTTCTAAGAGGATCGTTTGAGGCAAGAGCGGGACAGCGACTAAAGAATACTTGGTGAAATGGAAGAATTTGTCAATGAGTGAGACGAGTTGGGAGCCAATCGAGAAGCTTTGGCAATTCACCAAATTGATCGAGGACTATGAGGAGAATCGTGCACCCGTTCCTATCAACATTGCCTTCGAGACTTAGGTGCATCGGGGCGATGCACCGTTTTGGTGGGGGAGGATGTCACGGATAGTTTTTCTTCCCCCCGAATTCGGGTGGTTTGCTGCGAAACAGGCTATTTTCATAGATGGACATGGGACGGAACGGTCTAGAGCCTTGTGGAATTCTCCGGTCAAATCTTGAAGACTCTAGAATTCTCTAGTGAGGCCCGGAACTCTCTAGAAACGGGTAAAACCGTGTGGAAGCTACCCAAGTTTGCTAGAACTGTGTAGAGGATTCTAGAGACTTGTAGATATTTTAGACTTAGAATATTTTATGGTAGGAATTCTCTAGAATTTCATTATTTTATTATGTACATAGAATTCTCTAGAATTCTTTGGGACTTGGGGTTTGCCTATAAATACCCCATGCCCCCTTCTTTTATAATCCATCCAAGCTTTGAGTAGAGTTCTCAAGCATTCCTTAAGCTCTCTTGTGCCTTCATCGTTCTTTCACTTTCAACCTTTCTTAAGTTTTTCTTTGCCTCCGTTCTTTAAAGCCTTGCCTAGCTTTGCGCTTTGGGGGTCTTAAGGCTGAGCTAGCACTTGATCGTTAGTTGTTTTGTGCTAGTGCAGCACGACCGTTACTTTGAAAAAGTAAGCCCATGACAATTGTTCCTCATCGGGAACCAGAACAAAGCCCGTGTAATCAAATTGTCTGCGCCACGTTGGAAGACGCCACACACTATGGTATAGATCAATAGGCCGATCCCCTTTTCTCCGGCAAACTTGGAGTGCGTGCGTACAAGGCATCTGGTACTCTTGCCACTTCCTGCACGAACACCTATGTTCATCGTAGTTCACCGTATGCAAAGACCCACCCCTGCCACTTAGCCGTGTTGCAGTAACAACCCGCCACATAGCATCATCACCATCAAAAGGAGTGGCTTCAAAATTGGCTGCTTTGTCGTTCATTTTCTCGTATTTTTTCCATAACTCAGGAGGGATCGGTGTCATGCAATTTCTCGCAGACAATTGTTCTTCTCTGTAGGATTTCATAGTTTTGCGAAAGGTTGCATCGATCAAGGCTCTAATTGGTAAAAACCGGATCCCTTTCAACGCATTGTTGTGCATCATGTCATCTCACAATTTCATGAAGGCTGTGAGCTTTCAAAGACACACGCATATTCCACTCACATGATGGTTCACCATCCTCACTTTTCACATTTAATGTTTTGCACCGCACAGCCCACGTCGTTGGACTACTCGCAGCGACCGTATATTCCCTTTTATGATGGATGTTCCATAATTTAACAGCATGCTTTGCTTCTGATTGAGATTTGAAACAAACACCAATATCCATTCCTTCGGGCATCTCATCCCACATCTTAAGAGCAAACTCATCCTTGTCCACACATGAGGCATCTCATTTCCCCATCTTACTATATACATGGCGTCGGGGCAATGGATTACAATCCCTTTCCTCATTTTCCAACCTTTCATCATCACTTTCTTCAAAATCACTCTCTCCGGAGACATAACAGTCTTCTTCGCTTTCACTTGGAGCTATGTAGTCAGAATCCGACTCTTCCCGGTAGTCATCTTGTGCAAATAAAGGTGTCTCATCTTCATCACAGTTTTGAGAAGTACTAGTACGTTCCCCCCTTGGAAAACCACCAAATGACACGTTTTCCAAACTCGCTTCTCTTTCTTCTTGAGTGATATCTTCAAATCTATGTATAAATCCAAACATGACATTGGATTTACACGGTTCATGAACTGTACATGCGAATCATTCTTGATCTTCACTACGCCTAGCACTGGGACTATCGAAAATCAAAGAAAGGTGGAGTTTCACGTGTGCTGGATCCCAACCAAGTGTCATACAAATCTTACTAATCAATCCCTCATATGACAACCTTTCCTCAATAAACAAACCATCATCCGGCATATTCGAAAAAGTGTTGATGCTACCATTCTCTATCACATACTTGCTTGTATGATACAAATTAAGCATGTATGATACGTTACGTGCCATTGATAACTGTTAAAAAAAAAGAACATCAATAACTAATCATTTCTTAATAACAAAATCAACAAATACACCATACATACTCCATTCATAATTTAAAAAACCTATAAAATACTAAAATACTTATAAATCAACTTCCATATCTCATGAATAACTATGATTTCTCATCTCTAACCTCAAAATCAACACCTAAAACATCCAAACAACCAACCAACATAAACCCTAATCTATCATACATCATTCTAACAATCAAAATAACACAAAACTAAACTAAATAACATGGTTTGCAATCTAACCTCTTTCAAATAACGATTCCCACGTATCTAGAGGCAAGAATGCATCAAAAGCTCCAATTCGCCCTTGTTTGAGCTGCAAAAATAGAAAATCAAACTTAGTTCTTGAATGAGAACTGTCTGAATTTTTTTTTTTCTTTTATAGCACGTTAAACTCAGGTTTACGAAATCCGAGTCTGTAAGTAACTCGGATTTTAGAAATCCGAACTACCGTGGCCTCGGATTTCCTGTATCCGAGTTTGGTCAATTTCGGATTTTTTAATTCATTTTTTGGTCCTCCAATTTGGGCACATGCCTACTTCCACCAACCAAAATTAAAGGCAGTCGGATTTCCAAACTCCGAATACGGAAAACCGGATTACGGACTTCCGGTTTTTGGATTCAAAAATTTTGCGCCTCGATTTTCTTTTTTTCTTTTTTCTTTTTGTACACTCGGATTTTGTAAATCCAGGGACTACTGTTTATTTAAGGACTCCAGGTCCTGGACTCCTTATTTGAGTTCAAATATTTCGCGCCTCAATTTATTATTTTTTAATTAAATTCGGATTTCAAAAATCCGAACGGCACTGCTTATTTAAGAATTCTTAAAAACTATTATTCAACAAAATTTATTTAATTATTATTTTATTATTAAATATAGGCTCGGATTTACGAAATCCGAATCTTTAATTTTAATTAGAACTCGGGTTTCAGAAATTCGAGGGATATATTTCTGTCCACTAATATTCTGAAAAATTCAAATTTGTCCACGTTTATTTTAATTAATTTTTTTTTTTGGAAAAAAACCCATTATATAACTGATGCTCTACAGGAGATTTCATCCAATTTTATTATGGAGAAATGTACTTACATATTGCCAGTAGTTTGGGAGAACTCACATTATTGTATTTTGCCATAGCAAATTCTTCTCTTCTGGAGATTTTATCTAATATTGTAAAGAAATTCATATAGATGCGCTACAGGAGCATTAGATCAATTTTGATCTAATAAAAGAATGATGACATTGCCTGAACTCGTAAATTATAATTACTAATCTAAAATATAACATAAACTACCACTAGATGTTTTCATTATGAACAGATAACTAATATCGCCTTCAAGGTGATCATCCACAAATAATTCTGATTCTTAATTTGTTCAGCTTCTGAGAGAACATATAACTAACATCCATAATAATACCGTTGACATTTTTATTAACATAAAAAGTTTTTTGGTTTTTGACAGAGAGTAACAATATGTTTTCAGCACAAAGTTGATATGCGATGATCTTTTATGCTATAACAATATCACTTTATATCTTTTACCTTCTTTGCTCTCTTCAACTTTCAAACTTTAGGTGGATTTTTTTTTATTCATTAAAATTTCTCACTTCTGGTGATTAGAAATATTTTTCATATCATTACCAATTCCAAATAAAATTTGAGACTTCAATGTGTCAACTATTAAATGTCATGATAATCGCAAATGCAGTCATCCAACTTGGACGGGTATAACATTATTTGCAACAAGACTCAATAGTATATTCAATACTAACAAGAATTATATAACTACTTCAAAAGCAACTTTCTAATTGTTCTTGTTATTAATCATCCACTTCATGTGAAAAATATTATTTTTATATATGACTACCATATTGTAGTAGATTCAATATCACAATTTGACTCATAAAACGACGTAGTTGTCCACTTGCTTCAGGAAGTGAAAACTTTCAAAATCAAAGAGTAATGTGATTTCTTTAAATAAAACCATAATGATGCGTTTAATAAAAACATAATAAACTACTACTTTAAGAGCAATTCCTTCATGGCTTTTTGTCATATCGATATAACTTCTATATCGTCTATCTTCGTTCATATTTACCACTTCAAGTGGTTAGTTTATATGACAATGATATTTTAGCATATTGAAATCCACTTGCTTCAGGAAGTAAAGAAAATCTCGTTGAATATTTTTATGAAATTGCTATTAATGGAGCAAATTCAATACATGAAAAATTTATAATAGAAATGGCTAATACAGAAGCGCTTGGTTATATCCAATATTACAAAACAAGAAAAAACTTACCGCACTCCCTGATCTATGGATCGAAATTAACTTACCGCACTCCCTGATCTACGGATTAAAATTTTCTTAGTTAGATAGAGAGTTGTGCTGATAACGCGTTATAAATAAATATGAAGAACTGTAGAGAAAAAACAATAGAGGGAGAACAAGTTGAGAGAGAAAGAGAGAATTGATCTGTGTATAATTTCTGCAGAGACTAATCTCCTTTTATAGGCATAATAGATACAAAGATAATAGCAAATAGAGATAATATTTAACTGGTGATAAGATCTAATAAATATTATCTCTGTACAAAGAATTCTTGTGTAACTCTACTAGCTTAACAGAACTTATATTTTTCATTATCCTCCATCCCAAAAAATAATCTACATAAAGAAATAGAAATCAAATAGATTTTTTTTTATTGGGTAAAATAATTATTTTAAATTCTTATTTAATTAATTTGAATATACTTGTAAGAATCATTAAAAGTATCACATTATTTCACTCCCATTATTTTATAACATCAGGCATCATATTCCCTTACATTATATATTTTACTCAATATAGTAATAATGGGAAACACAATAAAATTATGATACATCCATTCCCTTTCCAGTGCAACGCACCCTTAGTGAGAATTGAAACCGGGTCCACTACCGAGAAACGCAGGATCCTAACTACTTGACTGTTATTCAATCCCGAATGGCACCTAGGATATTTTCTAATGTTTAGTAAAATTGTGAAATAGTCATTAATTTTATCTCAACTGAACAATAAGTTTTATCATATAAATTCTCAAAAATCGAATTAACATCATGAAATTACTTTGTGAATTACGAGAAATTATTCAGTGTATACGTTGCACCAAGTTAGCATATATATATGAAAACATATAGTTCCGCTGCAGCAGGTTAGCATATATAAAAACATATAGTTATGGGGGAGTCCATAATTTTAGGAGAGTAAATTAAAATTCATGGGGCGCAAAAAAAATTAATTATTTAACTTTATTATGATTGGTTTGATGTACTAAACAATAGGATATAGTAAGAAAAGAACGATGTCCAATGCTAAATAAGTAAGGCATCTTACTATTCTCTCTCTAAAATCTTCTCTCCCGCTTCTCTCTAAAATAACCATAATTTTGTCCGAACATTTTTTCCATGGCGGCGGCCTCCCGCCCACCGGATGAAAGCCGGCCAAACCCACCCTTCTTTGCACAAATACTAAATGGCACTAAACCTAATCCACGGTCGTTGATCCACCAAACAGAGAAAGCGTCAATGGAAGCCCCCTTCGTCACCTCAAAGCCAACTATCTTCAAAGGGGAACCAGCGTTCCTTTTGTCTAAGGAAGAGGATGACAAGCTCGCTACTCCTTTCCAATTCTCACTCACCGGAAAATTCTCAAAGGGGAGACCGAAGATGGACTTCTTATGGCACAATTTTTGTACAATTGGATTCAAAGGGAACTACTCTCTTGGCACGATAGATCACCGTCATATTCACATCCATTTTGATTTGGAAGAGGATTTCCACCGCTGCTGGATCAAGGGGATGTGGTCTTTTGATCACCACATCATGCGGGTTCTTAAGTGGACGCCACAATTCAATCCGGAGCATGAATCATCTATAGTACCTGTTTGGGTTGATTTCAAAGGACTACCAATCCATCGATTTAATGAAGAATATCTCAGAATATTGCCAGGTATCATCGGCGCTCCGCTCAAAATTGATGTTCCAACCCTAAACTTATCACGGCCTTCTATTGCGAGAGTATGTGTGGAAGTTGATCTGCTTCACGATCTTCCAAAGCGAATTCTTCTTGGAACGGAGGAGCATTCTTACTTTCAAAAAGTAACATATGAGAACCTTCCAAACTATTGCCTTGAATGCCGGAAAGTGGGGCATTCGATGAAAGATTGCCGGCATGGTAAACCTAAGGTTCCAATGGGTGAAAAGCCAAAGACAATTCTGACTAAGCAGAATAAACCAGCCCCAGCAACGAATGTTAATAACAATGTATGGAAGTCGAAGGAAAAAAGGTTGGAAGGGCCAGCAATGCAAGAAGACCTTCGGAATAAAACATCTACATCAGGTCTAACTGAAAAAGAAAAGGAGCAAACTCCAATTGATGTGGAAGATAAGACTATGCCGGTTCCTCCCATCTCTTCAGCAGAACGGAAGATCTCCAAGCAGCAGTTAAGTGCGATAATTCAAAATAACGACTCCGAGGAATGTAGCTGGGAAGTGGATGAAGCAGAAAAAATTTCAAACCCAAAGGAATCAGACTGTAAACAGCTTGCTGTTTTTATTCCGACAATTAATTATCTTCTCGGTTCGATGTATTGGAAGAGATGGATAATCATCAGTCTGATGACAATGAATATTGGCCCAAAAAGAGGTGATTGAGGATGCTGAGGATACTTCATCTGAAACAGAAGAGGTTCAAATTGCTTCATTATCAGGTCGAGCAAAGGAAATAATGGAACTTACTGAATATGCGCATGATGATAATGTAATTGGAAGTCAATCGGAAAACTATGATCTACAGCCTATAAGATTGGTGGTCTCTGATGATGAAAGTAAGAGGAAAAAACCAGGTCACCCAAAGGGATCAACTAAAGACAAGAAAATCAAGGGTAATAAAACTCGAAATTCGTCAAGACTCAACGGTGATTCTCCTTCCAAAGTTTCCAATGAGTAATCAAATCATATGGAATATTCATGGTATCGACAATAAGGCGTCTCTTCCCCGTCTAAAAAATTTAATTGCTATGCATTCTATCTCTTTTGTTTTAATTCTAGAACCTATGCTGCCACCTTCTGAAGTGGAGGAACTGAAAAATAAAGTTCGTTTTAAAGATGCGTATTCGTCTAATTCGAGGAAGATTTGGGTTCCTTGTTCTCAAGAATGGTCCTCACGGTTACTGAGAGGTTCAGATAAGGTTGTGCATTTGGAAGGGGAAAGTCATAAAACGGCAAAGAAGGTTTTGGTGTCGGCGGTGTATCCGAAATCCACACGACATGAGCGTCAGTTGCTATAATCCAAATTGCAAACTTATTCTGATCATGTTAATGGACGGCCGTGGATGATTGGAGGAGACTACAATGTGATTCACAGCTTGGATGAATATCAAGGGCGCTCACAGCCAGAACAAGGATCAATGGATGATTTCAATTCATGGATTACTGGATGTAGGCTACTGGAATTAAATTCTTTGGGCAATTTGTTTACTTGGAGAGGGAATCGACAAAATGGCCGTGTATTAGAGAGGTTGGACCGAATCTTGTTTAATCAGGAATGGTTGGATTATTTTCCCATCTCTTCGGTTCATCATCTAAACAAATCAGTGTCGGATCACGCACCTTTGTTACATCAATTTAGAATGGTAAGTGAAACTAGGCCGAGCATTTTTTGTTTTCAAAGAATGTGGATGAGAAGGGCGAATTTTCTGGAAGTTGTCAAGGAAAATTGGGATCAACCGCTTGTGGAATCGGGAATATTAAGGTTTTCTTTGAAACTTCGCCATTTAAAAGTCCGATTGAAGGAGTGGAATAGACCGAATTTGGTGATGTGTTTCAAAACTTGAAAAATGCAGAAGAATTAGTAAGATTGAAAAAATTGGAGTTCGACCAAAATGGAACTGAGGAGGCCAGAATTGAAATGCATCGTTTACAAGCACACTTGATGCTTAAGTTGCGAGAGCAAGATGACTTTCTAAAGCAACGATCGAAGTTAAAATGGTTACGGGAAGGAGATGCGAATACCAAGTATTTCCATGCTTTGTTGCTTGAAAAGAAAACTTGGTTAGGTATCCATAAAATCAGAGGCCACGATGGATCTCGGCTCTCTGACATGAAAGCAATTGAGGATGAGGCGGTTTTCTTCTTCAAGAATTCGCTGATCGAGGAAATGACTGAAAATCACGAGGAAGCAAGTCTGAGGATTTTAGCAAGTATTCCATCAATTTTAAATGGAGAAGATAATGCTTCTTTGCTGCAGCAACTATCACTTGAGGAGATAAAGGATGCGGTATTTAGTCTTGAACCAACAAGTGCTCCTGGAATCGACGGTTTTGGGGGTGAATTATATAGGCATTGCTGGCATATAATTTATCATGATCTTAGAGCAGCTTGTGAGGAATTCATGAAGGGTACCCCAATTCCTAGAGCCATAAGTAGCATAGTTATAACATTGATCCCGAAGAAGGTGACAACTACATCGTTTGCGGACTTCCGGCCAATTAGCTTGTGTAACTTCATCAACAAAGTGTTTACAAAGTTGCTCACTGAAAGGATGAAAAAAGTACTTCCTAGATTGATCTCGGAGGAACAATCAGCTTTCTTGGAAGGTCGCGACATTATGGATAACATTCTTGTGACTCAAGATCTAATTCAGTTCATTGATCAAAAGGTACGAGGAGGAAACCTAATTTTGAAATTGGATATGATGAAAGCTTTTGATCGAGTTTCATGGAGTTTTCTTCAACAGATTTTATTGAAGTTTAGCTTTCATCAAAACTTTGTAAATTTGGTTATGCTAAACCTATCACGGAGCTCGTTCTCAATACTTATTAATGGCAGTCCAGTTGGTTATTTTCAAGCTTCTCCTGGTCTAAAGCAAGGGGATCCACTCTCGCCTTATCTTTTCATCTTGATATCGGAAGCTCTAACTCGGAATATGAAAGTGCTGACTGAAAGTGGAAGAGTAGCCTTATATGGTATGCTGGCCAGACCGGTTGTACCATCCCATTTGTATTTTGCCTTATACGAAAGGCCTGAAGAGTTCTATGCAACAGCTAATGGTTTTCTTCCAAGATTATGAAGATGCCACTGGCCAAAAAATGAATAAGCAGAAGAGTACGTATCTTTTCTCGGACAAGAGTGGGGTGGAGCGAATTCACTGATTGAGAATACACTACAAATGAAGAAAGATGAATTTCCTTTCATGTATTTGAGATGCAAGCTATTCAAAGGAAGGAAAAAGGTTGAGTTCTTTAATCATTTGGTTAGATGCAATTGATGCTAAATTGTTGAACTGGAAAAACCATTTTTTTCCGCAAGGTGGAAGGTTGATGCTGATTAAGCATGTTTTATCCGCGATTCCACTCCGTATTATAGCTGCAATTGTACCTCCAAAATCAGTCCTTCAGTGCATTGAAAGAAAATGTCAAAACTTCCTTTGGGGTGAAAATGAAGAAGGAAGTAAACGACATTGGTTCACTTGGCATCACCTAACCTATCCGATTTCAGAAAATGGGCTGGGAATCCGCAACTTTGAAGATGTCACTCAAGTATTCTCCATGAAACTCTGGTGGAAGATCAAAACTAAACAAGGGATTTGGGCCAAGTTCATTAGTTCTCTATCGCCTACATCAAAGGAAAAAATAAGCTGGCTAAGAGTTACAAAAGTGGATCGTTTGGCTGCGCGGAAGAGCAAATTAGTTGTTTGCGACGATTCGTTCTCTGTTTGGCATGATCAATGGATGAATTCAGGCAAACTTTGGAATGATTCAGGCATCCCTCCAACATTAGATCTAACAATAAAAGATTTTTACATTTCCAAAGATTTTTTCTTGCTTGTTTTTTCAGGTCTTTTGGATGATCACAAGTTGGAGCAGCTGCGGAATTTGGAGCTTAACTTTGTGGATTAGCCAGATCGTGTGGCGTGGCAGCCAACTTCAACAGGAAATTTTTCCATAGCTTCTGCTTACAAGGAGGCTCAGCATCACAGAGAAGCAATTTCTTCCCTTAAAAAAACTTTTCGAATAAGCTTATTCCTTAAAAAATCTCATTTTTTTGCATGGAAACTTTTTAACCGTTTACTTCCTTTTCCTAAAATCTTGCAAAAAATTGGTTTGATATTGTGTCCTTCAAGATGTCTATTTTGTCAGGCAGATGAAGAAAGTATTGATCATATTTTTTATGCTTGTCAAAAAATAGAACCGGTTTGGAAATATTTTGCCTCACTTTTTGGAATTATGATTCCTAATAATGTAGGTTGGTGGAATAGTTTGCAAACCTAGCAAAGGATGGGTAGTTTTACCTCAGCAAAAAATTCAATAATGATGGTTCTTCCATTATTCCTTCTATGGGAAACTTGGAAGGCACGGAATAAAATTATTTATGATGGTACGCATTTTTCTTTTAATTTTTTCATAAAGGAGATCATGACTAATATCTCGAATATGTTGAGTGTTCATGGTTTAAAGTCGGAGACTATTGAGGAACAAAAGGAGTGGGAGGATCTCTTTAGAGTAAAGGTGCTCCGGCCAAAAACTAAAAAGATAACAACTCTATGCAGGAAACCTCCAGACCTTGGGAAAGTAGTGCTAAATACAGATGGGTCAGCTCTAGGACAACCGGGAGAAGTAGGATGGGGATACGTCATCAGAGGGGAGCAAGGTACTTTTTTTATTTGCACAATGCAGCTAAATGGGTATTGCTACAAGCTTGGAAGCGGAAATTGCTGGAATTTATTATGGACTCAGAGCTTGTGAAGAAAGAGGAATACGCTAGGTCATGGTCCAAATGGATAATGCAAGCATTGTCTCCTTGTTGCAGCGAGACAAAGACTTCCCCTGGAAGCATTATCAACAGTTAAGAATTATCCAACAAACTTTGAGGGCTACAAATTCTAAAATTGTTCATATCTTCCGAGAGGTGAATAGTGTGGCAGACGAGCTTACCAAAAATTCCTCAATGGGGATATCATTGCAATATAATTCTCATGAGTCTTTACTGGCATCATTAAGAGGTAAAATTTATTTAGATCGCAATCTCTTTCCTTATTTAAGAATTAGATAAAATGTTTATTGGCATAGATTAGGTAATTAGAGGAAAAGGAAGAGATGTCATTGGATTTATGTGTTAAATCTTTGTAATACATTCTCTTAGCATAGATTTTACTTTCAAAACTAAGAACTGACAGGGGATAGTTTTAGAACTATCTTTGTAAGCCAGTTCATAGACGTACTTTTGTTAAAGAACCGTCATGAGGTTTTCAGAAAAACTTTCTGTAAGACGGTCTCTTTTTGAATTGGGTAAGTCTTAAGCACTGTCTTTTGTAAATTTTCTCTTTATATTAATAAAATTGAGATGCACGCCAGGTACCGCTCTGGTTCACCTAAAAAAAAAGAATAGGATACAGTACATGTATAGAATATTTTTTTCATCAATCCCATTTAGAGTAACTATCTTGTTATCAACATCTATAGTACATAGTAAAGAAAAACCATTTTGTTGAAAAAAAGTACACGCTTCGTCACCAAAAAGCCCGTTTTCTGCCAAAACATATATTAAGTAATCCAATCACCAATTAAAGAAATTGATTATTTTGAATTTACCAATTAATAAAAACTTAGTTATTTTGATCCTAACAATTAGTTACAAACCTATATCAGATAACCCAATCACTTATTAAAAAAGATTCATACGATCAAGGCCACAAAATTAATTAGTTTGATCCTAACAATGAATATTTTTTGTCAACATAATAAGCCTACCAACCTACATAATTTGAACTATACTATATATTGATTATATAACATCAATTGGCTAATCAAACTTTTATTACTATTTAAACTATACTATCTATTAACTCACCCTTACACATTCTAATCGAAAATTTTGAAATAGTGGAGGGGGAGGGGAGGAATTTGGTACTCTTATTTGTTGCCATGAATTTCATTGTTGCTTCTTTGTTGAAAACTATTTTCGTTCTACACTACTAATCTTTAGACTATGTTGTTGGTTACCCGATTAGTTAGGATAGATATTTTTATGCTAATTGGTTTGTCCTTCCAAATGGCATTAGGAATACGATATATGATTCGTATCTTCGATTATCTATTTTGATCAAATTAGATCGGCCTTCCAAAAATTTGATTATTATCATCCCATAAATAGGGTTACGATCTAATCTGCAAATTTTTTGTACTATTCTTATTTAAGATATGGTTTTTTCCATAGTTTGATTTTTGCTTAAGTTTAGTTTTCTAGTCTTTATCAAGTATATTGATGTTTTGTTGTTCCAAATAGCATTATTACAAGTATAAAATCTGATTCATGTTTCATAGTAACTATTCAAAAGTCCCCGTAGATTGACAAATCACGCAATCTCTTCACTATATTGTGATCCTAATGCACGGTTTATAAGACTCGATTTGTAAACTCTGTACATTAATTGTCAGTTTTGTGTATGGTGCTTTCACATGCATCAAAAATATAATTATATCAATGTTGTTGTGTCGTATCTTCTGCAATTTATAAAAAAATAAGAAAATCATGTCTTATTTTTACTTCTTATTCAATTCTCTACTCCACTTTTCCTTTTTAGTTCGTGATAGAAGCAATATGCTGTTTACAAGCACATAGACCTTCTCATTTTTTCAAAAAAAAATCTACTTTGTTAAATTAAAATAATATAATAAATTAAAAAATAATATAAGGAGAGTATCTCTTTAGTATGTCGAACAAATAAATCCAAACTCTCGTCTTCGCAAAAATCTAGTCACTAAGTTGAGTTTGGGATTGGTAATTTAATTTCATTTATAACTTGTGAAAGAAAGAAAGTTGAGATCATTTTTTCTAATTTAAGAGATTGGTTCAATTCGTTTAAACTTGCGAAAATCTTGAAATTTTAGCTAAATCAATTATTTAACCAAATAAATTTTATAAATATGCTTTTGGGAACAATTCTAGTAACAATGTTGTCCTATTCTCAAATTTTATTAAATGTTATTTTAGATTTATATCAAAACAAAATTGTTGATCGTATGATATGAACATCTGAACCCGGCTAGGCATCTGCCACGCTGAGAATCTAGTCAATATTCATCAATATATCGTAATTGGAGAACTTATGTTTAATTTTGGTTGTTCTTCTCATACATAAACGGTTTTTCAAAAAAAAAAAAAAATTGTGCATTAACTTGTATGTTAATTTTTTTATGCGTTAATTAACTTTAGTAGCCTATTATTTAATTTTGTTGAAAAAAATTTTGATAAAAAATTTCTCCAATTTGTTTAATTATTTTCTCACTCATTTCTAATTCTCTTTATTTTTTAATAATAAATTAATCTTTATATCTAATTTTATGATAATAAATTATCATTTAACCTTTGATCTCCCTTCCACTAATTTCAAAAAAGATGGTGACCCAACTTACATTACTGGAGGTCCGATGAAGTAGGTTCAATAGGTAATAACAAATCAATATTGGCTTTGTACTTCAACATGTGATGAGTGCTTTAACTATTATTAATTGGAGGAATGAGTTTTACACTATTAATGAATACATATTTCTTAAGGATGGTGTAACTAAAACAGTGTACACTTGAAGAATCACCTATATGAGAGTGGAGTGAGGTCGCTTCTATAAGGCTTATTAACCAAACCCTTGGAACTATTATGAACTACCAAGCACGTGCATGACCGAAATAATACACACAAAATGCGTTAAAAAATTGTGGGTTGTAATGTGATTTGTAAAATCATTTTCATACGATTAAGAATTTATTGGTTCAAGAAATTTATTTCACCAATGATTCTGTTTGTCATGTTCTATCGACCTAGGTTTGATTCAAGTCCAGAAGATATCAAACTGATGCATTGTTGCTTCATAGATCCAATATTTATTTTACTACCTTTTGACATATGTGAGAGATTGTTGGCACTTATTAACATTTATTACCCATCTTATTTCGTTGTTAAAATCCCGCCTCTCTCTCCTCCTCCCTTCTTAAGATTTTGATATAAATCTTAACAATCTCCAACAAATATGATATATCAATTATTATCTTTCAGTATTCCTCTAATAAATTATATCACCATCTACTTATGAAGTGAAATTCGAAAAGAGAAATATTAAGAAGAACGGATGAAGCTTTTTGGCAACATGCATATTGGTTTGTTCATTTATGTAGTTCAAAATCTGATTGCATGTTTTCACCTCTAATATTGTGGAGGTTGCAGCTTCCAATAATATTGATTATGCTTATGTATCCCTTCTTAGGATATTGTGTACTCTGTTGCCCAAATTCTTTGCATTTTTAATTCCTATAAAACTTTAATTTTGTATCTCTTCTGTTCAAGATTTTGTGTGTTGAGAGCTTGTGAGAGTGAAAGATGGTGATGACCTTAAAGAGACAATTCTTTGCATTGGTTACTTTGATAAATTAAATAATGCTTTTCTAATTTAGTGATAATATTTTGTAACAGTTAGCAGGTTTGCATGGAGATCCATTTCTATAATTTTTTAATTGTTTTATTTCATAATAAATGATAAATGACTTTAAATTCTTGAGTTGAATCACGTTGCATTTGGTCTCTTGTTTATGAAGCAGGAAAAAGTTAATCTCTCTGAGAGGTAATTTTTTTTTTTTTTTGTAAAAGTATTTGTTTTTTTGAAAAATATAGTTCTTGGAGAAATCTTGGATCAAAACTAAAGAATTGAGCAATCGCTGAGTGGTTTTATCTTTCTTACTCAGATTATTCATTTTGTTACAATTTCTTTACTTGTTTTGCTGAATTTTTTATTACTCATTTGTAGTTAATTTTTTATTAAGACCAACTGATGATGTGTTGTGTTTAATAATATGAAGTTGTAGTTAATTGTTTATGGGTTCACTCTTAATTGAGGTTTTGTTAGTTTGGGCCCTTCCGTCTACAACAAGAATGCCAACCTTTTAAATGCAACACTTAGTATAACAGATTACAAACTCATCATTTTATGATAGATTTTACAACTGTTGTATTGTAAATTTGACTAGTTTAGCTGCATCTGTTAGTTCATTTTTCTCATGAGTATTTCAGATGATTTTATAAAAACATGTCACATCCCAACAAAATCTTGTTTCGTTTTTAATACACTTTTTTACATTCTCAATAGAAAAATACTTCAAAACACGCACCAAAAAAATGATCTAAATATATGTGTGTTTGAGGTGTTGTCTCTATTGGGAATATTAAAACTATAATTCGACTAAAAACTCGATGATTCTCATAATTCGACTAAAAACTATACGCAATCCAAATTCGTTAAATATTTATTTTTTTATAAAAATGGTTGAATTCAACTTTTTCTTCTTCCATGTTAAACTGACAAAGGAGGCGGCAAAAATACAATTCCCATGTTTTGTATTATTTTCAAAAAAATTTTATGGTACAATGATTTATTAATTTATCTATTTACTTCTTTTACGTTAAAATTCTCAGTAAGTTCTGGACCCGTGAGCTCGCACGGGTATGTAATGCACTTATATTTATAATTTTTATTAAAATGATAACATAAATTTTATCATGATAAAATTATTTTTAGAATTTTGATATTTATTTCTAATTTCGATTTAGGTTGGAAAATCATAAGAATTCAAATCAAATGATGAGATGGAAATAGGGAATAAAATCAGAAAATTCTGTCTTTTTTGTTCCTTCAAAAAACAACTTAAATATGTCAAAACAAAATTTTAAATAGTTCTAACTCTAATCATTATCTTTTATATTAGAATGAGGTTAGAGAACCCACGTTTCATGGTCCACTCTGTTCACTTAATGAAAAATGTCCAAAACATGTTGTTAAGAAACTAAAAGCAAGGATGAACAGTTGTGTCTGGTGTGATGCAGTCAAAAGGCTAATTGATTAGGCATGAAATCAAATATATTGTTTTGAGTGATACTTCCAATTATGTAAAAAGTAGTCAATTCAATTCGCAAATGAATTACTTAGAGAAAACAATCCGGTAAAGAAATTTGTTTTCACAGATAATGAATTGATACACAGATTATTTCCTTAAATCTCATCCACTATTTCTTTGTACAATCAATTTTTCCTAAGGCGCCTGCTATGTACTGCACCAAAATAAAAGAATACATGAAAACTTATGGAGGAAGCAACTGCATAGTATTCTTTCCAACAACAAAAATTACAGCAAAATTTAGAACAACAATTATAGATCAAAGAATTTATCACCAGCTTCTTCTTTTTTTTTTTCGTGAAGCAAAATTAAACAATATCTCTGCTAAAATATCCTTACCTTACAAAAATTATGTTTGGCCTGGACACTGGAGCAACATGAAAGATAGATTATAAATGAGCGACTAATGTAATTTTACATGTAAATATCATTATGTTACAAAATAAAATTTCATCAAACAATATCTAAATTTATTTATCATCCAAGATAGACATGGAATGAAAGAGATAAAAGTACTTAGTTCACCTTTCAAACATCCACAAGACCAAACTTTCTATGGCAGCTACTTGCACCTGCTTGTTACCGAGATTAGAACTAAAATTCCAGCATCGAAGCGCTGGAGGAGAAGAGAGATTCAAAAATTTTCCAAAATTCTTTCATTTGGGATGAAAATTTTGTATTAATCTAATTTCGAATTTTGAAGAGGATTTTAGGAAGATAAAAATAGTAGATTTTTAGATTTTAAAAATTGCCATTCGGATTTTTTTATTTTTTAATTCTTTTTTGTGTTTTTCTTTTTGGAAATTTGGAGAGGAGACTTTAAAGGAAATAATGACACTTGGATAATTGGCCTATAAATTTCACAGAATGATGCTGCTTGTCATCATTTTTCATAATTGGCCTATAAATTTGGCGCTATATGAAAATATTATTAGGAAATTATTTATAATGCAATTTATAATCCCTATTAAAAAGTTTGCATCTTTAGAATATTCGTTAATACATCTGTATCATTGTAAAATGCAAAAATAATTTTAATTTGTCCTGCAATTGCTGGTGTTGGTTTTTTCGTCTTTCAAGCAACATTGACAAAAAACGCGACAAAAGTCAAAACGTCTTGTTTTCTATCACCTCACAATTGTTTGATGGTATTATGGTTAAGTAATTAATAAATTTAAATAAAAATACTAATCGTTAAATCTATTTACATAAATTATAACAACAAAAAAAAATTTATAGGCATGTGAATGCTTGGATAAAAAAAACAACAAAAATATCAGTGAGTATAAATATAACATGTAATATAGTAACGTGTCGGCATTCTGTTACTAAATGACAATTACTAGTTTCATGTTGAACTTCATATGATGCACAAAAATTTTTAATTCATTATCAGCTTTCACAATTTGACTAAACAATAAACGCAATTTCAAATATCATTAAAAAAAAAAGGTATTGAGATTTATTTAGTAAAAATTGTTTGCACCAAATTTGTAGTCTAATTAGAAACAAACAAACCAAAAAATTAGGCCAGCCACCGGCCGGTTGAAACACGGAAAAGGAGCTGAATTGAGCGAAAAGGAAGGGAAGCTAACGTGATTGCTGCAAGAGTGATGGTATTGTCTTCCTACAATCCGGAGGATCTCTATAAGGAGTTATCAGGGTTTGTAGCTGTGGCTCGTAAATTTTATTGTGAGGAGGAACTTCGCCAGCTTGGAGCATAGGAGACTGACATTATACAATGTTTATTTGATGACACGTGCACTTTTTTTATGGCGTTATTTACTCTCTTCGGTGCAAACACCTCTAAGTATTTTAAGGATGAAGAAAATCATATTTTTGGTCGGCGGAAGTTCGAATTGGGATCAGAAAATTGGCTGAGATCAATGTTGTTTATCAGAAATCAAGTCCCACTTGAGACTCTGGAGAAGGTACTTCAATCTGTCAGTTTCTTTAAGACATTGAAAAATGAAATTATGGCCACTAATACCCGTCAAGTCACTGCCACTAAATCATCTTGTTTTTTTTTTCTTGGTCAATCACACACTAGCAGCACACTACTCGGTCCATCACAAGCCACCACTAGCACAACCCCTCATCAATCACAACCTACTGCCAACACACAGCTCTATCAATCACAAGTCATCAGTTCATCACAAGCCACTACTAGCACAACCCCTCATCAATTACAACCTACTGCCAACACACAGCTCCATCAATCACAAGCCACCGCCGAGCCTTTGCCTTTGCCTTTGCCTTTGGATATTTTGCCTTTAGATTTGTTGCAAAGGTGTCTTTTGAAATTAGTTTGTTCGGATTATCTTATCCCTCAACCGACGGATTTGCTTCATTTCCTTAGTTGCATCATTGTCAAACCACAAGCAGGGTTAGAGAATAAAAAGATTTGGGAGGTTGGATTGTTTGATGGTGGAAAATTACCATTATTGGCGGAGAGGCTATGGAGACGTGAGTACGATTTCAAACCGCTACCACTTGATTTAGGTGCGAGATCAATTTTGGTGTGAGAAAAAAGAAAATTCTTGGAGAGTTATAGTGCACTTACCACCATTAGAGATGCTTGGTGTTACTTATTTGGAATTGGTGTTGAGAACTATGGTTGAATATGAAGCCATCCACCGCACCAATGATATCATTCCCGAATGTACGCGCTACTTTAGATTGTGGAGTCAGCTCATTTGATCATCGGATGATGTGAAAATACTTATTTCCAGTAGTGTGCTAGGAGGTGTGAAGCTTGATGATTTGTCAAAAATTTTGGCTGATTTTTTCTGAACACCGGCATATGATGGTTGTCAAAAGCTAGAGATCAATAGCTTTAGACCGAATGTGGTTGCGGGATGGTTTTACCAAGCAAAGCGACATAAAAGTACCAATCTGAGCATGGTCGTTGGAGTTTTAAGTTTGTTGGATAGTGCATCTAGTTTGGAGCCAACTATAAACCTCACTGAGAGTTGCATATGATGTACAAATGCAATCGGTTGAAGCTTTGATACACAAGAGAGAAACTGTGTTTTGACAATTGGCAAGAGTCATTCTTTTGCTCATGGTAGATGTTGTAATTGAAAACTGTAGTTTGCGTTGTTCGTGAGCAAGATTTATATGGGTTTAAACGAACTTCTAATGTGGTGTCTTATAACAAGGTATCCAATTTGTCATTAGGTATTTAAGCTTAAACATGAAACAAATTTATGTGCTTTGGTTTTCATAATCGTCATTTGACCAAAACTGCATTCAACCTAACATTCAAGAGTATGAAGGGTATCTAGAGTAAGATTCAAATAAGTGAGAAAAAATTTTTGAAAAATTAAAACTCCAATGCTTTTTCTTGAAGATACAATTAAAACTTGATGAATAAAGTAAAACACAATAGTTGAGAAAGTCAAAGATGTAAATAAAAAATTTTGTTAAGAAAAAAAATCAAACATAAAAAACTTAGCATTGACTCTTTTAGTTAAGTAGACCGACCACCAGGTAGACGAAATAAGAGATTTGGTATGTCAATCTTGAAATCTTCTTTCGAAACCACAACTTTAGAAAAACAAAAAAAAAGAAGAAAAAAAAGGACTTTAAGATCACGTCGACTGTGCCATCGAGATATCGAAACTGACAAAAAAAAGTCGATAGATTCTGAAAGTTTACCTTTTATTCTTGTTTTTCTTGAAGCCGACAAAGTTAATATCCATGGTTCTTTGAACGAACAAATTGAGAATTGAGTTTTCTTTTCCCTCTTTATTTTTTTATTTAGATTAGACAACTTTTGCAACATAAAAAATATATATTATTTCCATCTCAAACTTCTATTCTCTCATTCTGAGTCACATATTACATCAGTTATTTTCCTATTCATTTAGTAAAGTACGTATGATTTTTGTATTAGATAATATATCATCTCAAACATAGTTCTAAACAAGATTCATAAGAGCTACTGCACCGTTATTACAAATATTTTTTGGTTATGAACTGTTACTTGTGGACCTCTCACTTTCCTTTTGATTTAGAAGTAATTTGTAAAACTATGCAAGAAAAATTTTAACAATTAAATTATAGTTTTGTGTTTCATTTTGTATTATTAATTATTTTTTATGTGCTTTGAGAAGCTATGAAAGCCGAAGATGTTCAAATAGAGGTTGAATACTGGGTGCTCTTTCAGCTTCATGCTTGGAACAAATCCACCCTTCGAGGTGATGGAGGCCTACTTTCGCAGAACATGGGAGAAACTTAGAATTGATAAGGCAATTTTGCGCTTCCATCTAGATTATTTGTAGTTCGATTTAAAAATATGAATGCTAGAGATGAAGTATTAGGGAGCAATTTCTATCAAATGAACGGTAAACCTAAAATGTGGACAAAGGGATTAATTATGTAGAAGTTGATAAGGTTCCAATATTGATTTAGTTACACGGTTTAGAATCAAAATTGGAATCTTTCGTCTCTAAGTGGTATTGCTAGTTCCTTAGGTGTACCTATATGGCTGATGAGTACACAACTAATAAGTCAAGAGTGCATTATGCATGTTTGTTGGTTGAAATGGAAATATATGAGTCTATGTCAGATAAAGTTCTGTTTAAAGATGAGTTTGGGATAGTTAGGGTACAAGAAGTGTCATATGATGGTTTCCTGCTAAGTGTAACTGTTGCTGGGATATGGACATTTGACTGAGAAGTGTTAAACAGAAAGATCAAGAGAAAAAAAGAGGAAAATAGGCTTCTACCTCCTATTCGAAAAGCCCCAGTTGCTGAATGGAAGAAGGTGACTACGAAGAACAAATCCAACCAAGCCCATAAACCAGTGGTAAAGGAGCAGCAAGTTCAGGCACAAAAGACGACAATCGAGGCCACTAGCATTAACAAAGTGAATTCTGAATCTCCTCCAAAGTATGGTGAAGTTCAGATGCTAAAACATGGGCCCCTAGATAAAGGTTCGACAATTAAAGATGGAGACCAGGGTCTAGCTCAAGAATAATGCCCACTTCTCCTAACTCAATTCTATGGTATCAGCACCATCCATGTGTAACCTTTTAACATGGAATATCAGGGACTTTAATGTCTCACTCAAACATAAGGAGTTATATAGAGCTATTAAATCTAACCAAATCAATATGGTTTGTATTATAGAGACTAAGTTGCTTAAGGATAAAGGAAAAGAATACATGAGTAAAGATTGGGGTGATAGGAAGTATTGTTTCAATTATGACTATCATTTAAGAGAAAGAATATACTTGATGTGGGATGACTCATTGATTCTTTATATTCTGTTTCAATTACCACAAATCATCCATAATTGTGTTCACTTAAGGCAGAGTAACTCTGCTGTCTATTGCACTGGAGTGTATGCTTCTAATAGTGGCACAGATTGGGTACAATTATGGAGTGAGTTGATGGAGATTACTCCTAGTATTAATGGAGCTGGGTTGTTATGTGAGATTTCAGTAACGTGCTCAAGGAAAAAGAGAAATTAGGTGTTGCACCTATGTTGCTTAGTGAGGTTGAACATTTTCAAAAGTGTCTTGACAATTGTGAGTTGCATGATTTAAAACAACAAGGTACTTTTATATAATTGGAGTAATAGACAATTGGGTGAAAATAGAATTTATTACAAGCTGGATAGAATTTTGGTGAATGGTGAATGGGAGGATCAATTTAATGAATCCCTAGCTACTATAATGGCAGCAGGGATATCAAATCATTCTCCTATCCTAGTCCAACTGCAAGGTGGAGTAGTGAAGAAAACAAAACATTTCAAGTTTTATAATATGTGGAGCCAATCTCCATAGTTTTTGGAAGAGTTAAACGGACTTGCAAGAAACTTTCACATGTACTAAGATATTTCACGTGGGAGAAAAGTTAAGATTGTTGAAACCTAAGCTCAAAAGACTTAATAAGGAACAATCTGCAGATATTGAAATCAAATCTAGAGAAGCACATGAAACATAGAAAATGATCCAAGAACAACTGGTGCAAAATCCTGTGATGTTAGTATGCAGAATAGAGAAAATGAGGCTTGTCAGATATTTGCCTCGTTGAGTAAAGCATCTTAGAGTTTCTTGAGACAAAAATCAAAAGAAGAGTGGATCCAAACGGAGGATTCTAACTATGCATTTTTTCACTCCAAATTAAATGTGCGTGCTATGTTGAGCATAATATGGTTAGTGGTAAATGGTGAAGGATAGTTGATAAGGGACTGGGGAGAGATAGAGGATGATTTTGTATTTTATTTCAAGAACCTGCTTGGACAATCATTTTTCAGAACATTGGTTGATCCTATAGTATTCAAAATAGATCAGCAACCCTCTGTAGAACAACAATTGAGATTGATCATACCGTCAACAACAATAAAAGTCCCGGTCCATATGGTTTTGCTACTGGATTTTATAAAGCAGCTTGGGGAGATAGTATGAGATGATGTATGAGAGGCTGTGTTGGAGTCCAAGTCCACTTATATATTTACTCATGAATTTGGGCTTTCCAGCGTTTTCAACCACTTTCACATTTACCCAGGAATTTGGACTTTCTAGCTTTTTCATCCCCCTTTCGTTTTCGTGATCACTACCATAATATCGTACGTGCATATAGTCTCAATTTCAAAAATTTATTCATAATCATGACCATACTTCAACTTCAAAACATTCTTTATAAAACATTTTCATAAATTATAAAACATTTTCACATTTTGTATATAATAAATGATTTAGTTCAAACAAATATTTAAAACAAATACGTAAGTCGTGCGAGGGAAAGCACGCCATGCATATCAAATAAATCATTTAGTTCAAACAAACACTAAAACGAGCATGTATATCGTGCGAATGAACGCACTTTTACTTGAGCAATTTCCATCGTCGTGAAATTCCAAAACCTTTTCCCTTCACCTATCATTATACATCCATCTTATTCAATATGACTACTACAACCCTTTAAAACTCCTAATAATATTCCTTAGGATAATATATTCTTTACTCACAATTCTCATCTAACTTAGTTCATTTCTATCCCCAACTCACGTACTTTCTTTCCAAAGTAATTATGTGATAATATTTCAAAATGCATGAAATAATCAAGCTTTTTACATATTAAAAGATTTATCATGAATTTATAAAATTAGAATGTTTCAGAAAACTTTGTTAAAAAAATTGAATTTATCTTCAAAATCGCCAGAATAATATCTTTTGGAACCTTTCATTTATAAGACCTTCTAAATACTTGTAACTTTTATTACTTCTT
This sequence comes from Oldenlandia corymbosa var. corymbosa, assembly GCA_949775105.1. Taxonomy (NCBI): domain Eukaryota; kingdom Viridiplantae; phylum Streptophyta; class Magnoliopsida; order Gentianales; family Rubiaceae; genus Oldenlandia; species Oldenlandia corymbosa. The sequence continues at coordinate 5,755,989 of OX459123.1, forward strand.
CAACCAAAACCACAATATTTAGAAAATATTACACTTCAATCTCTTATATTAGTGTACCATAAATCGATTTACAAATAATCCCCAGGAAAGATTGGAGGGGTCACAAACGGTCCCACTTAAAATCCAATCTCCTTAGACTGAAAATCCCTTAGTGATCTATTAGTACATAGCTAAAACCTTATTAAAAAACTATTTTGATACAAAACTAGACATATTTGTATTATTTCAATAGGTATACTACTAAGGAAACATATATAATATTGTTTAGAAAAGTAGTATCTTACTACTAAAAGAGTATATATTGAAGTTTTAAGAAAGTGTAATATTAAGGAAACGTATATGACATACATTTGAAAGCATGTATACTACAAAATCTAATTTATATTATAATTTAAGAAAAAACGTACTAGTATCATGGAAATATATATAACATTACTTTGTAAGAAAGCATATTACAACTAAGAAATGTATGTTATTATTTAAAAAATGAGCTACTATCACAAAAGCATAGGTACTTTGATATAAATAACTTCCTAGTTCTACACATTCCAAATCCTAAATCATAATCAAGAGTCTAAATAAAGGGAATATAATTCCTAACATTTCTTCCTAATAACAAAACAAAAACTCTAACTAAAAGTTTGACTCGAAGGTTACCCCATAGAAGACCTTTGAAACTCGAAGAATTTCTCCCAAGCTACCTTGAGCTTACTTAGACCTCCAAGAAAATTTTAAACTTCAACTAGGGTGTAGTCCTTCACTTGGAAGTGTCCACTCCCTTAGTTGATTTTAGTGTGCCCAAACTCAAAGTGAAACCCTCTATTTATAGGTGAAGATTTCACTATTCCTACCTACCCTTTCCTTATTTTTTAAAAATATTTTTCACTATTCCTACCTATCCCTTCACTAATATTTTATTCCTAACTAACCCTTCCTTATTATTTTAATATTTGTTACTATTCCTATCTAACTCCTTCATATTATTTTAAGTTTTTTTGTAGGATGATCTTTACTATTCACATTTGGCCCTTATTAGTTTAATATTATTTTTACTATTCATGGAAGCTTCTATTGTTATTATATTTATTATTATTGTTATTATTATATTTCATGGATGTCTCTTACTATTTATTAATTTTCCCTTACTTTGTATTTTATCATTTATTTTATTTTTCATGGATGCTTCCTAATTTTTTTACTATCTATAACTTAATTAATCTTATACTATTGAAGACTCTCGACTCTTCTAATTACTATTATTATTGTATGCTATTATCATTTTAACTTTGAACTGATAACTTTTAAAATCTTCTTCTTTTAAAATCTTTGGAGAAATTTTCTGGGTATTACACCCCTCCCTTCTTAAAAGAAGTTTCGTCCTCGAAACTTAACTAGTAGCCTCTTAAAATAGGTAACGGTATTCTTATTGGGAATTTGTCCTCTAGTTCTCACGTGACTTCTCTTGGACTATGATCTACCCCCTATGCTATTGCTCTATGCCTCAATTCCAGTTTCTCTCAATTAACATTTTGGTGTGATTGTTTTCCCTCTGCTCAATTCTCTTCATCTTACAATAAAACTTTACTAAGATCATTGGTACACTAGACTTTTAAAGATCTAATTCCTTCAGTTTTTTGTGTTTCCTCTTAATCCTTGTAGTCCTAATGAAATTATTTGGTACAGTGTCTCGAAATTTATAGTAGTCCTTGGATAGTAGAATAATCTTGGATCCTATATTTCTTTTTGAGGTGTAGTTCAAGTATAATTTATGTAAACCTCTCTTTGGATCTCCGCACTAAAATATCCTCTGTTTTGGGTTTACATTCTTGTATTTCTACTATATACTCCGATCATCCATGATGTTCTATGGGTAATACTTTAAGTTTTTCCAGTTACGAGAACTATTGATACTTCTTTAAAGCTCACTTTTCCTTTCCCTTGGGATAAAAGATTTTTACTCTCGTTTGTAGTCATTCCATCTCATTATGACAATTCATACCATTCAATTTAAATAATTACCTTCGGCAATGAAGTCATTTATTATAAATGTATAAGTTTTCCTTCTAAACTATACCTATTAACATCTATTCGATATAGTGTGTTTCTAATAATAAAGATTATCCTTCGAGGTAATAACTTTATAACCTATTTCCGTCTTCAAATATTTTTATTACACATAGTGGGGCATTGCTTCGGCATAAAACTATGAAAATACACAAAATAACTCATAGGCAGATATCGAGATACTATTATCCTACCTTTCATTATACCACTACCGTCTTTCATCTGCTCTATATAGTGCAACCACTCTTAAATTGGTTTTATCCTTCGACATGCTATTCAGTGTCATCTTATTTCCCTAACATTTCTTGGTTAAATATCTCCTTGACACCACCAATATCCACCACAACTATAACAGTCACCTTTAACATATATTCTCCCTTACGAATCTTGTAACTTTTGGGACAAGGTTGCCACTTGCAATCTTAATTACCTCCTTTGTTTATCATCAGTCTTGAAGGAGTTTTCGAACTTCTTTTATAATTTATAAATCACTGCCGTCCTTTTTATGACAGTTATACACCAATTCAAATATTCAATAATTCTTGAAAATTTGAAGCTCCATTCTATACTAGTTATGTTTAAATTCGACAAATTTATCCATCATTGAACTTAAATATCTTTTTTAAAAATTGTCTTTCAAAACTGAGGGTACAAGTTTCTTTTAAATTGTTGAAATTGTATCACTAACTATCCGTGTTTTTGTTTTAAACTTTCAAACTCGCTAATATATCGGGGTGATAACTTTTGAGAGGATTATTCTTAAAATGGCCGTCCATAATGGAAGTTGGTAAAGTCAAATTTATGACCTTCCACACTTTTCAGCCTCACTAAAGAATTACACATCTAACTTAATCAGATGCTTGATGTATTCGGGGAGAGGTTTCTATTGCTCTCATCCATTTATTGGCTTAATATGAATTGAACTTTCCTCCAAAGGTTTATGCCGATATTTTCCTCAAACTTTCATACTTGCACCTTAGATCTTCATTCACATGGTTAAGTATAGGTGGGTTATTGGGTGGGTTGCACATAATTACAAACGTGGCTCATGTTATTTTCGGTTTTCAATGTTTCTGATACCAACTAAATCAATGCCCTTAAATTGGGTTAAATCCTTAGGGGTTGTTATTGTTTGGTGGATTGGGTTGTGGGGTTTTCTTTGGTAGCCTCTACATACATGAATGTATAGTAGCTAGAGGTGTTATGGTGAATATTATAACTTGTGTCATCTTGCTTCCTTTACCACTTTTATTGTACTTTTGAAGAAAAGTTAAACCCTTGACACTAATGTTTTAAAGTTCCTTAGTTTTACTTTAATAAGAATTATGTGTGTAGTATATAGACTCTAAAGATATCACTTCTTAATTGTACAGCTGAATCCATCATATGCAATAATCTATGAGAAGAACCTCTATGAATTTTTTTTTTTCCAAAGGTGCATGTCATTTATTTGTTAGTACAAAGATAATTCTTATAGTAATCCTTTCTCATTCCTCTTTCTCCCATTCTTCGATACTATCCACATTTGTCGAAGTATTATTGGAGGTCCTTCATTTTCTTTCCTTAACATATCGGTTTTCCATTCCTAACCTCTAAACTACTGTTTCAAATTCCTAAATCTTAGTCAAATATTTTAAAGAAATATCTTTTGTCTAATGATCTTTTTCTCATGCGACCTTCTCCCCTACCTCTAAATTTTTGGATTCTAGACTCCCTAGTTAAGATAGTGCTTTCCATGTCTCATAAATTTCTTTTGTCTTCTTTCTCATATATCTTAAAAATATTGATTGCTTACAAGATTGATGAAACCTAGCATATATAGCCATAATAATAGTCATAACTATGGAAACTTTAGTTGTCTTATCCTGATTCCACACACTACCCCTACACCTTAAAAATAGAAATAAATTTTTCTAAGGTACTCTACAAGTTCTATTATGATCAACGTCATCTACTGCTTCTAACTTCTCATAATCTTCAAGATCTTTATTAGGTTTGATCATATCACGAGTACTAACCTTTGTTTCTATCTTAAAGTTTACTACTTTCCTTAACATTTATCCTTCTCACTTGTAACCAGATTCAAACCTAAACCTATCGCTCTGATACCACTAAATGTCACGCCCCAACTTAAGGCCTAGTTGACACGCCACAAGTATAAAAATAAACATTGTCCATTGTCATACAAGTAAGGCAACTTACATTTATTTTTTTCTTTCTTTCTTATTTTTTTTAATTTATTTCAAATGTCTAAAATTTGAGTCATAATAAAAATGATTACATCATAAATATCTTGTAGCGGAAACTAAATCACTATTAAATCTCTTAGCCATTCCTTCGTCTCTCCGACATAGTGGCAACGCCTATCATTCTTCCCCAACTTCCTCTAACCGCAGTCATCATCACTGTTATTCTAAACATCTATTGGAGGGTCAGTACATGCAAGTTCAAGTACTTATATAAACTTCAAAACATTTCACAAAACATGATCATTTCAAAACCATTACATAACACCCTTTCATTTTGTGAAACAACGCTTAGTTTTGTAAAACTTTCATTTTAAAAAATATTCCACTTCACTTTCATGTGGTGAAAATAAGACATTCTCATAAATATCTATTTTCACAAAAACATTCACATTGTCAACATGAGGCATAATTATAAAAACATCAAACGTCCCCATAAACGTTCACTTTTGCAAAATTGAAACATTCAAAATATCAGATATATCCATAATCATCCGCATTTGGGAAATTGAGACATTCATTGCTTATAAAACATCATACGTCCCCATAAACGCCTACTTTTGTGAAACCGAAACATTCATAAACATCACACATTCTCATAAGCGTTCGCTTTTATGAAATTGAGACATAGCGATATACTTTATCATGATAACCTGTACACAGTTCCGGATATAAGCCCTCCAAAAATTAGTGACACTTTTAACTTAAGGCTACTCTCGCCTCTCGTTATTATTGGACTTAGGCTTTCTGGCTTTTTCGTTCACTTTTACATTTACTCACAGACTTGGGCTTTCCATCTTTTTCGTCCACTTATATATTTACACATGGATTTGGACTTTCCAGCTTTTTCATCCACTTTCACATTTACTCACGGATTTGGGCTTTCCAGCTGTTTCATCCCCCTTTCGCTTTCTTGATCACTACCATAATATCATACGTGCATATAGTCTCAATTTTAAAAATTTATTCATAATCATGACCATACTTCAACTTCAAAGCATTCTTTATAAAACATTTTCATAAATTATAAAATATTTTCACATTTCGTATATAATAAAAGATTTAGTTCAAACAAATACGTAAGTCGTGCGAGGGAACGCACACCATGCAGATCAAATAAATCATTTAGTTCAAACAAGCACTTAAACGAGCATGTACATCGTACGAGGGAATGCACCTTTACTTGAGCAATTTCCATCGTCATGAAATTCCAAAACCTTTTACCTTCACCTATCATTATACATCCATCTTATTCAATATGACTATTACAAACCTTAAAACTCCTAATAACATTCCTTAGTATAATATATTCTTGTTACTCACAATTCTCATTTAACTTAGTTCATTTCTATCCTCAACTCACATACTTTCTTTCCAAAGTAATTACGTGATAATATTTCAAAATGTATGAAATACTCAAGATTTTTAGATTATTAAAATTTATCATGAATTTATGAAATCAGCATGTTTCAGAAAACTTTGGAAAACTTTGTTAAAAAGAAAAATTGAATTAATCTTCAATATCGCTAGAATAATATCTTTTGGAACCTTTCATTTATAAGACCTTCTAAATAGTTGTAACTTTTATTACTTCTTCAACTAAAACCACAATATTTGAAAAATATTACATTTCAATCTCTTATATTAGTGTACCATAAATCGATTTAGAAATAATCCCCAGGAAATTTTGGAGGGGTCACAAACGGTCCACTTAAAATCCAATCCCCTTGGAAAGAAAATCCCTTAGTGACCTATTAGTACATAGCTAAAACCTTATTAAGGAATTATTTTGATACAAAACTAGACATACTTGTATTATTTAAATAGGTATACTACTAAGGAAACATATGTAATACTGTTTAGAAAAGTAGTATCTTACTACTAAAAGAATATTTATTGAGGTTTTGAGAAAGAATATTAAGGAAACATATATGACATACATTTGAAAGCATGTATACTACAAAATCTAATTTATATTATAATTTAAAAAAAATCGTACTAGCATCATGGAAATATATATAGTATTACTTTTTAAGAAAACATATTACAACTAAGAAATGTATGTTATTATTTAAGAAAACGAGCTACTATCACAAAAGCATATGTACTATGATATAAATAACTTTCTAGTTCTACACATTTCAAATCCTAGATTATAATCAAGAGTCTAAATAAAGGAAATATAATTCCTAACATTTCTTCCTAATAACAAATAAAAACTCTAACTAAAAGTTTGACTCGAAGGTTACCTCATAGAATACCTTTGAAACTCTAAGAATTTCTCCCAAACTACCTTGAGTTTCCTTAGACCTCCAAGAAAATTTTAAACTTCAATTAGGGTGTAGTCCTTCACTTGAAAGTGTCCACTCCCTTAGTTGATTTTGGTGTGCCAAACTCAAAGTGAAACCCTCTATTTATAGGTGAAGATTTCACTATTTCTACCTACCCCTTCCTTATTTTTTTAAAATATTTTTCACTATTCCTACCTACCCCTTCACTAATATTTTCTTCCTAACTAACCCTTCCTTATTATTTTAATATTTGTTACTATTCCTATCTAACTCTTCCATATTTTTTTAATTTTTTTGTAGGATGACCTTTACTATTCACATTTACCTCTTATTAGTTTAACATTATATTTACTATTCATGGAAGCTTCTATTGTTATTATATTTATTATTATTGTTATTATTTTATTACTATTCATTGATGTCTCTTACTATTTATTAATTTTCTCTTATTTTGTATTTTATCATTTATTTTATTTTTCATGGATGCCTCCTAATTTTTTCACTATCTATAACTTAATTAATCTTATACTATTGAAGACTCTCGACTCTTCTAATTACTATTATTATTGTATGGTATTATCATTTTAACTTTGTACCCATAACTTTTAAAGTCTTCTTTTAAAATCTTTGGGGAAATTTTCTGGATATTACACCCCTCCCTTCTTAAAAGAAGTTTCGTCCTCGAAACTTAACTAGTGGCCTCTTAAAATAGGTAAGTGATCCTTCGACTTGAGATTATAAGAGTATCCGGAGTGTGCATTATTATGTTCTAGCTCTTTTAGTCCTTAACTTTAGTTTGTTATGTGTGCTTTTAGAGTTGATTATAGTATGAAACATGGAAGGAAGTTTATGATCGATAAAGAATTCATCACTTCTAATAAAGAAGAATATATCCTTTAATGGCCATTTATTGGAATTATGACTCGGAAATGTTTGCGCAAACTAGAAGAGATTTTAGAATTGTTCTAATTTCAACTTCACATGAGTTATATTTCTGGAACAAGAAAGAATTGATTAGTTCATACACAGTTAGCACTTACCCTTACTCTTGAACTAATTTGGATAAAAGATGGTGAAGGATAATAATTACACAGAATCTGTGCATGGAAAGGTGAAGTCGATCACATGACTCTTCCTAACACTTGGGTGGTCATGATGCCTGGCTAGAGGCCAATCTTGATCTAGAAATATAAATTTTTAACCCTAAAATTCTCATGGCTAATTGCCTTTAGTCCAAGTGGGAGTTTGTTGGTTTTATGTCCAAAAGCCAATTAATACTAGGATTAGAATTTATATTTATTGCCAACGTGTTTTAAGAATCTAAAGGGTCACACACAATAGGACAATTACTTGGGATAATTAAAGAAATAATTTATGTGATAAATTAATCATAAGGACTTATTAATAAATAAGTCATGGGCTTTATGGTAATTATCAAAACCCATAGACTTATATAAATAAGTCATAGACACAAGTTCTGGAATTAATCTATCGGTTCCATAAACCCTAGTTATAATCCAGAGAACTAGCCGTCATGCCTTGTGTATGTGTCCTAAGAATTGTTCATGTGGATACCGTTAGAGGCTGGACACTTGAACAGCTTTGTGATCAAACTTCACCGTGTGTTGATCGTGATTGCTGGATTCGCTATTAAAGGTACACAATTCCGAACTGTTTATATTATTCATAGATTACAAAGTGATCTTGGTATGAAATCAGTCTGTATTTATTCCACTTCATTAGGATTGATTTACTTACAACTAGCTTAGTTGCTAACAAACACAAATCTGAAATTTATTTTAGAAGAGTTAATAAGGATTTGAAGTAGGAACTTTGTGCAATTATTGGTTTCAGAGAAGGCTCTTTCCTAATGAAATAGTTCGGGGTATCATTAGCTCCTAGGAAATGGAATCAAACTGAATGCCAACCATTAGTTGATAAGATTATAGCCAGACTAAAATATTGGAAAACTAGGCACCTTATACAGGGAGACTATAATTAGTTAACTCAGTGCTTATGTCTATGCATACCTATTGGGCTAGTGCTTTTATCCTCCCGTAGAGTATTACTAATTTAGTCAATAGAACCTGGATAAACTTCCTTTGGGGTGTCAAAGGACATGGTTGATCTATTGCATTAGTGAATTGGAATGAAACATGTAGAGTAAAGTTGAAGGTGGATTGGACATGAGGGATGCAAAAATATGGAATGAAGCAGCCATCTTAAAATAAGTGTAGTGTATAGTGTTGAAAACTGGTATTCTAAGTTAAGTGGATTCACGAAAAATATCTCAAGAAACAAAGTATATGAGAAATTCAACCTCTACAGAATGCAAGTTGGCATTGGACGAGAGTATTGGAAATCAACGAGAAAGTCTGGGCTGCCTTTGATGGTGTGAATCGGAGGGGAGAACCATTGGAGAAATATAGTATATCTTATGATTATCAGTGTTTGATGGGAAAAGGGGAAATCTTTCTTGCTTCCACATGTATTTGGCCTCATTTTTGTCAAAGCACTCTTTTATAGCGTGCCTGGTCTTGAAAAAGAGAGTGTGGGCTAAAGATGGATTATGAGACATAATATTATTGTTGTTGATCCTAGGTGTATAATCTATTAACAACATCTTGAAACTGTAGATCATTTGTTTTTTGAATGTGAATTTGCTGCTGAGTTGTTCGGTCTATTAGGGGTTAGTCGCGCGTAAAAAATCTCTCAACAGGGTAAGGGACATGGAAGAAAGAAGTGTTGATGGTGTGAAGGAAAACTAAAATAAAGAAAAAAAAATCTCCAAGCAGCACTAATGGCTTGTATCTATATTGTTTGAGAAGAGAGAAATCAACGAGTGTTTACAGGTCAGAAGCGTACCACAAAAATAGGTACATACAGAAAAATGTGAAAAAAAAACACAGTGTAAAATGTAAATATTCCCTCCGTCCCACAAAAATAGTCCACTTTGATAAAAAAAAATCTTGTCCCAAAAAATAGTCCAGTTTCAAAAAAGTCAAAATTGAAACATTTGAAATGACTTAATTGCCCCTTCTTATAGACAATTCAATCAGTTAATCGAGTAATCCCCTATTTTCTTCAATGGCTTTTCCAAATCTTACTACCAAATCGAGGCAACAAATCACATGAATGATGATGGAAACGAGTACAAATTTCTCCAATCAGCTGATCACAATCTGAAGCAGAAGATGAAAGAGAGAAGCTTAGCCACTTCAAGTTTTATTGGCATGATATCTTTATTGGTAGAATAATCTTCAGTAAAAATTGTCTCTCTACCGAGATTAGTGGCGAATGATTTTTGGATGATGAGGATGATGGACAATCTCTTAACTTTAGGTCCCGAATCGGGTTCCAAATTGGTCAGAAGTGCTCAGGAAATTTATGCCTCTGCCTCACAAGAAGAGATTGGGTTCCAAATTGCTCGTGGATATGTTCAGCCGCACACTCCAGTGGTTTAATGAGAAAATGACGGTGAGAAGGAGAGGTATTTCCGGTTGTTGCTATTAGAGAATCGACCTGTAGAGAGAGAAAGAGTGGAGCTAACCTATATAACTTTATAATTTGAGGTTAAATAAGTTTTCAATCCGGACTAAATATGGAAGTTTGGAAGATAAATTGAGTTGTACCTTGTTAGGTTTGCCTAAATTAAAAAAGTTGTATATATTGAAACTGAACGGGCAGAGAGAGTATTATTTTGTTTGGTGAGTTTAATATTTAGTTACCTTTTAATCCTACCAACTGATTAAAGTTAGCAGGAATGAGGTTTGAGAATTGCATAATCTAGCTTATGCATGTCGTTGTAATAGTTTAAGTACTTCTCATTAATATATATACCATTTTTTTTAAAAAAACCCCTTTTTACCCAAATAAAATCACATCAAACTGTATAATTCCTAAAACTATTTTTTAAAAAAAAATTAAATTAGTGCTTAACTTTGGAACTATTTAATTTTTCGTAATTGTAAACTCTGTATGATTTAATTAAAAATATTATCTTGAGCACGCACGAAGTGCGTTACATTTCACTAGTTAGAACTATTCTAGAGGATATACATTATTTACCAAACGCTTGTAGTTTCAAAAAAGTTTGTAGAGAAATCCATACTGAAATTATTAGGAGTATATGATTACATTTTCTTTTTCTCCAAAGAAAAAATAAATTCCCTCCAAACCCAAAAGATTTTTGTAGCATAGTGTATACACATTAAAAAAAAACATGGACAACGTAAATAAAATATGATTCTACTGTGAGAGTCTGAGACACAAACGAATTAAAGAAAGGAAAAAAGAAAAGCGTTCTGCAAAGAGGAAAGAAGTTCTCCCACTTTATCCCCGGAATCATTGATTCAGCTCCCAAGGCCAACACACACACACACACACACACACACCAACTTTTTTCCTTCACTCTCCTCAACCTAGGGTTTTCTTTCTTGCCCTTTTTCCATCTTCAGAAGTTAATTAATATTTTGTGAACAGCAAAGATACCTTATAAAGCATCTTTGGAACTGAATTAAAGGTTGTAAAGGCTGTTTGCTCATTTATTTGTTTATTTTGTACTTTTTATTCTCCTGGTGGGGATAAGGATTTCTAAATTTGGAGGCCTGGACTTCATTGGATGAGAAATGATCTGAGAATCTACATTTTTCCAGTTGGGCTCTTGCTTGAGGTACTAATGATTTTGTGCTCCAGTTTCTTTTCTTTTTTTTTTTTTAATTTTAATTTATCTTTTGGGAGGAGGTGTTGATAAGTATGGATCTTTAAGGATTTTAACTGCATTTGAAGTTTCATAGAGCTGATGAGTTTTGGGAGGTTGCATGTTTTGCAAACATTGTGGAGGCGTGATTAGTTGTTTTCTTATTGATTCCTTGATTCTTCGTCTTAAGTAGTCCACTCACCTTCACCTGGTGTTTTGATTATACGGAAATGGGATGTTTGTTTGTTCAAAGTTGCCATCCTTATTGAATATTAAAATTTATAACGAAAAGGAAGTAACTTTTCTCTCTGGGTTGTGTTGTATTTCTTATATTCATTTTGATAAGCAGTATTAATGAGGTAAATTTGGGTTTCAATGATAACTCTTCTTATGTTGAGTTATTGGTCTGCAATTTAACACATTACATTTCCATTACGATTTGGTGTAGGTGCTAGCATGAGGATTACTTGATCTGTTAGTTGTTTTGGTTGCAAGTCTCCATGTTGCCAGAGGGTTAGTAGCGTTATGGATAGCGTGAAGACTGTTACACGTCTTAAGGGTAAGCCCTTCTGGTGAATGCCATTTAACTTTGCTGTTTTACCTTCCAATTTGGTTGTGTATCATTTGGCTCGTTGTTCACTTGTTAAAGTATGCATGTGATATGTTTGAATTTTCATCTTTGAGCATTAGTTTCTATGTTCTACTCTTGTCAGTGCTCGTAATTCTATCTGGTTTGTTTCTAAGTCTTATGTTTCATAGACTTATGAAGTTAGCATTCTGTTACTTATCCTTCATAGACTAAAGGAATACTTGAAATGCTTGGTTGACCTTTCAATGGTCATTGTGCTGTTTAACTGGTAACCAAACGAAGGGAATGCTAGAAGTTATGTTCCGCTAGGGATCCAGTGATTAACTGCTGTTAATGCTTCACCAGAATATCCGAGTAGAATAGCTACTTCATACAAGAATTTGCCTAGAACATTTTCTGTAAAAGTTCATGGTTGGTACTTCCTATAATTTATACCCAGGACATCATGCAAATTGTTTGTTATGCCATTAGGCAATTGCTGGTCTCGCCTTTTTTGCTTCTTAATCTGTTGTTTAGTTGTATTAATGGACACTTTCCATCTAAAGGAGTCATTTCTATGCATAAATGTTAAAAGGCACGTCTTTTGAATTACTGTAGGTCCTTTGTGCCAGCAGTTCCTCCTTTTTGCCATTTGGTGGTCTAGCTTTCAGGAAGTAGTGGCTTTTCAGACACCACCTGAAGTTAGGTACATCTATGCCAAGTCAGAATCTGGTAGCCCACCCACTACAGGACTATTTGAACCCATAGAAATATCACCTGCTGTTTTTCCACATTATCCTATTTCTGGAGATCCACTCCCACCAATGTACCCCTTTTATCCGACTACGTATGATCCAGTCTTGACCGGAAGGTGTCCTGTGAATTTCTCTGTCATCTCAAGTATCTCGGAGAAAACTGCGGCAGATTGTTCCCAACCTTTAGCTGCAATTGTAGGGAATGTTATATGCTGTCCACAATTGAGTAGCTTACTGCATGTATTCCAAGGATTCTACAGCACAAACTCTAGTAATTTAGTTTTGGAAGATGCTGTTGCTGATGATTGTTTTAAAGATATCATCAGTATATTAGCCAGTAGAGGCGCAAACAGCTCACTTCCTGCCATCTGCTCTGCGAACTCAACAAATCTCACTGGTGGCTCTTGCCCTGTAAAGGATGTAGCTACTTTCGAGAAAACAGTGAACACTAGCAAATTATTGGAAGCTTGTACCACAGTAGACCAACTAAAAGAGTGTTGCCGACCAATCTGTCAACCTGCCATTATGGAGGCTGCAGTACAGATCTCAGGGCTACAATCTGTGATGACTGATAACAAAAATGCTGCTGGTGCTCTATCAAGTGTTGACACTGTTAATGACTGCAAAAGTGTTGTCTATTCCTGGCTTTCAAGGAAACTCCCGTTCGATACAGCTAATTCTGTATTCCGGATGCTGTCTGCCTGCAAAGTTAATAAAGGTGATTTCCTGTACTCATTTTCCCTTACATTTGTGATTTTGTGAATTTCTTATCTCCATTGAACTGTCTTGCTTGTTACTCTCCTTTACAAGGTTGTGCTGTTGGGATTCCGTTGTTCACCAAATACCAAATTTTTGTTCCATGTCATGAACTGGAAGCTGATAAATGAGTATTAACATAATATCAAAATATCAAGGAAGATAAAACACTGGATATCTTGGTTATGTTTAGAGTCAGTGCAAGTTGGATATTAGAATCCCTGGCAGGATGCATAATTTCAGAATTGCGACTCCCTAACACCCTTGTGTTATTGATCTGTGAGTCATTAGGTTCAAGTGTTATAAATCTATATTTTCATTGGAAAAAGGTTATATAATAATAATATTGGTGAGTTAGACAAAAGCCCTTGGAGTAAAATGTTGGCATTACATGGAAAAGAAAGAAGATAGAAGCACTTGTCAGATTTATTGCATAACAGTATGATAATTTTTCTTCAATGACATGATATTTCAACAAAGTGTACAAGCAGTTATGTTTCTTGAATTGTATCTCTGATTGTTTTATCTGGAATACAGTTTGTCCTCTTAATTTTACAAAGCCAACAGAAGTGATTGAAGCGTGCCGAAATGTAGCTGCCCCAAGTCCTTCATGTTGCAGTTCTTTAAATACGTACATAGTTGGATTACAAAGGCAAATGTTGATCACAAATCGGCAAGCAATAATATGCTCAACTGTTTTTGGATCCATGCTACAAAAGGCTGGTGTCATGACTAATGTTTATGAGCTTTGTGATGTTGATTTGAAAGATTTCAGTGTTCAAGGTAATTTTGTTTTTAAAATCTAATATCTTATGTTAATGAGAAGTTTATCAGTCCCCTTTTCTGACTTTTTGACCCCTCCTGTCATTTTCTCGATTGGCTGGATCAGCATATGGACAAGAAGGTAACTATATAATACATCCACTGTCTTCTTTCTAAGTTCATGTTTATTTCCTCTTGGTTGTCTAGCACACTCCGCCAATACTAGGAATGTCGTGGGTTGCAATCATGCATAGTATGTGAATTCCCGTCTTTGGGCATTAAAGTACAGTCTTATATACTTATCCTCTGTTGAACTTTAAATTGTCTTGGACCTGTACTCTCGTTTTTCTTTATGAATGGGTAAAAAGCTTAAAGCTTTGGCTTTCTTGGAAAACTTGGATATGGGTAACCAAAATGATGCTAAATTTGATATTATGTGGAGCTGAATTTATTTTTCCTTTTGACTTTTACCATTCTTTCTTGGGTGAGGCATAGGATGTCTTAACAGCTTTCTTAGCGGACTTAGTACCGCCTGTGCATTTCTGCCTTTAAAAGCTTGTCATGTGTAACATTAACCTCGGAATTTTTTGCATGTACACAAGGATAGTCATAGTTGTGAATGAGGGAATTGAAGTTTAGCAGGACTTTCTTAGTTTGTTCCATTCTTCTACCTTTCCTTTTGGATCCTTGTCTTGGACTTCGAACTTCTAACCACTGTGCCATCCTTCCCTATCATTGTTGTTGTCCTTCCCTATACATAGAATCAGTTAGCTCAAAAATTTGTCGGCATATAATTAGTTGGTAGCATTTTCAGAGCAGTATTCAAAGTAAAGACTTAAATTAAGATACAGTTGAGTTTTTGCTTGTTCGATTAAATTCCTAATTTCATCGTTCTTGAGTTGAGATGAGAAATTTCCTGTTTTAGCTTTGCGATTTTACAATGTTAACAGATGATGAGTTGTGATTTAGTTTTTACATCCAATTGTGTTTCTACTTCAGAACTTTAATTTTTATTGTGAGAACAGATTTATGTACTTATTCAATGTTCATTTAGTTGCAGGGTGCTTGCTTCGAAGCTTTCCTGCAGATTTGGTCTATGACAATTCGACAGGTTTCAGCTTTACCTGTGACCTCAGTGATAATATTGTTGCGCCATGGCCTTCATCATCCTCTGTCACATCATTATCTCTTTGTGCACCTGGTAATCATTTTGAAATGTTTTAACTCTTTGAAGTGTTGCAGTAGTTAGATAAAGTCCGATTGTGGCAATCTCTATCAATAAGGTCAGCACTTGACAACCCTTTCCTCAATTTGCAGAGATGTCCTTACCAGCGCTACCTACATCGGAGACCTTGCATAATATGGGTATGTCTTTTTGGTTCCACTCAATATTTAAATGCTTCGATGTTGTATGTGGCCCGGTTGCCATGTCAACAAGCCAGCACCAAAAGCTGGATGGTCTCTGAGATAGTTAAGATCTTGGCTGCATAATGCAAAACTTTATCTTGGGTCAATAGGATACGTTTCACTCTTATCTTGCTCAAGTACATCATGAAAAGTTGAGCATTTTAATCTACTTGTGGCACAATATGAGCGTGTATTGCTTTTTGGTACCACTAAATATTTATTTGAAATGAATCAATGTTGTATGTGGTCTTGTTGCCATTTGATAATACGCCAAAAAGCCAGCATTCAAGCTACATAGTTTTCTAAGGTGTTGAAGAATTTTGCTGTTTAATGCCTTTCTGCAGGATTACCAGGATAGTTTTCCCTCAAATTTTTGCTCCAGTGTAGTATGGGATCTTGTGCATTGTAATCCACTTAGTTATTCTGCAGTACATGATTCTTTCCTGAAGATATACTCTGTTGGCTTTACTTCTCTGTTGTAGTTTATTTTATCTCAAAATTCTCTCTTTCTGTATTTTCCTAAAAATTTTTAGCACATCTTGGAGTACTAAATTGTATTTTACCTAGTCACAGAGAAAATCACATGGAAGATTACTGTATTGAATGTTTTCTGATGTAGTACATAGGTAAATTTCTTGAGTATGTGCTGTATGAAAATGTTATAAGTTACCTTAATTGCTTGAGAGAAGATATGATGGGTGTGGTAGAGAAGATTGTGTGCATTTATCTGTGTACAAAAGAAAAAGGACATCGTTCCCTGGTTGTTAGTTTTAGGACCTGCAGCATCACCTGACCTTTGTGCATTTTCTGTCTGCTATCATCTGGCGGCTGGCAACGTTCTTTATCAACAATTTATGTGCCTGAAAAGTCTTTTGCTTTTGCTGCTGTGTTTGTTTTGATCCACAATATTTTCTTGGAGGATTTTATCTTGGTTCATGTTAATCTCATTTTTTATGTTGAATATGCTGTGATATCAGAGACTGAGGTTTTATGAGATATGAAATGGTCGTCCAGAGTTTTAATTTCATTAGCTTTTCTTCTACGTCATCATTATGCCAGTTTGAAACTGATAAAGAATCATTGTCATGGTGTCCTGCATCAGTTACTACATTGTTTATGCTTTCCGCTTAGTATTTATTGTCATTTTTTCAATTGGAAACTTATACAATGGTATGGTGTCATCCTATCATGCAGGCTGCCGTCATCTATGGTTGGATCATGTCGTAACCATTCTTTTGTTTTTTGTGTTGAGTATTGCATTGTACTAAAAATTTCAATATTCTGGGTAGTATTTAGTGAGGAGGTGGTTTGTTGTAGAGGGTCTCAGTTCAAAGACCAGGTTTGGATGTCATGTATATCTTCTGAACGCTTTCTTTTGGTGATGTATAGTGCTTTTATCTTTTTAGTTTTTGGGTTCCCTTGTCACATCTTCCATTTAGTTTTCTTAGCGCTCCGCCCTTTTGTAGTCTTTCCTCGATCCGGCACTCCTGCTGTTGCAGAGTTGAATTGCACAAATCATCTTTCACATGTTATGCTCATCTATTGTGCGATTTTGGTAGGGTTTTACTGCCACTTCATTTCGTATTACACGTATTACAAAAAGAGAAAAGAAAGAAAAACATGAAAACATGTGAACGTTTGAGGCCTTGTCAGTAAAATTTGAACTACGCTACTATGTTGAATCACATAATCCACCGCTCTATATATCTTTTGAGGCACCAATATTTGCCTTTCTAAGAACAAATGGAAAAAATAGATTGCAAAGTGTTAAACCGAGAAGAAGGAAGTGAATTACATGTTGAAATAAAAAATAAATTGAAGACATCTTAACTCTTTTACTTTGATCAACATGATTTGAGAACGATAGGTTGAGGTGTAAGAAACTGAGACCCTCGAATGATGGGAAAATCATTTTTTGCAAGTAGTTAATGAAATATTTCTCACTAGTAAGTAAGAACTGAAATAAGTACACTATTACATCCAAAAGTGGTATGATAGGATGATGTCTACACCCAACTTAACTTATTTTCTTAAAACGTTGTTGGTGACCAATTTGGTTGGTTTCAAACTTCTTGAAACGATTTTGAATCCACTATTTATTCAAGCTCTTGAAACGAATTTGAATCCACTATCAATGTGAGCGGAAGTAAAATCGAATTTCAAACTTTCCGAATCGACCTCGAATTCACTACCAGTTATTGACCCAAATCAAATCTTAAATTTTATGGCGGGCTACTCGAAAGTCTGCACTATCACCAAATAAATTCAAATTTTTAGGGTGATAAATATAAATTGGTAAAATATAAAACCTTTTGTGCTAATATCAAAAAAAACCCCCGAGGTTTGGTTCATTATCAAAAACGTCCCCACGTTGTTAGAAATATCACGAGCTTCCCCAGGATATATACCTCCAACCATCAATTCAGTCCTCGTGTGGTGTTCAATGAGCACGTGATGAAGAAAAAAACTGCAAAGACGATTGTACCCTTCAATAAAAAAAACCAAAAACCAAAGACCATATAATTATTGAACATGGAAGGAAAATACATTAGAACTTCTATAAATTAATAGTGTGAAGACCAGCAAAATTTATTAATTTAGAGAATTAAATAATCAATAAATTAACAAATTATTAATTTAAAGAATTTGTATGAGAAAAAAAGAACCATCACTAAATTACTTAATTTGCAATTGTCTTTGCATCCGAATCAAGCAAGTATTAAAACTATTATGAACATTAAAAATTTGTATATAGTTCATATCATCTTCAAGGACTAAAAAATAAGTATTAATAGTTCATATTTTACTAAATATTTATGGTAATTATTATTATTTTTAGTTGTTAGGGTATTTGTTTATTTATGATATTGTTGGTACCTATAGATATATAGAAGATTTTTTAAAACATTATTATCTTATCATTTTATCGATTTTTATCACTTTTTGTACTGGTCCCAAGTTGGGATTGGAGAAAATTATTAATTGTTAGAAGTTATTAATTTATAGATTATTAATTTACCGACGTTTTACTGTAGCTTAGAGCATATCTAAAGTCATTTTATAATTATTGTAATGCCGTAGAAGGTTAAAAATTAAGGTGAGAGGTTTTTTTTTTTTTTTTTTTTGAAAAAACGGTACTTGTATATTAATTAGAAGTACCTAAACTCAAAACATTAGAGTGAGAGGAGATGTAGAGTGGAAGAGATGATAAGAAGAGCCCGGAGGAGGAAGAGGAGAGAAGAACTAGCGTGGCTGCAATTAATTTTTTTTTACAGGAAGATTTAATCCGAAAAATATTTTCAGCCGGGATTTGTACGGGGTTTTTTTGGTCATTTCATGCAACTTGCCGGTTGACTTCAAAGTTAGGCCGGTCAAAGAGGGTTTTTGATATTTCCTAATAACTAGGAGGTTGTTTTCCTTTTCTCTTAGCGCGCACTAAAAACACTGAGGCGCCGTTACTCTATCCTCTCTCCGCAAGCTTCGCCGCCGCCGGACAATTTGCAACGCTGAAGCAGTGCTCGGAGTCTCAAACCGCCCTTCCGGCACGGTCTTCAACTCAAGTAAATTCTTAATCTTTTCCTGGCCTGTATTTTCATACCACTCCCCGTCGGTTTCCTTTCCCGGTGAAATTAGCTTGTGGCCACAGGTTTTTATTGGGAACCGTAGGTTGGTAATGGGTTGAATACTTGGTGTTGAAAAGAATTAAGCTTTGGTTTGGAGATGTAAGCATATGGACATTCCTAGAAAATTGGAATTATGGGGGACCCTGGTTCCCGGCTCTATAATATGTATGACTTAAATTGTTTCTCTCTTTTTGATTGCAACAACATTTATAAGGTTGCTCTCTCTGTTGATGATCAATTTTGTAGTTAGCAGAATGAAATGGTTCAAAACACTCGAGAAAATAAAGGCTTTTGATATGGTTAAGTCTGTCGTTGCTCTCTTTTTTGAAATGGTTGGTGTGATTCTTAGTTCTATACAGCGCAAGTTGGTCATTTTTTTTTTTTTTTTGGTTCTGTGTGCTTTATTGGCCTTGTCAGGCAGAATTTTTTGAATGAAGTTAGTGCTGATTGTCCAGAAACAATAAAAATAGAGTAAATAAATTTGGAAGTTATAAACAAGATGAATATCTGAAAGTGCAAACGATATATGGGCGTCAATTGTTTGTTCGGCGTGCTTTGTTAGCCTTGTGAATAGTTTATGAGATATACAAAAGTGATCAATATATCTCTGATTCTGTTTGAATTTTGGAGCAATTTACTGGTGTTTGGAACATTTAATGTTATTTTGAACTTAGACTTGGTTGCCCAGAGAAAGTTTATGGATTCTTTTCAACCACTCTTGCTTGAGAAACCTCACAGAGAAGTTGGCGAAATTTATCTCGTGTCAAACTTCGTACCCATTGTGTTTGCACATCACTGCAAGAAAATGTTTGCTTCCTTGATGGGCAATTGCTAGTCTAATAATATCCCCCCTCGCCCTGGTCTTCATAATGGTTCAATCTTTGTGATCCTAGCTATATATCAGTTTTACTAAGTCCGTTTACTGGCACATTTTGAAATCAAGTCAATGACTCGATGATTTCTAAAAGAAATGGTAGCATCAGAAGGATAAATTTTTACTGCCATAATCCCATCTTCTGTTACTAAAGCTCTTTGGGGTTTGTTGAGAAGATTCCGACAGCTCTATACCATAATGAGATTAAACAACTACAATATAAATACTTTCTCAGATGCATACATACATGGTATGTATAAGCATTAACCACAAAAGGAAATGGGATTTTCTTTCTTAGGAAACAAGGTAATTCGGCTATGCAATCTGATTTGATCAGTTCGTTACTCAGCTGATTGCTTATTTCTTATCAATTTGGACGTATGGATCCTATAAGATTGCATATTTCTGTATTTGAGAATATGTTGGTTGCCATCTGAAATCTAACACTGTTTGATTTTTTCCGCTTCATGGAGTTTGATGCTTTGTTGATTCCTATAATTTTCTTTGCATGTTCTTTGAGCTCTCATTTTTCTTGCTTTGTTCATGACATTGGTTTTCATAATTTCAGGTATAGCTTAGACAGGAACATAACTTTAGTGCAGTTCATTCTCTATGGAGATAGATAAAGATGCAAAATCCTTAGTCCTGATCAAGCAAGGGGCGGAAGCTGTAAGTTTGACAAACGAGATTCGGTTTTATTTTATTTCATAACAATTTGAACTGACATTCTGAACTTTATCCTTTAACCTGGAAAGCTTAGGTTAATTAAAACAGACAGTTTAGTTTTTTCGGCATACTTCAGCTTCTGCGCTTTGAATGACGACATTTTTTTTGTATTATGGTTTTCTTCACTATCTGTCTAAGTAAATGAATTATTTAGCCTTCAGATAATATATGCGAAAATTGATCTTAACTAGAAGCACTCGCCTTAGACCAGTTATTTCTTTAAATTTCTCATTTCTTCCATCTTGAAGTTCCTTATTGCCTGCGAATTTGATACAGAACAGTGCTAATAACAGAAGTTAACTCTGATAGTTAGCTACTAAAAAATGAGAGTCCATTCAGGAAGCTTGATTACTGAAATTAATGCCTGACCTACTGTAGCATTTTGCGGAAATTGTAGTTTGCTTTGCTCTAAACAAAACATATCTTACGTTCATTTTGTTATCTGCCATGTTTGGTTTCTCAAAACATTCATGCAATGGATATTGGCATAACCAGGAAGCTGATAACAAATGGATGCTTATGATATATTTCAACTATGTGATTACTGAATTGCTTTTTCCTTCCACAAGTCTGCTTGCTTAATAATTTGGTTGATACCATTGTCAGCCTCTATTATGACCTGTTTCTTTAATAATGTTATCTTCCTGTATCAGAGGGTGTTTGAGACTACATTTATTGGTAGAAAGTCCATCATCAAGGAACGATTCTCCAAGAAATATAGGCATCCAATTTTGGACTCGAAACTAACTATTAAACGGCTGAATGCAGTAAGGCCATAAGGGTTTAATATAGTGCTGCTTATCTACTGATGCATGGCTTTATTCCTTACCCTCATTATAATTACTTTATTAGGAGGCCAGATGCATGACAAAAGCCAGACGACTTGGGGTCCATACTCCAGCACTTTATGCTGTAGATCCTGAACTACATTCTCTCACATTCGAGTTTGTTGAAGGTTCCTCAGTCAAAGAGATACTTCTTGACATGGGAACACAGGGCATAATTGAAGAAAGAATTAGTGATATTGCGACCCAGATTGGTGATGCAATTGCAAAGCTGCACGATGGTGGCCTCATTCATGGTGATCTGACAACATCAAACATGCTAGTTAAAAGTGATTCCAATCAGCTGGTATGTGTGGGTGCATGTTCATCATCTTTTTCCTTCAGCTCTTTTTTCATTCACTTATTCGGGCTCACTTCCAGACAAATGATCACAACATTTTGTCAAGTATGATTTATTTCTTTTGTGTCCCTTATTTTGATCCTATTTCATCTTTTTCTGTTGGAAGGTACTGATTGACTTTGGTCTAAGCTTCATCTCAACGCTTCCAGAAGATAAAGCAGTTGATCTTTACGTTCTTGAACGAGCACTGATTTCCATGCACTCTTCATGTGGAGATGTGGTAAGAATGCTCTGAATTTTCATTAATTCTTCATGTGGAAGGCTGTGTATTTGCATAGTTTTTTTTTCCCTTTCACATTTTCTTTTCTTTGTGTTTTGTTTGGTGCTGTTTTAATAGCTATACTTATTTCGTAAAGAAAACTGAGGTAGAGTCAGCCATTCAAACAACAGCAGAATTTCAGTCTCTTTTGTATTAAAAACAAGGTAATCAACTAAAGCCTAAAGGTTGTCAGTGTATACAGGGGATATGTTCTTACATTGGATGAGAGATTCAGGAATTAGTGGAGATGGAATGCCTAAACGGCTAAACCTTGCTCATTGATTTGGATCCCATCTAGATTTCTTTCTTTGGAGTTGTCCTCCTTTTTTCTAGTGTTCTTAGAATCTGCAGCAGTCCTTGTGGTCGATCCAACCTCTTCATGCACCTTCTTGGGATGGAAATTGAATCTGCATGTTACTAGCATATTCATGATCCAGCTATTTACATGCATCTGATGCTGCAATAATTCTTTTCCTGCTCTTCAAACTCCACATTGCATCTGCTAATTATATAGTCTGAGCCTGCGGTGCAATAGCTGAAGTAAGAATATATGCTTGCCAACAGCTGTCTGCAAATAACCGTATCTTTTTCATAGCATTTTTCGCAAATGTATCATAGATCCGTACATCATGCATGGTTTGTTGATTGAACTTCTCTTATGGAAGTGTTACAGAGTTAAGCATAGTTCAAACATTGATAGAGAAACCCACGGAAGTTGGAATTAATCTATTCTGGTTCTCTTATGTGTTTTACAGATGGAGCGAATTCTAGATGCATACAGGAAGTCCTCAAAGCAATGGTGCTCAACTCTGAATAAGCTAGCACAAGGTTTGAACCCTTATCATATTAGTTTTTCCTCTCTTATTAGACATCTCATCTTGTTTTTCTGCTACTTTTGCAGTGCGACAGAGGGGAAGGAAGCGATCTATGGTCGGTTAAGCTATTACTACAACGCATTACCAAACGTATGTAAAACTGCCCGAAAACTTCCACTGGAAAGTGTTTATTCTGGTAGTTCTAGCTAATTGTAGGGAACACCTTTATCTTTTGCAGACATAGTTTGACCGGAATATAGTTGTTGTATTAAAATGGTTTAAGATTTGTCTATGTTGTTTTTTCAATTATGCATAACAATTTTATACAAAAAATTAAACATAAAAATTAGGTCTATAAATCTAACGGTGACTATGAGTTCTATATATAACGTAGCAATGATTTACTGGTGATGCACGAATTTGCAAAATAACCGACTTCATCAACTCATCCTCCAGAATTAGTTCATCACAAATTACAAGGCCGCATTGCATTGTTTAAATGAGTGATAGAAGATTTTTTTTACTGAAACTGTGGTGTTAAAGTCGTTGCAATGCAAGTTTGATTTTGTAAACTTTGACTTCTATATTACTACTTCTGTCTCAAGAACATAGTCTACATTAACTTATGAAATTTATATTATCTTTAATACATATATAAAAAATTTAATGGGAATTTTATTTTAATTTTTATTTTTTTCCGGGTGAGACGAAGGTACCTCTTAGGCAAGCAAGAAAATGCAAATGCACCTCAGACAATTCGAACTAATTCTTACAGTGCATTATTTCGAAATTGGCTAACCACATCACCAACCTTCAGGCTTAGTGGTAGTTCCTAAATCATTTATCAAAATAATGGTTTGAAACAATTAGTCTCCTGAAATAAAGAGATCGGTGGAAGTGGTCAGGAAATACCCTTATCGGAAAACGAATTTCCGTTTTATGGATCTATAGTGTCAAAAACGCATACTCATTACTCGTTTATACTGTAATTAAGCGTTCTTAGTTTTTATCGGATGGTTTAACAAAAATACGGAAAACCATTTTCCGTTTTAATAAAATCAAAAAATTATTTTATTAATTTTTGGGTTATTATGTATAAAATTTTCAGTTTAAAAATCCATAAATATAAAACGAAATTCCGTTTTCCGTTTTTAACCGAAACTGGTAAAAAAAAAACAGAGAACATTTCTGTGTCTCAGCCTGTAAAGTACCAGAACAGCACCAAAAAAAGATCGAAAAACAGAATAAAACAAGAGCAAAATTCCACTTAAGCAACAACGTTCAAAAGAGAGATAACTAATATCCATAAGCGACAACGTACAAAAGAAGCAAAATATAGTCAATATCCATCTAAATGAGTTGAAAACTACGAGTCACAACCTAGGAACAAACTAATCCGTCGGCGATGTTGGTGGCGTAGACCTAGAAGGTGTATACCTTTTGGGAGGCTTTCGGGTCCGTTGCTTTTTTGTCTTTGCCAAAGGTAGACTACCTTGCTCTAAATTCACCTCAACCTCAACATCTATATTCTCAGCTTGTTCCATAGTATCTTGCTCCGTGGCAGCTTGTTCAATGGGAGAGGGAGTCTGAAACATGCTTGCATCGATGGGATCTTGTGGTGGTTTCCTTCTTCCTCCAATTCCAGCCTTAGGGACATTAGCTCTGCGATGTTTAGCAACTGGTTGGGCTCTTTTAGGTTGAGTTTGAAGGAGCACTTGGCTGGGATACAATGTAGGCATCTCTGTTGGTACAACCGAGAGAGCATTCACCGCAAAACTATTGATTGTGTTGCAAAATTCAGCACATTTCTCATTTGAACACCAGTTGGAGGCCTGATGTTGTTCGACCTCCTTGGAGATGTCAAACAAAGTATCTACCTATAATTTTTCATTAAATAAAGATATTTAACAATTAAGAAAAAGAATATAAAATAACATAGATCCATTAAAAACAAAAAGATTCAAGTTGAAAAAATTAGAATTAAGAAGAGAGTTAGGAAGGCTTACATAAATTTTGGCCCTATCTGATTGTTCAAGAAACCCTTCCACCCGTTCGTCGTACTTAGTAGGATCGGTACTCAACTTCACGGTCCTGGCTTGATACCAAGGAAGATAATCTGCAACGGCTGTAGATACATCGACCGATAATCCAACCTCAATAGATTGCAATCTGTCATCCCAAGAGGCGATATACTCACAATTCTTATCTGCCCAATTAGTGTCATGATACCCGGTCATACCATAACGGTGAGTTTTGGTCCATTCAGTTTTGTTGGCAATCATTGGAGGTTCTGGGATAGTTTGGATTTGTCCAAACTGTCGCAGGACACGATCAGGTTGATGTGGTTCTATAACATCAAAACAAATCAACCAAGTTTTTGCCTGCCAACATTTTTGACCACGTATACAAGCAGCATGAAGTGCAGGGAGGTACTTATCATAGGGCCTCCAAGTGAACTAAAACAAAAACAGAAAGGAAAAAAGAACTAGCCAAAAGTCCAGAAATCCATAAAACAGTCCAGATTTGAAAACACAAAGAAAAAGTCCAGATTGAAAAAAAAAACAGTCAAGAATTGTAAAAAACAGTCCAGATTTGAAAACAAAAAGAAAAAGTCCAGATTGAACAAAAAAACAGTCAAGAATTGTAAATAACAGTCCAGATTTGAAAACAAAAAGAAAAAGTCCAGATTGAACAAAAAAACAGTCAAGAATTGTAAATAACAGTCCAGATTTGAAACAAAAAGAAAAAGTCCAGATTGAAAAAAAAAACAGTCAAGAATTGTAAATAACAGTCCAGATTTGAAAACAAAAAGAAAAAGTCCAGATTGAACAAAAAAAAAGTCAAGAATTGTAAATAACAGTCCAGATTTGAAAACAAAAAGAAAAAGTCCAGATTGAACAAAAAAACAGTCCAGATTTGAAAACAAAAAGAAAAAGTCCAGATTGAACAAAAAAACAGTCAAGTAATAACAGTCCAGAGTTGAAATTTAAAAAAAAAAAATCCAAATTCAGGGGGAAAAAACAGACCAAAAGTGCAACCGTCCCATTAGCACTTAACGAATCCTCCATCCAACACAACAGAGGCATATAACATAGCCAAAAAAAAAAAAAAAAGAAACAGTCCAGATTCGAGGAAAAAAGTCCAGAATTTTAAAAACTTAGAAATCAGTACAACATTGTTTAAAAACCTACAACTGTCCAGATTTGAGAAATAGAATTCCAGAAAAAATAACGTAAAAAGAAGTCCAGATTTGAGGGAAAAAAGTCCAGAATTTTAAAAACTTAGAAACTTAGAAAAAAAAGGTCCAGCATTACTTTAAAAACTTAGAAAAAAAGGTCCAGAATTTTAAAAAGAAGTCCAGAATTTCAGGTAAAAGAATTCCAGCATTACTTTAAAAACTTAGAAATCAGTCCAGCATTACTTAAAAAAAAAGGTCGAGATCTTACGTGCTTAGGCGTACTCAGAGCTGAAAATTGATCTCGATAGGCAGTGATAGTATGAGCTGGCACTGCAGAGAGGTTCAAACCAACACACCACCTTGCACCGAGCGAATGATCCTTGAAAATGTCTTCATCAGTATTCCTCCTTGGTCGAATCGAAGGGATACGCTCCCAGACCCATAGCTGTAAATAAAACATAATGCCAGATATAGTCCAGAATGCAATTTAAGAAATTATATAAATGACTGAAAAAAAAAAGATAAAAGAACTTAACCTGTAAAAGACGAAGGCAACCACCTATATCCCAACTTGTCCTCTTTGATGCCTTACACAAATTATTGTAAAGACGGGCCAGACATGCACCGCCCCAACTAAGATTAGCACAACCCTTCAGATCCTTTAACAATGGCAAATAATTTAAAGAAATCGTATTGCCAGTTGAGTTGGGGAAGAGTATACCACCTAACGCCCACATTATAAACACCCGAGCCCTCTTCTCATAAACAGGTTGTTCGCCTTTCAATTCAATATCAGCTCTTGCCTTAGCTTCTAGGGAAGTTAAGTAAATGGAGTTGCCTTTGAATTTGGGCACAAAATCCAATAGTTCTTGACACAAAGCAGGCCAGTCTCTTTTCTCCGAAGTGTCCACCGTAATAGGGGGTCAATCAACATTTAAACCCAATAAAACTTCAACATCTTGGAGTGTGATGGTTGCTTCACCGAATGGGAAATGGAAGGTATGTGTTTCAGATCGCCATCTTTCGACCAGGGCACTTACAAGATGGTTGTCTAATTGTAAATGCCCATTCAACAACAATGTCCCAAACCCGGCTTCCTGAACACAACCCTTTACCTTCTCATGTGATACGGGAAACACACTCCAAATTCGACTACTATTAGTCCGACACGTATGGTGTAGGTATATAAAATCTTCCTCACCATTGAAGACCGCACCGGATCTATGGTCAGCTTGCAAGTATAGGAGCTCTGGATTGTCTGGTCCCTGGTTAGTGAAAATTTGGGTTTGGGATTGGGTTTCAGTTTGGCTTTGGGTAGAAGAACCAGCTACCATTTTACTTATCCTAATACAACCTGAAGTAAATAACCAAAAAGAGAGATGAATCATGTTAACCACCAATCAGGTATTAATCCACAGGCAAAACCCAATCAGAACAAGAGAGCAAGAGAGCAACATCAGTGAAAATTAAATTACATCAGAAAGCAAGATATAGCCCCAAATGAGTATTATATTACAGCTACTGAGGATAATTAAATTACAGCGACTGAGGATAAAACTATCCCCCCTACTGGATGCCAAAAAAGGAAAGAAAAATAACCACCAAACATTTCACACAGATGCCAACAGAGAGAACAAAACCACAAGAACACAACAACCAAAAAAGCACAGGAAAAACAGTGACAATCAACTCAAGCAGTCACGAGAAAGATATAAACACATAAATCACCATAAAACCTTTATAGATGACAATCAACTCAAGAAGTCATGACCATCTATCAGGAACATTTTCAAATAAAATCAATATAGAGATCAACAGAAGTAAGTCGGCAATCAAAACTGTCCAAAATATATATTAATGTCCAAAATACTAACAAATATGCATCTCCAAAGCACAACCAACAAACACACAAATCTGCAGCTTCTAAAGGCAGCAAACAACACATAATGGAAAAATAACTAATTTTTATAAAAACATGTAAAAATTAAAAAAAGTAATTTGTACCATGAAAAGCGGTACTTCTCTGAGGGAGTAGGCGGCGCCGAAGAAGAGCACCGGCGGTACTTCTCCAAAACGGAAGTAGATCTAACCAATTACATCTCGGTGGTACTTCTCCAAAACTCTGTAGATCTAACCAATAAAAGCCGGCAGGGGGAGTTGATTGATGGTGTAGGTGGGTGGTGGTGAAAAGAAAAGGGAAATAACTTCGGGCGGCAGAAGGAACTAGGGTTACGGGCGGCGGAGGGCGACGGAGGGAACTAGGGTTACGGGCGGCGAAGGAAACTAGGGTTACGGGAGGAAGAGGAGAAAAAGAAAAATAGAATCTGGAATTGGAAAGAAGTATTTATTTGGTCAAATCCTCTGACCCTAAAAATCGAAAAATAAAATTCCGTTTATCTAAATAAACCGGAAAATAAAATAAGAATTTCCGTTTTTATTAAAAACGGAAAATGGTTTTGCATCTTTAATTACACACGGAAAACCAATTTGCATTGTTTAGTTAATTATGTTTAATTAAATTAGGTAATTTCCGATTTGACGTTTTTTAGTTAACAGTTACAAAAAAACATTACTACGAAACACGCAATGCATCATTCCAATACATATTTGACGTTTCTTACACAAAAAATATAACATTCACAAAACCCTAACCAACAAAGACATTGGCAAACACTTTCAACAATCTCATTATTCAGACTTCTTCTACACCTTCGAAACCATCAGCATCCCAATTCACATTTATTCTTGTCCGATCAGCTCTGCGGTGCGAACGAGGACATTCCCTTGTTTTATGGTCAGTAGCGCCGCATCTCCTACATCTTCTGCGTCGACCCCTATAATCCATGGCCATCATGTATCGCCGCTTCTGGGTACGACCCGGACCCCTGTAAAGAACAAGATTTTTATAATCGGGAACAAGGTTCCAGCCTGGAAATGTCCACTCTTCTTTTCTTGCGACGGGCATAAATCTAGGATTTCGAAATTGCTCACGCCACGTTGTTGTCTTATGATACTCATGTATTATGTTCTCTGGATGATCACCAATTTCTCGGCACACATGCAATGCGTGTGAACAGGGAAGCCTGTAAGTTTGCTACTTTTTACAAGTACAACGCGCCTTACTATATTCCACAGTGTGAACATTCTGGCCTTTACCACCACGATGCAAGGCGGTAGTCACCTTGTATACAAGGTTTGGTTCATCGTACACTTCCACATCGTGACCAGCAGCAGTATTCTCATACTCACAGAATTTTTTCCAATACTGATCACCAATAAGGGTATCACACCTTATCGCCTTTTCATATTGCTCACGATAGAACTTGACAGTTTTGGCCAATGTCGACTCAACTATAGCTCTAATAGGTAAAAATCGAATGCCCTTCAAGACATTATTATAACTCTCGGATATATTTGTTGTCAAGTTGCCCCAACGTGCATAATCCAAATCATAGGCAAGACTCCACCTCGCTTTTAGAATAGCACGCATGTATGCTTGACCTGCTTCATTGCACTCACCCAAGTTTGCCCAAAATCTTCTAAATTTGTGCGCTTGCAACTTCTTTCCCAATCTCCAGCACACCCAAGCTGTTTGTCGCGGTTGGTTTTTGTGTTTGGCCATCATATTACTCCGAACGTGTCGAAGACAATACCTATGGTATCCCAAACCTGGTTCATCCCACAAATCAGGATTTTTTTTCAATGCACTCATTATCCCTTTATGTCGATCTGATAGGAGACATGTGACTCTGTTGAAGAGAACGTGGATCCTCAAATTTACCAGAAAAAATGACCAACTCTCCTCGGTTTCTTCATCCACAAGTGCAAACGCGATAGGCAGAATATGCTTGTTCTCTGTTTTCACCATTGCTACAAGTAACTTCCCCTTGTATTGACCACGAAGGAACGTGCCATCGATGCTCACAACTGGAGGGCACTTATGAAATGTCTCAATAGCAGGACCAAATGCCCAGAAAACATATTTGAAGGTCCGATACTCTTGATTTTCAGTCCCATCCTGCCATTTCCACTCAACAACTGTCCCAGGATTAGACTTCTGCAATGCTGCCATATACCTATATTATTTTTTAAAAAATCAGACAAACATGTTAAAATCGGTCCAGCAAAGTATAAAAACAAAAAAAAAATGCATAATGTAAATAAAAAAAATAGTCCATACAAATTAAAAATTGTACCACGGTAATTCGGTAAAATTATCGATCCAATTGCCCCATACCGCCTCGATGGCTTTTCTTCTTGCATGCCATGCTCTCTTGTACTTCACATCCACCTTATAATGTTTCTTCACATCATCTCTTATCGACCTCACTAAATAATCTGGGTCTGTTTCAACATTACGCATTATAAGCCTGGCAATCACCCCAGCTGTTATATTGCGGTTGTCATTTCCTGTGGTACGTCCCACACAATTGTGTCGATCTGTCCAGCTTACAATTTCAAAAAGACCATGAGGCTTACGAGACGCACGCATCCTCCATCCACAAGTTGATTGGCCAGGTGGGGTTTCCGTTTTTCTGGTTATGCACTCTGCAACCCACGATTTTGGGTCAGAATATTTAACATAATGCTGTCTATTCTGCCAGGAGCTCCAGTCAGCCATAGCGGCCCTAATCTCTTGTTGTTGAAGCACGTCCTTAAACCAATGTTTTCTTTCTTTCCTTTCCACATCTTAAGTGCAAATTCATCTCGGTCTATTGACGCAGCATTGAAGTCACCAATATCTGAATAAACATGCTGATCTTGATAAGACGTGATTAATTTTTCTGCCTGTTGACAAGCCGTCGTCACACTAGTCAAATAATAATTACCTACTTAATACAATTACTAGTAGTAAAGCAGAAAGCAGGGTCGATCCCACAGAGAAGGAATACTAATTGCCAGGTATAAATTACTCCTATTATTATCTAGATAAATGATGATCTCAGATTTATAAAATTTAAACCTAAAATAAATAAATAAAATAAAAGCAAATAATCAGACAAAGAAAACCTAGGACATTGGGTTCACCTACCGAATATTTGGTTTAATTCAATTCACAAATATCTGACTTTTAACTTCCATTAATCTTACAACGATTCACCTAATTAAGAACTATACACTCTCATGTTATAATTCTCTTACTTATATTAACCCTATGACTACTCTCGTGACTATAGGGATTAACAAAAGCACATTAAGACCATTAAGAATCAAATATTGCAAAGGTTATAATCTTACTCTCGTAGCTTACAACCTAAGTTTATTATTCCTACGAACTAATATTAATCTTCCACTCTCGCTACTTCGATTAATATCTTCAGACATGAAAATAGTGGCCAATTACTTACACGAATTAAAACAAGAATAACAAATATTAATTAATGAAAAAGTCAAATAATAATAAACCAAATAATCCAAATAAATTTGGTGGCTACACCCAAGCCCTAGATTAAAAGAATTTAGCCACTAAACATTATTAAAAATAATTCAATAATATTTAGAGACATAATAAAAGAAAAAAATAAATTAAATAATTAAAACTTCGAAACCCGAGTGACGCAAAAACCGCCAAAAACTCCCCGCCGGTTGCTCGCTTCGCCGGTGCTGCGTCAAGTGATGATGATGCTGCGCGAGAGATGGAGAAGGTCGTGGTCGGCGGTGAAGAGCTTTGCAGCGGCCGAGGAGGCTGTTGCGTGGAGGGTGATGATGGCTTCGTGGGTGAGTTCGATGATGATGAGTTGCCGCTGTTGATACTGCCGTCGAAGGAGGAGGGAGTTTGGTGGTGATCGGCGGTGGAGAAGGGGAAGAAGGTGGCGAAGGGCTAGTGCAGTGGAGGTGGAGAAGGGTTGGTGTGGTGGTTATGGAAGCAAAGCGGCGGTGAAGAGGAAGGCGGAGAAGGAGGAGGGAGTTGCAGAGCGGCGGTGATGGAGGTGTAGGGTTCGGTGGTTTTCGGTCAAGTTTCGGTTCAGTTCTGTGGTAAAAATAAATTCCTAATCCTCCTTTTATAGGCTTCCGGCTAAACCCTACTCCTTGAAGAACAAGAAAACTTGTTTCCCAATTAATATCGGGATTAAAATTCTTATCCAATTCCAATCCCAAATCGGCCGCACATTCATCGTAACCTTCGGCTAATTTTCCAAAAATTAAAATCAAATTCCAAAATTGCATCATTGGCCCTCCAATTCTCTAAACTCATTAATTTTTTCCCCATCAATTGCTCCAATCTTCAATTCTTTCCCATTGAGTTGCTTTTAATTCGATTTTAGCTCAAAACTTCAACAATTCTTCATTTGAGTACAATTCCTACAAATAAAGATAAAATCACATAAATAGCATATTTGTACTCAAAATATATTGCAAAAATCACAAATTAGGGATATAATAAATAGGTAAAATATAAGCATATCACCTGTTGTTGTTGTTACTCTTCTTCTGCATCGTCGTCATCAGTTTCATCCGCCACAGATGTTTCATACTCACTTTCTTCTTCGCTTTCAATATAAGTACCATCTGATTCATCATCCCGATCCGAATCACGTCCATCATTTTTATCTCTGCCTTGAGCCTCGGTAACGAATTGATCCTCGCTGCTCCTGCTTGGCCCTGCTTCTGCATTTTGTTGAGAAGTACTCGCCCAATGTGATTGTGACCAAAATATGTTCGGTCCTCCTTCTATATATTGATAGAAAGTACTGCCCCATTGTTGTTGGGACGCAAAAAAACCCCTCGTTTGTCCAGAAAGATCCAGTAAACTTTGGGCATGAACTGTCCCTTCATTTTCCACATACAGATCCAAATTTGATGATCCAAAAAAATAATAAATAATTTCCAAAGACGAGTCATCAGTGATTGTCGCGGTCCTTCTAATACCGTTAATTTCAAACAACAAGGTAATTCTCAAATTCACAGAATATCTATCCCATCCGGCTTTATCACAAATTCTGCCCAAAAACTCAAAATATGACAATTTCCGTTCAATAAACAATGTGCCATCTGCTCTGTTATCAAATGTTCTAATCGTACCATCCTCTATAACATACTTACTTCTCCAATATACATTAATAAAATACGGACCATTCCACTTCATTTTCTCCTGTTTATGTAATAATCCATAATAAATTAATGTAATTAACAATGACATTAAAATCAACTAAACACGACCCTAAAAATCTTAATAAAAATATATACAAAAAAAATTATTCCATATAACATATATGATTACTGATTTCGTAAATCATCTCACCATTAAATATAATTACACTAATTCAAACAATTGAAAAAAAATAATAAACGAAATAACACGTAATAAATAAGATTAAATCATTACTAACCTTCTTAATGATGTAAATGTGGCATAAAAAACAAGCTAAAGCTGCACTTCCTTCTCCAAAACACAGTAGATTTGTATCTTTTCCTTCAGATTCAAAACTGTCAAACGAGTAAACAGTGAAATTGTTCAATTATAAATGAAGAATAAAACGGAATTTGAAGTTTCGTTTTTACTGATAAAGCATGGTCCGACCGGTCCCTCTCACAGTGCGTCAGTGTCACCACAATTATTGTTCTGCACATTCAAAATTATAAACGGATTTTGGATTTACGGTTTTTTACACAAAAAACGGAATTTGGATTTCCGTTTTTGTTCATCACAATTATTTAGGTTCCATTTGAAAAACGGAATTCCAATTTCCATTTTTAACTTTTTTTTTTTTGCGTCGAAATTGATTTTCCCTTTTTCGTCGATATTATTCGCACAAATTTTATAATTTATTAATGGAATAAATAAAAACGGAAATCGGATTGTCGTTTTATTAATGAGAATTAGTAAAACGGAAAACTAATTTCCGGTATAGTTAGATTCTGACCACAAAAAAAAATATATATATATATTTATATGTCTTGTCTATTTTTTAAACTAATATTCTTGTCCAACACCCGGTAGTTCCTAAATATTTATGGCTATTTTCCTTTTGACATCTCTAAGGTTAGTAAATCAAACATCAGCCACCAAATTTTTTGTAAACATCAGCCACCAAATTTTTGTAATTTCTTCAAGGAATACTGGAAGCAAATTAGTTATTAGTCAGCTGAAACCCCCCCCCCCACAACTTTTGCACTGTTACCTTGAAAGCCGCTGACTTTGTCCAATTTCCCCTGAAAAATTAAATGCTACGTCTTCCATCAATTAGGTCAAACGGAAAACTCGAGAAAAAGAAACAAATGAACAGAAAAAACAGTTACTCAAAACCCCTTTATAAATACTTCAATCACATTCCATTACCAAAACATCCACAGTTCAGATTGCAAATCCTTGAAATTTTTTTTTCTTGAGCTCAACAGCATTTCGAGCCCTTTTTTATTTTTTATTTTCTCCCTCTTTTGAGCTCAATAGCATTTCGAGCCACTGAGGCAAAAGTAAAATAAATAAATAAAAAAAAGCACAAGTTTAAAAAAATGGCAAGATTTGCAATCTCTTTGTTGGCCCTGTTTCTTGTGGCATCACTAGTGTCAGCCACAACAATTGAGGAGTTGTGCAAAGGTACTGTCGATGCCGGTTATTGTGTAAGGTTGCTTAAACCGACTGTTATGCCATCCACGGATTTCAAATCCGAAGAATGGCGCAACAAGGTCGTCAACAGGGTTCTGATTAGGGCTTTGATGGCGAGGAACTTTATGATCGACAAAGGCTACAAGGTGATGGAACCGGAGGCGGATAACTTGAGGTTTTGCATCCGTAAGGTTGCGAAAAGCGCGAAACTGATTAAACAAGGTGATTTCGATGGGGCTGCAGCTATGCAGAAAGCTTGCTATGACCGTCTAAAAAATGCAAACGGTATCATGAACGACATTAGGCAAAGAGCTGATGAGGCCGCTCTTGCTTCTAGGGTTGCCAATGATATCCTTGCGGTAAAAAAAACAAAATCCAGAAATTGTCCCAAAAGTGAAGGGAAAAAAAAGAAAAGAACAAACGATTTACCCTTGAGATATTTTAGTTGAGGACCTACCTTTGGGTTGAAATTCTCGGGGTTTTTCTTGTTAGATTTTTTGTAATTTTTTTTTTAAGGTTAGGGTTTTTTTTTTTTTGTGATTTTGGTAAGGAATGATAGCTCTTTATGTAGTCTACTACTACATATAGAGATATGTGTGTCAGAGTTTAAAGTTCTTGACACTACTGAATGAATAACAATTTTACTGAGAGATATGTGTATTGCTTTTCATTTCATTTCTTCTGCTTTCTACATATTTCGCTAGTTGTTGTTGCAAAGCTCCTTCAAATTAAGGCATATTTCTTACTGATCATAGGCAATAAAATTCTGGTAATCATTGACAGAGGAAGGGGGACAAGTGATGCCGTGGTGGCAATTGCCTCCTCTCTGTTTTTTTTTTTTTTTTAAAAAAAATTTTTAGTGCTAGAGTAGAGAGTATCGATTTTTATATTGATGATGAAACTATAAAAAAAAAAAAGAAGAAATGATAATAAATGACTAATTTCATAACTAGATATTTCAATATGCCAAAGATGCTCATGTTGAGAGATTACATATGAGAAAACTCTATTAAAATGTCATTTGGTCGGGAGGACTATGTTCATCCCAAGGATGGTTGTTGATTATATTAGCTTGTTTTAATTGCAGCTAAAGTTCTTTCAAAATGAAGTA
Organism: Oldenlandia corymbosa var. corymbosa; assembly: GCA_949775105.1. NCBI lineage: Eukaryota > Viridiplantae > Streptophyta > Magnoliopsida > Gentianales > Rubiaceae > Oldenlandia > Oldenlandia corymbosa. The sequence continues at coordinate 5,791,856 of OX459123.1, forward strand.
CTTAAAGGTTTTGTTAATCAAAATATAATACTACTGTTAAAATGCAAAAAGTAATCGTCCCTCATTTTAGCGCGTCTAAATTTATTTTCTTGAACTTCTCAGAAAGAATTTTTGTAGTTTCTCTTTATATTACTGTAGATGGTAGTGATCGAAGTTTTAAATTTGAGATCATTTGCCTCCTTAAATTAAAATTTACCAGTATTAAATAGAGATATTGATAGCATTTATGGTAATTGTTAATTTGGTTTTTGATTGCCATCAGATATAAGACATTAGTTTGAGCTTGACATGTGTTTATTTGAAATTATTCGTAGTGATACATAGAAAGGGAAAAAAAAAAAGTTTATAACAGAATGTGATATAAATAAAGAAACACGGACACAGATCACAAATTCAGGTATAATATTATATAAGTATTAGCCCAAAAAAAAAAAAAAAGAATAATGATAGAAATTTTCATATCATCATCTCATCCTTTCATTGTTGTTTGCAATTCATGATATGTCGTCGACTCTTGAAACCAACTAGGGGTGACAACAATGGTATGAGTGACTCCCATTTTTTTTATAATTATAATAATTTGCATGATTATTAACGGACAGATTGATTGACCACTTAAATATTTGATGTGATTTAATTAGTTTGTAGATTACTGAGGATGTGGTCCCTTTATTCTTTCATGCAACGCATCTTTTGAAAGCAAATTCCACAAAACGGAGTATATGACAACATCTCTAGCCGGCATGAATAGATCAATCACCTACTCTTTCAAAAAAATTTCAACTAATTAGCTCATTTCTGTGTGAGAATCTTCTTACATCATCAATATTATTGTTGATTTCCATGTTAATTACTACATTTATATTTATAGAACATGGACTCCGTTAGAAATAATTTAACTAAATACATTTTTGTCGACAAAATAATCAAGATACGACATTATAATTCGTACAGCTAACTTCACAGTAATGATAATTTTCGTTCCTTTTTTTTTTTTTTTTTTTACAGGTTGAAGATATTTCTGTAATCAAGCAGTTGTAGACTGGCTCATGTCACGCACTCAATGTGTAAAAATATTTTCTAGATACAAGAAAAACTACTTCAAATTAGTGTTCCCTCTTTCTTCTTAATACGGTAAAATAGTCCAACTCGAATTTTGATATTTGTATTAAAAATATACAAATTTCAATATTCAACGTAAGTTATTATTATTATTATTTTATTAATAGAGGAAAGTATAAAATATCGATAGTAACACAAAGGCTTCTTGTTAAAAAGAGTATATCTATTCGGCCAACCGGTCATATTTTGATCTTTATATATAGTTTAGAAGTTGTCTGTTAGAAACACCAAATAATCACTTGTAGCAACCGAACAGAATGGGTTCCAACTCCATAATCCTTCCAAAAATTGATTTTTCTGATTCTGAATTGAAGCCAGGCACAGAAAAGTGGGCTTCTATTCGATCCAAAGTCTTGGGAGCACTTGAAGAATTTGGTTGCTTTGAAGCCGCATTTGACAAAATTCCAATTGAAACTCGAAGATCACTTTTTGATGCTTTAGAAGAGCTCTTTGATCTGCCTTTGCAAATCAAAGTTAGGAATTCATCTAAGAAGCCATTCCATGGATATGTGGGACAATATCCCCAGGTGCCACTCTATGAAAGCATGGGAATTGATGATGCTAATTTGCCTGAAAAAGTTCAAAGCTTCACTGATCTCTTGTGGCCTGAAGGGAACTCAAACTTCAGGTAAATCCAATAGAATTTTGTGATACACTTCATCCGTCTCAAAATGCTTGTCCAGTTTGGTATATATAGTAAAAATTGATCTTGTGACTTTAAATTACAAGATCAAAGATTTCAAAGAGAACTTTAAGACAACAAATATATAAGCATAATTTGTGTTTTGAGAATCAAAAAGTAACAAATTAAGCAAAAGCTTCATGATTGGTGATCATTCAAAATTATTTATATGTATGATGTTTTAGGGGTGGAAGGGTTTGGTGAGTATCTTGGTTATGAAATTAGTTTGGGGGCTTGTGATATTATCACGAGACCTAGGGTTCGATTATCGGCTAAACTGTTTGCTAAATTTGCAGCAATACTTTGAATTCTTATTCAGTGCAACTATCTGAGCTAGACTTGATGGTAAGAAGGATGATATTGGAGAGCTTAGGCTTAGAAAAGTACATGGAAGAACACATGGAATCAACAAACTACCTTCTTAGAGTCATGAAATATAAAGGGCCTCAAACAAGTGAATCAAAGCTTGGACTCAATGCCCATACTGACAAGAACATACTCACCATACTCCACCAGAATCAAATTCAAGGTTTGGAAGTTCTCACAAAAGAAGGTACGTGGATTGAAGTCAAACCTTCTCCAGATTCGTTCATTGTCATGATTGGGGACTCTTTTCTTGTAAGTGCTTCATCTCTCCTTTTTTTTTTTTCTTCTTTTAATGTGTTCCCTATTTGGTAGATCTTGTGTTACGACAAATTTTGGTTAAGTGGGACATTTTGAATGGTTGAATATAAAGATACCTTTTATATGATATGATATAGTAGAATTTAAAAGAAAGATTAAGTGCAGCTATATATCCATCTAGTTAATTAGTACTCAATCTGCCCAGAATTATTAATAATCACGACGTACAATCATTTCATGACAATGAGAATAATATTATTATCTTCAATCATATTTTTTTTGAAATAAATCAGCACGACGAAGTCAAGCAAATCCTCACGATGTTAAGAAAGAAAAATGATAAGGATTTAGTAATTTTATCGAGTTAAATATAACAATAATGATGTATGTGTTACATCAAAGTATAAAAATTCAGGATACCTTTTTCAATATTAATCATCCATAATTAATGATAGTCAATCCAATTCGATCTCAAGCTAGTCACCTATAAGAAGAAGTCACTCTAAGGTAATTTCATGTTTTTCTTTTGCAAATGCTAGATATGGATTGGCAATCATATTATATATCTAATTTTGTTTTAACAGGCATGGACAAATGGTAGACTCCACTCTCCTTACCACAGAGTGATGATGACTGGAAATGAAGCTAGGTATTCAGCTGGGCTCTTTTCAATTCCAAAGGCGGGTTATATCATAAAGGCTCCGGATGAGTTGGTAGATGAAGAACACCCATTGTTATTCAAGCCATTTGATCATGTTGAATTCCTTGCTTTCTATTACACAGAAGAGGGCCAGAAATCTCAATCTGCTTTAAAAGCTTACTGTGGTGCATAAGAATTTTTAGCAAGAAGATGCATCATATATTATGGAATAATATGGCATTTGTAACGAATTTGATTACCCTTCCGAAGGAAAGACATCGCAAGTTTGTACTTAGTTGTGTGTGTGGCAATAAGAGATATTTCTTTTCGTCCTTATTATAAGTTATTTTGATTTGTCTTAAATTTTATATAGTATTTTTTTTATTAAAAAAAAATCTTAAAAATACATTTTCACATTTTATTGTGTTTTTCTAATTATTAAGTTATATTTTTAAGATTTTTTTTTTCAATTAAAAATACTTATTAAGTGAAACCTAAGACAAATCACAACGCCTTATAATAAGGACCGAAACGAGTACTAATTACGGTAAAAAAAGATTTAATTAGATGCTCTTTCGTCCTAAAATGATTGTCATATTTGTTATACGATTTTATAATACGATATACACTTGACAATTATTTTAATGTTTTTTTAGAATTCAAAAGTTTGTAGTAGTAATAAGCCGAAATATTATGATTTTTCGAAGATGGTTTTGAGACAATTACGAAAGTCGGTAGATGATGATTGAATCGAGTAGTTTAACGATTTATAATATTTTAATCTTTCCTAAGAAATTAATATTATTATACTTGAAAATACAGAGGAAGAAAAATATGAAACAAGTTATTCTGAGTTCCTAGAATTTCACGGGACCATTTTCTTATTTCAGGCTACAATTTTTATTTTTATTTTTTGTAAGTTTTTATCATTAAATAAATGAAAAAGAATCGATTCAAACGTCATAATTAAACCTAGCTATTCTCTACTGACGATACTAACGGTTGCTACTAGCTTAAGAAGACAGTTTTAGGCTGACAGTTGATTATATTTTCTAATAACTTATAAATCTAAGTAATATAAAGGGGGAGTTCACCGGGTCAGCGCCAGTTTTTGTACCATTGCCGGTCGATCAACCCGGTGAACTCTTTTGTTCTTTCGGCTTTGTCGTCTCCTCCTCCTTCTCTTTATCTTATTCTCTGTGCATCCAATTCAACCGACAGTTTCATAAGAGCAAATACTCCATGAATCTTTGCTCCTTGCGCAAAAAGGGTTTTCGCCCAAAATCGGAAGCCCTATAAAATTAAAATCAAAATCCAATCTTTATGCATCCTATGGGAGAAATGCGAGCGAGAAGAAAAATTCAAAAACGGATTTTAGGGATTCAACCCTACCCGTGTCGGCTATCTATAAGAAGAAGGATTTTAGTGAAATTCATGAAAGTGGTTCATTTTTGAAAGATTTCTGCTCTTAAAGGCTCTTCTATCATTTCCTTCTTCACATTCTATTGAAGTGATGAAGCATCAGCAGTGAGTTATTATTATTGAAGAAGATGACGATGACAATGAAGGCCCTCTTTGCATACAAGTTCAATGGGTTGTAAAAAATCGGAAGGGAATTAACGCCGGCCGAAGTCTCGATGATGGTGGGTATGATCGTTTAAAGGAAAAAAGTAATTTTTCGGTGACGGAGATAAAGGGTGCGACGGAGAACAACATTTCTTTCTCAAAGCGGTCTGTTGGTGGCAGTGGAGGGGAGGGAATTGATGCTTGAGATTTGAATTCAGGTATGGCTTCCAGTGTTCTTATGTGTTTCACGAAGTAGGTTATATGTTCCTTGAATTCATGTTTTGGCCTCTTTAGCTTAAGATATTCTATAATTCCTTTACTGTTGATTTCATTTGGTGCGTTATTGGGTTTATAATTATAGGTATGTTCATTGCACAGTGGGTGTTTGATTTTATGCCTAACTGAATTTTCATATGTAAATCTGTTGAGAAAAATATTTGGTTTCTGTCTTGGTGCAATTTTCTCAGAGCCTGTTTTGAGCAAAGAATTAATTCAATTTGCAGTGCATATTCTGAAAAACTTCAATCAAAATGTGCAGGTTATGTGGTTCTTGGGGGTATGTTAATACAAGAATAAATTCATCGCAGTAGCTATCCAAAAAAAAAAAAAAAAACTTGTAATCCAGAAACCAATTGCTTCTCTATCTTCTCTATTCACTGCTAAATTGGATGTAAAAATATATTGATATCATCTATAAGAACTCTTTAGGAACATGCATTTCAAACTGAAAACTCAATAGACACAGAGTAGGTCCTTTGTCAAGTATTTTGAAACATATATCAGCTAAACTTCTGTGATTCGACCACATTTTTATATGCTATAATCGGTATTAAATTTAATTCGTACTCTTGATGTTTCCACACCACCTATAAGTTACAACTATAAGTTACTACTACCTTCCATTGGATCGTGTAAAGTAATAGAATTAAACAAGAAACAATCAATAAAACTTAGGACTGAAATTGCAATTCAACCTATCTTGACAGTTCGTCATCAAAGGAGAATCTTAGTTTGAAGGAAGATACTTGTTCTGCTACCTCTGTATTTTATTTGATTTTGAGTTTGATCATACAGTTTATCAAAACAGTTTTTAATGTTTTATGTAGAGAATTACTACGTACTTATATTTTCAAGGTAAGATCTGAATAATTTGTGTAAAGACGGGAAATTTGTAGCCATGTCAAAAGTTACTATCTCTAGACATAAAGCTACACCTGCCATTTGGGATTTTAGTTCCAGGATTATGTACTTACTGTATGATTTTAGTTTTAGGAGTATGTAGTTGCTGCATGGAACCTGAAATTCAATCTTTTGAAGATTTGACGTCTGCTAATTAGATACCGTTTTTCTTGTGCAACAATTAGTGGTAACTGGTAAACCATACTTGCAGGAACTGGCGATTGTTATAACAAACTCTTTTCATGAAGGACATGATGGACAAGCTTGACAACAAAATGACTCTTCTTTCATGTTGACATTGCAAAATTGCAAATCATAGTATTTCCTGCACATACCAGTTGAGGTATGGTGCAACTATACGACAAGCCAATGCCAAGAAGTCAGATCATTATTGTATATTAAGTAAACATTAAATTATTAAAATTGTCCGGGTCAGACCGCACCTTGTGTGGTCCCCCGTCTTGTTTTCAAAGGATAGTTTTCAGGTCTAACATCTTGTTTTTGGCATTTTGATAGTGCCTTCTCCTGTTTCTGTTAAACAAAGACTTCTCAAAATATCCAGATGACTTGAAGAAATGACATACATAGTCGTAGCACGAGTGCCCCGGAAAACTGCCTACAAGGAGGGTGAACAAGATTTCTCTTGGAACACAAAATCAAAGAATGCAAGGTGAAGTACGGTTCTGATTAATAGTTAAGAATTGGATTTGTTTTACTACTAAATCAAAGTTGAAACTTGATGACTGATTAGTTACAGCTTGATTAAAGGATAAACATGACTGTTGTTGATTGGTGAGAGCGTCAATCAGCCGGACATAATTTGTCAATTTATTTCCCGAGAAGAAAATCTGTTTAGCTTTCTTCAATCTTTTTTTTTAGTGTATTCTCAAATTTTTCTAGTTGTTCCTATGATTGAAAAGGATTTGGATCCGGCAGTATTAAAAATATACCAAATCCGGTTACGAAAATAATCAAGATGCAAGAACTTGAAGCCCGCCTGAAAACGAAGAGATCATTCTTTAGTGTGGATGCTCCTATTGTAGTAAATGATCTCATATGGAAAATTTCACAGGATTTTTAGGCCTCTTTGCTCCCGATGATAAAAAGGAATGCTTTCACTTGAAAGTATAATTCTCATCATAGATTTCAGTTTTTTTATAGTTCAATCTATCAAGATTGAAATTGTATATAAAGAGAGAAGTTGTTGAACTTAAGGGTCATTTAACATCCTGTATTTGCCAAGACTTACTATTTCATTCATCAAAGAATTTCTCTTAAAAATTAATATTAGTGTTGAATTGGCTTTCATTTTGCCACTACTTTCTGTTTTGAGATATTTATTTTTGATAATATATGGACATTTCCTTTCATCCCTCCGACCTAAAAACAGTCTCTGGGCTCAAATTAACCCAAGCCACACCTTGTGCGGCCACCCACCCTAGTCTAAATCTAAAATGCCACCTCACTTCTAAAATTCAGTTTTCTTTTTGTCTCTCTCTCTCTCTCTTTTATTTTTTCTTTTTCCTTGCTAGCACTGTCGCTTGGCCTATATTTATATCTATTTAAATAGTGTTTATAAACTGTAAAGATTTAAACATTTTTCAATTTATAAAAGAAAAGACATAGACTTATTATATTGTGAGAGGGTAGAATATTTTTATGTTATATTCCCTATGTCCCAAAATTATTGTCCAGTTTGAATTTTTACTTTTAGTTCAATTTGTACTAAAAATTAAAATCAAAACTGGATAATAATTTTGGGACGGATGGAATACTTTTTAGTAATATTCCTCATTTGTTCGTAGTGTTGTAGTGTTTTTGTTGTAATTCTCCATACTAGATGATTGAAAAAGATTCAGTGTTCATAAGTTTATTTAGTAAAATTATGATTTTGAACTTTAATTGGATTACCGATGTATTCTTGATTGGTGATATATTTAATATTATATATAGGTAGATTTACGCACGTTTACTCATAAAACAACAGTAGACAAAAGATTTCGATTTATAATTTTCTTTAACAGATAATTATGTAACTTTATTTGTTTAATGGGGACTAATAAGAAATGAAGAGTCTGTTAATAGTGGAAACTTGAAAGATTTTCTTTTGGTGATGAATGTTATATAGAAGATATAATTTTGATAAGTAATGGAAACAAAAAAAAAAAAATTCTTTCAACAATATGAGCAAATTTAAAAAGTTTGTGTGAGAGTTTTTCAGGTTGGAAAACGAATCAAGTCACAAAATATTGCTATTTTGATGTGATGATCATTTATTCCAGTGATTTTCTCTAGTGTAGTAGAAATATTTAGATGATAGAGAAGATTTTAACATAGATAAATTTTGTGTATATAAAGGGAAAAAAAAAGTAGTATTGGTGTAACAAGAAATTTTGGTGATATATTGAGAGAAGAATAATGAATGATTTAGATGATATTTGGATAACGTTTTGTTTTAGTTTTTCATTTGGACTTGGGAAGAGATTTAAAATGTAGTTTAGTGACAATTTTTACAAAGTATTATGGTATATTGACCATTTTTTGAAAGTGGGATAGTATAGTGACCAGACTTAAAACTTTACAATATTTTGTGACCAAACTTAAAATTTTACAATACTTTAGTGACCACCGCCACTAAACTTTACAATAGTTTAGTGACTAAACTTAAAACTTTAAAATAGTTTAGTGACCATCGGTACTAAACCTTACAATAGTTTAAAAGGTAAATTAAATTAATGTTTGGATAGTGTATAGGGATTTGTCTTTAAAAGGTAAAATAAGGAGACCATCTTGAGTGTACCCGGAACTACCATGGTCCCCCTCCTATTTTTTGCATTATTAGTTCTTATTGTACTTTTTCAAAATAATTTCTTATATTTTACAAATTTAGTCCCTGTTAGTTGTTTTTTCTCTCCTCCAAAAAACTGGTTGGATAGTCAGTATAAAAAATTGGACAATTATTTTTTATAAAAAATAAGAAAAAAAAGGTTGGATAACCATCACCAAGAAGTTGGATAATCAATATGAACACATTGAACATATATTCTTTCAAAAGAAAAAAAAGAAAAGAAATTCTGTTTAGATAATCAGTGAAAATGATTGGATACCCAATACAAAATGGTTGGATAGCCAATACAAAAAAATGGACACACAAATACTTTTTTCGTTTCTGCCCAGAGTATTTTAATTTTTTTATTTTACAAATTTAATATTCAATATTGATCTTATCAGATAGAGCTCGTCAAGTACTATAAATTTCATGTATAATCCGTTTTTTAATTATTCACGGATCAAGAGATATAAGGAATACAACAATATAAATATAAAATAAGTTGGTTATCCATCTTTTTAAACTGAATATCCATCCAAATAACATACAAATTTCCTTCATTTCTGCCCATCAAAATTTAGTCATTTCTAAGTTAAAAAAAAAAAAATATTCGATATGGATCTTGTTAGATAGATCTCGATGAGTACTATGAATTTCATATATAATTCATTTTCTAATTTTTCACGGATTGAGAGATATGCTCATTTGAAAATTAGAGATATTTTATGAGGAGAGAGAAAAAAAAAAGTGACAGGGACTAAACTTTCAAAACGTAAAAAGTTTGAGAAAAAAAGTACAATAAGGATCATATGTGCAAAAAATAGGAGGAGGACCATGGTGGTTCCGAGCGCACCCAAAAATTTGCCTAAAATGAGACAAAAAATAAAATGAAACGACAAACAAACAAAGCCTTACTTTTATAAATCACTATTGGAAATAATTTCTAAATTTATTGGGAATAATCACATGGTTTAAGGCTGGTTCATTCCCAGTGAAATATTTGAGAGTCTCTTTCTCTTCGGGGAAATGAAGCCAAATGGATTGTGAGCTGCTGGTTCAAAAGTTGTCGGTTCGAATCAAATGCTGGAGTTCCAGACACTTGAGTTACTCAGGCAGACTGCAACTGGTGAACTCAGTTTTGATGGCGATGAGTACTTATTGGGCTATTGTTTTCATGCTACCACATAGTGTTAATCAACAAATTAATAGAATGTGCAGAGCTTTCTTTAGGGTATTAAGGACACTGGAAGGAGTTTGGCGCTAGTAAGCTGGGACCAAGTATGCTGCAGGAAAAAAGCAAGAGGATTGAATATCAAAGACGCTTAATTATGAAATGAAGCGGCCTTGATGAAACAGGTGTAGTGGATTGCAGCCAAATAGACAGTCTCTGGATTAAGTGGCTTCATGAACAATATATAACGAAGGAGATTTTTTGGAAGATGCAACCAAAGCAAAGCTCCACCTAGCATTGGAGACAACGATGAACCAGCAGTAATGCCGGTTGCTTAGATTTATATGGTTTAAGGTAGTTGTACCTAAGCATTCATTTATTTTATACCTGTTTTAGAACAGGAGACTGTTAACAAAAGATGGACTGGAAACTATGAATATGCTAAGAGGTAATCAGGAGTGTGTTTTCTGTCTGTTAGAAAAGGAAACGTTAGATCATCCATTTTTTGACTGTGGTTATGCTTCAGAGCTGCTAAATGTAGTAGTAAGATGGTTAGGGATCTAGGGGATATCACATTCTCAGAGCTTGTGGAGAATATAAGTACTGGCAGCTTGCAGGGATTCTAAATTCAAAAGGAAGATATTTCAGACTGTTATGGTTGCTACTGTATACCATTAATGGGAGGAGAGGAATGAGAGGGTCTTTATTGATAAAAAAAGGCCAGTTGAAGTGGTACTGAAGGTGATTCAGCAGGAAATGCAGTGGAGAATTGAGGTCTGTTTAGGTGCCAAAGAGTTAGCTAAATATCAGGAAATTTCAAAACTTTTGTTCTAGAAGGTGATGTACAGTTAGAAAATTTTGTAATTAGAAGACATATGAGGTAGTATTTTGTTTGTAAATATGAACTGAAAAGTTACAAATCAATATATTTACATTTTACCAAAAAAAAATTCTAATTTAGTATTAAAAATATTTTTAAATTTATTTTTTAGTTAAAAATTAAAATAAATAAATACAAAATGATTTGATTAGGCTTCCAAACTTTGCAATTTAATTTTCCCGAAGCCCAGGTTATTTGAAGCCCGAAAATGGCCCAAGTCACTCTATGGTAAGAGAACATAGTTGGGGTATTCTCCCAATTTCTCTATTTTTGGTCCGATAGTTAGCCGGAGCACTGCTAGAGGTTTCGCCGGAAATTCGCCGCTGCAACTGAAAACTTGCTAATCTTGGCTTCGAAGCACGGTGTTTCCCGACTTCTTAACTTTCTAACGGATTAAAGTTGTTATGCAAATGATAAATTAGGCGTGATTTAAGTTACACGAACAGTGGGGCGATCCTAAGCCGTTTTGCCGCCGCCACTTACCTTTCTGCTCGGGTGACATGGAAAACGAGATGGGAAATGATGAGGACTCGGAAGAAATGGCGCCGGGGTATTACCTTGAGGATTGTAAAGAATTATTATCACAAATGAAGGAACAGGAAAAGATTCTCAGGCTCAAAAGAAGGTATAATCCTTTCTCTATTTTTATACTACTCCATCTCAAGGTGCCTATATATCATAGTGTGTATGCTTTAGTTCAAAACTCAAATTCTGTTGTAGTGTAATTGGGTCGGAATATTCAACTTTGATTCTAAATGGATAATGTTGGGGAAGTGGAAATCAAGAGGAATGTAGGATCTTAGATAGTATTCTGTGAAAAATAAAAGCTTATCCCTACATAAAAAATTTAAAGAAAAAAAAATGTTTGAAATTGAGTTATGCGCTTTCATCACGCTGCAAGGAGTTTGTGAATACGAGGTTGTCCTCTTTGGCAGTCATTTTGACTCTGTAAGGTGGGTTTCTTTAAATGTGTATGGATGTTGGAGCTGATATTGCAAATATTGAAGCTGTATTTGATTAAATTGAGATCGTTTTTCTCTAATTGACATGTCTCGCAATGACAAGTTTCCTTTTGGTTGTGAGTATTGGTTTGCTCTTTTTCTGAAATGTTCTGCTCACACACAAAAACATAGTAGAAATTTAAATTACCTTGACGTAGAATTGGCCTTGATTGTCTTTTTTTTTTTTGGATATGCATACTATTCCTGGAGATAAAACTTGTGTTTGCTTGGTGTAGGTGGCTGATGGATTTGCCATTGTCTGCAAAGTTGATGAAGAAACTCAGTCCTCTAGCAGACAGGTATGGACATGGTTTCTTTATTTATTTATTTTTTTAAACTTTTTTTGCATATTACCGAAGAACATATATCCTTTCTTCCCTCAGAATTGTAATGTGTATTTTAAGGTATCTGAGGAACCATAAGAATTGGTTCTAACAGGAAACAAATTTACTTAATGGAAACAAATCTTCATCAGGTGTGCTAAAACATGCATCATCGCTAAAGCTGGTAAAACGTGAGATATGCCATTAAGGTGGTGTAGATGTGTCTGGGAGATCTTTAATACTGCAGTAGAGTGTATAGAAGAAGTGAATCATGACCTCAAATTAAAAGGAAAAAGGGCAAACCTGATGGTAATGAAAGGGCGACTTTTGAAAAAGTCAAATCTTAGAAAGCAGAGGGCCAGTTTTTCGACAGAAAATGATAGTATGTAATATCTAGCATGTAATCGTAAATGCAGGGGTGAAGCCTTAGTTCTTTCTTTTCTTCTTGAATCTAGTTTCTGTAGTGACTGAATTAGATACTTGGAGAAAGGTGAATAAAGTAAAACAATCTACAAGTATAAGATGATTCCATCATTCTCCTTTCCATTCTGTGTAGATGGTTTTAAAAAAGAGTATCTAATACAAGACATGTTTTATGAAGACTTGGTAGTTTTTCTAGACCCTTCCATCAGAATTTAATGCTTCAGAGCTCTTCTCCAATTGTGCTACCTTGTGGTATGGTATCCATGCAAGATAAAAATTGATTGTTTGTCCCTTCGTTGGATTCCTGGCAGATCAGCAGTTATCCGAGGGTTTATTTTGGGTTAAATGGTTTTAGATGCTTCTTTGGAATTGCTTTTGTGTCAATCGCAGTTATGATCACAAAGTTTATGGAATAACTGGGCGACCATAAATGTTGATAAGTAAATAGAATCCTATTTTATCGTGTAACATTTTCTCTAAAGAGCTTCTTCCTGAAGAGCTTCTTCCTCTTTTTCTGAAGCTTTAGTTTCTTATATTTTTATGATGTATATGTACTCGTTAGATGCTCTCTCTTGGTGTTATTATAGTTGACTTCTCATTTCTGTTTACAATTTTTTGAGACCCTGCTTTCCTGATAATAATATTATGTCACTTAACGTTTCACATTTTTTTTTTGGTATCTGCAGGACAATGCCTGAAATATTTCTTAGAGAAGATGATGTGAGTTCCTTTTGTTGTGATTTCTTTGTGAATTCTGAGTTCTGAGATTATTTGTTGATCTGACTTGGTATCTGACTGAAGCAATTGACTTTCTCTGCGTCATATCTCTTCAGTCATATACCTTTATCTTCTTCTTTGTTTCTTTCTTTTTGGTCTCTCTCTCTAGCTACTAGCTTTTCATTCTCTGCTAGTCTTAATTTGGAATCTTACCTATTCTAGGAATGAGCTAGTTCTATGATTTTTATTTACAAGACTACTTGTAATAAAAGGACTATTTGTTGTAGTGATTCGTTACCATTTCTTTTGATTAATCCCTGCCATTCTAAAAAATATGTGAACTATTCCTGGAGAGAGAGTAGTGGTGCGAGGATTATTAGAAGTTCTAGTTCAACCTTCGATTACTAGGTATGCTAATTTCGTGGTGCAAAGCACTGTGGGCCTCTTTTGCAATAAGCATGAAGGACTGCTAATGGGCATTTCAAATGAAATTGCTCATAGGAATATGTTACCAAATTGGGGTTGAAACTTAACTGAAAATTATTGTAACAAGAGGGCATGACGATTTATGAAGCATATATTCCACCATTAGACACTTGGAAATGAATTATTTTGTAATCACAAGTACAAACTAGAATTCCAGAATGAATACATATGCATATTGAAAAGAAATAAAAAGATCAGGAAATGAAGATAGAATCTAGATTTTCAAGTTTTAAGCATATATAAGTTTTCTAGAAGCCAATTTGTAGAGAGAAGGAAGAGAGCTCATTGTTTTTGGATGTAAAGCTTAAGAAGAGACATCAAAGAACTTTTGTAAGCAGTCATAATGAGTTAGCTTTATAATTCATCTGTAAATGATCCTGGAATTTTGTGTGAAATGGGGAATCAAAAGTGTTAGTTCTTGTGAAAGTTAAACTAAAAGGTGCAAGTCAGAGGCTACTGCAGCTTAATGTATGAGATATATAAGGAAAGAGATTTCTATTAATTTTGAAAGCATGCATAGTCAAGAGATGAAGAGTTTGAAAAAGTGGAATCTCGAGAACCTGTGAATTACTTTTCTTTCTCCTTGTCCGTGAAAGGTCTTTCATGTTTTGCTTGCTTTTAGTGTTTTGGAGTTCCATGTAATCAAATCCTTTCATCAACTTCATGGTTCCATTAACAGATGATTATTCTGTGAATATCTTTTATTTGCAGGCAGAGTTTTGCACAATTAAATCTTCTGTTCAAAAGGTTTTGGGAGTGACATATTCTGTAAATGAAGGACAGGTTGAAGATGATTTGCGATCCTTTTATTCAAATTACATTTTGAGGAATTTGTCATCCCTAATTGATAGGATGACAGAAAAAGGATTACACCGTTTTGCTGAATTACTGGGAGATGGCTTTGTTGAATCTGAGAAAACGGGGAAGAAGTTCAAGGGGATAATCCAAAAGCATCTACCTATATATCTCAATCATCAGAACGCTGATTTCCGGACAAGGATGGAAGAAATTTATTCTCTCTTAAGTAATCATGAGAACTTTAATGAAAATCCCAACATTTTTGGTTCATCAACAAAATATCAAGTTGCTGCTATTAGATTATTGGCTGGACTCGAAGACTTGCCTCTTCAGGCACTGAGAGCAATGCGCAGGAAACTTAATGGTGAAAGCGGGCATATCCCCAGACTGAGTACCTATAAGCATGACCAGAAACGTTACATTATACGTTATTTGAAGAACTGTTGCATGACTATGTTGTCAGAACTTAATGAAGGGGAAGAGCTACCACAACCATTGGCTAAAGCTCTGGCTGTTGCGAGCTTGACAATAAATTTGATACTTGGTCATCCACACGTACCAGAGTTCCAAAAATTTTCTCCAGCAATGGGATCCTTACAGAATGACATTGCAACAGCTATTTCTCTTCTAAGTTCTAAATACCGAGTGAGGTCCTCTGAATTGAATGTAGTGTTTACAAAGCTGGCTTGCCTTGAGGATTCTGAAGTGAAGCTTTCAAAGAAAAGTAGGCGTGCTGCCGTGATTAACATCCTAATGGATTTTCTATATGAGTCTAGTGACATGGAAATTATTCCAAAACCATTATTAGATGCAGTTTCTTATGTAAACAAGAACTCTCGCGATTCAGATCATAGAAGTGTTTTGAAGAATACAGTTGAACAAGAGGTAGAATTAGTATTAGGTTTTAGCGCCCAAATAAAGCAGGTTGTCTGGGACCTGGTTCCAGAACTAGAAGTTGACAATGATTTTTCTGATGCATGTATGGAGCACTTTATGGAAAACGATGATGACGAGGAAGAGGAAGGAATGCATTTTTCTCGAACTTGTGGACTTGCTCCCGATGACTTGAACTGCTCATCAGAAAGCTTTGGTGAAACAATTTCCCTTAATTCTGGGTTGCTCTTGTCGGCCGGTACTGTAGATGGTAGTCCTTTGTTCCTTTCACCTGACAGTCATTTGAGAAGCAAACTTCAGTCAGTTCATATTACAGAGAGGGATATGTTTGAGAAAAACAATTTTAACATGTCCCAGTGGCCAGAATCAGAAATGATAGAGAAGAAACCTATCTTTGATGGCACCTTTCACCAGTCAGCAAGTGTCGGGATGAACAAACAGTCTAATAAATGCTCATTTCCAGTAGAAAGCAGTCCAGGTGACTCTTCTGTACCTGTTTTACCTGGCAGAACTAAACTCTGCTTCGATGTGAAGAAAGAAACAACTCTTTGTGAGCCCGCAAAGAGTGCAGAAGTCCTGCGTCCAAGCTCTCCAACTGGAAACAAGTATCTTTTCGTTCAGAAAGCTTGTGATGATACAAGCATGGCCATGTATCACATAATTGGAGGCATGCTGGCTGAACTTGCACAGGCACAACACTTAGATTTAAGTCAGGATAGTTTGGCATATCTTCAAAGACATCGTTCAGTTCCTGATGATCCCAAAGGTACTTGTATTTAACCTTTTCCCTGTCGCATGTCATTCTCTAGATTCTAATAAATCTTTTGAGCTAAAGTTAATACACTCCTACAATGAAGTTTCAGGTTGGCCTTTATGATATTTTATATTCTCTTAGCAAATATGCGTTATGTAGCAAATAGGATCAACTCCTCATTCTTGAGCGTGGAAATTGGAGAGTCTTGGGTTTTAAAATTCACTTGGATGGCTTTTCATTAGCCTTTTCTTTTTTCTCTAAATAATAAAAAACCAAATCTTATCTTGATTTTGACTGACAATGATGTCAAAGAGGTCATTTGCATTTTCTTGAGTTGTGTATATTTCATTGAAAATGCATAGTGAAATGGAATAGTGAATGATGTGGCACAAGTGCACGTACATAATCACACGCTGTTATGTTGAGAGATCGGTGTGGTTTGTTTTGTCTTTTCATTAATCACTATTCTATTTCACTATTCACTATGTGTATCATTGCTCTTTGATATTTTAGGTTCAAATGGGTAAGAATTTAGGAACATGTTGGCTCTCTTGAAATATTGGTACTTAAAATTTTCATCTCTTGGGTTTGAGTGCATTTATATTGTTTGGAGTACCATTTTTATGGTACTTAAAGTTCCATTTTTTAACTTATAGATCAAATTCACGGAAAGTATTGTTTGGAGTTCTTTTTGAAGTCCATTCCTGGAAGTATTGATGAATACATCTCTTTCCCCAAAATGTGAGTGACGACAATGTGTATAGAAAGTATTAGGAGGCAGCTGTACAAATGCAGAAAGTTATCGAAGAAAAGTGTGAGATAAAGTTGTAGCAAATCAGTACAGATATAAATATCAACTTGTGCAATCTTTCAAGAATTTCGAACCTAGTGTTGGGAGCCCAAGGAAATTTATTTTGAGGTTTTAAGTCCAAGGCAATTGGATATCTAAGTTTGACCGAACACCCTAAAATTTCAGTAGTAAGAAAGTTATTCGTGGAGATATTAGTGGTTGATATCTCCAGTGCTAATATACAGCTACTAAATTCTAGTTGTTGCAAGCTATCATAACATAAACTGGGATTTCCGAAATGTTTTGCTTGCTTGTCTGGGAATTCTCCATTAGTATTTCTCCACTGCACGATCTTTTGGGTGTTGCGCGATAGGTAAATTCTGCATACCTGTGGTGCAAGCTATTTGTTGAGACTTCTCTGTCTCTTCTAGTAAGCTAAAACCAAAACTGAATCCTAAAAATCCTCAATGATAACATTCTTCTACTGGTTTTGGTCCACAAATAACTGTTAGGCTAAGGAACAGGAGTTCTGAAGATTTTTGAGGAGCTGAAGTTCGGTGGAGTGATAAAACAGAGTGAACTGAGGTCTTCAAGCCTTCCTGGTGTCTTCAATTTTGTATGCAAAGCTACCATTTCTCATTGCAGTACATGGTGTATGAAAGCTCCCGTTTCACGCTGCAGGAGATCGTGCAAATTTCCTTCTACTAGTGCAAGTAAAAAGGTGAGTTGGTTTCTCCTAACTTTCTTTGTTCAAAGATTTGTTGTGAAACTAGTTTGCAGTAGTATCTTGTTATCATTTTATGTATGCATAAGCTGACATATTTTTACATATGATGATGCACTAATTTTGCAATGAATTAGTACAAAGTTACAGTTAAAAAAGGTGGTTGAACAAAAGACCAGATATGGATTGGTAATTGAATTTCAGGTTGAACTGAATTTGGAAAGTGGGGAAAAGAGAATTATTGGAAAATCTGAAAAATGAATGAAACTCAAAATATAGAAATAGATATTAGTGAGGGATAGGAAGAATACTCATAGGATTTGAAAAATGCATGGGAATGAGGCTTTGAATATTCATTTGCATTTTGGCTTTTTGTAGAAATATTGTGGAGGAAGGGAAAATGCTTGTTATCGATGCTGTCATGCACTTCTCTGAAGAGATTAAATCCTGGGCTAGGAGTAGGCAACCTAGCACAAAACCTCAACTGATTACACTATTGGTTGAACAAGACAAGACCTCAAGTGACTCACCAAAGAAAAGTTCATGTTTGTGTAGGCGGAATATCGTACCCAATTGTAGTGCTCAAGATTCATACTGATAAGGACTTGATTAGAATATGTGAAATGAGTATCGAAAGCGGATTCAAGGACATGAGGGTCTACGTTCCTCGTGAAGGACAGATGTTCGGAAGCTTACCAGGGGCTAGATGATAGCCAGTAACCACAGCTAACTGTGCTAAGGGAAGGTCTAAGAGGTGTAAAGAAGATATGGACTATGTGAATTAGCAATGCGATGAACTAGTCAATGAGGTGCAGCATCTAGTTTGCTGTGGTGAAAATGTTTCGCTTCTGCAAAAGTTTATAAACTTCTGTATTTCTGATTTGACAGGAAGATGACCTTTTACCATCTGTATCAATATTTTTGCAGGTAGCCAATCTTTTACCATCTGTATCAATATTTTGCAGGTAGCCCATAAATCTAGCTTTTACATTTCAGTGGTTTGATAAATGGTTGCCGAAGTTTTGTTTAAGCTGCTAAAGGTATTGGAACAATTCAATCTCTGTTAAAGTACTCTTTTAATGAGTAGTTGCTTTTAAGGTGTGTGTTTGCTCTTTGGAATTCAAAGCATAATGAGTCTTCAAAGTGGAAAAAACAAGGACATAAATATAAGAAAAAACAATAAAAGTTTTTCAAAAAGAATAAATAAATAAAGGGTTTCATCCATAAAACTAAGGCAATATACAAATATATGGCTTGAAAGGAGAAAGCAAATCATAACCTTTGCCTTTGACATTAATATACTTCCTAAATCTTCTCACATCTCAGAATATCAGACCAAACTACTGTACAAAAAACGGACAAGACGGGGTAATACTTCATGATACCCTAGCTCATCCATAAGGTGTAAACTTCACTAAACTTCAGTAACTTTTAACATGTACATGGATAACAAACATGTAATACACTAACTGGATAATCCTTTCTTTTTTTTTAGCATTGGTTCCAATGGTGCGAAGAACAGGAACAATAGCATTTTGTGATGGTTGAGTATGCATGCTTCAGCCAAAAAGATGAATGAAGTACACTTGCTGTAATTTTTACCATGTGCCACCGTTTACTCTCCGTCCAAAGGATCTGCAGGAAGTCGACCTGGTGCAGCATCATCATCGTTTGAGTACTGTGCCCTGGTTTTGAAAAAAGTTCATTGCGTTTAGCTTCCTCTCAAAAAACAATTACTGCTACCTGAGCTGCCCAGTGTAGAAGGCGCATCACGGACTAGAAACTTCACGTTCCGAGTACCAAGAAAGTCTAAAATCTCGAGACATTCTTGTAGATCGGCGTCACTGACTAACATCACCCACTCTTCTTCATCATCCATGTACTTGAGTTGAAATGTCCCTGATGGCAGTTTGAACCTCTTTGAAACTTCTTCGTAAAGTTGGAAGCACCCTGAGGAAGGATCAAATTTAAAACGGACTGTATCATCCTTATAAGTAGCTTTCACTGTGAGTTTCGAACTGCTGTCACCAAAACTTGTTTCAGTTCGTGAAAGCTTCTTTTCAGCAATGCTTCTAGAGCTTGATGTGCTGCCATTCAACATTGATCCAGATCCGTTTGATGAGTCTGTCATGCTTGAGGAGGTAGGCTGGTTATGTTCAAGACATCCTTCACCACCTAATTTCTCACTCTTCAACTTGGTTTCCTCATCAACAGCAACAATGGAGCTTGAGCACAGAGAAAATAACTGAGAATCAGACTTGTCTGACTTTTGTTTGGAATCATTCAGCCCCTCATTGAAACTCTTTTTCGGGTAAGAATCCAGAAACCCACTCCCAGAGTAGGACCAAGGAACAGAATTCAGACTAGGAGGCCATGATGTCCCTACATCTAATGCAGCAAGTTTGGTGTCACTGCAGCTTGGTACTGTGGGTGTACGCATTTTATTCACTCCCTCGAAAGATTGGTCAATCTGCATGCCAGATTTCTCAATTTCATTTGCCTCTGAATCAGCCTCTTCCATTTTCACCACAGAATTCTCGCCAACCACACAATAAGATGGAAGAGATGAAGTTGTATCTAGGCTAGCTGAACTAGAATTTCTGAGAGAAGTACTTTTAACTGAGAAAAGAGTGGCACTTGGATTGAGGTTGTGGCTTACAGATCCAGCAGCCACTAGGCCCCCACTAGTTGGATCAAACTTCAGACCCCCTTCAACTCCCTGAACCGAGTCAAGGACACTTTGGATCTTTTTCAAGGAGCGGTTAACTTTATTTATCTTACGGGATGGCCATCTTGAGATGCCATGTTGTCTACAAATTCTTTTCAGTGTAGTTGGGCAAACTACAAAAAGCAAAACCGCCAAACAAAATCAATTCATAGCTTATGAAAATAAAACACAAATAAGTAAATTCCAAAGAGGATAAAGGTTTTCGAGGTCAACCCCTCTTTCTGCTCCCCTATTCCTACAGGCATGTGCAAATTGATAAACAATAGAGGAGGCCATGGTTTGTGTAGGAGGGGGCAACAGAACTGCATGGTCTAATTTCAACGAACTACCTAGCATAATAGATGTCCACAAGAAGCTTGGGAGGGATAGGGGAGGAGATAAGGCAGGGGACTCTAACTTGAGTTGTGGATTTGAACCAAGTGGCTGCAATCCTAAGGAAAAGGGGGCAAAACACACAACACACAACACACATACACACAAAGCAGCTAAGAGTGTCTATGTGACGCCAAAGATATTAAAATGCATAGAAACCAGAGCAGATAACTTTCTTCTTGAGCATTTGGCAACAGTTTTCATTATTATTGTTGTTCTTGGGAATAATCAAGACTTTGAGTGAAACAGAGATGCTCAAGATATGTTATGGGAATGAGTAATCTCACCACCAATGCTTTTAGCGGCATCTTTCAGGCTGCCAGAAAAATACTTCTGGAGAACACTTAAGCTGACATGCTTTTCAGCAGTGCTTCGCTTTTTCTCTGGTTGCTTTTTTGGTCCATCCATTGCCTGCAAGGAATAATTTAATAAAGAACCCTAAGTGATATAACTGGAAGAGGAAACATCAGATATTTCATATACAACTCATTTATTTGGTATTACGATCAAGTTACATACTAAAACTACCATGATGACATTACCATGCCCAAGGAAACATTTATTCTTCAAACAAACTAATATCCAACAGGAAACAAGCATTCTCAAACCTTATAACGGCTATAAAGTTCGAACATCCAACACAATAACAAAGAAAAGAAAGTTAAGTACCTGGCGAATAGGAATACTATCTCTCGCTTGCGCAATATTTGACTCAGAAGCAGTCAAGGGCAATAGATCAGCAGAATCTGAATTGTCACTAGACAAGGATTCTTGAGAGCACTTATCAGTCGAAGCAATTGTAGGTGGATTAGGAATTGATCTGTTGGCCAAACCTTCATTAGATTCCTTTCCTCCCATCAACTCTGCATCTGACACTGTTCGCAATGTCTTACATATCCGTTGCATGGTACCCGAGAGGTTATTAAGTAGCAGCTGTTGTTCTGCACTTCCTCTCATACTGATGGGAAGAAAGAACTCCAATACGTAATCATCATCCCCAGTGTACGTGCTCCTCAGCCTAATGGCAACAGCAGCATTTAGGCCGAACTTTCGTGCATGATGGACAAGAGGATATTCACTTATATGGTAATCTTTCACATCAGGGTAGAAGAATGGATGATTGGACAGGAGAGCTTTCCCAACAATACCTTGTCCCTCCTCAAGATAGTGTTCCATGCAGGCATGGATAAATCCTTCCATCTTCTTATCATTCACATAACAGGCTGAATCTTCAATGCACAAGATAGGTTTTTCATTTGAATGGGTAGGTCTTCCCCTAACACGAACTTTTACATTTTCACCAACTCCCTCTGTATAAGTACACGGAATCCATGTCGAAGCAAGAGGCAATCGGTGAGCGTGGCATACAGCTCGTAAGACATCAGTTATTTCAGTCAAAGCAGCTCTTTGATTCTTTGAGAGACACTGAAAATAGCATTTAGTGGCAGAAAATGAAGTTGTATGCTTTTAGTTAAATAATAAATCATTTATTCTAATGTTAGATAGATTTCATAATACACACCTGGGCATAGAGTCGAGGAGGAGGAGTGCTTCTTAAGTGAACCGTCTGCAAAATGTCAAACACACAAGTCAATACAAACAACACAATCCGAACTAATACCACTGTCATCATCAAAAGCATGTGAGCATGCAACTGTATGTATTTTCATGTACTCTTTCAGTCTCAAAAACTGGTCAGAGGATATTAATAGTCTTTGTTTCTTTAAATATGCCAGAAATCATACAAGATCAACGGACACTTCATCCCTTTCCTACTTAATCTCTCTAACTGGTAACAGTTGCTCACAAAGATGAGAAGTTTCACAAATATACCGCAAAAACAGAAACAAGAGTTCCCAAATTATATCAATGAAAGGGGAAAGAAACACAAATACCAAAATGGCCAACCTATGTTGTCTAAACCTCAATATGCCAAAATGAAATGTGGCTCCATCATAAGTGCCTTATAATAGTGCCAACTTCACCATGGACAAACAAGAAAACACCAAATAAAGGTTGGTTCATACCCAAATAGCACCCTTAGGAAATAGGGGAGAACATAGGATTCAGAAATTTCACCTGCAAGGACCGACAAACCATATCCATCTCTGAATCAAAGTTGGCCTTTTCTGTCATAGTGACAAGCTCCAGAACTGCACAGCATGGAACATCCTGGCTATCACTTTCAAAAACAGGAAGAGCAATGGAACCACGGACATTATGATCCAGAGCATGTTGCACCCGCAAATACTCAGCTTCATTGTAGTACAACACATTGGATGTCCACTCTGGAACCCTGGATGCAAATACACGGCCAGGAAGCCCCAGAAACGAACCTGACTTCATATCTGCCGCAAAAGTGAATGCCCTGGACACTTCACGATACCCTGACAGTGCTTGATCAAGTAAATAAGGCTGTGCACAAGTGCTTAAGATTTCTCTGTTGCCATCCTTCATTGGAATCCAAACCTGAGCCAAAATGCCCTCTCCAGCAGATTCCTTAAACAAAGACAATGCTTTTAGCATCCTCTCTGCTAGTGTCAAAGATGGCGGCCTTGAAATCAAGATATTCGGAACATCTACAGTTAAATTATGCTGGCTAGAGCTCTTACTTTTCCGAGCAATGGATTCAACTTCAGCTGAATCTATAGGAACATGAAACTGGCTGTCTAGCTCTTGACACATCATTCTATCATCCCCATCCAAAGAATTTCCCCCGGCCTCAGTGTCTGCCAAAGGAAAACCCCCTGCACTGTGTTCTCCAAAACTCAAAGCATCAAAAGGCCCATAGCTCGAATTAATGGGAGAATACGCAAAAGAGCCAAACATCTGATCCGTTGCATTGGGACTATTGCACCACCCAGGTTGTGAGTCAAAACTCATTAACTCTTGAAATGAATCCTCCAGTCCAGCAGCCCTTGTTCCATAATCAAATGTTACCCCACCATCAATCTGAGCCCTAGGTGATGCCCAAAAACAACCCCCCTTTTCTTTAGATGAACAAGGGAAATCCATTACCCTACAATATTCAACCAACCCAAAAGAGACTGAAAAGAAAAAGGGAACTCCTGAATTCGTAGTACTTCAGTAATTGTTAGAGAACCTTCAAGTTCCTTAAACTAATACCGGTGTCCCTAAAATCTTCCCCAGGCTGAACACCATAAACACAATTCTTCAACTTCAAAACCATCTAGATTTACCCCCCTTCTTAACTTCAAATTTCAGCTCACAAACCACCAAAATATCACCAATTGAAGCTCTTTTCAACAAACCCTGAAAATAAAACAATAAATTAAGGATTGGGGGAAACACATAAGTAGTTGTGTGGTTGATTTCCTTGTTAAGTGCGGCACAAGAACAAAGTGCAACTTGAAGTACTTACAATTGGGGCTCAGAAATTGCCAAGCTTCTTGCCCAACCCGCCAGAATAAGGTATGGAACCTCCAAAGATAAGCCCAAAAAGATATGAATTAACTATACTTCCACAGACAACCCTTTGATTAGTTCCCAAAAGGGGTCTTCACAAAACTCCAAACGCAACCAAACAATCCACAAATCAATGCAAATCCCACTTTTTTCTAGTTCATGAACAAAAATCCCCCCCCAGAACTCATATAATCATGTCCAGATTACTCAAAACAAAAAGATTCAAAACTGACCCCAAAAAATAATAATAATAAAAGACCCACGCACATACATACAACTGACAATGGAAACCCAAAAAATGGAATCTTTCCCAAATTATCACTGGTGGTAGTTATGTGTGGAAAGGACCCCAAATCGCTGTAAAACTTCCCGTTCAAGAAGACTGCAACTAAGGGAAAAGTGGTAAGTGGTGAAGGGAGTTGAAAATATAAAGAAAAACAAACAAAAGGGCGTTCTTGAAACAACGCAAAATTGCGGCTGAATGATTCTCAGTTTTGGAATGGAGCGGAGTTTAATATGGTCTGAAAATTTGGGGGAAAATATTAATTGAATGGGGAAATAAATAGCTGGCCAGGATTGCGGTTATTTTATTTCTTTTTTTATCAATCAGCTCCTAAAAATAGAAAGTTCGAAGCAAATGCAGGTTCCAGAATTATCAAAATACAAAATGGGATTAAATTCTGTCAAAGTTGGTGAGTTATTTGTTTAATCAATCAGAGTTATGGACTTATGGTACATTTTATCCAAAAAGGAAAAAATGGTAGTTTGTACTTTGTATTGAGTTGTGAAATTCTTAAGGAAAACTTTTTAAGAAAAATTGGATTATTTGTTTAATCAATTAGAGTTATGGTACTCCCTCCGTCCCATAATTATTATCCAGTTTGGGTTTTCATTTCTAATTCAAATTGTACTAAAAGTGAAATCTTAAATTGGACAATAATTTTGGGACAGAAGGAGTACATTTTATCCAGGAAAAAAAAAAGAACAAAAGGAAACTAGAATTAAGTGTATTATAGAAACATTAGGTTTCAGTTTCATTATGACCATTCACTGTAATGGCTAAATACCCTAATACATCACACAAGTATGGAGTAATCACTTGTGCTTATTCATTTGTTCCAGAAAAATACACCATTAAAAAGCGAAACTATCATTTCAGCACATGAGTGTAAAATATAACAAAGAGAATTTACGTCTTCATACATGTATCTCATTCATCGACCATCATTAAGTCATCAACGGTTTTAAGTGTTAGTATGTTGCTACAAAATACTTTTCCGAACTATGTAACACACACTGTTATTTTCATATTCTCCTCCAGAATCAAATACCATCTCATTGGGCAAGACAACAAAAAAGATCTGTAAATCTACTGATAAAGTTATTACTTTTCCTTAACGAACATGTAATATGAATAGGTAGCTATTGGGCAACTGAATGTACTCTGCTTTTTCACCAATAACGTAATTAAGTTCGTATGAGATAGGGGCAAAAAAATGCAGCTTACATATGATAAAGCACTAGATTTGATTGGAGAGGACTTGTATATTCTTCGTTGTTTCAAAGTGAAAATAAAATGATTCATTGCGATCTGCTTAGTTTATTACTATGAAGAGTAACTAACAGCCTCCACCCAAGGTTTGATAGCTAAAGATAAGTGATTTTTGCCTTTCTTGTGCATTAAGTAATCTTTATGCGTTATATGATGATCTATATTATTGAACAACCAACAATTTATATATATTTTTTTTGGTCTTAAATACTGCATTTATACTTTTCATGTAGTATATATAATATATTTAATAATCAATCTAAGATGAGAAATATCCCAGCTAAGAACCGTCTTGATTATTAAAAAAATGTAAACCAAGATGCTCAAAAATTCAATCCATTCACAAGTTGCTGATCATTTATTACGAAAAAATAAGAAGGGGTAATGTACTGTAGTTATTCAATTTAGTAGGGAACTTATCTCTAAGTAGTAAGGTTTTTGGAGGAGCTTTTTGCAATTACTCTCGACGTGCGGTGGAGGAATGAAGGGAACAAAATTTTCTTTTTTCTTTAGTGGTTAGGCTTCTCTGCTGTCCTTTTCAAATTTAACGAGTTCCTTTTTTCTTTTGTCCTTTTTTTTTTTAATATTGTGGTTTAAATTGGATTTAGAAACTCATCAAATCTTTTTCTTTTTCCCTTTTTTTAAGATATTGAACTGATATTTTCAGATATCAACTTACACCCATGTCTCATGCATGGATTGATTGTTGATTTCTTTTGAAACAATTTCTGTATTACTTTTCTACAAATTACCAAATTACAATTCAATGCATGTTCAGTAGCAATTTTTTTTTTTGCTTCCCAAGAAAAAAAAAAGGCGCAGTATATTATTGTCATTGGGTGATGATATAATTCCCCCCGGTTTATTGGAGATGTGACTTTTCTTTTATTGTTTTACAGGCATAATGGTTAATTAGTAGTTTGATTAGTATACCAAAAAAAAAAAAAAAATTTGTAGTTTGATTTACTGAAGCTCTCGTATCAAAGTATTGCCGCCTTTATACAATACCAAGATACCAAGAAGTTCGTAATCAAGAATTTCAATACAGGACCGTTTGAATACGACCTAAAATACATTAGTGTATTTGATATTAATTTTCAACATTTTCACTAAAAATATTAAGAATCATTAGAGTTTAATAGAATCATTTTGAATAGGCAATACAACCTCCTCTATAATACGGAAAATTCAATGTACCAGTTTGATTTTAGGCATTTTTTTCGCCTCTTCTTTTGTAAAAAAAAAAGAAGGGAATTCGTAAAGTCAAGAATAGCTACACAAGTTCTTTATAACACTTTAAGTGTGGCACTAGTTAAAAAAATAAAAAATAACACGGTTCATAACAATTAATACCAACACCCTAACCAAAATAAGTGAACCTATTTAGATAACGTGGCAATAATATACGTTAAGTAATAGTGTCATACCGAACGTCACACAAAAATACCAGTTTGATTGTTGCAGTGTTAATTAAGCATATACCTAGACTTCATGTCAAGTTGCAGAAGACTTTAAACCGAGAGCTTGATCAGGGTTTACTGCCCGACGCCATTTATCAGAAGGTTTCGTGAGGATTTCCCAGACTCCTGCTCCTCTGATTTGTTGTCCTGTTCATTTGTATGCTGTATGCTCCGTCCCAACAGTTTTGACCACAAACCGCCACAAGAATTCAGCTCCGTGACGCATGAATTGACCCCAGAACTGTGGTGTTTGTTTTAAGGGTATTGGGATTCAGCGTGATTAATACTCCTATATTTCATGTTTGTCTTAAAATAATCGTCCAATTATATTAAAAGTGAAAATTTAGATCGATGAAATATATGAATTTAGGGGAAATTGGAATAAAAGGATTGAGATATTCTAAAGCCATGCTCCTCTAGCATCATCGATCCACATCTTAAATAACATTTAGGTCTATTTGTTCTACCAACCAAAATCATAGATATTTGGTCTGTGAACTCGAAAAAATATATTTCCTCCATCGTTCCTATAAAAAAAAAGAAAGAGAAAAGGAGGGTAAATTTATTTGAAACTGACTTATACAAATAAACAGAATGCTAATTTTAGGATGAAAGCATTAATAGTTTTGAAATTTGATATAAGCGCATATTTTAACTTCGCCCACCACTTAATTAATGGAAAAGCCTGATTATTTTACACGTAAAAATCAAGATAAACTATATGTTCATAGATTGGATGGAAAGTGTGTTATTAATAATAGAATGTAAACAATATTTATAAAAGTCCAACCCAAAACGTTATACATACCACTTTTGCTTATGCGTTCCCTCTGCTCGTCCTTTAAGTAGGTCTCACTTTTGAGATTATGAATGGAAAAACTACATGTTTAGAAATATCAATTGCTTTTTTTCCTCCCCCGAAGTAGCCTAGATCGAATATACATTATTCTGATCGTGATATAGATAGACAGTGTTATAACTCATGCACTAGAAAAAATATAAAAAGAAGTCGTATATTCTTTCACAAAAATAATTTACATTGTAATTTGTGAATTGTATTAAACTTGTAAGATTAATTATATTTTTCTAGGACGGAAAGTGTTTTATTTGGTCTAAGAATAATATTGGGGTAACATCACCATTGGCGCCATCAGTACGAAACTGTGACAATCTTGGATCACTCGATTAAAGTTGGCTTTTGCATGATTAGGTTGCTAGCTGAGATTCTATCATGAATGACGTATATGAGATTCAATATTTACCGTACAATTAAGAAGTCAAAGTAAGCATAATAGCATATACTAGAAAAGGACTTGATAGATAGTAACATCTTTAATGTTGGTAAAGTACTCACGTCTCTTACTTAATTATCAACTTAAGAACGAAAACGAAATTTAACTCTTGCTTTGAAAAGCAATACTTATATTAGGGAACTTTGAAAAAAAAGTTGCACTTGCTCTTAGTTCTGTCTTAGACATATATTAGTGATTAAAATACTTTTTAAGAGTTTTTTTTTTTTTTTTCCGCACTCTGGGAGTTTTAAGCATGCGCCATTCCCGCTAAATCTTAACATAGTAATCTATGTCTTGCTAACTTTGGAGGAAAGCATTCTGGGAGTTTTTCCATAATGGTAGGAATTTTGAACTCTGGAAACAATCTAAAAAAAAAAAGCCTCCTGAAAACAATCAACAGTACTACATTACCTAGCTAAACAAGCAAAAAAGATGTAAAGATGTATGTCTACCATTTCTTGGTGCGATATTACACAGTGTTTCCAAAACCGGACCGGCCCGGACGGTCTAACCGGTTAGCCCGGGAACCGAAAGCCTCATCGGTCCGGTTTCATAAAAAATCGGATTCTATATAACCCGGTCAAACTCGATCAAATTTGGGTAAAACCGTTGTTTGACCGGAAACCAGTACTGGTTGAACCAGATTTTGTATATATTTCTTAAAAAATTAATTTTTAAATATTTTTTGATATTATTTTAACGGGTTTTCACTGGTTTCGAAGAATGAATTAACTCGTTAACCCGATAAATCCACCAATCCGGTCACACTAACGGTTCATTTTCCGATCCGGTTTTGAAATATAGATATTACATAATAGAAAAGCTATTCCATCTGCTTGTAATTCACAGCCTTCCTTATCATTCCTCATGCAATTACCACGTATTGATTATAGAACATAGAAAAACGTCTATCATAGAAACTGGAAGACAAACTATATTCGACTCTTTATTAATCAAATTGATATTACCTGAAAATTAAACGAATTGACTTCGAAAATTTATGAATCAAACTGTTATTATTACCTCGCAAAGATGTAGATGGAGGACTATAGGGTCGAAATTTAAGCAATGTGAACAGCAAGAAGGGTTTTCTTTGGTCTAAATATGAAATAGGCATAAAAGAATAAGGGATATTTATGTCAGAGCATAAATTGTTTAATTATATGATTTTAGGAAAGCAATTTACTACCCATGTTTCATATTATGTAAAAATTTTATCTCTTTTTATTAATTAAAACATCTCTGCTGCTTTAATCCAAATTTTCCCTAAAATATTTGTTAAAAGTTAAAATTTTATTCTGTTTGAATCCATAACTGTACGTGGTTTAGATTTCTGGTGGTAATATTAAGAACAAATGAAAATTAATTTCCTAACAATAGATTTTGCTCCCAAAAAGAACATTTAATTTTTCATTAGCTCTCAACTAAAACTACTCCTTTTATTCAGTTTAAATTTTCGATTTTAATACAATAATTATTTTAAGATAGAAGGTATACTGCATTAAAAGGTTTGTGATTAGGAATACAACGAGAAAAGTACTTTAAAAGTTTAGTACAATTTCAACATTAGTAGTCTTGTGCTCGTCGTAAATGTAATGGAACGTCTTTAGTAATTGGAACTTAGAAGGAAGAAACTATTGATGAAATGGTTTATGAGATTTCTTTCTTATGCAAACTGAGTTTGAGTATGGGTCTAATAAATAATAGTTTAAATCATTTTATTCTCTGGAAGCGATCCATCGTTGCTGATTATTTGTGTGAATTACTTTTTCTTAGGATTCATTTGAGCATATTGTTGGTCAATTATTTAGTCTATTATGATTAATACATCTTTCTTACGTCAAGTTGTTGATTTTTTTTTTTATTTTTTTTAATGATATTGTAAAATGTTAGGAATATACCTTAATCAGTGATTGTCATTGTAGAGTACTAATATAGACCTTATATACATAGGTCATAGGTGGACACAAATTATTGTACCGCATGTACTCCACCATTTTATAAATATCACGTAGGATAAGGTGGGTAGAACTATAATTTAGTTTCCAATTTATCGATGGATTCTTACTAATTTTTTTTATGTGAAAAAGGAAAATTCTAAGCCCCACAAATATAGTACACTTTGTAGTACTTTTAGTTCAATAATTTAAACTGGTAATCTTTTTGTCTCAACAAAATAGTGAGACTATCATTTTTGGAACGAAATGATTAATAAAATTGTCCTTTTTTCCTATTTATCATTGAATTTATGAAGGATTAAATATCTGATCACTAAAAGAATTCATTCTTCGTGAATAAATCATTTCAATGTCAATTGACTATAGTGCAATTTATATCAACATGATATATATAAAGTAGAATATTTATAAATTAATAATCGATAAATTAATAACATCTATAAATTAATAATTTTCTCCGGTCCCAAGTCAGACCAACACAAAGAAAAACAAAGGCAATCGATAAAATAATAAGATAATTTTTCAGAAAACTCTTATGTAAATATAGGCCCCGTGAACATCATGAATTAATAATGACTTGAAATATATATATATATATATATATATATATATAAATATTAGAGGCTATAAAATATGAATCTACTGATGTATGGTTTTCTTGAAATTTATATTTAGAAAGATTTTATTTTTGATTTTTTTCATTGCTTTCAAAAGATCTGGCATAGATTTTCCATATTGCAACAACAAATTTTGAAATTTATTGTCCCATTAAGTACTTCATTTCATGTAATTGGTTTCGAGAACACTGAATAATCATCATTTTTATTTTAAGTTAAAGTTTTAGTGATAGTAACTACAATGTCTCAAAAGATTTTATTAACTCATTATTAATTTATCGATAAATTAATAATGAGTTAATAAAATCTTTTGAGACATTGTAATTATTAATTTATTGATAAATTAATATATCTATAAATTAATAATTTTTTAAGATCCTAACAGTATTAATTTATATATGTTTAACTGTACAATCTTTCACAACAATCATAAAAACTTACGCCGAGAGAAGAAGAAAAGATTGGTGTCAACTATAATATATTATACTAATTAAAAACATTTCAGAGTGTGATATCTTATTTTATTTTTCAAGGTGATGACTTCCTATATTGTAGAGGAGAAAAAAAAAAAACAATTTCACGAGCAAGGGGGGAAAAATTCTTCCTATCCATTTTTACTCTTCAAATCGATGATCGATGTAATTTTCGTTTGTTACTTCACTTGCATAGAGATAGAGAAAATAAGGGAAAAAAACAATGCCATGCATAATTAGTAAGTACTTTTATCTCGAAAGGATTGTCTAATTTAAATTTTTATTTTTACTGTAATTTATGTTAAAATTAAAAATTAATTAAGCAATTATTACCGATAGATGTATTATTTCTATTGCCAATTACATGTATGTATGTTACAATATTATATAACTGACCTATTTATTCTAAATATCGTCATAAAAGTAATAAATTTGTAATTTAATTTGTAGTGTACAAAATATCTGTTGCTCTACCATCTACGAGTTGGTAGTAACTATCTTATGGCAACCCAAAAAATAATAATAACAATAATAAAAGATAAAAAAATAATAATAAACGAATGAGATTTATTAAAAAAATAATCATGTAAATTACCAACATGACCAGATCTGGCTCGTGTGTTGGAACATTTTCAACCAAAAAAGTATAATAGATTATGCAGATACTTGGAATCTCTTCTATAAGGTTCTAGGCCATTAAAAGCAGCATTAGATTCCAAGACTTTTCTTCAAATTAATATTTTTAATTATTATTTATTGTTATTGTAAAAATAACTTAATTAAATAATTAGTGGGTTGTCGCTTGCCAACCAAACAGAGCTGTCACATGATGACATATAAGTAGTGTATTTTAGTATGATTCTTTTTCTGCAGAAAGATGTGCAGCCTTGATGATGTATTCCACAATGTGACTCCCTCGTAGACTGCTGGATATTTTTTGGGTTCTTACATCATATAAAAACTATATCAACTATTTTTTATTTTTTGAAGTTTTGATTTTGGAACACTTGTCAAGTTGGTTGGAATGAAGTGATCACCATACGGTACTTGGCGGGTTTACTATTTCAAATTTATAGAAAGGGAAGCATACATATAATTACAGTACATATGACCCGAAGAAACACCCGGAATTCTTTTTAGCAAGGGGAAAAAAAACACCAAGTAAAAAAAAAAAAAAAATTGTGAATAGACCTCGTTGAATCATATATTGAATAGAGTTTTCCTTGATTATTTCAAATTTAAAATCCACTAATTATTCGGATCAAAATAGCTTAATAGCACAGTATTTAAGAAGGTCAAGCTGGTCACGAATCACCCGTACTTCCATATTTCAATCATGCTCTTAATAATTAATAAACTCTAGATTAGGTTCTTCTTGGATCCAAAATTAATGCTAAAGTACCCCTATAGGCTATAATCCACATGCATGGTCAAGCAATGAACACGTACATCATGGAGAGTTGAATATCAAAAAATGATAGTGTGTGTGTGTGTACGCGCGTGTGAAAGCATTAATCTTTTTACGTAAAATATTGCAAAGAAAATGGATTAATCATGATTTTGGATCTTACCTTTTCACAAGAACAGTGCATAATTATTTTAAAAATCTGTTGTAGTTGGTATCTCAATTTGATTTTGTACTATATGATTAATCTTAAAAAGGTATTAGTTAATGTTCTTAAACCTTGACTCGAATAAAAAATAGTCGCGTCCATTGATTAGAAACGATAAATATCATTTTTGATTTGGCAATAAGGCGATCGATAATGTCAATGAAAATTATTTGCTCCAAAAAATTTAACAGTACTTCTTTATATTCAATGGAGGATTTGAACACTTGACATCCCTTATTACTAACACTATTATGTTTTGGCTCTTTTTTTTCCTTTTACTGAAGGTTTGACTTGTTATTTGTTAATCTCAATTATTGATTAATTGTTCATTTTGGCATTGCTTATAAAAATGAAGCATTAGGAATCTTTCTTGTCTGGGCTTTTTTTTTTTTAGGATAAAATAAGTTTTTTTTTTTGGTAGGAATCTTTTCTTGTCTGGGCTATTGAAGGCATGATCATGGAACTCATATTCCAGGATACTACTTGCAGAAACATAGCGTTGAATTCCAAATCCCAAACTGAAAAATTGTACTAAAAAATATTTTACCAAAAAAAAAAAAGTACACAATATATCCGTATGGAATAAATTTTAATTTTTTTTTATAAAAAAGTTGGATGCAATTCGATGGATGAATTAGGGCAGCATGATGGTGATGGGGATGAGTTAGTCATTCAGGGCACGCCATCCATAATCATTGGCAGGGACTGAATCTTGTAATAAAATAGTAATGAAGAATCTGATATGATTCCCCTTCAAATGATATGAAACCTAAAATGGTAGGACCTTCAGAATATTACCGTGTTCATGATGGGTGTTGAAAGTTGGAACAACGTTGTGCTGGAGTTCGATATATGGAATTGGTTAATTACCAAAAAAAAAAAAAGAAAAAAAGAGAGATTTGTATGGAATTGGTTAATTAAAAAAAAAAAAAAAAATCCAAATTGACAAACTACTGTTTGAGATTGGTACTGTTTGAGATTTGCATGTAAACTTTGAGAGTGTAGTGCGGTTGACTCGTAAAGCTGTTGTCCCAAATTGCAACCAAATTTGACATTGGTTGTGCCTGAAGCAATGGAGTTTCCGACAACCAAGAGATCTCAGATATCATTATTCTTGAATTTGATGCCATTTAAAGTTAGTGCCGAAAATCAGGATGTTGAAGATCTCTTCCCAATTTAAATAAAGACTTATATTATTTGTTGCTCTCTAAATTCTAAATATCGCTCCCGATATATTCAGAATTCAAAATCATTTCACCAGCCATTGTCGAGCTTCCGGATTCAAGAGATATTTTTTATTTTTTTTTTGAATTTGGGAGAATTTGGAGAGGTGGAAGATTGCCCATATTGTTGGTTTCAAATTATGACAGCGGCAAATTGTTCAAATGGGACAATACCTAGGAATTAGAGGTGCGACAAATAGCAACCCACTTAAATGAAACGGCAATAGTATTAGAAAAATACACACACAAAACAAAAAAACAAAACACACTTTTGTTCAACCTGTTTTTTTTTTTTTTTTTTCCGGTAACAACCAGAAAGATTTTCTTTCCCATAAGTTTATTTTCACTGGCATTGAATAAAAGTTATATTTCTTTTGCCAAAAAAAAAATAAAAAAAATTAAAGAAGGGTTTGTAGTTGACATTTGTCACTCAATTGGATAACTTAGATTCCAAATGATACGTGTTATCTCCATAATCCTCCTTCATTAAAGTTTAAGAAGGTAAAATAATAAATTATGCTCTTT
The DNA here is from genome assembly GCA_949775105.1 of Oldenlandia corymbosa var. corymbosa. Lineage (NCBI taxonomy): Eukaryota > Viridiplantae > Streptophyta > Magnoliopsida > Gentianales > Rubiaceae > Oldenlandia > Oldenlandia corymbosa. Next base: position 5,826,699 of record OX459123.1, read on the forward strand.
ATTCTAAAATAAATGTAGCTGGAGATATTTCACAAACAATAATACCTTGTTAAATTATTATAATACCGTTATCAAAATTTTTTTTTTATAATACCCTCATTTACTTTCAATATAATTGTAGCACCAATAATATTTTATTCTAATACAATTCTACATCATACACAACAATGATTTTGCAATGTAAGCTTAATATCATAAAAAAAAAATTGATAAAACATGGTTCGATTTGTGAGAAGGAAATCTATTTTAGAAAAAAAAATTAATTTTTCCTCCAACAACATCTATTTCAGAATGGAGGGATTAGTAAAAATTAAAGTATCCAAATTTTGAATTTACAAAACATATTATAAAATCATTTTTTAATAAAAAATCGATAATGAATGATGAATGATCTAAACAAGGTATATATTTCAAAGTTAACTATATTACGCTTAATTAAGATTATCCTAACTCATTTCAATTTGCTTCTAATTGTTATATATTTCTTTTGTCACATTCAAATTACAATTGATTCAATTATGTTCTTTTAACCAGACAAGAAAAGTTTCTTTAAAAAAAAAAATTATGGGTCATATTGATGAAAAATGTGCAGAGCCAAAAAATGCATGCATGTGTATTTTCAATTGTAAACTTTGTTTTCTTATAGTTTTTAATAAAATCTACGTTGAATCCGAGCAGCGGTTCGGGTATAATAAAACCAGTACTATTTTTAATCAATAAAAATTACATTTTTAAATAGATGGAATATCTTCTTCATTTTTATTTTTTAAAAACCGGTCACTTTTACCTCAAGAAAAACAAATTGATGAATTACCCAAGGTCAAATTAATTAAATATTTCAGATTCCGTGTAGTTGCTCTGTCGATCACATCATCACTTTTGGTAGGTATAAAATCTAGCTTAATTTAAAAACAAATATTGACTTAGAGAATTTTAAAAAACCAATTCAAAGTACAACAAAATCTGATGGCCATATAATAAAACATGCTAAAATTAGATTTAGACGTGAAATTAAATTAATTTATTCATGTATTGGCCTACCCACGTTGGGTAACCAAAATGTCATTTTCATGCTCTACAAATAACAGCCGGAACTTATTTATAATCCAAAGCAGCATATAAATATGCAACGTGACACTTTCTTAGTAAATATTTTTCTGGTTAAAATTTACTCATTTTTAATACAATTTGAACTAAAAATAAAAATCCAAGTTGAATTAATTTTAGGACGGAGGAATATAAAACGATGATGTTTCCGTAGGAGGGGAAAATAAAAGAAGAAGAATAAACCTGAAATTAGTTCCTAAATCCAAATAAAGATCTTCTACGACCCAAATTCTTCACAATCATATTAAATCTCTAATTCTTTCCTTTGAATTAGTAAAATCAAAATTCAAAAACAATTTTCATTTCCAATACTTCGCATCTAGATTTTAAAAGAATTAAAGCTGATGAACCAAATTTCCAAGTTCCACTAATATTGAGAACAGTAAAGGATATTACATAGGAGGTCGCCTCCAACTCTGCCTAAAACATAGTACGTATCAACCACCACAGGTACTAAGAAGACTACCTTGATTCGAAGTTGGAATTAGGAAACTTCACTTGCTCTCTTTCTGAGTTGCTTTTTAATTTTCCACTTGTACTTAGTTCTTTTTCTGTCTACTCGTATTAATTAAGTTTGGTTGTAAATTATAGGATGATTTGCAAGTTTTTATTTACTTTTAATTCTTGGGTGACCTGAGTTTTGAAATCTATGATCCGTCGAGCTTAACCCTCCTCAAAACACTATTTCAAACTTCTGAACTTATATCTTCAAACTTTCTTAAGACCAAACACAATCACATATTATATTCAGAAGAGTAACGCAGTTTAATTCTTTTCAAACAGTACAACAAAACACTAATTAAAAAACACTGCAAACTAAGGCTATTATTCCAAAATGCTTGAAACACATTTACAGTCAAATTAGGCCAAACCAAACCAAAGGAAAAGGAACTATAATACATGTGTTTTACGGAACTACAAACATCATGGATGTCCTCGTGAATCACTCCTTACCCATACCTTCCAGGTATAGTTCTTTGAATTTTGGGAGGGAACAAGAATAAATATAGATATATAGGGTAAGCGCCGTGCTCAATGAATTTATAACAATATTATTTCATGAGTTGATCCTAAATCTGGTCAAAGTGCATGAATAGTGTCAAATGACCAAAAAAGTTACATTTTGAAATGTAGATGACCATTTTAGCCATATGTTAATTTAGAGGACTAAAATATATATTTGACCTAATGTAAAGGCCTATGTTTAGAATTTAGTCTAATTTTAATAACAAAACACATTTGATAAAATGGAGCATCATAACCAGATAGCACAGAAGCATCAACAATTCTCACAAAGGAACATTAGATCATCAACCACTTTCATTGGAGTGGATATGGGAAACCATGGCAAAGAGCTGTTGAGTGCATATATGGCACAAGAGCGGGATTCCAAACTATAAGTTCAACTCTTCATTGTCGCTGCCATTTCATTTCATTTCACTTGTGACTAATATAAGCGCCACTATTTTAACTTTATATTCTCTGTAACTAATACTTCGCCACTACTACATACTCACGAGTACCGACTTTAGTTGAGGCGACTAATCATGAAATCTAAACACAATGAAAGCATGCATGGCTTTGCACAAATCAAGGAAAAGGCCTAGGTTTCGGAGTAACATTAGTTAACTCGACCAATATGCACACAACATTAATTGTCATTCAACCATTCACTGATTTAATAAAATCATTGATTGAATATCAATAACAGTACATCTAATCAGGTGATAAACTACGCCCCTCAACATCATCCACTTCATCACATTTCACTTGATACGCTGTCACTTAGCAAGTTGAGCTACCATTTCACATAGCAATTAAAGAAAGTTAATGCTTAGAGCAAGTATCATGCAATAGTAATTAAAGTACACTTCCAGGGTAATGCTCATAGATAGTAGCATGCATTTGTTGATTCAAATAAAAGTTGGAACTGCACATATGTTCAATGACTCACAAGTATCATAAGACAGTTCCTTATCACTAAACCCTTGATATGCAAATAATTGATAGTATAAGAATCCTACAACTTAGACAAATGCGAATTCCTATTTGTAGTCAATAACCATTATAAGAGCAACTAAAATATAAAATTATTGGTTTGGATTTCTTTCTTAATTTCTTTTCCCATTGTGCTTTTTTTTTTTTTTCTTTTGTTAGGAGCTTATGCTACTGTTAACTTACTCTTGTTATACTTTAACTTAACTTTAAATATTGTTATTGCTATATATAAGTTCATTTGATTTCATTATTTTTATTAGTGTTTTATTTTTCTTTTCATTTTATTTTCTATTCACTAATTGGCTACCTTATGGCCCATATTCAACTTGTTTCTACTGCCCAAACCAAAGTTATATTCCGTACTTAGTTGGCCCAAAAGTTTTAAGCCCATTTGAACCTAACCTCCTAATTCAACCCACAATCTAGTTACCTTTCCTTTCTCCCTAAAACCTTATAGACGAACTTTTCATTGGAATCCCACTAAAATGTTTCTCTACCTATGATTAAGGATGGAGGTCCCTCGCTATGAGTATGGAACAACCTTAAATCCTTTGACCAACTCTCCCACTAGAATGTTTCTCTGGTCTTTAGCGCTCAAATCAGTCCTCACTAACGAAGAACGACATCGAAGACACCTAGACGAAAGCAACACATGCCTTTTCTGCGGCTACAGTGAAACTTTCTTCCACTTTTTCCGCCATTGCTCAAAAATTCGGTTTTAAATCTAACACCTAATTTTTGGCAAGAACAGGATTGGAACAACTGGCTTACTTGTAACTTATTATGCTCTTTTGTACAGGATGGTAGTCATTGGTTAACTCTCTCTTTGCCATCACAGCTTGGAGAACATGGAAAGCCAAAAATGAAGAAATCTTCAATGGAGTCTACAACAACATCAAACAGTTGACTATGTCGATCCAAGCTTCAGTCAAGGAGATACTGCCATTGAAGAACCTATATGAAAACCCCCCCTTACTGGGAATGGATACGACTAAACACCAACAGAGCGAGCACGTCAAAACCATCGGTAGCAACAGTGGGAGGCTTACTGAGAAACCATGAAGGAAGGTGGCTTATGGGCTTTGCGTCAAGAATTGGGGACTACCCAATCTTAGAAGCAGAACTTTGAGCCGCCTATTTTGAGCTGAAGATATCTTGGGACTTGGCAGTGACAGAACTAGAATTTTCAAATCGCGGGGTCAAAAATAGGATTATTCAACCGTCACCGGAGGGTCGTACTGAAAAATTTTTAAATAACCGACACTATACTAAAAAAAGTTTGGCCAAATTTGGCTAGCCGGGGGGTCGGTCGACCACCCTGACCCCCCTTTAAATCCGTCCCTGGGACTTGGGCTTCATATTGTGGCATTACCCCATGCACGACCGTAGACAAACTAGAAATAGACTGGCTTGGCTCAACTCACATCCCTTAATTAGACACTTTTAGCATGTACAATGATCATCAACATATATTATAATTGGGGAATGTAATCTTGGTTTTGGTAGTCCTTCCTCTTACATTTATTTTGATTTTTCATTGTATTTGTGTGAAATTTAATATTTAGTGGAAAATTAAATATTAGAAGAGAATGAAACATACAGAATTTATGATAATTTACTATTTATTATTATTGTTAGAATTTGATACATCACAAAAGTAATTGTAACGATTTTAACTTAAATTTCATAGTTCTTTGCATTATATTTTGTAGACTTTTCACCTTTCATCTCCCTCCCATTAAATTATGTTTTCATTTCTCATCAATAAGTGGATTTAATAGGCCAAAAAACAATTCTGCTGATTCTAATCTTATTGAATTCCTTAGTATATTTCTTTATTGCATTCTAAATTTTTCAGTATGTATATAATCCTAGATAATGTATGGTTTCTTTGTATCTTTCTTTTTCTTTCTTAGAGTCTTTGCTTTTTATGTTTTGTGACCTCTGCATTACAAGTCTCTTGAAGGTAGTCATTTTTCATTGTTCATTTTCATCTTTTTTTTTTTCCTTCTATTATTTAGTTTTTATCTTGATTCAGTTTTTCCTTTTTAGGTTGTTCCTTTTTCTGGGTGAAGCATAAATTAGATTGTATTTTATTACTTAGTTTATATATCTTTTTTTTTCTACTCACATTTGGAATATTATGTTGTTGAAATCAAAAGTGCCACATTTATATAATATAGATTTTGTAATGTATGAGTCAAAATTTGTCTATTATGGACAAATTTCTTTTATAAAATTTGTATAATATTATTATGTATATACCGTACGCGCGAAGCGCGTAAAATCCATCTAGTTTGTAATAATTCTCGAAATAACCATAACTTTGTTTCTCTTTTATTTTTTCATTCGTTCGGCCAGAAGCCTTTTTGCTCATCCATTTAGTTTTGATACAATTAATAACAAGTATCAACAATTATGATCAATTATAGTAGAAATTAGATTAATATTGGACCGTTCTTCAACAATAGATCAATTTGCGACATACAATTTATCGGTCAATGCTAAGTTAGACGGTTCGAGTACATTAGTTACACAAAAAAGATTTATTAATTAATACTCCCTTTATTCACAAATAGATGTCGTTGGAGGAAAACTCAAATATTCCAAAATAGATGTCGTTCTCACAAATCGAGGCATATTTTGTCAATTTTTTCCAATATCACCCTTACATTGGAAATTGTTGTGATGTTTAATATAGAATTGTATTAGAAGTGAATTTTATTGGGACTACAATTGAATTGAGAATAAATGAAGGTATTATAGTATTTTAACAAGATAATTATTGCCTCCTTAAACTTTGTGAAATTTCTCCAACGACATCTATTTGTGAATGGAGGGAGTACTGTTAAACATCAATTTGACCTTGGGTAATTCATCATTTTTTTTTTCTTGAGGTAAAAGTGCCCGTTTTTTTTTTTTTTAAATAAAGAAGGTATTCCATCTATTTAAAAATGTAATATTTTTATTGATTAAAAATAGTACTGGTTTCATTATACCCGAACCGCTGCTCGGATTCAACGTAGATTTTATTAAAAATTATAAGAAAACAAAGTTTACAATTGAAAATACACCTGCATGCATTTTTTGGCTCTGCACATTTTTCATCAATATGATCCATAATTTTTTTTTTAAAGAAACCTTTCTTGTCTGGTTAAAAGAACATAATTGAATCAATTGTAATTTGAATGTGACAAAAGAAATACATAATAATTAGAAGCAAATTGAAAAGAGTTAGAATAATCTTAATTAAGAGTAATATAGTTAAATTTTTGAAATCTAGTTGTAAAAAGACCGTAAATGGAGTGTCCATGTAATTAGCCAAATGTGTACAATGAAATAATTCATAGTCAAAGGATAATAAATGATAAATCAAATGAGCAATAATGGCAGGTGCATAAAGTAAGTTTGCAAGGTTCATATGAAGATAATGTACTTCCTCCATTCCAAAATAAGTGTCGTTTTGGCAAAATAGAGAAATTTCAAAATAAGTGTCGTTTTCGGATTTCAATGCATTTTTTGTCAAAAATCTCCAAACATACCCTCAAAAGAAATAATATTATTGGTGAGCATTTATTTTAATGAGGTTAATTGAGGATATTCTAGTAATTTAGTTACCTTATTTAATGTTTTCTTAAACTGTGTGCAAACTCTAAAATGACACTTATTTTAGAACGGAAGGATTATTAAGGCCACAAAGTGAAGATATTTATCTTGGCAAAGGGTTGATGACTATTTTGGAAAAGAGTAAATGGTACCTCATTAAAGACTAAGCAAATTTAGCACAAAAGTGATGACATAATTCGCACATGTCAAGACAACAATATGGCTGGAAGTAACATAGTAGTATGTTTTGTCTAATTTGAAGAGAATTAGATGGCGTTTAATGCGATGTTATGGAAAGGAGTATCGATGGGTGAATATGCTCATATCAGCCGAGATATTTGAATTTGGAAATACTTGATGACTACAATCATAATTAAATACTCTCTTAGCTCCAAAATAAGTGTCATTCTAGAGTTTGCACATAGTTTAAAAAAACATTAAATAGGGTAACTAATTTACTAGAATATCCTCAACTAACCCCATTAAAATAAATGCTCACCAATAATATTATTTCTTTTAAGGGTATGTTTGGAAATTTTTGATAAAAAATGCCTTGAAATCTGAAAACGACACTTATTTTGGAATTTTTTCATTTTGCCAAAATGACACTTATTTTAGAATGGAGGGAGTACTTTGCTAAAATAAAGCATAAGTGAGGTGTTGTTTACACATGCTCAAATGATTTTGTGCGTGGAAACAAAATCCACAAAAAGAAGGTATAAACTGATTCAAAAGAGCACTCAAGATATAGAGGCGAAAGAGCACATCGATGAATGAATCTTGTCTTTGTTCTTAGTGTAGGTTCTGTACGTTAATAAAATATTATACTCCCTCAGTCCCATAATTATTATCTAGTTTAGATTTTTATTTATAGTTAAAATTATACTAAAAGTGAAATCTCAAACTGGACAATAATTTTAGTACAGAGGGAATAATAAACTCTTTTCTTATCCCGATCCTAGACTATAAAAGAAGACGGTCAAGCAGTTAAAAAAAAAAAGACATAATTCTCATATCAAATACAACACGACACTATGTGTTTCACAAATTTTTTAACGCTTTTACTTGCTTTCTTAGGTTGTTAGATCATAAACATGCATTGATTAAATTCGATTAAAACCCACTGTTTCCAACCTCTCTAACCAAACGCCGATTAAATTCCGGTGGTTGGATACCTTGCTTGCTTTCCCTCGATTCATTTCGTCGTTGAGGAGTTTTCCTTGAATAAAACAATTTGAGACAGATTGGGAGAACAATATAAATGAGTTTACCTTTATTATTCAACTCATAATACATAACTAGATTAAATTTAATCTCCTAATTGAAAATTCCCGAACTATTGACTAACTCAAAATATGTCAAAAATTCAGTATCGTCACAAATATCCACTTGACAGTAGCAACCAAGGACACTAGAGAAGATGAGGACAAAAAATAGACGCCTCCATCAAGACAATCAAACATCATTTAAAGTTCCATCATCATTCATGGGCATCCTTATGGGTAAAGATCCTTTCTGTTCATTTGATTTGTACACTATACTTTTTTTTGGGAGGGCAGGGGGGTTGGGATTATTATACCTCGAGGATGGAATTTATATCTTTGAAATTGTAGCAGTTTATCATATTGTTATGGATTTATTTGGTTGATTATGATTATGGATTCCTTCTTCAGTAAATGGTTCAAGTGTTTGGGTGGGAGGGTTGGGTGGGGCAGTTAAAAAATTAGGATGGGAGATAGTTATTACCAGGAGGTCGAGAGTTCGATTCTCACTGGATCCATTCATTTTTTTAAAAAAATGGTTCAAGTGTTTTAAATGGTAATCAAATCTCACTTACTTTAGCTTTTTTTTGGGGGGGGGGGTAAATGGGAGGCTGTAGAGCCTTATTTATGAGTAATATCACGGTGGTAAGACTCCCTAATTACATCACGTTGAAGCCAATAACGAGCTCCAATGGGAGGTTGATCAAGAAAATGTTAACCTAACGGTACTGAAGCTGCTAAAGCTGCGAAATTAGCTTCCTGGTACACATGAACGATCTCCACAGTCCATTCTCTTCTTTAACTTCTTTATCTGCATGCTGTTTTAGAGATTGTTTTTAGGCTGTCTGGTTTGTGGATTTAGTGTAAAGGTAGGAGTTTGGGTATCTTTTAGGAGCAATACACTAGAACTCCCTCATGGTATTCAAAAACGCATGAGAACCCCCTCATGGGTTGAAAAGCATATGAGAACCCCCTCATACTTTTCTGAAGTATGTAAAGTAAATGAAAGTGAATAAAATTAATGGTATACTAACAGGAACTTAGGATATGACGTAAACACCCTCATTCATATCACTACTTCCTATGTTTGCAATTGCAAAGCTCCTCCCGTCTTCTTTTGGGGAAAAAAGAAAAGAAGTGTTCTGATTTTTTCCTTTTTTTTTAAAAAAAAATTTCTTTGTATGCCTAAAATCTTTGAGCATGTTGGGATTGTTATACCTCGAGGATAGAATTTATATCTTTGAAATTGTAGCAGTTTATCATATTGTTATAGATTTATTTGGTTGATTATGATTATTGATTCCTTCTTCAGTAAATGGTTCTAAGTGTTTGGGTGAGAGGGTTGAGTGGGGCAGTTAGGGAATTAGGATGGAAGATGGTTATTACCAGGAGCTCGAGGGTTCGATTCTCACTGGAACCATTCATTTAAAAAAGAAAAAAAAATGGTTCAAGTGCTTTAAATGGTAATCAAATCTCTCACTTACTTTAGATTGCAGGAGGTCGAGGGTTCGATTCTCACTTGGTTGCAGGATTTGCTAAAAATTTGGATTGTAGAGGATTTTGGTTTCAGGATTTGGATTGTAAAAAATTTTTTATTTCAACTTTTAATTCCCCATGATGAGAGAACTTTTTGAATAATTGATTGTAATGTTTAAACCAATTTATCTTAAAACAACTTTATCCACCATTTAATAATTCATTTATCACCTAAACCACCTAATTTAGTTTATTCATATCTATTACTCCCACCATCACCATTTAAAACTTAATAAATTTTCTTTCTAATTAAATTATACACCAAATTGCACCCACTAATTCTACCACCAAAAAAGCACGATTAACTAGAAAAAAGCATGATAGATCTCTAATTGCGGATGAAAATATTGAAAACTTGGTTGACACAAAAGAAATGGATCTTGATAGATGCTTTGTTTTGGGTTAAGCATTGCAGTCGCCGTGAAAAGTTATAGATGGATGAAGTTTGAGGATAGGCAATAAGGATGATTGATAATGGTGTTAGGGTATCATAAATTAAGATTTTGGTAAGAATAAAATACTCACACAGATCTGAGGTGCATAGCCAAAATGTGCTATTATTTTCACACAGATTCTTGGTAAGAAGCAATTTTCTCCCTGAGGTGAAAGGTACTGCTCTAGAACCTTGTGTTGACTGTATCTATGGTAAACAACATAGGGTTTCCTTTCAAAGTTCTCCATCTAGAAAGTTCAGTCCTCTAAAGTTAGTTCATACAGATGTATGTTACATTAAAGATAGGTCATTGTGTGGTGCTTTGTACTTTGTTACTTTCATTGATAACTATGCTTGAAAGGTTTGGTGTTTTTCTTTGAAATCTAAAGATTAGGTATTAGATGTGTTCAAAGACTTTCACCTTAGAGTTGAAAGAGAGACTGACAAGAAGTTGAAGTGTGTTCAAGTAGATAATAGTGGTGAGTACAGGGGTCCGTTTGAGAAGTAATGCCGAGACCATGACATTAAACTTCAGAAGAGTGTTCCGAAGACTCTTGAGTGTGGCAGAAAGAATGAACAGAACTATAACTGAAAAGGTTAAGAGTATACTCTTGAGTGTAAAGCTGCCTAAATCTTTTTGGGGTGAAGCCATAGAAACAGCAGTTGATTTGATCAACCTATCTCCCTCAGTTCCTTTGGATGGTGATCGACCACAGTGAGTTTCGATAGGGAAAGATGTCTCCTTTGGGTATTTGCGAGTTTTTGGTCATGCCTTTGTTTATATTCCCAAAGACGAAAGGTCGAAGCTTGATGGCAAATCCAAGTAGTGTGTATTCTTGGTCTATGGCAATGATGATTTTGGGTACAGACTTTGGGCTCCTGTAGAGAATAAAGTTTTCAGAAGTAGAGATGTGATCTTCTTTGAAGAACAAACCATGATGATATGGGAAAAGGCGAGATGCCAGAATCTTCACCAGAGATTCCTATTGATTTAGATCCAGTTCCTTCCTAATCAGATGATTCTCTTGAAAGGGGAGCTGAGACAGAGCATGATGGTGAGTTTGATGATGATCCTGCTACTGAGACAGAGACAACTCCGGTTTCATCACCTCTTGTTCAGCTCAGCAGGTCCACCAGAGACAAGAGACCTTCCACCAGGTATACTGCTCATGAGTATTTGTTGCTTACTGATGGGGGAGATCCAGAGTTGTATAAAGAGGTTCTTAGTCATGAACAGAAAAATCAATGGTTAGCAGCCATGCAAGAGGAGATCAAATCCTTGCATGAGAATAACACTTATGACTTGGTGAAGCTGCCTAAAGGCAAGAGAGCACTCAAGAATAAATGGGTGTTCAGACTAAAAACAAATCAGAACAACTCACAACCAATGTACAAAGCCAGATTGGTTGTGAAGAGATTGGTGCGTGCCGAATTCACCAAAAAAAATAAATACTAGCTGGATTATGATTTTTGCAGATAATGGAAGCTAGGTCGATCCCACGAGGACAGCTAAATCGTCTAAATTATTGTTGACAAACTACCAGTTCAGACAAGGTGTCACTCAGGGGAATGAGAACGTTCACTCAGGGGAGTACAGACCAGGGGTGTTCATCTCCTCTTCCTGTTGCAGCAGTTGTAATTGCACTTTAATGGTTAAGCTCTTGTTCATTCAGCTCAGATATAACTCTAAGTCAATTCCCATTTTTCCTAGAGTTATCTTTGTAACTTTAACAATCTATTTTCCAATGATTGAGTCCAGTTATAAAGTCATTAAAATCTCAGGCTTATCTAAATGCTCATGTCAACTAAGTATATTCCTATCTTAGTTAAAACCATAGATTGTTATCTCTATGTCACAAGTTGAAGTTGAAATAATCCAAACCAAGTTTATCCTTCTAGATTTCCCCTAGTTCTAGCATGCATTCAATTTGAGATCAAGTAACTGAATGTAGAAACACTTTCAATTTCAAAACATAGAACAAAACCAGTGCATTACAACAACTACAACATAAGTTGAGGAGATTAACCCGTGGAAGCTAGTTAGCTACTCATACTGGTTGATGCTACTGCTACTACTTCAACAGACATCATAGAAGTATGCACCAATGAAATGAAATACAAGCTAACAGCCCAGAGAAGAAGATAGCTTATGCAGTTCAGGGTCACTCCCGGGAGTGACAGAGTTCACTCAGGGGAATGAGGCAGTGAATGAGATGGCTGTTCTTCAACTTTCTTCCTGCTGAGTTCTTGTTCTTCCTTCCTTCTTGCCTTCCGTCTGGAGTTTCTCTGTGTGTTCTTGGCAACTGAAAGGTGTAGTCAGAGATGTCCTCTGCTGTGAATGCATCTCCCCTTTTATATAGCTTGATGCCGGTTCCTCTTCCAAGAGAGCCTCCCCATGCTTGAGTATTCTTTATTCACCGAATGCCTTGTGTCTTGAACTTGGAATTGACTGGTCTTTTGCTCTCCTTCCAGAAGTGGTGTCAGCCGCCGCACTGATCAACTTGGGAGGTTGGTTTCTTGGCCAAGGAGACAAGCATGCCCTTGGATTTCTAAGGTGGGACACACTAATTATTCTCTAGGTGCTTTGTGTCTTGGAGATGTTTTTGACCAGCTCAGCAAAATTTGAATCCATCAGCCCATATTTTTGTTCCAAAAGCCCCCTTTTTAAGCATTTATTCACTCAGGTCCCTTCCTATGCAAAAACATAAAACTAGTTAAGTAAAATGAACTAATTCTAAGAATCACCCCTAATTCTTCACTAAATTCAGAGTAAATGGTAATGCTTTTGTGTAACAAATTAACCACCATCAACTCCCCCAAACTGGAAGAATTGCTTGTACTCAAGCAAAACCACTAGACTCTAACTGACACTTATAGAATTACACGTGAGAAATAGAGGAAACAACACTGTCATACAGACTTAATACTGACTTACTTCCCTGAGTGAAGATGCTCACTCAGGCGAATGACACTAGACATAGAACACAACAGAAATACCAATCTGCCAGGGGCTGTCAACCTTTTGTCTCACATTTAAGTAAAGAAAACATACAATAGGGATACCAAATTCTTCTGCAATCCACAATCAAACAGCTAACCTTCACATGAAATCAGTATACATGCCGCAAGTGTTAGTTCATGCCAACCTACCAATCCATTCTAGTTAACCAGTTTCAGCTTACGGTGGTCATTCTTGTGATCTGGTTTTGCCCAAGTTACTTTGACTCGATTTACCTACTGAGGCTTCAATCATGGACTTCCTTCACAGCTTTTCTGTCTTTTTTTTTTTTTGAATGTAGATAGACCAACCTACTCCTTTGAGAGGGGTGTTATTCAACCTTATCTCTCCACTGCCATATACCTCAACCCTTATTACTCCAACAGCTTAGGACTTTTGTGGTGGTCCCTTGCTGTTACCCCTAAGGTTTCAGTTGATCCAATCTTTTATCTTTTTTTTTTAGAACATAGAACAAGGACAGGCTGTGAATGGATACCACAAAGGAAGTCCCAGGGTTTACAGTATTTCTCATCTATTTGTAGCTTAAAACTAGACACAGATCACAACAGTAGATTAGTCATGCCAAATTTTAGAATTTATTTTCTAGGCAGTCACTTCCACGAGTGGCATTGTTCATGTATGTGAGTGAGTGTCGGTCATTCTTTCATTTCATGCATCAGACTCAGTATCAAAAGTGTTTTAGCATAATTTTTCAAAACCATTATCATCCTAGACTGTTGACAGCTCCTTTTAGAACAAATTTTCATTTTATTCCATTTTTTTGAAAAAATTTTACAGACTCCATCTAGACATTAAAGTACTTCAACCTAAAGGAACTAAATGACACTTGACCTGACCAAACCTGATCAAAACTACTCTACTCCCCCAAACTTATTAAAAGTATTGTCCTCAATGCTTATAACAATCAAAACAAAACAACTTAACAGAAAGCAAAACACAACAAAAGAAAACAACAAGAGTTCATAGTTTAACAGAAAAAATTAAGTAGCTGATTGGGGGCAGCAGAACAATACTTCCCTGAATGTTCATGGAGGCATGCCATGAAGTCGATGGGTTGGCGGATCATGTGGCAATGGGCAGTATTCAGGGCATCCAATGCACTTGTGCATTTCCTGCAAGAATTGCTCAGTCCTTAATTGGCACTGGTGGACATAATCTAGGATGAACCGAGTCTGCTTGTTGAAGTCTCTCTGCCTTAACTGTTCAGCCGGAGTGGGGGCGGGTGCTGCTTGTCCTGAAGAAGATGCACCTGGGGGTCTCTGATCTAATTTAGACAGCCTTAAAGGTTATTGCAGGCTGTTTTCAGTGTTTGTGCTCAAAAAGGTCACCCCTGCCCTTCTGCAAAGCATAGTGATCATGACTGGGAAGTACCAGCTCTTCACCTTGGGGTCTGTGATACATCTGGTGAGTTGTTCCCTGATCACTGATGCTGCATTGAATGGTGTGTCTGTGGCAATTGCATACAGCAACAGAGCCTGTTCGTAGGTAACCTTGGCAATGTAGGATGTCGGCATCAGGTTGCAACAGATGAAATGATGCCATAAGTTCAGATCAGGTGTCTGCAAGGCATTGGCTGGGAATCCTAAGGGATTGTCCTGATCATCTTTTTCCCAGTCTGCACCTTCCTCTGCCAAATTAGCCAGAACTGCTTGTTCCAATGGCTGATTCGGATGCAGGGCAGCAAGGGTGTCTTTGTAATCTGTGCTGACTCTTGGCAATTTCCAGATCGCCCTAATAGCCTCTGTGCTGCAGTTGACAAATATTCCTCTGACAAACACTCCATCTCTGGGGGCACTGGAGAAATTGCCGTAAAATTCCTGCACAATCTGGGTTCTGGGCTGAATAAGAGGCCTAGAGAACATCTCTCACCTATGGCGTTTGATGTAGGCGAACGCTGCACCATCTTCACCGATTCCCCTCTCTACAATAATCTTCTGCTTCAGATGCTTTAGCAGGAAATCCCAGGCCTTCTTTCAAGGGAAGAGTCTTGGCTCCCACTCGTCTGTGAGAGCGTTGAGGGCTTGTTCTTGGAGAGCCCTTGGTGGCTGTGGGGGCGGCGGCGGAGTAGGCTCCCCGTGAGGGGAAGGTTGCCTTTCAGGAGAGGACGGTGGCGTGGGTTCTCTCTGCTCTTCAGGGGAGGATGAGGGTTGCCGTCTTCTGGTGTTGGAGCCGTTTTTGCGGGCAGCAACCTTTCTTCTTGCTAGCGGCATGATTCAAGAACCCTAAAACTAAATTGGTAAATTGATGTGATTTCGGTCTAAATTGAATTTCTGCCTTGGCTGCCTGAAATCTCAGAGGAAAGTTTAGTGCATTCGCACACAGGGGAGTGGTAATTGAAGGGGCAAAGAGGTTCAGTTTGGAAGAAGAAGAAGAAGAAGTGGAGGATTTTCAATTAAATGCAGTGCAGTTAAAACCTCGGAAGTTGTGGCTGACTAAGGGGTTTTAAACGGATGCGGTTGAATTTTGAATTTTGAAAAATTTCGGGAAAATTCCCCCCCCAAACTTAAATTATAAAATGCAATTCAAAAAGTGATTTGCAGAAAGTGTTGTCCAATTGTTCTTTACTTAGGCGAGTGAATTTCTCCACTTGCGTGAGTGACATAAGGGCTTGAATGACTTACAGAATCATGTTGCTGTAGGTTCACTCGGCTGAGTGACCTTCTTCACTCCTGGGAGTGAGTTTACCTTAGGCCTTTTATGTTTGCACTTTCTGAAATCAATTTGGAGTGACAAATACCTCCTCTGTTCCTTCAAAATTGGCATATCACAAAATTAGCCACACAAAAACAAAACGTATGGGTTGCCTCCCATAAAGTGCATTGGTTTTAAGTCTCATGCTAGACTTCAACAAAGTTTCAGTTAAGCTCTTTCAGGATCAGAACATGACTGTCCTGTCCCTTACTCCCTTTTGTCAATCCAAGATATGGTTTTAGCCTCTGCCCGTTAACCAAAAAGGTGTTGCCATTTTGTGGATTCATGATTTCCACTACCCCTTGATTCAAAATCTTGTTGATTCTATAGGGGGCAGTCCATCTTGACTTCAACTTTCCTGGATAGAACTTCAGCCTGGAATTGAACAATAAGACTTCTTGTCCTTCTTGCAGTTTCTTCCTCACAATATGCTGATCATGATAAGCCTTAGTTTTCTCCTTGTAAACTCTGGATGATTCATGTGCCTCCAGCCTGAACGATTCTAGTTCATTCAATTGCATCAATCTGAGTTCCTTGCTTTTTCTTGGATCAAGATTCAGTTCCTTAATAGCCCAGTAAGCCTTATGCTCCAACTCTACTGGCAAATGACATGCTTTCCCATAGACCAGCTTGAATGAGGACATACCAATGGGGGGTTTTATAGGCTGTTCTGTACGCCCATAGAGCTTCATCCAACCTTGAATACCAATTCTTTCTGGTAGAGTTGACAACTTTTTCCAGGATTCTCTTCACTTCCCTGTTTGACACTTCTGCTAGCCCGTTTGATTGTGGGTGGTATGGTGTTGATACTCTGTGCCTGATTCCATATTTCTTTACCATGGTTGCAAATGACTTGTCACAGAAGTGTGATCCTTCATCACTGATTATCATTCTGGATGTACCAAACCTGGCGAAGATGTTTTTTCTTAAGAACCTGAGAACAGTCTTAGCATCACTGTTTCTTGCAGCTACGGCTTCTATCCATCTTGAAACGTAGTCCACTGCTAGCAGGATGTAGGAGTTTCCAAAGGATGACACGAAAGGACCCATGAAATCTATCCCCCAAACGTCAAACAGTTCTACTTCCAGCATGTTCTGTTGTGGCATCTCATTTTTCCAGGAAATGTTTCCTGTCCTTTGGCATCTGTCACAGCTCTTGACAAATTCGCGTGCATCTCTGAACAGGGAAGGCCAATATAGTCCAGCTTGCAGAACCTTGATTGCCGTCCTTTGACCACTAAAATGTCCACCATATGGAGAGCTGTGGCATTTGTGCAGCACTTCTGCAAATTCGGGTTCTGGAACACATCTTCTGATCAATTGGTCTGCACATCTTTTGAATAGGTAAGGTTCATCCCACAGGTAGAGTTGAGCATCATGAAGGAATCTTTTGTGCCGTTGAGGAGTGAAATCTGTAGGAATAACACCAGCGGCAACAAAATTAGCAAAATCTGCAAACCAGGGTCTGTTACCTGTCACTCCTATGAGTGTGCCTGCCACTCGCCTGAGTGACTCATCAGGGAATTTTTCTGAAATTGGAGTTTTATCTTCTGGAATCTCTTCAAGTCTTGACAGATGGTCTGCTACTTGATTTTCAGCACCCTTTTTGTCCCTTATCTCCAAATCAAATTCCTGTAACAGTAACACCCATCGAATCAATCTGGGCTTAGATTCTTTTTTATTAATTAAATACCTGATGGCAGCATGGTCTGTGTAGACTATGACTTTCATTCCTAGCAAATAAGCTCTGAATTTGTCAAATGCAAACACAATTGCCAGCATTTCCTTCTCTGTAGTGGTGTAGTTGACTTGTGCAGGGTTGAGAGTTTTACTAGCATAGTAAACCACATGCAGCACCTTATTCCTTCTCTACCCAAGTAAAACACCAACTGCAAAATCACTAGCATCACACATTAGTTCAAAAGGCTGTGACCAGTCAGGCGTGATGATCACAGGTGCAGAGATGAGTTTCTTTTTCAGTTCAGTAAATGCATTTATACAGGATTCATCAAAAATAAAAGCAGTGTCTTTTTCAAGCCAGTTGCACAATGGTTTAGAAATTTTTGAAAAATCCTTAATGAACCTCCTGTAAAAGCCGGCATGGCCTAGGAAACTTCTCACTTCCTTGACTGTGGTTGGTGGGCTGAGCCTTTCTATGACTTCAATCTTTGCGTTGTCCACTTCAATTCCTTCCTGTGAGATCTTATGCTCCAAGACGATCCCCTTAGTTACCATAAAATGGCACTTCTCCCAATTGAGGACTAAGTTTGCTTCTATGCATCTCTTTCGTATCAGTCCAAGGTTGTCCAGGCATGCATCAAACGACTTACCAAAGACTGAAAAGTCATCCATAAAGATCTCAATTATATCTTCCACCATATCAAAGAAAATGGCCATCATACATCTTTGAAATATTGTAGGTGCATTGCACAGTCCAAATGGCATTCTCTTAAAGGCAAATGTGCCATAGGGGCAGGTGAATGTCGTCTTTTCTTGATCATCAGGATCTATGGCAATCTAGTTGTAACCTGAAAAACCATCAAGGAAACAGTAATACATGAATCCAACCAATCTATCTAGAATTTGATCAATAAAAGGAAGTGGAAAGTGGTCTTTTCTGGTAGCTTTATTAGACTTTCTGTAGTCCATGCACACTCTCCACGCATTGTTCAGCCTTGTAGGGATCAGCTCCTGAAGATCATTCTTTATTACTGTGATTCCTCCCTTCTTGGGCACGCACTGAACTGGACTCACCCACTTACTGTCAAATATTGGAAAGATAATTCCAGCATCTAGTAGCTTAATAATTTCCTTTTTTACCACTTCTTTCATGACTGGATTAAGCCTTTTTTGTCCCTCAATGGTTGGCTTGGCATCATCTTCAAGTAGAATCTTGTGCATACATATGGAAGGACCGATGCCCTTAATGTCTGCAATTGACCATCCAATGGCTTCCTTGTGCAACCTCAGCACCCTTAGCAACTTATCCTCTTCAATACCTGTAAGCATGGAAGAAATAATCACAGGTAAGGTGTTACTTGCTCCAATATAGGCATATTTCAAATGTGAAGGCAGATGATTAAGTTCTAGAGAAGGTGATTCTTCGATTGAAGGTTTGAGGCATCTTCCTTCCTTAGTCATGTCCAACAGCTCAAAGAGTTGTTGTTTATGATGCCACTTGGGGGAGTGGTTCAAGTAACTCAGGCAAGTGAGCCTGTACTCATCCTCCCCTTCCTGTTCTTCACTGCTGTCTGGACACAAGAGTTCCTTGAGGAGTTCATCTTGTAGCACTTCTTCTGCCATTGCTTCTTCCACTTCTACACTCTTCACCATATAGCAGTTATGAACTTCGGTAGGATATCTCATGTTTTTGAAAATGTTGAAGGTGACTTTCTCCCCGTCAAAGTGTAGTGTGATTTCTCCTTTTTTCACCTTAATGATTGCATCACTTGTTGCCAGAAAAGGTCTCTCAAAGATGATGGGCACATCCTTGTCTTCTTCCATGTCCAAAACCACAAAGTCTGCTGGGTAAACAAAATTCCCAACCCTCACAAAAACATCATGTAAGATTCCCTTTGGATAGGTCAGTGACCTGTGTGCCAATTGCAATGTCATGTTAGTAGGTACCAAAAATTTATCCAGATCAAGTGACTTAATACAGACAATGGCATGAGATTTATACTTGTACCAAGATCTAGCAATGCTTTTGAAAATTCTCTGATTCCTACAGTGCAAGGAAGAGTGAAACTACCCGGATCTTTTAGTTTAGGTGGTAGTTTTCTCAGGATAGCTGCACTGCATTCTTCATTTAGAGTAATAAAAGCAGAATCATGCCCTTGTGGTTTATTAGCCACCAGATCTTTCAAGTACTTGAAATATTTAGGCATTTGTTTAAGTGCATCAACAAGTGAAACATTAATATGTATGCTTTCCAAATTCTGAATAAACCTATTGAGCCCTTCATCCACCCTGGCCTTCTTCTTTCTTACTGGATATGGCGGTATTGCATCATGTGGCTTTTGACTTGGTGCTGGGATTTTGATTTCATCCATTCCAGGTTTTTCCACTGATTGCTCCTGTTCAACCAAATGATCATCATTAGATTCTTTCTCAGAAGATGTTTCATTATTACCTGCAGGGTCACTCGCGGGAGTGACTTTTTCACTTAGCTGAGTGAGCTGTTTTCCACTTCTGAGAGTGATAGCCTTTGCTTGCTCTTGATCATTTCCTTGGGATTGACAATTGTATCACTTGGTAGACTTCCAGATGGTCTTTCAGCATTCTGTTTTGCAATCTGAGCCAGCTGATTTTTCAGACTTTTGCAGGATACAACCAAATTCTTAATTGCATTCTGCACAGAAATCCATTCATCTTCCCTTGGTATGTGTTGCTGATTAGGACGCTGTTGATTCTGATAGTTGGGAGGTTGGCCATCTTGTCTTTGAAATCCTGGGGGTTGAGTAGGCCTCTGATAGTTTCCCTGTTGTGGTGCATTATTCCAGTTGGGGTGCTGCTAATTTCTCCAATTGTTGAAGTTGTTGAACCCTCCAGCATTGCCCTGCCTAACACACTGGACAGCTTCCATTTTGGAGGGACAGTTATCCAACTTCTGAGATCCATCACATAACACACATACTTCAGCCTCGG
Organism: Oldenlandia corymbosa var. corymbosa; assembly: GCA_949775105.1. Classification (NCBI taxonomy): domain Eukaryota; kingdom Viridiplantae; phylum Streptophyta; class Magnoliopsida; order Gentianales; family Rubiaceae; genus Oldenlandia; species Oldenlandia corymbosa. The sequence goes on from OX459123.1 coordinate 5,846,998, forward strand.
ATTTGGACAGCTCACTCCACAATTTCGTCATCTCTTTTATCATCACAGCCATCTGTGCTTGCAGGTGTGTACTGGGGCCAAGTTCCATCACTCCTGGCTGTTTTGTACTTGCTCTTGGATCAGATTGCCACCTTGAATGATTGGTGGTCATATTATCAAGCAACTGCCTTGCTGCATCAACCGGCTTCATCATGAACACACCTCCAGCTGCAGCATCAAGGGAGTCTCTTGTGGCTGGTAGCAACCCATTGTAGAAGATGCTTAGTTGGAGATGCTCTTCCAAACCATGCTGAGGGCATTTCCTGATCATTTCCTTCAATCTTTCCCATACTTCATAGAGTGTTTCAGTTCCATGCTGCTTGAAATTCATTATTGCAGTTCTGAGTTGTGCAGCTTTTGCAGGTGGAAAAAACCTTGTAAGGAAACATTGCCTTAACTCTTCCCAAGTGGAGATAGAATTGTTGGGTAATGTGTGGAACCATGCTTGGGAGTGATCCTACAAAGTGAAAGGAAATAACCTCAATCTAATGTCGTCATTAGATAAGCTTTGAATCTTAAAAGTACTGCATAAACGCAAGAAACTTCTTATATGATCATTCGGATCTTCATGAGGTAATCCATAGAATGGACAGGCTGACTGAGTCCATTGGATCATCTGTGGTTTTAACACAAAATTGGTTGCCTCCACATCAGGGAACACTAATGGAGATTGGACTTCTTCTTGTTGTGGAATAAAGAAATCTTTGAGCAATCTTTCAGGTTGATTTTGTCGATCCTCACCAGGCTTCCTATTGTTCTCTGGGTTACCACCTTGGTTAACCATTTCTGATGAACCTTCTTGGCAGTTCTGTTGCAACCATCTTGCTTTCTTTTTGCTGCTCTGGCTCTGTGTGTATAGTAGCTTCAATTTCTTGATAAAAACTGGTTTACTTCGTTGGTGCCTTCTAGTCATACACCAAAGAAAAGAAATTAGAAGCTAAGGGGAATCACCAGAGAAACATTATTCACTACTGAAAGAATAACAAAAAAAATGGAGGTTTTACGCCGTCCCCGGCAACGGCGCCACTTTCTAGTGCGTGCCGAATTCACCAAAAAAAAAAAATACTAGCTGGATTATGATTTTTGCAGATAATGGAAGCTAGGTCAATCCCACGAGGACAGCTAAATCGTCTAAATTGTTGTTGACAGACTACCAGTTCAGACAAGGTGTCACTCAGGGGAATGAGCACGTTCACTCGGGGGAGTACAGACCAGAGGTGTTCATCTCCTCTTCCTGTTGCAACAGTTGTAAATTGCACTTTAATGGTTAAGTTCTTGTTCATTCAGCTCAAATATTACTCTAAGTCAGTTCCCATTTTTCCTGGAGTCATCTTTGTAACTTTAACAATCTATTTTCCAATGATTGAGTCCAGTTATAAAGTCATTAAAATCTCAGGCTTATCTGAATGCTCATGTCAACTAAGTATATTCCTATCTTAGTTAAAATCATAGATTGTTATCTCTATATCACAAGTTGAAGTTGAAATAATTCAAACCAAGTTTATCCTTCCAGATTTCCCCTAGTTCTAGCATGCATTCATTTAGAGATCAAGTAACTGAATGTAGAAACACTTTCAACTTCAAAACATAGAACAAAACCAATGCATTACAACAACTACAACATAGGTTGAGGAGATTAACACCTGGAAGCTATTTAGCTACTCATACTGGTTGATGCTACTGCTACTACTTCAACAGACATCATAGAAGTATGCACCAACGAAATGAAATACAAGCTAACAGCCAAGAGAAGAAGATAGCTTATGCAGTTCAGGGTCATTCCTGGGAGTGACAGAGTTCACTCAGGAGAATGAGGCAGTGAATGAGATGGCTGTTCTTTAACTTGCTTCCTGCTTAGTTGTTGTTGTTCTTCCTTCCTTCTTGCCTTCTGTCTGGAGTTTCTCTGTGTGTTCTTGGCTACTGAAAGGTGTAGCCAGAGATGTCCTCTGCTGTGAATGCATCTCCCCTTTTATATAGCTTGATGCCGGTTTCTCTTCTAAGAGAGCCTCCCCATGCTTGAGTATTCTTTATTCACCGAATGCCTTGTGTCTTGAACTTGGAATTGACTGGTTTTTTGCTCTCCTTCCAGAAGTGGTGTCAGCCGCCGCATTGATCAACTTGGGAGGTTGGTTTCTCGGCCAAGGAGACAAGCATACCCTTGAATTCCTAGGTGGGACAGACTCATTATTCTCTAGGTGCTTTGTTTCTTGGAGATGTTTTTGACCAGCTCAGCAAAATTTGAATCCATCAGCCCACATTTTTGTTCCAAAAGCCCTCTTTTTCAGCATTTATTCACTCAGGTCCCTTCATATGCAAAAACATAAAACTAGTTAAGTAAAATGAACTAATTCTAAGAATCACCACTAATTCTTCACTAAATTCAGAGTAAATGGTAATGCTTTTGTGTAAAAAATTAACCACCATCAGGGATTCAATCAGAGAAAGGGCGTAGACTTTGATGAGATATTCTCTCCTGTTGTAAAGATGTCTTTAATCCGAGTTATGCTTGGGATAGCAGCCAGCTTGAATCTTGAGATTGAACAGTTTGATGTGAAGATAGCCTTCTTACATGGTGATTTGGAAGAAGAGATTTACATGGAGCAACCAGAAGAGTTCCAGGAGAAGGGGAAAGAGAAGCTCGTATGTTGTCTCAACAAAAGCTTGTATGGGTTAAAGCAAGCTCTGAGACAATAGTAAAAGAAGTTTGATGCCTTTATGATAGGGTAGGGATACCAAAGGACTATAGCAGATCACTATGTGTTTGTAAAAAAATTCTCTGATGGTGATTTTATTATCCTTTTGCTTTATGTCGATGACATGTTGATTGTTGGTCATGATACTGCAAAGATTGCCAGGTTGAAAAACGAGTTGAATAATTCCTTTGCAATGAGGGATTTGGGTCCGGCTAGACTGATCCTTGGGATGAACATTTCTCGCGACAGACAGAATGAGAAGATTTGGGTATCTCAAGAGAAGTTTATCGAGAAGGTTCTTGATAGGTTTAACATGAGTCGTGCTAAGGAAGTCTCGACTCCATTTGTGGGGCATTTTAAGCTAAGCAAAATGCAGTGTCCTAAAAGTGAGAAAGATAAGGAAGAGATGAAAAAAGGTTCCTTATGCTTCGACAGTTGGCAGCCTGATGTATGCGATGGTTTCCACAAGACCAGAAATAGCTCATTGATAACACAAAAATATATACCATTTTTTCAGGCATTTCTAACTCATTTCTAGTCATAATTTAATATCAATTAATTATGATTAGTTTTCTTTTGGGGTGATTTTGCAGTTCAGGTATTTCAAAGGGCCAATGTGAAAAATTAGCATAAACGAGGACCAAATTGCATGAAAAGGCATAAAAAGGGACTGGAATGGAAGCTGCTGGAAGGTCGATCAGAGGTGCAGAAAGTGGAGAAATCCTTGCTGAAGAAGGAAGAATGACAGCAGATGATCACAACTTGGAAGAATTTGCAGCAGCACACTCAATTGAGAGGAAGAATGGCAACTGCTCTGCTGCCAAGTTGCTGTTGCAGTTGTTGCTGCTGCTGTCAATCAGGAAGAGCCAAGGCCAAATTCTTGCTGCCAAAGGAAGGAATTGCTTCACAATCACTACAAGTTATAGCTACTGCAAGTTAAAGAAGAGAAAGAGGGAGAATATGTGGAAAACATCAGCTACAACCTGCTACTTACCTGCTGTGACTGATGCTGTTAAATTGATGGATTGGCTGTTGCAGTTAGGTGAGAAATGGTGTTGCAAGTGATCACAGGAAACACGAAAGGAAAAGGCATACAGATTTGGCTGAATTGAGGGCTGAAACACAAAGATGGAAGGACGCATGCTGCTGATGCTGCTGCTTGCTACTGCTGCTAGTTGGGCTTCTAAGGAATAAAGAATTGAGAAATGGAGATTTGTGGTAGCAAATGGTGGATAGGCACCGGAGAAGAAGACTAAGAAAAAACAGCAATGATGAGTAGAAGATGGCTGATTGCGGCTGAAGAAGAAAGGAGCTACCTAGAGAAGGCAGCAACTTCCCTAATTGGCAAGTTGCTGAATAAACAAATGCCTTTGGCTGCTGCAACTTGCTGTCTCCTCTACTTTGCTGAACAGAAGGCCAGAACTCCACCAAGCCAAGCCTTTCCAAATCTCTATAAATAGCCAGCCAATAGCAGTTAGAAAAAAAACTAATTGGGTTGTTAGATTTAGTCCAAAAGACAGTGGTTAGGTAGTTAGTTAGTAGGTTAGAAACAGGATAGTAGCAGGAACAAGGAGACAGACTGTCACTCTGTCGAGTGGGGAACGCCACTCGCCATAGTGAACAGGCAGAAACTGTCCCTGCTACCATCTTCCATTTCTTTCCTCTAACCTTTTGATTTAGATTTATGTCTTATCTTTTGTACTTGGTTGCTCTCATGTTTAACTCAATAAATATAAGTAGCTAACTCAGTTAAAGGTTCAATCCTTACTATCTTTATTTGAAGGTTTTGATACAGTTTCCTTGATGAGGTGTTGTTCCTAAATAAGTGAGTTAATTAACCTTTTAGTTAACTTGGCCATTTAATTAAAAGTGATTGCATTCTTATAAACATCTGGAAGGGGGCACATAACCTTAGAACTGCTTAATCTAGTCTATGACTATGGAGGAAATCTACCCTCCGGTTCCAGACATCAACAGAAGTTAGGTGAATAGCATAGGCGATCATAAAGGGTTTAAGAACTCAGTGACTTAGATTAAATACTCTGACTGGAAGGTAGAGGTAATCTAGGACTCTTTAATCTGTCAGGAAGGAATTATAAAGAATATAAGTGCTTGATCGAACAACTAATCATACACTACATGAACTATTGAATCAAAACTGGATCATAAAGGTAGGAAGGTGATTGACCATTCTGCCTCTTCACTGTCAAGTGACTATTCTCACTCTCCCAAGATCCAAGGTTTACTTGAGACTGTGCAATACCTTCAAGATCCAAGGTTTATCCAAAGATGAGGTTTACTTGAGACTGTTTTCATTCACATTGCAGGATTTAGCAGCAAAATGGTTAGACACTCTGCCCAACAATTCAATCAATTCCTGGAATGGACTCAGACATGCATTCCTTACCAAATTCTTCCCACCTGTCAAGGCTGCTGCTTTAAGATCAGCTATCATGACTTTTCAGCAGTATGGGACAGAGACTCTTTCTGAGGCTTGGGAAAAATTTAAGGATCTGATGAGGAAGTGCCCTTAACATGGTGTAGAGACGCCAATGCAGCTGTATATTTTCTACAATGGATTGTAGCAAGCTTCCAAAGAATCACTTGACTCATCATCTTGAGGAGCATTCATGATGAAACCTGTGCATGAGGCAATCCAGCTGCTGGAGAATATGTGTGCTAACCATTTCATATGGAAGAAGGAGCCTAGAGCTATAACTAAGAAAGCAAGAGTATTGGAGTTTGATGCTACAACTCACTTGTAAGCACAGATGGCGGCCATCACTAGTGAGATATCAAAGCTGAGAGTTGACATCAACAAACCAAAGGTTGATGTGTGTGAAATCTACACAGGATCTCATCCCTGCTCTACCTGTCAGGCCACCATGGAAGAAGTTCAGTTCATGACGGAAGGAAATGACAGAGGAGGCTTCAACAGTTACAATAATTGGAGGCCACAGCAGAACAACAACTGGACTAATCAGCAGTCGAAGTACCAGAGATCAGCTCAACCACCTGCATTTCAAAATCAACCATTCAGAGTCAAGGAGGAAGATTGGATCAAGGTTGGTAATTTTCTTGCTAGTCTTGATGCAACTGTGAAAGATATGCAAAATCAGGTTACACAAATGGCAAGGAAGATACCAGATAGACCTGCTGGCACTCTTCCTAGTGATACACTGGAGAATCCCAAGAGAAAGGAAGCACACAGCACAGAGCAAAAGGCTGAGATGCAGCACAAGGAGGTGTTGTAACTAAAGGAACCTAAGTAAGGAGCACCAATCAGTCTGCATGAGACGTTAAACCAATGCACTGTTTGGGAGGCAACCCACAGTAAGTTATTTTGTTCTTAATTTTGTTTCAATTATCTTTTGCTAATTAATCAATCTGTTTAGTGGTAATCAGAAAGAGTGGTGGCACTCTTATCAAAAATTTTCAAGTGAAGATTGTGTGGATAGTTAACCTGAAGTGCCTTTCCGACTATGATATAATCAGAACGGCAAGTGAAGATTGTGTGGATAGTTAACCTGAAGTGCCTTGCCAACTATGATATAATCAGAACGGCAACATTTCAATTTGATTACCTTACTCAAAGCAATGAGCATTGATTTGTCATCTCAATTGGGTGAGTGATAGATTCACTTTCGCGACTAAGATGATTGCACAAGGGCGACTTGCATTTCGTCATACACCTAGTGTTCTGAATTGACAAAAAGGAGGGAATTTTTTTGAAATCTTTTAAGGAAGTGGGGTGCTTTAGCCATCAAAATGATGGATTCGGGAAAACAAATCACCCCCACTCCTCAAGAGAAAAAGGCTGGCCACTACCCCACTCTCTACAAGTTTCGAAAAAACACCTCCCACTCTGCCAATACCCTGATTTACCACTCTTTTAAAACACAAAATGCAACCCAAATCTCAATACTTTACCAGTGAATCCACTGAAATACACCCCTTCCATTTCCAGCAAAGAATTAGCCATTCGTATAACATACTCCTTCATCCATGGCTAGAGTCAAACAAACTACCAAAAAAAGAACATACCAAATCCAAAGGATTGTCTCTCTCCCGTCACATCTTCCCAAGAACCCAACTCGAGCCCAAAGGGAAGAGCATTGGAATCGCCTCAGAGAAATCAGAAATTCCGGTCTCATCACAACTCCTGAAGGGCAGCATTCTATCGAAGAACATGGGAGAAGAAGTCTATTGTGGAGAGGGAAGTAGACATCTCGACAGATCCACATTCATATATAATTGAACGTGGCTGGCAAGGATTCTACACCTTCATACTTCAACCAAACCTCACAGCTGTCAGAGAATTCTACAGAAATCTATGGGGAGTAGATGGAGATGTGATCATAGTAAGAGGCAAGGCAATTGATATTAGCAGAGTGGCCATTCGAGAAATTCTTGAATTACCAGACAACATCCCTCCATACGAAGATACAGCCTTAGATATGATGGATGAAACACCTGAAGGAGAACTCCCAATGGCACTTTGTGAAGATGCAACAGAGGATATATGGACTATTGACAGTCATGGGTTCCTGGAGAATTTCCCGACCACAGAGCTGAAGCAAGCTTCCAAACCACGGTTCAATTTCATTTGCACCAATTTGATGCCTCCTAATAGTAGAGAGGTGGTGACATTTGATGCAGCTATCTTGCTACACGCCATTGCAATGAATATTCCTATAGATGATGCAGATATAATCAGAAGACAAATGCACCAATGCCTGAACCTGAGGCTGAAGTATTGGTTCTTCCCAATAATAGCCACAAGGTTGATAATGAGAGCTGGTGTTCACTTCTTGCCAGAAGATGAGAGAGGAGAAATTCCAACTCCTTGGAGGCTACAAGGTCCACCAGACCCATACTTGAACTTAAAATCACCCAGGGGAGTCTTCTATTTTCTTTTCTTTTATTTTCTGTTTCTTTTAATTAGGTCTATTTTTTTTTTTTTCTGTTTTGAGTGTATGCATCTAGAGTCCTTAGGATAGATTGAGTCAACTTTGTATGATGATTTTTCTGATTTCAGTTAAATTACATGCTAAGTATGTGTTGTTCTTCCCCTGCATCTCTATTGTAAGCATTGGGGAAGTCTATGATGATTAAAAAATATAAAGAAAATTTTGAAATTTTGAACACTTGTTGATTCACTTGAAATCAGTCCTGCAGTCCTTCACTTTCTCGTGTGCAATATGTCACTTGCCAAAGTGAGAGTTCTGAACTTTATGCAAATTTGAATACCTTAATTACATTGTTGTGATCTTATACTGGAGTACACTTGTCTAAAACCTGGAGGGACTGTAAACCTGAGTGAAGACTAAGGCAGCCCTTCGCATCATGACAGACTCTGTAAGAGCCCATGGTGGTCTGTAAAAGCCTAAAAACCTTGGGAAAGGGGAATGGTACGTGGTTGAAAGAAGCTGAAAAGAAAAATATGAAATGAGGGAAGTTAGGAAGACTGTCCAATGAGGCAATAATATCCCTGAGTGTTTAGGTTTGGCAAACCAGTAGAGAGAATCCTCAGGCCTGGTGAGGAAATATGAGAAAAAAAATGAATAAACTACCATATGTTGCTAAAGCACTGTGAGAAATCACTATAGAAAATGAGTGGAAATATGCTCTGGGTGAAATGCCCTAAGTTGCTGAGCCACTGTAAATTAAGTGGAAATATGCTCTGGGTGAAATGCTCGAAGTTGCTGAGCCACTATGAATAGATAACTGAGTAGAAATATGCTCTGGGTAGGGGCCTGAGTGGGAAAGATCCAGAAGAAAAGCCATATGGACAAGGAGAAAAAGGATTAAGGGAGAAATAAGATGCAACCAATGTTGTTACAGAATCTGTGAGAAAGTCCTTATAATCTAAAAATCTCAGTAAGAATACCCAAGTTGATGGCATGCAGGAAATAGGTACTGATCACAATGATGTCCATTTGTACTTAAACTGATTAATTCTTAGAATGGATCATAGGTAAAAACTTGAATTTTGACCGTAATATATGCACACACACACTGAAGAACTGTGATACTGATTTTCTATGATGAACAATGGTGTATGATCTGTCCAGTGAGGGACTTGAATCTGAGACTAACATTGATACAATGTTGCATTTACTTCTGTTCATTTAGCCACATTCTTTTTCGATCACTGTCATTTTTTATCCATGAAAATTAAAAAATATCCCTTCTTCTCTCTGACTCAGTCCTTCTGTGTCTTAAGTCAGTAGAAATGTAGCATGAATTGATTTGCTAGAGGATCAGTATAACTCTGAGTTTGGGTCTGTTGCTTGAGCACAAGCAACACTTCAAGTTTGGGGGTATCTGATAACACAAAAATATATACCTTTTTTGCAGGCATTTCTTAATCATACTCATAATTTAGTGTCAATTAATGAGGATTAGTTTACTTTTAGGGTGATTTTGCAGTTCATGTATCTCTAGGGGGCAATGTGGAAAATTAGCATAAATGGGGACCAAATTGCCCAAAAAGGCATAAAAAGGGACTGGAATGAAAGTTGCTGGAAATTGAGCTGCTGGAAGGTCAATCAGAGCTGGAACAAGTGGAAAAATCCTTGCTGAAGAAGGAAGAATGACAACAGATGATAACAACTTGGAAGAATCAGCTGCCAAGTTGCTGCTGCTGCTGTCAATTTGGAAGAGCCAAGGCCAAATTATTGCTGCCAAAGGAAGGAATTGCTTCGCCATCACTGCAAGTTATAGCTGCTGCAAGTTGAAGAAGAGAAAGAGGGAGAAAATGTGGAAAACATCAGCTACAATCTGCTACTTATCTGCTGTGACTAATGCTGCTGAATTGATGGATTGGCTGCTGCTGTCAGGTAAGAAATGGTGTTGCAAGTAATCACAGGAAACACAGAAGGAAACATGAGTAGCTAACTCAGTTAAGAGTTCAATCCCTACTATCTTTATTTGCAGGTTTTGATACAGTTTCCTTGATGAGATGTTGCGCATAGATAAGTGATTTAATTAATCTTTTAGTTAACTTGGCCATTTAATTAAAAGTGCTTGCATGGTTATAAAGATCTGGAAGGGGGCGCATAACCTTCTAACTGCTTAATCTAGTCTATGACAATGGAGGAAATCTACCTTGCGGTTCCAGACATCAACGGAAGTTAGGTGAATGGCATAGGCAATCATAAAGGATTTAAGAACTCAATGACTTAGATTAAATACTCTGACTGGAAGGTAGAGGTAATCTAGGACTCTTTATTCTGTCTGGAAGGAATCATAAAGAATATAAGTGCCTGATCGAATAACTAATCATACACTACAGGAACTATTGAATCAAAACTGGATCATAAAGGTAGGAAGGTCATTGACCCTTCTGCCTCTTCACTCTGTCAAGTGACTATTCTCACTCTCCAAGTGACAATCTGTTCAACTCATTTTTTTTCTTTTCTGCACTAATCAGATTTGGAGTGGTTGATTGCTATCCCTATGGAACGACCCTGCTTATCACTAGCTAATAGGTTTATAAATATTCTTTTGGGGAAGTGATTCAACGACAACATAACATAATCACTCACCACTCATGCAGTTGGTGTTGTTAGTTGGTTTCTCTCCAATCCTGGTGAGGAGCATTGAAATACTGTGAAGTGGATTCTTAGGTATCTTAGGGGTACTTCCAGTTTGAATCTTAGCTTTGACAATGGAAAGACCATGTTGGATGGATATACAGATGTTGACATGGCGGGTGACCTTGATGGTCAGAAGTCTACTTCTCGTTACTTGATGACTTATAGAGGGGGAGCAGTTTCATGGCAGAGTAGGTTTCAAAAATGTGTTGCTTTGTCTACTACAGAGGCAAAGTTTATCGCAGCTACCGAATCTTTTAAGGAAGCGCTTTGATTGCAGAAGTTTCTACAAGAGCTCGGCATGAAGAAAGACAGATATGTGGTGTATTGTGATAACCAGAGCGCTCTTCACTTAGCTAAGAATTTCACATTTCATTTGCGGTCAAAACATATTGATGTGAGGTATCATTGGATTCGAGATGTGTTGGCGTCCAAGGCTTTGTTTCTTGAGAAGATCCATATGGATAATAACGGTGCCGATATGTTGACGAAGACTGTGAGTAGAGAGAAGCTCCCGTTTTGTAGGCAGAAAGCCGGTTTAGTTTTACCCTCCAATTGAGGTGAAGGGGGAGATTATTGGGCCTAATCCTTCCAATTAGAGGCTCAGCTCGTTTGACCACATAAGTGGTTTGATCGAAGGAAAGAAAAAAAAAACCAACTCCAATTTGGTTTGGTTTTTTGGGTTTAGCCGTGGCTTATAAAAAGCCTTGGCTTGCTTGGTTTTTGGCCGAGAGACAAACAAGCAAAAAGGCAGCCGTGCAAATTCTTTGTGCACGAGAGAAAAGAGAGAAAGCTAGGGTTTCTAGGGTTTTGGCGTTGCAGGAAGAAAGTGTTTCACTTTCAGACTTTGATTGGGTAACGAAACAGAGTCAGTTATTGGTGCAAGTTTGCATGAGTATTCCTCTCAACAAGATCTACTATTCCTCCAGCTTAATTTTCAGTTTAACTCTCTTTTGGTGACATTCTTCTAATCCTATTTTGTGATAGGTGTGTTGTGGAAGAGTATTGTTGTAATCCACCTTTGGATGAAGTCCCGTGTATCCACCGATGGGTGAAGACTGTTTCCTATTATTGTGATAGTGGAGATTTGACTGTTGTTACAGTCCCGTGATTTTTTCCAATTTGGATTTTTCACGTAAATTTGTGCGTCTACTTTACTTTATCAGTTCTTTGATATTTGCTTGTTTGGTTGGCTTGGTTGGTTATTATATTTTATTGGTAGTAGGAAAGGAGTTTTTGTGGGAATCGTTTCCACTAGTTTGTTGTATTTATGTCATTTTTGCTTCAACACTTTTTTTTTACACACGATGCATTGTCTCCTTATTTTATTTTTATTTCTTTTTGCCCATTTGTTCGTTTGATTTAGTTGTTTCTCATTATTGTCTAATAGTTTATTTTTACTTTGAAAACTTATCCAATGTCAGTGATTTTTTATTTAAAATGTGAGGATGGGAGTATTTTTTACCCCTTAAAGAATATCATTCATCTATTTTTTTCTCCATTAGTATCTTTTTTGACATTTTCGCTAATGTCAATGCCACCCTACTCATTTTTTTCTTTTTATTAAAGTTTGATATTTTAAAAAGGCAATTTCGAAGTTCGCTTGTTTAGTTGTTTTAGCAATAGTTTTATTACTTTAGCTGTTTTGCAATCATTATTTAATTATTTTTTACTTAATCCTATATCAATTTTCTCACATTTAGGTTAACTAATGAGAGAGATGATTCTTCAGTATCCAAACCAACTTGCTCATTAACATAAGGCTGGGGTTTCAAATTCATCATTATGAAAAATAAATGGATCATACTAACACATTTTCATTGAAATGATAATTCTTTAATTTGAAAAGGGAATTTTATCTGTTAAAATTTTTTTTATAATAACATGATTTTTATAATAACATTAAGGTTCACAGATAATTGGAAACTTTAGATAAATATTGAGGGTGGTTCAACGTCCCACTTCTATTAATGATAATTTTAAATTCACACCCTCGATGAAATAAAATCTAACACTACACTCTTCTATGATTTTATTTCTCAAATTATTCTTGCTAGTTCTATTCACAAATCTTTTTTTAAAAGAAAGATCTATGCACAATTAGTTGAAAAGTAAATTGTATAAAAAATAAAATTACAATGATTTTTAAGAAAAGTACGTTTTGCAACACCCACCATGAAAAAGTTGTACATTTATTGAGCTCCACCCTTGTTTGCTTCACATGAAGAAGTTATGTAGCCAATTCTGTTGTGAGATCTCTATGATTCTAACCTAGAGCTGAGTGAGTATTCGGTTGATCCTCTCCTATCTTCACCCAGTTCACTGCAATCTTGTCAGCTTCAGCTATTTACTTTTCCTTTTTCCTAATTTCATGTCGTCAAATACCCTTCATACAACCCCATATATAGCGCCGCACCATTAATTGATGCACTCTCTATATTCATAGTTCCATTATCTATATATTATATTAAAGCAAGAAACGTTTGTGGAAAAAAGTATACGTGTCAAGCTCCTGCTAACCCATTTCCCGCCAAAAGTCTTTTAATATAAAAATGTCCAACGCATTAATTTTGATCTGGACTCATTAATTTTGATTTGGATAAATCAAGAAAATATCACAAATTATTACCCATTTATACTTTGATTTGAGAGAGATTTGTAAGATGTTTTAGGATCAATTTCAAAGTAATTAGCGAATGATATAATGATGAATGTGGTTGCTTTTTTCCTTACATATTCGATTTTTTTTAAAAAAAATGATTAAAAATTATTGATGATGCATTAATTGATTGTTTTGAAGTAAACATGTTAGGACTACTATATAACCCCCTATAAAGACAGGTACACAATATCGTTTTTCTCATTCTCCAGTTAATATATGTTAGAACTATATTCTTCGAAATTTAATACTTTTTTTTTGTGCCCTCTTTGTTTCAATATCATTTTTTTTTAATTTTTATTTTGTCTTGGTCTAATTCGATACAAATGGCTACCGATTACCATCGGTATTTTTTTTTTCACAAGGAAAAGTACAGCCAACATTCAATTATCATTCAGTTAATAACGAAGTAAAATGTTTCTTCTTCATTCTGTTATTACATTACACCTCGGAAATGTCTGAAAACTGATAGATGATGTCAAAGAAACATGCTTCTATAGCTACTAGTGACTCCAAAACTGTTGCCACAAGACATCCCATTGGCAGTGAAAGCCTCAAAAAATTCCATTCTCAGGCATAAATAAAAGCAGTTGTACTAGAAAATTTCTTTTACCATAGAAAAGATCCAACCTGCAAGAGTTTTGCTTTCGGTCTAAAGGAGGATTAAAATCCGGAAATTTAGTGACCAGTTAACAGCTATCCTCGGTTCAGCCCTGATACTTTAGTGACAAGGATCTTTGTGAAAGTCTTTGTCAATTTTTGCTTTGTCTCTTGCCCGAGGGGGGGTCCATTAGGGGAAGCAACATACTCTCCTTCTCCAAATAAGTGTTTATCCACTCCTTTTGGACAAGAAACCTCTGTCCCGTACCCATCACGTCTGTTGCTACATAACCTCCTGAAGTTTCATCACGGCAACTGGAGTAGCAAACACACCTATTACACCTATGAATAGCTTCCTCAACAGTCAAGCGAAGACGTGGATTGGTGACAAAACTCTCCTCATCTGCAAACTCCTTCCACTCCTTCCACTCCTCCTCAACATAAAACCACTCTCGAACTTTATCTTTATCTATCTTTTTCTTCTTTGGAAGAAAATTGGAAGTCCAAAATGATTCAAAAGTTTCACAACCAGTTCCAATGGCACAAGTATCTGTTTCTATGCATTTAGAAATCGGTGTTCTTGGATATCCTTTAAGGGGATTTGCTTCAAAGAGCTGTGATGTTAAAAAGAATATCTGAGGGGCCTGTCCTACTCTGTCAAAACCAACAATGATAGATTGAAAAAAAGGGAGATCTTTCTCTTGGACCGATTGAGGAATATTTTCGTACTGCCTTAGCAAATTAATCAAATTTTGTTGAACAACTCGTACTGCTTCAAGTACAGTCATACCATGGTTCACTTTAAACTCAGTTATTAGAAGTTTTGCCAATTCATCTCGAGTTTCTGAATTTCTAGAAACAACAAAACAAATCTTTCTTCCAAGAATCACTAATTTGTCAATACGATCACAATCAACGAGTCTGCTCAATTGAAGATGCGACAGGAGTCAACAATGGCAAATATAACCACGGCGGCATTGGATTCTTCGACATTCCAAGCTTTCTTGAAATCAGATATCCTCAAAACCATCACTGATGTTTTACTTTCAGTCCTTCTCATAGTGGATTCCGACGGGGAATTTGCGGATTCCAATGGCGAATCCAGTCCGCTGGATTCACCAATTTGACGGCGACCGTATTTTCATAGAGGCAAGGGGTGTCAGCAATAAGAAAAACCTATCCGTCCGTTTTTCCAACCTCCACCGACTACCATCGATATGGCCACTAATTCTTTTGTTTATATTGTGTAAATTTTCTCAAAACACGACTTGCATAATTTAGTTTGCAAGTTACGTTCACTTCTATAAATTATATCAAACATGACTTGCAAAATATATTTTGTAAGTTATGTTTAAATTGTGTAAATTCTTCCCAAACATAGCTTGCAAAATCTAATTTTCATGTTATGTTCACTTGTGTAAATTATGTCAAAACATGGCTTGCAAAATATAATTTTCTAGTTATGGTATCACAAATTATTAACCATTTATACTTTGGTTTGAGTGAGATTTGTAAGATTTTGTTGAATCAATTTTAAAGTAATTAGTGAATGATATAATGATGAATGTGGACGCTTTTGTCCTTACATATTCGATTTTTTTTTTAAAAAAAATGATTACAAATTATTGAGTATGCATTAATTGATTGATTTAAAGTAAACATTTTAGGACTACTATATAACCCCCCGCCCCACCTATAAAGACCAGTACACAATATCGTTCTTCTCATTCTTTAGTTAATATATGTTAGAACTATATTTTTCGAAATTTAATACTTTTTTTTTGTGCCCTCTTTGTTTCAATATCATTTTTTTAATTTTTATTTTGTCTTGGTCTAATTCGATATAAATGGCTACCGATTACCATCGGTATTTTTTTTTCACAAGGAAAAGCACAGCCCAACATTCAATTATCATTCAGTTAATAACGAAGTAAAATGTTCCTTCTTCATTCTGTTATTACATTACACCTCGGAAATGTCTGAAAACTGATAGATGATGTCAAAGAAACATGCTTCTATAGCTACTAGTGACTCCAAAACTGTTGTCACAACACATCCCATTGGCAGCGAAAGCCTCAAAAAATTCTATTCTCATGCATAAATAAAAGCAGCTGTACTAGACAATTTCTTTTACCATAGAAAAGATCCCACATGCAAGAGTTTTGCTTTCGGTCTAAAGGAGGATTAAAATCCGGAAATTTAGTGACCAGTTAACAGCTATCTCGGTTCAGCCCTGATACTTTAGTGACAAGGATCTGTGTGAAAGTCTGTCAATTTTTGCTTTGTCTCTCGCCCGGGGGAGGGGGGGTCCATTAGGGGAAGCAACATACTCTCCTTCTCCAAATAAGTGTTTATCCACTCCTTTTGGACAAGAAACCTCTGTCCCGTACCCATCATATATATTGCAACATAACGTCCAAAAGTTTCATCACAGCTACTAGAGTAGAAAACACACCTCTTACACCTATAAATAGTTTCCTCAACAGTCAAGCAAGGACGTGGATTGGTAACAAAACTCTCCTCATCTACAAACTCCTTCCACTCCTCCTCAACATAAAACCACTCTCGAACTCTATCTTTTTCTATCTTCCTCTTCTTTGGAAGAAAATTGGAAGTCCAAAGTGCCTTTAAAGCCTCACAACCAATTCCAATGGCACAAGTATCGGTTTCTATGCATTAGAAACTGGTCTTCTTGGATATCCTTCAAGCGGATTTGTTTCTAGGAGCTTTGATGTTAACAAGAATATCTGAGGGGCCTGTCCTATTCTGTCAAAACCAACAATGATAGATTGAAAAAAAGGGAGATCTTCCTCTTGGACCGATTCAGGAATATTTTCGTACTGTCTCAGCAGATTAATCAAATTTTGTTGAACTTGTACTGCTTCAAGTACAGTCATCCATGGTTCACTTTAAACTCAATTCTTTGAAGTTTTGCCAATTCATCTCGAGTTTCTGAACTTCTAGAAGCAACAAAACAAATCTTTCTTCCAAGAATCACTAATTTGTCAATACGATCACAATCAACAAGTCTGCTCATTTGAAGATGTGACAGGAGTCAACAAATATAACCACGGCGGCATTGGACTCTTCGACATTCCAAGCTTTCTCGAAATCGATATCCTCAAAACCATCACTAAGGTTTTACTTTCAGTCTTTCTCTTAGTGGATTCCGACGGCAAATTCACGGGTTCCAATGGTGAATCTGCTGGATTCGCCAATTCTGACAGTGACTGTATTTTCATAGAGGCAAGGGGTGTCAGCAAGAAGAAAAACCTATCCGTCTGTTTTTCCAACCTCCACCGACTACCATCGATATGGCCTCTAATTCTTTTGTTTATATTGTGTTAATTTTCTCAAAACATGACTTGCATAATTTAGTTTGCTAGTTATGTTCACTTCTGTTAATTATATCAAACATTGCTTGCAAAATATATTTTGTTAGTTATGTTTAAATTGTGTAAATTCTTCCAAACGTAGCTTGCAAAATCTAATTTTCATGTTATGTTCACTTGTGTAAATTATGTCAAAATATGGCTTGCAAAATATAATTTGCAAGTTTTGGTATCACAAATTATGACCCCATTTTACTTTGATAAATGAGAGAGATTTGTAAGATTTTTTAGAATCAATTTCAAAGTAATTAGTGAATGATATAATTATGAATGTGCACGCTTTTTTCCTTACACATTCGATTTTTTTTAAAAAAAAATGATTACAAATTATTGATTATGCATTGATTGATTGATTTAAAGTGAACATGTTAGGACAACTATTTAACCCCTCCCCCTCCCGTATATAGACCAGTACACAATATCGTTCTTCTCATTCTCTGGCTAATATAGGTTAGAACTACATTCTTCGAAATTTACTACTTTTTTTTTGCACCATCTGTGTTTCAATATCATTTTTTTAATTTTTATTTTGTCTTGGTCGAAGTCGATACAAATGGCTACCGACTACCATCGGTATTTTTTTTACAAGGAAAAGCACAACCCAACATTCAATTATCATTCAGTTAATAATGAAGTAAAATGTTCCTTCTTCATTATCTTATTACATTACACCTCGGAAATGTCTGAAAATTGATAGATGATGTCAAAGAAACATGCTTCTATAGCTAATAGTGACTCCAAAACTGTTGCCACCACACATCCCATTGGCAGCAAAAGCCTCAAAAAATTCCATTCTCATGCATAAATAACAGCAGTTGTACTAGACAATTTCTTTTACCATTTGAAAGATCCCACATGCAAGAGTTTTGCTTTCGGTCTAAAGGAGGATTAAAATCCAGAAAATTAGTGACCAGTTAACAGCTATCTCGGTTCAGCCCTGATACTTTACTGACAAGGATCTCTGTGAAAGTCTTTGTCAATTTTTGCTTTGTCTCTTGCCCGAGGGGGGTCCATTAGGGGAAGCAACATATTCTCTTTCTCCAAATAAGTGTTTATCCACTCCTTTTGGACGAGAAACCTCTGTCCCGTACTCATCACATATGTTGCTACATAACCTCCTGAAGTTTCATCACGGCTACTAGAGTAGCAAACACACCTCTTACACCTATAAATAGCTTCCTCAACAGTCAAGCAAAGACATGGATTGGTGATAGAACTCTCCTCATCTACAAACTCCTTCAACTCCTTCCACTCCTCCTCAACATAAAACCACTCTCAAACTTGATCTTTATCTATCTTCTTCTTCTTTGGAAGAAAATTGGAAGTCCAAAATGACTCAAAAGCCTCACAACCAGTTCCAATGGCACAAGTATCTGTTTCTATTCATTTAGAAACTGGTCTTCTTGGATATCCTTCAAGGGATTCGCTTCAAGGAGCTTCGATGTTAACAAGAATATCTGAGGGGCCTGTCCTATTCTGTCAAAACCAACAATGATAGATTGAAAAAAAGGGAGATCTTCCTCTTGGACCGATTCAGGAATATTTTCGTACTGCCTCAGCAAATTAATCAAATTTTGTTGAACAACTTGTACTGCTTCAAGTAGTCATACCATGGTTCACTTTAAACTCAGTTCTTAGAAGTTTTGCCAATTCATCTAGAGTTTCTGAACTTCTAGAAGCAACAAAGCAAATCTTTCTTCCAAGGATCACTAATTTGTCAATACGATCACAATCAACAAGTCTGCTCATTTGAAGATGTGACAGGAGTTAACAAATATAACCACAGAGGCATTTGACTCTTCGACATTCCAAGCTTTCTCGAAATCAGATATCCTCAAAACCATCACCGAGGTTTTACCTTCAATCTTTCTCTGAGTGGATTCCGATGGTGAATTTGCGGATTCCAATGGCGAATCCGCTGGATTCGCCAATTCTGACGGTGACTGTATTTTCATAGAGGCAAGGGGTGTCAGCAAGAAGAAAAACCTATCCGTCCGTTTTTCCTACCCCCACCGACTACGATCGATATGACCACTAATTCTTTTATTTATATTGTGTAAACTTTCTCAAAACATGACTTGCATAATTTAGTTTGCAAGTTATGTTCACTTCTATAAATTATATCAAACATGGCTTACAAAATATATTTTGCAAGTTACATTTAAATTGTGTAAATTCTTCCAAAACGTAGCTTGCAAAATCTAATTTTGCATGTTATGTTCACTTGTGTAAATTATGTCAAAACATGGCTTGCAAAATATAATTTGCAAGTTATGTTTTAATTGTGTAAATTCTGCCAAAACATGACTTGAAAAATGTAATTTGTAAGTTATGTTCACTTGTGTAAATTATCCCAAAACATGTTGTAAAATCTAATTTACAAGTTATGTTCACTTGTGTAAATTACCTCAAAACATGGCTTGCAAAATATGATTTGTAAGTTATGTTTCATTTGTGTAAATTCTCCCAAAATGTGGCTTGCAAAATCAAATTTGCAAGCTATGTTCACTTGTGTAAATTTTATCAAAATATGGTTTGAACAATATAATTTGCAAGTTATGTCTAAATTGTGTAAATTCTCTCAAAACATGACATGCAAAATCTGATTTGCATGTTATGTTCGCTTGTGTAAATTATCTCAAAACATGGCTTGCAAAATATGATTTGTAAGTTATGTTTATACTGTGTAATTTTTTTTTCCTAAAACATAACTTGCAAAATCTAATCTGCATGTTATATTC
Organism: Oldenlandia corymbosa var. corymbosa; assembly: GCA_949775105.1. Classification (NCBI taxonomy): domain Eukaryota; kingdom Viridiplantae; phylum Streptophyta; class Magnoliopsida; order Gentianales; family Rubiaceae; genus Oldenlandia; species Oldenlandia corymbosa. The sequence continues at coordinate 5,866,720 of OX459123.1, forward strand.
ACTTTTTTATAAGGACAAAATGCACTTTTAGTCCTTAAACTATGGGGGGTCACAACTTCTGAAAACGATTAATTATTGACTGACAAAATTAGTCATCATCTTTTCATTTATTGATCCATTTAACGGAATTTTGCAAAAGTTAATGGTCAAACTTCTTAATCCGTAAATTGTTTATTTTTTTATTATTTTTTAGGCTGTGGGGCATACTTATGTTTGACTTAAAAAAAAAGAGAACAAAAGAGAGAAAAAAAACCCCCTTTAACCGCAAATTGGTCCGGCGAAATTTTCGCAAAGGCCGCTGGCTTTTCCTTCGAGCATCAATCCAATCATTTTACTCTAAATTATAAAATCAACGAACACCCCATAAAGTAAATGAAGTCCCCCCACCTAAAAAGAAATAATAATAAAATAAAAAAGTTCACCCAGCTATATATATACACATGCACGCAAAATTATAGAGAACTAATCTAAACTTTTCACTACCCTTCAAAAACCCACATGGAAATTCTAATAACATAGCGATTTAGAACCGGTCGTTGCCGACAGACACTAGAAAATCAAAATTAAATATTTTGAGGAAGAATAAAGGCACGCAAATTCAAGGTCTGGACTTCATAATCGGTGAGGATGTCTCGTAATTTATTGAAATCAGAAGGACAATCGAAATTAGGGGTTTTACAGTTTTGGAATTGGCGAGGTACAAGGTAAGAGTATCGTCGTGTTAAATTAGATTTAATCGATGGTGGTTTAGATTGAATCAATGGTGGAGAAGAGGCTTTAGATGCCGAGGTGGAGTGGTGGCGGAGGACAGTGGTTAGAGCACTAATATGTTGGACTTGAGGATGCATTTCTTCACTTTTTTTTCTTTTTTTCTCTTCCTTTTTTTTTGAACTCAAACATAATTGAGCCCACAGTCTGAAAAAAATTAATAAAGAATAATGAATTAATGGAGTAAGGAGTTTGACCGTTAATTTTTGTAAAATCCATTTAAATGGATCAATGTTGATGAATAAACAAAAAGATGGTGACTAATTTTGTCAGTCAAAAATTAATGGTAACCAGAAGTTCTGGCCCCCTATAGTTTATGGTCCAAAGTGTGTTTTGTTCTTTTAATAACTAAAAATTAACCCTATCCCAATACATGGTTTGCTAGCCAATAACAAATCATGTTCATATGATGTCCCACTTTTACAATTACTAATAATTTGTATCAATTTTCATGAAGCACACTTTACTATATTTATTTATATACATGGCTTTTAAAAACTAAATTGCGTCCGTTCTGTTCGATTTTGTAGTTTTTCAAACAAAAATTTTGTTCTTGGTTGAATGATATATTCTAGTTTCTAAGATATGTTCAATTACGATATTTACCTCTTTCCAATTATTAATTTTTGTTTGTACTTATGTTCATTTATATCAACACAAAATGGATAGATTCGGATTTGGCAAATCCGAGACAACTAGATTTGTCCACCCCACTCCGGGACATATATTTTTGTCCAGGTCCTTCCATTGAAAATTATTTGGGTAAAAAACTCCATTAACAAGCAGTGTTCTTATAATATATCGTCCACTCATGGCTCCAACTAACTCATTCGTAACCGACATTAAGGCAAAGGAGAAGAATCTACCTATTACGGTGCGTTTGATGAGGGTTTGGCAACAACACGACTATAATACCATCGAAATAGTGTATGTTGATTCTAAGGTATATAGAATACTAACTCTGCAAAATAACTCCGTTATATATTTTATGCTAAATTTTATTTATGTTATTTGCGCATTTGGTTAATTATTGATGATTTTTTCTTTTTTTTTTCTTTTTTTTTTTTACCTTTTAGAGGGTTTTAATATAGGGTACGGTGAAACAATCATTGCTCGACATGTTCACTGACCAACTTCTGGATAATGAAGGGGAAACTATGACCGTATCAAACTACGGTGTTGCTGGTAATTATGGCTGATATAGGCATGCCAAACACTAGTGTAAAGTTATCTTTTACTGGAATGCGACCCTAAAGCTAGTTAATGAACGTGATATCCCAAAGATGTTCGATTTTGTATCCTTTGCTAATATCAATGATTGCAAAAATGACCAAGACTACGTAATAGGTAAACAAACCTTCAAACTCTATTATATTAGAAAATTATACTCGATTTGTTTTTAATATTCTTTTACTCGAACATATTTTGGAAAGTGGATATCAATGGTGTAGTGAAAGTTGTTGGTGATATTATTGAGGACCCTAAAACGGGGAAAAAAAGGATCATCGTCGAACTTGAAGACTTGAAGTAAAATTGGTTATTGATATTTTATTTTTAAATCTTGATTATAATTGTGAATTACATTCGATATCTGTGACTTTACACCATGGGTCACATGCTGGAGATATAGTTTTTTATTCCACGATTGGCAATTACGCCATTAGATAAGAGAATCACATTCAACATGAGAAGAAAACAATTTTCATTGGTCGTTTGCTTTGCCATTTAAGGTTTATTTGCCTGATTCACAACATAACCCGGTCGCTGATTAAGTTCACAGCTAGATTAGGACAACGTCTTCATATTCTAGCAGTCTAATAGGTATATACATAAGTTGCATTCCATTAAGTGTAGTTCCCAAGAAACCACTTACCTAAATCAAACGCCCACTTATGGCTATACACATTATATGCGATTTATTTTAAACTTTTAAAAAGTGAAATTGAATAATTAATATAGAGATAAAGGGGATATGCCAATATATTTGGTAATAACTATAGACCATCATTAATGAGGAAAACATAGATTGATGTATTCATAAGTTTGATTTCTACCAGGATACAAAAGTTTGACTTTTCTGTATATTTTTGAATTTAACTTTATAGAAGATTCATGTAACCAATCAGAGCAAAATTTTCTAGAAATACATCTACGTGAGTGTAAACGATGTAATATGTTACAGGGCACAAGCACCGAAGTACATTAGACCCGTGTAATAGTTGTACATAATTAATCTCATCTTTGATCTTTTCACGGACAACTGTCAATAAATATATATTTAATAAAAAAAATTAACTCTGAATTTGATGTAAATAAAAGAGATTGGATATTAACGCAGACCATTTTAAACCCCTTAGAAAATCAAACTAAGGATGCACAAACTCTTAAGTTGGATTTTGTGTATCCAATTTTTATTATTTGATTGATGGATGAATCGCAAACGAACAATTTTTAATTAATTTTTTTGGGTAAAAATTAAAACCTTCAAAAAATGGAGAGATGTCAACCTAAACAATATTTGGGTTCAATGCTTGTTAATTAAGAAAATAATATCAGTAGATATAGATTCATAATTCACTCTTTCAAGCATATTATTAGCAGCTACAAAATCCTAAATTCGTAAGTTTTATTTATTTTTATCATGCAGAAAATCAATTCGTAAAACAAAATTTGTTAATTCAGATGAAGAAATTTGAGGTTCTCTTAGAAGATGGTTTTTCCCTAAGAGTTTTAAAACTAAAATAATCAACCATAGAAACCTTAGATTTATTGATGCTTGCTAGGTACTTAACCAAAACGAAAATTTAAAAACCTAATTTTCACTGCAAAGCCCAAAACAATCAACATTCGTAAATAATCAAGGAAAATAAAATCCATATTGACATAATTGTTGAACAATAAGGTTGAAAGTAAATATAAACTTCACCATATCCCAATATCACAAATAACAAAAAGTTTCTTTTGAAGAGGAAAGGCAATCATAATCTTTTTTTTCTCTTTAATCCATGAAAAATAAATATAATGGCAAGAAACATTAAAGAAATGTTAATTCTGTCTCAAAAAAATAGTTCATATTGAGTTTCAAAATTGTACTAATTTTAGTATAAATTTTAGAATTCAATATGGACTATTTTTTTTAGAAGTACGATACAATATATGAATGAACATAATAAGATTATCATGCCATATTAGCAAAAATAAAAACACTAATCTCACGAAGGAATTATCAGATCATACATATGTACGGTGAGACTAATAGTGTGGCAGACTCTTTAGCTAAATTGGGAGCAAAAGGGCAATCAAACGAATATGGTTCAACATTAAAAGTCATGCAAAAAACTAAAGGTTTGTTATACCTTGATCAAAAGTCCTTTCCTTATTTGCATCTTAAATATATTTATTGTATGTAGATAATTTTTCATTATTCTGAACTGTTAGGATTTTCAAGAAAATATTGTTAGACAGTTCATAGACTAATTTTTCAATTAAAGAACTGTCAGGGGATATTAGAATATCTATGTAAGACAGTTTTTTAGCTTTTAGCTTGTACTCAGAACCGTGATGAGATTCTAGTACATTTTTGTAAGACGGTTCTTTCTTTTGGATAAGTCTTAAGCACTGCCTTTTGTATTTTTACTTTAAAATTAATAAAATCGGGAGATGTCTGCCAAGTACCGCCCTGGTTCTCCTTCAAAAAAATAAAATAAAAATAAAAAAATTGAATGAACATAATAAGATTGATAAAGGAAAAAAATCATGTACATTTGCAATATAAGTGGAACTAAAACACTCAAGTTTCTATGATTCGATACGATTTCCTTTATTTGCAAGATCTTTTGGTGAACATTATTCATAGCGCCATTCAGGAAAATAAGAAAAATTATATTCATTATTACATTACAAATATGTACGAAAACAAACAATGTTAATTGTGTGTATATATATGTATATATATATATATATATATATATTACAACTTTCTTCGGAAATTAAAATAAAGGATAGAGAAAACACTTACTTGTGATGTTATTTCTTATTATGACATTATGTTACTTTAGGCTCTTCTAATATATAAATCATCCTCTATAATCATGAATTAGGTAATGAGAATTATTATCTTCACACCAATTTTTTTTTTATACAATAAAAGAAGGCAAAAGTGTAGATTAATTTAAATTACTATCTTTTGTGGATGGAAGACTCCGAAAAAATCATGCTCCGACTAGTGTAAAATCTCAGGTGATGGATCGTCATAATCACACCCATTATAATTTGGTACCAGAGCCATTTGGCATAAAGATAATATTAATAAATTATAAATTTTTTTTTGTGAAACTGTAAGCATTGTATTAACTTGGATAGTCTTCAGTTAAGTACAAGTTTTCCTACCAAAATATTTGCGCTATTTACATTCGTTATACAGTCACCAAACTGGAGTTGGCCAAAATGTCAAAATGTCAAAATGTCAAAACAGAGACTGTTTTTAACAAAATACTGAATGATGCTTCTTTCTTGAGTTGTTTCCTGCCTCTTCTTGCAGCGCTGGATCTGAAGTTTAAGCATGCCTTTGATTTCTTGAAAGACCACTTCTATCTATCTCTGTTTGTCTCTGAAGGTTCTGCGGTTGCATTCCTCCCAAATACTAAAGATTGTTGCCATTACTGCTGCATATAAAATATGCTTCTTTAATCCGGTATTCTTTGAAATTACCCTCAGTTCTTCCTTCCACCTATTTTGCTGCACAGAAAGGGGTCTGATGCCCAGCCAACCCCTTATTTTATCCAACAATGCAGCTGAATAATGACAAGCAAAGAACAAATGTTCATTGGTTCATTCTGCATCCCACGTAGACATCATCTTTCATCATGGACAGGTAAATTAACCCGAATCAGTCTATCTTTGATCCAGATTCTATCTTGCCAAACAAGCAAAGCTATGAATGAGTGTTTGGGAAGATTTAGTCTTGACCAAATCATCTCTGTAGCATCCATTTTCATCTGATTTCTCTGCAGCCATTTGTATCCTTCTGAGATTGAGTATATTCCCTTCTTGTTTCCAATCCATTTCCCTCCAACAAAACAGCGTTTGGTTTTGTCCCGTATCTTTACAATTTGTTTCCAGGACCAACTGCTATCAAATTTAAGTTGTATTTTCCAAAACAATTTCCCCCCCAAGTACAGCTCATGGATCCAATCAACCCAAAAACTGTCCTTTTTACTAGCAATCCACCATACTTGTTTTAAGATAGCAGCCTCATTCCATATCTTTGCATCTTCCTATGCCCCCTTCTCCTTTGCTCCTACAGACTATATCCCACCCTGCAAGTGCATAATATCTTTCTGATTCCCTGACTCCCTATAGGAATTCTCTGCACTTCCTATTTACTGCCTCTGTGATGCTATGTGGGATTATAAAGGCTGATGCCCAATAAGTATGCATACTCATCAGGACAGAATTGATGAGTTGCAACCTACCGGCATATGAGAGGTACCAGGTACTCCAACATTTCAGTCTACAAATAATTTTATTTATCAGCATTTGGCACTCAATCTGATTCTACTTTTTTGGTGAGAGTAGAACTCCTAAATATTTCATCAGGAATTTACCTTCCTGGTAGCTAGTGAGACAACATATTTCATGTTTCAGTCTTTCATCAACTCCACCTGCGTAAATCTCAGATTTCAGCAAGTTAGCTTTCAGTTCTAAGGTTGAGGTGAACTCTTTGAAAGCATCTGAGAGAAGGTGTATGGTCGGAATATCTGCTTTGCAGAAGATCATTCGTTAATTTAAGCATTTTTCACAATGGATGAAATTGGAATTTAGGGCGTCCAACAGTTATTTTCAGCTGTCTCGTTAAGTACTCCATTAATATTACAAAAATAAGGGGAGAGACATGATCACCTTGTTTGAGTCCCCATTGTCCTTGAAAGAAACCAACATTATCGCCATTTAACTGAGAGTGAAAGAGGTAGACCTAACACATTCCATTATCCAGCTAACAAATCTACCAGGAAAGCAAAAGCCCTTCATGCATTCTTCTACAAAATCCCACTCAACCAGTTGTAAGCTTTTTGCAAGTCAACTTTCATTAAGCATCTATTACTAATTCCCTCCCTCCTATGCAACCTAATGAGTTTTTGAGTAGTCAAAATATTATGAAGAATGAATCTACCCTCTACAAATGCCCCTTGATTATCATCAATAATCAGTTTTTTTTTTTCGTTCAATACATAAAATTATTATTATTATTATTATTATTATTATTATTATTATTATTATTCCTTCCTCAAGTTCATACACCGTCATGTTTACATGGTTGCCGCCGCCTTCTGGAGTTCATTGTTATTTCGTCTTCTCCGCTATTCCAATGGAGGAGATTCAATCTGCTCGTCCTCTTTTTTGTTTCTGTCCAGTGATGGACTCTTTTTAAATTTTTGAAAATTCTTCCTTATTTCATGCTGCCACCACTTCTCTACTGCTACATCCATTTTTGCTCTTCCCTCTGTCCAAATCTGGGTAACGTTGACTACTGCCTATATCCTCATCATCCGTGGCTGCACTACATTGATCATATAATTAGTCTTCTCAAGGCTAACTGATTTCAGCTGCATTTTAAACCATGATGACATGCCCCCAAAAATCAGCATCTAACTCTGAACAAAAGTCAATAAAATTCATAAATATGGGGACTTGATATGTTGACACAAACTGAAAAAGACAAACTGAAATATCAAAAGTAGGGATTTGATTCGATTTCAAACTAGAACCAATGATCGTGTATCCATTATAAGTATTTGTTGCATTATAGAACCAATGAGGATATCGATTATTACCTCCACGCAATGAGCGAGCTTAAAGGAAAACAACATCATTGGATTTTCCATTACATGGTTTCCATGTCTCTAGTACCAGCACGTTAACCTCAAAATCGGACTTGATCATCGTGATGGTGAACTCTTCGATGGGGTCGGATTGAGTGTGTGGAGTCGTTTTTTTCATAGAAAAAAGAAGGAAGATACAGATCAAAGCAAACACCATTGACATTTATTTATAGGATCTATCAGACTTTATGGTTTCATCCGCAACTGCCCATTTGAATAGATTTAATAAGAGTATTTTTCTGGATCGAGGATCATAGACGATCATGATCCTTTGTTCATTCCAAACAAAATTTGTTAAGATTTTATATTAGCTATCGTGAGAATCCCAACCCACGAATGTTCTTCTCTTGAAGTTTGAAAACATAATTTGTTGAGATATGATATTTGATATCTTCATAAATCTACCACTAATATATCGTAAGAGTTTTATTCAAAATAAAATTTAGTAGGATAACATTTGACCCCAATTAAAGTTATAAAAAAATAGTAATTTGTCACATAACATTTAATCTTATGTGGCATTGATCTATGTTTTTGGTTTTCTCTCTCTCGAGTTGCCTTAGTACAGTATAGTATATAAATATATATATTTTGTTACAAAACTATCAAATTAAAGTAAAAATTAGTGGACAACTGACCTTCCAAACAACTTATTTGTTGAAAGTATTAATATCCTCACCAAATTAATCTCATAATTTTTATTTTATTATTTTTGTAAGAATTTGTGACTGTTAGTTGGAATAAATTTCACACTTTTTACATGATTTGTTCACACAATTTAACATACGTACGTTTCAAAGAGATTGCTCACATTTTCTTACCTTCCTCCCTGAAAAGTTTCACTTCCATCTATCTCTTGTAAGTATAAAACTTGAAGGATGAACTTAGATAGTTCGCCAGTTCATTGGTTCAGTTTCAGGTACATGTAAAACTTACACAGATCATTTCTTAATTAATTTGATTTTCTTCTTCTATTTTGTTTTTTTTGGGGGTTCTAGTTATATGAACTCATTATATTTTTTTTTTAATTCGGTATTTTCCTTATTTGCTCTTAATTCCAAATTTCCAATACTTACCCGTTCAATTTTCCGAAAGTTAGTTAGGCGGATTTTTCGGAAACTACTTAAATGATACTAAGCTCATTTCAGGACTTCTTTTATACAATATTTATTTATTACTGATAAATTTTGTAGATATTAATTGCAAGAGTTCTATAAGGAAAAAAAAAGAAAAAAAAATTCTATCGTTGAGCGAATCTTATCATCTTGCATTTTTCTAGATGTTCATAATTATAAAAATCCAGTTGAGTTTACACTTCTCTTCCTTTATTTCTTTTTTCTGATAGAAAAGAGAAGGAAGGTACAGATCAAAGCAGTCACCATCAACATTTATTTTTAGGATCTATCAAACTTTATGATAGTTTCATCAGCAACTGCCCATTTGAGTAGATTTTATAAGAGTATTTTTCTGGATCGAGGATCACAGACGATCATGATCCTTTATTCTTTCCAAACAAAATTTGTTAAGATGTGATATTAGTTATTCTTAGAAATCTCCAACCCAAGAATGATTTTCTCTTGAAGTTTGAAAACAGAATTTGTTGAAATACGATATTTGATATATTCATAAATCTACCCCTAATATTCTCAGACTTTTATTGAAAATAAAATTTAGTAGGATACCATTTGACCCAATTAATGTTAGAAAAGAAATAGAAATTTGTCACACAAAATTTAATCCTATGTGGCGGTTATATATGAATTTGGATTTCTCTCTGAAGTTTGCTTTACTATAGTGTGTGTGTGTGTGTGTGTGTGTGCCTATATAAATATATATATATATATGTTTTTTTTTTTAAAAAAATATCAAAATAAAGTAAAAATTTTAAGGACAACTAACCTTCTGAAAATCTTATTTGTAAAAGTACTAATACCTTACGTCACCAAATTATGCTCATATTTTTTTATTTTACTATTTATTCAAGAATTAGTGACTGTCAGTTGGAAATATTTTTACACTTTTTACATGATTTGTTCACACAGTTTAACATACGTACGTTGCAAAGAGATTGCTCATATTTTCTAACCTTCTTCCCTTTAAATTTTCACTATCATCTTCACTTTCATCTATCTTTTGTAAGTTTAAAACTTGAGGGTTGAACTTAAATTGTTCGCAAGTTTATTGGTTCAGTTTCAAATACCTATACAAATTATTTTTTTAATTAATATGATTTTCGTCGTCTTCTTCTTCTTCTTATATATATATATATATATATATATATATATAGTCATTCTTTTTAACCAACCTAGAGTGTAAAAAAGAGATTAATTTTTCTTCTCTCTCTAAAGACTCTCTCTCTCGCCTCTCTTTGCTCTAGCTGGAATTCCAAGACTTGTTCACGGTCTCATGACCGGTGATCAAGCCGGGGAGGTCCCCACTGGACCTCCTCGCACCTTTGCAAGTTTTTTCCAAAAAATGGAAGCCCCCCTTTCCAAGGGCTCGCTAATTAAGGAGGTGAGATTTATTAACGGATCTCCTGTTCTTGAATATGAGGATGATGAATATGATAAATTGGTAGCCCCTCACCAATTGAGTTTGATCGGAAAGTTCTCCTATGGAAGACCCAAGATGGAAGCTATCCATGGTGAGTTTAAGAAGTTAGAGTTTCAAGGAGGCTATACTCTAGGTCTCATGAATCCTAGGCATGTTCTTATTCGTTTTGAGAAAGAGGAAGACTACCAGAGATGTTGGATTCGGACTTTCTGGAATATAGCTGGCTTTTCGATGCGTATCCTTAAATGGAGACCCGACTTTCGGTTTGAAGAGGATCCGCCAATTGCACCCATTTGGGTCTCCCTCTTTGATCTGCCCATTGAATTCCTAAATCCGGAGGTAATTTTCTCAATGGCTACTGTGGTTGGGAAGCCATTGAAAGTGGATGCTCCAACATTGAACATGACGAGGCCGTCGGTTGCTCGTTTTTGTATGAGGTTGATCTAACCAAGGATCTCCTAAAATCAGTTAAGGTAGGGAAAAAGGGGAAGAAGCATGACCAATTGTTTACTTATGAACATGTGCCGGCCTATTGTACTAAGTGTAGCAAGATTGGCCACAAAGTCGAGAATTGTCACGCCGGCAGCCAAAGGCAGGTGGAAAATAAAGGAAAAGCTTCAGTTTTGAAAACTCAGAATCAGCCCAAAGGTAATTTGGAAGCTAAAGGGGGAGACATGCGGCCTCAAGGTGATGTTGTGCGCCCACTGCAGCCAGCAAAACCTATCATGAATTCGCACAGCGTGGACGAAAACCCTATGCCGCAGAAGGGGGAGACTTCAAAGGTAATTTCGCCGCCTGCGGAAAAACCTAAAGCTGCACAACTTCTGTCACGCAAGGGGTCAACCAACCCTGCTGCCGCTTCGACTTCAGGTTTGTCTAGGCATGAAAAGGGGACTATCCCTGTGGATATTTCAACTGTGGTTGGAGAGAAGACAGTTGAATCTTCATCGACAGAGCCGGTTGTAACTCAACCCGAAGCGGAGCATGCTGCGACTGGAAATCTGAATCAGTCGAGCTTGAATCGTTTTTCGGTTCATGCCTCGATTAGTGAGATTGAGGATGAGACAAACTCTACTGATGATAATGTGGAGGTGGTTTATGTGGAGGAATCGCCTTCCAAAGCAGTGGAGGACTACACAAAATCTTTGGTTTTATTTGATAGTTTGAATAAGACGAATCTATTTACGGATGATAATTCTGTGGGTCTTCGGAGTAGAGTTGTGGAAGACGTGATTGATGATGATGAAGTATGGTCAGTGAGTGAAAAAGAGGATGCGTTAATCACAGGTGAAACCCTTGGCGCTTCCATAGTAGCAAAGAAACGAGGTAGAAAATCGAAGGCCGAGCGAGCTGCCATGACCGTGGCAGCTTTACCCTGGCGATCCCCCCGGCTGAATTAGTGACCTTTTTGGTTTCCTCCTTTCAATTGTTTCGATGATTAGTCATCTATTTTGGAATATTCGGGGTATAAGGAGTCCGGCATCGCAAATGCGGCTAGTGTCTCTACTTCGGATGTATAATGTTTCTTTGCTTGTTATATTGGAGCCTATGCTTCAAGTTAGTTGTTTGGATGAAATAAGGAGGTTGCTGCACTTTGATGTTGCTTATTCTTCAAATAATAGTAAAATTTGGGTTTTTGGAAAAAGAGAGCTCGCTGTGGATTTGTTGGAGGAGAGTGCACAGGTTCTACATCTTAAAGTTAGCCACATTCCATCAGCAACTTCATATTTTCTCTCATTGGTCTATGCAAAATCCACCCGGGCTGAGAGTGGGACTTTGTGGGAGAACTTGGAGTCATTTAGGCAGCGTCATTTGACCGTGCCTTGGATTATAGGTGGTGACTTTAATGTGATTCGAAGTTTGGAGGAGTATTCGGGTACTTCGGTTCAAGACCATGGGGCTATAGAAGAATTCAATGAATGTATTGAGTCATGTGGATTGCTGGAGGCTCATACTATTGGTGAAGACTATACTTGGGGAGGCACAAGGCAAACGAGATGGGTGAGCAAAAAGTTGGATAGAGTTTTGTTCTCTGTAGAATGGCAAGAGCTCTTTTCCAATACCTCTGTTGGAAATCTTAGTAGAGCCCCTTCTGATCATTGCCCTATGTTAGTTTCGTTTGCATTGCAAGGGGATAGCAAACCAAGATTGTTTCGATTTCAGAATATGTGGCTCCGAAGGATGATTTTCTTCATGTTGTGCAAGAGAGTTGGAATCAACCGATAGAGAGTTTTGGCATGATGAGATTCTCTATAAAGCTGCGAAGGCTGAAGCTGAAGCTCAAGGAATGGAACAAGCATGGTTTTGGTAATGTATTCGAGAACCTAAAGAAGGCGGAGGAATAAGTTCAATTGTTGGAAACTCAATATGATGCCACAAAAGATGTAAATGATAGAATCAACCTTCAAAAAGCCAAGGCCCTTTTGTTGCTAAAACTAAAGGAGCAAGATGATTTCTTAAAGCAGAAAGTTAAGCTTAAATGGATGAAGGAAGGGGATGCAAATACTTCTTATTTCCATGCTACACTAAAGGAGAGACGTTTGAGGCAAGGAATACACAAAATCATGTCGAGGGAGGGTGATGTGTTGACGGATATGGTAGAAATTGAAAAGGAAGCCGCTGATTTCTTCCTTGATCTTTTGACGGATGAGGAAGGGGATCACCAGCATGAGTTTCATGATACTTTCTTGGAGCATATTCTGCACATTCTTGACGAGGAAGATCAACTCATGTTGTTGCGGCCTTTGTTACTTGAGGAAGTTAAGGGGGCTGTTTTTGATTTAAATGAAGATAGTGCTCCAGGGGGTAGACGGTTTTGGTGGTATCTTCTATCGAAAATGTTGGAATATAATAGCAAGTGATCTTTTGGATGCTTGTCAGGAATTCATGGTTGGAGTGCCTATACCTCGTGCCATTGCTAGTACATTGATTACGCTAATTCCGAAAAAGTCAGTGGTGAACACTTTCTCTGACTTTCGGCCAATTAGTCTTTGTAATTTCTTGAATAAGATTTTTACAAAGGTTCTTACAGAGAGATTGAAGCATGTTTTGCCAAGGCTAATCTCTGAGGAGCAATCAGCTTTCTTGGCAGGGAGGGATATTATTGACAATGTGTTGTTGGCCCAAGATTTATGTCAATTTATTGACCACAAGGCTGAAGGAAGCAATATGGTGATTAAGGTAGATATGATGAAGGCTTTTGATTGGGTTAGGTGGAGCTTTCTTCAAGCTGTGTTGGCTAAGTTTGGCTTTCCAGCACATTTTGTGGGGTTGATTTTGAATAATTTGCAAAATAGTTGGTTTTCTGTATTGATCAATGGTAGCCCTATTGGCTTCTTTCAAGCCACGAGAGGAATAAAACAGGGAGATCCCTTGTCCCCTTACTTGTTTATACTCATCTCAGAAGCTTTAACAAGGAGGTTGAAGTTTTTGGTAGAAGTGGGAAGGATTGCAGCATATGAACTCCAGCTGGTTCAAGGGTGGTGTCTCACTTATGTTTTGCAGACGACTTGATCATTTTTTCTAAGGGTTTGAAAAGATCTTTGAAAGAGGTTAATTCTTTTTTTGAGCAATATGAGCTAGCTTCGGGACAAAAAGTCAGCCGAGAGAAGACCTTTTTTGTTGCTTCAGGAAAATGCAATCCTAGAAGAGTTGAGATGATTAAACGAACATTGGGAATTCAAAAGGCTCCTTTCCTTTTGCATATTTGGGCTGCCGATTGTTTCAAGGAAGGAAAAAGAACTCCACATTTCAGTTTCTTCTTGATGCTTTTGATGCTAAGCTCCTTAACTGGAAAAACCAATTGCTCTCGCCTGGAGGTCGTTTGACGTTGATAAGGCATGTTTTTTCATCTATGCCAATACATATCTTTTCAGCAATACCCCCTAAGACGGTGATTCAAGGTTTGGAAAGAAGGTGTCAGAAATTTCTTTGGGAAGGTGCGAATGGGGACCAAAGGAGACACTGGCGCTCTTGGCAAAACATTACTTTCCCGGTTTGTGAGAATGGTTTGGGGCTGAGGAGTTTCCATGATGTTATTGCCGCTTTAACAGCTAAGCTTTGGTGGAAGGTGAAGAATAGGAAAGGGATTTGGAGCTCCTTCTTACTCTCCCTCTCGGATTCGGCTAAGGGTAGAACATCATGGCTGAGATTAAGGAAGATGGATGCAAGAGCGGCGCCTCTCTGTAAAGTCGTCATTAGGAGGGGAGATAAATCTTTTTGGTTAGATAATTGGTCAAGCTGTGGAATATTGAGGAATCTTTGTCTTGGCAATCCTCCTTCTCCTAACCTTACAATTAGAGAATTTTTTTTGCGAAAGGATGACTACTTGGAAGAGTTTCATGGCTGCCTTGAGCCCTTGGTTCTCTCCTCTTTGCAACATGCTGATCTTGATTTTTCGGAGGGGGATGATTTATTGGTTTGCCAAAATACTCCGCGGGGAGAGTTTACGGTGGCATCTGCCTATGAAGTCCTTAGAAGACGCCGAGCGGCTGAGCCCCTTCTAAAAAATATTTGGCATAGGAAGGTACCATCTCGTATATCCTTCTTCTTGTGGAAGTTGTGTAATGGTTTGCTTCCTTTCCCTGAAGTATTGAACACCCTTCGTATTGGAGTCAATCCATCTATATGTGGGTTTTGTATGCAAGATGCTGAGAGTATGGGACATTGTTTTTATCAATGTATTTTTGCCACAAGAATTTGGATGCATTTTTCTCATATTATGAATGTTGATATAAGGGGGTCTTTTAGTCTCCATGGTGTTCTGAGGAGATGGTGGAAAAATGATTCTTTTGATGTGGCGAAAGGGGTCTTATACAAGGTTTTCCCCGTCTTTACTCTTTGGAAGCTATGGAAAGCCCGAAACAAGTTCTTCTTTGAAGGTATTTCTCCAAATCTTGATGCCGTTACTCGCTTAGTTTTATCTAATGTGAGAGATGTGTTGATTGCTCAGAACTCAAGGTTAGTGGTGAGGCTGAAAATGGCTTTATTCATACAATTTTTGGATTGCATTTACCACTTTCACCTAGAAGGAGATCTCGGCTTGTGACATGGGCATCCCCAAGTGAGAATTCTTTTGTTCTAAATTGCGATGGTTCCGCCAATTTAGAAGGTGCTGGATATAGTTTTGTCATAAGGGGAGAGGGGGGTGTTTTTGTATATGGAGAGTGTGGCTATCTTGGAGATGCTGATAGTTATTCTTCAGAGATCTGTGGAGTATTATTTGGATTACGGAAGTGCGAGTTACTTCAACTCTCTAATGTAGTAGTTCAAACTAACAACAAGCTTCTTGCTGATGCTCTGGCAGGCCAAGTTGGGTTTCCTTGGAGGCATTTTCTGAAGCTTGTTGAGATGAAGAGTATCTTGGAGAGAAGAAGGTATTCTATTATTTATATTTACAGAGAAGGCAATTCTGTTGCAGACTTCTTAGCAAAGATGGCGTCAATGGGAGAATTTAAACTTTTTGAAACTTTCAGTTCCCTTCCTAGCTTTGTAAAAGGACTAATGGTTTTAGACCAAAAGTTTTTTCCTTATCTACGAAAAATGATTCGGAAAGAAACAAAAAAGTTGAGGTGATGTAATAGTGGTGAGACTTAAGCTCTGCCACTTCTTGCTGCACATTAATAATAAAGAATGGGGAGAGGTGGAACTAGGGAACTATATAGTATATATGTTCATCCTTTGAGTATACCCCTTGGGTGCACTATACTGTATGATACTGGCTAACTCAAAAATTTACCTCTTGGGTATACCCCTTGAGTTTTTTTGAGTTAGTTGGAACCTGAACACCATCCTAACCTTTCCTTTGGGATTAAAAATATATATATATATATATATATATATATATATATATAAGTACCTGAAACTGGGTGGAAGTGGATTATAATGGTGGTATAAACCTGCCATGGGGGGAACCTGCCATATTTGAATCAGAGCCATGGGGGGAACCTGCCATATCTATTATCTCATCTAAAAATTTTTCTTTCCAATAGGGTTAGTTTCCATCAGGCCTAGTAAATATTCTTGTAAAAAACATATCTTTATACCATCTAAAATCAGAAAGACTTTTACATTTAAGATTGTTAAAAAGTTCAGAAGACCTATTTCTAAATATGTCAGGATCTCCTATAAAAGTTTTAGCTATAAAAAAGATTAAGGTAGACACTGAATCAGATATAGTTTCTCCTTCATTATTTAATATTGGTTCCCCATCTTGATCAACTTTTATTGCATTTAGTATTTCTTGTTTTAATTCATTAGAGAGGTGTTCATCCCACCATCCTTTTAATTGCCCTGTAAATCCTACGACCAGTATGTGAGTTGTTAATTGATCTGTATAGTTATCCGCATTACTATAAGCTGTAGCTACCATAGTCATTTGTTGAAATATATTCATGATATCATATTCTGATTGCCCATCTATATTCCATTCATAAATACTATTAGCATTATAACTATTTTGCAAAATATTTGGTTTTTCTTCAAGAATGGTATTAGGGTACGTTGTTGTAGGATAGTATAATTTATTTGAATTTTTCCATGAAATTCTGTTTTTTTTTTTAATGTCTAAGCTTATATATTTCAAACTCTTCTGGCTGACTCTTTGGTTCTGAATAATCATGAGACAATATTTCTACTAAAACATACACAGAAGCTTTATTAACAGAAGCAAAAACAGGATTATTTGAGTTTTGTTTACTGATTGGTGTTTGAAAAGATCCTTCAATCTTTGCTATCCTTTTTTCAAGTTCAGTTAAGGGTTTATTAATTTGTTTACTCAAATCAGTTGGAATTTCTTATGGTTTAAAAACAGGCTTGTTAGGAAAAGAAGTTGACGACTGACTATTTGTAAAAGATTTTGTAACAAGATATTCTTCTATTGTTTGTAAATACCTATTAGTATAATTATTTTGTGCATAAATACTTTGAATATCTTTTGTACAAATTTCTTCTCCTAGTTTTACTTTTCTATTTCTGAAATGAATTTCTTTAATATTGACTGACTTATAAAGTGTTGTAAAAGGTTGATTAGGTGGGAATTCGAAACGAATAGGCTCTCCTTCTAAGGTTTGCCAAGTTTTTGTAAAAAGTACTTTAATTTTACTCTTTATATGATCTTTTTTTAATTGGGTTTCAAAGCGTTTATATTGTATTTCTTCCTTTAAAAAATTTATTTGTTTTGACTTATTTTGTAAAAGATTTAATTCTCTTGTGGTTGTTTTTTTAGCAAAAGGTAATAAAGTATTTCCATAGTTTATACAAATAAAACCATCATCCGTACCAATATAAGGATGTTTTTGAATTATAAAATCAATCCCTGATATTACTGAATGTGTAATATTTTTAGCTAGTAAGAAAGATACTTTTATAGAGGCTGTAGAAAATTTAACATTAACATCTGAAAGTTTTGAATTAATGATCAATTTGGAGCCATTAGCTAATCTTTAGACCTCTTTAGTTTTTTCAAAATATTTTGTAGGAACGATGCCTTCTGCCATGCAACTGAAATCTGCCCCTGCATTCCATAAAGCAATTGTTTCCAAAACAAAATTGTTATGAATAACTAGAGTAATTTTAACTTCGTGTCTATGTGTTCTTAAAGCAGTACAAAGTAAAGGTTGTTTTATTTTTTGGAGGACTTCTAAAAATCATCTTCTTCTACTCTATCTTTTCCCTTATCATCTATTAAGTATTTTAATGTTAAACTTTCTAATTCTTGTCTTGCTTTAATTTTTTTTTATCTCTTTTTTAAGTTGGACTATTTCATTCTGTAAGTCTCGTATTGTTGCATATTTAGATGGTTTTCTAGGGAACCTTTCAAGTATTTCTGTTAAATTGTTGGTATTAAGTATTTTAGGATGGTTTGCTATGTAATCAGGACTATTTTTAGAGGTTGAAGGGGTTTCCTGCACTACTGTTTTAAATTTTGTTAAGAAAATCTTCTTTTGTTCAGCATCTTCAAGTTTATTTATTAATTATAAGAGTAAATTTTGTTCTTTTGTCAACACAGTTATAGTGGGCACATCAGACTCAGTAGAGCTTGATTCTTCTATGCTTTGATCAATATTGTTTATATGATTATGTTCACTATATCTTGATTCTTCATCACTAGATTCAATTAATAAATTTGTTAATTGATTAATAACATTCTCTTCTAAGTTTATTCTTTACTAATACTGTTACTTTAGGTTTGGACTGCATTAGCCTGATACTCTCCATTTGTCATCACTCTTGTGTATTTATTATGGCATTAGCCTGATAGTCTGATATTATAAGATTTGGACTGCAAGTAGGTTAGAGTTTGTAACACTAACAACGAACATTAGTAACAACAAATACTATAAGATTTGGACTGCAAGTATTTATTTGTTGTTAGTGTTTCTGGCGCAAACCAAAGGCAAACCCAAAAAAAAAAAAAAAAAAATTAGGGTCAGTTTAGTAGTATTTGGTTTGCGCCAGAAAAGAAAACCTTTTTATAGTCTCAAGGGTATTGTTTTGTTCGGAATCTAATGGAACATCTAATCAACCATCTTTTAAACCAATACAAGACAAGAAACACTTCAATAACCACAGTCCAATTTAAATGTCCAGGTTTCTTACATCTATGGCATATTATATTAGGTAATGCTAGGGCAGGTGATTTATCTGGAAGAGCTTGTCTATTATTTCTGTAGGAGGATTTAATGTTCTTCTATTTTTCTTTGAAGGATGATAGGCTGGGAGACCAAATTGTTCACAGAAAGTGCCTAGATCTTCACTTTCTTGATTTCTATCTTTAGCTAATTGCCTGAGAATCTTATCTTGACGACAAATTTTTAAGGCAACCTGTTGGATTTAACTAGTAAGTTGTCCATAAGTGATCTGTTCATATGGCACAACACCATTGTACTGAGTTTGTAATCTTAATCTTTTAAGGACTTCGGTAATCCATCTAAAATTTTTTCTTTCCAATAGGGTTGGTTTCCATCAGGCCTAGTAAATATTCTTGTAAAAAACATATCTTTATACCATCTAAAATCAGAAAGACTTTTATATTTAAGATTGTTTCAAAGTTCAGAAGACCTATCTCTAAATATGTAAGGATCTCCTATAAAAGCTTTAGCTATAGAAAAGATTAAGGTAGACATTGAATCAGATATAGTTTCTCCTTCATTATTTAATATTGGTTCCCCATTTTGATCAATTTTTATTGCATTTAGTATTTCTTGTTTTAATTCATTAGAGAGGTGTTCATCCCGCCATTCTTTTAATTGCCCTGTAAATCCTGCGACCAGTATGTGAGTTGTTAATTGCCCTGTGTAGTTATGGGCAGTACGATAAGTTGTAGCTACCATAGTCATTTGTTGAAATATATTCATGATATTATATTCTAATTGCCCATCTATATTCCATTCATAAATATTATAAGCATTATAACTCTTTTGCAAAATATTCGGTTTTTTTCAAGAATGGTATTAGGGTACGTTACTCTAGGATAGTATAATTTATTTGAAATTTTCCATGAAATTCTATTATTTTTTTGATGTCTAAGCTTAGATATTTCAAATTGTTGTGGCTGACTCTCTGGTTCTGAATTATTAGGAGACAATGTTTCTTCTAAAATATACACAGAAGCTTGGTTAACAGAAGCAGAAGCAGGATTATTTGATTTTTGTTTACTGACTAGTGTTTGTAAAGATCCTTCAATCTTTGCTATCCTTTTCTCAAGTTCAGTTGGAATTTCATATGATTTAAAAACAGACTTGTTAGGAAATGAAGTTGACGACTGACTATTTGTAAAAGAATTTGTAACAAGATATTCTCCTAATGTTTGTAAATACCTATTAGTATAATTATTTTGTTCATAAATACTTTGAATATCTTTTGTACAAATTTCTTCTCCTGGTTTTATTTATTTTGAAAGGAATTGCTTCAATATTGGCTGACTTAAAAGTGTTGTAAAAGGTATATTAGGTGGAAATTCGTAGTGAACAGGCTTTCCTTCTAAGGTTTGACAAGTTTTTGTAAAAATTTTATCATTATCAAGAGGATAATCAGTTTTTTGAAAAGAAGTATAAATTTCGAACCAATCAAAGAATAAAACATGTATTTCATTTGTTTGTAAAAAATCATAAAAAAGATTTTGTATTGTAGTTTTTTCATTTTTGTATGTTTTGAAACCATTTTCTTTTTTCTATGTTATTTTCTAAATAAAACTCTTTTTTAAGTAAACTCTTATTTATTTGAAATTTATTTGTTAATACTCTCAGTTCTAAAATATCATTTGGGTTATCTGTCATTGTTGAGTACGTGGAAGACTAGGGATCTGTGTCACTTGGGTTTTGATCTATAGAACCAGTTTCTACTCTATATCTAGCTTTAGGAATTTGAGAATATCAACTCTATGAAACTATGTAGAAGATGAAGAGACAGAATGTCTTGGTGGTAGCTTAAAGACATATTCTTCAGATTTTATGGAAGAAAAAGTTGTAGAAGGTCTATGGCTATTTGACCTCTTTAGTGATCTATCAAAAGATATTTGGACAGTCCCGCTTGAATATTGCTTTATACTTGAAACTTGGGTATTTTGAATTGAAGCTGATGGAGTGGCATCAGGCAACAACCATTATTCTGGCAATGTGACCTGAGTCCAATTTATAGATTTAGGAATAGAAATCCTAGACCTTGACAAATCTGTTTGGAATAATATAGTTTCTCCTTTTTTACGTGTTTTAAGAGCTCCTGTATTAAAAGCAGAATTCATTGCCTTATACTGGATTCTAAATAGAAGTGCAACAGTCAAAGATCCTGTCTTTGTTTTATAATTTGCAGTTTTTATGTTTGATGTGAGAGAATCTAAAATATTTTGATCTCTTAGAGAAACTGTAAAATTAGGAAAACAATCAAAATAAACAGGACCTCTACATAAACTGGTTTCTACCATTCCTAGTATAGAATCTTCAAATTTTAGAAATCGACAATTTCTTAAACAAAGGAGAAGAGAGGTATCTAGACCTTCTCTTCTTAATGGTTTTACTGCAACTTGAACAAGACCAAAATGTAAATAATTGTATTTTTGTCTATATTTTTCTATCATTTTCGATGATAGGAGTTTAATCTGTTCATATTCTAAATTCAAAGCTATTGTTTATTCTACAGTTTTAATTGTATAATCACTAGTAAGATTCCATTTATCATAGTATCTTTAGTTTGATGTTTGGGATTTTCCAATTGTCTATCGATTGGTTTATATTTTCTAAATTAATTTCTTCTTTTAATAAAATATTTAAGGAAGAAGTAGATGTTGAAGCAGAACAAGACTTGGAAAATGTTCTAAAAAATGACATGATTTCAAATTCTGAATATTATAGAGATAAGTAAAAGAGCAGACAAAGTAGCAGAAAACATAAATAAATATCAATTGTAATATTCCTGGGTTGGTACATAAACCTTAGAGTTCTATGAGTTATAACTGTGTATTCAGATTAATCATGATAAATAAGTTTTAGATCTATTATGTAATGTTGTTTTACGCTTATCACCAAACTGGTAACCAGGCCAGTTTCTCAACTATTGTCCATCTGGCTTGTACTTTTATCCTGCCAGATGTATCTACCACCAGTTGGCAAATCAGGTACATAGGTATAGATCCATACATGAGATAATAGATGGGTACCAGATTTATCATGTTTAATTAAAATACACAGTTATAATCCACTTACCCCCGTGGCTCTGATACCAAGACCCCGGAAGGAGCCCCGGTAAAATGGAAAGAAACTAATACAAATGAGGAAGTGGGTCGCAGACGGACTGCCACTTAGAATAATAAATGTAAAGATACAATTCAAGAAATAGGTGGTATAAACCAGCCATATTTGAATTTATACAATATAAAATAAATAAATAATTTTAGTTTAGGCCATATAAACCTGCCATTTTACAAAGTTTAGAGAAATTTACAATAGTTTAAAGCTTGTACAATGCTTGGAGAATGCTACAAGAGTTGTAAGAATGAATACCTTACTTCAAATTTTAGAACTTGAGAAAGATTCTTCAAGCTTACAAATACTTGTCTTGAGAGAGAATATTTGCCTACAACTAGAGCTTACAAGTAGTGGGGAGAAGTGAGTAAGAGTAGAGTGAAAAATTTATGTCCTCCTCCTTCTTCATGTCTCTCCTCCTTCCGAGGTTCCTTCTTCATGTCTCTTACAAATAGTAAGTCGTCAACTTCTTTTCCTAATAAGCCTGTTTATAAACCATATGAAATTCCAACTCATTTGAGTAAACAAATTAACAAACCATTAACCGAACATGACAAAAGGATAGCAAAGATTGAAGGATCTTTTCAAATAAGTAAACAAAAATCAAATAATCCTGCTTCTGCTTCTGTACAATGGAAGTGGGTCCATTGTAATGCTTTGTTTAGGGTTTATATATATATATATATATATATATATATATATGTATATACATATATACATATATATATATATACATATATATATATTTGGTTCTAGTTATATGAACTCATTTTCTTTTCTTAATTTGGTACTTTCCTTATTTTCTCCTAATTCCAAATTTCTAATATTAATCTATTCAATTTTCCAAAAGTTAGTTAGGCTCATTTTTGGGAAACTACTTAAATGATACTAAACTCATTTCATGACTTATTTTACACAATACGAGATGTAACCCATGCGTTGCATGCATAAGAAAAAATCACGATTTGAATAAATATCATATTATAAATTAATAAATGTCTATAAAAGGAAAGCGTGAAATAGATCTAAGACTTTATAATTCTGAGTCACGCATGAACCAAAAAATTTGTAGGCCAAAAAAAGGATCCACAATTTGATATTCCTAAACTCAAAATTTAAGTTTCAATATGCAATATTTTTTTTCCCGATATAAAGATGAGGGCCAATAGGTAAATCAGTCAAATAAAAGAAATCAATTATGTGTCTCTTAGCATTAGAGAAAATATTGCGGCTGATTTTTCAATCTTTATTCTGTAAAGATTCAAAAATAATCACTCTCCACGTCACTTTTTTTTCCTTCTTTTTTCCTATAAATTAGATATATTTTTATTCTAGGCCCAATACACATTTGATATTGAACCCTCAACTTCATGAGGGTGCTTAAAACTCAACTTTTAATGGATGACTCAAATCTTGAAAGTACGCTAACACATTAATGCCAAATAATTTTTTATTATCATTATTTTTTTATAAAAAAACTATCTTTCACGCTGGTGAAAGAGTACTGGACCGAGAAAACAAAACTAATGCGTAAAAAGCTACATTTGTTCTACAACAATAGAAAAAAAAAAGTAATGTCTAATCCTATGTTTTCAAAATCGAACCGGACCTAGCGGTCGAATCGATTAGCCCGGAAATCGGAGGCTTTACCGGTCCGGTTTCTAAAAGGAACCGGATTTTTAAAACTCGGTCAAACTCGGTCAAAATGCGGACAAAACAGTAGTTTGACCGGAAACCGATACTGGTTAAACTAGTTTTTCATAAATATTTTTTAAAAAATTAATTTTTAATATTTTTTAATATTATTTTAACTAGTTTTTACCGATTTTGAGGAATTAGCGAACCAGTCAACCCCATTAACCCACCAACCCGATCATGTTAGCGATTCACTCTCTGCTCCGATTTTGAAAACATAGGTCTAATCTGCAAGATATGCATGCTCAAGAAATGAAGCTTATTCTTTGCAAAATTTGTCACTTGAAATACACAAGATATAGTTATAGAGACCAAAAAAGCTGTATAAGAATTATTTGAATTTCTGGATTTGTCCCTTCAAAAGATTCTCTCCATTTGCTCTACTCACTGCTCATCTTGAAGAATTTCGGCGTTTTGAGGAAATGAGCACGGACGTCGGACTGAATATGATGAGCTGGTGTTAAATGCAGGTACAGTGAAGAGGGGGGAATGTATAGACTAATAAGTACCCAGAATTGTTCCAAGTACGTCAAGTTACTGTTAATTCAGTTGCTGCTTCCACTCATGTTAGCCCTAATTAAGCACCGTTTCTTCTAACTCTAAAAAGTTCATCCATCTTAGGTTATTACAATTTCCCTTTCCACTGAATCATCATGAGAAAGAAACTTAATTTGTTAGAAACAAATTATCAGAAGTGAACAATTTACACGGAAAAGTATTGGAAGAACCATTGCAACGTAACTTCTAACTTTCAAGCCCGTCATTCCACACGGCATTGGAGTGTGGGAAGTACTCTCTCATTTTGGTAGCGTCAGCAGAAGCAATAGCGTGCATCGGTCCACTCCCTCGGTGCCTAAAGGTGTTGTTGCTGCATTGCTAGAAGCACGTACCTCCGGCCGTCCGGTTTTCATTGGTAACTTTTCAGTTCAGTTATGATAATGTAACTTCACGGATTGTTTTTGCCTTGATCTAGACAAAATCAGCTTTTAGTTTGTCAACAAAATTCTGGATAATTCTCTCAACTTACCAACAATATCAAGAACTCTTAAACCTGAGGTAGGAATCTGATGTCCAATATTAAGATTGTACCAAAAGATCTTGGCAAATTAAAATCGCCACATGTGATGCTTAATCCACAAATTTAATCCACTTGAACTATATATTTAACTGTGGAGACCTATATACATACGTACTACTCTAATCATTATGTGTAACTCAAAACAAGTTTTCCACAATTCAACTATTTCTCTGCTAATTATGGATTAATAAAATGATGCTAACACAATAATATTAACATGGTAACACAAATGTTTCTATAGAAGTGAAACTATTTATCGTAGCTTTCTTGTCCATCCCCAGATGTTTTTTCTTGGAGAGATTACAATCTGGATTAACCTGCAAAAAATAGAAGGCAATTCAGACACCAAAACAACATTCATAAGAAGAAACTCATCATAAACCAAAGAACAATACTCCTTTTGTCCCTAATTATTGTCCAATTCAAATTTTCTTTTTAGTTCAGATTGTACTAAAACTGAAATCTCAAATTAGACAAAAATTTCGAACAAAGAGAGTACATAAATTATTAGAAGAAACTCATCATAAACCCAGAAGTAATATGTACTATAAGATAGTGAAAGAAACTCACGTTTAGGGGAGAGGATAGGACAGATAGCAAATTAGTTGCAGCCAGGACAGATCAAAAGATGTTAGGTATTTGTTCCAAATTAATTCAAGGGAATGAAAAAGATTAACTAATCAAAGATTAAGAATTAAATAATTCAAGATTACCTTTGTCTCATTGGTTCATGATTGAAAAAATTGACGGCCGTCAGAAACTCAAGATTCTCCAAAGGTAATGACACCACATATCACCTATGAATTCAGTTGTTATTCTGATAAAACTCGTAAACAATCACAAAAATACATATTCAAACAAAACCAACAGGAAGCACGGCTAGTGCAGTCCCAAAAATATCATTGTCAAAATGCTTTAGTGACGGGCTGAAATAAAATGTTCAAAAGAGTATGAGTATACAGTAGGGAGTAAAATTCATGAGCCTGTCATCCCGCTAATTGTACTAACCCTATGAAACACAATTAAAAAGAATCAGCATGGAGTTTGGGGTTTAATCTCACCGACCATAATACTATAATTCTAATCAAAGAGAATGAAAAAAGAATATATCTTTGTATATTTGAGGGAATTAAAAGTTGTAATCCTTACAGTCAGCTTGATCATCATTGCTTCTTTTCAGTCTTTCTTCGATCAAATTCTTGGCCAAGGTGCAAGAACAAATTTGGTGTTTCTGCTTTTGGCAAAATTCAAGAATTTTATTTCCCATATATATAATAATGTTCTTAAGTTTGTTTGAAGAATTTGTTTTAACGATTTGATTTAAGAGATTCGGGTGAGAGAGAATGATTTAAAATTGAGAAAAATTCCTACCAGAATAGAAGATTGGATCTTGAAGATCTGGTAAGATTGGGTAGATTTACTTCAGAGTATTATAAACAGAAACTTCTACCGGATTATTTATAAAATTGAATGATTACTGAAGATAATAACATGTTTATTTTTTCCTTTTTAATAAAGATCTTCAATTTTCCCCTTCTCCTTTGTTAGCTAATGCGCATGTTTCAGCCTTGTTTAGTGCAGATCAAAGCGACTGGAATCGAGAGCTGGTTCGTTACATATTCCCTCCTGAAGAAGCTTCTGCCATTTTATCTATGGCTTTGCCACACTCTCAATCACATGATCGCTGGATATGGCACTTCAATAGAAAGGGCAATCATATAGTGAAGTCAGCATACTATCAGTTATTGTACTCTCCTCAGTTTAGTGATCAGATCCAAGCTTCCAAGGGTCCGTGAGTTTAGTATACCCAAATTTTAGTTAGTAGAAAAAAGTGTTCTTAGGGTTGGAGGGGTAGAAATTTATGAGTTTCTCGCATTCGGGATATGCGAAGAAACTGATGTTCGCATTTACCATATGCGAACAACCTTACGTAATTAATTAGTTAAACTTAAACAAATAATAAAGACAAATGAGATAATTCGAAGTGGGCCATCACCCAGAGTTCGCATATGCCGAATGCGAAAATAATAACCTGAATAAATTAAAGCGGAAAGAGAAAGGAAAGAGGAAAGTGTGGGCCATCACCCAGAGTTCGCATATGCCGAATGCGAAAATAATAACCTGAATAAATTAAAGCGGAAAGAGAAAGGAAAGAGGAAAGTGTGGGCCATCATAAGACTTTCGCATTCAACGAATGCGAACAGAAAAATATAGGTAAAAAAAAAACGAAATTATCTTTTTATCCTATTAAAATCTGATAGTCAATAGCGTATCAACACGTGGCGATTCCGACAATTTGGATAAATGTTCGCATTTGGCGAATGCGAATGTGATGGCTAGACTCATAATTTAAAACTCATCACCCCCAATTCGGCAGAACTAAAATCATCAATTCTTCTTGCATTCAGTTGAAATTTTCATTCCGGTGGAAGAGGCGGAGCTGGAAAGAGGCATTTTTCATATTGAAGGTTGGAAGGTTGGACTGCACGGGAGCAAGACAGAGGCAACCCATTTAGGTAAGTTTTTTTTCTCTATGAAATTTGTAAAATTTATACATTCTATTGTCATTTGGGGCTATTAATCTTGTTGTAGTGTACGAAATTACTAAATTTAATAATTTCGGTAGTTATTGAGAATTGGTTTTAGAAAATTTGCTTCAATAAATATATATTTGATGTAGAATGAAGAATAAAAATTATTTTTATAATGTGAATTGTTGAATTTTGTTGAATATTATGAGTTATTTTATTAATTTAGAGAATAACTCGGTTGATCTCGAATTTTGGTCTTTATACCTCAATTTTGTGAATTTTATATTCTGACCCAATTATTTGTAATGTTATTGATTTGACCCTGTTTTATTTGTTTTTATTTTGTTAATTTTGTATTTTATCAAATATATTGTGTAAATCTAAATTTATTAGTTTGATCAAAAATTGTTATTCTTTTAATTGAAAACCTTGTTATATAGATGTCGAATTATATTTTTTGAATTATTAAATTATGTTAGAGATTTTTCACTAAACATAGGACTTATTGTTAGTTTTTGGAGTAAATTACTGCTAGTGAGGTAGAATATTGTTATAACAAGCATGGATTGATGTATTTGTATGTTTAATTGAATAAAAATTAAATGTGCAGGCCCTTAATATGTCTTTTCCGGGTCCCTTCGATCTGAATATATTCTGGTCTAGTGATCGATCATGTTGGGGATATGGGGAGAAGTTATTTACGCCCGATGCAACAGTTCGTATCGATCGAGTGTGGAGTTTCTCTGAACTTGATAATTATGTACACAGGCTGTTAGAATCTGAGAACCAACAAATACTTCGTCTACAATATGTTTTAGTCTGCACAGATGAGTACGGCAGAAGGGGGCAAGCGCCCATAAGAGACGACGAGTCAATGTCATGGATTTACCGAGGTGCCCATTTGCGTCCAGCATTGTACGTAGAGGTTGCAGATGAACCTGTTCAAGATGTTGGGGAAGGAACTACTGGTGGTCAGTATGATGGTGCAGGGAGTAGTGGTGTTGGTGGTACCAATGAAGATGACGATGACACAGAAGATGACGTACATGGAAACAAAGGACGAGGAGTATGTGCCGTCCGATGAGTCTGATGATGATTACAGTGACCATGACGCATCTTCAGTAGTAATTTCTATTTTTGATGACATCAGTGACATGGACAAGTCTGAACTGGTTGAGGATTCTGATGGGATCACAATGTGGGACGGTAATTGGCAGACGGTTAGACATGGTGTACATTTTGCTAACAAGAAAGAGGTACAAACAGCCGTGGGGGAATGGACATTGCGACGGGGTCGGGCATGTCGGGTAAAATATAGCCGTCCCTATACGTGGGCCGCTGAATGCGAGACGAAAGGGCCGAAGTACCCAGAAGAACTTCTCCACGGCACTACTTGCTTGTGGAAATGTCGAGCTACCCTGCAAAAAGACACAAATACTTGGAGAATGGTGGTATGGGTCGAGAGCCACAACTGTCTTGGTGCAACCACAAGAAATGAAGGTCGAACTTGACGTCCACAATGATTGCTCGATTGATCACAGCCAATGTCCGAAAAGATCCAGGTTATTCATCGCACGAGATCCAAGTCGAAGTAAATAAGAGATACGTGGTCACCCCAATTACAAAAAGGCATGGCATGGTCGAAGAAAAGCACTTGAGAGTCTGTATGGCACATGGGAAAACAACTTTCAACAACTGCCTGATGGCGGGAAGCATTGCTCAAAGCGAACCCAGATACCCGTATGCAGTTTAAGTTCACTAAAGATACCAAGAATCGGAAGAAGAAGGTGTGCAGGTACATTTTTTGGGCATTTGGGCCAGCTATACATTTATTTAGAGCTGCTTGGCCGGTCATAACCGTCGACGCCACCCACCTCCGAGGTTCATACAAAGCAACATTGATCGTGGCATGTGTGAAGTGCTCGAATAACACAATTGTTCCCATCGCGTTTGCTCTCGTGGATAAAGAGACATTGCACAGCTGGAAATGGTTCCTTAAATACCTGAAAACATTTGTTCTACTTGACAAGGAGACATGCATTATCTCTGATCGCCATACAGGTATTCTTGCTGCTATGGATGTTATGCTTGATAAATTTCCAGGGATGGGAGTGCACCGTTATTGTCTGCAGCACATCAAAGCAAATTTAGCTGGCAATTTTCCTGGGCAGAAACTCAAAAGACCTTGTCAAAGGGCTTGTTCAATGTTGCAAAAAGGGAAGTTTGAAAAAGAATGGATGAATTTAGAAAGTAAAAATAGAGATGCAGCCATATATCTTCAGCAAATCGGTCTTGAGAAGTGTACCCGTTATTGGGACGGGGGATATCGTTGGGGAGAAATGACTTCGAACATATCCGAGAGTTTTAATAATGTCTTAAAAGGTTGTCGGATGCTCCCTATCACTGCTTTGATTCTTGCCACATTGTATAAGACTAACAAGTTGTTTCAGGAAAACATAGATGAAATTGACAAATGCCATTCACCCCTCGCGACGAATCCCATGAAACGGTATGAGGATTACCGTATACATCAGATGGGTCACGAGGTTACCAGATTTAGCAAGAGGAATCAGAAGTACCAAGTGGTCACGTACTCACCACCTGATCGGCCATGGAAGGGTGGAAATATCCATGAGGTAAACTACGCCGCCAGGATGTGCACATGTAACAAGTGGCAGACATACAGGTTTCCTTGCTCCCATGCGCTTGCTGTTGCCAGGTATCTACGTCATGATCCATTACCGCTTTTTGATTCATTTTATAGTAGGGAACAATGGGCTATTCAGTTTTCTGGAGAATTCAACCCAGTCCTTCAACCATGGCCACAAGTGACGTGGCATCTGAGGCCTGATGATACGTTACTCGTATACCATGCTGGCCCAGGTCGGAAGCGTGTGAATCGAAAGAAAGGACTTATGGATTATACGAAAAAATCTGGTAACAAGAGAGTTCAAGTTTGTGGTCGATGTCATCAAGAAGGCCATAATGCCACTGCATGCGTAGTTGAGAAAGTTTGCGCGCGATGTGGAGGATTCGATCATGATACCTTCAACTACGCATTCTCACATCCATCTTCAGACAGGACTCCTTTGAATCATTCTTACGATCAATATGGAATGCATGGTGTACCCCATATGCAGACTGATGATTCTGATGATCAATCTGCAGAATTCTGAGTAGGAATTCAAAGTTTGTGTTTGCGTAATAATCTGAATAATCTTTAAATAGTGGTTCTGGTAGTGTTTGTGTAATGGTTTGATTAATTCTGAGTTTGTATTTGTGTAATAAGTCTAAGAATTCTGAATTTGTATTTGGTATTGGTTTGTGTAATAATTCGAACAATATGCAAGTCTATATTTGTATTTGTGTACTGTCAAAGAACATTAGTAAATGTGAACATTAGTAAATGTTGTAGTTTCTAGACTGTTCCCGGGACCACGAATATTTCGAATAAAGGAAATGCGAACAATATGAAGCTGTCCAGGTCACACCACGTGGCGTCATCTCCTGGACTCCGTATAGTCGATTATTCGCATAAGGGAAATGCGAAAGTTTGTAATCTGGCCACGGGCGCCACGTGGCATCATCTGGGTTAAGTTCGCATAAAGGAAATGCGAACAACTTCAGATCTAAATCTGAAGTACACTTCTCTCCCCGTCGGTTTTTCCCCGGTTTTCACCATTGAAGCCGGCACCTCCTCGCTCCCCGTCGGTTTTTCCCCGGTTTTCAGCCATTGTTCCCGGCGTCGCCTCTTCCACAAAAGGTAGGTAAGTGTTTTGTACTTCATAATGCTTTGTTTATTTTCAGATTTATGTCGTGTTATTTCGTTTTTGTTCTAGTTTATTTATTCAATTGATTTCTTCGCATTTACGGCCGGCGAATTTAGATCGCCCGGAGTTGTTGTCACCGGCGTTGTTGTTTTTGTTGTTGTTGTTGTTGTTGTCGGCCGGCGTTGTTTTTTTTTTTTTTGTGTTTTATTTTTATTTAATGTAGTTAGGGTATTTGTATTATTTTGTATTATTTTTATTTAGTGTATTTGTTTTAGTTTGTATATATTTATTTAGTGTATTTGTATTAGTTTGTATTGTTTTGTATTATTTTTATTTAGTGTATTTGTTTTAGTTTGTATATATTTATTTAGGGTATTTGTATTAGTTTGTATTATATTTATTTAGGGTATTTGTATTTGTTTGTATTATATTTATCTAGTGTATTTGTATTAGTTTGTATTGTTTTGTATTATTTTTATTTAGTGTATTTGTTTTAGTTTGTATATATTTATTTAGGGTATTTGTATTAGTTTGTATTATATTTATTTAGGGTATTTGTATTTGTTTGTATTATATTTATCTAATGTATTTGTATTTGTTTGTATTAGTTTGTATTATATTTATTTAGGGTATTTGTATTTGTTTGTATTATATTTATCTAGTGTATTGTTTTGTATTATATTTATTTAGTGTATTTGTATTTGTTTGTATTATTTTTATTTAGGGTATGGAGACGGGATCATCATCGTCTTCGCAGTCTAGACAATATGACCTCCAGCAGGGTCCTATAGATAAGAGTTTATTGGTCCTTCATGATGATCATAGGTCATTCCATACATTTAGGGGTAATACGGCTTATTTGAAAGAACTTTCCGCATACCGAGTGGATACTGACCTATGGCCTGAACTAGACAAGGCTGCCCCACAGATACATGCCCAAATAGCAAAGTTTGGTCTAGGGCCTCTTTTTCGAATTGGTTCCATTAAGTTAGATTGGGCCCTCATTACAGCCTTAGTTGAGCGATGGCGGCCTGAGACCCATTCATTTCACTTGCCTATCGGTGAGGCGACGATTACTCTACAGGATGTCGAGGTCCTTCTGGGTCTGCGGGTTGATGGCCATGCAGTGGTCCAGGGGACAGTACCTCCGCAGGATGTGGAGTGGGCCGATTATTTAGAGAGTCTGTTTGGATTCCGACGGCGTCCTAAGGCCACGAAGGATAAGGTAGTAAACATCACAGATATAAAGAGACACATTATGACTAATCTGCACCCGGAGATGCTACGAGAGGATATGTACCTTGGCGGGCACGTTGTTTTGTCGGATGGATTTTAGGAGGGTTATTGTTTCCTGATAGCAGCAGAAACAGTTTTCCCCTGGGCCTGGTGGGGTATTTGGAGGACCCAAATACATTTCGGGAGTTTAGTTGGGGTAGTGCTAAACTGGCGTGGTTGTACCGAAATCTATGCACTTCCTCAGTGATCACATTGTCTGGACAGGGTATTTGTGGCTGCTTACTACTCTTACAGGTAATTTCAAACCGCCCTTGTATTTGTATTTGATTGTTAGTTTTTTATTCATTTTATTTTAATTTTTTTTTATTTATTTTTATTTTTCTTATTTGTAATTTTTTGTTAGAATCCTAATATTTATAATTGTATTTTATTTTTAGTTTTTTAATTATTGTATTTGTATTTTTGATTTCACGTATTATTTTATTGCAAAATAGTTATGGGCTTGGGAGCGGATATTGACTTTCCGTCCGGAGTTACGTGGGCCCGTACCAGATCTTCAGGGGTGTCCCTTGGGCAGGAGGTAATTAATTTTCAACTATTCAATAATTATCTTAATTAGTTATATTTTTTAATAATTTTTTTCCGTTTTTTCAATCAAAACTATTTTTTTTGTAGGTGGAACCGTCCTAGAAAAGTGGGAGACATCACACGATTTAATCTAACCGCCTATCGAGACCAGCTTGCGGTTTTGCAAGAACATAATGTAAGTATTTTTTATTTGAACCATCATAACGTATAAATCAATTTATTTTTTTTCTTATATATTCACATAAATTTTTTGTATTATCTGTCCCTCTACAGTTTGTTTGGATGCCGTATTCTCCTGCTATTCTAGCAGACATTGATCCATCTTGCTCTGCCGGCTCCGCCATATGAATGTCCCAGACTTGGCTGCTTTATTTTGGTATCCGAGAGCCACACATCCAGTGCGGGTGTTGCGCCAGTTCGGCTTCTTGCAGCGGGTGCCTGACAACACTTTCATCATGGAGAAAAAAGAAATAGAAAAGTTGCATAAGGAGACGCGTGGTAAGAAATGTCGAGATGACGTCTTACAGAGGTGGGAGAATCGACACAACACCCTTGCAGGTCTTCATCAGACGGATATGACTCTTGAACCCCAGGCAGCACCGGAATATCTAGTGTGGTATCAAAATCACACTGTCACTTTGGTCACCAATCCATCAGACTATCGTCACCCTGTGGTTTTCGTGGATCTGTGAGTCACTACATATAATGGTAAGTTACAGTTCTACTATTTCTTTAATCACACCCATATTAATATGATTTTTATACATATAACTTTCTAAAATGTTATTTCCTATTTTTAATTTACCATATATATGTTCATTTATAAAATATATTTATTATATATTTTTAATTTACCATATATATTTATTTCCTTTTATAATTTTCAGGCCAATTTAGTGCAAAACATGCGGCATATTACTCTAGATGGGCTACAACGTAATCCAGTTGATTCTTGGAATCACAATGCCTTCCTACAGCTGCACGATTTGACACAAGAGCAATGATATCACAAGAAGACATCTGTTTGGGCTGATAGTGAGAACCCAAGCCAAGATTTTGTTCCAGTGACCCAACCAGGAGTATATCCCACCTAGGCCTCCCGGGGACCGACCGAGGCGGCTTCCGGTTAGGGAGTGGGAGAATGAGAAAACTGTGGCCACCTGAATACCGGCGGGCAATCTTCTACCCCCATGTGTCTCCTTACCGTCCATCATCGCCACACCACCATCCTCTCCTCCTTTTGAGCAAATGCATTTTGATTCAGATTTTATTAATCTAGATCCTAATGCTGGGGTTTCTTTCGGACTAGTTACGAGGGTGGTCATCATAGTCAGCATCTAGGTGGTGACGATATCCATCATGATCAGGAAGATGATCAAAATCATGAGGATATTGGGGATCAGGAGCATGATGATGATGCTGATGATGCTGAGCATTCCTCTCATGATCATTATGAGGGCGCTGATCAGGGACAGGGCCCCAGTGATGGTACGATGCCTTTTACACCGATTGCTTTGGGTAAGGGACAGCGGAACATAAAAAAGAAGAAAAAGTGCTGCATGACAGATTCTCAGGAGAAAAAGCGCAAGATGTAGAACTATTAGATTGAATTGTGCTTTTATTTTATGCTATTTTATGACTTTTGTTATTAGTTTTAAGCAATACCTTTCATTTATTTTCATTAACAATTTATTTTGGTTTTATTTAATCTTTAAGATAAAAAAAAAACTTTAAAAGGCAAACATTAAAGAAGAAAATTTCTCAAAAAGACAATATTATGTACAATTTTTTTAACTTACTTTTATACAATACTATCTTTTTCGTCGTGCCAAATTCAAGTTTCCATGTCGCCAAAAGATCATTGTTAGAAGGAAGTGTGGTTTTATCAAGT
The DNA here is from genome assembly GCA_949775105.1 of Oldenlandia corymbosa var. corymbosa. Classification (NCBI taxonomy): domain Eukaryota; kingdom Viridiplantae; phylum Streptophyta; class Magnoliopsida; order Gentianales; family Rubiaceae; genus Oldenlandia; species Oldenlandia corymbosa. The sequence continues at coordinate 5,901,449 of OX459123.1, forward strand.
TTAGCAGGACTGATTATGTCAGATTCTAAAAATTTAGTTTTTTTCCTTACTTTAAATGAATTGATTCTAAGTTTTATTATGTAAAAAATATTATTATCCTAAAATTAATAAATTGATTTTTTGACATTATATTTTTAATGATGGTAAGTTTTTAAATTGAAATCAAATAAAAGTCATTTTTTTTAAAAGCAAACTTGGTTACAGAACGCAAGATTATATTCTAATTTTTCACCGAAATTTTAATTTACTTCTTATTCAAATTTTATTATAAACGCATTATACGATTTCTGTTCACCAAATATAATTTTTAGGATTGCAATTCTATTTAGAACTAACATAAATTTACTTAAATCAAATGAATACTTTTAATTTAGAAAATTTAATTTTCAATTAAAATAGTATTTTTTTGTTGAAATATTACAACATTTTATCAACCAAAATATTTAATTTACAACATTTCATTTTAATACCAATTTAAAGTTAGGAAACAATTTTTAAATGCAGATTTAATACGTTCGCATATGCCATATGCGAAAAGTTAGATTTCGCATACCCCAAATGCGAAGGATTAAATTAATTATAATTATCCAGTTTTAATCCAACGTCTTTAATGCATTGTAATTAATCCACTACATTTTCGCATTTGCTGAACGCGAAAGTTGATTTTTTCGCATTTGCCAAATGCGAGAAACATATTTCTTTCTACCTCCGAAAACCTAGCCATAGTCCTGCTTACACTACTAATTTGGGAGTATATTTGTGTCATTTTTCGAAGCTTCCAATCCTATGCCGGTGGGTATTCAGGATCCTATTTGGAAGAGAATGTGACAGTTGAAGCTCCCAAACAAAACTCTCTTATTTGCTTGGAGGCTATGCAGCAATTTTCTCCCCCATTAAACCTGGCTGCAAGACATGTGACCTTTGATGATAACTGCCCCTTCTGTAATCAGAATTCCGTTACCAATGGCCATATCTTTTTTGATTGTTCATATGCAGTGCAAACATTCAGAATTGTAGGTCTATATCAGCAAATTTCACAACTGAAACGTCCCAGTTGTGAGCAATGGTTTAGAGCAATAATTCTTGAAAACACGTTTGTATCAACATCATTTTTTGTTGCTCTTCTCTCTGGTATCTGGTATGCAAGGAATTCTGCTGTTTTTGAACAAAAAAACATTACCCCTTGGTCTACTGTTCTTCATGCTAGCAGAGTTGTTCAGGACTTGGCTTCTACATCAACAAATCAGGCTAGAGATCTTCCTGAATTGCAAGTGATGAATACTCTTTTTCAACCTGTTGAAAATGCTATCCAGGTTTTCTTCGATGGATCAATTTCAAGCTCAAACTGATGTGCTGGCGCTGGGTTTATATTCAGTCTTCATCAGGACAATTTTTGCATGGTTTGGCTTGTGAATTTCCCGACGTTGTTGACCCTTGTCTTGCAGAAGCGCTTGCTTTACGTAAGGCATTTCTACTTTGTCGAAGACTTGATCTTGTGGATGTTGTGGTTCCAGGAGATTCCTCAATCATAACACTGCTGCTGCTCAAGATTCAAATAGTCCAAGCTCATGTTCCCCAGTTCTTGATGACGTGATATACATGTGCCAAAACCTTCCTGTCCGGAAGAAAATGTGATTGCTCATAACTTTGCCAAATTTGCGAAATCATCTGATGTTATTGAAACAACATGGAGTGACCCTCCAAGCTTTGTAAATCAATCGGTGCTGGACTTTTTCTAATAATATGAATGCAATTCCGTTTTTCTCGAAAAAAAAAATGAAAAATGGAGAAAACTGTTACTCCTACATGGCAAGTGAATTACTATCCAAGTTTCCTCTCTCTGGATTTTCCATTAGTAAATTATATAGATTTATTTGTTATTGATAAATTCTGTAGCAATTAATTGTGAGAATTCTGTAAAAATAAAAAAAGAAAAAAATTGTATCATTGAGCGAATCTTACCATTGTCTCGTTTTCTTGATGTTCATAATTATAAAAATCCGGTTGAGTTTACACTTCTCTTCCTTTATTTCTTTTTTCCGTAGATAAAAAGAAGAAAGGTACAGATCAAAGCAGTCACCATGGACTTTTATTTATAGGATCTATCAGGCTTTATGTTTTCATTAGCAACTGCCCATCTGAATAGATTTTATAAGAGTATTTCTCTGGATCGAGGATCACAGACGATCATGATCCTTTGTTCACTCCAAACAAAATTTGTTAAGATGCGATATTAGTTATTATGAGAAATCTCCAACCCACGAATAATCTTCTCTTGAAGTTTGAAAACAGAATTTGTTGAGATATGATATTTGATATCTTCATAAATCTATCCCTAATATTCCATCAGAGTTTTATTAAAAATAAAATTCAGTAGAATAACATTTGCCCCAATTAAAGTTGAAAATTAATAGAAATTTTTCACATAAGATTTAATCTTATGTGGCATTGATATATGACTTTGGTTTTCTCTCTCGGGAGTTTGCCTTAGTATAGTATAGTATAGTATAGTATAGTATATATATATATATATATATATATATATGTATATATATGTTTTGATACAAAACTATAAGATTAAAGTAAAAAATTACAGAAAACTAACCTTCCAAAAAACAAACTTGTTAAAAGTACTAATATCTTACCTCACCAAATTAAGCTCATGTTTTTTTATGTTATTGTCTTTGTATGAATTAGTGACTGTCAGCTGGAAAAATTTTCACACTATTTACATGATTTGTTCACACAGTTTAACATACGTACGTTGCAAAGAGATTGCTCACATTTTCTTACTTTCTTTCCTTTAAAGTATCACTTTCATCTTTCACTTTCATCTATCTCTTGTAAGTATAAAACTTGATGGTTGAACTTAAATGGTTCGCCAGCTTGTTGGTTCAGTTTCAAGTACATGTGCAACTTACACAAATCATTTTCTTAATTAATTTGATTTTCATCTTCTTCTTCTTCAATTTTGTTATTTTTTTGGGGTTCTGGTTATATGAACTCGTTTTCTTTTTGTCAATTCGGTATTTTCCCTATTTGTTCCTAATTCTAAATTTCCAATATTAATCCGTTCAATTTTCCGAAAGTTAAGCATTTTTGGGAAACTACTTAAATGGTACTAAGCTCATTTCATGACTTCTTTTATACAATATTTATTTATTTGTTACTGATAAATTCTGTAGAGACTAATTGCGAGAATTCCATTAAAAAAAAAGAAAAAAATTGTATCACTAAGTAGATCTTATCATCGTCGCGTTTATCGCGTTTTTCTAGATGTTCATAATTATCAAAATCCGGTTGAGTTTACACTTCTCTTCCTTTATTTCTTTTTACCGTAGAAAAAAAGAAGGTACAGATCAAAGCAGTCACCATTGACATTTATTTATAGGATGTATCAAACTTTATGGTCTCATCAATAACTGCCCATCTGAATAGATTTTATAAGAATATTTTTCTAGATTATGGATCACAGACGATCAGATCATTTGTTCATTCCAAACACAAATTTGTTAAGATGAGATATTAGCTATTATGAGAAATCTCCAACCCACGAATGATCTTCTTTTGAAGTTTCTGCCAGAGTTTTATGAAAAATAAAATTTAGTAGAATAACATTTCACCCCAAATAAAGTTATAAAAAAATAGAAATTTGTCACATCGGATTTAATCATATGTGGCATTGGTAAATGACTTTGGTTTTCTCCGTGGAGTTTGCCTTAGTATAGTATATAGATTTTTTATTTTCTTAAACTTATTTTTATTTATCATCTCTCTATGTACCTTTTACAACCTTTCTTTAGAAGTTTATTCGTATATTTTTCCTATAATATATTGTTTACTTCATATTTTTTCTTGGTTGCATAGTCTCTTGTCACAGGCTCTCCCGACAGCTCCCGCAGCCGCTCGTGCGGCATCCCCAGGGTTTCCCAGTTTCCCATGCAGGATCAGCCTACACCCGCGTAGCCTACTGGTTCGCCCTGCCCCGGACTCATCAGGGGAGCGACATTACCCCCTGACCAGTTGTGTGCTTATCTGCGCACTAATCCCACATGACCATCCCCGCGAGGTGCTACGGGTTCCTCGGGTCCTCTCGCAAGGACCAGCCGCTAAGCCGATAACCTTTCCTTGACGCTAACCCGTCCCCCTGCCCTGCCAGGCAGCAAACTCAGTAGGTACGCAAACCGGTCCCCGGGTATCCTAGTTATCCCAGTAACAAACCTCCCCCACTTAACTTCTAGCATGCCCTCGTGCTAGGTGGGTATAAAAACGACTCGCCCCAAGATCGCATGCCATCTGCTGTGCCCTCTAGCGCCTTTGTGCCAAGCATCCACCTCTCCTCCAGGCGGCAATGCATGTTCAGCTCCTTTTTCTCGGCACAGTGCCTCTGCGTTCAGCACGCACCCATCCTCCAGGTCATGTGCACCCATCCTCCAGGTGATGCCCTCGAGCTTTTCCCAACGGAGGCACACAGCTTGCTCGCACGATGGCTCTGATACCACTTGTCATGGGCTCTCCCAACAGCTCCCGCAGCCGCCCGTGCATCATCCCCAGGGTCTCCAAGTTTCCCCTGCAGGATAAGCCTACACCCGCGTAGCCTACTGGTTTCGCCCTGCCCCGGCCTTATCAGGGGAGCGGCATTAGCCCCCGACCAGTTGTGTGCTTATCCGCGCACTAGTCCCATATGACCAGCCCCGCGAGGTGCTACGGGTTCCTCGGGTCCTCTCATAGGGACCAGCCGCAAAGCCGACAACCTTTCCTTGACGCTAACCCGTCCCCCTGCCCTGCTAGGCAGCAAACTCAGTAGGTACGCAAACTGGCCCCCGGGTATCCTAGTTACCCCGGTAAAATTTCTATTTAAAATTTGATTACCTCTCTTTAAAATTTCTTTTTTTATTTTTTGTTAATCCACCCAAGTGAAGGCCACTTATGTAAAACCTCTCTTACAAGCCCCTTGATGGAATTGAACCCGGATCTAGCACCAGGAAGCACACTTTTTTTTCAATCAGAAGGAAAGATGACATTCAGGTTCTAGCTAACTCAAAAAAACTCATGGGGTATACCCCAGAGGTAAATTTTTGAGCTAGCCAGTGTCATATAGTATAATGCACCCAAGGGGTATACCCAAGGACACCATGAAGCACATTATTCTATTATATCATTATCTTTTATCATATTTTCTAATTCTCTACATAATTTTGCCCTCCATGTAATTATTTTAATTTGTCAATATATTTTTCTTCTACTGTTTGCCTCTCATATAGACCTCTATTCTTTTTTTAAAAACTTTTTGAAAAAACTTTCTCCCTATTGATCTCTATGTTTTGTTTATCATCACAATATTAACTTTTTCTACTATTATATCATATAGAAAAAATATAATGAATCATCTAATTGGTTTATATATATATATACATATATATAAACCAATTAGATGAAATCTACCCTTTGGTTTCAATCTAGTCTATGACAAAGGAGGAAATCTACCCTTTGGTTTCAATCATCAACGAGAGTTAGGTGTATTGGCATAGGTGATCATATTGGGCTTAAGAACTAAATAGCTCAGATTAATGAATTACACTGACTGAGAGGTAGGTAATTTAGTTAATCTAGGACTCTTTATTCTGTCTTAGAGGAATTGTAAAGAATATATGTGTTTGATCAAACAATAAATCATACACAACAGGACTACATGAATCAAAACTGGAAAATAAAGATAGGAAGGTAATTGACCCTTATGCTCTTCACTATGTCAAGTGACTATTCTTACTCTCCCAAGTGACAAATTTGTTTAGCTTGTTCTCTCTTGTTTTGCACAATAATCAGATTTTAAACGGTTAATTGTCGTCTCTGTGGAACGACCCTACTTACCGCTAGCTAATAGTTTTAAGTAGGTTTTTATATATTTCTTTTGAGAGTGTCAACGACTCATTCACCATATAGCAACAAGATCTTTAGGCAAACATGGTGGCTTTCAGGGAGAAGACTCTAAGAGTGCCATGGATGATTATTTTTTTTTTGGGGGAGGGGACTTTAGTGTTATTCAGACATTGGAAGAATATTCAGGCCATTCAGTACAAGATCGAGCAGCAATGGAGGATTTTAACAATTGCATAGACTCATGTGAGTTGATGGAGATTCAAACTGTTCGAGATAATTTTACATGAGGTGGATCAAGACAAATAGGGTGGATTAGCAAAAGGCATGATAGAATTTTATTCTTGGACGAATGGGTAGCTTTGTTTGAAAACTCTTCAATTCAAATCTAAATCGTACAACCTTGGACCATTGTCCATTGCTTCATTAATCCAGTCCGATCGCGGAATCCATGCCAAGAGTTTGTCGGTTCTAGGAAATGCGGTTTAGACAAAGTGATTTTCTGAATGTTGTAGGTGACAGCTGATTACGGTTAAATTGTTATATAAAAGCAATGCAATTTACTCTCTAATTAGTTGAAAATCTGGGGTTGCTTCTTAGAAATTATGCATACTACTTAGTAAGTTTTATGTTTTTGTGAAGGGATGGACCTGAGTGAACAAGTGATGAAAAATAGGGGCTTATGGAGCAATAATTGAGCTGCTGATTTCAGAATTAAGGAACATGGGCTGAGCTGGTCAAAAAAAGCAACTCCAAAACACAAGATACATTGGGGGTTGACAAAAGGTATCCCACACTAGAAATTGAAGAGCATGCTTGTCCCCTTGAATGGAGAACTAGCCACCCACATTGAGCAATACTGCTGCTGATACTATTGCTGGAAGAATAAGCAAGAGACCAGTCAATTTGGGGTCCAAGACACAAAGCATTGGGGGAATAAAAAATTACACAAGCATGGGATAGCTCTCGAGGGAGAGGAACTGGAACAAGGCTCTATAAAAAGAGGGGAGCTGCATTTCCAGAAGAATCAATCCATCTCTGCTTCTCTCAGTCGACTAGAGCACACAGAGAAACTCCAGAAGGAAGGCAAGAGCAAGGAAGAAGAACAGCAACTCAGCAAGAGGCAGAGTTAAAGAGCAGTCAGCCCAGCCACTGGTTCACTCTCCTGAGTGAACTCTGTCACTCCCAGGAGTGACGCCTTGAATTGAATAAGCTGTCTTCTTCTCTTAACTGTTAGCTTATATTTCATTTCATTGATGCATACTTCGATGATGTATGTTGAAGTAGTAGCAGTAGCATCAACTAGTATGAGTAGCTAAATAGCTTCCAGGAGTTAATCTCCTCAACCTATATTATAGTGTTGTAATGCACTGGTTTTGTTCTATGTTTTGAAGTTGAAAGTGTTTCTACATTCAGTTACTTGATCTCTAATTGAATGCAAGCTAGAACTAAGAGAAATCTGGAAGGATAAACTTGGTTTGGATTATTTCAACTTCAACTTGTGACATAGAGGTAATAATCTATGGTTTTAACTAAGATAGGAAGCTACTTAGTTGACATGAGCATTCATATAAGCCTGAGATCTTCATGACTTTTTAACTGGACTCAATCATTGGAAAATAGATTGTTAAAGTTACAAGGATGACTCTAGGAAAAATGGGAACTGACTTAGAGTTACATCTGAGCTGAATGAACAAGAACTTAACCATTAAAGTGCAATTTACAACTGCTGCAACAGGAAGAGGAGATGAAAAACCCTGGTCTGTACTCCCCTGAGTGAACGTTTTCATTCCCCTGAGTGACACCTTGTCTGAACTGGTAGTCTGTCAACAACAAATTAGGTGATTTAGTTGTCCTCGTGGGATCGACCTAGCTTCCATTATCTATAAAAATTATAATCCAGCTAGTATTTATTTTTGGCAAATTCGGCACACACCAACAGCTGGAATTAAGCTTTGGAATCATATGGCATAGTGAAATTTTCCTTGAAGCTAAGACGATTAAAGCTTAGATTGAAGGAGTGGAACAAAGATACTTTGGAGATGTATTTGAGAATTTGAAGACGGCTGAAGAGGAAGCTCGAATGTTGGAATAAAAGATGACCTTTACGGATCCAAAGTAGATTGGAAAACTCTGCAAGCATCTAAAGCAATTCTTTTATTGAAATTAAAAGAACATGAGAATTATTGGAAGAAAAATGAAGAGTGAATGGCTTAGAGAGGGGATACGAACTCATCCTTTTTTTCATTCTTCACTTGACGAAAGAATATTTAAGCTAGGAATCTATAAAACTTAGTGGAAAAATGGAACATGGATTTTGATAGAAAGTAATAGATATACTGATCCAGTTATTAAGTCAATCTCAATAAGTATTTGGATGTCCGTCTTTCTATACCCAAAATGGTTAATCCAAGTTATTAATAAACCATGTAGCTAGACCTTATAAACTGATCCTTTAATCCACCATCCATCGATGGGATTCAAAGTTGCTAGCTTGACATGCTAGCTTATTCATGGGGCTCTCTGCCCCCAAGGATCCTTGCATCCTCGCAAGTCCCGACACGCAAAGCACACACAGTTGGCCCCGTTCCCTTAGAACATATGTGTTTCATTTGTCTCACATCCTATCAGCTGTGAGTTTTCTTTGCACTTGTCTCCTAATCGTGAGCTCAGAGGTGGGTCTACATCCAGACTAGGTCGGTTTTGATACCAATTGTAACAATCCAGCTATTAGGTCTGTCCCAATAACTATTTGGGTGCTCGTCCTCGCTATACCAAAATGATTAACCTAAATTGTTAGTAAACCAGGTTCTTGACGCAAATAAATTGATCCTTCAACCCATCAGTCATTCATGTGGGATTAAGACCTGCTAGCTTGACATGCTAGTTTATTCACGGGGCTTCACAATAGAGGATGAATCAATTTTGTTCTTTTAAAAACTTTTATCAGTTGAACCTTGTGGAGAATCCGAAGAGGCACAACCTGAGTTTTTATCGCACATTCCTACTATTCTTGATGATAATGATGGGGCTGCTCTTCTGCAACCAATTACCATTCAAGAAATTCATGATGCGATTTTTAATTTGGATCCTACTAGTGCTCTAGGTGTTGATGGCTATGGTGGAGAAATTTAAAGACGATATTGAGACAATATTTCCTCATATTTTTCTTGAAACTTGCGAGAAATTTATGTTAGGAATTCCATTTTCCAAGGACAATTTCTATGGCATTGATACCGAAAAAGAACACCATATCAACATTTGCGGATTTTAGACTAATAAGTTTGTATATTTTTTGAATAAAATCTTTATTAAGTTTCTGACAGAGAGGTTAAAGTTGGTTCTACACAAGCTTATTTTGGAGGAACAATCTTTTTTTTTTCTGGCCAAGACATAATGAATAACATCATTTTAACGCAGGATTTATGTCAATTCATAAATCATAGAGCTGAAGGTAATACGATTTTAAAATTAGACATGATGAAAGCGTTCGAGAGTTTCAAGGGGGTGGGGTGGGATTGGATTTATCGAATTCTAACCCATTTCACTTATTCCATATCCCACCCACCAAACATCAAGTAAAGGATTCAATTCATTCCATGAATATAATTACATGCAAACAATAGCTACTTAATTTAATCATTAAGTTGACTTGTTGACTTTGCTCTCATGACTGTGGGAGAAAACACCTTTAGTGTGTGACGCCAACCTTGATTCTTCGACGTGATTTCATGTCTGCCAGGATCGAAGAAAAAGAGTAAAGCAACTGACAGTGAAGATCAGTAGCAGCCAGAAGCGGAAAGAACTCATATGGGAGGTTTCGTGCAGAGCTCAGCTATTGATCACGTAAGCTCAGCTTGACCTAGATCTGACTTGAATTTAGCAAAATCCTTAGAGAAAGTGGGGAATTATCGTGTCATTGAGGTTGGTGAAAGCTCAGGGAGCTCATATTTAACTAGATCTGGGAAGAAACGGGAAGAACAAAATAATACAGTGAAAAATGTATGGATAGATTTTGACCCAAAGCAGCTAGGTGTGGATAAGAAACTCTCACATATTGAGCCTTCTTTGGTCCATGATCGAGTGATTAGTAAAGTAACAAAGGAAGAAATTCAGACAGAGGTGGAATATTGGCGAACCTCAGTGGCGTGTTATGTTCTAGGTGCCAATCCTCTATTTCCTGTCATAAATGGATTTATTCGAAGGAATTGGGGGAACTGTGGTATTAATAAGGTGGTGTTATTAGAGAATGGAATCTATGTGATCAGATTCAAAATGATGGAGGCAAAGGAAAGTATCTTCAAGCATAGTATATACCTCTTTGATAACCAACCTTTCATTGTAAGGGAATGGTCAGTGGAGAAAGAGCTTAGAATGGATGATATCAAGTCTATTCCAGTTTGGGTGCAACTTCCCAAGTTGAAACTCAGGTACTGGAACCCTATAACCTTGAGTAGAATGATGAGTACGATAGGCATACCTATGGAAATGGATGATATAACGTCAAGGAAGCTCAGAACAACATTTGCTCGAGTATTAGTTGATTTTAAAATTGCTGATCAGATACCAGAATCCATATGGTTTGAAGATGAAAATGGACAATTGCAGGAGCAGCCTATTGTCTTTGAATGGAAACCAGTACAATGTGCTAATTTTAAAGGATTTTGTCATATAGAAAAAATTTGCAAGCGTCCAGTTCCAGAAGCTTGGAAGCCAAAAGCATATGGTAATAGCCAACTAGTACAATCAGTCAAGGAGAATCCTGAAAACTCACAGAAAGAAAGGCCAGGGAAGGAGAAAACTGATAAAGAAGAGAAGAGTGGTGGGATGAGGAAGGTAAATAGCCAAAGGATGAGAAGTCCAAGTGGCAAAGGAAGCTCAAGTGAGTCTGAAAGTGAGAATAAGGCTGATGGAGTTAGAATACAGAACCAGAAGGGGATTAAGGTAGTAAGTGGAAGAAATTGTGAGAAAATGAGCTCTATTAACATGATCTGTTCTACTGATGCTAGTAACCGTAATATAGGGTCTAGACATCATGAGTTGGAATGTAAGGGGACTTAACAGTCCCCTGAAACATAGAGAGGTCACTACATACTTCTCTGTGAATAAGGTTGGGTTTGCTGGTATATTAGAAACCAAGTTAACAGGAGAAAAAGCAAAAGAAGTGGAATCAGTATGATTTTTGTAGTAATCATGAAGGCAACGGCAAAGGCGGAATTCTGGTATTATGGAAGAAAGATGAGTATGAGGTCAGGATACAGGCTATTAAACAGCAATATGTCCATTGCTGGGTAAGAAATCAAAATAGCAATACATGTTTTTATGTTACAGTGGTGTATGCAGATTATTTGGCCCAAGGGAGGATTACACTATGGGAGGAGCTGGAAAAGATTGTAGATCCATTCATAGGAGCATGGTTAATTTGGGTGATTTTAACTGCGTGATCCATACTGAAGAAAGATTAGGAAGGAGAAATGAAGTTAGTTATGATGCATATAACGGACCTACCGATCAAACTGGAAATATGGGTTTCTCAAGGCCCAAGAGATTTTAAGTGGGAAGCAATCGGGAGAACAAATCAAAACAAAGACAAAAACGGAAAAATGAAGTAAGAGAAAATCCAACTTGGATCCCTACACAAACAGCTAATCAAGTCGCACCTTCACCAACAATGGCAGCCAAGGACAAGAAGTCAGATGCAGCCCAAATGGAAAGTGATGTTATGAGCTCAAGTGCTCAGGAAGCCTGAGATGAAATAGGCATCTCAGAAGAAATAGTTCTAGACAAAAATTCAGAAAACACTGTCATGGAACAAAGAATTGTAAGCATTGAGGAAAATAATCAATTTGAGGGTGATCATAAGGTAGCAGGCTCCCATATGGTGGTTAATTTACCTCATCTTAGACGGCCCCTCAAGTCCAAAAATAGCCCGCCAAGATATTCATCGAATTTGGTTAAGCCTCCAGATCCATCAAAACAATTTCATATGAAAGCAAAATTGAAAATCAAGGGATAAGAAGAAACAACTCTCACAACTCAATATGCTATTTTGAAGAGGAAAATAGCCGCAGTTTTTATCCCCTCTGAACAATTAGTTAGCACTCTATTGAATAGAGGTGGTGGATTTTGGGTAACTTTTGGTTTTTCTCTGTTATGTTCCAGGGGAACTAGGTTTCTTTCCGTAGGATAAGTTGGAGCATCCAATTAGGATTCCTTTTGTAATCTTATAAGCAAAATGTGCTTCCTCCATAAGTCCAAAAAAATAATAATAATAAATTTTAAGCGGCTGGCGATGTGGGATAAGAGTGTTTTTTCCCCTTCTTCTTTTCAAACTATCAACTTACCCTTTACTTTTCAGCCACTTTAAATTCAAATCAAATACTTTGAAATCCTTTATAAACTTGTATTGTGTGACTACAAATATTAGTATACACAAATTCTCCAAAATCTAAGTTTTTCTAATCCTTATATGTCGTGAGAAATCAATAGAAACAACCGAATGTACTTACCCATAACTCTCTTAAACGTTTTTTTTTCTTTTAAATTATTTTGAATAAAATAATTTCCGGAAGTTTCCGGGTACATACTTACCTCCTTAAAATAAGTTTCGTCCTCGAAACTTGGTTGTTGTCTCTGAGATTGATGTTTACATTCTTGTCTAACGATTGCCTTGTTACTTCTTTTATTTCGTATAATTCGTTCTTCATGTGGTGAATTTTCTTATACTCGAGTTATGAGGCATGCAGTGACCTTCTTCAAATACCATCATTCAATGAGGCAGCTCACCAACTTACTATAGTTTTTTTTATACGTTAACCCGATTTCTTGCATTTCTCAATTTAGTTATTTTCTTGCTTGCTAAAAAAATAATGTCTTCAAGGTAACAATAATGAGGCGTTTTACTACCTAAGGAGTCAACTCTTAGCTAGAAATTCTTTTTAAAAAAGTTACCTAAATAGTTTAAACACCTTCAAAATATTATAATATGTTTACAACCTTAGTCTAAGACTCACTGAACTCTTTTGTTCGCAGATGATGCAGTCAAAATTGTTCCAAATAGTATTATTTTTACAAATTTCTAAAAATGATTAGAACGTGGTTATGTGGTTTTTGTCGCTCCAATATAGTTAACGTGACTTCATTATTGTTTTGACTATACACATGAGCAACGTTTTTTTTTTTCTCTTCTTTTCTGTAAAACAGTAATTAATCTGTGAATTCATCTATTAATTCAAGCCACCTTTTTCTTTCATACTCACTTCTTATGCGATACCTCTTTAAGTTATTTTTGTTAATTTATGCACATTAAAAAAAATGTACTACTTTAGGTGTTATTTCTCAACTGCTTATGATAAATTTAATACATTTCCCCATTTCTTGATTAATTGTTAGATTATTATGGAATTTCAAAAATTACAAGACATATTTTCTCATACTTGATGGCTATAAGAACTTCAACCTTATTCCACCTCTTTAGATTGTTGGTTCGTATTATGTAGCACTTGTTCTTCAATTAAAAATTATAATGAATACATGTTATTCTTTTCCTCAAACTCTATTCATAAGTTGGTGGTTCTTTAACTTAGATATCTTTGGTTTAAGTTCTCTAAAAGAAATAGTTATTTACTACTTCAATAATACATAAAACCAACAATGGTGCCTAAATATTTCAAAAATCTTGTAGAATCATCGAATTAATTTTTTTTTCTTCTTCTCTCTTGTATTTCTTTTAGAGGAGAAGCAATAACAATCTATATGTTGATCATTTGAGCTTTACAGTTTTGAGAAACTTCAATGTTTCACTAAACTCACAAGTTCATTGATGGTCATTAACTTAATATACTAGTAATTCAAGTTATTCAACGACATTTTATTTTATCTAACAATACTCAATATATTCCACAGCATTTTACCCAAATCTTAGGTTGGCATAATCAATCCCATATTACGAGAAGAACTTCAATGAGAAGGACTTTTATTTGAATTATCATTAATAAATCTCAATTTTATTTTATTTTAATTATGATAAAATTTTCCTACATCCTATCTCTTTCTGCTAAAACTATCTCTCTTGAATATTTATAGCCGTCATGATCATATGATCTCTTCTAGTGATTAATCATTCCAATCATTGATATTATTTTACGATACAATTTAAGACATTGTAGATATTAGAAAACTTTGTAATTACCACGTGGTGTTTTTGACTCTCATCTCTTTTGGCTTAAGTGTTTGTTTTTATTATTTATTAGATCTTATAAAAAAAATGATCCCATTCTCCTAAAATACATTCCAACGCCTACTGTTTCACTCAATAAAGAAGAAAAATAATAATAATAATAATTTTGGTATTACTATGTAATATGTTTTTTTCTTGCTATTGTTATGAAATCATTCTTTTATATGTTAACTGTTTTCATCTATTTATTTTGCAATTATACCATGATGTATTAAACTCTATGGAGCAGTTATATAAAAACCCATCAACAAACTTGGGCACGTACACACTCAAACCTTTTCAGCTAATGTTAATAACTTATAAGTAATACTACATTAATGTTCCTAAATTCCATAACCCTCCAATGTAAAGATGTAAGTATAGATTATTCTGGGAACCAAACCCACTAACTATTAGTTTTAATTAACTCATTTTGAGCTAATTACTCATTACACCATTTAGTATATTAGCTTCTTCAATTACGTACAGGTAAAAGTAAAATGGTAAAAAGAGCGTAATTAATTCTCCTTAATCATTTCTCAAATAAACGCTCATGAAAATAAATCCTTCATAACAATGTTATTTCATGAGTTACCAAAAATTCATATAATACTTTATATAAGGCAAGATTTACCACGCACTCAATCCAAATCTTAGAAAAGCTAGACGTGCCTTTATGATTCTCTTTCACTAAAATTATTATCGTGATTTAATTAATTTTATTGTATTTTGGGACAAAACCCACTTTTGGTTCCAAAATTTTTGGGGGTAGCAGGACCCAATCACCACAAACTTCTACTCAACAAAATTTGTCAGCCAATTTTATTTTTATTTTGAAATTAATGCTTAAAACATTCATTATTACTCCTTGCGATTTTACAGGATGTTTATTAGGTTTGATCTTACTATAAGTTTTAAGTGTTAATCTTAACAGACCATACACTATGTTCATATAACTTATTGACCCGAGGTCCGAACTTAGAGTAAGATTCAATCCTAAAGCTATTGATCTGTTACCATTTCTTTCACGACCCGAACTAGGGCCTAGTTGACATACCACAAGTACAACAAAGAAATTTTTTCAATGTTATACAAGTAAGGCACTTACTTCTTCTTAACTGTCTGAGTCACTAAAATATTTCCCGAAATGACTAACATTTTCTTTTTCTAAACAACATTCTACCTTGCATTCCAATGGAAACTAAACTATTATAGTACTCATAGAAATTTTCTTTTAACTCTCTGTTGTATATGACAAAGTCTACCATTCTTCCTCCTCAAACTTCCTTCACAGCCACCATCAACATTGTCCCTCGAATTATCTAATGGGGGGGTCAGTACATGCATATTCAAATACTTACATAAACGTAGAAAACATTTCACGGAAGTATGTTCATAGGAAAACATTTCATCATAATCATTCATTTTTACTTTCTAAAAAATTGAGACATTGCTATATACTTCATTGACGTAACCTATGCACAGTTCCGAATTTAACCCCTCTGAAAATTAGGACACTTTCAACATTAAGGCTTTCCAACCCATCAGTTACTTTAGGGTTTGGGCTTTCCAACTTTTTCACCCCTTTTTTATTTGCATTTGGATTTGGGCTTCCCAGCTTTTTCATCCACTTTTACAGTTACTTAGGATGTACGCTTTTCAGCTTTTTCATCCACTTTTACATTCACTTTCGTGATCACTACCACAATATCGTACATGCTTAAGTCTGAACTTTAAATCGTAAATCATAAAGAATTTATCACATTCCGTGCATAAAAAAGACAAATATTTAGTCCACGTAAGTATTTAAACAAGCATGTACTTCGTGCGAGGGAATACACCTTAATTTAAGCAACTTCTTTTCCTTCGGACAAATCATGATTCTTTTTTTTTTCACCTAATGTCATACATATGTCTCGTTTAGTATACCAATACCAGTCAAGTATATTTAATCACTTCCTAACCTACCTTCATTTTAAATAATTTTTACCGAATTTACTAAATTAATTTTATCTTTTATAATTTATTTAGTATGACTAGTCGACTTTGAAATAAAATAAAATAATTAATTGTAATATTCTAAAATTAATTGAAGCTTTGAATACTTAATCATGTTATATAATAACTTGAATATTTTTCTATAATTTTTACTAGCCCTACGATGGAATAAAAATTATCTAATTTATTATTAGAGAAAATTACCTTAACGGTGATTAGAAACTTAACCCATACATTATTTAAATTTCACCTACACATATATTACTAAATTTTATCATGAAACAAAAATATTACATATTATTTAAAATACATGTTTCATAATATTATAAGATTTTACTAACATTTTATAATTAAATTTAAATGATGTATTAAAAGAAATGGGTTAAGAATTACCTCGACGATGAATTTTTAGACAACCAATCTTTTAGATTAAAAGAAATCTCAAACTAGTTTGGGTTCTCTTTAAAGGTATTTTGGGCCTTGAAGACTCCATTGGTGGTTGTTCCTTCTTTTGTCGAAGCCCAATACTTTTTTGTGGGTTAGAAGTCTAATGGGAGCCTCCTATTTATAGTGTGAAATTGGTTCTTATTTTTAAGCAGCTGGCGATGTGGGACAAGAGTGTTTCTTCCCCTTCTTCTTTTCAAACTATCAACTTACCTTTTACTTTTTAGCCACTTTAAATTCAAATCAAATACTTTAAGATCCTTTATAAACTTGTATTGTGTGACTACAAATATACACAAATTCTCCAAAATATAAGTCTATCTGATCCTTATATATCGTTAGAAATCAATATAAGCAACAGAATGTTTTAACGCACAACTCTCTTAAACTTTTTTTTTTCTTTTCAATTATTTGATAATATAATTTCCGGAA
This sequence comes from Oldenlandia corymbosa var. corymbosa, assembly GCA_949775105.1. Lineage (NCBI taxonomy): Eukaryota > Viridiplantae > Streptophyta > Magnoliopsida > Gentianales > Rubiaceae > Oldenlandia > Oldenlandia corymbosa. The sequence goes on from OX459123.1 coordinate 5,918,418, forward strand.
TATTCAGGATATTACATTAGGTAATGGTGAATGGTTTAATCAGTTCAGTAAAGCATACACTACAGTTATTGCAGCTGGGATATCGAAACATAATGCACTTATTATAAGATAGGGAGATGAACCACTTGAAGAAAGAAAACCATTTAGGTTTTTTAATATGTGGATACAAAGTACTGAGTTTCAAGGCATTGTTCAGGAAGTTTGGCAGAGGGAAGTCAGAGGTACTAAACAGTTTTGTATTGCTAAGAAGCAGAAGATGTTGAAACAGCCATCAGAGAGTTAAACAGAAGAAAGTTTGAGAATGTGGAGGTGAAATACCAAGAATGTCAGAATAAATTGGTCGAAATTCAAGACCAGCTTAGGAATGATCCTGAAAATGAGCCAATCCAGCAGGCAGAAAAGCAAGCTAGGGATGACTACATAGAGGCTAGCAGAAATGTAATGTGATTTTGGACACAAAAACTTAAAGGCAAGTGGGTACAAGAAGGAGATGTAAACATATACTTTCATGCAAGCCTAAAGGAAAGGAGAAGTAGAAGTCAAATTAGATCCTTCATTAACAGTGAAGGGGAATTAGAGGAAGAATACAGAAAGTAGAAGACCATTTTGTGCATTATTTTGAAGAATTTCTTGGAAGGAGTGTGGACCATACACGAGCGGATAGTAAAAGTCCTTAGTTCAGGGTTTAAACTGTTTGTAGACCAGCAGATACTCCTGACTAAAGATTTTACAAAAGCTGATGTAAGAGAAGCAATCTTTAGCATAGATGGAAACAAGAGTGCTGGTCCAGATGGATACAACAATGAATTTTATAAAAGAGCATGGTGCACTATTGGGGATGAGGTTAGTGACGCAGTGTTGGAGTTCTTCAGGACAGGTAAACTACTGAAACAACATAATACTACCTTGATATCATTGATCCCTAAGAATGCTAGCCCTTAAGATACCACTAAATATAGACCTATTTCATGTTGCAACACTCTTTATAAGTGTATTACTAAGATGATTTGTAAGAGGTTGAGCCTTATTCTGCCCGTATTAATAGATTTGAACCAAGGAGCCTTTATTAAACAAAAACTTATACTGCATAACATCCTTCTATCCCAAGAGTTGACCAGGAAGTATAATAAGAAAGATGCTAAACCAAGCTGTATTATGAAATTGGATTTAAGGAAAGCATACGATTCAATCAGTAGGGAATTCATAGAGGAAATGCTGAATCAATATGCTGAATGGATTGTACATATTCCCGGAATCTGAATGGCAATATAAAAGGTTTCTTTCAAGGAGGAAGGGATTAAGACAAGGGGATCCTATGTCTCCCTTGATCTTTGTGATGGTAGTGGAATACTTAACAAGATGTTTTAAGGATAAGGTGGAAAAACGAATGCTAGCTCTTCATCCTTTCTGTGAGAAGCTCAAGATTACAACATTATGTTTTGCAGATGATTTACTAATTTTTAGGGCAGCAGAAGTCAAAACAGTGAAGGAGATAAAGAGTATTATTGATCACTTTGAAGCAACTATTGGACTAAGTATTAACAACTAGAAATCTAATCTTTACAAGTGGAAATTCAGTAGATTATGGAGTTCAAAGTTGGCCAGTTTCCTACGAAATATCTAGGAATGCCAATTTCACCAACAGCTTGGAACCAAGGGGAGTGTCAGATGATGATAGATAAAGTTGCTACAAGGATAAAATGATGGTCTTCCAGGCATTTATCTTATGTAGGAAGGACTGTGTTAGTGAATTCTGTGTTGTTAAGTCTAAACTCATACTGGGCTAGCATATTTTTGATACCTCAAAAGTGTCATTCAACAAATCACTAAGTGTTCTAGCTAGGGCAAGAAAGTTAATGGAATAGCTAGATCCTTGGTTGCTTGGGATTTGGTTGTAGAATAAAAAGGAGATGGTGGTCTGAATGTTAAAGAACCAGGAGCATGGAACAAAGCACTCATGGGGAAGCAATTATGGGATATAGCTAGTAAGAAGGAGAGCCTATGGGTGAAATGGGTTCATATATACTACGTGAAGCAGAAGAATTGGTGGGAGTACAAAGCACCGTAAGATAGTTGCTGGCACTAGAAGAAGATCAAAGAGTTGCTAAAAGCAGGCATTCATAATGGTAAATGGCTGAACAATGGAGGGAAGGATTACAATGCTAAAAGTGGATACATTTGGCTTAGAGGAAAGCAGACTTGCTGGAGGGCTGCAAAGATCATATGGACATCAGTTGGAGTACCAAAGCATAATTTTATTAGTTGGTTGGCTTGGCAGGATAGGTTGTTGACTGTGGAAAGATTAAAGAAGATGGTTGTACAAGTCAATGAGCCAAACTGTGTGTTGTGTGGTAAAGAGGAGGAGACAGGCAGACATTTGTTTATGCAGTGTGAGTATACTGAGGAAATATTGAAAGGAGTTCAAGCCTGGTTAGGGATCAGGAAGGAGGTCAAAAAACTAAATACAGGAAGATTGTGTAACATATGAAAATATGTACCTGCCAAGCAGAAGCTTATGTTTGCATGCTTGAATGCAACAATGTATGGTTGGAAAGAAACAATAGAGGGTTTGAGAGTGTTGCGGAACTAGCAGAACACAGAATGAACAAGATAAAAAATGAGATGAAATTTAGTCTTGAGCTTGAAGAAGACAAGAAAGAATGCTTGTTTGTTTAGCTTTTTGAGATGAGTAGCTTGTACAAAAAGAAATGTAATAGTCATACGTAGATAGTAAAGTTATTGGAGTTGTGATCAATACAAATTTACATTTTACCAAAAAAAAAAAAAAACAGCTCCTTAATTTATTTCATTCAGTAAGTGTTGCGTATATATGGGTATGTATGAGTTGACCCTTCTCGCGCATTACATTTGTTTTTTTTTTTCAGAAAAAGCACCTGAGTTTTATTATTGTTTTTTTATATAGATTTAATTATTATATTATTATATAGATACAATTTTCTCTTTTTTTTTTCAAATTATCAAATCTTTTAATCTATAAATATTTAGAAAGCATATTATATATCACTTAAATATACACGATGAGATCTTTTTATTAACATCCATGATTATTTTTGCCTAAATCCTAAACTCAATCCTAAAACAAAAATAATAAGAAACATTAATCTAGTTTGAATTTAAATATTTTAATCCAGTTCGAAATGATTAAAATTCTAAAATCTAGTCATATTGTATCAATCAATAAACTCTAACCGTTAGAGGATGCTTAAATTCTTTGCAAAAAAATAAAAAGAAGTAGAAAAATTAAATCCAGTTCTATTTAAGTATTTTGGTTAACTTAGAGTCTTGTAAATTCAAAAATCTAGCCATGTTGTGTCTATCACTAGATCCTAACTATTAAAGAGTTTCTTAAACCTCCAGGGAATTAAAAATAAAAAGAATGAAAAACACTAAACCTAACCTAATCAAAATGTTTAACTTAAAAAATTTAGACGTGTTGATCTATCACAACATTATAACAGTTAAAGTGATAGTTAAAACTTTAGGGGGGGGGGGATTTTAAAAATGAGAAACATGGACCCGAGTCAAATTTAAGCATTTTCATTAGATTAGGACATGAGACCATAACGTAATAAAATGCATAATTCTAAAAATCCATTCGAATTGCGTCACTAACCATTAAAAAAAATACTTAAACCCCTAGGGAAAATTATATATATATATGTATATATATATATATAACCTGCATCTACATGACAATTAAACTACATTTTACATGCTTAAATTACATCTACATAATAATTAAACTATATCTATATGCTTAAATTAGATTTACATAACAATTAAACTACATATACATGTTTAAACTAAATGTGTTTAAATTAAATCTACTTAACAACTAAACTTCTTATACATGATTGTTTTATGGTAAAATGTAAATATTTTTATAGATGAACTTTCATGAACATATTTACAACCAAAACTACTTTTCTACTTCAACTATACATCAAAATTAATATAAAAACTAGCCAGAATTTGTTGTTCAGCCATACTTAACTTTCTATTAAGAGATCCTCTGATACGCCATTTAATTCCCCTCTGAATAAGATGCACTATATCTGTTGAACCGCTACTAATACCAGCAAAGAGTCACTTGTTTCTTTCCTCTGTTTCATGGACTTCTAGATGTGTCTTAGTTTTGTCGCCACCTTGTCCATATCAATGCCAACCATTTGATACCTAACCATCTTTTCACGTAATCAATATTGTCAGTTGCAAATGAGCAGATAAAAAATAGATGTTGATGACTCTTAGGTGCTGCTAAACATAAGGGATACAATGTATCATTGATATAGATGTTCATTCGAATTAATCGATCTTTGGTCAATAATCGACTCTTTTACATCAACCAAACAATACAATAATATTTGGGAACATTCAATCTAGACCATATAGTTCCCACGTCCAGCATTTTATCATATTCTCCCCTCAGCCACCGATAACCTTCAACAATAGAATAGCATCTATTTGGTGAGTACTTCCATTTGCTATCAATAAAACCATCTAGACCTTTGTCTATCAATTTCAAAATTTGTTTCCAATACCAGTTGGCATCTTCTTTCAGCATTGCGTCCAAATTGAATCATTCTTCAAGTAAATAGTATGAATCCATTTAACCCAAAGTGTATATGCTTTAGCAGACAAGTTCCAAACTTGTTTAAGTGTTGTTGCTTCATTCTCTAATAGTATATCCTTAATATTTAGTTCCCCTTCACCCCTTTTCCTGCATACAAAGTCCCAAGATAAAAGAGGAATAGCCCTACCAAATTCCTTCAACCCCAACGAAATTCACGACAAGTTCTGCACAACTTTTTAGTAATGCTTTTAGGAGAAATAACGGTAGTAGACCAGTAAAGTTTCAAAGACAAGTACATGATTTATTAGTTACAATCTTCCTTTGTAAGATAGATGTCGAGTGCTCCAATATTTAATTCTTACCACCATACATTGTATAATCTGCTCACAATCTAGTTTAGACAATTTTCCTTGGGGATAAAGGAATCCTTAGATATTTGAAAGGGATCCTTCAATCTCTCACACAGGATCTTTGAAATACACTTATAGACCACATTGCAGCATGCAATAGGCCTTTACTCACTTAAATTTTTGAGTGATTAAGACTTAGGGATCAATGCTAGCATTGTAGAGTTCATTTGTTTCAACAAAAAACCAGATTCAAAGAATTCAAGTACAACTCCAATAACGTGTTTACCCACAATGCTCCATACAACTTTGTAAAATTCACTACCATACCCATCTATCCCTAGACCTTTGATACTATTTCTGCTCCATATTGCACTTTTTACTTCTTTTTCAGTCACAAGGTTTAACAAACCAAATTGCTGGTCCATACTCAGTCTAGGACCTTGCTGAAAAACTTCTTTGTTATCTATCCTTTTATCTGTTCTTCGTCCCAACTAGTTCTCGAAGAAATCTACGAATTTTCTACTTGTGTTCAATTACTTTCTAGTGGTCCATCCAGTTTAACAAAAGGCCATATTCTATTTTTCATCGCTTTCTTCTTCAATTTAGCATGCACGAAAGTTGTATTTGCATCACCTTTTTGTTTCCATTCTTCTTTTAATTTTTGCATCATGAAACTTTCTACAGCCTTGCACAAAAGAGTCTCTGCTGACCTTTTTCTCTATCATTTGAAGGTTTATATCATCACAGTTTAAATACATCTCGTGTTATATGTTTTACAAATTTAACAAAGGTGATTGTGCTCTATACACCTTATTTTAATGCTTCAAAGATCACTTAAGTCTATTCAATTTTCGCACTAATTGACACATTTTTGTTCCCGTCACAAGTTCTTCCCAGCTTTGCTGGACCATAGGTAGGAGTCGGGGATTCAAGCTACACATGTTAAAGATCTTGAAAGGTTTTGGTGTCCTCTGCAGCTCACCCTTCAGTTGTACAATGTACGGCGTATGATCAGATTCCTTTAGCTAACATAGTAGCAATAGACTGATCATATTGACATACCCATTCTCCGTTTACCAGAATTCGATCAAATTTGTTATGATTCTTGCAGCACCTACTTGTTTGTTGCTCCATGTGAACTTGTATCCATGTTATTCAAATTTCTAATTCACATAAGTCAATACACCTTCTAAACTCATGTATTTCATTTAGTGTTACAGGATTTCCTTCTTTCACCCGCATTCGAAACATTGTTATTATTTCCTATTATAATTCAAGCTTCATAACCTTTGCAATATCAATAGTTCTTCCCATAAATTAGATCTCTACTTGTACACATGGCAGTGAAGAAAAAACCTACTGAGTAATGGACTTATTGCATCCAACAAGTACCTTGAGCAAAACTAACTATTACAATGACAGTTAAAATAGAACCATCCCACACAAGTAAATTCTACCCCTTTGATGCTTATCATGATTAAAATGACTCCAGCATCTGCTCATATATACTATACCCCGTTATCCTTTGTCATTTTTTGTTTCTACGATAGATGCGAATTTAAAATGATGTAAGAAAAACATTCCAACTAGTTCCTTCTACTTAACAGAGCTATTTAAAACTCATGTATATTAGCGTCCCAAGCATCTTCAATAACAATAACCATTTTCCCTTTCTTCACAATTCTCCATTTCATATTTGCTTTTGTTTTTGGAGGATTAATAGCAATTTCTACTTACTGATGTTAGATTAGTTTTCTTGCAACAATCTTCGAGCCATGACAAATCCTTGACAATCTAAGCATTGGGTTAAAATCTTGTTCCTTAATTTGACCATCCTCATCTTCAAACATGGTCGCCACAAGGAAGAAATCTTGTATTTCAACATCCAATAGGTCTCTAGCATATTGAATTCGATCTTTAGATGTTGTGAGGTCATCCGTAATGACAGGATTTCCAAGAGTACTTGCAATTCTACTTAGAGTGTGGGGATTCCAATATTTAACAATCACTCTTAGAGCTACCGATCAAGGTTTAACAATCACTATCAAAGCTTCATCTCTGCTATCCATACTGTTAAAACGAATCAAATAGAACACGGAAGGATGGAATACTACCTTGTCCACTCCCAAATGTTTCTATATAATCTGATAATAGTTATCAATCTTAGCCTACCTTATACATGATTGTTAACATAGTTATTGTGGTATAATTTTGATTGAAATAAACTATGTAAAATGGATTCATTAGAAAGATCTAGTTGCTTAAATTAGTCTATCTATAGTATATTCTAAGAGAGAAATCAATGAAAGGAAAAAATATTTATCCCTAGAGTGTCATATCGACAAAAATATTAGGTGTAATTTTCTTATGAATTCTCCAAGTAAAACTTAGTGCAATTGTATAGAAGTCCTCCAAATTTAAGATGTTTTAACTATCTCTTAAAAAATTAGTAAAATCCAATGAGATATGGCTTTAAGTTTACCAAAAAATAGGAAGCAAATTTATTTCTTTAGAGCTGCATAACAATAATTTTTTTTTATACAATCAATATATGAATTTCTTCTTTTTTTTTTCTCAGAACATTTGAGCTAAACTTGAATTACAATAATTAGACCTACATTACTTTTTTTTTTTGGTGAAAAGGGTAAATTTTCTTTACAAAATCACTAAAGTGAGCATTATATACATCTGTTCATTAGACACCACTTCCTGCTACCAACTCTATTAAGTTATATCTAGGTTACAAATGCTCCTGTCCAGCCAAACAGCTATATCACTATACTCAAAACAAGTTTTTAACAGCTAATCAGTAAAAGATATGTCCTTTTTTGCAAGAGTCTTCTTTTAATTTTCAGAATAGGTAGCCTTCTTCTGACACAAGAATCTGGCATGGAGTTCCTGTTGCATCCCCTTGAACACGTCTGCAAGCCTTCTCTCCTTGCATGCTTTCAATTTGCCTCTTGTTACGTTCTTCTCAAACATGATATATACATGCATTAAAAGCAGCAAGGAATATCTTCCTCTTTAAGTTTAGCCCCTTTCCAGCATTTTAGGATCTAAACTTTCCAACGATCTTCATCAGCAACAATTCTTCTATAACCTAGCCAACTACTAATTAGAATCATTAGTTCATTGGCAAAGAGGCATTGAAAAATACATGTGTTCTACTGTTTCAGGTCCATGATTATCGGTAAACAGTTTACATCAGGAATCAAAATATGCATCATCGGCAAGCTATCTTTAGTCAGCAACCTTTTTCTTCACACTAACCATGCTATAAAGGAATGTTTTGGTATAGTCATACCATCCTAAATACATTTAGCTGCTTCCATTCTCTGCCATGTTCTAGAAAACCATTGGTAACCATATGTAACAATGTAATTCCCCCAAATTGTGATTCTTCCATGTATGACCTTCAAATCCCATACTGACTTGATCTTGAATCTTCAAGATTTGTTTTCACTGCCAACTAGAGTCCTTCTTCAAGTGCAGTCCCACATAGAATTCTGCTTTATACACTCCATGGATCCAATGTACCCACAAGGAGTTTTTTTTTAGAGCTAAGTGCCATGTTTGCTTCACTATGGCTGCTTTATTCCATAGTTTAGCATCCTTGATCCCCATGCCACCCATCCTCTTACTTCTACATACCTCCTCCCAGTTTACTAGAGACGAGAGCCCTACCTCTACTTCTAACTCCCCACAAGAATTCTCAACGAATCTTGTTCGCCATTGTGGTCACACTTTGTGGTATTATGAAGATAGCGGCCTAATAAGTGTGCATAGTCATTAAAACTGAGTTGATTAGTAACAACCTCCTAGCATAAGGCAAATGTCTTGTACTCAACACTTAACTCTAGCAACAATTTTATTAATGATCTCTTGGCATTCAACTTTCGACCATTTCTTAGGGGATAGGGAGACACCCAGATACTACATAGGGAAAGTTCCAGTTGCAAACTAAGTTATTCTATAGATTTCAACCTGCAACTTTTGATTCACCCCCTCCCCCCAAAATAAATAGAAAATTTCTGCAAATTTGCTACCAACCCCGTAGTTTTCGAGAACTTATTAAACACCATCATAATTTTCTGAACAGATCAATTTTACAGAAAATAATCAAATGATTTGCAAAGCAGATGTTGGTCAACTTCAACTGCTTACAAACGAGGTGAAACTGAAATTCATCATTAGCTACTTGTTTAAGGTTTCTAGTTAAATATTCCATTACCAGAACAAAAAGAAGCAGGGAAACAGGATCTCCCTAGTGTAACCCTTGTTTCACTTGAAAGTAACCAGAAATGTTCCCATTTAGTGACAGAGAGACACTGAGGGTTGTGACACAAGCCATAATCCAGATTCGGAGTTGTTCCACGAAACCAAACCCTAACAACATTTCTTCGACAAAACCTCACTCAACTATATCATACGCTTTCCTCAAGTCAATTTTCAACATCAATTGACCACTAATACCCTTTCTCTTATACAGTCTAATGAGCACCTAGGTTATCAATACAATATGCATTATAAACCTATCTTTTGCAAATACAGTGTGATTCTCTTCAACTAATACAAACAATATCCCTCTCAGTCTATTACATATGATTTTCAAAGCTAATAAAGTAGAGTTAGATGTTTGATTACGTGAACTGAACAGAAAAATTCTAAAACAGTATCAGTATAAGCGTCACATTGGTGTCCCTTATTAGATTTGGTTTGTTTTGGTATTGTAGGTCTATACCATAATGTATTTATTTGAGTTTTTAGATTAACTTTAACAAGTGAACCATTTGGCCGGACACCATACCCATTGCTTTAGCATTTTATTTGATTTTAATAATTGATATAGTTAGACAAGTAAGATCATGATAAACCGATAATAATAAATCATTAAGAAATTATTATTTGATCCTGGCACGGTATAACATATACATGACACTACTTTTAATTATTTTTTAGATAAAAAGATGTGATGAATTTTTTAAAAAATAGTATAATATAGTATAAAGAAGAAAATTTCAGATTCAGTTTCTTTCTGGTACGCAGCTGCGTACATACGGGACTGTACACAAGATTTTTGCCCAAATTCTCATCCCACTCCTTTTTTTTTTTTGTTTTGCCCATTCATTTTTGAGGGAGAACAAAAGCCAAATCAGCTCCCTCAATTTCCCAATTGGATTCTTTGTTGAACGAATCCCTAAACTGCAAAATGCCTTCTGTCTCATCGTCTCCGTCCGGTGTGAACCATCACTGACTGCTTCTCTGGTGACCAGATCTACTAAGTGTCGCCGTTACTGGCGCTAGCGGAGGAGACCGGAAATTCGCGCCGTTGGCAAATGGCCGTTGTTGATGAAGTCTTCATGTCATTGCCTAGTCTTTGCAAACTTAAGTTTCAGCCGCCGCCTCCTCTTGTTCTTATTCCGGTGGCGATTCATTTCCTGTCTCTAAATTCATCATCTCTGTTGATCCTCTCCATCTGACGGCTATTTCAGGTGATTCTATTCCCAACGATACGTAATTTGTTCATATTTGGTTCTGGATTAAGTTACTGTGTTGAATTGTGTTTATTCTTTCGCTTTGTTATTTTTGTTCTGCCTCGATTACAAAATGAAGCTTTATGTTAAAATATCTTGTTGTGGGACGTTTTAATTTTTTTTTTTCTTTACGAAGAAAACTTGACTTGCCATTTCCTGAGCATGTCATTCCTCAAGGAGATAAAATGTTAATTGGGCTCGCACTAAGTAGTTCAATTGTTTGATTCTGTGTTCTTGATTGTATGCAGTTATAGCATAGATTTTAAGACCCAAATAGTGTGATGGGATATTGGGATGTGAATGCCGTTGATCCCTGTAGTTGAAGGATGGTCACTTGCTCGCGAGATGGTTCTATCTCTTGCATTGTAAGTTTGCTCCAATAGGAAATCTAATCTTAAGCTCGAATCATTTTAAATTGTGATATGGAATTTTGAGGTGTTCTGTTTTGCATTTTAAGTGCTGTGTTCTGTATAGTGGCGAGATAGATTGATCCAGTCTATGCAATATTTCTTTTGTTAAAGGGTGATTTGTAACTTCACCAGTATATGTATTTTTAATTATGATGTTGTTCGCGTACTCTTAAAATTTGAAGCTTTAACTGTATTAGCGTTTTGTTCTCATTGATTTCTGCCTTGTACTTTGTACGTTTAGTAGTTGTCTTAATACACTCTTAGTGGAGAAACTTACAATGGGAAGCTTGTGCACTGCACAACTTGGATGAATTTTCATCTATCTGAATGATTCTGTACGTCAGATGAGATTTCTCATTCTGATGCATTCATCCTTTTTTTTTTTCCTGAATTTTGTAAGCTTGCATTAGAAGTGGAGGTCACAAGGCTCTGGAATTTGAGCTTGGTCTTGGTATGATACTAGTTAGTGGAATAACTTTGAATGGGCCAATGTATAGTAACTTTCTTTCTCTTTTTATCTGGCATATGTACAGTCATTTTTATATTTAATTGTGTGGTAGTCTGGAAAAGATTTTATTTTTCTCATTTTTCCCAAGCTCAGCATATTGACATATCCGAATTTGAATAGGAAGTTATGGGATTTCCGTGCTTTTTGTTTAGCATGTGGGGCCTTCTAGATATATTATGTGGTGGCTTGGAAAATTTATGATAATTGGCAAGTGATAACGGCGCATGATCCAAAAGCAATGATATCATATAAACTTATGTACATTTCGTATAGTGTTCCTATATGTAGTTTGTACAATACATAGTATCGATGGCAGTTTTGGTTGCATCTTTTAGATCGCTAAGAACATCCAAATGCTTTAGTTGAAAGATTGCTTGCTAGTTGCAGACTTTAAAATTTCTAAAAGAAACAATATAGATAATCCTTACTTATATGAATAGTTTTTCAGTCCTAGTTGTTTTTACAATGTGATAAAATCAGGATCAGGCCACTTATAATCGTCCCAACAGAAAGCATAAAGCACACTTTGGAATGGATGCATTTTAGGCGTCCTGAAATAATACTAGCAGGTAATGTAACACTAATGTATCTCAACATATATCAGTTTACGGGACGCATACAATTGTATTTTAAAATTAGGAAGACTGATGCACAGAAGGATCCTAATATATATGAGATTATGGGTCAGATTTTAACGTCCTATCAGCAATTAACATTTACGTCCCTTAAAAATGTCCCAAAGCCGTAAGTTGGCTGGCCAACCTGGACCTTATTTAATGGAAAGGTTAGTAGTACTTTGATGCTTTTATGTGTCCTTATAATTTAAAAGCGAGCGTCCTTAAAAGTGGCTTATTGGGAAACTTTACTGCATCCCAAATTGACTTTTTTAATTTAATTTAATTTTATTTTTCTTCTAGTGCTAGGTTCTTCCATGATTCCTATCAAGTTTTAACATAAATAATATGCGGGCTATCAAAGATTTTGTTTTGGAGATCATGTTTTGTGATATGTTTTCCTTTGCCTAAAGTGCGCTATAAAGGAATCCTGGATTTGGAAATTTTCATTTGTGTCATTAGCCATGTACTTGCAATAATGTGATGGCGCGTTGTCCAAAATTTGAGGTCTTCTGCATCCTCAGATATTTCACTTTCATTTATTACTTCCTTCACTTTTTGTTGACTTAGTAATAGTTGGAGGCTCTAAAAATTTTAAAAATAATTTTCAGAGTAGTCTGGCTCTTTTTGTTTGGGATTGGTTTGAGGAGGGTAGTTGTTTGGAAAGATTTTCCTGTGTTATTGTTTATTCTTTATTAAATTTTTTGGGTCTGGTTGAGTGCATGTTCCTCCATAGAAATTCTTGGAATAAGTATGTGGGAGCCTCTAGAGAGGGAGAGAGGAAGCTACTAGTAGACATTGAGTGATATTGTTACTGTTCCTATTAAGAGTAAGCCATTATGAATGAGGCAGACTAGATGTGAGAGGTGCCACTGGTCTCATTGGTGCTATTGGTCGGGAGAAAAAAGAGGATGTCCAGGGAAGGGGAAATCATTCATTAAAGCTGAAAAAAACAACTTGTTTCATATGCCATTTTGCTGTCAACAGTTACAACTGGAACCACTTTATTTGGCTTTAGATACATTTTCGCAGTTCTTTCATTTCAATTTTTCATATACGTGTCTACGTATGTAAAAGAAAAGAGAATTCGTGATTCTGAATTTTGTTCACTTGTAAGAACCTTCCATGTTTAGGCTAAACATTTTGCAATTCTGGCAAGTCCAGTGGCAATTGGTGAGAGTCCTGATAATTTATTGGTTCCTCTGGGTAGTGGGCAAATGTAATAATTGATATGGTTGGAACATGGTTTTCATTTTTAAATCAAGAGATTGATTATGATCTAGACTTGTCTGATTTTTAAATCAAGATATGGTTTTTGTTTTGTTTTGTGATGAAGATCTTTTTTGTTGCAGATAAACAAAATGCTTAAGCCCGAGAAGTGGCAGGCTACTTTTGATAGTGATGGGAAGGTTTTTGGTTTTCAGAAAGTACTGAAATTGATTATTTTAGGGGTATGACTTTTTTTTTTCTTTTGTCAGAATGTTTTATGCCTAATGCTCTCTCTCTCTCTCTCTCTCTCTCTCTCTCTCTCTCTCTCTCTCCCTATTTTGAGTAAGGAGCTGCATATGTGGGCGGGTTTATGTTATAGTGCTTCTATGTATTCAAATTTTCTTTTACTTAAAAAGCCATGAGGTTTTCTTTAGAGAAGAAATGTGGTACTGCATATTTTACAATTTTTTATTTTACTATGGTAGGGTGTTGATCCATCGATAAGGCCTCAAGTGTGGGAGTTTCTGCTGGGTTGTTATGCTTTGAGCAGCACCGCTGAGTATCGTAGGCAATTGAGGAATGCCAGGAGGTGCTGTAGTTGACTATTTTGGTGGAGTTACTTTTAATTGACTGGTTCTGTTGCTCCTTGTGCATATCTGTGGCTATCTTTTTTATTAGTCTAAAAACAATGAACATGTTAATATCTGGAATGGTAAGTGGGTGATGTATTTGAAGTTGTGGCTCGTTTGAATGACTCATGTGAACAGAATTATACTTGAAAAGTTTCTCTATTATGCTTTCCCCAACAAATTAGGAATGGATATAAATTCGGAAGGCCAAATGTTTTTGTTGCTGAGAATATGAAATAAAAATTGAATTGCCGCAGCTATGTGAGGATCTAACAAGATCTGTAACATATATGGTACTCTATTATTGCTTGTGTATTGCCAGTGTTGTTTGACATATGTGCTGCAAGAGGCTATCTACTTGGTTAAATTTGGAGATATAGTTTAGCATGATATAAAAAACTCCACCTAGAAAACCAAGGAAGTAAATGATGATTTGCTTTGTTGATCAAGCGTCTTGGATGTTTTGTACTTCATTTGTGCTTTGCCTGACTTCACTCAGTGTGATGGAGGCTAAGTTGTAGATGTTGATTTTTTCTACCCTTGTAAAAGATGATATGTCCTGTCTAGCTCAGAATATATTTTTGTACTCCCTGGTGTCTGAAATCCGGTTTGAGATTCTCAATTCATAGTTTTCTTTCAGTTTCCCCTAGAAAGTAGGCATTTCTTTCCTTGCTGCCCAAATTTTTCAAAATGGGTACAAAGAAAGTTGGGACCTATGTCTCTTGAAAATACGTAGCCGGTGGGCTAACCATGTGATCATTATGCATTTAAAACAATTTGTAGAAGAAGAAGTAGATTATATACTAATTCTAATGAAAGAAAAATGTCACCGGTGTAAAAGCGAAATTTCTCATACTTATCTTTGCCAAGTCTGAAAAAGAAGAAATAAAGAAGCAGACTCTGTTTGGCTTCTTGGTAGAAAACTTCTGTTTTGTCATATACATTTGTCTTTGCTAGGAAGTTGATAGTTTGAGGTCGAGGAATCTAAGGAGAGCCAATTTGTGAAACATATTTGGAGTTGCAGGGATTGCTCATGCGGAATAACGTTCAAGTTTTATATGTGATTGTAAATTGTATTACTGATGTAGTTCACATACAACCTTTTTTCCCCCTTTTTTATTCTGTGTATGTAATTCTCGTACAATCTATTGAAAGTATCGTGAACCATTTGGTGACTATATTTCTGCCAGGTTGTAAGAAAATCAACATGGTTTTGGTCATAATTGAAAGTTCTTTATCTCAACACACTAATTTCTCAATACTTTTGTGTTGTTCTCTGATTCAATTTGTGCTGATGGTAGACTCTACTTCATTGTTCTCTCATCCTTATGGTAAGCTTGTGCATGTCTATTAAATGGCATGTAAATTTTGTCTAAGGCTTAGTTGACTAATACCTATCAATTAATTTTCTCTTTCCTTCACAATCTGTTCCACCAGACGTTGAACAAATTTAGTGGATGTACATGCAGGGAACGGTATAGAGACCTCATCAAACAATGCCAAATGATGCATTCAAGCGTAGGAACTGGTTCTCTTGCATATGTTGTGGGTTCCAAGGTCATGGACATGAGAACCAATTCCAAAGACGAGGGGATAAGGGAATTGGAAAGTCAAAGTAGACAAACTTCTGATGTTGATACTAGAAAACTTAGCAATTACACAAATGGGAGTAATAAATGTATAGATACATCTTGTGCATGTAAAAGGGATAGTTCTAGTGACTCTGGTGACCTTTTAAGAGTTAGAGGGAGCACTAATGGTGCCGCATACGACTCTTCCGGTTTTCCACCTGCATCACCTACTTCCAGCACTTTTAAGTGCAGTTCCACGAAACTTGAAAATGAAGCTTATGAGTCAAATTTTCCATCTGAGAGTTATTTTGATTTTCCTCCCTTACCTGTAACCGATTTATTTGAGAAGCGAAAGAAAGATAAGAAAGCACGCTGGTCACTTGATGACGGCCTCTCCACTCGCCGCAGATTGAGATTTGGTGATGAGCACATGCACAGTTTTCGAATTAGTAATAATGAAGATCTGGTTTTTGAATCAAGCAATTCTGCACCTAATGACATCTTACGTAGGTCAAATTCTGAGACTGAAGTGGCTTTAGCGGAGAGGCAAAATCCTGTTTCATGGTCTGGGAGTTTAGCACATGAAACTGAGATGCTTAACAGGCAAGAAATATCTGAGGTACCAGAAACTCCTCTGAACATTCCCTCTTCTCAAGCAGGGACTGGGAGTGAAGACAGAGTGTCTGAATGGCTTTGGACACTGCACCAAATAGGTGAGGTCTTGGTGACAACTCAAACAGAGTTTTTTATTACTGCTGAAAAATGCAATTTCCTTTTGCAGAGCAAAATTTGTGTGGATGATGTATTTGTTTATGAGTTTTCTATTTCCATCTTCTTTTAGTTGTTGATGTAGTGCGAACCGATAGTCATCTTGAATTTTATGAGGACACCAAAAACTTGGCTCGAATGTCTGATATTCTTGCTGTCTATGCATGGGTCGATCCTAGAACAGGATATTGCCAAGGTTTGTATCCCTTATCCTTTGCCAAGTTGTAAATATTGCAATGGTGCACTTTTTGGGCTTTTATTTTGTTCTTGACATGAACTTGATCTAATCCTTAATGAAATTTCGTTGCAGGAATGAGTGATTTGCTTTCTCCTTTTGTTGTTCTCTTTGAGGATAATGCAGATGCTTTTTGGTGCTTTGAGATGCTTTTACGGAGAATGGTTTGTATTCATGTTTCTGTTTTCATCGATTTTATGATTTTGATTTTGGTTTTTTTCTCTTATGGAGTCTGTTTGTTCAGCGTGAAAACTTTCAAATGGAAGGGCCAACTGGTGTCATCAAGCAGTTGCAAGCGCTGTGGCATATTTTGGAGCTTACAGACAGAGAAATGTTCTCCCATCTTTCTGTCATAGGTGCTGAGAGCCTGCATTTTGCATTCCGTATGCTGCTGGTGCTCTTTAGGCGGGAATTATCTTTCACTGACGTACTATCCATGTGGGAGGTTTGGGCTTAACTATTCGTGAACTGGATTTTTATTGCCTTAGATGCAAAAGTATGGTGTGGCATTTTATGGATGGTGAACTGGAAGTCCTAATAGTTATGAATCCTTAAGTGGTGTGTGTAGACTATATTGTATGGATATATGTTGCACTAAGTTATTAAGTGTATTGTAAGCGTCTAAGGTCTTATAGGGTTCAAAGTATATGCTCTACGCCCGTTAAAGGCGCGTGGTCCTTACTAACTTGAAGTTTTACTTTTTAAATGAAAAGGCTTGGCAAGCTTTACTGGTTGTTTTTCTTGTTGAACTGGAAGTCCTAATAGTTATGAATCCTTAAGTGGTGTGTGTACACTATATTGTATGGATATATGTTGCTCTAAGTTATTAAGTGTATTGTATGTGTCTAAGGTCTTATAGGTTCAAAGTATATGCACTACGCCTGTTAAAGGCGCGTGGTCCTTACTAACTTGAAGTTTTACTTTTTAAATGAAAAGGCTTGGCAAGCTTTAATGGTTGTTTTTCTTGGCGAATAAGACAAAGACTGCAACAGCTGTTGTATTTTCTGGTTATTCTTTTGCCATCCTCTCTGATTACCATAACTAGCCATATTTTAAATCCTGGCTAACCCTTTGCTGCTTTATCTAAGAAGCTGTTTGATAGAGTGTTGACGACATTATATAGTTGAACACCTGAACCAGAAGCTATGACTAGTCAATGGTAATTTTTTGTCAATTTTAGCATGAACACCCTATTAGTGTGGGTGTAGCTGATATAATATGTAAGTGGTTAATAGATGTTTGGCTGAAAATTCATTTGTTTGCTGTGGTTAACATAAATAATCTGCTATTATTCACAGACGTAGTAACAGCCATATTTAGGAATCTTGGGATGTTTACTATCCAATTTGTATTCTTTAGTGTGAGGATGTCTCTTCATAATAAGATGTATATTTACCCTTGTAATGATGGCTGTCTCCAATCTTGATGATCTATTCTACTTCCCTCTTAGATGGATCATATAAATTGAAAAAAAAAAGAAAGAATTCCATCATACGGAGCGTTAGGTGGAGAAACTTGTTCCACGTGATGCATCAACACATTCCCATTAGGAAGTGTACTTATTGGATTTAAGCTGATTCATTGTTTTTGGTCAATGTGGTTGCCCTGCATTGATTAAGTTATCATGGCATCACCATGTTAAATGCTCTTGGGCACCTGTTCACGTTTCTGTTAAAAATGCAGATGATGTGGGCGGCTGATTTTGATGAATCTTTGGCTTGTCATCTAGAGGAAAATTGCCCAGAGCTGTTAGTCATACAGGTTCCTAGGGACTCTGAAGCAGAAATTGAGCAAGAAAGTATTGAGAACAATCCTAGTGCTTTGAAGGGTGGTTCATCATACAAAAAGGGGAATCTCGAGCACTCCGTGTCTGACAACACAGGGTTGAAGTCTGCATCGACTCATCCTTTTTGTGGCTTGGCAAAAACTTTTTGGTCCAGAAATGATCGCTTCCATGTTGGCTCTGCATTGGCAGCTATGGGGAACAGTGATGATGAATTACCTGTTTTTTGTGTGGCAGCAATTCTTATTATGAACCGGCAGAAAATTATTAGGGAAACACATTCGATTGATGATTTGATAAAGGCAAGTGGATTATGCTTGTACTTATGTGTAATTGTTTTTAACTCAAAAGGCGTCAAATTTTGCATCTTTAGATTTTTCCCTCTTTTCTGCTCTGGTTTTCCGAATTTGGCATGTTCCTCTTTGTTCTCAATGGAATGTGGGTACTTTTGTGAGCAGAATTTTCTTAATAATCTAGTTTGCATATGTTGTCAGTTGTCCATGTTCACATTTTCAGTAGCTTGTTTAGAGGCTTGCATCTTTGACATATGATTTCTCAAACGTGATGGTTTGGTGTTACTTCTCCAACTTTTGTCATCACCTCCCTATCATTTCTTCTTGTCATCTATATGTATCAGGTTTTGTCTGATTACGTGCTTTTAGTAACTACGAATGTTTAACTGTTTCATCTTGCGAGGTTGCTGGCAAATCTCCCCAGCTGTAAACTAATCATTTGTGTTCATTGTGTTACAGATATTTAATGACAATTTGCTAAAGATCAGGGTGAAGAGATGTATACGTACAGCCATCAAACTGCGGAAGAAATACTTCTACAAGGTCCTTTATCTTATGAATCTTTGTTTACCATTGTTCTTGTACTACTTTCATGTTTTGTTATGCCTTCAGGATAAGCATATCGCTTGCAGCAACTTTTTAATTTTTAAAATTTTTTTTAATTTAATTTAATTTTTTTTAGAGGGGGTTTCAAATTGATAAAGTGTCATGTTTCCTATGTTTCTTGGTTTTATCCTTCATGCTATGAATTTTAAAAAGCACATATATGTTTCTTATGTGATTAAAAAAAACAAATTTTTTTTTACTTCTGTTGTGAGTTAGGATAAAAGTACTATTATCTACTTGATGAGAAAGTGGATAGGTGTTTGATTCTGTATTTGATTGTTTGGAACAGTTGATCAAGACTGGGAGCCCAGCAGCTCGAAGTGTTGATTAGAATTTTGTCTTTTTTGACGTAGAATTTGGTGACAGAACTTAGTCATAGCTGATAGCACTTTGACTTGATACTGGTTGTAGAAGATTCCAGTTCCTTTGGTTTGCCAATCGCTTTACAGAAAAAGTTTCTTTCGAAGAGTTTTAGGCGAAGTGCCTCTGGTAGTTGAAGGTTCACTTCTCTGGTTTCCCAAGCCTGTTTCACCTCTACTCGAAAGGTATCCCTGTTTGTTCCACACTTCTTCCTCAAACCTTGCCATTTTGAAATAAACTGTGCTGCTGCTTTTAGGTTTTTTAACTCCAAGTTACAGAGTTACTTTAGCTGTTGATTATGTTCACTTGACATAACTGGTCACTGGGGAGATTTCATTGTTTTATCTCCAGATTTGTTGCCTTGGTTGGTAGAGCAGTTATAAATATGTTTTTCCATTCTGGAATTTGAATGGAGTGATAATTTTTGTGACTCATGCCCATTGATCTTATAATATTTTAAGAAGAAACACTCATCTCAGTGTGATTTCTGGCATATTTGCTAAATTTCCGCTTTGTTTTATTTCCTTTTCATGGTCCTGATGCCTCTCATATTAAAGACACAGCATCTGCATTCCGCATTATGTCATGGGCATTAATTGAGGTTATACTTCTAATTAATACTGTGATGTACTCAAGTTCAGACAGAAAGCAAACAACGGTATTGTTGATTTCGCTTGTTGATCAACTTTAGTAATCTAGTTTTGTGAATTTGTGTACTATTTTTTAATTAATTACGTTGCAGCTTTTGGTTTTGAAGCCTTTCCTTGTATTTTCTCTTTACGCTTACAGCTCACTTTGACCCGATCGTCATTGGAGTTCTCATGTATTTCTTTGTTTCATCCAGGTCCTTACGAGTGAAAAGCTTGCTTGCCTTGGTTTGGGCTTTATCCAGAAGCTTCTTGCCGGTTAGTAGGACATAGTTTTATTTTTCTGACATATATATTGGAGAGCTCCATTTTGTATCAGCATCTTATGTAAGGCTGACATTTGAAGAAATATTTATTGAAATCAATGAAAAGCAGTTGATATAAACAGTTGCCCCCTGAGTGTTAGTAGTACAAAATTCTCTTTTTTATCTTATTAATAGATTGGGATACTTGAGTAGGAGACCTTTCATATCTTATTGTTGGAACCTCTTTATTTCTTAGACATTTGCTCGAATAAACAAAGCAGCTTACAAAACTTATGATGAGTAGAACCTACTTGATGCTTGGATTGTTTCTATTTGTAACCCGGCAATTTTTGCGGATTTCGCCATTGGTCCCGGTCAAAACTTTCAAGCCACCCATCCTGCTTATTGACAAAGCAAACTCTTGGCGGAATGCTTCAAAAGATTTTGCATATGCATCAACAAATGAATAGTTTCCCCACATTTGTTGTTGATCAATCCCCAGGACAGCTTTATATGATTTCACTCCCTTGTAATAGTTGTTGGTGAATTCGTACTTGGGACCATTTTTAGGGTTCAAATAGACCACAGGATCGTTTGTTCCTTTAGTTGTCGTTTGAGGGCATTGGTTTCTCAAAATTTTTAGTAAAGATTTGTCCATCTTGGGGTCTGGTTTGCCTGTATTGTTGAAGTTGTACAGGCGATCCCGGATGTATTGACAGTGTGTTGTCCCCATTGTGTGTGCACCTGTAGTATACACACCAAAACGTAAGTTATAACATTTCAGTCTTCTTGGGGATTTGTTGAACCTTTTGAGTTAAAGAATGGAATATAAATTGAGGATATCTCCATTTATTTCACCTAGGAGAGTAACCAGATCCTGCTGATCGAGTCCTTTCGAAATAGCATAGTTCTGAACTGTTGCCCAAGAACTTGAAGGTGAGGGTAGTCAACCCATGCAGCACTTGACCCAAATCCATCCCTTCTTCCCAAGAACACTGGGTATGATGGTGCCCCTGCCTGTTCATTCAACCAGTAGAATAAAGTCAGTTTTCTTTTTAAACAGTGTGAACCTAGAAAGGAACTCTAAAAGGGTTATGATTTTAAATCACTGCAAAGCGGGCTATTAAAATGAGACGGAAGTAAATTATGTTACCAGATGAGCGGCATCTCTGGTAGCAAGGTTGAGGATATCGGCACAAGAGACAACTCCAGGGCATCGTTGCTCCACTACTGTTTTGATTTTGTCAATGAGTATGAATATCTTCTCTCCTAGACCTGCATTTAGTGGTGATTTTTTCTCTGTATTTTTCCCGTCAAGTAGAATTGATGCATCACATCCCTGCATTCAATTAAACCAACATTTCACTACTACTCCCTATAATTCCTTTTTGGTGATTCAAATTGTAAAACAAACAAGAATTTTAGTTTGGGACGAGATAACCATATATATATATATATATATATATATATATATATATTTTCGGATACAAAAGAAAAACAAAGAAGAGAGGATATGTACATTGACCATGCAGTCAGCATAGAGCAGCTTAAACAGCTTGGCAGTGATGCTCCTATCCTGCATCCAAAACAAAGTGACCTGATGCCTAACAAAATCATCCACATTTGGGCACGTCCCATTAGGCTTCTTGTAGAAATGTCGATCCAACAGCTCATCCTCCGGCGGTAGCGTCACCGCCGCCCGCAAAAAACCGACTTGCAAACTCACTGCCAAGGCTAGAAAAGAGAAGAGCAAAACCCCAACTCTTTCCATTGCTAGCTAATATGGCAAATGAGCTTTACTTTTTCTGTGTATGTTTTGCTCTTTGGTTGTGGATGAATTTGGTTGATCAGTTTAGGAGATTTTATTAGGTTTTTATGGAATCCGATTGCTTGATCTTGAAGGGGCTACTTAATTAAGACAAATAGGTAAAGAAGCCAGCAAATTTTTGGTTGTCAAAATGCTTGTTTTATTTTAAGCAATTTTTTTAATAAAAATTATTCTGGGATTTTGGTCCAAGAAATGTTTGTCAGTAGTGTAATTATCTTTTTTTTTTCCCCCATTTCTTACGAAGGGGTTTGTGTTTAGCGCCATTGATGAAGAATTTTTTCATGGAAGAAACGTTAAGGGCAAGATTACGTGTGAGAGAGTTTGACTTCGTTGATTTTATTAGATATAAATATATAATAATGCGAGTGTAGAGTTCAGTTTGAGTTACAAAGTACCTTGAAATTCTCAAATTGATCCTTGAAAATGGAATCTAAGTCGAGGAAAAAGTTTTGCAAAGTAACATTCGAGGAAAAAATAATTAATAATATGTATCCGTTGCACCACAAAATTGTAATTGATAGATAAGATGAATATATGATAGCAAAAAATCATATTCACTCCATCTCAAAATGATTATATAGTTTAAATTTTTTTAATATATTTTATACTAAAAGTAAAATTTTAAAGTTTAAACATGATAATTATTTCGAACGGAGAGAGTAATTTTATTGTTTTCACAAACCAAATGACATTTTAGAATATCTAACGTACATTAAAGTTGGTCAATCGTACATATTCTTTTTTTTTTTTTTTCATATTAGTGAATTGCTAAAAGCTACTTAATTTTACTTCATACAGCTTGTGAAATAGACTAAAATACCCATGAACTCTAAATCTTCTCAAATTTCTTTTTAGAATAATGTCTTTTTACAACTTCACCATATTGTTTTAATATATAATAAAAAATTCACCGATTGTTGATGTTTTTGTAATGTCAATGGACCTAAAAACACCCGAAAGCCGAGAAAGTGAGTTAATTTTTAGGGCGAATTTTATCTTTTTTTTTTTTTGTGTTCTTGTGTGATGGGGGAACTTTGGTGTTATGTGTTTTCTGGGGATTTTATTTTGTTTTTATTTTTTTTTCTTGTGAAATTTTTTGGCTAAATTTTCGGACTTTGATATAATCGGTGACCGATGATTTTTTTTTTCTTCACAAAATGGGTGATTGTTTTTTTTTTCTTTTTGGTGCGATTTTTTCGTTTCTTTTGGTGTAATTGGCGATTTTGGTACGATTGTTTTTTTTGGTGTGATCATTTCCCAAAAAAAAAAAAAACATGCAGCTTCATTTTATTTCTCACACTTTGATTTACTTCGCGCAGCTTAATAGGAATATTTTAATCTATTTAACAAGTTGCGTGAAGTAAAATAAAACTGCATTTAGCAATACCCTCATATTAAGGTAAAACAATCAGTAGTTACTTTCGAGTAGATCATTAAACGTCAACAATAAACTATACAAATGTTATCAAAAGTCAAAAACGAAAGGAAACTCATCCTTGTCATTCTTTGGTCATAATACCTTTTGAAAATCTTTGACAACTAATCAAATAAGTCAAGTGTGTTCTACGCTCCATCATTTAAGCTTTTGAATTATACACACAATATTAAAATATTTGTAGTGGTAAAATGGTAATCACATCTCTTTCTAGGATTTGTAACATCCTGGCCCCTCGTTTTGCATTCCTAAATTTGTTCCTGGTTAATGTTATGATATTTGTTAAAGCAATCTATCTATCAATATAACTTAATAATAGAAAATTCAGAGAGAAGAAACTGAAATAATTTTTCACTTACTACGTAAGACTGACATTTTTTTCTCTATTTTTTGATTTATTGAAAAAGATAAAAGAATTATAACTTCAGTTAAAAAAACAAACGAAGGAACAAAAACTACTTCCAATTTCTTTAATCAAATCTCAAATTATCCTCCCAAAATTTATGCACGTCTATACCGTTAAAATGGAGATCATATTCTGATGAAATTCAATAGTTATACTCAAGTTTTGAATTTATTCATAAATTAGGTTTTTTTGCTAAAAAGATGGATGCGATAATCACGAGGCATCTTCTATCCTTTAATAACATGTGTGATAATCTTATAAAATCAAATCCCTATTGATATAAATATTTTTTTTTTCAAATCATAACTCTTTTTAAAAACAAAAATTTATTCCTAAAATATTTCATTCAAATTAGCCCCTACCTCAAG
This sequence comes from Oldenlandia corymbosa var. corymbosa, assembly GCA_949775105.1. Taxonomy (NCBI): domain Eukaryota; kingdom Viridiplantae; phylum Streptophyta; class Magnoliopsida; order Gentianales; family Rubiaceae; genus Oldenlandia; species Oldenlandia corymbosa. The sequence continues at coordinate 5,942,811 of OX459123.1, forward strand.
ATATAAAGCGAAGTATCCCAACTTATATGATACAATGAACAATCTGCTATATTCTTTTTCGTCGCCTCTTTTTGGTCAATTACAGACTCCCTAGAGGACAAAAAGGCCAGAAGTTCTTTATCTCCAACTGGAAAAAGATTTTTGATCAAGTAGCAAAATTCGATCCTTTTGTTGCATGCAGCAAGGAAATTTAGTTCATTATTGAGAATCTCCAGGTGAAGAATACCGTCTTTTTTTCTTTTTGAGCCACAACAAAAAAAAGAAGTTTGAAAAATGAAACTGAAGAATACCATCTCAGTTCACAGATGTTCTAAAAATTATTTATTTAAAATTTTCCAATTACATTCGCTTTTTGTTTCATGCAATTCACAAACTGTGTTTCGTGGGCTTTGAAATTAATTTGTCAATCTGTGTATGGATGTGATCAATTAGTAATCAATTCATAGCTGAAGTGAAGTGCCGTAATTGTGCTTTTTCTTTTTTCATTTAGTTTATAATTTATTATATTTTATAAAATTTGAACCAAAGAGTTATAGATTTACTCATTGTGTTAGACATGATAGTTTTTGTTGAAGATTTATTGATGCATGTGAAGGTTGACTAAACTGAGTAGTGCACTCATTTTTCGTAGGTATTAATCTGAAATTTTTGCGATTAAATTTATGTGGTTTTCAGGCAAAATGATCCGATAAGTTAGTTAATTCTTGAATAACCACTGTCTGTTCTTTTTTTTAATCTATCTTGCATGAATATTGTATTTCTTTCATTTAATCTTAAAGTGAAAAAGAAATTTTCAATCCCTTAGAAGCATATTAAAAGATTTTTCTCCCACCCATCGAGGTCAGTGACAGAACAATAACTTTCAAAATGCATGGGTCGAAAATATGATTATTCAACTGTTAGTGAAGGGACAAATTGAAAAAGTTCAGTTAAAGGACTTCCTACTAAGAAAAAATCCAGCCAAATCCGGCCGGTCGCGCGGGGGGAGGGGGGAGAGAGGTCGATCGACCTCCCTGACCCCCCTTGATTCCGTCACTGATCGAGGTGCATACGATGAGTGAGGATTAGTCACTATTATCGATGGTGGACACCCTACAATATGCGGAGGGAAAAAAAAATTCTTTTTCATTTCTATTTAAGCAGAAGAGTTTGTGTTTGAAAAAAAGTATTAATTATTAGTAATGTTTCCTCGTTAAATTGTGATATTTGTGAATCTTAATATTTCAAATTCCATCACTCGGGGTTGTGGTGGATGCATGGTTTGACTGAAAACCATGCATTGATGTCGTAGGCTAATTGATATTTTTGAAAACCATTGATAATGGCCAGCTTCTTTAATATTTTGGAATATCAAATATGTTTTGATTCTTCCTTATTTGTTTCGTAGGTGACCTGTGTTTTTTGTGCATTGTGTTGGATGCTTCTATCTGCTAGCTACCCATAAACCGGACAAGGAAAAATTAACTTGGATTAGAGTTTCAACTTTCCAATTACAGATTTCCAATTTCAAAACTTGGATGAAAACTCCATGGACAAAAATTGAGGAGAGGGTGCTGACTTCTTTCACAAAAAGCTTTTGCTAAGCAAGTTCGGACAAGGGAAAATTAACTTGGATTGGAGTTTCAACTTTTTAATTATAGATTTCCAATTTCAAAACTTGGATGAGAACTCCATGGGCAGAAGTTGAGGAGATGATGTTGACAGCTTCTTTCACAAAAAGCTTTTGCTAAGCAAGTTCGAGTGGTGCTTGTAGCTTTGAAAGGATTTTGGTGTGGAATGAGATTTTTTATTTAAAAGGGGAGGGGGGGGGGGAAGTGCAATGTAATTTATTTTTTTCTCTATTTAAAAAAGAAAAGGAAGAATTATATGACCTACTGAAATTCTCAGCTGTAAACATTAATTTAAATTTTCTTTTCGTGCTTATTTTTTGCCATAAAAAGATCCGAAAGAGGAAATATTTGCAGGAAAGCTGTAGTTGGACTCTCCCAGAGCCGGATGCCGTTCGAATTTTGATTAATTGGCTCAATACTTAGTAATTGAATTATTTTACTTATTGTGTTGTCAATACTCTTTTTTTTCTTTTTAGTTCTTAGGAAATGATTTGCAATGGAAGTCATTTTTCCTCTCAGAGAAATGGGAAAGGAATTTTGCGTCCCTTATGTTTTGGGATTTTTTCGTAACATTCAATATACATAAATTCATCTATTACATGTGATGCTATTAGGTTTTGTATCTAGACAGCGTGTCATTGAAGGAAAGGTTATTTTGGATTATTACGTTGGAGAAGATGTGTACATTGCTCGCATCTCTTTATATCTCTCTGATATTAAATTTCCATTCAAATGAAGACAACAATTTTTCAGTGGCCATTTGTTTTGCAATGATAATTAACAAGAATCATGAACAGTCAGTTTTACAAGATTAGTTATGCATAACTCTATCTAGAGTTACATTAAAAAAATAAGACTTCAATTTTAATTTACAGAGAAAGGAGAGACGATAACAAGATAACCAATGTAGTATACAAAAAATACTGCAACATATAATTATTCAATTCATTTTTGACGTTATGAAACTTTGCTTTTTAATTCTCGACAAATTATTTTTTCCACATTTTTTTCTGCACCGTCTATCGAACGGGTTCAACATCTAGCATATATTAATAGAGGATGGAAAAAGCTTACTTGGCATCAAATTGGAAGCCAAGTTGATTTAGTTTAGAAAAAGAATTAAACTTTACATTTAGTTATAAAATATTAATAAAAATATATTTTACTTGACTTGAGAATTAGCTGGAAAGAGATCTTCTACCGATAATTTGACTTTCCAATCAACAACTCCTATAAGACTCCTTTTGGATTTGATCGACACTGCCTATTTAAACTCATAGATTCTATACCGATCAAAATAACCTTGCTTTTCTTTTTAATTTTTTGGTTGCTTTGTTTGGGTCATGTAATTGTTCTTGACACATTAAAAACTGCATTCGTCTTGCTTAAGTGCTGTTAACTTTGTAAGTGTAAGTTCAAGTGATGCTAAAACTGCGTATGAAGATTGTCCAGATTAATATGTTTTGTCTGTTAAATGATCCAATTTTGATGGATGCTTCATCTGGGACTTCTTTTTCTTGGAAGCTCTCATACTATAAGCAGAAGAGACGATCAAGAAATATTTGAAAGGCTGCCGTAATATAAGTTCCGAAATTTGGTATTTTAAGAAACTAAATGGCCTGTTTCAAGAATCCTTTTGAGGAATCATGACTAAATGTGATACTGATTCTCCTATCAACCATGTTCTTCATTGAGGATGTTGTATGTTGTACTTTTGTATCACACATTTTCTAATTTGTACTAGCTAAGAAATTAATCCTTTTTTTGCCATTATACAGCAATTTGTGTCCGAACAATTTGATTAACTTATAATTCGTGTCCACACTTAACAGATATGATTAACTTATAAGCTGTCGGACATGGTCCGAGAGTGAGAATAAAATATCATTTTATACGATAGAATTGTTGTCTTTATAAACGCTTAAAATTTTCTTTTCTCCTTCAAACCATCCTTCACAGTAAAATAAAATAAACGTATCATTTTATATGCGGCTGTCCAGACATCCGCATGAGACAAATATCTGATATATTTTACATGCGTCGTATATCTCCCGTGAAACGCACGGGGTAAACACTAGTTACCTAATACATATTTACCATTGAAATAATTTGCTTCATTTGCTCCAAAATATTGACCAATTTAGATTTTTCATTTTTTGTTCAAATTTTGTTTGAACTAAAAATTCAAAATTGGGCAATCAGTTTGAGACAGTGAGAATAATATATATTTTTTAATTTCTTAATAATGTCATATGTATTTTATTTTATTTTTTTGAAATTCATAGCTGAAATTTTAATTGTATATGAAAAGAGACAAATATTTGAAATATTCGAGAAAAAGAAAAAGAGTTCATATTGATTGCAACGAATTAAGTATATTGGTTTAATAAGTCATAAATGTACTGATTAATCAGGTGCCGGGGGAAGGTGATGAAACTAAGGATGAAGAATCACCAGTTCAGGGTTTAAAAAAATAAAATAAAATGCAACAACTTAATTCTCTCCTTCGTCTGTGTACTACTGTCTAAATCTTTTCTGAGTTTTAAGGAGCCTATAAAATTTGATGAATTTGATGTCTGTTATCGGAAAGGAATAAATTTGGTAATGCGAAGCGTTTGGTTGGTTTGGTATAATCATTTCAAAATTATTGTTGGGCACATCAGTTAGGTTTCGGTAACAATTTTATTTTTACTATCTAATTACTCACTCCGTCCCAAAAACATAGTTCACATTGAATTTTAAGTTTTGTATTATTTTTAGTACAAATTTGAAGACTCAATGTGGACTATTTTTATGGGACAGAAAATTTAATATGTAAAACTTTAATATTGAATTTCTTAAAACTCAATAAATATTTGTGTTAATTCAATTTTAAGAATTGATATTATTACTTTTACTTAGATCGATTGAGTTTGTTCGATGTTGAATAGTTTCAAGTTAAAATTCAAACTTAATACATGAAACAAAATATGAAATTTAATAAAAAAATAAATTATGTAGTTTGAATTCAAATTTAATCATATTTGTCATTTTGATATGATTATACATTCCATCTAAATGTTGAAGTTTATAATTTAGGAAAAAACTTTATCATAAAATATATACTAAAAAAATTAGTACATTATAAAATATCATGAAAGATGAGAAAATCAAAATACTGAAAAAAGAAATTTTGGAAAAAAAAAACTAAAATAAAATAGAAGAAATTTTAGTACATTATAAAATATCATGAAAGATGAGAAAATCAAAATACTAAAAAGAGAAATTTTAGAAAAAAAAAAACTAAAATAAAATAAAAGAAATTTTAGTACATTATAAAATACATCATCCAGAGTGATATTTTATTTACTTCACTAAACAGTATACTTCAACAATTTACACGCGGTGCGTATATAAAGACTTAAAGGTCATTATTTTGAATCAAAGGAAAAAAAAAACTTTATTTGCAGAAATGTTCATTTTCTCTCGTGGATGATCATTTTTTTTTCCGGCCAAACGTACCGGGGACTAATATTATATTACGTACTTTTATCCAGAAAAATAGTTCATATTAAGTATCATAATTCTTTTGAGAGGGAAGGAGTATGTGTTAAGAATTTCACAAGAAGAAACCCACCATTTCTTTTCCTTTAAGCAAAAGAAATTTAAAACAAAATCAAATGAAATATCATCTTTTAACAATTCGAAATACTTTCTACAATTAAAATCTATCTTTCACTATGACTTTCCCCTAAGTAGGCCACAATGTTCTCCTCCCAATTTAACATCCATATTTGGTAAAACATTTACTCAACTCTATTAATTTAATTTACTCAGAAATAACTGTTTTGAGTAGAACACAAAAAAAAAAAAAAAGCGTGTGAAAAGTAAGTAAATGAAGCGAGTTTAACAATTAATTTGCTGGTGAACCGACCACGGATTGGCTGAGTTGTGTCCGTACTTCAGAAGCAAAGTTACGGGGACAACGTACGGATAGGTGCAATGGAAAACCACAAATCATAGATTTCATTTAGTTCGAGTTCGATTTTCACCAACGACCGATTTTGTTGCTTGATGAGCAAGCAAGCTAGCTAAATGAAACAAAGGTTCGAGCAAGAAACTTTTTGAAAACCGGATGCATGGTCATTACTTGATGAAAATCCTCAAGCACAAAAAAAAAAAAAAAAAAAAGGTTTCCTCTAATGCATCCTTTATATTCGGCATTGGATAATGTCTAGGCCATAATTCCCTCTATAATGATGATCTATACTAGTATTAGTGCTTAGGGGTGATGAATGCTTGATCAGAAAACTAATTGATTAAAACAAAAAAAAAGGGAAAATAAAACGTTCAAAATGTAGCTATGAAGTTGGGATGGAGGTTGTTGACTAGTCAAGGTGCATAATGGGTTAAGGTAAATTTTGGTCTAAGTATAAAACTAAAACCTGTGATGATGTATGTTGATTTTCAATTCCCTGAGGGGTCCATAATGGGTTAAATTTGGACAAAACTAGATCCTAGTAATGAAGGAGATGCGTTCTTTACCTTGAATAATTTACATGACTACTGGAAGCTAATGACCATCTCCAATCATCAGCAGATATAGAATTAAAATTTACTTGGTCAGAATAGATAGTTTAAAAAGTATAATGCTTATCTTATTGGAGTTAAAATTGAGTTTTACATTTTGATGCCGTGTATATGTCACTCCTACATTAAACTTTTACTATTTCTATTTCTCAATATATAAAATTAGTTAGGAAAATTTATTCAAGAGGTTTACATCCAGTTAAAAGTAAATGACATTTTGATCATGTTTAAAGTTAAAAAAAAAGTTTTTCTAGAACGGTTTTTATCATCGCGTGGAACCAATATTCCTTTAGTAAAAAACATCTTAATAGAGTGTTACTGTACGTGTGATATTATAGGAAAATTTTGTCAATATTAAGGCAATAGATCGATACAATGTTTACCAATACAGAAATGAGTTCAACATCATTACTATAATTATGTCTAAAAATAATTTAGAGCTTTATTTAGATTTTAAAAATAATATATTACTAAATGTAATATCACTTTGGATCTGGAATTTTTTTTTTCAGTTAGCCCAATACACAATTAGGAAAAAAGAAAAGACACATTTAGTCTAAAGCACACTAAGGCCTGTTTGGTAACACCAATTATTGGTTAAAATTATTTCATTAAGCACTTCTGTACTTCAATATGTTTGATAATGAAAACTGAATTTCTTAATGAATTTAGTGGTACTGAAACTGTAGTACAAAATATAAGCAATAAAAGTTAGCGTATTACTTATTGGTTAACTGCTTAATGTATTCAGTATTTTTAATTCAGTATTTAGTATTCAGAATTAAGCATTAATTTTTTTTTATCAAACAAGCCCTAAAAGTAGTAAATTGAAATTAGAAATCCTTACTATTATTGAATTAATTTAAATATTATACTATTAATTTAGGATGGGACCAGTGAGGGACATGGCCCCCAATCCCACCCTAAATTCGCCAGTGCCAATCATGGTACCAGTCGAGGAGTGGACTGGGAGCCTGGGAGAGCTTTTTTGGGTTACAATATAGAGGCTTCGTGTTAATGCTAGATTATTTTTAAGAGTGACCTTTGTTGGAAATAAAACTCAGTTATAGGAGTCAATGAGAAATTAGTTTATCATGTGCTTAGACTTTTGTCTACGATGAACTCGTGTGTAGGTGGGTACTTAAGTACCAAATCGTAATTCACATACCTAATAAACTCATAACTGACAGTTTAAAACTTCCACTAACTTTAATAGAGAGTTATACGCCATTGAATTTGAGTATCAAACAACTCTTCCATTTTGTAAATTTGAAAACAATTTGTATTAACCTACTTCTTTTATTTTTCATTAACATGGGAATGAATTGCTGCTTTGAATCCAATTAAATCGATAACCATGTTTTTGCCTCTCCACCCTATAGATAAAAGTTTATATCCAAAATTCCTATGTTCAGGAAATAACCAAGCAACAACCAAGAAATGATGGAGATCTCTGTCTTCTTTCCATCGGCAAAAAACTCTCTCTCTCTCTCTCTCTCTCTCTCTCTCTGCATTCGTGAAAATTTCTAGTTGGACCAAAAGTTTCAAGCTCATTTGACCCTTAACCTTCTAACCCAGCCGACAAAACCTTCCTCCCTAAAACCTCATACACCAAACACACACACACTCTCTCTCTCTCTCTCTCTCTCTGTATTCATGAAAATTTCTAGTTCCAAGTTGCTCGTGATTTTGTCTAAGTGCATGACAAAATCATGTTATCTGTTATAGCATGAGAAACAGAACTTCTTCAATCCTCTAACACTTTGTGAGAGCAAGAGAATGTAGTTTAAAGAAATGGTGCCCGCCACAAATAACCGTATATTTTGGCCAACAATTTCAAGCATATTCGTGTTATATTTGTGATGAATTTCATCAAAAAAAAAAATGGTAGTGGTAAGCATCAAAAGTGGATTACCACTCCTATGAAAGGAATTAAAGATAAATCAGCCAAGGAGAATGATAAAAGGGACGATTGTATTATGTTGTCGATCATCATGTCCAGTTGAAGAAATGGTCCAGGGAACTAACAACTGACCCTATTCCTATGGTCTCAACTTTCAAGTGGAAACTTTGAAAAAAAAAGGGAATATTTTTAGTTATATTAATTGATTCATGAATGTGCTCACTATTATTTATGGAAAATGGGGATGTAGTATGTGTTTTGCTAAAAGATACCTCAATGTTTTTTTTTTTTTTCGTGACGTATGAAGATTGGTTCAGTGTTTCTAAGATATCATTTGGTTACAATGATTTCTTTTCACTGAATGAAAAATGGATTTTACATTAAATTAATTAGTCTTAAGAATCAGTTTTAATGTCATTAAAGTGGATTACTTCTTTGGCGATTTCACATACATGTTTGAATTTTTATATTATTTTCAAAGTTGAAGGCGCAACATCGGGTCTGGTTCAACATTATCTCCACCAATATCATGCCCAGCAGGTACAGAGAGCACGTAAACTTTGAAAGAGCTCATACGGTGTATGCCATCATCAACAACATTCCCACCAATGTGGCATTAATCATCAGAAATCAAATGCAATACTGTGTCGAAGACCCCTCTGCCAGGAACTGGTTCTTCCCTGTGTTGGTAACAAGGATGATGGCCATACAAATGTCCAATTCCTGCCTCCTGACAGAACTGAAGCCATCCCAAGGCCTTAAAAGTTGCACTGATCAAGAGGGAAGTCCATGTCCACTCCACCCAAGTATTAAAGCCTTATCTTTCTACTCTCCTATATTATGTCATTCTTTTCTTAGTAGTGTTGAGGACAACGCTGCGCTGTAAGTTTATGGGAGGGGAGTAGTGTACAAGGTGTAAAATAGTTTACTGCTTTTTTTATTTATTTATACTTTTCCTTAATTTCAGTTTTGCTTTTTAGTTCTTTTCTGTAAGAAGGTTGATTTTGACCTGTTTTTAAAATTGTTAGTACATAATTTTCTATATGGGACCTGTACTTATTTTTCTTTTCAGCAGTATCATAAATTAAGTTTTGAGTTGTGTCAAATGCCTAGGATGATCAACTAATTGACAACTCACACAAACACTGGTACCACTCAGCTAAGAAACTGTCTGGACTATGACTTAAAATCTTGCATACTTAACTCATTGTTGTGTTCTAAGTGATTGTTCCTTGTTACTTGAGACTTGGGAGTACAGTAATTCTAGGAAGTAGTTTAAGGCAACCCTTCGCATTATGACATGCTTGATTCGAGGCCATTATATTCTGTAAAAGCCTGAAAACCTTGGAAAAGCGGGATGTTGATAGTTAAAACTGAGGTTAGGATGTTGAAACTGAATGAGGAAAGTATAGGAGCATGTCCAATGTGGCAGTTAAACCCTTGAGAGGTGATGCTTGGCATCTAAATAGTGGAGAGTCCCCAGACCTGTCTGTGAGGAGAAAGAAAAATGCTTAGATTACCATAAGTTGTTGAAAAATCCTCTTGATAAGCGCCAGAGTGGAAAAGAGTCCTAAACATAAAAAGTGATATAGATCACTGGAGAATGGTAAATGAGGGAGAATTGATGCTGCAATGCCGGCTGATTTGTGAGTAAAGTCCCTGAACTTGCTTTCTGGTTAGAATGTCGTAGTTAAAAGTGATAGAGGAACAATCACATTACACAGGAATGTCAACCTGAATTGCAATTAATGGTAAAGACTACACACTCACGGGAGTGAACTGTCTCACTTGCCTGAGTCATGACTGATTGTGGTGTATCGTTCCTAGCTGTTTTGAAGCATAAATATGCCAGTATTCTTCCGTAGTTGATGTGTTTTGAGTTAGTTTGAGGGAGGCTTATTAGTTTTATTTCGAGGACAACCAACTCTCTAAGTTTGGAGGAGTTGATGAATGTCAAATTTACATGATTATAAGCATTGCTTTTAGTTACTTTCCCATTCTAATATTTTAGCATTTATGTCGGAATTATATAATTATAAGTAGTTCTTGTACTTACCTCGCATTGTCTGACCCGGCACCAATATTCCCTATGTTCACTTTCGATACCAACAAATAGTCCGAGTATAACCAAATCACCTATATCCTTATGACAATTATTCATTACCCCGAGCCATTAAGAACTTAAGCCCTAATGATTACATATGCCGATCAACTAACTCGTATTGCCGATTGAAATCAAGGGGTTGTTATCCCCGTTATCATAGACTAGTTTAAACATTTCTAAATTATGTTCACTCTCTCATGATTCCATAATATGCATGCACAATCAGTTATGTGGCCAGCTTAACTAAAAGGTTAATTAAAACACTTAATCTAAATACAATGCTTCATATAAGAACCTTGAATCAAACAATCACATACAGATAGTAGAGATAGACCCTAGTAAGAGTTTAGCTACTCATTTTTATTAATTTAAACATAAGAGCAGCAAAATGTAAAGTGTTCATCAGATCACAACTCTAGAGAATTGAAAACATAACAAGAGAAGTTATGCGGCTTGTATTCTATCTGATGACTCGGGCAAGTGAACTCGTCGCTTCCCCGAGTGACAGCATCTACCTGTATACTGCAACACTTTGTTTCTTCCTGTTTCTAACTAGCTCTAACTACTTTGCTTGGATCTATTCTATGTTCCTCTTCTGTTCTTTTTCATCTACAGCTTGTTGTCCTATTTATAAGATTGGAGGTGGCTTCTTTATGTCCTTTTTTATGTTCTTTTTCACCTTTTGATCTCGTAATTCTAGCAAATTCCACTTTGGCCCTTTGATCACCCTGAAATGTAGAATCAACCTAAAAGTAAACTGATTCTACTTAATTGACACTAATTTATAAGTAAAAAGGAATGGGAATTGCTTGCTAAAATGGGTCTAATTTAACTGTTATTAGGACTTCCTTAAGAACATCGGCAGACACTTAGAGATAATTAAGCTCTGATTGAACACACTTCATAACATATGGATACATAATCATCGTATAAGTAATATAGAAAGGGAGGAGGATCTCTAGCCTCTTTTTCACTCATTGTAATCCAGTCTTGCTTGCTAAACCTTCACCTTTCTTTCCCAATTTGTTTGTTTAATTTGCTCCATTTCACATTCTTCTACTTGATTCGCTGTCAGTCCAGTTGTCTCTCACATGAGTGATAAAGCCACTTGCTTGAGTCATCTTCTTCATTGTCTCCTTGTTACATGCACTACCACTCACGTGAATATTGACACCACTCACGTAAGTGCTCATCTTTTCTTTTTTTTTTCGTCTTTTTAGTATAGCTTACTGTGATTTGAGTGGTTCTAATGCAGTTTCGACCGTCCCTGTGGACTGACCTGACTTACTACTATCTAGTACAGCAGTAGTCCTAATAGTAGTAGTCAGTTATAAATTTCCTTTATTGTCATGAGTGACGACCTCAGCGACACCATCGGAGCAAGCTAAAATAGGAAAGATTGGAAGAATCATTTCCTAATCTTCAATGGGCTCATGATGAAAACCAAGATTCAAAACATAATGTAATTTCATTAAATTTATTAAAGTGATAGTTAAATGTAAATAGGATGTTGCTAAAGTAGTTTTGGAGAATGCACTGTACAATATACCTCTCCAATGATTGAGAAGGAAATTCTTTCTATTTGTTCAACAAAAGGGAAAAATTTCATTTGTTAAGGAATCGGTGAACAAAAATTTTGCATATTTGTGGATGAATCACAGGATATATCAAGAAGGCAAGAAATGGTCATCATATTTAGATTTGTTGATAAAGATAGGGTATGCTCAAGAAAGATTCTCTGACATTATTCATGTATAAGATACTAAATTGATTAGTTTGTTTGAAGAGATAATTTCTTTGCTCAACATAATTCTCGTATGCAAAATCTCCATGGCCATGGATGTGATGGTGCTAGTAATATGCATAGTTAGTTCAATGGTTCACAAGATTTTTTTTTTTTTGAAATACTGTTCTTAAGCTTAATATATTCAGTAATTGATTGTTCATTGCTTACAATTGATATTACTTGCTTCAGCTTTAAATTCAATTCCAGTAGAATAGTTTTCAACTATTTGACTTCTATCATTGTGTGTATGTGACTACTTCTGCCAAAAAAAGTTGATGAAGTAAGAGGTTCTAAAGCTCCTACAGTTACTGAAATTATTGTTATCGATGAAATATTAACTAGTAGAGAACATAATCAAATAGTATTTTGTTTCAGCTACTCGCGAAAGATTTGAATAATCTGACAAGTTTGAACCTCTTGGACCTTTGAAAAGAACGGATTTGCTAATACCCGGTTGGCCGCACTCTTTCCACCGGAGGTGGACATGGAAGATGTTGAAGGGCTAGTGATCAATGATATAGTGATGGAGGATGTTGAAGGGCCAGTGATCTAAAATTGCAATTACTTTCAAAGGTTGAAACAATCAAGTTGATAAAACCTAGGAAATTGGGTTCACCTACCGAATATTTGGTTTGATTCAATTCATAGATATCTGACTTTTAACTTCCATTAATCTTACAACGATTCACCTAATTAAGAACTACACACTCTCACGCTATAGTTCTTTTACTTAGATTAACCCTATGACTACTCTCGTGACTATAGTATTAACAAAAGCACATTAAGAACTTAAGAATCTAATGTTGCAAAGGTTGTGTTCCTACTGTCGTGGTTCACTACCTAAATCCAATATTCCCATGAACTAATATTAATTTTCAACTATCGTTCCATCAATTAACATCTTTAAACATGCAAGTAGTGGCCAGTTACATACATAGAACAAAAACAAGAATATCAAATATTGATCAATGGCTACATCCAAGCCCTAGGTTATAGAACTTTAGCCACTAAATATCATTAAAAATAATTCAATAATATTTAGAGAAATCATCCAAAAATCTGAAATTTAATAAATAGAACAAAAGCAATAAAACCCAGGAAACTCTGCTGAAACCGAAAGCATAAAACAATTCAATTCAAGGCTTCAGCTTGCTTCGGTTCTCCAGGTTGGTAAGCTTCTTGTCCTCGGCTTGCTGGAAGCTTAAAATCTGAAGATGATGATGGAAACAAGGTGATTGGATTTGGTTCAGAATTGGTGCAATGGTGAAGGGGCGAGAGGTGTGGGCTTTTGGTGAGTTCGGTGATTTATGGTGATGACGATGCTGCTTGCTTAAGGTCTGATGGTGGTGAATGTGTGCAAGGTTGTTGCGGCAAGGAGGAGTGGAGGGTTGCTTGGTTGGCTGTGCGAAGGAGGACTTGGGCTGTTGGCTGCTTCGGTTGGGGCTTCCGTCGGTTGAAGGAGTTGCAGTGGCGGACAGTGGCTTTCCGTCAAGTTCGGTGATAAAAATAAAACCTTAATCCTCCTTTTATAGGCTTCCGTCAAACCCTACTTCTTGGAGAGGAAGAAAACTTGTTTCCCCAAATAATATTAGGATTAAAATTCTTACCAAATTCAACTCCAAACAGCCGCACCACATTGTTTCGGCCAAATCATAAGAAAAAAAATAAAAATTGTAATTCAGTCCTCTAAATCTTCAAGTCTTCTGATTCCTTCCTCATTAGTTCTTACAATCTTCACTTAGGCCCTTTTTAGTTGTTCTTTCTTTTCAATTCAATCCAAAACCTCAACAATTTTCCATTTGAGTACAATTCCTACAATCAAAGATGAAATCATATGAATTGCATATTTGTACTCAAAACATTTGCAAAATCTCGCATAAAGGAATATTAACAATTGATAAATTATGAGCACATCAATGGTTCACAAGATTTTTTTTTTTGTTGAAATAATGTTCTTAAGCTTATTATATTCAGTAATTAATTGTTCATTGCTTACAATTGATATTACTTTCTTCAATTTTAAATTCAATCCAGTAGAATATTTTTCAACTATTTGACTTCTATCACTGTGTGCATGTGACTACTTCGGCCCAAAAAAGTTGATGAAGTAAGAGGTTCTAAAGCTCCTACAGTTACTGAAATGATTGTTATCGATGAAATATTAACTAGTAGAGAACATAATCAAATAGTATTTTGTTTCGGCTACTCGCGAAAGATTTGAATAATCTGACAAGTTTGAACCTCTTGGACCTTTGAAAAGAACCGGATTTGCTAATACCTGGTTGGCCGCACTCTTTCCACCAGAGGTGGACATGGAATATGTTGAAGGGCCAGTGATCAATGATATAGTGATGGAGGATGCTCTACCCAATTTCAACCTCAGAGTCTAGTTTTTCAGCGATGAAAATTATGAAGTCCTCGTTGTGCAACAGAGTGAAGAATCTTTTTTTTCTAGCTACTTTTTATTGTATTTTGAAAAAGACATTGTAGAAAAGTTTGATTCAGATTCCATTATTGATCACTTCAACCAAAAGAAAAAATAATAAAAAAGACGAGTTCAACTTGAAATTAAAGTACATTAAGAAAAAAGAGAAGTTGTATTTGTGTTTTTTTCCCCTCTGATCAGGGACCTAAGTGTCAAATGCCCTCAAATCTCTGAATATTAAAATTTGACATGTCTGCTATATTGCATCTCACAATGCTCCTTCATTTACGCTTCATACTTCTTTTCTTTTCTTTTGTTTGTTTTTTATTATATATTAACAAGCCACTTAACTTTTTTTTTATTTTTATGTACCAATTCCATTATCCAATTCTTAACTTTCTCTAGAACATTGTTTTTTGTTTATTAGTTTCATTTAAATCATGGTTGTTGGCGGTTTTGAATTTAATTCTCAACAGAATTTTTTAATAAATCTACTTCTATCGGGGAAATTATGTTAAATGAGATTTGGTGTTCAAAATTTGTCTCAAACGATAACATTTTGAAATAATAATAAAAGAATATTTGGTATTTTAGCAATACTTCGTGTGTAATTGATAAACATTGAAAGTTTACATTTTGTAACGTGTATTTTCAACACGATTTACATTTTATATTGATTAATTTCTATATATGTAGTTTTTTTAACACTGATAAAATTCCTGCAAAGTTTGGGAGCTGGTTCCATCCCTGACTAAATCATGTGCTAAAATAACTGAATAGCGTAGTCAGGTGCTTCCTTGCATAAAACAACCCAAACAAAAGTAATATATTTTTTGAGGAGGTGAAGAAAATTGTTGTGCTTGAGGTTTCGTGTTCATGTAAGTGGCTTTGTAATTTATATCAAATCCCGTTTTAAGGGGATTTCAGGTGTTATTCATTCCGCTGAGCAGCTAACGATATACAAAATCAATTCTAAAATTTCATGAAAATATTGCTCAAAATCAATTAAAAAAATACACATTAGGGATTGCAAAACTTTACAGCACAGAGTACACGATCAATCACAAAAACATAGAAACTATCGTATTATTCTGTATAATTTATATAAAGTCTAGGTTTTCTTTTTCTTAAAATTAGAACAACTACAAGCCTAGTTATACACATTCAATTGTCAGCCGTGACACTTGAAGAAATTGATTCCAATTTATAGACGGAATTAGAAACCCGTTTTGTGCATGATTAGGGATAACTGTTCAATTTTTTTAAGAAAAATTGTTTTTATAAATGACATCTCATTACCGTATGAAGCCTCAATCCACTTAATTTACAGCTCATAGGCTATTAGAGGTTTTTGCACATGTGCTACCTTTCGTTTATTAATTTAATTTAAACTGCAATAAAACCACTACTTGAAAAGCATATTTTTTCTTTCTTAAACAAGGAATGGAGAATTCATTGTTGGTTAGATAATAGTAATGTGTATGGTTGGATATGGTTGAATAAGTGGAGTTCACTGGTATGGGAGTTTTTAATAAAAATATGTGTAAAATTTGAAGTGGCAAATGAGTACAATGTATGAAAATTGATCCGTTTATATATAACTCTATAAAATTACAATATGATAAGAAGTCAAGTCAATCACTTTTAAATGTGTAAATCCAAATACAAAATTGAGAGAGTAATTGATAATCGAGTTTATGATTGAAGAGGCATAAATATAGATCCAAGTAAAATCAAATGTCACTACAATGCAGGAAGAGCACGAGGCGCCAAAATGTAAGTGCCTGTAACTGATTGAAAGAATAAATATAGGGTTAACTAAAAACGAAAAAGGAAAATAAAAGAACAAATGTAATAATAGTATAAGATATTGTAGAAAGTGATAAATTGAAGGAAAATCAACTTATAAAAGAAGGCAAAAGATTATTCGACTTTTTAAGAGTGCTCCATTTGTTTATACAACACATGTGGTCAGGAAATCTGCTCCTTAGGGAACGAAAGAGAAACAAGACTCTTGATGTTGGAAGCCAAGCTCCTCATTGAAGAAGGAAATTCGTCAAGATTCTTAATGGTAAATCAATTGCTGGAAGTTGCGGTGGAGATTTTCCAGACCTGAAAGTAAAACGATTGTAAATAATCAATAGGTTTTGCCACTGTAATATCTGCCGTTGCGTCTACAATTTGAGAAGCCTAAGCTTCATATTCTCCATAAATAAGAAAAGATAGAGGGTTAGAGAAAATTTGTAGTTGAATGACTACATACTGAAATCAGAACAATGGAATATGAATAAAATACAATGAATAAGCGGTTTATACCGGTTTTTGTTAATGTAATTGATTAATGCAAAAATTTTATCAAAATAAAATAAGACAAGCTTTATCCAAAATTTATTGATTTTCTATATTTTTTCTACAACAATAATAAAAAAACACACAGTTTAAACAGGAAAATACAGAAATCAGTCAATGAGAGTGACAGAATCACATATCATAATTTTCTCAATCATCAATCATGAAAATTGGCAAGAAATCCGAGTATATAGTTTCTTTTTCTTGAACATCAAGTTAACCGAAAATTTACTATGAAATTGCTTAACTACATTACCAAATTGTTTATTGTGTACATGTTCGATAATCTAGTAAAAGCTAGGGAGTCTTCTCTCTTCTCCAATAAAGTTCATTGTGTTGATCAAGATATTATCGAATTTGCCATTCTTGTTCTTAGAGATTGCAAATATTTGAAGAGCGAAGTATTCTTCAAAGAGAGAGACTGATTGGGAGAGAGAGAGAGAGAGGGAGAGAGAGGGAATGTAAGATAGATTAGTTTTCTTTTATTTTCTAGAAGATTACTTGTTGGGAAGAAGAAGAATAAGTCATCGGCGGAACTACATAGGGACCTGGAGGGTCAGCCAATCCTCCGACCGTCGGAAAATATAATAAGTTTCTCTTTCATTGTGAAGATTTCTTTTTCTTCAAATGTTGAGCCCCTCTAGACCTCGAGTCCTGGTTGCACCACTGGGGAGATCGGTACTATTTTCCATCTTCTTTTTTCCTTGAGATGTTAGATTTACCTACTAGTGCATTTGAAACTTCAGAAATTGTTAAGCTTTATTTCTTTTTTTTTTTTTTGGGGGAGGGAAGCTTTGTCTGAGTTCAAATTAATTGTTTCAGGTTGCTAGAAATATTGGAAGGAAGTCACATATTTCACAAGAAAAAATTGGTCGACCGTACTTCAAGTAGATCCGAAGTTTTCTTGTTGTATAAGATCTTTAGGTTCTAGATGTTGTTTTAAATTTTTAGTGATATTACGTTTAGCTTTTCTAATAGAGTTTTAAATTTGTAAGGAATTCTATGTTAGAGAATGGTGTTTATAAAAGTTTTAATTTTTATGGTCATCTAATTTGTACTTTGTTATCAGAAGCGAATATGATTTAAGATAATGTAAAAAAAAGTAAATTAAATGTATTTTCAGCAGCTGATTAGGAAGAATATACGTACTGTTTGAAAATTTTTCTTGTGTTTTTGTCCACTTTGGGCTTCAAAATGCAGCTAACTTTGGACGAGGGTCCAAACTGTAACTAACTTAAAGGACAACTCTAAAGGCCAAGTTGTAGTTAGTTCAACCACCCCCAGCCCACAACAAAATATGTCAAAATCTTTGATTACAGCCCAGACGTCCAGCAAGCCTAATGCAGTAAGTTCAGGTAATATTAATCAAGTTACTATGTCTATGTCTAACCCAGTGTCACAGTAGGTACTCGATTCCAGCACAACATAGGAACACTTCAAACAAACATCTCACAAAAATCAAAGGTACTCAGAAAAAAACTTGAGAATCCAGACAGATATGCTTATCCCATATTGGATTGGGAGCCAGAGTTTTCACGCCCTCTAGATGGAAGGAAGAAACGAAGCAGATGCTCACCTAATTTGAAGGAAGTTCAACCCTTAGAAGCTGGCGCAGCGATGGTGGTGGAGTCAGGTGAGAAATTGAGTGATCCTCCTGATCTTCAACAGACGGGAGCAGTGACAAGTGGTGACAAACAAGATGTTATTCGGTTGAACTGGTCCTCCCGACGGAGGACTAGGTAAATCGATGTATTGAGTTTCAACTTTTTTTTTCCTTATGAATATAATATCTTGGAATGTTAGAGGGGCAGATTCTGTGAAATTTAAAGGTGCTGTGAAACATATTTTGAGAAATCATAAACCTGATATTTTTATTGTTTTGGAACCCCGGATTAGTGGGGAAGATGCCAGACGAATTGTGCAGAAATTGGGTTTTGCGAATTGGCTTGTAGAGAATGCTTTCGGGTGGGATTTGGGTCTTATGGGATGGAAATAATGTTAATGTTAATGTTTTGGCTTCATAAAACAATGGGTACACTTTCACTGGGTGGGAGATCAATTTAAAGGGCTCTGTACGGCTGTTTATGCATCTCCTGCAACTCAAAAAAGGAAGGATTGATGGAAAGACTTGATTTGGTTGAAAAACCAAGTCTCAGACTCTTGGGTAGTGTTGGGTAATTTCAATGTACTTCTGAAAGCTGACGAGAAACGTGGAGGAGCCCCGGTGAGCTGAATGCAGGGAGTTCTACGAATTTCTACAGGAGAGTGGCTTAGATGATCTGGGGTTTGGGGGCCCTAAATTTACCTGGAGGAAAGGGAATTTGCAGGAAAGACTAGATAGAGCGATTTGTAACCCGCAATGGAGGCTGCATTTTCTGGTAGCTCTCTGAGTCACTTGTGCAGATTGAAATCAGACCACAGACCTATTAAACTGAAGTTGTTTCAAGATCTAGCACCAGCACCTGAGGACAGGCCATTTCGCTTTCAGGCATGTTGGTTAACGCATGAAGACTTGAACAACTTCATCCGGCAGTTTTGGTTGGCAGAAGCAGGCTACAAGGTGGCAGAAAAAGATCTAAGGGAGAAACTTATTGTTTGGAATAGAAAGATTTTTGGGAACATCTTTGTGAGGAAGAAGAAGCTGACTAAAAAGTTGGAGGAACTAGAGAGGAAAGTTGAGCTCAATTCTTCGGAGTGGTTAGCTAAGCAGAGAGATTTGGTTCAAGCAGATTTGGAGGACACACTTGTTCAAGAAGAAATGTTGTGGTTCCAGAAGTCGAGGACTAAGTGGCTGTAGTTTGGTGATAAAAATACGAGATATTTTCATCTAACTACTCTAGTTAAAAGGAAAAGAGGGAGAGTAGAGAAACTTAAGAACGAAATAGGGGGGTGGGTTCAAGACCAGGCAGAATTGAAAGGGATGCCAATTAATTACTTTAGAAATCTATTTACTAAAGAAGACAGGCATGACAACTGTTCGATGTTGGAGACTAGTTTCCCCCAGTTGAGTGAAGTGGAGAGACAGTCTTTATCCAAACCAGTGGCTGAGAATGAGGTCAGGAAGGTTGTCTTCGAGATGGGTCCGTATAAAGCACCGGGACCGGATGGTTGGAGTGCTGTGTTTTTTCAGTCCCAATGGGAGGTTATCAATCCGACAGTGGTGGAGTTTATATGTAGATGTTTCCAAGAAGGGAAAATACCACAGAATATAAATGAAACATTATTGGTCCTTATTCCAAAAAACAACCAGCCAACACACTTGTCCCAGTTTCGGCCTATTAGCCTATGCAATGTGATTTACAAGGTGTTAACTAAGCTAGTGGAGAATAGGTTGAAGCCAATGATGGGGAAGCTCGTTAGTTCAACCCAAACGAGTTTCGTACCAGGTCGCATGCTTGCTGATTATACAATAATAGTCCAGGAGATCGTTCACTCTATGAGGAGCAAGAAAGGGAAAAAGTGCTGGTTGGCGATTAAGATTGACTTGGAGAAGGCGTACGACAGGCTGGGATGGGAGTTTATAATGGGAGTTTATAAAGGAAACGTTATATTCAGTTTGCTTGCCAAATAAGTTGGTGGAATTGATATACAACTGTATCTCTACATCCAGCATGGGGGTGCTATGGAATGGGGGTGTCACGGAGCAATTCAACCCGTCAAGAGGAATTAGACGGAGAGATTCTATCTCTCCTTATTTATTTGTTCTTTGCATGGAAGTTTGAGCTCATAGCATTGTAGCGTCAATTAACAGAAATCAATGGACAGGGATACGTTTGGGCACAAATGGCCCTACTATTTCACATTTATTTTTTGCTGATGACTTGTTTTTGTTTTCTGAAGCTAGTTTGGAGCATGTAGATGTAATGAATACTGTTTTGCTGAATTTTTGTAGGAGCTCGGGAGAGAAGGTGAATTCACAAAAGACAAAAATTTATTTCTCTAAGAATAATCCAATGCAGTTGAAGAATGCTATCAGTAAGAAATTTGGTTTTGGAGTTACAGAAAACCTGGGCAAGTATCTAGGCTCACCAGTCCTTTATCGGAGAATTACAAGGCTCATTTATAATGATATGTTAGAGAAAATCAGGTCTAAACTGTCAAGCTGGAAAGCAAGTCAGGTGTCGTTAGCGGGACGTATCACGCTGGCCCAATCTTGTTTACAATCAATCCCCATGTTCCAGATGCAAACTACCAAACTTCCGGTTCATGTATGTGACGAAATTGACAAAATGGACAAGAATTTTGTGTGGGGCTGGACTGTTGATAAGAAGAAGTTACATCTAGTGAACTGGGATACGATGTGTAGTACAAAGGAAAAAGGGGGACTTGGTCTAAGGAAAGCAAGGGAAAACAATATTGCTTTTCTCGTGAAAATTGGGTGGGAATTGGTGGTCAGGGAAGAGGACCTATGGGTTCAAGTGCTAAGGGGAAAATATTGTAAAAAGACGAAGGGTTGTTGGAAACTCAGACGAACCAATAGGGCATCCCCCTTATGGAAAGGAGTCTTTGATGCTTTTTATTTAGTAGATAAGGGATTAACCTGGGCTGTCGGTGATGGAAGAACAGTACGTTTTTGGGAGGATAATTGGTTAGAGGGGGTGGGTAAACTTCAGGAGCAGGCAGTGTGTCCAATTCCAGACAACCCAAGGTCAAGGCATATAGTGGAATTCATTAAAGCTGATGGATCTTGGGATCTAGAAAAATGCAGGCCACACTTAGGAAGAGATGTAGTATCTCAAGTGCTGAACTCACCACCTCCTATGGATGCAGTGGGGAGAGACCGGCCAAGATGGCTCCACAACAAGTCAGGTAAGTTCTCGATTAAATCAACATATTTCTTAGCCCTTGACAGCTCAAATTTGCAGGTTTATGATGGCTGGCGCAAAGCTTGGAATTGGAAAGGCCCCCAAAGGATTCGAACTTTCCTATGGCTAGCTACCCATGGTAGGCTTCCAACGAATGAGTTGTGTGCGAGAAGGAAGGTGATTACAACAGAGGTGTGCACACCATGCAATCAAGCAGTTGAAAACACAATTCATGCTCTCAGGGATTGTCGCCTGGCTAGAGAAGTTTGGCTGCGGCTGGTGCACTCTAGTCGACGACAGGTCTTTTTTCAAGAGGAGCTTAAGGAGTGGCTGCGTGCTAATCTTGAAGATGTAGATATGAAATGGCGAACCATGTTTGGAAGCACTTGCTGGCTATAATGGAATTGGGGGAATGAGCATATTTTTAATGGTGGTCAGATTAATGTGGAAAGTGCGATCAGAATAGCACAAATTAAGGCTGAAGAGATCGAAAGAAGCTAACTAAAGTTGAAATGGCAGAAGTTGGGGAGGCATAACGAAGAAGCTCCAGGTTGGAAGAAGCCGCCGATGACATGGTTCAAGGCTAACTGTGATGGTGCAGTGTGTGAAGGAACCAGGGATGCTGCAGCTGGTGTGATCTTGAGGATGATAGAGGTTTTGCATTGAAATCCTTTAACAAGAACTTGGGCTATTGTTCAGTTGAGACAGCAGAGCTTAGAGCAATTCTATTAGCTATGGAAGTAGCTAAGAAGCTGGGAATTGCTAAACTAATATGCGAATCGGATTTGCATACAGCAATTGATATGATCCATAGCATGAAGAATCAAAATGTAATCCCTCTGGATCCAGAGTTAAAAGGGATTTACACCCTTTTGCACACTAATTGGGAGGTGTTTTTTTTATACGTGAAGGGATAATAATATGTGCACCGATACTCTTGCTAAGGCCACATTGGGGAGAAACATGGGCTTATATTTTTTCGATGTCCCCCTACACTGTATTGCGTTGCTACTGGAGAATGACTCTAGAGGTTCATCCAGGTGTATTTTGAGGTGTTAGCCATTTGTAAAGTTCTCCCCCAAAAATAAAATAAAATAAAATTCTTGACACTTCCAAGTGAGAGGATAGACTAGGTTGGTAAATTTTTACAATATAACATTCCCAACCTATGAACATCTTTTGTAGTGTCATTATAACTTTTTATTCTATCAACACACATGAATGGATCACATTTTGTGAAGCTGTAGTAAAAAAGTCAAGTGTGGTGCTAACATATATATCATGACAAATTCAAGTGTGAAGAAATCCTTTTATTCTAGTAGTGGCAGTGCTAAGCGTAAAGGCGGCGATGACAGGGTATGGAGTGTCCGGAATCGTAGGCCTGATGATGAGTATGTTGATTGGATGAAATAGAGTGGAGGATTTGAGAGATGTAAGAGTTAAAGGAACGTAAATTACTAAAGGGATCTGGTTATTTTATGAACTATACCTACTTATATTTTGATTATTGATGATGTGGAAGTACTTCCCTTGATATTTTGATGTAGAAACTTTCTTTGCTTTTGATGTAGAACTTGCTTCATCTTTCCTATATGCTTTAAAATGCTTTTTTTTTTTTTTAAAGAAGATGAATGATGCCACTTTCCATATCAAATGGCATAAACTAATTCCACTTTGTATCCTTATAGAAGTTCTACAACAAGTTGCTACGGTTGCTAGAGGTTATTATCTCACTTACTTTCCAAATGAATCATTCCAGTTGTTGTAACTGCAGGATGCACGTAGATTCTAAAACATTATTTTTCAGAAAAATATGTCATTATTTATTCGAGAATGATTGACATATTCAGTACGGTGACATATTTCATCGTACTAAGCAAAAAATTCACCCGAGATCATTCTGTTAATTTTGGTCGTTAAATAGTGACGAAAAACTATTTCCACATGCTTTTAGGATTAGGGATATTTTTGTCATTTTGTTATTTTTAAATTTTTATTTTTTTTCTTTTTAATCTTCTTCCTATACCTTGTATATGTTGTTAGTATAATTACTAAATTTTAAAAATTAATTTAACTACTATATTTTAACATCTAGATTGTAAAATTTTTTGAAAAAAAAAATAAAAAATGAAGAAGAAAAATACGAGTTGAAGTAAACATGAAAATCAATAGTTTACCATTTTAAACCAAAAGAAAAACTAAAAAATTAGTTAAGACAATTTGTTTCTTCTAGGTTATTTAATTATATTCAACTTGATTTAATTATCTTAATTATTATTTTTCTCATTTTTTTCAATTTAAATTTGTATTCTTTATTTTTTTTTCTTCTTCATTGTCTTATAATCTAGAAATTACGATACAAATGACAAATTAATTTTTAAAATTTAGTAATTACACTAGAACCAACATATACAAGTTAGGAAGTAAAAGAAGAAGAATTGTAAAAGTATATATATATATATATATATATTAATATTTCTTAAAAAATATAAAATGCTGAAATTACACCTGGACCCAAAAGCATGTGAAAATTAGCTTTTCATCATGATTTAACGCCCAAAATAACCTAGGTGCATCAGCTTCTCTTGGTTGAAAGCTATTTTGAACGTTAAATCATAACGAAAAACATTAAATTAATTTTTTTTTACAATTCTTCTTCTTTTATTTTCTAACTTGTATAGGTTGGTACTATAATAATTATTAAATTTTAAAAATTAATTTTTCATTTGTATCTTAACTTTTAGATTATAAAAAAATGAAGAAGAAAAAAAAAATAAAGAAGAGAAATTCAAATTGGAGTAAACGTGAAAATTAATAATTAAATAATTAAATCGAGTTGAGAAAAATTAAATAGCCTAGGAGAAACAGCTTGTATTAGCTAATTTTTAGTTTTTTCTTCATTTATAAATTTTTTTAAAAAAGAAATATTTTATAATATAGAAGTTAAAATATAAAAGTTAAATTAATTTTTGAAATTTAGAAATTATACTACCACTATATACAAGTTAGAAAGTATAAGACGAAGAATTGTAAAAAAAAATTAAATTAAAATTTATTTTAAAAACTTAAAAATTGAAAATTAAAAAAATAACTAAAATACCCCTAAACACAAAAGCATGTGAAAAATAGATTTCCGTCACTATTTAACGGCTACAATTAACATAATGATCTCGTCTGAATTTTTTGCATAGTCCGGTGGCCTTTTTTTGGAAATAAATTTTATTGATGATCTGTGATGAAATTACCAAATAGTTCAATGACATATTTTGTGGTTTACTCTATTTTAATATACAGTCAAAACTTTGCTGACACGTGAAAGAGAAAAAAATGAGGTAATATTTAGGCGAATTTTTTACTCTTTTTGGTGTGTTTTTTTTTTCGTTTTTGGTGTGATCAGGCGGCGCTGTGTTCTGGGCTTTCTGGCTGATTTTCTTTTTTTTTTTGGGTTTTAATTTTAATCTTTTGCAAAATGTTAGGGGCTATATTTTCTAATTTTGGTATGATCGGTGATCCTTTTTTTTTTTTTTTTTGCGAAATGGGTGATCGTTCTTTTCATTTGGTGCGATCGTTTCTTTTATTTATTTTGATGTGATCAACGGCTTTAATGTCCAATTTTTTTTTTCTGTTCACGGCATATCTGACTTTCCTACCATTGTTGTACATTGTCCATATAGGCTCATCAACGAGCCTAATTTTTTCCGATGACAGTAGAATAATAAACTTAAAAAATAAAAATAAAAAAACGAAAACTCAATAAGAATATAATACTGCTATAGGTTTACCATATCTAGGACACATTGAAACTAAGATAAAAATGGACAATAGTAAATGTAGCTTGATTTTACTTCCCGTAGCTTTATAGGGGTATTTTAGTTTATTTTACAAGATGGATAAAGTAAAATTAAATTGTTTTAAGCAATACCGTAAAAAAAATGGAGGTAGTATTTGTTTCTGCGTCACAAAACATACACCCTCCTACAAAAATGGCCCCAAACCTCAGTTTACTGTTGGAGAAGTTTGTAATGTACCTTTGTTTTCATACAATAATAGAAGTACATATTCTAAAGATTTTATTATAACATAACGAGGACGTAATCACTGCATGTTCAATGCTAAAAATCGATCCTACTTGATGCTTGGATTGTTTCTATTTGTAACCCGGCAATTTTTGCGGATTTCGCCATTTGTCCCAGTCAATACTTTCAAGCCACCCATCCTGCTTATTGACAAAGCAAACTCTTGGCGGAATGCTTCAAAAGATTTTGCATATGCATCAACAAATGAATAGTTTCCCCACATTTGTTGTTGATCAATCCCCAGGACAGCTTTATATGATTTCACTCCCTTGTAATAGTTGTTGGTGAATTCGTACTTGGGACCATTTTTAGGGTTCAAATAGACCACAGGATCGTTTGTTCCTTTAGTTGTCGTTTGAGGGCATTGGTTTCTCAAAGTTTTTAGTAAAGATTTGTCCATCTTGGGGTCTGGTTTGCCTGTATTGTTGAAGTTGTACAGGCGATCCCGGATGTATTGACAGTGTGTTGTCCCCATTGTGTGTGCACCTGTAGTATACACACCAAAACGTAAGTTATAACATTTCAGTCTTCTTGGGGGATTTGTTGAACCTTTTGAGTTAAAGAATGGAATATAAATTGAGGATATCTCCATTTATTTCACCTAGGAGAGTAACCAGATCCTGCTGATCGAGTCCTTTCGAAATAGCATAGTTCTGAACTGTTGCCCAAGAACTTGAAGGTGAGGGGTAGTCAACCCATGCAGCACTTGACCCAAATCCATCCCTTCTTCCCAAGAACACTGGGTATGATGGTGCCCCTGCCTGTTCATTCAACCAGTAGAATAAAGTCAGTTTTCTTTTTAAACAGTGTGAACCTAGAAAGGAACTCTAAAAGGGTTATGATTTTAAATCACTGCAAAGCGGGCTATTAAAATGAGACGGAAGTAAATTATGTTACCAGATGAGCGGCATCTCTGGTAGCAAGGTTGAGGATATCGGCACAAGAGACAACTCCAGGGCATCGTTGCTCCACTACTGTTTTGATTTTGTCAATGAGTATGAATATCTTCTCTCCTAGACCTGCGTTTAGTGGTGACTTTTTCTCTGTATTTTTTCCGTCCAGTAGAATTGATGCATCACACCCCTGCATTCAATCAACATTTTCACTAAGGAGGCATTTTTTTAGGGCAAAAAAGGAAAAGAAATAAAACGAATACTCCCTCGTTTCACAATTATAATTGATTTTGTGATACCATTTTTTAAACTAAAATTAAAAAACAAACATAAATTTTATTTTGGGACGAGATAATAATATTTCCAAAAGAAAAGAAAAAGGAATGGCAGGCGACTATATACATTGACCATGCTGTCAGCATAGAGCAACTTGAACAATTTGGCAGTAATGCTCTTATCCTGCATCCAAAACAAAGTGACCTGATGCCTCACAAAATCATCCACATTTGGGCACGTCGCATTAGGCTTCTTGTAGAAATGTCGATCCAACGGCTCATCCTCCGGCGGTAGCGTCACCGCCGCCCACAAAAAACCGACCTGCAAACTCATTGCCAAGGCGAGAAAAGAGAAGAGCAATACTCCAACTCTTTCCATTGCTTGCTAATATGTATAGGCAAATGAGCTTTTTTTATGTATATTTTGTGCTCTTTGGAATATGGATCGAGTTGGTTCATCAATTTAGGACATTGCGGTCGGTTTTTATAGAGTCAGTTTGCTTGATCATGAAGGGTTTATTAGCTATGTGAAGATGTTAAAAAAAGACAGCAAATGTTTGGTTGTCAAAATGTTTTTTTTTTTTTTTTGGGGGGTTTGGTCCAAGACAATGCTCCATCTAACCCAAATTGATTGTTCAGTTTAGATTTTCATAATTAATACAATATACACTAACATTGAAAAACTAAAAATAACAATCATTTTGGAACAGAAGGAGTAATATGTTTGCAATTTTTCCCTTTCATACCATCTCTTCAGGAAAAAAAAATTCTATTATCACGTACGGCTTTAGTTCAAAATAGTTTTTTTTTTTTTTGGGGGCGGAAATAGTTTTTTACCATTATAATGTTTTCGCCATTTCTTAAGAATTAGGTTTGTGTTGCCTGATAGAGTGGCACACATGAAGAATTTCATGGAAGCGTTTAGGAAGGTTTACGTGTGAGTTTGACCTCTTTTGCCTTACCCATAAGATATGATAACTATTGGTTATCAGATAGTTTCAGTCACAAGGTACTTGGATTTCCATAGTCAATCTTGAAAATGTACTCCAAATCTTAGGATAAAAGTTTCACTCACTTCGGCTATCCAATTACAAATTTGTCTAACTGATATATTTCAGCCTACTCATGTTCTATCCTATGTAATGTAATAATGGTCGAACTGACTAATTTTTCAATACAAAGACGGGAAAAAAGAAACCCCTTTACAACTAACTGAATGATATAAATCTGAGTAATATGGATAGATCATTTTCAAGGGGAAAAAGATAGCTTTGATACTAGCATAATGATGTGACTCGGAGCAATAAGGATATATAGATCATTTGAAAGTTGCCCTTTTTGTTTCATAAATGGAATGCCGGAACAAAAATCGAACTCCATCTTGATATTATAGAACAACTTTTCTAAATCATTTCACCTAATCTTTACCGAAAACAACTTTTCTAAATCATTTCACCTCATCGTTTTTATGTTTATCTTAATATTGCTGTGTATTAAGATAAACATAAAAACGAATTTTTTAGAAGTCAAAATCGAAATTGAGCTCATCCTTGTCATTCTGTGGTCGTACTGGTCCCTTTTGGAAAACCTTTTGACAACCCTAAAACTAATCAATTAAGTCAAGTGTGTTCTACGCTCCACGATATGTGCTTCTGAGTTAGATATCAAACAGACTAAAATGAAAAGGTATTTGCTTTTGGTCAAAGGGTGAAACTTATCTTTTACTATTTTAACATCGTTCCAGTCCCCCCATTTTTTTTTGTACTTATAATTTTGTTCGTTGATGATATCCCCCAAAAAAACAAATTAAGTAATACAAATTAACTAACGATTGGAATTAAGTGATGTACAAATGTTATGTAGATCATTCCAATGCAAATGTAATGATGAATCAGGGTGGAAGTATTAAGTAAGATGGCTGAAGGTGAAAATAATGGTTATATAACCTTGAAATCGAGGCTCAAATTTTATTGGGACGTATAAATTATTTTGGAAGCCTGTGAAGAGGAAAACCCACGCCCACCTTTTCTTTCTCCTTTTTGCAAAATAAATCAGATATCATGACTACCATGGAAGTTTCTACTTCTTGTCAAATGTAAGCTTCCACAAATAATTAAACTCTCTCCATAAGTAGTTGACAAAGTATTATTAACGTAATAGTACGTAGTACTTTCTACATTTGATTTTGACTTGCAATTTCTTTATAATTAATGAATGTGATACCCCCAAATTAGGCCACAAAATTCTCATCCACTTGGGCAACTTACAGTATTTGGTATTAACATAGTTATTCAGCTGCGTGACGGCTAGAATCCGTTACTCATTTACTTGAACGAAACTACAGAATTAATTGATTCATGCAGAAATAACTCGAGATCTTCAGTAAAACACGCAACAATATTGGAGAAAGTTGTTATAGAAAAATAATAGTGAGAAGAAAGTAAACGATGCAATTTTTTGTTGGTGGCCGACCACGGATTAACAGAGTTTTGTCTTAAAAGCAAGAGTACTTAGATTTACATGTCGCAGGTGATTTACTTTCTCCTTTTCTTTTCTTTTTTTTTTTCTGAATTAGATACTCACTTTTTTTCTTTAATTAGGAAATAAAAAAGTTCATTTTCGTTAACTTGGTGAAACAACTTAACAAAATAAGAGATCTTAGTGACAGTTGCTATGTAACAATAGGGCTATTATACAATTGCTACTTGTCAATGGATCGTTTTTTTCTATTTTTAATCAGTGGATCGTTTTTTCATATATTTACTTTGTGTGTCTCAGTGTAAAAATAATGTTCGATACTTCTTATATTTGATTTGTTAATCTTTTATATTTCCATTCACCAATATCTATTAATATCCTTTATTGTAACAACTAAATTCACAGCATGGATGCGTATCTTGATGTCCAAGCCCATTCGAAAAATTTCAAGATGAATAATTTTGGGGTGCCAATGTGAGTCTTAACTATTTGCATAGATTTATATTTCCAACATTTTGTTTGAACAGTTCACTTTGTTTAACTAAATTATAACAAAGTAAACTATTAAGAATGAAACGAAGGGAGTATATTTTGTGACAAAAGGTCATTTACTCAAGAAGTTGATTGTAAATGGTTTGATCAAAGAATTCTTGAATTCCAGAACCTGAAATCACAAACCGGTTGCGGAGCTAGGAGGCATCGGCCCCCTCGCCGGAATTTTTGTTTGAGTATTTCAAACTTTTAGTGTAAATTAATTTTTTTATATATATTTTTGCCTTTGCAAAATAAAATTTTAGGCATTTCGTTCATGCAAACACAAAATCCTAACTCCGCCACTGTCACAAACTATCATTAGACAATAACAAAGAGAAACAACTATTCCCTCCTTCCCATAATTATTATCCAGTTTGGATTTTTAATTTTAGTTCAAATTGTACTAGAGTGAAATCTCAAACTGGACAATAATTTTGGGACAGGGAGAGTATCATTTACATTGACCAGAATATGAAAACTAATTTTTAAAAAAAAAAATCAATGTAGCACAGTTAGAAACGGGAGAAGAAATTTTTAGATTGGTTTAGAAGGAAAAAAAAACTTGTGAAAAGACAATTATTTATATTGATCTTAAACATCATTGAAGCGTGATAAAAGGTATCAATGGAAATCAATTTGAATGTGGTATATGTATACCGAAAGAAAAAGTCATCACTCCATCAATTTACAGCAACATAACTATACCAAATAGAAAAGACTTGCTCACCATTCAAAAAAAAAAAGAATTAATTACTCCAAAAGTACTGAAAAGATACCATCTATATTCACTCAAAACTAAAAATAAAAAACGTTGCACTTTGGTATTAAATAGTGAACTTTTTTTTTTCGATTCTCCGTTTGTTTTCCGAGGAAGAGGGTGGTGGTCAGCGGCAGTGGACGGTGGAGTTGACCAAGGGTATAATCGGTAAATCAAAAAAATGAACCACACTCCCCACGCACGTGCGAGTCACGTGGTTGCCACCCAAAATTTTGGGCGGCAAATTCAAAATTTAAAAAAATTTGAATTTGCCGCCTTGAGCCGCCATGTACCACCACCGAGCCACCGGTCCGCTGCCGATCAGGCACCGGACCACCACCGGGCCGCCGCCGGTCAGGTACGGACCACCACTAGGCCGCCGCCAGTCAGGTACCGGACCACCACCGGGCTTTATCATGGCGGCTCAAGGCGGCAAATTCAATTTTTTTTGAATTTTGAATTTGCCGCCCAAAATTTTGGGCGGCAACCACGTGACTCACACGTGCGTGGGGAGTGTGGTTCATTTTTTTGATTTACCGATTATATCCTTGGTCAACTCCACCGTCCGCCGCCGCTGACCACCACCCTTTTCCTCTGAAAAAAAACGGAGAATCGAAAAAAAATAAAAGTTTACTATTTAGTACCAAAGTGTAACGTTTTTTCTTTTTAGTTCCGAATGAATATAGATGGCATCTTTTCAGTACTTTTGGAGTAATTAATTCAAAAAATAAAATAAAATACTACTCCCTCTGTCCCCCAAAAAAATATAAAATAGTACATATTAAGTTTTAAAATCTATACTAATTTTAATACAAATCTTAAAACTCAGTGACAGAGATAATATATCTTATTGAATAGGAAGATCAAACACTCAAAAATTCAACAAACAATCACCTTATACAATTTATTAATTTTCTCCAAGTGGGTTGGCTTAATTATTTGTTTTTCCCTTGAAAAAAACAAACAGCCAGCAGTGTTAACGAATAACCTAGGTTTCAGATTGGTTCCTAGCCTGTCGGAGCAAGTCAAAGACCTTCTCGGCGACGTACGTTTCAACAGCAGTGACAGTGTTCTTGGCACGATGAAGTTCCATTTTATCAGGATGAGTGCATAAAGCAGCTTTCCTGTAATTCCTTTTCACAGAGGCAGGAGTAATTAGGTTATCCAAAGTAAAAGGTTTCCAACCTAATCCGGGCGAAAGCGCATCCTGTAAAGTTGATAAAAGTGCACGCAGATTTCCTTCTTTCCCTGCTATCCATCTCTTGATTTCTATATCGCCAATTTCGGATATCCTATATCTTCCCTTAATTTCCATCATCCCATCTAGGACTACGAAATTGTACCGTTTTATTGCATCTTTAAGGGTTTCCTCAGGTAGAATCTCCCGATATTTTTCCTATACATATGGCTATGCCAAAATCAAATCACAACAGATCGAATAGGTCCCTCCGTCCCAAAAAAAAAAAAAAAAATTTAGTCTCCTTCCGTCCGAAAAAAAAATTAATCTACTTTCAACATAGTGAACTATTTTCTTTTTCTTGGGCTTATAAATATTGTAAGAACATGTTATAATTAAAGATAGTGTTAGAAAAAAAGTATGAACAAGAAAACTAAAGAACTAATTAGACATTTACATTCAATCTGAACCTTGCTCGTCAAATCAATACGAGAAGAAGAAGAAGAAGGCGATCGAGAGAATGGATCATTTTCCAACAGCGATATCTTTCTCATAAAAATATAAAAATTAATAATAGTGATAATAAAATTGCCTTTCGATTATTATGTTTTAAACCCTAAATCAGTTGAGCCAAAACAGAGGAAGAACCCTAATTAATTCCATGAACGTTTATAAAAAGTCTCGAACAGAAACAATAAGGGAATTGAAGGAAGGTATCACACAATTATACAATAGGAAAATCAGCAGAAATAAATTGTTGGAAAGAAAATTGAAGTGAAAATATGGGGTTTATTACCTTGGGAGAGCTCGAAGTCGAATCGGCTGCCATTGGAAGGGTAGTTAATTGTAAGTCTAGTCACTCGTGTATATGAATTCGATTTGATCAACATGTATCTTAATTTTTTTTTTTATCCCCTTATCCTAGGATGAAACTAAAAACAAACAATACCAAAATGCTTTTACTAACCAACAAAATTTAACCACGTTTTAAAATTACAATTGATATATCCTACTATATTAGAAACAAAAACCTCCCTTTCAAACATCTCATATGATTGCCACGTGGCATGTAGAAAATCCTAAATTGCCCTTTTGTCTAACCATAACTCAATTACTAAATCTCCCTTTGCACTTTACGTGACATGTTTTTTTTTAAAAATTTTTTCTTTATGTTTCATTCAACTAGAGTGGTTTTTTAAATTGAATTGATCAATTAGGTTTTTTGTTACAAAGTGTCAATTTTGTTTTAAGCGTATACCCTTTGGATGAAGCTTATTACAAAGCTATTAAAAATCTCCAAAACTAAATATTGATTTGGCACGACCAATGGAGAACATCAATAAATATCTTACTAATATTTAAATTTATTAGGATGCTTTTATATTTTATCTAACATTTACTTCAACACATATATTCGATTAAGCTATTTATATTTAATAAGTAACACTTACAAAACATTTCTAAAACATACATGGCGAAATACAATTTATTTATTTTTTGCGAAATACAAATATTTCTATGATCACACTTATAAAACATTTCTAAATCCTTCAAACATTTCTAAAATATATCGCTCCAAATACAAAATTTTATTTTTTTCAAATATAAACATTTCTAAGATCTACAGATAGATTGGGCCAGGGTCGCGCATTGCGCGACCAGACATCACTAGTATATTATATATATCAATTGTAATTTTATCAATTGTAATTAAAATTGTAATTTTATTACAATTGATATATATATATATATATTATTCCCTCCGTCCCAACAAGACAGTTATACTATAGAGCTTCTAGGTACACACTTGAAATTCGTATGCCCAAAAAGAGGGTAAAAAAAAAAACAAATTTTTCAAATTTTCAATTTCCTAAAATCTCTCCTAATTTTCAGTCATCATTAATCATATCTATCCAACTTCCTATTCCAATCCAAAGACGTCTCAAACTAAAAAATCTAGAAGACAATATATTCTCTGCAAGGATTTGGCATCAAAATCTCTCGTCGACGGTATTTTTGAAGATGAAATCCGATTGTGCATCAAATCCCGTAACTTTGGTTACAATATATGCTGCTGAATATGAGAATTACGGTAAGATTTAAGATTATTCATCTGTTTTGTGTTTTGTCCGGTTAATTTTGTTTGAAATTCTCAAAATCATTGATTAGTAATTTCGAATTGTCAATTCCAACCTATTCGATTAATTGCCAGAGGTTTATGGATTTAGATCTCTTGCGAAAAAAGAATAAAATTCAGATTTTGTGAATCACCGGAGATTTATGATTGGGTTTTAATCTCTTCAACAATTGATGTATTTTTTTGATTGGGTTATGTAGATATAAGATATGTGCATTCGATTATAGATTTTTGTTCATCAATTTTTAAGTTTACTTCATTGTTCTGTTATTAGTTTTGGAAAAGACTAATAAATCTAGATATTATTCATTAGTTCGTATTCGATATTCATCCTTGAAACTAGCAGATTCATCATAATAATTGTGTTATTAGCTAGATATTCATATTTAGTTTTTTGGTTAGGTTATGTATATCTAAGGTCTCTGCATTCAATTATAAATAGTTGGTCACCAATTTGTTAGATTTGTTCATCTATTGATTGTTGATTTTGGAAGGGTTCTAGATATGTTCATTATTCAGCGGTTACCCTGTCATTATTCATCGATAATATAGGGTTATTCATCATAATAATGGTGTTATGCGATTGTTATTCTTTTTTCTATTAATTGTTATTCATCTGAGTAGATAAATGGAACATGTATATTGTAGTCATATTCATCCATAATATTTAGTTATTCATCTATTTGTATGTTCAACGTATTGTTCAAATAACCTATGCATATATATAGATATAGTTATTCATCATTAAAACTATAAGTATTCCTCCTAACGAATTTATGATCCTAATACACTACATTTTCTGATTTTAATAAGTAAAACATGATAATGCATCATACATGTCAAGGTATTCATCATTGGTGAAATAGTTATTCATTAGTATATAATGGTTATTCATCATATTAACTTGACATGTTATATAGTTTTAATGGTTATTCATCATTTTAAAGATAATAATTCATCTTCAATAGCCTTTGTTATTGATGATTAACAGAATTTTGATTGAATGTGAAATCTCACATATTGTAATGTTGTTTTTGTTTGATCAGCGTAAAAAAAAAATGCTTATCAAAATGAACTCGATCGGTCGCAAATCAAATGTTTGGTAGAGTTGCTGATATCAAATAATCAACATAAACATATCGAGTATCGGCGGATCTTTCAAGACCTTATATGTTAAAAACAATGATTAGTTTTCCTGATCAATTTTGATATAGTATAATCATAATTAGAATTTTGTTAGCTTAGTTGCTGATATTATCTCATTGTAAAATATACTTTTATTAGTTTTCTTGATCAAAGTTATTGATTCTGTTTTGCATTATTCATCCACTACCAATAAATTATTCATTTATTAAAATACAATCATTCATCTTGCAAAAACTACATATATCCTTTATTTTAGTATAGTTATTCATCTAGGATGGGATCATTATTCATCAAGATTTGCATCGTTATTCATCTTTGTAAATATTGTTACTCATTCATAAATTTACTCGTACACATATCTAGTTTTACCAAAATAAAATCCATCATTTTAACAAAAAAAAATCTTATGAAATAAAATAATATAAAAGCTGATAGGATAAGTATTAAAAAAAATCAGTTTAAAATTAAACATGTGCAAAAAAAAAGGGGGATAAAATTTGGAGAATATAATGCGCGTGTAGCGTCTTAAAATTCGGACTAAAAGCTCCACTTGTGTAGAAGGAGAATGTATTATACATGCCCATGAGGTATATCTTGTAAAGTATACTTAGGTGCTTGTTATTATTTGCCCCCAACCAGATAGTACACATTGAGTTTTCAGATTTATAATTATTCCCTTGTACCGAAAAAATAGTCCAAGTTGAGTTTTAAATTTGTAAACTCAATGGGACTATTTTTTAGACAAATTTAAAAACTCAATGTGAACTATTTTTTTAGACATTGAAAGTATTAATTTACTCTGAATCTCTCGAATTAAGAAATTGTTGTATCCCTGAAATCTGCTCCAATTTAGTTGAAAAAAAAAATAACCAAAAGCGAATGAAAAATAAATGCTCGAATATACAAGAATGAAAAACAACTGAGCATGCCATGCATGCATGAAGGAAATTACGTTTTCTTCTTTCAAATGAAGCACGTACTTATCATTATATATATTAAAAGAAAGAAAGGTAATCGATACGTGTCGCTAATTGAGACCATCAAGTCTCACTTTCAACTTATTATCATTTTAGCCCTTAAAGTTCTATTTATGTGCTATTTAGTCTTCAAATTTATCGATTTTACATTTTCAAGGACGATTAATTGTGTCTAATCCCCAAAGTCCCCTTACCTATAAATAAGCCATAGACATCTAGACATAATTTGCGTATTTTTTAAATATATTTTTTTTATCTAAATATAATATTAGTTAGTGGTGACAATTTTTATTATACAACTTTTCAAAATTTTTGTTGTAATATTTTTGGTCAGATCTTACAAATATACATCTCATAAATAATATCAATACCTCTCATTTTGATCTAAAATTGATTAATCAAAATAATATTATGGTTTTAAGAAATATTAGTAACGAAATTATCTAATTAATCTTTTGAAAGATAAATTTTCAACATTGATAAACCCGCGCAAAGCGCGGGACACATACTAGTTAGAATAATAATAATAGATCCCCGTAATGGTACATCACATTTTGTCAAAATGTAATTTCCACCCTTCAAAGATAATAATCTTTTTAGTGTGCGATTATTATTGGATTATCTTTTTAGTGTGCTAAATTCTTTGCATTATTAATTTTTTGGATTCAGACTAATACAATAATGAAACAGTTTATGGTTTGATAAATATTGGATTGCACAAATTTATGGAGTTGTTATTTCGGACAAATAAAGTAAAAATGGAATGTGGCAAGTATTCTGTGGTGTATATGTCGAAAAATACTTTGCGAACAAATGCAGTAGGTAAGGATTATAAATTATAAAAAAAAGAAAAAGGAAAATAAGAACCCACCGAAGAAATTAGATGTGATGATCATCAAGTTTCTTCTTTGCTGTCAGATGCAAGATTTTAAGTAGTTGACCTCTTATGAATAACGTAATAAGTAATTCTTTCTAATTTGATTTGACTTTCATTTTCTTTATGAATATGTTACCCCCAAATTAGGCTTTCGTCCACTTGGGCAATTTTCAGTATTTTTAATATTAATAATTGGAATTAAGTAACTGAGGTAGTAGTTTTTTGTTGGTGGCCGACCACGGATTTGGAAAGTTTTGTAGTACATGTTTACTAAAAACAATACAAATGAAGCTT
Organism: Oldenlandia corymbosa var. corymbosa; assembly: GCA_949775105.1. NCBI lineage: Eukaryota > Viridiplantae > Streptophyta > Magnoliopsida > Gentianales > Rubiaceae > Oldenlandia > Oldenlandia corymbosa. The sequence goes on from OX459123.1 coordinate 5,979,983, forward strand.
AATTTAATTTGTACATTGGCAGCAAAGTTAGCGAGTGGTAATGTTCATTTTTTTTTTACTTCCTTTAAATTTGTTCTTCGTCTGAAAAGAAAGATCTTATGTTAGATTTACATGTTTTGTTTTTGTCAATTAATAAATTAAGACCGGTTCTTTTATATTGTGAGTGCAAGTTTTGCTCGAATACCGATGCAACTTTTTTACTTAATCATCTATTTTAAATTTGCTCCTCAATCTTTACAACTGAGTAAAAGGAAATTCTCTCACCACATCAATTAATCGGGTTGCCTCCCAACTCCCAAGCCGAGTGCTTTCTCAGAATTTTAAAATTCTATTTGAAAATTGCATATATAAATTTATTTTTTCTTGACTTCTAACACAGCAAATCACAAGGGCAATCCGTGAAGCCGATAAAATTCTGGACATGTATTATATTCATAAGCGATGCATCTTGGAAAATATTTATTTACAAGTGATGCATCTTGTAATCGAGTGTATATTAACTGGATTTTATTGAAGTATTTCTTTTAAGAAAAATTAGTCTCAATTCTGATCTTTTTGGGTTTTATCCTCATTTAAATAGGTATTTCGAAAATGCTTTTACTAACCAATAAAATTTGCCACGTGTTAAAAATAACAACAGTTGAGATAATTTACTCCAAATCTCAGATATTTGGTAATTGTTATCCTCGAAACTACTCGATTTTTAATCCAATAGCCTGTGAACTACAGTGGCCACCCTAAACAAGTCCGGGATAACAAGCTCGGGTACGAAATTAGGGGTTCATTAGTGGACTAGCCATAACAAGTCCTTAGAGGTGCAGAAAATTGTAAGCCAAGTTTGTAGGAGGAAAAAAAGGTTTAAAAAAAAAAAATCAAAAGAAACGGTGTAGTAGAAAATGTATTCGAAACAGCTGCATGTTCCTCTTGTTCGATTGATACATACCATGTTCCTCTTGTTCAGTTTAAAACGTATTTATGATCAGTTGCATATTTTGATTCCTTTAATCAAATGAAATTGTGTTGCTACCATGGCTCCGTCCAAAAGTATACAAAAAGCCTGAATCCACTAAGACGAGAAAAATCATCTTTTTTTTTCTTTTTTCTTTTGGAGGTAAAGGAAGAGTGTACTTGAGATAATAGGATTAGGAACATGGGTTACCGTTTTGCAGAAATCTAGAAAGAGGTAATTTTCCCCCAATATTTAGTGCTTGAATCTTACTTTTCGAACAAATTATAGAAATATTCATACTGTCGTTGACAAGATGATTTCTGTAATTCAAGGACCAGCTTGTATGCTAAAAGATTCTTTGTATTAGAAGCAGAATCTACAGGTTATCACCAAAATGAGGGGTGCAAAAGATGCACCATTTGGTCATGAGAGGCTATCTGAGGCGTTTATGAACACAAAAATCAGTAATAATGTTACAACACGGAATTCTATTAAGAAGCTTCTGTAAGGAGAATTTCAAGTACTATCGATTTTGTTACTATAAGGGTAAAGAAACCTGACAAGAAGATCAAAGAGTGCGACAAATATACGTACCTACATAGATTTGTCATCATTCCTCATTTCATAACCCTACACTCGAATCTTCATTTGTTGAGTCTGGCTTGTTGGAGGTTGCAGATTCTACCCCATTATCTGATTGTCCAGCAGAACCATTTGTTATTGGAATTATCTCTGATGTCGATGATTTGGGTGCATATCCTTGTGTCTGCATAGCCTCACGAGCAGCTTTCTCTTTAGCCCGTCTAGCTCTTTGTAGAACGTCCTCCTGTCAGTGTCAAATGCTTAAAAGAACTCACTTTCTAGAAGGAAATAGATATATTCTCCAATGGCATGGGAATAAAAATAAATCAAGATTTACTGTCAGAAATTTTGTCCAATAAGTAGACTCTGTGCTGACAACAATAGCTCCAATCTCGGGAAAATAACATTTTCTAACCAGTAACAGCAAATTGATCATGTTTCTGTAGGGGCCAGGTGTAACAGAAAAGGAAAACACCAGATAAATTTTAGAGATTGTAACATCTGGTCAATAGCAGTGAAGTCCTTATGTCACTTTCAATTTACAAACTCAGAGGATGCCAACTACAAACTACAGTAGCAAGTGCTTTAACATTCACAACTGCCCAGGTTATATCATTTGCCACTTATGGATCTTATTTCCTTTCATGTTATCTAGCATATTTCAGACTCCAGATAAGGTGAATAAATACTCAAAAGCAAGAAAACTAAGACGCCAAAAGAAGTGTAGAAAGAAACCACTCTCATCCACACGAGTTTAAAGGGGTCTTCATCATAAGCCAGAGCTATCCAGGGCAAGCACAGAAGCAAGTTAGTGGAAAGCATGAAAAAGATTGTATCAACTCATTTCTTCTTAGACAGCATAACGAACAAGACCCGGAGAATGACAAACATCTGATAATCCTACCCAAAAATTGCCAGCTTGATATAGATCTTAACTATGTGCAGTCTTCTACAGTCATGTTTGTTCTGTTCGTCCATTTTCTTTCGGTTATATGAGAAACAATTAGTAGGACCAAATGCCAGTAACTGTTGCACAAAATTCAGAATATTGATGATTAACTTTCTTGCCCATTTCTTGGGATGTGACAGCCTTAACATGAACAAGAAGTTAACTTCTGCCGTATGATAAATAGCTCTGGTTTTGAATGCCTAACTTCAACCGAAATAGTAACAAAAGAAAGTAGATTCTCAAGAATATTTCTTCTCATTAAGCATAGTTATGTATTACTTTGATTCCTGAGTTTTATACAATAAAGAAAATTTCAACATGACAAAGAACCACCTCAGACTCAAGGAAATATGATAGTTTAAACAAACTCTAATTTCTGTCATCCATTGAGGTCCTCTAGTCACTAAGATGCAGACAGGGGCCTCACTTCAGCCTCAAAATTAACAAAAGAAAGTAGGTCCTAAAGATATTTCTTCTCATCAAGCACAGCATGTACACTATAATATTAAAGTTTTACACAACTATATCTCAACATGGTAAAGAACCACCTTAGACTAAAGAACTTTGGATAGCATAAAGACAATCTAATTCCATTATCCATTGGCTCTAGCCACTAAGATGCAGACAGGGGCCCAGTGCTTACCACCTTCATACTTTCTACAAATTCGGAGGATGTCAATATACAAACTACGTCTCTAAGCTCTTTAAAATTCACAACTCCCCAAGCTATATCATTTGCTACACATGCATCCTATATCCTTTCACGTAATCTAGCATATTTCAGACTCCAGATAAGGTCAATAAATACTCAAAAGCAAGAAAACTAAGACGCACACAACTTTAAAGGGGTCTTCATCATAAGCCAAAGCTATCTAGGGTAAGCACAGAAGAAATTTTAAGAAAATCAATGAATAAAGATTATATCAACTCATTTCTTCTTGGACAGCATAACGAACTAGACCCCGAGAATGACAAACATCTGATAATCCAACCCAAAATTCCTAGCTTTTTATAGATCTTAACTATGTGCGGTCTTCGACAGTCATGTTTGTTCTGTTCTTCCATTTTCGTTCTAGTTACATGAGAAACGATTCGTAGAATCAAATGCCAGTAACTGTTGCACAACATTCAGAATATTGATGATTTACTTTCTTGCCCATTTCTTGGATGTGACAGCTTTAACATGAACGAGAAGTTAACTTCTGCGCATGATGAATAGCTCTGGTTTTAAATGCCTAACTTCAACCTAAATAGTAACGATAGAAAGTAGAGTCTCGAGAATATTTCTTCTCATTAAGCATCGTATGTATTACTTTGATATCTGAGTTCTACACAGCAAACAAAATTTCAACATGACAAAGAACCACCTCAGACTCAAGGAATTATGATAGTATAAACACAATTTAATTTCTGTTATCCATTGGGGTCCTCTAGTCACTAAGATGCAGACAGGGGCCTCACTTAAGCCTCGATATTAACAAAAGAAAGTAGATCCTAAAGATATTTCTTCTCATCAAGCACAGTATGTATACTATAATCTTATTTACACAAAGCAATAGCTCAACATGGTAAAGAACCACCTCAGACTAAAGAAATTTGGATGGCATAAAGACAATCTAATTTCTTTTATCCATTGGGGCCCTCTAGCCACTAAGATGCAGACAGGGGCTCGGTTCTTTCATAAACTTTGTCAAAGATATGAATGAAAAGGAAACTACAGTTTATATTTGATATGTAATTTACACAAGTTCTTAGCTACCAATAGGCAATTAAGTTAGTAATAAACTTTGACAAAGATAAGATGCAAAAAGAATTTGAAGAAGTAATTTTTTGTACAAACTCTACGCAACACAGGTTCACTCAGTGGTTAAATTAGTTTTAGCTAAAAGAAGAAAAACATTAAATGACAATATTCTCAAGGTTAATAAAGGTGTAATCTGGTTGCATAACTTCTCACCTGGAAATCCTGAATCTGTTTTTGTTGATCTGCTTGTAACCTTCCAACTGCACTCAGAATCTCCCCCATAGCAGACTCCAGTCGCTCATTAATTGACTCCGCAAGAGCCTTCCCAAGGAAAAAAGCATCAAGAACACTTTTACTGTCATTTTCACCTGAGAAATCAAGGAACGTCCAAATCAATGGAGAGGGAATAATCTTTCATCGGAGAATAAAAAAACTCCATCTGTAAAACTATTACTTACTCCATTCTACCATCCCAAAAGTCCAAAAAGGGTATCACAAAAGCAAAAAGTTCAAAGCTTGACAAAACAGAAAAAGAGGCTAGGAAAAAGAGATTTAAAAAATGGTAACATGCATGAAAATTTGCGGAATAGCATTACCACGCATGGAGAAAAGACAGCAATAGAAACAACTGTAAAGATTCAGCTAAGTAAACCATGGTAGTGAAATCTCTTTATGAATCAAGCTTTGGTATGATAAACAATAATCCATTTCTCATCTGAAGTAGCTGCAGTTAACTAAGCCTCTTCATATGATAACAACCACAATATAGCATGATGTTCAAGTCTGAAACTAGTACTCCCTCAACCCCGAAATGATTGTCCAGTTTGGATTTTCATTTTCAACACAAACTGTACTGAAATTGAAAACTAAAACAAGACATTCATCTTGGGACAGAGGGAGTATTTATTTTATCAAGAAAGAAGCTCTACTGTGAGGACACAGGGACCTCAGAGGAAAACATATCATGACTCAAATTTGAAAACGGGTTTGCTATTTATGACTAAGCATTAAAATTACGGAAACAAGAAAAATTAAAAGAAAATTCCATAGTGGAAAGGAAAATGAGTTTCAGTTAAATGCTGAAGAAATTGTTCTAACACCAGAACAATTTTATCTCCTATATGGCTAATTGATGGATGAAGCCCAACGGTTTTGTTAACTTACTTTCAAAAGAACTTACTTGCCAAAGATTTGTGCAGCTAGTACGATTATCAGTAAACCATAGTACTCTTATCAAGACTGATGGAAAGGAGAACCTTATGTCGGATTCTGAATACAGACAAGCATAATGCCTTCATATATAACACTTCCAAAAAGGTTTACTGAGAATTCAGAAGTACTCATTCTGCAAGCAGCATCAGCACAAATATTACATCGATGGCAGACCTATCTATGGCATAGTACTCCCCATATCTATACAGCTTAAGCAGAGCTATTTGAACAGTTTATATTGCATACTATGTTGATTCAGGCCTACCAGTGTAGGTTATATTGACACAATGGAACCTATGCTTGCGAAACTGTATTAAATGTATATGGAAGAAACGTCTTTCATTGACATAGGAAAAGTAGAATTTGCTCAACCACATCAATGATATCACTATAGGTGTTTGCTTAAGCGTCATTGTAAAGGTTTCAGGCTCCAACTTTCAGTCACACAATCTAAAAGACAGGTGACCCATCGATGAAACAAATGCAGAAATCACTTTCTAGATTCTAACAAATGCAAAATATACGCTCAAATAAATAATCTAAGCCCATATGGAACAAATTAAGTTACCAATCAGTATCTCTTTATTGTAACAGATTCCACAAGCCGAATGGAAACCACTTCTTATTAAGGGAGGAAATAAAAAATTAAAAAAAAAATCAAAACAAAACAAAACTAAAAGTGCAAATTCAGATGGAAAAATCAAACCTTGACCAAAAGGGCCACCTGGGCTAGAACTACAATTACACCTTAATCGGGTTCTCGAATGAATTACGGACTTGTTATTACACGATTTCAAATCCCACGAAAGGGCAGAGTGGTCTGTAATATTACTTGATGAACCCCGTGATTGTGAAACTGTACAAGATTTGATGGAGGATTTAGAAAGGACGCGAGGTGGGATTACCACCGGTGATGATGGTGGGGATGATATGAGTCCCCCCTTCATTTTCAAGCTTCTTTACCTTATTGTATGCAACCAGAAGTAAAAATTGGACAATCGATGGTTATGATTATGAGAGAGGAGCTTGTGGTTGATAAACCTCGGAATGAGGACTGAGGAAGGGATGAGGAATAATTTGGACAGTAAATATTACAAAGTTCCCTTCCTAATTTTGCAGTGAACTCGCATGTTTGGGAACTTAATTTCAACCAATGTTTGTCTGTACTAAGGATACTACTATCACCACAGCTATCACATGATTCATATTTGTCCCGAGAGAATATAAAATCTGGCACATTCCGCTGGGGAGTTTTTATGTGTTGCAACGATTAGATTGGATCATCTATGAGATTTTGGGGATTATTTTTAGACTAAAATGTCCAAATGGTCACTTACATTTGAGCCTATTTGAATTTACGTCCCTAACATTAACATTTCAATATCGTAGTCCCAAGTATTATGATTTCGCACTTTTTTTTGTCCCATTTCACTGTTTCCGGCTGTTGACATGCCGGAATCAGGAGTATTTTTATCTTTTAATTTAATTTGAATTTTTATTAAAATTTAAATATTATAAATATTTTAAAATTAAAATTTTATTATTTAATTGTTAAAATATTATTTATTAATTAAAAATATTAATATACACTTGAAATTTATCATTATTTTCAAAATTACTTTTTTCATTTACTATTTACTTTAAGTACACAGTAAATAATAATTATGTTGCACTTTTAACTTTGAGCCCACTATAACTTACAAAATTTATCAAGTTAAATTCAATTATGTTTTAAAAAAAAAACAAAGCAAAACTAAGTTTTTTTTACTCAACCGCTACAGTAAACCGTAAATGGTAATTATGTTGCATTTTTAACCTTAAGCCCACTGTAACTTAAAAAATTTACTGAGTTACAGTAAATAATTTAAAATTTTTTTTTTTACAAAAAAAAAAAAAGTAAAACCAAGATTTTTTTTAACTTTGACCGCTACAGTAAACCCTAAATAGTAATTATAATACACTTTTAACCTTGGGCTCACTGTAACTTAAAAAATTTACCGAATTACAGTAAATAATTCAAAATTTAATTTATTTTTTTAAAAAAAAAAGAAAAACCAAAATTTTTTTTACTCTGACTGCTACAGAACCCTAAATAGTAATTATGTTGCACTTTTAACCTTGGACCCGCTGTAACTTAAAAAATTACCGAGTCACAGTAAATAATTAAAAATTTAATTTTTTTCTAAAAGAAAAAGGAAAACCAAGATTTGTTTTACTCTGACCGCTACGTTGTTTCTTTAACCTTGGACCCACTATAAGTAATTGACCGCTACAGTGAACCCTTATGTTGGACTTTTAAGGTTGGACCCACTGTAACTTAAAAAAATTTACTGTGTTACAATAAAAATTCAAAATTCAACTGTAGCGGTCAAAGTAAAAAAAAAAAAAAATCTTGGTTTTGCTTTTTCTTTTTTTTTAAAAAAAAATTGAATTTTGAGTTATTTACTGTAACTCGGTAATTTTTTTAAGTTACAGTGGGTCCATGGTTAAAAGTGCAACATAATTACTATTTAGGGTTTACTTTAGCGGTCAGATTAAAAAAAAAACGGTTTTGCTTTTTCTTTTTTTTAAGAAATTGAATTTTGAATTATTTACTGTAACTCATTAAATTTTTTAAATTACAGTGGACCCAAGGTTAAAAGTACAACATAATTACTATTTACTTTGACTTAAGGTAAATGATAAATGAAAAATTAATTTTGAAAATAATGTAAATTTTATAATTTTATAATAATATTTTTAATTAATAAATAATATTTGAATAATTAAATAATAAAACCTGAATTTTAAAATATTTTTAATAATTTAAATTTTAATAGAAATTAAAATTAAATTAAAAGATGAAAATACCCTTGATTCCGGTATGTCAACGGCCGTAAATAGTGAAATGGGACCAAAAAAATTTGAAAACATAATGTTTGTGACTACGATATTGAAATGTTAATGTTAGGGACGTAAATTCAAGTAGGCCCAAATGTAAGGGACCATTTAGACATTATAGTCTTCTTTTTATGTGTTGTGTTTTAATTATTAGATGTACCAACTGTTGTCTTTTGCGTTGCAGGGGTCTTGTAAGCACGGGAAAATAATAGGGACCAAAATAATAAATTAACAAAAATTAAAGAAAAGTATGTAATCATAAAAAATTAAAAAAAAAATTAATAATAATAAAACATACTCCTTGCGACCCATAATTATTGTCCAGTTTGCCCAAAAAAATTTGTCTCAAAATTATTGTCTAATTTGACTTTTTATTAAGTAAGTTACACATATACCCTTTTATCACAAAGAACAATTTAACTCAAATCTTTTTACTCCAGTAATCCCAACGTAGAACACATCACAAAAGTGAACAACCCGAAAAAAAAGCTATTCACCGACGGCCCAAGCGGTGGTGAGGATGACGATGCCCGGTGATAATCGAAACAGATTATAGAGAAGGAATTCCGGCAAACTGAAATTGCAATCGATGAAGCGGTGGTGAGATGACGCCGCCGGTGATTATCGGAACAGATTGTGGAGAAGGACTTCCGACAAACTAAAATTGTAATCGATGAATTTAGAACGAACTTGAATAATCAATGGAGGAGCACCAAATTTGAAGGTCACAGGAAGAATTTTCTCCAAATTCATGTGAATTCATATGAAAATTTTGTTCTATTAACACAAGTGATGATCTTACCGAAGAAGCTCTTTCAGATCTGCGCCGACGAAGAAACTTTCTGGTGAAATGTCTTCATAATCACTAAATTGAAATTTAAAGGAAAAACAAATTCTCCAAACTCGAATCTTTTCAATTGAGCTTTGGTTCAATTATAGATAGGTGGTTTACTGAAGAGCAAGTGAAGAAGGCGTTCTGCATTCTGGAACTTTTGGACTCGGAAGCTAAAGTGAAACAGGATAAAGGGGGAGTTCTTTCACGTCGGTGTAACTAATTTATATGTAGGGGTATATTTGGAAAGTTAGGGTAAAAATTGATTAGATTTGACCAAAAATAAAATCTTATATCTTTGGCAAACTAGAAAAAAAATTATGGGACGGAGGGAGTATTCAATTATTCATGCAACAACCGAAGGATTGGTGCAGAGAGGATTCTTACAAGACTGGACCGATGCTTAATCAATGAAAACTGGTTAAATGAGTATGAAAAATAGTTATGTTACTGTGTTACAAGCTGGGGTGTCAGATCATACACCCTTGCTTATTAATATGGGCAATGTGAATATGCAGAAGAAGCTAGCTTTCAAATTCTTTAATATGTGGAGTAAATCTCCACAATAGAAAGAAGTTGTTCAGCAGGTTTGGGATGCAGATGTTCAAGGTTGTAAACAATACCAGCTTGTTAGGAAGCAGCAGATTCTAAAGAAGCACTTGAAGAGGCTGAATCAGGAGCACTTCTTGGACATTGATAAACAGGCAGTAGAGGCTCAGGCAAACCTTCGGAAAATTTAAGTAATGTTGGAGGTAAATCCCTTGGATCCCTCCTTGCAAGCTCAGGAAAAACAAGCAACAGAGCAGTTAGTGATCAAATCAAAGGAAGCCATGAGTTTCTGGAAACAAAAGCTCAAAGAAACCAGATTAAGGAGGGTGACAGAAATACGGCATACTTTCATGCCTGTATTAGAGAGAAAAGGATCCAGAATAGAATACTGTCTTTCACTAGGGATGATGGAAGTGTGGAAAATGAGTGGAATAAAGTGGAACAACATTTTGTTGAGTATTTTCAGCATTTGCTTAGTCAGGAGGAAAAACAAGTGCCAATATAGGAAGCATGTTTTGCATTTGGGGGAAGGTTGGCAAGCTAGCAGCAAGTATCCTTAATCAAGGACTTTTCTAGAGAGGAGGTTCGAACTGCGCTTTTCAGTATCAGCAGCAAAAAGAGACCTGGACCTGATGGATACGGTAGTGGCTTTTATAAGCAAACGTGGGATATTATAGGTAATGACTTTACTGATGCTGTGCTTGAATTTTTTCATGCTGGAAAGTTGTTTAAACAGTTAAATGCAACTATTATATCTTTGATACCAACAAAATGATGTGCCAAAAAATGCCATGGAATATAGGCCGATATCGTACTATAATGCTATTGATAAAGTTATCTCTAAAATGCTTTGTAATAGAAACACTGCCTAGCCAGGTAGATGCAAATTAGAGAGCTTTCATTCAGGGCTGGAAGATTGTGCATAACATTCTTCTAACCCAAGAACTGATAAGGCTATATAGAAGGAAAGATGTTAAGGCCAGTTGTATGTTAAAAGTGGATATCATAAAGGCATTTGATAGTGTAAATTGGAACTTTGTTGAGGAATCGTTAGAAGGCTATGGGTTTCCTTTAAATTCATACAGTGGATCATGCTATGTGTGACTAGTTGCTGGTTCTCTCTCAACCTAAATGGTAGCAATGTCGGTTTCTTTGAGGGGAAACGTGGTCTAAGACAAGGGGATCCTATATCCCCCTTGATCTTTGTGATCGTAATGGAGTACTTAACCCTTTGTTTTAAAATGGCATTAAGTAGTTATCAGTTGCAGTTGCACCCGAAATGTGAAAAATTGAAATCCACTAATTTAGGATTTGCGGATGATCTGATAATTTTATGTAAGGCTGAGCTGCAATCTGTGAAGAAGGTTAAAGATATCCTTGATTATTTTGGAGGGACTACTGGTTTATACATTAATAAAGGGAAGTCAAATATTTACTGTGCTGGTATTACAGCTGCCTTGAAGGAGGAAATTTATCAATGTTTGGAGTTTGAAGAAGGGAGTTTTCCTATAAGATACTTGGGGCTGCCAATGTCTCCTAGCAAATGGAAAGAGATTGATTGTCAGCAACCAGTGGATAGAGTGACAAAAAGGCTGCAGAGCTGGAAATCGAAGCACCTGTCTTACGCAGGAAGATGCCAATTGATCAATGCGATAAGCTCATTGTATGTCTATTGGGGAAATACCTTCTTACTCCCCAAGAGTGTTGTAGCTCAGATAACTAGATTGTGTCGGACTTTCCTCTTGGGGAGCACAGAAGCAGGTAGCAAGATGGCTTTAGTGGCTTGGAATCAGGTATGTAAACCCAAGAATGAGGGTGGCCTGAATGTCAGTGACCCTGTCGTGTGGAATGAAGCTGCAATTGCCAGGCAAATGTAGGATATTGCAGAATGTAAACAGATACTTTGGGTTAAATGGGTGCATGGATATTACTTGAAGGGCCAAAACTTGTGGACTTATGAACCTCCAGCAGACAGTAGCTGGCACTGGAAGCGTATGATGAAGATCAAAAGCAGACTGCGAAATGATATAGAAGTTGGCATCTAGAAAAGGGGAAGTAAAGAGTATACTACTCAGAAGGGTTACCATCAATGGAGGGAAAAGGTAGAGAAGTTTCTAATTGCAAGTGTGGTATGGAATAAAAGATGTATTCCTAAGCAAAGCTTCATTGCTTGGATGGCATGCCATGGGAGGCTACTGACTATGGCCAGACAGGAAGAGTTAAAACTTACAAATGGAAATACAGATTGCATCTTGTGTACTGCAGGTGAGGTAGAAAGTACTCTGCACTTGTTTTTTCAATGTTCTTTTGCTAAAGAACTGTTGCAGGCACCGTTGAGCTGGCTGGAGTATAATGGTTGATACATCATTTTCAATATGATGTTAAACAGAATAAAAAATCGTTGTGGTTACAACAAATTGAAAAGGAGCTTGGTCTATGGAGCAGTAGTGTATTGTATCTACAACATCTGGCTTGAAAGGAATGCCAGAAGGTTCTCTCAAGTACAGATGCAAGCGACAGCGATATGCTAAAGCAAAACAGGAGTTAATCTGGTTCTTTCAGGTGAGCAAATGCAAGTACAAACAGCGGAAATTGAGTTACTTAAGTAGAATAGGTATACACAATGTATATGGGTAGTTTTGATGTAGATGGAAATTTTGCCATGTAAAGTTTTGACAGTTTACAGCAATGCAATATATTTACCTTTACTAGATATATATATATATATATATATATATATATGATGTAATTGGAATCTATATCAACTAATCATATTGATAAGTTTCCAAGTCATCACAATCGACAACTTATGGAAAAACATATGCGATCATCCGATCATAGCAGAGTGTGAATTGGATAAAGAAGGAGCACTTTGTTGTTTCTCGTACTCCCAGCTTCTCCCGGGAACAAGGTGTGGTTACAGTTCATCACCACCAACATCATGCCAACAATGTACAACCAGCATGTCACCTATGATCGAGCTTTGCGTATCTTTTCCATTAATACCTCTACCCCATTTGAGGTGGCCGCTATCATTAGGGAACAAATGACCCCCCGCATCAAAGATCCTGATGTCAGAAGTTAGTATTCCTAGTCATGGTGACCATGCTATGTGCAAGGGCTAATTTTATGTTTGTGCCAACGGACCTATATGAATCAATTCCGAAACCTTGGGGTTACAGAACATTGGCCACAGAACCACCACCAAGGGAAGAACCACCACCAAACACCGATGTCAGGAGGAAGCACTTCACCAAGCCGCAGAATTATATGCTTGATTATATTCACATGTAGAAAACTGTTGTAAGGTTGGAGTCCATGATCGAGCACCTCCATGACAAAGTTAGATGCACCAGTGGCTGCCAAATCATACAAGGCCCATCACCACATCCTTTTAATGAGATGAATCCTTGATCACTCAGGAAGTCACCTGTTCACTCTCCTAAGTCGTGAAAATTTTAATGAAAAATACTAATCATCTACCTATATAATAAAAAGGGAGTTTCTCCCTTCTCACGTGTGTAATTTTGGTAGTAGTCTTGCCCGTGCAAACTTAATGAAGCATATGATATTCCTTTTCTCTTGCTCCCCTCTTCGTCAGTTTCGGTAATTTTTGGTTTCTCCCAATCAATGGAGCAATCAATCTGATGTTCCTCTTCTCTTGCTCCCTTCTTCGTCAGTTTCGTAATTTTTGGTCTTCTCCCAATCAATGGAGCAATCAATCCAACAACAAGAAGAGTTGGTTATCATCCTCCCAATCAATCTAACAATCAATCTCACAAACAATAGTTATATTACTTCCAATCAATTGCCAACTTCAGTTCTCCAAGCCTTCCATCTACGATGGTGCTATTATTGTATTTTAGAAAAGGTCTCCTCTCTCTCCACTAACAATTGCCAATTCCAATGTCAAGAGAGAAATTTTACCAAAACTTTTCCATTTTTGATTGAGATGATCGGGAGTTTGAGAAGCCTTTGTTGCTGATTCGACTCCTCGAATATTATTTTACCAACCGAAAGACATAAGAAAAATAAAGGAAGGACGTATGATTAAATTCGGTATGCACTTTTCTTTTTTCTTTTTTTCTTTTATGCAGTTGTAACATGTTTTACTAGTCAATTCTTTGTCTTTTAAGAATGTTGGGAGGTCTTCACTATCCTTGGAAGGCTTCTTGCAAGATTATTTTTTGATTGGCTGTTCAGTGGTTCTTAATGATTGTATGGCTGACTGGCTTGCTATGAGTAAGTGGTTTATGATTTTACCTTAAGAAAACCGTTGGTTTCTGCATTCTACATGTTGAGGGATGGCCTTTTAATTAGAGATTCACTTTACTCTTCCTCTGTCAATTATGACATTAATCTTTTTGAATGTTGTTTCAAGGTAAAATGATATTGTTATACTATATTTCTTCAATCATTAGTCATTTTATGTGGCCATTGGTAACATATAAGAGTAGATCGATATGTATGCTGAAGTTTATATGATTGATTCTTTCACAAAATGGCATGTGGCAGTAACCTGAGAAGCTGCCATGTAGCTAAAGTTAGCAGAAACTTAAAATGTAAAAGTCTTATGATTTTACTTTCCTTTCCATTGGTATGATGTTTTATTGTTTAATCCACTCTTATATTATGCACGTGGAAGGTCTTATAGTCAAGAACATTTCTCATGGAGTTTTTTGGTTTTTAAATTTCTTTTAGGATTTGACTATGAAATTTTTATTGCTACATTTTCATCTACCATTTCTCTTTTGACATTGAAAGTGCGTGCTATCATAAGGCATTGAAACAGTGACAATTTGGTTAAAGTTGAGTACAGTCATGCTTAAATGTACTTTTCTTGATTTGATTGTATTCTTACTTCTGTTTACAAGATCTTGTTTTGTTTGGTTACTATTTTAATTATTACGTAGTTTTTCAAGTTCTCTTTCAATTTATGTATAATGTAACTGTACAAATATCTTTACAAATCCCATGATGTGGTGCGTCTAAGCCTAATTGTATTTGAGATTCCATGCATCATTATTTACTGCCCCAACAACTAACAAAGTTTAGACATCCAAATTCGATAAGTGCAATTTACAAGACCTTTTTGATCCCCTCCCCCCACCCCCTTCCTACAGTAGATCATCTCCTGCGTGTTCCAATACAATCATACTTTCAAGTTTCAATTAGACATCAATTTTGGTTTTGTTTTTTTAATAATTTATCTTTTACTGATATGCAGATGTGCTTCTAGCTGATTGTATACAACTGCAGCTTTACCATATGAAGATAAGGGTTTAACAAAAAAAAAAACTCCTACAGGTCAAAAGCAAACTAAGAAGGATCAACAAAATAATGCCAAAACTGGTTCTCAATGATAATCATGCCACAAAAAAATACAAAACAAACCAGATACAGAAAATTATCCACAGCTTCGGTTTACACTTCCATAACACACGAAATTGGTCATTCTCCACAACTAGAAGTGATATACATCAATTCTTTTGCTTTGCAAAAGTTATATGTGCAGAAACCATTGTTAGTAAACTTATAGTTAATTAGTTACAAGGAGTTTCAAGGTACTAATTAACTAATGAAAAAGATGTATTTTTAGAAATACAAAAGAGGAGAATAAATAGATGATTCTTGCCGTTTCATTCGAAACGATATGCATCTTTCTTTGCTCAAGAGTAGAGCACGATAGAATATCACACACTTTTCTCCCGATTTTCTTTTCATTTTTTTAAAGAGTTTAAATCAAAGCTCACCTTTCACATTACGTACACAGACAAATTCACAAGACCCAAAAAGAAATAAAAATGAAGTTATAAATCGGTTAAAGGGGGTAAAAGGGGGGTTTAATTCAGAGATAAGTGGCGGAATGAGGTCTGAAGCACACACGTAATTAAGCTGATTCGAAACAAGAGCTAGAACCCTCTTAAGCATTTCCAGTAACATTTCGTCCTGATCAGGATCGATGGGAAAAAAATGCAGCTCACAATATACATACAGTAACTTACTTACAACAATTCACGAAACAATCATTAAAAGCACAAATAAAACCGAAAAGAAAACTCCAGAAGCCCACGACCCTTTAATTTTAAGGAAGATTGATCAAGCAAAGTACCAGATGAAGGCTTCAGAGTTTATCGTCATCAATTCTTTCTTTCTACAAATAAAAGTTTCATCAATGATATTTTAATATTATCAAATATCCCAATTATAATAATTATGATCACTAAATTAATAGAAAAATAAATTTACTTCATGTATTACATAACAACCATCTCATCAATAGTTTCAAACATGTAATTCTTCCAAGGAATACTCCATGATACATTTCATTGAGCACGCACGAAACGCGTTGGCTCCAGCTAGTATATTCTTAATCATAACAACAGACAACCAATCAGTTTTGTGATCTTCAAATTGTTTCCTCGAAAATTTGTCAAATATATGACAAATTTTTTACTTGAATAATGAGACACAAAAAAACACCAACCAATTTTTGTGATCTTTAAATTTTTTTCCCCAAAATTCTTCAAAAATATGACATCTTTCTTATGTGAATAATGTGATATCTGATGTTCTGAATCTTTAAGGAATGAATGGATTATGATACAATGTCTTAAGAATTATTGATGTGAGTAGTGTACCAGCGACATCATGTATTATTGATTCATTGATCAAAATTAACTATTGAGAAAATTACAACTAAAGCTTTGTCGCAAGTACTATTTTTTCGAAAAATAAAATAACATAATATACATTGTGTGATAATTGAAATGATATGAAAGTTATAAAAATTATTTCCTATTTGAACCTATCGATCAGAAGATCGAGTAATTGTTGGATGATCGTCAACATTTTTAACCTTTTTCTTTTGAAGTTTGACTACTTGTAGTTTTATTTTGAATCATGAATTTGATCACCAGCTAGAGGTGTTCAATTCTTCGATAAAATTTTGATGAGGAATTTTAAGGACACCTTTCAGTTTCCACCATCCTTAACCTTATCACCGTAAACCTTTTTCTAGCAACCAAATATAAAAGCCAATCAAAACACAGGTCCAAGAAATCGCTATAGAAAAACAGTATTGAATTTAAAAAGTTTCAGAAAGTATGGGATGTGAACTTTAAGTAGTTTTTGATATGTTTTGATAAGTTATAACTATCATCCATCAACTTGCCTGCCACATAGACATTTGCAATTCAAAAACAAAACAAATTCAGCTAATAGAATAACTCAAACCAAATTCCTTTTTTAATAGTAGTACACTGTTATTCCATGACGGTGTACACCCCATTTTCATACCATAAATGCCCATTAAGTCTGCCATCTATATATAATCTCGTTTCTAACTCAATCCTTCGCGACATTTAAGAAAAAATTTGCAACAAAAAACTAAATAAAAATTGTACTAAAATAATTGCTCACAAGTTCTTGTACTATCCATTATCTATGATTATGTTTCTTTTTGTGCATTCCTTTCTATCCAAGAGAGATCGATGCAACTTAAAACTGCATGATAGACAGTAGACAATTATGCGTAGACTTTTTTTCCTCTTGTCTTGTTGGCCGAGGTTTATTGAGAATGGGGAGGATCAATAAGGTGTCCAGGGTTGATGGTGATATTTAGACAATAATGACTGGATCAAATCTTTAAATAATGAAAATCTATTTTTCAAGAATTTGATTTGAAAGGTGATTCTTTCACTCAACAACCCTTATCTCCAATAAGGTAAATATTCTTCCTTTCCTTAATCTAATGTTTAAGTTTCAAAACTAATCATGAAAAAATTATATCAACCATTTTTTTTTTTGTAAGTTTAGGGAGTTGTTTTAGTAGTCAAGATTTTGGTATATTGTTTTTAATTAGAAGATTTTGTATAATAAAATATTTTAATAATTTGCCAAAATCTTGAATGTATAATCGATGGAAAACATCAGGATTCAAGATTGTGCATTATCCATTAATATAAAACTCGAAATACAAATTCAATTGAGTATCTTATCATTTAATGTCGTGAGATTTTTTATTGATTTTAGAATCTTTAGAATTACTAATGGATATTTTTTCATGCTCATATAAGTAAATTAGTGAAATTGATTATTTACATCAAAACATTTACTACACCGAATTGACTAACCGATTACATGACATGTGTCCTAAAATTGGGTTGTTTTAATATATAGGACTATTCAGTCAGATCATATATAAAGTTTTGAAAACATTTTCTGTATATTAACTATTTGAGAATTTTGACGATAACATTACGCTAAAGAATTTTGACTGGACGGTTACGCTAAAGAAGTGTACAACTCCAATTACATCATGAAACAACTATGAAAAGAGTATCCGAGAGTTGTGTCTACTTTCATTAACCACCACATCTACCGTAAGATTTGTCACAAGATATATGTTGATTTTTTATTTTTACTTTTTTTGACGAACACAATCAATAATTTTATTTAACTAAGAAAACTATTTGTGAACCTCATTTTACTACTTGTCTATCTACCTTAGACACGATCATTCACATGGCCAAAGTCTAAAATATCTTGCTCTAATCCTTTGGTACAATAATGGTATCTTTTTCTTTCTATTCAACTTGTTAACCGCTTTGTCGAAACCATTCAGAACATTAACATTAACATTAACATAATCCTTGAAACTCTGTGCAACACCCTTCTACCACTATCCTTCACAAGTGCACCCAAAGCTACTTTCCCTTATGTGGAATTGTAGGACCCATCCCACCTCTAAATGAAATTTACACCCACTTCCACTGCATCTCGCTATTTGTGCTTCATCCCTTTCGACAAAATATATTACTCCTACCCCCTCCCTTCCACCCACTGTACATTCAGTCCCTCTTCTTCCCCTCCTTCCCTAGTTCATCATACTCTTTGCATTCATCAATATAACATTTGGGTTCACATACTCATTATCCTAAATTTTTGTGTTCCTTATTACCCAAATAGCCCTTAATATGCAACAATTGAACGCTATATCTCTTTCTAGAGAAGCATTCACCGTCCATCTCCTTGAGCCATTCTCTAAATATACATGCTCCTTTCTGTGAGAAATCAAACCCAAAAGACAATATTCTCTATACCACTTGTGCTTCGATGCACTCTAGAAGTACATGTTCCACTGTCTCCTCCACCCCACATCTAGGTCATTGTGAAGGTACTACAATACCTCGCTTGCATAGATTTACTGGCGTATAACAAGTACTCCTTAACAATTTTTGAGAGACCACCATATTTCATAGTCTCTTCCACAAACCTTCATTTTCGTTCTCTTAATCCAATGATTGTGATGATGATGATGGATGACTTTCTTCCTCTAAATTCATGACAAGATATAATGCTGATTTCATTGTATCCCTTCCATCCATCTCAGCCCCCTGTATGTCTTCTTGGTCGCCGTCATTAGTCCCACCAATAAATATGACCAAAATTCTTGTAATCACATCCATAGGAAATAACTCCCTTAGTAGAGGCAACTTCCATTTTCCTCTATCGTCCAATAGATCCGCAACTTTTAAATTAAGAGGTGTCCTGACACTAGTTTCCCTTGCAAACGGATTCGTCATCCTCGGAATCCTTTACTGTTTAATGTCCACTATTCCGCCATTCCCAACTTTCCAGTTTAACCGCTTCTTCACAAAGTCCCTTCCCCAAAAAATACCACTCCATCCCCATGTCACATTCTGTTTTGGCATCACCTCTCAAGAACTCTCATTAGCATAGTACATAATTTAAAGAATCTAACAAACAATGATAGTTCATTAATCCCAATTTTTTCCACACCAGTTTCCCCATGAAGGCTTGATTCATTTGTATCATTTTCCTCATCCCTAGTCCCCCTCTCCATTTTGACTTTCATATTTCATCCCATGATTTCCAATGTAGATTCTTATGGTTATTGTATCAAATACGACATAGATATGGAAACTAGGAACATAAACATGATAAAGATCGGAGATACTTACCCTATCAATGACACCAAATTCTCTAGCTCTTGTGGAGTCCATATAAAAGGGTCTCTTCATCACATCAGCTACGTCTCAACGGACTGCAATATGATATATAACATAACCAGTCACATTGATTCTCAGTTAGGGGTGTTAATTCGGGCAGGTTGGGCGGGTTTTGGGTAATTCAATTCAGGTAATTCAGTTTTTCACCTTCATATAACCCGCCCGAAGACCGAACAAAACTTATGTGCACCCGAACTGAAATAATCGAATGGTACTTCGGGGAATTCGGTTCGAGTATCTTCCAACCGAATTAGAGCTGAGGAATTTACAAATTATCCCAATTCCAGAAGCAGAAAAAGATGGGGAGAAGACAATGGTAGATTTAGGATGCAAGATGCAAAACCAAACAACTAATAACGATAACAACAACAAATTATAAGAATCATAAGAATAAAAAATTACAAATTTACTTTTTAACCAAAACCTAAACAAATTACATTTCCATTACACTTCTTCAATAAAAAAATCTCCATGAAAGTGTAAGTCAACAAACGAAAAATATTCTCTTTTGCTTTCTCTTCTAACTTTTAAACAATAAATCTAGATGTTATTACTTGTGAGTGTGCTGCAAATTGAAAATCTATTTAGGGCAGTGGTCAGTGGCCACCAAGAAAACTATTTCCACAAAAATAGATTAAAAAAAAATAGATGTGACATGGTTAGTAGCTAAGGAGAGGAAAGGCATGTGGTGATGAATCGTTGACAGAAAAGAGGAGGGGAGATGGGGAGGGAGAAGAAACGTGAAAGAGAGAATGAGAGATGGGGAAACGTGAAGGTGGGGAGAGAGGAGCGAGAAAAAAATTGGGTGAGAAAATTTAATATCCCACACACATGACATTACTTTTAATTTAATTATAATAATAGTAATGTATATTAATATTTGTATATGAGGGTAGCTCATGTTTTCGGGCGGGCCCCAGAAAATAATGTCCCAATCGACACTTGCACCGTTTAGCAACATCTTCATTCGGGTGAAACCGAAAACCGAACCGAAAATTAAAAAACCAAACCGAATGCCCCAAAATCGGTTCGGTTTGGGCGGTTTTTTGGATCGACCCAATTAAGTAACACCCCTATTCTCAGTGCATCTAGAAAAATATATATATTTGATGCCGTATACTCACGTTTTCAGTGTGCTTGGCTAAAAGTTGAACAAGAGTACCCCTGTTTATAATCACCTGCAGCAGAAGTTTGGTTATTGTCTACAGGTGCAGTAACTTAGAAAAGGAAAGATTAGGGATACATCTCAAGTGTTGCTCTTATGCATAGGAGACTAGTTAGTAATCATCTGTAGAAGCACAAATCATAATCCCGTCTAACTTTCGTTAGGCAGTTAGGTCCATCATAGTACATGTATGTCCAATCATCCTACTTCTCATTATCAACCCAAGAAAAAAAAGTGCACATCAAGATAACCCTGCACTGACCTCCTTCGCACGGACAAAAACATCACTAGCTGGCATCAACCCTGATGATGGAGCACGAGGTTGCTGGATCATAGCTGGAGCAAAACTCAAGTCCGTATCAAATCATTCCAAAATAGTGAATTAGCGGTTATTTGTACTTAAGGTGGAACAAAGGAAAAATACCTTTAGCATGTGGCATCATAAACCTTTTTCCCTTGGTACCTGCAGGAAGTAATAGACAGACCTACCCAATTGCAGCACCAACTGCTACTGTACGTATCTGCGTCATTGCACATCATAAACAATGTAAACATTAATGAAAAGGGAGGTGCAAAAGCTTGTCTTATGAGTAAATATTCTTTTTTAGTGACAGTATAATACACAGAACAGGTCCATCAAGATAAAAGCTCCCATTGCACTAAAACAATATAGAAAAAAGGAAGTAACAGAACGAATTAAACAGAGAGAGATAGGACCAACACTTGTGTTGACAGAAAGTACCATAAAAATTTTTAATTGAAAGAGATTGGTTATTAATTAATGAAATTGAAGACATAATGATATCTTTTAGCCTGAAAATATTGTGAAGGTAATGTGGAACATGTGTAATGCAAAAAGGAACATTAAAATTTCTGGTTTCATGTCATTTGCTTTACTTTCATTTCCTTCAATCGCATCACGAAATGCTAGAAATATTGCGTAATCTTAGCTAATTTTCTTTCTTCGCGAGTACATCCTCTTTAGTATAAATTTATTCACATATCACGGAAGAACTCATTTACTATTGATAATAGGCCTCCAAACACAAAAGATAATAACAACGACAAAGAAGAAACTTACTTTATTTTTTCAACTGCATCATAGCGTCATAAATAGTGAAACCTTCAGTTTCCATACCAACCTGAAATTAACAAATCCCAAAACAGAATAAGCACAATGAGACAAACAAAGGTTTATAAAAAAAGTGGAATCCTCAAACAATGGCTTAAGGATAGAAACATTGGTTTAGACTATATTTTGCATATAGATAAAGCATGTAAAGTTATCAAACAATGCCGGCTCAATTCAATGTTCATATTTTCGTATAACATAGACATTTTATCTAAAAACTACTCACAATTCATTTATTTATCGATTTATACTTCAAACTATATTCAATTTTCAGACATCAAAAAATCAGACTTCAGTTACTATCAAACAAAGTTTAGGATTTAAAAAGAGATATAAAATATAAATTACCAATTCCCCCATGATTTGGAAATCGATAGATGACTATCATGGTTTAAAATTTATAATGAGCCCCATTGGTTTATCAAAATCCATATTTTTCCATCATTAGACAAGCCATAGAGAGGTTCATTGTAGGTTTTTAAACTATTAGGTTCATTGGAAGATTTTCCTAATTACAATTGATATTTGACTTAGGAGTGCTAATACATACAAGGTAAATTTACAATGAGTTCTAATTCGAAATAATGTGACTGAATCTTAACTTTTCCATAACCCTTGAATGTGTAATCTCGTAAAGGTAAGATATAACTATAGAGAGTCATAATTAAACCCTTGTATAATTTCCTTGTAAATTTTTCCTGCAACAATCATTACTCTTAACTTAACTATATGTAAAATGAAATTTCAAAAAATTGTACGGATATTATTCTAAATCGTGAAAAGATTTTCACCACCCACCACCAGATTATAGGTAAAAAGAAAACTTGAAATTTAACATAAATGCAAAATTAATTTTTTTATTGATAGTATATAAAATAAAAGTGAAAAATTTGTAAACAACTATACAACATTGTCGTTGCTACTAAGGTTGTCAATTAATCAGGTGAACCTGAAAACCTGCCCGAACTGAATCGATTTCGGGTCAAACGCTTCGGGTAATCGGGTGGATTTAGGGTTGTGCGGTTCTACCTGATTAACCGTGAAGCAAATACGGTGCGGGTGAGGGCGGAAGAAAATTGGTTCAGGAACCACCCGAAAACCCCAAATTATGAGTAATTTTATTTTTTTTTCTATATACATACATATATATATATATATACTAGATGTATTAGGGTTGAGTAAGGGTTCCAAATCATTTTCTTTCTTGGTTAGCCGCCTACTCCACAACAAACAACACAGCTCCCTCTCTCTTTTTTCTCCATCTCTCAACCAAACAACAACACTCCTCTCTCCCTCTTTGTTCTCTATCTCTCCTTTAATCCCAAAACTCTAATTCTCAAAATCTCTAATTCTCTAGATTATTATCTAACCCTGAATTATTGTCCAACTATACAACTCTTTTCCTTCCTATTCCCATCACCATCGCTGATTCGCCGTCACAGATTTGAGAGGATCCGCCACCTACTTCAAGCTATGAAAACAATGGCTAAGGGGCAGCAATTTCAAGCAAGATTTTCATTTCTCCTCATCAAATTATTTGTTTAATTCTTTTTCGTCTTGTAAAGAAATTTATAGGAATAATAAGATTGCATTGTAATTGTGCACCTATTTGTGCGGGTGCGGCAGTTTCATTAGAAATAAGTTTTGAAATATTTACTCTGTTTATTTTTTGGAGAAAAAAGTGCCAAACAATCATGATGAATTTGTCAAAAAAAAAACTATGCGGGTTAACGAAAACCAAACTGATAAACCCGTAACTTTAGTCGGGCGATACGCTTTGGTTTTGTATATTATGCGGTTCGGTTTTGGGTGGGTGGCGCGAGAGGAAAAATTCGATCAACCTGAACCGAACTTCACCCTAACCGTCCAAACCGCCTGAATTGACAGCCCTAGTTGGTCCAGTGACCTGATTTCAAATAATTTGAAATTTGAAAGTATAGGTAAAAGAACACAGATGTGATTTAAATTTCTTTATTTTTTAAATAACGATATTGCATGTTTTTAATCGTCGGCAAAATTGACTTATCCATCTTTCAACAAGGGATGAGATTTAAGGTGTGGGTGAAAATTTGGGATTAACCATATAACATTTTACATTGATATAATATCCATAATATACTCCCTGCGCCTTAGCAAAATTATAATGTAGACTATTTTGATGGAGACAAAGGGAGTATTAACTTGTTGTCCAACATTAATCTGAAAAAGAAAAACAAAATCCATGTAAATTATTGTTTTAGTTTATGTTTTGTAGTTTTGTGTATTTAAAATTTGTTTGAAGAAGTTAAATCAATTTTATATATGTGTTTAGACGAAAAAACAGCATTACGTTAACCTAAAAGAAAAAAATAATTTCAGCCATCACTATTGAACACCACTAACCGCCGTTGGTTGCGACTAGCCGACCAAAATTCTAGTCAACATAATAGCATAGTCGTCAGGTCTTGGTCAAAATTTGGCCAGTGAAGTGGTTCGACGGCTGCTAGTGATGGTAATTAGTAAATAAAAAATAATAAATACTCGTATAAAAAAATATTTTTGAGTGTCTACAAAACAAATTGGTTATCACACAAATCTTTATCATTTATACTACTAAAGCCAAACCCTTGAGGTAGCTCTTCCAGCTCGTTGGACCCCCCTCATGTCCACATGTCCTCCTCCCCTGCATCATATTCCCGCCTAAAACAATTCCACGTATCCTGTTCTGATTATATTTGTGTATTTTGTCAATTTCCATCCTATACTTGGATATGCAGAAGTGTAATTTTGTTGTGATTTTTATTTATTTTTTTTCCTTCATTACTATGGGTTAATTGTGTGTTTTCTTCTTTTTCCATATTTTAACAACGCATGAGCAATTGTAGTTTAATGTCAACTAAGGTTGTGCTTCATTTATGATATGAATAGCTTCTGTGAACTATTGAACATAGAAGGTAGATGGCTTGGAATTAGTTAAGATTGGAGCTTTCTTTCATAATAGAATGTGTTTTCATACTCAATGAGAAACAAAGAGAGTGGGATGGTTTTTCTTGGAAGGGTTCAAAAAAGAAATCATTACTGTCTTCCTCTTCCAGCTATTGTGTTCCATGAAAAATTACCAATTAGTTCTCAATATGTTGATTATGTAAATTTTGCATTGAGCGAATGGAATTCAAAGGAATTGGTGGAAGTTGCTACAACTTTTATAAGGAGGTCTACTTTTCTTCTTGTTCTTATGCGGAACCTTTGTTTAGCTTTACAATGTTGAGGAATAAGAGAACTTATAACAAATAACTGATGTTTCAATGAAGCTTAGCTTGTCCCATACAATAGACTTAATTAGCTTACCCCCTCACAATTACCAATATGCACAGTGACTTAATAGCTCATGAAGTTACTGGTTTTCAAACACCGCCCAATTTCACTTCTTTCTAGCACTGGTACTGATGTAGTTATTTACACGCTTGTCTGATGTTTATGATACAGTTCCCATTCAAAATTTTGCTTTACCACATTTATCTCTTCAGATCCGGCTACCAGCCCTCGTCATCAATTCATTCCCTCTTGTTTATGCACCCTACAATTTCAAAAAGTGCTGGCAAAATTAAAGCCACCATCGAGTAGCTCCGCCCCTTTTCTTCTATTACCATGATGAATTCACGGTGCAAGGTTTCTTAAAAAACTCTATCAGCAAATATTGCTACAGTAATTACAGATAAAAAATCCTTCCAACTCTTCTTTCCAATCTCACCTTTTTTTCTCTCCTTCAAAGACTCCGATTCTAGTTCTTTTCTTTCCCTTTTGAAAGTATTTCAATGTCCACCAGAACGGATACGATCATTTGCCTGCGTTTAAATCTCTTGACTCACGGCTATTGAAGCATGTTGGTTGGGAATCATTACCTCTTTTATGCATGGGTAAAACCACAGGGGGGTCAGCATGGTCGGCCGATCCTCGGATGTCCAAAAAATGCCTAAGTACATATGTCTGGTTGCTCCTGCCGCTATTTGTTTCTCCATTGCTGACCCCCTGATTGTTGTAGGAGAAGGGGTTTGGAGAAGAAAAAACTTTCAGGGCTGTTTTCATTTTATTCTCTTAGTGGGCCTATTGTCATTTTTTAAAAGTTAGTCCGTTTCTATTTGGGCCATTGTGAAGAAAAAAGAAAACTAACATATCAATATGTTATTTATTATTATTATTATTATTTCTCTTAAATATCCTAATAAAAATAAAAATACAATATTCGTTTTGGTTTATTAATAGAGGCAATAATTGATTTTCTACCACTAAGTGTCGAAATACATGATATAGTTTTTTGCAAAAGAATTATCATTTTATGTCTTAATTTTTATTTTTTATTTTTATGAAGAAATATGGTTTGATTTTTTTAAATGCGCACTAAAGTTATTATTCCACATTTTGTAATTCATCCTTATGGTCCAAGTCGGTGCAAATATAATGGTGACCCCGCAGTACCGAAGTTCTAGTTCTGCCACTGCTTTTATGAGACTCCTGAGTCAGCACAGTGCTAGAGAAAGAATCTGGGATAGCAAAGAACGATGGTGTATTTGGTAGAATCATCACTTTGGTCATGGATTAATTTTTTTTTATTTCTTTAGCATTGGAATATTTTCCTTTTTACGTGTCGAGTGTTTTTTATCTTCTTTTAATATGATTTTCTTTTCTTATTTTGAGCATTTGAAAATGCTAGCAACTTCAAATTTAGCCCTAATTAAACCGTAAGAAATCTCCTTTTTTTGTGCCTTGATCTGATGAATGATTCAGTTTTGACATTGTTATAATACGTTTTGAAAATAACTTTGGTTTGCGAGTGTTTTCAGAATGCAATAGTAGCATGGTATAGTGTTATTAGAGCAAGATGTAAGTTTAATTTGTCTCTTCTAGTTGATTAGGCAATTGGTCCAGTTTGCTCTTGCCTCCCCACGTTTCAACATGGATGTGATGTGCTACTAACATTTTGAGAATCCGCCAATTACTTTCATTTTTTCCTCTTTCTTTGAGGATATATCGTTCTAATATATATATATATATATATGATGGATGAGACAAGAACTTTGAGAAAGGCATTTTAGTTATGAATTGTCAATTGCGTAGTTAGTTATA
The DNA here is from genome assembly GCA_949775105.1 of Oldenlandia corymbosa var. corymbosa. NCBI lineage: Eukaryota > Viridiplantae > Streptophyta > Magnoliopsida > Gentianales > Rubiaceae > Oldenlandia > Oldenlandia corymbosa. The sequence goes on from OX459123.1 coordinate 6,007,114, forward strand.
CGGTTTTACAGTGTTTTCATTAATAACCTTCTTATAACATATTAAAATTAACTTATATTCAACGTGATGCGGTGGATACTTTTACTGGTGGCCTGAGTTTGCATGGATCTTTCAACTATTGGCCAGATCACAAATTATTGTGAATATTTTTTGGAATCTTGATTTTTTTTTTTTTGCCATATATTAGTTTAGAAACTCAATGGTTCTCTAACAAAGTTCGAATGACTTGGTAAGTTATTGTCAAACAGTCCGGCACCAATTATGGAAGCATTGTGATCAATATGAATTCTGGAGATGTAAAGATGGTGAAAGCACTAGAGATGTTTAGTGGACCTAATGTAATGAACAAGAGTGTGCCTAAAAAGAACTATGGGTACTCCCAATGAAGTACCTCTGGCTGGTTAGTGTTTGTTAAAGTAATTTCGGCACTTGGTTTAACTTCTTTACTTCTGATATGCTATATTTTACCTATTTATTATATCTCTAATTTGTGATTTTTTACAATATATTTTGGGTACAAATATGCTATTTATATGATTTTATCTTTATCTGTAGGTTTTGTACTCAAATGGAAGAATTGTTGAGATTTTGGACTAAATTGAAAAGAAAAAGCAACTAAAATTGAGAATTGAAGATTTGATAAATTGACAAGGAAGAAATTGAAGCACTTGAAGAGTTGGAGGAGTTTTAATTTAAATTGGCTTTAAAAAAAAAATAACTTTTTTATTCCTGAAGAAATATGGTTTGAGGAAAGCCTATAAAAAGAGGACTAGGGTTTTATTTTTGGACAGAGACTTAACCACAAATCTCCTCCTGCCGCAACCTCTCCCCATCTCCACGCACCGCCGCTCCAGCACCCCATCACCTCTCCACTAGCCCGCAGCACCATCTCATCCCATCATTATCATCATCATCCCATCACCTCTCACGCACATCATCTCCACCATCACACCACTCTGCTTCCCTTCGCACACCTCACCACCAATTTCACACCACACCATCATCTTCAATGCATTAGCACTATCATCGCCAAGAGGAGCAGCATTGGATCAATTTCCGGACTCAACTTTTGGCCTACTTCTCTCGGGTTTCATTGTTTTATTTATGTTTGAGATGATGTGTAGCTAAATTATTTAATCTAGGGTTTTGGATGTAGCCGCCGCACTATTTAATTTAATTTAAGTTATAATTGTGACTTTCTCATTAATTAGTATTTATTATTCTTGTTTTTCATCCATGTGAATACCTGATCAATATTTGCATGCTTTAAGGTGCTAGCTGAAGTAGCGAGAGTGGAAGGCTAGTATTAGTTTGTAGGAATAATAAACTTAGGTAGTGAGCAATGATAGTAGGATCACCGCCTTTGCGACTAGTAATTCCAAAGTTCTTAATGTGCTTTTATTAATCCCTATAGTCACGAGAGTAGTCATAGGGTTAGTTTAAGTAAGAGGGTTATGACACGAGAGTGTATAGTTCTTAAATTGGTGAATCGTTGTGAGATTAATGAGAGTCGAAAGTCACATATCTATAGATTAAATTAAACTGAATAGTCGGTTGGTGAACCCTTTGCCCTATGTTTTTCTTTTACTTATTTATATTTTTAAATAATTACAATTGATAGTTTTAGGTTTAGATTAGTTTAAATTGATAAATTGTTAATCTAAATAATAATAAAAAATAATTTTAACCGGTACTTGGTAACCTTCTCTGTGGGATCGACCCTGCTTTCTGCTTTACTGCTAGTAATTGTATTAAGTAGGTAATTAATTATTTGACTAGTGTGACGACGGCTTGTCAACTTCAAATTCAAGGTCTATGACCTACTTACCTATGATATGTATTGTAAGTTACTATTTTTCTTTTTGGAGTCAGTATGACTATGGAAACACAATTCATATTATCGTCATTCTTTTCTAATCTTTGCAGGATAATCTTTGGAGCCACCACGACTGTGGATTTAGGTGGCAAGTCAAACTATGGAATTCAAAGCCGAGCACGAAATTAATACTCTATTTACTTATGCTAGATATTTGATTTGTTTGAAGTGAAACATAAAACTGTTATTGATTTTGGAGACTTGGTCAACGCACTCGATGCCTCCCAGCCAAGTGCTTCACGGGAGTATATATTAAAGTGTAAGTTGAAACGCTTCTTTTACAGGGATGATTCCTAACCTGGGTTCTATTTAAATTAAAAGTATCTACTGATCTGATGGTTCTATTTAATCAATTAATTCTGAACTGGGTTTTGAAGTAAAGATTGGGCTTTTCAATATGCTTAGATATTGAACCCAACTTGGCTGGGAATGTATTGGCCTATTGGGTACGCTCATGATGATGTAACTACTTAATGGGAGGGCTGAAAGACCTAGACCTAGACCAATTTCCACTTATTACTCAAATTTGGTTTCTTTTAATCTATTAAAAGCTTTCCACAAAGAGTAAAAAATCAGATCTTTGCGCCTAAATTGATTTACATCAATAGCTTATTTTAAATTACAACATATGGAACATCTTCACTTTTTTGTAAGATTGCATTGCCTAACAGAGAGCAAACTAACTGGAGGGGATAGTAGGACAGGGAGTTCTGTATCAATTTTTTGAGTAACGGGTCGAATTTTTTCTTTCTTTGGTGTGGGATTGGCAGAGGGATGGGTTTGACATGGGAGAAGTGTAGTTGTATAGATAACTTTTACACTTGTGCTAATGGGTGATGGCATAATTAATGATTCAAAATTCAAATTTGAAAGCCTTTGAGCCATGTGATGTCAAATACATGGATGGTATGTATATGTTTTGGGTTAAGCTCGTGCCATGAAATTCTCAAGGGAAAACATGAATTACAAAGGACACTAACCTCCCAAGAAGAGTAGTTGGATTGCGTTTTTCCATTTTAATAGGTTAATTACCACTCCATTTTGGCATGAGATTTAATTTCCTCTATTCTATTGCCTAATAGAGAGCAAACTAACTGGAGGGGATAGTAGGACAGGGAGTTCTGTATCAATTTTTTGAGTAACGGGTCGAATTTTTTCTTTCTTTGGTGTGGGATTGGCAGAGGGATGGGTTTGACATGGGAGAAGTGTAGTTGTATAGATAACTTTTACACTTGTACTGATGGGTGATGGCATAATTAATGATTCAAAATTCAAATTTGAAAGCCTTTGAGCCATGTGATGTCAAATACATGGATGGTATGTATATGTTTTGGGTTAAGCTCGTGCCATGAAATTCTCAAGGGAAAACATGAATTACAAAGGACACTAACCTCCCAAGAAGAGTAGTTGGATTGCGTTTTTCCATTTTAATAGGTTAATTACCACTCCATTTTGGCATGAGACTTAATTTCCTCTATTCTATTTCTGGGTTCTGTTTGATAAAGATAGAAATTTTCTAGATTCGCTCTCTGTTCAAATCAATGGAATTGGGTATCCTTTGCTTCAATCATTTGTAATATGCAAGTTGAAGAATGATATAGTTTGAATCCATTTTGATCAAGTAATTCACTCCTTTAAGATTGTAGGTAGCTTGCTTTTTGAATTGTTTGGCTAAATATGCATAATTATCTTTGTTGAATATCTAGAGCGACCCCCATTGGAGGTCTGTTGAACTTTTTCTTAAGCTCTTTTAACTTTTAGGGTGCAGGAAAAGTTTGAGCCATTTGCGTTGTGAATCCCTTACATATGAACACTGGAGCGAAGGATATCAAGTCATATATATTAGCATAAAGAATAACGAAACAACGTGATCTATTGTAAAAGAGAAGAATCAATTTGGAATTGCTATCATTAAGAGATACAATTATGAGATTTACATGTCAACTTTGTTATGAGTAATTTTGTTAGTATATCAATGTTTGGATTTTGGAACCTATTTTTGCATAAAGGTTACCTTTTTGCTAGTTTAGTGTTATGATTTAGTGACAGTGGTATGTTTGATTATATAGTACCAGCTGGAAAAGATGATGAATGTCGAGGAAAAGAAGTTCTGAGTGAAGGGATTGCCAGACCTTTCCTTATAGAAGAACATAAGAATGTGAAGAAAAATTGAAGATTCGAAAGACACAGCCTTCACGTGCTAAATGAAAATTTATATATATCTCTTGGTATCCCCTTCATGCCGGCCAAAGTTGTGCAAGATGGCTTTGATTTTGTTCTCAGAGATCGAATATTTTCCTTTGGTTTGCTACTTATTTGTTTAATGCTCCTCATGTCAGTTTGAATGAATCAATCTTGTATTTTGTTTCAGGGCCTCTTTTTGTGTGTTGTTGGGTCTTGTGATGTTTTGTGTTCATTGTGACTATTATGCTCAATAAGTAGTTAAAGATCCAAGGAAGGTAACAAAAAAATTAGACGTAGAAGGGTTGATCGGGACATAGACTTGCAAGCAGACTTCTATTTGAGAATTTACTAAGTTGAGAAGAGCGAATAGGTTTGGTTAGAAAAGAATAATGTTTTAAATTTAAGATTTATTACATATTTAAATTGCTATGATTATCCATGTTGTTCCTCTTATTCTCAAAGTAGAATTGGGAAAGTTCATTGACTAGTACAATAAGTATTTTTAGATTGGAATCCACGGAGGGATAGGATCACTCTAGCCATTTTTGGTGTCACACTCGGGTTACTCCTCATACTCCATACTGGAACACTTTAGGAAGGGCACCGAATATTGTCCTCTTGATGGCCTAAAAAAAATCGGCAAGGTATATGAGTATCTATGTATTCGGTTCTGTAATCTTGTAGATGAAAGATTAAACTCCTTACATGAGTTTTTACATTGACTATAAATATAAATTATAATGTGTAGGCTTGCGAGTGTGTTATCGTTGGCACCATCGAACACATAATACAATCAGATGATTGGTATTACATTGCTTGCAAGCAATTCAACAAAAAGACTTCCTATGAGAAGGCAATACTTGGAACAAAAATAAAGGTTGAGTACGAAGGCAACAAACTCAAGCCCAAGGAACCAATGAATGATGTTCAAAAAAAAAAAAAACCATGGGAGGAACCTTCAGTTGTGATGTTTGCAAGATAAGTGGCAACAATAACTTTGCTCTGAGGAAATACATTTTTAAAAATTCTCCCAAAACATGGCTTCCAAAATCCAATTGGCAAGTTGTGTTAATTTCTTCATTTTCTATCAAAACATGGCTTGCAAAATCTGTGGGGAACCACTATTGATCCCTTAAACAAAAATCTAATTTGCAAGTTATGTTTAATTTTTAAAATTCTCATAAATCTAATTTGCAAGTTATAAAAAGTACACGTGTCACACCTACACACTCCCATTTCCCGCCCATAATGTAATACAAGATTTTTTAATCATTACTTATTATGCACAAATTAGAGATCAGTTTAAATAAATCAGGAAAGCTCTATTTCACCGAATCAGTGAGGGAAGCTTTATTTGACAAAATGAATGTATTTATAAGGTCAAATGATTTGAAAATGATTTTGACCGAATCATTAAATGATTACAAAAACGATTTGATCTAAATAAATTAGGAAAGTTTCAATTATTAAATGATTTGACCGAATGAGTTAGTGAAGTTCTTAGTGAGCGGACCAATGAATATCAAGGATTAATATAGTTGAAATTTACTAATTTGATTACTCTTTTATTTTTATTATTATTATGGAAGTTTTTATTTATTTATTTTTTTGATAAAAAAATGTGAATCCAATCTTATTGATCAACATCACAGTTTCTCCACTCTTTCAGAAGCTCCTATTACATGATCAGCTATATTTTGTTACAAAGATATCCCTATTCTACATGTTTACATCAAACCATTTATCAAGTATCATAACACCATAAACTCGGATAATAATTTCTACTCAATCTTTTAATCTCTCACTGATTGCATGACCATCATAAAAATGAAATAAGAGCCACACACTCTCAATCCTCATAAAAAATAATGACTACTATTTAAACCCAACCCTCCAATATGCACCCGTGTACACTCTCTATCTGCTCATTTTTTACTTAATATAGGTTAGAAAAAAAAACAAAAAAACATAGAAACCAAGCCAAATTGATACGCTACATAATAGTAAAAATATTTGTGTGTTTCACAATGCACAATGACCCCAGTAATCATCGCTACCAAAAAGTTCATCAGAATCAACAATTATGTAAAAATTTACCCGAGCAACCTAATATCTTTAAGATAAATTATTCAAAATGAACCGCCCAAAAATAATTAATATTGTTACTATTATTGAAGGAATTACTTTACTTATTATACAATAAATATAAAATCATACCACAAAACAAACAGATAACTATAATCTTTTCTTCTCACATTATTAGTGTGATCTGCATTATTACATTTCATTAAACAATCTTTATTCTCCCATTAATTTTATAATCCGCAATAAATAGTCTTTATTCTCCCATTGATTTTGTGATCTAATGAAACATCTTTTATTCTCTCATTGATTGCGTGATCTGGATTAAATAAATTTCATATATCACGTTATTATTACTACAATCACATAGCACATAAAACTCATCCTTTCAACTCAAATTTCATCCCTAACTCTATACTTTAAGCATATAAAATTCCAACCACCAATTATTTTTCCATTCCATACATCTCAAATAATCAAAGTAAGAAACAATGGGAACTAACAAGTTTTCAAAGGCACGTATGAGACAAAAAGAAAAACTTAACACCAAGAGATGTAGAGAAAAAAAGGTTTGCCTAAGGACAACCAGGGGCCGAATAACTGTTCCTCAACAATCCATGGGAGGCTTCCCGATTAAACCAACTGCTTCCAAGGCAAACTTAACACAAAATGCTTTTTGATCACCATTAACAAGTATGGATGAAGATCGTTATAGATTTGATAGATGTTCTGCCAAGAGAACCCGTTCCAGTGATATCACAAACGGTCAAACACTAACGCCTTCGATTGTTAATTCTGATTGATCTCAAATTTTCATTGTTAAATTACTTCAAAATCTTTACGATGTTGAGCATTTTCATTAATTTATTTTACTAAATAAACTAAAAGTAAGTTACCCGCCGCACGGGAATGATTTACTTATTTGTATCGTTATCTTATGTGTGTAGTCACCATAATTTTCTGATTTTTAGCATGCTAGAAAAAAAATCTATACACACTTTTCCACGCGCCTATATGGGCGAATTCACCTTCTTGTGTGCGCGACTTCTTCTTTTTCTTTCTCGATTTATAACCCTAATATGCATTAGCCATGGTGGGCAGAAAAAAGAAAGGAAAATCAGTGATTCAAAATGCAAGGAGTGGAATTCAATAGGTGGATAGTCAGATCTCAGGAAAAGTTTCAGGAATTATTGGGGAAGGGAGTAATAAGGTGTCGAGGAAGCAAATTAGGGCTCAACAAGAACAAGAGTTGAATCTGTTGGTGTCTGAAATTGAATGGACGTTCGGCAAGGATGGCGGAGGTAGCTTCACAACACCAGATGAAGTAAGGATTGCAGTGGATGATGACAGATCTGGTCACTTATCTCAGGGGTGTCGATCTGGGAAAATTGTAGATGAACTTGAACCAAGAGGCTATGACCATCATACTAGGAGGCAACTTAGTTAGTCAGAGAAAGCTGGAATTGAGGCAGGGAGTAAGGCGTGGAGTAAGTTTGATCCTGACAGTCTTAAAGGACCATCATGTTAACTCCACCACACAAGCCCGTATCAAAGGGAAGGGCAGAAGGCAACAAAAGTAATAAAGGAGGATGTGATGACAAAAGAAAAACATTGGGAAACGGCTGTGTTATGTTTTGTTCTGGGTGCAAATCCACCTCGATGGGTGATGGAGGAGCACTTCTAGAAGATCTGGGGAAGGCTTGGAATTGACCAGGTAATTCAATTGCTTAATGGACTTTTTGTTATTCGTTTTAAGTCTGTAAGTGCTAAAGAGGAAGTGTTAACAGTGAATATTCGCCATTTCGGTAACAGGCCATTAATTGTTAAGTCCTGGTCAGTAGAGAAAGGTCTGAATTATAAGGAGATTGATAAAGTACCTTTTTGGATACAATTACATGGGTTAGAGCTAAAATTTTGGAACTTGAATGCATTGGGTAGACTGGCGAGTACTATAGGTTGCCCAATTCTAGCTGATGAATTTACTGTTAACAAGTCTCGTGTACAATATACGAGATTATTAGTAGAGATGGAGATTGGGGATAATGTACCGGACAGAATAGTGTTTGAGGATGAACTTGGAAATATTCAAGTTCAAAAGGTGGTTTATGAGTGGATTCCTACGCAGTGTGGGAACTGCATGGGATATGAGCAAAAAATGAGCATTGTAGGGTGGGAAAGAATAATGTTAAACCTAAGCCAAAAGAAGAACAATCTGCATGGAAGATAGCTAAGAAGGGTAAAGAGGTTGCACTGGAACCTGAGGTGTCTAAGATGGTTAAAGCTACTCGGGATGGTGCTGCTGGTGGTCCTAGTACAGAGGATACCAAAAAAGAATCAAGACCTAGTAACTATCAAAAGACATCACAGGTCAGTAGAGCTAAGGCACTGGGGAATGGTACTAGGGCTGGGGTTGATCTTAACGTCAAAGATACTCGGGAAGTAGTTCATAGGCTGGCTCACTCTGAGATGCCTAATAAAAATGCTGAGAAAGTTGATGTTGAGAAGGGACCTAGTTCCTTAGACGGGTTTGATAAGAGTATGATTGGTGATCCTGGACCTAACACTAATGTGTAATATCTTAGTGTGGAATGTAAGGGGGTTAAACTCTCCCCTTAAATAAATAGAGTTGCAAAGAATGATACAGCAAGGTAATTACAATATTGTAGGTTTGTTGGAAACTAAAATGATAAGGTCTCGGGAGGAGGAATGCTTAAGTAAGAATTAACAAGGAAAACAGTGGTGTTCAAATTATGATTCTAATAACAGAGGTAGAATCCTCATTTTATGGGACGATGGAGTAGAAGTTGTGAAAATGAAGGAATCTGCTCATTTTATACATTTTCAATGTAAGGAAAAGAAAAGGAAGGGAAGCTATTTTACTTGACATGTATATATGTTGCTAATGAAAGTTCTGATAGGTCAAGATTATGGGATGATATGGTTAATTTAGCTCAAACAATGCATGGACCATGGGTTTGGATGGGTGACTTTAATACTATCTTGAAACCAGAAGAAAAGTTAGGAGGTAGACCAATTGAGCTTAAGGATTTCGAAGAATTCTAATATTGTCTGGAAAGTTGTGGAGTTGGAGACTTAAGGCAAAAAGGCAAAGTTTTTACGTGGTGTAATCAACGTTTTGGGTTTGATAGAGTGTACTCAAAGTTAGACAGAGTAGTAGTCAACGGGCAGTGGATTGATCAATTTCCTGAGTTGATTGCTACTTTTCTGCCAGAACATATCTCAGACCACTCGCCAATGATATTGCAACTAGAAGGGGAGACAAGGCGAAAACCTAGCCCTTTTCGCTTCTTTAATATGTGGAGTCGGTCACCTCAGTTCAAGACCATAGTGAAGGAGGTGTGGGATGGTGTTGTGACAAGTACCAAAATGTTTCAGAGGTGTACTAAACTGAGACTATTGAAAGCTCCTCTTAGAAGGTTGAATCATAGGAACTTTGGGGATGTAGTTAAAAAGGCAAACAGACTGCAGTTGGAACTGACGAGCTTGCAAGACCAACTCAGTCTGGATCCCTGCAATGTGATGTTACAGGATGAGGAAAGGTTGTTATATGAAGAATACATGGAGGCTAACAAAGTAGCAACCAGTTTCCTGAAACAGAAAGCTAAAGCAGTGTGGATTGCAGAAGGTGATGAGAATAAAAAATATTTCCATACTGCTTTAAAAGTCAGGCATATGAAGAATCGTATTTGGCATGTAACGGAACCAGATGGAACAGAGATCAGTGATTGGGAAGCAATTGACAATCACTTTGTAAAGTTCTATCAGGATCTGTTAGGGAAGAGAACTGGAAGGAAAAGATCGAAGCGTGAGATATTTGCATCTGGTCCCATTCTGAATAGTGATCACCATCTGAGGTTGATTCCACCAGTGAGTAAACAGGAAATCAAGAATGCCTTCTGGGAAATGAATTCTGATAAAAGTCTAGGACCGGATGGATTTAGCGTTGGTTTCTATAAAGTAGTGTGGGAGATAGTGGGACAAGATGTGATGGATTTTGTTTTGGAGTTCTTCAATTTAGGTCAGCTTCTTAAACAAATTAACTCTACGACTTTAACATTGATTCCTAAGATAGAGTCCCTGTTGAATGCTAGTCAATATAGGCCTATTGCATGCTATAATGTCTTATGTAAATGTGTCTCGAAGATACTTTGTAATAGGCTGAAAGTTGTATTACCTTTGTTAGTTGATGAATATCAAAGTGCCTTTATCAAGAATAGATTACTTATGCACAATGTTCTTATAACTCAAGAACTCATTAGATTACTAGGTTGATGCCTGGAGTTGATGTGGAAACTAATTTATGAGAATTAAGTTATAGGATTTTATCATCTCAACAAATTAAATTCTAAGTAGAGATTTTAGAACCAAATGAATGAATGATTAATCATAAATAGATACTAAATTATCAATTTTGATATTGTATCAGAAGTGTTACATGGAAACTTTTGTAAGCCTGAACATATAGTATAACGTGTATCTCTAAATTACCAAATGAATTAACTTATTTGTACTTCACAATTACGTATTCTGATGATTGTTCCATTTCCTTTCCGGTAAGCATGTTTGGGTTGTTCACCAACGATTCAAAGTTGAGAAGCCTTCTTATCTGCGCGCATCCTAAAGGAGTGTTAACTACAATTTGCATATTTTGATAGCCATCAGAAAAAACTTTGAAAGATTTGCAAATGCGCCAAAGTTGAAGCTAATTTCAATCCTTGTAGAACTCTCCATGATTCGGCTTCTAACCGGGATAAGTTTCCTTTTTTTAAAGTAAGGAGTACCTCAGTTTCCAGGTAATGGAACATTCTGCAAGCTTGTCTCTCCAAATCACCTTGAGTGCATACCTTTCTTCTGATGAATTTCGAAAAACAAATGACCTGTATTGCTTTCCTTCAATTCCACAGTTGGAATAGGGTGACTGAAGCATTCGACATGCCACAAAAAAATGCAAAAACATCAAGGTAAACAACGATTCGAATTCATATGCCTGACATTTTACCTTGATACTGATATTGGAGACAAAAGAATCAAATTTGGTGGAAAACCCTACAAAGGCTCCATATTAATGATCTGTGGTGTCAAAGCAATATGGTACAACAATAGTTTCTTATAAGACATCATCAGTGCAGAAATGTCACATTTTATGAATTATGCAACACTCAGAGAAACCAGGACAACTGATCCTTCAATTGAATCAACTAAAGTTTTCTTTTGAACGTGGAATCAAACAGTAAACATTCATCTTAAAGACCACATAGATGCTAACCGAATCGAATCAATTCAAATCCCAACCGAAGCCAATCGATTAGATTGCAAATTGATCTACTAAACATCTTAGGACCAAAATAACAAATACCTCTCATGCAAGCTCAATTCCACTCTGAGATTTTGGAATTGCTTCTTAAGTAGCAAAGTAATAAGGTGTGCAGAGGTACTTTGGGCAGAAGATACAAACGGCAAGGATTTTGCCTACTCTATTCACTTCCAGACGTTTTGAATCTAGGTACGCTGTGTGGGGAAACTTACCAAGCTATTCATCAAATTCTAATGGAGGCACTCTTGTAGATTTAAAGAAGAAAAATTATTGGCACATACCGAAGGTACACAAGAACTTGGTAGAGTTTGGGAGAGATATGAACCTGGATTTGGAGAGCAAGGGGAGATCACACGTCAGCAGCACCAGAATCCACCTTCTTGCATTTCCTTGTGTAAACAAGTCCCCATTTGCTTTCGACATTATTTTTCGCAGCCACAGCCCCAAGGAAAACATTCTCTGATATTGACTCTACTACCCTATAGTCAACATCCATGTCCATTATATTCTGCTCAAGAACCGCATGGTTTATTTGTCGCACGCGGGCTCCTTGCGTTTGGTTCATCAGCCACACTATCCTTAGAATTGAAAAGTTGCAGTGAGCCGCCCAAAGTTGTACATTAGCTTCCGTAGCATGAAATAATCATAAGAGAAATTTTCAGATTCCCAATTACAGCCACCATCCCACTAAAATTCTTTCTTTCAACAGTTTTGGGAAAATATTTATATAGGCCTAATATCAAACACTTAACATGCAACTAAAATACCTAGTACTTCCTTAAACTCTACCCTAGAAATCTGGAGCAACGGCTGTGGAAATCATCAACAAAAGGAACCGGAACTACAAGAGAGGAAAATCCTTCAATTTTATTGGTTAAATTTAACAATTCTGGCTCCGATGGCCACAAGAAATTACGGCAAGAAAGAATTTTAATCGAGCACATAAACTTTACACGGATATATATTCTTCTTAGCCATAAACTTTGATTCCTTCCATTTCCCAAATACCGAATTCAAATTGCCACAACCTTATAGTAGTAAATTAACCTATCAAAATCCTACAAACATGGGCAACGAGAAAACTAAATCAAATCGATTGCTTTTGCTGGAGGTAGAAATTATCCCCGTCATCCCTTCTGGGCACTTTTCGAGCCTGGTTCTATGTATCTTGTGTTTCCATGGTCATCGCCAGCCATGAGGAGATCAAAGCTATCTTTTCTCTGTTGCTTGGATGACGATGCAAGGAATTAAGATGGTTGAGTGACTGAGGGTGGAACTGGAAAGAAGAGAATTGACGGGGAGGAACAATATCTCTGATTAGATGTTGCGTTGGATAATTTGGCCGCTGGACACATGTGAGATATTTGACCGGGTAATGTACCTAAACAGGCTCACGTTCCCGGATGTAGCTTTTATATATGGTAATGATATGGTAGAAAAGGGAGAAGTAGTATACTGTTTATGAAAATAGACTTAAAAAAAGGCCTATGACTCGATTGAATGGAGATTTCTTGAGGAAATGATATTAGGTCTAGGGTTTCCGGAACAGTTTAGAATGTGGATTATGCAATGTATTTCTACTCCTTCTTATACTTTGGCACTAAATGGATGTTTTGTTGGGTATTTTGCTGGGAAAATGGGATTGCGTCAGGGGGATCCTATTTCCCCGTTATTGTTTGTTCTTGTCATGGAATACCTGACGAGAAGTTTGAAGAGTATAGCTGACAGTAAGTTGAAATTTCATCCTCTATGTAAACATTTGAAGTTGGCAAATATTTGTTTTGCGGATGACTAAATGATTTTCTGCAAGGCAGATAAAGCAACTGTTAGTAATATTATGACGGTGTTTGCTGACTTTTCTGAAGCAACTGGGCTTGTAGCGAATTTGCAGAAATATGAGATTTATTTTGGGGGGTGTTGATGTGAAGGATCAGGAGGAATTTTGTAAAATTACGGGGTTCTCTAAGGGTACTTTCTAGATGAAATACCTCGGAGTTGCCTTATCTCCAAAAAAATGGTCACAAGTGGAATGTCAATATATTGTTAATAGAATAGTGGCTAAAATTCGTTGTTGGAGCACCCGACATTTAGCATATGGCGGGAGATTAACCCTAGTAAATCCAGTTTTGATGTCACTTCATACTTATTGGGGTTCAATGTTTATTCTGCCCCAAAAGGTAACTGATCGGGTAAATAGAGTTTGTAGGGGGTTCTTATGGGGAGGGAACATTGAGGTAAGGCTCTGGCTTTAGTTAACTGGAATGAATTTTGCAGGCCGAAATGTGAGAGTGGTCTGGGGATTAGAGATGCTAAAATCTGGAATAGAGCTACAGTGGTGAAACAAATTTGGCAGCTGATACAGAACAAGGAAGCTTTATGGGTTCAGTGGTTTCATGGAGTCTACATTAAACAAACCTACTTCTGGACTGTTGAGGCCAAACAGGATGCAAGCTGGCCATGGAAGCAGATGCTGAAACTGCGAGATCAGGTTAAAGATGCTTTTGATGGCAACAGATGGAGATACAGATAGGATGGGAAATTCACAGTAGCTGCAGGGTACAAATGGATGATGGGAGGAGGCAACCAACTTCCAGAAGCTAAGTGTATCTGGGCGAAGACCAACATACCAAAGCATGCTTTTATAGCATGGTTGGTTGGGAAGAGCAGAATTCTCACTAAGGATAGGCTCTTGAAATTGAACATGCATGTAGAGGATAATCATTGTTAGTTGTGTAAGAGGGAACTTGAGACTGTTGAGTATCTATTTTTCCTCTGTAATTATTCTTTGGAGGTGATCAGTTTGATGAAGGAATGATTAAAATGCAGGAAAATAAACCCTAGAATGCAGAGATGGAAAATCCAGTTGACTAGCATGTGGAAGAGCCAAAAAAATGACAAGAAGAATCCTTCTGGCTGCTTTTACAAGCTGTATTTATCATCTATGCCATGAAAGAAACAAAAGACAATTTGAAGACCTGAAAAGGGAGCCTGTTGAACTACTCAGAATGATCCAAGTAGAGCTGAAAATGAGAATAGGACACCAGAGGCAGAATAGATGTTCTGTTGCTGAAAATAGGGTTATACAACAATATTTTAATGATATTTAGATTGTGATAGCTGTTAGTGGTTTCAGAAAAGTTGGTTTTGTAAAGTGGTACTTAATGGCTTCATCAATTTTGTAACTGTCAGTAGGGATGGATCATTATGTAAATTGGTTTCACTGTTTGGTGATTTGTATAAAATATTTACCTTGTCACCCCAAAAAAAAAGAAAGAAAAAGAAACTCTTACCGTTAGTGATTGGAAAATTCTTAACAAACGGTCCCAATATATAGGAATTTCTTTTTTGCTAAACTTTCAAGTTATGAACACCTCTTATTTTGGCATAACAAAGTAATATATGTCCTATTGATTTATAAAGCTATAGTTCTTTGATTAAAAAAATAAATATCAATCTGCAAATTACTTACGCTAATGGTCAACATGAGATTGCAAGCTGGAGCTTGGCCAATGTAGAAGATATTAGGAATTTCTCACAGTGGTTACTCAATGTTGGCGAAGGTAGGAGTTCCACGCCAAATGATGGAGAAGCTGACATTGACATACCAGCAGACCTACTCATACATCAACTAGTTGATCCCATTGCAGTGATGGTTAAAAGCACTTATCCAAACATTAAAGAGAATCTTTATTTTCCAGGTTACCTATAACAAAGAGCTATACTGGGACCGACTCACTATTTGGTTGATTCTATGAACGAATTCACCATATCAAGGTTGGACGGAGAAAAAATCGTTTATTTGAGCTCAGACAGCATTTGGCACTTGGAGAATGTCCCTGATCAAAATGAGAACACCTATACTACAGACTCTGTGGACATATTAAAGCGTCCGCTATGCCAAATCTTAGGTTGGCACTCAAAGTTAGTGTTCCAGTTATGTTGCTAAGAAACGTTGATCAACCGGCTGGACTGTATAAGGATCAAGCTACAGGTTAGGAGATCAGTTTGTTATTGGGTCTACAATCATATCAGGATCATATGTTGAAATATAGTTTTTATTCCACGAATGGTAATTACTCCGCCTAACATGAGCTCCCTTGCAAGATGAGAAAAAAAAAAGTTTCTATTGTCCGTCTGTTTTGCCACGACGATCAATAAGAGTCAATGCCAATCAAATTTGCAAGTTAATATTCTTTCGCTTCGACCAGTTTTCAGTCATGACCAACTCTATGTTTCTTTTTAAAAAGTCACATCCAAGAGAGGTTTAAATGTTTTTGTAGTTTACAAAGAGGGTAACAGGAACACCCACACAACTAATGCGGTCATTTAAGAAGCACTTAGATACTTTTAATTAATTTACTTGCTATTTGCCTTGACAATGTTGGTCAATATTAATAAAAATGAAATCCTTATAACTTTTTGATTTTATGATTTTTATGATTGTAACTTTATGCATGCATTAATATTTTATTTTCATTAATTCTTTTTATTGCAACCTTTTCAAAAAAAAAAAAAAAATTCTTTTTATTGCAACAGAGTATAAATTATGGTTGCAAATTCCATTCGTACTTGGCACAGGTTGTGTATTTAGTATTCAAATAACACAAAATAGGTTTCAAGAGTCTAAGTCCTTGTTCGGGCAACGTTTTGTTTTAGTTTTTTATTTGGATTTAGGAGGAGATTTGAAATATAGTTTAGTGACAATTTTTAAAAAGTATTATATTATAGTGACCATTTTTGAAAGTGGGATAGTAAAGTGACAAAACTTAAAATTTTACAATAGTTTAGTACCCAAATTTAAAATTTTACAATAGTTTAGTAACCATCGGCACTAAAATTTACAATAGTTTAGTGACAAAACTTAAAACTTTACAATAGTTTAATGCCGATGGTCACTAAACTTTACGATAGTTTAAAAGTTAAGTTAAATTGATATTTAGATAATATATTGAGTTTTGTGTTTAAGAGATAAAATGAGACAAAAAATAAAATGAAACAACAAACAAACAAGCCCAACTGTCCAAACAGGTCAAAATTGATTGGAGTATCGATGTAGAAATCATTCCCAATTTTTTATTTTATTTTTTTATGCATCCGTCTCATTATTTTCGATTTTCAACTTTCTTTTCCCGCTCACTAACCTTTTCCTTTTCTCTCTCCACCATTTTACACACACTAACGTCTCCATTTCTTCCATTCAAATTCCTCCTCTCTCTCTCTCTCTCTCTCTCTCTCTCCTCAGTCCTCACTCTTCCACACAAATTCCTTAAAGATTAACGGTAACAAACAAATCGAAACAAAACGGAAGTAAAAGGGAGGAAACCCTAGCTTACTGCTGTTGGAATTGTGAAGATGAATCAGTATCACATCTACGAAGCCATTGGCCGCGGCAAATACTCGGTAAAGTTTCTGCTTCTCGATTTTTCGTGTTCAGTTTTTATTAATTTTGGAGGGTATTGCTCGGATGAGAAACTCTGTTTGGCTTGTTGCTTAATTTTTTTTTTAATTTTTTTTATTTTGGGATTTTACTTGGATTTTTTTTTTTTTTAGGGAATGGGGATTTAGGGTAATCTTTTGGAGTTTGTTTAAATTTCTCCGATGTGTGGGTGGTGCGGGATCTGCACTGTGTTGATAAGCTCGGAAATGAATGTTAATGTTAGTTGTTGTGTATACTCTGAGCTGTGTTCTGATGGAAAAGTGTTATACCGTGCAGACTGTATATAAAGGAAGAAAGAAGAAGACAATCCAGTATTTTGCTATCAAGAGTGTGGATAAAACTCAGAAGAACAAGGTTCTTCAAGAAGTAAGCCAATTACTTCTCAACTTTACTTAATCTCGTATCTAGCTTTTATTTTTCACCTGCTTCATGGGTAGACCGCCGAAACCGAAATTGATGTTTTGGGAAATAAGTGATGCTTAGTGAACCATATTAGGCGATAACTAATTGTAATTTAAAGTGATGGAAATCTGAAAAGGCAGATTATAGCCATGGAATTATCGAAATAAATGTGAAATATAACATACTGTAAGAGGTTTTCTTTGACATGATGGTTAGGACAATAAATGGGTCCATTTTTCTGCAATTTGTATTGAAATTGCCTAATACATTGACTTGGCCTGGGTATTGGACTTCCAATCTTGTAGATGCTGAACAATTGAATAGCAGATTTGAATATGTCATTATGTTGATTCCAGATATTCCATGTTCTAGAGCTCTGTCATACTTGTTTGCTAATTTAGGGTAAATTCTAGCAGCCTATGAGAGTGTTGAGCACTGAAGTTACTCATATAAATGTTGCCTCATATTCTCATCAACCGTACTTTAGCTTTGTTCTTATGGTGATTTATGGAGGGAACTCAAGAGGTTCATTTGATTTCCACGTTACTATGAAATGATAGACGATTGCAAGTCACAATTTTTAAAGTATTGACTCTGCATAGTTATCAAAACTACATATGCATTTACTGTTTATTTCTAAATATTGTAATTTTGCAGACTCAGTATGTTGATTAGTGGAAGATTGGTGATAGTTTCTGGTTATTCAGTGATGGACTTTTGAGCAGATGCATTTTTTGTCTATAGTTTTTGGTTTTATTAATGTGATCCTTGGCAAGGATGGATGAGTTTTTTTAATGCATTGGCACTAAACTTGGGATAAAAGCTACTACTTTTTATCTTTTAATCCTCTTTGTAATTAAGTTAAATTGGGACTTTGCTTGGTATTATGGTATCTTTTCATTAAACTTATCATAATGACATTGACATAACTGTTTCATTGGAAAGCATATAAGTGAACATTAACATGCTGATATACCTAAATGTTCATTCCTCTTGTGCTGTAAAGAAATTATGAAGTTCTTGTTTGCAGGTTAGAATTCTCCACTCTTTAGATCACCCTAATGTTTTGAGGTTTTACTCCTGGTAAGAATTTCGAGTTTTTTAGTCATCATAGATAGTTTTCTGAATGTTATATGGCAAGTTATTTCTTATCGATATACTCAGGACATGAAGTGAGGAATCATCTAACCTCTTTTTCCTATCTTCACTTGGAAATTCAGGTATGAAACATCGGCTCATTTGTGGCTTGTGTTAGAATATTGTGTCGGAGGAGATCTGATGAACCTGTTGCTTCAGGTAGGCATCTTTTTCAAATTTCTGAATTACGTTTCCCAATTTTCTTGGAGTTGTATAGGGTTAGTTCCGCATTATGTGTATTTTGGTTGGGATTTTCTATCTCACTTTTGAAAAATCTTTCTAAAGTCAGTTGGAGCATCACAAGAACTTCTTTTATCACAGCTGAAAATATTTACCGAGTCTGTGAAAGAATCTCATAAACAATGCAGCATTTTTCACATGTGATAAAATTTTCTGAAGTCAGTGGAAGCATCTCATATTGGAAACTTGTTGATGAGATTATTTGTTGTTCTGTGTACTGATGATTCTGTTTAACTATCCCAAGTTATACATCCCAGTCTATCCAACTCACTCAAAAATTTATTTAAATTGGTTTACATGGCTACAATCAGAGATTTGTTACAGCCCTTCTCGTGATTCAATTAGTTCCCATTAACTAGTTCTTTTTTTTTTTTTTTTTTCCTCTAAATAAATTCTTTTCCTTTATTTTTGGTTGCAATTCTTTGTACTCCAAGTCCAATTTTTATACACATACACACAGACCATTACTGTATGAAATGCAAGATATTGAATGTCGGAGCTCAGCCTTTTATTTAAGCTTTATCAAACATGAACTTTAATGTTGATTCTGAAATTTGTGTTGCAGGATACTAAAGTACCGGAAGATTCAGTTCACGATATGGCTGTTGGGCTCGTTACAGCTTTACAGTTAGTAACTATTGTTATTCATCACTCTTAAATAATTACATGAAATCCATCTTAGATAATCATAATTTATGGAATTGTCTTTCATCAGGTTCTTACATTCAAAGGGGATAATCTATTGTGACTTAAAGCCATCAAATGTGTTGTTAGATGAAAATGGATGTACAAAGGTATGTAATTGACCTAGCTAAAACTATTTTTATTTTTATTTTTTTTATTTTTTATTGATCCTTGATGGAATTCTTCAATTTGTGCTTTGGATTGCAGCTATGTGACTTTGGATTGGCGAGGAAATTGAGTGATATATCTAAAACACCTTTTTCTCAGGTAGGTCTTATTCTCGTCCTCTTATCTTCTCCTCCCCTTCTTTTGAAAACTTCTGAAAATTGTGAAGTATGAACATCTGTACAACCTCTCATGTCAGTAGAGTTTCCTTTCTCATTTTTGCTTTAGTCCTCTCCAATGTGACCCCTTATAAGTCTAACCGTTAACGTGTTGTTTTCCTGTCTTGACTATGTTCAGTTACCACAAGCAAAGCGTGGGACTCCATGTTACATGGCTCCTGAGTTATTTCAGGATGGAGGAGTTCATTCTTTTGCATCGGATCTCTGGGCTCTGGGTTGTGTACTTTTTGAGTGTTATGCTGGAAGGCCGCCATTTGTTGGAAAAGAACTTACACAACTGATTCAATCAATTCTTTCTGATCCAACTCCAACACTCCCGGGATCCCCAAGCCGTCCTTTTGTTAACCTGATCAATTCTCTCTTGATTAAAGATCCTGCTGAAAGAATCCAGTGGGCAGAGCTCTGTAATCATGCCTTTTGGAAGTCAAAGTTTGATCTGTTGCCTCTACCTTCTCAGCCTGCTTTTATGAATATGATTGAGCTTTCATCTAAGACATGTCTATCAGAGCGCAACAGTGACAGGCCGTACAAGACCCCAAACAAATTCGAAAAAGATTCTATCTCAAAAGGAACCATTAAGGAGAATGAAAGTTCCGAGATCAGGAAACCTGAAACACCGGTAAAAGGAGCATTTAGCACTCGAAAAACACAAACAAAGGCTTCCAGCAAGGTAGCTGATGACAGACGCAAGGACATTCCAAATGCAAGAGGAGTCAATCTTCTGAGGCTTTCAAGGATTGCAAAAACAAATTTACAGAGGGAAAATGAAAAGGAAAACTACCGTCGGCCCCTGCCTAATGGTCAGGACAATGATGCTGAAGTTGAAATAAAAAATAATGACATGGAACTTGATTTTAATGAGAATCCAGAAGAGGAGGTTAACGATGATGCTGATGTATCAGAAAATGTAGGTTCTTCTGAACCAAATTTGTCAGCTCCAAATCAGGATTATGGGAAAACTGACTATATGGATAGCACCAGAAGTGACTCAGAGCTATCACCTGCAATTAGTACTCCTGTCTCGGATAACTTGAAAAACTCTGAGCAAGAAGAGCATGTTGTAACACCAATGCCACCAGATTCAAGTCCTCAACCAAAAACAGCAAGAGTGAAGGATACTCCCATGTCCCTTGATTCTTCTGACTGCTTGAAAACATCTACAAACATCTCAGAGGTGCTTTGGCATGCTTCTGACCTCTCTGTCAGACCAGTGATGCCTAGCAAAAAATCCGATAAAGGATTAGATGCCGTACCATTTATTCCATTTGATGCTCTTTCAGCTGCTGAATTTGTCAAATTGTCCAATGGGCAGCTGGATAGTATGAATAATAGGATCATTGGTATCATCAGTGGGAATACTGCAGTTGGTGAGAAGCAAAGTGTGGTAAAATACCTGGAAATGTTAAGCAGTAATGCAGATGCTGCTAACATTTTGACTAATGGACCAATTATGCTGGTCCTTGTCAAAGTGTTCAGACAATCAAAGACATCTGCTTTGCGAGCTCAACTTGCTTCACTGATGGGCTTGTTAATTCGACATTCTACTTTTATTGGAGATGATCTGGCGAATTCTGGGATTTTAGGTTCTCTAACAGATGGCCTGAGAGATAGGCAAGAAAAAGTTCGGAGGTTTTCCATGGCTGCTTTGGGAGAATTGCTTTTTTATATATCTACTCAGAATGAGCAACAAAAGGTGGGTAATCCACCAGAATCTCCATCTAAAGATAACCGCCCATCATCTGGCTGGCAGGTCAGTCACTTTCAAGACTTACATATTATACCCTGCTGCTTGCAACTTGTTTATCATTCTAGCTACCAAATATCTTTTTTATGTTTTTTATCCATAATTTGTTATTGCCTGCAAAAGGAGGATGACAGTTATTTCCCCCCTACAGGTCACAAATGCACTGATCTCCTTGATTTCATCTGTCTTGCGCAATGGGGAAGATGATATGACTCAACTTTATGCACTAAGGACAATAGAGAATATTACTAGTCAAGGAGGGTACTGGGCGACACGCTTCACCAGTCAAGATGTAATTAGTAACCTTTGTTTTATATATAGAGCCCCGGGAAAACCAGAAAGCATGAGACTCACAGCAGGTTCTTGTTTGGTGCGTCTAGCTCGTTTTAACCCTCCGTGCATCGCGCGCATTCTGGAGAAGATTTCATTCAAGGACATTGTGTCAGTCCTGATAAAAGGCAGCCCAAGGGAACAGCAAATTCGCTTAAACCTTCTGAACATGGCTATGATTGAAATCACAAACATCGGAAAGTACCTTCTTTCTTTGGGGGAAGACAAGAGTACTGTTCCGAATCTTGTTGCTCTGATTGAGCAGGGAAGTGAAATATTGAGGGGAAAGGCTCTTATTTTTGTGGCCTTGCTTTGCAAAAATGGAAGGAGGTGGCTGCCTCAATTCTTTTGCAATGCGAGACTTTTATCAAATGTGGATAGGTTGTTAAAGGAGAAGGACACCTTTGTTCAGCAGTGTCTGAATGTGTTTGCACATGTTGTGGCTTCAGTTGTGCCAAGTTTATTGGACACTGTTATCGCAGAGGTTCAGCAACTGTTGGGTGGGCGACGCCGTGGACAGTTTACTCCTACTAGAAATCCTCCAAAGAGCAACATTCATTTGTTCCCTGTGATTTTAAACCTTCTTGGAAGCTCTTTATTTAAGCATCGGGTGGTCAGTTCTCAAGTTCTACAGCAATTTGCGCATCTACTAAAGCTGGCTGAGTCACCTTTCCAGGTAAAGATCTTAAAAATAAGAGCTTTGTTTGTCATTTCTGGATCCTACTCATTGTCTGTGTCTGATCCAGCTGTGAAAGATCATTGTTTTAGGTTTCATATGAATTGGGTTTTGCCATTTATTTGTTGCTGATGTGTTAGGTAATATGTTCATCTTTGCAAGAGTTGTTTTCGGAGTTCATACACAGTGAAAGTTAGTTTAGCCAATATATTGCTGGAGTCTTTAAAGTGGAACCCTTATTTTCGGCTCCCTTTTTTTTGCTTGTCATATTATGCAATGTATTTGAAACATGGAACCCTTATTTGAAGCAAAATTTTTACAAGTGTTGTTTACATCCAACAGTGTTTTTGGAATGAGACTCAAAATATATAGCTGCTGACAATAGCTTAAAGTATCTAGGGGCCCATAGTAAAGGGAAATGGTTTAATTCACATTAAACAACTTTTCATCTGATGTTCTGCCTAAATATTGACTCAGCTCCAAAAGGTTCAAAATAAGTAGGTTATACATCTGATTTGATCTACTTTTTCTGGTAGCAGTGGGTTTGAACATCTTCAAGGTGAATCTTTATTTATACTAAACTTCTGTCTTCTGGAATGTCAGGGAAGGGATGAGTTCCAAATTACACTCCTAAAAGTGCTCGAGTGTATTGCAGAAGAACCTCCCATCATTGAACAAAGCTCTGAGGTTTTTACCCAGCAAATTCTTCCCAGTCTGGCCGTTCTATATAAGGGCAACAAGGATGGTGATGCTAGATTTTTGTGCTTAAAGATATTGTTTGATGCAATGGTCATATTTCTAAATGGAACCACACAGAATGAGAAAAGGGTTGAGGACTTAAAATCCATATCTAATTCTCATTTTCTCCCTCTCTACCCTTCTTTGGTTGAAGATGAAGATCCCATTCCTATGTATGCTCAAAAACTTCTTGTGATGCTTATTGAATACGACTACATTAAGATTTCAGACATACTTCACACCAAGACTGTCTCTCAGTGCTTTGAGTTTCTGCGCGGTGATTTCTCAACAGCAAATGTTAGCAATGTCATGCTTTGTTTTGCTCTAGCATCTGCCCCCGAACTGGAGACCAAGATACTTTCCCAACTGAGAGTTGTCAGGAAGATTGGGAACCTTCTGGAGTTTGTGTGCGCTAAGGACATGGAAGATTTCGTCGAACCTACTCTCAACCTTTGCAGGGCATTGCTTTTGCGTCCAGTTAGCGGTAGTAAAGGCTTCATTCAAGGAAAAGAAGTTAATCTACTTTATGATAATTCTTCAGAGGGACCTATTGCCTTTAATCAGCAAGAATGTATTAGAGATATAGCAGACTTTGGTGACAATGTTGGAGTCCTGCTAGAGCTAACCAAATCTCAGGAGAGGAACGTCTCAGACTTGGCTTCTGAATGTTTAATTTTGCTGTTCAAGACAGCCCCAAGGGAAGCTACTACAGGTTTTCTTACAAATCTCCCTAAGGTCTCTGCCATCTTAGATTCTTGGAACCAAGTCTTTCCTCAACATTTGGTGCAGCGAATCCTCCACGCTCTTGGTTATTCTTGTCGACAGTATCTGTCATACTCAATGATATTGTCATTGAGCATACCTGAGATACAGAAAATTGAAGCAATTGTTTGCGATATAAGAAAATCAGGTGCAGCTACTCTTGCAGATGCTGCATATCAAGTAGCAATAGAGTTGCAGAGGCTGCCTCGCCGCATCTGAGTTTGGTAATTAAGTCTCCAATATCTGCTGCATTTTCTAGTTCACTTGCATTTAAGTTCCAATAATCTCATATCTTTTTCTTTCTTTGCCAGAGTTGAACAGGAATTTGAGTTATGCTATGAGGAAAACATAACTTTCTCAAGGCTTACTGCAGTCTTCGAATTAACCAATTTCTCCACTTTCAACGGGAATCCAGGATCAGGTTTCAGTGTTGAAAAGGAGACTGGGAAGAACACAAAGAAAATTAAGTGTCCTGAGCTGCAACACCCGAGCAAGTAATAACCAACCTCTATATGTACGTATACTTCAACGACTTAAATGTACTAAGTTGACTATTCATTACTTGATTCCAGTTAAAAGTTTTTGCTACCTTTTTACTGTAAGTCGGCCAGCCTTCTATAATGTGTATAAAATTAAAATTGAAGGTGTTACTAGTAAAAGAAGTTATAATCTCCTCCTTCTGCTTCAAATTATTAATCTCCTCAGATTGGTTAGAAAAAAATTTACGATAGCTGATATCAGTCATCGTAACTGTGATGCTGTTTTTTAATTGCTTACCATTTGGTTGGAGAGCGTTGAGTTTAAAACACCATTTTATCGAGGAATTAGTAAGAAGTTGAAATAGAAACCCCAAGGATCCACATGGTTTTACTTTTTCATAAGTTTAAACTGGAACAATATTGTACTAGTAGTACTTGAATGAAGGCTTCATCCCAACGTATTTATTTTTTTCAAAAGCAATAATTATATTTAAATTAAAAGAAAATAAATCAATCATAAGGTTGTGCAGTACAATACATGATTGAGCCGTTGAGCTACAAAATCTGATGATTGAGTTATTGTGATCTGTCATACACGATTTCCCAACCCACAGAAGAACAAATAAGTCATCTGTGTGAACAGGGCGTTGAGAAGACTTTACTGATTAAATCGAAACAACATCTCTAACAACTAAAATTAGGAATGTCCAAACTAATCTATATCTATATATAAATAGATATATATATATATTATTATCTTATTACAGGAAAAATTTATTTATTTATTCATTCTATAGGAAAACCCAGTATGATCATAAATGCTGACGTGTCAAGCTTTCCTACCCTCAAATCCCGCTCAAAACACCGACAATTTACTAGAAGTAAAAATAAATTGTAAAATCTAATGACACAAACCTTAAGGAATCCCGGATTAATTTGGTTACAAATATCAAACCACAAACCCACGATGCCAGCCTGTCAATCCACGATGTCATCCCAGTTAAAATACTCGAACTTGAAAAATCAAAATACCTTTGGCCATCTAAGGCTGGCTTCTTCGCCGAGAAACAACGCGACGAAGTTTGCTTATTACGAAAGTCAAAAACTGAACAACCTCGAAGGCTTCTCTGTATAAATCCGGCAGAGTCAGCGCCAATACCACCAGCACAAACAAAGTTTCAACGGCATCGACAATTTATTGGAGCCGGTGCAGCGGAAGTTGAAAGTAGAGACACCGTCGAATATGTCAACACTAAGATTGAATGACATAGAAGATTATCTTCGGCATAACTTGGCTCATCACAAATTCAAAAACTGAAGATATACATCGGCGGCGGGGTTATAGGGAGGTGAACTTGGCTTCTTTGTCATCGGCATCAATTATTGAATCAGGTACTTATGATGTTTAAAGATTACAATCTATTGACTTTTTAAAATTAAAATCAGTAAAAATACGTGTTCCCAGAAATCAAAGTCTCCTAGACCACATAAGTTTTGTCTTTGCCGGAAAACAGCAGGAAAATCATTAGTTGGCCGATTACAAAAAATTCAAAAAACTAATAGCATTGGCAATATATAGCATGGGAGGGCAGCGACTGGGCTTCCACGCCAGCTAAAAGCATGATTGAATTAGTATCGTCGAAATGGTTTCGTGTCTATTCTTGCTTTTCTCTGCAGTTTTCATCCTCCTTTTGTTTTTTTTTTTTTCATGCACAATGCTTTAGACAATCATTCTTCGCAACAAGGGTGAGTTGTTCGCAGATGGGTTCCTATTCGACGGCTTCAGACTCTCAATTGTCCGGCTCCAAGCTTCTTGCTTTTCGAGAAGGATTCTTCTACTTACACTTATCTTCTTGCTGATGATGCTCACCCTGAAAGACCTTCCCAGGCACTGGAAATGCTTCTTTGGAATTCAAGATTACAACTTTAGGGCACTTTGATCAGTTTTATGTGTATATATTTGATTGGAAAATGATGATCTTTTTGGTGAGCTTCATTCTCTCCATTGGTAATCCATTATGCCCTATGATTTTGTGGTTGTGGGTGTGATCCAAAGTTTGTGGCTTTTAGCTCAAATTAGTTTTGAATTCAATTTTTAGTGTTTTTTTTTTAATATGCATAAAACAATGCAGCTGTAATTTCTTTATAGGAACTTATAGCTTGTCTATTCAGCTGGACCGCAAAGTAATGGGAACAAATAGTACAAGATTATAGATATTTGAGTTAATCAAGGTAGTTTGATTGTTATTGTTATTATATCATCCGTTGATATTGCTCCAAGTAATGTATCATTCTTGCTATTAGTGTCTCGAGGATTAGATTTTTGAGGCGTGGCTTTTTGATTGTCCGCGATGATCATACACTTAGGCCAAAGTTTAACCTTTCCATGTAATATTATTTTCACATCAATAATTTGTATTACGAAGGTTTAGGTTTCTACAAAAAAAAAAATAAAAAATTATTATGTCAATTTTTTTCCTTATATTTAGTTCATAATTATAACATTTATTGCAATGATATTCATAGAGAAACACGTTACATTCTCTATGATCTCTTTTCAGTCTCTATTTCAAATTAGTTAGATATAAATAGAATGCATTAAGATTAAACTAAACTTGTGCGAATCGGTTAATAACCTAGATTATCGAAATAAGAAAACACAGAGAACTAATGATAAGATAAAGTTACCCATCATCCCAACCTATCCAAAGCTGAAAAAATGAACATTTGAGTTGTGCTCTAATTCCACTTAAAGTTGAAAATTTCACTATTTCCATGATGTAAATTATGACGAGGGACACCTGACCAATCTTGGAAATTTAACGGACAATGTTCTTCCCATTCACCGTTTATCATAGTTTGTGTGTTGAACAAATACTAAAATAATTAAACAAATACATTTCGGTTTCTCGGCAAAATTTTGGCGCTTCACGCTTCACGCTTCACTTCACTCTTCCGCGGCTTTTCAAAACAAAAAAAAAAAAAAAACAAACTTCTCCGCGGCTCCGCCCCTCTTTGTCACTTAGTACCAATTTTTTCCCTGAAAATCTACAAAATGTTCTCTCTCTTAATAAACCCTAGATATTCTCTTCCGTCTTTCCAATTTTCGTTCCCCCCCTCTGGTTGCCGCGATTCTTCAAATTGGTGATAAATTGTTGCTGTCCATCACAAAGAGTTTGATCTTCGAGTAAGTTCTCAAAAACCCAGGCGAAGATTTTAGTCAAGTATTGTGTGAGTGCGTGTGTGTGTCCGTGTGTTTATTCATTTTTTTTTTTTTTTGTAATAAAATTTGCGTGCTTGATCGACTTATTTTGTTGCAATGTAACTTGTGTTTCGATGTTCCTTTTGAGTTGTGGAGTGGAAAATGGGCTATGGTTTGTGTTTGTAAATGCTTAATGCAGTGCTTGATGATCGAAATGATTTTCTTTTCGATAGGGATTTTGGGCTTGGGTGTTTGTATTTGCTTAATGTCGTGCTCGATTATGGAGTTGATTTTGGGGTTTTGTTTTTGTTTTTTTTTTTTTCACTCTAAAAAGCGTCCCGATAAATGAAAATTAGAACAATATCAAAGTCGGACTAAACTTGAAGGAAATCTCAAGTGCTTGATAAGATCACTCATATTAGCTGATGGTTAACCTCTTGGAAGGGTTTTAGTCATTCTCTATAGCTGTTGCAGGGTAATTTTGGGAAGCCTTGGGTAGAATGTTTACTGGTGTAGACGCTAGAGCTTTTATTGTTTTTTCTATAACTGGATGTTTCGCATGATAGCTTGTTAGTATGTTCTTTTCCGTGGCAATGGAAATGTTGAGGTTTAATACACAAAAACAGATTAAAAATCTGTCATGGTCAGTGTTAGCATTATTGTGTTTGTTTTCTTTCTTTCTTTTTTTTTTCTCCAGTATTTGGGGTATGTTTCTTATCCCCTTGGGTCAATATTAGGGTACAAAACTGAATTACTGTTAATGGATATGTTCATTGTTTCCATTTTGTACTAAATCAGATAACCCTTTGGCTACAAGAATGTTATTGAAAGAATATTCTTTCTCCTCTATGGAGTTTGAAGTTTGTTGTGTGATATGTTTATTTTGCATCACTGCAGATTGTTTCTGGTGTTGTAGAAATCCCTGTTTTGGTGTTGTCTGAGAATATCCTTTGCAAATCAAAGCAAGCCTTCCTTTTTCTTTAGAGTCCTGCTTGTAAATTAACTGGCATAATGAAGTAGAGTCTGAGTTTAAATAAACCGTGATCTTATACACTTTACATTCAGAACTTAATATATGTATGCCGTGATCCTTAGGCATCGCATTATCCATGAACTGCCATGTCCTTGGTCAAAACATTTCCAGCAGTGCTCCCCTGCCCCTTCCTTTGTCAAACTGCATTTAGTTTCATTGTTTCCGATGAATGTGCAATAGATGCATTGTGCAAGGGCTGCAGTTGATGCCCCGATTAAACACTCTTCTCGAAAGTCTAAATATTGGAAACTATTTGGGTCTTAGTTTTTCATATCTTGTGCTTTTAAAGAATGATTAACTCCAACTTACTGGATGACCTGAAATTCTATACTATTTAGTGAAACTTTGTTGAATTATCTTAGCTCTTCTCCAGGGAGCTGCCTCTCCTGACGTGTGAACTTATTTGAAATCATTTCAGATGATAATTTCTCGGCCAAAAGAACTGAGGACTGACAGAAGGTATGATTTTAGAGCTAGATGACTTAAAATATGACTAATACAAGGATCTACGAGATGAGAATGTCAGAATTCGAAGTTCCCATGGTTTTCTCTTCTGTCCGTACTGTCCAGATAAGACTAGGAGAGAATATGAGTTCCATGAGCTCATGAGCCATTCTTCTCTCATTGACAAAGACTCGAAAAGTTCTAGATTCAGAGAGAAAGCTAAGCATTTGGGATTGCTTAAATAATTGCAAAGGCTTAAACATAGAAGAGATAAATTTCTTAACAAAAGAGTAGGGATCAAGAGAAAGCAGATGTCTGCGGAGATGCAGAGAGCAAATCATGGAAACCTCAGCCTTCTCGGAACTTTGGTAAAAGTGCCTTCGAAATGTGGTCTACAGAGAGAGAGTGGAGAAATTGATGACTTAAATTGACGGTGTTCTGTTACCTGAAAAAACTGAGTCAGTGAAGAATGACCAGAATTTGACACCAAAATCATTGGCACCCTCTGAAAAATTTACCGAAACATGTTTACCATTAGTTTCTCATTCAACCACTCATGAACCATCAATTAGCTGAGCCAAAGATGAGCTAATTGTTTGGCCTTTGATGCTGTTGTAGCAAATATTCCTGTTGTGTTCAGAACGGCATGTGAGTGGGTAGCCAAAGGATATAATTTACTAAAAGTACACATGTGTTGGACTTTTCGTGTTCACGCAGGGTTTGCTGTAGTTGAGTTAAAAAAGGATTGGACAGGGTTTACAAATGCCATGACATTTGAGAAGGATTTTGAAAATTGATCATCATGGGAAGAGGGATAGGAAGATGAATAGGGATAAAAGGAAACAAGCTCTATGCTTGGGTTGCCCGTGATGAAGATTTCAGATTGAAGGGTCCCATACGCGAATATCTTCTTAAAAATGGAGGTTTGAAGACTATTTTAGGAAAAGAAGCAGAAGATAAAAGAAAAGATGACTACCTAATGAGCAACCTGGCCAATGAAATGGTAATTAAAAGTCAGAAATGTGAACAGCCGAAAGAAGAAGATCAGTAGAACGGAAGTTGTTCTAAGCAATGTGATAAAGGAAAAAGAAGATATGATTGAAGGTTATAATGAAGGTATAGTATTATGAATGTTCTCTTCTACTTTAGCATTGTACCTTGTACATTTATTCTTGTGAAATTGTTATTTTTTCTGGAAAAAAAAGAAATCTCATAATATAACCAACTTAGCAAAAATATTTGTAGCACTAGATTGCCAGATTGATATTGTTGGTTGTTTTCTATTTTGATTTTTAGAGATGAAAAAATGCAGCAAATTCAAAGTGAGGAGCTACAACACGTTCTGAATGGGCACACGAGAAGTAATTTGCAGCTAGAAGCAAGAAAACATGAACTTATGATGCGTGAGAAATATTTGAAGCAGCACGAAGCTCTAAATGAAAGTGAAAAACAGAAGCTGAATCAGCTGAAAGAAATGGTAGTATTTGGTCAATGCTTGTTCATATACTTCAGTTTTTATTTTATATTAAGGACCACTTTATTTGCTTGATTGGGATTTGGTTTTGGTAGCTGTTGTTGGGCTGGAATAACTGATTGCACTCTTTATCTATGCCTCCTTTTGGGTTTCTTTTTCTTTTTTTTTTTTGTTTTGTTGTCTGGAAACTTGAAACGTATATTGATTTTGATTTGTCCGACATGCTGTTTGTACTTTAAGGGAAAAAGAAAATGATCAAAAGCAACTTGAACTTAATATCTGATCGTGTAAGTTTATTTATATTGCAGAATGAGAAAAGTGATCCAAGAGCAACAGAATGAAGATGATAAACTCTTGAAATTGGCTGAAGATCAGAAGTTTCTGTTTTCTTTCTTCTTAAAAGTTTTAATTCCAGATAAGATTCCCTTGTATTAGAAAAAAAGTTTCCTTTGGTCAATTTCTTGTCTTCTCCCAGAAAGAAAAAAGGAGGCTCTTCACAAAAAAATTATCAAGTTGGAGTCAAAACTTGATCAGAAGCAAGCATTGGAGTTAGAGATAGAGCCCCATGAGGGGTGCCATAGAGGTAATGACGCACAGGGGCGAGGTTGGTGATACAGTGGCTGAGAAGAAAAAGAAGTTGATTGAAGAAGAACTCCAGGAGAAAAGAAGAACTTGATGCTTTGGAGACATTGAACCAAATACTAACCATCAAACAAAAGGCTAGGCAATAATGAAGTACAAGACGCACAGAGATGATGCAGGTACTGCACTTTCGACATTTAAATTATGCACCGTATTGGATGGCAAAATGTTTCTTGAGCTGGGCTAGATTTAGAATTTTATGACTCTAAATTTAACATTTAATTTATGCACCCTGTCTGATTGCGAATTTTTTCTTGAGCCGGGTAATATTTACCATTCTACTTTGTTCTACTTGATATTGATCTGAATATGATAAGTATCACATCTTGTTGCATTTGTAATGGAAAGCTATTCCTAATCACGATTGGATGGAGCTATTTCCCCCTTTTCTTGGTGATAATAATTTGGACTGCAACTATGAGAGCCTCTTCCTTCTAATCTCATAGTGTGCAGAAATTTAAGTTCTAATGTTGGATGCTACATTTTATGTTCATGTTGTTAAGTGAGGTGGATTTTTTGTTCTTCAGGACATGGTGATGATGGGATAAAATTTGTGCTCTTTACCTAGATCCTTTGGGTATTTTCATGGGGGAACTTAGACAGGCTATTCTTCTTTCACCTGTAGTCTTGTCTTGTAACTGGCCATATTTCAATTACTTCTTAAATTTCCCATTTGTGAAGAATTCTATTTATGTTTTGTAGCCGTTTTCTTTCCTCTTTTTCCCTTTGGAAGCTCAGAGTTGCTGTTCATCACTGATGCCTTTTGATAGGGAAATCTTCATGCTGGATCTTAGTTTCAAGACAGAATAAATGAAGGCTCTTGTATCGTTGTCTTCTTTAAGTAATGAATAACTGAAGCTACTATTGAGGCACAAGTCACTGAAATTTGATGTTGTCTGTTCTCTGTAATAGTTTCAGAAATCTTGGAATGCTTATAGATTGGTCTGCTTGAAGGCCACTTCAGTTCTTAGTTAAGTACAGTCTTGAAAGTTTGCACAAACAGAATCAAAAGCTGTTTTTTGTTAGGTCTAAGAGTTAGGATAAGGTTCTCTATATTGGAGTCACATTTTCTTTAGCAAACAGTTTCGTTTGTTATCCATGTTTAGTTCCCATCTAGGATAAAATACTACCTTAAAAGAATTCACATTATTAGTCAGTCATTCTCAAGATGGTTCCAAACATTATCTTCTAAATCTGACTGTGGTTTTAGCTGAAGAGAGACTAATTGTTATGAGAGGATGTAAATGTCCCAGTGATTGACAGGGGGAAATACATACAATATGTTGTCAAGTTGAAGGATCTTTGTTCGTTGGTTTTATTATTTTCTGTTTGTAATTTGATTTAGATTTTTTCTAAGCAAGCAATATCAGTGGAGCGTGATTTATCCTGCTAACATACTGTTTAATGACTGCTTGCTCTGTAGGATTTGAAGGATAGTCGTGCATTTATTTGTGTCAAGAGGATGGGAGAGCTTGATGAGAAGGCATTCCACATAGCTGTCAAGAGAAAGTTTCGGGGCCAGCAACCAGCTGTGAAAGTTGCATAACTGTCCTCTCTATGGGAAAGTCACCCTAGAGATCCAGATTCCTTATAAGATCATCATGGATGACGAAGTAGCCAAGGTATATGAATCTTTCATAAGCAACAGGACTTTTAGTATGTATGCCTTCCTCTCTTAACTAGTTTGAGACTGATTTTATATTCATTCACACGCTGGACTAATTGACTCACTTCTTTGTTAGGAGGGAAGGGTTAGGTTACTTTGGTGTCATGTTCGTGGTAAAGAGCAGTTTTTCATTTCTGGCTCTTCTTTTTGTTGATAGTGTTTTATGTTTTTTCACTTGATATGATCATGGCTCATTTGTTAATTTTCATGCAAATATTAATGGTACTGCATGGTATATAAATGTAGCAGTTGGAAAATTGAACTTACGAATTGCAAATGTCAACCTACAGGAGAGTTCTATTACTCCTTCTGTTTCCTTTTCCCTTACCTATGATTAAACTATTAAAGCATCAGGTTTGGAACCATACCTCCCAGGTTGCAAGGGGTCGGGAGTAGACCTAAAAAGACTTGGAAAGAAATTAGAAAAAAAAAAATGAAAAGTAATTAAATTTGGATGAAGACATTTATGTTGTCGGAGCACGATGGTTGTGATCCACACAGCTGACCAGCATAGTGGGATTATGGCTGCTTGTTGCTGTAATTTAAGAAGGTTTTTGGCCTTTTTTGTTAGTTATATTTCTGTTCCCATGGTTATTGAAAGTTGATGATAACAATATTTCAGAGTATGTGCAACAAATGTTTTTTCTATCATCCTTTTCTTTTATTGGCTGCTTTTATATATTTGGAGATTTCAAATTATAAACTCTTCTTTCTCAAAGTTTCTTGTTTCTCCCTGTTTCTTTTCTTTCACATAAAGTTTCTTTTCTTTCGCATAAAGAAAATACCTATGTGGATATGATATTTGAGAATATATTATCTCTGTTTTCTGTTGATTGTTTGATTATTATGCCTTAAACCATTTATAGGAAGTTTCGACATTTATTTGGACATCCAAAGTTTGGACTTTCCATGGGTTTGTGTTGGGTGCTTGGGTATGTGTATAATTTGTGTTTGGTGAGGTGATTGTTGCATGACTTTTGTTGAGGTTCATGATTTGTGAAATTGTATTTTGTGAGATCTTCAGGATAAATTGGTCCCCTTGTTCTTGTTATCTACACATCTAGGCACATGTAAAGTATGGATCTAATATGTGAGGATGTTTTGACATTAGAAGAGGTAATTTAGCTATGGGACTTGTGGACTTCACAAAATAGGCTGTATTAATAAACTTGCCATAACTTGTCCAAAGATTACCCTGGATTTTGTTGGCCATTCATATGCATCTGAGCCTTGTTATAATGGTGAATTTACAAGCATACTGTAGCTTTAGATGAACCAAACATGTAGTCATTGAGAAAGGGTGAGAAATTTTAGAACCAAAATATTTCAGTTGGATAGTTTTAACTGTGAGTGTGCTTGGAGAAGGTTTTAGGAAATGCGGGCTGTGCGTATGTCATGATTCTTTATTTTCTAAGATGCTGGAAGGAAGAAAAAAGAGGGACTAGAAATATTGTCTGCGGCTCTTTTTTCTTTTTATAAAAAACTGAAATTCCTGAAAGGGTGACACACTCATGTGCTTGAAGAGACCTGGCCTTTTGAATTCTGTTATGTTCTGTTTCTAAATTTGTTATAGTTGTAGCCGGGAAATATGATTTCTGTGCTTTTCTGTTAGTTTCTCGGAACTGGTTTCTACTGTCTATTTAGCTTCCATCTACTTTATCCAGAGTATATTTTCCTATGTTATTCTTTACCCTGATTGCACTGACCTTCTGCAATCTATCTTTCAGGAAATACTCGACGAAAGTGACGAAAAACTGAGTGGACTAAAGGCTGAGTATGGAGATGAAGTGTATCAGGCTGTGGTTACGGCTCTAAATGAATTGAATCCATACAAGTCCTAGTGGTAGGTATCCACTGCCTGAACTATGGAATGCCAAAGATGGAAGAAGGGAAATCTTGCAGGAAGGAGTAGAGTATATTCATAAACTTTGGAAGCAAAACAAGTGGAAGAGAACCTTCTGAATCTTCTTTCCTTATCTGCAAATGTTTTGGACAAAATTGCTGGTTCTGGATGTGAGGCTACATGTGCTTTTGTCAGGTGCAACTTTTGGTGAAGCACTAGTTAAGCTGGCAAAACTAGATGGTAGCATAATCTTAGGAAAGACATGGGCAGAACATCGATTGCGACAATGCCTTTGAAATTATATTTGAATATTTAGTACGTCGTCTCCCTTCGCTACCCATCTACGGAGGTAATTTCACTGAGAAAAAAGTGCCACAAATTGATCTGGTAAACATTTGAAGAGACCAATCACGTTTGGAACAACTCTGTTTATCTGGAAATTGTCTTGCTACAATTCAAATATTTTATCTAAGAGAAGAAATATTAGCGATGCTGTGGAGGATTGAACAGCTACTAAGGTGACTCCTGGATGATATATTAATCTACCATGAACCACTGAAACTGAAGACAACGAATTCCTTTGACTCATTGATGAAGAAATTAAGAAGCAACTCTTCTTCTCGAATTGAACCAGAATCTGACGGGTAAATCCGATCTTCTCTGAAAA
This sequence comes from Oldenlandia corymbosa var. corymbosa, assembly GCA_949775105.1. Classification (NCBI taxonomy): domain Eukaryota; kingdom Viridiplantae; phylum Streptophyta; class Magnoliopsida; order Gentianales; family Rubiaceae; genus Oldenlandia; species Oldenlandia corymbosa. The sequence continues at coordinate 6,042,535 of OX459123.1, forward strand.
TCATATTTTCAGTTCGAACATCAATACCAGCACCAAGTCGAACGGTGATGAGGGCAGCAAATGTGGAGGCGCCCAGAGGTTTCCGGGCTCTGTTATTCTCTACCGAAAGAACTCCGCCGCCCTTTACACCGCCACAGCTTCCGGCTCAGAATCAGTCCAACAATCTTTTTGTCCCTGGTACTTCTTCTTTTTATCATTTCCACTCGCAATTAACCTTTAATCTGTCTATGGTTTTCGTTTTACCTGGCTAAGGGATGATGATATAACCAAGGGAAGTTTTATTGCCGTTAATTTTGTGCATTATTATGTGGAAGAATGTCTAATCCATTTGAAAGAATTCTGATCGAATCTCTGCTTTTCTAAAAAGATCTTTGTTTTCCCTCTTGTTTTTTCTCCTTCTCCTCTTGCGACGGTCTTCCTCCAAATTTGAGTGCTATGGACGTTTTTAGCATCTCAATTTTTGTTCGATATTCACGTAACTTTTCACGGTTACAGTAATTTAAAAGTTTATTACGGTGTTTTGGATTTCTCCAGGATTGTTTTATTGCTGGCAATGTTGGAAATGAACAGATGCATTATATCTCCCCTTCAGACATGCTTCTTCTTTCTTTTTTTATTTTTATTTTTAATTCAGCTTTTCTGGTTTCATTCTTGTGTTTAACTTGAGTTATTTCCTTGTTCTCTTCCATTATCCTGTCTGCCCTCGGTTTCTTCATTTCTATGGTAACGAGTTTTGAAAGGTTACTTAAAATTTTTTGGTCATGGGTAATAATTTAAATTAGTATGTGACTCGTACGTTATATGGCGGGTATTTAGATATTATTCTACGAAATATTAAATAATATAATATTATTTTTACATAATTAAAAATTAAATATAAAAATAAAATTACACTTTTATTATGAAATCATATATAAAAAATATTATTCTGGAAACAATTAAAGGAAACAATAAAGTTTCATAAGGAATTTTTGCTATGCAAGCAATCATCACAAGAAATGATATTATTAAACAAAAAAAAAAAACAAAAAACCAAACTTCAATAATATAAGACATTATGAAGAGCTTCCTTATACACCACATTCGCGGTGTGGTTGTTGTACTGTCTCTTCCTGTTACACAGTGGCGGAGCTAGGGGGACCAGCAGGGGCGGTCAACCCCCTGACCCAATTTTTTTTCAAAGACTCCTTTAGTACAAATTTTTAGATTTTTATTTTTCCTTTCCTGCTAAATATAATTTATATATTTTCGCCCCTCCATTCTATAAATCCTGGCTCCGTCACTATTACATATCAAAACTTTATTAATTGTCATTGTAAAATATGCGACTATCGGAAATCCAACATAAAAAATATCTGATTGAACAAATACCTAAAGTGTTCCAGAATATTATTGAACATGTAAAAAAAAAAAAACACAAAATAATAACTATGCATCGTCTAGTCTCATATCACGTTAATGATTATCATTCCTTTATCAATCGATCTCTGAACATTAATTTGGAAAGTCAATTTCATGCCTTTTGAAATATTTTTTTCTGCCATAAATCCACTTAGATCTCCTTCCACGATAAAGTTGTTATCCACCGTAGTACGATAAAATATTAGTAAACTTGCCGTTTCATCAAAATACAGAAGAGCAATAACGCAAGATTCAAGAGAAAATCTCTCAAACATGTATAGAAGAGACGCGTTTCATTTGCTTAGAACCTGATTTTTTTTTTCTATTTATCCAATAATAAAATAGATTCCACATCGAGTGCTTACCATAATACCTCCTTTGTCACCCACAGAAAGCACTTCATCGTTTATGACACATTCAAAAGTGTCATCACCGTTTGCATTCATCAAAAAGCTCACTGTGTGTAATCCTAAAATTTTAAGTAGAATAAATTTGTTTAAAAATAATAAAAAGATTATTTTATAAGAATTAAAATATAGTTATGCAAGTAATATTACCCGTTTCCATGGCCCCTGCAGGGCGTGGTGGTCGATATGGTCTACCCCTTTCATCATAAGTTTTAATACTGAAATCAACACCAAGGAGGTGTTTGAAGACGAAGTATTTGCAACCACCGTTAGTATTGTAAGTCTTTGCAAACTCTTTTCAATGTTTTCTACCAAATCCGACTGCCTTTCCATTAATTCTCACAATCTCAAAAAATTAAGACCTTTCTTCGTCTAAAAAACAATTGCAATTTCCCTATCATCAGGCCAATTACATCATTCAAAAAAACGATGCCTTATATGCTGCAAAAACAACAAACCTTTTTCTATGACTTAAAAAAGAAAATATAAAGACGCAAATATTAAAAAAATAATGGATCAATGAAAAAGTATATGGAACAAAACGGCTTTGCATAAATACTTACACAAAAATTGACCGAATATGGTTTCATAATGAAGAAGAAGCAACTTTTCAGGGTAGATGTGGTGTCACCGGAAAGAATTTCTAATCCAGAGAAACGAAATTGAAAAACTCTTGGATAACTTTCGGAGACATAAATCAAATGGATGATGGTGTTTGTATGAATTCCAGAAATTTCAAAAAATTTCTCTAATGTTAGTCCGTAAAGTTGCGTACGACCATCCTCACAAATGTGCATGTCCACAAAATGATTCTCATCATTAGACCATTTGATTATCAGCTGCTTGTGAATATATTTTCCCTCCAAGACTTTGAACAAACCGGAGTTCAAAACCTAATACATAGTAACTCCTTCAAGAAAAAAAAAAGGTAAGAAACATGTTCAGGTTCCAACACAATGCACCCAATGGATGAACCATTCAGTTCCCTAGAGTCTTCCTTCCCATGAACATGTATACGTAGTAATTTCTTAAATAAATTCTATAAGGCAAATTTCATTCATGACTATCATCACAATAATGTATAAAAAATGTATAATATTTATTACAATATAGGAAAACTTACTAATCCAGTCTCACGATAAGATGTCGGAATGGTTAAAATTTGATTGTACCCCTTCATCACTGAGATTGAAAAACAAATGAAAAAGATATACGCTCTGAGAAAAGATATAAATAACAAAAACTCCAATGAGTTTACACCTTGCAACGAACCTATTATATGGTACCCTACATGTTTATCTTCACGTTTTTTGAATTATTTTTTCACCAACTACTTATTTATCTATATACGGATTTTGATTTTGAAGATAAATCAACTAATTGCCTTCTAAAATTTTTATTATAGATTGTATAGTCGACAATCCATAAAATGATTGTATGATTATAAATTTCACAAAGGCTTGTATTACGGACAATTTAAATCTCAATTTATTAACTTTTTTTTAAACGACCTCTTGCTAATTTTAGTATATTTCAATTTATTTAAAATTTAAATCGATAATAGATAATATTACCCTGTTTTGAATCGACTAAATATTTAATATGATAAATGTTGTGTTCATACATAATCATAACAAATATTCGCTCTTATCTCATTTCATTAGGATGATATTATATTGCTGTAAATAAAAAAACAGGAGAAAATGCTCACAAATATCAAATCTTATATATTTAAAGAGTTTTAACTCCTTTGGACCACTATCCCAATCATATTAATTCCTTTTAAGAAATATTTATAATTTCAAATAGATACCTTTTAAAGATTCATCATAAGAAAAAAGTAAAATAAAACAAATTGTGAAAGTTATTGATAAATTTGGAAAAAAATGCAACAAAAAATAATAGTAATTATTAAAAAAGGGACGATGTCCGTGAGTAAGTTTTGAGTGTTTGGACTTAATATAAGAATAACAATAAACTAAATAAGGATTGCATATTTGGACAAAATATCATGATAACAAAAAATTAATTTCGAATTCGAAATAGAAATTAAACAAAAAATTTGATAATGTAACACCATATTTCCACTTATAAATACTAATCAACGACCATCAATAATCTTCATCATCACTTGAAAATCCGCATCATCATCTGAAGAGCCATCTAAACTATAAATATTAAAACAAAATTTGTCGAAAATAGTTGCCTGAAAAGTGTATCCATCAACATTAGTAAGCAGCAAGATATGTTCTCCTTTGCGTAGCTTATAGTATCTCACAAATTCAATCCTTTTTTTTAAAGAAACCCCTTATATGTTGATGAGAGTGCCACTCAAATTCTAGAATTTGATTCTCTAACTCAACAAAGACAACCTTTGTTTCAGCGAACTCAATTGCATTAAAAAAAACACTGGGAAGTACATGAAAATAATTATGAGAAATTAACTCACATTAAATAATCATCCGGGTGTATAGCTAAATTCTATATATATACTTAACATTTACACCTACTTTAATCTTCAATATAATAGAGGAAAACTATATCATTATAGACCTTTAATGACTATGTAAAATAATCCAAGATAATTACGTGCAATAGATCATATTTTATAACGCTACCATAGTTTTGCTTTACACGATCAAAACAATTATTAAAATTAGAGAAAAGGAAACTTACAGTCAATCGACAAAAGAGGTCACTACGATGTATGGTTACAATGGTCTTTAAACCAACTGGATTGAAAGGCATTTGCATAACTTTTTGAAATCCATGACCACCAAAACAAGTTACATAAATGACATAACCATAAAAAAATTCCAAGTGCAATCTACTCTCTTGTGTAATTCGCATACTTAGAGTAAAATCAACAACACTGTCACTATTGAGAAGAGCTTCATTTTCAAGTAAGCTAAGTTGAACTTTAAATCTTCCAATGTCGGTTCGAATCTTAAGATACAAAGGAATTGGTTCTTTAAAATATTTACTCACTGCACTTGGGAGTTTCTAAAATTCACAAGACAAAATACATGATATAAATAATTTTTTTTAAAAAAAATAAACGGATTTATCATGCATCATAAATTAATCAATGTCTTACCAAGAAATGACCATCAAAATCTTCTGGAAGTGTAAAGATCATTTCGACTAAAAAAGACATATTTATGTCACCATATTTTGCAACAAAAAAAAAACCACATCAAAAAAAAAAATAAAAATAAACATGGCGATAAATGAGCCTTAAGTAAGAAACATATTTATACGTATATATAAGACACATGTGAAAGATATAACATAGACGATTTTAAATGTAAGTATAAAAAATTTGTGCATAACTTAAGTCTTTCAATAGTCATACATTATTTTAATAAAAAAATAGAAAGATCAATCAATATTATAAAGGAATAAAACTTAACAACAGCATGAATCTAACAAATAATGGAACAAACTAACATCACTGTTGAAAGCAAAACAAAGATTAACAAAAAATGTGTTTTCGAAATATGTACAACAATTCCATGACATGAAGAAAGACAGAGAGTGCAATAAAATAAAAAAAGCGACGCGCTTTGTGTATATACTAAAGACTTCGGTCAGAAACAACTTGAAGAAAATGAAGGAAACATCGAAAACAATGGGGAAGGTTTTGGAGGAGTTAACGAAGTAAAAAAAGAGAGAGATGGGAGTAGTTGTAAAGGTAGTAATTGTAAAAGTAAGTAATTCATGGAAAGAAATGATGTGTTTGAATTGATGGGATGTTGTGTGTGGCTATATATATATATATATCCATATTTGCAGAGATAATCTCTGTTTAATATTTTATTTAGGACACTGTATTCGAAGAAAAAACTGGCATAACTCGTAATACAAAATTTTCCGATCAATTGTAAATTATAAGACAGAAAAAATGTTTTTTTTTTACGTAAGATATTCTTGAAGAGGATAGAGCACACGAAGGAATGGATTGGAAAAAATGTAGCTTGTTTTGAAGGAGATAACGAAGTAAGAAAAAAGGGAGAGATAGTAGAAATAGTGGTTAAAGAATTAAATGAGAGTAATTATAAAAGTACAACGATAATGGTATACAATCTAAGAATCACGTATAAAAACACGTATTTGGACAAAGAAAACAACACATTATTTTCCTCAATGTGCAGTCTGGCCATCCGAAAACAATGGACCAAAATAAAAAGGAAATGAAAACAAACATATTCAATTCGAAAGATAATAATACATATTATCTCTCTCCTTGAATGATGAAGATCGATGGCTTCTTTTGGAATACTCCCTTTAAGAGATTAACCAAGAGATGGGTCGGAGAAAGCAATGTAGTTTAGAGTTCCGTTTTGAAAGTGAAAATTAAGTTTTACATAACACAATCAGATTCTATAGACTAAAGATAAATCCTCTACACAAAAACCTGTCAAAATTAATACTGATGTGATGTTTTCCTTGGTTGTTTTTACGCAAAGATAGGTATAATCATGCCTACGTTAAAGATTCCTTTATTTAATTATATATATTAAAATTATGTAAAGATACTGTTTTCATTGAAGTTGATTTGGACAGTAACTGGAACTCAAATACAATGAATCGGATCTTGACCTTAATTTAGATAAAAACATCTCTCTTTTTTTATTCATAAATTTAATGCCATGATTTATCTGAGTTCCCTTTTAGTGTAAGATTATCGAGATAAGTACAACAAACAAATAGATCATTTCCCTTTTCTATTGTTTTCAAATTAAATATGTTTGTCTTCATTTCCTTTGTAAAAAAAATCATTCCCTTTCTTTATACCTTATTTTAATGCTTTGAAAAATAGACTGATAATATAGTCTATTTCGATCTTAAGGTCTAATCTACACATTATTGCACTTCACTTTTATATTATGTAAAAAATAAATTAATCATGTAGTGTATTTCGGTTTTAGAGTCCAAGGCATAACATTATTACATCTCAAGTTATATAGTTAATTTTGTATGGCTCAGGGTGAACTAAAAGGTCAAGCATACAAGGAATCCTTTACACCGAAATATTTTGCAGTGAGTAAAACTATGTAAGATACAAATTTTCTTGTTGATCATAATAAAGATACATACAATTTGTATCCTTCGAATACAAAGAAATACAGCAAACGTGCCACAATAAATATGTAGAACAATTTCTTCATTCGTCACGACAACAATAACAATAAACTGAAAATTATTTCCTCATAGGCAAATCAAAACTTTCTACACATGTGAAAAGCCACTTATTCATTTATCACGAGAACCTTCACCGTTGTCAAAAAAGTCCAATATTCGAACTTCGTTTAAATATTAATCTAATCTATTCATCATATATTTCATCTGAACTATAGATAATATCAAATTCTCCGAATCCAAAATCAATTTGTTCTCAACATTTACACAAAACTTTTTACCAAGTTTCACACCCGTTATTGACCTAAAACCATTCTAATCACCACAAATGTAAACGGTGGTAACTTTAACATCACCATACATGATCTCGTCTGTACCGTACTGCAAAGTCATATAAAATTGCTCACGAAAACCATCGAAAAATATGAAGGCATTCGTCTGTTCCATTAAATTGTGTCGAACCACTAGATATGTCGGAATAGGCTGCATCGTATCACCAAAAATTAAATAAATCTTAATGAAAGTGATAATGATCACTTAAATTTTAAAACAATTAAAATAATTATTTTGATATAATTTTGTAAAATATGTGTGTGAGTAATTGATTGCACACATACCGGTTTTCCCTCGTAGATAACTTCTTCATCAAAGTAGTGAAAGAAAAAATCATCATGAACGGTAGAAACATGAATAAAAGGCTCAACATTATCTCCTACAATAATTCAAAAACCATAATTAGTGTAAGTAAGTACATATATACATTTTATTATATTAAATTGCACAAATAATGACATACCGTCGGATTCATCAGAATAACCCAAAGAAATAACAGCTTGAAGATAAAAAACTGTAGCACAAAAATACATATCGCCAATCTTCAAAAACACAACGTGATAACCTACATTGAGATTCCACTTTTCGAAAAAATCCTGCCACATTGATCCGGTAGACCAATTATTTCACCATCTAGCCAGAGAAATCTGCCATGTTCTATCACCGTCATCAACCAAAATAGAATCAACATCATTTGTGAAAAGAAACATGGACCAAAATTCACAAGAGAACACCTTGTATAAATTAATAACTAATTACTCTTATGGTAAGAAAATAAAAATATACATTTAAAACTATAAAAATATTTATTTTACTCTCTGCAATGTGGCATGATTCATTTGTTATCTTCAAACAATATCGAGTCCCACCATATAATATCAATTGACGATGAATATCAAAAACTTGACAGTCTCAGCAGTCGAAGTAGATAAATTTCATGATATATTTTTCAACAACAATGAATTGAATCTTTGCAACTATATCTAAATTGATACTATGAATAAATTGTTTAAATCTATCACAATGGAACTGTCCTCGACCCTTTCTAGTGACCTTCATTTTGACATAAAAGTCACCAAAATCCGTTGTAGATAGAGAATTGTTGATAGTTTATTCTCTTTTCAAAATAATGTTTCATATATTTTCTTAATCATTAGTACATTTCCTTAAGTAGTGATATATTGTTTGTTAGTAGTAATGTGATCTCTTTGAAATAATAGTATATATTTACTTATAATAATTTTATATTCAAATAATAGTATATATTTACTTATAATAATATGATATTCTAAATAAACACTATTTATTCTCCTATTATATCATACTTTCTTTCAAAGTAGTATTTTGTATATTTTTCAAATATGGGTATATTTTCGTAAATAGTGAATGGTAGTTAAGTTTTAAAGTTTACTTTAGCGAAAACTTACTAATATTATACTAAACATAGATTTTAACTATATACTAACAACTCACTAAGAGATGTCCTGTCTAAGGAGGTTGGATTTTAAGTGGGACCATTGTGACCCCTCCATTCTTTCCTGGGGATGATTTCTAGTGTGGTTTATGGTATACAAATATAAGAAATTTTAAAACAATTATTTCAATATTAATATTATACTTAAGACATTAGTAGAAGTTATTAGTATTGTAAAAGTAGTATTAAGAAAATAATGTGCATGGTGTTAGGTGAAGAAAAATGTGTTGAACTGCTTGACAAGGAAGTTGCTTAAGTCAATGATAGCAATCTTGTAGATGAAGCAAATTTCGTTAATGCAACCATCAAACAAGAAAGTACGAAGATAATTTGTCTATCCCGTGAAACTCAAAAGAGTGCGAAAAATTCACAGTAAGACAATCGTTTATCGAAGTGATTTCTATCTCTTAACTCAAATCAAGAAAAGAACACATTATCCATGAAAGATTCGAATTAAAAAACAACCACACTAAGAATAGTAAGGACTCCATTCAATATACTCGATCAGTCATCATTCAAGAGACTCAAGAAAGGTAGGAGCAAACAATACTCAACTATGAAGGAATACTATTAATTAGTAATATTCATAACCAACCAAGATATGCAACACATACACTATCTCAAAATGCTTATACCAAAGCACAACTTATCCAACAAAAGTAGGACAAACCCCACAATGGAACTCATGAACACACACATCATGAATTCAAACACCAAGCCAAAAGAAAGGCTCATCAATCGAACTACTAGAAGTAGTATGAAAATAAGAAGTTTTGTTTTAAAACAATTCTATCAAGAAGCATACTTGAAAAAGAACAGTTTATGCAAGATCAAAAGATCCAAGACAAGATAAAAACCCTCTTGGTTAATCATACTTGACACGAAAAATGGACACTCCATTTAACAAAAATTCCTCACAGGAAAAACACTCAAAAGAGACAACAAAAATGACCACTCAAGGGTGCTTTGAAATTTCGGCCATCCTACCTAGTTATAGGCTAAGAAATTCAGCCAGCACCAAGAAAAGAAGATCAATTAGGACTCTCTAATTTTATCTCACAAGGAGTAGAAGTAGAAGAGTATTTGAACTCTTTGACTCTATCTAAAATCTAGGAAACCTTATCTAAATGACTTATCCTCAAGTAGGATAATATCTAGAAGGAAACTAAGACTCCTAATCAAAACACCCTAGTTTAATTCAGTCCACATGACTTATCTAACTAGATAAAAATTCGAAAATTAACTCCTAGACTTAGACTAACTCTAATCTCGAAAATCAGCTCCAAATTATTGAAGTAAAATGTCTTGAACGCCCTTCCAAAAGTGGAATATTGGTCTTGCGCCCTCAAGTTGTAGAAAACTCCAATTTACTCCAAAACTTGTAGAATTCTCTTTATTGACTCCAAAAGATTGGAAAAACACTTAAAACAACTGAGATAGTTTGCAACCTATCCAATTGTGTAGCAATGGACTCAATCTTGAACACTTTGATCAAATAGGTCGTCCATTCAAGAACCTAAATGACTCTTCTCACTAGTTTGATCAATGATCTTCATGGAGCACCTAGAGTCAAACTCTCTTGATACTCTTGAGCACTTATTTCCATGAGGTCATCATCTTCTTTGGTTTGAACCCCAAAGTTAATGACATTCTCATCATTTTGATCATAGCTCTCTTGAACCAACTCCCTATCACATACGTAGTCAAGGTCCATCCTTTCTTCCTTGATTGGCCTGCAAAGTAAACTTGGCATTCCAAAACTAGAATGAAGGACTAGTTCATTCTCCTCACTAGGAGAATCACCATGGAAAGGTTATATGATTCTCATCAGTCAAAGTATGTTCCCTCACACGATATACATGCTTGTCTAAGTGCTTATATGAACTAAATGTTTTGATTGTTATGCACGGAATGTGATAAATGCTTTCTTTGATTTATGTTGAAAATGTTTTGGAATTGAGACTATATGCACGTACGATATTGTGGTAGTGATCATTAAAGTGAAAGGGGACGAAAAAGCAAGAAAGCCCAAGTCCTAAGGCGAGAGTAGCCTTAAGTTAAAATGATCCCTAATTTCGGAGGGTTTATATCCGGAACTGTACATAGGTTATCATGATAAAGTGTATAGCTGTGTCTCAATTTCTAAAATTGTGAATGTATTATTTCTGAAATGAGAAAATTATGAAGTGAAATGTTGTTTTATGAAATGAAAGTGTTCTATAAAATATTTTTGAATTGATCATGTTTCCGTTAAATGTTTTCGAGTTTGCATAAGTACTTGAACTTGCATGTACTGACCCCCCAATAGATACTTCGAGTGACAATGATGACGATTACGACGATGGAGAGTATGATGGGGAAGAATGGTAGATTGGTGACCACTAGACTAATTGAAGAAATGTTCTTTTGTATTTTGTTATAGTTTAAGTCCGCTGCATAAGACTCTAGTAATTTTCTTTTGATAAGTAATGTATGGTAGTTTGGATTTATCAATCTTAGAGTTTAAAAAAAAAAAAAATGTAATATGCCTTACTTGTATAAGGCATGGGACATAGTTCTTTGTTGTACTTGTGGTGTGTCAACTAGGCCCCAAGTTCGGGGAGTGTCACCTTCACATCGTAATTTTTTTCAGAACTGATAAATTGATTATAACAATCATTGTCTATGTACTCATTTGGGTATGACATTGTCTTAAAATTCTTCAAACTGCTTCCCAACTTTTTCAATAATTTATCCACCTCAGTCAAAGTGTAATTATGCAAATATTCATCAGACAGCTCAACAACTAATGAGTATAAAAATTGTTATAAAAAATCATCAGTGGTTATGAAAATAAACAAAACCATGTAAAACATTTAAATTTTTCAATAGTAAAACATAAACTGTTCAAGTTTAGCAAAATAAAAATATCGTAGTTGAAAAAAATATGTACCTGAATCGCGGCCACAGACTAATCATCGTCTGTATTCGATATCATCAGTCATTAGATGCCATGTCTTCTCCCAAACGTGTCTAGGTTTCGTGACTGTCTTGGTGAAATAAGTTGGGCATACAATTCCCTCACATAGGATGACGATCCAGTTCGTACTGATTGAATGATTGTATCAATGAATTCACTAACTTCCTTAAAACAACCCAATGCATCACAAGCATCCTTGAACGTCTCATAGACTACACTATTAACCATCTTGAGGTCTTCGTAACATCTGGGCCCTTTGATTCTACCAAGCATAACCCTCAAGTAGTAATATCTCACCTTGCAAAGGGGAAACATGATGAAGTCTCCCAATAGATGTCCCGATCTTCCTGGGTTTTCATTCTTTCTTTTTCTTATTCCAAACAAATTTGGTAGGGAACTCCTCATATGTCAAATTTCTGGCTTGTTCGTATATCTTGTTGTATTCCATCCAACCAGTAAACTGGAGAACAAACTTTCCAGGCTTTTCCAAGGTGGCATCAACCGTGTCAATTTCTTTAAAGTAAATATAATACTCCATAGGGTAATGAAATGATAATTTCTCAACAACCATGGTTCTATAATGTATAGGGAAACCATATATTCTCCACATAACCTTACACGCAGATATGTATCTACATTTGTAATGAGCATAGATCTCATCCACTATTCTTTTACCTTCTGGTCCATCTCCACTACAGAAATCAATCCCTATCATATCCGGACCCTTCTTTATGTATTTGAACAGATACTTGATTCCTGTCGTTTGATTGCATCACTCAACATTTATGTGCGCCTGAAACATCTTCATTAGCATCTTGTTGTATGGGATAACAAAAGAATTATCCAATGGAGTCTTGCTTTTCATCACTGTAATTCCATTATTTTGCCTCTTGTATCCCAGAAATCTGTTCTTATCGATGCATTTGGACTCAGAAAATTCCTTTGAAAAATCCTCATTTTGGATTCACCAAGCCACTAGGCCCATGCATCATAAACTCTTTTTACCAACTCATGCAATTCCGGATCCCAATATTTGTCGGGAATCTCAGCATACACGATTTCGTCGATATCTTCCGGTTTCCTTATCTTATCATTGGTGAATCTAAAATAAGCAATGGGCATGTGGTAGTCCACGTTTTTGGAATTCAATTTTATAGAGCACTGCACAAAATGAAAGACAAATTATTGAAAATAAAAACATCTTACATAAAAACATAAATTCTTACATTGAAAAAATAAATTATACTTTAACTCGAACCTGATTGAATTCTTCCAAACATCCTTTTTTTTTCTTTAATCTCCGAAATTAACCGATCTAGTTTCATCTTGAATACCCTTGAGGTAATGTCGGGCCTATTTTGTGGACTGACACGTCTTTTTTTGCAATATCTAACAATTTTTGGCCATCTATTATTGCAAGTAAATGTGATGAACAAATTCGGGTATCCGTAATGTTTACATATTGACATAGCGTCATAGAAAATTTGTTGCATGTATCTAGCTCTTGTAGTGTACATAGGAGGCAGAACAATGGACTTTCCAATGTGGTCGCATCGGAATTACCCGCTTCGAATGATGACGGATCTTGTTATATTTTTCACCCCTCAATTTTGTCTGATTTCTTCTGATAAAAGACAACCTCTGAGTTTCTATTATTGTAAAGGGATCAACCAAGAATTGTTGAAAAAGTCTCATTGCATACAGAAAGTGTGTACTCTCATCGAGCCTCTCTTGTATCCTAAAAGCGAACCACTGCTTTATGGTCATTGTTTTCCTTCATTTTTTTGGAGCACCTGATTCATCAAATTCTTCATCATCGTCTTCATAAGATCTTGTCTCATTATCATCTTTATCAGGTGTGTACTCAATGAACTCTTCACCAGAAAGTAGAATGCCCAACCTATATCCATCCTCACCGTTGGTCAAAAGCAAAGGACACTGTAGTGCCAAGTACATTGCATGAAGCTCGCTTATTCACTGAAATTCACCGCTCTGCTTTTCAATGACAATATCTCTATGACATTCCGTTGTTGTTTCACCATCTTGTACAACAATAGCAGCAACTTCATTTGCACTCGGAAGATTATATACCCTACTGTCCTTTCCACGCTTTCCAGATATTGCCATCTTTACCTTTGTATCTCTATCAACTTCAAACCGATCTCTGGCCTTTCTGTACATCTTGGCTAAGTGGTTATGCTCATCCAGCATTTTTGCGAGATCTTTGACGATTTCTTCGTCAATTTTATTGTCAGTCGAAAGATCGAACTAGCATTTCATCAATAATATATAAAAAAAATAATAACAGTTAAACCAAGAAAATAAAAAATTTAATAAAACAATAATTGTACCTCAATGCATTTACTCTATTAGACACTTCGTTGTTAGTGTCTTAAATATAGAGTTGAGAGAACTTTGGTAAATCCCCAGGATTGGGTAAAAGACTGTCAATACGATGATAATTCTGACCATACAATCTAAAAACCCAAGGACCCCGTCCTCGATTGACGGACTTGTCTATCTGTCCTCCCATCAAAGGCCACGCAAACATCATATTATAAGCTCTAATAGCAACTCTGAACTTTTTACTCTTGGCATCTTCATCGTAGAGAAGATCCTTCAACACTTTTGGTGGTTTTGCCAATTTCGCCAATTTCACTTTGCCTCTCATACAACACATTGAAAATTTTGAACGGTCGGTATGTGGTCCGTTCTTTGGTGATCTCTCATGGTACCACATTTGTGCACCACAATGTTCGCATTTATAAATGGGATCACCAAAATCTATATATTCTGTAAATAAATTTTTTTGTACTCAATTAAAACAATGATATCAAATGGAATCTTAAATATTAAATTAAATTTATTCGTGAGTAGATACCTTTGCTAATTCCTTCTATACATTCAAGGTCGGTTTCTTCTCCAATGGACGATCGCGTATTTTCTTCGACGTTGGAAACTATATATACAATTATATTTTTATATTCACACAAAAAAAATTGAATCAACTGCAAACATTAACTTAGTTCAACAAAATTGGATTATACCTGTATTCGTGCGTCTGTGATTCAGGAATGTAAGTTTACTCTTTCCCTTTTGCCGTGCATTTATATTATTGCATATGTGTCGACCGTTACTGAGCATATTTGTTGAATTACTCCTAGAATACAAAAGTATCAACAAAATGTCTGCACGTAAATTGGACATCTTTCATAATTAAGACACGTACGATGTAAAGAAAAAAACGATGAAAAAAATGATTTTTAATTCATAATCTTACTAACCACTAATTGTATCCAATGTAGGAGTTGTTACGATTGGAACTTGAAACAAACGATGACCCTCTGATTCACTAACGAGAGTTGAGTGAAGTTAGGAAATTGGTTCGATCTGCGATCCAATTTTTTTCAGGTATATTTTCTAGTAATTCCTTGATTAGCAATTTTTATGCGCCTATTTTTTCTTTTTTCGGCCTCTATGTCAGATTTAGATATACCAGTGCAATTGCAACCATCAAAAGCATGCTCTTGTGGATTTAGGCAACACTATGATATTATTGGAGCTACAAATAAATAAATTACATAATGAAGCGTCAAACAACTGAATATTTAATACACAATTATATATAAATGGCAAACACAATCATACGGTTTTTAGATCATATTGATACTTACAATCAATCAAACTACTGCAATCAAAACTAGCACTTCGTGTGACATTATTTTCTTTGTGGGAGACTAAGTCAATATTAAAACCCTAATTGTCACGACCTAAAAAAAATATATAAAGAAAAGAAAAAGACATAAAAATCAAACTGAGAATTTAATAAAATCCAAATGCTGGCATACTCAAATATCTTATAGTAACATAAAGGAGATCGAGATATTTTACCATTGGAGACCGAATCCGAGACCAAAACACAACCAAACTCACTATTCATGCAGTTCTCACTTAGAGGAGTATTTTCATGACTAATCAGATTTGAACCGATACAACTGAAAAACAATTACAATTGTATCAAATACACTGGAATAAATTTAATTATATGCAATGATTATATGAAGATAGATGCGATTACATAAAAATTGAAAATATTTAAGACAATAATGAAAGTTTCCAACTTACGGTTTGCCTACTCAATGAACGAAGATAGTCTTGTTTGTTGAACTAAATTTCGATTCGGATAAAAAACTGCAAGTGGCTGGACGTTCAAAATGATGCGTGTTTGGATGGTGGAGTACTTTCATCATTATTGCAGTGAGCTCGTTTTGTCAAAATCTTGCATTTTCTTTTTGTTGATGCTTCATCAGATCCGAGTGGATCCATGGTAAAGTAGGGAGATATATTTCACTCACAATAGATAAAATATGTTTTTATTTTTCAGTTGTAGATGGAACTTAATCATCTATTAGGTAAAATTAAAATGAGTAATGAAAAGAATAATTTGAATGAAATGTTTAAACATGGTAATCATTTGAATATTTTTGAATTGAAAATCGATATCACATAGTTTAAAAGTCATCTAAGATTATAAGAGCATAATCCATGGAAAAGGGATGAAATTCGGTTCATCTCCTATCTATTCAAATGAAGGACTAAGGCCAAATTTTCATGATGAGAGCTTTTAAATTTTTCGAAAAAGTTCTTCCACCAACCCGCAACCGTGTATCTATATATATATATATAATTTTTTTTTGATTTACACTATAGTATATTGTTTTATCTTCTACCTCTGTTATTAAAAAATAATGAAAATTATGAACTACTGGAAGGATACATTAATCTGTAAAACTAATTTATAGTTACGCTAACGCAAAAAATAAAGATAATAAAAAAATATTAATTTATTTCATCGATAGGACATACTGCCGAGCAAGTGGGAATGAAACAAAGCAGAAATATAAATCTCACAGTAATAATAGCGAGATACAAAAATGAGATACAACGTTGAAATTATTACATCGAGAAAAATCGAGGGTAGAAAAATCCCGCACAGATCTCGTACAAATTTTCCACGTTGTGAGGCTTTTTAATGACTTTGCCTTCCTTCTTTTCTGGATTGTAAACTATGAAACTGTCCATGTTGGTGGCGGTAATTAAAAAATCAGATTCAGCTGCTGTTTTGGGAGCCATGAAAATTGGTATCCTCGAGGCCGGGTAAGGTGAAATTGGTCTCCTCCAATCCGGGTAAGGTGGTATACTCATGCCAATAGGGAAATTCATCTGGACATTATGTGGAGTCTGCTCCATTCACAAAGGCATGTACCATTGGAATAAACAGGCAAAACATCACACGACCACACTTCCAAATAAGAAGTGAACAATTTGTACCATGGATTTGCAACTAAAATTTTCCACTACAATCTAAGAGAACAACTTCCTTATATTTGCTCAATTCGCAATTGTTCCAACTAGCATCTTCAGCGGCATGAATTATAAAATAACTTTCCAACGAAATATCATAACAAACCAAAACTTTTCTGGGAGACCTAAACAAATTAGTCCAATTAGAAGCAAAATCCAAAGACCAAACCACGTAATTTTCAAAAACAATATCTTCGTAAACAATTCTTAGACATTTCGACTCGATCCTTGTCCACGGTCTTATCAATGATCCCAAACCCTCATCAACACCCCAAGAAATAAACCTTTCTTCCATTTCATCTGCACGGTTCGATTTTAAGCACATGGCAGTGTAATGCCTCGACCCAATCCTAGCACCGAAAGCCCCAACCCAGTTGCCCGCATTAACCGGTGAACCATTCGACCATGGACTTCTCAAACTGGTTAATTCTCTTGTAGTTGGATTAAATAACTTCTACGTGCTATGTGTCTGAATACACAAGAGATCGCAAGTAATGGGATACAACTGAAGGATACTATTATCTTCGAAATATAATGGTGTGTTGGACTTGAAATTGTAAACTCTGTCTTCCAAGGTGTTATATCCAATAAAATTGATTGGATTTGGTTCCGTATCATCTTTTTTTCTTTTTTTTTGTTTGAACAAAAAACTGTTATTTTTTTGAAAATGTAATTGACGGATTTCCACCAACAAAAGGCGATCTTGTAGAGTATTTCTCCATAGCAGTTAAACTTGCTTGCACTTGGGTACACTAGCGGCGTCGATTCTGACCAAAATCTCACGGAGAAGATCTCTACGAATGTCCATGAATCTTCTGCGACGTTCATAAACCAACAAGTGGTTAGGTTTCGGTTTTTCAGCACTGAGCTGCAATGGATACATGATTTTTGAACTTCATCGGAGTCTTAGATAAATAAATCGGACAAAGGACTTGGTAGAAGAAAAATATCGAACAGTGGACAAAATTTTATATGACAAACTTGTGTAAAAATAAATAGAACTTGTCGTTATCATGTAAAAGTTATTATTTAATGAGGATTGTTATTAAAGTGTGAGTTATCCTAACATAAAATTAGCTTTTAATCCCGTGAAGTTACATATATTTAGTATTGTAAATCAAGAAGGATTCCAAAATTTCAGTGATTACGATCACATCATATATGTTTGAAGTTGATAATGAATTAAAATTATTTATATTCCAAAAGTTTATTACAAATAAATAATTGATTAGTTAAAGAGATTTAATTGAAAAGCGATAAACACGAAAAATTATTTTAAGTTCGATAAAGATCTCAATCAGATAACTCACAAAAGAAAGAAAATAGTTTAAATCACGAATATTAAATAGATTAATAAAAATTGATTTAAATGAGTTTAAATTAAAAAGAGTCAATGTATTTTTAATAAAAATTCTCAACTTTTTAAAAATTAATAAATACTTTTTTTTACAAAAATTAATATCTACATGTATACTGATAAAATCGATAATAAGTCATTACATTAAACAGAAACAAACCATAAAAAAAGGAGTATTCGACTTTAATTATATTTTAATTCGCAAACGTAACTATTTTAATATAGGCTAATGATATTGTCAGCATAAAAAATAGCCGCTAGAGCAAATTATGACTAATTTTCCTAATTTAACCTTATTTAGTCAATCATAATTTACTACTTTGCTCTCGCTTTCATCCATATCAATGGAAATCACTGTTCTACCACAAACCAAAAAACCATTGTATCATCTCTTCAAACTTTTTTTTTTAGTGCATCTATCTCTATGTTTCCATCCTCTCAAACTTCCAAATTTTGAAGACTTTCTCCGATTTTCAATCCTTCTTTCTCAATCAGATTTGCTTAACACAAATTTCAATGCATGTTTTCTCCAATCTTTGTTGTCTCTGGAGTTTAGTTTTCAACCTTAATGCAACCATGATTTGACCCAAATTTCTGTTGATGATGGGAAGAGGATTGCTGAATATTGGTTTGATGTTATGATCTTGAGAGGACAGATTTCAAGGAAAAATTAGATTTTTCTTATTGATTTTGGTTAGTGGAATGACGAAGATAAACTGATAACGATCAGAAACTTAGGTGATAATACCATAAAATAAAAATAAAATTTTTTGAGGCAGTGAGACGGTGGTTTCCATTGAAATGGGCGCAAGGAGAGGGGAGGGAGAAAATTAGGGATTGACTAAATAAGGGTGAGTTAGGAAGATTCGCAAGGAGAGGGGAGGGAGAAAATTAGGGATTGACTAAATAAGGGTGAGTTAGGAAGATTTCTCATAATTTGCTCTGAAAGATAATTTTTGTGTTGGCAATATCATCAGCCTTTAATATAGTTTTATCAAGTTAAGGTGAATTATGTATGTGTAAGTTTTATGTTTCCACACAGACGCACCGTAGATGTTTAACGGTAATGGAATCAATACATTATAAAAATAAAAAATTTTATTAATAAAAACTAAACCCAAATAAATTAAGGATAAGTAGAAGGAGACACCTATACTATTACATGAAGTAACAGTAACGTCTTATTGGAAAAAAAAAAAGATTAGCATGAGACACCCATACTATTACATGAGGCAATAGTAAGTTTTAATTGAAAAAAAAAAAAAACACAACGCGGAAAAATATTATAAGATGGAGACGACTTTAAATATCAATAAATCGATGCCAGTAAAATCCCACCGTGAATTGATGCATTCCATTGACTGCAAAAGGTTTTTCCATTGACTGAACAGTGATTTACAACCCAAGTCAACATTTTCGTCCTGATGACACCATCGAAATCAGTTTCCAAACAAACAATGACATATCGACCAACATTCTCCATCAATCCAAAAGTTAACTGATATTAGAAATATTGTGTGGACCCAAACTCTTGAATGGCGGCTTGAAAGGATGAATGTTTCCTCTGGTCGGGTTGATCACGTCAAAAGAATTGGCGTACTTAACCAAAACTAGATCTGATGTGACCGGCCGTATCCTTGTTGCACCCTTCTTTTGAACGTAAACTGGCCATTGTCTTTCATATCATAGGTAACGAACACGGATAACTTTCATCGGCCAGCGATTGACACACAAAGATTAGGTTTTGGGAAGAAGCTTGTAAATGGTTTTCTCTTAGGGTCAGAATGTGTTTGGGGTGATTGAGAATCATGTTCCACTCGTTTTTCACAAGCCAAGCATTAGGAATAGACTCATTATCGATTTTGGTAAGAATTTCCATGACCATATCATAGGGAAGATGGTCAAAAGTGGTGTGTAAAACGGAGGGAATGATTTTTGGTAATTTACGGGGATGAGAACTGGAAGCAGAAAGACGCATTGAGTTAGCCGTTATTGGTACGGTGGTTAAAGGTGTAAGAAAATTTAGAAGCAGGAAGGATGGGTGAAACTGAGGTTGCAAACAGATGTAAATTTATCACAATGGTGACGATAGGAATTAGCCTTGAAATCCATTACTTGAATGTTCAATTCGGGATTTACAACATTTAAACTTCATTAAACTTTTATAATACCAATCAGTTTGTTCAATCGGAGCTCTATGTTTGACGACGTCGGATGAAAAGATGGCGATTTTTAAACCACCAAGAACTCAAAATTAATAACTCTGCCTCGTGCAAAGGAAAATCAAATTAGATTAAACCCTTCATGATAATTTCTAAAATCCGTTTTTGATTTTTTGAAAAATGACAATCATTATCTTCCAATTCAATAAAGAACAGCGTTCATGTACTATCCAACAATGAAAGCCAATTCAGAAAAAAAAGAATTTAATATATGAATAAAATAATAGCGATTAAAAAACCGATTTTATTATCCTTAGGTAAAATATAAAAGTATATTTAAAATAATTGATACGTAATAAATAGTCCAAATTTACACCAACATTTTAATTTCTTTACAATACAACATTTAAAACGGTTCAAATTACAAAAATGATCAAATTTTTCAATAAGCGTTACCCGAAAACCCATTTTTTGTTGAGTTATATTGATTTAACGAAATAAATATAATTATATTCCAATATATCGTTATTCTTTGTTTTATCCAAACTTTATGCCTTTACTGTATAAATTTAATTACTTGAAATGTTAATTGGGAGGAAAAAAATTCAAAAATTACAAAACGACGAACAAATACGGATACAATATAAGTTAATGGACAACATGCTTATCTTTTAAACATCCAGCGACAAAGCAGACATAGAAAAACAAAATATGCATCCACACAGATCGTCTCGAACGCGATAAAGCTAAGAACTTTACAAAAACAAATACTAAATAAGTCTCTAGGGTACATATAAAATATTAAAAATCCAACGTAGAGAATGAACTCATAAAATACAAACAAATACAGAATTTGAACAATTTGTATAACATGTCCAAATCCGAGTCTTGCTCTCCATGTTCATTTGTGGATTCACCATCTTCATCTGAATATAAAAGAAGACATCATGTTTAATTTCATCCACACTGCAAAATAATTCAATGATTTCAACTAAAACTATTCAAATGAAAAATATTAAAATGCACAATTTACCTATAGAGACATCAGAAGAGCAATCAAACAGTGCACACAAAGACCATTTTCATCGAAAACGGTTGCTTTAAAAGTGAACCCATACAGATAAGTAAGCAACAGCGTACGTTTTCCATTGTGAAGTTCATGGTATCTCAGAAATTGAGTCCATCTCCTTCCGCGCAATCCAAAAATTCACCTTCATGAAACCATTAAAATTGTTGAACACGGCGAGTAAAATGAATTTACACGATATCTGTTTTGGGTAATTATATTGCATTCGGAAAGACACTTGGTAGAACCAAAAAAATTATTACTAAAATTGTAACAATTGTACAAACAATTTTATATAAAGAAGACAAAAAAAAAAAAGACACACAGGCTGTATAACAATCAAAATCTACTAATTTTACGAAATACGTTCCTAAAGTACCTAGATGTTTCAATCAAATCTGCCCTACTTGCTTAATTGTCAGAACAAAATTTCTAGAAATGCATTTAGTATAAAAAAAAAATAGTAACGGAAATTATGGATGAACAAAGGGAGAATGGGCCTTTTCATCCCAAGGTTTGCGCCACACCATCTAAAACATTCCAAAGTTTAAAAGTATACCATTTTCATCCCAAACTTTTTAAAAATATGTAATATAAGGACATTTGTTAAAATTTTCAAGTTATTAACGGCGATATTTTATTCAGTTTCTTTTCCCCCATTTTTTTTAGTCAAAAAAGTTTCATCTTTGCGTTTGCTAAATTTGGTTCATGCCAAGCAAAAAAATTGCATGTCCCTGCATCAATTCCAACACTAATTTTTATAATGATACTACATATTTAAAAAAATAAATGAAATAGGGCTTACATTCTAATTAGGACAACACAAAACCTCTCATGATTGTTATCAATCTAGAAGGTGAATCTTGGATTTTTTTTTTCTTTTTCTAAGCAAGGGAAGAATGGATGATGTGAAGACCAAATTAGGTTTAGCTATTTTCTTATAAGGTGAGAGTTAGTGGAACCTGGTAAATGATTAAAAGAATTGGGGGACGAGAAACAGAATAAAATACCACTACTAATTAATTGAGTGGAGTTAAAAATTTAACGAATATCATAATGTAACATGTTTTTAAAAAGTTTAGGATGTAAATGGCATGTTCTTAAATTTTGGGATCTTTTGGTTAGTGTGGCCCAAATTTTAGGATGAAAAGACCCATTTTTCCGATGAAGAAACTTACAGTGAGTGAAAATATCAAGTCACTTGGAGAGACTTTAACTATGGTTTTGATACCATATGTAGTGAAAGGGATCCGCGCAGTCTTCTGGAATCCGTGACTGTCAAAAACAATAAAAAACATAACATAACCCCCAAAGAATTCCAAATGGATTCTGCTTCCAGTGGTAATACATGTAGATATTACAAAATCTAAAAAATTATCACGATTCAAAACAGTCCTTCCATCTTCAAGTAGCGTCATTGCAATTTCAAACTCCTTAACCGCAATTTGAATCTTAATGGACTTGGGACTGGTTGGAGGAAAAGACGACTCAAAGCACTTGGGAACGTCAATAACAAAGGAAATGTCAAAAGACATTCACAATAAAAATCCAAGAATTATTTATATAAAAACATGATAGACCAAAAACTTACCAACGAAAGACCATCAAAATTGTCTTCGACCTTGTAAATCATTTCAAATGCAAGAAAACATTTTTCCGATTGTTCTACTGTACCAAAAAAAAAATACAAATCGTTAACAAAATCACACAACCATCAAAATTTTCTATAAATAAATCTTAAGGAAAAAACAGAATCAAAACCAGAATCAAAATTCAATAATTAAACAAAAGGGTTAAATGTCTAAGTAACTTTCACAAATCAACACACGGATCATGAACTAAATAACACATATAAAGTCCAAAACGCCATGAAAGGAAAAACAGAAAAACCAACTCAATCGACATAATGAATCAAAACCAGAATCCAAAATCAGTAAATAAACAAAAGGATTAATGCATCTAAGTAACTTTCTCAAATCAACACACGAATCCAGGAACTGAATAACACATATTAGATTCTAACACTCCAGGAAAGTAAAAAACCGAAATATCCAACTCAATCGACATAATGAATCAAAATTTGAATCCATATTTAGTAAATAAATAAAAGAATGAATAACAAACGAACACATGAATTCAAGAACTAAATAACACATTATAAATTCTAAAACGCCATGAAAGGGGGAAAAAGAGAGAAAGCAACTCAATTGACACAATACATCAAATGCCGAATCCAAATTCACTAAATAAACAAACATATTAACAAATCTAAGTAACTTTAACAAATCAATTCGCGAATCTAGGAAGTAAGTAAAACAACTTAGATTATAAAAAATGGCGGCAATGTCCTCCGAAAAGAACATGGAAGAAAAATAAAAGCACCTAAAGAATATTTAAGTAAAAGAAGGTGGAAATTTTAGTTACCTTTCTTATTTGGATGTATCAAGATCAGAAAAATATTGGAGAAAGTTGATTGAGATATGAATGGAACATCAAATCCGGGACGGAGCTTTGAAAAAAGTTTGATCGGAGAAGACGAAGAGAGTTTGTCTTGAAGAGAAGAGCTATGAATATAGTTTAAATTCAAATGAAACTGAAAACGTTTTTTTCATCCAGACGAATTAAAGTCATCAATTCATTTGGCCAGTAAACGCATCAATTTATTCCACCGAATTAATTTAAACGTCATCTTCTCCATTTTGATTGGAAAAATTTAATCCGAAGTGGAGCAAAACAAGGGTTGATCGGGCCTGCAGGTCGTGCACACACATGAGTCAAGCTAATTTGGCCCCAAATTGGACCCTCATTTGCAAACCCCTCCCCCCTCCCCCTTGCGCGGGCGCATGCGAGCGGGAGATATGGAGTATAATAATGGCAAGACAACTTGCACTCTAATTTTGAGCTCTCACTTATAAAGTGAACTCCAACTCCTCCCAACTCCAATGTGGGATAAATGTCCTTAGCTTAAAACTCATTATCTTCCAACTACTTGAGAAAACAAATTCTCATTCAAATCCTTCACTCATTACCAACACCTCCAACTTAATTTTTTGAACTTTCTTATTGCAACAGCGACATGCAATATAGAACCAAGGAAGTTAGGATCGATAGCCTCAATAGTAGCAACCATTGCATAATTGTCTCTCGGCTAAATGGACAAACATTAAAACGATTATAAATTATTAAAAAAAATGATCACAACAATTACGCTATTGCAGAAAAGTATAAAAATAAATAACTTACTATGGTTATGTTTTCTAATTTAGCAATGATATTCTTGTACCACATTAGCGGATTGTCCTTCTTTGGCTGAGGTATTTGGGACTCAATAACGGAGACCTTTGCATCACACTCATAATCACCAGTTGATATCATCATATTGATTGATGTGTTAGTGAATCGATTATTGTTATATAGGAAAAACATATAACTATTCAAACAAATATCTTTCCTTAAACTGAACTATCTCGTCCATGGCACCATTACCAACCACAAATTGGTACTCCAGAATTCATTTTGGATCTTTGTCTTATCTACCAAAATGAGAAATAAAAATTGCTCAAACAATTGAATATCATTTAACTTACTTAAAACTATTACAATTTATAAAAGAAGTTACTTGTATAAGATATTAATCATGGCATTGCTAACGATCATCACGATTCTGGCTGATTCCTTATCCTCAATATGTTCCAAAACCTTATATGTATGGTCTCCCCAAAGAGTACATTTCAATGTGTCGTTTCTTTCAAAGATAATAAAAATGCAAACCAAAATTAATATTGTAAAAAAAAAAAAAAATCTTAATCTAACCATAAAATTAAAAGTAATAATCTTGATTTTCATCTCTAAGCTCCAAGTCAACGATTTGTTTCTCTAGTCCCTAGGATACATTGGTCTAAAGGGCGCCGATTGCAATAATCTCACCAATAACATCAGTGATATGAAACACATTTTTACAACTCAAATTATATGCAATAATCAGTTTAAAAAATCGAATTACCAATTAATTGCTTTTCATCAAGTTTTCCACTCGTAATATCGGAGAAACTCTTGTAATCGAATCCATATTTGCCACCATACGGAGATGTATCAAAATCATCGCACGACCCATCATAGTCTTCGGTTTGAAATTCATCTTGAAGGGGTGTGCACACTGCCCGCATTTTTATACATCCAAAGTTGTAAATTTGTTGGGTACTCCCTTGTTTAATCCAATCTCGAATTCTTTCGATTTCATCACGATGAACGGAAGCAACAATCTTGTCTCCCTGATTATTATATGACAGTAAACATAACAACATTAATTAAACGAATAAAATACAACCATCACTGAGAAAATAATTAAAAAGATATTTTGTAAAATCGCAACCTTATTATCCATCAAAAGCATCTCTCGGAATTCGGTTTGCTCTTGATTTTCCCATGATGGCCTGTCCCAACCATGACACAACTTCACTTTCACATTCCAACCACATCTCAGTTCAACTGACGAACAGAGTTAAGCTTCCTTGTCATCGCCATTGATTCCTGTCAATCTCTTAAAAAAATAATAACAAAATAATTGAGCGAATGTGAGATTTCGGGAAGTATCAGAGACATCGATTTGTCCCCTATTTATAGAACGAAAGAAAATGGATTCTGAAGTAGGGTTCGGATCGGTAGCCGTCGATTGCCTTGAGAAAGAGGGAAAATTTATCTCATCGATATCAATTAAAATTCAAAAAGTGTACACGAACTTTATCTATGGGCTCACCAACCTGTTGCAAATGGTCGATAGTTTGATATCTTTGAAGAATTTTGAGGACATTCCAGGACTTCCTCCCTTATTGAAGATAGAAGATAACCGCGACAATATAATCTTTTTGTTGATTGCCCTGAAAAACTTTGATACTCTAATTAATTCTCATTTTCAAATGAAAATTAGTAATGTTGTGGAGATCAAAATGGATTTGATTGACAAGGTTTTTCTTTTCAGTTCTTTTAGGACTTCACATGAAGAAAAGATACTCCCTCTGTCCCAAAATTATTGTCCAGTTTGAGATTTCACTTTTAGTACAATTTGAACCAGAAACGAAAATCCAAATTGAACAATAATTATGGGACAGAGGGAGTACCTTTTTTGATGGTTATGCCATTACTTTTTCCTCCAAGAAGCAATATAAAAAGCTAGTGGCGTTCTTACTCTTTGTACTTATTTCTGTAATGATTGTTTCCTTTCCTTCTTTGATCATTTTGTCACCGGTATTTCGTTAACATCGTCACTGGTTCATTTTGTTTGGTGTCTAATTTGTATGTATTGTTGTAATATTGCCATGAGCTGCTTCATTACTTCTGCAATATATCTGGGGGACTTATATGCTAAATGACTAATCTTCAAGTGAAATTATGCCTGATTTACTTTTGGTGAAAGGTTAGCTAGGTTTTTTTACTCTATTAGTGAATTTCATAGTGCATCAACACTGCACATATTTTTGCTGACCATGTTATTTGTGAGTTGTCTTGTTTTGAACCCATATTTAGTTCATACTAATGTCCATTCTCCTGTATCGCGTTTGTGAAACTAAAGTATTTCTGTCTTTCTTTCTGTTTCATTTCTTTCCCGGATGCTATTTTATGCAATTTATTTTCTGTCATTGTATGTTTTATATTCGAGATATATCTCTGTTTACCACGTATGGGGGGTGGGTTTGAAGTTTTGATCATTAAATAAATGTGGCAGGCAATTAAACTACAGGAACGATTAAAAGAAACCAGAAGACTAGGATAACCATAATGGAAAACCAATTTGGCTTATGCTTTGGATGATCTGCAAGGTTCAAAATAAAGCTCCATTGGTGAAATCCAAGATTGATAAAGTCTTTTAGATAAAATTATGTAATTTATCTGTTTGATACTTGGATGGTGCCTTATCATTTTCCTATTCTTTGTGGGCATGATTTTTTTTTTTTTTTTCCCTTGCTGATAATAAGTTGTTAAATTTTACTGTGCTTGGGCAGGGGAGGTTGGTGCGATAAGATTGGGCATAAGCAGTGCATTGCAAAATTGGGCTCAAGATTTACGTCCTCCTCTTAGAGCAAGTAAACACTATTTGGAGAAGGATAACTTGATCTTACTTTCAGTTTGTCTTAGATTTCAAAGTTTGTCATAAATGTAGTTTACATATACTGAATCAAGTTAACCTACCACATGCATATATCAAGTTCTTTGTCTATGGCCTTGCCCGATCCTTTTAGCGTGTACACTTGAGTGGCTTTTAACATATGCCATTATTTCCGTCGTGTAGTTGGTTTCTTGACGAGAGATCCAAGAGTTGTAGAAAGGAAAAAGCCCGGGAAAGCAAAAGCCAGAAGGAGCTCCCAATGGGTTAAGCGTTAGAGAAACTCGTTGCATATTCTTCCGAGTGGGCAAGGCCTTTAAATGGACCGTTGTTGCCTGAAAGAATTTATAGCATCTCAGATGAAATTTTGCACCTGTTGCAGGATGTACTCGTCATGGATTTCTTCTATGTTTGATGAAGTTTATTTCAGTATATACGGATCGAAAACTCTCTAGAAACCGAAAGTTGATCAGTTCGGGATTTTGTGCCAGTTTCTCTGGACTCAAGTTTTGGAATTATGTCAAATGCAGGTGAAATGTTGGTAGGGCCAGCAAAAAGCTTTTGTTATGGATGGACAGTTCATGAGACATCAACAAATTCATGAGACAGATGGTGCATATCAATGATATAACCATGGTCATCTCTCTTCTGCAGCCAACAGCACCTGAGACATTTGAGCTTTTCGATGTCGAATTTCTATCAGGGAAGAAAAGGAATTGCAGACTTTTCGCAAGACGTTACATCTAAAAAGGACCAACGACAGTATTGATGTAAGAAGAACCATTTCGCAAATCCCTTCAATAATTTTCATGTTGGGCAACAAATGACATCAGACCACCTAATATGGGAACGAGGCGACGCATTCGAGGAAATAGATAAGCCAGAAAGACTCATAATCAATTCTAGGAAGTCTGTAATAAGTTATCAAATAGTTTCTGGTACCCTGTGGTTAACCAAGAACAAACAAATTTGATTATGAAAAAAAAAAAACAAATACTAATAATACTGAAGGAGAAATTGCAGGTGAGTACTTCAAAGGCGTGATCAAGAAATCTTCCTCATAATCTCATACAAAAGGGCAAAGCTCAAAATAGATACAAATCGAATTGTATTCCAACATAATCTTTAGTGTCGAAGAGATTAGAGCACTTGAAGCATCCTTCTTGTAGCAATGACCAATTTACCAAGCCCAATCACACATCAGTCACTTTAGAAGTAAGACATGAATTGAAAAATAAGCATAAACAATTGGTTCATTCAAGACATTAATCCAGACGGGTAGAAGTTGAGAAAATATCTTACCTCGGTTATGATATTCTTTGCCTGTACAGTATGGCATCAGCATTCCGTGGATCAATGAATGCCAAGTCAATGCACAAGATAGTATCTGTTATCTGAGAAGATGTTTCACATATTCATTAGAGAGAAAGGAAACTTCAACGTAGGAGATTGCAGTTTTCAGTAAGCAAACCTCAGTCGCAGACTTCTTCAGTTCCTGAATGTGCTGTCCTTTCCAGCGCGGAGAATTGCTTCCTTCCTCAGTTTCTTTCAAACGGGGTAAATAACATAACCCTTCATACAATCGTTTTAATTTGCATGCAGCACAATAGCCGACTGTATCTAGTAGGAGTTACCAATATGTACCAAACAAAGATTTACACCAACATATTCTAAACCAGTTGATGATGTTAAACAAAGTAGCATATGCATTAGACCCCTTCATTTTCCCTCCTCACATCACTAAAGATTCAGTTCATGGTGTTCTTTGTTTTTTTTCTTATGTTTTTCTTCGTATTACTAAAAGTTCAGGTTACTCTGGCGGAAGAGTGATGAATAAACAAGAAAAAACTGACTGCTTCCATCTGGACGGTAGCAGAAATGCAGAACCAGCAGTGATATGAACCAACTTGAATTATATATATCCCAGAATTGAAGTAGATCACTGTGCTATTGATCGTGGAACATTCTAAAGAAAAACCATTTTATTCAAAGTTGAAACTGGAACATACATAGTCCAGCAATACCAATAACATTAACATACATGGGAACCTGCAAGTATTGGATAGAAAAAAGAACACTGGTGTTAATCCAGATCGCCAGGACTCGAATATCTTCCTGTCTTATGTGCATATTCAGATGAACCTGAGAGAAGAAAAGAGAAGGAACTTTCTGAAGAGTCTTCAAATGGCGGTCGAGGAAACTCATGGTAGCCACTAAGATTACCCGAATCAAAACTCAAAGGAGAGAAATAGCTGGCAGGATCATCAATGCTTCCTTTACCCTCGATAGAATTCCCAAATCCACTGCCACTGGGAGCATTTGACCGGACATTGAAATCTACTCGTTCGACTTTATTTACAGATTCATTGTTGTGCCTTGCATCCAAAGGCTCAGCTGAGACTTTGGAATCATCTACCGGGATTGCAGGAGTGTGGCCTTGGAAAAGGGCAATATGTCCAAAAAGCTTATCCTTCCTGGAAAAGGTTGTCCCACACGAGCAAAGCCACTTATCTCTGCCGCAATGTTTTTCATGCGTTTTGAGATCTGCAATAACTGAAAATTTCTTCGTGTGGCATCGACTGCAAGTGTAGCTCTTGTCGCAATGAGTTCTCTTATAGTGATTCTTCACACATAATATTGTTTTCAGAGGCTGAAATTTTTTATGATCTTTATTCCGCTTGCAGCCAACAAAAGGGCAGGAATACCTCTTAATGAGTGTAGGTTCTGAGGTGGATTCCTTATGGGGCTTTGCAAGAGCTGCTGGTGTTTTGTACTCATCTCCATGACCTCTCATATGCATCCGTAAATTGGCATCCCTCTTGAATCCCTTCCCACAAATGGTGCAGAAGTGAGTGTGAGGAGCGAGAATTTCCTCTTTCTCTAGTTGAAGAATTTCATAAGAGCCAGGAGGTAAATTCTCTCCTTCATCAGCATCATCCTCATCCTTAGACTCATGCTCATCCATAGCAAAGTTAGGTTCAAGTCCGTTATTCACAGTTAAGTCCATCTCATTGGAATGATCTTCCACCTTTTTCACACTACTCTCTACCATCCGGTTGCTGTTGTTGAAACCTGTCGCGGATGGAATCATGGACCCACCAAGCTGCCCAAGTTGGTTAACCTGAGAACTAACAGAGGACAATGTGTGTTTGACAGATGGAAGAAGGCTCCCAGCAGTAGAAATTAATTGAACAATTATGGAAGTGAGATCTGCAGTGATAAGCTGCTGTTGCTGAACTAGAATTTCATTTGATTGGCATGCAGATTGACCTCTGCGAGCAACAATCAGATGCACCAGCTCCTGGAGTTGATGGATTTTTTGCTCAAGGAAAGAGAGATTATTCAGCATCCCTCTAGGATCCCAATCTCTGGTATTATTTGAATCTGGAATGTCTTTCATTTGGTTCTCTTCACAATCCAAGAGTTTATTTAGATTATTGGGTCCATTGACAGCAGAAGATAAAATTTCAGATGGACGGCTAAGTTCCGGGAACTGCTGTTCAGTCCTTGCTCGATAATCCAGACCCGCTGATTCTCCCCACTTCTGCTGCTGAGAACTAAAATTGGTATAAGATTGCTGTTCACTGCCAGTCAAAAATGACTTTGTCCATGAGTTTGTGCCAAGGCTCTCGTCAGTATCCATTGTTTAGTGCAATATGTAATGGCCTCAAAAGCAATGCTAAATAAACTGCACTTGGACGCAAAAAATGATGATTTCCGTCAGAACCACAAAAAGGTTGTTGCCGGACCAATGAATAATGAATCACCATGTCTCTAAAAATTAAGATTCACACACTCACTAGTCACAACAAACAAACAATTGAGTAAAAGATGAGTAAAACAAAACAATTTCAAATAGATCCACTACATATAAATGTCCTGGTCATTCCAAAGCTCAAGGAGAATCAAACTAAGACCTTTATACGCCAAAACCTTCTGTCAAATTTCGAAGCTTCTTTCATTATCTTATATTTATAGGAAACCACTAATTCATCCTAAAGCAACACACTTTCTTGAAAGAGAAAAAAAAAAAAAAAGGAGCACATCCAATTTAGGAAATGGGAAAAAAAAAAATTTACTTAAACCAAGTTCAAGATTATGCTGGTACTGAAACAAAGTTAATGAAATAGAAATCACTACAAAATCAAAAGGTGTAAAAAACTAAACAGAATAGTTTACTAGCTAATCAACTTCTCAAAAAAAAAAAAAAAAAAATTAAGTAACTTTACCCACCAATCATTTCTTTAAGTTAGTAGCCCAACTACAGCTAAAAAAACCTTAGATCCTTCCAATTAACAACAGAATCTTTACGAACAGTTAATTAAACAAAACTGATGCAAGCTAAAAAAAAAAAAAAAAAAAATTAGTTCTAAATCAAAGGTTTCAAACGGAATCTCCTTACGTGTAAATGATCGAAGACTGGTATTGATCGAGAGTTAATTGAGCCGCCACCGTGCAAATTGATGGGTTTCACTTTATCTGAGCTAGGAATTCAGGAAGACGATGATGATGATGATGATGAGATTTGGAATCTGTTTGAAGGGGATTCAAGAAAGTGGGAGGAAAGAAGAAGATGAAGTAGATTTGTTGGGGGTTGACTCGAGAATGTAACAATGGTGAAAACTGAAAAGAAAATTTGATATACTTTTGGGCTGAATAGAAAAGGACAACCCTTTGGGCTGCTAGAAAGTAGAAACATAGACGAGATGGGCTTAGTTTTTCTTATAGCTTTTATCATTTTGATCATTGAGTCTAATACACTTGGTAACAACGTTAAAAATCTCTTCCATCCCAACTCACGGTCCTTTAGAGTTTGATAGATTAGGATCATCTCCGCTTTAAAAGGGATGTTTTGTATCTAAGTCATTTGGCTTCCCGATTATATATATATACAAAAAAAAAAATCTCACTCTGAGATCGGTAAATTTATATTCCCTAAAGTAATCTACAAAATACGGTGAAAATAAACTGGTGACAGACTCGGATGCAAAATAATTGGTTGCTTTCTACAAAGATGCTAGGATTTTTATTAAAGAACGCCAAATTGAGTGATACTTACATAGTTACGTTGTTACTTTAATCTTTGAAACTAGTCACGGACAGTGATATTCTCAAGAAAAAAAAGAAAAGAAAAGAAGTTATGGACAGAGATTCAAGATTGAAATCAAAATCAAAATTGCACATTTCAACATTTATTATGGTGTTTCACAAGTGGTAGTGTACATAGTGAGGTTATAGTTGCAATTATGTATCCATGATTTTAATATATATATTTCGTGTATCAATACAACAGTGCAGGCTTCTTATCCTCTTATTTGAATTTTTTGTTTGCTCAAAAACAATGCAGGCCTTTGACTTCACAAGTACATCCTCTCATTCTTGAGCAGTTTCTAGGGACAAGGATATCCTTTGTTGAGGTTTTAAAGGGATTCCAACAAAGATAATTTTCATGGATTCAAGGAAGTTTATAATGGGAAGAAAAATGGAATGTGTGAAGAAGATAGGGGTGTGGTGTAAAGAACCTCTTTGTTTCATCAAGTTTGGGAAGCTCATTTCATTCCTAACCTCGGTTTTGGGGGTAGTATAATCCAAGATGCAATATCTTAGGGGTGTTCTAAGTTGATTGACCATTTGATCTTATACGCTTGGGAGTATATCATTTTTCACTCATCAAAAGAGGAAAAGGTGGTAATTCATGTTTTGTGGAAGTAAATATGAATGACAAGTATAAAAAATGTAAAGGTTTTTTAGTCATTTTCAAAGACAATGTTTTAAATAATGCCTCCTTACCTACAAGTCACAAGAAGAAGTTGAAAATAGTTGCAAAATGTCAAAAGATCAAAATTCGATCAAATAGACCTTTTTTTTCTTTCTCACCTAATTATCTTTGAGGGTTATATTGGATTGATGGGTATGAACTTAATTAGCGAGGGACTATGTATATGAGCAAGGCATTCCACCATTTCATATTCTTTTGAATATGGTCTGCTATGTTTTCACTTTGAGAGGAATTCGGAAATTTGGGTTCAATGGGAAAATAAATTCAAAGAAAAATGTTAAAGATCCATGATTTACATACAAAAGATTATTTCACACGATTTGTTCAATAGTACTCCAATATTATTTCTTTGGCAATTATAGACAAGAATTCGGAGTAATATCTTTTTCTTTGCATTAGTACTCCCTCTGTCCCAAAATTATTGTCCAGATTGAAATTCACTTTTAGTACAATTTGAACTAAAAATGAGAACCCAAACTGGACAATAATTATGGGACGAAGGGGGTATTACACAATATTATTATCGTGTAAAATTCGCATCAATAATATAATTTAGTTATAACACGATAATCTGTATTATCATTTATCATATTTTTTGAACCGGAAAAAAGTTTTCTAGTGCTCCAAGACTTTTCCAAAACAGTTTTTCATATCTTGGTTCTGAAGACAAAATGAACAGTATTCATATTCCAAAAGCTTTTGTGAATGTGCAACAAGAATAATAACATATGGTGGGGAAAAAAGAGAGGAAAAACTATATATGACGGAAATCTTTTTTTTTTTTAAAGCTTTTTCCTTAGCCAATAGGTAAGAAATTCTGAGCATATTTTTTTTAGAACAACTTTATTAAACTCTCTTTTTTGAAAAAAGCAGAATTGAATGAACAATGAAGCTGTCAATGCGTCAGCTCCCACTTCTTCTCAGCCCCTTTTTTTCTTTACCAAAGAAAAAATCTTTCTCCAAAAATGCTAAAAAGGGCCAAAACCACCAGAAACCTCAACAATCTTTTCTTTAAAAAGGAATTCTTGAAAAGAAATTTCATTCCGTAGTGAATTAACAATATCCACTTTATTTTAAATTTAAGTTTTTTTTTTTTTCACGAGCGTATCAATATATTTGGTCAAATCAACAATGCATGTCTACAACTGCCAAAGAAAACACAAAAGAAGAAAGAGAAGTATATATTTAAATCTATGTAAAATAAAACTTGTTAAGGAGAGATGATGTTTGTTCTTTCATTAGACTAAGCATTTGCAATGGTGATTGACTATTTGCCTTAATTGATTTATCAAATTATATTGTCATTCTAGTGAAAAAATAATCGGGTCAAATTGAAATTAAATGTAGATCGTGCGACCTAGACAACATTTTTTTTTTGTTTGAACATAAAAGATTCATTTTAATTCGTCATGGGTGCTATAAGGTATTAAGTAATTTGAAATGGCGATTGTCTTAACTGATTCATGAAATTATATTATCGTTCTAGTGAAAAAAGATCAAATTGAAATTAGATGTAGATCATGGGATCTAGACTAGATATTTAATTATTTTTGTTTTTTATTATTGTTTGAACATAAAGGATTCATTTAAATTCGTCATGGATGGTATAAGGTATTAAGTAATTTATCAAGGACGTGGTCAGCATGAAAAAGTGATTAATATCCAAATTAATGGGAGGTGACTGTAAAGCATGCAAAACTAGTAAGGAATTCATCATATTTCAAAATAATAATAATAATAATAATAATAATATATAATAAGGAATTCATCAGTTAGGTAAATACATGTAGTTACTTGGACACCATTAAAGAGAAATGTTAACGATTTTTTTAACACCTGCAATAAATAAACCGTCAACAATAGTAACTAATGTTTTTATGAATTATACACCTTTGGGTCGAAGATTTTAAAGGGGAGTGAAATGTACAGTGTAATATTACAGTATAATATTAAGAAATTGATATGCATGGTGAAAAAGTATATAATAAAAAGAATAGTGACAGATGAGAAATATTATGAGTCTCTATTCTCGTTAAAATTTTATTTTCACTGCCTCCTCATAATAATAGGATGCGTGTTTAGGATGAAAATGAATTAAAGGACTAATGAAATTCATTAGAAATTAAAATTGGGACATTTTCAGATCAGTTAATTTAGTCAATTGAACTGTCTTATGTACTCCTCATTTATCTGATTCTGATGAGACAAATGACCCGTAATGAAAATCATAAACCAATGGGTTAATTTCCCATCTGGGTCCGTGATGGTGCCAACATTTTATTGCAAATTATTCCCGCGGATCTTATTGTAAGGCATTTTAATTTCGTCTTAAATTTTATTTAAAATATCTTTTTAATTGAAAAAAAAATCTTAAAAATATATTTTCACGTACATTCATTGTATTCTCATAATTATTATGAAATATTTTTCAAGTTTTAATTTTAATTAAAAAGACATCCTAGGCGAAACATAGAACGAAATCAAAATGCCTTATAATAAGGATCGGATGAAGTAATATTTTTCAGAAATCCAACCAAAAACCTTAATTTTGGACTGAACTGAAAAAGGAAGAAACAAATTCAATGGTGTAAATCAGCAATCGGAAATTGGTGTAGCACTAGAACTTTAAACTATATTTTTATGAAAATCTTGTCTGAAGTTGTAGACAATACAGTCACTTTTATGCATGTCCTATTCGGTTTCTACTTAACCAAAGTACTTTTGTAAGTTTTTGAATGAAATAGTGGGCTTTAGGTACTTAGCTTATATCTTATTTGAGCCTCTAATTTATTTTAATCCCCCCGAAAGTGACTTCAAACATAGTTATACTCCAGACACATATAATATATGCGTATTTTTGGTGTTGTGAAAACTTTTTCGCTCATACATGATCCACACACACATTCTCGATAGTCAAACAAATAATGTTTGATTAAACAGTATCTAAACACAATAACGTTGATTGTAAAAATATTTAGAGAGAGAGAGCGAAAAGCAGAAACAGAGTTTGACGAAAATGACAATCAAAAAATAACATGAAGTCTTTTATTTTAATAATTTGTACTGTGCATGCTGATCTGACTCCGACTTGGTGACTTGATTTTTTTTCTTTTATTTTGATTAAAATGTGTGCTGAAACTTGGAAAATGGAAATAGTTTTAATTGTATATTTATTTATTTTATTTATTTATAGGTCAACGATAAAGTGTGGAGAGTAGAAGTGTCTGTGTTCTAAACAAAATTTTCTTTTCCACTTAATACTTGTGTATTCCCTCCGGTCCTTATTATAATATATTTTGATGTGTAAATTTCATTTAGTATGTTATTCTAATTAAAAAAAATCTTTTAACAATATATTTGCATATTTATTTTTCTTCTAATTAAAAATATATTCTCCTAATTAAAATTATATTTTTCAATTATTATAAAATATTTTAAAAATTTTATTTTTAATTAGAATAACGTAATAGTTGAAATTTAAGACAAATTAAAATAGTGCCATAATAAGCACCGAAGTGAGTATTATTTACACTATTAATACAAAGATTTGCTCATATGATTTTGAGCTAAACTGTGGTAAAAATAAATAAATAAATAAAAATTGAGCTAAATTTTGAGCTATTGTCGGTACATGTGGGCATCAGTTTTAAGGTGTATCGTTGATCTCTTATTCTATGTCTTTTTTAGTTTATTTATGTTCATTGTTGTTTATAAAGTAGAGTTTTTGAATTCCATCTATAACTTTATAGTTTCAATAATTTAAGCATTAAAGAATATATACAAAAAAAAAAATTCAAGCCTTCAATTAAAATAAACGAACACTCAACTTGTTCTTTGACTGAATTTTTATTCTAATTCACAATGAAAACTTGTCTAATTGAGGATGGGAAGGTTAAGTGGGGTGATTAGGAGATTAGGATAGAAGATGATTATTACTAGGACGTCGATGATTCGATTTTCACTGGAGGATTTAATTTTTATTTTACTTTTTTTAAAAAAAACTTGCTAGTTGGCTATTGTTGGTTCTTAATGATTGTTCTTAAAAGAATAAAATAAAATAGCCCTCATTTATTGAGTATTTGACATTAAAGTAAACATTAACCTTATAAATTCCACATTTCTCTTTCAATTGTCTGGCGGTATTAAGAAGTTGAGACATGACATAAACTATTCATCATGTTAATTAAGTAACAAGGTAACATTTTTTTAAGTGCATCGCTTTGGTACCTTTTTCGAGTTTTTGTCCTTTATATGTATTACATTAAGTGCGTACAAATCCAAAAAAAAAAAAAAAAAAACAGAAAATTGGACTTAAGTGCAAAAAGTAAAATATTTTCTATAATTATTTTTTCGTCTCCAAAATAATTGTTTGGTTTAGTATATTAAAATGGAAAAGGTTTTAGACAAAACATTTTTTTCCCAGTTTTTGGTCTATATGGTCTCTTTTTCCATTTGTTTAGATAATACCTGGTTACAATAACGCGCTAAATGATAACACAAGAAATCAGAGTTCGCCAACAATTTCAAGAAATATACATGAAAAATATTTTTGTAATTCATTTACTCTTTGTATTCCAAAGTTATATAAAGCTGAATATATATATATATATATATATATATGCATATATTTATGTTAAGAGACGGAAGGAATATTTATTTTAAAACATGAGTGCGTAAGCTCATGTATTTGTGAGAATTTGGTGAATCTAAAAGGGAAACTCCAGCATGGTGCAAGCGTAAAATTTGTGTTCTGAATTAGATGATAATAATTACTTTTTTATTTTAATATTTTACTTTGTTGTACATTTTTAATTTTGTAATACAGTAAATCATGTTAAAGAGATACATAATACACTTTATAGTTAGGTGGTTTTTGACATTTTCAATCAAATAAAATTCACAAAACTAACTACCACACTAAGCTTTATAGAATCGGTTTCTAAAGTTAATTAAAATGCGCGTACGTTAAAATGTAAAAAGTTGTTAGGACACAATGATGTTTTATACCTAACCTTTTTACGTTTATAATCCTCATAAAGGTGTTGATTTTTAAATTTTTCTGTTTAGATATATATTTATAATGGGCTTTTCCTTTTCTTCCTTAGCAATTAAGAATTAAAGTGTGCGAACTATTTAAAAAATAAATAAAATTAGATAGTTTTAGCAAAAAACGAACCCTCAACCTTCTAATAATAATCATCTCCCAACATAATTCTCTAACCATCCCACCTTATCCTTCCATCCTAAAGTGTACTAACTATATTGGGTCAATATTTTTCCAATGCCAATATCATCAGTCGATATAGCTACTCCATTTCCAACACGTTGCTGACTATGTCAAAATTCAGAGGTAAATCCTTCTTCATCAGAGTCCGATTCCAAGTCCGTGTCCAGTGTAGAATTGAAGACTTTGCAACCAGCCCTTGTATCTTGCTTTTCAGTCTCATCTTCCTGTATATCTGATAATATTTGAAATCTCGAGCTTGAAACAAACTGAGAAGATTTTGCGCTGTTTTCCTGATACAAAACTATTTGCCTTTCTTCGTTTTTCACCTTGTGGATACTTTCTTTTTCCTCATCATCTTTCAGATTCAGAGAAATCTCCGGCTGCTGATTATTTTTTGTCACTGAAAATAACTGATCTTTTAAAAACGTCGCTGTGCTGAGGAGTTCTGACTATGCTGAGGACTAGAAGATTCTACTTTTGTCGGAATCGAAGCTTTTTTACTAGCTGTCAAACCTGAAATTGAAGCCATCTTCTCCTTTTCTGTTATGACTAGATCTTTCGAACGTAAACCCTGATCTTTTGCCGGCATAACTCTATTCTCAGATTGGACTACTTTCTGCTTCCATGTATAATTTAATAATCGGAGCCCTAGTTTTTTGGGCTTCCGCAGCTTTCACAACTCGAGACGGAACTTCCACTGTATTATTCTTCTTTGTTTGTTCTTCTGTTTCAGCTTTCCTCCCTTTCACATGCCTGCAATCCACCTTTGAGTGAGCGATTTTCTGACATTCCAAACAATAGTCCGGCAAGTTTTCATATGTAATTGGCTGAAAGTAGGAAAGTTGATATGTTCCAAGACGTATTCGCTGCAGAAGATCGTGCAGTAAATTCACTTCTACGCACACTCTCGCAATTGAAGGCCGCGATATGTTGAGCGTCGAGACATCAATCTTCAATGGTTTCCCAATA
This sequence comes from Oldenlandia corymbosa var. corymbosa, assembly GCA_949775105.1. NCBI lineage: Eukaryota > Viridiplantae > Streptophyta > Magnoliopsida > Gentianales > Rubiaceae > Oldenlandia > Oldenlandia corymbosa. The sequence goes on from OX459123.1 coordinate 6,082,275, forward strand.
ATTCCAGCAAGTTTTCTCAGATATTGCTCGTTAAATCTGTGGATTGGTAGACCCTCGATTGCTATCCAAATAGAAGCAATTGATGATTCGTGTTCCAGATTAAACTCCAGCGTCCATTTTAGTACCCTCATAACGTGTTGGTCGAAAGTCCACAAACCTTTGATCCAACATCTTTGAAAATCATCTTCCTGATCAAAGTAGATCAAAATATGTCTATGATCAATTATTCCTAAAGAGAACTCACCCTTAAATCCGATCCTTTGGAATTGATTCCACAAATAATCCATCGTCGGCCTTCCTTTAGAGAATTTTCCTATCAGTGCCAACTTGAAAGGCTCCGCGAGTTTATCGTCTTCTTCTTTCGTCAACAAAAGAGTAGGCTCTCCTTTATAAACCGTAGGGTTTGAATGAATGACAGTTTCATCTTGTTAGCCGACCAAACCCTCGCTGCAATTTTCTTGGATTAGGCTTTACTCCGTTTAAGATTTGAGCAAAAGTTTGGCATTTGGTTGGTAATCGTTTGGCGGCTTGCTGGCCACCATTAGTTTTAGGGTTTTAGGACAAAGGTTTTTAGAGAGAAGCAGGAGAACGATTTTTTTAGAGAGAACCCGTAAAACTGTATTACAATTTATTATGTTTTAAATTTTAATCTGCACTTTCAGTTAAGTAGATGTTAACACAATCTATATTTTTATATTAAAGGAAAGTTTTCAGTTGACAAATCACTTAATTAGAATAATTCAAAGTCTTCTTTACCACATGTCAAGTTTAGAGTCTTTTTCTTGACATGCGTCAACGCCAGAGACCCCCTTTCATTACGGTGTTAAAATTTTTTGTAAATTGATTATTTCAATTTACTTTTCACCCATTTATTTCACCCATCTTGATTACACTCCAAATATATTTTGTTACACCACTAAAATTTTAATCTTAATTTATACTTTATCTTATTATTATATAAAGGTGAATATAGATAATCTATAATATAAAATGCTAGATATTTATTAAGAACGACTATGATAGTTGAAATTTAAGTAATTTACATACACGAAATATTTTTAGGAATATATACATATATATAAGTTATGACTACAATTCTTGAGTAGTTAGTTAAGAATTAGATAAAAACTAAATCCTAGGACATTGATTAACAATTATCATTTAACTAACTTGTTGGTTTGTTTTCTTCAAGAGGGGGATAAAACAAGGGCACAAACGGCTATTAGAATAGACAAATTAGGACTAGACTTTTTGGGACACTTCACGGCAAGAAGGGAATGAAGCAGGCAGCACACTTGACTAGGCAAAGCAAGCTGAAAAGTAACGTAGAGGCATGCAAGAATGTTAGCTTACACCTTACAACTTTGGAGGTGAGTAATCCAACTTGAAAACAAATAAGGTTTGATATAGTAGTAAAGCAAGAAGCATACAATGCTCCATGGGAATGATTCAGCAGACCTATATAGAATTTGTTGTCCATCTAAAATCATGGAATCAGCACACCTACGAGCTAGGGAGGAGAGGAAGCAAGCTAGAGATGATTTGGTATAAATAGGGCTCCATATCTTTGAGCATTTACACACCACCAAGAAAAAAAAGAATAATACACACATAAACATATTGAGAGAGTGAGTGAGGAATCTTGTTATTTAGACGAAAGGAGGAGGAGGAGGAAGAAGAAGCTAGCAGGTGCAGAGGAGAAGCTATCATAGCAGCAGCCGCATAGAGGAAAAGCTCTAAATTAGAGAGGCAACACTTTTACGGAGGCGACAACTCCAAATAAATAGTACTTGTGAGTAATTCTCACTTTTTCTAAAATTATTTCAAAACTAAGAGTATGGATATATTTGAAAAGACACTACACACGAACACATTTGAAAAATAAAATTTTTTTTGAATGTTATTACTAAGCCCCAAGGTGATCTTATACACCTTAGGGTGTATTTGCTGAGTGACTTGTTGTTTGTCTTAATTGCTTGATAAATGTGGAACTTTGTGTAGCTATAAGCCACATTTGAATTTAATGTGCATGCTTAAGGGCCTGAGGTGACTAGTTGAGCAAATGTGTCATGAGCCGCCATAGGGCTTGGTCATGTCCGTTGCCAACAGTAGCTGTTCAGGATTCTCTTGAGATATCCAGTCACGAAATGGTGTGTTGGATAGAAATCGAGTTTAATTGGTACCTTGTCAGAAAGGTCGCACCTTCTGACAGCTTATCAGGTTTTTATGGCCTGACTAGAATTAACGGAAATTATTAGGGTTAGGGTTTAACCATTTCTTCCATATCGGCTTTTGGATAAACTCTTTATGTGACATTTTAAAAGTTGCTTCTATTAATTGTTTATGTGGAATAATATACTTTTATCTTATCTGTGTTTCTATTTTGAAACGTATGATTATTTCTATTTCAAAATACATCCCTCTAATAGTGGTGCTCACCCTTTTATTTTATATAAATATCCCTCCCAGGAGACGATTTACGAGGAAAGTAGAGCATGATGGATTATCGTACCTAGGGTGGTTATTATAGATTTGTAACGCTAGTCTTTAGGTTGCTATAATGATAGGGTTATGATTGTATCATCTACCTTGTTTCTGCAAATAAGGGACCTGTACTATTGTACCAATTGGTAGTTGCCAACATCTAATAAAATATTTTCTTTAATCTCTATTACGACCCTTTTACTTTAATAGCTTTAGCGGTTAGCGAAAACGGTAAAACCCCGACATATCGATCTAGAATTATTTTGATAAGCATTTAACAAAAAAAAAAAAGATCGATAAGCCAGGGTGGTTACAGGTGGTATCAGAGCGTAGGTTTGCATAGAAAAGTAAGTTAGGGTCGCATTTATGCTTTACAAGGTTTAGCGAGTACCTTGATAGATTATTGGTTCAAGATATTTGTGATGCTTAAGTTTGTGACGTGGTTTTAGGGTTTTGTAGGTTATGGATCGTGGGCAACCTAGTTAGCTAGTACATGCAACCGTGCCTATTCCAGTTGCACTTCACCAGGTTCACATCACCCAGGAATTCACCCAGCTAGCTCGACCACCAGTAGGACATACCATCTCTGATCCTGTGACTCATCGTATCATCGAGCAGATGGAGCATTATAAGAATCTGAGCGAGAGGTTAGGCCACAACCTTCTAGGTGCAGAGGATAGAACCCGAGCCTCAGAGGCTCGTGAGCAGGACACATATACTCCGCTTACAGAATACATACGACGTCTAGAGTTGACAAATGCTGAGAATCTCCAGTTGCGAGAAGTCCTAGATTAGAGAGACCATGCTATCATGGCTAGAGATCACACTATTGATGAGAAGTATAAGGACATAGATATGCTGCATGACATGATGAATGGTATAGCGCAAAATTTTCGTGATTATAGGGATAACGTGACCTTTAGAGCCTCTGCACTCTCCTATTATGCTAATAGGCACATTGCATCACTTGATGGACCTGAGATCCAGAATGATGACTCTGAGGAGTCTAAAGGAGAGCTTAAGGGTCAGAGGGGAGACATAGTGGAGATCACATTATTGTTGAGAAGGATAAGGACATAGATACCCTGTATGACATGATGAATGGTATAGAGCAAAATTTTCAGGATTATAGGGATGACGTGACCTTTAGAACCTCTGCACTCTCCTACTATGCTAAATAGGCACATTGCATCACTTGATGGATGTGTGATCCAGAATGGTGATTCTGAGGAAGAGCCTGAAGGAGAGCTTAAGGACTCAGAGGGAGACATAGAGGAGATACTAGAGGTCGAGCACCCTTTTGAGCCTATCATTGATGTTCTTGACTAGACATGCTTATGGTGATATCAAAATTGTCCCTAGTAAGATAGCTCTAACATCTAATATAGTATACCATGAGCATGTCTAGTCAAAAACATCAATGAGAGGCTCAGAAGGGTGCTTGACCTCTAGTATCTCCACTATGTCTCCCTCTGAGTCCTCAGGCTCCTCCTCAGAGTCACCATTCTAGATCTTAGGTCTATCAAGTGATACAATGTGCCTATTAGCATAATAGGAAAGTGCAGAGGCTCTAAAGGTCACGTCATCCCTATAATCCCAAAAATTCTGTTATATACCATTCATCATGTCATACAGGGTATCTATGTCCTTATCTTTCTCATCAATAACGTGATCTCTAGCCGTGATAGTATGGTCTCTCTGATCTAGGACTTCTCGCAACTGAAGATTCTCAGCATTTGTCAACTCTAGATGTCATTTGTATTCTGTAAGCGGAGAGTATATGTGTCCCGCTCACGAGCCTCTGAGGCTCGGGTTCTATCCTCTGCACCTAGAAGGTCATGGCCCAACCTCTCGCTCAGATTCTTATAATGCTCAATCTATTCAACGATACGATGACTTGCAGGATCAGCGATGGTATGTCCTACTGGTGGTCGAGCTGGCTGCGTGACTTCATTGGTGATGTGAACTTGGTGAAGCGCAACCGGAATGGATACGGTTACACGTACTAGCTGACTAGGTTGCCTACGCTCCATAACCTACAAAATCACAAAATCACGTCAGTTCAAACTTAAGCGTCACAAATATCTTGAACCAATATTCTATCAAGGTACTCACTAAACCTTTTAAAGCTTAAATTCTACCCTAACTTACTTTTCTATGCGAACCTATGCTTCGATACCACCTGTAACCACCTCGGCTTATCGATTTTTTTTTTATGTTAAATGCTTATCAAAATAATTCTAGATCGATGAGTCAGGGTGTTACCTCTTTGGATAACTGCTAAAGCTATTAAGCAAAAGGGTCGTAACAGAGATTAAAGAAAATATTTTATTAGATGTTAGCAACTGCCAATTGGTACACTAATACAGGTCCCTTATTTGCGGAAACAAAGTAGATGATACAATCATAACCCCACCATTATTGCAACCTAAAGACTATCGTTACAACTCTATAATAAGCGCCCCTAGGTACGATAATCCATCATACTCTACTTTCCTCGTAACTCAGCTATGAGAGGGATATTTATATAAAATAAAAGGGCTGGCGCTATGCTCAGTGACGTCCACACTATTAGAAATATGTACTTTGAAACAGAAATAATCAAACGTTTCAAAATAAAAACACAGATCAGATAAAAGCACTTTATTCCACATAAGCAATTAATAGAAACAACTTTTAAAATGTCATGGAAAGAGTTTATCCAAAAGCCGATATGGCAGAAATGGTTAAACCCTAACCCTAGCCATTTCCGTTAATTCCAGTCAGGCCATAAACACCTAATAAGCTATCAGAAGGAGCGACCTTTCTTTCTGACAAGGTACCAATTAAACTCAATTTCCACCCAACACACCATGTCGCGACCGGATATTTCAAGAGAATCCTGAACAGCTACTGTTGGCAACGGACATGACCAAGCCCTATGCCGGCTCATGACACATTTGCTCAACTAGTCGCCTCGGGCCCTTAAGCATGCATATATAAATTCAAATATGGCTTATAGCCACATAAAGTTCCACGTTTATCAAGCAATTAAGACAGACAAAAAGTCACTCAGCGAATACACCCTAAGGCGCATAAGATCACCTTGAGGGCATAGTAATATCATTCAAAAGTACTTTTATTTTTAAAATGTATTCGTGTGTAGTGTCTTTTTAAATATATCCATACTTCCAGTTTTGAAATAATTTTAGAAAAAGTGAGGATTAATCACAAGTACTATTTATTTGGAGTTGTCGCTAAGTGTTGCCTGAAACGCGTACTGATTGACACTAAATAAATACTTAAATATTATCGATAATTCATATTATTAGTTTAGTAATTATATATATACATATATATTTTATATGTACGTTTATATATATATATATATATATATTATTATACGAGTGTGCACGGTGTGGGTGGTCCGGTTTTTAGTTTAAACAGTAAACTAAACCGTTAGAACGGTTTGAAAAATTTTGAATCCAAAACCAAATTGTTCCACACTAGGAAACCGGACCAAACCAATCCGTAATCAACGGTTTGGTTTTTATGGTTACACGGTTTTGCTCTCACTTTGAGTTTTTTTTTTTTTTTTTAACAAAAGAGAGATTTTTTAAAATTTGCAACAGAAAAAACAAAACGTTTTTCTACTAATTTCAATTCAACGCATGCAAAAAACTAACGGTCGAAAACTTTGAATCTCTTAGCATTTTTACTTATTTTAGGTAGGTTTTGGTTTTATAGTTTACTGAACAAGAATTCAAATAGTTATGCTTTAACTTTCGAAAGCCCAAAAAAATATTTTAAAGAAAGTTAAAAAAAAAAATAAAACACCCGGAAAAGCTTTTAAGATGCAACAAAAAAATATTGTAAAAAAGAAAGGGGGAAAAATGCAGGATGAGAGTTTTTGAAAACCAAAAGAAAAATATATAAGAAAAGGTAGAAAAACAACTTAAGAAGAGAGGTTTAAGGGAATCGAAATTTGAAGCTATGACTAAACATGATATTGAATTAACCAAGTCTATTATATGTCACAAATCGTGAATAATACTGCGCATTTTTATATATATAGAGATTCTAAAATATATAATATAAGTAATATAAGCGGTCCGGTCCGATTTAGCCTACGGATTTTGAACATGAAACCGTAAACCTAACCATTCCTTCCTATTTTCAAATTTTGAAACCGCCGGTTTCAAAATAAAGGTTTAAAACCAATCCAAAATCCAAATTGTGGTCCGGATTGATTGGATTGACCGGTTTAAACCAATCCGTGCACAATCCTAATATATATATCTTAGTAGTTCTAGTTTTCATGTTTAGTTAGTTAGCCAGAATCGATATAAAGTCTTTAAGATAAAATTAAGCCTTATTAATTCTACGATTCATTCTATAATACTTAAGTCATTATCTAACATTTTTTTTGGTGCTTTAATAATATTCCTTCTGTCTAAAAAAAACACAAATTCACATTGAATTTTTAATTTTGCACGAATTATTTTTTCAGGACAGAAGTAACCAATAGGTATGGTAATAATGCTGACATCAATTTATTAAAAAAAATGACATAAGAAAATGGGGTCCCCAAAAAATAACAAGAAAGAACATGACCAAATTGAATATGATGTGCGTTTGTTGATTATTAATAAATAAAATATACATGCGTGAATATTTTATTTGGTTTCATTTATTTATTTTAAGTCGACCTAAAAGTAAAATAATTCACTCAGTGTATTGTATTTCATTTGTCCTAAAATTATTATCCACTTAAAATAAAATCTCAGAACAATAATCTTAGAACATAGGAAGTATTTATTTTAATAAAGTAGATTTTTTTAAATTAAGAAGGGGAGAGAGAGAGTGACATACGAACTACTTAAGAGGATGCCAAAATTAATGTTAGCTAATTATATGTACGTTAAAATTTAAAATGTTATTTGGACACTATCCGATTCATACCTAAATTTTTTATTTTTATCTTTCGAAAGATATTATTTTTTCAAGTACAACTAATACATTTTCTTTTTTTTTTTTTGGTAACATGAAAGAGGCTGAGGCCACATAACCTGAAATTATATATTTTTTTTTATATTTTCTTTCTTAATGATTAAGAGTTAAAATTAGCTAATGTGAAGAATATGGAAAATCTTCAAAAAATTTTAATTAGATGTAAGAGGGGAATTTTTTATGGATTTTTGACATCGATCATATGCAACTTCTTACGAAAATAGTTATACATTTGGTAAATCGCTCACTATTTTGTACTCCCTTCAGTCCTTATTGTAAGGGTTTCACCTAGTATATTTTTGCAATTGTAAAAAAAAAATCTTAAACTTATATTTTCACATATTTTGTGTTCTTTTAATTATTATAAAATATTTTTAAGATTTTTTTTAATTAGAAAAATATACTAGTTAAAATTTAATATAAATTAAAATGCTTTATAATAAGAACGGAACAGAGTATTTTGGAAATGATGTTAAGTGGTATAGTAGGAGTATCACAACATTGTAGGGTAGTGTTTTGAGTATCATTCCTCTTTTTTCTTCTAATATTAACAACAATAAAGAACTATTTTCAAGCATCTATTTTGTTTTTAATGAAATACTATATAATATTAATTCAGAGACAACTTACAATATAATTTGGTCTCGCAGAGTCACTCTCACTAAGCTTATGTATGATCATACGACTGTGTATATATATGCTTTTTTAACATTACAATATGGAATAACATTAATCTCCATCCCTTATATCTCCCCCCAAAAAAAAAAAAAAAAATTAAGCACAATGTCGCTCAAGGTTTAACATAAATTTTTTTTTTTAATTTTAGGTAAATGATAAACTTTTATAGCTCGAATCACAAAATAAGTTCGCAAATTATGCACATCAGCTGTATTTAAAAGGCGCAGAACTCAAAATAAGAACTGCCCTTCTAAGTTACCAGCTATGCATTTCATACTCCAAAACACTCCTAAATGTACATAATTGTTACCCATAGATTTGACCATTGGAAGTTGGCAATGAGATGTATACTCCATGAAATGATTTAACACTTCCGGAGCTATTTATCGGAAATACTTTATTCAAAAGAAAGTTACATATCTTTCTATTTTTTGTTATATGTATTTTCATGGGTTGAAACAATTAGTAGTAAACTCAAATAAAAGAAATTTCTTCGGTTGATATTATTATACGTCATCTCTCTCTCAAAAAAAAAAAAAAAGCTAGTCAATATCGGATTTTTAAATTTGTACTAAAAACAATATTAATAACAAAACTCAATGTGGATTATTTTTTTTTATGACAGAGATAGTATTTCTATAGTATTTTTATAGTATTTTATTAGGAACAGTAAAATCATTTATCGTATTCATATAATCGTAATTTTTCACAAAACAAAAATATGAAAGATTCACCAAGTTTATTTATGTTTTCATATTTCTGTACCTAAATACAAATTTATGAAAAGTTATCTGGTCACATAACATCATCTTAAAATTTTTTTTATCCAACTACAAAATTCAATTATTTTCACTGCAAGAAAGTGAAAATTATTTATTAAAATAAAATACTTCCTCCGTTCCAAAATAAGTGTCATTCTAGAGTTTGCACATAAAATTAAATAAAGTAACTAAATTACTAGAATATCCTCAACCAACCCCATTAAAATAAATGTTCGCCAATAATATTATTTCTTTTGAAGGTATGTTTGGAAATTTTTGACAAAAAATGCATTGGAATCCGAAAACGACACTTATTTTGGAATTTCTCCATTTTGCCAAAACGACACTTATTTTGGAATGAAGGGAATAGTACTTAGTAGAACTACTATTATTAATTAATATATAGCATTAAATTAGAATTAGTGTACTCCACTTTACTAAGCCAATTTTAATTCAAAAAATGTATTAAGAGTCCCATTAAATGCCAACAGTTACTAACAACAAAAGACCATCAGAATATAGAATTAGATTTCATTTGGTATTTTATCACTTCCAGAAATCTTCCTTTTCCAATATTACTGACTACGTGCTGCTTTCTCTGAGATTCCCTCTCTTTCTCTCTCACACACTCACACACTGCCTCTCTGTTTATCTCTCTCTCTCTCTCTCTCTCTAGAGTTATTAGCTTAAAATGCCCCCTTAAAGCATCATTCCATTTCCAATCCAGCTCATTCATTCCCACCAAAAAAAACACACACTCACGCACTCCCCAAGAACATGAATTTCCCAAATACAGATTCTTTTTTAAATCAATAATTTTACTCCATACACAAAACCCAATAACCAAAATTTCATTAACCATATCCCCTGTTTTGTTCTGTTTTTTTTTTGTATTTCGGGTAGAGCTCTTTTCTGGTTTTGCTGCATGATTCTTTTGGTAGGATGGCCAATAATTCGTCTAGTATGATGAAACATAATCAAGAACCCGGATTTCCGGTTCAGCAAATGAGTTATCAGCTTAATAATAATCATCATCATCAGCAGCAATTTAATCATCATCATCATCATCAACAGCAGGGTGGCGGTGGCGGTGGTGATGTTAGTGGTGGCGGAGGATCAATGTCTTCACCGTCAATTCAACAAATTCAGCCACCGTCTTCTTCTTCTTCGTCTGTAGTTGGCTACGATGGGAAAGGATTGGTTCCCGGAGTTCTTGAGAGTTCTAGTGAGGCTACTGCAACCAGGTTCCAGCCTAGTTTGCATGGAGTGTCAATGGACTGGACCCCGGAAGAGCAGGCCATTCTTGACGAAGGATTGGTTCAGTATGTGCCTTTTTTTTTCCTTGCTTCTTTTTTTTTTCAATTTTTAAATTCTTGATGCCTCTTTTGTCCTTTTTTTTTGGGTTACCGTTTCAATTCGTGTAGTTGTTTCCTTTTTAGTTTATGTTTTTTTGATTTGTGGAGGTTGTATTTTTGTTTGTGCTTGATCAAAAGTTGTGGTTTTAAAATTTTTGATAGGTTGATTTGATTTTTTTTTGGAAGAAAGGGGAATAGGAATGGGGAAGGTGGTTCTTGTTGATAGGACTTGTTTCAAATGTTAGCTGGCTTATTTTTACTTAGGTCAGAATCTGTCATTTCCTTTAGGTCAGAATCTATTTACTCATGTTAAAAACGGTCAATTCAGCTAAAGTTCTTCTTAGAATCGATCAGCTAATAGTTTTTCTTGACAAGCTGTCGAATTAGTGGTGAATCAGTTACTTCCGTCACCGAGTCAGCGAGTCTGTTTGTTCAGTCAGTTCCGGATTTTTTTATTAGGTTGTGATCATGTTGATTCTTATCATTCTCCTAATCACTGATGTGAGATTTGATCACAGGAGTTTCTCCTCTTCAACTTTTGTTTTTTCATAATTGTACTCGATTCCATTGGTTGTGTGTATCGATGAAACCTACCTGCCCTTATTAAAGATATTGATTCTATGGGCAAGACATCTCTTGAGATATTTGTCTTCTCATATATTTGAAGGACTAAGTTATACTTCAAGTGGTTTCACTTAACGTGAACTTGGAGCAACTATTGGAGCCTAGTTTGAATTTTGTTGCATTTCATCGTACTCGACATATAGGGGATAAGAGATATATGTAAAATAGGACATTAATGAAGAATTACAGTTCATGTAGCTGACTCGATTTATTGGAATCAACGTGTGTACGGGTTGTTGTTAACTGGTGTAATGAACAAGTTCAAAGTGATGTCTCTCAATTTAGCTAACCCAATTCTGTTGTTAGAAACATGATTATTCTCTTACAATAATTTTAAATCATCTGCAGATATGCTAATGAAACAAACGTGGTTCGTTATGCTAAAATTGCTGTGTCCCTGAAGAATAAAACAGTCCGAGATGTTGCTTTGCGCTACAAGTGGATGATGGTGAGTTTTGATGTGGTACCAGTGTTGCACCCCCTTGTTACCATCTTTTGTAAATCTGGTTTGATGTATTACCGACATATATATGAAAATGTGAAAATAATCGTGTGGTTGAACATCTGTTGTTGCAGTTTCCTACCAATTAGACTGTGGAAAAATATGTGGTTAAATTGGACCACATATTTGTTTTTACAGTATATTATACTGCCTGAATCTTGAATGGTAGATTTAAAATTTGACATTGATTTCAAACAATCTACTGATTCATTTACAGAAAAATCCAACTAAAAGAAGGAAAGAGGATCTCAATTTGTCAAGGAAAAATAAAGAACGAAAGGTGAGAAATCTGTCTTTGTATTGCTATTTTGCTTCATATCCCTTGATTGTTTTGTATCTATTTAATTCATTTCTATGCTCTGATGTCTATGACTGTGTCACTATTCCTTTAGCCCTTAAAGGCTATCCCATGTTGCATGCGTAATTTTACTACTTTCAGTTCTTAAAAGGCTAAAAGGCTATCACATGTTTCTTGTGTAATTTTAGTACTAAGCTGAAGAAAGGAATTCCATCGAATATGTTTGTAATTTTGGTAAAATAACTATAAAATTAACTCCCTCCGTCCCAGAAAAATAGTCCACATTGTAACTTTTGAATTGTACTCTTTTTTAGTGTAATTGTCAATTTACAATGTAGATTATTTTTGTGGGATAGAGGGAGTACTTCTTTAGCATTTTTTAGTTCTGCAGGGTGATACTCTAATTATGATTTTTTCGATGATAAAAAAGTTACCCAATGTTTTGTACGTATCTTGTATATGGCAAGACATCTGTCCACATTGAATGCATTTCATGATATCTGACATGTACATTCTACACCAATTCCAAATGCAAAATATCACCAAATTTGTGCTTCTGCAATTGCATTTGTGCATTTACTATGTAAAATACTCACATTGTGAGCAATAAAAATGTTCCTTTCCATAAGGATTACTCTGGAAACTTATCTTTAATTAAAATCATCACTAACTTCCATTTTATCAGTTGAGCTTCAATTGGGCATTTTGCAGGAACTGCTGACCAGTTAGCTATTTAGGGCTTTGAATACGAAATTTCAAGTAAAAGTAGTCAGTGAAGTCGCCATGGATGTATTACTATCTGTATTTTTGAATCCATTTATGTAGTGTACATTCTGTAGCAAAGAATTCAAAAGTTGGATGCATAAAGACTTTTGGTAGCGAAGCTATGCTTTCGGACTGGATAGTACTGTCTCAAGACAAAAAAATGTTGTTAATTTATTCATTCACCAATTATGTGTATTTCTGACACGTTTAACTGGATTAGAGTCTTTAGGATTTAGATGACCAGAATTAGCATGCCAGCACTGGTTGCTGCAAGTACGCTGTGTTTCCACTTGGATTAGCTCTTGATATTGTAGTTTGGGATCAAGATATACTTCTCATAATCCTTAGTGCCAGCATCTCAATTCAAATGCAGTCCCAGGCGTGCACTTTGTGAATGACAATCAAGAAATCATACTCCTTGGTATGGTCCAGATTTGAATGTTTAGGACAGGCTGAATCGACTTGTTAGAAATCTATGATTGCCGTAGAATCCATGTATTGTGCTCTATTTTAATGATAAGGTGCATTGCACAAAAAGAGATGAGAAAATTTTTTAATCTATCTGTCTATGGACCCTCTTTGCACAGTTGGTTGGTTGGTTGCCTGATGCGTAAAGTTTTCTTCTATTCTGTTTGCAGGAAAAAGTGACTAATAATTCTGCCACTCCATCTAAAGCAGTCATGCAACCAGGTTTCTTCTATGTGCTCCAAGAGTAATTGTAGTTGTTTTGGAATCCTTAAGAATTGTGTCTTTTGTTGGTCTAGTATGGGGGATGTCTTAGATTTCTTCAAGCGTGCTTTTTCTTCAATCAAGTATTCAGATTACTCTTTGTTTTGATGGTTCCATGAATTCTATCTCTCCAAAAGACTACCAAGAACATGACTATATGCCCTTTCATCATAGGTGTCATTGTTTCAACAGAAACATTATTCTCTATTGGATTCTGAATTGGATTAAAGAATATTAGTTCATGGAAAAACAGTCCTTAATTTGGTGTCTTGTTGGTGGGTTTATGAAGAGCTAGAATTGAGAAGGGGATGGGTGGAATATATTCTTCACTAATGTTATCTGACTAAGCAATATAAGTTCAAAAGTGAAGTTATTTGAATTTGCATGAAAGTATGATAAGCCTGACGGTGCATGGGAGAGAAGCTGTACCATATAGGGTCCCATTCTTGATTTATGAATTCAAACTCACTCCGTTTCTTGTTGAACTTAAATTTCTGAGGATTATGAAGCCTATGCTTTTGTGGACTTGGCCTAGGGAGGAAAGTACTTTATCTATTTATTTCCTATGATCTCTTTTCTCTTATTTGACTGTGACTTTGTCTGGTAAATGGTTTCTTTTCAAGCTGAAACATGCACATGGTCTTTAAAAGCATGAACCATCTTGTGTGGTGCAATCAACCTCTTGTGAAAGTTCATCTGTAATGTTTATACTATTTCATAATCTTGATGTTTATCAACCAACATATGGATTGTGATTCTCAGCTATTGATGATTTTACTCAAGAGCTTCTTAGGCAGAATGTTCAGACTTTTGAGCAAATACATGCAAATTTAGCCTCCTTCCAGGTCAGTTGCTTGCCAATTTAATTTACTTTTTAGGTCAAGTCACTTGCAAGTGATATTTTCTCAAAAAAAAAAAAAAAAAAACCTTACAATTGATTTAAATATTACAGATTATCATCCTAGGTTGCATGCCTCTTTGGGTAGTTAGATATTACTTTTAATCTTATTACTCCTGAAGAGATATGAGGTGTAGCTGGGAACTACACTCCAGGAAGGGTTGAACAGATCTTCATCATTTAAGACTGGGACAGTTGGCGGTAGACTGAATACTGTGCTTCTAATTTTCTTGGTGCCAAATGGGGTTGTGGACTTTTGAGGAATGTTTGGTGTGATTGAAAGACTTTCTCTGTTTTACTACTGACGAAACATTCTAGACAACAGGAGAGGTTCGAACCATCTTTCATGCTAGAGTACAAAGTAGCAGCCTCAGATGGTCCTACATTAGTTAGATCCCCCTGTGGTAGAGAGTGCATGATTTTGGATTGTCTAGGTTTACAGATATTATTGTTAATGATATATTGACCACTGAGGAGTGTGTTTAATCATTTTATGCCACCAGTTTAGTATCCAAAATTATTCAACTACAATTATAATTAAAGTCAGTTGCTACTTCACAATTGTCATTGTTAGAAAAGCTGTTGTGATTAGCTCATTTGCAAGGAAATTCTTCCGTTTTACCTATTAGGAAGACCTGAACCATTTCCAAGGTGAATATTCAATTTTCTTGTCCAACTTCGTAGTAATATTTTAATGCTTACTAAAGTTCTCTCAGAAAATAGTTGGTCGTCTATTATTCCACTGTCATTGGGATTTATTGTTATCGTAGACATTAATGCATTAAAATAATGCTTCTATATGAGAGTGAAGATTGATCTCCCTCACATTCATTACCCATTCTAGATTGGATTTTTATTTCTTAGCTGTAACTCTCTCCTTTCTTTTTCAGATACAGAACAACATTGGCCTCTTCTGTCAAGCACGGGATAACATCTCCCAGGTTTTGAAGAGGTATGCAACATCCTTTCATGACTCAATTTGCTGTTGTTTCATATGGAAATCTACCGAAGCTTATAATTATTATACCATGTTGTATCACTGTTTTATGCTTTCCTGTGCTCATTTTGTTTTCCAGCATGCAGTATTGTCAAATGAAGTATCCATTAGTATTTGTATGAATACGGCACATTGTTTTATGTCCAGTAATCTGACAGGGTGGGCCGATGCTTTCAGTATATTCCTAATGACTAACTATATATAGTCCTTATTCATGCGAAGGATGGAGAATAAATTTTATAAAACGTGACACACTGACCAGCCACTTGAATGAGAACTTCAAAAAGCTTACCATTTTGTTTAACCAAGAGAGTTTATTTAGCATAGGAGACAGCTTATCTATCATTTAAATCCATGTCACTTATAGGAACTAAATATTGCGAATCAATTTCTTGTATTCTGAGATCTGACTTTTGGAATCGCTGCTACCTTTGTCAAAGTTAATGTTAAAATCTGTATCCAGGGCAAGCTGTTACCTAAAGAATTATCTTCCCGTTCACAGTAGACCAGAGTACATGGTTATCTGAAATTTGTTCATATACATCTTGAGTGATTTCTGTTTTTGATTTAGCTGTAAAATTTCAGACCCTTATATTTCTGGTTTCGTTCTGGTACTGTGACGAATTTACTAGAGTTCAGAACTCGGATTGCCTATTCTTCTTTGAACCCCTTTGCAGTTTGAATCATGATATTGCATCTTTGCAAGATTCAGACATGTACACTAAACAGACCTGTATTTTATTTTACATGTTATGCTGCAGAATGCATGAGCCACCATATGTAATGAAGCAAATGCCACCTCTCACTGTCAAAGTAAATGAAGAACTAGCAAATGTCATCATTTCCCAATCAAGTCTTGCATTGCAATGAGCAGTTAGGGCTGGTGCATTTTGCGAAAAGAAAATTCCACGCGAGAAAGTAGTGAAGCTAGAACGAGGTGCATGGTGCAGCCAGCCAAGTTACCTCATCAATTTTGTCAAAGCTAGCAACAATAGTAACATTGGAATTATGGATGATGATGATGATGATGCGACGACGACGACGGTTGATATCCATATTATGTTAATAATAGGAAAGTTATGGCCAGTTTCAGATTAGACATTCTCAGTTTGCTGATTGAAGGAACTATAATTGTAGCTCATGTTCATAATTTTTGTAGATTTAAAACACCCAGGAATGGTAGTTTTCATAGCCGATAATCAGATTTTAATTTAGTTTTACATCATTCTAGAGTTTTCTCAAATTTGTCAGGCTCATACCATTTTACCTTGGTTTTTTTTTTTTTTTTTGGTTGTGTAGTGTGTAATAATGACTTATCTAGAAATTCAGAAAAAGGAGGTAACTAAAGAAATACCTTTTATATTCCATAAAGATTGTCTAAATCGTAATTTATATAAAAGTATACTAAAATTAAGATTCCATCCGTCCTATAATTATTGTCCAGTTTGAGTTTTTATTTTTAGTTCAAATTGTACTAAAAGTGAAATTTAAAACTAGACAATAATTTTGGGACAGAGAGAGTATAATAAATTACAAATTTTAATATGAATTATTTTTCTAAACTGAGGAGATATACTTACTACCATAGAAAACGTGCAAACAATCTTTGAGAGGTCTTCCGGGAAGGTTTGAGTTTTAGATAGGCAACGGCAAGCATTATTATTATTACATTGGCCACGTTAGTCTGGCAAATTCGGCCCTCTTTTTTCAAGAATGCTAAATTGCTAATGATGAATGCTTCTTTGAAAGGTGATGATCAATCCTGAGTATATAGAAATTGATATTGTTCTCAGTTCTGTAAGATAATGCTCTTCCAACCCTTAAAAAGGTCACCAGAGGAAAAATTGCCCATTCAAAGTGCAAGAATATTCGAATCTATGTAAACCTTTTCTAAATGATACTGTAATTTCATTTATATTTAATAAAATCGGGATGTCCACCAGATACCACTCTAGTTCAGCTTTAAAAAAAAGTAGATAGAAATTTAATTTAGAAATTTTTTTTGACATTTTTGTGTTACATTCCTTAAAATACTAGAAAACATTTGATATACTTCCTCTGTCTCAAAATTATTGTACAATTTGAGATTTCACTTTTAGTACAATTTAAATTTGAAAAAAAACCCAAACTGGATAATAATTATGGGACGGAGGGAGTATATTATTGGGTAAACTCATGTCAACCATTAAAACTAGTCCAGGAGGATCATGGTAAAATGAAATTTGAGTTGTCATGTAAATTTTTTAATGCTTAATTATAATATACTTATTAAATTGCTGTTGGAAAAAAATTGGGGTTTTTAAATCTTGGTTGCACAGAAGAGGAACTCAATTTTTTTTTTCAATTTCATTAAATAATCAAAGCAATTATATAAGGAAACATTTTGCCCCAAATTATTGCTGAATTCTTTTGAATTTTGAGCACTTTTTTTCAACATATCAAACTCTAAGGGATCAAGATGCAACTTTCCCAGTTACTTGCCGCCAAAATCCATAGCAGGCGCATCATTTTGTATAAATAATAGCGTTTTCATTTTGTTTGGTTTCACTTCAATTGCAAGCCCGTCAGCGAAGAAATTCACGCTAGATTTTCCGTTCAATTCATCTCACGGAATTCAAAGCTCTGTTTTGTGTGGAAATATCTGCGGTTTTTTGCTACTTCCAACATCAAGGAATTAATTCGCCGTTCTTTATCGTCGTTGATATTTCAGGTAAAAAATTTCCGATGCTGGTAAAGATGAATGAGTTTTCTTCGGAGCTTTTAGTTTTGTTTTGACTTCATATTTCGGAATTGTGTGATAGAGTTTGAAGAATGTTGCTATCGATTTCTTTCTAATTTTAACCTTTGTATATGTCATAATTTTCGAATTAATTGGAACTTTTGCCTGTTTTTGCTCAATTGCCACAGATCGAGCATTTCTAGCCTGCTGGAATGCTTGTATTATTGTGACCGAATTTGTTTATACTTGGGTCTAATTCATTCTTTCTTCATATGCTTTAGTTACTCTCCTCTTTTGTGTTGATCTTGATGTAGTTTGTTGATATAATGGAGAGTTAGGAGGTGTTGGAGGGTTTGATGGATTTAGATCCCTATTTGGTAGGTTAGTTGGTTAGAACTTTTGGCTGATTCTGTATCATATGTCTATGATGTTAATAGCATCTGAAGAAGTGGGAGTTAAACGGTTGAAAGGATGTTTTGAGATATCGAAACATTAGGTCTTTTCGGTCACTAATGAAAGACAATGTGCTAGTAGCATGTAGGCCAACTGGCAATCGGCATGAATGAAACTACTGAGTTGGATTGTCTAGAGCATAATAATATGAGAGAATCTCTGTAGGGCTAAAAGATGTGAAAGTGCTGGAAAGAGAAAATAGAGTTAGCATCAGAGGTCCAATGTAAGGAAATGCTGAAGCTAGACAAAATTGTAGTCCCTCCGTCCCAAGATAAGAGTCAAGTTGTACTAAAGTAGTTCAAAAAACAGGACTCTTATTTTGTGACGGGGAGTACTAACGAAAACACTCAAAGAGAATGAGAAATCGGTGGGGGACGTATCCACTACTTACGTGGCTTACCGAGTGAAAACAACTAGGTTCAGCTTCTCAAGAGCTTACAAATCTATAGAAGACGCAGCAAAGGGTCAGCTGGATGAGGATTCATTACAACAACTCCTTTTCTTTCTTCAATGTCAATTCGAACTGCATGGATTTGGTACCAAGTTAGTATGGTTTCTCTAATGGAGCTCTAGGTATGCAGACAACTGCACAGTATAGCGTTCCAGTGGTGAGACCACATAATTTCACTCAAAACATTCAATCTTTCTCCTAAGGGAGCATGAGTGTTATCATTGTTTTAAAAGTTTGACTTTTGAAAAGGTAAAAGTGATGATGCTCAAAGCACAGATTCATTCCATGATTTCCTCCCTGGATTTGCTTTTTCTGTTTCTGTCACTAAGTATAGTTGTTGCATGCTGTAATAGGTATTAGTACTTCCAATTTGTTTCTCTTGTTTAATTTCTGAAATATAAACTCTTTTTATGCAGATGCTATTGGAGGGTTTGATTCATCACCGATAATCACTCATCTTTCTTTTGATCCGATTTTACATTTTGTTTCTGGAAGAGAATTTGAAGCCCGCCCAGAAAACATTTTGTTATCAAAATGCTGCTCTACTCTTCAACAGCCGCTGTGCCCTGGATGCAACGTCAGTTTTATATTACTTGAAAGTTGAAAAACGATTAATTCCGTAGCCTAGACTCTATTTTACTCCTTCAAAATTCCTTCAAATGATCAGTCATTTGAAAAAAATGATGAATGAGAATCGTTTACCAAATAGGTCACTGCACTACTCCAGAGCTCTTTAAGGTCAGGTTTTCAGTATAGTGATGTGCTTTGTGGTGAGAGCATGCAGAGTTTTTATTGGAGTGATGAGGAGATAATTGAAATGGAAGATGAAAAATTATCACCATGGGAAGGAGCAACTATTTACCATAGAAATGCTCTGGTATCACATCTAAAATATTGTACAACTCTGAAGAAGCTAGGACTAGGATACTTTTCTACCCACATTTCAAGGTCACATGCTTCAGAATTGGGATACAGGTCCCAAACGCTGTGAAAGAGTATTTGATATAACTCTCTTGTCCTGATTTCGAATAATGCCTCGAGCTAGAAAACGAAAGAGTTGAGACTGGATGCTCTCATTTGATCTGTCATTTATCTAGGTTGCAATAAATATTTTACTGAACTCTTTTTCCAATTTATTTATTCCAACTTGTTTACTTCAAAACCCCCCATGTTAGATTCTTAATGAATTAATGTTCCTTTCTTTTCCTCTGATTCGGTGAAAGGGGTGAGTTGTCTCAGATGGCAATTGGCTAAGCTTAGAAGACATTTTCTTCATGTATGTTCTTAGAACAGCAAGGCTTGAGTACTTACCTTAAAGAAAAGGTTACAAGGAATTGTGCTTCAGAGCTGACAATCACATACAAAACTGATGTTGTCCATCCACTAGAAAGAATAAGTGAACCAGCTTGATTGCAAATCTTTGTTGGTATTCTATGGTATAATCTACATCAAGTATCCTCTGATATAATCATTGCATTTGAAGGTAACTAGAAAAAGAATTCTATACAAACTTACTGTTCTTATTTCACACAGTTTTAGGAAGGTTTAAAGCATATGTCTGCAAGAGTCCCCAGTGCTTCAAGAACATTCATCGGACTGTTTCCAGAACTTGGAATTTGCTTTAGCGCCCCGGAGGAAATGGGGCTATCTGATTTAAATGGTTTATAGGTCGCATGCCAAGAAAATTTACATAACAGTTCATTACTTCATTAACAAACAACATTATGTTGCACAACTTTGCAGCATTATAGTTCAATCCCTATCCTCTGGGAGTTCATTGTCAGTCTGAAATTCATGAAATTCATACGGATAGAAGCCACTGAAAATCTGACTGATGAGGAGCATAAGCCTGACTCACACCATCATTAGGCAACCTAATTTCCTCATAATCAGCCAGCGGTTTTGATCTTTTTTGGCAGGCCTTTTTTTTTTTTTTTTGCAGTTTTGCTCTATTCGGATGAAACACTAATACATCTGCTTCAGAAAGGTCTGTGAAACATCTCTATTCATTGGTAGCTTTCCAACTCCACACATAATGGATTTCAAGCTTAAATTGCTAAATAAACCATATAGTATATTTTCCATACCAGTTTATCGTTTGCGCTCATATCTTCATTTAATTGTACTTCTGTCTGGGGAACATGATCTAAAACATTCTTTACCCTTTATCCATGTTAGAAAAGCAACTAACTCTTAATTGAATAATGCTTTGCTTCTTGATTGGTCAACTGGGAATAAATAGCCACGCATCACTAAGTTACCCCCCTGGAAATGCCTTTCAAGCCAAAATTTTGTGATTCCTGGTATTTTGTGCATTAGGATCATTTGAATTTTAGATTTGATTGCATCAGAATAAATAAGCATCGTCATGTGCAAAAATTTTTGCTGGAATGGGTTTAAAAGACCACCCATCTTGTGGTATTTGCCTGCAGACTTTTTGTTCTTAATATTTGGAATACATGGGACAGGTATATGCCTGTTTGTGATAGCAAAAGATACAGGGATTGTTATAGTTGTGGCTTTAGAGCCTTCCCTTCATTTTAGCACTTGCCTACACAATTTTAGCTAAAATCTAGTGGGGAAGATCATGTATTGATCAAAAAACTAGTTTTAAGTCAAGTGTCTTTGCTGCCTTGATCTTGAGCTTTGATGACATACCTTTTGATTATGTGCAAATCCTTAAATCTAATCCTTTTTAACAATTTCTCATTTGCTAGATAACCATGATATATTCACCACTTCTTTTACCCCTTCTATTAATTCTATTATGTGTCCTTCAATGCTGTAGGTTGGCTGAGCCAGATGCTAAGAGTATCTATTCAAACTTTTCACCATAATTGATTGAAGAAACAACTAAAGATCCAAGAACAGTTGATATGGAGACAAGTTTAGAACACCTAAGGTAAATGACAATTTCTCCAGAAGATTAAGAAATCGACATTTTAAAGCACAAGAGATTTATTGCGCATACAAATTACAATGATACAATTTGTTATCCAAAATGCCAAGGAATTTGCCCGAAACGAAGAAGATGATGGTGATAGTCGCAGTTCTTTTGGAATTTTGGGGGAACAAGCATATCAATATTAAGAGCTTTTAAATCATGAAGCTGACTTACATGGTATAGTTCGAATTTATTCATGTTCCAGTATTTTTGTTTTCTTTAGATGTTGGATGATGTTAGCAGAATTTCTGGTATTGGATCTTTGAATAGGTTCTGATGCTTGTGGTGGATGTATACAGGATCTTGTGTTAGTGAAATTGATAGGAACAGGATTCCCATACCAAGAATTTCGAACATTGCAATGCACAGGATCTTTTCTCCAGGCCTGCATCATCTTTGTGGGCTTCCATCTGCATTGTCGACATGTGAAAGGCTATCTACTTTCCTATGGCTTGTTGATAGACGCTACCAACATGCTTTTGCAAAAGTGTGGCAAGCATTTGTATAGCATATAAGCACAACCGAAAGACCAATAAAATGGCACTGCCCTATCAATTTGGCTGACAACGATGCAGCAAGAATGAATTTAGAGATATTCTTCGGGTTGAAGAGTAAGCTGCTCCTGTCTCAAAATATCTCAAATATTTGCTTTCTGCAGTTGACATTTTTTTTAAGTTCAATTTTTAAGTATTCTTCGTTTTGTTTCAACCAGTTGATACAAACGGATCTCCTTTAATTAGAGCTTGTTCTGGCTTTTCTTTTTCCTACCGTGTATTAGAGGACTACGATGTTTCTTGCTATACTTTTGCTATTTTAGTATATAACATGCTCTAGGACTGAAGCTGTAAAATCTAAAGAAAACATGAATATAAGCTCAAATGCAATAACAAAGCTGCCACAAAGATACAACACTAGCTAGTTATACAGCAGAATCATGACATTTCTTTCGCCAGAATCTGATGGATATTCTGGCTACTGAAAACTGATAAACCTAATGATGACTGTGGTTCCTTAGGGAGGAAACTAAATTAAAAAAAAAAACTTCATTAACAACTATCATCTGATCTCCATAATGAACTATAATCTGATCTCCATAATTGGGATAAATGTTCTCTTTCTTCTTTTTAGCCTGCTCAGCATATTCCTCTACCGTTTTTCTTTTTTGCCCAAAGATCCTAGAGGAAAAATGTTCTCTACATGATTACTAACAGCAGGACGGACACCATCATGATAAACCACACCATGATAATGCAGCCTAGCCTCTAGGTAAGGATGTCCACTGCTTTTTCCTTCTTTAAAATCATAGAAGATGTACCGCAAGACAGGATTATCACGTGATTCTTGGCCAGTGATTTAGATTTCATTACTTGTTGTTTGTCCAATGAATTTGACATGGCAGATTGACAACTTTCCCAGATTTAAGGTATGATCTTTCCACTCACTAATCTCAGAGTCGTATCTCCACACTTGGAACACACAAGGGGTATAGCTTTTCCTGCATACAAGTCCGATGTCATTCCCAATTTGAACCACTTCCAAACTTCTATCAACCCCTTCTGGAGCTTCTAGGTATCGAAGGGTTTTGAATTGTAACTCCCTTATCAAGGGATATTGCTCTCTTATCAAGGTACTTAAAAGAGCTAGGTAACTCCCTCCAGTTGTTTGTTCCCAAGGTGAATATCATGCCATTACCAGATTCTCTTTTAATGTACAGCACCTTAAACTTATTATCTTTACATAAAAGATGGAGGAATACTCCACACTGAAGCGAGCAAGAACATAGTCGAAGCAAAGGCTTTGGCAAGGATATCATTTCGCCAGAGGTTAGATTGAGAAAGTGGAGTTGATAATCTTTGTGTAACTTTTCATACAAACAAACCATCCCGTTGTCAATACCCGAGCAAGGGAAGCAGCCTTCGAAGTTGTAGGTTTGAAGTACGGTCGAGTAGGTTCCATCCAGATTCACCGGGTAGAGTTTTGCGGGTGAAGTCCTAGATTTTGTTTTGACACATAACCCATGCATCTAGCTTCTGTCCTCACTTTTGATTGCTCCTGGTGCGTCTCTGCAAACCTCGGGTCAGATATCATGGATTTCCACTGCTTGCAAACAGCTTTGAATCTCATTAGTAATTTTTCTGGAAGTAAAACTAGTGTGCTGGGTATAACATCATCTGGAACGTGAATCTCCATCTTCTTAAACCCTAGCAGTTAGCTTCCTCAGTTTCTGGGTTTTGCAGTACAAAACCCAGAATCTGGAGTTGATTGAAATCACAAGTAATGCTTCATTAAAAAGGTGAGGAAGTTGCCTCGCTTGGAATCACTACTAAAAATATTAGACTGCACTAATGGGAAATCAGTTTTTCTTGCTAAAGAATTAATTACTAAAAGAGAAAGTACATAGATAACTTTTTCCTTTTTCTGTTTCTGCTGACTGAGATCTCAAACCTTCCAGCTGCCGTATATATAGTTGTACATCTACAAAAGATTGAAGCCACCATTTACAGAAAAACACATTGAAAAAAAAAAAAACTTTCGTGAGAAAAAAAATATGAAAGAATGTGAATTGTTTAAATATTATCTTTTGGTTAATTGAAAAAAAAAACCGCGTGAAATTCCGACAAGCTAAGGCATTCTGATTTTGATATTTCGCTTTGCAAGATCAACTCCGGCCACTTATACTTTCCAAACGATAGAATGTATATTATGAACTTCTGGAAAATCGATCAAAGTGATTTTTGTGAGGGTGATACTTCCCTCACCTGCAACTTCTTAGAGGGGTTTCATCCATCTGACTTTACTATCGTTTGTTGTTAGTCGCAACCATCATGTTTTCGTCAATGTTCAAATTTCTCTCTCTCTCTCTCTCTCTCTCTCTCTTATATTATACACCCGGTGTGCGTAGTCATTGTTTTGAATAATTCAATTTCGATCTGAATTGGTTTTTTTTTTGAGAGGCAAAACTATCTCACTTTAATTTTTTTTTTCTTTTGGAGATTTTACGCACCAGCACTCGTCTGTAGTCATTGTTCCGGCTAATTCAATTTCAAGCTGAATAGGTCTCTTTTGAAGGCAAAGCTCTCCCAACTTAATGTTCAATTTCTGTTTTTTCTTTTGTTTTCTATAAGTTGATATAAATATACCTCCTTCCGGAAAATCGCAATTCAACTGCTAATTTAGATTTCTAAACCCTTAAACCCCTCAAAAATGTTTCAATAAAACAAAAATATACAAAAATCTCATTTGCATTGTTTTAAAAACACAAAGATCAAAAGAACACTATAAAAATGGCAAAAAGAGAAAGAGGGGTACAACACGAGGAGCGGACTATTATTCTCGGATAGAGAGTCAATGACATGCTCTCCGGCTGAAGCTACGTCCAAAGAAATTATGGTCAAAACCTAGAATACAAACTCAAATGCAACAACAAGCTGCAAGAAAGATTCAGTTCAACAAGGAAACTAGACAGAACACTTTCAACAATGAAACAAGATACAGAACACGTAATAAGTATTGCAGAACATGAAGGAGATTAATTCAACCTACTCAAAATTTAAACTAATAGTAATAATAATAATAATAATAATAATAAATACTCCTTAGGGAGGAAACTAAATGACAAAATCAAAATGAACCGCCATAATATGGATAAATCTACGCTTCTCTTCATTTTAGCCTTTTCAACACATTCGTCTGTTCGTTTTCCTTTTGCCCAGAGATCCCAAAGGAAAAATGTTCTCTACATGATAACTAAGAGCAGGAGCATAATAAAGCAGCCTAAAAAAGGAGGTCTACTGCACTCATCTTTCTCAAACTTAGAGCGGGTACAGACCGGACCGGAACACCCCTGCCCGATTTTCAGCCAATTATCAAGATTTCACTGCATGCTTTTTGCTTGTTTGTCCAATGAATTTAACCTGGCAGATTGACTCCTTTACAAGATTCAGTTTGTACCCTATCTAGTCAGTGCCATCATATCTCCACACATTGAACACACAAGGCGTTTAGTGTTTCCATCATTGCGTTCTTATCACTTAATGGCTCCAAATAAGTTAAATATGTGCATCTTCTTTGATGGCTAGAATCCGAAATTGCATTGGAACGCGTGTCTATGTTAGTCATCAAGATAGCCATTTTGTTCTAGCAAGAGGCCGCTGCTTGAAAAAGGTTATGCTTTGTCTGAACTTGCAGAGTTTATGCAATTGAAGGATTCTTTACTAACATTGAAAGAGTTTAATCTCAGTACAATCTTGGGTGATTCCGCTGTAGCTATGTTGGCGCTATTAGCGGAAGCGGATTGTTCAAGTCTTTGTGTACCATCAGTTCTTTGAGATAATACAGATCCTACTAGATTTATCTTTCGAACCATCAACTAGTGGATCATGTTCATAATGGATTTGGAACCATCAACTGCTGTGGAGCGTACATTATTAGCTACAGCTACTCCCGGTTTTTTTGCAGTCACAACCAAATTCCTTCCATAATCATTGAAGTTGCATCTAGGAGGGCAGGCTTTGTTCGTCCAACCGAATCGATCTTCTGACAGTGGTACATCCGAAGATTGAGCCACCCTTTACAGAAAAAATCATACTCCTCCTTTTAGAGCAATTACTAATTACACAGACAAAAAAAAGAACATTTATCATGCGCAAATTTTAAAAGGTGCAATTATTATATGTAATGTTGTTGGATTACAAGTTTTTCTTTTTTCTTTTTTTTTGGTTAAAAAAGAAAAATGGTGGAACAGGGAGGATAGTTAAGATACTGCTGAAATCTACGAGAGTGAACCTCATGAGCTGTGTGTATAATTGGTTCAGTCATTGAAAAGTTTGGTTACAATGCTTATCTTTCCATGAGTGGACGCAGATAAATTTGCACAAAAGTAAAAGCATCCGACAAGGAAAGTGACATAAAAGTGGGAGCAAAACTGGCAGGGAAAACTACATGGAAATTGAAAACCTTTGCCTTAGTTCTTTCTCTCTTTTCCTTTCTGCAGTACCTCCCCACACCCCCTCCGAAAAATCGATTTTTCTCTTTGTTTTAGTTTTGGAAGATGTCTCAACAGTGGTCTGATTTTGTTGGCACTGTCGACAGGGCGGAGGAGATAATGTTCCGGCGAATAGCTGGCCAGGGTATATCTGAAACCACAAAAGACAAGGTTCAAGGTGCTTTCGGGGATCTGAGATTTCTGTCTACCTTTTTGGGTTACTTTGAACTGAAGAGGAGCCATGAAAACACGAGATCACGAAGATATTATCAAAAGCATAGCAATAAGGAGGAGGATGCCTTGTTCAACGATGTTGCAGCTGCTGCGAAAGAAATCGAAAGGTATCTTCAGCATTCTGTGATTGACAGATTCAACAATGATCCTGATGATCACCAGACGAAGTTGACTGCTAAATCTTCCGACTCGGAGAACATTGATGACAGCGAGTTGGACTCCAAACTCCTTGGCATTGTCTCCCCTTTGAGTGAGAAGTTACTCCTCTGAGGTCAGACATCATTGAGAGTGCTATAGTTTTCTATCGAACTCGCTTTGAAGTACCACTTGCTCATCAGCTTGAGCCTACGGCAGCAGCTTATGACTGGAACCCTTTCCGTTTATGTCTAGAGAAGGGCCTGATATATCTGAAAAAACATGAATCCCAGAGAAGAATCCTGAAACGAATTCTGAATTCTCTGGATTGGCTTCTCACGACACCCACAAAAATTACCAGAAATGGTCTTCTTGGAAGGAGAATATAGTGGTTCAATTGGGAGCAATCCTTCTCGACGCTGCCAACTGTTATTGCGCTAGCTGCTTGTATCCATCAAAAGATTACAATGTACCACATCTTGCTAGGTACCTGGTAGATGCGCACTTAGAAATGGATCTTCCTACTCCAGAGCTGCTGGAGGACATTATTTTAGATTTCTCCAGAGAATGTGATCATCATCATCAGGAAAGATTCTTTTCTTCTTTTATCAGTTATATGATTGGTGTCAGAGATGAATTTGAACTTGTGCGGAACGAATTGCTGTTCCTACTTACATGCCAGGACATGATGGAAGAGGAATTGCGTAGGACTTTACGAGTTGGAATCAAGGATGTGCTTATGGGGACCGGTTCTCTAGTAGAAATTAAACAAACAATGGCAGAAGCACGTAAAACTCGATATGCGATTTCGCTGGCTAGGATTTGGTCTCTTAAGACTGAGATTTTCGTCAACAGTAACGGTACCCTTACATTTTCAAAGGAAAACCATGTCGAGGCCCTGCGTGAGGGGTGTAGATCTCTCCAGGATTTGTCTCATGCCATCTATGTAGATGGGCCAAAAGGTGAATCTCCTGGGATCTTGAAGGTCATTCAAGGGGTTCCTAATCAGGTGGAATCTGTCTATCAGTCCTCATCTCTTCCTGATGATATTAACATCAAGGTCAGCATTTTCCTTCTCAATTCTCTTGTACACATGCTGCTAATAAGGGCAAATCAGCTCCTTTTGGAGTTATTGAAGCCTGAATTTGCAAGTCTGATGCTTCCCCCTCTGAAGCACAAATTTGCAAGTATTCAGAAGGGACTCCTTTTCTTGATAGATGTAGTAATTAATAAAGAGGATGAGAAGCCGATCTTGACACACATTGAAGTTGTGGCTTCCGGAGTAATATCTGTCTGTAACACACTTTCTGTTGATAAAAGTCTCACAGAAGAAGGAGTCAAGGACGTGGATGTTCGGCTTCTTGATTTGTTCTAAGGGTTTTGCATTTAGTAAAACGGAGAGGGTTGTTCCAAATTCCTAAATTTAGTGCTCCTAAGATTCCTGGTTTGTGCTTCGTTGAATTGCACATACAAAGTACGAGAGATCTGCTCAACCGTAACCTTGACTCCATAGCATATGCAATTCTCCAAATGGCAGCCATCTCTACAGAGTTGGCTTTCATGATATCTACATTTCGGGAGATTTTTGAGCAAGGCATCGAGATTCAGAAGCATGGTGATCTTCTTACGCTGCTTGTAGACGTTGCATATCAGGTGGAACATGCCATCGGCTCAGTGTTGAATGAGAATAAGGAAGCTTGGCAACATTTTCTATGGCTGGATCATCTGTTGGAAGAGACTAGGCATGTAAAGATGCAGCTTGCAGATTTGAACGGGAACAACAGTTTCAGTGGAGAATGCGATTTCTCCCAGCAGCCGATGGCGATGCCTATTATGTCACAGGTTGCCACCACAGTAAGTGCAACTGAAGAAGTTATGGTTGGACTCAATGATCATAAACAGAAGATCATTGATCGACTCACCTCAAACGAAAAGCAGCTGAGTATCATCTCAATTGTCGGAATGCCAGGAATTGGAAAAACCACCTTGGCAAATAATGTGTTCCGAGATAAAATGGTTACATCTTACTTCCCAGTTTGTGCTTGGAGCTGTGTATCTCAAAGATATAGGAAAAGGGACTTGTTGCTTAATCTCCTGGGACACATTATCTCTATCACAGATGACATCAATGAGAAGGATGATAATGATCTGGAAAACTTGTTGCATAAAGCGTTGAAGGGAAAAAGGTATCTGATAGTCATGGATGACATGTGGAGTACGAAGGCGTGGGATGATTTGCGGCTCTCATTTCCAAATGACCCATACGGTAGCCGAATTTTGATAACGAGTCGTCTGGAGAACGTGGTTTCAAGCATTAGCGATCCTCATCCTTTCCGTCCACTCTCTGAGGAAGAAAGCTGGGATTTGCTGAAGTTAAAGATTTTTCAGGAAGAGGAGTGTCCTCTGGAGCTGTTGGAAGTTGGTCGACAAATTGCTATAAATTGCAAGGGATTGCCTCTGGCAATCAGTGCAATAGCTGGTCTTCTTAATAGGACTTGCGGAAGGAACCGAGATATGTGGAAACAAATCGCAAACAGCGTAAGCTCACGGGTGGTTAATGATCCAGAAGATCAATGCAGGAACATATTAGAACTCAGCTACAATCATTTACCTGATCACTTAAAAGCTTGTTTGCTTTATTTTGGTGCATTTCGAGAGGACAGTGAAATTCCAGTTTGGAGATTGCAATGGTTATGGATCGCGGAAGGATTCATTAGCAACTTGGGGTCTAAAAGCTTGGAGGATCTTGCGGAGGAATACTTGATGGACCTAGTTGGTAGAAATCTTGTCATAGTGGCAAAAAGAAAACCGAAAGGTAAGGTGAAAGCTTGTCGAGTTCATGATGTGGTACGAGATTTGTGCTTGTTGAGAGCTAAAGATGACAATTTCTTGCTGCAAATAACTGCTGATGATGAACCTTATTCTTGTTTTACTGATTTAGACCCTGATGTCCCACTTGAGCTTTTCATTACTTCAAATGAGACAACATACAATGAATATCGGCTGTGTTTCTGTGTGAACCGAGAACACTTTGCTGTGTCGAAGCCTTCTGGTTCATTTGTCCGATCTCTACTATTCTTTGCCACTTCTGATATATATCCAAGATGCCCTTATGATGTCTCCTTCATTCCCATCAACTATAGACGTCTCAGGGTGTTGGATTTGGAATCCATCAACATTGGTGCCTCATTCGAGAATGGAATTGAACTGCTTGTTGATCTAAGATATCTGGCTGTTTGTGGTGATATGGAATCCATCCCGGCATCGCTGTCCAACCTAGAGAATCTTGAAAGTTTACTTGTGAAGAGTCTAAAGAGGAAAGTTGTATTACCAGAGACCTTATGGAGGATGAGAAATCTGAGGCATATATATGTAACTAAGTGTGTTATCTTTACTTGGCGACGGGCCGAAGATGGAGATTCTTCTCAGTTGCTTAGTTTGGTATCACTTTCTTTTCCATGTCTTACATGTGGGGAGGCAACTGCTGAGATGATGATGAGGTTTCCGAACATTCGAAAATTGAGGTGCATTGTTTTGAAACCAGTCGGTGTTTCGATGGGCTTCTCTTCATTTCCTGCATTCAGCTCACTCTGCAAGTTGGAGTCACTGAATATGTCATACCACGGGAAGGCCCTCAACGCTGGCGAGGTGAACTTTCCTTCCGGCATAAAGAAGTTGACGTTATCAAACTTCCGGTTGCCGTGGAGCCAAATCTCAGTGATTGGGAGATTGCCCAACTTGGAAGTCCTGAAATTGGGTTGTAGATCATTTGAGGGGTCAACCTGGAGAATGGAAGAAGGGGAGTTTCTCAATCTCAAGTACTTGAAACTGGACGCACTGAATATTGTCCATTGGGATGCTTCCGTTGATAATTTGCTGCCTCAGCTTCAGCAGCTCATTGTGCAAAATTGCGAGAAGCTTGAGGAGATTCCTTCAGACTTGTCTACATCTCAACATTAGAGAAGATTGAGGTTCAACATTGTGGAATTTCTGTTGAAGAGTCTGTGAAAAGAATCAACGAGGAAGGGATTGAAGGGCTCCAGATTGTAATCACCAGCTCACATTCTTCAGGCGCATAAAGGAGTTATCGATTTGTGAATGTCCTGTTTAACAAGTAAAAGAGTCCTGTTGAAGAATTTCAGTGAACTCTATTCTAGCCAAATCTTAGCAGATGAAAGCAGTACTAACCACTCACTGTGAACTGACTTATTTTGGTTTAGGTGGGTTTTCTTTTGAAGGGATCAAGTTGTCAGTCAGTGAAGTTTCTCAAGCTTTTGGATACTGATGTGCTGAATTTATTACCATCATGGCGTCTCTCGCGACTCTGAAAGTTTTTTTTTTTTTTCTTTCCCTTTTGTACTTTTGGAATTCAGTTCAGTGTGCATTAATTCCTATTGGGAAGCTTTGCGTTTTGTGCGATTTTTTTGGTAATTCGCTGTGATTTTGATATATACTATCTTTTAAATTGGAAGGCTACTGAATACCTTAATTTTTTTCATTTGAACGCTTTAAAAAACCTTAAAAAGACTATTTTGTTCTCGTATATTTATTTTTTCTTATACTTAAATAAAAGGCACAGTAGTCAAGAAATAATGCCCAAGAAATATTCAAGGACCACCGTCAAATCGATCTCGGCCGTCGGACGGGCTCGATATGATGTCAGCGACTTATTAAGGTCAAAAATAGAAATTCATAAATTCATCTCAATCCAAAAAAATAAGGAAATCTGTAAGATTTTGAGGAGAAAAAACCCCAACCCACAAAACGACGTTGTTTTGTACCATTACAAAGACCTCATTGTCCTCATCGTTTACCACAACCCACTTCCTCCTTATTTTCGAACACCTCACTATCTTAAAGAAAACGTACCATTCCCCTCGTCGTCCACGGAATCTCACACCCCCCCCCCCCCCCCCAAAAAAAAAGAAAACCATAAGGCACGCTCTCCTGCTCCGCCTACACTGACATCCACCATCGTCCATATTGACAAAATTTTCTTTACAATTTAATCCCTTCTGCAATGTCTTCGATTGTCCCAACAGATTTGATACGAGATGCCTGAAAAGACGGCAAAGTGGAAATCTGATGATTCGAATAGCACCGTTCCCGCTGCCCTGGGTTTCAAGGACTCCGAGAGTAGAGAAGCCGATGTTGAATGCATTGCTATAGATCTCAAAGCCGGTCTTCACCGCTCAAGGTCTTTCTTTTTCCCTTTTCCCTCCCTTTTTGTATTTTTTTTTCATTATGTTTCTTTTTTAAACAAATTCAGTCTTTTTTTTTTTAATTAAAAGTAATCTCTTTGGTGTGTTATCTATTTATTTCGCCATTTATCTCTTGTTCTGCTAAATGTACTTTACCTTGCATTAGGTGTTTGAATGTTGTTAGCGATGATGATAATTATAATGAAGTTGCAGTGTATGGAAATTTAGTATTCTCGGAGTAAATTTCAAAAGATTTGTTGTGAGCAATAATTATCCGATATATGTCTCTATTAATGTTTGAAGTTTTGCCTTTTACTTCCTTACAAATTATAGGTTTGTTAGAGAAATTAATCATCCTCTATTTGATGGGCTGTTTAGATTAATCCATGGCCCTTTAGCTGGGTCTAGAGGAATTCATGTGCTCCACGAACAGAGCAAAAAGTAATACTCTGTACAAGATCCTCTAATAGAAAACATCATTACCAAAGCTTCAGTTCTCAAGTTTTTTGTTTCAGCAAAGAAGAAAATTTGGTGTCATTTTGAAAGTTATGCACACTTGGAGAACTTACTGCAAAGTAAGGAATTTTGTGAACTGGAGTAGTAACATGTGTTTGATCTTTTGAGGGTTGTTTTCATGAACCTCTTTCCTCATGGTGATTATTACTGATTATGTTTCTAAAATACTACTGAACAGAGAAAACAAAAACTCTCTGAAGTTAAACCCGGATTGGATGATGCTGATGCTTTGGTAACGTAATGGTTTCTCTTTTAAAAGGTTTGAAGCTTTTATCATATTTTTTATTCTGAGTTTTCATTAATTCTGGTTTATAATCTCTGCAGATTTGTAAGATGGACCTTGAGGCTCGAAGTTTGCCTCCATGATTCGAAGTCCATGCTTCTTACCAAGTTAAGAGAGTATAAAACGGACCTCAACAATTTGAAGACTAATGTTAACAGAATATCTTCAGCTAATTTAAATCAAGCTGCACGAGACGACTTACTGGAATTAGGAATGTCCGATGCAATGACGGTACTCTCCTTGGTTCTTTTCTTGCTTGATTTGATTTTTCTTATTGACTCATTTGCTTGATTTGGTTCTTTTATTTCCTATTGATCTTTGTCAATTTTTTTTCTTGAAAGTGCTATTGTCTTTATAAAATAAAATGAGTCCTTTTCTTGAAAGTGCTATTGTCTTTATAAACCCTCTCCCAATCCCGCAATGATAAACAAAATCCCCAAATAAAATCCAGATTTGTCCAATGAAATCATCTGTGGCAGTATGAAAAGCCTACAAAATAAAAAATTTGGATTTATCCAATAAAATCCGGTGGAGTTTTTGCCGCCTTAGTGTTTGAGATTCTTTTTTGGGGGGTTTTGAAGGAATTTTGGAGGTGAATTGCTGCGGATGGTTTTCGACTGCTGCTCTCCTCAATTCTATTCCTCTTCTTCATTATTGGCCGCCTGGCATTGCTACCGTGTGTAAGAATGGCTGGAGAAGAACAAGATAGTGATGGCTGGCAATGATCGATAGAGATAGCCCGCAAGGAACCACTGAGAAACAGAACATCGGCGTCGCAGAACTAGCCTTTCTTTTTAAGGTTCCACAGCCACTATCTATGCAATTTAATTCCTGTGTTGATAATATCATAGTTCACGCTTTTCAATTGGATTGGAGTGTAGTTCTATTTTGTCAACAGAAAAACACATATCATCTAGAATTAAAAAAAAATACTCAAGGCAAATTGTATTTTAGCTTTTACTTTTAGTCAGGTTGTGGCCTTGAATACTGAGACATTTCTTGTTCCTGCTGCCAAGTTTTCCCTGTTATTGAATTTTCTTTATAATACTCACTGTGCCACAACAATGTAACTAACTTGCTTTCTGGTTTGCCTCAGGGTTTTGGAAATTTCCACCTTATGATATACTAAATGAATTTCAGAAGGGTCTTAGCCACATTGCCACTGTGTATAGAGATTTAAACAAGACAAAAGAGATAGCAAAGAAAGCGGAAGGTGAAAATCTAGCAGCTCTTCTTTATATTGTGCTACAAAGTGATTCTGCCGTTGATACATTCCTACTTGTCTCTTGGAATTTTTGCCAAAGGCTAATCTATCCGCACAAGAATGCCTTGCGTAATGTCTATCCTTTTGATTTGAGCATGTGAAATTGGACTGTTTTGAGTTGCAACTTCTCCACTATATTCCTTTTATTTGTTCCTGATTGATAGACATATATAGTATATGACAACCTACTTCTTGCTTCTAATATGAACACTTGAAAAATTGCAGACAAGCAAAATGCTGGGTTTAAGTCTTACTTGAATGATGCTAGCAACAAAGATGGAGAACAAGCAATGAAGAGAAGTCCTCCGCCTACTCCTGCTTTCAAGAAGAGACACCGAGGTTGTTCATCTTGCAGTTTGGATTTGGAGAACTCCCCGATTCCTGAGTTCCCTCCCAATGAAGTAGTACTCGATGTAATTACCATAGAGGATGTCATTGGGGAGCTTCTTCAGGTACTGTCTTTGAACCAGAACCGGAGAAACCATTTCTTTTTTCCGCTCTATTGGAGAAACTAAACTTGTAGGGCTTGTAACTACTACTCACCTTATGATGAGTCCATGATTGATTTTTAGTTTGGAGTGTAATCCTACATCCGGGCTTTTGTCTCTAAGAAACTGTACTTTTCTGTAAGTACAAACTACAGCTGCGAATACCGTATTTACTCTATTGTCACATACTAAAGATGACAGCCAGTAGTAACATTAAAATTCATGTATTTGTTCAGTGCTTTCTTGATTAAAGATGATGCAAAATCTCAAAATAAATTCGAGATTCAGTGCAGTTTTTACTAATTAACTGGCAGATTAGGGGGTGAGGTATAAATTTGGATCATGGGACTACATTGATCATGCTTACACTGCTTCAGGTGTATATCTTGATGTTTGATTCCGTTGCTTTAATTTGTACTACTTTGATAAATTTTTGGATCCCTTTTCAACATTTATGTCAATCTCTACTTTTGTTTCAGAGCAATTATGGCAATGCATACTTATCTTCGTATAACTGTTTTGTTAGCAATTAGCATACTTTCATTTCTGTCAATCTTATGATTTGAATTTTTATAGTTTAACACATCCTTCGTACACTTTCTTAGAATACAACACTTTGTTGAATTAGTGCGTTATAACATATTGGGATATAAGCAATAACTAATTACAATTTACAAATAAATAAAATATTAACACTAAACGACACTAAAATCAAAATTGTATATAAACAAAACCAAAAAAATATTATTTGGTTTTGATCATTTTTACAAAACCAAAATCCAAATTCAAAAATTTTTTTTACGAAAATTAAAATTAATATCGCAAATTATAAATAGAATGTCTATGTACACAATTTTATGATGTTTGCCCAATGGAAGAGTTTTCACATATGATGTGTCTGTTCCATTGGATTTTTACTCTCACAATAATCTATTTCATTTGTAATCAATTGATTTAAATTTTCCTTTTTCAAAGTCCATTAGGTAAATTTTTTTACATATATATATGTATTTCCTTAGTCAAAACATTTTAAGATTTTTCAAACATTCTATGTAATTTAAATTCATCATCGTAACTTATCATTTTTAATAACAAGAGTAGTATAAAATGATTTGACAAAAACACTGGTGGCGCAATGCGCGACGGGTACAAGACTAGTTTTAAAAAAAAGAGGAGCGAGGGACGCATTTTTGCACCAGCCTTTCACGGCTGGCGTAGGAGAAACATGCCACCCTTTCACGGGTAGCGTGCACTTGGCGAGCAATTTTTGTGCCCCTGAAAAAAGGGTGGCACACAAATCATACACCACCCCCCCTCCGGTTTGGCAAGCAAACCATTCGCCAAACCGATTGGGTGGCAGTCTAACCGGCCGTCACTCTGTTTTTAATTTATTTTTTAAATTTATTTATTTATTTAATTCTTCAATTTTATTTATTTATTTATTTAAGTATATTTATTTATTTGTTTAGTGGTTAAATAAATAATTTTAACTTAGATAAATAAATTTTTAACTTAAATATTTGGATAATGTTGCTAAATTTTGCATAATAACTTTATTATTTAATTATTTAAAATTTTTTAAACTTAAATAAAAAATTAACATTTAATAATAACTAAAACTTATGAATTTACTATCAAAAAAATTATTTATAAATAATTAATACAAATACACTAATTATTTATATATTAATGAAAAATTATCATTTAATACCAACTAAAAAATTATCATTCTCTAAATATTTAAATTAAAAAAATATTTATTTATCATCAGTGCATCTAACCGTCCTGAGAATTTTTTTTGAAAAAATTTAAATAAAAATATGAAATATAAAATACATTGGAATTTCATATTTTTATATTTCATGTTTATCATAAATAAATATAAATTACGTTGTAATTTCATATTTTACCAAAAATTTACCTATTTAATATAACAACTACAACTTATGAACATAATACGTAATTAAAAAATATTCTCTAATTATTAAGTTAAACATTACTCTCTCTGTCCCAAAATTATTGTCCAGTTTGAGATTTCACTTTTAGTACAATTTGAACTAGAAATGAAAACTCAATCTGGACAATAATTATGGGACAGAGGGAGTATTTATTTACCAATGCCATAAACTCTAAATATTAAGATAAATTATCTATTTAACTACCAATTAACATACATTTTCTAGACAAATATTAAACTACCAAACAAATACTCAAATAAAATAAATTAATAAATTAAATTAAATAGATTAAATAAATTTATTAAACTAATAATTTAAATAAATAAATGAAAATAATTAAATATATTAAAAAAATAATTAAATAATTAAATTAAAAATAAAATGGGTGGCACACAAAAAGGTGCCACCCATCGAATGGTTGCTCGCCAACCCGGACAAAGGTGGCGCCCAAAACGGGCGCTACATCTTCGCCTCTGGCGAAGGTTTTCTCGCCTCCCTGTAGGGAGGCGAGATTATTCCACGCCACCCCTTTACCCGGGGGTGGCGTGTTTCTCCTGCGTCAGTCTTTCAATAAAAACCGTGAAAGGCTGGCGCAATTCTCCCTCGGTCCCCCTTTTTTTTAAAAATAAAAATAAAAATTAAGAGTAAAATTATTTTTTTACATCTTTTTAAGACGCTTAAAGTAAAAAGATTAGGGCACTCAGCAGCAATGCCTTTTTCTAAAAACTTCTCTCCAAAAAACATAATGAAAAGGCTCAACAAAAATCTATGAAATCGAAAGATTCATTTTCTACTACTATGGTATTGTTAATCAATCAACACCACTGGTAGATTTTGAAATGCATGAAAGATGCAAAAATTCCTTCCGACCATACGTATCAAAACCAAATGAAAATCAAATCGTTGTTGAAACATGATATTATTGAAGGTTTTACTTTATAGGCAGTAAAATAAAATCCAAAATGAAAATACAGCCGGCAATCTAATTTCCATCCTAAAAAGTTATACACCGTGAAACACCCCCCCCCCCCAAAAAAAAAATAAAAATTATAGGCATAATTCGTAGTATCATGAAGCTTAAGGGGTTAAATTTGCAATTCATACCCCTTTCTTCCTCCGCCGTCGCAAAAACTCAAAAGCCCTCCCCCGTTAAGTTCCCCGTTCATTAAACCCCCTTTCTACCTTTGCTCCACCATTTCACACGCACACACACAGGGACTATGGCGCTCTCAAGAGCCGGAATGGCTTCGCAAAGGATCCTCCGCCACCTCCTCCGGGCTCCTGCCCAGGCATTCTCGACAAGTAAATCTCCAATCCCTTGTTCTCTCCAGATTCATACGTTCGAATTGTTGTCTATTTATTTTCCAATTTTCAAATTCTCTGATTTTCTGTTTCAGAAGCCGACGTTCCGGCTGTGAGTCCGAAGTGGGTTCCGGAGAGACCCGCTGACGAGATGTTGAAAGACACTTACAGTAGGGACCTTAGCTTGCAAACGGGTTTGTGTATGCCGTTATCTATGATGCGAATTGGGACCCTGATTCATCACATTGAGCTCCGACCCGGAGAAGGACCCAAGTTGGTCCGCTCCCCCGCAACCATCGCCAAGATTATGACTGATCCTAGTTCCACATCATCAATGTAAGACTCCTTTCTAGTTGTCCCAATCTTTTTTTGAATTTGAATTTTTTTTGAGAATGTTTGTGAGTGTGATGTGGTGTGGCTTAGTGAGCTTTCGAATTTTGCTTTAAGTTGCTGAACATCAGAGAAAAATTGTCAGAAAGGTACAAGTGTAAGTTATGTGTGCGATGTTTTGTATTCTGTGCTGTTCTAAAAGGGCTCTCTTTTTGGGGAAGATTGGAACTTCTGTAAATCACTAAAGAACAATATTTTAATTTAAAGTTTAGCCTTGTTGACAGCCATTTTGGTGGTTCATCTTGAGGCCATCTTCTTGCTTTTCTCTGTTGTCAGATGAGTGAGAATGTTAACTTGCTAGTGTTGTAGCATTTCAAACTATAACATGTAGCAGAAAATGTAGTAATATTTGGTACCCCGGGGGAAGGGGACCCGTTTCGAACAGTTGTACCGTGTCTTGAGGAGGGGAGAGGGGTGGACAATAGTTTGGTGTTGTTTGCTGCTTATCGTGGTTTGTAATTTTTTGTTTAGTCATACAAAAAGAGGGACCATGATTGTCATGCTGATATTGAGAATTTGGTATATTGCAGACGTTGCGAGATAAAATTGCCATCTGGTGAGAAGAAGTGGATAAACAAGAGTTGTAGGGCGATCGTTGGACCCCAGTGGAATGCAGGGCAGAGGAAAAAGAAGCTACGGAAGGCCGGGCAAAGCAGATGGTTGGGTATTAGGCCGAAAGTTAGAGGTGTTGCAATGAATCCAGTTGATCATCCTCATGGTGGTGGTGAAGGGAAAAGTAAGAGTAGTGGGAGTCATGGGAAGGGTTCTCGGACACCTTGGGGAAAGCCCACCAAGGGTGGCTACAAAACTAGATCGCCAAAGAAGAAGAACATTATTTAAAATAATTCAGTACGTTTTTCACCTAGTTATTTGTTGTTCTTTCTTGAATTTAAGTTTTAACTGCCATTTCTGTGCACACTTTTATCTTTATATTCTAAAAATAATAGGAAATATAGTGCTTGTGCTCACTACTTAACTGTGGCTTCCCGGTTTAGTTTTTATTTAATCACTTAACAACAATTCTATTTTCGAAAGGTATTCTAAATCTAGAGGCCACCAGATTGGAGAGCTTTCTTGTATTTCATTAATTCATCCAAGTATGACGAAACATAATCAAGAACCAGTTTTTGTTCATCAAAGAGTTCTTCATCAAAATATAGGGTCAAATGATGAAATATCCAGATCTAGGTTGTGAGATTTATGATGCTGCAATTGCAACCGAAGTCTAGCCCAATATGAATACATGTAACTCACCTAGAGTCCCAGAAAGCACCAGTGGATTGAATTATTGTGTGGTTCTCATGATTGAACCATCATTGGTTTACATCAATAACTATGATTTGTCATACTCTGTGTCTTGGTTTCTTTATTTGTTTCTGTTTTCGTAATGGGTTGTGGCTGTACTCATTGTTCAACCTTCTTTTTCTTGACGAAAGTAAATTATGGTACAATTATTTATCATGTCATGTCTTTCAGTGGGGATGTAGGGATAGTTGAAGTGTACACCTGAATAAACTCTTACAAGTGCACTAACTGTTTGAAGCCATTAGACTTCCTAAATTGGGTTAATTCT
Organism: Oldenlandia corymbosa var. corymbosa; assembly: GCA_949775105.1. Lineage (NCBI taxonomy): Eukaryota > Viridiplantae > Streptophyta > Magnoliopsida > Gentianales > Rubiaceae > Oldenlandia > Oldenlandia corymbosa. The sequence goes on from OX459123.1 coordinate 6,122,250, forward strand.
CTATCTTCTTGTCAGTTCCTCAATGTTGATATTCTAGAACTGCATATGTTTCCTTTTTATTTTGTGTGTTTAGGTGTGTCAATTGAAGATAGATGCTATAAATCTGTTGCTTCCCCCTAATCCCCTTGACTTCAGTTTGATTATTATGTCGATTTTAGGAAGGTCATACTTTTCTGTACAGATTACAGGGTAATCAGTCAGTGATGTATTAGTTTCACATCCTTTTTTCTGTGTGTATTTTCATGACCAATCACAAAAGTTGATACAAAAGATCTTTTTATGCATTCCCCCCTCTCAGAATTCACTAGGGATCATAGACACAGATTGTTATATAATCTGGTCTTTGTGAGATGAAACTATGCAAGTAGTGATGTATCATTGGATGAAATGATATGCTACATGTGCACTTTGAGATTTTCCTTATCTCTTCCAATCAAACCATTTTCCTTGAGTTATTTTCTCACTTGTCATTTCTGCTGAAATTCCTTTAGGCTCTGTTTGGTTGGATTGAATTGGATCCAAGAATTGGAATTGGAGGAGGCCTCCAATTCCAATTCTTGTATTTGGCTGACAAAAATAGAGGTTCCAGAATTAGAATTATAATTCAAGATGCCTCCAATTCCAATTCTTGTATTTGGCTGACAAAAATAAAAGTTCCAGAATTAGAATTATAATTCAAGATGAGGTTTAATTCTTTATTTTCAATTCTTTTATGGGTGCAAATAATTGCAATTCAAATTCCGGGGGTTTTAAGAAAAACGCGGGTTCAAACCGGGGCAAAACCGGGTTATAAAAAACAAGTTAAATATCAAGCAAATTGGAAACATGATTGGCACGTGAAACTCACGCACCACAAGGAAGCTCCCTCTTTCACGCGCTAAGGCCTTTTGTCTTTTTGATTTTTTTTAATTAATTTTTTGGTCTCCCTCCTAATCCGCACAATGTGTGCTTCTTTTTTTTTTTTTGGTTTTGGTCTATTTCTCCAATTTTTAAAAGTATTTGCATAATGAATTTAAAAAATATGATATATATATATAATATTGTGATAGTTATCAAATCAGCAAAATCTATCTCTTAACTCAATATGATATTTTGTTTTTGCAAAAATTTTATTAAAATATTTCCATACCCAAAATAAATTTAAAAATATTGATGAGTAATTGCATTTTCTTCGGTTAAGGAAGATTTATATAATCGTAAATGGTTTATACATTTTGTGCACTAAAACTAATACTTGGTCTGAAAATGATTGTTCGCTTTAGATTTCAATATAAATAAAATTTTAAATTAGACAATTATTTTAGGATTAAAAATTAAAAAAACTAAAGATTAAAAATTTATCAACTAATATAAAGGAGATGTTACTTGTGAGAATTCCAATCATCACATTAATATTCCTTACGTAATAATAATAAATTTTTTTTTTCACAAGTATGTAAGTATCTAGTAATTTATAAAATTGATATATATATATATATATATATATTACTCATACAACAAAAGTTCTAATATAAATGTACATAATAAATTTATTTATTTTTTATCTTATATATGTAAGTAATAAATTACTTTGATATATAAAATTAAGTATTTCTTTTACTCAATGAAATGAAGTACTAAATTATAGTTAGATATTAAAAAACTAATTCTAATTCTAGATTTTATAAAATTTATAAGGATCCAAATACAAGAATTGGTATTAAAACCTTAATTCTAGCAATTCTTAAGATCTTCCAAACAAAGGAATTAAGACTGAATTACAATCTTAATATCTCATTTTTAATTTAATAGTATTGTAATTACAATTCAATCTAACCAAACGGAGCCTTAACCAAATTGAGATTGATATACTGCATTAAGTTGCACATCAGGTCTGTTCACAGGAACTATTATTGTGTAGGATTGCAATCAAAACAAATTTGATCACACGCTGTAACAGGTTATTGACGTTATTAGTTTGCAAATCAATGATGGTTTCATGTCTGAATTCTGTATGGCAAATTGAAAATGTGTTGGGTGTGTGTTTGTTTGCATTCGGTGGAAGGTTGTCGATTGGCATTTTTATGATCTTTCACAAAGATAGGAGAAGGTTATTTTCTGTTTCATCTTGCAAACTTAGGCAGAGCTTTCTTTTCCAGTAGTCATTGATACAAGGTTACAGGGGAATGGCATATCAATCATTTCAAGTGTAGGCTAACTATCACTAAAGGAATTGCATAATTGTTTGATTATCAATTCATTAAGAGTACAAAAGCAATATCATACCCGGTGTCCAAATCTATTTCCTTAACTGATATAGATTCTATTTAAGTAGGTCCTGCTCCAAATAATCTATTCGTTTTGATCAAGGAGACCGTCAGATTAACGAACCGAGTGTTTTGCTCTTTAGACATGTAATCATTTAGTATGTCCTTGTATCTGGAGAAGACTTCCTCAATAATCTCTTCACCAAAGTGACGAACAAGCAAAGGCTCAGCTATAGCTCTTATGCATTTGGCAACATTGTTTCCACCATCTCTGAATTTTCCGTTTTCCAGAATTTCGCCTTCATATGCATTCCAATGTATCTCGGAAGTCTCGAGGCGATCGATCTTGAAAGATCCTTCCACCTCGATTAGAGATTGCACTTCCGTCGGAGATGGTTTGTAATCTGGAATGTTGAATGAATCTAATTCCTCTTCTTGTATCAGACCCTGCCATGTCATTTGTGAATGTTAAATAGTTACACAGTATATCCGCCATCTTTGGATATTAGGTGGTCCAAACTTAACCGTGATATCCATTTCTGCAAAATTATTCCTATCGTCTCATTGTAATAGTCCAACAACATGAAGTATGAAAATGTGAAGGAAATAATTGAAATGTGTGTACATAACTTAAACATTAACTGGAATACCTCGGAAACCATCTCTCTTAGAGCCATAGCTAAAAGCTCCCAATGATAATATCCTTCTTTGCTGCAAGGATTTTCATTTTTTCTTCCCAATAATGTCAAAACCATCCGGCCACCAGTCACTATTTCTTCCGAACGGCAGCTTAGAAAAGATGAAAAATCCTTCTCAAACTGCTTCACGTAGGCCTTTATCACACTTGCAGGGCATGAATTTGCCATATGAATGTTTCCTTTATTAGCTTCTTCCATTTCAGGAACCTGTCAACAAAAAGCTAGCTTGATTAGAAAAAAGATGTTTTCTGTGTTATTTTGATTACTTCATTCGTCCCGGGAAAAAGGAAAGAGTCAAAGGATAGGGTTCTGTACCTTGGAAATCCAGTGAAGACTATAAGATGAGTAAACGAAGTGAAGACTTCTGGATGGAAAAAGCCTTTGATAGAATGAACCCGGAACTCCAGTCACAAAACACTGTCCAAAACCAGCTTCCATTTCATTCCTTAGTTTTTCTTGGAATTCAGGCACTGATTTGAAGATGGTGTTGAAATCGTTTGTCGGAAGATCATTCAAGAAGACCTGATATTCTGGAGATTCAAGCCCTAAAGATTTGCGCCTTTTATCGACGGTTTTGATTAGGTCGAAAACAGCCATGAAAGTGTTTGGTCCCGAGGAACATCCCAAATCCGCAATGCACCAGGTTTTGGGAGAAAAGGTGTTGTAGAGCTCTGTGATGGCAGCTTCTGTCATTGGCCTTGTCATTAGTATCACTTTTCTCTGTGAAATGTAGAAAACATCATAAAGGAAAAAAACTTATCAGGAGGAAAAAATAATGTAAATTGTAATGTCACAAACGCCTTTGATTTTTGTCACGTCAACTTCATATATGAAATGTTAAATCAATGAGTCACATTGACAATAAATAACGAAGGTTAGAAATGCAAGAAACTATTACAAAAAATTTGTGTTACACATGTACCTGGAGAAACGAATTGTTTGCGTAACTATTTTCGCCAATCCCTTCATTCATGCGGAGAACATCGATTGTCACTTCAATAGCCATTCCAACCAAACTTCTGTTTGATGCACTATTCAATCAACCCGGAAAAAAAAAAGGTTTTGTTTTGGGCATTAATTGATTGATTATCAATGGGTTTTATGTACTATTTATACGTATATGTTGGTTCTTAACATTGCATAGTCCAACGTGATTTCATGTGTGAAACCGTACGGATGAAATTCAGCGCTAAGCCACCTTATTTGAATTATTAATCTTTAAAAATTTGTTAATTACTTAGCGTCGTGCTGCCTTCTGTACAGAATACATTAAAGAAAGTAAGAAACAATCAAAAGATTGATTTCTTACCTCGAAAAAAAAAAGATTTGATTTCTGTCCTTTGATCTTTTTTGGGTATCATCCGTTCTTCAGGATTAATCTTGTTTTGTCTAACTATCAGATTTGTTATTTAGTACTTCCGTTCCAAAATTATTATTCAGTTTGAGATTCACTTTTAGCACAATTTGAATCAGAAATGAAAATCTAAACTGGACAATAATTATGGGACGGAGAAAGTAGCATTTCGTGTTACACTTGATTATAAAATTTAAGTTTAACAGAGTAAATTACTTTTGTAGTTGAGATGGTTTTGACTTTCGAGAGATGAAGAATCAGTGAGTGAGCATTAGAGAACTGACTATAGTAATTTGACTAGATTAGGAAGGAATTTTATTGTTATATTATTCTCTTAATAGTATTATTTTATATAGTTGAAATATGATATAATCGATTACCCAGAAAATGTACTATTAAATATTTATGTTTAGGCCTCTTATTTTGTATAAAAAATGGTCTTTTTTTAAAAAATAAAACCGAATGAGTAAATAAATAGATACCTAAGTAACTTTTATCAAAAGAAAAGATACGTGTATAAAATTAAAATGATGAGCAAACTAGAATTATGAAATAAAAAAAAAAATTGTTCTAGAAGATCGTTGCCCATCAATACAGCAGTATAATGGATCGTGCTGACGAAGAAGAATCCCATGTAACGTGAACAAGCAACAACCGGGACAAAATATCATATCTCATGTCTTCTCAATTATTCCAAGAAATATTGTAAAAAAATAAGGATTGAAGACGATCTCTATGCCCAGTACTTAGAATTGAATGCATAACCCAAAAGGGGGATAAAATGAAAGTATATTATGACATCGACAGCTCAGAAAATTAAATGCGATTCTCTAATCTCTACACCCTAACTATTTTATTGAATTAAAACTATACGATGAATCGGAATTCTTTTTTAAGATACATAATGGATATTATAATAAAGGTTGGCTCAAAATATTTGTTGCCTTTTTAATAAAATAGGATAATTAATGAGTGACGTTCAACAGGGACATCTAGTATAGTTTTGCACTTTTATTTTCACCAAGATTTTCATGGGGTTTAATTTTACATTTTGTTTGCTGTCACTTAGTTTTTATCATTTTGGATTTTCTTAGGGAAGATCGTAACGAGTTAGTGAAATGCACATTCAGGATAGATTTTCTCCTCATGACGTGTAAATGTCAATTACTACATGTGTCAACACAATTTTCCTGTTTATATTTTAACTTTGAATGCATCTTGAACTAGAAAAAATAAATATTCAAAATTATCAATCATTTCCGGACGGAAAAAAAGAATTGACTATCAACTTTGTCTAGCCGTTGACTGCCCGCGTGTTACTTGGATTCAAGAATAGAGGCTTCCGCTACATCATTTTTATAGAATCTACAATCTAGACCTCCATAAGTTTAACCTTGTTATTATGTTTAATCATGATTCACTTAAGAGTAAGAAAAAGCAAAATTCATACTATTCTACAAAATGTCAATATATGTTCATCGCGTTTTAGTGAAAAAAACTACATTAGAAATATAGCTTTATTAAACGAGAATCCCAGAGATTGAAAAATTTGACTAAAAGGCGGTAGAAATGGATAAATTAATAAATATGATATAACCCAAATGTATTTTTTTATTAAGAACAGTGGATATTTCGCTCAAAATCATAAAATTAAAACACTTTCACTTAGACATATTTGTCCTTATTATCATGAAACCAACTAGAATTTATTGATTATGATTTATGATTAGAATGAAGAGATATTTTTTGTTATTGATAGTTGATGGGGTGCTGCATGCCTAGCTCTAAACCAGCAGCAGCAGGTTGATATTTGCTATCCGAGAGCTACTGAGGAGGTCTTGGTCAGTGGAGCTGAATCACAATCATCGGGAGCAGAATTTGGCTGCGGATTCACTAGCAAGTTTAGCTGTTTCAATGCTAGGGGGTGTTCTTTGGTTTGAAGAGTTACTTTCGAGTTTAAAGCCTTGGTTACATCATGATATGGTTGGTGTTTCATATCAACGTGCTGTAATAATTTAATTTCGCTAGTTAGACAATGCCTTCTTCATTGTACTAAAAAAAAGAGTTTGGACTGATGCATTATGTTATCAGCACATAATGCATCAGCACATTAAGTTATCAAGAAATTCAGTGTGTCTGCTCTTATTGTTTTCTTTGGTAGGCAATATACTTGTTTGAACAAAAATTGTACTCGGATCGTAGAAAGGAGACAGAAAATAACCGAGTATAAAAATAAATCAGAGCGGCTGTAGATGTATTCAAAAACCGGTCTCAGACTAGAATCGAAGACTTAGAGTTCACTTCGGTTTAATTATAATAAGAAAATATAGAGAAAAAGTGGACAAGCCAAAGTGATGGCCTTGAATTGATTAAAGGTAGGAGAAAAAGAGATATATAGCGCCCACTAGCTATAGAGAGTATCGATAATGCGCTATTTCATAGAGAATCGAATTCACTGAAATAGAAAACGATAAACGACTACCTATTTCTATAAGAAAAATAGGCTAAAAACTATTTAATCTAGGCGAAACTAAGAAAAGCATGATAAATACATGAACAAAAGGAACTGAAAAAGAAAGAAAAATGAATAGTATCGATGATGATGAATTGAGGTGTGTGTTTTATGATGATGCTTTCGGTTTTGCTTAAATAGAGAAATAATCCTGTAATTATTGATTGTTTCCTTGAACCGAAATACTTACTCCATAAAAATAGGTTTTGGACGAAGCAGTGCAGTCACCTTCCACTTGCAACAGAACTAAAATCCTTTTCCTTTTTGATTAAGTTGACCAGCCATGTGATGTCTTCAAAATGGACTCCAATTCTTTGGCCCATTTCCCTAAATAGACCAAAAAAAAAGGGAAGAAAATTATATTTTAATTATTTTTTTGTGGTCCTGAAAACATGTGTCGGAAATGCGTTTTTCATTTTTTTAACTATAATTTAAAAAACGGATTTTTAATATCCGTTTCCTTATTTTAATTTTTAAAATAATTAAAATTGAAAAAAACAATTTCGCTCGGAATAAAAAGATAGAAAATATTAGGAAAAACGTTAAAAGGAAATTGAAATTCCGTTTTCTTATCAACCAAAAAACGGAAGACTCAATTCCGTTTTTCGTGTCATCCAATAAACGAAAAATGGGATTCCGTTTTCCTGTTATCAGGTTGTCAGCCGCATTATTGGTCTAACACTGATAATCTGTACGAATCACTGGTGCCGCAGGCTTTAATAAAAAAAACGGAATTGTAAAATCCGTTTTTAGGTTTATATATGAAGAAGAATTGACACTGTTAACAGATCTGGAAAGTTTTGAACGGAAAGAAAAAAATATGAAGAGGTCTGCAGTTTGAACCTGTTTTTTATGCCTAGAAATTGTTATCGTCAAGGATAGTATTGCGTTGATGTTATTTGTTTCCTTTAATCGTATTGTATTAAATTAATTAATTATTGGTCTTATTAAATTTGAATTAGAATATTCAGTATAAAAATATTGAATTTATTAGGAAATTCGATCTGGATAGTTATATTAGGAAATTTGGACTGTTTTTTGAAACATTGGATTGTTTATGAAAATTTAGACTGTTTTATTAGGAAAATATTGGACTATTTTTTTAAATGATGGATTGCTTATGCAAATCTGGATTGTTTTTTAAATGCTGGACTGTTTATGAAAATATGAACTGTTGTATTCGGAAATAACTGGACTGTTTATGCAAATATGGACTGTTTTATTTGGAAATGATTGTACTGTTTTTTAAATGCTGGACGATTTATCGAAACTTGTACGGTATTATTTGAAAATGATTATACTGTTTATGGAAATGTAGACTACTTTTTTAAGAAATATTATATTTATGACAGAAAAAATGGTATGGAATGGTCCATATTTTATTAATGTGTACTGGAGAAATAAATATGTTGTGGAAGATGGCACGATCAGAACATTTGATAACAGGGCAGATGCGACATTAGTTGTTGAGCGCAAGCTGTCGTATTCTGAGTTTTTGGGCAGAATTTGTGATAAAGCGGGTTGGGATAGAAATTATGTAAATCTGAGAATTAACTTGTTGTTTGAAAACAACGGTGTAAGACGAAGTGCAACAATTACGGACGACTCGTCAGTGAAAATTATTTATTATTTTTCAGGTTCATCATATTTGGAGCTGTATGTTGAAAATGAAGACACGGTGCATGCCCAAAATTTGTTAGATCTGTCAGGACAAAAACAGGATGTTACATTTGTGTCGCAACAGCACCAGCAATATTGGATGAATAATTCTCAACATGCAGAAGCAGGGCCTAGCAGGAGCGGCGGTGATGGATACATTACCGAGGGACATGGTGGGGGTCAAAATGATGACTATGATTCATCAGATGAGGATGATGCATCAGACAGGACTTATGTAGAAAGCGAAGAAGAAGTTGACTACCAAACTGATGTGTCTGACGAACCGACTTAGAAGAAGAAGAACAAGAAGCAGAAGCAGTGTAGAACTTAGTCACATCTGGTTTTGGTCAGTATGTTTATTCAGACATTGGTGATTATAAAAATAGTATACTGGATCGAGATGAATTTGAAGTTAAGATGTGAAAAGGTGATAGAGAAAACCTTGATTTGAATACCTGTTTCTACAACAGGGATGAAGTTGAGGCAGCTATCGAAGACTGGAACATATATCACAACAGGCAATTTTATGTTCTTGCTTCTGGACGTAAGACATGGGCTGCAGAGTACGCGACAAGAAGAATGCAAACTCCAATTGGACAATCTACTTGTGCGTGGAGGATGCATGCATCTTTGAAGCAGAATGGTCTGTGGCAAATTGTGTCCTGGGTTGTTCGTCACAATTGTGTTGGAATAACCAGACAAAATGACCATCGCAATTTGAGGTCGAAGTTAATAGCCAGACTTATCATGCGTAGTGTTGAAAATGATCCTGCTTTTAAGGTGAAATCAATCAGGGATGATGTGAAGGAAGCTTATAAGGTGGATGTGAAGTACAAGAAGGCATGGCATGCAAGAAGAAAAGCTATCGAAGCGTGTTATGGTAGCTGGATCGATAATTTCACGGAATTGCCCTTGTAAAACTTTAAAACTTATTATTTACGATATTAAGAAAATATTGAGCTGTTTTTCAAATGTTGGAATGTTTATGCAAATCTCGACTGTTTTGTTAGGAAAATACTGGACTGTTTAGGGTTATGCTGGACTGTTTATTCAAATCTAAACTACTTGTTGGTGCAAATGCACACTGTTATAATTCTCGGGTTATTGGACTGTTTATTGGACTCTTTTGTATTTATGATAGATATAATATGGCTGCACTACAGAAGTCTAATCCCAACACAGTTGTTGAGTGGAAATGGCAGCTCGGGACTGAGAATGATGAACATTGGGTCTTCAAATATGTTTTCTGGACATTTGGTCCTTCCATTGTGACCTTTCATATGTGTCAACCTGTTGTGAGTATTGATGACACACACCTTCGCGGTAAGTACAAGGGTAAGCTTCTTGTAGCAATGGTGAAAACTGCTAACAACCATATCCTGCCCATTGCTTTTGCAATTGTAGATGAGGAGAGTGAGGACAGCTGGTCATTTTTTCTCTGTAATTTGAGGCTTCATGTTGTACACGACAGAATCACGTGTCTTATATCAGATCGACATAAGGGGATAATCAGTGCACTGAAAAATAATGTCGATTTGTGGCTTGAACCATATTTTGGATACCACAGGTATTGTCTTCGACCTGTTCGGAGCAACATGGTGGCGAAACACAAAAAACAAATTGTGCGAACCAATCTGGTGTGCTGAAAAATGGGCAAAAAGCGGCAAAATCACAAGTTTCTAAAATTTCAACAACAACTGAGAGAGTGCAATGAAGCAGGTCTTGCTTATATGATGGCTATTCCGAGGGGGAGGTGGAGTCTTGCCTACGATCAAGATTATGCACGTTGGGGCATGTTGACAACAAATATATCTGAGAGTTACAACAATGTTCTGAAGGGTGTTCGATTTTTATCAAGTAGAGCTGTGGTGGAATCGACTTTGGCGAAGACAATTAAGTTCTTCTGTGATCAGTATGCAGATGCCTTGAAGTGCAATACTCCTATCGGAGATAAGTATTGGAAGAAATTCTGTAAGTATGAGAATACAGCAGCAACTCACAAAGTGGAGCTGTATGATTGCCAGAACCAAGTGTATGAGGTCATTACAGGTTGGCGTCATATAGGGAAAGGTGGAAATGAACACAAAGAAGAATACAGGGATTGGTGTTGTTCATGCAAGAAGTGGCAGACTTACAGGCTTCCTTGTTCGCACGCATTGGCTGTATGTCGGTGGATTGGTGATCACTCAGAAAACATAATACATGAATATTATAAGACGAGCACATGGCGTGAGAAATTTTGTCATTCTAGGTTTGTTCCCGTCCCAAGAAGAGAAGAGTGGGTGTCTCCAGGGTGGAACTTTGTTCCTGATTATGTCAATCTAGTTCTGTATAATGCTGTAGGTCGTCAACAACAGTGGCGATTCTTGATGTCTATGGATTATATGGGCAGGGGTGGATGCAGGAGATGTAGGAGATGCGGCAGTCGAGATCATTTAACAAGGTAATGTCATCGTTCGCACCGCATAGCTGATCGGACTAGATTGGAAGTCAACTGGGACGCAGATGGTTTCAAAAATGTTGAAGAGGACTGAATCCCTCCGTTCTGTTTGGATGTATTATTGTTATCTTAGTTGGATGTTTGATTCTGTTTGTGTAATAGATGTATTTGGATGATCAATTTGGTTTTTATTTTGATGTATTATTTTTATCTTAGTAGGATGTTTGGTTATGTTTGTGACAACTATAAACTGTAATATGTGTTTAGAGTATTATTACAGGTTTTGTGGAAAACATAAAGTAATAAAAACGGAATTTGAACATCCGTTTTAAGGCAAACATAACAACGGAATTTGAACATCCGTTTTTAGTCTGTATAAAATCCAACAAACTAGTCCTGTGGATCATTTTCTTCTCCATTACTAAGAAAATGTCAAGTTGGAGCAGCAGCAACAACACCAACAACACCATTTATCTGCGTTACAAGGCATTTTTTTGTCCGTTATGCGGGAATAAGTGTAAATTTATGTTATCTAATATGCCCAAAAATCCAGGCCGTCTTTTCCACTATTGTTCTATTCACCATTTTCAGGGTTGGGCAGAACCAGTAGGAAACAATGCTGGGAGTAGTTTCATTGACAACGGGCAAAGGAATGCGACTATTAATCACGGGTGTAGAAATTGTACCGGCAACAATGAATCAAATCTTTATTTTCTCAATTTAACATGCTTAGGTTGTATTTTTCTTGTTCTAGTTATTTTATTTATTAGACGTTAGGGTTTCATTGTATGAATTTATGGTTTGCAAGAATTTAAAAGAAAATGTAGTTTTTTAATTTGTTTAAGTCCTGGTCTCCTTAAAACGGATAATTGAAATCCGTTTTAAGCAGTCCAGGTGCTGGTCTCCTTAAAACAAATTTAAGATATCCGTCCGTTTTGAAAAAACTAAAACGGATATTGTTAATCCGTTTTTATTAAAACGGATCTTTAGTCAAAAGTGCATCTTTTTCCCCTTTCTTTTTGCTTCTTCCTCCCCGTCCCCGACCCGACTTAGCCCTAATTTTGCACCGGCCACCATCTCCAGTAATTATTGCCCTAATTAGGCCATTCCTTCCTTTTTCTTTTTGTAAGCTGCCTCTTACAATTAATTAGGCCATTCCTTCCACTTTCTCCGGTAGTTCCAGATAATTATTAGACGTTCGGGAAGGGAGTGAGGGATGTTGTGAAGCAGAGCATTTTCAATGAGGATTCTGTCATTGTCCAGAAGGTGAAGGGACCGTGTGGGCTAGTCTGTAGGAAATTGAGGTTCTTGAATGAGTACTTGCCTGAGGATCGTGATCTTGTTCATTCCTGGACTGCCATTCTTCTCATTTTGCTTCTAGCATTTACCAGTACTGGCTGTAGTTTTTGTTCCTTTGTTTGTTGGTTTGATGTTTTGTGCTTTTGAGATTATTCTACTGTGATTCCGAGCCTTGTAAGGAAGTTCAAATTAGTTCACTATCACAATTTCACGGCATTTGAGTATGGGAACCACACTGTTTATTTGAGTGAGAAACAAAACTTGTAACCATGAAAATAATAGGTTTGATGTAGGATTAGTAGGATGCAGCTGGTTATTGAATCTCCGATACTGCTTTCTCCACAGTGGCCCTGGTATACTGCTTTTGAGGGCTAGATACCAATGTTAAGTTTGCTACATATGTTAATAGGCTTAGTTTTGGACCTTGTTCTTATTGTTGTTGCCTGCGTGTACTTCTTCTCAAATGTTGGTGTTGTATCCCATGTAATCTTTCTTGTTTATGAAATTTGGAGGTTTAGTAGAATGTCAACAGGCAGATCGTTTAACAGTAGAAGTATTTTTGTACATGTGTGTTACTTGTTCACTCTTGTATCAACCACAGGGATGACATGCCTGCTTGTTTAGTCTGTATATTGAACGATGCATTTTTGACCACGTTGATGTCGATTTTTGTTCTTGCAATTATTCTGTTTATGGTCAAACCTTGCATGATATATCTTAGAATTTTCCAGTTAAGGGCCACTTAACTTGTTCTTTGCTTCGACTCTATAGTATCCATAGATGAATGAAATACATATAGTACAGTACTTACTGGTAGATTCATCAGAAGATTGAAGGTTGCTTCTCATTGACTAAGGTCTCTAAGTGATGAAGATAATTTTTCTAAAATAAATTGTCTAAACTCACTGGTTTAAGTTCTCAGTGGACCATACTAATAGCCTTTTTTGGTTTTTGCAGTAATATGACTAGTTCTTCTTCGTCGCAAGCCCCAAAATTCACAAATAAGGGTCCGATCGACTCTACACTTCTTTATCTTCAGGGTGATCATCGATCTGATGTCGTTTGGAACAGTGAGCTGAGATTCATTTATGAACACCATAAGTGTTGACGATTTGATAATCTACTTTGGAAGCTGTACGCAATGACCAATGACATAGTTAAAGCTTACGTGGCTAAAATGAGTTTTGGATACTTCCTCGAGATGGGTCTCATCCGATTAGACAACTCCCTTGTGACAGCATTGGTTGAAAGATGGCGGCCTGAAACACATACATTTCACTTCCCAATGGGGGAAGCAACAATTACACTCCAAGATGTCGAAGTTCTTTTGGGACTGAGAATTGATGGAAACCCTGTAACTGGCCAAGATTCGCCACCAGCTAGTTGGGTTCCAATGTGCCAGGAGCTTTTGGGATTGACACCCAAATTGAAAAAAGGGTCCAACCAACTTATAATCACTTCGCTGGCAGATGAGTGTAAGCAAAAACTTCCAGCAAATGTCTCAGATGATGCCTGCCAGAAAAGGGCTCGGGTTTTTGTTCTGTGAGCACAACCAGAAATACTGTGCCTTTGCTTTATTTGCCCTTACTAAAGGATTTTAAGTCTTGTAAAAAACTAAGTTGGGGGAGTGCATGTCTTGCGGTGTTGTATAATAATCTTTGTAAAGCATCAAAAAGGACAAAATGGGATATAGGTGGATGCCTAATTCTTTTGCAGGTAGAAGTCGATTTACTTTATTTTTTCCTTTTATGTATAACAGTTTGTGTTCTTTTAACCTAACATGTGTTCGTTTACAGATTTGGGCTTATGAGCGAATCCCAAGGATTCGCCCCATGAGGAAAAATCTGGAAAACGACGATCACACCTTGGCCTTGGGTTCAAGATGGAGGTGTTCATTGGATTTTTCGCAGGTGGCCTCTCACTGTCTCCCAGCACAACGAGATCAACTCGCAAGCCTTAGGAAGGTTGAAGATGTAAGGGTTTCTAATTTTATATTTGATTAAATTCTTTTTGAATGAATTTGGACTTAATGAATATATGGCTTTTGCACTATTTTCATAGAAATGTGGTTCAGTTAATACGCTACTTTACAAATGCACAAAGAAAGCTGCCTCTTTTCTTTTTTTAACAATCTGTTATAATAAAGCAAATTAGGCCATTCCTTCCTTTTTCTTTTTGTAAGCTGCCTCTTACAATTAATTAGGCCATTGCTTCCTTTTTCTTCCATTCTTTCTATTATCTTAAAATTTCATGTGTGTGTGTGTGGGGGGGTGGGTGGTTCTATGCAACAGAATTGTCCCTCCCAGACAACAAAAAAAAGAAAAAAAATAGCATTTTCTTTTTTATTCTGTTCCTTTTGGCAAAATGTCTCCATTCCTTTTGTATTCAGTTCTGACAGCCTTGATTGCATGTTCTGTTTTTTATTTCAGTTTATTTGGCAACCTTATGAAGGAGTGGAGATACCTGAAAGATGTACACGGGGTCGGGATCATTGGCAATCCAACACTTGGCTAATTTGCTGGGATATCGTTGAACCGCATCAAGTTGACCGTGTGATGAGACAATTTGGCTTGAAACAATTGATCCCCCCACAACCAATGATTGCTGGTTTCGAAGAATGGGAAAAGTTGCACAAGTATGGTAGGACTGGAAGAGCTGGAAACAATTGGGAGTTTCATCATCGTGAATACATCGAAAAATGGAACAACAGGGTGGACTTTATTGTGGCTGGGTCTCCGAGTGGTCAATCCTCAACCGATGATGATTATCTCCCCTGGTATGAAACTAATACCATCAAATTTATCAAGGATCCCAATAAGTACAACTTTCAGGAGGAAGGGTATCGTGAACATTCGTATCGTGCAAAATACTATGTAAGTATTTTTCTTTTTATCTCTAATATTCTTTTTTTTTTTAAGGCTGGTTTCTTTTTTTTCTTGAGAATAACTGCATTCGCATCTTCATTGTGCTCTGATTTGTATGATTTGTTTGTGGCATCTTAACTATATGTATGATTTAGGGTGTTGTAGTTTACATGTTCTGCACTTTTTTGTTGGTGCTACATGGTGGTATATTCTATAGAAATGGTGTTGCACTTGTGGATCCATGTTGTTGTTTTCTGCTTTCAAGTTCCATTTTCAAATTGTATTTTAAATTGTAAACTTGTAATTGCTGTTAAAAAGTACGGTGGTCTATGTGCAAGATTAAAAAAAAAAAAGTCTAGCAACCTTATCTTTTCAGTTTTGTGCAAGATCCATTTCAATCCCCCTTGAATGGGTCTAGAAGTTTTTCAGTAAATTTTGGTGATTTTTGTGTTTTTAGTAGTTTCATATTAATTGTACGTTGTTAGTTCATCTTTCATTTTAGTGTGGGTTGATTTATGCTCCTTTTCACATGAATTTTCAGGCTGATGCATTGAGCGATACCTGCAAAAAGGTAGAAGACTACAAGAAATTAGAAGATGTCTGCCAAAATTCAGTTTGTATGAATATCCTTCTTGAACTCACTTCTCATTCTATGAATGCTTTATCCCTTGGAGCACATAAGATGCCAATTTTGAAACCCACACAATCACTTGTTGATCTTCAACCACAACCTTCTCAACCGGTTGGCAAAATTCGCAAATGAAACATTCCTCACCGTGGGATTGGAGGAGGCAGGCAGAAAATCATTGAAGAAGAAGAACCACAAGATGATCGTGGGATTGGAGGAGCCAGGCAGAAAATCAAGGAAGAAGGAGAACCAGAATTTGATTTTGAACTCAATGCTGACTTGTTTCAAACTCCAACCCCCCAGAATCAGGACGAAGCCAACCAAGAAGGTGAATCTACAAATCTGGATGTGGATGTGGATGTGGAATCTAGTTTACCTTTGGCGTTAGCAAGACCGCGTAGAAAAATAAAGAAAGTCAATCGCTACACGCCATCCACTGCCCAACCCGAGCCACTGCTAGAGGAGGAGGAATTGTAATGGCTTCATTTTGTTGATAATCTATTTTTGATGAACGTTTTGTGATGTAGTCTTTTATTTAAACATGTTATAATTGTAATATTTTGTTAAATTGATGTGTGAATTCAAGGGTTATGTTGAGTTGAGACTGCTGTTGGTGTTGTTTTGGTGCTGTATGGTAACTGTTTTTCAACAGGTTTGCAATTGCAGACCTTTTCTGTTTTTTTTTTTTTCTGTATACAGGTTTAAAAACGGATTTCAACATTCCGTTTTTCGTTCAAAATACTTTCTTAAAACGGATTTTAGATTTCCGTTTTGTATTTCTAATAAAAAATCATTTCACATTATACTGGGACAAATTCGATAAAAATTGGTAAGTGAAAAACGGAATAAAAGTTTCCGTTTTTGTTAATCAAACAAATTATAAAGTACTAATTACAACTAATTCTTAAAAGATGGAATTTGAAAATCCGTTTTATGAACATTACATGTAAATACGGAAATGCTATTTTTGGCAAATATTTTTTCTGACCACTCCCTCAGACAGCTATATTTTAATCGACTCCTATTTGGGACATATTTTGGGGTTTGACACCCAATTCTTTATTCCTTTTTAGAGAAGAAATAGCCAGCAAACTCCATTTACTACGTGAAGCCATTAGAAGTTGTAATCAACTTCACTATAAATTGCTAATGAAGTCAACCCTCGGTCCATATACACTCCAATTAAACCAAAAATATATTTTTGGTGCTAACAATACTACTCTAGCTTGTAAGGGTTATGTTAAAGAGTTTTGTCAATTAATATGATTAAGGCTTTTGCTGAAAGGATGTGGGAGAGGGTTTTCGCGTAGATAATAAGGGCAAATATGTAAGAAGAAAAGTGTTTTAATTTTACTGCTTTAGACAAAATATCTATTGTCTTTAATAAAAAGTAATTTTTGATCATTTTGTTTTTTTATTAATCCCTTCATCTCCATCACCCTTAGCCAAATTTTCCCAAAGTCTACATACAATAAGAAATTTTTGATAATACAACTGTTTTTTTTTTTATGTCACAATGATAACACCTGAAAAGAAAACATGTACAAGCAATGAAAATAACCACTATACGACGTGGCTATATTGACAAGTCATAAATAGATAAAATAAAATCTTATTGCAAGTGAGGGGCAGAAATCAGCATAAGAACCTAGATATTTAGAATTTGGCTGGTTTAGTTCATTCACCACTACAAAATCATCTTCGCAAGTAACCTCAATTGAAGTAATATGACAGTTAATTAGTGAAGAGAAATAAATAAATTCTATTTAATTACTAGAAATCCAGAAATAACACACAACTTATATAGTTCGGACAAAGGACAATTTGTCTTGATTGTCTTGGTTATGCTTACTGTGGATGAATCTTTATCGATTTTATCCACAAAAATTATGGATTTGCCTCCACGATCCAAAATCCAACACTCAATCCTCCAATGATCTTCTCAAACTACGTACATACTCATGGCAAATCGAAGAACAGTGTAGCAACTATATCAACAAAAGTAAGAATATTGCAACTAAAAGCCCTGCCTCTCACAAAGAATAAAAGTAAACTAGCTACGACTTAGTAAACTATGCTACTTACAAAGGAACAACTTTCAAAGACATAAATAAAAGGAGGCACAAGAAGAAAAAAAGAAAATTAAACTATTTCTTCCTCATCCAAGGGAAAAGTGTGGGAAATTAGTGTTTGTAAGAGTTTGAGACCGAGCACGCGCTAGTACTTCATGGTTTGATTCAACAATAATGTTGTTGATGTTAGTTCCAGAACCATCATGAGATTTCTTCAACATTAATTCCGATTCATGAGCCCTAATGAGCACATTGTTGGTCAATTCTTCCAAAGCGGCACAGTATTCCTCAAGCTCCTCCAATCCCATATGTTCAATATTCTCTTCTTCCCACCAAAAATCATTCCCTTTTTCTTGTGACTCCAATTTCTTCTTCTCAATTTCCAGCTCTTCACAAACGCTATTGTACTCTAGACGAAGCTCATCAATCTCGGTGGTTTTCGCCAAACTAGTAGTAATATTATTCCTCGACGATGAGGTTGACGATCCCTCGGTGAACCGTTGGATCACGCTGTCAACATTAGGGTGGCCGAAAGCGTGAATACGCTTGCCGGAAGAGTCCGCGATGATGGCGGTTTCGGCGCCTGTTAGTATGCAAAGTTCGCTCGCTTTTCTGAACAGGCCAGCACGTCGCTTCGTTAGGGTTACTAGTCTATTGGGAACTTTTTCGATTTTCTTGATCTCGATCTTCCTCTGGCCTTGAGTTTTTTTCTTCTTCTTACCTTCGGAGGAGTTGTTATTAGGGTTCACCATGATATTGCGCCTTATTTGGTATGGATTGTTCTAATCGGATAAAAGAGGCTCGTGAATTCCTGGAGGTTTATGTACAAAAACATGAGGGGAAACTTGGGTATTTATAATGTCACACTTTCCAAAATCTTTAAACTCAAATTTCCTCTTTCCATAAAATTTGACCGAAATTCATGAAAAAAAGAAAAAGATTTTGTTCCAGATTACCTAATAAATTTGGGTTTTTCTTAACCTCAGTCACATTGTGAATACCAATTATAATATAGGGATCCTAAGTACACCTAGCAAGGTGTACCTAGAGTGAAACTCACGCGACCAAAAAAAGGAGAACTCCCAATATTTATAACAATACCATCCGAGTGTTTACACGCGCCCATTAATACCCCCATTATGTGCGATTTTTTTATTTTCAAATCTTGATAACCACCATTATCTCCTAATTTTCAGCCATTATTGATGATCCAACATTACATTCGATCTATTCCATTACTCCCCAAATCAGAAAAAAAAACGAAACCCCAAAAAATCAATCCTGCGGCGATACATTCAGAGAAGCTACCATCGGCGGGACTTCCGAAGTCTGAATCGAATCGTTCATTAAAAACGGTAATTCTGATTACAAGTTACAATACTGAAGATGAGGATTAAGGTGTATTCTAGTCAAATTCATCAATTTTTCTGTGTTTATCCATTGTTGTTTGATTCTAGTTTGATGAATGTTGTTTTTTCTTAAAATATTCATGTAGATGCCTATGGCTGAGGATTCCGAACCGAGTATGAGCAAATCGGAGGATGAAGGGGAAGCGAGGTAATACAACTACTCTCTTCAATCATTGGTGTGGTTTTTTTGTTTGGGTTAGGTAGATCTAAAGTATGTTCACTCAATTAACGATGTTTGTTCATTAATTTTAGAGATATGTTCTTCGATTTTTTTTTTTTGGTAAATTAGAAGATTTGAGAATTATTCACCAGTTTGGTATAATTAGTCATTGTTGAAATTATCAGATTCATCGTTTTCATAAATATTGAAATTATCAGATTCATCAATTTTAGAGTTTTGTTCTTGTATTGGATGTTATTTTTCTGGTAAATTGGTAGATTTGTGTATTATTCATCAGTTTTGGTATAATTATTCATTGTTGAAATTGTCAGATTCATCGTTTACCATAATTATGTAGTATTTTTTTTTTGGTAAATTATTAGCTCTTTGCATTATTCATCAGTTTGGTATAATTATTCATTGTTGAAATTGCTAGATTCATCGTTTACCATCACTATGTAGTATTATTTTTTTAGTAAATTACTAGATATTTGTATTATTCATCAGTTTGGTATAATTATTCATTGTTAAAATTGCCGGATTCATCACATCTGACAAGTTATTCATGGAATTTGTAAATATATTGTAACATGAGTGATGAATATCAGACACAATCTGAAAGAAGCATGAGCAAAGAACAACATTCAGAAGCCAAAAGAAGCAGGATATCTGAATCTGCAAAATATCAAACCACAATAAGTGTAGATATTGCTATGGAGGGTTATTCATCAGTTTGGTATAATTATTCATTGTTGAAATTGTCGTATTCATCAGTTTAGTATAATTATTCATTGTTGTATCACACCTACCTCTTGAATTTTTTACTCCTTGTTTGTTACATGCAAATTGGTTCCAATATACAACACCAGATTTGGACATTTTCCAATCTTTGAACTTGTTTATTGAAAAAACAATGCGCTTTGTGTAAGAATTATAAGCAACAAAAGCCTCTTCCTCATAGCAAAACATCGTCCAATTAGTTAACATAAGATATTCATCGTAAAATCGTAATAATATAATACACCATCGGTCAAAAAATAACAATGAACACCCTGTTCATCAATAACCATACATTACGCATTACCTTACGCAACGAGCGACAAGAAGAAATCTAGTTTTTAAAAAATAATCTCATAAAATAAAATAATATAAAAGCTAACATGATAGCATTAAAAAGGATAACATTTGAAATTAAACATGTGCTAAAAAAAGGGATCAAATTTGGAAGAATTAATTCACGTAATTAAAATTTAGAGGAAAAAAATGGATAACATTTGATCACGTAATTAAACTGATAATTTGCATAATAAATGCGCGTGTGGACTCCTTTTTTTCGGACTCATTATTCTAATTTCTCTTCCCCCATGTGTAGTTCACGCACTGCCTAAGTACACCTTGAATCTTAATATTATTTGCCTTTTGAATAACATAAAAGCTCAGGAAGAGATGAAGCATATTTTTCGTTAGTCGAATTTTTTTTAGAGTAAAAGCGCTGTTCCATATGCAATAAAATGTTGATTTTTTTAATACATAATTTGAATATAAAACTGTAAGTATCTTCAATCTGATCATGTGTGACAAACACTTGGGAATTGATATCCTTCCCCTTCTCGATCTACCAATGATTTCTGGGTTGCATAGATATTTTTACCTGCAAGAGTACGCAGGTCTAATGTTGTAGAAAGTGACTTGATCACTAAATAAACTTTAATTTGGAGGGCAAGCCAGGCACTCACTGAAAGGAAGAACAAAGGCAGAGGATTTACCAAAAATGGTGCAATCTTATTCGTGTGCTTCCTTCTTTCCCATAATTTTTAGTGTAGTTCACTTCTTCTTCTTCTTCTTCTTTTGGTTATTTCTTCTTTCTCTTCGTGTATTTAGTAGTTCTCACCCAAGAAAAAAGACCATATAGGTTCGTCAAATTGCAGTTCACTATCAAGGTTGGATTTCTCCTTTAGATACATCATTTAATAGTAGAGTATATAAGTAGGACTTGATTGAAAAAGACTCCCTCTTCCTTTAAAAGATTATGTTAAAACTCTTGCTTGGTTCTAGAATTCCTACCTCAATCTGAAGGTAATGTCTTAATACTATTAAATTTTAATCACCTAGTTATTTTTCAACTTCACATTGTGGGTTCTTTGAACTTTTCAAAAACTTCATATTTATTTTTCTAGTAAAGAGCCTTTTGTCATTTTTACCAAATAAACAAGATTCCTAATCAAATGAACCCAAAAATTAAAAATAAACACTAAAAATAAGATCATCTGTATGAAATTTTTTTATGCGTTTCTCATTTATATGACCACGTCTACAATGCTTAGGACTATTTAAGATCATCAATTTATATTTTGAAGTAATTAAGCTAGAAAAATTAAATTTCAATCATCCATTACATAGATGAAGCCAAGTTGGTGACCTCCTTATTTCCATTAGAGCGTTTTCTATAATTCTTTATAGCCATGATGATCAATAGAGTCTCAAGTACTGCAGCCGCAATCCCCACTGTTACGCCTAATGATACGATGATGATCAAGTCTGTGTCCCATTTTTCAATACTGCTGTCCAGATTGAAGTCTAAATCTGAAGACAATTCCCATGAATAGACAAAATGTTTCTCAACATAGATTCCTGTTGCAGCTGAAAATCCAACCATGACCCTTCGAGGAAGGATCTCCTTCAAATCCACGAGATAAGAAATACTGGAATTCGGGTTCGATCCGTAACTCCAATACACGCTGAGATTCATTGCGGAAGAATTGTAAACAATCCAGGCGTTACCAATTTCTGACCTATGCAAGCTAGCGTTCCAGGGAGCTGTGACTTTGGAAGCAATGGAATTGATGTTGATACCCACATGCTCATAATTTGGATCCCATTCAGTATCCGGATTTGAATCAAATTCGACAGACACAATTCCATTGCGGGAAGAATTGGAGGTTCTGGTGTTGAACAATCCGAGGAAACCACCGCCTGAATTTGGAGGGATTTGGAAACAAAAAGGCGCGAGAAAGAAGGAAAGTCCATGTCCATATCTGGTAGGAACAGAGTCCCCTGTGTCGATTCGGAAGGTGAAATGTGTAGTGAAATTCGCTACTTTCCCAGTGTCTGAATCCCAGATGGGAATTGAGTTGGAATAGACTGCTTGACCAACTCGATACAGGTAGTCCACCCTGTTGAATTGGATTGATCCAGCTTCAGGCGTCGCATCTCCGTCGTATTGTATATCCATCAAGTCGGGGTTGAAACTGGTAATGTTGAAAGAAACAGAATTGGCTGATGGAAGAAGGATTGAAACATAATAGATGAGGAGGAAACAAGAAGTGCTGATTTTGCTGAATGAAGAGTATGAATTAGAAATGGCCATGAAATGAAGCTGTTTTTTTCAAACTGGCGATGATGATGATGGTAAGGGATGAAGAATAGACAAAATTTTAGTGTGAAAATTGTGGAGACGGAGAGTGGTATTTAAAGAAAGTACAAAAGGCAGATATGATATTTTTTGGGGGGAAGATTATTCGTGTGCTTCCTTCTTTTCTAATTTACCGGGCTGGTGTAGTTTACATTTTTCTTCTTTTGGTTCTTTCTTTTTTTTTCTCTCTCTTCGTAAGTTAGTGGTTTGCCACAAAAAAAAACTACTCCCATCGTCTCAAAATGTTAATCCAGTTTTTGCACTAATTTTAGTAAAAAACTGGGACAGGACAATGGGGTGGATTGATTTTATTTTGCAATTTTCTCAGTGCGGTTTTCCATGATTATGATAGTGATTGCAACGCTATGTGAGACGGTAATTCCAGCGCTTTGGTAGCTTAATCATCGCATTTAAGGGTTTTCGTTTGTTGAAATGAAATGCTAATGCTTTGCTTTTATATCAGAAGGCTTTTTGCCAGAAAATGTGTGAAGCTCACATGAGTCACATTCACTTAACATTCGAAATACTGTGTACAATTAATTGCCTAATTTTTTTTGAAAAGGTAATAATAATCTCTATCTCTATTATATCTTTATTATCTTTATATATATTAAAAGAGAGTTTTCAATCGGACACGTAGCGCAAATTTAGATGGGTTAATCCACATGGTAAAAAATTAAGTACCCAAATCCACATGTTGTATCCACATCACTCCATCATTTAATGAAAACTTTTTATTTATAAATCTGTAAATTTTAAAAATAACTTATTTATAGATTACATTACATTACATTACAAAAACGTAATATATTACAAAAACTAAAAAATTCAATAATGGGCCCGAGGCTTGATTTTTATTTCTCAACTTCTTCTAACGGGCATTCAATCATAATAGTACGTAAAAAAATTTCTAAATGATAAGTAAGGATACTGCGGGCCTTAATTTTCTAAGGGATTTACTACGTAAAATTTAAATTTTTTACTTTTGTTTAATTCTTTTTGTACTTAATTTATATCTTTCAAATTCACCATTCGAAACTTAATTCCAATTTCGACCTTTGCCAAGAAGATGTCGAGATCATGTAGCTATTTGAATTGAGCTCCCTTTTTTTCTAGAGAGAACCTCCTCCTTCTCTCTAGAAAACACCCTTCCTTCAAAATTTCTTTCTCCTCCCCCATCCACCATTATGGTGGATGGTGGAGCTCAATTCTTTTACTATGTTTTCTAGTTTTAGTTTTGCTCTTTCCTTATGTGAAAGTTTTGTCCTCTCTTTATAGGGTATTGTTCTTCCCTATGGAAGTTTTGGTTCATCCCATTTCGAAGAGCTTTTTTCTTTAGATGTACTTTTAGTAGGTTTTCTTCAACAGATCTGAACCAGAAAAAGAAGATACACAGCTCTTTGAAGAAATTGAAGAAAGATATGAGGTTAAATGATTTTACAAATGAATGATCTTTATAGATCTGAGACTTCTAGCCATATAGATCTAAATTATCGATTTAGATATGGAGTTTTAGTCCCTTCTGAGCGATGTTTGGATTTCATTTGTAACAGTGTATTATTATCCTCTTTATATTTCTTGAGTTCTTGGAATTTTCTTACTCTGTCATTAGAAATGTTGCTACAATTTAGCCAGTTTAGCTTAGCCTAGGATTAAACACAGGGTTGGGATTGTCCGTCTCTTCTTCTGTGACTAGGTTTAGCGCGTAAAGCGAATTGTAATATCTCAACCGTAAGTTGTTGTAGCTCAACACACTGGTTGTACTTGCTTATTTTCTTTATATATGATTATCACTTTTGACAAAAAGATCATGTAGCTATTTGAATTTCATTGAGGAGATATGACATATTCGTTTATTACATGGCAGTGTAGCTATTTATTATTCATTTATTACTCTCATGTATGATAAGTAAGAAAATATTCAGATTAAAAAAATATTAGAAAGTATATTTTCAGTTGTGCGGAATCAAAATTGTATCATTGTAGTTAAGAGAATTGAACGTCATACGGGTGCTAAATTTTTTTATTTTTTATTTTTTTTGTCTTTTCTTTGCCTATGCATTTTTGGAATTTAAGAATGACATGCAATTTTCATCAATGAATCTTCTAATGTTAATGAAGAAGTAATCTACAGCAAGATATAAAAAAAATCTATTAGATGGTTCATTATATTTTTTCCATATGATATAATGGTAGAAAAAGTTAGCGATATAATGAAATAACAAAATGTAGAGATCGAGGGGGAGAATTTTTCAAAATGAGAAAAAGAATAGAAGTCTTTATCAAATATAAAAACTAGAAAAAAAATATATTGAGAAATTAAAAATAATTATGATGACAGTAAAATATATACACTTTTAGCAGGTATTTTCTACTAATTTTTATTTAGTATTAGGTGTTAATTAATTAGAATTAGTTTACTTTTGGATTGATTTTGTATTTCAGGGTAATCAAGGGGCCAATGTCGAAAATCAACATAAATGAGGGTCAAATTGCACAAAAGAGCATCATCCTAGACTGAAATGGAAGCTACTGGAAATCAGGCTGTTGGAGGATCGATCAGAGCTAAAGAAAGTGGAGAAATCCTTGTTGAAGAAAGAAGAATGGCAGCAGATAATCACAACTTGGAAGAATCTGCAGCAGCACACTCAATTGAGAAGAAGAAGGGCAGCTGTTCTGCTGTCAAGTTGCTGCTGCAGGAGCTGTTGCTGATGTCAATCAAAGAGGAGCTACGAACTGAAATCTGGGTGCCCAAGGAAGGAAATTGCTTTGCTATCACTGCAAGTTGTTGTTGCTGCAAGTGGAAGAAGAGAAAGAGGGAGAATATGTGAAGAACTGCAGCTGCAACTCTGTTACTTACCAACTGATACTGCTGTTGAATTGATGGATTGGCTGTTACAAAAGGGTGAGCAATGATATAACAAGTGACTTAGGAAACAAGGAAGAAAAGGGCCAAAGATTAAAGCTGAATTGGGGGCTGGAAACACAATAATAGAAGAAAGCATGCTGCTGATGCTACTGCTTGCTGACTGCTGCAAATTGAGCTGTGAGGATTAAAGAATGAAAAAATAGAAATTTGTGGCTGTAAATGGTGAGAATGCATCGGAGAAGAAGACTAAGGAGAAGAAGTAATGATGAGTAGAAGGTGGCTGATTGCGGCTGAAGAAGGAAGGAGCTGACTCGAGAAGACAGCAATTTGCCAATTGGTCAAGTTGCTGAATAAACAAATGCCTTCAGTTGTTGCAACTTGCTGTCTCCTCCAATCTGCTACAAGGAAGGCCAGAAATCCACTAATCCAAGCCTCTCCAAATCTTTATAAATAGTCAGCCAATAGCAGTAGTTAAAGAGGACAGATTGGGTTGTTAGAATCAGTTACAAAGACAGTAGTTAAGTAGTTAGTTGGTTAGAAACAGGGTAGTAGCAAGAATAAGAGTGCAAACTGTCACTCTGTCAAATGGTGAACGCCACTCGCCAAAGTGAGAAGATAGTAACTATCCCTGCTACCATCTTTCCCTTTTATCCTCTAACCTTTTGATCTTGAATATGTCTTATCTTTTGCACTTCGTTGCTCTCATGTTTAACTCAATAAACATGAGTATCTAACTCAATTAAGGGTTCAATCTCTACTATTTTTATATGAAGGTTTTGATTCAGTTTTCCTTGATGAGACATTGTTTTTAGTTTAAGTGCTTTAATTAATTTTTTGATTAAACTGGCCACTTAATTAATTGTGCATGCATGTTATGGAGATCTGAGAGGGCAAACATAACTAGAACGGTTTAAATTAGTCTATGACAAAAGTGGAAATCTACCATTTGCTTTCAATCGTTAATGAAAGTTAGGTGATTGGCATAGGTGATGAATAGGGCTTAAGAACTCAATGGCTTAGATTAATCTTGACAATCTGACTGAGAGGTAGATCATTTAGTAATCTAGGACTCTTTATGCTATCTAAGAGGAATTGCAAAGAATAAATGTACCGAATCAAATAATAAATCATACACTACATGATTATTTGAATCAAAACTCTATCATAAAGGGAGGAGGGTGATTGAACCTTCTGTCTCTTCACTCTATCAAGTGAATATTCTCACTCTCCTAAGTGATAAATCTGTTCAACTCTTTTACTGTTCTTTTCTTGCACTTTAATCAGATTTTGAGTGGTTGACTGTCATCTCTGTGGAACGACCCTACTTACCACTAGATAATAATTTTAAGTAGGTTTTATAAATATTCTATTGCGGGTGAAATCAACAACGGTCCATTTCGACCACCAAATTATAAGGAGGAAAAAATTATGCAGAGAATAAGAGGATATGAAAAAAAATAGATAATAGTGAAAATTGTTGTTTGGATGGAAAACTTAAAAGATATGAGTAACATGGGTAGAAATATTCAGAGAGGCCCTTATAAAAAATATTAAGAAAATACTTTTAATATATATAAAGTCATAAATCAACAAAACAAAAAAGATAGACAATGAGTTAAATTGCAAGATTTCTAATATTGAAAATTATTCTAAATGTACTTAAAATAACAAAATACATTGACATGAAAAATTACACTATACCAATTTTTACCATTAATATTATTTTTTTTACACATCACTCAATCGGAGATGTCATATAATAACCAAGTCATTAAACTCACATATATCTTGAACAATCCGCAAACGTGCGGGGCAAACACTAATTATATATTAAAGTAGAGTTTTCAATCAAACACATGGCGCAAATTTAGATAGGCTAATCCACATGGCAGAAAATTAGATAGCCAAGTCCACATGTCACAATCACATCGCTCCATCATTTAATGGTAATTCTTTTAATGTAAAATTGTAAATTTATAGATAAAGAGTAAATTAACTAAAAAAACTAAAGGAAAAAAAGTTAAATTATCGACAACCCTAATAAAAAATTAGGCATACCCAACCGACAATTTATACCCTAAGAAAGATTCAGTCTATAAATGTTAATACCTCCTAATCAAAAATTCATACTGCACGCGTATTGATGCATTTGGTACTTTTTATTAATGATAATTTTTATTTATAAATCCGTAAAATCTATATAAAATAATCAATTTTCCCAGTTTAATTTTTTTTTCATTAACCATGCAAATTTATAAACAATATTTTTATTTAGAAGGGTAACCAACCGCTTAGCAAATCCATAAAATCTATATAGAGAATCAATTTTATCTGATTTAATTTCTTTTAATTAATCACACAAATTTATAATCAATAGGTTCTATTTAGAAGAGTAACCAGCCGCTTTATCATCATAACATTATTATTACTACTTTTTGATTTTAAGAAAAGAACATAGATGGGATTATATTTTTGAAAAATTGCAACAAAATTTATGTTGCATCCAACTTGATTGAAAATATAGATCCAAAGTTGTTTTACTATGTTGTTACATAAGTGAAAATCAAAACGCAAAGAAAAAACAGATTACATGAAACAAAATAGCTTAAACGAATTCAAAGGCCCGTGACACATGGTCTCTTTTTCAAGTTTTTAACAATCAAAGTCTAGCCTAACACTGATGATTGTCGAGGCTTTACAGACGCAGAGTTTGTTGACAAGATTCTATTTTAGAACTACCAAGCAATTCTCCACACACCTGAAATTGATATTCACAACCGGTTTCAATTGCTTTCATCAAGGGATTATTATGATGGTGGCTGCATAATAATTTAAAGTGATAAAAACGTAAATAGTCATCTCCATCACATGCAGTCAGGCATAATTACATTCATCAAATTTTAGGAAAATTCTCAAAAATGATACAATCACAACTCCAAAATAACCTGTGGATACTTTTTATTTGCAGTCACGTTAATAGCCAGCTCTTTTTTTACTGACAATTCAATCGAGATGTTGACTAAAGAAGGGTAATTAAGCGTATAAGACTTTCAAGAATCTGTACATTTGGTCAATGCACCGTTTCATCAAATCCAACTAACTAAAGAAGAGTCAATTCACCTTTTTATAGTTGATCATTTCTAAAGAAGCTGCACATTAATTACTTTCTGTTCATATTATAATGCCAAATGATTTCTTATTTCCTTAACAAGATCACAGAATCATTGATATCATATGGGAGTGATGCCACAGGCAAGATTTCATTCAATTGAAATTATTTAAGATTGAGTGGATTCAATTTTGATTATGAAATCAAAGCAGGTTGAAAACTTAAAGTAAGATTTTTTTTTATTTATTTTTTTGGGAAAAAGAAACCAAGATATTAGTAAAAAAATGAAATAATTATTACAAATATTCATCGTGGAAAAAAAAAGAGATATTAGTGAAGAATGAAATAATTAATACAAATGTTTCAAGAAATCCCTTTTACCCTATTAAAGCAGAATACAGGATGTTGATGTGGCAACTTCTTATTAAAAATTTTTGGCTCCAAATGCACCATATTGCATTAACCATTCTGCCACGTGTCATCTCTTTTTAAAAGAAAAAAAAAATTCTTATCCAAAAAAACAAAAGCTACTTTACAAAAATAGCTACACAATTTTAACTCCTAACATTTATCATTTATCAATCAAATTAAAATAGTATTTAAATTTGTCCATAAACTTATCCCCTTTATTACTCCATATTCTTTCGTATGATTTCTGAATCGTTGTACTTTTCAATATTTTTTCTCCTTTGGCAGATAATTTTTTTATTTTTATAATTATTTTTTGCTAAAAAGAAAAAAAAACAAATGTGTAGCTATTTTATTTTTTCCAAATCAAGAATTCATTTATTTATTAACATAAAATTAAAGTAGAGGGGCGCCCGGGCATCTGCCTGGGCCAAGCATCTAGTACAACGATTAAAGAATGAAGAATGAAATAATTAATACAAATGTTTCAAGAAATAAAGCTTTAAAGAGATATCATCAAATTTAAAAGAGAAAAAAGAAGAAAATAGTGAAAACTATGCAACCAAGAAAAAGTATAGATACAAGATCTCCTACACCACGTTATACATCATTCACTAAGATTTTGAGATATGGCCTGATGGGTTCATCTAAGGCGGATTAAGGTATCAGTAAAAATTTTAAAAGAAAAGTAATAATTAAGTAGAGAACTGCAAAAAAAATATTATATAGTGGATTAGAAAGTGTTGTAAGATTAAGACGTAGGAGATCATGAGCAAAAAAATGAAGCAAACATTATATTATAGGAAAAATATGCGATTAAAATTGTAAAGAAACGTTACAAAAAGTATATAGAATGATGAAAAATAACAGTAAGTTTATGAAATAATGCAAAAATTTTCTGTTATAGGAAGAGTTTAGAAAATATGATACGGGTAGAAATATTTAAAGAGATCATTATGAAAAATTAAAAGATACTTTTAAAAGATATAAGTCATAAATCAAACAAAACAAAAAAGATGGACAATAATTTACATTAGACAATTTCGAATATTGAAAATTATTCCGAAGGTACTTAAAATAACAAAATACATTATAATACTAAAAATTCTACAATTACAATTTATATCATTAATATTATATTTTACATATATCATTTTGTCGGAAACGTCATACAACTGTTAAATCATTAAGCTAATATACATCTTGAACGACCCGCACAACGTGCGGGCTAAACGCTAGTAGCCTAAATATGCACGCAATTTGTTAACAGCACTAAATCATCACTTCTAGAGGGAAGCGCTCCAAGATTTTTAGTACTATGCTGCCATTTCACTTAAAATGGCAAACCGAAAAAGCTACAAATTTTGGCAGAACTTTCTTTTTCCCTTAGTCACTAATAGTACAAGTTTATAGAGGTTTCATTATCATTAGAGGAATTGCACAATGGTCGATCATCATTTCATTAAGATTACAATATAAAATAGTTGTCCGAAACTATTTGTCAGACTAATAATACAGATTCGATTCGAGTGAGTCCCTTTCAAAATAATCAATTCATTTTGATCAAGGAGGCTGTGACATTAACAAACAGAGGGCTCTGTTCTTTAGACATATAATCATTCAGTATTCCCTTGTACCTGGAGAAAACCTCCTCAATAATTTCTTCACCAAAGTGACGAACAAGCAAAGGCTCCGCTATAGCTCTTACGCATTTGGCAAGATTGTTTCCACCATCTCTAAACTTTCCATCTTCCAAAATTTCACCTTCATATGCATTCCAATGAATCTCCGAAGTCTCGAGGCGATCGATCTTGAAAGACCCTTCCAATTCGACTAGAGATCGAACTTGGCCCGGAGATGGTTTGTAATCAGGAATGTTAAATGAATCTAATTTCTCTTCTTCTACTAAACCCTGACATATCATGCATAAAAGTTTACTCTCACAAATTAAAATATGTAAACATAACTTTAAGAGAAACTTTATTAAATTACCTCTGAAACCATTTCCCTAAGAGCCATAGCTAAAAGCTCCCAAAAATAACTGCCTTCCGTACTGCAAGGATTCTCACTTTTTCTTCCCTGCAATGCCAAAACCATGCGGCCACCAGTCACCATTTCTTCTGAACGACATCTTAGAAAAGCCGAAAAATCCTTCTCAAATGGCTTCACATATACACTTATAACACTTTGAGGACTTGAATTTGTTATATGAATGTTTCCCTTGTTTGCTTCTTCCATTTCAGGAACCTGCCAACAAAAATTTAGCTTAGAAAAGATGTTCTATGTAGTTTTGAATCTTTTTGATTACTCCATTCCTCCCGAAAAGAAAACTCTTGGAATAGGGCTATATATGTACCTGTGAAATCCAGTGGAGACTTTAAGATGAGTAAACAAAATGAAGACTTTTGGAGGGGAAGAGCTTTTGATACAACGAACCAGGAACTCCAGTCACAAAACACTGCCCAAAACCAGCTTCCATTTCGTTCCTTAGTTTCTCTTGGAATTCAGGCACTGATTTGAAAATGGTGTTGAAATCGTTACTAGGTAGATCGTTCAAGAAAATCTGGTATTCTGGAGATTCAAGGCCTAAAGTTTTGCGCCTTTTATCGACGGTTTTGATTAGGTCGAAAACCACCATGAAAGTGTTAGGTCCAGAAGAACATCCCAAATCCGCAATGCACCAGGTTTTGGGAGAAATGGTGTTGTAGAGATCTGTGATGGCTGCTTCTGTTATCGGCCTTGTCATTAGTATCACTTCCGTAAAAAAAGAAGAAAACATCTCACAAACAACTTATCATATCAGACTCTGATGTTCCTGATTTATGAATCCTTGTAATTTCACAAAAGCCTTGTAATTTTTGTCACGTCAAATTCAAATATGAAATGTTAAATCAAATTATTAATAGCCCGTCGTAGTTTATATATCAGTCACTTAGGTAATAAATAACGAAGGTGCGACGAAGGGACTATTACAAAAATTTGCATAATATACATGTACCTGGAGAAATGAATTGTTTGCATAACTATTTTCGCCAGTGCCTTCATTCATGCGAATGACATCAGTTGTCACTTCCATAGCTTGCAACCAAACTTCTGTTCACTCACTGTACCAACAAAAACAACTGGTTTTGGGCCTCTTTTAGTTATGCCAATTGAGATATTAGCGTGATTTGAGGTGTGGAAAACGTATGGTGTTAGTGCAGCCTAACATATCCTCAAAAAACTTGTATGGGAAAGGTGGGTCAGATAATCAGATTAACTCCGACAAAAGTTATCCAAAAATGGAATTTATTTTTTTTTTTTATATTTTATCTTCTTGAAATGGTCCAAAAATGGATTTGAGCCAGCAGGTTGCTGCTGTCTCCTGAAGAGGTTCTTCCCTCATTAAAAAAATAATAATAATAAAGGAAGACTTTTTTCTTTTGATTTTGTAAGGAATACTTTCCAACGTTTACACTCTATTTACGAATTTCATCAGAAAAATCCACATTTGAAACAATTGGAAACACCAAAATCCATATTAATTAGAGTAGTAATTCCGGAAGTGAATTTACGGACCGAGGATACACTGAAGAGTGAAGGGATGGAAGCACAAGCCATGATCAGCAGCTTTTTAGTCGTTCATCTATCACTTCTACAAGGAGAATCAATTATGTCTGAAAAAAAAAAAAAAACCTTCTATGATTCAGTTGATTTACTTTTCGATGTGGGACGATAGTTCTAAACACTTTAGAAGGTTGTTATTCGCATGTAGGGGTTTTTTCTTTTGTTGATGGAAGGGAAATGATGCTCCCCTTTGAACTGCATAGATCGATGGATGATGGTTCTATTACTGCGAGGAAACCTATCATTTTTATGTAAAGACAATTGTGATAACGACAGAAAATCAGAACAATCATCACGAGTGACGACAAATGTACTTTTCCTCCTTCTCAAGATAAGATAGGCGAAATAATAAGTGATAAATTGCCGAAGATGATGAATAGCAAGAGTTGTGAAAGAATTAGAAGATATTTTGTGTATTTACAAAAATATTGGAATTTTCGAATTTTTGGAAACTACACATTAAAAATATTTGTTTTGGATATGTTTTAATTTTTTTTATTATATAATAATGCCAGCCAATATTAAATTAAGCAAGTGTCCTAACCTTCTTGCATCTTTTGCTGCTGCGATTGCATAGACTTGATGTATCACCATCGGTTAAAGCGTGGTTAGAACATGATATAATCAGAATTTCTTATCCACGATTTGTAATAGTTTTGACCTAAGGCGTTGGTCTCCTTTTTTATACCAAAAAAAAAAAATAAAGATAAAGTCACGCATTTTAAATAATGTAAACAATGTAATTTCTCTTTTATCATTTCTATAACAACTCATCGTTCACTCTTTTATTTCTCTCGACTTCTAGGAAGTTTTAATATGAATTTTCCTTTCAGATGGTTTTAAGCATTTCAAGGCAAATGACAACAAGTTCTACTGCCTTGGTAGTGAACTAAATGCATCCCCGACGACCCTACTAAATCTTTATAAAGCTGCGCAAGTGAGATTTCCAGGGAAAGTGTTCTTGAAGAAGCTGAAAATTTCTCCTTTGACTTCCTCAAGGAGAAGATTTCACACAATGAAATCGTGGATAAATGGGTTAGATCCAAGGACATTGCAGGAGAGGTAACATATGTATATGAGACCATATATAATTAGCAAATATTTTTAAGCCACTACATTTTTATCAAACATGGAAGAAAAATTATATAACTTAATAGGATGAGAATTGAATGACATTTAATAGTTAGGTTGCTGTCCTTTCTAGTAATATATTAGGGTTCAATTCCCATCAGGAGTTGTAATGGGGGTTTTACCCATATTTAAATAGGGTGATTTGGGGTGGATATTTTTTTTAAAATATATATATATATATATAACTTAATAGGATAATAATTCATAGAAAAAAATGATAAGGAAAAAATAACAAAGAATTGATTATAACTATTCATTTTTAACATTTTTTATTTGGGGTAAATATTTAAGGTTAGGGCATAATTTAGATAATTGACAACTCATTCTTTGTAACTTTTCCTTATAAATTTTTCTTGTACGTATCATTACTCCTTGATTAACCAGTAACCACCAAAGTAGTTGAGCTTCTAGTTTTATAGAAATTTATTGCAATTTCATACTCCCTCTATCCCAAAATTATTGTCCAGTTTGAGATCTCACTTTTAGTATAATTTGAACTAAAAATGAAAACTCAAACTGGACAATAAATATGGGACGGAGGGAATATAAAAGTAAATCGCCACTAGCGCTCAACAAGAAACACAATTTAGCTGCGATTTATTGGATTAGAATCTGAAGCCACTCCCTTAACAAAAAAATCTCTTATCCACTGAACAAAATGTTTAGAATAATAAACAAGACAAAATCCCTTAAAGAAGATCTTCATGATTTACCATAATCTAATACTACTAAGTTACTAAACTATTCAAGTATACACTATTTCTGGTTTATGTATAGTAGTTCCTAGTAAGTCTAAACATGTTGTATTACTAAGACCAGTGAAGAAAGATCCGGTTTCTTTCTCCTTCACAATCAGTATCCTTAAGTGGATCATTATCATATAACCACCCAGTAACCAGAGAATGCCACTTTATCCGAGCTTCAGACCTTTGCCGGACGACAAAACCCGTCACTCCTGCTTTAATTAGCTTCCAAGAAGGCATCGAAAATTCGGAAAAATTTCATCTGTTCTCTGTTTTAACAATTTTTTTTAAAAAAAAAAAGGAAAGAAAAAGAAAAAATGCGAGAACAACAAAGGTCGAGAGGATGTTAGCGTGGATAGATCTAAACAGAAGAAGGATGCAATTAGGGTTCCAGATCTGCAATCAGAGGAGTTTGTAAGAATTGGGGATGAAGTTCAAGTTTCGTCTGGCAATAGGAAGGTAGCAGTTAAAGAGATTCCGAATTTGACTACACCAACAGAAGTAACAGGTTCTCAAATGCGTCAAACCCCCAGTATTGGGCATAGCAGTGAAAAGAAGCAAGGCGAAGTTGAGCTACTGGGGCGAGATCCGACTGCTAAGCGCCAATTGCAATGGCCAGAGATGATAGAACGAGACGGGATGCAAGGAGTCTGGGCTAAGACTGATACAAATAAATTCAAAGCACCCTCAGGCAAATTGCAGTTCATACCGCCAAAGGAGGTGGCTGGACAGAGCATAGCTCAGATGCAGATGGAGGATGTTAAAACTGAAGCGGAATACTGGGAATCTTCTATTGCATGTTTTGTACTAGGTGCTCATCCACCAATAGGTGTTATGGAAAGATATTTCCACAAGCTCTGGGGAAACCTAGGCATTGATAAGGTAATTCTCCTGCCTAGTGGGCTTTTTGTTGTTAGATTTACAACCTTGAACGCTAGAGATACAGTGCTAAATGTAAATTTCTACCACTTTGGGTCAAAGCCCTTAATAGTGAAACCTAGGGATGTAGAAAAAGGGATCAATTATAATGATGTTGAGTATGGCTTGGAAGTTAAGTTCTGGAATCTTAATTGCCTTAGCAGATTGGTAAGTGCAATTGGAACTCCAATTTTAGCAGACGATTATACTGTTAGAAAGGAGAGAGTTCAGTTTGCTAGGGTTCTGGTTGAAGTGAAAATAGCAGCTGCTGTACCTGATAAACTGGTCTTTGAGGATGAGAAGGGGAATGTAAAGGTACAGAAAATAGTATATGAATGGCTCCCCACTAAATCTGATCACTGTTCAGAATATGGCCACCTCACTGATAAGTGCAGACTTAAATTGAGGAAAGAAGAAGATAAACCCAAACAACCAGTGGCAACTTGGAAAAAAGTGGAAAAAAAAAGGATGAAGGACGAAATAACGCTGCCAAGACCATAGCAACTGATGACAACCAAAGGAATCCAATTGTGAGAAGAAAAGATCAATCCTCAAGTGAGATGAGTACCATCAACAGTAATGGGCAGCCTGCAACTAGCTTTCATGAGGAAGGAAACCTAGAGAAGATAAAGGGGGTTCAGAGTGGTGAAGTTGAGAATGTGGTAACTACTGTGGAGAGTTCTATAAGCATTGGAGCAAAGGAGGGATTAGTGATAGATCCTGGTCCAAGTTCCTATGAGTAGCATATTCTCTTGGAATGTAAGGGGCCTCAACTCTCCCCTTAAGCAGCAAGAAATCTGCAAAAGAGTGAATGACCGGAAAAATAGTATGATATGTTTAGTGGAAACAAAGATGACTAGACAAAGAGGAGAGCAATTTTTGCAAATTCGTTGGAAGGGGTGGTAGTGGTGCACTAATTACGATAGTCACGAAAGGGGAAGGATAATGATACTTTGGAACAATGATATAGAGGTACAAGTATTAAATCAGAGTTCGCAGATGATTCATGCCTTCTGCAAGACAAAGCAAGGAAACAGGCCGTTTTATTTTACAGGAATTTATGCATCAAATGAACAGAGGAAAGATCTCAGTTGTGGATGATGTTAATAGGGCTCTCAAATAGTATTGGAGACCCCTAGTTAGTGATGGGGGATTTCAATAGCATCTTGAAGCCTGAGGAAAAATTAGGGGGGAAGCCTGTAGTGCTCCAGGACTTCGAAGAATTTCAATGGAGTATGGAAGAATGTGGTTTACGGGACCTAACCAGAAAAGGAAGATGTTCACATGGTGCAACCAAAGAGTAGGAACTGAAAGGATATACGCCAAGCTAGACAGAGCATTGGTCAATGGTGAATGGATTGATCAATATGCAGAGTCTATAGCAACCGTATTGATGAAAGGAGTATCGGATCACTCACCACTTGAGGTCCAGTTCAAGGTAGAAATGCAGAAGAGGAGAAGTGCTTTTAGATTTTTCAACATGTGGTGTCTATCCACTGATTTTCAGAGAACAGTGGAAAGGAGTTGGGCAGAAAAAGTGGAAGGCACTTGTATGTATCAATTATGCCAGAAGTTGAAAAGGTTCAAAGTGTCCATTGAAGCAGCTTAACAGAATACAATTTGCGGTCATAGTGGAGAAAGCAAACAGAGAAGAGATGTAACTGGAAGTTATGCAACAAAAACTCAGCCTTGATCCCAGTGACGTTGATTTGCAGGTTGAAGAACGGAAACTATATAATCAGTATATTGTGTCCAGAAAAGCTTCAAACAGTTTCCTGCAGCAGAAATCTAAGGAAACTTGGCTTGGTGAAGGAGATGCCAATACGAAATTCTTTCATACATCTTTAAAGGTTAAAGCAATGAAAAGTAGAATCTGGAGAGTACAAGAGGAGAATGGTAGGGAGATTACTGATTAGAAAGGCATCGAAGAGTATTTCGTTTGCTTCTTCAGAGAACTATTAGGGAAGACAAGCAGGAGAGAACCAGCGAAGGAAGAAATGTTTAAGGCTGGGCCTGTACTGTCAGTGGAGCATCAAGTGAGACTTATACAACCAATCCAGAGTGGCGAAATCAAAAAAAGCCATCTTGGACATGGATGTGAACAAAAGTCCAGGACCCGATGGCTATGGCTCGGGGTTTTTCAAAGGAGCTTGGACTACAGTGGAGCACGACGTGGTGTCAGCTGTCAAGGAGTTCTTCAGTACAGGTCAGATACTCAAACAGCTTAACTCAACTTTAATTACTTTGATCCCTAAAGTTGATAATCCTTGTAATGCAAGCCAGTTTAGACCTATATCCTACTGTAACATTATTTATAAGTGCATTTCGAAAATTTTATGTAATAGAATGAGTAGTATCATGCCTGTCTTAGTAGATGAAAACCAAACAGCTTTTGTAAAAGTTAGGCTAATTATGCATAATGTACTTATAACCCAAGAGTTGATTAGATTGTATAGGAGGAAAGGGGTTAGTAAGAGAATGATGATGAAAATTGACTTGAAAAAAGCATTTGATACTGTTGAGTGGGGATTCATAGATGATATGGTAGGTGGGTATGGATTCCCGGAGGAATTTAGGAAATGGATCATGGCATGTGTATCATCGCCATCGTTTTCGATAGCTGTTAATGGCTGCACTGCGGGCTTTTTTGCTGACAAGCGTGGATTAAGACAAGGCGATCCTGTTTCACCTCTTCTTTTCGTCCTAGTAATGGAATACCTTACCCGTAGCCTTAAGAAAGTTGCAGAAACAGGGTTTAGGTTTCATCCTATGTGCAAACAACTCAAACTGACTAATATCTGTTTTGCTGATGATCTAATGATCTTCTACAAAGCAGATGTTGAATCTATGAAGAAGATAATGGGGGTGTTAAGGCATTTTACGGGAACCACAGGTCTTGAGGCAAATGTGCAAAAGTAGGCTATTTACTTCGGTGGGGTTTGTGGGGTGCTGCAGGAGAAAATTGCTGATCTAGTTGAGTTTCCTGTAGCGGTTTTTCCTATGAAGTACCTTGGTGTTTCATTGTCACCCAAAAATGGTCCCAAGTAGAGTGTCAGGGGATCATAAACCGTATAACCGAAAGACTTAAGTGCTGGAGCACTCGGCATCTGTCCTAAGCCGGCAGATTGGTCTTAGTGAATTCAGTACTTATGTCGATGCATACGTACTGGGGTAGCATGTTTATCTTACCACAGAGTATAACAGGGATGGTGAATAGATTATGTAGAGAGTTTCTCTGGGGGGTTAAAGAAAATGGTAGGGTAGTTTCCTTGGTGGGATGGGAAGAGATTTGTAAGAAAAAGGTAGCTAGTGGATTGGGGATCAGGGACGCGAAACTCTGGAATAAAGCAGCCTTACTGAAGCAAGTGTGGCAGATAGCTTCACAGAAAGACGCGCTATGGATTAAATGGATTCATGGTGTTTATATCAAAAGCGCATCTTTCTGGGAAGTTGAGGCTAAAAGCGATGCCAGTTGGCAATGGAAGCAGCTTTTGAAGGTCAGGGATCAGGGGAAACTTGGTTTTGCCGGAAGTAGGTGGCTGGCTTCAAGCAATGGTAAATACACTGTGAAATCAGGGTATGCTTGGTTTATAGGGAATGAGACGAAAGTCAGGGACTTGCAGAGCATCTGGTCACGAATGAATGTACCAAAACACTCGTTCATTGCATGGCTTGCATGGAAAAAGAGGTTGTGGACAAAAGATAGGCTCATCTCAATGCATATGCAGTAAATGATAAACGCTGTCTGCTGTGTAAGCTACAGCTAGAAACTGTTGAACATCTATTTTTTCAGTGCATCTTTGCAGTAGTGGTATTGGAGAAACTTTTCAGATAGCTGGGATGCAGGAAAATAGCAGCAAGTGAAGCACGGTGGAGAATGCAAATTCTGAATATGTGGAAAGGACAGAAGATCAAAAGAAGGCTTCTTTGGGCAGTAATAGCTGCTTGTACATATCAGCTATGGGAGGAGAGAAATCGCAGGCATTTCCAGCAACTGGAGAGAAGCCCAGAACAAATCATGCTACTGATCAAAGATGAAATGAGAGGCCGCTTCTTGTACTGTCACAAGATGAAGAACAGAGCAGTAGCAGCAATCTTTGATAGGTACTGTGTTAGTTGGTTCTATAGAGAGACGTGTTAACAGTGTTTCTCCAACAGTTTTTGTAATAGGGGAATTGGAGCTTCTGTAATAGGGTGTTTTTGTAGCAGCCATGTAGATAGCAGAGTTGGTTTCTACTAAGTTGAGACTGTAAAGAACGGTCATGGTCCCGTTTTGGTGTGCCTTTCTTTATACATACATTTACCTTTTTCACCAATAATAATAATAATAATAATAATAATAACAACGTAAACTAAATTCTTATACAAGTTAGACATTAAATAAAATAAATTTTAAAATAAAACAAAAATAAAAATTACAAAATTTAATTAGTGATGACTACTAAAGCATAAATAAAGTAAATGTCAAATAAAATTTTTTAAAATAAAATAAAGTTTTATAAAAAATTATTACATAAAAAGAAAAGAAAAAATAGAAAAGAAAGAAAAGATAAGAAAAAAAGCTCATGAAGATTGAAAGCTAAACTAGCAGAAGGAATTGCGCAGGGAAAGTGGAAACCAGGGAAGATGGAATATGAGACAAAGACTGGATACAATATGTGGAGGGATCAAGGCCAAAGATTCAAAGAAGCAGAGATAGTCTGGAACAGACTATGCATCCCAAAGCACAGCTATATTGGGTGGCTGGCTTGTAAAGACAGGTTATTGACTAGTAACAGAATGAGGAAAATGAATATCAGGCTGGATCATGCTGAGTGTGTATTGTGTCAGGATAATGTGGAGGAATCTGCTAGTCATTTATTCTTCGAGTGTGGGTATTCTGAGAAACTGTTGAATGGAGTTAAGGAATGGTTGCATTTGGAACTGAGACAGAAGATGTTACAGCAGCTGGTAATACGGATTAAGAATGTGTATAGATATCAGAAAATGGAACAGAAACTGGCGTGTGGAGCATTAATGGCATGTGTTTATCACATCTGGATGGAGAGGAATGCAAGGAGATTCCAGCAAAAGCAGAAACAGGAGGAAGTTAGGCTGGTGGAAATTAAAAAGGAGTTGATGTATAGAGTTCAGTGCATCAGTTCAAAACTGAAAGCCAAAACTGTCAGATACTTAGACAGTATAACTAGCAATTTTGTATAGCAGTAGCAATAGATACAGATACAAGGTCATATGTATTGTACAGCTAGATTCAGTTTAATCAATACAATTCACCATTTACTCAAAAAAAAAAAAAAAAAAAAAAAAACTAGAACTGAGGGGCAAAACTTTATTAATCCTAACTAGATAGAGCAAAACTATAATGATAAAAATTAATTATTAACCGAAAATTGTTGATTAGCTGAGTTGTCTAACGGAACGACCAATTTCAAGCTCTGCTCATAAGTATAGTGACCTCTTAGAAATTTAAAAATTTAAAGTAATGAACGCATCGCAAACTTGCTAATAGTTTAGTGTCGTTCAGATCATAATGTGTAAGAAATATTACCGTTGTGCAAGATTAACGTGATTAATACCGACAAATTATACCGGGATCATGCATGTGCAACGGGGTGTAATTTTTTGGACCAAAACAAAACAAACAATTTTGACCAAATTACTCGACTTATTTTAAGATTGAAATATAAAAAAACAATAGGAACTTATACATGGGCTTGAACCATTTACATTGCGATACTGATCATTCGAAAAATGAACAAATAAAATCTGGAGCTTATGCTTTTCCAAGAAATAGCAAATGGCACGGAAAACTCAGAGCTTCTTAATATAAATTATGCTAAAATAAAAATATGGACAGAACAATCATTTAGGACAGAGTGCATAATAGTAGTATTTGTTTTTAGTTCTTACAATTGCTATGCAGAAAAAAAAAAAAAAAAGAAAGGAACAAAAAACAAAACTGAATATCTATATTTTAATGTTCTTATTGCATTACGTAGTAAATACACTTCATTGTCAAGTCCAGTATTTCATTTTTGCATTTTCTTGATAACTAAGCTCCTTTTATTCAAGCTCGTAGAACTACCTCTTTTTTAATTATGTGAATCCGAGTATAAAACCAAGTGGCTATTGGAAACATAAAATGTTACCTTAATTTGTATGTTCTTAATCTTGTCGGGATTTACTAATGGGCTGTTTTGTAATTGATGTGCATGGAATTGGTGACGGATAGTTTTGAGGAAAATTCGTCGGAGTCCTTAACACTTGTATTTTTGCTTCTAAGACACTATTAAGGAACATACTTGAGCTTGAAATCCGGCACGTTTAGAGAAAGTGTTTTTTTTTTTTTAAAGGTAACTATATATTAGTTAAGAAGAAGTACCTAACCTATTACGATGAATTCTATGGAATGCTAGACTATGTAATTTCACGACATCTTGCCTACTCACTTTAATTAGTGAACACGACTGATATGAAGAAATAGTAGTAACTAACAAAGAGATCACCTCCTGAGCCTCAAAAGGTATAAAAGTAGACCGTAAATCGCCAGTCAAAGCTTCACAGTCTGTGTAAACATGAAGTCAAGTGATTCCTAAATACAATGCCTCCTTCAATGCCAAACGACAAGTCATTGCCTCAGCTTGGAAAGGAGAAAATATACTTAGATCTACTACTTTGATTTGTGTCAACATACCGTGAGGTGATAGTATCTTCCAAGCACCAGGTACATTGCAGGATTGATGACTAAACGAACCATCAAATATGACTAGGGAATCTGCTGGACCCCTAGGCGATTGTGATGGTTGTGCATTAGTGGAGGACCTTCCAGCTCCCAGTCTCCTAAGGTTTTGTTTATGAAGAGTGACTTCATTTTGGATAAGTCTCCAAGATATTGCTGGATCATTAGATTGGTTTCGCCAAAATTTGTCATTCCTCTCGATCCAAATCCTCCAAGTGATGATTAAAAACAAATCAACATCTTCTTTTGTGGAATGAGACTGTGTCCAACTCATGAAGCATTCATGCAAGGAGTGTAGAATTGAAGATGGAGCCAAATAAAGAAAAAGCCAAGGTCCAAATTGCATGAGATGCTCCGCACTTAAAGAATAAGTGTAAGTTATCTTCCTCCTGTCTGCCACATCTGGGGCATAATGTGTCATGACTCTAAAATTTGGCGTGTTTAATACTAAGTAAATTGATGTGGATATTTATATGTAAATTGACGTGGCTAGTACAATAAAAATTCACCTAGCAATTCAAAAATAGGAATAAAATATAGTGGAGAAATATGAACACCTTTGCGTGTCTTAAAATTAGGATATGATTAACTTAACTAGGTTGATATTAAATTAAATTATGACACAATAATAAACTTTATGCCTTTAGAGATCCATCTTGAAATACCG
This sequence comes from Oldenlandia corymbosa var. corymbosa, assembly GCA_949775105.1. Taxonomy (NCBI): domain Eukaryota; kingdom Viridiplantae; phylum Streptophyta; class Magnoliopsida; order Gentianales; family Rubiaceae; genus Oldenlandia; species Oldenlandia corymbosa. The sequence continues at coordinate 6,165,193 of OX459123.1, forward strand.
AACATATAAATTAAGAGGGAACAAACCGGAGTAATTAATACAAGATATTAAATGAATAATGTTATCCCTCACACTGTTTTTTATTAATCATTAATATACGTAGTAGTATAACTTGGAAGCAAAGTTTTCCACATAATCCTTTGATTAGTTCTCCTTCATTGGAAGTATTTGGCCGCACAATCTACATTTCTATTCCATTCTAGGTGTTAAATGAATTGAAGCATTGAAGATAAAAATAATAAATAAATAAATAAGTGAAAAGGAGGGAGATTAGGTCGATCATGTCCACCTACGAAATCCTGCACATTTTGGATCAATTTAAAAGTGGCATGTGGGGCTGGTACAATGTTAGACAAAAGCTTTGAGCTACTAATTTGTTTCCTTCAGGTTTAGAAACCTTGAGAAAGTTGTAGGAAGCCTTAGTTTATATCCAATATCTATTAAACAATTGAACGTAATTAGTTTTCTAGATAAGAACCAAGTTAAAGAAGATATAACAATGACAAAATAATAGAATATGGGTGAAGGCAAACTAAGGCAGACTACAAGTAGGAGGTGTCAAGTTTCTGTATTTTTCTAAAACTCTTAGACAAGCAAGACGTAGGAATTAAGCTAGCTTGAAATAAAAGTTTGATCCATGTAAAGTCACATGCACCAGTTTAAGGAAAACCATTAGTTCTCTAGTATAAATACAAGCTCAGACTTCTTTCCACCAAGAGAAAAAAAAAATTAGAGAAAAGAAAACAGAGAAAAAAAAATAGGGAGAGCCAAGGCAAAGAACCCGTAGGATCAAGAAGCTCGTTTTCAGAACGTTGTCGTTAGCTACTTCGGTAAGCGCTGAAGCTTTTGATTTTCCATGGTTGTTTGATACTCTATTATGGTTATCCCGTTGATGCAAAATGTTGTGGAATGAAAATAGAAGGGTTAAGTACTATAAGGTTCGGGTAGTATAATAAAAGTTGTGTAAATTAGTTAATTTATCCTAGATGGGTTGTGTTGCTATGCAACTACTTGATAGTAATCAACTTTAAAATTAATCAAGCCTAGGAAAACCATGTCCGGTTAAGCCTTAGAGATCAGGTTATAAAACTTATTTAATCAATCATGAATAAAAAAAAGGAACTTGCAAGCATTAGTTTTAGTTTGTACGATTTTGATTGATTTAAACCCTCGAGTGTTGAGTTCTAATAAAACATCCGGATTAGAACGTATAATGATATTAAAGAAACATCAAATTATTCCAAGTTTTGTGGCCTCTAAAACATAAAACGGTTTCTGTAAAGTCAACTTAAATGGGTATCAACTTCAAATGAGGTAATCAAGTATATCATGGTTGGGATAGTTTGTTGCGGGGAATATTAAGTACTACGATAGGTCTTATATTTCACCAAGAAAACAGTAAAACCCACGTCTAATACCTCAGCATAAGGACTAGTAATTAATCCAAATTGTTGTTAATTTGATTAACCAAAAGTATTTAAAAAAAAGGAAAAATAAAAAAAAAGAGAGAAAAGGAAGTGGGTTAAACCAAACTTGTATTGGCTCTAATAGTTAGTCACAGTCCTAGCTAGTTAATTATATGGTGTCAAAAGGAAAAAGATAGGTAACAAATTAAAACTACACAGTTACCAATTACTATTACTATGTATAATTTCATTAGATAAAAGTTTCTAATAAAGAGAATAATATAAAAACATGCTTAAGCAATTAAAACTATAGAAAGTGAACTCTTGGAGTGTAGCTAAAATGGTGGAAAGTTTTGTAACAATTGGAATAATAAACCGAACACTTTTATTTTACATAATAGTACTAATAATAATAATAACCATAACACTGCTTCTAATTTGTTAATCTATTACTATTAGGATATATAGGTTACTGGTGGGTTGTCGAAGCCCCCAAAATAATTTACCAACTTAAACTGTAGATAGGATAAGTCAGGTCGATCCCACTGGGACGGTTAAACTTCAAATAACTGGAACACAAAATTGGAAAAACAAGAAAGAAAGTTGCAGAGTGTCACTCACTTGCACAAGTGGGTAAAGTCACTCAGGCAAGTGACTCTGCAGAACTAAAGACAAAGAAAGACAAATGGAACCTCACTCACGGGAGTGAGAATTCCGGCTCAAGGGACTGACTCAACAAACTGGATATTCATTCTCTTTTCCCTATGTAATCAAGTTGTAATCTTGCACTCTTTTGGTATGAATTCATGCTCATTCAGGTACTTATATATCTCTAAGTCACTTCCGATTTTTCCTAGAGGTATCTTTATGAACTCAATTAGACTATTTTCTAATGATTAATTAAGTCATAAAGTCATTAAGTTTTCAAGCCTTATATGAATGCTTATGCTAACCAAGTATATTCCTATCTCAATTAAAACCTTGGACTGTTACCTCCAAGTCATAAGTTGAAGCTAAATGATTCTGAACCTTGTTTACCCTTCCGGGATTCACTTAGTTCTGTGCACAATCAATCAAATGGCCAATTTAATCAAGAGGTAGATGAAAGCTTAACTTCAAAACACATCCGAATGCATTCACAAACTTAAATTACATAGGTTCCAGAGAATGAAATCTAATTAACTACACATACAAACTACAGAAAATACAAGAAAAGAAGTAAAGCATTGACAAGAAGCAAATCTGGATGGCTGAGCAACAGGTCACTCGCCTGAGTGACAAAGGTCACTCAGGCGAGTGAGGTCTGTTACTCCTCTTTTTCTGCTACTGGACTTCTTCTTCCTTTGGAGTTTTCTCCCCTCTCCACTCTCTTCTTCTCTCTCTGTGGTGTTTTGTGTGTTGTATATCCACTCAGATCTATGTTCATGCTGGGAATGCAGCTCCCTTTATAGAGCTTTGAAGCCGGTTCTTCTTCCAAGATAGCCTCCCCATGCTTGTGAATTATTTATTCCTCTCAATGCTTTGTGTCTTGAATCCGAGAATTGACTGGTCTCTTGCCCTTCTCCAGCACTGGTATCAGCTGTAACATTGATCATCATGGGCGGTTGGGAGTCTAACCAAGGGGACAAGCATGCCCTTGGATGAGACACACTTATTAACTCCCAATGTGTCTTGTGTCTTGGAGTTGCTTTTTGACCAACTCAGCCCTCATTTTAAATTGGAATCAGCAGCCCGATTATTTCTCCATAAGCCCCCATTTTCAGCATTTGTTCACTCCGGTCCTCACCTATTTAGAAACACAAAACTAGCTATGTAAAATGAACAAAATCTAAGAAACACCCCTAATTTCTAACTAATTAAAGAGCAAAATTGCAATGCTTTAATGTAACAATTTAACTGTTATCATTTACCACTAATTAATGGTTATGTGGAAAGGAATTAGAGTGTTATAGGTGGTAGAAGCCTTTTATACGAGGTAGTGTAACGTTTTTGAAAACCTTATTTGCAGATCGAGTGCACGAAGACGCTAAGCTGCTTAACGATACCTGTGAGTAATTCTCACTCTTTTAAAAACTGGGAGTATGAGAATATATATTTAAAAGTCACTACACACATGAGCACATTTTAAAGGTTATTGAAATATTAAATGCATATCGTTAGATGACCCGGAGGTGTACTTTATCGCCCCGGGGTATGTATTCTATGTGGCTTCTAAGTGTTATTGTATCTAAGACAAAATGATATTGTTATGTGCTTGAACGTACTTGATTGACTATGATCGTTGAATGTGTTGCTTCTGGTTGTGTACTTTATCACTCCAGGAAAACTATTGTTGTGATTGATTGATTGATGTAAAATAATGTGTGATTGTTACTTCGGTGGACTCTGTTCACTTGGAGCCTGGGCCCTGCCTTTGCTAGGCGAAGCCTTGCGGGCCAACATCGGGCTTGGTCGCCAAGTTAGCTTACCTCGGCTATTGTTGTCCGGATGGACATGGTGCTCATGAGTATCAATCGTGGCCACGGGTGTTGAGAAGGGATTGTTATTGATATGAAATTGTTGCCCGGATGGACGCTATCGTATTGTTGAAATCTGGCTTGGAGTCCCTCTCTGTACCACGTAGGCTCTTTGACGGCCCTTTCTAAGGTTTCCCCGTATCCATCCCATTGTTAAATGACCCATGTGAAATGTTTGATTGTTGCATGTTAAATTCTGTTTATGAAATTGTTTTACAGTTGAATAACATTTTTGTTTTTCAAAATGATTTATTATAAGTATCGTCGTAGTACATATAGTGTAAACTTCACTGAGCTCGGCACTCACTCTTTTTTTATATTTTATTCCCTATCCCACTCCCAGGATCGAGAGAGCTGGAAATCTAGTATGGGGACAAAAGACCGATTTACGAGGCGACGCTCGTTCGAAAGAACATAAATAGTTTATTATATTTCGCATGTGAAATATAATCCTTTTGGGTTTGTAGTTTGGTGAACAATAACTCGGGTTGGAGTTTTGTATTAACTCTTGAATTTTCGTTCGTATGTAATATAAGATTTGTGGGTTTGGTTATCGACTGTTAATCGAATCCTGGCGCGAGCCAGGTGGACGTCCTAACTGGCCCATTCGTATATATGTTCTAGAGTGGTGCTGGTCGGGCCGTCACATAATGAGTCCACTTGAACACCCCTTTTACAAAGTTCCGATCGTGTTGATAGAGCATTGAGTAATGCTCTCCAGAAAAGGAACATGTGCTTGGGTTGAACTCTAGAGTTCTAGAGGCTCTTCCAGGCTAATCTCTCTGCATTCTGGATAGCTGGGCATGGCATAGGTTGTGGAAGGAGAGTATTGGTGGCCAATTGATAACCTGACTTACAGTGTATTGACCATCCTCTGAATGAAGCCACGATAGCTTATCCTTGTGAGTCCTTGTCGGGTCTATAAAAATCCCTGTAATATAAGGGATAACATGATCCGGAAAGATAGTCTTGAGAGAGTTAATTTTCCATTTCCTATTAGGCTTTATGAATTTTTTTACTCTCATATTCGAGTGGGTAGCCCAGATGGACTCATTGCTAATGGGATTGGCTTGACTTGGAATCCAGTTTGCAGCAATGGGAATATCCTTCCGTGAGACAACCTTCCATTTTGTGTGCTAGTTAAGTAGCTCTGCTTTTCACATGATACTTTTAAATCCCCAGGATAGATCATTTGGAGGTCTCGGAGAAGGAAAGGAACCATTAGAACAATATTTAGCACGGATAAATTCTGGACAACAATGAAGTCGAAACAGACATAATCTTCCAAGCACGTTTTGCCAGTAGTACTTGATTGAATTCCTTCGGAACCTTTAAACCTAATCCACCACAAAACTGCAACTTTGTAATTTTCTTCTAAACCCTCCAATGGATTTTCTTATCTTGAGTGTCTCCTTTCCAAATGAAATAGCCAATGGTTTGATCTGCATTGTGAAGAGTATGAGAGGGGAGTTTAAAAACTCCCACTGGATACACCAACATTGAAGACATAGTCGATTCAGCCAAGGTTACTCTTCTAGATAAAGACAACAATATTGCTTTGCAGGAGGCAAATTTATTCCTGAGCTTGGTGAGGAACTCCTTGAAAATTACCTCCTTCTTCTCTTTGAAGTCCAGAGACATTCCGAAATATTTTCTTTGGAAAGGACCAGCTGGAATTTTGAGAGTAGAGTGAACAAAGTGTTGCATGTCCTATGGTGTATTTGCACTTAAAAAAATAGAAGACTTATTGAGATTTATCCGTTAACCAGAGAAGGTGGTATAATTCTCAAGTAGGCCTACCAGGGCTAAGACTGAAGATTCCTTGCACTCTATGAAGAATAGACTATCATCAGAATACATGAGGTGGCTTACTCTTGGAGCTGTATGGCTTATTTTCACTCCCAATCTTGGAAAGTTTTGAATTCTAGATCTTGTGGCTGAGGACAAGATCTGCTGGCAGAAGATAAAGAGATATGGAGATAATGGACATTCCTGCATGAAGTTCGATAGACTAATTTTGTAATTAATTATTTATGTCGCTTTTCAACTTGTGGTTTGAAAAGAGTGCATTGGTTAGAAGATCTACCACCGGGTTAACCCCTGATTAGACTATGACGTAATAGTTATGGTATACCCTAAAATATAATTGTTTAGTTATTTTTTAAAAACTATTCTCTTTTGATTTATTTTTTTGAAAAAACACCACAATAAATTGAGTAGTTAAAAACTTGAAATGGGACATCTATCTATATATTATACTAAAGCAAAAATTAGAGAGATAAAGTCTAAACTAATTTCCCTATGCCATGTAAGATTTAATCCTACCTGCCTTTTTAAGACATTTTTCTCTTTAGAAAATTTTTGTGGCATATTATCTTTATTAAATTCCCTACAAATCTTCAAACGTGATCTTGGAAATTAGATCTTAACAAGAAATTAACATAAAGAAGATTTGTATTTGAAAGATATAGTAGATTTTTAGAGTTGGATATATAGATTATTGGGAATAATTCCATAGTTTTTCCAAATCTTTTTTTTTTTTTTGGTTAAACTCGAATCTTATTTTAAATTAAAGATATAGCCAACCGCGGAAAACAACCTAATTTATGGTTGCTCCTACACAACTAACCTTGAACGGTTATGTTCCTATCTCATATCAATATATAAAATTCTTTTGACGCAAAAAAGTATGATTATGTGGGATGCAGCTATTTCTTCTATGATCTACTTCCAAGATTAATTATCATGTGATTAATACTAAGAAGGTTTAAATTTATTCAATCAGGTTTCTGACGCAGAGACCATGGTGTTCAATGAGAAGATTTACATTTGTTTAAAATCTTCTCATATTCGCATTAAATTTTCTGGAAAATTCATACTCATCAAAGATTTCCTCAAGCAGATGGAAAAAGAGAAGGTGGAGAAGAACCAGAGGGTGTCGGCAGTTGAGCTTCCATGAGACGCGGTCATCGAGGTACTTTCCAAGTTACCCATACGAACCATTTACGATTTAAATGTGTGCAAACTATTGAACTCCCTAATTTTGCTCTAAGCACTTCCTCCAGGATTTAATTGCGGAGAATCTGCTTATAGAACCCCCATATGCAATGTGAAGGGAAGACATAAATCTCCGCTATTTTGAACTTTAGCTCTTAAAAATTACATTTGTATTCATCGAAGCCGCTAAAGTGTTATCGCAATGAGCATCTTAATTATTGTCGGATATTTCTTTTCCAATATGTTCTGTCCTGGGTTGGCTTTAACTTAAACATTAGTGGAGTCTTTGTCTGAAACATTCAAACTTGATTTGGCTTTTGACTTATCCCTGTCAGCGTTGCTTGGAGATAACACTTATAATGGCTTTACTCGATTCTTGAAGCATTCAAACTTTGATCATTTAGTGCGATATCTGGAATTACCCACTATTCATCGAGGTGATCTCAGGTGCGCAGAATGAGAAAAAATTTCTGAAGAAGATCAACATCTTCTGTCTAATGGGAATTATTTTCAATCGACCTGCGGAGGAGAGAACTCTCCCGTTAAGTGTACATTGCTGCCAAACTTTCTAGAAGAGGTAGAGTACCTTCTCATGAAGAGCCTTTCTCAGTTCATTTGATTAAGGGAATGATTGATCAAGTTACGTGGCACTTTTAATATTTCGTGAGTTCAGGCGTATTAGGTAGAGCTACAGAGATCAAGTCTTTGTGGGATCGGCTAATCGGCTTGATGGTTTGATGGAAAAAATTCACACCACTCTGCTTTTTGTTGAGGCAGAGACACCCGATTTAGAGTGACATTGTATTCAGTTGGGAATGGCTTTAAGATAATGTTGAATTTCATTTCTTATTTGGTTTTGTTTCCATGATTTGTACCCATGTATATGGGTGTATTAAGGTTGATGATCACAATTTTCAAGTCATAATCCAATATTCGTATCTATTATTCACAATGCAATTTTGAATGTAAGTAGATGTCTTTTATATTAGATTTTCTTTATTTTATTAATTTTTCTGGCATTATGGTGACATGATTATTTTTCCTACCTCTGAGAAGAAAAATGTCAAGCATTATTTTAACTTGAATTAGTAGTGCGTTCTTAATCTATTTTTAAAACTTCATAAGAATGAAGAAGTTTATTAGTTACAATCATTTTTTGCGTTTGTTATACTCCTTAATGTTTGTAAGGATGTGTTTGGTCAAAATATTGGCAATAATGGATTGAAGTTGAGGAAGACCAAAATTTTCAGTGGGAGCTGGAAGACAATTTCGAAGACAATCATGACGATTTTTTTTTCAAGCGTAAATCTTCCAAGCCATAATGATTCATCTTCATTGTGTTCTTTAATATTGCATTTGAATAAAAAATTATTTATATGACTTGTGAATTATGATTTCTGTTTTTTTAAAATTAGGAGAGCATTTGTTTGGGACTTACCAATTCACATCTTAGACTCTTGAGTCCGAGACTAAAATCAATTAAAGTTCTGATTGTAGAAATGGTCCAAATCAAAACAAAAATTTTTGAATCATTCAATAATATTATTAATATTAGTCAAAATTGATTAAAGTTATTATCATTATTATTTGGCGATTGACGTTGGACTAGTAAATTAGACAAGTTTTGTTGAACTTTTAGATGTTAGTAGATTAGTATTATATAGATGCGCATGGAGCCAACTTTTAATTTCATTTTTAATTAGTTTTATCCTGCATGGAACTCTTTCCTTCTTTTGAAAAGTGAAAGTTGCAAAAGTATTTTATGAGAGGAAGAAAAATTCCCATCATTGCAGAAAATTATTCTAGGCACTTGGTGTTTAGTACATTTGAAAATAAGAAAATCTTAAAATGGCTATAATTAAGAAGAAATAAATGATTGAATGGAACATGCACAATAATTGTACAATTAGTTAAAAATACAACTTATTCATATTAAAACGTTTGAGAATTGGTATCATATCCACATAAAAACATTTGAGAATCCATGATACAAGTTAAATAAATATTATTAAGGGGAGAAAGATAGTAACACAATACATTTTCAATCATAAATATTTGCGTACTTCAGAGTTTAGGCGAATTGATTATAATAAATTGAAAAAAGAATCATTTAATTAAATAAATAAATAAAAGAAAAAATAACTAAAAATATAGTCCCTCCCGTCACACAAAAAAAAACATAGTTTAATTTAGAAATTCAATTTTGCTCTAGAAAAATGGTTCCATTTGAAAAAAAAGAGAAAAATCAAAACTACACTTCATAAAACGACCGAAAAGTCCATAATCCAAACCATCAAATAAAAAAATTACGATTTTTTTTCTTTGAAAACCCACACAGCCCATCAAAATATGTACTAAAAAAAAGATAAAAAAACACCTAGCCGACCAGAATCTTCAAATTATCTGGTATCAAAAACAAACTAGCCAATGATTTGTTATTCAAAGTGTTTGAATTCTCTTTAATTTATTTATTTTTTGTCCCGATGCTTGGCAAAATTGACAACTACAGACAATATAGGGAGAGATAATAACAAATATCAATCTACACGAGCAATTAAAACAATTAAAATAAATGGTGAAAAGCTTGAATTTAAACCGTAAACAAAATTTGAGAGTCATATTTTAGGAGCAAACAAATCATTTTATTAACAAAACATCACAATTGGAATTTGGTTAAAATTCTGATTCTATAAAATCTCTTGAATCACTGAGATCTCTCATAAATAGTTGAACACTTGTCATAAATTTTTCTCATCTCATTCCTCTTCTTGGATCTCTGTTGACAAGAACTAGGTAACATTATTATTTATATGGAGCAATTTCATGTGTTTTTATTATTTTTTTAAAAAATTAAAGTAATTTAAAGTGCAAGGTTGCAAGTCGAGAAACCGAGAGTTTTTTTACTTTAAGCTGTTCTTATTGAGTCCATGTACATATTTCAAGGTCTGATTATATTTTTCCATTACTTGAATACTTTGCACGTTTGTATAATAGTTTTATTATCTTAATTTAAAGTCGTGATGTTTAAATTTTTTATTTGCTTCATGATTAAAGATTCTTGACCACAGGATAATGGAGTCGCATGACAACTTTACAATCAGAAAAAATATTCACAAAAACAAATTTGTAAGTATATCCTAGGAATAATAAATCATATGATCTTTTTCTAAATAAAAATTTCAATATAACAAGTTGCAATCTATTGTTCGTGAAAATCATGTGGTAATGTTAAGAGAAGGGTCGTACAACTATTTGAATTATGCACGATTAAAAGTTGCGGAAAGATCCATTTTGTGAATTGGGTGCATGGTGCATGAAAGAAATTTTCTCGTGTGCCTATTGGTCGTTTTGAGAGATGAACAGTTGATTTTTTGAAATTCGGCACTGAAATTTTGAAAAGTCACTTAAACTTAATGCTTATGTATAGAAATACACATTTTGATTCTTCAAACATGATTAAAAATAGTTTTTCCTTCAAATTTCAATCATTTATATCACAATGTATTTCTTTTAATTGAATCACATGTGATTTAATTTCAGGCATTTCCTGAATCAAGTAATATTATTTAATCACATGTAAGGGAACTATAAATATAGAGGGCACATCAACCAGTGATACGGAGCTATGAGGTTGTATGAAGGGTATTTGACGGTATGAAATTTGGGAGAAAGAAAAGTAATCCCTGAAGTTGACAAGATTGTAGTGAATCTGGTGAAGACATGAGGGGAATAACCGAATGCTCACTCAGGATAAGAGAGTAGAATCCGAAAACTATCACAATAGAATTGAAACTTCTTCATTTGCCTGGAATCGCAAATAAGGGTGGAGCTCCATAAATATACAGCTTCTCCATGGCGGGCATTGAAAAAGTTACTTTTTAAAAAAAAATCATTGTAATTATAATTTTAATAGAATTTACTTTCTAACTAATTGTGTATAAAAATGTTTTGAAAAAAGTTGTGTATAGAACTAGCAATAAATAATTTGAGAAATAAAATTAGATCAATATGAATAAAAAATGTTTCTTCTAAAATTTAAAAATGAGCAAAAAATGATAAAGTTGGTTTATCAGCACCAACTTTATCATTTTTTGCCCCCTTAAAAATGCTTTATTTAAAAATGTTGTGTAACCGTCAACCACTTCTCCGACATGATCTCACATCTGCGATGGCAAGGAAGACAAAGAATCAGAGGGAAACAGCTACAAACAACAACGGTAAGCAACCAGATGAGGAAAAACGACATCCAATGGGCGAATTCACACTGAATTGTGGCATTTTGAAAGAGGTACCTAAACCTAACTCTGCAATTAATTTGTCTGAATTGCCATTAATGCTGAAGAGCTTAGGTAATAATCGCATAATTGCTATGGGGGAAGGTTCGGGAGTGAAGAAAAGGAATAATAACACTGAATCTGATAAGGAAACACAATTTACTGAGCCAAATGTATGGAATTCGTTCGACCCTAAATCACTGCAACAGTATGATAAGAAGCTGAGGTATATGGAGCCTAGGAAGATGAATGATCGTGCTATTAGCAAAATTACACAAGAAGAAGTGCAAACTGAGGTTGATTACTGGAAGTCTTCGGTATTATGCTATGTACTTGGAGCAAATCCTCCGTTTCCAGTAGTGAATGGATATATCAGAAGGAATTGGGGACGATTGGGAGTGGATAAAGTTTTGCTACTGGAAAATGGTATATTTGTGGTTAGATTCAAGACATTAGCAGCAAAAGAGGAAGTGCTGAAATTCAACCTGTACCACTTTGACAACAGGCCTTTCATTGTAAAGGATTGGTCAGTTGAGGAAGAGATTAATATGGATGAAATCTTAAAGGTACCAGTGTGGATTCAACTGCCAAAGTTGCCACTGAGATACTGGAATGCAACCTCACTCAGCAGAATTGCTAGTTCTGTTGGCAATCCAATTGAGATGGATGATATGACATCTCAAAAACTGAGAGCAGGTTATGCTCGTGTACTGATAGAGGTTGAAATAAAGGAGAAATTTTGGAAGATGTGGTACGGTTTGAAAATGAAAAAAGGGAATTGCAGGAACAGGAGATCAGATTTGAATGAAAGCCATTAAAGTGTCAAAATTGCAGAGGATATGGTCATGAAACTGAAAAATGCAGAGTTCCAGTTAAGAAGGTATGGCAACAAAGACTGCCAGAACAAGTGGAAGAGAGACAACCATTGAAGGATAAACAGCTAGAGAAAGAGGGAGAAGGAAAACAGAACCAACAAAACAGGCCTATGACAGTGACTATAACTAAAAGGCAAGAAGCAAACAGTAAGAATTGTATAAGATCACCTCAGAAAAGTGATAGGCAGGAAGTCAACATTAGCCCTGGTTCCAGTCAAGGAATAATGGAGGATGGAGTGCAAATTCTGAATCAGAAAGGCATCAGGATAGCTGAAGGAAGGTTAACTGACAAATTGAAATCAGTGAACTCTATATGTTATGATGATACTAGTCACCCTGATTCAGGGTCTAGGAATCATGAATAACATAAGTTCATGGAATGTAAGGGGACTTAACAGTCCCCTGAAACATAGGGAAATCACTAATTTCCTCTATGTTAATAAGGTTGGGATGGCAGGATTGATTGAGACCAAGCTAAATGGTGAAAATGTCGAGCAGTTAATGGCAAAAAAATGGACCAATTTTGATTATATCAGCAATCATTAGAATCAAGAGAAAGGCAGGATACTGTTGATATGGAAGAAAGGAGAATATGTAGTAGCAGTGAAAGCTATCACAAAATAGTTCATACACTGTTTGGTGCTAGAGCAAAGAAAGGAGTATTATTTGACAGTGGTGTATGTTGATCATACAGTTCAGGGCAGAAATCAACTTTGGCAGGAGCTGGTGGACTTAGCCAAAGGAATACATCAGCCTTGGATAATGATGGGTGATTATAATTGCCTTCTGAGTAATGAAGAAAAGCAGGGAGGAAGGAATGAAATCAGTTCTGATTCAGACAAATTTAAGGCTATGATTATGTGAATTATGGCAGATGCAAACATATGGTGGGGAATTTACTTGGAGCAATAAACAAGTAGGAGATCAAAGAATATGGGCTAAACTGGATAGAGTTCTTGTTAATGATGAATGGTTGACAAACTTTCCTCAAAGTTATGTCAACATTATACCTGCAGGAATTTCTGACCATTCAGCTTTAATGATGAAATGGGGAGAAGAGAAATTGGAAAATAGGAGATCATTCAAATTCTTTAATATGTGGATGGAACATAAAGATTTTGAAGCTGAGATAAGAGAAGGGTGGAGCAAGGAAATACAAGGAAATAAATAGTTTTGTCTGATACAAAAATAGAAGCTGTTGAAACCTTTGCTGAAAATTTTCAACAAACAGCACTTTGGAAAATGAAACTTGAAGATGCGCAGAAAAGATTACTGAGCAATCCAAGGGATGAGCTTATTCAGGAGGAGGAGAAAATAGTAACCAAAACATATTGTGAATATAGCAAGGTAGTAATCAGTTTTTGGAATCAAAAACTAAAGGATAGATGGATTCAGGAGGGAGATCTGAACACCAGATTCTTTCATGCTAGCATTCAGCAGAAGACTATCAGGAATAAGATCAGATCATTTGTGAATGAACAAGGGGAGCTGATAGAAGAATGGCCTGAAGTAGAACATCATTTCTTGCAGTACTACTAGCAGCTGTTAGGAACATGCTGGAAGAGAACAAAAGAAAAGAATGAAATTTTCAGATCAGGGATCACACTATCAATAGACTAGCAGTTTCTCATGACTGCAAACTTTACTCCAGCAGATGTAAAACAAGCTATGTTTGAGATTGATATCAATAAAAGTGCTGGTCTAGATGGCTTTGGCAGTGGTTTTTAAAGGAAAATGTGGCCAATAGTTGGAAATGCGGTGACTGATGCAGTATTGGAGTTCTTCAGTAAGGGGAAACTGCTCAAGCAATTGAATGCAACACTCATCTCTCTTATACCAAAAATAGAAGGGCCAAGAAATGCTGCAGAATTCAGACCAATATCCTGTTGCAATACAGTATACAAATGCATCTCCAAGATGCTGTGCAAGAGAATCAGTCTAATATTACCTGAATTGGTGGACCTCAATCAAGGTGCGTTTATCAAGCAGAGGTTAATCTTTCATAATATCATGTTAACCCAGGAGCTGATCAGGATGTACAGGAGAAAAAATGCTATACCAAGTTGTGTCATGAAGGTGGATTTAAAGAAGGCATTTGATTCAGTTCATTGGGATTTTATTGCAGAGATGTTAAAAGAATATGGATTCCCAAAAAGAGTGATCAACTGGATTATGGAATGTGTAACCATCAGTTCATACTCCTTGAACTTGAATGGTAGTATTACAGGTCACTTTGAGGGAAGAAGAGGACTGAGGCAGGGAGATCCTTTATCTCCATTACTATTTGTAATGGTAATGGAATATCTTACTAGATTGCTGAAAATGGAAGCAGAAAAGGAAGACTTTCAGTATCATCCCTATTGTGAAACCTTGAAGATTATTTCCCTTAGCTTTGCAGATGATCTACTAATATTCTATGGGACTGAAGTAGAAACAGTAAGGAAAATTAAAGTTGTGTTGAATCAATTTGAGGAGACAACTGGACTGTCTATCAATATCAGCAAATCTAGTTTATACTTTGGAGGACAAACAACAGAGGTGGAAATAGAAATCCAGCAGATTATGGGCTTTACAGTAGGCTAGTTCCCTATGAAATACTTAGGGTTGCCTATATCTCCTACATCATGGACAAAAGCTGAATGTCAAATCTTGATTGAAAAGATTACTGCCAGGATAAGCAGCTGGAGTTCAAGACACTTATCATATGCAAGAAGAGCTTTATTGGTTAACACAGTTCTGTTGAGCATCAACTCTTACTGGGCTAGTATTTTCTTGATTCCACAAAGTGTGATACAACAGGTTATGTAAATGCAGGAGGTACTTGTGGGGAACAAAGGACACTGGGAAAAGCTGGTCATTGGTGGCTTGGGATGATCTTTGCTGCAAGAAAAAGGAGGGTGGATTAAACATGAAAGAGCCAAGGACCTGGAATATGGCACTAATGGGCAAACGGTTATGGGATATAGCAAAGAATAAAGATAGCATGTGGGTAAAATGGGTGCATCACTACTATCTTAAAGGAAAGGACCTCTGGCAGTATAAATTACCTCATGATAGTAGCTGGCATATGAAGAAACTGATGAAGATCAAAGAATTGTTGAAAGCAGGAATACAAAGAGGGCAATGGTCAGTTACATCAACTAAACTATATACTGCTGGGAGTGGATATAACCTGTTAAGGGGGGAAAGAAGAAGATTTGCACCAGCAAGGATCATATGGAGCAACCTGAGTCTTCCTAAGCACAGCTTTATCAGTTGGTTAGCTTGGAAGAACAGGCTACTGACAGCCCAAAGGTTGATGGACTTGCAGTTGGTAGTAAGTGATAGTATATGTGGTTTATGTTAGAAGGCAGTTGATAGTGTTGAACATCTCTATTTCAGAGTGACTATGCACAGGAACTAATGATAGAACTCAGAAGATGGATGGACATCAGAACTGCTATCCAAGGACTGAATGCTCAAAGGTTGCTACAAATCTGGAAAAGAAGGAAGCTAAGACAGAGAATCTTATTTGCATGTCTAAATGCTACAATCTATGGCATCTGGATAGAGAGAAATGGAAGAAGGAATGGGCAGAAAGCAATGGCAGCAAAGGAATGAGCTGACAGAATCAAGCATGAGATCAGACAGAAAATTCAGTTTCAATGCAGGATCATTAGAGTTAATGACAGGAATTTTCTAGCTCAATTAGGTGTTTATTCAGACAATTTAAATACATGTAATAGATTAAATAGCATTGTACAGGTTGTGAAGTTAATACATGAATTCACTGTTTTACCAAAAAAAAAAAAGAGAGTGGAACATTGGGCCACCCACAATATTTATCTAAAGTTTCCAATTGTCTATATACAAACCTTCCGTAATATTATAAAATTTATGTTGTTATAAAAAAGTTCAATGGATAAAATTCTTCTTTCAAATTAAAGATATTATCATTTTAATAAAAACTGTAAAATATAGTTGGACTCATTTAATTTTTATAAGATGAGTTCGAAACCCAAGCCTTATGCTAATCAGCGGGTTGGCTTGGATACTAAACAACCATCTCTTTCATAAGTTTTACTAAATGTGAAAAAATTGATATAGGATTAAAACAAAAGTAATTAAACAACGATTGCAATATTACTAAACAAAATAAAATAATTGCTTTTTTTTTAAGGTAAACCACGGCGGTACTTGGCGGGCATCTCCCAATTTTATTGATAATAAAAGAAAAATTACATAGGCAGTGCTTAAGACTTACCCAAATAAAGAGAGTGTGTCGTACAAAGATTTACTAAAATCTCATGACAGCTCTATGTTTTAGTAACTAAGACGATGACTTACAAAGATTTATCAAAAATCCCATAGCATCTCATTTTTTGAAAGCATAAAAGAAAAATAAACTAAGAAAGTGTCTTGCAAAGGTTTAACATGAACCCCAGACACCTTTTTTTCCTCTAGAAGGAAACGTATAATTAGCTAAGTTAATCTAATTTCCTATCTATTTCACTATTAATATCAGATTGAGCGCAAATGCTATTTAACCCTTAGATAGGGAAAAGAGCATTTGTCAAGGAACCATTCACCTCTTAGTGTGGCTGGGAGGTTATCTTGATGAAGATATTGCTAAACCAACTATAGGACCAAATTTTGAAAGTGTTTTTATTAAAAAAAAAATCAAATTTTAATCCAAAAAAAATGAGCAGGATGGCTTGACACTAGAGAAATGTCCAAAAAAGATATTAATGGAACAAAAATAGTTGACTTTAACGAGTAAAAAGACACTCCTATCCTCAAAAATAAAATATTTATGACAATGGCTAAGTTAAAGTAAAAATAAATTATTAGATAGATAATAAGAAACAATTGAATCAAACGAACAAACGGGTTGAAAAATAAAAAATGAAATAAGGTAATAATGCATCGTATGTGAAAAAGAAAAGAGCAAAAGAATTGTACTGAAAAATAGGAGTTATTTTGAGACAAGGAATAAAGATCCTGATATATGATTAAAATATTAGTGATGTCAATTCCAGAACTATGTATGTAGTCTACAAACCACTATTGTATGATATTTAACCTTTCAATTCAAACTTCATTATTTTTTATTTTTATATATTCTTTTTTTTTTAATTTCTTAACAGTCCTCTTTGCGTTAAATAAATTATCAATGTATATATTCATATGGTAAAGTGTTGTTGATATTTGTAATTTATTTCTTCCAATGAAATCATTATACATTCTACAAAATTTATAAATAAAATATTAATATTTTTATTTCGCTTGTGTTGTAATGTCTATAGGTATATATCTTCCCCGTCCATCGGACGGATCTAACACCTAATGGTATATAACGGATAAAAATTATGTCGTTTCGAGCGATAAGCTTTAATAAAAAAAACACAAATTAAATGACATTTTCGTCCCTAATTAAAATTATGGTGTAATCATGACATAAGGCTTATGTCAAGTGAAGACCGCCTGGCCAATCAAATTGCGAGAAACTATTTGCCAAACGTGGCTTTTATATTAGCTTATAGATAAGGATTATAGGAGAAAAAGTTTATACAGTTACACTTCAAGTCCTTAGGAATTTTTGGAAGTAAATTTTTTTACACCTATTTTTTTAAACCTAATTAAAATTATGGTGTAATCATGATATAAGGCTTATGTCAAGTGACGACCGCCCGCCTAATCAGATTGCAAGATCAGATTGCGAGAAAATATTTGCCAAACGTGGCTTTTATATTAGCTTATAGATAAGGATTATAGGAGAAAAAGTTTATGCATTTACACTTCCAGTCCTTAGGAAGTTTTGGAAGTAAATTTTTTCACACCTATAATTTTAAATTAATAGACGGCTAAATAAAAATAAGAATATGATACATTTAGCATTAATTAATTTGATCCGGATGGAGAATTATTCATGGAGTATTTCTCCAGTGATCAAGGGATTAAATTAATGCCATGAATTTAATGAGGAAAAATTTGAAGAAACAATATGAGATGATTTCCAACGATTCCGAAAGTAACTATTTCTCTTCCAAAAATAATAATACTAGAGTTGTTAAAAACCAATCAATCAACAATCAACATCTATCTAAATAACTTAATAATAGAAAACCCAGAGAGAGGAAACTAGGATAGTTTTCCACTTGCCACATAGGACTGGTAATTTTCTCAAGTTTTTGATTTATTAAAAAGGAAAAAATTTCTCCACCCTAGATTCCCGCTTCCTTCAATCAAAACTCAAAACTACCACTCTAAAAATCTTCTCCCGATCTTAATCTTCTGATTTGGTTGGAAGATTTTTCAATTTTAAATCATAAAGTCTTTAAGATTTCATCCCCGATTTATTTTCATCTTCATCCGGTGATTTAGTTCAGATTAAAAATTTTTAATCTGGGATTGATATTTATCATGATTTCAATGCTTTTAATATTTGTGTATACTAAGATTGTTTTCTACTTGACATATAGGATTTACAATATTTTTTTCATTTTAAAATTTAGTAATTATAATAACTATTGATAATAACCAAATCAACCTTATTACTAACCGAATTGGACGCAAAGCATAAAAGATAATCATGAACTTTTGAGTTTAAATGAAAATTAAATAAAAAAGATAAAGATAAATCAATTATTATTCAATCTTTTGTAATCAAACTAAATCCCTATATTTTAGAGATTTCAATGTGTAAATTATTTCTCAATAAAACACTAAATAAAGCAACCTGATGTAATGTAACCATAGTTAAAAATTTTCAAACTAGAAATTGTAGGTGAATCTTCACTTACGAGTTCTCCATTTATTTTTCTTAAGGTTTTTCTTCTCCCCCTATCTAATTCTTTTTTCCATCAATCCCTTAGTCCAATTGGCTTAAGCACACAAATAAATGTAAAATGCTTTGTGGATTGTGATTAAATTGTTGAGGGTTAGCTGTTGAAAAATTTGTGAAGTTGTTATCATCGTCACACAGGTTCGTGTGAACACATACAAATCTTATATTATTTTGTATGTTTTTCTAATTTTTAAAAATCAATATTATCCTTTTTTTTTTCCTCCTGGTACAATTTTTTAGGGGATGCCGAATCGAGAAAACGGTAGCATCCGTGATTTGTTTTGGCAAAAAGACATTTTAGGGTGGTTTTGTTTTACCAAAAAGAGGATGTGCATATGATCACATCTTCCACGTACTAAGATGTGTTTAGGATTGTACGTGTATTATAGGGATTTAATCTATGATTGGAGCTTATCAGCAATAGCAAAGTTGCCCTTATATTGGCCAAAGGGGTTCTTCAGTTGGATGTAAAAGGCTGACTTAACTGATCAGTGCACTCATTTTTCGTAGATAATTAATTAATTAACCTGAAATTTTTGCGATAAATTTTTGCGGTTTTTAGGCAAAATGATCCTATAAGTTTAGTTAATCTGTTGAACACTATCTGGTCCATTTTATTTATCTCCCTTGCATGAATATTGTGTTTCTTTCATTTAATCTTAAAGTGTAAGAAATTTTCAATCCTCCGTAAGCATATTAAAATATTTTTCCTTTTCATTTCTATCCAAGCAGAAGTATTTGTCTTTAAAAAGATGTTAATTATTAGTAGTTTTTACTCATTAAGTTGTAAAAATAAATTTTTAAATCTTAATTTTTCAAATCCATTATCGAGGTTGTGGCGGATGCTTGGTTCGACTGAAAATCATGCATTGATCTCGTGGGCTAATTGTTATTTTTGAAAGCCAGTGATTATGCCCAATTTCTAATATTTTGGAATATTAAACATATTTTAATTCTTTCTTACTCCTTCCTTCTTGAAATTATTGTCCAGTTTAAATTTTTATTTTAATATAAATTAAACTAAAAATAAAAATCTAAATTGGATCATAATTTTAGGATGGAGGGATTTGTTTCATAGGTGACGTGTGTTTTTTGTGCATTGTGTTAGATGCTTCTGTATGCTAGCTAACCATACACGGAACAAGGAAAAATTAACTTGGATTGGAGTTTCAACTTTCCAATTCCAGATTTCCAACTTCAAAACTTGGATGAGAACTCCATGGACAAAAGTTGACGGGAGGGTGCTGATAGCTTCTTACACAAAAACCTTTGCTAAGCAAGTTTCGAGTGGGGCGTGCAACGTTGAAAGAATTTTGGTGTGGAATGGGATGTTTTTAAAAAAAAAAAATTGGGAAAGAGAAGTGCAATGTAATTTCTTTCCCATTTGAATAAGTTAATTTTTTCCCCATTTTTTTCCCATTTGCAAAAACTTTTCCCACCTCATGTGATTTTTTTGGAAAACTAAGACTCCAGCTCGGATTCAAAGGCTTTTGTGGCATTCTATTGTGAACACAGAGTTTGATGAGAAGAGGGGCACGTGATGGTTCCCGTTTTATGCAGCAGATGTGAAGCTGAAGTTGAAATAACACAACATTTGTTTCTAGATTGTGAATTTTCAAAAAAAAAAAAAAAAGTCATGGGAAGCATTTGGACGGCACGAAACAAAGCAGTCTGGGACAATCACAAAGAAGATCTAGTGGTAACTTGGGATCGTGCTAAGGAGGCACATGATTTCTATCTAAGTATGCAGCAGCAACCCTCGTGTGTTAGGCATGGTGATAGTTGTCATATGTTCAATATGGTCGATGATGATATGTTAGAGTTAGGAACACATCTGATATATGTAGATGGGTCATATCAAAGTAATGGTTGTCATGGGGCTGCTGCTTGGGAAATTTGGACTTCAACAGGGAAAAAATCAAAGAAAATGGCATCACATTTGCATCCATTTCTGCAGAGCAGTCGGAAGCCCTTGGCATTATGTACGCATTGCAAGAAGCTTTGGAGTTGAAGGTGCAAGTATGCAGGGTACACACAGATTGCAATTTACTACTAGAGCTTAAATGAAAGGAAGATATGCTGCCTTTAGAGATTAGAGATATTAGTAAAGATGTTCTTAGTTTTAAAAGTAAGTTTATTGATTGTAAAATAGTTAAGGATAGTAGAAATGAGGTAGATAACATCAACCAGGTAACTAGGTTGCTATCTAAAAATGTAACACTGTTTGCTTGACCATTATAATGAAATTAACCGTGCTTTTGTCGAGAAAAATAATAAATTAAGAGAATTATATGACCTGCTGAAATTTCCAGCTGTTAATATTATTTTAAACATTTTTTTTAATTTCGTTCTTATTTTTTTCTATAAAAATGTCCGAAAAAGGAAATATTTGTAGGAAAGTTGTAGTTGGCCTCCCACAGAGCCGAATGTTGTTTGAATTTTAAATAATTGGCTTAATACTCTGTAATTTGATTATTTTTCTTCTTTCTTTTATTCTTAGGAAGTGATTTGTACTGGAAGTCATTTTTCCTTCCATGCAGAGGGACATGAAAAAAGTTTTGCGGCCTTTATGTTTTGGGACTTTTTTCAAAGCATTCAATTACACATATGCGATGGTTGTAGATTTCCTATGTATAAGGTCTGGACAAGGAAATCTTTGCGGCCCTTATGTTTTGGAAAGTTTTTCGGGTAGATTATGCAACGGTACTAAGTTTCGTATCTTAAGATCTGACAATGTGTTATTAATGCAAAAGTCTCGGACAACTACATTGGAAAAGACGTATGCAATACTCGCATGTCTTTCTGCCTCTCCAAAACGAAATTTCCATTCAAATGAAGAGATAACAATCTTTCAATAATCATTTCTTTTGAAATGACAATTAACAAGAGAACAATCATTTTTTCCAGTTGGGTTGTATTTGCAACGTCTGATTTTAAGACTAGGTTAGTTATATATTTACTCTATCCAAAGTTACATCACAAAAAAAGACTTAAATTTTGATTTGCGTCGAAAACAGAGAGACGAGTAACAAGAAAACTAATATTGCGTGCAAAAAATACTACAACATCTATAATTATTCACTTTGTTTTTAATGCAAACTCGAAAAACTATTTTCTCTATATTCTTTTCTACCCCGTCCATCGGACGGGTTTAATACCTAGTATGGATGTTATGATATTGTAATAATCCATAAGTTCTAATTATTAGTCATTTCAAATTTATGCCAAAGGAGGAGTAAGATTTATTTTAGTGCAAAGATGAGAAATTTAGTTAAGGAGGTTCTCTCTTTCTTTAGCTTAGCCTAAACGTCCATCCACACACTATGCTCTAAATTGTCCTTTGCCAAATATAGGTTAAGTTTATCATTCTGTAACTTTTTTCTTGCGAATTCTGCACTGTTTGAGACGTTCAGTTACACTTTTTTTGGTGTGATTAATTAAGTGCTTTTTGCTTTATGCTCTGTGAAGCTTAAGAATTTATCCAGTTCCTCGCACAATTACACTATGTTCATGTAGATAATGAAGACGACGAGAAGTACTAGATTATGGGCCATTCCACTCCGATTATACTCTTCCAATTCAGTCACCAGAAATATACCATCAGCGCAGAATCTAATCCAAAATATGATAAATTACTGCAACCAAGGCGACCTCAACGGGGCCATTTCCGCCTTGAAGTCGATGCATCAGCATCAAGTTTTTGCCGACGCCGTGGTTTACACCCGTCTCATCAAGCTCTGCGTTTCCCACAAGGCCATCCACCACGCTAGAACCGTTCACCATCACGTCTTCTCCGATGGGTACGCCCCGAAAACGTTTCTCATCAATAGTTTATTGTCCATGTATGTGAAATTTGGGCTATTCCGGGAAGCCTGCGAGATGTTTGATCAAATACCCGAGAGAAACGTCGCGTCCTGGACCACTATGATCTCGGCTTACGCGGCGTGTAAGGACTATGGGTTTAAACGGAAGGCGTTGGAGATGTTAGTTTTGATGCTCAGAGATGGGGTCCAGCCCAATATGTATACTTACTCTTCGGTTCTGAGGGCGTGCAATGATCTCCGGCTTCTGTGGGAGATTCATTCTGGCATCTTGAAGGTCGGGCTAGAATCCGACATTTATGTAAGAAGTGCTCTGATTGATGTTTATTCGAAGTTGGGCAATGTGGAGAGTGCTATGGCTGTGTTTGATGAGATGCCCACTAATGATCTGGTTGTTTGGAATTCCATTATCGGAGGGTTTGCCCAGAATAGCCATGGTGATGTTGCACTGGATCTTTACAAAGCAATGAAAAGGGCTGGGTTCCAGGCTGAGGAGTCAACTCTGACAAGCGCTCTGAGGGGTTGTACTGCCTTGGCACTATTGGAAATTGGGAGACAGCTTCACGTCCATGTCCTCAAGTATGATCTCGACGTGATCCTCAACAATGCACTTCTTGACATGTACTGCAAATGTGGTAGCTTGGATGACGCCAAGCTAGTCTTTGGTCGTATGAGGGAAAAGGATGTCGTGTCTTGGAGCACGATGATCATGGGCTTGGCACAGAACGGTTTTAGCAGGCGAGCATTGGAATTGTTTGAGGAAATGAAGGCCTCCCACAAGATTGAACCAAACTACATCACCTTGTTAGGGGTTCTTTTTGCTTGTAGCCATGCTGGATTAGTAGATGTTGGGCAGCATTACTTCCATTCGATGAAACGGCTTTTTGGTATTGATCCGGGAAAAGAGCACTATGGTTGTATGGTTGATCTTCTAGGAAGAGCTGGGAAGCTTGACGAAGCTGTGCAGCTGATTCATTCCATGCCCTGTGAGCCAGATGCCGTGACATGGAGAGCATTACTCGGGGCTTGCAGGGTTCACCGCAATATGGATCTTGCAGCCTATGCAGCAAAACAAGTAATAAAACATGATCCTAACGAACCGGGAACTTACATTTTGTTATCTAATATCTATGCAAACTCTCAGAAATGGGATGAGATAACTGAAGTGCGAAAAGCGATGAGGCATAAAGGAATTAAGAAGGAACCTGGATGTAGTTGGATTGAAGTGGATAAACGCATCCATGCTTTCATAATGGGAGATGATTCCCACCCACAAATATTTAAAATTCGATGGGAGCTGAAACAGATAATTGGGAGGTTAAAAGAAGTGGGATATGTACCAGACACCAATTTTGTGTTGCAAGATCTTGAAGGGGAACAGATGGAAGACTCACTGCTCTACCATAGCGAAAAGATAGCAGTTGTATTTGGGTTAATGAGTTTGTCGAGCGGGAAGACAATCAGGATCAGGAAAAACCTGAGGATCTGTGGAGACTGCCATATCTTTGCCAAACTCTTAGCGAAAGTGGAGAACCGATGCATCGTTATTAGGGATCCAATTCGCTACCATCATTTTCAGGATGGACATTGCTCTTGTGGTGATTATTGGTAGCGTGTAAAGATCAAATGAGAACCTGCAGAAAAAGGCAAACCCTGTTGAAGGCAAGAGTTTTCTGTATATTGACATACATTGAATGTGAAAATTTCGGGGAAAAAAGAAAGATGTGTCTTTTCCTTTGTAGTTTAGAGGAAGAAGATTTTGCAATTGCAGGAGAAGGATGGATGAAGAAGAAACGAAGGAGGCAGTAATAGCATATGTGAAGAAGGGTTTCAAGCAAGCCGAGTCATCTTTCCCTGAAGAGGAACAACACAATCTTTAAAGCAGCTACAACTCCGGTAACTATCTCCTCCTGGAACTCCAATTCCTGGAATCGCTAGATAAATCGAAAGAAGATGATGGAGACACCATCAGGGCTGAGATCCATGGATGTCCGATGGGCATTCGATTTTACAACGAAGAACATGATGAGAAAAATACTAATATAGTGGGAAGGTTGAGAAGTTTGCTTTTACCCCTTCGGCTGTTTACTCTCAGTATTTTTTAAATTCACTGCTTCTCAAGTTGATGATCCCAGCAACCCGAAAATTTTTCTTGGTAAGTATGTTATTTATGATTTTCCTGGTCAGAAGGGAAAATCTTTCTTAGTATTCCCTCTGTCCTAAAATTATTGTTCAGTTTAAAATTATTGTTCAGTTTGAGATTGCACTTCTAGTACAATTTGAATTAAAAATAAAAACTCAAACTGGACAATAATTATGGAACGGAGCGAGTATGTTATTTATGATTTTCCTGGTCAGAAGGGAAAGGCGATCGAGACCACTGGCGGTGTTTTACTGAGGAAAGATGTTACGGGATCAAATTAGAAGCCGGATAGCCCCTGCTTAACTAGTAACACATTTTGAACTCCTCCTTAAGCCCTTTGGTATGAGGAGCAAGAATTAGGATTGGTGGCAAGAAGAGGACCACTTCAAAATTTTTTAGATGCCTTGAAGGTGTTGTAATACAAACTCATTTACAAGCTTACAAAATGATCAGAATCTCTGGATGAATTGCTATCAAAAATCTGCTAGCATCTGGTAAGATCTTTTACCAGCATGATTAGATTACTAGCGCATGTAGGTCTACGTATGCATTTCAGCTCTGATGCATCCACAAAAATATCTCTAACATGTCAAGCTTTTACCATGGAGCTTTTGCTTCTTCCAGGAACATTATCTCATCCCTGTTGAGATACTTTTTCAAAAGCTTTATATCAGAAGTACATCTCATCTTTACCTGCTGTGCTTCCTGAAGTCTAGCTTCAAGAGTTTTGACCTCTTCCTCGGCAAGATTAATCTGAAGTTTGGCCTGTTGGTATCTTTTAACACGCGGAGTATCACCTAATTGCTCTGCTAGTCCGGCAAGTTTGGTTATGCGAGCACGCAGGAATCCAAGTTCAATTCCCAAGAACTCGAACCCTGATAATGTTTTGTCACATATTGTAAAATCACTCTGGGGGGTGTAAATATTGCTAGATTTGATTGCATCGGCAACCTTGACTGTATCACATATAATATCAGCAGCTGATGCAGAGCTAAGGGTTTCAAGGAGACCACCATGCAGATATGATTTCTGGGCACGACAGAGCTCGTAGTACTTCAGCCGTACACTTTCAGGGATGTGGTAGTCCAAATTGATCCCGCTAACGATTATGCTGAAGTCCGCAAAATCTACAAAAGATGTCGATCTTTCACATTCCTCTTCTTCTTCCAAGTAGACTTTTCTCTTTCTTGTTTTCTCACGTCTCTTACCCTTCTCTTTTGTTACTTCTCCTTTTTGCCAATATAGTCAAATTTGAGAGTAACAATATTTTAGAAATGTAAGCATTAACATCAACAGGCCAAAATGAAGAGAAATGCCTTAAAATAAAAGGAAAGTCCCATTTATTTTACCAGATTTCGTATCACGCAAATTTCTATCCAACTCCAAAAGGCCAATGGCTCCATCCACTTCGCTTTGGTTAGTTCCTCTAACTATGAGAACCTGCACATATACAAATGGTTTTCTACAACTGCGAGAACATTTACAAAAATGCTCCTAGTCAAAGTTAAATCTGTTTAAAAGCATTAACCTTGAACTTGTAAGTTTCAACCAAATGGTAAACAACAGCATCGCCTTCAAGCAAGTTGTGTTCAACAGCAAAACGTCTCCAGCCCCCACTAAGCCCCGTTCGACTCGCAATGTACT
This sequence comes from Oldenlandia corymbosa var. corymbosa, assembly GCA_949775105.1. NCBI lineage: Eukaryota > Viridiplantae > Streptophyta > Magnoliopsida > Gentianales > Rubiaceae > Oldenlandia > Oldenlandia corymbosa. The sequence goes on from OX459123.1 coordinate 6,191,695, forward strand.
TTGCTTCGTATTCTTTCCCCTCTTCATCTTCCAAAATGAATAATGCATCACGATCTGGCAGGTACATTCTGCAAAAAGCTGTAGGAATCCCCTGGAGGAGTCCAACCAAATGTTAAGGATAAACGGAATAAATTGAATATGGGGAGACCTCAATTAGGCTGTACTTACCAACCAAAATACCTTTGTAACGTGGGAATGTAGCATAATTTTTACAAAGCTAGGGTACTGAACATCAAGATTCGCTCGAATTTCTTGTGCTCTTTCCACTGCAGAGGATGGAACCTCAAAATTATCACGGACCATTGCGAGCTCCAGTGTTTTTCTGTTTTATGTAATAATCCAAACAGAGGAGTGTCGGAGACAAATTTCTGAGGTTTACAACAAAAATAATGTAACTTCAACCAAAATTTAGAGTACCTCCTAGTTGCCCGCGGGCTTCTTCTGATTGCCTGCTCCAATTAGCTCAATCATAATCCATCAACAAAAATATAGCTCATGAATATTACATATGAACATTCAAGTTGGAAAACAAGTGAATAAACAACAAAGTGGACTACGATTTTTTCTGGGATGGAGGGAGTATAAATTTGGGATTTTGAGAAGAATGAAGTGAATCACATCTCTATCTCTCCCCAAAATCAGTTCCATGGACGTTTTTTTTTTTTTAATATTAATCTAGTCCAGCAGCCCTGCATGCAATATATACATTATGGTGAAAGCACATCTTCAGTTTATATGATCCAAAGGCGGAAAATTTGATGATCCTTAGCATATTAACAAACCATAGACAGTTAAAAAACAGAGTACTTTGTCTTTGTCCAAGGTGAATCATGAGAATTTCAAACGACCACTGACTGTGCTTTTGTGGAATTATCTTCGAAGCCAAATGCATGCAGAAACAGTAGAAATCAAAACATGGTACTACAAGACATCGTAAAACCTGAGTACAAACAGAGGAATGAGTGACTGGTGTTCCTTTTGAGGCCAGATACTGAGTGAGAGTCATTTGATCTTCTTCATCAATATCTAAAGAGGGTTCAACTCTATCTTCTTGTTGACCATCTTCTTCTTCTTCCTCAACTGCTTCCTCTTTCATTTCTCTCCCCATCTGAATCAAGATTTTGAGAAACTCAAAAGAGCAGAAAAGAGAGAGAACTGAAGTGGTTATGAACTAGGCTAAAAAGTAAGGCTCAAAATGTTGCATTAATACGTGTTAAAAATTTATATAAAAACTCATAAGCATATAATAATACTCCCTCCATTTTTTTATATGTCTTTTTAGAGAAATTATCAAAACCAAGAAAACATTAATTAATGTAATTAAAATACAAAAATATTCTTATTTATTATCTATACAAGTCATTATAAACTAATAAATATTCATTATAAATACTGTTTCATTTCCAATGCAAGAATAATATTGATAAAAGTGATGAAATTGATATGTAAAAACGATATATATTTAAAAAAATTTATTAAATCTTAAATCGACATATATTTCAAAATGATGGAGTATAAAATATGGTGCTAGGCACCTCTTGAGGCAGGAAACTTCAGGTGTGTTTTTCATAATCATTAAATGAACCATGTTTTTTAGTGTGCTTCAAATTTTAATGCGTCTGATCATGTCACTGGGAACTCATAACTCTTTTTGTGTATAATAATTATTATCGACGGATAAGTGGCAACACCGTATCAATTTGCTGAAATAACCCTTGTCAAATCACACCATTAAAACCCTCCTCTGTCATCACAAACACAATGATTTCAATGTTCGGATTCATTCCATTTGACTAGCATGCCGCTTAAGTTTTCATTTTCGCTGTTGGATATAAAATGTTATTCAAATACACCACCATCCTATAAAAATAATCTGTATACATGTAAATATAAATGTAACGTTGATTATGTTTTTTTTTTCTTTTGAGACATAAGAAATTAGTAGTATTTAATTTTTTATTTTTATTTTTACAATCACTATTGGATCACCATCGGTTGGCTTAGATTTCTGACTTAGATAGAATTTGGCCGAAATTAGTCGATTGCAAGGGGGGTCGACAATGATCATTAAGTTAAATAGTTGTATGAATTTGTTGAAAGTACTGCTTGTAAAGGTAACCGATCCCAAGAATTTTCCTCCATAATAAACCATTACCATTTACTCTCTCCATTTCAATTTGTAGACCGTTTTAGGTTTGGAGAGATTTTTCAAAATGTAAACGTTTTACAAATTCTAGATAAATTAATGACTATTTTTTCCAATTTCACCCTCAATAAAGATTCAAATCTATTTTCATATAATCTTGTTTATAGTTCCAAGGCAATAAATGAGGAGTAAAACTGATATTTAACACATAAATTAATTATTATATCATTGTCTTCTTAGTTTAAAGTGATTTACATTTTGAAATGGAGGGAGTACTACTTAATCTACTTATAATTATTCTCATGCATGTTTCTAAACTCAAGACATGCATGATCATTGAAGTCAATCCGCTAAAAAGTTAAAAAAGCGCCTTGAATTTGCAAGTCCAACACAAAATGAGTCGAAGTTCCAACATTATGCAATTATTCTCATGAAGATCCGAGTATTTTGTTACATAAATCTTTTCAAAAATCCATGGTAGGTAAAATAAAACCCACCCTAACAACAAATTTAATTGAAAAATCAAACTTTACAATATTTAACAATAGTGATTTATTTATATTTCATTGTTACGTTTGCATTTTTTAATATTTAATTTTTAACTTTTTTATTTACTTCTTTGAGATTCTTTTAAAATCCGCGAACAGCCGCCACGTCATTGTTTCAGTCCTAAACCAAGTACACAGGACGAAGACACACGTTGGGAAACATCTTTGAGAAAGTCGAAACCGGGTCGGTTCCGGTTCTACGACGCATAATCACCACCGTCACCATCACCGCCACCAGATCGAATCCAACCAACAAAATTTCCAAAAATGGCGTTGGAGAGCGTAGGAGATTTGGCGATTCACGTAATAATCTCCAAATTGGGAGCTACCGGAGCAGCTTCGGTGGCCTGCGTGAGCCGGCGGTTTCGCTCGTGGGCTTCCGAGGACGATTCTCTCTGGGAAAAGTTCTGTTCCGACGAGCTTGCCCTCAAGTCTCCCGTGGATCCGCTCGGTAGACCCACCGCCTCCTTTAAGGTCAGTTTAGTCACAATCATGCTTTTTTCTAAGTGTGACTGTCAACCTGCTTCATTGGTATTTATTTTTAGTGACTAATGTGCTAGAAACGAGTGTGAATTGGATTGCCCAACTAATAAAGCCATTACATAATTGTACCCCTTACCAGGAATGGAGTTCCTTGGTGAGTTATAACTTAGAGAATGCGTCTAAAGTAGCTCTCCCAGCTTGTTCTGGCTCTCAGTTTCAACTGCTGTGATGGTTTTTTTTTTCCCCTTTTTTTTGTTGTTTTGTTTTTCCTCAAACCGAAGCCGAAATTGAAAATACGGGGCAGTGAAGAATGGAGATGGAGAGAGTTTGTTTCTGGGATTGTGGAATATGAAAGCTGAGAATTGGTTGTTTTTTATCTTTGACGTTTGAGTAAGTTTAGTTTTTGTTTCTTAAGGGCAGGGCAGTTGCAATGATAAGTGTTGCTGCCAAGTGACTTGAGAGGGTATATGTTGATGTTGCAGCAATAGCTTCTATGAATGTTTTTTTGTTTTGTTTTTTTTGTTTTTTTTGTAAGACTATTTGGATTGGTCTTTTGGGTTTCATTTAATAGCCCTGTCACCAGACAACACACACAACGGATTCGGTTAATTGAAATCTCAAGTTTGAGATTTTATGGTTTGTTGTGGATCACGTACAAGATATGATGCTGCTGATACTTGTTTATATATATGCCCTCTAGATTGTTTATGCCATCGTAACTCGTTACGCTTGCTTAAGGGAAGTGTAACTTAATCAGGCCATGGAAACATGGTGGTATGCATGTCTTTCCGTGGGTAGATTAGTTCTGCTTCAGCAGTAAAGTATTGGGAATTGTCTTGTAATTGATGTAAAAAGACATGTATTTAACACGACAAGAGGATATATTTTAACTAGATGCTAAAGCTAATGGCCACTATTTTCTTTCGCACTATTATTGCTGCTAGGTGTTCAGTTGACTGTGACTGAATAATTGTACACAAGAATGGTTTAAGGATGATCGATTAAGAAGAGGCACAGAGGAAGAAGAGGAGAGGTACTGCTTAAGCTTCACATCAAGAAGGGAGACTTAGAAATTATTCTTTCAGTAGCCCTCTCTAAAAGACCGTATTTTTTACATGACTCTAAATTTGCAAAATGAAATAAAATGCTAAGGGGAATTGGTGCCTGGTCCTTAAGTTTAGACGTGATGATATTGCATCAGCTTGAGCTAAAAGATTTTTTTGACATATTATTCGGGTAGGTACTAAAGCCTAGCCTGAATGGTGAAATTGTCACTTTTTTTTTTTTGGGTTTTTATTTGTTTTGTTTTGTTTTGTTTTTTTTTTTTTTGTTTTCTTAAGAACTCAAATTAAGAGGGGTAGGGGTAGACCTAAGAAAAACATGGAAAGAAACTATAAAAAATGATTTGAAATATTTAAATTTGACCGATGATTTATGTATCGAATATGATCCATATAGCTGAAACCACCTGGTGGGAAAAAAGCTTGTTGTTGTTGTTGTTGTTGTTGTAAACTCCAATGTAGAATGTTCATCAAGTTAAATGGTAGCTGATTTGATGTGTATGTTCTTATTTCTTAATTTTGTTTTAATGAATATCAATATTCCTGTACATTACAGATTGTGCAGTGTATTAATTATGTTTCCCCTATTCCTTACCTTATATCTATTTTCCTATCTCATGCTCGACAGGAAGCTTATAGTTCCTGGCGCAATGCTTTTCATATGTATCCTTGGTCTCTGGTGATACGAGTTAAAAGATGTTGGGACAGACTTAAGAATTGGTTGGCTGCCAATTTTCCTGAAGTATTGGGTACCTTGCGTAATGGTGCAACTGAGGAAGAAATTAAGAATTTAGAGGTGACATTGCAAGTAAAACTGCCTCTTCCGACAAGGGTTCTTTACCGATTTTGTGATGGCCAAGAACTTGATGTTGATGAGTCTAGTGGCAGTGCCGACAAATCTTTGTTGGGTTTGATTGGAGGCTACTCATTCTATAGCCACCTTGTAAATGTGTTTTTATTACCATCGCATCGAGTTATTGAGATAACAAAGATTATTCAGCGACAATCTGGATTTAACAACAGATCTAAATATATTGCCGTTGCAGTTTCTTCCATCTACAGTGGAAAGTTCTTTTTCCTTGACTGTACAAGAGGCCAACTTTTTGTTGGTACAAGAAATCTTACAAGTGATGGTGAAATGATTACTTGTGTGCCAGAATCATTGCTGAGTTCAGTGCATGATAGTGACGGTTCTCTTATACAAGATGCCATGCTACTGTGGCTAGAAGAACATGCTCGACGATTAGAAAGTGGTATTGTGAAAGTCCGCAAAGAAGGTGACATGAAATGGATCAACTTATTTCCAGAACAACCTCCTCTGTGTTCAACCGCTGTCACAAATGGTGTAAAGGTGTTTTATCTCATTAATTTTGCCAATTCATCATATTTTCTCACATATAATAACATAGCTCTTTATCCTCTGTATAAGTATTTATTACGATCTTGTCTATCCGTTTGGTTTGTTTTTTTCAGTTTCCTATTTAATTCCGATGCTTGCTTCTAATTTTGCTCCATATACTTGTAATTTGCAATGTTATGCATCAGGTTCGAGCTTCCTCTGTTTTTGTTCCTGAGCAAAGTAACTGTCAAGATGAAGACGATAGGTTTTGCTTCGGCTATTCAATCCGCATGTCTCTCTTGTCTGAGGGTTGCATTATCAATGGGATGAAGTTTGGCTCATGCCAACTATATTGGAGAAATTGGGTCATCCGTGCCAATGATACTGTTGTGGACAACTTTAACGGTGAAGGTGTTATTGGAAAGGTAACTGTTTAATTTGTGGCTGTTCTTACTTTTTTCACGAGTTATTATCTACTTACAATGCAACACTCTTTTTTTTTTTTTAAAAAAAATAAAATTATTTTTATAGGTTACTGAGTTTTGACACTCATTTATAAAGAATTATCTGTTTTTCACCAAAACTCCTGATGATAACTTTGTTCTCATGATGGGTCTTGTTTGGCTGGCTGGTTTGCTGTTTGATGAGTTAATTGTATCTAGAAGATTCATTTGAGCTTCATGTTCACCTTCATTTTTTTTTTCATATATATATATATATTTTTTTTTTCTCTTTTTCTTCGACAGTTTCCACTCCTACGTCCTGGAGAGGAAGAATTTGTTTATGAGAGTTGCACATACATGACATCTTCTCCCGGCTCCATCGAAGGCTTTTTCACCTTTATCCCTGGAAGGTAAATTATTTTGATGAATGCTTTAGTACTTACTATTTATGTGAATTAGTGATCGGACAAATCTCAACCTTCGATGAGGATCTATTTCCCCCTGCTATCGGTTTAGTAAAATCGGAGATTTGTATTTGGTTGTTTGGAGTTTTCTCACTTTGTAAAGCATTAGTTTGATAATTTGCCTCATGTTGATTTGGGGGGAACAAAAGAAAGAAACTAGTAAATGGAAGGATTGATGACCTTTTTCTGCTGCCTATTTGGATTATGGAAACAAAAGAAACTAGTTAACTGGAAGGAAGATTAAATTGTATCTCTGAAAGCTTGATGCTGAAAGTTCAGCGAGTAAAGATTTTGAGGCACAAAATTTTGAAAGTCTCTGTTCCAAGTTCCTTTCAAATAATTGAAGAAATTTGCCTGTCTGTAAACTCTAGAGAAGGTTTGAATGACATCACCTTCGTCTTCCTTTTTTTCTTTTCCTCCTTTTTTCTGTTCTCTTATCATCAAAGGCTTTTCCAATTCACAAGTAGGAAACAAGTGGGGCAGCACCAATCAATAGATAATAGTCCTGTGCTGGACATGTGAATAGTAGACCTTTGATGTTGCAATACAGTATAAGAAAGCTGTGAATTACTATATCAAATAAATAGGGGACAGAGGAGTCATGAAAAGAATGTGAAGGACGTAATATATTTAAAATTGAATGACAAACGTATTTTCACCAAGAAAGATGGCAAAACATGATCCGGGTTAGCAGTTGTTGTAGAAATGCTCTTTTGTTGTTGTAGCTTTTTCTAACTATTATGGCAGCGCTTAATGTTGGTCCGTTGTACATTAATCTGCTGAAAGCTCCTGAGTTCCGGAGCTTCATGTTTATCATAAGAGAATGTATGATAAAATATGATTCCCTGAGGATTGCATCCCAATGACTAGAAGTGGATCATATATATTCTGATATTTTTTGGTAGCTTGTAGTACAAATATGGGTACAACTAATACTTTTGATTGGCTCGTAGACTCTGATTTCGTGGATTTGATTAAAAAAGATCTTCTGAGTTTCAAGTGATTTGAAAGAGTGGGTCTCTCTTCGAGACTAAGTTTTAGCCTGTAGACCTCCAGTTGGTTTGCTGGACTAATGGGATATTAGCGATTAAGTTATACTGACTAAAGCTTTCTTATGTGAGTTTCCAGTAAAGACTGGCCAAATAACTCTGAAGTTTCGTCTTGATCTTCACTATCTTGAAATGATTAAGCTTAAATTTTAAAAGGCATCACATTTTTTGTAATCGACATGGCAGTATTAGATTTCCACCTATACTACCATTCATGGGCTTAACATTTGACACTCAAACAGAGACCCCTCTGACCAAGTTTACTTTAATACCTGTTGTAATGCCTGTGGCTAGTGGTTTGGTGTAATAGCTTTCGGGTTTTCGTTTTGGCTAGTTTGGATAGACGGCACCAGGTCTTGTATCAGGCTTCTTCTTTTGCGTTCTCTGATGTGGGTATATCTTACTTGAAGCTGCGATGACTGAAGCTGAATTTTAAAGGGGAGTGATGCCCAGTCTCAGCCCTTTCTTCTGATCCGATCCCATGCCTCAGCATAGCTTCTTGACTAATTTTCTAATCAAGACTCCTCTTTCATCCATTAGCATAGCTTCTTGACTAATTTTCTAATCAAGACTCCTCTTTCATCCATTACTTGAATGAAGGACTTGCTTCCATTTTCACTGTCTATGTTTATTAAATACTTTATCTAAATGATTTATGAGTCAATCTTGATAGACGAATATGTGTGGTAGACAAAAATGCAAAAGTGGAAAAAATGGGAAGAGATGGGAAATAGATTTGTATATTTTGCAGTAGATGTTCATAAGACATGCAGGTTTTAATTTTAAATGGTGTGGGAAGTCTGATTTACATTGGCCAACTGATATCATCAGTTCATGACTTTTGAAAGAGATAATTAAAACTTGAAAATGTTTGGACTAGATAACTATTTCATTATTTTTGTAAACTGGAAGCTAACTTCTTGGCGAAGTTCATGCAAGATACACAAGCTTGCTGACTCTGTTTGAATGGATACTTACCATTTACATGGTCACACCTTTCAGTTTCTAAAGGGTATAGCTTATAAAGTCAGCAGTTTTTCTTATTTTCTTAAAGTAACAAGTAGCTAGTTTTCTCTGGAACTTCGAAATTTACTTTTATTTCCTTTGAATCTTTATAAAGCAAGTTGGAAGCCATCAACAAACCCATCCAGTGACACTGCAGTTGCTTGCTTTGTTACTGGTGTGCATTTGTGTATTTAGTTGCCATGTTTCATCATACATTTGGACTGAACGGATAAAGGGAAATATTGCTCCTGTCAAGCGGAGCTCTATGATGATTAATAAATGCATTGATGTCGTTTTGCTTCTCAAATATGGCCTGCAGATTGGCAGATCCTGTAGGTGCCCCGTTTCAAGTTGAAGTTGCGAGCTTTCCGCTACAGGTGCCGGACTATATATTCTGATTGTTCTTATCAAGTTATCATGTACATTTGTGTACTTGTTTTGAGTTGCTGCGTTGTTCTTTTTGGTGTTCCCTGTTGCGAAGCTCCGCACCTGCAGTATACGCGATTATTTTCAATCGAAAAGTTACAGTTTGTATCTACTGAAATGTAACAGTTGTGTGCAGAAGTGCAGTACCTTTCTCTGTATAAAGTTTGCGGAACCTCGTATCCAACAGTTGTATATATGGAAGTGTTTTAGAGAGAATAAGTTGGAGAAAACTGTTAGGTATGTTTGCTCGTCACATTGGATTTGGTTTTTAAGAACTTAAATATCGACACCTCTTCCATAGAAATCAACTGTCTGCATGCCTATTAAAAACAGGTTTGGCTGTGAAAGAATTTCCATTCATAATCATCAGCTGGATGCAAATCTGCCTTTGACAAAATCAATCATACACCAGAAACAACTACACTGTAAATTCCCCCGTACAATTAATAAATCGCCTTCCCCTCCACAAGAAACACAGTCTTTGTTTACCAATTGATTTGATTGGTTTTTTGGGGGTTACAAAATGAAGGTTGATTGAAATCTCAACCCTCAAAATCCCTACTGCGCTGGAAACATGATTAGAACAAACACGCAAAAGATAATTCATCCCTACATTCGAACGCAAACACAATGCACAACTGGATCTTCTTGATTTTGAGATATCTAGTTTCATACTGGTAACTTATTAAGTGATATATGTGTTTGTCACTACTAATAAGAATATATACAGATGGATAATACAAATACACATTATGTTGTGATAGGAAAAAAAATATTATTTAAAACATACTCGTATTACATTTTTTTTTTTGGTTTGTTTTTTCCTCTTTGGGTAAGAACCTATAAACATATATTTGTCTTAAAAATCAGACCGAACTGCACAAGTCCCAGTATGACCCTGCTTATCTAATGCTTTAAGAAAATAGAGATATAGTCTAAACAGAGAAATAACAGAAGTTGAACAAGATAATTTAGTGGACAAACCACATTATTAACAGAAGAAGAGGATGAATATAAAATCAGCGACAAATAGAGTACATTTAACCTTAAATTAAGAGTGTCCAATCTACCTACAAACTGAATTTAAAGCATACTCTCAGTATCATAAAAAAAAAAAAAAGTTTGTTTCAAATGACTATTTTTTTTTTTTGTTTTTTTCTTTTAGACGAAAGATATATATTCCAATCATCTTCGAACATCTTCACATCTTGATCATTCCAATCATTGCAATCATTTGGGAAACTAAAGAGTCAGATTTCAGAAACAATCAAATCATTTTTGTTATGGAGACAGTCACATTAACAAACAAAGTCTTCTCCTCTCTTGATATTGGATCATTTATGATTTGCTTGTACCTCAAGAAAACCTCCTCAACTATTTCTTCACCAAAGTGATGAACAAGCAAAGGTTCAACCACAGCTCTCATGCATTTCACTATGTAGTATCCAAAGACACCTTGGGATTTTTCGTGTTCCGAAATCTCACCTTCATCATATCCATTCCAATGGATCTCGTAAACCTCGAGACGGTCGATTTTAAACGATCCTTCCATTTCAACTAAGTGTTTCAGTTTTCTTACCGATGGTCTGTAATCACGAAGGTTGAATGAGTCAAGTTTTTCTTCTTCTAAGTCCCTGCCATTTTGATCAAATACTGCAGGTTACATTTAGCCAATGAAATTTCTTTTATATATATGGCACCAAAAATTAATGATTTGTAGAACATTTCATACAACAAATATTTGCATTTTTCGAAATCAAGAGGGGTTGTTTCTTCCATTTTATGTAACTTATAGGAGCAATTTCAAACAGGAGAATTGTTTATAAGCTAGGCTAGTTTATATATAATAATGAAAAAGGTGAATGTACCCACTACTTCTTATGAGGCCTGTCTTTTATGGGAAATGACGACGTCGGTAACATTTTTTTTGTTACACTCATGTGACATTAGTTTAATATCTCACATATCTCTAATCATTTAACTTTTGTGTTGGATTAATTATTATGATACGTATAAATTATTTATATGATCTCACTCAACGTAATACAAAATTGTCAAAAGTGTAACCACTAAAATTTTATGGATAATGTTTTTTACTAAGGACAAATATGTAACTTGATCCATAAAAAGTCAAATTGGACAATAATTTTGGGACAAAATTTTTTGGGCAAAGTGGACAATAATTATCGGACGGAGGGAGTAGTAATTAAACTCTAGATTCTGATGAGTTATTATATTATAGCGTGATTTCATGTGTGAACATAGGGATGGATGAACTGCTGCTACATTTTTATTTATTCCACAAAAGCTGTCATTTTGTTTGATAGATGCAAGATTAAAATTATTTATTTGCTTTTCAATTTCAATTTCACATATATTGGGCTGTTTCTAGAATGCTAACAGATGTCTCGGTACCAGAATATTAGCCATAGTTATTGTATTAACAGTTGAACAAATACAACTATATACAATTAAGGAGGCAAAATTAAACTTAAAAAAAATTCAAATCAATATTTCCCAACGACTTTTGCGGGTTACAGATACTAATTGTATAAATATATCGTATTTCAGTCATAAGGTTAAGGGTCCCCATGGAGTAGTCATTACCCATATGTGATAAACAAACTACGTAGTAGTTTCTCTGAATTTCGTACATAAGACTTCAACCATTAATTACCACCCGAGCAATATATACTATACAAGAAAATATACTCCAAACTGTTCAAGAAAATATAATCCAGCATGGGGTAACATGACGACGAGTTTTCTGCTTCTTCAGAATTATTCTGCATGGCCTGGAATCGTGATCTGTAGATTTCAGGCGTAATGTTTATTGGTTATATTCAATGAATTACTAATTGATTTTTACTCGTAATGAATGTCGATTACCTATAAGCCCTCCACAGTAGCTATGCATGTTGCAAATCGTAGATAATCAATTCATTTTGATCAATGAGACAGTGAGATTAACGAACTGGGTGTTCTTCTCTCTACACATGTAAATGTAATCACTTATTATTATTAGTATTATTAGTATTTGTATTTGTATCTGGAGGAGAAAACCTCTTCAATAAATTCTTTACCAAAGTGTCAGACAAATAACGTCTCAGCGTTGTATATATGCATTTGGCGACATCGTTCATCTTTGATTTTTTGTTTTTTTTTTTTTTGTAGTAAAAATCAAAATTTCAAACTTCATATGCATTCCAATGGATCTTGAAGTCTGAAGGTGATCAATATTGAAAGATCCTTTGGATTCGATTAGAGATTGGAATCCGCCGGGGATGATTTGTTATTGGGAATGCCAAATGAAGCTAAATTCCTGTGGAGGGTCATGTGGCAAGGATTATGAATCCCACATGGGAGGCATGATGACATGGGAATCAGTTAATAAGTAAAGTAGACTCAGAACTCATTAGCTTGAGCTTTTGAGTTCAGATTGATCTTATCTTACTTATTGGGCTCCATGTCGAGTTTTCTCCTCCAGATAAATCCCCAACAGTGGTATCAGAGCCCAAGTTGGGCCAGTTGGGTGGGTGGTTTAGCCCAAATTATCTCAGTTGATCTGACTGAACCCAGACAGTCAAAGGCCCACTACGAGCGGAAGCATAGGGATGGGCGGCCCAGTTACTCAGGTGGAGTACAGATTTGGGCTTGTCAAGATAATTTGGAAGCCCGATGTGGAGATTGCCCATGACGGGGGAGAATGTTGAGGGTCATGTGGCAAGGATTATGAATCCCACATCGGAGGCATGAGAGTTGGGCCAGTTGGGTGGGTGGTTTAGCCCAAATTATCTCAGTTGATTTGACTGAACCCAGGCAGTCAAAGGCCCACTACGAGCGAAAGCGTAGGGATGGGCGGCCCAGTTACTCAGGTGGAATACAGATTTGGGCTTGTCAAGATAATTTGGAAGCCCGATGTGGAGATTGCCCATGACGGGAGAGAATGTTGAGGGTCATGTGACAAGGATTATGAATCTCACATCGGAGGCATGAGGACATGTGAATCAGTTAATAAGTAAAGTGGACTCAGAACCCATTAGCTTGAGGTTTTGAGTTCAAATGGGTCTTATCTTACTTATTGGGCTCCATGTCGAGTTTTCTCCTCCAGATAAATCCCCAACAATTCCTTTAGTTAAGAAATGATTGTGAAGTTTAAATTAAGAATGAATTTTTTTTTCTTATTAAACAATCATTTTGAGAACAAGTAAAATATCCACCATCTTTAAATATTTTTTGGTGGTCTAGAACTTCATCTTCCCTTCACATGCATTCTAGTCAAAATTATAATTGAAATCTATAATACTTCCGAAACCATATCAATTATAATTGAATTTCAAATGCTTTTTAAGAGCTCCCAACTTAGCAGCATTCTTTGCTAGAAAGTTTTTCAATTTTTCTTTCAAACAATTAATGTCAAAACCATCTGGCTACAAGCCACCAATTTCTTCAGTCCGGCAACTAAGAGTTAGAGAAGTATAGAAAAACCATTCTCAAATGGCTTCATGCCTTTATCACACTTGGGATGGTTTAATCTTCTCATAAATGTTTCCCTCATTAGCTTCCTTCCAGTTCAGAAACGAATGAGCAAATTAGCTACTCCCTCCGTCCCATAATTATTGTCCATTTTGCCCAAAAACTTTTGTTCCAAAATTATTATTCAATTTGACTTTTTATGGATCAAGTACACATTTATCCTTAGTAAAAAACATTATCCACAAAATCTTAGTGATTAAACAATTACTTATGTAGGGGTATATCCGGTTGTTTAAGGTAAAATATAGTTAAGTTTGACCAAAAATAAAATCTTTCATTTTAGTAAAACTGGACAATAATTATGGGACAGAAGGAGTACTTTAATGTAGATGTTCTATATTTGTCATACGGTATTCTTAGATGGCCAGCGATAACTGTTGAGGTTAAATTCATATTTGAATTTTTAGTTTTAGTATAATCGAAAATTATACCATGCACATTAAGTGCATGTAGCTAGGGCATAGATCCTTATTTGGTAATTAGTATAGGAAATGAGGGCTAAATATGCAAGTGTTTATGAGTTAGATGAAACCCACTCACCACTCTTCCTTATTTTTAGGAAATGGGTTTCAAAAATTTTTTAATCTTCAAATGATTTTTTTTCTCAGTCCGTAAAGAATTACATCAAATGCCTTATATTATTTTGATAATATTCAATGAGATCTATCCAATAATATCCATCATGAATATGTTTTTCAAAACGTAAAAACATTTATGCAATAACCTTGGTCTTACTAAAAGACAATCAGGTCATACTTGTATCTTTTATGACCACGACCTACAGGAAAGACCAAAAGCCAAAGACTTAAAATTGAATACCAAAGAGCAAATAGCAAAGACCAGAGTAAAGAGCGAGTGTGTGTGAGGAATAAAAACGAAGGACCAAAGACCAGTCTGATCCAAAACCTCAGAATTAACTCTCTATGAATGATTTCCCCCCAGCTGAGTTTGTATAATCAGCTGTGTATTTGAGTTGTTTAGTTGGGAGAAGAAAGAGATTGAAGCAAGTTAATGTGGGTCTTTCTTTGCTTGATTAAATTAGCTTATCAGATGTATATATGGAGGCTAAATCTCAAACATGGAGGGAAATTTTTCATACTGAAACAGTTATCCAAAGGTTTCTCTGTTGACAAGTTTCTTTTGCAACGAAAGAAAATTTTTATTTTAATAAACAACATCTTATTAATTTACGAAAGGGAAAGTACAGTACAGTAGAAGTAACATAAATCCAGAATCATCTTCAAAAAAAAAAAAAAACATAAATCCAGAATGAACACACACATAAATAACATCTCCGGAACATCTGATGAACTGAGAAGGAAGGAATGTAGTATTAAACTTTCCAATTGTTGTTGCAATTGTGGCAATGCACTAATATTGCTTGTTTGAACGTCAACTTACATTTCATTTTGCCCTTTAAAAGTGGAAAGTGTTTCAAATTGAAAACTAAATGGGAAATAAAAATGTTGTTTGGATGTTGATTTTTTTGAAAAAAAATATTTTGAACTACATTTTGAAAATATCAAGTACGAGTCATCACTAAACAATTAAATACTGTCAATTATAATCAATGCAAACAAGAACTTTTCCAAAAATAATCACTCAACAACGGAATCCTGCCAAATTTGTCACTGAACTATTTGTAGTTCTAAAATGGTCATGACACTAACAAAAAGTGTTTCAAGTTGGAATTTAAAATATAAATCAGAAAGTTGTTTGGATAATGTTTTTTTTTACATTGGGTTTTGTGTTTAAGAGTTAAAATGAGTTAAAATGTAAAATGAGTGAACAAACAAACAAAGACTAGTCATTGGCTCGTCGGCGCTTCGGGTCTACATCGGACTATAAGTTGTTGCAGAAAACTCGCATCTACAGCACTGCAGCTCCTGATTCCCTTCTCCCTTTTGCTCCGGTGCCGGAAGTATTTCGCGATTGAACTTCGGCAATCCCCTGATTTGCTCGTTCTCCAACTTTCTCGTCTGGCTTGCCATGTCTTTTGTTGTCAACTGACTGATTGATTCAGAGCTAAACTCCCCAAGAAGAACTTTCTTCCGGAAATTAGGGTTCTTATCATCTTTCAAATTGAACATCACCGACCAATATTTGGCTTTGTTGGTTCTGCTACAAGATCCCCAGGCTCTGAACAGTTCAGTTTCCACCATCGCAGCAACATTCAATGGATCGCAAGATGAGACCTTCACTGCTTCCTCTCCTTTTTCATCAATCTCAGTTGCCACTTTAGTCAATGATTTTGCTAGGTCTTCCTGGATCTCGTCCCTAATTTTGTCATTGGTTTCCCGAAATGAAGCTATGTGGTTTCCAATCACATTACTTTGTTTCCCGAAACTGGAAACTATGGTTTGGCTTTTTCTAGAGAGCTTCCAGATAGTACTTCTATCACTATCCTTAACCGCACCCAAAGACGGCGGCACTTCCTGCATAATCTTGGTTTTCTTTTCAGGAAGAAGTTCGTCGACGTTCAGCAGTTGTGTTTGTCGGAGGCGCTTTCCGCCCATCTGAAACTCCTTGAGTCGCTTCAGACGAAGCTACTCATCCGTGGCCCTATGCCAACCGCCGACCACACTCGCCGGTTTCCTTGCGGTCACAAACATCGCCATCCTTACTTTATACTTTTACGTATCCTTCTTGCAAATAATTAGAACTTTTCTCACTAGATCATAATATTTCGCGGAGTAGACGACTCTTTTCCCTCTAGATCTTAATATTTTCCGGGGCAGATGACTCAATTATATATATAAACAAATGTTGAGTTCGTTTAAAACCATTTCCTATCCACAGATGGAATCGGAAACCTGGAGATTTTCCTAACATCACAAGGAAACGGGGAGCGGCAGGGTTGAATCCGATCCCTATTTGCAAAGGTAATTGGCAAGTTTCCTAATTCCAACCAATACAGATCTTTACTGTTTCCTAATTCAAAAGCAAATATAATTAAACTTGAAAGTATTTGGACTAGACAACTAATTATTACTTTTGTAAACTGGAAACTAACTTCTTGGCAAAATTTATGCAAGATACACAATCTTGCTGACTCTGTTTGAACGTATACTTATCATTTACATGTTCCCACCTTTTAGTTTCTAAAAGGTACAGCTTATGAAGTCAGCAGTTTGTTATTTTCTGAAAGTAACGACTAGCTGTTTTCTCTGGAGCTTTGAATTTTCTTGTATTTCCTGTTTAATCTTTATCAAGAAAGTTAGAAGCCATTGACAAACCCATCCAGTAGATAAAATTAGGGTTTCTGTATAAAAAACATAAAAAGAACCAAGAAAGGATGGAATTGGACTTTTATGTATTAAGCTTCTGTTGATCTTTCTTGATTACAGATAGTACGATGAAGTCTATTATTTATAGACTTAAGTTTTACAGATTGATAACTACAAAGTAAAGTAGTAACTAATGTAATCGACAGAAGTTATCATCAGTACACAATTGTGTTGACCTAAACCTCCTTGTAACCAATACATCCTCAACTGTAAACATGATCAGCCTTATCTCTCCACTGGACGTTATCAGCCTTATTACTCCTCATGTTTAGAAACAGATGAGCCTTCCTTAGGGTTATCTTGAATATCCCCCATCAAACTGAGTCGGGGTTGGAGACTCAGTTTGTGCTGGAAAAAGGGCACCATTGCTTTGGAGACAGGTTTTGTGAAGATGTCTGCAACCTGTTGTGTCGAGGAAATATGCTTGGTAACAAGAAGACCTAGGGCAGCCCGTTCACGTACAAAATGATGATCCAATTCAATGTGTTTGGTACAGCATGAAAGACTGGATTAACAGTCAAATACAGGGCACTGGGATTATCACAATAGATGGCTGGAGGACATCGAGTACGAATACGCTGGTCATGAAGAATATAGGTAAGCCATGTGAGTTCAGCAGCCGTATTTTCCATGGTACGATATTCTACTTCAGTGCTAGATCTGGAAACCGTGTGTTGGTTCTTAGCACACCAAGAAATTGGATTGGAGCCAAGGTAAGTGCAGTAACCAGTGGTGGAGCGTCTGGTTAGTGAACCCGCCCAATCGGCATGGGCTTACAATCGACCATGTTGCGTCGTTCCAAAAATATTAAGAGCATAGTGTGTTTGAGAGAGTAGCAACCCGTCAGCTGTAGGCGAGACTTCAATGCCAAGAAAGTGGTGAATCGGACCTAAGTCTTTCATAGAAAATTCAGAACTCAACTTGTTAATAATTGTGGTAATAAGGATAGAGGAAGAGCCAGTTAGGAGCATATCATCAACATAAAGAAGAACTAGATTTCCTTGAGATGAATGACAAACAGACAGAGATGGATCTGCTAGACTACACACAAAAGCATAATTAAGAAGAAACGTACTAAGACGATTGAACCAAGCTTGCGTAGCCTGTTTCAAGCCATAAAGAGCTCTCTGAAGCTTGCAAACATGATTAGGAAAATGTTGATCAATATGTCTAGGCGGTTGTTCCATGTACAAATGTTCAATAATGTAACCATGTAAAAAGGCATTTTTGACATCAAGTTATCTAATAGACCAATGATTTATAAGAGCAATGGACAAAATAAGCCGAATTGTGCTAGATTTAATCACAAGAGAAAACATTTCAATGTAATCAAGACCATCACCTTGATGATACCCTTTAGCAACTAAGCGAGCTTTAAGCCGATCTAGGGTACCATTAGGTTTGAGTTTAGACTTAAATACCCGTTTTGATGCATGTTAGAAGTTCGCGGGACCAATTACCAGGTCTGATTTTGTCGAAGTGCCGCAAGTTCATCAAACATGGCTTGGGTCCAATTGGGATGCGCCAATGCTGACTTAACAATCCGAGGTTCCCTGGGAATGGTATGAGAAACGGTGACCACCAGTGCATATTTCGGATTTGGTTTAATCACTCCGAGCTGCGAACGAGTAACCATGGAGTGACCCTGCAAGGAGGAGATGGAATGGTTAGTGTTGGAAGGCTGTGAAGAGTCAAGAGAGGGAGATAATTCAGAAGAGGCAGAGTCCGTAGCGGGCGACGCGGAGGAGGAAGTTATTTCAGGAACAATACTGTCAGTGGACGAGGAAGGAGAAGAAGGAGACTGGTTGGCGGATTCATGGAAGTCACAAGGTGGATCTGATAAACAGTGGATCGCTAAATGGGGCAAAGATGACAGGAACTTTTGGAGAAGCATCAACAGCGGCGAGAGTATCCGTAATTGGCGGCAACCAGGAGTTAAAAATCTGATTAACATGAGATGTGGAAGAAGACTTAGATTCTGATTTAAACGGAAAACTACATTCATCAAATATAACATGGCGAGAAATAAACTTCCTGGCTTTAGGATCAAAGCATTTATATCCTTTGCACTTCTCGCTATAGCCTACAAAGATACACAACACTGATTTAGGATCAAATTTATTATGCTTGGTATCCCACGTATAAGGAAAACACTTGGAACCGAAGACACAAAGAGACGAATAATCCGGATCCTTCGGATGGAACATAAAGTAGGGAGTGGAAAATTGAAGCGCAGATGACGGAAGATGATTAATTAAGTGAACCGCAGTTGCAAAGGCCTCAACCTACAAGTATAGAGGACAATGACTATGAAATAGCATCGTCATACCAAGCTCACGGATAATGCGGCGCTCAACCGCACCGGATTGTTCGGGAGTATAAGGACACGAGACTTGATGTATGGTACATGTGGCAAGAAAATGTGACGAAAGTTTAGCATTGACGAATTCTCCGCCACCATCAGAGTGAAACACTTTAATATTTTTATTAAATTGCTGAAAAACGAACTGCTCAAAAGCTAAATAGGAAGAAAAGAAATCTAATTTTTTTTTTTTTTTTTGTAAGGGAATAAACCAAGCAAGCATAATAACGAAACTTTACAATGGATAAAACCGGGGCTGCATCCCATAAATCACAATGCACTTTATCAAAAATAGCAATAGACAGATTCAAAGAAGGTTCAAACAGAAGTTTACTTAATTTGCCTAATTGGCAACTATCACCAAAAGAACTAGAATGCGATGGACTAGTAACACTAATAAGTAAGTCCTTTATTTTGTAAACGGTGGACCGCGGAAGCTTGAGGATGGCCTAGGCGTTAATGCCAAGTATTAGCATTTGCGGACCTAAACCGATAATAAAAATGTGCTTACGGAGAGTTAGAGATGGTGTAAAGATCACCCCTCCTGTGCCCCGTCGTGAGGATATTGCCTGTGTTCCGCTCCTTTATCCAAAAAACACGATAAAAAAATTCACAATTCACAGGAGATTCCGATGTTAACTTGCTAACGGAAAGTATATTTTTCTTTAAATGAGGAACAAAAAGCACATTTGATAAAGGCAAAGCATTACAATTTTGGCGGAGCACAGAAGCACCAATGCCGGTGATTGGAATGGATGAACCATCACCAATGACTACTGAATCCGACGCATTATAAGGTTGAAGAGTAGTTAACATACCTGTATTTCCAGTCATATGACTTGAAGCGGCGGAATCGGACGACCACTCATGATCCGCGACCGAATTGTCTAGGGTAAGATCTGCCAAAGCTTGCGGAAGGTGATTTGGTTGAGTGACCTGATTTGAGGGTTTGGGGAGCCACCAACATATTTTAGCAATGTGGCCGGGCCTGCCACAGTACTGACAAACAGCTGAACGATAGAGCTCCCGCTCTGATGAAGTCATGCGTCGCTTACCAGGAGGTGGAGGTCGACGCGGCTGAGAATTGGTGGCCTGAGTAGGCAGCTGCAAGTGAGGATTGGAAGAAACACAGGAAGGTTTTTGCAGAACCTTGTATCTAACAGTTGTATATATGAAAGTGTTTTAGAGAGAATAAGTTGGAGAAAACTGGTAGGTATGTTTGCTCATCACATTGAATTTGGTTTTTAAGAACTTAAATATCGACACCTCTTCGATAGAAATCAACTATCTGCCTGCCTATTCGAAACAGCTTTTGGCTGTGAAAGAATTTCCATTAATAATCATCAGATGGATTACTTTCACAAAATCAATCATACACTAGAAACAACAATTACATGTAAATTTTCCCGTACAACCAATAAATCGCCTTCTCGTCGACAAGAAACACAATCTTTGTTTATTAGTAATTGATTTGGTTTTGGGTTTATTGATTGATTGGTTTTTGGGGGTACAAAAAGAAGGTCGGTTTAAATGTCAACCCTCAAAATCCCTAATGCACTGGAAACACGATTAGAACAAACAAACGAAAGAAAATTCGTCCTTACATTCAACCGCAAACACATTGCTTAACCAGTTTTTCATGGTTTTGGGACGGCAAATAGCTTAGTCTCATACTGTTAACTTATTAAGTGGTACAATATAAAAAAAAATTATCGAAAATACAAACATACATTATGTTGTGATAGAAAAAATATTAATTGAAATAACGAAAAAAAAAACATACTAACCACCCAAAAAAAAAGAAACCGTTGACTTATATTTTAGTGAATATTTTTGGTTATTTTGTTTTTTTTTTTGTAATTTAAATAAATATTAATTTATAAAATTACTGGGATCACAAATTGGATTAGGTAGGGAAGTGTTAGTTCACCGATTCGTCGTGACAGTGGTAAAGGTATATCTTGATCGAACAGTTTCGACATTGAAGGTGTTTTCACTTCACCCTAAAAGAATTATACAAAATATCTCAAATGACTGTGCGTTATTCTTTGTAACTGTGCTAAATAAACCAAGAATAAAAGTTTTGAGAAATAAGAATTGGCCGGAGGCTAGATTTTATTATAATTTTCGAAGAACAAGTACAGCCGCCAGTAATCGGCCTAATTCAATGAGTTCTTGGCGAACCCTAGCTTTGGAGATTAAATCGGAAAGAAAAAGACTGAAAAATAAAATAAGCAATTTATTGTTAAGTTGATTGTGTCTGTCCTCCTTCCGCCGATCCCTTTAAATAGTCTTTAAATCCCAGTTGGTTCACAATTCTCGTCCAATACTAATTTAGTTTCTTTATCCAAATTGGACTCTAATTCCCCTTAAAGCCTATTATGTGGCCCACTACTTTAGTCTGATTCAGCCCAACTGCCTACCAAACCTTTCCAAGCCCAGCTGAAAAAAACTAGCCCAACAAAATGCCCCCCCCTCCCCCCCAAGAAAAGTTGTGAAATGTGCTGAACAATTTTTCTAATCTTCCCAGAGAAAATTCAAATACACAATCCTTCCCTTGCTGAAACACATCCCTTCTGTTGATGGATGATACTTCAATCCCAAAAGAAGTGGAATTTAAATTTTATCCAAATCCTTAACTAACCAGAGAATATCAATATGTTAATTCTTTCCTTGAAGTGCTATTAATAAGTTGTCTCCTCTTCATTCCGAAACACAATTATTCCTTCATCGATTCTCCCAATTCCTTTTCTTCTCTGCCTCCTCAGTTTCTCCGATCTTTTTTCCGGCGACTCTCTGTTCATCGCCCCATGGCTACTGCAAGAGATTATTCTGCCGTCCTTGATGAAAACCGATACATTTGTGATGTTGACATTCCGTTGCTCACTCCTCCATTCCCGGATACTATCTCTCCGGTGAATCCAGAAGTCCACTACTTCCAACTTGGTCCTGGCTTCGATAGAGCCCCGTAGGCACTGCTAAGGTATTTGCCTTTATGCCAATTCAACAGCCCTTCTCACCAATTTGTCGATTCTGGCAACTGACAAAGCGTTCATGAACATCGGAGTTGGCTGTGGTCTGCAAAAATCAAAACCCACCCTGGCTGAGTTGACTGGTGCAATTACTTTGAATCGGAGTTTGGCCAGATTTGGCACGACGTCGACATCGACCACCTAATCCTATTCTGCCACATCAGAGTTCCTTTTGATCCAGCAATTCTTAGTGCTGCAGCCCAATTCTGGCCGTCGACATCGAACGTTCTCTGTACTCCTTGGGGTATGTTGACTCCTACCCTTCTTGATGTTTGCCTGATTACTGGCCTTCCTTCGGCGATTCTAGTCGCTGTCGATGTCAATCTGGAACACTCAGCAACAGCAACCCTAGCAGCCAATAGGGAAAACCAATTTGGGCGTCTGATGGATTCGGTTCAGGATCTCGATTCAGCCACTTAACACCGGTCTCTCGGTCTCTTCAAATGAGCATGAATTTTTATCATTTAGCTTGTGTTCTTGCAACCAGTCAAAAGGTTTATTTAGCATCGGCTCTTCTGGGTAGTTTTTATATAAGAATGTATGATTTAAAACATCACCAGGATAGTACTTTAGGTGGTCCTATGCGGCTTTTACCTTTGTGGCTTGGGATGTATCTTGCACTAAGATTCGGTTATGGGAAGTGGATCAACGACACTACATAATTCACATCCACTAAAAGTGGCCCCGATTGCCAGGGATGGTGTTAAAAATTCTTGAAATCTGATTACTGTGTTCTGTTTTTAGTTCTTAGTTTTTCTGTTTTTATTCACTCACTCAAAATATGTTATTGTTTACTTTTGTGAGTTGAATAATGGTTTATGACTAGAGTGAGATTCGGACATTTCTAGGCCTATAAATAGCCCATGAGAGAAGCACAAGGCGACACTGTAAGAGCCCATGGTGGTCTGTAAAAGACTAAAAACCTTGGGAAAAGGGAATGGTATGCGGTTGAATTGAAAAGAAAAATATGAAATGAGAGAACTTAGGAAGACTGTCCAATGAGGTAGTAATACCCCTGAGTGTTTAGGTTTGGCAAACCAGTAGAGAGAGTCCTCAGGCCTGGTGAGGAAAAATCAGAAAAATGAAAAAAAAACTACCCTGAGTTGCTGAGGCACTGTGAGAAATCATTATAGAAACTTAAGTGAAAAAATGCTCGGGGTGAAATGCCCTAAGTTGCTGAGCCACTGTGGAAATATGCTCTGGGCAATATGCCCTAAGTTGGTGAGCCAATATGAATAGATAACTGAGTGAAAATATGCTCTGGGTAGGGGCCCGAGTTGGAAAGATCCAGAAGAAAAGCCATATGGACAAGGAGAAAAAGGGTCGAGGGAGAAAAAATGTGCGTCCAATGTTGCTGCAGAATCTGTGAGGAAGTCCTTAGAATCTAAAAATCTTAGTAAGAATACCCTAGTTGATGGCATGCAGGAAATAGGTACTGATCACAATGATGTCCATTTGCTCTTAAACTGATTAATTCTTAGAATGGATCATAGGTAAAAACTTGAGTTTTGGCTGTGATATATACACACAGACACTGAAGAACTGTGATACTTCTTTCATGTGATGAACAATGGTGTATTATCTGTACAGTGAGGGACTTGAATCTGAGACTAACATTGACACAATGTTGCATTTACTTCTATTTATTTAGCGACATTCTTTTTCGATCACTGTCATTACTTTTATCCATGAAAATTAAAAATATCACTTCTTCTCCCTGAGTTATTCTTTCTATGTCTAGGTCAGTAGGAAGATAGCATGCATTTTTTTGCTAGAGGATCAATTAAACTCTAAGTTTGGGGGTGTTGCTTGGGGATAAATAACAATTCAAGTTTGGGGGTATCTGATGATGCAAAAATATATACCCTTTTTGCAGGCATTTCTTACTCATTTCTGCTTATAATTTAGTGTCAATTAGTTAGGATTAGTTTACGTTTGGGGTAATTTTGCAGTTTAGGTATCTCAAGGGGCTAATATAGAAAATTAGCATAAATGACGACATATTGCACAAAAAGGCATCAAAAGGGACTGGATCGGAAGCTGGTAGAATTGGACCTGCTAGAAGGACTGATCAGAGGTGGAGCAAGTGGAGAAATCCTTGCTAAGGAAGGAGGATTGATAGCAGATGGATGCAAGTGGAAGAATCTGTTGCAGCATACTCAATTTGGAGGAAGAATGGCAGCTCTTCTGCTGCCAAGTTGCTACTGTAGTTGATGTTGTTGCAGTTGATGTTGCTGCTGTCAATTAGGTAAACCAAGGCCGAATTCTTGATGCCAAAGGAAGGAATCACTTCGCCATCACTACAAGTTATAGCTGCTGCAAGTTGAAAAAGAGAAAGAGGGAGTATAAGTGTGAAAAACAGCAGCTACAACCTGTTACTTACCTGCTGTGACTGCTGCTGCTGCCTGAATTGATGGATTGGCTGCTGTAGTCAGGTGAGAAATGGTGTTGCAAGTGATTGTACGAAACACGAAAGGAAACGGCATCATATTCAGGCTGAATTAGGGGCTGAGACACAATGATAGAAGGAAGCATGCTGAATTAGGGGCTGAGACACAATGATAGAAGGAAGCATGCTGATGATGCTGCTACTTGCTACTGCTGCTAAATTGGAATGCTGAAGATTAAAGAATGAAGAAATAGAGACTTGTGGCTGGGAATTGGAGCAGCTGCGCCGAAGAAGAAGACTAAGAGAAGAAGGCAATGATGAGAGCAAGGTGGTAAATTGCGGCTGAAGAGAAGGAGCAGCCAAAGAGAAGACTGCAACTCCTCTACTGCAAGTTACAGAATAAACAAATCTCCTCTGCTGCAAGTTGCTGCCTCACCTTTCTGCTGCAGAGAAGAAGGCCAGATGACGAGTCCTCATCCACCACCTGCATTAGACCCGCCCATTCATCGAGTCTAGAGCCTAACCGACCCTGTAAAGGCGGTGCAAAATGCTAAACCTAGTGAGATTCGGACATCTTCTAGGCCTATAAATAGGGATGATTACTCCGTCATTGAGGTACGCTATCTCTAGCTCCAATAATCATATACACACTACTCCATAACCCTATTTCTGACTTAAGCATCGAAGTGTCTACCATCGAGAAACTCCCGAAGCTCTCTTTTGTAGGAAACCCTAATCGAAGTTCCACTAATTAACCGGAGTTACAATTCCAGACTTCGTCAACTGGCATGCCCAATGGGACCCGAAAATTAGGGTTTGTGTCACAAAGCTTTCTCAAGCTGTTGAAACTTTTCTCAACCTTGGATCGCCGTTGCCAGTTAGGGTTCTCTTCCAAACAGGATGGCTGTAATCAACCGACCTCAATCCAGTACAACATCAATAGGTAGGCGGCCAAGCCCCGATGACAACGAGACCCTACAATATTCCGAGAGAGGCAGAAGCGAAAAAGGAAAGACCGACAGTCGAGGAAAGAAAAAACTCCCATAAGATTGTCTAGTCCCAGGGATGAAAGGGAGAAAGATCCGAAAAATCATCACAAGGGCCCTGATCCACGTAATCAGGAATGGTTGGCCGAAATCGAAGCAAAACTCAAAAAGTTAAGAGATGATAACAACCTCCATCAGAGGAAGAAAAAGTATATATTGGCGGAATACAAACGTTGTTTCTTGCTAGGTCTGCCCGATCCTACGGATCAAGAGCTACATGACCTGGTTGATGAGAAAGAAGTGCGCAGGATGTTGACTTTGCTTGAAAAGAAAAAAGCAAACGCAAAGTTCCAGGTAAAAAAGAGGCAGAAGGTCGCAGAGGAACTTCTAGCCATGAGGCTTCCCATGTAGAGTTCTTTGCTACCCCCGGTGCAACCTTCTGGGACTCATTCGGAAGAGTATATCCGGCATTTTCTACAGCACTCGAACAATTTGCAAAAGAGCATCGGCGCAAGAAGCAATCTCGCAACTAACACCGCCAAGATTCGACTAGTGTCTAGTTGTTGTCTGAAAGGAATTGGGATCCCCCACTGAGAGGTAATGTACACTCCCGCTTAGGACCCAAGGCTTCCCTGGAAAGGTCCTATCGCAATCACCGTGATACATATCGAGACACATGATATCCTCGGTACGGTCGATATCATTATGATGATTTGCAACCAGAAGAACCCCTCACTACAAAAAAACCTATCATTACCCTTGGATCCTTAAGTTTTGGAAAAATTGTGGGTAATTACCCATGACATACCCACAAAGCACCCATTTTGCGTTGACCAAAATGGGATCCATCAAAAGATTCGATTTTCCCACGTTTTTTCCACGCATTACCCACAAATTTACGCACAACATAAAATTTTGCTGGTAATCTGTGGGTAATGATTTCGCATGAGAAAATTCCCCCACGTACTATACACGGAATTGTTCGTTGTTAATTAAACAGGACTTCTTCGTTGTGGGTAATCTGTGGGTAATTTTGTTTACCCACGAAATAGTTTGTGGTTAAAATGATTGTAGATAATGTGTGGGTAAGTCGTAGTAAGACCTAATGAAATTTTAGAAAATTTGGCTAAGTGTTGAGAACGGTGGTCTTTAAAGACCACGGTGGTTTTAGTTACCCACGACATTGTGATGGGTAAATCGTGGGCATTTCGTGAATAAATTACAATTACTATTTTTGATTGATGTTTCTCTAAACAAAATAAATGTGATCTTTAAGGACAACAAAAATAAGTAAAGGTAGTTTTTAAAGACCATGGTGGTCTGCAAAGACCACAGTGGTTTTAAATAACCACAAAATTTTTGTGGGTAAGTCGTGGACAAGTTGTGGGTAAATTATAATTAATATTTTTGATTGATTTTTTCTATTAATAATATATAGAATCTTTAAAGACCATGGTGGTTTTAATTACCCACGACCATTTGGTGGGTAATACGTGGGTAAGTCGTGGACAAATTTAAATTGTTAGTTTTGATTGATTTTTTTTTTCTATTAAAAATAAATATAGGTGGTCTTTAAAGACCATGTTGGTTTTAATTACCCACAATCATTTGGTGGGTAATACGTGGGTAAGTCGTGGGTAAAATGAAATTGTTATTTTTGATTGATTTTTTTCTATTAAAAATAAATAAAGGTGGTCTTTAAAGACCACGGTGGTTTTAATTATCCACGACCATTTGGTGGGTAATACGTGGGTAAGTCATGGGTAAATTGAAATTGTTATTTTTCATTGTTTTTTTCTATTAAAAATAAATATAGGTAGTATTTAAAGACCACGGTGGTCTTAATTACCCACGACCATTTGGTGGGTAATACGTGGGTAAATTGAAATTTTTTTTTGATTAATTCGACTATTAAAAATAAATAAAAGATATTTCTATAATTATGAATATATACGAAAGTATGAAGTTTTAGGTATTAAGTAATATATAATAGACTTTTCATCTAATTATTTGGTCAAATGATATCCAATAATGTGTATTTGATAGATATATGGTACTGCGTGTGTGTATATATATATATATATATATCATTTCGTACTAAAGAAACAATTATTGTCTGTATATTTAGGTACATTTGTTATGAATATAGTATGTTTGTACTTTTAATTGCATATGTGGTTATCCATATATATTGTATATACGGTGTTAATTAAATTATGTAAATAGCTATAAAATTTGTTTGCTCTTACACAATCATTAGGTACTAACAATGATTCGTTCCAAGTGAACAACTGATCGATGATAAGAATAATAATATAGTATTATTATTTTTAAGTTATCAAATAATCGATAATGTTTGTGACGTTTATGATTTGATAAGTAGTCGTCAATTATATGCTATTAGTTTGTAATTAGTAATAATGTTTACTAATGAGATCAAATTTTTGAACTAAATTTACTTTTCATGTTCATTTACAATAAAGTGAAACATCATTTTGGGTCGGAGGGAGTACAAATTCATATGCTTGTGCATATATCATACTATTTGGGTTAAAATTAAAATAAGAAAATTATTTATTAAGGGTGGTTTTGAAAACATTTTCAATATAACATGGTTCAAATAAGAAAAGAAAGTAAAGGGTGTCACTTCATAGATATTAGGGTGTCTACTTTGTAATTTATTAGGAGTCAATATAAAATTTTAGATATTTTAATGTGTCAAAAAAAGAGCAAAACACGAAAGATGGATTAAATTGACTATCCTAGAAGATTATTTTTTTAAAATTTTTTTTCGTATTACTAAATATAAGGCTAAAAAAAGACGGGAAAAATCCCGCTTTAGCCAAAAACAATTTGGCGCTTTTGGCTAAATTCACCTGCTTTTGCTTACACCAAAATCGGCCTAACACTATAAAATAATAATAATAAGTGAATTAATTTTGTTGGAGGGAAAATGTTTTGGCCAAAACAACAAGGAGGGAACAAAAGCCCGCCCTAATTTTTGAGAGAAAATTAGATAATGTATAGGATAAAAACCAAAAAAATATACACCACTCCCTCACAACGCCACTCCCTACCGTCGTTTCCCTCTTTCTTCTCTCTTTGTACTAATCGGCAGTAGCAATCCCTCTTCAACCTTGACCAACCGGAGCTAGTATCGGCAGCCAACAACAACCAAACACTGAAATTGCAAGGGGTGGGGTAAAAGACTTCGGTCAAGGGCTGTGGAGTAGATCTCTATCATGACTGAGTCAGATCTGAGTGGCCAGCCATGGTTAGATGTCAAATTCCCCTGGGCTACTGAGATCTTGGCGACTCAACCACAGGAGGCCTCAGAGTAATTCTTCGATGCGGGATTGAAGAAAAGATGATTGTTTCCGTGCCATTTTGGGATGAACCAGCATGGTTTTCTCAGCTGGTAATAATGGATGGGATCCTGGCCTAGTGGAACGTGGCACCCTAGAGTATTTCTATCGCGGGTTCCACCATTGATCGGAGTTTCCCAACTCTGGTTCCAGTCGACGGCGGCGCTCTTTCTTTGCCGGTACCTTCTATTTAATTTTTTTGCTGGTTGATTAATTGTGTATTTTGAAAATTTTGATTGATTATTAGAGATCTTCTAAGTTGTTGTACCTTAAAAGGAATTTGCCAATTTTTTCCAACAAACAAAATTAAATTACCTTAGTACGTAACTAGGTTATTCTGCTCTATGGGAATGCACAAGTTTCTTAATATTTTATCTGATTTTTTATTAATCTTTGGCAGATCTTTCAGCTGTAGTCGTGTTGTCTGGTAATCAAAATTTTGAAGGCCAGGTTCATCCTCTAACAAGAGCTAAACCTTGCTTCACCTCTATTGGTTAGCTGCGATTTCTCTTTTTATTCAATGTTCTT
The DNA here is from genome assembly GCA_949775105.1 of Oldenlandia corymbosa var. corymbosa. Classification (NCBI taxonomy): domain Eukaryota; kingdom Viridiplantae; phylum Streptophyta; class Magnoliopsida; order Gentianales; family Rubiaceae; genus Oldenlandia; species Oldenlandia corymbosa. The sequence goes on from OX459123.1 coordinate 6,221,144, forward strand.
GTTTAGGGCTCTGCTGTGATTCATCTTCTTTGTTCTTTTTTTAACCTTTTATTTCTAAGCTGCTATAAAATTGGAACCATTAATCTTGAAGTTAAAATGTCATATAACCTAAAGAAAGAATGTTGAATGTTTTCATATCGAACCAATGTAAGGAATCCCATTTTGCTGTACAAACTAATTGAAGTGTGGAACACCAACAAAAATGATAAAATCTTTTCACCCATTGCCTGCCTTGTTAGTTGGCTTAAATCCAAATGAGTTTCTTTGCGTTTTATTTGATGATCAGTAAAAGCACCACATAAAAGGATTCGGTCTTTTGGTTTCCTTTTTCTTGGAATGTAAAAGAGGAGGCTTCTATGGAACCAATGTGAGTGTTATGACTTGTAAGTTTATATAATGATTAACTTCATAACAGAGGTAAACTCTAATGAAAACCATAATGCTTTGCTTTAGTATCTGCGACCATCCCTTCTTTCTTTTTGGGTGCCAGGTTGTTAATGTGTGCATGTCTGACTTCCTTTTGGTCCCTGATTAGACATTTGTTTGATGACTGCTCCTTTAACATATATGCAAAAAGAAAATAAATATTTTGCTTATGACTCATCCCTTTAGCAATAATAACCTGTTGAAAACAATAGTCTTACTTCTAAACAATCTCTGTCCAAAACATGAAGATTTATCATTTATGTATGTGGTGTAATATTACTTGTAGGACGAAATGGTGTATTTATTTTCTCTTCTTAATTTCCATTGTTTAGGTAAGGAGTATATGTGATGTGATTCTTTGTTCTGTTGCTTGTTACATACCTTGTTAATTCGATTAAAAAGATGTGTTGAAATTGAATTCTTAAGAGTACCGTAACAGAGCCCGTTCTTGAGGTTTAAACCTCCATATTTATGTGTGTTTTTCCCCCAAGGTCTTTAATTAATCCAGTCCTTAGTTGATGAAGGTTATGACGCTTCTTTTATTTGTTCAATTATGGTAGTGATAGTCTCAAAAGGAAGTCCATTTAAACATGACTTAGTTTCTGAAATTTATGAAAATATTTGGTTTGAGTAGCTATTTTGCAGAGCTTAGTTTTCTCGGTTACAAAAATGTTCTAAGGGATTTCTTTTAATGATTTCCTTCTCCATTCAATGTAGTTTACTTAGGTTTTTACGGATTCATAAACGGACTCGCGGTTTGCTTAGAAATTGGATTTGAAAATGACCATTTGGAATGGATGGACTGAATTCTGAAAATACTGGCGCAAGGCACTGTTTTGAAGATCTGATTTCGATCGCTTAATAAATCAATTTTCCTGATTTCTTTCGCTTAATCTCCTCTTCATTCAAGCCAGTTTTTATTGGTTTTGAGGGCTTGCAAATCGGATAATAAGAATGGCATGAAATATTTTTTGAAATGATGTGGTCACCACTGTAGTCTCTGAATTTATAGCAGTGAGAACTGAGCAATTGATTTTGAAACTTCATTCCTCTTTGGTTAAATACCCTTTTCTACAAAACATGGTACTTTGTAGGAAATCTTAAACCACTTTGATTTAGGAGGACAATGAAACACGCCCTGCTATTAAAACAATGAAAGATACTTTGGGGATTACTAATTGATGGAGGTATCTAATGCTTTATTCACCACCATAGATTTTAAATGCCTAATAAATCATTGGCTGAAGTTTATTCTTACTTGAGTTTGATCCATGAGTATGCTACTTGTTGATTTTTACAATACTAGTTGTTGGCTTCATTTGCAAGATGAAGGAAATCATTTTTGATGTTGATGATAATCAATTTCTCAAAGGTTGGAAGGTATGAAATATGACCCAAAGTCACATGGTTGTCATTCTGATTGTCATTCCAAGGGAAGTTCAATGGAGGACGATGACCATAGTCTTAGTTAATAGTTTTCAATTCTTATTTTGAATTTGATTCTACATAAAATAGTTGTTTAGTTTGGTTGGTTTTACAATCAATCTAGTGATTATGATGTTGATTTATTTTAGTTGCGATTGAATGCTTAATTTTCTAATCTTTTGTATGATGATAAATTTGAATACATTATGCAATTTAGAATCTTCAATTATGTGTCACTTTTAATTATTGTATGGATTTGGAGGAATGTGAAAGGAAAAAAATAAATTGCATATTTTTAAATATATTTTAAAAATATTACCCACGAAAAAACTGTGGGCAAAAATATTTGAAAAGAAATAAATTATATTTTCTCCCACGGAAAGGATCGTGGAACAATTATAAAATAAACTAATTAAATTTTCCCTACGGTAAGTGTCATGGGTAAAAATATTTACAAAAATCATTTAATCATTATATCTCCCACGGATTTACCCATAGAAAGTCGTGGGTAAAAGTATTTGTTAAAACCATTTATTTATTATTTCTCTCACTGATTTACCTACGGAAAGTCATGGGTAAAAGTATTTGTTAAAATCATTCATTAATTATTTCTCCCACAGATTATCCACGGAAAGTTGTGGGTAAAAGTATTTGATAAAACCATTTATTAATTATTTCTCTCACTGATTTACCCACGGAAAGTCGTGGGTAAAAGTATTTGTTAAAATCATTCATTAATTATTTCTCCCACTGATTATCCACGGAAAGTGGTGGGTAATTCTCATCAATTATATTGTTTCAGAAACCATTTTCCCACGACGTGTACACGAAAAGTTTTGTGGCTGAATTACCCACAACTCTCAGTTTCCGTGGGAGAATTTACCCACGAAACATTGATTGTCCGTGGGAGAGTGATTAGCTACGGGCGATTCTCCTACCACCTCATTTTCGTGGGTAAGTCGTGGGAGAATCAACTCACCCACGACCACGAAGGCATTTTACCCACGAAACTGGGTCGTGGGTAATGACAGATTTTTTTGTAGTGTCGATCTCTCGACGACAGGAGAACCATGGCAACCAAAACGCCTCCCTTTGCGAGTCAATGCGAAGAATGATAGGAATGATTGTGGACAAAAGTCCTTTCATTCCAAGAATCCGTGACTGTCCAAAGCCTCGTGACTTCGACTTCCCCAAGGACTTTGTCAAATACTCGGGAGACTCCGACTCGCAGCAATTTTTGCACGGATATGTCCAAGTCATGAGGATCAGAAATGCATCACTCGATTTCATAGCCAAGGACCTTCCATCTTATCTCACCGAACAAGCGCAATGCTGGTTCGGACAGTTGCGAAAAGGACGTATTGTTAGCTTCGAGGATTTATTGGTCAAATTGGCTACTCGGCTCCTTCCCCAGTAAGCAGATCACCAAGATGTCAATCGACCTTTCCTCGATCAAGCAAGGACAAAACAAGAGTCTGTCTGATTTACATCGTCGCTTTATCCGGGAAACTCTCCAAGTTGATTATCTCGATGACAGAGACGTTCAGAACGACTTCATTCAGGGCCTCAACCCATTCGGAAGGTCTACTATCTTGAGGGTAAAATAGTCAACCAAACCCCCTCGACATACACAAGAAATGTGGGCTACAGTTGAAAGTTACATTCAGCGAGAACAGATGCTCAAGCGCTCTCAGGAGGCCTTCTCGATTGTAGGAGAACGAGGTGGAAGGGATAGGCTCAAATCTACTATGGAGTTTGAGCCTGCTTTAACTAAGCTCGATAGGTAGTTGACTCCGCTACTAAAGCCCCGGCAAGAAATACTCCAAATCCACAAGGATGAGTTGCCCATTCCAAAGCCCCTGGCTCACCGCCCAAATAAGTCCACGGATCAATACTGCGAATATCACAAGGACCGTGGCCACGACACTGAAGATTGTAGGTAACTAAAGCATAAAATCAAAGCCGGTTAAAATCTAGAAAATTCCAACAATATGTACATAATGCTCCTTGACAAAAGGGAGGAAAGTTTGCGGGACCCCATAACTTTCCTAGCTAGAGAACACCATATTGAGTATAAACCTGGGACAACTATAAAGGGCCAGGCATTTGCAGACTTTCTTGTCAAAATGCCCCGTACACTAAGTACTATACTCGAGCAACCTTTAAAGAAACAAGGTCCAAAGCATACTCCCCTGGATCCTTGTGCCTGGACTCTTTACGTTGACGGCTCATCTTGTGAGGAAGGGGGAGGAGCCGGCATCATCCTGGCCAAACCAATCGCACCGCAGGAGATTGAGGAAGTGAAAGAATACGAGGTAGAGTATTATTACGCCTTGAAGTTTGGCTTCCCAGTCACCAACAATATAGCGAAATACGAGGTAATGATCACAGGGTTGAATATGGTTTTGAGATTTGGAGTCCAAAACATGGAAGTCTTCAGTGATTCCCAAGTGGTTGTTAAACAAATCAATGGTGACTATACTGTCTGAGAGGAACATTTTCGACCATACCTCGAGAAAGTCCTCGAAATCAGGGATAAGTTCAATAATTGTTCCATATCCCATATTCTCAGAACCAGAAACAAAAGTACCGACGCCTTAAGCAAGCTTGCCTCATCCAATTTCGCACACCTCAGTCATAAGGTTTGGGTCGAGATTCTCCCCGAACCTAGTATTCAGTCCCAGGTGTCACTTGCTATTGTTGAAGAGAGAGATACTTGGATGACCCCATTTATCCAATTCCTCGAGAACATAACCCTACCTAGCTATAAGTCCGCGGCTCGAGCATTAAAATTAAAAGCAGTCAAGTACACTGATATGCTTAAAATTTACCTATTTTAATATTCTTTTATGTGAAATTTTGCCAATATTTTGAGTACAAATGTGCTATTTATGTGATTTTATCTTTAATTGTAGGAGTTGTACTCAAAAGGAGGAATTGTTAAAATTTTGGGCTAAAATGAAGATAAAAGCAACTCAAAGGGGAGAATTGAAGATTTGCTCAATTAACAAGGAAGAAATTAGAACACTCGAAGACTTGGAGGACTAAACAAGCAATTTTGGAATTTTATTTATGGAAATTGGCCGAATTAATTTCGGTGCATAAAATAAAATAATTTGGGAGGTGTTTTAATTTTAATTGGCTTGGAAAAATAATTTTCCGGAAGTAGGGTTTTGTCGAAAGCTTATAAAAGGGGAATTAGGGTTTTATTTTTGGAACCGAACTTCAACGAAACCCACACACAAAAACTTGAAACCCGGCGGCAGCTCCTCCTCTCCAAACCCACCGCAACACCTTGAGCTTCTGCCTTGCTGAAGTTTCCAATCCCACGAATCCCACTATCATCACCTTAATCATCATCATCATCCCTTCAACCTCTTGCACATCATCATCATCATCATCAAACCTTCTCTCCACGCAGCTCCAGCACCCCATCACCTTTGGACCCCCTCCTTCTCGATCAAGACTTCATTCTCAACGGGATGGCTTTGCTTGCTTTTCTCTGTCTTCGCTCTTGCGTCTGACACTTTGACGAGCCTCTTTACCTTTCTCTTCTTCTTGCCAACCTTTGTTAAGGATCCTTCATCATCTGAGTTTATGACATCAAAAATCTTGGTGTCACCGAACAAGCCAATGATGTTTTTGCTCAACGACATAATCTAACACAACAGAAATACATAGAGAAGTTGGTACCTTTCTGATCCTCGACAGGAATCGGAGGAATGTAGTGTTGAACATCCGTCTAGTTGGTATAATCTTCAAAAGCCTCCAGAGCATATATATCGGCCCTATATTTCTTGATCTTGACTTTGTTAGACTTGGTCCAGTCGTCGACTGTCACACTTAGTTCATGAGATTCACGATAATCCCAGGCCATGCATAAGTTCTCCGGTGCCTTTATAAACAAATAGTTCGGTTTCCAAATTGGGGCACCGTCGAAGAGTTCTACTATTTCTCCCGCCTTTGATTTCAGATTTCTCTTCACGTTGTACCAGTCCCTGAATTTGGTCGAGGGAACACAGACCTTGAAGAAATACCTCTATACGAGTAAGCAAGGCTTTACTTTCACCAACTCACAGAGTCTCGCAAATCCGAGAACAGCTGATATTAAATTCGGGGTGAATCAAGCAAGTGGAATCTTATAGTGCGGAACTATTGCTTCAAACAAGGGAAACAGGAGAATCTAAGCCCTAGAAATATAAATCGATCAGTAATTTTTCCCTCTGGTGGAGCGTTAGCCCTCTCCTTTCCTATAGGGGCTCGATATTCTAGATCTACTGGGATGTTATATTTTTCAGTTAGTGCCTTAGCTTTTGGGGCAGAATCTATGGTGGATACAAAATCGAAAATAGTTTTTGCAGCCATACCTACCACAATATATGCTAAAACGGCAAGATTCAGGCAAAAGAAAGGCAAAGGCAGATACTAATAATAAGAGGGTTCAAGGACTCACTTCTATCAAATTTCAAGGTTGACCTTTTGAATTATATCCGCCCAGAGTGGTGGATCTTCTTGGTTATAGCAGGTGCAGAAAGCTCCAGCGACGGAACGGGATGTTCATCCTGAACAGCGGCGGGTGATGTGCAGAGGCAGGAGAGGTTCTTCTGTGTTTTCATATTCGAAGTTTTGAAAAGGGGTGAAGAATGAAAAGCCTTTGATTTTTCCCTGATATAAGTAATTTTTCTCTCCCACATCTCGATAGTTTGGGCGGAGTTCAAGGGGCCGTAATGATGACAGAGCCGTTGTTTGGGAAACGTGCCCACTTACTGCTCACGGTTGAATATGTTATGCGGGATTTTGAAGTGGATCATCTTCTCAAATCGGATCCTGGACCACAAAATATACCATTAGGCCTGCTCGATGCATTATGGGCCGAGACATGTCCAATCAACTTGGGCCGAGTCCAGGTCAGTTTTATTTTGTGTCAAGTGTTGTTTATTTCATGTAACTAATAACTGACAGGGGTATTTAGCGAGTCCATATCCACCACCTGCATTAGACCAGCCCATTCACCAAGTCCAGAGTCTAACCGACTCTGTAGAGGTGGTGCAAAATACTAAACGTAGCAAGATTTAGACATCTTCTAGGCCTATAAATAGGGAGAATTACTCCGTCTTCGAGGTACGCTATTTCTAGCTCCAATAATCATATCTACACTACTCTATAACCCTATTTCTGACTTAAGCATCAGAGTATATACTCTCGAGAGAATTCCGAGGCTCTTTTTTGCAGGAAACCCTAATCGAAGTTCCACTGTTTAACCGGAGTTACAATTCCAGGCTTCGTCACCAGAACTCTACCATTCCAAGCCTCTCCAAAGCTCTATAAATAGCCAGCCAATAGCACTAAGAAAAAAACAGATTGGGTAGTTAGATTTAGTCTAAAAGACAGTAGTTAGGTAGTTAGTTAGTTGGTTAGAAACAGGGTAGTAGCAGGAACAAGGTAGACTGTCACTCTGTCAAGTGGCGGACGCCACTCGCCATAGCGGGCAGGCAGAACTGTCCTTGCTGCCATCTTCCCTTTTTTCACTCTAACGTTTTGATTTGGATTCATGTCCTATCTTTTGTACTCTGTTGCTTTCATGCTTAACTCAATAAGCATGAGTAGCTAACTCAGTTAAGGGTTCAATCCCTACTATCTTTATATGAAAGTTTTGATTCAGTTTCCTTGATGAGGTGTTGTGCCTAGAATAGTGATTTAATTAACCTTTTGGTGAACTCGATCAATTAATTAAAAGTGCTTGCATGGTTATGAAGATCTGGAAGCGGGCGCTTAATCTAATCTATGACAGAAGAGAAAATCTACCCCTTTGGTTTCATTCACCAACGGCAGTTCGGTGGTGGCATAGGCAATCAATAAGGGCTTAAGAACTTCATGGCTTGGATTAAATAAGACTATGACTGGGTTGATAATCTAGGACTCTTTATTCTATCTGAAAGGATTTATAAAGATAGATAGGTGCATGATTGAACAACTAATCATATACAGGAATATTGAATCAAAACTGGATCATAAGGGAAGGAAGGTGATTGACCCTTCTGCTTCTTCACTCTGTCAAGTGAGTATTCTCACTCCCCCAAGTGACAATCTGTTCAACTAGTTCTTTTCTTTTCTGCATTTTAATCAGATTTTGAGCGATTGACTGCCGTCCCTGTGGAACGACCCTGCTTACCACGAGCTAATAGTTTTAAGTAGGTTTATAGATTATTCTTTTGGGAAGCGACTCCAACAACAATCATCACAAAAATCGTACTCACCAGAGAGGGAGAATAGTCACTTGACAGAGTGAAGAGGCAGAAGGGTCAATCACCTTCCTACCTTTATGATCCAGTTTTGATTCAAGTATTCCTGTAGTGTATGATTAGTTGTTCGATCAGGCACTTATGTGTCATTATAATTCCTTCCAGAAAGAATAAAGAGTCCTATATTATCAACCCAGTCAGAGTGTTATTTAATCTAAGCCATTTGAGTTCTTAAACCCTTTATGATTGCCTATGACATTCACCTAACTTCTGTTGATGTCTGGAACCGCAGGATAGATTTCCTCCATTGTCATAGACTAGATTAAGCAATTTTAAGGTTATGCTTCCCCTTCCAGATCTTCATAACCATGCAAGCACATTTAATTAAGTGGCCAAATTAATTAGAAGGTTAATTAAATCACTTATCTGGGCACAACACCTCATCAAGGAAACTGAATCAAAACCTTCACATAAAGATAGTAGGGATTGAACCCTTAACTAAGTTAGCTACTCATGCTTATTGAGTTAAACATGAGAACAACCAAGTACAAAAGATAAGACATGAATCTAGATCAAATGGTTAGAGAAAAGAAAGGAAGATGGTAGCAGGGACAATTTCTGTCTGTTCACTATGGCGAGTGGCGTTCGCCACTTGACAGAGTGACAGTCTGTCTCCTTGTTCCTGCTACTACCTTGTTTCTAACCAACTAACTAACTACCTAACTACTGTCTTTTAGACTAAATATAGCTACCCAATCTGTTATTTTTTCTAACTGCTATTGGCTGACTATATATAGAGATTTGGAGAGGCTTGGATTGGTAGAGTTCTGGCCTTCTGTTCAGCAAAGCAGAGGAGACAGCAAGTTGCAGCAGCCAAAGGCATTTGTTTATTTAGCAACTTGCCCAATTAGCAAGTTGTTACCTTCTCTCGGTAGCACCTTCCTTCTTCCGCTGCAATCACCCATCTTCTCCTCACCATTGCTGCTTCTCTTTAGTCTTCTTCTCCGGCGCCTTCTCACCATTTGCAGCCACAAATCTCCATTCCTTCATTCTTTATTCCTCAGCAGCCCAACTAGGAGCAGTAGCAAGCAGCACCATCAGCAGCATGCTTCTTTCCATCATTTTGTCTTTACCCCGTAATTCAGCCTGAATTTTCTGCCTTTTTCTTCCTTGTTTCCTGGTGTCACTTTCTATGTCATTTCACACCTGACTGTAGCAGCCAATCCATCAACTCAGCAGCAGCAGTCACAACAGGTAAGTAGCAGAGTTGCAGCTGCTGCTTATCACATATTCTCCTTTTTTCTCTTCTTCAACTTGCAGCAGCTACAACTTGGAGTGATGGCAACACAATTTCCCTTCTTGGGCACCAATATTTCAGCTCGTGACTCCTCTTTGATTGACAGCAGCAACAGCTACTGCAGCAGCAAATCAGGCAGCAGGGCAACTGCCCTTCCTCCTCTCAATTGAGTGTGCTGCTGCAGATTCTTCAAAGTTGTGATCATCTGCTGCCGATTTTCCTTCCTTAGCAAGGATTTCTCCATTTGCTCCAGCTCTAATCAGTCCTTCAGCAGCTCAATTTCCAGCCGCTTCCATTCCAGCCCATTTTGATGCCTTTTTATGCAATTTGGCCCTCATTTATGCTAATTTTCTACATTGGCCCTTTGAGATACCTAAACTACAAAATCACCCTAAAAGTAAACTAATCCTAACTAATTGACACTAAATTATGAGTAAGAAATGCCTGCAAAAAGGGTATATATTTTTCTGTTATCACGGCATAATATAAAGCCAAACATAATTTCTCAATCGGAGGATACCGCCTTTTGGCATCATTTGATAATAGACTCAAATAATATACGGCTCTCTCTAGACCATCTTCATCGTCTTGAGCTAGAAAACAACCAATAGAATCTTCCGTTGCCAATATATACAACTTCAGCGGCCGTCCTTCTTGCGGTGATATCATAACTGGCGGGTTTATCAAATACCTTTTCAACCTATCAAAAGTCACTCGTGCTATTAGATTTCAGCAATGGAGAAAACACCTTGATCTTCCCAGACAAATTCGCTATAAATCGCCTCAAGAAATTCATTTTACCAATCGGGTTTTGCAACTCTTTTTTGTTTCTTGGCGGTCTAGCATCTATAATAGCCTTAGCTCTCTCAATGTCTACTTACAATTCCTTTCTCCTGAACCAAGAGACCCAGAAAATTCCCAGAAGTCACACCAAACGCACATTTCAAAGGATTAAGCTTAAGCTTATACTTCCTCATTCGGGCAAATGCTTGCGCCAACTTATCCAAATGCTCTTCAAAAGTATGAGACTTTATCACGACATCATCGATATATACCTCCAATATGCTACCGATCATAACATAAAAATACAATTCATAGCCCTTTGATACGTTGCCCCAGCATTTTTCAACCCGAATGACATTACTCTCCACTAGAAGATTCCTAATGCCCCTGGACAATGAAATGTGGTTTTCGGCACATCTTTCTCACCAATGTACATCTGATTATAACCAGCATTTTTATCTACAAAAATTTTAAACCGGTATCCTACCAATCGGTCAATCAACATCTCTGCATTCGGCATGTGGTACTCATCTTTTGGTGATGCTAGATTTAAATCACGAAAATCCATGCAGACCCTAGTCTTGCCATTCTTCTTAATTACTAGTACCACGTTCGCGAGCCAGTTCGAATATACCGCCACTTCTATAAAATCAACCGTCAGCAACCTTAGAATTTCTTCCTTTATCGTAGCAGTTACTTCATCCAAAAACCTTCGTGGTGCTTGTTGCTTTGTCTTAAACTCCTTCTTAGTAGAAATTGTGTGCTCAATTAAACTCCGATCCAACGCTGGCATATCAGTATAGTCCCAAGCAAAACAGTTTCGATACTCCATAAGAACCTTTGTCAATGCCTTCTTCTGTTCATTAGATAGTACCGCACATATGAATGTCGGTTTCTGCTTTTCACTGGTTCCTAGGTTTACCGATTCTATTGGCTCTTTTGTTACTACTGCATCATCTTCAAGCTTGCTACTTGCTTTTGCTAATTCTGACAGCTCAATATCATCAGACTCAACTGGGGCTTCATCTTCACATACGGCATCCACTATGCATAATGCCAAAGCTTCCAACCAATGAATTACTGGATCATTTATCATCATCACAAGCTTCTTCAATAATCGGTCCAACATCCAGCGGCTTAGGTGCTAAATATTGGCATGGCCTGCGAATCATTTGCCAAAACATCTTCCACTCTCTGAACCCTATGTTCTTCATAGAAGTCGCGGTCATGGGTTTTCCGTACTTGTCAATTCCAGGAAACCTATATTGCCCGACATCTTTCTCGTAATAAAAAGCTTCAACCGCATTACTTTGTACCGTGAATGGATTAGCATCGGCTTTTATAACCTCTGGTTCATTGCCCCACCCAAATCAACAAAACCTAGTGAAAAGAAGAAGGGACACATCTGACCGAATGAATCCAGTCACGGCCTAACAAACGTTATCGGATCCCATAGAATCTACTATAAAGAAGGCCGACATGACTGCTTGAGAACCCAACTCTACTTTGATCGGCAGTATTCCCCGGGTACTTGTTACATCACCGGTAAAGCTGCTTACTGCAAGCTCAGTAGGAAACAAATCTAATTCTGCTTTACCTAACCTCCGCAATGTGAAAGAAGGCATGATATTCACGGCTGCACCATTGTCTACTAGTATCGTGTTGACAGGGACGCCGTCCAACAAAGCCTGCACACATACCGGCTTCACATGATTAGTACACATTGAATCCAGCATGGAGATGATTACTCCTGGAAAAACTCTATTAGTTGTTATCTTAATTCCCAACACCTCTTTCCATTGTCGGTAAACTCTCGGCATAATTGCTTTTGCTGGTTCATCAACCTTCACCTCGAGGGCTTTTGCAATAGCCTGCTTAGCAGCATACGCTTTAGGCAATACGTACACCACATTAACATCCATACTATCAGACTTCTTGACTTGCCATTGCTTCGTCATCCGAAATTGCCTACTAGGCACGCTATAAGGCGATTGTCAAGTTCCCTTTTTTGCCTTAGGTCTTGATATCTGCTTGCCTGTTGCCGTTGCCATCTTCGCCATTGACGACGTCATACCACTATTTGTTGATGTATAAGTTGGAAATTTGGCATGCTCGACCCGATGCCATAATTTGTCAAAAACTTGACTAGGCCTTACCATCCTAGCTATCACACTAGTAGGCGGCACAAATGGCTAGGCAGATCGTCCAAAGCTACCTACATGACCACGGTCTGACCACAACAATCTGTCTTCTACTAACCTATACTCAAACCTTTCGCTCCCTAATCGTTGAGATGTGTGTGGCCCCAATCACTCATGAACTGGTTGTCTCGGCACAAATCCATTTGTAGGTTGATCAACGCCTATGTTTGTCGACCTTGGATGTTCGATATGCCTCCCTTGAAGAGCTTGCATCAAGGATGACGCTACTTTGCATTGATAATTCTCTTGTGGCTCCTGTATTTGCGGCTTTCTGACCCAAGTCTGCAATTGTTCGTCTACCTCAATGGTTATTTCCTTTTCCGCCTGTTGGGGAAGAATTTTCTGTTGATGCAAATGCTCACCATTCGCACTTCCTAATTGGCACACTTCTTCCTTCATTGAATCCACCACTCGATCACAGTCTCGGCAACCGATACTTACTTTCTGTTTGGCATAAGCGGCTGTCCGCGGATCCACATTTACCATTCTCACTACATGGTTCACCAGAAACGGCTCTTTCCTCAAAGTCGCTGGCTCTTCTACTTGGAAATCCCCACTGTCGATCATCTTTTGAATGACGTTCTAGAAAACCACGCAATCGTTGGTTCCATGTGTCATGGACATGTGATACTTACAGTAAGTTTTTCCTTCAATATCGGTAGGTTTTGGTTGTCTTTGCCCCTTTCGGTAAGTCACATGACCTGTTTTCAAGATATCCTGAAAGATTGCCTCCTATTGAGTAATGTCAAATGAATACACCCGACCCGGATTAGTGGGATCGGCACCTGGCTTCGCCCCAGTGGTTGTCCCTGGTCGTGGTGGTATGCCATACGCTTGTGGTGTACTAGGTTTCCACAAAGCACTACACTTATACCCTTTCATATTTATGGTCTCTGCCGCATTAATGTACTCAAAATCTTCTTCCTCCTCCAAACCAAAATATTGAGCTTCATTGACCGTCGGTTGATTAGGAGGATTGAACCAATTTCTACCACAACCCTTGCGGCTTTCTACTTCCTCTGCGATTACCTTGTCCAATTGACTCATCGCTTCAACTAACTCTCCCAAATTTAGGAAAATTCTTCCTGCTAACCCAAAATTTAGTCGGAAGTTGGTCACACCGACTACGGCCATTGTAATGATGGTTTGTTCTGGGTAAATGCCTGGTATGGTGGCCCGCATTTGCCTAAACCTTAACAAATATTGTTCCCCCGTCTCGGAGGCTTCTGTTTGACATCATGCAAATCCACAATAATACGTTCTAGTTTGCTTACAAAGAAGTTTTCCTAGAACAACTCTTTTTGAGCTTCCCAATTAGCCACCGATCTAGGCCTCAATGTTCGGTACCATTCCAATGTTGTACCAGTTAGTGATTGTGGAAACAACCGCAATTTGTGAAACTCATTATTCACCAACTTTCCACACTCTAACTCATATGTCCGGATATGATGCTCTGGCCTTGTGCTGTCATCGCCGGAGAACTTGGTAAAAGTTCGCATCTTGAAATTCCAAGGAAAAAGTTCCAAATCGACCAAGTCTAGATATAGTTTCTCTGGCACCTCTGGAATCTTGAATCCTAAGTCACGGCGTAGTACCGCAGACATCAGACAGCGTAATTGGTGGTTGAAATGAACTGTTATTGATGTAAACATCCATGGTAATCAAGTCCAAGATGATCAAGGTGTTCGGGTTCCAAGTACTGTCCAAGCTCAAGGAGTGGCTCAAGATCCATTATCCAACATTGGAGGCCCAATGACTCAAGTTAGAAGTAAAAGGATGAGGAGTGCACTTAATAATCTTATATCAAATGGTTTAGCCCAAGAGAATGTCAAGTCTGGAAGTTACAAGCCCAAGATTATTAATGTGTTACAAGGCCCATTTGAGGAAGGAAATTTCGGCCCACAAACCAAGCAAGGGAGGCCGGCCCTATCTCTTAATTTTTAGGAGTTAGAATCTGTATCTTTTAGGGATAAAATCATTTAAATCTTATCACACTTGTGGAAGGATAAGATTTGGAAGATTCCATATCCTTTAGAGATAAGATCATTTAAATCTTATCACATGGAAGGATAAGATTTGATATGATTCTCTTTTATCTAATTTAGAGTTTATTCAAAATAAGAAGTCTATTCCTTGGTGTCTACTCTCAACCGTTGGATGGAGATCAGATTAAGATTGGATGGCTACGATTACTCTACAAGGAAGATATTGGTGGAGTTGACAACTCAGGAAGATTCTTTTCAACATAAAGATAAGATTCTTTTGAGAGAATATCTCTTTGTATTTGGAGTTTTATTTTCAATAGACTAGTGTGTCTTAAGTCTATAAAGGTGTCTAGATACATTGTCTTAATAGATAAGACACAAGTTGTCAATTAGAGGCTAAGTTGATTTCTAGTTCTTTAAAGTAGGAAAAGAGTTAGAGATCAAACTCTTCTCCTACTTCATAGGAGAATTTCGCCCCCCTCTACTATAAATAGGGGTGCTTGGCCAGCTTTTCATTTGTACCTTTGATGAATTATTTCAATATGAGACGAGAGGAAACTCTTTGTTCTTTTTCTACTCTTTTCGAAGATTAGTGCATTGCACACAAGCTTGTGCTTTGTTGATGCATGCAAGTAGAATAGGTGTTTTTCTACTTTTGGAGCTTTGTTAGTTGTTTATTGGAGCCTTTTCGCTAGCCGTTCTATCCATAAATCGAAGGGATAGGATTGTTAGAGAGGTGACCGATTGGGTTGCTAACTTTAAACACTTTCTACATCTTCTAAACCGTTCCATCCTTTTTTGGTGTAAATTTTTGTGATTTGCATCTCTTCTTTCTTTTATTTTTCATGAGTATTGGAGTCCATAATATTGGGTTTGCAAGTTTTCAAGTCCTGGGAAATTCATAGCTTCCGCATCGAGGTAAATCTGCCATATTTGCCTCAAGATTCGTATCAACTGTTGTTGATTTCACCCTCAATAGAATATTTATAAAACCTCTTAAAACTATTAGCTAGTGGTAAGGTAGGTCGTTCCACAGAGATGACAGTCAACCACTCAAAATCTGATTAAGGTGCAAGAAAAGGAAAGTAAAAGAGTTGAACAGATTTGTCACTTGGTAGAGTGAGAATAGTCACTTGGCAGAGTGAAGAGGCAGGAGGGTCAATCACCTTCATACCTTTATGATCCAGTTTTAATTCAAGTAATTCTGTAGTGTATGATTTATTGTTTGATCGAGCACATGTATTCTTTATAATTCCTCTCAGATAGAGTAAAGAGTCCTAGATTACTAAATGATCTACCTCTCAGTCAGATTATTGAGAATAATCAAGGCCATTGAGTTCTTAAGCCCTACTGACCACCTATGCCAATCACAAAACTCTCATTGATGATTGAAACTAAAGGATAGATTTCCTCCTTTGTCATAGACTAATTTAAGACGTTCTAGTTATGTTTGCCCTCTCAGATCTTCATGACATGCATGGACATTTAATTAAGTGGTCATTTTAATCAAAAGGTTAATTAAAGCACTTAAACTAGCAACAATGCCTCATCAAGTAAAACTCAATCAAAACCTTCACATAAAGATAGCAGGGATTGAACCCTTAACTGAGTTAGCTACTCATGTTTATTGAGTTAAAAATGAGAGCAAAAAAGTGCAAAAGACAAGACACAATTCAAGATCAAAAGGTTAGAGGATAGAAGGGAAATATGGTAGCAGGGCAGTTACTGTCTACTCACTTTGGCGAGTGGCGTTCGCCACTTGACAGAGTGACAGTATGCACTCCTGTTCCTGCTACTACCTTGTTCCTAACCAACTAACTAACTACCTAACTACTATTTTTGTGACTGATTCTAACTACCCAATCTGTCCTCCTTTCTAACTGCTATTGGCTAACCATTTATAGAGATTTGGAGAGGCTTGGATTAGTGGAGTTCTGGCCTTCCTTGCAGCAGATTGGAGGAGACAGCAAGTTGCAGTAGCTGAAGGTATTTGTTTTGGGCAAGTTGTTGTCTTCTCTAGTCAGCTCCTTTCTTCTTCAGCCGCAATCAGCCACCTTCTGCTCATCATTGCTTCTTTTCCTTAGTCTTCTTCTCCGGCGCATTCTCACCATTTGTAACCACAAATCTCCATATCTTCATTCTTTAAATCCTCTCATCTCAATTTGCAGCAGTCACCAAGCAGCAGCATCAGCAGCATGCTTCCTTCCATCATTGTGTTTCCAGCCCCCAATTCAGCCTCAATCTTTTGCCCTTTTTCTTCCTTGTTTCCTGGGTCACTTGCTATACCATTGCTCACCCTTCTGCAATAGCCAAACCATCAACTCAGCAGCAACATCAGTTGGTAAGTAGACGAGTTGCAGCTGCTGTTCTTCACATATATTCCCTCTTTCTCTTCTTCCACGTGCAACAGCAACAACTTGCAGTGATGGCAAAGTAATTTCCTTCTTTGGGCACCAAGATTTCAGCTCGTGGATCCTCTTTGATTAACACCAGCAACAGCTACTGCAGCAAAAACTTGGCAACAGAATAGCTACCCTTCTTCTTCTCAATTGAGTGTGCTACTGCAAATTCTTCCAAGTTGTGATCATCTGCTGCTATTCTTCCTTCCTCAGCAAGGATTTCTCCACTTTCTTCAGCTCTGATTGATCCTCTAGTAGCCTGATTTCCAGCAGCTTCCATTTCAGTCTAGAATGATGCTCTTTTGTGCAATTTGGCCCTCATTTATGCTGATTTTTCACATTGGCCCCTTGATTACCCTTACATAAAAAATCAACCCAAAAGTAAACTAATTCTAATTAATTGACACCTAATTCTAAGTAAAATGAGTAGAAAATACCTGCTAAAAGTGTATATATTTTACTGTCATCAATAACTCAATCTGATCAGCTCTCAAAGCTGGATTAGCATTGGTCGGTGGCACATGTCCTGTACCGCCTGGTTGTTGCCCAACGTTTTCCTTCGGACCGGTCCCTTTCGCTTTTGGTATCTGGTTCCATGCCGGATTGGCATTATTAATATATGTTGCCGCCTGATTAACTACCGGTTCTCGAGGCTGATTGTGTCCTCCATTGGGTAGCGACCCTTGATGTGTCAGTGGAACTCTTGTAACCTGAAGTCCGTTTCCCACTGTACCAATTGGTGATTGGTGGATTAATCACTAGCACCAACTGTAGATGATGATTAGGGAGTTCCAACACTTGAAAATATTGAAGCTGTCCTTGTTGGTTTGTCATGGTGACATACTGCGGCTGGTTCCCTGTCGTCCCTTGAGCTAGCATCCTAGGGGTGTTATTGTTTTGGGCCGAATTGGAACCTGCGGTGGCGATCCTAGCAGCTACTTCTTTATTTCTATTTTGTTCATGCTCTACACCGGTCCATAATCGGTTTTCTCGTACTTCTTCCCTTGTAGGATGAGGTGGCATTGAAGATCCACCCAACATAGCAACAACCTGTTACTGGTGGCACTGATTGCTGTTCAATTGTTTGTTGGGTCTGTTGATTGGCTGTTGTTGACTCAGTTGCTGGAGCAGTGGTTGATGTTGTTTGCAGAGCTACAGGAGGAATCACTCCTTTGAAAATCTTGCATGGAACCATCAGACTATAGCTTCCATCGGGCAATTGATCTTGTATCCTAACCGTCTCTTCCGCGTACATCCGCTGACTACTCTCTTCTATCTTTAACTGATCAAGGGCGCTAGTGGCTGGAGTTATCCCCTGCATAGCTATTGCCGTAGAATAAGGTTGGTACTGACTGGAGATTGGTGGGGTTGATCTACCGTCAAAAGTGAAATTTCCATATGGGGGAATAAACGCCTGCTGGCTAGACACAACCTTTTCATACCAACTCCTTGGAATTCGTTCAGAGCTTGGTGTTACACCCAACTATTGTGAAGATGTTCCCACCATGGGATGAGACGATCTCGGAGCATCATGGCCTAAAAAGTGCAAGGGATTCACGCTGAAGTGTTCTGGCATCTTGCTTATCCTTTTCTCTTGCCCTACGAAACTCGGAGTGATAGCCCACTGCCCTGGTGCCTTGATGGTATTTAGGTCTATCTGTATTGAATTTACTCGTTCAACCAATATTACCATGGCGCTCATTAATTCCTTAGTAAATGCAGACTCACTGGTATCTGCTTGTCTAGGCGAATTGTCAGGAATCAATCCACTCAAAGTGTGAGCTAATGTTTACGTTGAGGTAGTCGTACTCGCCGGCGGTTGCGGCGGTTCAGGGGGTATCACCTCCATCATGGCTGTGGTAGCCAACCTGAGTTATTTAGCACTAAGATATATTGTCCCACCAAGTGTGCCAAAAATATGTTTGCACAATTTTAGCCTTAGAAGAATTATACAAAATATCTCAAACAACTATGTGTTGTTCTTTAAAAATATGCTAAATAAATGAAGAATAAAAGTTTTGGGAAATAAGAATCGGCCGGATGCCAGATTTTATTATAATCTTCAAAGAATAAGTATAGCTGCCGATGATCGGCTTAATTCAAGGAGTTCTTGGCGAACCTTAACTTTGGAGATTAAATCGAAAAGAAAAAGACTGAAAAATAAAATAAGCAATTTATTGCGAAGTTGATTGTGTCCTTTCTCCTTCCGGCGATCCCTTTAAATAATCTTTGAATCCCAGTCAGTTCACAATTCTCGCCCAATACTAATTTAGCTTCCTTCTCCAAATCGGACTCTGATTCCCCTTAAAGCTTATTCCATGACCCACTATTTTAGTCTGATTCGGCCCAACTGCCTACCAAACCTTTCCAAGCCCAGCTGGAAAAAGTTGGCCCAACAGAAGGTATTTCTGACATGTGTGACAAAGTATGTCTTGTGGTGAGCGTAGAGGATCTGGCTTGTGAGAACTACTACAAAGAGGTTGGAAGATCAAAAGTGTAGTAGGCGAAATGAGTTACATAGATGCGTTGGTGGCTGCATGCATTTATGTTGCTAGCAGGGAAGAGAGAATTAAATCCTCCTACCCTCCAAGAAATATGTGATCTTGCCTTTAATGGAGCCACAAATTAAGATGCAAATTGTCCGAGCTAAAGAATAAACCATTTGTTGAGGTTTCTATTAGCTGGAGTTTTCAATTGAATATAATTATTATTTTTTTCTTGAGACAGAAGAGGTATATCCCAATCATCTTCGAACATTTTCACAGTTTGGCCATTCCAATCATTCAATCATTTGGGAAACAAAAGATTCAGAAACAATCAAATCATTTTTGTTAAGGAGACAGTCACATTAACAAACAATGTCTTCTCCTCTCTTGACATTGGATCATTAATGATTTGCTTGTACCTCAAGAAAACCTCCTCAATTATTTCTTCACCAAAGTGATGAACAAGCAAAGGCTCAACCACAGCTCTCATGCATTTCACTATGTAGTATCCAAAGACATCTTGGGATTTTTCGTGTTTTGAAATCTCACCTTCATCATATCCATTCCAATAGATCTCGTAAACCTCAAGGCGGTCAATTCTAAACGATCCCTCCATTTCAACTAAGTGTTTCAGTTCTCCTACCGATGGTCTGTAATCACGAAGGTTGAATGAGTCTAGTTTTTCTTCTTCTATAAGTCCCTGCCATTTTTGATAAAATACTGCAGGTTACATTTAGCCAATGAAGTTTGTTTTATATGGAACCAAAAATGAATGATTTGTAGAACATTTCATACAACAAATATTTGCATTTTTCCAAATCAAGAGGGATTGTTTCTCATAGGAACAATTTCAAACAAGGGAATTGTTTATAAGGCACCCACTAATTCATATGAAGCTTGTCTTTCATGGTAAATGACTTTTGTAACACTTTTTGTGTTATACATTAGTTGAATATTTGAGATATCTCTAATGTTTGTATTTGTTTTAATATTGTTATGATACGTACTAATTACTTATCTAGTGTCACACTGATTGTAATATAAAATTATCACAAAAGATCTTTGGTGACATTGTTTTTTGAGTAGATAAATTAAAACTTTTAAACTTAATGAAATGCCGAATTCCTTCGAATCATTATAAGTTAATTTCTTAGTTCCTTTAATCCTAAAAAAAAAGGCTAAAAAGAAAAAAGGAAAACGAAAAAGAAAAGGGCAAACTACATTTTACGCCACAAGTTTTGGCTAGACCTACGATAAACCTTCCGAGTTTAGATAATACTATCAAATATCGGCTTGATTATAGTCAAATTACTAAATACCCCCTTTAACATAGTAAACAGACAAAAATACCTTCAGTCTACATTTTTGTTTTAATTATGCACTTTAAATATTTTTGAAAGTATATCATAGATGAAGTTAAAGTAATACCATAATAATTCTTTGATATTAATGTACTTAATAATACATTTTCAAAATTAACTATGTTGCTTCTTTTGAAATATGATAATTTTCATAATTAACTTATGTTATAAATCATGGAATAAATTTTATTTATTAATTTATGTAATAATTTAATTTAAAAATTCTTGATTTTTAAAACAAATTAAGTATTATTGATCATTTTTAGCGGTTAAAAAAAAGAAGTAAAAATTGGCCGATCTACCCAAAGGTTGACATGCGTTGTCAATTTTACCCTATTCTTTTTTGGTTAGCCAATATTACCCTAAACTATCCAACTGTTAGCCGATTTTGTCCAATTTACCAATTTCCGTTTAAATTAACGGAATTCTGTTAGTTTTAATTACAAAAAATACCCTAATAGCTTTGAAAATTATAAAAATGACCTCAAAAATTTGTAAAAATAACCAAATAGTCTTTTTTCACTTTTTATTTTAATTTTTTCTGTTTTCTATTTCTTTTCACTATGTCTCATAACTATAAAAATATATTATATAATGTTTTTAAAAAAAGCTATTTATTTTTAAAATACTATTGTGCAAATTTATAGATATGCATATTCGTAACTCATGGTTGATTTACATAAAAATATTATTTTTTAATAATATGGTTTAACAGTAATGATATTATTTTTTTAATCTATTTTTTTCAATCTAAAAAATAAGCTTATTTAACTAAACCAATTTTGCACAAAAAATAAAACATTTAGCATAGATTAATTTTTTAATTGGTATACTTTAATGTATTATTATAATATAATTTAACAAAATTTAGATTGTATTGTAAAATTAAAAAAATAATTAAACTAAAATATAAATTTCCTTTAAAAGGCCAAGTACAAACAGAAAGTAAAACAAAATGGTAATAAAATATTTTATAAAAAATATGTATCTTTATCATTGCGAGAGTTTAACATTTCGTGATAATTTTTTTGAGATATTAACATCTAACTTTAGCGCAAATTTTTTTTAATAATAATAAAAAAAATCTGCTCCAGTACTGGACTCCACCTTTAAAAAAAAAAAAAGATCGCCCCAGTGAGAATTGATGCCTCGAACACAGTAATAATCATCTCCCATCTTAAATCACCTGACTATCCAACTCAACCCTTTCACCTTTAGTAAACCATGCATAAATGATGATAAAATCACTCTCCCGTTAAAAATCCTTGGTAAAAATTAATCTTATATCTACTATCATGAAGCTCAACACCCTAAACACTAGATTGTACGCTATATTTTAGTTTAGTAATTTTTTGAATTGGATAATACAATCTGTAGTTTTTTTTATTCAATTTGTAATAAATTAAAATGTACTAATATATTAATTTTGAATCTATGCTAAATGTTTTAATTTTTTGTAAAAAATTGGTTTTTAGTCAAAAAATATTATTCTTTAAATTGAAAAAAGGATTAAAAAAACTAATATCATTATTGTCAAGTTATATTATTAAAAAATTAATATGTTTACGTAAATCAACCATGAGTTACAAATATACATATCTATAAATTTGCACAGTAGTGTTTAAAAATAAATATTTTTTTTAAAAGATCATATAATATATTTGTATAGTTATGAGAAATAATAAAAATAAATAGAAAACAGAAAAAATTAAATAAAAAGTGTAAAAGGACTGTTTGGTTATTTTTACAAATTTTTAGGGTCATTTTTATAATTTTAAAAATTATTAGGGTATTTTTTATAATTAAAACTAACAAAATTCCGTTAATTTAAACGAAAATTGGCCAATTGGACAAAATCGGCTAATGGTTGGATAACTTAGGGTAATATTGGCTAATCGAAAAAGAATAGGGTAGAATTGACAACGCATGTAAACCTTTGGATAAAGAAAAAAAAATAAAGTGTATTTATACCATGGCTATTTAGTCATTTCAATGTCTAAACCCCTGGTGAAAGGGATATATAATAATATTATCAAAACTCAGGAGATTTATTAGTAAATCAGACAAAAAATCAAGGGGTAAAATATAGTTGGCCCAAAAGAAAAATTAAGATGCCTATTGATGGCTTATACACATACCTCGGCAACCATATCTCTGAGAACCATACTTAGAACCTCCCAACGATATGTGCCATCTCTTCTACAAGGCTCTTCGCTATTTCTTCCACACATTGTCAAAACCATACGGCCACCAGCCACCATTTCTTCGCCGCGGCAGCTTAGAAAAGCAAAAAAATCCTGCTTAAATTGGTTCATGTATGCCTTTTTCACACTCGGAGGGCTTGAAATTGCCATGTGAATGTTCCCTTTGTTAGCTTCTTCCATTTCAGGAATCTGTAAATTGTCATCAACAAATTACCTTATATAAAACCCTCTCTTACATTTTTAAACATGTATTCCCTCCGCCACAAAATAACTACGCAGTTTCATTTTTTATTCCAAGTATATAAAAGTAAAAATCCAAACATGACAATAATTTCGGGGAATTGGTAAACTCCCCCGTCCTGAAAAAATAATAGCATAAAAACCTTTATCAAAACTTCAATGGGTTGTGTTGCTTACCCGGGAGAGCCAATGAAGACTATAAGATGAGTGAATGAAATGGAGACTTTTGGTGGGGAAAAGCCTTTGATAGAACGAACCTGGAACTCCCGTCACAAAACACAGTCCAAAACCAGCTTCCATTTCATTTCTTAATCTTTCCAGGAATTCGGGCACAGATTTGAAGATGGTGTTAAAATCATTACTGGGTAGATCATTTAAGAAAATTTGGTATTCTGGAGATTCAAGCCCTAAAGATTTGCGCCTTTTATCAACGTTTTTTATTAGGTCGAAAATCGCCATGAAAGTGTTTGGTCCAGAAGAACATCCCAAATCCGCAATGCATAAGGTTTTGGGAGAAATGGTGTTGTAGAGCTCTGTGATGGCAGCTTCTGTTATTGGTCTCGTCATTAGTATTACCTTTTTCTGTGAAAAAACAATTAACACACCATAAAACAAACAATATATCAAACTTTTATACTATGTGACCAAATCTTCCGTTACTAAAATAATTGTCTTGCTTGTAGTACTGAACAGTACAGTAAAATATTGGACAATTGTTTCGGAAAGAGATGAGTACTATATAGGAAATCAAATTTCATGCATTACCTGGAGCAATGAGTTGTTAGCATAACTATTTTCGCCAAGCCCTTCATTCATCCGAAGAGCATCCATTGTCACTTCCATAAGTTCCTCCTTGATAGGTTTTGGCATAAAATGTGGTGTAAACTATTTATAAATTGTTCCTTCCAGAATTGATGGACGGTTTTGTCATCAGAAGAAAATGATATATAGTTCGCTTCAAAAAAAAGAAAATGATATTTGCTAGTAATTTACTAAAATCTACTTTGCGACGTGTTATTATTATATGATAGCGGGATTTTATGTGTTAACGTGTGGGTGAGCGGGTGGCCCATATGTATTCCTGCCCAACATACTTAATTCCCCAAAATTTGTCATTTAGTTTGATAAATGCAATAAAATATTTCACTTGCTTTTCAAATTCAATTTGACATTCTTGGGGTTGTTTCTGGAATACTACCAGATGTCTCCGTACCAGATGTATGAGCCATACTTATTGTATTATCTGATCAGTCAAATACACCTAAAATGAGAGAGTTTTTTTGCCCCCATTTTATATATATGGCAAAAACTTAAAACTCACATCAATACATTCCCAGCAAATTTTGCGAGTTACAGATACTAAAACCATACGTCGTGTTCTAATCATGAATTGGCATCATATATGTTTATGGTAGATATGCACACAATTCTTGTTAATCAAGTTTTTAATTCCATATATGAGAATTGTGTGCATATAAAATTTCCGGTAATCCTTAATAAATAATTATAAAGTTAGAGGCCTAATCGTTACGGCAGTGAATTTCATTCAACAAATCTACCATATTATACATTTATACTAGTGGAGTACTCATTTCATCACAAAATATATAATTGTTATCGTGTTTTGTTATATTGTCAATACTATAAATAAAATTGTCATTTTGAGATAGAAAATTATGTTTTATTTCTCCTGCTCACCAAGAAAAATCCCGTCCAATATTGTCCACTAACCACCAATTGCAGATGAAATAGTTTATCCTTTGCTTACAAAATACAGATTGAAAAGAGATTCTTGAACTAATTGCCTGCCAAACATCTGGTGTAGGTGTTTATGCTCGCTGGCGCTAGATTGTAACGGGACCATTTAGAATCTATCTTCTCAGCAGGGATTGTGGGCACGAATTAAAAATTAATTAAGCATGGGTTGTTGACGTCCATTTTTGGGCTTCTCAAGCTGTCAAGCTGCAGCTGGATGATCTTCAATTTGGCACAGGAATATTGTCTTCTTACTAGAAATGATTATCCGATGTGAATTAAGTCCAATTTGTAATATAAATCTATACATATTAATGTAAGATTATTTTTTATACATAGTGTTTAATTTAGAAGTTCAGTCAAAATGTATGGTAAAAATTTAATTATTATATTGTTGTATTAACAATTTTATAACTTTACTTAAGATTAAAAAAAAATTCTATGGTGGTGTTTATATGGATTGTTTACGAATGGTGGTGCAAGTTATATGGTTATATGGTGGTGGTGCGGATTGTTGTGATGTGTCTTTTAATTAACGGAAGACATCTTTTGTTATTTTTTTGAGATATGTGGCTAATTATAAGAGTATTTTTTTTCTTTTTTTCTTTTTTTTTTGTACTTTGTTGCCCCGACAGAGTTTATAAGAGTATTTTTTTTAACTAAGTTTTTACCATTTCTTAATTGTATTTTGTAAGATAGGGTGGTTTGAATTTTGTTTGAATACAATATTTGCATAAGTTGATAGCTCTAATTCAAACTTTAACAACATTATTTTAAAATTATTATCTGGTGTGTAAACTTAGTTTTGCTTGTTTAATTTTTTTCCCAAAATGAATTAAAAAAAAACTAGATTTTACAATTATTTCACAAAATTAAAAAAAAAATTAGATTTACTATTTCTTCCACAAAATCATGCCAATGGATAAATAATTTTTCATTTTTTATTAATTATAATTTGTGTAAATTTAAATAAAAAACTATTGTGCAAGTAATTGTACTGAAAGTGAGAATTTGATAATTATTTTAATAAAATCCGGCTACTGAATAAAAATATCACGTGCAGTGGATCTTTCCTTTATTCTTAGGGCACATAAAGTGGATTTCATCCAAAAAAATTTCCATACATGTACTTTCGTTTTTGGCATTTTCAGCATTTGCACTCAAATTTTAACAATTTTTAACTTCATATTGTACATTTTTCAGATTGAACACCACCAAAATCACGAAAAACAATTCAAACAAAACCCTAAGCAAATTTTAGCTCTAGATGTTAACAAATTACCCTTATATTAGAAAGAGCCAATTTCTTTCATGTAAGCTCTTTGCCTAGCTTCAATCAAATCCATTATTGTAGAAGCATCCCCACACTTGACAACTTGCCCATCTTCCATGTAGATGGCACCATCTGCATACTCAAGTTCTTCCAGGCGATGCGTTACCCATAAAGCTGTAATATCTCCGGAAGCCGCCAAGGTGCTCTTCACTGCTTTTATCACCCCAACCTATCATGATATTCCCGAATCTTCTTAATTAGAAACCTGAAGATCAGGTAAACAAGACTAAGGAAATAAAGTAAACGAGACTGCCGGTCTATTCTATTGTCTCGTTCTTGTCTTCCATTGGGTAAAATGACATTCATCTCAATCAAGGGTGGATGAAACTACTAAAAATAACACTCTGGTTTAACAAAAAGTACCATTACCCTTCTTGAAGGTGAGTCCTATAAAAACATAGGTAACAATATCCTTTTCAAAACCTATAACAACTCCCTTGATACACTGGTTAATCCTATAATAACTCCTTTGATGCAAAAACAATACACATTGATGGTGAAATATTGTTGAGTGAACATCTTAATCTTTGGTTTCTCTCTTTAGTGCGGTTCAATTATAAACTTTGCACAAGGAAAGAATGCCAAAGACAGGCAAGTAATTGGAGTAAAGTCAAAGTCAGAACAAGATAACTGCATTGGAGTTTTTTTAAAAAAAAAAAAAAAAATGCAGTAACAGCATGCTTGTCCAATAAATAATACTCCCTCCGTCTCGAAATTATTGTCCAGTTTGGATTTTCATTTTCAAACTAAAATTGAAAATCCAAACTAGACAATATTTTGGGACAGTGGGAGTAGATGATTTCTATTTCAGAAACAGCTATATTTGTTGGATATTTTTTTGCCCCTTCTTCACATTGAAAAAAACCACAGTAACAAAAGGCACCATAGTAAAGGTGTCAGCTAACATGCTTGCTAAGCTTTACCATAATGCTTCCAGCTTTACACTATTTGTTTCGTTGCCTCTGGTTATATAATGATGACAAGTGAAGCCCTCGAGACATGGACAGCTGACTTTCTATTTTTTGTCATGTAATCAACTTATAATGCACCAAGAAAAGAGTAGAAGATTTGCTACGCATACAAAGGTAACATATGAATCTCATATTCCTTTTGATGCAAAATCTAAGAAAGTACAATGTGTACCTGATCTGTTTCATCCAAAAATGTCGTTAGCTCATCAAGCAACAGTACTTTACAAGTTTCTGCTAATGCACCAGCTATAGCAACTCTTTGTTTCTGACCACCACTAAGAGTTTGGATGGGCCTCTGCTAGGTTCCGTAAAGGAAATTAACATATCTAAAAGGCAATTGTAACTCATAAATTGAGACAATAGTTCGTATGAAAAATAAAAGAAAAAAAGAAATCATTGTGGCATATTGAAAAAAGGTGTATGACATACTTGCAAATAATTATGCATGCCAACAGCAACCAGAGCTTTCTCAACTTTATCCCTAATCTCATCACGAGTTAAGTTAAATTTACTGAGACCAAACGCCACATCATCTTTGACAGTAGGCATCACCACCTGCAAAGTAGAAACTCTCACTTGTTAGCTCAAGGATAATCCTTTTCTGTTCTTTGACCTACTTCATGGGACAAACTATTGATAAAGTATCGTCAAAGAGCATCAACTCTTTCTGAGAGCATGAGAGGGAAACACATTTTGGGCAAGTAAAAGGGTATAACACCAGTTCTCACATACACAAAATGAAATCAATCATAAATTCAAAATAGTCAAGAAAGCAAATGTTTAACATTGTACGGTAAATACTATAATCAAGGTTGACATTACGACCTTACTTGAACAGGATCTGTTCAATAGGCTCGTACCTCTGTATGCTTGAGTTCTAAGGAGACAGGAAATCAAGTCTCTTGTGGTGCGAGTGCATTAGAGGATTGTTCTCAGCCCGGGCATTGGCCGGACTGGGGTGGTCTTGTGGTTGTCTAATAAACCCATCTTCATAAAAGAAGAAAAAAAGAATCAAGCTTGACATCCACCCAGTCATTTTGTGGGCTCAACTCAAAAGTTTTTTGGAGAGGCCGAATAAGCAAGGGGTTTGCTTGTGTCAACCATGGCACTTGATCAGCCATCAAGATTGCAGTTAAGCTCACCATAGATCCACAATTCCACAAGGCTGATTCAGAAGTATACTTCAATGTATTTCTCAATGAAATCCTAATCCTATCCCTTCAAGTGGGATATCATTGACAAGTTTTGTTTTGACAATGCCACCAAATAGTGCAGTAATCCATGCATGTTTCAAGGGGCAAGTTCTAAGAAACAATTTAGTGTCGGATCCTCAACTCTAATCACAATTTCGTTACGGGAAACAACTACGTATAGATCTTAGCTCTTATATAGATTCTACGAAGCTAAACATCCTCTCTTTATTCAGGCAAATAGTATGGTCTACAGGCCAAAGGATGCAGAGAGTGCTCTTGTCTTCAGGAAAAAATTTGAATTGAAGGGAAGCAAATTGTTTGGCAGCAACCATCCAAACTAAGGAGGTTCAATCAGCAATCTGTTGCGAAGAGAACAAGAACAACAAGGTCCACATGCGGACACGAGGAATTGGTTCTGGATTTCCTAAGAGAGGAGAAGAGGACCAAGGAATAGAAAGGACCGCGAGCTTCTTAACATTTGAGGATTTAAAGAAGAAACAGGAGCTGGAAAGGATTTTTGGATCAAACTCTAATTTGGGATGGAACCAGGAACTGAATTTTGGAAGTACAAGGGATTTGGTATTTTGGAGAATGAATACGAGGTTTGGGAGTTGCAGATTATCAACCTGAGGAGGATGCAAATATTAAACAAGGGAGAAAAAAATGCTATATATCGAAGCAACAAGTTGAGATCTTGACAGACATCATATCAGAGCAAGCCACTGAGAAATTCCTAATATCTTTAAAATAGCTTTAAATAAGGCTATATATTTTTGCCCAGATGATTAAAGTGTATAGCAGAGATTACAAACGTGAGTGCCAAAAAGTGGTGGAAAATCCTGCTTAACATATCCACAAACTACGCATCTATATTTTTGCCCAGATTATTAAAGCGTATAGCAGAGATTCCAAACGTGAGTGCCAAAAAGTGGTGGAAAATACTGCTTAATAGATCCACAAACTACTCATCCACAAATTATGCATCAACAATCAGCTCAGCCAGAAGAGGATTGTATACCACTCACCTCAAAAACAAATTGAAAGCAACAAAAGAAGGAACCCTGCTAATACAACACAAACTACACAGCATACAATGCTTTCTCCTAGATTCTGACTCCCAATGAAGTTCTTCCAGTATTTTTGGTATTAATATTGTTTGTTCCTTGACAATTTTCAAAGAGTGGTTAACGTCCTATTCTTCTTTCATCATGGGAGAGCCACCAGCCACTCGATTGCTTTTTTTAAGAAAAGGAGGGGTGGGTAAAGACATTTTGAGACATGCAAATGAAAGGAATCAGCCAATGTCTCCTATTTTAAAATCGTCCATTAGACCAGGATACTGGACCAGTAAGAATACTGCCTCTGCAGATAGAAACACAGATGACGACAGATGAAACCGTGAAGCACTGCAAAAGTTCATCTTCTTTCAAGTTAATTACGTAATCAATGCAATTTTCATTGTTATTTAAGAGCACAAACCCAACATAGGTTCATTTTAGTTCCAATCAAACCAAGAGTCTCCTGCATCTCTGTGAATCTAACCTAAACAGCAATAAATGCTAAACAAGCATGATTGCAGGTCCAGATGAACAAATTCATAGTGCATATAAATCATACGAAAATCATCAATATCCTATACACGCTCGTTGGTGAGAAATTAACAAAGAGACTTCATATTCCAGTTTGACTTTAATGCAATCCATATGAACCTATTTTTGAGGCTATAGCCTAGGCAAACAAATGTATTATGGGTATACTACATAACAACTACTATAGAACATAAGAATCACTACCTGCAATGGTAACAGATGCATATTCAATTCAGTTTTAGTAACTTCAAACTAACTACAGCAGGGGTTTTTTTTTGTGTGTGTGGGGAGGGAGGGGTATATGGCTAATGAAGCTCTGCCCTTAGATTTAGGAAAATAATCTTCAAATCACCAAATCAGATTGGAAACCAGAATTTTATCAAACCTGATGGTCAGGATTCTGAAACACAAAACTCCTTGGCTTCTTTACTTGCAAAAAACCATCAGTTGGATTCAATAAGCCAGCCAAAATCTGCATAACCCCCATTATTACATTGGGAGAAGGGTATACAAAAACACCTTCACTGATAAAGAGAAAGAAGAAAACAAGGAAGCTATAATTTTGTTACTACTTTTAAGAGTGTTGATTTTCCAGAAGCATTTGGACCAAGAAGCATCCAAAGCTCCCCAGATGGAATCCTGAATGAACAACCCTTGAGAATGTGTTTCCAGTTCCCGTTTCTGGTGGTGATTGAGTAGTTCAAATTCTTGCACTCAATAGCCAAATCCTTATGAAGCTCAAAACTTCTGCAGAAAAATTGTGGAAAAAAGAAGATGAGCATAGTGCAAAACTTCAACCTGCTGTTATTTTTTTTCAATTCTCTTACCTGGAATTAGAAATTTGAGGCTTCGGAAATGAAACCCAAGGAGCAAGCGGAACTTTGAAGGCAGAGCTTGTAATAAGAGAAGACTGATTCATTTTTTGCTTGTCTTGTGTTTAGTCTCAGATTCCTGATTTCTCCATTTATTTCAGCAATGATGGATTGTACAGAAAAAGAAGCTCTTTGTTTTGTTTCTTCTGCTGGAAACCAAGCCCAAAATGGAGTAAGAAATGCTCATCCACTCAAAGTACAGTTCCATTTCAGAAAACTAACAATGGAAAATCATCAGTTTTAATCTATGAAATTATGATGCCCTGATGAAGTGATAGACAGATTCGAGTATGTCCATCCAAGATATTAACAATTTATATTTACAAGCTCAAAACCAACAAATGCTTAAGAATTGATGCTGCAGTAAGAAATTTGATCTTCAAATCCACACTTTACCATTAAGGAAACAGAAACTAGAATAAATTTATACATTGCATCCGTGCATTTCTTGCTCACAAGTAAATCGTGTCGACTTAAGCTTAAGTTGAACAGTCTACTTTAACTTGCCTAATTTCAGAACACAAGTTCCACTATTTTTTTAAGCAAACACTAATAGAACCTGTCTCTATTTCCACTTCCATTTCCAAATCATAAACCAGAAACCCTGGAGTATAATCCTCCACTTAAAACATTAAAAGCTTGGACTTAATTACACAGGCTTAATAGTCAGGTCACAATTCGTAGCTTGCATGATTCAGCAGTACATATTGGACCCGGGCTGTTCGGTTCAAACTCAAAACATCATACTTAAGTATACAACGACCAATTGATTGCTACTTCAGGGATTACATATATATTTTCTGGAATTCACAATAGTAAAAGTTAAGATAAGGGTGATGAAGATTTAAACTGATTAGAAATTTAACTTGACCTTCATCTCCTCTCCACACTGGCCCTGTATCTCTCGAATTCTCTTTCGGATTCGGATTCAACCTAGCCACTTCAATTACATGGTTGGTTCTTTAAGAGCAAGGATTGTCAGTTCAGTTTTTACAATACGAATGGTAATCGGTGACTGGTGATTGTGGTGCGGTGGCATAGGTGAAGATTGACAATGATAGCTGATCTACCACTCCCACTTGATAGAAAATTAATCATGTGGGAGGTTGGAGAAGATAATCTTGGGTTGCCAAGAGAATTTAAATGGGAACAATTGGGTCGGTGTTGAGCAAGGGAGTTTTCTGAAAAAATGAGGGTGTTGAATGAGGTGCTTTTGAGTAAAACAGAATTAAAATGGTAATCATAAGGCTGATAAGTTGCTGGTTGTTTCTTGGTTAAGAAAAGAGAGTAAAACGGAGTTGGTACCAGATTTTGGTTATGCAAAATAATTATATAAAATGGACTACAAGCCTTCGACAAAACTAACAGCTGTTTCTGGTTTGTCGATTTGATTAGGAATGTGCAGGAATGAAGTTTTGCCTAATGGTTTTGTGATAGGAGTTTGGGATTAGACCCAATATTTGGTATATGCTAGGTTACTAGATTGGCAAGTCCCAATTTCATTTCCACGATATTCACTTTAAGTTCTCTCCTTGATAAACCAATTGTTTTGGGAAATTTTTGTCAATGTCTTTCTTACATATAAATAACATAGACTCTACGTGTCTGTGTGATTTGAGGGACGCCAAACGAGCGGTACTCTCATGACCTTACATCTGAAAAGTGCATACATGAACTTCGAAATACAAAAAAGATAATAACACGAACTAGGTAGAGATGGATGTTGTTTATTCCATGGCTCTCTAATTGCTTCCCCAGCAAACCCAAAGGAGGATGGACATACCACTATGAGGCTTAAGAGACAGAAAAAGATTAATGTCTACCTATTGTTTACATTGTACATGTAATACATGCAGTGAACATGCAATTTAAGTTATAATCAACCAGTTTAGAATTCGATCACCTAAAAGCACACTTGTTCGTGATTCTAAATGATTCTATTTATACAGCTAATATGAAAACAGTCATTAAGACTCTTCAACAAGGAGAGACCTTAATCTTCTTCTGTTTCTTAAGTCTCATAAAGATCAGACAGACAAATCTCACACAGCATATCAACAAAGCTTTTAAATAGTTCAATCCCATGACTAAGCTCAAACTCGAGTAAAACACATACTCATCAAGGAATCGCACTAAAATGCACAGTAAATTACAATTACAGACCTAGACAAAATCAAGATTCGGCAGATAAAAATCAACAACAACAACTCATAAATTAAAGTTTCATAGGCATGAATCAGTGATGAAATGTGTAAGAGTTGACAGCAGGAAACTAAAGAGGTTAACTAGACTTATACACGAAATCCTAGTTTTCTTCTTCGAACTTCACGTCATAAAATTCAAAGAAGCAACTATCTCTATACATTCCAAAGAAGCATCAAAACTACACAACATAAAATAGAATTATACGATCAAAATAACAAATAATAGAGACCTGGCATCAAAGACACAACCATGGATGAGCCAGGGGTGC
This sequence comes from Oldenlandia corymbosa var. corymbosa, assembly GCA_949775105.1. NCBI lineage: Eukaryota > Viridiplantae > Streptophyta > Magnoliopsida > Gentianales > Rubiaceae > Oldenlandia > Oldenlandia corymbosa. The sequence continues at coordinate 6,254,379 of OX459123.1, forward strand.
GGCCACACCCCTCAATTTTTCTATCTAGTGGAAACATGCTAATTTTTATTAGAATTTGATACATGATCCATTTTTGCACGTGCTTTCCAAACATTACAATGTTTATAATTAGTCTAGAAAGTCTCACACCCCCATTGTGAAATTTCTGACTTCATCACAGGACACAACCGCATGCTAATGTGAAGAAACTGCTCCTGAACTTACATAGGACAAACCAGAAAGATATGAAACCAAGTTTTCTTAATTGCATTCAACCAAAATGGTCCTTTATCATATAATTTTGGTGTCTTTGAACAAACAAAAGCAAACTTTTAACAGCAGATATCAGTATAAATGGTATTTAAATATGCATATCAGCTCACAGATCAAAGAGCATTTACGTTAACAATTGTATCTCTCCGGTCCTAATTATAAGGTACACATTTGGACTAACTTCAGTGTTAACTTGTGTCTTATAATTAGGACCAGAGGGAGTCTTAATTAAGCGCATTGACGTCATCAACTGAACATTAGTATTAAAGAAGAAACAACACAAGCATCGTTTTCGCTCAATCGACAACATTACAAAATTTCATTAACAGCTAATGAAGGGAAAACAACCTAAGTTTCTATCTTCAGCCAAAGCACATTTAGAACAACACACCAGAACAACATGTCGAATGAAACTGAAATCACAAAACTACCATATATATCCTATCGATAAACTTACAAAGTGAATCATTCAACCTTTTAAGCTTAGTTATTCAACTGATATATTTCTCTCACAATTGTTAAAAACAACAAATTCCGTCAAAACAGAACAATAACCACAACCGAATCCACGAAGGCAGACTTTCACACCAATTATAAACAAATACAGAAAAGAAAAACCCAAATTGGCATAAAGATTAGAGGAATTACCAGATTTGAAGCAATAAAAATAGTACCCTAATGGTACCAATCAGTGTATCAGCCGGAAATTCTGGAAAGTAGAATGGTGGTTATGGCGGGTCGTCGGAGGGGGAGCTGCTTAGGCGGTGGTGGGGTGGAAGGAAACGATGGGAAGGGGTGGCGGGGGAAAGCAGGGAAGGGAAGGTAAATTAGTTTATTTTCAAAACATCCTGACAATTTTGCCCTTCTGTTTTTCACCAATGTAATTTGCGCTAAAGACACTACAGAGGCCACAGTATATTTTCGAATTTATCTCCTGACCATTTTTGTCCTTCGTATTTCGCTAACGTTATAACGGAAATTGATGAATAAAAAATAAAATGTTGAGGGGAAATGAGAACAATTGTGATTATTAGTCTTCGATAAGGAAAATTATTTCCCTAACTAATGCAACAACAACCTGGACCTTTTGTGATTACTCCCCCTGTCCCTTGAAAACTAATCAACATTTAATTTTGAAATTTATACTAATTTTAGTACAAATTTGAAACAAATGTAGCTCCATTATATCTTTGTAGATTTTCAGGAATATAAATATGAGAACAATCTAATTTTTTAAAATAAAATAAAATAGAACAAAATAATCTCCGATAAAGCCTTTTTCAAGTCATGATTGATCCTTTTCAGAACAAATAATTATAATTTATAGTACTTACTTAAAGCAGCAAATACAAAGAACACGAGTTAGTTCCAGAATAAAAATTTTCCCTCCAAAGTTTCTCAGCGCTTCTCAGTACAAAAAAAAACGAATAAAGGAGAATACGCCACGTGGCTTCATATATTTGCAGAAATATTCAGTTCTGAGTCCATTTTCAAAACAGTAAATTAAACTGAAAGATTTTAAAACCTGCTACGAATTATTGCACAAATCAAGGGATTTAAAATCGAAATAAATATCACAAAACCAAGTTATCAACAAAATCAAGAAGTTTATATCGGCCGGATGATTCTGTAATCCCTTCGAATCCACTACTTCAAATTTGACATCAATTAGCAATCTATCTTTCGATCCTTAATTCCAATTTCTAAGGCAACTAAAGATGTCCCGAAAAGGGAGATCGGAAAAGGGAGATAAATATCAGCTCTTCACGGCCATAATTCCTCGGTTACATATATATATATATATATATTGGTGCAATAATTTCTTTTCCTCTTCTACTATCTAAACTTCATCCCCCATGGCCCTTCCGATTCCGATGCTGTCGATGCTCAGATTTCCATGGCCCTTCGATTCCGATGCTGATGATGCTCGGATTTTCTGCGATTATGAATCAAATTCAACAATATGGACACCAAAGTCCTTATCGTCAAATTTCAACACCCCTTGAATTAATTTTTTTTTATGCCAAAAATTTGATTGTCCACTTGCGTTTCTTTTTGGAGAAATACGAAGGTAAATTCAAAGATTCAAACACTAATATCATTCTGTTTTTTTATGCCAATTTTTTCGCATCTCCCTCTTCGTCTCCATCGCCATTCCCATCTCCATTCCTCTTAATCAATTTCAGTAAATTGTATGGGTGTTGAAGGAGATGGCTAATTCCATAAGAGAGTCTTTAATGGCGACAAACAACAACGCCGGTACATAGATATACCTGGCGGCAATAACGGGAGACGTGAGAGAAGATGAACAGCTTTAATAGAAAGATTCACGACCCTGTCATCCTTGGTATAGGTAAATGCCTGACTTTTTTTAAAAAACTTTTTTATAGATCTATGAATTCAATGAGTTCAGAGGGTATGCACAATTGTGCTATAAATTTTTTTTAAAAAAAATTATGTAGTAAAATACCGGGCAACAATTTTGAAATATGGGATTATCGTCGGTGATGATTAAGGATTGGATACGGGATTGCAAAGGAAGAAAGGGGACAGTTGTGTTATTCTTTTGGTCTTGTTCTGTTATTCTTTTACTGTTTCGACCACATTTCCGTCCAACTCGATGTTGACCGGCCGTTGACTTGTTAGGATCAGGGGTATTTTTCTCCTTTCACGTAATTTGACCTTCCATCAAATTAAAATCATTAAAAATATTAAAAAATTCATATTTTAAATAATTTAAATAGTATTTATTAATTTAACATATTATTATAATATTTTAAAATTTATATTTTTTAAAAAATAGTTTTTTCATTTACCATTTATCTTAGGTGAAAAGTAAACAGTAATTATTCTACATTTTAATCCCGGGCTCACAGTAAATTTATAATTTTACCGGGCTGCAGTGAAAAATTTAAATTTCAAATTTAAAAAAAAAATTAAAAAAATTAAATTATGAAAAGTAAACAATAATTATTTTACATTTTAACCCCGGGCCAACAGTAAATTTACAATTTTACTGGACTATAGTGAAAAATTTAAATTTCAAATTGAAATCAAAAATTTAAAATTTAAAATTTAAAATTTTATTTTTATTTTTTTAAATTTGAAATTTAAATTTTTCACTGTAGCCTGGTAAAATTATAAATTTACTGTTTTAATTTAAATTTTTTTTTTAAATTTGAAATTTAAATTTTTCTCTGTAGCTCGGTAAAATTATAGATTTACTGTGGGCCTGGAGTTAAAATGTAGAATTACTGTTTATTTTTCACCTAAGATAAATGGTTAAATGAAAAAATTATTTGTTAAAAAATATAAATTTTAAAATATTATAATAATATGTCAAATTAATAAATACTATTTAAATAATTTACAATATGAATTTTTAATATTTTTAATGATTTTAATTTGATGAAAGGTCAAATTACGTGAAAGGACGAAAATACCCTAACCCCAACAAGTCAACGGCCGGTCAACATCGAGTTGGATTGAAATGTGATCGAAACAGTAAAATGGGACCAAAAAAGTGTGAACACATAATGTTTGGGACTACGATATTGAAATGTTAATGTAAGGGACGTAAATTCAAGTAAGGTCAAATGTAAGGGACCATTTTAACATTTTACTCTAATCTTTATAATTTTTCTTCTCCAAGCATTACAATTTTTGTTTGATCTACGGGTTTCAATATTAATGGTTTGGTTTTATCATGTAACAGGGGTGAAAGCTGTCATCACAAAGAGTTTTGAAAGGATTCATAACTGTAACTTGGTTGGGATTTGTTGTTATCCCCTATGCTTCAAATCTTGTGGAGACATTGTTGCAAAAGCATCATCACTCCACCTTCTTCTTCCTGTTTTCAGCTCTAATTTTAGGCTCTTTACTTCTCCCTTTGGTGATTCTTGCATTACTCTTCCTGTTTTTGGCATTAGTCTTGCTCTCTCCTACTCTCTGCATCTTCTTCTTTAACTTAATGTTGTTAAAGACATTTTTCAGGTATCATAGCAAATTCCCACCTCAAAATGAACAAAATAAAGAAGAGTTTAAACAGCTGCCGGTTTGCCTGGAGGTTGATCCATATGAACTCAAGGACTTGGACCCTTATGAATCAGAGGACAGTAAGAACAGGATACCAGAATCACAACACTTGAGAAGGCATATTGAATTGTGGGAAACATGAAACCCACAATCAGCTGTTGTTCACGAAAGAAAATCGGTTAGTAGTGAATTTCTAATTCTTGATTTAATCATCCAACTACTCTGCTTATTGATTGTTGAAAAATGCTCCTTTTTGTAGAAAATTTAATCGTCGTCTTTAGTTTTACTTATAATGGGATAGAGAAACCTGTTTGATTAAAAATTGTTTCTTTTGTGGGTTATAATATAATATGCAGTTCAAAGAATTGATGTCCTTCTGGAGAAGACAAGAGACACTTACTAAATAGAGATAACAACTACAGAGTATTCTTAGTAGTTGAATGTATTTTACTGGTACTCTTAGTAATTGACCAATAAAGTCAAAGCAAATTGAGAGCCCTTTTCTACCAGAATTCTACTTCATCTGAATTCTGTTATCGGTCAATCTCTGATTCTATCCGCAATACCTCATGACAATAACATCTTAAGGGTGGAGTGCTATTTAAAGGAAACCTGCGAGGCCAGGTTCACAGAGTTACGAGAAGATAAGAAATAGATTGCAGGTTTGGTGATTTTGTTCCTGAAATCTAAATTGGGGTACTTCTCTAGCTTGAAAATATCATAGCAACAGGTATTTTATGTACAGGACAGATTTGGAGATCAATACAAACTTTTCCTCTTAATCAATCTGGATGATCAACCAGTTGCTGTTGTAGTCTCCAAAATAACCCTATAACCGGATGTTACAGGTAACGGTATTTCTTTCTTGACCTATTTATTGAGTGCTGCTCTTTTTGCTGGATCATTTAATTTCAGAAGATTGTGTGTACAGAAAATACATTCTAAGCTCTTACCTTTGGGCCATGATATTTTTCGTTTGTATTTTGCAGCTGTTCATGAATGGCTTGCATCTGGTTCTTTTGGATTAGTCACAATGTTCACATTAGTGGCCAGTGTTATTTAGGAAACGTCATATGTTCTTGAACATTTATGTGACCCATTATGATTTATTAAGAAACTCTAGATCTCATAGTGAAAAGGCCAGTGTTGTTTGGAGTAGTGTTCGGAGGCCTGAATTATATTGGATGAGTTTCCAATTACTCCTCCTGTTAGATATCTAAACTATCCACATAGAGGTTTTGAAACTGTTACATACATGCAGATAATGTACAATGGATGACAACATGCTGTGGGTGGTACTCAAAAATGACTAGCAACTTTGGCTCAATCTTGCTTCCAAAGACAAGAAAATTAATCCCGAGTATCAGGAAATGCTTGATGCAAATATTCCAGGCGCGAAGAATAATTGCTGATAGGCCCAATTATTGAACCCATTTTTTTTTTCTAATTGACTTTCCATATTTTTTATTTAATATTTAATAATTGCTTAATAATGTTATATAATATTTTTTTAATTAACATGACTATAACATTAAAGGCTCACGGTAAACTGAATACATAGATGGTTCTTTTCTCTTAGTTTAAACACAATTTTATTTTTTTTAAAAAAAATAATTATGCTTCTTTATAATAATCCAGAACAAGTGGTCAAAAGTTGACTTCTAATTTTACCTTTATATTCTAAATATCAAATTCAAATTTTAAAACTCCAAACTTTAACCCTACACTCTAATCTTCAACCTCAAACACTCCAATCTCTAATCTTCAATCTTCCTAGACTTCAAATCGATGACCGGAGAAAATTGTCGTCGCGGGAAACATCCACTGGAACGAGTAAGTTTTCTCAAATCGTTGAACTTTTTAATTTTTGAATCTGAAATTTTGGTTTTTTTTTTTTCGAATATGAAAACAGGTCGGCCGGCGTCGGTAATATCCGAAATGCGGCCCGCCGACCGGCCTGACATCCCAGACAGCAGGGGACACCACTGAAGCCGTCGGCCACTGATTTGGACGGTAAGGACACCGTCAAAATCAAAACTTGACGGCAAGAACGCCGTCAAGTTTTGTGGCCGGCGGCGGCGTCCAGGAAGAAGCGGATGCCGGTGGTCATGTCCCCGGGGAAGATGGACGCCCCAGGGGCCGTTCAGGGGCAGAGTCGACAACCCAGTTGCTGTCGACCGGAAATGTGGACGGCATGGTCGTCGTCCACCTATAAACAAGACAGCCCAGTCGCCATCTTGTTATTTCCTCGCCGGTAGCGCCGCTGGCAAGGCATTTTTCTTTTCTTTTTTTGAATAATTAGTATTTTAATTATTTATTATTTTTTAATTATATTTTTTTTCTTCAGTTCAGTAATTTATTTTATTTAGTATATTTTGTTATTTCTTAATTTAGTTTTTAATTTATTACCTAATGTAGTTAGTTATTAAATGGCTCAATGATTAATTATTGTATAATCTATATATGTAATAGTAATTAAGGTAGACTTTGATTTGTTTTGACGTATATGATTATTTAATTTGAATATTGTTTAGTAATTAATAGAATTATTTTATTAATATAATTACTATTAATTGATATTTTTTATAATTAATGATTATATGATTTATTAGTGAATTAAATATCGTTGAACGAAATAATTTATATTAGTGTAATTATTTGGTTATTTAATTAACAGTGATTAAATGCAGGAATCACTTGGTCCGATCAATCCAGAATCGGGTAATCGTCATGTGCGTCGGCAAAAAGTCCTGGTTTCGGGTCGGAAGAATGACGAAGGGACCGTGGCAGAAAATGAACATGTGGAGAATGAGGAGATAGAGCACGAAGAGAGCAGTTGTAGAGACTCTGGATTTTGGTTCTCAAATCTTTGCTGATGTGCCATGTACACAACAAGTGGGTAGACTAGGAAAAAATATCACTGATTGGTGCCATTAACCCGGACTCTCGATCAGTGAATAAAATATTTGGCTAGCGCTTTATCTCTAAGTAATAGCCATAACTGTAACAACGCCCATCGGTAGCTCTCAGTAGTCTCAGCATCCAGTAGAACATAGGCAATCAAAAAGTTCTTGTTACACGGAATCATCCCGATACCTGTTGGTATTCTACGTGCTATCCATACCGACGACCAAGTGGTACACTCTATACAACCTCACTGATTCAAAGTGCACCATGAAAACCTGAGTCAAGGTCATTGTATTCAGATCTGACTCCATCACAATTATGTAATTGTGTTTCCAGGCCAACCGAAAAGTCCTGTTAGCAACATCAAGACACGTGCCATCAAGTACCATGCACCCTATCTTGCGCAGTTTATTTCTGTAGTTGTAAATTTGGCGCTTCGTAACATGGTCATCTGGATACTCTTTTTAAATTGCCTTTAGAATGTAAATCCGACGCAGACATATCTTCTATCATCTTTTTTTGCTCCCTCGCTCAGCTTACTCATCTGGCGATGACCCTTTGGATGTTGTATCATCGGATGATTGTGCTCCGTCTTTTCACCGGTCTTTGGATAGATTCTGTACACATCGCTCGGTCATTCTTTATATCTTCTGATGAACACCTCAAATTTACACCCAGTCACTGGGGTTTTCAAATTTGGTCGGCGCTTATTGGTTTCATCTCCGTATTTCTCTAGTCTATACCGTCCACCTTTGTTGCATTTCAGTAAATAACCGTTGTTCTTCCGCGAATCTCTCACTAATTCAAAACCATTGCTGATTGCAATTTCTGTCGCAAAATAGCGTCATCTTCTAATTGGAATATCTCAAAAGTGTTAAAAGAAATACTATGATCTTTGTTTTCAGTTGTATCATGCAAATTCCAAACATATACTCTAAATAACTTATTAATAAAATACCTAATTACTCTTTCTAAATAAAAATAAAAAATTAAAATAACATAAAAATAGATTTGCATGAATAAATAACTTAAATGAATCCTATTCAATTTAATTATGATGTGATAATTAATAAAATATAATAAATTAACTAAATAAATTAATAAAATTAAAATTAAAAAATAAAAAAATACCCAGACCGCGGCACACACCAGCACGGGATAAACGAGCCGGTTCCCACACCAGTTCGCACAAGAAAGGATGGCAACCCCAGCGTCCCTTGTTGACTTGGATGCTGCGGGCGGAGGCATTTCAAAAATGGCCGCCGCAGCTGTCGGCCCACTTGGCTGGCGGCCCTGCCATCCTGGTTCCTAGAAAACAGCAGAAATACCGTCTAGGCCAAGTCCAGACGACATGCGCCTCGTCTGGACCTATTCCGGACGGTATTTCTGCCGATTCGGTCTATTTCGGCCTAAAATTTCATAAGTCTAATTTTTTTTTTTTCATACCTCTGAATCATTCATTTTGGATTGAAAAAAATGAAAAAGGTGGAATGGTATTTCTTACGGCGGTTTGTATCTTTTACCATGTGGTCTATATCCAAATGAAAAGGGCAGAATTTTCTTTTTTATGGCGGTCTTTATCTTTTTCCTGACGGCCTTTAATACGCCTCATTATTTTTACATTTTCAATATAAAAATATGGTGAAAAAAAGGAAAAACCCCGACCTTATTAATTGTCAGTTTGATTAATCTGATGAAGTGTTCACGTTCGTAAGCTTTACACCAAGTTGAAACTTCGGAGACACGTACTTCATACGAATATCTCAATTAAATAGTAGTAGTATTAAATCCAAAAGTGACAGATTTTCTTTGGCTGCCAAAGCATATGAAAATCAAAATGACTGCAGTCAAGGCCCCAAACAAAAAGTCACATGCTTGACCAGAAATTGTAAAACTTGATTTTGTTGTTTTTTGACTTTGAGCTTGAGGGGCAGAAAAGTAGTAGAAATGATTTAAATAGAAAACAAAATGCCCTATTATAAAAACTGTTGATGATGATAAATTATATCTGGAAGGATTATTAATGAACTAATGAGCATGATAATTACGGATTAAATTACGTGATATTTCGGGAGGTGAAAATTCTTCTTATCTCTTAACAATAAGATCTGATATTTGTACAGCAAATTACATGGCAGACTTCAAACAAATGAACTACAACGAATGTTGTTAATTGATTCATCTAAAGAATTACTTGCTTGGTTTCATAATAACTTTATATTTTTGTATCACATGATGACTTTTGGTTTGTTGCCTCTCCTTTTATATTGTACCGAGGAGATTATATTTTAGTTGTTTTCTCACAGTTATTAAATACCCCTCCGGTCTTTAATATAAGTCATTTTGATTTGTTCTAAATTTAATTTAGTACACATTTTTTATTGACAGAAAAACCTTAAAAATATTTCATAACAATCAACAGAACACAACGAATGTGAAAATATATATTTAAGGACCGGAGGGAGTACAATACAGTATAAATATCAAAGACTATCACATCAGAACACTTAAAATTGTTGGGGGGGAAAAAGTTGTGTTGGGGGAAAATCATCAACGGTTGAGTTTGCACTCAACACTATTAATCTTCTTTTTTTTTTTTTTGGGGGAGGTGGGGGTAATATGTTTCATTTTCTACGTGCGGTTGAGTTTGCACTCAACACTATTAATCTATTTCTTGTTTCTTTTTGGAATTTGTTTCATTTCTACGTTTTAACCTTTCCTTATCTCGCTTCAATATCAAATCTCACGTCCTTTTTTTTTCTTCCCAAAATACCTTATTGCAATTGATGCAAGAAAAGTTTTAAAAAATTGCGAAAAGAAAAATAACCTTCTTTAGTGATTTATTTAATACAGAAGAATCGTATTATACTAAACTTCCCACACATCTTCTTCATAAAATACAAATCCTGAGGTTCTTTTTACATGGGACATAAGTAAAGAAGATTGTAGTTAAAAAAAAAAAAAAAAAAAGAAGAAAGAAAAAAAAACCCAGAAAAATTTTAACCCTAAGGAACTCGTTTTGATCTCTCTTTTTCGAAGTGTTTGACTTGAGTTTTCCACTAAAACAGACACAAACCACATTTTTTTGAGGTTTGAATATTCCAACTTTTCTAGACGACTCACTTTATTCCTTTCGCCTGACATCGTATGCAAAGCATCTCTATATATATATATATATATATATATATATATATATATATATAGTTCTTTTTTTCCAGGATGCAATTTCACAGAGCCTTCTTCATTCTCATTCAACTGGGCTGCTGCTGCTTTTTCTCTGCTGATTTATTTGATGATGCAATTTTATTAGAACAACAAACACTGTTCTGGTTCAAAGTATATACATATATGCATCAATATCAAAGCCAAGTTCATTCTTCGTCGACGTCCCAAATTTTGAGGTGTTTTTTTTTTAATCAAGGGAAGGGAGATTTGAAGATTTCCTGAAAAGGGCTGATGTTTCTTTGAACCCAGAAAATCAGAGAAGTTTTAAGTTCTGAAGAAGAAGAAGATCAGCTTTTTGTGCATGGAAGAGTGAACGAATGAAATTCTTACTATTTTAGGTACGTGAAGTGAATGAAATTCTAGTAGTATTTGGCTTTTTCCATCCCATAAAATTTTCTTGGTTTTTAATCTTCACTAACTATTTTTTTAAATGAATTTTGATTCATGTACCAAAGGCTCTTTGTTCGTCTCCCTTGTTTTTTTCGAAGTTGTAATTAATAGTCGTGAGAATTTTGATACGTAATGTAATAATTGAGATAAATTACACTAATTACTTTTCAACCTTCATTTTGTGATTCTCTATTCGTTCTCAAAGTTAGAAAAGTTTGTCTCTATTGTTGATAATCTGATTTTAGTTTATCTCGTTGATAATTTCGTTCTAAATTTTAGACAATCTCAACAGTCACATGTAATAAACGTTTATAAAAAATTGGACTGCGAAATTATTTACTGATCTTAGTAAATTTTTATTTTTATTTTTATTTTACATATTAAACGATGTATATATATCGTGTATCATATGCCTGCATATTGTATTCAGATAATTTGGTCAGTAAACAAGCAACGGACAATAACGTGCAATTCAGTACTTAAAAAATTTGTTCCGTCACTTTTTTCTGGGTAGGTTCAAGGAATTCCCTTTAATTGTTTCCATAAGTAAAAACTCAAGAATCCAAGAATTTATTTCTTTTCCCCGTGGGATCATTTTCACTAAATAATGTTACTTCTTTGAAGGCTTTCACATTTAAGTGGTTTACTCTTCTTATTAAATGAAAATCATACAATTCAATTATTTTCATGTATTCAAAATAATTAAGAATATCCCTCTTCATAAATACAGATATTGATAGATGCATTGAGTAAAAAAATTTCTTAGTGAGTCTATAAATTCAGATAATTGAATAGCAAAAGCCACTAAAATGTTTATTTTTTTTAATTAATTTTTTAAAGAATTTAGCACAGGATCTTTGATGTCTGCTATATATTGAATCGTCCTTATTCATCGTCAACACAGAAAAAGTCAGGTAGGTAATTACATTATTTACGTGTTGTGTGGGCTTGACTTTGAATTTTTTGTCTTTAAATTTTTTTAGTTTGAAGGTTTCTTGTTTTCGTTCAACACAAAAAGATGAAAAGGAATTACAGCGAACCAATGGAATATCTGCAGGTGTAAAGAATATCATGGTGGGGTGCTGGAGGTTGAGTAGTTCAAACATGGCTAAATTCGTAGTAGTGGTGCTGATGATGCTGTTGTTTGTAGCACCAAATATTGGAATAGTGTCATCAGAAGAAGCAAGCTTTAATCAAAGTGAGACCATCGTTACTTCCGTCCCATAATAATTGTGTTGATTACTGAATTAAGAACAGAACGTTTAAAAATTTTTAATTTGTTTTTTTTTTTCTAAAGGGAATTTTTCTTATCTTTGTAAAATTTCAATTCATTAAAGTGTCCAAAAAGAAACCATTATTCAATTTCGGGATGATTTCTTGGCGAGTGCATCATTAGCCGTCACCTTTATAAGTTGACGTGTGAAATGAATTTGCTATTCATGTCATCAGATACATGTAAAAAGTTTACCACTTGACAAAGTTTAACCTGCGGAGTAGGTTTGAGTATTGGATGATACACCGATAACGGTTTTGATTTGCAATTTTAGTTTTGATATTGATAAATTATGTCCTTTTTTTTTCTTTACTATCGAACTTTATCATAAAAAGAAAAGAGTGTCTTTCAAAAAAAAAAAAAAAGAAGAAGAAGAAGAAAAGATCGCATTTTGAAAGAAGTAATAATAATAAAATACTTACTGAATTTCAATTGCCACCATGTTTTTTTTCCAGGGAGACATTTGATGCAAGTAGGGAATGGTTCGGAATCAGGAAGAGTATCAGATAATACTGCAAGGGTTGATCCTCTGGATCATTTGAAGAAATACAGAGGAGGGTATGACATAACTAATAAGCACTACTGGAGTGTAAGTATGAATAATTATTTATAATTTTTTAATCTTTGATTCTAATTTCCACGTAAAAATTAAAATGAATTTATGTACGAATATATGTAAACAAAATTTTTGACATAAATCTCTTGCTCCTTGATTAATTACAAAATTAAGTCAAGTAGTCAGGAGTTAAAAATTGCAAATGTCATAATATGTTTCTTCTGTCCCGAAATGTTTGTTCAATCTATATTTTTAATTATATTATGATTTCAACTGAAAATGAAAATTCAAACTGGAGAGGACGGAATGATTGTGTATTTAGGGTAGCACTTTGTTGAGGAAGAACGAAGTTAAGAAAGATGTAAATTAATGACGGGCCATTTTCAATTCCCTGCAGTCCACAGCCTTTACAGGAATTTACGGATATACCATTGCAGTTGCATGGGCGCTTTGCGGGTTGGTTTATGGACTATGTTTGGTTGTAACATCATGTTGTTATAAGAAGAAGAAAGTACAAGAGTTCAAGAATGGATCGAACATTCACAAGCAGTTTTATCTTCGGCCGGTTCTTGTGGCAGTATTCCTCACACTCTTAGCAATGTAAGTTGCTCAATATCCTCATAAATAAATCACTAGGACTTTTATCTGTTTTTAATTCGGTTTTCAATCTTCAATTGCATTCAAATTTATCGCTCAGATTAAGGTTAAAATGGTTACAGAACCTTGCAAAACTAGTTTGAAGTTGTCGCAAGATGATGATTGATTTAGAGTAATTTCATTTTCATAATGCTAAAGTTGATCAAAGCTAAAGCTAAAGGTGATATAATGCAGAATTGGATGTGGGCTTGTTCTTGGAGGGACAGCAAAGTTCCATTCAAGAGCCAAAACAGTGGTGGACATTCTGATCAACACGGCAGATGATGCATCCGATACCATATATAACACGACGACAGCCATGGATGACATGAACAACAGCTTGGAAGCAGCACAAGAAACCGGAAGGGTCTCCGGTTTCCTCAGTTCCACATCCAAAAGGCTTGATGATCAGGCTGCTGATATAAGCAGACAAGCAAGGAAGAACAGGAGAGCAATATACAAGGGCCTCAAGATAGTGTTAGTGTTCCTTTCGACACCCAGAAATGTTCAAGTTGTCTTGTTCTTTTAGGGTCTCAATTTTGTTCTTAGATTCATAACACTTCCTGAGCTATAATTTTCTTGAATCCTGCAGGTATATAATAACTTCAGTTATCATCTCAATCAATTTGGTAGCTGCTATTGTTATGACAGGTAAAGACTTGCATGAAATCAGAGTTTGCTTCCTTTCTTCATTAGACCAAGAACTTTCTTATAATTTTCTTGGTTTCTTTTTTCTTTTCTGTTGGAAAATCAAAAATTTTACAAATAGTGAAAACATTTTCCTGCAGTGTCTGGCATTCTAAAATCAAGAAGAAGTTTAAGACTGTAAGAGTATCCTATGACACAATCTACATTGATATATATATATATATATATATATATATATATATATATATATACACTTCATCTTTTATGTGTCTTTTTGGCGAGAGAATGACGCTGTATCGAAAAAGAATCCTCACGTAAATTCTTCGGCAGGCTTATTGGGATTTGCTGGATAGTCGCATTCTTTTGCTGGATGTTTTTCGGGATCTACTACTTCATATACAAGTATGTCTGGTCTCTGATCTTTTTCCCTTCTAAAAATGCTCCCTGATACATCTCATAATAGTTGAAATCTTGAAAAAGGAACCAATACAGGGGGAATACAGCAGCTCCTGAAAACTAAAGAAAAGTCTTTTTTTTTTAACTCAGTTTTGCAGATGACACTTGCACAGCCCTAGAAGGATTTCAACAAGATCCTTACAACAACAGTTTAAGTTCACTTCTTCCCTGTGATGAACTCCTTTCGGCGAAGTCGGTCCTTTCTGAAGTTAGTGCAGAGGTACACAACATTGTTAACCAGGTATGATCCCCTGACGTGTCCCATGTGGATTAGTAACTTGCAAGCAAAAGTACAAAACCTTCCTACATTACAATCTTTGAGACTTCTACTTATGCAACGGTACAGGTTAATAGGAACATTGATAAAACCTATGGAAACATTGCTCAAATCTGTAATCCTTTCTCACCACCACCCGAGTATCAATACCAACCACAAAAATGCCCAGCGGACACAATTCAAATTGGAGATATTCCACAGGTATGTAATGAATTAAATAAAAAGAAAGAGAAGAAGCTACATTCTTATAGGAAAGCAATTGAATGAAAAAGCTCAACGATTCTTAAAACTAATTGAGATGTTCTGGGTGTTCTTAGCTATTGAAGCTAGTGGCATGTCCTGATTATGAGGGATCAACATGCACCGGAGGAATCTTAATCCCCGTCAGGGATTACAATCTCATGGAGAGCTACTCAACATCAATTCAGAGGCTATTGAATCAATATCCTCATCTGGAAAGGCTGGTGGAGTGCCAGACAGTGACAGACGCTTTTTCAGATATCCTACACAACCACTGTAAGCCTCTAAAACGATACGGAAGGATGGTGTGGGGAGCACTGGCTTTCCTCTCAGTGGTAATGGTGGCTTTAGTCCTTATATGTGTATATGAAGTAGTCTACCAACTGAAACATCGGTCCTCCGACAGTTCTGTGAAACCATATTCTACAGGAGGTGAAACTCTGGAATCAGGAGTAGATAAAGCAACTAATAATGATTATGAGTAACCTACCAGATTGGAATTCTCACAGCTAGAATCAATGAGTCATTACAACAACTAGGAGAACTGATAGAATAGAAAGAAGCATAGGCCAATGCGACACAATTCATTCTCATTCATATTTTTCTCCAATTTCTAGTTAGGATGAACAGCCCGAGAAGGGGACAAACCCCTCTGATAGAGCTGGGTGAAACACACAAAGGTATTCATTGTACGCAATCTTTTCATTCAAAAACATGTACAGCTACAAAAAATACATATTCATGTTCACTTACTGCTACCCCACCACAATTTTGCTACATCAGTAGGTACTTTGATATCTTCGTATCAAATAAATCCCCAATATAATAGATTTTGATACATTAATGTCTAAACCCGCTGAAAAGTAACAGTGATAATTACTGGTGCTTTTGACAGAAATAATTATATCAAGACCAAACGCATTGCTCTTGATCTGATGATCTGACCTAAAGTATGTAATACACAAATCCGACGATAAGCTCTAATAATATAAATGTAAATATGAAAATGCCAGTAATGCCAGCATGATGAGAAACAAAATATGCTATCATTCGAAGACTCCTTAACAGAGCAGCATTCATTAGAAAATCAGAAGTACGTCACTAAATTAACAGTAAGAGGAAAACAGTTACATTTAACTAGTACTGCCCCATCTTGTAAATTTTGCAGTCACCAGAATCAACTCCAAATCCCTTAACTTTCCACATTTATGAAAATCTAATCTAATTTGAAACGACATCTAGAATCCAATTGAATCCGCTGCTAATTATCATTGCTTCCAACCTACAATGGAAATATAAATGACAGAGCTGTAAGTACCATAACCAAGCTCTTCTGCAGAAACAGTTAAGCATATAAACAGACACACACCACAAACGGATGCCGATGGCATAATTTTCTTCCCCAGTTAAGGGAACCGCTCTAATGTTACAGACCAGGTCACAAAGACAATTTGATTATGAAATTTCAGACATTTACAGAAACTTGACATCAATTTGATAACAGAAATTTGTAGCATCATTGCAACAAATATCAATTCTTCAATGCAAAATAATTACTCCCTCCGTCCCATAATTATTGTCCAGTTCGGATTTTCATTTCTAGTTCAAATTTTGCTAAAACTGAAATCTCAAACTGGACAATAATTTTGAGACAGAGGGAGTACTTTTTTTCTTTTTTCTTAACTTCCTTCTGTCACCTTTCATTCTCGCGCACTGTGTAGCCAAAAACATCTTCTCTTCAGTTTCAGTAAATATTGGTGGTCGGTCCATTGCAAAAAGAACAATACATTTACTATACTCTTTTTTCTTTTTCACCCACAACTGTGCTGAATATTTAAACAAGAAAAAAGGCACAAACGAAGAAAGTACAGTGCTACAATCGAACACAAAAGGTTCCACATTTATAGTCAAGCAGACCATGCTTTTCCTGCACTCATCTTCCATGTCAATTACTAAATAACTATACGGTGCTCCAGCTATTTAGATATACCTAAGAAGCATTTGGGTGACTCTGACATAAAAGGACGCATTATAAGTTTTAACCATAAGCAATTGTTACAACCAGACCAATTACATTATAAGCATGTAGCTTATTCTACAACGCCCTATCCGGTCACTAGTGAAGCTTTTTACACTTCTCTTCAGCAAAAGCCAATAATCTGGCAACCCTATTATCCACCCCACTAATGCTACGAGAGCGGTAAGCAGCTACAAAACCCACAGCTAAAAACGTAATAGACAGAAAACATTTCTGATAAGGAACATAGTTAATGTGAAACCAATTAAAGATGTATGACATTGACTAATAAGACAATGAAAGAATAGCAAACCAATAAAAACCTTCTGTGTGATGTCAGCTAATTCATCACATATCACCATTGAGTTCAAGAGGATAATGGTACAACTTTGTGGAAAAATTTTGATAATTTTAAAGAATATACTACACCAAGTTCTGAAAATTTTCCAGATAAAAGAAAAATATAACGTGTGAAGTGATAAACAAACCAAATCAGGATACAAAAGGTAATCTAATCTTCAATTATCAATTTCTAAAACAAAAGGTAGGAGCAACGACATAGACATGTGTAAGGTACCATACAAATAAGACCTGAGATTTTCCCTTTATTTCATTCACAGGTATTTGTCTCCCAGAGGGGGACAAGGGAAATTACCAAAAAGATAGGAATGAAGGTGGTGGACAACAATAGTTCAATCTGTTGATACATAACGATTCTAACAAAAGTTAGAAAGCCTGATCAGACTTAAACCAGATGCAACCTCAACTTAAATCACTCCTCACCATCACTTACAGCAAATAGCACTCCACAAAAGCAACTTTCAATCCACATCAGGATACACCATTACACACATCATTACACCTTTGATCTAATACAATGACTGATACCAAAGGTTGACGAACAAATAGGTATCACTTACAGACATGCTAACAACCTACATTCCCATAAGGAACATTGTATTCATAACCAATAAATAGCCATGATATATCAGCCACTGTCACGCTGCCCCTTGAGATGAAAACTAGTAAAATTCGCCATATATAAGAAATGAAAACTAGATCAATCTACTATACTACGAGAGAATACTTGTGAAATGAAATCAATCCAATATCCGGACAGCATTCTTACACAAAATCTATGTTTGTACCGCAATCATAAACAAAACGTTTAGAAACAAATACACAAAAATGCAGAATAAAAGTAAGGGAAGTAAATAAATCTTTTTGGATAGCCATCTATCAAGAGTAACTACACAGAAGCATTCTCCTGGATCAAAAAACCAACATAACGAACTCAAAGCAAAAACTTCCCTTCCCCCCCAATTCCAAGAATAAACGTAATTGGAACTGCGCAATGCATTTACCAAACAGTAACATTAAACAATAAGAAAGAATCACACTGAAACAGACAAATTTAAATCAACATGTCAAACAAAATCCAGCTTAAAAATCATTTTTTCCCTCCCTAAAGATCAAATTCCACAAATCAGCCATCTACAAACTACTCAGGAAAGAAAGATTACCTTAACCACATTAGAATTATGATTTTTCGGGCAAACCCTTCTCGAGATATGCAAGTCGGGTTTCAAGGGCACCAAATTTCTTCGCCAACTAAAACAATTCAAAAGAGAAAACAAAAAAGAAAAAGAAAAATAAAGTCATCAAAGTGGGGAATCGAAAAATTTAACATATGGACAAAGGAAAAAGATGAAAATTTACCTGAGAAGAGTGAGTTTCCCGGGCGGCCCAGAGTCTCTTGGCGACGAGGACTGTTATTCCGGCGGAGGCGGTGGCGAAACCATATGTGAACCACAGAATCTTTGTCTTAAGCATTGTTGTTTCTCTTCTTCTCAAAGCTATTTGCTCGCGCAGCAGCAACGGTGACAGAAAACGATCGACGAGGAAGAAAGTGGTCCTTTTTATATTCCTTTATATTATCAGGGACTTTGTGGAGTCAACGGCAAGAAATTGCATAATTTTTAATTCACACAGCTTATTTATATATCTCTAACAAAATATAGAAGCACAATCGATTAATAACACAGTGACAATACCACATAATTAAATTGATACGTTATTAAATTTTTTTATAATTACTCGATTAAGACAATTTTTATTTTCTAATCCAGTTCTAATTTTACATATATATATATAGTAATCAGGGCGGTACCTGGCGGGCATTCCCCCGATTTTATTGATTTAAACAAAAAAAATCAAAGAGCAGTGTTTAAGACTTATCCAATTCAAAAGAGACCGTCTTATAGAAAGTTTTTCTAAAAACGTACTCTAACAAATCTATAAACT
Source organism: Oldenlandia corymbosa var. corymbosa (assembly GCA_949775105.1). Classification (NCBI taxonomy): domain Eukaryota; kingdom Viridiplantae; phylum Streptophyta; class Magnoliopsida; order Gentianales; family Rubiaceae; genus Oldenlandia; species Oldenlandia corymbosa. The sequence continues at coordinate 6,273,595 of OX459123.1, forward strand.
GATTTACAAAGATAGTTATAAACTATCCCCTGACAGTTCTTGGTTTTTTAAAGATAAATATTTAAACTAAGAGATTGTCGTACATAGATTTCTAAACATAAATCCCATGACATCTCTATTTTTACCTATTCTAAGCCACTGTGCTATATAATTCTTAAACAAGGAAAATTATTCATATCTAAATAAATCTTACCTCTCAAGGAAGTCGGAAGATCCTCCTGAGCATGGGATTTATGTTTTAGTTCTGTTAAACATTATTATACATTCCTCAAAAGAAAAAAGAATGTTAATAACTTAAAGTAAATAAATTAAATTAAGCTTTGTTTAAGTGATCTAAACTAAATATTTTTAGATTTTTTTTTTTATTCTTCTGGAAAATTACAAGGTTCATATTCATGCGTATCATAAATTTTGATTTTTTTTCTTTCTCTCAAATCAAATCCCAACAATCCTAGACTGAATTTTCAAAGTGAGTGGCAATTCGACATTGTAGACAAATTTTTTAAGCAAAAAACGTAAGGTTTAAAACATTATATCTTGAAGATAAAAATTTAAAAGGATTATGGGAAAATTTATAGGTGTAGTTGAAATACACCCGTGCATTAATTCATCCTTAAAGTTGAAAAACAAAAATGACCTAAAGTATTTGATCTTTCTATTAAGAAGCTCCTAATTGTTTGATCTTTTAAAACTAAATTAAGTGTAATTTTCTTCTATAATTAGTGTAGTAGTTGAAACAATTTGAGTAAATGTCATTAATATTTCTTCCAATGATTATTTCACTTTAAATACCGAACTTTTTTTTATTAATCCTTTAAAAAAGATTTAGAATTTCATATCAAGTTTACTAATTTATTTTTTTTGGAAAAAGGTTAATATATATTAACTTCTCCAACAAAACTGTTTATGTACACTGATTTTTACATACTTAATTCTGCTCAAGTTCAAACAGTAATGTCTACACTATTTAATAACATTTTTTCACTTTGCCTAAAATTTTTACAACTGAATACTATTCTCCATTTCAGCTCTTGTTGAACCTGCTTCACCACTTCTTACACATCCAGCATCTGTCCTCCATGTTGAACTTCATTTCGCAGTTTCCAGATTTTATAAACAATAGCAGTTAGCATCCCAAAGATCACCCTCTGCTTACACTTACTTTGCTTCCATATGTTCATCAAACTATTTTTCCAAACAGAGATTCTATTTTGGCACTGTAACACACCCAATCCAATTCTTCACCTTCTGCAATAGCAACTTTGAAAACTGGCATTGGAAAAACAGGTGTGCTAAACTTTCCTCCTCAGTTGAACAGAGAACACATAATATAGTGGTTGATCAATGATATTTAATTTCTGTAACCTGTCTGAAGTGAGAACTCTACCCTTCATCACCAGCCATAGTATGAAACTATGTTTAGGAACATTATATTTGTTCCATATCACTAGTGCCTCTTTCATCTTCAAGCCTCCCCCCCGAGCCAGTCATACCCTGATCTTGCAGTATATTCACCCCTTTTAGATCCTGTCTACTTCCCTTGTATTACTCCTGCCTTCATTCTGTCTTTTATCTTCATCAATGTCTTCCAGTACCAACATGCACCAAATGAGGGCTGATATTCCCAGAATTTCTGTCTCTTTATGTAGTATTCATGGCACCACTTCACCCACAGGTCATCCTTCTTAACTGCTAAGTTTCAGACCTGCTTTCCCAATGCTGCCTCTTTCCAAATTCCAGGTTCTTTGATATTTCATCCACACTTCTTTGGTTTGTAGATTTCATCCCAAGCAACTAGAGCATAAGCTCTACCAATTTTTTTTTTTTCCCCAAAGGAAATCTCTATGAACTCTAACAATCTGTGTAATTACTTTTTTAGGCAGCACAAAAATAGAAGCCCAATAGGTGTGTAGAGTAAGCAGCACTACATTTACTAAGACCACCCTTCCTACATAGGATAAGTGCCGTGTAGTTCAGCACTTTATCCTTGCAGTCACTTTATCAACCAGAATTTTATAGTCCACGTTTTTCCACTTATTAGGAGAAAGGAGGACTCCTAAATATTTCATTGGGAATACTCCTTTACTAAACCCCAAAATTCTGTGAATCTCTTCTTTGATTTCCTCTCTTACACCCCCACAGATGCATAGAACACCCAACATAAAGATGCATATAACACATCTGGCTTACCAAGATTTGCTCTTAGTCCTGTTGTGGTTGAGAATTCCTCTAATACTCTTTTAACCCTTCTAGATGTTTGCAGATCAGCTTTACATAAAATGATCAAATCATCAGCAAAGCTGAGATTTGTGATCTTCAACCGTTTACATTTTGGATGGTACTAAAAACCCCCTAATTCAGTTTCACACTTAAACAACCTACTCAAATATTCCATGTATAACACAAACAACAAGGGGGAGACATGATCCCCTTGTCTTAATCCCCTTTTCCCTTCAAAGAACCCTACTAATCCTCCATTCATACATAAAGAGAAGCTACAGGTAGTAATACATTCTTTGATCCAGGCAGTAAACTTACTTGGAAATTTGTAAGCCTTTAAGATTTCTTCTATAAATTCCCAAGCAATCGAACTATACGCCTTTTTGAGGTCTACCCTCATTAAGCTTTTAGGTGATGCATTCTTTCTGTTGTACAGCTGCACCATTTCCTGCGATAAAAGAATATTATGAATAATCAAACGGTCCTTTATAAACGCCCCCTGGTTCCGATCCACCAAGTAAGATAGCACATTTGACAGCCTGTTACTGATAATCTTGGTAATACATTTGTACAATGTATTACAGCAAGATATGGCTCTATACTCCGCTGTTGTTTTAGGAGTCTCGGTTTTTGGAATCAAGGCAATCACTGTCAAATTAACCTGCTTGAGCAACTTCCCAGTCCTGAAAAATTTCCCAACTGCATTACAGGTACTCTTCCCTACCACTACCCAGGTTTTCTTGTAGAATCCACTATTGAACCCATTTGGACCTGGGCTCTTATTGTCTTCTATAGAAAACATGGCATGTTTGATCTCTTCTTCTTGAACTTCTTTGATAAGTTCCAATGGTTGCTCTACCAATAGCAGAGGACCTATTTCACAAACTTCCTGCTTAGTAGCTGATCTTTCTTCTTCCTTTGCCAACACAGTTTTGAAGAATCCAAGAAAGTGATTCTCAATCTCTTTCCAGTTTTCGACTACTACTCCTTCCTCATTGGTAAATGACAAGATCCTTTTACGCTTCTATTTTTTCCTTACTACAACTTTAAAGAAAGCTTCATATCTCCTTGTTTCACCCAGGTTTCTTTTGCCTTTTGTTGCCAGTAGCTGAAAGCATTAGAATTTAACTCCACATAAGTCTTCACTATTTCCGTTTCTTTCTCCTGCATTTTAGTGTCTTGGGGCTGATTCTGCAAGCTTCTTTGCACCTCCTCCACTTGAAGCTTTGCATCAAGTACCTATTGATCTATGTTGGCAAACTTTCCTTTATTAAGATCCTTTAGCAAGGGCTTTAGTCTCTTCTTCTTTTGAACCAACTGGAACTGACTGCTTTCTTTTATTTCCATCTGCCAAGAGCCCTGCACCAGCCTTTGATATTCCTCAGCCTAGTCCACATATTGAAGAACCGAAACCATTTTTTTGACTGACATAGTTTGTAATTCCATCTGATGACCATACGGCAATGATCAGACAATCCCTCTGGCAGTACTTTAACAAAGCGTTCATCATAAGTTGCCACCCAAGCTTCATTGACCAATGCTCTATCTACTCTAGCATATATCCTTTGATCTCCAAGTTGCTTGTTGTTCCAAGTGAAGAATTTACCATGTGATAACAGGTGCTCTACTTGGCTTTCCTCCATCATCATTTTAAATTCCCCTGCATCTGAGAAGTTTACTGGTAAACCCCCCACTTTCTCCTCCTGATTAAGAACATTATTGAATCCCCTATAATGACCCATGCCTTTGTCATGTTCTACCCTAGCTGCATTTGTTCATTCCATAAATTAGTCCTTTCATGCCTTATATTTGCCCCATACACCACAGTCATCCAACATATACTTTTTGCTAATATATCATGAACTTCACAATGTATAAATGCTCTTCCCTTTTATGTACTGTCAGTCGTACTTCATCTCTCTTCCACAACACTACAATTCTATTTCGACCACCATTAGGATAACTATTGCATGTATAATCACATTCTTCCCAGTCTCTTTTGATCATTTCTTCCTACTTTTCATCCTTCATCTTCACTTCTACTATTCCAATGGTATTAGCATAGATTATTGGGGCTAAATGCTTTAGTTCTCTTTGTTTAAGGGGACTATGCAAACCCCCTTATATTCCATATTATGGTACTATTCATTGGGAATATTCCCTTGTTGACCTCCATCATGCACCTCCTTATTAACCCACATCCTAGAATCTGTAACTGGATTACCATTATACTGTAACTTTCCTTTAGCTTTTTCAGGCTCATCTTCCTCATAACTAGTCCCACTTTTATCTTCTAATCCCTTTACTATCTCAGTCTTTTTAGGAGCTTCTGTCATAATCTTTTTAGGCTGCCATACTTTCTTGATCTTCTTCCTGCATATTTCAGTTGAATGCCCATACCTTTTACATTCTTCACATCTGATCGGCTTCCATTCATACTCAACTGCCTGCTCCTATACAACTCCTTATTCATCTTCATACCACAGCTGCTCTGGAAGCTTATCCTTAATCTCCATTTCAACTAACAGCCTAGCAAAGCCAATACATTGCTTGTTAGCTGTCATCTCGTCCATTTTCAGAGGCTTGCATATAGTACTAGCCATCCTACTGAGAGATTTAGTGCTCCAATATTTCAATTTCAATCCTGGAAGCTTGATCCATATAGGAACTTTCAGAATTACCTCCAATTTGAACCTGTCTTCAACTGACCAGTCTTTTACAATCAATGGTTTACTGTCTAAATGGTAATCATTCCCCAGCTGATTTCCCTTCCAAACTCATACAACAAATACACCGTTGTCTAATAACAAGACCTTGTCCACTCCATGTTTTCCCCAAATTGTTCTGATAAACGAATTGATAACCCTGTAAGGTGGATACTTCAGACAACAACTCCCAGTTTCTCGCGCTCCATACGGTAATCAAGTCACATACACATGTAGTTATACACATAGTTCATTTTCATCCCATCATTTTCATTTAATAATATTGTCTACACAGTTCTATCAATATAAACTATTAGACCAATAAAGTAAGTGATCTACGCGATGAATTGCATTTGAAAAAGAAACATTCAATCATGTAAGCACATAGAAGATGTCCATTCCGAGGCCATCGACATATTCTCATGAAGATACGGGTGAATCATAAGTGGAAAATTGCCAAAGACCTATCTGGTCTAATAGGCTGTCTTTTAAGTTAGATTCTAATCAAGGTTCAAGTTAGATTTCGATTCCTTTAACAATTCCCCGTCACTCTAAGTGGCCATAGCAATCAAGTACTCGTAGCTCGTGCATGCCTACTAAAGCTATCCATATTTTATCCATACGTATGTGCCCAATGCCGACCCAGTGGATTCGATCTATGATAGCGGGGCCCCAAGACTAGTGTGGTAATGTACACATCCAAATCTTAAAATATCATGGCAATTCATGCGCAAGTATTCATTTACAAAATCATGACAGTAAGAGATCTCGGTGTGATAAAGTACACAACCGATCAATAAGGACAATCAATTCCATTCAATAGGGGCAATCAAGTTTAGTGGACACACACAAGTAATATCTCACGTTCTCATATCATAAAGTTCAAGTACTAGCATAAAACTTGCAGTTCAATTAACGAACACAAAAGAACAAGGGCACAAAACAACACTTGGCAGTCATGCACTAAGAGGGAGAGACGATGTTACAATATAGAGCGTGAGAGGAGGTACTCATCTCGTTGCCCTTGATTCAATATTATCTTTCTCCAAATCTATTAATGGCATTTAAAATCATCATCACTTATTTGTATTATCTAACTGAATTTGATATTTATATGCAATAGTTTTCCTTGTCTAATATAGTGCTAATGTCAACAATGCATTCTCCATTTCATCCCCTAAATGTCATTCTTAAAAGCTAAATTCCTAGGTAAGAGTTTGTTTATAAGAGAATTAAAACAAAGAAAACCTCTTTTGGAAGAAGTAGTTGGGAAAAGAAAACCAAGCTCTCAAAGTTGGCCTCTCAACTTCATGGTTCTGAAATTTCAGCGAAGTACTAACATAGTTGCAACATTCTAAGCAAAGTATGGTTAGAAGAAAGATCCATTCCATGAGCCGTAGAAACTATCATAGACTAGGTTTATTAAGAAAAATTTTCATGAAAAGAAATCAAAGAAACAGTATAAAATTTTGGAGAAAGATGTTCTCTGAAACAACAATTCAAAACTGACAATTCTATAGAAATTTAAGATTCAGTTGATCAAATTCAAACTACATTTCGGCAAAGCCATAGCTCCATTTTAAATCCGTAAAATCTCTAGTAAACGTCCACGAATATGGAAGAGAATCATCAGAAGAAATCCCATAAAGCAGTTCATGGCATAGGAGAAATGAGCCTCCAAAGAGGAAGTCAGGTTTTTCATGAATTGGTGTCATGTTCAAAACATAATTTTCATCAAACCACGTATCCGATTTACGAGCCAACAAAACCTTTATAGATTAGGGTAAACAAGGGAGCATTTTGACTGAAGAAATCAGGAAAAAAGTTCAGGTCTTAGGAGAAAACTGGTCTGCGAAATGGCACATCAAATCGGTTGGTTTTAGAAATTCCAGTTTCGGTTAAACATGTTCGAACCTGATTTTTAAACAATCCGTAAAACTAATTTACAATCCACAAATTCTATATTAAACTTCCACAAACGTAGAAGATATTTGCAAAAAGAAGTTCTTTAAAAAAATTTAAGAAATTCTGTAAAAAATTTAAGAAAAGGGAGAAACGAATCTCTGAAAACAACCGCTCGGGACAGATTCTCAGCAAATAGCTATCACTTCAAATCAAGTTTTAGGCTAAACTACCACTCCTTTTTTCAATCGGTAAAAACTGAGTTAAACTTCATTAAATGAAGAAGATATTCACAAAATGAAAACCTGAAAAAGATTGCAGAGCTAGGAGAAACATGCCTATCAATAGAGAGTCTCAAATTTGATTTTCCACAGAAAAGTGTCAGTGAGCATGTCTTGTTTTAACCAAAATTTTGGAAGATTTATAAAACCTTTCAACAAACAGCAAAAGAAGGGTAAACCTTGATGTATAGTGATGGAAAATAATCAGAGTTGGGCAAAAGTATTCACAAGACTATGAAGACCCGAAGGCTTAAAGTTGGCAACTCAAATCTGAAAATTTCCCCTCTATCGACCAATAGCCTCAACCATCTATTCATTTCATGCAGCGTAAGAATCAAAGAGCTAGCTAAATAACAATTCTCCTACTTCTCCAATCATTCAATATTTTAAGACTAAAGATTGACAATCAAATATTAGAATCCTTACCTCTTTTGGCTGCTAATACACCATCCTATTGCATCTTCTTTGCCGAAGATTACTAGTTGATAGAGCCGCAAAAATCGAGGCAACCCTTCAAGCATCTCTCCTTCTCCTATTATTATTCTCCTCAACATCTTCCTTATCTTCTTCCACTTAATTTATATGGTTTGATCAAGTAGATAGCCATGGATAAGAAAATGCAACTATAGGGCAGCTTAGAGGAAGAAAGGGGTGTTGATGGGTCTCGTGTGGCTTAAAGGAGGAATTTTGCATTTGGTTGTATGGATTTGGATTTTGAAGAAGAAAATGGAATTGAATATGTGCGTGTGTGTGAATACGTGAGAGTGAGAGGGAAGAGTGAAGAGGCAGTCTTCAATATTGTTTAAGGAATATGTGGGGTGAGTTGTCAGCATATGAGAGCATGAGAGTGTGTGTTGTGGTTTAGTACCTTTTCTCTAGCCAACCCCATTGTTACCTAGTTTAGACTAATTGTCCCAGATTTCATTTTCTACAATATAGTTTTATAAAGGTTTCTTAACCTATTCTATTTAGGTAAATTAATCGGTATCTAATTACAATTTCACACTCTTTTTATGGTGTATACTTTACAAATATTGCTTTTAAGTTTATGTGTCTCATTATTTCTTTACGACAATACATATAACTAAAAGTTACCGTTTAATATGAAGGTTCATTTTCAATGTTTGTGGTCAAGCAGAGAGGACCTGAGAATAGGGCCTCACATAATCAAGAGTGTGTGTTGTGTCAGAGTGATCTTGAAACTGGTGCACATCTTTTCTATGAGTGCAAGTATTCAACTGCTATTTTGGAATTGGTCTGTTCATGGTCGGGAATTCAGATCATGCCCATCAATGAAAAATTATTGAGGAAAAGAATGATGTGGGTGTAGAGAAACTCAAAATAAAAGAGGCAGATTCTATTCTCTACCATGGCAGCAGTGGTTTACCATCTACGGGAAGAACGAAATAGAAGGATATTTGAGGATCAAAATAGAGATGCAGCCTGTTTGTTGAGACTTGTTAAGCAGGAAGTTCGTTGGAGATATGAACATTGTCTTGGATTGAGACAAAATGTGCATCATGCAAGAATTTTGGAATAGATATTCTAATTGTACAGTAGTAGGAATACATGGGACACTACTAGAAAACCCCCCATATTAGTACACTTAGAATTAAGACATAATATTCATATGTCACAAGAAATAAGCAATTGAGACGTTTTTTTTTATTACTATACATATGGGAACTTTATTAAGACATTTTAAAAATATGTCACAATAACATGTTCTGTTGAGACACTTATCAAAATTTACAAGTATTTAATTATTATACATATATTGTTTCTCAAAAAAAAAGATATATTATTTATCTTATCCATTTGTGAACCATAAATTAATTAACTTGTATCACAAATTGAAAGCCTATAAAAATATTTGCAATAGAAGAAAAATAGGCGTCAGATTTTGCGAGAAAAAGCTCACGAAACAAATTTTCTTCATTTTCTGCTAATTTGTTTCAATCTCATATTCACTTGTATTATTTTAAAATATATGCGCACATAAGTATAATTGTTTGAAAAAAATAATTTCAAGCTTGAAGTTGATAAATTATCAAGTAACTAAATTTGAAGATAATGTAAACTTAAATGTGAATTTTATGTATTGTTTTATTTTCAAGAATGATAGAAGACAAGATTCGTAAGGAGCTGGGCACAGAAATTCCAGAGATTCCAGGAAAATCATATCCCGACTAGGTTGAATGGGAGCCTTTGCCAAGGAACTTTAAGATTCTCAATTTTCAGCAATTTTCAGGAGAGGATGAGAAGAGACCCGAGGATCATATAAGTTTGTTTGAATTGCAGTGCGGGTCAGTAAGAAACAATGCTCTAATAAAGTTTCGTTTGTTCCCTTATTCTCTAAAAGGGACCGCCTTTGACTGGTATCGATCACTAGCACCAGGCTCTATCCCGTCATGGGAAATGCAGCAGCGAGAATTCCTGTCCTACTTCCGTAGGGATACCACACGGTTGTCAATTGTTGATCTTTCAGAAATTCGACAGAAGTTTGGAGAAACTGCGGAAGCTTATTTGATATGCTTTCGTCAAATGTATGCTAAGATACAAGATAAGTATGACGAGCCAAATATTGTCAAGATGGCAATTGCTGGAATTCAGGATTACAAGGTCAAGTTGGCTATCGCACCACATTCTGTTTGATCTTTGAATCATTTGGCAGATATTGTAAGGAGATGTGAGAAAGTCATTAAAGATAAAAGGGAGAAGAACCCAGGAAAGACGAAGCAATGGTTCAACAAAGCTCCAATAGCAAAAGTGAATCAGAATTAATGGGTTCACGATTAGGACGACGATGAATACGAGATTAATGCTGCTAAAATTGTCAATGTCCGTAACTACACGTGTGACGCATTACGTCGCCTTACAGTTTCACATTCTTATAATACTCCCCCACCGGTAAGTGCACCGACAGGCACCTCAGGGCAAGCTGACGGAGCTAATGTTGGTAGAGTATATTCTTTCGACATATCGCAACAAGAGGCGATTGTTGATGACATGTTCCAGAAAGGCCATATTCAGTACAGAAGGAGATATAGACAACCAAAGCCAGCGGATCTAGTTGGAAAGACGTATTGTAAGTATCACATGTCATGGACTCACACCATAAATGACCGTGTGGTGTTTCGGAATAAACATCAAAAGATGATTGATGATGGGAATGTGGTAGTAGAGGATCCAGTTAAAATGAATGTCAATCTTTTCCCGTTGCAGCATCAGGTCCAAATGGTGAATGTAGGATTCGGAAGTTATTCTTCTGACCCATGTTTGGTCACTGGTTGTGAAGATTGTGACAAAGTATATAATAAGGTCAAGCAGCAGCTACAAGAGCTAGGGTCTAAATTTGGAGGCCATTTGCATCGACAGAATACACGTCCATCTGCAACAGAAGTGAATATAGTGATAAATGGATAGATGCAGACATGGGTACAAACGGAAACACATTTAGATCCAGAGCAAGAAAAACTAAGAGCTGCGTCAGATGCAATCTTGAGTGCTTTCAACCAAAATCAACAACAGAGTTTACAACATCAAGGTTTGCATGCAGAAGTTCATCAGACGCAACAACGAGTGCCCGTCCATACAAGATTAGGGAATACCATTGTTAACCCTGGCCCAACTCACCATACCAAGTTCATAATACAAGACCGTCAGTGTGGCAACAGAGTCAGCGTTCCAGCCATAGGGACAATACCGAGCCCAGGTTAGTCAGAGCAGCACCCGTGAATGACAGAGAATGGCATCGCGCTGTTTATCCCAAGTTCCCTACTCCGCCATTAAGGAAAGAAAAGATGACCAGGACACAGAAAAGACGATGGCAAAGGGTTATGAATAAACAAAATAGGGGTGCAACGGGAAAGTTAGGAACGGTACAAGAGGAACGACCCCCGTTATCTCAGCAAACATAAATGATTAAGTTTTCAGGGCAGGAAGATAGACGGTCACAGTTTTGGGGGAAAGTGGATACGTTCTTCTTACCAGTAAACATGGTTTATATGTTACCGAAAACTTTTCTTTTGAAAGAACCTACGACTGCAACAACTATCATCCCCAAAGCTGTTGCAAACACACTGGTTGTTCCTGAAGCAGCTTCATTCGTAACAGAACCACATGACGCTATGGTTGGTGGTATTCAGCTGCTATCTCAAGAAGGTAAAGGCTCGGTCATAATGCTCTCTTAGCCAGCTGAGAGATCTGGGATTCACATTTGGCCATTATACATTTGTGCCATCATGGATGGAGTACCATTAGGACGACTGTTGGTGGACAATGGTGCAGTAATTAATATCTTACCCACAAAAGCTTTACAGAGATTAGGCAAGCAACTCAAAGATTTAGTGCCAACTGAAGTTTTTGTCAGTAGATTTAAAGGAGACGTTACAACCGCTAAAGGAATCCTACCATTGCAAGTGGAGGTAGGATCACAAGTGGTGGTGTCGGCGTTCTTTGTGGTTGACACTAAAGCGTCTTACAACGATCTTTTAGGGCGCGATTGGATCCATTCAGCAAGATGTATTCCTTCTTCATTACATCAAGCGATTATTATATGGGGAACAGATGGACCAGAAATCATAGCTGCCGATGCAAGTCCATTTGCAGCTCAAGCTAATGCTGTAGAGGCTTATTATTATGACAGTGAAGTAGGTCCATACCGTCTTGTTGGGATGGATAAGTACGGTCGGCCGCAACAGGCCACTATGCCTTGTGACATGAGTCTTCCAGAGTGGAAGTTGCTTTTACAAGAAGTCAACAGGCCATACAATGACAACATGTTAAGGCCGTTGCCAGTTGCTCCGTCTACTGAAGAAGTATTTAATGAAGACAATTGAACAGTTAAGTGTTTTGAGACGATGGAGTTAGATCAAGAATTATTGAAAGAAAAGGAAAAGCAAGCCGCCATCAAGCGTGTGTCGCAGTATTTTGAGAATGAGCATCAACGTCAAACTAAAATGCCTACGGTATGTTGGGATGAAGTAATTTATGATGCAAATCCAGTTTCGGGTAGTGACGTCGTCGATTTGAATGAATTGGCTACTACAACTCCAAAGTTAAGTGATGAGGCGGTTGTTACCAAGGAACTAGCCAAAGCAATAAACTTAGGATCATCTAACGAGGAGAAGCCTACTTACATCAGTTCTTCCTTATCCGCCGATGACAAGAAGTCACTAGTTGATCTTTTGAAGCAGTATCGTGATTGTTTCGTTTGGGATTATATGGAAATGTCAGGTTTAGATTGGAGTTTTGTAGAACACAATATCCTTTAAAAAAGGGTTTCAAGCCATTCAAACAACCGCCAAGGAGGTTTTCAGAAGATGTGGTCAACAAGGTGAAAGAAGAGATTGAACATTTATTGGCAGTTGACTTTATTGAAGTTGCAGTATATGTTGAATGATTATCTAATGTGGTCCCCGTTATCAAGAAAAATGGCAAAACCAGGGTTTGCACGGATTTCCTAATCTTAATCTAGCATCTCCCAAGGATGAGTATCAAATGCCAAATGTGGAAACATTGATTGATAGGTTGATGGGTTTTCAAGTCATGAGTTTTGTTGACGGCAACACTGGATATAACCAAATTTTCATAGCTCCTGCAGATGTTCATAAGACTGCTTTCCGTGTGCCAGGATCCTTAGGCATTTTTCAGTGGAAGGGTATGCCATTTTGATTAAAGAATGCCGGAGCAACGTACCAAAGGGGAATGAACTGCATCTTTCATGATCTCATCGGAAAGGTTTGGAGGTATACATAGATGATGTGGTGATGAAATCATGTTCCTTTGGGGATCACCTATAACATCTACGGTAGTGTTTTGAGCGTATGAGGAAGTACAAACTGAAGCTGAACCCATTGAAATACGCATTCGCTGTTTCCTCAGGAGTGTTCTTCGGATTCTTAGTACACTCCAGGGGCATTGAAATTGACGTAGAAAAAGCTAAAGCAATCATTGAAGCTAGACCCCCCAAAGACAAAGAAAGAGTTATAGAGCTTAATCGGCAAAGTTAATTTCCTTCGCCGATTCATTTCAAACCTGTCGAAGAAGTTGAAACCTTTCTCTCTACTTTTGAAAGTGCAATCTGCAATAGATTTTTATGGGGTGACGAGCAATAGCAAGCTTTTCGGGATATTAAACAAGCTTTATCAACTCCTCCCGTAATGGTTCCACCAATATCGAATAAACCTTTAAAGCTATATTTGTCAGCAACAAAAGAGTCGTTGGGTTGTATTTTAGCACAAGATGGTCATGACGGATTCGAAAGAGCTATATACTACCTCAGCAGAATGCTTACAGACACTGAATGCAGGTATCCACCGATTGAAAAACTTTGTTTAGCATTATATTTTGCTGCGACTAAGTTGTGACATTACATGCTTCCGAGACTAGTCTGTGTTATTAGTAAAATCAATCTTGTCCGCTACATGCTGCATCGACCAATGATGAGTGGCCGAATTGGAAAATGGCTTCTGGCTTTGATGGCATATCAATTTCAACATGTACCGCAATCAGCGGTGAAAGGGCAAGCATTAACAGATTTCTTGGTCGCACACTCTTCACTTGACGATGATTGGGACAATGAATTCCTTAGTACTCATCAAGTGCACCAGTTAGAAACTCCTATGTGGATAGTACACTTCGATGGCTCAAGAACTTTTCACCGTAGTGGTGCAGGAATAGTACTTACACCACCGTTTGGACCAAAACTGGGATGTCAAGTTCGGTAAAGTTTCAGAGCTACACATAATCAAGCTGAATATGAAGGATTAATTCATGCACTTGAGACGCTTCTGTATAATGGTGCAACTCATGCAAAGGTCATCGGAGATTCTGCTTTAGTTGTTGGTCATATGAAGAAATTAATGGAACGAAGTGATGAAGTCATGGCTAAATATGCAACAGTTGGAGATATGTTAGCTGCCAGATTCCAGCATATTGAGTTTCATAACGTTGAAAGAGAATTCAATACAGAAGCAAATGATATGGCGCAATTAGCATCGGGGTACCTTAAAACACCATTGGGACCGGACATTGCTTATGACACAGTTGATTTCGATACTCCTGCTTATGTCAGATATCCATTGAATGCAGAATTTTCTGTTCTAACAGTTATTGCAGCAGAGGATTGGCGAACACTGATTATCAGGTTTTTGCAAGACCCCACATACTATACACCGTTATCCATCCGGAGACAGGCACCCAACTACATATTATTCCAAGGGTAGTTATATTGTAAAACATCTGATGAAGTATTCCTTTGGTGTTTGGGAAAACCAGAGTCCATGGTCTTGATGTTAGAAACTCATGAAGGTTTTTGTAGTGCCCACCAAGGAGGCAGGAAGATGGCATGGCTACTTCGCCGCCACGGTTATTTTTGGTCAACTATGATTCCAGATTGTATAAATTTCACCAGAGGGTGTATAGATTGTCAGAAATATGCTGATGTTCCACATACACACCCGTGGCTAATGCAGTTTATAGTCAAACCATGGCCATTCCGGTGTTGGGCCCTTGATGTTATAGGCATGATTCATCCACCTTCTTCTGTTGGGCACAGACATGTTCTAGTTGCAATTCCTTTATTTTACTAAGTGGGTGGAAGCAATTCCTTTAAAGGATGTGGATCAGAAGGCCGTTATCAGTTTTATCAAAGAATATATCATCTACAGGTTTGGTTTGCCGGAAACAATCATCATAGATCAAGCACAGTACTTTACTGGTCAAGATATGACGCAGTTTGCAAAGGATATGGGTTTCACCCTAACTCATTCTTCTCCTTATTTTGCTCAAGGCAATGGTCAGGCCGAATCAATGAACAAAATCTTGAAAGGAATCATACAGAAAACGATTTTCGATAACCCACGGCAATGGCATGAAGTGCTGCGTCAAGCTTTATGGGCTTATCGGGTAACACAAAGAGACAGTACAAAGGCAACCCAATATGAGTTGGTCTATGGGCATGATGCCGTGTTGCCTGTTAAAACACTAATCTCTTGCTTTCGAGTTGAAAAACAGTCTCCTTTGGATTCCGTCGATTATGCAACAGCTATGCTAATTGATCATGACAAGTTGGCCGATTGCCGCAACATGGCAGCAGCTAATATAATTCACCAGAAAGCGGGAATCATCGGGGCTTACAACAAGTTTGTCAGATATAAGCGTTTCAATATCGGCAAAATGGTGTGGAAAGCAATCTTACCTTTAGGGCACAAAGATCGTGTTTATGGCAAATGGAGCCCCACCTAGGAGAGCCCCTATATAATTCATCAACATTTAGGCCTGGGTGTCTTTGTTTTGAAAGATCTTGATAGAACAATCGCAGATAGATCCATCAATGCATCATATTTGCGCAAGTACTTTGCCACCACTTGGCATCAACTCAACACTAAAGAACAACAGTTAGCAAGAGATATTGCAGCCAAAAGATACCAATGAGTGAAAAGCAAGGACATTGTTTACTACTAAAAACAAATCAAAATAAATTGTTTTGTGCAGGTAACAGATCATTGCAACACCGGGCGGCTAAATCAGAAAACAAAATATCAAGAAGAGTTTAACAAGGTATCAATTCCCAAGCAATATCATATCTCTGCTGGAGGGGTTGCAGGCCTGCTAGCTAACGGTGCCACATCAAGGGCCTCCTCTTCAGGCGGTGGCACATCCTGTGGCATTTCTGAAGCTGGCTGCCTTTCTTCTGCTGTTGCACCGCCTTTAGGATGACTTAGAGACTTTTGACTCATGGGCATTGGAGAGTTGGGAGCTGTCCCTACTTCCTGCGTTAGCTTGGCGATGGTATTCTTCAGAAAGTTCCAGCTGGTCTGCGCACCTTCTACAACTTTTTCAGCATCCTGGAACTTGGGAAGCAGTTGGTTCACAATGGTGGTCATCCGCCCATATCCATCAAGTGCCACATCAGTGTCCACAACAACACGACTTAGCTCCGCCTCCAATTGTTTGCGTTTGGCTTGTGCTTTCTCCAATTCTTCCTTTGCCATTGATTCGGCAGCAATAGCCTCTTTGATGTTGGTTTTCAGTTGCCCTGCCTATTCAATCGGTTGTTCAGATAGAGATTTATTCTTCTCCTGCAGGCCATAAGCAGTATGATATTCCACAATATGGGGAACACAAACTCGGCATTCAATCTGCTTTTGGGCCGCTTCTGAAGACACTAAGCATATTGTTGCAGCCATATTCCCTTCGGTGATGGAATTTTGGACAGTGGCCAGCAATTGGCTCAACTGATCGTACCTTTCGCTGTATACTTCTTCGGCAGATAGTGGAAACATCTCTGTGATTTGTTGCAAAGCAACTACCAAAGGCATTTCAGGGACACTAGATGTTTCTTTTGTTCTCACATAAGATGCAGCTTTTGTTCGCTCCAGTCTAGCTTTGAGTGACTCTAAGGATGGAGAAGCTTTCTTCCCAGAAGCGGTTGGAGTGCTCGAACTGGCTGTTTTCATTGCCTTTTTGCTTCTGGTGGATCCAGTCTCAAGAACTGTTTTCTGCGCAGCCTAATCCTCAGCTACTGCAGCAGAACCTTTCTCACTGCCTGGGCTCTCTGCTTCTTCCTCTTCACTCTAAGACACAGATACGGGATTCTCTTGTTCATACATGGCAAAGACGGAGAATACTTGTCAGTATTCCGTTTGACAAGGTATCATCATGCTGGTAATATTATTGTTACCTTATTGCTGACTTCACTAGCAGACCGCTTCCTCCCAATCAACCTCTTGGATCGACAGGTGGAGGTTGGAGCATCCTTCCTGGTACTTGTTTTTGCCCTGACAGCGGCGGGTGCAGTGCTCTTCTTGCTTGATTGATCACCAGTCTTTACTGCGGCGCCATTTTTCTTTTCCCAAATGCTGCATTCAGACACAAGAGTGACACAAAGAGATTTAGTTACAGTGTAAATTTGGGGCAACAGTTTTTTTTTACCTTTCTTCTCTGTTTCTGCAACACAACCAATTGCCTTGTTCTTTGCAAACTTGCCAATGTCAAAGGAGGTTTTGATTGCCTCATATCCAGAGCCGTACATACCAATCGACAGTTCATACCACCAGTCTGCAAATCTAGGTGTCACATTGAAATAGAAATTGAATGGTATTGTTGCTGCCGATATACCTCTCAGATCCATCAACTCCCGATGCATGGTGTATTGAGACATAGTGAGCTTTTCTCTACCAAGCCTCCCTGTATTCCAGCAAGATACATCAAAGTGCAGCATGCTTTGGGCAAAACCGAATTACCGATCTACCATATTCACCGGATAGTATTCGGCGTGCATGTCTGCTACTACATTCCAGGATTGAGACATGTTTTATGACATCTGTATGGAGCCATCTGCTATCAGCAAGGGACCTGTTTTATGACATCTGTATGGAGCCATCTGCTATCAGCAAGGGACCTGTTTTATCCGGCGAATATGGTAGCTATGTAATTCGGTTTTGCCCAAAGCAGGTCCCTTGCTGATAGCAGATGGCTCCATACAGATGTCAGGCTGAATTTACCATGGTTGCCCCACTTTTCGCTCTCTGCTTCAGCATGGCAAACTTCGCCAAAGCTTTTATGCCACCAGTCATGGCTGAGTTGTTGTACACTCGCCTCAATGTTAGGGTTCGATTCAAAGACAGTCTTGAAGACTTATGTGGCATAATAGTTTAGTGCACTATATTGATGCACACCAAGGCACAAAGGTTTGCCACTCTCCATAGGATAGATACTTTCTAGTTTTAAGCTAGGAAAATACATATACAACCAAAAATGCAACAACCATACAGGGCCACAGAAGGTAGCACCAGGATTATGCATGGCTTCATGCAAACAATGATACAACATAGCAAGTATAGCTTCTGCCAAGTTCATTTGTACTCCAGATGCTAACCTACCAGCAATATGATACCAATCCATAGTCATTTGAAATGATTTCCCAGGAAACACGTGCCTGTTCAACCACATAGCAAGAAATCGGATTTGATGTAACTGGCTTGTGTGCCCTTTGTTTTCGTTGATGAAAGGTCCATAGCTTTTGGGTTGCCCTGCTGCTGCTGCAGCTGCATCATCATCAGTCACATTGCCATCCACGGCCACATCTGCAACAGCAGGCAGACCAGTGATGACGCATACATCCAGCAATGTTGGTGTCATAGGGCCCCATGGAAAGCAGAAAGCATTGATGCTCCCACTCCAAAACCCTAGTACAGCTTCCACCAGATCTCTACTTTCGCCAAGCCCTATGGTGCAGAACTTCAATAGGTCATAGATCCCAGCCACCCTCCAAGTATCGGCGTATTCCGGTTCTAACTGGTGGTACCATTGGACGAAGGTCTTCTGGATTTCTGGTTTGTCTGACCACGGCCAGACACGCAGTCGTTCCCAATTCTCAAACTTGCAGGGATTCTCATACTTGTAGTACGGTGATTCTGGGTTCAGCAACGGAATGTATTCTTTCAGATTTTCCGACGCTGATGGAAAGTTCGGCCCAAGGGTTAACTGGCGTGCATCGGACTTGAAAGGGACAATCACTCGTTCTTCAGTCGGTTGCAAAGAACCCACATCTCCGGGTTTCACACCATGAGTTACAGCTTTGACTCTATCGAATGCCATTGGGTTTACTGTGCCGGCTCCGGCCATCTTGGTGTTGATGATTAAAAAAAATAATAAGGGTTTGTTTCAAATTGAAAGAGGGATTTTGCAGATGTCGGTGCGCAGCTGCACTTTTTAAATTATAGAATCAGTTGATTGTTTGTGGTTTTGGTTTCGGATCTTTACAATTTAAAGACGACAACATAACAGCTTTAGAATTGAAGGGGATTTGGAATCGGAGAAGATTTAGTTTCCGTTGTGGAGTAACAAAAACAAAACAGTTGTTGGAGACTATTGTTGTTGCTTTCTCTCTCCAACGTTATCTTGTTTGAAATCCCAGTCAATGCTTGGAAAGCGTGCAATCAGAGAGCCGCTTAAACAAACCCGCGTCTTTCACACGCGCTTTTGCTGGGGGGGTGTGTTGGGCCGATTGATTTTTTTTTCTTCTTGGGAAGGTTTGCTGGATCGTCCCATTATTTGGGCTGAAGAGTTGATAATAAGGCAAGCAAAGTTTGGGCTCCAGTATGTAAATTTTGCTTCCCTCGGGGGGCTTTATGTTGGACCGATATTTGACAAATCTGGTCCACATGAGAATGGGCCGATTGCAATACTTTGATGGAGGAAGAATCGGGTTGAAGCCCATCTTGGTTAGAGCTCGCGGATGCAACAAAGAGCGAGGAAGCTGAGTCCGAAAAGGAGTCAATGACGCCGCAGTCCATATCAAAGAAGGATTCCAGCTGCAACAGAAATCCTTGTAGAATTTGACTTCTGTTGCAACCTAGCTAGGGTTGGCGGAATCTGTATAAAAGCAATGAAGGAGGCACTGGGAAAGGGGGACTCATTATCCAAGAATCAGAAATCATACTTTCCTTTATAGCTTTATTCTTCGCAATTTTAAGCTCTTATGTATTCGTTTATGTTTCAGCTTTAAAAATTGTAATCATTTCAACGATTCAGGCTATTCAAAGCCGATTCGTATTCATTCAATCAATAAAACAGGCTCCGGCAAGCTGTTTTGTCCATTTTTAGAATTTCTCATTATTCGGTTGAGTGTCAATTCAAAGGCATCACCCCGTTTAAGACAATTTCAGCGTTTGGTTTATGCACTTTGAGAATATCACACGGTCGCTTGAAATTAGTTTGAGCCGAATCGGTTTTCACTATAAAATACAATTTTGACTCAAACAACACTATCTTTGAAAGTCAATACGTTCTATTTGTTGGCAGCTTAATTCATCTCATTTAGCTGAACTTTAATAAAACTATGTCCCGATTGTTTCACTAGGTTGTGAAGTTAGCTATGAAATTTGCATCTTCGGTATTTGGAGGAATCGAAGGAATTGTGCACTGGATCTATTTCGTAATCTTGTGCACGTGAGCCATCAATATAAGGTATTACTTAGGTGTCTATATTTACTGGCTAGATTCAGCCTGTGGTTGCCACCTGGGGTTTGATGGCGAGAAGTAGAAAAAAATCAAGTGAGGTGCCTAAAGTCTCTGCTAATGAACCTGCTACGTCAAATGGAGCATAAGTGTATGGCATCCATCTTTTGCTTGAGTTTGCATGTTCTTTTCCCTTCTTTAAGTTGTTCTGACTCATCTGTATATATGTTTTGTGTTTTTAGCTTCGAAGGGGAAATTCACACGTGTCTACTGAAGTTAATCTAGCAGGTAAGAGAAGTTTTGATAAATGTGATTAGATATTTATTTCCCCTATTCAGTCAGAGATGATATTAGTGAATAAAAGGTGTGTAAGTTTAATATTAGGTATTTTACTGTTTACTGTAGTTGCGTTGTGGCATCTTAAGCTCCTATCTCTGTTTCAACGAGCTTAATCAACTAGAGTTGCCATCAGCTCCCAAAGAGTTTTGTTTGATGGTGTTAAAGGATAAAAGAGGTTGCTTAGTGACAAGTTTCCAATCATCCGGCGGTGAATTGGTAAATAATTGTGGCCAACTTTACTCTGAACTTAACCGTTTTAAAAACAGGCAGCTTAGTGATGGTTCCTGATCATTACAGGTTCAATTGGAACGAACAAATTATAGATATTCTCATCCTAGTTGCAGCTTGTGCTTTATTTCTAATCTTTAAGTGGCTTTCTAAATAGCCAATGGGCTGATATAATGGGATGATGGGATCTTACATATGAAATTTTGAACAATTTGGTGAATGTGAGCTGTGCACTTGGGGTGAAACGCTTGGATTTTCTATACCCACCAATGTCGAAATCACATTTTCTGAAGAGTCTCCAAGTATCTCTATTATAAAGGAAAATTAGTGCTTTCTTCTAGACAAGTTTAGAATAGTTTCATGGTTTGTATATTGTGAATGAATGGTCGATGCTTATAATGAATTATATACCAGTTACATGTATTTCTTCATCGTTATAAAGTATATTATTTAGAGAATGATTGATTCTGAATTTACTCTTTTTAATTTGAAGTATTTTTTATTATATTATTAAATTGATATAAAACTTAATTGAATAATTAATACAAAAATAATTAAATATTGTAAATGAAAAATACAAATACATCATAAATAACATTTAAAATAACAAGAATTTCATCTGGAATTAAATTAAAACTAAAAATCATGTGTAGTATTAGAGAATTTTAAAAGACATTATTGGGTGTCTTAATAGCTTATTAGTTAATACACAAATTTATTGCTATACAAACACCTATTGCCACATTGGAATGGAAGACACTTTTTTAAAGTGTCTCAATAGTTTAAGTGTCTCAATAACATACACACTAAGACACTTGCAAGTGTCATAAAATGGGGGGTTTTCTAGTAGTGGCAATAGATGATTTTGTACTAGTGTAGTTATTTGGTTGTAAATATGCACTATCTTCCAATCAATTAAATGTTTACAAGTTACCACAAAAAAAACTATCTCATTCAATTATTACAGTTAAGTAAAAAACAAAAGATGTAGAACTTCTTAGTCATCTATGGATGATGTTTGTCAACATCGTTTCTAGGTGCTACTGCCATTGGTTTCCTTGGAGTTATGATCACATGGGCTTCACCTCTTGTAGCCTCATCACATGATTCCCCTTGTGCATTAAATTTAGCATTTTGTAACACCACAAATCATGATCTACATTTTTTTTCCCCTGTCACACATGTTTTCAAAACTTCAATAATAGTCAATCAAAGTATGATAAAATAACGTTATATGATTATATATATATATATATATATATATATATACACAATAGCTAACAAAGAAAAAGAAATAGCAATACCTTAGGATGACATTGCTTCATCTTATCCAAGATCCCATCAGTTGATTGCAAAGATCCTTTCCTAGTCAGGTTTCACCTGTGAACAACATCAAGTAGTATGAATTCATGCATTTATAAAATATAAAATGATTTTGACTATTAAAGTTACCTCAGTTTGTCCTTGTATTTGGAGATGCATACCCTGCCAAATGTTAACGTTGATATCGACATTGCTATTTAGATTCATTGCATCTGTAGAATCCAAAACCTCAATATCAAGTTACACATCAACATTATACAATTCTTTGCCATGGTTCATATTACTCTCAGAGTTTTTCCCTCTAACTTGTTCATGTGTATCTATTTTAGCTTGATTCTTCATTGTGCTGGACCTGATATTATGGCCACTCATGTCGCAGATACTACAATAACTTTTGCAGCCTATTCTTGATAATTTGTACACATTCTCTTCGTTGTTGTGTATTATTTCAGCAGTACTTCTTCTCCTCTTTGTTGTCAGTCCGGCTTTGACCTTCTTTTGAATAGGAGGTAATATAAGAGGATCTTCACTCTTGACCCAATTCGTTTCACCTCTTATTTGAAATATAAAAAGTTCATAACACCTTAAATATGTATTCACAAAATCACACCCATATATATAAAGTAGTTTTTTTTTTCACACTCCACAAAGCACAAAATCCATGTATACATGGAATGTGTCGCGACCTAACTCACCTACCTGTTATTAATAAATCATGCTTAGCTACGAGTTGAGTCGTCCGCCGGGCTCTCGCCCAAATCGCAATACTTTTATTTATTTTTAATACAAATTCTAAACATCGACTTAACATTTTCACTATAATCTATCTTATATCATATTACAACCTATCAATAATAGCATATCTTGCACACAGTCTTGCTTCCCTTAAACTCATATGTATCGATCCGTTCTAAACCTGAGAGTGGGATAAGGGATAAAATATAAAACGGGGTGAGCGTCGAGATCAGTGAGGTTCTCACTATACTACCGCGATATTTTTAATAAATCAATTTAGAAAATAAAAAGGTTATTCGATTGTAAAACAATATAACAGATAGAATTTAACATTTAGCGATCAAACATTTCACATTGAACAATTAACAGTGGGGTGGATACGGAAAAATCTAGAAAGACACGTCGAAGGGTCGATGTGACCCAAGGATGTTATTCCAAACTAGATTTCAACAATCAATCAATATTTTGCCGGAAGGAGCGACCTTACCGACTAACAATAACGATCCATAATTCAATCTTCACCTTGCTCCTGTCGCGACCGGGGTCACTCCGTTAAGTTTCCCCTACGATACGGCCACTGACGGCTAAGACTGGTGACCAAACACGATGTCGGCTCACGTTCCTTGCCTGTCCAGAGCCTGGGCCTGTGCTCCAGGGCGACCGAGATCACTCGAGCGTGTGTACACATCAACGATTGCATGCACAAACAATACACCTTTCCGAGGCGATGAAGTATACCACCGGGTATAATACATTTAACGATAACATTGCAAACTCTGACGAGGTGATGTCACTATTGGTAACATTTTCATTCAAACATTTCATTTTAGCATGATATACTTAACACTTGCAGTCAATCATATAGCCACTCAATACTATTCAAACATACGGCCAATTACCATCAAATACTAACACTTACCCCGGGGTGGTAAAGTACACCGATGGGTCAACGATATGCTTTTCACAAAAATAATAACATTTATAACGTGTCATGTGTGCGGTGTCTTTCCATAGCTTCCTTTTTGCTCCTTCTCCTTGTAGTGCTTACTCCATCGACTCTCCCTTTAAAATTTAGTTGTTGTTTTGAATGGTGAAAGGGCATATCAACAGCCTCTACTCGTTGATCGGAGCGACTAAAGACTGAGGAAATTTGAGGGGCTCTTTCTTATAAAAGTTAATGGTCGTTTTCGTACGGTGGCTGTGTGAGGAGAAGCAAGAATAATAATTGATAAGAAAATCTCTTATCTTCAAGCTTTGGACAAGGTTGAAAACTGTATAGGACTCGGATTGCTCGGGTGAACTAGTAAAACGGAATGATGGCATCATGGTTGTTTCACTGGAACAAAAGGAGAACTTCCTACAACACGCATGGATATATTTCACTTAAGCTTCCTACTTCCATTATTTTGGGTGTCATTTTTGTCCCCATAGACTCAAAGTTAGTCTATTAATTTACAAGCTTCCAATTTGGTCTACCTCGTTTGACTTGCCGAATTCTTTAATTTATTTAGCTTGTTAGTTTAAGTAAATTATCATCAAATGGAAGTTTATGGATGTGTCCTTATATTCCTAGAATTAAAGCTTATCTAGAAAACTAGTTCTCCATTTAATATTCCAAGTTCAAGGGTTATTAGGACGGTGGTAAAGAAAGCTAGGCACTGTAAGCTTTTGTTTTAACTTCCAAAATTTACTCAAAGTTAAAACAGTGGGGTTTTGACCACATGAAGCTAAGATACTAAGCTCCAAAATATTGCAGCTGGTGGAATCGAATATTGTAGCGGACCTAATTAATTAATCAATCTAATCTTTAGATCTGTTTTTTTATTCATTCTTTTAATGGAGGCAACACATTTTGGTGCTTAAATTCCTTTTATGCATGTATACACATAATAGACTAAAGTAATCAAGAAAGCAACGTGACACACACTTTAGGACACTCTATTTCATGTCCCCTTTCCATTATTATTATTATTATTATTATTATTATTATTCTTTCTTGACGTTTCATTACGTATTATCTTATCTTCTTTTTTTCGTTGGCAGCAATTAATTTAGTGCTCTTATATTTCATTCCCATTGTTATGAATTTTGTAACACTAACACTTAACCTGACACGTCAAAATTTAAGGATATTACAAAATGTCAGTCAACTGCCACTTTCTACAAGTACATTCTCTAGCATTAATATCAACTGCATACTTCTCATTATCTGGAAAATGAACCTCCACATGAGAATTTAATGAGGGGTAAGAGGTGCATTTAGTAACCAAGTTCATGTATGTTAAAGTTCTCTTTAAGATTCTTGGACATACTATCTTGTTTCTCCACTTCGTGGTTGCTATTGTTTTGTTTTCATACATTCTTCTTGGTGAGAAAAATGCCTTACACCCATGATGACACGGCTTATTGTCTAACCATTAAGCTGCTTCTATGGAAATGATAGACATTTCCTCAATTTTTTTCTTGTATTAACCTTCAGTTTTTGCCTTTGATGTTGCCTACAATGCTTTCCTAAATGCATGAACCTTCTACCCCGCATATGTGCAATTTCCATGCAAATGCTTCACACAAAATCGATGGTCAGAATAAGGAAATTGGATTTCACAAGCTTTTATTAAACCTTTTTGCATGTCACTCATTGATAGCAATCTCGTAGATGAAGCAAATTTCGTTAATGCAACCATCAAACAAGAAAGTATGAAGATAATTTGTCTATCCCGTGAAACTCAAAAGAGTGCGGAAAATTCACAGTAAGACGATCGTTTATCTAAGGATTTCTATCTCTTAACTCAAACCAAGCAAAGAAAACATTATCTATGAAAGATTCGAACTAAACAACAACCCACAGTAAGAATAGTAAGGACACCATTCAATATACTCGATCAGTCATCATTCAAGAAACTCAAGGAAGGTAGGAGCAAACAATGCTCAACTATGAAGGAATACTATTGATTAGTAATCTCCATAACCAACAAAGATATGAAACACATACGCTATCTCAAAATGCTTATGCCAAAGCACAACTCATCCAACAAAAAGTAGGACAAACCATACAAAGGAACTCATGAACACACACATCATGAATTCGAAAACCATAGCCAAAAGAAAGGCTCAACTCTCAAACTACTAGAAGTAGTATGAAAATAAGAAGTTTAGTTTTAAAACAGTTCTATCAAGAAGCATACTTGAAAAAGAACGGTTTCTGCAAGATCAAAAGATCCAAGACAAGATGAAAACCCTCTTGGTTAAATCATGCTTGACACGGAAAAAATGGACACACCATTTAACAAAAGTTCCTCACAGGAAAAACTCTCATTAGAGAAGACTCAAAATGACCACACATGGGTGCTTTAACGTTCGGCCATACCCCCCCTATTTATAGGCTATGAATTTCGGTCAAGCACCAAAAAGAAGACCAACTAGGACTCTCTAATCTTATCTCATGCAGGAGTAGAAGTAGAAGAGTATTTGATCTCTTTGACTCTATCTAAAATTTAGGAAACCTTATCTAAATGACTTATCCTCAAATAGGATAATACTTAGAAGGGATCTAAGATTCCTAATCAAAACATTATAGTTTAATTCAGTCCACATAACTTATTTAACTAGATAAATTCAAAAATTAAACTCCTAGACTAGATAATACTCTAATTCTCGAAAATCAGCTCCAAATATTAAAGTAAAATGTCTTGAACGCCCTTCTAAAGTGGAATATTGGTCTTGCACCCCTCAAGTTGTAGATAACTCCAATTTACTCCAAAACTTGTAGAATTCTCTTTATTGACTCCAAAATATTGGAAAAACACTTGAAACAATTGAGATGGTTTGCAAGCTATCCAATTGTGTAGCAATAGTCTCAATCTTGAACACTTTGATCAAATAGGCCGTCCATAATCACTTATACCATTCTGCTTACAATGGAGCAACTTCACTTTTGCTTCATCAAAGGTGTTAGTACCAGCATATCTTTCTCGCAAAGCATTCCTCAAATCATGCCAATCATCCAAATTACGATACCAAAGATGCGAATAGATATTTGAAACTAGTTTCCACCAATTCAAAGCACTAGAACGAAAACAACCTACAGCTAAGGCTATTTTCTCACTCTCTTTCTCAATGTTAAGCAACACAAACAAATTCTCTATGCTCTTTTCCCAACTATCATATTCTCTGTGGCAACCATAAAACAAAGGCAATGACACTTGCAATATTCTAGCATACGTGGGTACTTGTTTTACTTCAAAACAATCACATAAGACTCTCAAATTTTCAGCAATTTTCTCAAAACTTATCGTAGCTTTATCTTGCTGATTTGAAAACAATTGAGACAAGTCTCAGTTTGCCTCCTTCACCTCGGCCAAAGCATCATGCAAGTAGTCAATTTGACTCTTCATGAGCTGCACTTGAGCCTCCATGGGACCCTCTATACTCTTTGAAGCAACTTGAGTACAACCAGCAACTCCGGATGACATCTTTGCTCAACAACTCTGAGAAACCACCAACAAAAGAAGTAATGTGCTTTTGTAACTACACAAAAACTCCTTGAACCCTAGAACCAATGATTGGTTCGGCCGAAACCCCCCAAGAACCAAAGGAAGGTTCGAATAATGCTCTCCCCAAAAACAAAAATTCTCTTGTTCTTTTAAAAACACTAACTCTCAAAAATTCAGAATAAAGAGAAGAGTACTTCTCTTGTTTATACCCTTGTGATCTTGGCAGCAAGAAGAAGAAGAATAAGGGAGTAGAGTGGTGTGAGAATTTTCGAAAAACAGCACCCCTATTTATAGGCAATGCAAGTCTTTTTGTGCAAGAAAACTCCTACAAGATAGGACCTAAATTTTCTCAGACATATTCCCCCTTAATGGATAAAATTTAATCAACAAGATGGAATAGAGAAGAAGAAATTCGGCCAATGCATATATGTAAAAGGATAGAGTCCTAAAACTTAGGTAATCATAATTCCTTTTGGACACAACTTATGAAAGATTCATCCCTACTAATTAGAGACAAAAAAAAATCCGACCCCCTACTGCAATTAGGACTCAAAAACACGGCCAAACACATGCAAATTGTATTAAAAGACTCAAAAATTTTCAGATTAGGATAAGACTTCATTATCTTAATAGTTTTCGAAAATAGACTCACTTTAAAACTCTAATTATAATCTCACTAAAATTATAATTTAACTCATACAAAAATTAGTATTCAAATCCAAGTAGGACTCAAATAAAACACACAATAAAATTGTATTACCATTAGGAAACAAAGGCTGAAAATTTCGGCCAATGTGAACACTAAAAATCCAAGACCAAATAGGTCTCAAATCATAACACAATTTGGACTCAATGACCTTAATTTTAGGGATAAAATTTTTGGCCATGTGAACACACAAATACAAGACCAAATAGGTCTCAAAGTGTAACACAAATAGACAACCAAAATTCAAGTTCAACTAGGACTAGGAAATCCTAATTTTTAGCTCAAAAATTCGGCTATACTATGACTCTAAAATTCAAAACCAACTAGGCTTAGAACTCCACATAAAACACACACACACACATGCTTAAATGCAGCAAAATTTCGATATTTAACCTTTTACCACATAGTTAAAATTTGAAAAATTACTTTTGACTCACTTTAAAAAGGAAACTTGGAAATTACCACTATCCAAAATGTCCAACAACTTTAAGAATACTTTCTAAAAACCACTCTCCAAATTGTATTTGGAATTAACAAAAATCACTTTTTACCAAAACAATCTATGGCAAATAAAGTAACAAGAACACCATAAGTATAATGAAGTTGTAAATTAAAGTTCCTCATTCAACTATGACGTTTGCTTCATAGTACTCAATTTAACACAACTCATTCATACGACTCAATAACTCAACAAAGCCATCTTCATAAGTGACCATTTGAAAATCAAATTTTTCAAAGACCAAATATGTAAACTTCAAGAACATATCTCAAAACCTATAAGATTTCTTGTCATATATAAGAAAATCTTTAGTAAAACTTCACTCAATTCTCGATTCAACTATCAAAAATTAAGGTTTTAAACACAAGTCAAAGACTTCAACCCTTAAAGTTGGCACAATTCAACTTTCAAAGATCTTTAAACATTTGATACCAAAATTGATATCACTAAAATTCATTCTTCATCAAATGATAAAGAAAGTTTTGAAACTCAAGTTAAGAATCATGGAAAGTCCAATGATAGTAGATTCACTAATTCGACTTATTCTCAAAGTATAAACTCGAGAAAAACCAAAAACCGACTTTTGTTACTTTTGAAAAATCTTTTGACACTAAGATTTAAACGAAAACAAAATAATCAAAAGGAGCGGAACTCTATGAAATTCTCATTGATTGAAAATTCATAAATTCCATTTTACTCATTAGATTCAAATGAGAACCAACAAGAAGGAAGGCTTTTTCATTTATACTTTATGTAGAAAGTACAAAATCACTAAGCTTCACCTTCAAAGAATAGATCCAATATATTTACCACAAGATAAACTCTTAAACCCTTCTTATGTAAAGACATCTCTTTACGAAAGAAAAGGCTATCTCGAGCAAGAAGCTCTTCTTTGGCATCAATTCTCTCCTTAAAGATTCAACACATAAGATCCACTAACTTGCTCATAGGAGAAACAGTTCTCTGCTTGCAAATCAAGGATAAATTTCAAGATGTAGCGCCCACTTTGACTAGATACCAATGTACCATCATCAAGCTCTCGCATAGACCTCAAAATAACACCACAAGATCAAACAAATGTGTAAGAAGTCTCACACAACTACACAAAAGAAAAGATCAATTTTGAAAACGTAGTTTTCACAAGAATTTGATTTATTTTTTCAAAACCCATTCTGCAACAACAAGGAACCTTGAAACAAATAAAGATAGTACTAGTCGTTAGTAGCACAAAGCTCGATTACCACACCAAGAAACAGGTTCCGTGGTAACTCAAGATATTCTCAAAACCAAGAACTATGAAGTCCTCAATCAAAAAGAAATCTCTCGACATACTAAAAACTGATATGATAGTATCAATTAATACCATCACTTAGATAGTTCAAGCTCTGATACCAGAAACTAATAGCAATCTCGTAGATGAAGCAAATTTCATTAATGCAACCATCAAACAAGAAAGTACGAAGATAATTTGTCTATCCCGTGAAACTCAAAAGAGTGCAAAAAATTCATAGTAACACGATCGTTTATCTAAGGATTTCTATCCCTTAACTCAAACCAAGCAAAGAACGCATTATCTATGAAAGATTTGAATTAAACAACAACCCACACTAAGAATAGTAAGGACACCATTCAATATACTCGATCAGTCATCATTCAAGAGACTCAAGAAAGGTAGGAGCAAACAATGCTCAACTATAAAGGAATACTATTGATTAGTAATCTCCATAACCAACAAAGATATGCAACACATACACTATCTCAAAATGCTTATGCCAAAGCACAACTCATCCAACAAAAAGTAGGACAAACCCCACAAAGGAACTCATGAACCCACACATCATAAATTTAAAAACCATAGCCAAAAGAAAGACTCAACTCTCGAACTACTAGAAGTAGTATGAAAATAAGAAGTTTAGTTTTAAAATAATTTACCAAGAAGCATGGTTGAAAAAGAACGGTTTCAGCAAGATCAAAAGATCCAAGACAAGATGAAAACCCTCTTGGTTAAATCATACTTGACACGAAAAAATGGACACACCATTTAACAAAAATTTCCTCACATGAAAAACTCTCATTAGAGAAGACTCAAAATGACCACACATGGGTGATTTAACTTTCGGCCATACCCCCCCTATTTATAGGCTGTGAATTTCGGTCAAGCACCAAAAAGAAGACCAACTAGGACTCTCTAATCTTATCTCACGCAGGAGTAAAAGTAGAAGAGTATTTGATCTCTTTGACTCTATCTAAAATTTAAGAAACCTTATCTAAATGACTTATCCTCAAATAGGATAATACGTAGAAGGAATCTAAGACTCCTAATCAAAAATTGTAGTTTAATTCAGTCCACATGACTTATTTAACTAGATAAATTCAAAAATTAAACTCCTAGACTAGATAATACTCTAATTCTCGAAAATCAGCTCCAAATATTGAAGTAAAATGTGTTGAACACCCTTCTAAAGTGGAATATTGGTCTTGCACCCCTCAAGTTGTAGATAACTCCAATTTACTCCAAAACTTGTAGAATTCTCTTTATTGACTCCAAAAGATTGGAAAGCACTTGAAACATTTGAGATAGTTTGCAAGCTATCCAATTGTGTAGCAATGGAGTCAATCTTGAACACTTTGATCAAATAGGCCGTCCATTCAAGAACCTAAATGACTTTTCTTTCTAGCTTGATCAATGATCTTCATGGTGTACCTAGAGTCAAACTCCCTTGAAACTCTTGAGCACGTATTTCCATGAGTGAATCATCTCCTTTGATTTGAACCCCAAAGTTAATGACATTCTCATCATCTTGATCATAGCTCTCTTGAACCAACTCCCTATCACATAGGTAGTCAAGATCCATCCTTTCTTCCTTGATTGGCTTGCAAAGTAAACTTGGCATTCCAAAGCTAGAATGAAGGACTAGCTCATTCCCCTCACTAGGAGAACCTCCATGGAAGGCTATATGATTCTCATCACTCATTATGGTCAATTTATCAGTTTCATTCTTCTAAATTCTAAGATCTCTTCAGAAAATTTCCAAAAACCAGGCGCAAGAGTCAAAAACCTCTACTTCAACAACTGCCCATGCAATTGGATAAAATGCATTGTAAGGATCAACCCTAACTGCTGCAAGTAAATTATCTCTTAAAGGACCCTTTAAGAATGTCCCATCCAGCCGAATGAATTTCCGACAACCAACTAAAAATCCATCTCTAACAAGTGTGTAGCAAACGTAAAGCTTCTGAAATCTTTGTTTACCTGTTAATAGGGATGTGCACAGGCCGATTTAGCTGGTTTAAAGCTTCAAACCAAAACCAAACTGGGTGTTCTGGTTTGAGTAATGCACAAACCGAGCTGGCTGAGTAAAACTTCAAGGCTGAACTGCCTAGACCGCAGACAGCCGGTTTGACAATTCGGGCCTCATTAGAAGGCCCAAAATCTTTGTATAGTCCAAACCACTTTTTGAAAATATTGAGCAATCAAGCCCAAGTTTGATCTAAAAGAAGGCCAATCCATGCCCAAATTTGATTAAATTTGGGACAAAATAGAGGTTGGGGGATTTGAAACCATGACCTTCCCCTTAAGAACACGCGTTCAAATACCACCAAGCCACCTACACCCATGTCACAGTAAGAGGGGTATAAATTTATTTAATATATATTAAAGAACTAAATATAATAATATATATGTGGTCCGGTCTGGTCAAAATAGCCGGTTTCATTGATGAAACTGCGACCAGGCCATTTCGATCCGGTTTGAAGTATTCCTTCCGGCTGGCTGTTGAAAAAATTCTCAAACCGGCCAAATCAATAATGTTCGGCCGGTTTGGCCGAAATGCACACCCCTACTTGTTTGGGGTGTGTCCAGCCATTTACAGGTTTCAAGACCACTGAGCTTCTAGGGTTACTTTGAAGGACTTCATGGCAATAATCTTTGAGCTAATGAAACTGGTCATCCATATTACCATTAAAAGTTCTAATTGCCTTTCCTCTTGCTTTGTATGCTTGATCTTTTGTCAGGTGGATTTTGTAGCGATTCGAAGCCTGTTGTAAGAATTCTCTTGGAGATATAGTTGGTTTCCCCTTATATTATTTGTTCGAATGCTAAAATCTTCCATATGCATAAGCCTTATAATATGATTGAACATCTTCTAAATTATCAAATGTCATACTTTCAAATGGTTCAGGATGACTGTAGTACATACTCAAGTCTCCATCAATTAATTTCTTACGTGGCGTGATTTAAGGATGCATCGTTGTCCCTAACTAAATTATCATACTCCTCTTCAGAAATTTCAAGATCATCATCAACAACATCCTTATTGTCTTCATTATCGGCAATTTTCCAACTTCCATTCCTTCCATGTAAAAAGAGGAAAAAAGTGGATCACAAAAGTGTAATTTCAAAAAATATATATGTAATCAAATTACATAACCATGAAAGAGAAGTATAATCATTGCAAAATTATTTGAAGTGTCTGATAAACCTTCCAAATAAATCAATTTGACTCTAATATGTGAAGTTAGATGCAAATCTAGGTGAGTAGGTGTTGATGACTTTAGATGTGAAGATGCTGGGTTTTTTCTTAGGAGAAAGCCAGAAAAAAATAATTTTGATAACTTGAATTAAATTATAATGTGTAATCTATATTGATAATGTTATGTTTATCCAGTTTCCATGTTTATCAACATTGTAATCGATTTGACGTTAGAAATTTTAATATTTTTGCAATTAAGAAAAAAATGATATGATGTGGTACGATGTAACATGAATCGCCATAGAGACTTAAGAAAAGTTTACGTGGCATAGTTTAATTGGTTGTCCTGTCAGGACAGTCTTGACAATTCATATTTTCTTATAAATAAATATATATATATTCTGTCTGTTATGGTATGTAATCCTTTGAATTTCTTATTTTTTGCCGATGTCACCTTCCACTCATTCTCTTGCAAAAGTTAATAACTCCTAGAAATATTCCTCTTTGATAATATATGGCGCTATAGAATTTGGATATGAGAGATTTTTAGGTTGACATTTTTTTCCAAGCATGCTTCAACAGTAACCCATGATTAAATTTCTTTGTTGATTTTATACCTAAAACACCTTGAAGTTGAGATTACAAATTTCCTTCCAGACTCTAATAAATTTCTTTGTCTTATGATCTGATTTGATTTATTCAAAATGGATGCGGGTTATTTTACATATAAAATAATTACATTTTTCCTCTTTTAATTCTTTTACACTCTTCTCTCTAGTCATTTTTCGCTGAAAGTCATCTTATTCCAGCAATGTGATTGTTTTAACCTTCTGTCTCTTTGTTGTTACTGAAAAAAGGGAAGTGATAAATTCAGAATCATTTTGCTGTTAAATCCAAGGAATTTTCTATGAGGTTTTAACTCAAAATCTGAGAGATGAACCAATTCAAACATAAGCGCAAGAAATAGTTTCATTACTAATTCAATTGATAACTTCTTTTGAGTCCTACAAATCAATTAAACTTAGCGGATATGACTTTCATGAATTACATAATTTAGCGTATATTAGAATGCAATGTAATAATACATGTATCTCTATTTGATAAATTTACAAGCACCGTTACAAAAAATGGGAGAATTTTTATGCAATACAATTTCTATCCTTTTCTACATTACTCCCACATTTAGTACTTTAATAATGAAACTAAAGGACTTTCCCGTTCATCCGCTGTTTTCACTAGTGACACACAACTGAGCCAAAAGAGTTCTGCATTGCTGCTCTCACCCTGAGCCACCTTCGGTTCAAACTCCGATGAAAACTACCGTACTACTTTCCTAAATTTTGTTTCAAATATAATGAGTGTCAATGGAATCGAATCCTAGAAAAATTGTCCGCTTAAATTCATATTTAGATGTTACATTTCATAGATCTACTAAAACAACAGTGGCATTTGATGGAACTTTTGGCATCATAATAAAATTGGTCAAGACATGTCAATCTAATGAAGCGATTGTATCTGTAGATCGAGCAAATAAAAATAACAATTAGGTGATGGAGAAAGAGACTGGTGTTTCTGGATTTAATTTAGTGGCAGAAACTCAAGTTGTGGCGGAGGAAGCATGAATCTCACATGATTAGATGTCCAATATGACTAGCGAAGCAACCATATTTTGGGATGCTGGCCAGGAAATTTTGGGTTCAATAATCAGGGACAACATCAGACATATGCTCTTCTTGATATTTTCTTTGTTAATTTAGCTTACCTCAACCGTAGTGTACTGATTTAGATTCTATCATTGTCTTAAGCAATTGATTTGGGGGAATGTGGATGCTTCTTTAATTTTGGGTTATAATTAAAATAAAAACCGACTAATGAAGTCATAAAAATGTACTATAGTAGGACAAGAGAGGGTACAAATGGTACTTTGTAAAATTACCCTGGACATAAGGAAAACATGCCTAGATTTATTATTGTTAGTACCAATGAAAAAGGGATGAACGGAAAAATAATCTTTAGAATGTAAAGGTCAATCACGTGGGACCCATACTCTATGAAGTGGAAACTGTATAAAAATATCATCGTGAGATTTTTTTTGAGCTAATATCGAATACCTCCCCGAGGTTTGATCCAATATCTAAAACATCAACACTTTTTAAGAAAATACCAAAAACACTATTGGACCGGCATGTCACTTACTAAATTGGTCCTTCGATATCGGAAAGATAATGTACTACTAAATCAATTTCATTTATGTGTCGCATGAGGGTAAACTCAATACTTTTTTTTTATCTGTAGCACTTCATTTTCAATGCAACAAAATACAAATTATTTTCAATTTCGCGCTTATCTCTCTCTACTTTAATAGCACATATTAATGACAACTACCTATTTTTTATGTCAATTTCAAACTGTTGTATAGTTTTCATACTTTTAATTACGTTCAAAAGAAGTACTAATTTTCTCAATGACCGTCCCATACCGAGTGATGTAGAGATTCCTCAGGTCGGCGGTGGTGCTTTTGCAGTTGGCGGCGGTGGCGGTGCTAATCAGATGGGGGGAGGTGCTGCGCCTAATCTAGATCCTCTTCTTCCCCCTGCCTCCTCTTCTTCCTCCTCTTCTTTCGCACCCGTTGATCCCATATCCCCCTAACCTTGTCAACTCCAATCAGGTGCTGTGTGAAATTGTTGCTCCCATGGAAAATATTTTAATGAGATCATCGGTCAGCAGATCTTGATTACTTCCATAGATGAGGCAAGGGCTTTTATCATCTTCAAGGATGATTATGGCTGGGGAGAAAATGTAACCATCCTTCCTGTTTCTACTGAGATTTCTGAGTATTTCACTCACTTTTCGGGCGTTGCAATTCTATATCCTAATCCCTACCACACCGATCCCCATCATCAGTAGAGTTGGGTCTGGTTAGTTCTTAAGTACTATTGGGTTTGGCAGTTTTTTAGTACTATTGGGTTTTTACTTAGTTGGTCTGATTTTACTTAGTTGGACCTGCTAAAGTTTGGGTTGGCAGTTTGTGTTGGACCTGCTGCTTAGTATGTAATACATCTACATCATTATCGAAATTGAAGCTTTATGACGTTATTTTGTCCCAAAAAAAAATTAAGTGCAAAAGAAATATTATACTTAAATATTTAAGATTCGGTCATTATTTTCTTAATTCATGTGCATAGTCTAATGTGACAGAATAAAAAATAGAGATAGTATGTATGGGTATGAGTATGACATCAGGAAAAAAAAAAGTGTGAAGCCCCTTTTTTTTTCATTCACTAGAAGAATTCAAAGCATTTAGTACAAAATATATCTTATATTTTTCAAGGTTCCTATTTGTTCCAGGTTTCCAGCAAGATTCCACGGCAGCTATACTTTCCAACCTATATAATCAAAAGACATTAGAACTGAAATCAATCATTGGACGACTCCTATTAGAGTTTGCTAGCAAGCTTTATGGCATCACATTTTAATTTTTTTTTTTTTTGGAGTTTGCCAGCAAGCATTATGGTATCACATTTTAATTCTTTTGACACACAATTATCAAGAGATGAATCTTGGAATCGTGGATCACTTGTGACAATCATCCTTATGTTATAGCAATATAACCAATCAAAATGCTCTTAATTTATAAAGTTTAAAAGGGAATAACATTTACTTTAGGAGCAAAACCACAAAACTAAAATTTACACTCCAAAAACTCATAGAAAGTACAAATAATGGGACTACAGTTATTTCTCATTCTCACTTTAAGTACTTTGTCACTTCTATAGGCGACTACAGTCGATTTACATGGATTTATTTCCTGCGGTCTAAATCTGAAGTACTTTCTGTCTTCAAACTCTTTCATGCATACATTCAAACCCAATTTTCTGCTAAAATCAAAGTACTTCGTTCTGATAATGGAGGTGAATATATGTCTTCTGAATTTCAAGGATTTCTACAAGAAAATGGCATAATTTCACAAAGATCTTGTCCTTCAACCCCTCAACAAAACGGGGTGGCTGAAAGGAAGAACCGCCATCTTCTTGATGTTGTTCATACCCTTTTATTAGAGTCATTTGTGCCATCTAAATTTTGTTGCGAAGCACTCTCTACTGTTGTGTATCTTATTAATTGATTGCCCTCACTTTTGTTGAACAATGATTCTCCATTCTCTCGATTATATGGTCATAGTCCAAATTATTCTAATTTGCGTACTTTTGGATGTATGTGTTTTGTCCACCTTCCTAAACATGAACGCACCAAACTCACAGCTCAGTCAGCTAAATGTGCTTTTCTAGG
This sequence comes from Oldenlandia corymbosa var. corymbosa, assembly GCA_949775105.1. NCBI lineage: Eukaryota > Viridiplantae > Streptophyta > Magnoliopsida > Gentianales > Rubiaceae > Oldenlandia > Oldenlandia corymbosa. The sequence goes on from OX459123.1 coordinate 6,310,754, forward strand.
ATATTCTGTCCACCAAAAAGGTTTTCTTTGCTACAACCCTGAGTTGCGTCGTATTCAAGTATCTAGAAATGTGATATTTTTTGAGAATTAGTTTTTTTTTCTCAACTTTCAAAGAACCTTTCACTCCCTCACATCCTGTGGTGCATTTATTTAATGATAACTCTAAAGGAGATCTCTCAACTGATATACCTCTGATTCCTAAACCTCTTTTAGTTTATCAAAGGCATAAAGCACCCACCCAAATCACATCATCAGCTCCAGAACATCCAACTTCAGGAGTCCCTCAAACTGATTCCCTTGTTGATCCTGTTGTAGCTGCCAATACTCCAAGACAAAGTTCCAGGGTTAGACAATCCCCAGAAAGGTATGGGTTCTCTAATCCAGTATCATTGTCGACCACCTTGACATCTGTTTCTATTCCATCATCTTATAAGCAGGCCATGAAGCATGAGTGTTGGCGAAAAGCTATAGAAACAGAACTTCTTGCACTTGAAGAAAATCACACCTGGGATATTGTAACTTGTCCTCAACCTGTGAAACCTCTTGGTAGTAAGTTTGTGTTTTCTGTCAAGCTACGTTCAGACGGTTCCATTGAGAGGTATAAAGCCCGGCTTGTGGCGTTTGGAAATAAACAAGAATATGGCCTAGATTATGAGGAAACTTTCGCATCAGTTGCTAAGATGACCACTGTGCGAACTATATTGGCACTTGCTGCCTCCCACTCTTGGCCTTTATTCCAAATGGATGTCAAAAATGCTTTCTTACATGGGGATTTAAAAGAAGAAGTTTACATGAGACTACCCACTGGTATGCCTAGTTCTTCACCTAATGATGTTTGCAAATTAAAACGTTCTTTATATGGTTTGAAGCAGGCACCTAGAGTTTGGTTTGAGAAATTTTGATCTACCTTACTTGGCTTTCAATTCAAGCAGAGCAAATATGATTCTTCTCTATTTCTTCAAAAGACTTCTCAGGGCATTGTTGTTCTTCTTGTTTATGTTGATGATATTGTTCTTACTGGATTTGATATGGAGGCTATCACTCAGATTAAGCAATTATTGCATTCTACTTTCCATATGAAAGACCTTGGCCAGCTAACATATTTTTTGGGTTTAGAGGTTCATCGTCAGTCTAAGGACATCTTCTTAAACCAATACAAGTATATTCAAGACTTGGTTCAGTTAGCTGGCCTCACAAGTAGTAGTCCAGTTGACACTCCAATGGAAGTTAATGTGAAGTATCGACGGGATGAAGGAAGGCTTTTTGATGATCCTACTTTATATCGTAAGTTGGTTGGTAGTCTAATTTATTTGACTATCACTCGCCCAGATATTTCTTATGTTGTCCATACTGTGAGTAGGTTTACGCAATCCCCTCGCATCTCCATCTATTAGCTGTTAAACGCCTCATTCGATACCTTCTCAGCACTTCTAATCGAGGCTTATTCTTCCCGGCTAGTTCTTCACTCCAGCTTCAGGCCTATAGTGATGCAGATTGGGCAGGATGCCCTGACACTAGGAAATCAACTACTGGTTGGTGTATGTTTCTTGGTGAGGCTCTAATCTCATGGAAATGCAAAAAAGCAGAACTATGTCTCTAAATCTTCTACTGAGGCAGAGTATCGTGCAATGTCAGCTGCGTGTTCAGAGATTATTTGGTTAAGGGGACTGCTAACAGAAGTTGGTTTTTCTCAAACTAAACCGACTTCATTACATGCTGACAATACTAGTGCTATCCAAATTGCAGCAAACCCTGTTTACCATGAAAGAACAAAGCATATAGAGGTTGACTGTCACTATATTCGAGAAGCATATGATAACCAAGTACTGAGCCTCCCACATATCTCTACTACGCTACAGATTGCAAATATTCTCACCAAAGCCATGCCAAGTCAACGCCATAACTTTCTTGTTAGCAAATTGATGCTAATTGACCTACTAGCATCAATTTGAGGGGGGGTGTCAATAGAATCAGCACATCTTTAAAGATTTGCTGTTTATAGTTGGCAGATTTTATTGTTCTAATAGTTGTTATTTTTTAGCCGTAAATATTTAAATTTTAAATTTAGGATATGATTAGATTTAGATATGTATCTATCTGTTTGTTAGTCTAATACCTACCCTATATAAAGAGGGTTCTCCAACAAAGGAAAGACATCTCTTTTCCACAGAATCTCAGTTCTCCTCTCTCACAAAAATCTTTTATTTCTTTTCATGATAAAATCTCTTATTTTAACAGTAGTAGGAATTGGTATAAACACAACATTCTATCCTAAATTAGAAAGGGAAAACAGGCGCCTTGCTAGTTTCGATGGCGCTATACAAAAGGAGTGTTTTTCGCTTCCTCTTTTGCATGAATTATTGAAACAAAGGTCAAGATTTCCCCCCCTTTCCCCAAAAAATGCATTTTAGGGCATTAATAGATGTCGCTGAGGCCAAGGGAAAACTTCGTGATGACGATGCTGGTTACGGCAAAACCAACAAGACAAGGCCAATTACGCTTCCATTCCTCCTGAATAAATCCAACCATAGATCGAACTTGTCCTATTTTCTGCCAGTCTTTTGTTCTCCTTATCTTATTTCTCTAAATATATTTAAACATGGTAAAATTAATTCGTATCACACTACCTTAACACCTCACCAAACCCCAATTTGCATTTTAAAAAGTTACCGCCAAAAACCGCCACAAGTAAAACTTATATCTAACCAAAGAGATAACCGGATCTAGAATTGCAAAATCTAAAGAAAAAATTGGCCATTTGTGGGGAGAGTAGGAATAAGAACCGAAAGACATTAATGAAAGCAATAGATATATAGAAAAGGAGAAAATAGTAATGATGATTATGAAGAAAATGGGAATGAAGCCATCGGAAAAGGAAGCTGATGGAATGATTAGACATTTTATAGCCAGTCATTTAAATTCAAAATACATTTACTTTCTCTCTTAAGCATAAATCCTAATACAAAATAAACATTATCCATACAATATTTTAATTCAACATTTAAATATGTTAACTTTCATTTTACACCACTAATCACCTTCCGGCCGACTGCCTGTCATCGGTGGGCGGTGGTTTGACGGCGACAGGCCAGTGGCGGTCCGGTGTAAGTAAATGTGACCCCATGATAATACATAATAATATTATTTTATTAAAAAACTATCCATTGACCTTTTAAATTTTTATTTATTGAAACCCTATTTTAAATCACATTCCAAATTCAAACTAAAAACTAAAATAAAATATTGTCTATACAAGCCCTAGTACTCTTAAGACCAACGCGGGGTAATTGGCGGTTAAAATCCGTGCCAATTACTTCCCACATCCATGTCCTCTATTGCATGACGTGGATTACTATATACTCGTGTGCTCATTTGTTTCTCATCTCTCCTCTGAATAATTCAGAAATAGTGTGGCCAAATGTTTACTCAGCCTTTTCTTTTTTCTTTTTTTTCCCCTTTTTCAGCAATGGTAGGCTATATTTTATTAGGTTTCCAAGGAACTACCATTGTAAGAAAAATTCATTTTACTCCCAACTGACATACATACTGTTGTGGAGCAATAAGGGACCACTTTTTCTCCATCAGCGTTGTGGTTGCTCCAAGTGTCATTGAAAATTTTTAGCTGGTAAAGAGTTGGGGGTGTTTCAGTCATTTAATTACTGCCACCGTTTGACTTTGAAGTTTCCCAGGTCAAGGGATGTTTTAGATATATCTTCAAAAGAAGAGGATCTTTTAAATTGTCTATCAAACGTTGGGGGTATTTTTGATATTTAACCCAAAAATTAGTCGAAACAAAGGACTGAGTACTGCTTAGAGTTCGCTTAAACTTCTCCATTAAACCACCCGCCGGAACCACCACCGTTTAAATGGAAGCGCAACCTGTAGAAAACACCTCCTGGGCGGCAACAACGCCGCCACAGTCTCCGGGTGTGGGTCCAGTTCATCTCAAAGACTGCATAGAAGAATTGCTGAAGTTCACCCTCACTTCCTCCATTAACGGCGAGCTCGACTTGGGCCTTTCAAAAGATTACTGTTCTCAACTTCTGCGAGATGATGATGACAACAATCATCCCCTTCCTCCTTCCTCCGGTATGTCGTAGAATTTTTCGTTTGTAAGTATTATTCAGTAGTCCCTCCTTGATCCGTTGTTGTCGTTTTATTTCATGAAGTCCTTCATTTCGCTGCTATTTCGGATTTTGTGAGTGTAGGGAATGGATGATTAGAAATTGAATATCAATATCATGATTCCCTGTTAGGGTAGCTGATGACGAGGGTGGTGGTCTTTCACAGAGTATCTGAAACGTTTTGTCCTTTCTGTGTTTTCTTGCTTTTGGGGTGATTTACTGGGTGCAATCGAGACATTCCTCAGGAAGTATAAAAGAGTAGGAAAATGTATGCTATTATAAAAAAAGCTTTCTTCTACCTTCATATGAAATTTACTTCTAGCCTGAGATACATATTTTTAAAGTACTTCATTGATTGATATTCACTCTTGCATCTTCTGTCCAGAAGTTGATCTTGCTAAAGGGGTTCCGATGTACCCTCTGTATAAGCACCTTGCAGCATCCCTGCATCAGTCTATATCTTCAGGTGCTTTTCTTCCGATGTCGAATCAACTGAATTCTACTCAAGAAGACAGTTCGATGAAGTTGAAAGAAGATGAATGGATTAAGTTGATCACAGAAAAAGGTTCTCTGTTGCTAAATGTAAGTTGGAATTTATGTTTTTTCCGTTGGTTGGACTACTAGAATGATTCACTACTAGACTGATGAAAGAAATCTGTTGCACTTACTAATCTACTATTAGTTTCTCATATAGATGTTGGCGATAGTAGACTTTGAATTCCATGTTCAGGAGCCTTTCTTTACCCAGCTAAAAGGTACCAAATGTTCAATATTAGAATCCTTTTTGTGAATTTGAATTGTCTTTGACTTGAGTCACAACGGAAACAACCTCTTTATATAATAACAAGGGTAAGGCTGTGTACAACCGACCCCCCAGACCCCACCTTGGTTGGGAATATACTGGGTATGTTGATGTAGGCCTTTGGTCCTTATTTGAGGAGTGTGATATAACGTTATTATCATCTGTAGATGGATGCAAGATAGTTGAAGGAAGGTGCGCAGTTGGGAAATATAACAGGTACAGATAGCTTTGAAAAATAATTTTGTTCACCATGCACTTTTTGGATGTCTTTTGCGACGTGTTCCATATTGATCCTTGCTGATGAAACACAGGAATAACCACTTTGTTTACTGGGTTTAACATCTTTTGGAACCTGGTTCTGACCACCTAAATCTGCTTTATTTCTCATTCACGTGTATAGCAAACCTTCACAGACCTACAATTTTGTGGCTCAGAACATCTGTTTTTCTAGATGAATACTACTCCAGGTTTATTTTTCCAGGAAATTTGGTGAACGGTGTATTAATTTTGGAATCAAAGTTATGATTGTTTTTGGTATTCGATATTGCGAATACCTTTTTTGTTGATGTGAAATCCATTTGGTTGAAGGAACTTTGCAATGAAATACAGCAATGTGCATTCCGTTTGAATAAATGAATTCAGTTGTACTTGCAATTTAAACTGAAATTTAACTAATATTAAGACTTTTTTCCGGATGAAATTGATTAATATTAATATTAAGACTGAAATTGATTGATATTAATATTAATGTGAAACTGAAATTAATTAATATTAAGACGCTGCACTGATGAATCTTCAAAATTGTGTAAAGTTATGGTTTATCTGAACTGTGGATTTATGAAAGATGACCAAAGGACATGGACTGATGAATTAGCAAAACTATGTAACGTTATAAATTATAATTTGCTGAACCTTGACTGCAGACTAAGAACTTATGCTTTTATATTAAGTAAATTTCAAATTTTGATGATATTTTGGATCAAATTTTAGAAATGAAGGTAGAAAATTTGCCTATCCTATGTTGCACTTTCTTCTCTGGAGCTCAGTTTTCTTGTTTATGAGTTGCATATAAAGTGAATTTTTAGTTTATATCAAATGACTGTGCCCTGTCTAAAAGTCTTCTTCTCAGTGATTTGAAAAGTGCAGTCAATTTTCACAATTATGTATTAGGTCTGGATCTCCTGTAGTGATCATCTTGGTCCGTAACTTCCAATACAAGTAAAACATTTTCTTCGAAGATTCATGAGGCAGTTTGATGTATTTTTTTTCCATCCATTTTCTTTAATATCATTTTCTTTTGAATGATAGAATGCTTCCTGGAGCTCTTATTCTGTTCAATAAAAGTTTGCTCCTGCAAGTTCAGGTTATAGCACATTTCATCTTGTCAATCTTGATATTTTGAGGGTCGTGTGGCTATTTTGAGAACTTGCTTTTTAATTTCAGCAATGCAATCAATATGCTTCATTTCATGATATGCTGGAGGCAGAAGGTCTTCAAAGGGTTCTTCCAGGAGTGAAAACCGTACAAGAAGGTACGAGTGTCTGATTAAGTTTATCAAAAAAGTTACAAAAATAGGATAAGTTCCAGAATTGGTGGTTTGATTGACTTTAACTGTGACATTATGCATCGAAATGATGTATAAAGTCACTTGATTTTGGTAAAATAGCTTCAAGAAAGTTGCGGTCCTTGCTTGGTAATTAGGATAGGTTAGACACTTGTGCTTTGTTATGCAGGACACATCTTGTGGGTTCTGTCGCTGAATTCTGATTAGAATTGGTGCAAGGACAGATCTATTTATTGGATGCAAAAGTGAGAAATAGATATAACAAACTGCAAATCTTTGTAATTACACCTAGCAGCTAGAGCAACCAATCCTTTTGAGTTGTATCCATACCAAGAGATACTTTCCTTCAACCTGTTGTTACCATAAGGGAACTACATATAAATTAACTGATGCGACAGAAGTTTCTTTTTATCTAGAGCAGATATTGTGAACTTCTTAGTTTTTTAACGAACGCAAAAAACTGCATTTAAGACGAAGACATCTGAAGCTGTGGTAAGATTGCCTTTAAACTGCGCTCCTCTGAGAATCACTCCTAGAACATTTAGGCTTATACTCTTATGGACCTTTACAAGTGAGCTTAAGGTAAAGTTCCATTAGAGAACCTTTGAGGAATGTCAAAGCTGTAGCTGGACTTTATATTGGTCCCAGATCTGAAATCTCCTTTTGGAGAAACATTGCTTATGGACTAACAAAATTAAGCAAATTTAGATTAGGATTCATCCTTCACTTTCCGATAGACATAATCTCCTGTGTAGATTTGTTTTTGAAAATGTGTTACTTGCTAAAGTAGTCTTTGAAAACAATAAATTTCATATGGAAATTTAGAATCAGGAAATTCCTCTTAAGCAGTAAATTTAATGAAACTCCCACAGGTGAAAAATGAAAACTTACTGGAAACAGCAATAACATCCCTGTATGTATATAGTTGATTAAAACACTTTTTGCAAGTTACTTGAGTTTTTGCTACGTTCATCCAGAGAAAGCTATGCACAATGTTTATCAATGAAAGAAAATTCATGGAGAGAAACTTAGCAAATGTACTACTATTCTGAAACTTCTACACATCTTTGTACGAGATATATCTTATTTTGTGGGAGTTACCTAAACCTAAAATTCCTTTAAAGAATATAACCTTGCTTAGTTCTCATAGTATTGAATAGCATAATGATACTCCCTCCGTTTCAATTTGTAGGTCGTTTTAGGTTTGGAGAGATTTTTCAAAATGTAGGTCGTTTTACAAATTCTAGGCATATTAATGACCATTTTTCCAACTTTACCCTCAATAAATGATGCTAATCTATTTTTATTTAGTCTTGTTTATAGTTCCAATGTAATTATTGAGGGGTAAAATAGATATTTAACATTTAAATTAATAGTTGGATGATTGTCTCCTTAGTTTACGTGCCAAGTCTAAAAAGACTTACATTTTGAAATGGAGGGAGTAGAAGTTTATGGATAAGGGATACCAAAGATGGAGTTTCCTAAAAGCTGGGGATTGTAGCAAATGCTAGGTGCCTCGAATATGCTGTCAGGTTTTCCAAATTTCTTTAATTTTGTAGAGTAAAATGTGATGCTGATTGCAAATCCAGATGCTTGGAGATGAGTCAGAAGTAAAAACAAGAAAAAAAAAAAAAGCTTTGGAATGGTTCGTTCTTTTCTCATATTTCATCATAACATAGTTATTTTTTGGCTGGCCTGATTATGTTTACTGCAGATGCCTTCTTGATTGTTGTTTTGTCTTAACTTGTGTGGGCTAGTGATGGTTCAGAATAATCATGAAGTGTTTTCTTATAGATTCTTGGTGTTTGTAGGAGTGCAAGTGTACAGGAACTTCTACTCAGAAGAGAAAGAAAGATCAAATGGTGTCCTTGCGATTTGTGTTACAAAGCCAACTTCTCAGTTGTGCGATTGCATAGCCGGCATATTATTGGTAACTCCATGGCATCCTAAAGCAATTAACTTTCATTTTTAGCATTTTGGTGATGAGTCGTATAGTTCGATACCTATATTTCTGTCTCTTATTTTCAAACATTGGCAATATAACCATGAACTGACATAGTGTTTGGGGATATCGAGACTAAATCAAACACGTGCTCCTTCCATTTTATTACCTTTTCCCACTAACCATTCATAACCTTGCTTGTCTTCATTTTTGACCTTTACCAATTGCTTCCAATGCCATCTTTCATCTTGGCTGCATTGCAGCTCCCAAATGCTCTTCTGCTTCATATAAACCTTGTGGATTGATTTTACTCATAGGTTATCAGCTCTCGTTGCCAAACTCTGTACCTGTTTCAAGATTGCTGCTTCGTTCCAAATCTTAACATCTCGAACACCTAACCCACCTTCTGATTTCTTTCTACAAACCACTTCCCAACTGACTGGTGCATAGGCCTTACCATTGCTTATTACGTCTGGCAGAAAGTCCCTTCAAGTTCTATTGACCAAATTGGTAACTGTAAGGTACAATGCGTGGCTAGCTAAACAGAGTTTACCAACTGTAGCCTACCAGCATTGGACTAATGCCTACTGCTCCAGCACTTGATCACCATCTTGTTTACTAGCATTTGGCATTCTAGTTGAGGCCATATCTTTAGTGCCAAGGGTGCACCAAGGTATTTCATAGGAAATGTCCCCTCTCTAAACCCAGTATCGCAGATCTTTTCCTTAACATCTTCTGTGGCTCCACCAAAGTAAATATCAGACATGAGTATTTGCAACTAACCCTGTAGTTTTATAGAACTCTGTGAAGATCGTAGTTATAATTTGGGCAGTAACAGGGTCAGCTTTGCAGAACATTAGATCATCTTCAAAGCAAATATTAGTCATTTGCAACTTTTTACATTTAGGATGAAACTAGAAACTTGGATCAGCAGCAGCACACTTCAGGCTTCTGGTAAGATATTCCATTACCAGGACAAACAACAGGGGAGAAACAGGTCGTCCTGTCTCCGTCGCCTTCTTCAACAGAAGAAACCAACAGTCTTACCATTGAAACATATAGTGCAGGAGGTGGTAGCAATACACGCCACAATCCAGTCTTTAGACATTTCAGGAAATCCTAGCCCAATAACTTGTCTTCTACAAATCCCCATTCTACCCAATCATAAACCTTTTTCATTTCTATCTTCATCAAACATCTACCACTGATGTTTTTACTTCTATACAACCTAATCAACTCTTGAGTTAAGAGGATTTTGTGAAGGACAAGTCTATTTTGCACGAATGCAATTTGATTCACATCTACTAATTGGTGCAAAACAGTTTTAACCTATTACATAAGATCTTAGATATGCATTTGTAGATTACGTTGCAACCTGCTTAGTTCTCATAAATTTCTGTCAACTGATTTCGTTTGTGAGGGTTCTTCATATCATAAGAGAGCATACAAAAGTTTGTGGAACAATATGAAAACGGATGTTCTTTCAATGTGGTGTGAAAAAGTATCTTACATGTTAAGCTTGATACATATTGACTGGTATTGAAGCATCTTCAAATGTGTATTTGTAATGTGTTTCAAGCTGAAATTTCTTGTTTGATTTTTCAACCACTTGAATCCAGGATAGGAAGTAACAAATCTGCTGATCATTTTTCTTTTGTGGCACCCAGGCATTGTATTTCGTCTTATATAATCAATCAGAATGGGAATTTCGGAATTTTTAACTACATAGGGTAAAGTAGTTAAGTTATATCTCAAGTTCGTTTTTTGTAGATATATGAAAGTTGTGGATAATTAATGTTATCCAGGATTTATGTAAAGCTACTTCGACTAAAAGTATCATGCATTTGTTTAAAAGGTAAAAGGCCTACACACTGCTGCTTGAATAAGCATGCTGTGAAATTTCCTTTTGACATTCAGGCACTTTGTGACATTTTATTTTCTCGGGTAATAATAATATGACTGGTATGAGGGACTGGGCATATGTTCAGATCTACAGATAATTCTTTAATCCAGGTCACATGAGGTTTTGCTCTGGTTGTTACTATCAGTTGGACCATACTTAGCATTGTAGTCTGTGTTGCGGAAATTCTTCTAATTGAGTTAGAGAAAGAGTTTGGACTAGGTTAACATGTGGTTGTTGGCAGAAATGTTATAAATTGCAATTGTTTAGATCGTATTCATTAGTAAGTTTCTAGTTTATCTCTAGTGGACGAAAAGTTGCATGAATATTGGTATCTTCCCTGTCCTATGAAACTATTAGTAGTTATTTGCAAGTGCACTAATGACAACTTGTAGGCTAGTGATAGAGTCAAATATCTTAAAAAGTTGAAAAGGTTATATGGTTGTCTTCTTAAGAATCGACATTGTATTCATAATAATTCAGTTTAACCAAATCTGTTAAAACTGAAACCTTATCTGTTTATGACGTGTGAAATTTGCCTAAATCATATAAATGTATTATCCTGATGTAATATCCTACTTCTGTAGTGAAATCACAAAAATAAGTAACATGTGGGCAGGAAAATCCTAAGATCGGATTTTAGTGCAAACAGGGCATCCCAGTGTTTTAGCATAATATTTCCGTAGCTCTGTATATATAATTTGTTGCTTGACATACTTACATTATGTGTCAATAAATTTCCTTTGGCTTGGAGATGCACTTGTATCTGACATATGTGTCACATTTGATTCAGGGGCTGAGCTATGGTGGTGTCCGGAGGATGTTGAATATGGTCCATACGGAGGGAACCTTTCAGGAAGGGCTTCCTCCACCAGCATCTACCCTAGTTTCTTCATTTTCAACTCGCCATAACCCATGTGTACTATAAACTAGCTATTGAATGTTCCATGTTTGTTATTTATTCAGCTCCTTGCTGGCATCATTGCCCGTACTTACTTATTTCACTAAAGAGAACAGGAAACCATCAAGTCTCAAATTCTGTAACCATTTAAATTGGAATCAACCTATCTGAAATTGTATGGTATCATCGTATGACAACTTTGATATGAAATAAAATTTAACTGTTAACACTATTGTTTTTCATCTAGAAATGCTGATGAGTCAACAAATAACTTGAGGAAATCTAAATGTATGGATTTAATTCTTTTCTCATTGGTTTTCCTGCAACATTATTGTCTTCTCTGACGTTATTGTGGATATCCTTAAGGGTCCTATCGGTGATTCTTAAAAGTTTTTGGAAGTGATTCCTAGAATTCCAAATTTGTTTATTTCCTTTTAATCCTTAACAATGGTTCCACTATTCTTTTTAGACTTTAGTATGCAAGGGTTTTTTTTGAGTCATTATTTAACGCTTTATAGATATGCTTAGTTTAGATGGCCAAGCTTGTATTCTGTTAGAGGCCTATTAATTTACTAGAGAACTTGTGTTTACATGAATCTTACCTTGGATAGGTGTTCTTTTGTCATGGTATCTTCTGTCTGCAAACATTAGGCAACTAACCTTTTATATTTTCTCTATATATTTTCTGTATTAGAACTTTGTTAGTTTGCAATTACGTTTGAACTACTTCCTTGACTCCATCTATTGATTGGCTCAAGGTTCGAGGTTCTACCTTGACTGATGGAGCTAGGGCGTTGGCAAAACATGTGAACAGAAGCATTGACAAATACTGGGGCAATTTTTCCGGAAACGGTTGGTTGAATGTTTTTAGGATAGCAGTTTTATTGCCTAAAACAGTGCAAACATCTTGTCTAATCTGTGAACTCTTTCTGAAAGATATTTTGAGGTCCTTGCCATCCACAATGGAGTTCCTGTGGTGTTCATCTCTTAAGTTTATGATTGATCAACTCCTAAATTTTAAGTTTCCTTTCTTATTTGTATATTCATTTTCGTTGCTTTTTTTGTGAATTCCTAAGAATAGGGTAGAGTGGGATGTCGGGTCAATGAGATGGTGTGATTAACCCTTTGGTCATTTTTTGATCATTAGCCATTAGCATTATCCTTTTTCATTTTAGTTTGCTAATGCAAAAGTGATGCAACCTGAGGTACATAACCAGATGCAGAGGATAAACTAAAGCAATCAGATTAAAACATAATAGAAATATGAATGGATTAGTTCTCTCATTTATTTACTTTCAGAAGGAAGTGAACAGCTTGAAAAAGCCTGTGGAAAGACTCTATAGGTTGACACTGCTCTTGCTTGGGAAAACTACATGGGCGTACAGATCTCTTTTTTTTGCATTAAGGCACGTAACCAGATGTAGAGGAAAAACTAAAGCAATCAGATTAAAACGTAAGGGAAATATGAATGTAATAGTGGAAAAGCTGGTGGAAAGACTATATAGGTTGACACTGCTCTTGCTATGGAAAATTACTTGAGCATACAGATCTCTCTTTATTTGCATTTATGAAATTTAACTCCTAAAATAAATGCTCAGAATGATGTATCACAGCTTTTCATCTTTCAATTGCTATTGGCAGTGATTTTCTGTTTATGTTCCTTTTCCTGAATTAATTGTGATAAGTAGATGAGCATTACCTGAGAACACCTTTTTCAAGTTTTTACTTCTTTTCTCTTGAAAACAGACTCATTAAGTTTATTTCCCTATTAGTTAACATTGTTTGCAGATGTTTTCCAACTCTGAAATTTGAAATATGATTACCATTGGCTTGTTAAAAGTAGCCTCGTCTTGTGCTTCTGTTAGATTTTTTCCTCATTCTATTTAAGTATTTTATGGAGAAACAGAAATTTACCCAACCCCATGGTTTAGAGAGCATAGAATGGTAGAATGTCTTCGTGTCCTTTACGCACCTGTTTTCTCTCCATTCAGTTTCTTTATACTCCCCCTGAAATATCATCATGCGCGTGTTGATATGCAAGCTGTTGGAATGTAACTACGTAAGTAAGCTTCAAATTTGTTGTTGCCTGGTAGTGTTTCTTGTTTTTGGCCCTAGAACTCTATGGGGGTAACTCTCTACAAGTCTGCAACTATTAGATTCGAGAAAGTTGAAACTGAAGTGTTCTAATCCTTAAGTTGTGCCTGCTTGGGAACATTTTCTTTTGATGATGGTATATCAAAAGCTAATATGACTTGACCACATAGGATGATTCATGAACTTTAAAACCCAAATTTGCTTTGTAGGTTAATACGGATAGACCATTAATTCTACTTGCCTGCTATCCAGATTCCTATAAAAATATGCTTGCAATGAACGTTATCAACCAATTAATTGCAAATTGCTGCTGGGTGAATATGCATATTGTTCCTCAAAATGGAGTTGTTTTTGAAATAAGGGTAGCTGATGGCTATGGTGCACGGTGGTCTAAAGATGGACGCAAGGTATTGTTGCGTGACCAGTTCTTTATTGCTGAATCATGTTTTGATCAATAATGTGAGAACTATTTGGCCAATTTGTGGTTGCTTGTGGCCTAAAAACAATTGCTAGTTTAAATGTGAAGTTAGCTTGTTTGAGTTAAGGCATTACTGCAGAGTAGTACTATCATCCCCTTTCTCTCCATCTCATGAAGTATGCTTCCATCATCTTTGGTTTTACAGTGCGCCGAATGATAAATATTCAACGTTAGACAAAGCACTAAATGATTAAATGTACCTTTGGTTCGGGTATTACACATAGCAGGTATTACACATAGCACTAAATGATAAGTGTACCTTTGGTTTGGGTTTTAGCAATCCTCCACCAATTTATTTTAGCTCTGTACTGTACTGTCATGATGATTGAAAATTGCAATAGTCAGTACTTTTGCTCCATATCCTATGAAGTTGTTCACAAGCTTTCATTTATCTTTACTAAAACTATTTCAAGGTAAATTTTGAATGGATTTGCAGTTCATAGGATTCCTTGAGCCGTACATGGTTGATGGTCACTTGGAGAGGTGGAAGCACTAAAGTTGGTAAAAAGACCTATTAGTTTCTGGCTTTCCTTCTCTGTCAAGAATCTCTCTTATTGGATGGTATTCCTCTTTTGCTGATCAAATCAAAATGGCCATTGCCATTGTATCTGAAATGTCAATTGCTGTGTTAGTGCCAGGAATTCGATTAGTCGAAGCTGATTGATAACTTATACGGTAGTGGCCGTGATTCGTGAACATGGGAATCTCGGCAAATATCATGTAGGAAACACTAACTTAGATTAGATCATTTATGCAGATGCAGCTGAGCCTTAATTTGATACAAACCATCTCAACCATCTCCTCTCAGTATGTAGTCAACAATTATAGTTTAATTAAACATTTGATTTCAAAGTTTGATAAATTCTTTGATATTTTTTCTGTTTTGTATTGATACAAGAAATATTAAGGAATGAAATGTTGTGTAGTTAACTGTGGCTAGAAAAACCTTTTGATCATTCTGTAATAATAAGTAATACTATATATTACGAGTGAAGTTCATCGTTGTGTTCTCTATTAATTAATTGGCAAGCCAGCATAATTAATACTGTAATAAGGCTTTGTTCCACACGTACGTGAGGCTTCATAGGTTTTTATTTTTATTTTTCTATTTTTAAGTAGGGCTTTACCCCAAAAGAGGGTAACCCTTCCAGAAATTCTCGATGGTTTAGGGCGAGCCTTTGCCAAAGAGGGGGTTTGAAAATAGTTTTCAACCAGCAATAGACGCGCGCCTCGGCTAGTACATCATAAACTGCGTCATTCCCTTAAGCGCAAAACATACTTTTTATATTCCGTCCATTCGAAAATATTGTCCAGTTCAGATTTTGCTCTTAGTTTAAATTATACTAAAAAATGATTGTATATTTAGCAATTAAAAATTTCCATTTTGATTGTCAATTCAAAAACAAGGCAAAATATGAGCCATACAACTCTTTGAAATACATTTTAAAGTTCATCTCAAAATTTTATTGTGTGCTTGCATCTTCAACAACCAATTTTGGCTTGACAATGGTCGGTCGATCACCGGTCCTCGGTGGTGTTGAAGATTAAGTAGTTGTATATATATATACTAGTGATGTTTGGTCGCGCAATGCGCGACCCTGGCCCAGTCTATACTTAATTTTGGAGATTTTTAATAGTTTTGTAATAAGTTTTATCCAAAAGGTATACGCTTAAAACAAAATCGACACTTTGTAACAAAAATCTAATTGATCAATTCAATTTAGACTCCATAATTAAGAAAAGAAAATCACTCTAATTGAATAAAACATAAAGAAAGAATTTAAAAAAAAAACGTGCCAAAGTGCAAAGGGGGATTTAGTAATTTAGTTATGGTTAGACAAAAGGGTAATTTAGTACTTTCCTCATGCCATGTGGCAATCATAGAAGGTGTTTGAAAGGGGGTTTTTATTTCTAATATAGTAAGATATGGATTTTTAATTTAAAAATATTATTTATACGTTTTAAATTTTAAATTAATAACATTTTAGACCCCCCCCCCCCAAAAAAAAACCGCTGTAAACAATACAGTTCCCCCAAAAATAAATATAATATTAATTTTTTATTTAAAAAAACCAAAAATGTTGAGCCAATAGAAGACTAGAATTTGATTTTCAGATTGCACACGATGACAAGTTTTACTGCTGGATCAACCATGAAATAACCACCCAGATGGAATCATGCAAAATTAAGGAATAAATTAACAACTGTATGTATCTTGTTAATGTTAAGATTGAAAAACCAAACCAATATGGCAAATTATAATACACACTCCCAATGATTGGATGTGCAAGGGAATAGGGAGCTTTGCGGTTGTCGCCTTGTCTAAATTGTTAGTATGGAATTAGATTTACAAGGATACCCTAACTAAAGATATAGTAGCAGTATAGACTGTCTCGATTGAAGAATCCAAACTTCTAAAGTTTTCTTTGAGAAAAAAAAATTAAAATAAAATTATATATTACTGTAGATTTCTTATCTTCATTATTTTGTAACAGTAAATTATACGTGTGATTATGTAACAGTAAATAATATCCGCGGTAATAAATCAAGCAGGTATTAGTTTGCTTATCAAATTTTGTTCAATCAATTACAAACATTTTTTTTTTAGGATTTCATATCACTTATCAGGTTTTTTCAGTATATTACACACTTGATATCCAAAGTCATTGCTCCGACTTATCAGATTTTTATAATTACTATCTTCTCCACGCCACCTCCCATGCATCATGAATTAGCAGTTCCTAAGAGAAAAGGAGATTGTTTTTTTTTTTTTTTACCACAACCAATTCTTGATGTTCCCTTATATTGTTCAAGGTTCGTGATCAAACTGGTACAAGAATCTAGATTAAGAGATTATTGGTGTGATTAATTTAGACCAAATGAAATGATAAAAAATAGATGGACTTGTTCAAAGTTACAAAAACTCTATGAAATTCCCTCAAATAAATTTTTTTTTTTATAAAGTAGTGTCTATCAATGTTATCTTATTCCTAGGATTGATTACAGGGTACAGAAATGGCCTGCTACTGTCTGACTAGATCATTTAACGTTTTGTTTTGGTCTCCCATTGTACTCTTAGATTTGACTCCAATATGTTCATCCACAGCTCCTGAATAAGACATGCACCAAGACAATATGAACTGCCTAGTGTAACAATTTATCTATTCTCGCTAATTTCCAGTTCAAAAATATGAGTTATCAAAGGTTGTTTTTTTTTTTTTTTCTTTCCTTTCCTTTTCTTTTCCTTTTTTATTTTTTTAAAAAAGTAGTTGAATATTGGTCAGATCAATTGGGTTGGATTCTCAACGAAATAACTCATAGTCACCGAAATAGATTTTAGAAAATATTGAACCTTAAAATTATAAAGAATGTGTATTTATCGAGAAGGATTCGATACTACTGATGTATAATTTATATGTATAACTAACTTAATTATCTAAGTCTATATATTGGGATGAAAAACTTGCATTTGTGTTGGTTGTATTTCACTATAAAATCGATCATCGAAATTTTATAGAAGCATATAAGAGCAAATGAAGATGGTAGATATGTAACAAATGGCAATTTTTTTTTCCCTTCGAGACATTGATAAATGATATACTCGAAGTAGATATGAACACTTCAACTCATTGTAAGGATAACCAATGGCAAATCGATCTCCAAATTTTTTATGATTTGATGTTTTTCTTGTTTGAGGAAAGAAGACAACGAATTCTTTAACCGCCTTGATTTTTTATTTTTATTTTATGTATTAAAGTAAAATGTAAGGCAAATTAACCTAGTCAAAAGTTCTATGTTGTCCACTTCAAATCTTATTGCTTTTATCATCATCTCCTTGTTCTTTGTTATCTAAGAGGATTTTAATTTGGTGATATTGATGTTTTTCTATTAGGGGAGATTCCATATACCAATATTCTATTTCGAAGGGATGAATGTTTTAATTTATTCCTTTCAATAAAAATTTTTCCACATAAATTATTGTACTAAAGATGTTGACATAATTGTTTAGGCTGATCTATTTGTCCTTTCCTATGTCCCCCTGCTCCTATGTACACGATACATCCAAACCTCCTTGCTGTTACTTTAATTATTTTGTTTGGATTAGTCCTCATAATCATTTGAGAAATTTAGACTTGTTAAGCTATTGCTCCTTGGAATATTTTTCTTTTTCCCGCAAAGATCATTTCCATTAACAATTCCTGTAAATGCCATTAAATTGATCTAAGATTCCCCCTTTTTTATCCTCTTAGGTAAACAACTTTCCAGTGTAATTGTTTACAAGACTTCACAAATGTTCATTTGTTACTGCCTGAACATTATTTGTTGAATATCATTAGTAAATTTATAAGAAAAGTATATAATCATGATGAGCAAAGTGGTATCAATGTGATTGAAAACACAATTTTAAGTTTTAACGTATCCAAAAGTAATTATATTATATGTAATTTTACGAGGTAGAAAATGGCAGTACCTGAACGAAATTCAAACCCTACAATATTTAACTTATTACTTTTCGAATAGTCTATAGATTCATCAAGAATGTCAATCTTCCAAACACCTTATTCTTACTATAAGCTATATATTAGTTGATTCAGAAAATACTCTGATGATAAGTTGAACATATATAAAAAGAAAATTGCATTTTCGGATCCCCGAATCTTTGTTTAAATAAATAGCAAACGTAGATATCATTTTGGGGTTCACTTCAAAGTTCAAACCCAACTATGCTCATGGTCTATTTGCAAGAAAATAAAAATTCACTTCAATAATCAACGACAATAAAACAAACTTTGCCTTACAAATATAGTCCCCAGACATTCAAAAATTGCCAAATTTGGTCCCCAGTCTTTGAACTTTGAACATCAACATTGTATCTTCTCGAAAGCTAGGGTACCGGACAGCTTTAACGTGTGGTTAAGCTTCTGCTTTGTAGAAACAAGAAGCACGTACTTAACTTTATCACACGTTACTGTTTTTACATATTCCAGAAGTTTAAGGCAAACCATATTCGATCAGTTAACAAAATATTCCATTCATCCCAAATGAAGAGTTTTGTTTGTTGTTATAACTAATTTAGCAAGTAAGACTTTTTTTTCTTAGAGATGAAAAGGAGTACTCCCTCCGTCTTAAAATTATTGTCCAGTTTGGGTATTTATTTCTAATATAAATTGTATTAAAATTAAAAACTCAAACTGGAGAATAATTATGGGACGGAGGGAGTATGAAATAGCTAAGTAGTAATCCCGGTTTGAAAATAAAAACAAAGAAGGAAAGAACTGCTTTCAAAGTAATGATACAATATTCACTTTAACTTGTATCGATTTTTCGGTTAATTGATCTCTCTCTAACACTACACTCAAACACATTTAATCTAGTCCAATCGTACTCATTTGCCGCTGCAACTAAGCAAACAAACAACCTACGTCCTATTTTATTCACTTTAAAAATGAGATATTAAATACATTTGGAAATCGAACGGATTCAATGAAGTTAAATTTAATGATGCCAGGAAACTTATTTTTGTCTCGGAAAGTAAATATTGACATCAAACATTTACAATTCTTAGCATTATTAGTTGTCCTTCAATGTTGTTATTTCAGGAGTTTCCTGTCATATATTCTTCCATCTAAAAATGATTATTCCGTTAATCATTTTAAGACCAAGAGAGAATAAGAAAAAAACTAAAAGAATACCTAGTCAAGTTCCAAGTAATTCCAATTGTTGTTTGTCATTATATCGATACGATTTATGAGGTTGATTCTCTCCCATTACCATAGTTATTATTTAAAAATAAATTGATAGAGACATTAAACAAAATTTCTTGTAGCTACTAGACTTTCTTCTCTTTTTTTTTTTTCCTTTAAAAAAATAAAAATACATGTATTTGAGGAAATGATATTCTTCCAATACAATACATATGACAGTGACATTTATACATTATTATCATAACAAGTGGCAATCAATATAATGTACTTGGATAGATCTAAGCTTTTGTTTCTCTGAAAATCTCATGGATTTAAGCCTGCAAAACTTCCAGAGGGAATCCTTAGGATTCACAATCCATGGACTTAAGTTTCTTTAGCCCCCAAGAAACAAACTTCTTGATGAACACAAACCCTTTTCCAAATGGTACCTCTCATCATCATCATCATCATCATAAAATAAACATGCAAGGCATGAATCACCACCAAGCCCAAAGTAGCCATACATCCACAAGTAGATCATCGGATTCTGGCACCGAGCCAAGTGGTGACGGAAAATGGGCGCCGAGGCTGCTCCGGGAATGTGCAAACGCGATTTCTGACAAGGATTCCAGCAAGATCCACCATCTCTTGTGGATGCTGAATGAGCTTGCATCACCATATGGTGATTCCGATCAGAAGTTAGCGTCATATTTCCTCCAAGCGCTCTTTTGTAAGGTGACCGGTTCCGGCCAAAAGTGTTACAAAACCCTAGCTGCGGTCGCCGAGAAAAGCCACTCCTTCGATTCCGCGAGGAAATTGATCTTGAAATTCCAAGAGGTTAGTCCATGGACTACTTTTGGACACGTAGCATCAAATGGTGCCATTCTAGAAGCGTTGGACGGCGAAAACAAGCTTCATATCATCGATATCAGCAACACTCTTTGTACTCAATGGCCTACTTTGTTGGAGGCCTTAGCTACAAGAAATGATGAGACCCCTCATCTGAAGTTAACAGTGGTAATTACAGCCAACATCGTGAAGCCGGTGATGAAAGAAATTGCGCAAAGGATGGAGAAATTCGCGCGATTAATGGGAGTACCATTCGAGTTCAATCTCATAAGTGGATTAACTCATTTGGGAGGGCTCACAAAAGAGGTTTTGAACATCCAAGAAGATGAAGCTGTGGCTGTAAATTGCATTGGAGCCCTAAGGAGGGTGAAGTTTGAGGAAAGAAACTCTATAATCCGAATGATCCAATCTTTTAGGCCTCGTGTGGTGACGGTTGTTGAAGAGGAAGCCGATTTTTCATGCTCCAAGACGGATTTCGTCAAGTGTTTTGAAGAATGCCTTAGGTTTACCACGACCTACTTTGAGATGCTAGAGGAGAGCTTCCCTCCAACAAGCAATGAGAGGTTGATGTTAGAGAGGGAATGCTCGAGAAGTATCGTTAGGGTTTTGGCATGTGACGATGAAATTATGAGTGATGATGGAGACAGTGAATGCAAAGAAAGAGGAAGTCAATGGACTGAACGGCTCCGGGAAGCATTTTCACCGGTCGGTTACAGCGATGATGTTGTGGATGACATTAAGGCTCTTCTTAAAAGGTACCCAGCAGGATGGTCTTTGCAACAATCACAATCAGATCATGAGTCTGGAATCTACTTGAATTGGAAAGAAGAACCTGTAGTATGGGCTTCAGCATGGAAACCCTAAAAAAGAAATGGTCAGAAAAAATTATTTTCCACATTTCAAGCATTAGTAGGAGATTTATTTATATTTTGAGATTTTCTAGTGAACACTGAACATAGACAGAGTTCCATTTTAGATATAGAGAGCAGATCAATTTCTCTTTAGTGTTTTACTTTCTTTTTTTTTTTTTTTTTGAATTATCATCCATCCATAGAAGGATTTTTGTTTTCTAATTTTGAATTTTCTTCTACATGAATTATTTACTTGATCCTTTGTGTTTGTTTCTTTGTGATTCTCTCTTTTTCTTATTCTGCTGTTCTTCTTGTTTGGAAGTGTTTGCACCGGCTCTTCTCTCATATGTTCATTAATGATTTTCCCATTTTAATATGTGATACTTATTGTGCCCTGAAAAATAGGCATTCCCATACTGTTTTATTTGGAGAAATGACGAGTTTGGGACGTAGAGTCAAATGGTTTTATATTATTTATTATTTCAACTCCCTTCTTCTTTTAAGGGATGAATTCCAAATAGTACCATATATGATGAAGAAATTAAAATTTGGAAACTCCAAAAGATACAAACAGTAATTAAGGAGGCCTTGTAAAATATTGCTGATTTTTGCATGCTTTCTAGCTAGTCATTTGTGAAAAATCATGAGAGAGTAATGAATTATCACAGTCACTATAAAGGCTCTCAACTCTAATCAATAAAATATTGCACATACAACTGATTTGACGTTTGATTTAACTTGCAAAATTTCAAATAGCCATCAGGATATTCGATTGTGAATTGATCTGTATATGGTTAGTTGATTCTAAGATTTTTTTTAGTGCAAAGGATGATTTTATTTATATAGGTTGGAAATCGTCTAATTGCATTTAGTTGATTCTAAGTTTTGTTTCAGTATTTCTCTGCTTCTTCTTTTGATTAGATTAAAATAAATTAAATTTATAAAACAAAAGCCGATGATCCCAGTTGAGAGGGGGAAGTCTATTTTTTAATTATTAATTTAAAAACATAATAAGAACTACCAATCATACACTGCCGAAATCTATTAAAAAAATAGCTTCAACAGGAGATAACTATACGTGTTGGTGTTTTTGGTATTGGATATTTGCCATGGAAAAGTTGTCAATCTGCCAGGACTTACGACAAATAGAAGCAGCTAAAACATATACTCCATAGATAATACTACTATTATTGAATCAATGAACAGTTTCTGTTTTTTATTTTAATAAGAAATTTTAATTTCCTTAATTAACTTACTGGAGGAAGTTCTTCAAGCATTATTAATTAATGATGTAAAAAAGGTGGGATGAGTCCTAATATTTTCTTTTCAAAGCCACAGTTATCTTCAAGACTTCAATGATCTAAGCTAAGGAATGAGCAAAAAAGTATCAAAACGTCTATTAAGTATTGAACCAACCTACATTAAATACTTCAATAATTAATTATGAAAGTTATTTTCTTCTCAGAAAAACAAAAAAAAAAAATGTATTGCCTTTTGTCCCAAAATGATTATTCCATTTAAAATTTTATTTTGAAATCAATTTTATTTCACGCATATATGATGCAATTTTCATTTCAATAAATCACGACCGGTCATTAAATTAAATCATGTTGAGGGTCATGTGACAAGAATTATGAATCCCACATCGGAGGCATGAGGGCATGTGGATCACTTAATAAGTAAAGTGGATTCAGAACCCATTAGCTTGAGCTTTTGAGTTCAGATGGGTCTTATCTTACTTATTGGGCTCCATGTCGGGTTTTCTCTTCCAGATAAATCCCCAACAGTGGTATCAGAGCCCAGGTTGGGCCAGTTGGGTGGGTGATTTAGCCCAAATTATCTCGGTTGATCTGACTGAACCCAGACAGTCAAAGGCCCACTACGACCGGAAGCGTAGGGATGGGCGGCCCAATTACTCAGGTATAGTACAGATTTGGGCTTGTCAAGATAATTTGGAAGCCCGATGTGGAGATTGCCCATAACGGGGGAGAATATTGAGGGTCATGTGGCAAGGATTATGAATCCCACATCGGAGGCATGAGGACATGTGAATCACTTAATAAGTAAAGTGGACTTAGAACCCATTAGCTTGAGTTTTTGAGTTCAAATGGGTCTTATCTTACTTGGCTCTATGTCGGATTTTCTCCTCCAGATAAATCTCCAACAAATCAATATTATGCAATGATTTCCAACGTTTGTGCCTCTTGTAACCTAGCGTAACTCTTGAAATCAAATTCTTTCGACACACAAACGTCACCAAAATTAAATTATTCTCGCTGTATTAAAATTATTGTTAAGTTTAATTTTTCATTTTTATTATAATTAAAACTAAAAATAAAAATTTAAATTGGATAATAATTTCGGGACAGAGGGAGTGCAAATTCTCTTACCATGCATCTGACTCCGTCATATGTCGGTGAAAACCCATGTTTCTGAACGTTGATCACAAGCCAAACTTTTGCTCTGCCGACTATTCGTACCTTCATTTCTCTAGTAGGGGCCGGAATGATTCACATTCGATTTCATTGGTTTTACTTTACTTTAGCGTCAAATTTTGCAACTAACTAATTAATCTCACAAAAGGCAGTTGCATGTGAAAATTATTGAAGAAAAAAATAATTTTTTATTGTTAAAGATCAATATGCACATGTACATCCTTTATAGAACCAAGAGGAAATAAGCCTGCAGAAAAAAATAAAAAGGTAGAGGACCCTTTTTGGAGAAAGGCTTGGTGGCAAGCATGAGCATACCAAATATATGCCATGGTTGCTTTTTTGTCGAGTGATATGAACAGCATATTTTATTGCCTTTTCTCTTAAAAAAAAACGCATCAATACAGGGCCAACATGTTATAGTGGAAATCCACTTTTCTTTGATTTAGATGAGACTCTTTAATTTTGTGGCCAAATTAGTCAGTAACGTATATACTCCCTCCGTCTCATAATTATTATTTTATTTGAATTTTCATTTTTAGTTTAAATTATACTAAACGTGAAAACACAAACTGGACAATAATTATAGGACGGAGGGAGTACTAAACACCACATGATCTCTCTCTCCTATATGCTTTCCCTTCTTATTTGTGCTGTTGTCATGAAATCGGATAAAAGACATTATTGGTCCCTTAACTTATAATCCTTTCATTTCGTTATAGGTCTCTAATCTTCTTATCAAAAAAAAGAAAAAAAAAGTCTCTAATCTTCTTTGTTATCTGGACTCTTCACTTTGAAGTTGAGTAACCGTGTTGACACTAATATTTTTTTTTCGAAAATGGTACCTATTATTAAGCTTAAGTACCTACTCTATTACATTGAGCCATAGTATATGCCATATTATGAAGATCAGTAACATCATTGCGACTAACCTTAATTATTTCACAAAATTGTAAAGCTGAAATCAGAGTATGTAATAACTTGACCACTTCTTTGCACCAAAAAAAAAAAAATAATAAATAACTTGACCACTTCTTGTGCTTCTAGAGGCACAAGTGCTTGACCCAAATAGTTGCTAGTAACTGATAGTCTGTGTGAATTCGGATACGAGTGAGGCCAAGGTGCACTGCTTCTCTTAGAGTCATTAAACACGCCATTGCTTCAGCTTGAAAAGAGTGTTGACACTAATATGGGTATCGGTGTCTAATGTGAAAAAGTTTACTATTTTTGTATCAATCAAAATAACATTAGTATGTAGGATTCAACATTGTTATCACCAAAAGAAAATGACCAATGATCGACCTACCCTTCTTGTAGTTGCCATAAATACATCCTAAGCCCAGCTTTGTTGTAAACCTTACAAAAGGGAGTGATAATGTTAGCGTTAGAAGTTCGAATAGACTCGAGAAAAGTTTATGATGTGTTAAGTTTAATTAAAATCCACGAAGTTACATCTTGAAGAGATGGGGATATAACCTTTATATTGGCACATTCTACAGACGAATCAAATAATTATGTCTTTTCACCAAATGGAACCAACTAAATACTGTTCTGCTAAAGAAAATTTGGGCCTATAGATGATTACCCTGTCATGAAGATACCAGCAGGGAGCATTTAAGGTAAAATTTTTCTTTGGTTTTATGCATGGTGTTCCTGATCAGTTTAAGTTTAGGCGGATACTTCATATTTAGACACATCATTCCTTAATTAAGTATTCATTGTATATATTACTTGGAACAAATCCCACTTTCAATCTTTCATATAAGTTTCAATTTTTTTTTTTTGCATTCTGTCTTAAATATCACGCAATGTGGTCACTAATTGACAGATGCTACGTATTGTATTTAGCTTGTTGCTTATCATGGCCATAGGCATCATCTAAATGAGTTTCAGTCCTCAATTTGAGTTAGATAAAGATTAGCATTTCAACTTGAAGTTCTAGTTTATAAGCTGATCATTCAGATGCTAATATTTAGTTTGTCGGAAACATTTTAGTGTTCCAGACATGTACCCTCTCCTGAGAATAAAAGTAGCAATACTACAATAATGGACTATCCATTGACGTTTTTAAAAGGAGATCGATCAAACATTTGGTTTCCCCTTACTGCCAAGAACAGAGAAGCTCACCGCAACCTCGGACCCCCATGCGCGCTCTACTGCTTAACTGTTGCCATCGATGATTGCCGCAAGATCGAAACAGATTGTGTAAGCAACCACAAAATCTTATAGTAATCTCACATTTAGTTGTTTTGTTGGTCAGGAATGGCAAGTGTTTCGCTGTACGGGCTTTAATGAGGACCTCCTTATATCTATTCTGAAATGCAACCAACATCAAAGGTGTCAATAACCCAGTTCGATGAGAACATGATTAACGTCACTAATAATACTTGATGATACGGCCTCCTCACAAAATAGTTAAGCCACAAGTTATCTTCACATCTGGCGAAGGGCTGTGATGATTTTTAAGGCATATATTATACTACTAATTTTTATAAGCGAACACGGTCACAAATAGCACAGCCTACATTACCTCTATGTCGTCAAGCAAAGATGAATATAAAGCATTCACGCAATGGTTTCCGCTTTGCTCAACCAACATGGCTTTCTCTAACTTAATGCGGCCAATACTCTTGTTTTCATACCAGAGGCACGCTAGCTTAAGAAGTAACTCAGTTCCTTTTGTTCTTTTCTATCAACAACTCAATGGAAACAACTTAGCAACCTAAAGAACAGGCTATAGTTTGCACACCAGTAAAAAGAACTAGCGACGTTATCTCATTTGGCAAGTTTGGGAATGAGGAACAAGTGGCAGTTGAAGGAGTCCATTAATTCTTGAATAAATGTCAACAACGCGACAATAGAGAGGAGTAAAGGGAGGATCAATCTGAAACCAGTTAACAGTAAAGGAAGCAGGCTCAAAATATACATGAAGCTATTTAGTGATAGCTGGAAAAGAGGCAATCAGGTTGAGAGCGAATGGAAGGTGGAGGGTAATGCAAATAGAATTGGAGGCTCTACTCATACTCTTGCAACAAGATAAATCTGACTTGAACTGAGGTAATCTACCAAAACTACAGACATTTCCAGCATAAAACAGTGGCTCAACAATGAAGTGCATACAAAATCTAGTTTGGAATGGCTAAACTGGTTCTAGACTGGCTAAACTGGATCCGTATTGGGAATTATGTTTCTCTTGGCTGCTAAAATGCACCTCTAATGATGCAGGACTGGTTACTCAATACCTAAACAACATATGTCATAATTCTGCATTAGAAGAATGTGCTGATTTTACTGAAGAGTGAAGAGTAAACTAATATTCAACACTATCTTAACTTTGACAAGCAATACCTTATAAATAGAAACTTCATTACAAATAGATTTTTCCTCATGATGTATAAACTAATAGATTTTTCAACAAAGTCAACCTGTCATATTTACCCCAAACTGGAGAAGAACTAGTAGTCACCATAGTCAAACAATGACCAGGACAGCAGAGGTAATAGAAGCAAAAGAGCAGTGTAAGACACATTGGGTCAGAAGCTGAACCAATCAATATTCGTGCTAAAAATGTCTTAAGCATTTTATCCATATCTCTACTCTTTTCCATAGACTAAAATGTCCAAATGGTCCCTTACATTTGGACCTACTTGAATTTACGTCCCTAACATTAACATTTCAATATCGTAGTCCCAAACATTATGTTTTCACACTTTTTTTTATCCCATTTCACTTTTTCCGACTGTTGACATGCCGAAATCAGGGGTATTTTTGTCTTTTAATTTAATTTAAATTTTTATTAAAATTTAAATCATTAAAAATATTTTAAAATTCAAATTTCATTATTTAATTGTTGAAATATTATTTATTAATTAAAAATATTATTGTACAATTTTAAAATTTATCATTATTTTCAAAATTACTTTTTTCATTTACTATTTACTTTAAGTACACAGTAAATGATAATTATGTTGCACTTTTAATTTTGAGCCCACTGTAATTTAAAATTTACCAAGTTACAATAAATAATTCAAAATTCAATTATTCTTTTTAAAAAAAAGAAAAAGAAAAAGCAAAACTAAGATTTTTTTACTCTGACCGCTACAGTAAACCCTAAATAGTAATTATGTTACACTTTTAACCTTGTATCCACTGTAACTTAAAAAATTTACCGAGTTACAGTAAATAATTCAAAATTCAATTTTTATTTTAAAAAAAGAAAAAACAAAACCAAGATTTTTTTTTTACTTTGACCGCTATAGTAAACCCTAAATGGTAATTATAATACACTTTGACTTAAATAATTTAAAATTCAATTTTTTTTAAAAAAAAAAGAAAAGGCAAAACCACGATTTTTTTTTAGTCTGACCGCTATAGTAAACCCTAAATGGTAATTATGTTACACTTTTAACCTTGGACCTACTGTAACATAAAAAATTTACCGAGTTACAGTAAATAATTCAAAATTCAATTTTTGTTTTCCAAAAAAAAGGAAAAACCAAGATTTTTTTTACTCTGACCGCTACGTTGCTTTTTTAACCTTGGACCCACAATAACTTAAAAAATTTACCGAGTTACAGTAAATAATTCAAAATTTATTTTTTTAACAAAAAAGAAAAAATCAAAACAAAGTAATTGACCGCTACAGTAAACCCTTATGTTGCACTTTTAACCTTGGACCCAATGTAACTTAAAAAATTTGCCGAGTAACAGTAAATAATTAAAAATTCAACTGTAGCGGTCAAAGTAAAAAAAATCTTGGTCTTGCTTTTTCCTATTTTTCCTTAAAAAAATTGAATTTTGAATTATTTACTGTAACTCGGTAAATTTTTTAAGTGATAGTGGGTCCAAGGTCAAAAGTGCAACATAATTACTATTTAGGGTTTACTATAGCGGTCAGAGTAAAAAAAATAGTTTTGCATTTTCTTTTTTTTTTAAAGAAATTGAATTTTGAATTATTTACTGTAACTCGGTAAATTTTTTAAGTTAAGTGAGTCCAAGGTTAAAAGTGCAACATAATTACTATTTACTTTGACCTAAGATAAATGATAAATGAAAAAATTAGTTTTAAAAATAATGTAAATTTTAAAATTTTATAATAATATTTTTAATTAATAAATAATATTTTAACAATTAAATAATGAAATCTAAATTTTTAAATATTTTTAATGATTTAAATTTTAATTGAAATTCAAATTAAATTAAAAGACAAAAATACTCCTGATTTCGGCATGTTAACGACCAGAAATAGTGAAATGGGACTGAAAAAATGAAAACATAATGTTTGGGACCACGATATTGAAATGTTAATGTTAGGGATGTAAATTCAAGTAGGCCCAAATGTAAGGGACCATTTGAACATTTTAGTTTATCCATAGGTTAGATTGGGGGTTTTTGGCTGGAGAAAACTCATTCGCAACAAATTATAATAGCTGATTCAAGAGGTACTTTAGACAAAGGTAGACAATAGGCCTCGATAATAGCATATACTGATAGGAAGTGACAAATAATTCATAGTGGCATGTTTTCGACCCCTTCTAGTTATTGACTTTGATTTCTCATATGCGCATTAGTTGCAGCATCGCCGATTTCCTTGTTCTAGAGTTGAATTGAACGCTAAATGCTCATCTAAACTTCTTAAAGGAAAACTAAGTTTGAACAAGTTCGAAATCCCCCAAAGGAAAAAAGGGTCCTGAGTCAACCACAAAGTTGTTATTCACATTAGGATATCATCGACAAATAAGGACACAAGACCACCCCTTCAGATATCTGACAACCCATCAATACTATGCCTGAGTGAATACCCATGGAAACATACCTAATAAATGCAAACACATACGATGAGGTCACATCTTTAAAGCTTTAGACAACTCGTGTTAGTGCACATCTCAACAGTGGAGATCATCATAACACAATAACAACAAAAGTGTTTGCGAGGGTGTCTTATATCTAACCTACTCTCCCATGCTTTTCTCTTATCTAGTCTCATTTTCCTCCTTTCCTAAATGGAGAGATGCAATGGAGTACACCCAGACTGTGACATAGACCGTCTTAATAGAAGCCCGATTAAGAAAGATCCAGTCTTACCAGATCCTCTAGGAAAGGTTAACCTCATCTAGAATAAGGAGCATCTCCTTATTTGAGGAGGATAGTACCTTACTGTCTTACGAGCTAAAAGAAACACTTACCACATGATTTCATCAAGTTCCAATTAGGTCTTCGTTTTCTTTTGTTAGTACCTAATCACAACGGAATACTTCCTTTGCCAACTATATGGATGGGGTTGGCTTCTTCATTTCCCCATGAGAGCCTAAGTTTCTCTTCATTTTGCTTTTCCGAACTGAAGTTACCTCTATTACTTCGCACAATTTGACGATATGTTTTCTTGAATAAAAAAGGGTAAATAGATAGAACAATACGTCATTGCTAGATATTGTTCAGTTTCACTTTCCCAGCTTCAGAAAGCTTTCTCTGGAGTTTCCTTTCATATTGAACTGTTCATGACCGGTCCTATTTCTGAGCTCCATTATTTACTTCTAGAGCATAGCTGTCTTGCAGCATTGTCCTTTTCTTGTACTACCTTCGTTCCATATAAATAGTCCACGTTGAGTTTTCAAATTGTACTAAAAACAGTACAAAACTTAAAACTCAATGTGGACTTCATTCGAACTCAGTTACTACAATGTTCTTTCAAGTAGAAACTTTAGGCAAAGTATTTTGACAACTCGTCAGATAGGACCAGGAAAAGAAAAAACCTAAACCAAATAGGGCTCATATTACGAAAATAAAGAAACAAATATGGCCTTGATTAGGAAGGTTCAAGGCTGTTGCTCCTTTCGCATCTCAACAATTTTTGTCACCTCCACGTTTAACCTCAGAGCTCAGACAGCTCAGATATGGATGCAAGAGACCAGGGGTATTGCACATTTTTGCTTTGGCAGATAGTATCCTTGCTTTGGCAGATAGTATCCCTCCAATCATCAATATCCCAAAGTATAATCCAGCAACTGCAGCTTCAGTAAGCTTTGTGACCTTTAAACCTCCATTTTTAGACCAATGCATTGATCAATGCTGAGCTCCAACAATCTAGACATTCCCTTGAGGACCAAACAACTGCTTATTGAATGCTAAAAAGTTCCTCACTTCAATGTTGTTACAAGCAGTTTCAAACCACTTGTTATTATCCTCTTTACAAAATCAGCTTCTTCATTTGGGGAACAATGTTCTTACAATTTTCAAGAAATTGGTCAATTGATAATACCAAAAAAAGAGCTCAGTCATGATGTCTGCCGATAACAATTCTGAAATAAAGACAATTCTTTACGAGAAGAATACAAGGAACATTGTTCTCATTCTCGATCAACGAAAAATCATTTTACTTTGGAATACAAAACAAATGGACCTCTTACAAAATTCTACTCTGTCCAAAGCTTTTAGAAGTTCCATTATTTTAGCACAAGACAAAGCATTGGAAAACAACAAAGTACTGAATGATATTATGAAGAGACAGCAAAAGCAGAGTAAACAAGATATACACCTTGACCCCAAACTTGCAAAGATAAAAACAGGATAAACACTGGAATGTGAGATTTTGTCTGGCAAACTAATTTTGAACAACACTCTAAGAAGTCAAAATGCCAGTTTAAGGCAATCCCAACTCCCATACAAAAATCAGTAAAAATATATCACAAACAAACTAGAGCAAATTTGCTTCATCTGTGTTGGGATGGGCTCCCAATTATGTGGGTCAAAACCCAAGTAATTAAGTAAGTTTGGCCAAACTTGTGTTATGTCATCAGCCCAATGTTTGAGTCCACTAAGGGGTAGTAGAATGTAGCTAAAATCAGGATGAGGAGGGTGTGCCATTTTACAAAAACAAGAACCAAAAAGAGAGAGACGGAGTTGAAAATTTCCAGCAAGGGTTCTACTATAGCAGCGTCTGAATTCTTCAAGTTTGGAGAGGCAATCTTTGTCCGTTTGTCCTAATATATGGACTGGAGTTACAAGACTCATCGATCTTAATTTTCACCAAAGGGTTTTGATGTTCATCTGATAGATTGTGAGTATTGTATTTTTGAAGTTGCTGCTGGTTTTGTGGATGTTTAGTTGATCTTTTGATCTTGTATTGATATTCTAGTACCTTTGTAGCTTGGTTTAGCTTGGTGAGGACTAGATATCGTTGTTGTATTGTTGGATTGGTGTACTCCTACTCTTATTTGGTGATTAGTGGATTTGATAGGCCTTTTGGTCTCGTGATTTTTACTCCTTCCCACAGAAGGGGGTTTTCTACGTAAATTAGTGTTGTGTGTTGTTTTTGCCTTCTTGTTGTTTCATTGGTAACTTTACTTCCACCTGGTGTTGGTATTTTTCGCTCCTACTAGATTCTTGCAAATTGGGGAGGCCTTGGGTTTCCGCTGTGCTACTTGCTAGCTATTGTGTTTGAGTAGCTACTTTGGTTTGACTATTTTGGTCCTCGCCTCCCAACAGAGTGGTATCAAAGCCATTGGTTGGTGGATTTGATTTGATTTGCTTGAATTATGGAGGTTAAAACCATGGATGTTACAAGTAGTAAGATGGTATCTTTGACTGGTATGAATTATCACTCGTGGAAGGGTAAAATGCAAGATTTGTTGTTTGTTAAAAGTATGCATCTACCTGCGTTTGGTTCGGGTAAGCCGGATTCTAAAAGTGATGAAGAATGGAAGCTTGAGCATTAGCAAGTGTGTGGCTTCATCAGAATGTGGGTGGATAATAATGTCAGGAATCTTGTTGCAAATGAAACAAATGCAAAAGAACTCTGGTTGACACTTGAAGATGTATGCTTCTAAACATGCAATAACAAGTTGTATATCTTGAAGCAGTTGATCAGTTTGAAATATGCCAAGGGTAAACCTATCTCTAACCATGTGAATGAGTTTCAAGGTTTGTTGGATCAATTGTCTAATGTTGGTTACATTTGAAGATGAGATATTTGGTTTATGGGTGTTGAATACTTGGCCAGAATCCTGGGAGACTTTTAGGGTCTCACATATAAATTCTGATCCTGAAAATAAAATGTCTTTTGATTATGCCAAAAGTGGAATCCTCAATGAGGAGACTAGAAGAAGAACTCAGGGTGTGTCATCTCAGACTGAGGTCTTGGTTACAGAGCAGAGGGGGAGACAGCAAAATAGAGGGCATAGCAACAGGAAAAAGAGTAGAAGCAAGTCTAGAGGGAAGCACAAGAATGTAGAGTGCTATTTTTGTAAAAAGCCTGGTCACATCAAGAGAGGCTGTTTGATCTGGAAGAGCAAAAAGGGAGTAGTGAGTAGCAATTCAGAGAAGGCTGAAGAAAGTACATCTGGTCATGTAGCCATAGCTACCATTGATGACCTTATCATTGTGTATGATGACTGAGTTGTTAATTTTGCTGCTTCTGATTCTACTTGGATTGGTGATTCAGGGGCTGCAGTCCATGTTAGTTCCAGAAGGGATTTTTTCAGCACTTACACTGCGGGTGATTTTGGTCACTTGAGAATGGGCAACAATGGTCTTGCCAAGGTTGTTGGCATTGGAAATGTTTATCTGAAGATGAACAATGGCTCCACAGTGCTACTTAAAGATATAAAGCATGCTCCAGAAGTTCGGTTGAACTTGATCTCAATTGGAAGACTTGATGATGATGGTTATGGCAACAATTTTACTGGTGGAATATAGAAAATCAACAAAGGGTCCATGATTTTGGCTAAGAGAACAAAATTGAAGGAAAACTTGTATGTGTTGCCAGTTTCAATTTTGGTTGACTCAGTTAATGTGGTGGATAAGGCATCTTCACCAGAGTTGTGACATAGAAGATTGAGTCACATAAGTGCCAAGGGACTTGATGTATTGGTGAGGAAGAATGTTCTTCCGGGAGCTAGGGATTCTAGCTTTGATAAATGCTCACATTGTCTTAAAGGGAAGTAGACCAGAGTATCCTTCATGACTCATCCTCCTCATAGACAGCCAAGCTTGTTAGCCTTGGTGTATTCAGATGTTTGTGGTACTTTGAAGATGAAGACACTTGGGGGTTCATCTTATTTTGTGACTTTCATTGATGATCATTGCAGGAAGCTTTGGGTCTATGCTTTGTTCTTGAGAAGTCCAAGGAATTTCAAACTTTAGTTGATAGGCAGACTGGAAGAAAGTTGAAATGAATCTGGACAGACAATGGTGGTGAATACCATGGACCATTTGAGGAGTATTGTAGGCAAGAGGGGATCAGACATCAGAAGACTACACCCAAGACACCTCAGTAGAATGGGTTGGCAGAGAGAATGAACAGAACATTGATGGATCGAGTTCGATGTATGTTGTTGGAGTCTAAGATCCCCCAGTCATTTTGGGGTGAGGCTTTATATACTGCTGCTTATGTTATTAATTTGACTCCTACAGTTGCTTTACAGGATGATGTTCCAGAAAATATCTGGAAAGGTAAAAACACCTCTTATGATCATTTGAGGGTGTTTGGGTGCAAAGCTTATGTTCATGTTTCTAGAGATGAGAGGTCAAAGTTAGATGCCAAGGCTAGACAGTGCATCTTCATTGGCTATGGCCAGGATGAGTTTGGTTACAAGTTGTATGATCCAGTTGAGAAGAAGGTCATACGGAGCTATGATGTGGTGTTTTGAGAAGACCAGACCATTGAAGACATAGAGAAGGAAAAGAAGCCAGAGTCTCATGTTGATGATGACCTCAGAGACATTGATCCAGAGCCTATACCACATGTGTCTACTACAGCTGATGGTTCTACCAGTGAGAATGAGTTGCAGCATGATGACTTTGCTGATGGTCAGCAATGTGAGAACATGCACAATCCTGAAAATGATAATCCACAGGAACTCATAATGTCTACTAGGGATAGACAACCTTCTACTAGGTATTCTCGTGATGAGTATGTCCTTGTGACTGATGGGGGAGAACTTGAGTGCTTTGAAGAAGCCATGGAAGGTGTAGACAAGTAGGAGTGGTTTCATGTAATGGACGATGAAATGAAATCCTTGCATCAAAATCACACTTTTGAGTTGGTGCTATTACCTAAGGGTAAGAGAGCTTTAAAGAATAGGTGGGTCTACAGACTGAAGCAAGAAGACAATTCTTCCAAACCAAGGTACAAGGCCAGATTGGTTGTGAGGGGTTTTAGTAAGAAGAAGGGAGTTGATTTTGATGAGATTTTTTCACCTGTTGTGAGGATGTCTTCAATCCGGACTGTGTTGGGGTTAGCTACAAACCTTGACTTAGAGATTGAGCAAATGGATGTGAAGACTGCCTTTCTTCATGGTTATTTGCATGAAGAAATTCACACGGAGCAACCTAAAGGGTTCAAGGTGAAAGGTAAAGAGGATTTTGTGGTCAAGTTGAAGAAGAGCTAGTATGGCTTGAAACAAGCTCCAAGACAACGGTACAAGAAGTTTGAGTCTGTGATGAGGCAGCAGGGCTGCAAGAAGACTACTTGCGACCATTGTGTGTTTGTTCAAAAATTCTCCCATGATGACTTTATTATTTTATTGCTTTATGTTGATGATGTGCTTATTGTTGGTCAGAATGCTTCTAGGATAGACAAGTTGAAGCAGGAGTTGAGCAAGTCCTTTGATATGAAGGATTTGGGGCCAGCAAAGAAGATCCTTGGAGTAAGCATATCTAGAGACAAAAAAAGCAAGAAAGTTATGACTATCACAAGAGAGGTACATTGAGAAAGTACTTAAAAGGTTTAGAATGGACAAGGCTATTACTGTTTGTACTCCTTTGGCCACACACATGAAGTTGAGTGTTAAGCAGAGTACCTCTACTGATTAAGAAAAGGAAGAAATGAAGAATGTTCCTTATTCTTCTACCGTTGGTAGTTTGATATATGTGATGGTGTGTAGAAGACTTGATATTGCTCATGCAGTTGGTGTAGTGAGCAGGTTTCTTTCCAAGCCTGGCAGAGAGCATTGGAATGCAGTTATGTGGATTTTGAGATATCTTCGTGGCACCTCAAGTTTGAAGCTTTGTTTTGGAGGTGGTGAATCAGTTCTCATTGGTTACACTGATTCTGACATGGCTGGAGATGTTGACACTAAAAGATCCACTTCAGTTTATTTGACTACTTTTGCAAGGGGAGCTATTTCTTGGCAATCTAGGTTGCAGAAGTGTGTTGCTCTTTCAACAACTGAAGCTCAGTTTATCGCTGCTACTGAAGCATGCAAGGAGTTTTATTTGAAAAGGTTCTTGAAAGAACTTGGTTGCTCTCAGAAGAGGTATGTTTTGCTTTTTGATAGTCAAAGCACAATTCATCTTGGTAAGCATCCTACTTTTCATTCTAAATTTAAGCACATTGATGTGAGGTATCATTGGATAGAAAGTTCACACGTATGATAATGGGGCTGATATGATGACTAAAGTTTTACCAAGGTGCAAGTTTGAAGTTTGTTGTGCCATTGCTGGGATAGCAATTTCCTCCACATAGTCGGGAGGGGGGGAGATTTGTTGGGATGGGCTCCCAACTATGTGGGTCAAAACCCAAGTAATTAAGTAAGTTTAGCCCAACTTGTGTTATGTCATCAGCCCAACTTTTGAGTCCACTAAGGGGTATAAAATGCAGCCAAAATCAGGATGAGGAGGGTATGCCATTTTACGGGTACAAGAACCAAAAAGAGAGAGAGGGAGCTGAAAATATCCAGCAAGGATTCCACTGTAGCAGTGTCTGAATTCTTCAAGTTTGGAGGGACAACCTTTGTCCATTGATCCTGAAATTTGGACTGGAGTTACAAGACTCATCGATTTTCATTTCCACCAAAGGGTTTTGGTGTTCGTCAGATAGATTGTGAGTATTGTATTTTTGAATTTGCTGCTAGCTTTGTGGATGTTTAGTTAATCTTTTGATCTTGTATTGATATTCTAGCGCCTTTGTAGCTTGGTTTAGTTTGGGTGAGTACTAGATATCCTTGTTGTATTGTTGGATTGTGTACTCCTACTCTTATTTGGTGATTAGTAGATTTGATAGGCCTTTTGGTCTCATGGTTTTTACTCCTTCACGCCGAAGGGGGTTTTTCACGTAAATTGGTATTGTGTATGTTTTTTCCTTTCTTGTTGTTTATTGATAGTTTTACTTCAACTTGGTGTTGGTATTTTTTGCTCCTACTAGATTCTTGCAAATTTGGGAGGCTTTGAGTTTGATTCCGCTGTGCTACTTGCTAGCTATTGTGTTTGAGTACCTAGTTTGGTTTGACTATTTTGGTCCTCCTCTCCCAATAGAGTGGTATCAGAGCCACTAGTTGGTGGCTTTGATTTGATTTGCTAATTATGGAGGTCAAAACCATGGATGTTACTAGTAGTAAGATGGTATCTTTGACTGGATTGAATTATCACTCGTGGAAGGGTAAAGTGCAAGATTTGTTGTTTGTTAAAAGTATGCATCTACCTGTGTTTGGATCGTGTAAGCCGGATTCTAAAAGTGATGAAGAATGGAAGTTTGAGCAAGACTCATCGATCTTCATTTCCATCAAAGGGTTTTAGTGTTCGTCGGATAGATTGTGAGTATTGTATTTTTGAAGTTGCTGCTAGTTTGTGGATGTTTAGTTGATCTTTTGATCTTGTATTGATATTCTAGTGCCTTTGTAGCTTGGTTTAGTTTGGGTGAGTACTAGATATCCTTGTTGTATTGTTGGATTGGTGTACTCCTACTCTTATTTGGTGAGTAGTGGATTTGATAGGCCTTTGGGTCTCGTGGTTTTTACTCCTTCACACCGAAGGGGGTTTTCCACGTAAATTGGTATTGTGTATTTTTTTTGCTTTCTTATTGTTTCATTGGTAGCTTGACTTCCATTTGGTGTTGGTATATTTCGGTCCTACTAGATTCATTCAAATTGGGGAGGCCTTGGTTTGATTCCTCTGTGCTACTTGCTAGCTATTGTGTTTGAGTACCTAGTTTGGTTTGACTATTTTGGTCCTCGCCTCCCAACAATCTGTTTAAGTTAAACGTCAACAAAGCGCTCTATTGAGTTCATTACATATGCAAAAAGGCCAATTACTATGCCAAAACAAAGCAGATTTGTGGAAAAGATCAAATAAAACATAAACAACAGATAAAAAGTACTCAAAAAACACATTCAATATGACGTGAAACTTGAAAATTGCTAGAACCATTGTCGAAAATGGGATTGATGCAACTAATTGCATGCATTATTCTCTCTGGATAATTTACACAACTCATCTAATTTTCTTAAGCGGTCTTCTGAGCTATCTTCTCAGGCAATGTCTACCTCTTCTTTCCTATCTTAGCAACAATAGGATTCTTCTAAGAAAACCTAGCATTTGGTTTATCAGATCTTACATGAGAAGATAATCCCCAATCAACAACTCTTAAGCCTCAACTCCTGGTTCACAACCGTCTTCTTTTATCTTTGCAAAGACACTTGTGACACGAACGATCCTGTCGATACCAAATAATATTTTAAGAAACCATAATATTCCTTCTTCTAAACTTTATCATCATATCCTGGAGACTTAATTCCATCTTTATTTTCTTTAAATTTTACTTTTCTTCTCAATGTAGGCGATTTAGCCGACATGACTCAAAGCAATTCCTCCCAATTTTTTCCAATTCCACCAACAAACACATCGTGGGCAGCTTTTGAATCCTTCCTCCTCCCAAAATATAAGATTAAAACTCATCGACAACATCAAAATCAGGTCTTATAGTTACCCAGAAAATCCAACACTGCTCTCCTAGCCTCAGGGGAAACATCGCGTTTGCTGGCAATAACTGAGGCGTGATTCTCACGTGAGACAAAGAAAGATCCAACATTTGCGAGAATGTAAGGGATTCAGCATTTGAGTTCCTACTAAGCTCAAGGGAGAGAGTTACACTAGATGCTGGTTCTTCCTCCATCAGAAGTGGTTTCATCTCTGCTGTTTCTGAGGGAAAGGGTCTTGATGTATTCGAGAATGGGGAGAAATTTTGCTAGAAAAATCGGTTCTTGTTGAGTAATCAGAATGATCCGAATGCATCAGGAGTTGAAGACAATCAGGCTGATAATGTTCTAGATTTTCGGGTAAATAAAACATTTGTAAAAGGAGTATAGCATTTTACACTTCGTATAGTTGATGTTATAGTTTTGTTAGTTCAGGGACTATTTTATAAATACTAGATAGTTAGGATAGTTTACTTAGTCAAATATGTATATATACTAGATGTACAGTTTTATTTTGCTTCTGTGAATGAGAAATATAGTTGCCAAATTTTCCCAAATCTAATGAACCCTAATTCCTTTTTTCCTTGTAAGATGGTTTCAGAGCAGGATCTAGTATTTCTGTATCTTTAAATTTTAGTAGGTTTTGTTGCGCGCATCTTGCAGAGTATTTGTACGGTTCAATTTCTTGAATCATGCTGAGAAATCAAGAATCAGACGATGATGATTACCAGAGAGTTCTGAGAGAGTGAATGCAATTTTTCGGTCCAGATGAGGAGTTGCAGCTTCATGGATCGACTCCTGGTTTGGTGATTGTAAAATGTCCTCTCAATGGTAAGAATTACTTGATTTAGTGCAACGCCATAATTAGTGCTATAGAGTCAAAGAATAAGTTTGGTTTTGTAGACGATACATGTGAGATGCCTGATATTCATTCTCCAATCTTTAAGAAGTGGAGACGAGTTCATAGTATGGTATTATCATGGATCAAGAATGCCTTAGTACTGGAAATTGTTGTTGATTTCATATTTGTAAATGATGCTAAACTCTGGGATGAGTTAGCTCAGACATATGGTTCTTGTAGCTCTTCAATGGTTTTTGAATTAAAGCGTGACATTTGCATGATGAGACAAGGTGATTTAAGTATTCCCAGTATTATAGGAAGCTGAGACATCTTTGGGATCAATATGCACAACTTAGGCCATCTTTAGCTGCAACGGGTCTACGTAATGAACATATTCAAGAACGTGAAATTGAAGACAAAGTGATGCAAGTTCTCATTGGTTTAAATCAGGTTTATGAACCAAAAAGAAGTGCCATCCTGATGATGGATCCTCTGCCACATCTGAGGACAGTGTATTCAAAATTGCTTAAAGCTGAGAAACATAAGCAAGTTAGTATTGGCATGTCAAGTTCTGTATCAGGTGAAAATTCAGTTACGGTTGTGAAGATTCAGCAATCAAAAAGTTTCCGAAAGGAAGGATCTCGGCCACAAGCACCTAAACCTCCATCGGCTAGAACTGGTAGCAAGCCTACTTTTCAGAAAATCGACAAAAGTCTTCTACTGTGCAGTCACTGCCATAAGACAGGGCATCTTAAGGAGAATTGTTTTGATCTGACTGGGTATTCGGAATGGTGGAACTTGCCTCCAAATCAAGTTGTGAAGAAACAAGCCTATCTTACAGAAACATCATTTGATGGCAAGACGGAGGAGATTACTAAATTGCAGGATCTCATTGCCAATGTTGTGCAGCAGGAAATAAGCAGATTGGTGAAAGGAAAGGGGAATATGGAAGAAGTTTCTTACAATCCCGGAGGATTAACACATTATGCACATGTTCCACAGTTTGGAGAGTTTGCAGGTACCTCCATTCTTTCCTTACTTATTTCAGATTATGCTAATTGTTTAAGTGTGAATGATTAGATTGATGACAGTGGTGCAACATGTCATATGTGTTATAGTTTAGAAAATATGATAGATCTTAGAAATGTAACTGTATATACTCCTGTGTTTTTGCCTGATGGCAGTATTAGGGAAGTACACAGAATAGGAGATGTCGTAATATCACCTACATTAACCCTCACTGGTTGTCTATACATACCTCTTTTCAAGCACAACCTGTTATTCGTAAAAACTTTGCACAATCTTTCCTAATTTTCCAGTTCTTCTACACTTTTTGCTTGCTACAGGACCTTAAATCTGGTCAGTTCATTGTAGATGGTAAATTAGTTCGAGGACTGTACATCATCAATTCTGCATCTTTCACGTTTCAAGCCATTTAAGGAAGTCAATAGTTTTACGCTTCTTATGTTCTAAGAGCTAGACAGTTTAATGTAAATAAGGCTTGTACAACTATTGATGTAGCCACTTGGCACACTAGACTTGATCACCCTTCCACCATTGTACTTAACCACATTTCAGATGTTATTCCCACCTCTGTAAACAATACACTTCATGATATATGTGAAATTTTTCCTCTTCCCAAACAACATCGAAATTCTTTTCCCAATGGTTATATTCAAAGTACTGCTATTTTTCAGTTACTTCATGTAGATGTATGGCGTTGGGGATTTATCTAGAGGAGAAAACCCGACATGGAGCCCAATAAGTAAGATAAGACCCATCTAAACTCAAAAGCTCAAGCTAATGGGTTCTGAGACCACCTTACTTATTAACTGATTCACATATCCTCATGCCTCCGATGTGGGATCCATAATCCTTGCCACATGACCCTCAATATTCTCTCCCGTCATGGACAATCTCCACATCGGGCTTCCAAATTATCTAAACAAGCCCAAATCTGTACTCTACCTGAGTAAGTAGGCCGTCCATCCCTATGCTTCCGCTCGTAGTGGGCCTTTGACTGCCTGGGTTCAGTTAGATCAACTGAGATAATTTGGGCTAAATCACCCACCCAACTGGCCCAACCTGGGCTCTGATACCACTGTTGGGGATTTATCTGGAGAAGAAAACCTGACATGGAGTCCAATAAGTTAGATAAGACCCATCTGAACTCAAAAGCCCATGCTAATGGGTTCTGAGACCACCTTACTTATTAACTGATTCACATGTCCTCATGCCTCCAATGTGGGATTCATAATCTTTGTCACATGACCCTCAACATATGGGGACCATATAAATATGCCACTGGTAATGGTTTTTATTTTTTCTTAACTGTTGTAGATGACTACAGCAAGTGTACTTGGACTTTCCTGATGAAGTATAAAACTCAAGTTCCAAATATTCTAAAAAACTTTCTTCGTATGATTCGTACTCAGTTTCATACTAATGTTAAAGTCATTAGAAGTGACAATGGAACTGAGTTTCTTAATGAACATTGTCAATTACTTCTTTCTAAACATGGCATCTTACATCACAATAGTTGTCCGAGCAAAATGGAGTTGTTGAGCAAAAACATCAACATTTACTCCAAGTTGTTAGATCTATATTACTTAAGTCTCATTTACCTAAAAATTTCTGGGGAGAAGCTATTCTTACAGAAACTCACCTTATTAATTGTTTACCTAAAACTTTCTGGGGAGAAGCTATTCTTACAGAAACTCACCTTATTAATTGTTTATCCTCTTTTGTATTGAATTGGCAATCTCATTTTGAGATTTTGTACCAAAGAAAACATGACCTTACTGTTCTTCACACTTTTGGCTGCCTTGCATTTGCCATAGATAATATACCCACCCGAGATAAATTTGATCCTAGAAGTTACAGAGGGATTTTTGTTGGATATCCCTCTGGCCAAAAAGGATACAAGATCTATTGTCTTTCTTTGCATAAAACCATTGTGTCTCGAGATATCATATTTCACGCGCACATTTTTCTTTTTTCCACTTCTTCAAAACCTGATATTGTGTTTCCAATTCCTGTTGATGACTGTTTGCCTAATGATGCTTTCAATCTTTTCCCATCTATTTTTTTGTCTCCACGTATCAGTCCTAGCTTTCCTATTACTTCTTCGACATCTCCTGTTCCTCCTTCGCCATACTCTACTCATGTTCCTGTCATTCGACGTAATACAAGACCTACCAAACTGCCTAATCATTTTGATGATTTTGTTCTGTTCAATTATTACTAGTGATCATTCTTGCAGTTACATTTCTAATGATTGTTGTCTTTTCTCTAAAACACCTGAGTGTTTTGTTGCCAATTTGTCTACATTTGAAGAACCTTACACTTACAATCAAGCTCGAACTAATGTAAAATGGATAGATGCCATGAATTAAGAATTAGAAGCTTTAGAACGTAATGAGACCTGGGAGCTTACTTATTTACCTCTAGGAAAGAAACCAATTTGTTCTAAATGGTTGTATCGGGTAAAATGTGAACCAGATGTAAATATTGATCGTTTCAAAGCTAGATTAGTTGCAAAGGGTTATACTCAGGTAGAAGGCAAAGAATACTTTGAAATATTTTCCCATGTAGCTAAATCTGTATCTGTCCAAATCCTGTTTGCTGTAGCTGCTAGTTACTCTTGGCCTTTACTTCAACTCGACGTAAATAATGCTTTTCTTCACGGGTCTCTTGATGAAGAATTGTAAATGCTACTTCCTCCTGGCTATTGTAAAGCTCTTCCGGGACAGTTTGCAAGTTAAATAAATCTCTTTACGGTCTCAAATAAGCTTCTCGGCAGTGGAATACTGAGTTTACTTCAAAATTACTTGGTTTTGGATTTGTGCAATATGTTAATGATCATTGTGTTTTTACTCTGATTGCTCCTACTTGTTAGATCTTTCTCCTTGTTTACGTAGATGATGTTTTGCTTACTGGTTCTGATGAAGTAGAACTTGCAAAGGTTAAATCCTTTTTAGATGAGACTTTTTCTATTAAGGATCTTGGTATGGCTAAGTATTTTTTAGGCATGGAAATTGCTCGATCCTCTACTGGTATCTATGTTTGTCAGCATAAATACATTACTAATATCTTGCGAGATACTGAAATGCTTGATTGTCATCCAGTTTCTACTCCTTTTCCTAAAGACTTTCGATTTTTGGCTAAAGATCCCAATCCTGCATTCTCTGATCCAGCCAAATATAGACGACTGATAGTAACACTGTTGTATCTCAATTCTACTTGTCCTGACCTTGCCTACACTGTACAAACACTCAGTCACTTTGTACAAGCACCTTTACAGCCTCACTAGCAGGCAGCTATGCATGTTCTCAAGTACCTTGGTGGTTGTTCCTCCAATGGTTTATTCTATCCCAGGGGTACTTCACTTCAGCCTCGAGCTTACAGTGACGCTGATTGAAGTAGCTGTCAGTTTACTAGGCGGTCTTTAAATGGTTATTGTATCTTCCTTGGTGACTGCTTGGTTACCTAGAAGACCAAGAAACAGACTATGGTCTCTAGTTCTTCAGCTGAGGCAGAGTATAGGGCGCCCATGGCAGCTACAGCCAGGGAAATTCAATGGATCACTTATGTTCTTCATGATCTTCATCTCTCCACTTCTTTGCCTATTGATTTTTGGTGTGATAATAGGGCTGCAATTCATATTTCAACTAATCTTGTTTTTCATGAGAGGAGCAAGTACATTGATATAGACTATCATATCGTCCGGGACCTTTATAAGCAGGGTTTTATCAGTTTGAATCATATTAGTTCCTCTCAACAACTTGCTGATTTGTTGACTAAGTCCCTCCCTACTCCTACATTTGATGTTCTTCTTGGCAAGATGGGCTTGTCCCAAGCTCATCTTGAGGAGGGGGTGTTGAGTCATCAGAATGATCAGAATGCATGGAGTTAAAAACAATCAGGCTGATCATGTTCTATATTTTTGGATAAATAAAACATTTGTAAAAGGAGTATAGAATTTTACACTTTGTATAGTTGATCTTATAGTTTTGTTAGTTCA
Organism: Oldenlandia corymbosa var. corymbosa; assembly: GCA_949775105.1. Taxonomy (NCBI): domain Eukaryota; kingdom Viridiplantae; phylum Streptophyta; class Magnoliopsida; order Gentianales; family Rubiaceae; genus Oldenlandia; species Oldenlandia corymbosa. Next base: position 6,354,929 of record OX459123.1, read on the forward strand.
GGGACTATCTTGTAAATACTAGATAGTTAGGACAATTGACTTAGTCAGATATGTATATATACGAGATGTACAGTTTTATTTTGATTCTGTGGATGAGAAATACAGTTACCAAATTTCCCCAAATCGAATGAACCCTAATTTCTTTTTTCCTTGTATGAGGTCTTGGGGGAGTGAAAGCTAGTGGTAGTGTTGCAATGACGGCTAGGAGGATTGATTAAAAGATGAAATTCTGGAGAACAGAAATTCTCTGGAAGATGAAGAAAACGAGCAAAAGATTGTCCAGAGAGAGGTCAATTCGTTTAAGGCTTTAAGCATCAATAGTAAGAATATATTAATGCAATTGGGAAGGAGTTCAACAATGTGCTTTGATTGAAAAAACTACATAGACACGTGTTTTAAAGATTGTAGGAAAATACGAAGAAAATTGGGCTAAAAGACAATAAAATCATGTTAAATTAATAGAAGTGTATAACCTTAAAATATTTTTTATGAAAGGCAATAACTTATTTGTCAAAAATCGTAATTTTATAATTATAATAACATAATTACTCTCACTTTTTATCACTTTTTTCATTGCCAATTCGCGAAAGGTTCTTCTCCATTTCATTAAAACTAAATGAAGATTACATGCACAAAAGATACAACACTTCTAACTCCTCCTTAATCCTTTTTTCTTTTTTTTTTTAAACTATAAACTCAATTGAACTTGCAGCAGTGAACGAAAATAAAAGAAACCATATAGAATATGGATTAATCATGGCCGAAATACAGGAAACTGGAGATCTAGTATCTTGTTCGTCTTCAAATGAACAAAAATCAGGAAATCAATCAATACATTCTACCCCAAAAATGAACAAAAAACACCAAAAAGAGTCCTCCTATTATATTCCTAGCTTGATCATATACCACACGTGATTATTGAAACATCTGACTTCAATTGATGGCTCATCTTCTAGAATCTCCAGAACTAGACACAGTGTTGATGATGATGTGTTGTTCTTGTTCTTGCCATCAAAATCACCATCTCTTTGACTTCGAGGGTATCAGCCATAGCAAGTCAGTCTGATTACATCATCGATGCCAAGCTGATTATTTATTTATTTTTTTGAGTATGTCAATTTGAAATATTTTTTATTTATGATTTTTAACAAATAAGGTACCATCCTTGTAAAAGAATATTTTGAGGGCATACCTCTTTAATTAATTTGACATGTCCTACTACCCTTTAGCCAAATTTTTCCAAAAAAAATTTTTATTTCAAAGTGATTTCTGTATTTTATTTAACAATGACAAAAGAAATGATTTTAAAATTAAAGATATCCATGCATGATCATGACATGTTTTGTTATTAAAGATAATAAAATAAAACTAATTAACAAAAATAAAATAAAATAACAGTGAAATCTTGATAAGTTTTACATTGTTTTTCTTAATTTATTAGAACTTGTCTGCATATCTATATATATTTTGTTACTAAAACATAAAATAATTTTTTGAAAAAGCATCTCGAGAGCAAGATCCATAACCCTTCTGAGAACCATCACCAAAGAACTCACACCCGGCGTCTTCCAATTGTTGAACACAAGTAAAAAGATTCATGTTTGTTTCTCTTTTTCTTATGCTTACGTTTATCCTATCTTTAAAATTTTTATTCAAACTATTTCTACTTTCAATCAAGAGCACCTTCGAACTTTTAATATTTTCCTTCCTTCAAAATTGTATTCCAATATCCGATCATGCCCCTACACACAACCTTGGGGAAAAAAATATCCTTCACAAAATTGAAAGGCCAACTTTTAACAAAAAATAATCATTCGTTAAAAAAAAACAAAAAACAAAAATGCAGAAATTTAGGAAAACAAAACCAAATAACATATTTCAAAAAAAAGTAGAAAATAAATAATTGAATGAGACAAATTCCCAAAACCGATATACTCAAATTTTATTTGATTTATTTGATATTTAATCATGTATTTTCGATGTATGTAATTGGTAATCAAAATCGATTCAACATTTACAGTAATTGACGTGCGTTTCAGGAGCACACCAATATTCAAATAGGTGACAACATAATTTAATGCCGGATTCGGCAATGTTGATTCTATCAAAGAGAATAGTCACATTAGTGATTTGGATTAGTGTTTCGGGTCAGATAGATTCATTTACATCCTCAATAAGTTTAATGAATTCTGGTTTAGATTTGAGGTACTATTTTCCAATTTTTTCCCCTGCTATTGGACTGCAATGAATAACTATCCAATATTACTTATTTAGTCCAACAATGTTTGACATTTTATCTTCTTATGTTGAACAAGATCTAAATTGATTGGGAATAGCTTATCTCCGAATTTGTATGATTACATAAATTAAAAATGTACTCTCTTTAGTCTGTACAGTAGAAATAAAATATTCCTCCATCTCAAAAGTGTAGCTCACATTGAATTCTATGAAAATAGTCAATAATACATCTACTAGTCATTTGAATTATTTGAAAATTTATGATTTGTTCTATGTGCGAACATATTTTTTATTTTCTTGGAACATCTTAACAGTAATGCATTTTCCAAAAGATTCTTGGAAACATGTTAAGGGTGTGTTCTGCACAGAGTAAAGGGAATGGTGGAATGCCTATTTCATTTTCGATAAAAAAAAAAAATCGATTCATTAAGGAAATCTTCAATTCTCTTTACAATGTCTAGAAATGTAAAAAAATCGTAATCATTTTCTCATTACGGTCTTCTTTTTTACTGAAGACTTATTCACCAAGCTATCTGCTATTTGACCAGGTTATTTAGGCTCTTGATAAAAACTTTTGTATTTCAAAAGTTCATATAAGACTTTAAAACAGAAAAGTACCGTTTTAGTCCAAACTAAAAAGTAGTCCAAACTAAAAAGTAGTTTATTTTTAGTGTTGTTTTGGGCGATGTTTTGTTTCGGGCATGTACCAAGTTGATATTTTTCAATTTATTTATTTATTTCCATCTTTTTTAAAAAAATCACCCGTTCCCTTACAAACCTCGAATGGGAATTGATCTTGAACCTTTTAGTAGATTAACTTGGAGCCTCACCACCAGGCCAAGACCTCATTCCTTTTATTTATTCCTATCTAGATATTCTCTTTATAACAATTATTTTCATTTTGTTGGTCTGAAATGTCAACTTTAATCTTATTTTTTTCTATATGTTATAATTGTATATAAAATTATGTTACTAATTGAATCTTTTTTTACAATTGTTTCTTTTTTTCTTTAAATTAATTAAAAAATTTTATTTTTTGTTTTTTTTTTCTCGATCTCCTTTCATGTCTTTTCTTAATTTTCCATACTATCTATAAATTTTTGCCCTTTGGTTATATCTACGTCATAAGAAATCAGTACATTTGTTAAATGCCACAATCACTAATAAGATTAACAAATTAATATAACTCACTCCATACATGAGATTTGATATTTTAGTGTATATTTATATTAAATTAATCAAAGATTGATTTAGTTCGAAGGAAGGAATCGTGACAAATGATTGTTGAATAATTTGGAAAAAAACGAGTGTAAGATAAGGCTAAGGAACTAGATGGCATTTATGTCCATCCCTTGGGTAGACCCCTTGGGTGCATTATGTCATCTGGCACTGCCTGGCATAAAAATATACCTCCTGGATATACGCCTTAAGTTTTTTTATGTCAGATGGAACCTGAATACCTCCTTATTCTCCTTGTTTATTTTTAAAAAAAAACTAGTGTAAGATAAAATTATTTAGTTTAATTAGTATTTTTAGCGGCAGTAGCCGAAATAAATGGGCTAATGATTGTTCTTATGGTGTTAGAGTTTGTGACAAAGAAAAAAATTTATAAGCGATAAAAATCATAAAAAATTATAGTAGATGCTTTCTTTTCTCTCTTTCTCTGGCCACTACAGGCGATTTAACGTTTAGTGCATGAGAAGAGAATTTTTGTTTTTCGGTGCGTTTTGTCATACGCGGAAAAGCAGTTGAAGCTGAGGAGATTGTGCAACCAGATGACGAGAAGATTGTCTCGATTAGGAAAGGTTCGAGCTCAAGTTCGATCTGCATGTCTGATGAGGTAACCAATCCTAAGTTGATTTGTATGGTAATCCTGATTATTTACCTGGGAGTCTATGTCATCATAAGATAATAGATGAATAATGGGTTTTCGAGTTAAGACTGGAACTTTGGGGTCGGGAATTAGGGCTGGAATTGGGAAGTCAGTTTGGGATAATTTTGATTCTATAAAGCTAAGGGTAGAGGAGAGGAAATTGGAGTTTATTGAGTCCAATTTTGATCAACAATAAAGCTGTAGTTAAGGTTCATAAGGTTGAGATCCAAGATGTTATTGAATATTGGAGACCTTCATTGCGTTGTTATGTCTTAGGAGCCAATCCACCATTCTATGTGGTTAACGGTTATATTCGAAGACTATGGGGTTCACTGGGGGTGGACAAAGTACTACTGATGGATAATGGAGTATATATAGTGAGGTTTAATTCAATGAATGCTCAGGATGAGGTGCTTAAGCAATCTGTTTATCACTTTGACAGCTAGCCATTTATTGTAAAAAATTGAAATGTTGAAGATGGATTCAAGGTTGAGGATGTTAAGGGGGTACCTATATGGATACAACTACTAGACTGCTATTAAAGTACCAGAATGCCAAAACTCTTAGTAAGATCACTAGTACTATTGGGAAGCCATTGGAGATAGATGAAATGACTTCTTAGAAAAATAAAGATGGTTACACTAGAATTCTAGTTGAAATGGAAATCTCTAATACTATGCATGATGCTCATTGGTTTGAAGATAAGTACGGTATAGTCCAAGAGCAACTAGTCCGGTATGAGTGGAAGTCTATTAAATGTGACTCTTGCAAAGGGTATGGTTATTCTAACAGTGAATGTAAGAAGCCTATGGTACTAAAATGAAAAAAGAAGGAATCATAGGTGGATTAGAAAAGTAAAAGAGCAGGTTAAGGGGGATAAGGTGGTCCCAACCAATGAAGATTTTGTTATTACAGTATCTAGTAATGATGAATCTTCACAAAGTTTGCAATCTGCTGGAAAAAGGATAGACAACTCACAGATGATAAAACCAGTGCAGAAGCAAAAAAGACTAGATGGAAGGAATGGAAAAGTTCTCAAAGTACAAGAGGGAAAGCAGCTAGATAAGAAAAAGGGAGCAGGGAGGATTAATAATACTGCAACTGGTAACCCTACTATAGGGCCTAGTAACCATGTATAACATCCTATCCTAGAATGTAAAGGACTTAATTATCCCTTGAAACATAGGTAGATCGGCAATAGTCTTCCTATCGTTGGAGTTGGTATAACAGGCCTTCAAGAAATAAAACTTACAGGTGCAAAAGTAGAAGAACTAATGAAGTCAAAGTGGAAGGAATTTGAGTTTGTTACTAATAGTCATTTAAAGGAGAAAGGGAGAATTTTGTTAATGTGGAGGAAAGCAGCTTATAGTGTTTCCATAACTACAATCCATCAACAGTTAGTACATGATAAATTCAAAGAAATCGACGGCAATAAGGAATTTGAAATGACTATTTTACACAGGAAGTATCAAGTGCAAGGTAGAAATGAGCTCTGGGATTTATTATTAAGCATGGCTGAGCAAATTACCATACCTTGGATTGTAATTGGAGATTTTAACAGCATAATCAGCCGATTCAGCCCTGAAGAAAAGTTGGAAGGAGCTGATAGAATAAAGTCAGGATTTAGCAATTTTTAAAATGGTTATTGAAACTCTGAGCTGGTGGAAATAACTACTCAAGGCAGTCAATATACTTGGAATAATAAGCAGTTGGGGGAAAAAATGATAGTTTCTAAATTGGATAGAGCTTTAATCAATGAAAAATGACACGGTGTATACGAAAAATCTTCTGCTACAGTGATGAGTCCTGGATTATCAGATCATTGTCCTCTGCTCATAAAATGGGTTATAATAATGAGTCATGGATTATCAGATGTCCTCTGCTCATAAAATGGGGATCAGAGTCAACAGCAAGGAAGACTTCTCTTAAATTTTACAATATGTGGATCCAGCATCCTAAATATAACGAAACTCTTCAAGTCCATTTAGAGGCCTATAAAAGAATAAACGGTTCGAGTTACAACAGAATTTAAAAAATCTAAAAGGCCTCTGGAAGAGTTCAATAAAAAAAGAGTTTATTGATTTAGAGGTAAAGGTAAACTTGGCTAAAGAAAGATTGGGAAGTATTCAGTTGAAACTTCAAAGTGATCCAGGGAACACTCAGGTGCAAATCAAAGAAAAAGAGGAGACTCAACTATCTGTAGATGCAACCAAAGCATTTTTTAACTTCTGGAAACATAAATTAAAGGCTCATTGGGTTCAAGAGGGTGACATCAATTCAAGGTTTCATACTAGCCTCAGGAAAAAATGGAATGGATGTAAGATACTGTCTTATATTGATTCTCTTGATGAAATTATAGGTGATTGGGAAAAAATACATGGTCATTTTATTAGTTTTTACAAATCATTACTTAGTACTGAACGTATTAGGAAAACATCCAATAGTTGTATTTTTCAATTAGGGAGTAAACTTTTTATATATCAGCAGGTTCTTCTGATTGAAAATGTAACTGAGGACGAAATAAAAAAAGGCAATGTTCAGTATTAATAGTCAAAAAAAAGTCCCGTTCCAAATGGATTCAATAGCGGGTTCCATAAGGGTTCATGGAATGTGATAGGCAATCATGATACTGAAACTATCTTAGAGCTTTTTAGCTCAAGGAAGCTACTAAAACAATTTAATACAACATTAGTTTCCCTTGTACCAAAAACAGAAAGACACCACTGAGTATCGTCCAGTTGCTTGTTGTATTATGGTATACAAATGCATCTCTAAGATACTGAGTATGAGGTAGAGTAGAGTTCTGCGAGACCTAGTAGCACTAAATCAAGGTGCCTTCATCTAGCAGAGGTCCATTCTTCATAATATACTGGTTACATAGGAGATGATTAGGCTATACATAAGTTAAAATTCTAAACCGTGTTGTTTGATTAAAGTTGATCTTCAGAAAGCATTTGACTCAATGCATTGGGAAATTGTTGCTGAAATACTCCCTTAGTTTGGGTTCCCTCCTAAATTCACAGCTTGGGTTATGGAGTGCATCAGTACATGTAGCTACTCTTTAAATATGAATGGAAGTAGTTCTGGTTTTTTTTTTTCTAGTAGGGAAAAGAGGCTTAAGGTAGGGGCTCCTTTGTCCTCTCTGATTTTTGTTTTAGCAGTGTAATATCTAACTCGTATGTTTCAGGTAGAAGCTAAGAAAGGAGTCTGCAAATATCACTCAAAGTGTGAAAAGTATAATATTATCAATCCCTACTTTTCAGATGATTTGATAATATTGTGTCAAGTTGACTTAAGCACAGTTAAGATAGTGAATCTGATCCTTGATGAATTCGCAGCAGTGACAGGCCTTGCTGTCAACTTTTATGGTTGTTCCATCACCTCCAACTTGAAGATAGATCTATTTGTTTCTAAACTATTGATCCATTTGTTAGATCAATACAACACATCTCTCCAAACTTGGTCTGAGAATCAAGGAATGGAGACTCCGCAATGAAGGGGATGAAGTGGATGTTATTGTTAATGTCAATCCTCCAGACATTGTTCATTTTTTTTAATTAAGAATTGTGTTGTTCCATAGTTTTCACTGGGAGCTGGGGATCATACATTTCAGGAGGTTGTTCCCTCACCTCCAACTTGAAGATAGATCTATTTATTTCCGAATTATTGATCCGTTTGTTAGATCAATACAACATATCTCTCCGAACTTGATATGAGAATCAATGAAGGGAGACTCCGCAATGTAGGGACTGAAGGGGATGTCCTTGTTAATGTCAATCCTCCAGACATAGTTCATTTTTTAATCAAGAATAGTGTTGTTCCATAGTTTTCACTGGAAGCTAGGGATCATACATTTCAGTAGCCTCTCCGGGTTAGATTTAGATTCTCCTCATATTCTTGAAGCGCTCGAACATATAGATATGGATGGAACTAAAATGATGTTCACCCTTTGGCATAAGTATGCTTTTTTTTTTTTTTGAGAGGGTGGGATAAGTATGCTGATGATGTGAACTCTTTCCTTTCTGTTGGACATTCGGATAGTATTACTATGATCATATAATGTGGAAAAGTGAAGATTTATGCTGGTAATTTTATACTTTAATCATTGCAATTTTTTGTGCTTTAACTTGTATAAAATATTATCTTTTTTTTATCATAGAAAAATTCTCTATGGCCAATCATTTATTTGGGACCAAAATATTTCTCGAACGTGACCTCGCTGAAGTAAAAAATTTCAAAAATAAGTATGATAATCTCCTCTTGTACTATTAAATTTTTTTTTGTCTATGTGTAAAAATATTATTGTGATGTTTTTTAATGTATAGACTCAAAGGAATTGATGGATCTAATGACTTAGTGACCATAATCACAAATCTATAATCTCAATCCATTTATTCCTAACATGAAGATTTTTTAATTAATGTGAATACATACATGTTGAAGAGATAAATGAAATTGTTAAAGTATTTCTTAATATTCGTTTTGGATATAAAATCTTATATTATAAGATATTAAATAATACTTAATAATAATTTTTTTTATGGAGGCAATGCATTGCGCTATTGTTGCATAGATTGATAACATTCAGATGGAGTACAGCTGGCACTACCTTGCTTACAAAATCTGCATAAACAAGTCCTAGAAACTATGCATGTTAATGATGATGGTGAATCTGTTAACAATTTTTGTTTTGAGAAATGCAAAGATAAGGCTTTGGAAGTTGCACAAAATTTCAAGTTCCAAGTTAAAGTCAAAGATGATTCTTGTTCAACTTCTTTCATATTGATTGATCGTGATGTTGTTCATCTTATTAACAATTCCGCTTGTAACTTGAATGAGAAAATTATGAAGGTATAATTGTTCTTTATATTAAGAAAATCATGTCAATGGTAATTTAAATCTAACAAACATCTATGTTTATTGCCTTCTTTCCCCTGTTACCTGCTGAGCTAATTGATTTGGCACGTAATCGTGTTTATATTATCGAAGTTATCCTATATTTTTTACTCAGCTAACTTAAAATTTTGTAGGAGGTTAAACCTTTCCCCCCCAAAATGTACAAAGTTAGGTTGTTGGCAAGTCTTTCTATTTGCTAAAAAAATTAAAGCGTAAAACTTGAACTCAAGATTAGTCAAACTATTTGTGCATTGTTCGTTGTGCAATGTTTATTGTCAAATATTGAAAATTATATCTCCAGTGTTGAATTTAATCTTTTCCATCAATACTTACCGTTAAATTCATTGGCATTCTTATTTTCAAGGTTGACTACACATTTTTAATAAAGAAAACGTCATCATTTTATTAAATAATTTTGAAATTCAAATAAATTTAGTCTTGAATTTCGTAAAATATTAATATTTTTTTATCAATTTTATGATTAATAATCATTAATTTCTATTGTCGTTGTATGACTTTCAGGAATGGTTAAACATGTTTAGCATTTGAAAAATAACTTAATTATGTTTCAAACTTTAGAAATTTATTTTCCGATGTAGATTTTACACTATTTTATAAGTATCAAACATATTGAGATTCCTCATAAACATTGAGTCTCAAGAAAAAATGTATTCAGAAGGAGATAAAGTAAGATTTCAATGATATTGCCGTTGTTGTAATATGAAATTACATATTACAAATTCATGATTTTAACGTAAGTTGATTGATATTTCCATCAAATTTAAGATCAATCAAATTTATGAAAATTTATTCAGAAGGAGATAAAGTAAGATTTCAATGATATTGCCATTGTTGTAATATGAAATTACATATTACAAATTCATGATTTATATTTAACAATTTGGTTTAAATTTGATTGATCTTAATATCTGCTCTTAATACTTATAATCCAGATAACTAAAATGATGTGCGCACTTTGGGATAAGTATTTTGATAATGTGAATGTTTTCCTCTCTATTGGACGTTTTGGTAGTATTATTTTGATCATGCAATTTTGCAAAGTGAAATATTATGCTGGTACTTTACAAATTAATCGATTTCGCAATTCTCTTGTACTTAAATTATCTTTAATGTGCATAAAATGTTATCTCTTTTTTTCGTAAGAAAATTCTCTGTGACCAATCATCTGCTTAGGACAAAAATATTTCTCGAAAGTGACCTTGCTGGAGTAGAAGATTTCAAAAATAAGTATGATATCTCCTCTTGTACAATTAAAATTTGCTTTGTCTATGTTTTTTTTTTCTAATAAAAAGGGACAATGTTTAGTAAACTCTTAAATTACAGGCCCAAATATTTGAAAAGTTCAAACTAAAATTAATAAAAAAAATCTTCAAATCTTAGATCTTCAACTTCGCATCTTAGATTGTCATATCTTCCATCCCATCTTCCATCCCAGCCAAAAGATCCAAAAGAAGCACCTGGTCAGGCGTTTTGAAGTCTCTCCATCATCTTCATCAACTCTTGAGTTTGATCGATCAGAACATCTAACTTGGCGGAGAGGCACTAATGTCTTTCTTGAGTTCTTTTGGTGAAGGCACACCATTAACTTCGGCCCAATAGTTAAACCCATAATAGGAAGCGATGGTGGTAACTGGGGACAGAACCATGGTTTTCAAGGTGATTTTACCATAATCCTTAAAGAAAGTAGCCTTATCAAAATTTTTAAAGAAATTAGCAGTCATCGTGAGAGAGTTTTCGCTGAGATTTTTTTCTTAAAGAAAATATACAATCATTGTTGTGATGTTTTCTCATGTGTAGGCACAAAGAAATAGATGATATGCTGACTTAACGACCAGAATCACAAACCTATCATCTCAATCTACTTAATCCAAACATGAAGATGTTTTCATGTGTGTACAAACATGTTGAAGAGATAAATGAAATTGTTAAGGTATTTTTATTATATTCTTTTGGATAAAATCTTAGAGTATAAGATAATGAGTGATACTTGATAATAATTAATTTTATGCATCCAACGCATTGTATTACTGTTGCATATGTTAATAGCATTCAAAAGGAGTACGGCTGGCCCTATCTTGCTTGCAAAACTTGCAATAAAAAAGTTCGAGAAACTATGCATATCAATGATAATGGTGAATCTATTAACAAGCTCTATTGTGGGAAAGGCAAAGATGATGTTTTGGAATTTTCACCAAAGTTCAATGTTCAATTTAAAGTAAAAAATAATTCAGGCTCAACTTCTTTCATCTGTTTAACCGTGATGTTGTTCGTCTTATTAAAAATTCTGCTCATGACTTGAATGAGAAAATTATGAATGTATACTTATTCTTTATATGAAGGAAATCATGTCAATGGTAATTTAAATCTAAAAGATATCTATCTTTGTTCTTGCCCCCCCCCAAGTCTGGTGAAAATTCTCTGTTCCCTGCATAGTTAATTGATTTGACAAGCAAAAAATCCGTGTCCATATTATCAAAGTTCTCCAGTATTTCTACTTAGTTAGGTTAAAATTTTTTACGATGTATAAAGTGTCCCCCCCCGCTCCCCTTCTCCCCTCCAAATGTACTAAGTTAGATTGTTGAGAAGTGTCTCTTTTTACTAAAAACATTAAGGTCTAAAACCTGAACTCAAGATTGATCAACTATTTTTGCATTGTTTGTTGTGCAAGGTTTATGGTCAAATATTGAAAAATATATTTCCTCTATTGAATGTATTTCTTAATCAATATTTATCGTTAAATTTATTAACATTGTTATTTTTAGTGTTGACTTCACGCTTTTAATAAAACTAGTGCTCGAGCATTCGTCACGCGATGCGCGACGCACCGTATAAATAATATGGTGGAATAATTTAGTTATATAAAAAAATTGATGATGATTATGATGAACAATGATGGTGAGTAATGAATTTGATGAATAACATCTAGTGAGTTCTCTAGGGCAGAAAACCCTTACCTAAGTTTTCAAAATGTATATATTTCTTGTGAACTAATCTGTTTTACTAATAAATCATGATAATACAAAAAAAAATTTGGCAGAGGATCTTATTTACCATTCTTGGTGCAAGAATTGGACCATCAGGTGCTTCCACATTTGGTCTGCTTCATCATGTGTTGTCAGTGCTCTTCATTTATACAATGAAAGAAATGAAGAAATCTTGATAACAACTATGATGATCATTGATATGCATCATGAAAGGAAATGATTCAGAGATCAGAACCTCTCCATGGTTAATCCTTCACTGTTGTTCTCAAATGATGATCCAAATTGAGAAGCCTACACAGATCTATTGACAAGAAGCGGAAAAATAAAAGATCTCTCTGGTTCCAATTTGTGCAAAAATAAGAATGGTTTGGATCGAAGCTAAGATAGAAGTAACTTCTATGTAGAAAATAGAACACCGAATGAACATTGATCAATGGAAAAATACTCCAAAAATATTGGCTACCCATAAATAATTCCCATTAACTTTAATAGTGTTCTGTATAAAATGATCTTACTGCTCCCTAAGGTTTTACGGCTTCTCAAATGAGTGAAATTGATTCAATTTTAGCAAGTGAATATAAAGTAGTCTTACTCTAAATGTAAAATAAAAAAAGAAATATGTATAAATGCACTCAAAAGAAAGTGAAAATTGATATGTGAAATTACAGCATAACTCGACATATTTATAAGAACCTTGTCATTAAGCAAATGGATTCTTCTTCTTTCACAATCTAGGCCTTCTATAGAAATGTTACATGAGATAGTCAAACAATATAGGATGTCACTAAAACAATCGCACTTCTCTGGTACGACAAATGATAAATACTTCAAACCAAAAAGAGTAGTCCTACGAATTATTCTAAAGCATCATCCAGTTCAAGTGAACCAGCTTTCCCAGGAATATCAAGTGGCTGCTAATTATGGGTGCACATGGCATGACCTGCAAGTATCAAAATATGGAGCAAATTAGGTTCTTGAGAAGCAAGCACCACAAAAACGATCCCTAAAGGGAGCAAATGTCTCAAGAGATCAGTGATATCAAGAAAGAAAATTTGAATCACATTCATAAAAGCTCATTGTAGGTCTAGCATCCAAACTCCCAAGGCCACTTCAAATTTCCATAATGAGGGCACCAAGCTCCGAAAGAAATAAGGATACCCCTTCAAATTCTGTTGTCTTTATGTTAATCAGAGTAGGTGAGTCTGTTGTACATGGGTTGATGAATAAACCCCTTCCAGCAAGCCATGGAAGAATAAATATTTGGAACTATTTAATCTTTTACACAAATAATGATTGTATTTCAAAGATCCCCAAAACCAATAATTAAGATGAACAAACTGCTCATCCAGTTCATCTATAATAACTAAAATCTAGTATAATAGCTAGCAACATTCGGGAACATCTAGCGGAACAAAGTTAACTAAAATTTAGTCATGGTATACACTTCTAAACAAAAGACAATGGTCAGCAACACCAAAGCTAGGCAAATTACTCCTAAAAACATCAAAGAGGGAATAGTGTGAAGAAAATTTGGAATACCATGGGGAGAAATAAAGAAAGCTCCTTTGCATTCTGAAAGAAAGCTGCAGAGCACAAAATTTGAGTTGATGAAAACGAATGATCCGAACTCAATCATCAAAGAAAACCCTGCTATGATCAGGTCAATCAAGCACTGAATACTCACTCCAAGCAAACATCCTCAACGGCTGGTGGGTATCATTAAGAATGAATGCATGCATGCTATATAACATTAACAAGTCGTATAAGAAAAAGATAGCAAAAAGTTTAACACACACAGTGATCACGGAAAGTTGTCAATTCATTCGATCAGTCCACATCATAAACAGCAAACCAAACAGCGGTTTCAACTTACTGCTAGAGTATAAGTTTGCACAATACGGTGGAATATTGCAGGTTGTTATCAACATTGCAGGGCTCTACCTTTTAATGTACTTCTGAAGACATATCAGCAGCAGTCTTTTAGTAGAGAGTTCCCCAAAGAAGATAACCCAATGGACACGGGCACCAAATGTGGTGTAAAGGATTTTCAAATCAATATGTGCCATGGGTCCATACTGCAATTAATAAACACCAAATATATGAGATGGAAGCTAGGGATTCAAGCCCACACTATCAACAGTGTAGGAAAAAATCAAATATTGATAATCAAGGAATCGATTGAGCTCATAATGCACCTACCTAGATAGAAGTTAGTTATCTTGTCAATTAACCTTATATCAAAATATAGAACAACATAGTGAAGGGAAAAAGAACTGCAAAAGGGGGTGAAAATATAACCTTGTAAACAAATCTTCCAACACACATTCACGAATATCTCTAGAGAGATTCCCAACATAGAGTTCTACTTGAGCTACTCATTGTCTCTAAAACAATTCAACAGTGGAAAAATACGTATAAAATATGAGTTGAGGTTGACAAACAAAGTATCAATCCACAATTTCGTATGAACCAAACATAAATCAAAGGGGGCCACAACGAACATCAAATAGGAGGAAATATAACAACTTCACCATTCAGAGCAAACAATTGAAACAATTATAAAAGAACCCATCAGTCCATGAAATTAATAGTGATGATTGATTAAATAATAAAATAATAAACAAGGGTTAAAGCACATGAAATATGATAATCTCAAATAAGAATAAAAAATTCAAACATTAATCAACATGAACAATTCCAGAAAGAAATCAAATTGAGAAAGACCTACAACAAGGATGTATTGAAAATGTGGAAAACATAAACAAAAATTTTGTGAATTAAAACGTTATTCTAAGGCTCAAGCATTATTGGAGATTACTCATAATTATTTAAAAAACTCAAACCAAAGGCTTCAGATCGAACATGAGACAATTAAAAAAAATCTAAAAGTCAAAACCGAGTAAGCCAAGAGGGAGCTGAAGCATAAAAACACAAAGCAAAATGAGGAACGCCCCCTACAATAAACACCACCACCTAATCCGTTCACCGCTACAACCATTGGCATTTAAACTCAATGTGAGGTGTTATTTATTTTTATTTTTTTTTGTGGACGTTTCTTTTTTTCTGGAGTTTAATTGAATTAAAATACTTAATTCAAAATATTAAATTAAAAAAAGAAAATCCTGGGGATTGATCCAGAGCACCTCTAATTCCAAAGAGAGAAACGCAATCGAACGTCGAGAAAGTCGATGATCAGTGGGTCTTCGAGGAGGGGGAGGAAGAAGGGGGGAGAGTCGCAAATTTCCTCTTCTACTAAACAAGCATCTAAATTAAAAACCCTAAAGCAACTCATACGAATTGGGGCAGCAGGAACCGGTCAAAATCAGGAAAGGAAAAGATCCCAAGGAAAAACTTCTACGGGTCGGCTTCTTGTAAAGGATACGGTAGCTTCACTCCCTGCACCAAATTACATCACCTTCTTTAGGTTTTAACTTTTCAAAATAGTGAAGAACAGCGGCATCGTCAAATTCGTTGTTAATGGTACCTCTTTGCTACTTTTATATCCCCAAAACAGAAAAGAAAATAAAAATTTTAAAAAATAAAAAGAAAAACTCACAAAACGACATCGTTTTGGTGAGTGGGGGATATTCCAAAAAAAATAATAAGAAGACAAAAACCAATTATTTAGTTAAGTACAACTTTGTCCCTAATTAAAAGAGGTGATGTAAAGCTTATGTCACATGACGACCGCTCGACCAATCAAATCGCAAGAAATTCTTTGCCAAGTGTGGCTTTTATATTAGTTTATAGAAAATGTCACCGTTTTATGCAATACTCACTACAAAAAAACAGGCTAGTACCCACGGAAGGCGAGTCATGGGAAAATGAACTAAACGGCGGTGGGTAACACACTTACCCACGGCTTTCCCCACGAAAATTTTCTCATAGGAGAATAGGCCGTGGGTAATGGCCCTCCCACGGTTGGTCAACCCTTCGTGGGTAATTCTCCCACCAAGCAAGTGTTTCATGGGTAATTTCCCCACCACAATTTTCGTGGGTGAAGGCGTGAGAGAGCGATATTTAGACTTGGCATTTTAGGTAGTTCACCCACGAAACTTGAATGGGTAATGTCGTGGGAGAATGATTTTCATATTTGACATTTTGGTTAGCTCACCCACGACATAATCGTAGGTAATTCTATGGGAAAAATAAAATTAATTATTGTTGTAAATATTTATTCCCACGACTTTTTTCGTGGGTATATTACTGATTTGTTGACCTGGTCAATGTCTTTTCCTATAGTATTTCGTGGGTGATTTACCCACGAGAACTTTTCCGTGGGTAAAATAGGCTATTTTTAAAAATATTAATTCTGAAAATGAAATTTTTTTTGGTTTTGTTTTGGGTATTCCCTGTGACTTTCAGCATCAAACAATACTAAAAATGAAATAATACTAAACTTGACACAATTCTAAAACTGAAATTGCATAAATATTCAAACTGATCATGTTACATAATCTCCAAATTCTACCGCAACAAAATTTAGTCTATAATAGATTCATTGTACTACAACCAAAGTAATACACTTAACAGCTATGTAGATCATAAACGGAAACCTTTAACCAAGATTTATGTCATCATCATCCATTGAACTGTCCTTAGAATGAGAAGCATTTGAACTCGGACCAGTTTCCATACCTTTTGAACCTTGGAGAGACTCATCATCAGCATCAAAATTAGGCATTTGAAGACCATTATGCCTGCAAAAAAGGTCCATGTCACTCTTCCAATTGTTCATTGAACATTCCATCATATCCATTTTCAAAACACAAGCATCAAGCTTCTCAGTCAAAGCTTCAATATTCTGCCTACTTGCGGATGCACTTGTAAGCCTCAACTTTTTACCAATCAAAGGATAATAGCAAGCTGCTTGAGAGCCAAGACCATAGATCTTTTTATTCTTCTCACCTCCACAAACTTCAAAATAAAATGCATCTTCATTAAGTCTACGGTTACACCCCTCCTCAGCATGTGCCTCCATTATCTGCTTTTTCAAATCAACTTATTTCTCCTACAATCATGCAATGTACACAAAAGAATCCACGATCAACACTCAAAGTTGAATTGGAATAATTCAAAGTTAGGCAGAAATTATGTTAGTGACAATCATCACCATTTCAGAATATTCAGGATATCATCAAGCAATTCAGTCATACAAAAACTCCAAGTACATGAGCAGAATAAAGCGTGGAAGAATAGTCTAAATCTAGACATTATACTGGGAATATACTACTCAGTTCCAGCTTAGAAACTTACATGAATCTGCTGAGAAGTAGGATCAATAAAAGTCTTCAAATCATGATTCCTCATATGAGTATATGCAAATACTTCATACGGGGTAGGCTCTCGACCTAAGGTACGTTCTTGCAAATAGTGTCATTTACAAAGAAATAAAATTAGCAATCTATTAATAGATTAAGTTTGAGCAGAAATAGGTACTAAATTGAACATATGAAACTCATTAGTGTTACAAATAAAAAACTTACAAGTGCAGCAACATGCTCAATGAATGAGACAGAACCTCCAGTGTGAGAAACTGATCCCTTGGGGCTGCAACAATTTTTGGAATTCCTCCTTCCAACCTTCAGGAAATCCTCAGATTGCCAATGATTTGTCAAGCTCAACCACACATCCTCCTGAACAAAATATGGTTTTTCATCCCATTCTCTCAAGTCCCTTGTAAGGTCACGGTAACGTTTTGCTGCCAATAATTTCCATGCCTCCTTGATATGGTTTTCATCTTCAGGATCCCAAGTAAAAGATTTCTACAAAAATATAATACAAGTATCATTTAAAGCTATTATTTGGTACAATATTATCAATATAAACTCTATCGTCCATAATAGTTTACTGAAAGCAGCAATTTACATAAATCCCCAGTTAACACAATCAGCAGCACACGTAGAATACTTACCTTGAACTCATTCCAATAGAAATCTTTTATTCCTGGGCTCACTCTTGACCAAGAGTATGCTCCGACTTCCAGCATATCTTCAAACAAGCTTTGAATTTTTCACGAACATCTACTCTACAAGCTAAACCTATTCCAATTGCAGCAAAAAAAGAAATCAAGATCTATCATTAGATATAATACTTAAAAAAGCAGATATGCAAATACTTACATTTTTCCAACTGCATGTATCTCTGTTGCTATAAACTTTCGCTTCTTGGATTTTTCTGGAGCATGATTTCCTTTTGAACTGCCACCATCATCAGTGTTGGGGGACTTATTGTTTCCATGTTCAACCTTAGGTGTGCTTGAAATAGGAGAAGAATGGTCTGCATTGTTCCTCAGGATGGAATTATTGATGGCTACGATCAGTGCTACATTCTGCTGCATCTGATGCATTTTCTTCATCCCGGTGAGAAGCAGTTCCCTGTGCTGAGGTGATCCTTATCGGACCCTGGTTTGACAGTGACTTAGATGCATTTGTTGCAGATTGATACTGTGTACTTACAGAATGGTTCCGGTTGCAATTAGATCATGAACCCAGATTTCTTGATTTGTGCTGATGAATTAAATTGCCTGCATTGGCTTCATTTTCTTTACTTTGAATTGGTGAACCCTGAATCTGGCTTGAACTGGTTACAGGGTGTCCAGCTGTCGTAGCCTTAATCACTTTGGACTGACGTGTTGATATCTTAAACTGAACCTGGTTATGAACCTGTTTTTCGGCTGCAACTTTCTCAAGCTAGATTTCTACTGTAACTTCATTTGTATTATATTCTGCAGCAACTTTATCGACCTGGTTTTCTAATCTGAGTTGTTTAATAGGCCGTGACCTGGAGTCATGACTTTGGCTCTGTTTAGAGTTTTGAGTTCTCCTTGAGTGACGTAACGACTTTCTTGTTTTCAGAACCTTTCGACTCTTACATGCATCAGGCTCAAGAATGGAAGAGGTCTGATTTGGAGCTGCAGGGTTCAGACTGGAAGTTGCTGCAGGGTTCAGATTGGAAGGTGTTGCAGTTTGGACATCCTCGGTACCAGGAGGAACAACATTTGAAAACAGAAGCGACTTTTTGGTTCTCGGATGCTGCATAGGGCTGAGAGTTACAGCTGCTTTGCCCTTGGATGGAGGCTGAACTTTTGAGTTTGGACTTGCTGCAGTACCATCTCCCTCCTTACCTCTCACCATATCTACAAGATTTCACATCCAATCAATTAGTTATGGTGTTAAAATGATCAATTTATATAAGGATTAAAATAGAACCATATTATACAACAGAGATACAAAGTAAACTGCATATATAAATCAGAATCACAAAAGACTCACATCAGTTAAGGAGCTGCAAAAACAAAGTCATAAAGCAGCAAAAACATGTACTGGTATCCATGTCGACATTCAGTCATCGTCTACATTATTTCCAACCTCTAAATCAACAAGAAGCGCACTTGTATCATTTAAAGGTTCCGATATAGGATCAATGGCATCAAATGCATGATTCTCCACTTCATCATCTTGGAAAGGCGCGTCTACTGTAAGGACATCAAAATAAAATCTAGGCTTGACTTTACACATAGCCCACCAATCAGCTTTGTCTCTCTTCATGCTTGGACATGGCGTGTAGTAAACTTGCAATGCTTGAGATGCCAAAACATAAGTGTCATACTTGCGTAACCTTCTTCTATGGTTTATATCAACGATTTTGTAGTCTTTATGAACCTTTATCCCCACATTTGGGGTTGTATCATACCAATGGCAATTAAACAAAATAACGCGCTTGAAAGGAAGTGCGGGATACTCTAACTATACAATTTCCGACAAAGTTCCGTAATGATCACTTTCATCACTATGATTATACCCTTTTACGCACACTCCATTGTTGAATGTTGATCTCATCTCTCCATGATCACATGTGTGGAATTTATACCCATTGACAAAATAAACGGGAAAAGTTTTCACATTTCTTAAAGGGCCAAGGACGACATCTTTGATGAGTTTACTAGTGATATTGCTCTTTGGATCATGTGCCTATACTAAAAATCAAAACTCAATATTGAAATAAGCATATTAATGATTACTTAGGAATATTTAAAACACTTACATAGGTACGAAACCAATTCGTGAATTCTTTCTCAAGCTTAATATCAACTAACCCCTCCAATATGTTGGGTTCTTTGACATGAAGCTCCTCTATGAATACCCTTCATGATACGATATTTAAATATGTCATATTGAGTTAAGAAAGAAAACTAACTTAATTGTAAAGAATACCAAAAACTTACTTGATATACTTATCAATTCCTTTACAATTTAAAAGACGCACGACCTTGCGGCATCATACTCTTCATTGGTCAAGTGTCTTGATATTGCTTGCCCATATGATCTTCCCAGATAAGTAAATATAGATAGATTATCTTCATTGTTATTCATTGGGCCGCCATCATCATAACGCTTCACTCTATTTCTTTTTGTGCTCACATGAGACTCAAAGTAATGAGAGCAAAAATTTGAAGTTTCTTCCACCAAATAAGCATTACATATCGAACCCTCAACTCTTTCTTTGTTGGTACTTCCAACTTCAATTTTCTCAAGAACCTAAGTCATTGACATATATATATAAATATATATATATATATATCTAAAAAAAAAGAAGTCAGTGTTATAAAAACAAAGGCAATTCATGAGAGGAACTAACCTTTCAAATGGATACATCCATCGGTATTGAACGGGTCCCCCTAGTATTGCTTCATAGGGTAAATGGATTGGAAGATGTTCCATGGAGTCAAAGAAACTCGGTGGAAATATTCACTCCAACTTGCACACAATAATGGGAACTTCCCTTTAGAGCCGAAGCATATCTTCTTCCTTTATCTCCGTACTTGTAAGATCTCTGAAGAACAAACTTAACTCGGTCAAAGTTTTCCACACAATGGTGGGCAACATTTCTTTTAAAGCTATGGGAATTAGCCTTTGCATAAATACGTGGCAATCATGGCTTTTCATCCCAAACATCTTGTACTTTTTCAAGTCCACACATCTACCCATATTTGATACATACCCATCGGAGAACTTGAGTTGTGTCACCCATTCAAAAACAGCTTTCTTCTCCTCTTTACCCAAGGTATAGCAACCTTTTGGATACTTGCCGGTTGCTACATCCTTTTCCAACTCTCTACGCTTGCAATAAAGTTTCATATCCTCTCTTGATTTCACATTATCTTTAGTTTTTCCTCTAATATCCATCACTGTATCAAACACATTCTCAAATACATTCTTCTCAATGTGCATGACATCAAGATTGTGACGGATAAGGTTAGTACTCTAATATGGCAAATCCCAAAATATACTTTTTTTGTTCCAACCACAAGACTTGCATATCGGAGCATTCCAAATTTCCCCATCAACTTCGGTTATTTTTTAAGCTCCAAATCTGAAATTTCTCTAAGAACATTTTCACCCGTCAATATTGGAGGAGGTAGAGACTCTTCGGTTCTATTTTTCATGAAATCATTTTTATTCCTTCTAAAAAGATGATCCTCCGGCAAGAATTGGCGATGGCAATCAAAACAAGACACTTTACTACTATTCTCTAAACAAAAGGCCTTTGAGTGCTCCATACAATATGGATGAGCTTTAGTCCCCCAGGTGCTCCACTCGGACAACATTCCATAAGCCGGGAAATCACTAGTGGTCTACATAATTGCGGCTCTCATATGGAAGTTTTGTTTGGTAGAAACATCATATGTTGGAACACCTTCCCAAAGAGCTAGCAATTCGGCAATTAAAGGTTGCAAGTAAACATCTAGCTTCCCCTTTGAATTTCTAGGGCCCGGCACAATAATGGTTAAAAACATGTACTCTTCTTTCATGCACATCCATGGTGGCAAATTATACGAGGTGATAATAATCAGCCAACATGAATATTGCTTCCCCGATTTCCCAAATGGTTGAAATCCATCCATGCATAAACCAAGTCTTACATTTCTCGACTCTCGTGCAAAAGAATCATTTACCTCATCAAAGTGCTTCCATGCCCACCCATCCGAAAGATGACGCATAATACCTTGTTTATCATGCTCCTCTTCACCTTGTTTATGATCTTTATGCCACCGCATGTGCTTTGCCGTGACTTTGGAAGCATATAACCTTTGAAGCCGAGGAGTTAGAGAAAAGTAATGCATGATTTGATGTGGACGTTGGGTTTTTCGTCTCTTAGAACCTTCCTTCCATGGTTTATACCGTGGATGGCCACAAATTGTGCAATTCATCAAGCCTATGTATCACCCCAATATAGCATGCATCCTTTTACACAACAATGGATCTTCTCACACGGGAGACCCAAATCGGAAGCTAGCTTCTTTGTTTCATAAAAGCTATCCACCATTTTATTTTCTGGTGGAATTGAATCCTTGAATAACTCCAAGATATCATTGTAGGCCTTCTCCGATAATCCATGTTGAAACTTTATATTCGAAAGTCTCACAACATGTGACAATTGCGAGACTTTTGAACATCCCGAATATAGGGGTTCATCAGCCTTTTGGAGCATTTCATACAACCTTTGAGTTTTTGGATCGGGAGTTTCTTCATTGGCACCACTTTCCCCAAAGTGTGGATCAAATGTAGGAGCAATCATTTTGAAGGGTTTGTGATGAAGAAGATCCCTCCGGATCTTCTCCATGGAAAACCCAATCATGGTAATCATCAATGAAACCCTTCTTAAGAAGGTGCAACTTAACTTCATCTGGTAAAAGATGTCTTTTGTTCTTACATACAACACAAGGGCACCTTATCTTGTTAATGTCCATAAAGGAAGGTTTTGAAGAAGCATACTCAATGAATGAATTAACGCTGGATAAAAATTCTTGATTAATGGACCTACGCTCTTCTAAATGTCGCTCATACATCCATTGTCGGTCGGTTCTCATCTAGATAGTCAAATTTATTAAAGTTCAAAATCAGTCGGCTCAAAAAAAGTGACCTAATCGACTACTATCGAGATCCCTAAGTGAATACTAATGAAATCGTATTCATTACAAAATTTCAGCAAAGACAAATTGGTTTACAAATCACATAAAATCATTTATAAAAGAATTTCACATGCATTTCATTATAATATGCTTTCAGAAAAGAAGATTACATGGTATGCATCACATATCATCTTTAATAAAAGAACAACACATGGGCATTACATATAATTTATACATATACATATATATATCCATGACATCATGCATAATCACAAACTTTCAGTTTGCAGGCAGATCCAATTTAAAGGTCGTTTGGCAACATATTTGGTTCAGCATCATGCATCAACAAATATGTCCTACATGTCACAAAAAAAGTGATAAGTGTAAGGCTCTACTCACTTGACCCCAGTTTAGACTTCTTCTCACAAACTTTCACCAGCTGAATAATGCACAAAAGCGACAGATGTTTTCTCCCTTATTCTTAAATGTGAACCTGCAAAACCAAATTATAGAATCAAGAGGAAGAAATTTGGGCTGAAAAAGTAATCAAAACAACCCTGATCATCTAAAGATATGTATCCCAGTTACACATAAACTTTCAAATATTGAAACAGGCCTATACAGTCAATATGAGGAGTTAAGCATTCGGGACTTAACAGGGAAATATTCACAGAAATCCATATCTCAGATCATAATTATCCATACATGGTGGCCAAAAATCATGGTATTCAGTGTGCTTAGTGCCAATTATGATATAGATTAGCCTGCAGGTATATATAGTACATTGCATACATTCCGTCATCATCCAGCAATCAGTGCAAAGAAATCAATTCAATTAAAATAATGGCAACAAAATTAAGAGTTGAACAAAAAAAACAAGATTTATAATATACTATACAGTAATAAAAATGATTCAGAATGGGTAAAACAGGTTGAATATTTTCCTTTTTGAATCTGCATGGAAGAAAAGCACAACAGTGAAAGCAAAAGCAAACTACAGTTGCTGAACATTGCAAAAGAAATTTACAGTTAAGTATTCAGAACTTAACAGGGAAAGAATTTAAGAATTCAAGACCAAAATAGAAGTTGGCAACATCTGGGAAAGTATTCTGTCAACAAGCTCAGTCTCAGTTGTCAAGAAGCTCGGTCTTTCATTTTTAAAGCATGCAAGTAGCAGAGGATGCGAAAGCATCAATCCAGAGGATGGTCAGAACCGGCATGCAACATTTGAACCAATTTCTGCTTTAATTATATAGTCAATACTAAACAGTCTACAACCTATTCTGTATACCCAAAATTTATGCATCCAACAACAATGACATACAATTTATTTCACGGGTTTATACCATTGTTAATGCCCTAAACCCCAATTGCAATGGGAATTGCGCCGGTGGCACCATATACCAGCTCAGTGAAGAGAAATAAAGAGTATATTTTCAGTAAATGCACAACAATGAAGCACACCATGAACAACAATACACTACAAGCTCATTTAATCAACAAAAACACAAGAAACAAATCCACATATAGCACACCATGAAAATGTATATTCAAATCCAACGAAACTAGGGCTAAAATTAAATCTTAAAAAAAAACTCGAACCTTGTTGAGTCTGACTAGGATCTAAAAGTAGGGCCTTGCACTGGAATCGGATGGAGAAGCCGTCCTTGGTCTCGTTGATGAAAGACACAGTCCTCGACACCCTCAATCAGCTCTGTGTATTACCAAACCTAAGGATTTCTAACTTTCACCAATTGGAAGAAGATGCCTACGACACCGGGCAAATCTTTGAATAAGACGTTGGCAACCGATTGGAAGAGGATGTCAACGGTGGATTTGGGGAAGAAATCGCGCAATTGAGAGTTAGGGCAGAGAATTGGGAGAAAGTCGATTGTGTTTTGGGACTTATGCAAAAATGAGTGTGTTTTGGGACTTAGCCCGATTTGGGGGATTTTTCGCAAAAAGCGGGAGACACAAACCCAAAGCGTGAAAAAATTGGCAAAAGCGGGAACTTTCCCATGTTTTTTTCATTCAGAATTTTTTTCCCAAGTTAATTAAATAAAATTTTCTGCTTTAAACATATTAAATGCCTAAATTATATAATGGCCGAAATAAATTACAAAATAGCCACCCTATTATTTACAAAATGGCAACCTTAAAACTTTTTTCTTTTTTTAACCATATACTAATGTAAATATTTTCATTTAACGCCTTTAATAACTAATTTTTCTATTTCAATTTTAACCCAAATATTATGATATCTACAACGCGTCCACTTTGTCCCCCGTCCCAAAAATGACGTTTCACTTTTATTCAAATGAACATCGAAATAAAACTCAATTATGTGATCGTTATTGAATATTAATAACAATAAGTTCATAATCGGTCATTGATTTCAACCTTCACAAATTATTGTCTACATACTAATTACACTGATTAGGTATAATCACAACTTATCAAATCATAAATGTGATCACAAATCTTATCAATATATGTCTCAATAGTCTTTTTGGAATGAAGTATGTATATATATATATATATATATATATATTTTCATGCACTATACAATAAGTACCATACATACAATTTGGACAACGTCTATATATGTACAAAGTAGATACAATTTAATATCAAGTGCATTATTTAATCAAACTACACAAAAAATATACAACGAATACATCGATATCACATTCATATACGTATATATATATATATATATATTTTAATTTAACAAATAATTATGTCAAATTGCCTAAATACAAATTATTTATGAATAAAATTTAAAAATTTTACAATTATTTTACCCATGAATTACCCACGAAAAAGTTTTGGGTGGCAAATTTTACAGACCCATTTCCCACGAAAAACCCAAGCAATAGCTACCCACAAAAAATGTCGTGGGAAAACCGTCGGAAACTATACTTACTCATGAAAATTGTCATGGGTATACCGTGGGTAACTTTACTTACCCACGGCTCACCCACGACAACAACTCGTGGGCAATTTAACTTGCACATGGTTTACATTTGAATTTTTTGAGTGATAACTATTACTCGAGTTCCCCTTGGAGTAAAGCTCGTGTGTAATTACCCACATGTAATCACGTGGGAAATTCGTGGGGAGCTTGTTGGTGGAAACTTTCACCCCACTAAAAAAATCCGTGAGTAATACGTGGGCGATATAAGTTTTTCACGGAGGCTATTGCGTGTGTAATTATCCACAGCTATTTGCGTGGAAAAAGTCGTGGGGGTTTTGTTGGCGGGAAACTTTAACCCACGGATTGAGTGCGGAATTGGTACCCACAAAAACCGTCCGTGGATAATCCGCGGGTGATTTAATTTGCCCACAAGTTTCCCACGGAATTGTGCTCATGTGTGATTTCCCACAAGGTCGGTTATGGGAAACTCGTGAGGAATTTAATGGCGGGAAACTCTTATCCACTGAATACCCACCACATCTTCTTTCGTTTGAAATCTTGTTGGAAATTCGTGGAAAATCCATGGGAAACAATTTCGTTCAAATATTCATGGGTGATACGTGGGTATTTTGTGGGAAAATACCCACGAATTTCCCATGACCGCTAATTTTTTGTGGGTACTAGCATGTTTTTTCGTAGTGACTTTTCAAAGTCAAATAAATTTAGTTTTGAATTGTGTAAAGTATTAATATTTTTATCAATTTCATGAATATTCATCATTGCTTTCTATTATCGTTGTATGGTTCTCAACAATGGAAGAGGATGTCAACGGTGGATTTGGGGAAGAAATCGTGCAATTGAGAGTTAGGGCAGAGAATTGGGAGAAAGTCGATTGTGCTTTGGGACTTAGGCAAAAATGAGTGTGTTTTGGGACTTAGTTCGATTTGGGGGATTTTTCGTAAAAAGTGGGAGACCCAAACCCAAAGCGTGAAAAAATTGGCAAAAGCGGGAACTTTCCCACGTTTTTTTCATTCAGAATTTTTTTCCCAAGTTAATTAAATAAAATTTTTTGCTTTAAAAATATTCAATGCCTAAATTATATAATGGCCGAAATAAATTACAAAATAGCCACCCTATTATTTACAAAATGGCAACCTTGAAACTTTTTTCTTTTTTTAACCATATACTAATGTAAATATTTTCATTAACGCCTTTAATAACTAATTTTTCTATTTCAATTTTAACCCAAATATTATGATATCTACACAACGTCCACTTTGTCCCCCGTCACAAAAATGATGTTTCACTTTTATTCAAATGAACATCAAAATAAAACTCAATTATGTGATCGTTATTGAATATTAATAACAATAAGTTCATAATCGGTCATTGATTTCAACCTTCACAAATTATTGTCTACATACTAATTACACTGATTAGGTATAATCACAACTTATCAAATCATAAATGTGATCACAAACCTTATCAATATTTTTTTAAAAATGAATAGGAGGTTTAGAAAGGAGCTCAGGTTCTAACTGTCTCAAAAACACTCAAGGGGTCTACCCAAAAGATGAATTTTTGAATCAATTATAGCCAAATGATATAATGCACCCACGGGGTCTACCCGAGGGATGGACATATACATCATTCAGTTCCTCAGCTTCTCCCTACCTCTGTTTTATTAATTTTTATTAATAGAATAAATCTAGAAGTGCTTAAGACTTGCCATGTTACAAAGCTATTTGAGTCTAACTCGTACATATGGAAATGAAATTTGATCTAAACGAACTAGACCACGAGCATGCCTTGGCAATTCCCCGAATCTAGTGTAAATGCAAGATTGCCCTTGTGATCCTTGACCGGCTAACCGTCCGCCACTGAGTTTGCTTCACGAAAAATATGAGAAATTGAGTATGAACGCCTCCCCATAATACTATGAATCTCCATAATTTGAAAGTAATATTTCCATGGGATCAAATTTAGATTCCTCAAAAGATCAGCCAGCACCTTGTTGTCCGTTTGAATGTCAACATGCTCGAAATTGAGATGATCACATTTTCGAACACCAAAAAGCAGCCCATAAATCTCAGCGCCAAAACTGTCACACGCACCAACATACCCATGCTCTCCATACAGGAAGTTCCCACCAAAGCACCTAATGACAAAACCATAGCCAGAATCTTCATTAGTAGCCGACCCATCAGTATTGAGAACAAAGCCTTCATTGCTCCGCAACTTCCAACAAACCGAGATACAAGTCCTTCTTCAGAATTTTTGTAATTTTGCACCAAATGCATTATCAATGAATTCCCTTTCCTCCACATTCCTTGTCTTCAAATCATGTAACAAACAAAATGTTCCGAATTGAGATAGTTATTTCATGAATAACTCTCCCCTTCTCAAACGGAATACCATCAAAGAATATTTTGTTCCTAGCTTTCCAAACCTCCCAAAGAATAAAAGAAGGTAGTATTCGAATGAGAGATTGTTTCGCCAAGGAAACGCCACCAGCACTCCACCACATTTGTAACAAATCGAGCAATGTGGCCATGGCTTCAATTTTAATATCAAACAGATTGGCAAAATGCACCCAAATACATTTGATTTCGGGGCAGCCAAAGAAGCAATGGGATATATTCTCTTCATGCATTTTACAAAACAAACAAATTAGAGGGCCAAACCTGGATACCGAATTTGGATAAAATCTCAGGAAGTGGCACCAACAAATTTCTGAGCTTCCAAACAAAGAACGACACCCTTAGAGGAATCAATTTATGCCAAAAAGTCTTAGCCAACAAGTCCACTAGATTCCTTCTCCTCAGGCTCAAGAATGCCGACTTTATTGAAAAATTACCACTAGATAAATGCTGCCAAACAAGCAAATCAGGTTCGCTGGTGAGGGGGATATCTATGTCACGCAACATTTGGACCTTTTGCACTCCAAGCGCCCCATGCAATTCGGTCAATAGCAAATCCTTATTAGTAAGAAAATTGCGTATGGTAAGATTTGGCATTGGAGGAGAACCATGTGTGCAATCCCAAAGTATGCCATCGGGCAGCCAATTATCAAACCATAACAATCTATCACCTCCACGGACCAAGACTTTTGAATTTTTTGCTGCCTTTTGTTCAATTTCCGAAACCCTACTCCAAGTTGTTTTCTTTTTAGCAGTGTACGAGAGTGAGCAAATAAATTTGCTCCATAATCCATATTGATGTTCAAATTTCCACCATAGCTTATATGAAAAAGCTTGCACTACATCAATAAATCGGCACAACCCTAGACCATTTTCCTCTATTGGAAATGCTAATCTCTCCCAAGAGCGCCAATGCCTTCGCTTTTCTTCACTCGAACCTTGCCACAAAAACCTTTGGCACCTTTTCTCCATTTGTTTAAGGACCAAAGCGGGAGGACTAATAGCTGAAAACACATGGATTGGTAAGGCAGCAAGTACATGTCTCAAAAGAGTAAGTCTTCCGCCCGTACTTAACAATTTATTCTTCCAATTAGCCAGGCAAGAGTTCAGCGAATCCAATAAGAATTGGAAAGTTGAAGCCTTTTTCCTCCCCTGGAATAATTTGCAGCCTAGATACATAAAAGGAAAGGAACCTTTTTGCATCTCCAAGGTATTTGTAATGATCTCTATCCTTCGTGCCCGACATGACTCCGCAACAAGGAAAAAACTTTTTTGGCGATTCATCTTTTGGCCTGATGCTATTTCGTAATCATTGAAAAACACATCCAATGTTCTTAGAGATCTCTTTTCTCCTCTAGTAAAGATTATCATATCATCGGCGAAGGATACATGTGACACCCTTAAGCTCCCAGCCGGAGTAGCATACGCTGCTAGCTTTCCTTCATGCATCAAAAAATTTAGACGCCTTGTCGTTGCCTCCGCAACTAGGATAAATAAGTAAGGGGACAACGGATCACCTTGTGTTTATTCCACGTGTTGCCTTGAAAAATCCTGCTGGGGAGCCGTTTACCATCACCGAGAACCAACTGCATTGGAGATTATTCATAACCAACAAAACAAACCCCTGCGAAAACCCTAGCTTAAGCAAAACCTTCTCTAGAAAATTCCACGAGACTCGGTCAAAAGCTTTCATCATGTCGACCTTTATGATCACATTATTTCCCACAGCCTTGTGAGTAACGAATTGACAAAGGTCCTGAGCCAAAACCACAATATCTATAATATCCCGCCCTTTAAGCAAAAGCCGATTGCTCCTCCGATATGATTTTTGGCAAAACTTTCTTCATCCTCTCAGTCAAGATTTTAGTAAAAACCTTATTCAGAAAATTGCAAAGACTGATAGGTCTAAAATCTGAAAATGTAGTAAAGGAATGCTTCTTCGGCAGCAATGTAATTAAGGTGCTAGATATACCTTTTGGAAGTGGCACTCCACTCATGAATTCAGCACATGCGCATAGCAAGTCCTCCACAATAACGTCCCAAAATGCTCTATAGAACATCCCGCCAAATCCATCTACTCCCGGTGAGCTATCCTCACCAAGGCTGAAAACCGCGGCCCGCATCTCCTCCATTGTAACCGCAGCATTTAACATTTCTTTGTCCAAAAGATCTAGCTCATCATGTGGTAGGTGCAAAAATTTTTCCTATTTTTCTACTTGCGAAGTTGGCGCAGGATCCTCAGTAAGCAAGGTGTGGAAAAAAATCACCGCCTCAGCCTCTATATCCCTTAACTCGGTTAAGGTTCTTCCATCCACCGATTGAATTTTGTGGATTCCCAACTTTACATTCTTCTATGATAACGTGGCATGAAAAAAGGATGAATTGATGTCCCCTTCCTTTAACCACTTCAATCTCATCTTTTGCTTCCAGAAATCCTCATGCTCCTTCAACTTTTGGAGATAAAACGCATTGGCCTCGCTAAGATTGACACGGTCCGCTACATCACCAGTTTGATAATGCAGAATTTCCAATTCCTTCACCTGTGCTTCAGCCTTTTTTAAATTTTCAAAGACATCTCCAAAGTGTTCTTTATTCCATTTCTTGAGTTTTAATTTCAGTCGGCGAAGTTTAGTAGAAAACGCAAACATGCCACAACCCTGGACAGGCTGAGACCAATTGTCCTTGACCAACTCATTAAATCTCGGCCTCCTTAACCACATTTGCTGGAAACGGAAACACCTTGGCCTACTTTCAGCTTGAGCATCAAATTGTAGGAGTAGTCCCGAATGATCCGAAGTTGTACGACTCAGGTGCTCCATCGAGATCTTCAGAAAGAGATTGCTCCATTCTTGTGATATCAAGACGCGATCCAATCGCTTGCTAACCCAACCGGTAAGCCTCGTACCACCCCAAGTATACTCATTATCGATGGGAGGAAGATCAAGCAACTCACTATCATCAATACATTTATTAAACTCTTCAATAGCACCATAATCTTGCACCGATGAACCCTAATACTCATCCAAGGACCGAATAACATTAAAATCCCCTCCAACAATCCAAGGAGAGTTAGGGTGCACACCTCTGAATGTCACCAATCTATTCCAAAGAGCTCTCCTATCAGCTTTATTTGACTGAGCATATATCGAGGATAACAAAAAAAATTTTTGAAGCAGAACACATGTAACTTCAAAATGCATCGCCTGACCCGCATCTTCTATCGTATTGATGGAGAAAATCCGGCTACCAAACACCCATATTTTACTTGTGGCAGAGGAGAATGTCATATCAAACCTCAACTCTCGTCTTATTTCTTCCAATTTATGACAAGGAAGCATTGGCTCAAGTATAATCAACAAGGAAATTTTGTAAATCTGAATCATGGACCTCAACTGACGCTGAGATGCTTGACTCTTTATTCCCCGAATATTCCAAAAAATGATGCTAATCATTTGAAACTTTTGAGAGATTGGAACCTACTGAAGACGAAGGGAGCGCCTTAGTTCAACACCCTCCGATTGTTTTGCACGTTCTTCCTTCGACTTACGCCCCCGCTTCTTGGTGACAATGCGCTCGCCTTGTTCATTTTCAACAATGTGATCATCATGAATCTCTCCATCAGACCATAGCTCTCTCTCGTCATGAATCCCCTCAGTATTAGGGATTACATTCGCGGATGTATTGTCATTAGATCGAATGGAGTCTTGTTGCGGGACCAGAGACATATTCCACAGCTCAACTTCAAGGAAGGCTCTATTGTTGGCTAAATCCAAATTACCATCAACCGAAGTAGCACCAATATTGTCTTGTTCTTCCTGACTTTGCGTATGAACTTTAGAATGAACATTTGCCATCTCCCCTTTGGCCTCATCATCCTCCACAGCATGGAGAATCGCAAATCGATTTCCCGATTGAACAAGAGATGGCGCATCAATGCAGACGGCTTCAATTCTAACCGGGGATGGCTGCAAATCCACCAGGATTGTTTCTTTTTCCATCGCAGTCAAACCGGAAGAAGATTCAAGCTGCCGCACCTCACCTTGCGCGCCTAGGGTTTCAGCCGCAGCTAGGGTTTCGTCCGCAGGCCGCGCTTCTAGGGTTTTCATCACAGGGTTGTTTCTCATTTTCTCTGTCACTACCGTTGCTTCCTTTTCCACCCCTTTGACCACCAAGGGATTCAAACTAACTATTTGAGCTTCCAGTGTATTTTTCGGATCACCTCCTTTCATTGTCCATTTAGGCTTTGCCGACTTGATTTTGATTCCCTTTTTCTCTGGAACCTCAATCTTGTCTGCCTCATTCACTCTCACCATGGGTTTTCCAACCCTGCAATCGGTATCCATATGGCCAATCTTGCAACATAGCAATACGATAGAATATGCTCGAATGTGAAGACTTGTTCATGCTTGCGACCCTTTTTGCCCACCTTTACGGATTTTGGCAAATTCATGGTAAGATCCACCTCCACGCAGAATCTAGCAACCGAGGGACGGGTCGTATTCAATGTTGGAGTGTCCACTTTCAAAGGCTGTCCAAGGGCTGTGGCCATCGAGTAGATCACTTACGGGTGCATGAATTCGATAGGAAGATCGTAGAGAGCTACCCATATTGGCACAACCGGAGGATCTTCCTCAAATCTGAATCCGGGCATCGACTTCAACATTCACATTGAGAATCCACCAATATTCCAAAATGTTCGAATCCAACATTTTTGATAGTCCTCCTCCATTTCAAAGCGAATCAATACATGTCTAGGATTCATCAAACCTAAGGTATATGCACCACTGAATCCGATCTTCTTGAATTCAGCGTGAATCGCCTCCATTTTCGGCCTACCGTAAGAGAATTTCCCGACGAGGCTTAACCGGTATGGAGCAATTAGTTTTTCAAATTCCTCATCTTCAAACTCTAAAGTAGGAGTGCCAATGATAAACTTGACTTCCTTGATCAAAGAGGATGTAGATACGTCTGCCAGTTTTTGAAAGAAACTGGCAAAGGATTTCGGCAGCGTAGGTGTTACCGCCGGTGGACGAGATCCGGCCATAGTGGCCGAACCCTAGCGGACGCGGCTAAATTCGTTTCGTAGAGAGGGTTTCGCGGAGAGGGAGGAAAAGTTATATTATACATATACATATACAAACCTTATCAATATAGGTCTCAATAGTCTTTTTCAAGTACATTATCAATATATACTCTATTGTCATGCATGATTATATAGTTCATCAACAGTCTTTTTGGAATGAAGTATGTATATATATATATATATTTTCATGCACTATACAATAAGTACCATACATACAATTTGGACAACATCTATATATGTACAAATAGATACAATTTAATATCAAGTACATTATTTGATCAAACTACACGAGAAATATACAACGAATACATCCATATCACATTCATATATGTATATCTATATATATATATATATATTAATTTAACCAATAATTATGTCAAATTGCCTAAATACAAATGATTTATGAATAAAATTTAAAAATTTTACAATTATTTTACCCATGAATTACCCACGAAAAAGTTGTGGGTGGCGAAGTTTACCCACCCATTTCCCACGAAATACCCAAGCAATACCTACCCACAAAACATGTCGTGGGAAAACCGTCGGAAACAATACTTACCCACAAAAACTGTCATGGATATACCGTGGGTAACTTTACTTACCCACGGCTCACCCACGACAACAACTCGTGGGCAATTTAACTTGCACATGGTTTACATTTGAATTTTTTGAGTGATAACTATTACTGGAGTTCCCCTCGGAGTAAAGCTCATGTGTAATTACCCACATGTAATCGCGTGGAAAATTCGTGGGGAGCTTGTTGGTGGGAAAGTTTCACCCCACTAAATAAATCCGTGAGTAATACGTGGGCTATATAAGTTTTCTATGGAGGCTATTGCGTGTGTAATTATCCACAGCTATTTGTGTGGAAAAAGTCGTGGGGGGTTTTATTGGCGGGAAACTTTAACCCCCGCATTGAGTGCGGAAATGGTACCCACAAAAACCGTTAGTGGGTAATCCGCGGGTGATTTAATTTGCCCACGAGTTTCCCACGGAATTGTGCTCGTGTGTCATTTCCCACGAGGTCGTTTGTGGGAAACTCGTGGGGAATTTAATGGCGGGAAACTCTTATCCACTGAATATCCACATCTTCTTTCGTTTGGAATCTTGTGAGAAATTCGTGGAAAATCCATGGGAAACAATTTCGTTCAAATGTTCGTGGGTAATACGTGGGTATTTCGTGGGAAAATACCAACGAATTTCCCACGACCGCTAATTTTTCGTGGGTACTAGCATGTTTTTTTGTAGTGACTTTTCAAAGTCAAATAAATTTAGTTTTGATTGTGTAAAGTATTAGTATTTTTATCAATTTCATGATTATTCATCATTGCTTTATATTATCGTTGTATGGTTCTTTATCAATTTCATGATTATTCATCATTGCTTTATATTATCGTTGTATGGTTCTCAACAATGGTCAAACATGTTTAAGCATTTGAAAAATAATATAATTATATGTCAAACTTTTGAAATTCATTTTCCAATATAGATTTGACACTATTTGAAAATCAAACGTATTGAATTTCATCATAAATATTGAGTCTCAAGACAAAATTTATTTTAAAAGAAATAAAAGTAAGATTTCAATGATATTGCCATTGTTGTAGTATGCAACTACATATCACAAATTAATGATTTCAAAGTTAAGTTAATTGATATTTTCAGACTAATTTATGTTTTCAAGATGGAAGATTCATGCAATTTCGTTTAATATGCAAGCCATTAAAAAAATAATTGTGATGTGGAAGAACACATATTTACATTTGGAAGCCTCCAGTGTTTAAATATCCAAACAATTTCTTTTTTTTTTGTTGAATTGATAATCATTGATGAAAATAGAAATCAATATCTATACCAGTTAATATTATTGTACGTCATGTGATAATATTATCAAAGTTGCCTATATTTTTAATTAGGCATGTGCTTTGGGTAAAACCGAACCGAAACCGGTCGGACCCGAACCAGTCCGGGCATTCATAATTTTTGAACTGAACCGGTTCGGTTCGAATTTTAGATTTTTTTTTTTTTTTGTTGGTTGCTCTTGTTCCATCAATTTAAATATATTGTGTGACCATCGATTTTCAATTTGTAATCTTATACGTATAATTTTGAACTAAATTCAGAACCGATTTAGAACCAATTTTTTTTTTCACTAGAATTTGTAAACTATTACAGTACAATTCAAACAAAAAAAGGTGTCCATTGTTAAATTAAAAATCACAAGGGAAAATGTCCAACAAAATTAAAACAATTCATTGAAGAAAATAAAATTTCAATACATAATATATTGTACCAACTTCATCAAACTTGTCCACAATTATTATAAAACAACAATTTAAACTTCAACTTCAATGAGAGGATGCGCGTCATCTGCTCCAGGCATAGCTAAAATATCTGAACCAAAAAAAATGAAAGTTAAAATTAATAACCTCAAACAGACTCTTCTTTGAAATAAAACACCTTTAGGAATAAAAGATATTGAAGAATAGTACTTGATTCAATGACATCCATTGCCTCTATCTCCTCCAACTCCTTCTCAAAATTGACCATCCTGTGTTCTTTCCGCAACCAATCACGACCACAAACAATAGCCTCGACCATTCTCAGAGATAATGAACTCTGATACACATCAAGAACACGGCTTGCAGCACTAAATGTTGACTCTGAAGCCATAGTAGAGACTGGCACAGCCAACACATCTCTAGCAATCAAAGAAAGTGTAGGAAACCTTGCTGCATTTGTTTTCCACCAATGGAGAACATCAAATTTACTATCATTTTTATCACAATTCTTCTCAAGCAAGTACTTTGGTAGCTCTGTCTTGTCCACAACAATTTCATCTTCCTCATTTTCAACAAAATAAGAATTCAAGAATGAAGCAGCATCTACAGTAACATCGCCTTCTATCATATCATTCAAATTCAAATCCAAAGGCTGACTTGAAGTGTCTCTGCGTCGTGATACAAGTGATGAACTATAAGACACAAACATCACCTCCAATGTCTTTTCTACCTTCTGAGACAAATCCTTAGCAATACTCTCACCATAAGCATTCTCAAAAATTTTAGTAACATCCTTCAACTTGAATCTAGAATCAAGAACACAAGCAACCAAAATAAGCAAATTCATATTACCAACGTTTGACCAATACTTGTCATACTTCATCTTCATTCCCACAGCTATCTCTCGTATCCCATGATCAGAATCGTAACGCATCCGAGCAATGAATGCCCCAACACCAGCAATCTGACGCAAATACTCATTTCCAGTAACATAGAAAGACCCAGACAATGCAATGGTTGTATCGTTGAAGACTTTTAAGAAAGGAAGCAACTTAGAAACAAAATCCCAATCTGAGGCCAATGGTAGCTTTTCTTTAGTTATCTCAGCTATATAATTCTTATCAGACTCCATCAAATCATAAGCTCTTCAAAATTTTAGTGCAGCAACCAACATTAGATAAGTGGAATTCCACCTAGTCTCTACATCTAAACAGAGCAAACTCTTACTTTCTATCCTGGCCAACTCAACACAAGATCTAAACTTCTGAGACCTACTAGGTGAAGACCTCACATATCTAAACAGCAGCCCTGATTCTAGCAATATGTTCATTGTATGCTTTCAATCCTTTTTTCACAACCAAACTCAAGATATGAGCAGCACATCTCATATGCAAGAAGTCACCATTCATCAATGCTCCATTCTAACTATTCAATTGCTTTTTCAATGTAGATATACCATTATCATTAGAGCTAGCATTATCTACAGTTACAGCAAGCACTTTCTTAATGCCCCACTCCAACAAACACCTCTCCAAAGTATAAGCAATTAAAGCACCAGTGTGATTGGCAATTGTACAAAAATTGATGATCTTTTTGTTAAGTACCCAATTCTCATCAATAAAATGAGCTGTAACACACATATAATTCAAATTCTGAATTGAAGTCCAAGTGTCAGTGGTAAGACAAATAGCAGAAGGTAATTTCTCAAAAAAAGCTTTCAACAATTTCCTTTCATTTAAAAATATCTTACAGCACTCACTTGTAATAGCTTTGCGTTTAGGTATCTTAAACAAAGGCTGCAACTCTCTACTATAGGCAATGAATCCTTCATTTTCCACAAAGCTAAATGGTAACTCATCAATCAAAATCATCAAAGCCAAAGAATACTTATGCCTCTCATAGCTATACCCAGGTGTAGATGGTGGCGAAACCCTTGTTCTTTTTGGTCCTTTCCCTAAGTTGGCCCCCAATTCCAATTGCTTCCTCTTTGCCTCAATGTTGAAAGGATACTTTTGACATCTACTGAGATGATTAATCAAACAAGAAGTGTCATTTTTAGTTGCACAAGACAAACTTGTTCCACAATACAAACGCTTGGCTCTCTGAGCTTTCGGAGGAAATTTGACTTCCATTTCACAGTGTGGCCAAACTCAAAAATGTTTCCCTGAAATACCAGCTTCTCTTTTATGCTTCTTACCTTGTGTACTACTCAAAGGTGCAGCAGAAGCTTGAGTGTCACCTCCTTGAGTGTCACCCCCCTTAGATGGAATTCCATCCTCCAAGCAAGTAACATCATCATCACTATCAGCCTCAGCCATCTACAAAAACAGTTCTGAATATTCAATTATGTAGAAAATCTAGCATTCTGATAATGCATAGAATACTCAGTGGTAAAAAGAATATCCAGAAAGTAGAAACCCAATGTGGAGCAACTTAGCTAATCCTAATAAACCAGAAAAAAAGAAACTTTAATCAGCCCTCAAAAGAAACAAAGACTGCCATAAAGCTTATCAAACAAAGGTTCATGAAAAGAATGCATTTTAGAGGACTTTATAAACCTGCTAAAGCAATGCTCAAAGTAGTAGCTATTAGTCCTAAAATTCAAGAAAAAATCAGACCTGATATACCTAGCTTGAAGCTATTTTCAGACCACGGATTCTATCCTCAATAATTTGACTGCTTCAATTCAAATCCAAGAGTGTTCCAGACTTCCAGCTAGACCCCCTGCAGTTTGCTCAAGACAAAAGAGACGAGAAGGGTAAGAAAGAGGGAAGAAAGGATTTCGATCGTCATTACTTCTAATAGATTTTATAAGCATGCTTAACACATGCTCAAAGCAGCGGGTATACCTAGTTTGAAGCTATTTTCAGAGACAACCAAAAATCCATTTAAGTCAACTAAGTTCTGGTAGCAATAAAAATGCTTAAAAATAGCAATCCATTTAAGTCCAAAACAGAACAATCAATAGCAATTTGTAGGAGCTGTAGGAGCTGCTTTGAGCTGTAGGAGCTGTCAAAGAAGATGATAGTACCCTTTGTTTTACAAGCAATTTGCGCCATATTAAAAATAAACAGATTATGGGATAATAACAACATTTAACAAGCTAGGAACTCAAATTAGATTATATAAAGGATTACAAAAACAGGCACACAGATTTATCAGAATACCCATTTAACTTTTCTATACAATCAACCAGCAAATTAAATTAATATTGTTCTACAAATTTCTGCATTTTATGATCAGTATGTTTTTACTGTATCCTAGAACAAGATATATATATATATATAATATATAAAAATACGTATACTCTCTATATTCCTCTATCTTTTCTCTCAGGATTAAAAAAAAAGGTAGAAAAAGTTCCCTACAGTAAACCAACCTATAGTAAAGTTTTCTATATGGGAGTGGCTGTTAATATACACGGCCTCACAATAAAAACAGGTTAATTACATATACTCCACAGAAAGATCAAACCTTTGTAAGAAATTCAACTCTTCTTCTATCGCATATATCCAATCCAACAATCTTGCTTAATACCAGAAGTATGGCAAATACCTTTATCATCATCAACTTAAAAGCTTTAATAAACTTCCCTCTCCATGCAAATGATCATGCACAATAAAGCCCACCTCCAAGAAACTAAACACTAAGAGTACCAATTCATCCCGGAGACTTGATAAGGTTCTCTTTTAAAAAAAAATGAAAAAAGAGAGCAACTTTGTAGTAAGCACAGATTCCACCCTTCCCCCCTTCTTTCTTTCATGGTTAAATTTGTTGAATGGTCAAAGTAAAAGGGATGGGTGTTGAGTCAAATTGTCTTGTTCTTATTAAGGTTTTGGCAGTTGCAGGAACCAAGAGCTCCTTATATTTTAGAGTCAGAATGCAATTCATAATACATAAATAATGTACTTGCATGCATTGATACATTTAGGACTAGAAATCAAAATCAATTAATTCTTTTCATTGACTGGTTAGAAAAAAGTAGAGTCGTTCATCACAATTCAAGAAAACCAAGTGATACTAATAGCAATACACCTAGAAAACCCTCGTCCTCGGTCCTTCCCCACTCCCAAATCAAAACCAAGTGATACTAAGAACGGTATCTATGTCATCAAATCAAAAATTAAATGAGTAAATAAAAAAAATGTCCATACCCATGAGCAAGATGAGTAGCAATGGCAATATTGATTAAATAAGGGGTCCAATTAATTCGAACCTTTTGTGGGATTTGAGAGCACAACCTGAAAATTGGAGATGAACAGAGACAGAAATCAGAAAGGCCCACTCAGAAATTTCTACAGCTGAATCCCGGAGCTTTGTTGGGAGCGAAAAATTGAAGGAGGAGCAGGACATCCAATCAAAATTGGTGGATTCAATTGTTGATAGAGATTTTGGGTAATTTCTCACCAGATTAGCGCATAAGTTTGAGTAGCCTTCCACTCCAAATCTCCAATCGAATAAAGGATCGACTCCAATCAGATGGCGGACGAGATACCTTTTCACTCCAATCAGATGGCGGACGAGAAGAGGTAGAAGACGAGTCGCCGGTTGAAGTGAAGAATTCA
This sequence comes from Oldenlandia corymbosa var. corymbosa, assembly GCA_949775105.1. NCBI lineage: Eukaryota > Viridiplantae > Streptophyta > Magnoliopsida > Gentianales > Rubiaceae > Oldenlandia > Oldenlandia corymbosa. The sequence goes on from OX459123.1 coordinate 6,395,123, forward strand.
AGAAAGGATCGACGACGGCCACTTCCTGATCGGTGACGGAAAGTGAAGAAGAAGTGAAGAAGTGAAGCTAAAAAATCTGCTCAAAAAGGTGAACCCAAAATTGAAGTCTAACCACGGTTAACGGATGGAAATAAAGTCCGAAATCAAACCGAAACCGATCCGATCCACAGCATAAACTAACCGTTCCGAACCGATCCGGAAACCACGGTTCGGATCGGATCGGATCGTCGGTTTAACCCGAACCCGCAGATTAAATGTGCAGCCCTATTTTTAATCGCTTTGTATTTGAGCGAGGAAACAAGATCAAGCTTCATTTAGAAAGAATTTGTTGACAAAATTTCATAATGTCATCTTTGAAAGTTGAATTGTATTCCTTTCGATACATGGAGTTTTGGAAAACAATGCGAAATACGAAATTGTTGCACATCCCTACAAGATCGAATTCAAGCAAACAACCATTGCAAAATTTTACAATAGTGTGGATTTTATATTGGTTCATGAGATTCGTTTTATTTTATTAATTAGATAATTGGTGGGACTAATAAAGCCAATACTACAATTAGTTAAAATAAAGTTTCATCTTATTATCATATTGTTCAATTGGGTTTCTTTACCTGAGATATTTAGGGCATCCTGATTATATATTTCTAAGGGCATCATGATTATATATTTATTAGTATGTTCATCAAATCATTCTTAATGTTTATTTTTTCCTTGAACTCATCTCTCTCTACCTCTTCAACGAAATCAATCTTTGTCAGAGTTCTTCAAACAAAGAAAAATTAGTTAGGTAATCAAAATCATGACATTGAACCGTAGTTATGCCTTGATTTATCTGTTATTTACATATTGGGCTGGCGTAAGAGTATGCGAATCTCTGTTATTATTTTGCATAGGCAAAGTTCCAACTCTAAAAGTAACGTCATTACACTTATCAAATTGGTTCATCATTGACAATGTTTGATAATCACAAAATTCTACGAATTCATATGAATGTACAAATATGCTCTAAATACAATAAAAATTTTCCTCTTCGATAATTTGGTAGTTGGAAGAAGAAGTAATAAATTACCAAAATTGGTCACTATAATCCTACAACACAAAAAGAGAACACCTATAAAAAAAATATCTTATAGCTAGGGACTTGATTATGGTTTTAGTGGTGACTTAATATGAATAGGCGGAGGTATATATGGTAATGTTCATTGTCTAATAGTCTGATAGGATGTAGATAATTTTTAGTATAGTTAATATTGGATAAATCAGTTCTTTTTGCACCTAAAAAAACATTAATTAAATTTATTGTTGAGAATAACATGCAATGTCCTTATTAATAATTATATTTTGTGCCCTGTCTTTAATCAAAATTTTGCCTAAATTCAAATCAAATACTTAGAAATCCCTTATAAAATTGTAGTATGTGACTACAAATGTTTCTATATACATTTTCTCAAAATCCAACTTAAGTCTTTCTTAATCTTACATATCATTGGAAATAAATACAAGTTAACAGAACGTACTAAACCATAACTCTCTTAGCCTTTTCTTTTAAATTATTTGATAAAATAGTATCCGAAATTTTTGAGTATTACAAATAATAGAGCAGTCAACAAGATTCTGGTGGAGGGCACTAGATCATCTGTGCTATTTTCCTGTGACATTGTCTATTGCACAATCCAATTATTCTTTATAAATCATATAATTTATATTAATGCATATACTTTTTTTGGTAAAACATAAATGTATTGATTTCACTGATGGATCCAGGGTGGGGGCCCTGGGGGCCATGACCCCCGCTAGGCCCGCCCTAGACCATATATGTACATGCTATTTTTATTTTTATTTTATATTTTCTCTGTTTTTTTCCCACGGTAGAGTCCAACTACCATGCTGTCTTTGAAGCTTTCATCTAATTCAAGTGGAATTTTTTTTTTTTGAGTGGTCTAAGGCATCATGTTTTGCGTCATATTTTGTAAAACTGCATTTATCATATGGTTTGAAAATTTTTAATTAACTCCTTGTTTCTGTATTATTAGTGTGTACAACTAATGTCTACAAATTTTACGGTTTTTTTATTATTTTAAATGTAAACTTTTTGTTACGTTTTTTTATTAGTTTTTGTATAACATTATAAATGATAAAGACTCATCACTAGCTTGTTTAAACTACTTAATAATCTTAAAATTATTCTTGTAAACGTTGAGTTTTTTTTTTTTTTGGTTTGAAATTATATTTTTTAAATGTTGCCATATACAATACTCCATCCGTCCCTAGATAATGTACAGTTTAAATTTTTATTTTTTGCATATTTAATATTAAAAAAGTGAAAATTGAACCGAACAACTATTACCATACAGCTACAATATTTCCTTTACTTTGATATTTTTATATTAATTAATGTGGCTCCCTCTGTATTTTCATTCTAGATCCGCTACTGATTGATCTTCAAAAGAGTCCGTATTTACACCAAATAATATCCGATGCTTACTGGTTCACTATCAAACTACTATATACATAAATCTAAGGAAAAGGAGCTTTCAAATTTTTTCTTCCTTAGCAGACTTTTTACTGCCCATACAATGCTCAACCCTCCATAATACTTCTTGCTTAATCTGCTCTAGCTAGGATCACCTCTGCAGTTCTTTCGTTCCTTGAAAATACCCTGTAATTTCTATTCTCCCATATGTGATACACTGTTACAGCCATTGCAGCAAACATTATCTGCCTCTTTAGCTTCTGATGTTTCCACCATATCAACATCAAGTTCCTCCAATCCATCTGATTAATTGTCAAACCCTGCAAAGCTAGCCATCTTCCCACCTCCTTCAACAACTTAGAAGGATATGTACATTCAAAGAAGAGATGGACAGAAGTTTCTAGCTGACTCTTACAAAAGATACATTCTAAAATATCTGTCCACAAATTCATTTTACAGAGTCTATCCTTAGTGAGCAATCTATTATGCCAAAACAACCATAGGATAAAAGAATGCTTTGGCACATTATATCTTGCCCAAATAAAGGCAGCAACAAGCAATTCCTCTATACTACCAATCAACCAGTTATAGCCAGAAGTGAGAGTGAATTTACCAGAGCCAGTATGCTTTCATTTCACCCCATCAAATTCATTTTTAATGCTATCCTTCACATTCAGAATCCATTTCCAATGCTAGCTGGAGCTTTTTCAGCCTGGATTTGCTAGAAATCTTGCTTCTCTATATAATGCTCATGGATCCATTTGATCGACAAGTTGTCTTACTTGGCTGCAATCCACCATGCTTGATTATAGCAGCGTCATTCCAAATCTGAACATCTCTAGTGCTCAATCCTCCGTCTTTCTTCCTCCTACATACTTGTTCCCAGTTTACTAGAGGCAAGATGCTTCAATTTTCTTTGATATCCCACGAGAAGCATTCACATATTCTATTTATCTGTTGAGTTACACTATGTGGTAATAAAAATACAGAAGCCCAAAAGTTATTCATAGCTAACAACACAGAGTTGACTAACTGTAACCTTCATGTGTAACTGAGATGCTTTGTAATCTAGCATTTGATTTTAGCAGTAATCTTTTGGATCAGAACTTCATAATCTGCTTGGTTCCACTTCCTTAGGGATATGGGCACTCCTAGATACTTCATTGGAAATTTTTTCATTCTAAATCCTGTGATACTGCACAGGTGAGCCTTAACTTCCTCTGCAATTTCTCCGAAAAAGATTTCAGACTTGGCTGTGTTAGCTACCAGTCCAGTTATTCCTGCGAATCTTTTCAACACTTCCACGATTTTAGAGACTATATAAACGTCAGCCTTGCAGAAGATCATAAGATCAAATGCAAAGCACATGTTTGTTAGTTTCAGCCCTTTAAATTCTGGATGGAACTTAAATATTTTGTCCTCCGCAGCTTCTGACAGTAACCTTGTGAGGTATTCCATGACAAGCACAAACAACAATGGAGACATGGGGTCTCCTTGTCTCAAACCCCTCTTACCCCGAAAAAACCTACAATTTTCACTATTCAATGACAGGGAAAAAGAACGAGTACTAACACATTCTAGCACTTTTTGAGAAGAAGATTTAGGAAATCTATATCCATCTAACATCTCTTCTATGAAGCAGCACTCAACAGAATATGCTTTTCTCAAATCTATCTTTAACATACACGTACCGCTGATGTTTTTCCTTCCATTCATTCTATTCAAACCCTGAGTAAGTAGTATGTTAAGAAGTATTAATCTATTACTTATAAAGGCACTTTGTATTTTTTCGACAAGACCAACTAAAACAGATTTTAATCTATTCCCAATAATTTTCAAAATGCATTTATAGACCATATTGCAACAAGCAATGGGCCTATATTCAGATGCATTCTGTGGGACATCATTTTTCGGAATAAGTGCTAGAATTGTTGAGTTTACCTGTTTCAGAAGATATTATAAATGTGTATTTTCGATGTAGGTTATTTTCATATTGTTAGTTTATTTTTGAGTGAACCACAAAACAAGTCACTTAACTATCATCAATCAAATTTATTCCCGAAATAGGTGACCATACTAAGCCAACAGTTATTCTGTATATAGGCCATCAAATTTATGGTATTCTGTAAAGCTGATCTGCCAACAGTTAGGACCATTATGACTGTGTTTAGTGAGTTCTCAAATACTACGGGTCTAGTTGCAAATATCTAGAAGTCCTCAATCTACATTGGGGGTGAAGGGTTACATGAACAAGCTGAATATTGCATACTTAACGGATTCTCTGCTGGTACCTTTCCAATGACCTATCTTGGTGTATCTCTTTCCCCAAAAACAGTGGTCACAAGTAGTTGTCAGGACATTATAAACAAGATAGTTGCTAGAATAAAATGTTGGAACACCACACACCTCTCTTATGCTGGTAGGTTGCTCATAGTAAATTATGTTTAATGTCGATGCATTCTCACTGGGGTTCCATGTTGATTTTGCCTCAAAGCATTACTACTATGGTGAATAGAATATCTCGAGAATTCTTGTGGGGTGGCAAATATGAAGGTAGGATGCTGTCTCTCGTTACCTAGGAAGAAGTGTGCAAAAAGAAGCCCATGGGTGGACTTTAGTTGCTGTGACGAAGCAGGTCCGACAATTGACTCAACACAAGGAAGCACTATGGGTGAGATTGATCCATGGAGTGTACATCAAACCGTCTAATATCTAGGAAATACAACCAAAGGGAGACTCTAGTTGGCAGTGGAAACAGCTCCTGAAAGTACAGGATCATGTAAAAGAAGGGTTTGAAGGCCATAAATGGAAAGGTAAAAGTAATGGGTAATACACTATAGCATCTGGTTATCATTGGCTCACTGGTGGAGGAGTGCAACTTAAGGTAACTAGAGGATTTGGGCATGTAATAATATACCTAAACATGCTTTTATGGTATAGTTAGTTTGGAGGGTAGACTACTCACCAAAGACAGATTAGCAAACATGCACTTGAATGTGTCTGACAGAAATTGTTTGTTGTGCAAGGAGAAAGAATAAACAGTGAACCACTTATACTTTGCATGCAACTTTGCCAAGAAAATGTTGGATTTGCTAAGTGGATGGTTAAAATGCATAAGGATTAGTCAGCTGTGACAGAGATGGCTGGATCAATGGCTGAATATATGGAAGGGACGGAAGTTAAAGAAAAGGAACTTTATAGCAGTTTTTGTGGCATGCTTGTATCACCTGTGGGATGAGAGGAATAAGAGACTGTTTGATTAGGTGGATAAAGCCCCTGAGAAAATTCTCAGATTCATTCAACAGGAAGTGAAAATCAGGTTCAAGTTTTGGAAGAAAAACAAGTGCCCAAGCTTGGAGATAAAAATTTTGCAGCAGTTCTTTCCTGGTTTTATATATTAAGATGATACTACTAAAATGTCACTTGTAGTTGGTTCTGTATGACCTCTAAAACTTTGTAATGGTTAGATTGAAACTGGTCCAGCATGTATTATGGGCCTCATTGTTTAGTGACTATGTATATATATTTACTTTTTTCACCAAAAAAAAAAAAAAGAAAGTTGTGACAGAAATTCATTTTTCACATGCTTTTGGGTTTACGAGTATTTTCGTCGTTTTATATTTTTTAAATTTTTTTAAGTTTTTTTTTTTTACTCTCCTTCTCATACTTATTAACTTGTACTACCTCCGTCCTAAAAAATAATCCACATTGAGTTTTCAAATTTGTACTAAAAATAGTACAAAACTTAAAACTCAATGTGAATTAAAAATATGTTGGTATTAGTATAATTATTAAATTTCACAATTAATTTATCTTTTGTATTTTAACTTATAGATTATAATTTTTTTTAAAAAAAATAAAATTAATGAAGAAGAAAAGTTTCAGTTGAAGTGAATAAGAAAATTAATAGTTAACCATTTTAAACCCAAAAAGAAAACTCGAAGAATCAATTAATTTACACCCAAAAAGAAAACTCGAAGAATCAACTAAGACAAGTCATTTTTTCTAGGTTATTTTGGGAATTAAATCGCTATGGAAAGGTATTTTTCACATGTTTTTGGGTCCAAGGGTAATTTTATCATTTTGTATTTTTCTTAATTTTTTTAATTTTTTTATTTTTTCTGTCAAATTTTTTCTTCTTATAACTTGTATATATTTGTACAGTACACCCTCTTTGTGTGTTGTGACTTTCTAAACCTAGTTCATTAGTTTCTCTGGTTTTTTAAAAAAGATATATATATTCTATTAGTATAATTATTAAATTTCAAAAACTAATTTACTTTTTGGATTTTAATTTCTACATTATAAAAAAATTTTGAAAATAAAAAAGTAAAATTTCAGTTGAAATAAACGCAAAAATTAATAATTAAATTCGAGTTGAAAATAATTAAATAACTTAAAAGAAATAATTTCTCTTAACTGATTCTTTTTATTTTTTAAAATTTAAAATGATAAACTATTAATTTTTATATTTATTTAAACTCTTTTTTTTCTTTATTACCTTTTTTTTAAAAAAAAATTATAATCTAAAAGTTAAAATAAAAAATATAGATTAATTTTTTGAATTTTAGTAATTATGACAGCACAAACATATAGAAGTTAAGAAGTATAAGAAGAATATTGTAAAAAGAAATTTAAAAATATAAAATGACAAAAATACCCCTAAATCCAAAAGCATGTGAAAATGAATTTCCGTCACTACTTAACGGTCAAAATTAATAAAATGACCTCGGATGGATTTTTAGGATTCTATGGTGGCTATTTTGGGAATAAATTTGATTGATGACTTGTGAGGGAATTAACCAATAGCTAAATGACCTGTTTTGTGGTTCGCCCTTTATTTTTTTGTATCAATATTTAAAATTTAACAAATTTGTCTATTTGTATTAAATTTTTTAACTATGAAAATTAAAATAAATAACTCATAACTCGAAAAAATTGAAATCCTTACTTTTAAAATATATAATTTTGTAAAAGATTGTGAATATTGTAAATATTAACACAAATGACAAAATTTATATGACGTTATTGAATGGTACAATAGTGAGTGTCAAATGAATAGACATGTGCTGCTTGGTGGAGGGATTCATCTACTTTTAATTAGCCATTTTGGTGTTATTTTAATTGATTTGGGCATTTGTTTCACTCTACTAATTCACTGTTGCCAAGTGCCTTGAAAACTATGAAGGAAAAAGAAAAGCAAAAATTAGAGGGAGTAATTAGTCTGTATTGTTTACATTGGTGACCTTGCAAACATGAAAAGAAAAAAAAAGTAGGGATTAGTAAAAGGAAATGATATCGAAACTTATATTTTGGTTTGGAGTGATTTGAAAAGCAAACCACTGACTTTATAAATCTAAATCCTTGACAACTACTCCTTCTATATTTTCAACCACTGTCAAAACCTTTGTTAGTAAGTAGGAGTATGATAATAGTGTTGGTTATACTTTTTGTGTTGGGGTCAATTAAGAAATGATTAGAGGATGAACTCTTATCATCATTATGTATGTTTGTATCAATCATGAGTAGAGTGGGTTGTTCACTTCATCATCTGGCAGACCAATCATAGTCCACCTGCTTCCATTCCTTGTTTAACATTATTTTTTAGGACACACCCCATGTTCAGAAGCTCAGAATTTTGGAGAAACTGTACAACTTTTCCTTTTATCAGTTTATCCTAAAAACTTCCATTTGTTAATTTCTTTTCCAACTGGGTTGTCACTAACAATAATTCATCTCAAAAAGTTGCCTTTTTCCAAAATGGATATTGCCACGAGTAATCAATGCCAGATTTGCCAAATGCCAACACCCTTTTTACCATAATTATTGCAACTTGAGTACTATGATAGTATCATTCATTACTGTATTCAATCGACTTCTACCCCGTAGAAACAAACTGTAGAATAAACCTTATACAGAAGTACGACTTCATAAAGATAAATAAAAAACAGAAGTTTCAGGTCGTCATTCATTACCAGACATCAGTCCCAACTTCCTTTCGATTCCTGGGGTCACCCATTTATTTGGTGCTACCTAAAGCTCAAATCTTTGGTGTTCTTTTTCTTCGCAGAACTAATTCTTTTCAGTTCTTTGATTTAGGTTTTTCTTTTAGCAAAGTGTTCTCAAAGAATATGGAATAGCTCTTTATTCTTCTTCTTTTTTTTTTGTTTAATGTAAAGCCTTTGTTCTTAGTGTCAAAGAAGTACCCCTTTTGATCTGTTTAATTTTTCGTGCCAATCTGAAGTTCTGATCTGAAGCTTGAAATTGGTTTTGGGCGTGACCCTCTAGCCCTTCTTCGCATCTGTTTAGGATTTTTAGTAGAAAGAACAACTCTTTCAAGTCCTGTATGAGATTTATGGTTCTCATACAGGGGGAGTCTTGAATATCTCCATCCGGGATCCCTTCAAAGTGATGCATTTTGGAGCTCCGAGAAATGGCTGCTTTAGTTCCTGGAGTGCTTTTGAAGCTTTTGCAGCATATGAATACAGATGTAAAGATTGCTGGGGAGCATAGGTCATCTTTGTTGCAAGTGGTGAGCATTGTGCCTGCACTAGCAGGTGGAGAGCTCTTTCCAAATCAAGGGTTCTATTTGAAGGTATCTGATTCTTCACATGCCACTTATGTATCTTTACCTGATGAACAACATGATCTTATACTTAGTGATAAAATACAATTGGGCCAATTTCTACATGTTGAGAGACTTGAAGCAGCATCACCCGTGCCTATTCTTAGGGGTGTTAGGCTAGTGCCAGGGAGGCATCCCTGTTTAGGGACCCCTGAGGATATAGTTGCCACTCATTCTTTAGGTTTTCTCAGTAATAATGCTAGTGTGTCCTCTGGTACCAAGCCACTGGATAAAGGAAAATTGCCTGCAAAGGTACCAAGCAATGAGAATACTGGGACAAGGGATAGTAAAGTTACGAATATTAGATCAAATGCAAGCTCTAAAGAGGAGAAAATTGATAGTAAAACTCCTAGATTGGTTCGATCTAAGTCCCAGTTAACGAAGCTGAATTTGAACTTATTGGAAAAGAAAGAATCTTTAGGGAAATTGAAGACTTCCAATTCAAGATCAATACCATCATCCCCAACGAGTTGTTATTCATTGCCTACTTCATTTGAGAAGTTTGCCAGTGGACTTAAGCAGCAGGCGAAGGTAAAGGGTTTGGATAGGTTGGACAAGGCAACTGCTAAGCTCGGGTCGGTGGAGAGGGCAAGTTCTGTTCAAACGGTGAGCCTGTCCACAAAGAAAGCTTCAGCAGGGAAATTAAGCCGAAGTAGTGTACTAGGGATTGACATGGGGCCAAAGTCATTGAGGAAGAGCTGGGAAGGCAATATGGATCTGAGGAGCAGGGAAAGCCCCAGGATGAAACTTGTTAAGAATGATTTGAAGTCAGAAGCTCGGAGTACTTCTGTAAGTTTCTTGACGTAGAGATCCTACTTTGCATTTCTAATTCTTCAATGGAAACCAAAAGCGTTTTCAAGCTTTTAGGTTTGGATTGATAAAAAACAATATGTAGTGAACATCTTTTCTGTGTGTGATGTTATTTATAAATGTCAGGTTTGGGATTGTTCTTGAAAAAGGCAACTCCATGCTTTTTGTTTCTGGTTAACATAGAGTTCCCTTAACTTGTCTGTCTAAATACAGAAGGAAGTGGCAATTCTTACAAGAGTAATCGTTAATTATTTAATTTGGTTTTGAAGCTCATGTTTCTGTTGTGCTCAAGTCTTGGTTGTATTAATTTGTTCTCTGTGCAACTAACTCAAAACTTAACTTGTGATTACTAAAACCTTGCAGGCTCCAAGAAAATCAACCAGCGAGAGGCTACCATCTAAAGAAGAGCAGAAAGTCAATTCTGCTAAAACATCAAAATCTGAAAATAGTAGTCACCCGTCTGCAAAGAAAGTTAATGCAAATGGAGATCTTGCTGAAACAGAGAAGTTGACTAAGCAGAAGACCTCTGCTGGAAGGAAATCATCTGATGCTGGTCTTGGACTAGATGGGCAGTTAGTCAAGGTTCCTTTAAGTAATCAAAGGTTTACAGATGCAAGTGTTTCATGGACTTCGCTACCATCATCCATCTCAAAGCTTGGAAGGGTATGATATATGTAAACTTTTCATACTTCTTTGGATTTCCCTGGTCTTTCGTTGGATCCTTAAACTTTCTCCTGCAAGTCTGGTGATAGAAGGAACTTTAGTGCTCTTCCCTATGAGCTGAAAAATCCAACCTATCAGAATGTGGCCTCATTTTGTTTTAAAATGGGGCTGTATCAACTAAAAGAAAGGAATGAAGGATTTCATTTGGGTACTCTTGATGTTAGAGGTGATATTAGGAGATTTGCTAAGAGTGTCTACATAGATTGTGAATCATAATCAAATGAGAATCTCTTGCTGAAATAAACAATATACACGAACTTAATAATAGATTTTCGTTGATACTTTGGTCAGTACTAAATTTGTAGTAATTTTGGTTTGCTCTTTGTTGCGCTTTGATGTGTGGTGGTCCAAAAGTTTTCTTTGCAAGTTGACTCTCAGATTTTTCAGAGAATCGTCTTTGTTTCTTGTTTCATAGTTTTCCTGCACTAACATTGTAGGATGAACTTTTTGAGTCCCTAGCAAATTTGTCATTGATCTTTTATCCCCTGATTGGTGCTCCTCTGAGACTTACATGTCCAATCACGCTGAGTTTGCATTTACTTACAGTGAAACCAATAGAGTATCTGTGAAATTGGCTGATGTCTTCTTAGGATTTGTAAGTTGAAATCAAGGTTGTCTGTTTGTGCTTGGCAGGAAGTCTTGAAGCACAGAGACGCTGCACAGGCTGCTGCAATTGAGGCAGTGCAAGAGGCTTCAGCTGCTGAGAGCTTACTTCAATGTATAAGGTATTTCTTGGCCTGTAATTTCTCTGGGTTTTGTAGTCAGATATGCTTGGTTTTCTAAATTCTTCTTATTACACCCTGTGTTTTATTTAGTTGGTTACTTTTATTTTCATGGCTTTTGTTTACTAATATTGCAAAGAGCATTTATGTTTCTAACCAAGGGAAAGCAGCATTTATGTGCCCTTGCAAAGCACTAAAACATTACTTGAATAAGTTCTATTAGGTTATGTAATCTTTCATTTCCCTTTGGAGAATGAACTTTTTCAGACAATAAGCATCAACAATAATAACAACTAAGTCTTTTGGCGATTTATTGACTTAAACAGTAAAGCTAATTTGATCATGATTCACCCTTCCATTTCCGGGATAATGAACCTAATCTCCAGTCCAGAATACTAACTTTTAGCTTTTAAAACATAGGAAATCTAAAAATTAAAAAAAATTAATGCAAAGCTGCAGTCTACTCGAATTTCGAACAACCTTGACAAGGACAAAAAATCAGAATTAGTATTTAACAAAGATAGAATATTCTGGCATCGAATATCCTTAAAAGGATACCTGAAATTTGTTCTCCAACAGTTCTTTCATAGATCCTAACAAAGCTTGGGTTAAACTGGTGGAATCCTTTATTGGTGTATTTACTTGAGTTCCTTTATGTTGCACCACTTGACAAAGGACAAATTCGGGACTAGTATCTAACAAACATAGTATATTCCGGCACCAGATACTCTAAAAAGGATACCTGAATTTCGTTCTCCAAATTTTCCTTTGTAGATCCTAACAGAACCTGGGTGCATCTCATCAGAATCCTTAATTGGTGGATTTACTTGAGTTCCTTTGTGTTGCACTACTTGACTGAAAGAAGGCTGCATTTGTTAAATTTATGTAAATTGTATCAATCTAGATATGCCTGTTATTTTTACTTCCTCATGTCATGGAGGAGATAAGGTTTTCATTTCTTTGAGGAGTTTTCATTCATGTAATAAGAGTGGCGCTAGATTTCTCCGTTTCTCTACTGGTATGACACTTTCTCTCAAGATTTTACCCTTTGGGTGCTGTCAAAGGGCAAAACTTTTATTCAACGGCAGTTACAAGTGATATATTTTTGAAAAACAAACGGCCATGAGTTTTGTCTCTCATGCTGTATTTTTTCCATGAGATGTGCAGAAATCTTCTGTGGTTGGACTTTAACAGTGTTACCTAGGTCAGATTCATGCCTGGTTGTCTAAGTTTTTCTGATCTAGATTGGATAGGCTTGGTACGAAGCCCAGTGGAGAATGGGCAACTACGAAAGTGTGTCATTAATCGAGAGAAAATATTTTGATAATTTTACAAAGTAGACATGAAAAGATTATGCAAATTATAAGGAATTAAGGATGTTATGATTGAGTATATGAACCTATTGTAAACAGGTACAGAAAGGTTGACAAAGGAATAGAAAATTTTATTCTATTCATGTGGGGGAGATCTAAGATTCAAGATATACATTGATAAGAACAAGATGTGAATATAGTGATGAGAAATGTATGATATATGTTACACATTGATTTTTAGGATGCATGTGATTAAGGCTGATCCCAATATAACTTGACGGATATGAAAACAAAAGATGGATAGGAACAGTAAATAGCAGTTTTGCAAGATACTGATGAACCCCCAAATATGATGGACAATCATGAGAGAGCAGCTTTGGCATATACCTACCTATTTGAGATAGTATTTGGTTGGGATAGTATTTGATTGAAACTGATTGCAATGATTCCTTGCAAATTCACTGCTGAATATATGTTAAATTCAAGCATTATAAGTTTGATTGATCAGACACGACGAGCAAATGTTAATATAGAAATGTTGAGGAAAGCAATAAAATTAAAATGTTCCGCGATGAATACATTTAAGACTGAATATACCCCCCTGAAGAAATACTACAGTATAGAAGCACTCTGGTAGGTGTTAAAATTGGTGCTAATGTAATATATGTTATTTCTTAAAATACTTGAGATCTATCTTTGAGAAGAAATGAGATATTGATTATGTGTTATACATTAAATTTTAGCAGGACATAACAGTTGGAGAAGAGAATTCTCTATATGTTACTCCTTTTGGTTTAAAAGAATAATTAACTGCTATAAGAAAATAGAGTTGGTTTACAGGGTGTTGGGCGACTTACTGCAAATATGTACGAAATTGAGAATAGCCGAGATGGACATTTGATTGACTAGAAAGATTGGATATGTTTTATCCATAATAAATCAGCAACAATAATGAGGGTAGTCTCAATATCTGAGAAAATGAGAGTCGTATTTATAGACATGTGTGTAGGAAGAATTTGAATGCCCAATTATGGCAACTAGGGAAACAAAGGGGCTTTATATGTTAAACCTGAATGAGAAACAGTGGTTTGACAGACTGCAATTTAAAAATGGTCCATATAGTTAACATAACCTAATTGTCAGAAGGCTTTTTGCTGTTGTATTCTAGTAGTCAACAATGTAATTATTCTTTAGGGAAAGTCAGGTAAAGGAAGCACTAGTTTCCGAAGGAGCTCGACCATAAGAGAGAGGAATGAAAGGAAGGAGGCGCAGTAAGTAAAGAAAGTAGGTACGACAGAAAGAGTTGGGTTTTAGAAGCGTTTTCAATATTCTTCTTTTTTTGTATTTGTTTGATGAGAAATGCAAGTCTGTTTTGTCCACTGTCTTTTTCTTTTGGATAATGGTCTAGGTGTCAACAGATCATCAAGTTGATTTGATTTTATGTGTGATTGTTATTAGTCAGAAGCATGTTTCAACCATATTGCTATCAGTTCTTCATTTTTATGTTTTCTCCCCTTTGTTCTTTCTCTTTTTACCACTTCCAACTGCTTACAGGCCTACTGCAGTTTTTCGGACCTCCGTTAGCCGCTAGTATGAAAAAATGTAGAGAACATTTCATACTATCTCCCATAGTGGCCTTTCCTCTATCTAGGTGTGCTGTCTAGTGCTTCAGCATGAATTGAGCAAACATTGAGTTTGCTGTCTCATCATTCGTGACTACAATTTGTATTGTTTTTCTTTTGTTGGGTTGATTAGCATAATGCAATAGTAAAACTATTGAAATAGTTATTCCATAAGTGGAAGGTTGTTAGTTTAACTGATAGTTATAAGCACTAAACCATTCTTCTGATGTCAAATTCAGTCAAGTTCTTGGCTGATTTTCAATAGATTCAAGATAAAGCGAAAACTGTGCCGCTTAAAGAAGTTGGAGGTTAATTTTCTTTGTTTGGCTTTATCTTGAATGAATGAAGCAATCTTGATTTAAGAATGGGAGTTAATGACATTGAAATGTAAATCATTTTCGCACATCTTCTCATCATATATAGAGTTCTATTTTGGAGTAACTTTTCGTATTAATAAATTCCAGTCTCCTTATAAGCTGATTTCCAGTTGTTACTATTTGGTGAGAAGAAATCAATTTGCCACTCCAATTGTTAAATACATCTTGTTAATGAGGAAACATATTTTTGCTTGAACTACTTAACTACAAAATGGATTTCTATGCTGCTGGCTAGTTTCTGATCCTTCACCAATGACCACTTTGCAGCACGTATTCTGAGTTGTGCTCCTCTTCCAAAGAAGAAAATCCTCAACCTGCAGTGGAGCAATTTTTGAGTTTGTTTGCAAGATTGAATAATGCCCGCCTGGTGGCTGATGCTCTATCTAAAACTGTACTTATTGGTTCGACTTCGGATCCTGATGAAAACACCTCGGAAGAAGCTCAGAAGGTTGCATCAGAGAGACGTAAGCAAGCATCTTCTTGGGTCCATGCTGCGTTAGCTACAAATTTGTCTCCCTTCACCGTATGTAGTAAACGTGGAACTTCCATCGCAGTTTCTGCCTCCAATTCAATAGCTACTCCAAAAGCAATCCCTGCTAATCAACCCATTTTAGTTCTAGAAAACTCTTCGAAAAGTGCAGGCGGAAAGAACCAAGCTAAACCTAAACAGACCGTAGTTTCCAAGATCTTTCCATCTGGAACACGTCGTTTGGCAGATGGGACAGTTCCTAATCAGAAGGCAAGAGCTTCTTCCCCGCCGAGGGAATGGCATAAGGGAGAAGGACTGGATAATGCAGTTGACTTGGCTGACATATTGCGGGTGGAATCTCAAGAATGGTTCTTAGGATTCGTCGAAAGGTTTCTGGATGCCGATGTGGATGCTTCAACTCTATCTGACAATGGTCAAATAGCCGGCATGTTAACTCAGCTGAAGAGCGTGAATGATTGGTTGGATGAGATTGGTGCTAGAAAGGATGAAGAAGAGATGCCTCAAATCTCTACAGAAACCATTGAGAGATTACGGAAGAAGATATACGACTACCTTCTAACTCATGTGGAATCTGCTGCAGCAGCACTTGGCGGCTCACAATCATTGCCTAAAATTGAAGACAGGCCTAAAAGATAGTAAGTCCATTCAGAACTGTGCATGTTGTAGGAGCTTTATTTATACTTTTATGTTCAACTATCTCAGTTACAAAGCAGGGCCTTTCGACCACAAAGCGGTTTGAGAGGTTAAAAGTACTCTACTTGTATATAGTTATTGGATTCAAAATTTGCATGGAGTAACTCCATTACCATGAAATGGTTGATAGTTAAGATTTTTTTTCCCACATAAACTTTGTTTGAAACTCTTGAACTACAATATTGGAATTGTATTTACAAGAAAAACGAAAGATTGCAGTTTCCCTCAAACATGGGGTGTTTTTGCATGTCTTCCTACCATCAAACTTTTAGGGCATGTTTGTTTTTTTTAGTGTGTATTTTTAGCTGTTTTTTGTATAAATAATGTAAAAAGGTGTGTTGGAAATATAAAAAGGTATGCCGGGATGGGACAGTTATTAATATATTAATTTGAAAAAACTATAAAAAAATGAAACAATTGTGATAGCTTTGAGTTGTTTCATCAAATATGGAGCAAGTTGAACCATCGTCATATTTCAGGTAAAAATGTGTTCTGAATACTACTTGCTGCTTCACTGGCCTATAAATTTTAATTTTTCTTGTAATCTTGGGGAAAGTTTTGTTATTTCTTGTAATTTTCATTAATTTTTTATTATTAAAATTCTATACTATATCTGGTTAAAAGATTAATCGACCGAGGGAACCCTAAACTTCATACAATTCACATGAGCAAGTTCAATGAGCTATCAATTCTTGAAGTAAGAAGGTTTTTCGTTCTTGTTTATGTTTTTGTTCTTGTTTTTTTTTTTTTTCCCAAGTTCTTTGACAACCTAGTGGCGAAATTCAATCTTAGTTTGATCTATGATGGATTGATGGTCTTCCAAACACAAGTTTAACTCTATCACCATTAATCAAACTGCACTAAGAATGATTACATTTTATAAGACGCTATAACAGTTGAAAGCTTTTTTATTGTGACCAATAAAGTACTCCGTCCCATAATTATTATCTAGTTTTACTAAAATAAAAGATTTTATTTTTGGTCAAACTTAACTATATTTTATCTTAAACAACCGGATATACCCCTACATAAATAATTGTTTAACCACTAAGATTTTATGGATAATATTTTTTACTAAGGACAAATGTGTAACTTGATCCATAAAAAATCAAATTGGACAATAATTTTGGGACAAAAATTTTTGGACAAAGTGGACAATAATTATGGGACGGAGGGAGTATAAACTTAACATCCCCTTTGACCTATGAAACTAACACTCCCCTTCCAATATGCAACAAATCTTTCATTTCAGGGTTAAGTTCATGTTTTTCCCATATTGTATTTTTTCCCTCAAACAATAGTTTTATTTTATTTTATTATTCTTATTGTCTCTTTCAACAAATCTGTTAGAGAAAACACAAAAAAAGTCTAAATAACCGGAAAAAATAACATTCCAGAACCAAAAAAAAAAAAAAAAAATCACTTAAAATTGGTAGATTTGACTTCCAAAGGGCAGAAAACTCCCTAATAAAAGAGGATCAAAACAGGGACTATTAGAGAAGCAAAACTAAATAAATACTACTCTCTCTCTCCCAGAAAAATAGTTCAGTTTGAAAATGTATAACTTTTTTAATTTAGTCAACACACTAAATGTACAACTCATTTTATGCCCCTAACTTCCACTAATGCCCCTTCTAGTTATTTCTATAAGAGTGAACCTCAAAACGAGTCATTGAACTATTAGGTAATTCTAATACAGGTCATCAATCAAATTTATTTGTATAAAAGGTCACCTTACTAAGCAAAAAATTCATCCGAAATTATTCTCTTAATTTTGACCGGTAAATAGTGACGGAAATCTATTTTTCACATGCTTTTGAGTTTAGAGGTATTTTTGTCATTTTGTTTTTTAAAATTTTTTTTTTTTGAAAATTTTTTTTTCTTTTTTTTTCTTAACAATTCTTCTTCTTATACTTCCTAACTTGTATATATTGGTAGTATAATTCTAAATTTCAAAAATTTATTTTAATTTTATATTTTAACTTCTAGATGATACATTTTTTTTAAAAAAATTAAGAAATGAAGAAGAAAAATTCGAGTTAAAATAAACATGAAAATTAATAGTTTACCATTTTAAACTATAAAAAAAATTAGCTAAGAAAATTTGTTTGTTCTAGGTTATTTAATTATTTTCAACTCGATTTAATCATTTAATTATTAATTTTCACGTTTACTTCAATTTGAATTTCTGTTCTTTATATTTTTATATTCTAGAAGTTAAAATACAAATGACAAATTAATTTTTAAAATTTAATAATGATACTAGTAGTAACATATACAAGATAGGAAGCAAAAGAAGAAGATTCGTAAATAAAAATTAAGTAAAATATTAATATTTTAAATATATATATATATATAAATTGATGAAATTGTCCCTGGACCAAAAATAAGGAGAAAAATAATTTTCTGTCACTATTTAACTCCTAGAATAACTTAGGAGAAACAACTTCTCTTAGGGAAAAAAAAAATTATAATCTAAAAGTTAAAATACAAAATTTAAATTAATTTTTGAAATTTAGGAATTATACTATTAGCACATGTATGTTAGGAAGTGTAAGAAGAAGAATTGTAAAAAAATAAAAATTAAAAAAAAAAATTTCAAACAAAAACAAAAATTTAAAAATAACAACATGACAAGAATACCCCTGAGCCCAAAAGGATGTGAAAAATGGATTTTCGTCACTATTTAACGGCCAAAATAACATAATGATCTCGGATGAATTTTTTGCTTAGTAAGGTGGCCTGTTATACAAATAAATTCGATTGATGACCTGTATTAGAATTACCTAATAGTTCAATAACACGTTTTGAGGTTCATTCTTTCTATAAAAGTTAACTGCATCTACATTTATTTTACAACTTAAATTTGATTAAAATTTTTATTTCAAAAAATATTGACAATAGATCTTGATGGAAAGATCTTGTTACGTAGATTAATTTGATATATAACAAAAATTTTTAATTATTCATATATTAAAAGATATAATCATTTGAAAAAACGAGAGAAAATTAAAAAAAAAAATGAAAATTAAAGGAAGTGGACCATGTTTTCTTTACCACTACTCTTTTTGTTATTTAAGTCATTTCAATTCAATTAATTTTGACTTTTGTGAAACTGGACTATTTTTTTGGGACAAACTTTTTTTTATTAAACTGGACTATTTTTCTGATAGGAAGGAGTACAATTTTAAAATAGAGGGAGAACCTCCTCCTTCTATGTTTTGAAAAATTAGTGACAGTAAACATTAGCAAGTGTGAAAATCTTTCACATCTTGTGTTATAAATTGATCTTTAGTGAAATGATTATGTAGATTTTAACGTTCTATATGTGATGCAATATGATAAAATATTAAAATTCATATTTTAAAAAAAATAAAAAATGTAGTCCTCCCTAGATTTTAATTTTTTTTGGCGTCACTTTTTATATTTAAACATTTAACAATTTTCATAGTTCGAAACATGATTTTATTAATATTTCTTACTCAATAACTTGAAAAACCTAATGAATAAATGATTTATACTTTTGAAATATAAAAAAAGGCAGTGATTCCGCCAAAACAAAAATTAGCATCCATGGCAACTTTTATTAAAATACCCTCATTAATTAAACAACTTAAATTTAATCGTTTTAATTTTCACACGATAGTCCCTTCTTTTACACAATCGTCGGCGACTCATTTATACACATTCAGTTTCCATAGTAAACGAAAAATCCCAATTATAAAATTTTTTAGGAATGAAAAAGATTCTGTGATTGTGTTGGATTGGCTGCATTTGGTTATGATTATGGATCGGGGTTGCTTTCGAACCATGGAAGCCGAGATAGGAAATAGAAAATAATGGACCTAAAAAATTTTGGCCGTAACCTTGGGAGGAGGAGATGGCCAGAGGATTGCTGTATCTTCATTCTCAGGTGAACCTTATTTATGGAAATCTGACATCTAGCAATGTATTGCTAGATGAAAATACAAATGCGAAAACCTCATACTACGGCCTCTCGCAACTAATGTCTCCTACTGCTAATGCAAACATAATCGCAACTGGTGGAACTTCTCACCAGAAAATCGCTGGGAGAGACGATGAACAGTGTCGATTTACCTCAATGGGGAAAATAGCCGGAAAAAGCAAGAACGGTGTCGATTTATCTCAATGGGCTGCTTCCATTCTGGAAGAGGAATGGACAACGAAGTGTTTGACTTGGAATTGATGAGGCATGCTTCCATAATTGGTGGATTTGAGTGCTGTCAGAGGTGAAATAGTGAAAGAGATAAAAATAAATTATTCTTTTAAGATGTGTAATTATATTCATTCATTTAAAATTTGTTTTGGATGCTAAAAGTTGTTTTGGCATAAGGGTTATGATTATGAAACAAGCAATCATTACGCAAAAATTATGCCTTCTAATTTGTATACCTCTAACTCCTGTTATTGAAAACACATAACAAAAATCTCATTTCTAACTCACAAGTCACAAATATACCATGCCACGAGCACAAAATAGAAGCCACAAGAAAAGTCAATAAAAACCTAAAGTATGGAATTTGCAAGATTCGGAAGGGCAAAATAGGAATTCAGCATAGCTCACTTTTATACCGTCACAGATCAGTGAGGAGGAGGAACAAAGCAACAGTAAGCAGAGCCCACGATTCATTGAGTTCATCCACACTTTTCTCACAAATTCGTTTTGCTGCTCTCCAGGTACTCTTCTTCATCAATCATCCTCTCTCAATCTCTCTTTTCTACCATTAACGGGCATTGAAAAAAGCATCAAACTTTCGTCATGTAAATCTATCCAATCATTTACGGCCCTAGGGATTATGATTCTGTGGTTTTTGTTCGAACTGGTTGGGGACGGAATGATAGTTCTTTTTTTGCGTTTTTACGTGATATATTTTCTGGGTTTCTATGGAAAAGGTAGTTTCGAGATCTTTTGGACTCTGTGGTTAAATGTTTTAGGAGGTTAGGGTGAGTGGATCTTTGGGATTTTTTTTAAATAAAAAGTTTCGAATATTTATGTTTAGCTTGAAATTATGTTTCACGAATGGATGAACTGAAAAGGTTCACCTAGAACCAAATCGAGAAAAGGAGATTTCTTGGGGGGTTCTTTTTCACCCTTTTAAATAAATGTTCTGTGTTTGGTATTGGAAATTAGAACTTCATTGGATTTTTTGGCCTGAAAGAAGTTTACGATTTAGCTTAAATGAATCTCTTTGTCATTGCTTGAGCTCGGTGGATTGTGCTGGTTATGATTGCTGCCCTGTTTTGATGGTTAGTGTCAGCTTGGTCACTTTGACTGAAAATGTTTGGAGCTGGCGGAAGAGTGTTTCACAAATTGTTGCGGGAAAGGCTCCAGTCAGTAAGTTTCGACCTTACTGTTTTATTTCAGTTTTCCCTCTCTTTTATTTCTACCCAATAAGCCTGAGTCTAATGGATTTATCTTCCTTCTACTATATTGCCTTTCACTTCATTCTGGTTGTTTGTGGAAAAAAAAAGAAGAGGTTCTAATGTCTTCTAAAGTTTCTGGTTGTGAATGAAGATTAACTTGTCAAGCGAATTATAAGTTTATACAACTTAATTGCCTTACTTGCCTTGTGCCAAGCCATTCGTTTTTTGGAGTGCTGCGACATTTAAGTTCATTGAGAAGACGTAGTTCCCTCATACTTAACTGGTTGGAGTTATCAACTCGTTCTTCTGTACTACTTTTTGTGGGATAGTTGCATTGGGGTCAATGCTAGGATGAATATTTGGGTGGTTAATAATGGGAGGAACAGATTAGACTCTTCTAAAATTTGTGTTTGTAAGCCTGCTTTTCAGCTGTTTTAATTGCACATTAGGCGTTACCTGTTTTACTAAAATTCTTCATTCTGCAGGCCTCACCAGCTCTGTCACCACTTCTTTCCAAGAAAGGTTCTGAGCAAATGGGTTCTCCTGCCATGACTTCTCTCAGAGCACTGGCACTACTTGGTGCAGGTGTAACTGGGCTTCTAAGTTTCACTACTATTGCATCTGCTGATGAGGCTGAACATGGTTTGGAGGCACCAAGCTATCCTTGGCCTCATAGTGGCATCCTCAGTTCATATGATCATGCCTCGTGAGTATTTACTGCTTATTTTTAGTGACAATAATCTCTGCTGGTCTGTCCCATCAGTCACACATAGACAATTTAGTGTAGCTGCTACCGCATTATAAGAGCTTTGTTATCGGGAGCAAGATGCTGGCTTACCTGTGTAATCTTTTATGTGGTCTTTTTGAATGATTGGCTGGGTATTGTAGTTATTTAAAAATAGGAATCTCATGCTAGGAAGTAGAAACTGTGGTATTTTTGTTTTTGTCTGTTATTCTTTTTGGGATGGCCTTTTTTTTTTCTTTTGAAACTTTTCTTGTATTCCTTCTTTCTTCTGTTCATCACTACTAAACAAAGTTCCTCATCTGTCTCTTCCTCCTGCTGCCATGTGGCTTTCTCCACTTTTTTCAATCTGGCTTCCTGGTGTTGGTGCCTATTATCATGGCAGTGTTCTCTACATTAAAACTTCTCAGCCTTACACTGTTATACCTCTTTTTGGTGCCACCTCGATCTGTTTAGTTGTGTCCTTGACTGCTGCGGCATAAAAGTCCCGTACGGCCCATATCTCATTGCAAGTTTGAAGCTGTTTAGGAAAGAAGAATTATACCTGAACTATAACTTTTCCTCATGAATTGAATCTTGAACCTTTGGCCATTTTATCCTATGGTGGTTTGCTATAATATGGAAATTGGAACGCAGGAAGGAGAAATGCATTGTAGTGGATAAGCATGCTAGGTGTTTTTCCATGGTTTGCTTGTTTCCTGTTGTGTTTGCATTTCAATTGTGACCTTAATATAAGGAAGAATGGGCCGTGCCCCTTTCTTTGACTTGCAGTTTAGCATCAGTATCCAATTCTGGTTATTGAATTCCTATAGACCATTGCACATTGTCACAATAACTGTTGATGATTCCTGATATACTGCTGAAATTCATCTGCTTCCGTTTATTCTCCACCTTTGGTTCTGTGTATACTAAGTTTTTTAAAATTTTTGTGGAAATCATGTGAGATATTTCACGTATCTTCTCTCCAAGTTAGGGTATTAGTAATCAAAATTCTTGCATTCTGCATCTCTGATGGTTTTATTGCTTTGGTTAAGCTGCCTTTACATTGTAACGGAATTTTGGACCCCAATTTTATTGCAAATTGAGCAAATAACTATAACCGCAATCAATGTACCAGAAGCCATTCTTCTTACCTTGTGACTGCTGAATAAGTTCTTATTTGGCACTTACATACTGCTTTTGCAATTCTCCCTGGCGCTAAGAATAAATATTAATATCTATCTTCCACCATTGTGCACTGTCTTGATAGAATTTTCATACAGTTGTCTGTTGCCGTTATTTTGAACCTTTGTTGGTTATCCTTTTTTCATCATATCCCTCATTATGCAGCCTCATTGGATTAGATTGGCTTAATTGTTGACTAAGCCCAAAGTAGTGTATATAGCCACGGTCATATCAGGACGTATACTATTGGAGAGCTGTTCCACCCCATGTGTACAAAGCTGCAAGTTTTTAATAGAATGCACTCTTGTGCTGGTTTCCGCAAATAATTCTACACCCTTTTTCTGACTTTTTAACTTCTTACCAGTTACATTTGAAGTCCATCATTGCCCCTTTTATTTTTCCCAATTAGTTATGGCTGTCAGATTCTTAACACTATGGATGTTGCAAGGTTTCACATTTGGCTTAGTTTGATGTTGTATGCTTGAAATCCATGACATAAAAGACATTAGAAAATATCAGATTGAAATGACTTGAAATTTTACATTTTAACGTGTTTAAAATTTGTAGTGAATATTCTTGGGCATCACACCAATTATTGGTCTTTGTTTTCTTTTAGAAGACTCATTAGAAAATATGTGATTGAAGTGACGCGAAAACATTTTAACGTCAATGAAAGTATTGTAATTTGTTGTGAATATTCTTGGGTATCATCTCTATTATTATTGGTGTTTTTTTCCTTGTAGGAGCTTTGTTGACAGTTGTTTCATAATTTCATTCATTTAACATTCATCAAACTTGAGTTTGTTGATATCTATATTTCCATTTGACTGATAATTTATTTATGATGTTTTAATTCTTTTATATGGATTACAATTTAGTAGAAATTGACTTCTTTTTTCTCAATTTTCCTCCAACAAAAGTCTGGATGCTTTCTATTCTCTTAGTTGCTTTCCGGGGATCTGTGTGATACATGAAAGATTTGCATATAAATACCTTGACCTGAAAATACACTTCTAGGTCATGTTTGCAATTAACATAGAGGTAGTTTGAATCACCTTTTCGGAGTTGCACAACTCGGATCTATGTTTTTGATTATTATTATACTTATTATCTGTGTTTTTGAACATGCATTATGGAGCTAGTATGTTTTTTTATCAAAGAGTAATTTTAGTGCGCAATCATAACATCGGCCTATGTGATTGATACTTTTTGTAGTAGTTTTAATGAGTTTGTGTGAACAGGATCCGCCGTGGCCATCAGGTTTATCAGCAAGTTTGTGCATCCTGTCATTCAATGTCTCTTGTGTCGTACCGTGACTTAGTTGGTGTTGCATATACTGAGGATGAAGTTAAAGCAATGGCTGCTGAGATTGAGGTGACTGATGGACCTAATGATGAAGGTGAGATGTTTACTCGCCCTGGGAAATTGAGTGACCGTTTCCCACAGCCATATCCAAATGAAGCAGCAGCCAGATTTGCTAATGGAGGTGCTTATCCTCCAGACTTGAGTCTCATTACCAAGGTATCTTTGTTGTTTGCAATTCATCCTTTTTATTTTCTCCTGTTTGTGTCTCTTTACAGTATCTAATTCATCTTTCCTTCTAGGCTCGTCATAATGGTCAGAACTATGTCTTTGCCCTCTTAACTGGCTACCGTGATCCTCCTGCTGGCATCACTGTAAGTAACATACATGTAGATATTTTAACACATTGTTTTTTATGACTGGAGATGATCAGAATCAGTGTCCGTCTTGACTTGGAGATATGTGGGAATAGTTTATTACCTCCTTGCTTGCTGTTTCTGCTAATATTTTCATTTCATTTAACCCGAAGATCAACAAAGCAGAAGCCAAAGAGTTTAGAATATGCAGTTGAATGAAATGTCCTCTCTGCTCTATGTTTCTGCTTTGTTTTCTCTTTTGCACACCTTTGCGGGAAAACAGATTTATTGATTTGGGAGTAAATCTGTTGGTCCTTACAATTTGACTATCAAACTGAAAGAAATAAAATAAATGGGAGTGCTTTGATGAGGTTTTGAACCCTCGTTCTTGTGGTAGGAATGGTCCACGCTAACCACTGCATCCAACCCTGCCAACAAACCTATTAGTCATTATTTATTTATTTACTTATTTTAAATTTCATATCAAGTCTTTCTGTATTAAATTAGTCGAAACAAAGTTATGGGAAAGGGGGATTGGCACCTTAGTTGCCTGACGTGAAACAGAAGTTTAACTCTTAGGACTCCTTGACGAATCTTGAAAAACATAAAGAATAAAAGAAGATTCAAATATTATATAAACTCTTTTTTATACTGTTGAAAAGGGAGTTCTCAATGCTGTTTACAGACCTAATAATAGTTAGGACAAGAATGTACACTCAAGTGGTTTCCTTAGCCTGTGAGCCATAATGAAATTGACGGGTTTGCCAAGAACTAAATTCCTGCGAGTAGAAG
Organism: Oldenlandia corymbosa var. corymbosa; assembly: GCA_949775105.1. NCBI lineage: Eukaryota > Viridiplantae > Streptophyta > Magnoliopsida > Gentianales > Rubiaceae > Oldenlandia > Oldenlandia corymbosa. Next base: position 6,420,715 of record OX459123.1, read on the forward strand.
ACGACAAACAAATTGATGAGTTCTTGAGTACTAGTGAACTAGGAACATCTAACAATCTTGACTCATGTAAGCTGCATGTATGCGGCGAAGTTGCTGGTAAGATTGACAGAAAAGCTGTTTTTATTCATCACGACTCACAACTAATTGCTGTTTGGGTGTGTGTTCCTACGCTAGCTAACTTTTCCCTGTGACATATGCATCACGCCATCACCTTATAAAGTAGATGGTTCGTGCTCTGTCTATTCAGTGGAAAAGCTATTTCAATTTCAAATTTCCTGTGCTCAACCATCTTGGTCTACAATTCCAGATTTCCATATAAGAACTGTCTATTAACATAGCACAGGCTCTGTCACCGCAGAATCGCAAAAGAAAAAGTGATATGCGATTCTATCTTCCTTTCCGCACGGCTAGGCATTTAGAATTCCATCTGTTTAGCTTGCACTTTCTCTAGCAAGCATGCCCAAGTTTTTGGTGGGATAGAACTAGTAATTGCTTGAGAGGAAGAGAGAACAGACTGCGCAATTTGATTCATTCTTTAGACAACTGCCTCATGCTTGCCGAATGTATGTTGTTCCAGAGCCTCGCTTCTGAGGTAGTATGACTTTTATTGACCCCATTAGTTGACTTGCTATAGTGATGTAGATTCGAGAAGGTTTGCATTATAATGCCTACTTTCCGGGAGGTGCTATCGCTATGCCCAAAATGCTCATTGATGGTGCAGTGGAGTATGAAGATGGTACTCCAGCTACTGAAGCTCAGGTTGCCTTCTTCGTTTGGCATATTTGCTGTTCATAGTGTTTGCAACTTGTCCTCTTCGTTTTACACTAACTTTTGGTTTGCATCATTAGATGGGGAAAGATGTGGTGTCATTTTTGTCGTGGGCTGCAGAGCCGGAGATGGAAGAAAGAAAGCTTGTAAGTTGGTTTTGATGGTTTTCATTTTGTGGATATTGTATGCATGTAGCTGTTTTCTTACATAGATATCATGTTTCAGATGGGATTCAAGTGGATTTTGGTGCTCTCCCTCGCACTCCTTCAAGCTGGTTACTACAGGCGCTTGAAATGGTCGGTTTTCAAGTCACGTAAACTAGTCCTCGACGTGGTTAATTAAATTCTTAGCTTCCTATTCATCAAAACTTGGTTGGAGGATTATGACGAGAAAATAATGGTCCTCATTTCTATGAAAAAATGGTGTTTCTCTACTGTATTAGATGGGTAAAATATACTTCTTGGCAATTTTGAGCAAAGCAGAAGAACTCCGTTCGCCTTTGCAAAGGAAAAAGAATAGGTTTTGTTATGGACTATGGGGAATTTTAATTCAATTTATAGTTTTGAGGTTCTGGCTTTTGCTTCTATGTTGAGAATTATGACTACTGTCAATAACAAGGAGTGTGCAGTTGTAAAATCTCGGGAGCTCAAGTTTATCGTAATTTTTGTACCATTGGGTCCTTTATCCCTTGTGAAATTTGAGAAGACCTCTTGAACAATGAGCAGTTTTCCTTGTTATGCACCAATAAAACTGTGGATGGTTTGCCTTATATAACAAACACGTAAAACTGTGGGCATTCTAGCTTGACATTTTGTTGTGAATATTTTCTAGGCATGCGAACTTCTTAACATTCTAACTTCTTATTCTGCCAAATCCTCCGTACCAAATACTCTCTTCATGTAGCATAATATTTCTTGAATTCTAGTTCTGTTTATTTAACATGATTTTTAATTTAAAGAAGGGGGAGTACAGTACTGCTGGATTGGTGGAGATCAATATCAATGCATTCCTAGTAGAAGTGTTATAATCCATCCAGCTTGATTCCATATCTTACATTGCTTCCATCCTAGATTTTCCGCACACACAACTTATATGTATGTTAACAAAACCTTATAATCTCACATGTTAAATTCATTTTTTATATTAGGGTTAGTATCAAAAATGCTCTTGAGCTTTAATGGATTACCTATAATATCTTTACTGTTTGATATTTTTTTCACAGGAAAATGATATGTATAGTGAAAAAAGATAACGAGTGATGTAGAGTATTCTTGGCCCCTAGTTTTTTGCCACTTTTCCTTTAAAATTTTATCTTTTCCTAAAAATTAAATATTTACCTCTAATTAATAAATACACATATTTTATCTTTTCCTAAAAATTACATATTTACCTCTAATTAATATATACACATATTTAGTGAGGATGGTGTATTTGTCTTTTCATTAATCACTATTCTATTTTACTATAATTTGTCACGGTCTCTATCATTGCTCTTTTTCAAATAGCAACGGTGTTTAGATAATTAATTAAAGTTCGAAAGTAATGTTGATATTAACCCTTGATATCACAATGAAACTGAAAAAAGAAAGTTATTGTATGTTTATCGAAGTTGATCAATTACGAGGTGGAGATTCTTTGAATTATAAAACACGATGAAACACAGTGTCATTGGGTTATTTGAATTCGGTCACCATATTTCGATCCTTCTTTAAAATGCAGAAATAAATATTTTTCAAAATCATTATTGGAGAACCAAGCTGAGTAACAAACTCAAAATCATTTTTTTTTTATTTGCTAAAAAAAACAACACAATGTTAGGCGATTATTTGCTAAAAAACTGAAGCCCTTCATTTTTGTTTCTAATTGATAGTTAATCCAATGTTTTGGGGTTGGGTGGGATGTTTACACACACACACACACTATAAACTGAATGAAACGGAGTGTATTTTCTTAATTGGATATTTGTAGTTTCCAAAAAAAAAAAAAGGAAAAGAAAAGGAGGATATTCATCAACAATTAACTTTGATGGGTAATTTGAATCATCTTTTCCTCTTCACCTTTGTAATTTTGTTCAACAAATATGTTATATCTTCTTAAGTCATTTCGGAAATCATCTTTGCGTTGAATAAATCATCGCATTCACTGTACGTGAATTTTAAACTGAAGTCGACGGTAAAGAAAAAAAATGAAATCCTAAATAAAGGAAAGGGCAAACGACATTCTACCCCCGAATTTAGCTTTAATGTATCATAAAGACATAAACTTCTTGAGTTTTGATAATACTGTTGTATGTCCTATGGGCAGTGATTAAATATTAAAATAATTAAAATGACCACAGTTTATATACATTTCTTTTTCTTTTTTTTTGGTTTTTTTTTTCATTGTTTATTAACCATTAAAATTAAAAATTACTTAATTTTTCATTTTTCACGTTTAACTATAGCATAAGTTAATAAATGAAAGTTAATTCATGATTAATAATTTAAATTTATTATGATTCAAATTGTATAAGTTAAATGATGAGTACCAAATTGGCGTGGGGCTGGGGCTGGGGCCTAGCCAGTGCTTATCTTAGCCGGTAAGACCAGGCAAACAGACGAGCAAGGAAACCAGGCCGGAATCCAAACCACCACCCTGGCTGATACCATTCATCCGGGAGCTATGCCTTGTCAGCCAGCTACAGGATCAAAATCTCTATCCATCCTTAATTAAAATATCAATGATCGAGATGCATGGAAAAGTTTCACCCAACTCTCAAGCCTGTCTGGAATCCACAACTTATTGTGCATCATGTGGCCTCTTTTTCCCCTTAAACAATTCATCATAACGGGTACTTTTCTAGCCCAATGCACTTATTGTTGAGTTTTCCGACTGAACTCGGAATTGGAACCAATCTCAATTGGAACCAATCTCAATTCATTGTATTTTAATTAAAAGAGAAGAAGGAGATAGAGCTTCCATGTATAATTTATGTAAACAAAAGCCAAATGTTTGATTCAGACAAAAGAATTTACTCAGACATTGTCTGAGTACTTCAAACTATAACTTAAAACAAACTTAAAAGAAAGTATTACCTTTAAAGGCTTCTTCTATGCTTCAAACTTGAAAGATATATTTATTGAAGGATTTTCTTTACAAGGGAGAGAGAATTTCGGGATAAAGGGAGAAGAAAAGAGAGAATTAGTATGGACTATTTTCTTAAACTTAATTTATGATATATTTTTAAAAATATTCAAATTGTAGAATTTAAAAAATATCGATGGAAGATGGGAAGAGTGTTTTTTACGTTTTCAGAAACAAATTGATAATGATGTTAGTATGTTAAGAGGGCATTTGATAGGTTGAGTGCGATTCGAAAGAATATATATATTCCTATCATAATTCGGGTGATTTATAGACGAAAAGACAAATATGCCCTGTAGCTTAACTCTAATTCTCAATGGAGGCCCGTAAATAGTACTTGTATAATGCTTTGCTGCAACCTCCGTTAGTCTCTCTTCCCCATCTTTCAGCGCCACCGTCTTTTATTTGCCCCTTCCTAACCCCCTCCGCCGCCGCCGCAAAACATCTGATTGTTTCTGATACAAAGTTACTGCGACTGCCTTTTCAAGTTGAATTACACTATCCGAAAAGCTCTTGCGGCTTACCCTACTCACCAGGTATCTACCGAAACCCTTCCGCCACCTCGGCTGGAGTTCTTATATGACTCCTTTTTCCTTTCTATAGCTTTAGTGTGTGTGTGTGTGTGTTTTTTTTTTTTTTTTTTTTTAAAGTTTTTAATATGCTTCTTTTGTTTTTCGCCTCTGAACTGAGATATCGTGGTGTTTGTGAGGTGAAAATAAGTCATTTTGGGCTGTTTCTGGAAGAATGAAATTTCAAAAAGTAATAGGGTTGTCACTCAGAAAAACGACAGAAGTAATGATCACAGCTTTTTTGAATTGATTTTAATTACAGTTTTTTTTTTTTTTTTGGAGGAGAAAGATGGGAAGAAAAGGAGGGAAGTATAAGAAGAAAGACAGCAATACCCCAAAAACAAAGTCCAAGCACTATGATGATGGCGAGGAAGACATGATGAATGATGAAATTGATGCCTGTAAGTGCTCTTTGCTCCTCCATTTAAGGCATGATGAATGCTTAAATTTTGCACTGATGTTACTTCCCAATTGGTTTCCTTCTGTCTAGGGTTTAGGGTTTAAGTGACTTCATGGGTTTAAAGGGGTCAAAATTAATAGATTGTGGATAATGACAGTAACCAAATTCGATGGAAACAGATACCTGAATCTGTTACTGTCTGCATTATAAAATGTTATTATCGGCATTGGTTTTTTTTTTTTTTGGTAACTTGTAAATATATTGATGAAATTACCAGAGGCACATATTTACAACCAAAATTCACTTTTACAAGAAACTGAACTCTATTCAAAGGCATTAATCTATCCAAACAGATTACTTAAAATTCTTAGAACTGAGGTCCCTTTTCTATTGCCTATACAAAACTCAACTCTCCATTTAGTCTCTTTCTTAAGGACATTCATCAACTGATCAATAGTTCTCTGTTTTCCTGCAAAAACCTGATTGTTCCTTTCCTCCCATATGTGGTAAATTGCAGCTGCCATCACAGAGAAAAGGATGTTTCTCTTGAGTCTAGACTTCTTCCATATAGCCATTATTTTTTTCTTCCATTATCGGCATTGTTAATCCCCTAACTTTTTATATTTTCTGGTTGAAGTTCACAATCAGAGAGATATAGTTCCTTTGGATGTGGATGAAGATGAAGCAGAATCCGATGAAGAAAATGAGCAGCCAGTTTTTGATTTGGAGGTTAGAAATTAATAGTTTTTGTATTTTTCTTTTCAATTATTCTTTGAGATGGTCAGGTTGTATGGTTTTAACTTAAGAGTGGTACCTTACGAGAATTTTCCATGCCTTTATGTAGATATTGTGAATTCGGTTCATTCTTGATAAATTTTCAACTTTGTTATTTTTGTTGTACTTAGGATGATGATGAAGATGACAGCCATGATGATGATTTTATCGAAAATGACTCCAGACTTACTGGTCGTGCTGCAAAAAGTAAGATGTGCTGAACTAATTTTGGTTCTTCAGGGTTTTATTTTTTTATTTTTATTTTTATTTTTATTTTTTTAACTAGAGAGTTTTAGCCCACTCTGCGGAACTATTTTGGTTGAATTACTAGTTATTAAAATATTGTTGTTCACTGGTTTTGCCTAGATGAAGAGTGACACAGCTCTGTTCCACCCCTTTGTTCTGGTTTTATTTGTTTTTCCTTGGTTTTGGTTTCTACATTTTGTGCGAGCAACATAGGCTTTTGAGGCATGTTACATACCCACTGTTTGATTCCTAAATTAGTTGTCGCTTGTATCTGATCAGTGGTTTTGTTTCTCTCCTCACTCTTACATATATGACAGATGTGGATTTGTGTGATGTTGTGTTTGTAATGGATTTTTTTCAATGTCATGAGAAATTCGTTCCATTTCTCTAGTTGCAAGGCAGCAAAAGTATTTACAAGCTAAGATTGGTGGGGTTGAGGAGGAAATTGATAATGATGAAGAAGAGGAGGATAAACATAAGCTATGGGGCCGAAGAAAGAAAGATTATTATGATGCAGAGGTGAATCATGTTGCAAAATTGTCATTCTTCTATGTGTAGTTAATAGCTTTGGGTCGTATCACACGGAGTATCTTTTGACTGAGTACAAAAGTTTTATTTATATGCACATGTAGGCGCAATCAAGTGATGATGACGAGGTTGCCGCTGAAGAGGAGGCAGAAGCTATGAGATTGCAGAGGGAAAAAGAAAAAACTCTAACTGCTGATGATTATGGTCTTGAGGATGACAATGACACTGAAAGTGACCAGGAACCCACATTTGAGGTGCCTTTTCCTGCTTTTTTTTTGATGTTGCAATGGTGCTAGGAGAGAAATCTTCCTTGTAGATTGATTTAACTTTTCTCTGGTTTAGGAAAGTTTGACTCATGGGAAACCTTTGTCGAAAGCTAAAGCAAGCAAAGCTGCCGAAGATGATGGCACTATTACTTATGAAGAAATCAAGAAAGACTTGAATGATTTAACAAGGGAGGAACAAATGGATGTCGTGCTCAGGTGAACCTCTTTCTACCATGTTTGGGCAACATTTATTCTTTGCAAATTATTCCCGTTAAGATGGAGTTGTACTAATATTGAACCTTAAAATCGCCTGGAGATTCGTATGGGGCTCATGTCTTTTAAGGCTGTAGATTTTTCTCCTTTCGTCTTGGGAAATATTATATTAATTTCCTTTCTTCTTTCTTCTTCTTCTATCAAATACTTGTGTGGCATAGTTGTACATGTTCAACACCAAACTTCAAGCTTTCTAGGCAGAACCTTGTATTGAATTGCCTTAGTGTCTCAGTCATTACCTTTTTGCTTCTAGTCTTAGTGCCGGTCACTTGAAAATTGCCCCTTTTTAGGGCATTAGATCCTTTAATGTGAATTATAAAAAGAGAGGATCCTTACAAAACACTGAATTTAGAACTGATTTGCATGTGATTCAGCAATCTTCTTTCGTTCTAGCCTATGTCGACTTTTGAGTGGGCAAAGGTTTTTTATACACGAACAGAGTTTCATAGTATGGACTACGAGAAGTAAATGAACAGCGTTGCGGACCTTTGCAAGGAAGTAGGAAGTGGTTGAGGTCATGATTTTAGTTGTAGGACGATGTAGGAAATGTTTGTATCATAACTTCAGATGTTTCACTACATTGGATTCTGTATTTTTTCATCCTCCAAAAATGTTTAAAACACGAAACCCTTTTGTGAAAGGAACAAAATATCAACTGAACTTCTAATTGATTTGTTGAGAAGGAAGCATAGAAAATTCAGTTTCGATAGAGCGGTTAAATGATTCTGAATCAGTTTCAAGCAGTTTGCTGAATTAGGGATCTCAAATTAGATACTTGAGTTAGGCTGTTTTTATTTTTCCATGTTCTCTGGCAATGGCTTATGTTTCTGATCTGTCCAAATCACTTATGCACAGTTCTGCACCCGAGTTAGTTGGTTTACTAACAGAGCTTGGCGATACAGTGGAGCAGCTTGAGAACAGAGTAAATCCACTCTTAGTCAAGGTGTGCTCTTCTGATCTTTTAATGCTTTCACATTTTTTGAGTTTAAACTTCTTAAAAATTAATAGATGTAAAAGTAAACATGAAGAAACAATTTTGGCAATTAGTGGGTCCAGATGCTTCAGTTTGTGTTGTGTATTCAGTGATTGGGGAGTTTACTAGGGAGTTCATTACAAAACATTGCAATCAACTGAAAAAAAAGGAACAAAAAATAGTTAAAGAGTAACATTAATTTATTATTGTATCGTATAGTCTAACAAAAATAAGCTTACTAGTTATTGGAAAACAATAATTCTCTTACTATCTCAATATCTTTAAAAGAATACCAATGGTTCTGAGATTTACAGGTTCAATCAACAATTGCCAATCAAAGAGATCAAATGAACTTTTATACCAAAATGGCAAAATGAATGCGAAGATGGAAGGAAAAGGCTTTAAAATATTTCATATTGAATTGGATATATATTATTTCAAAAAAAAAAAAAGATATCTAATACTCCTATTTCCAATGTAATAGATTTAGCAAGAGTAGTTTTCCTGTCAGTATTATGTTTACTTTGTAGATGTACTTTTACTGCATTTAATAAGCAAAAGAAGGATTGACAGCTTTGTTTCTTAAAGTACTTACACTTGTCCATGAAATTTTGTTGAATCCTCTTTACTGTGGTTTCATCATAAGGCAACCAATTGATCTCTTTATACTTTTTCTAGATAAGAGAAGCAGATAAGGCAACCAAAGGAGGACTACAATTTGTGGAGATGAAACAACAGCTTCTGCTCTCCTATTGCCAAGCTATCACTTTCTATCTTCTTCTGAAATCAGAAGGCCAGCCAGTTCGTGACCATCCTGTCATTTCTCGCCTTGTGGAGATAAAAAATTTATTGGACAAGGTTATAACTTATGCTTATAGTCAGTTCAATAACAGGTGCTCATGTGTGCTGAAACATCTGTTTATATGAGAATCAGTGGTATTACTTGTTGGGCTGTTGGTTTAATACTCAATCATTAATACTCATATTTAGAAATGCACCTCTAGCGGATAAACGGAGAATGGGTGTGATTGTAAGTTATCCAGGGGTATATGCTTAATCTGTCTGGAGTGAAAGTAAAAATTTATAGACCTTCCGACTTGTTTAATTCTATGGGTCTTCGCACCTTTGGGAATCAAAGTATATCTTAACCTGTTTATCTGTTTTTCTTTATCCTCTTTTTTCTTTAGAAGACAACTGATGTAATTTGTTTTACATTTACTTGTGTTGAGATGCTAAAACATTCCTCTCTCGTGAGTTCTTCATCTTGTTTGTTAATTCTCTTCTGCCGGAAATGTAACTTTTCAAACTCTCTTGATTGAAATATATGAGTTAGTAGGCGTTTCGAATCAGAATTTTTTAAATTATAACTTGGTTTTCAAAGGCCCGTGTGGTTGAGGCTTCAGCAGCCGCAGTTGCTAAGCTGGCTGTGTACTCTTTTGAGCATATTTAAGGACAAAAACTCCAATTCATGAAGTGATGCAAATATTAGACTAATTATTGGGGAAGTTTGATTCGTTTTCTTGGCAGCCTTATCTGTTAGAGGCTGATTGAATCAAAATTTGTAGTGGAATCTGTGTACTTGAGTCTAACATTATTTCATAAAGCATAGTTTTACTTACAGTAATAAAGTTGGGAATGTTATGATTTGGAAGATATATAGCATCTAATGCAACTCCGTCTTCGAAGTATTTGGTTAATTACAGTTCCTGGGTGATAGTGCCTAACTTTTCTTCCCTTATTGTAGATGAAGGAACTTGACAAATATCTTCCTCCTCATCTTGAGGACACCCTACAGGAAGATGATAGTGCCGAAGGAGTTGAGAAGCAGGTTGTGGGGTATCCTATGACTAAATCCAGTACTGGAACTGGAATTGACCAACCTTCAGTTGAGATACCAGATAAGCCTGAGGTATCTTGATTAATTGTCATCAGGTGTTTGGAGTTCAATCAGCTCTCTTGTATTAACTAGATGTGTTTATTCTTGACATAGGCTCTTCAAGGATCGCAACTAGTAGATGAGATTCCTCTGAAAGGGCAGAAATTGAGGAAATTAAACTCTAAGCAGCAGGTTTGTCTGTCACAATGGATTAATTCACTCTGTTTCTTGTGACCTTGTTTCTTCTGCTGCTCTCTGATCTGTTCAGTTATATGTTCTGTTGTTTGTATTAAATTTCAGGATACTGAGGTTGGTAAGCAAAGTATTGAGATGCTAAAAGTAAGAGCTGCCATCGAAGAGAAACTTAGACAAAAAGGCATTGTAACATCCATTTCAAAGAAAAATGAGCAGGCCAAAAAACGCCTCCGGCCAATGAATGGGTATGAAGAAATAATGTTGTTTAAGATTTTTAACTTAATTTTCTGTGTTGTGCCCCAGTAGAAATTGAAGTTACGTTATATTAAGCTCAAACCTTCTCAACAGACAATTTGAGACAGTGGATGACTTTGATGATGATGCTTTGGATTTGGATAATGTCAATCATCAGATGAGCATGAGGAATAGTGGTCCTCAAGCAAAGAAGCATAAGGTAATGAGTCATGATATAAAATGAACCTGCGATTTAAATATTTTCTGAATGTGACATTTCAAGTTGGTGGTGGGACTGTTGTTAATTTACCGTGCACATTGCATGTTTTTCTTTTACTTACTAAAGGTTTAAAGAAAACTATCAAACTCAGTATTTGTGTTAGTAATATCCTTTGTTTGGTCAGGTTGTCTTGGGTGGTGATGATCTGCCGAATAGAGATGATATAGGAGAAAGACGTAGAGAGCATGAACTGAGAGTTTTGGCTGGAGCAGGAATCAAATCTTTGGATGATGTAGATGATATACCTGGAACAGCTAAAAGTGATGGTGATTCTGACACCGATTTGGATAGTCAATCAGAATCAGACTTGGAGTTTTACAAGCAAGCAGAAGAAGGACATCTCACGAAGCTTGCACAAAAATCACAGATGTATTCGAGGTTGGATCTTTATCTTTTTAATTATAATATGAATGGTAGCTTTGAAATTCTTGACCATAATGTACTAAATGCTGGGAGAAGAGTTTGTGGATGTCTAGCTTCTATAATTTAAAGTATACTCTGCTTCAGTTTGTAAACTGGCATTATTTTATAACTGTGGTCCAGATTTTTTCTAATGAACTATTGTCCATGTGATGTGCTTCGCTGTTCTAGGAACTTCTTTGTCTCGTCACATGATGTGCTTCGCTGTTCTAGGAACTTCTTTGTCTCGTCATGTGATTTTGTCTCACCTACGGAATTGCTTTATTGGTAGTTTCCTGTTGATCATCTAGTGTGAGCACAAATATTTATGCTCGGCTCTTTCTTATATATATATATATATGATTTGTTCGTAGATAGGGTCATTGTCAATTGGGCTAAATTTATCCTGGGATATTTGCTAACATATATGAAACTTGTAAAGATACAATTCATTGATTTTCAGGGATTTTAGAGTGGCATTCACAATGCAACAAATTATGGACAAGAAATATTTTTTTCTCCCCAGAAGCTCATTTTTCTTCCTCTTTTGGTTTTTTTCTTTTTCGGTGCATAAATGCGTCAGCTCAATGAAACCAGCTATTGTGTGATCTGCTGTAGTACATGTTAAAATATTTGTCTAAGTTTAGTTTTAAATTGCCTTTTCATTGTCTTCTTTTGGAGAAGTTGCCTGGTAATATATTCTTTCTCCCTGCAGGGTGCCTCAGCCTTCATCTTTGCCAGAATCACTTGTAGATGGGAAGCGCCAGATTAGCTATCAAGTAAGAATCTATTTGTCCTATTTTTGGTCTCGATTTTTATTCTGTTGCAAACTCTGCGACCATTTATGCCTGGTCTCAATTTTCAGATTCAAAAGAATAGAGGATTGACCCGTTCCCGGAACAAGCTCACCAAAAATCCAAGGAAGAAGTACAAGGTACTTAAATATTCTTGTGACTCTGCAGTTTTCTGGTAACGATAAACTAAGGTAAACACATTGTTGACCTTCTCTTCTCTTCTCTACCTCTCAGCTGAAGCACGATAAGGCCAAGAAACGTCTTCAGGGACTAAGGCCTGATATGAGAAAGCCAACGGGTCCATATGGTGGAGAAACCACGGGCATCAATGATAAAATCAGTCGCAGCACTAGGTTTTAGAAGAAATAATGTTATTGGAATGTGCTATATTGGCACTTACTGCAGTTTGTGTAATTCCAGTAATTGTTATTTTTTTAGCACTTATTGTCAGTAAAATGAGGTGTGTGTGGTAGTCTTCTTGATGATGAAAACGTATCAGTCTACTTTTTGGTAGACTACAATTTTGTATTCCTGAAATGGAGGTCCAGAGGTAATCGGGAAATTAAGATTGACAGTTTTGTGGAAGGCCTTTGCTCTCTTTTTCTTTGAATTCTGGATGTTATGGCCGTAGATTTTGTTTCTAGATTCTAACCCAATATGTTTAGCGTATCAGTTTCGGCACACAACTTTACTCATCATATAGTTTACCCGAAAAAAATACATCGAAAAAGAAAAAGAAAATTTCATAATTGTCCTTTGGGGTTTTCAAGTTAGTTCTTTTCCACTGAAATGTTTTAGATAGCTTTTGAGAGGTTCCACTGCCCTTTGGGTTTTTCAAGTTGGTTCTTTTCCACTGAAATAATGTAAATTTACATAGCTTTTCGGAGGCTTCACTGCGTCAAAATTTTTCGCAACGCAGGGGGAGTATATTTCCATTTGCTGGTTTTTTATAAATGTTTTACAGTTACAAGTTCCAACCTGGTCCAGTATGGCCTAAGGTATGTAAGTTACACAACTAAGCAAACTACAAATCTAGAATGACTTTTAAAAATCAAGGTAAAGTTCAAATCTTGTCACAAAAAAAAAAGAAAAAGAAAAAAAGGGTAAAGATCAATGGGCTTGCTTTGGTTCAAATGAGAAACTTTAAAATAATTTTAATTGAAACGATATGCGGTACAAAGAGCAGCATAAAATGAGACCGAGGGATGAACCTGTGATATCAGAACTCAGAAGTAGAACAAGTTTCACACAAGTTAAATCATATCCTTGTATTGAACTATAAAAAATAAAAAATAAATAAATCCTTGTGTTGAACTAAAAGAGAGCCACCAGTACAAGACTAGACTAGTATCCCAGTGCCTCTTTGTTAAAACCACGTTCTTTCCCTGCTCAAAGTAAACTGGAATTTATCTGCGCTAAATGTATCCTAAGAAAAAACTAAAACGAGCATAACCTTGCACTAATCCAATAACTATGAGGGATTCAACTACCCAGTTCCAAAGTGCAGCATGCTCCATTTACTTTGGAAAAGACGCCTAACACAAAAGCCATCACATGGTTAGAAGGGGCGTCACACATTTGTCTTACAGTAAGCTAGCTGGAACAGTTCTGCCAGCATTTGATGCAATTCTCATGAGGCTACATGGATTCTCCATAACAGATAGCAGGACCGCAAATATGATCAAAACCTGTGGCCAGTTCCACATTCTGTGATATTATCAAGTATACAACAAAAGCTAATGGACAAGCTATTAGGTTCTCCATGAAGAAGAAGACAAAACCAGTTCTGACCTATCGACCTGGCTTCACTCTAATAAATATTCCCAAAACATTTACTTTTTACCGTATTGTTTAACATCATCAACAAAGCTAAAGCAAGAAAAGAATAAACAAAAAATGAAAAATACGGAGCAAAGTTATGGAATGTAAAAAAAAATTCAACACTCTTTTCAATTAAAAAAAAAAAATAAAATTTACACAAGCATTTACAGGGTAGAATTTCTACAGCTCATGGACATCCCAAAAGGTATCTGAGAGTTAGATACACATTATACTGTATTTCTGTTACAACCATTTACCAGCAGAAGGCAGTTATCTAAACTCTATGGTTGAAAGTATGTCCTACAATAAAACATTCAGTAAGGATGGTTATCCAAGTTATTTTAAGTGATTCTGGATCATCTTGAACCAGGTCACGGTAGAAAAACTGGAAGTCTGAAGTATGTTATTGACATACTAACCGAGCATTACAAATGTACAGTCGTATTGGTTAATTATGTTCTTAGCTCATCCACCAAATGAGTCTGAAATTAAAAGAAGACTATTTCCCTAAACATTGTTGGTAGAGCACATTGTGATCAGGGAAACAGCTGTGTGTTCATTTCCAAGTACATCATAATCAGGTTTACAATGTCTGCTGTGAATAATATAAACTATATCTTCTTGGGTGTTTCTTTTTTTCTTTTTTTTCGTTACAATACACATTGAAAAGAAAACTTCTCTTGGAATCAAACATCTCTGAATGGTCCTTTTTCATTTAATCTTTTTTTCCCCCAAAGATAAAAGAACCTATCAACATCTGCAGCTAAACTTGACTAGAAATTTCTTTTTTTTATTATTGGGGGTGTGGATAGAAGGCCAATAAGCAAAAAGCAGGTCACACAAGTGTAGGATTCAGCCAAGTGCACGAAGCCTTACCGTCCATTTCTGTAAAGGGATATATATACCCAGCGTGCCTCATATTTCTGAAAAAGCTGTTTCTGCAACTCAGGACATGTCAACGGCTCTAACAACCTACTGAACCAAAGTTTTCGCACCATAAGAACACCTCTAAGGATGCGTCAAGGTATACTTAACTCTTCCAGAGGTAGGCATCATAATAAACCACAGCCACCATAAATCTTCTAAATGAAAAAAGTTTTGACAAGATCATTAACAGCAAAAAGAACAACAATCTCTCGTCCCATCACATGGGATATGGATAAATGCGCCATAAAAAATACTAAGAAAAAGGGAAAGTACTAAGAAAGAGAGACAGCCTACAAAAAATAAAAAAAGACTAAGTTGATGGATTTCAAATTGGTTTTGGCCTTTGAATGACACAATCCTGGTTTACCAATCACCCTTTAATTGAAACTCAACTCAATGTCACTTAATCGAAGTAAAACAAAATATATGTGCATATGATATAAGTATACATCTACAATTGTGGCAGTTAAAGTCCTATTAAAAATTATTTTTTTTTCAGTAATTCATATCGTGAATTAAGTTCCTGGAATTAAGAGCGAAAAAAAAACTACTTAGACAATACATGCGATACTACTTCTAGGCATACAATGCATAGAAAATTACTGCTGTTTCTAATGAACCAGGACAGCAAGAGACTTATTGTTTCCAATAATGCATATTAGGCAACGCCAAAAACAAGTAAAGAGAATCATGCCGAAATTAGAAACTAAAATAAATCTCTACCAAAGGTAATGTTTAAATGTAAACGTCAAACCATGAAACCAAACCCCAAAATAAGCACAAAGTGTTCTTCAAGCCAGAAAAAATACAATTGCTTGTAACAGAGAAACAACAAGAAAATTCAGAAGATATGAATTAAGGAGTTCTTGTGATCATTTTTCTTTTGGACCTGGTTGCAGATTTTACCATCACCTGCGGTATCTCAACTGTTTGAAGTGAAAATATAAAGAAAGAACACCACCATTGAATGTACATTTGAACCCTTTCCTTGGTGATAGCTCCCATTCCTTGCTAACAATTCGAAATGCTATGTCTTCATAAGGTGGACCTGCCTGAAAATGCAAGATACAAGTATCAGTTCTGTCTCCATCTTTTTCAATAAGATACGTTGGACATTTGGATTTGTCAATAAGATCTGGATAGAAAATGTTGAACTTGTATCCTATAACCATTTTTGGTGGTGGGTTATCGTGGTCGTAATGAGTCCTGTTATATTTATTCCAGCTGTACCCAGAATGAACACGATTGAGGTACTTTGGTTTCCTTGGACTGTATTTCTCATCGTCACTCCTGTCTGGCACCACCGTAGAACTGAGTCTAACTTCTTCATTAGTCCCAAATAAAGCATCACCGTCCTCCATAGACCCCATTGATTTCGAAACCTTCCTCTCCAAATCTCCAGAATCTTCAAGGGGCTCGGAACTCAACCGACCACCACCTCCTCGAACAATCAATGAACTCTCAAGATTCGGCAGAGGATGCTTGCAGTTACGCATCATGTTTGTGTGAATTTGTTTGAGACAAGCTTTAGCTTTATAGAAGCAAAGGTATTCGAGAAGTTCTTGCCAATATTCCACCAACTTAGCTTGGCCAGATCGCATTTGTGCCATAATTTGAACCTCAAGAGCTTCCAATTCACTGCAGGATTTACCATTCAGTTCACTCCTAACCTCTTCTACAATGCTTGAAGAAATTCTTCCCTCTCCACCAACACCAAATTCATTCACTGCTCCCCTTCGATTAGCATCAACTAATTGCCACTCACAAATCACCAAAACAGCCTTCCAAAACTCTACACGTATGTCTGACTCATGATCAAATTCAATATACAAACTAATTTCATCACGAAGCTCCTCCAATTCGTCAAGAGTTAAACCCTCTAACACCTTCCATGGTTCCTTACCTAGGTCTACTAAAGAACATAACAATTCATCAAAAGACGATGGATTGAGATACTCACCAAGGATGTCAATTGGTTTCGGCCTACCAAGTTTCAATCGAATCTTCGACTTCAGCCTGCATTGCTGGTAGAAAAAAATTTCGTCTTTTTTCTCCGAATCCTCAAATTCCGATCGTGCACGCTCCCGGCCCAATTCCGCCGCCGCTTCTTCCTGCTGTGCCCTTAAAAAAGCCCTTTCGTCCCTCCTTTTCCTAAGCCTCTCCAATTCCTCAATTCTTTCCCTCTGTTTCACACCCTCTGCTTTCGGAGAAAAGCAACCGATTGGCACGCCGTGGATGATATCCTGCTCGATTTTCTTCGTCCAAACGAATTTCCCATCGGATTTATCATCTGAATTACTCGAATCCCGGGTCCTCAATTTCTCAGCAATTCTTGCCGCTTGTTTGGAGGCCTTCTTGCGCAAGTAGCTAGCAATCTCAGCTTCGCTAATTTCCTTCCTTTTCCGGTTGGGGGCATGGCCAATTCTGCCAGAATCGGAGACGTTAGAGGAGGAAACCGCCATTGGAGGACTTTCGATTTTATGATTTATGACTTTTTTGAGTATATATGCCGTAGACTGCACAACCGCCATAAGATATAGTCGGCGCGTAAGTCAAAACTGTATAATAATTCAATAATTTTAAATTTTAATTACAGCTTCCATCTCAACCCTTTTTTTTTTAATATTCAAACTGAAAAATAATTTTGAGACGAAGAGAATACGTTTTTCCAATACAACTTGAGAAGAAGAGTTAGGTCTTGTATGGATGATAGTTTGTTTTAGTTTTTGGTTTGAATTTGAGATGTGATTTAAAATGTGTTTTGAATCCGTGTCCTCCCAACGAAGGAGGGTGGTGCGCCTCTGCGAATTGAAACGTGTGCTCGTATCAGTAGCCGAAAAAGAGAGCTGTCGTCTACCTTGGTGCTGCCTAGATGCCCGGCCTGATCTATCCAGTGATGAAGACTAGTCAGCTGCCATGAATGTGCCATAATATTTCTGAACTAACGTAGTATTGTTGACTCGGGAGAACTGTCCATATGTTAAGCTTTTTAACCATCCCATCCATCCGAGTGTGGATTGGTTTTTCTGGTTTCAGCCTGCTTCATTAGAAGCGTCAGCCATCATGTATGCATATATTGATTAATAGTAGTATTAGTGGCTTACCTTTTGTCGTCGGTTTTAAACTTCATTGCGCGATTTTCTTGTTATCTAAACTGCATTGAGATTTTGATTGTTTCCTCACATTTGATCGACTGGGGTGATTCTTCTATGTCGACGTACAATTGTTTTAAAATGGTAGATACTATACTATCACATTTCTGATGATCTTTCGACCTTTGCTTTCTTCTAATAATGTTTAAAGATATGTAAGCATTAGTAAATATTCTCGATCTTCTAGAAAAACAATTCATTTTGTTACGCTACTTTTCTAGGACATTTAACAGAGTTGATTATAAATCACGTCTTTCTTTCTGTTAGCCTTTTGTCCAAAAGTTGGAGATATCATTGGACTAAAATAACCGATCGACTTCCACTTTGATGATCGACTGTGGCCCTGAAGAAGCCATACAAGCACATTAAGCAACAATCCCCACAAATGTAGAATGGCTTCAAAGGAGAACAAAGAAAGACAGATCCCAAAAAGACAGACTTTCCAGAAAATAAAACTGCCAAGTAATGTAGGAAAGGTTTTTGAGAAAGTACTGACGTGATCCTAAGCGTCTGAATGAAACCATATCAATGAATCGATACTTTACAACCGGAAGACACTACGGACGACATTCATGTCGATGCATGCGTTGAGATAATCATATGGGAAGCCGAGATCGTTTATAGTGAGATGTAATTGTTCATGGAAACATCAAAGTTCTGACTAATTCGCAAAACAGAGTCAACCTAAGTCGACGAAATCATAATCACTTGTTTTATCAAGCCACAGTCCATCATCAAAGTGGAAGTCGGTTCATTTAGTCTAATGATATCTCCAACGTTTATGTGACAAAGTAGCCAGCTAACTATAAGTCGCAACCCGTGCTTTTATGTAATCTGTTAAGATTTTGTATTCTTTTCATGTCAGAAAAATAATTTACTTTGTTGAACAAATATATAGTACAATAAAAATAGATTTATCTTTTTGAGACGTCACGAAGAGTATTTGCTAATGTTTATATATCTGTTACTACCCAAAAAAACAAAAAAAGATAGGCAACGATTCGTCAAATGATGAGAAAATGAAAGTACAGGCTGAAGTGAAGGGACTTCCATGGTTTTGCAACAAGACTAACATAGCTTCTTCCCTTAAAATTAATCGTACATTCGACTATCAAAAGCTACAAACCTGAAGAAGTCATACACCACGATTTTACAATGTGTTTAAACCAGAACAAAGGATTACAGATACCAAAAGATATTTCCAGAAAATAAACATTTCAACTTCATGGTAGATTTTTCATAAAGTACTGACGTCTTCCAAGATGTAAACATCAAATATCAATTGTCACCGTCTCAAGAAATTGATATTTCACAAGCTGGAGAAACTGTGGCGGACATGAAAATCTTCTCAAAATCTTGTATGGTATAAGGTTCCCAATCAACAGTGGTTCTTATTTCAAAACTTTTCATCACATGAGCATGATTCAAAATAAATTTGAGCATGGCCATCTCATCCTCCCATGCTTCAAATCCCAAATAAAAAAATCTAGTGACACTCGATAACAAGCATTTGGGAACAGGAGAAGGAACCCTCCAACACTCAGGGAGAGTTCGCAGACGACTTCCGTGGTTCCAGATGCCGAGTAACTCTAAAGAAGTACAGGAATCAATCAAACCAAAGACATCGCTCAATTGATCACAACACTCAATTTGGAGAGACAATTTAGCTAGTCTCTCAAAACTTGCAAGAAGTTTGTTGGTGGAGCTGGTCGAGAGGAGAGTTGCCGTTGTTCTGGATGATAACAACAGACAATCAACACGACAAGCAGCATGCATAAAGGCCAGAGTTATTTCTTGCGGAGTAGAATGGCACATCAATAGTCGCTTTCTTCAAAGATGCTAAGGGTTGCACAGAAATTATTTCCTCCGAGACATGATCATCTATATGGATGCGGTGAAGTGCGGGTGTATCAATAATCAGCTTAAGATGAAGACCATGACTACACTCACACTTATTACTACAATCTTCATGGGAATAGTCTAGCTGTTTTAGTGAAGGGGAAGAAATTTTACAAATCAACACGTTATCATTGTGATGCCTTAAAATCATCAGAGATTGGAGGAGTGGACAACCAGATATAAGGTTTGAAATGGATTCATCTGATTCATATGTAACGTTATCTAGATTCAACTTTGTCAGTTTGGGAAGACAAACCACGCGGGGTACTTTGACACGAATAGGCCACCCTTCTAATTTCAGAACCTCCAGTGTCCTACAAGTATAAATTGCCCCTGGTAACTGAAACTTATATCCTAGTCCTACATAGCCATGATCACCATCTAAATCAAACCAAAAGTCCAAATCAAGAACTCGAACATTCCGCGAAATCGCGGTGTTAATCCATGTGTTAAGATAAATAGATCGGAATTTGAAGTTGAGTAATTTGAGACGAAACCTGTGCGTGGAGACCTCAGGACTCTGATTAAGCAAAACCTTGTAAACAAAGTCTACAAAACTCATTTTTGGCACATCATCATCATCGTCATCATCACTATCACCATCAAGAAGCCAAGCATTAGAAGGAGGAGATCCCTCTTCGCCATTATTACTCCACAATTCATTGTCAAAATCAAAGTTGGTAACTTTAGTCCAATGATGCCTCCAACTCGTTGACAAGAAGCTGGTTGCAACTACATATTTTGTGGGAAGAAATGAAAGAATGTGGCAAATGATTGACTCTGGTAAATAGCTAATTCGGTCGACTGGGTTTCCCTCATTTCTCGATTCCATTGAAGATTGAGCTATATAGCTCTGGAGAATTGTTTTTTCCTTTCGGGTGAAAACTGAAAACCTAAGTGAAGCCCGAATTCTTACTCTGTGATGAACTCTTATTATTAGGGGCCTAACAGTTTCAATCGAAGAAGAATTCTTGCTCTATCTTAATTTGAATAACTCTTTCGAAAAGTATTCCATCTCCGGGTAAATTATTCACATTTATTATTATCCCTTTTACCCTATTAAAGCAGAATACAAGATGTTGATGTGGCAATTTGTTATTAAAAATTTTTGGCTCCAAATGTACCATATTGCATTAACCATTCTGGCACGTGTCATCCCTTTTTAAAAGAAAAAAAAATTCTTATCCGGAGAAACAAAAGCTACTTTACAAAAATAGCTACACAATTTTAATTCCTAACATTTATCATTTATCAATCAAATTAAATCCCTTTTACCCTATTAAAGCAGAATACAAGATGTTGATGTGGCAATTTGTTATTAAAAATTTTTGGCTCCAAATATACCATATTGCATTAACCATTCTGGCACGTGTCATCCCTTTTTAAAAGAAAAAAAAATTCTTATCCGGAGAAACAAAAGCTACTTTACAAAAATAGCTACACAATTTTAATTCCTAACATTTATCATTTATCAATCAAATTAAAATAGCATTTAAATTTGCCCATAAACTTATCCCCTTTATTACTCCACATTCTTTTGTATGATTTCTGTATCGTTGTACTTTTCAATATTTTTTTTCCTTTGGCAGATGATTTTTTTATTTTTATTTTTATTTTTGGCTAAAAAAAGGAAAAAAAAAACAAATGTGTAGCTATTTTATTTTTTTCAAATTAAGAATTCATTTATCTATTAACACAAAATTAAAGTAGAGGGGCGCCCGGACAGATGCCCGGGCCAAGCATCTAGTTATGATTATTGTAATTGTTACTTTTGGATTTTCAGTTCTTGGATACAAATTGTACTAAATGTGAAGATTCAAACGTTACAACTATTTTGGGACAGAGAGTATTTATTGTGATATTTTCAGAAAGTAACTTATCATTTATTTACAACGGTTTGTTTTCTGTCATATGATTTCTACAGAAATATCAAATCAACTTTAAATTTTTTGGATTAATTTTGTTCAATTTGAACAATATTAATGCCTTTACGGTTTCAGAATCAATTCATTAGCAAATATCAACGTTTTTTATATTTTTTTTAATAAATTTAAGTCATTTATTTATAGTCATTAATTCTCATTGAATTGATCACAATATTAATGTAGCAATGATTTTGCAGCTAAAATGGCTAAACTCATGTGACGATATTATTCTTTAGCTTATCGGCTTAAACATTAACACACTACCATATATTGTCTATGTGCTTTTAGATTATCTATGATAATGGTTTATACCATTATACTGTAAATGTAATGTAATTATCACGTCATCAATTTACATCATGGTACTTTATTCTAGTACTTCCTGGCTCCTGCATTGATTTACATTATGAAAGTGTAATAAAATAAAATGACTCAACTTTCATTGACATTGTGTTTCGCAAAACTAAATAGTGTTATACTGTGAAAGAATTCTTCCACTAATATGATTATAGTTTATTTATTATAAAAAAGGGGAAAAAAAAGAATAGCTGAATGAGAGTGATTGCGCTTGATGTTATAATCAAACTCCTCATGCGATCTGAAGCTTGAATTAAGCCAAAAGTTATATACATCCAAGATCTATATATCATACCAAAGAATTATCAGAGTTCGAAAGATGATTAAAATATTGTTTTACATTTGAAAACTATATACTATACTAAGGTAAACTCTAGAGAGAGGAAGGCTACATTCTAAAACTATATATTATACTAAGTTAAACTCTAGAGAGGAAAAAGCTAAATCAATATCCTGATGACACGTAGGATTTAATCAATTGATCGATATTGACCATCATTTGTACTTACGACATGCCCTCCATGTAGATGATATTCTGTAATCCTCGTTACGAAATAATTTTCTTAATTTATTATCTGATGCTTTACAAAATCAATCAAAATTGTGAGACACCCATATAATTGTTAGTATTAATGTATCATTCCACCACTTAAATAACAATCATGAGGAAGGTGAACAAATCAATAATTGGTTGCTTACCCCCATCTATACTATCATCCAGCTCAGAACCATTTTTCGAAACCAATAAATTTCAAATGCCATTGCACCAATGTATCTGAATACTACATATAGTGATTTACACAATATGTGTTTGCGTCGTTCAAAAAAACATACTCCCTCTATTCCAAAATAAGTGTCGTCCTACACTTTACACATAGTTTACGAAACTCTTAAATATGGTAATAAAATTATTTGAATATTCTCAACCAATCCCATTATAAAATTGTCCACCAATAGCATCAACTCTTTTGAGGATAATTTTGGAAAATTTTGACAAAAAGTGTATTGAAATGTGAAAACGACACTTATTTTGGAATTTCTTTATTTTGCTAAAACGACACTTATTTTAGAATGGAGGAAGTATCCAACAGCATCCGGCGAATTAAATGTGGGTTTTCTCCCGCCGGCCATGAACAAATTTAAGCGGTATGATGAACCAACCTCTTCTCGTCAGAAGTGTCCACATGCTAAAAGAAGAATAGTGCATAGTTTCACTTGCAATGATACGACTGTTTTTTGCCATGGCATCATCATCTAAATGACAGGCTGAAGTGGTAGTACTATCTCATCAAATTCTGCCCTTTTTAATTTTCACATTTTTATATGATAACAAACTGATATGATAAAATAAAATCTTTTATGCAATCTATATCTGATCGTAATCCAAGGCACAAATGTCGGTTAAAATTTTATATGCAAAGAGGTTGGTTTAGATTTGAATTAGTACTATTTAACTTTGTGAAAATATTTTATTTTTTTAAATAGCTAAATGTGAAAAAAAAATCATATAGGATTAAATCCTACGTGGCATCGGAAAATTAATATAGTATCTAGATTCTGTATAATATCCAATTAGGTGTTAGACCCGTATGATGGACAAGAATGACATACTATTAGATATTACAACACAAGAAAAGCAATAAAAATATTAATATTTTTTATAAATTTTGCATTTTTATAAAATGTATAATGACTTCATTGGAAAATATAAACACAAACATGAATAAAACTTTACAAAATGAATACAACGGTAATTTATTTAACGCAAAGAGGATTATTAAGAATTCTAAAAAAAGAAATATAAAAAACAAAAAAAAAACTTCGAATTGAATGATCATATGTCCTGTAATACTTTTTATTACATTCGAAGTTCTGGAATCAACATTACAATTTTCATCACATATCACGACCTTAATTTCTTGTCTCGAAATAACTCTTGACATAACAACATATAATTGGTCATGGCTAAAAACTGGACGCGACAAATATAATCCCACATGTGATAAAAATTGACATTGACTATTGTTTACTGTCAGTGCAAAACAAATCACCAAAGAAGATTGTCTTTTCTTCATTCTAAAAGGATATTTGGTGAACATGGTAACTAGGCATGACCACGGTTCAGAACCGCCGGTTCCGGTTCATGAACTGCCGGTTCACGGTTTAGGAAACGGATGAACCTTAACTGGCCATTAATTCTACGGTTGCGGTTACAGTTCGTAAACCTCCGGTTAAGGTCCGGTTTTGGGTCGGTTCCGGTTCTGAACCCTCCGATTTTTTGACGGTTTTAATCCGATTCTTTTACGATTTTAACCTAATTTTTATACAATTTCTTTGTGTTGTGTTTTTCAAAGAAAAAAGAAAAGAAAATTTCGTGTTTGGTTTTTAAAGCAACTTATTCAAATCCTCAAAATATGTCTTTTATGATGTATGATTGTTAGCCTAACAAAAAAATTTAATACAAATCCTTTTAACTAAGTTAGGACAACTTCACAGGTATTTTCTTAATTTTATAAATAATAACAAAAACTAAAAATATTTACGCAATATTTAAAAATTATTAAAAAAGATGAATCATCATTACATGTTTTTCTAAATATAGAAACAACAAAACATAATATTAACAAAAAAATTACATACTTTGAGCACTACAATAATAACGACTAATCATATACAAATGAAAAATAAAATTCTATTTAGCCCCTAATTAATTAGATCAACCACTTAATTCAAAGTATTTGTGTGTTGAGACTTTATAAATGATGTTTAAAACATAAAGGTAATATGGAAAAAAAAAATTCAAAAATTATTATTGGAAAAAAAAAGACCAGTACTTTGTGGTTAACCACAAATTAAAAAATTGACATCTATTTTGAAAATGAGATAGTAATTAAAAATTTTTATGTTTATAAAAACTAATATTTTTATACTTATTTTTTATGAAACCAACGATTGACCGAAGGTTTTTTACGGTTTGAATCGCCGGTTCAAAACTGCCGGTTTGAGCCGTCAGTTTATGGCTTTTTAGAAGGCTTGAACCATAACCGGCCCTTCACTAGACAGTCCGGTTATAGTTTTATGAACCATAACTAACGATTTCGGTCCGATTCATGAACCCACGGTCGGGTTCCGAGCCGATTCGGGTTAAAACCTGAACCGTGGTCATGCGTAAGGGTAACATCCGAGGTATGTATACAATCTCCCACTTTACTACGAGATATCATCTTTACTCGGATTATATATTTTCCAACACCATAACTCGAAGCCTTGTACAATTACATATTCCAGCTTGTCGGTCTATACTTCTAAGCAACATGATCGAAGTATCCACTTCGAGTTTTAAATTATTTTGAGGTAAACAAGAGCATTTAATACTGTTGAAAAAATCAGGTGTGAACCGACCTTCTTCAAGTATTGAACCTCATCCTTCTCTATAAATGCCAACATGTGATCATTTATGGTTTCAACGTTATCATGCCTTCGTGCCAAAATTGCCCTCTATTGGAAATAATTAATATTTTTGAGATTATTCAAAAAAATGGCATAGTACAGTTGACAATGCTGGCAGCGGATTTTCCCTCTGATTGGATTAACATATCTGCTGTAATATTAATCTCAGCTTCACCATCATTTGGTTCTGCGATTCTACCTTCCCCAACATTCCAGAAGCCACTCAAAGATTTCTCTAACATCTTCAATGTTAACAGTCAACTTGAATATCTCACAATGTTGCTACAGGTAAGAATATTTTATTGATGCGTCAACAATTTCTTGCATGCTGCCCTTTAGTACCACCGGAAAAATCTATTTAAAATCATCTCCTAGCGCAAAAACTTTACATCCAAACAGTCTCTCAGAATTCATTGGATCAAATGATCATTTTTAATAATTTAGAGTTTGGAAAAAGTAAGTAATCCTCAATCCTAATATACATATACATATACATGTATTTGTATTTTCAAACCATAATAATTAAATTGTTTTATCCATTTATTCATTGGTTTAAATATGTTGAGCTTACTATTTAATGTTATGGTTTGCCTCAGTTTCACTCGTTTTAAAGTTTTTCAATTTAGAATTTAGTGACAAATGTATCATTTCTTCCTCTCTTAATAATGTCATTTAAGTGTGTGCGCACGCGTGTGTGTTTTATTGTAGTCTTTCTCACATTACTCAAACTAATTCTGAACATATTTATTTTTGTCTTTTTTTTTAAATTAGATGGCTCAGTGAGAATCAAACCCTCGACCTCTTGGTAATAACCATCCCCATCCTAATCCCCTAACCACCCGACCCAACCCTCCCACCCATATTGTAGTTTAATTATTTAAGAGTTTATTCATTTATTTTAGTTGTTTTGCATTCCCCCCACACACATATAAATATATGGGAAAATCTAAAGTCCCGTTGGCTAATTTTACAAAACTGTACCGTTTTATATTCAACCAATCAATATTGAGGATATAAGATGTAATCATGGGGTGAGATACATTCTATAATTTTTCAAACTAATTACTTTTTTGGTATCATGGACTTTTATATTAAGCCAAATGCACATTTTGATCTTATAAATTAATATTTGGCTAAAATAGTCCTTTGTATTTTTATTTGTAACTTTTTTTGTTCTTTGGCACTATTCCAAGAGTTTGACTTTGACCATCTTTATTCCAAGAGTTTGACCATCTTTATATTTAAGTCAATAGGGTATTTTCGTAATAAAAAAATATTTATTTTTCAAAAATTAATATTGAATAAAATATTAATAAAAATATTAAAATAATTATATTCATAAAAATAATTACGAATTAAAATAAATATTAAATTAATAAAAAGTTAAAAAGTTTAATTTTTGAAACTCAAATGAAATTATTTAAAGAAATAAATGTACCTTCGTTGCACAAATTTTGATATAATTTTTAATTTGGTGCGCTTAGAAGAAAGTAAAAATATTACTTTTACGACAAGTTCTGATAAAATGAATAATTAAGTTAAAATTTAAGATTATATTCTAATCTAATTTCTTATTTTGGATATGTTTTAATTTATGAAATTATTGTGAGTTATATTTACCTATTAGTAGAATCTAATAAAAAATTGTAGAATCTACAAAATATAGGATGAAATAGAATGAAAATTCTACAGTGATGGGTTAGAGTTTAAAAAGTACATCAAAAGTTTTATAAAAACAATTAAATTTTGATTTTTTTAAAATAATTTTTTTTATCAATATTATATTATTTCATTAGTTGTGATTTCAATTTTCAATTAATTTAGTATTATTGTATTTAATATTAAATTGCTAGAAAATAAATATTTTCATTGTAATTGATAAAATATAGGATGAAAATTTTACAGTGATGGACTTGGGTAAAATAAAGAAAGTAAAAGTTCTTTTAAAAATTAAATTTAAATTTTGTAAAAATAATTTTTATTAATTTAATTTAATTTTATTGATTTTAAAAATTTTATGGGTGTATTTTAGAACAACTAAAATCATTGGGGGTAAAGATGCCAAAATTATGGGGTCCGCAAAAATTTTTTCTAATAAAAAAACTGTACAAAGTAATGAAATGTTAGCATAGGTATTAATCTAACTAAATATTGGTCAATTGGCCAGAAATTGAAACTTAGATTATATATTTGGCTTCTCAAAAATCTTTTGGGTCAAAATTGGCCAGACACTTGAAGTTTTTGGTAAAATTGACCATTTTCTTAAATTTTTTTCTGGTTAATAATGTGAATTTAGGTGGATTTTACTTATGATGCACCCTCATTTTAATCCTACGGTTATCAATTAGTCTAATTAATTCTACGGTTATTATCATAAAACGGAACCGTCCCATAACGGGACTCTAGATGCTCCCTAAATATAATAGATATATATATATATTTTGCAATAGAGTACCCGTTGTTGTTTTCTTAGTCATATCATTCAACTGCTTTTTCACCATTTATTCTTTTCAAGTTAGTTAAATTTATTCTTAACTTATTATATTTTTAGTGTTTTATTTATTTATTCATTTATTTTAGCTTCCCTTTTTAGAAATTTTCTACGTAAAACTTAATAGTGGATTTATTATTTTTTAACCAAAAAATTAGAAAATTACCACATAGGATTTAATTCTATGTGGCATAGATATATGATATTGCCACATAGATATATACAATATTATTTTTAAACCAAAAAGTTAGAAAATTTCCTTAGTATAGTACAGAGATTAAAATATTGTATATTCTAAATTTAGTTTTCATCGATAGACTGCAGATATATGTAAGATAGAAATTTTGAAGATGTTTTTTATTGTTAAATTGTTGAATAGTTGTTTATATGGTAGCATTCATGTTTATAAAATTGAATCCTTGAGCCCTCATACAAATACCATAAAACCTCCATAAATCAATTCTCTATTAACTAATAACCTCTACTAAATCATATGTTTTTCCTGTCCCAACTCAGGACCAATACAAAAAATTTAAAAACTCGATTAATTTATAAAATATTAATTTTTCAAGAATCTCCTATGTAAATCTAGGTTCTCTCAATTTTATTAAATTAATAAATACCTAATATAATATAGATTTAAACTTAAATGTTTTTTTTTTATGTTTAAAATTATCATGTTTTTGTTCCATTAAAAAAAATACAATGTCATGGCTAGGGCCGCAAAACACTTTCCTTAAGGTAAAAATAATAAATGTTTATATTTTCTTACTTATAGTTTCAAAAAACTCTTTAAATTAATACAATATTAATTTATCAATAAATTAATAATTATTAAATAATAATTAAATTATTAATAATATTATTGATAAATTAATAATTAATAATTAATAATTATTAATTTATCAATAAATTAATAATTGACAACCCTATAAATTAATAAATTTTTGGATATTAATTTATAGAGATTTTACTATAATTCAAAAGTACTACACTTTTATAAATATTTAATCTCTACTCATTGAGGTGTCTTAATCATTTGTAGAGCAATTTTAATTTTTGGCTAACTGTCCCATCGCTTGAGGTGTTTGATGATTCTCTCACTTGTCTCACCTGTTAATTATTACTCATTGTGTGTGTAGTCTTTTAACTTTTCACCAGATGTCCCTACCTATTCATCAGTACCCTTCGTTTTACCTGTTGAGGTACCTTAGTCATTATTACAATAAGTTTTAAATCTTTTAGCCAGATGTCTTGACAGCTGAGATGTGTTCACCACGGTAGTTACTGCAATAGTAAAGGAAAATCATCTCATTAATTCTAAAACATGAAAAGAAAATCATATCAAATGTTGAAAGTTCCAAAATATTCTCGATTACATGGACATGCAAAACTAATATTGCTATAATCATATTAAGTTTTTAAAAAACATTTGTACTTTCCGACGTTCATCTTCAAACATATAACACAAATTCCCTACTCCCTTCATCTTGAACTAACTGTCTAAATTGCATTTTTAATTTTTATTGCAATTTCAAAATGAATGGCCAATTTTCACTTTAGTACAAATTTATACTAAAAAACTTTAAAGTCCAAATGGAACAATATTGTGGTGCAGTGAGAGTTTTTGAATTTTTTTTTCTATTTTCCTTTTTGAGAAGCAAAGTTCTAAAAAAGCCAGTATTAAAAAATTATTAATCACCAAAATGTAGGTAATAATTTTTCAAACATAATAGGTCTTAATATTTCAATTCAAAATCATTGGAATTTCAAGATATTTTTGGTACTACATCTCACTTAGTTCATACACAAACTAAGGACACCCTTAACCTTATTGAGCTAAAAACTGATAAACAGAATTGAGTTAAAAGTGTATACAAATGAAATATTTGAGATTCCATAAATTGGACAAAATGAAAAGGTGAACACCTGCAAGCGCTCATTATCAGTCCTCCCCCTCACGTCATTTTTTTTTTGGGTTCTTTCTACCAGTTTTTGAAGCATATTAAAGTAAAAGTGTCACAAAGTTACAACTATCACAGGTCTTAGCTACTAAATTTGTACTTCACACCTTGGAGAGGATTTCAAGGGTTTTGATTGTTGAGATCTGCGGTTTGTTATGTGGAAGCCATTAATCCACGAGAGGTGGTTTTAGTTATCTGAGCCTATAATCTTCAACTTTGCAATTGAAAAGGCTGGATATCTTCTGATAAGATTGGCTGAGATCATGTATCTCACAGATAGACAACATAATCTAATTTGATGTTTAAATAAGATTAGATAATCAGTTAAGACTTGATATCCTCCATGACCAACTTCATCTATAAAGTGAGATCAGATTACTATAATTCAAATTCTGATCCCAAATCCTAAATTCAGATTACTATTGATATCCTCCATGAACAACTTTATCTATAAAGTGAGAATTTTTTTGACTCATTTATACATAAAAAATTTAGAGAATTGCCACATAGAATTTAATCCTATGTGGCATAGGCAAAATGGATGAAGCTTCTGATTTTTGCCTTAGTATCGTATATAGATAGATTACTACTTAAAATAAAGAGAAATGATATAGAACTCGAAAGTGTAGCTTGAAACCGCATCTCGACTGACCTAGCCGTCCTAGGTGTGATATCCAATCAATTTTTTGTTTTAGTTTTCTTTTTTAATTAATTAAATAAATTCCTGAAAAAAAACCCCCTTCAAATCCTAAACCTTTCGGTGCAGCCCCGTCCCTCAACTCCTCTCCACCAACGTCACCGGTCTAAGGTTCAAACTAGCTCGGTTTTCCGATCTTTATCAATTGGGTGAGGTTGTCTTCTTAATCAATTGAGTAATACAATTTTCTATTCTTCCCTGATCATACGATTAAAAGTTGATTATGGTCTCATCTACCTAAACAATTCTTTGTTCTTTTTATTTGAATTCTTAGTATGTTTATCGGAAAAATTTTAAATTTTTATTCTCATTGTGGAAGTTTTAGATTCAAGTGAAGCTTTGTTTAACTTTTGCGAAGTTCTATTAATTAGGCTGTATTTTTCTCTGGCTACAAGAAAAGAGGAGAGTAGCCTTTTTGTGGGATACAATTGACTACCTTGTTTTCTAGAAAACTTTTAACAACTGGTTTGTGATTTTCATTCGCTAGACATCAAAGTGGAACAAATATGTTGAGTTACGAACAAAAAAAAGTGTTGAAATCTACAACTAGTTAGGCATAGAACTTCAAAGTTTTTTTGTTTCTATACTTTTTGCATGGTTCGCCATAACCTTCTAAGTAACCATACTTTTGTTTTCAATTTTAGTTAGTCAGTTCCTTATGATAATTTTTTTACACTTTTATTGCAGAAAAAATAGACATATATGGAACAAGGTGAAAATATTGAATGTTATGATGAGAAAAATATGGATGAAGATCCTTCAAATCCAAAAGGGGTAAAAGTGCCTAAAGTTGGAATGTCCTTTTCCTCTGAAGAAGAAGTTCTCCATTTCTACAACATCTACGCACAAAGTGTTGGTTTTGGCATATCCAAATTAGGAGGAAAAAATGGAGATGATGGCAAGCAGAAGTATTTGTCAATCAGATGTGCCAAAAGTCGTATTACAGTGTCTCGAGGAAAAAACATCTTGCTTCCCCATCCAGTCACAAAGACAAACTGCAAATGTTGTTCATCAAATTGATGGGAGTTTTATGATTACTCGTGTTTACCTTGAGCATCATCATACCTTGAGTCCTGGAAAGTCACGCCATTTCAAAAACAATAAAGTTTTGGGTTCTTCTGCAAAGAAAAGATTAGAGTTAAATGATCAAGCTGGGATACCTGTCTGTAAGACTTTTGAATCATTTTTTGTGGAACATGGTGGTGATGAGAATTTGTCATTTGATGAGAGAAAGTGTAGGAACTATGTGTCTCAGGCCAGAAGGTTGAGACTGGGGACTGGAGATGCCGAAGCATTGAGTAATTACTTTTGCAACATGCAAAGTCGGAACCCTGATTTTTTTCATTTGATTGATTTAGATAAAAATTGTCACATACGAAATATTTTTTAGTCAGATGGTAGATGTAGAGCTGCATATGATTACTTTGCTGACGTGATTACGTTTGATAGTACATATCTGACTAATTTTTATAATATGCCTTTTGCTCCATTTGTTGGAGTAAATCATCATGGTCAATCTATCTTGCTTGGATGTGGACTGATATCAGGTGAGGATCAAGATTCATTCATTTGGTTGTTTAGGTCATGGTTATAAAAATGTATGGATGGGCGTACTCCAAAGGCTATCATTACAGACCAGTGTGTAGCTATGCGAATTGCAATCGAAGAGGTATTTCCGGATTGTCATCATCGTCTTTGTCTTTGGCATATCATGAATAAAATTCCAGCTAAATTGAGTCCTTATACTCAGTATAAGATGATTAAGAAACAATTCAAAAATATTGTTTATAACTCTCTGACCACTGGTGAATGTGAATAAAACTGGCAAAAGATGATCATATAATATAATTTAGAGAGTAATGAATGGTTGAGTAGTTTGTATATGGAACGTAGTAGATGGATACCAGTGTATGTCAAAGATACGTTTTCGGCGGGCATGTCTACACCTCGAAGAAGTGAAAGTACGAATTCTTTTTTTGATGGCTACATTAATTCAAAAACGACAGTGAAGTAATTTGTTGAGCAATATGATAATTTTTTGAAGAAAAAGATTAGAAAAGAAAGTGATTCTGAGTTTGAATGTTTCAATTCTACCATTCCTATGATCAATGATTGTCCCATTGAAAGGCAATTTCAAAATGTATAAACAAACTCGATCTTTAAGTTGTTCCAGAAAAAATTGAGAGGACTAATATGTTGTAATGCCTCATTGGTAAAGCAGGAAGGGATGACGTTGATATTTGAAGCTGTTGAGACCATTTACGGGAAAGACGGAGCACCTTCGCGAAGTTTTTCATTTTTGCTGCATTATACAGAGTTGCAATGTCAAGTTAAGTGTTTGTGCCGTTTGTTTGAGTTTCAGGGAATCTTATGTAGACATGTGATAGCTGAGTTGATAAAAAATAGTGTAACTGAAGTTCCTGTGTATTACATTTTGGATCATTGGTGCAAACATATTCAGCGCAGTTACCAAAATATCACAAACATTTATGATGACTTTGAGTGTGTTGAAGAAAGGCGGTGATTTAAGATTGTCTCTCCAGTTACACAAGAGGTACAATAACTTGCGTTGAAAAAAGATGAGAGATGTTATAAGTTGGTGGAACTCCTGAAGGAAGTGAAAGAGCAATTTATGGCTGATGATTCTGATACTTTGGAGGTTAAACAAGATAGTAATTATCCTACAGGAACTCAACATCGTGAAAAGCTACATAAATCACCAAGAGCTAAGTCAAAACTGATTTTCAGTCCACTAAAAGTAAAGTCTCGAGGTTGACCCAAGAAAAGACTACAATCTAATGTAGAAAAATTTGTCAAAAAAGTTCAGGCCAAAGCTCGAAAGAAGGTTTGTTAAATTTTTTTTATTAATAATAATTTCAAGTACTTAGTAAATTCTTATAGTAGTTCATTAATCTATGTGCACTTTTCAAGACGTAGACTTCATATCTTTACTTTTTGCATGACTTAACGCAGATTCCGCCTCGTAGCAACCAAGAACAAATGGCATCAAATGTTAAACTTCAAAAGAAAGGGAAATCGGTGAGTGGCTATACTATTTTGTTCCAAGTTGTGGGAGTGTAAATATGTTTTTGGTAAATTGAATAATACATGTCTTTTTTTACAAAATAAATAGGTGGCTGCTAGGGAGATCGTTGAAGATCCAACTACAAGCTTGGTGGAAAATAATGATGATATGGTATTCAAAAGTTCATATTATGTTTAAACACTTTATTGGTACATTTGTGACAGTCTATATCTTTTACTATTGTAGATTTGTTCTAGCACCTTTATGCCAAATGTTGATTCGACAGGCGCAAGATTTAAGTTTTCCACATAGTTTGCAGGCAAGCTTTTGATTTCAATGGCTTCTTTATTTGGTTTTGTCATTGAGATGATACTTTATATGATATTATATCTCTGTGTTTTACTCTAACGTTATAATAATTCTTTGAGTGAATCTCAAAACAAGCCATCAACCTTTAATATATTTCCACTCTAGGTCATCAATTAAATTTATTTGTAACACATGTTACCTTACTAAAGTTTTAATCCATTTCAGATTATTCTGTTAATTTTGGCCGTTAAATAGTGACGGAAATCCATTTTCCACATGTTTTTGGGTTCAGATTATTATTATTATTTTTTAATCTTTTAATTTTTTTTTTTATAATTCTTCTTCTTATACTTCCTAACTTGTATATATACTGGTAGTATAATTCTAAATTTTAAAAATTTATCTTCCTTTTGTATTTTAACTTCTAGATTATAAAATTTTTTTTAAAAAATTTAAGAAATGAAGAAGAAAAATTCGAGTTAAAGTAAACATGAAAATTAATAATTTATCATTTTAAATAAAAAAATTAAAATAATTAGCTAAGACAAGTTGTTTCTTCTAGGTTATTTAATTTTTTTCAACTCGATTGAATTATTTAATTATTAATTTTCACCTTTCTTATTGCTTTTTTTTAAAATAATCTACAAGTTAATATACAAATGAAAAATTAATTTTCAAAAATGAATATATTTTTCATTTGTATCTTAACTTCTAGATTATAAAAAAAAAAGGAATAAGAAATGTGAAAATTAATAATTAAATAATTCAATCGAGTTGAAAAAAATTAAATAACCTAGAAGAAACAACTTGTCTTAGCTAATTCTTTTAGTTTTTTTTTAAAATGGTAAATTATTAATTTTCATGTTTACTTTAACTCGAATTTTTCTTCTTCATTTCTTAATTTTTTTTTAAAAAAATTTTATAATCTAGAAGTTAAATTACAAAAGGAAAATAAATTTTTAAAATTTAGAATTATACTACCAGTGTATACAAGTTTAGAAGTATAAGAATTTAAAAAAAAAATTTAAAAGATCAAAAAATTAAAAAAAATAATAAAATGACAAAAATACCCCTGAACCCAAAAGAATATGTGAAAAATGGATTTCCGTCACTATTTAACGGTCAAAATTAACAGAATAATCTGAAATGGATTAAAATTTTAGTAAGGTAACCTGTGTTACAAATAAATTTAATTGATGACCTAGAGTGAAAATATATTAAAGGTTGATGACTTGTTTTAAGGTTTACTCTAATTCTTTTTTATAGCATGGTGAATTGATGGAGACAATATCATTCCAAGAGTTGTTATCGAATGCAATGTCATTCCAATATTCATCTTCACAACGTGCACAAGATTCATCTTCTCAAGTGATTTCATAAAAGTATTCTCGACGCCTCTAAAGAAGGAGACCTTCTTTTTTTTTTTTTTCGACTGTCTCAAATTTTGTAAGCATACTTTTATGATCAGAATCTCAAATAAAGCTAGAATGATAAAGACATTACATCTCCTTTTATCAACATCCATAATCAACGTATTTCTTATTGTTATCTTTTTGAGTTTCAAAAATATTTACTTTGACATCACATGAAAGTGATAAGCTCTATATTGGAGTAACTAAATTGGATAGCTTCAAAAAACATATCCTAATCGAAAAGAGATATACAAAAGTACTTTGTATACATGAAGCATCTAAAATTTCTTTAGAGTCTAAAGGATTAACTAAGGTCAGCTTGGGAGCTACCAACTCTCTGCCTACTACTTGTCATCCTATTAGTCTATCACAATGTAGTTGATCTCGCAGCATCCCTCTTCATCACTGCAGCTTTGCCACTACCTCCGAATTTTATTTTCAATGTCATGGTGAAGACGCATAATCCTAGTGATCACATGATCACGTTGCACGGGTGTACAATCTCGATTACATAGTGAGTTTAGAAGACAACCTCGCCTAATTGATGAAGATCGGAAAACCAAGCTAGTTTGAATCTTAGACCGGCGACGTTGGCGGAGAGGAGTTGAGGGACGGGGCTGCACCAGAAGGTTTAGGATTTGAAGGGGTTTTTTTTATTTTCCAGGAATTTATTTAATTAATTAAAAAAGAAAACTAAAACAAAAAACTGATTGAATATTACACCTAGGACGGCCAGGTCAGTCGAGATACGGTTTCGAGCTAAACTTTCGGAGTTCCGTATCATTTCTCTAAAATAAAATCCAAAATATTAATAACAACGTGAATTAAGGTTTGAAGAAGGATTAAAAAAAGGTATCATTATTCATGCTATTTTACTTTCTTTCCCATTATTTTGGATCGAAGGGTAAAAAAAATTCGACGGACATATTTCTCCGTATTTCAAAAAAAAAAAACATTCTGGTTTAATATACAATCAACATAAGTACTTCAGAAATGGCAATAGAAACAATCACGACATCAGGGCCCGCGTCAAGCTCGACCTCTTCTTCTTTGGCGGCTTCGATGTACAGACCTCCTCTTTCCTTTGTCGTTTTCCACCGACATTATCAGAAGATTCAACAACATCATATGATCCTTTCTCCTTGTGTTCATCATTAGCTGCTGCAGTTCCATTATTATACACCCATTTTGGTACCTCATGCTCTTCCATAAGACGGATTCTGTAGCCCTCCTTTCTCCTTCTCTCCTCATCCATCATCTCGAAAAGCCGAAACTCCTCGTCTGATCGAGCCGCGAGGCGATTGATTTCTCTCTCGCTAGGCACGTCTGTTGTGAGCGAGTTAGTACCGTTGCGCATCATCATCATCTCTTCCAACAGCTCCCTCCTATCTTGAGCTGTGGAAGTTGTGTTGAACAATCCAGCTTGAATAACTTTGGCATCTATCCCCATCTTTTTTTTTGGCGCGCTCCAAGATGACTTCTTCAATTGTTCCAGCGCTCACCAACACAAACACCCGGACCTCACTCTTTTGGCCAATCCGATGAGCTCGATCCTCTGCCTGTTGATCCATTTGTGGGTTCCAATCACTGTCAAACATGATCACCGAATCTGCCGTCTGTAGATTTAAACCAAGTCCTCCAGCTCGTGTGCTGAGGAGAAAAATGAAATGAGGAGAATCTGGAGCATTGAATTTCCGCAGTAAATCTCCCCTTTCCTCAGTATTTGTCGACCCATCAAGTCTAAGGAATTTATACCCCTGCATTTCCAAATAGGCTCCAAGAATGTCCATGAGATGAGTCATCTGCGAGAAAAGGAGGACTCTATGCCCAGCTCTGCGCAGTTTGGGTAGTAAGCGGTCCAGAAGCTCAAACTTTCCCGAGGCTCTGAATATCTCCTCCCCCTTTGGCCGATCATTACTATCTAAAAACAGATACGGATGATTACAACATTTTCTGAGTTGCATTGTAAGGTTCTGTAGGCTCTTTCCTTTTCCATTATCCAGTCCAACTCTCCCTTTGTCTGTGACTTGCTGATAATATATCCTTTGCCATGCGGACATGTCACATTTAAGCACCACCCGTGTCTTTCCCGGAAGACACTTCTCTACTTCGTTTTTCTTCCTTCGCAATATGAATGGCCTAATAACTTGGTGCAATCGCCGAATGATCAAGAGTTGTTCCTCTTCTGTTAGAGTCACAGTACTGTTTTTTTTATCCATAAAAGGGGAGTTGAACCATTTCTCAAAATTATCAACCGAATTGAAAATGTCGGGGAGCAGAAAGTTGAGTAGAGACCAAAGTTCCTGCAAGCTATTCTGAATAGGGGTACCAGTCAGCAGGAGTCTCCTTCTTGTGTGGTAGCCATTAACAATGGTTTGTACAAGAACAGAATCATGATTTTTAAGTCGATGTCCTTCATCAATGACCGTGTAGTACCACTGAATTTTCCTCAAATAGGTTTTATCCCTCATAATAAGGTCATAATGAGTAATCATCACATGAAACTTCTTCCCTTCTCCAAAATACTGTTCTCTGATGGCCTTCCTTGCATCTCGCCGCCCATCGTATAGAACAGCTACAATACTTGGAGCCCAGGTTGCAAATTCATTCATCCAATTAGGCAGTACAGCTTTCGGGGCAACAATCAAGTGTGGTCCGGCCACCCCTTTATTTTCCATGAGATATGCAATCAAAGAAATGGTTTGAACTGTCTTGCCTAACCCCATCTCATCAGCTAAAATCCCATTGAGACTGTTATTGAACAAAGACAGCATCCACTGAAGCCCTTCTAACTGATATGATCTTAATTCTCCCCCCACAAGCATGGCTGGTTGCTTAGTTACCTTCTCTTCAATTGAATGGACGGCTGAATTATACTGTCTTTGACCTTCAAGCAAATCACCTTTCTTTACTACATGACCATCAGATTGAGTTTCACCCTTTGAAGCAGACAACTCAGGTAGGCCAACATCTGAGCCTTTCAATTGAATGCCCTCATTATCAGCATTTTTTTCCTTTTGAAGCCTAATAAAAGCTCCCAGATTACCTAGAATCTCATTAGTTTTCTCAAGAAGCTCAGTCAATCTTTCGTTCTTGCTCTCCTCAACCATTTTATTGTAAGCCTCTTGATTGTCATTTTTCAGAGCTTGCATTCTCTTTTGCTCTGCCTTTAAAGCTTTTTGCCTTTGCTTTCCATGCCATGCCTGAACACCGTCATTGCGTTTTTTCCGCCTTCTTTGAGCACCCTGTACTTGCAATTGTAATTCAGAAAAAGTATTCATCAAATCTGCAAAAAATTTACCAAGAGCAGCCTTTTTCTCTTCTTCAAACCGGCCACGTTTCTTTTTCAGGGGATCTTCAGCATCAGTAACAAATGCATCAACAATTCCGTATGAAGGAAGACGTAATCGCATCATGCCCCAATCAAACAACTGATTCTCAGGATTGGTACATTGTAAACGAAGCCAATATTCCGCACTTACTTCGGTTCTTATTTTTCTCTGCAGGTCCGCTAACTTTAGTCCATAGAATTCGATCAAGCACTTTGACTGCAAGTCCTCGCCCCGACTTGCTGGGAGTTCTTCAAGCTCAATCAGACGCCGATGAATGTGGCTTTGGAATCGATTTTCTCTTAATTCAGCCAGTTCAGAACCTGATAAACAATTAGTTTGCCGCTGATTTAGCACTGCTACCTCAAATTCTGCCATCATATCATCCCCACCAACGACATTGGAGCTGTCGTTTTGATTGTTGACTTCACGTCCAGCGCCGTCATTATCCTCTTCCGGCGCTGCATCAGCGGCGGCGTCGCCGTCCTCCTCGTGGTAGATTGAAGACACAGCCTCAAATACATGCTGCGGCAGCGGGAGATTACGAGAAAGGAAATTAAGCGCACAAATTAATGCCCTAGTTTTCTCGATTTCACCGCCGCCAGCTCTTTCTTCTCCTCCTCCACCACTGCTCTGCTGCTGCTGTTGTTGTGGAGTGGTTTCCACCTGAGCCACCGCCATAGCTCGGAGGGGACGTTATGA
Source organism: Oldenlandia corymbosa var. corymbosa (assembly GCA_949775105.1). NCBI lineage: Eukaryota > Viridiplantae > Streptophyta > Magnoliopsida > Gentianales > Rubiaceae > Oldenlandia > Oldenlandia corymbosa. Next base: position 6,459,873 of record OX459123.1, read on the forward strand.
TGATCCTTCTGTTTTGCGTTTTCTCTTTTCTCAAATTTTAAGAACCTTTATTGTTATTAATTATTATTCTATTCAACTTAATATCGCGACGAAGGGGGGTAGGATTTTTCTTTTTGATACGAAAAAAAATAGTTTTGCAAATTCTATTAAAAACAAATAATATTCAACTTCATATACTTTCCCCCACACTGGTATAAACCATATATTCCTAGGACTAATAGGTTTATAAAAAGGACCCACTACCATATTATCACATTAATTTTATTTCAAATTATAAATTTTAAAATTACAAATAAAAATTTAGATATATGTATATATTAATACAACATAATTTTTGGAGAAGTATAGTCAAAATGTACAGTAAAAATTAATTATTAACTTTGTCACGTTTATATTAATTAACCAAATATTAAAACCACATAATCAACACATGAATTTGAATCATGATTTAGTTTTGGTAATTTGTAATAATTTTTTGTGGATTAAATAAATTTGAAAAATTGATAACGTTGTAATTAATTGGTCCAAGTATAAAAGTGACCCACAACGTTTATACTTAAACTATTTTAATTCTGAAATATAATTATGCCAGTTAAAAAATAATTTATAAAATTGACCAGGGACAAAGCCAAAGAGTAATGTGATGATTATTTCTTTATTTTTTAATCCTTTTTGTATTTTAGCATTATCTCAATTTATACTTACTATTTCATAATTTAATAAGATTTAGTGAATATTTATTACTGAAAACTTTTCAAAATTTTAATGTTTTAAGAGCTTAATAGTTTAATTCTGTTATTTTTTTTTTAAAAAATTTTGAATTTGATATTGTTTATAGTAGTAGTTATAAACTCCATTGAAATTTATTAGTATTTAACAAGCAAAAACTCTACTAAACATATTTTACACCCGTTGCATAATTCCGGTGCAACGGACCGGGTTAACATTAGTATGTTATTACTTCATAAAAAAAAATTATACTCTCAAATTCTTAGAATATTCACATAATAATTAAGTAAAATTTTAAAAGTAGATATCACATTACACAAAAGGAGAATAAACTAACATCTCACCAACACTAACTATATATTTCGTTTCACAGTCGTGGTCTAAATTCTAGTTTCTAATTATATCTAAACTAACATCTCACCAACACTAACTATATATTTCGTGTCACAGTCGTGGTCTAAATTCTAGTTTCTAATTATATCATGATTCTATACCTTTTGGCTAAGGTCAGTGCATGTTACATTCTTACATTCAGGAAATTTTATTGTGTTCCTTTCCAATGAAGATCAACTTTGGATGTACTTCTCCATTGCCTTGATGTTCATTTCATGACTCCTTGTCCCGTCCATTAATTGTAACACTTCATCCAGAAAATACTTTAGTAATCTTAATTTCTGTTTACATCGCCATACATAAATACTTCACCCAAAAGAACAAAGAGAAAGAAAAAAAAAAGAAGGTTGTTTATTTTTTATATGTTCTTTTCCTCAGAGGTAATATTCGATTTAGATTTCAAGCAGCAGGGAATGTAATAATCTCTACCTTCGTTGGCTTTTGGATTATTTTACCCCATTTTTTAAATGAATACTTTCAAAATGTACGATCTATTCTAGAAAGCGCATAAATAATTTCTCTATGCATTATAGAAAGAATAAGGAAACCCTAAGCGGCTATGATTCCGATCATAACATTGACAAAATAAAATTAAATTACTATTCTCTTTGTACCACAACTAGTTCATTTTATGATTCATGAGTCCACTTAAAACAATACAATTTCACAAATTGTAATATGGGCTATTTTTTTGAGCAGAAGAGATTTGACATGGAATAAGGATTGGTGAGATATTCCAGTTACTAATTAATGCCAACATAAGATTCAATTTTGAGATTTTTAAAGTCTTTGGCTTAGCTGATAACTTTCATCGAAAATAATGATCTCCATAATTTTTTGCCTCTGTGTAAATTATTTTAATCCGGAAATCAATTTTCTTCTACATCGCAGCCGCATCTGAGGATTGCACTCGACTATTGTATTTGTCAGTAACAAATTAACAAATAACACTCATCATCTGGAAAAGTCGTCGCAACTCTCTACGATGACGGTTTAGTTTCAAACATGATATTACTCCCTCCATCCCACAAAAATAGTCCATAATTTTCAAATTTGTACTAAAATTAGTTACAAAATTCAAAACTCAATGTGGACAATTTTTGTGGGACGGAAAGAGTAATACATATGATCCGCATATATAATTTGCCAAGAATATGGTTTAGGCGTACTCCCAAAGCTCATCTAGCTTGCATATATAGATTCAAATTGCACAAAGCACACACAAGAAACAAGACACAGAACTCATATTGGTTGTTCACCGTGTTACATGAGAGAATGTATGTAGACAAAAGGCACAAAAGTCCAGTTTGGAGCGTAAAAGTGCGGAAGAGAATTGGAAAACCCCCTAAACCCTAAAAGCTTATCATAAATTTTGAACATTTTGCTCATAGTAAAGCATCCAAAAGCTTGCTTTAAAATATGCTGCCACAGCATAATAACCTAAAACAAGGAGAAAGATACGATTGACCTAATTTACTCCCATCAAGAATGGTAATGCTAATTAATTAATTTACTATACATTCGAAACACTGGAATTATCATAGAGCATATACAAACCATCTCGTCTCTCAAATAGAAAATCAATAATAGTAAAAAATGAACTCTGCATAGCATGAATCCATATGATTTTCAGTCTTCCTATTCCAAAAATTGAACAATTCGAGATAACGAGAATATTACTTTTTGTAATCTAAAATGAGTCAAATATTGAATGTAATAAAGGTCAATCATAGATTAGAAACTCCATAAACAAAAGTGATCACTTAAGGAACGATGAACTAATAAACAATACTCCACAAAATATTATCTTTTGTCCAAAATAATTACACTGAAACAATCAGTACAATTATTTTAAAACGGAAAGAAAAGAATCCAAAATCTCCATAAGTGCGTCTCTACAACTTCTAATAATAAAAACGTCCACCGAAATCAGCCGCCGGATGAGACATATCATAAGGATAATTGCAGTCAAAACTATCCTGGTACAAGCATGGATCCGGTGGTCCATATTGTTGGTACATGGCGGACATGAGCAACGGAGCTACGTACCTTGCCGCCGTTGGTGGTGGTCCGACATGCCTAAATGGTCCATGACTAGGTGGAGCCCGCCCAAAGCCACGGCCGTGACGATAATGATGAACATGATGATTATGATTATACTCATAATCATCATCATAATCATCACCGAAATTCCATCTAAAAGTCACTTCAAAGCTTCTTGATCCTGGGAGCATTGGTATTTGATGCATGAATTCCGGGATGAACTGCGGAGGAGGCATAAACGGCCGGTGTCCATGTCCACCCTTATGAACAAGTCCGTGACTTGGCAGCCCGACCATTTGGCACGGTGGTCGGATGGTGGCAACTGGTGCCACCGCCCCCGCCGCTGCACCGTCATCGGCCGGTTTTGTCTCTTTCTTTTCACCCTTTTAATCATACATAATGTACATAACAATAACAAACACAAAAAAAAAAAAATTAGATACGGCGTAGTAGTTTCAAAATATTTGTAAATCGATTGTAATAATGTTCTAAAAGGTGTATAATTTAATTTATCAAATCATAATTGGATAACAGGCATAAGAGAGGTCCATAAACATAACTTTACTTCGATATAAAATCAGCACAATATTATTAAAAAAAACAGCAAAAAAAAAAGAAAGAATGAAGTAAAATTCATAGGTTTTGAGAAGTATACCTGAGCGTCCATGGCGAGAGAGATAAATGAAGAGGACACCAAAAAGATAATAAAAAATCGGTGGCAGATTTTCTTACAAATTGGACGGAGGAGAAGAACAACTTTGTGCCACCGATAAGAATAAAAGAAGAAAAGCTATATTGTGGCGGCTGGCACTATTTTTTTATTGTATTTTTTTGCCAATAATAATAAGGTAAGCAAATCCCTGGATTGTTTGTTAATGAAGGAAATCACACTGATTTGTAGGAGGAGCATTGCAATAATACGGAAGGGATGGTGTGTCGATCAAAATACATCGAGAATTTAGTTATGGAAATTAAATATCTCCAGTTTTGGTAATAATTTTTATCTCTTTCATTAGTACTGATTAATGATAGTTTTTTTTTTTTTTTGTATGATTACTAGTTAAACTGTGCTCGTAAAACCTTTCAATGGTGGATTGTGTCGGTGTTTTCTAATTTTTACTATGGCTAAAGGCTCCTCACAGAATTTTAAGCGGGTAAAAGTGTTGAAACATTTACTATGGTCGTCCATTTAATCCAAATATTTAATCAGATTATCGATTTCATCCAAAGGTATGAGTTTTGTCGTCGATTTACTCCTTTAGATGAAAAATCCCCTTTAACTAATGACAAATGGTCTCCACAGTTTAGAAATTTAAAATAGTACCTCGTCATGGTTTAAAAAATTACAAAAAAGTATTCTATTTTTTCTAATTTTTGTGTTCGATGTTTGTCTTTTTTTGAGTGTGAACCGAAATGATAGTTCTCAATTTATTTATGTATTTTTATCTAAATATGCTTTGAATTAACAAAAGATAATTTTAATTTATTTTCCGTTTGAAATGTCAACTCTTACATTTTATTTTTTTATTATTGTATGAAATAATTATAAATATACAAAATTATGTTACAAATTCATTTTTTCTTTTCCCAATTATTTTTCCTTTATTTAGATATATATATATATATTCTCAATCTCTTTTTATGTCTTCTTTTTATAATTTTTTTTTCGTTCATAGATAAACTTTGTATTACTTTCTAGAACTTTACAAACACCAATTCTTCCATTTACAGAGTCATTAGACTAACTTTTACAATTTAAATGGATACCAAGTTATCTAAAATACAAATATTATCATTACTACTAAATCTACAATGATATTGAGTTCTCCAAGTGACCTCTTGGATGATGGCACCTTTCCTTTCATTTGTAGTCAACTGTTGATTGCAAAATTTCCTTCCATTTCTCTCAGCCCAAATATGATTAGGAGCAGCAGCAATAGTAGCAAAAAGAACCCTTTGTCTGACCTGTTTATATCTTCAAACCTTAACCAATCTGGGAATCCAAATCCTAAGACCTCTTATAGTTATATTTTGTTCCATCCATTTCATCAGTTTCTATATAATCTCCTTGACATATATACAATCAAAAGAACAAATGATCTCCATCCTCCACTGGTCCTACACAGAATTCACATTTGATTGATTCCTTTAAAATCCCTAATTTACGAACTGAGTAAGAAACCTATCTTTTACAGCCAACTAAAAAAAGAAACTGTACTTGGGCACAATGTATGTGCTCCAAACTACTTGAAACTTATTGTCTTTAGGAATATAACCCATAAGCCAATTATATCCCCTTCTAGTACGGTTGTCCTGCATTGACCATCCACTTACTATCTCGAACACCATCTAACAGCTGATCCCTAACTTGCATTAGTTTTCTCCAATGCCATCTGATAATTCTATATCCCATTACTCTTCAAGTAGTATATATGAACCCATTTAATCCAAAGACTCGTTTTTTTTCTCAGCCAGGTTCCAAATCTTTTTTTTTCTCAGCCAGGTTCCAAATTTTTTTACCTATATCTGCCATGTTCCATACTTCAGGGTTTTTTAATATGCAAACCCCCTTGGGATTTTTCCATACAAACATCCTCTCCCACGAAATTGATGAGTGCAAATTGTACTATGTTTTTAGACACATAATTTGCCCTTTTATAATTAGTTTTTAGGTCAATTAGATTAAAATTTTATGTTTATAGGTTAATTTGGTGACTTTTGGTAATCCTGGGGTTGAATTACAAAAGAAGCAAAAAGGTGGTCAGAATGTGGCAAAATGGTGAAGTTTCGGGCCAAATTGGAAGATGTTGCAGGGACTGAAGTGCAAGGGCTTCAATTGGCAGAAATTTGGCGGGAAGAAGAGGCAAAAAAAAGGCGAATTTGGAGGAAGTCTTCGAAGCAAATTAAGGAAGAAGGGAAGGTGCTGAAGTGCTGAGCAAGTCTTCAAAGTAAAGGATTGATGTGCCTTAAAGCTGATTAGAGCAACCAAATCTCTTCCAATAGGTGATTAGAGGTAAGGGGGGAAGTTGAAGAAGTATGGGTCTTCTCTCTTTAGCTTAAACCTATCAGGTAAAGAGAAGACTAACTTGGCTAAGCAAAGATTACTTCTCCCAACCTCTATATAAAGCAGCAACAGCAGAAGACGAAGGCATCAGATCAGAATCCAATCCAAGAAGTAGAATAGATAGTAGAGTTTAGTTCAGTAGGATTAGAAACAGAGTATAACTCTAGAAGGCAGACTCAGGAGTGTCTCTTGGGAAACTGAGAAGCTGACTCTGCGAAGTCAGCTGAACTTTTACCACACTCCCTAACTTGCTTTCCCCATTTTCTATTCTATCTGTTGTAATCATGAAGAAGTCTCAACACTGGAACTTTGTAGTGTTTGAGCTTCACTCCATGAGTAGCTAAACTCATTTCTATGGTCAAATCCCTCTACTCTATATAATTATGTTTTGATTCAAGCTCTCGGATGGTATTTGTATGCTTAGTCTTAGAGTTTTAATTATCCTTTTAGATTGAACATACCATTCAAACTAATTGTGCTTGCATGTTAGGGGAATCCCAAGAGAGTAAAATTAACTTAGAGTGTCTAAGATTAACTGGTGATGAGGGGGTAACAGCCCAAAGTTTCAGACAACAACGAGAGTTAGTTGTTTGGCATGAGGCAATCATAAGGGCTGGAGTTCTTAATGGCTTAGTAGTATTCTAGAGTTAACAATGAGAGTTAGTTGGCTTGTTGCTGCTAGGACTGCTATTTGGAATAACGGGAGTGACCTTACAGTGTTAATATGCCTAATTGAATATAGTTTCATACAACATAGAGAGCTAAAAGAATTATTACATATGCATATAGAATAGAGAGGAGGAAGACCTTACGCTGCTATCACTTTGTCAAGTCATAAACTCACTTGCCAATTTCATATTTTTGTCCATATATTGCATTCTAGTATCGGATCCCAATTTTCATCAAGTGTTTCCGGTCTCTAATGGGATCGACGCTTCTTATCACTTACTACAAGTTGTAGGTTTATTTGGTCGTCTTGACACCCATCAAAACTAGCGCCGTTGCTGGGGACGGCTTAAAACATCTTTTGAAAATTTGTTACTGTTCATCGTTTTCATACTCTGTTTTTTTCGGAAAGCAGATTGGAGCTTAAAGGAAAATGATGTGGTTGAGATAAAGATAATGCTCAAGTCTTTTCAAGACAACCAACGTCAATGGGAGGCAAGGTTGAGTCAGAATGAGAAGCTATGTGCAGAAATATTAGCAAGAAGCCTGCCAAGTGATATTGTAGAAAATCCAAGGCAAGGTCCACAGGAGCAAGCCAATGTGGTATCACTTTGCAGCGGAAAGAAACTCACTTCCACAAGTGGGGATCTAAGCCAAGCACCCGCAGAAGTACCTAAGGAAGCTGAAGACATCATTGACCTTACTGAAGAAAAGGAAGCAGCAGTGGATTCTATGGGGGATTCTACAACAGTACCAGGCTTGTCAGAGGAGGCTCAATCTCCATCTCCTCAACAACAGCCTGATGTTCCAACACCCCCTTATCCACTCAGACAAGCAAGGAAAAAGACTTCAGGAGCAGCCATCAACAGATTCATGAACAATTTGGAAAGCTTACACATCAACATCCCATTGACTAATGCTCTAAAGCAAATGCCAAAATATTTCAAGCACCTAAAGGAGTTACTCTCAAGCAAGCCAAGGATTCATGGTTCATCATTCACACTTTGAATGAGAAGTGCAGTGCAGTCATTCTAAAGAAGCTGCCAGCAAAGCTCAAGGATCTAGGGAGTTTCACCATGGCCTGCACTGTCGGTAACACTAAATTTAAGAAAGCTTTGTTAGATTTAGGAGCAAGTATTAACATATGCCTTTATCTGTGTTTAATGCACTTGGAGTCAGGGATATTCTTATGCCCACTAACATTACTTTGCAGCTAGCTGATAGATCCCTTACATATCCAAAGGACATCTTAGTCAAAGTTGGATCATTCATTTATCCAGCTGACTTTGTTGTCTTGGATATGGAAGAGGATAATGATGTCCCTATCATTTTGGGCAGACCTTTCTTAGCAACCTGTGATGATGTCATAGAAGTGAGAAAGGGAGCTGTCGCTTTGCAGTTTGATGTGGAGAACATGTGACATTCAACATCTTCAACAGCATGAAAATCCCTGCAGAGATGCATGTGTTTGAAGCTTGACACTGTGGAGGAGACTATCGAGCAAGCATCTGCAGAGGTAATAGAGTTTGGTGAATTGCTTAAAATATGAATTGCTGTTGAAATGGATGCAGAGCATACAGATGAGAACTCAGCCATGATTTGGCTAAGTTACTTGGATCATTCTCCAAAGTGGCCACATAGAAGTCAACCTGTTGAGCTATGGGATCTTTCCAAGGATGGAAAAATTTATAAACCCTCCTTGGAAGAACCACCAATTATGGAGCTGAAGCCAGTGCCTACACACCTCAAGTTTGTGTATTTGGGAGATAACAACACTCTGACTGTGATCATCTCAGCATCGCTGACTGAGACAAAGGAAGACAAGCTGATGAGAGTCCTAAGGATGCATAGAGAAGCTATTGGTTGGACCATAGCTGACATAAAAGGCATCAGCGCTTCCATCTGCACTCACAAGATCCTCCTGAAGAGGAAGCAAAGCCGAGCATAGAAGGTCAAAGAAGATTGAATCCAGATGTGAAGGAAGTGGTCAAGAAAGAGGTCATCAAGTTGTTAGATGCAGGAATCATATACATTATATCTGACAGTGCTTGGGTGAGCCCAGTCTAGTGTGTTCCTAAAAAAAGAGGGATGACTGTGGTGGAGAATGATTAGGATGAACTCATTCCAACCAGAGTGGTTAGTGCTTGGAGAGTTTGCATGGATTATAGGAAGCTCAATAAGGCTACCAGGAAAGATCACTTCCCAATGCCCTTTATTGATCAGATGCTGGACAGGTTGGCTGGATATAGCTACTATTGTTTCCTGGATGGCTATTTAGGTTACAATCAAATTGTTGTTGCTGCAGGAGACCAGGAGAAGACCACATTCACATGTCCTTATGGCACTTTTTCCTTTAGAAGGATGCCATTTGGTCTGTGTAATGCACTAGCAACATTCCAGAGGCGTATGATGGCTGTTTTCTTATACATGGTAGAAGATATCATTGAAATTTTCATGGATGATTTCTCGATGTTTGGGAAAACTTATGAAGAATGTCTAGAAAACTTGAGCAAGGTGTTGCAGAGGTGTATAGAGACCAACCTGGGGCTGAACTAGGAGAAATGCCACTTCATGGTATCCGAGAGCATTGTTTCAGGCCACGGAATTTCAGAGAAGTGCATTGAAGTTGACAGATCCAAGATAGAGGTGATAGAGAAGCTCAGTCCACCAATAACACTTCTGGAGTGAGAAGGTTTCTTGGCCATGCAGGTTTCTACAGGAGACTCATCAAGGACTTTTCAAAAGTATCTAAGCCCTTGTGTAACCTCCTGGAGAAAGATGTTGCATTCATCTTTGATGAGTCCTATATGAAGGCATTTGAAGAGCTCAAGGAGAAGCTTATTTCTGCCCGTGTGATAGTCACACCTGAATCGACTCAGCCATTTGAAGTAATCACTGATGCCAATGACTTTGCAGTGAGAGTTCTGCTAGATCGGAGAAAGAATAGAGTGTTGCATGTTCTCTACTATGTAAGAAAAACTCTGAATGCAGCCCAGATCAACTACTCTACCACAAAGATAGAGATGCTGGCTATAGTGTTTGCTTTTGACAAGTTGAGATCCTACTTGTTAGGGATGAAGGTCATAGTATGCACTAATCATGCAGCCATTAAGTATCTGGCCACCAAGAAAGATTCCAAGCCAAGGTTGATTATATGGGTTTTACTGCTGCAAGAATTCGACCTGGAAATCAGAGACAAAAAGGGCATCCAGAACCAAGTAGTAGATCATTTGTCAAGCCTTGAAAATGCACCTGAAGATCCTGAGCCTATTGCTGAAGCATTCCCTGATGAACGACTTTGGAAAGTGGTAGAAGCACTTGCCCAAGTGTTCGCACAAAGACCATGGTTTGATGATTTTGCAAACTATGTTGTCTTAGGAATTACTCCTAAGGGACTTAGCTGGCAGCAAAAGAAGAAAGTTGATCCATGATGCCAAACATTACTACTGGGATAAGCCTTACTTGTTCAGAAGGTGTGTGGATCAGCTGATCAGATGATGTGTACCAAAATCAGAGGCACCTGCAATTTTGGAGAAGTGCCATAGCACACCATATGGAGGACATTATGGAGGCTAGAAAACTACTGCCAAGGTACTACAATTTGGTTTCTTTTGTCCTACTTTATATAAGGATGCTAGAAATTTTGTACTTAGATGTGATAAATGGCAAAAAACAGGAAATCTCTCCTGGAGGAATAAGAGGCCACATGAAATGATCCTGGAAGTAGAATTCTTTGATGTGTGGGGCATAGACTTTTGGGCATCTCCAATTATTACACTATATTTTACACCAAATTTAGTGTACAAATGGAATATTCCCGGCATCTTTTTACATCAAATTTCTTTGCACTCCAACCTTGATGCACCAAATTTTGTATGAAAATATTTTTTTTACACTTACATTTTCATTGAATTATGTTAATTCATATTTGTGCTGCAAGTTTTTATAATGTAGTGATTTTATTTATATCTAACCAATATCCGTAATTAAAAACTAATGATAAATAAAAATATTTTTTTTTAAAAAATAAATATTATAGACAATATGGATCTTATTTTGAAGATCTCAAAAAATCTTTTAATATGATATTACTTTCATAATATAATTTATTTTTTAAAGTCTAAAAATATAGCAAATCGTATTTTTTATCAAAATAAAAAATAGTGCCCAAAGATAGTGCAATTGGCAGTTTACACCAAATTTGATGTAACCTTATTCATTGCACCAAAATAATGCACTGATTTGGTATCTTCCTTGGAGCACAAACTTTACGCCAAAACACCAAATATAGTATTTTGGTGTCTTCATTGGAGATGCTCTTATGGGACCCTTTGTGTCATCTTATGGCAACAGACACATTCTACTTACAGTTGATTATGTTTCTAAGTGGGTAGAAGCTGTGGTAGTCCATTCTAGTGATGCAAAAACAATGATTACGTTCTTAAGAAAGAACATCTTCTCTCATTTTGGCACTCCAAGAGCTATAATCAGTGATGAATGCTCTCACTTCTACAATAGAGCATTCACTAACATGATGGCTAAGTTTGGCATTAAACAGAAGGTTTCTACACCTTATCATCCCCAATCGAATGTTCAAGTAGAGATATCAAACAAAAAGATCAAGAGAATATTAGAAAAAGTAGTCAGTAGTTCAAGGACTGACTGGGCTGCTAAGCTTGATGAAGCTCTCTGGGCATACAAAACTGTTTTCAAGACTCCAATTGGAATGTCTCCATTCAAATTGGTGTATGGAAAGTCATGCCACCTTCCAGTTGAGTTAGATCACAAGGCTTATTGGGCCTTGAGAGAGTTGAACTTAGATCCAAAACTCAACAGGGAGCACATGTCGCTGCAACTAACTAAGTTGGAAGAATTCAGATAGGAAGCCTATGAGTCATCCAGAATCTAGAAAGAGAAGTCCAAGGGATTTGATGATAATAAGTTGGTCAAGAAGCAGCTGGAGGTTGGACAGTTGGTCCTACTCTACAACTCCAGGCTGAGGCTCTTCCCTAGAAAACTGAAGTCTAGATGGGGAGGACCATTCAAGATCAGCAAGATTTTGAGCCAATGAGCTGTGGAGTTTATGAACCTGCAAAATGGGAGCACATTTCTGGTGAATGGACAGAGGCTAAAGCCATATTTGGGAATGCAATCTGACGGAGAACAGGACAGTCATGTCCTGGCACTCCATGATCTTGACTGATATCTTCAAGCAAAGCCTGGCATAAGACTATAAACTGTTGCGCTTCTTGAGAGGCAATCCAAGCATTTTTGTTCTTAACCCTTTCTTTTGTAGTCTTCTGTTTTGCAGGAAGTTTTTCTACCCAGATGAGAGACCAAATTCTGGGTGGAGTGATGATTAGTGTCTGAATAATGTCATGAAGGAAAGCAAAGCAACAGGATCAACACTTTGAGGAATTTGGATGACCACTTTCAGAAGTCAGTTTCTGACTTGCGTAAGCCATTTTGACTGATCAAAATGCAAGTAAGTCTACGTTTGACTTTGGAAACCGATATCGACTTTAAGTTTGGGAGAGAAAACAACCGTGCAGCATTAAGTGTTTTGGCCACCAAAAGGAATCTTTTCGCTATACAAAAAGACTGGGCATGGGGAGTTGTTGCCCTTTACTCAGAACCTGTACCTTCCTACATCCCAAAGCCCTTCTCTACTTTCCTCTCTCCAGCATCAATATCTGAACTTCATCTTCCTCAGTACTCTTCCTCAGAAACCTTCTGACTTCTCTCTGTATGGCACCTCAATGTCATATGTTCAAAGGTCAAAAGTTTCTTCCATCTCTACAAAAGATCTATGGCACCAAGAGTCAAGAGAACTGCAAGGAGAAGAACTCGTCAGATTCAGGGGATTGGATTCCCATGGGTTCATTCGGTGCTACCATTACTACCAATCCCAGATTTGGAAGATAATGAGGAGGACAAGGCAGAGATCCAGAGACACTTGAAAGAACCCCGAGATTGGAACTTCTTCTTAACCAGTCTTGCTTGGGATTTTTACAAGGAGAATAGGAAGAGGGTTGCCATGATTGAGCGATGCGTTATCAGTGACGACAATCTATCTACCATGTCTACTGCTGGTCAAGGAGTTTTATGCAAATTTCACTGGAGTACAAGGCGAACGATGCTACATCTTCATTCGTGGTGTTATAGTGGAGGCTAGCACAGAGGCAATAAGAGAAGTGTTAGGATTGCCTGAGGTAGATAACGACTGGCAACATCAATGAAGGTGAACATTTGGGATTCCATCAAGAGAGTGCTCTGCAACAACTATAAGGATTTTGAGTGGACTCCAGATAAAAATGGACATCCAAAACACTTCCCTGCAAAGTATCGTAAGGATCAGTACAGAGGCTGGTTCAATTTGGTGTGTACTGTTCAGGTAACTCAGGCAAGTGATCCTATACTCATCCCCTCCTTCCTGTTCCTCATTACTGTCTGCGCATAAGAGTTCCTTGAGGAGCTCATCTTGCAGTATTTCTTCTGTCACTGCTTCTTCTACTTCTACACTTCTTACCATGTAGCAGTTATGGACGTCAGCAGGATATCTCATATTTTTGAAGATGTTGGAGGTAACCTTCTCTCCATCAGAGTGCAGTGTGATTTCTCCCTTTTTCACCTTAATGATTGCATCACTTGTTGCCAGAAAAGGTCTCCCCAAGATGATGGGCACATCCTTGTCCTCTTCCATGTCCAAAACCACAAAGTCTACTGGGTAAACAAAATTCCCAACCTTCACAAGAACGTCATGTAAGATTCCCTTTGGGTAGGTCAGTGACCTATCTGCCAACTGCAATATCATGTTAGTAGGAACCAGAAATTTGTCCAGATCAAGTGATTTAAATACAGACAATGGCATGAGATTTATGCTTGCACCAAGATGTAGTAATGCTTTTGAAAATTCTCTGATTCCTACCGTGCAAGGAAGAGTGAAACTACCCGGATCTTTTAGCATAGGTGGTAATTTTCTTAGAATAGTTGCACTACATTCTTCATTTAGAGTAACAAAAGCAGAGTCGTGCACTTGTGGTTTGTTAGACACCAAATCTTTCAAGTACTTGAAGTATTTAGGCATTTGTTTAAGTGCATCAACAAGTGGTACATTAATATGTATGCTTTCCAAATTTTGAATAAATCTGTTGAGTCCTTCATCCATCTTGGCCTTCTTTTGTCTTACCGGATATGGTGGTATTGGAATTGGCTCTTGTGGCTTCTTAATTGGTGCTGGGAATTGAATTTCCTCCATTCCAGGTTTTTCAGCTGCTTGCTCCTGTTCAACCAAATCACCATTATCGGATATTTTCTCAGAAAATGTTTCCTGTTACCTGCAAGGTCGCTCACGGGAGAGACTTTTTCACTTGGCTGATTGAGTTGTTTTCCACTTCTAAGAGTTATAGCCTTTGCTTGCTCTTGATCATTCCCCATGGGATTTACAACTGTATCACTGAGCAGGTTTCCAGACGGTCTTTCAGCATTTTGTTTTGCAATCTAAGCCAACTGATTTTCTAAACTTTTGCAAGACACAGCCAAATTCTTGATTGCATTTTGCACAGAAATCCATTCATCTTCCCTTGGTATGTATTGCTGCTTAGAACGATGTTGATTCTGATAGTTGGGAGGTTGGCCATCTTGTCTGTGAAATCCTGGGAGTTGAGTAGGCCTCTGATAGTTCCCTTGGTGTGGTGCATTGTTCCAATTAGGATGCTGCTGATTTCTCCAATTGTTGAAGTTGTTGAATCCTCCGACATTGCCCTGCCTGACAAATTGGACAGCTTCCATTTTGGAGGACAATCATCCAAATTGTGGGATCCATCACATAACACACACAAACTTCAGCCTTGGATTTGGACAGCTCACTCCTGAGTTTTGTCATTTCATTCATCATAACAGCCATTTGTGCTTGCAAGTGTGTACTGGGATTAAGTTCCATCACTCCTGGCTGTTTTGTACTTGTCCTTGGATCAGATTGCCACCTTGAATGGTTGGTGGTCATATTGTCAAGCAACTGCTTGCTGCATCAACCGGCTTCATCATAAACACACCACCAGCTGCAGCATCAAGGGAGTCTCTTGTAGTTGGTAGCAACCCATTGTAGAAGATGCTCAGTTGAAGATGCTCTTCCAAACCATGCTAAGGGCATTTCCTGATCATTTCCTTCAGTCTTTCCCATGCTTCATAGAGTGTTTCAGTTCCATGCTGCTTGAAATTCATTATTGCTGTTCTGAATTGTGCAGCTTTTGCGGGTGGAAAGAATTTTGTAAGGAAGCATTGTCTTAACTCTTCCCAAGTGGAGATAGAATTGTTGGGCAATGTATTGAACCATGCTTGGGCGTGATCCTGCAAGGTGAAAGGGAATAACCTCAGTCTAATGTCATTATTGGATAAGCCTTGAATCTTAAAAGTACTGCATAAACGCAAGAAACTTCTGATATGATCATTAGGATCTTCTTGAGGTAATCCATGGAACGGGCAGGATGAGTAAGTCCATTGGATCATCTGTGGTTTTAACTCAAAATTGGTTGCCTCTGCATCGGGGAACACTAAAAGGGATTGGACTTCTTCTTGTTGTGGAATAAAGAAATCTCTAAACAATCCCTCTAGTCGATTATGTTGATCCCCACCAGGGTTCCTATTGTTCTCCGGGTTACCACCTTGGTCAGCCATTTCTGATGAACCTTCTTGGCGGTTCTGTTGCAACCGATTCTGCCTTCTTTTTGCTGCTGTGGCTCTGCGTATAGTAGCTTCAATTTCTGGATCAAAAACTGGTTCACTTCGTTGGTGCCTTCTAGTCATACACCAAAGAAAAGAAACTAGAAGCTTAGTGGGGTAACCAGAGAAGAATTTAATATATTTACAAATGAATGAAAACAACAAATTTTGGAGGTTTTACACCGTCCCCGGCAACGGTGCCACTTTCTAGTGCGTGCCGAGTTCACCAAAAATATTACTAGCTTGGATTGTGATTTTTGTAGATAATGGAAGCTAGGTCGATCCCACAAGGACAGCTAATTACCAAATTCGTTGTTAAAAGACTACCAGTTAGACAAGGTGTCACTCAGGGGAATGGAAACAGTCACTCAGTGGAATAAAAGCCAGGGGTGTTCATCTCCTCTTCCTAATGCAGTAGTTGTATAATCAGCATTGTAATGGTTAAGTTCTTATTCATTCAGCTCAGTTATAACTCTAAGTTAGTTCCCATTTTTCCTAGAGTCATCTTTGCAACCTTAACAATCTATTTTCCAATGATTGGTTCTAGTTATAAAGTCATTAAGATCTCAGGCTTACATGGATGCTCATGTCTAAGTATATTCCTATCTTAGTTAAAACCATAGACTGCTACCTCTATGTCAAAAGTTGAAGTTGAAACAATCCAAACCATGTTTATCTTTTCAGATCTCCCTTAGTTCTAACATGCATTCAATTTAGTGATCAAGTAAATGAATGTAGCAAAAAACTTTTAACTTCAAAACAAAGAACAGAACCAGTGCATTACAACAACTCCAACATAGGTTGAGGAGATTAACCCCTGGAAGCTACTTAACTACTCATGCAGATTAATGCTACATCTACTACATCAAAAGATATCATAGAAGTATGCATCATAAAATGAAGTTCAAGCTAACAGTCAAGAGACGAGAAAAAAGCTTGTGCAGTTCTGAACCACTCCTGAGAGTGAACGAGTTCACTTATGGAAGTGAGGCAGTGACTGGGATAGCTGTTTTTCAACTTGACTTCCTTACTGAGTTGTTGCTGTTCCTTCTCCCTTCTTGCCTTCTTCTGGAGTTTTTCTGTGTGTTCTTGGCAACTAAAAGGTGTAGCCATAGATGCCCATTTCTGAGAGTGCAGCTCCCTTTTTATAGAGCCCTGAAGCCGGTTCTTCAACCAAAAGAGCCTCCCCATGCTTATGAATTATTTAATCCTTCCTAAGGCTTGTGTCTGGAATCCGAAATTGACTAGTCTTCTTCTCTTCTTCCAGCAGTGGCAGCAGCAACCTCATTGATCAGCATGGGTGGTTGGAAATTCAGCCAAGGAGACAAGCATGCCTTTGGAATTCTAAGGAGAGACACACTCATTAATGTCAAGGTGCTTTGTATCTTGGGAGTGTTTTTTCGACCAACTCAGCAAAATTGTATCCAGCAACCCACAAATTGTTCCTTTGGCCCCAATTTTCAGTAATTGTTCAATCAAGACCTAACCTAATAAAAACACAAAAACTAGTTAAGTGAAATGCACTAATACTAAGGAATACCCCCAATTTCTTACTAAATTCAGAGTTAATTATGATGCTTTTATGTAACAAATAAACCATTATCATGTACAAATATTAAACCCAATAAGGCTCATTGATTTTTCACTTTTGACAGAGCCCTGCTAGTATATGCAATTGTCAAGGACATCACCATTGATGCTGAAATAATTATTGGCGAGCAGATTGAAGCCTGCGTTACTAACCAGAAGCAGAAGCGCTGGTTCTTCCCCATCCTGTTCACCATGTTGATGGATCGAGCAGGGGTGCATTTTGGCCACGAGATAAGAGGGCGGAACTACCTCTGCCTTGGCACCTGGCACCACCACCACCGCTGCCACCACTTGCAGGATTACCATACCCAAAAGTTCAAGGAAGTCATCAGTTTTTTGTTCTTCTCCTTTTTAGTTTTGTTATTTTATGTTTTTGTGTGTTTTTGGTATCAATTCTCTTCATCTCCTCCTCTATTTTCTTTTTACTCAACATTGAGGACAATGCTGGATTCTAAGTTTGGGGGAGGGAGCGAAGAGAATTCTCTGTGTTTAGATCTCTGTTTTTACTTGTGTCCTCTTGAGTCTTTGATTTTGGGCTTTTTGCCCTATTTTTCTGTTTTTCTGTGTTTTGTTTCCCTCTCTGTGATCGAGTCAATTAAGTCTTTCTATGTGTAAGTTAATTAAGAATGTATGCTTAGTAGATAGTCATATGTCAAGGATGAACACTTGGCTGAACACTTGTTTAAAAACTGTTTGATCGAAATCAAAACTTGCTTCCACTTCCTCATGTACATAGCTCACTTGAAAAAGTGTTATTCTGGACTTAAATGCTTAACATTTGAAAATTTTTCCTGTATTGATGTGATCTGTACTAGATCTCACTTGTCTGTTAACCTGGGGGAGCACTGTAAATCTAGATAGAGTATAAGGCAGCCCAACGAACTATAGCAGCCTCGAATCGAGCCCATAGTGGTATGGATTAGCCTGAAATACCTCAAAAAAAAAAGGAAAGTTGGCTGTTAAAACTGAGATTATCTGTTTAGCTAATTGAGGGAGTAAAGGCAGAATGTCCAATGAGGCATTATAAACCCTTGAGAGGTGAGGCATGGCAACCAAATAGAGAAGTGTCCTCAGGCATGGTGAGATGAAAAATATAGATGCTTAGAATACCATAAAAGTACTTAAAAAATGTGCATGGTAAATGCCTCAGTGGGAAAGATCCAGAAGAAAAGCCAACATGGACAGAAGGAAAGGATATGAGGGTGAAAAGATGCAGCCAATGTGCTAGCAGTTAAGTGAGGAAAGCCCTTAGTCTGAAATCCAGTTAGAATACCCTAGTTGAAAACCTGATGGAAATATGTGAAGATCCAGGAATGTCCATTGTGTTGAAATGAACTTAACTTAAGAAGAAAAAATCAACACTTTGTTCTGTGTCTGTCATACATGCACTTGGGGAAGTGAGTTTCTGTCTTGCTCAAGTGGTATTGAACTTTAGTGTATAAATCTGTCTCTGGTGAGTCCTGTTTCTGAGACAAATTTTTGACTGTTTCCTTTGCTGCATTCTCTTGTCTAGAGTCAGTATAGGAGGGTAGATGTTGTGTTTGTTTGAGGACAAACAACTCTTCAAGTTTGGGAGAGTTGATGAGTGCAAATCATACTATGGTTTTAGACACATAATTTGCCCTTTTATACTGAGTTTTTAGGTCAATTAGATTAGGATTTTATGTTTATAAGTTAATTTGATGACTTTTGGTAATCTAGGGGCTGAATTTCAAACTAAACAAAAAGGTGGTTAGAATGTGGTAAAATGGTGAAGTTTCGGGCCAAACGAGAAGATGTTGCAGGGACTGAAATGCAAGGGCTTCAATTGGCAGAAATCCGGCTTGGAGGAAGTCTTCAAAGCTAAGGAAAAAGGAAAGGTGCTGAAGTGGTGTTGTTGACAAAGTGAAGGATTGATGTGCCTTAAAGGTGATTAGAGCAACCAAATCTCTTCAAAAAGGTGATTAGAGGCAAGGGGGGAAGTTGAAGAATTATGGGTCTTCTCTCTTTTTTTTAAACCCATCAAGTAAAGAGGAGACCAACTTGGCTAAGCAAAGATTACTTCCTCAACCTCTATATAAAGCAGCACCAGCAGAAGACGAAGGAATCAGATCAGAATCCAATCCAAGAAATAGAATAGATAGTAGAGTTTAGTTCAGTAGGATTAGAAATAGAGTATAACTCTAGAAGGCAAACTCAGGGGTGTCTCATGGGGAAGTGAGAAGCTGACTATTCGAAGTCAGCTGCACTTAACCACACTCCTGGACTTTGTTTTTCCCTGTTTTCTATTCTATCTACTGTAATCATGAAGAAGTCTCAACATTTGAACTTTGTAGTGTTTAAGCTTCGCTCCATGAGTAGCTAAACTCATTTCTAGGGTCTAATCCGTCTACTCTATATAATTATGTTTTCATTCAAGCTCTCGGATGATATTTGTATGCTTAGTCTTAGAGTTTTAATTATTCTTTTAAATTGAACAGGCCCATTCAAACAAATTTTGCTTGCATGTTAGGGGAATCTCGAGAGGGTACACTTAATTTAGAATTTCTAAAATTAACCGGTGACGAGGGGGTAACAGCCCAAGGTTTTAAACAACAACGAGAGTTAGTTGTTTGGCACGAGGCAATCATAAGGGCTAAAGTTCTTAATGGCTTAATAGTATTCTGGAGTTAACAACGAGAGTTAGTTGGCTTGTTGCTATTTGGAATAACAAGAGTGACCATATAGTCTTAATATGCCTAATTGAATACAGTTTCATACCACATAGAGAGCTAAAATAATCGTTACATATGTATATAGAGTAGAGAGGAGGATGACCCTAGGCTGCTATCACTTTGTCAAGTAATAAACTCACTTGCCAATTTCATATTTCTATCCATATATTGCATTCTAGTATCGGATCTCAATTTTCATGAAGTGTTTCCGATCTCTGTGGGATCGTCACTTCTAATCTCTTACCACAAGTTTTAAACAGATTTATTTTGGTGGTCTCGACACCCATCATAAACCAGTGACCAACTTTTCCCTGATTCCTTCACTCCCCATCAAAAAACTCAACAAACTCTTTCTATTTGTTTTATCACTTTTTTAGAAATGATAAAAATACTAGACCA
Organism: Oldenlandia corymbosa var. corymbosa; assembly: GCA_949775105.1. Lineage (NCBI taxonomy): Eukaryota > Viridiplantae > Streptophyta > Magnoliopsida > Gentianales > Rubiaceae > Oldenlandia > Oldenlandia corymbosa. The sequence continues at coordinate 6,480,171 of OX459123.1, forward strand.
GTAAGAGTATAGTGACATCAAAACATAATTTATTAAAACTTATCTTCCAGCATATGAACAATGCGAGGTTCCAAGCTTTTTATCCTTCCAACTACTTTCTCCACCAAAATTTCTAATTCTTCTCTGTCCAGGCAACATGTTATAGTGGGGCTCCCAAATATTTGATTGGAAAGCTTCCTTGTTCAAAAGGTAAAGCTTGTAGTATCTGATTCTGTATCTCCTCTTTTACATTACCAAAGTGGACAATTGATTTGTTTAGATTGACAGCAAGGCCTGTCACTGCTGCGAATTCATCAAGGATCCACTTCACTATCTTAACGGTGCTTAAGTCAGCTTGACACAATATTTTCAAATCATCTGAAAAGCATAGATTGATAATATTATGCTTTTCACACTTTTAGTGATATTTGAAGACTCCTTTCTTAGCTTCTACGTGACATATATGAGTTAGATATTACATTACTAAAACAAAAATCAGAGGTGACAAAGGATCCCCTGCCTTAAGCCTCTTTTCCCTACAAAAAAAAAAAAATAGAACTAATTCTATTCATATTTAAAAAGTAGCTACATGTACTGATGCACTCCATAACCCAAGCTGTGAATTTAGGACGGAACCCGAACTAAGGGAGCATTTTAGCAACAGCTTCCCAATGTATTGAGTCAAATGCCTTATGAAGATAATCTTTAATCAAATAACACGGTTTGGAATTTTTATTTCTGTGTAGCCTAATCAACTCCTTTGTAAGCAGCATATTATGAAGAATGGACCTCAGTTAGATGAAGGCACTTTGATTTAGTGCTACTAGGTCTGGCAGAACACTACTCAACCTCATACTCAGTGTTACAACAAGCAACTGGATGATACTCGGTGGCATTCCTAAGTCTTTTTGTTTTTGGTACAAGGGAAACTAATCTGGTATTAAATTGTTTTAGTAGCTTCCCTGAGCTAAAAAGCTCTAAGATAGCTTCAGAACATGATTGCCTATCACATTCCATGAACCCTTATGGAACTCACTATGGAATCCATCTGGAACAAGACTTTTTTTACTATTAATACTGAACATTGCCCTTTTCTTTCATCCTCAGTTACACTTTCAATTAAAAGAATCAGCTAATGTATAGAAAGTTTAATCCCTGATTGAAAAATGCAACTGTTGGATGTTTTTTCCTAATACTCACAATACCAAGTAATGATTTCTAAAAACTAATAAAATAGTCGTATACTTTTTTCCAATCATCTATAATTCACCAGGAGAATCAATATAAGACAATATCTTACATCCATTCCTTTGTTTCCTGAGGCTAGTATGAAAGAACCTTGAATTGATGTCACCCTCTTAAACCCACTGAGCCTTCAATTTTTGTTTCCAGAAGCTAAGAAGTACTTTGGTTGCATCTACATATAGTTAGTGTCCTCCTTTTCTTCGATTTGCAGCTGAGTGTTCCCCGGATCACTTCAGAGTTTCAACTGAATACTTCCCAATCTTTCCTTAGCCAATTCCACCTTTACCTTTAAATCCATAAACTCTTTTTTATTCAACTCTTTCAGAGGCCTTTTTAGATTTTTTAAAATTCTGGTATAACTTGAACCGTTTATTCTTTCACAGGCCTCGAAGTGGACTTGAAGAATTTCTTTATATTTAGGATGTTGGATACACATATTGTAAAATCTAAAACATGTCTTCCTTGTTGTTGACATTGATCCCCATTTTATGAGCAGAGGACAGTGATATGATAATCCAGGACTCATTACTGTAGCAGAAGATTCTTCGTATGCATCATGCCCTTTTTGATTGATCAAAGCTCTGTCCAATTTAGAAGCTACCTTTTTATCTCCCAGCTGCTTATTATTCCAAGTTTATTGAGTGCCTTGAGTAGTTATTTCCACCAGCTCATAGTTTCATTAACCATTTTAAAAATAGCTGAATCCTGACTTATTCTATCTGCTCCTCCCAGCTTTCCTTCAAGGCTGAATCGGTTGATTATGCAGTTAAAATCTCCAATTGCAACCCATAGCTCATTCTACCTTGCACTTGATAATTCCCGTATATAAAGTCATTTCAAATTCCTTATTGCTACAGATTTCTTTGAATTTACCATGTATTAACTGTTGATGGATTGTAATTACGGAAACACTATAAGCTGCTTTCCTCGACATTAACAAAATTCTCCCTTTCTCCTTTGGACGATTATTAGTAATAAAATCAAATTCCTCCCACCTTGACTTCATTAGTTCTTCTACTTTTGCACCTGTAAGTTTTATTTCTTGAAGGCCTGTTATACCAACTCTATTGATAAAAAGACTTTTGCCGATATCCCTATGTTTCAGGGACAATTAAGTCCCCTTATATTCCAAGATAGGATGTTATACATGGTTATTAGGCTCTATAGTAGGATGTTATAATGGGGCTGGTTATGGTTTTGTCATCCGAGGAGAGGGTGGTAAGTTCATTTATGGAGAAAGTGGATATTTGGGTGAGGGAGATTTTTTCCAAGCAGAAATCTTTTGGTATTCAATTTGGGCTTCGCAGGTGCGAGCTCCTACAACTTTCAAATGTTAGGGTACAAACCGATAATCATTCTCTGTCTTGTATTTAGAATGAGAAGAGAGGATTTCCATGGCATTTTTACTTGGAGTTGACAGAGATGTGCTCTATCATTTCAAGGAATAATTTCTTGGTCTCTCATATCTACAAGGAAGGCAATGCAGTTGCAGATTTTTTAGCTAAACAAGCATCAAGTGGAGTATCTATTGCTTACAATTGTATTGTATCACTGTCTCGTTTTGTAAAGGGACTTTTGATATTAGATCAATTGTCCTTTCCATATGTACGAAAGTAGTTCTATGGCTTTGTACAAGGGTAAGAGATAAACACTGCCCTCCTTTTTCCACATTTTAATAAATTCGGGGATGGGTGAAGCTAGGGAACTATATAGTATGAATGTCCATCCCTTGGGTAGAGCCCTTGGGTGCATTGTACTATATAGCACTGGCTACCTCAAAAATTTACCTCCTGGGTAGTTCCCTTGAGTTTTTTTGAGATAGGTGGAACCCGAAAGTCACCCTTGCCTTCCTGTTGAGTTTAAAAAAAAACAAGTTCCAGTATTACTAATCCTCCCTGCTCCCTTTTGCTTATCTATCCACTTTCCCTCTTATACTTTGAGAACTTTTCCATTCTTTCCATCCAGTCTTTTTTGCATCTGCACTAATTTTATCATCTTCGAGTTGTCTATACTTTTTCCAGCAGATTGCAGACTTTGTGAAGATTCATCATTACTGGATACTATAATAACAGAATCTTCATTGGTTGGGACCACCTTATCCACTTAACCTGGTCTTTTATTTTTCCATAATCCACCTTTGATTCCTTCTTTTGTCATTTTAGTACAATAGGCTTCTAACATTCCCTGGTAGAATAACCATACTGGACTGGTTGCTCTTGGGCTATACCATACTCTTCTTCAAACTAAAGAGCATCAAGCATAGTATTAGAGATTTCCATTTCAACTAGAATTCTAGCATAACCAACTCTATTCTTCTGAGAAGTCATTTCATCCATCTCCAATAGCTTCCTAATATTACTAGTGATCTTACTAAGAGTTTTGGCATTCTAGTACTTTAGTTGCAGTCTAGCAGTTGTATCCATATAAGTACCCTCTTAACATCCTCAACCTTGAATCCATCTTCAACATTTCAATTTTTTATAATAAATGGCTAGCTATGAAAGTGATAAACAGATTGCTTAAGCAGCTCATCCTTAGCATCCATTGAATGAAACCTCACTATATATACTCCATTATCCATCAGTAGTACTTTATCCACCCCCAATGAACCCCATAGTCTTTGAATATAACCGTTAACCATATAGAATGGAGGACTAGCTCCTAAGACGCAATAGCGCAATGAAGGTCTCCAGTATTCAACAACATCTTGGATCTCAGCTTTATGAACCTTAACTACAGCTTTATTGTTGATCAAATTAGGCTCAACAAACTCCAATTTTCTCTCCTCTTCCCTTAGCTCTTTAGGATCAAAATTATTCCAAACTGACTTCCCAAATCTAGCCCTAATTCCCAACTCCGAATTTTGAGTCTTAACTCCAGAACCCCCATATTATGCATCTATTATCTTATCATGACACATACTCTCAGGTAATAATCAGGATTACCAATTGAATTATAAATCAACTTAGGACTGGTTACCTCATAAGACTTTCAGATCGAACTTGGGCTTGAACCTTTCCCAATCGAGACAATCTTCTGGTCATCTGGTTGCACAATCTCCTCAGCTTCAACTACTTTCCACCTCTGCTTCTTTCCTACCATCGTGGGTACGTGATAACACTAAAATATATACACTTTTAGCAGGCATTGTCTACTCATTTTTTATTTAGAATTAAGTGTCAATTAGATAGAATTATTTTACTTGTGGGTCCATTTTGCATTTCAGGGTGATCAAAGGGTCAATGCTGAATATCAACATAAATTAGGGTCAAAATGTGCAAATGAGCTTAAAAAAGGACCAGAATTGGAGGTGATGGAAATCAAGGGCTGGATGGTTCAAATGGAGCTAAGAAAGTGGAGAAATCCTTGTTATAGAAAGAAGATTGATGGACGATGATCTCAAGTAGATGAACTCTGCAGCAACAAACTCAATTAAAGATGAAGGAATGGCAGCTACTCTACTGCCAAGTTGTTGCTGTAGCTGTTGTTGCTGCTGTCAATCAGGAGGAGCGAAGAGCTGAAATCTTGCTGCCAAAGGAAGGAATTGCTTCACCATCACTGCAAGTTTTTGTTGCTGGAAGTGGAAGAAGAGAGAGGAGAATATGAAGAAAATAGTAGCTGCAACTCTGCTACTTACCATCTGTTGTTGCTGTTGACTGACATGAAAGATTGGCTGCTGCAGGAAGGTGAGAAATCGTGCTGCAAGTAATCCCGAGAGACAAGGATGAAAAGAGCAGAATATTGAGGCTGAATTGGGGGCTGAAAAGGAAGAAATATAACAATGAAAGCATGCTGCTGAAGCTACTGCTTGCTACCTCTGCTACAACTGTTGTTGAGGATTAAAGAATGAAGAAATGGAGATTTGTGGCTGAAAATTAGTGAAGAGGAGCCGGAGAAGAAGACTAAGAAGAACAGGCAATGATGAGAGGAATGGTGGCTAATGACGGTTGAAAAGAGGGAGCAGCGAAAGAGCAAGTTGCTGAATAAACAAATCTCAGCTATTGCCAGTTGCTGCCTCTCTTGTCTACTGTAGAAAAAGAAGGCCAGAACTCCACTAATCAAAGACTCTCCAAATCTCTATAAACAAGCAGCCAATAGCAGTTAGGAAAGGGATAGATTGGATAGTGAGAATCAGTCCAAAGATAGTTTAGTTAGTTAAGTTATTTGGGTAGAAATAGGGTGGTAGCAGGAGCAAAGAGTGCAGACTGCCACTCTGTCAAGTGGCGAAGACCACTCGCCAAAGTGAGCAGACAGAATCTGCCCTGCTACAACCTTTCCCTTCTATCCACTAATCTTTTGATCTTAATCATGACTGATCTTTTGTACTTTTTTGCTCTCATGTTTAACTCAATAAACATGAGTAGCTAAACTCAGTTAAGGGTCTAATCCCCACTATCTATATGTAAAGCTTTTGATTCAGTTTCTTATATAAGGCATTGTTCATAGTTAAGTATTTAAATTAACCTGTTAATTAAACTGGTCATTTAATTGATTATGCATGCATAATTATGGAGATCTGAGAGGGAGAACATAACTTTAGAATGGCTTAAACTAGTCTATAAGGAGAAAATCTACCATTTGGTTTCAATCATCAACGAGAGTTAGGTGCTTGGTATAGGTGATCGATAAGGCTTAAGAACTCAATGGCTTGGATTAATAAATAATTATCTCTGAGAGGTAGGTAATTTGGTTAATCTGGGACTTTTTATTTTGTCTGAGAGGAATAGTAAAGAATAAAAGTGCCTGATCAAACAATAAATCATATGTAACAAAACTCAAATGGATCAAAACCGAAGCATATAGATAGAAAGGTGATTGACCCTGCTGCTCTTTCACTCTGTCAAGTGGGTATTCTCACTCTCTCGAGTGACAAATCTATTTATCTTATTTTTCTTTGGTTCCATATTAATTAGATTTTAAGCAGTTAACTGTCATCTCTGTGGAACGACCCTACTTACCACTAGCTAATAGTTTTCAGTAGGTATTTATTTCTTTTGGGAGTATCAACGAATCATTAAACAAAAGTAGCGCCGCTGCCAGGGATGGCATTAAAAATCCTTAATTTCTGATTTTTGTGTTTTTTCTTTTGTTCTTTAGCTTACTGTTTAACCCAAAGTTCACACAGTCACTCAAAAATCCTGTTATTGTTACTATCAAGCTTTAAATTTGGTTTATGACTAGAAGCTATCCTTATGGAGAGTTGAGTTTTGATCCAGAAATCGAAGCCACGGTAAAGAAATCAAAAGCCTTGCGAAACAGAAAAGCTACTGCTAACGTTCCTAAAGAAGATCAGAAGCCAATGGCAGAAGTAGCAGGAGCCGATCAAAATTAAGAAGGAGAGCTACAACCATCTCAACCCAGACTGCTAAGAGACTATTTTGTACCTCAAGAGGAGTAAGTTCAGACTCAATTTTTGTACAATGATGTTGTAGCAGAGAACTTTGAGCTTAAAACTCAAATGATTCAATGGGTGCAAGCTGCTTGTCCCTTCTATGGACTGCCTAGTGAAGATCCAAATGAGCACATCAGGAAATTGCTGAGATTGTGCAACACATTCAAAATCTAAGGTTTGTTCAAAGATGAGGTTTACTTGAGACTGTTTCCATTCACACTGCAGGATTTACCAGCAAAATGGTTGGACACACTGCCCAACCATTCATCCGAATCCTGGAATGGACTCAGACAAGCATTCCTTACCAAGATTTTCCCCCCTGTCAAAGCTGCTGCTTTAAGATCAGCCATCATGACTTTTTAGTAGCATGAGACAGAAACTCTCTATGATGCTTGGGAAAAATTTAAGGATCTGATGAGGAAATGTACTCAACATGGTATAGGAAAGTCAATGCAGCTGTGTATTTTCTATAATGGATTGCAGCAAGCCTCCATAGAATCACTTGATTCTTCATCAGGTGGAGCATTCATGATGAAACCAGTGGAAGAAGCAATCCAGCTGATGGAAAATATGAGTGCTAATCATTTCAGGTGGTAGAAAGAGCCTAGAGCTACTGCTAAAAAGGCAGGAGTGTTGGAGCTTGATGCTACAACTCACTTGCAAGCACACATATGACATATTGGCAAAGCCATCGGCTGATCCCAAAATCGAGAACATGAAAGGATATGATGCGGAGTATACCTACGCATTATGATTTGGCTTCTCGGTTACTAACAATGTGGCTGAATACGAAGCGTTGATAACAGGTCTCAAGATGGCCCTAAAACTCGAGGTCTGAAAAATCCAAGTCTTTAGCAACTCTCAGGTGGTGGTAAATCAAATCGTAGGTGATTATACAACAAACGATGGGCAGCTCAAGCAATATCTAGAGAAAGTTCTCGAGCTAAAAGATAAGTTTGAAGAATGCAAAATCTCCCACATCATAAGGACAAAAAAAAGTAAGGGCAGATGCATTGAGCAAGTTGGCCTCCTCGAACTTTGTACACCTTAGCCACAAAGTCTGGGTCGAGATCCTTCCCGAACCTAGCATTCGGAAAATGCCGACAATGACTATCACCGAGGGTGGTGACACTTGGATGACCCCGTTCATTCAGTACTTAACAGATGGGACGTTACCCAATAATAAGTCCGACTCTCGAGCGCTCCAGTTGAAAGCGCCAAAGTACACGTTAAGAGATGGAGTGTTGTACAAGCATGGATACCTGCTACCCATGCTACGATGTGTTGGACAAAGACAAGCAGCATACATCCTAGAAGAGGTTCATGAAGGATCATGCGGAGCACACATGGGAGCCAGAGCACTTGCTAAGAAAGTACTACGTTTCGGGTACTTTTGGCCTATGATTTTCAAAGATGCATATCAATTCATACAAAAGTGTGACAGGTGTCAACGCTTTAGCCCCATTACTCGACAGCCGTAGCACGAGATGGTCACCATTCAATGTCCTTGGCCATTTTACCAATGGAGCACCGATATCATTGGCCCTTTTCATCCAAAAGGGGTAGGGGGAGTACAATGGGTAATCGTAGCGGTAGATTAGTTCACCAAGTTGGTGGAAGCCAAACCGCTGGCCTCAATATCTGGAAGGCAAGTGCTAAATTTCTTCGGGCAAAATGTCGTCTGCCGCTTTGGAGTTCCTAGAGTTATTGTCTCCGACAATGGCACTCAATTCGAGAGTAACCCTTTCAAGTCTTGGTGCGAAGAAATGCAAATTTAGCGTAGGTTCTCGAGTGTGGCGCTCACCGTCAAGCTAATGGCCAAACAGAGTCTATTAATAGAACTATCTTACATGGAATCAAGACCAGGCTACGCGACGCTAAGGGAGCTTGGGCTGAGAAGCTCTCCTATGTCTTGTGGTCATATCGTACCACAGCCCACTCCTCGACAGATGAAACTCCTTACAGCTTGGTCTATGGTATGGACGCGGTTCTCCCAGTCGAAATAGGCCTCGCAAGCCCTCTTACAATCAACTTTTTCGAGAGTTCTAATGACGATGATATCAGGCTAAACCTCGACCTGCTCGAAGAACGGCGAGACGCCATCAAAATAAGGGAAGCCAGATACAAGGAATTACTTAGAAAACACTATAATAAGCGAGTCAGTGCCACAAACCTCACTGTGGGAGATCTTGTACTCAGAAAAAACGAAGCCAGTAGAGCCGAGACTCCAGAGAAACTCACTACAAATTGGGAAGGACCTTACAAAGTCATTCAAACTTCTCCAGCAGGCAGCTATCGGTTACAAACCATAGATGACAGTGGAATCATCCTCCCACAATGGTGGAACATACAAAACATCCGCAGGTTCCATGTTTAAGCTCCTATTTGCTACGTGCTAGTTTAAGTTGCTTACCTTATTTGTTTTATTTGATTTACTGCTTTCACTTTTTCATATGTAATACCCAAGTCCTGGGATAATTATTTAATAAAAGTCATTGCATATTTTCTTATATGGTCGACATTATATTGAGACTAGTCTTCGAGATGGACTCCCACTTTTGGGCCATCCTCATTCAGAGCCGTGTATTCAACATTCGGAACCGAGGAAATCCCCTTGTACACGCCGTGGATCGCGGTAATAAGTCGAGGAACTCGTACCCAGTTCCCCCAGGGTGCTGTGTACTTTACATCCGGCCAAAAGAAGCACTATATAAATACTACTCGAGTACAAAAAAAAAATAATGCCGATAAGGATCGAATCAAATATATTGCCCTCACACCCCGTGCGGGGTTGGGATAAATACATTTTTTTACCCTTAAATATTACGATCTTCTCCTTGGGGTATCGAGAAGCCTCGCTTCCTAAGAAGGTCAATACATTGATTCAGTTTGTCTTTCAAGTCGAAAATTTCCCAATCTTGCTCGTCGATCCTAAGAAGGAATTCTTCGGCGGCCGTCCTTTCACGAGCTTCTGCGTGTTCATCTAGACCCTCGAGAATGGGAAGTGGAATCTCACGATCAACCAGTACGTTCTGTAACACGGCAGATTGTCTCGAATAAAATTCAGCCTCTTTAGTCCTTTTCTTCAACATCTCGATGGCGGCAATGAAGCGCTCTGTCCTGATTTGAATTTGCTTCTCAACAAGGGAAAGGATGTGGAACTTCTTGAGAAACCATGGGAAAACTTTGATTCTTTCACGGCGCTTCAATTGGGCATTCTCCTTCCTTAAGTTCGCCATTCATTCATTTATATTTGCCTCCAGTATCAGGGAATCATGATAATCGAGGTCATACTACCGAAGGCGGCATTGATATTCTTCTTCCTTTTGCTTGAACCACTGTACTAGCCGAGAGTGTATCTGTACATTGTATGCTTGTATGGCATCCACAATCTCTTTCTCGAGAGTTCTTACAACAGAAACACTGTGGACATGGCCCAACTTTCTCATTGCCGCAGAAACCATATACATCGAAAAATTTTTAGCTTGATTTTTGTCCAACATCATCAGATGTACCTGGTGTACAAAGTACGATTCCTAGCATAAGACATGGGATAAAGTTAAGAGGGATTGGATATCATGTAAATGCCAACAGATACTTAAAATGTTCCCATTCATCACAATGAAGGGCGATACAATAACTTCTCAAAATAAGGAAGAATTCTATTATAGGGGAATTAAATTCATACAGCAGTCTGGGAACGAGAGTCATTCCCTGTTTGGTCTCCAGATGATCCCTCGCTAAGAGGGTTCCCTTCCTCGGCCCCTCCAGTATCTCCCACGGTTGGGGGATCTTGGTCCTTAGCACCTGAATTGCATGTGTCATCCTCCTCAGCAGCCTCATCTTCATCTTCCTCAAGATCAATTCCAAAATCCTCCTCGGAAACTTCAGGTATTGCCAATTCCTCACAAGGACCTCTAGAGAAAACAGGAGCCGCATCCCCGGGAAATGAGGCAATGCTCTCGGGCGAGCCCATCTTGGATAGAGCCTCACACAAGGGCTCCCACTAGGGTAGCTGATCTGTGGATAGTTTGCAAAGACCCTGGACCTAGGCCTCATACATGGTCTTCGTTGGGTTTTCCTTCAGAAATTGCTTCAGCCACTTCGCCTTGATAGGCTTTTTTGACTTTAGTCTCTTTAAGCCCTCAACGGTAACTGCGTGGCCCCCATAAGCCATCGAGGCAATGTTAATCTCTTCCACAGCAGTGGTCATCCCCCCTGATGATAGCATCCTCCACCAGAATGCAGTGCACCATTTAGTAAGGTACTCCTTGGAGATGTGTAGGTCGCAATACTCTTGAAACTTCTGCTTCAGTTCCCCAAGCTGAGTTTTTACCGAGGCAAGCTCAGCTTCCTTGGCTTGCAGCTGATGGTTCCTTTCATCGAGAACCCGCTTCTCGGTCACCGCTTGATCTCTATTAGCTTGGGGTTCTGCTAGTTCTCGCCTTAGGTCCCTGGACTTTTTGGCATGGTTCATCATGATTGTGCTCATCTGTGGAAACCAAACACAGAACAGATATACATTCAATTATAAAATATGGAAATCAACGAATGGGTATGGATTAAGAAGTTTACCAATTTTAATCTATCTTCCTCAGTAAGGCTGGCAGTGAACTCTTCCAGCACAGGGCACTCGATGGTAGGAGGATTGTCAAAGGTGTAAACTGTGACGGCAAGGCCCCCGGCTGGTATCTTAGGGGGCAGGATGGTTACATTGGTTACAGTCCCCTCGACAGGACTTTTTTCCTTCTCGACGCAACTGGGTCGAGTGCTTGGCCTGGTCTCCTTCTCTGAAGGTGCCTCCTTCTCGGTTGTAGGGGGAATAGTCTCCTTGGTCTGCTTTTTTGCTTCAATCTCCTTGTCGGGAGAAGTGTGGGTTTTCGACTTTTTCGTGGTTGGCCCCTTCTCGGACTCCCTGGCTACTGCTCTCTTCTTCTTCTTCCTCTTTATCTTCTCTAGCACTGATTTTGTTATGGAAGTATTGTCATCTGAGTTTACAACATTAAAGGGGTTGGAGTCACCATATAATCCAGAACCAGCGTTTCCTGATGATATGACCTAAACACACAGGAAGAGATTAGTACCTTCCTTTTCCCTGAAGGGGACACCGATGATGTTGTCAGCTTGTAATCCCTCGATTGGCATGACAGGAATGAATTGTTGCACCACTCCATACCCTAGTATCTTGGGATATCTCTCGAGTTTCTCTAAGTCACTGGCAAATTCTTTGTTCTTCTCCTCATCCTCCTTCGTCCACTCATCTTTTACCGCCTCGAAGCCTTCGGCTTCTCGATAATTCCAGGCCACACAATACTTTTCAGGGGCCTTTACATATAGGAAATTGGGTTCGCAAATCGAAGACCCACTACAGGCTTCTGCTATCTTTCGAGAGCCTGACACAAGGTTTCTCTTCACCATATACCAATCCTGAAAAGCTGTCAACAGTGTCGACACTCTAAAAAAGTACCTCCACAACATAAGACAGGGTCTCACCCCGGCTCATTGGCATTTCTTTATAAAGCCGAGGATGTACATTATGAGGTTAGGGGTGAATCGAGCTAGTGGGATTTTGTAGTAGTGCACAATCTCCTCGAACAAAGGAGAAAGGGGAAATCTCAACCCCAGAAATATGAAACGTTCGTAGATGGTGATTTTGTCTTCTGGGGGAGTATTGGCTCTCTCAGTCCCTAGGGGAGCTCTCATTTTTAAATCCTGGGGCAGGTTATATTTTGTTCTCACTAATCCAACCTTCTCGTCGGAATTTATGGTGGAGGCAAAGTCATCTACGGTTTTCAATTCTGGGTTCCTAGCCATGATTCAACCTTGATTTGTATCAATCTATTCAACCACATGAAAACATAAGGAAGTAAATGGAATCAAGAAGTCGTAGATCTGGGAACTTACTTGTGGTATTTTAGGCAACGTTTTCGACTCCTCTTTTGAGTTATAGCTTCCCAGATTTGCAATAGTCACCGACGGCGGCTGTCCCTGGGTGTCGGCTAGAGGAGTGACGGGGTGGTTTGCTGATAACACAATTAAGAAGGCGGATATTACCGACTGCAATACCTGGGGCACAGTAGGCGAACTCAGATTTTTACAGGATGGGCTTTGAGAGTGGGGGAACTCTCTTCACTGTATGAAACACAGGGAATAAAGAACCTGAAGGGTTTTATTTACTGCTATTGCTACCCACAATCTGACGGTTTGGGCGAGTTTCAAGGGAGCAGTAATGATAGAGGCACTGTCACTTGGGGAACGTGCCCACTGATACAACACGATTTGATGGTTTGGGCGGGATCTTAGGGCGGGTTGCCTCCTTGGGTCGGATCCTGACCCGCGAGCTGCTTTGTTGGACCAGCTCAGTACAATACAGGCTGTGTCTGGTCCGCCTCACTTGGGCCGGGTCCAGGTCAGTTTTATTTTGTGTCAAGTCTTGTTTATTTTGTGCAACTAATACTTGAAAGGGGCACTTGACGAGTTCATATCCACTAAAGATTACTAGACCGGCCCATCAACCAGACATGGTCCAGCCGACCTGATAAAGGCGGTTCTAGAACATGAAACCTAGTAGGATTCGGCATCTTTCAAGGTAACTTCATGTCTATAAATAGGGTTGATCAGACCACAATACGGGTACCCGATCTCTAGCAAACATTACCACTCGCATACATTCTTAAAACCCTTTTCTGACTTAAGTATTTGAGTCCCTACCCTCGGGAGACCCCCGAGGCCTTCTTTTTCAGGAAACCCTAGCCAAACTTCCACTACTAAACTGGCTGTGGAAAACCAAGCTTCGCCAGTTTTTAAACTAAAAAAAAAAAACCATAACAAAGCCTCAATGATCCGCATTCAAATGGCCTCCTGTTCCACACTTTGTAAAATTTCTTTCTTTTTCCCCGACCTAATTGTGTAGATACTTCACCTTCAAGACCACCATCATGACCACCAATGCTTAATCTTGTGTATGAGGTGGACGAACTTCCTTCACCACCCATACAATATCTATGGCATATAGACCCTGGATATTTTGCAATGATGCGCTCTACAGCCGAAATAATACCAGCATGTCGATCTGAAATAATACATGTACTCCTCTCCCCAAGAACTCTTAATTTTAGATATTTAAGGCATTACCAATTGTGTGCGGTCTCATCATCCACGACTGCATACGCAATGGGAAGAATGCGAGTATTTGCAGTCTGCACCACCGCTACAAGCAACTTTCCTTTGAATGAGCCACGAAGATGTGCTCCGTCAACACATACAACCGGAAATGAAATATGAAAACTCTGCTTGCAACTCCCAAACGGCCAAAACACATATCTAAAAGTCTTATGCCCCTCCGCCCTAACCTTTTTGAACTTCCACTGAGCACTAGTGTCTGGATTTGATCTCTGTAGTGCCTCCAAATGCTTGGGGAGTTCACTGAAATTTTTTTCCCAATTACCATACACAAGGTCAATTGCTTTCCTTCTTGCATTCCATGCCTTATTGTAATTGACCTTACATTTAAAGTATGCTAAAACATCCTCTTGGATACTCTTCACAACGTATGCAGGATTTGTTTGAATCTTTGGCTGGATCATTTTTGCAATCATTCTTGAACTCACATTTCGACTATTGTTGTCTATTGATGTGCCGCCTCAATTGTGATCTTTCACCCATTTTGTTATTTCCCAGTACGGCTTACCAACTTTTTGCACTGCTTGCATACTCCATTGGGATGTAGTGTCATGCCTCCGCTTAGCTGGATATTTCGGATCTAAGGTTACACACTTAACAGCCCATACACGTCCCCTCATCTCTTTTTTACAAAAGTTCACCCCTTTTCTCAATGACCACTTGGTAATGGCAGATTTCACCTCTTTCTTGCTACGGAAACATGTCCCAGCACCAATTTTATCCAAATTCTCATCCCACAAGACTGGAGCACTAGGATCACGACCCAAATCGGGATCAAGGTCACCAGTATCACTAAAAATAAATTGTCCTGTTTCTTCAGTTACTGGAGTATCACTTGCATCCGAATCACTTTCATCCGAGTCACTTGCATCTGTGTCACTTGTATTTGAATCACTTACATTCGCAGGGTCAGGTTCCTTATCACTCTCAACATTATCAGCACAGTCTTCAAAATCTTCATTTTCGCATTCATTATGTTCCCAACCACTTGGTCTAGGTTCCAGATGGTGCTCAGATGTACTACCATGATGTAATACATGAACATTTTTTACTTCGATGAATAATTTTGGATAATACACTGAATAATTATAAACCATTCGTATCGAGTTATCATCTTGAACAACGAATGGCCCCTTTCTAATGTTCTGCTCAGCATACACCATTAAAATATTCAAATTCACCCGATTTCTATCTAACTTTGCAATTGCACATATTTCTCTAGCCAAATCTGAGAATGACAACATTCTATCTACCCAAATTATCCCAAACGGGATATTGCTAGCACAAACATTGTCGAATTGCCACTTCCAAAACAAATTCAATGGAAATGGTTGTAAAGAAGCCATTTTTTACCAAAATCCTATATCGAAAATTTCCAATTAACAAAGAAATAATGCAATATAACAGTTATAAATAAAAAACAACTTAAAAGTGGTGACAAAACTTACAAGAATGGTGGTGCAACACTTGCTAACACATTTGGGACAGAGATTGCGACCAGGGAGAGAGATGCTGCCAAATTTCGTTTGTTTTGGTTTGGAACTACATGCACATGATCGATTTCAGAATTTGTTCTGGACAAAAATGTTTTGGATTCTTCAAATCCGAAACATTACAGATAAAATTACACGTGACGAAAGAATGACGGGTAAAATTGGATAGGATTATTTCGGATTCAAGCTATCCGAAATATTGTTTCGGATTTCACATATCCGAAAAATAATTAATTTTCGCATTTTCCAGAAACTAAAAAATTTATATTTATTTCAAACGTATTTCGAAAACAAGATATCCTAATTATTAATGATTTTTAGTATTTCGGATTCCCTAAATGCAAAAACCACCTCAGTTGCATACATTTTAAAAATCCACCCCTATTCTGCTAACTATTTAAAAAAGTACCACCTAAACCAAATGATCCGGCATTTCCCTCCAAAATAAATTCACCTAATCTAAAAGAAGCTCTATTACAACGTCTATGACCAAACGAATAACTACAAGCAAGAAAACAAGATTCTAAAAAGTAGATGTCTTCAACTATGATTAATGCTTCCGGTACCGGACACCTTTTATCATTCAGACAGTCCACCAAAGTTTTAACGTCTAACTCCACCTGTATATTCTTCCACAAATTCATTGTGCAAAAATTAGAGCCACTTAAACTACATCTAAGGTTGCCATCACTGGATTTTGAAGATGATCCCTAGCGACTGCCCAAGCTTGCAGAAGACTACCATCTCTAGCAACAATACCTACTTCAGGTATACACTCGTACTGCTGAAATAAAGCACTTACATTTCATTTGATCACCCCTTCTGCTGGTTGAACCCAATGTGATTGTTGTTGTGCTTGAGTGTGATGAATCAGGCTTGGAAGAAAAGCCTTGCAGTGAGCTTCATATTCTAACCACTCCTCCATTGCCTTATTGACCACCTCCCACTGCGAAAGAAATTGAGCATTGAAAAGCCAATTGTTTCTCCATTTCCATATATTCCATAATAAAACTACAAAAAAATGGACTCTTCTCTGGCCTTCATAATTATTGTCCACTTTCAGCATACGAAAACTCCAGTGAAGTTGGAGTCCAAGCCATCCCACTTCACTGGAGCGAGTTCCCAGGTATGCTTCACCATTGGACAAAGAAGGAAAAGGTAAATTCCAACTCATCCCCACACAATTAGGTCATTTGTTTTCAATCCATCAAGTTGTAGGGATTTGGAAAGGGTCCTATGTAAAACACAAGTTTCATGCTTCTTGATTACTTTCTTTAAAACAAAAAAAAAAAAAAGAACAAAAAGAAAAAAGAAATATACACGCTAAAAAACACTTTCAAACAGAGGTTGCAGTACCTCATTACTCTTCTTTGAATTCACTTTTGCCGAATTCAAAAATTACTGTAATCCTGACTTGCAAAGAAGTTATAAAAATGAAACTGCTGATTTTGTATTGTCTAGAAGCTGAAGTAATGTGTGTCCAGAGTTTTTAGAAGAGTTTATGATGTGTATAAGAAATGACATTAGAAAGCAGGAACTTGAAGGTATGGCCATTCAAATGTCAATACAATTAACAAAGTACTGTAAAACCATATATAATAGTCAAAAATACAAGACCAAAAATTGAAATGTTGAGACATCAACATACACAGGACTTTAAATTATAGGAACACTAAGAAGTACAAATGCCAGATAAACTTATGCTCCCTATAAGAAATCATAAATAATCAAACAACAACTGCCAGCCATCAGTGCTGAGGTCCCTATGTCCACGAAAGAAAAAAAATTGAGGTTACACCTGAGCAGTGCCTTCGGTGAATTTCGGGTCCTCACATCTGTACCTTCCATCAGGTCCGATTCCAAAACCCCTCGGATCAGCAAAAACATTCTCTAACAGCTGACTACGAGCTGGAACAGGGCTTTCATCAGCAAACTCAACAGCATCTTCAACTAACTCATCGATCTTCTTGTCAATAGCCTTCAATTCTGCTTCACTGGCCAAATTGTTCTCAAAGATGTACTTTTTCAGAGCAGTGATGGGATCTCTGGTAGCATAGTGAGCCTTCTCAGCTGTAACAAAAGACACCTTAATTAGCAAAATGGTTCCATAAAAGAAGACATCAGTGGCATTTATATCATACAGACTCCTGACAATGCTACTTTCACATCATCATATAGAGTTTTCACAGTTCAAGTTGAAACAAAACAAAACACATTAAGGCATGTATTAACCAGAGAATGGTGGACAAACACCACAAATTTCTCTTAGCCATCGTGAAAGTAATACACAAAAGAAATTAGATCACTTTGAAGCGGATGGAAGAACACTTTCAAGTCAAATGACCACCCCAATGACTTTAGAATAACTATTTTCTCATTATATATAACCATTGCTTATCAGCCTGGACTCGCTCCAACGTTTATCCAAAAAAAGTTTTTAGTTCTTAAAAACTAAAAATAAATTTCTGGGTACGGTAATGTGCCAAAATAGTGGAAGGATGATTCTCCGTAGCAGTCATGAAAAGAAATGCAGTGCTTTGGTTCATATCGAGTCCAATCAACTCTCGTTCAGATTTAAAAACTATTGCATGCTAAAAAACCTATGAGACAGAAATAGACGTCTTGCGGGAAATGACATTCCTACAGTTAAAATGTAATTCATGCCTAAATAATGAGTCCCAAAGATCTTACCGGGGTCACGAAGCTCATCAGGGTCAGCTAAAGAGTGTCCCCTGAACCTGTAAGTTTCACATTCAACCAAAGTTGGCCCTTCACCTCTCCTGGCCCTACCAATGGCCTCCTTTGCTACCTCTCTAACCTTTAAGACGTCCATTCCATCAACATGAACACCAGGCATCCCGAAGGCTGGCCCTTTCTTCCAAATTTGAGGATCTGAGGTAGCCCTCAAGTGAGACATTCCAATGGCCCATAAATTGTTCTCAACAACAAATATAATGGGGAGTTTCCAAAGTGCAGCCATGTTCAAGCACTCAAAGAACTGGCCATTGTTACAAGTGCCATCACCGAAGAAGGCCAAAGTAACATGATCACAGTCAGCCTCTTTCAAGACCTCCCTCTTGTATTTGCTTGTGAAGGCAGCCCCAGTAGCAACAGGAATGCCTTCACCAATGAAAGCAAAACCACCAAGGAGGTTGTGCTCCTTAGAGAACATATGCATGGAACCACCCTGTCCTCTGCAGCAGCCAGTGGTTTTACCAAAAAGCTCACTCATGACTTCACGAGCTGGGACCCCTTTGCTCAAGGCATGGACATGATCACGATAAGTGCTGACAACAGAATCTTCTTTCTTCAAAAGCTTAATAAAGCCGGAGGAGACGGCTTCTTGGCCATTGTACAAATGAACAAAACCAAACATTTTGCCTCTGTAGTACATCTGGGCACACATGTCCTCAAAGGCTCTGCCGAGAACCATATCCTCGTATAACACTAAGGCCTCTTCTTTAGTAACAAGCTGCAATAACAATTAAAAAAAGTCATCAACAATCAAATCTTGATCTATTTTTGGAGTGCAAAAGACATTTTTCTCCTACAGGCTCTTCAATGCACATTCCATTTCTCCCTCCCAATTTGACCCCCAAAATTTCCATGTAGTCTTGATTGAAGTGGCGAAAATCAGAACTGATGGAACAGTGAACCAATATCGATTTTAGATGGTGGGACTCCATTTATCATGGCTTCACAACATTTAATATTAAATTACCATCAATTGTTGGTCTAAAGTACTCAGTTTTCTAATCAGAAAGAATCGGCAATTGCAACTGGATGCTTAAGATCACATGATTCTCTTCTAAATTAGTCTTCTTATGTCTCTTTCCTATTTATTTATATCTAAAACTAAGGTCGAAACCAAAATTGAGAAATTAAGAACCCTGGAAACACATAGGGGAAAGTTAAAAAGTGGAAACAGTGAAATTTGAAAACCAAAAAAAAAAAAAGCAAAGGAATCCACTAATTTCGTATTTATGATCTAGTATTTCACACCAGCAGCAGTGCAGACCTAAAATCAGAATAGACAACTACAACTATACAATATGATCTACAGAGTACATGCAAGACCGGCTCATATTTGTTATCATCATTTATGTCTCCAAATGTTTACATGGTGGTTATTTTAAGGGCACAAGGCATCTTATTTAAGGACGCACCATCTTTTCCTTTCTCCCTCAAATTCATCACCGATTAACAAATATCAAACCAGGGGAACACTAAATTCATCACGATTAGATTGAAAGTAAGGATTAAAAACACATTAAATCCACAATCAAAACAGAACATAGCTGATTCAGAACATAAAGTACACTAATTAATCCAAATCAAAAAAAAAAAAAGAAAACCCGAAAATCCGAAACCATAGTAAATTGATTGAGTGCAGCATACAATACCAGATTGGAAAGAGAAGCATTGGCAGCGGACTTCTTCTCTTTGACAGCCTCAGAGACGGAAACAACAGTCCGGCGGCGGGCGGAGCACGACGATGAAGAAGAAGCGGAAGGAGAAGGAACAATGCAGGGTCGGGAAAAAGAAAGATTCTGGGTGGTGGATCCCAGGAAAGAGGAACTGAGGTCACCGAAAAGGGGTCGGTCGGAAGATCTGGAAGAAGAGGTGGAGGAAGAGTTGAGGAACAAAGGCTGCATGAAAGCGGTGGCTGAAAATGCAGAAGCCATTTTTTTGCCCCCTTTCTTTGTTCTGATTCTTCTTCTGATTACTAAACTAAATTGGGGTTTTTCTTGAAGATCATGAATTGGGGAGAATGAATTTTGCAGAAGAAGATGAAGAGGAAGGATGAAGAAGTGAAGAAATGTATAAAAAGGGAAGGATTGTGGGCAGATTTGGCGGAGAACGCGAGAAAAAGCTTAGGTGGGAGTGTGTGGAAATAACCGTCAGTGTAGTTGGAGCTTCTCTTCTTTAATTTCTTCAATTTTTTCTTTTATTATTTTTCCTTTTTTAATTGGAATGACAAAAGTGACAAATAATTGTATCTTCTTTTTTGTTTTAAAAAACTACAATAATAGAAATTGAATATGATAGGTGAAAAATGTAACTACAGTGGAAGTTCTATAAATTAATAGTGTTGGGACCACCGAAATTTATTAATTTAACGAATTATTAAATAATCGATAAATTAGTAAATTATTAATTTAAAAAATTTCGATGACAAAAAAACTGAGGCTAAAATTTCTTAATTTTTAAATATTTTTACATCCGAATCAATCAAGTATTAAAACTTTTTTGAAAACTAAAAGACTATACATACTTCAATCATCTCTAGGGTCTAAAAAATAATTATGAATATTTCATATTTTATTAAATATTCATAGTTTTTTTTTTTGTTTTTAAGGTATTTATTAATTTATAATATTGTTGGGACCTATAGATAGATAGGAGATTTTTTGAAACATTATTATCTTATTATTTTATCGAATTTTTTCACTTTTTATACTAGTCCCAAGTTGGGACCGGAGAAAATTATTAATTGCTATAATTTATTAGTTTATAAATTATCATAATTTACCGACGTTCTACTGTAGTAATAAAACTCTAAAAGTTTGTATTACTCCCCTACAAAAGAAAAATAAGATTAAAATAAATCTTGCTTAATTCTTTATGTTCAAATTTTAGTTGTTTAGTCCCTAATGATTTTTCTCCTCATAAAAGTTTTATTCACCATTCCCAAAAAATAGATTTATATTGAGTTTTAAAATTTGTACTCTAATTTTTATTTATTTTTTATTGAACTTTCTTTTTTAAAAAAAACAGATGAAATAATTTTTATTTTAAGAGGAAAAAGATATCTATGTAACTCATTGAATTAGGCATAAAATGATTTGAGCATAATGAAAGTGAAACTCAACAAACCAACACCTTGGTAGTTTCACTTTGCTTTCTGCTCAACTTTCCCTCTTCCTCCACTGTTTTAGTTCTCCGTTATATTCACCATAATTACAAATAAATGAGGAAATAAATGGTTCATAATCACAAGTTGGGTGAGATGATTGAAGCCGTTTTCTAATTTCAAATGGAGTCTTCAAATCTAGCTAATTTACTCAGATGATCGAAGAAAGTGAAAAACCTATGATGCCATGATGTATAACAGAAGGTAGAACTCACGATATATTTCAATATTTCATACTCTCTCAGGTCTCAAATTCCCTTAGAGCGTAGACTAACTTTTACTTATTGCATGATGTATAATTTATTAAGGGTGTTGATGGTTTGGTTCAATTCGGTCAATCCGTCTAAACCGGCCGGCGGTTCGGTTTTATGGGTGGTTCTTATTTATGATTTTAATCCGGCGGTTTCAAAAGTTATAAACCGCAAAGAAACAGTTCGGTCTCAGTTTGGAATATTTAAACTGGTGCTCAATCCGAACCGGACTGTGTATATAACTTATGTTTTTTTTTCATAAATATTTTTTACAGACTGTGACTTTTAACAAATTGGTAAGTGGCATAAAATGCTTTGTATGTATAATGTAGAAGGAATGGTGCGGGAATCCCCTCCCACTCATTTATACATGTTTTTTATTCTTTTTTCTAGAAAGGGCCAATCGTGACCTAAATAACTCTCAAGATTAGTCCAAATAACATCTAAAAAAAGGCCAATTTGTAGGTATAATTGCCAAAAAGCATCAGAGGCCCAAATTTAAGCTTAAACCTTTAAACTGCCCAAAACAAACCGTTTCATGTGGTTTGCATTGATCCGGCTTGAAGATGTTATTGATTTGGTTTCGATTTTAAATATTTAAAACCGTTTTCTATCGGTTTGGTCACGATTTTGTCCAAACCCAAACCAAACCGGACCGTGAACACTCTTACAATTTGTATATATTGTGTATCATACAATATAAACAAAACATTAACGGCATTGCTTAAATTAATAATAATAGTGATGTACGCCTATAGAATCCAGGAAATCTACTTTTAGGGGCCCATAACCCTAAAGATACTGATAAATGTTACAGTTTAACTACAAATCAACAACCATTTGACCAACTTTTTGCAGTGAGCTTCCATTGTAAAGAATGAGTTCCCTTGGTATGCTAGTGTTTATGACCTACATATTTACTGATACAGATTGTTGGATAACAAGAAAATAAGGATCTCCGTTTTGGGTAATTATTGGAGAAAGCAACTGGTAAATTCCAGGAATACAAATTAATTGAACTTGGGGTCATTATCCTAATGGCTACAACGAATATTGGCAGGAAGAAAACAAAATTCGTGTACAAACCCCCCCGAAATTAGACGTTGATTCTTCTCTCTTTCTTTTCCCCTTCACTTGGTTCGTGTAATCACTCTTTCGGCTAAATCTACCAGAGCTCGTCTTGATCTTAGAACATTTTCATCATCTGTTTCTGGCAGAGAATCAATAGCAGCCGAGGCAAGATTCGCATGCTTCTCGGCTAACTCCTTCGTCCTTTGTATTCCCCGGCTCTTTTCCAGATACTCTAGAGCCTATAAAAGTTCGTGATACATGGTTAGCCCAAAATGACCATATACCAAAGCCAGTATGCAAACAGATTACAACAGTTTAGAACACATCCACCACAATTTAGTACACTAAAATAAATGCAAGGCAGTTGAAAGCAATATTACAACTTAACTTTAATTCTAGCCCAAGTAAAAATTAGCAACAGTTTAATAGGTTTTTATAGAGATTAACCAGTCTCAGAAGATATCCATCAATCTGCTAAACAAAACTCAAATTAGCAATGAAAGCTATGAATAAATGGAACAGAAAGAAAAAGTATCACTCTCTGTCATCCTTACTGGCTGAGAAATTTGGGATGAAAAATGATTTCAAAGGTTCATACTCAAAGCCCCAAACTTCTACTGAACTTAATGGCACGAGGTAGGCAACTAATCTTTCTAGACAAAAAAGATCGCTAACTGCCATTATAGACCATGAAATCCTCTTATGTTAAAAGAAAAATAAAACCAAATGAACTACAGTACTCTGAAGGCACACTTCGACAGGTAAAAGTCAACAAAAAAAAATGCAACAACTTGGTAGGAGTCACTCAGATTATTCAAAACCTGAGCTTTTCCTCCCTTCAAAAGTCAAATTAATCAAAGGAATAAAAAGTCTACAGAGATCTGTTGCAGCTCAAGCACCAAAATGATACACATCTACATGACTAAATCAACAAAGCAATCCACAAGAAAAACACTTACAATATCCACATTTGATGGATTGTCAAATCCTCTATCAACAACAGCACGAAGCTCAGGGAACTCTTCCATCGCAAACAATATTGGAGCAGTAACAACTCCCTACCAAAAAAAGAAAACGGTTGAATATCAGCAACAAAACAAAACGAGAGAGGGTGTCACTGCCAATAACTAACAAAAAAAAGAAATGTAGAAGAAGCATGATGAAAGCATAAACAAACCAAAAGGAAACCAAAATTAGATGATTATTTATTTGACTATGACATGCTCAACCAAAATCCACTGCTTTTTTGGATGGGGAAAATAAGCCAGTGGTTTTGAAAAGCTTACCGCAATCATATATGACTGGGGAACTATGCATTTGCAATGGAGGAATACATAAAATACGGGAAGCTTACATGGCGGATGTCAGATAAAGAGCCTTTGCCAAGAGAAGCTGATGTGCCGGTAAAATCTAGAACATCATCAATTAATTGGAACGCCAAACCCTGAAAGAACCACGAATTACATAAATAAACCCAGTCAGTTTCAAAAGATTACTGTCGAGGAAAAAGAGCAAGGAAACAGCAGCATAAATGCAGATATTTGGCACAAATCATGGTCATAATATAGAAAGGAAATTTGGATATTCCTAACCATGGCTCAGACTCAGACACCATAGTGGGTAACTAAATTATGGTTAAACTTGCAAGGAAATCAAGATAGTCATGTTTTGCCCAGTAAATGCCACCTCATGTAAAAGGACAATTTCGAGGGAAGCATATCATGGCTTAAACTATCGTTCCTTGCAAAAATAGTTAGATTATATTAGGACACAAATCTAAGCAAACACAAAAGTGGAAGGATTTTCAAAAAATGAGTTCCCCGGCTAGAAAAAATGGAAAGAGCTACAACTTAATGGAATAAAGATATTTTACTAGGGTTTACGGGTATGCAAACTATGCAGATCAAGTTAAAGTGAGGAGTAGAACCAATCTCGAGCTTAACCCTGACATATAGCTCAGTAATGTGAAGATCAGGTGTAGAAATGCTTCTTCAAACGATGCAATTAACAGCAATAGCCAGGATAATGTATCTTCTTCTTTTGTTTTTGTCAAGAAATACTATTTGAAACTCGTTGACCATTCAAAAGAGAAAACTGCTTACAAACCCCTCAGATACTATAAACAAATTCCAAGTCAGAAATGAAACTTCTTCAACTCAAATGAAGCAATAAATAAGCGTTAGAAGAGTTAATACAGAACACAAACCAGATTTTTTCCATAATCATATGCCAACATTGCAACTTCTGTACTTTGTCCAGCAAGAAGGGCAATTGCCTTGCAGCTGTTGGAAATCAGTGATGCTGTTTTGTAATATGTCTTTTGCATGTAGTACTCCATGCTGCAGAAAGTAGTGGTAGCGTAAGTGAACCAAAGAATTACAAAGCAACATGCTGTGGAAGTTCATGAAATGATTTGAAATTAATTTCTACAAACCATCCACCTGAGAAAATCTCACAACAACTAATGCAAACATTCTAAAGCAAAAATACAAAAAAATTCCTGCCTTTCTGAATATCCTGATGATTGCATGAAAAGAAACTCGAGTAAAATCACAGTTCGCACAAAATTTCTAGACAATCTGAGCCGTTCATATGTACCGAGATCAAATTTATTGTAGAACAGTATGGTAAGCATATATTACACCAAAAAAAAAAAAAAAAAGAACAGACAAAACATAGATATTAATAATACACACTGGAGCAGCATACCTACACCTTTGATCAGATGCCGTTGTCATTTGCATTGTTTCACCAGTAACAAGATGTTCCACAACTCTTGCCAAGAGAGAAACCACCTAGACATTAATTACATTCCTCTTCAGACACACGCATAAAGTTTTTCCATGCAAATGAAGGAATCATCTAAGCTACAATTACATACAGTCTATCTACCATAAAATTAGTGGCTATAACTAAAGGAAACAAAATTAATTAAATTCTTCTCCTAATCAGCAAAAAGATTTTTACGCTATTTCAGCTCTCTTTATAATGAAGCAAAATTCCACAAGTGTCAGTAAACTATTTTTAGTATATTATAGGTTGTACAAGCCTCCAACTCAGTGTTGCACGTTCACCTTTCAAATTACTGGGCAACCAGAAATATTTGTACACCTGCATGTGCATGCTAGACAGGAAATCATGCTTTGGACAAATAAAAACCAGGAATGCATATGTACCTCTGTGTTTTTCAAAGAGGCCAGTGCCACACAGGCTCTTGACAGTAAGAAATCACCGGCCAACACTGCCAACTGAAACAGGTAAGTGGAAGAACAGGTGAAAAGAGAATTAAACATTGCCACATTACGCCATGAGATAATGTCAAAGGAAACTGGAGAACAACCCAAATGATCTTTAAATTTTTCTAGAAAAACAAACAAGCAACACCAATAAAGTCAACAAGAGTGTTAATGGGACAGTCCCACAGACTATAAAAAAAA
This sequence comes from Oldenlandia corymbosa var. corymbosa, assembly GCA_949775105.1. Taxonomy (NCBI): domain Eukaryota; kingdom Viridiplantae; phylum Streptophyta; class Magnoliopsida; order Gentianales; family Rubiaceae; genus Oldenlandia; species Oldenlandia corymbosa. The sequence goes on from OX459123.1 coordinate 6,506,135, forward strand.
AAAGAACCTACAGTGAAAGGAACAGGAAGCTCAGAAAACTACCACCTAAGAATGTGAGAATCAAATAGGTGAATTGCACCTCCAATGCAAATTGTATGAGCATTAAAAAGTAACAAAGGCACATTCTCCAATTTCGGATATGTAAAAGTCAATCCACACAGGAAGTTGGCAACCCCAGATTCCATATAATGCAAACAGCCAAATGCATAGAGGAAAACCTCCTAAACTTTTCAAAGAGAACCATGTACCATGAAAGCACTCCCATTCATCATGTATGCCAATCGTTGCAGTTAACCAGAAAGACAAAACGAAAGGAAAGAGATCATAGGCGCACCTTGTTTCCCATTACAAAATTTAGCGATCCAACACCTCTTCTGGTATCAGCATCATCTAGCACATCGTCATGTAGAAGGCTGGCAACCTAAGAAGGTAGAGTAAAAGCTTTTAGCATTAAGAAACAGAAGCTTCATCTAATAACTAAGATTTACTCAAAGGCCGTTCAAATGCATCAAACAGCAAGAGAAGTTCATCAAATGGTATCTCCAATCTACAAAGGTTACCACAGAATACAATGGCATCAAATGGTATCTAACCTCTGAGTACATATGCATGTCCTAAGAAAATCATTTTCTAGACTAGAACACTTCCAAAATTATGTCATGTTGAGCCCCCAACAGCAGTCTTGGACATCAGAATAGCCGAAATTCTCCCTAAAAAATCTCAACTTCTTCAGCAGATGACTTTTATTATTTAACAATGAAGGCAAGTGTTCTCTAATCTCCTATTTAATTTTCCACATCTGTAGGTAACTTGTTCACCAGAACTGAGAAAACTGAACAAAATAAAAATAAATAGAAAAGAGTCTAATACTATTTTATTGCATCATGGGTCACGTACTTTTAAGGCCTGCAAATAAGACCTGTTACAGGTCTATTCACAAGGAACTCCTCTTGATTTCACTAACATTTTCACCTCTTCAGGGAAGCTATTTTAAAACTAAAGGTGATTTGTAAGAGATCATCCAACTCACTAAACGTTTTACTTCACTGATACTTGGGATGAGTTCCATTGAATTCGATTACTCCTTTAAAAACATAAAGATACCACTGTAATCTCAAAAAATTTTAAAGTAGAAATCCTACAACTTAGGTGAGGAGTGCTGAACTGTTTAACTATAACGGTAACTAATATGTTTAGGCCTAGCACAAATGGCGGCATATGATCAATAAAGCCGACACCACATAGGGGAACAGAAGGCTTTGTTGCTACAGTAACAATAGCAAATATGCAGCTAAGAAAATGCTAGAGAATTATTACTGTGGCTAAAGCTAAGCGAAGTTATAAAGGTGAATTATTTTGACCATAACTACTGTAAGCTGTGATTGCTTATGAGGCTATATTTCCTTCCAATTATGTACTCCATAAGTTATAACCTAACAATAGCCAGCTCTGCACTAATAAGTAACCTGTAATGATAGATAATAAAAGAGAATGGACTGGAAGAGTGGAAGGTATATATTTGGAGGCAGAAACTTGCACTACAACTCTTAACTTATTTCAGATTTAAAAAAGTTAACCATTAGTGAGGAAAAAATGGTTAATGATATTAGATAATTTTATAACTTGTTAAAAGGGGCATCAAGTATATAAAAACAGATTATGTCTATAAAGAAGAACGCTTGATGAGAGCTAACATGGATCATCTCGGTTATCTCAGCTATACACTGCTGCCTTGTCCGTAAATCCATGGATAAAGCATCAACGGCTGTATCAGGCAGTGGTCTTGATATTGGTGCGTCTATAGCTGTAGCCATCAGTAAGAGTACCTGACCACATTCACAACCATCAGCACAAAACTGAGAAGCATAGCTAGAGGATAATGGTGGATAGTATAGAAACAAAATATTTAGGTTAAAGAAGTGAAACACAATTTTGAAATCAAAATTAGGAAAAAAAAGAACAAGTAGACAAGGGTGACAACTAGGTGACAGTGCTGACGCAATCCAGTGAGACAAAAATTCCAGGAGGGGACACACAACGGGTTAGGGTTCATGGGAATGCTCGCCCCAAACATCAAATGCAGGCAGTCTTATAATAACATAACAGGTTATTTCTGCAACTTGAACCGGTGCTGCACATTGATACTTTTTCGCTTACAATTAAACTTGACGGCTGAAGAATGAACATCGGGCTCTGCCAATATCCACTGGAGGGTTTGCACTAGTATTTCTTCAAATGCAAAGAATACAAAATACTAGCTCTACTTATGGGATATTTGCTTTAATTGGATTTTACACACTACTCCTATGTGCTGAAAAATTTTGGAGGCTGGCTGTCTACCTTCAGATATTTAAAAAACTGTAATGAATTCTTTCTACCCATTCTTTGTCTGAAGCTCTAGTTTCTTATACAACGAAGACCAACAGGTTGTCCTTTCTTTAATCTAATTAATATATTCAGCATAATGGAAGTCACAGGGTACACGTTCGAACTGGTAAAAGAGCATAGGTTAATACGACATTGTTATTAAAAATAAATCTAGACGAGCCTCCACCAGAAACTTAATTTCCACCAAAACACCCTGTAAACAAGAAACCCATTCCATCCAACTAAAAGAAACAAGCAGGCTATTGACTGTCTTCAGTTCGGGTTTGGATACAGCAATTCTTACCGTAGGCCGAAATCGTTTTCCTTCTGCCCCAATCTTGAAAAAATATTCAGCAGCAGAGGCAAGCTTCGGGACCTGTATGACGTCAAACATTTGTTACTAAGCTACCAAGGCAAAGGCACATGATATAGGATAAAAATAAAAAATAAAAAAAAAGTACCTCCGCAACTACCATAGACCTGAGTCTATTAGCAAGAATTGATAATTCGTCAGCAACAAGTGAAAAAGGATCTATTTTCTCCTGCGAAATGAGATAGCAGAGTTATATTTAGTCACAATTTACAAACACCAACATACAGCACAGATCAAAAAATAAAATAAAATTTACAGCAAGGGAAAAACATGTATATTTATTTAGAACAAAAAAGGTTTCATAGCCCATTTCTGGTGGGGTTCCAGGCGTTATAATATATATATAAGATTTTTTTTTTTTTTTTTAAAAAAAGGATTCAACACCTATTCAGCAAACAATAAACTGAGAGCTGCAACAAAACCAGTTCCTGGGACTGCAAAAAAACCATTTCAAGAAAATCAGTTGACTACTTAAGCATGTTCAGTTAGCCAATCACCAGTAAGTGCTTTAACATAGTAATTCTGAGTGTGCTCTAATCTTCTTCAGTTGCAAAACAATGCAACCAAAAAGGTAAAAACTGGTTTTTTGCACATTATTATAGTATTAAACCACAAGAAACAAAATGCATGCTGTCAAAATTTCATTACAAAATATAAACTGATCTAAGGTTGATCTACTGATTCTGATAACAAAATTTTCTGGCATTTAAGATAGTAGATGCAGCAGCCATCCTGCCAGACATAATGTAAAGCTCCCTTCCTAAAATACAAAACGCAGCTGTAACTCACCTCAGCATGATGATCATATCGTTCAGATGAAATAAAGGAGGAATTTGGTGCAGATGCAGTTGATTTATGGCGAATGCCCATAAACGGATCTCTCCAACTGTTAGATGAGTTAGAAATTGTAGTGGGACTGTAATGGTCAGCCGTAAAAGCTGAATACCATCTTGCTTCATCATTTCTCTGTCCAACCTGCTCAACCATTTAAGGCAAGCAAGATTAGTGATATACCCCACAGAATAAAAACCATATTTGCAATCCAAATATTTCACAAACAAAGCAACAGAATGAAAAACCCCTTTAGCTAAAAAATCCCACTTGTGTATACAATTGTGGCTGCTAATGGATTGGCCTTGGAACCAACAAAAGATTAACAACAATGTGGAACTTTCTCTATGAACTGAAAGGTCAGAAGACCAAAACACAAGGGATGCTGGAATCTAAGAAAATAGATAAAACCTTGTCAAAAGAATGTGTTGTAATTTCAGACTCAATTTATTCAGTGGTCAATAATTTAGAAGATTAGAAGAAAGAATTTCAGACTCAATTCATTCAATGGTCAATAATTTAGAAGATTAGAAGAAAGTAAACACCAACTTGCCCAACCAACAGTTTTCATACATCAATAACCTAACTCCTACCAACTATACAAACCAGAAAACTGATTACAGATTCTCAGGATACAGAATGAAAATCAAACATCACTATCTCAACCAATGAATAGTTTTATACTTACAAAATCATAACTTTAGTACATGTTGACTAATCTCGTACTCATTGTAGAAGGGAAGCATCTTTTGCTCTTTTAAAGATCTTCTTTCAAGCCATATAAAGAACTGAAGGCAAGCGTACGGAAGCATAAAGCACATGAAAATGAATACAACTCTTAAAAACTAACAAGAGTCCGGATCAATTCATGAGTAAAAAGAAAAAGAGAATAATTTCTCCTCATCACAGACAAAAAGGGTCAGATAAACAAATTACTGATCAGAAGATTCAGAACAGGCTAATCAAAATCAAACCAATTAAAAATAAGAATGTGAACTAATAAAAACTACTGCAGCCTTCATTTCACTTTTTCTAATTTCATTCCCAAGAGTAAATACAGCACCAACTCCAAAATCATAAATACTATCCATCAAATTTCACAACTAAATCAAAATCAAGAAAACAAAAATCTGAGCTACAACAGATATTGAAACTGGAGGCGAAAAAGCTAGATGAATCCTAGGAACAGATAAAATTGGGGGAAAAGAAATAGATAAAGTTTCTTCCATATTCTTGACTACACAGACCCTACAATCAGTTGCATCATTGTCTCCTCTTCCCCCAAACATCCGAACAAAAATCATGATTCAAATCATTGTTAAATATCACTTTTACACAGACACGCAACCAGACCAGGATGACATAACTCACCTTAGAGAAAATCTCAGAAACAATCAAGCAGCTATAAGAACCTTACGTGCAAAACAAAAGACATTAACATCGTGTAAAAATGGGGGGGGAAGGACCCGACAAGCCATTTTCTACTTGCGAATCACGCAAACAATAAGTTGCTTTTTCTTCTCTTGATTAGCTTCGTCTCCAAATAAAAGAACCCCCAAAAATATCAAATGCAAAATCATGATTCAATCATTGAAAAAAAAAAAAACACCAATAACACAGACACCCAAGCAGACCCAGAGGACAGAAGTCATTCAAAACAAATCCGAAACAACAATCACGCACCTAGAACAACCACTCAGCCGAAAAAGGAACAGAAAAAAAGAACGCAATATAAGGTCATTAGTAACATACTATTTGATTTAAAATGTCGGAGGAAGAAACTGGGGCGGCAAAATTCCGGTACCGCGTGCCGCCAAATCGAAGAAGAGACGAGATGGAACGTCGAGATAGACTATGCATCTTTGCCGGCGAATATTTTTTCCGTTAATTTCCGGGAGGAATTTTCAATTAAATAAAAAGGAGGGAGCGGTTAATGAGGGGCGGTGAGTTAAAAGTGGTGGCGAGAAGAGGAAGGACGTGTCCGCAGCTGGGTCATTTGCAGGGTTTTAGGGTCGGCGATGGGGCGGAGCGGGCCATTACGTTTGTTCTTTGCCTTTGAAAATATTTTTTCTTAAAGAGAAAAAATAAAAATTTCTAATTATAGGCCATCATGGGCTAATTCCAAAAGAGGAAAAATTGGGATTCATACACAGAACTTTGGACTCATCGTCAATTCTACTCATTGATTTCCGGTTAGTCAATATTGTCCTTACTGTTTGAAATTTTTGTCAATTCTGCCCAATTGGCCCAATTTCCGTTAAACTTAACGGATTTCCGTAAATTTTTAACCAAAAACACCCTGATAGTTTCTTAAAATTATAAAAATAATTCTAAAAATATAAAAATAATAAAATAGGCCCTTTTTGTTCTTTTTTTCTATTTCATTTTATTTCTCTTTATTACTTTTCATAACCATCATATAGTATATGATCTTTAAAAAAATAATTATTTACTTTCAAAATCTATTTTTCATGTGCAATACATGTGATTTGGGTTGAGGGGTAATTTTATCATTTTAAATTTTATTTTCTATTCGTTATTTTTTTAGATTAATTTTCTTATATTTCCTGACTTGTATATATTGATACTAGTATAATTATTAAATTTCAATAATTAATTTACTTTTTATTTCATATATTATAAAAAAAATTAACATAGAAAATGAGGAAAAAAAATTAAGTTGAAATAAACATGTAAATTAATAGTTTATCATTCTAAACAAAAATCGAAAAAATCTTTAAAAAAAAAATTGCAAGACAAGTCTTTCCTCCTTCACTTCCTCTAATTCATAGATGAGTTAGGAAACATAAATTTTACGTGATCTAGCCTACAATAATTATTTTCTTCGTTGTAATAAAAATAATATAAAAATTAGAAAATCGTTTGAAACATGAAAATGTGCTAATTTAATTAGTCCACAATGATGCATTTCTACAAATTTGGTTAACACTATTTTTATTCTTTTTTAATAATTTTTTTTACCGATTAGCGGTTGCTAAACTACATAAGCAATTATTGAATTTCATGAAAAAGATAAATAATTGTATTTTTTAGCAAAATAATTACTAAATTATACTACCTGACTTGTATTATTTTTATAAAAACGAACAAAATAATCATTTTAGGCTAGATCAAGTAAAGTTTATGTTTCGTAACTTACCTATGAAATAGAGGAAGTTAAGGAGAAAAGACTTGTCTTTGCATTTTTTAAAAAAGTTTTTTTCGCTTTTTGTTTCAAATGATAAACTATTAATTTTCATGTTTATTTCAACTTAAGTTTTTCTTCCTCATTTTCTTTATGTTAAAGTTTTTATAATAGATGAAATAAACGGTAAATTAATTATTAAATTTAATAATTATTCTGTATCAATATCAAGTCAGGAATAATAAGAAAAAGAATCTCAAAAAAAGATGAATAAATAAAAGAAATTACAATTTTAAAAATTTAAAATGACAAAATTACCCCTCAACCCAAATCATATGTGTTGCACATGAAAAATAGATTTTAAAAATATATAATTATTTTCTTAAAGATCATATAGTATATTTTGATGGTTATGAAAAGTAATAAAGAGAAATAAAAAGAAATAGAAAAAATGAATAAAAAAGGGACTATTTTGTTATTTCTATATTTTTAGTGTTATTTTTACAATTTTTTGAAACTATCGGGGGTATTTTTGGTTAAAAACTAACAGAAATCCGTTAAGTTTAACGAAAATTGGGCCAATTGGGCGGAATTGACAAAAATTTCAAACAGTAAGGACAAAATTGGCTAATCGAAAATCAATATGATAGAATTGACGATAGGCCCAAAGCTTTGGGTATAAACGCCAACTTTTCCTTACAAAAGATCATTGATTAAAGTTTCCCCTTTCGGTAATAAGGGGCTTGTTCCTTGGATGTATTTTTATGTTGATGTGAATCATATATATTCTCATGGAGATAATTTACTTTTTTTCTGAAATCTTTATAACTATATATGATGATTTATTAAAATGACAATTGCACTATAATCCATTTATTGTTCTTCTCGATTTCTAACTTGTTTTGAAGATTGGATGTTGTCTCCCTCAGGCCCCAAAATTTTCTCCAAAATTTCCAAGTTCAAGAAATCAACTCATCAATTCACCAATTTCTCCTCAACTAAGTGCAATCAAACATTGGCAATAAAAATAGAAGTAATCTAAATCGGATTCTCTCCCTATTCTCTCAAACCCTAGCCGCGTCTTAAAAACAAATTTCTTTCTCCTATCTACCCATGTTCTAAATCAGACTCTCTCCCTATTCTCTCAAATCCTAGCCGCATCTTAAAAAAAAATTTCTTTCCCCCATCTTCTCTCATGGGTAGATGGGGGAATTGATTTGATTTTTCTTAGTTTATAGTTCTTTTTATCGTTGAATAAGTGGGATTTTTCCCCCAAGTTATAGTTCCTTCAGTAGATTAATTATAATCTATTAAGAGAGTAGGGTCTTTCTTGCAGTGTTCGTGGCGTCTTCCGTATTGTTAATGCGATGTCCATAGTTTCGTTCGTTGCTTCACACTAAGCGATTCAAGAAGATTCAGTCATTATAGATTTATTTAATAGATCTATGATTTGGGCTTTTCATCAGATGATTAAAAATATGTTCCTGATAAGATTGATTATCGGGCACGTGATATATTCATTGTTGTATTGGGTAGATCTAGATAGGTTTATCCACGAGAAATACAACAATAGTATTAAGTTTAAGTTTGTTGTAAGTTGTGTTCTTGTTTCGACTGTATCTTTTCATTATCAATCGTTACTGTACGATTTCCAGTAAAGTAATAAAATACAACTTTTATTTTTTTTTTAAGAAAAAAAGAAAACATTGGCAATCAAAACTTTAGCACACACACATCACATGCATGGTTTTTAATCCTTTTAATTTCATCTTCTTAACTGCTCTTATATCAAGCCGGTGAAGAATGGAAATTTGAAGTTGTTGAGTAGAAATCAACAATTTGGTTTTGACAGCGTTTGAAACAGATCTGGCATAAATCAGCTCCAGGATTGAAGAAACAGAGGTCGCCTTTATTCCTTCATGTTCAAGAAAGGGGGAGGCCTTCAAGGACACATTCGATGATTTCGAACAATGAAATTCGGATTGCTCAGAGAGAAAAAGTGCATTGCTCAGATATGCCCAGAGCCTTTTATACTTTGTTACTGTGGAAGTTGTATTCATTGTTATGGGAGTGGCAATTCCCAAAACAGTGTTTAGTGCCGAGCTAGTCAAAAGGAAAATAAGTGGCCTTTCTCAGGTAACATCCAGTACTAATATGCCAGCTCCATCACCAAAATTATATTTAAGCTCATTACAATATATCCTCACTATCACTATTCTACTGTCAAGAAGTCAGACAATGTCATAGTATCTGCTGTCAATCACAAAAAAAGTCAGGTAATTCAAGTACACACAATCATATTGCTGATACGGCAAATAATTCGAATCAAAGAAACCACGAATAGTGCAAGGTGTAGGCGATAGGTAAATCAAGCTATGACAAATACAATGGATGTTAACAACCCAAAATTGTATTGACCCCATGATGGGCAGTAACACCAAATCAATGGACAAATTCATTACTCAAAAACAAGAAACCCAGTGGATTAATCGGGTTTTTCTAAGCAGAATGCTTAGTTGACTGAGCACACCATTCACGAGTTGGATGCAAATAATTGGTGGCAGGGAAAGAAGGTTTTCATCTCAGTTAGGAGTGTGACGCTCAAGAAATCAAGCATCAGTTGGTTGCAAAAATCTGAAAAATGACAAAAAATTACCAAGAGAAGTTCAAACAGTAACCACACATCCCAGGAGGATAATATTTTTGGCCCACACAATAAAAGAATAGTCCAGATAAATATAGACTGGAAAGTACAACCTTGCAAATATATATATATATATATATGTTGATACATGTTGGGGCACTAGAACTTTTAGACATGGTAGCCTTGCTTGGGGATGACATTATTCATCAATAGGCAATCTTGGGCAACAAACAGAAGTTTCAATGTGCGATGGGCTTATAATGGTAGAGCCAAACTGACAAGTAAGTAGTCATAACTCCAACTTGACTATGCATGTTATTGGTAGTGAAACAGGATCTATAGAAGGTTTTGCAGCGGTTGAGCCAAACCAGTTGCCTCTGTTCATATGAGTATTTTATCATGGAATTTATAGAGGCATGAAAAATGTCACTTCAAAACATGTATTAGGTACATTAATTAAGCAGTGTAAACCTAGTCTTTTATTTGTTATGAAAACTAAAGCCGACAAAGAACATGATAGATGCATGGCAGCAAACTACTCCATTTATGCACTCTTTTGTAATAGACCCAGTAGGTCTAAGTGGTGGTTTAGCCTTATTTTGGCTAGATGATGCCTAGGTTAATGTGTTATTGCACAACTCCAATGTAATAGTAGCTAAGGTATGTGAGTCTACTGGGGTTGAGTGGATAGCCACATTTTTGTATGGTCTTCCATCACATTAAGAAAGAGGATGAATGACACCACCAGAAGCTTGAATCAGGTTATTAATTAGGAAAACAAACATGGTGGAAGACAAGTCAAAGATCAAGATACAAGGAAAATTTAAAAATTTCTTTCACAAAATGATTTGTAAGAATTGAAGCACATTAGATACTGGTACACATTAACCAACAAAAGACAAGGTCAAGAAGACATCTTGATGTAGACCTTCCTGAGGAAGCTCCCATCATGACACCTAAGTCTTCTGGTCCTATGACACGTTCTAAAGCCAAGAAGTTGCAAGAAAGTATCAATGGTCTCCTACGTCAGACGGAAGTACCTATACCGAAAGAGTATGATGCTAGGTTGATCAATTTCCTTACCATTCAAGTCTAGTGTTTTCTGATCCTTTCAGGTATGGTTTGCGGGGAAATAATTCAACTTGCCCGAGGAAAAATGATGTTTGCCGAGAGAATCAACAAATGCACCCATTCGGCTAACCCGTTTGCCGGGAAAAGGTCATTACTCGGACAACTCTTCACCCAGGCCCAATTTTTTACATCCGATGATCGTTTTGGACATTTTATATACACATTATCGGAGGTAGAACCCAGCTTGTCCGGGAGATTTTGCCATTTTCTGAGAGTTTTCTCAAAACGGCCCATTTTGCCGAGTCAAGAACCCGGGAGAGCCGTTTCAGCTTACCGATTTGATGTTGTGGCCTGATTTTTGGTTTATTTTGATGTTGTAAGTTATTTTAAATGTTAGAACCTGAAAGAGGGATTCCTTAGGGACCAGGAAAGGTCCACTAAGTCAAGTAATTATTTTTCTAAAATTTTCTAATAGTATAGGAAAGCTAGTTGTATCATTTTAGACATAGTTGCAACTTTTGACTTTTCTAGTTGCTTGCTTCACCACCTAACTTGTGGAGCCAGCCAAGTTTGATGTGATAAAGAGTCTTCTTCCTCAAAAAAACGGGGAGGATAGAAAAAAAAAAGAAAATTCCATAGCTTTTCAAAGCTTGAAACCGAGAGATCATCAATGGATTGTCCATGGTGAAATCTTGCAATTCCAAGGTTGGACTTTGGTGGTTTACACTCCGGGAGTGTCAAGCAACGAGTATGGCAACTAGGGATGAGTTTGGCCTGGTTGTTGGAGCTCTCTAATCAAGTTTGTAACAATCTAAGAGGAGCCAAGGTCGTTGAATCCATTTCCTTTGCGATTGTTAGTGATTCCTTTACTTTGGTTGTTGTTATCAACTTGGTAGCATACTAAGCTCTCTTTCCATTCAGATCTCATGTCATATTGCTCTTTTAGGTGTAGTTTTGGTGGCTGCATCTATTTGTGTATCGAATTCCTTTATCACTAAGTAATCTAGCCAAACCGTGAATTGTGTTCATGGTTATATCTTGCGATTGATCCTTGTCTCTTTGATTCTGCCTGCGTGCTCCATGTGTTTAACTTCATATCTTCTGAAAATCCTATCTTGTAAGTCTAAAAGGGTTTAGTAGGCCAGGGGTGTCAATTTATTAAGCCAAACATTGCATGACTCCAGGTTGTATCACTTAGGGTCAGTCTGTTTTTTCCAATTTTTGTTTTAGTACTTTTTGTTGTCCAAAAATTCTGAAATCTGGTGGGTTTTAACGTTAGTGTATTGGAGATATTGTGTCCAAATTTCAGGTCAAAATAAATTCGTTTACTATATAAACGAATCCAATATATTTTCTGTGGCAGATTGGTCCAAATCCATTTAGCTACTGCCCATTTTGGTTACTGGGGCTGTAGGCGTCCAAATGCGCTCAAAATATGCCATAAATTTTCATTTCATAATATAAGTATTGTGTCAAATTTTCAGGGCAATCCGACGTCGTTTGCCTGGGGTTCATTTTTTTGTTATAATCACTACTTTCGTCGGTTTTGCATGTATTCTGAAAATCAGTTTGGTTACTGGGGTTTTTGCCACCATTCAGTGCTTCATTGTCTATTAATAAACTCCTGAAAGAGTATTTGTGGAATGGTAAAGTCCGGGGCAAGGGTTACCTTTCATATCCATATGTTTCGCTTCCGATTTTGGGGATTTCGGGTAGAAATCTACATCAATTTGGTATCAGAGCCAAATTGGTGATTATATTATCCTAATTTGGCCAAGATCCAGGTTCTTTTACCATTTCCATACCTTTGAGTCTAGGTCTAGGTTGGGTAGTTTGAGAGGGTAGAGTGTGGTACAATTTGGTTCATCGCATATCTTGTGTTATTTGCACTTTTCTTGGCTTTTCATCACTTGTGCATGGTTTTATTGTGATATACACATCCGGGATCATTCTCCCCTGCCTTCCCCTGTTCTTGGCTGAGAAAATTAGGTCTTGGACCAAAGAGATTTGCAGCACTTACAATTTTTTTCCACAAGTCTAGTCAATACCAAAGTGTACCCGAGTTTGTCAGTGTACCCGAGTTTGTCTTCTTGATCCGGGTAATTTTGTTTGTTGTGTTTGAGTTTCTTGCACCAATTTTCTCTATATACAACTGAATTTTATTCAAGGTATCTTTGTTATCAAATGGTGAATGGGCAAAATGTATGAAGCGTCTTAAAAACAGAAGAAAAGACGTGGACAAAAAAAAAATAAAGACCCACTATTTGATTTACATTGCTTGCGCTGAAATTTGTGTTGTTTGGTGCCTTTCTTAGCATATTTGTTGAGTCTTTACCTTTAATACAACAACCAAATTTTCTTAGAAATTTTACCGTTTTAAAGTGTGTGTTAATTGCTAGTGTTTTCTACTCGGACTTGTCTATATTCCATCCGAGTTTGTACTCTTGTTTGCGTACCTTGTTTACTTCATTTGGTGACCTTAGTGATTGGATTGGATAACCTTGTGTGGAGTACCAATAGTTGGTTCGAGTTGTTGCCTAGCTGAAGTACTTGAGCTTACTCTTGGAAGCCATCAAATACATTGCACACTTGGGATTCAAGTTAGTGAGATTGTGAGCCTTTATCCCTTTACTATACTTCTAAACCTCCGAGTGACATTGGTGAGTGTTTGGGAGGGGTATTTGGGAGTGAGACCAGCCTCTTAAAATCTCCATTCTTGCTTTGTTTTGTGTTTGCGCTAACTTTTCAGGTCATTCAAGATGGCACCACCAAAGAAAGATGCCGCCACAAAAGGTACTCAACAACCAACTCCTCAACAAGAAGAAGAATCCGAGGAGACATCAACCCTATCAACCTTAGCTTCTCAAATCCAACTTCCTGTCACTCAAGTTGGTAATATAGGAAAGGAAATAGGTGACATAAAGATTTCAAAAGCTGAATTTGCTCAAAAGCAAGACACCTTGGCCGAGAGACAGGAAAGAATGGGAGCTCAAATGACAGACCTTAAAGGTGAGCACGGTACTTTGGCTTCTAACTTTGCTACTTTTCAGGAACAGATGCAAAATGTTCAAGATGAAGTAAGAAGCACTGTAAGGCAGCCACATCCACCACCACCACCACCATTTAGACCCCTGAGGCCAAATAGCCCACCGGTTGAGTTGTCTACGGAGGATGAAAGATCCGAGCCTCCATCACCTCCAAGAAGAATTAGACCGAGGAGAAGGGATGATGAACCAGAGAAAGGGAAGCTAAAGCATGATCTCCCAAAGTTCTTTGGCACATCAGAACCGGATAAATACTTGGAGTGGGAGATGAACGTGGACAAGGTGTTCAATATGCATTACTATGCCGAGGACTATAAGGTAAACGCCGCCATTTCTCAATTTCGTTTAAATGCTAACACTTGGTGGCTTGATGTTAACAGAAGAAGGCGTAGAGATGGTGATCCAGAGATTGTAACTTGGTTACAATTGAAGAGATTAATGAGGCAAAATTTTGTGCGCAAATCATATCAGAAACAGTTGAGAAATGAACTACAAGATCTAAGGCAAGGTTCTCGTACTGTTTGGGACTTTTATTGGGAATTAGTTTCTTTGCGTACTAAATTACAGTTAGATGAGTCTGATGAGTCTATGGAGGCACGATTCATTCGAGGATTGAATCGCAATTTGAGGGATTCAGTGGAGTTACATGCTTTGAAGGTACAATCCCTTGAAGAATTGGTTGAATATGCTGACACTTTGGAGAAGCAAACCAAAACCCGTGAATCAAGGGCTGTCCCTACATCTTCTAGGCCCTATTCCGGATCTACATCAACCAAACCAAGCCCTCAATCAAGCCAAATGAGGCCTGCCCCTACTCGGACTCCATTTCAGCCGAGAAGACCTCCCATAACATCAACCGGATTTCCTCCAAAACCGGTTGCAAAAGCACCTCCACCTAAGGTAAATCCTCATTCTAAACCTTCTACTTCCACTAACCGTGTGTCTAATGTACCGTCTCAGGGAAATAAGACCCAATGCTTTAAGTGCAAAGGGTTTGGTCATTTTGCTAGAGAATGCCCTAACCAAAGGATAATGCATATTGCTGATGATGGTGAAGTTTTTAGTGAAGAAGAAGACACGGTCCTTGAACCCGAGCTAGTAGAGAATGAAGAATTACCTACTAACATGGAGTTTGAGGTTGAAGAAGAAGATGAGGAGATAGATTACAGTTTGGTGGTTAGAAGGACTTTGAGTACACAACCACTTCCTGAAGATTCAGAAGTATTTGAACAACGTTCTACCATTTTTCACATGAAGTGTAAGGTACAAGGTAAAACTTGTTTAGTCATTATTGATGGTGGTTCTTGTGCTAATGTCGTTAGTGAAGATTTAGTAAAGAAGTTAGCACTGAAGACGACTAGACATTCCCAACCATACAAGTTGCAGTGGATTGGAGATACTGGGTTTGTTCAAGTCAAATTGCAAGCAAAGGTTCCTATTGAAATAGGTCCCTTTAAGGATGAGGTACTTTGTGACATTGTTCCTATGAATGCTTGTCAAATTCTTTTAGGTAAACCGTGGGAATATGATCACAAGGCTACACACGATGGTGTTACCAACAAGTACACTATCCGTGTCAATGGTTCATCCTATGTTCTTCCTCCTTTAAGCCCAAAAGATATCCACGAAGCTCATGATCATTTGAAGGCACAAAAGGAGAAAGAAAGAAGAAAGGAAAGGGCTTTGAAAAAGCCAATATCTGAGACCTTTACATCCTCGGGTAAGCAAATTTTATTGGCAACTAAGGATGATATTGATGAAGTATGTGATACTACTCCTCTTTGCATTTTGTTAGTCCTTAAAAATTATTGTTTTACTAACACTAATGACTCGAAAGAGCCCACTTTGCCTAGTGTTATTGCAAAGGTTTTGCAGGACTATGAGGATGTGTTTCCTGAGGAGTTACCATCAGGTTTGCCACCACTTAGAGGCATTGAGCATCAGATAGATTTTATCCCTGGAGCCTCTATTCCCAACAGACCAGCCTACAAGGCCAATCCAGTGGAGACCAAGGAGTTACAATGGCAGGTAGATGAATTGCTTTCTAAAGGAATCTTTATCTCCTTGTGCAGTGCCAGTGATTCTAGTCCCTAAAAAGGATGGAACCTGGAGGATGTGTGTGGATTGCAGGGCAGTTAACAAGATCACAATCAAGTACAGACATCCAATCCCCAGATTAGATGATATGCTTGAAGACCTTAGTGGATCAAGGATCTTCTCTAAGGTTGATTTAGCATCCGGATATCACCAAATTCGGATGAGGCCAGGGGATGAATGGAAGACAGCTTTTAAGACCAAATTCGGTTTGTATGAGTGGTTAGTGATGCCTTTTGGGTTAACTAACGCACCTTCTACTTTTATGAGGCTTATGAATTATGTTTTGCACAAGTTTATTGGTAAATTCGTTGTGGTGTACTTTGATGATATATTGATTTATAGCCGTGACATAGAAGAGCATGCTTTTCACTTGTCTTGTGTTTTATCTGCTCTTCGTGCTAACCGTTTATTTGGCAAGATGTCTAAGTGTAATTTTTGTGAAAAAGAAGTGGTCTTTTTGGGATTCATTGTAGGTAAGGATGGCGTTAAGGTTGATGAAGAAAAAGTACAAGCCATCCGTGATTGGCCTACTCCTACCACGGTAACACAAGTTCGATCCTTCCACGGACTTGCAAGCTTCTACCGAAGGTTTGTACCCCATTTTTCCTCTATTGCAGCCCCTATCAATGAGCTGACAAAGAAAAATGTTAAGTTTCATTGGGGTGATAGACAGGAAAAAGCATTTAACACTTTGAAGTCAATTCTTACAAAAGCCCCTGTTTTAGCATTACCTAACTTTGATGATGTGTTTGAAGTTCAATGTGATGCTAGTGGAGTAGGTATTGGAAGTGTTTTATTGCAGAATGGAAGGCCTATTGCATATTTCTCAGAGAAGTTCAATGGTGCTCAATTGAACTATCCCACTTATGACAAAGAGTTGTATGCAATTATTCGTACCTTGGAGCATTGGCAGCACTACCTTCTACCCAAAGAGTTTATCATTCACACAGATCACGAGTCAATCAAGTACTTGAGTGGCCAGCAAAAACTTGACAAAAGACATGCCAAATGGAGTACTTTCTTGGAGACTTTTCCTTATGTGATTCGGTACAAAAAGGTAAGGAGAATAAGGTAGCTGATGCTTTATCTCGCAGGAACTTGGTACTGGCTACTCTTGAAAGTAAATTCTTTGGTTATGACTTTCTTCAGAAGCTTTATAGTAATGATTCTGACTTTGCTTCCATTTATGAAAGTTGTGACAAAGGTGCTTTTCAAAAGTACTACAAGCATCGTGGTTTATTGTTTAAATCTAATCGCTTGTGTGTTCCTGCTTGTTCATTGCGTGATTCTCTCATTGCCGAGTCTCACATGGGTTCTTTGATGGGCCATTTTGGTGTTTTAAAGACCCTTGATTATTTGGGTGAGCATTTTTATTGGCCACGCATGAGAAAAGATGTGGAAAGATATTGTGCTTCTTGTATTCCTTGTAGATAGGCCAAGTCAAAGTCCAACAACTTTGGTTTGTATACTCCTTTGCCTGTACCTATTTATCCTTGGGTTGACTTGTCTATGGATTTTGTCTTGGGACTCCCCACCTCACAGAGGGGACATGACAGTGTGTTTGTTGTGGTAGACAGGTTTTCAAAGATGGCACACTTCATACCGTGCAAAAAGACTAATGATGCAAGGTATATTGCAGATTTGTTTCTCAGGGAAGTTGTACGGCTTCATGGAGTGCCAAGGACCATTGTCAGTGACAGGGATACAAAGTTCCTGAGTGACTTTTGGAAGTCATTGTGGACGAAGCTTGGAACTAGGTTATTGTTCTCTACCACGGCTCATCCTCAAACGGATGGCCAAACGGAAGTTGTAAACCGTACCTTGGGTTCTCTCCTAAGGGCTTTGGTTCGTGGACACAAGAAGTCATGGGAAGAGTGTATTCCAATTGCAGAATTCTCTTATAATCGGACAGTGCAACGCACTACCGAGATCTCTCCCTTTGAATGTGTTTATGGGTTTAATCCACTAACCCCACTTGACCTTTCTATTGTTTCTTTGCCTAATGATGTTATTGTTGATACAGATGGAGCAAAGAGGGCCAAGTACATCAAAGATCTCCATGCAAAGGTTCGTGATATGATTGAGAAGAAGAACGAGTCGTATGCTCGTTTAGCAAACAAAAGCCGCAAGGAGATGGTGTTCCAACCTGGAGATTATGTCTGGGTTAACTTCCGAAAGATTCGTTTCCCTAACAAGCTTAAATGCAAACTTGATTCTAGAGGAGATGGACCTTTTAAAGTGCTTGAGAGGCTGAACAATAATGCCTATGTTCTTGATATGCCAGGTGAGTATGGTGGTAGTGCAACATTTAATGTTTCTGACCTTACTCCCTTTGATTTCGCAGAAAGAGAAGCCACGGATTCTATGAATCCTTTTCAAGGGGGAGGGGATGATGTAGACCTTCCTGAGGAAGCTCCCATCATGACACCTAAGTCTTCTGGTCCTATGACACGTTCTAAAGCCAAGAAGTTGCAAGAAAGTATCAATGGTCTCCTACGTCAGACGGAAGTACCTATACCGAAAGAGTATGACGCTAGGTTGATCAATTTCCTTACCATTCAAGTCTAGTTTTTTCTGGTCTTTTCAGGTATGGTTTGCGGGGAAATAATTCAACTTGCCCGAGGAAAAATGATGTTTGCCGAGAGAATCAACAAATGCACCCATTCGGCTAACCCGTTTGCCGGGAAAAGGTCATTACTCGGACAACTCTTCACCCAGGCCCAATTTTTTACATCCGATGATCGTTTTGGACATTTTATATACACATTATCGGAGGTAGAACCCAACTTATCCGGGAGATTTTTCCATTTTCTGAGAGTTTTCTCAAAACGGCCCATTTTGCCGAGTCAAGAACCCGGGAGAGCCGTTTCAGCTTACCGATTTGATGTTGTGGCCTGATTTTTGGTTTATTTTGATGTTGTAAGTTATTTTAAATGTTAGAACCTGAAAGAGGGATTCCTTAGGGACCAGGAAAGGTCCACTAAGTCAAGTAATTATTTTTCTAAAATTTTCTAATAGTATAGGAAAGTTAGTTGTATCATTTTAGACATAGTTGCAACTTTTGACTTTTCTAGTTGCTTGCTTCACCACCTAACTTGTGGAGCCAGCCAAGTTTGATGTGATAAAGAGTCTTCTTCCTCAAAAAAATGGGGAGGACAGAAAAAAAAAAAAAAAGAAAATTCCATAGCTTTTCAAAGCTTGAAACCGAGAGATCATCAATGGATTGTCCATGGTGAAATCTTGCAATTCCAAGGTTGGACTTTGGTGGTTTGCACTCCGGGAGTGTCAAGCAACGAGTATGGCAACTAGGGATGAGTTTGGCCTGGTTGTTGGAGCTCTGTAATCAAGTTTGTAATAATCTAAGAGGAGCCAAGGTCGTTGAATCCATTTCCTTTGCGATTGTTAGTGATTCCTTTACTTTGGTTGTTGTTATCAACTTGGTAGCATACTAAGCTCTCTTTCCATTCAGATCTCATGTCATATTGCTCTTTTAGGTGTAGTTTTGGTGGCTGCATCTATTTGTGTATCGAATTCCTTTATCACTAAGTAATCTAGCCAAACCGTGAATTGTGTTCATGGTTATATCTTGCGATTGATCCTTGTCTCTTTGATTCTGCCTGCGTGCTCCATGTGTTTAACTTCATATCTTCTGAAAATCCTATCTTGTAAGTCTAAAAGGGTTTAGTAGGCCAGGGGTGTCAATTTATTAAGCCAAACATTGCATGACTCCAGGTTGTATCACTTAGAGTCAGTCTGTTTTTTCCAATTTTTGTTTTAGTACTCTTAGTTGTCCAAAAATTCTGAAATCTGGTGAGTTTTAACTTCAGTATATTGGAGATATTGTGTCCAAATTTCAGGTCAAAATAAATTCGTTTACTATATAAACGAATCCAATATATTTTCTGTGGCAGATTGGTCCAAATCCATTTAGCTACTGCCTATTTTGGTTACTGGGGCTGTAGGCGTCCAAATGCGCTCAAAATTTGCCATACATTTTCATTTCATAATATAAGTATTGTGTCAAATTTTCAGGGCAATCCGACGTCGTTTGACTGGAGTTCATTTTTTTGTTATAATCACTACTTTCGTCGGTTTTGCATGTATTCTGAAAATCAGTTTGGTTACTGGGGTTTTTGCCACTATTCAGTGCTTCATTGTCTATTAATAAACTCCTGAAAGAGTATTTTTGGAATGGTAAAGTCCGGGGCAAGGGTTACCTTTCATATCCATATGTTTCGCTTCCGATTTTTGGGATTTCGGGTAGAAATCTACATCACATCTCTGAACGACTGGATAGGGCCTTTGCCAATCATCAATGACTACACTATTTCAATAAAGCAATCAACAGAAATCTTCCAATCACGAGTTCTAATCATAGACCTACACTGGTTCAATTGAAAGATAAAGGTAACAAAACCAAGAAGAAGAAGAAATTTGAACAATTCTAGACTAATTGCAACCAGGCTAATGCATTAGTTCAAAGTGCATGGTCTCAAGGTGGTTGGATATTAGACAGTCCATGGGAGAGCTGTAGAAAAGCCTAACCAAACTACATAACTAGAGTAAAGATCAATTTGATAATGTTGATAAGCTTGTATTGAAGCTGACTAGTAATAATTATACAGCAAAGGTAGGAAGCCAACAAAACAGATGCACTATTGTTCACACAACTATAGAATCTGAGAAAAAATCTTGAGGAGGTTTTGCACTATCAACAAAATTACTGGCAGCAAAGAGCAAAGTTAATTTGACCTTCCACAAATTAGCAGTTAGAAACAAGTGTTACAAATGGATTGCAAGATTAAAAAATGGCGACGGGATCGGATTCAGGATCAGGTACAACTTAGCACACTTCTTTGACGACACTTTCTAAGTATCTAAGCTTGTAAACTCAAGTTCTCAAAATTCTTAGACCTCGGATTATTTCAGATTCTACTAAATAGAATGGAGGAATGCTTGTCCCCTGATCAAACCATCTTTATGGGCCATCCCTTTACAACAGTAGAGGTTTGGGAGGAAGTGTTATGAATGGCTCATTAGAAATCACCAAGGCCCAGTGGCAGAAATATAAGAACATAATTGGTTCAGAAGTGGAGTCAACGATTTTGGATGGTATCAATATTTAACAATCCCCTCTGGAATAGAATCAGACCAATCTTGTCCTTATAACCAAGGTTTCAAATCCGACAACTCCTAATGAATTTCGGCCAATAAATCTTTGTAATACCAAATACATGATTATCACCACAATGATCACTAACAGACTGAAGCATACGATGAATATTCTCATTGATGAACATCAAAATGATTTTGTCCATGGAAGGAACATAAGTGAGAACATTCTCATAGCACATGATGTGATTGATCATATAAGGAAGAAAAAGGGTGACCTTGGATTACCAGCAGTCAAGCTGGACATGAGCAAAACTTATGATACAGTCCATGGCCTTTCCTATAACAAGTTCTGACAAAGGCATATCAGCCTAATTATGTTTTGTGTAACAACAGTCACTTATCCTATCCAGTTCAACAGAGAAAGATTGTCGTCTAACAAAGGTCTCAGACAGGGATATCCACTTTCTCCCTACCTCTTCATTCTGTGCCAACAAGTATTATCATCTAAACATAAATCTCTTTTCTGATTGGGAGTGAAGATAAGTCAACATCTACCAAGGATAAGTCATCTCATGTATGCTTATGATAGTATCTGCTTTATTGAATGCAAGGAAACCTCAGTACTTGCACTGTCTGGATTAATAGAAGAGTATGCATCCTTCTCCTATCAAAGAATAAGCTTCCTCAAATCCTCTATTCTACTCAGTCCTAACACGCTGGAAGCAACGAGATTCTTTATTCATTCAACTTTACCAGAGGGCTGATTTCAAAGCAAATATCTAGAGATGCCCCTAGATTTCAGAGAAAAGAAAAGGATAATCTTCCAAAATTTCACTTCCAGACTTAGTAACAAATTTGCTGATTGGAAGACAAACCTCTGTCAGTACCTGGAAGGATAACATTGGCAAAATTGACATTATCATCCATGCTGGTGTACCCAATGGGTGTTTTGAAGCTCCCTGTGTCCACTTTGCATAAAGCAGTTAGTATAATTGGTTGATTCATCTGCAAGAGAGATGGCCTCAACAAAAGGATCCACTGGAGATTATGGAGGAAACCCAGCAAATCACAGTTTTATGGTGGCTTAGGTTTGAAATCCACAAGAGAATTTAACTAGGCATTATCGGCAAAGCATGCTTGAAGAATCATGTTAGCTCCAGATTCACTGATCTCCAGACCTCATAGAGCAAAATATTATGGAAATGACTCATCCCTAGCTTCAAAACCTTTCAACAATCCTACCTGGGATACAAGGGCATTCTTGGGGTGGGGGAGGGCATAACTCCTGCAACATACTGTCAAGTGGGAGTTAATCTCCGGAAGCAATATCAAAAATTCAGATAATTGGATCCCAAATCATGTCAATCCAATCCACAAGGATACAATCTTGGCTACACACTCTAACTCATGGTCAAGATATATTCCCAGACTACATCGTTCCATACCGGCATTCTCATTGACCAGAGCAGGGAATCACAAAATGATAAGCTTATGTGGTCTAAGGAGAAACATGGTAATTATACAATCCAGTCTGGATATCATACGGAAATCAATCAACACATCCTCAAGCAGGTCAAGATAAGGTTCAGCTAAATGCTAAAACTTTGGCTTGGAAGAAACTGTAGAATTCTAATGTCCAACCAAAATAGAAACTTCTATCTGGAGAGTAATCTTTAATGAACTTGCACTGCCACAACAATGGGATTTGGTAACAACTGCATCATCGCTGAGTTTTGGTGTTGCAATGGCTAACTCATTCAATTCTATAACTTCACTGTCAGAAATCGGATCAATATCATAAATCACATCATCCTAACATACTGTCAATGTTTTAGATGCCTGTTGGCATCTATTTTGAAAATATTGTAATACCTGTCGGATTGCTTCATGTTTCTCTTTTTCTTTCAACAACTCAACAACTAAACCTTCTACACTCAATACTTTAGCTGTTCAATTGTCTTCATTGGAAACTTCTTCGATAGCTGGTGCGGTTGGTAACGGCCTTAACACATTGTAATTGTACGGCCTATTGACTTCTTACCAAAGTAATTTCCATTCACGAAGATTCATTTCTCTACGCATAGTGGCCTGTTTTGGCCGACCATACTTGTCCATGCTGATAAGCCGATACGGGCCTACTTCTCTATCATAGTAATATGCTTCCACAGCATTTGCTTGCGCCGCAAAAGGACTTGTATCGGCCGCAATGATTTTTGGACCTTCTACTTCCCACAAGATAATTGCCTGATGTAGAGAAAAAGGGATGCATCTTGCTAAGTGAATCCAATCTTGTCCAAGGAGAGCATTGTAAGATGCTTTGGTGTCAACGACAAAGAACGCTAATATGATCGACTGCGATCCTATTTCCACTTGCAATGGTAAGATCCCTTGGTGCTTGTAACATCTCCTGTGAAACCACTCACAAAAACTTCAGTTGGTACTAGATCCTTTAGTTGCTTCCCCAACTTACGTAATGCCCTTGATGGTAAAATATTTATAGCTGCTCCATTATCGACTAATACTCTTTTCAACGGGATACCATCCATAACTACGTAGATGTACAATGGTCTGATATGGGACGCAACATATTCTACCGGTTGTGAGAGCATGATAACTGGACTCTTTCCTTCTTGTGATAATAACTGAATTCCACCAACTGTAGTATGATATGGTTCTATTACAAATGAAGTTGGCTCTGGAACCGTAACTTGGTTTTCAACAGGTTTTGGAACTAAAGCTGTCGACGATGATGTTGCTTGCAGGCAAAAAGACTTAGGCAATGTATATACCGTGTTTACTGGAGGGAAATATATCTCTGGTCTGTCCCACAATTGTGATCGCGTTTCTTGTTGCCCTGAAAACTTGATCAACGACAAATCCTGCGTAATGGGTGATTCAGACTTTGCAAATACCTTTTGTACTTATGAATCTGCCTTGGTATTCTTATTCATGACCCGTTGCCACCGACGTTTTTGAGTTCTAGTCATTTTGGCTCCTGTCGATGTATGGTTGGGAAATTTTGAGTGTGTTGCATGATGCCACTTACCATCATTTCCTAATGATGCCTTAACAGCACTTGACGAAATGTTACTCTATGGCACAGGTCTTCCAATCCGTTGCAACACTGACAGTCAGTGATTCTGATCACTACGCTGCTCATTGATCCTTTCAGTGTTTGTTGGCCCCCCTAATCTTAACTGCACAGGTAAACGCTTTTGAGACAGAGCAATTCCGTGCCATCTCTCTGAATGCTACGCATTTGGCTGTCGATGTTGATTCAAAGCACTCAAAATAGGATCTGATACTACCCATAACTTCTCGTGTTCTGGATCTAACTATGTTTCTTTCTGCACCCAAGTTTGCGTTTGCCCATTTATCACAATGTTTACTTCTGTTGCAGGTGGGCATGAGACTTGTCGATGTAAATTTCCTCCGAATTTAGACCCTAACTCATGAAGCTATCGTTTTATTTGACTAAAAACTTTGTCGCAATCCTCGCAACTGATGATCAGACATGTATCAGGAGCATGACCTCCGAATCCCAAATCAACCATTCGGACTTGATGCTGTGGCAGGAAAGGATTAGTATTCATCTCAACTGGGTCTTCCACCATCACATTACCATCATCTATCATCTTCTGAAGCTTGTTACAGAACACTACACAATCGTTTATGTTGTGTGTCCATGACATATGATATTTCCAATACGTCTTTCCAACTACATCCGCTGGCTTTGGCTGGCAATATCCTTTCTTATACTGAATATGGCCCCTCTTAAACATATCATCAAAGATAGCCTCTTGCTGAGAAATGTCGAAAGAAAAACCCATCCAATATTAGCTATGTCAGCTTGTCATAGAGTTCCTGTTGGTGCTCCTACTGGTGGAAGAGTGTTATAAGAATGCAGCACAACAGGTCAACGTAACACCTCACAAGTATAATGGCGAACATTTACGATTTCAGCAGTATTGACATCATATTCATCATCATCTTCATCATGCACCCAATGATTCTGATTCACCTTTGCTCCTGGATTCTTGTTAAACCACTGCTTTGCTTTTCCTGGATTTTTCTCTCGCTTATCCCTAATTAGCTTCTCACGTCGTCTTACGATATCCGCCAAATGATTTAATGATCGGACGGAATGTGGTGCAACAGCTAACTTCACTTTATAATCTTGAATTCCTGCGACGGCCATCTTGACAATAGTTGGTTCTTCATACTTATTAGGTATTTTAGCATACATTTGTCAGAACCGAATTAAGTATGCTTCTGCAGTTTCTCCAAACTTTTGTCGGATCTCCTACAAATCCATAATTGACAATCGTGCAGTTTTCCTACGGAAGTATGGTAGAAACTCTCTCTGTTGAACATCCCATGATGGAATGGGACCTGGCACTAAGGATCGATACCAATCAAAAGCAATTCCTTTCAAGGGATAAGGAAAGAAACGCAACTTTATTAGCGCATGATTGCTCACTAAACCACATTGCAACTCAGAAAGACTTATGTGGTCCTCAGGTCTCTTCTCGTCTTCTCCTGAAAACTGTTGAAAATCAGGTTTCCTAAAATTTCTTGGTAATGGCTCCCATTCAACGAAATAAGGGTATAGTTTTCCCGGGACTTCTGGAATGTCTGTACCCAGCTCTTTGCGTACCATATCTTCTACCATCCTTGAAAATATTTCTTCAGCATTTAAATTCTGTTCAACTCCTATTCAAAAACTTGTGGCTGATTGGCATTTGTTGTTGCATCTGGTTCTTGTCGAAATTCATTACCAAGATCAATTCTGTGATGGCCACCTCTTTGACCAAAGAACCGTTGCTGTTGCGGGTTGTGTCGATTAAAATTACCACCATTTTGATTTCCAAAAGGACGGCCAACAGCTTGTGCCCTATTTCGATTCAAAATCTGGTTTGCTTCGTATTCCATCAACTGTTCTTCTTAGTTTTCCTCCAATGTCGGATGTGGTGGAACAATTTGTGGGTTAGCAACTACTACACCAGACCCTTGAGGTATATGTGAATCAGATAAATTTGCAGTTACAGTAGTATTGCTTGATACTGGTGGTGCAATACGGTTTTGGTACATTAAAAAACGGCGATCATTACTGCCTTGTGCATTCGGACCTGCACGCTCTGTAGTTTCAGTAGTAGCTTGATTAATTCCTATGCTTGTAGGGCCTTGAGGTAAATGTCCTGAATTCCCTTACGGTCCATGAGTTATTCGGGGAACACCGTCTTGCCCAATTAATTGCGATGGCACCATTACTGGTCCTTGATGAGTCTGCAATGCCGATGCTTGTTGATGAAACACTGTATTTTGCAACTGCAATTGATTTGAGAATTGTGAATTTTTTGTAGCGTGATTTCCTGTCGCAGTTCATGAATAATGTGTTTCTGGGCTAACTGGCCACGACACTTGATAATTCTGCTGAGGTATGTGTTGCCTCAATGGCGTTCCAAGAATCATCGATTGCTCCTTAAATTGAGCAGACAAAGGGGGTAACTAACGTCCGTCAAACGTGAAATTCCCTGATGGCGGAATAAATGCCGGTTGACGTAGAATTACCGGATAATACCAACTGTGCAACCTGTGTCCTGTCATATTTGCAACAATTTGAGATTCGTTGTTGCTTGGCCCGACTCCAGTATGTTGCATTGGAGTTTCTGTTGCAGATGGTTGAAATATGGCATTGTACAATGGATTGTTTACCATATTAACCGGAGGTACTTCCACATGAGTTGTTCCTGTAATCGTGCCGTTACCCGTGATCGTTGATCAGCTAGCACCAACACCCCTAAATTCACGTTTTGTTGGCTTATTATCTGTAAAGCTTGCTCAAAACACGCTACCTATGTAGCGAGATTCTGTTGTAGCGCCATAAACCTTTGTTGTGTCATCTCTAGAGTCATCGGTGAAGTATGATCTACTTGACCTTGATTATGAAACACTAGAGTCTGGAACATTGGGCTTTGAAACCTTGGAGTTTAAAAACCCGGACTTCTGTAAGACCCAAAATAACTAGATCTTTCGCCGAAAAGACCTGATCTAGCGCTAGACTATTGTGGATTAGACTACCGTCCTATACCGGATGACTGATCTACTATCACCGTTGAGTATGAATCTACTACCGAAATATGAGGACGTGTACTCATCGGCAAAGAACTCCCACTTGGTGCAGAAGTCTAAATCGGCGTTGACACTTGTCCCACCAATGATATCGCTATTGACAATTGAGGCATCGACATCGTTCTTTCGTTTAAACAACGCCTGGAACACCATACATGGTAAAGTCATCCATAAACACTTCAATTCATTTCTCAATAAAATCAGAAAATATACTTAGCATGCATCTTTGAAATGTACCTGGAGCATTACACAACCCAAATGGCATCCTTTGGGAAGCGAAAGTGCCAAATGGGCAAGTAAATATGGTTTTTTCTTGATCTTCTTGAGCTATTGCTATCTGATAGTAACCTAAAAATCCATCAAGAAAATAGAAAAATTCTTTTCCAGCCAATCTCTCTAACATTTGATCAATGAACGCGAAGGGAAAATGGTCCTTTACAGTAGCTTGATTCAGCTTCCTGAAATCAATGACCATACGCCATCCATTCTGCACCCTCATCTGAACCAACTCATTATTTTGGTTCATTACCACTGTGATTCCAGTCTTCTTGGGTACTAAATGAATGGGACTCACCCACTTGCTGTCCGAAATGGGGTAAATGATCCCTTGGTCCAGTAACTTGAGTATCTCTTTCATTACAACTTCCTTCAAAGCTGGGTTGAGTTTCCTTTGAGATTCTCGAACCGGTTTGGCATCATCCTTTAACAAAATTCTATGCATACAAACTGAGGGACTAATCCCTTTAGTGTCTGCTAGAGTCTAACCAATTTCCATCTTATGATCCTTCAAAACTTTGGTCAACCTTTCCTCTTGGTCATTCGTCAACCCCTTGGCAATGATAACTGAAAGCGTCTCTTCATTACCCAAGTAAATGTACTTCAGGTGATCAAGGAGAGTCTTCAACTCTAACTTCAGAGCCTGCAAAACAGAAGGTAAAAGTTTTTCATTACATAAAGACCCTTCTGATTTCGAATTTTCTAACCTTCCTTCTGATTCTAGAACTGCATCAGAAATTTCATTAAACTCAGTTTCTCCTTCCTTCACATCCAAATGTGCAAGTAATTCCAAATTAATTTTTTCTTCAAAGTTTTCCTGCAAAATTGAATCCAAAGTGTCAACAAAGCAAATGGAATTATTTTCACTAGGATGCCTCATTTCCTCATCAACAATGAACTTGACTGTCTCTCCAGCAAATTCAACAGAAAGAGTTCCCTTGTCCGTATCAATTTTTGTTTTGGCTGTCCTCATGAAGGTTCTTCCCAAAAGGATTGGGGATGGATTTGCAATTGAATCATCCTCCATTTTTAATATGTAAAAATCTGCAGGGAATATTAAATTTTTAACCTGCACCAAAACAACAATCCCTTCAGGATAAACAATGGAACGATCAGCTAATTGGATAACAACACTTGTTTTTTGAAGTGGATTCAAATTGAGCATATGAAAAATAGAATAAGGCATGACATTTATGGATGCTCCTAAATCTAGCATAGCGGGCTCAATTTTCTGGTTACCAATAACACAAGGTAAAGCATACAAACCTGGATTAGAACATTTCTTTGGTAACCTTCGATCAACAACCGAAACAATTTCTCTTACCTTTTTAGTAACTTCTTCTTTACCTTTTCTCCGGTTAGCGCATGATTCCTTCAGAATCTTTTCATATTTTTTAATTTGCTTGATAGTATCTAGCAAAGGGATATTGATTTCCACTTTCTAAAGGTTTCCAACACTTCTTTCTCATAGTCATCTATTTTAGATTTTTCTAACCTGCTAGGAAAAGGTGCAACAAGAATACTATTAGGCTCAGAAAATGTAGAATAATTAGATATTACCTTTGGTGAATTTTCAAATTTTTCCTCTTCTTCAACCATATCATTCTGCTTGGTTGCCTCAGGAGTAATAGAAATTGAAGGAAGCTCCTTCCCACTTCTTAGCACAACTGCACTAGCATTTTCCCTTGGGTTCACAACTGTCTGAGATGGTAGTCTCCTAGAATTGAAAGATTCTAAATTAGTAACAACAGTTGTAAGTTGGCTAACTTCCTTCCCCAAATCTTTTATGCTTGCTCTCGTATCTTGTAGACCTGCTCTTGTTTCTTGTATGCTTGCTCTTTTTTCTTGTTGGAAAACTACCATATCTTGCTGAAGTTGGTGAGTGTTAGAAGCCAAAGATTTGACAATATCCTCTAAAGACATACATGAATTTTGAGGCTGTGTATGTTGTAAAGGCGGCCTAGGGTATGACTGAGTTGGAAATCTTTGTTGGCCTTCAGTATTCCCATATCTAAAGTTTGGATGATCCTTCCACCCAGGATTGTGGGTGTTTGAATATGGATCATACTTGCGTTGAGGTTGATTGGGAAATCCCCCTATAGCATTGACTTGTTGAGTGTCATCTTCATACAAGTTCGGACACATATCAGATTAATGCCCAGGAGTCGAGCAAATTCCACAAACTTGAGATGTTTACACCTGTCCTACAACCACTTGACGCATCGTAGTAGTTAAATCATGTTGTTGTTTCTCAATATCGGAATGACTTACCTAATGAATGCATTTGGTGGGTACTTCTGACCTGTCACCAAATTGTTAAGTAGTTTCTTCCATAACCGAAATCAAATCTCTAGCTTGTGCTGCTGTCTTGTTCATCAAAGCCACTCCACTAGCTAAGTCTAACTTATTCCTATCAGCCTCAACAATCCCCTCATAGAAGTACTAAGCAGCAACTACTCGGGAATTTGATGATGAGGGCAGCTGTCACATAGCTTCCTAAATCTCTCCCAATACTCATGCAACGTCTCACTCTGAAATTGACAGATTCCACAAATGTCCTTCCTAATGTTTGCTGCACGTTTTTCTGGGAAAAAATTTTCCAAGAACTGCTTTTTCAACTCATCCCAAGTGGTAATTGAGTTAGCTGGCAAATCATGAAGCCAACTGTTGGCATCACCCTCCAATGAGAAGAGAAATGCTTGCATCTCCACACGTTCTTCAGTTACCCCATGAGTTTTCACTGTCTCGCATAAAGCTTGAAATTTCTTCAGATGCTTATAAGGATCCTCACCTGCAAGACCATAAAACTTAGGCAGTAACTGAATTAGACTAGGTTTGAGTTCAAAAGCTACCGTAATTTGTGGCAAAACAATGCAAAGGGACTGTTGGTCAACATTAGGAGTTGCCAACTCTCTCAAAGTGCGGTTGTTGTCTCTCATATCTTCTTCTTCCTGTTCTGGTTCCTGTTTTTTTTCCTGCATAGTTCACTATCAAAATTTCTATAGTTCGGACGATTCACCTTCCTTTTTCTTACTCTCTTTTCTTAGTTTACGAGCTTCTTTCTCAATCTCAGGGATGAATTCCAATGGACCCTGTTGAGTCGTTCTGGTTATAAAGCCACAAAACCAACGTGAGAGTGAACAAAGTATTAAGCACTGAACCTTAGGATAGCAACAACTTGACAGAGAAAAGATTTGTGTAAGAGAACTTTTTTTTAGAAGAAAAATCAGAAACATTTATCACATTAGGTGTGATCACGCCTAACACAATAAAGGCTTCTAGTGCACAAAAACAGTAAAATAACACTGCTAAAACTAGGAACTAATTTTTAGCTCCCCGGCAACGGCGCCAAATTTTGGCGAGCTTGTCGAGGCACCAAAAATTAATCCGGTATTCCTACCGAACTACAAAAACTTGTAGTAGTAGCAGTACCAGGTCGAAATTTCAAAGGAGCTAGTTTCTTAGTTCTTAGTTTCACAATGTCCAAAAAGATTTTGTTTGATTGTTTTACTAACTACAAAGTAATTAAAACAAATTATAAACTACTAATATAAACTAAGCATAAGAATGAAAGAGAAGAGACAAGAGAGTATAGAGAGATAAGAAACTTGTATTCAGATGTGTTTTGAAGCATGAATGAGCTCCCTATTTATACAAGAAGTAGGGGATCAAACTATGTGAAATGAATCACCTATCATTAATGCTAAATATTACAGAATCATATCTCCTTAATTGTGAATAGAATAATACATATTAATGTGGACATTCAATCAAATCAGATTTTTCCATAACACTCTCCCTTTGAATGTCCATCATTGCGGAACAATGCCTCGTTAAAACCTTACCAGGAAAAACCCTTTGGGATAAAACCCTAGTGAAGGAAAAAGAGTACATTTCCGAATGTGACGCTGCCTCGTTAGAAAAACCTTGTCAGGAAAACCTATTGGGACAAAACTTCGATCAAGGGAAAAAGAGTATAGCGCGGTGTTACTCCCCCTGTTGAGTACATCACTTGTAATCTTCTCGCCACATGTACGTTGACCAGGTTCACCATTGTTAAAGTCAATAATGGACGGATCACTTCAATTTCTCGGCAGACGATCATCTTCATATACTGGTGTAATCTTGAGTGTTTTATAACAACAGAGATCTATAATAAGCATACCAAGAAGGTATTTATATATACAATCATCTAATGCCTTGGGTAATAACCCAATACTTATAAGTATTACAATATGGTACTTCAGGACCAAATCGGTTTACATTTTATTATAAGGCTATAAAAAAATATTTTATGCACATTAGACCATAGTATAGTGCACTCAACGGGTGTTAAATGTATATAAACTTAGGCCAAACTACTATGACCGAGATTCTACCCAAAGTCTTTCATTATTCTTACTTCAGGCAAGTAGCAACCTTTTCAAATTAAACATCTTTTGAACTTCCTTTTTGAAGCCTTAATAACCGTGATAAAATCTTCAAGAGTTTTAATGATATTCAGGCTATTCAAACTCTGTAATGAGTTTCATTAATATTTAGCCTTTTCAAACACTTTATTCAATGCTAACCAAATAGCGAATACACATATAATTTATGAAAAATTCATATCAATATCTCATAGAAAACACAAACAATCACCTTACAGACAAATGTAACATATCCGGATAAAACATATAAAATCAAGTGCATAAACGGTAATAACCAAAATGTTCAAAAATATACACCTAAATATTTGTCTAGACACATGAAGATACTATAACTTGCGCAAGTCTTTCATATTAATGTCTCAAGAATCGGAACCATGTCCCTTATTGAATCCTTCAGGGATTTCATATAAACGCCAATTTCAAATGGCAAATATCAAGTATTGTTTCAAGTGATCACTATATTCACTAGACGGATTTTATTTCTTCATTTGCTGCCAGATTTAGCAAATAACGGAAGAATGAATATTTTCATCCACCCCAAAAGAATTTATCTCTAAATTATTAACATTCAGACTTCGGAAGAATTTTTACAATAAGTTGGTTGCTCATCAATCGTCCGCACAATCACCCAACAACATTTACCCGGTGTATTACCTTTCAAAACTTCTATTGCTTCAAGCAATTCCAAAATGTATGTACAACACATATAGGTGTGTATTGCGTCTTTTCATGTATTATGGCCAATAAGTTTAATGTCTGTATCCAACACAGACTTTCATTTCATGATCCTTATTGTCATTCATTTTACTAACTGCTGCAGCATAAGCAAATTTCATATCGACATTTTATTGCTGATCGATTCCATCTTTCTTTAATAATGAGATCTCAATAATCATTAAAGTTTTCAAGTGTTTTTATACTTCTTCTGGAAGTTGATTCATCATAGTGGAAAACTATTCAAATTGAAATATTCTTATGAATTTTAATCACTCGTATCTTCTATCCATAGATTTAAACTTTGTCATTCACGAGGATTTTTATCGTTGGAATCGATGGTTCTACCACTCATCAAATGGACATTTAGCTAAAGAATAGTGGTAGATAGTCCTTCAGGGACACATTATCAAATTCTGCGTTTTAACGGCCTTTTATATGTTTACACATTCGGTCAAGTAAACATCTAGTCTTAAACATTATCTCTTGAACTTCAGGTTCATATCATGGAGGATCTGATGAGATAATGATCTTGTCCATTTTATTTATGAATCAGCTGTTTTAACTTCTCCCCCTGAGTTGGGATAACTAACTCGCCAAAATGACAATTAACCAACCGAGCAATTAATAATCTCACTTTTGAGAGTAACTAACTCGTCAAACTAATATGATCAGTTCATCGAGTAGTTAATCCAACACCAATAATTTCAAAAATTAGAGATTCAGTATTCAACATATATTTCTAACCTCTTCTAGAGGCTTCATCTTTGTGTGCATTGTGGTGGAGCAACTATCATATATAAACTGCACATTTACATATCTTGAAAGTGGATATGGATGTTTTCTAAACGAAATTCAATATTTGGGAGAATATTTAGAATGACCCGTTCGGTCTTATGCATATAATTGGTGCCTTTTTGTGTTTTAACATTTTCTCAATTATACATGAGATAATTACTTTAATTGAACACATGCAATAAACGATTCTACTAGACCGCTACATTATTGCTCTTATAGGCACGCGATGTTCAACTTTCTCATTCTAGTATCGAGCCATACACTCACCACAAGTGTTCTTGCTCTTCAGGAGCATACATATAATTTTATTGAGATATTTAGTAACTAATGCTCTACTGGAGCATTGGTTTTATCCAATTATATATGCTCTTCTGGAGCATTCAATGAATTTTGTAGTACCGGCTATAGTATTAATTTATTCCTGGACAATCCCAGGATCAGATGCACCTTCTGGGTGACTATCAAAGGAATCTGCAACATCTAGAAACACAAAATCAGTAGTGCCATTGCCAACAAGACCATGATCAATAAAGTTAGTCTCTATCTTCTTCTCTCCTTTCTTTACTGTTGATTGATAGAGATCAACAAAATATTTTTCCGTACGACAGGTACGAGCCCAATGATTTCTCATGCCACAGCGATAGCATTTGCTGTCACCAATTATGATGAGCTCGTGGAAGGATAACGGTTTTCTGATGATCAAATCGTTCTTTCAAATTGAGCCACAACGTAGATGGATCTTTAATAGTCAAATATTCAGTTTTTAAACCTTCATCAAGATGGTGACGAATAAAGATCATGGCCTTAGCCTTGTCTTGATTTATGGCATTACTACCAACTCTTATGGTATTCTCAAGACGACTTGAAGTGAGATGAATCTCAGCATCTAGCACCCATGACAGATAGTTTTTTCCCGAGATATCAAGGGGAACAAACTCAAGTTTCGTAATATTATGAGTCATGGTGCTGAATATTGAAAACTGTAAATAAATCAAGAATAAACTCGGATTGCATGTGTTTTGAAGATAAAAAAAATATATGTTAATTCAGATTGCATATGTCTTGAAGATAAACAACTAAATATGGCAAAGATTTAATAACAGATAAAGACAACCAATAAAAACAACAAAAGACCATAATGCTAAATTCGTGTATAGGAGGCAAATAGTGGACAAAATAAGCCGCACAAAACAAATAAAAACCAATATTGACTCACGTATGCATATGGACAAAACCAATTTGTCTTGATTTCCCACTATGTTTTGATATGCATAATATACAACATTAATTCATGTAAACGGAGGAATAATTAAAAAAATTAATTCAAGTAAAGACAAACACTAATAAAGGAGTAATGATTTGATAACATTAATTCATGCAAACTGATCATGCTAAAAAAAGTCAATGAAGTAAAGGTCTAATACGTAAACTGGTAATTCGCACAAGGCCTAATACTGACCAAACCAAACAGAGCAGACCGAGAGTATAATAACCACACGAATTTGAACGAATCCAAAAAAATTGATTGTACCTCGGAGTCGTCGGGTGGAAGCAAAGCTCCGGAAAATTTTCAGTCACAAAAACTAATTATTTAATGAAGATTTCAGGCTTTTAGTATTAATACACACCAACTTCAGGCAGTGGTATCATAAAACTCTTTGGCTAGAACTTCGTGCTGATAAAGTAATATAAAATAAATGATAAACTACTAATATGAACTAAGTATAAGAACGAAAGAGAAGAGACAAGAGAGTAGAGAGAGATAAGAGACTTGTATTCAGATGTGTTTTGAAGCATGAATGAGCTCCATATTTATACAAGAAGCAGGGGATCAAACTATGTGAAATGAATCACCTATCATTAATTCTAAATATTACAGAATCATATCTCTTTAATTGTGAATAGAATAATACATATTAATGTGGACATTCAATCAAATCAGATTTTTCCATAACATCAAGATTTAAAACTAAAATATTTCTTTTGAAAACAAAGATAAATAAACAAGGAAAGAATTCAATATCACAAAGATTCTGACTCAAGAGACAGATCGTCCAATTATTTCACAGATCATCGGTATCTAAAATTATTCTTGCAGTTTAAGCATTCAAGTTTAAGTATAACAGGATAGCCGTAGTAAACCTAAAATTTTCCTAAACTAACTAACCAAACCTAGCATCCGATTAGCACTTATTATTAAACGTTGGGCACTATAGCGTTCCATACAAATAAATGACAGCAATAAACCCTATGAAAATATACTTAAATCATAGTATAAAATTACTGAGATAGCTGCAATAATTTAACTTATGGTTTGTTGATCCGACTACTAGGCACACAAAAGCATCCAAGTCTCACAAATACAAATGATCCACCTAGTTGCTACTAAATTGCAATAGTTCGTATCAATTGCGTAACATATAACCAAAGAGATAGTATTAAAAAGAAAAATAACAACCAAGTTGTCAATTTAGTTGAAACTTACTTTTATAAATTTAAATAAGGATAAACAAACAACTCAAACCATAGACAAGATTAAATTAAAACTAAAAAAAAACCTCATAGTTGAAATAATTGGATTAAATCCTCTGAATCATAAATAAAGAATTTAGCCACTCATATTCATGGACTTAATAACTAAACTATTCATTATAATAATAATACCAAGTCTAGAAAAATTGAAAACTCGGAAAAAACCAGCTGACCTCCAAAGCCAAAAGCTAACGCACGCACTACGTGTGTTCGAATGAAAAAGCCATGGCCAAAAGTGAACTCTCGGCTGCCTTTTATGGGAAGTAGGTCAGCCGAAATTAAAAAACAAAAGTTGGCCAGAATTTACAAAATTGATCTTTCTATTTTCAGCTTCTTCAAAATTGACCTATAAGTTCTTCAATGATAAAATTCAGTTCACTAAGTTTCTTCTTATCAGTTTTTACCTCTAGCAACTTCCATATTTTGCAATTAAATCTATCATTGGAGTAAACTTCTTCCTTCGCTCAAGTTGGATGATTTTTGCAGTCTTTTTTTGTATCAATAAGCTCCGAAAAGTTGTAAACTCCGATTTCGAGCTCCTAAAAAGAAACATTGTCAAAACAAATGAATTAAAACCATTCGAGTCCATAAACTAATAAATAACAATCAAAATATAATTTATGGACTCTATCACCATCCAATCTTGATATCCTTTATCTAACCGTTAAGAATAGACATCAAAGAATATAATTCTAATTGTGAACAAACTCAAAAGTAGATAAAAGAAAATCACATCACATCTTATATTTCCATGAATGTGATAAGATTAAAATGATAGGGATTTGATACTCCTAAAATTAGGAGAGAGTCCAGTAGAATTGGCTAGAACCTGAAATGAAAGAGTAAATTCGAAAATTCATAATTAGAAAATTTGAAAAATTCTACACATTGTCTTTGTCGTCGATATTCTTTGTTCGACTAATTAGTTGACATACTCCTATTTGCTTCCTCGTTGACTTTATTTTTTCTCAACACAAATCATAGTTTGGGCTTCAACCTTCCATCATTCCTTGATATTAAATTCCAATATGATTCCATTCAACCACTATATAATTAAAATTAATGTAATGATTGTTATAGTTAGGAATAATCCTTAATGGCTCATCCAAGATCACATCCCTCTAAGTTTAGGAGGATTGGGTATAAAAGATTTAATTGTGACCATCAGTGCTCTATTGACCGAAAAGGAGTGTGTTAGTTAGGCTCTCAGAGGTTTGAACTTAAATATGAGGCCCCAATGTTTTCTTCTTTTTTTTTTTTCTTCTACCTAGCCACTAGAGCCACTATGAGCGGTTGATCATAGAGAAGAAAGAGAGAAAGACTAACTCCAAGAACACTTACTACAAGGATTCAGGTTTAGAAATAATTGTGGCAGAAGAGTATTTGACCCTCCTTTTATTTATAAAAATTCAAACTGAACAATAATTTTGGAATGGAAGGAGGACTTTTTTTTGGCTGGAGCTAAGTTAAAAAAATATATATAAATTTGCATTACAAATCTGAAATGTAAAGAAGTATTTTAGAAGTATGAAAATAATAAGTTCGAAATAAATAAGGGAGTTTTTTTTTTTTATTTGTACAGATTACGCAAACATCGTTGTCCATTCGAAAATAAACATCAATTTTTTATTTTTATTTTATTTCTTTTCTAATGCACCTCCAAACGAACTGCAATTGAAATTAAGTATATGTACACCTAAATAGATAGTAAAACTTCAATTCTTATTTGCCTTCCCCCTTTTTGGTCATAGCTAGTGGACTTTGTATGCTGGAAACGAAGACTGATGTATTAGAAATATTTTTGAGGATGAGTATCGAGCTAATACGATTCCTTAAGGACATGCACTAGATAAAATTTGCATTGGGTCTTCTGAAATGTGTATGTTGCGTAAAAGTAATGAAAGTAAATTTACAAAATGATTGGGGGGAAAAAAAAGAAAAAGAAAATTACATTATCTTTTTTGGAAGTGTAACTTTGAAATGAAAAATACAAAGAGCCAAGCAAATACAATCGGGTATAAAACTAGCATTATCGCTATAATTGGTAAATCGTGATGATGAAATGTGAAATATTCTGTCAAAAACCCTGTCACTGTGATGTTCTTACCAAACACCAAAGTGTTTTGGACAATATCTCCATATTGAGAGACTAGCATTCCTTTTAAAGTCCAAGATGTAGGATTCAAATAGTATAACCATTTCCACCATGTTGGGATTTGCTGCAACAATAGTGAAAGCAAGCAAAATAAAATTGAGTAACACTAACCTTAAAAAATAAAATAAAAAGGGGAAAGAAAAAAATGGTTCAAAGTTTTTGAATAAAGATGTGCTTACTGGTTCAGGAATCAAAAATCCAGAAAAAAGATAGAACACATTGAAAAACGCTGTCAGTATAATTGCAGCCACGGGGTAGTTTGGGGTCACTGAGACCATCAACATTCCAAAGTAAGTGAGATACAACAATGTACAAAACATTGAGTAAGTGTACCAGAAAACCTTGTATCCAGTCCAGTAAAATCCAACCATTGGATACGTAATCGCTGTAAATGAAATTACTTGGATGAATATGTAAGGAATCTCAATCAACACCTACAAAATGTTTGTAAAAAACACCCAAAAAAAGGTTATTGTTTACTTGACATCAAGTGAATCATGAATGAAATGTTCATTTCAGTACTTTAGTATATCTACCTGCGCAAGTGCATAAGAACAAGGAGCATACATTCTTGCGAATTTTTCGCGATAGACGACAGATCGTTCTATGACGACGTATTGCAGTATCGAGGAGGAGTTGTAAAACCCGAAGAACAATGCAGCAGAAAACATTAGACTGAGTACATTGAATAAGCTTTGTTGGTTTTCTCTGCATGATAATTGATAAACATTTGTGAATCCCAATGACTTTCAGAGAACAAAGAATTATACTTGTGTAATAAAAAGACTTGGCAACTCATCATGCTTTCATGATTTGGGTAACTATACTTTCAGAGCCTTGATACAAGGGAAAAGACTTACAAATTTGTCCCTTGATTCCAATATAATGCCCCAAAGCATAAAGACGATATGATTAGGAACGCGAAGCGCATCAAGTTATAAGAAGGGCTTCTCCAGTAAGACCAATATTGCTTCCAGAGACAAGCTTTGAATTGTCCCCAACCATTTTGTGCAAACTGAGTGTGGAACTCTAAAGGTTTAGCTCCAATAGGTGGTGAACTTAATCTCTTTGCAAGTTCTTTGTTAGTCCTACAAAAATGAAATAACACCAAAATAGATTGTGTAGCACATTAGTATGCTTGCACTATCATTTTTAAATAATCCAGAGGTAAATTTTGTTGTTGAACTTACTCATATAAAGATGAACTTCTATAGATAGCAGCAAAATCTACACCAAGACAAGTTTCTGAAGATAGGGAAGTGATCTCTAGCATCCATGTTGCTGGGTTGCAATTGTTCTGTATCTTTGGCACACCAGAGATGCCCTGTTTGTATAATAAATTTGATTACATTATGGATGAATTTAGGATCAAATGGTCATAAACATGTGTTGTCAATGCTGAAAATTGACCTCAAAATACTTAATGACTTCGATAGAGTGTCGCCCCAATGGTCCACAGTATATTATATGCCCTCCTGACTTCAGCAAGAGCAACTGCGCAAGTGTATTCGTAGAGGAAAAGTTAATCTATTAGAATTATGGATATAATATGCATTCATTTCTTGTAGTTTCGGAATTACCTCGTCAAATGCTTCAAATATATCAAGGCTTGGCTGATGGATGGTGCAAACCATTGTCCTGCCCGTCGCGGCAACATTCTTCACAGTTCGCATGACTATAGCCGCTGCTCTTGCATCTAGTCCAGTAGTTGGTTCATCCAAGAAGATAATGGATGGATTCGCAACTAGTTCCACCGCGATTGTGAGCCGTTTGCGTTGCTCATTAGACAAACCGCTAACTCCTGGAATGCCAACCAAAGCGTCTTTGATTTCATCCAGTTCAATGATTTCAAGTACTTCTTTCACAAATTCCTAAAAGTATGATGCAAAAGTAATTTCAAAAATCTGCAAACAATATATACGTAGTCATGGAAATACTATAACATATTTATAGAATCATACATATCTAGTTTTTGAGTCAATATCTGGATGGAGACGTAGCCAAGCTGAGAAAATGACTGATTCTTCTATGGTTATTCGTGGAGAGTGAACATCAATTTGCTCACAATAACCTGAGATCCGAGAAAATGTCTTTTGAACTTTTGGAAATCCACCAATATGAATTTCCCCTTCAATTGCGCCACTGGTTTTTCTACCTGCAACAACATCAAAAAGAGTGGTTTTTCCGGCTCCACTGACACCCATTAGTGCTGTAAGGACTCCAGGCCTAAATGTCCCTGTGATATCATGAAGAAGTTGGAGCTTTTTCCGGGTGAAACCAAGTTCTTTCATAGCCTAAAAACATACAAGCAAACCAAAAACTTGACGTGAACTAGCGACCTTGATACCATTTGAATAAGTAAAATATGATAAAAGATGTGCTTACTGAGGGTGTGTCAACATAGTATTGTAGATTCTGAAACACTACTGTTAAGGGCTCGAACGGCAAAACCATGTTTCCTTTAAAATAACAAAAGTTATTCATATTAAAATTGGCAATCAACAATATCTTAGAAATGCAAATTTATGAAACTTGCATTAAACTTTATTCACTGTATGATATTGAAGAAGGCATAATCTGCACTACTCACCACCTTGTTGTGATCTCGCAACAAGTTTCTCTAGTGAAAACCTTGAATGCTTCTCATCCTGATCTAATGCATCAGTCTTGATACTTTTTCCTAGTCTAGAAAATTTCTCTTGAGAAATGATGGCGCGAGAACGAGCAGCTACATGATATACACCCCGACAACTTGATAGTTAGAACACTACCTCTTTAAAACTTGTCAATCTTTATTCAAGTAGAAATATGAACTCACGATGTAGAAAAGTTAAGGCCAATGTGAATCCAATGTTAAAAAGTAAATTAAAACCAAGCAAAGCGCCGATAGATATCCATACAAATCTTTCCTTAAAATTTAACCCTCGAGCATCAAGTGCTTGTTGTCCAATACTGATATTTGATGGAAGCATCTACGCGGTGAATGAAATGAAAGATAGTTAGGCGGTAAGACATTAACAGAACCTCAAAAAGAAAAAAGAAGAAAAGAAAGTCGATACATTGTTTTGTTTAGGACGCACAAGGACAAGGTTACCTTTCTCCATCTTGAGGCAGTGAATTCATTTACATTGAGAGCGATCTCACCATATGTGAATGGAGAAGCCCAAATTCCCCATTTTAACCAGTTGGGCATAGACGCTGAAGAGAAATTTTGCAAGTTAGTTAAAACTATGCTAACATTTGCGCCGCGACAAAATGAGAATAACCAAGTTGAGAAACCTAACAATTTGGAATTGTAAAGCCGCTGAATAGGAAGGCGTATAACAACGCCAAGTCGCCAACCATTGTAGCGGCAACCACAGTTCGATAGGCAGAGGCAATGAAACGGTACATGGATGTCGCGGTCATGTGCACTGCAAACTGTATAGCTAAATGGACCAAAAACCTGGAATTGCAAAGGTAAGTCTTCCATGTGACCTCACATTGGACACAAGCACAATCAATGAAGATGAGGAATAAGAATGTGTCATCCAGTTTACCTTTCAATCTCAGGAGTATATCCAATAACATAATAAGTCAAGCACGTAAAAACTAGAGATTCCAAAAATGAGAGCGGGATCTTTAGAATGGCTGATGAAATTGCATACGCCCAAGCCGGATAAAAGGATAAATCTCTATGCTTGTAAAAGACTGC
This sequence comes from Oldenlandia corymbosa var. corymbosa, assembly GCA_949775105.1. NCBI lineage: Eukaryota > Viridiplantae > Streptophyta > Magnoliopsida > Gentianales > Rubiaceae > Oldenlandia > Oldenlandia corymbosa. The sequence continues at coordinate 6,547,553 of OX459123.1, forward strand.
CAGCCTTGCAACAGTGAGTTCAAGCTCTGGGAGTCCATTAGTAACAAGCATAGTTAGTGCATAGAATAGAGCTCCCATGTAATAATTTGAATGCATAAGATCAACTTTCGTCCGTGATCCCATAAACAAAGTCATTGTGATGATTGCATTGATGGTCATCTGCAAAAAGAAAAAATTATAATTATAATAAATTAAAAAAAAAAATCTAGCAAACAATGAGATTCTAATTGATTTGAATGCAACAACTTAGGCTCAAAAAAATGCTTACCTGAACCAACTTAAAAACATAGATGAAAGAATTTCTTTTCATGAGAAGGAATTCCTTGGATAAGCACGTTTTAAAAAGGTCCCATTTGGGAAGTGAGTAGGCAGTAAACGTAATAGCATCTTTGTGGCTCTTGGATTTCAAAATCTCTGTTGAAAGTTGTCCGCTAAGTCTCTTTCCATAAGAAGATTGTTTAAATCTTTCTGATAACATGTCAATGGAGAAATAATGGCGTGTAGCTTCATCAGAATGCCAATATTGAGCTTGATCCTTTCTTGAGATTACCTATTGGGAAACTCAGCAACTTAAGCATATAAAGTAAATTATAAAAACATACTCCCTCTGTTTCAAAATTATGGTCCAATTTAGATTTTCACTTCTAGTTTAATTTATATTAAAACTGAAAAATTCAAACTGGATGATAATTTCGGAACTGAAGAAGTACAAATAAAAAATAAAGAATCCAGGAGGAAATTACCTCTTGCAAAAAGTCTGCAACTCCTTTTCTTTCAGGGCAACTAAATCCAACACTCTCAATAAATTCCAAGACTTGGGTTCGAGGTCCATGATAGACAACCTTTCCTTCTCCCATCAAGATGATATCATCAAAAAGATCAAATGTTTCGGGAGCCGGTTGAAGAAGGGATACAAGTATAGTAGCATCAGTGAGATGTGCTAGTTGCTGAAGGAAAGCAACAATTTGATATGTTGTTGAACTATCAAGTCCATTTGAGATTTCATCCATGAATAAAGCTCTTGTTGGACCAACAATCATTTCGCCTAAGACAATGAAACTTTGATATAATCCATGTAACTGTAGAACTCATATTATAAAATTTAAAACAAAGAAATCACCTGTTGTCAACCTCTTTTTCTCACCACCAGAGATCCCTCTCCTCATTTCATCTCCAACTAGCGTGTCGGCGCAAGTATCAAGTCCAAGTATCTGGAAAATCACCAAAAAAAGATAAAATAAAATCAATAATCATATCCTGCTTAAGGTTGATTATGTCTTTTAAATACTTTATAAAGATTGTAAAATGGCTTAGTACGTACTCTTAGTATGTAGTCTGCTTGAAGTGTTGTTTTTTTTCCTTCAATTGAACTTCCCTGTAAAAGATTATCATATAGGGGATGGAGAAAAAAAAATCAAGTTTTTTGACAAAATAGGAGACCAGCAATGGAGATGCTAACATTACCTTCATATATGCATCTACATCTGGATCGGGTGTGATTCCGGCATCTTTTTCCCGTCGAATTAGTTCTGTTAGAATCTCTATATAGAAGGATGATAATAAATTAGGATTAATCTCGTAATTACTAAAGTTCTAAACAATACTATATTTTTCATACGATTAAAGAAGACTTTTATTTTGTAACAAAAGGTGTATATTGTGAACAGATGTTACAGAAGAAGCATAGGTATACAAACCTGCTTTGTTTCCAACACCTTGACATTGTAGAGAAAAGTCAAGTGTTTCCCTCACGGTCATTTCTCCAGTATGCAGGTCATATTGGCTTATATATGCAGATGTTTTTTGAGGTACGAATTCATTCATTTTGTATCCATTATAAGTAATATCACCATACATCTATATCAATAAAAGAAACGTTATGTTCAAACACTCGTTATAAAAATGCAAACTATGCAATTAAATTAATTAAACTACATAACATCAATTCCTTGCAATGTTCAAAAAAAAAAAAAAAAAAGCTTAGAATTACATAATTAAAAGAATTTAACAATCTTCGTTATCCTTGATTTGAGAAATTTAACTAGCTAGATTCAGAAATTTGTTGCAACATTCTACTCTTGAACAATTATGGAATGATTATTCACAGTATACATTGCACTCTTAATATGTAGTTATTCATTTTTTTCTGTTGGGAATTCTTCTTTTAGAACATAGAAAGTAATTCAAAGGAAAATATACCGCAATTTTATATATATTTTTACCTTCTAGTTTTCACTTTCAGAATGGTAACAAATTATGATTCTATTTTGTTATTCTTTAGATGGACTATAGAGAAGTACGAAGAACCTTGAGTGATTTGCTGAGATTTCCTGAAAGAGCCTTCAATAGGGTGGTCTTCCCACATCCTGGAGGACCTAGTAGTAGTGTCATTCTGCATTTAGATTCACCCAAATCATTATGCCAATTTTGATTAAAAAAAAAAAATTACAATTTCAAATCGTGCACCAGCTTGTAGTTCTGACACCAAATTTGATTTTGGATTTGTAGTCCTTACCAGATTTTTCTTTTAGATAGGGATTTCTTAAAGAAACTTCGGTAAAAGCCCCATGTATAAGACGCTCCAGGTGTTGTTTTTTTAGACTATAATCAAAAGGAAAAAACTAAGGAATAACTTGATATCGAATTCCATACTAAATATAGCTATGAGTAGCTTGTTATGGAATCCAATCGTGTGCGAGTAGTACAACCATAACAAACATACTCATGTCATTAAGATAAGATATTCGTTAAGAATCTCTAATTCATTTTTTTATAAGTCATTCAATTTTTTTAATATTTCATTTATAGTGTGTTTCCAAATTTACTCAATTTAAGTTGAAAAAATTTTAATAATTTGATAAATATCATGTATTTTCGCCTAGGATTCAGCTTTAGATAACTAACTTAATATACGTAGTTCTTGAAAAATATTTATTTGTGACTTGTATTAAGGACTGGAGTGAGTATTATAGATGGCGTTGATGTTATCTTATCTTATTATTTCAAATAATTTCTGGTCTTGGTTTCTTTTTCCAAAATCAAAACTTAACATAAAATAGGATTTAAACGAATTTTAAGTATTTTTTTTAAAACTTTAAAATTAATACCAGATGACTGAAATGATTAGTGCAGACCTTCCAGGTTTGATGATTCCACTAACACCATCAATGATGTTGATCTTAGATATTCCAGACTTGAAACCTGGTAATAGCCTTGTGAAGTCCTATAAAAGAAAAATTATATATGTCTTTTTTTTGTTTAAAAAATCATCTCAAACATCAGACCATTATTTCCATATTTTCAACCAACTACTTTAACGCTTTTCAGTTACATATACAACTTTTTTTGACATTTTCTTAAAACTAAATTTATATAAATCCGAAAAAAAAAAAAACGAAATCACCATTCATTTTTTTATTAAAAAAAAAATTCTATGTAAAACTATAGAACTAAGCGTTTAACAAAATAGACTGTTTTTTCTGAAATTGATACTAGAAGTTTCCTTTTCCCCTTAATATCCTTTTGGTGACATTTAAGTTGAAAATTGAAGACAAGTGCGAACTTAAAATTGATTGATGGAACTAGGTAGAGGGATGGAAGAGCATATTTACCAAAACCGCACTTTTGAAAGAATTCCAAAGAGTTGGAAGAGCTTTCCCGCTCACAACTTCACACTCTGCTTCTATCAAGAGATTGTTATATCTTACTTCAATTGATGGTAATTCAATGCCAACCCTGCGCAAGTTATTTGAAAGAAATATGTACTTAGTAAATAACGTCATACTGCAAAACATTAGTTCCTCCGGAGGGACATCTTATCATGATATGTGATGAAAATTGATAAACAAAGAACAAAGAATACTCATTCTGTCTCAAAATTATTATCCAGTTTGGGTTTTCAGTTTTAGTACAAAAATGAACTAAAAATAAAAATCCAAACTGGATTATAATTTTGGGACTGAAGGAGTACTTTTTTCCCCTTTATACTAGCTAGTGTTAAAATTCGTATGATTATATGGAACTTGATAGATATAATATTCAAAACGAAAATATTATTATGTAACAAGAAGATTACCTAAGTAGCAAGAGAAGAAAACTACCATACATCCGTTTGAAAAACCCTAACTATGTAATGTTTTGGATTTGAATGTGATTTAAACCGTTTCTTATACATAAGTTGGAGAAATGGCATGAAAAGAAAAATAGCCAAGCTTGAAAAGAACAAAGAGGAGGGAAAAAAAACGCCTAACTAATTAAATACCTGTCCAATCTTTTCCTAATCTTTTGCAACAACTGGAGATTGTCATGCTCAATGTTTTGAATGAGCTTCTCGATGAAAATATGCCTTTCCAAAGCACCAAATTTGGTTACATCTACAAGCTCACGTGATTCATTTCCAGCAAGTTGATGATCATCAAACGTAGATGATGATGGGCTCATGGTTGTTTTTTTATCAACTAAATTAGCCGTATTTTGCATAATGCTCTTCAATGCTACAAATTAAAAAACTGCGTTTGTTGAAGCAATTATTGAGATATATATAGTGCACCAACGAGTTCACTGGGATATGAAGTGGCTACGTGAACATGACATAAACAATGAAACCACATGCTAGTTAGCTCGTCAAAAATAAAATAATCAATCAGGGATTGGAAATTTCCATACGAATTAAATGCACGAACGTACTCGTTTTGAGTAATGATACGGATATTCGTTTGATGTTACTAGGAAACACAATACAATACCATGTGAATGTAACATTCTAATATATGTTAGGCTTGCTCGCTGTCCAAAATGAAAAATTATCGAAACACGATTTGATTGCAGGAAAAAAAGAACACTGCTATATAATTGTTTTGACAAATTTAAAATGGGTTAAACTAAGTTTTAACATATGCTAGGCTTGCTTGCTGTCCAAAATCGGAAACACGATTTGATTGCAGTAGAAAAAACACTGTTACATAATTGTTTTGAGAATTTAAAATGAGTTAAACTAAGTCGTGGCTCACGAAAATAATATCTCTTGTGTTTGAATTGCACTGTAGAAGGCCCATATAATTCTACGCCACATGTATTTCTACCTTAAAATTAATTGGCAATCAGAGGATAATACATGACATTTATATGTTGATTAGTTTTGGTTATCATTTTTAATATAAAAGAAGTGTCTTCCATAGATATAATGGTTAAGTTTTATGCTTTATACGAGTTCTATTAATAAATTTTAGGTGCCACATGTCGTCGTTATCAAATCATGAAAGCAATTTTCTTAGACTGGGATTCTTGACCAAATCGATGTAAGCTCAACAAATAAAATCGGATTCTGCAACCCCAGCAAAAAATAAAAATAAAACATATAAATGTAAATAAATAGAAAAGGGCTGCGAGTATTTTCAAAATTTTTAGTTATTCTTTCCGTCTTAAAATTATTACCCAGATTAGAATTAAAAGTAATTTTAGGATAGAAAAAATATTTGTTTATCAAAGATGAAATGTCCTCGTATATAACTTCAAATAAACCATTTTCAGGAAAAAAAAAAACTCAAATAAAACAAACACCATTACGTTTATATACTGTATACATCATGGGTGCTGCTAGTTTTGCGCGCGTTTTAGGTAATTGTTAATTTATAAAATTGTAGAGACATATTTACATGCAGATTCTTCAAAAAAATATAATATTTTTAATTAATATTACATATCCTTAGAAATATTAAAAAGAAAACTATTATATTATTAATCAGTTGAATTTCTTCGTGTTTTGTACTAGGCACGATTTGGACAGAAATATTATTTAATGAAAGTTATTATGAATTGAGATGATCATCTTCTGTATTTAAGTTGCATGATCACATCGGAATTATTAAATAATATAGTGAATAATGTTTGATGGAGAATTTCAATTAATTTGTAGTTGAATAACGAATTTCAACCAGAGAAACGATAACAAATTTTGCTCTCAGGTTTTTTTTTCTCCCCCCATTCTCAAGAAAAATAAAACAACAAAACTTTAAAAGTTTAATCCTGAAAGTTAAAAAGGCTATTGGAGAAATTAAGCTGGTGATATCGATGCTGCTTGTGCATTTCTTTAGACGAAATTTGTTATCAGCAGTAACTTAACAAAATAATTGCTCTTGACAGACATTAGAATCCATGAACCCTCTATTAAGCTCCACTAAATTCTTTTACCATAGTCATATTTAACCCTCTATTAAGCTCCACTAAATTCCAACCTCCTAGGAGTTGAAGTTTATGTATTGTCCATTAACTGAATTTCTGGTATGACTTGACAAACATTTAAATGGAACTAACATTTCCATTAAAAAAAATCATCTAATAGAGCCTCTTAAAAAGAGAATATATGATTTTTAGGTATATTCACACACCGATAACAATTCATTAAATCAAGAGATTGTCGAGATGATAGTATAGAGTAACTAACATTTCCCATCAAGATTAGTTAAAACGTTTCAAGCTAGCACTCATATTAAGACTTCTATCTAAAAAACAGAAGAAAGAATAAATAGCTTCATAAATCAAATGTGGCCGGTCGTCTTAACACTCTTCTAAAGTCTAAACATATGTACTAGAATTTAATTTATTGGTTCCACGAGACAAACGAGCTATGGTGAATCGAGGCAATAATTCTCAGATTTTGTGATTGCTTTGCCAACACGTGATAATGAAGTTTCACTTCTCAAATATTTTTTTTAATTATTATTTTCACTTCTCAACTCATTAGAATGAGAAGCTCGAATCAAGCATATCAAATTTACTCAGAACAATGACTTCGGACACCGGATATGTAATATATTAAAAAAAATTACATGATTTTTGTTAGTTGCAAACAAACCACAGAAGACCGAAGTGATATTATTCACCGTTGATAATATCTCTTTGTCGAATTATAAGCACTTTAAATAAATATGATAATTAATTAAAAAATTTTAAATTGGTAATAAAACACGCAATCGACCTATAAGGTAAAAAAATAAATAAATGAGTCCCTTCCGCGACCTGAAAATCGAACTTTGATCCATCTATATCTATATTATATTCAGATTTGGATTATTGATTTAATTCTTTTTTAACAGGTTAATTCTTTCTATTACTGATGTGAAGAATTACATAACCCCCCCAAAAAGAAAAAAACTATTACAAATACTCAGTACTGAATCAACTTTCAGCACGTCATCTCCTATTGAGTCTTAAAAAAATTAGCACGAGTTCGATGGCGCATAAAACTGTATGTTGTAGCACCCATTTGATGAAGAAACCACATAGATGTAAAAGTGATAGCTAAACCGAAAAAGAGTGAATATAGAACACAGAATAAGCACAAAAGTCAACTCACGTTTTAGATAGATATTCCACCTCATTGAATATGAACATAAGAAAAATCCCCAATGGTACATAAAGGATGTTGTTTAGCATAACCATAGAAAATTCATTGAAATGTCCTGATTTAGTAACTTGCTTAACTGTGTCCATAACCCTCCTCAGAGTTAACTGCATCATTAACAATATCAGGAAAAAAAAAACAAAACAAAAAAAAACAAAACAAAAACGGTTCATTAGCCAGGGAAAAGTTGTAGGCAATTAGGACACCTTTTAAATATTTAGTTACATTTATTATACACTCCCAGGTTGGACACATATTTTCTTCCTGCTAATGATACATTTATTACAGACTCCCAGTTTAAATACATATACTGTTGTGACGGAAAAGGTATAAACATAACAAATCAGCAGAAACGATTCCCAAGAAAAACTCCTTTCCTACTATCAATAAAATAGGACAACCAACCAAACAAGCAAATAATTCAAGAACTGATAAAATAAAGGAGACACACGAATTTACGTGGAAACCCAAATCGAAAAAAATTACGGGACTGTAACAACAGTCAAATCTCCACTATCACAATAACGGGAAACAATCTTCACCAATCGGTGGATACATAGGACTTCATCCAAAGATGGATTACAACAATACTCTTCCACACACTATCACAAAGTAGGACTGGAAGGATCTAACTAAAAGAGAGTTAAACCGAAAACTAAACCCTAGCTTTCTTTCTTTTTCTCTCGCACAAAACCCTTGCACGGCTTCTCTAATTTTTCTCTCTCGGCTGAAAAACATGTCTAAATTGTGTATAAAGCCTTGCTTTTATAGGCATCAAAAACAAAACCCAAAACCCAATAGAATTGGGTTTTCTTTTCTCGGTCAAACACCCTAAAACCAAAGCCAATTAGTTTTTGGTTTTAAAACCTTGCTGGGCCACCAATTGGGGGGAACCAGCCCAACAATCTCCCCGTTCACCTCAATTAGGGGGTAAACCAAACCAGCTTCTTGTCTGCAAAACAGGAGCTTGTCTCTACTCACAGTCTTCGTCAACATATCGCCACCGTTGTCATCTGTAAGGATCTTCTCAAGAAACAACCCCTTGGACTCCAACACATCCCGAATCTAATAATATCTCACATCAATATGTTTTGACCGCGAATGAAATGTGGAATTCTTCGCCAAGTGAATAACACTCTGGCTATCATAGTAAACCACATACCTCTCTTGCTTCATGCCAAGCTCTTGTAGAAACTTCTGCAACCAAAGTGCTTCCTTACAAGATTCAGTAGATGCGATAAACTCTGCCTCTGTAGTAGACAAAGCAACACACTTTTGCAACCTACTCTGCTATGAAACTGCTTCCCTTCCATAAGTCATCAAGTAACCAGAAGTAGACTGGTCACCCGCCATGTCAGCATCTGTATATCCATCGGACATGGTCTTCTCATTGCCAAAGGAAAGACTCAATCTGGAAGTACTCCTAAGATACCTGAAAATCCATTTCACAGCATTCCAATGCTCCTTACCAGGATTGGAGAGAAACCGACTAACAACACCAACTGCATGAGCTATGTCTGGCCTTGTGCAAACCATCGCATACATCAGGCTGCCAACTGCCGAAGCATAAGGAACCTTTTCCATCTCTTCCTTATCTTTCTCACTTTTAGGACACTGCGTTTTGCTTAGCTTAAAATGCCCCGCAAGTAGAGTCGAGACTTCCTTAGCACTACTCATGTTAAACCTATCAAGAACCATCTCGATATACTTCTCTTGAGATACCCAAAGCTTCCCATTCTGTCTGTCACGAGAAATCTTCATCCCAAGGATCTGTCTAGCCAGACCCAAATCCTTCATCGCAAAGGACTTATTCAACTCCTTTTTCAACCTGGCAATCTTTGCAGTATCATGACCAACAATCAACATGTCATCGACATAAAGTAAAAGAATTATAAAATCATCATCAGAGAATTTCTTCACAAACACACAATGATCGGCTGTAGTCCTTTGGTATCCCTGCCCTATCATGAAAGCATCAAACTTCTTGTACCACTGCCTCGGAGCTTACCTCAACCCGTACAAGCTTTTGTTGAGACGACATACAAGCTTTTCTTTCCCCTTCTCTTGGAACCCATCTGGTTGCTCCATGTAAATCTCTTCTTCCAAGTCACCATGCAAGAAGGTTGTCTTCACATCAAGCTGTTCAATCTCAAGATTCAAACTGGCCGCCATCCCAAGCACAACTCGGATCGAAGACATCTTTACAACAGGAGAGAATATCTCATCAAAGTCTACGCTATTTCTCTGATTGAATCCCTTCACAACTAATCTACCTTTGTACCTCAGTTATGAGCTGTTCTCACTTGTTTTCAGTCTGAACACCCATTTATTCTTGAGTGCTCTCTTTCCCTTAGGCAGCTTCACCAGGTCATACGTATTATTCTCATGCAAGGATTTGATCTCATCTTGCATGGCTACTAACCACTGATCTTTCTGCTCATGACTAAGAACCTCTTCATACGACTCTGGTTCTTCCCCATCAGTAAGCAACAAATACTCATGAGCACTGTACTTGGTGGAAGGTTTCTTGTCTCTAGTGGGCCTCCTTGGCTGGACAGGAGGTGATGAAACCGGTGGTGTCTCTGTTTCAGAAGTAGGATCATCATCAAACTCACCATTTTGCTCTGTCTCAGTTCCCCCTTCATGAGAATCATCTGATCGTGGAGGAACTAGATCTAGATCAACAGGAATCTCAGGTGAAGATTCTGGCATCTCGCCCTTTCCCAAATCATCAATGGTCTGGTCTTCAAAGAAGATCAAATCTCTGCTTCTGAAAACTTTCTTCTCTACAGGATACCAAAATCTGTACCCAAAATCATCATTGCTATACCCCAAGAATATACACTGCTTGGATTTTCCATCAAGCTTCGACCTTTCGTCTTTGGGAATATGAACAAAGGCACGACAACCAAAAACTCGCAAATGTCCAAATGAGACATCTTTCCCTGTCCAAACTCGTTGTGGTAAATCACCATCCAACGGAACTGAGGGAGATAGGTTGATCAAATCAACTGCTGTCTGCATGGCTTCACCCCAAAAAGATTTAGGCAGCTTTGCATTGAAGAGTATACACCTAACCTTTTCAATAATAGTTCTGTTCATTCTTTCTGCCACGCCATTCTGTTGCGGAGTCTTCGGAACACTCTTCTGAAGTTTAATGCCATGGTCTCGGCAATACTTCTCAAACGGACCCCTGTACTCACCACCATTATCTGCTCGAACACACTTCAACTTCTTGCCAGTCTCTCGTTCAACTCTAAGGTGAAAGTCTTTGAACACATCTAATACCTGATCTTTAGATTTCAAAGAAAAACACTAATCAATGAAAGTAACAAAGTACAATGTTCCACCCAACGACCTATCTTTCATGTAACATACATCTGTATGAACTAACTCTAGAGGACTGGACTTTTTAGATGGAGGAGAATTTTGAAAGGAAACCCTATATTGTTTACTATAGATACAATCAACACAAGGTTCTAGAGTAGTACCTTTCACCTCAGGGAGAAATTGCTTCTTACCAAGAATCTACAGCCCCTTAACACTTATGTGTCCAAGCCTTCTGTGCCAGAGATCAATGGAGGCATTATGAGTTGCATTCACCTCTCCATTCTTTAACTTTGCGTTCAACACATACAAAGAGTTCAACTTCTTTCATCTAGCAATAACAAGATTCCCTCTGGTAATTGTCCAACGGCCACCACCTTCAGTGCTATGATAACCCTCATCATCGAGTTTTCCAACGGAAATAAAGTTCAGACGCATATCCGGAACATGTCTGACATTTTTCAAGACAAGAGTATAACCTATATTCATTACCAATGATACCTCTTCCATGCCGACAACATCGCATGAGGCTTGATTGTCCATTCTTACACGACCAAAATCTCTAGGTGGGTAAGAGGTAAAGAAGTGTCTATGAGGCGTCACATGATAAAACGCACTTGAATCACCGAACCAATCACTGTCGTGACTCACAACATTAATTGTATCATCATCACAGTACACAAATACATCACTGGTAGTTACTACTGCAGTAGTTTCATCATCACTTGATTCATCCTTCTTGCCTTTACCTTTTCTCGCTACTAGTGCTCTCTTGAGAACCCTGCACCCCCTCTTAAAGTGTCCATTCTCTTGACAATGGTAGCACACAACATCTTTCTTGGATTTAGACCGTCCTCTGGACTTGTCATTCCGATCACGTGGCCTTCTGTTTTTACTTCTCCCTCTTCTATCTGACTTTTCTGTTACCAGAGCATGCGACACAGACTCAATACTCTGCTCTTTTCTTCTGACTTCTTCATTCATCAAAGTCTCTTTGACCTGATCCAAGGTCAAGACACCATCCTGGGTTGAATTACTGATTGACACTACCAAAGTGTCCCAACTGTCTGGAAGAGAACTAAACAATAACAAAGCCTGCACCTCATCATCCAACTTTAAACCTACATTCACTGTCGGGTTCAACAAACCCTGAAACGAACTCAAGTGCTCATTCATGCTAGCACCATCTTCGTACCTCAACCTGGTAATCTGTTTCAGCACAGATGACTTATTGATGCCGGGATTCTTCCAGTACATATTCTGGATTTTCTCTCAAAGTCATCAGCTTTTGTTTCTCCCGAAAAGTGATGAAACACACTTTGATCAATCCACTGTCGAATATTACCAACAGTTTTCCTGTGCATATCAGCCCATTTTTTATCAGTCATATCACTTGGCCTACCTTCATCCCCTAGAACAAGATCAAACAAATCTTTGCAATACAACAAGTCTTCCATTCTAGGTTTCCACATATGATAATTGGATGAAGTCAATTTAATCATCGTACCAGTACCCGATGACTCTTCCATTTGATTGGTGTAATACCTCAATTACCGAACCGTAGCTCTGATGCCACTGTTGTAGCGGAAAGGGTATAAACACAACAAATCATCAGAAACGATTCCCTAGAAAAACTCCTTTCCTACTACCGATAAAATAGGACAACCAACCCAACAAGCAAATAATTCAAGAACTGATAAAATAAAGGAGACACACGAATTTATGTGAAAACCCAAATCGGAAAAAACCACGGGACTGTAACAACAGTCAAATTTCCACTATCACAATAATGGAAAACAATCTTCACCAATCGGTGGATACACAGGATTTCACTCAAAGGTGGATTACAACATACTCTTCCACACACACATTCTAACCAAAAGAGAGTTAAACCGAAAACTAAACCCTAACTTTCTTTCTTTTTCTCTCGCACAAAACCCTTGCGCGACTGCCCTAATTTTCCTTCTCTCTCGGCTGAAAAACATGTCCAAATTGTGCACAAAGTCTTGCTTTTATAGGCATAAAAAACAAAACCCAAAACCCAATAGAATTGGGTTTTCTTTTCTCGGTAAAACACCCATTAGTTTTTGGTTTTAAAATCTTGCTGGGCCACCAATTGGGGAACCGGCCCAACATATACTCAGTTTGAACACCAATTAAAGGTAACATTTCTAAATTCTTACATCTTATTATAAACTTATAGAATCCAACTCGGTGCCTATCAGTAGCAGTTATCTTTATCATTGTACATATATCAGAATCCAACCCTTCTTTATTTAATTTTTTTTTCTAACATAAGATATCATAGATAATGGTAAATTACAATTCGTCTGGGTATGCAATCCTATAATGCCGTGGTTAATCAACCAAAATATACTTGGTGGAACCGAATCCAAACGTATTTCTTTATTTTTGTTTTTGTACTACAATAAAAAAGAGGCTTAGGTTTTGATCAAAAACATAAGTTAACCCTTTTTACACACAGTTCTTTTTCCTTATAGAAGCTGAAGTTCTTTTGCGAAACTATTACATTACGAGAGAACATTGTAACAGACTGTTTGCCTACATTAAGCAAAGTTTGTTTAATGAAGGTATATTATGCAAACTAATGGTGTTAGAAGGTGTGCGCAGCAAGGGTTTTTACTACCCGAATGGCTAAAGAAACAAATTAGAGGAGGAAATCGAGTACCGATCATTCATAATTGTTTCTCCGGAGTTGTTGACGAAACCCGTGTACCAGTGAAGCCCAAGAACTTCTATCTTTTTCAATCTAACACGAGAATTTTCCGAAACAAACCATCACGTAGTTCAAGATTTATTCTTCTTTTAAAGAAAAAAATTTTACTATAAAAAAAAAGTAACACGCCTAAAATCAACTTAATATTACGAGAGGATATGATATTCCACGCTTCTTTGTATGACATTGGTCTATCTAGAAATGCTAGGTGATTTTACACTAGATTATACAGCGTTGTTTGAAAATTGAAGCCCAAAAGCCCCAAATGAAGTTAGAATAAGTGCAAAACACATTTGATTAGAGGAAAGAAAATGGTTCGAATGTGATTATGACATTTCTTAAAGTCAAGAGTTACATGAATTATTGTAGTGCTGCATGTATGTGTGCTTTTTTCTTTTCTTCTTCTTTTTTTTTTCTTTTTCTTTTTTTCCCGTAGTTCATAATCGTATTTTTATTTTTTCCCTTTTATGTTTATATCAAAAGTAGATTTGATGATTTAATAACCAACATATCAGATGTAAAGATGAGAACATAACACTCAAATTTTGGTTTTGCTTGATTTACGAGATGGACAATGAATTTTGGCCCTCACAATCTTTGTAAAATGTATTGCATCAGAACCAAACTACGGTTTTTTAGTATTACATTATTGTATCATGTAGGTTCTTTTACATTCAAATGAGTATTTGATGTTTTGTAAGACGCATGCTCATTACTTTTCTTTTAAAGTTGTCTTAAATTACTAAGTCGCCATTCCGAAATTTCTTTTTTTTTTTTTAATTTTGCCCCCTTTTCTTTTTACTTATGAGTTTTATATTAAGTTTTTTTTTTCGGGGGTAAAAGATATTATATCCACGAAGTTCAATATGTTGTGTCTTTCTCTTTTTAGTTTTATTGAAGTCTCTATTCTTGCACAATATTTTGACTAGTAGTCATTTCTTGTAGCAAATTTTCCAATTTAAGTGTTCACTCTAAATGCTATTTGGATAAAGGGTTAGGAGACATTGTAATTTTTTGTCGCAAAATTTTATGAATAATAAATAAAAATGGGGCAAAAAGTGAAACACTAGCAATTGATTTTTCATATACTAAACAAATAAAACTTATCAATATTTACACCAATAATACATTGAGTTAAAAAAAAATTTTGAATATTCCAATTATGTAGTCTGCAATTCGGACCAACAATTTGGAATTTTTTAAAGTGAAAGGAAAAATTATTTAATTTCCCATTTTAGAAACACAAACCCAAAAAAAAGCAAAAGAAAAAAGAAGGAGAAGAAGAATTTCAAATTTATAACGTAAATAATGCTCCAACTAAAATTGGGACCCTTGATTTAATTTCTTCCACACCACATATTCCACTTCCAAGTAGCGAAGTTCTACTCTAATCTCTACTAGATGCTTGTCTTGGGCGAATGCCCGAATAACTACTTGTGTAAATAAAGAAGATAATATTTTCAAAACAGAATAAATATCCTTTTATAATCGTATCGTATGGGAACACAGTAAAGGGTCATTGCCCTGAGTATATGTTTTAACACAATCATATATTATTTTTTAGAGTCTTAATCTGTACCGTTACAGGAGCCCAGTTTAAAAAATTAATATGTATTTGAAGGGGAAAAAAAACTAACAAATGAAGAGATTAGCCCAAACAATTTTCAACATTCACTTCTTGGTTATTATTAAAATTTTAATATCTCGGGAAAACATCTCATTGTACAAAAACTGTAGTGTCTCAGTCGGCGATTTCCCGACCGACTAACACTTTATCATGTTCTAGTAAATTTCAAATGATTTTGTACTTTTTCATTAATATTAATAAGAAAAATATATTATTCAGTGCATAACAAAGCCCGAAGGAGATCAAAGACAGAGTAATTTGAGTGGTCAAATCAATTATTGACGAACTGTCAAGAAGTGAAAAATTCTTGGGTTGGCTAAAAATCAAGTTTTTAACGCAGTAAGCATTGCCGTACAAACTTTTATATTCATATGAATCAAAATCTAGTTAAAATTTTTCTTCCTCTTCTACCATATGAACAATTCAGCATTTTATTAACCTTCATTTCCAAACCATCGGAAAAATATAAGGCCCCGTAGTTACGATTTTTTCTTTCGAGCCTTCCTCTGTAATTGTAACTTCTTCCCCCCGATTCTTGATTGTTGATATTTTTTTATTATTATTATGGTGATAATATGGCTATGAATAGGTTAAGTTTGATTTTCAATTAATGATTACATGAATTGTCTTGGGTGATATGTGGATGATTTGATCGTGTTGTTTTCTAGTTGATAACGATGATTCTAACTAATTTGTAGGGATTTGAATCAATGCGCATTATCGTTGCTAAAAGAGAGGCATAATTACCTTCTTAATCAAATTATTTATTTGATGTTTGAGTTAATCTAAATAAATGATTTAAGGGGATTATTTGACAGTTGATTTTATCAACTCAATGTTGTTGTTTTAACTTTTAAGTGAGCTATAATTAAGGAATTAGTATGTAGCTATAATTAACGAATTTCTTTTTTAATTTATTCCATCCTTTTTTTTTCTGAATAGTTAGAGGGTCATATGTCAAAAATGATTTTGTACTGAAAATAACCTTTGGGGGGAAAATTTTTATTGTTTTACTGACACATCAACAGTATGTATGTTGCTCTAATTAAAAACTATATATATATATATATATATATATCTATAAAAGGAGAGTTTTCAATCGGACACATGGCGTAAAATTAGATAGGCTATTCCACATGGCAAAAAATTAGATAGCCAAGTCCACATGTCGTAACCACATCGCTCCATCATTTAATAGTAATTTTATAATGTTAAATTGTAAATTTATAGATAAAACTAAATTAATTAGGAAAAATTACCCCATGGTTAAAAAAAAGTGACCATAAAATATGCGAAAATGGTATAAAGTTAATAAAATCAAACAACACGATGAATGGGCTCCTTTTAGCTCACCTCGTTTTTTTTCGTTCACCTAATAATAATAATAGGAATATTTAAATTATATAATAAAATCACCCAAAAATGGTAGAAAAAATCGCTTTAAAGGAAAATCAATAGGACCATCAAATTTATAGAGTGATCACCGAAAGGTAGTAGTAGTAGTAGCAATAATAATAATAATAAATAAATAAATAAATAAAATATTAATATTAATAATAATAATAATCTTTATATTCTTTATATATTAAATGAAAGTTTTCAATCGGACACATAGTATAAAATTAGACATGGTAATTCATATAGCAAAAAATTAGATACCCAAGTACACATATCGCAACCACATCACTCAATCATTTAATGATAAATTTTTAATGTAAAATTATAAATTTATAGATAAAACTAAATTAAATAAGAGACTACCCCATGATAAAAAAAGAAAGGTAATAAAAAAATTTAAAAAAAAAAGTTCAAAAAGTAAACACCGCATGTTGACAGCATAGTCCTATACACCTTGTGCTCCATTAATATATACATATGCATAATATTAACGTATAGAAAATCCAAAGCATATTGAGAAAAAACATATATGCATAATAATAATAGTAATAAATCTAAAGATAACCAACTAAAATATATTAAAAAATAAAATTGATATAATAAAATAGTGACCAAAAAGAAACATAAAAAAAAATTCAAAAAGTAAACTCCACACGTTGACAACATAGTCCTATACATCTTGTGCCCCATTAATATGTACATATGCATTATAATAATAATAATGTATTAAAAAACCAAAAGCATATTGAGCAAAAACACATATGCATAATAATAGTGGTGCAGAGAAAGTGAAGACTTTAGTGTAGTAAGTGATGTGTATTTTACTCATTAGTCAACTTTTAAGAGGTAGTTATTATCCTCACATGAACTACCAATTATACATTTAGACATTATTCAGTACATCACTATGATATTTCACTATACTTATAATTTTCCTAATCCAAAGATAACTAACTGAAATAAAAAATTAAACTGATGTAAAGCAAAAAAAAAAAAATCGACAACCATGATGAAAAAAACCAATTCACTGATCAATATTGATTTATATAGTTATGTGCTAAAGTGTAGCTATTAATGTATTTTTTCAATTTTTTATTGGTTAGTGTATTTGTTTTTATTTCAATTTGGTGCTTTGATTGTAAATTTTTTAAAAGGTAATATATCTTTTGTCCCTCTAATAAACAATAGAGAATGCTAATAAATGATTATCATTGATTATGTTATGTAAAAATTAGAATAATAATAATACTAATACTAATAATATAATTATATATTAATTGGCCAGATTTTTAACAATATTAGTGTTATTCAGGTCGCGCGTTGCACGATAAGTACTTCTGGAATCATATTTCGTTATTATTGTTTCATTAAATATGTTAGGATCAATATAGAGTTACTGAATTTTTTTAGACAACTAATAGTTGACGAAAAAATGTAAACTTATGTTGTTTTTATTGAATTACCTATTAAGGAATTGAATTATGATTGCGTGTGTCTTTGCTCAGAAATTGAAAAGTATAAAGGATACATCAAGTGAATTTATTTGAAATTGTTTATTAAAAAAGAGATACATGTACTTTTAGCATCTAAAACATCAGTCATCTTTGCTATTTAATTTTCAAATCGAGCATAGATAATACCATTTCCCTTAACCATAGATGACAAGAATGAAGTATAAACGCATTACCAGTTCGTTTATTATTTACTTTTTCGAATGATTTTGCTTAGTCCTGGTTTGAGAAGATGTTTTTTTCAATATTAGTTAAAATGCTTATTTTAGTAAGTTTTTTCAAGGTTGGACTCATTTTACTGTCAACAATAGGAAACAAAATGAATTTATTAACAACCAATTAAATGAAACATTTTACAATAAAATACAAAATTTACTCATTTAAAATGACTTCATTAGTGATCAATGTGTCTCTTTTTAAGTTTTTGCTATTTTTTTTGTTTGTAACCATTTATGATTCTTGACACATAAGTGGGAAAAAAAAAAAAAAGAGGTGACTGGGCGTTGCACAGTAAGTGGCTTTCCCGAGATGATTCCTCTGACTAAACCAACAATAACCATATTAGAGAGGGCTTTTGCCACATAGTGTTGAGCAACCAGCATGGATCATCATGATTCATGAATGACTGATGTGCATATGAGAAAATTGGAAATTGATTATTTCAGGCCAAGATATGGGGTTTCGATCTTCAAATCAGGTGTACTTCTTACAATTCAAATTTAGACATCAATTGCATAGTACTCCCTCCGTCCCAAAATTATTATCCACTTTGAGTTTTCATTTCTAGTACAAATTATACTAAAAGTGAGAATCCAAACTAGACAATAATTATGGGACAGAGGGAGTAATACATTATCCATGTTACTCTTACACCATATAATACAACTTATAATATTAGTAACTATGGGAAATTAATTATTAGGTTTGTATCCAATTGAAAATCATTAGATCATCTTTGTGTAACTCAACTCTGCAATATTTGTAATAGAAGAAATCACAGGGCACAACAAATTAATGTTATCGTCACTGAAGTTTGTCTTCTGTAATCTCCAAGCACTATATTCAGATACAATTTTAATGAGATACTGCGGCAGAAGGAACCCGATTCACTACCGGACACAACCGTGTGATTTTCAAGTTATCCAAAGAACAAATCGCCGCCCTGAAATCCAAATCCAAGGAATATAAAATTTAAAATTTCCAGCAAATTTCTTTTTCCTCGACTTTTCTTTATTATCTAATTAAAATTTAAAAAAGGCCCAAAAAGTCAACGCGAATGTTTAAAATGAAATTTCGCATGCTTACCTAATGTATACATGCAATAGATCACATCAGTGTAAGAGTACTTGTAATTTTAAATCAATTATATTTGTATTGCATTTCAACGTTGTAACTATGTATTAAGGTTGGATCTTGCAAACACAATTTTCACCCTCAATATAAAAAGTTTAACCATCCAAACCTGCAGGGAGGTTCAGAGTCTTGTCCAAAAGTCAGGTAGTAACTCTACTGCTCTTTTTTGGAATTCGGAGAAAAACCCAAGTGAAGATGATGAAAATTCAGGGCATCTGTGATGGTCAATATAGAAGTCATTGCAATTCCCTTTAGCCGCTTCATTAAAAGACTGCTATGCCAAGTGCCTAATCTTGAATGAGCCCTTCTCAAACTCTTTGTTCACACGGGACACAGTGAAGTAGATGGCCACGGTGTAACACATTAACTAAAGCAAGCATTCGATCATAGATTCGGAAAACTTACACAAGCAAATCAGTGCAAGTATCTTCTTTAGAAAGGTAGTTATCTCCTCTAAAAATGGAAGAACCTGATGTAAGACATAAAACTTGAAAGTTCAAATGGAGGCCAAGGATTCTGCACACAAGCAAGCCCTAGCTCTGGGATTTGGAATTTGCAATAAATAATATCATCATCATTTAATTTATGTATAATTCTAACACAATCCATTCACAAGTGAGTTCATCTCTATCTCTGCACTTTTCCCTAAGTGTTGTTGAATGACTTTTCGCAAAAGTGAATACCTTTTTTTAACTTAATCTTTGCAAAAGTGAATACCTTTTGGCTTTGAATATACAAGAAAAAAATACTAGTTAAAAAAATTTGATCATTACTGCGATGAAAGACCAACAAAAAATGCTGCTATTAGATGTGACTATTTATTTTTTGTGATGATTTGATTGAAGAAATAAATCAAAGGTTTTATTCATAAATAACATAAATTATTAGTAGGAATGAAAGAAAGTATGTTTGCTGTAGTTCATTTTTGATGTTGTTATTTTTGAAACTTAAGCAGTAATGATCAGGGAAAATAATGCAAAGATGAGAGCTGTGATTACTCAATTAGGTGGAAGAGAGAAAAAAACGAACGAGCTTTCAAGGAATATTAACAAAAGGAGATTAAACTAAAATGACAAATAAAGAAATACCAGATTAATCAATAACAATCAGTTTAGTAGCCATGTAATTTTGAGCTTTTAACACTTTCGAAATTCTCTTCAAATCCTATGTTTTGTCCACCGTATGCTCAGACTCAAATTAGGCCAAATTTCCAAACTTCTAAAACCATCAAACTCCTATGAAAAACCATGTATACTCCCCCCCCCCCCACCTGTCACATTTATTTTCCTCTTATTTCAGTGGACTCTCAATACTCACAAAGTGATTCAACAAAAATGTTGCTAATACTATTGTCCCTAATCTTCAAACCTTTTATGAGAAAATAAACAAAGATCGCTCTGCGAAAAACAAATATTCTTTCACCAGGTCAAGCTTTCAGTTGATTTATATTTCAATTTTGCCTAACAAAACTAAATAACTCAGCCGTTTATTTACATCAAGCAGAGGGACCAAGCCAAATCTGGAACATAGAAAACTCATCCATCTTGAACAATATATGCATATATATATAATGGGTTGCTGATTTGTTTCGTGCAGATACTTAAAGAAATTGTTTTCACAATAAAAAATATTAATCTTTATTTGTAACACCAATGAAAGCCACAAATCAATAGTTCTTAAAACCGATGATTATGTTGATATTAATTACCTGAAACTTTCACTTCGAGGTTCTTGGAGAAAGTAATCTGCATGCTGTTTTTGGTGTCCTGGGTGATCTTCTTGGCTTCCATAATAACCTCGCAGATTCCTGAAAATTTGAAACCATCACTAAGTAGATATAGATTGGGGTTTCTGAATTCAGCAGTGGTTAGGAAAAAGGAAAAATGAAAAGTAAGCTTTTATCACTAACTACTAGAAACCCATTAAAAGAAGTGGCTAATAAAAGAAGGGAAAATAAGAACGGGCAAAAGATATCATTTTAGCTGAATAAAGCACAAAATTAATAGTACAAAATATACTAAGCAGAACGGAGGGCTTACATTGCAAAGATCTCCAGCACCAAACGAACGACTACCTTTGTGACCCAAAGTAAATCAGCTCTATGCACCACACAACACACTCAAATACATCAAACCACGATACCAGAATCAAACACAAAAGAAAAAAGAGAAAATCAAAATTAATTTTGATTCCATAAACAAAAAATTTCATAATGCATCCGAAACAAATAGAAAGTTGAAACTTGAAATCATTTTATCCTTTGTTGAAGCAATCACTTTATCAAGATTCTTTTTTCCCACAAAGCACCATGCACATACAGTGTTAGAACTAATATCATTTTATACTTGGCACTGAAATATTTCACATATTAGTCCGCAGAAATTTCATCTTGTAGGAACCAAGAACCAATGCACATTTTTGGAACAGTACGTCCAAAAAAGAGCTAAATTACCATAGTTATTATCCAGAGATCATAAATTCAATATTAGGAGCAGTGTCTAAAGATGCAAAAAATGAACCCCAATTACCTCTCTTCTTGCTCTCTTCTAGGCCCATCAGATATCCACGCCCCCCTCGCCACCTACACCGTCTCAGTCCACAACGCGGCCGCCGGTGCCGCGGTCTCTGGCAAACCCGTTCATAGATCTGATGGTGGCCAATTATAATAAATCCGGCATCGAGCATCTCCAAAACCCAATAATGGCGAATCGGGGGCAACCCGACTGGTGACTGGGAGAATGTATCTCCAAATCGGCAAATCGTTCGTCTGAAGGAAACCAAAAAGGAATAACACCCGGGAGCCAAAAAGGAAAAACAAAGTACAAAAAGGAATGCCAAAATTTTGGAAGACGTCGCCGCGGCATCGTCGACATCAACAACGAAGAAGAAGAATCTATTCTTCACCAAGGTCGGCTTGACGATTTTCTTTCCGAGTTCCCAACTGAATTGAAGAAGAAAGGACGACGAAGTTGTTGCAATTTGGGGTGTAATTTATTTTAACCCGCGTGCTTAAAAGCGACTTCGTTTTCACAGTCCGGGGTTTTAAAAAATCCCCTGATCAAACGTCATCGTTTTTCAGTCCAGGGTCTTATTTAAAATTCAGAAAAAGATGGGGAAATCCAATATATTAAATTACGACTTTATCCCCACTTAAGTCGTGGCGGTGAAATTTATATAGACCGTTGGATCGAAACGGACCAGATCTCATCTGTAGATGAATATTTTTCACTCAATATTTTCCACTTAATATCTTTGTCCTAAAGACTTTATTCAAGTACTAAGATAAAAATATATTATATTATATATTATACCATATAATATGATAAATGATTACTTATCAATTAATATAATACAGTAATATATTCATTACATTTTTTTCATATGATATAATGGTAAACTACGTTAATGTTGTGATGATAAAACAAAACATAGAGATTAATAGGGAGAAAGTATTCTAAAATGAGAATAAAAATAAAGGTATTTGTGGAAAACAAACAGTAGAAGAAAAGTATATTGAAAAACTAAATATAATTATATGGATAAAAAATTATGTCAAGAATAAAAAAATATAAAAAACCAAGATAATAGTAAAAAATGAAAGAATTATTATAATGTTGTCAGAAAAGTAGTTTTAAAACTAGGTTATGAAAGTTAGAAAATAAAAAGGTGAAAACTATGCAACCAAGAAAATAAAATGAAGTAAAAACTATATTAGGAAAAATATATGAACGCACTTCTAAAGAAAAGTTACAAAAGTTACATAGAGAGATTAAAAATAAAAGTAGCAAAAGGTATATAAATAGATGGAAAATAAAAATAAGTTTATGGAAAGAAGTAATTAGAAATATTAGAGTGAGAGTTTAAAAAATATGACCTAGAAAATATTTAGAGAGGTCATAATAAAAATTAATAAAATACTTTTAAAAGATATAAAGACATAAATCAACAAAAACACATTCACACTCACATTCACATTATTGATTTCGAATAATGAAAATTACTCTAAATCTACTTAGATCATAAAACACATTCACACTAAAAAGTTACTCAATTTCAATTTATATCATTCATATTATTTTTTTTTACGTATAATCATTAAATCATTAAACTCATATATATCTTGAACAATCCGTACAACGTGTGGGAAAAACACTAGTAATACATTAGTTAATTATTTAATACATTGGTAAATTCAATTATACCAATAACGCAATAATACATTCTTTTGAGAAATAAAGATAAATTCATTAATTTACTAGAAAACATCTAGCTGGATTGATAAAAGCAAGATACAGCCATAAAAACACAACTTACAAATGCTATTGTTATGTTTCACTACATGGATAAACCTATACTGATCTACCCCATAAAATAATGGTTGCACCACGTATTAGATTTTTAATCCGGTCAAGGATATAACTATAACCTTCGGTTGAAACCCCCAAATCGTAAACCTAATAATAATTAGATCTATTATGACTGAATATTCCTGGATCATGCTTGCCAAACGGACGAACTTCAATAAAGCCTTCGTCGCCGTACCTGCATACATCACCGACGAAACCGCCATCATACTAGCAAACATCAACAAGGATGCTGCCGTCATACTTGCAAATATCGATAAAGATGTTGCCGCTATACTGTAGATAAATAATCTACAAGACGTTTATTGAAACTAAATTAAAAACACAATAAAAGACTAAAGGAAATGAGTACAATTATTTCTCCCAATAATACATTGAGTTAATAATAATAAAAAATTTTGAATGTTCCAATTATGTAGTCTGCAATTCGAACTAACAAATGGAAATCCTTAAAATGAAAGGAAAAATTATTTAATTTCCCATTTTAGGAACACAACCCAAAAAAGCAAAAGAAAGAAGGAGAAGGAGAATTTCAACTTTATTTTTTTTATATATATACCGAGAAACTTAGAATACAAGAGGAGCTCGATAGTGAGTTGAACTAGGACTACCTAGTTTATCTAGGATTATATCGAGGGTATTGACAAAACGTACTCAGGGGATAGGCAAGGCCTAGTTTAGCCAGTGAATCGACTGTTGATGTGGGAAATTCCACGGTCCAAGGCCGGTCTAGGACTAGGAGCTTATAAAGTGAAGAATTTCATTTTTAACGTAAATGATGCTCCACCAAAATTGGGGTTCAATTAAAATCTTCCAAGTCCACGCCACATATTCCTCCTCCAAGTTCCACTCTAATAATTCCAGTGGACTGACGCCCAAGTCAAGTCTTTTGTTGACTTCGTCCACTTTGAATGTTGATAGATAGTGGCCCGATTATGCATTTTGGTTCCGTTTAATTTGATCGTTTTTAGTGTAGATTTAAAAAGATTTCTCTCTCAAATAAGTACTAGGAGGAGTATATAACTATATATTTGTAGTTTCCCTCTCTCTTGTCTGACGTTTGATCACTTAGTTGGTCTTCTACTCTTCTCCATCAGCTCAGCTGAAGGAAAAAAAAATGAGACTTCTTCTTATACTTCTGCTTTACTTCTTGAATTTCAACCATTCTTTGTCAGAAATAATCTTTGAAGAAAGGTTTGAAGGTGAAAATCAATGACTCACTCAGAATTGTTATCTTCTTCTTTTCTTTCTGAAAAGGGCAAAAAAAAAAAAAAATCAGCTAAAAATTTCCAGTTTATTCAAGTTTCTTGCTAATGAATTTTTTTGAATTCTTTGTAATGTTGATGAACAGACGGGTGGAAAGATAGGTGGGTTTTATCAGATTGGAAGAGAAGTGAAGGGAAAGCTGGGACATTTAAGCATACAGCTGGAAGGTGGGCTGCTGACCCTGATGATAAAGGTGCTGCTTTTTTCTTTTTGATCCTCCAATTTCTCCATATGTTTATTTCTTTATTACTCAATGGTCTTGTGTTTTATGCTTTGACTTCCATTTTACTGCAATTTTTTTTTAAATCTTCATAAGATGTTTCTATAAGTTTATGCTAGTTATGTAGTTAAAATTTTGTGACATTTTGTGGGTGAAGGAATTATGGGTATCATGAAGTAACAGATTAGAATATAGGAAAAAATAATTTCTCTTAGTGATGATGGAGTAACCAGATGGAATTTTTGTTTTGTTGTTTAAAGAATTTGTGAACTACAGAATCAGACCGACGTGGAGTGAGAATCAATTTCCTCTTTTAAGAGCTCTTTTCTTTTTAAATTAAAGTTGATAAAGGAAAGGATGGGAAGTAAGAAACGCGGAAATGAGGAGATTACGAGATGATGATAACTGTATCCTCATTAAAAGACAGGAACAAGACACCCTTGACCACTGGACTGTAAACGGTTCTAATTTCCAAACACACTAGATGAAGTTAATGAAATCTTGACTAAGCTGGAGGATGGGGAATAGTTAAGTTATAAATGCGACGTTGTGCTCTTTTTCCCTGGATTAGTTAGCTAGAACCAAATGTCATACATGCAAGTAGTCTTCGGAATGTATGATGGTGTGTAGTCTTATGTTCTTCTGGTTCCCATGGGATTAAGGCAGAACTAATCTATCCAAATCTGCAGGTCTTCAAACATACATTGACGCCCGGCATTATGCTATATCTGCTAAGATACCTCAGTTTAGCAACAAGAACCGGACTCTGGTGTTTCAGTATTCCATAAAGTTTGAACAAGATATTGAATGTGGAGGTGGTTATGTTAAGCTTATGTCTGCCTATGTTAACCAAAAGAAATTTGGTGGAGATACTCCTTACAGGTATTTATTTTAGTGTAGCTATTAATGCTATTAATTCTGCATTCCATGCGCAAATATAGGAAGCAATATATCAGGACACTGTACGTATCTATCTGTCTTAAAGGGGTAAAAGCTGAAAAACTCTGTTGTCTTCGAGGAAAATATGGAGATATTATGTCTTCTTTGAGGAAAGTATGGAGATAGTAAGTCTTCCGTAAAACAAAAGGCAGCAGACAATTTACCAAAACTTTTTCTGTTTACTCTTTGTATTGTACTGAAATAGAAGCATCCATTTTCCATCAGGTCTTTGATAATGGAACCAAAGAAATGTGCTTTTAAAATTCACTTGAGAATTGAAATACCAGCAGTGCTAAACAAAATTGTTGCACAGTGCCACAATGTACAGTTAACTAGTGTCATAAAGAGTTGGAACCCAAAAATTATACAGCTGGACTCAAATTTGCGCTCTTTAGTTTGGAACCAGTGTATGCCTTGTACAATGAACTTGATTTGCAATCTGAGGGAAAGATTGTAATTGTACAGAGTCTCGAATGATTTTAGCTTTCCAAGTTAGGGGTTGTAAGGTGTTTGACATCTAAAATCAATAGAGTATCCTGATAATGTCATTTGAACTTCTGAATCATTAACATAGTCAGTGAATCTCCGCCATGGTATTAAAAGATTGGGAGTTTTGTTTTCGTGTGAACCTTCTTGTTTCCTGGTTCTTTATTTGGCATAAGTTTGTGATGTTTCAGCTTATGAATCCTTTTTTACTTTCCATGCAGTTTCATGTTTGGACCAGACATATGTGGCACCCAGACCAAAAAGCTCCAAGTTATAGTTTCTTACCAAGGGCAGAATTATCCAATTAAGAAAGATATAGAGTGTGAAACCGACAAGTTAACTCATTTCTACACTTTCATATTAAGACCTGATGCTACATACAGTGTCCTGATAGATAATCGTGAAAGAGAGTCGGGAAGTTTGTACACCGATTGGGATATCCTCCCTCCACCAAAAATAAAGGATGTCCATGCAAAAAAGGTAATGCAGTAGCAACTTTGATGTATGTAATTTGGAATGGGTAGAAAACTCTATGGTGAAAAGTTTTCATCAATTCGAGCTTGTACTCCTACTCATGTTTACAGTCAGAGACAAGTCTTTTTGGTTGGTGCCCTACTTGAGCTCTTTAAGACATTAACATATTTGCTTTTCACAGCCATCCAACTGGGATGACAGAGAGTACATTACTGACCCCAATGATGTCAAACCACAGGTGCTACCACAATCTCTGGTCTTTTTCTTCGGAAATAATCATGTATCATTCTCAAACTTTTTCCAAGTAATATTGCATCCAAATTTTGCAGGGATATGACTCAATTCCAAAAGAGATACCGGATCCTAAAGCTAAAAAGGTTGGTAGACCATCCTATAATTTCCACCCGTACCAGATCCATTGATGCCTACCAAACACTAACATTGGAAGTCATTGTCATTGAGTACTCAAAGTACCCTTTACCATACACCTATATACACATACATTAGACATTTACTTCTGAGATTATCTCATTAGGTGACCTTAAAGTTTCAATTAGTGGTCTACAGAAATTGTAGTTTTAAACAAAATTGCAGCTAATGGGCTAAAAGGAAAAAAAAATGAATAACCAAATTAGTTTTCACCAAGGATTGCATGGAGATGCTGGACCTCCACTTAAGACAGAACTTATTTATTTGTGTCAGAACTTCTCCTTTCTTCTGAAACATGATTTTTCAATACAATGTGTTTGTTTCATCATCTATTAATGTAATGTATTAGAACTTCTTTTGATTCTGATGCAACAGCCTGTCGATTGGGATGAAGAAGAGGATGGGATATGGAGGCCAAAAAAGATACCGAATCCTGCCTACAAAGGACCATGGAAACCAAAGGTACTTGTGTTCAGATTCAACTTAAGAAAACTCATAACATGTAGCATATTTAAACATTTGGAGCATGGTGTGCAGAAAATCAAAAATCCTAATTACAAGGGGAAGTGGAAAATTCCTTGGATTGATAATCCAGGTTGGTTATTTTCTTCTTTTTTTTTTCCTATTTTTATTTTTTGTTTGGCGTTGAGTAAACCTGATGCTTGAGTTTCTATTTTTTGCGAAGTTTACTTTGAAGCATTGACAACAAAATGGGATTGCTGGGAACTCCCAGATGAATTGAAAAGTTTTCATGATATATTTTTAAGATTTGTTGATCTAATAATATAATAAGCTGTTTTGTCGGTGGCTGTGGGGTTTGCAGAGTGGGGGTATTAGTGGCTTAATGAAAACTTGTGCTTTTCTTCTGGTATTAAGGTTTTGTTGCTTTAAAATCTAAGTTACTTCACATATTCACTTCGATCAATCCACCATGATCTTATCTGGTCCACAACAACAACAATAACAACGTACCCAGATGTATGCAGCCTTACCACTCGATGCAGAGAGGCTGTTTAAGTAGTATGACCGATTTTGGAAAATAGTTACGGATTCTTTAGAGCTACATACATTTGCTACTTCCAAATAATCTCTGTCACCTGCACCCATAACAATTATTTTTGCAGAAAATTTTGACTGAATTGTGTTCACTCCAAAAATAAATAATAGCTCCTTGGAGGTATTCGGATCTATCTCTGCCCCTCGGGGTGATACCATGCCTTTCATACTCTACAGTTTTGCGTTTCCTGGTGGAATTATTTGAAACAGAGTCTTGTTCTTCATATCATAGGACATTAAGAAGGGATTTCATTTCTTTTGGAGTGCCAATAAACTCAGTAGGTAACTTTGTATCTTTGAGCCATTTTCTGTAGGACATAAGGTTTTCTCAATGCCCTGTTGTAGCCAAATTTTGCACGATCATCCTAGAAAGTGCTGGGTTTACAAAAAGCAGGACATATCATGCGTAATGTTGACGGTTGAAAGAAATACTAATGAAAGAGGGTAAGAGATCCAAACTATTAACGGGATTTTGAGATGCTTGTATCTGCATCATGGAAGTTCAAAATATCTTGTTCGTATGGAGAGAAAGCATAACAGATAAACACTTCTCCTGCACATCCTTTGAAAAGTTTCACATGTGCCTCTTCCTTTTTCCTTTTTGATAATCTGTCCCTTGTTTCTAGATGAAACAGGTTTGTCTTCCTAACATTGTTGTGCAAAATTTTAAACAGTTTTGTGAAGGGTTTTTCTTTTCCTCTTCTTCTTTATTGAACTGGTGATTTATCACCTATTGCTTGCCAAATAATTGTTTTTTATTTTTATTTTTATTTTTTTCTTTTGTTTTTTTTTTGTTTTTTTCTGTTTTTTTTTTTTTTTTTGGGGGTATATGGGGTTTACAAATCTGTGTGAGCCGATTATTGTTTCAATTCATTAGTTACCTTTTTGTTTCTATTACAACTCAACTACTCATTTATCTTCCTCTGTTCATGTAACCCATGCAGAGTTTGTAGATGATCCTGATTTGTATGTCTGGAAACCTATTAAGTATATTGGTATTGAAGTTTGGCAGGTAAGCCAAATGCTCCCCGTCTTTCTATTTTCTGTTCCTCCTTGGATCTCTTTTTTGAGGCTTTAATGGGAAACATACCTTCCGGATGGCTATTACTTCAATGGGCCATTTCTTTCAAGGTTTGCAATGAATGTAATCTTAAATTTTCTAAATTGTGTAGGTCAAAGCTGGTTCAATTTATGACAATATTCTGTTATGTGATGATCCCAAATATGCTAAAGAAGTTGTGGAAGAAATATGGGCCAAAAATAGATTGGTGAGTAGTGCTCTAGCAGCAGTTATAATTTGAATTGCGGTGTCTGATTATTTAACTTGACATCTTTGTTTCTGAAGGCTGAGAAGGAGGCATTTGAGGAGGCAGAGAAAATCCGATTAGCGCAAGAGGAGGTAATGATGACCTTATTAGGAGCCTATCAGTTTTGACCTGTATTCTTCTTCTACATTATGTGATAGCTTCATTATTCTTATACTGCAGCAAGGGAAAAAAGACAAAGAAGGTGAAAAGAAGAGAAACAGAGGCTGGAGGCACCATAAGAGGGTACTTCATTTTTGCTTTACTGTCTTTTACTTTTAAGGATAAAATTTAATATTGCCACATTGTGCTCTTTTCTGCTTCATGCTTTCCATCCTGCATTCTATACTTTCCACATTATCCGTGGTATGTGCACGCGCGCGGGAGAGGGGAATGTAATCAAAACTCAATTTTAATTTTCAAGTAGTTGTCTGATTTTTTTTTGTGTGTATATGTTCTCCTTGCACATTTAAATTAATTTATTTGTCTTATCCCTGAATTTTGCATTTCATTTCTCGTTTTGTAAAAACATTTTTCATTTCTAATACACGTACTTATACATTCTGCAGAACTTGCAGTACAGGATAAATTTGTTACATTTCTAATGCAAAACCCAAACAACAATTTTGTCAATGTGAATCCTTACTGTCACAGAAAAAAATTGGGGCAATTATGGATTCTCCTTTTAATTGCAGTTAAGTGTGTAACTTTGGTGGACAGCCAATTAATTACTTGATGAACATATTACTGATTTTCTTTGTTACGTTTTTCTAATTCTTTTGCTTTCCAACTTTAAATTTCGCAAATGCCAGCTACTTATTTGGTTGACATGTTGCATTGGAGGGTCTCGTAAATTAGCTTTTAGTAGAGATTTAATTTCTGGTACCATCTTCAATCCCCTTAAATATTTAATTTCTATGCTGCATAAGCCCTTTTGACAATGGCATGAAACAGATTTTGTACAGCCCTTATGCTGCGACTTGAGTTTTGACTTCGACTATATTAAAGAAAAGGTTCTGAACTCCATGTTGATAATTCAAGGTGTCTTGGTCTGTCTCATGCGTGATGTCTTTCTCTTGTTAGGAAGTATCTGAGGCATCAACCAAGTGACTTCAGATTCTAAACTCACAACAATCTATTGTTGACTAGCCTACATTAGTTCCCAAATGCCTGGTATGCCCCTTAGCATGTTTCACGAGAAATGGTTACCTGAGAATGAAACCCATCAAATAATGCTTGTTGCGGAGTTCCAGATTGCGCAATTCCCTTTTCCTTATAAGGTTGATGGTTTCAGCAAGGGTGAAATTGTTCATTTTGGATTGTTACTATTCACTGAATTGCGCCACATACATTATCAACTTGTCCTGAGCAGTTTTAGGTTGCCACAGTTAAGCAATTGATAACACAACGTTCACTTAGCCAGCTAGGTACATTAGATGGTGAAATGTACGGTCCTCCCTGGTTCTGTGCATTCTTCTTGAAGTATGGCCTTGAAACAGAAATTTTTTTCAGACCAACCTCTACTAGAACTCTAAAATTGTTAGTGACTTTCCATGGAAGTTAATGGTTCGAGGGAAGATTCGATATTAAATATAGAATTTGACTTGTTCAATCCCAATGTTTGACTTGTTATCTCAAGTCTTTTGGATAATTTTGCACGCGCACACTGACATCCGGACATATGGTGAGGTTAACAGGATGATCTTTATATTGCTCTGGGTTCAACAGGACACTACACTTATTTGTCTTTTTCAGTCATATTCTTGTTTCTGTTTCTTTATTATGTATCATTATTCTGTTAGAATTCTTAAAAATGTTCTCAAGTTGTGGAAATGATCTTTAGTGGTGATATGTCAGTTTGCTCATGAATGTCACTTTCTTGTTGAACTTCCCTTTTGTTGCTTTAAAAACATTCACCTTGTGCCTTAGAGACTTGGTGCCTATGCTTCAACTTCATATCCAGTTTTTTTAACTTGTTTGGTGTGATCTTGCAGTATGACCCTCCTGAATACATTGATGATGACTACCATGTAAGCTTCCATTTTGATCTCTTTACCCTCTTTTATCTACTTATGTGTTCATATTGTACAAGATTATATATTTTCACTAGAAAGTATAAAGGTGAACATCTTTGATACTTGTCACTGCTCTTCTGAACAAAATGTTTGCATTGTAACAAAACATCAGTAATTGGGAAAACCTCTTTTTTTTTTTTTTTGGGGGTGGGTGAACTATTTGGGTGTTAATTATTGCTTGATGCCGTTTCAACCCAAGGGTGTTGAGAATCTATTCTGCACTTAGTCATGAAATAATATTGACATGTAACTATCTATTGCACATCTCTCTTAACTCTTAATCTCTTATCAGTTCTGATTTACTGCTAGATCAAAATTTACTCTTTCTCGTTCTGTTTTGCTGCTAAGCAGAACGAACATTGTGATTGACTGCTAGATCAAAATTAACTCTTTCTCATTCTGTTTTATTGCTAAGCAGGATGAGCTTTAAGATATTCCGCATCCCTGTTGTGAGGTTGTCGATTGCCAGAAGGAAACCTCAACCTCTATGAGTGCCACTTCCAGATTGCCTGGGAAGTTTTATGATGTAATACAACACGTCTTCAAATAGAACCACCTCTAAAACTTCATTGAAGGCTCGCGTAAGTAGTTAAATTTTGATAACTATTTCCGGCCCTTGTGGAAACCTTTCATTTGAGGGTCTCGAGTCTATTAAAAAACGCTGCTTTGAATTAGCTTAATAAGACATGTAATTTATGTATAACCACCAATTTCCCATAGCTAAATAAACATAGTTATTTACGTGGAGCCTGGTGTAACATACTGTTTTACCAGAGAACAGTAACATTGTATTATCATTATGTCATCCTAGATGTAAATGAAACAATTGGCTGGCTCACCATTGCTCCAGAAATCTGGCAAGACAGAATGCGAATGAAGTATTAATTTCCCAAAACATGTTTGCATGTTTTCCTGAATTTCAATGAACTATTCTTTCCTTTATCCATAGAAGAGAACTGGCAATTGGTTGTATCAGAACCGTTCTATGATTTGAGGCCATTGTTGTTATTGACTGATGAGGGATCAGTTTAGTGGTTTTGTTGTCCACCAACGGGGACATATCTCCTGCTCGTGTTTGTGCTTGACACTGAGTTTTTTTTTTTAATTGTCAATGTAATTTATTTATCAAAAGTTTTTTTTTTAACATAAAAAAAAAACTTTTGATAAATAAATTACATTGACAAACAATGACTACATCAGTGATCATTGAAAGTTTCTATCAATTTCTTACTAAAAAATTAAAGAGTTTTGCATCAAGTACCATAGATAAGAAAAAGTGATATTCCCTTAAATTTTTCATTCTTGACCTCTTTTTAGGCATACAACATCACGACTGCATCAGTAGCCCTAAACCAAAACAGTAAGGATAAGAGTAAACTTTTATACGAAAAAAGGACTTTATGTAATTAACAAATAAAATCTTCAACAACTCCAAATTGACCAGCCAAAATAAGAAAAACTACTCCCCTCATAATAAGTTTGCCAAAACAAATTTCGGTGAACACAACAAATCTGGGAGAGCTGCGGTGTTGATTCTAGAACAAGAACAATCTCTACTTCATAGATGTTTCAAACTCAATTCAATATTCACAAGCATATTCTACAAGCTGCCTCGAAAATGGGAAACTTTAAATCAAAGGAAACAAGGGAAGAAGCAGGCTATGAAATGATATACTACTGCATCATCCAAAAGCAATAAAAAACCAATGACATTCTTCTACTAACTGGACAGCATATAACACACACATCAGTAATCAATCGTCAATTGGATCCTGAGGAGATTCAGCTTCACTGCGTTTGATTGTGATGACAGGGCATTCAGCATGCTTCCCACAAAATTCACTGACAGTTCCTACGAATACCCTGCAAAACAGCAACGGATACAGTCAACAAATCAACGATACCAACAAAAAAAAAAAAGACTTAAACAGCTCAAAACATAATACACCTCCTCCATGAATCTACTTTATGCAAAATAGAGGAAAGGAATGGAGGTCAGTGGCACAAATTAATTTTGCACAACAATAGCTAAAAAAAAAAAAAAGAGACAAAAATCACACCTCTGGAATGGACCAAGTCCCCTGCTTCCCACAACAAGTAAATCTGGTCTAACGCGTCGAACTTCATGGCAAATAACTTCTTTGGGATCCCCTTTCTTGATCCATGCCTCGCAAGCAACCTAAAACGAGGAGCATAACAATAGAGTGGAAGTTTGTGGTTAGAAGAGAAGCATAGGAAAGAAACTTATTTCATTCCCAGAGCAATAGGTGAAAAAGATAAATGGGCAAATACCCCATATTCGTGACATCGGTTCACAAAGTACTCCAACAGATGTAATCCTCGGATTTTGTCCCTACGATTCATATTTCTAAAATCATCTGGTGATGCAAATATGCTATCCATGTCATCAAAACCTAGCAAGCAGAACCAATTAAGAAGAAACACATCAGCAATTAACTTTTTCCGAAAAAAAAAGAACATAAAATTTAAGATCGAAGTAACTAGAAACACACAGTCCCTCAGTTAGTCCCAAAAAAGGCCTAAAGGGTGCAATCTCATATTTCATTGAATTTCTTCGATCCAAGTAAGATCCACGTTATCTAGTAAACACACCATTTCCAGTGCTAAACCCGAAAAAAGGGCCTAAAAGGTGCAATCTCATATTTTCTTGGCTTTCATACTGGGAAAAAAACAAAAAACAAATGACATCTCTTTTTAACATCTGATTTAAACTCCATATGAAACTGTGAAAAGTGAAATCTCCACTTATACTTGGGCAAAAGAAAAGAAAAAACAAATCAATTCGCCTTAAACTTTCTTGGTCCAACACTTCCTCACATTAGTTTCTCCTCAAAAAATATCCAACAAATGAACAATCATTCCTAGAAGCCATTTCTATCATCTTACATTGGTGAAGAAAAGAGTAGTACCAATGCCGAAGCATTCTTATATGACTTCCATATACACAGTATACTTGCAAAAGCTTCATGATCTTCATAGCGAACTACTCAAACTCATATGTTCTTACAACTATATTAATTGAAACCCAACTTTGGAACAGACCTTCAGGAATTACTTAGAGATGTTAAGGGTGTTTGACAGTTAACACCAATTATTACATTCAGAAAACAGGCACATGCCCCAGCATTACACTGATTTGACCCCCAGTCCAACAAGATGTAGATTTCAATCAAATGGTCCACAGGTACTACAACTGTATAATTCTGTAACCCCCAATAGAATTTATATTCACTCTAAAACCCAGAAGCAAAGGCGAACAAAATAACCAAACCCTAATGGATTCTCCTATTCCGCACAGGATGTAAACCCCAGATTAATCAAAGTTCCCTTTTTACTAAGGTCTCAAAATCGAACCCTGTGATATTGAAATCCAACTTTATTTCAAACAATTCAACCATTTATTTAGGAATCCCCACGACTAAGCGTAAATAGTTAAGAGTTCTGCAAAAGTCAAGCCGCAGTACAATAACCATGGCATGCTCAATTATGCAAATCAACGAAATTATTATTCAAAGAAAAGAGTATCTATACGTGCGCCAAAAAATTTAAGGCGATGATAAACAAGAATAAGAATCCGTACCATCTTCGTCGGGAACTTGAACATGGAGGAAAAGGAGTCTGAATCCAGAGGTATTGTCGCGAATGATCTTCTTGAGAGTCCATTCAAATGCTCCTCTGCTACTTATGGAAGCATGTGGGTATCCCTTGATCGTCGATTCGTTCACCCCCATCAGTATACGAGTTGGCTCGTTCGCCATTTTTATCGATTTCGACTCACTGAGTTCAAATTTCTTCTTCTTGGTTAATCAAGAAAGCAGAACCTTCGTGAACCTGATGATTCATTTAGCAGGTATATTTATATTTACCAATTGGGTGTAATGTCTTCCTCCATAAATCCACATTGTTATTAATTAAAAAAGTTTAAAAAAATTATTAAAGAAAAAAAATAAAGAGGAAATAGATTGAATTAGTCTCTTCTACGACAAGTTGAACTTCTGAAGAAAAGATAACAACTAAGATTATAAAAATTAAGGCTCGATTACCATTGTTGTTTGGAAAAATATTTTAATACGGGCATCATAAAGATGAAAATTATTATTACGGGTATGAGTTTTATTTGTTTACCTCATTTTCTTTCATTTTTACTACAAATGAACAAATCTCAGATATTTATATATATATATATATATATACACTAGTGATGTCTGGTCGCGCAATGCGCGACCTTAGCCCATTATATCTGTAGATCTTAGAAATGTTTGTATCTGGAAAAAAAAAATATTTTGTATTTGACCCGATATATTTTAGAAATATTTGAAGAATTTAGAAATGTTTTATAAGTGTGATGTTTGCATTTGGCATAAAAATAAATTGTATTTGGCCCGATACATTTTAGAAATGTTTGAAGATTTTAGAAATGTTTTATAAGTGTTACTTCTTGATCAAATATAAATAAACATGATCAAATATATGTCTTGAAGTAAATGCTAGACAAAATATAAAAATATCCTAATAAGTTTAAATATTAGTAAGATAATTTATTGATGTTCTCCATTGGTTGTGCCAAATCTATACTTAGTTTTGGAGATTTATAATAGCTTTGTAGTTAACTTCCTCCAACGGATATACGCTTAATTGTTGGAACTATTTCTTCTAAAAGTTTATAGGTAGTAAAATATCAAAAATATAATTTTGATACTGGTTAATTGTTGAAACTGGTTGATCACAAATATGAGAATGAAAATAATGTAAATTTGCATAGGTTTCAAGATATAGCGAAAAAGAACCACCTCACCATGGCAAATAAAAAAAAAAGAAAGTAAAAGATAGCCCATTAAAATTTGAGGTTTTTTTTCTGTAGGTAAAAATGATGTATAAAAACACAAATAAACGTAGAAACATCATTCCTTCCCTCTCCACCTCAAATTCATAAAAGGCTTCCCCATAAATTAGTTAGAAGAAGCGACCTGAACTATTTATATGATGAGAAACTAAAAAAAAAAAGTCCAAAAACCAAATCCAAAAATGTATATTCTTGAAACCCCGAACACAAAAAAAAAAACGCTTCATTTGCAAATAAAATTATAATAATAATAATAATAATAATAATAATAATAATAATAACAATTGGTCAACTGGAAGTATGAAACAAAATCAAAAGCAATTAAACAAAGAAAAAACACACTTCGTAACTGGCCATCTATGAATAAAAACCTGAGACTCCATAATTAAAAAAAGAAAACCACTCTAATTGAATGAAACATAAAAAAAAAATTTAAAAAACCACACTTTGTAATAAAAACCCAATTAATCAATTCAATCCAAACATAACTAAAATCATACAAAAATTCTAAGCAAACTAACCAAATAAGAAATCACATTATATTACCTGACAACGGCTACGGTAGCTGCAACGGATAGACACATAAAAATAATACTCCCTCCGTCCCAAAATTATTATCCAGTTTGAGATTTCACTTTTAGTATAATTTGAACTAGAAATGAAAACTCAAACTGGACAATAATTATGGGACGGAGGGAGTAGTAATAACACTATTCCTGAACGGGAAAAATAAAAAATAATAAAAGCCAAACCAATGATCTGTAATGCCACCATCACAACGGCCGAAGCAAGATCAATGAGAATTTTTTTTTTTCCTTTGTGTTTATATAGAGAGGTAAATAGAATATTTTTTGAAGTTGAAATTTTATCCGATTAGGATGTAGTTGATCATCACTAATAAAAATATTGAACATGCTAATAGGAAAGGAGTATATTTCACCACATACTCTCAATTGATGATTGATGAAGAATTTATTTATTTTTAATTGTGGAGAAGGGATTAATTAGGGAGTCGATT
This sequence comes from Oldenlandia corymbosa var. corymbosa, assembly GCA_949775105.1. Classification (NCBI taxonomy): domain Eukaryota; kingdom Viridiplantae; phylum Streptophyta; class Magnoliopsida; order Gentianales; family Rubiaceae; genus Oldenlandia; species Oldenlandia corymbosa. Next base: position 6,585,403 of record OX459123.1, read on the forward strand.
ATCGTGGAGATGGGGATGAAGATGAGGATTTGGATTTTTTATGAAACCGTAGTTTTTTTTTTTTGGGCGAAAATAGGAGGTGAATGTGAATTTGGACTGCATTTGACTTTTAAGTCTAGGAGATGTGGAAATAAAAATTTATTTAAAAAATATGATGTGAAAATGACACATGGAAAATGGTGGTGTTTTCTCTTAAGTGTGGTTTTTGTTTCTAATATAGTAAGATATATATGTTTTTTTTTTCTTCTCAATTTTTTTTATTCTAATGGCCCTATGCTAAACAAAACAAAAAAACCAACATTTCACATTCACTCCGCTCGACAATACAAAATTATAAAAAAAAATAATTGGAAGAAAGTAAATAACTAAATATTTTAGGATATTTTTTGTTTTTTCTACGATAAAAAAGACAAAGAAATAATTTTTATATTTTTAGATAGTAAGATTTAATTGGTTAGCAAATTATATTATTTTTTTAATTCCACTAGCCTATATTAAACTGACTATCATATATTTTATCATTTTATACATAAAATTAAAAAATTAATTAAAAATAATAATGGAACTAAAAATTCTAAAATAATAAAATAATTTTAATAAAGAAGATTAAAATAAATAAATTTTTCTTTATAAATTATTTTAATAAAATTTACTCTCACAAAATTTGTTCAGATTTAGTTTATGTTTACCACACTGATGCTTTATTTTTACCTGACTAACCACTTTTTAAATCAGTAAAGTTTGTAAGCATTCATTTTTTTTTTACCTTTTTTTATTGATGTAAAGAAAAGCATAAGGTAAATCAAATAGGATATAATTGATAAAGAAAATTAGGTTTGGCCGCCGCTCTCCCCCTTCTTCTCTCAACAACAGCCCCCAAAAATATGTCCTCTTCCTCCCCCAATCACCATTAATGGTGGTTGGGGGAGCTAAACCTTTCTATTTTTCTTAACATTTTCAAATTTTTAAGCCTTTTTTTCAGTGTTTCATTGTTTTATCAATGCAGCACTCAAACTAAATAGATCTGCGTTACTAAAAAGCAATAGATGCTCTAGCCACAACTCTTCCAATTTGCTCCAAAATAACAGTTGCTTCATCAACAAAATGCTGACTGCTGCTGGAGATCCACAGATCTGACTTCACAGCTCGGACCGATATGAATCTCCGAATCTGATGCACCCTGGTGTACTTACACCTGGATCTACTACCGGATGGTCACCGTGCATTGGAGAAAGAACGTAGCAGCAATGAAAGTACATGCAGCGACACCGGACGACGTCCACCAACGCGGACCACCCCATCTCCAGATCTGATGCATCTCGACGTACATCCACCTGGATCTACTTCCGGAGGGTCATTGTGCATCGGAATAATCTGCCGGTTTCCCGGCTAAGGGGTCTGCTGATTCACCGGTTAGCTGGTACACTGGTTACTAGGTTAATCGGTTTATTGGTTAAGTCATTGTTTCTATGGTTATAGTACTTGGTTAACTGGTTATGCTGGTTGACCGGTCCTTTTAGTTTTGTAATATAGGTGGTTATCTGGTTATTTGATGCAGATTAGTTTGATTCATAGTTTTGCCCTCGATTCATCCTTCAGAGACAACTTCAGAGGTTATTCATTCTCCTAGCATGTATATCACTCACTGGTTTTGGAACTCATAAAAATTGCCCACAAAGGGCAGTCTAAGATCTGTGATACAAAAGGAGCGAATCAAGTTGACAGGGTAAAAGGTGTGTAAATCTCTGTTTGGGTCATTGGAATCTTTGTTTCTGATGGTGACACGAGAAAAAGACCGTCAAGTACTCAGAAAAACCAGTAGTTACCTAGTTCATTGTAAAATGACTGTCTTGTCTTTGTGCAAACGGTTTTTATTTTGAACAAGGTAAGTCTTAAGCACTGCCTTTGTCAAGTTTTCGATATTAATAAAAACTAGCCCATTAGGGTTTTTGATTAAAAAAAAGGTAAATCAAATAGGATTTCTATTTTTTATGAGATGAAAATATAAAATTAGGAGTAAAAAAAGATTAAATGAAAAAAAATTGAAATTTTAGATTTTAAGAAAATGGAAGTCGTGAAGAAAGAATTCAACAGAAAAAAGACAAAATAAAATTTTAATTTTCACATTTATTCTAAATTTAAAAACAAATATCATGAAAATTTTATTAATTTAAAATTATTTATAAAGTTATTTTATTTTTATAAATATCTTATTTTTATATTATTATTTCATTAATTTTAGACTTTTTCAAAATAAGATAATAAAATTGATAATTGATTTAGTAATGGGCTAGCAGAAAAAATAATGGGAATAAATTAAATAAATATTTTAGAATATTTGTTAGTCAGTTCGCGGTAAAAATTATTGAAAATAGGATAAGTAATGTGATAAAATTTTACATTTTGGTCTAGTAAAATTTGATTGTGATAAATAAAAGGGAATACGGTAAATTGAAAAAGTGGTAGAATAAAGTAAAAACTTGGTTCAACTGAAATTTTTTTAAAAAATATTGGGGTCAATTAAAATAATTATAAAATATTGGGGCAAAAATGTAAATTTTCTTTCTTAAAAATGATTTTAAAAAAATTCATATCTCACGGGAATAGTGGCCAAATTTGGTGAATAGGACTAATTTTAAACCACACGAAGGGGAACGAGGTGAAAACGAATCACCATTAAAAAAAAAAAAAACTATCAAGGCTAATTTTTTCAGCTAAAAAACATTTGAGACGAAAATTGAATCAGAAAATACTATAGAAACTAAAAAGATCGGATGGTCTTATATTAAAAGGCTTTGAAAAAGTTATTCATTCAGCCAAAGACGATATCACCCATCTTCCCCTCTCCTTGCCCTGCGTCTCTTAAATCCATTAATTCTTACATCAATTTACTACAACTAAAAAAAGATGATTGCTTTTATCTGACTTCCCAAAATTAACAAGAAATACAATACAAATTGAATAACTAGTCCTCAAAATCTAATCATGGAGTCCTGGTTCAGCGAATAAAAGGCCAAAACAATATAGATTCAAAATTAGTGCAAGAATTTTAATATTCTTAATTAAAACCCATACCTTTTATAATAATTATGATCTTTAGGACGCCCTTTATGAAAATTTTCGTTTGTTGTTTTAGTTCGTGTTTTTGTGTGATTTTATGTGCTTGTGATGCTTTTTGAGATAAGTGATGAGATTGTTTTTAAAAATGTATTTAGGAAAAAAAAAAAAAACTTTCACCATTAACTACCACCGGCTGCCACTGTAGCGGCAACACCAATGTCGCCCGGTGACCGGTAGGTTGATATCCTGGCCAAGTTGCGGGAAGTTGGCTATAAGGTGACCCAGCGACGACGCTACCACTATAGCGGCAGATACTAATAGTCACTGGTGGTCAACGTGGTTGTGATCGGTAGAAAAGAAATAATGAAAAGATTTGTTTTAGAATTCACAAAACAAACACGTTCTTGGGAGTATTCTAACTACGCAAAACAAAGATCAGAAACACACAGTCCAAACAGCCTAAGTTTATCATATAAATTAAATTAAAAAAAGAGTGTAATACTCTCTCCGTTCCAAAATAAGCGTCATTCTAAAATTTGCACACAATTTAAAAAAACATTAAATATGCTCATCAATAATATTGTTTCTGTTGTAAATGCTCACCAATAATATTATTTTTTTTTGAGGGTATGTTTGTAAATTTTTGACAAAAAATGTATTAGAATCCGAAAACGTCACTTATTTTAGAATTTTTCCATTTTGTTAAAACGACACTTATTTTAGAATGAAGGGAGTATAACACAAATTAAAAATGACCTTTTTTTTTTTTTGGAATTAGCACTATTATAACTTGTTTCATTTTTCTTTTCTTGGTCAAAGATAAATTTTGTATTACAACTTCACTGTAATCTATACATTTTCCTTTTACATTAAAATTCTCTAGACCTAACATCCCCCATGCTAACCTTCTTGCAGTACATCTAAAGCCTCCAAGTTACTTCAACGATGATCTTCTTAACCCTTTCTTTTTCCCACAAAGTGCAAGATATTGCCTTCCTCCTTTACCACCCACGACCGAAAAATCACTTTTCTACTGCTAATTTACATTTACAAACCCTTAACCCGCTAAAAAAATGATTCGATAACAAAAAATATACTAAAATTTCAAGATTAAAATGGAAAAATTTCTCACATTTTTGTTTTGAAAACACAAATAAAAAAATAAAAAAACACACACAATGAAAATCACAAAAGGGACCGCAAAATCACTACTCTACCGCTACTTTAGATTTCAAACCCTTAACCCGCTAAAAAATCCTTCGATAACCAAAAATATAGTAAATATCACGATGAAAGCGGCAAAAGGCCCCCTTTGGGTCACATGATGAAAATGGAAAAAAGAGAGGGAGGGGTACAACACGAGGACTTCCCAAGGTCACCAATCCTAGTACTACTCTCGACCAAACACGCTTAACTTCGGAGTTCAGATGAGATCCGGTGCATTAGTGTTAGAATGATCGTATCCGCTATGTTACCCACGCCCGTGCTATATATTGCCCCAATCCTTTACCTCCCACGACTGAAAAATCACTACACTACCGGTACTTTAGATTTCCAAACTTTTAACCCGCTCAAATATGCTTCAATAACCAACAATATACTAAAACCTCACGATGAAAGTGGCAAAAGGCCCCCTCATTTTTGTTTTGAAAACACAAATATATATTAAAAAAATTTAAATAAAAATAAAAATAAAAACGTTTCAATAACAAAAAATATATTAAAATCTCACGATGAAAGCGACAAAAGGATCCCTTATTTTTGTTTCGAAAACACAAATATTTTAAAAAAAAATTAAATAAAAACACACACGATGAAAATAACAAAAAAAGATGGAGTGGTACAACACAAGGACTTCCCAATGGGTCACCCATCCTAGTACTACTCACGCCCAAGCACGCTTAACTTCGGAGTTCTGATGGGATTCGATGCATTAGTGCCGGTATGATGGTACCCGCTATGTTACCCACGCCCGTGCTATATATTGTCTCGGTCCTTTACCTCCCACGACCGAAAAATCACTACTCTACCGCGACTTTAGAGTTCCAAACCCTTTACCCGCTCAAATATGCTTCAACAACCAACAATATACTAAAACCTCACGATGAAAGTGGCAAAAGACCCCCTCATTTTTTTTTTTGAAAACACAAATATATATTCAAAAAAATTAAATAAAAATATAAATGAAAACGCATCAATCACCAAAAATAAACTAAAATCTCAAGATGAAAGCGGCAAAAGACCCCCTCATTTTTTTTTTGAAAACACAAATATATATTCAAAAAAATTAAATAAAAATATAAATGAAAACGCATCAATCACCAAAAATAAACTAAAATCTCAAGATGAAAGCGGCAAAAGGATCACTCATTTTTGTTTCGAAAAAACACGATGAAAATGACAAAAAAGTTAGGAGGTGTACAACACGAGGACTTCCCAGGGGATCACCCATCCTAGTACTACTCTCGCCTAAGCACGCTTAACTTCGGAGTTCTGATGGGATCTGGTGCATTAGTGCTGGTATGATCGTACCCGCTATGTTACCCACGCCCGTGCTATATATTGCCTCGGTCCTTTACCTCCCACGACCGAAAAGTCACTACTTTAGATTTCCAAACCCTTTATCCGCTCAAATATGCTTCAATAACCAACAATATACTAAAACCTCACGATGAAAGCGGCAAAAGGCCCCCTCATTTTTGTTTTGAAGACACAAATATATATTAATAAAAATTAAATAAAAACGCTTCAATAACCAAAAATATACTAAAATCTCACGATGAAAGCGGCAAAAGGATCCCTCATCTTTGTTTCGAAAACACAAATATTAAAAAAAAAAAAAAAAGTAAAACACCCACGATGAAAATGACAAAAAAAGAGGAGGGGTACAACACGAGTACTTCCCAGGGGGTCACCCATCCTAGTACTACTCTCGCCCAAGCACGCTTAACTTCGGAGTTCTGATGGGATCCGGTGCATTAGTGCTGGTATGATCGTACCCGCTATGTTACCCACGCCCGTGCTATATATTGCCTCGGTCCTTTACCTCCCACGACCGAAAAGTCACTACTCTACCGCTACTTTAGATTTCCAAACCCTTTACCCGCTCAAATATGCTTCAATAACCAACAATATACTAAAACCTCACGATGAAAGCGGCAAAAGGCCCCCTCATTTTTGTTTTGAAAACACAAATATATATTAATAAAAATTAAATAAAAACGCTTCAATAACCAAAAATATACTAAAAATCTCACGGTGAAAGCGGCACAAGGATCCTCATCTTTGTTTCAAAACACAAACATTAAAAAGAAATAAATTAAAGTAAAACACCCACGATGAAAATGACAAAAAGGAGGAGGGGTACAACACGAGGACTTCCAGGGGTCACCCATCCTAGTACTACTCTCGCCCAACCACGCTTAACTTCGGAGTTCTGATGGGATCCGGTGCATTAGTGCTGGTATGATCGTACCCGCTATGTTACCCACGCCCGTGCTATATATTGCCTCGGTCCTTTACCTCCCACGACCGAAAAGTCACTACTCTACCGCTACTTTAGATTTCCAAACCCTTTACCCGCTCAAATATGCTTCAATAACCAACAATATACTAAAACCTCACGATGAAAGCGGCAAAAGGCCCCTCATTTTTGTTTTGAAAACACAAATATATATTAATAAAAATTAAATAAAAACGCTTCAATAACCAAAAATATACTAAAAAAATCTCACGGTGAAAGCGGCACAAGGATCCCTCATCTTTGTTTCGAAAACACAAACATTAAAAAGAAATAAATTAAAGTAAAACACCCACGATGAAAATGACAAAAAGGAGGGAGGGTACAACACAAGGACTTCCCAGGGGGTCACCCATCCTAGTACTACTCTCGCCCAAGCACGCTTAACTTCGGAGTTCTGATGGGATCCGGTGCATTAGTGCTGGTATGATCGTACCCGCTATGTTACCCACGCCCGTGCTATATATTGCCTCGGTCCTTTACCTCCCACGACCGAAAAGTCACTACTCTACCGCTACTTTAGATTTCCAAACCCTTTACCCGCTCAAATATGCTTCAATAACCAACAATATACTAAAACCTCACGATGAAAGCGGCAAAAGGCCCCCTCATTTTTGTTTTGAAAACACAAATATATATTAATAAAAATTAAATAAAAACGCTTCAATAACCAAAAATATACTAAAAAAATCTCACGGTGAAAGCGGCACAAGGATCCCTCATCTTTGTTTCGAAAACACAAACATTAAAAAAGAAATAAATTAAAGTAAAACACCCACGATGAAAATGACAAAAAAGGAGGGAGGGGTACAACACGAGGACTTCCCAGGGGGTCACCCATCCTAGTACTACTCTCGCCCAAGCACGCTTAACTTCGGAGTTCGATGGGATCCGGTGCATTAGTCTGGTATGATCGTACCCGCTATGTTACCCACGCCCGTGCTATATATTGCCTCGGTCCTTTACCTCCCACGACCGAAAAGTCACTACTTTAGATTTCCAAACCCTTTACCCGCTCAAATATGCTTCAATAACCAACAATATACTAAAACCTCACGATGAAAGCGGCAAAAGGCCCCCTCATTTTTGTTTTGAAAACACAAATATATATTAATAAAAATTAAATAAAAACGCTTCAATAACCAAAAATATACTAAAATCTCACGGTGAAAGCGGCACAAGGATCCCTCATCTTTGTTTCGAAAAAACAAACATTAAAAAAGAAATAAATTAAAGTAAAACACCCACGATGAAAATGACAAAAAAGGAGGGAGGGGTACAACACGAGGACTTCCCAGGGGGTCACCCATCCTAGTACTACTCTAGCCCAAGCACACTTAACTTCGAAGTTCTGATGGGATCCGGTGCATTAGTGCTGGTATGATCGTACACGCTATGTAACCCACGCCCGTGCTATATATTGCCTCGGTCCTTTACCTCCCACGACCGAAAAGTCACTACTCTACCGCTACTTTAGATTTCCAAACCCTTTACCCGCTCAAATATGCTTCAATAACCAACAATATACTAAAACCTCACGATGAAAGCGGCAAAAGGCCCCCTCATTTTTGTTTTGAAAACACAAATATATATTAATAAAAATTAAATAAAAACGCTTCAATAACCAAAAATATACTAAAATCTCACGGTGAAAGCGGCACAAGGATCCCTCATCTTTGTTTTGAAAACACAAACATTAAAAAAGAAATAAATTAAAGTAAAACACCCACGATGAAAATGACAAAAAAAGAGGGAGGGGTACAACACGAGGACTTCCCAGGGGGTCACCCATCCTAGTACTACTCTCGCCCAAGCACGCTTAACTTCGGAGTTCTGATGGGATCCGGTGCATTAGTGCTGGTATGATCGTACCCGCTATGTTACCCACGCCCGTGCTATATATTGCCTCGGTCCTTTACCTCCCACGACCGAAAAGTCACTACTTTAGATTTCCAAACCCTTTACCCGCTCAAATATGCTTCAATAACCAACAATATACTAAAACCTCACGATGAAAGCGGCAAAAGGCCCCCTCATTTTTGTTTTGAAAACACAAATATATATTAATAAAAATTAAATAAAAACGCTTCAATAACCAAAAATATACTAAAATCTCACTGTGAAAGCGGCACAAGGATCCCTCATCTTTGTTTCGAAAACACAAACATTAAAAAAGAAATAAATTAAAGTAAAACACCCACGATGAAAATGACAAAAAAGGAGGGAGGGGTACAACACGAGGACTTCCCAGGGGGTCACCCATCCTAGTACTACTCTCGCCCAAGCACGCTTAACTTCGGAGTTCTGATGGGATCCGGTGCATTAGTGCTGGTATGATCATACCCGCTATGTTACCCACGCCCGTGCTATATATTGCCTCGGTCCTTTACCTCCCACGACCGAAAAGTCACTACTTTAGATTTCCAAACCCTTTACCCGCTCAAATATGCTTCAATAACCAACAATATACTAAAATCTCACGATGAAAGCGGCAAAAGGCCCCCTCATTTTTGTTTTGAAAACACAAATATATATTAATAAAAATTAAATAAAAACGCTTCAATAACCAAAAATATACTAAAATCTCACGGTGAAAGCGGCACAAGGATCCCTCATCTTTGTTTCGAAAACACAAACATTAAAAAAGAAATAAATTAAAGTAAAACACCCACGATGAAAATGACAAAAAGGAGGGAGGGGTACAACACGAGGACTTCCTGTGGGGTCACCCATCCTAGTACTACTCTCGCCCAAGCACGCTTAACTTCGAGTTCGATGGGATCCGTGCATTAGTGCTGGTATGATCGTACCCGCTATGTTACCCACGCCCGTGCTATATATTGCCTCGGTCCTTTACCTCCCACGACCGAAAAGTCACTACTCTACCGCTACTTTAGATTTCCAAACCCTTTACCCGCTCAAATATGCTTCAATAACCAACAATATACTAAAACCTCACGATGAAAGCGGCAAAGGCCCCTCATTTTTGTTTTGAAGACACAAATATATATTAATAAAAATTAAATAAAAACGCTTCAATAACCAAAAATATACTAAAATCTCACCGTGAAAGCGGCACAAGGATCCCTCATCTTTGTTTCAAAACACAAACATTAAAAAGAAATAAATTAAAGTAAAACACCCACGATGAAAATGACAAAAAGGAGGGAGGGGTACAACACGAGGACTTCCAGGGGTCACCCATCCTAGTACTACTCTCGCCCAAGCACGCTTAACTTCGGAGTTCTGATGGGATCCGGTGCATTAGTGCTGGTATGATCGTACCCGCTATGTTACCCACGCCCGTGCTATATATTGCCTCGGTCCTTTACCTCCCACGACCGAAAAGTCACTACTCTACCGCTACTTTAGATTTCCAAACCCTTTACCCGCTCAAATATGCTTCAATAACCAACAATATACTAAAACCTCACGATGAAAGCGGCAAAAGGCCCCCTCATTTTTGTTTTGAAAACACAAATATATATTAATAAAAATTAAATAAAAACGCTTCTATAACCAAAAATATACTAAAATCTCACGGTGAAAGCGGCACAAGGATCCCTCATCTTTGTTTCGAAAACACAAACATTAAAAAAGAAATAAATTAAAGTAAAACACCCACGATGAAAATGACAAAAAAGGAGGGAGGGGTACAACACGAGGACTTCCCAGGGGGTCACCCATCCTAGTTCTGATGGGATCCGGTGCATTAGTGCTGGTATGATCGTACCCGCTATGTTACCCACGCCCGTGCTATATATTGCCTCGGTCCTTTACCTCCCACGACCGAAAAGTCACTACTCTACCGCTACTTTAGATTTCCAAACCCTTTACCCGCTCAAATATGCTTCAATAACCAACAATATACTAAAACCTCACGATGAAAGCGGCAAAAGGCCCCCTCATTTTTGTTTTGAAAACACAAATATATATTAATAAAAATTAAATAAAAACGCTTCAATAACCAAAAATATACTAAAAAAATCTCACGGTGAAAGCGGCACAAGGATCCCTCATCTTTGTTTCGAAAACACAAACATTAAAAAGAAATAAATTAAAGTAAAACACCCACGATGAAAATGACAAAAAGGAGGGAGGGTACAACACGAGGACTTCCTGGGGTCACCCATCCTAGTACTACTCGCCCAACCACGCTTAACTTCGGAGTTCGATGGGATCCGGTGCATTAGTGCTGGTATGATCGTACCCGCTATGTTACCCACGCCCGTGCTATATATTGCCTCGGTCCTTTACCTCCCACGACCGAAAAGTCACTACTCTACCGCTACTTTAGATTTCCAAACCCTTTACCCGCTCAAATATGCTTCAATAACCAACAATATACTAAAACCTCACGATGAAAGCGGCAAAGGCCCCTCATTTTTGTTTTGAAAACACAAATATATATTAATAAAAATTAAATAAAAACGCTTCAATAACCAAAAATATACTAAAAATCTCACGGTGAAAGCGGCACAAGGATCCTCATCTTTGTTTGAAAACACAAACATTAAAAAGAAATAAATTAAAGTAAAACACCCACGATGAAAATGACAAAAAGGAGGGGGGTACAACACGAGGACTTCCCAGGGGGTCACCCATCCTAGTACTACTCTCGCCCAAGCACGCTTAACTTCGGAGTTCTGATGGGATCCGGTGCATTAGTGCTGGTATGATCGTACCCGCTATGTTACCCACGCCCGTGCTATATATTCCCTCGGTCCTTTACCTCCCACGACCGAAAAGTCACTACTTTAGATTTCCAAACCCTTTACCCGCTCAACTATGCTTCAATAACCAACAATATACTAAAACCTCACGATGAAAGCGGCAAAAGGCCCCCTCATTTTTGTTTTGAAAACACAAATATATATTAATAAAAATTAAATAAAAACGCTTCAATAACCAAAAATATACTAAAATCTTACGGTGAAAGCGGCACAAGGATCCCTCATCTTTGTTTCGAAAACACAAACATTAAAAAAGAAATAAATTAAAGTAAAACACCCACGATGAAAATGACAAAAAAGGAGGGAGGGGTACAACACGAGGAATTCCCAGGGGGTCACCCATCCTAGTTCTGATGGGATCCGGTGCATTAGTGCTGGTATGATCGTACCCGCTATGTTACCCACGCCCATGCTATATATTGCCTCGGTCCTTTACCTCCCACGACCGAAAAGTCACTACTCTACCGCTACTTTAGATTTCCAAACCCTTTACCCGCTCAAATATGCTTCAATAACCAACAATATACTAAAACCTCACGATGAAAGCGGCAAAGGCCCCTCATTTTGTTTTGAAAACACAAATATATATTAATAAAAATTAAATAAAAACGCTTCAATAACCAAAAATATACTAAAATCTCACGGTGAAAGCGGCACAAGGATCCCTCATCTTTGTTTCGAAAACACAAACATTAAAAAAGAAATAAATTAAAGTAAAACACCCACGATGAAAATGACAAAAAAGGAGGGAGGGGTACAACACGAGGACTTCCCAGGGGGTCACCCATCCTAGTACTACTCTCGCCCAAGCACGCTTAACTTCGGAGTTCTGATGGGATCCGGTGCATTAGTGCTGGTATGATCGTACCCGCTATGTTACCCACGCCCGTGCTATATATTGCCTCGGTCCTTTACCTCCCACGACCGAAAAGTCACTACTTTAGATTTCCAAACCCTTTACCCGCTCAAATATGCTTCAATAACCAACAATATACTAAAATCTCACGATGAAAGCGGCAAAAGGCCCCCTCATTTTTGTTTTGAAGACACAAATATATATTAATAAAAATTAAATAAAAACGCTTCAATAACCAAAAATATACTAAAATCTCACGGTGAAAGCGGCACAAGGATCCCTCATCTTTGTTTCGAAAACACAAACATTAAAAAAGAAATAAATTAAAGTAAAACACCCACGATGAAAATGACAAAAAAGGAGGGAGGGGTACAACACGAGGACTTCCTGGGGTCACCCATCCTAGTACTACTCTCGCCCAAGCACGCTTAACTTCGGAGTTCGATGGGATCCGGTGCATTAGTGCTGGTATGATCGTACCCGCTATGTTACCCACGCCCGTGCTATATATTGCCTCGGTCCTTTACCTCCCACGACCGAAAAGTCACTACTCTACCGCTACTTTAGATTTCCAAACCCTTTACCCGTTCAAATATGCTTCAATAACCAACAATATACTAAAACCTCACGATGAAAGCGGCAAAGGCCCCTCATTTTTGTTTTGAAGACACAAATATATATTAATAAAAATTAAATAAAAACGCTTCAATAACCAAAAATATACTAAAAATCTCACGGTGAAAGCGGCACAAGGATCCCTCATCTTTGTTTCAAAACACAAACATTAAAAAGAAATAAATTAAAGTAAAACACCCACGATGAAAATGACAAAAAAGGAGGGAGGGGTACAACACGAGGACTTCCCAGGGGGTCACCCATCCTACTACTCTCGCCCAAGCACGCTTAACTTCGGAGTTCTGATGGGATCCGGTGCATTAGTGCTGATATGATCGTACCCGCTATGTTACCCACGCCCGTGCTATATATTGCCTCGGTCCTTTACCTCCCACGACCGAAAAGTCACTACTCTACCGCTACTTTAGATTTCCAAACCCTTTACCCGCTCAAATATGCTTCAATAACCAACAATATACTAAAACCTCACGATGAAAGCGGCAAAAGGCCCCCTCATTTTTGTTTTGAAAACACAAATATATATTAATAAAAATTAAATAAAAACGCTTCAATAACCAAAAATATACTAAAATCTCACGGTGAAAGCGGCACAAGGATCCTCATCTTTGTTTGAAAACACAAACATTAAAAAGAAATAAATTAAAGTAAAACACCCACGATGAAAATGACAAAAAGGAGGGAGGGGTACAACAAACACCCACGATCGCCCAAGCACGAAAATGGGACATTAAAAGCTATGACGCCCGTGCTATATATTGCCTCGGTCCTTTACCTCCCACGACCGAAAAGTACAACTACTTTAGAGCTCAAATATGCTTCAATAACCAACAATATACTCCTCACGATGAAAGCGGCAAAAGGCCCCCTCATTTTTGTTTTGAAGACACAAATATATATTAATAAAAATTAAATAAAAACGCCAATCCAAAAATATACTAAAACTACTCTCGCCCAAGCACGCTTAACTTCGGAGTTCTGATGGGATCCGGTGCATTAGTGCTGGTATGATCGTACCCGCTATGTTACCCACGCCCGTGCTATATATTGCCTCGGTCCTTTACCTCCCACGACCGAAAAGTCACTACTCTACCGCTACTTTAGATTTCCAAACCCTTTACCCGCTCAAATATGCTTCAATAACCAACAATATACTAAAACCTCACGATGAAAGCGGCAAAAGGCCCCCTCATTTTTGTTTTGAAGACACAAATATATATTAATAAAAATTAAATAAAAACGCTTCAATAACCAAAAATATACTAAAATCTCACGGTGAAAGCGGCACAAGGATCCCTCATCTTTGTTTCGAAAACACAAACATTAAAAAAGAAATAAATTAAAGTAAAACACCCACGATGAAAATGACAAAAAAGGAGGGAGGGGTACAACACGAGGACTTCCCAGGGGGTCACCCATCCTAGTACTACTCTCGCCCAAGCACGCTTAACTTCGGAGTTCTGATGGGATCCGGTGCATTAGTGCTGGTATGATCGTACCCGCTATGTTACCCACGCCCGTGCTATATATTGCCTCGGTCCTTTACCTCCCACGACCGAAAAGTCACTACTCTACCGCTACTTTAGATTTCCAAACCCTTTACCCGCTCAAATATGCTTCAATAACCAACAATATACTAAAACCTCACGATGAAAGCGGCAAAGGCCCCTCATTTTTGTTTTGAAGACACAAATATATATTAATAAAAATTAAATAAAAACGCTTCAATAACCAAAAATATACTAAAAATCTCACGGTGAAAGCGGCACAAGGATCCCTCATCTTTGTTTCAAAACACAAACATTAAAAAGAAATAAATTAAAGTAAAACACCCACGATGAAAATGACAAAAAGGAGGGAGGGTACAACACGAGGACTTCCTGGGGTCACCCATCCTAGTACTCTCGCCCAAGCACGCTTAACTTCGGAGTTCGATGGGATCCGGTGCATTAGTGCTGGTATGATCGTACCCGCTATGTTACCCACGCCCGTGCTATATATTGCCTCGGTCCTTTACCTCCCACGACCGAAAAGTCACTACTCTACCGCTACTTTAGATTTCCAAACCCTTTACCCGCTCAAATATGCTTCAATAACCAACAATATACTAAAACCTCACGATGAAAGCGGCAAAGGCCCCTCATTTTTGTTTTGAAGACACAAATATATATTAATAAAAATTAAATAAAAACGCTTCAATAACCAAAAATATACTAAAATCTCACGGTGAAAGCGGCACAAGGATCCCTCATCTTTGTTTCAAAACACAAACATTAAAAAGAAATAAATTAAAGTAAAACACCCACGATGAAAATGACAAAAAGGAGGGAGGGGTACAACACGAGGACTTCCTGTGGGGTCACCCATCCTAGTACTACTCGCCCAAGCACGCTTAACCGGAGTTCGATGGGATCCGGTGCATTAGTGCTGGTATGATCGTACCCGCTATGTTACCCACGCCCGTGCTATATATTGCCTCGGTCCTTTACCTCCCACGACCGAAAAGTCACTACTCTACCGCTACTTTAGATTTCCAAACCCTTTACCCGCTCAAATATGCTTCAATAACCAACAATATACTAAAACCTCACGATGAAAGCGGCAAAAGGCCCCTCATTTTTGTTTTGAAGACACAAATATATATTAATAAAAATTAAATAAAAACGCTTCAATAACCAAAAATATACTAAAATCTCACGGTGAAAGCGGCACAAGGATCCCTCATCTTTGTTTCGAAAACACAAACATTAAAAAAGAAATAAATTAAAGTAAAACACCCACGATGAAAATGACAAAAAAGGAGGGAGGGGTACAACACGAGGACTTCCCAGGGGGTCACCCATCCTAGTACTACTCTCGCCCAAGCACGCTTAACTTCGGAGTTCTGATGGGATCCGGTGCATTAGTGCTGGTATGATCGTACCCGCTATGTTACCCACGCCCGTGCTATATATTGCCTCGGTCCTTTACCTCCCACGACCGAAAAGTCACTACTCTACCGCTACTTTAGATTTCCAAACCCTTTACCCGCTCAAATATGCTTCAATAACCAACAATATACTAAAACCTCACGATGAAAGCGGCAAAAGGCCCCCTCATTTTTGTTTTGAAGACACAAATATATATTAATAAAAATTAAATAAAAACGCTTCAATAACCAAAAATATACTAAAAAAATCTCACGGTGAAAGCGGCACAAGGATCCCTCATCTTTGTTTCGAAAACACAAACATTAAAAAAGAAATAAATTAAAGTAAAACACCCACGATGAAAATGACAAAAAGGAGGGAGGGTACAACACGAGGACTTCCCTGTGGGGTCACCCATCCTACTACTCTCGCCCAAGCACGCTTAACTTCGGAGTTCGATGGGATCCGTGCATTAGTGCTGGTATGATCGTACCCGCTATGTTACCCACGCCCGTGCTATATATTGCCTCGGTCCTTTACCTCCCACGACCGAAAAGTCACTACTCTACCGCTACTTTAGATTTCCAAACCCTTTACCCGCTCAAATATGCTTCAATAACCAACAATATACTAAAACCTCACGATGAAAGCGGCAAAGGCCCCTCATTTTTGTTTTGAAGACACAAATATATATTAATAAAAATTAAATAAAAACGCTTCAATAACCAAAAATATACTAAAATCTCACGGTGAAAGCGGCACAAGGATCCCTCATCTTTGTTTCGAAAACACAAACATTAAAAAAGAAATAAATTAAAGTAAAACACCCACGATGAAAATGACAAAAAAGGAGGGAGGGGTACAACACGAGGACTTCCCAGGGGGTCACCCATCCTAGTACTACTCTCGCCCAAGCACGCTTAACCGGAGTTCGATGGGATCCGGTGCATTAGTGCTGGTATGATCGTACCCGCTATGTTACCCACGCCCGTGCTATATATTGCCTCGGTCCTTTACCTCCCACGACCGAAAAGTCACTACTCTACCGCTACTTTAGATTTCCAAACCCTTTACCCGCTCAAATATGCTTCAATAACCAACAATATACTAAAACCTCACGATGAAAGCGGCAAAGGCCCCTCATTTTTGTTTTGAAGACACAAATATATATTAATAAAAATTAAATAAAAACGCTTCAATAACCAAAAATATACTAAAAATCTCACGGTGAAAGCGGCACAAGGATCCCTCATCTTTGTTTCAAAACACAAACATTAAAAAGAAATAAATTAAAGTAAAACACCCACGATGAAAATGACAAAAAGGAGGGAGGGTACAACACGAGGACTTCCTGTGGGGTCACCCATCCTAGTACTACTCGCCCAAGCACGCTTAACTTCGGAGTTCGATGGGATCCGGTGCATTAGTGCTGGTATGATCGTACCCGCTATGTTACCCACGCCCGTGCTATATATTGCCTCGGTCCTTTACCTCCCACGACCGAAAAGTCACTACTCTACCGCTACTTTAGATTTCCAAACCCTTTACCCGCTCAAATATGCTTCAATAACCAACAATATACTAAAACCTCACGATGAAAGCGGCAAAGGCCCCTCATTTTTGTTTTGAAGACACAAATATATATTAATAAAAATTAAATAAAAACGCTTCAATAACCAAAAATATACTAAAATCTCACGGTGAAAGCGGCACAAGGATCCCTCATCTTTGTTTCAAAACACAAACATTAAAAAGAAATAAATTAAAGTAAAACACCCACGATGAAAATGACAAAAAGGAGGGAGGGGTACAACACGAGGACTTCCTGTGGGGTCACCCATCCTAGTACTACTCTCGCCCAAGCACGCTTAACTTCGGAGTTCTGATGGGATCCGGTGCATTAGTGCTGGTATGATCGTACCCGCTATGTTACCCACGCCCGTGCTATATATTGCCTCGGTCCTTTACCTCCCACGACCGAAAAGTCACTACTCTACCGCTACTTTAGATTTCCAAACCCTTTACCCGCTCAAATATGCTTCAATAACCAACAATATACTAAAACCTCACGATGAAAGCGGCAAAAGGCCCCTCATTTTTGTTTTGAAGACACAAATATATATTAATAAAAATTAAATAAAAACGCTTCAATAACCAAAAATATACTAAAATCTCACGGTGAAAGCGGCACAAGGATCCCTCATCTTTGTTTCAAAACACAAACATTAAAAAGAAATAAATTAAAGTAAAACACCCACGATGAAAATGACAAAAAGGAGGGAGGGGTACAACACGAGGACTTCCTGTGGGGTCACCCATCCTAGTACTACTCTCGCCCAAGCACGCTTAACTTCGGAGTTCGATGGGATCCGGTGCATTAGTGCTGGTATGATCGTACCCGCTATGTTACCCACGCCCGTGCTATATATTGCCTCGGTCCTTTACCTCCCACGACCGAAAAGTCACTACTCTACCGCTACTTTAGATTTCCAAACCCTTTACCCGCTCAAATATGCTTCAATAACCAACAATATACTAAAACCTCACGATGAAAGCGGCAAAGGCCCCTCATTTTTGTTTTGAAGACACAAATATATATTAATAAAAATTAAATAAAAACGCTTCAATAACCAAAAATATACTAAAATCTCACGGTGAAAGCGGCACAAGGATCCCTCATCTTTGTTTCAAAACACAAACATTAAAAAGAAATAAATTAAAGTAAAACACCCACGATGAAAATGACAAAAAGGAGGGAGGGTACAACACGAGGACTTCCTGGGGTCACCCATCCTAGTACTACTCTCGCCCAAGCACGCTTAACTTCGGAGTTCGATGGGATCCGGTGCATTAGTGCTGGTATGATCGTACCCGCTATGTTACCCACGCCCGTGCTATATATTGCCTCGGTCCTTTACCTCCCACGACCGAAAAGTCACTACTCTACCGCTACTTTAGATTTCCAAACCCTTTACCCGCTCAAATATGCTTCAATAACCAACAATATACTAAAACCTCACGATGAAAGCGGCAAAGGCCCTCATTTTTGTTTTGAAGACACAAATATATATTAATAAAAATTAAATAAAAACGCTTCAATAACCAAAAATATACTAAAATCTCACTATGAAAGCGGCACAAGGATCCCTCATCTTTGTTTCAAAACACAAACATTAAAAAGAAATAAATTAAAGTAAAACACCCACGATGAAAATGACAAAAAGGAGGGAGGGGTACAACACGAGGACTTCCTGTGGGGTCACCCATCCTAGTACTACTCTCGCCCAAGCACGCTTAACTTCGGAGTTCTGATGGGATCCGGTGCATTAGTGCTGGTATGATCGTACCCGCTATGTTACCCACGCCCGTGCTATATATTGCCTCGGTCCTTTACCTCCCACGACCGAAAAGTCACTACTCTACCGCTACTTTAGATTTCCAAACCCTTTACCCGCTCAAATATGCTTCAATAACCAACAATATACTAAAACCTCACGATGAAAGCGGCAAAAGGCCCCTCATTTTTGTTTTGAAGACACAAATATATATTAATAAAAATTAAATAAAAACGCTTCAATAACCAAAAATATACTAAAATCTCACGGTGAAAGCGGCACAAGGATCCCTCATCTTTGTTTCAAAACACAAACATTAAAAAGAAATAAATTAAAGTAAAACACCCACGATGAAAATGACAAAAAGGAGGAGGGGTACAACACGAGGACTTCCTGTGGGGTCACCCATCCTAGTACTACTCTCGCCCAAGCACGCTTAACTTCGGAGTTCGATGGGATCCGGTGCATTAGTGCTGGTATGATCGTACCCGCTATGTTACCCACGCCCGTGCTATATATTGCCTCGGTCCTTTACCTCCCACGACCGAAAAGTCACTACTCTACCGCTACTTTAGATTTCCAAACCCTTTACCCGCTCAAATATGCTTCAATAACCAACAATATACTAAAACCTCACGATGAAAGCGGCAAAGGCCCCTCATTTTTGTTTTGAAGACACAAATATATATTAATAAAAATTAAATAAAAACGCTTCAATAACCAAAAATATACTAAAATCTCACGGTGAAAGCGGCACAAGGATCCCTCATCTTTGTTTCAAAACACAAACATTAAAAAGAAATAAATTAAAGTAAAACACCCACGATGAAAATGACAAAAAGGAGGGAGGGGTACAACACGAGGACTTCCTGTGGGGTCACCCATCCTAGTACTACTCGCCCAAGCACGCTTAACTTCGGAGTTCGATGGGATCCGGTGCATTAGTGCTGGTATGATCGTACCCGCTATGTTACCCACGCCCGTGCTATATATTGCCTCGGTCCTTTACCTCCCACGACCGAAAAGTCACTACTCTACCGCTACTTTAGATTTCCAAACCCTTTACCCGCTCAAATATGCTTCAATAACCAACAATATACTAAAACCTCACGATGAAAGCGGCAAAGGCCCCTCATTTTTGTTTTGAAGACACAAATATATATTAATAAAAATTAAATAAAAACGCTTCAATAACCAAAAATATACTAAAAATCTCACGGTGAAAGCGGCACAAGGATCCCTCATCTTTGTTTCAAAACACAAACATTAAAAAGAAATAAATTAAAGTAAAACACCCACGATGAAAATGACAAAAAGGAGGGAGGGGTACAACACGAGGACTTCCTGTGGGTCACCCATCCTAGTACTACTCTCGCCAAGCACGCTTAACTTCGGAGTTCGATGGGATCCGTGCATTAGTGCTGGTATGATCGTACCCGCTATGTTACCCACGCCCGTGCTATATATTGCCTCGGTCCTTTACCTCCCACGACCGAAAAGTCACTACTCTACCGCTACTTTAGATTTCCAAACCCTTTACCCGCTCAAATATGCTTCAATAACCAACAATATACTAAAACCTCACGATGAAAGCGGCAAAGGCCCCCTCATTTTTGTTTTGAAGACACAAATATATATTAATAAAAATTAAATAAAAACGCTTCAATAACCAAAAATATACTAAAAATCTCACGGTGAAAGCGGCACAAGGATCCTCATCTTTGTTTCAAAACACAAACATTAAAAAGAAATAAATTAAAGTAAAACACCCACGATGAAAATGACAAAAAGGAGGGAGGGGTACAACACGAGGACTTCCTGTGGGTCACCCATCCTAGTACTACTCTCGCCCAAGCACGCTTAACTTCGGAGTTCGATGGGATCCGGTGCATTAGTGCTGGTATGATCGTACCCGCTATGTTACCCACGCCCGTGCTATATATTGCCTCGGTCCTTTACCTCCCACGACCGAAAAGTCACTACTCTACCGCTACTTTAGATTTCCAAACCCTTTACCCGCTCAAATATGCTTCAATAACCAACAATATACTAAAACCTCACGATGAAAGCGGCAAAGGCCCCTCATTTTTGTTTTGAAGACACAAATATATATTAATAAAAATTAAATAAAAACGCTTCAATAACCAAAAATATACTAAAAATCTCACGGTGAAAGCGGCACAAGGATCCCTCATCTTTGTTTCAAAACACAAACATTAAAAAGAAATAAATTAAAGTAAAACACCCACGATGAAAATGACAAAAAGGAGGGAGGGGTACAACACGAGGACTTCCTGTGGGGTCACCCATCCTAGTACTACTCTCGCCCAAGCACGCTTAACTTCGGAGTTCGATGGGATCCGGTGCATTAGTGCTGGTATGATCGTACCCGCTATGTTACCCACGCCCGTGCTATATATTGCCTCGGTCCTTTACCTCCCACGACCGAAAAGTCACTACTCTACCGCTACTTTAGATTTCCAAACCCTTTACCCGCTCAAATATGCTTCAATAACCAACAATATACTAAAACCTCACGATGAAAGCGGCAAAGGCCCCTCATTTTTGTTTTGAAGACACAAATATATATTAATAAAAATTAAATAAAAACGCTTCAATAACCAAAAATATACTAAAAATCTCACGGTGAAAGCGGCACAAGGATCCCTCATCTTTGTTTCAAAACACAAACATTAAAAAGAAATAAATTAAAGTAAAACACCCACGATGAAAATGACAAAAAGGAGGGAGGGGTACAACACGAGGACTTCCCTGCTGTATGATCATGGGTCACCCATCCTAGTACTACTCTCGCCCAAGCACGCTTAACTTCGGAGTTCGATGGGATCCGTGCATTAGTGCTGGTATGATCGTACCCGCTATGTTACCCACGCCCGTGCTATATATTGCCTCGGTCCTTTACCTCCCACGACCGAAAAGTCACTACTCTACCGCTACTTTAGATTTCCAAACCCTTTACCCGCTCAAATATGCTTCAATAACCAACAATATACTAAAACCTCACGATGAAAGCGGCAAAAGGCCCCTCATTTTTGTTTTGAAGACACAAATATATATTAATAAAAATTAAATAAAAACGCTTCAATAACCAAAAATATACTAAAAATCTCACGGTGAAAGCGGCACAAGGATCCCTCATCTTTGTTTCAAAACACAAACATTAAAAAGAAATAAATTAAAGTAAAACACCCACGATGAAAATGACAAAAAGGAGGGAGGGGTACAACACGAGGACTTCCTGTGGGGTCACCCATCCTAGTACTACTCTCGCCCAAGCACGCTTAACTTCTGAGTTCGATGGGATCCGGTGCATTAGTGCTGGTATGATCGTACCCGCTATGTTACCCACGCCCGTGCTATATATTGCCTCGGTCCTTTACCTCCCACGACCGAAAAGTCACTACTCTACCGCTACTTTAGATTTCCAAACCCTTTACCCGCTCAAATATGCTTCAATAACCAACAATATACTAAAACCTCACGATGAAAGCGGCAAAAGGCCCCTCATTTTTGTTTTGAAGACACAAATATATATTAATAAAAATTAAATAAAAACGCTTCAATAACCAAAAATATACTAAAAATCTCACGGTGAAAGCGCACAAGGATCCCTCATCTTTGTTTCAAAACACAAACATTAAAAAGAAATAAATTAAAGTAAAACACCCACGATGAAAATGACAAAAAGGAGGGAGGGGTACAACACGAGGACTTCCTGTGGGGTCACCCATCCTAGTACTACTCTCGCCCAAGCACGCTTAACTCGGAGTTCGATGGGATCCGTGCATTAGTGCTGGTATGATCGTACCCGCTATGTTACCCACGCCCGTGCTATATATTGCCTCGGTCCTTTACCTCCCACGACCGAAAAGTCACTACTCTACCGCTACTTTAGATTTCCAAACCCTTTACCCGCTCAAATATGCTTCAATAACCAACAATATACTAAAACCTCACGATGAAAGCGGCAAAGGCCCCTCATTTTTGTTTTGAAGACACAAATATATATTAATAAAAATTAAATAAAAACGCTTCAATAACCAAAAATATACTAAAAATCTCACGGTGAAAGCGGCACAAGGATCCCTCATCTTTGTTTCAAAACACAAACATTAAAAAGAAATAAATTAAAGTAAAACACCCACGATGAAAATGACAAAAAGGAGGGAGGGGTACAACACGAGGACTTCCTGTGGGGTCACCCATCCTAGTACTACTCTCGCCCAAGCACGCTTAACTTCGGAGTTCGATGGGATCCGTGCATTAGTGCTGGTATGATCGTACCCGCTATGTTACCCACGCCCGTGCTATATATTGCCTCGGTCCTTTACCTCCCACGACCGAAAAGTCACTACTCTACCGCTACTTTAGATTTCCAAACCCTTTACCCGCTCAAATATGCTTCAATAACCAACAATATACTAAAACCTCACGATGAAAGCGGCAAAGGCCCCTCATTTTTGTTTTGAAGACACAAATATATATTAATAAAAATTAAATAAAAACGCTTCAATAACCAAAAATATACTAAAAATCTCACGGTGAAAGCGGCACAAGGATCCCTCATCTTTGTTTCAAAACACAAACATTAAAAAGAAATAAATTAAAGTAAAACACCCACGATGAAAATGACAAAAAGGAGGGAGGGGTACAACACGAGGACTTCCTGTGGGGTCACCCATCCTAGTACTACTCTCGCCCAAGCACGCTTAACTTCGGAGTTCGATGGGATCCGGTGCATTAGTGCTGGTATGATCGTACCCGCTATGTTACCCACGCCCGTGCTATATATTGCCTCGGTCCTTTACCTCCCACGACCGAAAAGTCACTACTCTACCGCTACTTTAGATTTCCAAACCCTTTACCCGCTCAAATATGCTTCAATAACCAACAATATACTAAAACCTCACGATGAAAGCGGCAAAGGCCCCTCATTTTTGTTTTGAAGACACAAATATATATTAATAAAAATTAAATAAAAACGCTTCAATAACCAAAAATATACTAAAAATCTCACGGTGAAAGCGGCACAAGGATCCCTCATCTTTGTTTCAAAACACAAACATTAAAAAGAAATAAATTAAAGTAAAACACCCACGATGAAAATGACAAAAAGGAGGAGGGGTACAACACGAGGACTTCCTCAGGGGTCACCCATCCTAGTACTACTCTCGCCCAAGCACGCTTAACTTCGGAGTTCGATGGGATCCGGTGCATTAGTGCTGGTATGATCGTACCCGCTATGTTACCCACGCCCGTGCTATATATTGCCTCGGTCCTTTACCTCCCACGACCGAAAAGTCACTACTCTACCGCTACTTTAGATTTCCAAACCCTTTACCCGCTCAAATATGCTTCAATAACCAACAATATACTAAAACCTCACGATGAAAGCGGCAAAAGGCCCTCATTTTTGTTTTGAAGACACAAATATATATTAATAAAAATTAAATAAAAACGCTTCAATAACCAAAAATATACTAAAAATCTCACGGTGAAAGCGGCACAAGGATCCTCATCTTTGTTTCAAAACACAAACATTAAAAAGAAATAAATTAAAGTAAAACACCCACGATGAAAATGACAAAAAGGAGGGAGGGGTACAACACGAGGACTTCCTGTGGGGTCACCCATCCTAGTACTACTCTCGCCAAGCACGCTTAACTTCGGAGTTCTGATGGGATCCGGTGCATTAGTGCTGGTATGATCGTACCCGCTATGTTACCCACGCCCGTGCTATATATTGCCTCGGTCCTTTACCTCCCACGACCGAAAAGTCACTACTCTACCGCTACTTTAGATTTCCAAACCCTTTACCCGCTCAAATATGCTTCAATAACCAACAATATACTAAAACCTCACGATGAAAGCGGCAAAGGCCCTCATTTTTGTTTTGAAGACACAAATATATATTAATAAAAATTAAATAAAAACGCTTCAATAACCAAAAATATACTAAAAAAATCTCACGGTGAAAGCGGCACAAGGATCCTCATCTTTGTTTCAAAACACAAACATTAAAAAGAAATAAATTAAAGTAAAACACCCACGATGAAAATGACAAAAAGGAGGGAGGGGTACAACACGAGGACTTCCTGGGGTCACCCATCCTAGTACTACTCTCGCCCAAGCACGCTTAACTTCGGAGTTCTGATGGGATCCGGTGCATTAGTGCTGGTATGATCGTACCCGCTATGTTACCCACGCCCGTGCTATATATTGCCTCGGTCCTTTACCTCCCACGACCGAAAAGTCACTACTCTACCGCTACTTTAGATTTCCAAACCCTTTACCCGCTCAAATATGCTTCAATAACCAACAATATACTAAAACCTCACGATGAAAGCGGCAAAGGCCCCTCATTTTTGTTTTGAAGACACAAATATATATTAATAAAAATTAAATAAAAACGCTTCAATAACCAAAAATATACTAAAAATCTCACGGTGAAAGCGGCACAAGGATCCCTCATCTTTGTTTCAAAACACAAACATTAAAAAGAAATAAATTAAAGTAAAACACCCACGATGAAAATGACAAAAAGGAGGGAGGGGTACAACACGAGGACTTCCTGTGGGGTCACCCATCCTAGTACTACTCTCGCCCAAGCACGCTTAACTTCGGAGTTCGATGGGATCCGGTGCATTAGTGCTGGTATGATCGTACCCGCTATGTTACCCACGCCCGTGCTATATATTGCCTCGGTCCTTTACCTCCCACGACCGAAAAGTCACTACTCTACCGCTACTTTAGATTTCCAAACCCTTTACCCGCTCAAATATGCTTCAATAACCAACAATATACTAAAACCTCACGATGAAAGCGCAAAAGGTCCCTCATTTTTGTTTTGAAGACACAAATATATATTAATAAAAATTAAATAAAAACGCTTCAATAACCAAAAATATACTAAAAATCTCACGGTGAAAGCGGCACAAGGATCCCTCATCTTTGTTTCAAAACACAAACATTAAAAAGAAATAAATTAAAGTAAAACACCCACGATGAAAATGACAAAAAGGAGGGAGGGTACAACACGAGGACTTCCTGTGGGGTCACCCATCCTAGTACTACTCTCGCCCAAGCACGCTTAACTTCGGAGTTCGATGGGATCCGGTGCATTAGTGCTGGTATGATCGTACCCGCTATGTTACCCACGCCCGTGCTATATATTGCCTCGGTCCTTTACCTCCCACGACCGAAAAGTCACTACTCTACCGCTACTTTAGATTTCCAAACCCTTTACCCGCTCAAATATGCTTCAATAACCAACAATATACTAAAACCTCACGATGAAAGCGGCAAAGGCCCCTCATTTTTGTTTTGAAGACACAAATATATATTAATAAAAATTAAATAAAAACGCTTCAATAACCAAAAATATACTAAAAATCTCACGGTGAAAGCGGCACAAGGATCCCTCATCTTTGTTTCAAAACACAAACATTAAAAAGAAATAAATTAAAGTAAAACACCCACGATGAAAATGACAAAAAGGAGGGAGGGGTACAACACGAGGACTTCCTGTGGGGTCACCCATCCTAGTACTACTCGCCCAAGCACGCTTAACTTCGGAGTTCGATGGGACCCTGCATTAGTGCTGGTATGATCGTACCCGCTATGTTACCCACGCCCGTGCTATATATTGCCTCGGTCCTTTACCTCCCACGACCGAAAAGTCACTACTCTACCGCTACTTTAGATTTCCAAACCCTTTACCCGCTCAAATATGCTTCAATAACCAACAATATACTAAAACCTCACGATGAAAGCGGCAAAAGGCCCCTCATTTTTGTTTTGAAGACACAAATATATATTAATAAAAATTAAATAAAAACGCTTCAATAACCAAAAATATACTAAAAATCTCACTGAAAGCGGCACAAGGATCCCTCATCTTTGTTTCAAAACACAAACATTAAAAAGAAATAAATTAAAGTAAAACACCCACGATGAAAATGACAAAAAGGAGGGAGGGGTACAACACGAGGACTTCCTGTGGGGTCACCCATCCTAGTACTACTCTCGCCCAAGCACGCTTAACTTTGAGTTCGATGGGATCCGGTGCATTAGTGCTGGTATGATCGTACCCGCTATGTTACCCACGCCCGTGCTATATATTGCCTCGGTCCTTTACCTCCCACGACCGAAAAGTCACTACTCTACCGCTACTTTAGATTTCCAAACCCTTTACCCGCTCAAATATGCTTCAATAACCAACAATATACTAAAACCTCACGATGAAAGCAAAAGGCCCTCATTTTTGTTTTGAAGACACAAATATATATTAATAAAAATTAAATAAAAACGCTTCAATAACCAAAAATATACTAAAAATCTCACGGTGAAAGCGGCACAAGGATCCCTCATCTTTGTTTCAAAACACAAACATTAAAAAGAAATAAATTAAAGTAAAACACCCACGATGAAAATGACAAAAAGGAGGAGGGGTACAACACGAGGACTTCCTGTGGGTCACCCATCCTAGTACTACTCTCGCCCAAGCACGCTTAACTCGGAGTTCGATGGGATCCGGTGCATTAGTGCTGGTATGATCGTACCCGCTATGTTACCCACGCCCGTGCTATATATTGCCTCGGTCCTTTACCTCCCACGACCGAAAAGTCACTACTCTACCGCTACTTTAGATTTCCAAACCCTTTACCCGCTCAAATATGCTTCAATAACCAACAATATACTAAAACCTCACGATGAAAGCGGCAAAAGGCCCCTCATTTTTGTTTTGAAGACACAAATATATATTAATAAAAATTAAATAAAAACGCTTCAATAACCAAAAATATACTAAAAATCTCACGGTGAAAGCGGCACAAGGATCCCTCATCTTTGTTTCAAAACACAAACATTAAAAAGAAATAAATTAAAGTAAAACACCCACGATGAAAATGACAAAAAGGAGGGAGGGTACAACACGAGGACTTCCTGTGGGGTCACCCATCCTAGTACTACTCTCGCCCAAGCACGCTTAACTTCGGAGTTCGATGGGATCCGGTGCATTAGTGCTGGTATGATCGTACCCGCTATGTTACCCACGCCCGTGCTATATATTGCCTCGGTCCTTTACCTCCCACGACCGAAAAGTCACTACTCTACCGCTACTTTAGATTTCCAAACCCTTTACCCGCTCAAATATGCTTCAATAACCAACAATATACTAAAACCTCACGATGAAAGCGGCAAAAGGCCCTCATTTTTGTTTTGAAGACACAAATATATATTAATAAAAATTAAATAAAAACGCTTCAATAACCAAAAATATACTAAAAATCTCACGGTGAAAGCGGCACAAGGATCCCTCATCTTTGTTTCAAAACACAAACATTAAAAAGAAATAAATTAAAGTAAAACACCCACGATGAAAATGACAAAAAGGAGGGAGGGGTACAACACGAGGACTTCCTGTGGGGTCACCCATCCTAGTACTACTCTCGCCCAAGCACGCTTAACTTCGGAGTTCGATGGGATCCGTGCATTAGTGCTGGTATGATCGTACCCGCTATGTTACCCACGCCCGTGCTATATATTGCCTCGGTCCTTTACCTCCCACGACCGAAAAGTCACTACTCTACCGCTACTTTAGATTTCCAAACCCTTTACCCGCTCAAATATGCTTCAATAACCAACAATATACTAAAACCTCACGATGAAAGCGGCAAAAGGCCCCTCATTTTTGTTTTGAAGACACAAATATATATTAATAAAAATTAAATAAAAACGCTTCAATAACCAAAAATATACTAAAAATCTCACGGTGAAAGCGGCACAAGGATCCCTCATCTTTGTTTCAAAACACAAACATTAAAAAGAAATAAATTAAAGTAAAACACCCACGATGAAAATGACAAAAAGGAGGGAGGGGTACAACACGAGGACTTCCTGTGGGGTCACCCATCCTAGTACTACTCTCGCCAAGCACGCTTAACTTCGGAGTTCGATGGGATCCGTGCATTAGTGCTGGTATGATCGTACCCGCTATGTTACCCACGCCCGTGCTATATATTGCCTCGGTCCTTTACCTCCCACGACCGAAAAGTCACTACTCTACCGCTACTTTAGATTTCCAAACCCTTTACCCGCTCAAATATGCTTCAATAACCAACAATATACTAAAACCTCACGATGAAAGCAAAAGGCCCCTCATTTTTGTTTTGAAGACACAAATATATATTAATAAAAATTAAATAAAAACGCTTCAATAACCAAAAATATACTAAAAATCTCACGGTGAAAGCGGCACAAGGATCCCTCATCTTTGTTTCAAAACACAAACATTAAAAAGAAATAAATTAAAGTAAAACACCCACGATGAAAATGACAAAAAGGAGGGAGGGGTACAACACGAGGACTTCCTGTGGGGTCACCCATCCTAGTACTACTCTCGCCCAAGCACGCTTAACTTCGGAGTTCTGATGGGATCCGGTGCATTAGTGCTGGTATGATCGTACCCGCTATGTTACCCACGCCCGTGCTATATATTGCCTCGGTCCTTTACCTCCCACGACCGAAAAGTCACTACTCTACCGCTACTTTAGATTTCCAAACCCTTTACCCGCTCAAATATGCTTCAATAACCAACAATATACTAAAACCTCACGATGAAAGCGGCAAAAGCCCCCTCATTTTTGTTTTGAAGACACAAATATATATTAATAAAAATTAAATAAAAACGCTTCAATAACCAAAAATATACTAAAAATCTCACGGTGAAAGCGGCACAAGGATCCCTCATCTTTGTTTCAAAACACAAACATTAAAAAGAAATAAATTAAAGTAAAACACCCACGATGAAAATGACAAAAAGGAGGGAGGGGTACAACACGAGGACTTCCTGTGGGGTCACCCATCCTAGTACTACTCTCGCCCAAGCACGCTTAACTTCGGAGTTCGATGGGATCCGTGCATTAGTGCTGGTATGATCGTACCCGCTATGTTACCCACGCCCGTGCTATATATTGCCTCGGTCCTTTACCTCCCACGACCGAAAAGTCACTACTCTACCGCTACTTTAGATTTCCAAACCCTTTACCCGCTCAAATATGCTTCAATAACCAACAATATACTAAAACCTCACGATGAAAGCGGCAAAAGGCCCCTCATTTTTGTTTTGAAGACACAAATATATATTAATAAAAATTAAATAAAAACGCTTCAATAACCAAAAATATACTAAAAATCTCACGGTGAAAGCGGCACAAGGATCCTCATCTTTGTTTCAAAACACAAACATTAAAAAGAAATAAATTAAAGTAAAACACCCACGATGAAAATGACAAAAAAAGGACGGGAGGGGTACAACACGAGGACTTACCCGCTATGTTACCCACGCCCGTGCTATATATGCCTCGGCCTTTACCTCCCACGACCGAAAAGTCACTACTCTCACCCATCCTAGTACTACTCTCGCCCAAGCACGCTTAACTTCGGAGTTCTGATGGGATCCGGTGCATTAGTGCTGGTATGATCGTACCCGCTATGTTACCCACGCCCGTGCTATATATTGCCTCGGTCCTTTACCTCCCACGACCGAAAAGTCACTACTCTACCGCTACTTTAGATTTCCAAACCCTTTACCCGCTCAAATATGCTTCAATAACCAACAATATACTAAAACCTCACGATGAAAGCGGCAAAAGGCCCTCATTTTTGTTTTGAAGACACAAATATATATTAATAAAAATTAAATAAAAACGCTTCAATAACCAAAAATATACTAAAAAAATCTCACGGTGAAAGCGGCACAAGGATCCCTCATCTTTGTTTCGAAAACACAAACATTAAAAAGAAATAAATTAAAGTAAAACACCCACGATGAAAATGACAAAAAGGAGGGAGGGGTACAACACGAGGACTTCCCTGGGGTCACCCATCCTAGTACTACTCTCGCCCAAGCACGCTTAACTTCGGAGTTCGATGGGATCCGGTGCATTAGTGCTGGTATGATCGTACCCGCTATGTTACCCACGCCCGTGCTATATATTGCCTCGGTCCTTTACCTCCCACGACCGAAAAGTCACTACTCTACCGCTACTTTAGATTTCCAAACCCTTTACCCGCTCAAATATGCTTCAATAACCAACAATATACTAAAACCTCACGATGAAAGCGGCAAAGGCCCCTCATTTTTGTTTTGAAGACACAAATATATATTAATAAAAATTAAATAAAAACGCTTCAATAACCAAAAATATACTAAAAATCTCACGGTGAAAGCGGCACAAGGATCCTCATCTTTGTTTCAAAACACAAACATTAAAAAGAAATAAATTAAAGTAAAACACCCACGATGAAAATGACAAAAAGGAGGGAGGGGTACAACACGAGGACTTCCTGTGGGGTCACCCATCCTAGTACTACTCTCGCCCAAGCACGCTTAACTTCGGAGTTCGATGGGATCCGGTGCATTAGTGCTGGTATGATCGTACCCGCTATGTTACCCACGCCCGTGCTATATATTGCCTCGGTCCTTTACCTCCCACGACCGAAAAGTCACTACTCTACCGCTACTTTAGATTTCCAAACCCTTTACCCGCTCAAATATGCTTCAATAACCAACAATATACTAAAACCTCACGATGAAAGCGGCAAAGGCCCCTCATTTTTGTTTTGAAGACACAAATATATATTAATAAAAATTAAATAAAAACGCTTCAATAACCAAAAATATACTAAAAATCTCACGGTGAAAGCGGCACAAGGATCCCTCATCTTTGTTTCAAAACACAAACATTAAAAAGAAATAAATTAAAGTAAAACACCCACGATGAAAATGACAAAAAGGAGGGAGGGGTACAACACGAGGACTTCCTGTGGGGTCACCCATCCTAGTACTACTCTCGCCCAAGCACGCTTAACTTCGGAGTTCGATGGGATCCGTGCATTAGTGCTGGTATGATCGTACCCGCTATGTTACCCACGCCCGTGCTATATATTGCCTCGGTCCTTTACCTCCCACGACCGAAAAGTCACTACTCTACCGCTACTTTAGATTTCCAAACCCTTTACCCGCTCAAATATGCTTCAATAACCAACAATATACTAAAACCTCACGATGAAAGCGGCAAAGGCCCCTCATTTTTGTTTTGAAGACACAAATATATATTAATAAAAATTAAATAAAAACGCTTCAATAACCAAAAATATACTAAAAATCTCACGGTGAAAGCGGCACAAGGATCCCTCATCTTTGTTTCAAAACACAAACATTAAAAAGAAATAAATTAAAGTAAAACACCCACGATGAAAATGACAAAAAGGAGGGAGGGGTACAACACGAGGACTTCCTGTGGGGTCACCCATCCTAGTACTACTCTCGCCCAAGCACGCTTAACTTCGGAGTTCGATGGGATCCGGTGCATTAGTGCTGGTATGATCGTACCCGCTATGTTACCCACGCCCGTGCTATATATTGCCTCGGTCCTTTACCTCCCACGACCGAAAAGTCACTACTCTACCGCTACTTTAGATTTCCAAACCCTTTACCCGCTCAAATATGCTTCAATAACCAACAATATACTAAAACCTCACGATGAAAGCGGCAAAAGGCCCCTCATTTTTGTTTTGAAGACACAAATATATATTAATAAAAATTAAATAAAAACGCTTCAATAACCAAAAATATACTAAAAATCTCACGGTGAAAGCGGCACAAGGATCCCTCATCTTTGTTTCAAAACACAAACATTAAAAAGAAATAAATTAAAGTAAAACACCCACGATGAAAATGACAAAAAGGAGGGAGGGGTACAACACGAGGACTTCCTGTGGGGTCACCCATCCTAGTACTACTCTCGCCCAAGCACGCTTAACTTCGGAGTTCGATGGGATCCGTGCATTAGTGCTGGTATGATCGTACCCGCTATGTTACCCACGCCCGTGCTATATATTGCCTCGGTCCTTTACCTCCCACGACCGAAAAGTCACTACTCTACCGCTACTTTAGATTTCCAAACCCTTTACCCGCTCAAATATGCTTCAATAACCAACAATATACTAAAACCTCACGATGAAAGCGGCAAAAGGCCCTCATTTTTGTTTTGAAGACACAAATATATATTAATAAAAATTAAATAAAAACGCTTCAATAACCAAAAATATACTAAAAATCTTTGAAAGCGGCACAAGGATCCCTCATCTTTGTTTCAAAACACAAACATTAAAAAGAAATAAATTAAAGTAAAACACCCACGATGAAAATGACAAAAAGGAGGGAGGGGTACAACACGAGGACTTCCTGTGGGGTCACCCATCCTAATACTACTCGCCCAAGCACGCTTAACTTCTGAGTTCGATGGGATCCGTGCATTAGTCATCGTATGATGTTACCCACGCGTGCTATAAGGTCCTTTACCTCCCACCCGAAAAGTCACTACTCTACCGCTACTTTAGTTTCAAAACTGTTTTGAAGACACAAATATATATTAAGTAAAAAATTAAATAAAAACGCTTCAATAACCAAAAATATACTAAAAATCTCACGCCCGTGAAACGGTCCTTTACAAGGTCACTACTCTACCCTCATCCAAACCCTTTGCTCAAATATGCTTCAATAACCAACAATATACTAAAACCTCACGATGAAATTAAAGGCTCCCTCATTTTTGTTTTGAAGACACAAATATATATTAATAAAAATTAAATAAAAACGCTTCAATAACCAAAAATATACTAAAAATCTCACGAAAGCGGCACAAGGATCCCTCATCTTTGTTTCAAAACACAAACATTAAAAAGAAATAAATTAAAGTAAAACACCCACGATGAAAATGACAAAAAGGAGGGAGGGGTACAACACGAGGACTTCCTGTGGGGTCACCCATCCTAGTACTACTCTCGCCCAAGCACGCTTAACTTCGGAGTTCGATGGGATCCGGTGCATTAGTGCTGGTATGATCGTACCCGCTATGTTACCCACGCCCGTGCTATATATTGCCTCGGTCCTTTACCTCCCACGACCGAAAAGTCACTACTCTACCGCTACTTTAGATTTCCAAACCCTTTACCCGCTCAAATATGCTTCAATAACCAACAATATACTAAAACCTCACGATGAAAGCGGCAAAGGCCCTCATTTTTGTTTTGAAGACACAAATATATATTAATAAAAATTAAATAAAAACGCTTCAATAACCAAAAATATACTAAAAATCTCACGGTGAAAGCGGCACAAGGATCCTCATCTTTGTTTCAAAACACAAACATTAAAAAGAAATAAATTAAAGTAAAACACCCACGATGAAAATGACAAAAAGGAGGGAGGGGTACAACACGAGGACTTCCTGTGGGGTCACCCATCCTAGTACTACTCTCGCCAAGCACGCTTAACTTCGGAGTTCGATGGGATCCGGTGCATTAGTGCTGGTATGATCGTACCCGCTATGTTACCCACGCCCGTGCTATATATTGCCTCGGTCCTTTACCTCCCACGACCGAAAAGTCACTACTCTACCGCTACTTTAGATTTCCAAACCCTTTACCCGCTCAAATATGCTTCAATAACCAACAATATACTAAAACCTCACGATGAAAGCGGCAAAAGGCCCCTCATTTTTGTTTTGAAGACACAAATATATATTAATAAAAATTAAATAAAAACGCTTCAATAACCAAAAATATACTAAAAATCTCACGGTGAAAGCGGCACAAGGATCCTCATCTTTGTTTCAAAACACAAACATTAAAAAGAAATAAATTAAAGTAAAACACCCACGATGAAAATGACAAAAAGGAGGGAGGGTACAACACGAGGACTTCCTGTGGGGTCACCCATCCTAGTACTACTCTCGCCCAAGCACGCTTAACTTCGGAGTTCGATGGGATCCGTGCATTAGTGCTGGTATGATCGTACCCGCTATGTTACCCACGCCCGTGCTATATATTGCCTCGGTCCTTTACCTCCCACGACCGAAAAGTCACTACTCTACCGCTACTTTAGATTTCCAAACCCTTTACCCGCTCAAATATGCTTCAATAACCAACAATATACTAAAACCTCACGATGAAAGCGGCAAAAGGCCCTCATTTTTGTTTTGAAGACACAAATATATATTAATAAAAATTAAATAAAAACGCTTCAATAACCAAAAATATACTAAAAATCTCACGGTGAAAGCGGCACAAGGATCCCTCATCTTTGTTTCAAAACACAAACATTAAAAAGAAATAAATTAAAGTAAAACACCCACGATGAAAATGACAAAAAGGAGGGAGGGGTACAACACGAGGACTTCCTCACGATGAAAGCGGGGTCACCCATCCTAGTACTACTCTCGCCCAAGCACGCTTAACCGGAGTTCGATGGGATCCGTGCATTAGTGCTGGTATGATCGTACCCGCTATGTTACCCACGCCCGTGCTATATATTGCCTCGGTCCTTTACCTCCCACGACCGAAAAGTCACTACTCTACCGCTACTTTAGATTTCCAAACCCTTTACCCGCTCAAATATGCTTCAATAACCAACAATATACTAAAACCTCACGATGAAAGCGGCAAAGGCCCCTCATTTTTGTTTTGAAGACACAAATATATATTAATAAAAATTAAATAAAAACGCTTCAATAACCAAAAATATACTAAAAATCTCACGGTGAAAGCGGCACAAGGATCCCTCATCTTTGTTTCAAAACACAAACATTAAAAAGAAATAAATTAAAGTAAAACACCCACGATGAAAATGACAAAAAGGAGGGAGGGTACAACACGAGGACTTCCCAGGGGTCACCCATCCTAGTACTACTCTCGCCCAAGCACGCTTAACTTCGGAGTTCGATGGGATCCGTGCATTAGTGCTGGTATGATCGTACCCGCTATGTTACCCACGCCCGTGCTATATATTGCCTCGGTCCTTTACCTCCCACGACCGAAAAGTCACTACTCTACCGCTACTTTAGATTTCCAAACCCTTTACCCGCTCAAATATGCTTCAATAACCAACAATATACTAAAACCTCACGATGAAAGCGGAAAAGGCCCTCATTTTTGTTTTGAAGACACAAATATATATTAATAAAAATTAAATAAAAACGCTTCAATAACCAAAAATATACTAAAAAAATCTCACGGTGAAAGCGGCACAAGGATCCCTCATCTTTGTTTCGAAAACACAAACATTAAAAAAGAAATAAATTAAAGTAAAACACCCACGATGAAAATGACAAAAAAGGAGGGAGGGGTACAACACGAGGACTTCCCAGGGGGTCACCCATCCTAGTACTACTCTCGCCCAAGCACGCTTAACTTCGGAGTTCTGATGGGATCCGGTGCATTAGTGCTGGTATGATCGTACCCGCTATGTTACCCACGCCCGTGCTATATATTGCCTCGGTCCTTTACCTCCCACGACCGAAAAGTCACTACTCTACCGCTACTTTAGATTTCCAAACCCTTTACCCGCTCAAATATGCTTCAATAACCAACAATATACTAAAACCTCACGATGAAAGCGGCAAAAGGCCCTCATTTTTGTTTTGAAGACACAAATATATATTAATAAAAATTAAATAAAAACGCTTCAATAACCAAAAATATACTAAAAATCTCACGGTGAAAGCGGCACAAGGATCCTCATCTTTGTTTCAAAACACAAACATTAAAAAGAAATAAATTAAAGTAAAACACCCACGATGAAAATGACAAAAAGGAGGGAGGGGTACAACACGAGGACTTCCTGTGGGGTCACCCATCCTAGTACTACTCTCGCCCAAGCACGCTTAACTGGAGTTCGATGGGATCCGTGCATTAGTGCTGGTATGATCGTACCCGCTATGTTACCCACGCCCGTGCTATATATTGCCTCGGTCCTTTACCTCCCACGACCGAAAAGTCACTACTCTACCGCTACTTTAGATTTCCAAACCCTTTACCCGCTCAAATATGCTTCAATAACCAACAATATACTAAAACCAAATATATATTAATAAAAATTAAATAAAACGCTATGTTACCCAAAATTGCCTCGGTCCTTTACCTCCCACGACCGAAAAGTCACTACTCTCACTTTTTTTGTTTTGAACCAACACAAACCTCACGATATATTTTTGTTTTACAAATATATATTAAAAAATTAAATAAAAACGCTTCAATAACCAAAAATATACTAAAAATCTCACGGTGAAAGCGGCACAAGGATCCCTCATCTTTGTTTCAAAACACAAACATTAAAAAGAAATAAATTAAAGTAAAACACCCACGATGAAAATGACAAAAAGGAGGGAGGGTACAACACGAGGACTTCCTGTGGGGTCACCCATCCTAGTACTACTCTCGCCCAAGCACGCTTAACTTCGGAGTTCTGATGGGATCCGGTGCATTAGTGCTGGTATGATCGTACCCGCTATGTTACCCACGCCCGTGCTATATATTGCCTCGGTCCTTTACCTCCCACGACCGAAAAGTCACTACTCTACCGCTACTTTAGATTTCCAAACCCTTTACCCGCTCAAATATGCTTCAATAACCAACAATATACTAAAACCTCACGATGAAAGCGGCAAAAGGCCCCCTCATTTTTGTTTTGAAGACACAAATATATATTAATAAAAATTAAATAAAAACGCTTCAATAACCAAAAATATACTAAAAAAATCTCACGGTGAAAGCGGCACAAGGATCCCTCATCTTTGTTTCGAAAACACAAACATTAAAAAAGAAATAAATTAAAGTAAAACACCCACGATGAAAATGACAAAAAAGGAGGGAGGGGTACAACACGAGGACTTCCCAGGGGGTCACCCATCCTAGTACTACTCTCGCCCAAGCACGCTTAACTTCGGAGTTCTGATGGGATCCGGTGCATTAGTGCTGGTATGATCGTACCCGCTATGTTACCCACGCCCGTGCTATATATTGCCTCGGTCCTTTACCTCCCACGACCGAAAAGTCACTACTCTACCGCTACTTTAGATTTCCAAACCCTTTACCCGCTCAAATATGCTTCAATAACCAACAATATACTAAAACCTCACGATGAAAGCGGCAAAAGGCCCCCTCATTTTTGTTTTGAAGACACAAATATATATTAATAAAAATTAAATAAAAACGCTTCAATAACCAAAAATATACTAAAAATCTCACGGTGAAAGCGGCACAAGGATCCCTCATCTTTGTTTCAAAACACAAACATTAAAAAGAAATAAATTAAAGTAAAACACCCACGATGAAAATGACAAAAAGGAGGGAGGGGTACAACACGAGGACTTCCTGTGGGGTCACCCATCCTAGTACTACTCTCGCCAAGCACGCTTAACTTCGGAGTTCGATGGGATCCGTGCATTAGTGCTGGTATGATCGTACCCGCTATGTTACCCACGCCCGTGCTATATATTGCCTCGGTCCTTTACCTCCCACGACCGAAAAGTCACTACTCTACCGCTACTTTAGATTTCCAAACCCTTTACCCGCTCAAATATGCTTCAATAACCAACAATATACTAAAACCTCACGATGAAAGCGGCAAAGGCCCCTCATTTTTGTTTTGAAGACACAAATATATATTAATAAAAATTAAATAAAAACGCTTCAATAACCAAAAATATACTAAAAATCTCACGGTGAAAGCGGCACAAGGATCCCTCATCTTTGTTTCAAAACACAAACATTAAAAAGAAATAAATTAAAGTAAAACACCCACGATGAAAATGACAAAAAGGAGGGAGGGGTACAACACGAGGACTTCAGGGGTCACCCATCCTAGTACTACTCTCGCCCAAGCACGCTTAACTTCGGAGTTCGATGGGATCCGTGCATTAGTGCTGGTATGATCGTACCCGCTATGTTACCCACGCCCGTGCTATATATTGCCTCGGTCCTTTACCTCCCACGACCGAAAAGTCACTACTCTACCGCTACTTTAGATTTCCAAACCCTTTACCCGCTCAAATATGCTTCAATAACCAACAATATACTAAAACCTCACGATGAAAGCGGAAAAGGCCCCTCATTTTTGTTTTGAAGACACAAATATATATTAATAAAAATTAAATAAAAACGCTTCAATAACCAAAAATATACTAAAAATCTCACGGTGAAAGCGGCACAAGGATCCCTCATCTTTGTTTCAAAACACAAACATTAAAAAGAAATAAATTAAAGTAAAACACCCACGATGAAAATGACAAAAAGGAGGGAGGGGTACAACACGAGGACTTCCTGTGGGGTCACCCATCCTAGTACTACTCTCGCCCAAGCACGCTTAACTTCGGAGTTCGATGGGATCCGGTGCATTAGTGCTGGTATGATCGTACCCGCTATGTTACCCACGCCCGTGCTATATATTGCCTCGGTCCTTTACCTCCCACGACCGAAAAGTCACTACTCTACCGCTACTTTAGATTTCCAAACCCTTTACCCGCTCAAATATGCTTCAATAACCAACAATATACTAAAACCTCACGATGAAAGCGGCAAAGGCCCCTCATTTTTGTTTTGAAGACACAAATATATATTAATAAAAATTAAATAAAAACGCTTCAATAACCAAAAATATACTAAAAATCTCACGGTGAAAGCGGCACAAGGATCCCTCATCTTTGTTTCAAAACACAAACATTAAAAAGAAATAAATTAAAGTAAAACACCCACGATGAAAATGACAAAAAGGAGGGAGGGGTACAACACGAGGACTTCCTGTGGGGTCACCCATCCTAGTACTACTCTCGCCCAAGCACGCTTAACTTCGGAGTTCGATGGGATCCGGTGCATTAGTGCTGGTATGATCGTACCCGCTATGTTACCCACGCCCGTGCTATATATTGCCTCGGTCCTTTACCTCCCACGACCGAAAAGTCACTACTCTACCGCTACTTTAGATTTCCAAACCCTTTACCCGCTCAAATATGCTTCAATAACCAACAATATACTAAAACCTCACGATGAAAGCGGCAAAGGCCCCTCATTTTTGTTTTGAAGACACAAATATATATTAATAAAAATTAAATAAAAACGCTTCAATAACCAAAAATATACTAAAAATCTCACGGTGAAAGCGGCACAAGGATCCCTCATCTTTGTTTCAAAACACAAACATTAAAAAGAAATAAATTAAAGTAAAACACCCACGATGAAAATGACAAAAAGGAGGGAGGGGTACAACACGAGGACTTCCTGTGGGGTCACCCATCCTAGT
Organism: Oldenlandia corymbosa var. corymbosa; assembly: GCA_949775105.1. Taxonomy (NCBI): domain Eukaryota; kingdom Viridiplantae; phylum Streptophyta; class Magnoliopsida; order Gentianales; family Rubiaceae; genus Oldenlandia; species Oldenlandia corymbosa. Next base: position 6,625,612 of record OX459123.1, read on the forward strand.
ACTACTCTCGCCCAAGCACGCTTAACTTCGGAGTTCGATGGGATCCGGTGCATTAGTGCTGGTATGATCGTACCCGCTATGTTACCCACGCCCGTGCTATATATTGCCTCGGTCCTTTACCTCCCACGACCGAAAAGTCACTACTCTACCGCTACTTTAGATTTCCAAACCCTTTACCCGCTCAAATATGCTTCAATAACCAACAATATACTAAAACCTCACGATGAAAGCGGCAAAGGGCCCCTCATTTTTGTTTTGAAGACACAAATATATATTAATAAAAATTAAATAAAAACGCTTCAATAACCAAAAATATACTAAAAATCTCACGTGAAAGCGGCACAAGGATCCTCATCTTTGTTTCAAAACACAAACATTAAAAAGAAATAAATTAAAGTAAAACACCCACGATGAAAATGACAAAAAGGAGGGAGGGGTACAACACGAGGACTTCCTGTGGGGTCACCCATCCTAGTACTACTCTCGCCCAAGCACGCTTAACTTCGGAGTTCGATGGGATCCGTGCATTAGTGCTGGTATGATCGTACCCGCTATGTTACCCACGCCCGTGCTATATATTGCCTCGGTCCTTTACCTCCCACGACCGAAAAGTCACTACTCTACCGCTACTTTAGATTTCCAAACCCTTTACCCGCTCAAATATGCTTCAATAACCAACAATATACTAAAACCTCACGATGAAAGCGGCAAAAGGCCCCTCATTTTTGTTTTGAAGACACAAATATATATTAATAAAAATTAAATAAAAACGCTTCAATAACCAAAAATATACTAAAAATCTCACGGTGAAAGCGGCACAAGGATCCCTCATCTTTGTTTCAAAACACAAACATTAAAAAGAAATAAATTAAAGTAAAACACCCACGATGAAAATGACAAAAAGGAGGAGGGGTACAACACGAGGACTTCCTGGGGTCACCCATCCTAGTACTACTCTCGCCCAAGCACGCTTAACTTCGGAGTTCGATGGGATCCGGTGCATTAGTGCTGGTATGATCGTACCCGCTATGTTACCCACGCCCGTGCTATATATTGCCTCGGTCCTTTACCTCCCACGACCGAAAAGTCACTACTCTACCGCTACTTTAGATTTCCAAACCCTTTACCCGCTCAAATATGCTTCAATAACCAACAATATACTAAAACCTCACGATGAAAGCGGCAAAGGCCCTCATTTTTGTTTTGAAGACACAAATATATATTAATAAAAATTAAATAAAAACGCTTCAATAACCAAAAATATACTAAAAATCTCACGGTGAAAGCGGCACAAGGATCCCTCATCTTTGTTTCAAAACACAAACATTAAAAAGAAATAAATTAAAGTAAAACACCCACGATGAAAATGACAAAAAGGAGGGAGGGGTACAACACGAGGACTTCCTGTGGGGTCACCCATCCTAGTACTACTCTCGCCCAAGCACGCTTAACTTCGGAGTTCTGATGGGATCCGGTGCATTAGTGCTGGTATGATCGTACCCGCTATGTTACCCACGCCCGTGCTATATATTGCCTCGGTCCTTTACCTCCCACGACCGAAAAGTCACTACTCTACCGCTACTTTAGATTTCCAAACCCTTTACCCGCTCAAATATGCTTCAATAACCAACAATATACTAAAACCTCACGATGAAAGCCCTCATTTTTGTTTTGAAGACACAAATATATATTAATAAAAATTAAATAAAAACGCTTCAATAACCAAAAATATACTAAAAATCTCACGTGAAAGCGGCACAAGGATCCCTCATCTTTGTTTCAAAACACAAACATTAAAAAGAAATAAATTAAAGTAAAACACCCACGATGAAAATGACAAAAAGGAGGGAGGGGTACAACACGAGGACTTCCCTGGGGTCACCCATCCTAGTACTACTCTCGCCCAAGCACGCTTAACTTCGGAGTTCGATGGGATTGCATTAGTGCTGGTATGATCGTACCCGCTATGTTACCCACGCCCGTGCTATATATTGCCTCGGTCCTTTACCTCCCACGACCGAAAAGTCACTACTCTACCGCTACTTTAGATTTCCAAACCCTTTACCCGCTCAAATATGCTTCAATAACCAACAATATACTAAAACCTCACGATGAAAGCGGCAAAGGCCCCCTCATATATTAATTTTAAAAACGTTTTGAAGAACAAATATATATTAAAAATAAAAACGCTTCAATAACCAAAAATATACTAAAAATCTCAGCTGAAAGCGGCACAAGGATCCCTCATCTTTGTTTCGAAAACACAAACATTAAAAAAGAAATAAATTAAAGTAAAACACCCACGATGAAAATGACAAAAAAGGAGGGAGGGGTACAACACGAGGACTTCCCAGGGGGTCACCCATCCTAGTACTACTCTCGCCCAAGCACGCTTAACTTCGGAGTTCTGATGGGATCCGGTGCATTAGTGCTGGTATGATCGTACCCGCTATGTTACCCACGCCCGTGCTATATATTGCCTCGGTCCTTTACCTCCCACGACCGAAAAGTCACTACTCTACCGCTACTTTAGATTTCCAAACCCTTTACCCGCTCAAATATGCTTCAATAACCAACAATATACTAAAACCTCACGATGAAAGCGGCAAAAGGCCCTCATTTTTGTTTTGAAGACACAAATATATATTAATAAAAATTAAATAAAAACGCTTCAATAACCAAAAATATACTAAAAAAATCTCACGGTGAAAGCGGCACAAGGATCCCTCATCTTTGTTTCGAAAACACAAACATTAAAAAAGAAATAAATTAAAGTAAAACACCCACGATGAAAATGACAAAAAGGAGGGAGGGTACAACACGAGGACTTCCTGTGGGGTCACCCATCCTAGTACTACTCTCGCCCAAGCACGCTTAACTTCGGAGTTCGATGGGATCCGTGCATTAGTGCTGGTATGATCGTACCCGCTATGTTACCCACGCCCGTGCTATATATTGCCTCGGTCCTTTACCTCCCACGACCGAAAAGTCACTACTCTACCGCTACTTTAGATTTCCAAACCCTTTACCCGCTCAAATATGCTTCAATAACCAACAATATACTAAAACCTCACGATGAAAGCGGCAAAGGCCCCTCATTTTTGTTTTGAAGACACAAATATATATTAATAAAAATTAAATAAAAACGCTTCAATAACCAAAATATACTAAAAATCTCACTATGAAAGCGGCACAAGGATCCCTCATCTTTGTTTCAAAACACAAACATTAAAAAGAAATAAATTAAAGTAAAACACCCACGATGAAAATGACAAAAAGGAGGAGGGGTACAACACGAGGACTTCCCTGGGGTCACCCATCCTAGTACTACTCGCCCAAGCACGGAGTTCGATGGGATCCCAGTGCTGGTAGATCGTACCCGCTATGTTACCCACGCCCGTGCTATATATTGCCTCGGTCCTTTACCTCCCACGACCGAAAAGTATACTCTCGCCCGCACGCTTAACTAGTTCTGGGACCCTGCATTAGATTGATCCAAACCGCTATGTTACCCACGCCCGTGCTATATATTGCCTCGGTCCTTTACCTCCCACGACCGAAAAGTCACTACTCTACCGCTACTTTAGATTTCCAAACCCTTTACCCGCTCAAATATGCTTCAATAACCAACAATATACTAAAACCTCACGATGAAAGGCAAAGGCCCTCATTTTTGTTTTGAAGACACAAATATATATTAATAAAAATTAAATAAAAACGCTTCAATAACCAAAAATATACTAAAAATCTCACGGTGAAAGCGGCACAAGGATCCTCATCTTTGTTTCGAAAACACAAACATTAAAAAAGAAATAAATTAAAGTAAAACACCCACGATGAAAATGACAAAAAAGGAGGGAGGGGTACAACACGAGGACTTCCCAGGGGGTCACCCATCCTAGTACTACTCTCGCCCAAGCACGCTTAACTTCGGAGTTCTGATGGGATCCGGTGCATTAGTGCTGGTATGATCGTACCCGCTATGTTACCCACGCCCGTGCTATATATTGCCTCGGTCCTTTACCTCCCACGACCGAAAAGTCACTACTCTACCGCTACTTTAGATTTCCAAACCCTTTACCCGCTCAAATATGCTTCAATAACCAACAATATACTAAAACCTCACGATGAAAGCGGCAAAAGGCCCCCTCATTTTTGTTTTGAAGACACAAATATATATTAATAAAAATTAAATAAAAACGCTTCAATAACCAAAAATATACTAAAAAAATCTCACGGTGAAAGCGGCACAAGGATCCCTCATCTTTGTTTCGAAAACACAAACATTAAAAAAGAAATAAATTAAAGTAAAACACCCACGATGAAAATGACAAAAAAGGAGGGAGGGGTACAACACGAGGACTTCCCAGGGGTCACCCATCCTAGTACTACTCTCGCCCAAGCACGCTTAACTTCGGAGTTCTGATGGGATCCGTGCATTAGTGCTGGTATGATCGTACCCGCTATGTTACCCACGCCCGTGCTATATATTGCCTCGGTCCTTTACCTCCCACGACCGAAAAGTCACTACTCTACCGCTACTTTAGATTTCCAAACCCTTTACCCGCTCAAATATGCTTCAATAACCAACAATATACTAAAACCTCACGATGAAAGCGGCAAAGGCCCCTCATTTTTGTTTTGAAGACACAAATATATATTAATAAAAATTAAATAAAAACGCTTCAATAACCAAAAATATACTAAAAATCTCACGGTGAAAGCGGCACAAGGATCCTCATCTTTGTTTCAAAACACAAACATTAAAAAGAAATAAATTAAAGTAAAACACCCACGATGAAAATGACAAAAAGGAGGAGGGGTACAACACGAGGACTTCCTGTGGGGTCACCCATCCTAGTACTACTCTCGCCCAAGCACGCTTAACTTCGGAGTTCGATGGGATCCGTGCATTAGTGCTGGTATGATCGTACCCGCTATGTTACCCACGCCCGTGCTATATATTGCCTCGGTCCTTTACCTCCCACGACCGAAAAGTCACTACTCTACCGCTACTTTAGATTTCCAAACCCTTTACCCGCTCAAATATGCTTCAATAACCAACAATATACTAAAACCTCACGATGAAAGCATAAAGGCCCTCATTTTTGTTTTGAAGACACAAATATATATTAATAAAAATTAAATAAAAACGCTTCAATAACCAAAAATATACTAAAAAAATCTCACGGTGAAAGCGGCACAAGGATCCCTCATCTTTGTTTCGAAAACACAAACATTAAAAAAGAAATAAATTAAAGTAAAACACCCACGATGAAAATGACAAAAAAGGAGGGAGGGGTACAACACGAGGACTTCCCAGGGGGTCACCCATCCTAGTACTACTCTCGCCCAAGCACGCTTAACTTCGGAGTTCTGATGGGATCCGGTGCATTAGTGCTGGTATGATCGTACCCGCTATGTTACCCACGCCCGTGCTATATATTGCCTCGGTCCTTTACCTCCCACGACCGAAAAGTCACTACTCTACCGCTACTTTAGATTTCCAAACCCTTTACCCGCTCAAATATGCTTCAATAACCAACAATATACTAAAACCTCACGATGAAAGCGGCAAAGGCCCCTCATTTTTGTTTTGAAGACACAAATATATATTAATAAAAATTAAATAAAAACGCTTCAATAACCAAAAATATACTAAAAAAATCTCACGGTGAAAGCGGCACAAGGATCCCTCATCTTTGTTTCGAAAACACAAACATTAAAAAGAAATAAATTAAAGTAAAACACCCACGATGAAAATGACAAAAAGGAGGAGGGGTACAACACGAGGACTTCCTGTGGGGTCACCCATCCTAGTACTACTCTCGCCCAAGCACGCTTAACTTCGGAGTTCGATGGGATCCGTGCATTAGTGCTGGTATGATCGTACCCGCTATGTTACCCACGCCCGTGCTATATATTGCCTCGGTCCTTTACCTCCCACGACCGAAAAGTCACTACTCTACCGCTACTTTAGATTTCCAAACCCTTTACCCGCTCAAATATGCTTCAATAACCAACAATATACTAAAACCTCACGATGAAAGCGGCAAAAGGCCCTCATTTTTGTTTTGAAGACACAAATATATATTAATAAAAATTAAATAAAAACGCTTCAATAACCAAAAATATACTAAAAATCTCACGGTGAAAGCGGCACAAGGATCCCTCATCTTTGTTTCAAAACACAAACATTAAAAAGAAATAAATTAAAGTAAAACACCCACGATGAAAATGACAAAAAGGAGGGAGGGTACAACACGAGGACTTCCAGGGGTCACCCATCCTAGTACTACTCTCGCCCAAGCACGCTTAACTTCGGAGTTCGATGGGATCCGTGCATTAGTGCTGGTATGATCGTACCCGCTATGTTACCCACGCCCGTGCTATATATTGCCTCGGTCCTTTACCTCCCACGACCGAAAAGTCACTACTCTACCGCTACTTTAGATTTCCAAACCCTTTACCCGCTCAAATATGCTTCAATAACCAACAATATACTAAAACCTCACGATGAAAGCGGCAAAAGGCCCCTCATTTTTGTTTTGAAGACACAAATATATATTAATAAAAATTAAATAAAAACGCTTCAATAACCAAAAATATACTAAAAATCTCACGGTGAAAGCGGCACAAGGATCCCTCATCTTTGTTTCAAAACACAAACATTAAAAAGAAATAAATTAAAGTAAAACACCCACGATGAAAATGACAAAAAGGAGGGAGGGGTACAACACGAGGACTTCCTGTGGGGTCACCCATCCTAGTACTACTCTCGCCCAAGCACGCTTAACTTCGGAGTTCGATGGGATCCGGTGCATTAGTGCTGGTATGATCGTACCCGCTATGTTACCCACGCCCGTGCTATATATTGCCTCGGTCCTTTACCTCCCACGACCGAAAAGTCACTACTCTACCGCTACTTTAGATTTCCAAACCCTTTACCCGCTCAAATATGCTTCAATAACCAACAATATACTAAAACCTCACGATGAAAGCGGCAAAGGCCCCTCATTTTTGTTTTGAAGACACAAATATATATTAATAAAAATTAAATAAAAACGCTTCAATAACCAAAAATATACTAAAAATCTCACGGTGAAAGCGGCACAAGGATCCCTCATCTTTGTTTCAAAACACAAACATTAAAAAGAAATAAATTAAAGTAAAACACCCACGATGAAAATGACAAAAAGGAGGGAGGGGTACAACACGAGGACTTCCTGTGGGGTCACCCATCCTAGTACTACTCTCGCCCAAGCACGCTTAACTTCGGAGTTCGATGGGATCCGTGCATTAGTGCTGGTATGATCGTACCCGCTATGTTACCCACGCCCGTGCTATATATTGCCTCGGTCCTTTACCTCCCACGACCGAAAAGTCACTACTCTACCGCTACTTTAGATTTCCAAACCCTTTACCCGCTCAAATATGCTTCAATAACCAACAATATACTAAAACCTCACGATGAAAGCGGCAAAGGTCCCTCATTTTTGTTTTGAAGACACAAATATATATTAATAAAAATTAAATAAAAACGCTTCAATAACCAAAAATATACTAAAAATCTCACGGTGAAAGCGGCACAAGGATCCCTCATCTTTGTTTCAAAACACAAACATTAAAAAGAAATAAATTAAAGTAAAACACCCACGATGAAAATGACAAAAAGGAGGGAGGGTACAACACGAGGACTTCCTGTGGGGTCACCCATCCTAGTACTACTCTCGCCCAAGCACGCTTAACTTCGGAGTTCGATGGGATCCGGTGCATTAGTGCTGGTATGATCGCACCCGCTATGTTACCCACGCCCGTGCTATATATTGCCTCGGTCCTTTACCTCCCACGACCGAAAAGTCACTACTCTACCGCTACTTTAGATTTCCAAACCCTTTACCCGCTCAAATATGCTTCAATAACCAACAATATACTAAAACCTCACGATGAAAGCGGCAAAGGCCCCTCATTTTTGTTTTGAAGACACAAATATATATTAATAAAAATTAAATAAAAACGCTTCAATAACCAAAATATACTAAAAATCTCACGGTGAAAGCGGCACAAGGATCCTCATCTTTGTTTCAAAACACAAACATTAAAAAGAAATAAATTAAAGTAAAACACCCACGATGAAAATGACAAAAAGGAGGGAGGGTACAACACGAGGACTTCCTGTGGGGTCACCCATCCTAGTACTACTCTCGCCCAAGCACGCTTAACTTCGGAGTTCGATGGGATCCGGTGCATTAGTGCTGGTATGATCGTACCCGCTATGTTACCCACGCCCGTGCTATATATTGCCTCGGTCCTTTACCTCCCACGACCGAAAAGTCACTACTCTACCGCTACTTTAGATTTCCAAACCCTTTACCCGCTCAAATATGCTTCAATAACCAACAATATACTAAAACCTCACGATGAAAGCGGCAAAGGCCCTCATTTTTGTTTTGAAGACACAAATATATATTAATAAAAATTAAATAAAAACGCTTCAATAACCAAAAATATACTAAAAATCTCACGGTGAAAGCGGCACAAGGATCCTCATCTTTGTTTCAAAACACAAACATTAAAAAGAAATAAATTAAAGTAAAACACCCACGATGAAAATGACAAAAAGGAGGGAGGGTACAACACGAGGACTTCCTGTGGGGTCACCCATCCTAGTACTACTCTCGCCCAAGCACGCTTAACTTCGGAGTTCGATGGGATCCGTGCATTAGTGCTGGTATGATCGTACCCGCTATGTTACCCACGCCCGTGCTATATATTGCCTCGGTCCTTTACCTCCCACGACCGAAAAGTCACTACTCTACCGCTACTTTAGATTTCCAAACCCTTTACCCGCTCAAATATGCTTCAATAACCAACAATATACTAAAACCTCACGATGAAAGCGGCAAAAGGCCCCTCATTTTTGTTTTGAAGACACAAATATATATTAATAAAAATTAAATAAAAACGCTTCAATAACCAAAAATATACTAAAAATCTCACGGTGAAAGCGGCACAAGGATCCCTCATCTTTGTTTCAAAACACAAACATTAAAAAGAAATAAATTAAAGTAAAACACCCACGATGAAAATGACAAAAAGGAGGGAGGGGTACAACACGAGGACTTCCTGTGGGGTCACCCATCCTAGTACTACTCTCGCCCAAGCACGCTTAACTTCGGAGTTCGATGGGATCCGTGCATTAGTGCTGGTATGATCGTACCCGCTATGTTACCCACGCCCGTGCTATATATTGCCTCGGTCCTTTACCTCCCACGACCGAAAAGTCACTACTCTACCGCTACTTTAGATTTCCAAACCCTTTACCCGCTCAAATATGCTTCAATAACCAACAATATACTAAAACCTCACGATGAAAGCGGCAAAGGCCCTCATTTTTGTTTTGAAGACACAAATATATATTAATAAAAATTAAATAAAAACGCTTCAATAACCAAAAATATACTAAAAATCTCACGGTGAAAGCGGCACAAGGATCCCTCATCTTTGTTTCAAAACACAAACATTAAAAAGAAATAAATTAAAGTAAAACACCCACGATGAAAATGACAAAAAGGAGGGAGGGGTACAACACGAGGACTTCCTGTGGGGTCACCCATCCTAGTACTACTCGCCCAAGCACGCTTAACTTCGGAGTTCTGATGGGATCCGGTGCATTAGTGCTGGTATGATCGTACCCGCTATGTTACCCACGCCCGTGCTATATATTGCCTCGGTCCTTTACCTCCCACGACCGAAAAGTCACTACTCTACCGCTACTTTAGATTTCCAAACCCTTTACCCGCTCAAATATGCTTCAATAACCAACAATATACTAAAACCTCACGATGAAAGCGGCAAAGGCCCTCATTTTTGTTTTGAAGACACAAATATATATTAATAAAAATTAAATAAAAACGCTTCAATAACCAAAAATATACTAAAAAAATCTCACGGTGAAAGCGGCACAAGGATCCCTCATCTTTGTTTCGAAAACACAAACATTAAAAAAGAAATAAATTAAAGTAAAACACCCACGATGAAAATGACAAAAAAGGAGGGAGGGGTACAACACGAGGACTTCCCAGGGGGTCACCCATCCTAGTACTACTCTCGCCCAAGCACGCTTAACTTCGGAGTTCTGATGGGATCCGGTGCATTAGTGCTGGTATGATCGTACCCGCTATGTTACCCACGCCCGTGCTATATATTGCCTCGGTCCTTTACCTCCCACGACCGAAAAGTCACTACTCTACCGCTACTTTAGATTTCCAAACCCTTTACCCGCTCAAATATGCTTCAATAACCAACAATATACTAAAACCTCACGATGAAAGCGGCAAAGGCCCCTCATTTTTGTTTTGAAGACACAAATATATATTAATAAAAATTAAATAAAAACGCTTCAATAACCAAAAATATACTAAAAATCTCACGGTGAAAGCGGCACAAGGATCCCTCATCTTTGTTTCAAAACACAAACATTAAAAAGAAATAAATTAAAGTAAAACACCCACGATGAAAATGACAAAAAGGAGGAGGGGTACAACACGAGGACTTCCTGTGGGGTCACCCATCCTAGTACTACTCTCGCCCAAGCACGCTTAACTTCGGAGTTCGATGGGATCCGGTGCATTAGTGCTGGTATGATCGTACCCGCTATGTTACCCACGCCCGTGCTATATATTGCCTCGGTCCTTTACCTCCCACGACCGAAAAGTCACTACTCTACCGCTACTTTAGATTTCCAAACCCTTTACCCGCTCAAATATGCTTCAATAACCAACAATATACTAAAACCTCACGATGAAAGCGGCAAAGGCCCCTCATTTTTGTTTTGAAGACACAAATATATATTAATAAAAATTAAATAAAAACGCTTCAATAACCAAAAATATACTAAAAATCTCACGGTGAAAGCGGCACAAGGATCCCTCATCTTTGTTTCAAAACACAAACATTAAAAAGAAATAAATTAAAGTAAAACACCCACGATGAAAATGACAAAAAGGAGGGAGGGGTACAACACGAGGACTTCCTGTGGGGTCACCCATCCTAGTACTACTCTCGCCCAAGCACGCTTAACTTCGGAGTTCGATGGGATCCGGTGCATTAGTGCTGGTATGATCGTACCCGCTATGTTACCCACGCCCGTGCTATATATTGCCTCGGTCCTTTACCTCCCACGACCGAAAAGTCACTACTCTACCGCTACTTTAGATTTCCAAACCCTTTACCCGCTCAAATATGCTTCAATAACCAACAATATACTAAAACCTCACGATGAAAGCGGCAAAGGCCCCTCATTTTTGTTTTGAAGACACAAATATATATTAATAAAAATTAAATAAAAACGCTTCAATAACCAAAAATATACTAAAAATCTCACGGTGAAAGCGGCACAAGGATCCCTCATCTTTGTTTCAAAACACAAACATTAAAAAGAAATAAATTAAAGTAAAACACCCACGATGAAAATGACAAAAAGGAGGGAGGGGTACAACACGAGGACTTCCTGTGGGGTCACCCATCCTAGTACTACTCTCGCCCAAGCACGCTTAACTTCGGAGTTCGATGGGATCCGGTGCATTAGTGCTGGTATGATCGTACCCGCTATGTTACCCACGCCCGTGCTATATATTGCCTCGGTCCTTTACCTCCCACGACCGAAAAGTCACTACTCTACCGCTACTTTAGATTTCCAAACCCTTTACCCGCTCAAATATGCTTCAATAACCAACAATATACTAAAACCTCACGATGAAAGCGGCAAAGGCCCCTCATTTTTGTTTTGAAGACACAAATATATATTAATAAAAATTAAATAAAAACGCTTCAATAACCAAAAATATACTAAAAATCTCACGGTGAAAGCGGCACAAGGATCCTCATCTTTGTTTCAAAACACAAACATTAAAAAGAAATAAATTAAAGTAAAACACCCACGATGAAAATGACAAAAAGGAGGGAGGGGTACAACACGAGGACTTCCTGTGGGGTCACCCATCCTAGTACTACTCTCGCCCAAGCACGCTTAACTTCGGAGTTCGATGGGATCCGGTGCATTAGTGCTGGTATGATCGTACCCGCTATGTTACCCACGCCCGTGCTATATATTGCCTCGGTCCTTTACCTCCCACGACCGAAAAGTCACTACTCTACCGCTACTTTAGATTTCCAAACCCTTTACCCGCTCAAATATGCTTCAATAACCAACAATATACTAAAACCTCACGATGAAAGCGGCAAAGGCCCTCATTTTTGTTTTGAAGACACAAATATATATTAATAAAAATTAAATAAAAACGCTTCAATAACCAAAAATATACTAAAAATCTCACGGTGAAAGCGGCACAAGGATCCCTCATCTTTGTTTCAAAACACAAACATTAAAAAGAAATAAATTAAAGTAAAACACCCACGATGAAAATGACAAAAAGGAGGGAGGGTACAACACGAGGACTTCCCAGGGTCACCCATCCTAGTACTACTCTCGCCCAAGCACGCTTAACTTCGGAGTTCGATGGGGCATTAGTGCTGGTATGATCGCACCCGCTATGTTACCCACGCCCGTGCTATATATTGCCTCGGTCCTTTACCTCCCACGACCGAAAAGTCACTACTCTACCGCTACTTTAGATTTCCAAACCCTTTACCCGCTCAAATATGCTTCAATAACCAACAATATACTAAAACCTCACGATGAAAGCGGCAAAAGGCTCCCTCATTTTTGTTTTGAAGACACAAATATATATTAATAAAAATTAAATAAAAACGCTTCAATAACCAAAAATATACTAAAAATCTCACGGTGAAAGCGGCACAAGGATCCCTCATCTTTGTTTCAAAACACAAACATTAAAAAGAAATAAATTAAAGTAAAACACCCACGATGAAAATGACAAAAAGGAGGGAGGGGTACAACACGAGGACTTCCTGTGGGGTCACCCATCCTAGTACTACTCTCGCCCAAGCACGCTTAACTTCGGAGTTCGATGGGATCCGTGCATTAGTGCTGGTATGATCGCACCCGCTATGTTACCCACGCCCGTGCTATATATTGCCTCGGTCCTTTACCTCCCACGACCGAAAAGTCACTACTCTACCGCTACTTTAGATTTCCAAACCCTTTACCCGCTCAAATATGCTTCAATAACCAACAATATACTAAAACCTCACGATGAAAGCGGCATTAAAAAGAAATAAATTAAAGTAAAAAAGGCAAAAAGGAGGAGGGGTACAACACGAGGACCCTCATTTTTGTTTTGAAGACACAAATATATATTAATAAAAATTAAATAAAAACGCTTCAATAACCAAAAATATACTAAAAATCTCACAAATATATATTAATAAAAATTAAATGAAAGCGGCACAAGGATCCCTCATCTTTGTTTCAAAACACAAACATTAAAAAGAAATAAATTAAAGTAAAACACCCACGATGAAAATGACAAAAAGGAGGGAGGGTACAACACGAGGACTTCCTGTGGGGTCACCCATCCTAGTACTACTCTCGCCCAAGCACGCTTAACTTCGGAGTTCGATGGGATCCGTGCATTAGTGCTGGTATGATCGCACCCGCTATGTTACCCACGCCCGTGCTATATATTGCCTCGGTCCTTTACCTCCCACGACCGAAAAGTCACTACTCTACCGCTACTTTAGATTTCCAAACCCTTTACCCGCTCAAATATGCTTCAATAACCAACAATATACTAAAACCTCACGATGAAAGCGGCAAAAGGCCCCCTCATTTTTGTTTTGAAGACACAAATATATATTAATAAAAATTAAATAAAAACGCTTCAATAACCAAAAATATACTAAAAAAATCTCACGGTGAAAGCGGCACAAGGATCCCTCATCTTTGTTTCGAAAACACAAACATTAAAAAAGAAATAAATTAAAGTAAAACACCCACGATGAAAATGACAAAAAAGGAGGGAGGGGTACAACACGAGGACTTCCCAGGGGGTCACCCATCCTAGTACTACTCTCGCCCAAGCACGCTTAACTTCGGAGTTCGATGGGATCCGTGCATTAGTGCTGGTATGATCGCACCCGCTATGTTACCCACGCCCGTGCTATATATTGCCTCGGTCCTTTACCTCCCACGACCGAAAAGTCACTACTCTACCGCTACTTTAGATTTCCAAACCCTTTACCCGCTCAAATATGCTTCAATAACCAACAATATACTAAAACCTCACGATGAAAGCGGCAAAGGCTCCCTCATTTTTGTTTTGAAGACACAAATATATATTAATAAAAATTAAATAAAAACGCTTCAATAACCAAAAATATACTAAAAATCTCACGGTGAAAGCGGCACAAGGATCCCTCATCTTTGTTTCAAAACACAAACATTAAAAAGAAATAAATTAAAGTAAAACACCCACGATGAAAATGACAAAAAGGAGGAGGGGTACAACACGAGGACTTCCCTGGGTCACCCATCCTAGTACTACTCTCGCCCAAGCACGCTTAACTTCGGAGTTCGATGGGATCCGGTGCATTAGTGCTGGTATGATCACCGCTATGTTACCCACGCCCGTGCTATATATTGCCTCGGTCCTTTACCTCCCACGACCGAAAAGTCACTACTCTACCGCTACTTTAGATTTCCAAACCCTTTACCCGCTCAAATATGCTTCAATAACCAACAATATACTAAAACCTCACGATGAAAGGCAAAGGCCCTCATTTTTGTTTTGAAGACACAAATATATATTAATAAAAATTAAATAAAAACGCTTCAATAACCAAAAATATACTAAAAATCTTGAAAGCGGCACAAGGATCCCTCATCTTTGTTTCAAAACACAAACATTAAAAAGAAATAAATTAAAGTAAAACACCCACGATGATCGTTTCAAAAAATGATGAAAATGACAAAAAGGAGGAGGGGTACAACACGAGGACTTCCTGTGGGGTCACCCATCCTAGTACTACTCTCGCCCAAGCACGCTTAACTTCGGAGTTCGATGGGATCCGTGCATTAGTGCTGGTATGATCGTACCCGCTATGTTACCCACGCCCGTGCTATATATTGCCTCGGTCCTTTACCTCCCACGACCGAAAAGTCACTACTCTACCGCTACTTTAGATTTCCAAACCCTTTACCCGCTCAAATATGCTTCAATAACCAACAATATACTAAAACCTCACGATGAAAGCGGCAAAAGGCCCCCTCATTTTTGTTTTGAAGACACAAATATATATTAATAAAAATTAAATAAAAACGCTTCAATAACCAAAAATATACTAAAAAAATCTCACGGTGAAAGCGGCACAAGGATCCCTCATCTTTGTTTCGAAAACACAAACATTAAAAAAGAAATAAATTAAAGTAAAACACCCACGATGAAAATGACAAAAAAGGAGGGAGGGGTACAACACGAGGACTTCCCAGGGGGTCACCCATCCTAGTACTACTCTCGCCCAAGCACGCTTAACTTCGGAGTTCTGATGGGATCCGGTGCATTAGTGCTGGTATGATCGTACCCGCTATGTTACCCACGCCCGTGCTATATATTGCCTCGGTCCTTTACCTCCCACGACCGAAAAGTCACTACTCTACCGCTACTTTAGATTTCCAAACCCTTTACCCGCTCAAATATGCTTCAATAACCAACAATATACTAAAACCTCACGATGAAAGCGGCAAAAGGTCCCTCATTTTTGTTTTGAAGACACAAATATATATTAATAAAAATTAAATAAAAACGCTTCAATAACCAAAAATATACTAAAAATCTCACGGTGAAAGCGGCACAAGGATCCCTCATCTTTGTTTCAAAACACAAACATTAAAAAGAAATAAATTAAAGTAAAACACCCACGATGAAAATGACAAAAAGGAGGGAGGGTACAACACGAGGACTTCCTGTGGGGTCACCCATCCTAGTACTACTCTCGCCCAAGCACGCTTAACTTCGGAGTTCGATGGGATCCGGTGCATTAGTGCTGGTATGATCGTACCCGCTATGTTACCCACGCCCGTGCTATATATTGCCTCGGTCCTTTACCTCCCACGACCGAAAAGTCACTACTCTACCGCTACTTTAGATTTCCAAACCCTTTACCCGCTCAAATATGCTTCAATAACCAACAATATACTAAAACCTCACGATGAAAGGCAAAAGGGCCCTCATTTTTGTTTTGAAGACACAAATATATATTAATAAAAATTAAATAAAAACGCTTCAATAACCAAAAATATACTAAAAATCTCACGGTGAAAGCGGCACAAGGATCCCTCATCTTTGTTTCAAAACACAAACATTAAAAAGAAATAAATTAAAGTAAAACACCCACGATGAAAATGACAAAAAGGAGGAGGGGTACAACACGAGGACTTCCAGGGGTCACCCATCCTAGTACTACTCTCGCCCAAGCACGCTTAACTTCTGAGTTCGATGGGATCCGTGCATTAGTGCTGGTATGATCGTACCCGCTATGTTACCCACGCCCGTGCTATATATTGCCTCGGTCCTTTACCTCCCACGACCGAAAAGTCACTACTCTACCGCTACTTTAGATTTCCAAACCCTTTACCCGCTCAAATATGCTTCAATAACCAACAATATACTAAAACCTCACGATGAAAGCGGCAAAGGTCCCTCATTTTTGTTTTGAAGACACAAATATATATTAATAAAAATTAAATAAAAACGCTTCAATAACCAAAAATATACTAAAAATCTCACGGTGAAAGCGGCACAAGGATCCCTCATCTTTGTTTCAAAACACAAACATTAAAAAGAAATAAATTAAAGTAAAACACCCACGATGAAAATGACAAAAAGGAGGGAGGGGTACAACACGAGGACTTCCTGTGGGGTCACCCATCCTAGTACTACTCTCGCCCAAGCACGCTTAACTTCGGAGTTCGATGGGATCCGGTGCATTAGTGCTGGTATGATCGTACCCGCTATGTTACCCACGCCCGTGCTATATATTGCCTCGGTCCTTTACCTCCCACGACCGAAAAGTCACTACTCTACCGCTACTTTAGATTTCCAAACCCTTTACCCGCTCAAATATGCTTCAATAACCAACAATATACTAAAACCTCACGATGAAAGCGGCAAAGGCCCCTCATTTTTGTTTTGAAGACACAAATATATATTAATAAAAATTAAATAAAAACGCTTCAATAACCAAAAATATACTAAAAATCTCACGGTGAAAGCGGCACAAGGATCCCTCATCTTTGTTTCAAAACACAAACATTAAAAAGAAATAAATTAAAGTAAAACACCCACGATGAAAATGACAAAAAGGAGGGAGGGGTACAACACGAGGACTTCCTGTGGGGTCACCCATCCTAGTACTACTCTCGCCCAAGCACGCTTAACTTCGAGTTCGATGGGATCCGTGCATTAGTGCTGGTATGATCGTACCCGCTATGTTACCCACGCCCGTGCTATATATTGCCTCGGTCCTTTACCTCCCACGACCGAAAAGTCACTACTCTACCGCTACTTTAGATTTCCAAACCCTTTACCCGCTCAAATATGCTTCAATAACCAACAATATACTAAAACCTCACGATGAAAGCGTTAAAAGGCCCTCATTTTTGTTTTGAAGACACAAATATATATTAATAAAAATTAAATAAAAACGCTTCAATAACCAAAATATACTAAAAATCTCACGGTGAAAGCGGCACAAGGATCCCTCATCTTTGTTTCAAAACACAAACATTAAAAAGAAATAAATTAAAGTAAAACACCCACGATGAAAATGACAAAAAGGACGAGGAGGGTACAACACGAGGACTTCCTGCTATATATTGCCTCGGGGGTCACCCATCCTAGTACTACCTCACTCGCCCAAGCACGCTTAACTTTGTTTCAAAACACAAACATTAAAAAGAAATAAATTTCGATGAAAATGACAAAAAGGAGTTCGATGGGATCCTAGTACTACTCTCGCCCAAGCACGCATTAGTGCTGGTATGATCGTACCCGCTATGTTACCCACGCCCGTGCTATATATTGCCTCGGTCCTTTACCTCCCACGACCGAAAAGTCACTACTCTACCGCTACTTTAGATTTCCAAACCCTTTACCCGCTCAAATATGCTTCAATAACCAACAATATACTAAAACCTCACGATGAAAGCGGCAAAAAGCCCCCTCATTTTTGTTTTGAAGACACAAATATATATTAATAAAAATTAAATAAAAACGCTTCAATAACCAAAAATATACTAAAAATCTCACGGTGAAAGCGGCACAAGGATCCCTCATCTTTGTTTCAAAACACAAACATTAAAAAGAAATAAATTAAAGTAAAACACCCACGATGAAAATGACAAAAAGGAGGGAGGGTACAACACGAGGACTTCCTGTGGGGTCACCCATCCTAGTACTACTCGCCCAAGCACGCTTAACTTCGGAGTTCGATGGGATCCGTGCATTAGTGCTGGTATGATCGTACCCGCTATGTTACCCACGCCCGTGCTATATATTGCCTCGGTCCTTTACCTCCCACGACCGAAAAGTCACTACTCTACCGCTACTTTAGATTTCCAAACCCTTTACCCGCTCAAATATGCTTCAATAACCAACAATATACTAAAACCTCACGATGAAAGCGGCAAAAGGCCCCTCATTTTTGTTTTGAAGACACAAATATATATTAATAAAAATTAAATAAAAACGCTTCAATAACCAAAAATATACTAAAAATCTCACGGTGAAAGCGGCACAAGGATCCCTCATCTTTGTTTCAAAACACAAACATTAAAAAGAAATAAATTAAAGTAAAACACCCACGATGAAAATGACAAAAAGGAGGGAGGGGTACAACACGAGGACTTCCTGTGGGGTCACCCATCCTAGTACTACTCGCCCAAGCACGCTTAACTTCGGAGTTCGATGGGATCCGGTGCATTAGTGCTGGTATGATCGCACCCGCTATGTTACCCACGCCCGTGCTATATATTGCCTCGGTCCTTTACCTCCCACGACCGAAAAGTCACTACTCTACCGCTACTTTAGATTTCCAAACCCTTTACCCGCTCAAATATGCTTCAATAACCAACAATATACTAAAACCTCACGATGAAAGCGGCAAAGGCCCTCATTTTTGTTTTGAAGACACAAATATATATTAATAAAAATTAAATAAAAACGCTTCAATAACCAAAAATATACTAAAAATCTCACGGTGAAAGCGGCACAAGGATCCCTCATCTTTGTTTCAAAACACAAACATTAAAAAGAAATAAATTAAAGTAAAACACCCACGATGAAAATGACAAAAAGGAGGGAGGGTACAACACGAGGACTTCCTGTGGGGTCACCCATCCTAGTACTACTCTCGCCCAAGCACGCTTAACTTCGGAGTTCGATGGGATCCGGTGCATTAGTGCTGGTATGATCGTACCCGCTATGTTACCCACGCCCGTGCTATATATTGCCTCGGTCCTTTACCTCCCACGACCGAAAAGTCACTACTCTACCGCTACTTTAGATTTCCAAACCCTTTACCCGCTCAAATATGCTTCAATAACCAACAATATACTAAAACCTCACGATGAAAGCGCAAAGGCTCCCTCATTTTGTTTTGAAGACACAAATATATATTAATAAAAATTAAATAAAAACGCTTCAATAACCAAAAATATACTAAAAATCTCACGGTGAAAGCGGCACAAGGATCCCTCATCTTTGTTTCAAAACACAAACATTAAAAAGAAATAAATTAAAGTAAAACACCCACGATGAAAATGACAAAAAGGAGGGAGGGTACAACACGAGGACTTCCTGTGGGGTCACCCATCCTAGTACTACTCGCCCAAGCACGCTTAACTTCGGAGTTCGATGGGATCCGTGCATTAGTGCTGGTATGATCGTACCCGCTATGTTACCCACGCCCGTGCTATATATTGCCTCGGTCCTTTACCTCCCACGACCGAAAAGTCACTACTCTACCGCTACTTTAGATTTCCAAACCCTTTACCCGCTCAAATATGCTTCAATAACCAACAATATACTAAAACCTCACGCAAAAGGCCCTCATTTTTGTTTTGAAGACACAAATATATATTAATAAAAATTAAATAAAAACGCTTCAATAACCAAAAATATACTAAAAATCTCACGGTGAAAGCGGCACAAGGATCCCTCATCTTTGTTTCAAAACACAAACATTAAAAAGAAATAAATTAAAGTAAAACACCCACGATGAAAATGACAAAAAGGAGGAGGGGTACAACACGAGGACTTCCAGGGGTCACCCATCCTAGTACTACTCTCGCCCAAGCACGCTTAATCGGAGTTCGATGGGATCCGGTGCATTAGTGCTGGTATGATCGTACCCGCTATGTTACCCACGCCCGTGCTATATATTGCCTCGGTCCTTTACCTCCCACGACCGAAAAGTCACTACTCTACCGCTACTTTAGATTTCCAAACCCTTTACCCGCTCAAATATGCTTCAATAACCAACAATATACTAAAACCTCACGATGAAAGCGGCAAAGGGCCCTCATTTTTGTTTTGAAGACACAAATATATATTAATAAAAATTAAATAAAAACGCTTCAATAACCAAAAATATACTAAAAATCTCACGGTGAAAGCGGCACAAGGATCCCTCATCTTTGTTTCAAAACACAAACATTAAAAAGAAATAAATTAAAGTAAAACACCCACGATGAAAATGACAAAAAGGAGGGAGGGGTACAACACGAGGACTTCCTGTGGGGTCACCCATCCTAGTACTACTCGCCCAAGCACGCTTAACTTCGGAGTTCGATGGGATCCGTGCATTAGTGCTGGTATGATCGTACCCGCTATGTTACCCACGCCCGTGCTATATATTGCCTCGGTCCTTTACCTCCCACGACCGAAAAGTCACTACTCTACCGCTACTTTAGATTTCCAAACCCTTTACCCGCTCAAATATGCTTCAATAACCAACAATATACTAAAACCTCACGATGAAAGCGGCAAAGGCCCTCATTTTTGTTTTGAAGACACAAATATATATTAATAAAAATTAAATAAAAACGCTTCAATAACCAAAAATATACTAAAAATCTCACGGTGAAAGCGGCACAAGGATCCCTCATCTTTGTTTCAAAACACAAACATTAAAAAGAAATAAATTAAAGTAAAACACCCACGATGAAAATGACAAAAAGGAGGGAGGGGTACAACACGAGGACTTCCTGTGGGGTCACCCATCCTAGTACTACTCTCGCCCAAGCACGCTTAACTTCGGAGTTCGATGGGATCCGTGCATTAGTGCTGGTATGATCGTACCCGCTATGTTACCCACGCCCGTGCTATATATTGCCTCGGTCCTTTACCTCCCACGACCGAAAAGTCACTACTCTACCGCTACTTTAGATTTCCAAACCCTTTACCCGCTCAAATATGCTTCAATAACCAACAATATACTAAAACCTCACGATGAAAGCGGCAAAGGGCCCTCATTTTTGTTTTGAAGACACAAATATATATTAATAAAAATTAAATAAAAACGCTTCAATAACCAAAAATATACTAAAAATCTCACGGTGAAAGCGGCACAAGGATCCTCATCTTTGTTTCAAAACACAAACATTAAAAAGAAATAAATTAAAGTAAAACACCCACGATGAAAATGACAAAAAAGGAGGGAGGGGTACAACACGAGGACTTCCCAGGGGGTCACCCATCCTAGTACTACTCTCGCCCAAGCACGCTTAACTTCGGAGTTCGATGGGATCCGTGCATTAGTGCTGGTATGATCGTACATTAGTGCTGGTATGATCGTACCCGCTATGTTACCCACGCCCGTGCTATATATTGCCTCGGTCCTTTACCTCCCACGACCGAAAAGTCACTACTCTACCGCTACTTTAGATTTCCAAACCCTTTACCCGCTCAAATATGCTTCAATAACCAACAATATACTAAAACCTCACGATGAAAGCGGCAAAAGGTCCCTCATTTTTGTTTTGAAGACACAAATATATATTAATAAAAATTAAATAAAAACGCTTCAATAACCAAAAATATACTAAAAATCTCACGGTGAAAGCGGCACAAGGATCCTCATCTTTGTTTCAAAACACAAACATTAAAAAGAAATAAATTAAAGTAAAACACCCACGATGAAAATGACAAAAAGGAGGGAGGGTACAACACGAGGACTTCCTGTGGGGTCACCCATCCTAGTACTACTCGCCAAGCACGCTTAACTTCGGAGTTCGATGGGATCCGTGCATTAGTGCTGGTATGATCGTACCCGCTATGTTACCCACGCCCGTGCTATATATTGCCTCGGTCCTTTACCTCCCACGACCGAAAAGTCACTACTCTACCGCTACTTTAGATTTCCAAACCCTTTACCCGCTCAAATATGCTTCAATAACCAACAATATACTAAAACCTCACGATGAAAGCAAAAGGTCCCTCATTTTTGTTTTGAAGACACAAATATATATTAATAAAAATTAAATAAAAACGCTTCAATAACCAAAAATATACTAAAAATCTCACGGTGAAAGCGGCACAAGGATCCTCATCTTTGTTTCAAAACACAAACATTAAAAAGAAATAAATTAAAGTAAAACACCCACGATGAAAATGACAAAAAGGAGGGAGGGGTACAACACGAGGACTTCCTGTGGGTCACCCATCCTAGTACTACTCTCGCCCAAGCACGCTTAACTTCGGAGTTCGATGGGATCCGGTGCATTAGTGCTGGTATGATCGTACCCGCTATGTTACCCACGCCCGTGCTATATATTGCCTCGGTCCTTTACCTCCCACGACCGAAAAGTCACTACTCTACCGCTACTTTAGATTTCCAAACCCTTTACCCGCTCAAATATGCTTCAATAACCAACAATATACTAAAACCTCACGATGAAAGCGGCAAAGGCCCCTCATTTTTGTTTTGAAGACACAAATATATATTAATAAAAATTAAATAAAAACGCTTCAATAACCAAAAATATACTAAAAATCTCACGGTGAAAGCGGCACAAGGATCCTCATCTTTGTTTCAAAACACAAACATTAAAAAGAAATAAATTAAAGTAAAACACCCACGATGAAAATGACAAAAAGGAGGGAGGGTACAACACGAGGACTTCCTGTGGGGTCACCCATCCTAGTACTACTCGCCCAAGCACGCTTAACTTCGGAGTTCGATGGGATCCGGTGCATTAGTGCTGGTATGACACCCGCTATGTTACCCACGCCCGTGCTATATATTGCCTCGGTCCTTTACCTCCCACGACCGAAAAGTCACTACTCTACCGCTACTTTAGATTTCCAAACCCTTTACCCGCTCAAATATGCTTCAATAACCAACAATATACTAAAACCTCACGATGAAAGCGGTAAAAGGCCCCTCATTTTTGTTTTGAAGACACAAATATATATTAATAAAAATTAAATAAAAACGCTTCAATAACCAAAAATATACTAAAAATCTCAGTGAAAGCGGCACAAGGATCCCTCATCTTTGTTTCAAAACACAAACATTAAAAAGAAATAAATTAAAGTAAAACACCCACGATGAAAATGACAAAAAGGAGGGAGGGGTACAACACGAGGACTTCCTGTGGGGTCACCCATCCTAGTACTACTCTCGCCCAAGCACGCTTAACTTCGGAGTTCGATGGGATCCGGTGCATTAGTGCTGGTATGATCGTACCCGCTATGTTACCCACCCACGCCCGTGCTATATATTGCCTCGGTCCTTTACCTCCCACGACCGAAAAGTCACTACTCTACCGCTACTTTAGATTTCCAAACCCTTTACCCGCTCAAATATGCTTCAATAACCAACAATATACTAAAACCTCACGATGAAAGCATAAAGGCCCCTCATTTTTGTTTTGAAGACACAAATATATATTAATAAAAATTAAATAAAAACGCTTCAATAACCAAAAATATACTAAAAATCTCACGGTGAAAGCGGCACAAGGATCCTCATCTTTGTTTCAAAACACAAACATTAAAAAGAAATAAATTAAAGTAAAACACCCACGATGAAAATGACAAAAAGGAGGAGGGGTACAACACGAGGACTTCGGAGTTCTGGGGGGTCACCCATCCTAGTACTACTCACTCGCCCAAGCACGCTTAACTTGAAAGCGGCACAAGGAGTTCGATGGGATCCGAGGTGCATTAGTGCTGGTATGATCGTACCTGGTATGATCGTACCCGCGCTATGTTACCCACGCCCGTGCTATATATTGCCTCGGTCCTTTACCTCCCACGACCGAAAAGTCACTACTCTACCGCTACTTTAGATTTCCAAACCCTTTACCCGCTCAAATATGCTTCAATAACCAACAATATACTAAAACCTCACGATGAAAAGCAAAAGGCCCTCATTTTTGTTTTGAAGACACAAATATATATTAATAAAAATTAAATAAAAACGCTTCAATAACCAAAAATATACTAAAAATCTCACGGTGAAAGCGGCACAAGGATCCTCATCTTTGTTTCAAAACACAAACATTAAAAAGAAATAAATTAAAGTAAAACACCCACGATGAAAATGACAAAAAGGAGGGGGGTACAACACGAGGACTTCCTGTGGGGTCACCCATCCTAGTACTACTCTCGCCAAGCACGCTTAACTTCGGAGTTCGATGGGATCCGGTGCATTAGTGCTGGTATGATCGTACCCGCTATGTTACCCACGCCCGTGCTATATATTGCCTCGGTCCTTTACCTCCCACGACCGAAAAGTCACTACTCTACCGCTACTTTAGATTTCCAAACCCTTTACCCGCTCAAATATGCTTCAATAACCAACAATATACTAAAACCTCACGATGAAAGCGGCAAAAGGCCCCTCATTTTTGTTTTGAAGACACAAATATATATTAATAAAAATTAAATAAAAACGCTTCAATAACCAAAAATATACTAAAAATCTCACGGTGAAAGCGGCACAAGGATCCTCATCTTTGTTTCAAAACACAAACATTAAAAAGAAATAAATTAAAGTAGATTTCCAAACCCTTTACCCGCTCAAATATGCTTCAAAACCACGATGAAAATGACAAAAAGGAGGGAGGGGTACAACACGAGGACTTCCTGTGGGGTCACCCATCCTAGTACTACTACTCGCCCAAGCACGCTTAACTTCGGAGTTCGATGGGATCCGTGCATTAGTGCTGGTATGATCGTACCCGCTATGTTACCCACGCCCGTGCTATATATTGCCTCGGTCCTTTACCTCCCACGACCGAAAAGTCACTACTCTACCGCTACTTTAGATTTCCAAACCCTTTACCCGCTCAAATATGCTTCAATAACCAACAATATACTAAAACCTCACGATGAAAGCGGCAAAGGCCCCTCATTTTTGTTTTGAAGACACAAATATATATTAATAAAAATTAAATAAAAACGCTTCAATAACCAAAAATATACTAAAAATCTCACGGTGAAAGCGGCACAAGGATCCTCATCTTTGTTTCAAAACACAAACATTAAAAAGAAATAAATTAAAGTAAAACACAACACACGATGTCACCCAAAATGACAAAAAGGAGGGATGGGGTACAACACGAGGATGTTACCCACGCCCGTGCTGCCTCGGTCCTTTACCTCCCACGACCGAAAAGTCACCCATCCTAGTCCAAACCCTTTACCCGCTCTATGCTTCAATAACCAACAATATACTAAAACCTCACGATGAAAGCTAAAGGCCCCCTCAAGCACGCAAAAATATACTAAAAACTTGAAAGCGGCACAAGGATCCCTCATCTTTGAGTTCTGTGGGGTCACCCATGGGATCCGATGGGATCCGTGCATTAGTGCTGGTATGATCGTACCCGCTATGTTACCCACGCCCGTGCTATATATTGCCTCGGTCCTTTACCTCCCACGACCGAAAAGTCACTACTCTACCGCTACTTTAGATTTCCAAACCCTTTACCCGCTCAAATATGCTTCAATAACCAACAATATACTAAAACCTCACGATGAAAGCGGCAAAAGGCCCTCATTTTTGTTTTGAAGACACAAATATATATTAATAAAAATTAAATAAAAACGCTTCAATAACCAAAAATATACTAAAAATCTCACGGTGAAAGCGGCACAAGGATCCCTCATCTTTGTTTCAAAACACAAACATTAAAAAGAAATAAATTAAAGTAAAACACCCACGATGAAAATGACAAAAAGGAGGGAGGGGTACAACACGAGGACTTCCTGTGGGGTCACCCATCCTAGTACTACTCTCGCCCAAGCACGCTTAACTTCGGAGTTCGATGGGATCCGTGCATTAGTGCTGGTATGATCGTACCCGCTATGTTACCCACGCCCGTGCTATATATTGCCTCGGTCCTTTACCTCCCACGACCGAAAAGTCACTACTCTACCGCTACTTTAGATTTCCAAACCCTTTACCCGCTCAAATATGCTTCAATAACCAACAATATACTAAAACCTCACGATGAAAGCGGCAAAGGCCCCTCATTTTTGTTTTGAAGACACAAATATATATTAATAAAAATTAAATAAAAACGCTTCAATAACCAAAAATATACTAAAAATCTCACGGTGAAAGCGGACAAGGATCCTCATCTTTGTTTCAAAACACAAACATTAAAAAGAAATAAATTAAAGTAAAACACCCACGATGAAAATGACAAAAAGGAGGGAGGGGTACAACACGAGGACTTCCTGTGGGGTCACCCATCCTAGTACTACTCTCGCCCAAGCACGCTTAACTTCGGAGTTCGATGGGATCCGTGCATTAGTGCTGGTATGATCGTACCCGCTATGTTACCCACGCCCGTGCTATATATTGCCTCGGTCCTTTACCTCCCACGACCGAAAAGTCACTACTCTACCGCTACTTTAGATTTCCAAACCCTTTACCCGCTCAAATATGCTTCAATAACCAACAATATACTAAAACCTCACGATGAAAGCGGCAAAAGGCCCCTCATTTTTGTTTTGAAGACACAAATATATATTAATAAAAATTAAATAAAAACGCTTCAATAACCAAAAATATACTAAAAATCTCACGGTGAAAGCGGCACAAGGATCCTCATCTTTGTTTCAAAACACAAACATTAAAAAGAAATAAATTAAAGTAAAACACCCACGATGAAAATGACAAAAAGGAGGGAGGGTACAACACGAGGACTTCCTGTGGGGTCACCCATCCTAGTACTACTCTCGCCCAAGCACGCTTAACTTCGGAGTTCGATGGGATCCGTGCATTAGTGCTGGTATGATCGTACCCGCTATGTTACCCACGCCCGTGCTATATATTGCCTCGGTCCTTTACCTCCCACGACCGAAAAGTCACTACTCTACCGCTACTTTAGATTTCCAAACCCTTTACCCGCTCAAATATGCTTCAATAACCAACAATATACTAAAACCTCACGATGAAAGCGGCAAAGGGCCCTCATTTTTGTTTTGAAGACACAAATATATATTAATAAAAATTAAATAAAAACGCTTCAATAACCAAAAATATACTAAAAATCTCACGGTGAAAGCGGCACAAGGATCCCTCATCTTTGTTTCGAAAACACAAACATTAAAAAAGAAATAAATTAAAGTAAAACACCCACGATGAAAATGACAAAAAAGGAGGGAGGGGTACAACACGAGGACTTCCTGTGGGGTCACCCATCCTAGTACTACTCTCGCCAAGCACGCTTAACTTCGGAGTTCGATGGGATCCGTGCATTAGTGCTGGTATGATCGCACCCGCTATGTTACCCACGCCCGTGCTATATATTGCCTCGGTCCTTTACCTCCCACGACCGAAAAGTCACTACTCTACCGCTACTTTAGATTTCCAAACCCTTTACCCGCTCAAATATGCTTCAATAACCAACAATATACTAAAACCTCACGATGAAAGCGGCAAAAGGCCCCCTCATTTTTGTTTTGAAGACACAAATATATATTAATAAAAATTAAATAAAAACGCTTCAATAACCAAAAATATACTAAAAATCTCACGGTGAAAGCGGCACAAGGATCCCTCATCTTTGTTTCAAAACACAAACATTAAAAAGAAATAAATTAAAGTAAAACACCCACGATGAAAATGACAAAAAGGAGGGAGGGGTACAACACGAGGACTTCCTGTGGGGTCACCCATCCTAGTACTACTCTCGCCCAAGCACGCTTAACTTCGGAGTTCGATGGGATCCGTGCATTAGTGCTGGTATGATCGTACCCGCTATGTTACCCACGCCCGTGCTATATATTGCCTCGGTCCTTTACCTCCCACGACCGAAAAGTCACTACTCTACCGCTACTTTAGATTTCCAAACCCTTTACCCGCTCAAATATGCTTCAATAACCAACAATATACTAAAACCTCACGATGAAAGCGGCAAAGGCCCCTCATTTTTGTTTTGAAGACACAAATATATATTAATAAAAATTAAATAAAAACGCTTCAATAACCAAAAATATACTAAAAATCTCACGGTGAAAGCGGCACAAGGATCCCTCATCTTTGTTTCAAAACACAAACATTAAAAAGAAATAAATTAAAGTAAAACACCCACGATGAAAATGACAAAAAGGAGGGAGGGGTACAACACGAGGACTTCCTGTGGGGTCACCCATCCTAGTACTACTCTCGCCCAAGCACGCTTAACTTCGGAGTTCGATGGGATCCGTGCATTAGTGCTGGTATGATCGTACCCGCTATGTTACCCACGCCCGTGCTATATATTGCCTCGGTCCTTTACCTCCCACGACCGAAAAGTCACTACTCTACCGCTACTTTAGATTTCCAAACCCTTTACCCGCTCAAATATGCTTCAATAACCAACAATATACTAAAACCTCACGATGAAAGCGGCAAAAGGCCCCTCATTTTTGTTTTGAAGACACAAATATATATTAATAAAAATTAAATAAAAACGCTTCAATAACCAAAAATATACTAAAAATCTCACGGTGAAAGCGGCACAAGGATCCCTCATCTTTGTTTCAAAACACAAACATTAAAAAGAAATAAATTAAAGTAAAACACCCACGATGAAAATGACAAAAAGGAGGGAGGGGTACAACACGAGGACTTCCTGTGGGGTCACCCATCCTAGTACTACTCTCGCCCAAGCACGCTTAACTTCGGAGTTCGATGGGATCCGTGCATTAGTGCTGGTATGATCGTACCCGCTATGTTACCCACGCCCGTGCTATATATTGCCTCGGTCCTTTACCTCCCACGACCGAAAAGTCACTACTCTACCGCTACTTTAGATTTCCAAACCCTTTACCCGCTCAAATATGCTTCAATAACCAACAATATACTAAAACCTCACGATGAAAGCGGCAAAGGCCCCTCATTTTTGTTTTGAAGACACAAATATATATTAATAAAAATTAAATAAAAACGCTTCAATAACCAAAAATATACTAAAAATCTCACGGTGAAAGCGGCAAGGATCCCTCATCTTTGTTTCAAAACACAAACATTAAAAAGAAATAAATTAAAGTAAAACACCCACGATGAAAATGACAAAAAGGAGGGAGGGTACAACACGAGGACTTCCTGTGGGGTCACCCATCCTAGTACTACTCTCGCCCAAGCACGCTTAACTTCGGAGTTCGATGGGATCCGTGCATTAGTGCTGGTATGATCGTACCCGCTATGTTACCCACGCCCGTGCTATATATTGCCTCGGTCCTTTACCTCCCACGACCGAAAAGTCACTACTCTACCGCTACTTTAGATTTCCAAACCCTTTACCCGCTCAAATATGCTTCAATAACCAACAATATACTAAAACCTCACGATGAAAGCGGCAAAGGCTCCCTCATTTTTGTTTTGAAGACACAAATATATATTAATAAAAATTAAATAAAAACGCTTCAATAACCAAAAATATACTAAAAATCTCACGGTGAAAGCGGCACAAGGATCCTCATCTTTGTTTCAAAACACAAACATTAAAAAGAAATAAATTAAAGTAAAACACCCACGATGAAAATGACAAAAAGGAGGGAGGGGTACAACACGAGGACTTCCTGGGGTCACCCATCCTAGTACTACTCTCGCCCAAGCACGCTTAACTTCGGAGTTCGATGGGATCCGGTGCATTAGTGCTGGTATGATCGTACCCGCTATGTTACCCACGCCCGTGCTATATATTGCCTCGGTCCTTTACCTCCCACGACCGAAAAGTCACTACTCTACCGCTACTTTAGATTTCCAAACCCTTTACCCGCTCAAATATGCTTCAATAACCAACAATATACTAAAACCTCACGATGAAAGCGGCAAAAGGCCCCTCATTTTTGTTTTGAAGACACAAATATATATTAATAAAAATTAAATAAAAACGCTTCAATAACCAAAAATATACTAAAAATCTCACGGTGAAAGCGGCACAAGGATCCCTCATCTTTGTTTCAAAACACAAACATTAAAAAGAAATAAATTAAAGTAAAACACCCACGATGAAAATGACAAAAAGGAGGGAGGGTACAACACGAGGACTTCCTGTGGGGTCACCCATCCTAGTACTACTCTCGCCCAAGCACGCTTAACTTCGGAGTTCGATGGGATCCGTGCATTAGTGCTGGTATGATCGCACCCGCTATGTTACCCACGCCCGTGCTATATATTGCCTCGGTCCTTTACCTCCCACGACCGAAAAGTCACTACTCTACCGCTACTTTAGATTTCCAAACCCTTTACCCGCTCAAATATGCTTCAATAACCAACAATATACTAAAACCTCACGATGAAAAGCAAAAGGCCCCTCATTTTTGTTTTGAAGACACAAATATATATTAATAAAAATTAAATAAAAACGCTTCAATAACCAAAAATATACTAAAAATCTCACGGTGAAAGCGGCACAAGGATCCCTCATCTTTGTTTCAAAACACAAACATTAAAAAGAAATAAATTAAAGTAAAACACCCACGATGAAAATGACAAAAAGGAGGGAGGGGTACAACACGAGGACTTCCTGTGGGGTCACCCATCCTAGTACTACTCTCGCCCAAGCACGCTTAACTTCGGAGTTCGATGGGATCCGTGCATTAGTGCTGGTATGATCGTACCCGCTATGTTACCCACGCCCGTGCTATATATTGCCTCGGTCCTTTACCTCCCACGACCGAAAAGTCACTACTCTACCGCTACTTTAGATTTCCAAACCCTTTACCCGCTCAAATATGCTTCAATAACCAACAATATACTAAAACCTCACGATGAAAGCGGCAAAGGCCCTCATTTTTGTTTTGAAGACACAAATATATATTAATAAAAATTAAATAAAAACGCTTCAATAACCAAAAATATACTAAAAATCTCACGGTGAAAGCGGCACAAGGATCCTCATCTTTGTTTCAAAACACAAACATTAAAAAGAAATAAATTAAAGTAAAACACCCACGATGAAAATGACAAAAAGGAGGGAGGGGTACAACACGAGGACTTCCTGTGGGGTCACCCATCCTAGTACTACTCTCGCCCAAGCACGCTTAACTTCGGAGTTCGATGGGATCCGGTGCATTAGTGCTGGTATGATCGTACCCGCTATGTTACCCACGCCCGTGCTATATATTGCCTCGGTCCTTTACCTCCCACGACCGAAAAGTCACTACTCTACCGCTACTTTAGATTTCCAAACCCTTTACCCGCTCAAATATGCTTCAATAACCAACAATATACTAAAACCTCACGATTTTGTTTTGAAGACACAAATATATATTAATAAAAATTAAATAAAAAGCTTCAATAACCAAAAATATACTAAAAATCTCACGGTGAAAGCGGCACAAGGATCCTCATCTTTGTTTCAAAACACAAACATTTTTGTTTTGAAGACACAAATATATATTAATAAAAATTAAATAAAAAAAAGCGCCCCTCATTTTTGTTTTGAAGACACAAATATATATTAATAAAAATTAAATAACCAATAAAAAATATACTAAAAATCTCACGGTGAAAGCGGCACAAGGATCCTCATCTTTGTTTCAAAACACAAACATTAAAAAGAAATAAATTAAAGTAAAACACCCACGATGAAAATGACAAAAAGGAGGGAGGGTACAACACGAGGACTTCCTGGGGTCACCCATCCTAGTACTACTCTCGCCCAAGCACGCTTAACTTCGGAGTTCGATGGGATCCGTGCATTAGTGCTGGTATGATCGTACCCGCTATGTTACCCACGCCCGTGCTATATATTGCCTCGGTCCTTTACCTCCCACGACCGAAAAGTCACTACTCTACCGCTACTTTAGATTTCCAAACCCTTTACCCGCTCAAATATGCTTCAATAACCAACAATATACTAAAACCTCACGATGAAAGCGGCAAAAGGCCCCTCATTTTTGTTTTGAAGACACAAATATATATTAATAAAAATTAAATAAAAACGCTTCAATAACCAAAAATATACTAAAAATCTCACGGTGAAAGCGGCACAAGGATCCTCATCTTTGTTTCAAAACACAAACATTAAAAAGAAATAAATTAAAGTAAAACACCCACGATGAAAATGACAAAAAGGAGGGAGGGTACAACACGAGGACTTCTGTGGGGTCACCCATCCTAGTACTACTCTCGCCCAAGCACGCTTAACTTCTGAGTTCGATGGGATCCGGTGCATTAGTGCTGGTATGATCGTACCCGCTATGTTACCCACGCCCGTGCTATATATTGCCTCGGTCCTTTACCTCCCACGACCGAAAAGTCACTACTCTACCGCTACTTTAGATTTCCAAACCCTTTACCCGCTCAAATATGCTTCAATAACCAACAATATACTAAAACCTCACGATGAAAGCGGCAAAAGGCCCCTCATTTTTGTTTTGAAGACACAAATATATATTAATAAAAATTAAATAAAAACGCTTCAATAACCAAAAATATACTAAAAATCTCACGGTGAAAGCGGCACAAGGATCCTCATCTTTGTTTCAAAACACAAACATTAAAAAGAAATAAATTAAAGTAAAACACCCACGATGAAAATGACAAAAAGGAGGGAGGGGTACAACACGAGGACTTCCTGGGGTCACCCATCCTAGTACTACTCTCGCCCAAGCACGCTTAACTTCGGAGTTCGATGGGATCCGGTGCATTAGTGCTGGTATGATCGTACCCGCTATGTTACCCACGCCCGTGCTATATATTGCCTCGGTCCTTTACCTCCCACGACCGAAAAGTCACTACTCTACCGCTACTTTAGATTTCCAAACCCTTTACCCGCTCAAATATGCTTCAATAACCAACAATATACTAAAACCTCACGATGAAAGCAAGTAAAGGCCCCCTCATTTTTGTTTTGAAGACACAAATATATATTAATAAAAATTAAATAAAAACGCTTCAATAACCAAAAATATACTAAAAAAATCTCACGGTGAAAGCGGCACAAGGATCCCTCATCTTTGTTTCGAAAACACAAACATTAAAAAGAAATAAATTAAAGTAAAACACCCACGATGAAAATGACAAAAAGGAGGGAGGGTACAACACGAGGACTTCCTGTGGGGTCACCCATCCTAGTACTACTCTCGCCCAAGCACGCTTAACTTCGGAGTTCGATGGGATCCGTGCATTAGTGCTGGTATGATCGTACCCGCTATGTTACCCACGCCCGTGCTATATATTGCCTCGGTCCTTTACCTCCCACGACCGAAAAGTCACTACTCTACCGCTACTTTAGATTTCCAAACCCTTTACCCGCTCAAATATGCTTCAATAACCAACAATATACTAAAACCTCACGATGAAAGCGGCAAAAGGCCCTCATTTTTGTTTTGAAGACACAAATATATATTAATAAAAATTAAATAAAAACGCTTCAATAACCAAAAATATACTAAAAATCTCACGGTGAAAGCGGCACAAGGATCCTCATCTTTGTTTCAAAACACAAACATTAAAAAGAAATAAATTAAAGTAAAACACCCACGATGAAAATGACAAAAAGGAGGGAGGGTACAACACGAGGACTTCCTGTGGGGTCACCCATCCTAGTACTACTCTCGCCCAAGCACGCTTAACTTCGGAGTTCGATGGGATCCGGTGCATTAGTGCTGGTATGATCGTACCCGCTATGTTACCCACGCCCGTGCTATATATTGCCTCGGTCCTTTACCTCCCACGACCGAAAAGTCACTACTCTACCGCTACTTTAGATTTCCAAACCCTTTACCCGCTCAAATATGCTTCAATAACCAACAATATACTAAAACCTCACGATGAAAGCGGCAAAAGGCCCCTCATTTTTGTTTTGAAGACACAAATATATATTAATAAAAATTAAATAAAAACGCTTCAATAACCAAAAATATACTAAAAATCTCACGGTGAAAGCGGCACAAGGATCCTCATCTTTGTTTCAAAACACAAACATTAAAAAGAAATAAATTAAAGTAAAACACCCACGATGAAAATGACAAAAAGGAGGGAGGGGTACAACACGAGGACTTCCTGTGGGGTCACCCATCCTAGTACTACTCTCGCCCAAGCACGCTTAACTTCGGAGTTCGATGGGATCCGTGCATTAGTGCTGGTATGATCGTACCCGCTATGTTACCCACGCCCGTGCTATATATTGCCTCGGTCCTTTACCTCCCACGACCGAAAAGTCACTACTCTACCGCTACTTTAGATTTCCAAACCCTTTACCCGCTCAAATATGCTTCAATAACCAACAATATACTAAAACCTCACGATGAAAGCGGCAAAGGCCCCTCATTTTTGTTTTGAAGACACAAATATATATTAATAAAAATTAAATAAAAACGCTTCAATAACCAAAAATATACTAAAAATCTCACGGTGAAAGCGGCACAAGGATCCCTCATCTTTGTTTCAAAACACAAACATTAAAAAGAAATAAATTAAAGTAAAACACCCACGATGAAAATGACAAAAAGGAGGGAGGGGTACAACACGAGGACTTCCTGTGGGTCACCCATCCTAGTACTACTCTCGCCCAAGCACGCTTAACTTCGGAGTTCGATGGGATCCGGTGCATTAGTGCTGGTATGATCGTACCCGCTATGTTACCCACGCCCGTGCTATATATTGCCTCGGTCCTTTACCTCCCACGACCGAAAAGTCACTACTCTACCGCTACTTTAGATTTCCAAACCCTTTACCCGCTCAAATATGCTTCAATAACCAACAATATACTAAAACCTCACGATGAAAGCGGCAAAGGCCCCTCATTTTTGTTTTGAAGACACAAATATATATTAATAAAAATTAAATAAAAACGCTTCAATAACCAAAAATATACTAAAAATCTCACGGTGAAAGCGGCACAAGGATCCCTCATCTTTGTTTCAAAACACAAACATTAAAAAGAAATAAATTAAAGTAAAACACCCACGATGAAAATGACAAAAAGGAGGGAGGGGTACAACACGAGGACTTCCTGTGGGGTCACCCATCCTAGTACTACTCTCGCCCAAGCACGCTTAACTTCGGAGTTCGATGGGATCCGTGCATTAGTGCTGGTATGATCGTACCCGCTATGTTACCCACGCCCGTGCTATATATTGCCTCGGTCCTTTACCTCCCACGACCGAAAAGTCACTACTCTACCGCTACTTTAGATTTCCAAACCCTTTACCCGCTCAAATATGCTTCAATAACCAACAATATACTAAAACCTCACGATGAAAGCGGCAAAAGGCCCTCATTTTTGTTTTGAAGACACAAATATATATTAATAAAAATTAAATAAAAACGCTTCAATAACCAAAAATATACTAAAAATCTCACGGTGAAAGCGGCACAAGGATCCTCATCTTTGTTTCAAAACACAAACATTAAAAAGAAATAAATTAAAGTAAAACACCCACGATGAAAATGACAAAAAGGAGGGAGGGGTACAACACGAGGACTTCCTGTGGGGTCACCCATCCTAGTACTACTCTCGCCCAAGCACGCTTAACTTCGGAGTTCGATGGGATCCGTGCATTAGTGCTGGTATGATCGTACCCGCTATGTTACCCACGCCCGTGCTATATATTGCCTCGGTCCTTTACCTCCCACGACCGAAAAGTCACTACTCTACCGCTACTTTAGATTTCCAAACCCTTTACCCGCTCAAATATGCTTCAATAACCAACAATATACTAAAACCTCACGATGAAAGCGGCAAAAGGCTCCCTCATTTTTGTTTTGAAGACACAAATATATATTAATAAAAATTAAATAAAAACGCTTCAATAACCAAAAATATACTAAAAATCTCACGGTGAAAGCGGACAAGGATCCCTCATCTTTGTTTCAAAACACAAACATTAAAAAGAAATAAATTAAAGTAAAACACCCACGATGAAAATGACAAAAAGGAGGGAGGGTACAACACGAGGACTTCCTGTGGGGTCACCCATCCTAGTACTACTCGCCCAAGCACGCTTAACTTCGGAGTTCGATGGGATCCGTGCATTAGTGCTGGTATGATCGTACCCGCTATGTTACCCACGCCCGTGCTATATATTGCCTCGGTCCTTTACCTCCCACGACCGAAAAGTCACTACTCTACCGCTACTTTAGATTTCCAAACCCTTTACCCGCTCAAATATGCTTCAATAACCAACAATATACTAAAACCTCACGATGAAAGCGGCAAAAGGCCCCTCATTTTTGTTTTGAAGACACAAATATATATTAATAAAAATTAAATAAAAACGCTTCAATAACCAAAAATATACTAAAAATCTCACGGTGAAAGCGGCACAAGGATCCCTCATCTTTGTTTCAAAACACAAACATTAAAAAGAAATAAATTAAAGTAAAACACCCACGATGAAAATGACAAAAAGGAGGGAGGGGTACAACACGAGGACTTCCTTGGGGTCACCCATCCTAGTACTACTCTCGCCCAAGCACGCTTAACTTCGGAGTTCGATGGGATCCGTGCATTAGTGCTGGTATGATCGTACCCGCTATGTTACCCACGCCCGTGCTATATATTGCCTCGGTCCTTTACCTCCCACGACCGAAAAGTCACTACTCTACCGCTACTTTAGATTTCCAAACCCTTTACCCGCTCAAATATGCTTCAATAACCAACAATATACTAAAACCTCACGATGAAAGCGGCAAAAGGCCCCTCATTTTTGTTTTGAAGACACAAATATATATTAATAAAAATTAAATAAAAACGCTTCAATAACCAAAAATATACTAAAAATCTCACGGTGAAAGCGGCACAAGGATCCTCATCTTTGTTTCAAAACACAAACATTAAAAAGAAATAAATTAAAGTAAAACACCCACGATGAAAATGACAAAAAGGAGGGAGGGGTACAACACGAGGACTTCCTGTGGGGTCACCCATCCTAGTACTACTCTCGCCCAAGCACGCTTAACTTCGGAGTTCGATGGGATCCGGTGCATTAGTGCTGGTATGATCGTACCCGCTATGTTACCCACGCCCGTGCTATATATTGCCTCGGTCCTTTACCTCCCACGACCGAAAAGTCACTACTCTACCGCTACTTTAGATTTCCAAACCCTTTACCCGCTCAAATATGCTTCAATAACCAACAATATACTAAAACCTCACGATGAAAGCGGCAAAGGCCCCTCATTTTTGTTTTGAAGACACAAATATATATTAATAAAAATTAAATAAAAACGCTTCAATAACCAAAAATATACTAAAAATCTCACGGTGAAAGCGGCACAAGGATCCCTCATCTTTGTTTCAAAACACAAACATTAAAAAGAAATAAATTAAAGTAAAACACCCACGATGAAAATGACAAAAAGGAGGGAGGGGTACAACACGAGGACTTCCTGTGGGGTCACCCATCCTAGTACTACTCTCGCCCAAGCACGCTTAACTTCGGAGTTCGATGGGATCCGGTGCATTAGTGCTGGTATGATCGTACCCGCTATGTTACCCACGCCCGTGCTATATATTGCCTCGGTCCTTTACCTCCCACGACCGAAAAGTCACTACTCTACCGCTACTTTAGATTTCCAAACCCTTTACCCGCTCAAATATGCTTCAATAACCAACAATATACTAAAACCTCACGATGAAAGCGGCAAAAGGCCCCTCATTTTTGTTTTGAAGACACAAATATATATTAATAAAAATTAAATAAAAACGCTTCAATAACCAAAAATATACTAAAAATCTCACGGTGAAAGCGGCACAAGGATCCTCATCTTTGTTTCAAAACACAAACATTAAAAAGAAATAAATTAAAGTAAAACACCCACGATGAAAATGACAAAAAGGAGGGAGGGTACAACACGAGGACTTCCTGTGGGGTCACCCATCCTAGTACTACTCTCGCCCAAGCACGCTTAACTTCGGAGTTCGATGGGATCCGGTGCATTAGTGCTGGTATGATCGTACCCGCTATGTTACCCACGCCCGTGCTATATATTGCCTCGGTCCTTTACCTCCCACGACCGAAAAGTCACTACTCTACCGCTACTTTAGATTTCCAAACCCTTTACCCGCTCAAATATGCTTCAATAACCAACAATATACTAAAACCTCACGATGAAAGCGGCAAAAGGCCCTCATTTTTGTTTTGAAGACACAAATATATATTAATAAAAATTAAATAAAAACGCTTCAATAACCAAAAATATACTAAAAATCTCACGGTGAAAGCGGCACAAGGATCCCTCATCTTTGTTTCAAAACACAAACATTAAAAAGAAATAAATTAAAGTAAAACACCCACGATGAAAATGACAAAAAGGAGGGAGGGGTACAACACGAGGACTTCCTGTGGGGTCACCCATCCTAGTACTACTCTCGCCCAAGCACGCTTAACTTCGGAGTTCGATGGGATCCACCCATCCTAGTACTACTCTCGATCCGGTGCATTAGTGCTGGTATGATCGTACCCGCTATGTTACCCACGCCCGTGCTATATATTGCCTCGGTCCTTTACCTCCCACGACCGAAAAGTCACTACTCTACCGCTACTTTAGATTTCCAAACCCTTTACCCGCTCAAATATGCTTCAATAACCAACAATATACTAAAACCTCACGATGAAAGCGGCAAAAGGCCCCTCATTTTGTTTTGAAGACACAAATATATATTAATAAAAATTAAATAAAAACGCTTCAATAACCAAAAATATACTAAAAATCTCACGGTGAAAGCGGCACAAGGATCCTCATCTTTGTTTCAAAACACAAACATTAAAAAGAAATAAATTAAAGTAAAACACCCACGATGAAAATGACAAAAAGGAGGGAGGGGTACAACACGAGGACTTCCTGTGGGGTCACCCATCCTAGTACTACTCTCGCCCAAGCACGCTTAACTTCGGAGTTCGATGGGATCCGGTGCATTAGTGCTGGTATGATCGTACCCGCTATGTTACCCACGCCCGTGCTATATATTGCCTCGGTCCTTTACCTCCCACGACCGAAAAGTCACTACTCTACCGCTACTTTAGATTTCCAAACCCTTTACCCGCTCAAATATGCTTCAATAACCAACAATATACTAAAACCTCACGATGAAAGCGGCAAAAGGCCCTCATTTTTGTTTTGAAGACACAAATATATATTAATAAAAATTAAATAAAAACGCTTCAATAACCAAAAATATACTAAAAATCTCACGGTGAAAGCGGCACAAGGATCCTCATCTTTGTTTCAAAACACAAACATTAAAAAGAAATAAATTAAAGTAAAACACCCACGATGAAAATGACAAAAAGGAGGGAGGGTACAACACGAGGACTTCCTGTGGGGTCACCCATCCTAGTACTACTCTCGCCCAAGCACGCTTAACTTCGGAGTTCGATGGGATCCCGTGCATTAGTGCTGGTATGATCGTACCCGCTATGTTACCCACGCCCGTGCTATATATTGCCTCGGTCCTTTACCTCCCACGACCGAAAAGTCACTACTCTACCGCTACTTTAGATTTCCAAACCCTTTACCCGCTCAAATATGCTTCAATAACCAACAATATACTAAAACCTCACGATGAAAGCGGCAAAAGGCCCTCATTTTTGTTTTGAAGACACAAATATATATTAATAAAAATTAAATAAAAACGCTTCAATAACCAAAAATATACTAAAAATCTCACGGTGAAAGCGGCACAAGGATCCCTCATCTTTGTTTCAAAACACAAACATTAAAAAGAAATAAATTAAAGTAAAACACCCACGATGAAAATGACAAAAAGGAGGGAGGGGTACAACACGAGGACTTCCTGTGGGGTCACCCATCCTAGTACTACTCTCGCCCAAGCACGCTTAACTTCGGAGTTCGATGGGATCCGTGCATTAGTGCTGGTATGATCGTACCCGCTATGTTACCCACGCCCGTGCTATATATTGCCTCGGTCCTTTACCTCCCACGACCGAAAAGTCACTACTCTACCGCTACTTTAGATTTCCAAACCCTTTACCCGCTCAAATATGCTTCAATAACCAACAATATACTAAAACCTCACGATGAAAGCGGCAAAAGGCCCCTCATTTTTGTTTTGAAGACACAAATATATATTAATAAAAATTAAATAAAAACGCTTCAATAACCAAAAATATACTAAAAATCTCACGGTGAAAGCGCACAAGGATCCCTCATCTTTGTTTCAAAACACAAACATTAAAAAGAAATAAATTAAAGTAAAACACCCACGATGAAAATGACAAAAAGGAGGGAGGGGTACAACACGAGGACTTCCTGTGGGGTCACCCATCCTAGTACTACTCTCGCCCAAGCACGCTTAACTTCGGAGTTCGATGGGATCCGTGCATTAGTGCTGGTATGATCGTACCCGCTATGTTACCCACGCCCGTGCTATATATTGCCTCGGTCCTTTACCTCCCACGACCGAAAAGTCACTACTCTACCGCTACTTTAGATTTCCAAACCCTTTACCCGCTCAAATATGCTTCAATAACCAACAATATACTAAAACCTCACGATGAAAGCGGCAAAAGGGCCCTCATTTTGTTTTGAAGACACAAATATATATTAATAAAAATTAAATAAAAACGCTTCAATAACCAAAAATATACTAAAAATCTCACGGTGAAAGCAGCACAAGGATCCTCATCTTTGTTTCAAAACACAAACATTAAAAAGAAATAAATTAAAGTAAAACACCCACGATGAAAATGACAAAAAGGAGGGAGGGGTACAACACGAGGACTTCCTGTGGGGTCACCCATCCTAGTACTACTCTCGCCCAAGCACGCTTAACTTCGGAGTTCGATGGGATCCGTGCATTAGTGCTGGTATGATCGTACCCGCTATGTTACCCACGCCCGTGCTATATATTGCCTCGGTCCTTTACCTCCCACGACCGAAAAGTCACTACTCTACCGCTACTTTAGATTTCCAAACCCTTTACCCGCTCAAATATGCTTCAATAACCAACAATATACTAAAACCTCACGATGAAAGCTTAAAGGCCCCTCATTTTTGTTTTGAAGACACAAATATATATTAATAAAAATTAAATAAAAACGCTTCAATAACCAAAAATATACTAAAAAAATCTCACGGTGAAAGCGGCACAAGGATCCCTCATCTTTGTTTCGAAAACACAAACATTAAAAAATAAATAAATTAAAGTAAAACACCCACGATGAAAATGACAAAAAAGGAGGGAGGGGTACAACACGAGGACTTCCCATGGGGTCACCCATCCTAGTACTACTCTCGCCCAAGCACGCTTAACTTGAGTTCGATGGGATCCGTGCATTAGTGCTGGTATGATCGTACCCGCTATGTTACCCACGCCCGTGCTATATATTGCCTCGGTCCTTTACCTCCCACGACCGAAAAGTCACTACTCTACCGCTACTTTAGATTTCCAAACCCTTTACCCGCTCAAATATGCTTCAATAACCAACAATATACTAAAACCTCACGATGAAAGCTGAAAGGCCCCTCATTTTTGTTTTGAAGACACAAATATATATTAATAAAAATTAAATAAAAACGCTTCAATAACCAAAAATATACTAAAAATCTCACGGTGAAAGCGGCACAAGGATCCCTCATCTTTGTTTCAAAACACAAACATTAAAAAGAAATAAATTAAAGTAAAACACCCACGATGAAAATGACAAAAAGGAGGGAGGGGTACAACACGAGGACTTCCTGTGGGGTCACCCATCCTAGTACTACTCGCCCAAGCACGCTTAACTTCGGAGTTCGATGGGATCCGGTGCATTAGTGCTGGTATGATCGTACCCGCTATGTTACCCACGCCCGTGCTATATATTGCCTCGGTCCTTTACCTCCCACGACCGAAAAGTCACTACTCTACCGCTACTTTAGATTTCCAAACCCTTTACCCGCTCAAATATGCTTCAATAACCAACAATATACTAAAACCTCACGATGAAAGCAAGAAAGGCCCTCATTTTTGTTTTGAAGACACAAATATATATTAATAAAAATTAAATAAAAACGCTTCAATAACCAAAAATATACTAAAAATCTCACGGTGAAAGCGGCACAAGGATCCTCATCTTTGTTTCAAAACACAAACATTAAAAAGAAATAAATTAAAGTAAAACACCCACGATGAAAATGACAAAAAGGAGGGAGGGGTACAACACGAGGACTTCCTGTGGGGTCACCCATCCTAGTACTACTCTCGCCAAGCACGCTTAACTTCGGAGTTCGATGGGATCCGTGCATTAGTGCTGGTATGATCGTACCCGCTATGTTACCCACGCCCGTGCTATATATTGCCTCGGTCCTTTACCTCCCACGACCGAAAAGTCACTACTCTACCGCTACTTTAGATTTCCAAACCCTTTACCCGCTCAAATATGCTTCAATAACCAACAATATACTAAAACCTCACGATGAAAGCGGCAAAAGGCCCTCATTTTTGTTTTGAAGACACAAATATATATTAATAAAAATTAAATAAAAACGCTTCAATAACCAAAAATATACTAAAAATCTCACGGTGAAAGCGGCACAAGGATCCCTCATCTTTGTTTCAAAACACAAACATTAAAAATAAATAAATTAAAGTAAAACACCCACGATGAAAATGACAAAAAGGAGGGAGGGTACAACACGAGGACTTCCTGGGGTCACCCATCCTAGTACTACTCTCGCCCAAGCACGCTTAACTTCGGAGTTCGATGGGATCCGGTGCATTAGTGCTGGTATGATCGTACCCGCTATGTTACCCACGCCCGTGCTATATATTGCCTCGGTCCTTTACCTCCCACGACCGAAAAGTCACTACTCTACCGCTACTTTAGATTTCCAAACCCTTTACCCGCTCAAATATGCTTCAATAACCAACAATATACTAAAACCTCACGATGAAAGCAAAAGGCCCCTCATTTTTGTTTTGAAGACACAAATATATATTAATAAAAATTAAATAAAAACGCTTCAATAACCAAAAATATACTAAAAATCTCACGGTGAAAGCGGCACAAGGATCCTCATCTTTGTTTCAAAACACAAACATTAAAAAGAAATAAATTAAAGTAAAACACCCACGATGAAAATGACAAAAAGGAGGGAGGGTACAACACGAGGACTTCCTGTGGGGTCACCCATCCTAGTACTACTCTCGCCCAAGCACGCTTAACTTCGGAGTTCGATGGGATCCGTGCATTAGTGCTGGTATGATCGTACCCGCTATGTTACCCACGCCCGTGCTATATATTGCCTCGGTCCTTTACCTCCCACGACCGAAAAGTCACTACTCTACCGCTACTTTAGATTTCCAAACCCTTTACCCGCTCAAATATGCTTCAATAACCAACAATATACTAAAACCTCACGATGAAAGCGGCAAAGGCCCTCATTTTTGTTTTGAAGACACAAATATATATTAATAAAAATTAAATAAAAACGCTCAATAACCAAAAATATACTAAAAAATCTCACGGTGAAAGCGGACAAGGATCCTCATCTTTGTTTCAAAACACAAACATTAAAAAGAAATAAATTAAAGTAAAACACCCACGATGAAAATGACAAAAAGGAGGGAGGGGTACAACACGAGGACTTCCTGTGGGGTCACCCATCCTAGTACTACTCTCGCCCAAGCACGCTTAACTTCGGAGTTCTGATGGGATCCGGTGCATTAGTGCTGGTATGATCGTACCCGCTATGTTACCCACGCCCGTGCTATATATTGCCTCGGTCCTTTACCTCCCACGACCGAAAAGTCACTACTCTACCGCTACTTTAGATTTCCAAACCCTTTACCCGCTCAAATATGCTTCAATAACCAACAATATACTAAAACCTCACGATGAAAGCGGCAAAAGGCCCCCTCATTTTTGTTTTGAAGA
Source organism: Oldenlandia corymbosa var. corymbosa (assembly GCA_949775105.1). NCBI lineage: Eukaryota > Viridiplantae > Streptophyta > Magnoliopsida > Gentianales > Rubiaceae > Oldenlandia > Oldenlandia corymbosa. The sequence continues at coordinate 6,669,870 of OX459123.1, forward strand.
CACAAATATATATTAATAAAAATTAAATAAAAACGCTTCAATAACCAAAAATATACTAAAATCTCACGGTGAAAGCGGCACAAGGATCCCTCATCTTTGTTTCGAAAACACAAACATTAAAAAAAAAATAAATTAAAGTACGTAAAAAAGGATTTGATATTTTTCCATTAAGTTGTGTATTATTTCCGTCCCGAAAGTATTTTTTTAGTTTGCATTGTTAGTTTTAATATAATCTGAACCAGGAATAAAGTTTCATGGACAATAATTTTAAGACCGATGGAGTATTAAATTTATTATTTTTTTTGTGTGTGTGTTTTAGCTTGGATTAATATAAATCTCTATAACTTTATGGAAAGTTGGCTTTATTTGTGGCCTTGTGCGGTTCTATTGGCAAAAAACGGTAATTGGCCGTCCATGGAAGTACGAGTACTGTATGTGGCTTCAGTACGTGAGAGTTTTTGATGAACTACTTTTAATCATCAATCAGTTCGGTTTGTGGCATTTTCCACTTAATCAAATAGTTTCATTAATTATTTAGTTAATTGGTGTTTTTGGTTTTTACAAAATTTCAATGTACTTTCTCTGTCTCAAAATACAATAATTATGAAACGAGAGAGTATAATTTTTGAAATGCACTTGCCCAATAAATTACGCTTCAAAAAATTAATTTTGAAGTGCTCTTACTCAGTTTCGAACCCTTGCCAATCAATTTAGCCAAAAATTCACAACCCACTAAACCCATTATGAGACGTTTTTCATTGTAGCGAAAGAACTTTATATATACCAAGAAATGATATTGCTTTTAGTGATTGGAAACGAACACTTACAAAATTGTACCTAGAATGTATGTTACAATGAAGCTTTTCGTGGTGTAATCTTTCCAAAATTTAAAATAAAAGTTTGCTGTACTACTTAATAAATTTTTGTTCAGTCATATATTTATGGTTAAAATCGGAATTCGCATAGTAATAAGCTGTTTCTTTGCAAAATAGGCATCGCAAACCGCCTTTGGCAGTTTCCATTGCGTAGATCTCGAAAAGTTACATGGAATAAAAAAAAAATGCATCCAAAAAGGACATTCGAGTGCAAAGTTATGATCTTTCAAAGTTTGAGAAAATAAAATCTCGTTTTACAAAGTTATAACACCGTTGGAATGCCAAACGAGGCATTCCATTGCGTAGGTTGCGTAAAAAACTATGAAAATGATTACTTGAGCTCCCAAAATGGACGTCTATTCACAAAGTTATGCCATTTTGAACCTAACCTCAACAACCACAATCGTTCCTTAATCTAAACTATGGACTTCACAGTGAATGGACCAAATTAGTTGAAATGAAAATACAACGGACTAAGCCAATCAAGTGTCAATATTATGGACCAAATTAAATTTTTCCACAAAATGTAAAGGACCATTCGGGTGATTTATTCATAATTATAGTGATCAAGATTCATCAAGATAACAATTTGCCTTCCCCTTTAATACTCCACCAGTGAAACAAAACAGTATACCGTAGTAGTGTGGAAATCCCCCCAACCTCCTCCTTTTTTTCCCTTTAATTTTTACTCGTATCAAATATATTTCTGCTCCATTTCCGTATTCGAAAATGGAAACATAAATCTTTAATAATTAAGATGTGAATATGCAAATGATCGCTTGTAGGAATTTGCTTTCGACTGCTATGGCCTCCTCTTTCCCTCGTCCAACGGTTTGTAGATCCCAATCTCTCTTTTTTACTTTTTTTTTTCCCTAAAAAAATAAAAAATAACAATTCTACAGTTTAGCTTCCTACCTTCATCTATTTTGGAAGGATTTTTATAGGGTCAAAGATTATGTGTCATAGGGAACAATATGGATTTTGTGTTTTTTTCCGTTTGTTAATGTTGTTTTTGTGAAAATATTCCTGTACTTGTGTAGAATCTCATCAAGTCAAAGGAAACCCAATTGGGCACAGTGAATTGGGACGAGTTAAAAGTGTGTAGAACTGTTCAATTGTGTGGAAGTTTTATCAGTGGAATTTATAGGTTTTTGGTTCATTTTTTGAAATTCATTTACTTACGGAGATATCCGAAATTGTAAGTGATGGGGTCTTAAGAAACTTGTCGTATTTCCTCCTATATATTTTATTCCCACTTTTTTTCCACTAATTTCTGTGATAGGTGGGAAGGAGGACAATTTGCGCATGGCCAGGGATGAGGCAGTTGAGCATCAGGAAGACTCTGTTGTATGGATTTGTGAGACTTTTTTCAATGCCATTCAAGACTTTGCGTGGAGTTAGTAGAGCTGTTGGGGTTAACCGTTTCTGTAGCATTACCAATATGTCGTCCACCCTGCAAATTGAAATTGTGAGAACCCTTTAGCTCATATCATTTGTGTTGTAAAATTTGTTTTTTCTCTCTCATAGTTAACGTTTTTGTTTCCACATCAAGGAAGTTCATTTTAAGGACTTAATTACTGATACTTTGAGTAATTAATGGTCATGAACTTTTGTACTTGTTCTTGATAGTTTTTCTTGTAGGTAGATGAATATTGTATACTTTGATTAAGCCTATATCATATTTTATGAAAATAGGATGCTAATCATTTTTGTCTGGAAGCAAAAGTTTTGGGCTTTTCTCGGTATGTTATAGGCAGCAATGTATGCCTTACATGCCAAGCCGCACCTCAGGGGTTTAGCTGATGGAATGGCACAAATGCTGTTTCAGTTAATTAATTAGCTGTTGTCCTATCAGCTGAAGTTTATTGGTGAGGATAGAAGTAGACCATTACAATTGGAGAGACTCATGAGTTGAGCTACCAACACAAGCGTAAGCCAATTAAAATTCATTGACGGATAAAGAGATAGCATTATTAACAGAAATTACAACCTTTGTGCTCTTAACTCCATTACCGAGCATTAAGTATTACACTCTGTTGTTTGGGGAAAAAGAGTGAAGATTTCAACCTGTATTCTTCTATGGGATCCCAATCATTGACCACTCTGCTGTATCAATTTATAGGTTTTAGATATAGTGCATGATGTAACCCTAATATCACGTTTCTGGAATAGTGATGTTGTCTGAAGCTTTGTAAGGTTATGCTGCTGCTAAGACTTATTTAGATCCTTAAGAATTTTTTTTTGTTTCTCTTTTATTGTTATGACCCTTAGAAAATTTGGTTGGCTTTGAAATATTTGTTGTTTAAGCTCTTTTGGTTTTTTTCATTTTAATAATCAGGTACCATGCCTTAGGGACAACTATGCATATCTATTGTATGATCTTGACACTGGAACTGTTGGAGTGGTTGATCCTTCAGAAGCTATACCTGTAATAGATGCATTAGAGAGGAAAAATTGGAATTTGAATTACATATTGAATACTCATCATCATTATGATCATACTGGTGGCAATGTGGAATTGAAAGCAAGGTATGGTGCAAAGGTATGATTATAACTTTTGTCTTCATCTAGAATTAAATTTTGTCCTCTTATTCTTGTAGCTTGGTTGAAAACTTGGTCAAATTTCCAGTAAAGTTGAACGAGATACCCAAGCCTGAGAGTCCAACTCAGTCCAAATATAGTCAATCTTGATGTCTGGAATAATTCTGCACCTGTATGCTGAGGTCTTTGAATGTTTAGTTGACAGAAATGCGCAGAAATCATCAAGAGCATCACACCATTTTTCATAATTCCGGAAGTTGATCAGGACTTGATTTGGCTTATAGATCTGAATGTGGCACCGCTAAATTGAACTCAACTCCAATTACGTGGATCTCTTTTAGCATGAATTTGGATTTAAAAAATTGTTTTTATTAAGCTTTAACAGCATGCTTTGTCATTGCTAGAAACTATGCACATCTGTTCCTTTGAAAGATGTTATATGGTTCGCCAACTATGCTAGAGGATTGCTATTATATTCTTATGTTACTTTGATCATGTTGGAAATGCCTTCGCTAGGAGTGCTTTAACTTCTGTTTTATATGGCTACAATTTTTTCCCCTTAAATTTGTAGGTTTTGCAAGCTGCAGTTTGTAACTTTTGAGGGAATCCTTGAGTTCATTTTTGTTATATTTTTTAAATAAATTTTGACAATTTGAATTTGGCGTAGAAGCAGAACACTTTCAGAACAATGGATGGATACAGTTTTTTTATTCTTTCTTTAATCTTTCTGGTTAAAAGGTTTCTGCTTTCAAAGTAGGCAAAACACATTACCTTTTGGGTGATATCTGATGCATGGAAAATGTAGAGCTGAGAAGGGAAAAGCACTCATCAAAGAAATAAATATGGCTTCTCCTTGCTGGGTCCCCAATGTAGGGAAAAAAATCGCTGTGTGATCAATGTAAGGGTAGACTGAGGCAAAATGTGAAAAGAAAAAGCATTATCATTTTGAATTTCTGTAGGAAAAAGCAGTGATTGTGAAGATTACCCAGTAAGAGAAATGGAGATGGAATGAGCAGGCCTTTCACATTTGAAAAATCTACTTCTACGATATAGTGGACTGAGAATTCTTATATCTCGTATGATTAGTTTGTCTTTTAACGTGGGGGAGGTTCACTGCTCTTAAGTTTTTGTAATGCTATTCCCATATTTCTCTCCTAAATGGTGGAAGTCAATGAAAAATTTAATCTCTTCTATCTTGTTACACTCAAATCTTATGGATTTGGGTGTTTGTTTGAAAATATTAGCGTAAAAATCGTTTGACTTTTAGCAGAAATTATTTGATACGAGATTGCAATTTGTCTTACAATATGCAAAGTTGATATGCTTTGGAGAGTTTTAGTACTTCTAACCTTGCTTGATGATTTAGCAACTTGTCAGTGTAGTTCTATACTTAGTCCTGTGCTGCTACCACAGGTGATTGGATCGGGAGTAGACCAGGATAGAATTCCTGGAATTGATATTGCTTTGGGTGATGGAGACAAATGGAGGTTCGCTGGCCACGAGGTGCTCATTATGGATACTCCTGGTCACACACGAGGTGGTTTTGATATAATAGTTTAACTTTGCTCTTGGGTTTTTATTTACTTTCATAATAATCGTCTGGGTATGATCTGTGTTGCGTGATGCTAATGATGATGTTATGTGTCGCAATTTTTATAGATACGAGTGATGTGTCGCAATTTTATAGATGCGAGTGCAAGATTGATTTTTTTGGTAGTCTTCTGGAAAATCTGCATGGGTTCTATTGCTCTCAGCATGCCGAGTTTTCTCAGCCTCTTGTTTCCTGACTAGATAAGGCACAGTGAAATGGCAAGTTCCACATTGTCAGGCTGTGTCCTTATGATCATTTCATTGATACGGACAAACGAAAAATGAAACTTTACGACAGCTTTTTTGTCCACGTTCACTTGCATCACATACACAAGTGCTCTCTGAACCGTGCAATAAACCACCCTTGAGCTATCTTAGCCCCAGGCCATGCTATTCAATAAGATTGGAAAAATGGCAGCAGTTTGTCTTCTGACTAGTTAAGCTTCGGTGAAATGGCAAATTCTATGTCACCAGGTTTTGTACTCCTATATGATAGTTACATAAAGTAGCAAAGCAACAGTTAAACTGTAGACTGTACTCCCTCATGATGAAAGTCTTATTTTGGCTAGTTATCCTGATGAACAGAAGTTGATTTCGTCAGATTAGGTTGAGGAGTGAAACATAGGGGACTTGGTCTGGAGAGTTTGCTGTCTTATTTTTCTCTCCCTTAGGCAGTATATTGTGGATCTTTTACTTTTCAGTTCATGCTAGAGAGTACATGAGTTTATTTGTTTATTTGTTTTTTTTTTTCTTTTTTCTCTCTTATTCAGTGTTTTGTTTTTTTTCCTTGTTTCCTTGGGAAAATTTCATTACGATTCAAACTTTGAAAAGCCATGGAAATTTTTCTTGAATCATCTTGTACGTGCACATCTTAGGCCGAACCTTTCAATTCGTGGCATTTTTGAGACAACTAAAGAAAAATGATGGTAAGAATAAAAGAGAGATGAGAAGTTGTCTCAAGTTTCCACTGACATTCTTTTGGGTTCATCTGGGATGCCACTTGCCGGATTCAGAAGGCCATGATGTTCCTCTTTGCTGTGGAATTAGTCGTCAAATGGTTCCAACTTGTCATAGCTAAGTCCTTTAATTGCTATGATTTACACGACCTATCCATATATTGTCTTCAACTTGCAATCAAAGGTCCTAGAGGCTAATGGTCTTTGAGTATAATGTTTATTAGTTTGTCATCTGATGTTATGGGAGTTAATTTGATAGATCTGATGACCTTCCAGGACCCTGCCGATTGAGGGCCCCGGGCTGTTTGATACATAGTTTCTCTTTTTTCAAAACAACAAGAAATTTTGGTAATTCAAATGAAGTCCTAGACTAGGACATAAGTTTTGTGAGAGGATATTGTAGAGAGTCTTGAGTATCTTCTTTCAAATGAAGCAGGTCATATTAGTTTCTACTTTCCTGGATCGAAGTCCATATTCACAGGGGACACTTTATTCAGTTTATCCTGCGGCAAGCTTTTTGAAGGAACACCTGATCAGGTATATTTATTTTCCATTGTTTGGGCCTTTACTTCAGAGTGGACATTGTTGTTGCCTCGCCCTATATATTATTTGTATGATCTCTTCCCTTTTTATGCATAGTGAAATTTTAGTTGAACATTGAAACTATCAATCATGTAGGTTAAATTCTCTTCTCTGAAATATGCCTAGGTGAACAAAACTACACGAGGATTTCTATGTGTCTTAAATATTTTTTCTGCATTTTTTTAGTCATTGAAGCCTGATAATTGAGCTTTGTGCTGATGAGTTATATAGCTCATAATGAGATGCTTATATTTTTGGCAAAGTAACAACTGTCTCTACCTTTCCCTCATCATATTCGAATACTAAATGAGTTATGGCCCTTGACAACTGGCATATTGCTATGTTGTTGAGGTGTTTCAACATTTAAGAGATTGAAGGGTTGAATTTTTACCGTGACAAAATAATAAGTCATTTCCTTGTTATTCATGTATGGATTCTTGCAGATCGGATGATATTATCCAGCACAACTGATTTTGGTCATTTTATGTTTTCTTGTTCTTGCAGATGCTTTCTTCCTTGAGGAAGATAACATCACTCCCAGATGATACGAATGTTTACTGCGGCCATGAGTATACACTGGCAAGTCAAATGTCTTTGTGCAGAGTTAATTGTTCCTTTAAATCAAACTGCTGAGTTCAATTTCTGTCTTCATATTTGCCTTAAAAAAAACGTCTTGATTGGACACGAAATATTTGCTTCACTTTTGGCCAGAGTAATTCAAAGTTTGCTTTATCAATTGAACCTGGTAATAAGGAATTGCAGTCTTATGCGGCTGAAGTCATCAATCTGAGGAACAAAGGCTTGCCAACAGTAAATCTTGACTTGAATCTTTTCTTTCATTTCATTGTACATAAAAATAGTTTTAAGCTTCAACAGGGTCCTTTAATAGGATCTACTGTAGCTTGCTTTACCTTTTCATCCAACTACTTCTGCAATTTGACTTGTTGGCAAAGCCTGGTCTAACCTTACAAAATATTTGTACAGATTCCAACAACTCTTGGGAAAGAGAAGAAGTGTAATCCATTCCTTCGGACTTCAAGCGCAGAAATCCGTCAGTCATTGAATATTCAACCTGAGGCAGGTGATGCAGAAGCCTTACGGGTCATCCGGCAAGCTAAGGATAGCTTTTAGAGCCATCTATAACTTTGCTATTTCCATTGTACCTAAGCGAAAACGGGTTTGGCATTGGATGTCCCTGTCAACTATGCGTGCATATTCTTCCCGTGTGTAGGGAACAGGTTACATCCATTTTCAATATGCCCGGGATAAAGATTGGTCATTATTTGAATTTTGCTATATTTCGAAAGATTGTAGCTGTTATGTTCTCAAGATTTTAACTGGCTGTTTAAAATTGGATATGGTCTTGGGTTGTTTGTAAAACGATATGCTAATAGTTTCAAGCTTGGCAATAACTTGTACAGAGCCATCCATGACCATGCTTTGTTATCTATTTTGCTGTTGGCATTTTCTTCAATGCAGAATTAATGGTAGGGTTAATCCAATGATGGACATACGTTCATCTATTTGTGAAGAAGAGGCTGTCCTTGCATCCTTGGACCATCATAAACTTAACACGCAAGCCATTGCAGGTCTGAGAAGTCAACGATACTACCGGGGATTTTTTTTTTTTTTTGAAAAGAGAATATGGTGGAATTCTTCGCGTATTTGAGTGTCAAAATCAATTTTCTCAAAATTAGCCTGGAAGACAATTTCAATAGCCATTATATAACTTTTCTCTCACAACTGATTCTAATCTCTCACGAAGCAATAATAAAAGGGAATTAAATGAAATTCCACGTTTTTAATGGAGGACCTAGCCGGAGTGATGTTAAAGGCACCCACAAAATACACTATAACTCAACTTCTTTCTTTTCTTAGAGCGTCAAAACTAAATCTAAAGAGAGAGCGGCCGATAAAAAATAATTAAAGGAAACCCAAAACCCTTTTGATTGATAACAAGTGGAGAGAGTGTAGTAATACTGGAGAGGAAGGGAGTGACGACAGAAAGAGAGAAAGCGCCAGAAAATTTTTTATGATTAACGGAGATTACAGAAATCATGAAAGATAAGTTTTGACCATATTAAGAATAGCTTCGGAGTTGCATATAACTCTGGATACTAAAAATTGCTCTGCCATGCTAGGACATTGTAGAGAGTGCAACGTTATTAGCTAGTGTACGTATGCTTAATCCATTCCATTGACACCGGGTAAGAGCTTTCTTACGTGCATTTTCAGGTAAAAAACTGTTAGTGTATGTATATATTAGGGTTAGTGTAGGGGTATTATTGTAATCCTACTGTAATCATATACACTATATATATATTAAATCAATACAGAATGACTTACGGTTTTACACATGAAGTCATGGTATCAACCGCTTTCCTGGGACGTAATTTTTTTTTAGGGTTTTCAGCCGCCGTTAATTCTTGCTTTGACGGCTTCTATCATCTCTTCTTCCGGCAACCTCTCTGCTCTCCTCTTTTGCTTCAGACGCTGCTGTTCTCCTCGCTGCTGTTCTCCGGCAACCTCTTTGCTCTTCTTCCGACGCTGCTTATTCTTCTCCGACGTTCTTGCATTCTGCCGTTGCTTTTGTTGCTGTCCTTCTTCACCGCCGCTGCCTTTCTCTGCCGCTGCTGTTCTCCTCTGCTGCTGCTGCCTTTCTCTGTTGTAGTGCTGCTGCTGTTGCTATTCCGCTGCTGCTATTCACACTGCTCTTCATCAGGCTTCTCATACGACGCTGCTGCTCTTCAGACAACGACGCTGCTGCCTTTCTCTCCGACGTTCTGGTTGTTCGTCAGTCGGCTGCTGTTCCTTCGTCACCATCACGGCCACTACATCACTGCTGGTGTTGCTGTTGCCAACGTTGTTGTTGTCTCTGCTGCTGCCGTTGTTTCTGCTATTGCTTCGGCGGCTGCTGCTTCTTTCTGTTGTTGCCTCGGTCCTCTTCTCATGGCTCAAGGCGAAGGTGCTGCTGCCCCTCATGATCTGAAGACTCCTACTTCATCTCGCGTTACTACTGATGCTCCTTATGGTGCGTCCTCTCCAGTGAGTCGTCATCCAACTTTCTCCCTCAACAACATCAAGAATCACGTTTACGAGATTCTTGATTTTTCCAATTACTTGATTGGCGAGAACTTTTCATTTCCGTTCTTAAAGGGCATCAAGTTTTTTGCTTTGTTGATGGTACCAATCCTTGTCCTTCTCTTGGTGATCCTGACTATAATCAATGGGTTCAGATTGATTCTCTCGTGCTCTCTTGGATTCAGGCTACTTTCTCTCGTGAGATTTTGCGCAATATTATCACTCCGGGTACTTCTCTTACTGTGCAATCTGCTTGGGACAAGATTGAAAAGATTTTTTGTGATCATGTTGAGTCTAAAATCGTTCATCTTCGTCAAGAATTTTATCATTGTGAAAAGGGTGATCTCTCTATGTCTGCTTTCTTAGATCGTCTGAAAGAATTTTATGATTGTTTGGTCTCTATCAGTGATTTAATAACCTATCGTGATGTTGTCATGCAAGTTGTTATGGGATTGGGTCCTGAATATAATGCAGCCACTTCTCAGATTTGCGCTCAAAAGCCACTTCCGACTTTTGATGAGTGTCGTTCGCGGCTTCTGCTTGAAGAATCCAAATTGGCGAAACAACATCAGAGAGCCACGTTGGGTATGGCTTCTTCTCAAGTCCTTGTTGCTGAGCCGGTTTCTTCGCCGAATGTTGCGTCTATTCCTTCTCATGCTGCATATGATGCAGCTCCTTTTCAGTCTTCTTCGTCATCTGGAGGCCGACGTGGAGGTGGTCATCGTGGAGGAGGTCGTCGTGGAGGTGGTCGTGCAGGATGGCAGCAATCGGGATTTCGTCCGAATCCTCCTGCTTCTTCGATTCTTGGTGCGTCTCCCCCTTATGGGAATCCCGCGCCTGCACTTCCTCAATTCCAGCATTCTGTCCAATGCTACAACTGCCGAGGTTATAGCCATGTTGCCCGGTTATGCCCTTCTGTTGTTATGAACGCAAGCCACTCTACTCCGCCGTTTACTGCATATCCGGCTTCCTCTCAATCTGCTACTCCATAGCACTTTGACTCCGTTGAAGGCGCCACTATGACGAATGACTCTAGTAAGCTTACCAATTTATTAACGTATTATGGTCCTGATAAAGTGTGTGTTGGCAATGGTGCTTTGCTTCCTATTGAATCCCTTGGTACTTCCAATATATTCACTTCTAGTCGTTCTTTAGCTCTTAATAATGTTCTTTATGTTCCATCTCTTACTGCGAACTTAATTTCTGTTCGCCGTTTCACTACTGATAATCATTGTTCTGTAGAATTTGACCCCTTTGGTTTTTCTGTTAAGGATCTCACAACGAAGACGCAACTTCTTCGGTGCAATAGTTCTGGACCTCTCTATCCTTTTGTTGATTGCCCTACCTCCTCTTCGGTTCCTGCCTTAGCTGCACATCGGTCCACTTCCCAAATCTGGCATCGTCGATTAGGTCACCCTGGCCAGCGTGTTTTGGCCAACTTAATAAATGCTTCTCTTATTTCTTGTCCTAGTTCTACTTTAGATTTGTGTCATGCTTGTCAATTAGGGAAACATGTATGTTTACCCTTTGAGTCGTCTTTGTCTCGGGCTACTGCGCCTTTTGTGCTTCTTCATTCTGATGTTTGGTTTTCTCCAGTTGTCTCTCCTACTGGATTTAAATATTTTGTTACTTTCTTGGATGATTATACACATTACTCTTAGGTGTTTCCTCTTCGCTCCAAATATGATGTTTTCTCTTGTTTTCGTAACCTTTATGCTCATGTCCAAACTCAATATAATGACGTCATTCGTAATTTTCAATGTGATCAAGGAGGTGAATATGAAAATAATTCTTTTTTGCAGTTCTTTCAAACTAATGGCATTCACCTCCGCTTGTCTACAACTGCTTGTTCTCAGCAAAATGGTAAAGCTGAGCGTCTTAATCGTACAATTGTCAATATGGTTCGAACTCTTTTATTTCAGGCTTCTATGCCTCCTCTTTTCTGGGTTGAAGCTCTTCATACTGTCACCTATCTTCTCAATCGTCTTCCCATTTCCATCTTACAGAATAAAACTCCTTATGAGGTTCTTCACCACAAACTTCCATCATATGATCACTTGCGCACTTTTGGGTGTACATGCTACCCTAATCTTTCTCACACCACCCATCATAAGTTAGCCCCCCGTTCTACTTTGTGTGTTTTTCTGGGTTATCCTTCCAACCACAAAGGCTATCGTTGTCTTGATCTTACTACTAATAAGGTCATTATTTCTCGTCATGTTGTTTTCGACGAGAACGTCTTCCCTTTCACTTCCCTTTCTTCGTCTAGTTCCTCCTCTAACTCTTCTTTTCATTCACCTTCGTCACACATTCCGCCTGCTCTTTCTCCACCTACTTTTTCCTCAATCTCTTTGCCTGTCCCACCTTTAGTAACTCCTTCCTCTCTTTCGACACCTCCCTCTTCAGTCTTGTCTCCTCGCTCGGAGCCTCCTCTGTCTTCTCCAACTCCTTCCCCTCTCTTAGGTTCATCTCATGTTCCTTCTCATCATCCTATGTTTACTCGGGCTAGGATGGCACTCGTAAACCCAAGGTGATTTTCAATTTAGCTAGTACTATTGCTGACTCTCCTTTGCAGGTTTCCACCACATATCGCGAGGCTTGTAAGTTTGATGAATGGCAGCAAGCAATGAATGATGAGATTGCTGCCTTGTCTCACAACAATACTTGGACTCTTGTTCCTAAACCTCCTGATGTTAATGTGGTTGGCTCGAAATGGGTGTTTCGGGTTAAAGAAAAGTCTGATGGTTCCTTGGATCGCTACAAAGCTCGTCTTGTTGCTCAAGGATTTTCTCAGCGTCCTGGTATTGATGTTGGTGATACTTACAGTCCCGTGGTTTCACCTGTTTGCTTCCTATATTGCTTCTCACGGTTTCTGTTCTTCCAAGTCCGACTCATCTATGTTTATTTATCACCGTGGTGCAGATATGGCTATTCTTTTGTTATATGTTGATGATATTATTCTTATTGCCTCTTCTTCTCCCTTGTTAGCATCCATTATTGCTACTTTACGGAAGAAATTCGCTATGACTGACTTAGGTGATCTACACTACTTTCTTGGTATCTCTGCTATTCGTACTTCTGATGGTCTATTTTGTCCCAATCCTAGTATATAGCCAATTTATTAGATCGCTGTCAGCTTTCTTCGGCGAACTTGTCCCATACACCTATTGATAGTAAGAGTAAGTTGTCTCAGACTGATGGTGATTTGTTTCCCGATCCTTATGAGTACCGCAACATTGTTGGAGCTCTTCAATATATCACTTTTACTCGTCCTGACATTACTTATGCGGTGCATCAAGTTTGTCTTTTCATGCACGAGCCTCGTGAACCTCATTATAAGGCCGTCAAGCGTATTCTTCGCTACTTGAAGGGTACTCTTCACTATGGCCTCACTCTTCAGCCTACTTTGCTTGATTAGCTTGTGGCTTATTCTGACGCAGATTGGGCTGGTTGTTTTGATACTCGACGCTCCACATCTGGCTACTGTGTCTTTTTGGGTGCTAATTATGTTTCCTGGTCCTCTAAACGGCAAACTATTGTTTCTCATTCGAGTGCTGAGGCTGAGTATCGGGCTGTTGCCAATGCAGTTGCTGAGCTTTGCTGGTTGCATTCCTTACTCTCAGAGTTGTCTCTTTCTCTGTGCACCGCCACGGTTATTTTCTGTGATAATGTTAGTGCTATTTTCATGTCCATTAACCCTGTTCAGAATCTCCGCACGAAGCATGTCGAGATTGACATTCATTTCGTCCGCGAGAAGGTGGCCCAGGGTGATATCCGTGTTCTTCATGTCCCCTCTTCTCGTCAATTTGCTGATATCATGACGAAAGACTTACCTCATGTTTTATTTACAGATTTTTGCACCAATCTGAATGTTCGATTACTTCCCGTTCAGATTGCGGGGGGATGTTAGTGTATGTATATATTAGGGTTAGTGTAGGGGTATTATTGTAATCTTACTGTAATCATGTACACTATATATATGTTAAATCAATACAGAATGACCTACGGGTTTTACACATCTTCAAAAACATATTAAAATTAGGCATGTAATGATGTTGATTTTTTCTTTCTTCACATCATAGCAATTTTCGACATTGAGATTGGATTCGAAAGAGCACAAAATCATGAAGGGAGTTTGGTGATGATAGAGAGTGTTTTCTAAAATTCACTCACACTAAATCTAAATCATCAGCCTAAACATTATTTAGAGAGATATGAAATTTTGATCACATATTTTTTTAATAAGGTGAGAATGTATTAATCTCTCTGCCGCCTCCCTCTCTCTCCGCCTCTCCCTCAAACCCTAAAAAAAAAAAATCAATCTTCCCCCATCTTTCCACCATGGAAATATCGGAGAAATAATTTTACAAATATCCTTCAACTTTTTTATTGTGTTTTAATTTAATTTCAATAAACGGGTTGTATATTATTATCTACAATATGGTGGCAACATCTTTATCGATATTTACAGGTGTGGCGGCAGCATCCCTGTTGATGTTTGCTAGTATGGCGGCAGTTTCGTCGGTGATGTATGCAGATACGGCGTCATTGAAGGTGTTCGTCGGTTTGGCAGGCATGGTCCAAGAAGATTCAGTCATAGTAGATCTAATTATTATTAGGTTTACAATTTGAAAGTTTCAACTGAAGGTTAGTGTTGTATCTTTGACCGGATTAAAAATCTGGCACGTGGTACAACCATTGTTTCATGGGGTAGATCAGGATAGATTTATCCATGTAGCGAAACACAACAATGACATTGTGACTGTTTATAAGTTGTGTTTTTATAGTTGTATCTTGCTTTTATCAATCGCTGCTATACGATTTCTAACAAATTAATGAATTTATTTTTATTTCTCAAAAAAGGTGAGGATGTATTAGCATTTTTAATTCATCTTGGGAACTTAATTTGGGAGATAAAATTAAATTGAAAAAAAAATGTAAAATGAATCAAGTGCAGTTTAGGTTGGAGCTTGACTTCAATGTCACTTGGGCCATAATTGAAATAACATGATCAAGATTTTGAACCAGAGTCGTAGCCAAACTTTTCAAAATTGAATCGATGAACTATCACAAACATGACAACAATTTGTGACAGAAATTGTATGACATTTGAATATGAATTCAACACAATATTCTAGAGCTCCAAAAATTTACATGTTTGAATTTTCATGGAAATTCCCTCGCGGGTAAAGTTCATGAGGAGATTGAAATTCTCCAAAAACTGGAAATTCAGTTTTTAGAATAATCATGTTGTTGGTTAGATTCATACGGACTTTTCGCCGTAGTGTACATGTGAATTTTATGAAGTACTATATATTTTTGTATATTCTGTTCGTCTTAAAATAAAAATAAAAAGACAATTATTTTAAAACAGAGGATCTTATCATTGCTACAAATAGAAAAAACTCCCAATTTGAAAGTTTCCCTTTCTTAGAATGGTCAATCTGAATATATGGTTCAAGCTCTCCTTTTACCATAAATGTGTAGTTTAGATTTTGTAGAAAAAAAAAAACAAAAAAACGAAAATGCTAGTATTTTGAAGTTGTATGGCTGAAAATTGTAAGAAAACATGTAGATGACCCCAATTCACGGCTTCCTTGAATTGAGACGAGTAGCTTTTTAGTCAATGGATGAGAAAGAAAAACGGAATTACAACATCATCTTATCTGATCCCTTCCCTTAATGCCCTATATAAAGACCCCTTTGAAGCTACATTATTCGTAAAGCAATCTCTTGTATAGAGTTTTTTCCTCTTGTAATTTCCTTTTTTTTTTTTTTTAATCTCCCTTCCCAGTCCCAATTTTTCTTTTTGGGACATATCTTAAGGTACTTTTTGGGACATATCTTAAGGTACTTTAATTTTCTTTCTAAGGAAATACTTATGTTATTTTAGATCAACCAAAAAAATAAAAATACAAATTATGCCATTTCATATTGAAGCTTTTTGGAATGTCCATATCAATAATGACAACATATTTGAGAAATTAGTTTAGTTTTCCTCCTAGAAGATTGGGTATATTTGAGATTAGCTAGCATTTTCTAGTGTTTGTGACGAATGAGAATGTTTGGTAAGAGAATTTGGCGGGTTGGTAAGGGTGAGAAATTTTTTGTAACCACAAGTCAAAATTCAGAATGTTTATAACAGGAAAAAAGTTTACATTCTTCTGATTTTTGCACCATAAGCTTCTCTGTTTTGGGTCTAATATGAACATTTTCATGATCTGAACTTACGTTTACAATGTTACAACTGCAGTAAATAGTTCGTACCAAAAAACCAATCTCAGCAATGGCGTCGCGGTTTTTGGCTCCAACCATGTCGATCCTAGTGGGGATTCTGCTGCTTTTTGTGCACACATCTCCAGTAGGCGCGGCAGGGGAAGTATACAAAGATCCAAACCAGCCTGTGGAAGCCAGAGTGCAAGATCTTCTGCAGAAGATGACGTTGGCTGAGAAAATCGGACAGATGACACAACTTGAGAGGGAGAACATGACTGCTGAAATCATCAAGAACAACTTCATTGGCAGCTTGCTCAGCGGTGGAGGAAGCGTGCCGAAAACAAATGCAACTGCCAAAGATTGGGTTGATATGATAAATGAGTTCCAAAAGGGAGCTATGTCGACTCGTCTAGGCATTCCAATCATCTATGGCATTGATGCTGTTCATGGTCACAATAATGTGTACAAAGCCACAATTTTCCCTCACAATGTAGGCCTTGGGGCTTCAAGGTAATGATGATAGATTAATTAATGATCTTTCAACTCATTGTTTCAGTAAAATTTTTTTCTCTCATATACTTTTTATTACTTGTATTTTTAGGGATCCTGACCTAGTCAAGAGGATTGGTGCTGCTACTGCCCTTGAAGTTAGAGCAACAGGCATTCCATACGCTTTCGCTCCTTGTATCGCGGTATTACATTGTATTTCTGTCATCATTAACATGATGTTATTTATGCACTAGAGCTTTTGGAACAGAAATATAATTCCTTATTTGTGTTTTCCGGAAAAAAAAAAAAGGTTTGCAGAGATCCAAGATGGGGAAGATGCTATGAAAGCTACAGTGAGGATCACACAGTTGTGCAACAGATGACAGAACTGGTGACCGGTTTACAAGGTGATGCTCCGAGTGGATATCCTGAAGATTATCCTTACCTTGGTGGAAAGTAAGTCCTCCTAATTTAATCCGAGCATGATCGATTTCCAAAAAATGTAAGCGTTAACAGGGCGAAATGTTGTCTCAACTTTTGTGGTTCCTTTATTAGGACTAAGGTGGTTGCTTGTGCAAAGCACTATGTTGGTGATGGAGGCACAGTTAAAGGAATCAATGAGAACAACACACTCATTGATTGGAAGGGACTCCTCGACATTCACATGCCCGCGTATCCCGACACAATCAGGAAGGGTGTTGGAACGGTTATGATTTCTTACTCCAGCTGGAATGGCAAGAAAATGCATGCTAACTATGATCTTGTGACCACCCACCTCAAGGGTGTTCTAAAATTCAAGGTAAAAAACTCAGTATAGCTTTTCTATCTTAAGAGTAGGAACTTAATGTGCATTTTTTATCTGTTTAAATTTTAAAAATTTCTTGGTTCCCTTATTTGATTTTTTTTTTCAGGGATTTGTTATCTCTGATTGGCAAGGGATTGACAGAATCACGTACCCAGAACACTCAAACTACACCTACTCTGTTGAAGCCTCTATCAATGCAGGACTTGACATGGTTAGAGATAACAAGAAAATCATAATAACTACTGAAATTTCCTGACTCTGTGATTATAAGTTATAACTGATTTGAGTGATTTTTTCAATTGTCAATGGTGCAGATAATGGTTCCCTACAACTACAATGAATTCATTGGCATCCTAACCCAACTAGTACAAAAGAATTACGTCTCCATGAGCAGAATTGATGATGCAGTTGCTCGGATTTTGAGAGTTAAATTTGTAGCAGGGCTTTTCGAGAATCCTTATGCTGACCTCAGTCTAGCAGATCAAATCGGAAGCAAGGTTAGTTAGTTTATTGAATGAATTTTTAGTTCAACAAACACGACTCTTTCATTTTTTTTCTTTCGCCCCTGGAAGATGGGGGAGTATGTTGATCAGTAAGTTTAATTATGGGTTTGTAACATGTTTATGCAGGATCATAGGGAGTTGGCTAGGGAAGCTGTGAGGAAATCATTAGTCCTCTTGAAGAATGGAAAGAACTCAAATAGTCCTTTACTTCCTCTACCTAAAAAATCAGGCAAAGTTTTGGTTGCTGGATCTCATGCCAACAACATTGGTTTACAATGTGGAGGTTGGACCATCACATGGCATGGAACACCAGGAAACAACTACACCACTGGTAATTAAGCTGGCTTATAGATATAAAAAATCTACATTTTCTTTTTTCGATATATAACGCCAGAAACTCTACCAGAGATAAATAAACCTAATTTCTTTATTTTTGTCGCGGAATTCGCTTCTCAGGAACCACAATCTTCGACGGGATCAAATCAACAGTTGATCCCGGAACAAAGGTGATCTACAGGAACAACCCAAGTGACAAATTCTTGAAGGACACGAAATTCGACTACGCGGTTGTGGTGGTTGGAGAGGTTCCTTATTCTGAGACCCAAGGGGACAACTTGAACTTAACAATACCTCAACCTGGACTAGATACAGTTCAAACAGTCTGCAAGAACATCAAGTGCGTCGTCGTGTTGATCTCCGGAAGACCCCTCGTGATCGAGCCTTACCTTTCGGACATGGATGCACTTGTCGCAGCATGGCTTCCGGGATCTGAAGGAAAAGGTGTGGCAGATGTGCTGTTTGGAGATTTCCCTTTCACTGGAAAACTTCCAAGAACTTGGTTCAAGAGGGTAGACCAGCTACCAATGAATGTAGGAGATGCTCATTATGATCCATTATTTCCATTTGGTTTTGGATTGGAAACTCACCCTGCTGCTGCTGCTAAGGCTCAGTAGAATGCAACACTTATATCTACTACTACTATAAGCATTTTGATATGAAATTCATATCTGGATATAGAGTGAGAGAACTTATTACTTATGTACGGCGAAAAGAATAAATTATCAATAAATAAATTCCTACTTCTTACAATTTGATCTTTTCTTTTTATTAGTCCCCACCCACCCCCCCGGCTGAAAGCGCATCATAATCAACCAGTTAAACTATTTTTTTTTTTGCCTATATTATTTTTCGCTTTTTTTGTCCCGTTAAAAAAGATAATTTCAGTGTAATGAAAATTATTTCACCAGAATGACCTTTTTTTTTTTTGAACGGAAAGACTTAAAAGAGTAGTAATTCAATAGTAATCAATATATTTGTTTGGCCAAGTGGACTTCCGATTAATATAGTGTCTTCCTATTGTAATTACTAGTAGTAATATAAAAATTTAATAAAATTTTTTGGAAAACACGTGTATATAGAAAATAGAATATTATTAAAATTACAAATTGTGAAGGTCTTATTATAAAATGCAAATAATTTGATGGGGAAAAAAATCATAAATTATTTTCTCTTGTTTGGATACAATTAACAATGTTGTTGTGGAAATTTTGACCTTTTTTCATTTTTATTAATAAATTAATAAATGAATTTTAATTACTTTATTACCAAATGTGATCTCGAGGTGCGTTTAAGGATACCATTAATGAATTCTAATTCAAATACTAGATTTCTTAACAAATTTGCAATAAGTATAATTAAGTATTAATATTGGAGCAAAATTTAGACTCCACATCAAATTTTGATTATTATCCCATAATGTCCCTATGTGGTCAAATACTTCTTCTCATGTTTCCCTTATTTATCGTTATTATGGTTCTGTAACTTTTGTTAAAGAATAGCTTAATATTGATGTCGAGCATTGAGCGGATAATTCTCTTCCACAATTGTTTTTTTTAGAAAGTACCTGCTTTATTATGATAAAGGTACTAAGCTATTACATCGCATATGATTATAAGCTAAAGTATGCATTTCTACCACATTCTATCTACTCACTTTAGTCAGTGCACAAAAAGTAAATGATGAAATTAAAGTATTTAAAAGGGAAAGGACTTCTCGTGAATCTGATGGCATCGAAGGAGATTGCAAATCCCGTGATAGAACTTCACAACATGTAAATACCTGAATCCGAATAAGACCAAGATTTGCCACTTCCTGCAAAGCTAATAAACATGTAATAGCTTCGATTTGCAGCAGTGTAAGAGCATTAATGCTCTGAGTTGAAACTTGCATCACCATACCATGTGGAGAGATGATTTTCCATGCCTCAGCCGCTTGGCGAGTTTGGTGACTAAAGGAACCATCAAAGATGACCAATGCAGTATTGGGCATCCGAGTTTGTTGCCCCTGATTGTTATGTGGTGAGCCATTTGGAGGTGAGAGAGCAAGCCTGTTTTGAATATGGAGAAGGGACCGAACCTCCAACTGGATTAAGTAACAAGATGTCGCCGGATCTTGAACATGATTCCTCCAAACTTTATCATTTCGATCCAACCAAATGCGCCACATGATTAGAAGCAGTAAGTCAGCATCCGGCTTTGATGGCTGTGTTCTACACCAAGCAATAAACCATTGGAACAGAGATTGGTATGAAGAATTTAAAATGGAGCTGAATTTGGGGAATGCAAGGGCCCAGATTGCTTGCGACATCTCACACTTAAGGAACAAATGTTTAATGTTCTCTTCCTCACGAAAACACCACGGGCAAATTGCGTTAACTGGAACTCCCCTTTTGCTAAGCTCTGTATGAGTAGCTAGAGCATTCAGCAAAGTCCTCCAAAAAAGGAACTTCTGTTTTGGTTGTAGAATGCCACATCTTTTTCCATGCCATCTTTTCCGCCTGCAATATAGCTGGGTCAAGGACAAGTTGCGGATTGTAGAATTGATTGCTACTTGATAACCGGTTTTGACAGTATATTGGCCATGATCAGTGGATCCATTCCAAACGATCCTGTTGGTCATGTCTTGCCGGATCAATAAAAATACTATTAATGATAGAAATAATATGATCCGGGAAGAAATTTCGTAAAGCTGAAGTCTCCATTGGCCGGTAGGAGTGATGAAGCGATTGACTAGGAGTCTTGCTGTTGTCAAAACAGATTAAGTACTAATCGGATTGGAAGTTCCTGGAATCCAGTTAGAAGAGAGAAGAGTATCCTTTCTAGAAATAATTTTCCATTTTGAATTCCCTTGCAATAGCTCCGCGCCCCATAAAATGCTTTTGAATTCCCAAGAGAGTTTCTTTGGTATGTCTAAAGGAGGGAAAGTATCACCCGGACAGTACATTAAAGAGTCTGGCCAGAAGCGATTGCGGTTCCATCATCATCTTCCAGGCATGTTTTGCTAGCAATGCTTGGTTAAATTCCTTAGTCGCCTTTAAACCCAGGCCACCATGGAATTGTGACTTGGTAATTTTCTTACATGCACACTAGTGAATCTTCTGCTCTTGATTATCCCCCTTCCAGATAAAATTTGCAATGATCTTGTCAGCTTTGTCCAGTGTATTGTGGAAGTCTAAAGACACCCATAGGATAGACCAACATGGAGGAAAGCGTAGATTTAGCAAGAGTAACACGACCCGAGAGTGAGAGTAGCCTGGTTTTCCAAGATGCAAATTTATTGCTGATTCTGGTTGTAAATTCTTGGAAGATTGTCGTCTTATTTTGAGAGAAATCCAAGGACATACCAAGGTACTTATTGTGAAAGGAACCGCTTGGTATATTGAGTGTAGTGTGAATCAGGTTCTGCATTGCTGGAGTAGTATTATCACTTGTTAGGATTGAAGATTTCTGTAGCTTTATCTTCTAACCTAAGAAATTTGTATAATTCACCAATAGACCAGCAAGAGCTTGAATTGCCGTAGGGGTACACTCAATAAAGAAAAGACTATCATCAGCATACATGAGATGACTTAGTCTCGGAGCATGATGGCTGACTTTAACTCCCAAACCAGGAAACGTATGAATTTCTGCTTGAATAGCCGAGGAAAGAACTTGCTGACAAAGAATAAAAAGATAAGGTGATAAAGGACAACCTTGCCTCAAACCTTTATTCGGGATAAAAGGTGGGAGACTTTCACCATTGAAGAGGATGGAGTAATACACAGAAGTGACACAGTGCATGATCAGAGTGAGCAGTCGAGAAGGAATGCCAACTCTTTTGAGGACAACTTGAAGAAAAGGCCAAGCAACACGATCATATGATTTGCTCATGTCAAGTTTGATAGCGGCTAATCCCAAATCTCCTTTTTTGTGGCGGGTTGTTTCAAGAAATTTATGAGCTATAAGGATATTCTCGCTAATGTTCCTACCTGGGACGAAAGTATTCTGATGATCATCAATGAGGGAATTCATTACCTGTTTCAAGCAATTAGTAATCATTTTGGTAATGATTTTATACTTGATATTGCATAGACTAATGGGGCGAAAATCATTCGGTGTCGACAGAGAAGCAGTTTTAGGGATCAATGTCAGATTTGTCTGATTCCATTCGTGGGGAAAAGTCATTGTTGAAAGCTGCTAAGATAGAAGTCTACACTTCCAGGCCAATGATCTCTTTATAATGCTGATAGAAACCAGCTGGCATACCATCAGGGCCAGGGGATTTCCAAGGTGACATCTGGTGAACTGCCTTCTATACTTCCTCATGTGTAAATGGAGCATCCAAAAGATGAATCTGATCTGAGGTAAGAGTCTCATCCACATTACTTAAGAGAGAGGTAAAGAAGGAAGAATCCAAAGTCTCCTGAGAGGCTGATTGTTGTGACATATATATGGTAGAGAAATGCGTTTGAAGAAGGGAAGCAATTTGTGCAGAGTCTTGAAACCAAACTCCTTGATCATCACACAATTCATTGATCCATTTGTTACTTTTCCTCCTTGCAGCCCAATTGTGAAAGAACTTGGTGTTCTTGTCCCCCAACTGTGACCAATTAATCTTAGCCCGCTGGTGCCGTTATTGTTGTTGAAGTAATAAAGCTTCTTCTAACTCTACACGCTGAGTTTCCAAAGCACTAATCAACTGTACATTAGTCTTGTCAGTCTCCCAGTGAACCTGTGCTTGGGTTAGCTTTTCTGTTAACTTATTGACTAAAGAGTCTAGATGGCCAAATTTGGTTTTGCTCCATTGATGAAGCTGAGAGAGGGGTTTATGAAGTTTAATGGAAAAGTTCTCCTGTGGATCAGGTATATGAAGAGAATGTGGTGACCAAGCTTGTGTGACCAAGGGTTTAGAGGTAGGACAACTAGACCAAAATTGTTCAAATTTTAGTTTTCTTTTTGGTCTATGTTTCTGTTTAATATCCACCAATATAGGACCATGATCCAATGTCATGATGGGAAGGTTTCTAATGATTGCATTCCTAAAGGTTGTAACCCAAATCTTGTTAACGAAAGCTCTGTCTAACCTTTCAAAGATAGCATCCGAACCTTGTCTTTTCTTGGTCCAAGTATACCAACAACCCAAATGATTGAGCTCCTCCCAAGCATTTGCTGAAAGGAATTGGTGAATAGCTCAATTTCCCTCCATTTTTTTTTGGGAAATCCAGGGCGGTACTTGGCAGGAGGACCCCGATTTTATTAATGTAAGTAAAAAATTACACAAGGCAGTACTTAAGACTTACCCAAACGGAAAAGGAGTCCGCCTTACAAAAGTTTTTCTAAAAAAATCCATGACGTCTCCTATGCAATTACAACTATGAATTGTCTTACAAAGATAATGCAATATCCCCGACAATTTCTTAAGTTTTATGCTAACAATCCTAGGAGGATGTCTTACAAAGATTCGACATAAATCCCCAGACATCTCCACCTATGCTATAGAGTAGATAGATTCCTATCTAATCCTAATGCACGGAAAAGAATACTTATCAAGATACCATTTGCCCCACAAAGAGGCGGTAATTGATCTCTATTATCATATTGAAGGCTTGACCCATGTGATGCCGTCTTTGCAAGTTCATCCGCCATGCTATTAACTTCTCTGAAGATATGCAAAATTTTAGAGTTCGAGAGAATGATCATAACGTGGATCTCCTTGAGCTTATGATGATGTTTCCATGGAAAGCTCTTGTTTTGTTGTAGTAGTTGGACGACCACTTGATTGTCAGACTGAATGACCACTCAAGATATGCCTTTTGCCAGACAGTATCGAAGACCATTTAGGATTGCTTCTATTTCAGCTTCAACGCTTGTTGCTATCCCTATATAACCACATTCTGCTCGAATAAAATCTCCATTCCTTCCCCTTAGGACGTAGCCCCATCCCGCAACACCTGGTTGACCTAAAGCCAACCCATCTGAATTGAGGGTTGTTTCTCCTGCCTTTGGTGGTTGCCATCTAAGAGCTATCGTAGCTTTGGCCTTGATGGTCTCCACCTTAAAATAAAAAGGTAGCTCTATTGCCTTTTGATCCTCCACATCTTTAGCCTTGAGCTTATGTACACTTAACATGTTGAAAACGTGAGACTTAATAGCTTTCAAAATAAAATGAAATGAAAAACCGATACCTTCATGTATTATTTTATTCCTAATTTTCCATATCTCCCATAAAATGAAGATAGGCATGACCATGAAGAGCGTCTTTTTAGCTGAGGAGAAACTTCCTAAGGATTGCCAAGCTTGTACCGTATTTCTCCATCCTGCATGATTATAAAAAATAATGCCTAATTTGGCCGAGAAATATGACCAAACAGGATTTATTTTGACACAATGAAAGAAAATATGATCAATATCCTCGATCCTCTTGCCTACAAAACGGACATTGCGACGGACTTAAATTAAAACCGTTTTTTTGTAAAATCTTAGGAAAAGGCAACATTTTATTAAAAAGTTTCCACATGAAAAAAGATATTTTCAAAGGAATGCATCTATGCCAAAACTTTGCAAGCATTGAAATTTGTGGTTTTTTTTTCTCTAAATTCTGAAAATGCTGAGGAAACAGAGAAACTCCCTGATTCGGTAGGCGTCCAAATTAGTTGATCCTTCTTATCCGTAAATTGAAGTGTCATAGCCGAGAATTGATTCCTCGCATCTTGGCCTAGAATACTTCGAAATTCCTGCAAGAAAAAAGACTTAGAAGAAAAAAATTCTTTCACAGTTAGATGTTGCGTTGGAGGGCTTGTATCTTCTTTCGATAAGGGTGTTGCACTCATCCACAGATCAAACCAAAAAGAGGAGGAACCATCTTCAATGAGGATATGACATTTTTCCTTTGCCAACATATCAACCTTGTTAATCCGGCCCCAACTTGTTTTATCCTTTGCTGAATTCGATAATAAGGATACAAAAGCAGCCCAAACACCTTGTTTATTTTGAACCTTCCACCATAATTTCACAGAAACTGCATTGATGATATCATCTAGATTCCGGAAACCAAGTCCATTTTCCTCCATAGGAAACCCTAATTTTCTGAATGCGCGCCAATGCTGGTTCGGGGCATAATTATTTTGGCCCCAAAGGAAATCTTGACATCTCTTTTCAATAGCTTTAATAACCGACTTTGGAGGAACTAATGCTGCAATCGTATGAATCGGTAATGCACTTAAAACATGCCTAATTAATATCAATCTCCCCCCTGTTGAAAGCAACTGATTCCTCCAATTGGCAAGCTTAATATCCATAGCCTCTAATAGGTGCTGAAAATATTCCACCTTCTTCCGACCCTTGAAGAGAACACATCCTAGATATTTAAAAGGTAGTGATCCCTGCGGCATTTGGAGGGTTGTAGGATAATATCAACTTGTCGCTCACTACTCTTTCCGGTAGTTATGAACATGCTCTTTTGCTTATTTATTTTTTGCCCCGTTGCATCTTTATAATCCACGAAAAAATCATTCAACCTTTGCAAAGAACTCTTCAAACCCCTTGTGAAAATAATAAGGTCATCCGCGAAGCATAAATGGGAAACAATGATAGATCCCGAGGGAACACCATAGAGCGATATTTTTCCAGCCTCCATTAATACCTTTAAATTCCGGGATAAAACCTCCGACACAAGGATAAACAAATAGGGCGAAAGGGGATCGCTCTGCTTAATCCCTCGCGTGGCCTGTAAGAAACCGTTCGGACTACCATTTAATAAGATTGAGAACTAGCTTCGCTCAAGATTCGACATTATTAGGGCAATGATTTTTTTCATGGAAACCAAATTTTCTGAGAAGCCTTTGCAAAAAACTCCACGAAACCCGGTCGAAGGCCTTCATCATGTCTATTTTCAAAAGTAAATTACCCCCTCTTGATGGATGATCCAAAAATTGTAGCAAATCTTGTGTCATTAGCACGCTATCAACTATGTCTCTCCCTTTAATAAAAGCCGATTGCTCAGCGGAGATGAGTACGGATAGAATAGGTTTGAGCCTTTCGGTCAATAATTTTGTGAAAACTTTATTGATAAAGTTACACATACTTATTGGCCGAAAATCCGCAAATGAAGTCGTTGTGGCCTTCTTTGGAATTAGAGTGATTATAGTACTTCCAATCGCTCTCGGTAAAGGCGTAAGAAATCATCGCACGCTGATTTTAGATCATGGCTGATTATGTGCCAGCATTTTTGATAAAATTTCCCCCCAAAACCATCAACCCCAGGAGAGCTCAATGGATCAAGACCAAAAACAGCAGCCTTTATCTCCTCCAAAGTAAGGGATTGCAGTAAACTATCATTATCGTGTGGAGTCACTTCAGCAGGGATACACTTCAAGAGTTCCTCGCATGCTTCATCATGATTCAGAGACTCTTCTTTTGGTGAGTAAAGTCTGGAAAAAATTTATAGCCTCTTGTTCAATATCAGCCCTGTCATGAATCCATGTACCATCTGCCTTCCGAATCTTGTGAATCCCCATTCTTGCTTTTTTTTTTTTTTCTACGAATGAAGCATGAAAGAATGACGTGTTCGACTCACCGTCGCACAACCACTTTAGTTTTGATTTTTGCTGAAGAAAATCTTCTTGCTCACGCAGCTTATTAAGAAGATGTGCTTGGGCTTTATGCAATTCCATGCGGTCTGCCTCATCACCAGTTTGATCATATATCAGCTCTTTGATATTGACATCGTTTTCAGCATTTTTCAAATTCTGATGTACATCCCCGAACACTGCTTTATTCCATGTTTTCAAGCAGTCTTTCAATCTCCCCAGCTTTAATGAGAAAGCAAGCATACCGCGCTGCTCAATTGATTGATCCCAATTCTCCTTGACGATGTCAAGAAAGTTATCCCATCAAAGCCACATTCGCTGAAATCTAAAAAGACGCGGTCTAGATTCTTCGTCAGCCTTATATTCCAGCAATAATGGTGAGTGATCAGAAGTTTTGTGGTTAAGATGATGAACTGACGCTATTGGAAACATAAACAACCATTGCTGATCAAATAAGATTCTATCCAGTCTCTTCTTTACTTTTCCACCTTGACGGTTCCCTGTCCAAGTATACAGATTACCCACCGGCGGCAATTCCATAAGCGAGCTATCATTGATCCAGCAATTGAAGTCTTCTACTCCCTCCATTCCAAAATAGATGTCGTTGGAGGAAAACTCATTTTTTTCAAAATATATGTCGTTTTTGCATTTCGAGGAATGTTTTGTCAATTTCTTCCAACATTACCCCTACATGGGAAATTATAATTGTGTTTAAAGTAGAAGTATATTAAAACTAAATAATATTGGAAATAGGATTCCATTGAAAGTAAATGAGGGTAGATTAGTATTCTAACCAAGTATTTATTGTGTTCTTAAACTTTGTGCAACTCCTCCAACGACATCTATTTTGGAATGGAGGGAGTATTGTACCTCTATCGGGTTGCGACGATCCATCATATTCCTCCATAGTCCGTATCACATTATAATCACCACCAACGATCCACGGTTGCATAGCTTGTTGCTGTTGAAATCTTTTAAGTTCTGACCACAAGCTATTTCTTCCATTGCGAGTTGAGCTGGGATAAATAGCTGACAACAAAAACATTTTTGATGAAGAAATATTCTCTACTCTTAGATGTAGTACTTGTTCAGTTCCACCCAACTCAGTAATTTTCCATCTAGGCGAGCTCAGAACCCAAATTTTCCCAGTTATTGAAGACAGCGCGGAGGAAAAATGCAATTTGTTTTTCAATACTTCCAGCTCAGAATCGGGCTGCATTGGTTCTTGCAAAACAACTAAAGAAATAGAATGCACCTTAACCAAACTTTTTAACCGTCTGATTGATGCTTTATTACCAACTCCTCTGATAATCCACATGATTATGTTATCCATTGAGAAATTTTATAGATGATCACCTTGCAATCTCGTAGAACGCCGAGTTTCTGAATCTTTGGCTTCTGATGTATTTTTGGATCCTATCGGACGTCCCCATTTTTTCTTTTTTCCTTCACTGTCCGATACAACCAGATGCGCATCCATAACCTCTTTCTCTAACAAACCAAAAATTTCATCATCACAGCTTTTATTTTCCTGCATATCAATCGATTCCTCATATGCCATGTCCTTGTCGGAGTCACTTTCAACCTCATCCATAAGTCCAGTTGCTTGTTCAACAGTACCCATTCCAGAGATATCACCTTGATCATCTTGCAAATTAGCTAAGATATCGAATCGGGATGCTAAATTGATTGGAGGATTGGAAGTTAGTGGCTCCTTATATACGACCAGTTGGTTTTCAATCCTCACTTGCTCAGCTATTTTCCCATCCTCCTCCCATGTAATCTCTAAATTTTTTTCCTTGGAACTATTTTCAATGATAGCGCTCAATTTCTCCTTTGTAAGGAGACGATTTGCTGGCTGAGTTGTTGTACTGAGAGAAGCAACATCAGTTGGAATTTGGTGTTTTTCCTTTTCCGTCAGTCCAGAAGTCGACGCCTCCTTCTGCATCTCCGCAGTCGACTCTATGTTTCCACTCTGAGTTTCCTTGCTTTTCCAAGCCTGCGGTGCTGCAATGGGCTTCTTCTTAAGCTCAGGTTCAGTCTTCTTAGGGTTGGGTGGATTTTTTGTTTTCGAAATAGGGTGGTTTACAATCGCAGCTCGTTTTTCCTCTCCTTTCACCTTGCCATGACGACAGTTTACAACATCATGTCCAATTTTGCGACACTCCATACAATATCGGGGAGATTTTCATACGTCACCGGCTGATAATAAGAATTCTCGATTGTTCCAAGCCGGATTCTCATCGGAAGATCATGAAGAAGGTTTACTTCAACACATACTCCCGCAATTGACGGGCGAGACATGTTCAAAGTCGGCACATCAATTTTTAAGGAGTCCCTATATATAATTCCTGCTAGTTTCCACAAATATTCTTCATTGAAACCGTGGATTGGAAATCCTTCAAACGCAACCCAAACCGGTGCAATAGATGATTCATGCTCCGGGTTAAAATCCGGCGTCCACTTCAAAACTCGCATCACGTGGTGATCGAAATTCCACAAACCCTTGATCCAACACCTCTTGAAATCGTCCTTTTGATCAAAATATATCAAGACATGGCGATGATCTATCATTCCTAGCGAAAATTCCCCCTTGAATCCAATTTTTTGAAATTGAAGCCATAGATACTCCATTGATGGTCTGCCTCTCGTGAATTTTCCGATAAGTGCCAATTTAAAGGGCTCCGCAATCTTGTCATCTTCTTCTTTGGTTAACAGGAAGCAAGGCTCCCCCTTAAAAACCGTAGGATTCGAGGCTATGAATGGTTCTTCAATTCTGAATTTTTCAAAACATTGCTGTATCTTTCTAGGGTTAGGTTTTGTGCCATTCAAAATTTGCGAGAACGTCAAATTTTTGGCGTGAGGATTGTCCGGCGGCCGGGCAGCCGCCACGAAAACTAGGGTTTCTAGGTTTGAAAAAGTAGAGAGAAACGGGAGAAAAATTTTAGAGAGAAAGATCAATTAATTAATGTTACCTTTTCCCTTAGTTGTCTCTATCTTAGTTGTGCAAAAGTCATAATGTAATAGAATAATGAAGAAGATAAAGTTACTTTAATAAAGTAATTAAAGGATGATGTAATAGTACTGTTTATCACTATGTGGAACTTAAAATGAAACTTTGAAGTCAGTAATAGTACTCAAAGACTAAGCTATAAACAAGAATGCCATAAGCAATACTATTTTTGTTATAGGATGGGAATAAAATTTAGTCTAAGAAATATCTACAAGCTTTTCAAGAAGGGGTGGCTATTTAATATAATCTTATGAAAGATAATCTAATTTCCAAAGCGATCAATCTTTTCGGTGATCAACTTTGTATTCCACTGGAACCAATTCCTACAACAATATCAATGTCCACATCCTACTCTTTCTTTTTCTCTTTTCTTTCTTTTTCTTTTCTTTTTATGTGGTCAAAGAATCTAACTTCCATGTGGTGATCTTCACATACTCCCCAGTGCAATTCATATGTCGAACTAAAAAAATAAAACAGACCATAACTTTCACCAAAAATTTCTGGGCAAAGGCAACGGGAGTGTTTTTAACCATTGATCTGCCGGGACATCAGTACGTGAGTATCTCCGGGCTTTGTTTAACTTCATTTTCATAGCAGGAACCTTCCGTGCAATGGCTTGCCATATCATTTGAACTGCATCATTCTCTCTTGATGGAAAGCGATACTCGAAGAAATTCTCAACCTCCTTTAGCCTTGTCCACATCCTAGTCCATTGATCTTTCCCTATGTTCCTAGCAAGATTTATGACAAACTTTTCTTTGAGAGCATCTGTTGTTCGAATTAAGATACAGAACTCAGAATAGTCCAAAACATCTTCGTAAGGCAACTCTATTTCATCACTTATGATGATGGGAACACAGTGACTTGCTATGGCATCAAAGAGTCGGTTTGATGAAGGGGTATCTCCAGCTATATTGAGACAGAACTTGGAGGATTGCATGCCCTGTGCAGCACTTCGGATCCCATCTTTCTGGACACTACCAAACGAGAAATGCACATCTTTCTCGTCTTTCAACATGTAGAACAACTCTTGACGAATAGTTCCACCCTGAAAAACAAAAACCAAAACCACCATTCCAAGTTGAATTAAACACTGCCTTCTCTCCTCTTATTCTGCCCTCCCATTGAATTGTGCGACACTTTCTTAAGTCAAAATAGACTAATCCCATTAAATAGCCAAAATGTTAAACAGAAAACATGAAAAAGAATTGTTAAGTGAAGGACCTCGAAGAAGAAAAACTAGATATTGGAATCTATGCATCATCACATCAAGCAGTAAGATGAAGACTGAAGCGGTAAACATTTAACTTCTCTGTTGACCAAAAAAGAAAAATCAACTTCTCTGGTAAAATCTATCAATATCTTATGCTAGCATTTTTAGGCTGTGCTTCTGAATGAAACCATAGCGGTGAATGAGAGGCAGTATACAATAATGAGATTAGCAATTGAGAATGTCAGCAAATAACCCTATCAAAGTAAGAAGTTAAACAGCAGCATAGTACCCTTATGATCCACGAATGAATGAATATAATATGTAGTAAAAAAGTTCTACTAATAAAAGGTCCCACAATAGAAGGTAAAAGCACAAACCACTTACATCTTTTCTGTATATAGCTCCTTGGAAGAAGAGCAGAGTTGGACGGCTATCAAAATCAGATGCATCAGTGACAAAGGTTCTAACCACATGCTTATAAGGGGCAATGATATCTTTATCAACATTTGCAACAGTTGGGGGATACCTTCCAAAATCTGAAAGAATAAACATTGCAGGCCAAAGCTGATATCTAGCATCCAAGAGGCTATTAGGATGATGAGCAACTACCACATGATCAATTCCACCAGATCTTTTCCATTCCTTCTGAGATGTTAAATAGGTGACCAATTTCTGCTGAAGTAAGGTATTTACTGTCTTCTTTTCTTGTGGCTTCAACCTTGAGTACCGGTTCAAACTTAGCGACGAAAAGAAAGGAACGAATACCACATCAGCTTCACTTGAATTCTTGACCCTCACAGAACTTCTACCACTCAAATCTCCCGCAAATTCAGAACTCAGAAGATCCAAAGTCAACCAATACTCTATACTGTGCTGCAAGTTTAGTCCACCAGGATAAGCAGGAATACCACTAGACCTTATATCTGGCCAAACACTATTCCCATTTGCATTCCACCCCAGAAGTTTGAAATGAAATTCAGAAGGTAAATCATACATAAATACTTTCAAGGG
Source organism: Oldenlandia corymbosa var. corymbosa (assembly GCA_949775105.1). Taxonomy (NCBI): domain Eukaryota; kingdom Viridiplantae; phylum Streptophyta; class Magnoliopsida; order Gentianales; family Rubiaceae; genus Oldenlandia; species Oldenlandia corymbosa. Next base: position 6,701,650 of record OX459123.1, read on the forward strand.
TTCTCTGTTAGTAGTGCATTTTATTCCCTTCATACTATCAATTCCTTTAACTGTGTAACTATGATCAGTTGAGAACCCATTACCCTTAAATTCAGAGTTGTCAGCATCTGTAGTAGAAAGAAGCTTAGGCCTTGAAGATATGTTGATATCAACAAGGTGAGGGCTACCACTCAAGCGCAATACAAAAAACCAAGATACCACAAATAACAGTGAAGGCACCAAGAAAATGCAGAATAAAGATTTTCGAGACATTAACAACCCCTCTATTAAAAAGCCTAAAGAACCATTAACACCAATTACTGCCAACTAATCTGACCTTTGCCCGACTGTCAACAATGCACAACACCGAAGAAGGAATCAGATTTCTCACCATCCATCAGAAATCCCATTCCAATATCCAGAAAACAGTTCTGAGAGCAATATATTCTTAGTCAAAATTCAATCTTGAAGAGGGAAGAAGGAAACGATGGCAAATTAGGATGACCATCTCGGGATAAACTAAAGAAGGAATCAGATGCTAATAATCCAATGTAACTTAAATCCAAAAGTGTAAAGAACAAGACAAAAAGGGCAAACCAAGAGATTGACCGGCCTGCTTCCACTTTAAATTTGTAATCTAAATAGACGCCAAAAAAGGAAACCAAGCAGGAACCAAAAATGTCCGAATCAGTGAGGAAGAAACAAACGGACACTTGTGAAGATTGATACAGGAACAGGGGAAGAAGGATTAACAACAGGAGAAAGACACAAACAACCCAGAAATAATTTCCTTACAAAATGAAGAAATCTGTAAGAAAAGTTTGATGATTATTAGAATGGTAAAAGGAAAAAAAAAGAAAAAGAATTTGTTTACAGATATTGGCGAATCTATTTTATTCTTTGCATAATTTTCCTCGAGGCAGTTCAGCGTTGGAATAGGGCACTGAAGAAGCGGGCTCATGCCTGTGTCTAAATTTGTTTTCCTGATTTTTTCTTTTTTGAAGTATATATATTTTATATTTTCTGACATTAATTTTCACTCCTTAAATTGCTGTACCATATTAATGCATTGAGATTTTCTATAAATAGAATTTTAATCTCGAATTTCAAACTCAACTGTAAAACTTCCTCGTTACTTCTTCCGTATGGTTCTTTCTTTTTTTTTTTGGGACGAAAAGAGATATATATCATACCATATCAACAAAAAATTATATAACAATAGTTCGGGGATAGGAAACCCCTGCAACATCATGATAAAGCCATTCTAGAATACCTGGTGGCAGCGAATCCAGTCGCGTAAGGCCTCCTGGATTCATTGCCGCCAGTGATGCCAAAAAATCAGCAATATGGTTACATTCCTATGGTTGTGGCTAAGTTCCACCCTCCATGGTCTGCTCAATAGTTCCCTTATTGATCACAACAACCCTTCATGCGCACAAGGTGGCCTCTGTTTGTCCTTAAGCATCTGTGTGATGCTTAGATTGTCCACTACCGCCTCCAAATCTCTGTAACCCGAATCCCATGCCAACTTAAGACCCTGGTAGAGTCCCAATAATTCTGCCCCCGTAATGGAGCAATACCCAATATTCATCATGAAGCCCCCCTTCATACACCATAGTGGTCTCTGATCAGCTCCCCCTGCAGACGCCCATCCCGTGTTCCCATCCACCGCTCTATCTGAGTTTAAATTGAGCTTCCCCTCTACTGGCAGTCTCCAAAACAGCATACACATCTCTTTTGAAATGCATTGTTGCCCCATTCTATTCCGATGCCTACGTGCATCCTGCACCTCTCTCATCTTTTTCACCACCTCTCCCACTTTATAGGGAAGCAAAAATACTTCATTTTCAAAGATTAGCAGGTTTCTCCACCGCCACAGCTTCCACGCAACAACCCCAAAAAGTAAGGCCCACTCCCCAGTTATGTGAAGGGAGTTCTGGAGGTTTCCGGTTACCCACATTCGATGATCCCATCCAAAAAACACAGAGTGGAGGTGAGGAGTAACAAATTTGCAACAAACCTGTTTCGCCTCCGGGCAATCTCTAACAGCATGAAGTGCTGTTTCCTCTAAGGCTCCACATCGCTGGCAAGAAGCATCAATCGTGAGATGGTGTCTCCTCCGCTCCCCGTTTGTAAGGATACGGTTCTTCCCAAGTAGCCAGAGGAAAGTTCTGATTTTTTGAGGCCCGTCCCATCCCCAGATGTCCCTCCAGATCAGCAATCACTGCTGCAATACATTTGTCGAGATTGCTGTATAGGCAGACTTTACTGAGAAAGTCCCTTTCGGATCGTGAACCCAGTACCTGACATCTTCTCCGATTAGAGGATTTGGCGGCATGGTTGACGGAGTCTGATCAGCACCGACGGAGGTAGAAGTCCTGCAAATAGGTCCCATTTCCACCCTGTTTCATCAGCAAAATCCCTTACCATCAGCCGCATTTGTTCCTCCATGATGGGGGTTAGTGCCACTGTGTGTAATGGTGGAAGACTAAGAACCCATTCATCTACCCAGAAATTAGTTTTGAACCATGATTTAGGGCCCACTTTGTGCCCGCCCTTACTTGGTCCCATACTTTAGCAATTGCCTTGAAACAATCTGATTCTTTGGATCTACTAGGAAAGTCCAAGTTGTCCTCCAGACTGATTTCATACTTTGCCTTCAAAACCTTGACCCACAAAGTATCGGAGCCCTTTAATAACTGCCAGCCCAGTTTCATAACGAAGGCCCTATTCATTTCCCTCTGTCTCTTCAGGCCTAATCCACCCCTGAATTTTTCCTGGCATACTTCTTCCCAAGGGATTTAGCTAACTCCTCTAGTTTGGCTCGATCCCCCTCCAAAAGAACTTCCTGGTCACCTTTCCAGTTCGTCACAAATCGACACCGGCAAGATCGTCGATTGCATTGAGTAACAGGGCAAGGCGCTGATGACGGATTGTGCAAGAGTCACCCTCCCTGCTAGCGAGAGTTTAGATGCTGCTCACCCGTTCAATTTCTTCTTTGCTGCCTCCACTACCGGCCCATATGTTGCTTTGGTGCGTCTTTTGTGGAGCAAGGGCATACCTAGATACTTGCCAAAGTCATCCACAGTCCCAAACCCGAGTTTGTTTGCCAAGACCCTCCTTCTTTCTGAGTGAACGTTTCGAGAGAAGTTGACTTTTGTCTTTGCCGAGCTTATGCGCAAGCCTGATGACGAACAAAATTTCTAGAGAAGTGATCCAACCATGTCAGCTTGGGCCTCCGTCGACTCCAGGAACAACATGATATCGTCTGCGAATAGTAATTATGGGACTGGTAGCTTCTGTCTTCCAAACTTCACCGCCTTCCAGTCACCAGTATCAACCTTCTCAGAGATAGCGTGTGCCAGTCTTTCTATGCAAAGAAAAAACAGGTACGGCGATATAGAATCCCCCTGTCTAATCCCCCGGATTGGTTTGAAGCCTTCTGTTGGCTCTCTGTTCCATAAGATCTGCACTGTGGAGGAAGATACCCAGCTCATTATGACTCTAATAAGTAAAGGTGGAATCCCAGCTAGGTGCAACGTCTCTTCAATGAACTCCCATCTCAACAAGTCATAGGCCTTTTCAATATCTATTTTGATGGCCATCACCCCTTTTTTCCCCCTTAAATTCCTCATCGTGTGAATCACCTCTTGAGCCACAATTATGTTGTGATTTATATGCCGCCCAGGAACAAAACTTGTCTGAGCCTCACCTATAATCCCTGGAAGGATGGGTTTTAGCCTGTTGGTTATTAGCTTTGTGGCCACTTTGTACACCACGTTACATAGGCTTATAGGCCTAAATTGCCGAATACTTGCCGGGTTTTCCACCTTCGATATAAGGCAGATAAGGGTTTTATTCAGTTCTTCTGGCACTCCATCCCTAGCCAGATTTGCTTTTACAGCCTGACAGACAGAAACCCGAACAGTCAACCAATATTTCTGGAAAAAGTAAGCATGAAGCCCGTCCAGCCCCGGGGCTTTCAGAGACCCCATTTCATTCACTGCTTGGAGCACTTCTTGCTCTGTAACTTGGTCATTGAGTCGGCAAATGAGCTGTGGTTCAAGAGGAAGAAAGCGGTGAAGAATCAGTAAAAATAGATCTAGGATGAAGGCGGTTGAAGGTTTTCAGTCAACCGACCCAGTTTTTGTACAACTTTGATATTTGTACAGTTTTGCCCTTCTAATGTATATAGATGTGTAAGTTAAGTGGAGGGTTATATAGACCTTTTACTTAGGACAGTTATAGGACATATTAAATACAGCTAATCATTAGCTGTTAATTGTATATATATATATGTACAAATACGGTGGCTGAGAAGAATATACACACATTCATGCAAATCTGGAAATACAATGAAAAATTCCCAAATTCATTCTCTCCGTTCTTCATAAACCCTAGAATATGAAGACTCCGATTCTTCTAAATGGTATCAGAGCAGGTTAATCCTACTTCTGAAAACTGTTCTAGTGCACAAATCTTGAAAAACCTCAACCACAGCATTAGTTAATTCAAAGAAATGGCCGATAATCAGTTCGCAGAAGGTTCGCGACAAACAGCAGCAAGATCTGATGAAGCTCGAATTGAGCAAAGAAATGAAGATTTCTTGGATGATCGAACCTTTTTTGAGGTTCACAGGGAGAATTCAGCCGTGAATTACGGTGGATACATGTATCTTCTAACTTTGCTTCCGTCTGATACTCTAAATCTGTCAATCATTAATTGTCAGTTAACATCGAACAATTATGTGATCTGGAGTCACTCAATGAGAAGAGCTCTAAGCTCAAAGAACAAGCTTGGATTCATTAATGGTACTGTTGTCAGACCAGCAGAAGGTAATCAAGATTTTGAGCAGTGGTGTAGAGTAAATGACACAGTGACGTCATGGATTCTGAATTCTATTTCAAGTGAATTGCTTGAAGGCTTTAATATGGCAGAAGATGCTAAGGAATTGTGGCAAGATTTGAAGGATAGTTTTGGGACAAGTAATGCGCCTCAAATCTATAAGTTGAAGCGTGAAATTAGCAGGTTCATGCAAGGAAATTTGAGTTTACCAGGATACTACACAAAGTTGAAGAAGTTATGGGATGAGTTATGTAGCATTGATCCACCAGAGGTTTGCACTTGTTATGGTTGTGTTTGCAGAGTTAATCGAACTAGTGGGGGAAAGGAAGAAAGAGATAGATTGATGCAATTTTTGACGGATCTCAATGAGTCTTACTTGCCTATAAAGAATCAAATCTTAGCCACAGATCCACTTCCAGATGTTAAGAAAGCATATTCAATGGTTCTGAATGTTGAGAAACAACAACAGTTACATACCTCACTGGAAAGTCATGGGGAGCAGAGTGCAATGCTGGTCAACAGAACGAATCACAACTACAACAAACTGGTGCTTGCCGAGTTCACCAAAAATATTACTAGGTTGGATTATGATTTTTGTAGATAATGGAAGCTAGGTCGATCCCACGAGGACAGCTAATTACCAAATTTGTTGTAAAAACAAAAACTACCAGTCAGACAAGGTGTCACTCAGGGGAATGGAAACAGTCACTCAGGGGAATGAAGGCCATGGGTGTTCTTCTCCTCTTCTTACTGTTGTAGTTGTTTATTAGCACTGTAATGGTTGAGTTCTTGTTCATTCAGCTCACTTATAACTCTAAGTCAGTTCCCATTTTTCCTAGAGTCATCCTTGCAACCTTAACAATCTATTTTCCAATGATTGATTCCAGATACAAAGTCATTAAGTTCTTAGGCCTTCAACAATGCTTATGTTAACTAAGTATATTCCTATCTCAGTTAAAACCATAGACTGTTACCTCTATGTCATAAGTTAAGGTTGAAACAATCCAAACCAAGTTTTTCTTTCCAGATCTCCCTTAGTTCTAGCATGCATTCAATTTAGTGATCAAGTAAATGAATGTAGAAAAACTTTCAACCTTAAGACAAGGAACAAAACCAGTGCATTGCAACTACAACATAAGTTGAGGAGAATAACTCCTGGAAACTGTTTAGCTACTCATACAAATTAATGCTACATCTACTACATCAAAAGATGTCATAGAAGTATGCATAATAAACAAAGTTCAAGCTAACAGTTAAGAGACGAGAAAAAAGCTTGTGCAGTTTCTGAGCCTCTCCTGGGAGTGAAAGGGTTCACTCATGGAACTGAAGCAGAAACTGGGATGGCTACTCTCCACTTGGCTTCCTTACTGAGTTACTACTGTTGCTTCTTCTTCCTTCTTGCCTTTTACCTGGAGTTTTTCTGTGTGTTTTTGTGGCAACTGAAAGGGTAACCAGAGATTGAGATCCCCCTTCTGAGAGTGCAGTTCCCTCTTTTATAGGGCCTTGCAGCCGATTCCTTCATCATGAGGGCCTCCCCATGCTTGCAATTGTTTAATCCTCCGAACGCCTTGAGCCTGGAATCCAAACTTGGCTGTTCTTCTTCTCTTCTTCCTAAAGTGGTAGCATTGCTCTCATTGATCAGCAGGGGAGGCTGAAATTTCGGCTGGGGGACAAGCATGCCTCTTGGAGGAGACATGCTTATTAATGGCAAGATGCTTCTTGTCTAAGGAGGTGCTTCCTCGTCTAGCTCAGCAGCATTGCCTCAGCAGCCCACAATTTATTCCCTTGGCCTCAACTTTTCAGCAATTTTGCAGTCAAACCCCTTCCTAACAAAAACATGAAAACTAGTTAAGTAAAATGCACTAATAGTAGAAAATATTCCCCAATTTCTTACTAAATTCAGAGTTAATTGTGATGCTTTTATGTAACAAATAAACCATTATCAACTCCCCCAAACTAGAAGAATTGCTTGTCCTCAAGCAAAACAACTAAACTCTTTTTGGTACTTACAGGATTGTACATAAGAAACAGGGGAAAACAACGTTGTCAAAATGACGGGCTTACTCCCCTGAGTGAGGATTCCCACTCAGGCAGGTGACAATGAACAAAGCAACAACCTTAAACACTACTACATAGGTGCTGTCAACCTTTTTTCTCAGATGCAAGTGAAGAAAACATACATTTAAGGATACCAAATCTTTCTGCAATCCAGAGTCAAACAACCAACCTTCATATGGAATTAGAATGTATATGCCACAAGTGTTAGTTCATGCCAAACCTACCAATCCATTCTAAGTTAACCGGTTAAGCTTTTGGTGGTCATTCTTGTGATCTGGTCTTGCCCAAGTTACTTGACTCGATTTACCTATTGAGGCTTCAATCATGGATTTCCTGCACAACCTTTCTGCTTTTTTTTTTTTTGCATTGTAGGGATGTAGATGGACCAACCTAACAGGGGTGTTATTCAACCTTATCTCTCCACAGCCTTATACCTCAACCCTTATTACTCCAATAGTTTGGAACTTTTTGTGGTGGTTCATTGCTGTTACCCCTAAGGTTTCAGTTGATCCATTCCCTAAAAACAACAATTTTTTTTTATTTTTTTTTGGAAACAAGCAGGCTATGAATGGATACCACAAAGGAAGTCTCAGATTTACGGCATCTCTCATCTAATTGTAGCTCAGAACTAGACACAGCTCACAACAGTGGATTAGTCATGCCAAATTTTTAAACTTTACGTTCTAGGCAGTCACTTCCACGAGTGGCATTGTTCATGTGTGTGAGTGAGTGTCAGCCATTCTTTCCTTCATGGATCAGACTCAGTATCAAAAGTGTTTTAGCAAAAATTTTTCAAAACCATTATCATCCTAGACTGTTGACAGCTCCTTAAGAAAATTTTTTCATTCATTTTCTTTTAGAGATATTTTATAGACTCGATCTAGACATGAACCTATGGGACCTAAATGACACTTGACCTGACCACAAACTACTCTTTTTTTTTAGAGATATTTTACAGACTCGATCTACACATGAACCTAAGGGACCTAAATGACACTTGACCTGACCACAAACTACTCTACTACTCCCCCAAACTTATTCTAAGCATTGCCCTCAATGCTTAACAAAACAAACCCGACAACACACATTAAACAGAAAACAAAGAAAAATACAGAACTAACGAGAAATTCATCATTTTAACAGAAAAATAAATTACTGATTAAGGGAAGTAGAACAACACTTCCCTGAGTGTTCATTGAGGCATGCCATGGAGTGGATCGGTTGGTGGATCATGCGGCATCGGGCAATTTTCAGGGCATCCAATGCACTTGTGCATTTCCTGTAGGAATTTCTCCGTCCTCATCTGGCATTGGTGGACATAATACAGGATGAACCTGGTCTGCTTGTTGAAATCCCTCTACCTCAATTGTCCAGCTGGAGTGGGAGTGGATGTTGCTTGTCCTGCGGATGAGGCACCTAGGAGTTTTTGGTCCAACTTATGCATCCTCAATGGTTGCTGCAAGTTGCTCTCTGCATCTGTGTGTAGGAAGGTCACCCCAGCCCTCTTGCAAAGCATGGTGATCATAACTGGAAAATACCAGCTCTTCACCTTTGGATCAGTGATGTATCGGGTGAGTTGATCTCGGATGACTGAGGCTGCATCAAATGGTGTGTCTGTGACAATGGCATACAGCAGCAGAGCCATCTCATAGGTGACCTTAGCGGTGTAGGATGTTGGCATAAGATTGCAGCAGATGAAATGGTGCCACAAATTTAAATCAGGCGTCTGCAACGCGTTTGCTCAAAATCCCAGAGGGTTTTCTTGATCATCCATCTCCCAGCTTGTGCCTTCTTTTGCCAATCTAGACAGAACGACTTGTTCCAGTGGTTGATTTGGATGCAGGGCAACAAGGGTTTTCCTGTAATCAGTGCTGATTCTTGGTAACTTCCAAATGGCCCTGATAGCTTCCGTGCTGCAATTGACGCTGATGCCTCTGACAAATACTCCGTCTCTGGGGGCAGTGTGGAAGTTGCCATAGAATTCTTGCACAATCTGGATCCTAGGCTTGACAAGTGGGTTGGAGAAGGTCTCCCATCCATGGCGCTTGATATAGGTGAAAGCTGGGCCGTCTTCACCGATTCCTCTTTCGGTAATAAATTTCCAGCGTATGTGCTTCAAAAAGAAATCCTAGCCCTTCTTTCTTGGAAACAACCTCGGCTCCCACTCATCGATGATGGCATTGAGGGCTTGTTCTTGCAAAGCCCTTGGTGGTTGTGGAGGCGGCGGTGGAGTAGGTTCTTTGGCAGGGGATGGTGGTGGGGTGGGCATTCTTTGCCTTTTGGGAGAGGGCGAGGATGAGGAGGATGATATCCTTCTTCTTGTGTTGGAGGCGTTTTTGTAGGCAGCAACCTTTCTCCTTGCCGGCGGCATCTTCTACAAACCCTAGGAATTGAATTGGCAAATTGAAAGAGGGGTTTTTTTTATTGAATCTGAATTTTGCTTTAGTTGCCTGAAAACTCAGAGAAATTGTCAGTATGTTCACACAGAGAAGTGGTAATTAAAGAGGTGGTTCTGGGAATAAAGAGAGGAGAAGATGAAGCAATGGAGGAGTTGTGAATTAATGCACAGTAGTTAAAGTTTTTGGGAAGTCGTGGCTGACTCTAGTGACTCAAAAAGGCGGACGTGGTTAAAATTAAAATTTGAAAATTTCCGGAAAAATTTTCCCCCCCAAACTTAAGCCATAATTACAGCTCAAAAAGGTGAGTTTTTGCAGAAAGTGTTGTACAGTTGTTCTTACTCAGGCGAGTGGATTGTCCAACTTGTGTGAGTGACGTCAGGGTTAGAAGACTTACAGAATTACTTTCCCGTAGGTTCACTCGGCTGAGTGACCTTCTTCCCCCCTAGGAGTGAGTTTACCTGAGGCCTTTTATGTTATACTTTCTGAAATCTGTTGGGGTGGCAAATACGTTGTCCATTCCTGCAAAATTAAAATAGCACATTGTTAGCCACACAAAAGCAAAACGTATGGGTTGCCTCCCATAAAGCGCATTGGTTTTAAGTCTCATGCCAGACTTCAAAAGAGTTCTCAGTTAAGTTCCCTTAGGACCAGAACATGATAGTTCTGTCCTTTACTCCCTTCTGTCCATCCCAGATATGGTTTAAGCCTCTGACCATTAACCAAAAAGGTGTTGCCATTCTGTGGATTCGTGATCTCTACTGCTCCTTGAGTTATGACCTTGTTGATTTTGTAGGGCCCGGTCCATCTTGACATCAACTTCCCTAGAAAGAATTTCAGTCTAGAGTTGAACAGTAGGACTTCTTGTCCTTCTTGCAGATCCTTCTTAACAATGTGCTGATCACGGTAGGCCTTAGTTTTTTCCTTATAAAACCTGGAAGATTCATATGCCTCTAGTCTGAATTCTTCCAGCTCATTCAACTGCATCAATCTCATTTCCTTGCTTTTGCCTGGATCAAGATTCACTTCCTTGATAGCCCAGTAAGCTTTATGTTCCAACTCCACTAGTAAGTGGCATGCTTTCCCATAGACCAATTTGAACGGGGACATACCAATGGGAGTCTTGTATGCTGTTCTGTATGCCCATAAAGCTTCATCCAACTTTGAGGACCAATTCTTTCTAGTAGAGTTGACAACCTTTTCCAGGATTCTTTTCACTTCCCTGTTTGACACTTTTGCTAGCCCGTTTGATTGTGGATGGTATGGTGTTGATACTCTGTGCCTGATTCCATATTTGTTTACCATGGCTGCAAATGACTTGTTACAGAAGTGTGATCCTTCATCACTGAGTATCATCCTGGGTGTACCAAATCTGGCAAAACTATTTTTTCTTAGAAACCTGAGAACAGTCTTAGCATCATTGTTTCTTGCAGATACAACTTCTATCCATCTTGAAACATAGTCCACTGCCAGTAGGATGTAGGAGTTCCCAAAGGATGACACGAAAGGACCCATGAAATCTATCCCCCATACATCAAATAGCTCCACTTCAAGCATGTTCTGCTATGGCATCTCATTCTTCTAGGAAATGTTTCCTGTTCTTTTGCACCGGTCACAGCTTTTGACAAATTCTCTTGTATCTCTGAACAGAGTTGACCAATATAGTCCAGTTTGCAGAACCTTGATCGCCGTTCTTTGACCGTTGAAATGTCCATCATAGGGAGAATTGTGGCATTTGTGCAACACCTTTGTGAATTCAGATTCTGGAATACACCTTCTGATCAATTGGTCTACACATCTTTTGAATAAGTAGGGTTCATCCCATAGGTAGAGTTGAGCATCATGCACGAATCTCTTGCGTTGTTGAGGGGTGAGATCTGGGGGAATAACACCAGCAGCAACAAAGTTAGCAAAATCTGCAAACCAAGGCCTGTTACCTGTCACTCCCATGAGTGTGCTTGTCACTCGCCAGAGTGACTCATCAGGGAAATTTTCTGAAATTGGAGTTGTGTCTTCTGGAATTTCTTCAAGTCTTGACAGATGGTTTGCTACCTGATTCTCAGCACCTTTTCTGTCTCTTATCTCCAAATCGAATTCCTGCAACAACAACACCCATCTAATCAACCTCGGTTTAGACTCTTTTTTGTTGATCAAGTACCTGATGGCAGCATGGTCTGTATAGACTATGACTTTCATCCCTAGCAAATAAGCTCTGAATTTGTCAAATGCAAATACAATTGCCAGCATTTCCTTCTCTGTAGTGGTGTAGTTGATTTGTGCAGGGTTGAGGGTTTTACTAGCATAGTAAACCACATGTAACACCTTGTTCCTTCTTTGTCCAAGTAAAACACCAACTGCAAAATCACTAGCATCACACATTAGTTCAAAAGGTTGTGACCAAAAAAAAAAAGTGATGATCACAGGTGCAGTGATGAGTTTCTTTTTCAATTCAGTGAATGCATTTAAACAGGGTTCAAAAATAAAAGCAGTGTCCTTTTCAAGTAAGTTACACAAGGGTTTAGAAATTTTTGAAAAATCTTTAATGAACCTCTTGTAAAAACCGGCATGGTCTAAGAAACTCCTCACTCCCCTGACTGTGGTTGGCGGGCTGAGCCTCTCAATGACTTCAATCTTTGCCTTATCCACGTCAATTCCTTCCTGTGAGATTTTATGCCCCAAGACAATTCCCTTAGTCACCATAAAATGGCATTTCTTCCAGTTGAGGACTAGGTTTGCTTCTATGCATCTCTTCAGTATCAGTCCAAGGTTGTCCAGACATGCATCAAATGATTTGCCAAAAACCGAGAAGTCGTCCATAAAGATCTCAATTATGTCTTCCACCATGTCAGAGAAAATGGCCATCATACATCTTTGAAATGTTGCCGGTGCATTGCACAGTCCAAATGGCATTCTCTTGAAGGCAAATGTGCCATAAGGGCAGGTGAAAGTCGTCTTCTCTTGATCATCAGGGTCTATAGCAATCTGGTTGTAACCTGAGGGGAGGGGAAAGTTGTCCTTTCTGGTAGCTTTGTTAAGCTTCCTGTAGTCCATGCACACTCTCCATGAATTGTTCAGCCTTGTAGGGATCAGCTCCTGGAGGTCATTCTTTACCACTGTGATTCCTCCCTTCTTGGGCACGCACTGCACTGGACTCACCCACTTGCTGTCAGATATTGGGAAGATGATTCCAGCGTCCAGCAGCTTGATAATCTCCTTTTTCACTACTTCTTTCATGACTGGGTTGAGCCGTCTTTGCCCTTCAATGGTTGGCTTGGCATCATCTTCAAGTAGGATCTTGTGCATACATATGGAGGGACTGATGCCCTTGATGTCTGCAATTGACCATCCAATGGCTTCCTTGTGCAATCTCAGTACTCTCAGCAATTTGTCCTCTTCAGTACCTGTAAGCATAGAAGAAATGATCACAGGTAAAGTGTTACTTACTCCAATATAGGCATACTTCAAATGTAAGGGTAGAGGATTAAGTTCGAGATGAGGTGGTTCTTCAATTGAAGGTTTGAGGCATCTTCCTTCCTTAGTCAGATCTAACAGTTCAAAGGGTTGTTGTTTAGGATGCCACTTGGGGGAGTGGTTCAGGTAACTCAGGCAAGTGGCCCTGTACTCATCCCCTCCTTCTTGTTCCTCATTACAGTTTGGGCATAAAAGTTCCTTGAGGAGATCATCTTGCAGTAATTCTTCTGTCACTGCTTCTTCTGCTTCTACACTTCTTACCATGTAGCAGTTATGGACTTCAGCAGGATATCTCATATTTTTGAAGGTAACCTTCTCTCCATCAAAGTGCAGTGTGATTTCTCCCTTTTTCACCTTAATAATTGCATCACTTGTTGCCAGAAAAGGTCTCTCCAAGATGATGGGGACATCCCTGTCTTCTTCCATGTCCAAAACCACAAAGTCTGCTGGGTAAACAAAATTACCAACCTTCACAAGAACATCATGTAAGATTCCCTTTGGGTAGGTCAGTGACCTATCCGCCAACTGCAAGGTCATGTTAGTAGGTACCAGAAATTTGTCCAAATCAAGTGATTTAAATACAGACAATGGCATGAGATTTATGCTTGCACCAAGATCTAATAATGCTTTTGAAAATTCTCTGATTCCTACTGTACAAGGCAGAGTGAAACTACCCGGATCTTTTAACTTAGGTGGCAATTTTCTCAAAATAGCTGCACTACATTCTTCATTTAGAGTGACAAAAGCAGAGTCATGTACTTGTGGTTTATTGGCCACAAAATCTTTCAAGTACTTGAAGTATTTAGGCATTTGTTTAAGTGCATCAACAAGTGGTACATTAATATGTATACTTTCTAAGTTTTGAATAAACCTGTTGAGCCCTTCATCCATTTTGGCCTTCTTTTGTCTTACCGGATATGGTGGATTTGGAGCTGGCTGTTGTGGTTCCTTAATTGGTGCTGGGAATTGAATTTCCTCCATTCCAGGTTTTTCAGCTGTTTGCTCCTATTCAACCACATCATTATTATCAGATATTTTCTCAGAAAATGTTTTATTCTTACCTGTAGGGTCACTCACGGGAGTGACTTTTTCACTTGGCTGATTGAGTTGCTTTCCACTTCTAAGAGTGACAGCCTTTGCTTGCTCTTGGTCATTCCCCTTGGGATTCACAACTGTATCACTGGGCAGGTTTCCAGATGGTCTTTCAGCATTTTGTTTTGCAATCTGGGCCAACTGATTCTCCAAACTTTTGCAAGACACTGCCAAATTCTTGATTGCATTTAGCACAGAAATCGATTCGTCTTCCCTTGGTATGTATTGCTGGTTAGAACGCTGCAATCAAGAACGCTGCAATCAAGAACGCTGCAATCACTGGGCAGGCTTCCAGATGGTCTTTCAGCACTTTGTTTTGCAATCTGGGCCAACTGATTCTCCAAACTTTTGCAAGACACCGCCAAATTCTTGATTGCATTTTGCACAAAAATCCATTCGTCTTCCCTTGGTATGTATTGCTGGTTAGAATGCTGCTGATTCTGATAGTTGGGAGGTTGACCATCTTGTCAGTGAAATCCTGGGGGTTGAGTAGGCCTCTGATAGTTTCCTTGTTGGTGGTGCATTGTTCCAGTTAGGCTGCTGTTGATTTCTCCAATTATTGAAGTTGTTGAATCCCCCAGCATTGCCCTGTTAGACAAACTGGACAGCTTCCATTTTGGAGGGACAGTCATCCAAACTGTGGGATCCATCACATAATACACACACTTCAGCCTTGGATTTGGACAACTCACTCCTGAGTTTAGTCATTTCATTCATCATGATAGCCATTTGTGCTTGCAGGTGTGTACTGGGATAAAGTTTCATCATCCCTGGCTGTTTTGTACTTGCCCTTGGATCAGATTGCCATCTTGAATGGTTGGTGGTCATATTGTCAAGCAACTGCCTTGCTGCATAAACCGGCTTCATCATAAATACACCACCAGCTGCAGCATCAAGGGAGTCTCTTGTAGTTGGTAGCAGTCCATTGTAGAAGATGCTCAGTTGAAGATGCTCTTCCAAACCATGCTGAGGGCATTTCCTGATCATTTCCTTCAGCCTTTCCCATGCTTCATAGAGTGTTTCTATTCCATGCTGCTTGAAGTTCATTATTGCTGTTCTGAGTTGTGCAGCTTTTGCGGGTGGAAAGAATTTTGTCAGGAAAGACTGTCTTAGCTCTTCCCAAGTGGAGATAGAGTTGTTGGGTAAGGTGTTGAACCATGCTTGGGCATGATCCTGCAAAGTAAAAGGGACTAACCTCAGACTAATGTCAACATTAGATAAGCCTTGAATTTTAAAAGTACTGCATAAACGCAGGAAACTTCGAATGTGATCATTATGATCTTCATGAGGTAATCCATGGAATGGACAGGCTGATTGAGTCCATTGGATCATCTGTGGCTTGAGCTCAAAATTGGTTGCTTCTACATCAGGGAACACCAAAGGGGATTGGACTTCTTCTTGCTGTGGGATGAAGAAATCTCTAAGCAGTCTCCCTGGTCGATTTTGTTGATCCCACCAGGGTTCCTATTGTTCTCCAGATTACCACCTTGGTTGGCCATTTCTGATGAACCTTCTTGGTTGTCCTGTTGCAACCGGTTCTGCCTTCTTCTTGCTGCTCTGGTTCTGCGTATGGTAGCTTCAATTTCTGGGTCAAAAACAGGTTCACTCCGTTGGTGCCTTCTAGTCATACACCCAAGAAAAGAAACTGGAATCTTAGTGAGGTAACCAGAGAAGAATTTTATATATGTACAAACAAACAAAAACAACAAATTTTTGGAGGTTTTACCCGTCCCCGGCAATAGCGCCACTTTCTGGTGCTTGCCGAGTTCACCAAAAATATTACTAGCTTGGATTATGATTTTTGTAGATAATGGAAGCTAGGTCAATCCCACAAGGACAACTAATTACCAAATTTGTTGTAAAAAAAAAAAAACTACCAGTCAGACAAGGTATCACTCAGGGAATGGAAACAGTCACTCAGGGGAATGAAGGCCAGGGGTGTTCTTCTCCTCTTCTTACTGTTGTAGTTGTTTATTAGCACTGTAATGGTTGAGTTCTAGTTCATTCAGCTCACTTATAACTCTAAGTCAGTTCCCATTTTTTCCTAGAGTCATCCTTGCAACCTTAACAATCTATTTTCCAATGATTGATTCCAGATACAAAGTCATTAAGTTCTTAGGCCTTCAAGAATGCTTATGTTAATTAAGTATATTCCTATCTCATTTAAAACCATAGACTGTTACCTCTATGTCATAAGTTAAGGTTGAAACAATCCAAACCAAGTTTATCTTTCCAAATCTCCCTTAGTTCTAGCATGCATTCAATTTAGTGATCAAGTAAATGAATGTAGAAAAACTTTCAACCTTAAGACAAGGAACAAAACCAGTGCATTGCAACTACAACATAAGTTGAGGAGAATAACCCCTAAAAACTGTTTAGCTACTCATATAGATTAATGCTACATCTACTACATCAAAAGGCATCATAGAAGTATGCGTAATAAACAAAGTTCAAGCTAATAGTCAAGAGACGAGAAAAAAACTTGTGCAGTTTCTGAGCCTCTCCTGGGAGTGAAAGGGTTCACTCATGGAACTGAAGCAGAAACTGGGATGGCTACTCTCCACTTGGCTTCCTTACTGAGTTGCTGTTGCTTCTTCTTCCTTCTTGCCTTCTATCTGGAGTTTTTCTGTGTGTTTTTGTTGCAACTGAAAGGGTAACCAGAGATTGAGATCCCCCTTCTGAGAGTGCAATTCCCTCTTTTATAGGGCCTTGCAGCCGGTTCCTTCATCATGAGGGCCTCCCCATGCTTGTAATTGTTTAATCCTCCAAATGCCTTGAGCTTGGAATCCAAACTTGGCTGTTCTTCTTCTCTTCTTCCTAAAGTGGTAGCATTGCTCTCATTGATCAGCAGGGGAGGCTGAAATTTCGGCTGGGGGACAAGCATGCCTCTTGGAGGAGACATGCTTATTAATGGCAAGATGCTTCTTGTCTAAGGAGGTGCTTCCTCGTCCAGCTCAGCAGCATTGCCTCAGCAGCCCATAATTTATTCCCTTGGCATCAACTTTTCAGCAATTTTGCAGTCAAACCCCTTCCTAACAAAAACATGAAAACTAGTTAAGTAGAATGCACTAATAATAGAAAATATCCCCCAATTTCTTACTAAATTCAGAGTTAATTGTGATGCTTTTATGTAACAAATAAACCATGATCACAAACCTACTAAGAATGTCTTTAACAATGCAGGAAGCAGCAACGGACAGAAAAATAGCTATAGCAGTGTTGGGAAGGAAAACGAGATCAGATTGGATAAGGCTGCAAAGAAACTTTTGAAGTGTGATCATTGTGGTATGACAGGACATTTGAAATCAGGATGCTTCAAGCTTATTGGATATCCAGAATGGTTCAAGGAGATGAAGGAACAAAGGAATTCACAGACAGGGAGAATTTCTGCACATGTAGCTGAAGCTCCAACAGATGTGGAGATCATATCAAACATTGCCGGAGCTGGTGATCTTCTAGGTATGATGAACAATATCAAGAGGATGGAACATGAGCAGAGCCGTATGATCAAAGGAAAGGGACAGGCACAGGATGGTGATCATATCAACTTTGCACATTTAACTGAATTTGTAGGTATGACTACTTTTAAGGCATTAAGCTCATTAGACTATTTGTTGCTTCTATGCTGGATAATAAATTCAGGTGCTATAAGACATATGACCTCAGATCTTCAGCTCTTTTCCTTTTTTAAACCAATGACAACCTTCACACCAGTATACTTACCTGATGGCAGTGTTACACAAGTTGAAAATATAGGGCAAGTGAACCTAGGAATAGATATTACATTACATGACTGTTTACATATCCCGTCTTTTAAACACAACCTTATATCTGTGAGAAAGTTAGCATCATCATCTAAGATTGATTGCTTCTTCTCAACTACCTTTTGCCTATTACAGGACCAAGTGACTAGGCAATTGGTGGCTGTTGGAAGGGTGGTGAACAAACTCTATGTCATTGACCATCAATCGTTTTCCAAGGAGAGAATCTTAGACTCCATTAAGGACCATGTTAATCATCCTTTTGTATCAACAGTGAAAACTGTTTCTTACCATTCTTCTAATCATGTAAATAGTCCAAATAATGCCATTTGGCATAGTAGACTTGGCCACCCGTCTGAGAAGATTGTAAGAATGCTCTCTCTGTATAATCCTACTGATACTAATGATACTGTGTGTGAAGTTTGCCCTTTGGCAAAACAACACCGTTTACCATTTCCTACAAGTGTCATTCATACTCATGACATTTTTGAGCTCATTCATATTGACATTTGTGGTCCTTTTGAACAAAAATCTTTCTGTGGTGCTCAGTATTTCCTTACCATAGTAGACGAGTTCAGTAGAGCAACCTGGACTATTCTTATGAGGGATAAGTCACAGGTTTACACTGTCATCAAAACCTTTTTCAAACTCATACAAAACCAGTTCCAAAAGTTCATAAAAACCATCAGAAGTGACAATGGATTAGAATTTCTTAGCCAAGATTACCAGAATCTATTCACAGATTTAGGCATTATCCACCAAAAATCTTGTGTTTTGACACCACACCAAAATGGTGTTGTAGAATGCAAACACAAACACATACTCTAAGTAGCTAGAGCACTTCTCTTCCAATCATGTTTACCTAAACTTTTCTGGGGGGATTCCATCTTAACAGCCACATATCTGATTAACAGGTTGCCATCCATAGTTCTTAAGGGTAGAACACCTTATGAAGTTTTGTTTTCTAAACCACCAGACTATACTCATTTGAGAACTTTTGGTTTTTTATGTTATGCAACAAATACACTTCCACATAAAGCCAAGTTTGATCCTAGGGCAATCAGGTGTGTCTTCATAGGCTATCCTCCGGGTCAGAAGGCCTACAAACTTTTGGACCTTGCTACCCGTAAAGTGATTATTTCAGGGATGTGGTTTTCCATGAAACTCTTTTCCCTTCCAAGGCTGATCCATCACCATCAAGATCCTTTGTTTCACCTCCTTTTCTCATTGATGAATCTTGGCCTGATACGCAATCAACTCCAAGTCTACATTCTGATCATTATGATGATTTTGATCATTCTGATCAAACCATAAATTTGCCTACTCCTAATTCTTCTTCACACACCATACCTTCTGACACATCACATCCCACCATTTCTACCTCCAACTTACCAGTTTCAACATCTCTCAGAAGGAGCACTAGAAACATCAATCATCCAGTTTGGATGAAAGATTATATCTCACAGCATGTCAAAAGAAAAACTTCTGTTTCTCAGTCATCCAATTTCTGTATGGATCATAATCCTCCTGCTGTATACACCTATCAACCAGTTTTCTCACATGATTATATGACCTTTTTAGCCCAAATTGATAGTATTCCAGAACCTAAAAACTACTTACAAGCCAAAAACTGTCCAGAATGGCTTGCAGCAATGAATAATGAACTGAATGCTTTAGAACAAAATCACACCTGGGAATTAACAGTTTTGCCTCTAGAAAAGAAAGCTATTGGTTCCAAATGGGTGTACAAGGTTAAATACCACTCGGATGGGACTGTTTAATGTTATAAGGCAAGATTGGTAGCAAAGGGTTACAATCAGATTGAAGGTGAAGATTTCTACGACAGTTTCTCTCCTGTAGCAAAGATAGTTACTGTCAGGATTCTGTTAGCTCTAACTGCTGCAAATCAGTGGTCACTTCATCAGTTGACATCAATAATGCATTCATTCATGGAAATTTGGAGGAAGAAGTTTACATGGTACCACCTGCTGGTTATACTTTAGCTCAACCTGGACAAGTTTGTAGATTGAAGAAGTCTTTATATGGATTGAAGCAGGCTTCTAGACAATGGAATGCTGAATTCACCTCTAGAATTCAGTCTTATGGCTTTACACAGTCTATGCATGATTCTTGCCTGTTTATCATGCAGACAGAAACTCAGTTTATGGCTCTTCTTGTGTATGTGGATGATATTCTTATCATAGGATCCAATGAAGCTGCCATCATCCAGGTTAAGAAATATCTTCATCAGATGTTTACCATCAAGGATTTGGGATATTCCAAGTATTTCCTTGGCATTGAGATTGCTAGATCTCCAGAAGGTATGCACCTTAATCAAAGGTAATATATTCTGGATATCTTGAAAGAGACAAGTTTGAGTGGTTGCAAACCGACAGCTACACCACTACAAAAAGGTCATCAATTTGGAGAAGATTGTGGTCCTCCAATTGCTGATGCTTCCCTTTACAGAAAATTGGTAGGCAAGCTACTCTACTTGAATTTTACTAGACCTGATCTCTCATATGCTGTGTAGCAACTTAGTAAACATGTTCATGCTCCATGTATGGCACATTGGAATGCACTTCTTCATACCTTGAAATACCTAAAAGGCACTTCTACCACTGGGTTGTTCTATTCGTCTCATTCTGATCTGAAACTTCAGGTGTATGCAGACTCAGATTGGGAAACTAATCCAGTTCACAGGAGGTCTCTCACAGGATATTGTATCTTCCTTGGTTCAGCATTGATTTCCTAGAAATCTAAACAGCAAACTACTATATCCTGCTCTTCAGCTGAGGCAGAATACAAGAGTCTCAGCATTACTAGCAAGGAGCTGTTGTGGATTTCCTACCTGCTTCATGATTTCAGAGTTTCTCTTCATTTTCCTATCCGGTTATGGTGTGATAATTAGCCTACTATCAACATCACGGAGAACCCGGTTTTCCATGAGCACACCAAACATCTTGACATTGATTGTCATTTTGTCCGGGAGCAATATCTTAAAGGTTTTCTTGTGCCTTTACATATTTCTACTCATGAGCAAATAGCGGACTTGTTCACAAAGTCCCTGGCTTTTCCAAAGTTTTCAGATTTACTGTCCAAGCTTGGAGTGAAGAAACTTCACTTTTCAGCTTGCAGAGGGGATGAAGAATCAGTAAAAATAGATCCAGGATGACGGTAGTTGAAGGTTTTCAGTCAACCGACTCAGTTTCTGTACAGCTTTGATATTTGTACCGTTTTGCCCTTCTGATGTATATAGATGTGTAAGTTAAGTGGAGGGTTATATACACCTTTTACTTAGGAAAGTTATAGGACATATTAAATACATCTAATCATTAGCTATTATTGTATATATATGTGTACAAATACGGTGGCTGAGAAGAATATATACACATTCATACAAATCTGGAAATACAATGAAAAATTCCCAAATTCATTCTCTCCGTTCTTCATAAACCCTAGAATATGAAGACTCTCTTCTAGAAGCGGCTCTCCACAGAGTATTCAACATAAGTCCCCAGGTCCGATGCATACAATTCTCTGAAAAAATGGGTTGCCATTGCTCTCAGTCTGTCTTGATCTTCTACCCATAGTCCATCACCCCCTTTTAATGCAACATTCCGATTCCTCCTTTCCCTCCGTTTAACATAACTGTGGTAAAATTTGGTATTGCGATCTCCTTCTGTATTCCATTGCCTTGTGGATTTTTGAATCCACAAAGACTCCTCTTGGACCAGCAATAGCTCTAGCTCACTTTGAATTTCTATCTCCAGGTTATCCAACCAGGGAGAATCCCTTGATTCCCTTGCCCTTTGGATGCCAGCCAACCTTGCCACCACTCTCCTTTTTCTATTAAAGATGTTGCCAAATACTTCTTTGTTCCATACTTGTGCTGTAGAGGCAAACTTTGCAGCCGCCACACAAAAATTGGCATTCTGGTCCCATTCATTTTCCAGAAACCGGGGGAAATCCTCATGAAGTGTCCAAGTAGCAAGAAAATGAAACCCCCGACTCTTAGATGGCCCCACCTGAGGGATCCCCAAGGACACAAGCAAAGGGTTATGATCGGATTGTCGTTTTGGAGGGTGTGTACAAACCTCATCAGCAAACATTTCTTGCCATCTTTCATTGCATAAGAATCGGTCCAGCCTCTTCTGCAACTTGCCACTTTTCCAGGTAAACCTCGTTCTATCCGTTCACACCTCTTGCAGGTTGTTAGCAAAAATCCATTCTGAAAAAGAGGAACAACAGGCTTTCCTACGAGCCCTACTTCCCTTACACTCGGATTCATCCAAATGGAGTTAAAATCGCCCCCCCACCAGCCAAGCCCCATCGATTCCCCTAGCTATGCTATTCAACGCCCCTCCCCCAGACTTCTCTTCTCAAACCCGGTACCGGACTGGCATATATAAAAGTTACAAAAGTACATCCCCCCGTGTAGTGATGCATGTGTGAACATATTGTCTGTGACACGCTAAGACCTCTACCTGCACCGACTCCTTCCAAAGGACCCAAATGCCGCCGGCAAATCCCACCACCTCAACTCTAAAGGATTTGTCCAAACTACTCCGTCTGACAAAATAATCTGCATTCCGCCCACTTATTCATGGTTCTAGTGGAGCAACTACTGCAGGTTTATACATATGCATCATATCTTCAAAAGCTTGTCGAAAGGGGATCGATCCCGCCCCTCTGACATTCCAACACATAATTTTACAATTCATAATAACTATATACACAATTGGCACTAACCTTTTACTGGCTACTTATTCCAGAGGGTGGTTCCCCATTGCAACCCATCCTCATCCATTCGATTGTCCTCCGGTTCACGGTGGTGTCGGCAATGGACGTCCACTTCATGTCCCCTGGATCGTCCATAAGACCCGCACCATCATCTCCCCTTTCCTTCAGTCTTTCCTCCAATTCGTCACATCCGACACTGATTTCCATCGCCGAACTCTTCTTCGTTGTCGCCTTTACCATGACAGCTATGTGTTTCTCCGGATGTAGAGACGACGAGACCGGAATTGCATTTGGAAATGTTTCTATTGTTTGTCTTTGGTTGGGGATTTGAACTTGTTGACCCGTTTCTCTTATGGTCTTTGGTTCTATTTGTAAGCTGCGATGGGTAACAGAGCCACTGCTTGGCATTTCCCCACTATTTAGGTTTTCTCCTGTCGCTCGACCTTTGGCCTGGGTTTTGGGCCCAACATCACTTCGCTTCTGTTCTGTCGCTTCTGTTCCGCTTCCACTACCTTGCCCTTCAATTTGGGCTCCTTGTTGATGGTCCCCCGCTCTAGGCCCACCGAAATGATATCCCTCCAATCGGTTCTGGGTATTGCCCGGTCTCTAGTTCTACTCCTCTTTTGTCCCAAGTTGGATCCTGACATGGCAGCAGCATTACACCAACTCCCCTCCGTCATCTCTGGTCTCTGATGCTTTTGAGGTTGTTCTGGAGATTTGTGGCACTCCTCGGTAAACTCTCTAAGCATGGAGAAGCGGGATCCGTGGTCTTTCATTCCGACAGCATATCCCCCCCCTAAGAACTGTGAAACGAACCCCTAGGTTTACTCCATTTGGTAACAAACGTCCACTCCCCAAACGCCGGCCCCATCTTTTCGACTATCTCTTCTATGGCGCCTCCTCCATTATTTCTGGCTAGGATTTCTGGAACCTTAGTACCAGGTTCCGACGTTGCCGGAGTAATCACAAAGCTATAGTTTTGCACAAAGTGTCCCACTCTCCCACACGTCTTGCAAATACAACTAAGGTTTTCGTGCTAAACTTGTTGCGTCCTTCCCGTTATCTCAAACTGTAAACACAAGGGCTTCGTCAGGTCGATTTTCACCGCCAATCGTGCAAACTTCCCCCTTGTCTTTGCATCGGTTTGGTGATCCACATGGATAACCCTTCCAATCAACTGCCCCACCCTACGCAAGAACGAGTTGTTGTAATGATGCATTGGCCATCCTGGTAGCTGAATCCACACTGCTAAGGATCTAACCTTCGCCACCCTAGCATCAAAGGTGTTGGTCCAGATTTGGGTGTGTAGATATGATTCCCACATGAGCCAGGGGCCCTTGTTTAATACCATCTCCACATCCACCAGATTCCCAAATGTCACTGAGAAATATTCCCGTTCCATGTCTGCCACGACAAACCCCTCTGTATTCTGCCACATCCGCTCCAGCAGGTATTGTAATTACAGGAGGGTAATAGATTGACCCATCAGCTTCACAACTACTAATTTCTTCCATGGTTCCTTCAGCTTGTCCTCAAGTCTGTCGTGTACTATGACTCTTGGAATCGGACCGTCCCTTACCAGAATAACGTCCTCTTCTAGATTTGGTATTACCTCTTCCTCTCCCAATAAGTCCCTGATGACTGGCCGCTTGCCTCCAAAGAATTTGTCTCTGAAATTCATGGGGTGGGGGGGCAGGTTTCTCCTGCGTTGGTATAGGCTATGGTTGGCTGTGTTCCCTCCCCTGTTTAAGGGATGGTTCCTCTGTAGTTTCATTGGGTGCCGTCTCGCCTTCCTTGTGAGGGGGTTTTTCCAGTGACCGGTCATCTAGTGGGGATGTCGTTTGGTTTGCTAGATTTGGTACATGTCCGTAGGTGGGGGCTCTTTTGGCTCACCCAGGTCATGGCCATGAGGCCGATCCGTCATGGCTGGGGGGGACTTAGAGAAATCTTAGAGAGAAGTCAGAGAAGGCTTCTTGTTTAGAGAGAGAAAAAGATCTAGAAGTTCACTATGGTTCTTTCTTTTTGTTTTTAGTTGTCTGGGACGTTCCTTTATCACAGTGCCCTATTTCAATCCTTTTTTTCTTTCTATTGCTGTGGCCTGTGGAGGTTTTCGTTTTAGAGTTTCTGTCTAAGACAACCTAATGTAACAAACTATTTGATTAAATAACACAAATTAGAATTTAATTCCTTGCCTAACTTTTAACAATAGACATCCACTTTTTTTTTAATTTTATTTTAAGAGAAATTCAGAAAGGTACTTAGCCGATATCCCTAATTTTATTAATTTAAAACATAAATGTATTAAAGGCAGTGTTTAAAACTTACTTTTTAAAAAAAATGCAAAATAGGCATCCACCTATCCGCAGTAGCGGCTTAAGGTCAGGGGGCCTAAAGCGAGTCTCGAAAAATAGGCCTTTTGAAAATTTTTTTTTTTTAAAAAAAGTTAACCTTTCTCCTCATTCATATTTTGGATCGATAATTACAAATCCGAAAGTTTATACTCAGTGAACTTAAGGTTTTATAATTTTGGAACTTTTTTTTAACTCCGCCTACTGTATATAAATAATTTTGGAGTTAAAATTCTAATAAATAATTTTTTTAGTGATAGAATTTTTCTCAAAAAAATATATACATATATATGATATTAAAAATACTAAAAATTTGCCTATCCGTAAAAATGAAAAAGAGTTGCTTGTGACAATGATCCTTATATTGGTCTTTTATTTTATCCTTTTTTTTAATGTATTTAGAGTTCAATTTTTGCATTTTTTTTAGCTACTTATTTACTCTTAGAATTTACAACAACAACAACAAAAATCATTTTAGCAAAGTGGATGAGAGCTACGGCCACAGTGATTGCTGAACAAAAATTTTGAACTAACAACTGAAAAAAAAAAAAGAAACCCCTTTTTGTTGGTTTTTGTGTGTACAGATCGTTTATTTAGCAAAAAAGGCACCAAGAGAAAAAATAATAACAAAAAAGATTAAATTTGAAAAAACAGGAAGGACATTTATGGTCATAATTGTAACTGTTTTTTACCGATTTGCATTCTGGGTGACGGTTCAGACAGGACTACTGATAAACAACCAGAGGAGGTAAAAAATCATTTGAGAAAAATGATTTCAAATTGGGTTATTTAGGCTAATATTTTGGCCAATTTAAGTTAATAAAAATAAAAAAAAAACCTCTTCATTTTAGGTTTATTTGCAATAATGATAAGAAATTTTTTGTGGGTAAATTGTAAATATATTATAGTATGTTGTATAATTTAAACCAAAATATATCGGTTAACATCAACACTTTAAATCTCTCCGCGTGTTAATGCGTTGGTACCTTAAACTAAGAAACCGCATATTGTACAATTTTCAGGACTACATATGATGCAAAAAAGTTAGAAAAATCGACCGTTCTTCACGCAAGGATATACACACCCACA
Source organism: Oldenlandia corymbosa var. corymbosa (assembly GCA_949775105.1). Taxonomy (NCBI): domain Eukaryota; kingdom Viridiplantae; phylum Streptophyta; class Magnoliopsida; order Gentianales; family Rubiaceae; genus Oldenlandia; species Oldenlandia corymbosa. Next base: position 6,727,432 of record OX459123.1, read on the forward strand.
TTCTAGTGTTGTCTCATCGCTCAATGTGCGATACAAGCCCATTTTTATAGTTGTTGAATTTAAATTTATTAATTACAAACAAATAATTTAAAAAAATCCAAAAACACGGGTACGCACGCATAGAAAGGATAGAGTTTTTTTACTGTAGCATTCGTGGTTTGTGGGTGTCGTAGTGCGGTAGTTTTTGCTTGAAATTTTCATTCTATTACACTGGGAGATAAAAAAAAATCAATGTTTATAGCAAGGTCTATCTAATAGATTTATTATAATATGTTATAATTAGTTGTTAAACCCGCACGATGTGAGCGATGTATTACAATATTTTTGAAATTATTTATTAAATACTCCCCTCGTCTTAGAAAAATATTCTAATACCAATGTTAAAACTTAATGGGACTAAATTTTTTTTTTTTTTTTTGGAGATAGAGGGGGTATAAAAATATATGTCAGATGTGTATAAATCTTGTGAAATATTATGTTAAAATTTGAGTAAAGAGAAGTGTGATAGATGAAAAATAATATATATATATATATATATAGACTCTAAATTAATACTCTATAAATTATTTAACTCTGTTAAATAAATTTTTTTTCTAGTCGCAAGTTAGTACCAGTAAAAAAAGTCGAACAAAATTGATAAAATAAAACTAATAAAAGTCACTTGATACATTACGTGAGATTAAAAGAGTTTTTGTTGTAGGTAATACAGTTTAAGATATTTTTTTTTTCCAGTAGTGATTGAAAATGGCAACAAAATTGGGACTTACATTGGTAACGATTATCATATCAGTCTCTTTAATTTAATTTGAGTATGTTATTAATTGTGTTTGAATGGTTGGAAATATTCAAATTTGGTTTTTTCGAATAAAGGAGATTAAAATCAAAACATATTTAAAATAAATTGAGTAATATAGGGTATTTATCCATAACATTTGGGAAAAATTCTCATTAAAATATGGGTAATTGTTCAATAATTACATAAAGTTTTTGTTGGTGGTCATTTTCGACCTTCCCGGACCAGCCCAATCGGCCCACCAACTTGGGCTGATTTCACAAACCCAACTCGTCTATTTGTTTAATTCTTTTGGGCCCAACCGGTCCAAAAGAATTAAACACATATCTATTTACACTTTTGCCCCTTTTGACAAAGGGGTCCACAGGTATTGTCCCATTGGGGACCTATAAATACTCCTTGATTCATTTATTGCATTTTCAATTTTTTCCACACTCTCGCTTTCTCTCTCTAAGTGTGGTAATAAATTACTTCTCTCTAGGACTGACTTGACCTTCGGAGTGCTAACCTCGTTTTTGCAGGTTCCAGTCTGGGTCGGACCGTGGGCTCCGTTTCCGGGATTTACCCTCGACAAGTGGCGCCGTCTGTGGGAAAGGTCCTCTCTTTTCCGGTTGGCCGAGGGCAAATCCAGTCGTGCTACGAGCAATGGTCTCCACCCGGACAAGACCCGATGAAGGGACAAGTCGCAGGCCGGGACTAAGATCGAAAGTTGTAGGAGGAAGTTCCCGCATATCCGCCCGATCCCGCGATGAACGCGGGGACAAGGGGGACGCCGAAGAAGCTTCCCGCACCAGCGATCGTACCAACGACTGCCAGGGTCGCTCCCGGAGGTCTGACGATCACAGGGGCGGTCAAGACCATGAATCAGCCGAGCATCGCAGGAGTCGGTCCCACCGGACCAGCAAGGAGGCAGGGAGCGGCAGAGAAACCTCCAAGCGTCTTCGCCCATCCCGTTCTCCCGAGCGGGGACCACATGATGACCGCTTCTAGAGATCCTTTGTCGGGAGATTCCCAGGGTTCGAGGAGCAGTTCAAAAAATTCGAAGACATGTACTACGAAGGCAAAGGCAAGGGCCCGGATGACAGTCTCATGTTCATAGGGGAAAGAAGAATTCCTCGGGATCGACATCAGTCTCAAGAGCGCGACCCTACCCCCACTAGACCTGAGCCGAGAATGGACCGCGAGGGTGTGTCGGATCCCCGACTCGAGGCCATACTCAATGGTAGAGAAGCGCTCGGAAGCCCTTTTACCGAACACATCCGATGTTGCCCGCGGCCGGCTAACTTGAAGCTCCCCACGGATATCCCGAAGTACGGAGGGGATACCTGTCCAGTCAGCTTCCTGGCCGATTACACTGCTGCCATGGACTTGCGGGACTCTCCCCGGGAGTTCTCCGCCAAGGCGTTGCCCACTTTCTTAACGGGTGCTGCCAAAATATGGTTTGATAGCCTGCCCCCAGGCAGTGTCACTTCTTATGCGGACTTGGGACGAAAGCTCCACGTGCGGTTCTTTTCCAGCAAGAGGGCCAAGCGCACCATTCACGACTTGTCTTCGGTCCGTCAGCGCCGGAATGAGTCCCTGGGGGAGTACTACGAGAGATTCACGAAGGAACTCATGATGATAGACCAGGTCGATGATCTGGTAGTACGGGTCGAGTTCATGAATGGCCTCTCCCCCTTTGGCGCGGGCCCCGCTTTGCCGAGCAAGCTCACGGCAAAGCCTCCCGCCACCACCCAAAGGCTATGGGAAGTAGTAGAAAAGGAGATCCGGACAGCTGAGTCCATGAAGAGGGCTAGGGAGGCCTTCGCCGAAGGCGAGAAGAAGAAGCCAGAGGCGAAGAAACTCAGCATTGGATCTCCGAAGTTCGAGTCCAAGGTCCCTATCCTCACTAAAACCAGGAAGGAAATCCTCCAAATTCACAAGAGCGAGTTCAAGCTTCCACCTCCGGGCAGGTCTCAAGATGAATCCTCGTCCGAGTGGTGCGACTTTCACTGGAGCAAAGGGCACGATACTGAGGATTGCCATAGGCTAAAGAAGGAGATCGAGGAGGGCCTCAAGGCGGGCAAGTTCTAGGACTGTGTCCAGAAGGGGTCTCAAGAGAAAGCGTCAGGCCGGCCCAAGAACCGGAAGTGGAAGAGGAACAAAGCTAAGGCCATCGACCGAACCCCCACCGGGGACGGGCCTAAGGCTCAGGATGGTGTTGATCCGGCACAGGCTCGGCAGATCTTGGCCGCCCCCGTAGGCGCTATCTTTGGCGCACCTCTGGGGGTTCAGAGTGTGGCCGCGCTCCGCAGGAATTCACGTTCCCGACCGCCGGGGGAGTCCGAAGCTAAACGCCTTCGTCCCGGGGAGGTGATATCTTTCTCGGAACAGGACTTGGTGGGCGGCTTTGAAGATTATTCCGACGCGCTTGTCATCACAGCTATAGTCGCCAACAGGGAAGTTCGGCGGGTGTACGTGGATAATGGCAGTGCGGTGGACATCATATACATTGATTGTTTTCAAAAATTGGGCCTCGATAAAAGTCTGCTCCGCCCCGCATCCATACCACTGGTTGGTTTTTCCAACCACACAATAATGCCTATAGGCATCATCAGTCTGGCCGTCACCGTAGGGACCTATCCCAAGGATCGTGTGATCTTAGTCGACTTCGCGGTAGTGGACGTCGTGGCCCCTTTTAATATCATTCTTGGGAGACCCTGGATGCCTAAAGCGAAGGCTGTTTATTCACCATACCATCTGGTCATGAAGTTTACGACCGAGGCAGGGATTGCGGAAGTTCGGGGAGACCAGCAGTTAGCCCGGCAATGTATGGTCATCGCCGCCAAGAAGGGGCGTGACTTTCTCCAGGAAAAGGCGACCGTCAGGTCCATCCAGAAGGCCCCGACCATTGAAGAAGAGGACCCCGTTACCGACGACCCTGGTCTCGTGGATGAAGAAGTCACCGACGTCCCTTTGAATCCTTTCGTGGAAGGAAGGGTCATTAGCCTTGGGGTGGCTTTGCCCCCTAGTCTTCGGGACCTGGTGATAGAATTGTTGAAACAGTTCGAAGATGTTTTCGCTTGGAGACCCAGCGACATGACGGGGATTCCCCCCGAGTTGGGCGTGCACAAACTCAACGTCGACCCTCGGGCCCGACCCATACAGCAGAAGAGACGGAAGATGGCCCCCGAACGCAACGCTGCCATCGATGCGAAAGTTACCAAGCTCTTAGCCGCATCCATCCTCAAGGAGATATGTTACCCTACATGGCTGGCTAATCCCGTTATGGTCAAAAAACCCGACTCTTCCTGGCGTATGTGTGTGGATTACAAGGATCTCAATAAACACTGCCCTAAGGACTGCTATCCCCTTCCTGCCATTGAACAGAAGGTCGACGCTATCTCAGGGTACCCAATACTTAGCTTTCTGGATGCGTATAAAGGGTACCACCAAATCCTAATGCACGAGGATGATGCTGAGAAGACCGCCTTCGTCACTGAGAAGGGATGTTCAGTTATGTCAAGATGCCATTCGGACTCAAGAATGCGGGAGCCACCTACCAACGGATGGCCAATCGTATCTTCGGAGGCCAGCTGGGGCGGAACATAGAAGTTTACGTGGATGACATGGTTGTGAAAAGCCGTAGGACGGACCTCGTGGTTGAAGATCTCCGAGAGACCTTCCAAACCCTCAGGTCGTCTAACATGAAGCTGAATCCTAAAAAGTGTGTATTCTGCATCGGATCCGGAAAGTTCTTAGGTTTTTAGATTTCTCGGAGAGGAATCGACGTAGACCCTTCGAAGATTCGAGCCATTCTGGACATGCAGGCCCCGCGTTCTGTAAAAGAGGTGCAGAAACTTACGGGTTCGATCGCAGCCTTAGGACGGTTCCTGTCAAAGGCGGCCGAACAGAACCTGCCCTTCTTCCAAGTCCTCAAAAAGTCTGATACCTTTGGCTGGACTGAGGTGTGCCAAAAAGCCTTCATCGAACTCAAGGAACATTTGAAGACTCTTCCAACCCTGAGTACGCCCGACCCGGGGGAAACTCTGATTTTTACCTGGCCGTAGGGGACTCTACCGTGAGTGCAGCATTGGTGCAGGAACATAGGGGAACGCATATTCCAGTTTATTACGTCAGTAAGGTTCTCCTACCTGCCGTGTCCCGATACACTTCAGCGGAGAAGTTGATATTCTGCCTTGTGACTGCTGCCTGAAAGCTGCGCCCATACTTCCAGGCACACCCAATCCTCGTTCTTACAGACCAGCCCCTACAGCAGATTCTCCGAAATTCCGACACGTCAGGATGGATGACTAAGTGGGCTGTGGAACTCGGTGAGCATGACATACAGTTTCGGCCTCGAACTTCAATCAAGGGTCAAGCCCTGGCCGATTTCCTTGTCGAAGTTCCCCGAGGGATGGAAGCCGCGGATGAAGAATGTCCTCAAGGCCCTCAAGACGCTCCCTCGATTCCCGCTGGATCGCAAGGTTAGACGCTGTTCGTAGATGGATCTGCTTCCAGGGAGGGTTCGAGTGCGGGGGTGGTTCTGTTCGATCCCCAGGGATCGGACATAGTCTATGCCATTCAGCTGGACTTTCCCACCACGAACAATGAGGCCGAGTACGAAGCGCTAATCGCGGGGCTTTCAATCGCCCGTGCCCTCGGAGTTCAAGAGGTAATGGTCTGCAGTGATTCTCTGGTGGTCGTCAATCATGTCCTCCAACTGTACGAAGCCCGGGAAGCGACCCTCCAGAAATATCTTCAAAGAGTCAGGGTGTTGGAATGCAGCTTCCGTGCCTTCCACATTCGGTACATTCCGGGGTCGCAAAATAAAAAGGTTGATGCCCTAAGCAAGTTGGCCTCTTCCCGCACCATACGCTTGACCCAGCAAATCCACATTGAAGTCAGGACACACCCAAGTATTCTGGACGACGAAGTCTTGCCCGTGGTAATTGACGAAGCCTCCTGGATGACGCCCTTCATTCAGTACCTCCGAACTGGGACATTGCCACCAGACCCGAAGGAAGCCTGGAGGATTCGGCTCAAAGCACCTAAGTATCTGCTCAGAGACAGGATCCTCTAAGAGCGAGGGTATCTGACTCCTCTGCTATGCTGCGTGGGACCGCAGGAAGCTGAAGTATTGGTGCGGAGCATGCACGAGGGCGCTTGTGGGGCACACACGGGTTCGCGGAATCTGGCCAAAAAGTTGATCCGCACCGGGTATTACTGGCCTACCCTGGCCAAGGATTGCTACGACCTTGTCTTTTGGTGCACGCAATGCCAAAGGCATGCTCCCATTCTGCGTCTCCCCACATGAGATGGTCCCAATTACCAGCCCTTGGCCTTTCTACAAGTGGGGCACGGACATAATAGGACCGTTCCCCGTGGCCCCGGGCAAGCTCAAGTTTGTGATCGTCGCAATTGACTATTTTCTAAATGGGTCGAGGCGGAGCCTTTAGCCTCCACCACCAGGAGAACGTGGCCAAATTCTTCTGGAAGAACGTAGTCTGTCGGTTCGGGACCCCGAAAGTCCTCGTCTCAGACAACGGAACCCAGTTTGAATCGAAGATTTTCTCATCCTGGTGTGAACAGCTAGGGATCGATCAACGGTTCTCGTCCGTGGCCCATCCTTAGGCCAACGGGTTGGCTGAGAACATAAACAAGGCCGTCCTCCAAGGCATGAAGAAGCGACTAAAGAAAGCCGAGGGGCTGTGGCCTGAGGAGCTGGCACATGTCCTTTGGGCCATCCGCACCACTATGAGAACGGCAACAGGAGCGACCCCTTTCAGCCTTGTCTATGGTATGGAGGCCGTCCTTCCAGCCGAAATTGAGGTCCCCAGCCCCCGGGTGGTCAACTTTGCAGAAGAAATGAACAAAGGCGAAGTCCGCCTGTGCCTCGATTTCTTGGATGAACGTCGAGACCTGGCCAAGGCCCGCGAAGCCAGATAGAAGCAGATCGTGGCCAAATACTACAATTCCAAGGTTCGGGCTCGGGACTTCGATGTCGGAGACCTTGTCCTCCGACGAAATGAGGTAAGCGCCGAACCAACTGGTAAGCTAGCACCAAGCTGGGAGAGGCCGTACCAGGTTGTGGAAGTTTCCCCCTCAGGAAGTTATCGTCTACGCACATGCGATGATGAGCCCCGTGCCATATCCGGATGGTGGAACAACCAGAACCTGAAGAAGTTCAATGTTTAAAGACCCCCGAATGCCTTTGTAATAGATATTAGCCCAGGAAAGATCCGGCACTTTTGGTGACTATATAAAACCTCCCGTGCTTTCCTACCAGCGTCATTTACAGAGCCGTCTCGACCCCAGTGGCCAACGGCACCGCGTGGCCTCCGCGGCCCGCGGAACCCTGACGTTCTCCGAGACCTTGGGGCATTTAGAAAGCCATCTCGACCCCAGTGGCTGACGGCACCGCATGGCCTCCGCTACCCGCGGAACCCTGACGGTCTCCGCGACCTTGGGGCATTTACAAAGCCGTCTCGACCCCAGTGGCCGACGGCACCGCGTGGCCTCCGTGGCCTGCGGAACCTTGACGGTCTTCACGACCTTGGGGGCATTTACAAAGCCGTCTCGACCCCAGTGGCCGACGGCACCGTGTGGCCTCCGCGGCCTGCGGAACCCTGACGGTCTCCGCGACCTTGGGGTATTTACAAAGCCGTCTCGACCCCAGTGGCCGACGGCACCGCGTGGCCTCCGCGGCCTGCGGAACCCTGACGGTCTCCGCGACCTTGGGGGCCTTTACAAAGCCGTCTGGACCCCAGTGGCTGACGGCACCGCGTGGCCTCCGCGGCCTGCGGAACCTTGACGGTCTCCGCGACCTTGGGGCATTTACAAAGCCGTCTCGACCCTAGTGGCTGACGGCACCACGTGGCCTCCGCGGCCTGTGGAACCTTAACGGTCTCCGCGATCTTGGGGGCATTTACAAAGCCGTCTCGACCCCAGTGGCTGAGGGCACCGCGTGGCCTCCGCGGCCTGCGGCACCGCGGCGGTCTCCACAACCCTGGGTGAACTGCATGGCCGTCCAAAACAAAGCGCCGTCACCCGGCGTCCGCAGATTATAGAATACGGAAGGCCCCCACGACCTTCCGTCGGGTACGATTCAATTGAACACCTACTGATCATTATAACAACAGTAATACGGTTGAAATATGAAATCCGGGGGAAGATACTCCTATCGATATCACCTCCGTCAAACGATAGCAACACGTCGGCAACAAAAAGAATTTCATATACACAACCGTAAAAACATGAATAATAATAATAAAATGAGTAAACAAAATAAATAAAGTAGTTGAGGTCGATGGTCAAAAAAGGGAGCTTAAATTTCTTAAAAATTTCATATACACAGCCCTCAGATCTATACACTTGACAAAAAACACATGGACAACTTAGCCTAATCACCTGTTCTTAACGAGACCCCCGACCCAACTCAAAGAACAAAGCGTCGTTCTCATATATCAAGCGTTCGGCCTCACGAGTTGGAGAAGTGGGCTCGTCTCGCATAGCTGGACAGGGTTCGGGCCACAATGCTGCGAAGTCATACTCCTTCCCCGTCTCCACGATGAAGGATATCGCGCTTTCCAAAGCTGTCCGAAGCTGACCGGCATATGTCCGAAGAGCCTCGATCTTATCAGAGGAACGATCCCACTTCACGGCGACCAAGGTGTAAGCCTTCCGGAGGTGTACCAGCATGCTCTCAAAGTAGTTTCGGGGGATAAAATCTTCCGGATCGGGTTCGGCTAAACCCTCGTCCTTCTTCCTCTTCCGTATCTTGGCTTCGAGTGTCCGAAGGCGATTGTTAGCCAACATCTTCAATTGTATAGAATTCTTCAGGTGGTCTTCCCAATAGGCCTCCGTATCCCGCCATAACTTATCCAACCAGTCGTTCTCAGCCTTCGCCTTGAGAACGGCCTTACGTGCCTCGTGCAACTCCGAGGCCCGGAAGGTTTGCAAAGCCTCTTCGAGTTGCCCTTCGAGACCTGACAGTCGCCCTCGACCCCTATCGACGTTCGGATCTGCCAAAGCCCCTCCTACGGCCGCATAAAGTGGAAAGGTCGTAGGGTCATGGTGAGGGTCGGGCAACTGCAAGTCAATCCACGGGATCCCAGAAGTTTCCCAGAGACCCGGGGTAGCGGGCAACCCTTGAGAGGTTCCGTCAGGATGAGAGGGGAAGTCTGAAGCCGTGCTCTTCCCCTGTAAGGAAGCGCGTGTTAGCAAGAAGCTGTATGGACGCGCATTCCCAAAGACAAAAACAAGTTTGCACTGAGGAACAGATGCTTATATGTAGACTGTAGACTTAAAATTTCCGTTAAGATAGTTCCGTTAAGATGGACACGGTGATAAATCCGAACGTGCGAAACGAGAGAACGGAGAACAAACATAAGTTTCATTTTTAAATAATCAAAGTTCAGACACAACGGGGAAAGCCCCGGAGACATGATTGCTAGGAATCCTAACCCTACGCGTCGTTCACCTTGTCCGTGGACGTTTCCCCTCCTCCTAGGCTGCCGGAGTTGTGCCCTTGGGGTGGAGACGCGGATGCAATTATCTCGGGTTCCTCCTCCGGTCCCGGTGGCGTGCTGGGAGGCGTTTCTGTCCCCCTCGGCATCTGAAAGACGAACGAGGGACTGCCCGGAATGTTCAGGATGTCCTCGGGCTTCGAAATAGAGGCGCAGGCTTCGGAAATCTGCTGCATAATAGGGAGACTGGAAAAATCCATATCCCGGAAGTGTTTCCGAGACTTGCACCGCAACCGCACCGCGGATGTCTTCCCTTTCTTGTCCCTGTCTGCATACTTTTCGAGGATGGGCCGGATGTTCTCATTCTTCTTTTGGGCCGCCTCGATTTCCATAACGACCTTTCTCGCCCCCCTTTCCATAGGAGGGTCCATAACATCGTTTATTCCGAGGGCGAACTCGGACGACCCCAGGTACCGCTGGACCCCTGCCAAGATGTACGTGTCCAGTCGGGACTTCGGGACACTCGTGGCCAGCAAACTTTCCATCTGAAGGCGGTGGGTCAGCTCCGCGTCCTCGAGCTGTGCCTTCGCCCTCGCAACCTCCTCTTCCAGGCGCTTCCTCTCCTCTTCCAGCCGCGCTCTTTTCCCTTCCAAGGCCTTGAACATGACCTCCGCGTCTCTGGCCCTGTTGGCCTCACTCGTGGCCGTCCTCTGAGCCGAGGCCAGCTGCTCTCCCAAACCCATGCACACGGACACAAACGTGTTGACTGCCTGCACGGCCTGCAATGGGGGCATCCTAGGTCAGCAAGGGAACACATTTACGGAGAGAGGACCCTTGAAGTAAAAATACAAGAACTCACCTGTCTCATGCCATCCTCCAGCCTCGCTGCTCCGGTCTCGGGCAACTCCGAGCATTCAACCCGAGGAGGGTCGAAGGTTAGTAGAGCGTGGCCCGCGGGTACGTCCTCAAATAAATCGGTACCCCGACCCGGATCTACATATCCTTCCTTCAGGAGGTCGTCGAGGGAGGATAACTCATGGATCGCTGGGAGCCTGAAAGACAGTGGATCCACCTCCACGACCTCCGAGACTCCCCTTTTCCTCTTCAAGTGACCTGAGGGTCGGCCGGAGGAGTCCCCCCTCCTGGAACTTTCGACGGGCGTCCTCGTCGTCTGCCCAGAGGATGCTGCCCCCGTCTCAGGTGGGGCGACCTCTCGTGGCCCTTCTTCGGCGTACTGCTCTTCCTCGTCTGAATCATCAAAAGCCAAATGTTTGCCCATCAAATTAGCAAATATACCTATCAACAGGAAAATAACCGGAGTTAGTATTCGGGTAAGATACCTTGATTACGAGAGTTGATCCGGTCGCTTAGCGACGCAATTTGCCTATAGGTATAGGTCTTCTTCCAGCCGGCTAATTTCTCCAAGTCCCTCCTCCGGGTTTCAATGTCTTTCTTATCCTTCTTGGTCCACGGATCCAAGCTGATTGTCCCTCCCTCATCCGACATCCACGGAAAAAGGGAGACAAAGTTCGCATCCACGTAGAAGAATCCTGACCTCCAATGTTTGGAACTCTCATTCTTTGCTACCAACTCCTTGGAGGGTCCATGCGGATTCTTGGTGAAGCTGAACCATCCGGGAAAGCTCTTCCCGCATCGGACGAGCTTGTAGAAGCACCTGAACAGGAAAATGTCTGGTTCCACCCCCGTCTTGTTGCACACGTGCACGAAGGCCAGGACTATGGTTATAAGATTCGGGGTGTATTGGGCCAGGGGTCGACCATAAGCCTCTACAATCTTCCTAAACATAGGCATTAGGGGAAAATGCAATCCGTATTCCAAGAACTTCTCGTAAACCGTAGTCTTTCCCTGAGGAGGAGTGTTGGCTCTCTCATGGCCTCCGGGCAACGTGGGGTTTACAGCCATAAGGCTGTAATAGCTCTCCAACTCACTCAGCCTGTCTTGGGTCAACGAACATTCTACGTCCTCTACCCTAACTACTTCCTTGGCCATCTAGTAAATCGAAGGAGCAAGAAAAAAAGGAAACTTACTTGTCTGTGGTCGGCTGAGATTTGCCCCCGTATACTCGCCAGCTGTAATTCCGATCTCTGAGCTGAGAAACGCCCTCGGTTACGAAATAGAAAAGAATGGAGGAGAGAAAATAAAACTTGAGTGTTCACGCCTGGGGGAGAAAATGAAGGAAAAGAAATGAAGTCCTGTGTCCTATGGGGCATATATATACCCCCCAAGGGATGCGAACAGTCGCATCGGTTACCGTTCGGTGCCATCATTGCGGCGCTTCATTCCATGAAATCCTGGGCGTCCATCCTGTTTGGGCGTAGAAGATCCCGACCGTTGGATCCGTAATAGTATAAGGATGGAAGGTTCTGGGTAGTGGGCTTTTCCGCCTGGGCTTTCGGTTTCTTTGTGTCAAGCCCAACCCGACTCTACTGCATTAGGCTGGACAGGGGCATTTGTTGGTGGTCATTTTCGACCTTCTCGGACCGGCCCAATCGGCCCACCAACTTGGGCTGATTTCACAAACCCAACTCGTCTGTTTGTTTAATTCTTTTGGGCCCAACCGGTCCAAAAGAATTAAACACATATCTATTTACACTTTTGCCCCTTTTGACAAAGGGGTCCACAGGTATTGTCCTATTGGGGACCTATAAATACTCCTTGATTCATTTATTGCATTTTCAATTTTTTCCACACTCCCGCTTTTTCTCTCTAAGTGTGGTAATAAATTACTTTTCTCTAGGACTGACTTGACCTTCGGAGTGCTAACTTCCTTTTTGCAGGTTCCAATCTGGGTCGGACCGTGGGCTCCGGTTTCGGGATTTACCCTCGACAGTTTTCATTTTAGAATAAATGAGAAAATGATACATTAGCTTTAGTCATATGCAGCAACATAGAAATGAATCTTGAGTTCTCTCTATAGTTTCTCTCTTATAATAAATTAATATATAGATAAAAATGTATTATGTATCAAGTTAACCTGTCGTTAAATGTTTCGAGTTCAAATTAGCTTGAGTGATACCGTAGATGTAGTGATGATGTTACATATGGTTTCAACATAGCCCAACTTAGTCAAAAAATAATAATAAGGAAAGAAAAAATATCTAACTTTCAACATTGTTTTTTCTTTTGGGGGTACAAAACAATTTCCACATTATCACGTAAATATTGTTTCTTGAAAAATGATAAAAATGCAGTGAGCATTTAAAGAAAGAAAATCTGCTTATTATCATCTCAAAAAGTTTCAAGTTGATTGAATCCTCTACCCAATTAACTTTGATTATTTGTTGACTTTGAATATTTGAACGAAACAATTCCAACCAAGACGCAACTGGTACCTGGGATTTCTCAGCATGACTAAATTCCTTGCATCCGTCATTTTGTCCGGCTTCAAAGTTAGAACGCGAATTGAAAAAGAACCTGTCATGTATTCTATTATCTTCAATAAAGATGATCATTTGGTCTCTGCAAAATGCATTAGACATGGCTCCAATATAATATAATTTTCAAAAATACTTTCATTTCAGAAATTCTAACCAAACTAATCGAGATTTATGTTTCTTGAAATTGTTTTGGGCCACTTTGAGATACTAATTGTACTTTACGCTGGTTAATAAAGAATATACATATTAAATTTATCATTCATATAAAATAGGGTTTTTCTTATTTCAATATTCTAAACAAAAATTTCTTACTTTTCTTTTTCTCTATTAACACAATAGAGGAAAAGAAAAGTAACCTTTGCGAGTGCTAGTTCACCGTGAATGCTAGTTCCCATTGTTTCTTTTTTCTCGAAAATGTTAAAGCATGATGGACATTGTGTGTGTGTGTGTGTTTTTTTTTTTTTTTTGCTTTTATTTCTGTCAATCGTATTCATCTTGCCATATAGCCAGATTTTGTTCGATAATCTGAATGCATTTCTCAATATCCGATCTTTTTAATCACCAAATAGAAATGTATCTACAACAAAACAATTAAAGACATAATTCGGTTAGTGCATTGGTATTTTCTATCTACATCAAATTTAAACAAAAGTAGTAGAGAATATAAAAAAGATATATGTTACCTAATCAAAAATGAATATATTATCAAGAAAAGCCAAATCGGCGGATAGATCATATGCAGCTTGAAACTCACATCTGCATATAAATTACATTAAATAATAACCAAATAAACATCAATCAAAAACTAAGTCCCAGAAAACCCACATAGTAATAGATATTATTGTGCTAAAAGTGTAAGAATATTACATTATGGAGGATCAAACCCGCTTGACACAGAGCAAGGCAGAATCAGTAAGAAAAAGATTTTTTTTTAAAAAAAAAAAAACTCACCCACGTCCTTTTTTGATTGGTAAAATGAGAGGTCAACCATCTATGAACTGTTCTATTTAGGAACAACAAAGTAAAAGCAACATTAAATCATTAAAACCATGTTTTCTTCGAAAAGATAATATCTTAAATGTTGATTTAACCATTTAAGTGACCGCATGTATGCGCCTTGTTGAAACTCCACTTTGGCATCGTATTTTTCCTACATGTAATAGAGCAATCAAACGCAAACAACCCAAAACTACCGCATCAATTATTCAAGAAGAAAATTTGCACATAGAACAGAGGAAACAACTTTAGAACTAATCGGAAATCGTACCTTTGGAATATGACCAGATTATGGTAGATATGGAACTAAATTTTTCCCTCGAAATTAAAAGATAGATGCACACGTATACTTTTATAGTCAGGGTAGAATAGGACTTAATGGTCAGGTTTTAGGTCCAGTCGGGGATTTTTATAAGGACTTGTTTTTGAATTTTGAATTTTACATTAATTAATTATTCCCTTATAATACCCCATATAATATCCTCTTACCTGATGTTTGAATTCAAAAATAGGTATTGATTGAAGATTTTGTGGATCGTGATTGAAAATTTTCTGAAATTAATTATTTATAAGTAAATATTGCCAAAAAATATATACCAAATATTTGGAAGATATTTATCATAAATTGGTTTGTCAATTAAAAGTTGTGGTATTTGGATGAGATTGGAAATTGATTTTCAAAAATAGTTTAAGTGGTGCTGCGTATGGTGAAATCTTAAAAATTATGGTGATTAAGTGATTGGTTTATTTTGGGCAAAGTTTGAGGGCTTTAACACAATTCTAGTTGCTCAGTACTGTACACAAAATCATTTAGTAATAATTTTGGAGATTATTTTAGGGAGGAATTGTTTATTTGGGAGGAATTGTTTATTTTTTTGAATTGAAAATCAATTTGTCCTCCAAAAAAATATTCCAATGCATTAAGTTGCATGATTGCCGTACATTAATGTTTTACCTTAATTTTTGAATGTGAGATCAATAGTTATTGGGTATATTTAATGTTGATTAATTATAATAATTATTAAAATGAATGTGATATCGTATGCTATAACTAATATTTTCTAAGGACTATTAGCTAAATGTTGAAATTTTTTTTGGTCTAAATTTTGAGAAAATACCACGTTGGATTTTTTCCTATGTGGCACTTTAGAAATCATTTTTTGCTTTCTCTCTCTGATTTCTCTCTTAGTATAATATACTATAGATAGCAATTTTTTTAATCATTTTAAAATTATCGCTTGTGATATATCCACCATTTATTGAGCTAAGGTTTGGGCTAATATTGAAAAAGTTTTATTTCGGTAGTAAAAGATTTTAAATGTGAAATTTTTGAAAGTTATTAAAAGTAAAACTACTTTTCCTTTGGTATCAAGACAAAACTTTAAATTCGAACTTGGGAATAACCAAGTTATACTATTTTTTTCATTTTATTTTGATGATAATTGTTTTTTTTTATTTTTCTATATAAATATTTGTCTGATGACATAAGACAAATTTTTCTCTAGTGACATGAAAGAAGAAAAAGAAAAAAAAATCAAACATAAGGATTTACAAAAGAGGAAAAAGCCAAGTTTTGATCAGAAAAAAAACGTTTTGATGATCGAATGAAAGATATTAATATAAATGGGATTTGAAAATTATAGGGATCACTTATTCCAAAAAAAAAAAAAAACTATTTATTATGTGGTGAGATGACTTGTAAAGTTTTAATACATGGAACCTTATGTGTCAACTGCCACATGTCAAAAGGAGATGTTTAAGATATAGATACCACTCATGTGCAATACAAAAAATGAAGATACTATGAATAATAGTGAAGGCACCAAGAAAATGCAGAATAAAGATTTTTGAGACATTAACAACCTCTCTATTAAAAGCCTAAAGAACCATTAACACCAAATGTTGCCCTTGGCTGACTGTCAAAGGAATCAGATTTCTAACCATCCATCAGAAATCCCATTCAAATATCTAGAAATCAGTTCTGAGAGCAATATATTCGTGGTCGAATTTCAATCTTAAAGAGTGAAGAAGGAAAAGATGTCAAATTAGGATGACCGTTGGGATTAACTAAAGAAGGAATAAGATGCTAATAATCCAATGTAACTTAAATCCAAAAGTGAAATGAACAAGACGAAAAGGCCAAACCAAGAGATTGATCGGCCTTCTTCCACTTAAATTTGTAATCTAAATAGACGCCAAAAAAGGAAACCAACTAGGAACCCAAAAATGTCCGAACTGCATGAACACAAAATCCCAAAGAAAAAAAAAAGCAAAAAATAGCAACCAGTGAGGATGAAAGAAAGAGACACTGGTGAAGATTGATACGTGTACAGGGGAAGATGGATTAACAATGCGCGAAAGACACAAACTACCCTGATGGAGACCATCGAGCTATAAGAGAACTAGAGGATGATTAAAAGAGAGAAGATGAGTTCGTAAAGGTTGTGAATGTAAGTGATGAACCAATTATGAAGAATCCTTATATTAGGGATCCACTATCTAAAACAGTTGGCCTAATCACTCATTTAAGATCTAAGACCGTGAAGATTCTTAACAATCTAGTTATGTGTACATGGGCTAAGGAGATGGTTAAGTGTGATGGATACAAGCCCAAGATTGTTAATGTATTACAAATTCTATCAAATGGACTCATAGACCTACATGGAGACTCAACTCACGGCCCGTGGAAGATCCAAAAGCCCATAGCCGCACCTACTATGATTTGCGCGCCCTAAAACCCTAGCTTAAGGGTTAAGGTAGTTCAAATCCTTCAATTCCTACATTATAGGGAGGGATTCAACACCTTCTTTATTAAGTTATCTATTTTTGGCAAATAAATACTCTCTAAGGCAGATGTTGGTTGAGTGGAGCTCAAGAAAGAAGATTACTTCATCACCAAGCTTTGAGGCATGGAAGAAAGCTTCTTTTTGAAAATATCTCCTTAGTAATAGGAGTTTTACTTTTAATTCACAGTTAGATCTAATGTATTAGGTCTATGGAAGAGTCTAGATTTGTTTTCTTGGTCACAAAGAAAACTAGGAATTAAAGAGACCAACTTGACTTTGAATTCGTAGAATTAGAGAAAGTGTACTATTTGTTCTCTAGGAAATTCGGCCAACCACCCCTATAAAAGGGAGAGTCACACCTCAAGTTCTATGTACTCAGTTGAATTGAATTTTTGAGGTTTCAACCTTTTTGAGTTTTTGTTCTTGTATAGAGCAAATTGTTTAGTTGTTACTTTGAGTAGTGACGATCGTTAAGACTAATCTATTTTTTGTGGTTTGCGAAAAAGTGGCGTCTATAGCAATGTTTTCTTCTAGTTTGATACTTTTAGGGTTATAGATCAATATCTATTAGTTCTTCTCATTAGATAGTAAAAAGGACCTTCTTGAAATTCAACTGTTCAATTCATCGGATTGAGTTAGGTCATTGGTTCTTTGAACTCGTGAATTGATCCACATGAGATCAAATAACATCCTATTTTTGCGTCTCTGGTATTCAAGTAAGTATTCGAGTTTGTCGAATTTCCGCTGCATACTTTGTTCAATTCATTATCAAAGTTGATACTTGTTTAAGCATTGGTTTTGTTCTTGAGTTGCTATCATATTTTTGGTTATCAGACCCACCTTTAGTTTATACCATCGTGGTTCTAAACTCAAATTGTGTGTCTTTCTTTTCAATTTTGTTTTTTCGAATTTTCTTCTCCGAAAAGGAGGAAGTATTAGTCGAAATTTGAGTTTTTCACCACTTAGATAGTTCATTTTTTGTGTTCTTCATACTTATGTTACAATATTCAAGTTGCTCAGAATCATATACACCCTTTGGTCCAACGTTATAGTGTTGACTGGTGGTTGATCTTGTTTGGTTTGGATTGATTGTTGTGACGTCGTTATTGTTGTTGGTGTTTCGACCGTCCAAAGAAAAGAAAAAGGATGAGGGTAAATCTAAACCCTAGTTTCGGCCACAAGTTAAAAAAAAAAAAGAATACGAAGAAGAAGAAGGAAAGTTCATTAAAGAAAAGGAAAGAATAAGAAAAGAAAGAAAAGGAAAGTATCTCAAAAAGGAGAAAAAGTAGAAGCAAAGAAAATATATTTATTTGGTGGTAGAAAACTTACCTTGATTAGAATTTTCTTTTCACACTTAAAAAGGTAATTTCCAAATTTTGTCTCCCTATTTTCAATTTTCGGCCATATATACCGAATTACCATATCTTAGGAGACTTGTGGAGCAAGTAATCTTTATTACTTAAGAAATAAGATAAATATTCTTTGCGTAGTAAGGATCCTGATTTTTATCTCTGATAGTTTATATACAAGAACCTTAACTCTCTTGTCTTTGTCTATCTTACGTGTTAAATCATTCTCTGTGCTATAGAATTGTTCTTTAAGTAGGTTTACAAGTTAAGTTGATTGTTTTTGCTCATTGTGTGTGACCTTGAATGATTGTACTTAAGCCAGAACTTGAATTACAAAAGGTTGAGAGGAAAAAGGTTTCAGTGTTTACTATATTACTTTGGGAAAAACCATAAAGCCCATCTAATGAGAGAGAAAAATAATTGGTGAGTGACATCTTAAGAGGGAATATTTGGTTAGGGGAAGTGAGGTAGGTTTTGTATTAATTGAGAAAAAGGAAGTAACGAGTTTTGGAGTCTTAAAGTACTTAGATGAAAAACTTTGATGGATTGAAGGTGATTATTCTTAATTAATATCTTTGAATGATAGAATTGAGATTTAAGAGCTGCACATTTTCAGGGATAATGTGAACTAGAGATAGTGTAGCAACCTAGGAAGCTAGGATTATAGACCGTTCTATGATCGTCTGTTGCATTCTTAGTTATCGTGATGCGTTAACAATACTTTTTTTAAGTGTTAGCTATTTAAGGATTGAGGGCTTATTTGTCCAACTGGTTAGTAAACATGATTTAGCTGCTTCAATCCAGATAATGCTCTCTGCGCTATATTAAGAATGATTTCTTTCCTGAAAATGATCATAAGGTGTTTTTATCTCATTTGTTACTCATAGGCTATGAAGTTTTGTCGATGGATTGAAGCACCTTTACACAAACATATTGGACAAGGTTAGCAAGATTTCATGTTGCTTAATCATTCTTGTTAAATCAAAGGTTTCCTGTGGTGGTACATACAGGAGTAATGTCCAGAAACAATTTGAATTCAAGAAGAAAGGGTTTGTGTTTATATGCAGTATCTGATTGAGTTGTATTTTCAATAAAATTTGAGGTTGCTAGTTTTTAAGTCATGTTGCTACTCAATTTCGAGCAGTTAATTCTAAGTTGTTGTGGAGCTAGATTTTTGTCTCCCAAGAGGGCCGAGAATCTTCGATAAAAAACTATCATTTACTGTCCTTATAGAACAACTAGAAATGTCACATAAAAACTGAGTTGTCCAAGTCTCCAAGAAGTAATCTTTAAATGTGGTATCAAGTATCTCGAGGTTTTGAGATGTTCCAAGATGCTCACAACTAAAACCTTCGGATACTTTATTGGTTTTATATGATTTAACGAGTTTAATGGCTGGTTTGTCAGTATCTGATTACTACAACTTAAGCAACCCTTATTTGGACTATAGGCATGATTTCTTGCTCAAATGAAGGCTCGTACCCGTACCTAAGACTCCGTAAGCCAACATGTACGGTTCCATACATCTTTTTTTTAAAGGAGAATCCAGGGCGGTACCTGGCCGGAGGATCCCGATTTTATTAATTAAACGCAAAGAGTTACACAAGACAGTGCTTAAGACTTACCCAATAGAAAAGAAATCGTCTCACAAAAGTTTTCCAAAAACTCTATAACGATTTCTGAGCAAACTAGAGCTATGAACCGTCTTACAAAAATTTTACTAAAAACCCCTGACAGTTCAATTCTGAAAAAGGATACTATGAACTGTTTTACAAAGATTAAGTATAATCCCACATCAGTTCTATAGTTTAAAAATTCCTGACCTAAAGACATTCTAAAAAATCTATGATATCCTTATCTAATTCTGAGGTGTAGAAAAGATCGTTGGTCTAGCATTATTAAACCACGAATCTTATGTGGCA
Organism: Oldenlandia corymbosa var. corymbosa; assembly: GCA_949775105.1. Classification (NCBI taxonomy): domain Eukaryota; kingdom Viridiplantae; phylum Streptophyta; class Magnoliopsida; order Gentianales; family Rubiaceae; genus Oldenlandia; species Oldenlandia corymbosa. The sequence goes on from OX459123.1 coordinate 6,747,123, forward strand.
TTGCCAGATAAGAATCATAGTTTATATGTATACCATTTGATCCCATTTTAGCAAGTAAATCGGCATCTGCATTGATTTCACGGAAATCATGTTGTATTACATAGAGCCTCCTCCTAAGAATATTGAATATCTCTATTAATTCTGCATAATATTTCCATGGGAAATCTTTACCTTTAAGGAGAAGATCCACGACTACTTTGCTATCTGATTGCACTTGGACTTCTGAGAGATCTTGCATTTCACAATATCTGAGCCCTTCAAGTATTCCTTGAATTTCAGCCTTGAAAATGAATTCTAGACCTAGGTGACTGCATGCTGCATGAATCAATCTTCCGTGCTCACCTCTAACCACATAGCTCCATGCTGCTTCACCTGGACTTCCTTTCGCAGATCCATCCGTATTTAGGATAAAATTTCCAGGGACAGCGAGAAGGTCTAGCATAAATGCAAAATTTAAGGACCGTGTCGGACAGAGGCAGCAATCGATTGAAAAATCTCCAACAAAAGAAAGAAATTCGGGTTGGAACCCCTTTATTCCACAATGATTTTATCCAGAAGTTGCCTTGTTGTTTATCCCGCAAAACATGATTAGCTGAGGCGATTGAGAAATTGTTTGAGATGGTTGCCAAATGAATATGTCTTGTTCATTTGAGGATCGGAAAGAGGCAGCTCGGTCGTTCAAGAAAGTAATTTGCGTGCCTGTCAACCAGTCTGTAATTGCCGGCATGATTTGTTGATGATCCTCAAAAAATTCTTTGACTGAGAGATGCAATAGAGGTGGTTGAGGTTGCTAGTTCATTCTGCAAAAAACACCAAGTTCAGACCATTTATCAAACCAAAAAGAAACCATACCTTGACCCAAACGAATCTCCGTATTAGCTGATGCCCAATCATCAATTTTGACAATTTGACGCTAACTTGTAGTTCGGTTCCGCAATGTTATTGACAAAGAAGCCACAAATTTTGCCCAAATTCTAGTTATATTTTTGAACTTCCACCACAACTTAGCAGCAAACGCATCAATAACATCCTTAAATTGCCGAATGCCAATTCCATTTTCTTCTGTCAGGAAAGATAATCATCGCCATGATCTCCAATGCCTTTTCAGACCTTGATCCATTTCACCCCGTTAAAAATTTTGACATCTTGTCTCTAGAGCCTGAAAAATATTCTTTGGTGGCTCAATTGCAGCAAAAGTGTGGAGAGGGATAGAGGAAAGCACATGCTGGATCAGGATCAAACGCCGCCCACTTGATAATAACTTGTTAATTAAAAAATTCTGCATCTAAGGAATCAAGTAGATATTGAAAGTGGCTGATCACCTTTCTCCCTTTGAAGATTCTGGAACCTAAATATCTCATTGGAAGTGTACCCTTTTACATCCCTAGTATCCTTTGAACCCGTAATACTTGATCATCGCTTGCACCTTCGGAGATTAGAAAATCACTTTAGTTTCTGTTGATTTTTTGGCCCTTTGCTAATTCATAAATCTGAAAAAATTATTCAACGCCTCAAGTGACCTTTTAGAGCCTTTAGTAAACACAATCAAATCATCCGCATAGCTCAAATCAGATATTGGTAAGGATCTCGCCGGCATTCCAACATTCGCAACTCGACCCGAAGAAATTAAAAAATCTAATCTTCTCATCAATGCTTCCGACACTAGAATAAAAAGGTATGGTGATAAAGGATCACCCTGTTTAATACCCCTAGTAGCTTGGAAAAAAACCCGTTGGACTGCCATTGATCAACACCGAGAACCAACTGCCACCAAGATTATTCAGAATGAGTTTTACAAAATGGTCGTGAAAGCCGAAAGTTGCCAAGATTGCTTTGAGAAAGCTCCAAGATACTCGGTCGAATGCCTTCATCATATCAACTTTTTAGAATGATGTTCCCTCCAAACGTTTTATTATCCAAAAAGTACCAAGTCCTGACTGAGGAAAATGTTATCCATGATATCTCTTCCAGCCAGAAAAACCGATTGTTCCTGTGAAATAACCTTGACAAGTAGAGATTTCAGCCTCTCCGTCATGATTTTGGGAAAAACTTTGTTAAGGAGATTGCACATGCTAATTGGGCGATAATCCGCAAAGCTTGATACTGACGCCTTTTTGAGAATAAGAGTAATTAGAGTGCTTCCTATAGCTCGCGGAAGAGGTGATCCATTGAAGAAATCTTCACAGGCGGACAGAAGATCATGGCATATTATACCCCAACAATGCGTATAGAAAAAACAGCATAACCATCAACTTCGGTGCACTTGTCGGATCAAGGTCAAAAAGTGCCTGTTTAAGCTCATCCATCGTAACTCGTCGTAGTAGCTGTTCATTGTCTTCACTCGTAATGAGTTGAGGAATATGTTTCAACAAGCATTCTTGTGCTTCATTTCTTCCATCAGGAACATCATCAGTGAGCAAAGTTTGGAAAAAATCCACCGCCTCTTTTTCAATGTCAGAAACTTCATTCAGCCATTCTCCACTCATAGATTGAATTATATAGATGCCTTGTCTTGCTTGCTTTTCTTTCAACGACGCATGAAAAAAGGCAGTGTTGGCGTCTCCTTCCTTCAGCCATTTCAACTTCATTTTTTGGCGCAAAAAATCATCATGCTCACGCAGCTTAGAGAGGAGTTTAGCTTTAGCTTCTTGCAAGTGAGTTCTATCAACTGGATCAGCCTAAGCTTCATAGATTAACTCCTTTTGCTGAACATCATCCTCCGCCTCATGCAAATTTTGGAAAACATCTCCAAAATTGGTCATGTTCCATGCTTTCAAAAATAGCTTTAGTCTTTTTAATTTTAAGGAAAAAGATAGCATTCCATTTAATCCAGTTCCCTGCTCCTAGTTGGTGCGAACCAAGTCGAGAAATTCCGGACGTCATATCCACATATTTTGAAATTTGAAAGGTCTCGGCTTAGTATCCAATTCCAAACTGAAATGATATAGAATCGGACTATGATCTGATTGCACCAGATTCAAATGTTGAATAGTAACCTTTGGAAACTTCGACAACCATTCTGAAGAAAAAAGGATTCTGTCCAATTTTTTGAGCACACGACCATTAGAGAGATTCCCTTCCCAAGTATAATCTGACCCCAGCATTTGAAGTTCCACCAGGTTACAATCCATGATCAAATCATTGAAGCCGTCCATAGATGATCGTTCTGGTTCCGAATTCCCTTCATATTCATCCATAGAATGGTTTCAAACATCCTAACCCTGCAATATGTTGCAAAGACTTTACGTGTCTCTTTTGGTGGTTTGCAGCAAAAAAATGGAGTAAGAAAGTTGTTAATACTAGTTCCTGTGTTCAGAGTTAGATAATGGTGGGAATAACTAAATAAAACAATGAAAGTATATTCATACACACTGGTGTTGTGCCCAAGGATTGTATTCAAAACTGGAAAATATTAGTCTTAGGCTAAGCTACCTGGACTTGGTACTGGTGTCGGGCATATGGATCCTGGTGTTCGAGACACTAATTCTTTTTAAATTTATGATATGGGGATACTTGTACGAACACAGATACTAAGATATGTTTGTTTATATGCATTGTATGATTTTAGCATTTTATAAAATTTACTTGAATTAATACAGATATGTGGAGAAATTCACTAACCATAATATTTGAATAAATTTAAATGTGATTAAAAAACCGGAGATGTACTAAATAAATAAATATATATACATAACAAAAAAGAAATACAAATGTAACATATTATTCTTTTTCGATTTAATACTCTAATAATATAAAAGCCAAGCTCATTATCATAATTTACCCCAAATAATGGTTTCTTTTCTTTAAATCGAGTAATAGCAGATTTGGGCTTTCTTATATTAAAAAAATACATTCTGTTTTTGAATTCGCATCTACAAAAACTATGATACGAAAGTTGAAATGTGAAAAATGAATAAGATGAAATAACTGTAAGAGTCACAATATAATTTTTTTAGAGAGAAAATAATGAAAAAATAAAAGGCATCAGCCTTTTAATTCACATGTGTGACAATAATAATTCTAAAATTAAAATAAGGAAAGTAACAAATTTTTTTTTTACATGTATTGATTGATAAGAGAAAAAATTTATTTCTTTCAAAAGAGAAAATAATGGAAAAGATTAAAAAACTTCCGTTTTTAATTCAAATGTCTGAAAATAATAATTCCTTAATTGAAATGTGAAAAATAACTAACTCTTGTTTTATATGTATGAGTTGATAAGACAGACAAAATTTAGTACTTTTAAGAGAAAAGTTAATTTAAAAAAAATCAAAAGTTATTCGTTTTTTAATTCACATGCGTGAGAATGATATTACCGAAATTAAAATATGCAAAGTGAACAAATCTTGTTTTAGATATATGGGTCAATGAATATCAACAAAAAATTATGAGGATGATACAAATCAATGTATTTTTTCTCTCAAAACCTAGAAAACCCAATATCTCTAATCATTATTTTCTCCTCGACTTCTTGGGTGAGAAAATGAGATGTTTAGTAGTGTTTAATTATGAAAAGGAAAGGTCGATCAAATTAGAGTTCGGCTACAAATTTCAATGGACCAGTTCAACCTGGGAATGAACCAGCCCTTTGTCATTATCTTTCCATTCCTTCTTTATTTCCTTGTCCCCTTCGCCAATTAACCCTAACTTCTTCTGCTTTGCTAGTTTTGCTCATTTCTTGTCAGAAACTCCGTTAGCTTTGCTACAAGATTATTTGTTGTGATAGAAAATCATTTTCTCCTGATCAGAAATTTAATCTCAAGAAACTACAACGATACTACTCGATAATAAGTGGAAGTACAACGAAATCGATTCCGGTGATCCCATTCGATCTTTTAGTTTTTATTTGCTCGTATAGGATTCATTTATATCAAAATCTTGGAGCTTAAGGTACAGTATTTTTTCCATGTAGATTTGGTTTCCAAGCCTCCAAAACAACTCACACACTAGCAACAACTCACAACAACTCACCGAATTAAAGGTTGCATTGAAGACAGTTTATTCATGTTCCATTTTAATTCACTATTTTTAGTTTTCTTTGAGTTTTTTTTTTTTTTTTTTGGTGACTTGATCGTTAGTGGCGTGCTCTTTAATTACTTCTGTCTATGTGTGTGTGTGTGTGTGTGCTCTTTTTTTCCCTCTTCCTCTGTTTTGTGAGTTTGGAAGGCCAGAAAGACCAAATTTGTATTGTTAAGAGCATTCACATACTGAGTTAGTAAGTTTTAGAATACGACCCACAATAGTGACATTGTATCTTCTATGATGAATAAAAGATTAGTGACATTGTATCTTCTATGATGAATAAAAGATTAGTGACACTAGTAGTTTTCTATAGTTTCTTTCTGTATGCCTGAATGTAAATAATTTGGTTACATATATTATTAATGCGATTCAAGGACACAATAGGTTAATACTTTTTGTTTAAAATTTAATTTGAATCAGTAGGAATCATTATGTGGTTATTCATAGAATTTCTAGTTATTTTTGTTTTGTACTGCATGTTACCCATGTGACTTGTTTACATACGGTTTCTGCTAATTTTGTAACAAGGCAACTCATTTTCTTCAATTGAGGAAGTTCTTTTTATTGCCAATGGACAGTTCCAGGAACTTATAGGATGCTACTACATTTAACTGCCTGAATTTGAGATTATGTTTTGAATTTCTTTTCATTTTCTCCCTTCTTTTGCTGAACTAGTTAGTTGGATGATGATAGGGAATTAGGACCCGATGATAATGTTGCGGTCTATATGTATGCATAGTAATATCTAGTCCTATTATAAAAGCTCATTGGTTCGTTTGTTGTCAACATCAAGTTTTGTTATCTGGGACAATTTTGTCATTTCAGGTATAACACTAATTTTAATTTTCACGTCCCAAAGCCTACACTGTTCTACTCCAGTGATTTATAGCTCTACTAGTTATTGTTTCTCAGTTTTCACCTTCCAAAGCCTAGGCTGTTACTCTGCCACTTGCGTCCGACCATCACTGTAGATAAAAACGTCACCTTTTTATTTTCAAAATTAAGTCTTTGATTAGATTTATAAAAATCCTCGAAGCATGAATATTCTATAGGGATTTTCTTTTTCAGGATAACTTTAAAAGATACCTAAGCATACAAACGACTCTGCTTCTAATCAGACTGATGGTAAATCAAAAAAACATATCTAATTGTTTTTCTGGTATTGAAAGAACCGATTGTTTGCTTGGAAGTTGGCCATTATTTGTTTGATACTAATGAAAATATCCTTTTATTTTATGATTTTATTGATTTCAATGCAGAGTAGTTGATTGTTCAAATTCAATTATCCTACCCAATCTAGCAATTTTTTTAACTTCTATTTTTTTAGAATTATCGATTCAACAAAGGCTGGTGAGGAAAATAAAAATCCCCTTCTGCATAATAGTGTTAAACTTGCTTATACTCAGTCATCCACTTGTTTGATTAAATGCCTAAAAGAAAATGAACTTTATCTTTTTACTTCATCATCACTATTGCAACTATCATAGGAGTTGTAGCTCTGACCCTTTTCGGTTATTCCACATTGAACTTGTATGAATGATAATTATATCATTGTTTTCTTGATTTTGGGGCAGCAAAGACTCTTCTACCATGATCTATTTCTTCTTTGGAACTGATCATGATCTAATGCTTTATTCCCAAGATACTTGGACTGGGTAATGGTGTCGTACATTGGTATGGATCTGGGTACAACACGGGTACAGACACTGGTATAGGTTTGTTTATATGCATTGTATATTTTTTATATTTATAAAAATTACTTAGGATTAATATATGTATATATAGAGGAATTTACGAACCAAAATGTAAGAATAAATTTAAATGTGAATAAAAAATTGGAGGTATTAAATATATATATATAGACACACACACACACAGATAGATATATATATATATATATATATTGGAAGCACTACGGTACAGTCTACTGAATGGTTCAGTCATAACTTGATAGCCGTAGGATGAATGTAAACAATAATATCCATTACATTAAAATAAGGTGTACTGAATTAAAGATACACCATTTACACTACATAATTAACTAGATAACTGACAACTTACTAACAATATTACTGACAATATCATGTTAACTCAGGATTTGTGTCAATTTCTTAATAGGAAGGTGATTGGGGATAACATAATTCTCAAAGTGGATATGATGAAGGCATTTGACCGAGTGTCTTGGTCTTTCTTGGCTAGGGCTTTGCAAGGTTTTTGTTTTTTCGCAGCATTTTATTGATCTAATTCTGAACAACTTGAAGGAAAGTTGGTTTTCTATTTTGATTAATGGAGCTTCGGCAGGGTTTTTCCAAGCTATGAGGGGAATAAAACAAGGTGATCCGCTCTCTCTATACTTATTTATTCTCGTTTCTGAGGCAATGACGAGGAAATTGAATGCACTCCGCAACTCTAGACGTCTCGCCACTTTTGGAGCACCGGTTGGGTCTCGAATAGTTTCTCACTTCTGTTTTGCTGATGATTTGATTATTTTTACCAAAGGGTTGGAAAGTTCTCTTCATACTTTAAATGGTTTGTTTGAAACATATGTGAAGGCTTCGGGGCAGAAAATCAATAGGCAAAAAAGTGTTTTTCTTGTCTCTAATAATTATTGGTCAAGTCGAATTGAAGGGTTTAAGCGGGTTTTGGATATGACGAAGGGCACTTTTCCCTTTGTTTACCTTGGCTTCCGGATTTATGTGGGGCGCAGAAAGGCTTCAACGTTTTAGTTTTTGCTAGACATGATTGATCAACGGGTTTTAAGCTTGAAAAATAAACTTTTAAAATCCTGTTGGAAGATTACTTTTAATCAAACATGTCTTGAGTGCAATTTCGATTTATGTATTTGTGGCAATACCTCCAACGAAGTCGATTCTTCGGGCAATTGAGAAGCGTTCCCAGAATTTCCTTTGGGGGGGGAGTCAGATGGTAAACAAAAGAGACATTGGCGGGCCTGGAATGGCCTTACCTACCCAACAGTTGAAAATGGTGTCGGTTTGCGGGGATTTGATGATGTAATTGCTGCTTTTTCTTCCAAGCTGTGGTGGAAAATTAATCAGAGGACTGGCCCTTGGAGTCGATTCTTGCTTTCTTTGTCCGCAACGACGAGAAGGAAGACATCCTGGAAATGGATTGAACATGTACATCTTCGTGCAAGCTCTCTCACAACTATAATTGTCCGCTGCGGTAACAGCTCCTTTTGGCATTCCAACTGGTCGCCGTTGGGAGTTCTCTGGGATGAAATGGACTTGATTCCTCCTCAACCGAACCTTTCTATCAGACAATGTTTTGATATGAAATGTCAATTAATTTAGGAATTTTCGGGTGTCTTGCAAGCTGATGTGGTTGCAGCTATAGAGGCCATGGAATTGGAATTTGAGGATGGACATGATATTCTTGTTTGGAAGCCGGAGACAACGGGAATTTTTACTGTTAAGTCGGCCTATGAACACTTGCGGAAAAAGAGAACAGTAGAACCAATCTTGAAGAATTTTTGGCATTTGCGGATTCCTTTGCGGTTTTCATGGTTTATGTGGAAATTGCGCAATATGCTTCTACCTTTTCCAGAGGTCTTGCAGAGGTTTCAACTTCAGGTTCTTCCCTCCACTTGTCCTCTCTGCCACCGGCATGAAGATAGTGCTCAACAGTGTTTACGGGGTGCTCTTTTTCTCGGCAAGTATGGAGTTTCTTTGGTTTGCTTTTTGGAGTCGATTTGCGCCATGCTCATACGTTGGATGAGACACTGCGTGCTTGGTGGGGGCAAGGAAGTTTACAACTGCCACTATGACATTGAAGATGTTGGTTCCTTGTCTCATAATTTGGGAGTTATGGAAAAGTCGGAACAAGGCTTTCCATGACGGGACTGTGGACTCTTGTGCAACAATCATACATCGAGTGTCGTCAAATATTTCTGATTTCTTGATTACCCATTCTTTCCCATGTAAGTCAGTATCGGAGTTGGCTTTTCTAAAGCAACACTTTCATGTTCAAGCTAGCAAGGTTAAGAAGCGTTTATCCACTTCTGTATGCTGGAAGCCCCCTGATTTGAATTCCTACATTTTGAATACGGATGGCTCTACCCGTCATCAAGCAGCTGGCTATGGGTATGTTTTTCGCGGTGGTGGGGCACTTTTTATTTTTGGGGAATTAGCGTTTATTGGTGATCGTGACAATATGGAGGCTGAAATTGCGGGGTTGCTTTTCGGCTTAAGAAAATGTGTGTTGTTGGGTTTGCATCTTGTTCTAGTACAATCTGACAACATGGTATTGGTGAACCTATTGAAGAAGGGTAAAGGGTTTCTGTGGAGGCATATACAATCACTTTGGGAAATTTCGGCTATCATTGAGTGTTATTCAATCACAATTGAGCACATTTTCCGTGAAGCTAATTTGGTAGGGAACAATTTAGCTAAATCTGCTTCGGAGGGAAGTTGTGTCATTTTCCAGAATTTAGGTGATCTTCCTCTTGTTGTGAAAGGGCTCTTGGTTCTTGATCAACAATCTTTCCCGTACATTCGAACTAGACTAGTTTAGTCATTTTGTCTAGAGAAGGATTGATAGATTTTGTGGTTTTTTTCAGCTTGATATACTACTATTTGTCTGTATCCTGGTAAGTCTTAAGCACTGCCAGACCTTCGACGTATTTTAATAAAATTTCTGGGAGGTGGAACTAGAGAACTATATAGTATATATGTTCATCCCTTGAGTAGACCCCTTGGGTGCATTATACTATAAAGTACTGGTCTCATCAAAAATTTGCCTCCCTTGAGTTTTTTTGAGTACGTTGGGACCTAAATGCCAATCTGACCCTTATGTTTCTTGATAGAAAAAAAAAACTGACAACTTATCAAACTAGTTGCAAATAGTGATTAAAAAAAAACAAAGGAGAAAAAAAGTAACAGCCACCTTCAATGGCTGCAATTCGCCGTTCAAGCATAACGAAATAACTAAATCCTAGTTCGTTGATCTCTACACTGAGTTTTATATTTACCAGGCAGCTCTTGGGGGTAACGTCCTCATTACTCCCACTAATTTTAGTGCTAATAACATTTCAAACTTCCAAAGCCATAAATACTCTTTAGAAAGGCTCTAAAATATTCTTTCTTTTCTGCTACTTTAAAAGCTTAAAATCAAAAGAGATTTCTCTTATTGCATAAGGGCTTTGAAAAAAAGTGATTTCCACTACATAAACTTCTATACAATTTAATGATTAACTAGTGGGTTTTAAAATTCCAAATGATTTCTGGTTACGAAGAATCAATGGACGAAAGTTTTTCACCCATCCAATGTAAGTTGATGTTATTTATTTGACTGCTCGCTCTTATGCTACTAAATTTTTGATTAGATTGATGACGTGAAAAAATTCATTGTAAAATTTCAAGTGTCAATTTTTATTTTAATGGTTCAATTGTGATGTGATCTAATCAATGAAATTTATGCATTATTTAAATAAATGAAGGCCTTCATCTTTTTTATTTTCCCTTAAAAAATGTAGTCGTCATTAATTGTTCTTTGTTCTTCTACATGTTCAGATGGAATGAAGAGTTTTTTTTCTGGTTGAAACTTTTTCTTTGGGGGATTGGTTAAGGGAAAGATATAAAACGGATCTATCTAGTGTTCATTTTTATTTTTAAAAGAAAATGTAGTGTTTATCTTTACTACAAAATAAGTAATTAATATTTATCATCAAAAAATTATTTCAGGATTGATATAAATATGATAGAATACATCTCACCCTATAAACATATCATGGATACTCAATTTAAATTGGATAGACTCAAACTGGATGGTTTAGTAAAAAACTTATGACTGACCATAGAATTTCTCATATATATATATATATATATATATAACTAGTCCTGCATCATTTGCAAATAATTTGGTGAAGTAAATATATTATAATCCTTGAATAATGTGGTGAAGTAAATAATCTGTTGTTTTCGCATTTCAATTTGTAAATATTTTGTAATTGTAATAGTAATAATAATGAAGTAATATCATTTGTTACACAATAGTTATAATGAGAGAGAGCGTACCTGTTTAGGGATTTTTCATTGCTTTCTTAATGTATTATGAGTTAGTGTCATAACCGTGAAGAATGATCAAGTGGTTGTGTTGCTTGCCGTATAGAGATTTGTGTTGGTAAATTAATGGTGGTGCATTTGTGAGACTAAATTTTTTCACAAATATATTTATGCTAGGTATATATATGGTGGGTGTGTGTGTGTCCACATATATATATATATATATTATATATATATATGCTATATATATATGCTAGGTAAACTATTAGTTTCCTTATAAGAATGAGATTAAACTTTGTTTTCCTAGTTATTTTAGTATTCCGGAAGGTGTGTCCTTGTTTAAGGTAATTTCACTATCTCCAAGTTTTAAGGAAAAAAATATAATCTTATAATCCTATGAGAAATTTATGTTAGTAATAAGTAATATGATCCTGTAAGCACTGGAAGGTATGCTAAAATTTTTTTATTTCAAAAAGAATATATCCTTAATCATACGTCGAGGGTCGAGGTAGAGTGATAACTACTCTTAACCATACAAGGACTTTGAATAAAAAATTATTCTCCTTAAATAGTTTGATACTATTTTTTTTTTTTTTTTTTGCACAAACGATTCAAGCCTAATGGAGTGTTTCCATTATGGGTAGAAGAGAGTTTTGCATCAGCTAGGGGTGGTGAAACTAGTGTTTCTCTAAGAACTGCTGCCAACATTATTATGAGATTTTCGGTTTTGCCCAATTGAATGGCATGACATGGGCGAAGTGCCGTTTTAAAGAGAAACTTCCGTTAAATTATTTATAGGTAGAAATCTTTTAATTCACGTTGAATGGTAATTAATTTTAAACTTTTGGATGTGAAAAAAATCTTGGAAGAGACATTGATAAAACCCCAATTTAATTCCCTAAAGGGCTTGGATGAAAAAAAATTGTTTCGATTTTGTTTTCAGTTTCGTGATACCTCGTTTTTGCTTTTGGAACCATCAATTTTGGTTTCTGTTACGGTTTTAATTTGTGACGATTTTATAATTGGTTTTGGTTGCGGTCTTACTTTGTGACGGCTTTATATTTATTCTATGTATTGATTTTCGAACCATATGTTTTGATTCTAGTTTATCCGTTGTAGTTGTGTTCGGTCATGAACTACAATAAAGACAATGAAATCCAAGGTATTCATCACTGGTCCTAGAGAAAAATAATTGATAATTTCTTGAACGCTACATATTGAATGTTATATACTTGTAATATTGATTAGGAATATAGGCATGATTTCTTGCCCAAATGAAGGCTCGTACCCGTACCTAAGACTCTGTAAGCCAACATATACGGTTTCATACATCTTAACCCTGCAATATGTTGCAAAGACTTTATGGGTCTCTTTAGATGGTTTGCAGCCAAAAAATGGAGTAAGAAAGTTGTTAATACTAGTACCTGTGTTCAGAGTTAGATTAATGGTGGGAATAACTAAATAAAGCAATGAAAGTATTTTCGTGCACATTGGTGTTGTGCCCAAGGATTGTATTCAGCGCTGGAAAATATTAGTCTTAGGCTAAGCTACCAGGACTTGGTACTGGTGTCGGGCATTAGTACGGATCCTGGTGTTCGAGACACTAGTTCTTTTTAAATTTAGGATATATGGATCCTTGTACAAACACGGATACTAAGATATGTTTGTTTATATGCAGTATATAATTTTTTAGTATTTTATAAAAATTACTAGAATTAATATATATATATATATTTGTGTGTGTGGAGAAATTTACTAACCATAATATTTGAATAAATTTAAATGTGATTCAACAACCGGAGATGTAATAAAATATATATATTAAAAATGGTTTTAGCTCAAATAAATTCACTAACCAAGCTCATTATCATAATTTAGCTCAAATAATGGTTTCATTTCTTTAAATCAAGTAATAGTAGAATTGGGCTTTCTTATATTAAAAATTTTATATCCGTTTTGAATTCGCATGTACAAAAATTATGATACCAAAGTTGACATGTGCAAAATGAATAAGATGAAATAATTGTAAGAGTCACAATATATAATTTTTTAGAGAGAAAATAATTAAAAAAAAGACATCCGTCTTTTAATTCACATGAGTCGCAATAATAATTCTAAAATTAAAATATGAAAAGTAACAAATTCTTGTTTTTTATGTATTGGTTAATCAGAGACAAAATTTAATTCTTTCAAAAGATAAAATAATGAAAAAAGATTAAAAAACTTCCATTTTTAATTCACATGTCTCACAATGATAAGATAGACAAAATTTAATACTTTTAAGAGAGAAAATAATTAGAAAAAATTAAAGTCATCTATTTCTGAATTCACGTGTGTGAGAATGATATTACCAAAATTGAAATACGGAAAGTGACAAAATCTTGTTTTAGATTTTGGTCGATAATTATCAACAAAAAATTGTGAGAACGATACAAATCAATGTATTTTTTCTCTCAAAGCCTAGAAAAGCCCAAAATCTCTGACCATTATTTTCTCCTTAATTTGTTTTTTGGGAGGGGAGGGGGGGAACCAGGGCGGTACTTGACTGGGGTGACACCCGTTTATTAATTTTAAAAAGGAATTTGGCAGTGTTTAAGACTTACCATAATACATTGGATCCGTAATGCTAATCTAGAGATCACTATCTTTGCCTGATGTATAGGAAACCTTGCTGATCAAGAGTTAGGAGACCTTTTAGAGATGGTGGAAGTTCTTCAAAGTTGTTGAATCTCTAAGATAGTCTAGAAGAAGCTGCTTTTGCAAGGTTGTCAGCAACAACATTCGTGTCTCGATATACATGTATGACTTTGTAAATCTGTCGCTGGATTATGAAGAGAATTTCTTGCGCTCAAAGTAGAAACGCCAGGGAAAATTTCTTCCAGTGCTCAAAAGATGTACAAGTGCCATATTATCAATTTGTACCTCAACTTTTGATAACTCCATTGCTTCACATTTTTGAAGACCAAAGAGAATTCCAATTATTTCTACTTGAAAGCTTTCTCCATCTCCTATATATCCAGCCTCTTCAAACTTAAAAAGCTCCTTGCTCGTCGTGAATAACAAATCCATACCCCGAATTTTTAGTTTCTTGAGTTGTGGAACCGTCCGTATTGAGAACTTAAGTGTTTATTTTCGGAGGCTTCCAACGAACTACCTTGATATGCTTACTCCTCATTGAAAAGTTGACATTTGGAAAGATTGATGTGATGAATGTTTTTTGCTGAGGAAGAGCTTACTTGAGGAGCATGAGTGATCAATAGATTCCGCACATCATCTAATATGGCTTCTTGAATTTGTTTTGGTGGAGTTTGGGAGTCATAAAAAATAAGCATGTTCAGCCACTTCCAAATTTCCCAAAAACTGAATATGGGGTCGCCATGATCGCCGCCGTTTTTGCTGAGGTGAAATTCCTAGTCGACCACCAATGTTGAATCATATGCCATGTTGATGGTAAGTGAATGCCGAAAATCTGCGCAAAAAAAATCCAAATGAGTCGGGAATGTGGACAGTCAATAAAGAGATGTTGCAAAATCTCTTCGTTGTCCTTGTATAGAAAACAAATTGAGGGGTTAGTATAGATACCAAAGGAAATTACAATATCAAAGATCACAAGTAGTTTATTAAGTAATTTCCAAACAAAAAAAGATATGCGAAGAGGAATGAAACGATGCCAAATATTTTTCAAAACTCTCTGTCGCGGTTGCCGACTTCTGAAGACTTCTTAGGAAGATTTTATGGTGAAGGCTCCTATGGTATTTGGCTTCCATATGAAGCTATCTTCACCATCTTCGAAAGATTGTTCATACTCTGTCAGTTTAGCTAGAACAGATGGTGAGAGGACCGTTTGAAATTCATCAATAAGCTCTTGCTTCCGTTCAAAGAAACTTTTGATGGTAAGTGTTGGCTGGGGAGGCGACACAGATGGTATATCCCATAATACACCAAGGCTGGACGAATTGTCTCTCCAAAAACTGGAGCCGCCGTTTCTAATTTGAACTTTTGAGAAATTTGATGTTTTGGAATCAATCATCTCAACTCGACTCCATGAAGTTTTCCTGTGCATAAAAGAGGACAAAGTAAGTATAAATTTAGCTTAAAGGCCTTGCTTTTGCTTAGTCTTCCACCAAAGCTTATTAGAGAATGATTTGAAAATCTCTCTAAATTTAAGCAATAGAACTCCGTTCTCATCAACAGGGAAAGTTAAATGCTCCCAAGAGCGCCAATGTCGTCGTCCTTCATCTGAACCTTGCCATAAAATTTTTTGACATCGTTTCTCTAGCTCATTTAACACAGAAAGTGGAGGCTCCAATGCTGCAAAGACATGTAGGGGAAGCGCCGAAAGAACATGTTTGATGAGAAGAAGTCGGCCTCCGGGACTTAACATTTTATTTTTCCTATTTGTTAACTTCGCATCAAGTGAATCGAGAAGATATTGGAAATCCGCAGCTCGTTTTCTTCCTTTATAAATCCAACAGCCAAGATAGTGAAAAGGTAGTGATCCTTGCTGCATGCTGAAAATCTGCTTGATCAAAGCAATTCTTTGCTATGGACATTTATCATCAACAAAGAAATTGATTTTTGACTGTTGATTCTTTGTCCGGAGACCCTTTCAATTATGAAAAGGAAAGGTCGATCAAATTAGATTTCAGCTACAAATTTCAATGGACCAGTTCAACCTGAGAATGAACCAGCCCTTTGTCATTATCTTTCCGTTTTTTTTTTAATTTCCTCATCCCATTCGCTAATTAGGCCCAGCTTCTTCCTGTTCACTAGTTTTGCTCATTTTTAGTAAAAAAACTCTGTCAGCTTGGCTACAAGATTATTTGTTGCAGTAGAAAATCGTTTTCTTCTGATTAGAAGTTTAATCTCAAGAAACTGCAACGATCGCTCCTCAATAATAAGTGGAAGTTCAACGAAATCGATTCCGGTGATCCCATTTGATCTTTTAGTTTTTATTTACTCGTGTAGCATTCATTTATATCAATTTATGTGGAGTTTAAGCTACGTTTTTTTTTCCAGCTAGATTTAGTTTCCAAGCCTCCACAACAACTCACTAACTAGAGCTTCCTTAGCTCATCACTGAATCGAAGGTTTCGTTGAAGACATCTATCTAGGTTCCATTTTAATTCGTTATTCTCATCTTTCTTTGAATTTTTTTTTTGTTTGGTAACTTGATCGTTAATGGCGTGCTCTTTAATTACTTCCATCTATGTGTGTGTGTGTGTGTGTGTTTTTTTTTCTCCTCCTTCCTCTGTTTTGCAAGTTTGGAAGGCCATAAATACCAAATTTGTATTGTTCGGAGCATTCACATACTGAGTTAGTAAGTTTTGGAATATGACCCACAATAGTGATACTGTATCTTCTATGATGAATAACAGATTAGTGATATCAGTAATTTTCTACAGTTTCCGTCTGTATGCCTAAATGTAAATAATTTGGTTACATATATTATTAATGTGATTCAAGATCAAAATTTGTCACTATGTTTTGTTGAAAATTTAATTTGAATTAGTGGGAATGATAATGTGATTATTCATGGAATTTCTAGTTTTTTTTTTTTTAGTTTTGTACTTTGTGTTTCCCATGTGACTTGTTTACAAACGGTTTCTGCGAATTTTATAAAAGACAATTCATTTTTTTTTTCAATTTTTTAAGTTCTTTTTATTGTCAATGAACATCCAGGAACTTATACGATGTTACTACATTTAGCTGCCTGAATGTGAGATTGTGTTTTGAATTTCTTTTCATTTTCTCCCTTGTTTTGCTCAACTAGTTAGTTGGATGATGATAGAGAATTAGCACACCATGATAATGTTGTGGTCTATATGTATGCATAGTAATATCTAGTGGTATTATAAAGCTCGTTGGTTCGTTTGTTGTCAACGTCAAGTTTTGGTATCCGGGACAATTTTGTCATTTCAGGTATAACACTAATTTTAATTTTCACCTACACTAATTTTAATTTTCACCTTCCAAAGCCTAGGCTGTTCTACTCCAGTGATTTACAGCTCTGCTAATTGCTGCTTCTCAGTTTTCACCTTCCAAAGCCTAGACTGTTACTTCACCACTTGCGTCCGACCATCACTGCAGATAAAATTCTTCACTTTTTTATTTTTAGAATTAAGCCTTTGATTAGATTTATAAAAATCCTCGAAGCATGAATATTCTTTTGGGATTTTCTTTTTTGGGTAACTTTGAAAGATACCTAAGCTTGCGGATGGCTCTGCTTCTAATCACACTAATGGTAAATCAAAAAACATACTTAATTGTTTTTCTGGTATTGAAGGAACAAATTGTTTGCCTTTATTTTGGGATTTTAAACAGGAGAGCTTTGCTTGGAATTTGGCCATTATTTGTTTGATACTGATGAAAGTATCCCTTTATTTTATGATTTTCTTGATTTCAATGCAGGGTAGTTGATTGTTGAAATTCAATTATCCTGCCCAACCTATCAATTTTTTTTAACATCTATTTTTTTAGAATTATCCGACCACATTTTGGACGGGTGCTCCGCCGACCACGCCGTTTGTCGGATTTTTTATTTTTTTTTGAATTTACTCGTTTTCAAGAAGTTTGGAAGAAAACTTACTGGTTCCATTGCTTTTATTTATTTATTTATTTATTTTGTTATGGTGGGTGTCCTTCCGCCATTGATTTGTCTTTCAAACTACTCTATATCTAGATTTGATAGAATTTGGAGATTTGGAAGTTTCAAATTATAGAAAGGTGTTTAACAAATTTGAAAATGAATGTAAATATAAGGATGAGGGCGAAATTATCTATTCATTGTTTAAAAGAAATTGGCAAAGCAAGGCAAATAGAGAGCAAAGGAATTGCCATAAGTTTTGGTGTGTCTTCTAACGGCAATTGGCAAAGCAAGGCAAATAGAGAACAAAGGAATTGCCGTAAGTTTTGGTGTGTCTTCTCCATTCATTTTGGCCTCTATTTATAGGTTCATGATCACCTTAAAATATAACTTACATTAACTCCATACTTATAAAAATTACAAAGTTATGGAGATGTAAATGAAAGATAAAATATTAAGACAACTTAATACAACATCCACCATTAATATACTTCATAACACTCCCCCTTGGATGTTGTTTACGGAACAATGCATCGTTAAAATCTTTACTAGGAAAAAACCCGTTGGAAAAAAAATCCTAGTGAAGGAAAAAGAGTACACCATCCAAATGTGATACTGTCTCATTAAAAACCTTGCCAGGAAATACCCAATGGGATAAAAACCTTGGCCAAGGAAAAAAAGAATACAGTGTGTAAATTACTCCCCCTGTTGAGCACATCACTTGATATCTTTGATTCGTCGCATTCCAATCTTGTAGACTAGTTTCCCAAAAGTTGAAGTCGGTAATGATTTAGTGAATAAGTCTGCCAGATTGTCGCTTGAGCGAATTTGTTAAACAATGATTTCACCACTCTTTTGAAGATCGTGAGTATAGAAAATTTCGGAGATATATGCTTTGTTCTATCGCCTTTGATGTATCCTTCTTTTAATTGATCAATGCACGCAGTATTTTCTTCAAACAAGATAGTAGGGGCATTCTTGTCTACATACAAACCACATGATCCTCGAATGTGATGAATAATCGATCTTAACCAGACACATTCGTGACTTGCTTCATGAATTGCGAAAATCTCAGCATAATTGAAAGAAGTGGCAGTTAGAGTTTGTTTCATAGAATGCCATGATATAGCTATTCCTCCACATGTAAAAAGATACCCTGTTTGCGATCGACCATTATGAGGATCGAATAAATATCCAGTATCGGCATAATCGATCAGATCCAACTTGGATGTCTTAGAATAATAAAGACCCATATCAGTCGTACCTTGAAGATACCGGAATATTGGTTTAATACCATCCCAATGCCTTCGCGTAGGTGCAGAACTATATCGTGCTAACAAATTAATAGTGAATAACATATCAGGCCGTGTATGACTTGCGAGATACATCAATGCTCCAATAGCACTAAGATATGGTACTTTTGGACCAAATAGTTCTTCATTTTCCCTACGAGACCGAAAAAGGTCTTTATCCTTATCAAGAGATCTTACAACCATAGGTGTGCTCAAAGGGTGTGATTTGTCCATTTAAAAGCGTTTAAGCACTTTTCCTGTATATGTGGATTGGTGTAGAAATATAGCACTTTCTAAGCTCTCAATTTGCAAACCCAAACAAAATTTTGTCTTTCTAAGATCTTTCATTTCAAATTCTTCTTTCAAACAATTTGCAGCTTTTTTGACCTCTACAGGGGTCCCAATAATATTTAAGTCATCAACATAAACTGCAATAATTGCAAATTCAGATTCAGATCTTTTAATGAAAACAAAAGGACAAATGGGATTATTTTTATAACCTTTCTTTATTAAATATTCACCAAGGCGATTATACCACATTCTTCCTGTTTGTTTTAATCCGTACAACGATTTACACAATTTAATTGAATAAAACTCTCGAGAATTAAGATCTTGTCTCTTAGGTAATTGAAATCCTTCAGGGATCTTCATATAGATATCATTATCTAGTGAGCCATATAGAGACTGTCACAACATCCATAAGACGCATTTCAAGTTGTTCAATAGCTGCCAAATTTAGTAAATATCTAAAAGTTGTTGCAACCACCACGGGAGAATATATCTCCTCATAATCAATACCCGGTCTTTGAAAAAAACCTTGCGCAACAAGTAGTGCCTTTTTTCGCATAGTTTCATTATTCTCATTTCATTTCCAAACAAATACCCATTTAAAACCTACGGGTTGCACATCTTCGGGTGTGCGTATTACTAGTCCAAAAACTTTGCGTTTTGCCAGTGAATCTAATTCAGCTTGAATTGCATCTTTCCATTTGGCCAATCATTTCTACGACTGCATTCATCTACAGACCTCGGTTTATTATCCTCATTTTCATTCATAATGTTAATTGCTGCAGTATATGCAAACTTATCATCAACTTCTGTTACACATCGGTTCCATTTTTCTCCAGTAACGACATAATTAATTGAGATTTCATCATTATCAACATTTTCAGGTACATGAACTTCTTCTGGAAGTTTATTATCTATTATGTCATTTGACTCTTCAGGAGTTTTTATTCTTGAGAATTCTTCGAGAATCTTAATTACCTTAATTGTGCCATCTTCATTATTTGCTCCTTTTCGTTTACGAAGTTTTTTGTGTTTGGAACCAATTACCCTACCACGTTTTTTAGATGTGCCTTTAATTCATTGATAGTGGTAGAAGGTCCTTCAGGGACATCAATTCTTATTGGAGCATTAGCAGCTGGTACATGCGACTTAGTCACACGTGTTTAGGTCAGGAAAAGCATCCGGCAATTTATTTGCTAAACATTGTAAATGAATTATCTTTTGAACTTCAAGTTCACATTGGCCTGTACAAGGATCAAGATGAGATAACGTTGATTCATTCCAACTTATTTTCTTATCTGGCTGTTTAACCTCTCCCCCTAATGTTGGGAAGACTGACTCATTAAAATGACAATCAGCAAAAAGAACAATAAATAAATCTCCAATTCTAGGCTCAAGGTGTTTTATAATAGATGAGACTCATACCCAACATATATTCCCAACCTCCTTTGAGGTCCCATCTTTGTGCGTTGTGGTGGAGCAATTGGAACATAAACCGTACATCCAAAAATTCTAAGATGGGAAATATTAGGTTCCTAATAAAAAAAACCATTTCTTGGGGAGAATATTCTTGGTAATTTGTTGGCCTTATGCGAATTTAAGCAGCCGCATGCAATAAAGCATAACCCCAAGCTGAATTTTGGCAACTTTGTTCTCATAAATAATGGCCTTGCAATTAGTTGAATTCGTTTGATAAAAGATTCTGCCATGCCATTTTGTGTGTGAACATAAGCTACAGGATGTTCAACTTTAATCCCAATAGACATACAATAGTCATTAAATGATTGGAACATGAATTCACCAGCACTGTGAAAACGAATTGTCTTGATAGGATTATCAGGAAAATGTGCTCTTAATCGAATTAGCTAGGCTAATAATTTTGCAAATGTCAAGTTAGAGTTGATAACAAGTACACATGTGACCATCTTGTAGATGCGTCAATTAAAATCATAAAATATCGAAATGGCCCACAAGGTGGGTGAATAGGCCCACAAATATCTCTATGTATGCGTTCTAAAAACGCTAGCGATTTGGAGCAAATTTTCACTGGTTATGGCCGGACAATTAACTTGCCTTGAGAACATGTAGCACATGGGAATTCATTTAATTGAAGAATCTTCTGACTCTTTAAAGAATGGCCATATAAATTTTTTAGTATTTTTTTGCATCATAATGTGACCGGGATGACCCAACCGATCATGCCAAATGACAAAATCACCATAACTAGTAAACTTTGGATTTACTGTTGTATAAGTTTCAATGGATGTAATACTTGTGTAGTATAGCCCATGAAAATATGAAGGCAATTTCTCTAAGATAATTTTTCTTCCAAAAATTATGTTTGTTATGTACAAGTATTCAATATTATCTTCACAACTTGTTTCACCATGATATCTATTTCTGCGAATATCTTTAAAACTCAGCAAGTTTCTTTGAGATTTTGAAGAGTATAATGCATCATCAATGCAAAATTTTATCCCTCCTGGGAGAATAATATTTGCTCTTCCCGAGCCTTCAATTAATTTGTACTACCGGATATAGCACTAACATGAGTTTCTTTCATTACAATGTATGAAAAATATTTGTTTTCTTTAAGGATAGAGTGCGTAGTTACACTGTCTGCCAGAAACATTTCTTTGCCATTGACCATTGAAACGTCCATTTTTTCTTCAAAAATGAAATCAAAATTTCTAATGAGAAATTGCATTTTTTTATTATAATATTTCATCTATCAAATTATAAAGGATTTTAAGATATAAAATATCAAATATAATTCATTATATAAAACAGTAATATAATCCATTATATTATCATTCATTACAAAGAAATAATAGAAACAATTTTAATTTAACACATCAAATGAAAATTAATTATACTTAAAGTATAGAATATAAAACTACTCTTGGGTATTTTTGTCATTAGCCATCTGAATAGTTTCTCCTTCAGGGTGATTGACAAAGAAATCGGTAATATCCAAAGAAGTAAAATCAACAGAACCATTGTCAGGACTATGGTTAAATCCAACATTATTGCCAAAAAAATTAGTTTCTAGCCTCTTTTCTTGTTTCTTTATTGATTCTTGATAGAGATCGACAAGATGCTTAGGTGTACGACAAACACGAGACAATGGTTATTCATGCGACAACGGAAGCATTTGCTCTCGCCTTTCTTTTTATTTCCATCTTTCTCACTACTAGTTCCCAATTTCTGGTGGAAAGTAGTATTTTTATTTTGACCACCATGACCGTTAAAACGGTTTTTACCGTATCCTCGGCCACGACCACGGCTACCATGCCCTCTATTTTGTCCATTATTTGGATTTATAGTTGTCGCATTTGTTTCAGGAAATGGGGCAGTACCAGTTGGGCGAGTTTGATGGTTTTTCAGTAAAAGTTCATTATTTTGCTCAGCAACGAGCAGAACCTGAATCAATTCAGAATACTTTGTGTAACCCCCTTTTGACAATGTTGCTGCATCAGGAGCACATTTGTGGGGTGAAAAGTGGTATATGTTTTTTCGAGCATTAGTGTATCACTCATTTTATCACCCCATAATTTCAAAAGTGATGTGATTCGAAAAACTGCTGAATTGTACTCACTAAAAGTTTTGAAATCTTGGAAACGTAAGTGCATCCAATCATGACGAGCTTTTGGTAGCATAACCATCTTTAGGTAGTTATATATTTCATTCAAACTCATCCATAAGACAAATGGATCTTCAACGGTTAAATATTCAATTTTTAACTGTTCATAAAGGTGGCATCGAAGGAAAATTATGGCCTTGGTCTTTTCTTGATTTGTGGCCTTGTTGCCTTCTTTGATAGTTTCTCTAAGTCCATTAGTATTTAGATGCATTTTGGCATCAAGCACCCATGATAGATAATTTTTTCCGGAAACATCAAGAGCTATGAACTCAAGTTTTGCAAGGTTGTTGGCCATGATATAAAAATAGAGTAAGCTTTTAGAACTTACCCAGAAAAAGGACTTAAAAAATTTGTTAGAGCACTTTCATGCTGATAACGTATTTAAAAGAAAATGCAAAACAAAGCAAATGGAGAAGAGAGGAATAGTTGTAAGACTTTTGGGTATGTCTTCTCCATTTATTTTGCCTCTATTTATAGGCTCATGATCACCTTAAGATATACTCCCTCCATTCCAATTCAATAGGCTCACTTATTCTTTTGGGATGTTTTAAAACTTAGTCCCACTTCAGACAATTAATTAAATTTTAATATAAACTCTATAATATACCCTTTCTACTTTCACTGAAATCAAGAACATTTATTAATTTTAACAAATCAGCCCATATCTGGCCCAGTCCCCTAAAACAGGCCGATCCCCCTTCTGTCTTCAGTTTCTCAGGCCAGCTATTGCTCCCCAGCTTATATTTCGCCCTCAATGCTCTGGCCCAGTATGAATCTGGCTGGGCCATAAGTAGCCTTGAGCCTCACACAGTTTCTTATCTGGTGGATCTGATCTATAGTTAGGGGACAAGTCAATAAGACTTATGCTATTGCTCTACAACCTTTATTAACCTGCTTCTCTCCTTCTTAGTTAAGCGACTTCTCTGCTAAGAAATATACCCTAATCACCTAGATGTCGGCTCTTCGCCACCTGGGGTTGTAGTATGTTCCAAGGGTTGGGCTGTTCGCTCAAAGCGGTATGTGAGCTGGGTTCAGAACGTCGTGAGACAGTTCGGTCCATATCCGGTGTGGGCGTTAGAGTATTGAGAGGACCTTTCCCTAGTACGAGAGGACCGGGAAGGACGCACCTCTGGTGTACCAGTTATCGTGCCCACGATAAACGCTGGGTAGCCAAGTGCGGAGCGGATAACTGCTGAAAGCATCTAAGTAGTAAGCCCACCCAAGATGAGTGCTCTCCTATTCCGACTTCCCCAAAGCCTTCGGTAGCACAACCGAGACAGCGACGGGTTCTCTGCCCCTGCGGGGATGGAGCGACAGAAGTTTTGAGAATTCAAGAGAAGGTCACGGCGAGACGAGCCGTTTATCATTATGATAGGTGTCAAGTGGGAGTGCAGTGATGTATGCAGTTGAGGCATCCTAACAGACCGGTAGACTTGAACCTTGTTCCTACATGACCTGATCAATTCGATCAGGCACTCGCATCT
Organism: Oldenlandia corymbosa var. corymbosa; assembly: GCA_949775105.1. NCBI lineage: Eukaryota > Viridiplantae > Streptophyta > Magnoliopsida > Gentianales > Rubiaceae > Oldenlandia > Oldenlandia corymbosa. Next base: position 6,771,458 of record OX459123.1, read on the forward strand.
ATTTTCATTGCTCAATTACTCTCTCATATCAACCAATAACTCACTAGTCATTAATAGGGATGTAGTAGGAATTTCATTTAAAATTAACCACATAAATTACATTACCCACTTTTTCTTAATCTCCGTGTATGTCTAAATGAGCCTATTGAATTGGAATGGAGGGAGTAGATTACATTAACTCCATACTTACTCCATACTGTTTGGTTTGTTTTTTGGTTGTTTTTTTCATAATTATTAATTAATATCAATCCCATCTCATCATACCTTTTTACATTTTCAATACACCTTTTTACATTTTCAATATACTTTTTAACATTCCCAATATAAAAAAATACACTTAAAAAACGATCTAAACATAGTGAATTACAGAGTTATGGAGATGTAAATGAAAGATAAAATATTAAGACAACTTAATACAACATCCATCATTAATATACTCCTTCCATTCCAAAATTATTGTCCAATTTGAGATTTTACTTTAATACAATTTGAACTAAAAATTGAAATCCAAAATGGACAATAATTATAGGACGGAGGGAGCACTTCATAACAAATTCACAATATTTTCTCCTGTAGATCTTGTTCTTGCTGTCTATAAACTTTTCAGATATAATACACAAAAGAAAGCCCAGTATTTCTTTGATAAAAAGAGCCCAGAACTACTTTAATAAAATGATCCCCAACTGTTAATTGGTCTTCTAATCTTCTTCCCAAATCGGGAACAACTCTTTCCCCCACACCACTCCCACTCTCCCGGCATAACTTTCTTCTTCATCTCCGTTCCTTCTTCTCCTTTGATTCGTTTTTTTCTTTCCCAATCCTTCCAATTTAGTCAACGGATCTGGAATTTGGTCTAGGAGTCCGTACAGGTATTCTGTGTCGGTATCCATGTCCGACCGTGTCGTGTCGGATATAAGCCAACAGAGTGGTGAGTCCAGGTAAGCTTAGGCGCCTTGCCAATGTCAGCCGATAGTACGATATTATTGAACAATATCATTTTTGCATTGTGAAAGCCTTATAGGGTGTCTAGTTATTTTTGATGCTAATGGACTTTTTCTGGTTCGTCTTTTATTAGACGATGAGGATAAAAGTTCATTCATCTGAACTTGTTCTAACCGCCTCTGATTTCCTTGCACGTGATTGTGGAGTTGAATTGTTGTCAATCTGATATATGCTAGTTGTAGAATTTAAACTTGCTGCCTTAATTTGGATTCAAATCGTTTCTTCTGTATCATTTGTGAGTTTTGATCTTTTAAATTGTCACACTTCTTGAAGTAATAGAACGTAAAAAGCTTAATCTAAATCTTTAAAAGGAATAGAACAGTGTTTGGAAAGCCAGGACGGTTTGACAGCCATTTAGTGATTCTGGTTTGTTACTATAAATTCAACTTTTCTGCTGATGTAAGAGATTTGACAAGTTCCAGCGGTTGAAAGTATTTGTCTACATTTCGTAGTTCGTACACCCCATGTTGTCGTGTTCAACTTTTATTGCATTGTTTTACGTAATAGCGGAATTGAAATAAACAAAATGTGTCAAGTCGAATGAACTTCCATATCTTTTGTGGTGTACAATTGTCGTGTCGTATTTAGGGATCTAGTTTACACGTTGATTTTTGTCTTATAAATTTCAGTTTTTTTTTTTTTTTAAATACTTAGTTCATGTAGCCAAAATGTTTTCAACTGGTTGAATGAACTGTACATTGAATATTTTCTTTTGTCTCCCAGAAATGGTTCTGTTGTGACTATTTACCAGAGCTAAAGGATTGCGTCTTTGATTATAAAGGGCGTGTTATGCATGGAGAATCATTTTATACTCTTGTGAACTGCTTTGGCTATGGTTAACAATTTCATGAAGTGGTTGGTGAGAACTTAGAGGGCTGAAGAATCCAGGGTATGTTCTCTATTATCTAATATATATTTGTCACTTTCTTATGTCTTTTCTTGTTTCCACATAAAATGTCATTCCAAAGAACACCTTGTTAGCCAAATTAACTTGTTTAGATAGATCAGCATGCCTGTAGCCTAGTCATTGTTGTTTGATGTCTTTCTGACATCTTTAGCTTTCAGTTTGTGCCCCTATAGTCTGAAGTTCTCTTCCCATATGATGTATTCAGGCTTTTTGTTCTGATTAGTGTCTTTTCATTAAATAGAAGAGAATAGAAAATGCAAATATTAACAAGAGTCCGTAAACATTATTATGAAAAAGAGTTAATTCGGATAATGTGTTGACTATCAGTCTCCCTGTTGGGGGGGGCGGAGGGTGTGTCCCGGAAGTTATGTTGGAAGAGATGAGCCAAGTTAGAAGCTTAGAGTGAAACACTAGATCTGAATATTTTACTATAAGTAGGCCTGAAACAAAATAATGGAATGCAATTTTAGTAATCATAGGAGCAATAATGCGGTGCTTATCAAAATAGGTGTGAACAAATTAAATGCATCTAAAATTTTATAGTTAGGATCCATTTTAGAAGAAAATTGGAAAAATGGATTAGGATGTTACATAGAATATATACAGGTTGGACTGTCAGAATGGTGAAGCTTGCCATCGATATTTTGTGACCCTGAATTCTCATTAATGTTGAAAAGAAAATAAATATTGTTGATGTACGACCAGTGCAGATAAAGGTTTTGGGCCACTAAATTTGCAAAATGAGAAAATTAGGTTAAGATGGTTTAGGCCTGGCTTATTTAAATTTAAAGGAAAGCACCCAACCCATATCGTAGGATAAAGGCTTCATCTTGTTGTGTTTGCTACAATTTAGAAGGATATTAGTATCCTTGACAATGATGGTATACACTAGTTTGCTCTTTGTTTGCTGGAATGGCAACAGAGTGCAACTTTAACTGTAGATATTGCATGAGCTAGCTTTCTCTTGATTTACTTTACAAACATATTAGTATCAATTGCTTCACCCGTGGTAAACAGGGAAAAAAATGCTTTGAAAAGATCCATCTAAGGATGGCCATACGAGAGCTTTTGGCCTAAAAATCATGGAAGGGACATTCTACAAAATCACCACGAGCACCCATTAGACTTGAAAATGGACTAGTTTATTTCCCCCCTTCTTTCTATTGTGCACTATGTTTGCCTTTTAACCTCAATAGAACTCTTAATAAATTGTCGAAGAGGAAGAGCAGATTCAGTGTTCCTTAAAGATCTCCTGCACTATACTAAACATAAGTTCATTATATTGGTAGAGAAAAGTAAATCAGAGAAAGAGTTTAACTGCGAGGTTCCAGGTAGGAGACCACCAGGTGACAAAATTAAAAAGAAACTTTAAAAAGGTTCATTGCATAGTTTGAGATGAAATAACTTTATCTTCTTGGCCTCAAGGAAAGGGAAAAATTAAGCAAAAAATGCACAATTCTGAGTTTGCTGCTAATTATTTGGGTCTTGAATCTTTCCAGCTAATTGAAAACTTCTGTTAAGTTTTGCTGCAAAACTTTTCGTATTGCATTTGATATTACCTTCACCTTTCATTACTCCTTGTTTATTACTTGTAACTATGAGCAGCAAAGAAAAAGCTCTATTCAGTTTTGAAATGATTGGCAATTTATTTGCCACAGAAGCACGTTACTTTGCTCTAGTTCTTTCGTTTATTAATTTTATTTCTCGGATTTACTACTTCTCGTGATATATTGGTTGGCATGGGGAACAGAGTTGCAACTAGCATTCCCAGATGAAACAGACCCCAGTAACAACCAAAAACTTAAAAAGTGTATGTGCACGCTTGTGTGTAAGAACTTCAATTTAGGTTTATATGCTTGATTTTCACTTAATGTTTGCTTTTCTGATTCCTCAGGTAATTTCAGCAGCATGGCAACTCCTGTTGAACCACCAAATGGCGTAGGATCCCTCGGGAAGCACTACTTTTCCATGTGGCAATCTCTTTTTGAGATTGATACGAAATATGTACCAATAAAGCCTATCGGTCGAGGTGCTTATGGTATAGTCTGCTCATCAATTAACAGAGAAACCAGTGAGAAGGTTGCAATCAAGAAAATACATAATGTGTTTGAAAATCGTGTTGATGCCTTGAGAACGTTACGTGAACTGAAGCTTCTGCGCCATCTTAGACATGAAAATGTGATTGTCTTGAAAGATGTGATGATGCCAATTCATAGGAGAAGTTTTAAGGATGTCTACTTGGTCTATGAACTCATGGATACAGATTTACACCAAATTGTTAAATCCTCTCAAACTCTTTCAAATGACCACTGCCAGTATTTTCTGTTCCAGGTAAATGTTTGATATCAGTGGTTATTACTTATGTAATTCAGAAATGATGACTATTTGTTAGTCGAGTCATCTGTTTTCTCGTTACTATTTAATAGTGATGCTTGATCATATTTAACAGTGACGTTTCTAAACAGTTTCTTATCCCAATAGAGTTTTCTTTCTTGTTTTAGCTTTGCTTCCCTTATAATATGATTATGTGTGGTCAGAAACTTATACGATTATGAAGTTTACCTTACTCTCAGGCCGAGGAGTAATAATTTTTGCCCCAGTGGGGACTATGGTTATATATGTTGACTTTTTTATGCTTTTCGGTGCTGCTTCATTTGCTTGTCAATTTAATAAATTTCCAGTTTCCCTATGAAGAAGTTGAATAACCCTCAGTTATGAATTCAACTAACCATAAATAAGGTCATAGTTCAAAGGGAATTGAGGTGACTTGCAACCTACCCGCCTGTGATTCAAGAACAATTTTCTTATAATAAACTTTATATTATTATTTTCATGTAAATTAATGTGAAATTGATTTCACTAAGCTTCAGCCTGAGTAGAACAATTTAGTTCAGTAATTGAATATTGTTAGCGGGATTATTAGGATTATTATTAGATTAGATCACTAAGTTTGTGACTACTCTTTTTCTCCCCTTTTTACCGGTTCTTGTGGAAGCAAGTATTGATGTTGTGCTATTGCTTGGAAATTAAGAATATTTTTCTGAAATCTTTCTCTTGTCATCTGCTGTTGACAGTTGCTTCGAGGCTTGAAATATCTCCACTCTGCAAACATCCTTCATCGTGATCTGAAGCCTGGAAACTTACTTGTCAATGCAAATTGTGATCTTAAGATATGTGATTTCGGTCTTGCACGTACAAACAGTGACAAAGGGCAGTTCATGACAGAATATGTAGTTACTCGTTGGTACCGGGCCCCAGAGCTCCTACTTTGCTGTGACAATTACGGCACCTCCATTGATGTCTGGTCTGTTGGTTGTATTTTCGCAGAACTCCTTGGAAGGAAACCTATCTTTCCAGGGACCGAGTGCCTTGATCAACTCAGGTTGATTATAAACATCCTTGGTAGCCAAAAGGAACAGGATCTTGAATTTATTGATAACCCAAAGGCAAGAAAGTACATCCGTACACTTCCATATTCCCCAGGGACCCCTTTTACACGCATTTATCCTAATGCTCATCCTCTGGCCGTGGATCTTCTGCAAAAGATGCTGGTATTTGATCCAACCAAAAGGATTAGTGTGAGCGAAGCACTTCAGCACCCGTACATGGCTCCCCTCTACGATCCAACTTGTGACCCTCCAGCCCAAGTACCAATCAATCTTGACATAGATGAAGATCTAGGGGAGGACACAATAAGGGAAATGATGTGGACCGAAATTCTGAACTACCACCCTGAAGCCACCGAACTAGTTGATATGGAGGTTGGTGACCAAATTTAATCTGATCTCCATTGCCGCAAGCAGGTCTTGGTAGTTTCTTTGTTGTAAAACTAGAATGTTAGTTTCCGTTTATTATTTCTTCCTTCATGCAAATAAACCCAAGGAATCGCATCCGCATTTTGAGCTCTGATGCTTGGATATCCTACAATATGCGCATCTTTTTTTGTACATAAGGTGTATGTTTGTGATGCACATCTGACATCTGTTATAACTCACAAAATGTTGTTGTACATTAATTCTGGGCCCAAGTGCAGCCATCTATTCTATGCGCTGATGTAGTCGTATCAAGGTTCCATAAGCTGAGTTACTTTAAAAGCATTACTGGTCATGGAGATGTTTAACAAAGATAATATATGAGCATGATTCTAATGTGATGGAGATGTTGATGATTGTGACTGGCCATGTTTTAATCTACTTGTTTCATTTTCCCTTGTGAAGAATGTTCATCACATTTTTCTTTGAGGAGCATCGATATAGTATTCCTTCAATCCTTATTGTAAAACACAAAACTAAAATCAGGGGGAGTACTTAAATTATGAATATTTTAATAATATGAATTTAAATATTATAAAATTATAATAATTTCATTTCGCACTAAATGCTTACCCCGAGCACTGTCTATGTAAATAAAGAAAACAAATATTCCGAATAAATATCCTTTATATAATATAACATATCGAACGAGAACACAGTAACGGGTCGTAGCCCGGGAACTGGTTTAACACAATATATTATTTTTTAGTGTCTTAATCCGAACTATTCCAGGAGCTCAGCTTAAAAAATTAGTATGTATTTGAGAAAAAAAAAAAAAAAACCTACAAATGAAGAGCATAGAGTAAGTAATTTTCAGCATTCACTTCTGGGTTAATATTAAAACTTTATTGTCTCGAAAAAACATCTCATTGTGTAAAAACTGTAGTGTCTCAGCCCGGTGATGGACCAACTGACAAACACTTTATCATATTCTAGTGAATTTCAAATAATTTTGTACTTTTCCATTAATATTAATAAGATAAATATATTAATCAGTGCATAATAAAGTTCGAAGGGGATCAAAGACAAAAGAATTTGAGTGGCCAAAACAATTATTAACAAACTGCCAAAAAGTAAAAAAATTTTGGGTGGGTTAAAAATCAAGTCTTTAACACAGTAAGCATTGCTTATACAAATTTTATATTCGTATGAATCAAAAGTTGGTTAAAATTTTCTTCCTTTTCCTGCATATGAACAATCCAACATTTTATTAAGCTTCATTTGCAAATTACCAGAAAAACATAAAGGCCCGTAGCTACGATTTTTTCTTTCGATTCTCCCTGCAATTGTAACTTCTTCCCCGAATTCTTGATTATGATTTTTTTTTATTATGACGATAACATGGCTATGAATGGGTAAGTTTGATTTTCAATTAATGATTACATAAATTACTTTGGGTGATAAGTGCATGATTTGATTGCTTTGTTTTCCAGTTGATGACAACTCTGGCTAATTTGTAGGGATTTGAATCAATGTGCGTTACCATTGCTAAAAGGAGTCATACTTACCTTCTTAACCAAATTATTTATTTGACGTTTGAGTTAATCTAAATAAATGATTTAAGGGGATTATCTGACATTTGATTTTATCAACTCAATGTTGTTTTAATTTTTAATGGATTAGTATATAGCTATAATTAACAGATTAGTATGTAGCTATAGTGAAGGGATTTCTTTTGATTATATATTCCATCCTTATTTTCTGAATAGTTAGAGTGTCACATGTCAAAGATAATTTTGTACTAAAAATAGCCCTTGGAAGGAAAATTTTCATTGTGGTAGTGACACTTCAGCAACTTCTATGCTGCTTTAATTAAGTAATAAATATGTAAGGAAATTCTAGAGTACAGTTTCTTTTTTTTTGTCGTTGTTTTAATCCTAGTGTTTTAATTCAATTAAATGGAATTTTCCACCCTCAATATAGATCCTGGTTGGATTCTTTACTAAGTTAATATAGTGCGCTAACAGAACCACAAGCTGAGTTCAAAAGCATTAATGGTCATGGAGATGTTTAACAAAGATAATATGTGAGCATGACTCTAATGTGATGGAGATGTTGATGATTGTGACTGGTCATGTTTTAATCGACTTGTTTCATTTTCCCTTGTGTAGAATGTTCATCACGTTTTTCTTTGGGGAGCATCGATATAGTATTCCTTCAATCCTTATTGTAAAACACAAAACTAAAACCAGGGGAGTACTTAAATTATGAATATTTTAATAATATGAATTTAAGTATTATAATAATTTCATTTTGCACTAAATGCTTGCCCCGGGCATCGTCTATGTAAATAAAGAAAACAAATGTTCTGAAAAAGAATAAATATCCTTTATATAATATAGCATATCGAATGGGAACACAGTAACGGGTCGTAGCCCGGGAACTGTTTTAACACAATATATTATTTTTTAATGTCTTAATCCGAACTATTACAGGAGCTCAGCTTAAAAAATTAGTATGTATTTGAGAAAAAAAAACACCTACGAATGAAGAGCATAGACTAAGTAATTTTCAACATTCATTCTGAGTTAATATTTTAAGTTTATTGTCTCGAAAAAACATCTCATTGTGTAAAAACTGTAGTGTCTCAGCCCGCCGATGGCCCGACCAACAAACACTTTATCATATTCTAGTGAATTTCAAATAATTTTGTACTTTTCTATTAATATTAATAAGATAAATATATTAATCAGTGCATAATAAAGTTCGAAGGGGATCAAAGACAAAAGAATTTGAGTGGTCAAATCAATTATTAACGAACTGTCAAAAAGTGAAAAAATTTTGGGTGGGTTAAAAATCAAGTCTTTAACACAGTAAGCATTGCTTATACAAATTTTTATATTCGTATGAATCAAAAGTTGGTTAAAATTTTCTTCCTCTTCCTGCATATGAAATATCCAACATTTTATTAAGTTTCATTTCCAAATTATCGGAAAAACATAAAGGCCCGTAGTTACGATTTTTTCTTTCGATTCTCCCTGCAATTGTAACTTCTTCCCCGAATTCTTGATTATGATTTTTTTTTTTTATTATGACGATAACATGGCTATGAATGGGTAAGTTTAATTTTCAATTAATGATTACATAAATTACTTTGGGTGATAAGTGAATGATTTGATTGCTTTGTTTTCCAGTTGATGACGACTCTGGTTAATTTGTAGGGATTTGAATCAATGTGCGTTACCATTGCTAAAAGGAGGCATACTTACCTTCTTAACCAAATTATTTATTTGACATTTGAGTTAATCTAAATAAATGATTTAAGGGGATTATCTGACATTTGATTTTATGAACTCAATGTTGTTTTAATTTTTAATGGATTAGTATATAGCTATAATTAACGGATTAGTAAGTAGCTATAGTGAAGGGATTTTTTTGATTATATATTCCATCCTTATTTTTTGAATAGTTAGAGTGTCACATGTCAAAAATAATTTTATACTAAAAATAGCCTTTGGAGGGAAAATTTTCATTGTGGTAGTGACACTTCAGCAACTTCTATGCTGCTTTAATTAAGTAATAAATATATAAGGAAATTCTAGAGTCCAGTTGCTTTTTTTTTATTGAACCGTCTCGTTAAAATTCAACCAATCATGATTGAGGACATAACATGTGTTCATGAGGTGAGAAACATCGTAACATGTCCGAATAATTTTTTAAAAAATAATTAATTTTTGATAATTTTTTAAAAATAATTAAAGATGGTGACAATGATGTGAAACTAACATAATCCCCTATTCGTAAGAAGGATTACAGAAACAATACTGATAAATTAGAATTTATGATATGACAAACTTTGTGAAAATCAAATTTTTTATTTTTTTTTAGGGGCAGGGGCAAAGAAAGATTGGATCACTGATTTTGGTTAATGAATTTTGGGAGAAGAAGGGCGGCGGGATGACGGAGGTGGGTTATCGGCAGCAGTGCGGGAAAATACCCTTAATTTTCTTTCCAAACTCTAACAGCTCCTCTATGGTCGCCCTGGCCTTCTCCGGCTCATCTGCACAAGCCGACAACCAAGGATTCACCTTCATTGATGCCAACCCATTTTTTCCTAAATCATACTTCAAAATCCCATCTTGAACCTTGTGATTAAACACATGGATTCTCGTCCCTGTGCTCCCACCATCGATCCCAATCCCATAGTACTTCTGATGATCATAACCTCGATCACTACTACTGTTAGGAAAGAACAATATATAATACATAATCACAGCGACAAATGGAATCGCATTGTAGATTAAAATGTAAGGCTTGATTTGGTGTTTTGCTTATATGGGAACTTGTATCCGATTGGTTAGACCAGAATTGAAGCTTCATCGGATCCATCTTGCCCAGCTTTTCGTAAATGTTATCAAAAAATTTACTGTACGCTTTTGATTTTGGTTATCGTTTAGAGAGTTGATTAAAGCAGTGAATAAAAAAAAATTTTAAAAGAAAGAAAACTTCATTATGATTGCTGGAAATCAGCTAGCTCCGACTGATACAAACCGTCCAACAACGGCTGACGAAAGAATACAATCACTAAACTCTTACAACTGGAAATACAAAATAAAACTTCCACCAACCAGTTGCTATTCCTGGGTAGAAAGATCCTCCAACGACATGATTCTATTGTTGGACATACAACGGAACAGATTAAAAATCTGAACTCGAGTAGGTCACTAACCATTGGATTAAAACTCCAATTAGCAAATCTGAATAACAGATTCACTGTGATTGAAAATTCTCGGGTCAAACTAGCCGTCATTAAAGACGACATGCGGCAATCAACAGATCAAACATGATCTACTGAGCCACACAAGACAAACAACAGACCTGATTCTGTTAGCGCACTATTTTTTTTTGGTGGTTCTGTTAGCGCACTATATTCACTCCGTAAAGAATCAAACCAGGATCTATATTGAGGGTGGGAAATTCCATTTGATTGAATTAAAACACTAGGATTAAAACAACAACAAAAAAATTAAACAGAAAACACAACATCGGTCATTGATCTGATAAACAGATCAGACCAACAGATCGCATCCGTGATACTGACGGAGAATTAACCAGAACTCTCATTTCTCGGAGATTCTGACATCAGAGTTTCGAAGCGTTGGAGTTGATGTTGATCATAAGGACAGTTGGTGCGGAGGCTTCACTGATGGTGGATGGATGTGTGTTATTTTATTTTTTCCGGTGGATAGAAAGAAAGCAAATATTTTACTCGCCTAACCACCGTTAATAGATATTGGGAGAGGGGGCGGTGGAGATTTTTGTTTTTACGAGAGAAGGGGGTGGTTTCTTTTTCTCAGGAGAGAGGAGAGAGAAGTGTAGATACTAGTTTTTTTTTCCTTGTTCTTTAATGATTCGATCACTTAAAATTGATCTATGCATATATATGAAGTTAGTAGGGAAAAAAAAATCACCAAAAGGATATTTGTACCCAAGACAAGCGATAAAGTGCTGGGCGGGGCTTAGTGGCTTACATCTCTTCAAGGTTTGGCAAATGAACTATGATGTCTGGTATTGTCCCGTTTAAGTTACTCCCTTGGATATATAATGATTGCAGATTCGTCAGATTTCCAACGCTATTGGGAAACTCAATCACCAGAGAAATTGTTGTTCATTAAAACCCTGAAATGGTACAGAAACCAATAGGTATTGCCAAAGCAGTGAATAAATTGGTTTGATGTACTTGGCAATAATCAGGTATAATTGGTGTATTCTTTTTCAAAACACTCACTTTTCTAATTTGACGGTTGTTATTTAATTTTGATCATCCTACGACTATTAAGTTTAATTGAATCATTCAGTCGACAGTCGACAGTTGACGGTTGTTATGTATATATATATATATATATATATATATATATATATACTAGTGATGTCTGGTCGCGCAATGCACGACCCTGGCCCAGTCTATCTGTAGATCTTAGAAATGTTTATATTTGAAAAAAAATAAAATTTTGTATTTGGAGCGATATATTTTAGAAATGTTTGAAAGATTTAGAAATGTTTTATAAGTGTGATCATAGAAATATTTGTATTTCACAAAAAAAAAAAAGAAATTGTATTTCGCCATGTATGTTTTAGAAATGTTTTATAAGTGTTACTTATTAAATATAAATAGACTTAATCGAATATATGTGTTGAAATAAATGTTAGACAAAATATAAAAGTATCCTAATAAATTTAGATATTAGTAAGATGATTTATTGATGTTCTCCATTGGTCGTGCCAAATCAATATTTAGTTTTGGAGATTTTTAACAGCTTTGTAATAAGCTTCATCCGAAGAGTATACGTTTAAAACAAAATTGACACTTCGTAACAAAAACCTAATTGATCAATTCAATTTAGACTCCATAATTAAGAAAAGAAAACCATTCTAATTGAATGATGAAACAAAAAGAAAAAATTAAAAAAAAAGTGTCATGTAAAGTGCAAAGGGGGATTTAATAATTTAGTTATAGTTAGATAAAAGGACAATTTAGTACTTTCCCCATGTCACGTGGCAATCATGGGAGGTGTTTGAGAGGGGAGTTTTTAATTTAGTAGGATATATATATGGAATGACTATGGTCCCGTCGACTAAATGGTTCAGTCATTAGTTATAATCGTTAGATAAAAAATGAATCTTTATCATCATAGGATCATATGTGGTGCGTGATAAAAAAAATCAAGACCTAACCACACACGATAATTCCTATGAATTATGGCTTACTTTTCCTTCCCCCAAAATCTCCGTCAAGATTACCATTAAAAACTATCCAAGATCATATCCATATTTCTATATCAACTCTGATTTTCTAACAAATAAAGTTAATCGTAATTTTAACCTTTTTTGGCATGACGGATTTCAATTAAATTCTAGCCCCAATTATGTCATACGCTTTGTTTTAATGCTTCAAGAAACTAGCTCTTTTAATTTATGGGTATATTTACTAATTTGAGGGTGGATTCGATAGATTTACTGTTCTCCCTATCTGAATTAATACGGTTGTGAAACAATCATGGTAATTAGGGTTTGTCCGCAAAATCCCGAAAAAAGGTGTTTTCTTCTAAGCCGACTCCTTATCTTTCTTGTTCCTTTTCCTGTGTTGTTGATCTTTGCTCATGAATCTGAAGAAGAGGAAACAATGGATTAAATTCAAAATATGTACCATCACTGCACTTAGAAAATTGAAACTTGCAACTCTGCCTTGAACAATAGTATAGTCTCTATGAATTGGAGATAGTGCTTCTTACTTCAACATAATTATTTAAAATCCAGATGAATAAGGGCGAGAAAATCAGTGCCGGAGACGATGATGATGATTGGGACATGGTCGACGCATTTTAAATTTTCTTTTTGTTGGGTAAACAATGGTTATGCATTACAATTTGTTGTTATTAGTTTAATTTGATTTTTAAAAAAAATAAACTCTTAAGAAAATTAGATAAACAACAACCAATAAAATATTAGTTTGGATTTGTTCCAATGTTTCTCAACCCATATAACATGTTATGTAATCAATTTTAATTGGTTGAATTTTTAACTGGACGGTTAAGTCAAAAAGGACCAACTGGACTCTAGAATTTTCCATATATATATATATATATATATATATATATACATGGCGTATAGATAGGCTAATCCACATGTCGCAAAATTATATAGCCAAGTCCACATGTTGCAACCACTCACTCCATCATTTAATGGTAATTTTTTAATGTAAAATTATAAATTTATATATAAAACTAAATTAATTAAGAGATTTTCCCTTGACAGTAAATTTTACATCTTTATTTACTTTATTAGTTCTTGCATAATAATACTATTTGTTATGTAACCCCCGTATTATAATTAATTGACTATTCTGAATTATATCTCTTTTAAATTTTCATCCAAATGATTAGAGTTTAGAGATCAACGTGCTACAAACTTGCGAAAAATCATCCACTTTGTCGTGAAACCCAAATTACTAGATATCCATAAAACATGTGCGGGTATCTTTTACAAAGTTGCAAAAAATCATTCAATTTGGCGTGAAACTCAAATTCATAGATAACCATAAAACATGTGCGGGCATCTTTTATTGAGCTTGGAGTAAACTCTATGTCATGGCACAATAATTAATGGTCATCTATTGCTAAATACAAATGGAACAAATATAAAACAGATATCTTTTTATAATATTTTAAGAAAAAGATATCACTCCAATGAATGTTTACTCTGGAGTCTGGATACACCTTTTATTTTTTTAAAAAAAATTTTACACACCACAGGAAAATTACACAATCACCAATTTATGGAACAAATAGAATAGATAGGTATTTTTATTATTAATAAATAAACAAATCGACTATATTTGAGGAGAGTTTCCTATTGACACATGACGTAAAATGAGAAAGGATAATTCACATGGCAAAAAAATTGATAACTAATTTTATTCGGTTGATCAAGAGCAAGCTAACTAATTTATAATTTAAATTAGTCTCTGACACACTCTTCATATATATAGCAAACATATTCGGATATTGATCAGGGATGCTGTTGTTGATAATGGTGAAGGCTGGCGGACGAAGGAAAAGAAGACATTGGCTAAACTTCTAAAGAGTTATTGGGTCGACATCTTTTTTCTTTTTTAAGCAAAAAGAAAGAGAGACTTGCGAAGAATCCCCAATATATTATTTAAAGATAAAAGAGCTGGCAGTATCTAAGACTTACCAGAAAGGCTCACATTTTGTAGCCACCTTACTGAGACTAATGGACTCTCACATATGGCATAGACTGTTGATCTAATAGGAGAAGGCCCTTGGTGTAAGTCGGGAGATCACCAAGACCCCCATATTGTTCGGAATATCCAGCTGAAGCCTTTCAAGCTAAGCTATCCGCAACCACATTAGCCTCTCTAAAAATATGATGTATTGTATAACCCCTTCTTTCAATAATAGCATGAATCTCTACCATTTCAAAGTGAAATTTCCAAAGAAAGAGACCCCCGTTGGATAAGATGTTTGCCAGCATTTGGCTATCCGTTTGGATTTCCATTAGCATCAACTCTAGGGTTTCACATTTTCGTATTCCAAACAAAAGGTCACACACATCTGCTTTAAAAATAAAAAATAAAAAATTCACCACAATGGAGCGTACTTAAATGTAATTGAATACGGGTCTAATACTAGGAAGTACATTATCTTAATCAATAGGTTGTTATTCAATTCTCTTTGGGTCGACATCTTACTTCTCCCTCTGTTTCATATTTCTCCCTTTAGCTTCTGCCAAAAAATCAATCTATTTCCTATTTCTCCCTTTGACTTCAGCCAATAAATCAATCTGAGACGTTGTGGAAAACTATTCTAGTCAATCAGACGAAGCATCTATTGGTTAGAACATAGAAAGAGCAAAGAAGTACCAAATTTGTATTTAGCAAGGGTTTTTAATTATTATTATTATATTATTATCATCAATTATTACTGCTTGTGATGTTATTGTTCAAGCTTAATTGGCCGAAACGGGAGTATTATGTAAAATTAAGAGTATACTTTTACTATTCCTTTCTTTCTTTATTGTTTAAAAGATGTGGCACAGGAGTATTATGTAAAATTAAGAGTATACTTTTAAAAGATATAAAGCCATAAATCAATAAAACGAAAAAGACGGACAACAAGTTACATTGGATAATTTCGAATATTGAAAATTATTCAAATGTACATAAAATAACAAAATGGATTGACGTTAAGAATTACACAATTTCAAATTACATCGGTAATTTATTTTGTTTTATATATGTATCACTCCTTCAGAAATTCATACAATCGTTAAATCATTAAGCTCATATATCTCTTGAACAACTCGCACAACGTGCGGGGTAAACACTAGTATATATATATATATATATATGTGGGAAAATCTAGAGTCCCGTTGGCTATTTTTACGGAACCGTCCCGTTTTGTCTTCAACCAATCAAAATTGAGGGTATAAGATGTAACCATGTGGTTAATAACATTTTATAATTTCCAAAACTAATTGAGAAAATGGTCAATTTTTTTCCAAAACTTCAAATGTCTAGCCAATTTGACCCAAAAGATTTTAGGGAAACCAAATTCATCATATAATTAATCCAGTTAATGAGAATTTTGTTAGATTTAACATTTCCACTGACATTCCATTACTTTCTACAGTTTTTTATTGGTAAAAAATTTTGTTGACAAAATTTTAACATTTTATTCTTAATATTTTGTTATTCAGTAACATACACTTATCTTAACATTTAATTATTATAATGTCCCTATTACAAAATTTATCTTCTAATCTAATCCATTACTCCCACCTGAAGTCTTTTTTTTTTTTTTTTGTGCTCTCACCTTAAGCCTCTTCCTTTTCTTCCTCCACCTTCCTCATTTTGTTTTCCGCCGTCACACCACCACCGCCCCATTTCTCTTCTCCCTTAAAAATTACCATCACCACTTCCTAAATCTATGAGAATTCTAAACCATCACCACAAACATAAAAATTTACCTCCACCAACAGTACACAATTCTCCCTCCATCACTACCCGCATTTCTGTCGCCACCACTTTTTTCAATTCCACAAAAAATTACAAAATACTTTACGTATTTTTTCGATTTTTTTCCTTCTTCATTCTTCAAGAAGTAATGGTCCTTCCTCTACCTGCACCATTTGTCCCTTGCCCACTTCTTCTCCATGGCAGTTGAAAAAGAAATCATTGCGGAAATACACTTATCTTTTTTAGCTGGTTGTTATTGAAATTTCTCTTTACCGCTCCATTCTTCAAAATTCTTTACCCAGAAAATATCCTTTTATATTTCGTGAGTGTTGATTTAGAGGGTAATGTTACTTCACTTACTAAAGTATTTTTCTTTCATTAAACTCAGTTAATTATTAACTTTAAATTCAAGAACTATCATTTAAATTGATTTACTATGCAGAAGGAGGAAAATTAATGCATCTACATGACCGTTAAGACGGCCAAAGGTGATGATAGTAGTGTTGGCAGCTAGAGGTGATGATAGATACCCATTTTTATTGTACATTTTTTTTTTAAGAAAATAACAAAATAATGAAGATCATGAACAAAAAAATTGATGTTGGATAATAAAATCTCTCAAAATTAATAGAATTTTTGGGGTTAATGACGAAATTTTCTAAGTCATTTTGTTGAGTATAGTAATTTTTAATGCATTAAATTTTTTATAATCACTTAAAATAAATTGCATCATACATTACATATGGTGTCTAATTTTTGAAAATTTTTAATTTGTTTTAATTTATTCTTTTTAACAATTTTCTTCTTGTACACTCTGACTTGTATATATTGGCACTAATATAATTGCTATATTTCAAGAAAAAATTTAACTTTTGTATTTCAATTTTGAGGTTTAAAAATATACACTGTTAAAAATATACGAATTTATCTTGGTCATGAAATTCAATGATTGCTTATATAGTTTAGTCATCGACAACGTAACAATAAAAGTTAATAAAAAGGAATAAAAATTGTGTTAACCAAATTTACAACAATTCATCGTCATGGACTAAATAAATTAGCACTTTTTTCTATTTTAAAAGATTCTCTAATTTTTAAATTATTTTTATTATCACAAACAAAATAACCATTTTATGCTACATCGAGTAAAATTTATATTTTGTAACTTACCTATGAATCACAAGAAGTCTAGGAGGAAAGACTTGTCTTAGAACGTTTTTTTTGTTTTTAGATTTTGTTATTTTTGTTTAGAATGATTAACTATTAATTTTCATACTTATTTCAACTCGATTTTTTCTTCCTCATTTTCTTTATTTTTTTTAAATTTTTTTTATAATCTATGAAATAAAAGGTAAATTAATTAATTAAATTTAGTAAACTAGTAGCAACAGATACAAGTCAGGAAATATAAGAAAAAGAATCGTAAATAACAAAAAATTAAAGAAATTAAAATTTAAAAATTTTAAAAATATGATAAAACTACTCCTAAACCCAACTCACATGTTTGCACATGAAAAATAGAGTTCGAAAATAAATAATTATTATTTTAAAGATCTTATAATTTTATTTGATGGTTCTAAAAGTAGTAAAGAGAAATAAAATGAAATAGAAAAAAATAAATAATTAAAAGAGATTATTTTGTTGATTTTACATATTTTGGGGGTTATTTTTATAATTTTTTATACTATAGGGATATTTTTGTTAAAAATTAACTGAAATCCATCAAGTTTAACGAAAATTGGACCAATTAGATGAAATTGGCAAAAAAATTCAAGCATAAAGGACAAAATTGGCCAACCAAAAAAATCAATGGGGCAAAATTAACGAAGCGATCAAAACATTGGGTACAACCGTCATTTTATCCGTAACAGAGTGTCAGCGGAGATGTTAAATCTAAAGAAATTTTTGTCAATTGGATGAAATTGGCCAGAAATTAAAAATTAGATGATGAATTTGGCTTCCCAAAAATATTTTGGGTCAAATTGGCAAGACACTTGAAACTTTAGGCAAAATTGATCATTTTCTCTAATTTTTCAGTTTAATCAGGTGTGTTTAGGCATATTTACTTATGATGCACCCTCATTTTAATCCTACGATTGTTAATTAGCCTAATTAATCCTACGGTTATTATCCTAAAACGGAACCGTCCCGTAACGAGACTCTAGCCTCTTATATATATACATATATATATATATATATATAAGGGAAAATCTAGAGTCCCGTTGGCCATTTTTACGGAACCGTCTCGTTTTTTCTTCAACCAGTCAAAATTAAGGGTATACAATGTAATCATGGGGTAAATAACATTCTAAAATATCCTAAACTAATTGAGAAAATGGTTAATTTCGCACAAAACTTCAAGGGTCAGGCCAATTTGACCCAAAAGATTTTTGGGAAGCCAAATTCATCATCTAAGTTTTAATTTCTGGCCAATTTAATCTAATTGATGAAAATTCTATTAGATTTAACATTTCTACTGACATTCTGTTATTTTGTGCGATTTTTTTATTGGGAAAAAAACTTTGTTAATCCAACATTTTAACATTTTATCCCGACTGTTTTGTTATTCACTAACATACGCTTATCTTATCATTTAATTATTATATTCCTCTCCACCACATAATTTATCTTCTAATTTATTCCATTACTCCTACTCTAAACCCCTTCCTGTTCTTCCTTCTCCTTCCTCCTTTACTTGTTTTTCGCCGCCGCAACACCACCGCCCCATTCCTCTTCTCCCCTAAAAGTTACCATCACCATTTTTCTAAATCTGTGAGGATTTCAAACCATCATCACAAACATAAAAATTTGCCTCCAACAACAGTACCCAATCCTCCTTCCATCGCTACCAGCATTTCTATCACCGCTACATTTCTTCGATTCCACAAAAATTACAAAATGCTTTACTTATTTTTCCTATTTTCTTCATTCTTCTTTCTAAAAGAAGTAATGACTCTCCCTCTGCCTGCACCATTTGTCCCTTGCCCACTTCTTTTTCATGGCAGCCGAAAAAGAAATCATTGCGGAGATATGCTTATCATTTATAGCAAATTGTTATCAAAACTTCTTTTGATCGTTTCATTTTTCAAAATTCTTTATGCCCATAAAATATCCTTTCACATTTCGTGGGTGTTGATTTAGAGGGTATTCTCATTTCACTTATTAAAGACATTTTTGATCCATTAAACTCAGTTAATTACTACCTTTAATATCAAGCACTATCATTTAAATCGATATACTATGCAAAATAAGGAAAATTAATGCACCTACATGGCCGTTAAGGCGGCCAAAGGTGATAATAATGGTGTTGGCAGATGGAGGTGATGTTAGATACCCACTTTTATTGTACGCATTTTTTTAAGAAAATAACAAAATAATGAAGATAAAGAACAAACAAAATTGATGTTGGATAACAGAATCTCTCAAAATTAATAGAATCTTTGGAGTTAATGACGACATTTTCTGAGTCATTTTGTTGAGTTTAGTAATTTTTAATGGCATAAAAATTTTTATAGTCACTTAAAATAAATTGTATCATACATTACATATGGTATCTAATTTTTTACGTTAATTCTAAGTTAAAAATAAAATAAAGATAACCTTTTGGAATACAATTTTGGGGAAAAAAAAATGATGTACATTAATCCAATATAAAAAAAAATTTAAGAAACATAAATGCAATGTATAATCTAATATAGAGAGAGCATAAACGAAAAAGGAAGAAAAAACTTTTATGGAAATATTTTAGAAAAACTAAAATTATTGGGGTTAAAATGTCAAAATTATGGGGTCCGCAAAATTTTTTTCTAATAAAAAATTGTACAAAGTAACGGAATGTCAGTGGAAGTGTTAAATCTAACAGAATTTTTGTCAGTTGGATTAAATTGGCCAGAATTGAAACTCAGGTGATCAATTTGGGTTACCAAAAATCTTTTGGGTCAAATTGGCTAGACACTTGAAGCTCTGGGCAAAATTAACCAATTTCTCTAATTTTTTCAGTTTAATCAGGTGTGTTTAGGTATATTTACCTATGATGCACCCTTATTTTAATCCTATGTTTGTTAATTAGCCTAATTTTAATCCTACGGATATTATCTTAAAATGGAACCGTCCCTTAACGGGACTCTAGCCACTCCCAAAATATATATATATATATATAGAAAATGTTTCATTTAACTCACTTGAATAAATTACAAATGAATAGGTTATGGGACCAGGGGGTGGTCTTTTAGTAATAATCTGAATTGAATTGTATGGATATAGAAAATTACAAGGACCAAGACTATTGGTCTTGTAGATTTACAGCCCTATAAGAGCGTAGGCCCAATTCGTCATCGTATTTGATTTTTTTTTCTTCATTTAATGCTTCCTAATTGTATATACAGTAAAACTTGTCTAATCTAAATCTATATTAATTTAAAGAGATTTTATTGTAATTTGTCCTTCTAACGCTTAGTGCCCCTGCATATATTCCATACAGTCATAATTTTTTATTTTTAAATATTTATGAGAAGCAAACGTGTTGTTTTGGTGTGGAATTACCCTTAAATGTATAATTTTTCAAATTAAGTGAGTATAATCTTTTAGTTATATATCAAACTAGCTGTGAAATAATAAACATTTGAACACCCAACAAAAACAAAAAAAAAAAAACCATAGATCCGAAGCCATCTATGGGCTGAATAACTCTTTAGGGCTCCTGGTCCCATAACCTGTTCATCTGTAATTTATTCAAGTGAGTTAAATGAAACATTTTCTATATATATATATATATATATATATATATATATATATATATGCGAGCGGCTAGAGTCCCGTTACGGGACGGTTCCGTTTTAAGATAATATCCGTAGGATTAATTAGGCTAATTAACAACCGTAGGATTACAATAAGGGTGCATCATAGGTAAATATATCTAAACACACCTGATTAAACTAAAAGAATTAGAGAAATTGGTTAATTTTACCCAGAGCTTCAAGTGTCCAGCCAATTTGACCCAAAAAGAGTTTTGCGAAACCAAATCCATCATTTAAGTTTCAATTTCTGACCAACTTCATCCAATTGACAAAAATTCTGTTAGATTTAACACCTCCACTAACATTCCGTTACGGATAAAATGACGGTTGTATCCAAAGTTTTAACCGCGTCGTTAATTTTACCCTATTGATTTTTGGTTAGCCAATTTTGTCCTTTACGTTTGAAATTTTTGCCAATTTCATCCAATTGGCCCAGTTTCCATTAAAATTAAGGAATTTTAGTTAATTTTTAACAAAAATATATCTCAATAGTATAAAAAAATTATAAAAATAACCCCAAAATATGTAAAATCAACTAAATAATCTCTTTTCATTATTTATTTATTTATTTTTAGTTCATTTTATTTCTCTTTACTACTTTTTATAACCATCAAAATATATTATAAGAGCTTTAAAATAATAAGCATTTATTTTCAAACTCTATTTTTCATGTGCAAACATGTGAGTTTGGTTCAGAAGTAATTTTGTCATATTTTTAACATTTTTAATTAATTTTTTTATTTCTTGTTATTTACTATTCTTTTTTCTTATACTTCCTGACTTGTATCTATTGCTACTAGTATAATTACTAAATTTCATTAATTAATTTACCTTTTATTTCATAGATTATAAAAAAAATGTTTAAAAAATAAAGAAAATGAGGAAGAAAAAATCGAGTTGAAATAAATATGAAAAGTAATAGGTTATCATTCTAAACAAAAAAAAAATCTAAAAAAAAATACTGCTAAGACAAGTCTTTCCTCCTTGCCTTCTTGTAATTCATAGGTAAGTTACAAAATATAAATTTTACTCGATCTAGCCTAAAATGATTATTTTATTTGTGATAGTAAAAATAATATAAAAATTGGATAATCACTTAAAATAGGAAAAAGTTCTAATTTATTTAGTCCACGACGATAAATTGTTTTAAATTTCAATAATCGTTATTGTTACTTTACCGATAGCTAAACTATATAAGCAATCATTGAATTTCATGACGATAAACACATATATTTTTTAACAGCATATTTTTTAATATTCTTTTAAACCTTGAAATTGAAATACAAAATATAAATTTTTTTTCTTGAAATATAGTAATTATACTGATGCCAACATATACAAGTCTGAGAGTACAAGAAGAAAATTGTTAAAAAAATAAAATAAAACAAATTAAAATTTTTTAAAAAATATAAAAAGACAAAATTACCTCTAAACCCAACTCAAGTGTGTTGCACATGAAAAATATTATTGAAAATAAGTAATTATTTTTTAAAGATCATATAGTATATTTTGATGGTTATGAAAAGTAGTAAATAGAAACAAAAAATGAAATAGATTAAAATGAATACAAGTGAAAAGGGGATATTTTGTTATTTTTACATTTTTTTAACAAGAAAAATGATGAAAACGACGTTTAAGTTCCGGATAACTCAAAAAATATTTTGTGAGTTATCTTTATAATATTTTGAAACTATTTGGGTATTTTTGTTAAAAACTAAGAAAAATCTGTTAAGTTTAACGGAAACTTGACCAATTGGATGAAATTGACAAAAATTTCAAATATAAAGGACAAAATTAGCTAATTAAAAATCAATAAGGTAAAATTGATGACAGGGTCAAAACGGTGTAACACTATTTTTTCCTTTTCCGTTAATTTGTACAATTTTTTAAAAAGAAGAAGAGAAAAAAAAAAGAAAAATAAGTAAAATATTTGGTAATTTTTGTGGAACTGAAGAAAAGTGACGTGGACAGAAATACGGGTAGTGATGGAGGGAGGATTGTGTACCGTTGGTGGAGGCAAATTTTTATATTTGTGGTGATGGTTTGAAATCCTTACAGATTTAGGAAGTGGTGATGGTAATTTTTAGGAGAGAAGAGGAAAGGGGCGGTGGTGGTGCGGTAGCGGAAAACAAGTAAAAGAGGAAGAAAAGGAAGAGGTTTAGGGTGGAGCAATGAATTAGATTAGGAGATAAATTATGTGGTAGGGATGTTATAATAATTAAATGGTAAGATAAGTGTATGTTACTGAATAACAAAACATTAGGGATAAAATGTTAAAATTTTGGGTCAACAAAGTTTTTTACCAATAAAAAATTATACAAAGAAACGGAATGTCATTGGAAATATTAAATCTAACAGAATTCCCATCAATTTGGATTAAATTGACAAAAAGTTGAAATTTAGATGATGAATTTGGTTTCCCAAATATATTTTGGGTCAAATTGGCCAGAAACTTGATGTTTTGGACAAAAATGATCATTTTCTCAATTAGTTTATGATATTATAGAATGTTATTCACCACATAGGTACATCTTATACCCTCAATTATGATTGGTTAAAGACAAACCGTCCCGTTTTTCTTTCAACTAATCAGAATTGAGAGCATAACATTTATTCATGAGATGTGGAACATGTGATCAAGTCCACAATAGTTATCACTTACTAATGAGGTTATTTGCTTAACTTTTTTTTTAAAAAAAATAATCTAAATAGATTTAAAATTATCTCGATAAATATAATTGTTAACAGAAAAAAATCCACTTGCTTTTTTCTTGGATAAAATGTCTGCCACTACTCAATCTAATTTTATTTTATTTTTTCAAAATTAGAACTTTCTTTTACTTTTATAAAAAAAAATGTTCTTCATTTTTTTTAAGTGTGTTCATTTTTTTTTCACAGTAATCATTTTAAACTGCAATTTTAAAGTCATTCTTGCTCCTTTTTTTTACCCCTTTAGATGTGGCTCAAACAATAAACCTTTAACCCAAAAAAGCAAGAAAAAAATTGATGAATCGTATCTAAATAAATACATAAGATAAAATTCTAACTAAAACTAGAATTCTAGAATTCTATATGAGCCGAAGCAATTGAAAATACCGATAGGCAATATCATAACAAATTGAGGATGGATCTCCAAAGGACTCTATATTCTTCAATCATGAATGCAAGTACACACACATGATGTTGAGAGAATTAGATAAGGCTTGAAGATCATCAATAGGAGGTAAATCAAGTTGGGTTTTTGAGGTGAAGAAATCAAAAATATGCATTTATTTACCATTGAAAAATGCTGAAAGCAAATTCCAAAATGAATTGGATTTAAGTAGCTGTCCTTCCTTTTCAAAAAAAAAAAAAAAAAGTAGCCGTCCTTATGATGGCAGAAACATTAGTAATTAAATGTTTGTAGTGCAGCTTATCAGATGCATTTTTCTTTTGGTATTTGATCCGCATCGAAGCATAGTTTGGAAACAAACAAATTGATTTCTTTTGGCCTCTGACTAGGGAACCATTGTCGGAGTAAGAAATACAATAGTT
Organism: Oldenlandia corymbosa var. corymbosa; assembly: GCA_949775105.1. Lineage (NCBI taxonomy): Eukaryota > Viridiplantae > Streptophyta > Magnoliopsida > Gentianales > Rubiaceae > Oldenlandia > Oldenlandia corymbosa. The sequence goes on from OX459123.1 coordinate 6,795,986, forward strand.
TGATGGACGACCAAATTTATTGCCAGGACAAATGGCGACCACGACGACCGAAATCCATCTAAATTCCAAGGCACTGCTGCTCGAGGCTCGCGCTAGATTGGAGAAACTACAATGTTTGGAATACTCCTATTCGTCCTAGCCGTCGCCATCTCTGGAATCCTCACAGGAGCTTTTCGGTGCCGTGAGGACAGATTTTCTTTGGATATTATACACATCTAATTTACTGGAGATATTATTTAAATGTGTTGGGTGTTGCTATTTTTTTTCCCCTCCGGTGGTAAATTGTTTATGAGATAGCTTTTTCTTTTTCTCCACTAATTAATGGGTTCAATAGGTTTTAGGTTCTTTTTTTATAATACGATTCAATTAGATATATATTCTTAGGATACACCGTGTTTCTAATCCTATGATTGTTAATTATTCTAATTGATCATAAGGTTATTAGCTTACGACGGAACCGTTCCATAACGGGACTCTAGTGTTAGAGTCCAATCGACTAGACGGTTCAATCATAGACTAATCACCATAAGATCAATTGAAGCAATTAACAACCATAAGATTAAAAAGAGGGTATACAGTAAAGAAATGGACCAAAATACGTCTGATTATTTAGAGTAAACCAGCAACCTGTTGAACCGGTTTATTATGGAGGAACCCGATTAGTTATGCTAACACGAGGAAGCCGACTTATTTCGAGACACTCTTGATCAAGCGAGATGGGATTGTTAAGTTGGAACAAATACCCGCGACGTCATCCAGCAACTACCAAAACTCTGTTTCTCTTGTTCAAAAGCAAGTAAGAGACTAATGTTTCTGCTGTTAGGAAATCTTTGCCATTGTACTTCTACCTGAAAATTAGTGCTGCTCTAATTCCCAAAATTAAATACCGATAGGTTTCCCTTTCTTTTTTTGTTTGAAAAAAGAGAGCAAGATAAGCAGACAAGGGATAGTAGGTAGCACTTGACAGCAAATTAACAACTCAATTGATTCAAGCAAAAACACAACTGAGAAAGCAAAATATTGCGTAAAGTCACAAGATAGATTACCCCTTTCAAAAAGTCACAGAATACCTCACTCCTTGAGCCTTTTTCTTAGCCTCCCAGCATGACAGATGAGCTAGCAATATATACAAACTATAAAGAGCACAAATTACATGGAGAGTTTGCAGCTATTTCATTGTAAAGAAAACCCTCTAATTGTTTCATCAATGAGTACCAAAAAATATTAATATGATCTTCCCATCTCAATTTTTTCAGTTAAATTACTAAGGAATATAAACATGTATATAAATTTTTTGTTATTAGTCAATTCTATTTCTGTCTGGATTTGTTTAGGTGAGTTTCCGATTAAAGACGGTGAAAGGACTATTATGTTTATATTAAAATCTCTTCAAATAAAGAGTTCAAGTAGAATAATCCGTACGGCCAATGGAACTATTGTAATACTCCTATTTCTCTTCGTGGTTTGTCCCCAGGTTCACGAGTCAGAATTTTATCATCTAAGCCGATCGTGCAACAGAATCCTTTGATGAAAATTTATTTGGGATTGTGTTACAATGTTTCTCACTCCATAATACATTTTACGCTCACAATTCTGATTTGTTGAATTTTAACTGGGTGGTTCCGTCAAAAAGCAACAACTGGACCATATATATATATATATATATATACCATAGATGTAATAGTTATGATTCTATTAGGTTTGCAAAAAAAATATATATATTTTGTTAACAACAATCGCAAATCGCATATGTATTCCCAATCACATCAAAACCATTATTGATATTTAATCATATGAGAATTTCATTTTGTTACAAACAAAGATTTCACGTACCAAATGTTAGAGGTTGTGAAACAAACACGAGTGACCAAGATTTTCATTACTCATTGTTATGAGAATGAAAAATATAAACATTCTCTAATCAGAAAGTCTTAAAAGAGCACCCATCGGTTTATTAGAGTTGATTTGTTTTAAATGCGTATGTTCAATATTTACCTTGCTTGTTATTGAAAAAAAAAAAATTGGAAAATACTTGGACAGCATACTTTTTGTGCGGCCTGGGATTATTTAAATTTAAAAAAATTAAAAATTCTAATTAAAAACAAAATGCTTCTTCCTCTTCAATAAGCTAAATTCATCCTCCCTCTCACCATATCTGTAGAAAAGATTTACAAAACAAAAAGAAAAAGGAAAGAAAAAAAATTAAATCCAAGTTTAACAGAATTCCCACAAAAGGAAATAAACTATTTTAACAAATTTTAAAATTTAGAGCTTCTATATTCACCATCACCATTAATAATATTAAATGTAGGAGAAAAAAGAAATTTTGGTACAAGAACGGATAGAGAGAAGGTGAGGAAGAAGGAAGGGCGAGTGATTTCTCCGTATTGAATAGTGCCTTTATACTATATCAACTTACACTATAGTGAATATTGACCAAAAGGAGAAGCAATTTTGGCAATAATGGGCCTAATATAATAATAATAAGACTAATAAATATATAATAAGCGAAAGAGTCAAAATATAATGACATTGAATGAACAAAATACATCTTAATGAAAAAAAAGTTATATTATGCATTGGATTTCTAGGCGTTTGATCATAATAAAACCCAAAATTCTCAAATTTTTATATATAACATTATAATCGAGACTGTGAAAGACATATTCGTTTTCTTGAATAATTCTCTTAAATCACCTCGTCTTTTTATTGAATCTGACTCGATAAAAGAATGTTTTGTGTTGGAAACGAATTAAATAGGGATGCAATTAAAAAGAATTAGTGGGTGATTAATAGTTATACGTTGTTTAAGTCGATCAAAATTAAAAAATGTGGACAAGAAGCATTAAAGCCGAGAAAATGTTACACGGAATGTGTTACACAAAAGAAATGGTTCAGGCGATCTCAAATTTCCATGACTTTTTTGGGAATATATTGAACAGGTCCTCACTTTCAAAACATTGGTTAGTTCGAATTCCTTGAAAAGGCTCTCTTATAATAAAAAGTTAAAAAGCGAGTTACTTTTCCAGCTAAACAGTTCACCAAACTGTCAAAAAAAAAAAAAAGTAAAAAACCTTTCTTACTTCATTCCCTCGCCAACTCTCCCACAGTTTCTCTCTCCTCCACTCCGATACATAACTGAATTCCCCTCCCACTTTTCCGTCCAGGCGACTCCGAATTCCGGCGAATGTCAGGCGTAAAAATGGCGACGGAAAACGCCACTCCAAGCTCCACCGCCGATGAGTCCAAAATCTGTGTAGTACTAGGAGGCCGGGGGTTTATCGGGAGATCACTGGTGGCGAGGCTGTTGAGACTCGGCAATTGGATCGTCCGAATCGCTGACTCAACTCCTTCCATTCTTCTTGGAAGCGATGAATCGGCTCTGTCTCAAGCTCTGGAATCCGGCCGTGCGTCGTATTACCAAGTGGACGTTAGAAACAGAGATCAAATCGTTAAAGGTGCGCCTTGTAAAACCGCAGTGTTCAATTACTGAATTTTACACGTGAGAAGCAAAATGGAGGGATCACGTCCAACATTCTGATTCTTGCTCTGTTTCGTTATGCTTTAACGCTTTTGTTAGAATGTATTATCATCTGCAATTTTGTTCATCGATCTCTTCTTGTGTCAATTGATGCATCACAAGTTATGTGCGATTTTCTGTAGGATACAAGTCATCATGATGTTTATTTCTTTGCAAATTTATTAAGTACAATTTCTTTTCTCTTTCTAAGTTTCCTTCCTTCTTGGGGGTTGGGGAGAGAGGATGGGGTGGCTACGGGAGATATACTCTTCTTTGCCTATTATTCTTGGTTGTAAAGTATCTCCTAATACAAGTTTCTTTTTATTGAACTGCAACATTTATTCGTTTTTCTTTTTCTTTACATTCTTTCTTGGTGGTTTTGGTAGTGAAACACAATTACCTGATGAATTATGTGGGACTTTGTTCGCTAATACAATTACGGGTGTCACAACTTTGTGCAAGGTTTTTGATATTTTGAGGAATGTGTTGTGAATTTTCTTGTACTCTCCTTCTTATTTGGTTTAAACAATTTAGTTTTCTTCGTATCCTCATTCATGGAAAGAATTATACATATCTACGTGCATGTATCCTGACAAAATGAGCAATATTGGAGTATTTCTAAACCTCTGAGGGCATCTAATTGTAGCTTGTGAAGGCAGTGTGGGCTACTGGAATTTTCTATTTGATTACAGCTCAAAATTTCTGTGATTTCGTATCTGCAGCTGTTGAAGGGGCACTTGTTGTGTTTTACACTAATACTGTGGACTCTAGCAACGGCGACTTCTACTTCTATTACACAACTATAGTACAAGGTTGGCATATTTCATTTTTCTAATGTCATATTTTTTTGAGTAGCTGTCTTGTGGGAGGAAGTAATGCTAACATCTTCTGTTCCTTTCAGGTGTTAAAAATGTGATTAATGCTTGTAAAGATTGTAAAGTGAAGCAGTTGATACATAACAGTCCTGCTGATATAGTTTTTGAAAGTGGTCGTGATATAGACAAAGGAGATGAATCCAAGGTGTACGCAGGCAAAGTAATTCTCTCTGAAAAAAAACTTCAAAATAACATGCTCAGATGTTCCTTTTGATTCTTTAGCATCTACATGTGTCTTCTTTCCCCTACTTCCAAGTTTTCTTTTCCTCTCTAATGAGTCCGTAAATTAGTTTGGCAGCGTCGTGACTGATCTTAACGCTCAAGCTGAAGGTCTGGTGTTACGTGCTAATGACATTGATGGCCTTTTAACTTGTTCAATTCGTTCGAGCAATGTCTTCGGACCTGGAGACAAGCAGCTGGTTCCGTTGCTGGTGCAGATGGCAAAATCTGTTTGGGCTAAGGTATGCCTGTCTTGATTTTTGCTCATTCATCTTAGGCTGGCTATGTTCAAGACAAATATTTTCTGTGGGGTTGATTATCTTATTCTCTTATTGAAAATTAGCTTTCAACAGAACTGCTTGAGATATACTTTATTGGATGCACTTAGAAACTGCCACCTTTCTTTGTATTTGTCTCGTTACTCTGCTATCTTGCAGAAGCTAATTTTAGTTATTGCTTCATCTTTTTGCTCTTTATTTTTTTGGAATAAGTGATAGGCTTTCTCATTTCAGTTCATTATAGGAAGTGGGAAGAAGCTGACTGAGTTTACCTATGTGGAAAACGTTGCCCATGCTAATATCTGTGCCGAAGAGGCTCTAAGTTCAAAGATGGTTTCTGTATCTGGAAAGGTATTGCTCTTTTGAACTACTTTTAGTCGTGGTTTATAACTTTTCTAAACCAAGTGATGGTTTGATTTGAGAAAGATAACAGTAACAATCAAACTTTTTGCAGGCTTATTTCATCTCGAATCTCGAGCCCTTAAATTTTTGGGAATTCAACTCTAGTGTGCTGGATGGCCTTGGGTACCAGAGGTATTATGGAGCATTCATGAAATTTAAGGTCATCTGTAGTGAACCCTAATATTATGAAACCTTGCAAACATGCAGCTTTTAGTTACATGCACAGACTTGCTCAGCCAAATTCTTAGCTGTTTTTATTCATTCCATAATTGCTTGAAATCCATTTTTATCAAAACCTGTAACAACATATTACTATTGTTCTGCTATTTAATGATGGAGAAAATAAGCCCATCGTCAGCTTATGAAATCGCGATATTTGTTTAGATACAGTAGAAAATGTACTTTTCTGCAATCTCTGCTGTTGATTGCTATATTTGATTGCATGTTATAAAGATTTCTTAAGCTGATCCTAGAACGGACATAAGTGGGCTGGAACTGTCTTAAGTCTTAAGCCTGTACTAAATTAGAAATTACTTGCAAATGCACCTGAAGAATTGTGTTCTATCGTTGGTGAAGTAATTATATGCAAAAGCAACTGCACTTAAGGATTTCTCTTTCACATTAAAGGATGCCTAATCAATCTTCATGTGTAATAATTATAGTGGCTGTCACAGGCAGGACGTTTTTTATGTGGTTTAAGTTGATTAAGGAAAGTTTATGGACATTGTTTAAGTTCAATAGTTTTCCATTTAAACAGTGTTGAAAGGATTCTGGTGTATATTACTGATAGTGTTTTTTCACTCTTAAACTATCAATTCAAACTTACCTTTTCTCTTTGAATGTATGTTAGCTGTCTTTTTCATCTGTGCATTTATTGTTTTTCCTCTTTGAGTTGTACTTATACATTCTGGAGAATACATACCTTTGACCTTTAAGATGTACTTTCCCATATTTGGGTCTGGGTCTTCTTTTGGTTTCCAGTTCATGATTTAGTTCTCAGCTGTTCTTGTTCAACATGATCTTCTTTTTGATGTAGGCCCACAATTAAGCTGCCAGATTTTGTGGTCAAGTATTTCATTTTGGTTGGGAAATGGTTGCATTTGAACATGGATTTTACATTTGTCCAAAAAGTGTCCGATTTAAGTTTGTGCACTAGGACGCTCGACTGCTCGGCTGCTAAGAAACACATTGGATACTCGCCTATCATTTCGTTGCAAGTAAGTGACCTGTCGGGGTTTCACACTTATGGAAAATGTGAAGTTCGTCTTGTTCTTGTTTGTGGTTTATCATTCTCCTAGGTTGTGAAGACTGAAAGAAACTAATAAGTATTTTAAAATCATGAATGTTGTGGTAGTAATTGTGTCCTTTCCTTCTTTTATGTATAGAAGTTAAAATAAGAGTTCCAAAAAAATAAAAGTAGAATGAAGAGTTCTAGGAGAGTTCTGGATTGCATCATTTCAGAAGAGAAGCTTATTCCTTAAGTGCATGTTACAAGATCCCATGTTATTAGTGGTCCAGCTTCTCCACGTTCCACTACTTGGCTCAACTGTTGCAAAATGATTTCATTCTAGAGAGGCAGCCTTTTTTCTTAATAAAAGCTGTAGAGCATTCAAATGGAAATGGTTAAATTCCATACATAAATACTGAAGTGGAGAAAAAAACAAACTTCGAAGAAAAAAAGACAATACAGTAATAGAAGTAGGAGTGGCATCAGTGTTTATATCTACTTTGCCGGTCCACTTTCTGTTTGTAGTCAATTTCACTGTTGGCTAATAATTTTGAGGTTTTTATCCCCACCCCCAAAATCCGAAATGTTTCTGATAGGTGCTGCCTCTTGAAATTACTATGTGATGTTTCAAATGCTAAACAATAATTCATGCATTTTCATATGCAGGAAGGAATTACATTAACAGTTGAATCATTCTCCCATTTGGCTCAAGTCTCAACTTTCACAAAATACAAAGATTCTGGTGAACAATCGAAGGCAGATAAGATTTTAGGGAGTGGGAAAGGTACATAATTTCCTTCTTATGATATCATTTGTGAATTTGATATACGGGCCATTTAGGTTAGGTGTACTCTCTTTTTGGAACATTAGATCAATTGCATTAAATTGTGTGCATCACCTTTATAATTAACAAATGAGAGAAGATGTTTTTGTGTAGGAAAAAAAAAAGAAAAAATTAATAATGTTTATGGTTCTATCCATTTTAATACGGAAACTGGAAAATTTATGAACCTATTTCATTTCATCAGTTAATTTTAAACCAATATCAGCAGTTAGTCTTTGTTTAAGAAGAAGCTGAATTTTATAATACTTGGGATTCATTGTCTGTATCTGTTTGTTTCTCCTTTTCTTTTCCATAATTATTGAATTCCTGGTCTTTCATAGAGGAGAATTAGTTGAAAAGTAAAATGGGACTGAGCTATTGTTGCTGCTCTATTTTACAATCCGTGTTGGTTTTCCTATGAATGAGTTTCCATCATTTCTTCGACAGTTGCGGATATTTTGCTATGGAGGGATGAGACAGAAAGTTTTACATATTTCTTGTCTTTGGCTCTGTTCTACTACTGGTTCTTCCTCTTAGGAAGAACTTTCATCTCATCTGTGGCCATGCTTCTGCTGCTTGTTGCTGTTCTGCTCTCTTTTAATTGTTTCCTTCCAGCAAATATGTAAGTTTGAGAAAAGTGGTTTTACTTTCAGCTTATGGTCTTCACATCATTTTACCTGTTCTTTCTTCTTAAGGATACCCCCTCCCTTCCTATTCTATTTTCTTTCATTATGTTCCTAAAAGTTTGATAAGTTCTCTATGAAATTATGAAACTGAATTTCTTATACTGTGCCACTAGAAAAATTTTTTCTATACTGATAACAAGGGAATTTTCCTAGGGTGCATGTTAACATCAGCGTACCTGTAACTCTTTTTTTTTATATATATATATATTTTTAAAGGAGCTATAACTCTATCTGACACATCACCTGCTTTAATCTATATCCTATGGGAACTATCTGAACATATTTCCTGACTCCTGTGCCTGTGTAACAGTTTTGGGATGTCGTTTCCAAGAGTTCCGTCATCTTATTTTGAGATTTCAGAGGAAACGGTGAGAACTTCTTTTTCTATCATGGGTTACATATGGAATAGTGGCTGCCATCTGATGGGCTCCTTCGCTCGTGGAGAAGATTGGCATACGTTTATTATGGTGTGTATTGTCTTGGCTTTTGTTTGAGATTTTTAGCTGGTAGTTTGATTCTCATTCATCTTCAGTCCTTTGGAATATGTTCTTTGTTTCAGTGGTACTGAAATATTCTCAATTACTTATCTGTCCCCGTCTCTAGTTCTCTATTTGCCAGCTAACTCTGGGGATGTGCCTCTAAACTTCGATCATATTATTATAAGTTCTTATTACCTTGTCTCATTATTTTCTATGGAAAGAGGAGTCGGAAACATTTATTAATTTCACAGGTTTTTTATGATGATAATATGGAAAATGCCTTCAGGTTTTTCAATTACCGATGCAATGAATGATTCAATATTTTATTTATCATTGTGTTTTAAAACTGAACCAGTTAAAAACCTGTCATTATAGAGCTGGGGAGTAGTGTTAATTTGTTACTTTAACGGTACATTTTCAAGCCGCCATATAATGGTGGCTTGTGATGGGTTCTCTCTCTATGAAGGATTACAATTGGAATGAACTTTTACTAAGAAAATTTTAAAGCCAGATTGTACCAATGGTTATTTTACTAGACATGGTTACCCTAACATCTAATTACTCATGATACTTTTGTGCTTCTTCTCCATGTATATTTTTGTACGTGTAATAATTCGTTTCAAAATTATTTCTTCCCGACACATGGGAAGATCACAACTGTAATCATCATTCCCATGTTAAAAGACTACAATCACCAAGAAAGCAACTTGGCTTTAGTTTGTTAGGTTTGCTAACTTGGTGTGCAGTCCTCCCAATTTTTCTAACATGTTTCCATTAATGATGCAGATGGTAGCTTTGCTGTACTCCTTTAAGATGGCCGCAACTCACTGCTTAACTCTGTCTATTGGATGTGGTATGTGTTAGTTGCCTTTCGATGTTAATATTATGAATGGATATGAAGTCAGGGTTATGGGATTTTCTAATGTGGCTATTTGAGCATGTACTATACGTTCAACTTTACAATTTCCACAACACATAAAACAAAAACAAAAACAAAAAAGCAAAAAAAAATAATAAAAAAAAAAGGTGTCCTAGAAGAACTTTTGAGTAGGCTTGTAATATTGGTTCTCGACTTTTATGTGACTTGTACAGTGAAATGGTCTCAGTAGCCCCTGAGACTTAATTGTTATCTAAGCTTCTGATGTGACGGTTTTATGCAGCACTTGTTGTTGCATTCAATGCATTCTTCATCTATGAGCAATATGAAGAGGAAATTGATGGGGTTGTCACAAGTTTATTCATCTACACTAGGAAATCTGGGAGGTGGTTGCTGATGAATCTGCCTAGACCTCTAGCATCACGGCTTCCTGATCGTTTCATATCAGTTCAGAAAACAATCCTTCAATGATATGATCCAATAATGACAGCATTCTTGTGCTTATTCATCCGAGTAAATTGGGGTCGTCACTCATAGATGAATTTGCCCAGCTATTTGGATTAGTGCTTACTAATCTTCTGATTAACTCCGAAAAACTTTTGATTTTTCTGCTTACTACTAGTTGGATTCTGCCCAGAGTGACTCGCCAGAAAGAGTAACAAGGCAATTTATTGTTCTAGAATTTTCACTTTCTATTTTGTGATTGTAAATAGCTAATTTTTGGTTCTTAAAGTAGCCGAGTTGTCTCCTGAATTAGAACTGTAGATACTGTATGCTGATTAGCTGAAGGATGAAAAGCTGTAGGAGGACGAAAACAGTGGCTTTCTTCCTGATGGTCTGTGTTACTAACAAAGGGAACTTCAATTATATCGACGGACTTTTGTGGCTGAAATAAGTACTTCGGTTTGTTTTTTTTTTTTTTGTTGGATTACCACAAGGCTTGGGAAGCCTACTAAGCACGCCCGTGTGCTAAATTCTAAGCCGATGTTTTCGGTGAACAGAAAAGCCTGAAGGATTAAAATGCAAAATGAGGATATTATGAGAAAATTTTCTCCAGCTGGAATAGGAAGAAGTGTTTATTCTACTGCATGTTTTTTTAATTAATATTACTTAGTAGATTTGAATTCTCGATTATATGGCAACAATCTTCCGTATCTAATCTTTTCTCCTTATCTCACTAGTGTTGATATTCCTTATCATGGTTTCTTCTATTGTGAGATTTTTTTGCTAAAGTTTCGATGAAGGCCAATTGAAAGAGTTAATGTAAAATCCTAGGTTGATTCAAAATTGGGTAATGTCATTTTTTTAAAGAACAAATTAATGGGGTAAATTTTCATATCCGAAACAAGTTTGCTAGGTACATCAAGTCAATTATGCACAACAGTCCCATTTTTCTATTTTTCTTGACGTCTTAAATTTTAATTTATTTTAACCATCTACATTCTACAGATAAGGCCCCATGATCGCTGAGAAGGCTGAATTCACAAAATTGGGAATGAATTAAACTCCTCAATTCAAGTGCAAACTACCCACAACAAGCGCATCTAAACTACATTGAATGAATTTGGGCTTATCCTATCTATGATACGCAATAATATACAAAAGTAATTTAGAAGGATAAGAAATTAAATAACATTGGTTTACCCTAAATAATTACAAAACTAATTTAGAAAGATAATCCTGATTAAATTGCATTGGTTGATTTGATAGTGTCACTCTTTGCTTATACCATAAGATTCATCCGTACAAATAAACAGCATAACATTTTATAGCACCGTTGATGAAGATTGTGTATAATATCATTTTTTTATTTTATTTTTTGGTTACAATACACTATAGACTATTATTACTACCATTAATGCCTCTTAATTTGTTTTTCCACGTTAAAATTATTTGTTTAACAATTAACAAACCAAACAGAACTGCTTTCATTTACTTTTTTTCAACTTGATGGAGGAAACACTTCTCTAAACTTACAATGGGGGAAAAAGAGCTTAAAAAAGGTGAAAGAACTGATAATTAAGTATATTACAAGTATTAATAGTGTTCAAAATATCTAAAAGAGCCCTGCCCTAGATTCGTCCATCATGCTAGAATATCTGCACAACTAAACATCTTCACTTGTACGTTGATCGCTGATATTTGACTTCAAATCTTTATACCATAGCCGGCGTTCCTACAAATTGTCAATAACAATAAAATATTTATTAGCAAGCTCAAAATGTCCCCAATGAGGGTTTTTTTAAAAAAAAGAAAAAAGAAAAAAGAATTATGAAGTTAAAAAGACTTCATTGTTATCTGCTATTATTTTATTGTCAATGACAATATAATTAGCAAGATACAAAATTGTTCAGCGTCGTAGACAACGAAAGGGTAAATAGCCATTAAATTTGCAACTTTTAATGTCAAATTTTCTATTTGCCTTTGCAACACCAACCTACTGATGATAGTTACAATTGCTTACCTTATCACAAGATAATAAATTAAAATAATTTGTAAAATAGCAAGATTGAACGATATATGGGCGAGTTCACGAGAATATTTAATCTCAAGGAAAAATACGTGTTTATAATTGCTTCTAAAATCAATTAAGCCTAATAAAACATTTTAAACCAATCTAAGTCCCCAAAATTAAAAGAGTAGAACCCGAGTTGTGACCAAAAATTGGAGGTTTCAACCCCCGACTTTTTTTTGTCCTTAATGTAGGTGAGAGACTTCACATATTTTCCTTCAGATCAAACATTAGAAAGGATGTTCCAACGGCATTCTGTCAAAAACATTTTTCCTTTTTACCAAGTTCCACATTTTACTTTTGAATGGGAGGAAATTGTAAGGACCAAAACGCTGAAGCCAAATTTCATCTTTTCCTGGTTTAAAAATTGATGAAATTGAAGATTTGACATACTCAATAACCAGATAGATATGGCATCGCATCGGGAGCAATTTTGTTCGAGATCTTTATGAAATAAAGAAGAACTACAGATCTCCTAAAGACGTTTAGCCAAGATTACCACTCCCAAGTCCCAGACTGTTTACAAAGTTGCTAGTTGATAGCTGCTACTACGAACCAGTTATTTAGCTCATTTTATTGCAATGGTTCCCATCTACCTACAACTTTACTTACATCCCTTATGACTTGAATTGCATCGTGCGAAACAGCAGAGAGAACAGCAAAGAAGATAATCTGAGAGAGGTGTAGAAGTTCTTAGATGATTATGCCTGCTGCAAAGTAATCTTTTCTTCCCAGTTCGGTAAAATTGAATAACGCACTATTCGTGAAATTTTATGGTAGCTGACAACGAAACACACCCCTCCCCCAAACTTGTTCAACCGAGAGTTGGGTTTTCGGTTAAAACAGACACAGTTTGAAATACTCATGCACTAATAATCGCAGTTCTGGACTATTATTGTAGTTCTTATTGGATAAATGTAAGAAATGATTATCGCTAGCTTTTTGCATAACTCTTCTATTCACTGACGTTACTCACTTCTGCAACATTAGCAAAACAATGCATACAGGGAGCAAACAATATGCATGTTTACAGATTTCGCATCCAATGTTTTGCGTCCACTCAGACCCACTCTCCAACCACCCCCCCCCTCCCCCAACCCCAGCCCCCCAACTCGTTAGCAATATTGGACAATTTTCTCTATCTGCTTTAGAGGAAGAAACAGAGATCATTGCAAGTTTCTGAATCATACAGCCATGTTAGGCAACATTAACAAATTTCTAGTGAAGCCAAAATGTTGTAGTTCTCCTCCATATATAAGATAATAAAAATAACACAAAAAACATCCAAAAGAGTCAAAGGTAACAGACTAGGCGTACTTGACTGGGTAAATAGATCCTCTCTATTTTACAATGGAAAGAATTCCCATCTCAGAAACCATAATAGAAAAGTGTAGGCATCTCAGAATATGAAATAATCTAACACTAAAACATGGAACAGAATCAGCAAAATTGCAAGCCATACAAGTATCAATTACCACAGATTAAAATTTCTCACTCAAAAAAAGAATCATTTATGGAATGGATCTCAAGGCCATCCAGGGAAGAATCATTTACCAGCAAATGAAGAAAAGTGGTTATGAAGTCTGAGATGGCATAATGGCATTAACACTTGTGAACACAGATGAATTACTCAGATAAAAAAGGCTCAAGGATTGAGGAAATAGAATAAGCATGACGTGCAAATTCTAAGATGTATTATCAAAAGAAACATTGAGAACACCATGGAAAACATTAACATATACATCACCCAAAAAACCTGTATAAACACAATTTTTCAGAAGTTTCTTGCTAAGAAGTTAAAACGCAACATAATCAAACACAACACAACAATTAATACAAATTTTTCACAGCAAAGACAAGTATAAACTTGCTCCTTGACTGGTTTGAAGAGGTATTTTCCGACATGATAAGCAAGTAACTATCCTAAAGTACCTGCTAAAAGATACTTGCAAAGAATGTAGAGTTTTGCCCTTTTGCTCGATAAATTACTAACCAATGGCAAACATCAAGAAGCATGTAAAGTTTAGACCCTACTCAACCATAATCAACTAAAATCAGAGAGGAGAAGGTGATTTACCTCACGCGACATCTTTAATGATTTGCTGAGCCTTGACTAGTTTGCGCTCCAGATGGCTGCTTTACCTTACTAAGAAGATTGACAGCAAATAATAGAGTTGACTGATAGCGTCTATTCTTTTCATCCTCGGTCTCAGTTTTATCCTCTGCAGGACGCTCCTGCAACTGATTATTGACATTTACTCCTGAAGCATGCAGTAAAGGAGCATGTGGCTGTTGAGCAATAGTACTATTGACCTCATTGCCCAATGTAACAAGATTTGCAGGTTGTTGAGGGATAGACGAACCATAAAACCTCAAGGAACTCGTATCCTGTGCCATCCCATGGCCCCTTACTGATTCCTGATGCATCCCCAGTGAGTGCTGCGGTCCAACATGTATAGGCGCCGACACCTGTACATGAGAAGGGCCCACTGGCCTGGAATGCACAACACCTTGCTGTTGCACATTGAAACCAGCATCTTGAATTTGGTTGTACCCACCACCTTGAGCAGAAAAATTAGCTGGATTTGAGACAGGTGTATATGCCTGAACTTGTGGCAGAAAATTACCCTGGCTACTGAACTGTGGCATCGGAAGAACTGTCTGCTCAGGGACATTTCGCTCAAGCGGCCATACAGGTGCAATTCCCTTATCAGGTGTGGGGTTACTAATCAACGTGGGTCCCAGTATTGAAGTTGTCTGTACTGAAGAATTTCCAGAACCAGACATGATGTTGGCAGGAAATAAAGAAGATAGAGTGGCAATCAATTCTGGCGTGATCGCAACTCCAGCTTGAGATACTGCAGCATTATTGATAGAAGTAGAACTGGTGGTAGAAGGGCCCAAAACTTTTAGAGGAGGTTTTGTATCCTCATGTCCAGTTCGGGTGAACTGCATCGGCACAGACATTCCTTCTGGTGGCATTCCATTGTATGCAGCAAGAGAAGAACCAGTGTGATTTTGTTGATCAAGATAGTGTTGCTGAAGAGAGACCGACTGCGAAGTGGTATCAGGAGCAGCTGGGGGAAACTCTAACACAACTCCATAAAGCCTAGGAGGCCCATCAACCCTCAGAACCTTGGTGAGGAACTCCGATGGAGGTACCAAGAATAAAGTGGTCCCATCATCGAACTTAGCAACACCAGCCCGGTTTCTATCCTCAAGGTACTTCAGAAATTGTGTGTATGAAGCAAAATCATCTTCACTATCAGGCGAAAAGTATGCAATACTAAAGTCAACAGCTTCAGCAAAATGCTTGGTTAACATATCCAATCCGGTTCGAGCAGTGCAATTAACTATGTTTGGTCTGCAACAAAAAATAAAAAAACAAAAAAAATAACAAAAAAAGAATTGCATTAGATCATCAACAAGTAGGATACCATGTAATATAAAAAGTACCAGATGTTTTAAAACTAAAAGTCAATGGGTAAAGTAGCTTACATCTCGAACTCAATGCCCTTTCCAACAGGAACACACCGAGCTCTGCAAACCGGAGATCCTCCTCTTGCTAGAACTCCTCGCCACACATAACCAGGATCTGAAAGGCGCTTTGCTGGTGCATTTATTGGGCTAACTCGGTTTCTACCTTCATAGCCAGAACGAGCATCTGCAGACCCAGCACGAAGCCTGTACGATTCATCAAAACCCACTCCTTGGTCATCAACCCTTGTCCTTTTGGACTCCCTCTGGAGTTGGCTGGCATCAAAAATATCCCATACACCAGATGCAGATCTATTCGACGGATTTCTGCCTCCAGATGGGGAAGAGAGTAAACCAGGTCCGGGGGATGATCTTCTCCAATTTGGACCACCCAAATGGCCATCTTGAGAACCCAGAGGTCTCAACAGACCATCAGCCCCAGGGACTCCACGAGGTAGCAAATTTTGAGAGTTATGACCAATCACCTCCATTTGTCCATGACGAAAGGGAAGATCATTCATATATACATCAGGCCTAGGTCCATCAGTTACAGGTACACTGCCAAAGTAATCACTGTTTGGTGCAAGTTCGCTGTTTGAATACTCAATTGATATCCGTGGATTGCCAAAAAGCTTTCCCTGCAGCTTTTCTTTAGCTAGTCGTGCCTCATCTACGCTTCTAAATTGCACAAAAGCATAGTTCCTGTCTTCGAAGGTTTTTATTCTTTCAATCTCCCCATGCAGAATCATTGCACGATGCAACATGTCTTCATCAATCTGAACAGAAGGAGGATAACTTATCCACAAAACCTTGCTAGGTTGACCATCTCCTCTTCGCCCTCCGGAGGATGGCAACTGTTCCAAGCAACAAAGCAACAGATCAGTTCCCACTTTCCAATGTATCTATTTACAAATGTACAACAATTGATTTGACACAGGAACATATAATAACAATAACCCAAGTTGTGGAAGAGATCAGCTGTTGAGACAAAACCTAAGTTCTGATCTACGACCAAAAAAACCATAAGAGAGCATCAAATAAACTTACATGTCTTTTGGAACCAGCATGGATAGGCTCAGAGTACGGATTCATGGAACCATGCGTCATCCACCTTGCATCTGGCGGGCCAATGCTTCTGCTGGGGAATTGCCCTTCCCTTGCATCACGGAAATCGGGTAATGGTTCCTGCAGAGTGTATTTTTCAATATACTTATTTCAAACAAGTGATAAAAAATGATTTGTACAGAACCAACAAGCCAATGGCCCTGTTAGTATTTACTAATCGAAAGAAGCTAAATGTTAATTTGTCCAGGTCTCCACTATAATTACTTACTCTTCTAGAAGGTTGTGACCGAAGAAAATCAACACGTATCTGCTCGCCACCAAGTCGCTTCCCATTCATATTTTTCAGAGCTTGGGCTGCATCTTCTAATCTAAAGTAATCAACATATGCTGTATTGCGATCCCTAAGAAACTTAAATTCCTGAATTTTACCAAACTTCATGAATTCTTCTTCCAATTCTTCTTTTGATATAGATTGGCTTAAACCAGCTACCCATAAGCTCTTGCATGGCTTAGCCTGCAAGGAAGTAACAAATGAAATTGAAAATTTGAAAATAGGCATAAACAATAAAACCCAAAATAAACGAATCACTTAAAAACGCACCCCAAACAATACCAAATAAAGTACAGCACTTTCATAAATATGAAACTAGAAGAGGAATTGGAGACATGAAACACTAACAGAACAACATTTAACTAAGCATCGTCTTCAAAGCCATTCAAAACAAATACCCAGACAATATACTGGTAATGATTCCACGTGAAATACAGGGGATAGTACTTCGAATTCATACATTTGGCACATCAGAAATCATGAAAGAAATAGAGCTCATAGTTGTTAGTAGCTGCCCGCTTTGTGAAATACTAAATCTCAGACACCAAATAGCAACCACCAACCGGACTGCGTGGTTTAGTTACATATTTCCGAGGATGGCAAAACAACCAGATCTTTATTTCTTTCCAATTATTGGCTTGACAGAAAAAACATCAATATTAAGTGCAATGAACAAAGATGAATTTAGCCAAAAAGGTGCAAAACCTATACTACTGCACTGAAGCCAACCAAAGGCTCAGACATGTCAAAGTTGTCCTACAACATAGCTCAATGAGGATGAATTCTGGTGAATTATTGCAACGTGAAAATAGGCAGACAGGAAGTCAACCACTTGAAAGTTTAATATAGAAAGTTGCAGACATTCATTATACCAGGAATCCTTAATTCACAACATCTTGAACGGCAGCAAATAAGTGTGATTCAATTCAAACAAGAGATATTTATCCATCCGACCATCTCAGTCAGGTTTCAGCAAATTATAGTAATTGGGTTTGAACGTTCAAGTTTAAGCAATTGTTTTTTGCAGCTGCACTCTCAGCCTTCTTAACAAAAATTCCGTCTCGCAATATACAAATTGGCTTTGAACATCAAACGTAGCTTAACGATTGTTATGCCAACCTCCCAATTTCATTGTTTGTTTGAATTAGCATATCGTTATACTTTGATTAACTCAATTGGATGAGGTGGAACTTAGCAAAAGCATGCACGCCAATAACCTTTACAAACCAAGAGAGAATAAAACACTAAACACAGGGACATTAGGCACAGTGTAATCCAAAGTTAGGTCTATTTTGTTTAGGATTTATCAACAATTCCACGAACCCTAAAATGTTTGGTTCCAATATGTATATTAATGGTTATTTTTGAATATCTATTGTTTGCTTCTCCTTTGAAGAAAACCAGTTGAGATGTGAAAATAGTGAATCAATACCAATTGTCCGGAAAAGTAAATAGAGACGCATATAGCTAGATTTTGGCCTGGATTAAACGGATAATAACAATGAAATTGCACAAATTCAAACAATATCCTTTTCGTGGGCGAATAGTTTGGCTCGGGACGGGAAATAGGACCTTCAATTTTGGATAGATTCAAATAATCTCACGGGAAGCTTTAGATTTTTGGTAAGAAACAAAGAAACCATTGAATTGCAAACAAATCGAAAAGCAGATAATTGAAACCAATCTGTTAATAATAATATAAAAACAACGCCAAAGCAAAAAACTAGGATTACTGTTATGATTTTGACAGGTACGAATCAAAAGAACACGAACCGGTTTCGCAAACTCGATCTTGATCGAGTTCC
Organism: Oldenlandia corymbosa var. corymbosa; assembly: GCA_949775105.1. NCBI lineage: Eukaryota > Viridiplantae > Streptophyta > Magnoliopsida > Gentianales > Rubiaceae > Oldenlandia > Oldenlandia corymbosa. The sequence continues at coordinate 6,814,563 of OX459123.1, forward strand.
CATGGAGATTTGTGCCTTGAAGCTGTTCTTTGGCGGCTTTGGCATCGTCGATTTTCTTAAAATACACAAAGGCGTAGCTTCGTGCCGAATAATTTGTTATGCTATCAATTGGCCCGTGCTTATCGAATAGCGCCATTAAATCCGATTCGGTCACTTCAGGGGTTAGGTTGCCGATCCAGAGATTATTCGACGGCGGCGCTTCGGATTCGGCGGCGAACGGCGGCATTGTAAAATTTGTCGGACTGTTGTTAAAAAAGATCGAAACCAAAAAAACAAAATAAACTATTTTTTTCCCAAAATTGCAGAGAAATAAAGTACAAATTACAAATCAATGGAAAGAACTGATTATTAGGGTGGCGTAATAGAGAGAGAGATTAGGACGAGAGAAAAGAAGAAGAAAAAGAAACCCTAATTTTGTTATCTTCGGAGAGAAGCCGGACTGGCAGAGGATAGATTGATGGGATGGCGACAACTTTTATAATTGGAGGAGTAGATAGTTTCTCAGTAGGAAAGTAATCAACTTTTATAAGGGTTTTGTGGTTATTATTAGGGAAAACTATTTTCGTTTTTTAAAAACAAATTTATTTTTCAAAAAAAAAAAAAATTTGTAAAAACCAAGACTCGAATTATTATGTTCCTGTCTGATATATATTATACTATATTATATTTATATTCAAATTCCACCATAATAAATTCAAAAATTTGTTTACTTTCTTATCTGAATCGTTTTTACTTTTCCCATAACAATGTTATGGTGAAGTTAAATATTGGACGAAATTACCGTCAACGTTAATACCACGCATGAATAGTAAATTCAATCTAAAAAGAAATACTAATGTGAATTTGAATACGAGCACAGTAAAAACCCCATAATAAATTGTAGTATTATTGTGTTAGACATCAACACCACATTTACGGGCTGGAGTCTCCATGCATAACTTAGGTGTTTGGTGCTCCAACACCTAATTTTTGCAGTGATCTTTTGGATTAACAGTTCACAATCTAATTCATTCCATTTTCTGGGGGAGATGGAATCCCCAAGTACTTCATCGGGAACTTTCCCTCCTTAAATCAAGTTATTTCACAGAATTGTCTTCGCATCTCTTACTTGACACCACTAAACAATATCTCCGATTTAGTCTGGTTGGCAGCAAGTCCAATTGTATTAATGAATTTTTATGAGGACCTCCATGATCTTACCTATAATATATGCATATGGTTTACAGAAGATCATTAAATCATATGCAAAACAGATGTTGGTCAACTTCAAACGTTGCGTTGAGGGTGGAAACGAAACAGTTTATTCTCAGCTGCCTCCTTTAGTAACCTACTCAAATACTCCATGATCAAAACAAATAGCAAAGGGGAGATGAAATCCCCCTGCCTTAAGCCCCTTTGACCCTGAAAGAGTCCCCATACTTCACCATTAAGACCGATGGAGTATGAAGTTGTGGTAACACACTCCATCACCCTATAAATGAACTCTGGTGGAAATGCATAGCCTGTCAACATCTCTGCAACAAAACCCCATTCCACATTGTCATTGGGTTTCAATATATCAATCTTCATAAGAATCCTATTGCTGATGTTTTACCTCCCATAGTGCTTGATAAGCTCCTATGAAAGAAGAACATTATGCAGAATCCACCTGTTGTTCATAAAAGCACACTGATTAGTATCAACAAGTTCATGAGTACCAGCTTCAACCTTTCACAAAGTAATTTTAAAATGCACTTATAGACCACATTGCAACATACAATGGGTCTATAATCATATGCATTCTGTGGTGCCTCCTTCTTAGGGACGGGTGCTAGCTCTGTAGCATTGACTTGCTTGAGTATGCTCCCAGTTGCAAAAAATTCCTTCACAGCTTTTGTTACATCATCTTCAACAACTCCTCAAACTGCTTTGTAGAAGTCACTGCCATAACCATCAGGGCCAAGGCTCTTGTTGATGTAATCTTCCATATCATTTTCTTGATTTCCTGGGGAGTAACATCTTTCAGTAAATTCAATTGTTGTTTCCAGTCAAGGACATGCCCCTGTTTGAAGATCTCCTGTTGAGCTGGTTGTCTGGAACTGCATCTTCCTAGTTGATGTTGGAAGAAGTCTATAAAGTGCGTGCTTACTTCTTTCCAGTCAGTAATAACTTTCTCATTTTCCAGAATTATAGAATAGATTCTATTCCTCATGTACCTTGTTTTTAATTTTGGATGAAAAAAGGCACTACTGGAATCCCCCATTTTAATCAAGTTCTCTTTCACCTTTTGTTGTATAAAACTTTCAGTTGCTTTACATGCCTCGAAGTAAGCCTTTCTCATATCTCTCTCTTGGCTATGTAGTTTTGCATTCCCACCATCCAAATGAATCTTCTCATGTACTAAGGTAAGATCTTCCAGTAATTTATGTTCCTTTAGTTGAATATCAGCAAACTTCTGCTTGTTGAGGAGTTTCAAAACCTTTTTAAGTCGTTTTAATTTAGTCACTAACTTGTACATTGCAGTGCCTTTTACAGGAAGTACCCAGCTCTACTGCACCACTTGCTGAAATTGCTGATCTTGAGTCGACATATTAAAAAATTTGAAGGGTTTAGGCCTCTGAACCATTCCCTCATCCAACTGCACTAGAAGTGGAGTATGATCCGGAACTCCCTCTAGTAACACAAACATTATAGAACATGGAAACTCTATAACCCAATACCCATTGACTAGCCCCCTGTCAATCTTTGATGAGATTTTTCCTTCCCCAGTTTGTTTGTTGGTCCAGGTATATCGATGTCCTTGTTGTTTCATATCAAAAAACTCATCTTCATCTAAGCAATTCTGAAACCCCAGAAATTCATTCAACTCAACCTTGTGACCCCCAATTCTTTCATCTACTTTGAGAACATTATTATAATCGCCTAGGGCTAGCCAAGACGAACTAATACCCTTAGCAAGTACTGTCATACTTTCCCATAATTGTCCTCTATCATGCTGTGTATTTAGACCATAAATTGCTGTAAATGTAAAACAGATTCCACTAGCTACTATTTCAGCTCAACAATGAATATATTGACTTTGTTGTTGCAAAACTCTCACTTAAATGCTATTTGGATCCCAGATCAGACAAATCCTTCCCTTATCTTGATTCAAACCATTACTATACCACAAAAAAAAAACCAGGCCAATATTTTTGTATCATTTCCTCCACCTTACTCCTGTTTAATTTGGTTTCTACTATAGATATTAAACTAGTATTATAAAGTGAACACAATCTATGTACTTCTCTTTGCTTAACAAAGTTGTTTAAGCCCCGTATATTCCAGTGCATGATATTTATCATTAATTACTAGGGTCAGGGGGTTATCTCTCTTAGTTCCTTCCAATTGTTGCTCCTCCTTTTTCCTATTATCCATTAGGCCTTCCAAGTTGTCATATGTTTCATCTAGTACTGCTAGTACTTAAAAGTCATTTTTGCCATCTCGTCCAATTTTCCGTGTCATGTTTTTTCGATCCAGTATTGAAACTCTGATTACCTCCCCTTCTTCCTGTGTATCATCAGACATTGCTTTTTGCTCATTCCTGTTGACCATTTTCCTCCATTCTGTGGTAACAGGTTTCTTCCCATTAGGCTCCTCTTTAGAATTTAGTTGCTTCTCTTTCTCTAGTCGTTTTTCCCGGTATACTTCCTCTCCATGCCCATAATTCTTGCACTGTTTAGATAATGTAGGTCTCCGCTTATAGAAGACAGTCTGCTCAATCAAAGTACCATTCTCATCCACAAAGTAGGTAGTAGTAGGGGGAAATCTCAACAGCAACTAGAATTCTGGCAAAATTCGTTGTATATTTGGCTGTTGTCATGGCATCAACTGCTAGTGGTCGTCCCAAAGTTCTAGCAATCTGACTTAAAGTTGTCGAATTCCAGAATTTCAGTTCCAAACCGTAAAGTTAAATCCACACCGGAACGTTGTAACAGAAAATAATAAAAAGGGTAGATTTTGGCATGAACTCATTAGTCCAAAAAGGTGGTATTAAGCTCTATTTTTTTCTCTTTTCGTCTTCCGTTCATTCAGTGGTCAAATAAGATATTCTTATATTAATATTATTTATATTATTATTACTACTAATTTATTAATATTAACCTAACCATAAAAAAATAGGAATTTAAGAAAAGTACAAAGAAATTTAGTAACCGAGATCTGGAAAATGAGTACCTTGTCAACTCCCAGATTACGCCAAATCCTCCTATAGTATGCATCCATCACCTTGTAAGGGGGGTTTGCTCCTAAAACGAAGCTGATAACCGACGATTTTCAATACTTCATTTCCGATGAAATGTCTGGCTGTTGTACCATCGCCATTTTTTTTCCCATCTTGCTCCTCCGGTGGAATGAAATCCAAACGAACCGCTCTCTTTCGTAACTTCTTTGCATCGAAATTACCCCAACCCGATTTCTGTTCTGACGGCCATTCAAGTTTTCTTGCCGTGTTCAGCCCTAGAATTTCACTGGATTTTCTCGCTTGCTGCTGTATCCATTACAAATGGAGTTGGAAGAGTTTTCATTGACAATTCATTCACTTTTGTGCTAATAATGGATTAGATTAAAATGGTTCATTTAAATTTCGGCGCTTCTTAATTTTGGTGAAATTTCTGAAAATCAATACATGAATGCACCAATGCATCTTGTGTCGTACTACTTAAACAATCTCTCTGTATTGATGTACATGGGTAAGGCTGCATACATCTTGACTGCCCAGACCCCAACCGAGTTAGGAATATACTGGGTATGTTGTTGTTGTTTCTCGCTTGCTGCTGACGATTCGCATCCATAGCCCACGCAAAAACCTCTTCACTTTCCTGGGCCAGATCTAAATTTTTTACCAGTTCAGATGAACTAGTCTTGTTCCGATCTATTAATTCCTCTATCCTATCTTCTGATTCTAGTGGGGAATCATCTTTCCTTGGTTGAGTACTGTCAATTTTGGTCTGAATTTGGGTTTTGTGAGCCTTGGCCTTCATCTTCGCCAGGTTGGTGTACGTTAACGTAAGTTTGCTATCGTGCATAGAGAGAGAAGGAAAGTACTCGCATTAAATTATAGGTTGGTCCATGATCTTTTAATTTTATTCAAATCAAAATATTATGGAGCAAATTTTATCCCTAAAGAAAAGAAATTAAACCATAAATATATTTGTTTTTACTTAAATTATTATCTTTAAAAAGTAATTTTTTAAGGAAAAGTTGATAAATGTCTTATCTCTAAATAAATTCTTCGGCTGTTTGTTAAAAAAAAAAAGGTTCTTGAAAAAAAAAAGAGTAGAATTTGTGAAAAAGAAATTTTTAGTTAAGAGTATGTTTGTATTTAATTACTCATATTTTTTGTCATTTCTGCCATCAGGGATTCACTTTTGCGATCAAAAGAAATAATTGTCTTTATAGAAAATATTTTTTATTACTCCCTTCATTCCAAAATAAATGTCGTCTTACACTTTGCACATAGTTTAAGAAACTCTTAAATAGGGTAATAAAATTACTTGAATATTCTCAACCAACCCCATTATAAAATTGTCCACCAATAGCATCAACTTTTTTTAGAATAATTTTGGAAACTTTTAACAAAAAGTGCATTGAAATGTGAGAACGACACTTATTTTGTAATTTCTCCATTTTGCTAAAACAACACTTATTTTAGAAACTTATTTTGGAATGGAGGAAGTAGTTTTTTTTGGACATAACTCCAAAGTTTTTGTCATTTCCCCATGTATTAATCACCACAAGACGCGATGCAATTGGTATTTGTTGTTTATGTCTGTAGTCAATGATTATCGCTCTAGCGCTTTCTGTTACTTTTCCCATAATTGTTTCAAGAGGTGCAATTAACTCTATTATTAAGACGACGAAACTCATCATTAGTGGTTCCTTCTTTCGCCAATGAAACCGCTTTCCTTTCTTTCTCTTCTCGTTGCATTGACCTGTTAAATTGTTGGTCCATTTCTTTTCCTTGCTAGATTACTCCACAACCAAATGGATTAGATTATTTTAGAGCTTGTGGTGTCCTTCGGTTGTAAGCTTCAGAACAATGATTTCTGAAGAATGTCCAGTTTGTCCAAAAGCTTTTCAAAGTTACTTGAAGTGCTCCCTGTTTCTTACTTCCATTCTCTATGATATGTCTTATTTTAGATTTTTATACTAACGATTACATTCATCCTTGAATCAGATCTCACCAAATGTCACAATTACTGCTGTTTGATAACCAGATGAATTGATCTCTTGCTTTTTGAGAAGCTGCCCAAAGATTACCTGATTTTTCTAGGGTTTTGTTATCAGATGGTTTTTCAGATCAAATTTTATTAAAAGTAAAAAATGCAAGTTGAACAATCATTTTGGAACAAAGAGTGTATTTTTACCTGGTTAAAGAAAAGACCAAAAGTAAGAAAATATATTGTGGCACAAAAACTGGAAGATATTTGAATTCATTAACCATATATAGCCTGACTAAGCACATATCTAGTCTAGGGTTTATAACAAAACGAATTCTTTTTCATCATCATCTCGACCGGGTGGAAGCTGAACTTTCAGGTTTAGCTGGTTTTAAATCCGTATTGATGCAATTTGCTTCACTATAAAAGTTTCAAGCCACCAGTGACATCATCCACCATATCAGCTGGCCCTGCACAAACGCAAAACAAACTATTTTCAGTTTACAACAAATATGGACAGAGAAAAAACCATATTTTTCCATACCAAATGGAAACATTTGGCACATCAGTGAATGCCTCATACCACATACATGACCAATTCTCCATGAAATGTTTACGAAAGAAGCCCAAATGAAATCTATAATCTTTTTACCTTTAGCAAACTTACTAACATGATCATACAGGGTTTATAACTGAAAAATAAAGGTTTAAGCAGATGAAGATGACTACATAGTAAATCTCAGATGTTGTATCTTTCTACCTATAATAAGTTGTACCATATGACTACTATTTTGGAATGAATGTAATGATTCTAGTATCTGAAAACAGAGAGCTTATATGTAACTGTAGAAGTATCAGAAGACGTACCAAGAACACACATCACAGTCCTTGAATCTGAAACATTAAAAACACAGAGTTAAGGTAATAACACTTTCAAAAGAATTGAAAATAAGGGATTCTTAACTACTCCAATATCCTTTTTTTCTTTCTTTTTTCTCAATTAATGATGACCAAGCAACTCCAACAATTTCAAATTTTCAACTGTTCCAGAGATAAACATGCATTCGGACATTCATATTTCATGATTGAATGTACATTCTCTTGACCTTCTTTCAATATGTTTTATAACAGGAAACTCAAAGTGATGTTAATGTACGGAACCATCAAGCCAATGTTAGCGGAAAACATTCCCCAGGTAGCTTGTAACGGAAATATATCCTCTTAACGTCAGTGTAAAATTGAGGAAAGCTATACAACTATACAAACTATTCTCAACTCACTTGGCGCAATTTGTGTTCTTCCCGCATCAATTGTGATATGAGTTGGTAAATGCAGAGATTTTGCTCTCTCCTGTCAATTTAGCAATAGAGTAACTGTAACTTTGGCAGAGGAAGTGTTTAAACTAAATTCACTTCTAAAATTAAGCAATCTGACATCAGAATAAACCGATTGTCTTTCCTTCCACAAAATCATTCACCCAATCGAACACCATTTTCTAGAGCATAATAAGAAGCTTCTCCTTAGTAACTGATTAAAACATACCCATTCAGAAATTAGCCCTCAATTGTATTGGTGAACCAATGTTTTCATGTAAATCAAAATCATAGCAAAACATTAAGGTAAAAGCATCTGTGAAAGCAGAAAGAATGGTACATTTTGAACCTTTTGAATGGTATCTTAAGTGCACCAGAAAAGTCTCCCTTAAAACCCTAGATGGTGGATATTAAATTTCGTAGTGTCGATTGATCACATCCTTCTATGTAACAAAATGTACCTAACTGCCCCAGATTAAGCAATCTCATTATACTGCCTCATTATCATCTTATACTTCACATTTCAGCCGTAAGATACCAAGAAGCAGCATCATAGTTTATTTTCATAATCAAATTCAACGTTAACCAGACACATTATGATGAAGGGAAATAGGTACGAAACAATTAAAATTTATGTTGTGAGGACAGATTTAGAGCTTTTAGAAGCCTCAAATCTTTTTTTTTCTTTTTTTTTCATATTAGAATTACATTGAAAATATGACGCTATAGTTATATGACATCTTTAGGAAATAAGGATTAGAGCATTATATTCACATTTTGATGATGGTAAATTAATTTAAACAACAAAAGTTTTTGATTTTATCTGGTTTTTCCTAAAACCCTAAACTTTGATAATGAATGAATATTAATTCCCCCACTTATGCTTCCACCCATCACATAGCTACAGAATGACCAAAGGTAGCACATTTTACAACTAAATTCTCTCCTCCAATAGAACTTAACCGCTGACAACACAACTTTAGCACACTGCCCAGAAACAGTCATAATATCGAGAAACATAACAAACCATAATTGGAAATCAAATGGTTTCAGACGAGTACACCAGCAATAGACGAGTTATTATTATTATAATGATAACTTACTTGTAATGTCAGCATCTCGTCTTCACTTTCAATCTTAACAACTACTTTAACCTGTCCACACATCTCCCACCTGCATAAAGAATAAGCAGTAAATGATCAACAGAGTTTGAAACCTAAAAACTTTATCTAGATTCCAGCCAGCCAGCAGGAAGTATTTGCATTACCTGTTCAAAGCTTTTGGAGCTCGATCGAGAATTTTCTTATAGAGACCCAGGGTTGCGTGACTTTATGATCAAAAAAGTCGAGACAAAAAATTAGAAAAGATTTGATCAAGCATTAAAGCTGAAATTAAATCAATTGAAAAGAACTTTATCACTGATTGGAAATCACAAACAAATTTGAAGTTATTAATAGTCATCATAGAAAAAGTTAAACAAACAATAGATTGCAGCTAAAACAGTAAAGGTGGCAGCATTCATCACTTCAGGAACAGGGGGACAACAAACCACTCAGAGTACCACCTGCTTTACAGAAAAGGTTCCACATACATAAATCAACAAGAAATAATCTTTACCTGCATTGAGCTGCAATTTTCCCCTTCCCCATCTTTAAGTCATTCCGGACAACCAAAACCTGCATAAAGCAAATAAGAAACCACTGTCTGTCAGCTATTCTGAAGCTACAGAAAAAGCTTTGACACCAAAGACAAAGAGGGATGATAACTTAAAGACCATTTTGAAATCTTCAAGAATGTCAGCCAGCCTCTCAATCTCTAGCAATGGTTTGGACAGGCTCTTTTTTTTGCCATTGATAGTCAGCTTATCAGTGGAGGATGTTGAGGCAGGGTTCATGCGAACAGCAGAATGGCGCACGCCAACAAGGTAACCAACAGCAAGACAGCTTGCCCCAATTAAAAAGGCACTGAGCCATGCTGTTTCAATCATATCCAAGCGAGTGTAAAATCCTACTTAGTACGTAAAGCTAAAAGAAGCAGCAGCAGCAACACAACTGAGAACCTGAAAAGATCTTGTAGGAATTACCACAAAACATATTGAGTACTACTTGCAAAGAAATAAAACCCGACAGGAAAAGAAAGGAGTGAAGATAGATGGTTAAGGAGTCTAATAGTCTACATGGTGAAGAGGCTTACCAACCCACAAAAAATTTCCAAGTCAGGCACGGCAGCTGCTGGTAATTACTCAACAGTCAAATCATAACCATCCGTGTTCTGGATAGCTGCATGTAATCCAGTGAAAGCAAAAAAGCAATTAGACTATATGCAATTCCCCATAGAAGGGGCCAATGAGTGATTGCAATCGCTGAAGGAGACCATCAGCCAGAAACAAACTTCACTTTTGTTGATAAAATATCTTAACATTTAAACCGGCAGTTATGACAATATGTTAATTGGTCATAGGTGATGTTTTCAGTTATTGGTTACAATTTCATTCACTATAACACAACTGATGAAGTAGATTTAACTGGTGCCATGGTAGCTTAATAAAGCAAACCTTGTGGGAGGTAGAAAAATGTATGGCTAGGTCTCCGTTTCTCATCTCATTTCACAATTTGCAAATACCCCCTTATGCAAGGCACTTTCGAGTTTCTAGCTCAACTATTTACATTTCCAATGCAATTTTTATAGTCTTCACGCAAAACCAAACCAAAATGATACCTACAGATTACGACAAATGGTCTCATGCACCACTCTCGTTTAGACCAACATTCCAGATTCTTTCACTACATAAGCAATGATCATGCACAAATCTTCACACCACAGTATAATTCTTATTTTTCCAATGGATACATTTACAAGAGGAGGCATCTTAATCAATTTAAGTAGACTGTACCAAAAAAAAAAAAAAATTTAAAAAAACAATCAGTATCCCGCAATGGGGGTGATGGATTCATCAGCAATCAATTGCCTCCACAGAAACATTATACCATCCCAAATACCTCATCAATGATAAACACAATTTTGATACTCCGTAGCATCCAATTTAAGCGTCCACCAATATGGCATAGCATATTGAGATTAAACATCACGTTTCTAGGTTATATTGCAAACTAAATGGATTCCATCGGTTACAAAAAGAAGATACATGAGAGGATTAGAACTCCATAGTGCCACTCAAATAAATAATAACTGAGTAATCTAGGCATCTGATGCCATAAACGTTTTTAAAAAATGGGGGGAAAAGGAAAACGGACGGCTAAAACTAAAAACGATAGGAGCAATTTTTCTCCATGAATCAGCAGAGCAGGTAACACTTGGTTCTAAACTAAGGGAAGCTAGTTCATTCAAAATTCATAATGTAATGAAAAAAACAATGACAACAGTAATTCGATAGCAGTGGCGAACCAAAAGAAAGCAGCAATTGAAAGTGAAGATAAAAATCATCACAACCTTACAGTTTCTTCGGATGGTCCGTTCCGACGGCCGGCGATTTCCGATGATAGAGGTCGGGTGAGGGGAGGGAGTTCCGGCTTAAATTATTCTGCAGAGAGCTTGATGGTTGGCGCTCGATTGGGCTTGAGAATTTTTGGGCTCTTTTGTTGGGCTTGACACCATGTTTATTACTCCCTCCGTCCCATAATTATTGTCCAATTTGGATTTTCATTTCTAGTTAAAATTGTACTAAAAATGAAATTTTAAACTGGACAATAATTTTGGGACAGAGAGAGTAGTATAACGAACACGAGTTTTTTTTTTTTTTTCTTAACTTCAAGATATATTACTATAACAGTAATCTCCTAAAAGAGTTTCACGCCTAAATAGTACACGTGTCAAGACGACGTTAAAAGTTTTCCCCCCAAAATATACTATGTTAGGTTTTTAGAAAGTGTCTCTTTTCACTAAAAAAAAATTAATGTCTAAATCCTAAATTCTAAATTGATCAAACTTTTTTGTATTGTTCGTTGTACAATATTTATAGTCAAATATTGAAAATCGTATTTTTCAATATTAAATGTACGTTTTTTCATCAATATTTATCGTTAAATTCATTGACATTAGTATTGACTACACATTTTTAATAAAATAAATGTCATTGTTCTATGAAATATTTTTCAAAGTCAAATAATTTTTGTCTTGAATTATGTAAAGTATTAATGTTTTTGTTAATTTCATTATTATTCATCATTGATTTCTGTTACCATGTTTTCGTAATTGGTCAAATATATTTAACATTTGAAATATAACTTAATTATGTGCCAAACTTTTGAAATTCATTTTTCAATGTAGATTTTACACTATTTAAGCATCCAATATATTGATATTCATCATAAACATTGAGTCTCAAGACAAAATTCGTTCCAAATGAGATAAAAGTAAGATTTCAGTTATATTGCCATTGTTGTAATATGCATTACATATTACAAATTAATGATTTAAAAGTTAAGTTGATTGATATTTTCAGTTTAATTTATGTTTTCAGGATGGAAGACTCATACAATTTCGTTGAAGATGCGAGCCTTTTGAAAAATGATTGCAATATGAGAGCATCACTCACATTTGGAAGCATCCAATGTTTATCTAAACAATTTCTTCTTCTTCTTTTTTTTTTTTTTTGCTGAAATGATATTCATTGGTGAAAAGGTAAATTAATGTATATTCATAAGTTAATATTATTATATGTCATGCAATAATATTATCAAAATTGTTTGATATTTTTAACCGCTTTATACTTGTGCAGAGAAGTAAGATTCAAGCTTCACCGTGGAAGAATTTGATAACCAGATTTCAAAATGTCATCGTTGAAAGTGAAGTTTTATTCCTTTTGAAATTTGGAGTTTCAGAAAGCAATACAAAATACAAAATTGTTGAATATCCCTACCATATTGAATTCAAGCCAACAACCATTGCGAACTCTTGCAATAACTTGGATTCTATATCTCTTCATGATCACTTGATCAGATAATAAATGGTAGTATTAAGACCAATACTACAGTTGGTAAAAATATAATTTCAGCGTATTATCATATTGTTCAATTGGGCTTACTTACCCGAGATGTTTAGGGTTTAGAATAATATTTGTAGATTTTATAATTTAATATATCATTTTTTTATTTGCCCGCGTAGATGTTATTGGCGAAATAGTTGAAAAAAGTGGTATTCTTCACTATCAAAAGGATGGTAAAGAAATATGAATAATGAACGTGGAGTTTAAAAATTTGAAGTAAGTATCACTTTATGTAAAAACAAAAAAAACAAAAAAAAATTCTCATTTTTTGGTTGATATCGAATTTCAAAAATCCAATTTTTGTTCATAACAAAAGTTGAAATCGAATTTCAAAAATCCGATATTCACAGCTTTGGCCGCTTCCTAGGGCGGTCACTTATTCGGGTGAACTCGAAAACCCACCCGCACCGAACCCAATTTGGGAGAAACGGTTCGGGTTATCAGTTAATTCGGGCGATTGTGAGTGCACCCGATCAACTGCTTAGACATTTCGGTGAGGGTGTGGGTGGGAAAGAAAAATTTCGGTTACCGCCCGAAACCCGATTAAGCAATTAAATTAATTTAGTTTTTTTAAATATAAATATTAATATATGATTTCTCCATTTCTTCTTCTTTTCGGTTGCTGCTGCGCTGCCGTTCCCCACTCCCATCTCCCACAATCCAAGTATCCAACGAATCCTTCAATCTTACAATCTATTTTATCAGCCATCCCGCTAAACAATTCTGGCTGACCACCAATCTAATCATTTCATTCAAACCAATCCTTTTTCCCTTCAAGATTTACTGATCCAGTTCCCCGCCCCTTCTAGATCTAGAGACACTTCTCTTTCTTTCTTTATCTTCCTTTCACCGACGATTGGAGTCGTCGACCGAAGAGCCCCATCGCCCAACCACCTTGTAGCCCTCTCATGCTACCATCCCAAAGATTTCTATCCTCCACTGCCCCAATCGATGAAAAATCTCAAAGATTATTCCAATCGATGAGTCCTAGATGCCATCACCATCCCTTAGCTACCGCCGTTGCAATTTATTATAATTATTGGCACAAGGATGACAAAGTTCACATCTAGGCTTCAATTTGTGCCAAAGATACTTCAGGTCTAGCCCCAGATTCGCATCAAGAAGGATGGCAAAATTCATATCTAGGCTTCTAGAGAAAGATGCTTATGAGTTCAATCATGGAGGATAGTTGATTCGGTCAGCTTATGAGATTTGTAAATATTTGGTTATAGTTTCTGGCTTTGTTTAACTGTAATACTCATGATTCTTGGGGATTCAATTGTTTTTGGGTCTCAATTATCATGGTTTTGTCTTTTTGGATTGTTAATTTAAAAATGCAAAAAAAGTATGCGGGTGAACCGCAAACCAAACCGAAGAACCCGAACTTCTTTTCGGTCGGTTCGGTTCGGTATTAAAGATTTTGCAGTTCGGTCTCGGGCAGGTGTGTTGAGAGGAAAAAAAACCGATTAACCCGAACTGACCGAATCCGCCCGAATTGGCAGTCCTACAGCACTTCCTTATTCATAAACTATTTTTGGCCATTTCTATTTTCCTTGATTATTTTTTGGCCAAAATTTCTTCTCATCGACAATGAAGAAGCATTTTTTATAAAAACAAGGTAATAATTTATTCAGTATATCTAAAAGTTCTAATGTATAGTAACTATTAGGAATAACAATATCAATGAGTTAAACCATAAATATTCATGAAAAAAGTGCAATCAGCATGGAAAAAAATATATTTCAACAATTTGAACATAGATTAGGCACAATAAAGAATCAAAACATATTTGACCATTTAGGGTGAAGTATTAGTGTTTTTGGTCAATTTTCATAAATATTCGTCAAGGATTTATGTTATCGTTATGTGGTTTTCATGAAATCTAAATTCAATAACGTTGAACAAATAATAAATGACCAAATATTTGTAATATTGTTTATTGTGCCTAATTTATAGTCAAACCTCTAAAAATTATTTTTCGTTTCTTAATTTAAAACTATTTAAGTGTGTTGTATGTGAAGGTTCATCATTGGTATTTAGTCACAAGATTTATTCCAAAGAAGAATGAAGTAAGATTTTCTTCAAATTTTAACTTCGTGATGTGTAATACATATTATAAATTCATGATTTTAAAGCTACTTACATAGACATTCATGTTTAATTTATGAGTCTCATGATGGAAGATTTATACAATTTCATTGAAGATGTGATTCCATTGATAGATAACTACAGATTAAAAGTTCGTATCATTAAGTTTTGGAAGCCCCAATGTTTAAAAATCCGAACAATTTCTTTTATGTTGAATTGATATTTATTGATGAAAAAGTAAATTTATATAGCTTGAATGGTTTATATTATGCACGTAATAAGATTTAATTTTTATAATTGTGCTATACTTTTAAACTTTTTATATTGTTCAAGGAAATAAGATTCAAGATTCCTTTAGAAAGAATTTGTTCAAAATTTCATAATGTCATTGTTGAAAGGAGAGTTGTAATTGTCTCCAAATTTGGTGTTTTGGAAAACAAGACCAAGTATAAAATACAATCATTATTAAATCTTACAATAATGTGGAGTTTATACCTATTTATGGATTCCATTTTATTTCATTTGATTAGATTGTTGGTAGGAGTATTGACGCTAGTACATCAGTTGGTAAAAACATCCTTATAATTATTATCGTTCAACTATGTTTACTCAACTCCAAAAGTTTAGGGGTTTAGACATGGATTTTACAATTTATTATATAATTTTACTTACACATGTAGATGTTATTCACGAAATTATAGAATAAAGTGATCTTCATCGCTATTAAAAAATGATAAATAAGTTCGAGCAGTGAATTTGGAATTGCTAGATTTGAAATAAGTATTACCTTTACGATTTTTTATTTTTTTTTGTGGTCTTTTTTCGGGAACCCCCAATGTTTAAAGATGTGAATTTTTTTCCTGTTAATTTGATATTCGTTGATGAAAAAGAAAACATATATCTAACTTAATTAGTTTATACTATTGCAAGTAATGAGATTTAATTATTCTACTTGTGATGTTCTTATGGAAACTCTTAATATGTGTTCGAAGAAACAAGATTTATAATTTGTTGAGAAATAGTTTCTTGTCATATTTTTAGAAAATTATTGTCGAAAGACGAATTGTATTCATCACCAAATATAGTGTTTAAGAAAACAAGGCAGAATATAAAAGTTTTGGTTATCCTTAAAAAATGGTCTTCTTGAAAATAATTATACTGAAATCTTACAACAATGTAGACTTTATACCTATTATAGATTCTATTTTGTTTCCTTTGATGGTACAATAATGTGGGAGTGTTGAAACCAGTGCATCAGGTGGTAAGAAAAATCCTTAGCTTTAATCATTATTTTTCAATAGGGTTTACTACGCCAAAAGTTTGGGGTTTTAGATATGAATTCGTTTATTTTCTATTGCAAATAATGAGAAAAGATGTACTCCAACAAATTAGATCATCCCTCTTGTCATTAATCAAGATGTACTACTATAACAATCATATCTTGAAATAATCTCCTGTGAAAAAATACACGCGTCAACACATGGTTCAAAGTTTTCCCTACAAATTGTAATAAGCCTTTTGTTGCTAAGTGTTTCCTTCTTTTTTTTTTTTGAAAAAAAAATTAATGTCTAAACATTTTTTGTAATGTTCATTTTGCCTAAATTATTATCTGTTGAAAGTTATTTTTCTAATGTTGATTGCATGTTTTTCATCAATATTTATGGTTAACCTCATTTGTATTGTTATTTTCAATGTTGACTACACGTTTAAATAAAAAAAATATCATAGTTTCATGCAAAATTTTTTAAGGTCAAATAAACAAAATGAGTAATATTTTTGAATTTTGTGAAGTAATAATGTTTCCGTTCATTTGCATGAATGTTTTTCATTGTTTTTAGTTGTTCATTGTGTTCTTGTTGTCATTGTTTGGTTTTCATGAAATAAAAATTCAATAGTTTTGAACAAAATAATAATGATCAAACATTTTTTTCATTGTTCATTGTGTCAATATCACGGTCAAACTTTTGAAAATTGTTTTTTTTCCAATGTTAATTTAAAATTATTTAAGTGTTCTGTGCGTAAAGGTTCATCATCAACATTTAATTCCAAGATTTATTCTAAAGGATAATAAAGTAATATTTTCTTCGTATTTCCAACTTTGTAGTATGCATCACATATTACAAATTTATAAATTTAAATTTGTTTACGTGGATATTCATATTTAATTTATGAGTTTCAAGATGAAAGATCCACACAATTGCATTGAAGTTGTGAGCCCATTGAAGGATAACTGCAGTGTAAAAGTTCGCAACATTAACCTTTGGAAGTCTCTATGTTTGAAGATCTAAACGTTTTCTTTTCAGTGGAACTGACATTAATTGATAAAAAGATAAATTTATATAACTTTATTAGTTTATATTATTTTACTCCATGAGATTAATTATTGTAATTATTCTATATTCTTTAACTTTTTATATTTATTCAGTGAAACAAGATTCAAGTTTCATTGAGAAAGAATTTGTTGACAAAATTCTAGAATGTCATTGTTGCAAAGGGAGTTATATTCGTCTTCAAATTTGGTGTTTGAGAAAACAAGACAAAATACAAAATCGTTGAATATCCTTACAAAATCAATTTCTGCGCAACAACCATTAAGAAATCTTGCAATAATGTGAAATCTACACCTCTTTACAAATTCCATTTTATTTAATTTGATAAGATAATTGGTGGGAGTGCTATGACCAAAACATAGATTGGTAGAAATATCCTTACATATAATTTTTATTGTTCGATTGGGTTTACTTATCCCAAAGGTATAAGAGTTTAGATAATGGATTATACGAGTTATTGTATCATTTTATTTAACTAACTTAGGTAAGTTTTTTTATCCCCTTTATTGTGAAATATTGTTGTGTGTACTTCCTCATTGAATATTCCATCTAGATGTACTATTAAAATAGTAACTTCCTGAAACAAATTTAATCGAAAATAAATACACACGTCAACACCTCCTCGCAAATTCCCCTTCTCTCTCACCCCAAAATATATTAAATTC
This sequence comes from Oldenlandia corymbosa var. corymbosa, assembly GCA_949775105.1. Lineage (NCBI taxonomy): Eukaryota > Viridiplantae > Streptophyta > Magnoliopsida > Gentianales > Rubiaceae > Oldenlandia > Oldenlandia corymbosa. The sequence continues at coordinate 6,832,143 of OX459123.1, forward strand.
TTTGATTGAGAAATGTTAATCTCCATCGAGATATAATGAAAGAGCGTTCACCAAAATGGTCAAATTCATTCCACATTGTTCATTGTGCCCAATTTATTAAATTCATTTTACGTTATTTTTTCTAATGTTGATAGCACATTTATTTTCCAACAGTACATATGTTTCACATTACTTTTTAAGCCAATAAAGAAATGAAATTTTAGCATGACTCTTATAGCTGCAGGACTAATTTTCTTGTGAGATTTTCGTAATTTCGTCATACTTTGTGGTCTTCCATATTGCAAGATTTTTAAATAATTAACCTGGATATTTCATGATTTTGTCAAACTTTGTGGTCCTCCATATCACAAGATTTTAAAATAATCAACATGGATATTAATTTCATGGGAAATTAGTTCATAGTTAATCGTAGTCTATGATTACCATAATGTGTGATTCATTATTTACTGAAATAAGTTAAGTATTAGTTATACACTGTTCTTACTTTTTTAATGTGCCAATCATATGATTTTCATAAAATTAATAGTTAATAAACTTTTGTGATTTTCTATGTCGTATTGTTTTGGTTAGAAAGAAACAAAAAAAGAAACACGATATTTTATTCATATTTTTTACCTGTGAAATGTTATAATTTAAGTTTGCTTTAGGCTTAAAAAAAAAAAAGAAAGAAAGAAAATGTTATTTTTCGCCACATGCACATATAACATATTCATTTGCATCACATATTAGAATTTATGAATTTAAAGTTACTTACGACTTAAGTATGTAATTTTATTTAATTTATGATCTTGCAAATTTTATTGAAGATGTGAGCCCATTAAAAGGTAACTGCAAATTGAAAATTCGAATCATTAACCTCTCTAGGGTTATGTTTAAGAATCTGAATTATTTTTCTTTTCTGTTAACATGATTTTTATTGATAAAGAAGTATGTCTGTATAACTTAATTAGAATAAATAAATGATTGGATGTATTGACATTTCATATTACAACTTAAATGTTCTTATAAATCTCTATGTGTTGAAGGAAATAAAATTCGAACTTCTGTGAGAAAGAATATATAGCCAAAATTTTAGAATACAGTTATTGAAAGGGGTGTTGTATTCATCACTAAATTTGGTATTATGAAAAACAATGTGAGATGCAAAATTGTTGGTCATCTGTTAATAAGTATCAAATTTACATATTCATAATCATTGTTTATAGTCACTTTCCTATTGTAATATAGGAATTGTATAGTTATAACTAATTTTGTATTTTCTTATGATCGAGGACTAAATTGTAAAATAACAAAAACAAGCAGGTAACAATTACAAAAAGGCAAAAGTTCGGCGATTGGATTGATAATGCAATATGGAGAGATATTTCTAGGACCATTTCAGAGAAAGGGTGCTAAGCAACTTTAGGACTAATTTCTTGGCCTTAATTCTTATATTTTTGGAGCAAGCTGTAGAGGCCAAGGAAGAGTCATTCTAGGTGGTGGTTGTGGTCCTGAAGAATCAACAAACGAACAAGATGGAGCACTTGGAATCACGCATGAAGGTCCATCCTGAAAAACAACATCCAGGATTTCCTTGAAAGCAGGCTTTCGTGCTGAATCTTAACGGTAATCGCTAGCCGTTGCTGCCTATAAAATAAGAAGCGATGACCATTTGCAAAGGAGGTAGAAAGGAAATGTAATTTAGTGTAGAGAATTTCGGGTTTAGGTGAGTAGTGAGCTAGAAGAGAGTTCTGCAACAGAGCTTCTCAGGAAGTTATGCAACAAGGTTTAGTGTTGTGGTCCTGAAGAATTAGCAAACGAACAAGATGGAGCAGTTGGAATCACGCATAAAGGTCCAAGCTGAAAAGCAACGTCCAGGATTCCTTTGAAAGCAGGCTTTCGTGCTGAATCTTAACGGTAATCGCGAGCTGCTGACAAGCCGTCGTCACACTAGTCAAATAATAATTACCTACTTAATACAATTACTCGTAGCAAAGTAGCAAGTAAGGTCGATCCCACAAAGAAAGAATACTAATTACCAGGTATAAATTACTCCTATTATTATCTAGATAAATGATGATCTCAGCTTTATAAAATTTAAAACTAAAATAAATAAAATAAAAACAAATAATATTAATTCAAATAATCAGACAAACAAAACTTAGGACATTGGCTTCACCTACTGAATATTTGGCTTGATCTAATTAATAAATATCTGAATTTTAACTTCCATTAATCTCACAACGATTCACCTAATTAAGAACTATTCACCGTTGTGATATAATTCTCTTACTCTAATTAATCCTATGACTACTGTCGTGACTATAGGAAATAACTAGAGCACATTAAGAACTTAAGAATCTAACGTTGCAAAGTCTGTGTTTATACTGTCATGGTTCACTACCTAAGTCCAATATTCCCATGAACTAATATTAATTTTCAACTGTCGTTCCATCAATTAATATCTTTAAACATGCAAGTAGTGGCCAGTTACAAACATGGAATAAAAGCAAAAATATTAAATATTGATCAATGAAAAAATCAAATAATAATGAACCAAATAAACCAAATATCGGAGGCTACATCCAAACCCTAGGTTATAGAATTTTAGCCTCTAAACATTATTAAAATTGATGCGGCAATAATAATAATATTCATGATCCAAAATTCTGAAATTAAAATAAAACTGAAATAGGAAACCCGAAAGAGTCCGCCGTGCCGAAACCGAAAGCTAGAAATCAATTCAATTCAAGGCTCGGTTTTCCGCGGCTGATGGTGTTGATGACGAAAGGTGATGATTGTGATTAAGGTGGTGCTGCGTGTGTGCGAACTAAAGGAGGAAGCAAGGTGGTACGAGCTGCTTCGGTTGTGGCTGCGTGACCAGGAAGGCTGGAGCTGCGGCGGCTGCTGGGATGATGATGCGTGGATGATCAACAAAGAAGCAGGGTGGTGAAGCTTCTTCGGTGGTCAGAGGTGGAGGTCGTAGCAGCAAGGAGGTGGTGCGTGGGTGATGAAGAGGATGGTGCTGCGTGGGTGATGATGGGAGTGGGGGAGAAAGAGGTGATGGAGGTGTGGTTTTGGCGGTGGTGAGGCAGAGGTAAGGCGTGGAGATGGAGGTGGGGAGGTGGAGAAGATGCAGCGGCAAGAAGGAGATCGGCGGAGGACGTAGGGTTTTTTTTTTGGTCAAGTTCGGTTGTAAAATTAAATCCCTAATCCTCCTTTTATAGGCTTCCGTCAAACCCTACTTCTTGGAGAGGAAGAAAACTTGTTTCCCAAATAATACTGGGATTAAAATTCTTACCCAATTCCAATTTCAAATCAACCGCAAGTCCTTGTTTCGCACAATTTCCATAAAGCAAAAAAAAAAAAATCAAAAATTGCTTATTTAATCCTCCAACTCTTCAAGTGCTTCAATTTCTTCCTTGTCAATTTATCAAATCTTCAATTCTCCCTTTTAAGTTGCTTTTATCTTCATTTTAGCCCATAATTTTAACAATTCCTCCTTTTGAGTACAATTCCTATAATTAAAGATAAAATCACATAAATAGCACATTTGTATTCAAAATATATTGCAAAAATGACAAATTAAGGATATAATAAATAGGTAAAATATAAGCATATCAAATACCCCCAAACTTGAATTATTGCTTGTCCTCAAGTATTTCCAAAGATTGAAACAAAAAAAAAAATTTAATTATTAAATTTTGGCGGCCTCAGAGATTCAATATCACATTACACAAAGACCTCGACTACTTCTACTATGTACTAGCTAACAAAATGCAAATCATATGCACAACGCCTGTGTGTGTGTGATCCATTTCTTAGGGACATCACTTTTCATTTAACATAGAAAACAAAAGCTCTACGGAAAATATGCCATTTTACTTTAACACATATTCACATTTCACACTATATTCCAATGCAATGGACCGCCAAACATACTATGAAGTAGAAGGACTTATCTCACAGACAACCTATTCCCCCTCGTAACCCATTCTTCGGTCCATGCGGCTTTTTTTCAGGACTCTTTCCAACTCAGGCCACTACCCAGAGCATTTTTCCACTCCTATACATAGTGGCTCAGCAACTTAGGGCAGTCTACGTATCTATTTTTACTCACCGAGCCTGAGGACTCTCCGCTCAGGTTGCCAGTTCCTCACCTCTCAATGGGCTAGCATCAACACTGAATGCTCTTCCTTTTCTCCCTCATTAAAATTTAACCTAACCTCAGAAGCATCCGCCAACACCCCTCTCCCAAACTTACTTAACACAAAGTGTCAAAGCAATAAGGTTTTTTAAGGCTGATATTGGTTTAATGCATTGCTTTTCCTTCACAACATGATGGGTTCCACATACAAATCATATAAGTATGAGTGAATCAAACAACTTTCATGGCATATCTACATCAAACTCATGCAACTATATCTCACTTTAGGCTTATCCCACAGTCACAACTAAGTGCATATAAAGCAGGTTATTCAAAGCAATATAGAAATACATAAGTTAAGTAATACAATTCAAAATAGTCTAATTCTTACATGTTATAGATAATCAAACCATCTTCTTCATAAGCCTTTTTGGATTTTTCAATTTTTTCAATTTTTATGGGTTCTTTATTTAAGAAAGATAAACACAAAACACAAATATTCCTCTCCCCCACACTTAAAGCATACATTGCCCTCAATGTATAAAACACAAAAGACAAGATAACCAAGTGAAAAGAAAAGAAAAGACATAAACAAAAAGAATGAAAAGAAACGACACAACGTTGGGAATGTGAAGCGGAGGACCAGAATTGTTGAATAAACTGTTACAACTGCCATCCAAGCATACGACCAACTTCTTCAGAATTTTGGATGTTGCATTTTCAGCACCACTGGACACCAGAGTTTCGCCCTTCCAACAAACCTAATTGCAAACTAAAGTAAATTAGAAAAATAAACCTAAAAACAGATGATTAAGAAAAATCACAAAAATCCAGAAATCAAAGATCTCCAGATAATCAGGAACAAAAAACTCAACGATCAACTTATTAATGAAAGATAAAGAAAAATAAAACAAAATAAAGAATTGGGTTGCCTCCCAATAAGCGCTTCTTTAAAGTAATGAGCCGGACTTTATGGCTAATCAATCAGGTGGACGCTCATTCAAAGAGTTTGAAACTCTTTGATACATCATTCTTCTTTCATTTTTATCTATGCCTACATCACTGATACATATGTCAGGAGGATCTTTAGAATTAGCAATGAAAACATCAGTTTTATCTAGCTTCTCAAGAATATCTACCCTAAACACATGATGAGTAATTTTCAGAAAAGTGAACTCCACAGATTCTTCTCCAATATGAAATTTTAAACTCCCTTTTTTAACATCTATAACAGCACCAGTTGTGGCTTGAAATAGTCAACCTAAAATAATTGGCACATTAGCATCTTCTTCCATATCTAACACAACAAAATCAACAGAGATATAAAATTTCTTCACTTTTACCAGCACATTTTCCAAAATCCCTTTCAGATGAGTTATGGATCTATCAGCTAATTGCAAAGTGATGTTAGTTGGTGTCAAATGTTTCAACCCAAGCTTTCTACGAATAGATAAAAGCATCAATGAAACACTAGCGCCTAAATCACATAAAGCTTTATCGAAACAAACATCACCCATAGAGATAGGAATAGAGAAACTCCCTGGATCACTTAATTTTGGAGGCAACTTTCTCTGAATGACAGCACTACACTCCTCAGATAATGCAATTGTCTCGAAGTCTTCCACTTTCCTTCGGTTGGAGATGATGTCCTTCAAGAACTTCCCATAAGCAGGAATCTGAGTTAAAGCATCTGCAAAAGGAATGTTAATATGCAATTGCCTAAAAATTTTCAGAAATTTCTCAAACAACTTATCTTGCTTGGTCATATGGAGTCTCTGTGGAAAAGGCACTGGTGGAACATAAGGTTTAAGCGGTGGTGACACGTATATCTTTTTTTCCTATTGTTCCACTTTCTCCACTTTTTATTCATCACTCTCTTTACTCTCTTCTTTCTTCTCATCAGTGGTCACATTCACTTTAGTGGTCTTTGGTTCCTCCTTGTCACCCAACTGCTTCCCACTTCTGAACATGATAACACTACAATTTTCACGAGGGTTGATTTCAGACTTGCTTGGCAGTTGACCTTCCCCACGAGTATTCATGGCGGAGGCCATTTGACTCACTTGCATCTCCAAGGTCCTATGAGCAGTACTCAACTGATCCAACCTTACTTCTATTCTGTTAGACCGTTCATTGTTTTCACTCAACAATTTCTCCATTCTCTCCAAACTTGCCTCCGTTGCTGACTTAGGTGCAGATTGGTATGACTTTGCTTGGAAACCAGGAGGGTTTTGAGGTCTTGCATTAAAGTCTTGAGCCCCTTGATTATTCCAAGCAAAGTTTGGATGATTTCGCCACCCAGGATTGTATGGGTTGGAGTACGGATTGTTCTGTTGCTGAGACTTGCTGAAGTTGAAACATATTATGCACTTGCCACTTGTATACATTCAGTGCTCAAATGAGGGCCTCCACAGAACTCACAGACAGTGGCATGGAAGACTGCATTAGCATTTACAAGATTACCCATCGCCTTAGTCAGTGCATCTATCTTTGCGTTCATGGCACTTAGTTCATTGACTTTAAACATTCCAGCAGGCTTCTTGGAAACACTTCTCGAGTTCAACCATTGATTCCTATTCTTTGCCATAGTTTGAAACAAGTCATAGGCATCATCAGTTGACTTATCCATTAATGAACCTCCAGCTGCAGCATCCTCATTGTTTCTTGCAAAGTTTGTCAATCCTTGATAGAAAGTCTGAACTAGAGTACTTTTCTCAATACCATGGTGAGGATATCTTTTTTGCAATTCCTTAAATCTTGTCCATGCAGCATGAAATGGCTCATCATCTTCTTGAATAAACCCAGTAATTTGATTTCTCAATTTCGCTACCTTATCTGGTGGGAAGAAATTGATCAGGAACTCCTTATAAAGCTCATCTCAAGTTGTGATGGAACCAGGAATCCAAGTATTGAACCAATTCTTCGCTTCTCCCCTCAATGAAAAAGGGAAAAGTCTCAGCCGGATTGCATCTGACGTCACACCATTTATCTTAACAGTATCACAGATCTCTAAAAAGTTGTCAATATGCGCATTTGGATCCTCATTGTTAAAACCGGAGAATTGATTATGCTGCACCATCTGGATCAATGTTGGCTTGAGCTCAAAGGTATTCGCAACAATAGTAGGCCTAGTAATACTTGACCTAACAACATTCTCCGTAGGTGTGAAGTAATCCCTCAGTGTCCGAGTGTTTACTCTATCGCCCATGGTTTCACTCTGATTCTTCTCCTTTCTTAGTTTTGCTTCTTTTCTGTTCACACAAGCTGTTCTTTCTATCTCTGGATCAAATTGCAAAGTCTCAGAATTAGCACTTCGCATATAAAAACAAGACAAAAATATTTAAAAGAAATAACTAAAATAGCAAGAAAATAAAATTAAAAAAAAAAACAAATCTAAACTAATAAAAGAAAGTAATTTAAATTCGATATTAGCTGCCTTCCCCGGCAACAGCGCCAAATTTGACAAGCCGTCGTCACACTAGTCAAACAATAATTACCTATTTAATATAATTAATAGTAGTAAAGTAGCAAGCAGGGTCGATCCCACAGAGAAGGAATACTAATTACCAGGTATAAATTACTCCTATTATTATCTAGATAAATGATGATCTCATATTTATAAAATTTAAAACTAAAATAAATAAAATAAAAACAAATAATATTAATTCAAATAATCAGACAAACAAAACCTAGGACATTGGCTTCACCTACCAAATATTTGGTTTGATTCAATTCATAAATATCTGACTTTTAACTTACATTAATCTCACAATGATTCACCTAATTAAGAACTATTCACCGTCGTGATATAATTCTCTTACTCGAATTAATCATATGACTAATGTCGTGACTATAGGAAATAACTAGAGCACATTAAGAACTTAAGAATCTAACGTTGCAAAGGTTGTGTTCCTACTGTCGTAGTTCACTACCTAAGTCCAATATTCCCATGAACTAATATTAATTTTCAATTGTCGTTCCATCAATTAATATCTTTAAACATGCAAGTAGTGGCCAGTTACAAACATGGAATAAAAGCAAGAATATTAAATATTGATCAATGAAAAAATCAAATAATAATGAACCAAATAAACCAAATATCGGAGGCTACATCCAAGCCCTAGGTTATATAATTTTAGCCTCTAAACATTATTAAAATTGATGATGCAATAATAATAATATTCATGATCCAAAATTCTGAAATTAAAAATAAAACTGAAATAGGAAACCCGGAAGAGTCCGCCGTGCCGAAACCGAAAGCTAGAAATCAATTCAATTCAAGGCTCGGCTCTCCGTGGTTGATGGTGTTGATGACAAAAGGTGATGATGGTGATTAAGGTGGTGCTGCGTGTGTGCGAAGTAAAGGAGGAAGCAAGGTGGTGCGAGCTGCTTCAGTTGTGACTGCGTGACCAGGAAGGATGGAGCTGCGGTGGCTGCTGGGATGATGATGCGTGGATGATCGACAAAGAAGCAGGGTGGTGAAGCTGCTTCGGTGGTCAGAGGTGGAGGTCGTAGCAGCGAGGAGGTGGTGCATGGGTGATGATGGGAGTGGGGAGAAAGAGGTGATGGAGGTGTGGTCTCGGCGGTGGTGAGGCAGAGGTAAGGCGTGGAGATGGAGGTGGGGAGGTAAAGAAGATGCAGCGGCGAGAAGGAGATCGGCGGAGGACGTAGGGTTTTTTTTCGGTCAAGTTCGGTTGTAAAAAGAAATCCCTAATCCTCCTTTTATAGGCTTACGTCAAACTCTACTTCTTGGAGAGGAAGAAAACTTGTTTCCCAAATAATATTGGGATTAAAATTCTTACCCAATTCCAATCCCAAATCAACCGCAAGTCCTTGTTTCGGCCAATTTCCATAAACCAAAAAAACATTCTAAAATTGCTTGTTTAATCCTCCAACTCTTCAAGTGCTTCAATTTCTTCTTTGTCAATTTATCAAATCTTCAATTCTCCCCTTTAAGTTGTTTTTATCTTCATTTTAGCCCACAATTTCAACAATTCCTCCTTTTGAGTATAATTCCTACAATTAAAGATAAAATCACATAAATAGCACATTTGTACTCAAAATATATTGCAAAAATGACAAATTAAGGATATAATAAATAGGTAAAATATAAGCATATCAGCTGCTGCTGCCTATAAAATAAGAAGAGATGACCATTTGGAAAGGAGGCGGAAAGGAAGCATAGTTTAGTGTAGAGAATTTAGGGTTTAGCTGAGTAGAGAGTTAGAAGAGAGTTCTGCAACAGATCTTCTTAGAGAGTTTCACAGAAACAGACACTCATGTGAGTGACATTCCAACTCACTTGAATGGGCTACTGTTCTGCAAAAACTTATATCTTTAGCTCTCTGTTTGCTCTCTCTTGCCTTGTAATTATGTTTTATGATAAGTTCTACATGTATTTGTGTTTAAAATACAGATTCTGAGTAATTAAGTCTTTTGTTGGGGTTAAATCCCTCTTTCTATGTGAAAATACTTTAGATTTGCATTCGAACAATTTAAGTGTGCCTAGTTATAGTGTGTAAATTAACCTTGAGCGTAGTCTGATTAACTAAGTACTTGCGCATCCATACTAGGGGAATCCTAGAACGGTAAACTCAGTTTAGAACGATTAAAATTTACATGTGACTTAAAGGTAATCTTCAAAGGTTTCAACCAGGATCGAAATTTTGGAAAATTATGCACATAATATTTTGAATCTGCAGGGTACCTTTTGTCTAACAAATGAACAGTTAATTTGCTGGTTAGGAAAGTTTCATCTATGGATTTGGACAACAAATGTTTATGGTGAATGGGAGTGGAGTAAAACGTATAAGACCGACTTGGAAGTTCGTGTTTCCGCGAAAGATAGTGGTTCGTTCTCACATCCTTTACTAGATCTTTGGTAAAGACCCATTTTTTTAGTTTCCAAGTCATCTATTAATGGTGATTTTATCATTTTAGGGGAAGGAATCAATCAATATTTCTTATTCAATCCTGTGAAGAAAAAAAGTTTAAGAAATTGAGTAAACCATTTATGGAGGCAAATTATGTTGAACTATCCATATGATATTTTTCAAAGATTTTAATTTCAATTTGAATATATATTTATTTTACTAATAAAATTTTGTGAAAAAAGGAGTAAAATGTAATATTTTTAGTGTATTGCATTATTGTTTAATAATATAATATTTTGTGTTCTTAACAATGTATTGTAAAAATTATTGTTCGTATACATTTGTTATAATCATCTTCATCTGTGTGATTATATCTCTATCATCAATATAATTCATGAAAAATTTTAGTACAATTACAAAAAGATGAATGGTACAAATTTGTCTGAAGATAAAATTGTTCATTGATATTTATACTATTATACAGTAAAACCTCTTAATTTTCTATAAATTTATAACCTCCATTAAATAATAATTTTTGCCGGTCCCAACTCGGGACCAGTACAAAAAAATGAAAAAATTCGATTAATTTATAATATAATAAATTTTCAAGAATCCTCTATGTAAATGTAGGTCTCCACATTTTCATAAATTAATAATTACCTAAACAAAAACTAATAATTTCTAGTAAAATATGAATTTATTTCGGTCTTTGTTTTTTCTTAAAATTTATTTTTATGGAGATATTATTTTTTATCTTTTTCATTACATTCAAAAGTTCCGCTTTCGCTTTTTAATGCTACAACAAAAAGTTATAAAGAGTTGTTGCTATCTTTAGAGCTTAATTTCTGGATATGAGTTTCAAAGGAACCAAATCATCTTCAGCTTCATCTTAAGTTACGTTGAATTTTATGTGACACTAGCTATAATATCCACAAAATTTTTTATTTCCATAAATTCATCATTTTCTCCTAGGTAATGCAACAAGCGATCAACATCCATTTTGTCATGATAAACGAGATCATTGATATTTTTTTCAAGTTCACAAATTTCTTCTTAAAAAACAGTTTTATTGAAATATATTGTTAGTCCCTCATCTATTGAACGAATTTTGCAATACCGAAAGTAATTTACTACTAGGATTAATTGAAAAAATTCTTTAAATTAATAAATTATTAATTTATCGATAAATAAATAAATTTTTAGGGACCCAAGGCTATTAATTTAGAAAAGTTTTACTATACTACCATTTACACATTATTCTATTTTCTTATAATAATAAAATATTAATTCCTTCTTTAGCCGTGCATCGCACGGGCATACATCTAGTTTTTGTTAGTAAAACATTTGGAGATGACGCAATTTGGTGATTGGTAGGTTCATAACGTGGTCAATCGATTTGAATTTAGGCAATCCATACAACCAAAACCACAAATCAAATCCCGTACATATTAAATGAGAAATGATCAAATGACACAAATCAAATCGCATACAAGAAAATAAATGAAATGACACACAAATCATATCCCATACATATTACGGTAAATTGTGTAAAAGACAATTGATAAAAATGACACGACTCAATTGACTCGAGACATTCATAATTGATCGTTAAGTAAAACGTAGAAATTATTAATTAGTTAAATCATTAAAACAAATTTCGTCTATTGTTAATTTTAGCATAAATGCTCCAACAAAATAAATATAACAATCTTCATAATTGAAATTGATCTGGCTACTATAATTAATTCTCAATTATTTCCTTGATTCAAAATCATAATCAGCGCCTATTTGGTTATTTCTACACATACTTAACAAAAAAAAAAAGCAAAAAAAACAAAAACAAAAATCGACAGAATATAATAATTAAAATTTTGAACCAGAATATTCAAAATTCCACACAACATGCGAGAGTAAAACTAGTATAGTTAAAAGGAATAATAATGAACTTAGAAAAAGAGACGATACTTTTTTTCTTCTTTTCTTTTTTCCTCTTTTGTTTTTTTCACTTTCCTTCTGATTTTCCCTAGTCAATAAAATAGATTGCATTGGACGGCCAAAGAGTCCAGTTTCACACTATGGATTATGTAGGAAATATATGAAAAGTCTCCATGGTTTTCACACTGAAATTTTAGTGTCTGTGAGTGTATTTTAGGATACTGCACCATCATCACTCTCAATGCAACTTCAGCGCAGCAAAAGAAGCAGCAATGTCCATAGCTTCATCGACCTTTGCTATGCCAGATCCCTAAACCAAGAAAAACAGCAAGTCAAAAAACCACAACAACAGATCATCAATAATATTCCCCCCATCCCTCGAAAACAAGCTGAGAAAAGCATAACTTGACTCTTACCTGGCCTTGAACAAGACAACCTTTGCCACCTCCTTTTCCGTTCAACGGATTCAAAACCGCAGCTAACCACTCCTTGATATTGAAATGCTTGAACTGAGTACTTTTGTCAGGTACTCCCGCACACACCACAACCTTGTTTGCACTTTCATCTTTGCTCATAACCATAATCGCCAAACCCTGAGGAGGTGTACAATGATCAGATAGTTATCTTGCATATAGTAATAACAACAACAATAATAATAACAATAATAAGCTAGCACAGCAAAATTTAAATTACCTTCTGCTCTGTCACTTTGACAACTGCTTCACGAACTGCAGCAGTATCAGCACCAACATTGACATGAACAATGCAATAGGGCTTCCCATCAGTTGATGCAATTTCTGCCTTTTCTAAGGCAACTTTAACAGCGGTCTGGATATTCTCTTCCGCAGTTTTCTTTTTGGCTTTGATGACTTGGTTCTGGTTGCAGAAAACATCAGTTATTTATGAATTATAATTTTACAGTCATTACTGTTTTTATTGATTTTCCTCCCGACCCCAAATCACCAAGAAGCCAAACAAGAATTATATAGAAGAGGGCAGGTACCTGGAGTATGGAAAGTTTGGCCTTGAGATGAGTCTTCTTGGCAGTCGGAATGAAAGCAGTTTCAACACGACTATTCAATTTTGCAACTTTCTGGCATCAACAAAAATATTGAGAAGCGTTACTATTATTATTCACATGAGATAGATGCAGACATAGAATCTCAAATCAGATAGCCCAGGTATCAGATTGCATTTTGCAAAGTAAACATTACAAACACCAGCCAATAAAAAATAGACAAGCACAGTTCCGCCAGCCTAAGGATTCAATCAAGCACACAGGCATTTGGCATCACACCGCAGGAATCCTAGGCGTCACACCAAGGGTTTAGTTGAGTCACACAACTGTTGTTGAAAGCAAAAGCTCGCAGGAATTTTATTAATCTGATAACTGTCCAAAACCCTCAAACGAGGTACATATCTATAGGCCTAAAACTTAACCTAAACCAAAGACAACTAGGATTCTCACCTAATTTCCTTTTTATTCCAAGAAAATCCTGCAGCATAACTAATATACTAAATACCCTTTCCTAAATATTAATACTGAAATAAACTAATTAAATTAAATTACTGCTTAATAAAGGATTAACTAAACCAAAGTCCAAACACTTTGGCTCCTTCCTTGGATCATGATAATCCTGGGCATAAATATGGAAGAACCTACTGATAGGGTTCTTCTACAGTTTTCTATTGATTTTCCGCTGCATACTACTCTTTTAATTAACCTACATCCTGATTTTCTTAACCACCACGTTTGGTGCTGCATCAGATACTGCACAAGTCTCAAGATTATTCTACTATGACAAACGTGTGTCCATATCCAACAAAAGAGATAGTCCAGGCAACAAAATAAGAAATAAATTTTAAGTGGAAATTAAAAGTGGTCTGAAAGGGAATGAACTTTAGATAAATATGCATGCTAAATCAACCTGCTCCAGTAAGCTTCCATCAGTATTTCCTGCTTCATCCACTTCCTCCTCGATTAAGGAAGCTGTTTTCACAGCCTCAAAAGCAGAATCGGTGGTGACAGCAGTTATTCTACGAATTCCCTTGGCAATTCCCTCTTCAGACAATAAAGCAAATGCCTTTGCCTCCCGTGTGTTTGTAATATGGGTACCTGTACAAAGAAAGCAAGTGTGACGATTTCCACATGTATTATGAGTTTTCCTAAAACAGTAAAGTGTACCCACCTCCACAGAGCTCGGCAGATATTGATAACCACTTTTCATTCTTTGGATCAGCAAGCAAATCATCCACACTTTGGCCAATTGCAACGATCCTGACTGGGTCAGGATAAACCTATAAAGCAGTAAAGAACAGATAAGAATTGTCACGAACCATTATCCTTGTGTTAATTCACAACCCACCCCACCCCGGGCGGGTGACATGAGGAGAAAAACTTACTTCTCCAAAAACAGCACGAAGACCATTGACACGCTTTGCCTGAGATAGCTCTGCCTCTTTTGAGAATACACCCAGTTCGGCTTTAATTTGTTCATTCACAATAGATTCAATTTTTTGAAGCTCTTCAGGGGTCACCGGCTTGCCTGTTTTGAGAATTTAATGCACGGAATCAATGTTAGCAACAAAATTATATTCTACCTGGACATGTTCCCCCAGAAGTGACTAACTCACCGTGAGAAAAGTCAAATCTCAATTTTTCAGGAAGGACAATAGAACCTTTTTGATCAACATGGGTACCGAGAACTTCCTGCACACATTTAGCATATGATTAAATGTCTGTAGAAAAGGATTTAAAAAAAGAGAAACCGAGAAAATAAATACTTTTCAACAAAGAATATATACCCGGAGAGCAAAATTCAACATATGGGTACAAGTATGATTGGGCGCAATACGGGAGCGCCTATCGTAGTCAACCTGCTCAATTTACCATTGATGGGATTGAAGTTAGATGCAGAAATTAAGGTGAAAAAAAATTGCACATGCAAGCCACAAAAGATGGGGAAAATGGAAGACTTGCCTTACAAATTACCCTATCACCCACGGCAAACCTACCAGTCTTATCACAGAAATTGCCAATATGAACAACATAACCTCCAAAAACTTGAACATCTTTAACTTGGAACCCTCCTGAGGGTCCTTCAAGTAATCCAGTGTCATATATCTGTAATCAAAGGAAAGTATATGTCAAACAAGTTTAAAAATAGCAAAAACAGGAAATACCAGTTCATAACACATCAAATACGATTTAAAAGCATATCCCACTACAACTCAGTATTCCACAACTAAGATGAACCAGAAGCGGAAGTTATTCACCCATCTTTTGTGATCAATCAAATAACTCTATGAGACAGCCCCAAGGTTAATTCAGAGCCTATTAAAACAGCAAAGTCAAGCCCACGTACTGAATGATCTAAAGTATATCCAAGTACAAATCCACAATTATCAAATAACATTATTTAATAGAGTCAAGCATTTAAAAGTACAGGCGTTCCCAATCTTAGCGACAAACTATGCACATATTCTGCCTAAGAGGAAAAAAAAAAAGAAAGAAAAACAATTCATTTTTTGAACTATGAAGCTGTAAGGGCACTCAAGTAGCTAACTTACTAGGAAGAAACCATACCTGACCACCTTGCTCCGCATAAAAACTTGTAGATTCGAGAATGATACCAACTTCATTGTCACCGGAAGCACTTTGAAAGAACTGCTGCCCTCGACAAATAGCTTTGATCACACTTTCATGATCCTGAGATATTAGACCAATTCCAAAATATGAGATGTTTTTGTACCTTGCATAGTAAAAGTCGAACTGAAACATCTTTGTTGACCCTGGAAACAAACCTTAAACCATGTAAACTTGAATGAATCGTTTGTTGCTTCAATTCCAGTCTTGCGCAAATGTGATGTACCATCAGCATCCAGCGCGATACCAATACCATCTTGCTGTTTAAAAACACATCAGAATCCAAATGGACAATGGGAAAAAAGTCAGATATTAATTTCCAAATCAGGTTTTTAATTTGTACACCAGTAAAGGTTTTATTGTAATTAAAGGCTCTAAAGAGGGTAGTTCTGACTCCAGATGCAACAAATAATACGATTGAAAACAATACCTTATTCTGAACATTTCTTGATCTTTCCCTAGCTTCCTCCATTGCCTTATCATAACCATTAACATCAACAACCAACCCTCTTTCCTCAGCCATTAACTAAAGAAACCAAAAGAAAGTTCTGATTGTAAGAGGGAAAGAATGGAAGCCTCAAACATGTTAACAGACAAAACAGATTCAATTCACCTGAGTAAGATCCAACGGAAACCCATACGTATCCCACAGCACAAAAGCGTCCTGCCACCAGCGAAGAAAAGTAAAAGGTCAGGTAACAAATTTCGTCAAATTTCAAACCCTCTTACTAGCCAATAGAGAGTGGTGCTTGCCTTTCCACTAAATATATTTCCTTCAACATCTTGAGCAGCCTTCTTGAACTTCTCAATGCCCTGCATGCAGCAAATATTAGTTCTCAATTATACCCTAAAGGCAGAAAAAATAAAGCTTTTAAAAGAAGAAAAAAAGAAATGTTACTACATCCATAAGAAAGTAACAATCAGCATTTCCAAATGAAACTACATGATTTGTACTATCCAGAAGTCAGTAGATTCTTCTTTTTTCTTTTCTTTGGTAATAAATCAGTAGTTTCTTAGCCAAAATACAAACAATAAAACCTCATTACTTGAATGGAATTCTGAGACATTAACAAATCTGGTCCAAACAAATTTTGGGAGCCTCTCCTGGCTCAAGGATAAAATGGCAGTTTAAATACAGAGGTGTTCTTTTCTTCAAGGTAAGCAGTCAACAGTTTCGACAACATCATACAGAAACATGGAGAATTTCTATGTACATTCAATAGAAATAAAGCTTACGTGAAGCAAGGTCTTCCCAAAACTATCTTCTTCCGCAGCAATCACATTGCTTATGCGTACTTCATGCTCCCGCAGCTCTGGGAAGACATCACCCATTACTTCAACAACCACCTTCACCAGACTGAAATTCAGCACAAACATTCATACAGAACCAGATTAAGCACAGACCACTCGAAATGCAAAAGTGGGAAGGAACATTAAAGACTAAAGATGATGCCGGACAAAAATAAGTTCAGGCTTTAAAAGTATTAGATTAGAGAAATCATAATTTCAGGAAAGTTTTAATATTATAATGTTTTCTACATTTTTCGTGTTTTCGTCAGAAGAATTCTATTAGAAATTGCAACCTACATGTAGGGTTTCTCCTTAAATAGGAGTTGTAAGGAGGTTTTACAATTAGTTTTTGTTTTTTCTTTATTGAACATGAATTCTTTTAAACAGGTGTATCTGTGATCGTGAATCAAAGTGATTTCCTTTCTACTCACCCCCCGCATGTTCGGAAAAAAAATGTTCTACAGTTGAAGCATGACATCAGAAATAAAAAATGTCACTGAAGATTATCACTCTTACCCACTGAAAAATCCTTGTTTAGCTTTCAGAACTTCGGTGCCATAGCGAACTGCCCGTCGAAGGATCCGCCTCAGAACATACTCACGGCCCTCATTACCTAAAAAGCCCGTAACAATAAGTAAGTAAACTAAAATTTAAGAAAATGAAATCTGAGATGAGTGAAAAACAAAATAGATATTCCAATATACAGCGGGAGAAACAAAAGAGTCAAACCCAGAAGTTACTTAATTACAGTTTTAAGAAGCCAAAAAATAAGGAATCCAGATTCTTCAGCTTAACGGCTTTACCTGGGCAAGAGCCATCAGCAATGGCGAACGAAAGAGTTCGAATGTGGTCAGCAACAACCCTGTATGCCATATCAATATTATCAGCATCATCAGCTCCAACTTTACCAGAGTATGGTCTAGCTCCAGTGGCCTGCTCCACAAGAACAAATGATTATTTTTATTCCGTTTCACAGATTATATTATCAATAATTGCAACCCCTCAGCACTAAAACACAATATGAGGAACAATACCTATTCTAATTCACACTAACACCCCCCCAAAAAAAAAGAACAAAAAAAAGAAGAGCAATGGAAAAAAATAAAACACTTAATTCCAATTTGGGAGCCAAACTTGCAGTTGCTTATCATTAACATATTGCATTGACCTAAGAAATTAAATTATATGGCTCAAAAAGGACTACCTTATACCAGAAGCACATACCTTCTGAATGGCATCAAATATCGGTAAGAAAACATCAGTATCATAATTGCTCATCTTTTTCTGGAGAATGGATGTTAATCTCTCAAAACCCATTCCAGTATCAACATGTTTGGCAGGCAATGGTTTCAAAGAGCCATCGCTTTCCCTATTGAACTACAAAACAAGGACTAAATAGTTAGACGCTTTAAGAATTAACTGCTTACGGGTAACACCTGCTGAGTGTGTGCACATGGCATTACGGCAAGTATCATCAAAGAAACTATTCAATCTTCATTTTCAACTAAAAAAAAGGAACATAAAAAGATAAGTACCTGGATAAACACAAGGTTCCAAATCTCAATACAAGTAGGATCATCATTATTAACCATGGATGATGCATCACGATTCCCAATCCTATCGAAGTGTATCTCCGTGCATGGTCCACATGGTCCAGTATCACCCATTTCCCAAAAGTTGTCCTGATAAAGTAAGATAACAGTTGAAATCCCGTTCATCAGACAGTCCTACCCAGAAGTGTAGCTATTTATGCTACTTAAAACAATGATCCCAGACATTTGTTCAACAATAATAATAAAAACATTGTAGTTTTCACAAACAGAAGACAACTTACTTTAGACCCAAAAGGTAGGACACGTTCTTTCGGTAGAAACTCGAGCCACAGATCCTTTGCTTCAGTATCAGCAGGAAGGCCAGAATTAGCATCCCCTCCAAAATAAGTTGCATAGATCCGGTCACTAGGAAGCCCATAAACCTGCAGAGCCAAGCAAATGCGCAATAAACAGGCTGAACTTAAAAAAAAATTCCTAATTCAAACTCAGTTGGTTCGCGGGGGTGGTAGGGAGTAAGGTAAATAGAAAAGACCTTGGTAAGAAGTTCCCAAGCCCATGAGATGGCTTCCTTCTTGAAATAGTCTCCAAATGACCAATTGCCAAGCATTTCAAAAAAGGTGTGGTGGTAGGTGTCCTTGCCAACGTCATCCAGGTCATTGTGTTTCCCACCCGCACGTATGCACTTCTGGGTGTTGCAAGCTCGCTTTAGTTTGCTCAAGGGAGTGTTTGGATCAACCGTCCCCAAGAATATTGGCTTGAACTGATTCATACCTATAGTGCATAGTATACAATAACCATATCATTCATGGCACCCACCTTATATAGCTCATTCAAAAAATGCATCATATCTCTAACGTCCAAAATACTGTCACTATTAATAAATAACATCCCAAGTTTCCCAAAACATCATAAATCAAACTTTAAAAGGATATATAACCAATCAATTGCTACTCCAATTTTTCCCCCCAAAAAAAAGAGGGAAAAAAAAGAAGCAAACATCCTACAAAAAAATACTCTTCTTTCTAATAAATAGTAAAAAGAGTTTCAACAACTAAAAAACAGAAACATGGTGTTAAAACACCAAAGATACTCCACGGCACATCATAAGGCAATAATTAAACAAATTCATGAAAAGGGAAACGGGGAAAGAGGAGAAAAACAAAGATAAAGAGACGTACCGGCATTGGCGAAAAGAAGAGTAGGATCATTGAGAGGAACAACGGGGCTGGATTTCCAGTTTACGTGATCTTTTCCTTCGAAGAACTTGACAAAAGCATCCCTTACGTTGCTGGCTGACCATTTCTCCGTTTCCATTGCAGTAGCAGTCAACGATGACGAAGAAGATGAAGAAACCCTGCGAGTAGTACAATTGCTTCTAGTAGGAATAGGTGTAGATATAGATATGAAGGAATAGATAGGAGGAACAGCGGAGGCGGAAGGAGGAGAATAACCACTAAGACGGCGGAAACCTAACGCAAACTCACTGCTCAGACCAAATATCCTCTTTCCAAAGGTGCCGCCGTTTCTATAAACCCTCATCCATCCATCCGTTTGATTTGTATTGTTTGAAACTTTTTGGTCTAAATTAGTTTGACAGCATTGAATAAAATATAATGTCAACTTCCTTCCAATTTGTCTTTTTTAAATGAGGGAGGGGTATAAAAGATATTCCACCTGACTACAACAAATCTAAGAAAGTCGTTTGGTTTGTTAATGGGAACTATAACATGAAGATCCATTCGAGAATCTTTGTTTGGTTTGAAATTAGGTTTAGGTATCATTATATTTTTTTACATTTAATTTATTGAATTAATGGTATAAGAATTTACCTACTAATCTTAAAAAGTTAATAAATACCAAATTGGCGTGGGGCTGGTGGGGCTTGAGTCTTATCTTAAGCCAAGTAAGGCCAGAAACAGACTAGCAAGGAAACCAGCCGAATCCAAACCACCACCCTGGCTGATACCATTCATCCGGGAGCTATGCCATGTCAGCCAGCTACAGGATCAAAATCTCTATCCATCCTTAATTAAAATATCAATAATTGAGATGCATGGAAAAGTTTCACCCAACTCTCAAGCCTGTCTGGAATCCACAACTTATTGTGCATCATGTGGCTTCTTTTTCCCCTTAAACATTCATCATAACGGGTACTTTTCCAGCCCAATGCACTTGTTGTTGAGTTTTCCGACTGAACTCGGAATCGGAACCAATCTCAAATCATCGTATTTTAATTGAAAGAGAAGAAGGAGATAGAGCTTTCATGTATAATTTATGTAAACAAAAGCCAAATGTTTGATTTAGACAAAGGATTTACTCAGACATTGTCTGAGTACTCCAAACTATAAATTAAAACAAACTTAAAAGAAAAAAATTACCTTTAAAAACGTCTTCTATTCTTCAAACTTGAAAGATATATTTACTGAATGATTTCTTTACAAGGGAGAGAGAGAATTTGTAGAGAAAGGAAGAAGAAAAGAGAGAATACTTGGAAAGATATATTAAACAAATTCTAGATTTCAATCTCAATTCAAATTATATGCTAATCAATTTAATTTTTTATGTAATCATGTCTGTGATTTAAATTTGACTCAAAATTTCAAATAAAAACTTGAGTTTATAATTATTTTCAAACAAATTATTTTTATGATATAATAATCAATTTATACCTAATATAATACTATGAGAAAACAAAAGATTGAAAGAGACAAAAATTGTAAAAACAGGAATAAGATTAAAACCCTGATTCTCTTATGGGTTTAGAAAATTCTTAAATAATTAGTTATCAATCCATTCCTACCAATTTATAACCCGTCAACCAAACATAAAAAAACTGAAATTATTTCATTCCATCATTCTAAAATCGAGCAAGCAAACACAGATTAGAAATTGGAACATATATTTGAATTGTAACTAACTGTTAATTTGTTTTGTTATTAGATCTTTTGGAACTGAAACAGATTATAATTCCAATGGAACTTTTTTTTTGTTTTTTGGTTAGTGTTTATTGTAACTTTATAATTTAAACTGCATGGGGTATTTAACACACAAATTAATGCTAAATTATTTGAATCCTTAATTTGCTAAATTTATTTGAATCGTTTAATTTAGTTTCAAGGTCCGAATTAACTGCATTTTAAAATAGAAGGAATACAAATTAAAAAAAAAAAGTAAAAAAATTTGCCCCCTTATTTTACATTTGGGCGCTTGAATTATTTTGTATCTAGAATGTTATCCGACTTAATTTCATACTTATTGTTTTACAAGTAAAAAAAATTAATCCTGAAAGTTTTTTTTTTCAAAATTCTTTTAATTTGTCGATATTATTTCAACATTTCACCTTAAAAAATATCAAAACTCTATTTAATTTTTATCATATCCATATATTTTTACGTATATTAAAAAATTAAAACGGTAGAATATACCCGTTTTACATGTTCACCACGAAATCATCAAATGATCAGGGAAGTCGTTTTTATGGGATAGAAACTGGTTGTAATATATTTGATTTGGGGAGAATATGAAGCTATTGATAGTTGCAGTTGTCAGGTGTCGATGTAGATGTGGTTGCTAAGGAAGTTTTTTTTCGGTTTCAATGTTTTAATTTTTTTACTGATCTAATAAACGTAGACGATTAAGATAAAAGAAAATAATACTCTATTTTGAACATTTTCTGAGGTCAATAGTTAAAAAAAAAATGAGAAAAGTTCAAAAAATCCAAAACTTTCATATTTGAAAAAGTGGATAGTGGAGAAAAAGTAAAGGATTAGCGTGAAAAAAGAAAATAAATGATTTTTAAATATTTTATTTTGAAAAAAGTTATTATGGGAATTTTTGTTAATAAACTATCATTTTTAAGAATTATTTAGTTTTTGGACTTATTTGTTAGTTGCATCATTATTTTATTAATTTTAGGATTTCCTTGGATAAATGGTGAAATTGATAACTAATTCAGTATTGGGTGAATGGCAACTAAAAAAAAGTGGAGAAAAATAAATAAATCTTTAAAAAAATTTTAAGTTTGTTTGCGGTAAAAGTGAGAGCAAATTGGAGCAAAAAAATATAATGAATTTTTTGATAGTAAGATTTGAGCGAGATGAATAAAAATTCATAAGTTCAAATTAAAAAAAAAAAAAAAAAGTGGGTGGTCGAAGTTAAGATTAGGCTCAATTAAGAAAATCAAAATAATTGAGGTAAAATTGATAAATTATATGATATTAAGAAAATTTATTAATTTTTTCTTTCTAAAAATAATATATCAAATTTTACTTTAGATATGGCTTTCTAGTGAATGAGACAAATTTTGTACGACAAAAGGTTTTAGATTTAATTTTTTCATTAAAAAATAATGGGGAGCAAAATTGAACCGTGACATAAAAGACAAAAAAGTTCAAGCACCCGTCTCGAATGAGGTCAGTTTCATATTTTGCTGTTAGTGCAATCTCGAAATGATGGTTTTTGTTTCGGGTTTCACTTTTAATACAAACTTTTTTTTTTTACTAAGATTGAAATCTAAAACTAAAACATTATTTTGAGAGAAATACAACACTAAAAATAAAATTCGAAACTAGATCATCATTTTGGATACAACGGAATTATTTGTTGTCAAATAAAAATATATTAAAATAAGCATTTAGATTTACACATTAGTTTAAATGTTAAGCGTGAGAGTGAAAGCCATTTAATCAATTCATCATTTTTACTTTAATTAAACATTAATTTTTATCAAATATGCAAAAATATTTACCATTTAGCCAAAAAATAATGTGATCTTTCATTTATTATACAGTAAAATTCTATTGTCTCCCCCTTCAAGAGAAAACATTTTATTGTTTTCCTTTTCTATTATGAGCAATATCCTTGATGACAATGAACTTGGAATCTGGTTGACTAGAGTCCAACATGTGCATTTTCTTCGCAATTGCAAATGCTGCAGAGTGGTCAATTGTCCAAAAGATATCACAAAAAATGTCATCGTCTTTTATTATTTACACCAAAAAAAAAAGTATTTTGCGATCAGGAGCTATCTAATACTCCTTCCACTTAAAAGGTGAAAATTTACTTCCAATTAAAAATAAAATTTTAAAAACATTTTATAGTAATAACTAGGAGAATAGTTTAGAGAACATAATAAATATGAAAATACATTTTTAAGGATAAAAGAGTAACAAAGTAGAGATTTTGGCGAGGTTTGCGCCCTTTAACAAAATGGTGCCTTGCAAAAGTGCAACTGAATCTACCGCGGATTTTGTCAACCAACAACTGATACTCACTTTTATTCAGAGCTCGTCAGTTGGCAGGCTCAGTAACAAAGCAATCTTTTTTGCTGTAGCAAATTGACAGTGGTGCCTTGCAAAAGTGCAACTGAATCTACCGCGGATTTTGTCAACCAACAACTGATACTCACTTTTATTCAGAGCTCGTCAGTTGGCAGGCTCAGTAACAAAGCAATCTTTCTTGCTGTAGCAAATTGACAGTTGAAAGTAAATCAGAGAAACAAATAACAAACATCTGAAATCAAGGTTAAGAAAAAAATGGAAAACTCCAACCTAAAATAAACTACGAAAGGTAGCATTTATTTTACTAGTATGATGACAAAAGTGTTAGCCCTTCAGTAAAGCTTGCTGAAACAGCAACATCATTTCTTCCAAGAGTCATCATCTCACCTAAATCCTGAAACCTGCAGTGCAAAACCAAAAAAGTGATATCAGGCAAAAACATCAAGGGGTCTTGCTTTGTGAATGAAGTATGGTTATTATGCATCATCCTACAAGAGAAAAGGCAAAAGGATCTACAATTTTATACTGGGAAGTCAAGGGCGAAATGAGATGCATGCTACCTCCTACACGATGCACAAATGTATTCACGAATTTTCTTGCTATAGGATAACATTACATCTGAGTTTATAATTACATATTTATACCGGTTGGAGAAAAGTGACGACTCCTACATGTGTTCTTCTTCCTATAACTTACAATGCATTTAAATCAAAACCGTATCATCATTTTACTACTCATAGACATTAAGATTCCATCACCCCATTAGCTCATCTTCAGAACTAGGATATTTTAAACTCCTACATCAATTCTAAGGCCATAGAATTTGGAGATAAGAACAACAACCAGAAAGAACAAACTATTTCTGCTATTCTAAATTATGAAGGATTTGTTTCTAGATGATATTCATATCTTACCGAAATGGCAACATCAGTCTGTCATTGATAGCAGCCATATGTTTGAACCAGCGGTCCAGCACAATCCGCTTGCTAAAAATGCTACCAACGAATATTTTAAAGCAAAGAGGAACATAGAAGGCATGTTTTAGAAGTACTTATTAAATTACAACCCTTCACATCTTTCTCCTCTCAAAACAGCTGAATAATGATTGGTTCAATTATGTAAGAACTAGCATACAACACTCCCATTGATCAAATAATGAGCATAACATAGCACACCTCATAAGGATTTCAAGCGAAAAAGAATGATGCTATAGCGAAGACAAGAAGTATGTTGATGCAGGAGGAAATCTAATTAACACATACAGAATGAAAAAACACGATTGTTTTAGTAGAAAATCCAGACGTTCTTTACAAAATCCAGACCTAATGACCATGAAACAAATACAATCTATTTCTGATGCAGACATTTGAATCTCCAATAAAATATTTTGCTCATATTTCCATATCTGAATCTTTATTTCCCTTGTCAAGGATTTACCTACAAGGACAAGAACAGATCATCATCATACCTGGACAGATGCCATGCATGATCCCAAATTAATACTCTTTTCGGTCCTTAATATTAGGCATTTTGATTTGTCCTAGGTTTAACTTAGTACATATTTTTAATCAATGAAAAAATCTTAAAAATATTTCATAACAATCAAGAGAACACAACAAATATTAAAATATATATTTAAGGTTTTTTTTTATTAATTTAAAATGTGTACTAGGTGAAATTTAAGAAAAGTCAAAATACCTTATAAGAAGGATCGGAGGGAGTACCAAAAAGTTAATGCCATAGGTGGTTCATAACGCAAACCGGTAAACCAAAAATCTCTCAAGATAAACATGTCAATAATAATGGCAAAAAAAGTTATTCTTGAAGATTTTTAGTGATGTTCCCTAGTTTAAGAGTAAACTTCCAATGATCCAAATAAAAATTAAAGTAAAGTTTACAAATATTTTGCAGATTATAATTGTGCTAAAAAAGAAAGAAAAATTTGAAATGAAGTGAAACCTTTTGAAAATGGCAGTATTATTTATACTGTGTGGTTTGCCCGGAGTTAAACGACGCCGTTTATCGACAGTAAATCCCATTTAACATTTGGGAAGGAAAATTCACCGTAAAGCCGTAACCTATAAATAAAAGAAGATTTTTAGGAACGTTTATTATGCGCACCGCCGCGGAAAACCAGCACGCCGGCCGCCGCCGATGACAACGACGGCGTCGATAAGACCGTTATCCCAACAAGAATGGGAGACCTTAATCGACGATTACAACAACGGCGTCCCCTCCCGCCTTCAACGGTGGACCTCCGTTGACTACGGCGGCCCCGCCCTCGTCGACCTAGCTCTAGCCTCAATTCTCCGCAAAGATTTCTCTCACCAGCTCAAATTCCATCTCCTCATCTTCCTTGAAGAGCATTCCCTCTCTCTCTTCACCTCCCCACCGTCTTCCCTCCCACGCCTCCTCGAAACCCTCCGCCACGTCATCCAATCGCCGTACCCGAGCGACGCCGTCGCCGCTGTCTCCTTCTCGCTCAAAGAGCAGTTCCTCATCTCCGCCACTTCCGTGTTCATCGCCGTCTCCGCCTCGGTCTCACCGTACTTGGAAACCCTAGAGGGTTTAGTGGAGCTGTTGCTGACGATCATCAACCGTCCCAACCATGGAATCGACCGGCAGACCAGGGCGATCGCTTGCGAGTGTTTGCGGGAGCTGGAATTGGCCATTCCGTGTTTGCTCTCAGAGATCGGGGCTCACATTTGGGGGCTTTGTCAGAGCGAGAGGACACACGCCGCGCAGAGCTACGTTTTGCTGTTGGCTGCGGTGTCGTGCAGCATTGTCTGCCGGAGACCTCCGAATGGTACCATCCTCAATGCTTCGACTCCGTTGGTACCATTCAATGTTCCGAGATTTTTAGTTGATGGCTACGGTTTTGACGAAGAGAAAAATGGCGGAACTAGTTCGCAGGATTTGGGCAGTTACAAGGAGCTGAGGAGAGTGATTTCATTTTTGTTAGAGTGGCCCCAGTTTTTGACACCCGCAGGGGTTTTGGAGTTCATGAGGATGACAGTACCAATGGCAAAGGCACTTGAGCTGCAAGCATCTTTGTTGAAGGTCCAATTTTCGGGGTTGATCTATACATATGATCCCTTACTGTGCCATGCTTTTCTAGGGATGTACATGCAATTTTTGGATTCATTTGATGGCAAAGAGGGTCTTGAAATTGCTGATAGGTTGGTGTTGCAAAGCAAAGAATGCTCCCAAAACAACGTTTTCAGATTGCTTATAGTTCACTGGTTATTAGATTTATTTAGATCCATTGTAGATAGGGATGCGAGCAAGAAGAGAAATGTTGTGGATAGGAGTTTGAGTTTTTACCCAGCTATTTTCGATTCACTGGCCTTGAAGTCTCTGAAACTTGATTTAGCTGCCTATTGTTCTGTTTTGCTTGATGACATTGGACCTCCGAGTAAGCATGGAAATGGTTCACTGACTGTGGAGGCGCCTGCAGCAAAGCTACTCAAAGATTGCCTTATTTGTGTATCTACTTTTAAATGGTTGCCTCCGTGGAGCACTGAAACTCTAGTGGCCTGCCGTACCTTTCACAAGTTTTTGGTTGGTGCATCATCACATTCGGACAGTAATCACTCTGAATCTTCTTCACATATGCTAGTCATCCAGTCACCAGTGTTTCATACTTTACAGGTATCTACCCTTTAAGTTCATATGTTTGAGTAATGCATATTAACGTTGCCGCTTCATTACTTGCAAGGTGGTTCTTTGTTATTTTTGCCTTTTACTATTAGAAGTCATGGGGTTTTGCATCTACCTTTACTATGTTAGTTTGCCGCATGCATATCTCGCTGTGACTATGAGACCAATTGATTTAATTTGTATGAGTCTTTCTAGCAGTTATTGAAGTTAAAGTTAATTTTGAATAATGATTGGTAATCTTTCTTCCTAAAGCATTGATTCCTCTATCAGTTAATGAGATTAGAAAGTGCTTGCTTCAAAATGTAAATCTGGAGTATCCAGTGGGCTTAAAAAGCCTGAACTGTTATACAACTTTTTTGAGATGACTTCAGCTTGCACGAGTATTTTAATGTTTTGAATATTTTATCCAAAAAAGGACTGTGCTTATAGATGCGAGCCGGTGATTCAATCTACAAGCTGTTTTACTGGTTGTATATCGGGCATCAGAATAGTTGAATTGTATAGAGTAAACCTAAATCTTGCTAGTTTGTGGCCTTCATTGGATCAAATTATACAGTTTCTAGTGCGATGGTGGGTAAAGAGCAATGGACAGTCTAAAGTATATGTCCTTCAAACAACCTTTTGGCTACGGTTTGGGGTGACAAATAGTTGTCTTCATTTGTTGAGAATGGAGAAGAGTAGTATATCTCCAGGCATCACTCCCCGGAATACTTTCAGCCGTTGAGGTTTTATTTCTTTTTGTTTGTAGATTTAAACTTGGCTTTTGTGAATGCTCACTGTTGGAGGTTTGAAGAAGATGAGAATGGTGATTGCATGTAGTTGTAAAACTTTAAAATTTGTGGCCTCAGTTCTTTAGGGTGAGAAGCAATTATATTGGTAGAATCTTTTGGCAGCTTTTTGTGATTTAGGCCCATTTATATACAGGGATCTAGACTTGGAAATTTAGCTCTTTCCTTCTTGTGAATTGCAGTTTCGTTGTATTTAAGATAGTATCTCATTCCTCTTTATTGAATTCCTGCCATTGTCTATAAGAAAAGAGAAAGGATACACAACAAATTCCTGCCCTGAGATATAATTAAAGTGACATTCATAAATTTCAATTCCTTCTACAAATTCGATATTTTGATCTTGCCAGGGGAAATAAGTAAAGCACATCTCATCTTCTCTTATCTTGTTTGTATTAAATTCAATAGGTTTTCATCTTTTGAGATATTTTTTCTATGCTCATCAAATTTTATTAGTCTGTTTTACGTTTTTCCTTTATATTCATAGTAATTCTTTTGAAGT
Source organism: Oldenlandia corymbosa var. corymbosa (assembly GCA_949775105.1). NCBI lineage: Eukaryota > Viridiplantae > Streptophyta > Magnoliopsida > Gentianales > Rubiaceae > Oldenlandia > Oldenlandia corymbosa. The sequence goes on from OX459123.1 coordinate 6,860,792, forward strand.
TAGAATTAAATAACTTATTGTGAGACCTACTCGTCCAACTCAAACCATTTGAAAATGGGTGAGGAGACCCAATGTTAATCGGTAGCCTTTGGTTGTTTAGCAAGCCAACGTGGATACAACTGATGTAGAACCATACTTCCTGCAGTAGTGGTTCGTACTCTAAATGACCTAAATAGTATCTCTAATAAAATGCATATGGGATCCTCAAGGAGCATAAAACAGACTTGTACAACCTAGGAAAACTCTAATAAACTTATATATATATATATACATATATATATATCCTACTATATTAGAAACAAAAACCTCCCTTTCAAACACCTCATATGATTGCCATGTGGCATGTAGAAAATACTAAATTGCCCTTTTGTTTAACCATAACTAAATTACTAAATCTCCCCTTGCACTTTACGTGACACGTTTTTTTTTTTAAATTTTTTCTTTATGTTTCATTCAACTAGAGTGGTTTTTTAAATTGAATTGATCAATTAGGTTTTTTGTTACAAAATGTCAATTTTGTTTTAAACGTATACCCTTCGGATGAAGTTTATTACAAAACTATTAAAAATCTCCAAAACTAAGTATTGATTTGGCACGACCAATGGAGAACATCAATAAATCATCTTACTAATATTTAAATTTATTAGGATGCTTTTATATTTTATCTAACATTTACTTCAACACATATATTCGATTAAGGCTATTTATATTTAATAAGTAACACTTATAAAACATTTCTAAAACATACATGGCGAAATACCATTTTTTTTTTTTTTGCGAAATACAAATAATTCTATGATCACACTTATAAAACATTTCTAAATCCTTCAAACATTTCTAAAATATATCGCTCCAAATACAAAATTTTATTTTTTTTCAAATATAAACATTTCTAAGATCTAAAATATATCACTCCAAATGCGCGACCAGACATCACTAGTATATATATATATAATAAAAGATAAATTAGCATTGTGCATCTGTGCAATTACTGTGATTGACTTTGCTTTTCGCACGCCTGTAGAAGTATCTAAGAGCTATTATCCATTTTTAGTTTTTTTTTTCCTGAGATATATCAACAACTCTAGGTGTATCATATGCTGATACTTGGCTCTATTTAGCATTAGTTTCATCATGGCCTACAGCCATGCAATTTTGAAGTTTTCATGATGAAGAAAGCTTGTGAAATTATGTCTGATTAATTTTGAATTTATTCCTATCTTATTTTACACAGAGCATGCTTGTGGAATCAACCTTAAACCATGCTGGACTAGTACCTGTGATTGTTTGCTTTGTTGATCGTTTGTTGGGATGTTACAAACACCACTGGTTGGGGAAGTGGCTGCTAGAGACATTGAATGAGTCTTTCCTCCCCAAACTGAAAATAGACTATAAGTTGGGATGTCACTTCCCTGTTCTAGAAAGAATTGCTGAGAATCCTAAAGTATCTCCTAGTGGCTTGATAGAGCTCCTTGCCAAGTTCATGAATTTTCTCGTTGAGAATCACGGTCCAGAAACAAGTTTAAAGTCTTGGTCTCTGGGCAGTAAAGTTCTCGGAATTTGTCGGACAATGCTGATCCACCACCACAGCTCCAGCTTGTTCCTTGGCCTATCTCATGTTCTTGCATTCACATGCCTTTCTTTTCCTGATTTGGAGGTTCGGGACCATGCTAGGTAAAGAGCAGAGCTTTTTCCCCTTTATTTTATCAATTGAAATATGTAATTTATGCGCATCAAACATCTCCTGAAAGCCGCGATCTCCATATATGTCGGAGAGGGGATTGGAATAAATTTTGACGAATATTTTTATGTAGTTGTGCTCTGATGGGTTTGGTGTTTGCAGGACCTATTTGCGGATGCTGGTTTGTATACCAGGAAGGAAGCTCAGGGACTTGCTCAACATTGGGGAGCAGCTTCCTGGCATTTCACCATCTACACACTCTAGTTCGTTCTTAAATCTTCAGTCACCCATCCATCATCAGTCACCCATCCATCACGACCTTAAGAAATCTCGAAGCATCTCAACCTACATATATCTTGAGCGGAGTGTGCCGCTTTTAGTGAGACAGTCCTGGTCTTTGGCATTACCAAATCTTAGCTTTGTCAGTGAGGAGTCTTTGCTAGAAAGCAATGGGGACCAGAAAATCACAAGTGAGCAAAATGGACTTGACAGTACCACTAATGGCACATTTTCTGATATAAGAACAATTGGCCATCTGCAGGAGCCACTACGTGTAATGGACACAAAGGATTCCAAAATTGTGGAAATCTTAAGGAGGCATTTCTCCTTCATTCCAGATTTTAGGTACTCGACAGGAATCAAGATCATAATACCCTGTAGTTTAAGATTTGATTCAGAAGTATTCAATAATTCTGGGCATAATAACATATCAAGTGACTTGGACGAGGTAGATGCAATTCCAGCATTGTACGCAACAGTGCTCAGGTTTTCGTCTTCTGCTCCTTATGGGAAAATTCCTTCATATCATGTGCCTTTCCTTCTTGGTCAACCCAGCAGAAAGGACTATTCATTCAGCAAAACTAATACACTGGAGATTGTTCCTGTTGGAAATGGTTCTGTGGAAGTGGAAGAAGAAGAGAGGTTCCAGGCTCATGTAATGATTGAGTTGGAACCTCGAGTACCCCAACCAGGTCTTGTTGACGTACACATTCAAGCAAATGCAGAAAATGGTCAGATTTTGGAAGGGCAGCTTCATGGTGTCAATGTGGGAATTGAAGATATGTTTCTGAAAGCTATTGTCCCTGAAGACATCCCAGAAGATGCTGTGCCTAACTATAACCTTGACCTGTTCAATGCTTTGTGGGAAGCATGTGGTACATCATCCAGCACTGGGCGCGAGACTTTTGTTTTAAAAGGTGGCAAAGGGGTTGCTGCAATCAGCGGAACACAGTCAGTGAAGCTGCTCGAGGTTCCTTTTATGGCTCTGATTCAAGCCATTGAGCGATGCTTGGCACCTTTTGTTGTAAGTGTAACCGGTGAGTCACTCATTCGTATCGTGAAAAGTGGGGAAATAATCAGAGATGTAGTCTGGAAGGAATTTGAATCAGACGTAATAACTGAAGTTTCACATTCAGATGCCAGGATTGATCAAGGTCCTCTTTGTATTCAATACGTGGGAGATGAAGACGAAACTGAAAAGGGGGCAGACATTCAACCAGTTAAAAAGGACATGGGTACATTCTTGATATTGATATTCCTCCCGCCAAGATTCCACCTCCTTTTTAAGTTGGAGGTTTCTGACGTTTCAACGCTTGCACGGGTCAGAACTGATCACTGGCCATGTCTAGCTTATGTCGATGAACTTCTGGAAGCTTTATTCTATGAATGAAAGATTCTTTTGTTGTACAAAGAACTGACTACGGCCTACAATTTGTTTTCCCGACCAAAATTTTGAATTGCTAGAGCTTCTTGTGTATAACGGAAAATAGTATGTATGGTTTTCCTTTTCGGAGTATTGATAATGTCTAGTAGCAGATTCCGCGGCCTAAATTTTTTTTGCAATAATCGCTTTGATGATGTATTTCAGTGTTTGAGATGAATATTAATCAAATAGCAAAAGAAATTAAAATAAGGGAAACCATTAGTTATTATTTTGAGTTTGGATGGCATGGTCTAAACTTTGGGAGGAAACTACCCATTTTCCCGCCAAACTTTTCCCGTTTGGCGGGAAAATGCCAATGTTGTTCTTTTCAGATTTGAGTGTTCAGTAAAAGAGTACTGAATGTGAAGTTGATGTGATTTTTTAAAAATTTTTTTTAGCTTTTTTTGGAGGTTAGTTGCTGTCTATGTTACCACGCGTAAGTCATATTAATATTTTTAGGTTTTTTTTAATCCATTCATTGCGAAAAAGAGAAATGTTGAACGGGGAATACTCTCATTAAGCCAGATTCTTTTATTATTATTATTTTTTTTTTATTTTTTTTTTAAGTTTCACGCTGAAATCGTAGTTCTCTCTCTCTCTCTCTTTGTGGGGGAAAAGGATCTCTCATCTTTCGTTATGCATGATATGATTATTTTTACTCCCACGTACTTAGTAAAATATGAAATCGAAACAAAGAATAAATCAATTTATGATAATTAAACAAAATAGTTTCACACAAAATTATTTTGTCTATTTATTGATCGGCTGCTGACCAAACTAGTGGTAATAAGATGATCTTTATCTCTATGTATTTGGTACGTTGATGCAGTTCTCACTGGACGTTTTTGTTAAAAAAAAAAAAAACCGAATTACAGAACCAATGGATGTTTGATGTGGTTCAGAGGCAAAAAGAAGTGGAAGATGAGACATTAGGTTTCGGCTGCAAGATTCTAGGCAGGGATTGGTTATGTTTTGGGATCCAAGTATCATTGGGGAGAAGGGAATGCTGCAAAGGCCGGTGACTTACTGTTGTATTTCTTGAGGCTCATCTGGAATGGAAAGACTTGAAGCTGTTGTGGATCTTGAGATTATTGGCTTAAAATGAATCACCATAAATCTTTTCCGTTTACTAATCAAAATGCTAAAACAACATCCGAGTTCTCGGTTCAAAGAATAAAAGATTGGAGAAATACTGCAACAATAAGATTTTGGGATTAACTGTTAAATCCTCGTGTCCGCAAATACGAAATTTATGCTAAAACAATATCAATCAAGATAATCCCGGAGGACTTAAAAGATTAAAACTTATGTCACGATTAAACACCATCAAGTAAACCTCTATTTCCTCTTTCACCAAATTGCCTTCATGTCTTCTTTGATACAGCAGAAGCACAAATACATCAGCAAGAAGTCCCAATGCAATTTTTTTTGCTCTATTTTTCTTCAGATTTACAAGCCCAATGGGATCATGTATTCGATTTTTAATCCTATCTACAGAACAACACATAATGAACTCTCGGTATTAGACCCCAATTTATTACAAAGCTCAGAGCGCACGTAATTCTTCAATCTCGAGGTTGGATGCTCATCAATCCTAATAATTACTCTTACTCGCATCTCTTGTACTCAAAAAAGGCATGAACCTTATACAACACACCACCTCAAGAAATAATGATGGGATGACATGCTTGGGATTTGGGATGATGTATCTCTCACATCTCAGCAAGAGGAGGGTGTTCCCAATTTTCCACACAGGACTACTCAAAAGCCGAACTGCCCTTTCGCTGTTCATGAGATTAGTTCTGTGTATCCTAGAATAGCCGCTGTATGATTGAATCCGCATGAAACTTGCAAAACATTGGCATTACTGGGAAAATCTACCAGTGTAGGCTCAAAGTAATCAACATCATTGCCCAGACCCTGATGCACAATATAACCACAGAGATAAACATGCAATCCAGAGGGAAAATGTAACTTCACAAAAGCAAGATATTATGACACCAAGTAGACATGGACTTTAGATTCTGTTGGAGTATACTGACAACCAATAGCGTAATGTAGAATGTCGAAAATATTAATTAGGCAACAAGAAATTCATCTGTTCTGACAAGCATCACGTAGTTTACTGAAGAGAACCTAGAATCAAGTTCTATCATATAACTTCAATCTGAACTAGGCTCAAAGAGAGAATAAGACTACTAAGGACACAATATTACAAAGGGCAAAAATACCACAACAAAGATTAATCCATAAAGATTATCCCACTAGATGGATTGTACATCACTAGCATGTTGTCCGAAAACAAAAATTTGCATTTAAGTTCAAGCAAATAATGTCCTCTTCAATAGTTTGTTTCAAATTTATACAGGGAACCATTTCTCAGAACCTAATCTCAAAATCAAAATCTTGAAATCTCAACATCTAATAAGAAAAATTCCAGAAAAATCAAACTCAATCTAAACCATCCTTTACTCAACCAACATTGTCAATTAAAGAACCCATCCAGTCGTAACTGAGACAACTGAACTATGCCACCAAGTCCTCGTAATATAGATAAGTTTATTTCCATTTTAGAGCTTTCTACTTATGATATAAGTTTGGGCATCAAAAACTATTCTAGCACTACTATTGCCGATAGTGGAAAATAATCATCGGCATAAGAGACATGCATTCATAACCTTAATCCTCCGTATTAACTTATAACTACTACAATTTTGAACTAGCTGTAATTCAAAGTTAAACAGAAGGAGAATGTATTTCAACCAACGTAGGAAGATTGTCCAAGGAAATACAAACCAGCTGTCCACCAGAAGAGTGGCCATCTTCAGAAAAGGTCCCATGGGAGCCACCCCAGCCCCAGGTGTAAACTCTGCCTCCTGGATGGCAAATCAATTTGAGTAAAATAAAAAGATACAGGAAGAGGAATAATCACAAGATTTCCACAATGGAACATGTCCATTTTTTATAATTTGACTTGATAACTGTAAAAAATTAGATGGAATTAATTAGTTTACAAATCTTTTAGTGGATAAAAAAAAACAAATGTCTGACTATAATCACACACATTTGCTAAAAAAAAATATATTGAAAAAGAAAACACAGAAACAGACAAAGGAATAGCAGGTGCAAAAGAACAGCACTAGACACATAGACCTGCTGCCAGAAATGTTACATACAACATCAAATAAAAAACAAATAAAACAAAATAAAAGTTGCAAAAATAGGTGGAAACATACAAGGAAACAATGAAACAAAAGACAGTCACTGTCATGTTGAAAAGGAAAGCAAATTTATTGACCAGACATGGGTTCAAACACCTTTCTGATTTGTAAATTGGAGTTCTTTGTCTTGACATTTTACTTATTAATGGTTCCTGAAGGCCCAAGTTCCGGGAAGCAAAAAGCATTCCACAAAAATGAACCATCAGAGGTCCATTCCCTATTTAGTCCCCAAAGTTTTTATTTCGATAAAAGATCTCCAAAGGAAGGTCAGCTGGAGATCTCTTGTATATTATAGCCTTGGTCACTCTATACTAGGACATTATCAAAATTTTTTCAAACATCATCAATTATTCCACTTTGCACGTATTGCACAGAGCTGTAGGATATTCAAACATCTCTGAAGAAAGTTTTTCAGCCGAATGATGGCACATAAAACGTCTGAAGAAAGTTTGGTGGAACCTTCATAACATCTCTGAAGCTCTGGGATAGAAAACTAATGCTAATGCGTGATGCTTCACAGGCGCTCATCCACCAAAACTGGGTGATCTATCCATAACCAGGATAAAGCTAAAAGTGGGAATGCATGCTACAATTCCTTACAGAATTAAACCCTGTTCCTAACACGGGCATTGGCAGACTACACTCGCATAAGTCATACTTCAAAGATTCTTGTTAAAACCACTAGAAAAGCTTTTCTTCATATGGCATCTCATACTAGTGGCTTCTGCACTTCATATCCATTCTGGTTTGCTGGTTCCAGTTTCCTTTAGAAAATGCACATAAACAACATCCCATCTCCCATACTTCTCTCAAGCTTCCAGCCGCAACCCAAACCACCACCCCCCACCTTACTACACAAAAAAAAAAAAGAAGAAAAAGTGAAAGAATAAATACCAACCTGCTAAACCCAAAACCACAAAATTGTGAAATATTTTGCCATCGAGTTTCAAGGGCCTTATTATTCATGATATCCTTGAGGAAACACACAGACACACAAAATTCAAATCTTTATTTCTCATCCTATAATATGGAGCAGCAAAGCACAAGGGAAGAATGGGACAATACATACATTAGATAAATAGTTTTCTTAATGTTCATTTGAAGTAATTTGGTAGTGACCTAATTTTTATGCCATCCCTTACTACAGAATCAAGAAACTTTTAAGGGCAATATTAACTAAAACTTTCTTAGACGAACACCTAAGCTTCTTCAAGAATGGAAAGTGTGTATTTGCCCTGCATTCTACAATCACACAGCTAATGCAATGCACAGCTAGAGAGGCACTTCATGCCCCTTTTTCTAAAAGAGTTCCAACACTAATATTAAAGACCTAGGCTTATTTCACTTTGCCCCAGATAATGTTATCAAGTTGATCCCCATGTCTCAGCATACTTCTGAAGTGTAGCAATTTTCATCAATAATTAGATTTGGTGGCAGAGAAATTGAATTATGGAAGAAGATGTATACACTAGCGCCACCAATACTACAGGGAAGACCTGCATACAAATTCCCCATAGATGTTTAATTGTGCTTTCACAGTTAATATGCTTACCGCAAATAGCTGCTGTGTGCTTCCAACCGCAGGACACCTAAAAAGAAAACGAATATCAATCGATACAGTTATGTACAGAAAACTGAGGTCCAGTTGCACCTCAAATTATTCAACTTAAGATTCTATATGACTCCCATAGTTATTTGCCCAAATTTAAATATGTTTTTAGGAGCCCAATTCATCTAATTTGTATTCAAATGTTCATTATAGCAAATTATTGCTAAAAAAAGAACCACAGAACCAGAATAATGGATAAGAAGATATGTTAGGAACCAACTCCATGTAGCAAAACGTTCAGATATCAGTTACTAACTATTTACTAATTGACCTTCCAAACAGGATTTCTCAGAAAAGGGCCTTCAACTCTTTCAGGAGAATGAGTGACATCAGTTGACCTAGCAATGGGGAAAATAATTCTTAATTATTAATCAGCAGTCAAGAAGACACACTACTGAGACAAGATTAGAAAAAAAAAATTTGCTGCCACAAACAGGCTGTTCAGATACAAAGGTTATTTACACGTGAAATACCCGATACCAAGGCAGCCATTGTCATTTGAACCCCATGAGTACAACTCTCCACCACCTGAAAAATGCATGTGCACTCAAGTGTTAAAGCTAATTTGGAAGGTAAAAAAAAAAAGAAAAAAGAAGAGAAAATTTAAACCTAGCTTCAGCAAACCCACAATGCAATCAGGTACTAACACGTCAGTATTAAATAGAAATATCCAAAGAATACACCAAAATTAGAATGCAACTGGTTAGTACACTATTGTTGTCAATAAATTGCTCAAACTAATGGGTTTTTTTTTTTTTTTTTGGGCTCAAACTGATGGTACTTCTCCACGTATCCAACTAACAATATCAAATTCTGCTTGTCTTAAGTAAGCTTTCATCAGGCCACTTTTCTAGGTTCTAATCTAATTCGATAGAATAATCTGACAAAACTGAAAAGACATTCACACAATACTAAAAACACTTATAAAGAGAATTTTAATTCAAACATAAATTTTAACAGATATCAAAAAGCTAACCAAGATTACTTAAAATGATAAAGCAGTTGATACAGAGTTGGTGTGTCTTTATTCATCTTGGGAAGTTTCGAACAACACAGAGGTTAACAGATGAGACTTTTGGTATTTGACAGGTCCCCTTCATTGAAAAGCAGCACAGACAGGTACAACATTTAATAACACTACAGATTTCGGAGAATATCTACCCAAGCAGTATGATTTAAGTGGGCGATTAAGTGTTGTAAAATATAGCTAGCTTTTCTCACAGCAATTTGCTAGCTCAGAACTGATAGAACAGCTTAAAATGTTAGAACTTTGCCAGGTTCTTGTAATCACTTTGATGTCAAGAAGGGAAGAACAGATTCTATAGATCAACTGGTCGGTCTCTGGGATTACACACCAACCACGGTGAAATGCTTGTGAAGGGACAAAAGACCAAATAAAAAACAATAATATAAACTGAAAAACATTCAGTTCTGGACGAAGAAGAAAGATGGTAGACATGTCCTATAACATTCAAAACCTAATAATTAAGTTGTAGCAAACAGGGCCTATATTCACATCTGACGAAGCAGCTAAATCTTCTATATATCCAAACTTTAACCAAAAGTATTTGATACTCATAGTTAATGCCCGCATCTCAAGAACCCTAGATCATGGATTTACAGAAATCATTTTAAGAGTAAGAGCTAAAAACGGCAGGAAATTCAGGGAAAACTATAGATATAACATAACATACAATTCCTGCTTCATTAATGCTATTTCTTAACTAAAAACAAAAAGGAAGTTATTGGTTTACACCATTGTCTAAGGCACAAACCAACAAAACTTTGCACATCATGCACTATACTCTCACAGGCTGCCAATCAAACATAATTTATTATTTAAATTTTGTTCTTCATACTTATTAGAAGTAAAAATAAAATTTTTTCACATTTCAATACAGTGCCGCTAGACATATATAAACTTCAAGAACTAAGCAAGCAAATGATACTTGTAACAACACAAGTGTGATGGCCACCACAAGAAACCTCTTCTGAATATGGCAACTGGCGCACAAGGGAAGGCAAAGTTGCACATTTTCCGTCTTCATAGGCCTAATGGACAAAGGTGACATGTAAGACAAACAAGTAGCCAAGAATCACTTTTTGATTTGAGTAAACAATCTACAAACGAATAGCAAGGAAACAAACTAGTACAAGTTATCACCAATAGTGAGTATACCAGTCTCTTTTTCGCACTTTCACCAAATACATACAGAGATCCATTTTCTGCAACATACTTGGAGTGAAAAAGCTGTGTTACAAAAGTTAATTTACAACATTCAAATGAACTTTTCCACGAGAATGTCCAAAAGGTAAAGATATACCATCAATACAGGCCGAATGTAGCATTCCGGCTGCAACACTTTTAACCTATTTTGAGTAAGAGCAAGTAGAACCCCTAAGGATCTCAAAAGGCAGCCGTTCTGGAAAGTAACTAAACCATATCTGTTGTAACCAATTATGAACTTACCTTTATTCCCTCCAGATCCTTTATAAGTCGAGGTGTAAACTCGCTGCATAAAACGAATAAGGAAACCAACAATAGGTGACCATTACGGTTTTTACTCAAATTAACAACATGAATTGTACGTGTCAGTTAGACACATTGACAATAAACATAGAGGGTTGGAAAGGAAGATTGAAAAAAAATCATAATTGCGAACTTCTAGAGGACTGTGTCATCTTTTAATTTTTTATTTTGGTTAATATGTCGTTCCACAGGAATGTCATTTTGTTACACAAAGCAAACCTAATAATGCATCATGAAGTATGTTACTAGAATTCAACAATAACTAGAACTAGCTGTAGTCAATCCATGTCCTTAGTTTAAAGGATATGTGGCTAAGAAAACATGAAAATCACTAGAGGGGATAACACGTGGTAAACAGCTGTTAAAATCTACTTCAGCTTAACAGTAGAAACCCAACAGAGACTCTAGTGACGGCAATTAATTACCACTTCCAATTTCTCACACACATAACTAAACTTTCATCTTGGTCACGTCATGATTATTTCCACAAAGCATGTACCTGCCACTTCTTACAAATCCCAGGAAGCTTGATTTATGTCCATGACCAAGTCCTCCATGTGCTCCTCCACCCCAACTCAAGGCCTCACCTTTATCTGAAAGATGACAAGATTGTCAACTTTATCATAAAATTGATGACAACTAAAAAGAAAACTGTGGGTACACACCAATTAAGCTGCTGTCTACACAAATTCAAAGCATGCTAATTAAGTCAAAGAAGAACCTGTTACAGCAATTGAATGTTCGGAACCCAAAGAAGCAGTTTTAATGGCAACACCATCCAAGCATTCAACTTTTCTTGGAATAGGAACGACTCTAGGTGATTCTGCAAATTCCAGAGAAAATTGAATTTCAGAAGCAAGATTCAAGTTTCTAGAGGTTAAAAATTATGCCATTTACGACTGCCCAAAGTAACATAGATTTTCATACTACAAAAGACAACCTAAGATTGATCACAAACTGCACCAATTAAATACATTTGTAAAATAAAATGCACATTGTGCAAAAAAGACTAATTTCGGTGGGCCACATGTCAGAAGGTACTCACAGAACTTCTTACAGGGGACAGAAGAATTCATATTGAGACACATGTTAACTACACCTATTCACAATAAACCTCAAAAGAAAAGAACTAAAAAACCTGATAAATTCAATGCATTCACTTCAATAATTGGGAAGGCTCATTCTTCAAAGACCAAAAGAAAATAAAAGGACCAAGTCTACATGTAATCAGACTTCTTTTCCATAAATCAGCTGAAGCCAGGACATCAAGTGTGTTGCAGAAGAAGTAGGACAGGGAAGCAGCGCCTAAAAATAAATTGTGCTCTTAGAAGACAAAAGCTATATCCCAATTTGCACATATCATGTGGCGTGTCGCCTCAAAACACGAGATGCGCAGACATGATCAATTTAACATTAAAGGCATGCAGAAGGAAGCAGAACAATTACTTTTTCCAAGCCCAAGCTGTCCATTTGAGTTCTTTCCCCACATATATAGTTCGCCATCCACTACAGCAAACAGAGATGATGAGATTGAAATCGGGGACTAAAGTGCATAAACCAGATGAGATAATGTAACATTGATAGCAACACACAAAGAGACAGCTTTAAAGAAGCCAATAAGATAAACTGCAAAATGTAAGTTAATTCAGCAGAAATCATACTAAGAAACATTATGGCAGTACAAATAGGGCGCTAAGTTGAAATAGGTTAATCCACCTACTCTCAACGGTTTCCTGTATATGCAGAGGTTTCATCTGGAAAATAATCAATTTTTGTTAATAGAAGGATATCTGCTGCAAGCTTTCAGTTTAAAAGGTGTTAAATAACAATTATAATCCAAAAGGTGCTCCATATAGAGTTTCATTTTCTTCAGCTTAGCCTAATAGGGGATGAAGAATGTTGATGGAGGATCGCAAGACTACTGCTAATTTCAAATTTCTATCAAAACTTCAACTCACAAGGTGGTTGTTGAGAAACGTAACATCTGACATAACCTGGAGTTAAATGTGTTTTCAGTAAGGCAAACTAAAAAGGCTCCACCTTTCTCAAGTCTACCATTAGAAGATTATGCATTTTCCAGAAGTGAGAGTTACATCCTAAGCATCCGGGTTAGATGTTTCAACAATATCAAGAAAGTACGGATCTTCAGAGTAAAACCCATGATCTACCGTTTTTTTTTTTCCATATTTTCACCTGTCGCTGGGGCAGGTAATTCAACTAGGTGCCAAATAGGACTCTGAGATATCAAAAAATTGATAGAAAGCAGCATTATCATAGTACCTCCTCAAATAAGCATAAAAGAAGTTGTACTAAGTAAATACTTAGTAATATATATGCAATGGTCAGAGTATTTTCTAATATTTCAAACTTCAGGCAATAAACTTATTCCTCGACAAGGATGCAACAGAACAATTTAAAATAACTACATGAGGTCTCCCAGCCCCTCTCCAGTTTGTCTGTTAAATTATTCTGCATGGGCCAAATGAAAGGAATCGCATTATCAAATGAAATGTGGGATGACTTTGTTCACACATTTTTTCTAAGATTCAATGGCCTTTGCCCAAAAGTATAATAATAACCATTTTATAAATTTACTTAGAGATATTACCAATTAGGACGGCTACAAGCACGCTGATAGGACCAAAAAAAGGATAACCGTACAAGAGAGACTGATGCATTACTAAATTTTATTCCAACCAAAAAATTGTGATTACTATTATTTTGGACATGTACTCATCTTTTGTTATATATAATAAAAATATACAAAATCATCTAGTTTAGGAGCTTCAGTTTCTCCATAATGTTAAGAAGATACTAAGGGAAACAATGCAGTAAGCCAGAAACACAATTATGCATCTGATCAGCTAACATAAGGTAAGGTTAAACATGAAAATATTACAGAAAAATTTGACACATCAAAACAATCCAAAATATTCATGCAAGGAAATAACGATCAAACAGACAAGTACAAATCAGGAATTCAAGAAGTCAAAATAAGAACCTGTAATTGCCAAAGAGTGATGATATCCAGCTGAAATTCTTACAACTTCTTTAGGAAGTCCAGCAACTAAGAGTGGTTCCTACAATAAGAATTAGAAAAGTTGATAAAAGATTAAGAAACTACAAAACTTACATAACAGGTTCATGCAGTTTCCAGTAAACAAAAAGCAGATAACCCTATAAAGTGTAAATTTCATAACTAACATGACTTGAGTCAGACACAACCCTTTTGTAACAAAACTAGGAAAAATAATTGTTTTCAACGGCTTTGATAGGACAATCACAACAAGAAATGAAATTAAGTGCCTGTTTACCGTAAACATTTCATTGAAGTCTTACTTGCTGCAAATATATGTTAAAGAGAGCTACACCCTAAAGAAAAGCTCACAAAATAAAGCTTGTAATACTGAGTAAGAATTATTAACAAAGCATAATTTAACGCAGCTACGTCAAAGACACTGCACCATAATCACATCACAATGATGTTACTGCGGACAGTTTGCAAATGTTTAGCTTCTGCCAGACATTGAATGAAAAACTTCGCAACATGCGTAATGCAAAGGTTTTGGAACATTATCGTTAACCAACTATTGATATACAAACTACGAAAACCTAGAATTTGAAGGAAGTTACTTCTTCTTTCAATACCAGAGATGCCTTCAGTCATGAAAAGGAAAAAAAAGAAGAGAAATGGAAAAACGGAGAACTTTGTTAATACTACATAGCTTAAAATATACAAGCTTTACATTAATGATGCTGGATTATAATATATTGAAGGCAAAAATTCTGTTAGTACTACAATTTAGTACTTTTCAAAATGCAAACACACAATCATTCATATCAAAGATACAATTCATGCTACACTTGGTCGGTTAATGTCAATGAAAACCGACCTCAAGGTGATCCGTCGAGTTGCAATTCTAACTAATGTCAGTTAGAAATGTAGTAGAAGTGTGATTTATCTTCATCAATCACACAATTTTCCTCTCTTTCTTAATATTTTCCCAATTTCACAGACTGATATTCCACAGTACGTAAAAACACTGATATTCCACAGTATGTAACACATTATCATCAACTAAGCATAGAAATTCACATTAATTACAATAAGATACTGATAATTATTAACCACTCAGTGTCATCTTCCCATGAGACAATTTTTCAATTCAATAACACACGATGTTTCTCTTCTTTCAGAAGAAAAATTTCTTCCCCGCCCATGGAAATTTTCTTTGAACATCCTAGCCTAAAAGTGTGCCAAGTAAATGGCGAATAAATAGTGACCCAAATAGAGCACAGAGAATTATGAAAGAGTTGAATCCAGTGAAGAACAATCTGCGACAAACTGCAAACAGAGCTCACTTATTTTCATGGTCTTAACCTAATAGAGAAGGACACTTAGCTATCCCACATAACTTCTATCACTAAGAACATTCTTATAGAACTAAGAAACCTGTCCAATCAAATGCATGCAAATAAAATATAATAAATAGGAGATTGCTTACAGTTGAATAACTTCTATCATCTGAAATGCCAAGCTGCCCAAGATCGTTGAGACCAGTTGCATAGACGTTACCATTTTCTGTAAAAGAAGATGAGCAGAACATCAGGCCCCAGGAAGACAGCAACAAACTCTTGAACAGGCATTAACCAAAAACTCACAAACTTGCAATAGGATCGGAGACAAAATAGTCCTTTCTGGTGATTTTCTCTGTGGTTTACTTTTGAATTGATGGTTGTTAAACCACTCCTGGGAATATCTAAGCTTGCTATGGAACAGTTCAAGAGACTACATTTCCTATGCATAGAAACATACTTTAAGTGGCAGCAAAATATCTACGGATAAAGGCATGAGAGCCTGGAGACACACATTTTTTCCACTTTGCTAGCATGATGTTATCTAGATATGATAAGCTCTATTGGTGTAACCATTGTAAGCCTAATCCCTCACTTGAAGCATAAATTTTACTAAGCACAGTCTTAAAAAGACAAATTTCACAATCATGACCTCTTGCTGTGACATCCAGGTATATTTCCACGAGGCGAAAAATGAAGTAATTCAAGAAGTGCAGCAAGTAAAAGGCAATCAGAATTGCTAATCCGGCTATAGAGGCACTTCCTAATTTTATGCAACTACAAAGCACCATAGATCAAAATGACACCCTTGCTTCTTGGCACCATAAGCTTTCTTCAAGCATCACAGCGAATAGAAGCATCTCCATAAATACGTATACCTCAAAATTTCATTATGATCGAAAATGAAGCGGAAAACGCTCACCGATGTAGTTAATTCCAAAGGAAAAGATGGAGAGTAAATTTCACGTTCATCGAGAAGAAAGAAGAACATAAAAACTAGGGAAAAACAAAATCAAAGTGTGGAGGGGTTAGGAATAAGTGAGCAATACAAAAAGAAGAACAGAGAACCTGTTAAGAAAAGAGTATGAGCTCCGCCGCAAGCAATCTCTCGAACGCCCTGATTATCAAAAATGGAAGGATCCAAAATATTAGGGCTCCATTTAGACTCCAAATTCCCCAATCCCAATCTGCCGTAATCTCCATTTCCCCATACCGCCGCGAACTTCTTCCCGCATTCCTCAGACGTAGAGATCAATCTCAGAAACCTCAATCCAAACAGTTGATTCAGGGAAGTAGTTGCAATGTTTCTCGATGAAGAAATCAACTTCCTGATCGTAATCGCCATTTTTAAGTGTTTGATTTCATAGGAGCGGGAATGTTCATTTTTTTTCTTAGGTGGTCTGTGATTTTGGTCAGCGAATGGAAGGTGTAAGATGCTTCTCGTTCATGCGGCCACGTACAGGGGATCATTCCCACAAAGTGAATGGGCTTAAAAGTTAGAAAAATTGGCGGATTTACCCAAAACTTTACATATTTCGTTAATTATACCTTATTCTTTTTCGATTAGTCAATATTACCCTAGACTATCTAATCATTAGTCGATTTTGTCCAATTTGCTATTTTCCGTCTAAATTAACGGAATTTTATTTGTTTTAATAATAAAAATACCCTAATAGTTTTAAAAATTTATAAAAAGAACCCAAAAATTTACAAAAATTACAAAATAGTCTCCTTTCAGTTTTTATTTAAATTTTTCTTTTTTTTTTAATTTCTTTTTACTATTTTTCATAACCATAAAAATATCTATATGATCTTTTAAATAAATAATTTATTTTTAAACACTACAGTACAAATTTATAGATATACATTTTGTAACTCATGATTGATTTACATAAATATAATATGGCTAGACAATAATGATATTATTCTTTTAATCCGTCTTTTTCAATTTAAAGAATAATATTTTTTTTTGACTAAAACTAATTTTGTACAAAAAATAAAAACATTTAGCATAGATTAAAAAAATATATATTAGTATATTTTAATTTATTATAAATTAACTAAACAACCTATAAATTGTATTATCTAATTAAAAAAATTATTAAATTAAAATATAGGGTACTGTCTAGTGTTTAGGGTGTTAAGTTTCATGAGAGTAGATATAAGATTAATTGTCACCAAAGTATTTCTAACTGGGAGAGTGATTTTACCCACGTTTAAGCGAGGTCTACTAAAGGTAAGAGGGTTGCATTGGATGGTTAGGTGATTTAAGATATGAGATGATTAAAACTATGTTCGAGGTTCGATTCTCACTGGAGAAATTTATTTTTTTTTATGTAAAAAAAAGGTGGAGTGCAGTACTGGAGTAGATTATTTTTTAGTATTATTTTTTTTTTAAAAAAAAGATTTCCTGCTAAAGTTGGATATATTAATTCTCAAAACATTATCACAAAATGTCAAACCCTCGCAATAATAAATATACATATTTTTATAAAATATTTTGTACCATTTTTGTAAATGCCACGACACTATATTCTTGTGTTGGGCCAACGTAGAAACGAAATAGGTGTTTTTTTGTTTTACTTTCTGTCTGTACTTGGCCTTTTTAAAAAAATTTATATTTTAGTTTTGATTTCTTTTTAAATTTTAAAATACAATCTAAAGTCAGTTGAATTAAATTGTAATACATTAAAGTATACCAATAGATTCTTTTTTAATCTATGCGAATTGTTTAATTTTTTTGTGCAAAATTAGTATTAGTTAAATAATCTTATTCTTTAGATTGAAAAAAAAAATGAATCAAAAAATAGTATCATTATTGTAAAACCATATAATTAAAAAATTAATATGCTTATGTAAATCAAACATGACATATAAATATGTAATTAAAAATTTGTACATTAAAGTTTAAAAATAAATATTTTTTTAAAAGATCATATAGTATATTTTTATAGTCATGAAAAATAGTAAAAAGAAATAAAACACAGAAAATTTTAAATAAAAACTGAAAATATAAATTTTTGGGGTCATTTTTACAAATTTTTAAAACTATTAGGGTGTTTTTATAATTAAAAAATAGAATTCCGTTAATTTAGACGGAAAATAGCAAATTGGACAAAATCGGCTAACAGTTGGATGGTTTAGGGTAATATTGGCTAACCGAAAAAGAATAGGGTAGAATTGACGAAGCATGTAAAGTTTTGGGTAGATCCGCCAATTTTTCCTTATTCAAGTTTATTACAAGTTTTTACACCCTTTTCTGTACACCTAGCCGAACATCACATTCGTGAATTACACACTTTCGTCTGAAGTTGTTTGCAAGCGTACATCAGTTTCTACTGATTATTTCCGCACGAACAGTGTTTGCTATTAGTAAATTAATTGCTTCTCATATGCATTCGGTTTGATGAATGCAGAAACATGGATGGATGAATTATCAAAAGTCATATTTTGAATGGCTTATATGAATGGCTTAGACAAAACGTCAAAAAAAAAGGCTAAAGAATCAAGAGCCGAAGCTCTCTCACAGCTCTCAATGAGAAGGAAATTGGAGGCTGAAGCTGCAAAAGCTCTCCACAAGGTGAGCTTGTTTCTTGTGTTCAACCTTTCTATATCAATATCCATTTTTAGTCAAAGAACATACCATCTATTTTTGTTTTGAATGATTAGTCTAGAAAATGAAATTCAAATTTTGTAAAAATATATTAAAATGTGAAATCCTTAGTGAAAGTTTACCTTTTCCTTGTGGTGGATGATATGGAATTGGTTGGTTTGGAAATTTGAGTTGGGGGAAGAACTTCAATTTTGTAATTGTGATTTAGGCAAATGCTTTACAGATAAAGATTAGGCTCTGTAGTTTAGGCAAATGCTTTACAAATAAAGATTAGGCTTTGAGATATTTTAGCTAACGATTCATGTGATTGCTTTCTTCTACAACTGTGAACTTCAAATCTTTCTTATAAAAATAGGTACTGTGTGGAGCAAATTTTTATTGTTTTAACACATAAGGCTGGATTTTGGTGTTGCTGTGCATTTGCAAAAGTAACAAAGTCCTGCTTTTCCATTTATGTGGTTGAAAAGAATATTCAAATTTGTATTTTTTCATGTGATTCACAAATATGCCTCTCTTTGACTTGTTTGTTGAATTATTTGAAAATTAGGATTAAAAAATTGATGTACTTTAGTAGCATGATCAATGAAATATAAACTGGTAAGAAAGAAAGTCATTCAAGTTAAACACGTGTTTTTTTGAAGTTCAGTGACAAGTTGCCTTTTGCATGGTGGCAATAAAGAGCTGCTTTATCACGAATCTTGGTTTTCCATGGCTTCCTTTGAAATTGTGAGTGGCCTAATTTCTTTCCATTCTACTATATTTGATGATTAGTAAACATTTTCTTTACAGGAAGCCGTGATGAATGGTGCGTGCCAAGTTCACCAAAAATATTACTAGCTTGGATTATGATTTTTGTAGATAATGGAAGCTAGGTCGATCCCACGAGGATAGCTAATTACCAAATTTGTTGTAAAGAAAGACTACCAGTCAGACAAGGTGTCACTCAGGGGAATGGAAACAGTCACTCAGGGGAATGAAAGCCAGGGGTATTCTTCTCCTCTTCCTACTGTTGTAGTTGTTTTATTAGCACTGTAATGGTTGAGTTCTTGTTCATTCAGCTCACTTATAACTCTAAGTCAGTTCCCATTTTTCCTAGAGTCATCTTTGCAACCTTAACAATCTATTTTCCAATGATTGATTCCAGATACAAAGTCATTAAGTTCTTAGGCCTTCAAGAATGCTTATGTTAACTAAGTATATTCCTATCTTAGTTAAAACCATAGACTGTTACCTCTATGTCATAAGTTAAAGTTGAAACAATCCAAACCAAGTTTATCTTTCCAGATCTCCCTTAGTTCTAGCATGCATTCAATTTAGTGATCAAGTAAATGAATGTAGAAAAAACTTTCAACTTTAAAACAAGGAACAAAACCAGTGCATTAAACAACTATAACATAGGTTGAGGAGAATAACCCCTGGAAACTGCTTAGCTACTCATACAGATTAACGCTACATCTACTACATCAAAAGACATCATAGAAGTATGCATAATAAACAAAGTTCAAGCTAACAGTCAAGGGATGAGAAAAAAGATTGTGTAGTTTCTGAGCCACTCCTGGGAGTGAAAGGGTTCACTCATGAAACTGAAGCAGAAACTGGGATGGCTATTCTCCAACTTGGCTTCCTTACTGAGTTGTTGTTGCTTCCTCTTCCTTCTTGCCTTCTACCTGGAGTTTTTCTGTGTGTTTTTGGCAACTGAAAAGGTAACCAGAGATTGATTTTTCTTCTGAGAGTGAAGTTCCCCTTTTTATAGGGTCTTGCAGCCGGTTCTTTCATCATGAGAGCCATCCCATGCTTGTAATTTGTTTAATCCTCCCAATGCCTTGAGCCTGGAATCCAAACTTGGCTGTTCTTCTTCTCTTCTTCCAGAAGTGGCAGCATTGCTCTCATTGATCAGCAGGGGAGGCTGAAATTTCGGCTGGGGGACAAGAATGTCTCATGGAGGAGACATACTCATTAATGGCAAGATGCTTCTTGTCTAAGGAGGTGCTTCTTCGTCCAGCTCAGCAACATTCCTCAGCAGCCCACAATTTATTCCCTTGGCCTCACTTTTTCAGCAATTTTGCAGTCAAACCCCAACCTAACAAAAATATGAAAACTAGTTAAGTAGAATGCACTAATAATAGAAAATACTCCCAATTTCTTACTAAATTCAGAGTTAATTGTGATGCTTTTATGTAACAAATAAACCATTATCAATGAAGAGTACTGTTTAAGAAGAGTGAATCTTGATCATAATGGTTCTTCAATGTTTTTCGACTATTACCTGAAACGAAAGTCCTTGTGAAGGCAAACATGGTGTTGTTTACTTGTTTACAAAGAGTCCACAATAAGGCCAAACAAGAGCATTTATCACCAGGTTTGTTTTATTTTGCATTTGTCTAAATACTACTAAGTAGAAATAGTTTCCTTCTGACATGTTCAAAGCAATAAAACATTGCTATAGAATGTGATGTGGTTATTTGACTGTGATACATACTCAGTGAAATTAGATATTGATCTTAAATATAACTGGGAAACAAATTACAATAATTAGATATCATGTTTGTATTTGACAATGTTGGATCGATAATTAGAGAGATTGTTTTTTTAATATAAAAATTAGGTACTCTCTTAAAACACAATTTCACTTACAAAAAGAGATATAGACTTGGAAACTAAACTAGTCGCGCATAGCGTGACGCTAACCAAACTAGTCTCTACTTACAATAAAAGTCTCCGTGGAATTTAAAATTTCAATTCTGATCGATTAGGATTCATTTAAGTTAATAGATGTAATAATTTTAATCGGGACATTTATGTCATTCAATTTTACCCCATGACCCGTTTCTCCCCTGAAAATTTTCAGCTAATACCTAGGCGATCAAAACGACGCTGTTAACTATCCTTTTTTCCGCATGACTCATTTCTCCAACACCGACGCTTTTTCCGATGTAAATTGGGCAATCAGGTGGACAAATTTCACAAAAGAACACCTCTCAGGCTCTTACCTCCCCTGCCCACCGCTTCTCCTACTGTAACTTTTTTGGATCCGCTTTTCCACCGTTTCTGGATGGTGAAAATGGTTATCTTTTTTGTCAATTCGGCAACCACCCTGGTGCCAAAATTTTGAGCATATTAGCGACCCTTGATTTTTTGAGTATGCTCAGAATCCCTGGTAGCGATTTTGAATCTAGAGTATTCAAAATTTTGTCGCGGCGATAATGAATGTGCTAATGAATCTCCGGTGGCACCCATCTCCCGACGGGTAATTTTCTTGACCCTTTATCTCCTATTATTGATTATTATTTCTTCCCTAATCAACACTATTTCCCTTCCTGCCTATTCTACGTACGCCACACACTTCCCAGCGAAATTGGGAAAAAACTTGGTTTTAAAATTCAGAGTAATCTAGGATGAGTAAACTTGGTTTGTGCTTTTTCTCAATTCAAAAAAGTAAAATAAAAACAAAATAAAAATGGTAGCCCTAATTGATTGATCTGCCCTCTTTTTCCCGTGTTTACTATTTTAAATGCCTGTGATTTTTGTAACATAGGATGTTAATATACCAATTGATCAGTGGTTATTCTTGAAGAGAAATTAAAGCCTTTATGGTTTTCTAAACCATGACCTTCTACTATAAAATGTATGCTTGATGTAGATTTCTACCCGAAATGCCCAAAATCGGAAGCGAAACACATGGATATGAAAGGTAACCCTTGCCCCGGACTTTACCATTCCACAAACACTCTTTCAGGAGTTTATTACTAGACAATGAAGCACTGAAGGGTGGCAAAAACCCCAGTAACCAAACTGATTTTCAGAATACATGCAAAACCGACGAAAGTAGTAATTATAACAAAAAATGAACCCCAGGCAAACGACGTCGGATTGCCCTGAAAATTTGACACAATACTTATATTATGGAATGAAACTTTATGGACATTTTGAGCGCATTTGGACGCCCACAGCCCCAGTAACCAAAATGGGCAGTAGCTAAATGGATTTGGACCAATCTGCCACAGAGAATATATTGGATTCGTTTATATAGTAAACGAATTTATTTTGACCTGAAATTTGGACACAATATCTCCAATACACTGAAGTTAAAACCCACCATATTTCAGAATTTTTGGACAACTAAAAGTACTAAAACAAAAATTGGAAAAATAGACTGACCCTAAGTGATACAACCTGGAGTCATGCAATGTTTTGCTTAATAAATTGACACCCCTGGCCTACTGAACCCTTTTAGACTTACAAGATAGGATTTTCAGAAAATATAAAGTCAAACACATGGAGCACGCAGGCAGAATCGAAGACGCAAGGATCAATCGCAAGATATAACCATGAACACAATTCACGGTTTGGCTAGATTACTTAGTAATAAAGGAATTCGATACACAAATAGATGCAGCCACCAAAACTACACCTAAAAGAGCAATATGACATGAGATCTGAATGGAAAGAGAGCTTAGTATGCTACCAAGTTGATAACAACAACCAAAGTAAAGGAATCACTAACAATCGCAAAGGAAATGGATTCAACGACCTTGGCTCCTCTTAGATTGTTACAAACTTGATTAGAGAGCTCCAACAACCAGGCCAAACTCATCCCTAGCTGCCATACTCATTGCTTGACACTCCCGGAGTGCAAACCACCAAAGTCCAACCTTGGAATTGCAAGATTTCACCATGGACAATCCATTGATGATCTCTCGGTTTCAAGCTTTGAAAAGCTGTGGAATTTTCTCCCCCTTTTCTTTCTTTTTTTTTCTTCAGGAAGAAGACTCTTTATCACATCAAACTTGGCTGGCTCCACAAGTTAGGTGGTGAAGCAAGCAACTAGAAAAGTCAAAAGTTGCAACTATGTCTAAAATAATACAACTAGCTTTCCTATACTATTAGAAAATCTTAGAAAAATAATTACTTGACTTAGTGGACCTTTCCTGGTCCCTAAGGAATCCCTCTTTCAGGTTCTAATACTTAAAATAACTTACAACATCAAAATAAACCAAAAATCAGGCCACAACATCAAATCGGTAAGCTGAAACGGCTCTCCCGGGTTCTTGACTCGGCAAAATGGGCCGTTTTGAGAAAACTCTCAGAAAATGGCAAAATCTCCCGGACAAGCTGGGTTTTACCTCCGATAATGTGTATATAAAATGTCCAAAACGATCATCGGATGTAAAAAATTGGGCCTGGGTGAAGAGTTGTCCGAGTAATGACCTTTTCCCGGCAAACGGGTTAGCCGAATAGGTGCATTTGTTGATTCTCTCGGCAAACATCATTTTTCCTCGGGCAAGTTGAATTATTTCCCCGCAAACCATACCTGAAAGGAGCAGAATACACTAGACTTGAATGGTAAGGAAATTGATCAACCTAACGTCATACTCTTTCGGTATAGGTACTTCCGTCTGACGTAGGAGACCATTGACACTTTCTTGCAACTTCTTGGCTTTAGAACGTGTCATAGGACCAGAAGACTTAGGTGTCATGATGGGAGCTTCCTCAGGAAGGTCTACATCAATGCTGTTTTACTAATATTAAAAGAGTTAATTTCTATTTCAATTGTAGGGTGGAAAAGTCGAGGCAATTATGTTTGGACAAGCAATTGACATAGTGGGTTCAATGTTCCAGCCTTCTAAAAAAATATCCATATCAATTCATAGATTAAGAAGGTTTCAGATAAATACAAGATGCTCGATCTTGATCTACTAGGGATGATATTAAGCACTACAGTAACTGAAGAGCTTTATGAACCAATGGATACTATCACTGTTATTGAAGATTACATCCCTTTTTGTAAACTGCATGAAGTTGTTGGAGACAATAAACAGCTCGTTGGTAAGACCATTTTAAACTTTATGATTTTCACATGCTATGTTATACAAATATTTAACCTGTACTGGTTATTTTTCCCAATTCATATATAATCTTATATTATTGCATATATAATATTTAACATGTAATGGTTGTTTTCTTTTGAATGAAAAATTGCTAATAATAAGCAAAAATAAGTTCATTACTCATATCTAATATTTGACCGGTCCAAAACGAGTTCTCATTGACATAATTCAATAATTCTATAACAATTGTGATTGTAACTTTGTTAAAATTCTAGATGTCTCTTTCAAAGGACATCAAGTAAATTTGGTTTGGTTCGCTTAACTATTAAATTGATTTCTTCATTTATTTATTTCTTTTGATTTCTTTTGTGTGGTTTAATATGATATCATGCTTTTCTTTCACGTATCTAGTTTACTTCGATAAGGTAGCATATATATATATATATATGTGGCTAATGAATACATCAAGTCTAAGTTTCTGAATCTTATAAACACCTCCAAACTTAAAAGTTATTGGAAGTAGTTTTTACTGAATTATTAACTGTGCAAATGAACTGTATCTTTGGGAGAAGTTGACATATTGGCATGGTTTATGCGTCTAAGAAATGCAGATCCGGGAGAAGTAGAAGGAAAAATGCTAGGGGGGGTGCTTACTAGGCATTTTATTTCACAAAGCAATGTTCCTATGCTTGTCGCTGACGTACGTCGAACTCCAATCACGAGTGCCAGCTGCTTATGCTTACATTTTTGTGTTTTCAAGATTCACCCAGTTATAAGAAAAAAAGGTTAAAAGATTTGCTGAAATCAAATGTTAGATAAAAGGTTATCCGTGTTAATTAGGATTGCATTTATAGATTGGCCTTCTTTTGAATAATTATTGTGTGCCTCGTGCAATGCTATCTATACAACTCTGTATACAAGCTATCTATCTGCACTATTATTTCTTCACATGATTTGCCATTTGTCCCTTCTCACCTTAGAATAAGAAATCGTGCGAGAAAAGAGGAACTAGTACTTACAATAAAAGTCTTTAGGGAGTTTAGAATCTCAATTCTAATTGGTCAGGAGCTATTTTAATCTAAACTGAGGGATTTGATTAGTCAATAGATGAATTGAGTGATATGATTGACTAATAGTTCTTAATGACATCATTAATTTAAATATGGTTATAATTGTCAATTTATCATATTGACTAATGCTTGAGAAAGTCGGTTATTGGTTTAAAACAAAAGCTCGGCGTTCAAAATGGCTCCATTTTGGCCGCTTATGTCCCCACAAGAGCCACACAAAAGCCAAACCATAAGCTCTTTTCGTCCTAAAGATCTAGATTCAAGATAAATTCGTGACGTTGCCACCATCAAACCATAATCCACCTCCACATCCTATTTCCATGTAGCTCCTTGGCCAATCTCGTCAGCAACACCACCAATATCAATTTAGATGCACAGTTGGATTAATGAGAAGCAGATTGTTCTTAGTCCACAACTTCGTGCGTATTTGAATTCATCACCACCTATACGTCTCTTTAGCTTTCTTTGTTTTATTCCTCGTTGTTTTACTTTCTCTAAATCTTGGTGCTCTTTTTTCTTTTTGTTTTATTAATCTTGTTATCCAGTTTGCCGAATCGACTAAAGTCTAGATGCTTCCTATTTGTTTTTTGTGTTTGTGCAAGTTAGCACTAATAATTACTATTTGTTTTTTTTTCGGGTTGGTTCGTGTTTTAGTTTTAGGGTCAGTTTAAGTTTTAGTATTTTCTTTGATTTCTGGCAGATATTCATTGCTCTTTTTGGAGATAAGAAACCAAGCATTGGTGTAAAAAGGTCTGAATTTGTAATAACACTAAGGTAGTGCTTTTCTCAGTGTTTACACATTTAGCTTGCCATAATTTCTTCAAATAATGCATAATTATGCGATAATACATTGATAGCATGCTCTTTTGGCTGTATTATTTTTGGTTATTTATAAGTAAGTGAATGTTGAATTATGACTGTGATATCAAATGTGATTTTTTTTCGTTGTTGTGTCAATTCTAATAACCTGCTGAACTTGAAAACTGTGGTGTTAGGTTATAACTTTATTGCCTTTGGGACAAAGTTAATTGATGGAATCACGCACTTAATTGATGTCATTGTCAGTGTTTTAGCTATGGGAAATAGTTTTTCCTGTGGCAGCATTGAAGCTTTTGATGACTGTGAAGCATTGCTTGATAAATTGTTTCTGGTTTGTATGATTGTATAATATGGAAGATTATTGAGGGGTCATTTAGCAAATACAAAATATATACTTTTTAATTCCGAGATATTTTATCAGAAACAACACATCTATAGTATTATATTAAGAGAGAAACCAGAGAGAGAAAACAAAAAAGAATTCTAAAGGTGCCACATAGGATAAAATCCTATGTGTCATTTTTCTAATGGTTGAGTCAACAAATATTTACAACAATTATACTAATAGTCCTTCAAATTTTATGTAAATAAAGTTTTATCAATTGGCATTTAAAACCATAGTTTAAAATAGGAAAATAAAAATTAATTAAAGTTGATGGACGGGATTAATGAACATTAATGCACCAGAATTAGTCCCTCCCCAAAAGAATCCCCAAAGTTACTACTGGACTCATTTAATTAATCTCTCTAAAAAAATCTCTCCCTCCCAATCATGTAAATCAATAGACTACAATTCAAAAAAAAAAAAACCAATCATTCAACATTAATGTTATCTTTAAAATCTTCTCCTAAAAATATGATCCTGTATTTTTCGCCAATAAAAAAGAAAAAAAAGGTACAAAACTTGCCTTCAATTATTACTAAAAGGATGGGATTTTACTATAATTAAATGTTATCTTTTGAATTTCAAACCAATGCATTTATTTGTGTAATATCATATTTACCCAAATAAATATAATCTTTCCTTAATAATATTTCAAAAATTGTTATAAACT
This sequence comes from Oldenlandia corymbosa var. corymbosa, assembly GCA_949775105.1. NCBI lineage: Eukaryota > Viridiplantae > Streptophyta > Magnoliopsida > Gentianales > Rubiaceae > Oldenlandia > Oldenlandia corymbosa. The sequence continues at coordinate 6,888,276 of OX459123.1, forward strand.
TTATCTTTATCACTGAACTTTTGGATAATCAATTATCATCAATCCCAATTTATCTCTATTTATTTCCACTTTTGGATAGTAAAATATACTCCAAAACACCTACATTACTGGTGAATTATAAATAAAAAAATAGCAAAATTCATTTTACAATTTTTATATTTTTTTTGTTGATTTTTTATAAGGTATATAAATAAATCCCCCACATCGCGCGGGTTTAACATGTAGTATTGAACAACAGAACTCAATTCATTTTCCTTTTCTTCGTAGATCATTGATAATCACAAGAGGGGATGAAGATTCAATACAAATCTTATGCCAAATTTGCCAGATCTTTTCCTTTTCTGTTCCCAGATCCACTATTTATTTCCTAAGCTAATTTTATAGATGCATTTAGTTACAATTATGGAATATCTTGATTCAAAGGAGCTATAAGTCTTATTCCTATTTTTGTTTGTAGTTTTCTTAGCATACCACAATTCAAAAAATAGTATTTTATTTTATACATTTCAAATATTATCAAACTAATTTCTCCACAAATATCTCAGTTTAGTTAATATATTCAAAATTTTGCTTTAGGTTTCACATAATTTTATTCCTAATCAAATTCCTTTGTTCCCCCTATTTTTCTTTTCTCGCTGTAGTACCTCTGTTTTTGACTCTAATTACCGTCCATCGATCTGTCATATGGTTCTGATGTTTAATATTTCTTTTAGTTTTGATCTGGATCCTTCATATATGGGAAAATAGTTCTCTTTATCTGGTTTTTTTGGGAGTATTGGAATTATAGAATCAACGAAAATAACAAATTCGATGTTGATGTTGATCAATAGGAGGATGATGACGCCGATTCTGAAGGTGTCGACGATTGGGTGGAAGAATTTTATTTATTTATTTTTTTGGCCAATCTGAAGTTGAATTGCCTTTTGATGCCAAAAAAAGGATGTTGCAGTCATGTTTCTTCTTGAATCAGTAAGTCCTTTTTCATTTTTTTTTTTCATTTTTTTGTGTAGTTTTTTTCCCGCTATTTTTGGATGTCCTTGTATCTGGATTTTATTTGATATGAAATTAATATATGGGTCCGCAAGTTTGAGTCTTTTACCTTAATGTTTATTGTTGATTAACTTATCCAAAGGCTCAATCACATCCTTCAATTGGGGCTCTTCAGGTTTTCATGTTTTGCTTTCCACGATTCCTCAAATTGAGATTTTCTTATTTTCATGTTATGTGTCTGCGATTCCTAAAACTGAGGTTTAATTATTCCATTACTGAAGATACTAATGGAATGAATATGTTGCTAGGGCTATAATTTGGATGGCATCCCCACTAAAGTTGTACACCCTCATTTCTTTCCAAAATTTGGTTTGAAATATTTCAAAGAATGTTAACAGGTAAAGAGGGCTGTAGACTCCACGATAATGATATCAATAAGGACAGGGTTAATCACTCTCTACCTCTATTGCTAATCTCTTTGCTTAATAGGCATTTTCATATTTTGTTCATTTACCTCATGTTTTCAAATCAATTTACTACATTTTATGAGGGTTATTATTGTGAGAATGGATTTAACACCATCATAGGCATTATAGCCATTGGGTTTTATACCACGACAATGGGGAGGTGAATTTAAATTGATTGTTAATTTGACATTTTATTCTTTTAATTCCATTTTAAGATTCCTATAACTTGTAGAGTTGAGAGCAATTTGAGGTCAAAATCTTGCTTTCCATCTTCAAGTGAAGGCCATCAAACTCAAGGATAGAACGGTTCTGGATGCTGATTTTGTTGTTGTTGGTGTTGGAGGTAGACCACGTATATCTCTATTCAAAGGACAAGTAGAAGAAGAAAAGTATAAGGTATGCTATTCCCACCCTCCTATTCCTAGGAGCATTACCTTTTTTTATAATGAAATTAATCAAAGTTAGTTTGTTTGCACCATTCTTTAACTCTTATTTTTCCCATGATGACCTGATTCTGAAACTAATTTATTATAATGTTGCAATATAACTACACAACGTACATACTAAATATTCATCTTGCATTTGAAATCCTTGAACTTTTGCGTGTACATGTATGGATGATTTTCTTTGCTGAAGGAGTTTTTGTGTAGAAAAAAAAACTGCTTAACTTGGAGTTAGAAACCCTAATTTTCTTAGGAAAAGATTAAGCCGGCTAGAGAAAAAAAACTGCCAGCAAAATATAGAGAAATTCGTTGATGTGACTCAAATAAACAACTATGGGTGTTACTAAAACGGGTCCACCCAAAAACCCGTCCGAGTAGCATCACATTTGGGACAAACAGTTTGGGTCTTTGGACTTTTGGTGTAGGTTCGGTTCATGTAGAGAATTAAAAGAGATAAAAAGTGCGGGTTACGAGCTTAAAAATGATTTTGAGCCCGCTCGAATTCCGATTAAGAAAGTCAAATATGTTTTTTTTCATAAGTGTATATAAATATATAAAATGTTGGCTTTTGTTAATTGTTTACACTTTCTACCCTCTTCTCTCTTGCCTCCACCCTCCTTTCTTGAATTGCTGCCATGCTTCCTTCAACAACCGTCGCCGCTAGCTAGATCCACCACCACGTATCATCCACAGTTTTCTTCTTTCTTTTTCAATCTTAAAACATGTTTTTTTCTTTCCTCTTTACGTCTGAAGAAACCACTACTTAATAACCCCGAACTTACTCTCATTTGTTTTTCTCTATCTCTTAATCTTATCAACGTTGTGATATATCATGTTTGATTGACGATGTAAGATTTGAAGTTTACACGGAAAAGAATGATGAGATCTGATGCTTTGTGTTGTTTTTTTTGTTGGATTTTAGAATATGAATAGGTATAGAACATGATCTGGATTGTTAATGTGCATTTTATTAGTCTGGATTTATGTGCGTTTTTTGGCAATTGATTTTATTTTTTTTCTTTTGAGATATCTGATAAAAGTCTTTTAAATTTGTAAAACTGAATTTTGCGGGATGTTTTTATAGTTTCTATAAAATTGGAAATAAATTAAAGATTATGGGATGACAATTGGCATGCGTCGGTGGTGATGGTCAAATTCCCCAACTCAGAAAATTGATTTAAAAAATCATTCATGTGACGAAAATCAAACTGCTTCCCCCAAAATTTTGTTCTTTTGGTTGGGTAGGGTTTCATATAGTATCGGTTTGGTTTGCAGGCAGTTTTTGTCTAGATGTAAAACTGATTAACCCGAACCGAATAAGCTGATAAACTGCCGGAACAGCCCGAAATAGCACCCCTATAAACAACCGGCAAGGAATAGACAGTTTGAACCGGTATAAAGTTGTTCGAGTTGGTGAAAAAAAGGTGCGGGTTAAGTTATTTTTTTTAAAAAATATATCATTACCCTTAGAATTTACTATAATTATTTGAATTAATGGCTGTCTTGTAAAACAACCTAATCAATCATTCAATAATTATTCTTGACTTGTTGTTGTATTTCCCACCCCGTAATCAGATACTATCTGTCAAGTTTTGATCAAATGAATTTTAACTAGACCATTTAGTAAAAACCATATATTCTATCCAATGAATTTTCATATATATATATATAAATCTGTGTGTGTATGTGTGTGTGTGTGTGTTTAATATTATATGTTCTTATAATTTTAGGTCTTTTGTATTTGAATTATATATTGGAAATTATTTCCATTTGGAAGGTGGAAAAAGAGAAGGTTTTGTTTTTCTCGAATATTAATAATTTTTCACTCAAAATAAAAAATGACGACTTATCCCTCTTAATAAATATCTTTGAACATTTGAAGGTCGTATTCTCAAAAATTGAGTAAGACATATGTCAAAAGATTTAAAATCACTTCATGGTCAAAGAAAAATTTGAACATTCGACCTAGTAACATCACGTAAATTGTGCTGCATTTTCTAATTATTATTCTAATATTACTATTCAATTAAGATATGGTGAAGGATGATGTTGAAAAGAATATGGTATTAAATTTTATTAATTTCTTATCCTTTTCGGAAACTAGATACTAAGTAGTTATTATTAGGTTTAATATTTGTAAACTTACTATTGTAATTTTGTTTATGAAGTGTACATATTGTTGTTACCATGTTTAATCTAAGAGTTAAATTTGTTACCTACATTAAAAAGAGGTATAAGGATCGAAAGAGGCAAAAAGACACAATTGTGGTAAGGGTTATAGCTGATTGGTTTGAGAAATTGATTAAACATTACTTATCATTTTGTGAATACGCTTTTACACATGTTCGTTTATGTTTCATATAAAATTCAAAATTTAGAACCAAATAAATCTAAAAAAAATGAATATTTACCATTTTTATCTAGATTTGTTTTGTAGTTATACACAAAACAATCCCACAATAAACAAAATACCAAAAAAATTATGTTTGATACTTTTATTTTTTAATTTTAAATAACAAAATAATGTATAAATTTTTTTTTATTAGATGAAATTTATATTATAAATTTAAAAATACAATTGGGCCAAGGTCGTGCATTGCACGGTAAAAAAAAAAAGAACAAAAAACCGAAGCAGGAAAATACAAGAAAAGCAATCCGCTGCTTTAATATTTCGATAACTTTTCATTCTTCATAACCTATTAAAACATAGACACAATAACAATTTTAATTACTGGTTGAACTAAGACACATCCACAATCCTTATTTAAGCAAGCATAATACAAACCACACTAATAATGCACCAAAATCTCCCGATAAAATTAGATGTGTAAATTTAGATCCGAATTATTATTCGTTCCATTATGCTCATCAGGATCCAAAAAAGAGGAAAAGATGGAGGAGGGATGATATTAATTATTCATTTGATCAATATATTGTCTCATTGGATTCTCTTCGTGAATTTCATTAGCCTTTTCTTGTTGTTGATTTAAGGTCCACAACTTTTGATTAGGGGTAACTGCTGAAAAGAATTAGAAAGGTTTAATCAAATACTTAGATTAGGCGCTCTTAAAACCTCTTGCCTTCTCTCATTTTCAATTACTCCTTTGTATAAATGCATGCTTAGTTGAAGGATTAATGTTACTCCTCAAACTTATAACTAATCTATCCTTGTGAAATTTCTTGATGTTACAATTTTCTCGATACTAATCGATTCGAGAAAACTACCTGTACTGTGCTGGTGATACATAAGTACAACTTGACTCGTATCGTCAAGGAGATGAGTAAAGTGGACACGAGAGGAGTTGAAAATGAGAGGAGTCAAGTGGACAAGTGGACACGAGAGGAGTTGAAAATGAGAAAGAAAAGGGATGATACAAGAGAGAATGCAATCACAAAATGGACATGAAATTTCAAATGGGAGTAAGGTCACTCTCACTGAAAGTATGAATTGGATCATCGGATCAAGTATTTTATGCATCTTACTAAACTAGATTAGGGTCTTTAGAATGAATTTTTGAGTGAAGTAGCTTGATGATTGCAAGAGAGCCAACCCTATATTTGATTTAAATTGTAAAATATAAGATCGAGAGTGACAATATTGGAAGAAAACTTCAAAGAAACTGAGACAATGAAACCGATTATCAAACATTAATATGATTGACTTATTACTACATTCCATTCATTTTATTCTTCTTCTTTTCCTCTCCTCTCTCTCTTTCTCTTTATGGTATTTTTAGTTAACTACTCAATTTGTTGCTTATTAATCTCATTTCCTTTATTTGACATTCTGGAATTGAGTTTTTTTTTCTTGTAAATAAAAAGAGATAAAATTTCTTTAATATAAACTGAATGTCATGCCCATACGATGCACGTTATTATTTAACTAGATAATATGCCCGTACGATGCACGTTTTTATTTAACTAGATACTATGCCCATATGATTTACATTGCTTTTTTTCTTAACTAAGTATAATACCGTATGATGCGCATAGTAGATTAATTGTTTTGAAGTGTTTGGATGATTTAAAAGCAACTGAGCATAGTAGATTCATTGTTTTGAAGTGTTTGGATGATTTAAAAGCCCCTAATTTTCTAAGGATTTGTGAATTTGAAACTTTTTTTTTTCAAAAATCGGGACCATTTCTCGATTTGTGCGTGTAATCATGTTAATCTTCTCTAAATTTGAAACTATTTTATTTCATTATCGTGTATACAAAATTGGTTTTATGTATAGTGGAACTTGGAAGTAAAAGTTCGTTCAATATGTTGTCGTTCATATTATATAGGATTCATGATTCATTTGATCAATATATTGTCTCATTGGATTCTTTTTGTGAATTTATGTAACCGTTTCTTGTTGTTGATTTATGGTCACCAACTTTTGATTTGGAATAATTGCTGAAATGAATTAGAAATGTTTCGTCAAACAGTTAGATTAGGTGCTCTCACAACCTCTTGCCTTCTCTCATTTTCAATTACTCCTTTGTATAAATACATGCTTGCTTAGTTGAAGGATTAATGTCACTCCTCAAACTCTATATAAGTAATTTGTCCTTGTGAAATTTCTTGATGTTACAAATTCAACATTCAGTTTTTATAATAATGGGGTTGGTGTTAGAGATAGATACTAATCGATTCGAGAAAACTATCTGTACTGTGCTGGTGATACATAAGTACAACTTGACTCGTATCGCCAAGGAGATGAGTAAAGTGTACACGAGAGGAGTTGAAAATGAGAAAGAAAAGGGAAGATAATAGAAAGAATGCAGTCGCAAAATGGACGTGAAATTTCAAATGGGAGTAAGGTCATTCTCACTGAAAGTATGAATTGGATCATCGGATCAAGCATTTTAGGAATCTTACTAAACTAGATTACGGTCTTTAGAATGAATTTTGAAGTGAAGTAGCTTGATGATTTCAAGAGAGCCAACCCTATATTTGATTTAAATTGTAAAATATAAGATTGAGAGTGACAATATTGGAAGAAAACTTAAAAGAAACAGATTATCAAACATTAATATGGTTGACTTATTACTACATTCCATTCATTTTATTCTTCTTCTTCTTCTCCTCTCCTCTCCTCTCTTTCTCTCTCTCTCTCTCTCCTTATGGTATTTTTTGTTAACTAATCAATTTGTTTCTTACTAATCTCATTTCCTTTATTTGACGTTCTGGAATTGAGTTTTTTTTGTAAATAAAAAGAGATAAAATTACTTTGATTTTAACTAAATGTTATGCCTGTATGATGCACGTTATTATTTAACTAGATAATATGCCCGTACGATGCACGTTCTTATTTAACTAGATACTATGCTCATATGATTCACATTGTTTTCTTTTCTTAAGTAAGTATAATGCCGTATGATACGCACAGTAGATTAATTGTTTTGAAGTGTTTGGATAATTTAAAAGCCACTAAGCATAGTATATTAATTGTTTTGAAGTGGTTTTGGTGACATATATGTCATTTGATTTTTCCAACCAATACCTAGGCGGTCAAAACGGTGTCGCTTGGCCCATTTATTGATGACGTTATTTTCCCTAAATCAAAATTTACATCCGACTCTCTCCCCTTCACTGTCGCCTTTTCACCCCGCCTTTATCTCCGGCGCAACCATAAAATACGAATCAGCTCTACCTCCACCCTTCATCCACACAGAGTCTCAGCCATTCCCGCCACTAATTCTTTACTGCCAATAAATAAATTTGATGCCCAATTGAATTAATGGAAAGCCAAGGGCTAAATTAATTGCGTCGTCAGGTCTCTACCTTGTGGTGTTTAGGATTTTTGTGTGTTATCGTGGAACAGATTTAGCGGGATTTGTTGGTGTTCATGTTTGTATAATTGGGAAACAAATTACAATAATCAGATATCATGTTTGTATTTGACAATGTTGGATCGATAATTAGAGAGATTTTTTTAATATAAAAATTAGGTACTCTCTTAAAACAAAATTTCACTTACAACAAGAGATACAGACTTGGAAACCAAACTGGTTGCGCATAGCGCAACGCTAACCGAACTAGTCTCTAGTTACAATAAAAATCTTTGTAGAATTTAAAATCTCAATTCTGATTGGTTAGGATTCATTTAAGTTAATAGATGTAACAATTTTAATCGGGACATTTATGTCATTCAATTCTACCCCATGACTCGTTTCTCCCCTGAAAATTTTCAGCTCAAACCTAGGTGATCAAAACGACGTTGTTAACTATCCTTTTTACCCCATGACCCGTTTCTCCCCCGACAATTTTTCGATGTAGATTAGGCAATCAGGTGGACAAAGGTCACAAAAGGATACCTCTCGAGCTCTCACCTTGCCTGCCCACCGTCTCTCCTACTGTAACTTTTTTGGATCTGTTTCTCCATCGTTTCTGGATGGCGACAATGGTTATCATTTTGGCAATTCGGCGACCACCCTGGTGCCTAAATTTTGAGCATATTAGCGACCCTTGATTTTTTGAGTATAATCAGAATCCCTGGTAGCAATTTTGAATCTAGAGCATTCAAAATTTTGTCGCGGCGATAATGAATGTGCTGATGAATCTTCGGTGGCCTTGATCTCCCGATGGGTAATTTTCTTGACCCTTTATCTCCCATTATTGATTATTATTTCCTCCCCAATCAACACTTTTTCCCTTCCTGCCTGTTCTATGGCCGCCGCACACTTCCCAGCGAAATTGGGAAAAAACTTTGTTTTAAAATTCAGAGTAATCTAGAATGAGTAAACTTGGTTTGTTCTTTATCTCAATTCAAAAAAATAAAATAAAGTAAAATAAAAAAGGTAGCCCTAATTTATTGATCTGCCCTCTTTTTCCCGTGTTTACTATTTTAAATGCCCGTGATATTTTATGACATAGGATGTTAACATATCAATCGATCAGTGGATATTCTTGAAGAGAAATTAAAGCCTTTATGGTTTTCTAACCCATGACCTTTTACTATAAAATGTATGTTGTTTTACTAATACTAAAAGAGTTAATTTCTATTTCAATTCTAGGGTGGAAAAGCCGAGGCAATTATGTTTGGACAAGTAATTGACATAGTGGGTTCAATATTCCAGCCTTTTAAAAAAATATCGCATATCAATTCACAGATTAAGAAGGTTTCAGATAAATACAAGCTGGTCGGTCTTGATCTGCAATGGATGATATTAAGCATTACAGTAACTGGAGAGCTTTATGAACCAATGGCTACTATCATAGTTATTGACAATTATATTCCTTTTTGTAAACTGCATGAAGTTGTTGGAGACAATAAGCCCCTTGTTGGTAAGGCCATGTTAAAACTTTATGATTTTGACATGCTATGTTATACAAATATTTAACATGTACTGTTCATTTTTCCCAATTCATATCTAATCTTACATTATTGCGTATATAATATTTAACATGTACTGGTTGTTCTCTTGAATGAAAAATTGCTAATAATAAGCGAAAATGAGTTCATTATTCATATCTAATATTTGACCGGTCCAATACGAGTTATCATCGATATAATTTTATAATTCTATAAAAATTGTGATTGTAACTTTGTTACAATTCTAGACGTCTTTTTTCAAAGGACATAAAGTAAATTTGGTTTGGTTCGCTTAACTATTAAATAGATTTATTTATTTATTTATTTCTTTTGATTTCTTTTGTATGGTTTCATATGATATCATGCTTTTCTTTCACGTATCTAGTTTACTTCAATAAGGTAGCATATATATATATATATGTGGCTAATGAATACATCCACATCTAAGTTTCTGAATCTTATAAGCACCTCCAATCTGATAAAAGTTGTTGGAAGTAGTTTTTACTGAATTATTAACTGTGCAAATGAATTGTATCTTTGGGAGGAGTTGACATGTTGGAATGGTTTATGTGTCTAAGAAATGCAGATCCAAAGACGTAGAAGGTAAAATGCTAAAGGGGGGGGGGTGCTTCCTAGGCATTTTATTTCACAAAGCAATGTTTCTATGATTGTCGCTGAGGTACGTCGAACTCCAATCACGAGTGCCAGCTGCTTATGCTTGCATTTTTGTGTTTCCAAGATTCACCCAGTTATAAGAAAAAAAGGTTAAAAGGCATGATTTGCTGAAATAAAATGTTAGATTATAGGTTATCCGTGTTAATTTGGATTGCATTTATAGATTGGCTTTATTTTTAATAATTACGGTTTGCCTCGTGCGACGCTATCTATACAACTCTGTATACAAGCTATCTATCTGCACTAGATCATTTGCCATTTGTCCCTTCTCACCTTAGAATAAGAAACCGCGCGACAAAAGAGTAACTAGTAGTTACAATAAAAGTCTCTAGGGAGTTTAGAATCTCAATTCTGATTGGTTAGGAGTTATTTTAATCTAAATTGAGCGATTTGATTAGTCAATAGATAAATTGAGCGATATGATTGACTAATAGTTCTTAATGACATCATTAATTTAATTATAGTTATAATTGTCAATTCATCATATTGACAAATGCCTGAGAAAGGCAGTTTTCGGTTTTTAAAAAAAAACCTCGGCGTTCAAAATGGCTCCATTTTGGCCGCTTATGTCCCCATAAGAGCTACACAAAAGCCAAACTATAAGCTCTTTCCATCCTAAAGATCCCGATTTAAGATAAATTCGTGACGTTGCCACCATCAAACCATAATCCACCTCCACATCCTATCTCCATGTAGCTCCTCAGCCAATCTCGTCAGCAACACCACTAATATCAATTTAGATGCGCAGTTGGATTAATGGGAAGCAGATTGTTCTTTTCCATTCCCAGATCCACTATTTATTTCCTAAGCTAATCTTATAGATGCATTTAGTTACAATTATGGAATATCTTGATTCAAAGGAGCTATAAGTCTTATTCCTATTTTATGTATGAAGTTTTCTTAGCATACCACAATTCAAAACATAGTATATTTATTTTATACATTTCAAATTTTATCAAAATAATTTGTTAAATTTGAATATTGTGCATAGCCTGTGCATCGCACGGGTTTAACATTTAGCTTTTTTTTTTATTTTGTTTTTTGAGAAAAGCAACATACAAGAATGTGAACAGCTCCTGGTTAAGTATTTTCCTACACAAACTTATGAGAATGCATCACACATTTCGCGATGTGTCTTATTAAGTTGTAATTGTAAAAATTCAAGTAAAACATTGCTAGAAGAATTTTCCGTCATTTACGTTCATAATTTCTCCACAAATATCTTCGTTTAGTTAATATATTCAAAATTTTGCTTTAGGTTTCACATAATTTTATTCCTAATCAGATTCTTTTTTTCCCCCTATTTTTCTTTTCTCGCTGTAGTACCTGTTTCTGACTCCAATTACCGTCCATCGATCTGTCATATGGTTCCGATGTTTAATATTTCTTTTAGTTTTGATCTGGATCCTTCATATATGGGAAAATAGTTCTCTTTATCTGGGGTTTTTTTTTGGAGTATTGGAATTATAGAATCAACGAAGATAACAACTTCGATTTTGATATTGATTAATAGGAGGATGATGACTCCGATTCGGAAGGTGTCGACGATTGGGTGGATGAATTTCTTTTTTTTTTTGGCCAATCTGATGTTTAATTGCCTTTTGATGCAAAAAATTGGATGTTACAGTCATGTTTCTTCTTGAATCAGTAAGTCCATTTTCATTTTTCCCATTGTTTTTTTTAGTTTTTTTCCCCTATTTTTGGATGTCTTTGTATCTGGATTTTATTTGATATGAAATTAATACATGGGTATGCAAGTTTGAGTCTTTTACCTTAATTTTCATTGTTGATTAACTTATCCAAAGGCTCAATTCACAACCTTCAATTGGGGCTCTTCAGGATTTCATGTTTTGCTTTCCATGATTCCTCAAATTGGGATTTTCTTATTTTCATGTTATGTGTGTGCGATTCCTAAAACTAAGGTTTAATTATTCGATTACTGAAGATACTAATGGAATGAATATGTTGCTAGGGCTATGATTTGGACGGCATCCCCACTAAAGTTTTGCACCCTCATTTCTTTCCAAAATTTGGTTTGAAATATTTCATGGAATGTTAACAGGTAAAGAGGGCTGTAGACTCCACGATCATGATATCAATAAAGACAGGGTAAATCACTCACTGCTTCTATTGCTAATCGCTTTCCTTAATAGGCGTTTTTTCATATTTGGTTCATTTACCTCATGTTTTCAATTCAATTTACTGGATTTTATGAGGGTTATTATTGTGAGAATAGATTTAACACCATCAAAGGCATTGTAGCCATTGGGTTTTATGCGCATGACAATGGGGAGGTGAATTGACAATGATTGTTAATTTGACATTTTATTCTTTTAATTCCATTTTTAGATTCCTATAACTTGCAGAATTGAGAGCAATTTGAGGTCAAAATCCTGCTTTCCGTCTTCTGGTGAAGGCCATCAAACTCAAGGATAAAAGGGTTCTGGATGCTGACTTTTGTTGTTGTTGGTGTTGGAGGAAGACCACAGATATCTCTATTCAAAGGACAAGTAGAAGAAGAAAAGTATAAGGTATGCTATTCCCATCCTCCTATTCCTAGGAGCATTACCTTATTTTTATAATGAAATTAATCAAAGTTAGTTTGTCTGCACCATTCTTTAACTCTTATTTTTCTCATGATGACCTGATTCTAAAACTAATTTATTATAATGTTGCAATATCACTACACAATGTACATACTAAATATTCATCTTGTATTTGAAATCCTTGAACTTCTGCGTGTACATGAATGGATAATTTTCTTTGCTGAAGGAGTTTTTGTTTAGAAAAAAAAAGCTGCTTAACATGGAGTTAGAAACCCTAATTTTCTTAGGAAAAGATTAAGTCGGCTAGAGGAAACAATTATGGGTGTTAATAAAACGAGTCCACCCATAAAACCCGTCCAAATAGCATCACATTTAGGACAAATAGTTCGGGTCTTTGGACTTTTAGTGCAGGTTTGGTTCATGTAAAGAATAAAAAGCGATAAACAGGGCAGGTTACAGGCTTAAAAATGATTTTGAGCCCGCTCAAAATCCGATTAAGGAAGTCAAATATGTTTTTTTAATAAGTGTATATAAATATATATAATGTTGGCTTTTGTTAATTGTTTACACTTTCTTCCCTCTTCTCTCTTGCCTCCACCCTCCTTTCTCAAATTGCCGCCCTCCATCCTTCAACTACCGTCGCCGCTAGCCAGATCCACCACCACGTAACATTCCCAGTTTTCTTCTTTCTTTTTCAATCTTAAAACACGTCTTTTTCTTTTCTTCTTTACGTCTGAAGAAACCACTACTTAATAACCCCGAGCTTACTCTCATTTGTTTTTCTCTATCTCTTAATCTTATAATTGTTGTGATATATCATGTTTGATTGACGATGTCAGATTGATGGTTACATGGAGAACAATGATGAGATCTGATGCTTCGTGTTGTTGTTGTTTTTTTTTTTGGTTGGATTTTAGAATATGAATAGGTATAGAACATGATCTGGATTGCTAATGTGCATTTTATTAGTCTGGATTTATGTGCGTTTTGGCGATTCATTTATTTTTTAATTTTTTACCTTTTGAGATATCTGATAAAAGTCTTTTAAATTTATAAAACTGGATTTTGCGGGATGGTTTTATAGTTTCTATAAAATTGGAAATAAATTCAAGATTATGGGATGACAGTTGGCATGCGTCGGTGGTGATGGTCAAATTCCCCAACTCAAAAAATTGATTTAAAAAATAATTCATGTGAATGAAAATCAAACCGTTTCTCCCAAAAATTTTGTTCTTCTGGTTGGGTGGGTTTTTATATAGTATCGGTTTGGTTTGCGGGCAGTTTTTGTCTAGATACAAAACTAATTAACCCGAACTGAATAAGCTGATAAACCGCCCGAACCGCTCAAATTATCACCCCTATATACAACCGGCAAGGAATAGAAAGTTTGAACCGGTATAAAGTTGTTTGAGTTGGTGAAAAAAAGGTGAGGTTTAAGTTATTTTTTTCCAATATATTATAGAAAGTTATTTTTTTTCCAATATAAATGTGTGTATGTGTGTGTGTGTTTAATATTATATGTTCTTATAATTTTAGGTCTTTTGTATTTGAATTATATATTGGAAATTAATTTCATTTGGAAAGTAGAAAAAGAGAAGGTTTTGTTTTTCTCGAATATTAATAATTTTTCACTGCAAAAAAAAAATGACGAATTATCCTTCTTAATAAATATTTTTGAACATTTGAAGGTCATATTCTCAAAAATTGAGTAAGACATATGTCAAAAGATTTAAAATTACTTCATGGTTCAAAGAAAAAGTTGAACATTCGACCTTAGTAACATCACGTAAATTGTGCTGCGTTTTCTAATTATTATTCTAATATTACTATTCAATTAAGATATGGTGAAGGATGATGTTGAAAAGAATATGGTATTAAATTTTATTAATTTCTTATCCTTTTCGGAAACTAGATACTAAGTAGTTAATATTAGGTTTAATATTTGTAAAATTACTATTGTAATTTTGTTTATGAAGTGTACATATTGTTGTTACTATGTTTAATGTAAGAGTTAAATTTGTTACCTACATTATAAGGATCGAAAGAGGCAAAAAGACACAATTGTGGTAAGGGTTATAGCTGATTGGTTTGAGAAATTGATTAAACATTACTTATCCCGTTGTGAATACGCTTTTACACATGTTTGTTTATACTTCAGATAAAATTCAAAATTTGGAACCAAACAAATCTATAAAAAATGAATGTTTACCATTTTTATCTAGATTTTTTTTGTAGTTATACACAAAACAAACCCACAATAAACTAAATACCAAAAAAAAATTATGTTTGATACTTTTATTTTTTAATTCTAAATAACAAAATAATGTATAAATTTTATTTATTAGATGAAATTTATATTATAAATTTAAAAATACAATTGGGCCAAGGCCATGCATTGCACGGTAAAAAAAAAGAAAAAAAACCGAAGAAGGAAAATACAAGAAAAGCAATGCGCTGCTTTAATATTTCGGTAACTTTTCATTCTTCATAACCTATTGAAACATAGACACAATAACAATTTTAATTACTGGTTGAACTAAGACACATCCACAATCCTTATTTAAGCAAGTATAATGCAAACCACATTAATAATGCACTAAATCTCCCGATAAAATTAGATGTGTAAATTTAGATCCGAATTATTATTCGTTCCAGTATGTTCACTAGGATCATCAAAAGAGGAAAAGATGGAGACGGGATGATATTAATTATTCATTTGATCAATTTATTGTCTCATTGGATTCTCTTCGTGAATTTCTTTAGCCTTTTCTTGTTGTTGATTTAAGGTCCACAACTTTTGATTAGGGGTAACTGCTGAAAAGAATTGGAAAGGTTTCGTCAAAAACTTAGATTAGGCGCTCTTAAAACCTCTTGCCTTCTTTCATTTTCAATTACTACTTTGTATAAATTCATGCATAGTTGAAGGATTAATGTTACTCCTCAAACTCTATAGAACTAATCTATCCTTGTGAAATTTTTTGATGTTACAAATTTCTTGATGCTAATCGATTCGAGAAAACTATCTGTACTGTGCTGGTGATACATAAGTACAACTTGACTCGCATCGTCAAGGAGATGCGTAAAGTGGACATGAGAGGAGTTGAAAATGGGAAAGAAAAGGGATGATTCAGGAGAGAATGCTATCACAAAATGGACATGAAATTTCAAATGGGAGTAAGGCCACTCTCACTGAAAGTATGAATTGGATCATCGGATCAAACATTTTATGCATCTTACTGAACAAGATTAGGATCTTTAGAATGAATTTTTGAGTCAAGTAGCTTGAGGATTGCAAGAGAGCCAAACCTATATTTGATTTAAATTGTAAAATATAAGATCGAGAGTGACAATATTAAAAGAAAACTTAAAAGAAACTGAGAAAATGAAACCGATTATCAAACATTAATATGGTTGACTTATTACTACATTCCATTCATTTTATTCTTCTTCTTTTCCTCTCCTCTCTCTCTCTTTATGGTATTTTTAGTTAACTACTCAATTTGTTGCTTACTAATCTCATTTCCTTTATTTGACGTTCTGGAATTGAGTT
This sequence comes from Oldenlandia corymbosa var. corymbosa, assembly GCA_949775105.1. Classification (NCBI taxonomy): domain Eukaryota; kingdom Viridiplantae; phylum Streptophyta; class Magnoliopsida; order Gentianales; family Rubiaceae; genus Oldenlandia; species Oldenlandia corymbosa. Next base: position 6,904,248 of record OX459123.1, read on the forward strand.
TTTTTCTTGTAAATAAAAAGAGAAAATTACTTTGATTTAAACTGAATGTCATGCCCATACGATGCACATTATTATTTAACTAGATAATATGCCCGTACGATGAACATTTTTATTTAACTAGATACTATGCCCATATGATTCACATTGTTTTTTTTCTTAACTAAGTATAATACCATATGATGTGCATAGTAGATTAATTGTTTTTGAATTGTTTGGATGATTTAAAAGCTACTGAGCATAGTAGATTCATTGTTTTGAAGTGTTTGGATGATTTAAAAGCCACTAATTTTCTAAGAATTTGTGAATTTGAACCTTTTTTTTTAAAAAAATTAGGATCATTTCTCGGTTTGTGCGTGTAATCATGTTAATCTTCTCTAAATTTGATACTATGTTATTTCATTATCATTTACATAAAATTGGTTTTATGTATATTGGAGCTTGGATGTAAAAGATCATTCAATATGTTGTCTTTCATATTATATAGTATTCATGATTAATTTGATCAATAGATTGTCTTATTGGATTCGCTTCATGAATATATATAGCCTTTTCTTGTTGTTGATTTGTGGTCACCAACTTTTGATTTGGGATAATTGCTGAAATGAATGTTTCGTCAAACAGCTAGATTAGGTGCTCTTACAACCTCGTGCCTTCTTTCATTTTCAATTACTCCTTTGTATAAATGCATTCTTAGTTGAAGGATTAATGTTACTCCTGAAATTCTATATAAGTAATCTATCCTTGAGAAATTTCTTGATGTTACAAATTCAACATTCAGTTTTTATAATAATGGGGTTGGTGATAGAGATTGATACTAATCGATTCGAGAAAACTCTCTGTACTATGCTGATGATACAGAAGTACAACTTGACTCGTATCATCAAGGAGATGAGTAAAGTGGACACGAGAGGAGTTGGAAATGAGAAAGAAAAGGGAATATAAGAGAAAGAATGCAGTCACAAAATGGACATGAAATTTAAAATGGGAGTAAGGTCAATCTCACTGAAAGTATGAATTAGATCATCGGATCAAGCATTTAGGCATCTTACTAAACTAGATTAGGATCTTTAGAATGAATTTTGAAGTGAAAAAGGTTGATGATTTCAAGAGAGCCAACCCTATATTTGATTTAAATTGTAAAATATAAGGTCGAGAGTGACAATATTGGAAGAAAACTTAAAAGAAACTTTGACAGTGAAACATATTATCAAACATTAATATGGTTGACTTATTACTACATTCCATTCATTTTATTTTTCTTCTCCTCCTCTCCTCTCTCTCTCTCTCTCTATGGTATTTTTAGTTAATTAATCAATTTGTTTCTTTCTAATCTCATTTCCTTTATTTGACGTTCTGGAATTGAGTTTTTTTCTTGTAAATAAAAAGAGATAAAATTACTTTGATTTTAACTGAATGTTATGCCCTTATGATGCACGTTATTATTTTACTAGATAATATCCCCGTACGATGCACGTTTTTATTTAACAAGATTAGAAAGGAAATGAGATTAGAAAGAAACAAATTGATTAGTTAACTAAAAATACCATAGAGAGAGAGAGAGAGGAGAGGAGGAGAAGAAAAATAAAATGAATGGAATGTAGTAATAAGTCAACCATATTAATGTTTGATAATATGATGCGCACAGTAGATTAATTGTTTTGAAGTGTTTGGATGTTAAAAGCCACTAAGCATAGTAGATTAATTGTTTTGAAGTGTTTTTGGGGACATTAATGTCATTTGATTTTTCCAACCAATACCTAGGCAGTCAAAACGGCGCCGCTTGGCCCATTTATTGATGACGTCATTTTCCCCATATCAAAATTTACATCCGACTCTCTCCCCTTCACTGTCGCCTTTTCACCCCGCCTTTATATCCACCGCAACCATAAAATACTAATCAGCTCTACCTCCACCCTTCATCCACATAGTATCAACCATTTCCGCCACTAATTCTTTACTGCTGATAAATAAATTTGATGCCCAATTGAATTAATGGAAAGCTAAGGACTAAACTAACCACGTCGCCAGGTCTCTACCTCGTGGTGTTGATGATTTTTGTATGTTATCATTGAACAGATTTAGCGAGATTTGTTGGTGTTCATTTTTGTATAATTGGAAAACAAATTACAATAATCAAATATCATGTTTGTATTTGACAATGTTGAATCGATAATTAGAGAGATTTTTTTTAATATAAAAATTAGGTACTCTTTTAAAACACAATTTCACTTACAACAAGAGATATGGACTTGGATACCAAACTGGTCGCGCGATGCTAATCGAACTAGTCTCTACTTACAATAAAAGTCTCTGTGGAATTTAAAAATCTCAATTCTGATTGGCTAGGATTCGTTTAAGTTAATAGATGTAACAATTTTAATCGGGACATTTATGTCATTCAATTCTACCCTATGACCCGTTTCTCCCCTGAAAATTTTCATCTAATACCTAGGTGATCAAAACGGCGCTGTTAACTACCCTTTTACCCCCATTACCCGTTTCTCCCCCGACTCTTTTTCGATGTAAATTGGGCAATGAGGTGGACAAAGGTCACAAAAGGACACCTCTCAGGCTCTCACCTCCCTGCCCATCGCTTCTCCTATTGCAACTTTTTTGGATCCGCTTTTCCATCATTTCTGGATGGTGACAATGGTTATCGTTTTGGCAATTCGGCGACCACCTTGGTGCCTAAATTTTGAGCATATTAGTGACCCTTTATTTTTTGAGTATGATCAGAATCCCTGGTAGCAATTTTGAATCTTGAGCATTCAAAATTTTGTCACGGCGATTATGAATGTGCTGATGAATCTCCGGTGGCCCCGGTCTCCCGACGGGTAATTTTCTTGACCCTTAATCTCCTATTATTGATTATTATTTCCTCTCTAATCAACACATTTTCCCTTCCTGCCTGTTCTACGGCCGCTGCACACTTCCTAGCGAAATTGGGGAAAAACTTGGTTTTAAAATTTAGAGTAATCTAGGATGAGTAAACTTGGTTTGTGCTTTATCTCAATTCAAAAAAATAAAATAAAATAAATAAAAATGCTATCTCTAATTAATTGATCTGCCCTCTTTTCCCCGTGTTTACTATTTTAAATGCCTTCGATATTTTGTAACACAGGATGTTAACATATCAATCAATCAGTGGTTATTCTTGAAGAGAAATTAAAGCCTTTATGGTTTTCTAACCCATGACCTTTTACTATAAAATGTATGTTGTTTTACTAATACTAAAAGAGTTAATTTCTATTTCAATTCTAGGGTGGAAAAGTCGAGGCAATTATGTTTGGACAAGCAATTGACATAGTGGGTTCAATGTTCCAGCCTTTTGAATAAATATTGCATATCAATTCATAGATTACGAAGGTTTAAGATAAATACAAGCTGGTTGGTCTTGATCTGCTATGGATGATATTAAGCATTACAGTAACTGGAGAGCTTTTTATGAACCAATGACTATTATCATAGTTATTGAAGATTACATCCCTTTTTGTAAACTGCATGAAGTTGTTGGAGACAATAAACCCCTTGTTGGTAAGGGTCATTATTAAACTTTATGATTTTCACATGCTATGTTATACAAATATTTAACCTGTACTGGTTATTTTTCCCAATTCGTATCTAATCTTACATTATTGCATATCTAATATTTAACATCTATTGGTTGTTTTCTTTTGAATGAAAAATTGCTAATAATAAGCGAAAAATAAGTTCATTATTCATATCTAATATTTGACTGGTCCAAAACGAGTTATCATCGGCATAATTCTATAATTCTATAACAATTGTGATTGTAACTTTGTTAAAATTCTACGCGTCTCTTTCAAAAGACATCAAGTAAATTTGGTTTGGTTCACTTAAATGTTAAATTGATTTTTTTTAATTTATTTATTTCTTTTGATTTCTTTTGTTTGGTTTAATATGATATCATGCTTTTCTTTCAAGTATCTAGTTTACTTTGATAAGGTGGCATATATATATATATATATATATATATATATATACACCTATATAAAAGGCTCGAATGGCCTGGTATACTCACGGTTGCCGGTGCCTTTTCTATGCATGTGGCTAATGAATATATCAAAGTCTAAGTTTCAGAATCTTATAAGCACCTCGAAACTGATAAAAGCTACTGGAAGTAGTTTTTACTGAATTATTAACTGTTCAAATGAACTGTATCTTTGGGAGGAGTTGACATGTTGGCATGGTTTATGTGTCTAAGAAATGCAAATCCGGGAGACGTAGAAGGAAAAATGCTGGGGGGGGGGGTGTGCTTACTATGCGTTTTATTTCACAAAGCAATGTTCCTGTGCTTGTCATTGAGGTACATCGAACTTCAATCATGAGTGCCAGCTACTTATGTTTGCATTTTTGTGTATCTAAGATTCACCCAGTTATAAGAAAAAAAAGGTTAAAAGGCATGATTTGCTGAAATCAAATGTTAGATAAAAGGTTATCCATGTTATTTTGGATTGCATGTATAGATTGGCCTTCTTTTGAATAATTACTGTGTGCCTCGTGCGACGCTCTCTATACAGCTCTGTGTACAAGCTATCTATCTGCACTATTATTTCTTCACAGCATTTGCCATTTGTCCCTTCTCCCCTTAGAATAAGAAATTGCGCGACAAAAGAAGAACTAGTAGTTACAATAAAAGTCTCTAGGGAGTTTAGAATCTCAATTCTGATTGGTCAGGAGTTCTTCTAATCTAAATCGAGCGATATGATTGACTAATAGTTCTTAATGACATCATTAATTTAAATATGTTTATATTTGTCAATTCATCATATTGACAAATGCCTGAGAAAGTCGGTTTTTGGTTAAAAAAAAACCCAAGCGTTCAAAACGACGCCATTTTGGCCGCTTATGTCCCCACAAGAGCCACACAGAAGCCAAACCATAAGCTCTTTCCATCCAAAAGATCCCGATTCAAGATAAATTCGTGACGTTGCCACCATCAAATGATAATCCACCTCCACATCCTAGCTCCATGTAGCTCCTCAGCCAATCTCGTTAGTAACACCACCAATATCAATTTAGGTGCGTAGTTGGATTAATGGGAAGCAGATTGTTCTTAGTCCACAACTTCGCGCGTACTCGAATTCACCATCACCTATAAGTCTCTTTAGCTTTCTTTGTTTTATTCCTCGGTGTTTTAATTTCTCTGAATCTTGGTGCTCTGTTTTCATTTTGTTTTATTGATCTTGATATCCCGTTTGCCGAATCGATTAAAGTCTAGATGCACCCTGTTTGTTTTTGTGTTTGTGCAAGTTAGCACTAATAATTACTATTTGTTTTTCTCCGTTAGGTTCGTTTTTTAGTTTTAGGGTCAGTTTAAGTTTTAGTCTTTTCTTTGGTTTCTGGTAGATATTCGTTGCTCTTTTTGGAGATAAGAAACCAAGCATTGGTGTAAAAAGGTCTAAATTTGTAATAACACTAAGGTAGTGCTTTTCTCAGTGTTTACACATTTAGTTTGCCATAGTTTCTTCAAATAATGCATAATTATGCGGTAATACATTGATAGCATGCTCTTTTGGCTGTAATGCTTTATCAGTAAGTGAATGCTGAATTATGACTGTGATATCAAATGTGATTTGTTTTTTTTTCTTTTTGTTGTGACAATTCTATAACCTGCTGAACTTGAAAACTGTGGTGTTAGGTTATAACTTTGTTGCCTTTGGAACAAAGTTAATTGATGGAACCACGCATTTAATTGATGTCATTGTCAGTGTTTTAGCTATGGGAAATAGTTTTTCCTGTGGCAACATTGAAACTTTTGATGACTGTGAAGCATTGCTTGATAAATTGTTTCTGGTTTGTAGGATTCTATAATATGGAAGATTATTGAGAGTTCATTTACCAAATACAAAATATATACTTTTTAATTCCGAGATATTTAATCAGAAACAACACATATTGAACAACAGAACTCAATTCATTTTCCTTTTCTTCCTAGACCATTGATAATCACAAGAGGGGATGAAGATTCAATACAAATCTTATGCCAAATTTGCCAGATCTTTTCCTTTTCCATTCCCAGATCCACTATTTATTTCCTAAGCTAATTTTATAGATGCATTTAGTTACAATGATGGAATATCTTGATTCAAAGGAGCTATAAGTCTTATTCCTATTTTTTGTATGTAGTTTTCTTAGCATACCACAATTCAAAAAATAGTATATTATTTTATACATTTCAAATTTTATCAAACTAATTTGTAAAATTGAATATTGTGCATAGCCCGTGCATCGCATGGGTTTAACATCCAGCCTTTTTTTTTTATTTATATAAAAAAAGCAGCATACAAGAATCTGAGCAGCTCCGGGTTAAGTATTTTCCGACCCAAACTTATGAGAATGCATCAAACATTTCGCCATGTGTCTTATTAAGTTGTAATTGTAAAAATTCAAGTAAAACACTGCTAAAAGAATTTTCCGTCATTTACGTTCATAATTTCTCCACAAATATCTCAGTTTAGTTAATATATTCAAAATTTTGCTTTAGGTTTCACATAATTTTATTCCTAATAAAATTCTTTTTTTCCCCCTATTTTTCTTTTCTTGTTGTAGTACCTCTGTTTTTGACTCTAATTACCGTCCATCAATCTGTCATATGGTTCCGATAGTTAATATTTCTTTTAGTTTTGATCTGGATCCTTCATATATGGGAAAATAGTTCTCTTTATTTGGTTTTTTTGGGAGTATTGGAATTATAGAATCAACGAAAATAACAACTTCGATGTTGATGTTGATCAATAGGAGGATGATGACGCCGATTCTGAAGGTGTCGACGATTGGGTGGAAGAATTTTATTTATTTATTTTTTTTGGCCAATCTGAAGTTGAATTGCCTTTTGATGCCAAAAAATGGATGTTGCAGTCATGTTTCTTGAATCACTAAGTCCTTGTTACAAAAGTGGTGGAGTGCCGATGGCTTTACCTTGGCTGAACAATCTCTCATTAGAATAATCCCTTCTTTTATGGGAGGTTTGGAAAGCTAGGAACAAAATATACTTTGATGGTATTCCGTTTGAGAAGGGGAGAGTTATTCATGAAGTAATTGTCTCAATTCGGAACATTTTGTTTGTGCATGATTTGAAGACAAGGAATGTGGAGGAAAGGGAATTCATTGATAATGCATTTGGTATAAAGTTGCAAAAAATCCAAAGAAGGACTTGTATCTCGGTTTGTTGGAAGTCGTGGAGTAATAAAGGCTTTGTTCTTAATACTAATGGGTCGGCTATTAATGAAGAATCTGGCTATGGTTTTGTCATTAGGAGCTTTGAGGGGAACTTCCTTTATGGAGAGCATGGTTTTATTGGCTCATGTGATAGTTTTGACACAGAGGTTTATGGCCTTCTTTTTGGTGTTCGAAAATGTGATCATCTCAACTTGGAGCATGTGGACATTCAAACGGAACAACAAGGTGCTGGCCAATCTTTTGAGGAATCTAAAATTAATTCCATGGAAATATTACTTTCAATTAAGGAGATTCATAGTATTATGGAGAGGCGTTCATATGCAATTTCTCACATTTTTTGTGAAGCAAATTCAGTGGCGGACAGCTTGGCCAGTCAAGAATCACAAGGGCACTCTTGTACTTATACTAGATTGGGGGAATTGCCAAGGCATGCTCGTGGTCTAGTTCGTTTAGATCAAGTTTCATTTCTATATGTACAAGTTAGACTCAAATAGCTCTGTAATATGGTAAGTCCTAAGCACTTCCAGACTCTTTTACTTAATGGAAAATTAATAAAAAAAAGGTAGGGAGGAAGCTAAGGAACTGAATGATATATATGTCCATCTCTTGGGTAGACCCCTTGGGTGAATTATATCATTTGGCTATAACTGATCCAAAAATTCATCTCTTGGTTAGACCCCTTGAGTGTTTTTGAGTCGGTTAGAACCTGAACTTCTTTACAACCCTCTTATTTATTTTTTTTTAAAAAATTGATGGAACCACGCACTTAATTGATCTCATTGTCAGTGTTTTTGCTATGGAAAATAGTTTTTCCTGTGGCAACATTGAAGCTTTTGATGACTGTGAAGCATTGCTTGATAAATTGTTTCTGGTTTGTAGGATTTTATAATATGAAAGATTATTGAAAGTTCATTTACCAAATACAAAATATATACTTTTTAATTCTGAGATATTTTATCAGAAACAACACATATTGAACAACAGAACTCAATTCATTTTCCTTTTCTTCCTAGACCATTGATAATCACAAGAGAGGATGAAGATTCAATACAAATCTCATGCTAAATTTGCCAGATCTTTTCCTTTTCCGTTCCCTAAAATTAGTGCAAGATCCACTATTTTATTTCCTAAGCTAATCTTATAGATGTATTTAGTTACAATTATGGAATATCTTGATTCAAAGGAGCTATAAGTTTTATTCCTATTTTATGTACGTAGTTTTCTAAGCATATCACAATTCAAAAAATAGTATATTTCTTTTATACATTTCAAATTTTATCAAACTAATTTGTAAAATTGAATATTGTGCATAGCCCGTGCATCGTACGGGTTTAACATCTAGCTTTTTTTTCTTTTCTTTTTCTTTTTTTAAGCAGTATACAAGAATGTGAGCAACTCCTGGTTAAGTATTTTCCTACCCAAACTTATGAGAGTGCATCACAAGTTTCGCCATGTGTCTTATTAAGTTGTAATTGTTAAAATTCAAGTAAAACACTGCTAAAAGAATTTTCCGTCATTTACGTTCATAATTTCTCCACAAATATCTCAATTTAGTTAATATATTCAAAATTTTGCTTTAGGTTTCACATAATTTTATTCATAATCATATTCTTTTTTATTTCCCGCTATTTTTTCTTTTCTCCCTGTAGTACCTCTGTTTCTGACTGTAATTACCATCCATCGATCTGTCATATAGTTCCGATGTTTAATATTGGTTTTAGTTTTGATATGGATCCTTCATATATGGGAATATAGTTCTCTTTATCTGGGTCTTTTTTTTTTTTGGGAGTATTGGAATTATAGAATCAATGAAGACAAGAACTTCCATGTTGATGTTCATCAATAGGAGGATGATGACGCTTATTCTGAAGGTGTCGACAATTGGGTGGAAGAATTTATTTATTTATTTTTTTGCCAATATGAAGTTGATTGCATTTTGTTGCCAAAAATTGGATGTTGTAGTCATGTTTCTTCTTGATTCAATAAGTCTTTTTTCATTTTTCCCATTTTTTTGTTTAGTTTTTTTCCCCCTATTTTTGGATGTCTTTGTATATGGATTTTATTTGATATGAAATTAATATATGGGTATGCAAGTTTGAGTCTTTTAGCTTAACTTTTATTGTTGATTAACTTATCCAAAGGCTCATTCACATCTTTCAATTGGCGCTTTCAGATTTTCATGTTTTGCTTTCCATGATTCCTCAATTTGGGGTTTTCTTATTTACATGTTTTGTGTGTGCGATTCCTAAACTGGGATTTAATTATTCCATTACTGAAGATACTAATGGAATGAATATGTTGTTAGGGCTATGATTTGGACGGAATCCCCGCTAAAGTTGTTCACCCTCATTTCTTTCCAAAATTTGGTTTGAAATATTTCAAGGAATGTTAACAAGTAAAGAGGGCTGTAGACTCCACGATCATGATATCAATAAAGACAGGGTAAATCACTCTCTGCCTCTATTGCTAATCTCTTTTCTTAATAGTCGTTTGTTCATATTTGGTTCATTTACCTCATATTTTTAGATCAATTTACTGCATTTCATGAGGGTTATTATTGTGAGAATGGATTTAACACCATCGAAGGCATTATAGCCATTGGGTTTTATGCACACGACAATGGGGAGGTGTATTGACACTGATTGTTAATTTGACATTTTATTCTTTTAATTCCATTTTAAGATTCCTATAACTTGCAGAATTGAGAGCAATTTGAGGTCAAAATCCTGCTTTCCATCTTTAGGTGATGGCCATCAAGCTCAAGGGTAGAAGGATTCCGGATGCTGACTTTGTTGTTGTTGGTGTTGGAGGAAGACCACATATATCTCTATTCAAAGGACAAGTAGAGGAAGAAAAGTATAAGGTATGCTATTCCCATCCTCCTATTCCTAGGAGCATTATCTTATTTTTATAATGAAATTAGTCAAAGTTAGTTTGTGTGCATCATTCTTTAACTCTTATTTTTCCCATGATGACTAGATTCTGAAACTAATTTATTATAATGTTGCAATATAATACACAACGTACATACTAAATATTCATCTTGCATTTGAAATCCTTGAACTTTTGCGTGTACATGTATGGATGATTTTCTTTGTGAAAGGAGTTTTTGTGTAGAAGAAAAAAGATGCTTAACTTGGAGTTAGAAACCCTAATTTTCTTAAGAAAAGATTAAGTCGCCTAGAGGAAACAAACAGCTGATAAAATGTAGAGAAATTTGGTGATGTGACTCGGATAAAAAACTATGGGTGTTACTAAAACGGGTCCACCCGAAAACCCGTCCAAATAGCATCACATTTGGGACAAACAGTTTGGGTCTTTACACTTTTGGTGCAAGTTCGGTTCATGTAAGAATAAATAGAGTAAACAGTGCGGGGTTACGAGCTTAAAAATGATTTTGAGCCCGCTCGAAATCCGATTAAGGAAGTCAAATATATTTTTTTTTATAAGTGTATATAAATATATATAATGTTGGGTTTTGTTAATTGTTTACACTTTCTACCCTCTTCTCTCTTGCCTCCACCCTCATTTCTCAAATTGCCGCCCTACATCCTTCAACTACCGTCGCCACTAGCCATGTCCACCACCACGTATCATCCCCAGTTTTCTTCTTTCTTTTTTCAATCTTAAAACGCGTATTTTTCCTTCCTTCTTTACGTCTGAAGAAATCACTACTTTATAACCCCGAACTTACTCTCATTTGTTTTTCTCTATCTCTTAATCTTATCAACGTTGTGATATATCATGTTTGATTGACGGTGTCAGATTTGAAGCTTACATGGAAAAGAATGATGAGTTCTGATGCTTTGTGTTGTTTTTTTTTTGTTGGATTTTAGAATATGAATAGGTATAGAACATGATCTGGAATGCTAATGTGCATTTTATTAGTCTGGATTTATAATTGTTTTGGCAATTTATCTATTTTTTTTATTTTGATAAAAGTCTTTTAAATTTGTAAAATTGAATTTTGCGGGATGGCTTTATAGTTTCTCGAAAACTGGAAATAAATTAGAGATTATGGGATGAAAATTGGCATGCATCGGTGGTGATGGTCGAATTCCCCTACTCAAAAAATTGATTTAAAAAATAATTTGTGTGAATGAAAATCAAACCGCTTCCCCCAAACTTTTGTTCTTTTGGTTGAGTGGGGTTTTATATAGGATCGGTTTGGTTTGCTGGCAGTTTTTGTCTAGATGCAAAGCTGATTAACCCGAATCGAATAAGCTGATAAACCGCCCCGACCACCCGAATTATCACCCCTATGAACAACCAGCAAGGAATAGAAAGTTTGAACCGTAATAAAGTTGTTCTAGTTGGTGAAAAAAATGTGAGGGTTAAGTTATCTTTTCCAATATATTATTACCCTTAGAATTTACTATAATTATTTGAATTAATGGTTGTCTTGTAAAACTACCAAATCAATTATTCAATAATTATTCTGGACTTGTTGTTGTGTTTCCCACCCCGTAATCAGATACTATTCGTCAAGTTTTGATCAGATGGATTTTAACTAGACCATTTAGTAAAAACCATAGATTTTAACCAATGAATTTTCACACACACACACACACACACATTTATATATATATATATATATATAAATGTGTGTGTGTGTGTGTTTAATATTATATGTTCATATAATTTTAGGTCTTTCGTATTTCAATTATCTATTGGAAATTAATTCCATTTGGAAAGTAGAAAAAGATAAGGTTTTGTTTTTCCCAAATATTACTAGTTTTTCACTGCAAAAAAAATGACGACTTATCCACCTTAATAAATATCTTTGAACATTTGAAGGTCTCATTCTCAAAAATTGAGTAAGACATATATCAAAAGAGTTAAAATTACTTCATGGTCAAAGCAGAATTTGAACATTCGACCTTAGTAACATCACGTAAATTGTGTTGCGTTTTCTAGTTATTATTCTAAGATTACTATTCAATTAAGATATCGTGAAGCATGATGTTGAAAAGAATATGGTTTTAAATTTTATGAATTTCTTATCCTTTTTGGAAACTAGATATGAAGTAGTAATTATTAGGTTTAATATTTCTAAAATTACTATTGTACTTTTGTTTATGAGGGGTACATATTGTTGTTACCATATTTAATCTAAGAGTTAAATTTGTTACCTACATTAAAAATAAGTATAAGGATCGAAAGAGGCAAAAAGACAAATTGAGGTAAGGGTTATAGCTGATTGGTTTGAGAAAATGATTAAACATTACTTATCCGTTGTGAATACGCTTTTACACATGTTCGTTTATATTTTTGATAAAATTCAAAATCTGGAACAAAACAAATCTATAAAAAATGAATGTTTACCATTTTTATCTAGATTTGTTTTGTAATTTTACACAAACCAAACCCACAATAAACAAAATAACAAAAAAATTTTGTTTGATACTTTTATTTTTTCATTCTAAATAACAAAATAATGTATAAATTTTTTTTATTAGATGAAATTTATATTATAAATTTAAAAATACAATTGGGCCGAGGTCGTGCATTGCACGGTAAAAAACATAACAAAAAACATAAGCAGGAAAATACAAGAAAAGCAATGCGTTGCTTTAATATTTCGATAACTTTTCATTCTTTAAAACCTATTGAAACATAGACACAATAACAATTTTAATTACTGGTTGAACTAAGACATATCCATAATCCTTATTTAAGAAAGCATAATACAAACCAATTTTAATTCTTCAAAACCTATTGAAACATAGACACAAAAACAAATTACTGGTTGAACTAAGACATATCCACAATCCTTATTTAAGAAAGCATAATACAAACCACACTAATAATGCACTAACTCTCCCGATAAAATTTGATGCGTAAATTTAGATCCGAATTCATATTCGTTCCATTATGTTCACCAAGATCCACAAAAGAGGAAAAGATGGAGGAGGGATCATATTTATTATTCATTTGATCAATATATTGTCTCTTTGGATTCTCTTCGTGAATTTCTGTAGGCTTTTCTTGTTGTTGATTTATGGTCCACAACTTTTGATTAGGGGTAATTGCTGAAAAGAAGTGGAAAGGTTTCGTCAAATACTTTGATTAGGCGCACTTACAACCTCTATCTCATTTTCAATTAATGGCTTAGTCAAAGGATTAATGTTACTCCTCCAACTCTATATAACTAATCTATCCTTGTGAAATTTCTTGATGTTACAAATTTCGTGATACTAATCGATTCGAGAAAACTATCTGTACTGTGTTGGTGATACATAAGTACAACTTGACTGGTATCAACAAGGAGATAAGTAAAGTGGAGACAAGAGGAGTTGAAAATGGGAAAGAAAAGGGATGATACAAGAGAGAATGCAATCACCAAACAGACATGAAATTTCAAATGGGAGTAAGGTCACTATCACTGCAGGTATGAATTGGATTACTGGATCAAGCATTTTAGGCATCTTACTAAACTAGATTAGGATCTTTAAACTGAGTTTTTGAGTGAATTAGCTTGGTGATTGCAAGAGAGCCAGCCCTATATTTGATTTAAATTGTAAAATATAAGATCGAAAAGTGACAATATTGGAAGAAAACATAAAAGAAACTTAGACAATGAAACCGATTATCAAACATTAATATGGTTGATTTATTACTACATTCTATTCATTTTATTCATCTTATTCTCTTCTCTCTCTCTCTCTCTCTCTCTCTCTCTATGGTATTTTTAGTTAACTACTCAATTTGTTGCTCACTAATCTCATTTCCTTTATCTGACGTTTTGGAGTTGAGTTTTTTTCTTGTAAATAAAAAGAGATAAAATTACTTTGATTTTAATTGAATGATATGGCCATATGATGCACATTTTTATTTAACTAGATAACATGCCCGTGCGATGCACGTTTTTATTTAATTAGACACTATGCCCATATGATTCACGTTTTTTTTTCTTAACTAAGTATAATGCCGTATGATGTGCTAAGTGTTTGGATGATTTAAAAGCCACAAATTTTCTAAGGATTTGTGAATTTGAAACTATTTTTTTTCAAAAATTGGGACCATCTCACAGTTTGTGCATGTAATCATGTTAGTCTTCTCTAAATTTGAAACTAGTTTGTTTCATTATCATGTATATAAAATTTGTTTTATGTATAGTGGAACATGGAAGTAAAAGATCGTTCAATATGTTGTCTTCCATATAATATAGGATTCATAATTCATTTGATCAATATAATTTTCATTGGATTCTCTTCATGAATTTCTGTAACCTTTTCTTGTTGTTGATTTATGGTCACCAACTTTTGATTAGGGATAATTGCTGAAATGAATTGGAAATGTTTCGTCAAACACTTAGATTAGACACTGTTATAACCTCTTGCCTTCTCTCATTTTAAATTACTCCTTTGTATAAATGCATGCTTAGTTGAAGGATTAATGCCACTCCCCAAACTCTATATAAGTAATTTATAATAATGGGATTTCCTTTATTTGACGTTCTGAAATTGAGTTTTTTTTCTTTTAAATAAAAAGAGATAAAATTACTTTGATTTTAACCGAATGTTATGCCCATATGATGCACGTTATTATTTAACTAGATAATATTCCCGTACGATGCACGCTTTTATTTAACTAGATACTATACTCATATGATTCACGTTGTTGTTTTTTCTTAGCTAAGTATAATGCCATATGATGCGCATAGTAGATTAATTGTTTTGAATTATTTGGATGATTTAAAAGCCACTAAGCATACTATATTAATGGTTTTTAAGTGTTTGGATGATTTAAAAGCCACTAATTTCTAAGGATTTGTAAATTTGAAACTTCCTTTTTTCAAAAATTGGGACCATTTCTTAATTTGTGCGTGTCATCATGCTAATATTCTCCAAATTTGAAACTATTTTATTTCATTATCATGTATGTAAAATTGGTTTTATTATAGTGGAACTTGGAAGTAAACGATCGTTCAATATGTTGTCTTTCATATTATATAGGATTCATGATTCATTTGATCAATATTATGTCACCAACTTTTCTGTAGCCTTAGTGAATTTCTGTAGCCTTTTCTTGTTGTTGATTTATGGTCATCAACTTTTGACTAGGGATAATTGCTGAAAAGAATTGGAAATATTATGTCAAACAGTGAGATTAGACGGTCTTAAAACCTCTTGCCTTCTCTCATTTTCAATTACTCCTTTGTATAAATGCATGCTTAGTTGAAGGATCAATGTTACTTCTCAAACTCTATAGAAGTAATCTATCCTTGTGAAATTTCTTGATTTTACAAATTCAACATTCAACTTTTACAATAACGGGGTTTGTGATGGAGATTGATAATAATTGATCCGAGAAAGTTATCTGTACTGTGCTGGTGATACATAAGTACAACTTGACTCGTCTCGTCAAGGAGATGAGTGAAGTGGGCACGAGACAAGTTGAAAATGGGAAAGAAAAGGGAAGATACAAGAGAAAATATGATCACAAAATGTACATGAAATTTCAAATGGGAATAAGGTCACTCTTACTGAAAGTATGAATTGGATCATCTGATCAAGCATTTTAGGCATCTTACTAAACTAGACAAGGATCTTTAGAATGAATTTTGGAGTGAAGTAGCTTGATGATTGCCAGAGAGCCAACCCTATAATTGATTTAAATTGTAAAATATAAGATCGAGAATGAAAATATTGGATGAAAACTTAAAAGAAACTTAGACAATGAAACAGATTATCAAACATTAATATGGTTGACTTATTACCACATTCCATTCATTTTCTTCTTCTTCTTCGTCTTCTTCTCCTCTCTCTCTCTCTCTCTCAATGGTATTTTTAGTTAACTACTGAATTTGTTAGTTACTAATCTCATTTCCTTTATTTGACATTCTGGAATTGAGTTTTTTTTTCTTGTAATTAAAAAGAGAGAAAATTACTTTGATGTTAACTGAATGTTATGCCCATATGATGCCCGTTATTATTTAACTAGATACTATACCCGTATGATTCACGTTATTTTTTTTTCTTAACTAAGTATAATGCTATGATGCACATAGTTGATTAATTGTTTTGAAGTTTTGGATCATTTAAAAGCCACTAGTTTTCTAAAGATTTGTGAATTTGAAACATTTTTTTTTCCAAAAATTGGGACCATTTCTCGATTCGTGCTTGTCATCATGCTAATCTTTTCTAAATTTGAAACTATTTTATTTCATTATCATGTATATAAAATTGGTTTTATGTGTAGTGGAACTTGGAAGTAAAAGATCATTCAATATGTTGTCTTTCATATTATATAGGATTCATGATTAATTTGATCAATATATTGTCTCATTGGATTCTCTTCGTGAATTTCTGTAGCCTTTTCTTGTTGTTGATTTATGGTCACCAACTTTTGATTAGGGCTAATTGCTGAAAGGAATTGGAAATGTTTCGTCAAACAGTGAGATTAGGCGCTCTTACAACCTCTTCCCTTCTCTTATTTTCAATTACTTTTTTTGTAGAAATGCATGGTTAGTTGAAGGATCAATGTTACTCCTGAAACTCTATATTAGTAATCTATCCTTGTGAAATTTCTTGATGTTACAAATTCAAGATTCAGCTTTTATAATAATGGGGTTGGTGATAGAGATTGATACTAATTGATTTGAGAAAGCTATATGTACTGTGCTGGTAATACATAAGTACAACTTGACTCGTATCGTCAAGGAGATGAGTAAAGTGGGCACGAGACGAGTTGAAAAAGGGAAAGAAAGGGGAAGATACAAGAGAGAATACAATCACAAAAATGGACATGAAATTTTAAATAGGAATAAGGTCACTCTCACTAAAAGTATGAATTGGATTGTTCAATATGTTGTCTTCAATATTATATAGGATTTTGCAAATCGGAAGATGGAAATGTACACATTCATTCGTATGCATAGCATTTCTTCATGAATGATATATAAGGGTAATAAAGTTAAATATTACTACTGCATTTTCAAAATCTAAGTCCACTTTCTATTTGTGGTTATGTCAAATTATATTCTACTTTGTTTTCCATTGCATAATTTTCTAAAATTTCTGAAATTACCATGTGTTTTAAATTCTTCTTATAAATCCAAATACATTACTGCTTTCTGGTCGCTGTAGGTTATCAATTCAGGCCAAAAAGGAAATTTATATACCAACTTAAAACAATAAATAGTTATAAGTCAGGTCGATCGACAGGGATGATCGAAACAAGCTTTTTAATCCTAAAACTGACAGAGAAAGTGGATTCAGGTTTTAGGGGTGACAAAAACAGCCACCTACGCTGATTTTCTACTCACGTAAGTGGGTATCAAAAAACAGAACAAATAACAAGAAAGTAAAGCAGAGCTTGAAATGTGACAACTTAGGTCAGTGAGAATGTGACTTGGCTGAGTGACGAGCCTAGGGTATTCTCCTCTCTTCCTATATTGTTTTACAGTTGATGATGCACTCCTATGGTATGAAATGTGTTTAATCAGACGCTTATATATTTCTAAGTCACTGCCATCTTTCCTAGAGGTGTCTTCACATTGATTAACAAACTTTCTTCCAATTAAAGTGTTTAAATCATGCAAAGCCATTAAAAGCTGGAGTCTTAGTGATCATCCATGCCAAATAGGTATCCTCCGATCCTATTTGGAATGTTAGAGTGTTACCTCTAAGTCACCAGAAAAATTTAATCGTTCTAAATAATGCTTACACTTACGTGATTCACACAATATGCAAGCACCCGTGATTAGATGATTAGGCTAAACACAAGGTTAATTCAAATATCAAACCTGGGAACACTTACATCATCTGAATGCAATACCAAACTAAACTCACATAGAAAGAGGGATTCAACCCCATAAATAATTTTACCTACTCATAATAAATATTTAAACACAAAATCCATGAAGAATTAAATATGAAACATGATTAGAGAGCAACGAAAATACAGTAGAGATAGACTCAGACTTTTTCGATCTGCATAGGCGACTTATGCAAGTCGATTACACACTACCCTCTGATGGCCTCCATGATCAGTTGCATTGTTTCAGAGCTCTAAACTCTCTCTATACTCAACTAAATCCTAGTTCTCTGACACTATGTTGTGCTCTAATCTTTGCTACTTAGAATGGCCATCTTTTTTTCTTTTATAAAATGGGAGCATCTCTTGATCTTCACTCATATTGAAGCCACATGCCCTTAGCTATCAAGATCACTGCTTGCCCCTTGGCCTTTCAGTGTGAACTCCAGCTACATTCCTTTGTCCTTTTGCTTGATTCTCAGGACCAAATTGGCCACGTGTGATGGCTCTTGCTTGGCCTCTAAGGATTGCCTCTTTTGTTAAAGTTTCTAGCCTTAAAACTGGTCCTAAAGTTGTTTCATCCCGTCGGGTTTTCAGTTTCTGTGGTCCTCAACTTGAATCTGTACTCCAGTCCAATTCGCGAAGTTTGCCCTTTTTGCCAATTTTGCCAAGATTTTCCACCATATTTTAATTTATCCCTTGATCAGAGGAAAGTACAAAAATAACCTAGAAGTGTACAGTTCTAGCTAAATATACTATTAGACAGGGAAGAAGACTAACAATAATACTATTACACATGTATGTTTGACACTTATCACTCGTATTAAGTGGTTGCCTAATTAATTAAGGATAAAATAGATTTGTTTTATTTTTTTTATTTTTTAAGAGAACTAGGACGGTACCTGGTAGGCATCCTCCCGATTTTATTAATAATCAAAGAAAGTGTGCAGCGGCAGTACTTAAGACTTACCCAAAAGAAAAGACACTGCGTTACAAAGATTTATCTACTAATCTCATGGTAGCTCTGCTTGTGATAACTAAGAAGTTGCCTCACAAAGATATTCTATAATCTCATGGCATCTCTTTTCATGAATAATATAAATTAAAACTAAGAAAGTGCATTGCAAAGGTTTAACAAAAACGGTGTAAATCACAAAGGGGGAGCACCGTTTTTGTCGTCTCTGTAAATCAGCTTTGTGTAAATCAGCTTCGCAACCATACTAAGAACTTCCAAATTCGAGCTCTGAAGGTCAAGTTATGCTCTCTGGAATTTGAGAGATAGTTGCTGAAGTCTGCAGATTTTATTTATCAGTTCTGACAATAGATATTCAACTACATTTTTGGCCTTTGAAACGCCTGAATTTGGAGAAACGTTCTTTATGACAGAGTTGGCTCTCTCTTTGAGCTTTGAAAAGCTATAAAGAACGTCCAAATCCGAGTTTTGGAAATCAAGTTATGGCCTCTGGAAGTTGGCCGTATGTTGCTGAAGTTTCTGCAGACTTGATGACAGTTCTGATAACTGAATTTCAGATGTCATTTTGGTCATTTTCTGAACTGAATTTGGAGAACTCATCTTTATGACAGTTGGAACCCCTTATTTCAGCTTTACAATGGTACCTTCAACACTTAAATCAGAGCTACGGATTACAAGTTAAGGCATCCGGAAAATGACTGCTTGATGCTGAACTCTGCACAGTTTGGATTCAGTTCTGATAACCGAAATCCAACTGCAATTTTGGCCCCTTTGTCATCTGAATATGGAGAACTGTTGCTCATGGCAGTTGTAGCTCTCAGTTGGGGCTTCGCAAGTGTATGTTGATCATTCTAAACGGAGGCTCCTAGGTAAAGTTACGGGTCTTCAGACTTCTTCAACCCGGCCAATATGTGAAGTTTCAGCAATTTTATAGTATTTTGCTCTATTTTCTACTCTTTTGATGTCATTTACTCATAAAACATAAACATGAGAAATGTGCACTTTTAATTCAATAAATCCCCAAGAAATGAGTTAAAACGAAAGAAAAATCATGTGAAATCCTATCAGATAGCGACTATGTTCGCTTCTCATCAGTAATTCCCAAAAGTTTAGATATTTTAAATTAAATTAATTAATTTTCAAACTAATTATTGATAACAGTAAATCATATCTCTAAAATATCTCCAATTAAAATATGGGATTCAAATTTGAAATCATGTTAAAAAAATTAAGAAAAAAATGGGAAGAATTAATGGACCAGATTAATCACGTTCAACATCCAATTCTAATCAATTAATGCTAACAAATCTTCCCCCAGGAAATTCGAGCGGAATTAAGAAAAAAAATCAAACAAAAATTAATGCATTTAATTATCCCCCGCCGAAACGAATGCATCGGATTGTAGTTGGCTACAAAAATGTTGCCATGGACATGATTAGCTCTCTATATATATTTATATATATGTATGTATGTATATATATATATATATATATATATATATATATATATGAGACCATAAGAGAAATGCTATGGTGACAACAAGTGAACATATGAGACCATATATGTATATATATATACAAGTTTTTTCTTTCTCTGTCTCTCCACAAGTTTTTTTATCTATATTTATTTTGTAGAAAAGCCAGTAATATCTTTAATCGCATCTTTGACATGAGATTTCTTTGTCTGTTTGCAGGCCTTGCTCTATTCTCTTGATGTAATTAAGATTCAAGAGGCTTACACTCTGCTGGCAAAAGATGAGGTTAATTTACTTCCAGACTATTAAAGAAGGAGCGGAATATCCCATTTCAGATTGATTTTCTGGATTGTAGTTTTTTTTTTTTTTTGGATATTTGGAATGTATTGAAGTAGGGTCTGATAGTGATTTTACAAACATGTTTAGACAAATAAATTTTTTTTTTTTCACAAACAATGGTGCTACACAGTAGGACAAAAAAAAGTACCATTTTAAATTTATGAAGGTTTAAAATTTTTGAATCATAAGAATTATAATTTCGTAACAAGTAGTTTTCAATTTGTCATTAATGATGTTTTTTCTATGGATAGGACTGAATGATTGATTTGATGTACTTCTTGATTTTGTGCTTATGCAAGTGGAGTTATGCCTTATGGAGAATCATGAGTTTAATGGAAAACTAACAACCAGTTTTTTTTAGTTTAGATCTAATGGCAACGATGCTGTTTTATTTTTCGCTCACCTTTAATGAGTATTGTAGAAAAGCGTTGTTGATAATGGAAATGGTTTATTAATTTGTCTAAACGTTTATACAAAATATTGAAAAATGTTACTGATAATAATAATCCATGATAGATACAAGTATTCAGTAACTTGATTAGAACATAGACGATACTAAAAATTTGCAGGGTACCTTGGCTTCTTTACTTCTTTTTTTTTATTAAGGATAATTATTGGTCCACCTTACGGGAAGGATATGTATGATTGCATTATTGCTTAGATTTGATAACTCGTGCATGCTTTTTTATTTATTGATGAATCATATTAGAGAAAAATTACCCTAAACGCAACCTTGAAGACGGTGAATGGCCAATTGCTTATTTATTGATACGATTATGCATGCAAACTAATAATAAGGAGAACGGAAAATTAATGATTCAACACAAAATTTTAACTTTCCATCCTACTGATTCGAAGCCAATAATTTTCTTCTTAACGAGCTAACATCATCATTATTGATTCAATCAACTTTATTCTGAATACATTTTCAATCCATGAAGTTTGACAAGAATTTCTTTCCGACCCCAGTTTCTCTGCGACGCTAAATGCCATAGATGGGAACCCAACAATCCTATTTCATGTAATGCGTCGAAATTGCGACACAAACATTACACCTCCATGTACTACAAATCGCAGCTTAGCTTTCTTATTCATAATTCACACCCGAAGTTCAAATAAATAAATCAGGCTTGACGCTAAGTACGGAGTTTCTCAAACAGAGAAGAGAAGCAAATAGATCGTTCAATGAGGCCAATCCCAAAATCTATTTGCTATATACACGTCAAACATAAAAATTTCTAAGTTGTACGTTCATGTATTTTAGTGACTCCACGTAATATAATTCGGGAAGCTAACATGAGTCAAATAGTTACATTGACGCATTGAGCTTTAGAAAAAGTTATACCTGATTGAATTGATTAAAAACACAAAAGGAAAATAAAAAAAAAAAAGAAAGAAAACAAGGGTCTATGGTGTTTTAATTTCTGGGACGGATGAGTAAAATTCTATAAATTGGTTATTTATGGGTGTAGTTTTTTTTTTTTTTTATAATTTTAAAAGGACCCCTACGGACACATAGATCTATTCAAATATCTACATGAAAAGTTTACATATTATGAAGTATACACATTTTTTCTAATTGCATATTATCTAAAATAATTGATAAAAAGTATATTTATATATCCCATGTATGTTTACCTATATCATATCATGACATTACTATTTTTTTAAAAAAATATATACGTAAAATAGTACTAAATGTTAATTAATCCATATGTGTAACATCTACCCTGCACATCGTGTGGGTAACATCTAGTAATTTAACTATAATTAATATAACAGTAAAAACATCACATAATATTCCTCGCTAACATTGTGTTTGTATAAGTTTTTCATATCTACAACATCAGTCAGTGATATTTTCAACGAGTAACTTGTTGTCTTTATCATTCATATTCATAAGATTGCCTGATTGCCAATTGTTCATTAATTATGTCGATCATGCATACTTACTTTATTTGAGGTGTTAAAAACGCCTTTAACTATAATGATTATATAGTGAACACGGTTCACCATTTTTGGTACACTCGTTATGTGCGTACACGCGCTCCTTTTGACAGATATAATTAATTATTTGATAAATTAATTATAGAAATAATTCTAGCGTACAATATGGACCATATTCTTCTCTAAAAATTAGGATTAAATTTATTCAAAATTAAAATTATGTATGTGCATCATAATATGGTTAAGATTCATAATACAATCCTATCTACTTTATTTTTTCTATAAAACTAAAATCTTCCACCGTAATTTATATTCATCATTTCATAAACAAATTTCATTATTTTATAGTTGGATGTTCATGATAATATTCATACAATTTCATTTTCTATATATGGTGACATCATATTCATACTCATTTCAAACATAATTCACGATGATTACGGGCAAATTTCACCATTCAAAAGAATATAAAATTTAAATATTATATTTTAAATATACAATTTTCATCACCATAGGTTACGATGTTCAAAATTAATTTACCTATGGTTGATATGAAAAGGAAATTATGATTGGTTAGGATAAATGCTCATATAAAATTTACTCACTGTTCATACAATACAAGGAACTAATAATTGTTCATAACTATAAGATATAATATTCATAATAAATTTACACATTATTCAGATTTTACATATAAATTGTAATACGAATTTATTTGGGATAAGTATTTTTCAAACACCAAAGATGAGAAATTAATGACTGTGAAAAGTGTTTTTCATACTTTCGTTACCCAATAATACTACTTATATTCAAGATATCACACAATAATATTCATGATATATTTTATAAGAAATCATCGTACTTATACATTTCCATGATGATTAGTCACAATTTTCATAAATATGCTGCCCAATATTCAGTACAAGTTGTTAAGGAAACTTTTAAAATAGGTTTAATCTACATGGTTGATTTGGAGATAGAAAGGAAAAAAATCAAATTAATTATAGAAACAATTAATTCTTGAGAGAAAAAAGTGGAGAAATTGAATCAAGTAAGGAAATGATTAATTTGATCAGATGTGCGTGAGAAAATTTTAAATCAAATTATAGAAATTCACTCTATAATCAGGAATCTTGCAAAAATTATGCAAGGCAAGGCTAGCCACCGATAACAACTCTTCTAGGGAGATTAATGCAGCTGCGCAACACAAGGAAGGTTGAGGAAAATGGTGATCGTGTAGCACCTATTTGCAAAAGAAGGATGCTTAGACATGTTTGGGCACCAAAACTTTTGAACACGGCTATTTTTGCTAGGGGATAGAATGACTCATTGTCAGGAAAGTTTGGCCAACAAACGGAGGTTTCAAGGTGCAATGAATTCATGTTAATAGACACAACTAGCCAGGTACATTATCTAAACTCCAACTTGAATGTGCATTTTATTGAGAGCCTCTTTTTTCATGAGTATCTTATCCTGGAACTGTAGAGGTATAAACAATGCCTCTATGAAGCATTTTATTAGTAGATTATGTAGGCATTATAAACTTTCTATTTTGTTTTTACGGAAACTAGGGCAAAAACTAGTTTTATAGATGTATGGCAGCAGACTACCTCTTTTAGGAACTCTTTTGTAATTGATCCAGTAGGATCTAGTGGTGGTCTGGCCTTATTTTGGTTAGATGGAGTGCAACTTTGTATAGTATTGCAGAATTCAAATTTGATAGTAGCAAGGATTAAGAAACCCTCTGGTGCTAAATGGTATGGCCTGCCTTGTCGTCAAAGTAGAGCTGAATTTTGGACCCAGCTCAACACCAATCTCAGCAGTCTAAACTATCCAGTGATAGTTTTAGGAGATTTTAATAAAGTCACTAGGCAGGAAGACAAGAATGGTGGAAGATTAGTGAGGGACTAGGACACAAGGCCAATTCAACAGTTCCTAACTCGGAATTACTTGGAAGAACTTACTCACACAGGATGTTCGTATACTTGGAATAACAAGAGACAGGATCCAGACTCAATCTTTGAAAGGCTTGATAGAGCTTTTATCAATAGACAATGGTTTACTTGCTCTCCTAAAGCAGTTATCCAAAATCTGCTTATTATGATGTTTGATCATGCACAAATACTTGTAAAACTCAAAGATAAGAAGGAAAAACCGAGGCATAAAAAATTTGAGAAATTCTGGTCCAAATGTCATAGATCCAAAGAACTAATTCACAGAGCTTGGACCCAGGGTACATTACAGATTATTAATCAGCAGGAGAAGGTTTCTTACCAACTGAAATCTAGCCTCATCAGCCTTCACAACTGGAGCAAGGAACACTTAGGCAACCTTGACAAATTGGTGATCAAACTCACAGATCAACTAGCATCCTAGCAACTGCAATGGGAATCCAACCCGCATAATCGCCACCTCTCCTCCCCACTGGAAAATAAAAGGCAGGAACTAGAAGAGACCTAACAACTCCAGCATAATTATTAGAAGCAGAGAGCAAAACTGATATGGCCTTTACAAGGTGATCGGAATACCAAGTTCTTTCATAAGTGGGAAACCAGAAGAAAAGGAAACAATTGGATTACTGAGCTATGTAATGAGGAGGGTCACTGCTTACAAAAACCTAAGCAAATTTCAAATATGTTACAACAACACTTTGAAGGAATCTATTCTCTAACACAAGATGCTGCATTCTGTTCCAGTGATTCTCCTTTTTTGGGACAGCTATTGCAGAATTTCCATGAGGTTCTCTCGCCTGAGCAAGCTGAATCCATAGCTTAACCCTTTAGTGCTCCTGAACTGTGGGCAGCTGTCAAACAAATGTCTCCTTGAAAGGCACCGGGACCTAATGGGATGCCTGTTGGTTTCTACAAAACATACAAGCACATCATTGGACAGCATGTTGAACACACCATTCTGGATGCCATTAACCACCAGCAGTTCCCTAAGGAATGGAATCAAATTAGCATGGTCCTCATTCCAAAAGAACTCAATCCAGCTACTCCCAGTGATTTTCGTCCAATCAGCCTTTATAATGTCAAATACGAAATCATTACAAAGATGATAACAAATAGACTGAAATCCATCATCCCGAATCTCATTGATGAGAGTAAAAATGGCTTTGTCCCTGGTAGAAATTCAGTGAGAACATCGTACTTGCTCATGAAGTGATAGAATGCATTAAGAAAAAGGAGGGAGACTTGGGACTGACTGCTATCAAGTTGGACATGAGTAAAGCTTATGATCGTGCTCTTGGTCTTTTCTTGAAGCAGCTCACTGCAGTTGGTTTTTCATCAAATTGAGCATGTTTTGTGTCACTACTGTCACTTATTCCATCCAATTAAATGGGGGAGGGCCTTCCATATTTTACACCAAGGAGGGTCTTAGACAGGAATGCCCACTTTCTCCTTATCTCTTCATTCTATGTCAGCAAGTATTACCTTCAGCAATTAGGGTAAAATTCAAACCTTCCCGAGACTAGGGATTAAGGTTAGCAGGAATGCACCTCGAATTACCCATTTAATGTATGTTGATAACAACTTATTTTTAATAGAATGCAAGGAAACCTCCATCCAGGCATTAGCAGGCTTGATTGAGGCCTATGCTGCATTCTCGGGGTAGAAAATCAAGTACTAGAAGTCTTCAATCCTATTGAGCTCAAACACTTATCCTTCTATGAGAAGTCTCATCCATACAACTACCAAGATTACTGAGCAAGTACTTGGGCCTATCCTTAGATTTCAAGGAAAAAAAAGTGTGATTTTTAAAGACTTCACAGCAAGATTGTCTAACAAGTTTGCAGACTAGAAAAAAAAGCTCCTCACGTTTGCCGGAAGGGTTACCTTAGTAAAGTCCACACTTTCAGCCATGTTAGTCTATCCAATGGGAGTTTTCAAACTCCCGGCATCCACTCTACACACAGTTGACAGTATTATTGCCAATTTTATTTGGAAAGGAGACGCCTAGACTGAAGGGATTCATTAGAGATCATGGAAAAAGATCAGTAAATCAGTTTTTTAGGGTGGATTGGGATTAAAGGACACTAAGGAGTTCAATTAGGCATTATTGGCAAAACATGCCTGAAGATACTTTCTCAACCGGAATTCCTAATTTCCATACATCAATGGAATCTTCAACAATCCAGCAAGAGCTTCATAGAATGATAAACATCTTTGGTTGAAAACATCACTTAGCAATTACACGGTACAATCTGGATACAACATTGCATTGAATGTTGGTACTCATCACTTGCACCAAAATCATCAAGAACAATAGAGAGAAACTCATGATTGGAAGAAATTATGGAAATCTGGAATGCAACCCAAGCATAAAATGCTTTTTTGGCGGGCAGTTCTGAATGCTTTGCCATCCAAAGAGGGGTTGCAAAAACAGGGAGTACAAGTGGATCTCATGTGCCCACGTTGTTTCACCCATATGGAGGATAACTTGCATCTCTTCTTCTAGTGCCCAATTTCTCAGGCAGTATGGAGCTTTGCTTATGTCAAATTCCAGTCCATTCTAAATGGGAATGCCACAACACTTCTTGAGTGGTTTATTTAGTGGATGCAGTCCTCTCCTTCACCGGAAGACATAGATTTATTCCTTTTGATATTCTAGAGAATTTGGTTGGACAGGAATGACAAAGTGTGGCGATATCAGAGTGTAGATCCCGTGATCTCCTGGCGACTCATCCAACAAGAATACATTCAACACAAACCTGATTTACAGAGATAGAAATCCCTCCAGGCGTTAAATCATCAAGCCAATTTGCCTATGAGATTGACAGGTCATTAGGCAGCGATAGTATTTGATGGTTCCTTCCATCCCATAACCAGAAGAGCAGCAGCGGCATGGAAAATAGCCTCACCAATGGGACAACTCATTCAAATTAAATCTGTCCAGCTCTCACCGCTGTCAGCTTTTCAAACTGAAGCTATGACATGCCTTATGGCTCTCTAACAAGTTTCAGATTTTGGCCTACTAAGCATTGTCATCCATACGGATTGTGAACTATTGGTAACGAATCAGTGGTCGGACTCTCTCCCCACAGAGTCTCACGATTTAGTAATTAAGTTACGTCTATTAAAGTCTACATTTTAATCTTGTACTTTAATTAAAATTAGTAGGAATGATGTCCATGATCTTCATAATTTAACTTATGCAAAACTACAATGTAATAGTATAGGTACTTTGAATTAATATACCGGTACCGTTTACAAAAAAAGTATATGATTTTTGTCCAAAGGTATTTTGTGTTCATAATTTATGGATAAAGTATCTAAACCGTCATCATGTTTTGATTTTGGAAAACCTACAAATTTTCTTCCAAGTTACGAGAAACTCCGTTATAGTATGTGACCTTTTTGCCCTCAAAAGTAATGACAATTTAAGTTAATTTTATTTTCTAAATTTGAAAATTTAAAACTTCTTTAAGGTTCAAACTTTTATCAAACGGTTTTTGTGTTCCTTTCTTCTTTTTTTTTTTCTCTTCTCTAAGCTTTAATTCAACTTTCTTTCTTCGGTTTGTAAAACAAACAGTTACCCGAATTAATTTTTTTACATTGATAAATATTAATTATTTCCATTTCTAATTTCATTTCTATTTATTTTCCCATCTTTTAATTAATTTATTTTTTAAATATTTTTTACCCACCATCATTATTCCACCTCCATTTTATTTATCAATCTTTTCTGCATGATAATTATTTCCATCTTTTCCTCCTTTCAATTAGAATTTTAATGCATGTGAGGCAATTCAAAAAATTCCCAAACTGCTGTGTGTGTGTGTGTGTTTTTTTTAGAGTAAAAAGAATTCTCTCTCTTATTGAGAGTGTTCTCTCTCCCCTTAGGCGGGAGTTGGTCTTTGTTCTTTCGAGCTGAAAGTTTTCAAAAATTTTCAAATTTTAAAATTAAAAAATAAAAATAAAAATAAAAAGAATTTTTGAAAAACTTTTCAAAAAAGATTTTATGATTTTGATCTGAAACTACAGTACAATGTAACTTCGCATTAAACATAAACCATTATAAGAAGTGTTGCAATGTTCTTTTAATGTAACTGCCCCCCAAATTGAAACAGTCAACCCCTCTTTGCCCCATTTCTTTATTTCTTTCTCCACCGTTTTTGACACTTGGCTTTTCTTACATTTATTATACAGGACGCTTGACTGGTCTTGTACTGGGAATCGAAGAGGAATTCACTGACTTGTAAGGGTAGTGAAATACCAAAATAACAATGGAGAGAGAAATTGTGGAGCGTTTCAGATCTTTATCTCTATCAACAAAGGAGAAAAAGGGTCGAGATTTGGAGAAAATTTACTTATATATATGTCAAAAAAATTTTGAAGAATAAAATAGATCTAGGATTTTAATTCTGGCCAAAACTGATTCTTTCACGCTCCAAACACGCGAAAATAAGTAAAATCGTATTTTAAAAATGCTAAAAAAACATTTTCAGTTTATTTTCAAAACGTTAAATTGTCTAAAATTAATTTAAAAATTTATTTTCAATATATAGCTTTTCGGGTTTTTAAAACGCTAAAGCTTTTTCGCGTTTTTGAAACATGAAATAGAATAATCGCATTTTCAAAACGCTATTTTTGGTTTCCCTTTTTTAATTCCATTTTTTTTCTTTCTTTTTTCCCCGATCAATTTGTGCAAATAATAATATAATTTTTTTAATTCCATTAATAGAATTCGCGTTTCACAAACGCGAAGTTTTAATTTAATTTTTTGTTTTCGCGTTTTCAAAGCGCGAGAAGATTAGAAATGTCCAGTTTTTAAACCCTACACATTTTTTTTTCCACAAATTTGGGTCTGAGCCACCCTAAAGTCAAGCACCCCGAGATCTGGGGGATAAACATACAAAGAAGGGCTGTGAGAAAGGAAATCAGAGCGTCATCGGCAAGATCTTTGGTTAGAAACTAATGAATTATTACGCGGTGAAGAGTGCTATGGAAAAGGCTTGGCGACAGAAGGGTTTGGTGAAAGTAGAAAAAATCCAAGCCAACACTTTTCAATTCATTTTTGCTAGATCTGATGAAAGGGATGCAGCCTTGAGACAGCAACCTTGGTCTTTCGATGACCACTTAACGGTCCTACAAAAATGGGTTGAAAATATGGATTATAATTTGGAAATCTTTAATTTTATTCTAGTGTGGAGCCAGATAATGAACGTAAACTGTAAATCGTAAATAGTTGTATAATTACTTTTACGGTTAGGGTTTTAGGTCAACTTAATATGTATAAATATGTTATACCGGCATCAATATAATGGTGATTTTACCATCATTTATTTTCTATATGGTATCAAGAGACTAGGTTTCTTTACAAACCCTAAACTCAAGTTTTCAGCCGACGATTCCACTTTTTTTTTTTCTGGCCATCTCTCCTTCTTCAGCGATGGCTGACAAAACCAGTGGCCCTTCTTCCTCTGTCGTGGCTGATTCCCGATCGCCGTACTACGTCCATCCGTCCAATCATCCGGGCATGATTTTTGTAACTCAACCGTTGATTGAAACCGATGATAACTATTTTACTTGGTGAAGTAGCTTTCTCAATGCTCTTCAATCCAAGAACAAGGTGGGCTTTGTTGATGGAACCATCACCCAACCTGCTGCTGCTTCGGAAGAGTTGCTGCCTTGGATTCAATGCAAATCCTGGCTTCTCAACTGTGTTTGCAAGGAGTTGCAAACTGAGGCCACCCACACTCCCACGGTGAAAGATATTTGGGATGATTTTGCTGAACGTTTCACGCAGGGATTATCTCCCCGAATTTACGAATTGAAACGCTCCATCGCCCTTCTTCAGCAAGAAAAGACGCCGACGTCCACATACTACGGCAAACTCAAGGCCGTGTGGAGTGAACTGAAGAATCTCCGGCCCTTTCCTGCTTGCACTTCCGGTGGGTGTACGTGCAACATCAACAACCAGCTGCAAACTATGTATGAAGAAGAAAAGGTGTTTGATTTTCTCATAGGCCTTGATGAAACGTATAAAACAGTTTGGTCCACCATCCTTAGCGTTGATCCGCTGCCTTCCTTGGGCTGTGCATATGCCATTGTTTCCGGCGACGAAAAACAGAGAAGACTTGCTGATTCCCGGATTCCTGTGATTGAAGCAGCAACCTTGGCGGTGCAAACATCTGCTCCCCGACGTGATGCCCGTGATTCTGGTAGAACGAAGCCTCCCTGCAGTCATTGAGGACAATCGAATCATGCCAAAGAGAGCTGCTATGAGTTGATTGGCTACCCAGCTGGATGGAGACAACCTTGGCAGAAGCGTGAGTCCCAGCCACGACTTCGTTCTTCTCCTGTTCCAATTTTGTTGCCGCCACCGATCAGCCACCGGCATCTCCTGCTGCTGTACCTCTGACGTTGTTCTCCGCTGCTCAAGTCCAGCAGTTGTTCCAGATGCTTGGTCAACAGGTGCACACTGATGCTGCGTCCAAACCATCCACCACCAACCAGCTCTCCTCGACGGGTAAGCACACTGATTAGGCATGCGATTCGGGTACTACCGATCATGTCTCTAATCAATTGCAGTCAATGACAGATGTAGCTATTCCCCGTGATCATATTTCTATCCAAATTCCTAATGGTGCACAGGTTCTCTCCCGTTCAACTGGTTGGCCGGGTTAAGCTTAATGATACACTTACCCTTGATAATGTTTTGGGTGTTCCAAATTTTCAGTTCAATTTGATCTCTGTCAGTCGTTTGACTCGCGACTTGAACTGCTTCTTTACATTTGGACCTGATCTCTTTTTTATACAGGATTTCAGCTCAAGAAAGCTGATTGGAATGGTTAGAGTACGTGATGGATTATACTACCTTGAACTGATGCGGTCCGGTGGTGAACGACGCATCCTTTCTGCTAGCAAGGGTCACACAGCGACTTTGTAGCATCGTCGTTTGGGACACTTACCGGTTACTCGTCTTTCTTTGATTCCTAGTATTTCTGTTACTTTTAATAATGCCAGCACACCTGTATGTGATGTTTGTTTTCAAGCTAAACAAACTCGTTTACCATTTCCTTTGCATCAAAATTCTAGTTTGAACAATTTTGATTTAGTGCATTGTGATATTTGGGGACCATATGCCACTCCTTCTAAATCTGGCGCTCATTATTTTCTTACACTTGTTGATGATCATAGTCGGGCAACCTGGGTTTTTCTCATGCGTTCCAAGTCTGAAACAAAACGCTACTTATTGTTATTCTTTAACTGGGTGCATACACACTTTAATGCCAAAATTAAAGTTTTCCGTGCCGGCAATGGTCTTGAATTTAGTCATTCTACCTTGTTAACCCATTTTCTTGATCATGGTATTGAAAAACAAACCAGTTGTCCCCATACCACTCAACCAAATGGTGTAGTTGAGCGCAAACATCGACATCTTTAGAGGTAGCTAGGGCTTTGCGTTTTCAGGCAAATTTATTTGTTAGTTTTTGGGGGGAA
Organism: Oldenlandia corymbosa var. corymbosa; assembly: GCA_949775105.1. Lineage (NCBI taxonomy): Eukaryota > Viridiplantae > Streptophyta > Magnoliopsida > Gentianales > Rubiaceae > Oldenlandia > Oldenlandia corymbosa. Next base: position 6,936,391 of record OX459123.1, read on the forward strand.
TGCATACTTACTGCTGCTTATTTGATTAATCGCGTGCCTCTCTCTGTGCTTCACAACAAAACCCCATATGAAATTCTTTATGGCCATAGGCCGTCTTATGATGATTTGCGTAGCTTCGGTTGTTGACAAGCCGTCGTCACATTATTCAAATATTAGTTACCTACTTAATACAATTACTAGCAGGGTCGATCCCAAGGAGAAGGATTACTAAGTACCAGGTTAAAACTATTTCTTATTATTATTTAGATTAACAATTTATCAATTTTAAACTATCCTAAACCTAAAACTATCAATTGCATTTATTTAAAGATATAAATAAGTAAAAGAAAAACCTAGGGCAAAGGGTTCACCAACCGACTGTTCAGTTTAATTTAATCTATAGATATGTGACTTTCGACTCTTATTAATCTCACGACAATTCACCAATTTAAAAATTATACACTCTCGTATCATAACCCTCTTACTTAAATTAATCCTACGACTACTCTCGTGACTATAGAGATTAATAAAAGCACATTAAGAACTTTGGAATTACTAGTCACAAAGGCGGTGTTCCTACTCTCGTGGCCCACTTTCTAAGTTTAATATTCCTACAAACTAATACTAGTCTTCCACTCTCGCTACTTCAGCTAGCACCTTAAAGCATGCAAATATTGATCAGGTATTCACATGGATAAAAAACAAGAATAATAAATATTAATTAATAAAAAAATCACAATCATAACTTAAATTAAATTAAATAGTACAGCGACTACATCCAAAACCCTAGATTAAATAATTTAGCTACACATTATCTTAAAAATAAATAAAAACAAAAGAACCCGAAACGAAAAATCAAATTCAATGCTGCCCGGCTTCTCCTGCGCGTGCCCCTTCCAATGATGTGCGTAGATGGATGTTGGACGTGAGGTGGTAGGAATTCGGTTGTGAGGCGTGGAGGTGTGAAGGATGATGGAGTTAGTTTTGGAGTTTTGTGCGTGAGAGAGGCTAGTGGAATGAGGTGATGGAGAGTTGATGATGATGATTAAGGTGTGATGGTGATGATGTGCGAGAATGGAGGCTACTAGTTTGGTTTGGTGCGTGGAAGGTGGGGGAAGGTGATGAGGCGTAGATGGTGATGGAGGCGGCGGGGTTGGTTAAAAAAAAATAAAACCCTAATCTTCCTTTTATAGGCTTTCGTCAAACTCTATTTCTTCAGGAATAAGAAAGTTATTTTTTTTTCAAGTCAATTTAAATTAAAACTCCTCCAACTCTTCAAGTGCTTCAATTTCTTCCTTGTCATTTTATCAAATCTTTAATTATCCCTTTGAGTTGCTTTTATCTTCATTTTAGCCCAAAATTTCAACAATCCCTCCATTTGAGTACAATTCCTATAATTAAAGATAAAATCACATAAATAGCATATTTGTACTCAAAATATATTACTCACAAATTAGGGATATAATAAATAGGTAAAATATATAAGCATATCAAATACCCCCAAACTTGAATTATTGCTTGCACTCAAGCATTTCCAAAGATTAAAACAAATAAAAACAGTTAATTATTTAATTTTGGCGGCCTCAGAGATTCAATTATCTTATAACACAAAGACCTCGGCTACCTATAATATGCACTACCTAACAAAATGCAAACCATAGCTACTTTTAGCCCCACGCTTGTGTGTGTGTGTGTCATTCGTTTCTTAGGGACATCACTTTACATTTAATATAGAAAATAAAAGCTCTACTGCAAATATTCCATTTTACTTTAACAACAGACTCACATTTCATACCATATTTCAATGCAATGGACCACCAGACATACTATGAAGTAAAAGGACTTATCTCATAGACAACCTATTCCCCGTCATAACCCATTCTTCGGTCCATGCGGCTTTTCTTTAGGACTCTTTCCAACTCAAGCCACTACCCAGAGTATTTTTTCACTCCTATACCTAGTGCCTCAACAACTTAGGGCAGTCTACATATCTATTTTTCCTCACCGGGCCTGAGGACTCTCCGCTCAGGTTGCCAATTCCTCACCCCTCAATAGAGCTAGCATCAACATTGAATGCTCTTCCTTTTCTCCCTCATTAAATTTAACCTAACCTCAGAAGCATCCGCCAACACCCCTCCCCCAAACTTACTTAACACAAAGTGTCAAAGCAATAAGGTTTTTTAAGGCTGATATTGGGTTAATGCCTTGCTTTTCCTTCACAACATGATGGGTTCCACATACAAATCATATAAGTACCAGGTTAAAACTATTTTTTATTATTATTTAGATTAAGAATTTATCAATTTTAAACTATCCTAAACCTAAAACTATCAATTGCATTTATTTAAAGATATAAATAAGTAAAAGAAAAACCTAGGGCAAAGGGTTCACCAACCGACTATTCAGTTTAATTTAATCTATAGATATGTGACTTTCGACTCTCATTAATCTCACGACAATTCACCAATTTAAGAATTATACACTCTCGTGTCGTAACCTCTTACTTAAACTAACCCTATGACTACTCTCGTGACTATAGGGATTAATAAAAGCACATTAAGAACTTTGGAATTACTAGTCGCAAAAGTGGTGTTCCTACTCTCGTGGCCCACTTTCTAAGTTTAATATTCCTACAAACTAATACTAGCCTTCCACTCTCGCTACTTCAGCTAGCACCTTAAAGCATGCAAATATTGATTAGGTATTTACATGGATGAAAAACAAGAATTAATAAATATTAATTAATGAAAAAGTCACAATCATAACTTAAATTAAATTAAATAGTACGGCGGCTACATCCAAAACCCTAGATTAAATAATTTAGCTACACATTATCTTAAAAATAAATAAAAACAAAAAAACCCAAAACGAAAAATCAAATCAATGCTGCCCGGCTTCTCCTGCGCGTGCCCCTTCCAATGATGTGCGTAGATGGATGTTGGACGTGAGGTGGTAGGAATTCGGTGGTGAGGCGTGGAGGTGTGAATGATGATGGAGTTGGTTTTGGAGTTTTGTGCGTGAGAGGGGCTAGCGGAATGAGGTGATGGAGAGTTGATGATGATGATGATTAAGGTGTGATGGTGATGATGTGCGAGAATGGAGGCTGCTAGTTTGGTTTGGTGCGTGGAAGGCGGGGGAAGGTGATGAGGCGCAGATGGTGATGGAGGCGGCGGAGTTGGTTGAAAAAAATAAAACCCTAATCCTCCTTTTATAGGCTTTCGTCAAACCCTATTTTTTCAGGAATAAGAAAGTTTTTTTTTTGAAGCCAATTTAAATTAAAACTCCTCCAGCTCTTCAAGTGCTTCAATTTCTTCCTTCTCAATTTATCAAATCTTCAATTATCCCTTTCAGTTGCTTTTATCTTCATTTTAACCTAAAATTTCAACAATCCCTCCATTTGAGTACAATTCCTACAATTAAAGATGAAATCACATAAATAGCATATTTGTACTCAAAATATATTGTAAAAATCACAAATTATGGATATAATAAATAGGTAAAATATAAGCATATCAGTTGTCTGTGCTATGCTCATTCTTCAGGTAAACCCCGTGATAAATTTGCTTCTCGAGGGCATACGGGTATTTTTGTTGGTTATCCCCATGGTCAAAAGGGGTATCGGGTTTATGATTTTGAGCATAAACTCATTTACACTTAAAGAGATGTCATTTTCTTCGAAAATATTTTTCCTTCTGCCTCTGATTCCTCTATCCCACCACCCGCCCCTCCTCCGACCTTGGACCATTCCACATATTTTGTCGATGATCCTCTTCCCTCGGTGGAGTCACCCATTTCCCCTAGTCCCTCTGATCCTCCTAACCCTTCCGCAGATTCTCGTGTGCCCGATTCTCCATCCCCTGTGCCTTTGGATCCTCTATCTAAACGTCCTCGTCAGGTCTCTCAACATCTTGCTGGATATCAATATGTCCTTTCACCTTCTTTACAGTCAGTTCATAATCCATCGCGGACCACTGCCCCCTCTCCATTAGTTAACTATAGTACACCCTCTCTCTCAGACTTTGTGCTATAATCGCTTTTCTAAAGCTCATCTTGCCTTGTTAGCAGCCATCTCTTCTATAGATGAGCCTACTAATTTTTCTCAGGCAGTGAAATTTGCACAATAGAGAGATGCCATGGCCAAGGAAATTTCTGCTCTTGAGGCCAATAATACTTGGAAGCTTGTCCCTCTACCCCCTGGAAAGCGAGCCATTGACTCTAAATGGGTGTACAAGGTTAAATTCCATCCTGATGGTAGTGTTGAGCGCTATAAGGCACGTCTTGTGGCCAACGGTTTTACTCAAATTGAGGGTGTTGATTTCCATGAGACCTTTGCTCCTGTTGCCAAGTTAGTTACTGTTCGTTGCTTATTAGTTGTGGCTTCTGTTCGCAATTGGGACCTTCATCAGCTTGATGTCACCAATGCCTTTTTACATGGCGATCTTCAGGAAGAAGTATACATGAAAATTCCTCAGGGCTTTGCCACAAAGGGGGAGCACCGTTTTTGTCGTCTTAAGAAGTCACTCTATGGTTTGAGGCAAGCCTATCGGAATTGGTATCAAAAATTCACTCAGTCACTTGTTTCTGCTGGTTTCAAGGAGTCTTACTCTGATTCTTCTTTATTTACTTATAAGAGTGGGTCTTCATTTCTTGCGGTCTTAATTTATGTTGATGATATTATTGTGGCTGTCAATGATCCCGTTAAGATTGGTCGGCTTAAGAGATATCTTCATGGGCGCTTTCATATCAAAGATCTTGGTCCGCTGAAATATTTTTTGGGCATAGAGGTGGCTCGATCTCCGACAAGGATTGCTCTTAGTCAACGAAAATATACACTTGATATCTTGGCAGAGTGTGGACTAATTGGATGTCGTCCGAGTTCCACTCTGATGGAGCAACAACATGGTTTGGCCATTGATTTGGGGGCATTATGTGATGATCCTGGCCGATATCGACGCATTGTTGGGCGTCTTTTATATCTGACTATTACGTGTCCGGATATAGCTTATGCAGTTCATGTGCTTAGTCAGTTTATGCATAAGCCACGACAGCCTCATCTTGATGCTGCAATGCGAGTCTTGCATTATTTGAAGACGGCACCAAGCCAGGGAATAATTTTACCTACGGATACTTCTTTACAGTTGCGTGCGTACTGTGATGCTGATTGGGCTGGGTGTCCCACTACTCGTCGTTCCACCACAAGCTATCTTATGTTCCTGGGTTCTTCTCCAATTTCATGGGGATCTAAGAAGAAGACTGTGGTTTCACGTTCTTCAGTAGAGGCGGAATATAGAGCTATGGCAGTTGCAACTAGCAAACTTGTGTGGTTGGTTTGACTTTTGGGTGAGTTAGGAGTGCCTTCGGCTCAACCCGTTCCATTGTATTGTGATAATCAGACAGCCCTCCATATTGTTGAGAATCCGGTATTTCATGAGCGTACGAAACATATTGAGATCGATTGTCATTTTGTTCGACAGCATTTCCAGTCTAAGTTGCTCGTGCCTCGTTCGATTTCTTCAGATCTGTAGTTGGCCGATTTATTTACCAAGGCGTTGGGGCGAGACAAATTCCTTACCTTGATACGCAAGTTGCGCATTAGAGATCTACATGCTCCAACTTGAGGGGGAGTAATGAATGTAAACTGTAAATTGTAAATAGTTGTATAATTACTTTTATGGTTACGGTTTTAGGTCAACTTAATCTGTATAAATATGTTATACCGGCATCAATACAATGGTGATTTTACCATCATTTATTTTCTATACCAGATCTGGAATGTTCCGATGCATTGGTTATCGAGGGAAACTGGAATGGACTTAGGGGAACTTATGGGGGATGTTAAGGACGCTATGGTCCTGAAAGTATCTAGATCTGAATACGGACATATAAAGGTGTTGGTAGAGATAGATTTGAGTAAACCACTTGAACAAGGCACTCTGGTCATAAGCAAGGGGAAAGAAGTATGGGTGGAATTTTGGTATGAGCAGCTTCCAGGCTTTGCTACTATTGTGGTCGAATAGGGCATTTGGAAAAGGGCTGTGATAAGAGAGTATCAGATTCAGAAAACAACTGCTTGGTGGAAAGGCCAATATGGGCAGTGAATTACAGTAGGCTGTTGGTGTAGGAATCAGAAGGAAGCACCATTGAATACTAAAGGAAATGGTGAACTGAGTTGGGAGAAGGAAAAGGAGAAATAGGGGGAAGGGATGGGCTAGAGCAAATCTGTGATGGGGACAGGGAAAGGGAACAAACTGGGCAGGATAATTGTGGTAGACTAATATTGGAGGGGGGAAGCAGTGGAAGTATGATGGTTGTCAAACCAACAATTATTAACCTACTCTAAAATGCAATAAAGCGGAAAGCAGGGTCGAATCCCCAAACGGAGGTAAGTAAATATAAATTTTCGAAAATAGTAACTAAAATCAAAGAGAAATGATTTAACAATGAAAATAAATTCCTAAGACTACAATGGTGATGAAAAGATTAAATCAAGAAAAGGATTCAACTGTTATTTCCACTTCAGTTGCTATCTAATTATTTCTTTTTAAACAGAGAGAATAAGGAGGTATTCAGGTTCCATCTGACATAAAAAAAACTCAAGGGGTATACCCAGGAGGTATATTTTTATGCCAGGCAGTGCCAGATGACATAATGCACCCAAGGGGTCTACCCAAGGGATGGACATAAATGCCACTATTTCCTTAGCCTCTCCTTTCCTCAATTTTATTACCATCTTGAATAAAGATCTCAAGGCAGAGGATGGTCTGACCCCTTACTTTTACAAAGGCTCACTATTATATAAGTTATTCTCTAATACGCAAATATGGATAAGACCTTTGGTCTAAAACCACAAGGCCTTTTACATAGGGAGGCAACAAGCTAAAAGAATCATATGTAGTGGAGATACCACTTGAAGCCAACTTGGCCAGGCTGTTGGCAACCGAATTTGCTTCTCTATAAATATGAGTAATAGAGTACCCATTGCGATCAATAATCAAACATATTTCCATCAAATCCAGAAAAAATCTCCATGGAAAGTCGCCTTTTCTAACAATAGCATCCGAAAGTAACTTACTATTTGTTTGGATAACCACGTTTGTGAGTTGTAAGTAATCACACTTTCGCAATCCAAAGAGAATACCACATAATTCAGCATATAAACTATCTCCTTCCCCCAAAAAGCCACATTCACCATAAAGGAAATGACCTCCTTCGCCGGGGCTTTTTCCCAAAAAAAATTAATTAAAATAAACGTAGAAAAATTTGAATTTTTCAGAATATTAGTGGACAGAAATATATCTCTCGGATTTCCGAAATCCGAGTTCTAATTAAAATTAAAGACTCGGATTTCGTAAATCCAAGCTTATATTTATTAATAAAATAATAATTAAATAAATTTTGTTGAATAATAGTTTTTAAAAATTCTTAAATGAATAGTTCCGCCCGGATTTCTAAAATCCAAATTTAATTAAAAAATAATAAATTGAGGCGCAAGATATTTGAACTCAAATAAGGAGTCCAGGACCTGGACTCCTTAAATGAACAGTAGTACTCGGATTTACAAAATCCAAGTGTACAAAAAGTAAAAAAGAAAATTGCGGCGCAAAATTTTTGAATCCAAAAACCGGAAGCCCATAATCCAGTTTTATGAATTCGGATTTTGGAAATCCGACTGCCTTTAATTTTGGTTGGTGGAAGTAGGCATTGCCATAAATTGAAGGACCAAAAAATAAATAAAATAATCCAGAATTGACCAAATCCGGATTCAGGAAATCCGAGGCCACTGTAATTCGGATTTTAAAAATCCGAGTTACTTATGGACTCGGATTGCGTAAATCCGAGTTTAACATGCTATAAAAGAAAAAAAATTCAGACAGTTCTCATTCGAGAACTGAGTTGGATTTTCTGTTTTTGCAGCTCAAACAAGGGCGAATTGGAGCTTTTGATGCATTCTTGCCTCTAGATACGTGGGAATCGTTATTTGAAAGAGGTTAGATTGCAAAACCATGTTATTTAGTTTAGTTTTGTGTTATTTTGATTGTTAGAATGATATATGATAGATTAAGGTTTATGTTGGTTGGTTTTTGGATGTTTTAGGTGTTGATTTTGAGGTTAGAGATTAGAAATCATAGTTGTTCATGAGATATGGAAATTGATTTATAAGTATTTTAGTATTTTATAGGTTTTTTGAATTATGAATGGAGTATGTATGGTGTATTTGTTGATTTTGTTATTAAGAAATGATTAGTCATTGATTTTTTTTTAACAGTTATCAATGCTTAATTTGTATCATAAAAGCAAGTATGTGATAGAGAATGGTAGCATCAACACTTTTTTGAATATGCCGGATGATGGTTTGTTTGTTGAGGAAAAGTTGTCATATGAGGGATTGATTAGTAAGATTTGTATGACACTTGGTTGGGATCCAGCACACGTGAAACTCCACCTTTCTTTGATTTTCGATAGTCCCGGTGGTAGACGTGTAGTGAAGATCAAGAATGATTCGCATGTAGAGTTCATGAACCGTGTAGATTGAATGTCATGTTTGGATTTATACATAGATTTGGAAGATATCACTCAAGAAGAAAGAGAAGCGAGTTTGGAAAACGTGTTATTTGGTGGTTTTCCTAGGGGGGAACGTGCTAGTACTTCTCAAAATCGTGATGAAGAGAGACCTTTATTTGCACAAGATGACTACCGGGAAGAGTCAGATTCCGACTACATAGCTCCAAATGAAAGCGAAGAACACTGTGATGTCTCCGGAGAGAATGATTTTGAAGAAAGTGATGATGAAAGGTTGGAAAATGAGGAAAGGGATTATAATCCATTGCCTCGACGCCATGTATATAGTAAGATGGGGAAATGGGATGCCTCATGTGTGGACAAGGATGAGTTAGCTCTTAAGATGTGGGATGAGACGCCAGAACAATTGTCTGCGAGAAATTGCATGACACCGACCCCTCCTGAGTTATAGAAAAAATACGAGAAAATGAACGACAAAGCAGCCAGCTTTGAAGTCACCCCTTTTGATGGTGATGATGCTATGTGGCGTGTTGTTACTGCAACACGGCTAAGTGGCAGGGGTGGGTCTTTGCATATGGTGAACTACGATGAACATAGGTGTTTGTGCAGAAAGTGGCAAGAGTACCGGATGCCTTGTACGCACGCACTCCAAGTTTGTCGGAGAAAAGGGGATCGGCCTATTGATCTATACCATAGTGTGTGGCGCCTTCCAATGTGGCACAGACAATTTGATTACACGGGCTTTGTGCCGGTTCCCGATGAGGAACAATGGCCGACGGTCAATTGGACCATCATTCCGAATTATGAGCGTCTTGTGTTGCATGCGGGACCGGGACGAAGACAAAAAAGGAGACATAGAATGCAAATGGATTACAGGGGACGCCGGAGCCGGGGGGAATGTTGGAGATGTGAACAACAAGGTCATGATGCCAATTCTTGTCCATTCTCGCACCCAGGAATAGATAGAAGACATGTGAATGACAGCTGGAATTGAGAGTCATTTAGTGTTTGATAAATTTAACATTGATAAATTCGGATTGTAATGTGAACATTGAATTGTTCGGATTGTAAAGTATGATGAAATATGTACTAGTTTTTCATAACAGGTTTTGGGATTGTGCAAAATACTCATCATTTTAAGGTTTTCTAAAGGATTCGGATTTCTGAAATCCGAGCTCAGACTTTTTTTTGAATTTGAAAAGGACTCGGATTTCGGAAATCCGAATTGGTGAAACCCATCCGAGAGTTGCAATTTGAGGAGAAACAAGGGAGACTCGGATTTCCGAAATCCGAGCTCAGACTTTTTTTTGAATTTGCAAAGCACTCGGATTTCTGAAATCCGAATCGGTGAAATCCATCCGAGAGTTGCAATTTGAGGAGAAACAGGGAGACTCGGATTTCACAAATCCGAGTTTGACGGGACTATATATTCCTGGTCAACTCTTCCCCCTCCCATTTTTCCCCCAATTCTAACAATTAAACAACCCTAACTCTAAACCACCGGCGACTCCCTCCTCCCACCGGCGACCCTCTCTCCTTTCGGTTCCATCTCTCCCACCGGCGACTCCCTCCTCCCACCGGCGACTCCCTCCTTTTGGTGTAAGTTTTTCTCTCTTTATTTTATTTGTCAAATATTTTTTTTTCGTGAAATACGAATGTGTTTTTTTTTCCTAATGTGTATTGTTGTGGTTTAGTTTATTTTGAATTGTGTTGTATTGATTAGTGAATTGTGTTGGTTTGTGAATTGTGTTGTATAGTTGTGTTGATATAGTGTTTGTGTTGGATTTGTATAGTTGTGTGAATTGTGAATTGTGAATGTTAGTGGTGTTGATATAGTGTTTGGATTGTGTATTAGTATTATTATTTGTTGTTGTGCATTGTTGTTGTATTAGTATTATTTTTTGGCCGAATGTATATGGTTTGGTTGTTTTGTTTATTTGGCCAAATGTATATGGTTTGGTAGTTTTATTTTTTGGCCGAATGTATATGGTTTGGTTGTTTTGTTTATTTGGCCGAATGTTTATGGTTTGGTAGTTTTATTTCTTGGCCGAATGTATATGGTATTTGGTTAGTGCATCATTATTTTGCATATTTGGATTGAAAGCCGCATTGCTTACCTTGTGTAGGATTGAAATAGCGACGCCAGCATCGGGCTCGCAATTTGAATATCAACCTAAACATCTTCACCCGGGACCGATACAAAATAAAATGCTTTATCGTCAAATAAAGCATAGGTCCCAAGCTGTGTATGAGAACAAGATACTAGACATTAAAACATTCCGCCTCAAGGGCCGTGGATACGACAGCGATTTTTGGGGAATATACAAAAATACGGCACCAGAGGTTAAGGAAGTCATAAAGAGAGCCGGTTTTGAGGGGATCATGAAAGTAGGCTACAAAAGAGTGGATCTCGGTCTCATTACCGCATTGGTGGAACGGTGGAGGCCAGAAACCCACACTTTCTATGTCAACTTCGGAGAGGCGACTGTGACACTACAGGATGTCGAGGTCCTCTTTGGTATTCCGGTGGATGGTGACTCGGTGCACGGGACGATAGTTAGCCGGACTACAGATGAATGGCGGGATCGATGTGAAGCTTATTTGGGATTCCGGCCAGTCCAAGTAAATGGGCAATGTGTCAATATTGGTATTTTCGAAGATGAGATGGGCCGCGCACTCCCTGAGAATTCCACCGTCCATCGATTCGAGTAAAGTGCCCGGACACTTATACTGCATTTTATTAACAGTTTCATGTTTCCTAACAAGACGCAAAACACTGTCAATTTGCAGTTCTTGGCCCAGGTTGAGGATTTGGATCAGTGTAGTCGATACAGTTAGGGATCGGCACTGCTGGCTGGTTTGTACTCTGGACTATGCGAGGCATCACAGTACACCATGCACGACGCCACTGGCTGCCTATATTTGCTACAGGTACGTATTAGTTTTCAATTGGTGTTTTAATTATTTTCCGCTTTCGACGTTATAATTTGAAATTTTAACATTATTATTGCAATTTACTAGGTATGGGCGTATAAGCGGATCGAGAGAATCGCGCCACACAAAAAAAGAGTAGATTATTTGATTGATGAGACCGCTCCATTAGCTCAGCGGTACGTATTTTTAGTTCAAAATAACTCAATGTTTATTTCTATTTTTTTCTTGTTCATTTTTTTAACTAATTCAAATGTACCCCTTTGTTCATTAAGGTGGGAATATAGGTACACCTACGGCAACGCCCCAAGGAGTAGCACCCCACGTTTAAGAGATCAATTAACAAGCCTGCGTGTTGAAGATGTAAGTACTTGTAATTTGGTATTTATATTTACTTTGAATTTCTTTTCATTCCGGTTATACCATCTAATGAAATTCTGTTCGTGCAGTTTCGGTGGCAACCATATGCACATGTCCTTCATAGACTCCCTGATTTCTGTACACAAGGCCAAGCCATTTGGACGACCAGGTGTTGGCTGTTCTGTTGGGCTATTAGGGAACCCCACGAGACGGGCAGAGTTGTGAGACAATTTGGATACATACAGCATGTTTCCAAGTGCCCTATGATTAAAGATAACGTATCATTCCTTCTCGATCACGCCCACAGTATGTCTGGGTATCCTAGCAACAATTGAGTGGACCACCATTCCGCAGTACGTCGTCATTGGAATAGGAGAGAAGAGTACGTGCTACGAGATTTGGAGGAAGGAGACCCTGGCTCTATGTATGAGGGGTACTATGAATGGTTCATGGTAAACACTGTCAAACTGATATCCAATCCCGGTAATTATGAACCTCAGGATACGAGACTTCTTCGAGTCGAGTGAAATTATATGTGAGTTCATTCTATATTTCTTTTATTATTTCTTATGTTTTCATTTTATTTTTTTTTTCATTTTTATTTTTTTAGAATTTTACTCTCTTAATTAACGTCCCAATTTCTTTTTCAGGGTGAAGTATTGAACAACATTCGCGTGAGTACCGAGAAGTTTAGAGAAAAACGAGAAGATGAGAATCTCCTAGACGAAGAACTCGACAAGCATTTGGGCGATATCATCAATCAAACACATGCTGCTTTATCCCTAGGCGCAAATGATGAGTTGGAGGTGGAGGATACCCAAATGCTGGTTGATGAAGATCCATCTTTGCCCTCACAACCTCCGCCGGGTAAAAAAGCAAAACCGTGGTCGAGAGATAAGATTGGAGGAGGAAGAAAGAGGAAGGTCCCAATCCCCCCTCGGACATCGCAACAACAAACTGAGAGTCAACAAAATAAGGATCAAGCACATTCTTCTCGAGACTCGTGCATCCAGGTCGAGACTCATTTTGAAGACGTTGGTGAACCCGAGACTCAGTTTGACCTTGGTAGACCTGAGACTCAGTTTGACCTTGGTGGACCCGAGACTCAGTTTGGTGGACAGTCGCAACCACAACTAGGAGTCAAATTTCTCACCATGGGGGAGTCCCAATCTCAACCCCAACCCGAGGCTCAGTTTGGTAGACAGTCGCAACCACAACAGAGTTTAATACTCACGTATCTTAAGAGGGGAGACAGGATCTGGCAGGGCCCAAACAAATACAGTTTGAATGCGCACAATAAAGGAAAAGGGAAAAAATGAGACATTTGATGTATTTTGCACATTTAAGTAGTTTTTGTATTGATTTTGGTATGAAACTTGATTTGTTTTGTTGTTAATCGAATGTCGTTTATTGTTTTGTTGCCATTAAATTTCTGTTTTCCAATGTTTCAATGTTTCAATTTTTTTTTCAGACATAGACTCGGATTTGTGAAATCCGAACTCAGACTTTTTGTAAAGGATTCGGATTTCATAAATCCGAGTATGTAGCCAACTGAGAGTTAGCATTTTTCAGAAAACAGAGGAGTTTTGGATTTCGGTAATCCGAATCTATATTTATTCAGATTACCGTGATCCGAGTTTTCTCAAATTTAATTTTTCAACACATATTTTTTTTCTATCCGGAAATTAATATTTTATTTGTAAATACGGATTTAGAAAATCCGGATTTAGATTAATTACACTAATTTCTGTCATTAACTTAATATCAGATTTACGTAACACAAAGTCGGATTTTTATAATCCGAGTTTATTGAGGTTCGGATTTCCGAAATCCGAGTTTCACCCCATTCGGATTTCCTAAATACGGGACATATAAGTTTATCCACAAAATTTTTGAAAGGTTTATTTTTGTCCAGATATATATAAGGAAATATATTTAAGGAAAAAATTCTCCTTCGCCGCAGATGATAAACCCATAACCCGCATCCCCAATAGAAGAGCCATCAGTATTCAAAATAAATGAATTTGAATCTAGCAGGATCCATCTCACCATTTTACAACTCTTAGATTGGATCTAGAAAGCTTAACACCAAATACACTCGCAATGAAATCCTTCTCAACCTCACTACGTACTTTAAGATCATGCACCAATAGAAGATCGCGAACACTAGATGAGATTGAATGCATTACATAATTAGGAGATGGCTAACCTTCATAGATCATCTTGTTTCTCGCTTTCCAAACTTCCCAAAGGATGAAGGAGGGAATCAACATGATGGAAGATTTTTTGGCTGAAGTGAAGCTACCCTTGGACCACCATTTTCATAACAAGTGCAAGCTGTATGACCATTGATATTGATACTCATGAGTGCCGCAAAATGAGCCCAAATGCCTTGAATAAATTCACAGCTATAGAAGCAATGGAGTAAATCATCCAAATGATTCCGACAAAATGAACACATTGAGGGTCTTACAGCTAATCCAAAGTGCGCAACAACATTAGGAAAAGGCAACAAGCCATTTCGCAACTTCCACAAGAAGAATGAAATTCGAGAAGGGACCAATTCGTTCCATATGTTTCGCAACAAGGGATCAACATCATCAATCCGGTTACGAAGAACATCATAGGCCGACTTGACTGAGAATTGGCCCTGCGGATTATGCTACCAAACAAAGAGATCAGTATCATCAGAAAAAACATAATCAAAGGATAGAAAAAAGTTTCTTATTTCTAAGGAGAGGATATCTCGCATTGCAGCAAGGTGATATGCCTTGTTAGCAAAGAACTCTCGGATTGACAAGTGTGGAGAAGGCAGCTGAAATTCACATAACTTGCTTAGGACCCCATAAGCTGACCAATTGTCGAACCAAAAAGATCTATCACCCCCTCGCAAGATGATCTTTGTATGCTCAATCAAGCTATCTTCCAATTTCATTACCCTGGACCATGAGGTTTTCTTTTTGGCCAAGTTAAAGAGTGACAAAGTGAAATGGCTCCATATGCCTTTCTTTTGCTTTACTTTCCACCAAAGCTTAGCAGTCAAGGCATCAATGTTATCATGAAAACTTCGAAACCCTAGCCCATTCTCCGAGGTAGGAAAAGTAAGCCTACTCCATGCTCTCCAATGCCTTTTCTTTTCTTCAGTGGAGCCACTCCAAAGAAACTTCTGACAACGTTTCTCCATCTTTTGATTATTGAGATAGGGGGAGGAATGGCTGAGAATACATGAATTGGAATGGAAGACAAAACATGCTTGATAAGCATCAATTTGCCACCCGGAGACAACATCTTATTTTTCTAATTCAACAACTTTGAGTCTAGGGCATCCAACAAGAACTGAAACATTGAAGAAGTTTTCCTCCCCTTGAAAAGCCGAAAACCTAAGTAGGCAAAAGGAAAAGATCCCTTTTCCATTCCCAAAGTTCTCCTGATCATTTCAACTCTCCTCGGATTACATTTCTCAGAAGCTACAAAAAAGCTTTTATGACGACTTACTTTTTGACCAGAAGCAGCTTCATATTGATCAAAGAATTCATTGATTTTCTTTAAAGAACGTCGCAGCCCCCTTGTGAAAATGATCAAATCATCCGCGAAGCACAAGTGTGAGACAACAAAGCCACCCGCAGGTATGCCATATGATGCAATCTTCCCTCTAAGAGCCAAGGCTTTTACTCTTCTAGTTAGAGCTTCGGATACAAGAATGAACAAGTAAGGTGAAAGTGGATCACCTTGCTTAATGCCGCGTGATGCTTGAAAGTACCCCACTGGACTTCCATTTACCAAAACTGAGAACCAGCTATCCCTGAGATTGTTCAAAATCAAATTTACAAAGGCCTGAGGGAAACCGAATTTGAGTAGGACCAACTCAAGGAAACACCAAGAAACCCTATCGAAGGCTTTCATCATATCAACTTTAATAACCATATTACTTCCCACCGCTTTGCGATCAATAAATTGGCACAAATCTTGAGCAAGTAAAACATTATCAATGATGTCTCAACCTTCCAAAACTGCCGATTGCTCTTCTGATATCAATCTTGGCAAGACAACTTTGAGCCTTTCCATAATCACCTTGGTAAAGATCTTGTTCAGAAAGTTACAAAGGCTAATGGGACGAAAGTCCGCAAAAGAACAAACCGTTGCCTTCTTAGGAATAAGGGAAATCAGAGTGCTAGTAATAGCTCTTGGAAGCGGAATGCTGAGCATAAATTCTTGGCATGCTTTCCAAAGATCACTTGCTATGATACTCAAACAGCTCCTGTAAAATACTCTACCAAAACCGTCCACCCCCGGCACACTTTCCGGATTTAAATTATATACCGCCTCTCGCACTTCTTCTAAGGAAATAGGCCGCAACAATTTTTCATGGTCTAATTGATCAAGAACTGTGGGAATATGCTGCAAGAACAGATCATGAAACTCATCATTTTGATTTGCATCCTCAGTTAGGAGCTCCTTAAAAAAGACTCCCGCCTCATCCTCAATTAAAGATGGTTCAGTAAGCATTACACCATCTCTAGACTGAATTTTGTATATTCCTTGCCTCAATCTCCTTTCTTTTAAAGAAGCATGGAAGTAAGACGTATTACCATCGCCATCTTTCAGCCATTTCAACCTTGCTTTTTGCTTCCAGAAATCTTCATGTTCTCTAAGTTTTTGAAGTAGTGAAGCTTTGGCAAGCTGCAAGTTCATTCTATCATGAACAGAACCAGAGCGATCATATAATCCTTCAAGATGCTGAACCTTGGATTTTGCCTCTTTCAAGTTGTCGAACACATTACCAAAAGTGTGCTTGTTCCACTCCTTCAAGCGCTGCTTCAATCTATGCAATTTGACCGAAAAACCAAGCATTCCAAAGGCCTCAACAGGTTGCTCCCAATTTTCACTAACCACACTACGGAAATCGTGCCTTCTAAGCCACATATTTTGGAACCGAAACAATCTAGGTTTGCTTTCACCTTGCGCAGCAAACAGATGCAACATAGGGCTATGATCCGAAGTAGTTCGATTTAGGTTTTCAATACATGAAACTGGAAATAGATCTTGCCACTCTTCTAAAAATAAAAGCCTGTCAAGTTTTTTACTCACCCACCCCGTTTGGCGAGAGCCTCCCCATGTGAATTCCTCGCCCACAGTCGGAATCTCAAGCAAACCACAGGCATCAATACATTCATTAAAATCACTAATTGCTCCATGATCTTGCACTGAGTTGCCTGAGTATTCGTCTAATGAACGAATAACATTAAAATCTCCTCTAATCATCCATGGCACAGCCAGATTGTTCAACCGAAAGTTTGCCATGTTCCGCCACAATGCCAACCTTGCTGCCTTGGTGGATTTTGCATACACAGCCGACAGATAGAAACGACTAGGAACCAACAAATGCAATAGTTCAAAATGCATGACCTGACCATGATCTTCTAACAAGGAAACTGTAAACTCTTTCTGACAGAAGAACCAGATTTTATTGGAGTGAGAAGCAATAGCAACATCAAAATTTAACTCCCGTCTTATTTCTTCCAGACTATGAGCCTGAACCATTGGCTCTAACACAATCAACAAAGTAACATTATGCCTTCTGAGTAGGGATCTCAAACACCTTTGAGACGCTTGATTTCTTATACCTCTAATATTCCAAATTATTTGTCTAATCATTGGAAAAAATGAATAAAAGAGAATCAGTTTAGACGGGAAGATCGCCGCGGAACCATGTGAAGCAGCAACTTAGCCTTTTCACTTTTTGATTTATGACCTCTTTTCTTAGGAACAGAAACATTCCCAGCTGCAAGTTGTGGAGATTCAAGATCAAACCTGTCTCCCTCAGACCATCGTTCATCATCACTGTTGACGTACTCATCCTCGCTGTCCTCAAGCAGACTTCGAGAGCCTACATTGCTGTCATCCGAATGTTTATTTTCCAACTGTGTGGCATCCAGAATTGATGCTAAGGCTAGGGTTTCACGCTTTTCGAGAGCTGATTTGTTCTCAAGCGATGGCTTCTCAACCAGGATTTGTTCTACATTCTCCTCACTAAAGTCAGATCCATTTGTCACTTCATCAATATCCGCAAGAATAGAGAATTGATTCCCTTTAGGAGAAACCTCAACCTGCGGAGCTTCAGTTAACTGAGTCGCAGCTTGTTTAGAGTCCCGATTTTCCTCTTCCTCAGTTACTTCTTTTGGAGGCGTAGAGTCGGGAATGTCCACTGGGATCACTGTCTTCTCACTCGCTACAAGACCCGAAGTTGATTCCCCAGGGATCGACTTTCCGCAGAGGGGCGCGCCTAGGGTTTCCGGAGCCACGCCTAGGGTTTCCCCAGGCGATGAACCCGCGCCTAGGGTTTCCGCAGGGAATGAACCCACTTCTACTGCCTTAATGATTAACGGATTAGCGTTTATGATTTCAACCTCAACCTTTGGCTTTTCCTGAGGTTTTTCGGTCCCAACTTCACTTTTTGCTTGGCCATTTTGATTCCATTCTTCTTTTCATTCGGAGCATTTACCTCATCCACAACAATTTTCTGGGGAGCCAGCTTTCCAATACGGCAGTCCCTTTCCTTGTGCCCAATTTTGCTGCACTTTGGACAATACGTAGGGACGTGTTCATAAGTTGCTAACTAATTATTAATCTAATATTAATGACAAATGATGGTCGGATCTCCTAATTATATCCTTAAGCTTCTTCCGAAGTCATAAGGGTATCTCTACAACTAATCACAACCCTATATTCATATGGTTGCATTTAATTGTAGAGTCATTAAATCCGGGTATCTCGTATGGCCAACCATGCCTTACCGGTATATTCTTATCAGTAAGAAATCCTAAACTTTTACGTTTAAGTCATGGCCTATTTCAACAGAGCCAAATCTAACATCTTATTCCTTTGTATGCTAAATTCACAAACACAAGCAAATATTTGATCAAGATAATTACCGGAAAATTATAACGGAAGAAATAGCCATTAAAATCACCAATGAAGAGTAACAATTCTTTAGAAAATATCCATGTACTCTAACAATTTAAAACTAAATTACTCGGACATAATTAAATTAAAACAAACGAAGAATAGGGGTAGGACCGCCGCAAGAGGCTACTTCCTTGTTCTTTGTTGCGCGCAGCCCAACTATAAGTACTCCAATTCTGCTCCGCGGCCACCCCCATTTCCTTGGTTCACGTTCAGCTTTTATATGGGAAATATAGGGTTGTAGTCTATTAATTCTCCTCGGCCAAAATAAATAAATTATGTTGCATGCTAGTCTCCTACAAAAGGCAAAAGGTGGCCCAAATTTGATCAGTTTGTCCAATTTTCATTCACTTCGCTTTCCTCGGCCGAAATGGATTAAGTTGCCAAACTTGCCATTCAGGTCCTTCATGCCTGCATTCTTGTGATAAATACCTATTTCCTTCTTGTCCTCAACTAGGGTATTCTTACTAAGATTTAGAACTAAGAGTTTCTTCTCATTTCTGCAGGCATCATTGACTGCATCTTTTCACCCTTGTACCTTTTTCACCTTGGTCCAATTGGCTTTTCTTCGGACTATTTCCCATACAGGCCTTTCCCAAGAGCATGTTTCAGCAACTATGGTAATCTAAGCATTTAATTTCTTTTTAATCTCACCAGGATAGAGGACACTTCTTTGGTGTCATATCTCACCTCTCAAGGGATTAAATGACACATTGGACGCTCTGCCTATACTACCTAATTAGATAAAGCATACTTAACCTCATATTCAACCGCCAACTTTTTCTCCTTTTTCCAAGGTATTTAGGCTAATCCAAACCACTATAAGCTCGATTCGAGACTGCCATATGCGTAGCACTGCCTTAGTCTAACTCTCAGATTTACAGTCCCCCCAGGTTCCAGACAAGGGAACTCCAGTATAAGATCACAATAATGCATTAAGCATTCAAGATTTAAAATTTTAAGCCCAAAGCAACGCATTGTCACATGGAATGTTGTGCATAAGATGTGGTCATGAGTTTCTAACAATGCCTAAGAGTGATCCTGAACTGGTGCTTTTTTAATCATATGTAACCCTCAAAATTGAACTCATCATAGATTATTGACAATTCTTAAAGCATGCAAATTTTTTAAAAAATTTAACTGGATTTTATTGAAACATTTTTTTTCTTTTAATTTTTTCTTTTTGGAAGAAAACAAGAGTTTGAACCGAATACTTGAGGGCATATGCACTACTACCCAAAACATGAACTCTTCTCTCCCCCAAACTTAAAATGGACATTGTCCTCAATAGACACACATAGACACGCAGGGAAAGAAAATAACTAATAACCACATGACATAGTACATAGAAGAAGATCCACAAAAATCAACGTCATGCAAATATAATAATCAGATAACATAGCATGACACTGTTTCCCCCAAACTTAAATATGACTGTCTTCATAATATCAAAAAAATGCAAAACTCAAAGGAAGTGCAAAAATAATGAAGAATTAGAAACACTCCCCTATTTGGAAAACCTGTCAATCCGCACTCGACAAACTTGCTTGTTGTGATTGTAGAACCCAGCAAAGCTACCCTTGGTACAACACACGATACAAGGGTTCATGACATCCATATTACGGCCAACCGACATTGTAACTACCAACAATAAAGAAAACACAACAAAGGTCTCTTTTGAGTCCAAAGATTAGCATTTTAGCACTGACTAAAGGTTATAAAAATTAAGTCCATCGAATTCCTTGGGATACACAAAAAAACTTATGCATACAGACCACACAAAGCAAGCAAATCAAAACACTATCGTTCCAAAAATTAAATTTAAGTTGAAGACCAAAACTCAGAAAGGAACTAGGTAACTCAAATTCCATCCCTCAAATTGATTTTAAAAATTTATCACAAGATTGCTTGATGGCATCAATGCTGAAAAAAATAACCAAAATCTAAGTCCAGACTAAAGAATAAAATTAGACATTAAGTACACAAATTTTCAAAACCAAAATATCACACACTTTATCAAACCTTCAAAGGACTTAGCATTCAATTTCAAATTTAAGTATCAGTTAAGAGAGCAAAGAGAAAGACTTCCCTAACTCAAAGGCATAGGATGAGCCAAAAAAGGAGAGAAATAAAGATTTTCAGCATCAAGTTGTTTTCTACATCTCCCCGTGGAGTGATGTAGCCGCTCTGGAGAGTGCCCAGTGAGTTTTTTTTTTTTTTTTTGCTCAACTTTGCTTCAGACCCACTCCGTAGAGTGGTAGTTATTGCTCTGCGGAGTGCCTCAGTATTATGTCACTGTGCTTTAGATCACTCCGTAGAGTGAGATGGGCCACTCCTCGGAGTGATTCAGAGGAGAAGAGCAACCGAGACCAATACCTTCTAAGGCGTGATCTTGCTTAAGATAAATATTGACACTCACTATAGTCCTTTTGACTGCCATTTCCTTGGGAAGAGTCTGCAAAATACACAACAAAGAAACCATTTATTAGATGAAGACTAAACACTAAAAAGAAATTATAAAAGAAAGAAATGAACGGAAATTTGCAAGATCCGTTCAAGCATAAACTCTCATATATTTGGTCACTCGGAATAACCATCTCGATACCACAAAAATGTGTCATCGACTCTCCGATCATGCCTCCAGGAAGCATTTTCTCCAAAATTATTCATCATCCAACATATAAGGAAATCAACACTTCTCCACTTTTCCAGCTTTTTGGGGGGTGGGCTTGGAATTGATTGAAATCAACATGTTTATCATGCACTCACCAAGAAAATTCACCTTCAAACTCCATCCTCGTTGTTCTCAGCAAAGACTACAATTGACTCTTCTTAAACCACCAAAGAATCTTGAACCTCTGAGTCAATGTGATTTTGTATTTCAAGAGGTAGAGAAATTGTTTGACTAAGCACCACATTCAAATCGCCATTTTCGAGAACATCATCCAAAATAGTTTCTTCAAGTTGTGGTGTCTCATCTTTTTCTTCTACCACGTTCTCTACTTTTTTCGTAGGCAACTCCCATTCATCATGATTCTTCTCTCCCTTATACCCCAAGAGCTCAACCATTTTTTGGACCTCTACACTCATAGCTTCATAACTTTTTGTCACTTGGAGAACGATTTGAGTGAGCTCAATCTTTTTTCTTTGCTTCTCTTGGGATATTAGTTCATGAAGGGATGGATTGGAGTTGTAGTTTTCCTGCTCAAAGGAATTAAAGCAGATATTAGCAAAGCTAGGATTAAATTCAGAATAAGATGAATAGTGTTGGTAACCACCCCAACTATTAAAATTGGGGCGATTATTCCAATAATGAAGATTTTCCTGTTAAGGTGGACAATTTTTCATTAATACCTCAAATATTGGCACACTTTCTTTCAAACCTGACATTTAACTATTGCTTCCCCAACAACGGCGCCAAAATTGATGGGTGTCAAATTAACAGTTATTAACCTACTCTAAAACACAATAAAGCGGCACATAGGGTCGAATCTCACAGGGAGGTAAGTAAATATCAATTTTTGAAAATCGTAAATAAAACCAAAGAGAAATAATTTAACAATGAAAATAAATTCCTAAGACTATAATAGTGGTGAAAAGATTAAATCAAGAAAAGGATTCAACTGTTATTTCTACTTCAGTTGCTAACTAATTATTAATCTAACAATGATGACAAATGATGGTCGGATCTCCTAATTATATCCTTAAGCTCCTTCCGAAGTCATAAGGGTATCCCCACAACTAATCATAAACCTATATTTATATGGTTGCATTTAATTGTAGAGTCATTAAATCCGGGTATCTCGTATGCCTAACGATGCCTTACCGGTATATTCCTATCTGGTAAGAAACCCTAAACTTTTACATTTAAGTCATGACCTATTTCAACAGAGCCAAATCTAACATATTATTCCTAAGAATGCTAAATTTACGTTCAGCTTTTATATAGGAAAAATAGGGTTGTAGTCTATTTATTCTCCTGGGCCAAAATAAATAAATTATGTTGCATGCTAGTCTCCAACAAAAGGCAAGAGGAGGCCCAAATTCGATTAGTTTGTCCAATTTCCATTCACCTTGCTTTCCTCGGCCAAAATGGATTATGTTGCCAAACTTGCCATCTAGGTCCTTCATGTCTGCATTCTTGCGATAAACACCTAGTTCCTTCTTGCCCTTAACTAGGGTATTCTTACTAAGATTTAGAAATAAGGGTTTTCTCTCATTTCTGCAAGTATCATTGGCTGTATCTTTTTACCCTCGTACCTTTTCCACCTTGGTCCAATTGGTTTTTCTTCGGACACTTTCCCACTCAAGCCTTTACCAAGAGCATGTTTCAGCAACTATGGTAATCTAAGCATTTAATTTCTTTTTAATCTCACAAGGGCAGA
The DNA here is from genome assembly GCA_949775105.1 of Oldenlandia corymbosa var. corymbosa. NCBI lineage: Eukaryota > Viridiplantae > Streptophyta > Magnoliopsida > Gentianales > Rubiaceae > Oldenlandia > Oldenlandia corymbosa. The sequence continues at coordinate 6,959,529 of OX459123.1, forward strand.
AGACATTCCTCTCTTTGGTACCATACCTCACCTCTCAAGGGATTAAATGCCACATTGGACACTCTGCATATACTCCCTCCTTAGATAAAGAACTTAACCTCAAATTCAACCACCAACTTCCCCCCTTTTCTCAAGTATTTAGGTTAATCCAAACCAACATGGGTTCAATTCGAGAATGCCATAATGTGTATGGCTGCCTTAGTCTAACTCTCAAATTTACAATCCCCCCAGGTTTCAGACAAGTGGACTCTAGTATAAGATCACAACAATGCATTAAGCGTTCAAGATTTAAATTTTAAGCCCGAAGCAACACATTGTCACATGGAATGTTGTGCATAAGATGTGGTCACGAGTTTCTAACATTGCCTAAGAGTGATCCTGAACTGGTGTTTTTACAATCATATGTAACCCTCAAAATTGAACTCATCATAGATTATTAACAATTCTCAAGGCATGCAAATTTTTTTTTTAATTTAATTTGATTTTATTGAAACATTTTCTTTCTTTTTCTTTTTTTTTTAAGAAAACAAGAGTTTGAACCGAATACTTGAGGACATATGCACTACTACCCAAAACATGAACTATTCTCTCCCCCAAACTTAAAATGGACATTGTCCTCAATGAACGCACATAAAGACAAAAGGAAAGAAAACAACTAATAACAACATGGCATAGTACATAGAAAAAGATCCACAAAAATACACGTCATGCAAAGATAATGATCAGATAACATGGCGACACTATTTTCCCAAACTTAAATATGACTGTCTTCATAATATCAAAAAAATGCAAAACTCAAAGGAAGTACAAAAATAATAAAGAATTAGAAACACTCTCCTATTTCGAAGACATGTCAATCCACACTTGACAAGCTTGTTGTGATTGTAGAACCCAACACAGCTACCCTAGGTGCAACACACGATACAAGGGTTTATGACATCCTTGTTACGGCCAATCGACATTGTAACCGCCAACAATAAAGAAAACACAACAAAGGTCCCTTTTGAGTGTCACACAGACTAAAGATAATAAAAATTAAGCTCATCGAGTTCCTTGGGATACACAAAAAAACTTATGCATACAGACCATACAAAGCAAGCAAATCAAAACACCATCGTTCCAAAAATTAAATTTAAATTGAACACCAAAACTCATAAAGGAACTAGGTAATTCAAATTCCATCACTCAAATTGATTTTGAAAATTTATCACAAGATTGTTTGATGGCATCAATGCTCAAAAAGATAACCAAAATCTAACTCTAGACTAAAGACAACCATTTAGACATTAAGTACACAAATTTTCAAAACCAAAGTATCACACACTTTATCAATCCTTAGCATTCAATTTCAAATTTAAATATCAGTTAAGAGAGCAAAGAGAAAGACTTCCCTAACTCAAAGGCATAAGGTGAGCCAAAAACAGAGAGAAATAAAAATTTTCAGCACCAAGTTGTTTTCTGCATCACTCCGTGGAGTGATGTAGCCGCTCTGGAGAGTACCTAGCGAGTCCAATTTTTTTTTTCTTTTTTTGCTCAACTTTGCTTCATACTCACTCCGTAGAGTGGAAGTTGTCCTCTGTGGAGCACCTCAATATTATGTTACTGTGCTTCAAACCACACCGTAGAGTGAGATGGTTCACTACGCAGAGTGATTCAGAGAAGAAGGGCAACCGAGACTAATGCCTTCTAAGGCGTGATCATGCTTAAGATAACACTTCTTTCACTCAAAACACTCCTTAGAATGAACATTGACACTCACTAGAGTCCTTTGGAATGCCATTTCCTTGGGAAGAGTCTGCAAAACACACAACAAAGAAACCATTTATTAGATGAAGATTAAACACTAAAAAGAAATTATAAAAGAAAGAAATGAACGAAAATTTGCAAGATCCGTTCAAGCATAAACTTTCATATATCTTGGCCACTCGGAATAACTATCCCGATATCACAAAAATGTGCCATCGACTCTCCGATCATGCCTCCAGGAAGCATTTTCTTCAAAATTATTCATCATCCAACATATGAGAAAATAAACTCTTTTCAACTTTTCCAACTTCTTGGGGGATCTGTTGGCTTGGAATTGATTGAAATCAACATATTTATCATGCACTCCCCAAGAAAATTTACCTTCAACTCCATCCTTCTTGTTCTCACAAATGACTACAATTGACTCTTCCAAAACCACCAAAGAATCTGGAACCTCTGAATCAATGAGATTTTGCTTTTCAAGAGGTAGAAAATTTTTTTGAACAAGCACCACATTCGAATCGCCATTTTCTAGCACATCATCCAAAATAGTTTCTTCAAGTTGTGGTGTCTCATCTTCTTCTTCTTACACGCTCTCTACTTTTTTCATAGGCAAGTCCCTTTCATCATGATTCTTCTCTCCCTTACATCCCAAGAGCACAACCATTTTTTGGACCTCTACACTCATAACTTCATAACTTTTTGTCACTTGGAGAACGATTTGAGTGAGCTCCTCAATCTCTTTTCTTTGCTTCTCTTGGGATATTAGTTCATGAAGGGATACACTGGAGTTGTAGTTTTCCTGCTCAAAAGAATTAAAGCAGATATTAGCAAAACTAGGATTAAATTCAGAATAAGGTGAATTTTTTTTGGTAACCTCCCCAACTATTAAAATTGGGGCAATTATTCCAATAATGAAGATTTTTCTGGTAAGGTGGACAATTTTTCATTAATAGCTCAAAGATTGGAATACTTTCTTTCAAACCTGACATTTAATTATTGCCTCCCCGGCAACGGCACCAAAATTGATGTGTGTCAGACCAACAATTATTAACCTACTCTAAAATACAATAATGCGGCAAGTAGGGTGGAATCCCACAGGGAGGCAAGTAAATATCAAGTTTCGAAAATAGTAATTAAAACCAAAGAGAAATCATTTAACAATGAAAATAAATTCCTAAGACTATAATGATGATGAAAAGATTAAATCTAGAGAAGGATTCAACTCTTATTTCTACTTCAATTGCTAACTAATTATTAATGTAACAATAATGACAAATGATGGTCGGATCTTCTAATTGTATCTTTAAGCTCCTTCCGAAGTCATAAGGGTATCCCAACAATTAATCATAAACCTATATTCATATGGTTGCATTTAATTGTAGAGTCATTAAATCTGGGTATCTCGTACGGCCAACCATGCCTTACCGATATATTGCTATCAGGTAAGAAACTCCAAACTTTTACGTTTAAGTTATGGCCTATTTCAACAGAGCCAAATCTAACATTTTATTCCTAAGTATGCTAAATTCACAAACACAAGCAAATATTTGATTAAGATAATTATCGAGAAATTATAACGGAAGAATTAGCCATTAAAATCACCAATGAAGAGTAGCAATTCATTAGACAACATTCATGTACTCTAACAATTAAAAACTAAATTATGCGACATAATTAAATTAAAACAAACGAAGAACAAGTGCAGGACAGCAGCAAGGGGCTGCTGCCCTTTTCTTTGTTACGCGCAGCCCAACTCCAAGTACACCAATTCTGTTCCGCGGCCACCCCCGTTTCCTTGGTTCACGTTCAGCTTTTATATAGGAAACATAGGGTTGTAGTCTATTAATTCTCCTGGGCCAAAATAAATAAATTACGTTGCATGCTAGTCTCCTACAAAAGGCAAGAGGTGGCCCAAATTTGATTAGTTTGTCCAATTTTCATTCACTTTGCTTTCCTCGGCCGAAATGGATTAAGTTGCCAAACTTGCCATCTAGTTCCTTTATATCTTCAAATCTTCTGCTTTGTCCCACAATAATTCTTCCATTCTTCACTTGAGTTCTTAACTTCAACTCTTCTCTTCAATTCAGCCCAATTTCGTCCCATTTAACACCAATTATGATCAAGCTTTTCAATCCCGTAATACAATTATTTTATTAAGTAAAGATCCTCAAAAATATATTAAAATAACACAAAATCTTAAGGAAAATTATATAAAAAGATATGTAAATATTTAACTCATCAAAGTAAATCAGGGGAAGAGGGACCAGAGGATAAGGAGGAAACTGAGGAATTAAGGTATGGAGAATGAATTTTTAGAGGATGAACCTGAAGTGAATGAAGCTTTGCAGGGGGAGGTTAAAACTGGTGTGGAGCTGATGTTGAGAGCATACAAAGCCGGTACAGTACCTGAGGCAATTTATGATGATTTCATGAGACCACAGGTTGAGCTGGTTAATGATGTGAGGAGGAGTCCCTTCCATGATATCACTAACAGAACCTGGAATCAAAGTGAAAAGAAGAAGGATACAAAGCAGATACTAAAGAAAGGTCAGTGGAAGAAAATGGCGAGAGAAGTGAAGGCAGGAAAGATGGAAACAGGCGGGGAAGAGGATGTAGATATAGGGGAGAGACTAAGGAAAAGAGACAGAGAAGTTAAGGAGAATGAGAGGAAGAAAGACATGACAGACAAAAGAAGATGAAACAGCTTCAGGAAGGGTTAATAGGGGTGGAGAGAAATGCTGCTAACAGTGATGATGGAAGGGTGATGGATGCAGCCCCAAATGGCCCTAGGTTTCCCAATGAAGACAACTGTGTGGAACTGTAGGGGTCTGGGAGAACTTTCTACAGTTTCACAACTCAAGGAGACATGCAGGCTCCATAATCCTGATGTGATATTTCTGTGTGAAATTAAAAAAAGGTACGGTATTGTGAATACAGTAGCTAGGAGGTTAGGGTTTGGGAAGAATTTCTATATTGTGGAACCAGTAGGTCGTAGAGGAGGCTTCTTTTTGGGTTGGAATATTGATGTTATAGTCTATGAAATTAAGTCTTCGCCTTTCAGTATTGAATTGCACTTTCAATCCCCAGGGACAAAAGGACAAGTCTGGGGGATTTTCATCTATCTTAGTACTGAACAGGTGATTAGAGCAGGGCAATGGGAGGAGCTGATTGATACGAGTAGTATGTGGGGGGAATAGATGGTTCTTCGGGGGGGGGGGATTTGAATGATATTAGAACTGGAAAAGAAAAGAAAGGGGGGAGAATGAGAAGCGAAGGAAGCTAGGTTTAGGGACTTTATATATCGTATGGGGATGGAGGAAATGTCTTATGTAGGGAGGGAGTGGACTTGGGCAAACAACAGGGTTGGGGAAGGGTACATTGAGGAAAGGATTGATAGTTTTTTTGGTTCCACTAGTTGGCTCCTTGAGCATCCTCGGGCTTTGGTCACTCATATAGAACGCCACGCCTCTGATCATAATCTTTTGTTATTAGAGTCCAAAGCTAGCCAAGTTAAAAGGAAAGTGAGATTCTGCTTTGACCGAAGGTGGGTGAAAAAGGAGGGGGTGGAGGAAATGATAAAAAAAGGCTTAGAATATGGATTGTGAGGGCTCTCATATGTATAGGGAGGCTTAGAATTGTAATTATAGATGCATGGTTTGCACACAATAAAATGAAAAAACTTTGAGGCGAAGCATTGTTATCCATGTCCTCATCCCGCACCCACCCCACCCTAATCAGAAGTATTTCATGGAACAATCACAAAAATCCAAAAATAGCCACAATCTTGTTAGTGTCTTCTCATAGTTATTATTTAATCATACAAAAATGATCCCACTAATCAGTCATCTCACTGAAGAAAGACAAATGAAATCGAAATGAAGTCGCAATGCAAATATAAGTTTATACCTTTAGGGCCTAAAAATTTGATGAAATGTAAATTAAATGCAAGTTTTTCTGAACCATTTTTTTGAAAGATTCGTATCTCCTTCTGTAAAGTTTTTCAAATCAGTTTTTATCAATTTTTTAGAAGAAAACTACAAAGTTACATCTCATGTACGGTTTCTCATCTTTTTTCAAATTTGCGGAATAGAGTAGAACCTAAATGCACTTCTGGTGCTCTGTACCAGATGTTTTCAATATCTTTTTTTGTTTTGTTTTCTGGGTTTACAGATGTTTTCAATATCTGAAAATGTAGGATTGATTTGTACAACTTTGAAGCATTTTCACTAAAAGAATATATATATAGGTCTTAACAAAATCACAAATTAATAAATACCATAAAAGAGAAAAAATAATAATAACTATAAATATTTAACACAATATGAACTATTGATACTTCTTTTTTAGTCCCTAGAGTTGATAGGAACTACATATGGATTATTTAGAATTTAGAAGAGTTTTAATACTTGATTGCAATTAATGTAATCTTATGAGGGTTCGTCTTTTTTTCATATAAATTCTTTAAATTAATAATTTATTAATTTATCGATTATTTAATAATTCTCTAAATTAATAACTTTTGATAGTCCCGAAATTATTAATTTGTAGAAATTCTACTATACACACACACACACACACATATATATATATATATATAGACATATATATAATCTAGAGTCCCGTTGGTCATTTTTACGGAATCATCCCATTTTTTTCTTCAACCAATCAAATTTGAGGATGTAAGATGAATACATTAGTACACTAATGGTTGCAGTTTTGATGAGAAACTAATATCAAAGAAACAATCGAAATAGAAATTAATTTCTACATTATATCTCCGATATGTAATTTTCAAAAGCGAATATTACTACCTACAAAGAATCAGACCAGTAAAATTGTTCTAGCGTTAACAGGACCCAAACAAAACTTAAAAAAAAAAATAAAAAATAATGTAAATAAACCAAGAAAATAGGAAAAATATCAAAGCATTAATACACTAATAATTAGTGTTTTGGTTAGAAACTAAAATCAAAGAAATAATCAGACCGGCAAAGTTGTTCCTGCAGTAGCATGGTCGAAACATTCAAAGAAGAAACCAAAGAATCCTGGAAAGAAAATTATTATTCTAAATTTGTAACGATAATATTTTAAAAATCAATAAGACCTAAAGGAAGCGCAACCGATGAACAAAAGAATCTCAATTGCTTTGTTTCTTCCTTACTAAGGTTGCATTGACGGGAGATTCGAGTTTTTTTTTTTTTTTTTGTCAATTGACTCCGTACTTCCGTATTGATAGAAAGAGGTAAAGATATTGAATCCATAATCCTGATTGAATTAGTATATGTTATGAATTGACCCAGAAGGAAGGATCCGGCCCAGATCCAGTTGAGGGAGATGAGAATTACAGGGAGAGAATTGCACAGAAATGGAGGCAAGAATCAAGAAAGTCTCATTAATCATCACTGAATGCTTCCTCTCTGTTCTATTACATTGACTAATATAGCTAACGTCAATTACAACGACACCGTTTAAATTAAATTGGGCTATTAGCTATCAGCAGTTTCGAAAGGAATAATATTTGGGGAAATATGATAATTGGAAATAATTTAAAAACCGGTTTGGAAAAAAGGAGAAAAGGAAACATGGCCATGTATCTCTTTCATGAACTTTGAGGAACGACAGCCGCGGCAACATCTTTGAAAACGAAGGAATACAAAATCGACGATGGCAGAGGAAGGATTTGTGAAATTTGGGCAGGAAGAAGAAGAGAACATATATGGCAGAGAGAGATTTGGGACCAAAAAAGTTTGAAAACATAATGTTTGGGACTACGATATTGAAATGTTAATGTTAGGGACGTAAATTCAAGAAAGTCCAAATATAAGAGACCATTTGGATATATTAGTCAACCTAAAAAGAGTTCACGTGCACTGCAATGAGAAGAGAACATTTAGAAAGCAAGAAACCAAGAATAAAAAACTGTTCATAATTACCAGGTTATTCACGCTGAAAATTGATCTCGACGACTGAATATTAATTTAACAATGTTGATTCTAAATCATGACAACCAAGTTGCACGCCAAGGTTGATTTGAACAATCAGATCCTTTTCCAACTCACCTTTCATCCTCGACATCTCAAAGAAAATACATGACTTACCTTGAAAAGATCTTCATACACATGCAAGGACTGCAAGAACATCAGTGGTTGCGAGAAGAAGCCACCTTCTTATTTCAGCCAATAAAAGCTAGCTATACTACTGCACATTTGTAGACGCAAAAAAGCACTACTTCCTAACATCACTTGATACAGTTATTCCAATATAAATTGAACTAAAAGAGATGAATAGTACTGATTGGACAACCGATAAAGCAGCGGCAAATTCTGTCTCAAAAGAAAACAGAAACTATCCGGCTATATTAAATAGCCAATTAGAAAAGAAAGAACCATCGGCCAACAAAGTAACCCGCTATGGTTCCAATCATGGGGGACTTTTTTTTTGGACGTAAAATTAAACAGAACCTGAAACAAAATCAGTGAAGATAGCCATTACCTCTGAAGAAGGTTTCGAGCAGATCCTCATCAGCGAGCTCTTCAATATCCAGCTTGTTTGTTCTTTTAATCTTATTTTGTATGGTGTTCCTCTTTAGATTATTATTTTTGAGGAAATTTAAAATAAGCCAAAAGACAAAACAACATGACATTTGAATCAATTTCTCACATAAGTTCAATGTACGCATCATGGAAATTAAGTAACAGAGTTAAAAGTTGTAATAGCATACATTTTAAAGGATTATGCAATAAGATCTTACACTGAAGCAAGCGCATGTTATCTTGTGGAAGGTTCACCGAGGTATTCAACAAGCCAGTATATCAAAGATTTCATAGAAGTCTTTATAATATCTTAAGAGCAATCATGTACCAATGATCGGAGAACATAAAAATATTTTACCTACACGTGTACAATTCATGATAATATTTCAATTATATAGTAAAGCAGAAAAATCTCAATTATGCGAAATCATCAATTATATAGTAAAGCAGAAAAATCTCAATTATGCGAAATCAGTTAGAAGTGGAATAGTAAGCACCATATGAATTCTCAAACTTCCATTCTACCTAAGATTAATTAACTTCAAACAGCTATTTAACTTACTCCTGGAGGCATATCACTGCAAAGTCCAAATAGTAATTGGTCATAAAAGTGTTTGTTTCCACCCTAAATAACACTTTACTTTATCAAAAATATTTTGGACTATTCTTTGCTCAAAGATTTGTGAATGTACATGAAATAATAAGTAGAAGTTTGATTATTGTTTCATGAAGAAGCTCCAGGTGTGGATTACATGGTAGGTTCAATACTCACTACCTGAGTTCTGCAAAGCACAAGCTCAAGAAGAGCATATTTTTTCAAGGTATAATTTAATAGCCAACTCTAAGTCACTAAAAGAACAACCAAATGCTCTTGAATTTGTGCAAAGCCGCTAATAATCAAAAAAGCGGTATAAGCTAAACTTTGTCTGGGAATCATTCTTTGCAGCTTAACACCAAATTCTGATTTGCTCAAAGTTTAAATTTCAAATTCTCCCAGCTATCTCTCCATTAGTTTACAATGTCCACAATGAGCTGACCTCCTTACATCATATGTAATTAGGAAACTTCATCAGCGGGAAAAGATAACATTCCTGCATTTTACCTTCATCAACAGGAAAAGATAACATTCCTGCATTTTACCTTCATCAACGGGAAAAGATAAATTCATCATATGTAATTAAGAAGTAAACTACATTTTACCTTGTCGAATAAAGCACATCCAGTTCAGAACCAGAAGCGATTTTGGTTGCTTCTAACAATGCAGATACTATCTCTGGCTTCCTTGTGCTCACTCAAATAGGCTCACCTTTAAATCTGCAACATCATCCCCCCAAAAAAAAACACATGATCGATAAGTAATTTACATTGGGACTGAACATAGACAAGTTCTATAAAAAAAGAATCTATAACCCCAAACATGAGACAACAGGAGGAAGATAAATGCTAAATAGAAAAAGCAAAAGCATTAGAAGGAGATTAAACTCCACCATCAAGAAACCTTTCATAGTTGGTTACTTCAGCGTTGGTTCTCGCGACAATTTGCCATCGCCAGCTAATAATGCAACCGCCTCATGGAAAACTAAAAAACACACAGCCAGCGAAAAGCAACATGGTGATTATGACAAAAAACATTATACTTAAGCCAATCAAAATTCCTTAACAAAGAATACTCACTAACCAGCTTAGAAAGAACCAGACACCTAATTTTTTTACCTTAATAAACTCACGTAGCTAACTCCTTCAATTGGGTTTAAAATCAACGTCGACTTCTTCCAATCAAGTGGCGAAATCGTAACGGAGTTGAGGAGAAACTGGAATCCGCTGAATTAAATTTTTCAAAGCAAGAAGTCTTTAATAATTTCAATCCACCGCATCAGGTTATGGAGGTATCACACTAATTTTACGGAACCGTACCGTTTTATCTTCAACCAATTAATATTGAGGATATAAGATGTAATCATGGGGTGAGAATCATTCTACAATTTCTCAAACTAATTACTCTTTTGGTATCATGGTCTTTTACATTAGGCCAAATGCACATTTTGGTCTTATAAATTAACATTTGGCTAAAATAGTCTTTTATATTTTTATTTGTAACTTTTTTTGTTCTTTGGCACTATTCCAAGAGTTTGACTTTGACCATCTTTATTACAAGAGTTTGACCATCTTTATATTTAAGTCAATAGGGTATTTTCAGAATATAAAATATTTATTTTTAAAAAAATTATTATTGAACATTATATTAATAAAAATATTAAAATAATTATATTCATAAAAATAATTACGAATTAAAATAAATATTAAATTAATAAAAAGTTAAAAATTTTAATTTTTGAAAATCAAATGAAATTTTTTAAAAAATAAATGTACCTTCGTCAAATTTTGATATAATTTTTAATTTGGTGCGCTTAGAATAAAGTAAAAATATTACTTTTACAACAAGTTCAGATATGAATAATTAAGTTAAAATTTAAGATTTTATTCTAATCTAATTTCTTATTTTGGATATGTTTTAATTTATGAAATTGTTGTGAGTTAAATTTACCTATTAGTAGATTCTAACAAAAAATTGTAGAATCTACAAAATATAAGATGAAATAGAATGAAAATTCTACAGTGATGGGCTGGAGTTTAAAAAGTACGTCAAAATGTTTTTAAAAAAACTAAATTTAGATTTTTTAAATAATTTTTTATTAATATTATATTATTTTATTAGTTGTGATTTTAATTTTAATTAATTTTATTATTATTTTATTTAATATTAATTTGTTAGAAAATAAATATTTTCATTGTAATTGATAAAATATAGTATGGAAATTTTACAGTGATGGACTTGGGTAAAAAAAAGAAAGAAAAAGTTTTTTTAAAAAATTAAATTTAAAATTTTTAAAAATAATTTTTTATTAATTTTATTTAATTTTATTGATTTTGAAAATTCTATGGGTATATTTTAGAACAACTAAAATCATTGGGGTAAAGATGTCAAAATTATGGGGTCCGCAAAATTTTTTTTAATAAAAAACTGTACAAAGTAACGAAATATTAGCAGAGGTATTAAATCTAACTGAATTTTCATTAATTGGCCAGAAATTGAAACGTAGATTATGAATTTGGTTTCACAAAAATCTTTTGGGTCAAAATTGGCCAGACACTTAAAATTTTGAGTAAAATTGACCATTTTCTTAAATTTTTTCTGTTTAATCATATGGATTTAGCTGTATTTACTTATGATGCACCCTCATTTTAATCCTATGGTTATTAATTAGTTTAATTAATCCTACGGTTATTATTCTAAATCGAAACCGTCCCTTAACGGGACTCTAGCCGCTCCCATATATATATATATACTAGTGATGTCTGGTCGCGCAATGCGCGATCCTGGCCCAATATATCTGTAGATCTTAGAAATGTTTGTATCTGAAAAAAAAAAAATTTGTATTTGGCCCGATATATTTTAAAATTTTTTGAAGAATTTAGAAATGTTTTATAACTGTGATCATAGAAATGTTTGTATTTGGTATAAAAAGAAATTGTATTTGGTCCGGTACATTTTAGAAATGTTTGAAAATTTTAGAAATGTTTTATAAGTGTTACTTCTTAAATATAAATAAACTTGATCAAATATATGTCTTAAAGTAAATGCTAGCCAAAATATGAAAGCATGCCAATAAGTTTAAATATTAGTAAGATAATTTATTGATGTTCTCCATTGGTTGTGCCAAATCAATACTTAGTTTTGGAGATTTATAATAGCTTTGTAGTAAGTTTCCTCCCACGGGTATACGCTTAATTGTTGGAACTATTTCTTCCAAAAGTTTATAGGTAGTAAAATATCAAAAATATGATTTTGAAACTGGTTAATTGTTGAAACTGGTTGATCACAAATATGAGAATGAAAATAATGTAAATTTGCATAGGTTTCAAGTTATAGCAAAAAAGAACTCAACTCACCATGGCAAATAAAGGGAAAAAAAAAAAGAAATTAAAAGATAGCCCATTAAAAATTGAGAAATTTATTTGTATAAAAACACAAATAAACGTAAAAACATCATTCCTTCCTCTCCGCCTCAAATTCATAAAAGGCCTCCCCATAAATTAATTAGAAGAAGCGACCTGAATTATTTATATGATGTGAAACTAAAAAAAGTCCAAAAATCAAATCCAAAAAAGTATATTCTTGAAAGCCCGAACACAAAAAAAAACGCGGTTCATTTGCAAATAAAATAATAGTAATAATAATAATAATGATAATAATAATAATAATAATAATAATAATAATAATAATAATTGGTCAACCGGGAGTATGAAACAATATCAAAAGCAATTAACAAAGAAAAAACACACTTCATAACTGACCATATACGAAAAAAAATCGAAACTCCATAATTAAAAAAAGAAAACCATTCTAATTGAATGAAATATAAAAAAGAAATTTAAAAAACCACATTTTCTAACAAAAACCCAATTAATGAATTTAATCCAAATAGAACTAAAATCATACAAAACTTCTAGGCTAACTAACCATATAAGAAATCACATCATATTACCTGACAATAGCTACGGTAACTGTAACGGATGGACGTATAAAAATAATAGTAATAACACTATTCTTGAACGAAAAAAATAAAAAATAATAAAAGCCAAACAAATGATCTATGGAAAATAAAATCATTTAAATTTTAATACTTGTAATTGCACCACCACAACGGCCGAAGCAAGATCAATGAGAATTTTTTTTTTCCTTTGCATTTATATGAAGAGGAGTGTGTGGCCTTTATATAAATACATCCTGGCCCAATATATCTGCTATTTGAAGAGCTAGTAGGCTGGCCGCGCAATGCGCGACCTTGGTCATGGTTTTTAAGATGGAGAGGGAAGGAATGATTCTACATAGGCATCACTCAGATATTTTTGTTTCTAAGTGAAGGAATAACAAAATAATAATAATAACACTGTTCTTGAACGGGAAACCAATACAGGACCGCGAAAGTATAAAATGCAGAGCCACGTTTGAGTTAGAAGAAGAATATAGGTCAAACGTGTGGTTTATTATAACATTATTCTTCTTCTAACTCAAACGTGTGTGTATTTTATACTCAAACGAGTGGTTTATTTTAACACGTGTGTGTGCGCCCACACTTATATGTCAGAGCCAAATACCCTGCACTTTTTAGTAAATGCAGGGTCGCGACCCTAGTTTTAGCATGAAATTTATATATCCACCGTTCTATCTTCCATCCCTCTTTCAATTTAGTACTCCTCAAATATAAGTGTGTGGCCTTGATTGAATCCTAGTGATGTCTACTGAAAAGCGTGGTTTTCTCCCTTTTATACACCAAATCCTCATCTCCATCTCTACCATAATGGACTGCCTGATCACTCCCTTCTCCACAATTAAAATAAAAACAAATTTCTCATTAATCATCAATTAAGAATATGTGGTGAAATATACTTCATTCCAATTAGCATGTTCAATCTTTTCATTACTAATGATCAACTATATCCTAATCGGATGAAATTTCGACTTCAAAAAATATTCTCTTTACCTTTCTATATAAACACAATATATAGAACGGTAAAGAGAATATTTTTTGAAGTCGAAATTTTATCTGATCAGGATGTAGTTGATCATCACTAATGAAAAGATTGAACATGCTAATAGGAAATGAGTATATTTCACCACATATTCTCAATTGAGGATTGATGAGAAATTTGTTTTTTTTTTTTATTGTGGAGAAGGGATTGATTAGGGAGTCGATTGTCGTAGAGATGGGGATGAGGATTTGGGTTTTTTATGAACCCGTCTTTTTTTTTTTGTTTTGGCAAAAATAGGAAATGGAGGTAGATTTGGACTGCATTTGCCTTTTAAGTCTAAGAGATGTGAAAATAAAGATTTATTTTAAAAATATGATGTGAAAATGCCACATGGTAAATGATGGTGCTTTCTCTTAAGTGTGGCTTTTGTTTCTAATATAGTAATATATATATATATATATATATATATATATATATATATATAACTTCGAATAGCCTCAAGAAGTTCTGGAAAAGCCTCAAGAAGTTCGCGAGATCATAATTAACTGTTAAGAAAGTATTCTCTGCACTTGACAGCAGGCATTCTTATATGCAACAGATCTGAATTTACTGCAGAAAACAGGAAATGATTAAAAATAAAAAAGTTATAACTGAAGAATACAGCTAAAACTCAATGAACTTTACGTCATCAAAGGTTGTAAGTTGCAACACTATACGTATAAACTTTATTGTACGAATAGTAACAATGCTAGAAAAAAATCTTCAGAACATTTTGAACTATTTAAAAGGTTAGTTTCAGTATTTAAGGTTGAAGCTACACAAAGGATGGCATAACTAGCACTTCAGAAAAAAGTTAATGCCTTCCAACCTGAATTGCCAATTCCCTATTGGGGCAGAAGCAGAGTGTTTGAGGTACAATAAGCTTACTGTCTACTGGAACAAAGACACCACCCTTCTCAGCTTATATTTGAAGGAAACTCAATTACCATAAAAAAAAACAAAAAAGAGAAAAATATCCATATTGTTTATCACACTAAATGAAAGCACTAGGTAAACAAGAAGAAAAAAAGAAAAGAAAACTAATTGGACGAACCGATTCTACGAGTTACATTGTTTGATGTAGTCAAGTAGGAATGCCATCCATTGGCAGATGAGTACTGAATGTAAAGCTGAGGGATAGAAGAAATGGCCTGATGCACTGAGTTTGTTCATCCAAATTCAGCAATTTTTCTACGAAGAGACATGTCCCGGAGCTTAAGACATTTCAGCTTCTTCAAGTGTTCAATCCCCAAAGGCAGCTCTTCTACTTGCTTACAATCCTGCATGTGTAGAATCTCAATACTCGGCAGCGACCCCTCAGCTTCTTCAGCCCACACACACTTCAATTTTTCCAATCCCCCAAGCAACAATTTCCTGAGCTTTTGAAATCCCCCAAGCCTGAAACAGAGTTTCACTCCATTATAAGCATTCAGCAACTTCAACTCTCGGAGATTAGGAAGATCTTGAAGGAGTCCTATTCCTGATTCTCTTGTTTCCTCATCTTCCATCAACCCACTGTTTACCAACTTTAACTCGGTTAAGCTTTGAAGAGACTTCAACCATTGTGGTACTCTCTCTATATGCCTGTCCAAAGTTAAGCGATTAAGAAGTGGAGGCATTGGAGACAGGGGATGCTGTAGATCTAGTGTCTCATCTTCAGTGGACTGGACAATTAACCTATACAAGTTGGTTAGTTTCACAAAAGAGCAAAGGAACTCTTTTCCATTTTCTCTTCTCAGCTTTGTAATGTTTAATGCTTTTAGCTTAGTTAGCCTTCCTATGTCTCTAATAATTTGACCATTCTCATCATCTACCTCTATGGCCAGTAAGTTCTCCAAAAAACAAAGCTTTCCAATTCCTGGTGGTGACTTAAACCCACGATGACCTATTCTTAACTTCTTACATGCAAAAAGACTAGAAAGTTTCGTTAGCCTGAAAGTTTCCTGAGGTAGTTCCCTTACTGGTGTATTATACAGGTCTAATATTTCAAGGTTCCGAAGCTTCCCAATCAACCTGGGGACAGTTTCGACTTGAGTATATTCAAGACCGAGGAATGTAAGATGGAAAAGATCAAATACCTCTTTTGGGATTGCTTTCAGTGGTGCTTTCGACAGATTCAACACCTTCAGCAGCTTGGTCCCACAGCATAAAAACTTGGACACCACAGGTTCAGTTACGTGGGTCATTTCACCATAGAATTCCAGTGTTCGGAGACTTTTGAAGTTGACCTCAGGATGTAAGAAATCACCACCATCATCAATGTAATTATGGATTGCTAGTCGTCGAGGTTTGTTGGAAACTTGCAGATGGCCACGAAAAGTTGAGAAGTTGTGTCCAATGCTCTTAGAAACAATCACGTCATGTAATAAATCATGAACCCGACAGCTTTTTAAGGTTCCATCACTATACTTACTTGATACTTGTAGCAAGCATTTGTTGACAAGCTCTTCAGCGTAGAGAGTAGCAATGTCATAAGCCAGACATGCCTTGTACTTTTGGGATGAACCCTTGTGCAGTCCAACTCGTGCAAATCAATCACAAGAATTTCCAATCTTCAGGATAAATGCTCAGATGTAAGAAGCAGTTTCTGAGATAATGGGGTAAAACTCTATAACTAAGGAGTAAAATCCTTTTGATCCAATCAATGTTACGGTTAGTTTCGAGCTCACCCTTTGCAATTAAAGCTTTCAAAGATCAATTCCCACTGCCAAATCTGGTTTTGGTCCTTCACAGCTAGAACCCCACTAATTATAGCGATAGCAAGTGGGAGGCCCTCGCACTTCTTTAAAATTCTTGATGAGACATCCAATAAATGCAAAGGACATCGATTTCCATGGAACATTTGATTGCAAAACAAGGTCCAAGAGTCCTCCTCAGAGAGAGGTTGCATTTCATGGATGTGATTGCGTGGTGATCCTAAACAAGTTGAGAAAGCCACTTCAGTTATCCTTGTGGTCAACAAAACTCGGCCGTAATGAATATTTCCCCTCGGGAATACACTTCTAAGAGTTTCCCATATGCCATCACTCCAGACGTCATCTAGGACAACAACGTAGCTTATGTTCTGGAGCAACTCTCTCGCAAATTACTCAACAATAGGGTTTCTGTAGATTCCACCACTTGAGGAGGGACCGGTACCTTCAATTTATCGGAAATTTGGTGAATCAAGCTCTTGACGACCTCCACTATATGGAAGTTTTGAGAAATAGTTAGCCATGCTCGAACTTGGAAATGTTGCTTCACAGTACTATCATCATAAACTTTTTTCACCAAGGTTGACTTCCTGAGCCCTCCCATTCCCACAACCCTGACTACTTTGAGCATGTGGGAATTATCAACTAAATTTTGCGAAAGGAGCTTGGATTTTGGTTCACGAATGGCAACAAGTTCAGATTCTTCAATTAGGATGGAGCTGGATCGAAAATCTGCAACCAAGTCGGAACTACAACAAGTTACTGAAGATCCACGTTGCTGATTACCGTAGATGGGTTGATATCTCAGATGTCTTTTCGCAACTTCTTCGACTCTACACCTGAGGTTGTGTATCTCGGAAGAAATGCTACCCCGATGTTTTAAATTCTTCTTGATGGAGGAATACTTCCTTCGGGCATAGCCGCGAAAACCATCGCCTGGATGACACTGATATAAAAGTCGAAATTCAGCAAGAAATCCTCTGTCATACGCTATTTCGCGAACTTGGTTGACCCACTCGCGAAGCTCTAAGATTTCATCCTCTTCGGCTTCAGCATCTATGAGGAATGCCCTCATGCTTTCGAGCTCATCTTTGAAGAACTGGACTGCTTTCGATTGTTCTCCGAGCTTATCAGCCTCATTAACCAGAAAGGCTGCTAGCTCTTTCACTAGAGGAATTAATACATCCACCATTTCTCTGAATGCTACTTTGGTGGTTGAATATACTAGAATGTGGTTTGTGCATATGTACAAGACTGTTCTTACAAATGATATCAAAGAAAACAAGAAAGTTAACTACTGCAAAGTACTCTATTTTCTAAGCCAAATTATAAAAATAAATCTTCCATCTTTATTTAATAGATAAAGTGCTTTAGAATGTTAAGCTTTATGATCTAATTTGTGTTTCTAGAGGAAGTCCTTTTCTATCCTTTAAATGCGGACCTTCATATATGTTTTTTTTTCATATATATATATATAGTCAATTAGATAAAATTTATTAAAGGGGCACATATAAAAGTCTGTGACAACTAACTTGGACCTACTTATATTTGCCTCTTTTATGACACTAATTACTAATATCTTTTATAGATTGTGATACCTGCCTTTTTCTGTGTAGGATGAAATTTTTTGTCAGAACAAACAAAATTTCCATCTTTTCACCGTAAAATCATATGTTTTTGTCAGAACAAATTTTTGTACGAAACTAGGTTTTGGATGGTTGGTGGAAATATTATATATATTGGTACAAATAAACGAGACAAAAGGCTTTGGATATCTCCGATTATAATTTGATTAAACCGTTTTTTAACTTAATTCCAAATAATCATGTTCAGCTCATGTTCAATTGAACAGGCGTAGTCCTTTTCCTTGTTCAATGAAATAGTTATTAAAAGAAAATTACTCGTGATTTGTTATAGATTAAGATTCTTCCAAAGGTGTTAAAACAAATAAGAGAGCCTTTTTCAAATCTAATGCAGCGAAGGTTTGTCACTTTATGCTAATGAAGCCCCAATATCAGTTATTTATTCTCCATAAATCTGAAACTTTTAGTGATTTCTTTATCCCCTTAAAATAAATTTAAAATTTTAAAAAAATTTAAAATAAAGTCACCATATTGAGCAAGTAAAATTTTAGTGAGTAGAATATACTTGCATCTTCTTCGTCAACTTATTTTAATAGACAATTATGAATATCACTCTCAAAAGGTTGACTTGGGGTCAACCATGAAATGGCCCCAGATATTTGATAGGAATTCTAAAGTTATCTAATACAATTCTTCGTTCTTTCTTCAATAGAAAGAATTTGGTAGGAAACATTTCAGTTTCATACGAAATGGGTCCTAGTCTCCTAGATGTTGGTAGGAATTCGACATGATCAAGATTTTGGTATATCCACTCTACGTTGGCTCCAAAAATCATTTTCAGGTCTTTTCCCTGCAAAGATTCGGTTTCTTATGGCTTCTATAACACTTCACTGTAATTTTAACCTGTATTGGCTGAGCCATCAACCTAAAAAGACTTGCGTGATATCAGTTAGTTTCCTATATAATTTTTCTTTCGGCCTACTTCCCCGAGACTAGTTCTATTACTGGGACACTATTTCTGATTATTTAAGATGTTTAATTCAGTATTAAAATCTTTATTTGGCTACAAGTGATCGAGGCCAATTGGAGCCGAGCCAATATCGTTTCCTTCAAACTTGAAGTAAAATGGAGATCCATAACCTTTATACCTTCAACCATTATATAACTAACCAATCCTAGGCTTCATTTTTTTTTTTTCAGAATTTCAATTGCAATAATAAAACAACTCAACCCACTCAGCTCCAGAACAAGATTTGATCCCTAGCTCCTCACAGATCCATTAAGATCTACTAAGTTTCACAGCACAATCCACATAAGAGCTTCATGTTATCCAAACAAATAGTCAAGGACATGCATGGCTTTAAGACATTCAGTCTGTCCTTTCTGTTCATAATTAAAAGTCAATCCGAGGTTGGCATGCAAAACAAGATGAAATACAGAGCCACATTAGACGCATTGCATTAAAATAAAAATAAAAATAAAAGGACCGCTATAATTGTACCTTGAAGATAATGAACGACAATGATTTAGAAACAGCTTGTTCCAGTTGATTCCCTAAAGATTACAAGCAAGCATATGTATTAGCCCTTAAACATCACAATCATTAAGAAAAAGCTCATTGATGAAAATTAAGCAACGCAGCACACAAACAAAAACCAACAGGATACAAAGGAATAAGACGACCGAACCAAGGTCTGTGCACATAACAGAAAAAAAGAACGAAGGTTGGAGCCGGGTGCCCGGGGATTGGGGGATCGGTTGAGTATAATAAAAAATATCTTATAAAAGCAACTCCATTACTGTTTAAAGAACGAAGCACACCAAACTTACTCAATGTACCTGTTACAGGCTTACAGCCTCTGAATGTTTGCAACCCAAAGAAGCGGTTTTAGTGGTGAGCCAATCTGAGCATTCAACTTTGCTTGGAACTTTGGAAGAGGAACTGCTCTAGAGGCTCCTGCAAATTCCAGTAACAATCGACTTCAGCCATATTTTCTAGTTTCCAGAGGTTCATACACCCCATTAACAACCACCTACAGAAACATAGATTGATGGTCAATTTCACCAATTATACAACAATCGAAATTACTGTTCAAAGCGATGCTGATCTCTATGGGCCGCACAGCACAGCAATCAGTTTTCAAGAGGGACAGAAGAATTCTAATTGATCAAAGCATAAGTTAAGTTCGCCTATTCTCACTAAATGTCAAAATAAAAGACCTAAAACACCTGATAAATTTCAATGTGTATCTTAAATAGTTGGTGAGCTTCTTGCCTCAAAGACCCCAAAAAAATTAAATGAATAAAGCAAATTGCACATCAAACAACTTTACATGTTTAAGGAAAGCCATTAAGCCAGGACATCAAAGGAGGGAGAGAAAATGTGGGAGGACAGGGAAACAGTGCCAAGATATAAAAGGTGCACGAAGTAAAACTGAGATCCCCATTTTGGAACACATTAGCAAACTCAAAACATGAGAATTGAAGAGACGATAGATTTGACAGTAGAGGTACAAAGAAGTAAGCAGAAAATTTAGTTTTTCCAACCCCATGCTGTCCATTTGAGTTCTTTCCCCACATTTATAGTTCTCCGTAAACTACAGCATATTGACACAGATGGCGAGATTAAAATTGGAGACTAATGTGCATAAAACTGAAGAAATAATATAGCATTGAGAAAAAAAAAAAAAAAAATAGAAATTTTTGTAAAACCACCCTATCAGAATACAAGTTATTCAGGCTACGTCATATTATGGAAGATTGGTAATACAAAACGGCTCTAGATCGATGTAAGAGAATCCTCCTAGTCTCTCCTGTTTCCTGTATATGCAAAGGTTTCCACCAGGGAAGAATCAATTTTGTTGATTTCAAGGATATCTGCTGCATAATTTCGGTCCAAAGATGATAAGTGACAGATAAAACTTAGAAAATCCTAAATACAGGTTTTTATTTTCTTCAGCTTAACAAATGAAATGAAGAATTGCTGACAGGAGGAAGGTAAGACTACTGCTAACTTCAAAAATTCTACTAAAACTTTAAACTCGAAAGGTGGGAGCCGAGAGAAAATTAATATCTTGCAAAACCAGAGATTACATTTATACTCAAGATTGTCGTAGGGAGAATGGCAATGCTTCTAATGCAAGAACTTTGAAAGCATCTTCAAGCAATTGCTCAAGATAATCTACTTGTCCACCCAAGGAAACTCAGTTATGGATTATTGAAAAAAAACCACATTGGAGTCAATTAGTATGAACTAGACACTACATAAACTGTTGTAAGATGTAGTAGCGACAATTTTAGACCTTAGTGAACTCAAAAGATATCATAAGTAATTCTACCTACATGTAGAGGGTAATTAGAAAGAAATGCATGTGATTCTTATAACACTAAAGCTATATTTCAAAACCTTCAGTGAACATTCATGCAATTTTAGCGAAATGAGTTCAGATAGGAGTACAAAATTACCCTTGCTTCCGGAAAACTAAACGAGTCAAATTGCAGACTAGAGATCTGGACAAGCAGCTTTGGAATACTGGAGCAATGATTGACACGGGTGTCCTGGATCTAAATATGTCCGAGATCAGATCATCTTGTTGTGCAATTATGAGGGTTTACGAGTAGAATGTAGAAAAAATTATCCAAAGAATGTAAAATCATCTACTCAGTTATTCAGAGCTGAATAGGATTACTTTGTAAAGCCTCAACCTTTGATAGAAGAGATTACCAACCTTACAATTAATGCACCAGCCCTCGCACAACAAAAACTTTGCCTTTGAAATTAGTTCACATCTTAATTAGCCAAATCCCAAAGTACTTAGAAAGAACCCAACTGGCTCGCACTTAAATTCTTGCCCATTCTTAGCTAAAGAAACAAAATAATTAGGTTTAACCAGATTTAGTGTCAAAGGCTCACAAATTATAAAGCATGGCAAGGCGAGATATGCCCTTTTAGAAAAAGTCATTAATAAAGAGTGTAGCATGGGGCGAAAAAAGCTAATAAGTTATGTAAAAGACACTGATAAAACTTTTCACCCTCGTACCCGGGGGGAGCAGGCAGAACACACATTTTCTCCTTTTTCGTTAGTACCATGCTCTCACTCTTTTAAGCACGAAGTTTAGTAAGGCATTCTATACAAAATGATTCACAATCATGGTCTTGCTTTGACATCCCAAAAAGAGAAAAACGAATAAATTGAAGAATCCATACCAAGGAACTCTAGTCTAATTATGAGTTAATTCAATATGTTTGCTACATTCCTCTCGCTTCAAAAACATCACCACACATCCATTAATGATTCATAAATATGTCTGTATGATCGACTGTTTCAAGCCCATTACTAAGACACAATGGTGAAGAAGTTCCAGAAAAGAAAAAGATGCAGAAGAAGTTTAAAGTTCATAAAAAAAAGAAGAAGAACACAGCAGGTACTTGAGGGAAAAAAAAGAAACAAAATCAAAGTGCTGGAACTTGGGAATAACAAAGCAAATGCAGAGCAAGAACAACGAACCTGTCTAGAAAAGAGTATTATCTCCGTCCTCCCGAATGTCCCGATTATCAAAACCGGAGAATCCAAAATTTAAGGGCTCCATTTAGATTCCAAATTCCCAAATCCAAATACGCCGTCATCTCCTCCACTTTCCCCAGATACAGTGGCGAACTTCTTGCCGCATTCCTCATAACTCACGCGCTAACCAGAGGTAGAAAACAATTTCTGAAATCTCAATCGCTATTTATATTTTGAACACAGAGGAGAGGGAATGTCACAGGTGGGATGATTTTGGTGCTTTTTGCTCATTCCCACAAGTGAATGGACTTTAAAAAAAAAAATACTATAAAAAAAAATTGCAAATAATCCCCTCAAGCCAAGTATAAGTCTTTCAGAATCTTCTCCCCACTAAATCAGAACAGCCACGCCGACTCAATCTCCTCCTCCCTAAATCAGAAAAACCGCCGCCGCATCAAGATCTCAAAATTCGACGCTCCGGGAACACGCCAACTGGAACAACCGCAAAGAAGTAAGGTTAGGTTTGCTGTTATATTTCGAAATTTTCCATTATAATTCTGGGCCCGTGGGACGATAATTGATATCCTTCTGCTATAGATTTTATCAATGTCTTACAAATGTTTTTTTATTTCTGTCCTTATGCTTTTACATTTTCTGTTAAGTTTCTGAATACACAAAATTAGAGGTTTTGCAGGATAAGGGGCGCTCTGGTGAGACTCTGGAATGGCTGCTGTTGATATTGGAGAGCGCTGGAATCTGCCTCTGTTTTCAAACATAATTGTCGACAATCACAAAGGACTCATTTTAGAGGTACTATATCGAACCGCCTCATTTGAAGTTAATCAACAACGCTTTTTTTCCAAATACGTTCAAAATTGCTTTATTTTTGTCGTTTTATTTGGTTTTAAGTTAGGTTTTTAGGGTTTTAAGATATGTTAGGTTGCAATGAATTGGGATTTAAAACTGGTGCAACCAACCAGCAAATGAAGCTATGCTTGAGCACTCCAGACCATTTGATACTTCCTGTTTTTTCCTTTTTTTTTGGTACCTCTCCTTGGTTTTTGATATCTCTTCTAATGGGTCTAAAAAGTTAAAAAAAGGTTTAAATTAGTGTAAATATAAATGTAAAGGACCGAACCAGTAATTTGTTAATGTAGAGGACCTAACAAATTTTTTGTCAAATGTAAAGGACTATTTGAACAGTTTATTCTTTTGTTATTCCAACTTTTTTTTATTAATTAAATATTATTCTATTAAATATTAACTTTTTTGAAAAATAATATTTTTATTCCTAAAATACCCTTATAGTGAAACTCTTAGAATAATGTCACAGAAATATTGTATGTGAGCAAATACATGACACTTCCTAACCATGTAACCGTTTGAAATGTTAAAAATGCTTCATAATTCTTATGGTCATTGTTTGAAAAGTTGGAAGATTTTTTTATTCAAATGAACTCTAACGAGTTGTTTGTTTTCAAAGAAAGTTTTGGGAGGCCAAATCTCTAATATTTTTAAAACGCATAAATGGTGATATTTATTGGCATATTCACCCATCTTATGGAGCATTTTGATGTGTTATTATTTCAATTGACACATCGACGAGATGTACGTGTGACATCAACAAGCAACATAATATTTGTAAAGTTATTAGTGTGGATTTTCTTAACCATCATATCCAAACAATACGACTTGAAAATATTGGTGAATTCAAGTCGTAATTATTTAAGAACTATTATATTATTGGAATAAAAGTTGAACATTCGGCAACTTATGTATCACACAAAAGAGGTTGCATATATATTGGATTGGAAAGTATATGTTGGTTAATGAGTCAATATGTATTAATGATTCTCGTGATTAATTAATGATGATGTGATTTTTTTTTGCTGTGTGTATGTCTATAAGTTATAGTTGGGTCTTGAGTTTGAGTTTTGTTGTTTGAGTGTTGTAGAACACTATTTTTATAAACATATTATACAATAATCGGGAGTCCTTATTATTTTGGAAATTGAATTAAAAAAAATAATTTCCTCATACAAATGAACCCAAACTCGTTAAACTGTTAATCAGACTTGTGGTAATGTAAAAAACACAAAACGATAAATTTTTGAAAAATTAACATTGGTCAACTAATAAATTAAATCTTAATTTCAAAATTTACAGTGATTTATCATTTCATATTGGTGTCATCTTTCTTTCTCTCTCTATTCTAGTTAGTCAACCCTCTTCTTTTCCAAACTCAGTCACTTTTGAAACTTTTTTTCCCCTCCATTGGGTTGTAGAAAAAGCAGTTGAAAAAACAATAACTGCTTTGAAATGAGAGTTTAGTTCACAAAGAAAACTTGAAACTAATGGGTCATCAAATTTCATTTGAGTAAAAAAAAAAAAAGATTGGGATACTGCACCCCATAGGTTTATTCGAATGTATTTTATACTACGGATTTGAGACCGTTTTAATTCAATATATTGATGTTAGAAGATATTTTTTAAAATTTTTTATTTTGCGATAGAATGATTATAATTAATCTTGTTCCTTATGGATATTGATTTGGCTTTTTAGTTTCTATGTTTGGAGTATGTTGTTTGTTGCTTTTGCAGCAATAAAGGAGAAAAAGGTGTTGAAAGAATAGTTTATGCTAGTTTTATTTGTCTAACATATTGAAATAATTCAATAATAGTAATGGTTAGAGGTCTACATAAATTTGCTCATTTTGTTTAGCTCGTTAGGCCTTTTAATTACCATCCTTAAAATCTTTAATTTTTGTTATTGTTGCATCAATTAGAGAGAATTAATTAAGTTGTGCAACGACAATGTGTGTGGATTTTATTTGCCAAAGATTCCCGCGCAAATTGTGTATTACCTACTTTGAGATTGTTAGAATATAGAGGATAATACTTAAATAACTTTTTGGTTTAGATTAACTTATGATCATCATGTCATAGACCCCCTTTACTCCTTGTTTGCATCCTCAGATATTTGTCTTTCATTTGGCAATGTACCAAGTATCAATTATAGATTTTCGTCCTTTTGTTTTTATTGTTTATTATTGAGATTGATGCGAAACCTTTATTCTCTAAATTTGCCTAGATTATTCATCGTAGGATAGTATAGAGGTATTAGCAGCCTCTCTCTTTTCATCTTCATGGACACATTCTCCGTTGTTCCTATTGGAAAATGAGATGCCATTTTGATTATTGCCACATAATTTTTTTTGATGTTATAATTCTTGATAGTTAGCTTTTTGAGGAGCGCCTTCCTAAATTTTTTCGAAGTTTATAAAGTATTGTAACATATTCCATTTTGGTTTTTATTAAAGGAATGGGAACAAGATGGAAATGGAAGGGAGCAAAAGAAAAGGCACTCGCAAATCCCATGTCCCAAATAGTTTACCAGCTTCAGTCTTACTTGGTCCAATCAAACTCTCAAGTATTATTGACAAGTTCATGTGGACTTCTTGAAGCAGATGCCCAACAAAGTGAACTTCTTGATCGTGCTTGTTTTGGATATCGAATAATAACCGCTGAAAAGAGTAACTGTTGGTTTGAATTAAGTATGGAGGAAACTTTCTACCTATTCTATATTCTTAAATGCATCAAAGTTATAGGTGAGGATAACTGTGAAAAAAGTTGTGCGGAGTTGTGGAGTTTGATGAACTCCTGCTTAGAGAATTTTCCAACCTTATTCAAAGCATATTCGCATCTACGAATGAAAAATTGGGTTGTCAAATTAGGAAATATGTATGGTGTTGACTTTGTTGCCTACAGACATCATCCATCCCTAGTGCATTCAGAATATGCAATCCTTATTTTGTCAGATGGCCAGATTGAATCTAATGGTCGTTTGTTGGTTTAGTCTGACCTCGATGGTGCACTTAGATTGATTGGTGGTGTTGCTAAAACATTGCTAATTATATACATTGATATAAGTGGAACTGATGTAACTTCACCATCTTGTCTTGAAAATTTTCTTGTTGAAGAGAGAACGATCACAAGGTGGAGTCCAAAACAATGCCGAGAGGATCAAACAAGTATGAAGAAAAGTCTCGATACGGATAAAAAAGAGTACAAGAAATCCAAACCAAAGAAGAAACCAAGTGTCAAAAATAACTTAGGTTTAATATTCGCAGGGGGTTTAGTTTGTTCTCTATTAGTTTCTAACTATCTTTTATTATCACGTTCGTGGCGAAGCAAGCCATAGGGTCTAAAAGTAGTAGTTAGGGATTCATGGCAAATAGGAACTACTGCTCTAGATATCTTAGGAATTTTGTTGTTTTAATTTATAGACTATTTTATCTATTAAAAAATGTTTTATGAGGCCAAATCTCTAATATTTTTAAAACGCACATATGATGATATTTGTGAGTCTATTCACCCATCTTGTAGAGCATTTTGATATATTATGATTTCAATTGACACATCTTCGGTCACACGTGAGTGTGACATCAACAAGCAACCTGGTATTTGTAATGTTATTAGTGTAGAATTTTTTGACCATCATATCCAGACAATACATCTTGAAAATATTGGTAAATTCAAATCGTAATTATTTAATAACTATTATATGTTTATTGGGATAAAAGTTAAACATTCGATAACTTATGTTCACACACAAAATGGTATGGTTGGAGTGTATATCAAACGTATTCAATTAATTTTAAGATCATTACTTATACAACAAAGTTGTCATTATCAATGTATAATGTATTCAATTTGCGTAAGAATCTTACAGCCGAAGTAGGAGAGGTTGCATATATATTAGATTGAAAAGTATATGTTGGTTAATGAGTCAATATTTATTAATGATAAAAATAATTTCTTTTACACGAAAAAATGTAATCAATCAATGATAATGTGATGCGTGTGTATATGTATATAAGTTATAATTGGGTTTTGAGTTTGGCTTTTGTTGTTTAGATATTGTAGAACACTATTTTTATAAACAGATTATACAATAGTCGTGAGTCCTTATTATTTTGGAAATTGAATTAAAAAAATAATTTCATCATACAAATGAACCGAAACTTCTTAAACTATAAATCCAACTTGTGGTAATGTAACAAAACACCTAAAATTATAAATGTATGAAAAAATAACGTTGGTTAACTAAACTCCTTCCCTTTCGAAACATTTTTTCCCCCTCTATTGGGTTGCAAAAAAAAGCAGTTGAAAAGACAATAACTGCTTTGGAACGAGAGTTCATGTTCACAAAGAAAACTTGAAACTAATGGGTCATCAAACTTGATTTCAGTAAAAAAAAAAAAAAAAAAAAAAAAACTAGGATACAGCACCATGTCTATCGGGTTTGTTCGAATTTATTTTATACTAAGGACTTGAGACCGTTTGAATTCAATATATTGATACTAGAAAATATTTTTTTAAATTTTTTATTTTGAAATAGAATGATAATAATTAATCTTGCTCTTTATGGATATTGATTTGGATCTTTGAGTTTCCATGTTTGGAGTATGTTGTTTGTTGTTTTTGCAGCAATTAAGGAGAATAAGGTGCTGAAATGATAGTTTATGCTGGTTTTATTTGCCTAAGATATTGAAAGAATTCAATAATAGTAATGTTTTTAGAGGTCTAAATAAATTTGATCATTTTGTTTAGCTTGTTTGTTTGGCCCTTTAATTTACATCCTTAAAAATCTTTTGTTTTTGTTGTTGTGCATCAATTAGAGAGAATTAAGTTGTGTAGTGACAATCTATGAGCGTTTTATTTGCCAAACATTGCCTCGCAAATTGTGTACTACATACTCTTAGATTGTTAGAATATAGATGATAATACTTAAATAACTTGTTGGTTTAGATTAGTTTGTGGTCATCGTGTCATAGACCCCATTTACTCCTTGTTTGCTTTCTCAAATATTTCATTTTGCAATTTACCACTTATCAACTATATATTTACGTCCTTTTTATTTTTATTGCTTAATATTGAGATTGATTTGAAACCTTTCCTCTGTAAATTTGCCAAGGTTTTTCATCGTAGGATAGTAAAGGTATTAGCAGCCTCTCTCTTTTCATATTCATGTCCCCATTCTCCATTGTTCCTAGTGGGAAATGAGATGTCATTTTGATTATTGACCGATAATCTTTTTGATGTTATACTTCTTCATAGTTAGCTTTTTGAGGAGCGTCTTGCTAAATCTTTTCGAAAATTATTAAGTATTAAAACATATTCCAATTTTTTTTTTATTAAAGGAATGGGTATAAGATGGAAATGGAAGAGAGCTAAATAAAAGGCACTCGCAAATCCCATGACCCAAATAGTTTACCAGTTTCAGTCTTACTTGGTCCAATCAAACTCTCAAGTATTATTGACAAGTTCATGTGGACTTCTGGAAACAAATGCCTAACAAAGTGAAAACCTTAATTGCGCTTGTTTTTTATATCACATAATCACAGCCGAAAAGGGTAACTGTTGGTTTGAATTAAGTATGGAGGAAACTTTCTAACGATTCTATATCCTTAAATGCATCAAAGTTATAGGTGAGGACAATTGTGAAAAAAGTTGTGCAGAGTTGTGGAGTTTGATGAACTCGTTGTGACACCCCGTTCTAATCCTTTATTTTCTTTGAATTTATTAATAAAAATGAACGTAAGTGTCTGCCTAGCTCACGCCAGGGCTCGTTACAATCTTTACACAGTAGAAACGATACAATAACGTACTATAAAATTACCAAAGATTCATTGTAAGAAAACAGTAACACGATCTCCTCAGAGTACTCCATATTATTACATCACATAGTTTGGAAAATAACAATAAAGTAGTGTTCAAGATGATCAAAATAACTCTCTAATAATAACATCTTAAAAGAAAACAAGTGCTTAGAATCCAAAGTCTTTTAGTGTTGCCTCACCTAAAAATATTAAGATTTTGAAAGGGTGAGCTAGAAGCCCAGTACGAGAACCCACAATTTTCCTTTTAAATTAGTAAAAGCAATTTTGCACATGCAAGCACATAATTAATTAGTGAAACTCTTTGGTAATCAGAGAAAACATTACGTTTTAGCGTATAAAATTAATATTAACTATAATTTTAGGGAATAAACACATGTGAACAGTTATACACATTCGACTAAACATATTAACCATGAGATTGTGGAACCAATCAAACAAGATGATCGAAAGTAACGCGTAATGAGCTAGTGACATGGTATCCTA
The DNA here is from genome assembly GCA_949775105.1 of Oldenlandia corymbosa var. corymbosa. NCBI lineage: Eukaryota > Viridiplantae > Streptophyta > Magnoliopsida > Gentianales > Rubiaceae > Oldenlandia > Oldenlandia corymbosa. The sequence goes on from OX459123.1 coordinate 6,989,332, forward strand.
ATGCAGTCATGCTAGGGTGGACTATTTCAAAGTTTTAACAATACTTTATCAGAGGAACAGAAAAGTCACTGATAAGCCAGGACTGAATTACTATTACTCAAATCACTCCATTTCAATTCAGTGGCGGTATCTCAAGAGCATACAGTGCCCCATAACGTTCTTGCCAAGTGATCAGGCCCATCGCCGACCTCACAAGGGTTGAAACGTATTGGGGTTTGGTACCCAGTACACTGGTCTGTAACAGTCTAGCATTCAGTAAGTTGGAGTGTTCAAATCATAACTCACAACCATCAATTCATTTAGTACATTATTTTGATAATTTCTTGGCTAAACCTCCTTCCAAACTATAGCCATTAGCAAGCACAAACTAAAATGAGCATGTCCATTCAAGTTTTAAAAGATTCCATGTGAAAGTTCAAATTGAAAATTCCAGTACATGACTTACGGTAGACAAGCATTCTTTTCAGAACATAGTTTAGAAAACTAAATAAAATAATTCCAATTCATGTTTTACGTAATCGAAAAATCATTTTTCAAACCACAAATACTGTAGACAAAAACCAATTCAGAAATTCCAGTGTAGTTTAGCCAACTGCAAAACCGTTTTTAATACTCAATATAACTCCGAATTACGCATCGCAAAAACTGACTTCGACCTTACAGAGCAGGGAACCAATCTATAAAAAGAATCACGCAAAAACACATTTTATATCAGACAATCGAAGCATCTAAAGTTTTGTATCAGTTCTGCGAATTCAAACAAAAAACAGCTTTGACACACATTTTTAAAACTGTTTTCCGATCTATGTAAAATTCTGTTCCACAATCCACAAAGCACAGGCTCAAAAGTGATCATTAGTGAGTGATAACATAGCAAGAATTCATGAAAATCATCCTACAATGAGAGGAACCAGTCTATACGAAAACAGTATCTTATTATCGAAATATTGCCGAAACCGAACGCAACCTCATTTTAAATTTTATGGCTCAGTTTTTTGCATATACATGACCATTTCAGTCAAAGAAACTTGTGATTAAGTCATCAAAAGATCAATACATGATATAATCCAAAAGAATACAGATACATAATAGCTACCAAGAAAGAGTTTTCTTCAAAAGCATTCATATAATGAAACGGTTTGGAAAACTTGATTTGAAAATCTCCCATGAATTCCCTCACCTCTGTTACTTGTATAGGCTGTTTGGTTTCTTGACCTAGGTGTGAGACGATCCACTCTTCCTCTACTCCAACTACTTTACTCTTCTTCTAGACTTAACAATCGTTTGCAATGCTGTCTTTACGAAAGCTAGACAGTGACTTTCGAGTGTTAAGAGTGGAAGGAAGTCTGTTGACCATATTTTTTTTTTCTAAGGAAAAAAGATGAAAGCAACTTCTTTGATTGAGGCATAGTTGCACAATGAAGGTTTATATGTATAAATAACATCGGGCTCTCTCCCTCTGCTGCAGTTTTGAAGACTCAATCTCAACTACTCTCTAGAAAATTAAATTTTTCAAAATTGGCAAAATCTTTTATCTATTAGTTTGTTAAGCAACAACTCTACCGAAAGATATCACATCCGATGACTAAGTCTTTTTCCCATTTTTTTTTTTTATTATTATTGTTTTTACCATTTCTACTTGAAGTATATATCTATTTACGTAGGAACAAGGGTTCAAATCCTTAATAAATGATATTTACTAATATAATCTCAAACTTTCTCTCAGAAGAATAAAATAAAATATTTCACTGACCAGGGAATACCGGATTTCATTCCTCTAGTTTATTTATTAATTTCAACTAGAATTTTGGGTCCTTACACTCTTGCTTAGAGAATTTTTCAAACTTATTCAAACTATATTAACATCTACGAATGAAAAGTTGGGTTGTCAAATTAGGAAATCTGTATGGTGCTGACTTTGTTGCTTACAGACATCATCCATCCCTGGTGTATTGAGAATATGCAGTGCTTGCTTTGTCAGATGGTCTGATTGAATTTAATGTTCGTTTGTTAGTTTGGTCTGATCTAGATGGTGCACTTGGAGTGACTGGAGGTGTTGCGAAGACATTGCTAATTATATACATTGATATAAGTGGAACTGATGTGACTTTACGATCTTGTCTTGAAAATTTTCATATTGAAGAGAGAACAATCACAAGGTGGAGACAAGAACAATGCCGAGAGGATCGAACAAGTATGAAGAAAAGTCTCGATACAGATAAGAAAGGACACAAGAAATCCAAACCAAAGAAAAAACCAAGTGTCAAAAATAACTTAGGTTTAATTTTCCCAGGTGGTTTAGTTTGTTCTCTATTAGTTTCTAATTATCTTTTGTTTGCACGTTTGTGGCGAAACAAGCCATAAGCTCTAAGAGTAATTGTTAGAGATTCATGACAAATAGGAACAACCGCTCTAGACGTCTTAGGAATTTTGTTGTTTTAATTAATTGACTATTTTGTCTGTCAAAAAATGTTTTGTGAGGCCAAATCTCTAATATTTTTAAAACGCATACATGGTTATATTTGTGGGTCTATTCACCCATCTTGTGGAGCATTTTGATATATTATGATTTCAATGGACACATCGACGAGATGGTCACACATGTGTGTGACATTAACAAGAAACCTTATATTTGTAAAGTTATTAGTATAGTTTTTCTTGAACATCAAATGTAGACAATACTTCGTGACAATATTGGTAAATTGATGTTGTAATTATTTAGCAACTACTGTATGTTTATTTGGATAAAAGTTAGACATTCGGTAACTTATACTCACACACAAAATGGTATGATTGAATTGTATATCAAACGTATTCAATTAATTTTAAGTCCATTACTTATACAACAAAGTTGCCATTATCAATGTTGACATTACGTATTCAATTTGCGTAAGAATCTTACAGCCGAAGCAGAAGGGGTTGCATATATATATATATATATATATATTGGATTGGAAAGTATAAGTTGGTTAATGAATCAACGTATATTAATGATAAAAATAATTTGTTTTACAAGAAAAATGTGAGCAATTAATGATGATCTGATTTTATTGGCGTGTGTATATATGTATATAAGTTATAGTTGGGTTTTGTGTTTGGGCTTTGTAGTTTAGGTGTTGTGGGATACTATTTTTATAAACAGATTGTACAATAATCGGGAGTCTTTATTATTTTGAAAATTGAATTAAAAAAATAATTTCCTCATACAAATGAATCAAACTCCTTAAACTATCAATCCGAATTGTGGTAATGTAACAAAACAGATAAAACGATAAATGACTGAAAAAAATAACGTTGGTTAACTAATAAATTAAATCTTCATTCCAAAATTACAGTGATTTATGATTTCATGTAGGTGTCATCTCTCTTTCTCTCTCTATTCGAGTTAGCCGACCCTCTTCTTATTCAAACTATTTCCCTTTCAAAACTTTTTTCCCCCATCCATTGGGTTGCAGAAAATGCAGTTGAAAATACAATAACTGCTTTGGAACGACAATTTATGTTCACAAAGAAAACTTGAAACTAATGGGTCATCAAACTTCCGTTGAGTGAAACAAAAGACTAGGATACTGCACCACATCTATCCGGTTTGCTCGAATGTATTTTATACTAAGGACTTGAGACCGTCTGAATTCAATATATTGATGCTAGAATATCTTTTTTAAATTTTTTATTTTGCAATAAAATGATAATAATTAATCCTGCTCTTCATGATTTGACTTTTTAGTTTCCATGCTTGAGTATGCTAATTGTTGCTTTTGCAGCAATTAAGAAGAATAAGGTGCTGAAATGATAGTTTTTTCTGGTTTTATTTACCTAAGATACTGAAAGAATTCAATAATAGTAATGGTTAGAGGTCTACATAAATTTGCTCTATTTGTTTAGCTCGTTTGGCCCTTTGATTTCCATCCTTAAAATCTTTTGTTTTTTGTTGTTGTTGCATCAAATAGAGAAAATTAAGTTGTGTAATTAAAATCTATGTGAGTTTTATTTGCCAAAGATTTCCGCAAATTGGGTACTACCTACTCTTAGATTGTTAGAATATGGTGATAATACTTAAATAACTTTTTGGTTAAGATTAGCTTATGGAAATCATGTCATAGACCCCCTTTATTCCTTGTTTGCTTTCTCAAATATTTGTCTTTCATTTGGTTATGTACCAATTTTCAACTATAACAATAAAAGGTGACCAGATTTGAAGGGTAAAAGCAAGTCATGGTGTAATCCAAGTGGAGCCACTTTTGTTGACAACTCATGGTCCAACTTTGCAGCCATCTTTGACCATATTTTGAAGACTTAAAGGTGAAGAAATCCTAGGTAAATGATAGCTGCACCAGCTGCCCTAGTCAACTACAAAACAAGGAACCATCTTAGCATTACTTTTTATATTTTATTAAGCAAGTTGTCTAGTTCTTTTGTCCTTTAAACTCGAAAAAGAAACAACCATTTTGGGTAGTTTTTTGAAGAAGACCCTTTCAGAATTCCAAGCTTCTTCAAGTTTGGTAGCATGGCACGGTTTGTAGCTTGTTATGTAGTAAGTGTGCAATTTAGTTTATGATTTAACTAGATTGTGGAGCTTTTTGTGAATTGTTGAAATGGTTAAATTTTTCATGCCTTAGTTTGTTCAAATCTGATTCTCATCTAGTGTTTGAAAGGGTTAAGGTACCATTTAGGCATTCATATCATAAATTATTCTACCCCATTTCTATCATTTCCACCCGAATCCATCTTTGTGTTCCTTTGAATACACTTTGAATTCTCTTCATATCCAAGACCTTTTGATTTTGGATCATATCAAACTGATCTTGTTGTGTAAATTTGTATGGTACAGTCCGGGACAACCTCTAAATAAGTTTGCTTCCGATTGTGCGCATGAAATCTGCATCATTTGGTAGAAATCTACATCAATTTGGCACCAGAGCTCTTGGTTCATTTACCTACAAAATAATTGACCTACTTGCTGTTCTTCATAATCTAAATATTCAAGTTTGAATAACCTACTAAGTTGCAAGTTGTTCTTAGCTCAATTCAGCTTCATAAAAAAAACAAAAAATAAAAATAAAAATAAAAATAAAATAAACAGATTTGGGAAGTTTTTTTTGAGCTATACAATCGATTGTATCCATTGCATAATCGTTGTACAACCTTTCTGTCCAAGTCATTTTCTTTTTCATTTCCTTTCTTTTCCTTTGTTTCCCTTTCATCTTTTATTGTCAAGTTAAGGTATGTTAAATTCATTTTAGCTATTCTAATTGTTGCACATGATTGTTAAATTATATCTCTAATTTGTGCGCAATTAAATCTATAAACATTCTACTAGCTAGTTACCAATTTTGATTGCACAAAAAGTTGGAACCTGAAAGTTGAGAGAAAGAGAGGTTTTACCATCAACCCACACTGAATATCTAGACCTTCCGAGTGATCATGGGTGAGGGAATTGGGAAGGGGAACTGAAATTGGGGGTGAGTTTAGCTTCTTAAATCTTTTTCTTTCTTTATTTTTCGGATACTACTTGTTCTTGTGTTTTTGTTGATCTTTAGTGAAGATGCCTCCTAAACCAACCAGTGGAAGGAATCAACAAGTAGAGGAGCCCGAAGCTGCCTCTAGCAATCTAGCCATGGATGATATACAAAGAACCTTGAACCAACTTGTTGGTAGCATGAGAGAGTTGTTTGATGCAAATAGAGAAATTAGAGAGGAGATGCACACTTTGAAGGAAGAAGTGCAAGTAAATAGACCCCGAGGAGGAAGAGATCATCAAGCCATTTTAGAGGAGGAAGATGAAGAAGAACTTGAACCACCTAGAAGGAGGAATCAAGATAGAAGACGAGAAACCGAAGATGGCAAGATAAAACACCAACTTCCGGAGTTTCTTGGCAAGGCTGATCCGGATCTCTATTTGGAGTGGGAAACCAGTGTAGACAAGGTGTTTTCTTTGCACAATTATTAGGAGCAATACAAGGTTGGAGCTGCCATTGCAGAGTTTAGACAAAATGCTAACACTTGGTGGCTAGATGTGATGAGAAGAAGGCGTAGAGATGGTGAAGGAGAAGTCACAACTAGGCGGGAGCTAAAGCATTTGATGAGAGCTACTTATGTCCCAAAAACCTACCAAAAGAAGCTAAGAAGTGAACTCCAAGACTTAAGGCAAGGTACTCGTTCTTGTATGGAATTTTATTATGAACTAATTGCCTTACGTTCTAAGCTTCAGATTGATGAAAGTGATGATGCAATGGAGGCACGGTTTATAAGGGGTTTAAATAGGAATATTAGAGACCAAGTGGAGATTGAAGCAATGAAGTGCAATTCATTAGAAGAAGTTGTTGCTTTTGCTGATTTGATTGAGAAACACTTGAAGGAGAAAGAGAGCCGTTCTAGGTTCACTCCGGGAGGCTCAACCAGCAAACCAACACCTCCAAAGAAGCCAATGCCGAGTTCTTCCACCACTCAACCCAAGATCGTTGTCAAGCCAACTGTGAATAACCTACCAAAGAAGGTGATCACTCCACCTCAATGACAAGAAAGAAGAGTTCAGTGTTTCAAATGTAAAGGGTGGGGACATTATGCTAAAGATTGTGTGAATCAAAGGGTGATGCATATTACTGAAGATGGAGAGATTTTTAGCGAAGATGAGGAATCTGCCTTAGAAGCCGAAAGAGAGCAATCTTCATTACCATTTATTGAGACCGAAGATGTTACATTTTCAAGCGATGAAGAAGGTGATTTTTCTGATCCTAAATCTCTTGTTATTATGCGTACTTTGAGCTCACATGATAGGATCATTGGGAAGAACCATGAGGAGCAACGAACCAACTTGTTCCATATGAAGTGTAAAGTGTTGGGGAAGACTTGTTTAGTCATTGTAGATGGCGGGAGTTGTACCAATGCTGTTAGTGAAGAGTTTGTCAAGAAAGTTGCTTTAACTACAACCAAGCACCCGAGACTTTATAGATTGCAATGGATTGGTGACAATGGAGAAGTTCGGGTGAAACTTCAAACCAAGGTACCTTTAAAAATTGGTCTACACCAAGATGAGGTAATTTGTGATGTTGTACCAATGAATGCTTGTCATGTTTTATTGGGAAGACCTTGGGAGTTTGATTGGAAAGCAATGCATGATGGTTACACTAACTCCTACACACTTTGTATTAATGGTTCTAAGTTTGTTGTACCCCCTTTGAGCCCAAAAGCTATTCATGAAGCACATGTTCATATTGTAGCCAAAAGAGGGCGAGAGAAAAGGCATGAAGGTGAGTTGAAAAAGCCAATAAAGTGTGGTGAGAATGAGAGAAAAACCGAGAGACAAAAGCCACAAACTAGTGAGAAAAGAGGCAGTTTGTTACTCGCCACAAAGAGTGATATTGAGGAGGTATTGGAAGGCCAACCACCCCTCATTCTTTTGATGTTATTTGGTTATTGCTTAACTAATACTAACAATGACAATGTGCCTAGTGTTGTTAAGCCTGTTTTGCAGGAATTTGAAGATGTGTTTCCGGAAGAACTACCCCACGGATTACCACCTATCCGAGGCATTGAACACCAAATTGACTTTATTCCGGGAGCTTCAATTCCTAATAGGCCAGCCTACAAAGCCAACCCTATTGAGACAACGGAACTTCAAAGGCAAGTTGATGAACTCCTTGCCAAAGGTTTGATTCATGAGTCTATGTCTCCTTGTGCAGTACCCGTGATACTTGTCCGTAAAAAGGATGGTACATGGCGAATGTGTGTTGATTGTAGGGCTGTGAACAAGATCACTATCAAGTATAGGCATCCTATACCTAGACTTGATGACATGCTAGAAGATTTGTGTGGTGCTTGTGTATTTTCTAAGATTGATTTGGCATCCGGTTACCACCAAATTAGAATGAAATCGGGTGATGAATGGAAAACAGCCTTCGAAACCAAATTTGGGTTATATGAGTGGCTTGTTATGCCATTTGGTTTGACCAATGCACCTTCTACATTTATGCGTTTAATGAGTCATGTACTTATAGCTTTCATTGGCAAGTTTGTTGTTGTCTATTTTGATGATATTCTGATTTTTAGTCGAAATGAAAATGAGCATGTCTATCATTTATCTTGTATATTTTCGACTTTGAGAGATCAAAAACTTTATGGTAAGCTTTCTAAGTGTACATTTTGTGTGGAAGAGGTTGTTTTTCTAGGCTTCATTGTAGGGAAAGTTGGAGTTAAGGTTGATGAAGAGAAAGTGAAGGCTATCCGAGAATGGCCAACCCCTACAAATGTGACGGAAGTCCGATCTTTCCATGGGCTTGCAAGCTTCTACCGTCGGTTTGTAAGTCATTTTTCTAGCATTGCTGCACCCCTGAATGTATTGACCAAGAAAAATGTGAAATTTCATTGGGGTGAAAAACAACAAGAAGCATTTGACACATTGAAGCATATTCTTACAAATGCACCCGTGCTTGCATTACCTAATTTTGATCTTACATTTGAACTTGAATGTGATGCTAGTGGTGTAGGAATTGGTAGTGTCTTAATGCAAAACAATAGACCTATAGCATATTTTTCTGAAAGATTCAATTCTGCCCAAATAAATTATCCTACTTATGATAAAGAATTGTATGCTATCATTCGGTCTTTAGAACATTGGCAGCACTTCCTTCTTCCAAAGGAGTTTGTGATACATACGGATCATGAATCTATCAAGTACCTTAACGAGCAGCAAAAGTTGGACAAAAGACATGCCAAGTGGAGTACTTTCTTAGAAACATTTCCCTATGTTATCAAGTACAAAAAAAGGTAAGGAAAATGTTGTTGCTGATGCACTCTCCCGAAGAAACCAAATCCTTGCTATTGTTGAAGGTAAGTTCTTCGGCTATGACTACTTGAAGGACTTGTATGAAAATGATCTTGATTTTGCTGAAATTTTCAAGAGTTGTAAACATGGAGCTTTTCAAAAGTTCTATTTGCATGAGGGTCTTTTATTTAAAGAAAATAGATTGTGTGTTCCTAAATGCTCATTGCGTGATACTCTTGTGCATGAATCTCATTGTGGTAGTCTTATTGGACACTTTGGTGTTTTAAAGACTTTGGACATTTTGTGTGAACATTTTTATTGGCCACGAATGAGAAAGGATGTTGAAAAATTCTGTTTGGCTTGTATTGAGTGTAGACAAGCTAAATCCAAGTCTAATAATTTTGGTTTATACACTCCATTACCCGCACCTTTACACCCGTGGATTGACATTTCTATGGATTTTGTGTTAGGGCTACCTACTTTCAAGCGAGGTAATGATAGCATTTTTGTAGTTGTTGATCGTTTTTCAAAGATGGCTCACTTTATTCCTTGCAAGAAAACTAATGATGCTAGGTATATTGCGGATCTATTCTTCAAGGAAGTGGTAAGATTGCATGGCATCCCGAAGACTATTGTAAGCGATCGAGATGTTAAGTTTTTGAGCTATTTTTGGAAGTCATTGTGGATTAAAGTTGGTACACAATTGTTGTTTTCTACTACTGCACATCCACAAACTGACGGTCAAACTGAAGTTGTGAACAGGACTCTAGGTTCGCTACTTAGAGCATTGATTCGAGGGCACAAGAAGACTTGGGAGGAATGCCTTCCAATTGCTGAGTTTGCTTACAACCGTACAACACAACGCACAATTGAAATGTCACCATTTGAATGTGTTTATGGTTTTAATCCCTTAACCCCTTTAGACTTTTCTTCCGTTTCTTTACCCAATTCGCAGGTACTTGAAATGGATGGAGCTAAACGTGCCAAGTACATTCAGAATCTTCATTCCAAGGTGCACGATATGATAGTACAGAAAAATGAGCATTATGCCCGTAATGCCAACAAGCACCGCAAGGAAAAGATTTTTCAACCAGGAGACTGTGTTTGGGTTAACTTTAGGAAAATCAGATTTCCTACAAAAGTGAAGGGCAAACTTGATGCTCGTGAAGATGGACCATTCAAAGTTCTTCAACGACTGAATAACAATTCTTATGTTATTGATCTACCAGGTGAGTATAATGTTAGTTCCACTTTCAATGTTTCTGATTTGAGTGCCTTTGAATATGTAGATGACAATGAGGAGGAGGAACCAACGGATTCTTCTACTAAGAATCCTTTTCAAGAGGGAGGGGATGATGAGAATTTACAAACCTACATTCCCATCATTGAAGAAAATAGCACACCTTCGAGTTCAAAGCTTTTTACAAGATCACAAGCTAGGAAGCTCAAGGCAAATGTGGCAACACTCCTCAACCTCACAATGCACCATGAAGAAGCAAAGATGGAGGCAACACCTCAATGGGTCAATTTCCTCCATTTCTGCCCAAGAAGAAGTTAACCAATTTTGAGCAGATTTAGGCCAATTCATATCACTCCTTTTTGGCCATCTTTTTCAACCATCTTTAAGGTATTTTGGAGCCTTACAATCTGGTCTAAATTCATTAAAATTTCGGCCAAACCCTCAACAATAAAAGGTGGCCAGATTTGAAGGGTAAAAGCAAGTCATGGTGTAATCTAAGTGGAGCCACTTTTGTTGACAACTCATGGTCCAACTTTGCAGCCATCTTTGACCATGTTTTGAAGACTTAAAGGTGAAGAAATCCTAGGTAAATGATAGCTGCACCAGCTGCCCTAGTCAACTACAAAACAAGGAAACATCTTAGCATTACTTTTTATATTTTATTAAGCAAGTTGTCTAGTTCTTTTGTCCTTTAAACTCGAAAAAGAAACAACCATTTTGGGTAGTTTTTTGAAGTCATTGTTCATGTACGAACCTTGAGAGGAAGACCCTTTCAGAATTCCAAGCTTCTTCAAGTTTGGTAGCATAGCACGGTTTGTAGCTTGTTATGTAGTAAGTGTGCAATTTAGTTTATGATTTAACTAGATTGTGGAGCTTTTTGTAAATTGTTGAAATGGTTAAATTTTTCATGCCTTAGTTTGTTCAAATCTGATTCTCATCTAGTGTTTGAAAGGGTTAAGGTACCATTTAGGCATTCAAAGGAACACAAAAGAAAGGGTAGAAATGGGGTAGAATAATTTATGATATGAATACCTAAATGGTACCTTAACCCTTTCAAACACTAGATGAGAATCAGATTTGAACAAACTAAGGCATGAAAAATTTAACCATTTCAACAATTTACAAAAAGCTCCACAATCTAGTTAAATCATAAACTAAATTGCACACTTACTACATAACAAGCTACAAACCGTGCTATGCTACCAAACTTGAAGAAGCTTGGAATTCTGAAAAGGTGTTCCTCTCAAAGGTTCGTACATGAACAATGACTTCAAAAAACTACCCGAAGTGGTTGTTTCTTTTTTGAGTTTAAAGGACAAAAGAACTAGACAACTTGCTTAATAAAATATAAAAAGTAATGCTAAGATGGTTCCTTGTTTTGTAGTTGACTAGGGCAGCTGGTGCAGCTATCATTTACCTAGGATTTCTTCACCTTTAAGTCTTCAAAACATGGTCAAAGATAGCTGCAAAGTTGGACCATGAGTTGTCAACAAAAGTGGCTCCACTTGGATTACACCATGACTTACTTTTACCCTTCAAATCTGGCCACCTTGTATTGTTGAGGGTTTGGCCGAAATTTTAATGAATTTAGACCAGATTGTAAGGCTCCAAAATACCTTAAAGATGATTGAAAAAGATGGCCAAAAAGGAGTGATATGAATTGGCCTAAATCTGCTCAAAATTGGTTAACTTCTTCTTGGGCAGAAATGGAGGAAATTGACCCATTGAGGTGTTGCCTCCATCTTTGCTTCTTCATGGTGCATTGTGAGGTTGAGGAGTGTTGCCACATTTGCCTTGAGCTTCCTAGCTTGTGATCTTGTAAAAAGCTTTGAACTCGAAGGTGTGCTATTTTCTTCAATGATGGGAATGTAGGTTTGTAAATTCTCATCATGAAATATTCTATTTCTACACCAAATTTAATGTAAATTATAGTGCAATGGTCGGAGATGCTCTAAGTTCCTCGTTGATATCAACATTTATAGAAAAACGCCACTCCGTGGGATTGGGATTTGTTCTGATCCGACACCGTCCACAATAATTGACTTTTATTCTGTATCATAGTCCGCAGGTCCCTCAAACAAGGTCAAGGTTTTAGAAGGATTTTCATTACGGTTTAATTAAGAAAACTTTCAAATCGTTGGAAAGACTGATAAATCTAAGAACAAGCAGAAGAACAGGGTAGTGGAAGTGGAAAGAGGAACCGAAACAGCACAAAAGAGACGGTCATTGTGGCTGATAAGTGAGTATGGAGGCTCCGTAAGCGAACAAGAGTAGACAGACATCTTCCGCTTCAAGATCTTCAACGCATGAAACAGTGGAATTCAGCTCTAGGATACTGGAGCTCCACGGCTCCACCACGACGAAAATATAGTTTGCATTGAAATGCAAGGAAAGAAATTTCCATTTATCCACAAAAGCTATGTTCTCAGAGACCAAAAAAAGGATGTTCTAAAAAGGAATCACAGCAGCGAATTTGATGCATCAGCTGGACGTCATTCTGGGCCCAACACATTAGGAATAATGCTCAGTTAGGCAAATTATTATACAAATCTTAATTTTGCTTGTACCCCGGTACCATAAAACTTAGTGACGACAATAGGAATGCACCCGAGTTTTAGAACTCCCAAGTGAACCAAGAATTCAATGTTCTGGAACAAAGCAAAAAGGGGCAGGAAAAAATTCATCAGCTGCAGGATGGATAACACATCTAGACAACGAAATAAGAGTTTACAAGAAGCATTTATCACCATGATGATCTGAACCTAGTAAACTCAATCCTAACTATGTTGCTCTCGCCTACACTGGCTACAAAGTGATGCAGTACCATGTCAATCAGAAGCATTAAGTCAATGCCCAGAAATTAGTGCAAGTGGGACACACTTAAAATGTTTCAATCCAAAACAAAGTCCATTGGTTTTCAACCTTGTCGTCATTCATGTTTCAGAGTCTTTTCAGAAGTAGAATGCTCGAATCTTTTAAATACAGGAGTGTACCTATGGTAGCGAACAATGCTGATTAAGACCCATGTATTGGCAGCCAAGAACATTATACTAGCCAACCACAGCTGAATGAAGACATTCTTTCCTTTAAACTCAAGCAGGTAACCCCACATAAGCCAATGTGTTTGAGCACCAATCCATATTAAGCTCAGAGCTAGGCCTTGCCATTTCAACTTCATTTTAGTCCACGGCAATATTAGAGGCAACAGACTGAAGAACCAGACAAAGTATTGGGCCGTCATGACCTGCAAAACAAAGAATAAATGAATGAGTCACTTAAGAGAGTAGAAAACCTGTTTGTTTTAAGCAACATTAACTACACTAAAGGAATTTGTCTAATTTGGGCCAGTCAACAAACTTTACAAACCTTGTTAAATGCCACAAATGCCAGTGTTTGCAGGAAGAAGCAGAAGGGCAAATCATGTGAAAAACGGAGAACAAGAACCAGCTGCACTAATACTTGTGGCAGAAAAGAAATGAGCTTTTCCAGGACTGAAAAGTCATATTCGTAGTGGAGATAAAGGTGATAAAAGTATATCGAAAAATTATGCCTTGGGTCTGTCCGAGTGAGATGATATAAGAGTGCCTCATGCAAGAATTGCCAGCCATACAAATAATAAGACAATCCTGTACACAAGAAGAACACAAGTGCAGAAACCATCCCAAACATTAATCTCCTCCAAGTGAACAAACCACGCAAAATACACTGAATAGACTTTTGATCATCGCTTCTAGTGCTGAATGAACTCTTGGTTATCCCCATAAAATCCCTGGGAACCCAAACTGCAAGATTGGGCTTCTTCCCTGAACTGAAATAGCAAGGATCGATCACTAATATCACGGGAAGTGCATATATTATAGGATATATTCTCAGGTGGACAACAAGCCCATACCAAAAAGCAGCTTGACATATCCTGCCTGTGTAAAAAGCGACACAATTAACAAATTAGAGCGCAAAATGTTCCAATATCAGGATTTGGTATCAAAATTACAATATAGAATTATTGCATAGTCACTATGAAATATAAATGTTGACAGGACTATGTCTTTTTAAAGCACATTTCACAATACGCAACACGCGATTCTTATCTTGAGAAAGCTGGAAGGATGTAAGGTATACCATTCATGAGACAGATAATGACCCACAGAATCATGGCACAGATAATAGGTTCACAGTTCCCACGTGTCCCAATTGTAAATGTGAATGGATTGAAAAGCCACACAATTGTAGAATAGGTGCATAGTTTCTCAGGAACCCCTCGTAGCTTCAGGATGACATGAATGAAGAAACCCACAAGTAAATCTGCGATGAACATAAAATAAGTTCAAGTGGTATTTCAACACCCAGTAAATTCCGAGAAAGTATCACGAAAGTAATAGCTTGCATGCATCGTGTGCTGGTGACTCAAGATAACCAACGGCCAAATGTTCCAGCATACAGGCCAAAAAAAGACAGACTCAAGAACAATACTTTCAGAAAGTTTCAAACAAACAAAAGAAGAGAAACCTATCAGGCATGTCACATACTCACATTACCAAAATAATACAATGAAAGCTAATGAGAACATCCTTTCAATATTAAAAGGTGAAGAAGTGAACACTACATCAAATATGGAATGACATTTGAATAAATAAAAGAGCTGCTAAAAACGTGAGCTAAAGTCTTCCTTTATTTAGAAAATGATGGAAGTAAAACTTGATGACAGCACATACCACTTCTCAAAGTTAGAGTATTTTCCAAGTGACATCAACAGATTACGAATTCGAGTGTTCAGCCAAGCATGAGTATGCAACATGATGAATAAATAAAAAAAGAATTAAGGAATTTAAGTAGTTAAAAACACTGACCAAATCACTTAACAAATCGTTTTATTCAACCAATTACCCATTTAATTATTGGATACAAACCTCACCTGACACAGAGAAGAGATACTTTCCCCACGAAGGATGAATAATCGAATTTGGCATTAGCACGAATGCTATAAGAGGTGAATAGCGATAGGTTAAACGATCATAAGGGGACTTTCCAGATGCCATCAAAGACGACGCATCAGAAAACACAAGGTAGTCAACATCAGTATATCTAACCTCCATATGCGTGTCTTGCCATTCCCCATAAAGAATCAAAAAGATGCGGAAAAATGCTGACAGTACTAGAAGAGATCGAAAGTTAAGTTCACCCATCAGAGTATTAAACATCGACCTCTTTGTCAGGCAACTAATTTTTTGAATGCAAATGATATCTTGTAACTCCTGAATACTGCTTCTCCCAATTCCCAATAGCCAATTGTTGGAGATCTTCTGTTTGAACCCATCCGTCTCACCAAAGTAACATTTGCATGAGCTCTGATGACGAATTTGACAAATATGCTGGGAAGGCCGAATATGTGGATAGGAAAAGTAGGTGCAAGGATAAAGTTAATAATTCATCAAATAGAATGCTGAAAAACTAAGCGCTGGAAACAAAACAATTTTTATTGAAAGCAATGCTATAAAAAGAGTGCAGTGTACAATGTCAAAAGACGACAAAGAAAGATAGAAAATGACAACAAAGAAACATATAGACCAAATTAAGAGACTCAAATTATTTTTTCCACATAATGCTTGGATCACCCAACTTTGACATTTTATGCGATGCCAAAACAAATATGGCTTATAGCATCACTAGCATCAATGTGCTGCCGCAGGGATAACAAAGATTGTTAAAAAAACGTTGCTTTGCATTTCTATGTTGAATGAGATATATAATATACCAAGGCGAAGACCCACCAAAAGCACGCTCAAAATACACCAAGCAGATGGAAATTTATAGAAAGAACACATTTGCTTCATTTTCAAAACACAGAATTTCCAAATAAAAGCTTAGCTTCCAAAACCGTCTAAAACTAACTTCTCCAGAACAAAACCAAAACATGAGGAAAAAGTTATTAAATCAGCAATTTAAAGGCCACGAATTCAAAAGAAGAAAACAAACATAGAAAACCCGCAACAACTCAATGGAAAAAAGAGAGAAAAAAATAAAGGGGAAAAAAACCAACAACAAAGAAAGGTATTCTAAATTGCAAGAGATTCCCAATCAGATTCAAATGTCTTCAAAAACCAAGTTGACAGCACCAATAAACCCATTGTTGCTTTCACATTGCACACAGATAAACGAGCAGGTAGTGACAATTATAAACTTCAGCGGAAAAAAACCACACGATTACCAAGCCTGCAATCAGCTTCAAAGTCATCACAGAGATTCATAGTACACATCTAACAGAGTAACTTAAAATCATTATCGCTCGTTCAAGATAGAGAAAGTTGTTGAGATTTGTTCAGTCCTCAACTAAAGTAACAATTAAACAATAACCCCTTTATGAAAAGTTCTGTGTTTCGTGATCCTGAGATAGAAATCATAAACCATAATTTTATCTAAGACAGACAATCAGACAAGTTGGAACCTTTAATTCAACTATTTGTACCCATGTTAGTGTTTGAAAGTTTTAAATGCTTGCATTGATTTCAAATCTTAGCACCAATACGAGTTTCCAACCTTTTCAATTTTCCTTATGGCTTCATCTGTCAAATACTTACATGATCCTCTGAATTACAATAGCCTAATAAAAAAAATGCACGAGGACATATTTGATAAATTTTTCATTCACAATACAGCAAGTCGAGAGCTATTTCACTGCAATTCGAGACCATAGGGATTCAAAGAAAATGTCAAGGAAATGAGCCAAAAGTACCTGAGCTAGGTGACAATTGTAACCAGATCCAATCACAAAACGATAAGGGAGCCTCCCTCTTACTAAGAGTCTAAGACATCCAAATGCACGAATATTTTATTCCACTGTGAACTGATCTTAACTAAAATGTACCTCGATCAGATGATGGCTATGGAAAAATGGAAGTGCTTTTAGGGACTCTTACGGGTGGAACCTGGAAAAACGTCGGGCGGAATTAGTTGAAGAGGCTGGAGTTGTTATCGTGGAGGATGGGGAAACGGAACGGGGTGGCCGCGGCGGCGGCGGGACAGAGCAAGCGGAGGAGGAAGGACGGGACTGGGAAATTAATTTTTTCTTTCTTTTTTTCAATTTTTTCTAAAAATATTTTGAAAATAGGGGAAAATTCTCGAATGATCCTTTAACTATTCTTGCCAGTCATTTTGGACCCATCAACTATCTTTTCAAATGTTTTGGCCCTACAATTATTTCAGTTAATCACATTTGGCCGTGCTGTTTAATAGAGTTTGAACTTGAAACTTAACCAAAAACTATCTCAAATCAGCTACACTTTTTTTCTTTTCATTTTTCTTTTTCCTAATCACATGTATAGTTTAATTACTATTGCATGCGCTTGGTTTGAACATGAGTCATAATTAAAACAATTCGATACATTTACCATTTGAATTAAGTGTTTGTTTGTATTTTATCTGTCAAATTTACCAATTGAACCAAGTGTTTGTTGATGTTTTTTTCCATTAAATCTTTTGGTGAAAGGGTAAATATATTAACATTAGCTGTTCTTGTGATCTAACTCAAGGCTAAAAAACTGAAAGCATCTACTTCTCAAAACTATCATTCTAGTTATTAACCTATTACATAATCAATTCTGTACATTTACTTAGGAAAAAAACTTCTGAAAAATTTTAACCTCAGCTGCTGTGTCAGGCTTCCTCTTCCAAAGCAGAAATATGGCCTACATTTCAGTTTCAATCCTCTTCATTATCTCTGTTGGTCCTTGTTCTCAACTCCCAAAAAACCTTGTATTCCTCTCTTCCCAAAGATGATACATACAAGCATTCAAAGTTGCTAGGAAGACCTGCCTTTTGCGAGTCATTTCCCTAAATAGACCCAAAAAAAACGGGAAGAAATTTTTATTTTAATTATTTTTTTGTGGTCCTAAAAACATGTGTCGGAAATGCATTTTCCGTTTTTTTAACTCTAATTTAAAAAACGGAATTTCAATATCCGTTTCGTTTTTTTAATTTTTAAAATAATTAAAATTGAAAAAAAAATAATTTCACTCAGAATAAAAAGATAGGAAATATTGGAAAAAACGTAAAACGGAAATTTTCTAATCAACCAAAAAACGGAAGACTGAATTCCGTTTTTGTGTCATCCCAAAAACGCAAAACGGAATTCCGTTTTTTCTGTTATCAGGTTGTCAGATGCATTATTGGTCTGACACTGATAATCTGTACGAATCACTGGTATCACAGGCTTTAATCATAAAAACGGAATTGTAAAATCCGTTTTTATGTTTATATATGAAGAAGAATTGATACTGTTAACAGATCTAGAAAGTTTTGAACAGGAAGAAAAAAATTTGAAGAGCTCTCCAGTTTGAACCTGTTTTTTACGCCTGAAAATTGTTATCGTCAAGGTTAGTATTGCATTGATGTTATTTGTTTCTTTATAATCGTATTGTATTAAATTAACTAATTATTGGTCTTATTAAATTTGAATTCGAATATTCAATATAAAAATATTAAATTTATTAGGAAATTCGATCTGGATTGTTTTATTAGGAAATCTGGACTGTTTTTTGAAACATTGGACTGTTTTTTGAAATTTAGACTATTTTATTAGGAAAATATTAGACTGTTTTTTTAAATGATGGACTGCTTATGCAAATCTGGATTGTTTTTTAAATGCTGGACTGTTTATGGAAATCTGAACTGTTGTATTTGGAAATAATTGGAGTGTTGGAAACAATGCTGGACTGTTTATGCAAATGTGGACTGTTTTATTTGCAAATGATTGTACTATTTTTTAAATGTTGGACTATTTATGGAAATTTGTACGGTATTATTTTAAAATTATTGTACTGTTTATGAAAATTTAGACTATTTTTTTAAGAAATATTATATTTATGACATAAAAATGGCATGGAATGGTCCGTATTTTATTAATGTGTACTGGAGAAATAAATATGTTGTGGAAGATGGCACGATCAGAACATTTGATAACAAGGCAGATGCGACATTAATTATTCAGCGCAAACTGTCGTATTCTGAGTTTTTGGACAGAATTTGTGATAAAGCGGGTTAGGATAGAAATTATGTAAATCTGAGAATTAACTTGTTGTCTGAAAACAACGGTGTAAGACGAAGCGCAACAATTACGGACGACTCGTCAGTGAAAATTATTTATTATTTTTCAGGTTCATCATATTTGGAGCTGTATGTTAAAAATGAAGACACGGTGCATGCTCAAAATTTGTTAGATCTGTCTGGACAAAAACAGGATGTTAAATTTGTGTCGCAACATCACTAGCAATATTGGATGAATAATTTTCAACATGCAGAAGCAGGGCCTAGCAGGAGCAGCGGCGATGGATATGTTGCCGAGGGACATGGTGGGGGTCAAAATGATGACTTTGATTCATCAGATGAGGATGATGCATCAGGCGGGACTTATGTAGAAAGCAAAGAAGAAGTTGACTACAAAACTGATGTGTCAGACGAAACCGACTTAGAAGAAGAAGAACAAGAAGCAGAAGCAGTGCAGAACTTAGTCACGTATGGTTTTGGTCAGCATGTTTATTCAGACATTGGTGATTATAAAAATAGCATACTGGATCGAGATGAATTTAAAGTTAAGATGTGGAAAGGTGATAGAGAAAACCTTGATTTGAATACCTGTTTCAACAACAGGGATGAAGTTGAGGCAGCTATCGAAGACTGGAACATACATCACAACAGGCAATTTTATGTTCTTGCTTCTGGACGTAAGTCATGGGTTGCAGGGTGCGCGACAAGAAGAATGCAAACTCCAATTGGGCAATCTACTTGTGCGTGGAGGATGCGTGCATCTTTGAAGCAGAATCGTATGTGGCAAATTGTGTCCTGGGTTGATCGTCACAATTACGTTGGAATAACCAGACAAAATGACCATCGCAATTTGAGGTCGAAGTTAATAGCCAGACTTATCAGGTGTAGTGTTGAAAATGATTCTGGTTTTAAGGTGAAATCAATCAGGGATGCTGTGAAGGAAGCTTATAAGGTAGATGTGAAGTACAAGAAGGCATGGCATCCAAGAAGAAAAGCTATCGAAGCGTGTTATGGTAGCTGGATCGATAATTTCACGGAATTGCCCTGGTAAATATTTAAAACTTATTATTTACGATATTAAGAAAATATTGGGCTATTTTTCAAATGTTAGACTGTTTATGCAAATCTCGACTGTTTTGTTAGGAAAATACTGGATTGTTTAGGGTTATGCTGGACTGTTTATTCAAATTTAAACTTCTTGTTGATGCAAATGCAGATTGTTTTAATTCTCGAAATACTGGACAGTTTATTGGACTATTTTGTATTTATGAAAGGTATATGGCTGCACTACAGAAGTCTAATCCCAACACAGTTTTTGAGTGGAAATGGCAGCTCGGGACTGAGAATGATGAAAATCGGGTCTTCAAATATGTTTTCTGGGCATTTGGTTCTTCCATTGCGACCTTTCATATGTGTCAACCTGTTGTGAGTATTGATGGCACACACCTTCGCGGTCAGTATAAGGGTAAGTTTCTTGTAGCAATGGTGAAAACTGCTAACAACCATATCCTGCCCATTGCTTTTGCAATTGTAGATGAGGAGAGCGAGGACAGCTGGTCTTTCTCTGTAATTTGAGGCTTCATGTTGTACACGACAGAATCACGTGTCTTATATCAGATCGGCATAAGGGGATAATCAGTGTACTGAAAAATAATGTCGATTTGTGGTTTAAACCATATTTTGGATACCACAGGTATTGTCTTCGACATGTTCGGAGCAACATGGTCGCGAAACACAAAAAACAAATTGCGCGAACCAATCTGGTGTGCTGGAAAATGAGCAAGAAGTGGCAAAATCACAAGTTTCTAAAATTTCAACAACAACTGAGAGAGTGCAATGAAGCAGGTCTTGCTTATATGATGGCTATTCCGAGGGGGAGGTGGAGTCTTGCCTACGATCAAGATTATGCACGTTGGGGCATGTTGACAACAAATATATCTGAGAGTTACAACAATGTTTTAAAGGGTGTTCGATTTTTACCAATTAGAGCTGTGGTGAAATCGACTTTGGCGAAGACAATTAAGTTCTTCCGTGATCAGTATACAGATGCCTTGAAGTGCAATACTCCTATCGGAGATAAGTATTGGAAGAAATTCTGTAAGTATGAGAATACAGCAGCAACTCACAAAGTGGAGCTGTATGATTTCCAGAACCAAGTGTATGGGGTCATTACAGGTTGGCATCGTATAGGGAAAGGTGGAAATGAACACAAAGTAGAATATAGGGATTGGCGTTGTTCATGCAAGAAGTGGCAGACTTACAGGCTTCCTTGTTCGCACGCATTGGCTGTATGTCGGTGGATTGGTGATCACCCAGAAAACATAATACATGAATATTATAAGACGAGTACATGGCGTGAGCAGTTTCGTCATTCTAGGTTTGTTCCCGTTCCAAGAAAAGAAGAGTGGGTGTCTCCAGGGTGGAACCTTGTTCCTAATTATGTCAATCTAGTTCTGTATAATGCTGTAGGTCGTCAATAATAGCGGCGATTCTTGATGTCAATGGATAATATGGGCAGGGGTGGACGCAGAAGATGTAGCAGATGCGGCAGTCGAGATCATTTAACAAGGGAATGTCATCGTTCGCACCGCATAGCTGATCGGACTAGATTGGAAGTCAACTGGGACGCAGATAGTTTCGAAAATGTTGAAGAGGATTGAATCCCTCCGTTGTGTTGATCAATTTATCATTATTGGTTCTGTTTGAATGTGTTATTGTTATCTTAGTTGAATGTTTGATTCTGTTTGTGTAATAGATGTTTTTGGATGATAATTTTGGTTTTTATTTTGATAATAATTTTGGATGATAATTTTGGTTTTTATTTTGATGTATTATTTTTATCTTAACAGGATGTTTGGTTTAGGGTTTGTGTGATAACTGTAATTTGTAATATGTGTTAAGAGTATTATTAGAGGATATTAAGAAAAACATAAAGTAATAAAAACGGAATTTACAAATCCGTTTTTAGGCTAACTTAAAAACGGAATTTGCACATCCGTTTTTATTCTGTATAAAATCCAACAAACCGGTCTTGTGGATCATTTTCTTCTCCATTACTAAGAAAATGTCAAGCTGGAGCAGCAGCAGCAACACCAACAGCACCAGTTATCTGCGTTATGAGGCATATTTTTGTCCGTTATGCGGGAATAAGTGTAAATTTATGTTATCTAATACGCCCAAAAATCCAAGCCGTCTTTTCCACTATTGTTCTATTCACCATTTTCATGGTTGCAAAACCAGTAGGAAACAATGATGGGAGTAGTTTCATTGACAACGGGCAAAGGAATGCGACTATTAATCACGGGTGTAGAAATTGTACCGGCAACAATGAATCAAATCTTTATTTTCTTAATTTAGCATGCTTAGGTTGTATTTTTCTTGTTCTAGTTATTTTATTTATTAGACGTTAGTGTTTCACTGTATGAATTTATGGTTTGCAAGAATTTAAAAGAAAATGTAGTTTTTAGATTTTTTTTTTTAAGTAATTAACTAAAACGGATAATTGAAATCCGTTTAAATGAGTCCAGGTCCTGGTCTCCTTAAAACGGATTTAAGAGTTCCGTTTTTTTAAAAACAAAAACGGATAGTTTTAATCCGTTTTTATTTCAAATTACTTTATCCAAAACTCCGTTTCAAGCTTTCTAAAAACGGATTCACGATTTCTGTGTTCTTTAAAAAACTAAAAACGGATACTGTTAATCCGTTTTTATTATATATGTCTTTAGTCAAAAGTGCACCTTTTTCCCCTTTCTTCTTTCTTCTTCCTCCCCGTCCCCGACCCGACTTCGCCCTAATTTTGCACCGGCCGATTCCATTTTTATTTCCGGTAATTCTTGTCGTACATGCCATTGAAAGTCCGTCAATTATCGCCGGCCACCATCTTAATCCGTCAATTTCGTCAATTTTAGCCTTTAGGATCCCTATATTCAACCCACCTCCGCCCCATTACGAACCAGCCTCCGACGTTGCTTTCACTCCGGTGTCCTGCCGCATTTCTCTTCGATATCATTGCTCCCGTCTCGCCTCACTCCGGTGCCCATTTGTCCCGTCTCGCCTCACTGTTAACCGGTAAGTCGACTCTGGGGCATAAGTTAACGTTTTTTTTTTATATGTTTCATCAATATATTTTCATATTTGAATCAAGGATATAACAGATTAGATGCGTGTTCTATTTATTTTCTTAGCTTGTGGTTTCCATAGTAACATGGAGTTCAGTACAATGTATGTTTATTTGGAGTTCAGTACTATTCATGTTTATCTGCCTTAAGTAGTATTCAGTGGAAAGACCATGATAGAACTGTTCATTTAATGTGTTTGATTACTCTTTCAATACACTCTGGGATGAACTGTTCATATGAACTGTTTCGTTTTTTAGTACTCTGGGATTTTTCTTTTTATTTTTTTTTTTCTGTTTCATATGGTTTGGTATCATGCAATCAGAGGATGACACTGTTTACTGAAAACAACCCTTCATGTTCTATTTTGATATCAGTCAGGGACTCATCATTTTCAAGCTGTTTTAAATTCGGTCCAAAATCCATAACAAAGGAAACAAATTTCACTGTAACAAAGAATTTTAATCTGCATGTGAGTGTCAGATGATTTGGTCACAACAATTGTAACAAGAGTCAGTATTTCTGTTTTTCTTTTTCATAATTAAAGCTCATGTGGTTTGTCAACCTGTCATACTGCCCGACACTCTACTGCCTCTTCTTGTTGCTGAATATAAGGGTTTAGTTGGTACATTCTGTTTGTTGTCAACCTGTCATACTGCCTATCATATTGTCCTGTTTGTTGGTACATTCAGTTTAGTGCAGAAAATGTCCTATTTTTTGGTACATTATGTTTAGTGCAAAACATATTAGTACATTCTGTTTTAATACATTCTGTTTTTTGGGAACTGTCATGTTCAGTGCAGAAATATGGCTAGTTCTTCTTCGTCGCAAGCCCCAAAATTCACAAAGGGTCCGGTCGACTCTACACTTCTTTATCTTTAGGATGATCATCGATCTGATGCCGTTTGGAACAGTGAGCCGAGATTCATGAATGAACACTATAAGTGTCGATGATTTGATAATCTACTTTGGGAGCTGTACGCAATGACCAATGACATAGTTAAAGCTTACGTGGCTAAAATGGGTTTTGGATACTTCCTCGAGATGGGTCTCATCCGATTAGACAACTCCCTTGTGAAGCATTGGTTGAAAGATGGTGGCCCGAAACTTATACATTTCACTTCCCAATGGGGGAAGCAACAATTACACTCTAAGATGTCGAAGTATTCTTTTGGGACTGAGAATTTATGGAAATCCTGTAACTGGCCAAGATTCGCCACCAGCTAGTTGGGTTCCAATGTGCCAGGAGCTTTTTGGCTTCACACCCAAATTGAAAAAAGGGTCCAACCAACTTATAATCACTTCGCTGGCAGATGAGTGTAAGGGAAAACTTCTAGCAAATGTCTCAGATGATGCCTGCCAGAAAAGGGCTCGAGTTTTTGTTTTGTGGGCAATTGGAGGTTCACTATTTCCGGACACAACCGGCAATACTGTGCCTTTGCTTTATTTGCCCTTACTGAAGGATTTTAAGTCTTGTAAAAAACTAAGTTGGAGGACTGCATGTCTTGCGTTATTGTATAATAATTTTTGTAAAGCATCAAAAAGGACAAAATAGGATATAGGTGGATGCCTAATTCTTTTGCAGGTAGAACTCGATTTACTTTCATGGGCTACAACAGTTTGTGTTCTTTTAACCTAACATGTGTTAAATTTACAGATTTGGGCTTATGAGCGAATCCTAAGGATTCGCCCCATGAGGAAAAATCCGGAAGACGGCGATGACACCTTGGCCTTGGGTTCAAGATGGAGGTGTTCATTGGATTTTTCGCAGGTGGCCTCTCACTGTCTCCCAGCACAACGAGATCAAGTCGCGAGCCTTAAGAAAGTTGTAGATGTAAGGGTTTCTAATTTTATATTTGATTAAATTCTTTTTGAATGAATTTGGACTTAATGAATATATGGATTTTGCAAAATTTTCATAGTAATGTGGTTTAGTTAATATGCTGCTTTACACCAATGCATGCGTACACTTCATTCTGATTCAATACAGATCATTTTTCTTTTTTCAATACAGATCACTATTTTCTCCTTCTTGGTCATTTTTCATTTTTCAGTTGAAATCCCTTCAGTGAGACTAACATTTTTCTGCATTTAATAATAATCAGACCCAAGTGGTTTTGGTCATTTCTGACTTATGATGATGAATATTGTGTATTTGGAAGTGGTAACATAATGTCTAAATTCCAGTTCAATCCAATATCACTGTCATCCAAAATCACTTTACATGAATAACCATCCTGATCATCATCGTCAAAACTGTTGTTTAGCTATCACCATCATCATTGTTCTTGTTAACAAATATGGTCTCAGAAATATTTAAAATCACACTATAATCCATGCCATCACTGGTTCCCCGGGTCAATGTTCAGCCAAAATGGTTGACAGCAAAAGTCATCCCTGCCTACTATTCTCTCCATTTAGAGCTGTTTTCTTTGTATGTCTTCTTAGCCAACATCAAACAGAGCAACTATTTTCTCCTTCTTGGTCATTTTTCATTTTTCAGCAGAAATTCCTTCAATGGGACTAACATTTTTCTGCATTTAATAATAATATACTGAATGCATTTGGATACTATCATACTAAATTTAATTTGCATTTTGACCAACTTTTGCTTCTTACTACGTTATAATGAGACCCAAGTGGTCCAGCAAATTTCTGAATTATGATGATGAATGTTGTGTATTTGCAAGTGGTAACATATTTTGTATTTGGAAGTGGTAATAATAACGAGACCCATGTTCTGCATTTAATAATAACATATTTGCTTATTTATTTTGTTAGTGTTGCTTTGCACCTACCGTTTTCTAGTTTCGTTCCTTTTGGCAAAATGGCTCCATTCTTTTTGTATTCTGTTCTGACAGTCTTGATTGTATGTTCTGTTTTTTATTTCAGTTTATTTGGCAACCTTATGAAGGAGTGGAGATACCCGAAAGATGTACACGGGGTCGGGATCATTGGCAATCCAACACTTGGCTAATTTACTGGGATATCGTTAAACCACATCAAATTGACCGTGTGATGCGACAATTTGGCTTGAAACAATTGATCCCACCACAACCAATGATCGCTAGTTTCGAAGAATGGGAATAGTTGCACAAGTATGGTAGGACTGGAAGAGCTGGGAATAATTTAGAGTTTCATCATCGTGAATACATCGAAAAATGGAACAACAGGGCGGACTCCATTGTGGTTGGGTCTCCGAGTGGTCAATCCTCAACCGATGATGATTATCTCCCGTGATATGAAACTAATACCATCAAATTTATCAAGGATCCCAATAAGTACAACTTTCAGGAGGAAGGGTATCGTGAGCATTCGGATCGTGCAAAATTCTATGTAGGTATTTTTCTTTTTATCTCTAATCTTTTTTTTTTAAGGCTGGTTTCTTTTTTTCTTGAGAATAACTGCATTCGCATCTTCATTGTGCTCTGATTTGTATGATTTGTTTGTGGCATCTTAACTATATGTATGATTTAGGGTGTTGTGGTTTACCTGTTCTGCACTTTGTTGTTGGTGCTACATGGTTTTATAATTAATATTCTGTAGAAATGGTGTTACACTTGTGGATCCATATTGTTGTTTTCTGCTTTCAAGTTCCATTTTTAAATTGAATTTTGAATTTTTTGTCGATTTGGTATGGATTTTGCTTCCTACACTGTTTAAGTTGTGGCTATTTTCCTTTACGTGGGTTCACGATATTGGCTGTTTCTAAACTTAACCTGAAAGTTGGAAATGCATCTTGCTATCTCTTGTAAACTTGTAATTGCTGTTAAAAAGTAAGGTGGTCTATGTGGCCAATTTTGATCTTTTATTTCCCCAGTAATGTCTTGATAACAGTCAGGCCAGGCTGTTCCACTATTGTGAATAAGAGAATGCTTGGAACTCTTATTAGATTCACTATCAAGTAGTTTGGTATTCATGTGCAATTCTGTACATTGATCAAGGCTTGAGTCCTGCTCTGGGACATTTTTGAACAGTCCTTACGAGTTTTGAACCTTAGAAAGTCTAGCAAAGAAAATAAAGTCTAGAAAGTCAATGCAAAGAAAATATCACACTGTGTGTTCCCCCCCCTTTCGATCACTTGTCAACATGCTCTTCATTTCATTGTTCCTATTAATGATAAATTAAAAAAAAAAAAAAAAGTCTAGCAACCTTATCTTTTCAATTTTGTGCAAGATTCATTTCAATGGGTCTAGAAGTTTTTCAGTAAATTTTGGTGATTATTGTGTTTTTAGTAGTTTGATATTAATTGTATGTTGTTGGTTCATCTTTCATTTTAGTGTGGGTTGATTTATGCTCTTTTTCACATGTATTTTCAGGCCGATTGCTTTGAGCGATATCTGCAAAAAAGTAGAAGACTACAAGAAATCAGAAGATGTCTACCCAAATTCAGTTTGTATGAATATCCTTCTTGAACTCACTTCTCATTCTATGAGTGCTTTATCCCTTGGAGCACATGAGATGCCAATTTTGAAACCCACACAATCAGTTTTTGTACTTCAACCACAACCTTCTCAACCGGTTGGCAAAGTTCGCAAACGAAACATTCCTAACCGCAGGATTGGAGGAGGCAGGCAGAAAATCGTGAAAGAAGAACCACAAGATGATCATGGGATTGGAGGAGCCAGGCAGAAAATCGAGGAAGAAGGAGAACTAGAATTTGATTTTGAACTCAATGCCGACTTGTTTCAAACTCCAACTCCCCAAAATCGTGACGAAGCCAACCAAGAAGGTGAATCTAGAAATATGGATGTGGATGTGGAATCTACTCTACCTTTGGCGTTAGCAAGGCCGCCTAGAAAAATAAAGAAAGTCAATCGCTACACGCCATCCACTGCCCTACCCGAGCCACTGCTAGAGGAAGAATTGTAATGGCTTCATTTTGTTGATAATCTACTTTTGATGAACGTTTTGTGAGGTAGTTTTTTATTTAAACATGTTACAATTGCTATATTTTGTTGAATTGATGTGTGAATTCAATGGTTATGTTGAGTTGAAGCTGCTGTAGGTGTTGTTTTGGTGCTATCTGGTAACTGTTTTTGAACAGGTTTGTAATTACAGACCTGTTTTTTTTTTTTTTTTCGTATACAGCTTTAAAAACAGATTTCGAACTTCCGTTTTTTATTTTTCAAAATACTTTCTACAGATTTTAGATTTCCGTTTTTTACTTCTGATAAAAATTTATTTCACATTATGCTGGGCCAAATTCGATAAAAATTGGTAAATGAAAAACGGAATAATAGTTTCCGTTTTTGTTAATCAATCAAATTATCAAATACTAATTACAACTAATTCTTAAAAGACGGGATTTGAAAATCCGTTTTATGAACAGTACATGTAAAAACGAAAATTCTATTTCCGGCAAATATATTTTCTGACCACTTCTTCAGACAGCTATATTTCAGTCGACTCCTTATATTCGGGACATATTTTGAGGTTTGACACTACCTTTTGCATTTAGCTCCTTTTCAAACTATCAGAATCTGCTATTTCCATCTATCTCCCTGGGTTGACAGTCTCCTATAACCCAACCATTTCCTGATCATCTCTAACAGTTCTGCTGCAAATTGGCAATGAAAGAATAAATGGTCAATGTATTCCACCTCTGTCTTGCATAACAGACAAGATGGATCTTGAATGTCAACATGCATCCTGGCCAATCTGTCTTTAGTAAGTATCCTCTTCTTCCAAATCAACCATGAGATAAAACTATGTTTGGGGATGGTCATTCCGTCCCAAACACACATAAATTCTGATTTTCGCTCTCCTTCACCTACCAGTCACCTATAACCAGAACTTATGGTGTACTTGCGCTGTTTCCCAGCTTTCCATTTTGCTCCTTCAAACCCATCCTTTACCTGCTTTCGTAACTTCAGTAACTACTTCTACTGCTAGCTAGAATCAGGTTTAATCTGAACCTCCCAAAAGGTTGTTTGCTTCATATAAATACCATGGATCCATTTGACCCACAAAGCTTTCTTTTGCTCAGCTAAATGCCATACTTGCTTAATGATTGTAGCCTTATTCCACAGTTTGACATCTCGGATACCTAATCCACCTACTTTCTTCCTGCAAACAATATCCCAGCTAATCAAAGGAACATACCTGCCAAAGCTTTTTATAACCCATAAAAAATCCCGACAGTCTCTACTAACCATATCAGTAACAGCTTGAGGCAGAATAAAGATAGAACCCCAATAGGATTGCATTGATATAAAAACAGAGTTAACCAGTAATTGCCTTCCAGCATACGACAAGTGCCGGGTACTCCAACACTTAACCCTAGCCACAATACGTCAAATAATTTCCTGACATTCCAGTTGTGACCATTTCTTAGGAGACAAAAACCATTTCTTAGGAGACAAAGAAACACCTAAGTATTTTATAGGGAAAGAACCAATACTAAACTGAGTAATATCACATATCTCCTCTTGCATTTTCTGACCAACCCCTCCAAAATAGATAGAAGATTTATGTGCATTTGCCACAAGGCTAGTAGTATTGGAAAAATCATGGAAAACCATCATGATTCTCTTAATAGTGGACACATCCGCTTTGCTGATGATCATAAGATCATCTGCAAAGCAGATGTTAGTCTGTTTCATCACTCGGCACTTAGGGTGAAATTTAAATTTCGAATTAGCTATTCCCTTAAGACTTCTGGTTAAATACTCCATCACAAGGACAAATAAAAGCGGCGAAACTGGGTCACCGTTTCTAAGACCTCTCCTACCAGGAAAGAAACCAGCAACACTACCATTTAAGGACAAGGAAAAGGTAGGTGTAGTCACACATGTCCAGCTACGAAATTGTTTTGGGAATCCAAACCCTAGTAGCCTGTCTTCGACAAACCCAATTCCACCGTATCGTATGCCTTTTGTAAATCAACTTTCATCAATAATCTACCACTCACCCCTTTTCTCCTATATAATCTAATAAGTTCCTGAGTGATTAATACATTATGCAATATATAAGTCTATCCTTTACAAATGCACTCTGATTTTCATCAACTAACAAAGGCAAAACTAACCTCAGTCTATTACAAAGAATTTTAGAAATACATTTGTATATGACGTTGCCGCAAGCTATAGGTTGAAAGTGCATGGCATTCAAAGGAACTTCAATTTTTGGTATTAAAGCTAACAAAGTACAGTTAAGTTGCTTAAGACCTAACCTGTGTCGAAGAATTCCATGATGGCATTAGTTACATCTTCTCCAATCACACTCCAAGCAGCTTTAAAGAAGCCAACACCAAATCCATCAGGTCTAGGACTTTTGTTGGCATTCATTTCCCATATAGCAGCTTTCATTTCTTCCCTCTTCACTGGCCGAATTAGACCTAGCTGTTGCTGAACATCCAAAGTTGGACCCAACTTGAATATCTCCATTTTCGCAGGTTCCCTAACAGAAGCTGTACCCAGCAGTTGCTTGTAATAGTTAACAAAATGAGTTTCAATCTCCTGCCATTTTATGCACCACTTCTCCAGAATCCTTAGTAATACTCCATATTCGATTCTGCATGGTTCTAGCCTTTAACAGGGAGTGAAAATACTTTATATTCTCATCCCCTTTAGCAGCCATTGTTTCTTGGCCTTCTGTTGCAAAAAACAATTCGCAGCCTTACTAGATTCCACATACTGCTTTACTGCTTCTCTTTCATTTGCTTGCAGGACCACATTAGAGGGATCCCTACTCAGTGCTTCCTGCTGTCCCTTCAAGTAAATTTGATCCCTATTAGCCCTTTCCACTAAATATGCAAATTGGTCCCTGTTCAGCTTCTTCAAGAGTGGTTTAAGCCTCTTCATTTTGGTGCAGACTTGAAACATCTTAGTCCCATTAACAGGACATTCCCATCTTGTGTTAACAATAATCAGGAATTGCGGGGAGTAACACTAAATATTAAAATACCTGAATGGTCTAGCTATTTTCTGAGGAGCTCCAAATACTTGAACTTCAAGAGGGGAATGATCTGATAATCCCTCTATCTGCTCATAAACTAGAGCATCTGAATAATAATCCATCCAGTCCCCATTAGCCAGAACCCGATCCAGCTAAGCATAAATTCTGTCACATCTCATCCTTTGGTTACACCACGTATACACTTTCCCAACTTGCCTCAACTCACTCAATCCACAATCATCAAGACACCATTGGGATGATTCTATATCTTGAACCACCACTGGTCTACCTCCAAATTTTTCCTCAACTCTTCGAATGTTGTTAATGTCTCTCATGACAATCCATGAGCTGTTTTTGTTCACTGCCAACCTCTTTAAATCCTCCTATAGCAGCTCCCTTTCCTCTATTTCATTTGATGCATAGACACATGTCAAAAAGAAGGAACTATTATCTTTTTTGAAACTGTCCTGACAATGTATGAACTGTGAAGACTGCTGCAACTGCACCAAGTCTAAACTATCATCCCAAATCACCATAATCCTCCCTCTGTTATTACTCCCATAATTTGTGACCCAATTCCGTCCTTTCCAGTCTTTCAACAAATACTCATTTCCCCGGGATTCCACCATTTTTGTTTCCACTAGACTTAACAAGTGAAATTATTCTCCCATAATTTGTTTCCACCATATTAACCTTGTCATCAGAGTGTGTAGTAATTTTTTTGGCTATCTCACTTGGAGACTGCACAACAGCTACTTCCTTAGTACCTTTGATGACTTGGTTGTTGTCTCTTTTCCCAGTATTTCCCATTACTTTAGAGCTTTCACTGGCAATCAGATGGTAGTCCTGAGACATGATCCCTTTTTGAGTTCCCTCCTTAGAAGGATTCTCAGCAAAAACCCCCTTAGTAACTGTGACCCCAACTGAATTACCAGGGTTACCCTCCTGTGCCTTCACTCTTTCTGTTTTCTTCCATTCAGTCTGTGGCACTTTAGGTCTCTTCTCTATCTTTTCAGTCTTCTTCTTACACACCTCTGTCAGATGACCATAGCCTTTGCAGTGACAGCATTTGGCAGGTAGCCATTCATAGATTACTTTTTGCACTTTAATCATTCCCTTTTCATCTTCATATACTATCTTATCCGCCACTACTTCACTTATTTCCATTTCCACCAACAATCTGGCATATTGAACTCTTGACTTGTTAACAGTGCATTCATCAGCAGTTAAAGGATTTCCAATGATACTTGCAAGTATACCTAACGTATTTAAATTCCAGTATTTAAGCTCTAGACCATGTAACTATATCTAAACTTGGATCTTGTTCACTTGTTTATAATGAACTCCCAACTCAACATTCCGAGCTTAACTATCAGAGGTCTAGAACTAAATCGCTGAATATTTATCTTCAATACCTCTTCTCTAGTATGCAAAGTATGAAAACGAACAACAAAAAGGCCACTGGGCAATAGGATTACTTTGTCGATGCCAAATCGACCCCATCTCCGTCGGATATAATTATCCGTCACCCAGAATGCAGGGTTGGATCCCAATACAAAATAAACCACTGATGAATTCCAGAACTCCTCCTCAGCTTTCACATACTCTTCTTGGATCTTCCCGACCTTCAGTCCATCACTGTTCCTTAGAAGAAAGAAATTAAGCTTGCCAGAGGGGGTGCGTTGCTTCTCCAAATCGAAATGCTCCCACACCTTTTTCTCAGCCTCGCCCTCCATCTTTTCAGACTACAGGAGTTGCCGTTTGGTATTTTTTCCCCCAAACCCTAGAATCCTCGACACTCTGTACGCTTCCAATACATCCTCCATCAATTGGGGCTTCTTGGGTTAACACTTTCTCACCACTTGTTCCCACCATGGGAGTGACCAACTATTCCTTTGTCTTAGGAATTGACCGATTGTTCGATGGAGCCCCTTTCATTGCAGCGACTAACTTGTCAAGTTCCTCACCCTGTCTGACCACCACTTTCTTCCCAGAGCCCTTAGCCATAGATCCTTCCTCAATGCTCAAAAAACACCCTTTTTAATGGTTTCATCTCCTGTATGAACTTCAGATCTCACTCCCTTTCTTCTTTCGACCCATCATGGTTGGCGCACTAGCAACGTGTGCCGAGAGAGAGGAAAGAGAAGAGCTTTTGCCAAGTTCACCCAATTCCTTTTGTTTGGCTCTCCATTAAATCTAATATGATTATTCAAATTTAGTTTATTTTCATTATTCTAACTTAGATTGTTTTCAAAAGGTTGTAACAAATTAGTGGAGGTCAAAAGGACTGTTAAATAGTAGGCTTGGATTGGATTTGTATAAGCAGTAAAATCATTTTCATCCATCACGTACTGCTTTGGTTTTGTTTTTTCGTTCAAGAGTTGGAAAGCAATTGAAAAGATAATTTTACTGTAACCTTTGAAATGCTGCGAGGATAGTTTCATAAAATGTGAAAAGGTTCCACCAACAACCCGTTGATCGTCAGGCACCAGTGGCACTAAGAAGATTGTTGAGATGAAATGGAGATGGAAGTTTAAAACGAGTGCTAACCCAGAATATCATTCACCCAACAGCACATTTTGAGAAGGAAAGCATGGACATCATTCTCCAAAAAGCGAGAAAACAAAGGCAACTACTAGCTGGGAATTCTACTCAAATTTCACCACCAAACAGTTTTGATCATTCCCAAGTAAATTGGCTCTGAAAGAAACATGGGAAATACCAATAACAACTTCATGACATTTCTGATAAGTTATTTCACTAAATATATAATAGAATATAGCAGCCAACACTACCTACAAATTGTACCTTCCCCGAGCGATCAAATTGAATATATATGCCTAGCTACTTCCTGAAGAGCAATATACCATACTCCACAGGAAAAAGGAAAACCAACTATCTCTGCACTCTGCAGTATTAGAATTCCACGATAATGGAAAAATAGATTACAAACAGGTCATGTTGAATGGGCGCCATGCGCTCTTGAAGCCCATATACCAAATACAAGAAACCAAAATACAAACAAGATTGCCCAATAACGTGCTGGTCCGTACTTGATTCTTGTCAGCACAAACTACACACATATGGAAAAATAATGGAAGTTAGGTCAAAAGAGCATCAAGAAAACAACATAAACTTAATCACTCGCAGTATGTAATCACAAAGTTGATAATGCTACAGATCTGGTCACGTAAGTGTTTATTTATATCTAAAGGCAAACAAAATGAAGAATGGTCAATTTTTCAATCCAATCATTCACATTGGCTTCTTTCATCAACCTCATCATGGGTTTTATATCATTTCCAGAAAGTTTAAATGGCTCCAACGACAATGCATATATATATATATAGCACAAATCAAGCTTAAAGTGGAATGCCATTTGAACATAAATTGAACCACTCAAATGTACAGCCCTTCAATGGTTAAGAATCCATTCCTGCTTTTGACTCAAAGTGGTGAATGATCACTTGCGGTGCTTTACTCTTATAAAATAAACGCTCCTTTCTGGTTTTAAATACTTTCACGAACAGTGACAAAGTTAATCATGTATTTTAAGCACCTAGTTTCCTCCATAAAAACTCTTTTTTTTGGTTTTAAATACTTTACAAAGAGTAGCAAAGTTAACTCTATAAACAACCCGTTTCCTCAGCTCAAGGATTTAGCAAGAAATTATCAGTTCAAAACTATTACAATTCAAGTATTATGTAGCCAACCAAAGATTTTACAGCGTAACATTAAACTAACTCACTTCAGTAATTTTTTGCTTGCCAATTTAGCAGGTTTGGGTTCAGGTACAACATATTATCGATGGCAGGTCATCAGCGGTAAGCATAATAAGCTTTCTCAAAGCGCATACTCACGTAGCTTTCCACACAACTGAAATCAGACAAGGACTGGAAATGCATGTGACAGAATAGAAAAGGCCAAAGTACATGATATAACTTACAAAGCGAAAGAAGATAACAACTGCTAAAGCACAAACGCCTCCGAGAAGTATATGCAGACCATTTTTTGCTGTTCGCTGCAGATAAGATAGAATTTTGTAAGTTACGAATTTTCATTGAGGCAAAAGTATTAAACTCCATAACTAAGTACAGAAGCAGTAATGGGTCTTTTTTAGCGAGTGCATTTGAAACTTTGAAGCTCTCTCCTTCCATAAGTTCAATGATCACTGAGAACTCCATAGTAAACCCATGTTATCAGGCAAGGCAAGTTTTAGGCCATGGTAAACAAAAATAGAATAAAAGAAAATGAAAAAACCTTTGCAATTTTGAAAGAGCTATGAAAATGGATAAAGAAATAGACATCTAATTAACTTGAGCAGAAATTGAAAGAAACCACAAGGAGATAAAATGGATTTAGATAAACTTAACAGAGGTTCCGTTAGTTCAGCAGCCCCAAATTAGTGTTGGAAACCGTATTTATAATCATAATAAGAATCTAAAAAAGAGTGAACCAGAAAGCAATCTAAGAAAAGCTAGAAGATATAAGACTCCAAACATCAATAAAGAACTTTTGCGTACATGATGTCTAAGGTTTCCTTGTAACAAACCTTTGCGTAAATGCAAGCAAACTTCATTTCTCAGAAGCTACATCCTCTATGACAAGTTTTGTTATGGTCAAACACCAAAGGCGCTCATCAAATTAGTTGAAGGACCACAGAGTCCAAACAGAAAAGAGAATGCTTGCTAAAAATCCTAAATGAACTCGATAAATGTGCAAGGTGCTGTAAAAGAGGAGCAAGAAGTTTTGACACATCAATTAGGTATACTTGAACATGATATTTTCAACATTCATTCTCACATTGCTGGTACTTATGTTATATAGGAAGAGAGCCTAAGATTCTATTTTCACCTCATTAAGAAAAGAGTAAATAAAAAATATCGGATCCTACAAACAACCACTTTTTTTTCCATTTTCCTAAATATTTGGAAGAATATCCAACAAAATCATTGAAAAAATTTAAGGAAACAAATTGACATATTAACAAAATGAAAGTAAGATCTGATTCTCCATAAGGATGCTTCAAATGAACTTGGCAAAAGCACAGAAAGTTTCACATAAAAAGTGCATAAAAATTCAAGAAGAAAGCTTTACTTCATGAATCCAGAGACGAAAACCAAAAATAATTACCTTTCCTACATGAGGAGCAATGAGCCATGCCAGGGTAACAGTCAGCAATCCAGTTGCCAGAAGAATTCCAGTACCCTCAACAACCCACTTGGCTGCAGTATTCTCATTGGATACAAGTTCTTCCGCCCCAGGACTGGAAGTAGAAGATTGCTCATTGACACCATGGACAAGTGACGATGACAAGTTATTATTAGGATTAAACCATAATGAGATTTCACTAAGCCGTAGTCTTCGAATAGCAGCCACAGCATCAGGATCCACACCTGAATTCCGTTGTACTTGTGCATGAATAGGTACGCCATTCACTGTTTTTTGCCTCAGTGCTTCATATTCCTTCAAAGCATTCTTAACTTTCTTGATATCTGAAGTACTAATATTGCTTGCAACACAACCACAGATCTCGCAAACTGTTGATCCATGGTTTACAAACCACTTAAGGGCACATGCATAGTGAACTAGAGCAAGGTCATTTTTGCAAGAACAACCAAGTTCCAAAAGTTTGTCTTCACTCTCAGCGTACCCCATTTCAACATCAGCGTTACAGATAAAAACCTCCCCTTTGGGACTAACAAATTCAACAACTTCAGATTTTTTCTTTACATTTCTGCTATATGAGTCCTTTTCACGATCTTGTGAAGCATTTTCATCTTCAAGCTTCATGGCCTGGTTGCAACAGTGCCCATCCATTGATGGTGAAAGAATGCCCAAGAAACCTAATACAGCATCCCCCATTTTATCACTTTCTGTACATTGGCACACCCTACAAGCTGGCCCTCCCATCTCACCAGGTGAAGAAATCATGACATTTACATCTTCCCTTTGATATGACACTTCCTTATCCATTGTTGAAATATTTCTGTAAACTGAAAGACTGTGATACACTATGGCATCAATAAAATAACAAAATGCAGTGTCCCGCCTTGGTAACTAAGTGAACCAATATTAAAAAAGTTCAGAAAAGCTTTAGCCTTTGCGGACATAATATCGAACTCCAGCAAGGCCAACATTAAGCACCAACAACATGGATAAACTAATAATTTTCGAGATCATAGTTTCAAATCTCGATCAGCCAGAGATGAAGAGCTAGCATGTACTTTCCCATCCTTTTTAGCCACCAAAATGAAAACCTAAACAGGAAAGACCAAAAGAAAGATCAAAAGAGGCTAAAAAGGAATCAAAAGATTTCATTTCACCAGTGAATCAATGTAAAACTTTATTCATCAATAAAGGTAGGGGAAGAAAAAATTATTCTGCAATTGAACCATAGAACAGAAACTGCCAGCTTGTGATTTGATAAGAAAGGCAGTACTTTTGAATCGCATACTAAAACATTACAATAGGTTGAAGGAAACATCAATCTTGGAGACAGATGAATCACATTGAAGCAACCGGAACCCAACTAACAAGTAACACTCCCTATAAAGCCAAAAAGCCCTTCCACAGCCTAGCCATTACTAAACAGTAATGAAGAGAAATCATATGAAACACACAAAAAATGACGAACACTCAGACTAGAATCTCCCGAAGGCAGGATCTTTTTTCAAATTCAATAGGTTTTGGCGTGTCGCAGATTCAGAAAAATCCAGAAAGCTTGACAAAGAACACTATAATTAGTCTATATGACAAAGTATTCCTGCTGGGTAACCAAGCAGTACAACCTAAAAGATGGATTTACACTGGAAAATTTACAGGGAAGCTGTAAAATAAATTATAAGCTAGCAATCCTTTTGTAAACAGATTCCGATTGGAGAACATCTGATAAAATCTAGGATCCCAGAATATTCTTCCCCTGATAGAATTGAGGCATGTTAGACGCGGTTAAACATAACAAAAATAACAAGCCAGTCATCTAAAAGTAACAGTAACACTACAGGAATGGCCATGTTCCCAGCTGAATACACCTACCAATAAGCTCAAAGAATTAGCAAAAACCCCACAATCACACAAGAACCATTTTAGCTGTAAAAATAACCCACAATCCCTTTCCGAGTCACATCCCACATTCCACCCAGAAAAACGCCAAAGGTATGCAAAATTTCCAAATGTAAGCTTACAATCTATACAGACACAATCACCAGCCCATTTGAACTTACTGGGTAGAACCAATAAACACGGGGAATTTCGCATTCTTGCAAAATTGAGTACAGAGGAAGAAAAACCCAAAAGATTTTAAGAGCAAACAAGATTACCTGGGGGAGTTGGGGACTCAGAGCAACAAAAAAACGGGAACTTGGCGAGGCCCTTTTGAGCAATGAAATCAGAAAAAGTGAAAGCACCGACTGAAGGGATCACGGACTGGGATGAAAAATATAGCTGTGATCCAATCTTTGTGATGCTTTTTATGGCGTATTTGATTTGTAATTATGTTGGCAGATTCTGTTCGTTTGGGAAAGAATCCATAAAAATCTTTACCCGTCTCTCTGTCTCTGGAAGTATTGAGTGAATGAGTGAACTTACTAAAACGAGTACAGTAGAAAATGTAGCTGTTTTTAGCAGTTAATGCTGGACAACTGATTCCCATTTTGATTAGGAAGATATACGGATGATTGAGAAATTTGGGGATACGGACATTTGCCCACTAACTATCATCAAATCTCATTTTTTCCCTCGTTTTTTTCTTAAAATGACAAATCCTACTAAAAAAATGAACAAAAATTTATGAACAAAAGGAACCTCAAAGGCTCTAACGACCAGAAAACACTTTTTCAAAAAAAAAAAAAAAAAAACCGACCAGAAAACGAGCAACTCAATAACCTTTTTACCCAGTTTCAAAAAAAAAAAATTTCATATATCTTCTGGGTCATTATTAAAATATTTTTTAAATGTTATTAACTCAAAATATTTTTTCTCATATTACCTTTTCTTGAAGTTCCAAATATAGGTCCACATGTGGTTCCACCTTAAAACCAATTGGTAATGAGGGGAGTAACACATGGGATATATATGTTGATCAAGTTGGCATCCCAACTCCAATGTGGGACAATGGAACTTGAGCATATTGGTGGTTTAAAATTGGATTGTCGTTGATTTCAACCCCAAGAGAATATTTATAAGACCTACTTAAAACTATTAGCTAGTGGTAAGCAGGGTCGTTCAACAGAGACGGCAGTCAACCACTCAAAATCTGATTAAAGTACAAGAAAAAGAAAGTAAAAGAGATGAACAGATTTGTCGCATGGGAGAGTGAGAATAGTCACTTGACAGAGTGAAGATGTAGAATGGTCAATCACATTCCCATCTTTATGATCCAGTTTTGATTCAAGTAATTCTGTAGTGTATGATTTATTATTTGATCGGGCACATGTATTCTTTACAATTCCTCTCAGACAGAGTAAAGAGTCCTAGATTACCAAATTACCTACCTCTCAGTCAAATTATTGAGATTAACCTAGACCATTGAGTTCTTAAGCCCTTTTGATCACCTATACCAATCACCTAACTCTCGTTGATGATTGAAATCAAAGGGTAGATTTCCTCCTTTGCCATAGACTAATTTAAGCCGTTTTAGTTATGTTTACCCTCTCAGCCATAACATACACACACATTTAATTAAGTGGTCAGTTTAATCAAAAGGTTAATTAAAACACTTAAACTAGAAATAATGCCCCATCAAGAAAAACTGAATCAAAACCTTTACATAAAAATAGTAGGGATTGAACTCTCAACTGAGTTAGCTACTCATGTTTATTGAGTTAAACATGAGAGTGACTAAGTGCAAAAGATAAGACATAATTCAAGATCAAAAGGTTAGAGGATAGAAGGGGAAGATGGTAGTAGGGCAGTCACTGTCTGCTCACTTAGGCGAGTGGCATTCGCCACTTGACAGAGTGACAGTCTGTACTCCTATTCCTGCTACTACCCTGTTTCAAACCAACTAACTACTACCTAACTACTATTTTTATAACTGAT
Source organism: Oldenlandia corymbosa var. corymbosa (assembly GCA_949775105.1). NCBI lineage: Eukaryota > Viridiplantae > Streptophyta > Magnoliopsida > Gentianales > Rubiaceae > Oldenlandia > Oldenlandia corymbosa. Next base: position 7,029,431 of record OX459123.1, read on the forward strand.
TCTAACTACCTAATATGTTCATACTTTAAATACTGCTATTGGCTGACTATTTACAGAGATTTGGAGAGGGTTGGATTGGTAAATTTTTGGCCTTCCTTGCAACAGATTGGAGGAGACAACAAGTTGCAACAACTGAAGGCATTTGTTTATTCAGCAACTTGCCCAATTGGCAAGTTGTTGTCTTCTCTAGTCAGGTCCTTCCTTCTTCAGCAACAATCAGTCACTTTCAACTCATCATTGTTGCTTCTGCTTAGTCTTCTTCTCCGGTGCATTCTCACCATTTGTAGCCACAAATCTCCATTTCTTCATTCTTTAATCTCCATAGCTCAATTTGCAGCAGTCAGTAAGCAGCAACATCAGCAGCATGCTTCCTTCCATCATTGTGTTTCCAAGTCCCAATCTAGCCTCAATCTTTGCTTTTTCTTCCTTGTTTCCGGGGTCACTTGCTAGACCATTGCTCACCCTTCTGCTGTAGCCAATCCATCAACTCAGCAGTAGCATCAGTTGGTAAGTAGCAGAGTTGCAGCTGCTATTTTTCACATATTTTCCCACTTTCTCTTCTTCCACTTACAGCAGCAACAACATGCAGTGATGGCAAAGAAATCTTCTTCCTTGGGCACCAAGATTTCAGCTCGTGACTTCTATTTGATTGACAGCAGCAACGGCTACTGCATCAGCAACTTGGCAGCAGAACAGCAACAGCTGCCCTTCTTCTCAATGGAGTGTGCTGCTGCAGATTCTTTCCAATTGTGATCATCTGCTGCCATTCTTCCTTCCTCAGTAAGGATTACTCCAATTGCTCCAGCTCTGATCGACCTTTTAAGAGTCTGATTACCAGCAGCTTCTATTTCAGTCCAGAATGATATTCTTTTGTGCAATTTGGCCTTCATTTATGCTGATTTTCTAGATTGGCCCATTGATTACCCTGAAATACAAAATCAACTCAAAAGTAAACGAATTCTAATTAATTGACACCTAATTCTAAGTAAAAATGAGTAGAAAATGTCTGCTAAAAGTGTATATATTTTACTGTCATCACATATCTTAATATTATTCTCAACACCTTTTTCACATATTTCTTTAAGAATTGAGTTTTATTTCTTATAGGAATTGGGTGACCAAACTAATTTCTTCACTGAAGGCATGAAATTATGAATGATGTCCATTTCTTACAGATTACAAAAACCATTTTGGATTTTGAGAAATTTTAATTTCTTTATTTATTGAAAGTTATTGAATTTTATTTTTTTAATTTTTTTTTTTGTTCATTGAAATGAACAAAAGAGCGATATGAAACTCCTGCCTAGACAAAAAGAGGGAGATATGAAACTCCTACCTAAACAAAAGGGCGATACTCACATGCCAATAAGAGAGGATTTTCTCTTTAAAAAGATATCATTTTTAGTTCATATAAAAGAGATTAAAATCACATCTATCTGTAGTATTATACTAAGAAACAAACTAGAGAGAGAAAACAAAAAGGATTTCTAAAGGTCTTGCATAGGATAAAATCCTACATATCATTTTTCTAATGCTTGACTCAAAAAATATTTACAACAATTATACTAATAGTCGTTCAAATTTCCTGTAAATAAAGTTTTATCAATTCGCATTTAAAACATTAGTTCAAAATAGAAAAATGGGAATTAATCAAATTAAATGAACGGTACTAATGAGCATTAATGTATGGAATAACCATTAATTGAAAGATACAATGATATCAATCATAATTGACGACATAATTAACTCAATCCTGCAATTACCATTTAATATTACCTTAATTCCTAATTGGTCATCACCAGGAAAATTTAGACTACATGATCTGGTCATAATGATAATGAATAAATTTACAATTTTGAGCATTAAAAATTTATTTTCAAATTCAAATATTATTCATTACCATAATTGCCACAATTAGGGTGAATGATCGAGAGAAAATTTCTACAGTTAATATATATTTGATTCAAACTTTACCAATTATAGAAGCCAATTAATTTCCTGGAGGTACGATCTTATCTTCGATATACACACATTTGATTTTTGAAAATCATTACCTTAGGAAGTGAATACGAAACCTAAAATCATGGAGTTGATCATGTAAGGATTTGGTTACACCACGTGTGAATCAGACCATTTGATAAGGAAAAGATACCTCGTATCACTGTAAATTAGTGTGAGTTTTTCTCCTCCTTCCCTTCGCGTCATGTACGGTTCCCTCATATTGATTTTCTTCCTAAAATTATTATTATTATTTCTCTAATTTTTTTCAAGTTTTACAGGTTATGGCAGAAACAACATTCATAAAACAAGTGCTATCACAAAACTTATTTAGATGGAAAGGTTGATTTTTTCTTTAAGGTCAACTATGTAGTATTCTTTTTAATCAATCTCACCTATCCAATTTAACTTAAACATATGATTTCTTAAAGAAAACATCTGGATTATGATTTTTATAAAATGATAGTTTCATAGAGTTTGTTGTTGGTTGTATAAATCTTTTTGTTCATTATAGTAGTTCAATTTTATTATAATAATTGCACGTTCATATTGATTTACTCTATTGTAATTATCAGCTACCATGCATGTATGACATTAAGTGCCAACAAATAGATTGGAGATGATGACACTAGTCTGTGGTGCCTAATTACTAAGCTACACGTATAAGGAGATCAATCGACGAAAGGAACAAAAACAAACAAAACCAAAAATCACGAATATATATTTTTCCATTTAAATTTTTCTTATTACTCCTTAAATTTTTTGGGCTTCATATAGAAAAAGTAGAGCCTTTTGTCATTTGGATAGTTACCAACTTAGTTAACCAATTTGATTTGTCACCAACCAAGTTCTAACAACTTGAGTTGGTGAAGATTAATATTCCGATTGACAAACATATTTCACTTTTTACTAGGTATGTTATTGTGCCAAATGTTTTAGTTACTTTGCTGAACTTGCATATGTTAATGAAATAAAAATGGTAATATGTTTCCAAATAAAATCATGTATCATAGTTTTTTTCCCTCTCCAAATGACAATTTTCTTGCACTATTAATTACATGGTGTTTAAAATTTATATAAATACGTATATATATATATATCTAGAATTTTTCTAGAATCCTGTAGCTCATTTATACTGAACCATCCCGTATTTTTTTCAACCAATCAGAATTGAGGGTACAAAATTTATTCATGTGGTGGGTAACATACTAACATATCTCAAAATAAATTTTATTAAAATAAAATTTTAAAAAAATTAAGTAAAACCTAGTAAGCAGGTCATTTATCGGATAAAAATGTTTGAAAATTATTTGTTAAAAAATTGACACATCAAAAACCATTTTACTTAATTTTTGAAAAAGTTGTCTGCCATATTTGATTCTAAAACTTTTATTTATCAAGCAAATTCAGATTTGAAATGTGTTTAATTTGGTGAGATCTTCCTCTTCCTCCTTGTTGGGTGGTTCAACGGTTGGGTCGCGCGCGATTGATATAGGTGACGACCCAGGCCAGAGTAAGGCCATGACATTAGGGAGCGGGATGATGTTGTCGGCATAATCGTTTCTACCAGGTGTTTAATCGTTTGTGATAGTACTGCCGATGACTCCTTGATTTTCTAGAATCAAAGAAATTGAAGACATTTCTGTAATCGGCAATCTAGAAAATCAATTTAGGGTTATAGCTTGAGTATGAAGAAATTCTCTATTAATTCCTCAAAAAGAATCGAACAACAACTGTCTGCATTTATAGCAAACGATTGACTAACTCAAGTATCCAAAATTACAAACGAAGTCCTCAAGTAACCGTCAACTACAAAATTGCTAGTCAACTCTGACATTTATTACAATTTAGTCCCTACAGAATAATCTTGATCAACATGATTAAGACTTCCATCTTGCTGCTGATCTGGTGCATTTATAGCCCCCCCACAAGCCGGACCAAGAAGAGCATTCAGGTCGAGCTTGGACAGAAGTTGCACCATTTGAGGATCAGGTAAGGACTTGGTAAAAATATCGGCCAACTGAGAATGTGTATCCACATGAAGGGGAACAAGAAAGCCACTTTGGTAGTGATGTCTCACAAAGTGACAATCAACTTCCAAATGCTTGGTTCTTTCATGGAATACTAGATTTTCAGTCATGTAAATAGCTGATAATAGCTAAATTGTTACATAAAAGCATCACAATTAACTTTGTATTTGATGAACAATTGGGGGTATTTCCTAACATTGATGCAATTTACTTAGCTCATTTTCATGTTATTGTTAGGAAAGGACCGGATCGAATAATTGCTGAAAATTGGAAGTCAAAGGAGCAATTTACGGGCTGCTGAGGCAAGGTTGCTGAGCTGGACGAAGAAGAAGGCCCTTAGACAAGAAGCATCTTGTCATTAATGACCTTGCCTCCCCCTAGAGGCATGTTGTCCCCCAGCCGCAATCTCAGCCACCACTGCTGATGAATGAGAGCAAAACGGCCACTGCTGGAAGAGATAAAAGGAACGGCCAAGTTGGATTGCAGGCTCAAGACATTGGAAGAATTAAACAACTCCAAGCATGGGGAGGTTCTCATGATGAAGACACCGATTGCAAGGCACTATAAAGGAGGGAACGACACTCTCACATAGGGGGGATATCTCTCAATCTCTGGTTCCCTTTCAATTGCTAAAAACACTCAGAAAAACTCCAGGTAGAAGGCAAGAAAGAAGAAGAAGTAGTAACAACTCAGAGAGGAAGCCAAGTTGAAGATTAGCAACCCAGTTTCTTCTTCAGTTCCACGAGTGAACCCCTTCACTCCCAGGAGTGACTCAGAAACTGCACAAGCTTTCTCCTCATCTCTTGACTGTTAGCTTTAATTTTGTTTACTATGCATACTTCTATGATGTCTTTCGATGTAGTAGATGTAGCATTAATCTGTATGAGTAGCTAAACAGTTCCCAGGGGTTATTCTCCTCAACTGATGTTGTAGTTGTCAAGCACTGGTTTTGTTCCTTGTTTTATGGTTGAAAGTTTTTTCTACATTCATTTACTTGATCACTAAATTGAATGCATGCTAGAACTAAGGGAGATCTGGAAGGATAAACTTGGTTTGGATTGTTTCAACTTTAACTTATGACATAGAGGTAACAGTCTATGGTTTTAACTAAGATAGGAATATACTTAGTTAACATAAACATTCTTGAAGGCCTAAGAACTTAATGACTTTGTTGCTGAATCAATCATTGGAAAATAGGTTGTTAAGGTTGCAAAGATGACTCTAGGAAAGATGGGAACTGACTTAGAGTTATAAGTGAGCTGAATGAACAAGAACTCAACCATTACAGTGCTAATAAAATAACTACAACAGTAGGAAGAGGAGAAGAACACCCCTGGCCTTCATTCCCCTGAGTGATTGTTTCCATTCTCTTGAGTGACACCTTGTCTGACTGGTAGTCTTTCTTTATAACAATTTTGGTAATTAGCTGTCCTCGTGGGATCGACCTAGCTTCCATTATCTACAAAAATCATAATCTAAGCTAGTAATATTTTTGGTGAACTCGGCAACCACCAATAGCTGACTAATTATCACAATAAAGAGGAATGGGCAGCTGTACTGGAATGTGAAAATCTTGAAGAAGGTAAGAAATCCATAGCATTTCCCTGGTTGTATAGCACATGCTTCTATATTCTGCTTCTGCTGAAGAAATAGAAACAGTGGTTTGTTGTTTGGCCTTCCAAGAGACAAGAGAAGACCCCAAGAAGACACAAAACCACTGGCAGATTTCTTGTGCACTGGATTGGAGGCATAATATGCATCACGATAAGCCTCTAACTTGTAATCATTCAGAGAAGAGTAGATAGACCTTGTGAAGGAGTTCTTTTCAGGTATTTGAGGACATGAACAAGAGCTGATGAGAATCATGTAGCCTTCCATGGAGGTTCTCCTAGTGAGGGGAATGAGTTAGTCCTTCATTCTAGTATTGGAATGCCAAGTTTACTTTGCAGGCCAATCAAGGAAGAAAAGATGGATCTTGACTACCTCTGTGATAGGGCGTTGGTTCAAGAGAGCTATGATCAAGGTGATGAGAATGTCATTAACTTTGGGGTTCAAACCAAAGGAGATGAAGACCTGATGGAAATAAGTGCTGAAGAGTATCAAGAGAGTTTGACTCTATGTGCTCCATGAAGATCATTGATCAAGCTAGTGAGAAGAGTCATTTAGGTTCTTGAATGGACGGCCTATTTGATCAAAGTGTTCAAGATTGAGTCCGTTGCTACACAATTGGATAGGTTGCAAACTATCTTAATTGTTTCAAGTGTTTTTCCAATCTTTTGGAGTCAATAAAGAGAATTCTACAAGTTTTGGAGTAAATTGGAGTTTTCTACAACTTAAGGGGCGCAAGACCAATATTCCACTTTTGGAAGGGCGTTCAAGACATTTTACTTCAACAATTTGGAGCTGAATTTTGAGATTAGAGTTAGTCTAAGTCTAGGAGTCAATTTTCGAATTTTTATCTAGTTAAATAAGTCATGTGGACTGAATTAAACTAGAGTGTTTTGATTAGGAGTCTTAATTCCTTCTAGATATTATCCTACTTGAGGATAAGTCATTTAGATAAGGTTTCCTAGATTTTAGATAGAGTCAAAGAGATCAAGTACTCTTCTACTTTTACTCCTTGGGAGATAAGATTAGAGAGTCCTAATTGGTCTTCTTTTTAGTGGTGCTGGCCGAAAATTCTAAGCCTATAAATAGGAGGCTTGGCCAAATTTCTTAAGCACCATCGAGTGGTCATTTGTGTTGTCTCTTTTGAGAGTTTTTCCTGTAAGGAATTTTTGTTAAATGGAGTGTCCATTTTTCGTGTCAAGTATGATTAAACCAAGAGGATTTTCATCTTGTCTTGGATCTTTTTGATCTTGCAGAAACCATTCTTTTTCAAGTATGCTTCTTGATAGAATTGTTTTAAAACTAAACTTCTTGTTTTCATACTACTTCTAGTAGTTCGATTGATGAGCCTTTCCTTTGGCTTGGTGTTCTAATTTCATGATGAGTGTGTTCATGAGATCCATTGTGGGGTTTGTCCTACTTTTGTTGGATGAGTTGTGCTTTGGCATAAGCATTTTGAGATAGTGTATGTGTTGCATATCTTTGGTTGGTTATGAAGATTACTAATCAATAGTATTCCTTCATAGTTGGGCATTGTTTGCTCCTACCTTTCTTGAGTCTCTTGATAGATGACTGATCGAGTATATTGAATGGTGTCCTTGGTATTCTTAGCGTGGGTTGTTGTTTAATTCGAATCTTTCATGGATAATGCGTTCTTTGCTTGGTTTGAGTTAAGAGATAGAATCACTTAGATAAACGATCGTCTTACTGTGAATTTTCCGCACTCTTTTGAGTTTCACGGGATAGACAAAATTATCTTCGTACTTTCTTGTTGATGGTTGCATTAACGAAATTGGCTTCGTCTACGAGATTGCTACCAGTTTCTTGGTATCAGAGCTTGGATTATCTTAGTGATGGTATTAATTGATATTATCATATCTGTTCCTATTATCAGTTTGATTTTCGAAAGATTTCTTCTTAGTTGAGGACTTCATAGTTCTTGGTTTTGAGAATATCTTGAATTACCACGGAATCTGTTACTTGGTGTGGTGATCGAGCTTTGTGCTACTTAACGAGTAGTACAATCTTTATTTGTTTCAAGGTTCCTTCTTGTTTTGGAATGGGGTGTTGAAAAAAATAAATCAAATTCTTGTGAAAACTACGTTTTCAAAATTGATCTTGTCTTTTGTGTGGTTGTGCGTGACTTCTTACACATTTGTTTGATCTTGTGGTGTTATTTTGAGGTCTATGCGAGAACTTGATGATGGTACGTTGGTATCTAATCAAAGTGAGCGTTACATCTTGAAATTTATCCTTGATTTGCAAGTAGAGAACTGTTTCTTCTATGAGCAAGTTGGTGGATCTTATGTGTTGGATCTTTAAGGAGAGAATTGATGCCAAAGAAGAGCTTCTTGCTCGAGATAGCCTCTTCTTTCTAAAGAGATGTCTTTACATAAGGAGGATTTGAGAGTTTATCTTGTCGTAAATATCTTGGATCTATTCTTTGAAAGGTGAAGCTTAGTGATTTTGTACTTTCTTCATAAAGTATAAATGAAAAAGCCTTCCTTCTTGTTGGTTTCATTTGAATCTAATGAGTAAAATGGAATTTATGGATTTTCAATTCATGAAAATTTCATAGAGACCGAATGTTGTTGATTATCTTGCTTAATCTTAGTGTTAAAAGATTTTTCAAAAGTAACAAATGTTGGTTTTCTTGTTTTCTCGAGTTTTACATCTTGAGATTGAGTCGAACTAGTGGATCTTCCTATCATGGGATTTTTCTTGATTCTTAACTTGAGTCAAAACTTTCTTTGTCATGTGATGAGGAATGAATTTTTAGTAATATCAGTTTTTGGTATCAAAGTGTTTTAAGGTCTTTGAAGTTGAATTGTGCCAACTTTAAGGATTGAAGTCTTTGACTTGTGTTTTAAAACCTTGATTTTCGAGAGTATGATCGAAAATTGAGTGAAGTTTTACTAAAAAGATTTTCTTAACTTATGACAAGAAATCTTATAGGCTTTGAGATATATTCTTAACGTTTACATATTTGGTTGTTGGAAAAGTTGATTTTCAATGGTCACTTATGAAGATGGCATTGTTAAGTCATTGAGTTTTCAGAATGATTTGTGTTAAATTTAGTATTATGAAGCAAATGTCATAATTGAATAAGGAACTTTAATTTCCTACTTCGTTATAATTATGGTGTTCTTGTTACTTTATTTGCCATGGATTGTTTTGGTAAAAAGTGATTTTTGTTAATTCCAAGTACAATTTGGAAAAGAGTTTTTAGAAAGATTCTAAAAGTTGTTGTCCATTTTTGGAAAGTGGTAATTTTCAAGTTTCCTTTTTAAGTGAGTCAAAAGTAATTTTTCAAATTTTAACTATGTGGAAAAAGGTTAATAGCCGAAATTTTTGCTACTTTCTGCATATGTGTGCATGTGATTTATGTGGTATTCTAAGCCTAGTTGGTTTTGAATGTTAGAGTCATAGTATAGCCGAAATTGTGAAGCTAAAAATTAGGGTTTCCTAGTCCTAGTTGAACTTGAATTTTGGTTGTCTATTTGTGTTACACTTGGAGAACTATTTGGTCTTGTATTTGTGTGTTCACATGGCCGAAAATTTTAGCCCTAAAAGTAAGGTCATTGAGTCCAAATTGTGTTATGATTTGAGTCCTATTCGGTTTTGGATTTGTGTGTTCACATTGGCCGAAAATTTGCAGCCATTGTTTCCTAATTGTAATACAATTTTATTGTGTGTTTTATTTAAGTCCTACTTTGATTTAAATACTCATTTTTGCATGTGTTAAAATTATAATTTCAGTGAGATTATAATTAGAGTTTTAAAGTGAGTCTATTTTCGAAAACTATTAAGATAAGGAAGTCTTATCCTAATCTGAAAATTTTTGAGTCTTCTAATACAATTGTGCATGTGTGTGGCCGTGTATTTGAGTCCTTTTAGTAGTAGGGGGGGGGGGTCGAAAATTTTGTCTCTAATAAGTAGGGATGAGTTTTCCTAATTTGTGTCCAAAACGGATTATGTTTACCTAAGTTTTAGGACTCTATCATTGTCTATATATATGAGGCCGGTTTTTCTTCTTCTTTATTCCACATTGTCGAGCAGCCTTCATCATTAAAAGGGGGGGGAATATTTTTGAGAAAATTTAGGTCCTATCTTGTAGGAGTTTTCTTGTACAAAAAGACTTGCATTGCCTATAACTAGGGGTGCTGTTTTTCGAAAATTCTCACATCACTCTACTCCAATCTTCTTCTTCTTTCTTGCTGCCGAGATCAAAAGAGAAAAGAACAAGAGAAGCACTCTTCTCTTCAATTCTGAAATCTTGAGAGTTGTGTTCTTAAAAGCACAAGAGAGTTTTTGTTTTTGGGGAGAGCTTTATTCGAACCTTCCTTTGGTTCTTGGGGGGGTTTCGGCCGAACCAAACTTTGGTTCTAGGGTTCAAGGAGTTTTTGTGTAGTAAACAAGCCACATTACTTCTTTTGTTGGTGGTTTCTCAGAGTTGTTGAGCAAAGATGTCATCCGGAGTTGCTGGTTGTACTCAAGTCGCTTCAAAGAGTGTAGAGGGTCGCATGGAGGCTCAAGTACAGCTCATGACGAGTCAAATTGACTTCCTACATGATGCTTTGGCCGAGGTTAAGGAGGCAAACCGAGACTTGTCTCAATTGCTTTCAAATCAGCAAGATAAAGCTATGGTAAGTTTTGAGAAAATTGCTGAAAATTTAAGAGTCTTATGTGATCGTTTTGAAGTTAAACAAGTACCCTCGTATGCTGGAATGTTGCAAATGTCATTGCCTTTGTTTTATGGTTGTCATAGAGAATATGATACTTGGGAAAAGAGCATAGAGAATTTGTTTGTGTTGCTTAACATAGAGAAAGAGAGTGAGAAAATAGCCTTAGCTATAGGTTGTTTTCGTTCTAATGCTTTGAATTGGTGGAAGCTAGTTTCAAATATCTATTCGCATTATTGGTACCGTAATTTGGATGATTGGCATGATTTGAGAAGTGCTTTGCGAGAAAGATATGCTGGTACTAACACCTTTGATGAAGCAAAAGTGAAGCTGCTCAATTGTAAGGAGAATGGTAGATCCATTCAATCTTACTTTGAGGAATTAGAAGGGTTGTTTCTGAGTTCAGAAGTGGATGGGAACGACTACATGTTGACAGACCGTTTCCACTATGGCTTGGACAAGTGTTTCAAACAACACCCAAAGATAAGGAGACAATCAAGGCTCTATGAGGTATACTATGCTGCCTTAGAAGTGGAAAGAGAGCATGATACTTCTTGTGGTTGGAATGGTCCAATTGAGGATCAGGGGTTGGTGTTTGGCGCTGAAGATGGAGATCAACGGACTTGTATCTTCTATACTAAGTGTTCGGTTGGGTGGTCCAATGAAGTTGATTTGGTAATCGACGGTGGGTCGAGTACTGATTGCGTAAGTAAGGAATTTTGCATAGCAAACGGAATTAAGATGGATCCGCATACTAGACCATACAAGCTTCAATGGTTGAGTGAAGAGATGGTTGTGGATGTTACTAAAAAGGCCATGGTACCTTTTTAGATTGGTGAGTATAGGGATGAAATTTACTTTGATGTAATTCCTATGTCTCTTTGTGATATTTTGCTAGGTAGGCCTTGGCAGTCAGATGTAGATGCTGTGCACCATTGCTCGAAGAATATCTTTGTCTTTACTAAAGAGGACAGAAAATACATTCTTAAGCCTTTGGCTTATGAAGAATCTGAATCCGTGCGAGAGAAAAGACGTAAGATAACCTATACACAAGGGAGAGAAAAATTTGAGAGAGTGACGCAAGAAAGTAAAAAGGGTCACGATGAGGTAAGACTTGAGGCGAGAGAAAACCATGAAAATAGCGTGGAAACAGAAAAAAATGCACGCAATGAGAGAAAATCAGAGTGTGGTGAGGGTGAGGATTTTACTAACCCTTATATCTCATTTGTTCCTTGTGCAGGTATAGAGGTTGATGATTCGAGGACGAATCCTCTTAAAGAAGGAGGAGATGATGAGAATCATGTAGCCTTCCATGGAGGTTCTCCTAGTGAGGGGAATGAGTTAGTCTTTCATTCTAGTATTGGAATGCCAAGTTTACTTCGCAGGCCAATCAAGGAAGAAAGGATGGATCTTGACTAGCTATGTGATAGGGAGTTGGATCAAGAGAGCTATGATCAAGGTGATGAGAATGTCATTAACTTTGGGGTTCAAACCAAAGGTGATGAAGACCTGATGGAAATAAGTGCTGAAGAGTATCAAGAGAGGACTCTGTGTGCTCCATGAAGATCATTGATCAAGATAGTGAGAAGAGTCATTTAGGTTCTTGAATGGACGGCCTATTTGATCAAAGTGTTCAAGATTGAGTCCATTGCTACACAATTGGATAGGTTGCAAACTATCTTAATTGTTTCAAGTATTTTTCCAATCTTTTGGAGTCAATAAAGAGAATTCTACAAGTTTTGGAGTAAATTGAAGTTTTCTACAACTTAAGGGGCGCAAGACCAATATTCAACTTTTGGAAGGGCATTCAAGACATTTTAATTCAACAATTTGGAGCTAAATTTCGAGATTAGAGTTAGTCTAAGTCTAGGAGTCAATTTTCGAATTTTTATCTAGTTAAATAAGTCATGTGGACTGAATTAAACTAGAGTGTTTTGATTAGGAGTCTTAGATTCCTTCTAGATATTATCCTACTTGAGAATAAGTCATTTGGATAAGGTTTCCTAGATTTTAGATAGAGTCAAAGAGATCAAGTACTCTTTTACTTTTACTCCTTGGGAGATAAGATTAGAGAATAGGTCTTCTTTTTAGTGGTGCTGGCCGAAAATTCTAAGCCTATAAATAGGAGGCTCTGCCGAATTTCTTAAGCACCCTTGAGTGGTCATTTTCGTTGTCTCTTTTGAGAGCTTTTCCTGTGAGGAATTTTTGTTAAATGGAGTGTCCATTTTTTGTGTCAAGTATGATTAAACCAAGAGGGTTTTCATCTTGTCTTGGATCTTTTTGATCTTGCAGAAACCATTCTTTTTCAAGTATGCTTCTTGATAGAATTGTTTTAAAACTAAACTTCTTGTTTTCATACTACTTCTAGTAGTTCGATTGATGAGCCTTTCCTTTGGCTTGGTGTTCTAATTTCATGATGAGTGTGTTCATGTGATCCATTGTGGGGTTTGTCCTACTTTTGTTGGATGAGTTGTGCTTTGGCATAAGCATTTTGAGATAGTGTATGTGTTGCATATCTTTGGTTGGTTATGAAGATTACTAATCAATAGTATTCCTTCATAGTTGGGCATTGTTTGCTCCTACCTTTCTTGAGTCTCTTGATAGATGACTGATCGAGTATATTGAATGGTGTCCTTGCTATTCTTAGCGTGGGTTGTTGTTTAATTCGAATCTTTCATGGATAATGCGTTCTTTGCTTGGATTGAGTTAAGAGATAGAATCACTTAGATAAACGATCGTCTTACTGTGAATTTTCCGCACTCTTTTGAGTTTCACGGGATAGACAAAATTATCTTCGTACTTTCTTGTTGATGGTTGCATTAACGAAATTTGCTTCATCTACGAGATTGCTATCAAGAACTTCCCAGTGTTCTTCACAAGGCTGGTGAACATGTTTACTCAACTATTGGATTGGGAAAGAGAGATCAGGCCTAGTGAAGCGTAGATAAAGCAATTGTCCCACTAGCTTCCTGTATTGAGAATGGTTACTGATAGGATTGCCAGGATCATCTGAGAACTGGTGGCCCTTTGGTAAGGGTGTGGTGGTTGGTTTACAGCCAAGGAGCCCTGTCTTCTGAAGAATATCTAGAATATACTTCCTTTGGGTTATATACATGCCTTTAGAAGATCTTGCAATCTCTATGCCCAGGAAATATTTGGCATAGCCCAAATGATTAATGGTGAAAAGATCATGAAGATACTGCTTCACCTGCAAGATTGCTGATTCATCTGATCCAGTAACCAAGATGTCATCCACATACACAATTAAGGCAAAAAACAACCCTGGTTGACAGTTGATGAAGAGACAAGGATCATGATCTGATTGTTTGAAACCAAATTGTTGAATTTTGCTAGTAAATTCAGTGTTCCATTGCCTGGATGCCTGTTTAAGGCCATACAGAGATCGTTTGAACTTGCAAACAGTTGAGGAATCTCCTTTAAGATATCCCTGATGTAACTACATATAGGCCTCCGCATCCAAGTAACCATGGAGAAAAGCATTATTAATATCCAACTGGTGCAAAGATCAATTAGAAGCTGCTACCAAAGCCAATAAGATTCTAACTGTTACTATCATTGCTGCTGGTGCGAAACTGTCATAATAATCCTCACAGTCCACTTAATTATACCCGTTTGCCTCCAATCTGGCCTTGAACCTATCCACACTTCCATCAGAATGATACTTTATCTTATAAACCAACTTATTACCAATAGCTTTCTTTCCTGGTGGCAAAGTGGTCAACTCCCATGTCTAATTTTGCTCTAAGGCATCAAGTTCAATTTGCATTGCCTTAATCCATTTAGGTTGAGTTCTAGCTTCTTGATAAGATACTGGTTCTTTCAAATGACTTATGGTAGTTAAAAATGATAAATGATGAGATCTAAACAGTGGTGCTTGGTAATAAGGGTAAGTAAAAGGAGTGTAAGGAGAAGAGGTGCCTTTTGATAGTTGTGTGGAATCATTAACTACCAACTTTACTCTCTGAAGATCATAGTCATTCATCCAAGCTGGAAGAGTAGAATGTCTGGTACTTCCTCTTAGTGGAATTATGGTTTGAGTGGTTGAATATGAGGATGTGGTTTCAATAGTAGGTGGAGCTATAATGACAGAAGGAGTAGATGAATGTTCAGCTATTTGAGAATCTGTGATAGGTACAATAGGATTGGATAATGAAGATGGTAAAGACGAATTCAAGAATGGAAATTCCTTTTCATGAAATATAATATCCCTGGAAATGAAGATTCTTTTAGTGGTAAGATCATAAACCTTATAAGCTTTCTGAACAAATGGATAGCCTATGAACACTGCTTTAAGTGCTCTTGGATCAAATTTGTCCTTTTGAGGTTAAACATTGGTTGCATAACATAACCAACCAAACACTTCAAGATTAGTCAAATCAGGTGGCTTTTGGTATAGTTTTTCATAAGGGCTGACATTATTTAAGATTGCAGTGGGCAATCTATTGATGATATATGTGGCTATGAGTATAGAGTCTCACCAGAAATTTTTGGAAGACTTGACTGAAGCATGAGAGCTCTTACTACTTGCAAGAGATGTCTATGTTTTCTTTCTACTACTCCATTATGTTGAGGAGTATAAACACATGTTTTCTGATGTAAAATGCCAACTTTACAAAAGAAAGCTGACTAAGGAATTCACTTCCATTATCAGTTCTGACATGTTTTATAGACACTGAAAATTGAGTTTGAACAAAGGTATGAAAGGTTTGAAGAATAGACAAATTTTGTGATTTCCTTTGTATCAAAAAGTTCCAAGTTGTTCTACTAAAATCATCAACAATTGTCACAAAGTAATAAGCTCCATTAATAGTTTTCTGATGATAAGGTCCCCAAATGTCTACATGGATAAGATCAAAGATTCCAGTGCTTTGTGTAGTACTAGAAGGAAACTGTAATCTAGGCTGTTTTGACAATGGACAAATGTCACAGGCAGAATCTGTTTTATTCCAAGGAATGGAAAATCCTAATTTATGAAGAGCAGCATCTGCTGGATGACCCAATCTCTTGTGCCAATCCACTTCAGATGATTGAGTTGAAAAACAAGAATGAGATGCTGAAAAGACTTTTGGTTGTAGCAGTAATGGATGGTTGACACGTGTAGAAACAAACTGAGTGATGGTGTCTCGTGTGAATGACTGATAATCCATAACATAAAGTCGATTGATAACTCTTCCAACTGCCAAAAGTTTCCTAGTCTGTTGGTCCTACAACACACAAAAGGTTGAGGAAAAGAACCAATCTATGCTTGAAGCAGTGGCTAACTTGTTGACAGATATAAGATTATAATTGAAAAAAGGGATGTGTAAGGTATCAGAGAGTATAAAATATGATGAGAGTGAAACATCTCCTATCACTGATTTAAAACTTCCATCTGTTAAACATACTGGTGTTAGGTTGGTAAGTTTTCTATAATGTGAAAATATGGAAAGGCTAGAACTCATATGACTAGTAGCACCACTGTCTAAAATCCACAAAATTAAAGCTATCTGATCCAAGGTATGAAGTTTGTGAAAAATGCTCATACATGAAAAATCCTGAAAATGTGCAAAACTTATCTATTCTGGACCATTAGCTGGCATCTTTCCCTTAAGAATCTTGCTCACTTCCTGTTGCAATGCCTGTAAATTTATCATGATACTTTGCAAATCTCCATGATTCTCTGTTACTTAAGAATCCAGTGGTGTTTCAACTATGTTTGCTGTTGGTTTTCCATAACCTCTTGATCCATCTGATGACTTATTTCCTTGACACCAGTCGGGATAACCATGAATCTTGAAGCAGCTAATCTCTGTATGACCATTCTAATTGCAATGATTACAATGCAGCAACCTTTTAGCAGTCTTGTCCTTTCTGAATCCATTACCCCTGCCATAACTCCCTGAACTCCATGTATTGCTCAGTTTCCTTGGAAAACTGTTCTGGTTAAAACTGCCAAATGAACCAGTGTTATTGAATCCACCTGATTGTGGCATGTTCTGTGTGTTTCCTGAACTTCCTCCACCATTGTAGCTAGCAGGTCTGTTGTTATACATTTGATACTGACCACCTTTGTGAGCAAGCATTGCACTACTCTCAGTCAATTCTCCATAAGTCACGTTAACAACCTGCTGTTTCTTCACATTTAACACCATGGAATATGCCTCTTTCACTTCTGGCAAAGGTTCAAGCACCAAAATATGATTTCTAACTCCATTATAAGTATTGTTAAGACCGGTGAGGAATTGCGCCAATTTAACTCTGTTCTCTCTGGTACTAACTTGCCAACTAAAACGACAAGTACATCCACCACATTCACATTCATCAGGAGGATCTTTCAATGTTAATTCATCCCATAACCGCTTCAATTTAGAGTAATAAGAAGCCAAAGAAACGTTACCCTGCCTGACAGTGCAAATTTCTCACCGGAGATGGTAAATCCGTGGTCCGTTTCCTGTGCGGTATCCTTCCTTGAGCTCTTCCCATATTTCTTGCGCACTGTCTGCAAGGTTATAGTTCTCTTCAATTCCTAGTGATAGTGAATTCAAGATCGTTCACACGATTCCATTGATCAAAGTTTGGTGACCTAGGGTTTGGTTTAGGCACCAATCCAGTGATGAAACCGAGTTTGTTCCTAGTTCTTAAGGCTCGCCGGATGGCGTAACTCGACAAGACATAGTTAACATCAATCAATTGAGCAGTTACCAGCATCGTCGCTGGAGTATCAGAAGGTAGCAAAGCAAGTGGATGGATATAACCTCCATAGTTAACAACTTCTACTTCTTCACGCTGAAATCCGTCAGCATCCTCATCTGGATCTCGATCCTCCCGTGGAACTTCACGATTTCTCACCATTTTTCAGACTTCCGACTAGCTTTCTTCTCCGATCAATTACGTCAATCAACTATCCAAATTAAAGAAAGTAATGCAGCGGAATGATTCAGAGCAGGATTAACCTGCTCTGATACCATGTAGAATCAAAGAAATTGAAGACATTTTTGTAATCGACAATCTAGAAAATCAATTTAGGGTTATAGCTTGAGTATGAAGAAATTCTGTATTAATTCCTCAAAAAGAATCAGACAAAAACCGTCTGCATTTATAGCAAACGATCAACCGACTCAAGGATCCAAAATTACAAATGAAGTCCTCAAGTAACCGTCAACTACTAAACTGCTAGTCAACTCTGACATTTGTTACAATTTAGTCCCTACAGAATAATCTTGATCAACATGATTAAGACTTCCATCTTGCTGCTGATCTGGTGCATTTACAGGGATGTCTCTCCATCGCCGATGACTCCTTCTTTCATCTGTTTCATGTCGTACTTCTGTCAATTGTTTGTTTGTTTCTTTTTTTTTCTAATGATTATTATTTAGCGTTTTAGATTTTTCATATGTTTGTTTTGTGGATAAGTGTGGACTGTGGTAAGTACTAAGTACTCTGGGTTGTAGTTAGAATATTGGGGTCGGTTTGGGATTCTTTGGTGAATAATCTAGTTGCCTATCTATTAGACATGGATTGTTACAAAAAAGTTGAGAAGCCAAAGGCCAAGACTCCAATAGATAAGAACAAGATTCGGAGTACAAGCCAGGGAAGAATGCGAAGCTACATCACTTATGCCATGTCAAATCACTGCAATAATCAGGTTCTTTATCAGTTTAGAGGTATCATTCAAATTCCCTGCATACGACAATTAATAGATTGCTGAGTTTTGCACTGCACTGTGGTGCTTGCTTAATAAGATTCTAGGCGCCTATTAACAGGGTGGTGACAGTCACCTGGGCACATTACAATACTTAAAACATTTTAAATGGGAGTGAATTGCATTATGGGTAAATTGTTGTACTGGATGGATGTTAATATTTCCATTATAAGTTCAAATGTGATCATCCAGTTATATTCCTCAAGCCAACACTCTGTTGGAATTTGAGCAAATGTGAATGAGAAATTTTGGTTTCTCATTAATTTGAAAATGAAATTAGAGACTATATGAAAGGTATGAAGCCTTTAAGTTCATGGATACATCGGACCTGATCAACCCGAGTAGTGAACTTATCTTGATTTATTTTTCAAGAAGATGAAGAGTCCTTGCAAATTCATTGAATGAATTAAATTCACGAATCAATGAGATGCAAGGGTGATGAATGTTCATATTCATAGTTAGATAAAGTTCATGAATGAAACCTCTTTGGTTTTTGTGAAACATTATATCTAACTAAGTTAATTGAATTAACTTGGGAAAATGAATTGAACAATTTTACTACTTCAAGTAACTCTTCAACTATAAATAGTGGCTCATTTTCAACAAACAATACATCCTGTAACGCCCCAACCAGACCCCCCCTTTCCTGATAGAGTAGGAGTCATAGCCGAAACGCCCGCCTAGCTCTCGCTAGGTCTCAGTAATACAGTGAATCGGTAATCGAGTGCGATAAGACATTATTTTGAATATGGAACATACTACATGTATTATTCACAATATCCAACCTAAAGTACAATGTTTTACATTTATAAACTATTGCAAGTCCATAATGCAAGGTACAAATGAATCTCGATCATGATGGACCTCTTGAAATGCTCTACCCTGATCTTGGTCTCGGAATCTAAAAAAAAGTATACGTTTGGTGAGCGTACGCTTAGTGAGGTCTTACCGTTTACCAACAATTAATCTAGGTGACCACATAGTCAAACAAGTTATCATCCATTATGCACGACAGGAATAGGAGATTCTACATTGCCAGATAATAATATCTGGCATTTAAGATCATGCTAAATGATTACTATATAAAAAATAGATCAGGTAACCACACAAGGCTCTCCACAAGGCCTGGCACATAAAGAAAGATAAAAGCACATTCTGGGAGTGGATACGAGTGAGTTCAAACGAGAGTCCATTCCAAGCCTAGGTGGCCATAGGATTGTAAGTCTAGTCGAACTCAACGATAAAGAGAACAGTAAAAATAATGGCACAGCGCTATGCAATTCTCGTCAACCACACCCAACAGTAACAGTAACAGTAGGCGGTATTATCTCGATATTCTACCAAACAGTACCTTCTAGCAGTCTATCCGATACGTCCTGGCCCTTTGCCGACACGTTCGGAGTCGACTTAACTAGCAGGGGCATGGATCTATGACTAACCAGTATAATAGCATGCACAGGCAAGAGCGGCACAACTAACAGTCACTGAATTCACATACAGAGATGTGTGTGGTAAAGTAGACACTACCTCAAACAGATCTATCGAACAAGGAGCAAAAAAAACAAACGATCATCACGTATAATTCTCGTCAAACAGGACAAGCAAGCAATTAATTAAGCTAGAGTTCAAGAAAGAATATCCAAGCTAGTCAATTACCTGGTGTGATAAAGTACACATGCGGAACAAGCAGATCATACAATATTACATAACTGGCAGGAGCTATTAAGACAATAAATATATACATATTTAGTTCCAGATTATTTACCTAACAAGTTTATATGAAATTAATTAGACAGTGAGAATACTCACCTGTTTGATAGTTACAACCGTTGTGACTTTAAAGTAACCTGTGCATACAAGTTGTAGCTACATGAGATTAATTGCTTACGAATGCTAGCCTAATACTTAGAATAAATCGTAAAGTAGTACCTTGTGATACTTTCAAACCAATTTCTCAGGATGTGTAAATTATTTCAAGTCCCCTTTCTATTCTTTTCTTAACTTAGAATAGCTTTGATTCCTACAGCTCTAAGCAAAACAATTCAAGTTGCTATGGTGCAACCTAACTATTTCCAATGCTCAATTTAGCAACCTTTACCACTAATTTTTAACAATCAAGCCATCAGTTCAATACTTAACCATAAATCTTACAAAATCTCCCTAATTTCATCCAAAGTTAATAATCGAAGCTAAAAGAAAAGAGCGATTAATTCCTCCAAATTCATATTAATTAGACATGAAACAAATCCTCCAAAATATATCGGCTGGCCAAAAATTAAATCTCCAAATACAAGAATTAAAGACAAGGGGCATTAGCCATTCTCAAACTCGTGTTTTATTTATTGGGATTAAAGATTAATTTCTAATTGTAACTTACAATCTCAAAAGGTTAAACACAGCTTCGACCGTAACTTCAAGCCCGACATATCTCGTTTCCCCTTCTCCCATGTCCGCCTTGAGATGGCCACTTCGATACTGCTGTTGATTTGCTAAAAGCATAGAAGCATGGAGGAAGGTTAACTGTTGTTGGCTCCAAAACAAAAAAGAAAGGATCAGCGACCTGCGGGACTATTTTCCCTTTCCCATGGGCACCTTGCTCCTTTCCTTTCGGTCGACGCTGGGGTTTCAGCTCCCTTGTCACTTCTCTTATTTAATTTCCAGTTTTAATCAAGGATTGTCGAAGGAGGTTAAGGTAGATTGAGATCAAGGAGGGAGAAGAGAAGACAAGCATGGTTAAAGACTAGCATAGTGTGCGAGAGAAAGAGAGGAGGTGAGCAAAATAGATTTCCCTTCTTTCTTTTTAAATTAATTGTGGGTTGGTCAGCAATAGAGAGGAGAAATGAAGATAAAGACAGTATGTGTGGACTAGATCTGTAGAACTAGCATGTCGATTGGTCTTTGAAGAGTACATTGAATGTGGTATGTTTCACGGTTAAATATTTTGAAATATTTGTGAGTTACACCATATATGGATCATTTGAATAGTCATAAATTGTATCACGTGAACTGGGATTACAATTTATTTGTACTTCTTACTTGTCAAAATCCGAACTGGAACAATTACAAGGATTTATGTGCATGACTATATGGAATGAAAGTTATATTTTTCTACTAAATACAAGGATATATTTAAATTAATGGAAAAATATGAATTGTTGTATTCATTCTTTGGGCATAGATCACAAAAGAAGTGCCTGGTGTCAAACCTCATTATCCATACTTGGTGTATGGGATTGGTTGTGAAATATTCCTATATGTAATCTTTTGGAGTTCATTATATGTGTCTTATCACATATAAATTTTTAGATGCCTAAATGACAAGTAATCTGAAAAATGGTGAAGCATCAAATATTTGTATGCTACTTTGGGTGCAAGATTTTTGAGTATGCTGAAATTCTTCATTTTTATGTACGAAAGAATTTAGTAAGAGCAATGATTCTCGAATTGGGGAGAGAACATTGTTCAATCCACTTTTGTGGGAAAATTCATGCGTGGAAATGGATGGATATGATGTTTCCCGTCTTCTGGATACGAACTTAGAGGTTTGTTCTCAATGAAAATCTTGTCCATAAAGAGAATTTGTTCTCTACAAGACTAAAGTTGAGACTAAACTCAATAAAAGTAATAGAAATTAGAAAGTGATACATGCTGCGAGTGAGGCATCAACTGGTGCTTTCTTTGCACAACATAGAATGGTATATGTTGTGACTACCATGTATACACTTTGATCTAATGGAAATTTGAACATAGAAATTACACATTTGAATAAATGGTGAATACAAATTTCTAGTTCAAAACCACCCAAATGTGGGGGAAAAGTTCTCTTCTCAAGTGATGACCTTATTAAATTAAGGTATCTTGAAAGAAAACGAGATCACCTTACAAACACTTGTGAAACACTTGTGAGTGTGGGGGTGTCATATATGAATAATGAAAGGTAACACTTGTGAGTGTTGAATGTTGACTGTTGAAGTATCTTATTGGCGATACTTGCAAATCCTCATATGACGGATTGAATCTTAATGTGCCAAGAGTACATAATAGTACCATGTAGTATTATTTGCATATGATTTGAATATGTCAAATATACAAAAAGTCACTATTATGTGATAAAAGAATTTGTAATTCTTTGGAAAAGAAAATGGTTCAAATCGTTGAACACAGATGTGGCAAAGAGCAAAACAAAATCATTTTAAATGATTTGAATCACGAACTTATGTTAGTTCATGTGAATCTTTATGGAGAAGTCATAAAGAGTGTCGATTCTATTTTGAAGAATCATCCATGGAAATAATTGAACTGGTTTAAGAATTATTTATAAGTATGCTCTCGTGATGAGATTGAAAGATATTTCCTTTCATGGAAATTGATATAGAGCAACCTGAGGGTTTGAAGCTCTAAATACCGAGCATTGGTAACTCTTTAATTGTCTTGGATCAAGCCCAAAGATCATCAATATGAGTTAAAGAGTACGACAAAATGCATGAAAAGACTAAGGTATTTGATGCCTATATGAAAGACACACTAAATTGCCAGTAGCAAGTCTATTAACATGTTAAATCCATATTTAGCATATGGGACTTACCGCTGTGATTTTACTGGTTAAAATCACGTGAATGGAAAGTAGTCTTATTTTGAGTCAAGCTCGTCATAGACAAAACTCTTATGGAGTTTTAGTAAAATGATTGAAGAGTTGCTAGCACAACATCAGATGATATTGTTCGGTTATCCTAGTTATATGGGGAGTACTATTTAAGTAGAATACTCAAGGATAATTGAAAGACTAATGCATCTAATGAGTTGCACTGGATTTGATAAAAGCTTATGAAGTAAGTTAGTGAAGTCCAACTACGAGTAATCAAGCAACATGTTGGACGGTTAATGTGGGCTACCAATGTTAAAGTACTAAAGTACTTATGATATACTCGTAATGTTGAGTTACATCATACTAGATATCCAATTGTGCTAAGAACTACGCAGATACAAACTGAATATTGGATGATGATGACTCAAACAACACTAGTGTCTATGGTTATGATTTTATTCTAGCATGGACATACGTGTTTAGAAAATCCCTAAACTAGATTGTGATAGCCAGTTTACAATGGAATCCAAATTGTGTATATCGGATAGTTGTGACAGAGAATAAATGGTATCACTAGTTTTGAATGGGGATAATTGTTCCACTGATCTATTAATCATAGATGTGGAATGACATGTGGTCGAGTGTATAATGGTTATTCTAGACATTACTTTGTTAAAGATATAGTATCATTATACAATTGTTCTCAACTATAAATATCTTACTTGACTGTATAAAGTCAAAGCAAAATACCACGGATCTGCTAACTTGAGAGTTAAACAGAGTGATAGTTGAAAAAATGACAAAAGGAATGAGATAGCCTATGAAGTATAAAAGTCTTTTGAAAGAAAACCCTACCTAGTTGACTGGAGATCCCAAGATCTAGGTTCAAAGGGACAACCTAATCTTAAGACTTAGTGTGGTCACTGTGGGAATAACCTCAAGTCATTCCTGTAATGAAACAGTGATATAACGGAAAAGGTAGCAAATGGTTGCTTTAATGACACTTAAGTGAATAATAAAACTTAATCTAGACTTAAAGAGTCACCTATGTGAGAGAGAAGTGGGGCCGCTTCAAAGGAGAAACGTGGGGTCTCAGTTCTTTAGAAACTCTCAAAGAACCAGGACGTATTCATGGCAAAAAGAGAACAAAATCATGAGAACAGAACGACAAAAGAAATGGTTCCTGTGTATTGAACGGGGGTTTCTTTACACTATACAGCGGGAAAGTTCAAGGATATCACGTCTACTGGACAGCTAGTAAAGCAAGCGTAGTTTACAAGGAGGAAGTTCAAAGAGTAATATCTATTTTCTCCCCATGCATGGATCAATCAATGAACACCATTACTGATTCGAAACAATATCTCATTCATGTGGGGGAATGTTGGAATTTGAGAAAACGTGAATGAAAAATTTTGGTTTCTCATTAATTTGAAAATGAAATTAGAGACTATAGGAAAGGTATGAAGCCTTTGAGTTCATGGATACATCGAACCTGATCAACCCGTGTAGTTAACTTATCTTGATTCATTTTCCAAGAAGATGACGAGTCCTTGCAGATTCATTAAATGAATTAAATTCATGAATCAATGAGATGCAAGAGGAATGAATGTTCATATACATAGTTAGATAAAGTTAGTGAATGAAACCTCTTTGGTTTATGTGAAACATTATATCTAACTAAGTTAATTGAATTAACTTGGGAAAATAAATTGAACAATTCTACTAGTACAAGTAACTCTATAATTATAAATAATGGCTCATTTTCAACAAACAATACATCCCATGAAATCCAAATTTCCAAAGCTTTCTAAGCTTTCTTCTTAGCCTTTCTAGCCTATTTTCTTTGGTGCTCTTTGAATTCTAAAGTTCTAGTTTGCTGGTGAAGATCCTTAGTGCAAAGGAATCTTTACGAATTCATTGTATCCTGGGAGATAGAAGTCCACTAAATCTCTTGCACATTCGGGAGAGGGCTAATATGTCTTAAGGAAATCGTGTCTTTCATGAGCCTCGAATTTCTTCCTAATTTTCCCATCTTATATTCTTGTCATTTCGAATACACTATCTTTAATATTTACCCGACACACTCTTCTTCAAATCCTGCCATCTACTTGTTTATCTTTTAAAGAATTTCTTCATCACAATTTTTTTTTTATATTGTGCATGGTATTCTAAGTGCATTGCACTGAGACTAATCCTTATCGAACAAGGTTGGTCTTCTTTTGGAGGGAAAGCTCTACTAAAATTACTCTTTCCATTGACCGGATTCCTAGAAATTCACTCAATGAGAGTCTTGGAGATTTGTCTGGGGTAATATATTTTGTACTTCCTCCCAAATAATCACTCAATGAGAATTCAGGATTTGCCATAACTCTTCTTGACTTTCTTGCATGAGACAAATCATTTGGACCATCTGGTGGGTTGAATTCTTTGGACCATCCCGTAGACCAATATAGCTTGACCATCCTGTGGACGCATCTTTTTCCGGAGCAAGTTTTGGAAGTGAATCTAGTTTTGTGGGTAGAGGTGCAGAAAAGAAGTACCTAAAAAAAAAAATTAAACTTACATGTTTTCAAAAGTAGATGATAAAATAAAAAAATTTATTTCAACACTCC
Organism: Oldenlandia corymbosa var. corymbosa; assembly: GCA_949775105.1. Classification (NCBI taxonomy): domain Eukaryota; kingdom Viridiplantae; phylum Streptophyta; class Magnoliopsida; order Gentianales; family Rubiaceae; genus Oldenlandia; species Oldenlandia corymbosa. Next base: position 7,054,648 of record OX459123.1, read on the forward strand.
ATATACTATCACTACCATTCAGCAAGTCCAGAGTATATTTATACATAGTTGCAAAAGTTATCATTTCGAATGTAAAGATTCACAGTCGAAATCAAGAATTAAAAATCAGAAAGCCATCAACGATTGCATGATCACAAAAGCAGTAAATCCAATTGAAGATCCAGCAACCAACAAATTAAGGACTACAAAACTATTGTAAACTTGGAATAACCTTTTAAACACTAAGAAAAATAATTATCCCAAAACAACACTTCAAAACTGAATTCTCTTAAATTCTAGATTTTATCAGCTATCTTCAAACCTAATTTTCAGTCAAACCACATCATTATTTATCACTAAGTAGATACTGAAATAAAATACTTTCAATGTAGAAGACATAGGTCAAAAGAATACTCATAAAATAGTTTGGGAAAAACGAGATGAATTTTGAAATGTAGAAGCACAAGTCAGTTTTTTTTTCAGCAACAGATATGTAATGTTCAAATTAAGTTTTTGAAGCAACCAAAAATCCATTTTTATACACCGTAAACACAAACAAAAACATCATTGAGGGCGCAAAAGTTTACAGAATAGATAACAAATGGAAATGTTTAGGAATAATGCAACCCTATTATTTTGGGTGGTTATGGACATTACCTATGTTGTAATGCTGCTTGTGCTGAAATTCTGGCTTGTGGATTATAACTGAACATCTTTGATAAAAGATCAAAGGTAGCATCACAAGCCATTGGAAAAAGTGTGCAGAGTGGCTGGCCTTCAACATGTTTAAATTCCATACAATCATGCAAATACAACATATCCGGCAGCTATGAAGCCTTTGGAGTTCCGAAAGCAGCAAAGATCTTCTCCGGTTGATCAATATCGCTATTTCCCTACAACATGTTTGATAGGAAGAAAAGGTAAGAAAGAATAATAACAAAACATCTTATACCTTCTGCAGTATAATTCCTTTACATAGTTTTTCCAAAAGGTTAAGTTAAGAGTAATCATAGAAAAAAAGAATATTTTACTTTAGAAGGGTGGCAACAAAGGAGATACTCAAACCAAAGTAGACATTCATCCATAGAGATCATCACAAGTAGTGAAACAGAAGATGAAGACAAATAGCTTAATTGCATCGCATCAACTCACAAGAAAAAAAACTTACTTAAAGTATGTAAACGAATATTTTAACACTTGAATTGTAAAACCTTTCATTTGAAGACCACAATAAGTTCTCACAACATAAAAATGTTAAATATGCAAGTGACTACAAGCTATCCAATCTATCAGACATTAGCGATTGTAGTAAATAATTACCTGCATGAATGGACGTCACAATAACAGTTCAGCAAATATACAAGTGGCAGCCCAAATATCCACGGTTGTACCATATTGCATTGTAACAAACAAAAGCTCTGGTGCTCTGTACCAACGGCCAATCACCTATATAGATGCAATATTTATCTAAAACATTAGCTTCATAGTCCCTTGTCATGCATGCAAGATACACTAAAACTCAGCCGAATAAAAATTCCAAAAAGGTGACTAATTATGCAGCAACATAGCCAGATATTGAAGTATTTACATAAAAAATATGAAACAAACCTGCTTAGCAAAACTCCTATGTAGACTTCCAAATATCGTAGCCAAGCCACATTCAGCAAGCTTAAGCTATCCGTGTGGTCCAATCAATAAATTGCTTGGTTTCATATCCCTGCAAAAAGAAACTAAATACACTCATAACTCTAAGAAGGACCTTGCTGAGCAAACATTAACCGAGTCTACAACAATGAAACTTACCTATGCATTACCCTTTTCTTATGACAGAACGCCAGTCCCTTCAAAATCATTTGAATATATGACTTGATGTCAGCTGGCGAAAGCACAATACTATGATCACGAATTACAGCCTCTAAATTTGTCTCCATGAATTCAAGAACAAGATGCAAGTTCCCTTTATGACGAAAAGCATCAATGAGTTCAATTATATTCGAGTCCTTGAGATCTTTCAACAGCTTAATTCCACTAATATCAGTGAAATTCACCACTTCTTTCTGATTCCCTATCTAAATTTTCTCAATTGTCACTGTCTGCCTGTCTGCAATGGCAAAGATATAATTTCCATTATTCAGCAACCAATATAACTTTAATCATTTTTAAAATGTTCATCAAAACAAAGATAACCCAAAAAACATGGAGATTGAACATCCACAAACAAGCAATAAAGATATAACATTGGAGAAGCAAAGGAGGAAAATCAAAAGGAAAACACTATGTGCAGTGATTTAAGGCAGGTATATGCCATAATTGGAGGTCCAAAAATTTGATTTTTTTTTTTGAAGAAAATACCAACCCAATTGAAGTGGTAATACAGACTATAATGCAAGAGGTTCAATGGCGTGTGATGAATCCTTGTTGCAATCTCAATAGTGTGGAAAAGAAAAACCTTGGAAGTTTAGATATTTAAGTACAGTTATCCTCAATTTTGCTAGCTAGATTCAATTGAGTTTTTTTTTTTTTAAAATGATTGTGTTCTCTGTTTTATAGAGTTTGTAATATATACATGAGATTACATGGTGTACATTTGAAGTGAACTTGATCAATATATTTACCAGTTACTGAAAAAAATAACACCCAAAAAATTTCCATCCAACTCCAAATATCAAACTAAAAAAGAAACATGAAGACCAAATCGGATTTCAGAAGAGCAGCCAGTACCTTAGTGTCAATTGCTTTGTAAAGAACTTCATATGTGCCTTCGCCAATAACTTCCCCTTTAAGCTAATGATAAAAAACTATCTTCTTTTCCGTTATCAACATTCTTGTTGAAAAATGTGTTCACGAACCTGGGTGAGTGTAGTAAATATTTTTACATTCAATGAACGTTTAGGTTCACATAAAAAAACCTAAATACTCTTCTCCAAAAAAATTAAAACGAATGAATTATTGTCCTATATTAACTGTACTACTTATTCATGAGCCAAATATTTAATAAGTGAAGGAAGCAACAAACATCAACAACACATCAAACCAGATCAAACAAGAGAGATTTCACAAAAAGAAAACAGAGAAAAGGTTCAGAAATCAATAGAAATAAATCTCCTAAAACAGCACATCAAACCATATTTTTTTTGTTTACTTTGACTTTCAGATTTTAGGTCATGTTCAAATTGAGTTTTCTTTGAAACCATAACTCCTTTTTACGAGCCGCTAAAATTGAAATAAACCCCTTCAAATTTAATATATTTCCCATGGAAAGAAACCTCAGAAAACAAATAAAATAATAGGATAAATTAACCCCTAAACAGAACGTCAGAATCTGAATTTTAGATTTTTCAGTTTAGACTTGTACTGTTCAAATCAAGTTTTCGGACAATTCATAGCTCCATTTTGAAATCCATAAAAACAGGAATAAAGTACACCCAATGAGGAAGATACTCATAAAAACAAAATTCTTGAAAAAGTTAGCGAACTAAGAGAAAGAAGGTCTTGCAACAGAAGACTGCAAATCTGATTTCTGCACTTCCTAAGTATGCATACTATGCTTAAGCAGGATTCTTGAGATATACATAGCTTTTCAAGTCATTAAAATAGTGAGAAACTATGATAGGTAAAGAGAGATTTCACAAAAAGAAAATAGAGAAAAGGTTCAGAAATCAATAGAAATAAATCTTCTAGCACATCAAACCTGATTTTTTGTTACTTTAATTTTCAGATTTTAGGTCATGTTCAAATCGAGTTTTCTTTCAAACCATTACTCCTTTTTATGAGCTGCTAAAATTGAAATAAACCACTTCAAATATTCCCATAGAAAGAAACCTCAAAAAACAAATAAAATAATAGGAATAATTAACCCCTAAACAGAACGTCAGAATCCGGATGTTAGATTTTTAGTTCAGACTTGTACTGTTCAAATCATGTTTTCGGACAATCCATAGCTCCACTTTGAAATCCGTAGAAACAGGAATAAAGTTCACTCAATGAGGAAGATATTCATATAAAAAAAATCCTTGAAAAAGTTTGCAAACTAAGAAAAAAAGGTCTTGCAACAGAGGACTGAAAATCTGATTTCGGCACTTCCTAAGTATGCATACTCCGCTTAAGCAAGTTTCTTGAGATATACATAGCTTTTCAAGTCATTAAAATTTTGAGAAACTACGACAGGTAAAGAGAGATTTCACAAAAAGAAAACAGAGATAAGGTTCAGAAATCAATAGAAATAAATCTCCTAAAACATCACAACAAACCAGATTTTTATTTACTTTTAACTTTTAGGTTCAAATCGAGTTTTCTTTCAAAGCATAACTCCTTTTTACGAGCTGCTAAAATTGAAATAAACCACTTCAAATGTAATATATTCCATGGGAAGAAACCTTAGAAAACAAATAAAATAATAGGATGAATTAACCCCTAAATAGAACGTCAGAATCTGGACTTTAGATTTTTAGTTCAGACTTGTACCGTTCAAATCAAGTTTTTGGATAATCCACGGCTCTGTTTTGAAATCCGTAAAAAAAGGAATAAAGTACACTCAATGAGGAATATATTCAATTAAAAAAAACCATTGAAAAAGTTAACGAACTAAGAGAAAAAGATTTTGCAACAGAGGACTGCAAATCTGATTTCTTCACTTCCTTTTTTTTAGAAAACATTTCCGCACTTCCTAAGTGTGCATACTCTGCTTCAGCAGGTTTTCTTGAGATATACATATCTTTTTACAAAAGAACATAGGCACACAAAGAAGGGTTTTGCAAAAGAAACCTGAATATAAACGACTAAAAGACATGAGAGTTAAGTTCCCCCAAACAGTATATCAAATCTGAATTTTAGACTCGATAGGACTGAATTCTTATCAGCCGTCATCTTTACCACTAACTTTCTTTCAATATCGGAAGTAAGGTACTTCAGCCAAGAAAAGGCTAATAGGCTAGAGCTTATTTAACATAGCAAACTTATCTGGAACTTTCTAAAAATCAAAACAACAGGGAAAAGACTCAATTAACAGTAACATTGTTAGTAAAACAAAGCTTTCTTTCTTCGTTAGCAATAGCCCTTTCTTTCTTCGATAGTAATAGCCCAGGAAGATGAAGTATCACGGGTCTAAAATATTTGTGTTTCCTCAACTGCAGAAGAAGTATAACAATCCATGTTCAAAGAAGGACAAGATTAATCGGCGGACATTGAAGCCTCTCATCATCCATATTAAATTCCATAAAAAAAGACTACAAAAAACTCAAAATTTAGAGGAGCAAACTCAGGGAAAAATAATTAGAAAGAGTAGAACTGTAGTGAAAATGAAATTCGAAGCCATATTAATAATCGATGCGGCCAAAGTCGATCAACTATAGGGATTAATGGATTGATGCGCCCTACCCAAAAAAAATAAAGACAACTGCCAAAGTCGCTCACATCCTTCAAATGGGATTGGAATAATGCTCTAGAACTACTAGGTGAATCAATCAAATAGACTTTTGATCAACTATTAGAAAACAAAAGCAGAGAAGCTCTTACCAAATATTCCAAAAGCTTCTCAATTTTCTTGCCGATTGAATAGTTTTGATTGCCCAGCTTGATTGAGAAATTATAAATAGATAGTAGGATTATGACTGTTGCCATCATAAATCGGGGAAGAAGGAGAGCGTGAGTGAGATCGTGCTCTTCCAAAAGCCGGAGTATCGCCGGTGGTAGTGTATTTGAGGTTGACTGATTTTTATTTTTTTCCACCCTTTTTAAACGGGCGACCTCCGTAATCAATCAACAATAATCAATCGGTAATAAACTGGTTAAATCGGTAGCAGGTGTGATCTATATAATCAGGTGGATTTTGGACTATTTTCTTATAATACACCACTTTTTTGATCTTACGGTTGTTAGTTAGCTAAGTTGATCCTATGGTTATTAATTAATTACAGAATCGTCCCGTTACGAGACCCTAACCGCTCCCATATATATATATATATGCCTCTCTTCTCCTTTGTTTAAGAGATTGTGGATTTCACGACTTATGTACAGCCCCCTCAAATTGAAGCCTGGTTCAACAAAAACATAAAATATAATGCAGGATTTGAGTAACCACATTCCCATTTCCTGCAACATATATATATATATATATATAGAAAATTACCCACGGCTTACCCATGATTGTTATTGGTGAAATGGCTGAAAATTCTCAGGAAAATACCCATGGATAATGTCTCTTACTAGGGCTGCTCCTTAATCGGCCATACCCGACGAACCGCCCGACCCGAAGTGAGTTCGGCCAAATCAGGTCGGGTAATCGGTTTAATTGTGGGAATTTCGGTTCCACCCGATTAACCGATTAGATAATACGGTCCGGTTCGGGCGGTCAAAGATGTTTTTCGGGCTACTCGATGTACCCGAATTAATAATTTATTTAATTATTTTATTTATTTAATATATATATAGGACCGGTCAAAGCTGAAACCGTAATTTCCATTTTTCCCCATTTTCATTTTTCTCCCCATCTTCTTCGCTTCGTTCTCCCTTGGCGACTTCTTTGCGTCGTCGTCGCCATCGACTGTAACCAATTGTCTCCGGCGTTTCCAACCTCCACATTCACCTCCACGACTCCTCCTCTCATTTCCCTCCTCCACAACCCATTTAATCGACCAAATTCACCACCAATCGAACCCAACACCAAATCTAAGGTTTCTGTTTGAGTTCGCAAATTGGGACTTTTTTTAAAATCGATTTTGCTTCGATTCATCAACGTCCACGACTCCTCCTCCCATTTCCCATCTCTACAACCAAATAAATCGACCAATCCAACCCAAAACAAATCTAGGGTTTGAGTTTCAAATTTCGTGAATTTTGGGGCTTTTTTTTCGTGGAGTGAAAGGGGTAAACTGAGCTACTTCTCACCGGAGCTGAACTACTGCTTGTTGAAGCTCACCGGAGCTACGCCGATCTCACCTCACATCACCTCACCTGCTTGTAAATAACTTGTAAGTTTGTTTCAAATGTGGTGGTATAGAATCTATTTGCCTTTAGGGATGTGGAGAAGGGTGGATTACTGGATTAGACCTAATGAAGTAGGTTGGGGATCTGATTTTTGTACTTGATTTGAGCCGGAATGTGTTAGTTACTAGTTAGCTTCAACACATTTAGTCCTTGCTGTGCACGACTCTGCAGCCTTCAATACCTTATTGCTACTGATTAAGAATTGTGTAACCACTTTTGTTCTGGAAAGATTTCTCTTTTGCATATTTTTATGATCTCTGCTTACTTGTGTGTATCCATAACTAACATTCTCCTGTTGCTCATTAAACACAATGTAATCATCTGGGAATATGATATTTTTGTTGTGTGCAACTGTGGATATATATAACTGCATGCCCTCAGATACTGTCGCTGCTACTATTGATCTTCATTTAGTTTCCTGCAATTTGACTTAAATATCTCCTAAACCTTCTGTCAATCCTTCTGTTTGTGTCTGTCAATCCTTCACGTAACCAAAATGATTAGTTGCTGATTGGTTTGTTTTCTTTAAACGCAGGGAATTAAAGCTTGATAATTGATATTGTTACTGTTTTTAAGGTAAGAACTTTTTCTTCTTTCTCTAAATTTCTGTTTCCTGTGAATGTTGAATAGAATATTGATTGTTGTGATTAATGTTTGTACTTTGTAAATTTAGTATCTTTTTGTGACTGTTAAAGCTTATATGCTATTACTGGTTGTTTCCTGAGCTGATGTTTGCATAAAAAGTAAAAATGAGATGTATTTCTTTTGAGTTCAGTGGTTCACCTGAATTGCTTATTGTTGGAAAATTGGGTGTTGGCTGTTGAGTGTTGAATAATTTAGTTATAAGTTATTGGTTGTTAATTGCTAGCTGTCGAGAGGATCATGATACTGTTTTTAGGGGAATTATGCATGTGATTTGGAAATCAATTTCTATATTTTTGGCTTCTTGTATCAATGATTTCAAACTTGAAAGTGTTGTCCGTTGTGTGTTCTGCAATCTGTTTTTAGGTTTCTGCAATCTGTTTCAGTTGAGTAGGTAACTAAAATGCCTTAGGTTTCTAAATGCAATCTGTTTTTAGGTTTCAGTTGAGTAGGTTTCTACAATCTGTTTTTAGGTTCCTGCAGTAGGTAACTAAAATGCCTTTTTTCCCTCCTTTTTTTGTTTAGATGTCAGAAGTTGAGTCTGATTTTGAGGAGATTGAGGAGATTGAAGTCAATAAAAGTCCTGGTTCACTGCTTCCTCCTATTCTGGATCTGCCCAATGATGAAGGAGAAGGATTGATGATAGATGTGGAGATTGAGGATCGGGGGATTGAAGCGCAAGCTGCTATTGTTACGAAGAAGCGCAGGGTAACTCGTAAGCACTCTCTGGTATGGATTCACTTCAGTACTCATAGAGATGCTAAAGGTGTATTATAGGCTGATTGTAATTACTGTGGTAATTCTTATTTGGCTGATAGTAAAAACATGGTACAAGTAGTCTTCAAGCACATTTGCGTGTTTGTAAAAAGTACTTATCTCTGAAGCATGATCCTGGTCAGAGTAAGTTAATAATTGAAACTGGGGAGGGAAAACCTAGTGTAGGTACTTGGAGGTATAATGAAGAAGAAATAATTAGGGCAATGATTTGTATGATAATTGTTGATGAATTGCCGTTTAGGTTTGTTGACAAGAAAGGATTTAGGTATTTTCTTAGGAAGTTGCAGCCACAGTTTGTGCCTAAGGGTAGAAAATCAGTGGCTGATGAATGTTATAAACTGTATTTATCTGAGAGGGAAAAATTGAAAGTTGAGCTAAAAGAAAATGTTAGTAGAATCTGCTTCACAACCGATACTTGTACTTCTTTGCAGCAAATTAATTATATATCTTTGACTGGGCATTATGTGGATAATAATTGGACTTTGAAAAAGAAAATTTTAAGTTTCGTGTCTGTTACAAGTCATAAGGGTTTAGATATCGGGGCTGCAATTGAGAATTGTTTGATGGATTGTTCTAATGATTCTGCCATGGAGTATTTGAAGGAGCAATTTTCTCATCGAGAAAACTGTGTGTTGGGTGCTAAGTGGTTGCATGTTCGTTGTATGGCTCATGTGATGAATCTGGTTGTTAAAGATGGTTTGGCATATATAGGCAAGTCTGTTAATAGGATTAGGGCAGCAATTAAGTATATTAGGCAGTCTCCTAAAAGATTGGCAAGTTTTAAAAAATGTGCTGAAATTGAGCAGTGTGGTAGCTCTAAGAATCTAGTATTGGATGTTTGTACTAGGTGGAACATACTTAATGCTAGAAACTGCTCAAGTGTATGAAAGTGCTTTTAGGAGATATGAAACTGGAAATCAGCACTATAAAGACACTTTGAGGTTTGATCTCGAAGTGCCAAATTCTGGGCCTGGTCTGCCTACTTCAATAGATTGGGTAGAAGCTAGGAGGATTGCTGGTATTCTTCAGCATTTTTACGAGATAACCTTGAAGGTTTCTCGTACAAAATCTGTCTCTTCAGATGCTTTCTGCACTGATCTTCTTTACATTGATATGTGGTTGAAGAAAATCATTAATGAAACTGATGATAATGGTCAAAAAATGATGGCTGAAAAGATGAAGGATAAGTTTGATAAATACTATGGTCATATTGTATCGATCAATCTTGCTGTGATGATGGTATGTGTTTTTTATCAAAGTAATAAGTTGAAATACATTGAAGTTGTATTTCAACAGGCCTATGGGTTAGTGGATGGAAAAAATAAATATGATTTTGTTAAAATTGCCATTTATGAGTTGTTTGCGGATTATGTTAGAATCCATGCCCCTAAACCTAGTTCTAGTAGTACGCCTTCTAATTCTGATTCCAGTTCATCTCAATCCACTTTATTGGGGAAACGACCTTCCCCTATTGATATCATGCCTTCAAAGCTGCTTAGACATCAGTTTAGGATGGAGTTGGTGAAGAAAAAAGTTGAAGAAGCTGGTGGGGCTTTAAACAGAAATGAAAAATCAGAATTGGACAAGTATTTGAACGAGGATGATGAACCAGATTGTCCAGATTTTGATCTGTTCAACTGGTGGAAGGTGAACAGCCCTAGGTTTCCTATCCTTTCTATGATGATTCGTGATCTTTTTCCATTCCTGTCTCAACGGTGGCGTCAGAATCATGTTTTAGCACAAGTGACAGAGTGTTGGATGCATTTAGGAGTTCTTTAACTCCGAAGACTGCTCAGTGCTTGATTTGCAGTCAGGATTGGCTTCAGGGGGAAGTTGAAGAAGAAGAAGAAGGTGTTGAAGAGAGTTGGGAAGACCTTATTCGCATGGAAGAAGGTTACATTTCTTCTTTGTAGCAAATACATTCACGATTTTAATACATCTGTTTATTTTCAGTTGAATGTTGACTGACTGTTCTGTTTTTTTTCAGCTGTTGAAAAGGGAAAGAAAAGTGGGGTGTGATAGGTATGTTCTAAATTCTAGACTTTACTTTGGCTTTTTTCTTCCATGATCTTCAATTTTGCTGACTGATTGACTGTTTCCTTTTTTTCTGGAAGTTGCTGTTGTTGTTGCCTGTTGCTGCTGCCTGCTAGAAGTTGAACTGATCAACTGTTGAAGAATGAGGAATGAATGTTGTTGCTGCCTGCTTGAAGTTGTTGTTGCTGTTGAAGACAATGAAGAGTTATTGCTGATGTTGCTTTGTTACTGCAATACTCATAATTATGTTATGTAATATGTATCTTTGTAACTCTTTTGATGTTGCTTTGATGCTTGCTTTCTGTTCAGATTTCAGAATGATATGAATTCAAGTTTGAATGTTTGATTACTAGACTTTGTGAGTTTGTGTGTTGTTACTTGTTATATTAGTGTGCTGTGAGTCACTGAGAGTTGTGACCATTTGATTTGAGTTTAAGACTTTAAGTTGAATATTTGATCATTCATTCATTTGTGAGTTGAAACATTGAGTTCTGAGTTGAAATTGTCAAATTGAAAGTTTGAAACTTTGAAGGTTGAAACTTAGAATTTAGTCATTATTCTTGTCTGAACCGACCCGATTGTGATTTCGGTTTAATTGGACCCCGAACCGAAAACCCGATTACTTATTTGACTCGGTTCGGTTCGGGGGTACATAATCATCGGTTCGGTTTCGGTCGTGTGAGTAGAAAGGAAAAAATCCGATTAAGTCGAACCGAACTCGGCAGAACCGAGCCGAACCGACCGAATTACCAGCCCTATCTCTTACGACTTACCCACGGCGTTTCACCCACACCTTTTGACAACCATGGATAAATCTTACCCATAGATTAGCCACAAAATTACCGTGGGAAACTTATGGGATTATCGTTATGTTCCCAGTGTTGAAGATAACCCTCAAACGATATCTAATTCACCAAGTATGAGGAGTGATAAGGATGATCAATTACAGAGTGATAAGGCCGATCATACTCAACCTAGAATTATGGGTGGTGGTAATTAGTTTCGGTCAACTTAATCTTGTACAAAATATTATTTACTTCTGTTTTATCATATTATTAGTAGTTAGGTCTTTAGATAAATTTAATTCAGTTTATGAATTATCACATGTGTGGTAATTAATCTATATATAAAGACCTAAACTATTGAATTGTAACCAAGCCATTAAAAATAGAAACAAAATAAAAGTCCAGTTTTTCTTAAACCCTTGTACGTCTTCTTTAGATTAGGGTTTTCTTCTTGGTATCAGTAGTAGGCTCGATCCTGCTCTCTTGCTTCTGCTTCCATTTTTTTTTGCTTCGATGGCTTCTTCAATGTCCCAGAACATTGGCAACTTTGTCACGTTAAAACTCATTCAAACCAATTATCCGCTTTGGCGTGAAAAAATTTTGGCTCTCGCTGAAAGCCAAGAGGTGGTCTATCATCTCACCACTTCCCCACAAATGGATCCACAAAAATCTGAATCTGCCTCAGACAAAGTTTTGCCTGAGTCCATTCAGAAATTCACCGAATGGCAAAAGTCTGATCGCCTTCTGAGAGGTTGGATTATTGGTACACTCTCGGAGGATTCTCTTGGCCTTGTCATCAGCCTAGACACAGCACACGCCGGCTAAACTGCACTCAAAGATGCCTATGCCTGCAATTCATAGGAACGGGAGTTCACACTTCAGCAACAATTCACTTTCATTCGCAGAGATGAACGTAAATCAATTGCAAACCACCTTCGTCTATTTAAAAGCTTTTGCGACAGTCTCACCGCAATTGGTAAACCGATTCCTGATCAAGAGAAGGTATACTACCTTCTCAACAGTCTCGGTCCTCAGTACGAAACATTCACTACCACCATGCTGAAACCACCACCACCTACATACTCAGAACTGTTTGATCAACTCCAAAATCTTGATCAGCATCGCAACTGGTTCTCCACTCAGTCTGACGTTTCATTGTGGCCTCACCTTGCTTTCTACAGTTAGCAATCCAAGCCCTCACATGTGTCTTCTTCCCGGTCTCCTCAATTCACTTCTCAGGGGGTTTCCAAGCATAACAATCTAAGCCTCCTCAGCTCATCGTTGCCACAAAAGAATCTTCCTACTAGTTCTCGTCGCATGTCCCCTGCTGAAAGAGATCTATACCGGAACGAGATTTGTCAGTATTGTGGTCGTCTTGGTCACATTGCAAAGATTTGCTGGTAGATTCCTCAGATTCCTTCTCCATCTGCCGCAGATAGCACTCATCCTTAGGCCTTAGCTGCACTCACGCTAGATAATTCGGCAATTGATCGTGACTGGTCTTCTGATTCTGCGGCAACCAACCATATGACTGGTAACCAAGGTATGTTGTCCACTGTTTCTCCTTATTCTGGTCACGATTCCATTATGTTTGGCAATGGTTCGACTCTTCCAATTACACGGTATTGGTGACTCTTCTCTCCGGTAGAATAATCATGCCTTGTCGTTAAAAAATATTCTCTTTGTTCCTCATTTTAAAAAAAAAATCTTCTTTCAGTTGGCCAATTAACTTCGGATTTGCCTGTTAATTGTGAATTTTCTGACTCTGATTTCTTATTGAGGAACGGAAAACAGGCAGGCTAATCATGAAGGGCGCCAAGATGGGTGAATTATATACCATCTCTAATCAACCAGTGATGCATTTTTCATATCGTTTTAAGTCCGACAGTGTTGATCTATGGCACCAACGTCTACGGCATCCTCAAGAGTCTTCTGTTTCTCGTTTGAATAAAGATGGTCTTAGTAGGGTTACTGGTTCTTTGAAACCGACTCACATGTGTGATAGTTGTCAATTAGGCAAATTAAGCAAACTTCCTTTTGATTCTGCTTCTAATAAGTTCAGTGTTATGTTTGAAAAAATACATTGCGATCTTTGGGGATCAGCCCCGATTGTTTCTATGGCTAAATTTTGGTTCTATGCTTGTATTGTTGATGATTACACGAAATACACTTGGCTTATTCCTTTAAAGCAGAAATCTGATTTTTATTCCGCTTATTTGGCTTTTGAAAAATATGTTCTTCGTCAGTTTAATTCGACAATAAAAATATTTCATTCTGATGGTGGTGGCGAGTTTATTAACAAACAACTTTTAACTCATTTTCTTGTGACAGGTGTTGTCCATCAGGTGTCATGTCCTTATACACCGGAATAATCCGGCATTGTTGAACGTCCGCATCGCATCATCAGAGAACTTGGCATGACAATGCCTTTTCATAGTCGTGTTCCACTATCTCTTTGGGTTGAAGCATTTACCACGGCTGTCTATCTAATTAATTGTCTCCCGTCTTTCGTCCTTAATTTTACAACTCCTTATTTTCAACTATATCATAAAACTCCTGATTACTCTTCGTTATGTGTTTTCGAATTGAAGTGTTTTCCTTTTATTTGGGACACCAAAACAAATAAATTTAATCCTAAATCCGGTCTTTGTGTTTTTGTAGGATATAGAGATCGGCATAAAGGCTACAAATGTTTTTATCCCGTCTCAAATTTTTTTTTTATCTCCAGACATGTTGTATTTGATGAGAATGTTTTTCCATTTAAATCTACTTCTTCAATATTGTCTTCTATGCATGTTGATCGCGTTTTTTATTATTGGTTATCTATCATTGACACTACGCCCTTATCTGTAAGAAATTCGACTTCAAATGAAATTCCACTTCCCTGCCCTATTATCTCTGATTTTTCTCCAACTTCTAACTCTCCTGCCTCTACTATTCCATTGATGTCGCATGCCTCCTCAGTTGCCTCTCAACCTGATCAAACTGCTGCTTCATCATCTCCATCTTCCACCTCTTCTCCCGACCTCTCTTCATCTCCTAATCCTATACCTTCAGTTCCCACTCGCAACATGATCACACGATCTCAACATGGCATCATCAAACCAAACTCTAAATATGCCTTAACGGTCACTTTCAATCCTTCTGTTCCGGTAGAACAAAAAACAATTAAAACTGCCCTGCTCATCTTGGATGGAAGGCTTCCATGGACGAATATTGTTTTAAAACTAATTTCCTTATTGTCTTTAGAGGTAATAGTCAATAGGTTGAGCATGTTTGATTGCTTGGTATGTTTGAGTATTGTGGCTATTACTCATATGAAAGCCTTGTTGGTTTATCTATTGATATAGATGAGTTTACATGGAAATAGCATGATGAATAATGTGTTTTGTTTTGCTTATTACCTTGGTTATGAATGTGTGCAGTCCAATATAGGAAGATATATTCGATGGTTTGTTTGTAGTTGAGTGAGCGATTTGCTCTTTACATGTGTCATCAATTATATGGGTGATTGTTCGATTACATTGAGGGGTTTCATCTTTTAAGATTAATTTTTCAATCCAAATGGTTATTTGGATTTTGTGTTATGATTTTTTGCTTGAGTTCATAAGGTATATGAATTCTTTTCAAAGGTCTAGTTTATTTGTGAAAATTTCGCACTCTTTTAGAGTTTCACTTTTAAACATATTTTTAAGATCTTTCTTGTTGATGGTTGATAATGGTTTATTTGTTACATAAAAGCATCACAATTAACTCTGAATTTAGTAAGAAATTGGGGGTATTTTCTATTGTTAGTGCATTCTACTTAACTAGTTTTCATATTTTTGTTAGGTTGGGGTTTGACTGCAATTTTGCTGAAAAAGGGAGGCCAAGGGAATAAATTGTGGGCTGCTGAGGCAATATTGTTGAGCTGTATGAGGAAGCACCTCCTTAGACAAGAAGCATCTTGCCATTAATGAGCATGTCTCCTTCAAGAAGCATGCTTGTCTCCCAGCCGAAATTTCAACCTCCCCTGCTGATCAATGAGAGCAATGCTGCCACTTCTGGAAGAAGAGAAGAAGAACAGCCAAGCTTGGATTCCAGGCTTAAGGCATTGGGAGGATTAAACAATTACAAGCATCGGGAGGCCCTCATGACGAAGGAACCGGCTGCAAGGCCCTATAAAAGAGGGAACTGCACTCTCAGAAGGAGGATCTCAATCTCTGGTTACCCTCTCAGTTGCCACAAAAACACACAAGAAAAACTCCAGGTAGAAGGCAAGAAGGAAGAAGAAACAACAGCAACTCAGTAAGGAAGCCAAGTGGAGAGTAGCCATCCCAGTTTCCGCTTCAGTTCCATGAGTGAACCCTTTCACTCCCAAGAGTGGCTCAGAAACTGCACAAGCTTTTTTCTCGTCTCTTGACTGTTAGCTTGAACTTTGTTTATTATGCATACTTCTATGATGTCTTTTGATGTAGTAGATGTAGCATTAATCTGTATGAGTAGCTAAACAGTTTCCAGGGGTTATTCTCCTCAACTTATGTTGTAGTTGTAATGCACTGGTTTTGTTCCTTGTTTTAAGGTTGAAAGTTTTTCTACATTCATTTACTTGATCACTAAATTGAATGCATGCTAGAACGAAGGGAGATCTGGAAAGATAAACTTGGTTTGGATTGTTTCAACCTTAACTTATGACATAGAGGTAACAGTCTATGGTTTTAACTGAGATAGGAATATACTTAGTTAACATAAGCATTCTTGAAGGCCTAAGAACTTAATGACTTTGTATCTGGAATCAATCATTGGATATTTAGATTGTTAAAGTTGCAAGGATGACTCTAGGAAAAATGGGAACTAACTTAGAGTTGTAAGTGAGCTGAATGAACAAGAACTCAACCATTACAGTGCTAATAAACCATACAACAGTAAGAAGAGGAGAAGAACACCCCTGGCCTTCATTCCCCTAAGTGACTGTTTCCATTCCCCTAAGTGACACCTTGTCTGAATGGTAGTTTCTTACAAAAAATTTGGTAATTAGTTGTCCTCGTGGGATCGACCTAGTTTCCATTATCTACAAAAATCATAATCTAAGTTAGTAATATTTTTGGTGAACTCGGCACGCACCAGAAAGTGGCGCCGTTGCAGGGGATGGCGTAAAACCTCCAAAAATTTGTTGTTTTTGTTTGTTTGTACATATATAAATTTCTTCTCTGGTTACCTCACTAAGCTTCCAGTTTCTTTTCTTTGGTGTATGCCTAGAAGGCACCAACGAAGTGAACCTGTTTTTGACCTAGAAATTGAAGCTACCATACGCAGAACCAGAGCAGCAAGAAGAAGGCAGAACCGATTGCAACAGGACAACCAAGAAGGTTCATTAGAAATGGCTAACCAAGGTGGTAATCCGGAGAACAATAGGAACCCTGGTGGGGATCAACAAAATTGACCAGAGAGACTGCTTAGAGATTTCTTCATCCCACAGCAAGAAGAAGTCCAATCCCCTTTGGTGTTCCCTGATGTAGAAGCAACCAATTTTGAGCTCAATCCACAGATGATCCAATGGACTCAATCAGCCTGCCCATTCCATGGATTACCTCATGAAGATCCTAATGATCACATCCGAAGTTTCCTGCGTTTATGCAGTACTTTTAAAATTCAAGGCTTATCTAATGATGACATTAGACTGAGGTTATTCCTTTTTACTTTGCAGGATCACGCCCAAGCATGGTTCAACACCTTACCCAACAACTCTATCTCCACTTGGGAAGAGTTAAGACAGTGTTTCCTGACAAAATTTTTTCCACCCGCAAAAGCTGCACAACTCAGAACAGCAATAATGAACTCGAGCAGCATGGAACAGAAACACTCTATGAAGCATGGGAAAGACTGAAGGAAATGATCAGGAAATGCCCTCAGCATGGTTTGGAAGAGCATCTTCAACTGAGCATCTTCTATAATGGACTACTACCAACTACAAGAGACTCCCTTGATGCTGCAGCTGGTGGTGTATTTATGATGAAGCCGGTTGATGCAGCAAGGCAGTTGCTTGACAATATGACCACCAACCATTCAAGATGGCAATCTGATCCAAGGGCAAGTACAAAACAGCCAGGGATAATGGAACTTGAGCCCAGGACACACCTGCAAGCACAAATGGCTGATATGATGAATGAAATGACTAAACTCAGGAGTGAGTTGTCCAAATCCAAGGCTGAAGTGTGTGTATTATGTGATGGATCCCAAAGTTTGGATGACTTCCCTCCAAAATGGAAGCTGTCCAGTTTGTCAGACAGGGTAATGCTGGGGGATTCAACAACTTCAATAATTGGAGAAATCAACAGCAGCCTAACTGGAACAATGCACCACAACAAGGAAACTATCAGAGGCCTGCTCAACCCCCAGGATTTCACAGACAAGATGGTCAACCTCCCAACTATCAGAATCAGCAGTGTTCTAACCAGCAATACAGACCAAGGGAAGACGAATGGATTTCCGTACAAAATGCAATCAAGAAATTGGCGGTGTGTTGCAAAAGTTTAGAGAATCAGTTGGCCCAGATTGCAAAACAAAATGCTGAAAGACCATCTGGAAGCCTGCCCAGTGATACGGTTGTAAACCCCAAGGGGAATGACCAAGAGCAAACAAAGGCTGTCACTCTTAGAAGTGGAAAGCAGCTCAATCAGCCAAGTGAAAAAGTCACTCCCGTGAGTGACCCTGCAGGTAAGAATGAAACATTTTCTGAGAAAATATCTGATAATAATGATGTGGTTGAACAGGGGCAAACAGCTGAAATCCAGGAATGGAGAAAATTCAATTCCCAGCACCAATTAAGGAACCACAACAGCCAGCTCCAAATCCACCATATCCGGTAAGACAAAAGAAGGCCAAAATGGATGAAGGGCTCAACAGGTTTATTCAGAACTTAGAAAGTATACCTATTAATGTACCACTTGTTGATGCACTTAAACAAATGCCTAAATACTTCAAGTACTTGAAAGATTTGGTGGCCAATAAACCACAAGTGCATGACTCTGCTTTTGTCACTCTAAATGAAGAATGTAGTGCAGCTATCCTGAGAAAATTGCCACCTAAGTTGAAAGATCCGGGTAGTTTCACTCTGCCTTGTATAGTAGGAATCAGAGAATTTTCAAAAGCATTATTAGCTCTTGGCGCAAGCATAAATCTCATGCCATTTTCTGTATTTAAATCACTTGATTTGGACAAATTTCTGATACCTACTAACATGACCTTGCAGTTGGCGGATAGGTCACTGACCTACCCAAAGGGAATCTTACATGATGTTCTTGTGAAGGTTGGTAATTTTGTTTACACAGCAGACTTTGTGGTTTTGGACATGGAAGAAGACAAGGATGTGCCCATCATCTTGGGGAGACCTCTTCTGCCAACAAGTGATGCAATCATTAAGGTGAAAAAGGGAGAAATCACACTGTACTTTGATGGAGAGAAGGTTATCTTCAACATCTTCAAAAATATGAGATATCCTGCTGAAGTCCATAACTGCTACATGGTAAGAAGTGTAGAAGCAGAAGAAGCAGTGACAGAAGAATTACTGCAAGATGATCTCCTCAAGGAACTTTTATGCCCAGACTGTAATGGGGAACAAGGAGGGGAGGAGTACAGGGCCACTTGCCTGAGTTACCTGAACCACTCCCCCAAGTGGCATCCTAAAGAACAACCCTTTGAACTGTTAGATCTGACTAAGGAAGGAAGATGCTTCAAACCGTCAATTGAAGAACCACCTCATCTCGAACTTAATCCTCTGCCCTCACATTTGAGGTATGCCTATATTGGAGAAAGTAACACTTTACATGTGATCATTTCTTCTATGCTTACAGGTACTAAAGAGGACAAATTGCTGAGAGTACTGAGATTGCACAAGGAAGCCATTGGATGGTCAATTGCAGATATCAAGGGCATCGGTCCCTCCATATGTATGCACAAGATCCTAATTGAAGACGATGCCAAGCCAACCATTGAAGGACAAAGATGGCTCAACCCAGTCATGAAAAAAGTAGTGAAAAAGGAGATTATCAAGCTGCTGGACGCTAGAATCATCTTCCCAATATCTGACAGCAAGTGGGTAAGTCCAGTGCAGTGCGTGCCCAAGAAGAGAGGAATCACAGTGGTGAAGAATGACCTCCAGGAGCTGATCCCTACAAGGCTGAACAATTCATGGAGAGTGTGCATGGACTACAGGAAGCTTAACAAAGCTACCAGAAAGGACCACTTTCCCCTCCCCTTTATTGATCAAATGCAAGATAGATTGGACGGATTCATGTATTATTGTTTCCTTGATGGTTTCTCAGGTTACAACCAGATTACTATAGACGCTGATGATCAAGAGAAGACGACTTTCACTTGTCCTTATGGCACATTTGACTTCACGAGAATGCCATTTGGACTGTGCAATGCACCGGCAACATTTCAAAGATGTATGATGGCCATTTTCTCTGACATGGTGGAAGACATAATTGAGATCTTTATGGACGACTTCTTAGTTTTTGGCAAATCATTTGATGCATGTCTGGACAACCTTGGACTGATATGGAAGAGATGCATAGAAGCAAACCTAGTCCTCAACTGGGAGAAATGCCATTTTATGGTGACTGAGGGAATTGTCTTGGGGCATAAAATCTCACAGGAAGGAATTGAAGTGGATAAGGCAAAGATTGAAGTCATTGAGAGGCTCAGCCCGCCAACCACAGTTAGGGGAGTGAGGAGTTTCGTAGGCCATGCCAGTTTTTACAGGAGGTTCTTTAAAGATTTTTCAAAAATTTCTAAACCCTTGTGTAACTTGCTTGAAAAGGACACTGCTTTTATTTTTGATGAATCCTGTTTAAATGCATTCACTGAATTGAAAAAGAAACTCATCACTGCACCTGTGATCATCACACCCAATTGGTCACAACCTTTTGAACTAATGTGTGATGCTAGTGATTTTGCAGTTGGTGTTTTACTTGGACAAAGAAGGAAAAAGGTGTTACATGTGGTTTACTATGCTAGTAAAACCCTCAACCCTGCACAAATCAACTACACCACTACAGAGAAGGAAATGCTGGCAATTGTATTTGCATTTGACAAATTCAGAGCTTATTTGCTAGGGATGAAAGTCATAGTCTATACATACCATGCTGCCATCAGGTACTTGATCAACAAAAAAGAGTCTAAACCGAGGTTGATTAGATGGGCTTTGTTGTTGCAGGAATTCGATTTGGAGATAAGAGACAGAAAGGGTGCTGAGAATCAGGTAGCAGACTATCTGTCAAGACTTGAAGAAATTCCAGAAGACACAACTCCAATTTCAGAAAAATTCCCTGATGAGTCACTCTGGCGAGTGACAGGCACACTCATGAGAGTGACAGGTAACAGACCTTGGTTTGCAGATTTTGCTAACTTTGTTGCTGCTGGTGTTATTCCCCCAGATTTCACCCCTCAACAACGCAAGAGATTCTTGCATGATGCTCATCTCTACCTATGGGATGAACCCTACTTATTCAAAAGATGTGCAGACCAATTGATCAGAAGGTGTATTCCAGAATCTGAATTCACAGAGGTGTTGCAAAAATGCCACAATTCTCCCTATGGTGGACATTTCAATGGTCAAAGAACGGCAATCAAGGTTCTGCAAGCTGGACTGTATTGGCCAACTCTGTTCAGAGATGCACGGGAATTTGTCAAAAGCTGTGATCGGTGCCAAAGGACATGAAACATTTCCTGGAAAAATGAGATGCCACAGCAGAACATGCTTGAACTGGAGCTGTTTGATGTATGGGGGATAGATTTCATGGGTCTCTTCATGTCATCCTTTGGGAACTCCTACATCCTACTGGCAGTGGATTATGTTTCAAGATGGATAGAAGCCGTAGCTGCAAGAAACAATGATGCTAAAACTGTTCTCAGGTTTCTAAGAAAAAACATTTTTGCCAGGTTTGGTACGCCCCGGATGATACTCAGTGATGAAGGATCACACTTTTGTAACAAGTCATTTGCAGCCGTGGTAAAGAAATATGGAATCAGGCACAGAGTATCAACACCATACCATCCACAATCAAACGGGCTAGCAGAAGTGTCAAACAGGGAAGTGAAAAGAATCCTGGAAAAGGTTGTCAACTCCACCAGGAAGAACTGGTCTTCAAAGTTGGATGAAGCTTTATGGGCATACAGAAAAGCATACAAGACTCCTATTGGTATGTCCCCGTTCAAATTGGTCCATGGAAAAGCATGCCACTTGCCAGTTGAGTTGGAACATAAAGCTTACTGGGCTATCAAGGAACTGAATCTTGATCAAGGCAAAAGCAAGGAAATGAGATTGATGCAGTTGAATGAGCTGGAAGAATTCAGACTAGAGGCATATGAATCTTCCAGGCTTTTTAAGGAAAAAACTAAGGCCTACCATGATCAACACATTGTCAAGAAGGATCTGCAAGATGGACAAGAAGTCCTGCTGTTCAACTCTAAACTGAAATTCTTTCCAGGGAAGTTGAAGTCAAGATGGACCGGTCCCTACAAAATCAACAAGGTCCTAACTCAAGGTAGTAGAGATCATGAATCCACAGAATGGCAACACCTTTTTGGTTAATGGTCAAAGGCTTAAACCATACCTTGGATGGACAGAAGGGAGTAAAGGACAGAACTATCATGTTCTGGTCCTAAGGGAACTTAACTGAGAACTCTTTTGAAGTCTGGCATGAGACTTAAAACCAATGCGCTTTATGGGAGGCAACCCATACGTTTTGCTTTTGTGTGGCTAACAATGTGCTATTTTAATTTTGCAGGAATGGACAAGGTATTTGCCACCCCAACAGATTTCAGAAAGTGTAACATAAAAGATCTCAGGTAAACTCACTCCTAGGAGTGAAGAAGGTCACTCAGGCGAGTGAACCTACGGGAAAGCAATTCTGTAAGCCTTCTAACCCTGATATCACTCACACAAGTGGGACAATCCACTCACCTGAGTAAGAACAACTGACAACACTTTCTGCAAAAAATCACCTTTTTGAGCTGTAATTATGGATTGAGTTTGGGGGGAAAATTTTTCCGGAAATTTTCAAAATTCAATTTTAACCACGACCGCCTTTTTGAGTCACTAGAGTCAGCCACGACTTCCCAAAAACTTTAACTGCTGTGCATTAACTCCTCCATTGCTTCGTCTTCTCCTCTCTTTATCCCCAGAACCACCTCTTTAATTACCACTCCCCTGTGTGAACATACTGACAATTCCTCTGAGTTTTCAGGCAACTAAGGCAAAATTCAGATTCAATAAAAAAACCCCTCTTTCAATTTGCCAATTCAATTCCTAGGGTTTGTACAAGATGCCGCCGGCAAGGAGAAAGGTTGCTGCCCGCAAAAACGCCTCCAACACAAGAAGAAGGATATCATCCTCCTTATCCTCGCCCTCTCTTGAAAGGAAAAGAATGCCCACTCCACCACCATCCCCTGCCAGAGAACCTACTCCATCGCCGCCTCCACAACCACCAAGGGCTTTGCAAGAACAAGCCCTCAATGCCATCACCGATGAGTGGGAGCCGAGGTTGTTTCCAAGAAAGAAGGGCTGGGATTTCTTTTTGAAGCACATACGCCGGAAATTTATTACCGAAAGAGGAATCGGTGAAGACGGCGCAACTTTCACCTATATCAAGTGCCATGGGTGGGAGACCTTCTCCAACCCACTTGTCAAGCCTAGGATACAAATTGTGCAAGAATTCTATGGCAACTTCCACACTGCCCCCAGAGACGAAGTATTTGTCAGAGGCATCAGCGTCAATTGCAGCACAGAAGCTATCAGGGCCATCTGGAAGTTATCAAGAATCAACACTGATTACAGGGAAACCCTTGCTGCCCTGCATCCAAATCAACCACTGGAACACGCCGTTCTGTCTAGATTGGCAAAAGAAGGCACAAGCTGGGAGATGGATGATCAAGAAAATCCTCTGGGATTTCCAGCAAACGCATTGCAGATGCCTGATTTAAATTTGTGGCACCATTTCATCTGCTGCAATCTGATGCCAACATCCTACACCGCTAAGGTCACCTATGAGATGGCTCTGCTGCTGTATGCCATTGTCACGGACACACCATTTGATGCAGCCTCAGTCATCCGAGATTAACTCACCCGATGCATCACTGATCCAAAGGTGAAGAGCTGGTATTTTCCAGTTATGATCACCATGCTTTGCAAGAGGGCAGGGGTAACCTTCCTACACACAGACGCAGAGAGCAACTTGCAGCAACCATTGAGGATGCATAAGTTGGACCAAAAACCCCCAGGTGCTTCATCCTCAGGACAAGCAACATCCACTCCCACTCCAGTTGGACAATTGAGGCAGAGGGATTTCAACAAGCAGACCAGGTCCATCTGGATTGTGTCCACCAATGCCAGATGAGGATGGAGAAATTCCTACAGGAAATGCACAAGTGCATTGGATGCCCTGAAAATTTCCCGATGCCGCATGATCCACCGGCCCATCCAGTCCATGGCATGCCTCAATGAACACTCAGGGAAGTGTTGTTCTACTTCCCTTAATCAGCAATTTATTTTTTTCTGTTAAAAATGATGAATTTCACGTTAGTTCTTTATTTTTCGTTGTTTTCTGTTTAATGTGTGTTACCGGGTTTGTTTTGTTAAGCATTGAGGGCAATGCTTAGAATAAGTTTGGGGGAGTAGTAGAGTAGTCTGTGGTCAGGTCAAGTGACATTTAGGTCCCTTAGGTTCATGTCTAGATCGAGTCTGTAAAATATCTCTATAAAAAAAAATGAAAAATTTTTCTAAGGAGCTGTCAACAGTCTAGGATGATAATGGTTTTGAAAAACTTTTTTGTTAAAACACTTCTGATACTGACTCTGATGCATGAAGGAAAGAATGGCTGACACTCGCTCACATACATGAACAATGCCACTCGTCGAAGTGACTGCCTAGAACGTAAAGTTTAAAAATTTGACATGACTAATCCACTGTTGTGACCTGTGTCTAGTTCTGACCTACAATTAGATGAGAGATGCCGTAAATCTAAGACTTCCTTTGTGGTATCCATTCACAACCTACTTGTTTTGAAAAAAAAATAAATAAATTTTTGTTTTTGTTTTTAGGGAATGGATCAACTGAAACCTTAGGGGTAACAGCAAGGAACAACCACAAAAAGTTCCAAACTGTTGGAGTAATAAGGGTTGAGGTATAAGGCAGTGGAGAGATAATGTTGAATAACACCCCTGTTACGTTGGTCCATCTACATCCCTACCTATAAAAAAAAAGAAAAGCAAAAGCAGAAAGGCTGTGCAGGAAATCCATGATTGAAGCCTCAGTAGGTAAATCGAGTCAAGTAACTTGGGCAAGACCAGATCACAAGAATGACCACCAAAAGCTTAACCGGTTAACTTAGAATGCTGTGGTAGGTTTGGCATGAACTAACACTTGTGGCATATACATTCTAATTCCATGTGAAGGTTGGTTGTTTGACTCTGGATTGCAGAAAGATTTGGTATCCTTAAATGTATGTTTTCTTCACTTGAATCTGAGACAAAAGGTTGACAGCACCTATCTAGTTGTGTTCAAGGTTGTTGCTTTGTTCAGTGTCACCTACCTGAGTGGGAATCCTCACTCAGGGGAAGTCAACCTTCAGTCATTTTGACAATGTTGTTTTTCCCTGTTTCTTATATAGAATTCTGAAAGTGCTAACAAGAGTTTTAGTTGTTTTGCTCGAGGACAAGCAATTCTTCCAGTTTGGGGAAGTTGATAATGGTTTATTTTTTACATAAAAGCATCACAATTAACTCTGAATTTAGTAAGAAATTGGGAGTATTTTCTATTATTAGTGCATTCTACTTAACTAGTTTTCATATTTTTGTTAGGTTGGGGTTTGACTGCAATTTTACTGAAAAAAGGAGGCCAAGGGAATAAATTGTGGGCTGCTGATGCAATACTGCTGAGCTGGATGAGGAAGCACCTCCTTAGACAAGAAGCATCTTGCCATTAATGAGCATGTCTCCTCCAAGAGGCATGCTTGTCCCCCAGCCAAAATTTCAGCCTCCCCTGCTGATCAATGAGAGCAATGCTGCCACTTCTGGAAGAAAAGAAGAAGAACACCCAAGCTTGGATTCCAAGCTCAAGGCATTGGGAGGATTAAACAATTACAATCATGGGGAGGCCCTCATGATGAAGGAACTGGCTACAAGGCCCTATAAAAGAGGGAACTGCACTCTCAGAAGGCGGATCTCAATCTCTGGTTACCCTCTCAGTTGCCACAAAAACACACAGAAAAACTCCAGGTAGAAGGCAAGAAGGAAGAAGAAACAACAGCAACTCAGTAAGGAAGCCAAGTGGAGAGTAGCAATCCCAGTTTCTGCTTCAGTTCCATGAGTGAACCCTTTCACTCCCAGGAGTGGCTCAGAAACTGCACAAGCTTTTTTCTCGTCTCTTGACTGTTAGCTTGAACTTTGTTTGTTATACATACTTCTATGATGTCTTTTGATGTAGTAGATGTAGCATTAATCTGTATGAGTAGCTAAACAGTTTCCAGGGGTTATTCTCCTCAACTTATGTTGTAGTTGTAATGCACTAGTTTTGTCCTTGTTTTAAGGTTGAAAGTTTTTCTACATTCATTTACTTGATCACTAAATTGAATAGAGGTAACAGTCTATGATTTTAACTGAAATAGGAATATACTTAGTTAACATAAGCATTCTTGAAGGCCTAAGAACTTAATGACTTTGTATCTGGAATCAATCATTAGAAAATAGATTGTTAAGGTTGCAAGGATGACTCTAGGAAAAATGGGAGCTGACTTAGAGTTATAAGTGAGCTGAATGAACAAGAACTCAACCATTACAGTGCTAATAAACAACTACAGCAGTAAGAAGACGGGAAGAACACCCCTGGCCTTCATTCCCCTGAGTGACTGTTTCCATTCCCCTGAGTGACACCTTGTCTGACTGGTTGTTTCTTGCAACAAATATGGTAATTAGCTGTCCTCGTGGGATCGACCTAGCTTCCATTATCTACAAAAATCATAATCCAAGCTAGTAATATTTTTGGTGAACTCAGCACGCACCAATGGTTGCATTAGTGAAATTTGGTTCATCTACGAGATTGCCATCAAAAGGACATCCATACATTATTTTTCATTTTCTTTTATGTATTTGTTGAGAGCATCATTATCGTAACTAACCAATTGATATTTCGGCTTGTCTATAAATTAAGGTTTAATCCTTAAATTATATAACGTTTTGATTTATCATTTTTGCGATAGTCACAACTAAATCTTCAATACATATATGACCGATTCAATTATTCTCCTCATCTTTGTGATAATCACAACCAAATATCCAATACACACAGGGTTCTAAGATTCAGTTGGTGAACCCTACCATTTCGGCCGTTCATACTCCCATTCTCCCGTTTAGTGTCTTAGGCAAATAAAACAAGCATAAACGAGTTAACAAAAATGAGCAAATTTATGTAAAACTCCAATCATTAGTATGATTCAATTCATTTATTGTTTTAGACAAATAAAATGAGCATAAACTATCATTTCAGCATCTTATTTTCTCTAATTACTGCAAAAGCAACCAGCAACATACTCTAACCATGGAGACTAAAAGGACAAATCAATAACCAAAACGATCAAGATTAACAAAAATACATTTATCATCAATTGGTTGAATTTAGACTGTCCCAACTCACTACTATAAAAGACATTCGAACAAAACCTGATAGATTACTTGCAGTATCCCAGTCTCTTTTTTTCCGCTTAAATGAAGTTATTATGACCCATTGATTTCAAGCTTTTTTTGTGAGAACAAACTCCCCGTCGGTGAAGTAATGTTTGTAATTTCAACAATTTTTAGCTCAGTTGACACCAAAAACAAAGGCTATGAAAGGGTTTTGAACAGAGGAGAGAGAGATGACACCAAAAAGTTTAGCTCAGTTGCTTTAGGAAAGTTTCTAATGAAAAGAGAATATAGTTTAGATCTGACAATGACCTGGATTCGGGTCCTTTGGCCATCCAATTATTGGTAAATTACACCCATCTACCATAAAATTTACTGAAACTATCAATTTTTCCTTAAAATTTAAGAAACTAACCCTTACGTTCTTTAGTCTTTCAAACCTTAACAAATATGACCGTAACAGTTGTGTAACCGATAACATTATCAATTTCTTCTCTGACTTATCCGATTGGCCATATTCTTTACTTTCTGATATATTGTATAACCCAAATATAGTGTGTTGGTGAATCATTATCTAGATTGAGAGATATATTGGATACTAGATATGTGATATATATTTATATATATATATATTTTTTTTTTAAAAAAATGATTTCCATGACATATGTTGAAGAATAACAACCATAAATGCAACAGGATAAAATCTCTAGATCATTCGTCGCGGTTGTTTATCCATCGAAACCACACATTTTGTTGATGTTGTTTTGTTTTCATCGTTGATATGTGTTTTTTTCATTATTTCTGTTATATTCATTAATTTATTGAGTTTTATACTTTGCTAATCTTGATTGATCGTTTGATTAATGTTATTTGATAAAAGTTTGTAATATCATCAGGCTATGAACGAAGTGATATATGAAAACTTTGGATAATTATACAGTTATTAGTCTTATAAAAGAAGATATATAATTGCATTAATTAGAATGTTTGTTTTATTAACCGAACACATTTTCATATAATTTGAAATTTAGAAAGGACATTTATATACTATTTTTTATTTTCTTTTGTGTATTTATTGTGAACATCATTATCGTAATTAACCGATTGATATTTCGGGCTATGTATAAATTAGGGTTTAACTCTTAAATTATATAATGTTTTGATTCTTTATCTATACGATAGTCACAACCAAATCTCCAATACATATATGACCGATTCAATTTTTTCCTCGTTTTTGCGATAATAATCGCAACCAAAACTCCAATACACATGTGGTTCTAAGATTCAGTTGGTGAACCCTATCACTTCGGCCGTTCATACTCTCATGCACCCGTTTAGTGTCTTAGGCAAAAAAAAAAAAAAAAAACCAGCATAAGTGAGTTAACCAAAATGAGCAATTTGGCCAAACGAGTTAACCAACATTTAGCTTTGTGGAGGAATTTGTCCAATTTTAAACAGGTTATCTCATGTTTTCTGTGGATGGTAGCTGGGGATTTCAATGTGATTCGCACTTTGGATGAATAGTCAGGGATATCAGTTCAAGACCACGGGGCTATGTCATATTTTAATGAATGTATCTCCGATTGTAACTTGCTTGAATTGCCGGCATTGGGTGAGGATTTTACTTGGGGTGGAATAGGGTCTACTGGTTGGGTTAGCAAGAAGCTTGATAGAGTTTTAGTCTCTCAAGAATGGCATGATTTCTTTCCAAATTCTTTTGTGGAAAATTTAAACAGAACCACCTCAGATCACAGTCCTTTGCTACATCTTTTTGCTATGCAAGAAGAAAGTAAACAGAGAGTTTTCCGATTCCAAAAGATGTGGTTGCGCCGCGAAGTGTTCAAAGATGTGGTTAAGGAATGTTGGGACCAGCCGTTAGAGCAACAAGGAATGCTTAAGTTTTCATTGAAGTTGCAAAGAATGAAGATGCGATTGAAGGTATGGAACAAAGAGACTTTTGGTGATGTTTTCCAAAATTTGAAGGAGGCAGAGGAAAAGGTTCAGCATTTGGAGGGCATTTTTGATATCTCCGGTTCGAATCAAGACAGAACTGATCTCCACCTGGCTAAAGCTCAGTTGTTGCTCAAGTTGAAGGAACATGATGATTTTTGGTCGCAGAAAATGAGGCTAAAATGGATGAAAGAGGGAGATGCCAATACTAAGTATTTTCATGTTGTTTTGAAGGAAAGGCGTGTGAAACAAAGTCTTTTTAAAATCCAAGCAGAAAATGACTCCATGTTGACCTCCCGGATGATATTGAACAAGAGGCAGTGAGGTTTTTTAAGGACCTTTTGAATGAATTGGATGATGATCAAGATAATGCGGCTGCGCAAGATGATCTACTTCAACACATTCCGGCTTCTCTTACTCCTGATGATGCTTGGTTGCTGTCTAAACCAATTGCATTAGAGGAGATTAAGGAGGCAGTGTTTAATTTGGGAGAGGAGAGTGCGCCTGGAATCGATGGTTTTGGAAGGGTTTTCTATAGATCGTGTTGGGAGATAATTTCTCAAGATTTATTGTCTGCCTGTAAAGAGTTTATGCTTGCTATCCCTATTCCTAGATTGATAGCTAGCACTCTCATCACTATAATTGCGAAGAAGAACACTGTGACTACTTTTTCATATTATAGGCCTATAAGCCTTTGTAATTTTCTGAATAAAGTTTTCACAAAGGTTCTTACGAATATGTTGAAATTTGTGTTGCCTAAGCTAATATCGGAAGAGCAGTCGGTGTTCATTGAACGGAGAGATATTTTTGATAATGTATTGCTTACTCAAGATCTTTGCCAATTTCTTGATGAGAAAGCTGAGGGGGAAAATTTTATTTTAAAGTTGAACATGATGAAAGCCTTTGATCGTGTGAAGTGGAGCTTTTTGGAAAACGTTTTGCTTAAGTTTGGTTTTCCATCATCTTTTGTTCATTTGATAATGAATAATTTGAGGAATAGTTGGTTCACTATCATGATAAATGAATCCCCTGTTGGTTTCTTTCAGTCTTCTCGCGACATTTCAAGCAAGAGGATCCTTTGTCCCCCTATTTATTCATCTTGGTCTCGGAAGCTATGACAAGAAAGCTTAAAGCCTTGATCTCTTCTGGAAGGGTGGCTAGTTACAAAACTCCTTCGCATCTATGGTTATTTCTCATCTTGCTTTTGCGGATGATTTGATTATCTTCTCAAGGGGTTTGAAGAGGTCATTGCGAGGGCTTAATGGTTTCTTTGTTTCATATGAGAAGGCTTTGGGACAAAAAATAAGTCGTCAAAAGAGTGCTTTCAAGGTTTCTGAGAAGTGTTCACCGAGAAGTGTAGCAATTATTCAGGGTGCTCTTGGGATTGAAAAGGGTTGTTTCCCTTTTACTTATCTTAGTTGCCATATATATCGAAGGCACATAGCTTCCACTTATCAGTTTTTGTTGGACAAGTTGGATGGCAAACTTCTGAGTTGGAAAAACAAGTTGCTTAGTATGGGAGGCTGGCTTATACTTATAAAGCATGTTTTGCCTTCAATCCCTATTCATGTATTCTCAGCTATCCCCCAAGTACATTATTTAGAAAATGGAGAGTAAATGTCAATGTTTTTTATGGTGTGGGGTTGCGGATGATAATAAGAGGCATTGGAGGTCTTGGGAGCGAATCACATTTCCAGCTTTTGAAAATGGTCTAGGGATTCGAAGTTTTCAAGAAAATATAGATGCTTTGTCATATAAGCTATGGTGGAAATGGAAGCAGAAAAAATGCCTTTGGTATAATTTTCTAGCTTCTTTGTCGCGCACCTCCAAGAAGAGAACATCATGGAATCGTCTAAATGATATTGATCGTCGGGCGGTTTAACATACAAAGGTGCTTCTTAGAGGAGGAGATCACCTTTTCTGGTTTGATAATTGGTTGCCCTTTGGAGTATTATGGAATAGCAATACTGCTGACCCATCAGATCTAGATTTGAGTATAATGGGCTTTCTCCTTAACAAACAACATTATCTGGATGATTTTATGTTTTATCTGTCAGATCATGTTGTTACCTTCCTTGTGCATTTCAGCCACGATTTTTAGAATGATGATGACACTCTCTTTTCGCAACCGAACTCTAATGGTGCATTCACTGTTAAATCTGCCTTTGAAGCTTTGAGGTGCAAGCAACCGGTTGAAAGTTGGGCGTGGAATGTATGGCATTCTACTATTCCTCTGAGGATTTCTACTTTTATATGGAAGTTGCGGAATAGACTTTTGCCTTTTCCTGGTGTTTTAAGCCGAATGGAGATTCATACTTCTCCATCGATATGTAGTTTGTGTATGGCTGGAAATGATGTAATTGATCATTGTTTTTTAGGATGTGTAATGGCTCAGAAGCTTTGGTTGCACTTCGCGGCTATTATGCTCTCTAGTGTTTTGGGAGTCAATTCACTTGCTTCTATGCTGCAAAGATGGTGGCGGAAAGGTGATTTTAAAATAGCTAGTGGCGCGCTTCAAAGATTCATTCCAGCAATCATTTGTGGGAGCTTTGGAAGGCACGGAATAAGTCTATCTTTGAAAGGCTACGTCCAACTCTTGAGGGCTTAGTTCATGTTACTATGGACCAAGCTAGATATCTCCTATCTATGCATGATCTAAAGTTATGCAATGAGGAGGAACGATGCTTTGTTAGGGCCAACTTCGGTCTTGCTTTAGTTCGCATTATTCGGCCGCACTTTTTGAAGGTTTTTTGGTCTCCCCCAGCGCCAAATTTCTTTATTTTGAATACTGATGGCTAATCAATGATTAGTGACTCTGGTTATGGATTTGTTGTGCGTGGAGAAGGAGGTTTGCTTGTGTATGGCGACAGTGGTTATCTAGGTGAGGGTGATAGTTTTAAGGCTGAAGTCATGGGTGGTTTTTTTGGATTACGAAGGTGCGACTTCTTATGTCTTTCAAATGTAACTCTTCAGATGGATAATAAAGCATTGGCGGATGCTTTGATTCGTGGTTCAGGTTTTCCATGGGAGTATTACATGCCTTTCCAAGAAATGTCCTTCATAATTCAGAAGAATGGTTACCAAGTTTTGCATATTTATAGCGAAGCAAATTCGGTGACCGATAGATTAGCTAAAAATGCATCTTCGGGTACCTCTGAAATGTATCATAGTATAGACTCTTTATCTGGTGATGTAAAAGGATTTTGATCTTAGATCAAATATCCTTCCCTTATGTTAGAGGTAGATATATTTGATGTACAAATTCAAAGGTCCTTCTTACCTTTGGCACTGTTTCTCTAACTATGCAATAAAAAGAAGAAGGGGTTAAGCTAGAGAACTAGATTATATACATGTCCATCCCTTGGGTAGACCCCTTGGGTGCATTATATAATCTAGCACTGCCTGTCTCAAAACTTTACCTCTTAAGTATACCCGTTGAGTTTTTTTGGGGCAGTTGGGACCTGAACATAACCCTAACCTCCCTATTTATTTTTCAAAAAAATGTATACCTCCAATAATTAGTTATATTCAATTCATTCAGTGTTTTAGACAAATAAAACCAGCATAAACTATTATTTCAACATCTTATTCTCCCGAACTACTGCAAAAGCAACCAGAAACATACTCTAACCATGGAAACTAGAAAGAAAAATCAATAACCAAAATGATCTAGATTAACAAAAATATAATTTAGCATCAATTGCTTGAATTCAGACTGTCTCAACTCACTACTATAAAAGATATTCGGACAAACCTGATAGATTACTTGCAGTATAACAATCTCTTTTTTTTTTCACTCAAATGAAGTTATGATGACCCATTGATTTCAAGCTTTCTTGATGAGAACAAACTCCCCGTCGGTGAAGTAATGTTTATAATTTCAATAGTTTTTTCTGCAACCCAGTAGTTGAAAAACAAAGGCTATGAAAGATAAGGAATTAGGAGAATAACGAGGGTTTCGAACAAAGGAGAGAGATGAAACCGTAAATTTTAGCTCTGTTGCTTTAAAAAAGTTTCTAATGACAAGAGAATATAGTTTGGATCTGACAACAATCCGGATTCGGATCTTTTGGCCATCCAATTGTTGGTAAATTACACTCATCTGCCATAAAGTTTACTGAAACTATCAATTGGACCTTAAAAGTTAAGAAACAAACCTTACATTCCTCAGTATTTCAAACCCTAACAGATATGGCCGTAACAATTGGATAACCGGTAACATTATCAAGTTCTTCTCTTACTTACCTATGGCCATATTCTTTACTTTCTAAAAGATTGTACAGCCTAAATATAGTGTGTTGGTGAATCATTATCCAGATTGAGAGATATATTTTATTTGTAGTGTTAAAAGATAACCATGATTTCCTATCTTTGTCTCTTAAAAGGGACATATATGGTTTGAATTCGGATTAGTTGGAATAATAATTTCGGATACTAGATATGTGATATATATTTTTTTCTAACAAAACATTATTTCCATGACATATGTTGAAGAATAACCACCATAAATACAACAAGACAAAATCTCTAGATCATTCATTGCGGATGTTTATCCATCGAAACTACATGTTTTGTTGATGCTGTTTTGTTTTCATCGTTGATGTCTATTTTTTTCATTATTTCTTTTATATTAATTAGATTTTTGAGTTGTATACTTTGCTAATCTTGATTGATCGTTTGATTGGTGTTATTTGATAAAAGTGTGTACTATCATCATGCTATGAACTAAGTGATATATGAAAACTTTTGACAATACACAGTTATTATTCTTATAAAGAAGATATTTAATTGGATTAATTAGAATGTTTGTTTTATTAAGCAACCACATTTTTATATAATTTGAAATCTATAAAGGACATCAATATATTATTTATTATTTTCTTTTCTGTATTTGTTGTGAATATGATTATCGTAATTAACCGATTGATATTTCGGGTTGTGTATAAATTAGGGTTTAATAGTTAAATTATATAACGATTTGATTCATCATCTTTGCTATAGTCACAACCAAATCTCAAATACATATATGACCGATTCATTATTCTCCTCATTTTTGCGATAATCACAACCAAATCTCTAATACACACTTGGTTCTAAGGTCCATTTAGTCTACCCTGCTATTGTGGTCCGATTCAGATGTATATGTGAACTACACACACGCAAACAAATAATAAAAACCTTATTTGCGCGCATTCAAGACCCAAGTGGAAGCCCGTCATTCTGTCGTGCAAGTAAGGCTTGATCCCCTGAGGAGACTCTTTCCTAAATTAGTGCTAAATTGTGAGGGGTGGAGAAAAGAGATGATTTCACACACAAGAATGATAACACACAAAAATGAGAGTTGAAAGATAGAAATGAAATAGCAAGGAAAGGAAAATAATTAAAGGAAACTAGGGTTAGGACAATAAGAAGGACAACAAGGTTACTAATGTGTTCCTAAGATGTGATGAAGGTCGTGTTCATTCAACCTAACTATGCCAATAAGATTTTGGAGACAACGGAGCCATTGCGTTTTACACCCCTTACTTCTATTCCTAGTTGTCAGAACTCAATCTTAGAATCTTCTTTCGATCACATCTAGTATTAGATTAAGTGTGGTAGTTTAGAGCCATTGATTCACTCTTTACACTTCCGTGTCGTACAGCTTACAATCTCAAATCCAAGTAGTCTACATTTCTATGTAATCAAAGACTACACAAAACCCTATAGCACACAAGCATGCATTTCATATTTCATCATTGGACTCAAGCAATAATTCACACAAAATCACCAATGAGTGGTGTTTCATTGAGGGATGATGTTGTTTTTCTCTCTAGTTTCTATACCTAGTCCCTAGAATAGTATGACTAACCCCCTATCCCTAGGTAACCTTAGTCAATTAAATTAAACTAATTAACATATTCTATCCATCCCTTCATTCTATTTATGCCTAAAGTACAATTACAAGAGTTTCAATAATCAAGGTCCTACATTTATGAAGATAAAGAGTCATCCATAATACCCTAAAACATTCAAGTCAAAGGATACATTCAACTTGTATGATATAACACAATAAGAGCTAATTATTAAACTCAAAATCACACACATCTCATGGCTTACAGGGCATAGATTAGGAGAAGAAACAATGAACCAAACATCTACTTAGAAACTATGCATTTTAAACAACCATAATCAAGAAAAGACACAACTCATATTGAATAAATCATAAGTGAAGATAAAAAGGATAAGAAAAGCTCCCTTTTCCAAGGAGAAACTAAATTCATGCTACAATTTTCTCCACAAATCCAACAACTCCACAGAGAAGCAAAAGAGTTAGTGTTTTTTCCTTAATCATGATCCCTGAACAAAAACCCTAGACTAATGTCCAAGCCCCTTGATTAATTTCATACTAAAAAGTATAATTTAAATCACAAAATATAAACCCTAGCTAAGAACTATGAAGTCAAAGAGAAAATATGCTAAGAGAGTTCAAAAGATGAACTAAGAGAGGAGATTCTCTATAATTTGTTACATACAATGGTATTTATAGGCATGAGACCCGGTTGCACTGAAGTGAATAAGTAAAACAAATACTTGGGCCGAATTGATCTCACAACAAAGAAGAAATCCTATGTTCCGAGGTCAAAATTGAAAACTCTCGAACATTTGGACTGAGCTTGCACTACTTGCACTTTCAAAAGAGGAAGTCCCGCGGATTATATAAGCTTTAGGAAGGGGACTAATTTGGCAATTTTATAAACATTTATTTCTTCCTCCCGTCTTGAATCGCCGGCAGCCGGACACCGTGGCCGGAATCTCTTGGATTTCTGTCCTTTCTTCATGAAAATGAATCCAACGTATGCCAAAACCTTCCTCCTTGCTATATCCCAACACTCATTGATTCTTTTTTCTATTTTGAAGCCGAAAATGGGGTGCTCAAGTCGTGGAAGTTCAACGTTCTCGCCGGAATCTTCATGTCCATCACGTTAAAAGATAGAGTATAAAAGAGATAGAAGTTTTAGATTAGTTTTAATCTAGTTGGTTACTTCTACTGATCAACTATTGATATTTATCACTTAAATAAAAATTAGTTAGTTTACATGATTATCATATCTGTAAACTTGACCTATAAAAAGGCATCTGATGTATTTTATTCATAAAAGGAAATAGAAATGTAGTCCTTCAGTCCATTAGTTCATTCTCCGCTTTTATTTTTTCTAAATAAATACCAATTTTCTTCTAATAACGGGTCTGATTTGTGAGCAAATACCCACAAAATCAACACCAAAATTCACCTCTTGATCTCCTCTATAACTCCCATACATTCATTCGGCTTGTAGTTTGAGTTTTCATATCGAATACATGATGTTATATTGGAGCCCTTCAAAGTGTTTGTTGAAATTCTGGATTTCCAGCATTCAGCAACCACTTTCATCAGTCTTTTTCACCTTCCCCAGGTCCGAATTTAGATATGATTTTTGAAAAGAAATTGTAGCTTGTTCTTCCAGTTTTACAACCATATAAAGAACATAAAAATCCAATCTACGGATCCCAAGTTGGCTACTTCTTGCTGAAGTTTCTACAAATTATATTGTTCAGTTCTGACAACATTGCTTCGAGTGCATTTTTGGCCACTTTGTCATCTGAGTTTAGAAAAGTGTTCTGCATGACGATCGTAGCTCTCTCTTTCGGCTTCGCAAGGACATCTTGATCAGTCCAAACAAAGGCTCCTAGCTCAAGTTATACGGCTTCTAAGGTAGACCATTTGGCCTTGATCAACATGAGTGCATTTTTGGCACTTTTGATGAGTTTTGCTCCATTTTAACACCATTTGCTCGTCCTACCAAAGATAAACAACAAAACATAAGAAATGTGCACTTTTGACTCTCAATACCATCCAAATGAGCATAAATACAAGGAAATTAGTTGTGAAATCTCATATAAATACATGTATATTTGACTCACATCACCTACCACTTCGTCCGTTCATAATCTCATGTATCCGTTTAGTGTCTTAGGCAAATAAAACCAGCACAAACGAGTTAACTAAAATGAGCAAATTTATGTACACCTCCAAACATTAGTATATTTCAATTCGTTCAATGTTTTTAGACAAATAAAACCTGACTAAACTATCATTTCAACATCTTATTCTCCCTAATTACTGCAACAGCAGCCAATAACATACTCTAACCATGGAAACTAAAAGGACAAATCAATAATCAAAATGAGCTAGATTAACAAAAATACATTTTAGCATCAATTGCTTGACTGTCCCAACTCACTACTATAAAAGACATTCGAACAAACCTGATAGATTACTTGCCGTATCCCAGTCTCCTTTTTTTTCGCTCAAATGAAGTTATGAAGATCCATTGGTTTCAAGCTTTTGATGAGAACAAAGTCCCAGTCGGTGAAGTAATGTTTGTAATTTTAACAGTTTTTATGCAACCCATTAGTTGAAAAACAAAGGCTATGAAAGACAAGGAGTTAGGAGAAGAACGAGGGTTTCGAACAGAGGAGAGAGATGACACCGTAAATTTTAGCTCTGTTGCGTTAGAAAAGTTTCTAATGAAAAGAGAATATAGTTTGGATCCCACAATGATCCGGATTCGAGTCCTTTGGCCAACCAATTGTCGGTAAATTACACCCATTTTCCATAAAGTTTATTGAAACTATCAAATTGGCCTTAAAATTTAAGAAACTAACCCTTACGTAACTCAGTCTTTCAAACCTTAACAGATATGGCCATAACAATTGGGTAACCGGTAACATTATCAAGTTCTTCTCTAACTTATCCGATTGACCATATTCTTTACTTTCTGATATATTTTACATCAAAATCTCGCGAGAATTGCTTTACATCAAGCCGATTGATGTGAGAATGTGTTCACATCAAGTCGATTGCTCTTCTGAGATTACATCAGACTTTCTCCAACCAGCTGAACATCAAAATCTTCAGTGGAAAAAAACCAAATGTTGCTTTAACTTGATGTGAATACTTTACTAAAACCTAATTCAATTATGATTTTATCAAGCTTATTAACAGGCAACATAGGTTCCAACAAAACTAATATGGTTATTCTATTTCTACGAATCAATGATTTCAAGCGACACTGGGAAGCGTTAACACCATGAACATTCCAGAATATATGGCAATTCATTTAAAAGATTAAATCAAAAAACAAAAAAATTATTGGAACCGTGATGATTTGCGAGGCTGAAAGCCTTCTTGCAGACTTATTCGTTCAGCTTTGGTTTTACGGCCCCTTTTCCTTTTTACCGTTGTGAAGCCATCACTGTTCTAAATGTGATCCTCTTCTTTTTCTCCATCAGACCAAGTGGTGCATGGATCATCAGTGTGTTCTTTCCCCACGCTTCGTATCCAATTAATGAATCATCAGCTGTTGCAATTCTTGAAGATAGGGTTGAAATTTGAGGCAGAGTTTGAGCCTGGGGACTATCATTTATGGGAATCAAACTTTGGACAACACAATCTTCAATAGAATGATAGGAATCAGAAATTGGATTTTTTTCAGATTCCTGAATGGACGCGCTGTTTCTCCTGTTGTTGCTCAACTTCTGAGATTTGAGGCATTTCCTGAACTTCTTGGTCTGGTATTGTTTCTTCAGTGATGGCGGTTATTGGCTCTTGCTCAGTATGCTGCTGTGTGGTGGTGTCATTTGCTGAAAACCCATTTTGAGTTGAGTCTGTTTGGACGATGCTATCAAATTGACCATATTCTTACCAATTTTGATTGACTTGGGACGCTCCTTTGTAAGATCAATTTCCACACAAACTCGTGCGACTAATGGACATGACAAATTGAGGGTTAAAGCATCTCCTGTAACAGATTACCTATTGTTGTGGCAATTGAGTGTAGCACTTTGGGATGAGTCCACTCCAAAGGTAATTCATGAAGAGAAACTCAAACTGGAACAATTGGGGGGTCTTCCTCAAATTTGAAACCGGGGCCCACTTTAGGATTCACATCTGAAAGCCGCCTATATTCCATAGAGATGAGATCCAGCAACGCTGGTAGTCTTTGACCAAATCAAATCTACTGGCGATATGCCTTGGATTCATTAATCCGAGAGAATATGAACCCTTGAATCTGATCTTTTTGAATTCATCTCGAACATCCTCCATTTTTGGACAGCCGTATGAAAACTTTCCCACTAGAGTCATCTTGTGAGGAGCAACTTGGGCTTCAAATTCTACTTCATCATATTCTAATTCGGGGGATCCGTCGAAGAAAGTAACCCTTTTGAAATTTGGAAAAGGCAATTTTGAGCTTGATGGATTCGTTTCCTTTGCGATCAGGTGTGTGGCTGATTGAAAAGGCTCGCAAAGGTTCTTCCAAAGGTGGAGGCCATTGTTTTGCTACTGCCGGCCATGGCGACCGGCTAGGAAGGAAGGGTTTGTAGCCGCTGTATTTAGGGTTTCTTTTAGAGAGAAGGAGGAGAAAAAAATTTTAGAGAGAGAGGGGGGCATTAAAGTCTACAAAGTTGTACAACCCAAATACAGTGTGTTGGAGAATCATTATCTAGATGGAGAGATATATTTAATTTATAGTATTAAAAGATAACCATTAGGTAGGAATCTTTTTCTCTTAAAAGGGATATATTTGGTTTGAATTCGTATTAGTTGGAACACTAATTTTGGATAATAGATATGTGATATATAGTTTTTTCTATAAAACATGATTTCCATGACATATGTTGAATAATAACAACTATAAATGCAAAAAGACAAAATCTATAGATCATTCGTTGCGGTTGTTTATCCATCGAAACCACACGTTTTGTTTATATTGTTTTGTTTTCATCCTGGATATGTGTTTTTTTCATTATGAAGATGTAGTTTGCTAAATTAAAGATCAGAAATTGAAATTCAAGCGGTTAACTTCTTTAAAAATCTACTTACCGAGGAGAGTTGTGAAGGAGTTCATGATGATCAGAGGTTGTTTTTACAGCATATACCTAGACTTATTGATGATGATGATCAAAGGGCTCTTTTGGGGCCGCTAGTCCTTGCGGAAGTTAAGTAGACAATAGATAATTAGGATCCTGATAGTGTCCTGGGGATTGATGGTTTTGGTGGGGTATTCTATAAGCATTGTTGGGATGTAATTCAAGAACATTTGTTCCAGGCTTGTGAAGAGTTTATGCTTGGAGTTCCTATTACTCGAGCAGTTGGGAGTACCTTATTAACATTGATTCCCAAGTATCTATCACTACATTTTCAGATGTCAGGAAAATTAGTCTTTGTAATTTCTTGAATAAAGTTCTTAAAAAAACCATCACTGAAAGGCTAAAGACGGTCCTTCCAGAACTTATTTTTGAGAAGCAACCTGCTTTTCTTGCAGGGAGAGACATAGCTGATAATATGCTTTTGGCTCAGGACCTTTGTCAGTTCATTGATCAAAAAGCAGTGGGAGGTACTCTTGTGCTAACAATAAAGGCCTTTGATAGGGTGTCTTGGAGCTTTCTTCTGGAGGTACTTAAAAGTTTTGGTTTTCCTAGGGCCTTTATTGCTTTGATAATGTCTAATCTGGAAAATAGCTGGTTCTTTATACTTATTAATGGCAGCCCTATTGGTTTCGTTAAGTCTTCCAGAGGCATTAAACAGGGAGATGCGCTTTCACCTTGTTTATTTATTCTTGTCTATGAAGCAATGACTCGCACACTAAACTTTTTAATGGGAGATGGAAAAATATCTTATTATCTTCGCTCGAGGATCAAAGAGGTCTTTGTTGGAGTTTAATAGATTCTTTGAATGTTATGAAAATGCATCTGGATAGAGGAACAACAGACAAAAGAGTAATTTTTTTTGTCAAAGACAACTGT
Source organism: Oldenlandia corymbosa var. corymbosa (assembly GCA_949775105.1). Lineage (NCBI taxonomy): Eukaryota > Viridiplantae > Streptophyta > Magnoliopsida > Gentianales > Rubiaceae > Oldenlandia > Oldenlandia corymbosa. Next base: position 7,095,288 of record OX459123.1, read on the forward strand.
AGTACCTCTCAAATACAAATCATTAAATTATTCTTAGGCATGCAACAAGGATCGTTCTGTTTGTGTACCTTGGTTGTAGGCTATTTTCTGGAAGGAAGAAGGCTTCAACTTTTTTCAGTTTTTGTTGGATACAATTGATATGAAGCTCCCGAATTGGAAGAACAAGTTTCTGAGCCCTAGTGGTCGACTGTTACTGATTAAGCATGTTCCGGCTGCCATCCCAATCCATGTTTTTGTTGTGTTAGTTCCACCAAAATCTATAATTAATAAGATGCAATAGAGATGTCAAAAATTTTTATGGCAAGGCTCAAATGAGGATAAGAGGCATTGGAGAGCTTGGGATAGATTGACTCACCCTACTTCTGAAAATGGCATAGGTTTTGCGGAATTTTCTCAAAGTTCTGGAAGCGTTTTCAATAAAGTTATGGTGGAAGATCAAGCATAGAAGAGGAGTTTGGGCTAGATTTTTTCTTTTGCTTTCAGAAACTTCAAAAAACAAGACATCTTGGACCCGAGCGGCGAGGGTGGATTTTAGGGCTTCACGGCAATCCAAGGTTCTTGTCCCAAATGGAGAGCGGAGTTTTTGGTTTGATAATTGGTTTGACCTATGGATATTATGAGATATTCGAGTCTCCGCCATACCCTAATTTGAGTATTCGGGAGTTTTTCTGTCAAAAGGAATTCTTTTTGGGAGCCCTTGCTGAAAAACTTATGTAAACTACAATTGCTTCAATGTGGGCCATGAAGATTAACTTTTCTGAGGATGTGGATTTATTTGTGTGGAAACCAACTTCAACTGGTGATTTTTCTGTGAAGTCTGCTTATGAAATGATGTGGTATCGCCTCCCTAAAGACCACATTTCTTGCCATTTTTGGAATAGGCTTATTCCTCGGCGCATATCTTTTTTCATGTGGAAGTTGCGGAATTTTTTACTCCCTTTCCCTAAGGTTCTTTGCAAGATGGCTTTTAACTTTGTTCCCTCTATCTGTTGTCTTTGTTTGAAGAATCAAGATACTATTGATCACTTTTTCTTTTCTTGCCCTAAAGTGCAAGTGCTGTGGAAGCAAGTTCATCTTCTTTGTAATATAGTGCCCCCTAATTCTCATTTTCTATGGCCTTTTCTAATGGAGTGGTGGTCTCGCGGTAGTTTCACTACTGCTTTAAGAGCTTTTACTAAACTTTTCCCAGCATTTACGTTATGGGAGCTATGGAAGGCGAGAAATAAATTCCTCTTTGAAGGTAAGCTTGTTTATCTTAATTTTATGTTTGATATATGGTTAAGAGGCCTGTTGAAGAAACACATATCACTACAGGAAAAATGGCCTTTAGCGACATATAAAATGTGCAGCCAAAAGTAGCAAAAGTGTCGCAAAAAGGTTATTGCGACACAACATGCGGCTTAATACAAAGTGTCGCGATAAGTGCAGTAGCAAATTTTGCGACACTTTTTCCTGAAAGTGTCGAAGTAATTGCGGCACTTTTGCGACATTAATAATATGACTCGTGCAATTCGCGACATATATGATGTCATTTGTTTTATTTGTCGCGTTCGAATTTGCGGCACTAGTTCGTGTCAATTTGTTAAAGCCACAAGTAATGGTGACACTTTTTTTGCTTCACATGTTAAATGTTGCATGGTTAATTGCGTCATTTATAAGTGCCACATAATTATTATTCACATGCGTCAATTTTTTTTATTCAATTACTACTATTTAATAGTTTAAAGAATAGATTATATATGTATTTATCTGATATATAACAATCAATGAATTTTTTTTAAAAAAGAAAATGTTATAAAACTTAAAAACTATTATAATTTATTCTAAAAAATGGAAAGGAGTATTAAACAAACTATCATTCATGTACAATTACAAATGACCATTCTGATAAATTCATACAAAGAAACTGAAACTCTAATTTTCTAATGTCATGTATCTTATTCGAAACAAAGAAGAAAAAAAAATTCATGTATCCCATTGGTGGAATCTGGAGTTTCTAGAGCAAATCGATTAAATAATATTTTCATCAATGGCTAAACAATAATTTTCACACCCTTCTTCCTCCTCTTTAGTGTCCACACTCTCTTCCTCGTCCTCGGGTGCAGATAGCTCGGGCTGTGATTCGATCGTGGTCATGGCTAAAACCAAAACAAGAAAAGGGAAATGAATTTAAAAGGAGGAAAATGAATCATCAGAGATAATAAATCCAAAAAAAATAATTTAATAGAAATAAATATTCAAATGACTAGAGACAACCCCACCATCTTAACACTTGATTTGTTTTTCCTGTTATTGTGAAGATGACCTGCCTCTGCATTTCCCGTATTGCTTCAGACATAAAGTAGGTAAATCATTGATAACCAAGCCACCCAGCCACACCACATTCCAGAACAACAAGAAATCACCATGGGACCAAAAAAATACTAATAAGAACAACTTCAGAAGAAAAAAAAAAACAGCAAAAACATTAAAAGATTTACAACCCCTTTTCCTTGGAAATCATCATCAATCTCTACTGGTAATATCATATTATACCATAGTCGGATTGCCCTTGATCTTCTCGTCTTATTGCCGGAGAGGTACCCACTTTTTGACTTCGTAAATTTTGGCACCAATATACTTCAATTCTTCCTCAGATCCGGGCAAGTTCATCGCTTCCCTACCAAACCTATAGATGTCCCATCAACCTCTAAGACAAGATCACATCTCGGAAGAGCTGGTTTTGTTGTAGGGAAAATTTAAAGAAAGGAAACGAAAAAAAAAGAAACAAAAGAAAGAAAAGAGAGAAGGGAGAAAAATCTAGACAGGCGATGTGAGGGAAGAAGTGGATGGAGGCGGCTGGATTAATGTAGGGTTTGCTAAAACTAGGATTATATATGAGCAGCCTAACTACCTTGTAGTAATGGTAAGCACTAGTAAGTAGTAGTAATTAGACGTGTAGTTATAGTTTTAGATAGTTAGTACTATTATTTGTACAAATAATTAGTAGTAGTTTTTATGTTTCTTTTTGTTTGGTTAACAATTACTATTTGTATAAATAATAAAGTCATTACTCTTTTTTATTATTTTAGTCATAGAAGATATTTTTTTTATCTATTACATTATAGGTTTTTTAATCAATTACCCTCCTAATTAATGACATTTTTCATTTTTTCCAATGACGCCAATAAATTTTTTTTGTTTTATTATAACATGAAAAAATAATTGAAAACAAGGAGTGATTTCCACATTTGTGCGTACTACTAGTTATTAGATTGTATAAGACAGTTCAGTGTTATATATGTGCATATTTCGTTTGTTTATTTGGTCAAATGTAGTTATGATCATGTATGATGATCTTTGTAAATGTATTATACATGTACCTTTTAATAGTATTCATTATAATAAAAGAAGTAACCTTCTTACATGATATTACATTACATTTTATTCTTTTTTCAAATAACTAGACAAGATGTATTATTCGTATTGTCATATGATTTTACTTGAGGGTTTACTACTTAGTAAGGTAAACCATTATTTTGAGTAGATTTTATTTATTATTATCAGATGAAAATTTTGTTCGTTTAGTAATGATTAAACAATTATAAATCTCAATGCATTTTCAATTCGTGTATATAAATTATTTTAAATTTGTCAAATTGGAGCTCATTTTGAATCCTTCAAATCATATTATCTAATGGGGTCAAATAATAAATATTAGGATGCCAAACTAGTATTCTAAAAAAAATAAAGAGGCATACTTTCAATTATTATGATTGTAGTTAGCCCAATCCATGGGCCAAGATCCAAAATGCATAGTCCTAAATGTGTTAAACTTTGTTATTTAATTTGGTCCAAAATATAAAACTTTTATAAAAGCTATCCTTTCTTGGGTGATTATAACACACACATCAACATAAGACCTTCAAAAGTCCAACTGCACGTACTTACCTATTCATATTTTTAAATCATTTTTTTGAAACTCTTGACATAATAGTATTCTATTATTTTTCAGAAATAGTAATATACTTGTCTATAATCCTTTGTGTTTGAGAAAAACCATTAACGCCATTCTTTCCCCTATTTAGCATATTTATTGACAACCATTCCTCTTTAATTATTTTTTTTAGTTATTACACAAAAAATTTGGGATTATTGCATACATGTAATTATTAGCACTGGCACCAATTTAACTTTTTTTTTCCATTTCAGAAATTAATTTGGTACACTAGAGTATCATACGCCACTAACTTTAAAAAAAAATTAATTCCATATAGTTAAATCCAAATTATGGCACCTACGCCAAACTTTTGCGGCAGCAAAAATTAATGACGCATAGTGGAAGCCAAATTATGGCATTTAAGAAAAATGGCACGAAAGTGTCACAAATTTGCAACGAAATAAGAATTATGTCATTAATTAACATCACTTTATTTCATTGTCGCAACGATATGCCGCAATTTCGCGGCATAAAAAATATGCGACGCTCAATAGTGGCATATTTACACAGTGACGTTATTGTGCCGCAAAATTGTGGCAAAAAAACATTAATGCCGCAAATTTGCGCCATTACAATGCGACATTGCCTCAAAAGTGTCGCTAAAAGTCATTTTTCTTGTAGTGTATGGTTCATAAAATTCGTGCATCTACCTCAACGGAAAAGGATTTCTTGGAGAGTGTACTTCCAGCTTTGGATTCATGACGAAGTTTGGATTCGGGATATGGATTCTTAATTCAGGAGCACAAGGGATTGTCATCTATGGTGAGTCTGGTTACCTTGGTGGAGGTAATAGTCAAGTAGCTGAGCTGTACGGATTATTATTTGGAATTCGAAAATGCTTTCTTTTAGGCCTTTCTAATGTGGAGATACATATGGACAATAAAATGATAGTTGATATCATTAATGGTGGTGGTTGCTTTCCTTTGAGGTATTTGATTTTTTTGAGATTCGATTCCTTATGGAGAGTATGAACTATAGATTGATTCATATTGATAGAGAAGTCAATGCAGTAGCTGATAACCTTGCTCGCCAAGCATCCTTAGGACTTTCTAAAGTTTATACCATTTTGACAGCGTTCCCTAGTTTCACTATGAGGCTTCCGCTTTTGGACCAACAATCTTTTCCTTATGTTAGGAGAAGGTAATTTCTATAGTGCTTGTAGCCATCTGATTTAGTAATAGAATAATGCTGGTTTTTATATTTTCTCAGTTCTTGTATCCTGGTAAGTTTTAAGCACTGCCAGTCTCCTTTATATATTTATTAATAAATTGGGGATTCTGCGGGTTGTGTGTAGGGGGATTATAATATTCATCTTAGAGATATACTCTCTAAGTGTGTTGTGTTCCTCTATATATAACTTTGTGGTCTCTCTTTATTTTTGGCCTTTTTTTTTAAAAAAAAAACCTAATTTGAAATCTAAGAAGGACATCCATATATTATTTTTAATTTCGAGAAATTTAACCAAAATTAAATGCATAAAAGATGAAAATGAACATGTTTTAGTTGAGGACAAGATAATAAAAAATAGATGGAAAGAGTATATACATTATTTAATGATGTAGATAATAGGAAAATATCATTAGGAGAACTAGAGCAAAGTGAGAATCATAAAAATTTCCCATACTATAGAAAAATCCAACTTAAAGAAGTTGAAAAGGCTATGCAAAAAATGAAAAATGGTAAAAATGTAGGCCCCGATGATATCCCAATAGAGGTGTGGAGATGCCTAAGTAAATTTGGAATTGAATGGCTAACGGAGTTATTTAACATAATTTGAAATCCAAGTGAAATGAAAGTTTCTACTCTGGTATTTTGACAGCTTCGATTTCAATTTTTGCGGTTTCATAACTGTTAGGATTTGAAGATCCCAACATTATTGAGTCCTTGAAATACACAATAAAGATATCCATCCAAAGTTTTATAAAGTCAGTTTTACAAAGTGCAATTTTACTTTCTAAATCAATCAGATTTCAAAAAAAAAAAAAAAAAAACTTGACTGGTGTAATATTTTTTCCAGGGCCACTCCTCCATTGGTATTATTTATATACCCTTGCTTGGTCACAACAGTTCTGTGAACCACTCAAAGTTTTGAAATACGGATTTTCTTGGAAAAATTGTTATCCTGCCTTGTCGTACTTGTAATTATTTTAAACAGTAATACAGAGCTAAAACCTTTTCAAGAAATGAATTGTTTTGGAACATTGACCAAAATACTGTGACTACTTGCTGAAATTGATGTCCTTGCCTATTTTCAAGTGCGAAGTTAGCCAAATTTTATTTATAAAAGACTTAGATAGAGATGAATCCCTTTGTCAAGGTATTCTCATATTTTTCTAAGACTGGTGAATCTTGAGGATGGAATTCTATGAGGAGATGGTGAATGTGACACTGACATCCCAACCTTGAGGCAACTTTGTGCATATGAATATACCTTAGACTTGTAAAAGTATAAGTAAAATTAATAATTAGGTTGAGTTGACCAATATCATGAATCAATGAGAGAACTAGCCAAGATCATGAATCAAAATCAATCTCTCGTTTATGAAGATGAACTAAATTGGGAATTTCGAGGACGAAATTCTCTTAAGAGGGGACGGTTTGTGAGGACCTATTTGCATAAAAGATGAAATTAGTAGCTAGCTACTAAAAATCGGTAGTTTTTAATTAATATAAGGTCACCTAATGATGTCACTCTCGAAACAAATAACGATATTAATTGATTTCATACAATAAACTAAAAGAAATGTGAGTCAATTGATTAAACCTATAAATTAAGTGGCTATTGAGGGAAAAATAAAAATTGACAAAACATCAACACATCTTACTCATCTCAGTCATTCTCTCCTGATGACAACACACGTTTGATGGGTCTCTTGTTGACAACCCACATACATTCATTAAACAAAGATTTGAGTAAAGAAATATGAAGAAGAAGAAAAAAAAATGGAAAGCTCTCTTACCTTCCTTTCTCTCTTCCACGCAGACACTCACAAACTTAGCACACTCATTTATACTTTGTAGTTCTGATTCTAAAATCCCTTGCGGCCCAAATTTTAATTAAATCAAACGGCCACCACTTCAAGCTTTTAAACCGCCACCATCAATAGTCTTGCCTTAGTTTTCATTCAATCTAGGCTAGAAAAACAGGGGAAAACATGAAAAGAAAGAAAGAGGAAGCTGAGAGAAAGGAGAGGAGAAAAAGATGCTTGAGGGGTTGGTCGATTATTGCATTCGGCCAATTATTGGGCAGCGGCGACAGGTTGGAAATCCTCGGGTGTGTTAGCAGCAACAGAGGTAAACATACTGAACATTCATTAGCCAATCTAAAATCTAAATTTAACGAATAATTGGTAAAGAAAGAGAATAACTGTTTAGCTATCTTCCTTCTTAAGTTGCATGTCATGGATAGATTGTAAGGATTGTTAGTCGCTTAGTTTTATTGCTAGTTTAGCAGTAGCTTAGAAATTATGGAACATAACAGGAGTTTAAAACTAAACATGATCTTATGACTAGGAACAAAAGGGAATTTTCAGATTCAAGCGCTGAATTTTGAGGCTTTGAATCTCTCTAATTGATGGCTATCTCTGTCCAAACTTTGATTGCTTTTGATTATCAAACTTCAAGGTTTATTGCCCAGTTAGTGGTCAGTTAATCGCCTACATGGATCTTCCAAATTTTTAGTAGAGATAAGTTATGTTTGTTGATTACGTTTCTGAAAATGCAACAGAAATCAGATTTGAACCCTCTGTTGTCAGTCATTTTTCTCATAGCTTCGGAACTCTTTTCTGGGATTTCTTTTCATGAATTTGTTTTTCATTCAGTGTAGTTTATCCAGGTTTTTACGGATTGCAAAATGGATTTGTAGATAGTCCGAAAATAGGATTTGAACATGATCACCATTTTCTGAAATTCTGTGTTGTGCTGCAGCTTTTGGAGATTCGTTTCTCCTCTTGACTAAACTGTTTTATGAAAATTCTTTACATGAAACTGTTCTTCATTCAGTCTACTTAGATGTGGTTTTTACGGATTCTAAAACGGACTTCTAATTTTTCCAGAAACCGCATTTGAACATGACATTATCGTTGCTGAAAATTGCAGAAAAAAAAAAAATCAGATTTGAACCCCTCTGTGGTCAGCCCTTTTTCTCATAGCTATGGAATTCTTTTTCGAGATTTCTTTTAACGAACATCTTCTCCATCCATTGTAGTATAACTCAGGTTTTATGGATTGCCAAAAGGAATTGCGGTTTAGCTGAAAACTCATTTTTCTATATGACATGTCCATTCTGAAAATTTCCTGAAACTTATCTGTAGCTGTTGTCTTCAGAGATCTGTTTCTCCCCTTTCATGAATTGTTTTTGGATATTCCTTTTGAAGAATCTCTTCTATATTCACTGACGTTTATTACAGATTTTACGGATTGTAAAATGGAGCTACAGATTGCCCGAAAATTGAATTTGAATTTGAATGACTGATTCTGGAATTTTCAAAATTTCAGCCCTGATGTGCTGTTTTGCAGATCCGTTTTCTTCCGGTTTCTGAATTGTTGTTCCTGATTTCTTCAGTCAGGACCCTTCCTTGTTTACCCTAGTTTATAAAGGTTTTGACGGCTTGTAAATCGGATCCTTGGTTTGACTAAAAATGTACTTCTAATATTACCTTTCATCATCAGTCTTGCTGAATTTTCAGAACCTTGAATGAGTTGCCGATTTGAGACTATGTTTTTTACTCTTTTTCTATAGGTATTTCATCTACTTCCATCCTTGTTTGTTGAAGTTTAAGCCATAACTTATGAACTTGAATGACGACACCTCAATTACTAGGAGATGCAGCTTAGAAATCAATTACTAGACAAGCATCATAGGAATATATAATTACAGCTAATTGTCTAGTTTTAGAATACTATGAAAGCATAACAATTTTAAATATTCCATTAACAGATTTTGTGGGCGGTCACAGTGAATTAAAGGGCAAAGGTGAGTATCTTCTCTCACACTGTGTATTGTAATCTTGTCTCCCTCTTTCAGTGCATGAATGTCGAGTGCTCGTGTGCTTGCGCTTTTTATGTGTTTTTGAATGAATTGCAAGCTTGGTGTTAATATTTGAACTTCTTGATATGTGAATGTCTTGTCACTGTTTGGCTGCATGCCAATTGAATTGAATTGCTTGTTACTAGTCGGTTGTGTATTTTATCACACCGAGAATCGCTACTGTCATGATCTGTCTTGAAAAGAATACTTGTGCATAAATTGCCATGAAATTGTTGAGACTTGGATGTGTACATTATCACACCAGTCTCGGGGCCCCGCTACCATAGATCGAATCCAACGGGTCGGCATTTGGCACAGACGTATGGATAGACTATGGATAGCTTTAGTAGGCATGCACGAGCTACGAGTACTTGACTGTTGTGGCCACTTGGAGTGACGGGTTATTGTTATTGGATTTGAAATGTAACTTGAACACCAATTGGGAATCTAACTTGGAAGACAACCCAAAAGACCACATAGGTCTTCGGCAGTCTCCAGTTAAGATCCACCCGTATCCTCATGAGAATATGTCAATGGCCTCAGATATGGTCATTTTTTATGTGCTAATGTGACTGAATGTTTATTTTTCAAATGCAATTCATCGCGTAGATAATGTTAGTCTAACAGTTATATTGATAGAACTTTGTAGACAATGTTAATAAATGAAAATGATGGATGAAAATGAACTGTGTGAATAACTGTATGTGCATGTGAATTGATTACCGTATGGAGTGTGAGAGACTGGGAGTTGTTGTTTGAAGTATTCACTGGGCTTTAAAGCTCATCCCATTATTTTTCTTCACAGGTTAGCAGGTTAGTTGAGTTAAGGAAAGAATAAATTGAATTGATTGCGAAGAGAAGCATTTGGCTTTTCTTTAGTCTAGCGCTTATTTGAACTTCAGAATTTGTAATAAATTTTAGAAACATCTTTATTGTAATTATTAGCCTTCCGCTGTTAAAAAAAAATCAGAAGTTTGAACATGTAATAATTTAATTAGTTCTGTTCCACAAGCCGTGGGCGAGAGATCGTCCGGCGGGCAGCTCATTTAGTCATCAAGCTCGATATTTTATCGAGCTAGACACTTGGGTCGTCACATAATTATGAAGAGTAAAGATGCCAAACCAATAGAGGAAGAATACACTAATATCTTTGTTTAAAAATAAGGGAGATATATAAAATTGCGCTAATTATAAGGGAATAAAGTTAATGTGTCATACAATGAAGTTGTGGGAAAGAGTGATAGGAACTAGGTTAAGACAAGAAACTAACATAATGAAAAGTCAATTTGGCTTTATGCCGGGAAGATTAACAATGAAAGCTATACACTTAATAAGAAGATTATGTGAACATTTTAATGAGAGAAAAGCAAGATTTGGATATGGTCTTTATTGATCTTGAAAAAACATATGATAGGGTTAATAGGGATATAATGTGAAGAGTGTTAGAAAAAAGGGGAGTGAGAGTGGGATATATAGAAACTATAAAAGACATGTATAATAATGTAACAACATGCGTGAGAACTTCAGTAGGGATTTCGGATGAATTCCCAATCACAGTTGTCTTGCATCAAGGGTCAGCATTGAGCCCATACCTTTTCGCTTTAGTAATTAATAAAAGTACTAAGCATTTACAAATAGCCATCTTCGATTGCATGTTGTTTGCGGATGACATAGTTTTAATAGATGAAATAAGGGATGAGGTAAATGCCAAGTTAGAGACTTGGAGGGAGGCATAGAATCTAAAGGTTTTACAATAAGTAGGGCTAAAACGAAATATATGGAATGCCATTTTTGTAATCGTAGGAGTAATAACTTGGTAAATGTTAAATTGGTGAACATGTAGTGAACACATCTAAAAGTTTTAAATACCTATGATCCATTATAGAGGAAAATGGAGGCATAGATAGAGATGTAATACACAGAATTCAAATCGGGTGGAACAAATGGCGAAGTGCGTCTACAATACTTTGTGATCGTAAAGTACCATTGAGTTTTAAAGGCAAGTTCTATTGAATGGCCATTCGACTGGTGATGCTTTACGGATCCGAGTGTTGGGCTACCAAATATGAAAATGAACAACAAATACGATAGCGGAAATGAGAATGTTAAGGTGGATGTGTGGGCACACTAGGTTAGATAGGATTAGAAACGAATGCATTAGAAATACGGTAGGGGTAGCTCCGATAGATGAGAAAATGAGAGAAACTCGTTTAAGGTGGTTTGGGCATGTGTGTAGGAGACCGGTGGAGGCACCGGTTAGGAGGGTAGAAATTATAGAATCAAGAACTCAAATTAAGAGGGGTAGGGGTAGACTGAAGAATACTTGGAAAGAAACCATAAGAAATGATTTGAAATATTTAAATTTGAGGGATGATTTATGTAATGATCGAGCATGATGGTGACATGTGATCCATATAGCCGACCCCATCTAGTGGGAAAAAGGACTGTTGTTGTTGTCTTTTCTGCATTTGTTGTGTATATCATTATCGTAATTAACCGATTGATATTTTGGGTTGTGTATGATTTAGGGTTTGATTTTTAAAGTAAATAACGTTTTGATTCATCATCTTTGCGATAGTTGCAACCAAATCTCCAATACATATATGACCGATTCAATTATTCTCCTCATGTTTGCAATAATCACAACCAAATCTCCAATACACACATGGTTCTAAGATTCAATTGGTGAACCCTACCACTTTGGGCATTCATAAGCTCATGCGCCTGTTTTGTATCTTAGGCAAATAAAACTTGCATAAACGAGTTAACCAAAATGAGCAAATTTATGTACCATTATTATAATTAAATTCGTTCAGTGTTTTAGGCAAATAAAACCAGCATAAACTATCATTTCAGTATCTTATTCACCCTAACGATTGCAAAAGCAACAAACAATATACTCTAACCATGGAAACTAAAAGGCCAAATCAATAACAAAAATGAGCAAGATTAAAAAAATATATATTTTAGCATCAATTGTTTCAATTCACACTGTCCCAACTCTCTAGTATAAAAGACATTCAAACAAATTTGATAGATTACGTGCAGTATCTCAGTCTCTTTTTTTTTTTGCTCAAATGAAGTCATAATGACCCCTTGCTTTCAAGCTTTCCTGATGAGAACAAACTCCTCGCCGGTAAACTAATGGTTCTAATTTCAACAGCTTTTTCTGCAACTCAGTGATAGAAAAACGAAGGCTATGAAAGGGAAGGAGTTTGGATCCAACAATGATCCGGATTCGTGGTCCTTCGGCCATCTAATTGTTGGTAAATTACAATTATCTCCCATAAAGTTTACTGAAACTATCAATTTGAGCTTAAAGTTTAAGAAACTAATACATACATTCCTCAGTCTTTCAAACCATCAAATTACAAAACGTGGCAGGAGCATTTGTTAAACCAAACGGCATCTGATAATGGATTATTTGTTATAGAAAAACATCACAATTAACCCTGAATTTAATAAGAAATTGGGGGTATTTCCTATTATTAGTGCATTCTACTTAATTGGTTTTTGTATTTTTATTAGGTTGGGGTTTGATTGAACTTTTGCTGAAAAATTGAGGCAAAAGGAACAAATTGTGGGCTGCTGATGCAATTTTTGCTGAGCTAGACGAAAAAGTACCTCCCAAGACAAAAAGTATCTTGCCATTAATGAGTATGTCTCTCATTTGAATTCTAAGAGGCATGCTTGTCTCTCAGCCGAAATTCTAGCCGCCCATGCTGATCAATGAGGATGATGCTGCCACTACTGGAAGAAGAGAAGAAGACCAGTCAATTTTGGATTCCAGGCACAAGGCATAGGGAGAATTAAACAATTCACAAGCATGGGAGGCTCCCTTGATTAAAGAACCGACTGCAAGACTCTATAAAAGGGGAACTTCACTCTCAGAAGAAAGGATCTCTCTCTGGTTCCCTTTCAGTTACCAAAAACACACAGAAAAACTCCAGGAAGAAGGCAAGAAGGAAGAAGGAGCAACACCCACTCAGTAAGGAAGCCAAGTTGAAGAACAGCCATCCCAGTTTCTGCTTCAGTTCCATGAGTGAACCCCTTCACTCTCAGGAGTGGCTCAGAATTGCACAAGTTTTTTTCTCGTCTCTGGATTGTTAGCTTGAACTTCGTTTATTATGCATACTTCTATGATGTCTGTTGATGTAGTAGATGTAGCATTAATCTGCATGAGTAGCTAAGCAATTTCTAGGGGTTATTCTCCTCAACCTATTGTTGTAGTTGTGTAATGTACTGGTTTTGTTCCATGTTTTGAAGTTGAAAGTTTTTCTACATTCATTTACTTGATCACTAAATTGAATGCATGCTAGAACTAAGGAAGATCTTGAAAGATAAACTTGGTTTGGATGGTTTCAACTTTAAATTATGACATAGAGGTAACAGTCTATGGTTTTAACTAAGATAGGAATATACTTAGTTAACATAAGCACATGAAGGCCTAAGAACTTAATGACTTTGTAACTGGAATCAATAATTGGAAAATAGATTGTTAAGGTTGCAAAGATGACTCTAGGAAAAATGGGAACTGACTTAGAGTTATAAGTGAGCTGAATGAACAAGAACTCAACCATTACAGTGCTAATAAAACAACTACAGCAGTAGGAAGAGGAGATGAACACCCCTGGCTCTCATTCCCCTGAGTGATTGTTTCCATTCCCCTGAGTGACACCTTGTCTTACTGGTAGTCTTGTTTTAACAACAAATTTGGTTATTAGCTGTCCTCGTGGGATTGACCTAGCTTCCATTATCTACAAAATTCATAATCCAAGCTAGCAATATTTTTGGTGAACTCAGCACGCACCCGAAAGTGGCGCCGTTGCCGGGGACGGTGTAAAACCTCCAAAAATTTGTTGTTTTTGTTTATTTGAACATATATAAAATTCTTTTCTGGTTACCCCACTAAGCTTCCAGTTTCTTTTCTTTGGTGTATAACTAGAAGGCACCAACGAAGTGAACCTGTTTTTGACCCAGAAATTGAAGCTACCATACGCAGAACCAAAGCAGCAAGAAGAAGGTAGAATTGGTTACAACAGAACAACCAAGAAGGTTCATCAAAAATGGCTAACCAAGGTGGTAACCCAGAGAACAATAGGAACCCTGGTGAGGATCAACAAAATCGACCAGAGAGATTGCTTAGAGATTTCTTTATTCCACAACAAGAAGAAGTCCAATCCCCTTTGCTGTTCCCTGACGTAGAGGCAACCAATTTTGAGTTAAAGCTACAGATGATCCAATGGACTCAATCAGCCTGCCCATTCCAAGGATTACCTCATGAAGATCCTAATGATCATATCCGAAGTTCCCTGCGTTTATGCAGTACTTTTAAAATTCAAGGCTTATCTAATGATGACATTAGACTGAGGTTATTCCCTTTTACTTTGCAGGATCACGCCCAAGCATGGTTCAATACATTACCCAACAATTCTATCTCCACTTGGGAAGAGTTAAGGCAATGCTTCCTGACAAAATTCTTTCCACCCGCAAAAGCTGCACAACTCAGAATAGCAATAATGAACTTCAAGCAGCATGGAACAGAAACACTCTATGAAGCATGGGAAAGAGTGAAGGAAATGATCAGGAAATGCCCTCAGCATGGTTTGGAAGAGCATCTCCAACTGAGCATCTTCTACAATGGGCTGCTACTAACTACAAGGGATTCCCTTGATGCTGCAGCTGGTGGTGTGTTTATGATGAAGCCGGTTGATGCAGCATGGCAGTTGCTTGACAATATGACCACCAACCATTCAAGGTGGCAATCTAATTCAAGGGCAAGTACAAAACAGCCAGGAGTGATGGAACTTGACCCCAGTACACACTTAAAAGCACAAATAGCTGTTATGATGAATGAAATGACAAAACTCAGGAGTGAGCTGTCCAAATCCAAGGCTGAGGTGTGTGTGTTATGTGATGGATCTCACAATTTGGACGACTGTCCCTCCAAAATAGAAGCTGTCCAGTTTGTCAGGCAGGGCAATGCTGGAGGATTCAACAACTTCAACTATTGGAGAAACCAACAGCAGCCTAACTGGAACAATGCACCACAACAAGGGAGCTATCAAAGGCCTACTCAACCCCCAGGATTTCACAGACAAGATGGTCAACCTCCCAACTATTAGAATCAACAGCGTTCTAACCAGCAATACATACCAAGGGAAGATGAACGGATTTCTGTACAAAATGCAATCAAGAATTTGGCGGTGTCTTGCAAAAGTTTGGAAAATCAGTTGGCCTAGATTGCAAAACAAAATGCTGAAAGGCCATCTGGAAGCCTGCCCAATGATACAGTTGTAAACCCCAAGGGGAATGACCAAGAGCAAGCAAAGGCTATCACACTCAGAAGTGGAAAACAACTCAATCAGCCAAGTGAAAAAGTCACTCCCGTGAGTGACCCTGCAGATAAAAATGAAACATTTTCTGAAAAAATATCTGATAATAATGATGTGGCTGAACAGGAGCAAACAACTGAAAACCCTGGAATGGAGGAAATTCAATTCCCAGCACCAATTAAGGAACCACAACAGCCAGCTCCAATTCCACCATATCCGGCGAGACAAAAGAAGGCCAAAATGGATGAAGGGCTCAACATGTTTATTCAAAACTTGGAAAGTATACATATTAATGTACCAGTTGTTGATGCACTTAAACAAATACCTAAATACTTCAAGTACTTGAAAGATTTGGTGGCCAATTAACCACAAGTGCACGACTCTACTTTTGTCACTCTAAATGAAGAATGTAGTGCAACTATTCTGAGAAAATTGCCACCTAAGCTAAAAGATCCGGGTAGTTTCACTCTTCCTTGTACTGTAGGAATCAGAGAATTTTCAAAAGCATTACTAGATCTTGGTGCAAGCATAAATCTCATGCCATTGTCTGTATTTAAATCACTTGATCTGGACAAATTTCTGGTACCTACTAACATGACCTTGCAGTTGGCAGATAGGTCATTGACCTACCCAAAGGGAATCTTACATGACGTTCTTGTGAAGGTTGGTAATTTCGTTTACCCAGCAGACTTTGTGGTTTTGGACATGGAAGAGGACAAGGATGTGTCCATTATCTTGGGGAGACCTTTTCGGGCAACAAGTGATGCAATCATTAAGGTGAAGAAGGGAGAAATCACACTGCACTTTGATGGAGAGGTGACCTTCAACATCTTCAAAACTATGAGATTTCCTGCTGAAGTTCATAACTGCTACATGGTAAGAAGTGTAGAAGTAGAAGAAGCAGTGACAGAAGAAATACTGCAAGATGATCCCCTCAAGCAACTCTTATGCCCAGAGAATAATGAGGAACAGGAAGGAGGGGAGGAGTACAGGATTACTTGCCTAAGCTACCTGAACCACTTCCCCAAGTGGCATCCTAAACAACAACCCTTTGAACTCTTAGACCTGACTAAGGAAGGAAGATGCCTCAAACCTTCAATTGAAGAACCACCTCATCTCGAACTTAATCCTCTGCCCTCACATTTAAAGTATGCCTATATTGGAGCAAGTAACACCTTACCTGTGATTATTTCTTCTATTCTTATAGGTACTGGAGAGGATAAATTGCTGAGAGTGCTGAGGTTGCACAAGGAAGCCATTGGTTGGTCAATTGCAGACATCAAGGGCATCAGTCCCTCCATATGTATGCACAAGATCCTACTTGAAGACGATAACAAGCCAACCATTGAAGGACAAAGAAGGCTCAACCCAGTCATGAAGGAAGTGGTGAAAAAGGAGGTTATCAAGCTGTTGGACGCTGGAATCATCTTCCCCATATCTGACACCAAGTGGGTGAGTCCAGTGCAGTGCGTGCCCAAGAAGGGAGGAATCACAGTGATAAAGAATGACCTCCAGGAGCTGATCCCTACAAGGCTGAACAATTCATGGAGCGTGTGCATGGACTACAGGAAGCTTAATAAAGCTACCAGAAAGGACCACTTTCCCCTTCCCTTTATTGATCAAATGCTACATAGATTGGCTGGATTCATGTATTATTGTTTCCTTGATGGCTTCTCAGGTTACAACCAGATTGCCATAGATCCTGATGATCAAGAAAAGATGAGTTTCACCTGCCCCTATGGCACATTTGCCTTCAAGAGAATGCCACTTGAACTGTGCAATGCACCGGCAACATTTCAAAGATGTATGATGGCCATTTTCTCTGATATGGTGGAAGACATAATTGAGATCTTTATGGACGACTTCTCGGTTTTTTGGTAAGTCGTTTGATGCATGCTTGGATAACCTTGGACTGATACTGAAGAGATGTGTAGAAGCCAACTTAGTCCTCAACTGGGAAAAAAGCCATTTTATGGTGACTGAAGGGATTGTCTTGGGACATAAGATCTCACAGGAAGGAATTGAAGTGGACAAGGCAAGGATTGAAGTCATAGAAAGGCTCAGCCCACCAACCACAGTCAAGGGAGTAAGGAGTTTCTTAGGCCATGCCGGTTTTTACAGGAGGTTCATTAAAGATTTTTCAAAAATTTCTAAACCCTTGTGTAACCTGCTTGAAAAGGACACTGCTTTTATTTAGAGATGAATCTTGTTTAAATGCATTCACTGAACTGAAAAAGAAACTCATCACTGCACCTGTGATCATCACACCTGATTGGTCACAACCTTTTGAACTAATGTGTGATGCTAGTGATTTTGCAGTTGGTGTTTTAATTGGACAGAGAAGGAACAAGGTGCTTGTGGTTTACTATGCTAGTAAAACCCTTAACCCTGCACAAATCAACTACACCACTACAGAGAAGGAAATGTTGGCAATTGTGTTTGCATTTGACAAATTCAGAGCTTATTTGCTAGGGATGAAAGTCATAGTCTATACAGACCATGCTGCCATCAGGCATTTGATCAATAAAAAAAAGTCTAAACCGAGGTTGATTAGATGGGTGTTGTTGTTGCAGGAATTCGATTTGGAGATAAGAGACAGAAAGGGTGTTGAAAATCAGGTAGCAAACCATCTGTCAAGACTTGAAGAAATTCCAGAAGACACAACTCCAATTTTAGAAAAATTCCCTGATGAGTCACTCTAGCGAGTGACAGGCACACTCATGGGAGTGACAGGTAACAGGCCTTGGTTTGCAGATTTTGCTAACTTTGTTGCTACTGGTGTTATTCCTCTAGATTTCATCCCTCAACAACGCAAGAGATTCTTGCATGATGCTCAACTCTACCTATGGGATGCACCCTAACTATTCAGAAGATGTGCAGACCAGTTGATAGAAGGTGTATTCCAGAATCTGAATTCACAGAAGTATTGCAAAAATGCCACAGTTCTCCCTATGGTGGACATTTCAACGGACAAAGAATGGCAATCAAGGTTCTGCAAGCTGGACTGTATTGGCCAACTCTGTTCAGAGATACACATGAATATGTCAAAAGCTGTGACACATGCCAAAGGACAGGAAACATTTCCTGGAAGAATGAGATGCCACAGCAGAACATGCTTGTAGTAGAACTGTTTGATGTATGGGTGATAGATTTCATGGGTCCTTTCGTGTCATCCTTTGGGAACTCCTACATCCTACTGGCATTGGACTACGTTTCAAGATGGATAGAAGCCGTAGCTGCAAGAAACGATGATTCCAAGACTGTTCTCCAGTTTCTAAGGAAAAATATTTTTGCCAGGTTTGGTACACCCAGGATGATACTCAGTGATGAAGGATCACACTTCTGTAACAAGTCATTTGCAGCCATGGTGAAGAAATATGGAATCGGGCACAAAATATAAACACCATACCACCCACAGTCAAACGGGCTAGCAGAAGTGTCAAACAGGGAAGTGAAAAAGAATCCTGGAAAAGGTTGTCAACGCTACTAGAAAGAATTGGTCCTCAAAGTTGGGTGAAGCTTTATGGGCATACAGAACAGCATACAAAACCCCCATTGGTATGTCTCTGTTCAAACTGGTCTATGGGAAAGCATGCCACTTGCCAGTGGAGTTGGAGCATAAGGCTTACTGGGCAATCAAGGAGCTGAATCTTGATCCAGGCAAAAGCAAGGAACTAAGGTTGATGCAATTGAATGAGCTGGAAAAATTCAAACTAGAAGCATATGAATCATCCAGACTTTATAAGGAAAAAACTAAGGCCTACCATGATCAGCACATTGTCAAGAAGGATCTGCAAGAAGGACAAGAAGTCATGCTGTTCAACTCTAGACTGAAATTCTTTCCAGGGAAGTTGAAGTCAAGATGGACCAGTCGCTACAGAATCAACAAGGTCCTAACTCAAGGAGTAGTGGAGATCATGAATCCACATAATGGCAACACCTTTTTGGTCAACGAGCAGGGATTAAAGCCATATCTTGGTTTAGAAAAGGGAAATAAGGGACAGGACAGTCATGTCCTTGATCTCAAGGAGCCTAACTGAGACTTTGTGAAAAGTCCGGCATGAGACTTAAAACCAATGCGCTTTATGGGAGGCAACCCATACGTTTTGCTTTTGTATGCTAACAATGTGCTATTCTAATTTTGCAGGAACGGACAACGTATTTGCCACCCCAACGGATTTCAGAAAGTGTAGCACAAAAGGCCTCAGGTAAACTCACTCCTAGGAGTGAAGAAGGTCACTCAGCCGAGTGAACCTACGGGAAAATAATTCTGTAAGTCTTCTAACCCTGACGTCACTCACACAAGTGGGACAATCCACTCGCCTGAGTAAGAACAATTGTACAACACTTTCTGCAAAAGCTCACCTTTTTTAGCTGTATTTATTGCTTAAGTTTGGGGGGGGGGGAGTTTTTCCAGAAATTTTCAAATTTTAATTTTAACCGCGTCCGCCTTTTTGAGTCACTCGAGTCAGCCACGACTTCCCAAAACTTTAACTGATGTGCATTAATTTACAACTCCTCCACTGCTTCGTCTTCTTCATCTTCTCCTTATTTCCAAAACCACCTCTTCAAATACCACTTCCCCGTGTGAACATACTGACAAATTCTCTGAGTTTTCAGGCAACTAAGGCAAAATTCAGATTCAATCAAAAACCCCTCTTTCAATTTGCCAATTCAACTTTTAGGGTTCGTACAAGATGTCACCGGCAAGGAGAAAGGTTGCTGCCCGCAAAAATACTTCAAATACAAGAAGACGGATATCCTCTTCCTCATCCTCGTCCTCTCCTGAAAGGCAAAGAATGCCCACCCCACCACCATCCCCTGTCAGAGAACCTACTCCATCGCCGCCTCCACAACCACCAAGGGCCCTGCAAGAACAAGCCCTCAATGCCATCACCGACGAGTGGGAGCCCAGGCTATTCCCGAGAAAGAAGGCTTGGGACTTCTTTCTAAAACACATCAAGCGAAAAATCATTACAGAAAGGGGAATAGGTGAGGATGGTGAAGCGTTCGCCTACATCAAACGCTATGGGTAGGAGGTGTTTTCAAGGCCCCTTGTCCGGCCCCGGCTCCAGATTGTGCAGGAATTTTACGGCAATTTCTCCACCGCCCCCAGAGATGGAGTCTTTGTCAGAGGAATCTCAGTCAATTGTAGCCGAAGCCATCAGGGCCATGTAGAAGTTACCAAGAGTCAGCACTGATTACAAGGAAACCCTTGCTGCCCTGCATCCGAATCAACCATTGGAGCAAGCAATTCTATCCAGACTGGCAAAACAAGGCACAGAGTGGGAGAAGCATGATCAGGACAACCCCCTGGGATTCTATGCTAATGCCCTGCAAATGCCCGATCTGAATCTATGACACCATTTCATTTGCTACAACCTGATGCCCACAACCTACACTTCCAAGGTCACCTATGAACAAGCCATGATACTGTATGCAATCGTCACAAACACGCCACTGGATGCGGCATCAGTAATCAGGGATCAACTCATCCGATGTATCACTGATCCCAACGTGAAGTGCTGGTACTTCCCTGTGATGATTACAATGCTTTGCAAGAGGGCAGGGGTGACTTTTCCACACACAGACGCAGAGAGCAGCTTGCAGCATCCCTTGAGGATGCATAAGTTGGACCAGAAACCCCCAGGTACCTCATCCTCAGGACAAGCAACATCCACTCCCACTCCGGCTGGACAGTTGAGGCAGAGGGATTTCAACAAACAGACTAGGTTCATCCTGGATTATGTCCACCAATGCCAGATGAGGACTGAGAAATTCTTACAGGAAATGCACAAGTGCATTGGATGCCCTGAAAATTGCCCACTGCCGCATGATCCACCAGCCCATCCACTCCATGGCATGCCTCAATGAACACTCAGGGAAGTGTTGTTCTAATGCCCTTAATCAGCAATTTATTTTTTTTTCTGTTAAAAATGATTATTTTTTTCTTAATTTCTGTGTTTTTCTTTGTTTTCTGTTTGATGTGTGTTGCCGGGTTGGTTTTGTTAAGCATTGAGGGCAATGCTTAGAATAAGTTTGGGGGAGTAGTAGAGTAGTTTGTGGTCAGGTCAAGTGTCATTTAGGTCCCTTAGGTTCATTTCTAGATCGAGTCTGTAAAATCTCTCTTAAAAATGAAATAAAATGAAAAATTTTCTAAGGAGCTGTCAACAGTCTAGGATGATAATGGTTTTGTAAAAGTTTTGCTAAAACACTTTTGATACTGAGTCTGATGCATGAAGGAAAGAATGGCTAACACTCACTCACACACATGAACAATGCCACTCGTGGAAGTGACTGCCTAGAACATAAAGTTTAAAAATTTGGCATGACTAATCCACTGTTGTGAGTTGTATCTAGTTTTGAGCTACAAATAGATGAGAGATGCCGTAAATCTGAGACTTCCCTTGTGGTATCCATTCACAGCATGTCTATCATCTAAAAAAAAAAAAAATTTAGAGAATGGATCAACTGAAACCTTAGGGGTAACAGCAAGGAACCACCACAAAAAGTTCCAAACTGATTGGAGTAATAAGGGTTGAGGTATAAGGCAGTGGAGAGATAAGGATGAATAACACCCCTGTTAGGTTGGTCCATCTACATTCCTATGAAGTGAAAAAAAACAGGCAGAAAGGCTGTGCAGGAAGTCCATGACTGAAGTCTCAGTAGGTAAATCGAGTCGAAGTAACTTGGGCAAGACCAGATCACAAGAATGACCACCAAAAGTTTAACCGGTTAACTTAGAATGGATTGGTAGGTTTGGCATGAACTAACACTTGTGGCATATATATTCTAATTCCATGTGAAGGTTGGTTGTTTGACTCTAGATTGCAGAAAGATTTGGTATCCTTAAGTGATGTTTTCTTCACTTGAATCTGAGACAAAAGATTAACAGCTCCTATCCAGTTTGTGTTTATGGTTGTTGCTATCTTCAGTGTCACCTGCCTGAGTGAAAATCCTCACTCAGGGGAGTAAGTCAGTCTTCAGTCATTTTGACAATGTTGTTTTCCCCTGTTTCTTATGTGCAATTCTGTAAGTGCCAACAAGAGTTTAGTTGTTTTGCTTGAGGACAAGCAATTCTTCCAGTTTGGGGGAGTTGATAATGGATTATTTGTTACAGAAAAGCATTACAATTAACTCTGAATTTAGTAAGAAATTGGGGGTATTTCCTATTATTAGTGCATTCTACTTAACTGGTTTTCGTATTTTTATTAGGTTGGGGTTTGATTGAACAATTGCTGAAAAATTGAGGCCAAAGGAACAAATTGTGGGCTGCTGATGCAATTTTTGCTGAGCTGGACGAAAAAGTACCTCCCAAGACAAAAAGCATCTTGCCATTAATGAGTATGTCTCTCATTTGAATTCCAAGAGGCATGCTTGTCTCTCAGCCGAAATTCCAGCCACCCCTGCTGATCAATGAGGATGATGCTGCCACTACTGGAAGAAGAGAAGAAGACTAGTCAATTTTGGATTCCAGGCATAAGGCATAGGGAGAATTAAACAATTCACAAGCATGGGAGGCTCCCTTGATTAAAGAACCGCCTGCAAGGCTCTATAAAAGAGGAACTTCACTCTCAGAACAAAGGATCTCTATCTGGTTACCCTTTCAGTTGCCAAAAACACACAGAAAAACTCTAAGAAGAAGGCAAAAAGGAAGAAGGAGCAACACCCACTCAGTAAGGAAGCTAAGTTGAAGAATAGCCATCCCAATTTCTGCTTCAGTTCCATGAGTGAACCCCTTCACTCTCAGGAGAGGCTCAGAACTACACAAGCTTTTTTCTCGTCTCTTGATTGTTAGCTTGAACTTCATTTATTATGCATACTTCTATGATGTTTGTTGATGTAGTAGATGTAGCATTAATCTGCATGAGTAGCTAAGCAACTTCCAGGGGTTATTCTCCTCAACCTATGTTGTAGTTGTGTAATGCACTAGTTCTGTTCCATGTTTTGAAGTTGAAAGTTTTTCTACATTCATTTACTTGATCACTAAATTGAATGCATGCTAGATTTAAGGGAGATCTGGAAAGATAAACTTGGTTTGGATTATTTCAACTTTAACTTATGACATAGAGGTAACAACCTATAGTTTTTAACTAAGATAGGAATATACTTAGTTAACATAAGCATTAATGAAGGCCTAAGAATTTAATGACTTTGTAACTGGAATCAATCATTGGAAAATAGATTGTTAAGGTTGCAAAGATGACTCTAGGAAAAATGGGAACTGACTTAGAGTTATAAGTGAGCTGAATAAACAAGAACTCAACCATTACAGTGCTAATAAAACAACTACAGTAGTAGGAAGAGGAGATGAACACCCCTGGCTCTCATTCCCCTGAGTGGTTGTTTCCATTCCCCTGAGTGACATCTTGTCTGACTGGTAGTCTTATTTTAACAACAAATTTGGTTATTAGCTGTCCTCGTGGGATCGACCTAGCTTCCATTATCTACAAAATTGATAATCCAAGCTAGTAATATTTTTTATGAACTCGGCACGTACCAGCATCACAAGAAACTCAAAGGAACTATACCTGGTTACCACAGTGGTTTTCTCCTCATCACCCTCAGCAATCCAAACTTGCCAATATCCAGCCTGTAGGTGGATCTCTGTGAAGATCCGGCCCTTAACCAATAGATCAAAGAAGTCATATGTATTTGGTACTTGTTACTTGTTCTTGATGGTGATCTTATTCAGTGCCCCGTAATCCACACAAAATCTCAAAGAACCGTCTGCCTTCTTCTGAAATAAAGTAGGGGCACAATAAGGAGCTTTAGACGGTTTCATCAACCTACCTTCCAGCAATTCATCTAACTGGTGCGTCAATTCAATATGTTCAGCAGGGGATATCCGATAAGGAGCTTGTGCCGATGATCTAGCTCCAGGGATCAACTCAATGCGATGATTCGTTGCCCGTCTGGGAGGCAACTTCTTGGGTAATTTTGGGGGCATCACATAACCAATTCATCAAGTAAATCAGCAACTGACTGAGGAACATCCTGGAACACATCCGGTTTCACTTCAATCAGCACGACCAAGAAAGTTTGTTTACCTCGCTTCTAGCCCGTTTCCACTTGTATTTCCGACAGGATTCCCTTACCCTTATCACCACCCGACTTCTTTCCAACACTTGAACATTGCACAAACATGGGACACTTGTCATCAACGATCATGATTCCGTCCAAATGTGGAATTGGGAAGGCTTTGTTCACA
Organism: Oldenlandia corymbosa var. corymbosa; assembly: GCA_949775105.1. Lineage (NCBI taxonomy): Eukaryota > Viridiplantae > Streptophyta > Magnoliopsida > Gentianales > Rubiaceae > Oldenlandia > Oldenlandia corymbosa. The sequence goes on from OX459123.1 coordinate 7,119,842, forward strand.
TACATCCACTCCTTCCCAAGAATGATGTCAAAGTTTTCATGGCTTCTCTCAACCATGACATTACACAAACCAGTCTAACCATCAATAGTAATATTAAAGTTCACACGACCAAGAGCGGACTCCGCCTCAACGTTAACTTTTTTGATCTTACTATTATGGCTCTCAATCTTTAGCTTCAACCGATTCACCTTGCACTCGCTCATGAAACTATGAGTTGCACCACAATCACACATAGGCAACACTTCAAGGCCGTTAAGACAACCTTTTATATACATTAATGAATTCTAAATATCAGGGGCTCTAACCCCACTAATAGTACACGACAACTTAAAGCATCCCCTCTTTTTCTCAGATTTCCCATCCGACGACACGGTCTTGCTTTCAGCCACAACCTTCTTCTTACCCTTTGATAGGACTTCCCATCTTTGTTCCCTTTATCCTTCTTAGTTTGTTTCTGATTACCAGCAGAACTGGACGAAGTCTTGTAGTCCACCAACTTTTCGGCAGCAGCAACAGCTTGGGATAAACTCTGCACCCCTTGCCGATTCAACTCCGTCTGAGCCCAATACTGCAAGCCCTGCATGAAATTGAAGAGGTTGTCTTGTTCTGACATATCCTTGACATCCAGCAACAGAGAATTGAATTCTCTCACATAATCACTGACAGATCCCGGCTGCTTCAACTTTCGAAGGGACTCTCTAGCAACACACAACAGATTAGTAGGAAGAAAATGAGTCTTTAACTCACCTTTCATGTCAGCCCATGTCACAATGTTAGCGACAGTCTCGTCTTCACACTGAGTTTGCCACCACTACTTTCATCCCCAAAAAGATACATAGCAGCAACATCAACTTTCACTTGTTCCGTCACAACCTTTGTGGTCTTAAAGTACTGGTCCATGTCCCATAGGAAATTCTCCAACTCCTTGGAACTACGAGCACGACCAAAGGACCTGGCTTCCAGCACTTTAAACTTCTCACCCAGAAACTGATCATTCCCAGCCGAAGAAGATGAAGAAGAGGCCAAAGCCTGCTTCAACAAAGCCACATCCTCAACCAAAGTTTTAAGACAACCAGTTCTTCTTCAACATCGGCCCTGGACACCTTGCTATCCACACTACTGGTCAAGACAGCAACATCCTTCTTAAGGGACTCAATCAAGATGTCAAACGAAGCATAGTCAGAAGAGGTTGAAGGTTGATTCGAGATCCTCATCTCCAGATCCGCAAGTTTAGCCGACACATCTTCAATCAAACTTCGGCAACTGGTAATTATTCGGAATAAACTGAAATTCTGATCCAGTTCAAATTATCATTTGCATACCCTAATTGACAGTTTTCAAGCGTTCCACCCATTCTGTGACCGTTCCTTGCGTGTTCACCATGATGAAACATGATAGGAAAGAAAGCGATACCAATCAGAGCAACACAACAGAAAACGAAGGTCACCAGAGAGTGAATCTAAGATTCCTTCTATAACTACCAAACCCCATAAATGGGCTCTGATACTAAGTTGTTACACCCCCATTAACCGTCTATGGATTCCTAGGTTGTGAGTACCTTGATCCAATGCTCACAACTCACTTTGTAAGTAGTAGAAACCTTGCATAAAGTAAAAGAGCAAGGCAAGCAACAGATTTACAAATAAAAACTCAACCTCATGTTATTAACTTGCAACACAAGGAAAATATACCAAGACTTGCTCAGCACAATTCCCAAATCTCTCATATGGGTTGCTGGCTAAGTCAAATCTAAGATATATACAAGGGATGATAGTTATAACTGCCCACGAAATTCAGGAAAACATGGGTACAAAGCCAGCATACAAAAAGGTAACGGCCGGTAAACCGCCTAGGCCACCTGTCCCTAGAAAACTCAGTCCCGTTCCTTGCCAACAGCATTGAAAACCCGGGACTACACCAAGAAGCAGCCCAATTAGCCATGCACCAAGATTTCACTACCCGGTTCCACCCGTTCCCGCAAATCCCCCCTCACCCGACCGAATTCCCACAAAGTCCCAGCCATTCTTGAGATCGTACAAGCCTGTCTTTCCAAACTCGGAAACCAGCAAGCCGATGCCTCCAAATCCAGCAACAACATTCCGTTCTAGTCCAACTGAAGAGCCAACCCGACAGAACAAGGGACCAGCATCACCTGGAACTTGTTTTCCCGCATCAAATGCATGCCGGCTGCATGTAAAATGCGGACTAAGGATTTACGTGTCTGACAGCAAGCTACCAGACTTCCCTCAATTTAGATTTAGCATCCTAGCCTCAGTTTAATCCGCCAACTCCCCTTTTCCCAAAAGGTTTAAGGTTACTTCAAACCATTACCCTCTCGATTCGAGTCTAAGATAATGCGTAGGGGTGCCTTAATCCTCTTCATAAATGTAAGAACTACCACATCATATATAGTTAACAAGCAAGTCACTTTACACATACATTTATTTTGTTTTTTAATCAACAGAAGGTTGGGATGTTTTTCAGGCTCCAGTTAGCTCAAAAAAACTCAAGGGGTGTACCCATGAGGTAAATTTTTGAGCTAGCCAATGCCATATAGTATAATGCACCCAAGGGGTCTACCCAAGGGATGAACATATATACTATATGGTTCCCTAGTTCCACCCCTCTTATTTTATTAATTTCTAGAAAAAAGACGGAAGAGTTTTTGTCTAACCCTTATACGAAGCCTTATACAGCTAGTTACGTAAATAAGGAAAGGACGATAGATCTAGAATCAAAACTCCTCTTACATAACAAAGAAGTAAAGCAAAACCGCTATAAGTAATAGAGACCCCACTTGAAGCTTGTTTTGCTAAACAATCAGCAACTGTATTGCCCTCTCTATAAATATGAGTTACAAGAAACTTGCTCCGGCCAATAAGTGAGCACATCTCGACCATTTTTGTATAAAACCTCCATGGGAAACCTGCTTGCCTACTCAAAATGCTAGAGAGCATTAGATTATCAGTTTGAATTACTACATTTGAAAGCTTTAGAAGCTCGCATCTTCGTAGCCCACATAGGATGCCGAAAATCTCCGCCTTTAAGAAATCACCATCTCCCAAATAACCACTCTCTCCATATACTAATTTGCCTCCTTGCCCACAAATAACAAATCCATAACCAACTCCACTAGTATTAGAGGCATCCGAATTCAAAACATAAGAGTTAGAATCTGGGGGGATCCATCTAACTACTTTTGGACTCCTTTTAAGAACCCGAGACAAGTTTAATCGAAAAAGATTAGAAATAAATGAATTTTTAGCATCTCCTACCACTTTCATTCTATGCACACAAACCAAGTCTTTTACCTAATTTTGGATGGAGAAAATCACCGAATTCAGAGTTGGCTTGATACCTTCGAATATTGCCTTGTTTCTTGCCTTCCAAACTTCCGAAAGAATAAAAATAGGAAACAAGTTGTACAAAGTCTTTTTAGCCGAGGTAAAGGAGCCCTTGCGCCACCACCTATTCAGCAACCCCAACAAAGTGGCATTCCCCCGACCATCCTTGTCCATAACAAGGCCAAAGTGATCCCAAATAGCTTAGATGAAGCTACAACTATAAAATCAATAATACAATTCATCACTGTGTTGGCTACAAAGAAGACACATAGAGGGCCTTGTTAGAATTCCAAAAGCACTAATAATTTCAGGGAAAGGAAGTAAACCATTTCGCAATCTCCAGAAAGAGAAAGGAATGCGCGACGGGACATAGTTGTGCCACATATGCTTGAAAATAGAATCCACATGCTGCCTTTTTCTAAGAGTTTCATAGGCTGATTTAACCAAGAATTGACCTTGAGGAGTTTGTTGCCAAACAAGAACATCATCATCATTCGAAAAATCCAATTCAAACCCTTCCAAAAAAGCAAAGTTCAAAGGACTTAAGAAACCTTGCAAAGCCGACAAGTATAAATTCTTATTGTCCACAAAATCCCAGAAAGATCCGGCCATGGGGGCTGATCGTGAGGATGGTCCCAAATAACTCCATTCGGACCGCAATTATCAAACCATCTCCTCCCCGGACAATTACCATAGAAAAGGCAACTGCACTTTCACCAACTTTCATAACCCTAGCCCAAGAGGTTTTCTCCTTGGCCGCTTGAGACAATGAGAGAAGGAAAGAACTCCAAATTCCTTTTTTGTTCTTCATCTTCCACCATAATTTAGATGTAAGGGCTGCTATGACATCATTAAAGCTTCTCAACCCAAGGCCATTTTCGTGAACCGGGAATGTAACCCTTTCCCGAGAATGCCAATGTCGTTTCTTGACATCACTTGATCCTTCCCAAAGGAACTTTTGGCAGCGGGCTTCCATCTCTTTAATAACCGACTTAGGTGGTGGAATTGCCGAAAACACATGAATTGGTATAGAGCATAAGACATACCGAATAATCATTAACCGCCCTCCCGGAGACAACAACTTGTTCTTCCATTAAAAAGCCGGCACCCCAAATATATAAAAGGAAATACTCCTTTCTGCATGCCCAACGTTCTCTTTATCACTTCAACTCTTCGAGAACTACATTTTTCCGAAACAACAAACAAACTTTTACTCCTGCTGATTTTTTGTCCCGTAGCTTCTTCATATTGCTCAAAGAACAAGTTAAGCCTTCGCAACGATCTTTGAAGCCCTTTAGAAAAAAATAATCAAATCATCTACAAAGCACAAATGAGAAATCACCATAGAACCCGCAGGGGTTCCATAAGCAGCAATTTTACGCTCCACCACAAAAGCTTTCAATCTCCTGGTTAGAACCTCCGAGACAATAATGAACTAGTAAAGTGACAAAGGACTTCCAGGAGATGCTTGAAAGAAACAAAATGGACTTCCATTTATCAAAACTAAAAACCAACTATTTTGAAGGTTATTCATGATCAACTTCACAAAAGGTGGTGAAAATCCAAACTTCAATGAAATAGACTCAAGAAAACTCCATTTCTCCCTATCAAATGCTTTCATCATATCAACTTTCAAAACAATATTACTTCCCTTCGCCTTGTGATTTATGAACTGACACAAGTCATAAGCTAACAAGACATAATCAATAATATCTCTACCAGCAAAAAAAACCGATTGCTCCTCAGAAACTAACTTTGGCAAGACAATCTTCAAACGTTGAGTTAAAACTTTGCTAAAAACCTTGTTCAAAAAATTGCAAAGACTAATGGGATGGATGTCCGAGAAGGTACTTACAGTTTGCTTTTCAGGTAGCAAAGTGATCAAGGTACTAGCAATGGCTCGTGGAATAGGCACCCCAAGCATAAATTCTTTGCATGCTAACCATAAATCACCCGAAACAATGTTCCAACAGCTTCTATAAAAGGCTCCATTGAAACCGTCTACACCCGGTGCACTCACCTCATTCAAGTTGAAAACAGCCTCTTTGACTTCCTTTAGTGATATTGGACGTAAAAGAACCTCATGATCATCAGCCCCTAAGATAGAAGGAATTGCAAAAAAACATCGTGGACAGCCACCCCTGAGACGTCATGACTATCTTCGTCTTTCGAAAGCTCTTGGAAGAATCCGGCTGCCTCTATTCCTATTGCATCCAAATCATTTAGCATGATTCCATCCCTATCTTAAATTTTATGAATATTTTCTCTCAGGCGTTTCTTTCTCAACGAAGCATGGAAATAAGAAGTGTTTGCATCACCCTCTTTTAACCACTTAACACGAACTTTTTGTCCCAAGAAATCTTCATGCTCTTTGAGCCGCAACAGCAACAAAGTTTTAGCATTATGCAAATTCGATCTATCCTCTTCAGAGCCGGAGAAATCATATTGACTTTCTAAATGTTGCACCTTGGCCTCCGCTTCCTTCAAATTTGCAAAAACATCTCCAAAACTAGTTCTATTCCACTCCTTGAGCCTCAGCTTAAGCTTTCACAATTTAAGAGAGAATGATATCATTCCAAAAGCATCAATCGGTTGTTCCCACTTTTCCTTAACCACCTCAAGAAAATCCGATCTACAAAGCCACATTTGTTGAAACCGAAAAACTCTTGGCTTAGAAACACCTTGCACTTCAAACATATGCAACATAGGGCTATGATCGGATGTTGTTCTATTCATATTATTGATAGAGTTAACTTGGAAGAGATCTTGCCATTCCACCTAAAAAAGAATCGTATCCAATTTCTTGCTCACCTAACCTGTTTGCTTTGTTCCCCCCATGTAAACTCCTCACCAATAGCCGGTATTTCCATCAAATCATAAGCTTGGATGCACGCATTAAAGTCTTCCACTGCAGCATGATCTTCAACCGAGACTCCATTATATTCTTCAAGGCTTCTAATTACATTAAAATTCCCACATACCATCCATGGAGCCCCCGGATTCCACCTTCTAAAAAACTTCCAAACTCCTCCAAAGATAACACCTTCCCACCTTTGTTGATTTTGCATAAACAGCCGACAATAGATAGGAACGCGAAACCGAAGGATGTTTTATCTCAAAATGCAACACTTGCTCATCATCTTTCAAAAAAGAGACATCAAATTCAGACATACAAAGTATCCAAATTTTGCTATTATTTGAAGTAAAAGCAGCATGAAAATGGAATTCTCGCCTTATTTCATCCAATTTATTGACTGGAAGCAAAGGCTACAAATAACCAAAAAACGAACATTATAAGTCCGAAGTAAAGTCCTCAATCGTCGCTATGACGCTTGACTTTTAATACCTCGGATATTCCATGTGATTTGACTTATCATTGGAAAAAATATCATGGGAGACTCAATTCAAACGGGCAGAGCGCTGCAAAACCAAACCAACCTGTGACCTTGCCCGTTCCTCCTTGGATTTGCGGCCACGTTTCTTGGTCACCGAGAAATCACCCCGGACATCCCCATGCACCAAGACATCATCCTTTTCCCCTTCCAAACAGCTACTTTCATCATTCTTTTCATCATCAGAGCAATCACCACGCAGGCCAATTTCATTATCGTCGGAGAATGTATGCAGTAATGCAAGCAAAGAAATAATCGCTAGGGCGCGCGATTCATTATTAACAATAGGCCGAGATGAATCCTCCACCTCTTTCTGGGGGATTCCTTGACATAAATTGATTCAATCAAGTCATCATTAGAGCCTATTTTATCATCAATCTCCACTATCGACGAGAGAACTGAGAAGCGATTCTTCTCCGCAACTTCAGGTGCGCTAGGGTTTTCAGCGCTAACAGAGTGGGGCTTTTGTTGCGGATTTTTGGATTTCATGGGGGCATCTTCTGAGGAATTGGCAGCTTCAGTGTCGAAATATCTGCCAAAATGGTTGCCTTCTCCTTGACAGAAAGGCCTGACGTCAAAGCATTAAGATTTGGACGATCTTCAGGAACAACAAAATCATGCGCGGTCGTACCCTGTGACTTAGGGTTTGTCGCACCCTGCGTAATAGGGTTTACCATAATCTGCTTTTGAGTTTTTCGCTGGAGCTTAGCAGCGTTACCTTGCAATGATGAACCCTGCTTATTAACTCCATCGATAGCCTTTGAAGGAGCTTTCTTCTTTCTGTCCAATAGCTTTTGAAGGCCAACTCGACAATCATGTTTCTTATGGCCGATTTTATTACATTTTGTGCAATAATCCGAGATATGTTCATATGAAAAAAATCTGATCATGCTTTTTCCCTTTCTTTCCCACCTTGACAGACTTAGGAAACTCCTTGGTAAAAGTCAACTTCAACACAAAAACAAGCTACTGAAGGCCTTGTCATATTTAGTGTAGGCGCATCCACCTTCAATGACTTCCCAATCGTAGTTGCCATTGAAAATATAACCTCCGGATTTAAGAATTCAATCGGGAGATCAAAAAGAGAAACCCAAATTGGCACAATTGGGGGATCTTCCTCATACTTGAAACCCGGTCTCAATTTGAGGATTCGCATAGAGAATCCGGCAATATTCCATAAAGTTCTAATCCAGCATCTTTGATAATCCTCCTCCCTTTCAAAGCGAATGAGAACATGTCTAGGGTGGAGCTACCAATTGATCATTGGTGTGGAGCTACCAATTGATCATATTCTTCATCTTTATATTCCAAAACTGGCGCACCATCGATGAATCTGACTTCTTTGAGTAACGAACCCTTGGACAATGGATTATCCATGGGTTTTTGAAAAAAACTTGTAAATATGCACAGAGGACCAGTGGGGACCTCCCCTGCTTGATCTCCGGTCATGAGGACCGAGAACAAGGCTGAGAAGAATTCCGGCCAATGATGTAGAAAGAGGCGAGAGAAAAAAGTTTTTAGAGAAAAAGTTTCATGGTATATGCTTATAGGACACATGCAACTAAACCTTACTTAATGTTTATTCTAAATATGTAGCCAAAGTGCATAAAAATGTAGGGTATTCAAGTAAACACGCATCTCTCTAGGCAGTTTGACCTTTAACACAATTGTAGATATCAAATTAATTTCATCGTTGGCTTTATTAAAAACTTGACCAAAATCTTTTTTTTTTTCAAAATTTTCTTTTTTTTTTTTCCAAAATCTTTATGTTTTTTTTGTTCTTTTTCCAGAGGAGAGTTTGAGTTCATAACCTGAGAACGCATTATTTCCCAAAAAATAAGTTATCCTCCCGAACTTGAAACAGACAGTGTCCTCACTGGTCTAATTTAAGCACATAGGAAAAAAGAAATAACAACTAACCACATGGAATAAGGCATGCAAGAAAGAAGTAGCACATGATATTTGGATTAATTGCACAAAAGAAAACAATCATCACCAGCATAAGCCAAAGTTAAACCTGAAGCAAACAAATGAATTTAAGTTGACACATTCTCCAGAAGCTAAAAATCCAAATTTAAATTATAGAAGAGAACAAGGGAGAGGTACTGCCCTGAAAGTTTTTTTTTTTTTTTGGCTGCCCGGGAGGGAGAAAATCCACCGAGGTACTAAAAGCTTCAAAGTTAAAAGGCGGCTGGTGCTTTCTCCTTTGCTTCTAGCTGCTTCTGCTGTTCGTCCGGCTGCTGATTGCGTCCGTTTGCGCTGCTCTTTCTTCTGATGGCGTGGATGATGATGGTGAAGCGAGAAGTGGTGGCTGGTGGCAAAGTATGATAATCATGGGGTTATGGTGACGAAGAAAGAAAGATGGAGTGATGGTGCGTGAATGGTGGAGAAGCTGATGGTGAAAGGTTCTTTTGGTGATTGGGTTTGTAATGAGAGACGTAGAGTAGTGGTGAGGTTTTAGTGTGGAGGGAGGCTGGTTTTATGCGTGGATGGTGGAAGGGTTTTGGTGTGTGGGGTTTCAGTCGGGGATGATGATGCTGATTAAGGTGAGTTGATGCTTAGAAGGTGATGGGGTTGTAGGCGTGGAGATGGAGTGATGAGGGGATGGTCTGCGGCTGTGATGTTTTGATGGGGAAGGAAGAGAAAAGAGACAGGCAGCAGGGTTAAGGGGTTTCTTTTTAATAAAAATAGAATAAAAGGATTGAATTTGGTGTGGGCAAACCGGGATGGAGGTCATTTTGCTGGAATTTCTTGTCTCCATTCAATCAGTTTCGTTTCGGGCCGGAACGACTCCTCTTTGCTGGAATTTTGGTGTCCTCCCTTAATAAAGTTTCGTGCGGGCACATGAGAATGGCTTTACTTTGCTGAAAATTTTTCTTCAATGACCTCCATCCCGGTTTGCCCACACCAAAAATCAACTCATCCTCCTCTAGCTCCAAAAACAGAACCGAACAAAGCACAACACGTGATCACGTGGTACTTCGCCCCACCTATACAAATTCGAAACAAAATAGACAAAGAAGATTAACAACTCAACTAAAACTAAAATTCAAAAAGCCAAAAAAACTAACAAACATTAAAAATAAAATACAAAAAAATTGGGTTACCTTCCAATAAGCGCTCGTTTAAGATCATTGAGCCCGACCCCTGCCTAATTATTCCGGAGCAGGAACAATTTTGGAGAGAATGAAATCTTGATCAAAACAAATCAATATATGCTTATGGTCGAGCATTCCTAATGAAAAATCTCCTTTAAACCCTAGTTTTTTGAAACTGAGTCCACAAATATTCCATTGACGGCCTTCCCTTAGAAAATTTTCCTATGAGCGCAAGTTTGAATAGTCCCGCCAATTTACTATCTTCTTCCTTCGTTAACAAAAAGGGGGTTCACTTTGTAAACAGTTGGGTTGAACTGGATGAAAGATTTTTCACGGTTTGCCAATTCCTTTTTAACTCTCACCAATATATTTGAATGCTGCTTTAATGAAACGTCCTTGCTCTCCCCGTACCATATAACCTCAACCTGCCTCTCCTGGAGCTCCTATTGCGGAGCCATCGGAATTCAAAAAAAACTCCACATTCTGGTAGTTTTCAACATAATGATATGACATTCTTAGATTTTGGCCCCAAAATTGTAACTCTAAAAATGCTTTCCACTTCCTTCTCTCAAGCATGGATCTAGCTCGTAAGTTTTGAACATATATAACCCTTGCCAAACTGGACTGGACTTCTTGAATAATAAAATTCGAAGAGAAACTCGCACCTTCAATAATACATTTATTTCGGCTTTTCCAAATCTCCCATAAAATGAAAGCCGACAATATTCTTATAGCAACATGTTTCACTGATTTGTTATGCCCGGCTTTTCCAAACCTGCATGAAAAGAGCACAAAAAACCAAGCGAAGAAGCAAAAATATTCCAAACCTTCCGGATTTGCGGACAGTCCATGAACACGTGAACTATACTGTCTTCGGCCTCTTTAAAACAAGGACAATAAGAACGATGTAACTTGAACCCCATTTTCTGCATAACCTCAGGAAAAGGAACAAGATTATTATGCAATTTCCATAAGAAAAATGAAACTTTGATGGGGATAAATTTGTTCCACAAATTCTCCATTATCGGCACACTTTGCCTTTTTTTCCGAATTTCCAAATATACAGTTGATAATTTAAACTCTCCATCAATGGATGGCTTCCAAATTCGCCTATCTTCTCCTTTTTAAAAGAATAAATGATTGGTACTGGGAAAAAATGACAAGGAAATGATCTCATTCATCCATTATTAAAACTTTCCAAACATGATTTATGCATTTAAGGTTAGGGTATAATTAAGATCTTGTCACATCATTCCTTATTATTTTTCGTTGTCATTTTTTTATTGTACCTACACTACTCTTCTGAAAATTGGAGTTGCATATTCTCCAAAATCGGAAACACACCTGCAGCTGCAATAAACTAGAACATTCAGTTAGATAAAAAAAATTTTGCTCAAAAAATTCCTTTACTTGAAGATCCGCAAAAGGTGGTTTGCTCAACCAATGTGTTGCCCAAATTTGTCCAATTTCCAACCAAGCATCGAACTAGAATGAAACCTTTCCTCTAGCTAAGATGATCTTTGTCCGTATACTTGCAAAGCTATCAAATTTCAGCACCCGATTCCAGCTTGTTCGTTGCTTTGAAGCATCCGACAAAGAATGGATAAATCACGCCGAAATGCCTTTGTTGTTCTTCCATTTCCAACATAGTTTTACTGAAAAAGCGTCCACATTGTCCTGCAATTTCCGAATTCCTATCCTGTTTTCTGAAGTAGGAAATGTGACAAATTTCCAAGCTTTCCAATGCCGTTTCTCAACGTACTCATAACTTCCCCATAGAAAAGATTGACATTTTCGTTCCAGCTCCTTAACGACTTCCTTTGGAGGCTCAATTGCTGCTATAGTGTGCATAGGAATTGCTGAAAGTACATGCCGGATCAAAATTAAAGGCCTACCGGTGGATAACATTTTATTCTTCCAACTCAACAATCGAGTATCAAAGGAATCCAGTAGGTGCTGAAAATAAATTGACCATTTCCTCCCCTGAAAAATATGGCAGCCAAGACATGAAAAAAGGAAAATTTCCTCTCGGCATTTGAAGATTTCTATTGACCGTTTCAATTTGGGGCTGCGAGGTTTTTTCTAAAGCTAAAAAGAAGTTTTTTTGCTTGTTCATTTTTTGACTCGAAACTGCCTCATATTCTGAAAAGAAAGCATTTATGTTCTCCATTGATCTCTTTAAACCCTTGGTGAATATTATTAGGTCATTCGCAAAATAAAGATGTGAAGACACAACCGAACTAGATGAGATGTTATATTTTGCAATTCTTCCACAATCCACATAAGCTTTAAGTCCCTTTATTAGAGCTTCCGAGACCAAAATAAAGAGATATCGAGAGAGCGGGTCTACTTGCTTAACGCTTCTTGAAGTTTGAAAATAACCTGCTGGACTTTCATTGATGAGAATTGAGAACCAACCCCATGTAAGATTATTCATCACCAAGGATACAAATCTGCCATGAAAACCGAACTTCTCCAATACATTTTTAAGAAAATTCCATGATACTCAATCAAAGGCCTTCATCATGTTAATTTTCAATATTAGATTTCCACCTCTTGTTTTTTTATCAAGAAACACATAGATCTTGAGTAAGTACCAGAGTGTCCATAATGTCCCTGCCAGAGAGAAAGGTTGATTGTTCTTCTAAGATTATACTTGGTAGCATCTTTTTTTTTTTTTTGTTTCTTCGTCATTTTCTTAGTAAAATTGTAGCATCAATTTTACACAGATACTGTTTTCTACACAAATAAATATCATTTTTATTGAGTGGTTATTTGTATGAATATCTAAATATTGTCTATGTACTTAATATCTTAGAACCGCTTCATAGAAGTAGATCTAAACACCCGATGTGCAACACACGGGTAAGTAGTATATATAGAGCATTTAGAATTTGATTTGTAATTAAACTCTTAACAGTTTTTCTTAATAAACTATTTTTACAAACTATATCTATTTTTTTTTAGCAAAAATATATTTACATATCATTAAAAATAGATGGTAATTTTTTTATTTAGGTTAAAAAATTGTAATGATAACTTAATAAACTATATCTAGATTAAAAAAATCTAGATAAGACTATAGATTAACAAACTAACTTATTGTTTTGTTTTTTAAAAAATATTAAATTCTTAAAAAATTTATTAAAAAATAGCTATATCTATGAAACCGTTAACTGATTATCTTAAGAAACTATCTAAACTTATTTATATATGAAAAAACAAAAAAGATTATCTTTACCAGACTATATTCACATCTCTTTTTAAAGAGTATGGTTTCATTTTTCTTGGTTAAAAAAACCAAATATTGTAAATACTATCATAAAAAATTATATTTAAATTTAAAGAAATCGTTATATGATTATATTTAATTTGACAAACATATTATGTATAGATTTAAGAAATACATTTAAAGGTTAAAAAATTATAAGATTTTTTAACACACTGTATTCACATATCCTTAAAAATATATATGGTTAATAATTTGAACCCTTTAATAAACTATATATAATTTTTTGGAAAAAAATATAATATTACCATTAAATTACCACTATAAATAAATAACATTCTTAACAAACTAGGTATAAGTTAAAAAGTGGATAAGACTACTAAATAATAATAAATGGATAAGATTATTACTAATATAAGGTTGTAAATAGGTAAAATTGAGTCGTCTTTTATCTAATAAGACTTTCCTTTTTTTTTTTTTACTACTACATCAATAAAAATAAGGTAATTCGGCTAAAAAATGTTGCTTACCTGCACATTAATGTATCAAGTGTTTTGGGATGTTTACTTCTGAATATTCTGAAATTTAACACGGCCAAGTTTGTTGAGGTAATAAAAAAGTTGAGTTCAGATGTTGATTAGATCTCTTCAAAAAGAACGAGTATCTTAACCGAACCGGTTAAAAAATTTTATTGTTTAAAATTTAAATTATTTAAGTTATTTAGATGAGGATTTTCAAAAGACTCCTAATATATTAGAAGTAAAAATAAGACAGGATCACAATATTAAAAATCCAGTCTTAATCCTCATTCCAACCAACTGTTTCTTTCTTAAAAAAAATTAAAAAACTATAATATATCGATTCAGTTATTTTAGATATAAATCTAGTTAAATATATTTATTTTTTAAAATTGTAAAAAGAGCGAATGAGGAGTTGGTTCAGTGTAAAACCTCCTTTGCTCCAAGAATAGGTTATGAGTTTAATCCCCCACTCCAACAAAAATTAAGGGTTGACTCTCATCTTGCATATTGGCACCTTTAAGGGCTTGTGATGCTTAACCTGTTAATGAATCCCTGATTTCGCACCCAAACTTGTCATTCCGGACTTGCTTAGGGTGGTTTACCTCCCACTGTTATTTGCAGGCTATTACAGTGGGTGTGGGTTTACCTATTTCTGGTGAAGTTCTCGGCGTTACAAAAAATAATATAAAAAGATTAAATTAAAAATTTACATAAAAAACTTACACCATCTAATTAATAAGTATTTGCCAATTCAAATTTTACTTGCTCATAATTTTGTGCCAAACATGCAGAAAACGTTCTGTATATATGTAAATGATTAGTAAACTGTTCAGTGGTGATATGACATCTTGCCAACTTGAAACATGAAAAAACGTTTTTATATAATAGGTAGATATCACTGATATCACTAGGAAAGAAAAGGCTTGGGATTTAGAGGTTAGAGACCAGCATCATCATATGAACTGATCGGGGATAAAAATGTATTCCTAAGCCTCCGTTTATAGTAAAAATCATATTTTAAACATTGATGTAATATGATTAACCTATCCTCATACTGTAATTGTGTGATAGACTGGACACTTGTTTCTATTTGAAGAAAAAAGGAGAGAAAAAAAAAAAAAAAAAAGAAGAAGAAGAAGAAGAAGAGGCAAGCTTTCACAAAACTGCCGCGAGTTACAGAGATTGCCTTGAACCGAGATTACCTTGAGTTTAATTTTGTAAGAGACTATTTATGACTTCTTATTACTTGTCCGGGTGACTTGCAAAAGCATTTTCATCCTCTGCCAGATGTATTAGTATAATGTTTCAAGGACTTCCATTTGTTAAACCAAAAAACAAATCAAATCACACAATGTGATATTTTTAAAGCTTAAGGAAGCTCTCATGGACAGGAAGATTGTTGTAAATGCAGAGTCGACGCGTTGCATTTCTCACACAGCTCAATATTACAATTCTTTTCAAGGAAATACAGCTAAACAACTTATGAGTAACCTTTAAAAGACAACATACAAAGAAAGGCGCCCCATCCAGACTAAATTACAAGATCCCTAACATACATGAAGCTCCATAGCTGGTGCTGCCGACTAGTATATCATCTACTCGTAATGTATCACAATTACCAGCCAGGTAAACAATGACCCACTACGGGTAAACAAGAAACAGATTTGAGAATCAGGAAATCCTATACCAAAAAATGATACTTGCTCCAGTCACAAAGCTGTTGCTGCAGTAATGGCAGCAGCTAAACTAACCAAGAAAGCATTTTATAGGGAGTGTTCTTGAACAGTAAAGCCAAAGGAAACTAGCTTGACCAGACTAAGGGGGAAAAAAAAAACCTCAAATCAGGCAGCAATCTTAGCTAACTGTTTAGAAGGCGCGGTTTCCTGAGGCTGCAGCGAAAAAACAAGCCAATCATTACGAACAAACATCAAGGAGGATGATAAAGACTCCATCTTATTAGTAATGCAGAGGTAAACATCAGAGAGGTCTAACTTTAACTTTATATGCATGTGATAAAGGCCACGAAAGTAATTGAAAAAGCAGTTAAGTCCAGAAATGAACTTCAGGTCGTATAGGTTGTAACAAATTTACGGTGATAGGGTAAAGATTGGAAGTTCTATAGGGAATGTAAAAATGTGATAAATGGCAAACCATACACAACATTCAACAATTCCAAAAACTGAAATCACAATTTCCATTTTTTCTCAAAGATATACGGTTATAACTTAAAAACAATCGGTGTAGGTGTGGGGATGGATGCTCAGGAAAAATTAGAAATCATTCGAGGTCTTACAGGAGCCAATTCCTCCTCATGCTTAGGAATAAAGGCTGTATCTACTTTCCCGTTTTTGAAGTCCTGTAACATATCCAACAAGACAATAGAGGTTCTTGGTTAGATTTGATAACACCAGCTAAGTATTAGCGGGAAAACTATTACACCAAATTTTACCTACCTCAACATCCAGGATAAGTTTGTGGTATTCGATCGTAGTGGGCACCCCTGAGAATAGAAGAAATATCATTTCAGAACTCAAACAAATAAGAGTGACAGAGTCTACTACCACTAGTAGGATTTCCCAAAACACCAGGAAGAAAACTTTGGTTGTCAAACTAAGTTTAAATTAAAAAACAATGAAGGGGGTAGGTAAAGGAAAGAGATGAGTGATTATACAAATAAAAGTCAAGGAAAAAGTAGATAATTCAGTTATGGAACTAGACATTACATGCAAGACATGAAAAAAGAAAAAGATTAAATAGCAAAGCCGTTTTGAACAGTAAAAAGTAATATTTTGGCCACGTCGAATGCAAAGATCAGGTCAGACTTAGGTTAGAATCCCACCAAAATGTCCTCACCTGTAATAATGGTGTCATCGAGAGCCCTTTTCATTCGCTCAATTGCTCTCTCCCTTGTCGGAGCCCATACGATAAGCTACGTTGATGTCAAGAAACAGTATATTACATATCACTAAAGATATAATCAAGGGGAATAAGAAATGCAATGGAGAGTTGAATGTTTGATAATTGGGCATAACGAGTATAATGCAGACCGAGCTTGGGAGTATACAATAGGCATGTGAGAAATATCCAGCAATGAAAGTCAATGAACTAAAATGATAGTTGTGCACTGAATCAAAGGCATCAAGTGTTTCCAGTAGGTAGTACATTGTCCATCATTGCAATTTCAGATTGCTATAAATTTACGACATGTATATCATTTAGCATATTTCGAATCAATTCCTGGGAGTCAAGGACCTTTATAATCTAGTAATCCAATCTTAGAATCAATAAATACTTAAGCATAACTGACATTTTCCATTCATTCTCACTTCTACAGCTTCAACTTCAAGTTGTTGGAAGGACATCGTACCATATTAGACTTTTGGTTGTTATGCTCCCTGTGCTAGGTTTTCATTACATTTCAAAGTATATGATTCTGAATTTCAGTTCAGATGCATAGAAGCTCCCAATGGATGTTGCACATTTATGATAACCTTAGAAGTTCAGCAATGAAAAAGTGCACGATGCATTATTTACTTTGTGCTACTGTAGTCCTTTTGCAGTCTAAATAATAGAAAAGTGAAAACTAAGATTCAGAGCATCTAACATCTAATTTTTATAGCAGTATCCATCATCAGAAAAGCACCAACATGTTAGAAAAAGCAACTTGAGGAAAGGATGCAGGGGCCTATCAATTGTGACCATTCTGCATAACATCTGTAGTTACTAACCTTTCCAAGCAAGGAATCATAACTTGGTGGAACCACATAATCAGGATAAACATGACTGTCCATACGTACAAATGGACCTCCAGCTGGCAAGTAAGCTGTTATTCTCCCTGTTTTCAGCAAAATAAGATAAGTTTCCGAAAGTTCAATCATACAGGTGTTCATCTAACCTCTGCTAGGCACACTTTCTCACAGGAGAAATCAGAAGTTTTTACAGACAGAAATTTTTGAGCATATGAACCGAAATGGATGATTGCCGGACATCCGATCATGTGCAAATAGAATATGCTCAAAAACAAGTATGGAAACATCTCATACGCAACTAACCTGGCCCTGGCCTGAAGTTTTTGAAAGCATCTTCTGCATTGATACGGCATTCAATAGAGTGTCCTCTCAGTACAATATCTTCCTGTTGCGACAGGGAATAATAATTAGCACAGAAAAAGATCAGATCATGCATTTATTAAGAGCATTTTATAAACATAATTTCACCTGTTTGTAACGCAATTTCTCTCCCATAGCCACTCGAATTTGTTCTTCAATCAGGTCAACAGAGGAAATCATTTCTGTCACTGGATGTTCAACCTAAGATTTTCAAAGATTTAGAAGAGATGACTGACATTCTTAAACAACAAAAAATCTGCGTGAACTTTGTTCCATGGATCTACGGCCACCTCTCACCTGAATTCGAGTATTCATCTCCATGAAGTAGAAGGAACCCCTTTCATCCAAAAGGAACTCAATGGTACCAACCCCGATATAACCAATAGATGCTGCAGCAGCAACTGCTGCATCACCCATTGCTTTACGCAATTCTGGTGTTAATGCAGGAGATGGAGCTTCTTCCAACAACTTCTGGTTTCTTCTCTGCAAGAAACACATTTAGGTACTTGAATATTTCTCCCCAAATAACTCTGATACAAGTTCATTAACCTATTGAAAAGAAGGTCATGCAGAAGAAATCGTGATTGTCAAAGTACCTGAATACTGCAATCACGCTCACCAAAGTGCACAACATTGCCGTATTTATCAGCCAAAACCTGTGAAACCAAAAGCCACCGGAATGTGACAGGTATATATAAGAAATATAAGTAAACTGCACTGTATGACAGCTAGTTTACCTATGCTATATTGTGAATTAGTACGAAAAAAGGGAGTAGAAATGTAATACACTTCATAAATTATAGAGGCATAGCAAAGATAACTTAGGCAGAAAGTGAATTTACAGAAAAAATGCCATTCATATGCTTCCGTTGAGATGGACATCTTAGTTTACTTCCGAAACACACAAATATGATTATGATCGGCCAGTGGAGAAGTTCTACAAATCATCTAAAGATCATAGATAATGTTGTTTATAAAAATTGGTGTTACAATAAATCTAAAAAAGTCATTCAGAAGTCAATCAACGTGCTGTGGTCTGCCACAAGCGAAGATTCAACGCGGATTTTATTTTACAAGGCATCATCACATCTACAAGCAGGCTACTCGAAATAAGTGTCAAACACAGGATCAGCCAGTAATAAAACCAAAGAATAAAACTCAATCTTCATTCAGCTGGGCTGCTAAAAAACCAAATCATGGCGATTTATGCGTATGCATGCTTATTACATACAAAACAAACTACCCACTCATGATACCTGGAATTCAATGTGCCTTGGGTTCTGAATGTACTTCTCCAAATAAACTCCATCATTCCCAAAAGCAGCTGCTGCCTCACTCTTAGCTTGCTGTCAGAATCAAGAAAATGAAAGTTCAGTAGAGGACTTCTATTGTATTGTTATTACTATCCAAACCAGACAAGGATGCATTGAAATTCAGTAACCAACAAATGCAATAGACATTCTTTCATGTATGCCAGAATTCAATTTAAAAAAAAAAAAAAGGGATGTCAAGCATGTTATACTAGGGGAACAAAAAGGTACCTGCAACAACTTCACAAATTCATCAGGCTCTTTAGCTAGCCGCATTCCACGTCCTCCACCACCAGCTGTAGCCTTCAAATACAACAGATCCAGACATAAGCTCAAAGGATATCATGCATTTTCTGTACATTTTATCGAGCATAAATATCATATCACCATTAACAGGCTAGCTATGCTAACTGAAGTCAAAATCACGGACAATACTTACATGTTTTAAGTAATAAGGTTATCCAACACTAAATGACTTCTAGGGAGCCAAACAAAGAACACTGTTAAATTTGCATTTTCATTCATTGTTAACAGAGCAAACACTATGGATTTTACGTTTCTTAATAATGCAATGAGGCAATCATGAATAGTAGATGTAAATCTGACAACTTTTCCTGTATCTACAAATCAAATTCCACTAAACAAATTTTGGCCAAAGTTTTCCATATTTGTGCATGTGGCTAAAATAAATATACCCATACCTTGATCATTACTGGGTATCCTATCTCTTCAGCAAGCCTTACAGCTTCTTCGGTACTCTACAAAACACACAAATGAAGAGTACCAGGTAAGCCCAAAAGCGTAAGACCTTATTCAAATAAGTTTCATTTCTATATCTCTAATCATTGAAAGTAATACCTGCAATAAACCGTCACTTCCTGGCACAGTTGGAACACCAGCATTCTTCATTGTTTCCCTGGCTGTTGATTTGTCACCCATGACTCGGATACTGTCAGGCTGCACGATTTTAGAATCAAATATAATGATTTTGAAACAGATCAATATGCTTTTACGAAGCAGCTTGTGTCTAGATGCAGTCTTAAAATTGGGCTACAGAACTGAAATATCCAAACAAAATGCTAACAGATAAGCTATGATCAAGATTAATGTCAGCCAAGTATCAGCCCAATAAGTGGCTTTTTTTTCCCGTAAACCCAAATGAGTGGTTTTCATTCATTCACATTTAAGCTTTCTGTATTTCACTGTGCAAATGGAACTCCATATAAGTGTGGCTCTGCCCAAAGTGAATGAATTTTTGAAAGGCCTGATCGTCATCTAAAATGCAAGACGAAGCAATTTTCTCTAACACAACTGGAGAGATTTAAGAGTCGCTATTCAGGCAACATGGTATCAGGTGTTGACGACATATTCATACAGAATCCACTAAATAATAATATTGTAACTCATAAAGCAAGCAGGAATGTACATCAGACATGATTATTAAATTATAGAAACAATCAGAAAGCTTAAGGGATTAAAAGCTTTTATCAATGATAGCGAAATATATCATATGTTTTAAAATATTACTTTCATTTGTTTACGAAGAATGGTGAAGGTGCCTCTCCAGGACAACTTTAGTTCAACCATATGTGCTTGATGCTTATTTAGAGTCATAAGATTTATTCTATCTAAGAGTCATTTATTAATTTGAATACTTGGTACATCCATGGATAAAATTTGAGCAGTCACAAACGAGGTATAGAACTAGCTCGTGGAACAAGCTCTCATATTATGGCAAAAATATTTAGTTCGTGTTTCATCGTTCAAACAACTTACATTTGGCCCGATAAAATTGATTCCATGTTCTCGGCACATCTCAACAAAAGTAGCATTCTCAGCAAGGAAACCATATCCTGGATGAAGCATTGTGCATCCACGACTAATGGCAGCAGACAAGACGTTTGGAATCAGCAGGTACCTGCAAGAACGTCAAGGAAATAAATGAAGGGGTCACAATCAGTAACATCTAGAGAGAATTAGAAGCATTGAACATTGGGGAAGTGAAAAGATAAAGAAGCTGAAGGTGGCGCCCAAACTTAAGAAACATGACAATCCCATGCAACAATGCTGATATCATCTCTCATAGATTGCTTACCTACTTTTAGTTACTAAACACTTCTGTTGATTAACCTTCACATTTCTAATTCCCTAAACATCTGTCTAGAGCCTAAATTCAGTGGTTCTCGCATATTATTCCTTCTAATACCTAAAGTAACCATTTATCTCCTAGAATCCAAATGATTTCCTCTTCCATTTTCAAGAATTATCTTCTGATGTATGAGTACATTATGCCATTTTCATATGTCCTTGCAAAGTAGATATCAAACAAAAATAAATTGTGGAAAATGCAACTTAAGGGCATCAATAGGATCCTATTTACGCTTCAAAAGAACACACAAAACAACTCCTGGAATAAATGTAATTAGCAAGTGTCAGGATGTATTCTTCACACAATTCACATATTAAACAAAGATTATAAAATTATTTCAAACTTCTAACAAAACTTTCTCTGGCCAATAGTCACCACCAAGAGATCAAATTCTAACTAAACCTTCTCCACATAAGCAGTTATTTACGTCCACCATTAGGTAAGCATGACTATCAATCAGCCTACAGTACTAAGAAGTCGAACAAACCTTCTACTCTAATCAAGCTATCACAAATTAACATCTAGCTGACAACCTAGCTCTCTCTGAGAGAATAAATCCACAACAGCTGATTGCTTTCTTTGGTAGCTCAACTGTGTTTAGGTTTTTACTCGGTAACAACGTACAATATTAATAGATGTTGGTGGTCGTTGAAGCTAGGTGAGAGTTCTTTCTTCCTTCATAGAAATCAGATTCATCAACTCATCAGATCTATGGGTGTTACCCAAGATCCAGGTGGCTGATCATGGTTAATTTGGACATGAATATTAATTAGACAGCTTAGCAAGTGCAAGAAGATCAATGGTAGAGACATCCTTAGTTTCGTAATCTAAATTCTGCCTCAACTTCCGTTAGTTACAATACGCATTTTCTATGGAATGTAGTTAGACAGTAACCATACAATAAAAAGTTAAGGAATTTGCTTAAGTCAATCAGAAAAGCCTTATCTAAGATCAAAAGGAAGTTCTGAATGATAAGTTTATAGCGATATTCAAGGATTACATGAGCAACTAGAACATCAACTGTTCGCTTCAGCCTTGAATCTGACAATCCAAATTATCCATTGAGTAAACTACAAAACGGAAACATGCGTCGACATTGACTCTATAGTGAATTCTATGTAGCAGTGCTCTTGTTTGTTTTTCCATGACATAATTATAATAAGGACAAGACAAATACGAATTTTAAACATACGACAGAAGTTCGAATGCTTTTTATAAACTTATTTCTAACTTTAGAAGTTGAGGACTGGAAAAATGATAACAAATTTGAACTTATAATGAAGTATGTACAACAGAAGTAAACTTATAATAAACTAGTCATTGTAATACATGTACAGAAAAACAAAAGGAAACACAAAACGACTTAGCCAACACGCAAGAATAAGCAAGTGAAATATCCCAAAACAAAAATAAATAAATAAATTAAAACAAAACACGCAGGCATAAACACACGCACGTGCATACACGCACGCACACACACGCGCGCGCGCGCACGCGCATGCACTTTTGAATAACCCTTTCTGTCTATAGAAGCAGAGGGTACAACTCAAATATGACATCAAAATCGCATGCTTCTTCTTTCCATATTCTAAATATGCAGGGTTGTAGCACATTAAGCTAACAAAACACAGCAATGAGACAGGACATTACCACAGTCGAGATGAGCAATGCAGCATGTAACAATCGATTTGAATACCGAATTCCAGTAGCTATAACTAGCATCTTAAGTGACTATGAGAAACAGAGTGCAAGATGTTTCAAATGACCATCAAGCTAATTATTGTATGCTTATAGCTTAGGCTTGCTAAAGCAGGAAAGAAAGGTGACTAACTCATTAGCCACTAACATAAGACATATTAAAACGAATGTTTAGTAACTTACGATTGACTACTTGGAGCTTCACCAATACAAACTGATTCATCTGCCAGTTTAACATGTAGAGCATCTTTATCTATAGTAGAGTAAACAGCCACGCAAGGAATTCCCATCTCATGTGCAGTTCTGATGACACGGACAGCAATTTCTCCCCTATTTGCAATGAGGATTTTATCAGCACGACATGTGGCGGCTAATGCTCCACCATGTTTACCAGATTTAGATGCCAGCCTAGAAGATCGAGCACTCTGTCGAGGGTACTGCACCTTCTTTCCTACCATAAAGCTACATTGCGAACTCCTTATTCCGCTCGTTGGCCCGGTAATTAATCCCTAACAGAGAGTAGTCAGCAACTTAAAGGAGTAAACCATGAAAACAAATATGATAAAGTACAACAGACTGGTAGAAAGCGGTTCATATTCTTATTATTCATAAATTTGCCCATTTTATACTCATCCTTGGAGCAAAACAAGTAATGCTACTTGGAGAAGGTTCAAATACAAAAGAAAGCCACATGTGCTAAGTTATTGTCTTTCACAATGCATACATTTTGAACAATATTCAACTCTCCCACTTGTTATATAAATTAAAACTTAGAAAATAGTCATTTCGGGTTCACTTTGGCAAAAAAATCATCTTTGACTCCTGGAAATCACATAAGAGTTTTCTAATCTACATTTAAAACTGAACATTGTCTTTCAATAACTAATCAAAAAAGTAGATTCAAGTTGTCCGGTCCATCAGCATAACTTAAAAATAAAAAACAGAAGGCAAGAGCCATTGCAAAAGAATGCAGCTTTAATAAACAGGTGACGAAATTCTAGATAAACATGCAAAAACAACGATTTCAGCTCAACATCCAAAACCGGAAGAGAAGATACAAACTTGAAATACATACAGCATGTGGGTCTCAGTTAACTTTCAATCACAACGGCTGAAATCTGAAACGAACCCGTCAAACAAAACCTCCGGATTCCTGACTAAAATGCAATATCGGAAAAAGAAAAGAGTGAACACTTACTGGAGCAGGGCGAGTAGTGGAGCAAAGGGATTTACAGCAAACAGAGGCCATGGCTGCAGAATCCATTCCAGAGATCAATCAACAATTGAAAGCCTCTCTCCTCTTCTATTCTTACAATCAATACAAAAAAAAAAAAACAAATACAAGTTAAGAAATTGGCCGAATGGGAGAATATCGTAATATGGAATCTGGGATGAGAAATCAATGTAAGAACAACCTGGAAATGCAATATATGCGGTTGAAGAACCAGAAGGAAATGCTGGAGAGGAGAGGAAATTGCGAATAATTTAGGTGAGAATGTAGTTGGATTTGAGGAGAATTGGTGTCGATGAGAACGAGGTTCTTCTTTGTAGTTAAGAGCGAAGAGTAATTTAAAGCTTTGTTTCCCACAACAATTACAAGAGTAGACGTATTGAATGGTCCGCCAAATGGGTCACATACTTTTCCGGGCCTAATATTGGATCAGCGGGTAAAAAGTAAATCCAAATTTTCTTTGATTTTTGTTTTTTTAACACTGTAAATATTTTATGGAAGAAAGACAAAAACTCATACCACACTTTTCTTACGGGGACAATTGCGCCCCTTGACTGCCATTCGACAGCATAGTTGACCCCTCTGAGAATAAAAATGATAAGAAATATGTGTGTAATAGCAAAAATATCCTTTTCGCCAAAAAATAAATTTTTTGATCTATATTTTATCTTTTTTTAATGGCTTATTTTGTTTAACAACTCATTGAAGAATTTATTTCACAATAACAATATTCGCTGATATTTGTTAGGAACAATTTTTTAAAAAAATTAATTTTAGTAAAAAATTAATTTATTATGGTTGACTTTTGTTTTCCAAAAAGGATATAATTTATGCCAAAAAATATCATATTTCAACATTACTCATGTTTTGAATTTGTCCATTGTTATGAAAACCAATGGTTTTTATTATAATATTTCTTTTTTCAAAAAAATTAATTTTTTAATAAAAATTGGTAAATGTCTTATCCTTAAATAAATCTTGTGACGATTTGTTGAACAAAATAGGTTTTTTAAAAAAGGTAGAATTTGTCCATAAAAAAATTTATTTTAGGTGAAGAGGGTATTTTAGTCATTACATACATATTTTTTTGTCATTTTTGCCCTCAAGGGGGTCAATTATGCCGTTGTCTAACGGTCAAGGAGGGTAATTGTTCTTATAGGAAAAGTGACGATACTATTAGTCTTTAAGACATAACTGGGGAATTTTTGTCCCTTTTTCATATTTATTTGCTTGGATAGAGTATTTAGATTCAAATTTCCTATCAAAATTGCACTATTGACATCCATTATTTATACAAAGCAAAATTTCAGCAAAAGAATCAAATAAATAAATAACTAAGTAAATAGTTTGCTCTAAGATGCCTTTCTCCTTATCCGTTCTGGTCTTTTTGCATTGATAAGTTCTAATTTTTATCACTCTTTGTACCTCTTGAGATATATCTTCCACTGTTTTCTGTTGAATGTTAAATGTCCTGCCACTCCTTTCCTCCCATAAACAGCAGATGCAAGTCACGATAACTGCATGCAGTATTTGCTTCTTTAGCCTTACCTTTCTCCATATAAACTGTAGTTCCTTTCTCCATTTCCATTGTCTCACACTGGATATCCTTACGCCCATCATTCTTAACCTTCTTTATCAATTCAGAAGAAAAATCTTATTCAAAGAACAAATGATCAATTGATTCATCATGCACTCCACATAAGCAGCACCTTATGTCCTGTACAAGAAGACTCATTTGGATCATATTGTCCTGAGTCAAAACTCTACCCTTCCAAATAAGCTATGTGATGAAAGCATGCTTAGGAAGATTAAGTCTTGACCAAATCAGATGGGCATCAGCCATTCTTTCACTTGGTTTTTGTAACCATAACACCCTGAGGTGATGGTGTGTCTTCCCTTCTTATTGCTTAGCCATTTCCCACAATCAAAACCCCTTTTTGCTTTATCTCTTATCTTAATTATCTGCTTCCAGTGCCAAACTGTTATCATCTTTTCCTTGTACTTCCCAGATACTTTGATTTCTTAAATACACTTCATGTGTCCATCTGACCTATAAATTGTCTTTTTTACTTTAAAGTGATATGCTTATATTTTACCTATTTATTATATCCTTAATTTGTGATTTTTGCAATATATTTTGAGTACAAATATGCTATTTATGTGATTTTATCTTTAATTGTAGGAATTGCACTCAAATGACGAATTGTTGAAGTTTTGAGCTAAAATCGAATTAAAAGCAACTCAATGGGAAAAAATTAAAGATTGGAGCAATTGATGGGGAGGAAATTAATGAGTTTAGAGAATTGGAGGGCCAATGATGCAATTTTAGATTGTTTAATTAAGTTTTTGGAAAATTGGCCGAGAAGGTTATGGTTATGCGGCCGATTTGGGATTGGAATTGGATAAGAATTTTAATCCCGATATTAATTGGGAAACAAGTTTTCTTGTTCTTCAAGGAGTACGGTTTAGCCGGAAGCCTATAAAAGGAAGATTAGGGATTTATTTTTACAACAGAACTGAACCGAAACTTGACCGAAAACCACCGAACCCTACACCTCCATCACCATCTTCTCCGCCTTCCTCATAAACACCACACCATCCCAGCCCCAACGCCACGCAACAGCCTCCTTCACCGGCAGCATCATCACCGCCGCTTTGCTTCCATAACCACCACGCAGCTCCTCCTTCACCGGCAGCCACCACCCTCGCGCAGCACCACCACACCATAAACCACCAAGCCGCACACATCCACGCAGGAACACCGAGCCTTCCCTGAACCACCTCTGCCTCTTCACGCCGAGAAAGCCAGCAGCAGCACCTTCTCCATCATCACTTGACGCAGCACCGGCGAAGCGAGCAACCGAGGGGAGTTTTGGCGGGTTTTGAAGTTTTAATTTATTTAATTTATTTTTTTTATTATGTCTCTAAATATTATTGAATTATTGTTAATAATGTTTAGTGGCTAAATTCTTTTAATCTAGGGCTTGGGTGTAGCCACCGAATTTATTTAGTTTATTTGGTTCATTATTATTTGATTTTTCCATTAATTAATATTTGTTATTCTTGTTTTAATTCGTGTAAGTAATTGGCCACTATTTACATGTCTGAAGATACTAATTGAAGTAGCGAGAGTGGAAGATTAGTATTAGTTCGTAGGAATAATAAACTTAGGTTATAAGCTACGAAAGTAAGATTATAACCTTTGCAATATTTGATTCTTAATGGTCTTAATGTGCTTTTGTTAATCCCTATAGTCACGAGAGTAGTCATAGGGTTAATCTAAGTAAGAGAATTATAACACGAGAGTGAATAGTTCTTAATTAGGTGAATCCTTGTGAGATTAATGGAAGTTAAAAGTCAAATACTTATGAATTGAACTAAACTAAATATTCGGTAGGTGAACCCAATGTCCTAGGTTTCCTTTGTCTAATTATTTGAATTAATATTATTTGTTTTTATTTTATTTAGTTTAATTTTAAATTTTATAACTCTCAGATCATCATTTATCTAGATAATATTAGGAGTAATTTATACCTGGTAATTAGTATTCCTTCTCTGTGGGATCGACCCTGCTTTCTGCTTTACTACTAGTAATTGTATTAAATAGGTAATTAATATTTGACTAGTGTGACGACGGCTTGTCATAAAGCTACCAAAATGTCTGGTGCTCCAACATTTAAGTCTGTTAGTAATCTTTTCAACCAAAGTTTGGCACTCCACTTGATTCTATTTCCTTGTAGAAACAGGTACTTCAAGATATTTTATGGGGGATTTACCTTTTTAAAACCTTTCAGGCTGCAAATCTATTGTTTTATTTTGCTCATTTACTCCACCAACATAAATATCCTATTTCATAAGATTAGCTTGCAATCCAGAGGTATCAGAATACTCATTAAAAGTATCTTTAATACTTGTTATAGGAAGCAGGTCAGCCTTGTAGAAAAATCATCAAACCATCCAAAAAACAAATAATAATCAATCTTAACTTCTTACACAGGGGATGGAAACGATAACCAAGTTGAGCAGCTACTTCCTTTAGCTCTATTGTAAAATATTTCATTACTAGAACAAATAGGAAGGGAGACATTGGATCACTCAGTCTCAATCCACTTTCACCATTGAAGTACCCAACATTTGCCCTGTTTATACATAAAGTAAAAGCTCCTAACACAAGCCATTACCCATCTAGTTAACTTTTTTGGGAATCCAAATCCTCTCAAACACTATTTCACAAAGTCCCATTCTACAAAAGCATGTGTTTCTGTAACTCAACCTTCAACATGCATCTCCCAGACACTCATTTCCTCCTTTATATTCTCATAAGTTACTTAATGATCAGGATATTATGAATGATAAGCATGTCTTCTACAAAAGTCACCTGATTCCATCAATAACAACAGGCAGCAATTTTTTCAAACCTATTGCACATCACTTTAGTTATGTTCTTATAAAGCACATTATAACAAGCAATAGGTCTAAACTGACTAGCATTACATGCATTTTAATTTTTTTGTATCAGTGCTAGTACAGTAGAATTAATTTGTGTAAGTAACATACCAGTCTCAAAGAATTCTTGACCTGCTCAGGTGACTTCTTCTCCTATGATACTCCATGTGGATTTGAAAAAATCACTGCCATGGCCATCTGGTCCAGGGCTTCTGTTGATGTTTATACTCCATAAAGCATTCTTGATTTCCTCTCTAGTTACATGGGAGCATATCTGCATTAGCATTTCCAAAGTTAACCTTGGTCCTTGTTTGAACACCTCCTGCCTGAAGTGGCTTTGAAGTTTTCTCTGTCCTAATTAATTTTGGAAACTTGATAAAAGGCTCCTCAATTGCTCTCCAATCCTTGATTATGTTTCCTCTTTCTTCAGTGATAGTCTATATTCTATTCCTCATCTTTTTCTGTTGGAGCTTGGAATGGAAGAATTTGCTATTAATATCTCCCTCCCTGATCCGATCTTCCTTTATCTTCTGGCTCATCGAACTTTCATATGCTTTAATGTAAGCAATGAAATTATTATTTGCATCTCTTTCAGCTTTCTGCATATCTTCGTACGTAGGACTTACTGTCAGTTGTTGCTATAGAGACATCATAGCTTCCTGTGCCCGCTGAACTCTCACTTGGATTTTTGAGAAATTTTTTCGAATGAGTCTTTTTCAGTTTTTTTTTTTCAATTTCTTCACCTTTCTCACCACTTTAAACATCATTGTACCCTCTATGTCATCCCTCCAACATTTCTCAACTAACTCAGTGTAATGAGGGTCTTGTGTCCGCATTTTGAAGTAGTTATAGGGTTTTGGCTTACTAACCATTTCTACCTACATTTACACTAGAAGGGATAATGGTCTGGTACTCCTTCATTCAAAACAGGTGTCATAGATTGATTACATTGCCCTATGCACAGTCCATTCACTAGAGTTCTATCTAGTTTAGAATAGATCCATATATCCCAATATGTTGCACCAGGTGAATATTCCACCGTGTTGTGTTGTCTTAGATCTTGAAGTTTACATTTCTCCAAGCAGTATTGAAATAGTTCAACTTCTGTTAGCATCACTGTATTTCCTCCTAACTTCTCTTTAGGTGTTAATACAGTATTGAAGTCACCACAAACCTTCCAAACTTGTCAATATTAATACTAAGCTACTTTAGTGCGTCCTATAATATCAATCTCTTTAGTGCTGCATTAGATGCATAAAAACCAGTCATAAAAAAACTCATTGTCCCTAAGTTTATCATAGACTAAGCAATACGAATTGCTATGAGCTTCTAAAAATTTATACCTTAATTGTTTCTTCACATACCAATAATAGTCTCCCTTTCATGTTCTGATCCAAACTTATTGGTATTCACATGGTTGTAACATTGCTTCTATGACTCCTTTCCTTTTTCCAGACCAAAAACTTCCGCAAAAACTTTCTTTTACTCAAATATTAGGGGGTTCAAAACCAAATCCAAGATCTTTAATTGTTTCGTCAGGAACCTTAATTTAAAAAACCCTAATAATTTTTCTAGAACCGACAATATTTAAGGGGTAACCAACGTTTCTGCTCGTTGTAGAAGAAGATGATTGATTACCCATTATTTTTTTGTTAGCTTTAGTTTGAAAATTTTCAAAATGAAGGCCAAAGATAGAGAACATATAAAAGTTTATTTCGCATGGTCAGCTTCGAAAGCAAATTATCCTCAGGAATGACCAATCACCTCGACAATCTCATCTGTTTTTATCTTGAGGAGGATTTTCAACCCTGTTGGATAAAAGGATTATGGACCTTCGACAAGCATCTCATGTGAGTTATGAAGTGGTCAACCAATTTTACTTCGGCTTATGAATCGTCAATAGTCTTTGTATGGATATCCTTTGAAGGTATGTCGGTTCATCACTTTAAGGAAAAGTACATACATAAATTGGTGAGTTTGATCGGCAAACCCCTAAAGATTGATGTACCTACACTTAAAATGTCTGGGACTTCTGTTACGCGCATGTGTATAGAAGTCGATCTTCTCAAAGACTTACTAAAGTGAATACATTTGGGGTTGGAAGGTAATTCTTATTTTCAACCGATTTTCTATGAAAATATTCATAAGTATTGTACAGAATGCAAAAAGATAGGGCATTCAGAGAATTATTGTCGGTATACTAAGAATGACACGCACACTGAAAAAGACACCAAAAGGAAGGTTGTGGAAGCTAATGGAGAAAAACTAGGTGAAGGGAAATTGATTCATAAGGGTTTATAACAACTCAAAAATGTATTGAAGTCAAATTTTGAAGGTCATGGAACATACAATCTTAGCAGATCAACATGCTTCTTCATCATTCGAACTTAACTGAAAAGCAATCAATTCATATTGATGTGGAGGATAAAAACCCTTTCATCAACACTCTTGGTAAACGTAGACTGACAAAGGCTCAAATAGATTCAATCTTGGAGGAAAATCTGATGGATAGTATAGTTGCAGAACCATGGGATATGGAAAAAGTATTTGATAAACTCGATTAGACAGAAGAACATCAAATGACAGAATCCTCAACTCAACAGACGAAATAGTAACTGTCTGTTTTAAGAGAACCAGTTGTTTGGTCCCAGAACTAGAAATCTCAACTCGATTTGTTGTGTTATCGAATCTAGATGAAGCTAATGAATGATAGCAGAGATTATGAAAGGAAATGGAGACGGAATCATAAAAAGAAGTGGCCTTTATTGAAGATCTCAAATTAGAGTTGGATTCTTCGAAACTCAAAATTCTAGACTCTTTCATGAAGGATGATAACTTCTTAGATGGAAAATCGATTTGGACATTCCTGCATATACTTGAATTATTAGTTCCGATTAGGGAGAAACTAAAGAGAAGCCTGGCTGGCCAAGAGGATCAAGGAAAGGAACATTTCAAAATGATGAAGTAGAACCTCATCGATCGACGAGAATCCAAGGAGAGTATTATGCAACCTTCACAACGTGCGAGAATAATAGTGGTATGTATATTAAAGGAAAATGATTTCAATAACATGTGTCAATCAATTAAGCTATCAATACCCGTAATTTACCCTTGTTGTCTTTTATTGGATGATCATTAAACAGTAAACGTAATTGATTGACACGTCGAATTTTTCTCCCGCTTCTCTCTACAAACTTCATTGGAATTTTTCATTTTAGCCTTGTTCACGGCCGCCATGGCCAGTGACCAAATTGGAGAGGCCCCACTAGACCTCCTCGAACCTTTGCTAGTTTTATTTTCAAAAAACCCTAGACATATCTACATCTAAGGGTTCGCTCATTAAGGAAGTCAAATTTATCAATGGCGCGCCGGTGTTGGAGTATGAAGATGATAAATATGATCAATTGGTTGTTTCACATCAACTCAGTTTGATAGGAAAATTCTCCTATGGCCGGCCAAAAATGGAGGAGATTCACAAATAATTCAAAAAAACTAGGGTTTAATGGGAGTTACACGCTTGGGATTATGAACCCTAGGCATGTCCTTATTCGATTTCACCGGGAATAGGATTATCAATGGTGTTGCATTCGCACGTTATGTAATATTACTGGATACTCTACGAGGATTCTCAAATGGAGGCTGGGGTTCAAATATGGGGAGGATCCTCCAATTGTGCCTATTTGGGTCTCACTTTTTGACCTTCCAATTGATTTCATGAATTCGGAGGTCATTTTCTCCATGGCCACCTCAATTGGTAAGCCATTGAAGGTGGATGCTCCAACTTTAAATATGACAAGGCATTCAATAGCGAAGTTTTGTGTTGAGGTTGATCTTATAAAGGAATTCCCGAAACCTGTTAAGGTAGGGAAGAAAGGGAAAAAGCACGATCAAATTTTCACTTATGAACACATTCCGGATTCTTGTTCTAAGTGTAGTAAGATTGGACATAAAAAGGAGGCTTGCAGAACCGGGACTCAAAAGCCTTTGGAGAAATCTAGTACTATTCATGAACGGCCCCTTCAAGTTACAAAGAGCAAAGGAGTTTTGAAGAATGTGACTAGGAAGATCGTGAACCCTAGCAAGTCGCAGTTGCGACCAAGACCCCGCATGTCACAAACCCTAGCAAGTTGCAGGTTGTGACCAAACCCTCGTAAGCTGCAAACCCTAATTCTATGTCGGATGCTGCGATAATGCCTCGCATGTTGCGATTGATAATTTGGTTGGCTCGACGTCCGGCCTATCTTCCAAAGAGAAGTATGACATTCCAGTGGATGTCCAAGATCAGAATTCTGAAAAGATGGCCAGCGTTACTGAAGCAGCGACAACACCCTTAGAAACCAAGGCAATGAATGAATCAAAGTCTACAGACTTGAATAGGTTTTTTGTTTTAGCGTCAATTACTGAAGTGGATGATGAGTTAGATACTGATGATGACAATGTTGAAACAGTTTATGTCGAGGAATCACCATGCAAGGTTGGTGGATGATGAGTTAGATACTGATGATGACAATATTGAAACTGTTTATGTCAAGGAATCACCATGCAAGGTTGTGGAGGAATTTGAAGGAGAAGATTCTTTGCAACTTGGTCTTACACATTCGGAAATGTTGATGCGGCATAGTCATTTTTTGGATGATAATTCGATCAGTTTTTGCAGCGATTTGATTGAAGATGAACCTCAGGATGAAGACCACTGGTCAGAAGGAGAAAAGGAGGAAGCTCTGGTACAAGGGGACGTGCAAGGGGAGTTCTCCGTATCAAGGAAGAGGGGGCGAAAATCAAAGGCTAAAAGAGCTAAGTCGCAAGAGGGGGTGATCTTGCAGAGGTCAGCTTGTTTGGGTTGAATTTTTATCTTTTTTTTTTCAATGATTAGTCAAACAATTTGGAATATTCATGGCATCAAAAATCAAGCGTCTCAACGACTTTTGAAATTATTATTAAGAATGTACAATGTTACGTTTCTTGTTATATTGGAGCCAATGTTACAAATTAATAAGTTAGATGAAATAAGGCGGGAGTTACTTTTTGATGTGGCTTTTACTTTAAGTACTAGTAAGATTTGGGTGTTTTGTAAAGGGGATTTTGATATTAAATTGCTGGAAGATAGTGAGCATGTCCTTCACTTCAAGGTCGAGCATGTTTCGGTTGCTAACCGTTCTTTTTTTTTGCGATCTATGCTGAGTTCAGCAGGTCTGGCCCGGCAGAGTTATGGAAGAATTTGGTGGACTTTCGATAGAAAATTCTTGGTCTTCCATGGATGGTAGGCGGTGATTTCAATGTGATTTGAAGCTTAAATGAATACTCGAGTATATTTGTTCAAGATCATGCTGCTATGGAGAAGTTTGACGAGTGTATTCAATTATGTGGCTTGTTGAAAACTCAAACCGTGGGAGAGGAGTATACTTGGGGAGGAACAAGACAAACGGGATGGGTGAGTAAAAAACTTAATAGAATATTATTTTCGGAAGAATGGCAAGATCTTTTCCCAACTTTTTCTGTTGAGACCCTGAATAGAACAACCTCAGACCATTGTCCAATGCTCTATATGTTTGCGGTGCAAGGTGTAAGCGAACCGAGGGTGTTCCATTTTCAAAAAATGTGGCTACGAAGATTGGAATTTGTCAATGTGATTAAAGAGAGTTGAGAGCAATGGTTGATGCTTTTGGTATGATAAGGTATTCTATCAAGCTGAGAAGATTAAAGTTGAAATTTAAAGATTGGAATAAAAACAATTTTGGGGATGTCTTTGAGAACCTTAAGGTGGCAAAAACTAGGGTTCAAGAGCTGGAGATGATTTATGGAAAAACAAGGGCTGAAATTGATCGATCAAGCCTACAACTAGCCAAGGCTAATTTGTGGCAAAGACTCAAAGAACATGAAGACTTTTGGAGGCAGGAAGTAAAAGCAAAATGGATAAAAGAGGGTGATGCCAACACTCCTTTTTTCCATGCTTCTTTGAAAGAAAGACGGTTGAGGCAAAGTATTCATAAAATCAAGGCGCGAAGTGGTGAAATGCTTACGGAAATTGCTGCAATCGAAAATGAAGCAACTGATTTTTTCCAAAATGTCCTCACGGATGAAGGTCATGCCAATGCCATGCATTTTCAGGATATTTTTTTGCAGCATATTCCATGTATTTTGGAGGCTGATAATCATTGTTTGTTACTTCGGCCATCATTAATTGAAGAGGTCAAAGAGGCGATGTTTGGTTTGAATGAGGATAGCGTGCCGGGAGTGGATGAGTTCGGAGGGGTGTTTTTATAGGAGTTGTTGGAACATCATTGCGAATGATCTCTTCTAAGCTTGTCAAGAATTCATGCTAGGTGTGCCTATTCCAAGGTCTATTGCAAGCACCTTGATTACTCTTCTTCCTAAAAAAGGTGTGGTAAATACCTTCTCAGACTTTCCTCCCATTAGTATTTGTAATTTCTTGAATACTATTTTTACTAAAGTGCTTACCGAGAGGCTGAAGAATGTGTTGCCAAGATTAATCTCTGAGGAGCAGTCAGCCTTTTTAGCCGGCTGAGATATTGTGGATAATGTATTGTTGGCTCAAGATCTATGTCAATTTATTAATTGCAAGGCAGTAGGGAGTAATATGGTGATCAAAGTTGATATGATAAAGGATTTTGATAGGGTTAAGTGGAGTTTTCTCATGGTCGTGTTGTTGAAGTTTGGATTTCCAGCTCATTTTGTGGGTTTGATCTTGAATAATCTACAAAATAGCTGGTTTTCTATCATGATCAATGGTAGTCTGGTTGACTTTTTCCAAGCTTCACGGGGTATGAAAGAAAGGGGATCCATTATTCCCTTACTTGTTTATCCTAGTCTCAAAAGCTCTAACAATGAGGATAAAGGCATTAGTGGAGATTGAGAAGATCGAGTCATATGGTGTTCCGGCTGGATCTATGGTGATATCTCACTTGCGCTTCGCTGATTATTTAATTGTTTTCTCCAAAGGTCTTAAGAGATTAACATTTTCTTTGAGCAATATGAATTTGCAACGGGCCAAAAAATCAGCCGAGAGAGAAGTTTTTATGTAACTTTTGAAAAATGCAATCATAGAAGAGTTGAGATGATCAAGAGGTCATTGGGCATGCAAAAAGGTACTTTTCCCTTTATGTATCTAGGCTGCCGCTTATTCCATGGAAGGAAGAAGGTCTCTACATTCCCATTTCTCTTGGATGCCATTGATGCTAAGCTTCTAAATTGGAAGAACAAGTTGTTGTCTCCAGGAAACCGTTTAATGTTGATTAGACGTGTTTTATCTTCTATGCCGATTCATGTTTTTTTTAGCAATCCCTCCTCCAAAAAACGGTTATACAAGGACTAGAAAAAAGATGCCAAACTTTCCTTTGGGATGGTGCAAATGAGGAGAAAAAGCATCATTGGCGTTCTTAATTGGAATCTATTACAGAATCAGAAAGATTCTGTGGTTGACTTTTCAGGCTTGCAATAACATGTGCAGTAGAATAATCATGCAGCTGCGTGCACAGGATCTAAGCCATCATCATCAGCTCACACTTCCATACTGCTTCTGGAATATCCTTCATCAGCATGTGGTCCCAAATCAACCAAGTTGTTTGATGCTGCCAACTGTAACCGTCCTCAATGGGAATGTTACTAGAAACATCACTTCCTTCCATGTCATCAATCCAGGATTAACACTCCATGTAAATAATCCAGCCGTCAAATAGATGATTAGGAACTTTTAATTAAGGAGTCTTAACCATTGGATTGAGTTGGGTTAGTTTAGAGTCTGTAAATAATTACTCATTAGAATGTATATATATAGGTAGATTTCAGGCGAAGTTACAGTACAAAATACAGAAATAATACACACAATTTTACCCAATTCTAGAAAGCTTTTTTTTTCAAGCTTTGAAACCCAGCATTTATTGCTTTGATCTTTACTGATTTCTTGATACTCTTTCATCAATTTTGATACTTTCTTCACTGATTGATCCCAATCTGTATGATGGTATCAAGGCAGGCTTGATCTTGTTCTGATTTCCGCTGCAGAATTACTTGTAATTGATTGATTTTCTTGTTTTGATTCCTTACTCTGATAAGTTCTTGAAGGCCCTGGTTCTTAGATCTGGAGTATTCTTGATATTTTCTTGATAAAATCATCGTATATTTTGAGAAGAATGGAAGAATTTACAGGACGTCGTGATAATTTGACTGAAAGAGATGAAAGGAGAGAAATGGAGGCATTGATCGATGTTCAGCTGCAAGTACATGGATCAGAGAATCCTGGAACACCTCTAGTATCTGTTTTGCTCAACGACAAGAATTATCTGATTTGGA
The DNA here is from genome assembly GCA_949775105.1 of Oldenlandia corymbosa var. corymbosa. Classification (NCBI taxonomy): domain Eukaryota; kingdom Viridiplantae; phylum Streptophyta; class Magnoliopsida; order Gentianales; family Rubiaceae; genus Oldenlandia; species Oldenlandia corymbosa. The sequence continues at coordinate 7,156,679 of OX459123.1, forward strand.
AGGGAGCTATGCTTTCAGCTTTGGAAGCAAAAATGAAAGATGGCTTTGTCACCCGAAGTTTGATCAAACCAGCCATAAATTCACCTCAATTTGCTCGATGGAAACAGGCAAACAGCCTTGTATGCTCCTGGATCAAGAGTTCTATGATACCTGAAATAGCTAATATGTTTGCCTTCATTTATGATGCCAAAACACTCTGGAAAGATATAGCAGAACAATATGGCACTACGAATCTTCCACAGCTGTTTGAAATCAAGCGAGATATAGCTTTAACAAGACAGGGAGATGCTACTGTGGCTGCTTACTATGGGAGGTTGAAATCACTTTGGGATCAGTATGCTCAATTAAGGCCAACACCAACGGATAACAGTGAACTAGGAGAATTGGTGATTGTGAGGGAATCAGAGGATAAAGGAATGCAGTTTCTTATGGGGTTAAATGATGTATATGAACGTGAGAGGAGCAACATTTTGTTTATGGATCCATTACCTCCAGTGAATCATATCTACAACATGATTCTTACTGCTGAAAAATACAGGCAAGTGACAGTTAGTATGTCCTTAGCTCCAGAGAATTCAACCATGACAGAGTATCCGAGTGGAAGAAAAATCCAGTGAGTCAATCAGGAGTATCAAAGAACACTGGTTATCAAAAGAGGGACAAGAGCAATCTCTACTGTGCTCATTGTCATAAGTACGAACATACAAAAGAAGAGTGTTTCAAGTTGCATGGGATGGTGGAATGGTGGGATGAATATAAGAAGAAACTACAGTTGAAATCAGGATCAGGCAACTCGCCTCAAGCAGGGAATTCAGCAAACACGGTGTCAATTGGAAACACTCCTTTGGATATGCCACAAGATCATCAAGGAGAATCAGGGGACTTGCAAATGGTGATCACAAATGCAGTGCAAGAGAGGTTGGCAGAATGCTTAAAGGAAAGGCACTAGCAGAAGGACATACAGTAGGAGTCAACTTTGCACATTTTGATGCATTTGCAGGTAGCTCCACCTTAACTAAACTAAATGATTTGTCTCCTGAATGTATACAACCTGGTTCTTGGGTATCTGATAGTGGTGCAACTAGACATATGTGCACAATTGTTGCTCTCATCCATAATCTGAAATCTGTAGAAATTTTTACTTCAGTTTGGCTTCCAGATGGTAGCATAAACACTGTTTCACACATTGGTGATTTTACCCTTTCGCAGACAGTCACACTTTACTTGTTTGCATCTGTCAAATTTCAGATATAAGCTTCTGTCAGTTAGACAACTAGCCAAAGTTAATCATCTGTATTTTATATTCTTTGCTGATTTTTGTCTACTACAGGACTTTAAAACCAACAAGGTTCTTGCAGCAGGAAGAGTCATCAAAGAACTATACATCCTTGATCAATATTCTTTCACTTCAGAAGCCATTCAGCAGCCATTCAATCTTAGTTCATCAGAAGATCATTCACAAGTATTTTCAGTTGTTTCCTTTGATGTAATGCATATCAGATTAGGACATCCCTCTAAAAATGTTATGAAACAGTTAGCTCAATGTAATAAGGGTGATTTCTTATCTCACAAATGTGAAGTTTGTCCCTTAGCAAAACATACAAGACTTGTATTTCCTTAAGTAAAATTCATAGTAATAAAGTGTTTGATTTGTTGCATATGGATGTTTGGGGACCATATAAACAGTCAACTATGGGCGGGTGTCATTACTTCTTGACTATTGTTGATGATTTCAGCCGTTGTACTTGGGTTTTTCTCTTTAAACACAAATCAGAACTGTCTACTTTAATAGAACACTTCATTAATCTAGTCATAAATAAGTTTGAAACCCATGTCAGAACAATAAGGACTGACAATGGGACAGAATTCTTGAACTATTCTTTGTCAACTTTCACCTCCAAATTTGGAATTATACACCAAACCTCTTGTTCTTATACCCCCCAACAGAATGGTGTTGCTGAAAGAAAGCATAGACACCTTCTTCAAGTAGCAAGAGCCTTACTGATACAGTCCAAGTTACCTAAATCCTTCTCGGGGGAGTCAGTTCTAACAGCTACATATCTAATCAATATATTGCCAAGTGAACTTCTCCGTAGATCATTTGATGTGTCTGTATTCCCTGAATCCCCTGCATTAGAACTAAATCTCAATGATATAAAATATGATTATGTCCAGTTTCCTTGAGTTCAATATTTCAAATCTTGTCGACTAACCATTTTTCTTATATTTTTTTGAGCTAGTAGATGGAACTCAACTACAAAATAAGTAGAAATTTCTAAACAACTATCAAATCCAATCTATTCATCGCAAACTCGAGACAGACGGACTCTAGATTCAGCAAACTCAAAGCAGTTATTAATTTGACAATAAAGAAATCAAAGGGTTTTTGCAATTTCTAGAAAAGACTCGGATTTGCTTGCAATTTTGCATGTACCCATGTGTAATTATCCTCGTTTAGGTTGTACACACGCTGAATATCAAGGTAATACCATCAATATTTTTAATGTACATGAACAAAGAATGCTAATCAAAACAATGAGTTATCATGTCTCAGTGTCTTATCAAAACAAAGGATGCGCATATGCTAATGGGAGAATATTATCCTAGAAATGTCTTGATAACTCATTGTATTCTATATTCTATTCTTTTCGGTTCTAGCATATGCATAGATATTTGAAGAAGGGTACTGCATGTAAGCTTAACCAACAATAAAATCCAAGGCTATGCAAATGAAGGAGAACTCTTTACCTTTTAACCCCGCTCGTCACCTTACCATGCCACAATTCCAGCCAGGGCATCAAAGATACTTGACCTGCAAGAAGGAAAACTGAGTTACAAACCTTCAAATGTTGATTGATAAGAACGACTTAGTAAGTACACTAATTTTTTGTTACAAGAATCAACTGTTGTTACCGACAAAATCTGTATATCTAACGTGATCTTCGGTGTAGCACAAAATTCCCTCGAGCTTGCCCTCAGCTTATTCCCTGAAAAGATAAAGAATTAAATCAATGACCACCATGATGACTATATTAACCTTTAAAATAGCTCCAGCAGTGACCTGCAGTCAATATCAAACACTCCATAACATCATATGCCATAGACAAACCAACTTGCTAAATAGTGGTTCTGATATCCTGATAGGCATAGATGGCAGCTTTTCCAAAGTTCAATAGTCAAATCCAAAATTGGAACATCCACCGTTGGTTCATAATTCAACTAAATCACTAAGAATGGAAGTTCATTCACATTTAACTGGACATAAGAACACTTATATACATCAGTGTCACCATCTGGAGCATGGAAAGAGGATTTGGAAAATCATACTGCAACATATGCCATGGACAATATAGAAGAACCTACAGCAGATTTGGCCACAAACACCTCGGTACCAGCATTCTGAGTTCTTACTGTCCATTCTTGTACTTCTTCATCTGTGAAAGTGACAGAGGGTTTTGTCTTCGACAACAACAACAACAACAACAATAACAGACAACAGGAACATCAAGATCTATTTGTCTCAGTTTTTTCTATTATGCGACAAAAATATTTGCCCGGACAACATCAAGGGTGATAAAACAGAAAATAAGAAAAGAAACAGCATACCACTCGATTAACATTCTCTTAAATACCCAAATCTTTTGTTCAGTACTAAAATGCATGTACACGTTATCAGTATTTTGGAGGAGAATGATATACAAATGGAACTACTGGAGAAAAAAAAAAGAGTTCCATAAGAAAGGAGAAGATGGCGTGGGGAACAGAAAGATTATTAGGGTTCCTTTTGAACCCTAATAACAGTAGTAGTTACCTCACGAAAAAAAAAGGTGAACATGGACCATTTGGACAAGAACACATTAGGGCAACTGTATGTTACCTAACCACAATTTTCATAATTGAAGTTACAAAGTTAATCAAGTTAAGATAGTAGTTGCATTCAGCCAGCTTGTCAAATACTACCAATTCTGCCAAAAAGTGAAAATAATGGCATAATACTTAACTACCTTGGTTCAGAGATTGAATGGTTTCACAATCAAAGTTCAAGTAGGAAAAAAGACATTAAGAATGCGAAAAAAATAATATAGCAAACACAGCAACCGATGAGTAAAATCCACAATCATTGCATTAAGATTCCTAGCATAGCGTTTCCAAACACTTTCCATTCCCAACTGATTTTTCGAACATATAAAAATAAATAAAAATCCAATAAAATACATAATTTGGCTTTTGAATTGCATCGAAATTTCAACATATAATTACGAAAAGAAACATACTAGGATCCGAAAATCGTTGCAAAGATGGCCGGCAAAAGCTTAAGTGATGACGTTCATGAGCAACCAATGATCCGTCTGAAGATTGCAGGCTCGACGATTTGCCTTAACTTTCTCCATTCATCTTCAAGCCAACCTAGCACAAAAGGATCACATTAACCATATTAATCTTTGTGCTATAATCTGGAATGGGGTTTGATTGCAACCCGAAGAATGATCAATATAAAACAAAAAGAATGATAATTTATAGGGACTAAGGAAATCTGTACATATAAACAAATGAGGCAATAACGGTACCTCAATCGAGCAAAACCATGGGGAAAAATATGGAAATTGAACTCATCAATTGCAGTCCATAAGTTTCCCGGCGTAGCAATCGGTTGTAGCCAATTGTGATAATGATTAAGAATAACCGTGGTGGGGATTGAGATAATAAGATGGGGAAGGACAATCAAATATTCCAGAAGCTCCCAGTGATGAAACCTTATTCTTCTTGCAACTTCAACTCCGGAAAAAGTTAAATCCGAACAACACAAATTGCAGCCGAATCTTGCACCCTTAAAAAGAAACTAAACAGACACCATGCCGAAACCACACCAAAGGTCGATTCAAAAATCGACAATGGTGGAGACTTCAGATATTGGTAGAAGAGGCGGAGGCGAAGCTGGGGCGGCAGAAGAGAAGGAACGAGTTTTTGTATTTTGGTCTGGATTTTTTTTTTTAAAATCTCTCATATTATATGAATTTAATGGGAAAGTGGTTTAAAAATTTCCAAATTTTTCCAAAAAACCTCGGACCTTTTACAATGTTAATGGGAAACATAATACGTTGGAGCAATTTTTATTTTAATGGAAATCCTGTTTTAATCCCGTTTTTCTTCCTTTGATATCGGAAGTAGCTAATCTTCTTTGAAATTATGAATCCAATTCCAGATTTCCTCTGTAACTCTTCCTGGGACACAACGGATTAGACCAACTGTAGCAAATCAAAAATTATCCGACAAAAACCCAAAAAGAAAAAACTTCGAAGTAACTATAAAATCAAATCCAATCTCTCCAACACAAGAATTAAGTATAAAACAGGGGTTCAAAACACAAACCTTGATAATCCTAATCTCATTGCTGAGGAGGCGGGAAGCCCGAACAATATCTTCCGTAGACATTGAAAGTAGCTGATCTTCATCGAAATTGTTGTCCTGTACCGCCGCAATTCCTATTATCGATCTCTAGTTTGGTTCGATGGATTGATGAACTGATTGAGGCATCAGAGGTTTGGAATTGGGGATTGGGCATTTTAAAGCAATTAAATAAGGATATAAAATAATTACACAATCATGAGAATCACGCTTAAGAGATGGTAACTTTCGTCTTAAACCAAATCGTAGTGACATTAAGTCACTAGTTAAGTTATTAGTGGCTCGTTGCGTAAACCGATAATCAGTCTAGTATAAACTTAATAGTTCACATGCAAACACTCAATAATTCCTTGTAATCCACATTACCATTTATCTCTATTAACGGCCATGTGCGCATCCTAGATTTTTGACTATGAATAAGAGATAACCTCAACTCTTGCTAAAAGCAGCACCACTTCTATGGTCAAATAGGTGAAAGTTATTCAATTCATTACTTAACCATAATTGAATACCCATGTATAATTTTATTAAGAGATTGCTCTCAACCTGCTCACTTAAGAGTAATATAGTGTACCAATACTTTAGAATGGTATATACTGATTTGGTGCCCCCAATTACTAAACAACTTGTTATTACCCTTTAAGCCTTTCAATCTAGTGGTCCACTAGAAGAAGGTTGGTTTCCATTGTTAGTAATTTTAGATATAAGGTTTTAATCCCATTCCAGATGTTGTCGAAACCACTAACTCTCTCGCAAGAGGTTTAGTCGCTAAGTTTTTGTGTGTTCTAAGAAACACAATTGAGACAACATCATTGTTCAGCATTTCTCTAACATATTCATGACTTATACTGATATGTCTAAATTTACCATTATACACTTTGTTCAATCTAGACATTGTTGCTTCACTGTCACAATGTAAGATTATTGGCGGCATAGGTCTTGGAAAAATTTCTAGTTCTAACAAAAGATCTCTCAACAATTTTTCCTTCTCACAAGCTGAGGATAGAACTACAAACTCGGATTCCATAGTAGAATGAGTTATAAGCGTTTGTTTCTTTGATGCCTAAAAAACAGGACCACAACCAAGTAAAAACAACCAACCATTGATGGAGTTTTTCTCATTACTTATGGATATCCAACTGGCATCAGAATAACCCTCAAGAACACTAGGAAATTTGCTATAATAGATTCCCAAATATTTGGTTCTTTTAAGATATCACAAGACTTTAGTGATAGCTTCAATGTTCCACACCAGGGCAATGAGTAAACCTTGCAAGGTAACATACTGCATAAGAGATATCTGGCCTAGTACAACTCATAGCATACATAAGGCTTCCAATCACACTAGCATACTCTAGTTGTGTAGTTGGTTTACCCTTATTTACACAAGGTTTCATGCTATGATCACAAGGAGAAGATGCTTCCTCACATTCAAGTGTTGATACTTTGTTAGTATCTTGTCCACATAATGTGTTTGAGAGAGTACAAAAGCCCCACTATGCTTCTTAACCTTAATTCCTAAGATAGTATCAACTTCACCAAGATCCTTCATTTGGAACTTAGAAGAAAGATATTTCTTAGTCTCAACCACACCTTTCAATGTGGTACCAACAATGAGCGTATCATCAACGTATAGACAAATAATCATTGTATACTCATCACATACTTTAGTATAAATGCATTTATCACCATGATTATGTTTAAAACCATTGGAAAGTAAAACAGATTCAAATTTCTCATGCCATTGTTTTGGGGCTTGTTTAAGTCCATATAATGACTTAACTAAACACACTTTGTTTTCATGACCTGGTAGCACAAAACCTTCCGGTTGCTCCATGTACACCTCTTCATCCAAATCACCATTTAAGAACGATGTCTTAACATCCATTTGATGAACTGGTAAATAGTAAATGGTAGCTAAGGCTAGGATTACTCTAATCAAAGTAATCATTGCCACTGGTGCATAAGTATCAAAGTAGTCAATTCTTTCTTTTTGTCGAAATCTTTTTGCTACTAGTCTTACCTTATAAGTAAGTATAGTTCCATTTGTGGCATATTTCCTTCGAAATACCCACTTACACCCAATTGGCTTAGAGCCTTGAGGCAAGTCAACTAGGCACCAAGTATTATTAGATAATATTGATTCCATTTCATCATTGACTTCTTCTTTCCAAAATGTGGCATCTCTTGAATTCATAGTTTCTCTAAAGGTTTTTGGATCTTCTTCCACACTAAGCAAAAGTGGAGTTTTACTAAGTAGACAATCCCTACTGCCTTTGACTAAGAAAACAATAGCCTGAGAAGATATAAAGCCTTAAGGAAATTGCTTTTCTTTCCTTTGCTTTCCACTTCTCCTTGGTTCAGTAGGAGAATCATTTTCTTTCCTTTTTGAGTTCACTAGAAGAACTACTAGGAATTGCCACATTTTTGGTAGTGTTAGGCACATAAAAAGGATCACTACTTACTTTTGAATCTTTAAGAAACAAATTCTCAAAAGAATTGCACTTCTCTATATTCTATAATAACATTAGAATCAACATCTAGTAGCCTATAGGTTTTAGAATTTTCAACGTAGCCCACAAAAACACTTTTAAGTGCTCTAGGTCCCAACTTTGTTCTTTTGTTATCCGGGACACGTAATAGGCCACACAACTCCAAACCTTCACATAATTTAGATTTGGTTGTCTTCCCTTTCATATCTCATATGGTGACACTTTAGTCTTAAGGGACAGAATTCGATTATGCAAATCACAAGCAGCCAATAAAGCTTCACCCAACAAAATTATTTGGCAATCCAGAACTCACTAACATAGCATTTACCATGTCACATACAGTTCTGTTTTTTCTTTCAGCCAAACCATTTTGTTGTGGTGTATAAGGTGCACTATTTTGATGCGCAATACCATTATCTTCACAAAATTTTGAGAATTCATTCGAGAAGTATTCACCTCCTCTATCACTTCTCAAAATTTTTATTTTCTTACTTAATTGATTTTCAACTAGGGACTTGTAAACTTTAAACATACCAAATACTTTTGTTTTCATTAGATACTTGCACAAATCTTGAACAATCATCTATGAAAGTCACAAAGTATTTGTCACCTCCCCTAGTTAGAAATGTATTAAGTTCACATACATCTGAATGCACCAATTCAAGCAAAGATGTATTTCTTTCAACTTTAGGAAATGGTAGTTTTGTTATTTTGGCTTTCACACGAGTTTCACACTTCTTATTTCCAAGTCACTTAAATTGATTAGGCCACTTTTAGACATAAAAGAAACAACTTTATGAATCATATGTCCTGATCTACCATGCCAAAGAAAATAAGAAGACTCAATAGAATAAATGGAAAGATCATTCATCTTATTGATACTTAACTTGAACATGCCATTACAAGAGCAACACTTTCCTACAAACACCCCATTCTTTGACAAGATTTAATTATTAGATTCTATGACTGCCTTCAATCCTTTTTGTTAAGGATGTCGGCTAATACAAGGTTCTTAACAAGACTAGGAACGTGACGTACATTAGTTAGGACTAGTTTCTTTCCCGAGGTGAATTGCAAATGCACTTCTCCTTTGCCTTGAACTTGAGCCCTAACACCATTTGCCATTACAAGTTCATGTCCTTCAAGAACAACATTGTTCTTAAATTGATCCTTATTGTTGCCCACATAGATTCCAGCCACAGAATCATACCACCAATCCTTGGAAGGAAGTGGTGTTGTCATGTTCAACTCAGTCACGGTTCCAAGCGAGATAACCACCACAACCGGTACACTATCTTCAACAAGATTTGCACTTGGGATGTTATTTCCCTTTTGCTTCTTATTAGACTTGCAATCGGCCTTAAAATGACCCTTTAAACCACAGTTGAAACATTTTTTTATCCTTTTTTTTCATTAGAATTTCCAGATTTCTTTCTCTTATTTTTGTTAGCCACATTTTCAGTCACAAAATTCACTTTAGAATTTTCTCTAATTTCCAACTTTTGAAGAAGTCTTCCCCTGCTTCAATTCTCAAGTGTTTCAAGACATTAGACACAGTCAAATTCTCAGAAGTGTGCAACAATTTCTTTTGATAATCATTCCAAGTATCAGGCAATTTGGCAATAATTGCCCCAACTTGCAAAGATTTTGAGATTTCAAATCCAATGTCTTTTAGTTTTGATACTATAACTTGGAGATTATGAATTTGATCCATAAGAGGATAATTAGCAAGTAACTTAAATTCAAATTACTTTTTAATAAGAAACTTATCTGAATCTTGTTTCTGATTTGCATATTCCCTTTCAATGGCAGTCCAAATCTCTCTTGGGCTCTTCACATTTGAGAAGAGATCATAAACCAAATCTGACACGTTGTTGAGGATATGACCACTACAAATGATCTCATCTTCCTCACGTTGTACACGCTTCTTCTTGATTATATCAGACTCTCCTTCCGCGGGCGGTGAGGAGTACCTCCAAATTGAGGCTTAGAACATAAGCCACTTTCAAGGCCATGAGAAAGAACATTAACTTGTCCTTCCAATGGTTAAAGTTAGTGTCAGATCCATCAAGACGATCCAACTTCACAAAGTCTTGGTTCATCACTTTCATGGCAAACTATTATGTTGATTCCATGATAAATATTGTCTTAAGATTGAAAGAAACCCGGAGATGGTAACAAAGGAAACAACACAAAATCAACCAAAGAACAAAGATGGAGAAAAGAAATTTAATTGATGGAATCTGAAATTTTAACAACTAAAGGGAATTCACAAAGAATTGAAAGTGTTCTAAACATGTCAAACACTGCCCTTAAGACAATATTTACCCCCACTAGATTGCAAACATGGTTTGATTGGCAATTTGCCTCTAGGACTTAAGAACACAAGAGTATGCAACTTGCAACTTATTGAATATTCTTCAGGATTTTGGAATGCCAAAGTTAAAATGAAATCTTGCACTAGTTCACCTATTTATAGGCAAAACTTGCAGAAATAAAAGGATACAAACTTAAGTGCACAACCCTTGGCTTGTAGGAAATAACCACCATGCATAAAGAGTTGCCAACTTAATTATTATCCTGAAATTCTAAATTAATTATTTTTTTATTTTTTTTTAGCAGAAAGAAAGAGGAATCCAAAGAGCTATGGAGAGAAAGGCAATTATTTTATTTTACAAACTAAAATTTCCAACACTTATGTCGCCACTCATATTTGTAATGGTCATGAGATACTTGACGAGACTGTTTAAACGTGAAGCAAGCAAAAAAGGTTTCTGTTTTCATCCCTTTCGTGGCAAACTCAGAAGAACTAATCTCAGCTTTGCGGATGATCTCATTATATTGAGTGGAGCTGATATTGAGACGACCAGGAGGGTTAAGAGGGTGTTAACACATTTTGCAAGCACAACAGGGTTAACTGTGAACTTGCAGAAGTCCAATGTGTACTTTGGAGGAACCAGAGAAGCAGTGAAAGAAGGAATACAGAAGCTTTTGGGAATTGCAGTAGGAGCCTTCCCAATGAAATACCTTGGCGTGCCCATCTCACCAACAACACGGACTCAGGGAGGTTCCCAACTTGTGATGGAGAAAATAACAACAAGACTGCATTGATGGACTACTAAAAACCTGTCAAATGCTGGTAAGCTAACACTAGTGAATTCTGTACTATTTACTTTACATACTTATTGGGCGAGTATATTTGTGATTCCTAAAATAGTTACACACCAAATAAGTAAGTGTTGTAGGGAGTTTATTTGGGGTAAAAGGAACACAGGGAAGAGTACACCATTAGTAGGATGGGGTGATTTGTGTTGGTGTAAAGATCGGGGTGGATTGAATATAAAGAAATCTGGGAAATGGAATTTAGCATTACTAGGAAAAACAAGTATGGGAAATTGCTCAAGGAAATGAAAGTTTATGGATCAAGTGGATCCACAAGTACTACATTAAGAATAAAAACTTTTGGGACTATGTGCCTCCTCAGGATTGTAGTTGGAATTTGAGGAAACTAATGATGATTACAGAGGAAATAAAACAAGGGCTACATCAAGGTATTTGGGTCAGTCAAGCAAGCCAAAAGTTTACATCAACTTCCTGTTATCAATGGTTAAGGGGAACAAAAAATAAGCAGCTGGAAGCTAGGATCATATGGAACACTTATTGCATCCCCAAACATAGTTTCATTAGCTGGCTTGACTGGATAAACAAGTTACTGACAAAGGAAAGACTGGTAAGAATGATGTTAATCTATGATGATGAATTGTGTTAGTGAACCATCAATTTTTTGAATGCCGATTTTGACAAGATATTTTGACAGGATTACTGAATTGGCTGGGCATACATATCAATGTAAGAAGAGAGAGAAATTGTACAGGAAGAATTCTAAAAATGTGGAGGTTCAAGAAGATTAGACAGAAGGTGCCACATCCATGTATTGTTAGGGACGGACCCATTCAGGGGCTTGCATGTGCTGAAGCACTCCCGGCTGGACGGAACATTTTTTTGGTCAGCCTATGCCCGCCCCTGATTCCATTAATATCACCTCCAAATTTACTAGCTCCCTAAATTGCTAAGTCAGTGATGGAGCTTCGACAGAGAAGAAAGAAGCAAAAAGGATGCGCAAAGTGTAAAATCACGAGTCACAGCAGCAATCGTCAGGGGCAAATAAGAAGCGGTGGTGGTGAAGGTTTTGTGTAGAAGAAAGAGAAATGAGAGGCTTCCGCCTAGTGGGGAAAAGAAAATAAATTTTCATAAATTTGATTTTAAACCCCATATTTCAAACTATTTTCTCAAAGAAGTCCTACGTGATTTTAAGTTGCAATGAAGTGCACAATATGTTCTAATGAATCCTAGTGATTCCAAATCATATTTTTTTTAGCATTTGAAGAATCCCTAATTGAGTCATGGCGGTTTTTTTGTCCTCTCAAAATTTGCACATGAAACGATGTTGTTTCACCTTAACTTTTTGAAAAAAAAAAAATCACATGAACTCAACTTGATCTAGCTTCCCTCATTCCTTTTACAAAATTTTTAATTTGACCATTTATGGAGCTACCGAGGAACCGTTGGAACGGGCCAAACCACCTTGTTTGTAAAAAGAAAAATGATTAGTCAACAAAGGGAAGCACCTCCAGCGATAAACTCATGGTTCTGCCTTTGTGTATTATAGCTGCAGTCTACCATATCTTACTATATTAGAAACAAAAACCACACTTAAGAGAAAACACCACCATTTGCCATGTGGTATTTCCACATCATATTTTTAAAGTAAATTTTTATTTCCATATCACCTAAACTTAAAAGGCAAATGCAGTCTAAATTTATTTCCACCTCCTATTTTCGTCAAAACAAACAGAAAAAAACACGGGTTCATAAAAAACCCAAATCTTCATCCCCATCGCCACAACAATCGACTCCTTAATCAATCCCTTCTCTATAATTTTAAAAAAAAAATTCCTCATCAATCATCAATTGAGAATATGTGGTGAAATATACTCCTTTCTTATTAGTATGTTCAATCTTTTCATTAATGATGATCAACTACATCCTAATCGGATAAAATTTTAACTTCAAAAAATATTCTCTTTACCTCTCTATATAAACACAAAGGAAAAAAAAATTCTCATTGATCTTGCTTCGGCCGTTGTGATGGTACCATTACAGGTATTAAAATTTAAATGATTTTATTTCCACAGATAATTGGTTTAACTTTTATTATTTTTTATTTTTTCCGTTCAAGAATAGTGTTATTACTATTATTTTTATGCGTCCATCCGTTATAGCTACCGGAGCCGTTGTCAGGTAGTATGATGTGATTTCTTATTTGGTTAGTTAGTCTAGAATTTTTGTATGATTTTAGTTATGTTTGGATTGAATTGATTGATTGGGTTTTTGTTACAAAGTGTGGTTTTTTAAATTTATTTTTTATGTTTCATTCAATTAGAGTGGTTTTCTTTTTTTTAATTATGGAGTCTCAGGTTTTTTTCGTATATGCCCAGTTATGAAGTGTGTTTTTTCTTTGTTTAATTGCTTTTGATTTTGTTTCATACTCCCAATTGACCAATTATTATTATTATTATCATGATTATTTTATTTGCAAATGAAGCACTTTTTTTTTTTTTTTTTGTGTTTGGAGTTTCAAGAATATACTTTTTTGGATTTGGTTTGTGGACTTTTTTTAGTTCCTCGTCATATAAATAGTTCAGGTCGCTTCTTTTAACTAATTTATGGGGAAGCCTTTTATGAATTTGAAGTGGAGAGGGAAGGAATGATGTTTCTACGTTTATTTGTGCTTTTATACATCATCTTTACCTACAGAAAAAAAAAATTAAAAATTCTCAAATTTTAATGGGCAATCTTTTACTTTTTTTTTTTTTTTGCCATGGTGAGGTGAGTTCTTTTTTGCTATATCTTGAAACCTATGCAAATTTGCATTATTTTCATTCTCATATTTGTGATCAACCAGTTTCAACAATTAACCAGTATCAAAATCATATTTTTGATATTTTACTACCTATAAACTTTTAGAAGAAATAGTTCCAACAATTAAGCGTATACCCTTTGGAGGAAGTTAACTACAAAGCTATTATAAATCTCCAAAACTAAGTATTGATTTAGCACAACTAATGGAGAACATCAATAAATTATCTTACTAATATTTAAACTTATTAGGATGCTTTTATATTTTTTCTAGCATTTACTTCAAGACATATATTTGATCAAGTTTATTTATATTTAAGAAGTAACACTTATAAAACATTTCTAAAATCTTCAAATATTTCTAAAACGTACCGGGCCAAATACTATTTATTTTTATGCCAAATACAAACATCACACTTATAAAACATTTCTAAAATTCTTCAAATATTTCTAAAATATATCGGGCCAAATACAAAATATTTTTTTTCCAGATGCAAACATTTCTAAGATTTACAAATATATTGGGTCAAGGTCGCGCAATCGCGACCAGACATCACTAGTATGGAGAGACCGCAATGAAAGAAAATTTGGGAAGGGCAGCTTGACAGCCCAAAACAGAATAGAAATGATTCAAAAAGAGATTATTTGAAATATTAAATTCCATCGTAAAAAGGGTAGTTACGATGACATAAGGTTTCTAGATCAATTGGGGATAAAACCTCAATTTAGAAATCCATGTAATAGAAGTAGATAAACTTTGTATAGCTTGAAACAGTTTGGCGAATAATACATTTACATTTTACTATAAAAAAAAAAAAAAGATATAGCCCTTATTGACATAGAACAAGTCATATTTTCTCAATTTACATTTTTTTAAACAAAGAAAAAGACAATTTCCTTATGGAAATTAAATTAAAGTATTATGTGAATAAGCATCGGAAATTATAAGCTGCGCATTAAGTGCAGCTTGCAAGTTGCACTTAATGGCACGTGCTCTCTGCGCTATTAACCTGCGTGAAGCTTACATACCCGTGCTTAATGCGCATAATTTTTGTTTTTCTTTTTACTGGGGTTTTAAAAGTTTTTTAATTTTCAAATAAATTTATTTCTTAATCCGTAAATAATTAGACTAAATGTATTATATCATTTTGATAGTGCTCCATGAGATCTATCCAACAAGATCCAGCATGAATATGTTTTTCGAAACTTAAAAGATTTACTCAGTTACCTTGGTTTTCTTAAAAGCCACCCTGGTCTTATTTGTTGCTCTTTCGTGTTTGGTTTTTGGTTTTTGGCTTTTGGTCTTTGGTGTTTGGTCTTTGCTCCTCACACACGCTTGCTCGTCACTCTGGTCTTTGGTCTTCGGTTTTTGGTATTTGCCCTTTGGTCTTTGATCTTTGCTCCTCACACACGCTTGTATTTCACTCTAGTCTTTGCTCTTTGATCTTTGACCTTTGCTCTTTGCTCTTTGGTTTTTGGTTTTTGGTTTTTGGCCTTTACTCTTCACACACGCTCACTCTTCACTCTGGTCATTGTTCTTTGCTCTTTGGTCTTCGGTCTTTGGCCTTTGCTCCTTACATATACTCGCTCTTTACTATGATCTTTGGTCTTTGGCCTTTGGTCCTTGCTCCGCACACATGCTCGTTTCGATATCTCCTCCGAAAAAAGGTTTCCAATTGATATTCGAAGAGCCGCGTTGATGGCAAAAACAACGTAGCCGGAGGCTAGTGATCTTTTCTTTTTTCTTTTTTTTAAGTGGTTTCTTTCCTTTCTTTTTTTTTTTTTTGGTTTAGTGATTTTTTGTTAATGCGCATGATTTTTTTCTTTTTTGATTGTTTTGGTTTAGTGGTTTTTTTTTTTTTTTTTGAATTGTGATATTGTGCATTTATCTAGATATATTCAACCTCCATTTTGATTATCGAACAATGGAAAACTTCATGTGTTTTTTTTTTTTTTTTGCAATTTAATTCTTTTCATTGTAGTACCAATTTCTTAATTAATAAAATTTTGAATTATACAATAAGACCATATAAAATATACTACATGATCTTCAAAATTATGTAACAAGACCATAAAATGAATTACAATACATGAATTTTAAAATTTTATATAATAACACCATAAAACAAATTACTATTGCATTACCTATGAAATTATATAATAAAACCATAAAAAAAATTATACATTGGAACTAAGACCACTAGTACCAAGAATTAAGACCAGATTGTCTTTTAGGAAGACCAATGTAACTACATACAATTCCTCACACATGCTTGCTCTGATATATCCTCTGCAAAAACGATTCTAATATACGAATAGAGTGTAAGCTCGCCAGCCGGAGGCTACATTAGAATCTCCCGCTCCTCACACACGCCCGCTACGATATCTCTCCCGAAAAAAGGTTTCCAATTTATATTCAAGGGCCACACAAGCGGTCAAAAAGCACTCTAGCCAAAGGCTACGTGACCATTTGCCGTCACACATTGCCGCTCCTCCACACGACCACTTCGATATCTCTCCCAAAAAAAGGTTTCTAATTTATACTCGAACAGCCGCGCAGGCGAACGAAAAGCATGCTAGCCGAAGGCTACGTGACATCTGCCGCAACTCACACACTGTCGTTCCTCACACATGACCTGTCCGATATCTCCCTTGAAAAAAGGTTTCCAATTTACATTCAAAGGACCGCGCAGGCAGCCGAAAAGCATGCTATTCGAATGCTACGTGAGCATCTGCCGCTCCTCACACAAGCCCGCTCCTCACTCACGCCCGCTCCTCAGACACGACCACTCCGATATCTCTCCCAAAAAAGGTTTCCAATTTATATTCGAAGGACCGCACAGGCGGCCAAAAAAAGCACGCTAGTTGAAGGCTACGTGAGCATCTACCGCTCCTCACACAAGCCCGCTCCTCACACATGCCCGCTCCTCACACACAACAGCTTCGATATCTCCCCCGAAAAAGGATATCCAATTTATATTCGAGAAACACGCTAGCCGAAGGCTATGTGAGCATCTGCCGCTCCTCATACAAACACGCTCCTCACACATGCCTTCTCCTCACACACTACCACTCCGATATATCCCCTGAAAAAAGTTTCCAAATTATATTCGAAGAACCGCGCAGGCGGCCGTAAAGCACACTAGTCGAAGGCTACGTGAGCATTTGCCACAACTCACACAAGCCCGCTCCTCACACACGACAGCTCCGATATCTCTCCTGAAAAAAAAGTTTCCAATTTATATTCGAGGGGCTGTGCAGACGGCCGAAAAGCACGATATCCGAATGCTACGTGAGCATCTGCCGCTCCTAACACAAGCCCGCTACTCACACACGCCCGCTCCTCACACACGACCGCTCTGATATCTCCCCCCAAAAAAGGTTTCTAATTTTTATTCAAAGGACCGTGCAGGTGGCCGATAAAAGCACGCTAGCAGAAGGTTACGTGAGCATCTGCCGCTCCTCACACAAGCCCGCTCCTCACAAATGCCCGGTCCTCACACACGACTGCTCCGATATCTCCCCCAAAAAAGGGTTTCCAATTTATATTCGAAGGGCCGCGTAGACGGCCGAGAAGCACACCAGCCTAGCCCTGACCACGGTTCTAGAACCATCGGTTACGGATCTAAAACCGCCGGTTCATGGTTCTAAGATGGATGGAACCATATCCGAACCATGTAAGAGACGGTTTCAAATGGTTACGGTTTGAGACAGTTCCGGTTCCGGTTACAACTTTCGTTATGGTTTCTACTACAGTTATGGCTAGGGTTTTTTATTCGATTCTAATTATGATTTTGATATTTTTTATATTTTATTAGCTTTATGTCTTTTTTGAAAGTTTTTTTGTCATGAATGATATTTATTTCAACTTGACAAAAACTGAGGAATGATTAATTTAATTTTTTTTATTTATCTTGATAAGTTTAGGAGAAGTCACATAGTAAAAAATTAACTAGACATAATTTTTAGTTTTTTAATAATTAAGTATAATTCTTTTTTGGACAAAACGCACTTTTGGTCCCTGAACTAAGGAGGGTCACAACTTTTGGTCACCATTAAGTTTTTTCTAACAAAATTAGTCACAAGCTTTTCGTTTATTCATCAACATTGATCCATTTAACGAAATTTTTAAAAATTTAACGGTCAAATTCGGTTAAACGTTAATTTTTTGTTTTTTATTAATTTTTTCCAGATTGTGGGGCCCACTTAGGTTTTATTTAGCGCACTTTTGGTCCCTGAATTAAGGGGAGTCACAACTTTTGGTCACCATTAAGTTTTTTTGACAAACTTAATTACAAGTTTCCCGTTTATTCATCATCATTGATCCACTTAACGGAAATTTTCAAAAATTAACGGTCAAATTTGGTGAAACGTTAATTTTTTATTTTTTATTAATTTTCTTTCAAGTTGTGGGTCCCACTTACATTTGACTTTAAAAAAGAGACAAAAAAGAAAACATTAATTTCTTTTAACTCCTAACATTTATCATTTATCAATCAAATTAAAATAACATTTAAATTTGCCCATAAACTTATCCCCTTTATTACTCTTCATTCTTTTGTATGATTTCTGCATCGTTGTACTTTTCAATATTTTTTCTCCTTTGGCAGGTGATTTTTTATTTTTATTTTTATGTTTGGCTAAAAAAAGGGGAAAAAAAAAACAAATGTGTAGCTATTTTATTTTTTTTCTAAATCAAGAATTCATTTTTCTATTAACACAAAATTAAAGTAGAGGGGCGCCCGGGCATCTGCCCGGACCAAGCATCTAGTTATATATATTGAGAGATCAATTTGAATAAACAAATTGCGAGCGGAAAAAAAAAATCGTTCGCAATATCACGTGCATGACATGTGATTTTTAGTGTCGAAAATGTTTGATTTGATACAGATGAAACGGTTTGTTCTTGATTGAAATAAAAAAATAAATAAATTTAATTAATTTGAACTAAATGATGGGTACACGGACTATACTATAATTATTACTCAATGAGTTCAATCTTGATTTGTTGCATTCATTTGTGCGATTAGTTTTTAACTACGCCACACATGTAATATTAAGATTTAAGGTGTATGGTGATACGAAAACTCTTCGAAATGGTAAAAGGTTAAACAGTAGCTAAGCTAAGCGGGCTCACAAGATTCATATGACAAAACTTACACGAATCTATTGTTTGCCCGGTACTTTACAGGTGCTGCCTGAGTTCGGGTTCCGCAATGCATATCTTTTCTTCTTTGATAACATTTTTGAATAAACACAGATTAAGGTCATGAATTCATCTTGAACGAAGTTTTGGTGTAATAATGTCCTCAAGTCACACATTTTATGTTGCATTCTCATTACACTATAAAAGCTTAGACTCAAATGTAAATGAACTTATTTTACTATGTAACACGGAACACTTATTTTACTTACAAATATAACGACTTTGATTAAATATATTAATAGGACATACTTCCTCCGGTCCTTATTATAAAGTATTTTAATTTCGTCTTAGATTTCACCTAGCTAGAATGTCTTTTTAATTGAAATAAAAACCTTAAAAAGATTTCATAATAATTAGAAGAATGCAATGAACGCGAAAATATATTTTTAAGTTTTTTTTTTCTAATTTTAAAAAGACATCCTAGGTGAAATCTAGGATGAAATCAAAATGCCTTATGATAAGGAGCGGAGGGAGTATATTCACCCATGTTCCTTTAAGTTTAGAGTGCAGTGGACATATTCTAGAGGTAACATCTTTTCCAAAGCTTAAAAGAGATGATGTTACACAATCCTCTAAATGTGTTATTTGTCACAGACAACAAGAAGAAGAAGAAGATATTTATCCACAATATTTAATCACGATAAACAAAAATAATTTTGTTCTTTTTTTTTTTACCTCCGATATCATTTGACATAATTTCTGCCACAAATTAGGAGATCCTTAAATGTATAAATAAAATAAAATAAACCTTAAAAAATATTCAACGATATTTTCTCGTCGAAAACAAATGTATTTTGATGGCGATAATTATGGTTTGAACGATATTAGGGTCACAAAACAACATTCCAAATGGTTGAAGGATCTTCACCACATCTGGTATGGATACCTTTGATTCTCTCAACCGATCTGCAAATCCCACTGCACGTCCAATCAAATGATGCTGCACAAGTGCTCCCTGCTTGCTTTTTCCATTCACATTCTGTTCCAAATTCACATTATAATTTCCGCGTCAAATATCATACATGCGATCTTATGATATAAGAATGATGTACACGACTATATGATACGTCAAATATTTTTTTCTTTTGTTTTTCTTACCTTGAGAAGTTCTACAACACATACTATGGTCATTAACGTGTTCAACTTCAAGACCAATGAGCCAAGCTCCAAGTGAAACGTCTTCGTTTGCATATTTATGCAAGATTGGTCTGAAAACACAATAGAAACAAACTTGTAATAGGTTAGTTAAGGTCAATTAATGTAATAAAAGGAATCTAATTTGATTCTTAGTATTTCTTACAGGTTGCCGGAAATGTAAGCCGCGAGATCACGAGAGATGGCGTAAATCTGTCCGGTTGCATGTCTAAAGTACTTGTTTCCCGCTTCTCCAAATTTCCAGTACTCAGGTTCGTGGTATTTTGATTCCCTGGAATTGTTTTTAAAAATTCAAGAAATTATTAAGATGATTACAAAACTAATGTAATAGTACGTTTCAAGGAATATTCATATAATTATTAAGCAAAACTTACTTCCGGGAAAGAACCGGTCCTGATTTCATACAACCTATATAGACCCGAGGCTTTGACCGGTGACTCGCTAGTGTAGCAGCCAACGTGCCTGCACAATGAATCATATATCGTTATCATGGTTCTGTCTCATTAATTATTGACAGAAAGAATTAACTTTTGGTTGGAAGATCTAAACAAGAACGGTTTTGAGGATGGAATCATATGTATGCTAGAATTAAAGGATGGAAAAATTAAGAGAGATTATGTAAGTGTGTACCTAGGTTTACATGAACATCATCATCAACCTTCACATAGAAATCAGCATCCCATTTGGCAGCTGCAGTAGAAATGAATGATTTCGTCTTTGCAGTTAACTCGTGATATCCTTCAACATGTTCCTAAACAAATAATCAAGTATGATAAAACCGATATCGATTAGCAACTGTGCAAAGATTGTAATATACTTAAGTAAATTCAATCAGACTTTAACCGATTCAAATATACTCACTAGTCTAAGAATGTCGTTATGTTGTTCATTCTCCAGATCAATTGCGAGGTCCAGAATGCTATCTGATGTTGCACTGTCACACAACCAAACGTTGCCTTAGCTCATCCTTTTTTTTTTTTTTTTTTTTGGTGCGAAAGAGGAGTAGTGCATTTTAATTTTGAGATTATATAAGTATCCAGTAAAGCATAAAGATAGTACCGATCGAGTTCATGAAAATGGAAATTAACATTACCATCTCCATATTAAATTATTTTGAATTCTTTAAATAGACCTGAACCACTGAATTTTTTATCATAGATTTTTGGCAGCAAATTGAGTAATGGATGGAGAATATGATAACATGCATTAGGATCAATGCCATGCAATGGAATACAAGTATGACAACCATTTCTAAAATGGAATATATCAAATCACTCATTGAACGAAACATGCATTCACACAAATCCCCCTATTTCTACATGATTGACATGTTAGTAATTATACTAATAGGTAATAACCATAAGGTTCATCGATACAGTATCTTTTAAACTCTTTGTTTTTCCTTTTAGTCCTTAAATTTTTTTGAAGTAAAACTGTGTATTCTATGTAGACTTTTGTTTTTTTTTTTTTTAAACTCTTTTCTTGGGACTGGTGGATTAATGGAGTGACTCATTCATTTCGAATTTGTCATGAACGTCTAAACTCGCTCATTTGTCTGCATAGAGCTGACAAAAATTGATTAGAGTCTAATTAACAACTATAATGGCTGAATTTCCCAGTTCTTAGAGTTCAAGAATTAGGCAGATGATCACGTAATCTTGTTAAGGAAGATGAATCCAAATACTGTATCTAGTCTTTGAAATTCCGGTTGTATTTATCTACCCTACGTACCTAATTGTAGTGCTAGGGATTGGACTGCTATTTAGAATAGATATTCAATGAAAATTCATTTTAAAGACTGCTATTTGATTTCGTTGTCTGCGATAGAAGTCAAATTAAGAGCCATTGTGCCGTCACGCAACATATATTTGTCTATTATGAGTGGATATTAAAATGTATAAATAAATCAGATAATAATGTAAAATGTGATATAGATTCATAAATATATTTGTTGAAATTAATCAAACCATCAAATTTATTCATTAAAAAAAAAGAAAAAAGAAAGCGGGTGGTTATACTCTCAGTGGATTTAAACATATAGTGAAATCAAATGAATATACTTGGCGGCATTGGAGAAAACTACATGTGTTTTCTTAAATTGTTTCACTTAAATATCATTATTTGTAGAATAAGGACATGAGATTTGTGTACCTGTGGCCTATCATGAACCGAATCACTATTCCCTTTTCTCGCTCTAATTTTCGCAGCTCTTCACCTATTTAATAGTTAATCAACAAAAACACAAAATTAGGTAACAGATGTACAAGAAGGTTAAAAAAAAAAAATTAATACTTTTTCCGTTCCAAAATATATATATATATAGACATTTCAGTTCAATTGGCAACGGTTACCTTGAGGCATCCAGGTTTCTCGAAGTGAATCACGCCTTTTTCTGCTACTAAACGCAGTGTTTATGCCAATCACCATGAACGCCTTTTCCTTAGTGTTCTTGGTGTTAGCTAATTTTGCAGATACATTTCTTTCAGATGATTTCTCTCCCGTATGGTCATTCTGAATAGTGGCTGACGGAAGTTCCCCCCTTAGTTTACCTATTGAAATGTCCAGTGCCCTGATTTTCCCCAATTTACAAATAAAAAGATGAGTTAATGCTCAAATCAGTTGGTAAGAAAACAATTTTAAATTGCATCATGAAGGAGTAACAAAAAGAAAAATTATGCAAAAATTTCAAATTGTCGACAATAGTGGCACAGAAATATTAATTGAAGTTTGAATTAATCTAAGATCTCATGGTGATAATGTTCCCTTTTATCCAAGGCATCAATAAAGTCCTTATTACTATCACTATTGCTTTGATGATTATTAGTTAGTGAATCAAGAAGCTCATGAAAAAATGAAATTTGGAGAAATGTCTATGTGTATAGTTACATATATGGTGTACTAACTTGATGGCTTCTTCAGCTTCCTTATAAGTTCTCAACAATTCTTCTGCCCTCTCCTGATGATGAGAACATGAACATAATAATCTTCAATAAAATTTATTTTTTCAAGAATAAATCAAAAATTAAAACAAGCAAAATAGAATTTCATTCATCAATACGGACAAGGTATAGTTCTCGAATCGAAATACATATATTAAGAATGAAACCGACACTTCATTTACCTTGGCCTTGCTTGAACAGTTATGATCATCAGGAGGGTTCGGTCGCAACTGCTGTTGACGTCTTCGAAGAGATGTTTGCTCATTTGAATCTACAGCAGCCCCCCACCTAAATTAAACACATCAACCAGTAATTTACAAATTAGTTCTACATTACAATTTTCATTTCAACAATTAAAAAAACAAATGATAAGATAAATGAATTACTGTCATGCATCATGATATTATTTTATGTTTGTCCAATGAAAAAAAAAACAAATTTTCATAAATGTGTCTAACAGAATGAATACAGCTATAATTCTTCACATAAGCATACGATTTATGGCAAAAACTAACTCATCATACGTTCCGTATCGTATATAATAGCCTCGCACTTGAACTTTCTTTTAATTGAAGTAGTAAATGGAAGGGAATTAAAATAACAATTCTCGTTTCACAAAGTAATTAGACTATTTTTTTGAGATAGAAGAAATATAATTTTAGTGCTTAATTTTGTTTCAATTCTTCAACATTGACAAAATGACGAGTTCAAATTAAGATCACAGAATTATAACCTACATGTGTTGGAGTTGGTTCATGCGAATAACGAACCTGCTGGAAATAATCTTTGCAACTCACTCACATATTGGTTTAGATATTAGTTATCAATTTTAAATATCTAAATTAATTGTAATTTAATTGTCAATTATCAAATTAACTTAGCAGAAACTAAAATGGGTAAGAATCTTATATTTTTTTAATAATTTAATGGGTTATGCCAGAGAAAAAAAACGAAATCAAAAATAAAAAATGTCGTAGACATACTCAGTGCGAAAGATTTTATCTGCATAGATAATTTGAAAGGTTTATTGACAATTCAGGAAAAGAATGATTATTATCTATTAAGATTGTCATGGAAAATTGATAGAGCATTTTCAGTTTAATTGAAGGGGTAATGCGATTAATTGATGCATTAACCAAAAAAACCAAAAAAAAAAAAGAACAAATCGAATGAACAGATTATTTGAACTGAGGACAAAATAAATAAATAAATAACCCTAAAGAGGGATTAATGTATATGATGAAGAAGATTAAAGAAATTAAGATGGTGAAGAGATGTAAGAAGAATTACGTACCTGTGGTTGAAAAGCATCCAAATGGCACAGAAAGAGAAGCAAATTACAGCAGCAACAACCCATTTAGGGGTTGATGAAATGAGATTTCTCTCCAATTTATTCTGCCTGTTCTTCATTGTTATCTCTTTGTGTTTGTGGAGGCTGCTGATGAACTTCAATTCATTCATCACAAAGAGAGAGAGACAGAGAGAGCTTTTGTATATAAATGGAGTGGTATTCTTCTTCTTCTACTACTACTTCAAAAACTCAAACTGTGTGACTGTGTGTGTGTTACAAGTTTGTTCAATTAGTCAGTTTCTTGTCTTCTTTTTAGCTAATTTAATGGTCAACTTGGCTTCATTCTTGTCGTCCTTCTATTTCTGTCCTCTCCATTTGGCGGATGGCTCATTTGACTCGTATTTTTTCTTTTTTCAGTTATTTTGGCTTATTAGTCTTAGCAAGGATGGTAACATCTTATACTTTCAAAAGAAATAGTAATTATATTCTGCTATATTCGTTAATGAATTCATACAGTAATGTTTAAAAACGTTAATGATATTCAGTACAATCATCGTATACACTTCTTTAGTGTATCAACTCAATGCGAGAATAAATAATACAGTTGTTTGTTCTATCTTTCCTTACACGATTTTTTTTTTTCATTTAATTTCTCGTAAAAATATATATTTGATTGTTTTTACGTAATTTAGCGGTTACACTATCTTACTTATGTGGTATAGCAAATGTATACACAAATCTAGCTAGGACCTTAAATATGTAGGAGAGGGTAAGTTTGAGTTGGATTTCTAAATAACCAAACAGATTATTAGGTATGGTTTGACTTGTAGCATGTCTGTCACCCAAACATTATTAGTATCATAATATCTGCTTAGGCAACTTCTGTATTTACCAAATTAAGCTTCGGTTTTTTTTTTATCTATGGTCAATGAATGGGCCAAAACATGGTACATACGTAATTCAGTTCCAATGGAACGCCGTGTTTATCAGGATGTTGTTGTTTCTGGTCACACATGCCAAAATGACCCAAAAAATAAAAAGAGCATTTTAAATTATATTTGATAAAAGAGGTAAACAAAAGGGATCGTCTTCTTCTTATTCTAAACTCAATACAACAAAAAAAACCCTTTTTTTTGTCGTACAAATATTTTTTAGATCTCCAAAAACATATTCAATGAGTTTTCCTTTGTTTACTGTCACAACTAACTAACTCAAATACCATTTCTACCAATATAATGTTATTATTGTAATAATGTTGAGAAGCTTACTTCAAATTTGAGACAAATAAGTAAAATTTTATTAATTCATTTGATATGTGCAAACTTAATTATTGAACCATATATATGATCATTACAATGCTGTTGTATTTAGTAATTGAGACGTGTGCTGTACTCAATTGCTTCAAAATTCAAGTTGACTGAGATCACTGATCAGACGGACCTCTTTTTAGGCAACGTCTTGTCCCTTTACCCTCTTCATATTCTGTTAACGGAGCTCTCCGTTAATTTCATTGGGTCTATAATCAACCTTGAAGGATGATGATGCTTGTAGATGCTTAAAATATTGAATTTCCCCATTGATATAGTATTAAGTTGAAGTCCCTTTTAGCTTGGGTGAAAACAGGAACTTGAGAACTTATTGGTCATGAAAATTAATTTTGCAGACTGGCTTGCATGTAATGAATCTGATATTTGCAATTGATTTAAACATGTTTTGTTTAGGTTACTTGAATTAAAAATTAAAAATTAAAAAAAATCTATAGTCTTGTAAACCTCATGCTGAGGCAACGCTTTTACCCTTGTTTAGATAAATCTATTGCAAGGACATGTTAAATAAGAGTGGAGTAGTGGGTAACTTCAGTTGAAAAGTTTTTGGCATTACATTTTCAACTATTTTCTGTAAATCCAAAACAGGTCTCTTAAAACAATTGCATTTGTTGATAAGTGGAGTAGAAAAATATATGTCATAATTACTACCATATTCAACTCCTTTGTACACTGATCACAATAGGCAGTAACTGGCGCTTGAAATGTGTGTCAATTAATATTTTGTCATTGTGAACCATTTAAAGGAAATCACGCATTTGTCTGCAGTTACTTCTCTTTTCTCCCCAAAAGTAAAAAAAAACATGGGGTTTGCTTGCTACTGTAATTGGTAGTATTAGACAAAACAAACCATTTTACTTACTACTCTTAGACAGGCTAAGTGGAGAAGTTTGGGACCACATTTTACGTGGAGGCATTGAGAATGTTCTTACTTAGAACAACTCCGATGGAGCTTCAGTAAAAAGTGATCTCAGGCATTTCACATCAGATTCTCTGGCCCAATTAAGTGAAAGTATTTTCCTTCAATGGGAGTTGCGAAACTTGGTAACAACTATGGATAATATGTGGCCTGCCAATACAGCAACTTTCTTCTTTATATTTTCTTTTAACGTATACAAAAATAAGGTATTAAGATAGTTGGCCTACAACTCTGACATTTTACTACATAATAGCAAAGAAAATGTTTTTTTTTCCTTTCAACTCTCTCTAATTACTAAGTAGTAATTGGCACAGATTTTCAGGCCAATTACTTACCATTGTGCTTGCTCTTAGAGCAACTGCAGTGTTATTACTTATTTTAGTAGAAGAAATGATCCTAACTTTACATATGTACTATTTTACGACTTGAACAAATTTTTTGTTCAATGGAGTTATCAGTGCCCAAGAGATAATATTTAGACAGAATTTGTATCAATTGGCCCGCTAACTTGTAGAAGAAAGCATATACACAAGGTCTCCACAATGGTTTGGACTTTGGAGTAAAAATTGGTAATAAGTGACCCAACTCTCAATGCCAAGTACCACCTACCACCGACAACGGTCGCTCTTAGGTTACTGTAGTCAGAATGACATGGTGGGCCAGCCAATAACATTATCCTTGAACAATTAGAAAAGTGAAAACTGACTATTCCATAAATTGGTAAGATCAGTAGGGGTAAAAGTTTCATAAGAAATGGAGTAATGTGTTTTTGATGTGAAAACTCAAAAAAGTTCAATAAAAATGCTGTCCAATGACTTGCTCTTAAGCCTCTAAGTTTCAATTTTCAGCGGAGATGGTCGCTACCAAAAGATACCATCAATTAGAATTTATCACGTCATTCCGGAACAAAAACAGAGCATTCATACTGCATTACGAAAAAGTACCAACATTACATATATTTCCTCCATCGCGAAAGTCTCCCAAAATGAATGTTTCCTCTGTTAGGACTTAGGACTTAGGAAATATAGAGTTCATACGAGTTGGTAAAACATACTACTTGTGATCTATTCTTAAACTCCTAATTTCTATCATAACAGAGGATCTGCATAATGTTCTTCAATTCTTTCTCCTGTATAAATTGAACAACTTCTTTGCCTTGATGAATTCAAAGGTACAAACCTCTCCAACGGTTAATCCATTTTCTTGGACAAGTCTTTTCCAACCACGACCAGATATACAGGCCCTAATTCCCCGAACACGAAACAGAACTGCCCATGTTTTTCCAGTCTCAGGTACACCAACCTTATAATCCTCTCTACAACTCCTACCAAAGTTGTTCTTGCAAAACCCACGCGGGAATTCCTTCAAAATTACACAAAACACATCCGTAATCTAAGTTAAATAATGATTACAAAGAACCAAAAAAGAAAAAAAAAGGAAAGAATCAAATGTGACTGCTTACAAAGTGCGGACGCAGATAAGCCCGTCCCACTACGAAATCAAAGGATGGATATTCAGATTTCAAAGCTCTTTGATCATCTGGGATCTGGGATTTCCATGTTCCTCTGTAATTCCCACCTAAATGAAGAACAAGATATTGGGTTAAACTTCAAACATCAAAATAAACGGAATTACTTTGGAAATTTTTGCTTACTCGTGTTGACCCTTTGTCTTAAACGGCGCCCGTCCACTAAAGAGTACGATGACAATCTCTGATTTGGCTTCTTCCGATCTTCCTCAATCTCTCTGTTCTTCTTCTTCCTCCCTCTGTTTTCGAATTTTTTGATGACAGATTTGTTGTCATCATCACTTACTTCCACATGTTTGACATGGACAGAGTAATCGATTTCGAAAGTTGTTTTGTCACATATTACGACACTGAATCGTGATTTGCCTTCATACCTGAAAACCAAGACATGGTACAATTCTATAGAATAAAACTCTCCAAATTCTTGCAGCCCTTTTCGCATCCAAGTCTCGCCATTAATCCTGCGCAATTCTACCCGCCATTCAGCTCCAGTTGGAACCTTCAAAACCACAACTTTCCCCAAGCTATCACCATATCTTTCCATAAACGAGGTCGGAAGTGGCTGCATATTAACAGGAAGAAGACATCAGAATTTCAGAATTTCATTGAGCCAGCTATATTTATAAGTTATATTGTTATAACCATAATGTTGTAATAACAGTGTTAATAAACTTACAATGCCTTCATTGAGAGGTCGAACGATGGGTCTGAAGAAATGAGACGAGGGCAGATCAGATTTTGCAGTGGATGATACAGCCATGATTCTCAAAAGGGAACAAAAGGCAGTAGGAAAATTTTCGATTCTTCTTCAAGACTTGAACATCAGACTTGCCAATTTGGCTGTTCAAAGCTGTAATTAGTAGCATTAAAGACAGCGTACCCGAGGAACGAAAAAGTTGATTTGACGATTTATTCTGCCTGCGACAGAGCTACTACTATTGGCATCATCACATATAGTTTGTATTTGAGGAGAACAGAGTGCATTATTATTAGTAAAAGTCTTTGGAGTAATGATTGCACTTCATATCATCAAAACGAAATACGCTAACATTATGATTTTTTTTTAATCGCTGATAATAATAATCATGTCATTAGAAGGATTGAGTTATGGCTTTTCTCGGTCGGAAATTTGGTTCGGCCGGTTATGGACAGAGTATGTTTTTGGCCTTTTTACACAAATTAAACTAATTTTGAATTGTAAAAACTATATACCTTCCGTCATTTGTTCTTTTCCACCTCGGTGCCTTCGCTCACCATCAAATTCACCTTCAATTTGCTTCAAATATGAGAATGAATGATTGAAAGGTTTAAGAATTTTATTACGGGTGAAGAGTTTAGTAGGTGAGGATGGAATGAGAGGGTCAAAATGATCTTTTATAGCGTTGGACAGTGGAAGTATCAGTGGTAATAACATGTCACTTTTTTTATATGGTTGATCGTTTACTTTTTAGTTTTTATTTATTTTTGTTTTAAAATATTAAAAGTAAAAAAATAATATTCCCTCCGTCCATAATTATTATCCAGTTTAGATTTTATTTTTAGTTCAAATTGTACTAAAAGTGAAATCTCAAAGCTGGACAATAATTTTAGGATAGAAGGAGTACCACATTGTAATTAGGACATGCTTTAAACCGGTGCAATATTATGCATTTTACAGCTCAGGTTCCAAGATGATAAGGGAACTGGTCAAAAAAAAGATTGGATAACCAGCACAAACAATTTGGATAAGCATCTAAATCCGTTGGATAACCAGTACACATAAATTGGATTGGCATACAAACCAAATGGATATCCAGTACAAATAAATTGGATATCCAGTACAAACAAGTTGGATATGCGTACAAACCGGTTGGATTACAACTGCAAAACAAGTTGGATAGGCATACAAACTAAATGGATAAGCAGTACAAACAAAATGGATAACCAGTTCAAACTGGTTGGATAATCAGCATGAACACAATGGATAACCAATCTAAAATAAGTTGGTTATCCATTTTTCTAAATTAGATATTCATACAAATTTCTTTATTTCTACCCATCAAAATTTAGTCATTTTTAAGCTCAAAAAAAATCTTCAATATGGATCTTGTTGGATAGATCTCGACGAATACAAGAAATTTCATGTGTAACACGTTTTCTAATTCTTCACGGATTTAGCGATGTGCTCGTTTGAAGATTAGAAATGTTTTTTGTAGGAAGGAGAAGAAAATGATAGGGACTAAACTTGCAAAGTATTAAAAGACTAAAGAAAATTACAATAAGGACTCCTAATGAAAAAAAAAATAGGAGGGGAGCATATTGCTTTCGGGTGCACCTAATAAATTACCTCATTTTCTTCTTCCTTTAAACTTAATACTCCAACTAAAACCTTTTTTTTTTGGGTTGGGGGTTGATCCGAGCAAACATTTTCCAAGTAAGTTGATCCGATCCCATACATGATACATACTACCTCGTAGATGAATTCTTTGGTCTTTATATAAGAAATTTTATAAACTTTCAAAAAATTTTAATGATCTTTCATATATTTACCCTAACAAGTAACCAATTCACAACTCCCATTTCAAATAAGTAAAGTTTTCTTAGTTAATGTGCAAAATTAGTTATTGACCTAATATAAAAAAGGATTGAGGATAGTATTATATGGTGTCCTTATATAGTTAGATCTAATACCATAATCAATATTATCATTATTTTCTTCTTAGGTTTGAAACATGTAATAGTGGGACAATATTAGTTCCAACAGCGAGACCAACTCGCAGGATCAAATAGTGAAGTGGACTGACTTCCAGAGATTAATCACGTAACTGACTTCCCCCAATTAGGCAAATCTATAACTATAACTAGTTGCTTTCAGTAATTGATTTTTCAGTAATCACAAAACCATCCACTCAATGTGTATATGATCATTACAATGCTGTTGTATTCAGTAATTGAGACGTGGGTTGTACTCAATTGCTTCAAAATTCAAGTTGGTTGAGATCACTGATCAGACGCATCTCCTTTTAGGCAACATCTTGTCTCTTTGCCGGCAATTTATTGGGTATACCCAGGGCACCATACTCCCCCTCCTATTTTTTGCACTATTAGTCCTTATTGTACTTTTTTTACTTTTTTCTAATAATCTTCCTATTATTTGTAATTTTAGTCCCTGCCACTTTTTTTCTCTCTCTTTTAAAAAAATCTCTAATATTCAAACAGTCATATCTCTCAATCCGTGAAGAATTAGAAAACGTGTTACACATGAATTTTATTGTACTCGTCGAGATCTATCCAACAAGATCCATGTCGAATATTTTTTCCAAGTTTAAAAATGACTAAATTTCGATAGGCAGAATAAGATGGATATCTAGTTTAGAAAGATGGATAACCAGTTTAGTTTAGATTAAGATTCTTGTATTGCATATATCTCTTGATCCATAAAGAATTAAAATACGAATTATACATGAAATTTATAGTGCTCCACGAAATCTATCCGATAAGATCTATGTTGAATTTTTTTTTGAACTTTAAATGCATTTAAATTTCACGAGCAGAAATGAAGAAATGTATTTTTCGTTTTTCTTTGAAAAATGGTTATCCGTTGTGTTCCTACTGATTCTTCAACTGGTTTGAACTGATTATCCATTCTGTTTTTACTTGTTATCCAATCGTATTTTTGACATTCACTCTTCAAAAAAAAAAAAAAGAAAGAAAGAAAAAATGATTGGATAAGCATCACAAACAATTTGGATAATCAATAGAAAATAATTGGATAATCAGTGCAACACGTTGGATAATCAGTACAAAAAAAGTTTGACAATCATTTTCATAAAAGAGCAAGAAAAAAAAATACTGGATAACCACCACAAAGAAGTTGGATAATCAATATGAACACATTGGATATCTAGTTTAAAAAGATGGATAACCAACTTATTTTACATTCATATTGTTGTGTTCCTTATATCTTTTGATCCAGAAAGAATTATAACACAAATTATATATGAAATTTATAGTACTCGACGAGATCTATCCGATAAGATCAATGTTGAATATTTCTTTTGAACTTTAAGTGCATTTAAATCTTACGGGTAGAAATGAATAAACTGAAAAATGATTATCCATTGTGTTCATACTGATTATCCAACCAGTTTGGACTAATTACGTATTTTGTTTTATCCAATCATATTTTTTACATTCACTTTTCAAAAAAGAAAAAAAAGAAAAAAGAAAATGGATAACCAACTTAGTTTAGATTGATATTCTTATATTACATATATTTCTTGATCCGTAAAGAATTAGAACACGAATTATATATGAATTTTATAGTGCTCGACGAGATCTATCCAACCGGTTTAGACTGATTATCCATTTAATTTGTACTTGTTATCCAGTCATATTTTTTACATTCACTCATCTTCCAAAAAAAAGAAAAAAAGAATAAAAAATAAAATATTTGGATAAGTATTACAAATAATTTGGATAATCATTGAAAATAATTGGATAAGTAGTACAAGCTGGTTAGATAACTAGTACAAAAAAAATCAGACAATTATTTTCATTAAAAGAGCAAGAAAAAAAAAGTCGGATAACCATCTATCACCGAGAAGTCGGATGGATAATCAGTATAAACACATTTGACAGATTTTTTCTTAAAAGAAGAAAAAAAAAGAAGAGAAATTATGTTTCGATAATCAGTGAAAACGATTGGATAAGGCATACAAAATGGTTGGATAGTCAGTACAAAAAAACTGAACAAGGATTTTTGCAGAGAGTAGAGAAAAAAAAATGGTCGGATAATCTATACAGAACAGTTGGATAATCAATACGAACGCGTTGGACAACCATTTCTTTTTTTCAAAAAATAATAATAATAAGAAAAACAAAATGGATGGATATCCAGTACAAACAAGTTGTATATCTAGTACAAACCAAATGGATATCCAGTACAAACAAGTGGGATATCTATTACAAACAAGTTAGATAGGCAAACAAACCAAATGGATGGATATCCACTACAAACAAGTTGGATAAATATCCAGTGCGTACAAACAAGTTAGATAGGCATACAAACCAAATGGATGGATATCTAGTGCAAATAAGTTGGGTAGGCATACAAACCAAATGGATGGATATCCAGTACAAACAAGTTGGATATCCAGTACAAGCGAGTTGGATATCCAGCACAAACAAGTTGGATATGCATACAAACCCGTTAGATTACAACTACAAAACAAGTTGGATAAGCATATAAACCAAATGGATGGATATCCAGTACAAGCGAGTTGGATATCCAGTACAAACAAAATGGATATCCAGTACAAACAAGTGGGATATCCATTACAAACAAGTTTGATAGGCATACAAACCAAATGGGTGGATATTCAATACAAACAAGTTGGATAAACAGTTCAAACTGGTTGGATAATCAGCATAACACAATGGATAATCAATTTAAAATGAATTGGATTATCAATCTTTCTAAACTAGATATCCATCTTATTCTGCCCATCGAAATTTAGTTATTTTTAAACTCGGAAAAAATATTCGACATGGATCTTGTTGGATAGATCTCGACGAATACAATAAAATTCATGTGTAACACGGTTTTTAATTCTTCACGGATTGAGAGATATGATCGTTTAAAGATTAGAGATGTTTTTTAAAGGAGAGAGAAAAAAAAAATCAAAGGGACTAAACCTGTAAATTATAGGATGTTATTTAGAAAGGTAGAAAAAAGTATAGTAAGAACTAGTAGTGTAAAAAATAGGAGGGGGAGTATAGTGCCTCCGGGTATACTGGATAGAGACTCCCCTCTACCCTCTTCATTTCCTGTTAATGGAGCTCTCCTTTAATTTCGTTGGGCCCATAATCAGTCCTTGAAGGATGATGCTGCTTAAATTAAAAAAATCTACCGTTTTGGGCCATCTCCAACCCAATACTTTAAATTACAGTACAATATACTTAAAATTGCAGTATCTACAGTGTTTTACAATAGTCTTTCTCCAATCCAACAATTCTATATTCTACCCAAAAAAGAATATTCTCTTTATATTCTTCTTTACCTTTTTTTATTTTATTATAATTTTTAATTTACTCTATGCATTTCAAAATAATAAACATTAAGTTTTTTGTGTATAAATCATTTATGTTGTGCGGTCTTATGTATAAGTTTTTTTTCTTCTTCACTGCACATTTAAATAATCTAAATGTATCAAATGAAACATACAATGATATAAAATATTACAAAATACCAAATTTTTATTAATAATTAAAATTTCAAAGGCACACAAAATGCATACTATACATAAAAATATAAAAATAAGTTTTAAAGGAATAATTTTATATAATTTAAGTGCATCAAATTACACATGTAAATTATTACAATAAATTTTTATTGATAATTATAATTTTGAAAGGAAAAGGAATGAGAACTAAATGAAAAAACGGATCAGAGGAAACGAAGAAAAGATAAGGAATGAAAATAGTGGAGTCCACATATTAAAAAAATGGAAAAGGAAAGATAATGGATGGGGTCTACCGTTGAAAACGAGTACCGTCTTCTTCAGTGTTACTCTCCATCTCCAGTAACCACCACCAGTACTGAAATTCAGAGCACCATTTACAATACCGATTGAAGAGTCCCGGTACTGTAAAATCCAGTAAAAAGTGGATTTATAGTACCGGTTGGAGATGCTCTTATGATCTTTATGTTGCAGCAACACTTTTACTCTTGTTTTGATAAATCTATTGCAAGAACATGTTAAATAAGAGTGGAGTAGTGTATTGTTTATGTGAAAACCGAAAAATTCCATGACAACGCGGTCCAAATGCACTTGTTCTTGAGCTTCTTAGTTTCAATTTTAAGAGCCAGTTACCAAAAGAGTAATATGCTCAAATAATTCTTTAGATTTATTAAAAACGTTAATTTCATATTTAAAATTAATAATTTACTGGTTTTGTTTTTTGTATTTTTAACTAATTTGGTCCTTCTCACTTTTTTATATTTGGAAGTTCTTGGATTGACCATTTATAGGTTAAGTTAATAAAGGCATTTTAGGTAATTATTAAAATTTAATTTTTCAATAAAAAATTGAATAAAATAAAATTAAGAATATTATGTTGATTTATAATTAATTAAAAAAGAAATAAATTTATAATTTTAAAATATTCAAACAAATATTATATTCATTTATAATTAATTAAAATAAAATTTTAAAATCCAAATATTTATATATATATATAATTTCCATATATATATATATAATTTCCTTACCCCCATGGAGCACAGCTCTAATGGTCCTTCCCCTTCCACTTTTACTCCTCCTCATGGTAAACAGTCAAACTCCCATTCTCAATCCCCCTTCTGCAACTCATCTAAAAAATTCTCATTGCCATGAATCCGAATCATAAAATTAGGCAAATAGCAAGATGAAGAATATAGAAGGGATAAAACAAAGGGAAAGAGAAAAATCTCTTTACACTTCATGAAAGTAAATGACACTTAGGACACGTGTCAGTTTCACAAAGCTTTTCTCCCGCAAAACGAAAAATATATATCTTTTGCAAAAATATAACTTCACGTGTCTTATGTTCATCCGAAAAAATATAACTTCACGTGTCTTATGTTCATCCGAAAAAAAAAAACAAAATAGAAAGATAATTACACTTAAATGTATATACGATAATCAGTCCTCAATTTAAGGGATTTACATTCGTTTAAATGTTACAGTTGAGATCAATTGAAATATTGCCATCATCATGCTGAATAACACGTGCAAATTATTGGCCGCAGAATCAAATTCCCTTTGAATACGAAAGATTGGACAATCAGTGGACTAAGGGCCGGAGGACGACAGATCGAGGTAGAAACCAACGATGAAGGACTAAAAGGAGCCCTTCATCTCCATTACCGTAAGTAAACTATCGCAATCCGATTTGTTTGGATTTTATTTATTTACAAGCTTTAAAGTTGTTGAGATTGAAACTTCTGACTCTTGGATGGTCGATGAACAAAAATTCCTTTTGGATGATTGAATCGATTCTGCTTATCGAATTTCAGATGCATATTTCAACAACACAAGCACGAATAACTCCAATTCGATTGAGGCAAACAAAGACGATGATGGGGATGTAAAGCTATTCCTACAGATAGTCGGTGATTTCAAAGCTATTCCTACAAATCAGCTCGATGACATCTGCGATCAATCATCAACCCACTGTCTGTGATTTCATAGCTACAATCACAATTGATTCCTACAAATCAGCCTAAAGAAGATGACCCTCTTTATCTTTCGCATTGGATCGATTTAAAAGGGCAAGGATTTTTGGAATTGACAACTCGGTAAGTACCTCTGACCATTGCTCTGTTTGGCTGCTTTCATAATCAAGATTTTCGTATTTTTATTAATGATTTTTCTCTTTAAGTGTGACCTAGATCCCTGATTAATGGTGTCGACGAAGGGAAGACCATAATCACTAGGACTTCTTTTAGGATCAGTTTTGTCGGCGGCGGCACTCGGATCACTTTTGTGGTGGTTGTTGTCAGCGAAGATGGTGGAAACATGGGGTTGTTATGATGCTTCTCAAGCACTGAAGCTCTGATTGGTTTGCCAATGATACTTTCAAATGACAATGTCCCCTCATTGATAATCATCTTATTTTTTTTTCCTCATATGGATTAATTTCATGATAGATAATTTATCATTGATTCGTTATTGTTTCTGGGTATCATTTGATTGAATTGAATGAATGGTTTATTGTTGTTGAGTTTTTGTTGATGCGGTTACTTGGATGAATCGCTACTTTGATGTCCATTATGTGTTGTGTGTTTTTGTTGAATTTTAAACATTGGATAAAATATTTGATTAATTTATAATGCTAGGGCAATGCTAAAATATTTCAAAATGTTTGATATTGGACTCAAGCGTAACGATTTTCTTTCGGCGCATCGGGTATGTTGATTTAACGTTTTCATATTGGGTTTTATATTCGTGTGTCCCTCCATTAAAATTAGTCTAAATGATCAGCACCATCATGAACTTAATCTTTTCCTTTGCACAGGAAATCATCGGACTATTGGATGGGTACTGTGTCTACAGAGCCCTAAAAGAGATTGCTATATGTACTATCAAAGGTAAAGTACAATTATCGGGTGCGATGATGGTTTTATACTTTCGTGTTATGGGTTTGGGAAAGTATTATGTTTTTGGAAAAATCAGAAAGGCTGACATGGTGACATATTAGAAACTCTCATTGAAAAAATTGTTTGGTAGTGATTCTTTTTTTTTTTCTTTATATTGAGAAATTAAATTGATTACGGATTGTGCTTGATGTCCAGAATGATGATGTCAAATATGAGAAAGGAAATGCAGATTTGGTTCCCATGCTTTGACAGATGTTTTGCACACTAGACAAATAGGATGATTTTACAGAATTTAGTGAAGAAGGGTGACGAGTCCAGATCCATCACCTTCGACGGGCCGGCCCACTACTTGGCTTTAGGGTCAAGACCGCCCCGGATATGGCGGTTTATTATTACTAACCCTAGTAATAATCGGATTCCTCCAAAGTCTATAAATAGGGACCTTTATTCCACACTAAAGGTACGCAATCTTGACTATCATATCAATACAGACATAACCCTATTTTCTGACTTAGGCTTCGGAGTGTCTACCCTCGGGAGACGCCCGAGGCTCTGTTTTGCAGGAAACCCTAGTCGGAGTTCCACCCTACACCGGCGGTACAATTCCAGGTATCGTCAAGTGGCACGCCCGGTGGGACCCGAAAACTAGGGTTTGTGTCACTAAGCTTTCTCAAGCTTTTTCGAAGCCTTTCAATCTGCTTCCAGCACCTCCAGAACAGGATCGGTGGAAAGAAAGATGGTGGAAGTTGACAGTCCCCAATCCAGTGCTGCGTCAACCGGAAGACAGACAAGCCCTAAGGACGGCGAAACTCTGGCACACTTCCAATGGAGGCAGAAACGGAAAAGGAATGATCGCCAAACCAAGAAAGAAACCACTCCTGTCAAACCAACCGATCAGAATCGTCACCGCGAAAACCCCGATCCATACCAGAAACAGTGGTTGGCCGAGATCGAAGCGGAACTAAAAAAGTTGAAGGATGATAACTCCGTCAACCAAAGGAAAAAGAAATATATCCTCGAGGAATACAAACGCTGCTGCTTGTTAGGTCTTCCTGACCCAACAAAACAAGAGATGGAGGAGTTAATTGAGGAAAAAGAAGCAAGGAGGACCCTGGATCTCCTCGAGATCAGAAGAGGCAAACGTCCGGCCCCAAACGAAGGGGAGGAAAGAACTCGCAAAAAAACCCCCTATTGAGAAGTTTCTCGCGCTGAACCTTCTGAAACCCCCGGTGATACTTTCTGGGAAGCACTCAAAAGGACAAACCCGGTAGTTTATCAGGCAATTCAGCAATTTGCACTGGAGCACGAACAGAAGAGACAATTTCGTAGGCAAGATCGCCGACAATCACCTAGTGTCGAGGAATTGTCTAAAAGAGAGTGGGAACCCCCGAAAAACAATGTCCACTCTCGATTGGGACCAAAAGGGACGCAGGAAAAATCGCGGCATGGCCATCGTCGAGGAGAAGACCCTCCTCCTCGGGATCAAGATAATCGGGGCAATCAGGATCCCTCAATTCGAGGCTCGATGCGGAGGATGATAGGAATGATCGTTGACAGAAGTCCTTTCATCCCCAGGATTTGAGAGTGTCCGAAACCTAAAGATTTTGACTTCCCCAAAGACTTCACCTGTTACACAGGGGATTCTGATCCGCAGCGATTTCTCAATAAATACGTGCAAGTCATGAGAATTCGTAACGCATCTCTAGACTTCATGGCAAAGGCTTTACCATCATTCCTCGATGGACAGGCACAACGTTGGTTTGGACAGTTGCCAGAGGGAAGCATTGACAGCTTTGAGGATCTCACAGTAAAGCTAGCCACCAGGTTTTTCCTCAGCAAGCAAGTCACAAAAATGTCCATTGACCTATCCTCCATAAGACAAGGACACAACGAGAGCCTTTCAGATTTCCATCGTTGCTTCACCCGTGAATCTCTCCAAATTGACAATCTCGATAACAGAGACATAAGGAATAGCTTCATCCAAGGACTCAACCCCTGGGGGAAGTCCGCCCCCCTACGAGTAAAGTTAATCACTAAACCTCCACAGAACACCCAAGAGATGTGGGCCACGGTAGAAAGTTATATCCAACGGGAACAAACGCTAAAAAATTCCCAGGAGTCTTTCTCACTCGCAGGGGAGCGAGGAGGAAAGGACAGATATAAATCTCAGACTGAGAACAAACCCTCGTGGCCCAGGCTCGACAGGTTACTGACTCCATTGATAAAGCCTCGACGGGAAATACTCCAGATTCATAAGGACGAGTTTCCAACCCCGAAGCCACTGACTCATAACCCGAATAGGTCCATGAATCAGTATTGCGAGTACCACAAGGACCACGGACATGACACGGAGGATTGTCGAGAGCTCAAGCGAGAAATTGAAGCAGGAGTGAAGTCCGGTAAATTCCAACAATATGTGCAGAGCACACAAGGCACCGCTCGAGGAGATACCCGCAGTTCTCGAGAAAAACTCGGCGCTTCTCGCAACTTTCCCAGGCGAAACAACAATCGAGGTTCTCGTAGAGACAACCGAGGAAATAATTGGCAACCGAGGGATAACTCAGAATATCCTGCCCAACCAGCTCTCGATAACAAACCGCAACCAATACAGCAAATACCTCCTCTTGATCCCACCAAGCAGATTACCCACAATGTTGGAGCAATTTATGGAGCACCTCTCGAAGTCCTCTCAAGCACGGCATTAAAGTCCTCTGTTCGACAAGTAACAAAAACCCCATCACAAGAGCCAAGTCACAAGCGGTTTAAAGGAACCGAAGCAATCGTCTTCACTGATAGTGACGTCGTCCCTGGCGTGTGTCCCCACAGCGATGCCATGGTTATCGAGGTCATCATAGGTAACGTGGGGGTAAGTCGCGTGTACATCAACAATGGCAGCGCGGTCGACATCATCTACAGTGATTGTTTCAAGAGAATGAATATACAAAATCCAGACTGACGCCCTGCTACCTTACCATTGATGGGCTTCTCCGGGCACACGATAATCCCAAGCGGGATCGTTAGGCTTCCAATCACGGTAGGGACGTATCCTCGAATGGTAAATCTAACAATGGATTTCGCCATAATCGATGCTCCCTCGCCATTCAATGTGATTCTAGGACGGCCGTGGATGTGCAAAGCCCGCGCTGTATGGTCACCTTATCACTTAGTTATGAAATTCCCAACGGAATACGGGATAAGAATAGTCCAAGGCTGCCAACGCAGCTCTCGAGAATGTCTTCTCACGGCAGTAAAGATAGGGAAGAAAGCAGTAACGCCGGAGCTAGCCGTCACCACATCAGGATGCTACTCAATTCAGCAAGGTGTGACGAGGATTGAAGATAAAGAGAGGAAACAAGAGGTCTCGAGCACGGATATTGAGCAAAACCCGCCACTCAGCAGCAAGACAGAAGAGTTGATCTTAGATGAGAAAGAGCCAGAAAAAACTATCAAACTAGTGATATCCATCGGGGAAGCGTTGCGGAGTGAAATAATTGCCTTGTTGCGTACCTTTCGGGACATCTTCGCGTGGTCGCCATCCGATATGCCCGGAGTTCCTCGACACATTATCGAGCACAAGCTAAATGTGGATCCAAACGTCAGACCGGTCAAGCAAAAGAAGAGGATTTTTGCTAGAGATCGAAATGACGTGATTAACGAGGAAACCCTCAAGCTGGTTCGAGCCAATATCCTGAAAGAGGTGCTTTGGCCAACCTGGCTGGCCAACCCAGTCCTTGTCCGCAAACCTGACAATTCCTGGCGTATGTGCCAAGATTACACTGATCTAAACAAATACTGCCCAAAAGACTACTACCCCTTGCCCGTAATTGACCGAATGGTGGAAGGTATTACTGGTTACAGGACTCTCAGCTTCCTCGATGCGTATAAAGGATACCATCAGATTCATATGGCCGAGGAGGACGCCGAGAAAACGGCTTATATCATGGAGATTGGAGCATACTGTTACGACAAAATGCCGTTTGGGCTGAAAAATGCTGGGGCCACCTACCAGCGTTTGGTTAATAGGGCCTTCCATAATCAAATAGGGAGGAACATTGAGATATACGTGGATGACATGGTTATCAAGAGCAACTCGGATTGCAAAGTGGTCGAGGACATACAGGAGATCTTTACGATCCTGCGCAAAATTAACATGAAACTCAATCCAAAAAAGTGCTCTTTCTGTGTAGGTTCTGGGAAGTTTCTCGGATTTCAAGGCATAGATCCTTCAAAAGTCGAAGCAATTCTTTCGATGGAAGCCCCGAAAACTGTCAAGGATGTACAGAAACTCACAGGATCTCTA
Source organism: Oldenlandia corymbosa var. corymbosa (assembly GCA_949775105.1). Lineage (NCBI taxonomy): Eukaryota > Viridiplantae > Streptophyta > Magnoliopsida > Gentianales > Rubiaceae > Oldenlandia > Oldenlandia corymbosa. Next base: position 7,198,280 of record OX459123.1, read on the forward strand.
GCAGCACTTAACAGGTTTCAATCTCGAGCAGCGGAGAGAAGCCTCCCCTTTTTTAAAACTCAAGAAAAGAGAGGGGTTTCCAATGGACCGATGAATGTCAAAAAGCCTTCCAAGAGTTAAAAAAACATTCTCGAGTATAAATAACTGGCGCTAACACAGCTTAGCCCAAGTACAATTCCCTCGCACCAAGTGCAGGGTATAAAAAAAAAAGAAAAAAAAAGAGATATACAACGCATCTGCCTAAATCCGGAGGTCCTTCCCCTTCGGGTTAAAACGAGAGGGCTTAATAAGGCCGGACCATCCCATCGACCTAAGTTTATGGACACAGTGCCCAAGCTTATCCTTTAAATCTAGAATCTCCCAGTTTTGATCATCGATTCTAAGAAGATATTCCTCGGCGGCAGCTCACTCCCGAGCTTTGCCCTCCAGATCAAGGTCGTCAAGAATGGGCAAGGAAATCTCGTTGTCCACTAGTATATTCTGCAGAATGGCAGCTTGCTTCGAATAGAACTCCACCTCCTTGGTTCTTTTCTTCAGGAGGTCGATGGCGGCGATAAAACGTTCAGTACGGATCTTTATCTGCGACTCGACCAAGGCAAGTGTGTCGAGCTTTTCGAGAAACCATGGAGAAATAACGATCTTCTCGCGCCTCCTCAGTTGAGAGTTTTCCGACTTCAGTTTTTCCATCTCCTCGTAAATGTTCGCTTCGAGGGATAAAGAAGCATGGAAGTCCAAGTCGTATTGGTGAAGTCGGCGCTTCCACTCTTCCTCTTGCTGCTTGAAGCGTTGTACCAAGCGGTGATGTGTCCGTAGATTCAGCGCGTTAAAAGCATCTGAAAGTTCTTTCTCGAGAGACTTCACCTTGCTAGTATTATAGACGTCCCCGGATTTCCTCAGAATTGAGGAAATCATCGCATACAAGGGAAACTGAGCAACCTCCTCTTCCTCGAGAATCAGTAGAGTAAATGATGAACAAAGTATGAATCCTGGAATAAGCGACAAAAATATTAAAGGTAAGCCAACTTAATCGGCAAAAGGGTTCAAAGATCCATACAAATTTTCTAAGGTCTACAACCTTAGCCACAAAAATCCTATTACAAAGAAGAGACTCATACTTCCTTCTGGCCCTGCGACTGTGTCGGCTGGTTCTCGTTGGTTTCCTCGACAGGAGGAGGGACTGACGTTCCTTCTGGTTCGGGATTGCTTTGTCCATCGTCCTCGGCTTGCCCCTCCGAAGAGTCCTCTTCCCATTCCACCTCGACGCCAATGAAGTCGGGAGCCAATTCTGGCACGCGCACCTCTTCCCCGGCGTCATCAGGAAGCACCGTGAGAACCTCCCCCTCGAAGGATGAGATCTCCGTCGAGGATTTCATCTCAAGAACAGCGCCACACAGTGGCCCAAATAGAGGAAGTTGGCCGTCGGAAAGTTGTTGCACTCCTTTCTTGAGGGCTTCATGAAGTGTCTTCTTGGGATGCGGCCTTATAAACTGCTAAAGCCATCCAGCGTTGATGGTCTTCCCACTCTCCATCCTTTCAAGGGCAGCAACTGCCACACCATGTCCCCCCAGAACCTTGGCCTCATTACTAATGCCCACCAGTATACTCGCCAGCCCATCCGTGGACATCATCCTCGCCCAAAAATTCATTATACAGGCCGGTAACTCGGATCGGGGAACATGAGTTTCCCTGTACTCAGACAACTTGGCCTCAAGCTCCTTATACATGGCCTGAACACCGTCCAGCTCTTGCTCCCTAGCCAGTCTCAGAGCCTCCTCCCCCTTCCTCGAGGCTTCACTCGACTGCCTCTCCTGTTCAAGGAACCCTCTCTCAGCCTGGAGGCTAACAATGTCCCGTTTCAACGTCTTCTCACGCATGAGAATGCTAGCCATGGCCATAGTTAGCTGCAACAAACACAAAACGTTAACAGGGGCATCGTGAGGTCTCCGAGAAGACATAACTTGAGAAGAAAATATTACCATTTTCAGTGATTCCTCCTCTGTCAAAGTTGCCGCAACCTCCTCGATGATGGGGCACTCGATCCTGTTGTCCCCAAAATGATATATGGCAGCGGCAACAGTATATGACGACGAACCGTCGGTGTCCTCGACGTTTTTCTTTTCGAGAGAGGCTTCAAGCGGCCTGAACCACTCCGGATGCCGCTCCGTCGCTGGACCTGCCTCGGGTACCAGGTCCTCGGGCATTGGAGCCCCCACTTCTTCAATAATGGGAGAGGTAACCTTCGATGGATCTTCTCCCCTTTCCACCTCGATCGGGACTTGCTCCTCGACCTACTTCTCTACCCCCTCAAGGGTAGGAGTCTTCTTCTTCTTAGCCTTGGCGCCTGCGTCGGACGCCTTCACAAGCCTTCTCAGCTTCCTCTTCTTGGTGACCTTGTTGGACAATCCCTCATCATCTGAACTTTTAATTTCAAAAATCTTGGCGTCACCAAACAACTCAACGGTATCTTTGCTTGATGACATGACCTAAAAACAAAAACAAAGCACATAACAAGTCAGTACCTTTTCTCTTCTCGACGCGAACCAGAGGAACGTAGTGTTGCACTTCCGTGTAGCCTAGGATGTCCTCGACAGATTCCAAGGAATCAATGTCCACCCTATACCTCTCAATTCTGGCCTTATCGTGTTTGGACCAGGCATCTGCCACACCGCCCATTTCATGAGCTTTCCGATAGTCCCAGGCCATACAAACATCGTCGGGAGCCAAAACAAACAAATAATTCGACTTCCACGATGGGGCACCGTCGAAGAGTTCTATTATGCATTTTGCCTTTGAGGAAACATTTGTCTTCACGTTATACCAATCCTTATATTTGGTCGAGGGTACACAGACCTTAAAAAAGTATCTCCATACCAACAATCGAGGAGCTACCCTCTTTATTTCACAGAGCCTCACAAAACCAAGGATAGCAGTGACTAGGTTTGGAGTAAATCGAGCAAGCGGGATCTTATAATACTGCACTAGCCTACCAAATAGAGGGTGGAGGGGGAACCGTAGTCCGAGAAACATCGACCTCTCGTACACAGTGATTTTCCCCTCTGGTAGAGTGTTAGCCCTCTCAGTACCTATGGGAGCTCGATATTCTAGATTTATGGGGAAGCTATATTTTTCAGCAATGGAATCAGCCTTTTCAACAGAGTTTATGGTCGATGCAAAATCGGAAACTGTTTGTGACGCCATATCTATCCTAGCATATGCAAGTCTAACCAGGTTCAGATAGAGCAAAATATATACACCAATGAACAGTGATGAGAATGCCCGGAAGTTAGAAGACTTACGTATGAGATAGCGCTTCCTAGGTGAAGTCTGTCGGATGGATTTTCAGACTCTGTTTGACGGCGGTATTTGGTGACAAAGAAATCTGGTGCACCGGAATAGAGAGTGTGGAACTTTCTAGGTGCAAGTTTGACAAGAGAGATATATGGCCAAAGTCCTTAGCTTTTCCCCCGGTTAAACAAATAGGAGGCGCCTTTTTCTCCCACGACCCGACACCGTGGCCGAAATCCAAGGCACACTCATAATTGCCCAGCCGTCGTTTGGGAAACGAGCGCGTTAATGGGGCTTAATTTCCGTTCGGGTGGGATTCAAAAAAACGGGTCACCTTCCCGGATCAGATCCTCACCCGCGGACAGTTACATTTGGACTGGGCTGAAGCTTATTTGTTTCATATGGGTTGGGCCAGGTCAGTTTTATTTCGATGTCAAGTCTTATTTATTTTGCATAATTAACACTTGACAGGGACACTTGACGAGTCCAGATCCATCACCTTCGACGGGCCGACCCACTACTTGGCTTTAGGGTCAAGACCGCCCCGGATATGGTGGTTTATTATTACTAACCCTAGTAATAATCAGATTCCTCCTAAGTCTATAAATAGGGACCTTTATTCCACACTAAAGGTACGCAATCTTAACTATCATATCAATACAGACATAACCCTATTTTCTGACTTAAGCTTCGGAGTGTATACGCTCGGGAAACGCCCGAGGCTCTGTTTTACAGGAAACCCTAGTCGGAGTTTCACCCTACACCGGCGATATAATTCCAGGTATCGTCAAAGGGCTGGCCCGTAGTTTGATTTTGGTTTAGGAATTTGTAATAATGGTTGATAGATTTGAAATGCAGGTTTTCTATATTTGGAATTATGAATAAGAATTGTAGTTATCATTTCATTCAAATCCATGTTGCAGGATTACATTTTCTCCCTCTCATTGGATTGATATTTCGTACCTGTGGCAGTGTGTAATACCAATGGGTAGACATTTGAGGTTGGTTTGCATGTAAATTTGAAAATTGCAATCGTTGATATGTGAATAATGCCGAATACTTTGGCTAACTGAAGCCTATACTAGAGATTGATGACCTGAACAGAAATTTCGATACTGTGTCCTATTTTAGGTACTTCAGAACTGAATCCTTTCTTAGAATCCAATTATTTTATGTTTCTACAAGACAGGAGTAATTGTTTGCTATTAAGGAACCTTTTTAAGAAGAATCTGCTGAATCAAAATGAATGTTTTCTTTGTCAGATTAAGACATTATTCTTCCAGTGTTCTGAGTAGTATTATTTACTGCAATTTTTTTTTTTTTGTCATGGGTAGTATTATCTTATAATTAAATATCAATTTGTTAAGCAGCCCGCCCCCATGGCTTTTGTCCGGGGTAGTACTTTCCAGTGTATATTGCTATTTTGTTTCAATGTGTCAAACAATCTCATTAGGCTTAACTATGAGGTTGAGTAGAATCCCTTTCTGAGGGTACATCTTATCTATAGGCTCAAAGTTTACATGGCAATGCAGGCTCGACTTTACAGGCAATTCAATCTAGCTGGAACAAGTTGCGACCATTGGAAGGGTTTTGATCGTTTTGGCAGTAATTCAGAAGAAATTGTTTGGACTGGTACACGAGTGTCATCTTTGTAAGTAGTCACTATACATATGCTTCTCAATTTTCCAGTTTCTCTGTACTTCCATCTTTTGTTTGCTGATTAAACCAATGCTTCCATTGCAGGACTTCACCATTATGTATTTTAATAAACACAGGGTAAATTTATTCTCTTCCTTTATTGCTAATTTCTTTAGTTGTGGTCAAAATCCTCCTCCCCATCATTTAAATGAAGGACATCAAACTCAAGGATGGAAGAATGCATACTTTGTTGTTCTTTGGAGGAGTATCACAGAAATCTTTGTTTATAAAGGTCCAAAGGAACCAATTTCTTTTAGGTTTTTTTGAAGTAAGTGATGTTTCATATTCATTTTATGCTGTTACTACTTCTTTTTGAGTTGATTGCTTGAGCTTTCTACTTTCAGTCAATCAGGTCTAGATTGGTAGATCAGGAAAAGGATAACTATTGTCACGGAGGATATGTACAATTTTATTGATGGCACTCTCAAGGCTCTTTGTTTCCTATTCTGAAGATGAATGTTTTTCCTATAAGGACAATTGAATTGAAATATTTCATACTTAGATAATATAAATCGAATGGAATTTGGCTGCTTGGCTGCTTGCTTGCTTTTTAATGCAATTTGGTTGCTTATACTTAGTTTTCCAGACTTGCTATTGAAGGCTTTTTAATGTATTTCACTCATTTAGCCAACCAGCTCTATATTCTTATATTGCTTAAGGTGAGCAAACTGGGTTTTGGGACAAATGACTGCAAAAGAAACTTTCTGAGATTTGGTTGACCGGATCGACCTTTAACGGGTGGGTTCTAGATCAGTTTTTTTTGTGAAGTATTTTCGTTGGTTGTGTAGATAAGCTCATTTGCAAGTCCTTCGTGCAAAATTTAAAGCGTTGCATGTTCTTTTCAGGGAAAAAAATTGAAAAGCTACAGAGAAAGAGAAAACCTTTGAGCCTATTTACATTAGACTCAAACGGTCATGTATTGCATGGTTAGTTGAGGCACAAGTCTATGGGGAACACAATGAAAATCTGTTTGGGCGCATATATGGTATGCAACCCCCTGACTCTGCTATCCCTACATCAGAAACTTGACATCTAAATTGCAAAATGATGACTAAACCAACCTGCCAACCATATCCAGAGGAAGAACTTCCACGGGGATTCAAATTGCACTTTCCAATGTAGATGGAACTGTACTAGAAATCAACTGTCTTAACCATAAACATAAGCATTTAGTCATGTAGCTTCTTCTTATTAAATAGACATAATCTAATTAGCATGTTACATGTTTTCCTTCATTAATTTTTTGCCGGACTCTTATTTTACGTTCATCACTCCTATATTGTCTTCATGTTCTTCTTCCTCCTTCCCATGTTTGTATTAGTTCTAATTTCTGTTTGTTGATGTAATTTCACGAGTTAAGTTCATTGTGATTTTCTGTTTATATAAAAACTTGGTGGTGTTGTTTTTTATGAGGTGGTGACAAAATGACAAGATACGACCACCTTTATGATTAAATGAGGTTTTTTCTCTTGCGAGCATACACTGTATGTATTTTATGTGAATTACGATTTGCTTTTTTAATTAACAAATGTAAAACACAGACGGTCCGGGTAAAATTAAATGAGCCTTTTTCCCTGGCAAGCATACAGATACAGTATATGTATTTTATGTAAATTACGATTTTCTTTTTAATTAAAAAATTTAAATCACACCTGCCCCCGGACTTTTGCTCGGGCAAATATCTAGTTTATAGTAAAAGCGGAATAAAAGTGAAAGAAAATTTTTTATTAGAGGTGAGATCCACAAGTATTAGAAACGGAGATCAAATTTTTTTATTTTAAATTTTATTTTGAATTTTTTAAATTTTGAAAAAAATATCTTACTTAATCATGAATCAATATAATATTTTTAATTTATTTTAATCCAAATTTGTTTTCTATATTTTTGAAAAATGGAAATAAAGCATCGCTGAAATTACCCTACTGACTTGATCAAAAAATAATCAACCTGAAAATCCCCAAAAATAAAGTGCCAACAAAAAAGTAAAAAAAGACCAAATTTGTAAAGCACAAATATAATTGACCAAATCAATGGATTGTCAATGTTAAGAATTAAATTACGTTTTTTTAAAATGTAAAGTATCATTTAAGCGGATTATTCCTACCAGAAAGACACCACCATCAACTAGGGCTTGTTTGCTTAACACTTATTTTACATTTTTGTCTCATTTACCTCTTAAAACACCTCTCAGACACAAATTCCAATACTATCCAAACAATTTTTTAATTTACCTTTTAAAAAATATTTTAAAAATTATTTTTACACAATTTTCATCCACCACCACCGGACCACCTCCACCACCACCCGCTGCTGCCGCTGGACCATCGCTGGCCGATCGGTCGCCGTTTGGACCGACCGGACCACCTCCACCACCACCCGCTGCTGCCGCTGGACCATCGCTGGCCGACCGGTCGCCGACTGGCAACGGTCCGGCGGCGGCAGTAGAGGTGGTCCGATAGTGTCTAAAAATATTATTAGTTTATTTAATATATCACCCAAACAACTTTTCAAATTTTATCTCAAACCAAATTTTAAATCACATCTCAAACCCAAATCAAAAACCAAAACAAAAACTGAAACAAAATGTTGGCCACACAAGCCCTAGATTTTATGTCATTCCGGAACAATGTTTGACCAGGATTTATCCGTATTCGAGATTGTTCTCTTCATTGGATTCATACTGCATTAACAAAAGAGTTACCAACATTACATATTTTTCCTCCTAAGTTCTCCCAAAATGATTGCTTCTTCTGTTAGGAGATATGGAGATAGACGAGTTTGGTAAAACCTTCGACTGGAGATCTATTCTTAAACTCCTAATGAATACTATTATCAAAGCAAAAGAGATAACAGAGAGGTTTTGCAGAATGTTCTTCAATTCTTTCTCCTGTATAAGTTGAATAACTCCTTTGCCTTGATGAATTCAAAGGTACAAACCTCTCCAACGGTTAATCCATTTTCTTGGACAAGTCGTCTCCAACCAAGACCAGAAATCCATGCCCTGTTTCCCTGAACACGAAACAGAACTACCCATGTTTTTCCAGTCTCAGGTACACCAACCTTAAAATCCTCTCTACAACTCCTACCAAAGTTGTTGTTGCGAAATTCGCGCGGGAATTCCTTCAACATTACACAAAGCACATCGGTAAGTAATCGAAATTAACAATGCTTAAACATGTATTACAATGAACAAAAACAATGAAAGAATCGAATGTGACAGCTTACAAAAAAGTATGGACGAAAAACATGAGCCCGTCCAACTACGAAATCAAATGAAGGATGCTCAGATTTCAAAGCCCTTTGATCATCTGAGATCTGGGATTTCGATGTTCCTCTGTAACTCCCATCTAAATGAAGAACAAGTTAATGGGTTAAACTTAAAACATCAAAATAAACGAAATTACTATGGGAAGTTATAGTTTTTAATGATGTAATAAGAGGATTGCTTACTCATGTTGACCCTTTGTCTTAAACGGCGCCGCCCATTCACTGAAGAGTATGACCATCCACCATTTGGCTTCTTCCCATCTTCATCAATCTCTCTGTTCTTCTTCTTCTTCTTTCCTCTGTTTCCGAATTTTTTGATGACATAATTGTTGTCATCATCACTTACTTCGACATGTTCGACATGGACAGAGTAATCTATTTCGGAAGTTGTTTTGTCACATATTAGGACACTGAATCGAGATTTGCCTTCATATCTGAAAACCAAGACATGGTTCAACTCTATGGAATAAAACTCTCCAAATTCTTGCAGCCCTTTTCGCATCCAAGTCTCGCCGTTAACCCTGTGCAATTCTACCCGCCATTCAGCTCCAGTTGGAACTTTCAAAACCACAACTTTCCCCAAGCTATCACCATATCTTTCCATAAACGCGGTCGGAAATGGCTGCAAATTAATAGAAAGAAGACATCAGCAAGTTTTATTGTTATAGCCATAATGTTGTAATAACAGGGTTAATAAACTTACTATGCCTTGATTGAGAGGTCGAACAATGGGTCTGAAGAAATGAGATGAGGACAGCTCAGATTTCTCAGTGGTTGATGCAGCCATGATTCTATGATCTCTAGTCTTCAAAAGGGACAAAAGATATATTCGATTCTTCGTCAAGACTTTTCAACAATACCATTCTTGTGAACTTGGCTGTTGAAAGCTGTAATTAATATCATTAAAAGGCACGGTATACAAAGGAGGAAAGAGTTGATTTGACAATTGTTTCTGCCGGCGGCGACACAGCTACTATTGTCATCATGACACACAGCGAAGAGAACAGAGTGCAATAGTGCATTATTGCTAGTGAAAGTCTTTGGAGTAATTATTACTCTTCATGACATCAAAACGAAATAGGCTGATAATAATAATCATGTCAATAGAAGGATTGGGTTATGGAATTGTTAACCATTCGACCGGAGACTAACTTAAATTTATTGATTAAAAACACGATGTAATAACTATCATTTCTTATCCACACAATATCAATACAATTATTTTGTTTTCAACCAAAAATGTTAGCTATACAATATAAACCAATTTTGAGTTACAATAAATTACTTAAGGAGGTCTTCTGAGTTAATGTTTCTTTTTTCATTTCAGAGATATAAAAAAAAAAAAATTAGTTCCTTAACAATAATTCTTCCCTTTATATAGTTTTTTTTGATAATTAGTAGCATTTCATTACTAATTCATAAAAAAAAAAAAAAAACCAAACAAAATGCGTCGCATGCAAAAGGTAGTTATTTTCCTTACACCATGCCCGACGATGACCATGATCAATATCTTTTACAGTTTTCTGTATTTATCATTTCTCGATTTAATACTAACAATATCGACACAGTTGCCAAGACTTCTCCAAATCAAATACATCAACAAATTCCATAAAGATTAGAAAATCCATATTGCATACAAGCTTATAACTAAGACAATATTCCAACAATTTCATATACATTCAATACAGAACAGAATTCCGTGATCATGAAATAATTTTTCAAAGTCATTCATCAATGATCGATTCTGCAGTCTAAGTCAGCTACATAGTAACAGATGATCAATTAATTCATCACACAACTTGTGTAGCACCGGTGGACGTTTTCGGGTGCGACGTGTCATCGGAATAAAACCCATGTTTCGTTATATCAAACTTCTCCCCGTCGCCCCACAAAGCATAAGCCTCTTCTCCGTGGACGGCGTCGTCTCCGATCGTCAACATTTCCTCCGACATCCGTAACGGCATCACCAGACTGATCAAGAAACAGATTATTGACGTGACAACGAGGTTCCACCCGATGATGAAACCGCCGCCGACGATTTGTTTAAAGAACTGAACGCCGCCGGAACCCCCGTAAACGCCACCCCTGGAGTTGGTGACGGGTAGGAAAAGGTTACAAAGTTCCGGCTCGCCTAGGAGTCCGGTGAGGATGCCGCCGAGAAAGCCGGCCACGGCGTGTGTGTGGAAGACACCGAGGGTGTCGTCGATTTTCTGGAGTAAGGTCCAACGTTTGTGAACGATCATCATGGTGAACCATGGAATACTGCCTGAAAGAATTCCCATCACTATGGCGGCCCATCCTTGAACAAGACCTATGATATATGTTCATCATCACTTAATTAGATCACGATTTTAAATGGTATTACTATTAATCTTCACATCCCAGAAATATAGTTTAAAAGAAAAATTCATAAATACGTAAGGGTTTGTTTGTTTCCTTTAGTATATATTTTTAGGTGTTTTTTTAATTAAGAATATAAAATGATGTATTGAAAATATAAAAAGTTATGCTGGGATGAGACAATTATTAATTTTAAATTTTGAAAAAACCAAAAAAAAAAAAAGAAAACAAAAATTTTCGTGGAATAATGTAAATCACTCATCATTGAGAAACATTCAATTTTGACATCTTCGGGCAACTACTCCAAAATAGTCCCTATGAATAGTACAACTATCAAAATTTGATATAGACTATTTTATGGACAGAATGAGTACATAACTTAAAAAACTTAACCTATAGTAATTTATAAAACAAAGATAAAATTCATTTTTAAAACATTTATTTTTTGCTTTTTTATTCTATCTGTCTAAAAAATAATCTACATTAAATTTTGTGTGGATTATTTTTTTAGAGACAGAGATAATATGATTTATGTAGTTCTAGTTCATTGATAATATATTGATCAAGAAACTCACACGGTGCATGAAAATATCTATTGTCACAAGTTTGGTATATTAATTAACGTATTCTAGCAGTGAAACGGGATTGTGACAGATTGATATAATCTATTGAGATCGATATGTATGTAAAAAGAAAGACAAATGCACCTGCGCCGGGAGTGATACAGACGAGGCCGGTGATCATGCCCTGAACGGCGCCGATGACGGAGGGTTTGTTGAAGAAAATGACGTCGAGCCAAGTCCAGACTAAGAGGCTCGTGGCTGCACAAATGTTGGTGTTGAGGACAGCCATGGATGAGTCAATGTTAGCACTGTATGGGTCTCCACCGTTGAAACCTGCCCAACCCATCCACAGTAACCCTGCCCCAGCCAGCATCAAGAGTACATTGTTCGGTGGAAATCTCTCCCTATCATTCTTTGATCTTGGTCCAACCTAAAACAATTCTTTTTGTCACAACTCCGTCTTAGTCGATTATTATTATCCACCCAATTCAAATTCAAATTAGTTCGGTCAAATAATGCAGAACACCATCTACTAATTTAAATTTTACTACTTCGGTCTTAATAAGGATATATAAACGACGCTAAGTTTTCATATTTTTACTAAATATAGTACAAATCTGAAAAATTTAATGTTAAACTTTTTTTTTTATTGCGGAGGGAGTATATGAATATTTGCTTCATTAGCAAGGGCATGCCATGATCTCTTTTTTCTTTTTTATAAGTATTTTTTCAACGTTCGTGCCAGGAAAGTCGTTCTTGGTAAATAATAATCACTTTTGCAAAGAAGGGAAAAAAGAAGAAATAACTATTCTAGGAAAAGGGAACAAATTCAAAGTAGGAAAAAGAGAAATTTACCCAAATAACCAAACATCAATCATGTAGCGTCCAAAACAAACCGTTTAGTTGTCAAGTACTCAAAGTTGGCTGAAACTTCTGAATTTTTGATATTGAATTTGGCATGCATGATTTGGAACATCATGTAATGTAGGGTATTAAAAAGCATGAAAAATGGAACATTATAGGCATATTTTCTAAACCAACAGATTGTTTTATGATTTATCTCTTTCATTATACTAACAAAATAAAGAAATAATGTTGTAATGTATCTCAGAATCTTATAAACTACTCCTGTCCAAAACGTAAAAATCTAGTTTTAGTGCAAATCTCAAATTGAATTTTGGAAGTTATACTAGTTTTAGTGCAAATCTCAAATTGAAATATGATTTTTTTTTGGACAAAATATTTAATTTATTCTTATGTAATTGCAAACTGTGACACTTCCAGAAGGGAAGGGTCTCAAGTTTTAGTTTTAATTTCCTGATCTATGAAGTGCAAAGACTATCTCAATGTAAGAAACTTTAGGAGCTGCAAGCAATCAATTTCGCTAAATAATTGTGTGATACAGTTTGGAAAAAATAAAAAGATCAAAAATAGAATTCGGTCTGCCATGATTGAATTATATTAAAACAGTTTTGAAACCGATAGAGTAAGAAATGGCAAAACGAAATTATTTTTTTCAGACATCGTAGTGATGCATGGTCAAAAAATTTCCCTCAGTGTCCAAAATTCCCTAATTTCCACACACGGGCACACACACTCAAAATGAAGTAAAGAATTTTCTGTGTTTACTTCTTTCTTTTCTCCCTTCCTTGTGTGTTTTTTATTTTCGTCGTCCTGATTCATACAATTTTCTGTATGCATAATACTAAAACATAGGGGAACACAGGACAGCGAAAAGTAAATGCTTTCATACAGCTGATTGATGACAATGAAATTCTGGAAATAATAAACATATATATAGTGATCCTAGGTACTAGCTAGTCCTTCTCATTGGACTTATGTAGTACATTTTCAATATTCGAAAACAAATTATATATTTAGCCAATAAGAATTTTTAGAACTACCGGAATCAGCCTCTTAAGAACACAAAAATTTTTTTTTTTTTTAACGAATAAGCGGTTAGTAAGAGAATAAATTTTATTTTTTTTGTCCATTTCGTTAATTGAAACATTACATCTCAGTTCATTGTAAAAACTCACTGATTGTATCATCATTTCACTTTATGCGTATTGATTTTCTTACTACACATGCTAAAACATGGTCAACGAATTTGGAGCGAGGCACAAATTAATCATTGTAAAAATATTTTGTCAAGAGAAAAAAAAAACACGGAACTCAGGTAAAGTAGCACTCTAAAGTTTACCTCCATGTGAACTTTTATGTGCTAGTGCACAAGATTCATTGGAGCTCAGCCAACCTCTCTGAAATTTTAAGAACCATTATTTGACACAAAAAGTACTAGCTAATTGACTTCAATCATAATGTTTTTCTTAATTTCTTCTTCTTCTTTTTCTTTTTTGGTCCAAAATTCAATGATTTTATTTTATTTTTATTTTTATTTTGGTTCATGAATAAAAACTAAAAAAATACATTTCTCCAGCTGTTGATGTTCGTTATGTGTGACAGTGATTAAGATTGATTCTGGGAATGTATTTGGAAGGTGCATTACATGAATGAATCTGATCCAGAATATTCATTAATAAACGTTGAATCTTATAAATGATTAAATCAAGACATCAGATAGTTTAGAATTAGTAAAGAAGTTGATGGCATCCCAAAACTTAGTATATCTTATATAAATAATTCCTGTTACCGACCGGCAAGGTAACTGCTTTCCCGTCGGAGCTCCATTGCCTAATTTCAAACTCGTCCCAAACATGAAGGGTCTTTTCTTTCTCTTTGTGTTTATCTAATAATTAATTATTCTTTGTGTCTCATTTTAATAATTTATTTGTATTATTTGGCTTAACATGCATGGTGAAAATTTAAAATATGATGGTGAGAATATTATATATTATGCGAAGAGGAAACTCAATATGAATGACTGAGTAGGTATATTTCTTGACTTAGATAAAGCAATAATAACCAAACAATATGCTTTCAATTATTTCCTCAATCAACAGTCAACACTAACATTCATCGCCATAGCAAAATGATGAAAACCTCACAAAAGCCTTCATTGAGTTTTGGTTATAAATCAAGCTATTTTTTCTTTCACAACGACAATTGAAAATTTCCAATTAACGTGTTTATATAAACTTCTATATACATACATTACCAAATTTTGTAGCGTCTCTAGCAATTTTGTTGAGTTTACAGTTAGTTTTTAAATTTTGGATAAGAGCTCGACATGTGAGATATCTCTCGTCTGTACAACCTTAACAAGATAAAAAGTTTGTCACATGTACGCATGGAATCCTATTGCTTAGTCGGATATCCGAAGATTCTATTGTATCTAGCTCCAATTATAAAGGATAATAATTTGTATTGGGAAAAAATGACAAGAAATTGATTATAACCATTCATTTTTAACACTTTCCATTTTGGTATGTATCATTACCCTATTATAAATTAGTACTCCCCCGGCCTTTATTATAAAGTATTTTGATTTGTCCGAAATTTTACCTAGTATCATTTTCTCGATTAAAAAGAGAACATTAAAAATGTATTTTCGTATTTATTGTGTTTCCCTAATTATTAAGAAATAGTTTAATTTTTTTCAATTGAAAAACATATTAAGTAAAATTTAGGACAAATTAAAATAGTTTATTATGATTAATAAGGACTAGAGGGAGTAGTATTTATGAAAAACTGATTGTCTTTTCTAATGCATAAACAAAGAAACACAAAGATAGCCAGGGGCGGAACCAGTAAGGGGCTTGGGGGGTCACAAGCCCTCCCGCCCCGCCGAAGGAAGGCATGGTTGCCTTTAGTCGGAGCCCTTGGTTCTTATATTTTCTTCTCTCAGCGCCCCCTCCCCCTAGATCTGAGAATTTGAGGGCTAAATGATGTCCAAATCTCAGAGTTTCTGTGGTATAGTTATTATTTTTATAGTTAATTGTAGTCAGCGGCGGCGGCGAGTTGCAGCGGTAACGCAGGGAAGAAGATGATGATTTCAATCTTTTAGAAATTTAAGGATTGGACACCAAGTTTAACTATATAATAGATTATGTCTCTGTCACTTAAAATTTTATCAATTTGATATAGTTTTTGCCCTTCAACTTTTTAAAGTTATAAAATTGATCTTAGACTTAAGTATTTTGTGCATTAAGGACCAGGAGAATTCAACGAACTTATAAAAATTTTCTTATAATAATTAATTAAAATGATTTTAAGAGATATACCATTTCAAAAAAAAAAAAAAAACTTTAAGAGATATTATAGCTTGTTTCAAATGAGCCTTAAGTATTTCTTTTATAAATAACCTTGATTTTACACCAATATTTCAACAAATAATGTACAAATTATTTAATAAATTTAGATAAATTTAAAGTATTTTATATATTTAATAAAGGAATTTTTTTTTTCTTTGTCTATAGTCCAATAGACATCCAGCCCTCCAAATACTAAAAGTTGGTTCCGCCACTTATGACAGCGAAGTAAAGTCTTTTATAATGATTGATGAAACTCTGGAAAATAATAAATAAGCATACCGACTTCTTAGCTAATCCTTTTCATTGACTTGCGACGACTTATGGAAACTTCCAAATGTTCAAATGTGTTCGATTTCATATTCGTATTAATTAAAATTAGACCACCTAACCATTACACACTGTTGTGAAAACTTATCAGTAATATTTTTTTAGTACAGTAAAACGGGGCAATAACTTTTCATGCACATCCCATATACACAATTTTATCTTAAAAGAGATCCGATATTTGGACTTTTAAAAGATTGACTTATCAACAGATTAGAATCAATTTCCCACGACGTAATTTTTTTAGAGTATATTTTTAGTGATATTATGACACTAGTCGTATGAAGAGCTTAGAATGTAACGGTAAAAAAAAAAAAAAAACTCAGTAATTACCTAGTCTAAAAATGTTCATGGTAATACTTCCAAAGAAAAAAAAAATGCGGCCAACAAATTTGGACCGAGGCACAAATTTTGTCAAAATAAAAACAGTAACATGGAAACAAAGTAGCAATCGAAAAAGAAAAATATTGCAATAATTATTCTTTATGCTAGTGCACGAGATTTATTTGAGCTCTCAGCTACACATCTCTTAAACTTTAAGAAGCGTTAGTTTGACCCGACAGACTCAAGCCAATTAGTTGATATATTTAAATTTCTTTTTCAGGGGAAACAATTAGGGGTATACATCAACGGAATAATGGAGTAAATATTAAAGGTTATACTCCCTCCGTTCGAAATTATTATCTGGTTTAGATTTTTTTATTTTTAGTGCAAATTGAACTAAAAGTGAAAATACAAATTAGACAATAATTTTAGGATATAATGAGTAATAAATTTCACATAAACAAAAATTATGACCCAATAATTTAGACAGGTAACTGAACGTTTAAATCACCGAACGACTATTTTTCTCTTTTTGGTACTCAAACAAATCTTTTGAGGAGAATCCTTCATTTTATAGTCTTAGATTTTTATTATTAGTTTTAAAATTAAACTATCTATACCATTGCGGAGTACTACTTGCTTAATCGTACGTACCAATAAGAACATTGCAGCATTTAACAAGGATGGTTGCCGCACATGAAGAATGATCATTCCTCATTTCCTTGTCCTTTAGTGGGATTTTTGCTATTTAAGTAAAATTATACTCTTCTCCCGCCTCATCAGCGGAATAATGCTGTAGATATTGTTTTATTATAATTTATACTTTATATTAAACTCTTTTTGTAAGACGAAAGAGTGGTATTTGCCTCCATTCCTCTCCTTTTTTAGTGCTCCCGAAGAGGTTTTTTTTATTAAGGTTTTGTTCATTCATTTTGAATGAATCTGGTTTTTTTATTAAGGTTTTGTTCAATCATTTTGAATGAATCTTTTCTAGAAGCCTAGCAAACTTTTGTAAAAAGTTTGAAATGCTGGTTTAGAAGAGGAAATAATTGAGAGTATATTCTTTGGGTATGGGCGTACGAAGAAAAGTCAAATATTCCGTCACCTGATTCACATCATGAGTGCTCTCAACTCTAAAGTGAGTAAAGTCTTAAGACTTTAAACAAAATATATATAAAATTGAATAAAAACAAAAGACCCGCAAATATTGGTATGATAGTTTGAAGTTATGAATTCAACGATGAGGAAATTGAGCTTCAACAAAGAAGCATTGTTCTCCTAATAATTATACCCTCCATATAGAAATTCTGCCGGCCGGAAACGAATTACTATTTATTTATACGTTTTAAATATTAAGATTCCATCACCGTTGTTGATGATTCATTGCTTGATTCCTTATTTATATTATTAATGTAAATGAAGATTCTGGAACATTATATCATGCACCTTCCAAAAACACTATATTAATTACAATCTACTTACTGATCAAAGACAGAAATCTTTTTCTTTAGGATACTTAAACTTTGACAGCGACAATAAATATTCCTTCGACGCGTTCAAATAGCACAAAAAAATGTCAGCCCTAGTTTTTTATTTTTTTTTCCTCCATATTTCACTAACTATCCTTGTTATGAAATCAAAGAAACGGGAACAAAATAAAAGCGCGGAGCATCAAATTTTAACCAGTGTAATATATAAGTCCTCCCAAAATTAAAATCATGTTTATCGAATAAAAACAAACAAATTAAGGCTCACACTCTTATTTTTTGGACCAAGATTAATTTGTTAGGGAAGTCAAGTCAATTGGAGGGAGATGGGTGGTAATAAACTAGTAAAATGTCTCCTTCGCATTTTGGCCAAGAAAAAAAAAAATAAAGTCTCCTTCGCAATATCTTTATTCTCTAGTACTGTAACGTAATCTATTGAAACATCTCCAAGGTTTTTCTTTTTCTTTTCTTTTAATAAAAAGAAAGAGTTTCAAATATGTACACCAAACAACTATTAGAGTTGTTCAATGTTATCGCAAATTATTTCCACCAAAAAAAAAGAAATCAAATAAATAAGCGGGGAAAGAATTCAAAAGTGGTAAAATGGGAAAAAAAGAAAACTAACCCAATAAGCAGCAGTAATTCCGGCAATCCCAGAAGAAAGATGGATGACATATCCGCCGGAATAATCAATAACACCCCACTGGAACAAAAAACCACCGCCCCACAGGCTAAAAGCTCCGACGGTGTAAGAAAACGTCAGCCAAAGCGGCACAAACGTCATCCAAGCCTTAATATTCATCCTCCCCAAAACCGATCCAGCCAGCAGGATCAGCGTAATCGCCGCAAAAACGCACTGGAACCACACCATCGACGCCATCGGATAGTACGGCGCCGCCGCCGGAGTCTCCAGGCTGCCGTCCGCGTGGTTGTGGATCGTCGCCGGAAGTAATGCCTGTTTGATCAGGAACTTCTGGCCCAACGCCGGCCCGGCCTTGCCCCAAAAGGGCAAGAGCTTTTCGCCGAATGACATCTTGTAGGCCCAAGTCACCCAGCATAGGACGACGGCGGCGAAGGCGTAGAAGGCCATGAAGGCCGAGTTGACTGCCCATTTCTTCTTGACTATGCTGCCGTACAGGATGACCAGGCCCGGCACGCTCTGCAGGCCCACCAGCGTCGCCGATATCATTTGCCATGCGTTGTCTCCTTTGTTCAGCCAGTCCGGCACGGCCGCCGACGTGTTTGCTTGGTACGCCACCGGAACCACCGTCGCAGCCGCCGCCATGGTCTGAAGGAGCTTCGCTTTGACTTTTTCTTTTGTGTGTGTAAGGAGAAAATTTACTAATGCTCAAAGTTTGGAGGAAATGTGTGTTAATTAAGGTTTATGTTAGTTAGTGTTGTCACATGAATTTATATAAAAAGTTGCTTTCTACCCAATCTGATGTGGATGAGTGAGTACAGTAATTTCGGGTATTATACGGAGTATAAAATATTCAGAAATTACGTTCGTATATGTCATTTTTTTATGACTCTTTTACAAAATTCTTTCAACATCAAAAAGGTGTCCTTTTCCCAACAAGAATTGAGATAATCTAAATACAACGAACCAAAATTCTTCCCAATTATGTAAAGTTTTTATCATTCTCAAGCCACACGTACGTTAATTTACTACTCCCTCCCGTCCTTATTATAAGCTATTTTGATTTCGTCCTAGGTTTGATCTAGAATGATTTTTTAATTGAAAAAATCTTTAAAATATATTTTCACATTCTTTGTGTTCTTTTAAATATTATGAAATGTTTTTAAGGTTTTTGTTTTAATTATAAAGACATCTTATTTGAAACTTAAGATGAAATCAAAATGTCTTATAATAAGGACCAGAGGGAGTAATTTGTTTCATCATCTTCGTCCTACTCAATCGATCATCATCTAGCACACGATGAACAAAGAGCACAAATTTCTCTAGCTAGATATTTGAATTCTAGTTCTTATTCTTTCCTATACTTTATGAATAAAGTTGATACTTTTAACGAAATTCGAACTGATTGAGCCATCCCGTTTATTACAGTAGATTCCACAATAAGCAATTCAATTAGATTAGAGTTTAGTTTTTCATTTCTAAGGTTAGGATCTAACTGATATATTTCCTATCCTCACAAAAATAGACTAAATTATAATTGTGAATTATATAAAAATACAGTACACTCATAAGAGTATGAAATATCTGTCTGTGATGGATAGAGTATAATTTATAAAACCTTAGATCCTAACATATTTAAAACATTTCAAGTCTAACCTAATAATTTAATTTTAATTGTTTTAATTACTAGGTATTAATCCTAGAGGAGAGTACTCTATAAATTCTGGTTTGTTATGACCATAATGCATTGAGAAAAACATATTCTCAATCCCTAACATTCCCTCCACCAACCAATATAGTTAAGTTGTAAAATAGGATGTAAATTAATTGCATTATTACAGACCCTCCCCCAAAAAAAAAAAGGGTTGACTGAGCATCGAAAAGAAGTGTGCGTATCGGTTTTTGTCTGCTTAGGCGATTCATATATAATTCCTCCTTCAATTGATTAATACCATTTCAAGCATTATTTTTCAGTTTTTTTTTAGTAACCTGACGAAAGTCCCAACTGAAGTTGGATAATATTCCCCCCACAATGAACTAATATTGATGATATCCTGTAAGCCCTAGAATAATTGACATAAATGAACAATGACCATATTCATACCGATCGCCACATGTTTCATTGTTTGATTACTTGAGTGTCAGTTGTCTGCTTTGCATAAGCAAATTACCAATTTTGTTAGCCTTTTCTAATCAAGGGGAAAGAAAGAAAGAAACCAAACATATTCGTGAACCCAGCTGTGAAAACATATAAAGTGGTCAGTTGTTTCAAATACTTACCAAACAAGTTAACTAGGCAAGGTCGAAACATAACCAGAATGATTTCTAAATATTATAATCCCCTAGGTACCTTCTTTACTGTCTTTGCAAAAGAACAAATAAATAAAAATTGTACCTGAATAGTATTTGATACTTCATTGTTTTTTGTAATAAGTACAACATAATCATGCATATACAATAGAAAATATTTGTTCAGTTGATTACTTATAAAGATAATCATAGCGTATACCTGGATAGCTACTTTAGCAACGACTCTTTTCTTAGTTTTGTGTTTTAATGTTTTGGAAAGTATTTTTATTGATATCTTATTTTCAATTGTTACATAAATATGTATACTTATTTGATCGGGTTTTTTTTTGTTCCCTTTACCCTAACACACAATTTTTTATGGTACAATTTTGAGTATATGTTTTGCAATATCCTTTACAAATGATTTTTTTTTTGAATGCGAGAGAAAAAAAAAAGGAAGAAAAAAGCTCATTTCTTGAACTCTTTGTATGTCTGTATCAATTCGAGTTATCTTATCATATTTATTAATTTATATGTTTCTTTCTTATACAGAAGAGACATCAGTGAGGGATTCAAGGGGGTCAGGGTGGTCGATGGAACCTCCGACTGGCCGGATTTGGCCAAATTTTTTCTTAGTAGGGTGTCCGTTATTTGAAATTTTTTTAGTTCGACCCTCTGGTGACGGTTGAATAATTCTATTTTTGACCCCGCAATTTGAAAATTCTCGTTTCGTCACTGAGAGACATGCCATAAATTTTAAAAAAATAATGATAGTAGGAATTGTATCTTTACGTGTTATTATCAGAACAATATTGAACACCGCTAGTTCTTATTTGGTTTGGTTGTCGTGCTCAGCTCTTTTGTCAACGATAAGTAATAGGGACATTTTTTTTTCATCATTCAAGAGACGTTTTCGTAATATACTCCCTCTGTCCACATTAGTTTCGACGTTGGCACTAAAAATTATGTAAATATCAACATTTTTGGGCACAAAAAGTACAATACAAAATAAGATGTAACTAATGCTGGGAATATATTGTTTATCCTCTATAATTAATACATTTTCTATACTCTTAAAAACAAACACTCCGTTTTTTGTTGAACTAAAATAGTACCACAAAATAAATCAGAAAAAATTATAATTGTGCGTGGGTACATTAATTATACGTTCACACTTGTATTCAAAACTACTACAATAATACTAATAACACTAGTAGTCATTATATTCCTTTAGTACCGAAAAAATCATTGGGTTTCTGAAATGTTTTTAGTAGAGAGGGTAATCAACATCATGGTATGTAAGAATCTTCCTGGATCCAAAAGTCAGCGGGTAGGGTTGCTTGCTGATCATGAATTCGATTAATTGCAAAGTTACAGATTAGAGAGATGTTCATGATGTGATGCCGTGCATGTTTAAGCAAAAACATGAAAATTTCTTCCTCTGTTTCCTTAATTTTGTATCCAGCTCATTGAGGGACATCATTCCAATTGTTGAGCTATTCTTTTTTTTTTTTTTTTTGAGAAACAATTCTTTTCATTTCAGGCAAAGATACATTATCCAGAAACGTACGTATGGAGGCACACTTTTGCTAATCTATGTGTGCCTTCTGCTATGTCTCTACCTACCTCAATAACATCACAATTTTGAAAACGAACCATAAAAGATTTAATATCCTCTACTTGTGAAGTTAGATGTAACGGACACGTCTTCCTTCCTTTGATATATTCCACCAGGTTCTGACTGTCGGTCTGAATTTGACAACCATGAAAATCCGTTGACAATGCTGCCTTAAGTCCCATCAAGCATGCCCTGTTAGCAAAAGAACCCTTTGGGTTATAAGGAAGAGATCTTTTAAGTGATAGGTTTAGGAAGTGAAAATGGAAGAGAAGGAAATTTTGGGAGAAAGGGAGCTTTACTACTTTGTAGTAAAAGGAAACAAGGTGGAGTGTGTTAAGCTTTTAGTTTAAGGTTTCTCACAACTCTCTACACATACATACATTAGGGGGTTAACTGCTATTTATAGGAGTGCATGGAAGGTTCTACACTCTTTCAAGATGTTTCTACTCCTTCTAAATATCTACATATTTTATTCTAATATCTAGACTTTTCCTTACTAATACCTAGATATTTCTTCTAGATATTTTCCATGAATTATTCTACATACCCTTGATATCTATGTAGAACATTTCTAGAACTTTCTACTTCTAGATATCTTCTTATCTAGACAATTCTTCATTGGACTTGGGCTTAGGATTAAACATAAAGATTCATGGTCCAAGTTAATAATTTTGGATAACCCAATATTAATTGGACCAAATTAAGTTTACTTACTAACACCCCCCCTTTAAACTTGATTTGGTGACTCCAAGCATCATCCTCAATCTTGCAAAGTCTTCTCCTTTGAGTGGTTTGGTGAAAATATCTGCAACTTGATCACGTGATCTTGTATGCTTCAACTCAACGATCCTCTTGGCCACACATTCCCTTATGAAGTGGTACCTTGTATCAATATGCTTGCTTCGATCATGGTAGACTGGATTCTTTGCCAGATCGATGGCTGACTTGTTGTCAACATATATCTCTGTCGCCTCTCCTTGTGGCATACTTAACTCCTTCAACATGCTCCTAAGCCAGATAGCATGACATACACATGATACTGCTGCTACGTACTCGGCCTCGCATGATGACAAGGTGACTATAGGTTGTTTCTTAGAAACCCATGTAAAGGCAGTGTTGCCAAGGAAGAATGCGAATCCAGTAGTACTTTTCCGTTCGCTCAAGTCTCCAGACCAGTCACTATCACTGAATCCCACAAGCTTGAAGTCATCACATAAGGAATATAACAAGCCAAGATCAATAGTACCTTTGATGTAGCGAAGTATCCTCTTGGCAGCCTTCAAGTGTGTCGTAGTAGGTGCTTCCATAAATCGACTGATAAGTCCCACAGCAAAGAGAATATCAGGCCTTGTGCATATTAAATAACGTAGGCTTCCAACAAGGCTCTTGAAGTGAGTTGGATCTACAACATCTCCTTCATCATCTTTTGAGAGCTTTGCTCCATATTCAATGGGGGTGGCTATTGGCTTGCACTTCTCCATGCCAAATTTCTTAAGAACTTCCTTAGCGTATCTTTGTTGAGAGATGAAGATTCCATCATCCAATTGCTTGACCTCGATGCCAAGATAATAGGACATAAGTCCTATATCAGTCATCTCAAACTCTTTAGTCATTGCCTTCTTGAAATCTTTGATCATGCTAGGCGAATTTCCTGTGAAGATGAGATCATCCACGTACAAACAAACAAGCAACATATCTCTATTGCCTGAAAACTTCACATAGAGTGCATGTTCACTTGGACATTTCTTGAAACCATTTTCCTGAAAATAGTGATCAATTCTTGTATTCCAGGCTCTTGGTGCTTGTTTCAAACCATATAAAGCCTTCCTTAGCCTGAGAACTTTATTCTCATCGCCTTTGACCACATATCCTTCTGGCTGCTCCACATATATTTCTTCTTCAAGAAAGCCATTTAAGAATGCAGACTTTACGTCCATTTGATGGATTTTCCATCTATTTTGGGCAGCGATAGAAATTACTAACTCGATAGTCTCCAAGCGAGCAACATGAGCAAATACCTCTTCGTAGTCAATGCCATGTCTCTCGCTTGTAGCCTTTGGCGACAAGTCTTGCTTTGTACTTCTCAACTTCTCCTTTAGCGTTCTTCTTTGCTTTGAACACCCACTTTACTCCAATTGCTTTGTGGCCTTTTGGAAGAGAGGCTAGCTCCCAAGTTTGATTCTTTTCTATGGATCTTATTTCCTCATCCATAGCGTGTCTCCACTTCTCGTTCCTTGCTGCCTCTTCGTAACCTAGAGGTTCACACTCAGCAAAAAGCGAGAAGAGTGTGAGAGCCTCTATGCGTCTGTTTCCTCATAGATCTCTTGTAGGCTTCTCGTCCTTTGTGACTCTTCATTCAAAGGTGAATGTGGACTTTGAGGTTGCTGAGTATCTTCACTGCATCACTCTGTCATCATCGTATTCATGGATGACGGGAAGGAAGTCGTAGCTTTCGTCACCTTCAATATTCCAGCCTGTGTTCCTTTTTCATCAAACTCTACATCTCTACTCACAATAACTTTGTTCGTGACTGGATTGTAGAGCTTATAACCTTTGACTGTTTGTCATAGCCAACAAAGACATGCTTCTCGCTTCGATCATCAAGTTTGGACCGCTTTTGGCTTGGTACATGGGCATATGCTATACTCCCAAATACTCGTAGGTGATTTCTGTGGGCTTTGTCCCATTCCATGCTTCTTGTGGAGTCTTGTCTTCTAGACTCTTCGTGGGACATCGATTTAGTAGGTATCTTGCACAATCAACTGCTTCACCCATAACTCCTTTGGCATCTTCTTGCTCTTTAGCATGCTACGAACCATATTGAGAATGGTTCTATTCTTCTTTTCAACAACTCCATTTTGTTGCGGAGAGTAAGGAGCAGTAAGGAATCGTCTAATCCCATGTTCTTCACAGAATTTGGTGAATTCACTTGATGTGAATTCTCCACCTCTATCGACTTTAAGGCTTTGATTTTCAAGCCTTTCTCCTTCTCCACCACAGCCTTAAATGTCTTAAAGGCATCAAAGGATTGTGATTTCTCCTTCAAAAAATACACCCAAGTCTTTCGAGAGAAATCATCAATAAATAGAATGAAGTAGGTGTTCTTACCATGGGATGGCGGAGAGATAGGACCACACAAGTCTGTATGGATGAGTTCTAAAGGCTCCTTAGCTCTTGATGTTGCTTCTTTTGGGAAAGCACTCCTCGAATGCTTCCCAAGTAAGCATCCTTCACATACTTGATTGGGCTGATTGATAGGAGGTATTCCTTTCACCATGCATTTGGCGAGATAACATTTTCAAGTCACCAAAATTTAAATGACCATACCTCATGTGCCAAATCCACGAATCATCCTTCAAGCATGCTTTCATGCAGTTCTCATGTTGAATGTTCAACAAGAACATTCTATTACTTGTCATTGGCACAATGGTAATCAATTTTCCTTCTGGATCCTTAACTATGGCACTACGATCTTTCAAATGAATATTGTAATTTTTCTCCAGAAGTTGTCCCAAGCTCAAGATATTACTCTTAAGACTTGGAACATAATAAACTTCTGAGATGTATTGGTGACTTCCATCTTTAGCAAGGATTAGTATCTTACCTTTGCCTTCAACCCTTGCTCTAGAATCATCTCCAAACATCACGCACCCTTTGGTTGGTTCCATGTCTACAAACAACCTTTTTTCCCCAGTCATGTGGTTACTCGCAGTGAGTCAAGATACCACGTCTTCTTCTCTCCTTCGTCCTCGTGTCTTGCCATTAAGAGAGTGAGTTGAACTTCATCTTTAACCTCCATAAGATTGGCTTTCTCTTTTACTTGACTAGAATTCCTACACTCACTTGCAGAGTGACCATATTCCTGGCAATTAAAGCATTGGATTCGAGATTTACCTCCTTTCTGAAACTTCATACCTCTTCCACGACCTCTTGTAGATTGAGAACCTTTGTTATTGTCATCCTTGGTGGATTGAACATAGCCACCTCGAGCCCTTCCTCGTCCACGTCCTTGACATCCACCATTGCCTCGTCCAAGGCCTCTGCCACGTCCAAAGCCTCCATCTCTTTCTTTGAAAGAGAGTTTTGTGTAGAGAGCTTGCTCCAAAGATTCTTTGGGCCTTCTCTTCTTTAGTTTCTCTTCATGGGCTACTAAAGTACCCATGAGTTGATCAATGGTCATAGAGTCAAGATCTTTTGACTCCTCTATTGCTACCACAATATAATCAAAGCTTGGTGTTAAAGAGCGAAGAATTTTTTCTATCACTCTTGTGTCACTCAAGCTTTCTCCATTCCTCTTCATCTCATTTGACACTTTCAAGACACGAGAACAATAATCCGAAACAAATTCGGACTCCTCCATTTGTAAAGCTTCAAATTCTCCTCTAAGAGTTTGAAGACGTACCTTTTTAACCTTCTCAATGCCTCTATTAGCATTCTCTAGAATATCCCAAGCCTCCTTTGATGTAGAAGCATTTGCCACCTTCTCGAACATGGAATCATCTAGACATTGATGGATAAGTGAAAGAGCTTGTTGATCCTTTCTCCTTGCTTTGTTGAGTTCCCCCCTTTGGGCAAGAGTCAAAGAAGCCTCATCTAGAGGTTTCTCATAACCTTTCTCAACAATCTCCCAAACCTCGTGAGAGCCTAAGATCGCCTTCATTCGAATGGACCACTTACCATAGTTTTCTTTGGTAAGTTGAGGGAATTGGAAAGAGATCATTTCATTTGCCATCTTACTTCAAAGATGGACCAACACTAGCTCTGATACCAGTTTGTTAGCAAAAGAACCCTTTGGGTTATAAGGAAGAGATCTTTTAAGTGATAGGTTTAGGAAGTGAAAATGGAAGAGAAGGAAATTTTGGGAGAAAGGGAGCTTTACTACTTTGTAGTAAAAGGAAACAAGGTGGAGTGTGTTAAGCTTTTAGTTTAAAGTTTCTCACAACTCTCTACACATACATACATTAGGGGGTTAACTGCTATTTATAGGAGTGCATGGAAGGTTCTACACTCTTTCAAGATGTTTCTACTCCTTCTAAATATCTACATATTTTATTCTAATATCTAGACTTTTCCTTACTAATATCTAGATATTTCTTCTAGATATTTTTCATGAATTATTCTACATACTCTTGATATTTATGTGGAACATTTCTAGAACTTTCTATTTCTAGATATCTTCTTATCTAGACAATTCTTCATTGGACTTGGGCTTAGGATTAAACATAAAGATTCATGGTCCAAGTTAATAATTTTGGATAACCCAATATTAATTGGACCAAATTAAGTTTACTTATTAACATGCCCTGCTTTCTGCATCCTCAGCTGAAGCCGCATGAAACGCTTCCATTCCAGACGAAATATATTTCCCTTGGTTAGTAATAATCTCCCAAGCACCAGCTCCCTTATTCACACTCTCCTGGAAAACTCCATCAGTCCTAATATAATACTCCCCCCTCATTTTGGGACCTTCGATCTTTCCTCTCCCCCTGCTGCCTCTTTGACCGCAACTCTCTGTGGAAATGTTTCGGGGATGTTTTCCCAAAGATTATCCACTCTGTTGACGCCATTCTCTGTACCTGTCCAGGTTCCTGAATTTGTAAGTCCTACACCGCTTTATTCCTGGCTAACCATATCTGCCAAAATATAAAAAAAGAAAGCTGGATAGCCTCCTTATCTGGCACTAAGGTAAGCCAATTTTTAAGCATTCCACCAGAGAGATTCTATTTTCTATCGTGAAATCAAAACCCAATGAGGAGCTTTTTCACACTCTTTGCATATGCTCACATTCCATAAAAGTGTGTTGGGTACTCTCCTCTTCTTTATTACACCTCACACAGCAACCTGACGATATTATTCCTCTCCGGTTCAAAGCTGTAGTCGATGGGAGAGCATAATTTACCATCCTCCACATCAGCCACTGTATTTTCTTTGGGACTTGAACAGACCAGAACACCTTCCAAGCTGCCTTACTCATTCCTTGCTGTCCCGATGTCGTACATGCAGTTTGTCTGACTGACTCTATGTTCCTAGCCTCGTGATATCCGGTTTTAACTGTATAGATAACAGTCACTGTTTTGGTCCAGATCTTTCTGTCTTTCGGCAGTGTCCGATTTTGTGGGATGTACATAGACAAAACTTGCTCTGCTACTGATGATGGGAGAATACTCCTTAAAAGAGGCTCACGCCATTTTCTGTGTTGGTCCCATAGATCCTTGACCTTCCATGTGAAAAGATCCTACTGGAAAATAGGATTATCCTGCAATGGATTCCTTATGTTTGGTATCCAGTCATCTTGAATCAGAATATTATCTCCATTCCCAACCTACCATTTCAGACTCGACCTTAGGAGTTCTCGTCCCTATATAATACTTCTCCAACCCCAGGACGATGCTTTTGCAGCTGGGCATTCCATGAAGTATTTCCCTCTAGTATATTTTGTAAGAAAAATCCTCGCAAACAAAGAGTTTTCATGACTAATATAATTCACCAAGCTATTTTTGCTAATAATGCCTGATTCATTTCACTTGATGCCCTAAAACCTAGACCTCCCTGTAACTTCGACTTACGTAAATGGCTCCATGACTTCCTATGAATTTCTCCTCTTTTCTTATCTCCATTCCAGATGAAATTGACTACTACCTTATCTATCTGTTTCGTTATATTTCGAGGGAGTTTAAATGCTCCCGTCATGTAGATAGGCAGTGTCGCCAAAGAATGTTTAGCCAGAGTAATCCTGCCACTCATCGACAACGACCTATTTTTCCAAGAGCTCAGCTTCTTCTTCATCTTTTGGACTATGTCCCAAACAGCAAGGATTTCTTCTTCATAAAGTCCAAAGATAATCCTAAATATTTTTGCTGGCGGGCCTGTAACGGGATTCCTAAGCACGATGACATCCATTCCTTGAATTTAATCGGCATATTCGGATTCACCATTATGGCTGACTTGCAAATATTTATCTTCTGTCCTGAGCTGCTTGTATACCCTTCCAAAACCTCATACAATGTCCTGACATTTTGTCTCATTGTTTCCATAAAAATCAGGCAACCGTCTGCTTACATGACAATCTAGGTGCCTTCGTGGCCAATTGTATGCCAAAACCTCCACTCTGTTGATCCAACTTCAATAAGGCCAGTGACAAAGCTTGTTGAGAAATTATAAACAGGTATGGTGATATAGGGCAGCCTTGTCTTAATCCTGAATGGGAGCAAAAAAAGTCCGACTGACACCCAGTTACACTAGTAGAGAAATTCACTGTTGACACACATTTCATAACTAGAGTGACAAAATTTTGGGGAAACCCCATTTTTTATCATGACTTGCTGTAAGAAAGACCACGATACTCGATCGTAAGCCTTACTCGTATCAATCTTTAACACAACCACTCCTTTTCTTCCTTTCTTTCTCTTTCTAGTATACTTCACCGCTTCGTGTGCCAGTAAAATATTTTCTCCTATATACCTCCCCGGCACAACCATTCTGCTCTTCTGAGATAATGTGAGGAAGCACTTCTTTTAGGCGATTTGCCAAGACTTTAGCTATCACTTTGTACTTTATATTACTCATACTGATTGGACGATAATCTGTTGGGGTCTTAGGATTGCCTATTTTTGGGATAAAGATGACTTTCGTTTGATTCCAACTATCATCCCAGCTATGCTGATTTAAAATGCCAAGGAAACACTCCATCACCTCCTTCTTGATAATATCCCAGAAATTCTAATAAAAACCGGCTGGTAAACCATCAGGTCCTGGCGCCTTCCATGGTGCCATCTCTTTTATTGCAGTCTCAATTTCCTGAACCATGAAGAGCTCCTGCATTTTCTGTCTCTGCTCCGGCTGAACCACCTCCTCAATTAGATTGATGATCGAAGGTGTTTGATCCCACACATCATCTTCACTACGGAGTTCCTCATCTGTCACCAGCACCATTTGGAAGTGATGTAACATTTGTTGTCTTATACTATTTTCATCATGGCACCACGTACCATCAGAATTCAGTAAGGCAGCAATCCAGTTCCGCTCTCTCCTTTTTGTGGCCCACTTATGAAAAAAAGCGGTATTCTTGTCCCCTGCATGATTCCAAACAGTTTTTGCTCTTTGGGACTAGTATTCATTCTGAAAGTTCAACAATCGTTCCAATTCCTCTTTTCCTTTTACAATCTTGTACTGATTGTCTACCACACCCTCCTGCTGTTGCAAAGTATGAAGACGCCCCATGGATTTCTTAATTCTCGCGTCCAGTCCTCCAAAATGACTGCCTACTCCAGCTTGCAAGATTTTTAAGACTAATATCCAAAGCTAATGACATTCTCCTGGGATCATTTTCTTGACTTGGTCCTCCTTGCTCATGCCATGTTCAGTTCACAATATCAAAAGCCACTTCACTTTTTGCCCAAAAAGCCTCACAACGGATTAGATTTCGTGTTTGTGTAGCTTGATCTTTCCTAGTACTAAATACCACTGGACCATGATCCGAAATAGCAAAGGGGAGATTTATGGCATATGCTTGAGGATACAAATCTGTCCAAGCCTAGCAGGCAAAAACTCGATCAAGCCGTTCAACTATTCAGTCCCTCCCTTTCCGATTGTTTGTCTAGGTATATTTGTTGCCTCTAAAAGGAACCTCTTTCATGTCCAAGTCACTGATTAAGTTCCTGAATGGTTGTACCTGTTGTTCTTTCACTTTTAGCCCACCTCGCTTTTCATCTTGATCCAAAATTTGGTTAAAATCTCCTATCATTACCCAACACAAGCTATACTGCAAAGCCACTACTTTGATTTCATTCCAAACTGCCACACGGGACACTTGATCTGGGTGCCCATATACAAAAAGGATCCCTCATTGAACACCCGTTACATCATAAACCCTAGCAGCTACAAAATGCGGTGATTTCTCTAAAATTTCTAATCCTAAATCACCATTCCAAAAGACCGCTAATCCACCCACTGACTGATTAGCATTTACAATGTCTATTTTACCAAAATAAGTACCATCTAACCATCTATCAAACACAGTACTACTAGCTAATTTAGTTTCTTGCAATAACAAAACCTTAGGCTTATAACAATTCAAAAGCTGCCTGATATACTGTTTCGCAGGTAGCCGATTAAAGCCCCTGCAATTCTACGAGAGGACTCTCATGGTAATTCGGGTGGTTGATTTGGTCCAACCACCCCGAAACCCTCAGTTACTTTGTCAGTTGCTTAATCCTTCGAAGATGAGTCTGTTACCGGAAAAGCATTTGGTGCATCAACAGTCATACGGTTTCTATCCTCCATTGCTTTGCCCAAACTATCAATCAGCAAGTTTATATCTTTCCCATACCCTCTTGTTGGATACGGCAAATCCACTCCATACCTTGGATGCTTCGACACATTATTCACACTGCTATTCGATTCCTGTGATCTCAATCTCAATCAGCAACCTATTCCTCTTCTTAGCAATTTTCTCCTTTGACCACTTGTCTAGCAATTCCTTGCGTACATCTCTAACCCCCATGCCTTGATCTGGTCTTCGATGGATGTCTGTGACTCTACTTGGTGGTTCTAGAATCATCACCAGCTTCGATTGATGTTTCCCTGTTTCATCCCACAACCTTTCCTCCCTTCTTTGTTTTTTAAGCAGACCCTGGGCTTTGTCTTCCCGCACTGGTCTTTTACCTAGGCGTATGTTTTCTCGCCTCTCAAAATCATCATCAGACATGATACACATTTGACGAAGTTCACTGGGATTATATGACTCCAGTGAATCTATCGACGGCAAAGGCAAGAAAGGGCAAGAAGCTATAAAGCGATTTTCAGGCCCCCTTATAGTTTTACCTGTCCGGAGCAGATCATGAACAGAAAGGTTCAGAGATTTACTGGCTTGTAGAGGCCCAGCCTCAGCCCAACCTTGTTTGGGAGTTCACCTTGGGCCCAAACTCGATTAGACTCACTTTGACCCACTTGCACATCCATCCAAGATCTCCAAAATGGGCTTGACTCCCTATTTGGGACACGCTGGTAGTAATGACTTGTAAGTTGTTCCATTACCTCTTCTATTGTTAGAGTCTGGTAGTGGGCTGACTTTGAGTCCAAATGTCTATTTTCTGGCCTGGCCCTTTTCTGTGAGAAAATCCACTCACCCATTTGCTGACGTGTGGTTCCTCCACTTGACCAGTCCTTTGGCGGTGACAAAATTTCCAACCTTCCATCATCTTCACGCAACCTTTCTGCTTGAGCTCTACGCATCTGGTTTTCCTGGTGTGTTTCACCAAGTTCCTGTCGGATAAAGTGTCTTACTTGCGGGTCTTCCAATACCTTTCTTTCTGACACATGGACCTGGTCTCTAATATTTTTATTCTGTATTACACTTACATTCACTCCTTCCTGTGGGCCCCATGGCCTCGACAGTTGATGACTCGGTCCTTCCATAGGCGATCCATTATTCTAGCCAAAACATACATCTCTATCAGTTAAAGGTCTTCTTTCCACTTTTGGTGTGTCCACCTGCATAGGGTCTTCCTCCAAGTTATGAACAACCTCCCGCATTGAACATCTGCGTTGTAAGCGGATCACTTCTTTATTCATCTCAAACGCCTCTTGTTCTGCCTCAAGATTCTCCTCATGGTGACTATAAACAAAACCATCCATTATATCTTCCTCCCTCAAACCTTGGAAAACATAAAAGTGCTTCGTTATATACTCCGGCGACAGGCGAGTCATCTTCTTGTTTATCTGACCATCGGTAGTTCTCATATATGGAGGGAAAAGACTATTGAATTCATCCCTGCCACACTCCACATTCCTCTACTTACTACACAGATCAAAACTAACATCTAAGTGTTGCTCAAGCTCTTCCTTCCGATCAATGCTACAGTTCTCAATCACATGGCCAATTACCTCGCACCGCTGATAGTATTTATATAGCCTATCGTAGCTACATTTGATCCAAATACTCTCATCATTCCATGAATCCAAATAGAAACTAGAAGGCAATGGATCATATGGTTTTCACCAGAAGAGAGGGAAAAAAAAGTTTTAGAAAATGTTCTTTCTTTCGTGACCATTTCTGGCTCATATATCAAGTCACTCTTTCTGTCTCAAAATTATTGTCTAGTTTATATTTTCACTTTTAGTTCAATTTGTATTAGAAATAAAAATTCAAAGTGGATAATAATTTTGGGAGGGAAGAATATTTTTTCATGACCTTAGGCTTAGTTGTAAATACTTCTCTATTAAACGAAAGGAGAATAATTCTCAAATAATTAGACACACTACTTACTCTTTCATTTCCTAATTGTCTCACAAAGCACGGCGGTCTATTTTAAACAAAAATAAAAAGTAAAAATAAAATCAATTACTACAAGAGACTATGGATTTTCGCATATTCAAAGAAACATGCCATACATAATCTCTATGAAAGAAAAGGGGAAAAATTACAAGAGAAAAAAGGAAATAGCAAGCATTGGGAGACTTGGTATTTTGTTGGGCAGCCGATTCTCCTTCGGGTCACCTTGATTCTTCTCTATTCTTCCAATATAAATACGTGCGTGGATTTTTTTTTTCTATACGGGCCGCTGTGATTTGTCTCGGTTTGATTGCATTTTGTGTTGTGGTTATGTTGTTCGTGTTGTAAATCTGTAATGCTGTATTAAACAATTAAGTCGGATTTATGCATTATATTTTTTAATAAGAATTTTATCGCTGTATCACATTTTTGGAGTTATTATACTATAAGCATTAAGTGTATGTAGCTACATTCACTTAATGTGATACCACGCGTCCCCTTCCCTTTTTTAGCTCAAAATTTGATTTTTTTTTATAAAAAAAGTGAAACACACACACACCACTCTTCTTTAATTTAAGGAAATGGGTTTTGAAATTTTCTTTGATTTTCAAATAATTTTATTTCATAATCCGTAAAGAATTAGACCAAGTGTCTTATATCATTTTAATAGTACTCGATGAGATCTATCCAACAAGATCCCTCATGAATATGTTTTTTGAAACATAAAATTTTTTATTAAATAACTTTGGTCTTCCTAAAAGACACTCTGGTCTTGTTGCTCCTAAGTGTTTTGTGCAAATAGTTGTGTCTCTTTATTTGTTGCTATAGGTCTTGACTTTTATGTATTTCCCTTGGTCTTCCTGAAACCGGTGTGTAAGTAGCTTAGACCAAGGACCAAAGACCAAAGACTAAAGACAAAAAATCAAAGGCCAAATACCAAAGACTTAGAGACCACAGTGAAGATCGACAATGTGTGAGGAGCAACGATCGAAGACCAAAGGCCAATGACTAGAGAGCGAGGACCAAAAGACGGAAGACCAAAAACAAAAAATCGAAAACTAAAAACCAAAGACCAAAGACTAAAGGCCCAAGACCAAGAATCGAAGACGAAAGATCAAAGATAAAAATACCAAAGATCAAATGGTTTAAAAAAACGAGACCCTAGCCTAATTGGTTTTAAAAAATTTATAACGTTAATCGTGTTACGGGACAAACTAGGCCCTAACCAACACGAAAATGCTTAAACCCCCCTAAACCCTAAACACAATTTTTTTTTTGGTTGAAATTTTTTTTAAATCAATTGGGCTAGGGTCTAGCCTAATTTTTTAAAAAAATTTATAAAGTTAATCGTGTTATGAGGAAAAACGAGGCCCTAACCAACACGGAAATGTTTAAATCCCCCTAAACCCTAAACATAATATTCTTATTTTTTTTGTTGGAATTTTTTAAAACCAATTAGGATTGGTTTAAAAAAAATTTATAACGTTAATCGTGTTAACAAACTAGGCCCTAACCAACACGAAAATGCTTAAACTCCCCTAAACCCTAAATACAATTTTCTTTTTTGGTTAAATTTTTTTTAAAACCAATTAGGCTAGGGTCTCGTGGCCTAATTGGTTTAAAAAAATTTATAACGTTAATCATGTTAGGGGAGAAAACTAGGCCATAACCAACACGGAAATGCTTAAACTCTCCTAAACCCTAAACACAATATTTTTTTTTTGGTTGAAATTTTTTTAAACCAATTAGGCTAAGGACTTGTAAAACGAGACTCTAGCCTAATTGGTTTAAAAAATTTTATAACGTTAATCGTGTTACAGGACAAACTAGGACCTAACCAACACGGAAATGGTTAAACCCCCCTAAACCATAAACACAATATTTTTTTTCTGATTGAAATTTTTTTAAACCAATTAGACGAGACCCTAGCCTAATTGGTTTAAAAAACTTTATAACGTTAATCGTGTTACGGGACAAACTAGGCCCTAACCAACAAGGAAATACTTAAATCCCCATAAACCCTAAACACAATATATATATATATATATTTTGGTTGAGAAGCGGGCGTGTGTGAGGAGTGGTGGATACTTCGCGGCAGATGCTCACATAGCCTTTGCCTAGTGTGCTTTTCGGTCGCCTACGTGGCCCTTCGTATGTAAATTGAAAACCTTTTTTCGGGGGAGATATCGGAGCGGGCGTGTGTGAGAAGCGGCGGATACTTCACTACAGATGCTCACGTAGCCTTCGACTAGCATGCTTTTCGAGTGCCTACGCGGCCCTTCGTATATAAATTGGAGACATTTTTTCAGGAGAGATAACGGAGCACGCGTGTGTGAGGAGCGGGCGTGCGTGATTAGCGAGCGTGTGTAAGGAGCGGCGAGTATTTTGCGACAGATGCCCACGTAGCCTTCGGCTAACGTGCTTTTGTAAATTGGAAATATTTTTGCGGGGGAGATGTTTGAAAGGGCGTGTGAGAGGAGCGGGCGTGTGTAAGGAGCGACAGATTTCAAAGGTCAATCTGGTCTTACTTCTTGGTATTAATGGTCTTAGTTCCACTATATAAGTTGTTTTATGGTTTTCTATTATATAATTTCACAGGTCTTACAACAATAATTTGTTTTATGGTGTTATTATATAAAATTTTAAAATTCATGTTTTGTAATTCATTTTATGGTCTTGTTATATAATTTTAAAGGTCATATACTATGTTTTATATGGTCTTATTGTATAATTCAAAATTATTTTAAGTAAGAATTGGAACTAAAATGAAAAGAAATAAATTGCAAAAAAAATATCTATATGTCTCATTTTATAATTTAAATTTATATTAAGTAAGAAATTGGAACTACAGTGAAAAGAAATAAATTCCAAAAAAAAAAAAAAACAAATGAAGTTTTCCATTGTTAAATAATCAAAATAGAGGTTAATTATATCTAGATAAATGCACAATATCATAATTATCAAAAAAAACCACTAAACCAAAAAAAAAAAAAGAAAAAAGTCTCATTAAAAAAACCACTAAAAAAAAAAGAAAAAAAAATCCAAAAAAATCCCCAAAAAATCCCACCGTAAATCAAAGACCAACGCCCCAAAATTAAGAACCAAAAACCAAGGACTAGTAATACAAACAAGCATGACCAGAGTGTATTTCGAGAAGGCCAAGACAAATACGTACAAATCAAGACCCATAGCAATAAATAGAAAGACCAAACTGTTTGCACAAAATACTTTGGACCAACAAGTAAGACCATAGTGTCTTTCTAGAAAACCAAGGCAACTGAATAAATTTTTTAAGTTTCAAAAAATATATTTATGATGGATCTTATTGGATAGATCTCATTGAGTACTATCAAAATGATATAAGATACTTGGTCTAATTCATTACGAGTTAAGATATAAAATTATTTTAAAATAAAAGAAATTTTTAAAACCCGCCACTTAACAAAAGAATAATTAAAAAACAACAACCTGCGCATTAAATGCGTGTGGGAAGACTTCGCGCGACTCAATGGCGCGTGCATTAAGCGTAGCCACCTAGCTGCACTTAATGCGCATGTAATAATTTCTGGCATTTTTGTATTTTGTCACAAATTATTTTATAACTCACATTTTTTTTGAACATTTAAACTCTAAATTATTGGCATTCTCGAGCTTTGTTTTATTCAGTTCCTTGATCTCATTAATTCTTGACCCTTTTCGATTTGAAATAATTCAAAAATCAAAGAATCTGTGTTATTCCAAACTTTTTTCTTTTATAAACGGAAAGATAATCCATTTTTCATGTCTTCCTTATTCAAACCATAACTCAACCGATCAAAAGACAATATTGGTTCCTTTTTTGATGACCATGAAGAATATTGACTTCTAAATCATATTCCTACAACTGTATTGCTTTTCCTAGCCATTCCTTCCACTGGGACTGAATTCAAAACTGACAAGCGAAACAGTAAGGAATTAAAGGTCGCAAAACACCAACCACGTTTGCAATAACAAAACAGAGTTATTTTATGCTACATTCTTCGTGAAGATAGGCCAATGCCAGTCCCTTGGTAATATTCGGTTTTAGAAAATGTTTATTTATGCGAATAAAGACAAAGATTATTTAAGATATATATTCAAATCGAGATTTAAACGCTCGGATTATAGTTTGCATAGCTAAGATAAATTCAACTTCCATTGAAGAGATGCATATTGGCTGGAAGCAACCCATCTCTCTTGTTAAGCCAAAAAAAGGTTAAAAATAAAAGAATCATATGTGAAATAAAGATTAATCATCTTTTCATAAACTTCCGCAAAATTTTGTAATGACATTCAAGATGGAGTACCTCTTTTACACAGGAAAAAGGGACTGATTAAAAAATAACAATAATCATAACAACAATAAAAATTCCTTTAATATAAATTAAGTCTGCAAAAGCATGAAACTATACTCTTCAACAATAATGAAAACCAAACAGGAAGAAGAGTTGGAATTGCACAAGAACAAAATCAAAAATTTAATGTAGTAAACAATGAACATGAAGCATCATCAGCCAGCAAGCTTGACAATTCGTCCATCAATTCTTGATCCTCAAAAAATTCTTCGTGCTTAACCGGAACACACCCTTGAATTTGATGATCGGAATAGCTACTTGGTCCGTTGCGATCCACGGCTGTCAAATCCTTAATCTCTTCTCCCATGCTCTCACCCATGCTCTCACCGTTGGAGGCCCCACCGATACCACAGGAGGAATTAGTTCCGAATTTGGAAGAAAACCCTTCACCCATATCGCAATCGGCCATCTGACCCACATCCACAAAATCATCAACAACTTGCGGTGGTTGATCACGGCCGTAGCTGGCGGCGCTACCACCAACAACGGGACAAGAAGTTTCCCCAACACAAGAAATATACCCTTGAATTTCGCTGGCAATTGGTCTCTGATCATCAATCGAAATCGAACCATAAAATTCCTCCTCAACCCAGCCGCTGACGTTGGAGGCCCCGCCGGCTCCGTCACCGGAATAAGAGACTCTGTCTCCAGAGAGGTACTGATTGATAAGGGAATTAATCTCGGACTCGTTTTTGGAAGAGTAAAACTTGCCTCTGGGGTATTGAACGAGGACTGCAACATCAACGCCGCACAATTCTTTGAGTTTCGCCGCCTTCTTGAACAGAGTCTCCTTCCGTTTGGAACGCGACGACCACATGCCCCTAACTTTATCTTCCGGGATCTTCTCCATCGGTATCTTACGCCGACCCCCAGTCTTTTTATTCAAAAGGGATTCCATTGTCGTCGCCGTCGCCGTCGCCTTGCCTTCGCCTTCGCAGTCGCAGATCTTATCGGAGTTTAGTCCTGCGATGATATCGCAGGGGCATATATATAGATTTTGCGGGAGAAAGAGAGAGGGTTTTGCTTTGCGCGCCTTTTCCCTTTCTCAATTTGGTTTTTGATTTTTCCATAAATAAATGGGAAAAGCTACTACAATCCTCCCCAATATTCCAACTAATTCCCGTTTTGATTATATGTCATTCTTTATTTACTATATATATTGAGCCTTTTTGTAAATATCTTGTCGGGTTTATTTTTATTTTGTTAGTTAAAGTTGATTTTTTTTTCTTCTCTTTTTGCATTATATACTCGGATTCAATACGCATATATTCTAATAATACTAATTTGAATTATTTAACCTCCGTAAGATTTTTTTTCCCATATCTTTATATATGGTAAATGTGTTAGGTAAAAAAAACTTTTATTATTTGAGAACCAAAGGGTTATCTAGTTAAATGGTGAAGAAAAAGAGGCTTTCGTTGGAGTGTTATTATTCTTTGTTACATCTGGGTTCGAAGAATAATTTTAACAAAAAAAAAAAAAACATATTCTCTCAATTTAAAAAAAAAAAATGAATATAGTAATTTGTAAATTATACTAAAGATAATACAATTTATAAATTGTAATTGTAATGTAGATTATTTTCTATAACATAAGAAGTATATTAAATTGAGAAGGCTAGTAGTGAAATGGTAAAAGTGCGAGCTTGTAACTACGGGGATTGGCGGTAAAGACTGGGCTTGTTTGCACGTCCACTTGTTTTGCATTTTTAACTCATTTTGCCTCTTAAATACAAAATCCAATGTAAATCAAACTGACGTTTAAAAAACTTTCTGATACATTTTAAAATCAAACTTGAAACATTTTGTTAGTGCAGTAACTATTTTTTTTAACTAAACATAGTTCAGTGATTAAATCCAAAACTTTGCACATTTATTTCAATTTACTCTAGTAAAAAAACCGAGGCCCCGATCAGATGGTGGTTAGGAAAAAGTTTTTTGGATTATGTATTGAAATATCATGTACGAGAAATATCAGTAAACAATCGAAAAGTGTCAATTTTAGTTACTGTAAAAAAAATTTCAAAAATGATCACTAAACAACGGAAAAGTGTCGATTTTGGTCACTTTAAAATATTAATTTTAGAAACTATTCCGTGATTTTAGTGGTCATTTATAGTGACTGAAATCGACACTTTTCCGTTGTTTAGTGATCAATTTTGAAATTCTTTTTTAACAGTGACTAAAATTGACACTTTTCGATTATTTAGTGATATTTTTCGTACTTGATCTTTCAATACATATTCCAAAAAAACTTTTTCCAACCACCATCCAAATAGC
Source organism: Oldenlandia corymbosa var. corymbosa (assembly GCA_949775105.1). Classification (NCBI taxonomy): domain Eukaryota; kingdom Viridiplantae; phylum Streptophyta; class Magnoliopsida; order Gentianales; family Rubiaceae; genus Oldenlandia; species Oldenlandia corymbosa. Next base: position 7,238,253 of record OX459123.1, read on the forward strand.
TTTTTGCTAATATACCATTCAAACAACTTTTTCATCTTTCATTATATTTTTCACTTAAAACACTTTCTACATTCAAGTTGAAAATGAAAACAAAACTGACGTCCAAACAAGCACAAAAATTCCTAAAGATTCTATATTGTCATTCTGGAGGACTTTGCGACCTTAAAAGGACGGTTCGGCTTAGATGTTGTTTTTTAACTTTTAAAATAAAGTTAGATGAAAATGCCTAATATATGGGTTATGTATTATTCTATGTATTATACTTTTTGCCTCCTAAATTCATATATACAATCAACATCAGAGTCTTTTACCGAAAAAATTATCAAGGGAAGAACTTGGAAAAATAATGTGAAGAGAAAAAAGGTGGACAGAAATAGATGTCCCGGATTTGCCAAATCCGAGAGCACTTATTATTCGGATTTGAGAAATCCGAGAGAAGTTTAACACGGATTTGGCTAATTCGAAAGTCTTCTAACTTGAAATTAATTAAATTAAACCAAATGATTAATTAAAATTAATCTGGTTTCGGATTTGTGAAATCCGAATGACTTCAATAAAAGAATATTTTTTATTTTGAAAAAAATTCCAAGTGTTCGAAAATTAAAGTTGACTAGAAACGGATCACCCAAATCCGAGACAAAGAGTTTCGAATTTGTGAAATCCGAACTATTAAATAAAATATTATTTTAAATTTCGAAAAAAAATTCAAGTGGAAAAATAGATATGAAGAGTCTCAGATTTGGCAAATCCGAGTGTCCGCAGATTCTGCAGAACTCTTGAATTTGCTAAATTCTAGAGATCTCAAAATGTTATCTTTCGGATTTGCGAAATCCGAGACATACCAAAAACTTGAAAAAAAAAATAATGGACTAGTTTTCACTAGCCCTCACCCTGTTTAAACAGCACCAACAACCAATTCATAACAAACTAATTCAACAACAAAACAATAATATTTTCATAACAAAATAATGTAAAATTCTCAACTTACAATCCAAATCATTTAGAAACCCCAAAAAAGACTAATCAACAATCCTGTTTTCTCTTTCACTCCCCTAGGAATAGTGGGCGGGGTAAAGTTAACCTTGGGGTTGCGTGTTCTGTCAGATTTGCGAACCCCTTGTTCCTCCGGCTCTGGACGGATTGTAAGAATTGGGACTTGCGATTCTCCTCCGAGAGTAATGGTGAGAGGTATCTCTTCATGTGGGATGTAGGATCATCTCGAAGAACCAACATCGTCCTCTCTTATACATTGTCTCCTCCCATTTCCTCCCCTCCTCCCACATTCTCTCCTCCTGGGTTCTCTTGCTCGTGTTGGCTCGAACCTTCCGCGTGATCATGCGATTGTGATGGCCTGAAAGGATTCCTTCGCTTTCTTCCTCCTCCAATTTTTCTCTCTTGGCCACGGCTTCATTATTTCACCGTGCGGACCTTGTGAAGGGCGACGAGGTTCATAATTCAAAAGGATATGGGAATCCTCAATTTACATCTCATCATCCTTTCCGAGAGTTAAAGCAGTGTGGGTTACGTCCGCGAAATAGTCGAGCACCTTTTCGAGGTCGTCGTCTAGGTCATGGGCTCTATGACGTTCTTCTCGGAATGATATGACCCTCATACGGACATTGTTCAACACTTCACCCTGGAAATCAAATGACACTTTAACTAAAGGAGTATAATTCAAAATTTATATGAATAGAGTAAATTGCACTTCCGTACGTAGATTAATTGCAAATAAACACTTACATAGACTTTCACCCGACTCGAGGAAGACTCATATTCGGCTGATGAGTAGTGACTCGGATTGCTTATCAATTTCACCGAACCTTTGTTATGCCACGCTTCGTACTTCTCATCAGTTTGACTGGGCTCCCCTTCCTCCAAATCTGTAGGAATGTTTCGGCTCTCCTATTCCAATGAGGCGTACTTTACTATGGTGTTCCACCCAATTTTTTGAAGTAAGCCTAGACATGTTGTGTTCGTGAGCATTCTATTCTCTTGGATATTGGCAATCATAGGCCATCGAGGAACAGCTTGAATGTAGCCAAACTGTCTTACGAACCTGCCAATTTCGTGGGGTTCTCGGATAGCCCAGTAGAACATCCACGTCCTTGTCATCTAAATGGCACTTCCATGTTTATAACAATCAGGGAGGGTAGGGAAGAGATCCTCGTAGGGTTGCCAAACAAACTGTGAAAAAAATTGGGAATTAACGAATTAATTCACATAAGAATGGTGGGAAAAAAATAAATTAAAAAGTGATCCATGCTTACATCACTGGCTTTTAAGGCGGTCAATTGATCTCTAGAACTCGGGAGACTAGACCTTGGGACGTCTTTGTAGGAGTATCAGCAATTCCACCTTTCAATACAAAAAAAAAAAAATGAAAGGTATTATTTACCCAATAAAAATAATAATGATATTAGTAATCTTTAAATTAAGAGTATAAGAAATAAACTCACCCCTAAACTAAAGGAGCTATAAGATCTTCTTCAAATCTCTTTAAATTTCTTTGGGGCATGATTCTCGGGATCCGCTCAAATGCCCAAACCTAAATCAATAACAACAACAATAAATAATAATACTTCACAATATAATAAATTTTTTTCAAATTGAATTGCCACGTATTGAATATATAAATACCTGTAGAAGATACACACAGCCGGCTACATCACATTTTTGATAATTACTAGCCTCGTACAGGCTAAAATATAAGTAAGCAAGGAGAGCCGATCCCCAACTAAGTTTTGCACAATGACTGAAATCCGTCAATGGTTCAATAAATATAAAACAACACTGTTTTGACTTCTGTCCGAAAACATAAAAGAACCCATAAACCACAGGAGCATTAATCGGGCCCTTTGTACATACACGATCTCCGGCGAACCTACAAAAACAACACTTCAAACCTTAATATTTCTTTGGCCAAAAATTAATTAATTCAATTATATTAAAAAATATAAATAAATTTAAATATTACCTTCAGGGATTTCACGGTTCGCCGCTTCCTCTACAACCGAAATCTTAAGAGTATTTCAGCTATTCGACCTGCGACAGGGGTGAATCCCAACATATCGTGGCAAATTGATTGCCATTGCGCCACACCATGGTTTGGCGGCAAACCACAAACCATGTCCCCATCGACCTGGAGGCCAAATAGGACTTCCACATCTTGCAACGTCACGGTTGCCTCACCGAATGGAAAGTGGAAAGTGTGTGTCTCAGGTATCCATCGTTCCACCAATGTGGTGATGAGACATATCACACTTTTTGTAACCTATATTCAGATTCCCTTGAACCCGGCGTTGTACTATAGTAGTACCCAAAACTTTTGATCAAATCGACGATTTTTTAAAGGTTCGCTTTTGATCGTTGAATCGGAGCCATGGTAGACTGCTAAACTCCGATGTTCAGGTTGAAGATACAAAAGTTCCCCTCATATAAGACCGGGTTGAAGAAACCACTGATTATTTGCAGTGGACTGGGTGGTTCCTCCATCAAAGACTACACCACAACAAAAAAAACAACAAAAAATCACTTAAACAACACTGTATAGACTATACTTGTTTAACAACACTATATAAACAAACCAATTACATCCTAAACTCAACAAACACAATTACAACTATAAACAATTCCTCAATTCCATCAATTTAAACAATTCTAACACAAAAAAAAAAAACAAAAAACCACTAAAACAACACTATATATACTATACCTCTTTAACAACACTATTTAAACAAACCAATTACATCCTAAACTCAGCAAACATAGTTACAACTATAAACAAGCCCGTTTAATTCCAACAATTTAAACAATTCGAACAAAAAAACACAATAAACAACACTATATCTACTATATATACATACTCTCGGATTCATAAACTCCAACATATTAGGGAGAAAAAAAAAACTAACCGCCCAGAAATCAATAAAACGAATGCACAATAACAATTACAAATACATACTAAATAGGCAACAATTAGGGAGCAAAAATTACAAAAAATAATAATAATTAAATTAGGGCAAAATTAATTTGGGGAAAAAATTAGGGCAAAATGAAATTGCTACAATTGATGAGTTTACATTGTTACCTTAGTAGGAGGGAGGTGGAGGAAGTGGTGGAGACCGGCGGTGTCGTGGCGGTGGTGTTCAGGAGGTGGTGGGGGGTGTTTTATAGTCAAGGAGGGTGTCGGAGGGAGTGGTGGAGACCGGCGGTGATGGGGGAACTGCGGCGGGGGAGTGGATTTGACCTGGAATTGCGGATTTGCATGGTGGAGGAGGGAGGTGTCGCGGCGGTGGTAGGGCAAAATCAGGGGGGTTGAAAATGAATTGGGGGAAGAAGGTCAACCCGTTTTATACCCCCCAACAGACTCGGATTTAGCGAATCCGAGAGACCACCTTTGCAAGAAGTCTGGGATTTGTCAAATCCGTTATCAGAGAAATGAGCAAATTCGGATTTGTTAAATTCGAGAGGTCTTCTAACAATGGCTTTCGAATTTCACAAATCCAAGTCTTCTTGACATCAAAAAAACAGAGAAACATAGCAAACTTGGATTTGCCAAATTCGAGTCGTATACGAAATGGTAAGGTTTGGATTTGGCAAATCCAAGAGTTACCCAATTTTTAAAACAGTGAATTTTGCTTTACCAATTCCCAAAACCTGTAAACATCCAATAACTGCCATTGCACTATATTCTATGATAATAGTTCAATACAAACATCAAACAAGATACGAATTTAACTTTTAATCCAAGAGATAACATTACATAATAAGGTGTTCTACAAAATACAACAACAAACTAATCACTTTGATGCTCCCATTCGTCCACCAAAGGTGTTTTATCTACTTGGGGATGCGAGTGGGGACATGAATTAGGATCGTGAGCTCCTTCGCATCTCCAACAAGAACCACTTGTTCGCTGAGCATGGTAATCCATTTGCATCTTGCGTCACCTTCTTTGGTGTCGGCCCAGACCGCCATTTTGCACGAGTTTCTCGTAATTTGGATAGAGTTTCTAGTCAACCATAGGCCATTGTCGCTCTGTAGGCACTGGTGAAAAACCATTGTATTCGAATTGTTTGATCCATGTTTGACGCCTCCAACACTTATGGTATAGAGAAACATGCCGATCACCCTTTTTACGTGCGACCGCAAGTGCGTGCGTACACGTCATCCGGTACTCTTGCCATTTCTTTCACAAACACTTTTTCACGTTATAGGTGACCGTATACACCGTCCCACCGCTCCTACTAGGCCGTGTTGGAGTTACCACCTACCAACTATCATCGTCGCCATCTAACGGTTCAGCATCATACGTGGCGGCTTTGTTGTTCTTATCTTCGTAGAGTTTACATAGCTCGAGAGGGATGGGTGTATCACAACTCGTTGCCAATAACAATTCGGCTCGGTAAAATTTCACGGTTTTGTGGAATGTAGCATCGATCATAGCTCTAATGGGCAAAAACCGGATCTTTTTTAGGGCATTGTTGTAACTCTCGGAAATATTGGTAGTTGTGATGCCCCAACAACGACGTCTGGTTTTCAAACGAGTCCAGTTACACCCCCTATGTCACGAAGATACTCCCATGTTTCAGGTTTGAATTCGGAGAGCTCTAGCCTCAATCGCTTGAATTTTTACAAATTAAGCGTCTTCCCCATATTTTGGCATAACCGCTTCACTCTCGCACTCCTATACTTCGACACTAGATTGTTTCGAATGTGCCGGAGGCAATACATGTGGGCCCCATCACCTAAATTGCTCCATTCTAGTATTTCCGACTTTGCCCTCAAAAGCCTAGCGTTCCGGTCGGAAATCACACTGACTTTGGTGTCACCCACAACATGATACCTCAAGTGTTTCATGAAAAATGCCCAACTTTCAGTGGTCTCTTCATCAACCACGGCGAATGCAACCGGTAAAATGTGTTTGTTTGCGGTATACACCACAGCAACTAGCAACTTATCCTTGTATCTCCCACGTAGGTGTGTTCCATCACTAGAAATCACCGGCAGACATTCAAGGAAAGTCGCAGCCAATGGTGCAAATGACCAAAACACATATTTAAAAGTCCTACTTCCCATATTCCAACCTTCTTATCCCTCCTTCCATTCCCATTCCACTACAGTTTCGGGATTAGTACTCTTAAGTATTTCAATATACCTACACATCAAGTTTTCCGGAGTTAATATATGCCAATACAAGTATAACTATAACAAATTAATTGACATTTATCAAAATTGAATTTTACCTAGGAAGATCTTCAAAATTGGAGGACCAATCGCCATAATCCGCCTCTTTAGCTTTCCTCTTCCCATTCCACGCCCGTTTGTAGGGAACATCAACTTTTACCAACTCCTTCACATCTTTTTGAACCGATTTTACCGTGTAATCTACATTGTTTGCAACCTTTCTCATGATTAGTCTAGTAACAAACGCCGAGTCCGCTCAACGGTTGTCATTATTGTTAACCACTCTCATGCAATTGTGTGCGGAATGCTATTTCACTATTTGATGCAAGCCACGCTTTCCTAGTGACACGCGGATCCTCTATTTGTATATAGGTTCGCCATCTTGGGGGGAGGGGGGGGAGGAATCTAATGTTCTACATTGAATCGCCCACGTCTTACTATTACTCGCGATAACCTTTAACTCCCTTTTATTGTGGATGTTCCACAACTTCAAGGTATGTTTCGCTTCTCCTTAAGACTTGAAACAAATTTTAATGCCCATTCTTTCGGGAGTCTCGTCCCACATTTTTATGTCAAGATCATCCTTGTAAACACGCGATGCATTCAATTCACCCATTTCCTTAAGGATACGCATGGTGCCGGGAAATGGATATAGTTCCCTTTCTTCATTCACCAATTCTTCATCATCACTTTCCTCATCATCACTAGGATCTCGTGCTTCTGAACTTTTGCTTGGAGCTACGTAGTCGGAATCATCATCATCCATGTGATCATCTTGTGCAAATAAAATTCCATCATCTTTTTCATGAACCCGTGAAGTACTTGCTTGTTCTTGCCTTGGACCATCTTGTTCACCCTCATCCATGTGATTATCTTGTGCAGCAAAAGATCCACCATAATGATTGTTCTCATCTTCTTGGTTAGTGATATTCTCCGTCTCTATGTACATATCCACACTTGTCATTGGCTCGAGGTAATAGATGATCCCAACATGTAAATCATTCTTTATCTTCATGGCGCGTCTAACACCGTGAGTCATAAATATTAACGAAATGTGGAGTTTCGTAGTTGTTTCAAGATTCCAACCGAACGTCACACAAATCAAACCAAGCAACTCATCATATGACAACCTACTATCAATAACAAGAGTGTCATCCTACTTGTTCTCAAATGTGTTCATTACACCATTTTCTATCACACACTTGCTACTATGAAACAAATTAAGTATGTATAGCCCATGCATGGATATTTTAACTGTTTATCAAGGGACAAAAAAATCGTTAACTATATTAATCGTAATCTCACCTAAAAAAATAAAACAACAACAATTCTCACCTAAAAAATAAAAAAAACAACAATTCTCACCTAAAAAATAAAAAAATTCTCATTAAATTATCCATACAAATTATCACTAAAGCCTATCAATTATCCATACAAACAAAATCCATCCAAATTCATTAAATTAACCTCTATCAATTCTTAAAACAATAATAATCCTTACCTATAAACTCAAAAACAACATCTACATTACCATATTACATTCATAATTATCAATCATAAGCACTACCAATCTTCCATCTTGAAAACAATATAAATACACAACAAAATAACTAAAAAAACATTGATCTAATGACTAATCTCGTTAGAATAACGATTCTTATTGCATTTAGCGGTAATGTGCGTCTAAAAGTCTGAAGAACTCCGACCACAACCTTCTCTAACCTTCAAAAATTGAAAAACCCGATATGAAGGGAAGTTGCAACTTTTTCTTTTTATATCACGTATCTTTCGGATTTGGCAAATTCGAGAATCACTATTCATGTGGGGCTCTCGGATTTGGCAAATCCGAATGTCCGTCACCTTATCCGATTCGATTTAATACATCCAACAACCTTATCCAGAAGGATTGATTGCCCCTAAACGGAAAGGATTCCCTCGGATTTGGCAAATCCGAGAGGTAACATTATACCCTAAACCCTAGAACTCGGATTTGGCAAATCCGAGTTCATTGTTTCAATTTTTGAATTTGTCTGCCATTTTTGTTGCATTTTTTGAATATTAAATTTAAAGGCTTTCAAATTTCGCAAATCCGAGGTCACTGTTTGCCTTTTGACCATATTTTCCGTTTTTTGCGAAATAAAGAAAAAAAATCATTTTTTATTATATTTAATTGTTTCGGATTTGGCAAATCCGAAAGACCGTTTAATTAAGCTCTCGGATTTGCCAAATCCGGGACAACTACTTATGTCCAAAAAAAAAAAGTAAAATTTTTTTTGTTCACATCAATTCTTTTAAATTTTTTTGGCCGAATGACCCATCAAAATCATCGCTCTTTGAACGGATTTGTGACTCTTGATATACTATTGTCAAGAACTAGTAAAATAAAATGATTCGTATCAACATATTCATCTTTTTTATTGAAATCTTTATTTTGTTTACTTGTAATTATATGAATTAACAAAAAGCTTAATTAAGGTTTTATACACAAGATTTGAATTTTTTTATGATATGAGAAGTGGCGAACATGACTCTATAAGGACAAAGTAGTATTTTTCCTTAAAAAAAAAAACTATTCCTAGCTACAAGTAATGTTCTTCCTTGCTTTCACTTTTCCAAATCAACAACAAATTCATTGAAATTGTATTTTTTATTTTTATCTTAAAGATAACAATACTTTGCAAAATGATGAAGCAATTGAATTTTTTTTTTTTTTTGTGTTTTACAAATGTTCAATGTATTTTTCCAACCGTGGATGAGTTTATTGGTAATAATTCGGTACCGATCCAAACAAAATAGATGATCGTACAATTTTAAGAGATTATTAGAAAAGAAAAATAATTGCTGTTTCTATTAATAATAATCAAAATTTTAAACAACAAGTTGCTGTTTCTATCGGAATTGCAGCTCTATTTTTTAATGACAACAAATTACAAGGATTAGTACTATAATATAATAATAATAGTGTCCACCGCCAGAATAAAGTCGGTTAAACGGGGGGCTATTTAATCCAAATTAGGCCGACAATTGTGATTTCCATATTACACCAAATTCAATCGCTTCTTAAACAGAAACCCTAAATTCCGGTATTTTTTCAACTCCCAATTCTTGAAAATTTCAATCAAGATGGTGACTGAAACGGCGGCGAAACCTCCCCGATGGAGCGATCTTGGAGAAGACGACGAAGACTTCGATCAATATCTGCTGCCGCCAAAGCAGGTGATCTTTCCGGACGAGAATGGACATAAGAAAGTAATCGAGTACAAGGTGGACGAGAACAACAGGAGAATTAAGGTCACTACCACCAGCGTTGTCCGCAAAGTTTGCGTTAGGGCGAACGTCGCCGACCGCCGCTCCTGGCCCAAGTTCGGCGACGCCGTTCATGAAGATGTCGGTGCGCGCCTAACTGTGGTCTCCAATGAAGAAATCCGCCTCGAACGCCCTAAAGCCGCCGGTAATTATTATTCCTCTCTCTGTTTTTTTTTAATAAATTTTTTACCCGTGGAAATTTTCTTGTTATTGTGGAACAATTTTGTAATTATGTGATAATTTTGTGCTTCAGAGTTTGTATTGCCTACGGTGAACACCCTGCACATGTTAAAAAAAAAAAAAAAAAGAAAAAGTTTGTGCCTCGTGTTATAGTGTATTTTTCTTCTTTCTAATTATGTTTGTGGTTTTATTTCGATTCTGCTTTTGTTATTGAACTAGGTTCTGGGGTTTTATATTGATTCCACTATTAGAATATGTGATCGATTGAAATTTATGATATTATTACTATTCACAAAGTCTTACATTGTGGTCAGTTCGTGAAAATCAGAGTACTGAGAATATATTACTACTAGTATTTGATTTTGGGTGTTGAGAATGTTTGTAAATTACGGATTTGATCACTCGGTATAAGGAGTAGTAGTGGGATCCTCCGTTCAATACAAAATAGTCTACTTTGTTTAAATTTATTTTGGGATGGAGGGAGTACGTTTATAGTATTTTCGATACCATAAAAACCCTCTTCGCAATTCAGTGTGATTCTAAATTTTTTGTTGTTTCTGCGTCAACTTTGATTAGGTACCTCACAAGAGGAAGAGATTAATTCAGGAGATCCGAATAAAGGAGGAGGTGGTGTTATCATGGTTTGCAGAGTCTGTGGGAAGAAGGGTGATCACTGGTCAGCGAGGTGTCCGTATAAGGATTTGGTGCCTGAGGGTGGTACTTTTGTTGAGCCATCACAGTCGAACCATCTCCCTCCTGATGGTTCCATTCCAAAACCAGCAAAATATGTCCCTCCAATTAAAAAAGAAGGATCTGAAAGACGGAGGAATGAAGAGAACTCTGTGAGAGTAACCAACCTTTCAGAGGACACGAGTGAGCCCGACTTGGAGGAGTTGTTTGGTCAATTTGGTCCGGTGAGCCGAGTTTATGTAGCTCGTGATCAGAAGGGAGGTGGCATAAGCAGAGGGTTTGGTTTTGTGAATTTTAGAAACAAGGAAGATGCTGAGAGAGCCATTGCCAAACTGAACGGATATGGTTATGATAATCTCATCCTTAGAGTTGAATGGGCTGCTCCAAGAACGAACCTCTCTCATTGATGAGTTTTTGAGACATTTCACCCTGGGGGGGTGGTGGTGTTTTTTTTTTTTTTTAAAGTTTTTGTGCTTTTGAAATCTGTAGAGAATTATTACATTCCAATTTAACTTTCTATTGTTTTTGGAGATATCTTTTTTTTTTTTGAGACCTTCACAGTGAAGGTAACAAAAATATCAATTTGGGTGCTCTTTAGTTCTCTGGAATGAACCCATAACAGGGCAAAGAAATTTTACTCTCCCGTCTAGATATGATGGTTTTGTTTAAAATTTCACTTTTATAATATTAAAAGGATGACTTGATAGGATTCCCAACAGCATCGTTCCTGTGCATGGCTATCCCAACGTGCGAATTTCAGCCGAATACTTTTGAGCATGAAACATACGGAATTGAATATGCACATTTTCGTATTGGGACTTGGAATACAATAGTATACGGGAGGATTTAATAAGAATTTGGAGGATGCATTTTGTAAGAATTTCTCCAACAAATTAGGATGTGAAATAAACAGACTAGAGTTCAGTAACTATAGTTCCACATCTTGTATTGCGACATACAACGTTCTATTTGTTCCAGATGATTTCAGATGGGCTGGCTTGGTCACAAATCCTGGCTCTCGCAATGGCCCTTCTATGATGAATGGACACATTTGACCCGATTCATCTTACTAAGTTCGTTCGTTACAATCTGGAATGATTTCTGCAATAATTGACAAACACAATCGATTCATGATATTTTAACATGCGCGAACTATGATCCTAAGAATGAAAATGGAAAACCAGAACTCAGAAATGATAGACACCACGAAATTAGAAATTCTTTCAAACTAAAGTGCGTGGATCACCAAAAATGTCCAGAAAACTAAGTTTCAACATTCAGCCACAATCTAGGATGAACAAGAAAATGCATCATTTGGTTATGCTGTCGGTCTCAGAGAACTTACCATCAAAATGAGTTTCAGTTAGTGCATAGAATTGTGATAGCCTTTTGACACATTTGTTAATTAAGACATAGATACGTACCTTCATCAAATACAATTAGATTAAGGAAGAGGGACACTTAGGGATCCAGCATCAAGCAATCTTGGGAGTATCTGCATTCATGGTACGCAAATATTCAAGTTTTCAATAGCAACATATCAAGGATGTAGATACAAGAGCTGCTAGGAACCATACCTCCCCAAGTCGAGCATTGATTCTCAAAGGTACAAACTTATCAGCTCGTGTCTCGCCAATATTCACAATTGCAGTCGCAGCACCAGTTTCATGAGCAGCTCTAATGCAAAATTAATTTTTTTTTATTAAAAGGTAACATTAATGAATGTCCTATCGTGAACAATAACAACAAATTTACATTCAAGATTCGTATCCACAGATTCAACTTGGAATGTGAACCTTAACACTACAAACACTCTAATGGGTATTTATCTCTTTAGTCTTTCACCATGAAAATGTTCAATCGAGCTGCCCAAATCATCCAAAATTCCAAGGTAGTTACGCAATATATTTACAATCATAACATTTCCAGTGATGAAAACGGTCAGCAGATTCTTAGTTCGTTTAGGTCATCTCTAACAATTAGAGTCTAGCTAATTGTGATCGCATAATGATATGAACACATTCAAAGGAAGAGATTCATTAGCTTGTACATTTTATGAGGGAAAAAGAGAGAAGAAAGTTTATTATTTGGTTGCTAAATGCAAACTGTTCAGTTAAACAATGAAATCCATATAGAAGACTCGTTCTTTATTTGATAATTCCAACAGCACTGAAACAGGAAGAAAATAATAAGAAGGAATGGGGCCTACTTCGGATTCAAGTTCAACAGGTGCCCTAGCTATGTGTTAAGAACTGAATACTGATATCATGGTGTCCAAAGAAGAGATATTTTCCCAAGTTATGAATATCCTGAAGGCTAAAGAGGATACACTTGGTATTATATGGTCAAACTATTCATGGGATCACGCCTAATACACCTTGACAGATCTATGATTAGATCATAACTGACAATATTGGATAGACCGCTGAAACAATTTGGTAAAACTATACATCACAAAGGAAGACAACTTTTCCGAGTGAACAATAAGGTAGAGATATCATACAGAATTCAGCTGTTATTAATTCAGGCACAATCCACCAACTATGTGGTCCCTGAGAAAAAGCCAGAAATGCCTAAATTAAGAAGAAAAAGAAGCAGCAGAAATGCATCTGAAACAAGATGCATGATGAAAGCTTGAAAGTCGACAAAATTATGCAGATTGTCAGCCGATATGTATTGGTGTCAATGTGTTTCTATAGCTGGGCATGTAAAAGCTTCTTCTAGATTTTGGTAACAGCCATTGAAAGACCATAAGTTCAGAAAAGCGGTGTAGCCAAATGTCAAATACTGTTCCTAAACTTGGCCAATAAGCTAAAGATATTATCAAGTAAATTGTGTAAGAAACCTTGAAAGCTGGAGTAGTGGCACAGCCGCACAGCTCAAATAATATAAAAATGAAGGTTGTAACCTCAAAGAAGTAGACTTCAGGTCAACCCTTGCCAAGAAAGCAAATTGCAGTCTAAAGTTATGTGTACACAAAAACCTAAACATATACAACAGGGAAAATGACCAAGGTATATTTTACCCCACTATGCGAAGTTAATAATCTAGATGATATGTTGCCATCATACCCTGTTAAGAAAGTACATTGATATAAACTCATCATGCCTTTTTAAATAATTTCTTTCTAACTCTTTTAAGGTCTTCCCTTTGACCTTACACTTCTAATTTGATTTAGATACTCATCATCTTACTGGTGGAATCTGTGGACCTCCTCTGCACTTGCCAAAACCATCTTAAGCGGAAGCCCCCACTTTTCTTTCTATTGCATTCATCTATTTGTGTAACCCCACCCCCCCCCCCCCCCGTCTTTATCATCGAGTATGTCCACAAATCGATCTCACCTTTACTTCTCTTACATCTTGTGGCCACTATTCGAATCTACAAAACATAGAACTTCTCTTTCAATTTCAAAGACAATTTATTAAATCTTTTGGATGTGCTTTTTCTAGCTGACTAATTTTGAGATTCACTATATTGACCTCTCTATGATTACTTCCATACAATCAAGTTTTAAACTCATAGTAAAACTATAAGATGTAAAAGCTCAAATCGAAATTTAAAATTTGGTATCTATTTCCTGTCTCATTATTCACACACCTACCACTATTCACAGCATGATGTTTAGTCTGCATATTATTTTTTTGTTGATAGTAGACAATTCTCATGAATAGTAAACTTCTAAGTAATTCTTCATCGGCTATACACATTATAAGTCGTTCTAATTAGAATAGGGTGTTATTCCTTTGTGTTAGAGCTACTACCAAGTAGTAATTGCTTCTAATTGGACACTAGTAATTCATTTACATGTCACTGCACCAAAACAAGAAAAAGAAAAAGTAACTCAACATAAATGTTAAAAAAAAAAAAAAAAAAGCTAGAAATTTGCATTCATTAATTGTTATTAATAGACTCAATTGTTGGTTCAACCTGGAACTACTAAAAGGATTGATTTGTTTTTCTAAAGATGAATAATGAGTAACTATGAATTGAAATGAAATGTAACAGATATTAGATAATGCATGTCCATACTGATTTGAAAAAAATAACAATCTGGTCCGCTTGAAAAGAAGTTCAATAATCAAGGCTTGATAATTGAAGAAACAAAAATACACTTTGCCAAAAATTTCGTGCAAAATAAGGAGAAAGTTACTGGGCAAATGAATAAAATGCCATGTAAAGATCTAGAATCGAAAGTCTTTTTATTAGGTGATATCTAAAGTTTACAAAAAAGAAAAAAGAAAGAAAAAAGGAAAGACACCTAACAAACATCAATCTTGTTACGGTCTGTTTGGAGTAATACCCCTTTCTCTTTCCTTTTCATTACTTCCTCTTTCCCATGAGGTTAAATGTCGTCATGTGCAAGAAATAAATTCCAAACCTTCATATCTAATCCAATACTTTGTACAGTACCTGAAATGTTATCACCAAAGATCATTCTCATTTGTACTTACTTGATAAGACGGAAGGCAGACATGGTCATCAAAGATGAGCCAAGCACAAGGAAAGCATCACAATCTTTTGCAGCTTCCATAGCTGTATCAGCTCTATCCTTGGGAACATTGTCTCCAAAGAAGACAACCTGCAATATGTTAGAAGGGTCAAACACTAACGAGGTTATAACCGACCATTCAGAATTCAAGGTTTGAAATGAAGTGATAGTCCTTAACTTAAGGACCTTATGCAAAGTGTAAAAATGGAAATATTCCCAAGCCTTAAAAGTTACTACCTCCGCCCAAAATAATAGTCCACATTAAGTTTTGAGATTTGTACTGTTTTTAATACAAGCCACAAAACTCAATGTGGACTATGTTTTTGGGACAGAGGGAGTATATCATATAGATGAGCCAGGAGTATAACAGGCTGACAATTCTTCTACAATCTTACAATACTTATCCCTTTCCCCTATAACCCTCTTCTTCAGTTAAGCATTAGCACACAAAAAGTTCATATTATCAGAGTACTATTCTGGATTATCTAACCATGTAATTTCACTTGATTGCGTTTTTATTTTCCCATTTTCCAAGTTGGAGCATTTTTCTTATTTCTCTTTCTTTACAGACAAGCCTAAAGATCTTCATAGAAGTCAAGAAGCACGCTAATCAGACTAAGGCCTCGTGCATAGCGGGATTACATTAGATCATTTGACTCCTATCTTATAGCATCCTATTGAACAAGAATGACTGATGTTACTGTTACGAAGTAAAGCAAAGAGTTAGAGATGAGATTCCCAGCCATGACACCTAAATTTCATGAGATGGTACCATTCTGGATATTTGTAGGATGGTAGCTAGCAGGTTTTGCTTTTCCATAGAGTTATTACAATCAACTGTAGATTCAAATGCTATTGCAAATGTAAAAAGATATCAACATATCTTAAAAAGTCATTTTTATTAACAAAGGTTAGGATAATTACCAAGTGCAAAAGGAGACAAAACTATAACGTTTTCCATTTCTTGCCAATTATTTGTAACCTGATAGTTTTACATCAAACCATAAAAGCTAATTTTTCAAAGGATCCAGGAAGAAAGCAAAAAGAAAGGCTGAAACTATATCGTGAAACAGAAAGTTGCTTACATCAGGTTTCAGTACTCCATTACATCTTGGACAAGTAGGAATTTGAAAGTCCTCCTCCCAGAATTTCTCGTCTATCTCGATATCACCATCAGGCCTTATCTTCATGCCAAAACTCTTGTCTGAAACACTGTCATAGTCTAAACTTTCAATTGCAGCAGCCCACTGTAAAAGAAGATAACGGAATTTATAGAATAGGTAGACTATGTTTCCCCTAGGAGTAAAGGTCAACCAATAGAGATAAGACCTGTAGTAGGTAAAAGCAAACGTATTTTCTATAGATTTCACAGTGAATACAGATCAAATATCCTGACTAGCTTTTGTGTCCCTAGTCTTAAAATGAAATTATATTGGCTGAAACAGAACAGAAATAAAAGTGCAAACTGCATAGAAAAGAATTAAACAAACATTTTGATGTGCATTCAGTCTCGATCTTAGGCTTCAATTCCTGAACTCTTATAAAATTGTAGAAAAGGACATTACGTTAGGTATTGTATTTGTATCTTCTTCTAAAACCTAAGATCATATACAACCTCATTCATGATATACTGAGATTAACTAAAATTCGATAATAGGATTAGGAAAATGAGACAGACGAAACCAGTCTATCATACTTATCAAAAGAGGGACCAAACAACAGATTAAGGTTCTGGTCAATGACATTTGCCCAAAGAATCCAGTTAAAATCTATCTTCCTTTTATCTAGCGCAAATGCACATTAAGGGATGACTTCACTAGCATTATCAAAGGATGAATTGAGAATGGATTGCTCTGAGGTATCAAAGATAGTTTCTCAGATTTTTTTACTTTCATGCTAGTTAAACAATGGTTAAGATGAACACATCCAAGGCCAATCAACCAGTGGTGGAATCAGGATCAAAATTTGTTTTCATTTGTTTGGTTTGTTTTGGCATTTTTAACGTACAGGAGTTTTTACGTCATTTGATTAAGCATGTTCGTAAATATTCTACAGTTGAGGATGCTAAGAATTCTTGTTCGACAACTCAAATGTCAAAGAAGCATCAATTCATGAAGGAGAATAGACTCAATCATATTCCTCAAGGTGAACCAGCTTCACATGTAAACCTCAAAAGTCCAATTTCAACCAAGTAGCATGGGTACTTTTGTTGTATTGCACATCATAAATTCCATCGAGCATTTAACTGAAGTGAAAAAAATAAAAATAAAAATAAAAACTGTTCAGAAGTGACCTAATACAAGGAGAAATTAGTTCTTCATCAGTCATTAACGTGACAGTTTTATGTCATGAGCTTTTGGTGCAGCAGTGGATAGTAATAAAAGCTCAACAGCAAGAAACTAAACTATTAACATATTTTAAAACCAGATCAACACCTAGAAATGATTAAATAAGGTCAACGGCTTAAGTTAAAACTACTACTCATGCAAAGATCTGAAGACAAACCTTTTCATTAAGGTTCTTTACTTGATCTTGAAATGCACTTCGGGAAATAGAAAAACCACAATCAGTACAAGCAACAATGTACACAGTTCCATGCAGCTCTAGTGGGTTGCTGCCGGCGCGATGATGCAGCCTGATACAAGAATCAAATAGGGGTAACTTCTCTACACGCAAAAACTTGCAAAGATAGTTACATACGCTCCTTCATGCTTAGGATTTCCATGGGAAGCAAACAACACCTGTCAACATTCTGGGTGATCATTAAATTTATTCGGCCTGCCTTCTCAAGAGATGCCAAAGCAATATGCGCGGCACCTGGTTGAGATGCAGAGAACTTTCGCCATCCAGCAAAGCTCCTGGCCCAGTATCTTCTCCGTGCTCGGACAGAACGCATAAACTCCTGCTTACCCAATAAACAATTAAATTTTGTCATACATGCACTTGTAACATCCAACAGAACATAGAAGTGCCAAAACAATTGGAGAAGGAATATATGTGGAACGTTTGCAACATACTCCTAATCGCCCATACATCTAAGGTTTTTTTTTTCAATACATCGAAAATCACAGATAGTTAGAGTTCACATAGATGCATTACAAAACATTTCCTCATTATAAACATACAATTAGCACGTCATATTCATTATTGTTGAAAATATAGGCGATTGTAACTTATGTAAGATATGAGTGTTTTTTTCATAGAAGTTTAATGATGAAGGAATTTTAATTACAAAGAATTTCCACTTCAGACTACATTGAGAACCAATACCACTCCAAATGGCATCTAGTTGAAGGTAATTCTTATGGCTTGTGACATTTTTAAACTGGCTGTTCTGTTCCATTTCAACTTTTTTGACCTTACCTAGTATTTCACCACAGAACCACCACCAACGTAATGATGCAAGTTGGTAGATTAATTTCAAGAACACTTACCAACACAAGTTCAATGAAAGAAGAAAAAATCAAACAGAAGACAGCAAGAATATAATATAGCTCATTCCTTCGACTCACCTGATGGGTTATGGGTTTAAATCCAGTGCTATAAGCTCCATTCGGACTGTGAAAAAAGATAAGAAAAACTTAGTTTTTCATTTGAAGAAATTTAAAAGTGCATCCCCATGAAGCTAATGCATGTGCCAACCTTGCTGTTCTATAAGACGCTGTTTCTGGGACTCCTGTGACCTCAGGTCACATAGCAACAGCTTTCAGCACTGCACCAAGGCTCCTCATCTTGTAGAATATTCACACAAAAGAATTATCAGGAACAGATCAAACTTCCATTTCCCGTAAAGTTCACAGTAGCTATCATAACTGGGGAGTCATAATTTTTGTGATTTTTATCTTATGAAATAATATTTGAGGGCAAGCCTTGGAGCAGAGGTAACAGCTGTTGTGACGCATTCTGGGGTCACATATCAGAGTTGCAAAACAACATCTTATAGGAATTTAAATGTAAGGCTGCCTAGATTAGGCATGACCCAGCACAAGGGGGAAGATTGCACAAGGTTTTCCCTTGAACAGAAATAGAGATTCACTATTCGAGATCGACATACACAATGTTCCACGTGGGACTCGAAATTTTACTCAAATATAATTGCCCATTAACTGAGATGCCCGGTTCGGGGTCGTCTAAAACATCTTCATCAGTTTAAATAGAGGTCTTAGTTATCTGTACACTACTTAAAAGTTCCAGGGCGAACTAAGAACCTCAACGTGCAATCAAAAGGTCAGATGTGTGAAAAAATCAAAATATTCGAGATGGAGCTCCACGGATGACAAAACAAGATTCCACAAAAGATTTATAAAGCGATCTAACATTTCATTCTTGTCTTATCAAAATTTTGAGAAAAAAAAAAACCCAAAAGAAGTGTGTGTGTGTGTGTGAATACAAAACAAATGTAATGACGAAAAATCATATAATTGAGAATGAAAGAATTTCCTTCTGAAATTTTTAAAGAGCACAACCTTCTGTAGTCTGGAATTCCACATTCTGTGCTAATGCCAGCACCAGTAAGAACAACAAGTTTTGAACTGTAAGATCACATGAAAAGATGAGTCAGGAGCGCCAGACATTATGTAAACAACTTTATAACACTCAACAGAATTCAAGTACTTGAGCTCATGTAACTTCTCAATGCTTTGAGAGAAACTTCTAATATTCAGATCAAGTATAAACCGGCTACATAAAACAAATTTCTATGTGCTAGCTCAAATCATGCAATGCAATAAATGTATCAATTATCGTCATGGGTTTCAAATCCAAAGATACACCAAGTCATAGTTCTAATATAATGAAATGAGCTAAAAATTTCTAATTTGGAAGTATTGGAAACTGGGTGTGATATTTAATCTCCAAATAAAATCTGAAACGCTAAAAAACCCAGCTCCACATACATGCTAATGACCTCTTTCCATGATTGTCGAAGTTTAAGCTAGGATGAAAAAGTTGCAGCATATATAGAGACATCTGGAAACACTCAAAGAAAATTGACCATTGTCCAAAAAACAGCATTCTAATAGAGATAATAATTTTATGCCAGAAAATGTATGGCCATGCATTCCACTGCTCCAAAAGAGGTTCAAGACAATAAGTCAGTGGGCGCCTACAATGGTCTAAAACAGTTTCAATCATACCTTCTATCGAAGAATTGATACAGATGGTTGATATCTTTGATGCTAGGCGGATCTGACTCAGGAATTACCTTCCTGTTTCTTAAATTTGAAGATGGCTTCTCTTTACTTTCAGAAGCAGCCCTAGGAAATGAAATTCGGAAAGCTGTCTGCACAAATCTCACAGTATCTACTGAAGTTATGACCCTTCCAATCCTACCAAAATGCTTATCATTCTTTCTTGTTGAAGCAATAGTATCTGCAATACAGGGAAACATGAATACTTTCAGCATCAACCTTTTATAGAGTTCTCCGAAATCACAAATCAATAAGAGGGAGAATTTCCTTTCAACACCGGCTCCGCTAGTTCTCTTGTAAATCTTGTGAGCTGTATAATATACAAGCACAGTAAGAAAGAAGTTCTATATACATTCCCACAATATATGCATCACTGGCTCGAGAAAATCAAATAGTACCAATAAAACAAAGAAGGGAACATATAAACAATCATCTATAAGTTCACATAGAATTAAATCATCAAAAACCAGTCTACCTGAACTTATCAAGTCAGTTGCCCATCAGAAGCAACCAAGATAGGGCAAACAATGTAAAGTGGAAAAAGCTCACGCAAGACCATTTAAGTTAATGATAATGGCTAAGCTATTTACCCTTCTCTTGTTCAACAAGAAGCTCATTGCCTAATGGCTCAAGGTATCAAAACCTCATCTCTGAGCCAAGGATTATCTTTCAGCAATAGCTAATGAAGAAAGATATAGACACTACAAAGCAAATATGAAAAAAGAATGCCTAGTGGAGCACCAAATTGATATTCTCACCTCATGCTTTCATAGAGAAACATGACACCCAAATTCCATTCACTGTAAAAAAGATGCATACAGGATTTTCAAATCTAATCAGGTAGAAAATCCGCCATTAATATACAGTGAATCGTATTTAGGGGATCCCTTTAACTTCAAAATTTAAGCATTACATATTGATCTTCGCATCAACACGTGCAGCCTAGTTTTCAAAAAGGATATAAACAAGATGAAAGAAGACAAGGAGCTTCAGAAGTATAGCATTGCAGCCCTACATGTCGGTACTTCTTGCGTTTCGGGAAAGTTAGCATATCGCTTTTAAGGGGAGTCAGCAGGATAAAACATGTTCAGACGTCTTTTTAGATAGACCTCTTCAAATGAGATAGGATATGATAATGTCGAGAACAGAAAAGAGAAATGCTTTCAATTAGAAATTTCATATCTAATAGTTGTAAATTTCCTAAATACACAGCTAACTTCAATATGCAACAAGAAAAACTCGAATAAACTTCATTTTTCTGCGTCCAAAGCATGAAACTGAGATACATTCTAAAAGAAGTGTGAAAATTCTGCTCAAAGAAACAGTTTTGAACTACTAAATTGTGGTAGAATGACTGGAGTAGGTAAAACTTATATGAAGAGGCTATTCTTTCGTAGAATTCTCTCTTAACCATATCACCTGTGCAACATGTACTGCTTCCACCAGATTTTCGTGTGGATACTTTCACCAAATTTGACACCTATTACTGAAGCTCAATCAGCATAAAGTCACAACAGTATCTTCATTGTGCTGACTAACTTTGCTTAAGATGACATAGTAGTAGTGCACATATACCGTTTGTGCAGATGGATATTGAATTCCCTGTTACACTAAAATCATCTTTCAAACATCACCATGAAGTATCATCATTTTCCAATCTCCTCGAATGGGCTGAGTTTCCTAAAGCACTACAAATTTCCTTATAAGGAACCAAATTATAACCCCATAAAACGTCTAAAAAGGCAGTACCCACAGTATATGGTCAATCTCTGAGTTTCAATGTTTTTTATAAGAAGTGAAAGAATATTGATTTTTTTTTTTTTTTTTGTCTTACTATCTTAAAGAATTTGCATCACTAAACAGCATCTCCAAGCTAAATGAAAGCTCATAAGTTATCTTTAGCAGGATGGGCACCTTTTCGGAGCACCACTGCAGTCGAGAACAAAATCCAAATCCAATTACAAGAACAAAAAAAATACATATAAAAAAACAAATAAACTTCTGCTGCGATGAAGAAGCTGATTGCCACTCCATTCAACTTCCTTCCATTCTACAGGTGACCTAACTCCCACATTTATATCCAATTGGCAGACAAGAGACCAAGATTTACTCATGGCAACAGCACCTAAGTCTACCGGCCTACCACTGGCATCAAAATACTGCTCAACTGTTCCAAAGGAATTTTAAGTCCAACTTCCTTAAGGGCCGCGATGTCACTTTGCAAAAGTTTCAAATAGAAACTTCTCTGCAATGTCCAATCTCATGTGGATACCCACATAATATTCTACTTCAATGGTTCTACCCTGCTTAGTTTGCTCTTATCGCAGAAGATCCACTGCATTCTAACTAGCACACCTCGAAGAACAAACAAAAGGGGAAAAAAAATGGCATCGCATGTAGACCTAAAGCGAACAGTCATTGATCAGCTCCACCTTATCTGTGCTAAAATCTAGTATTCAGCCAGTCAACCATATCATTTCGACTTAGAGGAACATGGCACAATCATAAGCAAATATTTTATATTTCCATAATATGCACCAAAATCAACACCAAGAATAATCACAGCCAATTTTGCTGGACAAAGGGTAAAGCAATAACATCCCAATATGTGAATTAAACAGTAGTATCCGAAACCAAAACTTCCACTCCAGAACCAAAAAAGAGTTGAAAGAATCAATGAAAAAGAAATACTTACAGTAACAGGTATAAAGGGTCTGAATGGAACTCGCATTACCATGGCCGCCGCTGGTGTTTTGTTGATATTTACGAAGCTTTTTTTGTCTGTGTCTTGTATAGATGTATATATATATACAATTACACCAACGCCTGAAAGATTTTAATTACTCTGTCTTTTTGCATCCATCTGATTCTGATCTTGTTTCCCAATCCACGTAGCATCATTGTCCACCTCCAGTCTGTATCGCCATTCTCACAGTGATGCCGTCAGCAGCCCTTCTCCACCGACCAATTTCACCTCCTAACTGCTTCATTCATTTCAACCTCCCTCTGTTTTCTGAAAATTGACATTTTTTACTCCTTTTGACCGTTAAAAGACGACTACAAAAAAAACAATATAAAAATAAAAAATTTGCAAAGGAAAATGGTGGAAAATAGACTAAACAGTGAAAGACTATTGTCAATTAGTGAGACAAATATTGTTTTGCCAAATTCAATACATGTAAGATTAACTTTAATTTTTCACATTATTTTCCATTTTCTAAGTTAGTTGTGGAATCATCATATGTATATAAACTATAATTTTCATACCAATTATAAAAATTAACTTAATTTTTTTAAAAACCACAATACAAAGATTAAAGGGCTATAAACGTAGATGAAAAAAAAAAAGGAATATGACCTTATTCAGAAACCTAATTGCGAGATTTTTTTTTATATGCAATCAGATACTATATGCTATACAAATCAAACTATCAAAAGTTTCTGATACCAATCAAGGATAATACATTACAATTTTTTTTATCTCGTTAAAAAATATTAATCATTTATACTGCAAAATTCAGATTACATATACATGGTGTTGCTGTTAAGCTTAGAAATGCCATAACAACAGGATTGTCAAAGAATGGTTATAGCATATTTAGAGACAAAGTGTACAATATTATACTTAAGAAAACTGAAAGAGAAAAACTTTCCCATGATGGAATTGATGGGAGATTTCATGTCTATATTCGTCATGTTTCCAGTTTTCTTCTTTTGCATTGAACTAAAGTAGTTTTTCTTTCTTGTCAAAAACGCCGGCAAAAAGAACAAATGCAACATATCTTCTCACAAAGTTATCTGTAAGTGCATAAAGTATAACACTTTAACGCACGAGACGTAGTAAGATTGTTGTAAAAAATAATACTAAATGCGGACAATGATAATGTCTTCTAAAGGGCATATATGACCTTAAAAATATAATGGGCTGAAAATTATAAATACTAATCACCAAATGATCTCGGGATGGGGTAGATGATGAATCAATTATAAGACATTCAAATAACTCACAAAAGGTACTGTGTTCAAATGAGGAGATTCACAGTTTTAGAATCCAACTTTGCTTGAAAGGAAGAATAAATCTCAAACGGATGAAGTTCAAAAATGGTACCTTTGGTGCAAGCAAGCGTTATTATCCTGTGAAGAAAATTTCCTCAAGGAAAACATCCATATCGCAAACTTAGTTCCTGGCTTCTGGCCAAGTAGTTTCTCCCATAAAAAAAAAGACTTCTCGATTTTTAACAATCATTGCCAGATTTCTTCATTCTTCACTGCCAAAATTGTTTATATAGTTGGGAAAAAAAGGATGAAGATTTACGAAATTATTGAGATGTGAAAGCAGATTTTGTATTGGGTTAAAATCACTAAAGAGAATTTCACAAAGATTAGTATTTGTATTGGTTTAAAACTCGGGGAAAAAAACTGATCCAGTTCCCTAACTAATGTAAACGTGGGGAGAATTGTTTTTTGAATTGAAAGTTAATTGTTGAATTGGAATATATGAGTTAGTTTTGGGAGTTTAATTTGGAAAGAAAATATGGGCAAAGAATGTGGGAATGGTTACAGTTTTTTTCTTGATGACAAAACGTGTAGATGGAACATGGGAGTAAGTTTTTTTGGTAGTTTCTTGCAGATTTGAGGGGATGCGTTTATGGAAATAGATTTTTTTTATATTAAAAAAATAAAACAAAATTGTGAATGTGTCACCGGAAGTTTTTCTTTTTGTTTTCAATTGAAAGTCTTTTTTGGTTTTGGGTTAGGTGTGGAGACTTTTAAAGATAGATTGACAGTTGGAATTTTAGACAAAAACTGATTTTTGGTATAATGGGGTGTATAGATAAAAAAAAAAGAAAAAGAAAAACTGATTGAATTTTCTTGAAAATTTGATGGTAAACTCTCTATTGTACAGTTTTAATTTAGTGAGGAAGCTATTTATGGAAGGATTTGGAGTTTACTTTTAGGAATGGGATTGGAAACCGTTTTATGAAGATAGTGGGGAGGGAGGTTTTTTTTTTTTTTTTTGAAATGTGTTCATAAAAAAGATAATAGCAGGATTGGAAAATAATTACACGTATGAACTTGAGGAAAATTTTTAGGAAAACATGACACTTGGAATTTTGGTGAAAATTAGTTTTTGTTATAATGGGGTATAATATAGATTACAGTTTCTCTGGTTTCGAATTTCAATTATGGTTTAAATTACCTTTTGATATATATATATTTATTTATTTATAAGAAAAATTATTAGGGCACTCCAAAATTTTCAAATAGCTCTATATCTATTGAAACACTTTAATATGTATTAATAATATAACGCTTTTTTATGACACTTTAAAGCGTCCTAATAACGTTGTATTTATTGAGATACTTTTAAGTGTTTTATTTGCTCAAGTGTCCCACATATTTTATGGTACACTCATCAAGTGTATCATTAAGGATTGATTTAATAGGACACTCTTAAGTGTCTTATATACCTATTGTGACTAGAGAATAGAGCACACTTCTTGATTATGTCCTATTGTGTAAGTGTCCTATAAACCTACTTATTAGTACATAAAAAAAGTGTACTATTATCCCATTTTGTTGTAGTGAGTATAATTTGAACTAAAAATAAAAATTCAAACTGGACAATTATTATGTGACGGAGGGAGTATAAATTTTATTCGAATAAGAGCTTATCATTTTAATTAGTTGCTTAGATGCAAATGATAAAAACAAGATGGCAGCTAAGCAATCATCACCAAATCTGAAGCTAATATTTAAAGGAAAAAAAAATGAAAATATGGCAACTACACGCAAGTTTTAACCGTTATTCCAGTTATGAAAAAAACCTAAAACAAAATTGTGCAATTTTTTAAATTTATTCTATGTTTTCTTTAACCTAAAAACTAGCACAACTCGTGCAATGCGCGAGGCCAGTACTAATATTTATAATATTCAACTAATATATAATCATCAATAATAAATTTTTTCAATTTCAAATACTCCAAAATAATAATAACAAAATCCAAATTAACCAAATAATACATTAATTACACCGGATTATTTATATGGTGATGGATGGCGATTGATAGAATTAGTGTTTTAAAAAAATTAGCACAAACATACAAAAGTATGACGATACTTATTGTAATTACTATTATAGCCTTGTATGTAGAGTTTGTTATTCTTTATAAATACTATATATACGGTACATCACAATCATGAATGAAACACAATCCATATTATTCTAAGTTGGTATCAGAGCTAGGATTTTTTTCGGTCACCCGTTATTTCTTCTTTCTCTCGGCCCTCTGTTGGTTCCTTCTCCGCTGTCGACCGCACCAATTCTTCTTCTGCCAGCGTGGTTTCTTCTCCTTCTTCGTCCTCCATTGGTGGCCATTGCCGTTCTCTCGTGCTGCTGCCTTGTTATTTTGTTGCTGGTTGTCGTTGTCCTTGCCTACTAATCGTTTTTTTTTTTGTGGTTCTTCGAGCCCACGCTGCCTTCACCACACCCACGAATCACCATCACCATCCATCATTATCATCACCATAAGAAGACCTTACCCCTACTTGTAACTAGAAATTGGGCTCAATAGCCCATTATGGTACCACAAAAGGAAAAAAACCAAATACCACTTGCGCGTGCGTTACACATGCACGACCCCCATTAGCCCACTCTTCCCATCTATTCCTCACTCTCTTCTCGGTCCCACATTTCTTTTTAATTTTATTTATTTTTAGTTTTCTCCTATTTTTTCAAATAATTATATCTTTTAATATATAAATAATTAGACAACGTGCTATATATCAAATTAATCTACGCGACGAGATCTTTTCATTAAGATCTATTGTTAATATTTTTTGAATTAAAAATTTCATTCAAATTTACATATCAAAAACAATGTATATGTTGTTTAATTATTATGTATATGAAAAGGTAAATTTTTTTTTACCAAAAAAAAGTTAAATTATTATTTCTTTCGTTTTGTTTTATTCTTCACTAATTACATTTTGATTTTTTTATATAATTTTTCATTATTTGTTTCTTTTTGATATATTTTTCTATGAAAAATATTTTTCACAAATTATTTATATTTGAGTGTATAAGAATTTAATTTATGTTTTTTTAGTAAAATAATACTTTTATATCACATTTCTCGTATGCCTTCAAATACATATCGTACGCCTTTGTATACATTGTCGCATGATTTTATATACATGTATGTCTTCATATACATTTTTCGTATGCCTTCGTACACCTTGGTATACATTGTCTCATGCTTTTATATACATGTATGTTTTCATATATATTTTTGTTGGCCTTCATATACATCTTGTTCGCCTTCGTATACATTTCATATGTATGCATATCCTATGCATAAGAAGGTATACGAAAATATATATGGAAACATACGATGTCGAATGTTTTTATATACATTTTTTTATACATGCGAATACATTATTGCCTGCTTTCATATTTTCGGATATCTTCATATACATATTCATGTGCCTTTATATACATATCTATATATCTTTATATGCATTATTGTATGTCTTCATATACATTCTTGCTTACTTTCCTATACATTTTTACATGGCTCCATATGCATTAAGATATTTTAAACCCAAAACTCTGAACCCTAAACACTAGACCCTGACGTAATTGAAGTGCTTAAACCCTAAACCCTAAACACTAGACCCAAACCTAATTGAAATGATTAAATCCTAAACCTTAAACACATTATGTTTTTTATTCGAAATGAGACCTTAGCCTCATTGAATTACAAAAATTTATAAGTTAATCGTGTTATGTCACACACTAGACCCTAACCTAATTGAAATGCTTAAACATAAACCCTAAACACTAGACCCTAACCTAATTGAAATGATTAAACCCTAAACCCTAAACACATTATGTTTTTTATTCGGTTTCAATTTTTATAAAAATTTATAAGTTAATTGTGTTACGTCACACACTAGACCCTAACCTAGTTGAAATGCTTAAATTCTAAACCCTAAACACTAGACCCTAACCTAATTGAAATGATTAAACCCTAAATCCTAAACACATTATGTTTTTTATTTGGTTTAAATTTCGAGACCCTAGCCTAATCGAATTACAAAAATTTATAAGTTAATCGTGTTAAGTCACACACTAGACCTAACCTAATTCAAATGTTTAAACCGTAAACCCTAAACACTAGACCCTAACCTAATTAAAATTATTAATCCTTAAACCCTAAACACTAGACCCTAACCTAATTGAAATACTTAAACCCTAAACCCTAAACACTAGACCCTAACCTAATTGAAATGATTAAACCCTAAACCTTAAACACATTATGTTTTCTATTCGGTTTAAATTATTGTAATTCAATTAGGCTAGGGTCTCATAACCTAATTGAATTAAAAAAATTTATAAGTTAATCGTGTTACATCACACACTGGACCCTAACCAAATTGAAATGATTAAACCCTAAACCCTAAACCTAAACACTAGACCCTAAACTAATTAAAATTGTTAAATCCTAAACACTAAAAAAAAAAAAAAAACTTAGAGCACGTCTCCCCCTCTCTCTTGAAAAAAAAAGCTTCTCCGTCTCTCTTCTAAAAACCTCTGCTGCCTCCTCCTCCAACCTCCATTAACGGTGGTTGGGGGAGTAAAATTTTTGTTTTCTTTCTGCCCATCGGAAAAAGCAGAATGATATACATCTATCCACCGTCAGTGAAGCCTCTGTACCACCGTCGCGTCATCAACATCAACTTTGAAACTCTGATGTCAGCAATTCATCCCGATCCTAGAGAAATCAAAGTTCTGGTTAGTTCTATATCGGTATTACGGATGCGATCTGTTGGTCTGATCTGTTTATCAGATTGGCGACCAATGTTGTGTTTTCTGTTTAATTTATTTTTATATTTTTGTTGTTTTTATCCTAGTTTTTTAATTCAATTAAGTGGAATTTCCCACTCTCAATATGGCTCCTAGTTCGATTCTTTACTGAGTGAATATAGTGCGCCAACAGAGCCAGGTCTGTTGTTTGTCTTGTGTGGCTTAATAGATCGTGGTCGATCTGTTGAGTGCCGCACGTCGTCTTTAATGACGGCTAATTTGGCTCGAGAATTTTCAGTCACGGTGAATCTGTTATTCAGATTTACTAATTGGAGCTTTAATTCGATGGTTAGTGACCTACTCAAGTTCAGATTTTTTATCTGTTTCGTTGTTTGTCCAACAATAGAATCATGCCGTTGGAGGATCCCTCCTCCCGGGAATAGCAATTGGTTGGTGAAAGTTTTATTTTGTATTTCTAGTTGTAATAGTTTAGTGATTGTATTCTCCCGTCAGTCATTGTTGGACGGTTTGTACCAATCAGAGCTGGCTGATTTCCAGCAATTGTAATGAAGTTTTCTTTCTTTCAAAAAAAAAAAAAAAAAACACCTAAACACTAGACCCTAACCTAATTGAAATGATTAAACCCTAACCCTAACCTAATCGAAACTATGATCTAAAATAATATGAATTTTGTAATTATGATTGAAAATTAATAACTTATTTTTTATTTAAAAATAAATTAATAGAAAATATACATAAAACATTATAAATATACATTATACATAAATACATAATCGATATACATAAAACATACAAAAATGTCAAAATTATTAGTATATATTTGTGAGTTAATAAATCAATAATGTAATTTCATATCCATAATTGTTAAACTGCATGTACGTTGTTTTTAATATATAAATTTGAATTAAAATTTTAACTCCAAAAATATTAACAATGGATCTTGATAGAAAAATCTCGTCGTGAAGATTAATTTGATATATAACACGTTTTTAAATTATTTACATATTAAAATATATGATTGTTTGAAAAAATAAGTAAAAAGTTAAAAAATAAAGAAAAAAACAAAAATTAGTAAAAGCCTGCCGAGTTTGCACTCTCCTCCCTGCGCATGTGGTGCACTCGCCGACTGCGGGTAGCTTCCTTTACCCACACTACTGGCAGGGTCCTTTTTGCCCATCACCACCCCACTCATCACCGTCTTCACACGCCTCTCTTTGGCCAAATTACAGGTCTTGCAATTTCAGCCCTTCCATTTTTAAATTTTTTTCCAAAATTAGTCCATCTACTTTTTATTTTGTGCAAATTAGTCCTGCTACTTTTAATTTGTACAAGTCAGTCATGATAGTTTGTGATTCGTGCAAGTCGGTCCTTTGATTAATATTTTTTGATAATTCAATCCCTCTAATTAATTCTGCTGCTAAGAGATACTTCGCATATTCGTTCTTCTGCCTCTTCTTTTACTGTACCTCCAAAAACAGTGTGTCAGTTATGGGGCATTCCCAATCACACTGCATTTACTTGCTCTCGTCACGTTGACTCACATTTTTACCCAGGAACGGTTTGCCAGCTTTGTCATATTCCCAATCACATTGCCTTCACTTTTTCTCACCGCTTTGACTCCAACCTTCCTCTTCGCACAACTACTACTTCTGATAAATCCTTCCGTTACCAGCACGTGCACATCCTGAAGCACATATAGTCAAGTATGTTGCTCCTCCTACTCCATGGCATCCTGACACTGGTGCTACCGCTCATACAACACCAGATTTGTCGTTTCTCAACATCGCTAATGATTATACTGGTACGGATCATATTTTAGTGGGTAATGGTGCTTCTTTACCTATTAAGCATGTTAGTCAATCTATTTTTCCATAATCTTCTCGTCCTTTTTATTTAAATCGTGTCCTGCATGCCCCTAATCTCACTAAACCTTTATTATCTGTTCAACAATTCACACGGGATAATCATTGTTTCTTTGAATTTTATTCTGACTCCTGTTGTGTAAAGGATCTATCAACCAAGGAACTTCTTCTCCGAGGTAGGGCTGATAATGGTTTGTATAGGTTGGATCTCCCTGCTCGTGGTTTCTTATCACCAGCAGCTTATCTCATTTCCTTAGGTCAATGCCATACTCGTTTAGGGCACCCTAATAATGTCACTCTTCATGCTTTGGTTAAACAATTTCAATTCCCTCATTCCTCTATGTCCACGTCTACTGATAAATGTGAGGCGTGTTGTCTAGGGAAGCTACATAGGGTTAGTTTACTTTCTACGTTTCGTCATAGTTCTAAACCTCTTGATTTAATCCACACTGATGTTTGGGGTCCTGCTCCTATTTTGTCCTTTAATGGTTATCGCTACTTTGTGCTTTTTATTGATGATTTTTCTTTATTCACATGGGTTTATCCCATTACGCATAAAAGTGATGTTTTCCATGTTTTTAAGCAGTTCAAAGCTCTCGTAGAAAACCAATTTGGCACCACTATTAAAAGTGGCAACTCTGATTGGGGTGGTGAATTTCGTCCTCTGAATTCGTTTTTTAAGGATGTAGGTATTGTTCATCGTTTAGCGTGCCCTCACACTCATGAGCATAATGGCACTGCTGAACACAAAATTCGTCACATTGTTGACATTGGCCTTACTCTCCTTAGTCATTCTAGTACTCCTTTCCGGTTTTGGGACTTTGCCTTTGAAATTGCTGTGTTCTTGAGTAATTGCCATCCTAGTAAATCTCTTCAGAGTCAAATACCCTTCACTACACTATATCACCAGCCGCTTGATTATACCTTTCTCCGCGTTTTTGGCTGTGCGGTCTATCCACTTCTTCACCCATATAATAGGCATAAGTTCTCTTTTCGATCTACTCAGTGTGTCTTTCTTGGGTATTCTCCATCTTATCTCGGTTATCACTGCTTTGATATGGTGAATAATTATCTTTATGTTGTTCGTCGTGTCAAGTTTGATGAGCAACTCTTTCCCTTTAAACGTCCTATCTCCACTTCTCTATCTTTACTGCCTGAGTCTCCTGCCACCCCTTATTTGCGTGTAACCCGTTCTCTTGGTATGCATGCTTCAAATCTTGCAACCACTGCTTCTCTTCCTATTTCTCTCATTCCCATGGCCTCATTACCCAGTTCTCCCGGTCCTTCTACTTCGCCAGCATCTTTACCTAGTTCTCCTGCACCGAACTCCCCATCATCTAAGTCCAGTTCCTCTTCTCCTCCTCCGCCACCTCCTCCTCCTCTTTCCCGTCTTCATTCAATGGCACTCCATCCTAACCCCAAGCCTAAGAAGATCTTTGATCCCTTGGCTCATCTTTCCTCTGTTTCACCACCTCAGCCTGTTGCTTCCACATCTTTCACTCAAGCCAAGTCTATTCTTCAGTGGCAAAATACCATGAAGGATGAAATTTCTGCGCTTCAGAAAAATAACACATGGACCTTAGTTCCCCCTCCTTCCTCCTGCAATATTGTTGGCAATCGATGGCTTTATAAGATTAAAACCCATGCTGAGGATTCTATTGAGAGCTATAAGGCTCGGTTGGTGGCTCGAGGCTTCGCTCAGTCTTTTGGGGTTGATTACACTGACACTTTGCTCGTGGGTGGTCGATCTCTTATCTTGATGTCGATTATGCGTTTCTTAATGGCGTTCTCAGTGAAACTGTTTATGGTTCAGCCCTAGAGTTTTGTTGATCCGGTGCACCCTGATTATATGTGTAAGTTGCATAAGTCCTTATATGGGCTTAAGCAAGCTCCTCGAGCCTGGTATTCCCAGTTGGCTGCATTTCTTGTCACCTTGGGATTTGTAGAATCACGTTGTGATCCTTCCCTCTTTGTGTACCGCCGTGGGTCTCAGTTGTGTTTTTTACTAGTGTATGTGGATGACATTATTATTACGGATAGCACTTCTGGTTTGGTTCAGTATTTTATTTCTTGTCTTGCTAAGGAGTTTTCCCTTCGAGATTTGGGTCCTTTGAGTTACTTTCTTGGTGTTGAGGTTCATCGCACTTCTCAGGGTTTGCTTCTTTCACAACTTAAGTATGTTAGTGACTATGACTTGCCAATATGCATTCCTGCTTGCCTATTTCCACTCCTATGCAGGCCGATGCTGTGTTGTCTCGTTTGGATGGTACTTTGTTGTCTCCTGATGATACGACTACCTATCGTCGGCTTTGTGGTAGTCTGCAATATACCACTCTTACTTGGCCCGATATCTGTTTTGCGGTTAATAGGCTTTGTCAGTTCATGTATCAACCCCGCACTTCTCATTTTCAGGCTCTCAAACGGGTCCTTCACTATCTTCGTGGCAGCGTTGTGACGGGTTTGTCGAGACCCGCAAAAATTAATCTGAATTCCAAACAGACTAAAATTAAATTGTAGAAACAGTGGAATCAGGTCGAATTCCAAGAGAGCCAACTTTTGACACTTGGCTTTGTAAAAGTAACAAAATGGGGGGATTTTTTTCTTTCTTCAAAATAAAAATGACAAAATTTAAATTAAATAAACTTAAGAAAAATTAATAGAATTGAAACTTTGGTTCAAGGAATATTTTTCAAATATATTACAGATCATCAACTAAAAATGATTTTTCTACAACTCAAGCATTCAACCATATGTTTAATAGGATAACCGTAAAAAAACTTTATATTTTTCAAAAAATATTTGACAAAGCCCAACACCTAATCAAAACTTATCATAATTTAACTGGGCACGGTAACGTTCTATATGAAATTATGATAGTAATAAAATCTTTGAAAATGTAGTTGAACAAAAAAAAACTAAAATAATTGAGATAACTGCAATTGAAATTTTTTTGTCCTATTGATCCCCTAGTTAGACTAATCACGCACATTCAACGTGTCACTACCAATATGCATAATCTACTAATGTATTACTTAGTGCCAAATGTTTAAGACGATAACGCAACATAAACAATTTGGTAGCAGTAGGAAGAAAATACTTGATTAAATTGTAAGATTAATCAAGTATCTATTCTCATAAAAATAAATCAAAATCAATAAGTACTTGAATCAAAAGTAGAAAAAATAAAGTGAAACTTGTAGTCTCACATATAATATACAAGAATAAAAATCCTTGAACCAAATAAAGAAAACTAGCCACTCGTGGTGACTAGAAACATCTTAAAGTATTTAAAGAAAATAAAAAAATAAAATAAATAAAATAAAACTACAAAGAAAATGGTGGCCAAAATGGAGGGGAGGAAGTAGTAGCCTAATGCTTACTACGGTGGGGTAAGGGGGTTGCCTCTCGTTTGATCAATCAAGGCGTATTTATAATGCCTTTGGTCATTAACCGAAAATCTTAAGAAATCTTATCTCTACTATATCTCCAAGTTGTTGTAGGATTTGGGTCAAAGATTTTTTAGTTGCTCACTTTGACTTTGTAAAAAGAAATCTTCAAAACAAAAATATAGCTCTGCCTCATCTTCTTGTGGTGAAAACTTTTCATCTTTTAACTCTGTAAAACAGCCAGTAGAAATTCAAATTGTCCATCTTTCACCGCTTTATTACCTAGCACAAAATAATAATAAAATCCATTAACATCTTTAAAAACATAATCAAAATATGACAATTAACATTATAACAAAATGGATTTTATTATGACTATCAAATTCCCCCACACCAAACTATGCTTGCCCTCAAGCATACTGAAATCTTAATAAAACTCAAACCAATTCAGTATTTTGGAAAATATTTGCACTAGGCAACTTTTTGTAAAACGAGTAACAATTTACCACTCATCATTTAAAAAGCATTTGCACCCAATTCTAATAGCATTGTCAGAATATACCAAACTTTAATGCCTCACAAAGATTTACTCAATGCACTCAAAAGAAAAGGATATTTATAAGTAAGCACTCAATTATAAACATAGCATGCATTTCATAGGTTTGTCATGTATCAAATCCTCTTAGCACTAAATGAACAATCATGCAACATCAAAAGGGTCTTTCATAGGGTTGTAACGGGACTAGGGAATTTCAAAGGGTCGGATAAATATGGATAAATAGGCTAAGTTACCAACAATATGTAGGGCACATACTCAATTCTCACCATCATTCCAGATGACCCATACGATAGCAACATTGATATACTATTACAAACCAAATTTCAATCTACTAAAAGAACTAATACATAAGACATAAGTCACTTGGACTTTTTATGACCAAGTTATGGTGTTCTAAGAAATATTCAAAAATTGCAAACACCAAACCCCCTTTATTTTTATTTTTATTTCTCTCTTCTATTTTTTTTTTTCAAAACAGAAACTAAGGTGAAGCATACAAAAAAATAACTGAATTCACATGAAACAGAACACTAGTGCCTCTTTTTTTCTCATTTTTCTTTTTCCTTTCTTTTTTTTTTTTTAGCATATTGCTTGTTCATTTTTTTTTATTTCATTTTTTTTTGGCACTGTTATGACTTTTTTTTTTTATATGCGGAGCTAAAAAATTATTGGACATAAAACAAGAATTCATACCCTATCATACTAAACCTACCATACCATTATTGCCCCCAGGGGCGGAGTTACGTTATACTCAGGTGGAGCAATTGTCCCAGCTGAAAGTTCCATAATTACCCCTTCTATATTATAAAATTTTAAAGTTTTACAACTATTGCCCCATCAAAAATTACAAAGATTAGGGGCAAAACGTTATAATGCTCAAGTGACTTTTAATAAGAGAGAGAATATAGGAATGAGAGTCACAGTTTCATTAAATGTGTGATTACAAATTAAATTGATTTTTCGCTTTAATATTTTGAGTCATTATTTTTTTTTAAAGTAATATCATGTCTTGAATGTTTACTGCAATTTTACTTTAAATTTAAACGTAATGGAATGTTTACTGTCATTTCCAAAAAAAAAAACAACCATTTTACTTTAAATTTTATTTTAACTTGGGGGTTCTAGTTAAGTGACATTAATATGAATTTTTCAATTTGTTTCAAAAATCTTATCTTTTCACTAAGTCATCAAATTTTTAATATTCAAAGCACAATTTCTCCATCAAACCAAATCAAACTCTTCCTCCATGAGAGCTTTTAAGCACGTATGCATGAGCTAAAACGCGTACAAAATTAGAGTTTCACCATAGAACGAGCATTTTAGGTGATTGTAAAAATATATTAAAAAATTATGGGTCTGTTTGGATTGTTGTTTGTTTATATATTGTGGTTTTGTGTGTTTTTGGGATAAATTTTAAGAGAATTTAAAACATATTAATTTGACAAAAAAATATTTTCGTTAACTATCTTTGACATCTACCAGACGCTGCTTCATTAGCAATGCTACACTGGACCGCGATTGGTTACTCAAAATTTCAGCGGAGTTGCTATGTGCAAAATTTTTTGCCCCACCTAGTGTCGGGGCCTGGCTCCGCCCGTGATTGCCACCGCACAACCACTTTCCACAAACCAAAATCAAGCAGTGATCATACATACTGCGAATAACAGGTGAAAAGATAGCTAAAAAGTTGGCTCATGATTATATTGGTGGAGCTCGAAAATAGGCCCAGGCTTGAAATGGTTACTAGGGGTAAACAATTAAGGTA
The DNA here is from genome assembly GCA_949775105.1 of Oldenlandia corymbosa var. corymbosa. Taxonomy (NCBI): domain Eukaryota; kingdom Viridiplantae; phylum Streptophyta; class Magnoliopsida; order Gentianales; family Rubiaceae; genus Oldenlandia; species Oldenlandia corymbosa. Next base: position 7,274,698 of record OX459123.1, read on the forward strand.
TGATTTTGCGATAGCTAAACTTGGCGAAACCTAACTGCCCTTATCATTTATTGCACAAATTCATCAATGCAGTTATGAAATGTATGACATGGGCAAAACAATGTAGTAGCATACTATGAATGATAACACTCGAAAATTGAGCAAGTGTGCTCTTTGGCTATAGAAACTCACGGAAAGAGATTTATTTTGCATCAAATCTGGTACATCCTTAACCATTAAAACTAATGGGATACACAAAAACATTTTGGCTTAAAATTATTTGAAATAAATTGACAAATTAGCACATATAGAGAGCCAAAAGTTTTGAAAAATTTGTGGATTTTGACATTAAAACCAATGCAGGGGTTTATGAAAACAATAAAACCCTCCCCCACACCTAATTTTTACATTGTCCTCAATGTAAGACAATGTATTTGCACAATAAGAAGTAAACCAGGAGTTTGGAACAACATCTTTTAGTGCAAACTAGAAAAAATGCAGAGCTAGAAAAAGATAGAAAACATAGTAGCACTTAGACATGCAAATTTTCTAGTCAAACATCATTCAAGTTTATAAAGAACCAACTCAGCTATTTTGAAAAATAGCCAGAAAAGCAATAAGAAGTAGCTACATGGAGTTGATACCAGAAGTAGCTACATGGTTCATGATGTGAAAGCAATCGCCAATGATGGGGATAGTGAAGAGTAGTTGTGATTTCATCATGAGCAAATGAGCTCCTGAAACCAAAAGAAAAATAAATAAAAGGAAATGCTAAGGTTGTTATTATTATTTTTTTTTGATTATTTATTCATTTATTTATTATTATTATAATATATATATATATTTGAAAGCAAACTGAAAACAAATGAAACCAACGAAATCAAAATGAAAGAAACTTTAAACTTGGGTTGCCTCCCAAAAGCGCAATTGTTTTATGTCGTTATGCTCGACAACCTTCATTTTCTTTCAGTCGGGTAAATACTTAGGGAATTGCAGGTCAATCCCCTCCACCTGGACAGCACTCAAACCTTCTTGAAATATTTTCAACCTATGGCCATTTACCTTGAAAATCTTGTTAGTATCTAAAGCTTTAATCTCAACTGCACCATAGGGAAAAACATTAGTAACAACGAAAGGACCAATCCAACGGGATCGGAGTTTTCCAGGCATAAATTTTAAACGAGAATTGTATAATAAAACTTTTTGACCAACAACAAATTGTTTTCTCAAAATTAAATTATCATGAAAAAATTTAGTTTTCTCTTTGTAAATTCTCGAATTCTCATAAGCCTCTAACCTTAACTCCTCAAGCTCCTGCAGTTGCAACTTTCTAGACTTACCAGTTTCTTCTAAATCTATCTTGCAGCGTCTTACGGCCCAGTAAGCCTTATGTTCAATCTCAACTGGTAAGTGACAAGATTTACCAAAAACAAGTCTATATGGAGACATACCTATTGGCGTTTTATATGCAGTCTTGTAAGCCCATAATGCATCATCCAATCTTAGGCTCCAATCTTTTCTTCTTGGGTTGACTGTTTTCTCCAAAATGGACTTAATCTCTCTATTAGAAACTTCAGCCTGTCCATTTGTTTGGGGATGGTATGCAGTAGCAACACGATGGTAAACACCGTACTTTTTCATCAAAGCTTCAATTGTTCTATTGCAAAAGTGGCTTCCCTGGTCACTTATGATTGCTTTAGGAATTCCAAACTTGTTGAAAATGTTAGCCTTGATAAAACCTGCTACACATTTAGAATCATCAGTTTTGGTGGCTTTTGCTTCCACCCATTTTAATACATAATCAACAGCTAGCAATATATAAAGAAAACCACAAGAAGAAGGAAAGGGACCCATGAAATCAATGCCCCACACATAAAATATTTCACAAATAAGAACAAGGATTTGGGGCATCTCATTTCTACGAGACAAAGAACCATATTTTTGGCATTTTTCACAACTTTTACAAAACAAAGATGCATCCTTAAACAAGGTTTTCCAATACAAGCCACTATCCAAAATTTTTTCAATAGTTTTTTGGGTCCAAAATGACCACCACATGCATAACTATGGCAAAAAGATAAAATGGACAGATATTCACTTTCAGGCACACATCTTCTAATCACTTGATCAGAACAAAATTTCCAAAAATAAGGATCATCCCAGACATAATATTTAGCATCACTTCTGATTTTTTCCTTACTTGATTTACTAAGAGAGTTAGGCAAATTTCCAGTCACCAAATAATTGACAATATCAGCATACCAAGGAATAAAGCCTTTTAATTGAAAGAAATGTTCATCAGGAAAAAATTCAGAAATAGGCAATGATTCTTCTTCCCTTACCAACCTACTCAAATGGTCAGGAACTGAATTTTCGGCTCCCTTTCGATCTTTTATCTCAAGATTGAATTCCTGCAACCGTAGGATCCATCTAATCAGCCTTGGTTTGGATTCTTTCTTTGCTAGCAAGTACTTTCAAGCTGCATGATCAGAAAAAACAATGACTTTAGAGCCTAGCAAATATGATCTAAATTTATCTAATGCAAAAACAATAGCTAGAAGCTCCTTTTCTGTTGTAGTGTAATTGCATTGAGCATAATTTAGTGTCCTAGAAGCATAGTAAATAGCATGACTCTTTTTATCAATCCTTTGGCCTAAGACAGCTCCCACAACAAAATTGCGTGCATCACACATGATTTCGAATGGCAAGTTCCAATCAGGTGATTGAATAATTGGTGCAACCGTTAGTAGCCCCTTGAGCTTATCAAATGTTGCTTTACATTCGTCTCCAAATTCAAAACCAACATCCTTTTGCAGCAAGTTAGACAGAGGCAATGCAATCTTTGAAAAATCTTTGATGAACCTGAGATAAAAGCCTGCATATCCAAGAAAAGAACGAACTCCCCTAACATTTGTAGGGTATGGTAAGCTCACAATTAAATCAACCTTAGCTTTATCAACCTCTATGCCTTTCGAAGAAACTACATGTCCCAACACAATGCCTTCTTTAACCATAAAATGACATTTTTCATAGTTCAAGACTAAATTGGTTTCAATGCATCTTTTTAAGATTTTAGTCAAATGAACTAAGCACTGGTCAAATGAATCTCCATATACAGTAAAATCATCCATGAATACCTCGATGCATTTCTCAATATACTTAGAAAAAATACTAAACATGCATCTTTGAAATGTACTTGGGGCGTTGCATAGAACAAAAGGCATTCTTCTGTAAGCAAATGTACCAAATGGGCAAGTAAAAGTAGTTTTCTCTTGATCCTCTTGAGCTATGACAATTTGGTAGTAACCTGAAAAGCCATCAAGAAAACAAAAATAAGATTTTCCAGCTAATCTTTCTAACATTTGATTAATAAAAGGTAAAGGAAAATGATCATTTCTCGTAGCTAAATTTAGCTTTCGAAAATCAATCACCATACGCCACCCATTTTGCACTCTCATTTGTACCAACTTATTGTTCTGATTTTTCACAACCGTGATTCCTATTTTCTTTGGCACAACATGGATTGGACTCACCCATTTGCTAACAGAGATGGGATATATAATCCCTTCATCTAGCAATTTAAGGATTTCTTTCATTACCACTTCCTTCAAAGCGGGGTTGAGCTTCCTTTGTGCTTCCCTCACTGGTTTAGCATCATCCTCCAAAAGGATACGGTGCATACAAATTGAGGTGCTAATACCCTTGATATCTGCTAAAGTCCACCCTATTGCTGTTTTGTGCTCCTTAAGCATGTCTACTAGCCTTCCTTCTTGCTCTTCGGTCAATCCTCTAGCAATGATGACTGGTAGTGTATCTTCATCACCCAATAGTACATATTTGAAGTGATCTGGCAATTCTTTTAGTTCCAATTTGGGAGCCTGTAAAATAGAGGGCAACAACTTTTTGTGAGATGAAGTTAATTCTAAAATAAAATAATTTTCAACAAATTCGTAATTTTCAGAAAAAGCATCGTTCTCATTAAGTTGTAAATTCTCCAAAATCTCATTTGCAATTTCTTCTTCCTCAAAACAATCCTGCAAAACTGAATCAACACAACTGAATCAACTATGTCAATAGAAAAAATAGAGTGACACTCTTCAGGATATTTCATTGCATCATCAAAATTAAAAGTAACAACTTCGCCATCAAATTCGACAGAAAGACCTTCCCAATTTGAGGGGTAAAATGCCTACGCGGTCGTGGGTACATGAATTTCCCACGGAGTTCTCACGAAAATCAGTATGTGGGAGAATCGCCCGTGGGAAATCACTTTTCCACAGGCAGTTAATGCTCTATGGGTAAATTCTCTCACGAGAACTGAGGTTTGTGGGTAATTCACCCACAACCATTTTTGTGGGAACTTCGTGGGAGAGTGATTTTGAAAACATAATTTGATGAGAATTACCCACGACTTTACGTGGAGAAAAGAAAATTTAATTTTCTGTATAAACATTTTTGCCCACGACCTTATCCTTGGGAAAAATTCAATTTTGTTTATTTTTAAATGTTTTTTACCCACGACTATTTCCATGGGAAAAAAATAATTTTTCCAAATACTTTTACCCACGAACTTTCCGTGGGAAATTTTTTTAAAACATATTTAAAGTCACGTAATATATTATTATTTTTTTTGGTATCCCTGTATAGCACAATACAATAATTAAAAGTACACAATTAAAAATTATAACTAAATAATATATTAACGTATTCAAATTCATCATTCTACAATAGATCCGAAAGTTAAGCATTAATCCGAAACCAAACTAACATAGAAGTCCCTACTTAGGTTGATTCTAAACCTATCATACTAAGCAAGTTCATAGAAGCTATGTAATTTAAAAATAACATTTGGAAACCATCAATTAAGACTATGCTCATCACCCCACTACTAGAAAAACCCCATATAAAGACACTTAAAATTGTATTCTATTCTACTTTATTGAGGGACTTTAGTTGTTGAGACACTTATGATAAGTGTCATATATTTCTATGTGGCAATAGGTCTTCAACTATTAAGGAATTTTTAAGTGTAATTATAATATGATTATAATGACATCAACTTATATTGTTTGTATATGAATTTATTATTATTATTATTTGATTTTGAAGGCTAAATGTGGAAAACAAATAAAAAATAAAAAGAGAACTTACAACAAAATATGTAATTTAGACTTTACTATTGAAACTTCCAATTAAATTCTAAAATTTTCTTTGAGATAGGAATTTATACATCTGCAAAGAGGACTAACTGTAAAAGTACCCTCCTTTCACATCAAGAATACCAATAACACTACTCATGCACCACTAACAATTACATCAAGAAATCCTTTGCCTTCGTTTTAGTTCTTGATTCCACCTCTCCTCATTTTCATGCATTCATCGAACTACTAGTCATCGAAATTGGTTTAGTTGTTCCCGAGATTTTGCGGAGCTACAAGTTGATATAGTGGGGAATTTCCATCTCCGAACTGAAGGCCAGAAGCTTAAAACACCAGCTCAATGGATCAACATCACTAATTGTGCCTTGTTCGGCTTCATAAAACAAAGTAATGTGTTGTTAGCTATATTTGACAAGGATGGGAAAAAAAAAGTAAAAAAAAACCTGATTATGATCGCGGTGATCCGGTTTGCTGCGATAATGATGATTATGAAAACGTGAAGAAAGTAGAAGAAACCGAGGGATATTAGTATAAGGTCTGTAGGTTTGATTGTTTTGATTATTTAATAGATTGGTAGCTTCCAGCCAATAGGCAGAGAGAAAAAGAAGGCCAAAAAGGTTGAGTCCTGATTTCTTTTCATTGAACTTTCCTGGGAATGACAATCATGCGAATATTCTTTCTTGATCACATCATCGTTTAACTTTTGAAATTCAGCACGTAGGTTAGCAGCAAACATAATTTCCTGGGGAACAATGAAAATGCTATATGTTCATAACTTTATTAAAAAAGAAAGACAAGAAAGATCAATAACTATGCGTTAACCATACAGTGTTCGATCGAAAAACCATAGCGGATTTCATTGATCCTAAACAACTCACATTTGAAAGGAACTCGGTTTTATTAACAAAGATGTCTAAAAGGATAATGGCATCAAAGAACATGTTGCTAAGGTCGACTAGCAAGTGAGCTACTCTACACCTTGATAGGCAGCAACAAAAGTAAACAAGGAAATTTCATAAGAAATGAATTTAGGTAAAAAAGGACAGAAAGTATAAAGTTAATTCCTAAAGACATAAGTTCTGGATTTTAAGCACTAGGGTGACAACGGGTCAAGTTCGAAGGCTATTTATGAGCAAATCATTAGTCCTTCTAACAAACTATCAAAAGTGTTGTAATATGACAAATGAAGAGAAGCTTCACCAAAAGAAATCAGTTAAAAGGTTCAAAAATCAGAAGAATCAAGTTCTTTAAAGCAATTACCCAAACCAGATTTTCAGACTATAACTTCAAGATTTTATGTCATATTCAAACCGAATTTTTAGACAAATCATAACTCTTTTTTATGAGCCGCTTAAACTGAAATAAACTACTTCAAACATAAGAGAGGTTCATGTAAAGAAACCTCTGAAAACAACACAAAGAATAGGGGTAACTAACCCCTAAACAGAAAGTCAGAAATCAGAATTTTCAGATTTTCAATTCAAACATGCCCTATTCAAATCACGTTTTTGATAAATCTACAACTCCAATTTGAAATTCGTAAATACAGCCAAAAGTTACATTGAGCGAAGATGATTTTCAGAAAAAGAAAACCTTAAAAATCTCCTATTACGACACTTAATGTACACTTAATGTTAAGACACTATTTAAATGTCACGAGAAATATACAATTGAGAAAATTTTTTATTACAACACTTATAGGAACTTTATTAAGACAATTTAAGAAATATGTCACTATAGAATCTCCTATTAAGACACTTATTAAAATTAAACAGAATTAATAATAAAATTATGCTAACCGAAAAAAAAATTATTGACATTGTAAATAGCTGCCGAAAAAATTAAAAGAAATTTTCCCGCCCCATGAAAAAAATTAGTTTGAAATGAGTGCTTTGGGCCTAAAAGTTGGCCGCTTTGTTGAGATTTTCCCTTTCTTACGTAGTTAATCCAAAATAAAGTAAAAAAATTAAAAAGGTCTAAGTTCAAGTGTCGAGAAATTCACCGCCCTTCCCGTCTATGTAAAATGAAATCCCTAAATTCCTCCCTTCCCAATCGCCAATCGGCAGTTACGACTACCACCGTCGGCCTCCCGGGCTTATAACATATACTGTAATTGGGATGAAAAAGTTCATCTTCTATTTTCGAAGACGAAGACCAACATCAAGACCATTCCTATCCCTCCACTCTCTCTTCGTCTCAAACCATGTCTCCTCCCCTTCCGAAGGGATCTAGGTAATGCTAAGGTTCAACACTTTTTTTTTATTCTTTAATTAATATGTTTTTTTAATTTATTTTTTGAGTTGAGAGTTGTATACAAAAGAGAAGGGGAAGCACGGGAGGTTTTTGTTCGTGGGCAGTACATTGAAATTAGGTTGATGTAATTTTATTTTTGATTTGTTTCTTTTTTTTTTTGTAAATTTGGTTGATGTAAATTTCTGCTTTTGCATGTTTTCAGTTTATTTAACTTCTCGAAACTATACTCTTCATATTACATAGATTCAATTATTAGTTAGAAACTGATTGTTTTTAATTTTTTTCTAACTTTTATCAAACACTATATGATACACATATATTGAATACAGATTAGTAAACTTGTATGTATTGATTATCTTTTGGCGTACAGCTTGTGATACACACATATCATGTGTTTACAGTAATATGTTAGCATGTAGTTGTGCAAAAGTGTCCACATTTATGTTTGTAGGCTCAGAAATCAGGTTGCCCATGGATTATTTTTTTGCAAAATGCCAACCGTGCCAAGACGGGAGGGCGATATAATGTTCTTCGAGGAGCACTCGAGGCAAAAGGCAGGCTTATTGCCTAAGCTGCAGAGGTGTAGATATTTTTTTTATTCGTTTTAGAATCTGTTAGTCATATTGTTTAGATCTCGTAGCTGCTAAATAGTGAATCAAAGTTAGAATAGAAATCATACATGTATTTGATGGTTTCTTTTTGCGGGATCTGTGTAATGTGGGTTCTGGTATATTAGTATCATTTGGAACTATGAGTGTATTCTTTTTGGCACCAGTGCAGCTCAACTTTAGATAAAAAGAAATGACTTCACATTTAGGAACATTTTACTAGTTTTATTTCTTGCATAATACTAATTCATTTGAGATATGTGGACGGGTGTACAAAAGAAGTTTGATAACTAGGAGAAAAAATGCATAATGCCACTGTTAAACTTATGGGTAAGTATTCTTGGCTTGTCATGTTCTTCTTCCAGTGATTGAGATTGATCTATCTTCCTCTTTGTGTATGTGTCAGTTTTATGCTTCATTGGTATTCTTTTCTTGTGAAAACAAGTTTCTTCGCTTCCCTCCTTGAAGATAAGCTCAATTGTGGTAACTTATATTTTTGTGCAGATAGATTTTTTATATTCAGGTGATTTGAGGATTTAGCATGGCCAACACTCAGAATTCCGGAGATGGCATCGGTTTGAGATTAAAAGGGAAGCCCCCTGTATGTAGTTGATAGTTCAGTGATGAGTAGATTTTGGAGCATTCAAATTTTGTTCCCCTATACTTCAGTGATGAGTAGATTTTGGAGCATTCAAGCTCTTTGTAATTTTCTAAATTTGCAATTTGCGGTGTATGAACTTGTGTTCCAAAAGGATCGAAATTTAAATGGAAGTTTCCACATTTAAATTGTCCATTACTTTCTGTACTGTACATATAATTCTTCTAATATACTACTATGTGTTTAGTCTGAAAAAGAAAAATAAAGAAATTACTAATGAAATGAAAAAAATAATAATAATAAATTGGTATCACTACAAAAAAAGGACTTAGGTGACCAACCGCTTCTGGTCACTAAAATGGCCTCTGGTGACCAAACCCGGTCACCAAAGGCCTTTGGTGACCGGGTGATGACCAACTTTTGGTAGGTAGACTAAGCCTCGTCGCTAAAGGCCTTAGGTGACCAATTGCTAAATCGGAGTGACCATGAGAAACCTTGGTCACCAATTTTGTTGGTCACCGAAATTTTGATGGGCAGCCCGGGCAGCTGATTTTGGTGACCAAGTTGACAACAACTTTGTTGGTCGATAATTTTAAATTTTGTTGGTCACTAAATAATAAATTTTTGAAAAAAAATATAATCATACGGTGACCTAATTAGCCATGGTCACCATTTCAAATTTTGCAGCATCACTAGAATATTAAATTTAAAAATTGGTATAATTACTATTAATATACCTCTATGTAATTTACAACGGAAAAGATATTCAATTCATTAAAAACAACAAACCACCATGCCCCAATCTATGTATCTATTACAAATACTAACCATGTCTAAGCTATGAGAAAATTTAAATGAGCTTATACAACAAAATCCCAAGATGAGTGATTCTATATATCAAAAAGACCAGTAAGGTCACTTCTAAGGCAAATCCACGGAGATACAAATCCATGGAGATACAAGAAGCACTCCTAACACATGAGCAACAGAAGATCAAACCAGCCACAACCACAGTAAGAAGATCTTGAAGTAGCTTAAAACGATAATTGCAAGCATATTTAATCCTGGCCATTTCAAAAACAATTAGTTATTTTGATAGAGCAAAAACAATATAGAAAAACCAGCAAATGCACATTTACTTCTTTCAGCAAACACAATGCTAAAGATTAAATAGTAGAAGGTTCTTACCGATCTATAACTATGCACGCCTTAGTGCAAAAGATGTAAGCATCTGAAAATTGTAGTAAAATAGTAGTGAGTAGAGAGCTACAGACATGGTAATTTTCATCAGAGAAGAAGAAATAGATTATTTGAAAACTTCATGCAGCTAAAAAAATGTTATTCTCTAAACTTTATCAAGAAAAAAAAACAAAAAAAGGTACATGGATTTGCATGATCCAAATCTCCTGTAGTAAGACTAGCAGCATCTGGAATACCTTGTTTTAGTTTCAATAGTATATTTGATTATGTGACTCTGACAAGTTGCCCTCTATACACAGAAAGCCCAACAACAAAGTAACTTCTGAAGTGCTGTGTGACAAGCAGGTTGCACGAGAAAACAAAAAATAAATCATAACATAATTGGAGACCTTATTTTACTAACAGTCTTCACGACCTTTGCATACTAAGACACAAGAACAGGAACTTCAGGATCTAGACATGCATAACAAATACATGGGCACAAAAAAAGCAGGAAAGAAGCCCAGCATACTCCACAGTTCTCCTGGATGTGGAGGTCACTAACTTTATTGTTCCTATTCTACTATGTGCAAATGCCATTTCATACGTATATGTGTTTCATCTTTTACTTATTTGCTTTAACCATTCAAATTAGTGATTCAGAACCTAAACAAAGGTATGCAAAGTATATAGCCAATTCAAGAAGAGATTTATCTTGTTATAAATCTGTTTTCAAGAAAAGACTATAGGAAGTTCCAAAAAACATTCAGTTCGAAAGGAGTCTACATACTTTTTACAAACTATCACCCTTTAGTGCATTGGGAGCAGATGCTTCATTGGAAAATTAACGGATTTGAATTGCAAGCTCTAGATGCAACACAAGCTGAGCGACACATAACTGCAATGTATTAGACATAAAAATTCTTAGAAATATAACAAGATTTCCCTTTTACATTCACAATGTAATCTAAGCATAAACTAGCCAAAAGCATAATCCAATTTTAAATTTGACATAGTTTATTGTATTTGCCTCTGTCCGCTCAACTCATTTACCAAAGTGCTTGCAAAAAATACTTGTTCACATTTAGATTATTATTCATTAGTATGAACAGAACTAATTTGGGATGAACTAACTATTAATATTGAGTATTCAAGAGTTTCGGAGGGGGAGGGGTGAACAAATTGAAAGGTTTCAGAATGATGCAACATGCCTTTTCTGAGTGGTCTCCTAAATCTGAAATTTTGAATTTCAGAAAGCATCACTCCGGAAAGCCATCTTCAAACCAATGTTTCAGATTAATTGCAAATAATGTTAACAATCCATAAAGTCTAAGCATACAACTTAAAAAACAAGGAAAAGATTCACGAGCATAAATGAATTAAGAAGATTCTAAAACGATGATAAACAAGGCAAATAAAAGTGTTTTCAATCAAAGAAAAGTTCAAAATCAATCTCAGTCCCTCAATTCTGAAAGTTTAGGAAAAACAGTGGTAAAGACATCATTTCAGTACACATTTCCCTTCAAATTGAATATCCAATTTCCAAGCCGCCAAAACTAATGAAAAATAGGACGGATAAAGAAGAGATAATTGCAATAAATCAATAGAAATGATTAATTAACCCGAAGAAACCAGTGCAGATGCGAGCTCAAATATGTAATTAAAATAAACCGAGTTTCAGCTATGTTACACTTGAAATACAAAGAGCAAGCAAATTCATAACTTAGACATAGCTAAATAAACCTGAGTTTCAGCGTTCATCTTTGCGTGTCTCTTTTTTTCCTTAAAGATATCTCTCTTTTTGGGCCTCTTCACAAAACGAATCAGAATGAAACAAACCATGAAACTAAAAGTCTAAAAGTAACACACACACACACAAAATTGAGCTGACACTCAAGCATACCATTTCTAAGTCCAAATTCAACAGAGTTAGCAGGAAGGGGAAACATGAAGAAGTCAGGGAAGAAACAATCTATTCCAAGCAAAAGAGAAGCTGAAAACACTTAGGGACAGTTCATTCTTTTCATCTAATGTCGGACATATATAAGAGGGTCAGGAGCTGCTTACCACGTATTTCTTTTCTTTTTTTTTTTTGTATCAAACGACTTGACAACGTCTTCATAAAACCTGGCACATTCAGCAAAACAGTATTAGTTCTTTTAGCAAAGTGTCAAAACAGTGTTAAACTAGCACAAAAAGAGATGAGTTTCATCCAAAAACTCAGAACAGATTTTGTGAAGGAATGTTTCAGAACTGATAAGTCATGTTCAAACTCTATTTCTAGACAATCCATAAATCCATTTAACAATCCGAAAAGACTACATTAAACTACAGTCAATGGAGAAGAGTTTTCCAAAAGAAATTCTGAAAAAGAGTTAAAAGGACGAGAAATACGCCTGTTCACATACTAATCAATATCTTTATTAATGAAAAATAACGCAGCAAGAACAATAGGCAATTATCCTTCTTTTCCCTTTTCTTTCTTTTCTCTTTCTTTCATTACCTTTGGCTACAGGCCTTTCTTAGTTAGCTAAGTAACGAAATACAACATTAAAGCTATGACAGTGGGCATGGAACTTAGGGAATTTTTGAATTTAAATAACCAACAAGCTGAAAAAACAACCAGCATCGACCCGACACCAAGCTCTCCAATTTAGTTCGAAAATTTTTTTAAAAAAATCTTTACCCGATTGTCATCATCGTGGGCTGCTGCTTTGTGTTCATATCTTTCAATTGGACAGAAAAGTAAGGTCTTCTCACTTTGTATGCGATTGAAGTTGACATTTCTTCAAACACCGCCAATCTCTTGACATCAAACCAAAGTGGCCGACTCTGTTTAGATCTGACCCGGTCTTCAACCCATCCAGATCCACTTCCTTTGCCGACTTTTTTGTGGATCCCCCATCTGCAGCAGATTGCCTTGAGAAGTAAGGAAATGACTGCACGAGCAAACGGATTCGACCAATTCGATGGCACCAATGAGGGAAGGCAAGACAGTAATTCGTTGAGAGATTTTAATGGTGGGGTACTGAAGGGAGAATACAGATTATTGATCCTCTAGATGGCGGACAAGGGGGACGAAGACTGCCGGATTCAATGGTGCCGACGACGCACACAGCAGATAGGGAAAGGGAGGAGGCCGGCGATGGGTGGTTTTGGGGGTCTGAGCTTTGAAGTTAAAGTTTAGGGGGTAATTTGATTTTTTTTCAACACTTGTAAAGTTTATATATTCCAGTAATTTACATATTTTTATTTTGGACCCAAAAAATGAATAAGTTCGAAAATTAACCCCGTTTATATTCTATAATGAACCCTTTAGTTCCTTATTTCATTTGTCGACCCTAAAAAATGCCTAATCAATTTCAATTACGCCCTTAAAAATATTTTTAGAATTTTAATTGTAGACAAATAATAAACAATTTTCTAAATATGATATTTTACTATTAAAAATATACTTTACAGTAATTAATCGATATTAACTAGCGCATGATTCATCGCCCTTTGTAGCACAGTAATCTTTATTTTTTCAAAACTGATTATTACCAATATAAAATTATAAATACTAACCATTTCTAAGAATGAACAATATAATAACTATTAACCTGGATCATTGTTATTTCATTAATTGTTATTGCTAATATGCTATAATAGCTAACAATGTGATTACTTCATATACAATTTCTTCAATTCGTCTGCATGAACTTAATAATGATCATAAGTTCATCTCTTTATTGTTATTCATGAGTTATGAAGTAATGAACTAGTATGTAAGAAGTCATGAACTATAAAGTGGTGGTAAAACTGTATAGTTTAATATCTATACTCTACCTTATGTATTGTAACTTTAGTCCGTCATAATGATGTATATTCATTTTTAAGAATGACTGAACATCGTTTGTTTAGAATATGATTTTCAGAGCATAGATTAATAAGATTTTCATGAAACTTTTTTGAAAACTTGAAAAGTGAAAAACATGTGTATGAAGAAAACTACCTAATAATATCCCTATACAATCATGTCGTATTTTGTGGATTTATTTATAAAATATTACGGTGCCACAGTGATAATGGAAATACACTAAATAAGGCCCAATTACTTAATAAACTTACAAGAATTGGGCATAACTTATAATTTGGCCCAGCACCTATAAGAAGTCTTTTTTTTTTTCTTTTTTAACATTAATCATAGCGATTACAAATAACGACAGTAGTCATCAAACTTTAACTGCTAATCTATTGCACTATCCATTTAAGTGATCACTCGCTAGTACTTATTCTTTTTTTTTCAGGTACCGCCCTGGATTCTGCTAAAAAAACAAGAAAGATATAAATAATAAATTTTTAAAATCTTTTTTGGGTAAACCCACATCATTGGCAATAAATTTATAATCACAATGGAATATGAATTATCTTTGGAAAACCAAAGATGACAAGTTTTGATTGCCACAACACACTCTCTGACAGATGGCTTTCAATAAAAGTAGAACCAACCCTAACTCATGTTAAATAGGATAATTAAACCCAAAACCTTCTGTAAGAGGAAGTGTGATTTTACCCTTAAACTAACAATTCTTTCTAAGTAATTGTTTTAACGCATGCTTAGAAGTAGATAAATTAAATATGAAAAATGTTCATAAACTAACAAAAATCACGAAATTTGAGTATAAATTCCAAAAAGAAAAAAACCTTTAGTGTTAAAAATAAATTAAACTCTTTTTTCGCCAAAATTTTGGTAACCAACTTTTCGCTGGTAACAAAATTTAGGTGGGAAAATTTTCCGCCAAATATTTGGAGACCAACTCAAATCCGGGCAAAAATAAACTGGCGGGTCTATTTCCCGCCATAACTTAGTAACCAAGAAATTGGTCACTAAAATTTTTTCTATGAAATGACCACAAAGAATGGTCACAAAACAAAAATATAGTGACCAAAGACTCACTTGGTCCCCTCCTTTAGTCACTATTTAGAGATTGTTTTGCGCTTGCACAAATTAGTGACCATATTCGTGACCAAGTTCCTTTCATGGTCACTAAATTAGTTTGATGACTAAAATTTCAAGACTAAATGAAGAAATTGGTCACCAAATACCAAAAATGGTGACCAACTTTCCGCTCATCACAAAAAATTGGTCACCAAAGCCCTTTTTCTTGTAGTGTATATTGTGATGCATGTCATTATAAACCTATTATGACGACAGTAATAAATGTCCTCACAAATAGCTTATAAAGATACCAAAAAGGTTAATGAAACTGTAGTTATAAATATATTCCGAAGACACTTAAAAGTGTATTAATAGGTTAGGACCTCTTGCCACATTGGAATATATGACACTTATGTAAAGAGTGGCAATAGCTTAAGTGTCTCAATATGGTAGAATATAAGACATTTTAAAGTGTCTTTATATGGGGGCTTTGTAGTACTGGATTTCCACACTTTTGAAGACACTAGGTACATACTTCGTTTGAATAAAATTTCAGAAGGTTCACACAGTCTGAAACGAACTGAGGTTACCAACATAAATACATGTATATCATGAACGTTTTTTTAAAAAAATTATGAATGTAAAATGCAAGAATACACTAGAACTAGATTTCTCAAAATAAGGACCCAAATCTGAAATTTCAAACCCCACAAGACTAGATTTCCAAGAGAAGTCATTCTTTCCTTCTTTACATTAGACTAAAATTAACATATCTAGAGCATCAATAAATCATAAACAAGCTCCCAGAAGCAGTTTGATCAGGGAAAAAGGAAAAGACAAGAAAAAAAAAAGTGAAACATTTTGACATTTCCAAGAGAAGTCATTCTTTCCTTCTTTACATTAGACTAAAATTAACATATCTAGGGCATCAATAAATCATAAACAAGCTCCCAGAAGCAGTTTGATCAGGGAAAAAGGAAAAGACAAGAAAAAAAAAGTGAAACATTTTGACAGGAGGTATTTCCAGAATTTTAACCCAATGTTCAAAAGATTAAACCAGTACATACCAAATCACAATCTGAGGTTTCACAGAAGTGCCTAACAAATTAACCACAAATAAAGTTTTAGTTTTTTACACCTTTTAGTGTGTGAGTTTTCTCTGTAGCAGTTGAGAGTAAAAATGAGTCTCCCTCCCAATCTTTCCCTGTACAATTCTTATCATAATCCAATTCCTTTTCACTTCTGTAAATCTTGTTTTCAATTCCTGTCATTCAATTCCCCTTCCCCATTAGAAAATTTTTGCGTTTATATAATTCCGGTCTTGTGTTTATCGTCTCAATTATCTATTCTATTTAAAATAAAATAAAAAAATTCTTACAAAAAACAAAAAAGTTGTTCCTCTAATTATCTTTGTCCACTCTGAATTTCCTATGCCCATTAGGACTCTAGTTATTTATTTTTTATGGTTAACTTGTTTCTTTACCAAATCTTTTCATTTTAAAACTGTTTGTTTATGTTTACAGATTGCAGTTTCAGATTTGGCAAAATCTTATGTGACTCATTTCTCCAATTTCTCAAACGTTTTTCTATATTTGCTTGTCTGTTTTTAACCTTTGGTAGAATGGAAGAAACGATTAATAAGTTTTATTCTGCAAACTTGATGATGAAGAATCCCAGAGGCAGTCTCTTGATGATCTTGCAGATTCTAATGATACACTTTGTTTGGCTGCCAAAGTGATCACAACATCAAGTATCCCTACCTCTGATATTGAGAAGAAATTCAAAGGAATGTGGTATACCAGATCGGGGATCTCATGTAAGCCTCTTGCTGAGAATGTGGTGATTTTCCAATTCAATTCCCTGGCAGATTTGCGTAGAGTTGAGTCAGGCTCCCCTTCGATCTACAAAACTAAATTCAAAAATGATTTTTTGGTTCTGGAAAGGATCATGAATGGTGTTAATATCATTGATCTGAAGTTCATTTATTCTCTATGTTGGATTCATGTTTATGATCTGCTTTTCAATTGCATGACTAAGTCTGTTGCAGAAATATGTGGAAATTGACTGGGGAATTTCTTGGAAGTTAACAATGATTCGGATGGAGCTCTTGTTGGCCATTTTTTACGAATCAAAGTTAATCTTGATATTACTAAACCTCTTCGTAGACTATTTCATTTTACCTATAAGAACATTGACAGGTCTTGCAGGATCTTTTATGAAAGATTGCCGGATTTTTGTCATTTCTGTGGAAAGAGTGGGCATCTTGAAGATTGCTGTGATGATAAATTGCTTTCCCTATCATCCACTTCTGGTTCATCAGAATATGGACCCTAGTTAAATGCATCCCCTTCATACAGCCCGTTCATGTCTACCTATCTTAATCCAAGGTTTTCTGGTTGTAATAATTTCCGGCCACCACCGCCCCAACGTCAGCATCAACCACCAGCCCTGCCACATAGCAGTTTTTCCCACCCAATAGTTTCAAACTCTAACCGCCACTCTCCGTTATGCCCCATTTTGAATAACTCCCCACTAGACTCTCAAAATCGTTATTGCCAGCCTTCTCAAACCACTCTAAACCCATATCTTCCGCCTTCACATCCATCAAGTTCCACTCACCCAACCACGATCATTAATCATCCCCCTGAAATATCTCCAAGCTCTAAATCTCATATTGTATCTTACTCTGCCAGAATGGCGGTCTTATTCTTAGAAGATGTTGATTCGCGCACTCCTCTCTCCCCCACTTAGCTCTTCACTCACGCCATATACTGTATCATCTCCTGATCAAATGCCGCCTCTCTCATCCCCTGAACACTCAATGAAAGACACTGTCCCATCTCATCCTTTTGACCCTGAACTTCACTCATCACCAACCAAACCAACTGATCATCCCACTTCCCCTCCCTTCCAAATACTCAAATTCCAGCCAGTGCTTTCCTTGTCCAATTCCTTCTCCAGCTTGATACTCCAGCAAAAAAAGCATCCAGGAAACTTAAATATGCACGAAGGAACCAAATGCAAACTGTTCAGCTTAACATGGTTTATTCCCCTTGCACACGTGCAAAATGACGACTGTTGATAGAGGACATTGAAGAGATTACTGTGAAGACAGTGGGGAAAAAGTCACGTTCTGAAAACTCAGTGATGGAAGCAGATTCATTTTGGACAGAAACTGGTTTTGATGATGATGTAAACCTTCATGAGATAGCGGTGATTGGTGCAACTAGCCAATCCCGCCAATCAATATGAGTATCATTAGCTGGAATTGTCGAGGGCTTGGGAACCCTCGGACAATTCAGGAATTGCGTAATTTCTTACGCATTAAGTCACCTGATTTATCTTCCTAATTGAGACTAAATGTAATAGTTCTACAATAATCAGTCAAACGGATAACAAATATGAATGGTGTAGGGTTTGATGGTAATGGCTGTTCTCGAGGATTAGCGTTACTTTTGAAGAAGTCGGTCGCTGTGGAGTTAAGAAGTATGTGTGAAAGGTTCATTGATGTTATGGTTGAGCTTCAAGGTCACAACTTCATATTTACGGGTGTGTATGGGGAACCAGATTTGGCTAAACGAAGAGCATCCTGGAATCAACTGAAAGACCTCAATATGGATTCTAATCTACCTTGGTTATGCATGTGTGATTTTTATGAAGTTCTCTTTCATCATGAAGCACAAGGAAATGGTCATCGTACTAACCAACAGCTGAACATGTTCCATGATTTTCTACAATTTTGTGGCTTGTCAGACCTTGGCTACTATGGACCAAAGTTCACTTGGAGTAGACTGCGGACTTCTCCTCATACTCAGCGGTCTCTCCTTGATTGAGCAGTTTGTAATTCTCATTGGCGATCCCTCTTTTCATCAGGAAGAGCACAACACTGTCCCACCATTTTCTCTGATAACTTATTGATTCATTTAAAAATCCATTCGCTCATAATCATTTCCAGAGGAGGAGGCCAAAACCTTTTTGATTTGAGGCAATGTGGATTAAATCAGAAGATTGTGAAAGAGTTATTCGGGATGCTTGGAATTGTCCCTCAGAAGATTTACCGGATAAACTGAATAATTGTGCTATTGGACTAATGCTATTGGGTGGAAAACAAGTGAGAGAGATTGATAAAAAGATTGAAGTGCTAAAGAGAGAGATTCATTCACTGGAACAAGGTTTCATAAATGAAGGCATAAAGGATAAGATTTGTAAGCTGCGGGCATAATTAGAGGTGTTGTTGGAGCAAGATGACTTAAAGTGGAAACAGCGAGGGAAGCAGCATTGGTATCGTGAAGGGGATCGAAACACAAAGTTCTTCCATTCTCACGCTAATAAGCGAAAGGAAACGAACCATATTTCTTCCCTCAAAAATGAAGAAGGTCGAGATTGCTTTGACAAGGATGAAGTGGAAAGAATTATTGCTGGTTTCTTTGGGGAATTGTTCTCATCTTCCAATCCTTCCATGGCCAAAATCAGGCAAGCTCTTCACAGAATTCATCCTCGAGTAACAACAGAGGTGAATGCTCGTCTTATGTTGCCATTTACTGATTCTGAAGTTATCCATGCGCTTAAACAAATGAATCCTTTTAAATCTCCTGGACAGGATGGTATGTCTCCTATTTTCTTTCAAAAGTATTGGCATATAATAGGTTCTGATGTAATTAGATATGTTTTACATTTTCTAAATAATAAACCTTTGAATTCCTCCATCAATTTCGCCTACATAGTACTCATTCCAAAAGTCAAAAAGCCTGATTTTATTTCTCAATTTAGGCCAATAAGTTTATGTAATGTCGTCTACAAGTTAGCTTCTAAAGTGCTAGCCAATAGAATCTGAAACATATTGCTTTCAATCATTAGTGATTCTCAATCAGCATTTGTCTCCGGTAGATTAATTACTGACAATATATTGGTTGCTTACAAAACACACCATTACATGCGATCAAGAATGTCGGGGAACTTAGGTCTAATGTCCATAAAACTTGACATGAGTAAGGCTTTTGATAGAGTAGAATGGTGTTTTCTTGGTGAAATTATGAGGGTATTAGGTCTACATTCCAACTTTGTTGAATTGTTGCTTCATTGCTTGTCCACTATATCTTTTTCTTTCCTTCTAAATGGAGTGCAATTCAGTCAGTTAAAGCCACAGAAAGGTATAACACAAGGAGACCGTCTCCCGATTTCTTCATAATTGTTCCGAACTTTTTTCATGTATTCTCAAGGATTTGCAGGCATGTGGTCAAATTCATGGAATTTCTGTTCGACGTGGGGCATCGGCGGTTTCTCATTTGTTTTTGCAGACGATAAACTTTTGTTTGGTCAGGCTTCGGAGGAGTAGGCTCGTCATTTTAAGTTTGCTATTCAAATGTACGAAAGGGTCTCTGGCCAACGCATCAATTATGACAAATCCGGTTTCGTCTTTAGTCCAAACACAGATGAGTCATTGGCATCCCGGATTTCATCCATCCTGGAAATTCCTCAAGTTGAAGGGCACGACAAATACATTGGTCTACCTATTGTATCAGGCCAGAACAAGTGAGCTGTTTAATTCTATAAAAGATAGAGTATGGAAGAAGCTAAAAGACTGGAAAGAGAAGTGTCTTTCAAAAGAGGGGAAAGAAGTGTTAATAAAAAGTGTTGTACAAGCAATACCGACCTACACAATGTCGTGTTTTCGGTTGCCGGATTCCACAATTCAGGAGCTGAATACCATGGTTTCTTCATACTGGTGGGGAGATGAAAGTGATCACAGGAAAATCAGATGGCTGAGCTGGAAAAAAATATCATAACCTAAAGGTAAAGGAGGGCTAGGATTTCGGGATCTAAAAAAATTCAACCTGGCTTTACTTAGTAAACAAGCTTGGAAAATCCTCACTAACCCAAGTTCCTTGCTTGCACGCATGCTGAAAGCAAAATACTATCCAAACTCTTCTTTTTTGGAGGCCTTGCCAGGTACGAGACCATCTTTTACATGGAAAAGCATTCTTGAAGGAAAAGATGTTCTCCTTTTACGTTGTTGGAAACAGATTTTTTCAGGGCATAACACCTCAATCTGGATGGATCGTTGGCTGCCGTGTTCGCCAGATTTCCAATCACACAGCCCTCCTTCGATCATGCCCTCGAATTCTCCAGTTTCGTGCTTAATTGATGCATCAGGATCTTGGAAACATGACTTAGTTCGGTCAATCGTCACTACTCAGGAGGCGGATTGTATTTTGTCTATCATTCGAGGTAACTCTTCTACGATGGACAGGTGGATATGGCATCACTCCAGCAATGGAAGGTTCTCTGTGAAATGAGCATATAATGTGCTGCTGGATTCGTCTACTCCCCCTGATGATCATCATCCTGATGCAGCCCTGACTGCGGAGGACAAACGACTCTGGAAGAAGCTATGGAAACTCAAACTGCCAAGTCGTGTTCTTCACTCTTTGTGGAGATGTTCGACGAATTCACTTCCCACTCTTGAGAATCTAGAAAAAAGTGGATGCTTTCCTGACCTATCATGTTCCTTATGTCATGTTGTCTCATGTTCAACTTCTCATTTATTTTTTTGGTGCAACTATGCTTCACAGGTTTGGTTCGCGTTTGGAATCCGCACCTGTATTTTACATTTGCGTCAAAATAGATGGGAAGATTGGGTCAAGAAAGTGGTATTGAATTGTGATCGAGACGTGGCTGAATTATTTGGTTCTATTTGCAACTCATTATGGTACTCAAGAAACAGCAGGCTCTTTGAAGACAAGCAGATTTTGGCTCCTCTATTAGCAACACAGGCAGCTAATTTACTGTGAGAATTTCGCTTAGCTAATGGCTTTTCCCTGGCTGTTTCTTCATCCCTTCGATCGTGCATTTGATTTGCCCGCAAAATTTGCAAAATTGTGTCTATTTTGATGGAGCAGTGTCATCAACTCGATACTATGTGGGATTAGGAATATATGTTTCAGGATGATTTATAAGTGCAAGAGGGCGGTGTGTCACTGATATTAACTCAGCAGAATTGGCGGAATTTCTAGCATTAAAAGAAGCTCTCCTTTTGCTGAGGAAACTCAATCTTAGCAATGCCACAGTCCTCGAAGATTGTTCTACTGCAATTCTGGCTGCTGTAGGAGAAGTGAATTGTGCCTATCAAAGTGTTCCAATCCTTCACGATACTAGGACTCTACTTTTAGACCTTTCCTTTGTAAATTTGTATTGGATTCCTCGATCACAAAATGGGATTGCACAAGCTATAGCAACCCATTCTAAGTCCTTTTTATCCTCAGTTAAAACTTCGTCTTCATTACCGAGTTTCTTGTATCAAACAGAGCTGGCTGAATTCCAGCAAGTTTAATGGAAGTTCTCTTTTTCAGAAAAAAAAAAAAATTAACCACAATTAAATAAGAACAAAATTAAATGTCACTACCTAATACACAAGACTGAATCACTTGCAAAAAGACTCCTTGCACTAACAAAAAGACTTCATTTAGTGGTAAGCAAAAGACGCTTAGGCGGCCCTGCAATGTAAACGAACAGAGGCTGGAAATCATTAGCTGAAACACGGGTCAAGAAACACAAACTCCTTTGTGAAACCAATTGACTAATTGCTGCCAGGAAATGATGTACAAACCAACAAAACAGAACTGGTAAATGTAGTTTAACTCAATTTTCGGATCAACCGCAAGTCCATTTAAAAATATGTAAAGTCTACATTAAACTTCACCAAGGGTAGAAGAATTTTCCAAAAAGAAGTTCTGAAAAAGAGTTAAATACCTAAGAGAAATAGGCCTTCTAACAGGGGTCACAGATCTGATTCTTTCTGCATTTTTAGTGAAGAACATGTCGTGTTCAAATGAGGTTTCCGAAAAAATTAGGAGTCCGTTTTAGAATCCATATAAACCACATTAAAGCACACTGAATGAAAAAACAGTATCGAAAAAAGAAAATCCAAAAAAGAGTTCAAGTCCTAGGAGAAAAAGGCCTGATAACAGAAGGGATTGATTCTGAATTTTCTGCAGTTTAAAGTAATGAACATGTCATCTTTACATCAAATTTTTTGGACAAACCAGGAGTCCGTTTAATAATCCGTAAAATCCACAATAAACTAGATGAAACATATAAGATATTCATATCAAGAAATCCCAGAAAAGGATTTGAGAGATACGAGAAACAAGCACTCAACAGGCGGACCAAATCCTGGTTTCCTACATTTTCAGCAAATACAAAATGTAATCATTTCAATTACACGTAATCATTTCCAAGCTAACCTTGACTTCCTAATCATCCATCAATCACTTTACATTTCATATAAACAACATTCAGAGGCTAAGCACGGCGTTCAATCTACGAACTGAAGGCTTAACTACATGACATACTTCTCTATATTCTTTTCCATTTACCATCTTTGCACATAATTCCCAAATTAAAACAAAACAAAGGCATTATCATCATTATCATCACTTCTACTTTCTCATTTGATTCCAGAAATCAGATTAACAACAGGAACTATATCAAAGCATCGAACTACAAAAGTTGACAATTAAGTTTCAATTACCTCAATCCCTTTTCGATTTAAAATTGAGCTCTCATCTTCTCTTTTCCTGGTGCCCCCTTCTCTGTCTTTCCTTTTCCTTTCGTAGCCCAATCAACAAAGTCCCCAGCTTCCTTTCTCCTCCTATTTTATAGAATTCACTAATTTGGAGAAGTAAAGCTGATGGCACTAAGAGATGGTGAGAGGTGAGCATGGTGGTGTGTGCGTGAGAAGAGGGAGAAGCTGATGGCACAAAGCCGCATCCGGGCTGTGGAATTCAAGTATTAAAAGAAGAAGTCCCACCCCTGTTAGAGCAGCAAGAGATTCAAGGACGTAAGTGACCTAGATTACCCTATGCATTTTCCAGTAAACCTAACGCATTTTTCCAGATTGAAGAAGACAAAGATTCAGCATATAAATGCTATAAAATTACCCTGTGCATTTTTCCAGTAAACCTAATACAGAATCAAACACCTTCAGATCATGTGCACACATACTTCTAAAAGGATACCTCTGATACAAACTGGAAAAAAAAAATTTAGATTCAAAGGGGGAAGAGACGTATGAAAAGGAGAATTGAGCGCAATCTTAGCTAACAGACAACTTCCTTAAACAATAACTTTCACGTGTGAAGCTAAATTCATGGTCTCCACATCTTCAATCTATCATCTTTATCTTTCTAAGAGAGCAGAGGCCAAATTCTCTATTCGAGCTAATAGTTAAAATTTTTAATTTCAACACATTTTTACCAATTTCATTTATTGAAAAAAGATACTAAATTCAATTAACTTATGAACTCTTCTGAATTAGTTTTCCAAAATCCTAACCTCACAGCAGATATTTATCTCAATAGGCTCTTACAGATTACACTCCCACACAGAGACAGAAAACTAATACACGATAAGAAAACATCGGTAAATAACAGAGAATCAATAACAAGACTTCGAACCCTCGCAAACGTTTGAAGAGCAATAAAAAATCAAACCGGAGTACAGAAGATGCATAAAAAAAAAATGAAAAGAGAAGGATTATAAGAATATATCCGACCTTGAAATTGAATTTTGGAAGCGGAGGGAGATCATTAAGGAAATCAGAGGCAAGATTACCAAAGTTTCAACAATGAATATCAGCCAACTCAGCGATCACAAGTGTACTAAGTTCTGGAACCTCCACATTCTCAAGGCTCAAGTTTGTCTTTAGATGAGATTGTTAATGCTTTGGTAGCTAATACTCTTGAATTTGATAGCTATGTAATACTTCCTCCTTTTCCTAACAGATTCTCAAGAGCTGAGTTAGAGAAAATGAAATATTCTTTCATAGAACAGGTTTATAGTGTGGAGACTGCACCCACTCAAAACGCAGAAGATTTGAAATATATGAGAGTAGAGAAAAATGAAACAGAGGCATTGGACGACGATGGGGTAATTGATCTTTCCATTTTAATTAGTCCGACTAATGTAACTATTACTTCTTTTTCAGATATGTTAGTGGAGCCAAGTATAGAGGAGTCCGAACAGAAAGTGATGGAGAACTTTTCCAAGAATGAGGTAGTAGTTGGAGAAGATACATCTGGTATGTTACAATTAATACTTTCTTACAAATGCAATGATCCACGTATATTTACTCTACCGTGTTCTATTGTTGATATAATTGATGAATGGAAATTTCTAAAATTAGAGTCGAAACCGCCACCTATATCTCTAGATTGTGCATATGGACATCTTCCTCAACCTCCTGCAATAGGACTAAAGATAGATGCAATTTTAGAAAGGCTAGATAGATGTGGAGTATTTAAGGAAATTGTTAGGGGAGATTATTTTCCACCTCATTTTGCTGATTCTATATATGCATTTGAATCTGAATCAAGTCTATCTAACTTTGATTTTATTGAAATTTGCTCAGGGTTTTATCATATTCCATTGTTAGGTGGAGTTTCAAAATTTCCACCTTGAGACATGCGAAATTGGTCTAGCCAAAGACAATAAAGAAAGACGCTGTTTGGGAGGCAACCCAAAGTGTTTAAGTTTATGTTGTTTTTGATTTAGTAGTTTAGTTTTGTTATTTGGAGTTCAGTTTTAATGTGTGATTAATGTTTTCTTTTAAGGAAAATAATGTTTTGTAAACATGATCACGGATAAGTGTATTTTAGGTTTGCTGGATTAATTTTTTGCAAGTGTTATTTTTTCTTAGGCGTGATCATGCCTAAGAGAATAGAAGGTTGATTCCTTTTAACGTTTGTTTTATTGTCCAGGACAGATTCGAACGATGGCTTACACATGATCACGCCTAACACAATTGAAACTATTTTTCTTTAGAAAAACAAAATCAGAAAATTAAAAATAATTTACGATTTCTTTCTTTCTTTCTTTTCCAGGAATCTACAATCCCAAATTTGCAGCGACCTGACAAAAATCGGCGGCCATCCAATTCGCTTCCATCACCGATTCAACAGCTTGCTACGGTCGGAGTTCTGATTCGACCTTTCTTCCAGCATCCCCCAACATCATTCAATCAAAAATTCAGAACTCCATAAGCTGGATTCCTTTTATTTTGCCGAAACACCATAGTCGCTCAAGTTTACCACCATCATCAACCGTCTCTCTCTTCACTGCCGCTCACACTTCATCACCGTCGGTGTTGCTTCTGATTGCTGCCGCTGATCGCTGCTACTCTTTTCTCCGATCGCTGGCGCAATTGTTGCCTGTTGCTGGCGCCGTCAGCCACCATACCATCCTCAATCACTCTGCTGCTGCTCTCTTTCCGTCAACTACCATCATCATGAATTACTTCGCTGCTGCAATTCTAGAACCTTCATCGACCGCTGTGCCAATCCATTTGCCGCTGCGTCAATCTACCACCATCCACCGCATCATCCTCATCATCGGCGAGCCGTTCGTCAGACGCCAACACCAGCATCCATCACGTCCCTCTGCAGCTGAGATTCCGAAGCTCGTCGTCGACCCGATTGTCGCCACGGTTGTCTGCTGTTCCAACTCCTCTGTTGCTGGCGGTTCGTGCTGCCGGTTTGGAGTCCACGTTGCTGTTGATATTTCCGTCAACGTGCATCGTCTTTATTTCGTCATCATCATTGATGCTTCAACCTTTGATCCGCCGTCCTTCCTCCTTGGAGCAGAATTACCATAAATTTTGTATTGTGGATTGGTAGCTTGTTTTTTCTTACAAAATTTGGCCGTTGAAAGGTTGGAGACCAACTTACATGCTATCTTCGAGTTCATGAAGGTCACTCCTCCGCATCTACTTTCTCCAGGAAAGTGTTGCTCTTCATTTTTATATCTTTTGCTATATTACAGACAATTTATGTTCTAAGTGTGGGGGAATTTTAGGTGTTCTTATCTGTTTGTGTTTAGTTATATGTATATATATATATATATAATTATTATTTTATTGTTTGTTTATTGTGAAAAAAAGAAAAAAAATTGAAACATGAGAAATTAAAAAAAAAAATCAGAAAACTAGAAAATACCAAAAATAGCCGATGATGAGGTTAACTTGAGACTCTATGAATCTAATTACATTGGGACAAAAATTTCTTTTGAGTCTATACATTATGTGTTATACTCTGAATACTTTACTTGCGCACTTTAGTCATAACTCTGGGATAAACTTAACATGTATGTGTAGTTGGTTAAATTCATGTGATATGCCAAAGTTTGATATTATTCATTCAGGATTTGTATCATTTGCATGTGGGACCTTGCTATATTGTGAAACCCAAAAGAAGGCATTAACCCTATCATCACTTCAAACTCGAATAACGGGCGAGTGATGGTTTGAAATAGCCTTTTTACCTTCTTGCTGAGTACTTTGTGCTAAGTAAGTCTGGGGGAGGGGTATTGGCGGATGCTTTTCTGAGGTTAGGTACAATTTAAAGAGGGAGAAAAGGAAGAGCATTCAACGTTAATGCTAGCCCATTGAGAGGTGAGAAGTTTGGCAAACAACGAGCGAAGTGTCCCCAGGCCCGTCGGTGAGAAAATATGAGTAAGTAGACTGCCCTAAGTTGCTGAAACACTATGTAAATCACTACATAAATCAAGTGAAAAAATGCTCTAGGTAGGGGCCTGAGTGGGAAAGAGTCTGAAAAAAGCAATATGGACCACCGAAGAATGGGTATGAGGGAAGTGCATTGAATTGTATAATGTGAGGCGTAACGTTAAGCCTTCGGTTTCATAATATGTGTAGGAGTAACACTGCATTGACGTACGGTCTGAATTAGGGATCCTAAGTTCACTCTTCAGTGGCATACTTGCATTTGAATTTTTGTATTTTATGCTATGTGTGACTGCGATGTCCCTAGAAAGTGGTTTACACACACACACAAAGAGCTAAAGGGTAAAAGCACATAATATATTTGACTCGGTTGTGAATTTTTGTTTCATTGTTACCATGATTTCTTTTGAGTGCTAAGGTTCTTGAGGCGTATCTTAAAGAAGAGAAGTTAATATTCCTTTGTTCTTTGATGCTTGAGGACAACCATACTTTAAGTGTGAGGGAATTTGATAGAGTCCATAAATTATATTTTAATTGTTATTATTTTATTAGTATATGGACTTAGATAGTTTTAATTCTTTTGGTTTTATTAATGTTTTGTGTTAGGTGCTGAAAATCGGAGTTGACAACTTTTCTAGATTAATTGATGCAAAAAGGATCAATTGCACAATCATCTGGCTAAGTAAAGGAAGAATTTCACTCTGTTGAAGGATCTAATTGCAAAAAATAAAAGTTGTTGGAGGTTGAAGTTGATAATAAAAAACTCTTGGACTGAAATTGATCACTGGAGAAAGCTTGGGTCAAATTTGAAGAAGCTGAAAAATTAAAGGTCCAATGCTGCAGTTTTCACCCAACTTCTTGTTTTATGCGGCTGACCTAATTTCTTAAAGAGGCAACCGTGGGATTACTTCTTTCAGGCCACGGTTTTGGCCGTACTTTTTCTACTTTGGTGCGCACGTTTGGAGGTCGGCCGGTTTTCGGTTTCCTCCAAGTATTTATTATTTCAGACTGTGGTATTATTTATTTTATGGAGAATTAAGCGCTTATGGTTGTATTCATGAGTGACTAAATTTTTTATTCTGATTCAAAGGATTAATTCAATTATTTCAGTGTGAGGTTATGTTTTTAATTTATCTTTCTTATTGCTAGATTCAAGTATTGATTGATTTTTGTTTTATTTCATGAACGTTAGTACTGTTTGAATTGACAACTCAGTTCAGTGTTGATTTCTATTGTTATTTATTAGTTGAATGTTAAGTAATAGACACGAATTAGTTGTACCAAGTATTGATTAGATGAAGTATGTGCATTAGTGAGATTTTAGATGTGCATATTAGTCTAAATGTGGAATCATTCGAACAGTATTAATTAATTGTAGCTATCTCTGTTAATTGATTTTTATTCAACTAGTTCTTGTGTGTATTACTGTTGTGGTTAGACATGGAATGCTATCGTACCCAATCTGTCATAGTAAGAGTTGATTGAATGATGGGTTTGGTCAATGTTTTTAGAGAATTCCGAATTTGTTATGACTATCCGAATAAATTTGGGGTTGAATGCTTGAATGTAAGAATGCCTTTTTGACCTATGATTAATGAAATAATTGAGTTGTCCGTCCTTTGGATCAGTAGTTTGTTACTTAGGACTTGTTTGGCTAATATTTTGTTTTAGTTTTTGATTTGGGTTTGAGATGTGATTTAAAATATGGTTTTAGATAAAATTTAAAAAATTGTTTAAGTCGTATTTTAAATAAACTAATAATATTTTTAGACCACCACCGAACCACCTCCACCACCGCGCGCCGCCGGCGGACAGCCCACTGCCATCGCCGGACCGCTGGTTGCCGGCCGGATTCTGGCCAAATTCCAGCGAATTGGCCGGAATTTGGCCGGCAGGTCGCCGGTCGGCGGTCTGGTGACGGCGGGTGGTGGTGGAGGTGGTCCGATGGTGGTGGACGAAAGATGTGTAAAAAATTATTTTTGAAATATTTTTTAAGAAGTAAATTAAGAAGTTGTTTGGATAGTATTGGAATTTGTGTTGAGAGGTGTTTTAAGAGGAAAAATGAGACAAAAATGCAAAATGAAAGTTGGCCAAAGATTTCTTTTCTTTTATTTACTTTTTGTTATTTGAATTTCCTTACCATAGTTTAGCAAAAACAATCCAAAAGTCCCCTTTGCATTAGTTTGAAGAAAACAATTCATTGTTCCATGAGGAGACGACTTTATTTCTCTATACTACGTAGCTTGGAGTAGGTTATTTTATTTGTGTGGTTTGACACTCCATCTAAGGAAAAAAATAATAATTTTCTAGGATAGTTAATTTAATCCATGTTTCTTGTTTTGACTTTTTTTGTGACACATTAAAAATAACTAAATTTTATATTGACCCTATAAATTACAAACTAGACACCCTAATATTTATAAAGTGACACCCTACAATTTCCTTTCTTATTTGAACCATGTGCGAATGAAATTTTTTTCATTTACACCCTTAGTAACTAATTTTTGTATTTTAATTTTAACCCAAATAGTATGATATATACACAAGTATATGAAATCCTTCACTCAATGACGTTCACTTTAGTATAAATGAACATGAAAATTAAAATTATTTCAAAAATTTGATGTTATCAGTGAACTTTACAACTAATTACAAACTAACACTAATAATTAACGAGTACTTATCAAATCATAAATGTCACAGACATTATCGATTATGTGACAAAATTAAAAATAATATTACTATATTATTATTGTTATCATCGATCAATTGTTTACTTTAAACGAATTATTGTTAATACTTAATGATTTTGTAAAAGTAATAGATCTTATAGTTATTGACATACTTTAACACCATATACACTATACATATATGTAGATAACTACATATGCAATTAAAAGAACACGAACATACTATATTAATAACAAATGTGCCTAAATATATATATTAGACTAACAATTTAATTAGTTAGTACTAAACGTCGACATATATATATATATATATATCTATATATACATAGTATGGTATATCTATGAAATATACAATATTGAAGATCATTTGATTCACTAATTTGATGAAAAGTCTATTATCTATTAATTTATTTAATTATTGAATTTCATACTTTCATATCTATTAAAAATTAGATAAAACACTTAATTTGTTTTTAATAGAAATAGCAATAAAAAATACAAATTTTAATTTCTTACAAGTTGCCCGCGATTTACCCATCAAACGTTCGTGGGTAACAAAAACTACCATGGTATTTAAAGACCACCTTTATTTATTTTTCTTACATTTTAATATAAAAAGCAATCAAAAAATAGTAATTGCTATTTCTCCACGAGTTACCCACAACTTACCAACTAAAACTTCATGGATAACTAAGACCACCATGATCTTTAAAAATCACCTTTATTTATTTTTAATTTTTTTTAATATAAAGATCACCACAAGTTACTCACGAACATGTCGTGGGTAAATAAAACCACCGTGATCTTTGAAAACTACCGTCGTCTTTAAAGACTACCGTTCCCAACACTTAGCCAAATTTTCAGAATTTCATGTGGTATTTCCCACGGCTTAGCCATGACTTCCCCACAAACTCATTCCTCACAAATATTTCGCGGAAAAGTCGAGGTAATTTAATTTACCCACAAGTTATCCACGATTTACCAACAACAAATTAGGTTGTGGGTGAATTTGTAGGTAAAACGTGGCAATACGTGGGGAAATGAAATCTTTTAATGGACTCTATTTTGGTCAACGCATTTTGGGTGTTTCGTGGTATATTGTGGCTAATTATCCACGATTTTTTCACAACCGCAAAAATTCCGTGGATAGGGACAAGGTTTTTTGCAGTGAATGTTAATGGATCGGACAAGAGATTGGTAAAATATCAAATTAGAATTTTGGAGAAAGAAATTTAGAATCTGATATACGAAATGTTCCTTTGGTAATAATACAAGAATGTCAAAATTCGAGAACAAGAATTAATGAAACATAGATATGAAGGTTTTATATATTTAAAATCTGGTTGAATCAATAAAGACGGTAAGCATAGAGTTAACTGGACGAAAAAAGGTTGATTTAAATGATAAAGTGGATCATTTACATTTTGTGATCATAAATTAACATAGGACTTGCAAAATATTGTACGAATGACAAAATGGTAGACCACTAAATAGAACAGAATTGTTGAATAAATGTATAACCCAAATGTTAAATCACTCAATATATCTGAAAATGAACCAAAAAAATTTGTGGATAAAAATAAATTTTGAGAGGGAATTTGTGCACTCTCTAGATTGCAATAGAAAAAGTAATGACATGCTGATGCGCTGTAATTTACCATTTGTTTTCCATCTTTTGGTATGGGGAGTTCAAAGTAAATCCGTTTAAAATATGGCAAGAATCTCATGAATCTCTAATCAAAATGCGAGTAATTCTTGTGTGTAATTAACTAGTAGTTATATCTGATTTCACATAGGTGCAGTCTAATACGTAAATCAGAAGAGAAGTTAAAAAACATTGATGATAATATTTTACGTTGTTCCCACTAGGTTGCATATACTTTTTTCGTTCCAATAGCTGTAAAAATCGTATAAATTTAAAAATTTAATGTGGAATTTTCTTTTTTCAGACTGAAGAAATACAAAATAAGGATAGAAAAATGTGCATAGGATATTTTTACTCACTCTGCCACTCGGTTGGCTACCATTTTTCTGAATCAATGGGAAGTATCGGAAGCTCCAGCTCATGAAGAGATTGCTCCTGATTATTACATTATCTAGTGATAAATTAAGTGGGGCGAGTACGTGGGAGATAAGATAGGCATGTTAAGGATTGAGAGCAGCCTTTTTACCTTGGTCTCGGAATCGCCGACTACCAAATGACAATTACTAGGTGCAAAACATTCTTCTTCAAGCGCACATCGATAGTTTGGTGGAAGAGCTCATGTAGAATAAGGATGTCAGATAGTAAGTAAGTCTATCCAAAAACATATTTCATAGATAATATTTTTTATAGAACAAAAGTACGTGATACTTATTATTTTAAAATTATTGTTTAACTAGATTTTGGACCCGTGTGTTCGCACGAATATGTAATAAATTAATTTTTTTTAAATAATTTTAATTTTAAATAAGTATTTAGTAACAATTATTCACAACTATATCTTCGTATATAGTAGTATTATGTACGTGTTTAGAAACCATAATTGCCATAGTAATAGTTGAAAAATTTATAAACAAAAACCAAAAGGGAAAAATTACATAATGGAGTTATAACTTGTTAAAGTGAACAGCTACGGAACTTAAATTTTTTTTTTTTTTTAAAAAAATCCTAAACTGAGTTTGGGCAAAGGAAGGGCACTAAATTGAAAAACAAATGTACCACCTGCCCAGATAGAAAAGGATGTACCAATTGATCAAAATAAAAATCCATACAAATTCAACACTTTGAACAATTCATATGAGGTCATGCTTCAGTTAGTAAATTCTCTAAAAATTTTGCATATTCATTGCAAAAAGCATAAATTTGCTATTGGTTTTATATAAATAAAATTGTCATCAACTTTTGACAAATATGAATGTAAATAAAATTGTCATCACTTCCCTAACTATATATATGTCTACTATACCTTCTACCAATATGAATGTAAAATAAAAAGAAATAGCTTTGGCAACCACTGGAAGAATGATTTTTTTTTTTTGTAACAAAGCTGAAGAGTCATAAATAAACCCTAAACCTAATGGGTTTGGGCCAGCTATCGTGGAGGCTAAGTCACTGCCTAAACCTATTACGACTAGGTTTAAGGAAATAGGTAACACCACCTCTATATAAAGAGATGGTGTCTCTCCCATAATTCATATTTTCTACAGCTCAAACACACGCACAACTACCTATTTCTCTATTATCTCTATTCCCTTATTGACTTAAGGATCGAAGAGTCTACTCTTAGGAGACACCCGAGGTTCTGTCATGCAGATTTTAGGCCGTCCGCCGCCGCCTAGATCATCGTTTGTCCTAAGGCACGGTACAAATCCAGGCTGCATCAAGTGGCACGCTCGGTGGGACCGATTTGTTTGGTCTTCACAACCAAATAAATTTTTTGAAAAGAAGTCGAATTAGTTGGTTCTTCTTGGTGTCTCAATTCGGACCTGAAAGCAAAGATCAAGAAATAGAAATTTTTTGTAAAGCTGCCAATCGTCGACTTCTAAGTCAACCTCCTCCAATCGACGACAATCCTGTCAACTTCCTTGTCAAGTTACTCTAGCCGACGAAGAGGCCGACGATACTGCTGTCGACTTCCATGCCGACCTAAACAACCCGACAAATAAGCTGACAAAGGGCAGAGGATCAACCAAGAAGAATTTCAGCAATTTTAGAAAATTTAAAATTTAGCCCCTATACTTTTTATCTTATGGTTGATTAACCCTAATACTTTTACAATTTTACAAATAAGCTCTCAAGCCCTTCGAACCAAGGGGCAATTTCAAAGATTGAAGTTTTGAGAGATACATCTTCTCGAATGAGCAACCATCCTTCGAGTACCATGCTACTACTCTAAGTGTTCGAGAAGATGTATCTCAAATTTTATCTACTCAACTACTACCTTCTCGGAATCGAGGTAACACCTTCTTGAATAATCAATTTATCTTGAGATCGTGGTACTTCTCAAACCTTGTCATTATTATATGCTTCTGGAACATAAGTTCGTATATCACTGACATCATAATTCTCGTATATCACTGACATCATAATTCTTGCTATAAGCATATTATTCATGTCATATACAAATATTTTTTTTAAGGACGATCAAAGGAATTCTTCAAATTACTAACCCTCGTGGGAAAACCCTATCACCCTTACTCGGGGCACAAACGGGGACATACCCTTGGGGCAAGGAATTTGAGTTATCATCCTAACATCATCTGCTTGAATTGATATTCTTTACGAGCATCATATTACTATATGTCATTCCTTTATTATTATTACAATATCTTTGTCGAGTTTAATGGTAAGATCCACAAGCTCGAGTCCCTCGAGTTCAATCTTCTAGAATTCCTTATGCACCATGTTCTTGGAGAAGACCACCACCTATCGACCATTGTCCTTCCAAGGACCTCCCTCTATCGATCATTGTCTTCTCGAGAACCCTTCTCCAGCGACTACTCATCCATTCGAGGACCATCCTCTCACGGACCATTGTCTCTCACAGAGGCCGTCTTTTTATAGACCAATGTCCTCCCGAAGATCGTCCTTTGAAAAGACATTCCATTGTCGACCACTGTCCTTTTGAGGACCATCCCTTGTCGACCTTTGTTTTTCCAAGGACCCCGTCATCGTCGACCCTTGTCCTCTCGAGGACCTTCTTCTGTCGACCATCACCCTTTTTTTCATCTTGTAGGAACATCATGTTCAAGAACTGGGGCAACATTACAGAAGTCGAGAAGCCGTCAACACTCCAGCCTCGTTCTTATAGCAACCCATATTCTTCTTATCAAGCCTCGAGAATGTGGCTAGCTAAGGGCACTTGACGAGTCATAAATAAATCCTAACCCATTAAGCCGGCTACCTTGGAGACTAAGTCACTGCCTAAACCTATTACGACTAGGTTTAAGGAAACAGGTAACACCACCTCTATAAAAAGAGATGGTGCCTTTTCCATAATTCATATCTTCTACAGCTCAAACACACGCACAACTACCTATTTCTCTATTATCTCTATTCCCTTATTGACTTAAGGATCGAAGAGTCTACTCTTAGGAGACACCCGAGGTTCTGTCATGCAGATTTTAGGCCGTCCGCCGCCGCCTAGATCATCGTCTGTCCTAAGGCACGGTACAAATCCAGGCTTCGTCAAGAGCGAAACTCCCAAAAAGAGATGAAGTTATGCAACAACAAAAATTGGTTTTTTTTTTTTTCCGGATTTTGTTGTAATTCATGACCCTTTTTGTTCTTACATTTCGGAATCAATCACTTTGAAAGAAATAATGAATAACCTTTTCTGTTACTGCCACATCAAAAATAATAAGAGTGAATTACTTGGGTTTCTTCCCTGATGCCCGATTGACAAGAAGAAACGTCTATCATTGAGTTGAGAGGGTGGCAAAGGAACATTTTTTAAACAGTTTCGATGAAAAGAAACCTCATCAATCATAATCTTACAACATCTGCACCTGATTAATAAATGATGTCGATCCGATTGATATTCCTTTGCCCGGAGAAGTTCACTCAGTTCCCCCAAACAATGCCGACTGAAAGTAGTAATCAGAATCTAGAATAATATTACCGGAGACTACTGTCACATAACATAAACCTCAATTTGTATACAAATCTATCATACATTCAAAGAGACCACTAATTTTGAATCTAAATTCTAAACACTTAAACTGGGGTCAGGATTTACCTAAGGCGGCGATTTGCTGCTGTCAACTTCGAGAAAGATGGTCTTTCCTGTTGTTTCTGCTTGTTGTGAGAAACAACGAATGAGTCTGAGTAGTCTAAAAATATTGGTTTATCTTCATCATGGATTCGATTTTTGTGAATTCGTTTATTTTCACAGTGGGTTTTAGGATTGTGGAGGGATTTATAATAATGATGGAGTTGGAGAGGATCGTGGCAGTTTGGAATTTGGATAGGAGGCAATAACTGTATTATCATATTTACAGACGGTAACTAATTAAAGGAAATTCATTAATTTATTGAGTTTTAGATTTTTAAGGAGAGACAAAATTCCTGTTTGTAACACTCTTTTTTGGGGAAATTTGGTAAGGAGACTTTTAAGAAAATAAGGACACTTGAAATATAGAAGAAAAGTGTTTTTTGTTACAATAGGGTTATAGATTTGTTGACAATAATCGTTTTGGAAACTAAAGAGCATTTCTTAAGAATTTTAACTGCGTATGTGTATTTGAACTATTTAAGGAAGTGGAACGCATTAGTATAGACTGTCCTCTTTTGCTTGAGAAAGCCTTCTAAAGTCAGAAACGGCTATGTGTTGCATTTGGTTTCGTAGGTATATTCTCGGTTTTGAAAAAAAAAATAAATTAATTTTTATAATATATTTAATTTACAAAGGAAAATATCATAAAAATAGATCTGAGACACATCTATTTTGATTGCAAAAATAACAAGGGAAATATGGATGTCATCTGAGCTTGGGAGCAAAATTTACCAATCAAACCATGCAGACACCAAATGCCGCGCGTCTTACGCACCTCATCTCTGCACTCCCGGCAAAGTATCTGAGCTTGTTAGCCTCGATCTCATACTACATATGGTTGGCTTGAAACTCACTAGTATTCGAGAACCATGAATTTCGGGCTCCCTCGATACTGAGAATGAGTAGATCACTGCTGGATGCTTGGAATGAAGCCCAACTACACCATTTCCTTGTACCAAAAGCAAAGAAAAAAACCAGAAAATTCCCTCACCTTTCTGAATGGTACCGGCAACTTCTTTGATGGGGGAACAAAAAAAGCAATGAAGACTTCGTCCATAGGAATCTAGATTTGGAACTCAACTTCCGGCTTTGTCGGTTCTTTTATATGCTAAAACCTTCGGGGGTTTATTCTCACCAAAAGTGGCTGAATCTATGGCCGCTCGGGAAGCAGTTGGACTAGCAATTGCAGAATGGGAATCAGTCAATTCACCTTAATTGGTGACTCATCTGTGACTATCCACAAACTAATTTTTGACGACACAGACTTGTCAGATTGACGTCTCATTATATCAGACACCAAAGCAGAAGCGGAGGGAAGGGGGGCCAGCCAGTGCAACTGCGCCCCCTCCAATTTTAATTTTTTTTTATAGGAATTATGAATGGTTAGCTTAAAAAAAATATATGATATAATTTTAGCACTCTCTTCGAATTATTTTTAGTAATATTTATAAAAATTAAAACATTATTTTGCGAATATAAAATATATATTACACCTTGTTATACTCTTTTAGTTAATTAAAAAAATAAAATAGAAAAAGTTTGTCAAGAAATATACATATTTTTTTATTTCTTTTGTTTTAATTTTTGAATAACCAAGAAGAAAATGATAGTCACTATAATGAATTGCGTCTCTTCATAAAAAAAAAAAAATTAATAACAAAATCGGGCCAGTTGGCCCAACTTTCCTTTTTTCCCCCTTGAAATAAATCTCACGAGTCGGGTCTCTTGCAAGTCGGGTTCGGTCGATGGGTCAATTGGAGGTTCAATTAGGGCGAGCATGCGACGTCGTATCCGGAAAATTGGGGACGAAGTTAAAGGAAATTGCTGCAAAACTTCCTTCAAACATGAGGACAAAAGAGTTTAGCTGGAATTACCGTTGCTGCTGCATTTTTGTGCTTTCTTCTTGTTTTATTTTTAAATTATCTAATTACAGTAGATGAGTTGAGATGGAATCCTTTATATGCTATACAAATGCTCCTGATGAAGACATTGAGAACATTAATGAAATATCTCATCTCACTCTTTTCTTAAAACCCTAGCCGCCTCTCTCTGGTTTCTTTTTTTTTTTTTCTGAATTCACCTTCTCCTTTGCTCCTCAATTCTTCTCCTTTCCTCTGAAATCTGAATTCTGAAACTCTGTTTCTGATCATAACATGACAATTGGTATCCCAGAGCCTAGAATCCTCTGACTTTGTGGGTAAACAATCATGTCAACGGTTACAAGATCCCAATCCACTGCCGCCTTGGAAGAACAAGCAAAGAGACTGGATTCAGTCGAAAATGAGATTAAAGAAATGAACCACCGGTTGGATGGTATACAGGAGATGAAGGAGCAGATTAAATTGTTGGCTGATGCCGTTCAATCAATCCAAATCACTCTGAAAGGGAAGTTTATTGAAGAGGGACAGAGCTCTAGACCACCGGAAAAACAATCCCTTCTGGGCCAACCGGAGGCACAGTTCAAAATTCAGACCGATGACTCCTATTCAACCCTGATTAGAGTCAACGTGCAACAGAGAAACCCTGTTCCAGCCGGAGAGCAAATTCCAGTTAGAGAAGGTGGGGATAGAGCACCCATAGTGCTACAGCCAAGGATTGAGCTTGCAGCATTTAAAGGAGATAGTCCAAGAAACTGGCTTAGAAAATGCCAAAAATTCTTTAATCTTCACAACATCAGGGAAGATCTCAAGGTGGGAACAACAAAACTGTATCTGACCGGAAAGGCAGAGACTTGGTATGAGGGATATAATCCAAACGGTGCAAGGTTGAATTGGGAAGCGTTCAGTGAAGCAGTAATCAAAAGGTTCGAATTAAGGGGTGAAAAGGACGAGTTTGAGCAATTTAACAAACTCCAGCAGTTGGGAAACGTCCAGGAATATATCGATCAATTTGAAGAGTTGAAAATACAGGTGATGAGGAAGGATAACAGATTGCCTGAGTCTTATTTCATGTCCAGTTTCATGAGTGGCCTGAAAGAGGAGCTTAAACTGGCGATTCGCGCAAGGAAACCACATGATTTGTCAACTCTCATGGATGTTGCAATCCTTCAGGAACAGGAGCTGGATTTTCAAGTCAAAAGGAACAGGAACGTGTCAAATCAACCTCAGAAATTCCCTGCAAATCTGGGAAGGAAACAAACTCCGCAGTTGGCATGGAAAGGTTATGATAAAACAGCTCCCTTTAACACTTTTAAGAAGATT
The DNA here is from genome assembly GCA_949775105.1 of Oldenlandia corymbosa var. corymbosa. Taxonomy (NCBI): domain Eukaryota; kingdom Viridiplantae; phylum Streptophyta; class Magnoliopsida; order Gentianales; family Rubiaceae; genus Oldenlandia; species Oldenlandia corymbosa. Next base: position 7,313,555 of record OX459123.1, read on the forward strand.
ACCCTGCAAGAAGTTCAATATTGCAGAAATCATAGTTTATGTTTTAAGTGTGGAGAAAAGTACACCCCAGGGCACCATTGTGCGAAAGCATATTACATTTTGGCGGAGGAAGAGGAATTAAAAGACACGGACCTTGAAATTTATGAGTTAGAAGAGGATGAAATTATTACTAAAGGTGTTAAAAGGATATATCTGAATGCATTGGCTGGGGGAAACGAGAAGAAATAAATCATTGTCAGGGGAAAAGTAAATGGAAGATGGATTAACATTCTCTTAGACACAGGGAGCAGTGATAGCGTCATTGATTGCAACTTAGTAAGATCGTTATCCTTGCATTTTCAGCAATGCCAACCATTTATAATCACGATGGCCAATGGCTCCCGGATTCAAGGATCACTGATGTGTCCAGCCGTATCTTGGGACATCCATCAGTTTAGTTTTACCTTTGATTTCAGAATTATGAACTTGGGTAGCCTAGAACTCATCTTGGGGGTGGATTGGATGGCGCATTTCAGTGAGGTTGCTTTCGATTATCCAAGGGGAAGGATAAATCTGACAGAGGGAGATAGAATGTACACCCTTTATGGAGAGGGCGAAGATCCAACGTTGAACATGGAGAAAGGAGAAGACATCCGGGATTACTTAGAGATAAAGAAAAGGAGCATGATGTGTAAGGCATTCACAGTCCGTAATGAGGAAGAGAAGAAGCTGGAACCGGAGGAAATTCCCATGCCTAAGGAGTTACTGAAGTTGCTGGAAAATTTTGAAGAGGTCTTTAAAGCCCCTCACGCCATGCCACCTGAAAGAGAAATCGAGCATTGTATAGAATTGAAGTTGGGAGCTCAGCCCTTCAAGGTGAAACTGTATCGATACCCTCATTCCCACAAAGACGAAATAGAGAAATAGGTGGCCGAAATGCTGGAAAATAAGATCATTCAATACAGCTCAAGTCCCTATTCGTCCCCTGTACTTCTAGTTAAAAAGAAGGACGGAGAGTGGAGGTTTTGTGTCGATTACAGGAGATTGAATGAGCTGAAAATTAAAGATCGTTATCCTATCCCGGTGATAGAGGAGTTGCTGGATGAATTAAAAGGCTCATGTTATTATTCGAAGCTTGACTTGAGATCCGGGTATTTTCAGATTCGAATGCGAAAGGAAGACATCCCTAAGACGGCCTTTCAAACGCATCATGGCCACTACGAGTTTCTCGTGATGCCGCTCGGGCTTACTAACGCCCCGGCTACCTTCCAGTCATTGATGAATCGCCTTTTCAAAGAGTTGATCAGGAAGTGAGTCTTAGTCTTCTTCGACGACATCTTGGTGTATAGTGCTACTTGGGAGGCGCATATAGAACACCTTAAACAGGTTCTCCAAATCTTGTATGAGAATCAATTATATGCAAAGATGTCAAAATGCTTGTTTGCTAGAGAGAGCATAGCATATCTTGGTCATGTAATCTCGGCTGCAGGAGTGAGTATGGATCAAGAAAAGGTTTCGTGCATAGTAGAATGGCCGACACCAAAAACAGTAAAGGAGCTAAGAGGTTTCTTGGGTCTCACCGGCTATTACCTTAGATTCATCAAGGATTACGGGACGATTGGAAAGCCCCACACAAAACTTCTTAAGAAAGATGGGTTTCAGTGGGGAGTTGCAGCAGACCAAGCCTTTGAGCAACTTAAAGTGGCCATAACCTCAGCTCCGGTACTAAGCTTCCGGATTTCTCAAAACCATTCGTAATCAAAACTGATGCCTGTAATCAGGGTATGGGGGCTGTCTTGATGCAGGAAAACCACCCCATTGCATTTCCGAGTGAAGCATTTAGCCCGAGGAATCAAGGACTTTCAGTGTATGAAAAAGAGTTGCTCACGGTGGTTATGGCTGTGACTAAGTGGAAACACTATGTAGAAGGGCACCACTTTGTTCTAAGGACCGATCATCAGGCCTTGAAACACCTTCTAGGACAGAAATTAACAACCAGCATGCAACACAAGTGGCTAGCTCGCCTCTTAGGGCTTGACTATGAAATCTGTTACAAAAAGGGGAGTGACAACTGGGTGGTTGATTCCCTTTCCAGGCTGCATGAACAAGGGATGGAAAGAGTTGACAAGCAAGGCTGTAACTAAAGTGCACCCAAAGTGGATGGATGAAGTCGAGATGAGTTATCAGAATAATGCAATGGCCCAGGAATTGATAGCAAAAACAACTCTAGGGCAGGATGAGAACTCCAACTATCAGTTCATCATGGGGATATTGAAGAAAAGGGATAAGATATACCTTGGCAGATCTAATGGCATTCGACAGAAGGTTATGGAAACCATGCATTCTTCAACATTGGGGGGTCACTCAGGACAAGCTGCCACCTTCAAGTGAGTAAATTCCATCTTTTACTTGCCATCTTTAAAATCTGATGTAGAAGAAGTGGTAAGGAGTTGTGAAGTCTGCCAGAGAAGCAAGAGCGAACATGTTTTATATCCCGGGTTATTGCAACCATTAAGCATCCTGCAACAAGCTTGGAGACACATAAGCATGGATTTTATCAAAAGGTTGCCCATCTCATTGCAAAGAAACGACACAATCCTAGTAGTGATAGATCGACTCACCAAATATAGCCATTTCTTTGCGCTATCTCATCCATTTTCAGCAACAACCATTGCAGAACTTTTTCTCAAGGAAGTGTATAAACTACATGGTCTCCCGGAATCCATAGTGAGCGACCGAGATAAAATCTTCACCAGTCTGTTTTGGCAAGAGTTATTGAAGTTACTGAAGGTTCAATTATGTATGAGCACCTCGTATCACCCTCAAACCGACGGGCAGACAGAGCGAGTAAACCAATGTCTGGAAACATATCTTCGATGTTTTGCAAGTAACAAACCTTCCACTTGGTGTTTCTGGCTACCCTTAGCTGAATGGTGGTATAATACCACACATCACAGCAGTATAAACATGACTCCCTACGAAGCACTGTACGGATTTAAGCTGGTACACGTTCCTTTGGGTCCTTATGAGAATGTGATTGTGCTAGTAGCTGAGGGCATGTAAGTGCAAAGGCAGTTGGTTTCTCGAATTCTCCAGGAAAAACTCAGTAAACCTCAAGCTCGCATGAAGTTTTATGCCGACAGAAACCGGACTGAACGAATTCTGAATGTAGGCGACTGGGTATATTTGAAACTGCAACCATACTGGCAACAGACAGCAGAAATCAGGAACACCCTCAAATTGATGCATAGGTTCTTTGGACCTTATGAAATCTTGGAGAAGATTGGTAATGTCGCGTATCGCCTCAAAATGCCTGATCATTCCCGAATCCACCCTATTTTTCATGTCTCCCTCCTTAAGAAACATGTTAGCAACCGACCGGTGAGCTCCACAGCTCCTCCAAGTTTTGAGCTCCAAGATGAAAACACCTTAAAACCGGTAGCAGTGTTACAACGAAGAAGCATCAAGCGAGATCAATAGCTGGTGATACAGTGGCTCATTAAATGGAAGGATTTGGAGTTGGAAGATGCCTCCTGGGAAGACAAAGATTTCATTGCTAAGCAGTTTCCTAATTTTAAAGCTTGAGGACAAGCTTCTTCTTAAGCAGTGGGGAATGTCACGAGCCGGGTCTCTTGCTAGTCGGGTTCGGTCGATGGGTCAATTGGAGGTTCAATTAGGGCGAGCATGCGACGTCGTATCCGGAAAATTGGGGACGAAGTTAAAGGAAATTGCTGCCAAACTTCCTTCAAACATGAGGACAAAAGAGTTTAGCCGGAATTACCGTTGCTGCTGCATTTTTGTTCTTTCTTCTTGTTTTATTTTTTAATTATCTAATTACAGCAGATGAGGTGAGATGGAATCCTTTATATGCTGTACGAATGCTCCTGATGAAGGCATTGAGAACATTAATGAAATATCTCATCTCACTCTTTTCTTAAAACCCTAGCCGCCTCTCTTTTTTTTTTTTTTTTTTCTGAATTCACCTTCTTCTTTGCTCCTCAATTCTTCTCCTTTCCTCTGAAATCTGAATTCTGAAACTCTGTTTCCGATCATAACGTGACAATAAACTAGGTTAAGCCATTTTTTGCTTACATTTTGGCCCGTGACAAGTTATGAGATTAAAATTTTAATTTTTTAACTTGTCAATTTTTGAATTTTATTCTTCATTGTCCTATTCATAACTAAATACATATGTATTCGTAAATATAAGTTTTTAACACTATGTAAACAATATATTTTTGAAACTACAAAATAAATATTAATGTAAAATATTGTAAATTTTTTACTATCCTCTTGATGGTACATGATATTTTTTATTTGTAAAATATAAGTAACATATCACTTAAAAATAAAGCTGAACTCTTTAGTAATATGATTTTCCGTTTTAAAAAGTCTATAAAATGTTAACGAAACAAAACTAATTAACTTGTTATACAAGTTATTTCAATTTTAAAAAAATGATATTTTAGCGATTTTTAATATTAGATATCGTTTTAACATTTAATACACGTTAGGAAAAAATTACCTCCAATTTTGTTCTTTAATTTCCAGAACCCAGATTACTTCTTTCAAAACTCTGTCTTTCTTTCAATTTTAGTACGAAATCCGAGATGAAGAAATGGGCCCTTGATCCCCTGGACACTTGATTTTTTTCATAATGAATCTCACTGTAATCACTGATAATATTTTCTGGCTCTATGCACAGGTACTCCACATCCATTAAGAGTGCTTGCATTGAACATAAACCAGTATTGAATAAAAAAAAATCTGTATGAAAGCAACCTGTTGAATAAAAAAAATCCTAAGAAATGAACAAAAGCTTTAAAGGAATGAAACAGAGAGATATACTTGATTATTTTGAACTGTTTACTGTCATGCAGTTTAAATAAAACAATATTTAACAAATCCAGTATAAAATTTAGGATATGAATCATTTAGGATAATTTGGGCTCTATTTGAACTTTCATTATCAGATCATTTATTTTAAAAGGTTGTTGCACAAAGTTAAATAAAGTTATCTTCAATGGTTAAGATACACTGTAATCACGGTTAAATTCTTTTTTTTTTTTTACTTCCAACTTAAGTGACCTTCCAATTTCATGCCAAGTAAACTATTTTCATCATGTAATTATAAATATAGATTATTATTATTATTATTATTACTATTATTATTATTATTATTATTATTATTATTATTATTTATTTATTGAAAAAAGAAGAAGGAGAAGAAGTAGAAGAAGTAAAACAGCAAGTACGTAATACTAGGAAATTTGTTGTATAGATGGTATATATATGTAAGGCTTTATTAGGTGTTACATAAATACATGTCTTTATCTGTTCAAAATAATTGTCTAATTTATTGTAAAATACTCATTTTCTAATAGAGGGAGCAAATTTTACGATCCTTTGTCAAATTAACATCAAAATTTTTTTTATTGACATAGTACGACCACTTAACCTATTACATAACTCTTGTATGCTTTTTTCTGCTCTGTTAATATAAACTCTCTTGTATTCTGTAACAAGACAAAGAAAAACGTCGTTTATAGAATCTAACCTTCTTCATCATTAGAATATTTGGGTTTTGCCAATTGCGCAAGGCCACTTTCCCTGGAAGTAACTTTCTTAAATCCATCATCCATCCATCTTTCTGGGAACATAAATATTCATTATATTGTCTATTCATTTTCTTGGATTTGCTCTATGAGAAACCTGAATAAAGCGCAAGGGTTCGTTCATCAATTTAAAAATATATGTCTTGCGGCTGCTAAGTGTAATTCCCACTTGTAGTTTCATCAAAGTAAGTAGGGGAATGATAGGCAATTAATGCTAATAGATTAGCAAATGCAACTTTATAATTGGCCTTAGGTGTTATCTATTGTGTAGTTTATATTCTCTGTCTCAAAAAAAAAAAAAAATATTGAGTTTTCAAATATGTATTAAAAATAATATAAATCTCAAAATTAATGTAAATTATATTTATGAGACAAACAAAAGTAATTTATATATTTGGTTTAGAGAGAGAAATAGATTAACTTGTACAACATATAAACTTCACAATATAAAACTGTGAAAATGACGTACATGCTCCACCAATTTGTTAAGCATGACCTGAGGTTTGTTGACGTAATAACTAAGAGTGATGATATGTAGGAAAAATTTGACAAGAAAATTTATAAGAAATGAGATGGACGAATATTAAGTATCCCCTAATTTTTGAAAGCATGAAACCCTGAAGGAAAGATATGAATATAGACAGTTATAATTCATTTTAGTTAAAATTTTCTGTAATATTTTCCTACAGGGATTATTATTCCATAAGTAATATCTATACAGTGTCAGTATGTCATACAATTGTAAATGCAAAATAAAAATATTCAAATAAGTAGTTTTTCAGTGTTATAAAGACAGTTCACTTTGTTACATTTCAAATAATACAACAAAATGGATTATTTTTCTGAAATAGAAAAATTGTTATTATTACTATTATTATTATTATTATTATTATTATTTTATAGAGTCAAATTATTCTCTTTTTGCAAAACAAATTGAGTTTAGAGATGGGAAGGTTTAGTTAGAAGAAGGAATAATAATAATAATAAAAAAAGAATTTGGACGGATAGTAGCAGTGCTTCAAAAGCCACTGAGTATAGAAATCCCCATTTTTACTGTAGTTATATTGTAGTTTCGGTTTTGGTTTTGGTTCTATCTTTTCAATGAAATTAATTTTTTTTAAAAAAATTGCATCTAAAAGTTCGTTTTTAGTATTTTAATATCCGATCCAAATCACTTATGCATTTCAAAATTGATACTTTTTTTTTTCAAAATGATTGTTTAGTATGTTGTGCTAACATAATATAAATGGGAAAAACAGTGGGATGGAGTGAGTAGATTGATATTGCTGCTTAACTTTTTGATTTCGTAAAATTATTCGAACAATTTTTTTTAACAAAAAAAAATCAAAAGTATGAAGCCAAGTGCCCCAAAACAAACAGGAAAAAAAATACTAGTAATATTGAGCGATTATTACATTTAGTTATGCAAGAAATCCACTTCCATCAAATTGTATACACATAAGTATACTCATTTACCCTTTAAAAAAAGTATACTCATTTATGGTCAGGAAATGAGTAGGACTGGGAAACATTCTCAATGGCGTTATATAATTACAGCTTTACATATTCGATGATGATAAAGGGGCATTGTGGCAACTTTAATTTTTATGTCAATTTAATTATAACATGTAATTGATGTATGCCTTTCTTTTCCGCTGGAAACTAAACAAAATTACACGATTTATTATGAAAATAAGATAATCTACAATTTCTCTTTTTTGGATTTATTATGCAAACATAAAATTTTAAACGATAGAACCCAAAAAAATTTTGCCACATTTTTGGATAATAAAGTCATACAGACAAATGATAATAAGAAAAAAAAAAGAATGACAAATAAATCCACCAAGAAAAATAAATTTCTACCGCAACTAAATGGAGATCACCCATTCATAGTCATTGGCATATCACGAACCATATATAATACAAAAATTGTCAATTATTAGTGACGATTTTCAGGTTATACGTGTTTAGTGATTTCACCAGAGTTCGAGAGAATAATTGTAATTTAATAAATAAAAAAAAAAGAGACTTTGGCGCGTTACTTGAGAATGGTATGATCTTTTTTTTTTTTTTTTTCACACTGTAAAGGTGTGGTAGGTGAATTAACATTTGATATTGTTCTTGCTTGAGTCAATCAAATGGTTGGGATGTGTCACCTAAGTTGGTGGAGAAAAGTGTGTGCAAACAATTATAAAGTGTAGGAAATGGATGGATTACTAATGATGAAAACTCTCACAAAATTGTGGAACAAGATATATCAATTCCTTCATTCCTTTCCCCAAAATTCATAACCATAAGACCAAGTTCTTCTTTGAGAAGAAAACTGCGTAAATGCCTCACTATTAGACTCTCTATATAGCCAAGATTCGATATTTTTGTCTCCCTGTTTTTGCTTACTTCTTTCCACCTTATTCCTCATTTTTATGCAAACAGTTGGTCAGAGACTCAGATCAGATTTTATGACCACTTCCCCTTTCTATTTTCTTCAAAGAAACACCCTTCAATTTGTTTATAAATAGCATTATTTTTACATCAACTATTTCATTAACTCTATTAATACATTTGCACACTGTTCCATTCCTTAAATCATCATATACAAAACCTCTTCATACATTCCCAAAAAAATGGCTTCTTCATCAATGCTAATCCTTCTTGCATCACTAACCATAGTGTTGTTTGTTTCGCCAACGGTCGGAACATCAAGAAATTCAGCAGGATTACTCGGGAAAAAAGATGCACAAACAGCAGGATTCCGAGTCACGTTAAAACACGTTGATGCTGAAGCTGTCGCGTCCAGCAATTTCACGAAATTCGAGCTCTTAAAACGTGCGATGAATCGAGGAAAGAAAAGGGTGGCCAGGCTGAACCAAATGGTTTTAGCCGCCACCGATACATCAGGCAGTCCTGATGGTGATCTCAAGTCTCCGATTCACGCTGGAAACGGCGAGTTCCTGATGGAAATAGGCATCGGAACCCCGACGACGACTTATTCCGCTATATTGGACACCGGGAGCGACTTAATCTGGACGCAATGCAAGCCGTGTACTCAGTGTTTCGACCAAACTACTCCCATATTTGATCCCAAGAAATCGTCGACTTATTCGTCGATCTCGTGCTCCAGCGACTTATGTAGAGCGCTTCCAATGTCTTCCTGTGGGAGCGACGGATGTGAATATCTCTACAGTTATGGAGATTATTCCTCCACACAGGGAATCATGGGCAAAGAAACGTTCTCATTCGGTGATGTTTCCGTCCCGAATATCGGATTCGGCTGCGGGGAAGACAACCAAGGTAGCGGTTTTAGCCAAGGCGCGGGGCTAGTTGGATTAGGCCGTGGTCCTTTATCACTTGTTTCTCAGCTTGATGAGCCCAAATTCTCTTACTGTTTGACCTCCATCGACGATACCAAGACCAGCACTCTTCTTATGGGTTCATTGGCTGGTTTGAACAAAACCGGAAACTCCGCGGTTCAAACGACGCCTTTAGTTGTGAATCCATCGCAGCCGTCGTTTTATTACCTTTCACTCCAAGGAATTACGGTTGGTGACACTAAATTACCCATCAAGAAATCAGCCTTTGCACTCAAAAGCGACGGAAGTGGAGGTATGATTATTGATTCCGGGACGACGATTACGTATTTGGAAGAAAGCGCGTTTGATGAGGTGAAGAAAGCGTTTACGTCGGAAATGAATCTTCCGGTGGATAATTCCGGCACGGCGGGGCTGGACTTATGCTTTAAGTTGCCGTCGGGAGCTACGAATATCGACGTCCCGAAATTGATCTTCCATTTTGATGGCGCTGACGTGGATTTACCGGCGGAGAATTACATCATTGCGGATTCGGGTGTGGGTTTGGCTTGCTTGGCGATGGGGAGTTCAAGTGGGATGTCCATATTTGGAAATGTTCAACAGCAGAATTACCTTCTGCTTCATGATCTGAAGAAGGAGACTTTGTCATTCCTTCCAACTCAATGCAACCAGTTGTAATTAGTTTAATTTTGATTTGTTTATCTCCAATTTGCAATTATGATCAATTTGTATCCATTAATTGTTTGTGTGGCCGAAAGTGATTTTCTTACTTTGGCACTCCTAATCATTTATAAGCTCAATGATATTACAATAAATTGGGTTTGTACCACACACATAAGTAAGTGGAAGAAGCAATTTCGATTGAGGTCATCTCTCCACTCATGTATTTGGAGTATTGGATTAATTTTTGGCCGAACTTTCGTTAAAATTACTAGAAATGATTGACAAAAGTTTGAAAGATCACTTCATATCGTTTCCCTTACGTTTCTTAACATTATGAGCAAAACAAAGTTAGCAATAAGTTATCTTATATCAACTAAAAACTAGAATGAATCTATTTAGATATTTACACTAAAAATTACGATTCAACTTATTTAGGATCTTCTGTTTTATTAATTTAGAAATTATTGTCCCGTAATCTTTTGTTTGTCAGTAGATTCGGGTATTATGATCCGATGTTATAATTTGAGAGAATTAATTCTATTATATGATTCCCATAGTAAATTAATGAGGAGATTGGAACAGGTTATCCGTGTTCTTACGTTAAATCTACTTACCACCTACAAGTTGCAGTTTTGATGAAACATATTTTCATGGACTTTGATAAAGAATTGAGTAAAATTTTGATCTAGTTCCCTACGAAGAATAATTAGCAACTCATACGATAAAACACTAGTTTAATGGTTTATATCATATGATGATCTCACTCTCTACTTGGTAAGATGCAATGCACTAGAGTGTTCCAAGAAAAATTAATATGCGTTTAGCTAGCTTTTGCGAAGACTTCATTTTTCTTCTCTATGCCAACGTCGCTATGAATTAATTTTAATACGTGTATTATGTCATGGTGTTTTATATCTTCATTTAAATTCTATTTCTCTGTTTTAAAATAATATTTAATCCATAAAATAATGTTACAAAGAAATTTTTTTTGAAATAAAAATTATCTTAGGATAAAAAGTGCATGTCATTTTCCAACTTTTGATAGCTACAAAGATATGACCTGCAATCTAACATATAGATTATGTCATGATGATATGTTCCTTGAATAAGAAATTGGGTCATAATGACATTACTCCCCAACTCTTAGTTGAAAAAATACGGTTGCTCAACTGCCTAACCCACCTTGAGAATGCCATTACTAAACGCCAAAAAAAGCACCCTAATTTTATATATTGGTTTAATCACCATATACAATTTAATAAAAACGAAGAATATTGTACTTATTAATTCTTTTTTTTTTAAAAAAAATTTCCGTTTGAGTCTTGAGAAGGTGAGAATTTAAAGTTTATGAATTTTGAATTTGAAGTTTTGAATAGGAAAGCCCTCATAGAGCACATTCCAAAGGGGCTCACCAAAGGGCTTACACCTTGAGTCTCTATCCAGTATACCTGGGACCATCATACTCCCCTTCCTTTTTTTTATACTATAGTCCTTACTATACTTTTTTTCACTTTTCTAAATAACATCCTATAATTTACATATTTAGTCCCTTTGATTTTTTTTTCTCTCCTTTAAAAAATATCTCTAATCTTTAAACGACCATATCTCTCAGTCCGTGAAGAATTAGAAAACGGGTTACACATGAATTTTATTGTATTCGTCGAGATCTATCCAACAAGATCCATGTCGAATATTTTTTTTGAGTTTAAAAATGACTAAATTTCGAAGGGCAGAATAAGATGGATATCTAGTTTAGAAAGATGGATAACCCAATTCATTTTAAATTGGTTATCCTTTGTGTTTATACTGATTATCCAACCAGTTTGAACTGGTTATCCAACTTGTTTGTACTGGATATCCACCCATTTGGTTTGTATGCCTGTCAAACTTGTTTGTAATGGATATCCCACTTGTTTGTACTGGATATCCATTTCGTTTGTACTGGATATCCAACTCGCTTGTATTGGATATCCATCCATTTGGTTTATATGCTTATCCAACTTGTTTTGTAGTTGTAATCCAACAGGTTTGTATGCATATCCAACTTGTTTGTGCTAGATATCCAACTCGCTTATACTAGATATCCAACTTGTTTGTACTGGATATCCATCCATTTGGTTTGTATGCCTATCCAACTTGTTTGTACTGGATATCCATCCATTTGGTTTGTATGCCTATCTAACTTGTTTATACGCACTAGATATTTATGCAACTTGTTTGTAGTAGATATCCATCCATTTGGTTTGTATGCCTATCCAACTTGTTTGTACTCCCTCCGTCCCATAATTATTGTCCAGTTTGGTTTTCATTTTTAGTTCAAATTGTACTAAAAGTCAAATCTCAAACTGGACAATAATTTTGGGACAGAGGGAGTAATGGATATCCCACTTGTTTGTACTTGATATCCATCCATTTGATTTTTTTTTTATTATTATTTTTTTGAAAAAAAGAAATGATTGTCAAACGCGTTTGTATTGATTATCCAACTGTTCTGTATAGATTATCCGACCATTTTTTTTCTCTACTATTTACGAAAATCCTTGTCCAGTTTTTTTGTACTGACTATCTAACCGTTTTGTATGCCTTATCTAATCGTTTTCACTGATTATCCAAACATAATTTCTCTTCTTTTTTTTTTCTTCTTTTGAGAAAAAATATGTCCAATGTGTTCATACTGATTATCCATCCGACTTCTCGGTGATTGATGGTTATCCGACTTTTTTTTTCCTTGCTCTTTTAATGAAAATGATTGTCCGATTTTTTTGTACTGGTTATCCAACCAGCTTGTACTACTTATCCAATTATTTTCAATGATTATCCAAATTGTTTGTAATGCTTATTCAAATATTTTATTTTTTATTCTTTTCTTCTTTTTTTTTGAAGATGAGTGAATGTAAAAAATATGACTGGATAACAAGTACAAACAAAATGGATAATCGGTCTAAACCAGTTGGATAGATCTCGTCGAGCACTATAAAATTCATATATAATTCATGTTCTAATTCTTTAACGGATCAAGAAATATATGTAATACAAGAATATCAATCTAAACTAAGTTGGTTATCCATCTTCTTTTTTTTTTTTCTTTTTTGAAAAGTAAATGTAAAATATATGATTGGATAAAACAAAAAATAGGTAATTAGTCCAAACCGGTTGGATAATCAGTATGAACACAACGGATAATCATTTTTCAGTTTATTCATTTATGCCCGTAAGATTTAAATGCATTTAAAGTTCAAGGAAATATTCAACAATGATCTTATCGGATAGATCTCGTCGAACACTATAAATTTCATATATAATTCGTGTTATAGTTCCTTACGGATCAAAAGATATAAGGAACACAACAATATGAATGTAAAATAAGTTGGTTATCCATCTTCTTAAACTAGATATCCAATGTGTTCATGCTGATTATCCAACTTCTTCGTGGTGGTTATCCAGTATTTTTTTTCCTTGCTCTTTTATGAAAATCATTGTCAAACATTTTTGTACTGATTATCCAATGTGTTGCACTGATTATCTAATTATTTTCTATTGATTATCCAAATTGTTTCCAATGCTAATCCAATCATTTTTTCTTTCTTTTTTTTTTTTTTTGAAGAGTGAATGTCAAAAATATGATTGGATAACAAGTACAAATAGAATAGATAATCAGTCCAAACCGGTTGGATAATCAGTAGGAACACAACAGATAACCATTTTTCAAAGAAAAATGAAAAACATATTTCTTCATTTCTGCCCGTAAAATATAAATGCATTTAAAGCTAAAAAGAAATATTCAACATGGATCTTATCGGATAGATTTCGTCGAGCACTATAAATTTCATGTATAATTCGTATTCTAATTCTCTACGGATCAAGAGATATATGCAATACAAGAATTTTAATCTAAACTAAACTGTTTATCCATCTTTCTAAACTAGATATCCATCTTATTCTACCCATCGAAATTTAGTCATTTTTAAACTCGAAAAAAATATTAGACATGGATCTTGTTGGATAGATCTCGACGAGTACAATAAAATTCATGAGTAACACGTTTTCTAATTCTTCACGGATTGAGAGGTATGATCGTTTGAATATTAGAGATGGTTTTTTAGAAGAGGGAGAAAAAAAAAATGGCAGGGATTAAACTTGCAAATAATAGGAAGATTATTAGAAAATGTAAAAAAAAGTACAATAAGGACTAGTAGTGCAAAAAATAGGAGGGGGAGTATAGTGCACCCGGGTGCACCCAATAAATTGCCTACACCTTAGCAGTATCTCTAGATCCACTCTTTGTAGGTTTACGAGTATTGTTAAATTCTCCAGTCACTTTTAAGCATATAGTCTTCATTGTTTTCTTCATGGCCTTTCCAAAATCATACTTTTTCTATCAAGAAAAGTGTTTCACATTGAATTTTGAAATTTAATACTTAAATATTAAAAATCTGCAAATTTAATGTGGGGTCTTTTTTTTGACAGAGTTACGTAGAATTTAATAAACAAAAAACGAAAGACCGTACAAACTTATTCTCGCGCGCCCGCCCTATATGTATACATATGTTGAAAAATTTCCTGCTTAATTGATGGACCAATAACTGTTTTTCCCGACAGTATCACAATGCGCTTTGTTTCTTCAGTATTTCATGCAAAATAATAATAATAATATAAATAAAATAAAACAAAAATTAAGTTGAAAAATTTTGAGTGAAAATGAGAATGAGATTTTAGGGATTGCTTTATTGACATGGGTTTGGATATATTTTATTGATTATGGGTGTAAAAATGACTAAAAAACCAAGATAGTTTTATTTATATTTTAAATAAAAATATTCATAAATCTAATTTACAATTATACTGCAAATTTAATTACTTATAATTTTCAAAGAATAAAAACAAAAACCACTCCAAACTATATTCATATTTCCTAATAAACGAGTGACCACGTTCTTGTTTTTAGTGTTTATAACTAAAAATAATTAGCTAACATATTCATAAAATATATATTTTAAAAATTCACAAATTTAAATAATAGAATTGTAACGCACCGAGTTTTTACTGTTAGTTGCATATATTGTGATTTGTTGTCGAATAAAAGAGCAACAACGGAAGTGATAGGAATTTTCGATTTGTGAGTTCAAACAAAACAGAGTAATAGCTTGGGAGTCGTTGTCATTTTCTAAAATAAAAAAAAAATCTTAAAAGGGCATTTTCCCAAAAAAAAACATTTTTATTGTTGTTAATTTTACTCAATTATTCCCCATAGCAGCCACTATTCTAATGAAGGGTTAAATTGTCTACTTGGGAGACTTTCAAGGGTTTTTTGTCCTCATCCCAAACATAAATGAAGTGTAGACGATTTTAAATTTTTGTACAAAGGATTAAGGATTACGATATTAAATTTTCGTACAAAGGATTAAGAGACAGGTCATATACTAAGGTTCAAAACCATATGAAAAAGACAGAAACTCACTTCAGAGTGTGTGTGGCAGAACACAGTACAAAGAGTTGATTTTCCTTTTAAGATTAGTTCAATTCAGCACAAGTGGACATTCTTGGATCTGCACCTATTCCATCAGGTCTGCAACTAGGGTATTCTTACTAGAACTTAGACTAAGAGCTATCCTCTCAAAACTGCTAGCACATTGGCTATATCTTTTACCCTCATACCATTTTCCTCCTTATCCAAGTTGGCTTTTCTTCTGGATCTTTCCCACTCTGGCCTTTACCAAGCACATTTTTTCAGCACTTTTATAGTATTCTAAGCATTTATATTTTTCATCTCACCAAACCTAAGGACACTCCTCTCTTTGGTTGCCATGTCTCACATCTCAAGGGTTTATAATGCCACATTGGGAACTTTGCCTATATTCCCTCAATTAGCTAACCAGATAACCTCAGCTTAAACTGCCAACTTCCCTTTTTTCCCAGGTATTTCAGGCTAATACATACCACTATGGGCTCCAATCGAGTCTGCCATAGTGCATAGGGCTGCCTTAATCTATATCCAAGATTATAGTCCCCCCAAGTTAACAAATAAGTGAGCTCTAGTACAGATCACAACAATGCAGGAAAATTTTCATATTTTAAACAATTAAGTCTAGAACAACACTTTGTCAAGTGAATTTTGTGCATAAGGAAGTGGAAGTAAGTTTTGATTTTGATCAATTGGTTTTCAAACAAGTGTTCAACCAAATGTGAGCCTCAATTCTGTTTTCATCCTTGACATTTGACTATCTACTTAATATGCATTTTCAACTTATCTAAACACATAAAGACTCTACTGACTTGATCACAAAAGAAAAATAGAACACAGAAAAATAGGGCAAGGTGCCAAAAAATAGAAAAACACATATGCACACACCTAAAAATAGAGAGCTAAAGACAAACTTCTCATTCACTTTCATCCCTTCCCCTCCCCCAAACTTAAAAGTCAGCATTGTCCCCAATGCTAATAAAAAGAGAAGGAGATGAAAAGAATCGACCCAAAAGAATATACAGAAAGGAAAAACAAAAACTAATAAAAGAAAAATGAAAAGGAAAAGAAACTGGTGACTTCCCTGATAATCATGGATTCATCCCATCAAAGGGATGAGGCGGTGGTCCCTGTTGCATTGTGCAATCACTAGTGCATCCCATCCTATCATGGATGTGCTGGATCGTAGCTTTCTGTCTCATAGCCAATCTGTGCATATAATCCATCAACTACTTGTGTTGCTTAGTGAAGTCCTTCCTTCTGACACCTGTGATCGGTGGTTGTTCTTCCCAGGGTGATCATTCCCTGGATAAAGCTTTCAGGCTCCATAGCCTAGAAATTTATTCGTGCAAATCAGCACGAACAAACCTCACATCTACTTTAGCACAAAGCAAAGTGACCAGGACATGAAAGTACCAACTTCTAACTGCCGGATCATTGACGCATCGTCTCATCTGCTCCCTGATGATACTTGCCACATCGATGGGAGTAGAAGTTGTGATGGCATGGATGAGCAAGGCCCTCTCATAGTCATAATCTGGCTGAACATGGTTGGCATGATGGTTGTTGTGATGAACTTAAGCCACACCTTATTCTCAGGCTTCAGTTAGGCATAGGCAAATGAATCTAGGGCTCCCTCTTTGTTTAAATCTCATTCAAGTCCCATGGGATTTTCACAGAGATCCTCCAGCACAGCCTCTGGTAGATTTTCATTGAGATGTAGTGCTTCCAAAGCCTTGACATAGTCTGTCTCCATAATTTCGAGTCTCAATATATCCCTAATTGCAGCAGGGGAGATATCTACATGCCTTCCTCGAACATACACCACATCTGCCTCTGCAGACACCCTATTACTGTAAAATTCCATGACCACCTACATCCTTGGTTCCATTGTGGGGTTGCAGAGTTTTTTTTAGTTGTGCAGCAGTATTTACATGACTGAAAAATCCTCAGATTCGAACCCCCGTTCTACTATGATAGGCCTATTTTGATTGGTTCTGAAAACGGCCCAAGCTTTGTTAGTGCTATAGAAGGTAGAATCTCATTCGGTTTGCAAAGCCGCCTCTGCTGCCTCTCGTTGCGCTCTGCTTGGCTGGCCAGGTGAAAGGGGTGGGGGTTGAGAAATTCCTATTCCCAGATGTCGATTGTTAACGCGCTTTCTGGCACCTACTTTTTGTTCACCACTCTCTCCTTGCAAAAAGATTCAACCTTTTGTTGAAGACAAGTGAGATCTAAATTTTTTTTTTTATGTGATTGAGATGGTTGTTTTTGGTAAGGGTTTGGGTAGGGAAGAGCTTCGTCTTTCTAGAGAGTTTTCTGATTGCAGATAATAGAAGAAGAAGGAAGAAGGAATTAAGAGGGAGGCAAAAGGGCGGATAGTAGTGACTTTGGGATGTAGGTGTTGCAGTTTTTGAGTTAAAGGCAAAAACTCCCCACATCCAGTCATTTCAAAAACTAGAAATGTTTATTCCTTTCTGGCCGCCAAACACTTAATGTAGCATAGTTGTCCCCCCACCAAACTTAAAGTGAAGACCAGTTCCCAAAGTCAAAACCGACTTACCTTTACTTTTGGACGTTCATAATGAATTACGCAAGTCCAAAATTGACTTCATGAAATGGTCATCCAAACTCCTCAATAAGTGTTGATCATGTTTCTTCATTTTTCTCCATGACATTAGTCAGATATTGGTCATCACTCCTTCCTGGAATTTGGTTCTTCATCTTGGTGGATTGTACCTGTACTAACAGACAAAATTATAGGAGATAAAGTTTTAGAACAAAAGATACTTGGGTTGCCTCCCAAGAAGCGCACAGTTTATAGTCTTATGCTAGACTTTGCTGCAACTTTATTCCAGATCCTGGAGTGCCAGGATATGACTATCCTATTCTCCCCCAGACTGCATTCCCAAATATGGCTTCAGCCTCTGTCCGTTCACCAGAAATGTGCCACCAGTCTGCATATTAAGTAGTTCCGCAACTCCTTGGCTCAGAATCTTGTTGATCCTGTATGGTCCTCCCCACCTTGACTTCAGTTTTCTAGGGAAGAGTCTCAGCCTTGAATTATGGAGTAGGACTAACTGTCCATCCTCCAGTTGCTTCCTGATCAACTTCCTATCATGAAATCCTTTGGCCTTTTCCTTTTAGATTTTGGATGACTCGTAAGCCCTGCTTGAGTTCTTCTAGTTCATTCAGCTGCAACAATCTTAGTTACCTGCTGAGTTTTGGATCCATGTTTAACTCTCTTAAGGCACAGTAAGCTTTATGATCTAACTCAACAGGAAGATGGCATGCTTTCCCATAGACCAATTTGAATGGAGACATGCCAACTGGAGCCTTGAATGCAGTTTTGTATGCTCAGAGAGCATCATCAAGCTCGGCAGACCTGTCAGTTCTTGAGCTACTCACCATCATCTTTAATATCCTCTTGATCTCTCTGTTTAATACCTCTGCTTGACCATTGGATTGTGGATGATAGGGTGTAGAAACCTTGTGCTTAATGCCAAACTTGTCCATCAGTTTTGTGAATGCTCTATTACAGAAGTGAGAGCCTTCACCACTGATCATTACTCTTGGAGTGTGCCAAAACGTGAGAAGATATTCTTTCTCAAGAACCTTATCACTGTTTTTGCATCACTTGCATGAACTGCCACAACTTTTACCCACTTAAAAACATAGTCAACTGCAAGTAGAATGTGTGTGTTGCCAAAAGATGACACAAATGGTCCCATAAAGTCAATGCCCCACACATCAAAGAGTTCTACTTCTAGGATCATTTCCTATAGCAACTCATTTCTCCAAGACATATTTCCAGTTCTTTGGCATCTATCATAGCTAAGCACAAAATTTTTAGCATCTTTAAATAAAGTAGGCCAAAAGAAACCAGATTATAGTACCTTAGTAGCATTTGGCCTCCATGATGTCCTCCATATGGTGAGCTATGACACTTCTCCAAAATGGCAAGGTGCCTTGATTCTGGTACACATCTCCTGATTAGTTGATCCACAAATCTTCTGAACACATAGGGCTCATCCCAAAATAGTAATGCTCGGCATCATGAATGAACTTCTTCCTTTGCTGACAGCTTAGTCCTCTGGTGTAATTCCAGAGACAACATAGTTTGCATAGTTAGCAAACCATGGTCTCTGTTCAAACACCGGGGCAAGTGCTTCTGTCACTTTCCAAAGTCGTTCATCAGTGAATGCTTTAGCAATGAGCTAAGGATCTTCAGGCACATGTTCAAGCCTTGACAGATGATCTGCTACTTGTTCTGAATGCCTTTCCTATCTCTGATCTCCAGGTCGAATTCTTGCAGCAGTAGTACCCATCTAATCAAGCTTGGCTTTGAATCTTTCTTTGTAACCAGATACTTGATAGTTGCATGATCAGTGTAGACAATGACCTTCATTCCTAACAAATAGAATCTGAATTTTTCAAAAGCAAACACTATGACCAGCATCTCTTTTTCTGTGGTTAAATAGTTGATCTGGGCTACATTCAGAGTCTTGCTTGCATAGTAGATGACAGGTAAGACTCTATTTCTCCTTTGACCTAGCAAAACTCCAGCTGCAAAGTCACTCTTTCTCTGTGGTTAAATAGTTGATCTGGGCTACATTCGAAGTCTTGCTTGCATAGTAGATGACAGGTAAGACTCTATTTCTCCTTTGACCTAGCAAAACTCCAACTGCAAAATCACTAGCATCAATCATTATTTCAAATTGTTGAGTCCAATCAGGTGTGACTGTCACAGGAGCAGAAATAAGCTTCTCCTTGAGCTCCTCAAATGCCTTGGTGCAAGGTTCATGAAAGATGAAAGCAACATCTTTCTCTAGGAGGTTACACAAGGGCTTAGATAATTTGGAGAAGTCCTTGATGAATCTCCTGTAAAAACCTGCATGGTCAAGAAAAATTCTCACTCCACGAAGTTTTGTTGGTGGGCTGAGCTTTTCTATCACCTCTATCTTCGCTCTGTCAACTTCGATGCCCTCCTAAAATTCTATGGCCTAAAACAATGCTTTTAGACACCATGAAATGGCATTTTTCCCAATTCAGCACCAGGTTGGTCTCCATACATCTTTGCAACACCTTATTCAAGTTTCTAAGAAAATCTTCATAAGTTTTCCCAAACACTGAGACGTCATCCATGAAGATTTCGGTGATGTCTTCCACCATGTCTAAGAAAATAGCCATCATACACCTTTGGAATGTTACAAATGCATCACATAGGCCAAATGGCATCCTTCTAAAGGCAAAAGTGCCATAAGGACAAGTGAATGTAATCTTCTCCTGGTCTTCAGCAGCAACAACAATTTGATTGTATCCTGAGTAGCCATCCAGGAAGCAGTAGTAACTGTATCCAGCTAGTCTGTCTAGCATGCAGTGGAAAATGATCTTTCCTGGTAGCCGTTTCATGTAACCCATGCAAACTCTCCAAGCACTAACTACTCTAGTTGGGATGAGTTCATCCTGATCATTTTTCACCACAGTCATCCCTTCTTTTTTAGGGACACACTGGATTAGCTCACCCAAGCACTGTCAGATATAGGGTATATGGTCCCTGTATCTAACAACTTGATGACCTCTTTCTTGACCACCTCCTTCATGGCCGGATTCAAATCTTCTTGGACCTTCTATGCTAGGCTTTGCCTTTTCTTCAAGCAGGATCTTAAGTGCAGATGGAAGAGCTGATCCCTTTGATAGCAGCTATGGTCCAGCCAATAGCTTCTCTATGCATCCTCAGTACTCTTATAAGCTTATCCTCCTCTGTCTCAGTCAGTGATGCTGAGATGATCACAGACAGAGTGTTGTTGTCTCCCAAATACACATACTTGATATTTGTTAGTAGTGGCTTTAACTCCAGAGTTGGTGGTTCTTGAAATGAGGGTTTATAAGTTTTCCTTTCCTTGGAAAGATCCAACATCTCCACGGGTTGGCTTTTGTGTGGCCACTTGGGAGAGTGATCTAAGTAACTTAGCCAAGACATGGCTGAGTACTCATCTACAGGCTCTGCGTCATTATCAACATCAATGAGTATCTTAAGCAATTCATCAGACTCAATTACCTATGCAGATACTTTCTCTATGGTCTCTTTTGTAGCATCAATCTTGAAACACTTCTACTTCTCACTAGGGAATTCCATGCTATTGAAGATGTTGAATGTCACATGTTCTCCATCAAATTGCAATGTGACAGCTCCCTTTCTTACTTCAATGATAGCATCTCAAGGTTCTAAGAAAGGTCTACCCAAAATGATAGGAACATCTTTATCCTCTTCCATATTCAAGACAACAAAATCAGCTGGATAAATAAATGATCCATCTTTTACCAGAATGTCATTCAATATGCAATTTGGATAAGTAAGGGATCTATCAGCAAGCTACAGGGCAATGTTAGCTGGAACAAGAATATCACTGACTCCTAGTGCATTAAAAATAGGTAAAGGTGTCAAGTTAATACTTGCTCCTAAATCTATCAAAGCTTTCTTAAATTTAGTGTTAACAATAGTAAAGGAAATAATGAAACTCCCTAGATCCTTGAGCTTTGCTGGCAGCTTCTTCAGAATGGCTGCACTGCACTCCTTATTCAAAGTTATGAATGATGAATCATGAATCATTTGCTTGCTTGAGACTAACTCCTTCAGGTGCTTAAAATACTTTGGCATCTGCTTTAGAGCATTAGTCAGTGGAATATTGATGTGTAAGCTCTCCAGATTGTTCATGAATCTGTTGATGGCTGCATCCAAAGTCTTCTTCCCAGCTCGCCTGAGTGGATAAGGGGGTGTTGGAATATCAGGCTGCTTTTGAGGAGATGGAGATTGAGCCTCCTATGTCCCTTTGGATCCATTACATCTTCTTTTCTTTAGTAAGGTTGATGATGTCTTAGCTTCCTCAGATTGTTTTGCAAGTGTTTAAAATGGAACGTCACTTCTGGGAGTGAGTTTCTTTCCGCTATGAAGTGATACTACCTTGGCTTGCTCCTTTTGACCTTGCCTAGGGTTTTCTATTGCATCACTTGGCAAACTCCCTGCTATCCTTTCTGCATATAGCTTCTCATTCTGACTCAACCTTGCCTCCAATTAACGTTGGTTGGTGTTACACCCCCGTTAACCTTCTATGGATTCGCAGCAAGACCAAGGCTATGAATACCTTAATCCAACACTCGTAACTCACTTTGTACGTAGTAGAAATCATGCATAAATGTAAAGAAGCAAGTAGGCAACAGATTTACGGGTAAAAACCCAACCTCGTATTATTAACTCGTAATACAAGGAAAATACACGAAGACTTGCACAGCACGATTCTCAAATCTCTCATCTGGGTTGCTAGCTAAGCCAAATCTGAGACATATACATGGGATGGCAGTTATAATTGCCCAAGGAATTCAGAAAACATGGATACAAAGCCAGCATACAAAAAGGTAACTGCCGGTAACTCTCCGGACCACCTGTCCCCACAAAACTCGATCTCGTTTCCTGCTAGCCATGCTGAAAACCCGGGACTGCACCCAGCAATAGTCCGATTAGTTGTGTATCGAGATTTTACTGCCCAGTTCCACTCATTCCTGCAAAGCCCGCGTCACCTGACCGAATTCCCACAACGTCCCAGCCTTTCTCGAGATTCCACAAGCTGGTTTCACAAAACTCGGTAACCAGCAAGCCGATGCCTCAAAATCCCGCAACACCGTTCCATTCTAGCCCAACTCCAGAGCCAACCTGATAGAACTAGGGACCAACACCCCCCAACACTTGATTTCCCGCATCACATGCAAGCCGGCTACGTGTGAAATGCGGACTAAGGACTTAGGGTTCTAAAAGACCTCCCCCACTTGGAGAAGTTAACCTCCCCGGCAACTCAGAATGTCTTGCAACATACTCAGCAATTTTATCCTCGAATTGCCACAAGTCCTTAGCATCAATCCACTCAGCATTAAGCCGGTCTTCACCCTTCCAATGCACCAAATACTTGGTCCGTCTATTCTTCTTGCTTTGCCCCTAAAGTTTCATCTTTCAAAATAGTTTCCACTTCTTTCTCGAACTGCTTCCTGATCATGGGTGGAGCTCGTTTAACTTGTTGCCTATCAGGATCAGAACCGTCCTTGACATGCTTCTTCATGAAACTAACATGAAATGTCGGATGCACTTTCAACCGGTCTGGCAATTTAAGCGGATAAGCCACATTCCCAACCCTTTCAACAACTTCAAGCAAACCATCAAACTTGGGCACCAGGCTATAGTGAACCGATTTGCTACTGATTTTCTTCCAAATCTGAGGTGTAAGTTTCGGCAAAATTAAATCACCAACCTGTAATTCAACATCCCATCTGTGAGAATCAGCATACTTCATCCGTTGCTTGGCAACATGCAAACTGTCCTGAACTTCATCAACCAGCTCCTGCTTTGCCCTAGCAAAATGATATGCCGCGGGACATTTCCCACCAGTAGTCTGGACAGGAACTTTGTGTGGAGTCAAAGGTTGCTGCCCATTTTCCAACTCAAAGGAATCAAACTGGCTGCCAACGACTTGTGTAGATTATAGCAAAACTGCGCAACATCCAGCAAATCCAACCAATTTTACTGTCTGGCTATCACATAATGCCTCAAATTCTCCTCCAACAAACCATTGATCCTCTCCATCTGACCGTCAATTTGTGGATGATTTGTAGTAGAGAATTTCAGCTGAGACCCCATCGTATTAGACAATTGAGTCCAAAACTGGCTAGTAAATCTTGAATCTCTATCACTAATTATATCCTCTGGCAAGCCAAAATACTTCACTATATTCTTGAAAAATAACTCAGTAGCCTTATCAGCAGGGCATGCATGAGATGTAGCCATAAAAACAGCATACTTGGAAAAACGGTCAACAATAACAAGAACGAAAGCCATACCTTCTACCTTCGGGAATCCACCAACAAAGTCCATCGAAACCGATTGCCATGGTCTCTCTGGAATGGGAAGAGGTTGCAACAAACCATCTTCCTTCTTCCTTTCCATTTTATCCAACTGATAAACAAGACAAGACTTTACATAAGCCTCAATCTCATCTTCCATCTTCAGCCAAAGAAACCTGTGAGATAGCAAAGCCCTCATCCATTCAACTCCTGGATGACCAGCCCACTTTGCATCATGAGGTTCTCGCAGCAAAAGCCGTCTCAACTTTCCAGCACTCAGTACATAGACCCGGCTACCCTTGGCATAAAGCAACCTGTCTTCCAACAAGTACCGGCTAACCGTGCCTTTCTCAACTTGATCATTCAGTTTTACATAAATAGGATCATTCAGGGACTCTACCCAAATCAGTTCCATGAAATCTGAAACAACAACGGTCATAGAGGCAACATACTCCCCCACAAGTTTCCGACTCTAAGCATCCGCAACAGCATTATCTCATCCCGGCTTATGCTGCCATTCAAAATGAAACTCTGCCGGGAACTCTTGCCATCTAGCTTGTTTTGGGGTCAACTTCTTTTGGGTCTTGAAATATGTATTTGCCACATTATCTGTCACCATCTTAAACTTGGTTTTCATCAAGTAATGCTTCCAGATTTCAAGACAATTCACTACCGCAGTCATCTCCTTCTCATGAGTAGTGTATCGCCTCTCACAATCTTTCTATTTTTGGCTTTCAAAAGCAACAGGATGCTTGTTCTGAACCAAGACTCCCCCAAGTGCACAATCTAAAGCATCAGTGTGTACTTCAAATAGCAAATTGAAATCTGGCAAACATAATACGGGCTAAGTTGCAATGGCCTTCTTCACAGCTTGAAAAACTTCTTCATAGCCCGCATGCCACTCCCAACAAACACTCCTTTTCAGCAAATCCACCAAAAGGGCTACCAGCTTCAAATAGCCCTTGATAAACTGACGATAGTAATTTGCCAAACCAAGAAATGATCTCAACTCAGAAACTTTTGTAGGGGCTGGCCAATCAACTACATCCTCATCTTTCTTTTGGTCTATTTGAATATGTCCTTCACTGAGGATATGCCCAAGAAAAGTAATCAACTTCATGCAGAATTCACACATTTCTCCTTTCTCACATACAACTCGTTCTCCCTCAGTTTCACAAAGACCTTTCTCAAATGTAAGAGATGGTCTTGAAGGGACTCCGAATAGACAACAATGTCATCAAGATAAACAATAACAAACTAGTCTGAAAACTCATACAATACATCATTCATCAAATTACAAAATGTGGCAGGAGCATTCGTTAAACCAAACGGCATCACAAAGAACTCAAAGGAACCATACCTGGTTACCATAGTAGTTTTCTCCTCATTACCCTTTGCAATCCGAACTCGCCAATATCTATCCCGTAGGTCGATCTTTGTGAAGATCTGGCCCTTAACCAACCGATCAAACAAGTCATAGACATTTGGAACTGGATATCTGTTCTTGATAGTGATCTTATTCGGCACCCTATAATCCACACAAAATCTCAATGAACCATCTGCCTTCTTCTGAAATAAGGGGCACCATAAGGGGCTTTAGACGGTTTCATCAACCCACCTTCCAGCAGTTCATCTAACTGGTACCTCAATTCAACAAGTTCAGTAGGGGACATCCAATAAGGGCTTGTACCGGTGGTCTAGCTCCAGGGATCAACTCAATACGATGATCCGTTGCCCGACGGGGAGGCAACTTCTTGGTAATTCTGGAGGTATCACATCAGCAAATTCATCAAGTAAATCAGCAACCGATAGAGGAACATCCTGGAATACATCTTGTTTTACTTCAATCAGCACGGTCAAGAGAGTTTGTTCACCTTTCAAGCCCGTTTCCACTTGCACTGCTGATAGGATTCCCTTACCCTTATCACCACCTGACTTCTTTCCAACACTTGAACATTTCACAAACATGGGATACATCTCATCAGCGATCATGATTCCGTTCCAAATATGGAATTGGGAAGACTTTGTTCACATACATTTTACTCCTTCCCAAGAATGATGTAAAAATCGTCAAGGTTTCTCACAACCATGACATTACACAAACCAGTCCAGCCATCAATAGTAATATTAAAGCTCACACGATCAAGAACAACCTCTGCCTCAACGTTAACCATTTGGATCTTACTATTGTGGCTCTCAATCTTAAGCATCAATCGATTCGCCTCGCGCTCGGTCGTGAAACTATTAGTCACACCACAATCACACATAGGCAACACTTCAAGGCCGTTAGCACAACCTTTTATATACATTAATGAATTCTAAACAGGCGGGGGCTCTAATCCCACTAATAGCACACAACAACTGCAAAGGACTAACACGGGAAGGGGTTTCACAATCAGAATCATTACCTTGACTTGCAATGTTCGCATTCACCTTCTCCATGTGTGGGCAATCATAAGCAAGGTTAGGACCGTCACACTTAAAGCATCCCCTCTTCTTCTCAGATTTCCCATCCGACGAAACGGTCTTGCTCTCAGGCACAGCCTTTTTCTTACCCTTCTGAAAGGACTTCCCATCTTTGTTCCCTTTATCCTTCTTACTTTGCTTCCGGTTACCGGCAAAACTGGACGAAGTCTTGTAGTCCACCAACTTCTCGGCAGCAGCAATGGCTTGGGACAAATTCTGCAACGCTTGCCGACTCAACTCTGTCTGTGCCCAATTCTGCAAGCCCTGCATGAAATTGAAGAGCTTATCTTGTTCTGACATGTCCTTGACATCCAGCAACAGAGAATTGAATTCCCTCACATAATACGGGATAGAACCCGATTGCTTCAACTTCTGAAAGGACTCTCTAGCAACCCACGATACATTAGTAGGAAGAAACTGAGTCTTCAACTCATGTTTCATGTCAGTCCACGTTCCAATCTTGGCAGCAGACTCGTCGTCACACCGAGTTTGCCACCACTACTTTGCATCCTCGGAAAGATACATAGCAGCAACATCAACTTTCACTTGTTCCGTCACAACCTTTGTGGTCTTAAAGTACTGCTCCATGTCCAACAGAAAATTCTCCAACTCCTTTGGAACTACGAGCACCACCAAAGGTCATGGGTTCTGGCACTTTATATTTGTAACCCTGAAACTGATCATTCCCACCCAACGAAGATGAAGAAGAGGTCAAGCATGCTTCAACAAAGCCACATTGTTAACCAAAGTTTGAAGAACATCAAATTCTTCTTGAACTTCAGCCCTTGACACCCTGCCATCAACACTACGAGTCAAGGCAGCAACATCCATCTTAAGGGACTCAACAACGATATCCAACGTAGCATAAGTAGAGGAAGTCGAAGGTTGACTCCGGACCAATTTCTCCATATCCGCAAGCTTAGCCGACACACCTTCAATTAAACTTTAGCGGCTGGTAATCATCCGGAATAAACTGAGACTCTAATCATCAATCCCAATTATCCATTGTATACCTTCAATGACCATTTCCAAGTGCCTCACCCATTCTGTGATAGTTCCTTGTGTGTTCACCATGATGAAACACGGCAGGAAACCAACCGATACCAATCAGAGCAACACAACAGAAAACGAAGGTCACCAAAGCCCGAAAACAGGCTCTGATACCAACTTGTTACACCCCCGTTAACTGTCTATGGATTCCAAGCAAGAACAAGGCTATGAATACCTTGATCCAACACTCACAACTCACTTTGTAAGTAGTAGAAATCGTGCATAAATGTAAAGAAACAAGTAGGCAACTGACTTACGGGTAAAAATCCAACCTCGTACTACTAACTCGTAATACTAGGAAAATACACCAAGACTTGCACAACACAATTTCCAAATCTCTCATCTGGGTTGTGGGCTAAGCCAAATCCGAGATATATACATGGGACGACAGTTATAGCTGCCCAAGGAATTCAGGAAACATGTACACAAAGCCAGCATACAAAAAGGTAATTGCCGGTAACCGCCCGGGCCACCTATCCCAAGAAAACATGATCCCATTTCCTGCTAGCCACACTGAAAACCCGGGACTGCACCCAGCAACAGTCCGGTTAGCCGTGTACCGACATTTTACTTCACGGTTCCACCCGCCCCGCAAAGTCAGCGTCACCTGACTGAATTCCCACAACGTCCCGGTCTTTCTCAAGATTCCACAAGCTGGTTTCCCAAAACTCGGTAACCAACAAGCTGATGCCTCAAAATTCCGCAACATCGTTCCGTTCCAGCCCAACTCTAGAGCCAACCCGATAGAACTAGGGACCAGCACCCCCCGGCACTTAATTTCCCACATCACATGCATGCCGGCTACGTGTGAAATGCGGACTAAGGATATAGGGGTCTAACAGTTGGCTTGTAAAGACTTTAGTAGAGTCTTTATCTCAACCGCGTAACTTTCATTCAAGCTCCAGTCTGATTTTTGGAAACCAGAGGATTGGTCCAACCTTTGGTAGCTATGTTGTTGCGCTGGCTGAATCAAGCTAGAGCTTAAAGAAAGTCAGATAAAATAATCTCTCAACAATCGGGGTTGAGCTGCCTGAATCTTAACTCCCCCATTGTTTGTGACTTCTTCTTCAGCTATGGCTTCCATGGTATCAGCAAACTCCTCTTGAGCTTCAGCAGCTACGTACGGACGTCTGAGGTTTCTGATTCTCCTAGAATTGGCTTCAATTTCAGGGTCGAAGAAGAATTCCTAAGGGGGACTACTCCTTGTCATACACCAAAAATTGAGAACCAACAAGTAACAAGTAACAAAAACAAAGGGGTTTGGATTTTTAAGTTATCAGAGATAAAAATAGAGTACGAAAACAATGAATAGTAACCAATTTTAGAAGATGTTTTACTCCGTACTCGGCAACGACGCCACTTTTGATAGTTGTCGAGACCACAAAAAAAAATACTTATAACTTGTAGTAAGTGATAAGAATGGCTGATCCCATAGAGACGGGAAACAACAGATGAAAAATGGATTCCAGTGCAAGTAATCCAATGTATGAATAGAATTAAGACGTTGGCAAGCAAGTTTATGACTTGACAAAGTGGAAGTAACCTAGGGTCGTCCTCCTCTCTACTCTATATGCATAAGTGATGATTCGTTTGCTCTCTATGTGCTATAAAACTATGTTCAATCAGGTACAATAACATTGTACGGTCCCTTCCGATATTCCAAACAGCAGTCCTAGTAGCAACAAGCCAACTAACTTCCGTTGTTGAATCCAGAATACTACTAACCCATTAAGTTCCTAAACCTTTATGATTGGCTCGTGCCAAACAATTAACTTCCGTTGTTGTTTGAAACCTTGGGCTATTAAACCCCTTATCACCGGTTAATGTTAGACGTTCTAAGTTAATTTTACCCTTCCAGGATTCCCTTAACATCCAAGAACAATTAGCTAAATGGCCAATTCAACTAAAAGGAACATGAAAACTCTAAGACTAAGTACACAAATATCATTTGAGAGCTTGAATCAAAACATACTTATATAGAGTAGAGGGATTAGACCCTAGAAATGAGTTTAGATACTCATGGAGGGAAGCTCAAACACCAAAAGTTCAAGTGTTGAGACCTCCTCATGGTTACAACAGAAAAGGTAGAAAATAGGGAAGAACAAAGTCAGGGAGTGTGGTAAAGTGTAACGGACTTCGCAAAGTCAGCTTCTCACTTACCCAAGGTACACCCTTGAGTCTGTTTTCTAGACTTATGCTCTGTTTCTAACCTAACCGAGCTAAACTAATTCTAACTTCTACTATCCTAACTCTTGTCGCCTTGTTCTTTTGTTGCTGCTGGTTTATGTAGAGGTTGGGGGGAGTAATCTTGCTTAGTCAAGTTGGTCTCCTCTTTACCCGATGGGTTTAAGCAAAAGAGAGGAGACCCATACTTTCTCAACTTCCTCCCTTACCTCTAATCATCTTTTGGATGTGATTAGGTTGCTCTAATTCAGTTTTAAGGCACATCAACCTCTTTCCTTGTGAGCGGCATCACTTCATCACCTTCTCCTCTTCCTTAGCCTTGAAGTCTTGGTTCAATTTGGCCTTCAATCAGCTCCTCTTCCTGCTGGATTCAGCCTCACATCTGCCCTTGCACTTCGGTCCAATCAGCCACTTTCAATTGCGCCTAGAACGTACCAGATTACCACATTTTGACCACCTTTTCACGAATTTTGCAGTTAACCCATGGATCACCAAAGCCACCAAATTAACCTATAAACATAGAATCCTAATCTAATTGACCTAAAAACTAAGTACAAAGAGGCAAATTATGTGTATAAAAACATGCGTAGATTAACACTTATAAAAATAATGCCTCGTTAAAACCTTACTAGGAAAAATTCATTGGGATAAAACCTAAGTGTAGGAAAAAGAGTACAAGTCTGAATATGACACTGCCTCGTTTAAAACCTTGCAAAGATAAACATGTTGGGATAAAAAATTGGTCAAGAGAAAAAGAGTACAATGCATATTACTCCCCTTGTTGAGTATATCACTTGATATCTTTCCACCGCGCATTCCAATGTTATGCAATAATTTCTCAAAACCTGATGTGGGTAATGACTTTGTGAATAAATCTGCTAAACTGTCACTTGAATGAATTTTTTGAACATTTGTTTCGCTTTTTTCTGGAGATCATGAGTAAAGAAAATTTTGGTGAAATATGCTTTGTTCTGTCACCTTTGATATATCCTTCCTTCAACTGATCAACGCATGTAGTGTTATCTCCAAACGAAGTACTTATCCAATTTTAGGCCACACGATACTCGAATGTGGTGAACAATAGATCTTAACTAAACACATTCGTGGCTTACTTCATGAATTGCCAAAAGTTCAACATGGTTGGTAGAAGTTGCAACTAGAGTCCGTTTCAAAGACCGCCAAGAAATAGTTGTTCTTCCATATGTAAAAACATAACCAGTTTGAGATCGACCATTATGAGAATCGGATAAATACCCAAAATCTGCATGTTTTAGAGTAATAAAATAAATCTAGCATACCTTGAAGGTAGCGAAATATATGATTAACACCATTTGAATGCTTTCAAGTAGGTGAAAACTATATCTAGCTAATAAGTTCACAGTGAAAGATATATCAAACCGTGTATGACTAGCAAGATACATTAATACCCAATATCTCTAAGATATGGTACTTCTGGACCGAGTAGTTCTTCATCTTTTCCACAAGGCCTAAAAAGGTCTTTATTCCTATCAAGTGTTCTCACCACCATTGATGTGCTCAAAAGATGTGCTTTGTCCATATAGAAACGCTAGAACACTTTAGTAGTATAAATTGATTGATGCAAAAAAAAAAAGGTCATTGTCCAAATGGTCAATTTGCAGACCAAAACAAATATTTTCCTTCCAAGATCTTTCAATTCAAATTCTTACTTCAGGCAAGTAGCAAGCTTTTGAACTTCTTTTAAAGTATTAATCACTATGATGAACTCTTCAGGAAATTTAATAATATTTAGGCTATTCAAACTCCATTACTTATCATCCAATCATTCAAATATGTTCATAAAAACACATAGAAATCACAAACAATTATGTTGCAAACAAATATAACATATCTAGATAAAACAAAATATATAGATGAGCGCATAAATGACAATACCAAAATGTTCAAAAATAAACACCTATTTATTTATCTAGACACATGCGACACTAGAATTTGCGCAAGTCATTTCAATTTCTCAATGATTGAGAATCATGTTCCTTTTTTGAATCTTTTGGAGATTTCATATAGACATTATTATTAAATGTCAAGTATCACGGATCAAGTGATTACTACATTCAACAGACACATTTTTAATTTCTTCATTTGCTATTAGATTTAGCAAATAACAAAAAAAAAGTAAAATTCTTTTCATTCACCACGAGAGAATTTTAATACCCATGGAAAAACTTGGGCTACAAGTAGGTTGCTCGATAAGTTTTAGCCTTATCACACACATCCTATCATATACTACATCCCTCGCATAGGTATAAATAATTTGAATCTTATCATTGAGGATAGAGAAGTCGAGTTTATATTATTTTCCGGTGAGATTTTTTTATGGTTCTTGCTTTAGTACTATGGGCTTGTTCTCTATTCTGCACTGGTGATCTGCTTGACTCGCTGACATTCATCCATGCTTCGGGGCGAAATAAGCCAGGGGCGTTTTTGTCTTCCTCTTGGATTGGTTGTTCTGCTGGAGATTGTTAAGTTTCTGATGGAGAACCACATTGAGGTTTTGCATAACTCTATGCTTATAGATGAAAACTTCCTAAACCAAGCAAGGCTCCAATTCAGAATGACCTTCTAGTTCCATATCATGGAACAATGGCCAAGCTTCTTCCTTTTTTGGCTGAGATACAGTGGACGCATCACAGTGAGGAAGATCGTCTTGGATGCCATCAAGGATCCATCAGAGTCGTTGCCTAGATTGAAGACAATGTGGAAGTCCCTCCCCAATGAGATTTGCTCCAGCCAAAATTGGTGTTTAAGTGGAACTAGATTAATCAATTTATCAGTTAACAATCTCCCTTTCAGAGTAACTAACTTTTCATACTAATATGATCAGTCCATCGAGTAGTTAATCCCATATCGATAATCTCAAAAATTAGATATTCAATATTCAACATATATTTTCGACATATTCTAGAGGAATCATTTGTGTATTGTGGTGGAGTAAATATAATATAAACTGCATATATAATATTTGAAGATAAATATACATGTTTCTGACCAAAAACCAAACTCTAGGAGAATATTTCCAATGAACCATTTGATCTTATCCTAATTGTTTAAGCTTTTTGTATTACAACACGTCCTTAATTATATACGAGCTATTTACTTCGTATAAGCAATGATTATTGATTACCTTCACTGTTTAATAAACGATTCAACTTGATCTTTTAACTTGTGGACGTTATGTACTAGATACTCGACTTTCTTCCCATAATACATTTATTACAATATTGGGATATACACTCTTTAATACTGTTAGAGCAAAATTATCACGAGAGAAAAATATGAATCTATCTCCGCGAGTAATCTTCACAAACTTTGGGTTGTGGTTACGATATATTAAATGGTCAATGACATGGATGAATAGACTCACATACGTTACCATGTGTAAATCATATATGCTTGAGATTTTCTGCTAATTTCAAATTCGTGCGAGTGTTGTAATCCTTTTACCACACAAACAACGAAGTATAATTCATTGTATTGGAAAAACTTTTGTATCTACCAACTATTAATATATGAATCGTTTAATATCTTATGCATCACAACAAGACCGAAATGATGCAATTGATCGTGCCAGATGGCAAGCTTATTATTATATATCTTGTAAACTTCCTGTTTTTCCTTTTTTTTTGGTGGAAAAGATAAATTATATAAATTTGCACCAAAACAGTGAAAACATAATACATAGTTGTTTTTCTGAACTCAGCTTACAAAATTTCAGAGATTATTAAGAACCTCGATACAAAAACACCTGCACTGGACTAACATTCTCAACTTATACACAAATTAAATTTTAGAGAAAAAATAACTATAGATCTTTTTCTCAGCTTTTGTTTTCTTCAGTATTACTCTGGAACCAATTCTGAATTGCAGTTCAAACTGAAGCTGTTTAAAGATGTCACCTGGGGTTCTTTCCTTCTGCTCAAACAATCGCTGGTTTCTTTCCTGCCATAGATGATAGATAATAGCTGCAATGGTTGCCAAAAGGATTCTTCTCTTGAATTTCTACCCTTTCCACATAGATAAGACCTGAACTTTCCACCTTGAATCATCTTCAGCAAACTTTCTGGTTTTCAGCCAACACTTCACCATTTCCAGCAGTTGCTTTGAGAAATTACAATGGAAATAAAGATGGTCAACTATTTCTGGCTGATTTGATAGAGTAAATAGGTTGTGTCCACATCCACCATTCCCATTTTGATCAATCTGTCTTTGGTGAGAATCCTCTTCCTCCAAACCAGCCCGTCAATGAATGCATGCTTGGGGAAGTTATCTCTTGACCAAATACATTTAGCCTCCGGATGATGACTCCCCCTTCCTGATAACCAGTGATAACCAGAAGCTATTGTATATACACCAGATTGAGTCATCTTCCATTTTGAGCCATTGAAACAATCTTTGCCAAGTCCTTAACCTTCAGAATCTGTTTCCATTGCCAGCTGGTGTTGTTTTTCTGCTCCATCTCCCAGAATTTGGCCTTCTTAATGTAGACACCTCGAATCCACTTGACCCAGAAAGATTCCTTTCTCTGAGCCAAATGCCACGCCTGTTTTAATATAGCAGCTCTACTCGATATACATGCATCTCAAGACCAAGGCCACCTTTAGATTTCCTCAGACAACATTCTTCCCATTTCACATGAGCAACTGACCTACCTTCATCCTTTATACCCCAAAGAAACTCCCGACAAATTTTGTTCACCATATTGGTTACAAAATGTGGCAAGATAAAAATAGAAACCCAGTAAGTATGCATTGAAAGCAATACAGAATTAACAAGAAGTCTTCCGGCATACGAAAGGTGGCACGTGATCCAGCATTTGACCCTAGCCACAATTCTGAATAATCTCCTTGCATTCTAACTGTGACCATTTCTTTGGAGAAAGAGAGATTCCCAAATATTTCATGGGAAATTCGCCAACAGGAAAGGATGGAATTTGAACTCCTTTTGAGCGGCTTTTTTCATACTACGGGTGAAATACTCCATGGACAGAACAAAAAGCAAGGGAAAAATGAGGTCTCCTTGCCTTAAGCCCCGTTTTCCAGGAAAAAAACCAATGATGCAGCCATTCAGTTGCAGAGAAAAATAGGGGGTTGACACACAGGTCATAACCCATTGCCTAAACAGCTCCGGGAAACCAAACCCTAAGAGTATATCTTTTATAAAATCCCATTCTACGGAATCGAAAGCCTTTTTCAGGTCTATTTTCATCAACATCCTCCCACTAATACCCTTCCTTTTATATAGTCTAATAAGTTCCTAAACTATCAAACACTATGCATGATAAGTCTTCCCTTTACAAAGGCATTTTGATTTTCATCTATTAACAGAGGCATAATATCCTTCATTCTATTACACAAGACTTTTGAAATGCATTTATAAAGAATATTGTAGCATGCAATAGGTCAAAATTGACTTGCATTCAAAGGAGCATCATTTTTCGGAATCAAAACAAGGGTGGTAGTGTTCAGCTGTTTAAGTACTTGACCTGGTGAAAGAAATTCCATGACAGCCTCAGTGACTTCATCGCCAACCACACTCCAAGCTGCTTTATAAAAGCCTGCACCATTACCATCTGGGACTAGACTTTTATTAATGTCCATGTCCCAAAGTGCTGCTTTGATTTCCCCTTTGGTCACTGGCTTGATCAGTTGAAGCTGCTGGTCGACATTCAACACTTTACCTGCTGCGAAGACATCTTGATCAACTGCCTTTCTTGGAGATGATTCGCCTAATAACTTCTGATAGTAGTTCAGAAAGTGTTGCTCAATGCCATCCCAGTCCGTAACTACTCGGCCAGAGTCTTCAACCACATTCCAAATTCTATTTCGCATATTTCAGATCTTTAGCAAGGAATGGAAGTATTTGTTGTTTTCGTCTCCTTCCGCAAACCACTTCTCCTTGGCTTTCTGTTGTAGGAAACTAGTAGCTGCCTTGCTGGTCTGAACATAATCTCTAAAAGCCAATCTTTCTTGCTCTTGCTTAGCTACGTTCTGTGGATCTGAGCTTAGAATTTCCTGTGTTTCCTTTAACTTTTGCTGATCTCTAGTTGCTGCCTCAAGTATATTGGCAAATTGGTTTTTGTTGAGCAGCTTCAATCTAGGTTTCAGTGCTTTCAGCTTGGAGCAAACTTGAAACATCTTCGTTCAGTAAACTCTCTGATTCCAAACCTCCTTAACTAGTTTCAAAAACAAGTCGGACTGACTCCACATGTTAAAATAACGAAAAGATTTAGGCTTTCATTCTGTTTTGTCTGACAATTAGATCACCAAGGGGGTGTGATCAGAAATGCCTTCCATATGAACCGTTACCGATGATTCAGTGAAATGATCAATCCAATCATCATTGATCATTACTCTGTCCAACTTTGCATAAGCTCTTTCATTGCCAATCCTCTGGTTGCACCATGTGAATATCTTTCCAACCTGCCTCAAGTCTTGAACCCCACATTCCTCTACGCAAAATTGAAACTCTTCAAAGTCTTTCAATTCCGCTTGCCTTCCACCCAACTTCTCATCTGGCTTTAGAATGGTGTTAAAGTCACCCATCAGCATCCAGGGACCCTGAATACTTTTGGATATCAACATTAAATCAGACCATAGGCTCGTTCTCGACACAGCTTCATTGGCAGCATAGATACTAGTTAAAGAAATGTTGACACCTTCCTTTTTGAGATAGCAGTGACAGTGAATAAATTGATCAGACTGATGCAATTGAACAATTCTAACTCTATTATCCCAACAGAGCATAATTCTGCCTCTTCCTTGATTATTATAACTGGTGACCCAATTCCAACCCTTCCAATTCTGACTTAAATAAGAATCACCCCTCTCTTTGGTCATTCTAGTTTCTACTAGATTAACTATATTATAATTACCATCCTTTTACCAATTTTTGTAACTCTTTTTGTTTCAGGGGTGAGTTTAAACCCCTGATGTTCCATGTTAGGATGCTACTCATTGAGGCTAGGTCCAGGATCAAGCAAAATGCTATCTTCGAGTCTAGCTCCAACAGTTTGAATCTCCTCAACATTAGAATAATTTGCAACTTTGTTGGCTTTCTTTGTCAGAGAATGCACACCAGCTGCATCCTGAGTATCTACGACGTTGAGGTCGACTAGCATAATAGTACAGTTTTTACTAGCCTGATCAGTCTTCTCTTGAAAACCCTGTCGAGTCTTTTAGTGTGACCTCTTTATTGGATTCCTCAAAGCGAGGGATCATAGCAGAGATCGCCTTAGTAGCTTGAGACTCAATAGAGTTTCCTGATCCACTGGGCACCATCTTTCCCCTTAAATACCTTCTTCCATTCATTTTGTGGGGGTTTAGTTTGTCTAGGTCGAATTACCTCTTTCCTTCTACAAGATTCAGTCAAATGACCATAACCAGAGCAGCAATGACACTTGGTAGGAAGCCATTCGTAAACTACCTTTTGAACTTTGACATTTCCTTTTTCATCTTCAAATATGACTTTATCAATCAAGGAATCAGTAATTTCTACTTCCACTAGCAATCTTGCACATTGTACTCTAGTTTTATTCACTGTAAATTGATCCACCAAGAGGAGTTCTCCTAGTGTACTTGCAATGCTGCATAAGGAGTTTAAGTTCCAGTATTTCAACTTCAAACCATGGAGTTGAATCCAAATAGGCACTTTATCTACTTCCCTATAATTTAAGCCTTTTTCAACAGACCATGGCTTGACTATTAAGGGCTTAGAACCAAAATGATGGATATTAATTTTTAGTACCTCCTCCCTAGAGTTCAATGAAGTAAATCTTACAACAATTAAACCACTGGGTAAGTGGATTACCTTGTCAATACCATGGTGTTCCCCAATTCCATTTGAAGTAAGCTTCCATAACCCAGATTGGGGGGTTTGCCCCTAGAACAAAGCAGACCACAGAGGTAGCCCAGTAATTTTCCTTCGATTGTACATCTTGTAGATGTATCTTTGCAATTTTCTACTCCTCTTTAATCTTTGGCGGTACGAAATGCATTTTCCCTGACGGTCCCTTCAGCTTATCCAAGTCGCATTTATCTGAGGACTTCTAATTATCCTCAATTGGAGCTTGCTCATACCACAGGAGTTGTCGTTTTGTTGTTTTCCCTTAAACCCTAGAATTCAATTCATCCAATTTTTGAGCACTCAGACATCCATCGCTAATTCTGGTGTTGATATCTTCTTTTGCTCTGCTACTAGCTTTGTTGGGAGTAGATTCTGTCTGCATAGCTTTGGGGGATGCTGCAACTTTTGCCGAAGAACCCTCTATAGCTTCGACTAGTTTGTTCAATTCCTCTTCATGTTTAGATCCAACTTTCTTGCTAGTCTCTTCGACCCATCTTGAAATTCAAGATCCAGTTTGCTAATAGCCACTTCTGATTGTTGATTTGGTTGCATCTGAGTTTGCATAGTTTTCCCTTTTTTCTTTTTGGCTGCCATGGGAGGCGCACGTTATTATCATGCGCCGAGAGAGAATATGGGGTAGAGGTCAACCCATTTTTCCTTTATAAATAAATATTAATATTCATGATATTGTTCAAAGTAAAATGCGGAGGAACAAATTCCTTGATATTTTAAAGAATATAATGCATTTCAGTGCACCTTTTATTTCTCTTTCTAATGTCATATTGCTCTTTTTAGAAGTGAAGTGTACAATTACTCTTCCAAAATCAATGAATATATTTGCTCTTCAGGAACATTTATTTGTTATTACTCTCTGGAGTAATTATACTCTACGAAAGTTTTCATCTAACTGTATTAATCAATTCAATGACATATGCTCTACTGCAACATTTAACAATATTTTTTGAATAAGATCAACAAGACATATTAAAGCACATAATAAAGTAGATAATAATAAGAACTACTCTATCGAAAATGTAAATGAAAATTTACTACACATAAGTATAAATAGAAAAACAAAAGATTCTTTTTGGATGTGTTTATCATTGACTAGCATCATCTTCAAGAAGATTGAGAAAATCTCGCAACATTAAAAGAGCTAACATTATTAATAATATTGTTTGCATGCTCATTGCTAACATCATTAGTTACAAACTATGAGCTAGTCATATTCCTTTGACATGGACAAGTTTAACTGTTTATTTCCTTAAAACATTGGATAGAAAATGTCAAATCAAATAGTATGATTTCTGTAGATAAAAAATCAAAACACATTCGGGGTGCTTGGCGTATTGGACATTTCATCTCAGATAAATTTTCACTGCCACCTTCAGGGTGATTTACAAAGAATTCAATGACATATATCGATCTACAATTTATTAATTCATTGTAGACAGGACTAATAAATTGGTCTTATTCATTTTCTCTTTCCTTTTCAATAGTTTTTAAAAATATCAATAAGATATTCATGGGTATACAAATTGTATGACCCAATGAAATTCTATGCCATAGCAACAACATTTGCAATATATTCCTTTTGTTTATTACTACTTTTTAACTTCAACTTGTTAGTAGTGTTTTCATTATTTTTTTTCCCACGTAATTTCAATTGGAAAATAATTGAGAA
Source organism: Oldenlandia corymbosa var. corymbosa (assembly GCA_949775105.1). Classification (NCBI taxonomy): domain Eukaryota; kingdom Viridiplantae; phylum Streptophyta; class Magnoliopsida; order Gentianales; family Rubiaceae; genus Oldenlandia; species Oldenlandia corymbosa. Next base: position 7,352,735 of record OX459123.1, read on the forward strand.
CATTGTTGAATTGTATTCAATAACCGTTTTAAAATCTTGCAAGCGCGAGTTCAACTTTGACGATTCCTTAGAAGAATAACAGTTTTGTAATAATCAAACCGTTCTTTCAAATTTAGCTACAGAGTGGATGGAGAGTCAAATATTTAGTTTTCAAACCTTCATCAAGATGGTGACGAATAAAGATCATATCCTTAGCTTTGTCTTGATTTGGTGCATTACTACCAACTTTGGTAGTATTCTCAAGACCACTTGAAGTGGGGTGAATCTCAACATCTAGCACCCGTGAGAAATAGTTTTTCCTAGAAATATCAAGGGAAAGAATCTCAAGTTTTTTAAGTTTAGTAGTCATGGTACTGCTAATGAAACTAGATTGTGTCCTCCAAATTTGCGCATTGGAAAGTTTTTGAGGTCACGGCAGTTCTGACGCTTTAAGTCACAAAAATCTTTTAAAATATTCACTGAAACTTCATTACTTCAGATTCAATAGACTCCCAACTTCAGGCAGTGGTAAAGTGTGAACTTTTTGGCTAAAACTTCGTACTGATATCGTGTTATAAAATATTACTAAACTAACGAAAACCTTTTAAAATATTTACTGAGACTTTAGACCTTCAGAATCAATGCACCTCCAACTTCAGGCAGTGGTAAAGTGTGAAGCTTTTTGGCTAGAACTTCGTGCTGATAACGTGTTATAATATATTACTAAACTAGTAATATGAAAATAAGTATAAAACAAGAAAGTAAAGACAAGAGAGCAGAGAGAGACAAGAAACTTACATTGAGATATATTTCTGAAACATGAATAAGTTCACTATTTATGCAATTGGGAGGGGATCAAACTATGTGAAACAAATCACTCTATCATTAATTCTAAATAATACATAATCATATATATCTGATTGTGAATAAAATAATATGTGGATATTCAATCAAATCAAACCAGATATTTTCATAACAAAATAATTTTTTTTCCAACCCACAACACCTAAATTTAGACCAAGAAGAATATGATTTTTAATTTTATCCCCATTTTCTTTTTACTATTTTATTAAATTATGAAAACCTCCAAATTTTCTTCATTTTTTGTATACATCCAAAATATTCATTTTGTATTTGATCATTTTTGTGAAAAATAAATAAGAGAATATAATAAATCTCATTTGAGGAGCAATGTGTTTTTCTAGGGAAGAAGTGGGTCAATAACTAGGAAAGATTTTATCAATTCAAGAAAAAATTACACAAGTTGATGTTTAAGACATATCCAATGGGGTGGATTGCCATCATAAAATATTACTATCATTTATCGATAATCCACAGAAAATGAAAGCAACAAAAATATTATAATCAAGAGATTTTATACATTTTATTTTCAGATCAATATGAAAAGGACCATTGATTTAAGATAAGCAATCATTTAAAAGCAAAAGGTACATTTATTTGGTTCTTATGATGCATTGAAAGACCATATGATGCTAACATAGACCATCAACTATTGCATTTGTCTTCTAGAAAATGTACACTATTCCAAAAAATAATAAAAGAAAACCTCTTACAAGGGCGTGTAATATCTTCAAGGAAAACTGTTTTCCATTCTTCACCCCTATTATTTCGTTTTCAGTCTGGACAAACATTATGCATCCTTATTTCTTCAAAAGATCTCAGACCCTGTAAAATAGCTTTACTTTTCGTGTTAAACTGTGTTTCTCATTTTTTTACATTCTCTGCGAGGATGGATTTCCCTCGATATCCTCTAATTACATTGCTCCATCAAATTTCCCCTGGTGTTCTGTGTGCTGATTCATCCTTGTTGATAATGATTAATGAAGATTTCACTACGAAAACTTTTATTGATTTTGATGGCAATCAAGAACCAAACTAACAATTATCATAAATGAAATTTGGCTCTAATGACAAATTGATTGCGACTTATAGCGCGGAAGCATTTAATCTAGAAAAACTTGAAGATTGGTATGATGATTTGTCCCTTTTGAGAGAGGTCTTATGATAGACCCCCTAAGAAATAGATGGGATGGTAATATTCTCCAAGAAACAAACGCACAAATCCAACTTGTGGAAGAGCACCTTGATTATAAAGCTTCACCTTTCTAACAACTATGAATCAAGAACCTTGACTATAAAAGAATCAAGACCAATAATCTATAGTGAAAGAACAACGATAGCTCTGAACCCACAATTGAAAGAAGTACTTTTCAATTGATAAGTCCCTTAGGAAACACAAAACAGAATTTTGTAATGACCCGTCAAGTGAGGTAACAACCCAACACTATTTTTAATGAAAAATCAAGTTGTTTACAATGAAAAATTCGGTCCCTATTTATAGGAGAAGAGGGAGAACGAATTTAAACTCCTAAAATTATAGAAAAAAAATCTCCCAATCATCCTAATCCTATTTCTAAGGAGATAAGATAGGGATTGACAACTAGGACTCTTATCTACTAAGAATCAAATCTTATCTAATCTACTTTTCCATCTTGGACTCAAATACAATGAGCCAACAAGGAATGAAATATAAAACTCCTGATACAAAGAGATAATCTCCAAAAAGATTCCTTCATGCGATAAGATAGAATCTCCCTTGAGTATCAACTATATCATTATCTTCTTTGTAGAGTGATAATAGCTATCCATCTTGATGCATATCCATCCAATAATGCATTAGACACCAAACTGAAGACTTTTTATTGAAAAAAAATATATCAGCAAACTATGAAATGAAGTAAAATGAAAATTATGCCCTTTTTAGTAAAAAGACAAAAGAGAATAATGAAAGCCTCTTGTTCCCGTTAATCACATCTTCTTTCTCCTATGCCTTTCGCCCATAGGGATTTTCTTGAACATTTTCGGACACCTTATGACGAGAAAGTGGCAAGAGAGTAAAAGATTTACCACCCTTGGTAAATTAGTAACAATTAGTGAATCCATCACGAGACACTTTGTTATCATAAGCCCAAGGCCGACCAAGTAAAACATCCGCAGCATCGATAGGTACTACATCACAAAGCACTTCATCCTTGTACTTCCCAAGAGAAAAATTCAGCAACACTTTCTTTGTAACTTTAATTTGTCCACTATCATTCAACCAAGTCAAATGATATGGATATCGGTGCTTAAGAGTTGGTAGTGCCAAATTCTTAACAAAATAATTACTCACAACATTAGTGCGACTACCACCATCAATAATAATCAAACTCACCGCACCCTTTTGTATGGAAAATATTTTTCCTTTTCTCCTTGTCAACTTCAACATGAGCACTCAATACTTGATTCACAAAACAAGAACCACTTTCAGGTTCAATCACTTCATGATCACTTTCAAGTGAATCATCATCTCCATCGGCTACTTCAACAATTTCCTCTTCATGGATCATCATATTTTTGGTATTTGGACAATCAGAAGCAATGTCCTTTTCCCAAATATTTGAAACAAGTAACCTGTTTGGAAGTGTTATTAGAAGGAGGAAAATTATCAACTTTGGAGACATTACACTTAGATGAATTTGCCTCCTTTTGCTCCCAGCCTTGCCCTTCCAAGAAGAACCAACATCACTCCTCTTTCGGCCATATGGATTTCCCTTTAATTGTCTTTCAACTTTCTCTGCCATTTGGACCACATCTTCTAGATCCACATAGGGTTGAAGATCAACAACTTTTGCAATTTCTAGATTTAGCCCATTCATAAACCTTGAGATGGTTGCTTCTCGAGGCTCTTCTACATTGGCTCTTATGATGGCTAGTTCCATCTCTTTGAATTAGTCCTCAATAGTGTCAGACCCTTGAGGCATGCATTGAAGTTGCCTCCATAGATCTTGCTGATAGTGAGATGGCACAAAGCGCTTCCTTGAGATTGTCTTCATCTCTCACCAAGTAGTGATCGGATCTTCACCGGTCCTTTGCCTAGATTCGAGCAATCGATGCCACCATGTTAATGCGTAACCTTTAAATTCAATAGTTGCTAAGGTTACCTTTTTCTCCTCGGTGTAGTGGTGGAAAGCAAAGATTCTTTCCACGCTCTTCTCCCAATCTAGGTAGGCTTCAGGATCACTTTTCCCATAAAAGATGGGTACCTTGAATTTTATGCCATCCAAATTCCCATCAACCCTTTCTCCATGTGCATCTCAGGTTGTACGGCCACTATCAACTTGATGTTGTGTGTCTTTTTGTTGACAGAGTTGCAAATGCTCCAGTATGTATCTCATGCCCTCTTTTAATAAGGCAAGATCATCTTCTGGGGATGATTTGATTCTTCAGAGGTGCTCAAAGAACTTCCAGGGACACCCTCACCTTTGACTCCCTCGATCCAAGCCCTAATTTCAGCAAGAGAACGAGTAGGTGTTCCCATGTGTTTTTTTTTAAGCGAACAAAAGGATGAAATTTAGGGGAGGAAAAGTCACAAAAATTTGAATAAAATTTGGGTGCAAATTTTCGACAAAACTAAAGAAAAAAATGGAAAAGAAATAAAAAAAATAATAATAATATATCTTCGAGATTTCACCAAAAGCTCTGATAACCAAACTGATGGAAATCAAGAACCAAAATAACAATTATCAAAAATGAAATTTGGCTCTAATGACAAATTGATTGCGACTTATAGTGCAGAAGCATTTAATCTAGAAAAAATTGAAGATTGGTATGGTAATTTGCCCCTTTCAATAGAGGCCTTATGGTAGACCACCTATGAAATAGATAGGATGGTAATATGCTCTAAGAAACCAACGCACAAATCCAACTTGTGGAAGAGCACCTTGATTATAAAGCTTCACGTTTCTAACAACTATGAATCAAAAACCTTGACTATGAAAGAATCAAGACCAATAATCTAGAGTGAAAGAACAACAATAGCTATGAATGCCACAATTGAAAGAAGCACTTTCAATTGATAAGTCCCATAGGAAACACAAAACAGAATTTTGTGATGACCCGTCAAGTGAGGTAACAACCCAACACTATTTTTAATGAAAAATCAAGTAGTTTAAAATGAAGAATTTGGTCCCTATTTATAGGAGAAGAGGGAGCACGAATTTAGACTCCTAAAATGATAGAAAAGAATATCTCAAGCATCCTAATCCCATATCCTAAGGAGATAAGATAGGGATTGACAACTAGGACTCTTATCTACTAATTATCAAATCTTATCTAATCTACCTTTCCATCTTGGACTCAAATACAATGAGCTAATAAGGAATAAAATATAAAAATCCTAATACAAAGAGATAATCTTCAAAAAGATTCCTTCATGCGATAAGATAGAATCTCTCTTGAGTATAAACTCTATCATTATCTTCTTTGTAGAGTGATAATAGTCATCAAATTGAAGACTTATTATTGAAAAAAAAATCAGCAAAACTTGAAATGAAGTAAAATGACAATTATGCCTTTTTTTTAAAAAAAAACAATTTTGCCCCTGGGATTTTCGGCCCTTGTAGAGATTTTCCCAGATTGAACTTCTTATCATGATTCTCACCCTTGATGCTATCAGATTTTCTCAGTGGACATGCAACTCATGTGAAAGACCTCTTCAATCCCTTTTACTTCAGACATTGATTTTGTAGCTTTAAAATCATGAACACATAGCATCATAGAGATTTTTGGTTTAAGATCCTAGATAACCTTTTCAAAAGAAAATTTTTAGTCATATAAAAAATATTATTACACACTTTCCAAAACTCACATAAAATGAAGGAAAGAAGAACAAAACCATTGATTTGAAGCTATTGACGAATCACAAAGAGCTTCATAAAAATACCCTTGTTCTCTCTACCAAACCCTATCTGTGACGACTACGCGCCTTCCTCCCGGCCTCTATGGCCGGCGATCATTTGTCGGCGCTCCCTCCTGAACCGCCGAAGTCCTTTGTAAGCTTTTTCCAAAAGCCAACCAATCCCGGCAATGGTACTAGCTCCCTTATTAAGCAAGTAAAATTCGTCAATGAAACCCCCGCTTTGGAATATGAAGATGATGAACTCAAGAAACTTGTAGCTCCGCATCATTTGAGTCTTGTTGGGAAATTCTCATATGGATGACCAAAAATGGAAGAGGTTCACAAGGAGTTTAAGAAGATCGGATTTAATGGTGGCTATACCTTGGGTCTTATGAACCCTAGGCACATCTTAATTAGATTTGAAGAAGAGGAGAATTACCAACGATGTTGGATCCGGACATTTTGGAATATGCGGGCTTCTCAATGCGAATTTTGAAGTGGAAACTGGGGTTTCGATTTGAAGAAGATCCGCTGGTTCTGCCTGTCTGGGTCTCTCTTTATGATCTCCCCATTGAATATATGCACCCAGAGGTCATCTTTTCCATGGCAACGGCAATAGGGTAACCCTTAAAAGTGGATACTCCAATGCTAAACATGACGAGGCCATCGGTGGCTTGTTTTTGTGTGGAAGTAGATCTTATGAAAAAGTTATCAAAATCTGTTAAGATTAGGAAGAAAGGACAGATGCATGAACAAGAATTTACAAATGAGCATGTTCCCTGTTACTGCTCCAAATGCTGCAAAATCGGTCACAAAGAAATCGATTGCCTCATTGGTAAAGCTCCGCCAAACAATGGTGTTGACGGAGAAGTCAAACAAGCGACTAAGAAAAAGGGTATCAAGTTGCAGTCGCAAAAAGTGAGTTGGGGGCCGAAGCGTAGTGAAAAGAGGTCGGAACTGGAGGTTGAGATTGTGCAAACGCAACCGCTAATCATCAAAGATGTGCAAACGCAATCCTTCACAAAAACAAAAGTAGCACCCCCTGCGGAAACCCTAGGCACACCCCCTACGAAAACCCTAGATGCGCGACCTGCGATAGTCATTGCGGAGGGTTCGAATTTAGGGTTATCGGAGATAGAGAAGAAGAATACTCTCGTGGATGTTCTAGACAGTCCTCTCTTGGCACCAGAACAGATTGACAGTGGCTGACATGACTCAATGTGAACCAGTGAAGTCAACTCCATTGCCACAAACAAACAAGTTCGCGATTTTACAAGATATGGATGATACAAGTGTTGAAACAAACTTGTTGCATGAGAATGAAAACGAAAACCCAACTAAAGAAAAGGATGATGAAATAGAGAATGTGTTTACTGAGGAAATCAATGATAGACAATTGGCACTTTTGGAAAGTAGTGTTGATAATAATCTGGAAGATGATAGTCAACCGAAAGCACTTCACTACCCGGATGACTCTTTTGTGTCAGAGCTAAATGCCACAGATGATGTGGATGATGATTCTCTTGGTGATAGATGGTCAGATGGAGAGAAAGAAGTTGTTGGTTTAGCCAAAAACGCGCAAGGGGAGTTTACAGTTAAAACCAAGTGTGGCCGAAAATCCAAAGAGGAGAGAGCTAAGTTCCTGGAAGGTAAAGAGTTACAGCGTTTACTTCGCCTTCAATAACCCCATCTTTTTTTAATGATAAGTGTCATTTTTTGGAATATAAGAGGTATCGAGTTACATTGTTAGTGATTCTCGAATCAATGCTTTCTCTTAATAAATTGGATGACATAAAAGAGAGCTGAATTTTGATTCTGCTTTTGCTTCAAGTACTAGTAAGATTTGGGTGTTCCATAGTAGTTCATTTATAGTTAATCAGCTTGTAGTTGGTGAGCAATTGATGCATTTTGAAGTTGGATGTGTGCCAGTTTAGAAGACTTTCTTTTGTACCGCTCTATATGCCAAATCAAATAAGGTTGAGAGAAGATCTTTATGGGCTGAGTTGGAAACCTTTAGAAGCTTGCATCTATCACAGCCTTGGATAGTTGGAGGAGATTTCAATGCCATACGTTCTCTTGATGAGTACTCCGGCAGCTCAGTTCAAGATCATGCCGCCATTGATGAATTTAATCAGTGTATTGAAGAGAATAATCTAATGGAAGTGGCTCCTATTGGTGATGATGAATTTACTTGCGGTGGAACGAGAGCCACTAGATGGGTTAGTAAGAAGTTGGATCGTATTCTTTTCTCTCCCGAATGGTTGGATATTTTTCCGAAAGTCTCCATTGAACATTTGAGTCGAACTTCATCCGATCATTGCCCTCTTTTGCTTCAATTTGATGACCAACTTGTGACTCGGCCGAGATGTTTCAGATTCCAAAAATTATGGCTTCGAAGAAGTGATTTCAAGGAGGTTGTTAACGCTAGTTGGTCGCAATCGGTTGGAAATTACGGGATGATGGCCTTCTCCAAAAAGCTTCGACGTCTAAAGCTTGTCCTCAAAGAATGGAATAAAATACAATTTGGAGACATCTTCCAGAATCTGAGAATGGCAGAGGATAAAGTGAGGGAACTGGAAATTGTATATGATCATTCAGGCAATGTGGAAGACAGACAAAACCTAAGCTTGGCCAATGCTACTTTGCTTCAAAAACTTAAAGAACATGATGATTTCTAGAAACTAAAAATGCGTCTGAAATGGCTAAAGGAGGGGAATAATAACACGGCCTGTTTCTATGCCGCTCTTGCCGAAAGAAAAATGAAGATGGGATTACATAAAATTCAAACGGAGGATGGGCATGTCTTAACAGAATTAGAGGATATAGAGAAGGAGGCGGTGACCTTTTTCCAACAACTTCTTACAGAAGAATCTCCACATTTGCAGCAAGATGAGAAGCAGCAATCCTTTTTGCAAAACCTCAAGGATGAATTAAGTTTGGAGGAAAAAGGAATGCTTGTACGGCCTGTCACAATGGATGAGGTGAAATCTGCGACCTTCAACCTTGCTGAGGATAGCGGGCCCGAGATGGATGGTTTTGGGGGCTATTTCTACAAATCATGTTGGGAGATAATTGCAGAGGATCTTTTAACGGCCTGCCAAGACTTTATGAATGGAGTTCCAATTCCTAGAGCCGTTGCAAGTACAGTAATAACCTTAATTCCAAAGAAGGTTTTGGTTAGTACATTTTCAGACTTTCGCCCTATAAGTTTGTGTAACTTTATGAATAAGATCTTTACAAAAATTCTAACCAAAAGATTAAAGATGGTGTTGCCAAAAATTATTTCCAAGGAACAATCTGCTTTTTTGCCGGAAAGGGATATAATTGATAATATTGTTTTGGCACAAGATCTTTGTCAGTTTATAAACCATAAGGCTGTGGGGAATAATGTGGTCATCAAGATTGATATGATGAAGGCATTTGACAGAGTATCTTGGAATTTTTTGGAGAAAGTTCTTCAAGATCTAGGGTTTCCTCTTCAATTCATCTTATTGGTCATGAATAATCTCAGAAAAAGTTGGTTTTTGGTTATGGTAAATGGCTCTCCAACAGTGTTCTTTCAGCCTTCTAGAGGAATAAAACAAGGTGATCCATTATCACCGTATTTATTTATTCTGATAGCTGAGGCAATGTCAAGAAAGCTTAATGACCTTGTCAGAAGGAATAAAGTTACTATTTATGGAACAACTGCGGGTTCAATGAAGGTTTCGCACTTATGTTTTGCTGAAATATTAACAAGGGGTGAAACAAGACCGTTGAAGGAGTTGAACAAATTTTTAAATGATTATGAAATAGCTTCGGTCAAAGAATGAATAGCAGCAAAAATTTCTTCGTTGTGGCTGAGTCATGCAGCGTGCATAGGGTTGAAGCTATAAAAAGGGTTTTGCCAATGTCGAAAGGTTCTTTTCCATTCAAGTATGTGGGCTGCAATTTGTTCCATGGAAGAGGTAAGGCATCCTCCTTTCAATTTCTTTTGGATTCTTTGGATTGAAAGATAGCAAGCTGGAAAAACAAGTTCTTAAGTCCGGGTGGAAGGCTTGTTCTCTTGAGACATGTTCTAACAACCATGCCATTACATGTATTGGCAGCAATATCTCCTCATATATTGGTGTTGAAGGAAATGGAAAGACGGTGCCAAAGGTTTCTTTGGCAGGGTGCGGGTGAGGAAAGAAAACGCCATTGGAGATCATGGGACCGTTTGGCCATTCCGACTTCTGAGAATGGGCTAGGGTTGTGCAAGCTTCAAGATGTGGTCCATGCTTTCTCTTGCAAACTCTGGTGCAAGTTCAAACTGAAAAGTGGCTTGTGGAGCAAGATTATAATGTCTCTTTTGAATACTGCAAGGGATGAAACCACATGGCATCGGATCAAGAATGTTGATATAGAGGCAACAAATTGTTCGAAAGTTCTTGTCAAAGGGGGATGAACCTTTTGGTTTGATAACTGGTTGCCTGATGGTGTTATATGGAATGATCCTAATGCTAATACCCCTTATCATGATCTTAGCATTAAGGATTTTTTGTCTAATAAAGACTTGTATTTGCATGATTTCCAGGATGCTTTAGTGTCGGAAGTTTCTTAAACATTGATGCACTTTGATGAAACCCTAGAGACAGGTCACACCTTTTCTATCAAGTCAGCTTATTTACACCTCAGAAGAGGGGGATTGGAGGATTCTTTATCTAAGAATTTTTGGCATAAGCTGATCCCATTGTGAATATCTTTTTTCATATGGAAGCTTCAAAATCTCCTAGTTCCTTTCCCAGAAATGTTGATCAAGTTTGGAATTCAGGTTAGACCATCTATTTGTCCTTTTTGCAGAACTCGTAAAGATTTGATGGTGCATTGTTTTCTTGAACGCGTAGGGGTCAAGAATATCTGGAAATATTTTTGCAATTTATTTGGAATCTCATGGAGAGAGGAAGCTAGTGTGCTAGATGTTTTGCAAAAATTGTAGAACCGAGGCAATTTTTGTTCAGCACTTAAAGTGTTGATCAAAATCTTTCCATCACTCATTCTTTGGGAGACTTGGAACATGAGGAATAAGATCCTATTTGATGGGGAATCCTTCAACTATAAAAAAGGTGATCTCAGCAATTAAGGTGGAAATTCAGAATGTTTTGTCAATTAATGATTTGAAGGCGCAGAACGTGGAAGAACGACATTTTCTTGAAAACATGTTTGGTTTTCGATTGCAAAAGTTACAAGTTCAAAGTTGTTTTCCTGTCCATTGGAAGGCTCTGGATCATAGTGACTTCATGTTAAACTCTGATGGTTCTTTGCTTGAATCTAATGCATGATATGGTTTCTGTATACAGAAGAGAGATGGGGGTTTTGTATTTGGTGAAAGTGGCTATTTAGGGGTGGGAGATAGCTTTGGTGCTAAGGTTTATGGAGTTCTATTTGGGGCAACAAAATGTGAACAACTTGGTCTTCAAAAGATGGCAATTCAAACCGATAACAAAACTTTGGCCGATCTCTTGGTCAATATGAGGAATTTACCTTGGAAGTATCAGCAGCGGATAATGGAGATTCATCATATTATTAAAAGGCAAGTGTATACAATTCAACACCTATTCAAAGAAGCAAATTCTGTGGTAGATGGTCTAGCTGGAGAAGCATCACTTGGCATTTCAACCAGATACAACATCGTGAGTAATTTGCCTAGATATGTTAGGGGACTTGTTCTCTTAGATCAGGTTTCCTTTCCATATATACACACTCGATGTAAATAGTCCTTTGTACGGTGGTAAGTCTTAAGCACTATCAAGATCTTTGTTTGGTATTTAATAAAATAAGGGAGGGTGGAACTAGGGAACTATATAGTATATATGTTCATCCCTTGGGTAGACCCCTTGGATGGTGGAACTAGGGAACTATATAGTATATATGTTCATCCCTTGGGTAGACCCCTTGGATGCATTATACTATATGGCACTGGCTAGCTTAAAAATTTATCTCTTGGGTATACCCTTTAAGTTTTTTTGAGCTAGTTGGAACTTGAACGACATCCTAACCTTCCTGTTGAGTTAAAAAAAAAAAAAAAACGCATTGATTTGAAGGCTTTGGAATAATTTTCAAGTGTAGACAAAGTTTTTTGATAACTTACAGATCTGCAACAAAAGACAACTAGAATGTATGTTTTAATTTTTGTCGAATTCCTTTGATACATAGTTAGTAAACCTACAACCAAGGGTGCATAAGTCCCCTATATCATCACGAGTCGGTCAATGTCATGTTTTTTATGTAGGAGGTTGTACAAACATAACAGTTTTCTCCTCCACGTATTATATATATATATGTGTGTGTGTGTGTGTGTGTGTGTGTGTGTTATCATTTTTGCTCCACACTATCAATAATGCAACAAAGTTATGTCGCATAGGGAAATATGTCACTTTCAATCTTTCAATCTTTCAACGATCGATGAGACTACAAAGTGACCCAACTCCAAAAGTTTCTAATGAGTAATCAGCTCAGATGGAATATCCGCGGTATCGGAAACAAAGCATCCGTACGTCGCTTAATAAATTTGGTAGAAATGCATGCTATTTCTTTTGTTATTATTTTGGAACCGATGATTCCTTCATCAAAGTTGGAAGAAATAAAGAACCAGCTTAGGTTTGATTCTGGTTACTCGTCAACAACAGGTAAAATTTGGGTTTTAGTTTCGGAAAATTGGACAATCAATGTATTGGGTAATCATGAGCAAGTCCTACATATGGAAGTGGAATGTAGAAGGCAGCAAAAAAAGTTTTTAATCTCGGCAGTCTACGCAAAATCAAAATCGACAAGGGAAGAAAGAAGGGCTTTATGGCATGATCTGAAAGAATTTTCGGAGCAACATGGGAGTATACCATGGATGGTGGGAGGAGATTACAACGTTATACGGAGTTTAGAGGAATATGAAGGAAACTCAACACCGGATAGAGGAGCCATTGAGGACTTCAATGAGTGAATAAGCGAATGCAATTTATCCGAATTGCCAACATCTCGGAGTCAATATACATGGTCAGGGAATAGACAATCAGGAAGGGTTTTCAAGAAACTTGACCACGTCTGTTTAATGAAGAGTGGATATCCTTGTTCCCGAAATCATCTATTCAGCACTTGAATCGGACTACTTCAGATCACAGCCCCTTATTACATCAACTTTCAGAAGAATTGGAATCCAAGCCACGCATTTTCCGCTTCCAGAATATGTGGATGAGGCGACACAATTTCTTACAGGTGGTACAAGAGAGTTGGGAGCAACCAATTCCAGGCAAAGGAATGCTAGCTTTCTCTTTAAAATTGCAAAGACTAAAAATGCGATTGAAAGAATGGAATAAGGTTGAGTCTGGGGACGTTTTTCAGAACTTGAAATCAGCGGAAGATTAGGTTAAAGCAGCGGAGCTGGTGTACGATCAGTCTGGAAGTGATGTGGATAGAATTGCTTTAAACCTGTCCAAAGCTTTGTTGCTACAAAAACTGCGAGAACACGAGGATTTCATACAACAAAAAAGCAGATTGAAATGGATGAAAGACGGAGATGCTAACTCATCGTATTTCCATGAATCACTGGTGGAAAAGAAAGCCAGATTAGGCATTCACAAAATCCGGGGACGGTATGGAGCCTGGATTACAGACAGCAAAGAAATTGAAAATGAAGCGGTGAATTTCTTCAGCACACTAATAACTAAGGAGGACTCTGACCACCATGAAGAGGCTTGCGAGAAACTCCTAAGACAAATACCGGCAATAGTAAGCTCAAATGATAATGACTGTTTGTTGAGGCAAGTATCTATGGAGGAGGTCAAGGCAGCGGTGTATAGTTTAGATCCGTCCAGCGCGCCGGGAATAGATAAATGGATTTGAGGGGAATTTTTATAGACAAAGCTGGAGCATTATTTGCAAAGATCTTTGGGAAGCTTGTACGGATTTTATGGCTGGAACGCCAATACCAAGATCAATCAGCAGTACTATTGTGACTTTGATTCCTAAAACCAACTCAACAAACTCTTTCGCGGACTTTAGGCCAATAAGTCTTTGCAATTTTGTTAACAAGGTTTTCACGAAGATTCTGACGGAAAGGCTCAAAGTGGTGCTTTCTTCACTAATATCAGAAGAACAATCAGCCTTTGTGGAGGTTCGTGACATTATTGACAATGTTTTAATGACGAAGGATTTGTGTCAATTCTTAGATCATAAAACGCGAGGAGGCAATTTAATTTTGAAAATAGACATGATGAAGATTTTTTATCGTGCCTCTTGGAGCTTTTTACAGCGGATATTGCTGAAGTTCGGACTCAAAAGTCATTTTGTTTCTTTGGTTATGACAAATTTGATGGACAGCTGGTTTTAATTAATGGTGAATGGGAGCCCGGTTAGCTTCTTTCCAGCAACTAGGGGGAATCAAACAAGGCGATCCTCTCTCCCCATATTTATTTTTATTAGTATCGGAGGCATTGACAAGGAACTTGAAGGCGTTGGTGGGAAATGATCGAATTTCAGCATATGCTATTCCTACAAGGACAATTCGCGTCTCACATTTATGCTTCGCCGACGATCCCATCATTTTTACAAGGTGTTTGAAGAAGTCAATGCAATAGCTCAATATAGTTTTCCAAGAGTATGAAGACGCAACAGGACAAAAGATAAACAAGCGGAAGAGTTTCTTCATAGTGCCGGAAAGAGTTTCATTGGAACAAGTCAACATGATTGAAGCAACGTTACAGATTCCAAAGGGCGATTTCCTTTTACATATTTGGGCTGCAAACTGTATAAAGGAAGGAAGAAGTCAGAATATTTCCACCACTTATTGGACAACATGGATGCTAAATTGTTAAGTTGGAAAAATAAGTTTCGGTCGAGCGGTGGGAAGCTTGTCTTAATTAGGCATGTACTAGCAGCTATCCCTTTGCTCACTTTTGCTGCGATTGACCCCCCAAAGTCAGTCATCAAGGCAATTCAAGGAAATGTCAAAACTTTTTATGGGGGGAGCATGAAGGAGAACACAAGCGGCACTGGAGAGCATGGAAAAAGCTAACGTTTCCGACAGCCGAGAACGGTTTGGGAATTCGATGTTTCCGGGATAACATTCAAGCTTTTACGGTAAAATTGTGGTAGAAGTTTGAAAACAGAGAAGGGATTTGGGCTAATTTCGTTCACTCTCTATCGGAATCGGCAAGGAAGAGAACAAGTTGGACACGAGCGCGTAGCATGGAATCCTTTGCAATGGAGAGGTCGCAGATTGTGCTTGGTGAAGGGAAAGTTTCGTTCTGGCAGGATGGTTGGAGACAGGACCAATTTGGAGTGGCAGCGGATCAAATGAACCTCCCTATCTTCATCTAAGTGTAAAAGCATTCTTTGAACAAAAACAATTTTCTTACAGGAAATTGGCAGCAATCTTACACCTATGGTCAAGGCCAAATTGGAAACGATGGAGCTGGATTTTATGAATGAAGAGGACCGGTTGATATGGAAGCCATCCGCAACGGGGAGATTTACAATTGCTACGGCATATTCAGAAATAAGGGAGTCTAATGAAGCATATGGTTGGTAGTTTCTCAGCAGCAAAAAAATCCATCGTCATGGTACTGCCAGCTTTCTTAATATGGGCATTATGGAAAGCAAGGAATAAGTGCATTTATGAAGGTACTGGTTTCTCTCCCGATTTAATAATTTGTGAAGTTATGTCTAACATCTCCAATATGTTTAGCATTCATGGATTGAGAGCTGGATCATCCATTGAACAAAGAGAGGTAGAGAATATTTTCCACATCAAGCCATTGCTACCCCGGAAAAGAGAAATAAAATCAGTCAGTTGGAAACCACCAGATTCAGGGGAAAAAATTCTAAACATTGATGGATCAGCTTTAGGGCAACCAAGAGAAGCAGGATGGGGTTATATCCTTCGGGGCGAAAGAGGAGCTTTCATCAGAGCAGAAACAAAGTATATAGAGGTAGCAACAAGTTTGGAAGCAGAAATTGAAGGAATTAGACATGACTTAAAAGCGTGCAAGGAAAGAGATTTCAACAACATTACTGTCCAAACGGATAGCTTGACAGTCGTCAACATGATCAAGAAAGGGAAGACTTTCCCTTGGAGGCATCATAAACAACTATAGGAGACTCAAAAACTACTTCATCTGACAAATTCCAGAATAATGCATATCTATCGAGAAGTCAACAGTGTGGCAGATGAATTGGCGAAGTAAGCATCACAACGGATTACCAGGCAATAAGAAAATTATGCAGAGTTATCAGCTTCAATAAAAGGTAAAATCAACTTGGATCGGCAAAGTTTTCCATACTTACGAATAAAGTAGAAAATAGGGATTTTTGTAAAAATTTAAACTTTCTAAATTTTCTTATAGCAGTAATGTACAAAAGAACTGATGAGGGATTTTGCATAATCTTTGTAACTCAGTTCTTAGTTCCAAATCAGATATGATAGATGAGCTGTCAAGGGATTATTAGCATGATCTTTGTAAGACAGCTCATAGATGACCTGTCATGGGGATTTAGCAATCCTTTGTAAGACGGTCTCTTTTTTTTTTTATTTGGGTAAGTCTTAAGCACTGCCGATGTACTTTTCATTTTAAATTAATAAAATCGGGGGATGCCCGCCAAGTACCGTCCTGGTTCTTTTAAAATAATATATATATATATATATATATATATATCCTCCACCATCACACAACACATTCTCATCCCAAAAAACCAATATTTCCAACAAGCAAAAATAGAAATTGTAGACCCTAAATCCATGTTTTGCATCCTATGTACAAGACTTGTTTTTTAGAAAAATGTCTCTTCATATTGGAATTTGACTCTTTATTTAATTGCAAAATAGTCGACCTCTTTGGATAAATGCCAGTATGTCACCAATAAATAATAACTTACATGACTTCTAGCTCTTGAATAACATCCAAACATTTAACACCTTTTTTTCTTTGACATACATCTTCTTTGTTAAACGCCTAATTGTTTATGTATTTTGCTTAAATGTAGCTATGATAATAGTGAAGAGTTTAAACATTGAGTTTCGTAAGTGTTTGGATTATATATATATATATGAAAAATTTCATGGTTCAGTTGTGGTTTTTTGACTAAATCATTTAGTCAAATCGTATCCATTAGAATTTGACACGTCAAATATGATTATGGGGTCAAATGGATACTCACATATCTTTATAGATATGTATATTATTAAGAAATTAAATAATAACCTAGTGGTTAGGATTATGTACTTTCTAAAAGTAGAGTCGGGTTCAATTCCCTCCAAGGGAAACGGAAGGGGGGATTTATCCCCCATTTAAGTGAGGTTTACTGGGTGAATTTTTTTTTTTTTGAGAAAAATATTAGTATTTAGTGTGTAAAGTGTTAATCAGATAATTAATCTAGAATGTTAATCAGTATTTAGTATAGTTCAGTTGTAGTTTTTTGACTAAATCATTTAGTCAAATCAGATCCATTAGAATTTGACACGTCAAATATGATTATGGGGTCAAATGGATACTCAAATATCTTTATAGATATGTATATTATTGAGGAATTAAATAATAACCTAGTGGTTAGGATAATGTACTTTCTAAAAATAGAGTCGGGTTCAATTCCCTCCAAGGGATACGTAAGGGGGAATTTTACCCCCCATTTAAGTGAGGTTTGCTGGGTGGATTTTTTTTTTTAAAAAAAAATATCAGTATTTAGTATGTAACATGTTAATCAGGTAATTAATCTAGAATTACATATTTTCACTTATTCTTATCCCCCAAAAAAATCTTCCTCGTTTTTGTTTTTTTAGAAAATATATTTATTCCCAATTAACTTAGGAGACATAGTGCTCCACCTATGACGGCCTCTTTTCTTTGTTTTTTTTTTTCCGTCAAATATTTGCAAGAGCAATTCATCCAAATCTCATCACAAATCTACTGATAACAATCTCGTATACGAATCAAATTTTTTTAATGCAACCATCAACAAGAAAGTAAAAAGATAATTTGTCTATCACGTGAAACTCAAAAAAGTGCGAAAAATTCAAAGTAAGACGATCGTTTATCTAAGGTCTTCTATCTCTTTAACTCAAATCAAGCAAAGAACACATAATCTATGAAAGACTCGAATTAAATAACAACCCACACTAGAATAGTAAGGACACCATTCAATAAATTCAAGCAATCACTCATTCAAGAGACTCAAGAAAGGTAGGAGCAAACAATGCTCAACTATAGAGGAATACTATTGATTAGTACTCTCCATAACCAACAAAGATATGCGACACACACACTATCTCAAATGCTTATGCCAAAGCAAAACTCATCCAACAAAAGTAGGACAAACCCAACAAAGGAACTCATGAACACACACTCATGAATCTGAAAACCCAAGCCAAAAGAAAGGCTCATCTCTCGAACTACTAGAAGTATTATGAAAATAAGAAAATTAGTTTTAAAACAATTGTATCAAAAAGCATTCTTGAAAAAGAACAGTTTCTACAAGATCTAAAAGATCCAAAAACAAGATAAAAACCCCTCATGGATTAAACATACTTGAAATGAAAATGGACACACCATTTCACAAAAATTTCTCAAAGGAAAAACTCTCATTAGAGAAGATAACAAATGACCACACACGGGTACCTTGAACTTTCGGCTATGCCCTCTATTTGTGGGCTTGCTTTCTTGGTCACAAAGCACTTAAAAAGAAGACCAACTAGGACTCTTTACTCTTATCTCTCGTAGGAGTAGAGTTAGAAGAGTATTTGATTTCTTTGACTCTATCTAAATCTAGAAAACCTTATCTAAATGACTTATCCTTATCAAGGATAACTCTTAGAAGGAATCTAAGACTCCTAAACAAAATACTCTAGTTTAATTCAGCCCACATGGCTTATCCTATCTAGATAGATCTGAAAATTGAACTCCTAGACTAGATAATACTCTAAACTTGAAATTCAGCTACAAATGATGAAGTAAAATGTCTTGAACGCCCTTCCAAAAGGTGGAATATTGGTCTTGCGCCCCTCAAGGTGTAGAATACTTCAATTTACTCCAATAAATTTCTCTTTATTGACTCTTGTGAAGTCGAAAAACTCCAAAACAACTAAGATAGTTTGCACCCAATCTCAATTGTGTAGCAATGGACTCAATCTTGAATACTTGCTCAAATAGGCCGTCCACTCATATATAAACCTAAATGACTTCTCTTGCTTGATCAATGATCTTCATGGAGCACCTATACTCAAACTCCTTTGATACTCTTCAGCACTTATTTCCATGAGTGAATCAGCTCCTTCAGTTTGATCACCAAAGTTAATGACATACTCATCATCTTGATCATGGCTTGCTTGAACCAACTCCCTATCACATAGGTAGTCAAGATCCACTTCTCTTCTTTGATTGGCCTACAAAGTAAACTTGGCATTCCAAAACAAGAATGAAGGACTTGCTCATTCCCCTCACTAGGGGAACCACCATCGAAGGTTACATGATTCTCATCATCCCCTCTTTCTTTAAGAGGATTTGTCCTCAAATCATCAACCTCTAAACCTGCACAAGGAACAAAGGAGATATAAGGGTTAATAAAATCCTCACCCTCACCACACTCTTGTTTTCTCTCATTGTGTGCATTTTTTTTTCTTTTTCCACGCGATTTTCATGGTTTTCTTTCGCCTCAATTCTTGTCTCATCGTGACCCTTTTTACATTTTTGTGTCACTCTTTCGACTTTTCTCTCCCTTCTGTAAAAGAAATCTTATGTCTTTTCTCTCGCACAGTTTCAGCATCTTCATAAGCCAAAGGCTTAAGAACATATTTCCTGTAGTCTTTAGTAAAGGCAAAGATATTCTCCAAACAATGGTGCAGAACATCTACATCCGATTGCCAAGGCTTACCTAACAAGATATCACACAAAGACATAGGAATAACATCAAAATAGATTTCATCCCTATACTCACCAACTTGGAAAGTCACTATGGCTTTCTTATTGACATCCACCACCATATCCTCACTTAACCATTGAAGCTTATATGGCCTAGTATGCGGAACCATCTTGATTCCGTTTGCTATGCAGAACTCCTCACTTATACAATCAGTACTCGATCCACCATCGATTACAAAATCAACGTCATTGGACCAACCAACCGAACACTTGTTACGGAACATGCAAGTCCTTTGATCACCATCTCCGGCTCCAAACACCAACCCATGATCCTCAATAGGACCATTCCAACCATAAGAAGTATCATGCTCTCTCTCAACTTCCAAGGCAGCATAATATGCCTCATAGAGCCTTGATTGCCTCCTAATCTTTGAGTGGTGTTTGTACCCTTATCCAACCCATAGTGGAAACAATCAGTCAACATGTAGTCGTTCTCATCCACTTCTGAGCTCAGGAAAACATCTTCTAAGTCCTCAAAGTAAGATTGAACGGATCTACAATTCTGCTTATAATTGAGCAACCTCACTTTTGCTTCATCAAAGGTGTTAGGTCCAAGATATCTTTCACGTAAAGCACATCTTAAATCATTCCAATCATCACAATTTCTAAACCAATGATGAGAGTAGATATTTGACGCTAACTTCCACCAAATCAAAGCATTTGAACAAAAACAACCTATACCTAAGGCTATCTTCTCACTTTCTTTCTCTATGTTAAGCAAGGCAAACAAGTTTTCAATGCTTTTTTCCCAAGTCTCATAATCTCTATAAAAACCATAAAACAAAGGTAATGACACTTTAATCATGCCAGCATATGAAGGAGTTTGTTTCACATCAAAATGGTCACATAAAACTCTCATACTTTCAGCAACTCTTTCAAGACTTACCGAAACCTTATCTTGCTGTTTGGAAAGCGAATGAGACATCTCTCGGTTCACCTCCTTCACCTCTTTCAAAGCATCAAGCAAATACTCAATTTGATTCTTCAATAGCTGAATTTGGGACTCCATGCGACCTTCTACACTCTTTGAAGCAACTTGATTACAACCAGCAACTCCAGAAGACATCTTTGCTCAACAAATTCGAGAAATAACCAACAAAGAAGTAATTGTTCTTTTGGAACTACACAAAGAATTCCTTGAAACCTTTGAACCAAGTGAATGGCTCGACCAAACCCCCCAAGCACCAAAGGAAGGTTCGAATAATTCTCTCCCCGAAAACAAAAACTCTTTTGTGCTTTTAAGAGCACTTAAACTCTCGAAAATTCAGAATAAAACAGAAGAGTGCTCCTCCTTTTGATCCCTTGTGATCTCGGCAGCAAGAAGAAGAAGAAGAATGGAGAAGAGTAGTGTGAGAATTTCTGAAAAACAGCACCCCTATTTATAGGCAATGCAAGTCTTTTGGTGCAAGAAAACTCCTACAAGATAGGACCTAAATTTTCTCAAAAAAGTTCCCCCTTATTTGATAAGAATTTCAGTCGAAAATATGGGGTAGAGAACAAGAAATTCAACCAGCTTATATAGATAAAAGGATAGAGTCCTAAAAACTTAGGTAATCATAATCCCTTTTGGACACAACTTATGAACTATGTCACAAAACAATGAAAGATTCATTCCTACTATTTAGAGATAAAAATCCGACCCCTTCCCCCTACTGCAATAAGGACACAAAAACTCGGCCAAACACAAGCACAATTGTAGTAAAAGACTCAAAAGTTTTAGATTAAGATAAGACTTCCTTATCTCTAAATTTTCAAAAATAGACTCACTATAAAACTCTAATTATAATCTCACTGAAATTATAATTTAACTCATGCAAAAATTAGTATTTAAATCCAAGTAGGACTCAAATAAAACACACAATAAAATTGTAATACAATAAGGATTTAATGGCTGAAAAATTCGGCCAATGTGAACACACAAATCCAAGACCAAATAGGTCTCAAATTGTAACACAAATAGACAACCAAAATTCAAGTTTAACTAGGACTAGAAAACCCTAATTTTTAGCTCCAATTTTTGGCCACCTTTAACACACAAGAATTCAAAACCAACTAGGCTTAGAACTCAACATAAAACACATGCACACACATGCATTAATTCAGCAAAAATTCGGAAATTAACTTTTACCACATAGTTAAAATTTTGAAAAATTACTTTTGTCTCTCTTTTAAAGAAATCTTGGAAATTACCACTTTCCAAAATGTTCCAAAAATCTTAGAATACTTTCTGAAAACCTTTTTCCAAGTTGTATATGGAATTAACAAAATTACTTTTCACCAAAACAATCGATGAAAAATAAAGCAACAAGAACACCAAAAGTATAATGAAGTTGGAATTTGAAGTTTCCTCATTCAACTATGACATTTACTTCATAATACTCAATTTAACACAAACCATTTAGACAACTCAATGACTCAACAAGGTCATCTTCATAGATGATCATTCGAAAATCATTTTTCAAAGACCAAAATACGTAAACTTCAAGAACACATCTCAAAGCTTAATAAGATTTTTTTTCTTATAGGGAAATCTTTATAAAACTTCACTCAATTCTCGATTCAACTCTCGAAACTAAGGTTTTAAACACAAGTCAAAGACTTCAACCTTTAAAGTTGGCACAATTCAACTTTATAGAACTTTAAACATTTTGATAAAAAAAAATTGATATCCTTAAAATTCATTCTTTATCACTTGATAAAGAAGGTTTGAAAACCAAATTAAGAATCATGGAAAGTCCATTGATAGGAAGATCCACTAATTCTAATCATTCTCAAAGTTATAAACTTATGAGATTCTAAAACCGACATGAGTTACTTTTGAAAAATCTTTTGACACAAAGACTTAGACAAAACAACTAGATTAAACAAGATTGAAACTCTATGAAGTTTTCATTGATTGAAAATCCATAAACTCTATTTCACTCATTAGATTCAAATGAGAACCAACAAGAAGGAAGGCTTTTTCATTTATACTTCATCTAGAAAGTACAAAATCACTAAGCTTCACCTATTAAAGAATATATCCAAGATATTTACCACAAGATAAACTCTTAAACCTTTCTCATGTAAAGACATCTCTTTAGAAAGAAAAGGCTATCTCGAGCAAGAAGCTCTTCTTTGGCATCAATTTTCTCCTTAAAGATTCAACACATAAGATCCACTAACTTGCTCATAGGAGGAATGATTCTCTACTTGCAAATCAAGGATTAATTTCAAGATGTAGCGCTCACATTGACTAGATTCTAATGTACCATTATCAAGCTCTCGCATAGACCTCAAAATAACACCACAAGATCAAACAAATGTGTAAGAAGTCTCGCACAACCACACAAAAGACAAGATCAATTTTGAAAACGTAGTTTTCACAAAAATTTGATTTATTCTTTTCAAAACTCATTCAATCGAAGGAACCTTGAATCAAATAAAGATAGTACTACTTGTTCGTAGTACAAAGCTCGATTACCACACCAAGAAATAGATTCCGTGGCAACTCAAGATATTCTCAAGACCAAGAACTATGAATTCTTTAATCAAAAAGAAATCTCTTGAATCACAAAGAGTGATTCAAGTAGAAACTCAAAGGTCTCTAAATTTCTCAACCCTAGTATCCTTGCTCTGATACTAAAAACTGATAGCAATCTCGTAGACGAAGTAAATTTCTTTAATGCAACCATCAACAAGAAAGTACAAAGATAATATGTCTATCCCGTGAAACTTAAAAGAGTGCGGAAAATTCACAGTAAGATGATCGTTTATCTAAGGTCTTCTATCTCTTTAACTCAAATCAAGCAAAGAACACATAATATATGAAAGACTCGAATTAAATAACAGCCCACACTAGAATAGTAAGGACACCATTCAATAAATTCAAGCACTCACTCATTCAAGAGACTCAAGAAAGGTAGGAGCAAACAATGCTCAACTATAGAGGAATACTATTCATTAATACTCTCCATAACCAACAAAGATATGCGACACACACACTATCTCAAATACTTATGGCAAAGCAAAACTCATCCAACAAAAGTAGGACAAACCCAACAAAGGAACTCATGAACACACACTCATGAAATCCGAAAACCCAAGCCAAAAGAAAGGCTCATCTCTCAAACTACTAGGAGTAGTATGAAAATAAGAAAATTAGTTTTAAAACAATTCTATCAAGAAGCATACTTGAAAAAGAACAGTTTCTGCAAGATCTAAAGATCCAAAAACAAGATGAAAACCCCTTATGGATTACACATACTTGAAATGAAAAATGGACACACCATTTAGCAAAACTTTCTCAAAGGAAAAACTCTCATTAGAGAAGACAACAAATGACTACACACGGGTACCTTGAACCTTCGGCCATGCCCTCTATTTATAGGCTAACTTTCTTGATCACAAAGCACTTAAAAAGAAGACCAACTAGGACTCTTTACTCTTATCTCTCGTAGGAGTAGAGTTAGAAGAGTATTTGATCTCTTTGACTCTATCCAAAATCTAGGAAATCTTATCTAAATGATTTATCCTTAACAAGTATAATTCTTAGAAGGAATCCAAGACTCCTAAACAAAACACTCTAGTTTAATTAAGCCCACATGGCTTATCCTAACTAGATAAATCCGAAAATTAAACTCCTAGACTAGATAATACTCTAAACTCAAAATTCAGCAACAAATGATGAAGTAAAATGTCTTGAACACCCTTCCAAAAGGTGGAATATTTGTCTAGCACCCCTCAAGGTGTAGAACACTTCAATTTACTCCAAAACTTGTAAATTTCTCTTTATTGACTCTTGTGAAGTCGAAAAACTCCAAAACAACTAGGATAGTTTGCACTCTATCTCAATTGTGTAGCAGTGGACTCAATCTATAACACTTGAACAAATAGGCCGTCCACTCAAAAACCTAAATGACTTCTCTTGCTTGATCACTGATCTTCATGGAGTACCTAGAGCCAAACTCCCTTGATACTCTTCAGCACTTATTTCCATGAATGAATCATCTCCTTTGGTTTGATCCCCAAAGTTAATGACATGCTCATCATCTTGATCATGGCTTGCTTGAACCAACTCCCTATCACATAGGTAGTCAAGATCCATCTTCTCTTCTTTGATTGGCCTATAAAGTAAACTTGGCATTCCAAAACAAGAATGAAGCAATAGCTCATTCCCTTCACTAGGAGAACCACGGTATAAGGCTACATGATTCTCATCATCTGCTAAACTATTTTCATCAAGGACAAATGTTGCTAGCCTGTGAGATTAACAACAAAGTAAAACAACTACAAAAACCTGCTTTCCTAATTGATTATTCAATTTACTATTATAAAAATATTCAAACAAATAATAAAAATGCTCGGATAATCATTTCTGACTAAAGAGCAACAAAGTCGTAAAGTTTAATTTTTCTCTACAAATGCAATCATTAGAAAGCAACCAATCAACAATGCAATTTTTTATTGGTGAACTATTTGAAGCATAAGATGCCAAATCGCCGACGTTTATGAATACTATGAACCAGTGAACCCCATTTCCATTGACATTATTCCTTTACAATTTTTTATCAAACTTAATTGCTTGCAAATAGTCTCATATACAAGAAACAGGTTGTTGAGATGAGTCTAATTGATGCAGAGAAGAATAGGAAGCGGGTGCGAGAGGATCCAGTTGAATCGAAAAAAGAAGAAGTAGAAGGAGACATGGAAGTCAGTGTTTTACTCTATTCTATATTCAACTGTTTTATGGGGTAGGTAGGTTTCGTATGTAAATAAATATAGATTTGTAAATCTATATGGATAGTTGTATGTTGGGTTGTGTTTGCGTAAGAGTGTTGGGGTTATAGGATTGTGGTAACAATTTCATCGTTTCTTTATCTTGTAATCCCATAAAACTTCATCTATCTATATATACACCAGTGTTATTGCGTTTCTCTCTCTCTCTCTCTCAAAAAAAAGTATATTAATTTGCCATCTTACTTCATGTCTTCCCAAAAATATAAACCCTTTTTACTTTCAGTGATGCTATTTGCACTAAAATTGAGTATTAACTGAGGACATCCTCAATAATAGTCAACTCAATTCCTAAAACTCGATTTAAGCCCCCCAAAAAAATCCAAAATGACACTAAACCTAGACCAATCCTTGGAACCCAATATTGGCGAACGGAATATCCTTGTCTCTCATGGGTTTGAATAGTAAAAGAACAGCAACTGTGATTGAAATTTTTATTTTTATTTTTATTTTTTTGGTGCTGTGCGGCAGTTGTTTCGACATGTTCCTAGTCACCTAAAATTTATCCAATTCAATTGGTGTATTATTTGTTTTGGAATACCCTATTTTAATCTAATGAAACTTAGAACAACCACAGTAGAATCATATGTTGGGGTAGAAAATGTCGCCCCAAACCCATTTTACGTCAACTTTTTCTGATTCATCACTTCATTTATTATTTGTTGTAATGGTATTAGTATATGTGGTAAATAATTGTAATCCCTTTTTTTTTAAAAGGAAATCCATGCTTGTACCTTGCGGGAGGACCCCGATTTTATTCATTAACAGAAAAAAGTAGAAAAAGGCAGTGCGTAAGACTTATCTAGATCAAAACGAGACCGTCTTACAAAAGTTTTCCTAAAAACTCCATGACGGTTCTTATGCATATTACTTCTAAGAAATTGTTTTACAAAAATTCCTCTAGAATCCCATGACAATTATGTTTCTATAAATTTTGAAAACCTAAACCATGAATTGTCTTATAAATATTTTCCTAAAAACTCCATGACAGTTCTTTTATCTGAATTATTTTCTAAAATATCTATCTAATGTGAAGATAAGGAGAAAATCTCTGGTCTAAATTTAGAATTCCACGCAATGATCGTGGTAAATCAAAAAGTCTATTATATTCCTGCGTATGCCCATTTGAAGCTTGTTTTGATAGACCATCTGCAAAACTATTAATTTCTCTGAACACATGTTGAATGTTAAAACCATTTCTTTCAAGATTCCTTGAATCTCTCTTAAAGCTACATGCTGCTTTCGAGGAAAAATCTTACCATTATGTAGTAGTTGAGTGACAACATTATTATCTGTTTGAATTTGAAGTCTGTTGTATCCATATGCTTTAGACCATCTAAGACCTTGAAAAATGCCCTCAATCTCCACTGTGATGCTATAATTGACACCAATATGCTGGCATTTTGCTTCAATAAATCTCCCTTGTTCTCCTCGCACGACATAACCCCATCTTGAACATAATTATCAGACATATTGCAAACAAAAAAAATAAAGTACAACTAATTATGTTCTCACTGTCATGATTGTTGATCATAAATTTATTCTTTTTTTTTTGGACAAAATATTTGTTCATTTGTATACACACTTCTGTTATACAATAATTAGCTATTCTAAATCTGAAGTGAATTAATTTATCAATATGTAACACACAATCACACATGATAAAGAGTATTAGTTATGTAGTCTTTTTATCAGTCATCATGATATTAATATCTGATTAAGATCACTATGTTATCAAATTTATGTAAAACCTAATAATAACATTTGTAAAGGACAGGTCTGTAGATGAATTCCACCGTAGGAGGGGATTTATTTGGGGAAAATATCGAATAAAATATTAATAACATTACAACAATATATCAACTTTCTAGATTTTGTTGCATGTTTTTGGTTGATTTTGTTGCATACTTGATATTTTGATTTTCTCCATATGTTCTGACAATAACTATAAGATTCTGGACCCGTGTATTCGCATGGGTATACAATTGATTAATATATTTTATTTCCTCTAATTTTGGTATAATTGCATAGGACTACAGTTATTTTGGAGGCCTTATTAAATTAAAAGAAAATGCTTAAGATAAGAGAGACGAAAACCTTGAAGATAATCAATAGAACCTAAAGCAAACATAGAAATAACAAAAGAAGTTAAAACAGTTAGCAACTCATGTCTCAAAACCTCTATGTTTGTTGGAAAGGGACATTCTCACTTATATAGTCTTGCATTTTGGGCAATAATAAGTGCTGGAAATGAGAGATTCTTGAGATCAAATGTCAAACAATAAAAGCATAGCCGTATTACAAAAAACTCAATCAATTCTGCCATTAGAAGTTGCTAAGTAAATCTTAAGCCACGAACCTCTGACTTGTGACCAAAATCTTTGTTTATGTAGGCATTTGATACTCGTCCGATCTTGCTTTGTGAGTGTAATAATAAGTGATAAGTCATTTCAAGCACGTGAATTGTTACTTTCTCACGTGAATTGCAATTTTGCTTTTGTACGGCTGAAATTTAGGAATTCGGTGGTGCTTATGATGAATGAAGTTTCTTTTTATTTTTGGCTGATAGTGAAAGATTTGAGCAGAAAAAACTACAGCTTGACAGTTAGGATGAACTTTAAGGATAGCTTGCCATGTGAAATTTTTAAGATTATTTTGATTTTTGCTATAATGAGGTGTATAGATAGATTCACGCTTACTACTCAGCTAGACATTTTTTTTTAACTAATATTAGTACAAAATATCTTATGAATATATTCCAATTACACGGGCCACCTGAAAATGTGATATGTAACAATAAATTGTTTTCTTAAACAAAAGGTAATTTTGAAAAGGTAAATACCTAAGTAATATCTTATCAATATATTGTTTTCTTAAAAAACATAATTTTTAAAAGGTGAATGGTTTCTCACTCATTTATTTAATACTTAAAATCTTTTTTCTTATGAAAATTACATAAGTAGCGAATGAGGAGTTGGTTCAGTGATAAAACCACCCTTGCTCCAAGAGAAGGTCATGAGTTCAATCCTCCACTCCAACAAAAAGTGAGGGATTGACTCTCACCTTGCATATTAGCAACTCTAGGGGCTTGTTATAGCTAATCCACTAATGAACTCCCGATTTCGCTCCCGAGCTTGTTACCTCGAACTTGTATGAGTGGTTTAGCTCTCACTGTGGTTTGCAGGGTATTGCAGGGGGCGTGGATTTACCCATTTTTGGTGGGGTTCCCGGCGTTACTAAAAAAAAAAAACTACATAAGTAAAATACAGGACCACGCGTTCTGTGGGTAGAAAATTCCTAGTATATGGGATCATACTTATTTGACTTTCTACCCTCCCTTCTTTTTAATAATTCGAGATTGTAGAAAGTACACCACAATTAATCATAGAAAATTGAATGTTGGTTTTAGTATGTTGTATGGATCGTTAAAAATTATAACAAAGCCGTCGCTTACGGGCAAGAACTTGCAATTTCTTTGAGAAGACGAGTCTTGGTCCTTTAATTTTAAAACATAATATCAACTCCTCATTAAAACCTTTGCACCGTTTTCGTCCCAGCAAAATGGGCCCTTTCATTTATGAATATGGTAAAGTGAAGCTTAACGCATTTCTAATGAATTCATTGGCTTTAGTCCATTGTATTCGATTATTTATTGACTGGTAGGTAATTGAACAAAAGGCGATCAAGAATAAGGAGCTACCATGTAAATTGAAAAAAGTAGAGGGACTAAAACGACATCACAAAAACTGAAATACTCGTGGGCCAAAATATTTTGGGCTGAAGATTTCACACGGGCCTAAACACATTTCTTTTCCGACAGGCTGAACTGGGGTTAGTTTTAGGTCTATTAAGGGTTTTAATACAATAGGGTAGGGGGTATATGCATCTTTTATTAGGGTTTCTTTCCTCGGAGGAGTGAAGCAAATC
The DNA here is from genome assembly GCA_949775105.1 of Oldenlandia corymbosa var. corymbosa. Classification (NCBI taxonomy): domain Eukaryota; kingdom Viridiplantae; phylum Streptophyta; class Magnoliopsida; order Gentianales; family Rubiaceae; genus Oldenlandia; species Oldenlandia corymbosa. The sequence goes on from OX459123.1 coordinate 7,382,075, forward strand.
GGCGAAGACTACTACGCGCAGCTGCAGCCATGGTTCTCAAGTATGCTCTCTGTTCTTCTGATGCCTTTCTTTAATCGTCCTTTTTTTCGTTTGTAATTATTTGAAATTCAGGTTTCTGCCGATAATTCGAACAAGATTATGAACACATGAATTCAATTTCCGCCCGGAAAAGTTTCCAAATTTCATTTCTGCATATTCCAGAATTTTAGATTCATAGCGAAATGAGAGGACGAGGATAATTAGGAATATAGAAATAGTGGCAAATTTGTGTCGAACTCGAACCCTATGGTCTCTATTGCAACTGAGAGTGAGTTGTGACCTCTTAGCATATGGTTCTTTGTAGGTAGGTTTTAGATTTTCATTTTGAGCTGAAGATGTGTTCTTTTAAGAACTGCATCGAGATTGATCTTCTTGGATTTTGTGCTGTTAAATCTTTTGAGGATTTATATTCCGGGTCCTTTTAAGATTCTATTTATGTTTGTGCAATTTGTGAATGTTGTGTGTGTAATGGGGTGAGTTAAAATTGAAAACCTCAGAAGATATTGGATTTGAGGTATCACTCGTCGTCAGAGTGGAGTTAGGAGCCTGTTCTTGTGTGCTCTTAAAGAAATACCTAGGCAGATTTGAATATGTAGGTTATGTCTTCTACATTACAGAGTTTATTCCTTGTCAAATTAGTTATTTGATTGATGATAAATTGCTTTTCTTTGCCTGTTTGTTGACATTTTACTTTATGCTGACCTCTTTGGAATTCAGGGTGTCTTGCCTCTGTAGTCTGTACTGAACTGTGAATACTGTTTTGCAGGACAGAGTTGTGTCGTTTCAGTGGGGCAAAGATATACCCAGGGAAAGGAATCAGATTTGTCCGTGCAGATTCACAGGTAGTTCCGGTTGCTGTTTTGTTATTTTTCCCTCTCCCGTGAACAAAATCTTTGTTTCCTCCCCCAAAACCATTTGATAATAATTTATTGAATCATTTTCTTTAGGTCTTTCTCTTTGCCAATTCAAAATGCAAGCGGTACTTCCACAACCGTCTGAAGCCGTCAAAGCTCACCTGGACAGCAATGTACAGGAAACAGCATAAGAAGGTAAGAATTTCCTCTAAGCGATATTGTCGAGAACTGCTGATGTCTTGCATATTTCCCTTACTTCTGCATGGTTAGAAAGTTCAATTGGTAGTAGGAAGTGCCAATGTTTACCTGAATGTCGGACAATCTCCATTAATTTCCCCGCTGCTTGGTATTTCAACACTGCCTTGTACGTACCAATACAATTCGTCGGTGCTGCAATAATTTGGCTGTTTTTGTGAGATTTCAGGATATTGCGCAAGAAGCTGTGAAGAAGAGGAGACGCACCACTAAGAAGCCCTACTCTAGGTCTATTGTGGGTGCCACTTTGGAGGTTATTCAGAAAAGAAGAACTGAGAAAGCAGAAGTTCGTGATGCTGCTAGGGAAGCTGCTCTCCGGTTAGCATCCTCCTTCATTTTTGTTCATTTTCCCATCAACACCTCTGATTTGTGTTTTTGCTTGTAAATATCCTGTTTGCTTGTTTTGCTATCCTGTTGTTTCTTGGAGTGATATGTGATTGTTAGTTTTTTCAGTTCAAATCATCCAGGGTGATTTGTACTCTCTGTCCACCTTTGGATTTTGGTGTTGTATAAATTGTGGGAATGAATTGAAAATGGTTGCCATCAAATATAGAAACTGCAGTTAGGAAATTTGTTTGCCCGGGGCATTATGTTACTGGAATACCAATTTGCTCTGTTTGACACAAGCCTGATTTCTTGCCCCTTTGTTCTAGTCCCAAGTTACCTTATCTCGTGCTTTTTCTTCTTTTTCTTCTGTGTTCATCACACAAGATGCTCGCTCTGTTAGAGACTACTCAAATTTGCGTCAGATATTCTCCTTAACCCTTATTAAAATCAGTTTGAACAGATAAAGCACCAAACCTTTATTTTGCGAGTCTGTATACTTCTGTAGTCAAATGATATGATTTCATTTTTGGGCAGTGAAATTAAAGAAAGGATAAAGAAGACGAAAGATGAGAAGAAGGCAAAGAAGGCAGAGGTCATGGCTAAGAGTCAGAAGGGAGGGAGCAAAGGGAATGTGCCCAAGGGTGCTGCACCAAAAGGCCCTAAGCTCGGAGGCGGTGGCGGAAAACGTTGAAGCTTCTTACTTTTTTGTTTATTCACAATATCAAAATGGTAGTTCTATGCATTGTAATTTTAAGCATCCTTAGCCGGCTGGAGCACCTTTTACATTATAATTTTGGTTCCAAACCTGCGTTTCCAAGTATTTTGTTGCCATGAATGCTAAATTTTGGTACATGTGTCTTATCTTTTTCAAACCATTATTTACTGGGGTACAAGGGATATCTAGTTGGACTTGATTATATGATCAGCCCATCCTGGTTTATTTGCAACCTGGGGTACAAGGGATATATAGTGACTCGAAAGCAACTAGACTTGTTTTGACATTGCAATATGGCATGTAAGTTCATGTGTACCGATTAGTCTTACAACATTGCACCGGAATCACAAAATATATTGCATTAGGAAGCATACGGAGGTATAACCTGATCTAGACTATACCTAATCATTTAAAGGGCATTTCCTTTATCTCTCTTCCTACCGTCTTGATATACGTTTATACGAGGACTTGTACATCTTTGCCCTAATCAGTGATAGATAAATTGACTTTGATTTAGTGAAAAATTTGTGATTAAAAGATGATTTATTCCCATAATTTTTCTGGATTTTGGGACAAAATCCCTAATTTTTATTGTGGTGAAGTAAAATCACCAATATTCAACACTAATCATTTTTTTTATATGTATTAATCAAAACAACCAATCCAATAAAAGAAATAATCAAAATTTAAGAATTTGAAATAAATTAATCAATTTAGATCGCATTAGATCACTTTTCAATATCATCATCGGAAGAAGGTTGTAATATGTTTCAAAGGTTATAGTTTCCAGAACCTGAGGGTTAGAGTGGTAATGTAAACAAAATCGGGGGTTTTAGATGAAAATTCACCCGACCTCTTGTCAAATACAGGCTAAACGACAGCGTTCGCCGATTTATCTCTTTCAGGCTGCAACAATAACGTTGTTTAGTCCCTCGAGTTCAATCGGAGAAGAATAAGCAAACCCTAATCATGGCAATTGCAAGAACAGGGGTTTTTGTTGATGATTATTTAGAATGTAATTTCGGACTCTTCAATCTTCAATTCTCTTAATTTTTTGCTCTTGATATTCTGGAATTTGGTCTTAAATATTGCTGTAAATCTACGACAGATGCAAATACTTTACCCGCTGAGCTTCAGAGACTTCTCAACACCATCCGGGAGCTGGATGAGCGTTCCCAAGGTATTGAACTATGAATTTCTGTAATTTTTCTTTTTACTGGATATTTTTGTATTAAATATTATCTTATTGTGATTTCCTTTATTTTGTGAAAAAAAAAAAAAAGCAATGATAAACCAGGCCAGTCAGCAAACTAAGCTGTGTTTAGGGATAGCTTCTCGTAGGAATGCCCATAGTAATTACATTGACGATGGTAATGATGAGAATTTCGAGAAGATGAGGAAGGAGATTGAGGCTAGTCAAGAAAACGCGTTAAACCTTTGCACTGAAAAGGTCTTATTGGCACGACAAGCGCACGATTTGGTATGTTTTGTAACTATATGTCAATTTTTGTAGTTTACGTACTTTTCTGATTTATTTTGTTAATGTGGTGCCTGGATGTGTTGACATTTTATGGTTAAACATAAATACTTGTTTTACATAAAAATCTAAGCATTCGCTAGTATTCCTGTTTCCTCTGTTGGCATGTGATATGTCATGTTTACAGTACAGTTTCGGTAATTGTCTAGGGTATTGCACTACAAGAAAGTAACTGAAAGATTGTCATTGTGTTGATTGATATAGCCCTTTGGTTGGAACACTTGGTAGGGAAGTAGGAGGTTGTGTCTGCTGACTCTTTTCATTAAAGACTTGTGACTCACTTGCAGGAGATTTAAAAAGTTCTTCATCTTAGATACTCATGAGGTTCATGTTTCTTTGTGGTTTAGTTGATCTCAATGTTTGGAACATATGATGAACTTGTGACTTGTAACTCCTCTTATTCATGGATAACTATTTTGGACCAAAGTTCTTGACAAGTTTTTTCATGGCCCTATTTTCCAGATAGATAGCCATATAAAGCGTCTCGATGAGGATCTGAACAACTTTGCAGAAGATCTCAAGCAAGGTGGAATTTAGATATCCTCGATTAATGTCTTATGAGCTTAGCCAAACAGCTAAGAAAATTACTAATTGATTGGGTTAAAGCACATCCTTTAAGTGAACGTAGACCTACATGGGGCATAGGATTCAACTGTTCCATCAGCAAATTGATTCAAAGGGTATTAATATTTCCAGTGAACCAGATAATCATGCAATATTTTGATTTTGCATCCTCATAGGGTATCAATATGTCAGTGGTTAGTCACCTGTGGCCTTAACACTTGTAATTGATTTACTGATGAATGTTTCAGAAGGAAAATTACCTCCTGACGAGCCAGCTGTCCTCCCCGCATTGCCGTTGATAGCCAAAAATGAAAAACGCAAACACTTTTTTGGTACTCCTCAACCTAAGAAGGTTGAGTACAGGGATAAGGATTGGGACCGAGAGCGTGATAGAGACTTTGAACTTATGCCACCTCCTGGCAGCCTTAAGAAAGAATTTGTTGCACCTGCTGATATTGATCAACCCATTGATCCAAATGAACCTACTTATTGTGTCTGCAATCAGGTTTCTGGATACGTTAACTTATTTCTCTGTGCTGCAAGATTTCTATTTTGTGGACAAAATATTGTAATAAATCTTTGACAATATGACAAACTTCTGCTTCATCTCAAAATTTTCAGGTATCATTTGGCGATATGATTGCTTGTGACAATGAAAATGTGAGTTCCCTTAGTATCATTATTTCCTTTCGCTTGTTGTTCTTGTAGCTTTTAAAATTCCATTGCATAGTGTACCTATATGATTCAAAGGACCCAGTGTCGCTCCGAGGCATTGTCGTATCTAACGGTGTATTCTTTCGACTGACTATATGGAATGAAAAGGAGCATTGCTGAGTTTAAGTTTTGCATTAGCATGTTCGCTTCAGGCTTCATTTATGAAAATGATCGTCCATTACTTATGAAACTCAGTTTTCTTCATATGAAAGAGTAAAATTCCTGGAAATGTTTAGAGAATGATCTAAAGTTATCCTTAAATAGACTTCTTTGGTTTTAATAATAGCATCCATTAAGTCTTGGAAGGCATTTGTGTTCACCCAATAACTGCAAGTAGTTTACCCCACCAAAAAACAGCTTGCTGCACTGAGGGGTAACAAAACGCTTAGGCTGAAACACAATACTTTTAATTTTAGTGGCTAGGCAACTGAAAAGAGTTCATAGATAGTGCAATACTTTTGAATTGTCCCTTTATGCAAACAAATACTTTTGATGCTACAACAAATACCTAGTATAGTCCCAATTCTGTTGGGGTCTTGAGGTGAAGTGGACAAATGTATATGACAGTAAAGATGAGAGGAGTTGAAGAATACGTATAGAGAAGAAGGGTTACTGTTGCTTATTAGAGTTGGGTAAGAACTCTTTAGTTAGATGAAGAAAGATTTACTTTCAAGAAAGACCTTTACCCTTTTCGAATTTCAGTTAATTGTTCTTGCACAAATGTTGATATGCTGATGTTTATTTATTTTTTATTTTTTAAAATTTAATCTTGATATAGATATATTGCAGGAAGACATTTTCCTAAAACTTTATCATCTTAGTATTAGCTAAATTGTTGGGAAACATAGGGCGGTAAATTCTTGTATACAGAGAAATGTAATTTACACCTTGTTGTCCCAATGATGTAAAACATTTTCATGACAACAGGTTGTCGAATAAAACACAAACACACACCCTACATAGAAAAATTGTTTAGTTTGATCTGGCTGGCTCATGATTTATTTCTAGTAAGAGTTTTTCTGAAGACGAGGATTTCTTGTTTTCTTTTTCTTTTTGTGACAGTGTCAAGGTGGTGAATGGTTTCATTACACTTGCGTTGGATTAACACCAGAGACAAGATTCAGAGGAAAGTGGTATTGTCCAACGTGTAGGCAACTACCACATTGACTTCTTGATCTTGTGTTGGCTTAACACTTGAGTTCAAGATGGTAGAGGAAGCTGGTAGTATCCTATCCCACATTCTGTTTCATACTTGTTTAAAAGAAGACTATTTTCTAGTTTATCGTGTATCGTTTTTTGACTAGATAGCGTTGTAGCATTTAATTTTGTTCAGAACAACAGTCTTGAGGTTAAAGAGAATAGCTGATATTTGTTTGTACACCAAGGCTCCAGAAAGAAAAGTTTCTTGGACTTCAAACTGTTGAAAACGCAAAAATTGGGTTTGAGCGATGTTTTAAGTTCAAGAACGAGTTCAAGTCCAATAAATGGGTGAGGGAGGCTAGGAACATGATGGTCCTTACATTACACCCTTTTCACAATGTAAGTCGATTTTGAGTAGCACAAGTATTAAGAGTTAATAATTGGTAAAGATAAAAGGTTCACTTTAACCTTAATTGATAAGGCCAATTACTACTTAACTCAAAAATCATCATAGCGATAAGAGTAACTTAGGTAAAATAAATAAAATTATGCATTGAGATATAACGTGGACTTATACTTTAACATAAACCAAAATTGAAACTGGACTTGCAATGGTAAAATAAAGGTGGTATTATAGAGCAAATGGTTATTCAGAACATGGGAAAAAATGGCCATCTTTGGACGGTTGTTCAGAACATGGTTATGTCATGTTGTGTTCTCAAAATATTTCTTAAAACGTATTTGTTTTTGTGAATTCCGAATACAGTGACATGTTTTTAAACCATTAATTTATTATATTTTCTCCTAATAATATTGATCATTGTCGCCGCCAGTCAATTGATCCGGTAGCGGTCAATGATTTTTCCGAGAATATTATTTTTCTTTGTCCAAATATGATTTTTTTTAAAACAAAAATTAAAACTATCTCAAATATACAAATACACAAAACTTAAATATAGAGAATAAAATATAACTTAAAACTTTCTCCGTTGTAAGATAAAATGATGATACATCATTTTGAATTTAACTACTCCCTTCAGTCCTTAGTGTAAGGTATTTTAGTTTATAATAGGTTTCACCTAATACACATTTTCAAGTAATAAAAAAACCTTATATTTATATTCTCCCATTTGCTGTATTCTCTTGATTATTATGAAATATTTTTAAGATTATTTTATTAATTAAAAAATCTTAATAAGTGAAACCTAGAACCAAGCAAAATACCTTATATTAACGCCCGTAGGAAGTATAATATGTTGTGTTGGGTCTACTCCTCCAACTAGACAAGTGTTTATGGGTTAGTTCAACTTTTTTTACTTTTGGGCTTAGTGAGATTCAATCTGACCTAATCTACTACATTCGGATTTTGACGAAGTATGGATCTGCACGGTGCTTAGAGAGGGCGGCGATGATGATCTAGTCGGCGGTGAACGGCCTAAAACCTGCAAGCCAGAGTCTCGAGTGTCTCCCCGAAAGTAGACTCTCCGATGTTTAGGTCAATAAGAGAATAGAGAGAATAGAGAGAGAGTTATGTGTATCGTGTGTAGAAGGCGTAGAAAATAGGTAGAAGATATGTAGAAGATGTCAATATGAGAGAGGCACCACCTCTTTATATAGAGGTGGTGTTATCTGTTTCCTGAAATTCTAGCAGAATAGATTTAGGCGATGGCTTAATTTCTAAGTAATCTAATCCTAGGCCCAATAGGTCTAGGGTTCCTGAACACCAATTTTTTTTGTTTGGGTCAAACTAGCGGACCCCACTGTTTAAGAAATTAATAAAAGAATTAAAGATTTAACGGTCAACAAGTTTGACCCGTTAAGTTTGTAAAATTTCTGTTAAATTGACCAAAATTGATGAAAAAAATATTTTAGTAGACTTTTTTGCCAATTGAAAAATTCATGGTGACTCGATCTTGCTACGGTTAAAAGCTGGGGGATGAAAAGTGAATTCGGTCCTATGATAAAAGTAATATGCTTGTAACAAGAATTATGATGTCAATGATATATGAACTTATGTTCGAGAAGCATATAATAATGACAAGGTTTATGAAGTACCTCGGTCCGAGATAAATTGATAACTCGAGAAAGTGTTACATCGATTCCTAGAAGGTAGTTGTTGAGTAGATAAAAGTCGAGATACATCTTCTCGAACACTCGAGTAGTAGTAAAGTGCTCGAGGGATAGTTGCCCCTTCGAGGAGATGTATCTCTTGAAACTTCAATCTTCGAGATTGCCACTTGCTAATTGATTTTTCTGCCCCTTCAATGGATTTTGAACTTCAGGGACTATTCTGAAAACATAGAAACTATAGGGGTCAAAATAGAAATAATAGAATATATAAGGGCTAATTTGCAATTATAAAAATTGTAGAATTATTCTCGAGCAGTTGACTGCTTTTGGCCATCGTGAGCTGTTTGCTTGCTACTGCGACTTCTCGGTTGAATTGGCATTGTCATTCTCGGTTAGCCTTTGTCTTTCAATGGCAACCATATTTCTTTGTTGCAATAGGACACGCAAGTTGCAAACCAACCACCATGGTAATCACCATGTAGCTCCAATAAATCTCAATTTCGTGTCAAGAAATTTATTTGGTTGTAAGGACCAAACGAATCATTCCCATTGGGCGTGCCACTTGACGAAGTATGGATCTGCATGGTACTTGGGGAGAGCAGCGATGATGATCTAGGCAGCGGCGGACGGCCTAAAACCTGCAAGACAAAGCCTCAGGTGTCTCCCCGAGAATAGACTCTTTGATGCTTAAGTCAATAAATGAATAGAAAGAATAGAGAAAGAGGTATGTGTATCGTGTGTAGAAGGTATAGAAGATAAGTAGAAGATAAGTAGGTGTCAATTATGAGAGAGGCATGTTTCCTGAAACCCTAGCGAAATCGATTTAGGCGCTGGCTTAATCTCCAAGTAACTTAATCCTAGGCCCAATATGCCTAGAGTTCAGTTTGGACTCGTCAGATTTCATCATTCTTGAGGAAAAGGTAAAGGTAAAGGGTGGAAAAGGATTACCAAGTGGTTCCGATAAGAAATATCGACGGAATTACCAGCAATCGGAATTTCAAGTCTTTTTCCAATCGTCTCCAAGTAATTGCCCGTGGGCTGTGAGATTTAGGTCCAAAATCTTACAATATCATACCAAATTATCTTGTGAATTCTGATGATGCCTTTCAAGCCTTTTTTCGAAGTAAAAGTCTTTGCAGTGACTTGGTAATACATGAACATCGGCAGAACCAGCATTCTCACTCCGCAAGTGTGCCTTATATTATATGCATCGATGGCATAGAGTAGTTTGGTCTCTTCTCAATAAAGAAAAGAAGATGATGGATGTAAATTTTGAGGTGTTTTCCTTTGAAATGCAACGAAAACATGTGGTTTATCATTTATCATTTATGCCTAATGATTTTGTTCTACTCAAGCGAAGTATGTATTTTACTATAATTCTTTTTCCTGTCTTTTCTAAAGAAAAAAGTGTCCAGACGATCTAAACATTGCTTCTTCTTCTTCTTTTTTTTTTTTTAAAAAAAAACACTCATAAAAATGCTTGTTTGGTGTTTTCTTGGAAAAACTATAGAGAAACAACGGGTTTCACTGAAAATATAGTCTGCAATAGACTTGGCTTTCTTAACTTTAGAGATTTAATTAAGGCAATCTATTAATTAGCACCTTTTTTATAACTTTGAATTATTTCTTAGAATTTTTGGTTTAAATAATTTTTAGAATAAACATGTTTAATAACCAAAAAAATGGTCCACTTATTTGACTAGCACCGTTGAAACTATAGGACAATTTTACGTAATAAAATGAGTGGTGATAAGAAAGTGAAAAATCATAGTGACTTTGGTGTAGTGATTGATGTGTAAAACACTTATTAGTTAATTTTTTAGAGGTAGTTTATTATCATCACATGAACTACCAAATACATATTTACAAATCAGTCACTACACGAATGTCATTACAATATTTCACTATACTTATCATTTCTCTAATAGAATATGGCTTAATGTTGCTAATTACTCCCATCCATCTTTTTCTTTAATTATTTACGATATTTATCCCCAAAAATACATACAAAATAAAGTTGGTGATAATCTAAATGGTAAACTTAGTTGATTCTCTATTTTCAGACAGAGAAAAAAAAAAAAATTTTTTTGCAAGGCTTATAGAGGAATCCTTAGGTGCAACTTTTATAGAACAATCAAATGTACGTGTCTTAAGCTGTTTCTGAATTTTATAGGCCAAAATATAGCAATTTAATGTATGTATCTTTAGGGTTTTTTTGGGAGGGCTTTTGGAGGAATCCTTAAGTGTAATTTTTAAAGAATAATTAAATATATTTTATATATATTAGGAGAACACAATGGGTGTAAAAATATATTTTAAAGATTTTATTTTCACTTGAAAAAATTTTCTAAATGAAATTTAAGATAAATCAAAATACATTATAATAAGAATCAAAAGGAATACTACTACTTAAAAATTCCTAAAAGAAACAAACAAGTGGATTCTTCACAAACAAGGAATACTACTACTTAAAAATTCCTAAAAGAAACGGGGTACGAAACCCCAATTATATATTCACAAAACGGGGTACGAATAAAAAGAGAAGAAACAAACCCCGTTTTGTGAATATATGAAACTAGGCATCGTTTTTTTTTTTTTTGAACAAAAGGAGAGGCGATGCCTAGTTTCATATATTCACAAAACGGGGTACGAAACCCCAATTATATCATGATTGAGCCACGACCGAATTTATATCGGAGGATCTACATAATGATGAATTCCTACATAACTAGAGTCTAATAACGATGCTATTGCATCTGCCGTAAAATTCGCCTCCCAAAATTTATGCCTCAAAAGGACTGTCCAGTCTCTATCTAACAATTTCCTAATCTCCCGAATCAATTCATGGTGCACTGATGGAACTCTATTACGGTTATGGACTAATTGGATAGCAGGTTTGCTATCAAGTTCGACCTGCACCCTCCGAAATCCAGATTCCCATGCCAATCGCAGCCCATAATAGAGTCCATGCAACTCCGCCAAAGTGATTTTTCCCGGTCCAATATATTTTGAGAAACCTCCCAGCCAACTCCCATTCCCATCCCTTATCAACCCCCAGCCCTCCCTACTCCTAGGTTATTATCAAAAGCTCCGTCCATGTTGATCTTCACCCGATCAACCGGGGGCGGTTCCCATCGTACCCACATTTCCTCTCTTCTTCCCCCCAGGTTTGTGACCTTCCTCCTACTCTCTAATGCTTCCAAAATATTATCCACCACCCTCCCAATCTCTTCTATTCTCATGTCTCCCTTAAACTTCTCCTCCCCAAAAAAAAAAAAAATCGTCTCTCCATGCCCACAATTTCCAAACAGTAACACCAAACACCAGTCTCCATCTGCCCCCTTCCCTCCCCTGCTCTGGAAGATTATCAACCAACCAATCCTCTAAAATCCGTCCAAAGAATCCCCTCTCTACTCCCAACGGGATCAATTTCAGCCATACCTGATTAGGCCGATATCTCTCCTGATTAGGCATAAGTCTTCCTTTCGCGACCAACCACAAACACATCCGAATCCTCTCCGGGCCATGGCACCTCCAGATATAATTCCAGATTTGTTGCCCCTCTTGTGTTTCTTCATTCCTAAAAGACTCATAAGCTGATTTGGTTGAAAATTCGCCCCCATTCGACCAACCCCAGTAAGGTCTATCCTTTACTCTTCCCTCCGCCGGTGGGAGCATAGTAACAAGCTCTGATAGGATTGCGGCGGTAACAATTGTTGCAGAAAGCTCCAATTCCAAGAACCTCCCTCCGTCACCACATCCTTGACTACCCATTTATTCTGATACTCCGGAATTGACTGGGTCACCCGATTTCTTAACCTACCTTGACCCGGAAACCACACATCATTCCAAAAATTTATCCTCTTCCCATCCCCCATAGCCCACTTAATTACATTTTGGACTTTGGCCCACACTTTCTTTATGGATCGAAATACTGCTGACCCATTAGAAGCGTCTAACCCAATTTCCCCCATATTCCCTCTCCCATATTTGGCCCAAAAAATCTGGGCCCAGAAAGAGTCAGGCTTAGTGGCCAGTTGCCAGCCCAACTTTGCCAAGAAAGCCTTGTTCAGTTCCTTAACCCTTTTTAGCCCAATCCCACCCATAGCCTTCTGCTTACATAATTCCTCCCACCCGAACAAGCTTACTTTCCTCTTATCATCGTTCCCACCCCAAATGAATCTCCTATAGAGCCTTTCCAACTCATTGTCAAATGGTGCTGGAATCATCACCGATTGCATAGTATAATATGGCAGCGTGCTAATCACCGATTTCGTCAAAGTGATTCGCCCTGCCAAGGACAATGAATTAGCCTTCCACCCTGCCAGAGCTCTTCATGTCTTCTCCAAAATTCCATCATACAAATCCCTTCAATTCCTTCCATTTATTAAGGAAATACCCAGATACCGACCGAGATCGTCCACCACCTGAAAGCCAAGCAATGCTCCCAGCCTACCCTTTTCTTCGGCCTCCACATTATTTGAGAAGAACACCGTCGTTTTCGGCTCACTGAATCTCAGCCAAGAGGCCTCCGAAAACTGGCTTAGAACACCCTTTAACAAAACCACCTGACTCTCCTCCGCCTCCAAAAACAGCATGAGATCGTCCACAAACATTAGAAAGGAACTTTGAATTTCCTTCTTCCGACTATAATTGGTCTCCAAGCTCCCCCTTCCACCTTTTCAGAGATTAAGTGACCCAATCTCTCTATACACAATACAAACAAGTACGGGGATAATGGGTCCCCTTGCCGTTGTCCCCTAGACGATTTAAATGCCTCCGTCACACCTTCATTAACCTAGATTTGCATGGTGGATGTTGTTATACACGCCATAATACTCCTTATCAGCTTGGATGGAAATCCTCCTAGGGTTAATGTTGCCTCAACAAACTTCCAGCATGTCATAAGCCTTCTCTAAGTCTACTTTCACCGCCATGAAGCCTTTCATCCCCTTCTTATTTTTCGTTGAATGCACCAACTCTTGCGCCATAATTATGTTATGTCCATTTTTGTTGTAGTGCCTGCTCCTCAAGTTTCAATTTTTCTACCCGTTTCACCCCAGTTTCATCTTTCAAACTTCTCATCAATCCAACTAAGGGGTACATTGCACTTATGATCAAATTTTGCAAGTGACAAATCACCTCGAGTCCCTCCAACGTTATCAAGCAAGGCCAACCTGGAAAACTCTATCTCGGTGTTTTCGAGTAATAGTTAAGAAAATTGATCTGACCTCCCCAGAAACAGAGATTCTGAGAAAGGGTTCTCATCCTAGATTGATATCTTTGTTGGGATATAGCTGGGATCATGAGAAGGACAAGTTTCTGGTTTACGATTACAACGAGTATATGCCTTCCGGGGATATAATTATGTTATCATTTATATGCCTCCCTGGTATGAAGCTAGCTTGGGCTGGTCATGATTCTCGCCAAAACATGCTTCACTCGGTTGGCAATGACCTTAATGATCAACTTATGCAAAATGTTACATAGACTAATTGGCCTAAAAGCTTTCATCGTCTCCGGGTATTCCACCTTTGGTATTAACACTACCAAGGTTTGATTGATGGACTCTGGATTCCTTTCCCCCTCTAAAACTTCTTTCACTATTTTGCACACTGCAATTTTCACTGTCAGCCAGCTTTTCTGATAAAGGATGGCCTGCATTCCATCTGGCCCCAATGCCTTTAGCGGATGCATATCAGATAGGGCTTGGTGAATTTCTATTTCCCTAGTACTCCTATCTAGCAATTGCGTATGTGCACTCCCAATCACAGGGAAACCTCTGACCCCTGACAACGCTAGCCTTTGGTTCCCAGAAGTCATATAAAGCCTCCTAAAAACTGCCTGGCAGCTTCTCCAATTGCGTCTGCCCTATAATCAATTTCCCTGACGCATCCCCCAATTGCAAAATTCGGCTCCTGCTTCTTTTGGTACGCACCATTCTATGGTAGAATGATGTGTTTCTATCCCCGGACAGGTTCCAATCACGTGTGGTCTGTTGGATGAGCAAAACTTCCTCCTGCATAGCAATATTCTCAAGCTCATTCATCAATTCCTTTTCCAAATCCAGCAACCTATCAGTCACATATCATTCTTTTTCTCTCTAAACACCCGCAATCCGGGCTATAACTCTCTTTTTCCTCCTCCTAATGCTCCCAAAAACTTCAACATTCCACTTGCCTGCTTCCTGTTGAAATCCTCTTGCAGTTTCCTCATACGATACCCCCTCCTTCCACGAGTTTGCCAACATCATTTGGAATCCCTCATGTAGTAGCTAGGAGGCCATGAACTTAAAGCCTTTCTGTCTGCCACCTCCACTCCCTACAAACGTTGCTTTCACCAACAAAGGATTATGATCGGAATTCACCCTTTGAAGGTGGTGTGTAATCACCCCCTGAAACTTCTCCTCCCACATCTCATTACACAAGAACTTATCTTGCTTTTTCAACAGCTAACCTATTGACCATGTGAATTGGGTTCCCATTGTGGGTAAATTGATCAACCCATTCCTGAAAACCCAATCAGAAAAAAGTTGACACGGGCCTCCATTGCGTGAAGATCCCTCGATCTCTCTGACTCGTACAAAATGCAATTTAAATCACCTCCAATAATCCATGGCTCCTTAACCCCCTCAGCAACCACCTGCAAATCTTCCCAACCTTCCTAGGTCCCGGTTGAGGACTTGTATGTACAAAGGTACAAAACATTTTTTCCATCCCAAAAAACACCCGCGTATGAACAAATTGCTTAAGACACAACAACACTTCTACTCGGACTGCTCGCCTCCACATTAACAAGATTCCACCTAAGAAACCCTGGGCTTCCACATGAAAAGAGAATTGGAACCCACTATTTTTTATGAAATCGTCTACATCACATCCACTTATACATGGCCTATGCTCGTTTGTAAAGTCTTCAAATGTTTTCTGAAATTTCTTGGAAGCAGCCCCCTGGACGTTCCAAGCAAAAATCTTTGGTGTTATTATCATTAAACTTATTGAAAATTGGTAAGGGTCTAACCTCTTAAAGGCTTTGTTGGACCATTGTCCTCTTGTCATCATCTTCATCCATTTCCTGACCATCCGCCGATGAAGCATCTTTTTATTCCGTGCTCTCATCAGCCTCTAGTTGAATCTTTGGTTCCGTTCCATCCGGTGGAACATTCTCCATAAGTATGTCTCCAGTCTTATTGATGTATTCTGGGTTTTCCCGACCCAAATCCGGCGGCCTTGTTAGGTCAGGTTTCATGCCCGTTAAGACTATAACAGCCTTATGCTTGGTTGGGTCCAACGTTGATCGGGCCTGTACCACGCAATAAGGCTCAGTCCTCCCTATGAATCTTCATCCATAGTTGTGCAATCCTGGCACATGGGCTCTCCAACTTCTCCTTGGGTTTCTACTATCTGGGCCTTCCCTTTGCTGGTCTTTGGGTTTGACAATCTAGAATTATCTCGCATGGATCTCGCAAGCCTCTTTTTGTCATTAGCCTGTTTAGCTGTCCCCTCCCTGGCCTGATGTTGTCCACTCGTATCTGTTACTTCCCGATCAGTGCGTGCGCCTGCTTTTGGATCCTTGGGACTCACATCCAGCCTTCTCTGTTTCCCCGTGACTCCCTTTGGTCCCATCTCTAGTTCGCACCGAGAATCTTCCTTGTCATCTTAACGCTCCTCCTGAATTCCCTGAAGGGGACTAAACCTCGACCCACCGGTCACTGTGCTTTGTCCACCGGATTGCTGATTGACCCCATACATCTGCTCCCTCACTCCATGTGGTCTACCCCTTCTGGCCACCTCCATCTATGGGCCATACCCATCCTTCCCTATTATTCCACCATTGCCAGGCTTGGACTGATCGCCGGAAGTTGTCTTTTCTGTTGCCTCCGGCACCACTGGTTTCTTGACCTGGCACTGGCCTATCAAGTGGCCATACTGCCCACAATTGTAGCAGCTCATCCTCATATTCTCATACTCAATTCTCCATGTTCTCTCATCTAAATCAAATTGAGCCTTTAGTGGTTTATCTAGATCCACCTCTATAGCGACCGTGGCAAACTTGCCCATTGTTAATGCCGCCGTTTGGTGGTTTATACGTACCACTTTATCCAAAAGTCTCCCTATGCTCCTCAAAACATGCTTGTTATAATAGTGTACAAGGATTCACGGTAACCTTATCCAGACAACCATGGACTTGATTTTATTAGTTTCCGCATCAAAGTCATGCACCCAAGGCTAGACATGGAGATACCCATCCAATAACACCCAAGGTCCTCCAGTCAAAGTGTGGATTGCATCCTCTTTCCTGGCGAATCGAACCAGAAAGTTACCGTTATTATAGTACATTACCGATTGCCCCTCCGAATCCGGCCATAGAGATTCCAACCTGTCACTCAGGGTTGCCGCCGTCACCTTCTGCTCACTCATAAGTTTGACATAGACTACATAATTCTCCCACGGCATTCCCATCATGTCCTTCACTCTCTGAGAGAAATTGATTTTTGACCTGTTTTCTTCATCCACAATTTCCAGATCATCCTCCAAAATATCAAAATCTTCATCCTCTTCGAATAATTGGATCTCCTTTCTCTTCTATTGTCTGAGCAATCTTTCCCGAAAGGTTCCCCTCCTCGAGAACCCCTGATCTGTTTCATGTCCCTGAAATCTTGGTTTTTTGATTTGTCTATCATTGGTGAGTGCTGGTGGATCTTCTTTTGAGTGGTATTTCAACGGTGGAAAGGGTGGGTTACCCTCCCCTTCCAGGGGTCGTAACATCCAGTCACCGTCCGGTCTATTAATTGAGAGAGCTTTCTAGAGAGGTGTTTTAGTGAGAGGAAGTCAAAAAAGTTCTTTTCCAATTCTTTTTTAGTTTACTTCTCTCCTTATTCCTTACAAGGGATGAAAATGATGTCCAAAATGCTCTTTCGTCTTGAACAAATAGAATTTTTATACTCAAGATTTAGGTAATTAAGATAATGGCAATTCAACCTTTAATAAATTGAACCCCATGGTACCAAAGATTAGTAAACAACACAACAAATTGAGGAAATGATAGTCATTCACTAGTTAGAGGAATTTTTTGGATAGTGTTGCATTCCGGTTGAAAAATTAAAAAAAAAAAAATAACAAAACTGATTTGGGTCAGTTTGAATTTCTTTCTGGGCTTGGTCTATCTTGTTAAATCTGGTCTAATCCACTACATATATCGACCACCAGATTAGGTTTTCTTTTTTCCCCTTGAAAATACTAGATTAGGTCATTTGCTCTTACCTCATTCATATAGTAAATACATATCATCATTTCTCCTAGGCCGCCGTGAACTACTTCGCGATAAAGTGAAGGGTATTGGAAGCGCAAGTTTTGTTGGTGGCTGGAGTGGATTTACCAATACCATCGACGCAGGAGCACTTAATCGGAATTTTAACGAAGAGGGATCTACGGGAGCATGTAGTTCTTGTCACCGGGCGGGTAGCCTATAAGGGCTGAGCAGGAGTAATATGACTGGTAAGATCTCCAAACTCATCAAAAGAGTTAACCCTTTTGAATCCCATGTAGTTGACACGATTTATGTCCAAGTTGTACATCATACAAAAATTGTGACATCCACTGCAAATTTTGAGTTCAAGAATCCAAATACATAAGGAATCTAAACATTCATTGTATGGTTTTCCTCTTCTGTTCTCAGCAGTGATTGAAGAGATGAAATGTATTACGGACTTTGATGCCTTTGAAGCGTTTCAAGGTAAAACTCAGTGTATTGATGCCCAGAAACTTTCTAGTTCAGGTGAATTGGCATCAATGGATAGAGGAGATTCTTATGATATGGCAAAGAAGATACTTTCTGAACCTTGTGTTGACGGCCTTAGCTTTGGTCTGACCTGGTAATTCAACTTAGATACAGTTATGACGTTCTCATTGAGAGGTTAGTTAAATTGCTCCCTCTTTTACTTTACCAATAATCTTGCATTGGGGACAATACGTGTTTTTGAGCATTACACTTTTGAACTGCATCAAATGCATTTTTTGATTGGTAGATATCTTGTTTACGATACTTTTTGGAATAATTTGGGGGTGGTTTGACAATTGCATTGTGTTTTTTTTTTCTGAATATATATAAATGTGTTGTTAATATGTGCATTTTGTTTGTGTTTGCTAGAGAACAAATAAAGTGGAACCGGATCCACCCTGCGATTGGTGGATCCAGATTGATCCACTCCCAGCGGACCTAATTTTTGCGCGTATAAGACAAACATCCATGAAATACTCAAATACTCAAACACGCTTTCTAAACACAACTCCCCACATTTCATCTGTTTCTTTTCCGATGCAAAAGTATTTCCGGCCAAGAATTTTCGCAGTTCCAAATCGATAGCATTTTCGGCCATTTTTTGGCAAAATTTTCCGATGAAACACTATAAAATATCAACGGATCTTCCATTTTATCTTCAAAAACGGCTTCTCCGGAGGAAATTTAGGCTATATATGAACTCGATAGGTACATTTAAACTATAACTTAAGATTCAATTTTAATTCTTGATTATTAATTTTTAAAGTTCATACCACTGAGATTCTGTAAGTTTCATGCTTTTTTCTATGATATTGATTCATTATTGATTTAATTCCAAGTACTTTCCGCTCTAGGGTTTTAAGCTTCTCAGATAAGTTCCTCCTGTATTATTTTGATGTACCTTCAAGTTGTTTCCTAGAGATCTATTGAAATTTGATGGCTCTTGAACCATATTATATGAAACATGGCACAAATACAAATTTGATGACCATAGGTTTAACAATGATGTTCCTGTGGTTTGTTCTTGATGTCCCTATGGTTAGGTCTTGATGTTTCAATGGTTAGGTCTTGATGTCCCTGTGGTTAGTTCTTGATGTTCTTGTGGTCATATTTTCAAGTTCCTGGTAATAAAATTTCAAACTGGTTCAGGTATTTTACGGTTCGCTAATTGACAAGAGCTCGCAATCAATGAAGATGATGTTGAAGCAGTTCTTGACCTGCCTCAAAGAGAAAAAAAAAGTAGAAATACTCAAAGATCAAGAATGACATTTCCCACCGTATGATAATATGGTTAAAGAATGGAGATCAAGGATGAAGAAACCTGTTGGTGACGCAACAGGAGATGTCGTTGTTGCTAAAATCCTTGCTAGTAGAGATGATTATGGTGATGAGTTCAAGATGGATTTCTTGATATTTGTTACATCAAGTTTCTTACATGGGACGAATAGCACAAAATTTTACTATAAAGTGATCAAATCACTAGCAAACATCAGTGAAGTCAAGGAATATAATTGGTGCCAGTTTGTCATTAAGGCACTAAATGATGGTGTTGACCATTATCAAGATAAAGGCACCTTCTACGGACCAATGTCATTCCTGACGGTAATTACTAAACTATTGACTTTTTTTTTTCATTTTTTTCCCCTCAAATAAGTTTCTCTTGTATTATTTTGATGTACCTTCAAGTTGCCCCTTTGGTTAGTTCTTGATGTTCCAGTCATACTATTTTGATGTCCCTTCGGTTATTTTGGATGTCCCTATCGTTAGTACTTGATGTTCCTGTGATACTATTTTCAAGTTCCTTCGAGATAATTTTAACATTGCTCTTTTTCTTTCCTTTTTTTATTTTTTTTTCTACAGCTGTGTTATTTAGACAGATGTCGATACAAAGAATCACATCTTAGAAAATGGTCAGCTATTTCATGTTGGGATGAAGATAAAATGAAGGACAAAATTCAAAGAAAGGAGTCTAAAGGAGGATTTGGACGTGTGTATGTAGAAGATTGCGTCAAGAAACCCGGTACTAAATGTTTAAATGAAGATCAATCTTAAATCTTTGGTAATCAAAATGCGAAGGTATGATGTTTAAAGTGCCTTTGATAGTCGATTGATGTTTGCTTGATACAACTTTTAAGTTCCTACAGGAATTTACATCTACTTTTCCATACTGCACAACAATTTAAACGTAGGAAGAGGAAGCATACATCACAAGCAGATCCTGTAGTGCCGACAGAAATCAATTCTCCTGCACAACCTCAACCAATATAAGTACACACACAAAAATTCAAAAGCAACCACCGGAACAAGTAGTTTACCCTGCACAACCTTAACCAAGTACAAGTTCAAGCGCAACAAGTCAAACCCAGCAACAAGAACAAGTGGTTTCTCTCATACAACAATAACCAAGGAACCCACACCAAGCATTGACCCTATCACAAGCAAAAAAGATTTTGACGAAATTACAACCACCAATGGATCGTAAATCCAATCAAGGAGAAGGAAACAAAAAGGACATGAAAGACAACAATTGAGTGTTGTTGTGCGTGATGCAAAGAAAAAAAAAACTGTAAGCAAAAGCACAATTTGAAATCTAAGCAATTAGCTCTTATAGACCAAGAAGAAGAGCAAAAGCTGCAACACAAGAAGGAAGTGATTCAGAAAAGGGTATCACCTCAACAACTTTGTGAGCTCATTCCTAAACTAGATGACAAAAAGAAAGGGGAAATCATGGATATGGGTTTTGGTGCACTACTAGAAATAAAAATCAAGACGTGCCCCAAATCGTTGTGTAGAATTCTGGTGGGAAGATTCCAATTTGGTTCAGGTATTATACAATTCGGCAATAATGGCCAAGAGTTCATAATCATTGAAGACGAATGAAGCAGTTCTTGGTCTGCCTCGAGAAAAAAATAAAGAAATAGAAATATTCAAATCAACTGAATGATATTTCCCACTGTATAATGATATGGTTCAACAATGGAGAACGAGGACGAAGAAACCTTGGGGTGAAGCACCAGGGGATTAAGTTGTTGCTAAAGTCTTAGCTAAGAGAGAAGATTATGGTGATGACTTCAAGAGGGATTTTTTGGTATTTGGGACATCAAGTTTCTTACATGGGACGAGTAGCAAGAAATGTTATTTAAAGGTGATGAAATCACTTGTAAACATCAATCAAGTCTAGAAATATACTGGTGCAAGTTTGTCATTAGGACACTAAATGACGGTTGTGACCGGTTTCATGGGACTGGCAGCTTTTTTGGACTAATGACATTCCACTCCTAAATTAATTTTTTTTTTCTTTTTTGCCCACTCAAATAAGTTCCTCATGTATTATTTTGATGTACCTTCAAGTTGTCCCTTTGGTTAGTTCTTGATGTTCTTGTGATACTAGTTTCACATTCCTGTGGTTATATTTTGATGTCCCTGTGGTTAGTTCTTGATGTTCCTGTGATATTATTATCAAGTTCCTTCGAGATCATTTTAACATTCCTCTTTTCTGTTTTTCCCTTTTTTTTTGCAACTGTGTTATTTGGACACATGTCGATACAAAGAAACACATATAAGAGAATGGCCAGTTATTTCATCTTGGAATGAAGAAAGAATGAAGGACAGAATTAAAAGAGAGGAGTCTGAAGGAGGATTTAGACGTGTTTATGTAGAACGTTGCGTCAAGAAACCCTATATGGAAGATGATCAAGGTTCCAAAAAAGATGCTGCACGTTCAACCAAAGATCATTAAGGAATCTTTGGTAGTCAGGATGCGAAGGTATGCTTTTTAAAGTGCCTTTGATAGTGGATTAAGGTTCCCCTGATACAACTTTTAAGTTCCTCTGGCCCTTTTTTTTTAAAAAAAAGTGTTGAATTTAATCCAAAGTTCTTTCCATATTGTTTTTGAAATTCCTGGAATGATGTAATAAAGTTCCTGTAATATTTTAGTAAAGTTCCGCAATAGACTTTCAATGTCCCTATGATTATATTTTGAAATTCCAGCAATATATCACTAAAGTTCTGGTTTGTGTACTACATGTATGCTTTTTAAAGTTCCTTTGATAGTGGATTTATGTTCCCCTGATACAACTTTTATGTCCCTCTGGCCTTTTTTCTTTAACAAAAGTGTTGAAATTATTCCAAAGTTCTTTCCATATTGTTTTTGAAATTCCTGGAATGATAATGTAATAAAGTCCCGGTAATAATTTAATAAAGTTCCTGCAATAGACTTTCAATGCCCTATGGTTATAATTTGAAGTTCCAGCAATATATCACTAAAGTTCTTGTTTCCATACCACATGTATGCTTTTTAAAGTGCCTTTGATGGTGTATTGATGTTCCCCTCATACAAATTCTAAAATTTTGTAATATAACCTGCCAAATTATGTCCTTATTCATACACAATATGTCATTGTTTAACCAAAAGCTTTTCAGTTCAATAACTAGCTTGGGAGATATCATCGCTGAGATCCATGGAAAAGAAAAGGAAATAAATGTGGAGCCCCATGAACGTGTTAAGGTGACTTTGAAGTCACTAGCTGAAGCAACAACAACTGATCAAGAAACAGAAGAGGATCAGAATAATCAAGCAGAACTTGAAAATTTTACACAGTTTGTGGAATCTGATGATTTCATGACGAGTTATGACATGTGCATGCAATCAATTGAGACTCTGAAGCAGCAGAAATAATCCACCAACCAAGCTGCAAACCAAGTTGATGAGCCTCCTAAATGTACAGGTGCTGCCATACCTCCACATCAGAATGAAGAACGAACAGTGGAGCACGTGAATAACTTTGAGAATGAGAAAGAGTTACATCAATGCCCTAATCCTGCAGAGCAATTTCCTCATCTTCCTAATCCTGCATACCTGGGGCAAATGGAAAATAACGTTAGTGATATGGTTCATTTATTAATTTTAGAAGAACACTCGCAACATACCACTGAAGAAGACAGTCGTTTGCAAGCTGTGATTCAATCTTTATAGCCTCCACCAGAACAATGCTTGGAAAAATGGCAGATGATTTGATGCAACTTTCATCAGCAGGAGTAAGTGTACCAACTTCACCTATGAGCACCAGAATCGCGAATGCATCTCAATCAAGTGTCAATTGTCAGTTCATGAGTAGATAATTCTTCTAAATATCAGACACCTCTTGCTGCTCCAAGGCCACTTGATAAAAATGATGAGGATAAATAAATACGCGCAACAATAAAAAGGAATTTGCATGGAAATTGATAAATCTTATTTCAATATCACTCGGAGTTCGTTGATGGTGTATCTAATGTTTTGTTATGATGGATCTGCACTTTGCCCTCTTTTAACAGAATGTAGGTTGTTGGATCTTGAAAAGGCACCCAGAAAGAATCCTAAAAGGATCAAGTTCCTGCCTGCTTGTCAGAGGTCCCCTTATGTCAGGCGAGGACAACGCAAGTCACTTGATAAAGAGCTGACTGAAGAGGAGACCATTATATTGGATTTTGCATTCTTAGCAGGAGGAGTGAAGATTATGTCGAGAAATGGCAAGATTCAGAAAATTACACCAGTTTTAATCTAAACATGTTGTATTCACCTAGCATAGTACCTGTAAAACATGTATTAATTGTTTATCAGCATGTTGAATTAGGATTATGCAAGGTCTTCTAAGAAATTTGGTTTATAACTTCCACAAATGCAGTAATATCCTGTTCTCGTACGAAGATCTTGCAAGTTATGACAGATTATCATTATGGTCAATGAGGCCCGGTGTCTAGATTGAACAGAGCATATAAGATGCATGGAGCATCCACCTCAATTATTTAGAGATGATGAAAGTGTAAAAAAGGGTTGCGCATGTTTATTTTACCACAACACTTTTCCAGATCATTAAAGGTAAATACGATGACAAGTTCAATGTTGACCGGTACCTCAAAAGATTCATTGAGCAACTGACAGATGAAATGGAGGGTCAAAATATATCTTTGGAACATATCAAGGACGCAGAAGTGATACGTACTGCCTCCTAGTTAGTTTGAATATGTGCACTACTTTTATAAGTCCCTTTGGTTATTTCTTGAAGTCTCTGTGATTATTTTATGAAGTTGTTGTGCTTATGTTTTCAAGTCCCTGTAGTTCTATATTGATATCCCTATGATTATGTTTTGAAGTCCTTGTGGTTATATATTGATGTACCTGTGGTTATTTTTTTTTTTCAAGTTCTTTCCATACTGTTTGAGTTCCTTCAACAAAATTTTGAAAGTACCTCTGCATAATATCTGATATGTTCAAAGTTGAGGGTTTTATAGTTTTTTCTGCATACTAACATTGTTTAACTATATGGTGAAGGTGTTTTTCCCAGTTTACTATGAAGTCCACTACTACATCTTCTGCTTCCCTATGAAATCAAAAAAGCTGCATGTCATAGACAACCTGTCAAACATTCAAATATGTTTACATTCTGCCTCCAATGGTAAGTGAAAAAACAACATATTATCCGTGATTATTTGTTGTCTTTAAATTTTACTGTTTTTTAATAGTTTTTCGTTTAATACAGCTAGATGTTTTCAACAAGTTCTTGGAACAACAATTCCCCAAGGTACAGGAAGCACACATATAGCCCACGCTTTTATGCAAGAGTTCTAAAATTCCAATGGCAAAGCACTGAGAACAAAATTGATTGTACTGCTTATGCCATGCATCACATGGAAACTTATAATGGAGAAGGGGACGATTTTATGTCAGAGCTTGCATATTATAGGGCCACATTACATTGAAAACTACTGGAGCAAGTACATGGCCCAATTGCTAATGTCTCCAATGAATGAAATGAGGCAACAGTTGATCGAAGATACAGCAAAGTTCTACAACGACACTTCCGCAGATGAGTGTCTTCCAATCAACAAAAACATAGATATTGGTGTAGTCTACTATGGAGATAAGCAAAGTAACGGACTTATGCTTTTGTTCAACCACTCTTTATATTAGAAATGATGCTTAAGGATACTACGTAAGCATTTTGAATGTAGTTTACCTTAAACTTAATTTTACTTTAAATGCCTTTGTATATCTTTTGAAGTTCCTTCAATATACTTTCAAATTTCCTGCGGTACTTTGTAGACGTTCCTTTCATATAATTACAAAATTTCTGCATCATTTTATAGATGTTCTTTCCATATAATTACAAAGTCATTTGTTTATTTTCTTATGTTCCCTCAATATTATTTTGAAGTTCCTGCAATGGTTTAATAAAGTTTTGTAATAATTTAATAAAGTTCCTATAATAATTTTGAAGTTCCAGAAATCAACTACAAAGTTCATGTGGTTAGGTTTTAAAGTTCGTGTTGTTATTTTCGAAATTCCTGTGGTCATATTTTGAAGTTCCTGTGGCCACATATTGATGTCCCTGTGGTTATTTTTTGAAATTTCTATGGTTGTATTTTGAAATTTCTGTGGTTATATTTTGAAGTTCATGTGACTATATATTGATGTCCCTGTGGTTATTTTTGAAGTTCCTGTGAATATATTTTATATCACTAATTAAAATATATAAATTCAAAATTCGCTTTTTGCCAGCAATTAGATCCTAACCATCAAACTGGTGCTTAAACCCTTCTAAACCCTAAACCCTAAATGCCGGGAGAGGGGGCGAGAAAAATATGGTTAGAATTTAAGCATTTGAACGAGACCCTAACCTAATCAAAATGCTAAAATTCAAAATCGGGTTTTCACCCGCAACTAGACCCTAAACCATCAAATGGATGTTTAAACCCTTCTAAACCCTAAATCCTCCTAAACCCTAAACCCTTTGAAACCGTAAACCCTAAACCCTAAACACCAGGGGGAAAATATGGTTTGAATTGAAGCATTTGAATTAGATTAACCCAATCAAAATGTTTAAATTCAAAATTGGGTTTTCGCCCGCAACTAGACTTTAAACCATCAAGCGGGTGCTTAAACCCTTCTAAGTCTTAAACCCTTTGAAACCCTAAATCCTTAACCCTTCTAAATTCTTTGAAACCCTAAACTCTAAACGCCAGGAGGAGAAAAATATGGTTTGAATTTAAGTATTTGAATTGGGTTAAGGACTCGTCTATTCAAAATGCTTAAATTCAAAATCGGATTTTCACCCGCAACTAGACCCTAAATATCAAGCGGGTGCTTAAACACTCCTAAACCCTAAACCCTAAACCCTAAATGCCAGGGAGAGAAAAATATGGTTCTACGAGACCCTAACCTAATTCAAATGATTAAATTCAAAATCGGGTGTTCGCCCGCAACTAGACCCTAAACCATCAAACGGGTGCTTAACACTTCTAAACCCTAAATCCTTTGAAACCCTAAACCCTAAATCCTTTGGAACCCTAAACCCTAAACTCCAGGGGGGGAAATGGTTTGAATTTAAGCATTTGAATTAGGTTAGGGTCTTGTAAACGAGACCCTAACCTAATCAAAATGTTTAAATTTAAAATCGGGTTTTCGCTCGCAACTAGACCCTAAACCATCAAGTGAGTGCTTAAACCCTTCTAAACCCTAAACCCTTTGAAACCCTAAGCCCTTCTAAACTCTAAACCCTAAACCCTTCTAAACTATAAACCGTAAATGAGACTATTATTAAGATTTAATAGTCTTGAAACTTTTTTATGGATGTACCTTATAAATTTGATGTGCCTCTTTTGAACTATATTGTTGGAACTTTAAATAATCATCACGGGTACTTTGAAACAATATTATTGGAACATCAAAATATTATCATAGGAATATCAATCACTCAGGACGAGAGAACTTCAAACCTACGTGTCAAGTACGTAAAAAAAATATATTTTTTGAAAGTTCTAATGTTCTAACAATATACTTTGAAAGTCCCTGTGGTTATTTTTTGAAGTTCCTGTGATTATTTTTTGAAGGTCTTCTAGTTATATTTTGAAGTCCATGTGGTTATCTTTTGATTTACATATAGTATGTTTTGAAGTTCTTGTGGTTATTTTTTATATCACTAATTGAAATGTTTAAATTCAAAATTCGATTTTTGCCCGCAACTAGATTATAAACATCAAGCGGTTGCTTAAACCCTTCTAAACCCAAACCCTAAACACTAACAAGAGAAAAATATGTTTTGAATTTAAGGTGGTTATTTTTTGAAATTCCTGTGGTTATATTTTGAAGTCCCTACGGTTAATTTTCGAAGTTCTAGTAATATAGTTACAAAATAGGCAACTTAAAAAATTAAGGCTATAAAAAAATATAATTACAAAATTCAAAATACATATTTTTTGCAATTGAGCAATATATTTTTCAAGTTTCCCTAGCTAGTACTTTTTTGACGTAACTGATATAATTTGATGTTCCTGTGACTAAACAAGTTTAACGCTACAATTCTATCACAGAATTCTAATATTCTTGCAGTAACATTTTAATGTTCCTGCAGTATCTTTTTCATGTTCTTACATATACATTTGCTCATAGTACTCTTCTCATTAGTACTATAAAATAGCACATCCATTTGGAAAAAAATGATAATAAAAACGATACTGCAGATATTGAAACATGTATATTTGTAACGATTGTAGTTTACAAAATTTCCAACTATGGAAAAGCTAAAACTGTGGAATTAATAAAACGTCTTGTTAAAAAAACAAACAGTGGTAGCCTCTAACCGATCAGAACGCAAAGGATCAGAGGAATATGGTGTAGTAGTTGGATGTTGATGAGCAAATTGAGGGTCATGATGTTGAGAGTAATTCGGAACACCTGCACGCTAAGGGATGTATGGTATATCATGAACATTTGTAGGAGAATATTGAGGAACACCCCCAACAGCACATGAGAAAGGATGCATATCAACCCCAAAAGACTGAAAGGCTTGTTGCATAATCCTCCTGCCGATGACTATTCCCAAACAATCCGGGAAAATTATGACGTAAATCATCAACAACTGCAGCTTTTGTTCTTTCAGCGGCATGTTTCCCCCTAGCTCGATTTGTAACATTCTCCACTGCACTTTTTTGCCGCTTGTTTCGACCACCTGTTTCTTTTTTTTGAACACTGGATCTTCTGGACTCCCATCATCATTTTCTACAGTAACCTTAGTTTCACCAACAAGAGACTTCACTTCTTCATCCAACTTTGCAACTGCTCTTTCACAACAAATCCAAGCATCTTTATGAAACTCACTAGAATAAACGAATCGGAAAATTTTTTTATTCTTAGTGCCTTCCATATTGATTATCCACATTTGAGATTACCATCTCGAACTTTGTTGATATCACCTCTGTCGCCAAAAAATTTAGTTCACCTCTTGAATATATACTGTTGAGGAATCTCTCGAACACAATTCAGATTGATCACCCGCAATATATGCATACATAACATTCCAGCCTCACTGTAATAATTGCACGTACAAGTAAAATATTGGCACACGCGATCATAAACTACAAGGTGTTTAAAAACTTCAAGACCTTGCCGCCAAACATTATAAGCCAATGAAGTACCGCCAGCAGTTGATAATAACTCGTACTCGCATGACATTACATCTTGGTGCAAAAACTGAACCTCAATAAATGCGCTGATAGTATAAACTTCTCTTACACTCTTTAAAAATGAATCATTTGGGAGATACATGGCTAACCTGCCTTGATTACAGCGATGATCCTCATCCCTGCTGACATCCCCTTCCATTTAGATACAATATCAATAAAAATGTGATAAAAATCACATAAAGAAGAAGTGGCTCTCATCTTCATCGATATTGTATGATTGGTTGATTCACTCCTTTGTGAAGACAAAATACCACCAGAGAAGAACTTTTAAGTAAAGACTAGCCACCACATATGCCTTATAGGATACAAATCCTTCAACCACTTCTCATCACGACATCCATAAGTCAAGCACAACCTATATATTAGAAAAAAGATACAACAATATAGTATCAATATAAAGAATAAAGTATAAAGGCACACACGTTAAAACCAAAATAAGAAAAAAAAAACCATAGACATTTGAAGTCCCTGTGGTTATATTTCAAAGTCCTTGTAGGTTATATTTTAAAATCTCTCTGGTTATATTTCAAAGTCCATCTGGTTATAATTTGATGTCCCTCTGGTTCTAGTTATATTTTGAAATCCCTCTACTTATATTTTGATGTGTCTCTGGTTTTATTTTGATGTCGCTCTGATTATATTTCTCGAAGTTCCAACAGATTATGTACTTCACATACACATTAAGAGCAGATTTAACAACAAAATGTATCAAATTTAAGATTCAGTTTAAAAATAGTATAGTACAATCTAATTGACATAGAAACAGCAACCATTCCTAGAAAAAACATAACCAGAAAAGAAAAACTATAATTTACCATAGAAACTCAAATTCAGCTTATGAATTTGTGTATTTCAGCAAATAAACAAAATTTTTGATGAATCTCGTCTTGCTACGTAAATAGGAATGTGGTTCATAAAATTTTCAGTTATATGCCACACACAAAACCTATGACGAGACTTTGGGAAAGAACTACGTACGAATCCCAGCAGCAATGGATGCAGCTTGATCAGTCATTATCGTTTAAGGTTGTTTACCACCAATTCTCCTCAAAAAAGCCTCAAACAGCTATTCAAACGACTTAGTTTGTTCATGCAAAACAAAACCACATCCAAACATTACATTCTTATTTTGGTTGTCTATTTCAACAAATAGAGCACAAATCATGTGATACTTATTGGTGCGATAAGTAGTGTCAAATACCAACAAGTCCCCAAAAAAATCATAATCCCGTCGCATGCTTCAATCTCTCCAAAAAAAACAGCACAACCGCCCCTCACGATCCAAATCAAAGTCAAAGAAAAAATCATTCTCAACCTCCTGTCTACGACAAAATTCCTCAATAAGCATATTGCAGTCTCCTCCTTCAAAGTGAATAAGGCCACGAAGATGATTGTAAACATCCTTCAAAGTGTACTTTAAGTTTGGTGTACCACCGTGCAACCTCTTAATGTCATCAAATGCCAAAACAATCGGAATCCCACTTCTAACCATATCACTCATAAAAATCTCAAATCATTTTCATCTAATTCTCTCTCCGAATGCAAAAGTCGTATTTGTTCCTTGGGTACAAACTCATGATTATGCTCCATCTCATGTTTTACACGTCCATTCATCCCCAGCAACAATTTTGAACTGTGAGTATACTTTGCATCTACACCTAAAAACCACCCTTGATGTTTTTATTTCAGCCACCTCTTTTTTTGGCTCATAAATCCCTCTCTATGGCAAAAGAATTTCTTCATACGAACTTTCCCAGTTGCACCTGTACACTTTTATTTAGTCCTTCTAATGCCAAATCCTAACTTCTGAACATGAGCCTTGTATAACAAATGAGCATCTTCTAATGAGTTTACACACTTACCAATATGACTTAATCCATTTACGTCCACAACATTACTAGTAATGTCTGAAACAGATATGTAACATCTCCCACCTTAGATTCTTGTTCTTCTGTTGAAATATGCACCATAATATCCAAACAATTGTTCACACCGATCCCTGAAAATTCACAAAAATCATCACAATATAAAATCATCTGCACGGAAAAAGGACTCTCAAAACGAATGAAAGATAAATCAAATTCAAGATATAAACATAACCAAAAAAAAAAAAAACAAACAAACAAAGACATAATAAACTAAAAAATAATTCTGACTTGATTTCAAGTCATCTAAATTTCCAACACATTCTCTAACATCTTCCTCTGAGCATTCTCCTTCCGCAGAAACATGATGCAAACCATTATCCGGACAAATGCCTACATTTTAAGGGAAAAAAAAACTAAAATGAAATCATATTGAAGATCACATCAGATTTTTTCAACAAAGGAAAAAGAATAGTATTGATGTTCCAACAGCATAGATTTCAAAATCACTGTGGTTACTTCTTGAAGTTGCACTTAAATTTCAACAGCATAGATTTCAAAAGCATATTATTGATGTTCCAAAGCATAATTTGAAGTCCCACTTTTTAAATTTCAAAGTCCCTCTAGTTTACAAATATTCCCACTATGGATGGTCTATAAAGTTTCCCTGATATATATAAAGTTCCTTTAGTATATTTATAAAGTTTCCGTAGTAATATATTGGAGTTCCATCAATTAATACAACAAATCTTTTCAAAACATAAATGACAATACATCGACTTTTCAACTGCTATTTCCCTATGACATTGTTGGAAAGTTCCTCCAATATAGTTACAAAGATCCTGAAGTAATCTATACAAGTTCCATCAGGTTAATACCCACAACATTTCAAAAATTTAACACATGAAATAAAAACTAAAAACTCTATCTATGCATAAGCTTCAGTTACATAATTGAATGCAAAACAACACTCCATAACAAACAAAAATCCACAAAACAAATCGAATACATCGAGAAAAAAAATGTTGTTCAAACCTTGATCCAATTGTTATTCTTCGAATCCGTCTACAGACCTGCTCGTGCCTTCCCCACTGCTAACCAATTTGAAACTCGGAATCAAACAATTAGACTCTCTAGATAAGAATTTAATTATTCTTCCAATACCTAAAGCATCATCGATCCAAGCATCCTTGTGATTCTCATCGTCAGCAACTACCAAAAGTGCCTCTCCGCCATCTCTCATAATTTCAAAAACTCCGTTGAAATACCGTCAACTTACAGAGAAAATTTTCCATCGTATCCTTCTCTAATGAAAAGTGCCGAAAAAGTGACTATTTATTGCTTATGATTTTGAAAAAACAAAAAAATAGAAGACACCAGCCACGTTCTTTTTGCTCCCACTTATTACACAAGGGGGGTATCCACAGAAACTTTTGTGGACCTTGATCTACAAAGAAATTGACCAAATACGGTGGAACCGAATCCACCGTGCCACTGGTGGATCCAGTTTCATCCACTCTCCCAATTATCCTAATTTCCATGCGTGTGAAACAAAAATCAATATAATTATGAAATCCTCGTCCAAACTCAATTCCCTCATTTCCTCTGCTTTTTTCCTCTCCTAAAGTTTTCATCTCAAAGTCAATTCCAGCATTTCGACCATCTTCCGACATAATTCGTCGACGAAACACTACAAAATTTGATCCGATCCTCCATTTCATCTTTAAAAACAGTTTCAGTGAAAATATATGTAACCATGTTGTTTTGATGACTCTGTAGTTATATTATAATGTATCTGCCATTAGAATAAAGTGTTTCTTTGTTTTGATGTATTAAACTTTGTTTTTCTTCGCATTATATTGAATTGCATGTATAAATATGTACCTAACATATTTTTTTGATGTTCCCGCGTTATAATTCTAGAGTTCCTGTGATATTTTTTCAAGTTCCTTCAAAATTATTTCGAACTTTATCGATTATTCAATATTGTTTCAAGGTCCTGGTGGTATTTTTTTGATGTTCGAAGTTCCTGTGATACTATTTTCAAAATCCTACAAAATTATGTTCATGTTCCTCTATTACCAAAAATAAAAACGATCTCCCAGCAGGTGTTCTTGAGAAAGCTTAGTTGGCCAAGCCATATTCTTCTAACTGAATTAGAAAAAAGAACGTATTCGTGAGGCTGCAAAAGGAAAGAAAGATGGCGAACGATTCACATTAAGTTATAAATGTAGGAAGACAAAGCATACATCGCAAGTAGATCCTGCAATCCCCACAAAAATCATTTCTCCTGCACAACCTCAACCAACATCAAGTACACACACAACAATTCAAAAGCAGCCACCGATACAAATAGTTTCTCCTGCACAACCTCAACCAAGTGCAAGTACACGCACAACAAATCAAAACCAGCCACCGGAACAAGTAGTTTCTTCCGAACAACACCAACCAAGGAGCAGCCCACGCCAAGCAATGATCACATCACAAGCATGAAAGATTTTGTGTAAATTAGCAAGACCAAAGGATCATAAATCCAATTAAGGAGAAGGAAGCAAAAATGATAAGAAAGACAACAGAGTGAGTATTGTGCAAGATGCAAAGAAGGAAATCGGTAAGCAAAAGCACGATTCAAAATCCAAGCAAGTGGGGCTTCTAGTCCTAGAAAAAGAGCAAAAGCTGCTACGCAAGATTAAAGTGTTTCAGAACAGGGTATCACCTAAATAACTTTTTAGTCTGATACCTAGTCTAAAAGATAACCAGAAGGAAGAAATCATAATTATTTTTTAAGCATTTCCTTTTGCACCCTTCGAATTAGTGATACTTATACAATGGTGAACACAAAAGTCAAATATCTAGACTTAAATAATACTACCTCCGTCCCAAAAGAAATAATCCACATTGAGTTTTAACTTTGGTACTGTTTTTAGTACAAATTTAAAAACTCAATGTGGACTATTTTTTTTTTTTTGGAACGGAGATAGATAGTCTTATGCAGAATACTCCCCGCAATATTAGAGACGGGGTCGCTTAACTCTCAACTCTTCATGATTCTCATATAAAAGCTCATCATAAGCTGCTTTACTATTAAATAATACACATGGAGTTGCAATTTGTTTCCTATTAATTTAGTGATTATTGATATGTAACCGTGGTAGATTGTTGCAGAATTGAAAGCATAACCGTTGGAATCGAACAAGCTCTGCAATGAGATGTACACATTAATCTTCATGTCACTTGTGATGTGCGAAAATTATTAGAGATTGACCAATAATTTATAATAGCTTCAACACATTTCATTTGCCTCTTCAATGTTAAGCGATCCAATTCCTGCATGAATACCTTTAATTATAACTCTATTAGTTAATTCCATTTAATCTGAATTTAAATCAAAATCGTTACGTAATCTGAATTCTAATCATCTATCATTATGAATTATACGTTCCCTAACCTACAATAAAAATTCACTAAATTAAAATGTTTAACACAAATTGCTAATGAATTCATATGTATACACTAAATACAACACAATATATGATATTTTATGTATACACTAAATACAACACAATATATGAGATTTTACCTACTCAAAAATATAATAATATAGTCAATTTAACCACATAAATAATGAGGTAAATTTAACTATGCACGCCCGAAGCGCGTTCAAGCCACCTAATTAATAGTTAATTCTGAAAAAACCTACTAAAAAATAACCAAATAGAAACACGTTTGGACAAGGTTTGCTCCTCGTCTGAGTTTTTCTGTAGAAAAAAACTTTTCTCCTGTTTTTGGTAGTGTCACGTGTAAGTAAATCAATCCTAACACAGTGGAATAAATACAGACCAATTTCATGCCAAGATCAATTTGTAATCTATTCAATAATATAAACAGTTTATAATTATGTACCATTAACAGCTAATCCATCAATCACGATCAACACAAGGTGAAGTTTGAGCACAAAGTTGTTCAAGTGTCCAGCTTCTAACGGTATCCACATGAACAATTCTTGGGGCACAGACACAAGGCATGACGGCTAGTTCTCTCTGGATTATAAACTAGGGTTTATGGAACTGACAGATTAATTCCAGAACTTGTGTCTATGACTTATTTATATAAGTCTATGAGTTTGGATAGTTACCATAAAGCCCATGGCTTATTTATTAATAAGTCCTTATGATTAATTTGTCACATAAATTAATCCTTTAATTATCCCAAGTGATTGTCTTATTGTGTGTGACCCTTTAGGTTCCTAATACACGTTGGCAATAAATATAAATTTCAATCCAAGTATTGATTGGCTTTTGGACATGAAACCAACAAACTCCCACTTGGACTAAAGACAATTAGCCATGAGAATTTTAGGATTAGAAATTTATATTTATAGATCAAGAAAGGCCTCTAGCCAAGCATCATGACCACCCAAGCGTTAGGAAAAGTCATGTGATCGACTTCATCTTTCAATGCACAGATTCCGTGTAATTATTATCCTTTCACCATCTATATCCAAATTAGTTCAAGAGTAAGGGTAAGTGCTAACTATGTATGAACTAATCAATTCTTTCTTGTTCCAGAAATATAACTCATTTGAAGTTGATATTAGAACGATTTCTAAAGTCACTTCTAGTTTGCGCAAACATTTCCGAGTTATAATTCCAATAAGTGGCCATTAATAGATATACTCTTTATTCTAATAGAAGTGGTGAATCCTTTATTAATCATAAACTTCGTTCCATGTTTCATACCATACTCAACTCTAAAAGCACACATAACCAACTAAGTTTAAGGACCAAGAGAGCTAGAACATAGTAATCCACACTCCGGATACTCTTATAATCTCAAGTCAAAAGATCAGTTACACTACGTCATGTAGAGATTATTTCGATTAGCACTCAAATAGATTACCTTATGGAAATATCTAAACAGGTCAATCCAATGTACTTGTTCCCCAACAAGCGTCCACATATTTGCTTTTGTGTCGCCACACAATAGTCAATGAGATCAACTAACCCTTACTATAAGAGTAAGCATAACATGTGCTAGTCTATCCGTATTAACAATATCCCATCTTATTAATACTATGACTAGGGATGATTTAAGAATAACATATAAGTATGTAAAGAATCTCATTATCATAATTCTTATGATTTCTTTCATACAAATATTATTCTAGGGATTTTACCATGTAATTAAACATGTAAAATCAATGATAAAGAATTCCATATGTCCATATTGCATAAATATAAAGAGATACCAAAATTAATTGGTTTCCATATATTGAATAAAACTATCCCACTTTGACTAAAACCAACCGATAAACACATTTACCATGAGAGAAAATTAATCAAACTAGGATTTCTATCTGGATCGTTGATCATGTATCAAATGACAAAACTACATACATCACTAGATCATGGACGGGACAGAGTTTTCCAAAAGATAGAAACAACTGGAATTCAATAGAGAAATTCTTGATCCAAAAGTGTTCTAAACTCTTTTAGAAACTTTGATGTAATGACATAAGTTATAACTAAAACATAGTATTCTACTTGGATCACTTCCAACATGTAATACTATTATAAGAGTAGAAAACATGCAAACTATTTATCATCTTCAAAAGATGAATAAACACATGTACAAATCTACGTTTTACTGGCCGATGAGAATGTCCAGATTGTCTATTATCATTTAGTGACTTTCACTATGAGTTATTCAACATGCTCATAACGCTTATAGCATATCTTGAAGGTCTAGTACTTATATACGTTAATAATCCACATCCAACAGTAAAAAACTATATGGAAATGGTTTATACAAAAGTACACACTAAACAACTTTAGTAATATATATAGAACAATCAACTTGTACAAGCTATCTATATAGATCTTGACTTCTAAAGTCTAAATTAATATTCTTAACTCTTAAGAATAATAATTAATTATGAAATCAACTCGTTTGTTGTCTTTCCATACATTATGTCACACATAAAGTAACACAAAACAAACTTAACTCTCACACTCAAGAAACTAACTATATGAGACATCCAATGATTTTGACAAATCAAACACTTTGATTTTCGAATCAAAACAAATAATGAATCCAAATTAGACTCATTTGTCTCATATACTCTTGTACGATTATTGGATATAGAGTTTAAAATTATATATTATATAATTAACTCTGTTGATGTCCTTTTTATCATAACATGTAACTATTGCTATCACACATCATTATGTGGTTAAAATTAATGTTCTACTAGTTGAACTTACTATTTTGTGGCTGTGAACAACTTCACATTCTTTTATTACTCCCACTAACTTTTTTGAAATAAACACTTCATTTCTAAAAGTTAATGTGCTGCAAGAAAATAATGTCTTGCAAGAATAATAACATTAAAATAAGTAACCAAACTCTTTTGGATACTCTACAAAGTAGTTAAGGATTAATCAAATGTTAACATAAAAAGTGGTAACCCAAACTTTTCATATAAATTTGATTAACCTATTTGACGCATATCTTATATGGTCTATAACCAACTATTGTATTTGAACATTCATTACGGGAGATAACAAATGGCATAACTTAAGACTGTTTATCAAACATATCTCATATATTTGATCTTACTTTATACAATACTATACTTCTATAGCTTGTTACTTAGATAACTATTTGTTTGATTAAGGTAATGAATATCATGATCATATCATAATATCATTAAACCTTCATCAAAAACTCTAACTTCCTTTTATACTTTGAACTCCTTCAAAGCCTTAACTCTATAATTGATAAGTATATTTTAATCATCTAGTATGATTAAACTTGAGAGTAATGAAGTATAAACCCTTAATAAATTCTCACAAGATTAAATACATCAAATGTATTAGTTAAGAGAATTCATCAAACAACACACCTTTTACTATAAGAGCTAATTGTGCACATAATAAATGATATTACACAAGACAATTGATTTAAAATCAAAGATCCAAAATATCATAGATAGTTGGATATGTGTAATTTTATCTATGTGACTGAATTATGTTTTCAGAGGGATGCTATCTAATCTTATAATCTTTGGACTATGTAATATCATCAATTAAGTAAACAGTTCAAAACTGGATACTAAATGCAAAAGAATAATTTCTTTAGTTTGAAATTTTAATCCTAATATGCCAAAAATAATATAGGAATTTATAACAAAATAAACTTGCAAAATGCAAAATGTGCATCACTTGTTCAAGTTGACAAGTCTAGAAGCACTTCTTTCACATTTATCATTTTACTTACTTTCTGAATCATATAGATTTCAAAAAATATATATGTTCTTCTATATGATATCAACATACCATAAATTTAAAGTAACTTGAATGATAAATATCAATCTTTTAGCATACCTAGAAATAGAGAAAAACTTCAACAAATTTGATTCTTTCTCGAGTATTAAGATTGATTAACAGTCTTATTTGTTTAATTTTATTTTGGCTTGACTTGACATGTAGTCTTGTTCAATTTATTCTTGCATTGAATTTCTTAAACTCAATAATATAATAAACTAGATATATTTATCCTTCATAAGGATATCTCAACTTATAACTTGTTCAACAACAAACTATAACACTTAGATGATCTAGTAAACTCCACTTTTATTATGCATCAAATAATATTGAAGATGCATTATCTAAGGTGTTGTGTTTACACTCTTTCAACAATTTCGGATCAAAAGTCATATCACATAACTTTTATATCATTGTAGACTTAATGCTTAAAATAAGCATACTGAATTGTTTTTGGCATCATCTTATTATGTTTGAGAACTTAAAAGTCAATCCAACCAAAATGTTTCAATTAAGAACTATTCTTAAGTTTTATGCCAAATCATGATTTCAATATTTACAGGCCATGTTCATCTAAAAATGAACACTTGTAAATATTCATTTACTCACACATTACAACATATTAATCAAGAAAGAAACAACATGTTTATATATTTATGCAATTAACAAAACCAAAATATAAATGGAATAAATAATAAGAAATTTCTTATTCGCTCCCACTATTTTATTCAAACCAATAACCCTTAAAATATTGATTCGAAAATTATCTCATGATTTCTAGTGAGATAGAACCCCCACTAATTATTTTGACCTTGAGGGGACCCAACAAATCAAAATAATTTCGTAAGGCAGATACACACTATCAATTACAACACTTGTACTCCTAAATCGTTAGGTTACCAACTCTTGATAAACACATCATATGTGACGCCTAACCCTTGCCTCAAACATATGTAACCTTGAGGAATCCCAACAAATTATATATGTATGTTAAGTAAAACTCATTATTCAGAGATCTCATATATCATAAAATAAACATGCAAAAGGTTGAATTAACCTTGAGGAATCCCAACAAATTAATTCGCACAAAAGAAACTATTTAGTCTATAATAATGGAAGGGTTTAAAATCTGACTTAGTAAATTGCCTCAAAACATATGACATAAATCATAATCACGGGATAAGTCATGTCTTTTGTTAAGTCACACCCATCATTTAGAGATCATATCTCACAACAAACGATAACCAACTACTGATTTAACAACCTTGGTGAAGCCCAACAAGCCGATTCACGCAGTAATTGTTATTTTGTTATAATAATGGGAGGCATTTAACGACTTAATATTTAATTTAAGGGATTTGAAATTTAATATAATGTCTCATCAACTTTTTGTAGCAATATAATAACATTTATTGAAATAAGGCATACTATATGCATACAAATAATCACATTAATTGAGCATAATTTCAATAAAATATTGCACATAAACATGTAATTAAATATTAAATAAATAATTATAAATACACGATTTAACATCTAATCATGGATCTATATGTATAATCATTTCTAATCTCATTAGAAATAATATCTTGAATTACATTGAGAAGTATTTATTGGTGTTTCCGAGATACAATCAAATCAAACATTTGATTTAGTTGAAGAATACTATTTAGAGTTTAATTTTACAAATATCTCCAAATATTTAATCTAATTAAATTTTGGAACGTATTAAAATATGAAATATTTTCTAAAGCCGAAAACTCCAAAATAAAAAAAAAAAATGTCATATATCAATCTAATTAACATTAACAAAATAATGACTTTGACTTTTCAATAGAATTTTGTAACACTTCAAAAATTAATGAAATTAAAAATGAAGTATAGTTTCTACTGAAAACATTACTAAAATAAATCAAATTTATAATTTAGTAATCTTTCAAAATTAATACAAGAATTTTCAATCACATTGAGAAATTCGTAGCATGCTAAATTATAATCACATTATAATTTAAAACCTACAAACAAAATCTTATTTGATTCTCAATCATATAAGCCTTTTGACAAATTAGTTTGAAACATTTTTCAAAACTTAGTAATTACCATTTTATAGTGCTATAAAAATAATAAAAATTTTCCACATCTAAATTTAGATAAACTTCAAAGTTTCAATGTTATTGAATTAATTGACTAATTTTAATCAAATTAAAATAATAGCAACTAATTCAAATGATTTTATTCTTAAAATAAATAAAATCCTTTTGCAAATAAATTAACAAAATAAATCAAAGTTAATAGTAAAATCGTAATTCTGAAAACTTTTTCCATCATTGGGGTACTTATGAAAACTACTTTCCAATCGGGTATCATGTGAATTTCAGGAACTTTTCCAAGGGCAATTATGCAATAAAGAAAACATTGAATTTTAGATTTGATGGAACCCGGCCGTCACGGTGATGACGTCATCTTCGTCTTCAACCTTCGCCTGGGAATCAAATCCGCCACCGCCGCTGTCAACCGCGTAATTAGCTTTGCTAATGCTGCCGCCGACGACCATTGAACGCTTCAATTGAGTCGGCAGTACAACGTCTAACACCGGCGTCCCACGTTGATGTAATCGGGGCCACCAATTCCATCCAAGTCGGGAGGGAGATCGGATTTATGACCTCCGTCTTCAGTTTCGGCAAACCATTTATGGAGCGAAACTCTTTGGCTCTTAGTCGAATTGGAAGTTTGGGTCTGGAGCTAGCCAAAACTCTTTTAGCCGTTTCCTCTGGTCATGAATCTGCCGATCAAAATCCTTCTAGCAAAGTTTGCCGCCGGAATTTTGTTTAGGCAAAACTCGTCTGCCCAAAAACCCGATGGCAGCGAGTTGCTTTGACTCGGTCCACGATCTCAACCAGCCAGAACTCTTCTGACCGTCGAACTGGCAGCATCGGATCCGGAGCCGGCCAAAATTATTCTGGCCATAGTGAAAAGCTCCAGTCACGTCGTGGAAAGCTCCCGACTCGGTCAACGACCCAAACCAGCAAGAACTTTTCTAACCAGCTACCATAATCAACCGATCTAACCGGAGATCTTTCCAAAATCGAATTCAGGGACACCGATTCGAACTCTTCGAACCAGAGAATAAACCTCTAATTTGAACTCTTCATATCAAATTAAAATTCTCAAAACAAGATTATACATACGTGAATAACCACCATCCGATTTATCAAATATCGCATATTAAACCATTCAAGAGTGCCTCTTATGTGAATCCAAACGCAGCGGAATAAACACAGACTGATTTTATACCAAAATCATTTTGTAATCTATTCAATAATATAAACAGTTCATAATTATATACATTTAATAGATAATCTAGCAAACGATCAACACACGATGAAGTTTGATCACAAAGCTGTTCAAGTGTCCAGCCTCTAACGGTATCCACACGAACAATTCTTGGAACACAGACACAAGACATGACAGCGAGTTCTCTCTGGATTATAAACTATGACAGATTAATTTCAAAAGTTGTGTCTGTGATTTATTTATATAAGTCTATGGATTTACATAATTACCATAAATTGCATGATTTATTTATTAATAAGTCCTTATAATTAATTTATCACATAAATTAATCCTTTAATTATCTCAAATGATTGTCCTATTATGTGTGACCCTTTAAATTCTTAAAACACGTTGGCAATAAATATAAATTTTATTCCAAGTATTAATATGCTTTTGGACATAAAACCAACACCACGGTGGTGAATGGTTTCATTACTCTTTCGTTGGATTAATATCATAGACATGATTAAGAGGAAAAGGCATATTGTCCACCACTGATTTTATTATCTTGTGCTGGATGATTATTTCAGAGATCGAGAAGGAAGAAGGAAACAAACACTTACATTTTAATTTTATTTTCATTTATGTTTGTCTGTGAGAAAATGGTCAATGATCTAAACCTTCCGCCTTCTGGTCAATTTAGCCTAAAAGAATTCTTTGAAAATCAATTTCATCCGGATAGTTTATTTTTTTGCTAATTTCATCCAATTCTGTTAATTTTAACCTTGTTCCGTTAGTTTATTAACAAAATAATAAAATTTAATCACTAAAAAGTCCCCTATAATTTAAAAAATATAAAAATAAGTAATAACCCCTTAAATATGTAAAATTAACAAAATCACACCTTCTCATTATTTTTCCTGTTTCAAATTTTTTTTCTTTTATTTATAATTAGAGGTATTAAAATACATGCTCTCTCTGTCCTAAGAAATAGTCAACATTAACCTATAATATTTATACAATTAAAATAATACAAATCTCAAAATTTAATTTAGTTTTTTTTTTAAAGAACAGAAGGAGTATTATATGATCTTCAATGACATTTTAGACTACACTTAGCATATGAGTCCGCGCACATTTGGCAAAACGTTTAGAACTCCTCAAAACCTGTATCACTACTAGATTGACATTATTTTTGTATAATATTGTTCCGAACTCAAAATCTTTACCTCAAGAAATACACCATTTTTGTGAAATTGTTCGTTGCATTTAATTTGATCTTTCTAAGCTGCTGTATGCAATTTTTCTATTATCATACTTTTTTTTTTCTTTACGTGATCCTTTTAACATAAAAAAAAAATTAACAATGAAAAATCTTAGTCTTGCAAATATTTTCGAAAATCGAATACCCTTCACCGCATCTTGCAAAATTTGATTGATTAAAGAACTCAATTTACCCTTTAATGTTGCCACTTAACATTGTCACAAACCATCTAAACTGTCGGACGGAGACACCAACAACAATTCTGGCTTGATGACTTTTTATCTCCTTTTTGTTAGAAATAAATGAATGTAAAAAATTATGAAAGATATTCACCCACCGAATGTTTACATTAAATGTAAAAGAAGAAAATTGAGCATTCTTGTATGTGAAATTTGCCTATAAATAGGAATACTCAAGCAATGAAAATTTTGCTCCGAATGAATCATTTTCTTCCTCCTATTTCTTTTGGTTCAAAGAGTAAAAATTACTCCAATTTTATTTTCTTCTTAAATCATATAATCTCATAATATATAAGTTATTCGAAAGTCATCATATTAAAGTCTCTAATAGATAAGTTATAATTATCATATCTAATTAAATAATAAGTACTTTTACTTTGGATCATTGTATTTAAACCCTAGTTTTATAATGCGTTATCAGCATGACGTCTCTGCAATTCACAAAATATAAAATTTCTTATCCAGTATTTACATTTCATATGGATGGTTCTGTAACACCTTCTAATATATATGCTTTAATATTCAAGACTTGTCCTTGCTCAAATCTTGAGTTTTATTTTTATTGCGGGATGTTTTAATATATCCCTACATAAATATTTATATAACTTACATTCTTGTGGGATGACTTCATACCTCCCTAATGCATTTATTTTCAGATCTTTATTTTGATTTTCAATGTCGGATGTTTTTTTATGTCCCTATATACTATACCTAAACTATGGTGGGATGATTGATATAATCTCCACTACAATTATTTGTCTCTAACAAATTGTTTATTTTTAATTTAATTGAGTATACGATAAAGTTATATGTCCTCATTCAATTATTACTTTAGTTTATTTATTTTGATTTATTTGAATTTTAGCAATTATATAAGAGCCAAAAGAAATACGTAAAATTATAATTATATTTATACTTATATAAATACAAAACATAAATTTTCTCTCTCTCTCTGCCGTAAAATTATATAAGAGCTGAAAGAAATACGTAAAATTATTGAAAATTTATGTTTTCTATTTCATCGTCGCCGCCCGTCCTAAGGCACCGTGCAGATCCATACTTCGTCAAGTGGCATGCTCGGTGGGACCGATTCGTTTGGTCTTCACAACCAAATAAATTTCTTAGAGAAGTACGGAATCTTTTGTATCTTTGGCAGCCACAGTGATAATTCGTTGCTCCGATTTTGTAACTAGAAGATCACGCAAAAAATTATCTTTGTTTGGCCAAGAAGACGTCAGCCAATAAGTAGCACAAAGAAGCTTTCGATTGCATAAATAATTCGAGGAGCCACACTTGCTCCAAAGCTGATCGAGAAGAACAGTCTTTGGAGTTCAAAATCCGTCAAAAGGGGCAGAATATTCAGCCGAGAACAATTACTCAATTTAAGAATTTCCACTTAATCCTAATAATTTTAATTATTATAATTTGGGCCCTCAAGATTTTAAAATTTTGCAGATTAGCAAAGGGCAATCTCGAAGATTGGAGTTTCGAGAGATACATCTCCTCGAAGGGGCTAGAATCCCTCGAGCACGATACTACTACTCGAAGTGTTCGAGAAGATGTATCTCGACTTTTATCTACTCAACAACTACCTTCTCGGAATCGAGGTAACATTTTCTCGAGTAATCAATTTATCTCGAGACTGAGGTATTTCTCAAACCTTGTCATTATTATATGCTTCTCGAATATAAGTCCATATATCACTGACATCATAATTCTTGTTATAAGCATATTACTTTTATCATAT
Source organism: Oldenlandia corymbosa var. corymbosa (assembly GCA_949775105.1). Lineage (NCBI taxonomy): Eukaryota > Viridiplantae > Streptophyta > Magnoliopsida > Gentianales > Rubiaceae > Oldenlandia > Oldenlandia corymbosa. The sequence continues at coordinate 7,426,286 of OX459123.1, forward strand.
GTATATCTTTTTCATACATACATCATACTATATTGCATATCAACGATAGACCCGCTAGACGGGCACCGGGTTTAAATAAGACCTGCTTGACGGGCACAACCCACAAAGACCTGCTAGACGGGCAACGGCCAAATAAGACCTACTAGATGGGCACTGCCACAAGACCTGCACGATAGGCACTATAGGCTTCTCACCTTCAAATAAGAGAATCGAGGCACCATCCTCCTAATTCGGCATACATAGGCTTCCCCCTCCTGATCAGGAACTCACTAATACAAAGACCTTCTCGAGGCCCTTTATTCTCTTTATCTTATATAGGTGACACCCAAGAATGAAAGAGTTCGAGAACTGGGGCAACACCACGAAACTCGAGAAGACATCAACACTCGTAGCAACCATATCCTTCTCATCAAGTCTCGAGAATATGGCTTGCTAGGGGCACTTGAAAAGTCCAAATTGAACCCTAGGCCTATTGGGCCTAGGATTAGGTTACTTGGAGATTAAGCCACCGCCTAAACCTATTCTGCTAGGGTTTCAGGGAACAGGTAACACCACCTCTATATAAAGAGGTGGTGCCTCTCCCATAATTCATATCTTCTACCTATCTTCTACACCTTCTACACACGATACACATCCCTCTCTCTCTATTCTCTTTATTCCCTTATTGACTTAAGTATCAGAGAGTCTACCCTCGGGAGACACCCGAGGCTCTGCCTTGCAGGTTTTAGGCCGTCCGCCACCGCCTAGATCATCGTCGCCGCCCGTCCTAAGGCACCCTGCAGATCCATGCTTCGTCACTTCCCAGGATAGATCAACTGCACTAATATTTATTCTTAAACATCTGGATGATGGTGTGAAAAGTGCTTTTGTGAATGTCACAGATCCTTTAATTGTGTGGAAAGATTTAAGTGCACGATTTGGTAACAAAAACGACATGATTTTATCTACTACTGATGAAGAATGGAAATCATTGGTTTGTTTGTTTCGTTTTTTTAGTGTGTGTTTTTAGGTATTTTTTGTATTAAGAATGTAAAAAAGTGTATTGAAAATGTAAAAAGGTATACTAGAATGGGATAGTTAATAATAATTTAATTTGAAAATACTATCAAGAAAAGGAAACAAACAAAGCGAAGATTTCAAGATTTTAAAAAAGTGAAAGAATATAATGCAGCTTTGTTTAGAATTGTTTCACAGTTCAGGTTTTGTGGACGCCAAGTTTCTGAAGATGAAATGATTAATAAAACTTTAAGTACATTTCATGCGTCCCATACTACTGTGGCACCTACGCATAGATTGCTAAAGTATAAGTCTTATTATGATCTTTCATATCAGCTGCAATGTGAAGAAAAGGCTCAAGAGCTTCTCATGAAAAATCATCAGTCCAGACTTACGGGCTCAATGGCATTTCCAAAAGAAAATGCTATAAATACTAATGGACCTCACCTTTGCCGAGGCCGTGGTCATGGTCGTGGCTGGGGCCAAGAAAGAAATCAGAATATTGGGTATTTCAGTGGAAATAATAATCAGAACCAACACTACAAGAAGCCAAAAGTGACCAAACAAATTGTTCATGAAAAGCCACAGAAAGTATTTGTAATATATGTTTGAAGTTGTATCATTATATTGGATTGTAATGAATTTATGTAAAATATTCATGTTTGATATTTTTCCTTATGATACTTGTTGATTATTTATTTTTCTATTTTTGAAGTCTTGAAATGGATCATAGTGGAACTCAACTTAAAAGCGGCTTTGGTGATTTTCGTATACCTAACAGTGGCACTGCACATACTATCTTGAAAAATAGAAAATATTCGCTGAATTTAAACTAACAAAGGCAATTGTGTATACAATATCAGGTCCTGCAGACTTGATTGAAGGAATTGGCAAAGCCAAAATTACATTGCCTTAGGGGAACAAAATTTGTGATCGATGAAGCTTTGTTCTCACCAAATTCTAGAAGAAATTTGTTGAGTTTTGATGATATATAGCGAAACGGGTATGATACACTATCTATGACAATAGATGGTTTAAAATATTTGAAAATTATTAGATATGAGTCAAGAAAGGTTCAAATACTTGAAAGGTTACCGCTCTCTAATGGTTGCATTATACATACATTGAATCAAACATGATAATGAAACCAAAATCCTTCGATCATTCAATGTTGAATTTATGGCATAAAAGATTAGGCCATTCAGATTCGATAATGATGCGAAGGATAGTTGAAAATACACATGGACATCCATTGAAAGGACAAAGGATCTCTCAAAGTAATGAATTGCCATGTACAACTTGTTCTTTTGAAAAATTAATATTGAGACCGTCACCACTAAAAGTCTGAAATGAATCACCTATGTTTCTTAAGAGGATTCAAGGTGATGCAATATTACATGCTGTTTCACTAATAAGAATAAGGCCTAGTGCAGATTATAAATGCTCCCCACTGCAATTGGCACTTGGATATGAACCAAATATTTCACACCTTAGATTTTTTGTTTGTGCAGTATATGTACCCATTGTGCCACTGCAATGCACAAAAATGAGTCCCCAAAGAAGATTGGGAATATACGTTGGGTTCGAATCACCCACTATAATTAAATATATTGAACTTTAACAGGTGATGTTTTTACAGCATGTTTTGCTGATTGCCAATTTAATGAGGTTATTTTTTAAAAAATTAGGGGGAGAAAGAAAAGAAGTAGTAAATGATATCGCATGGAATGAACCATCGTTATTATATCTTGATGCTCGAACAAAGCAATGTGAAACAGACGTGCAAAAGATTATGCACTTGCAAGCAATTGAAAATAAATTGCCAGATGCTTTTACTGATACAAAAAGAGTGACTAAATCACATATACCAGCAGTTAATACTCCTGCTTGTAATGAAATTTCAGAAATAAAATCTGAGGATAAAGTCTCTCAAGAGTCTAAACCACGTTTAAAGCGACGGAGACCGATTGGTTCAAAGGATAAAAACCCTCGAATAAGAAAGAGATCAGAAAATAATATCAATGAAAATGTTCTTGAAGAACCAAAAGGCAAAGAAGATCCCCCAAATGAAAATATTGAAAAAGGGAACGAAGAAATCTCACGCAACTATAACAGTACAAAGATGTTGTGGAATAGAGATGAAATTGAATATAATGATGAGATTTTCTCTTATGCTGTTGCAAGTGAAATTATGAATGAAAATGATGACCCCGAACCAAAATCAGTTCTGGAATGTCAAAATAGACATGATTGACTAAAGTGGAGAGACGCTATGCAAACTGAATTAGATTCGCTTAATAAGCGAAAAGTTTTTGGATCCATTGTTCTCACACCCAAAGATATAAAGCCTATTGGATATAAATGGGTTTTTGAACGAAAAAGAAATGAGAAGAATGAAATATACAAGGCTAGACTTGTAGCTCAAGGTTTTTAACCAAGACCTGAAATTGACTACGATGAAACGTATTCTCCTGTTATGGATGCAATTACGTTCAGATTCTTAATCAGCTTAGCAGTTTCTGAAAAATTAAAAATGCGTCTCATGGATGTTGTGATTGCTTATTTGTATGGATCACTTGACAGTAATATTTATATGAAAATTCCTGAAGGATTTAAGATGCCTAAAACTTTAAGTTTGAAACCCAAAGAAATGTATTCAATTAAATTACAAAGATCATTATATGGGTTAAAACAGTCTGGGTGCATGTGGTATTATTGTTTAAGTGATTATTTGACAAATAAGGGATATACCAATAATGCTATTTATCCATGCGTTTTTATTAATAAAATAACATCTGGATTTGTTATCATAGCTGTCTATGTTGATGACTTGAACATCATTGGATCACATAGAGAAATTGATGAAGTTGTTGTACACTTAAAGGAAGAATTTGAGATGAAAGATCTTAAAACGGTCTAACATTGATAAAGCAAATCCTTTAAGTACTTCAATGGTAGTCAGAACACTCAATGACGAAAAGGATCCATTTCGTCCTGCTAAAGATGATGAAGAGATTCGTGGTCCTAAAGTACCATATCTGAGTGCAATTGGAACTCTTATGTATCTATTCAATTGCACTAGGCCTGATATTTCTTTTGCAGTCAATTTATTAGCAAGACACAACTCATCTCCTACCAAAATACACTGGAACGGAATCAAGTATATATTTCTTTATCTTTATGGAAGTATTAATTTGGGTTTATTTTATTCTAACAACTCGAAACAAGAGTTTATCGGCTATGCATATGCAGGTTACTTATCTGATCCTCATCATGGAAAATTTCAAAGTGGTTATGTGTTCACATATGGAGTAACTGTAATTTCCTGGCGCTCCCAGAAATAAGCAATAGTATCTACTTCTTCAAATCATGTAGAAATTATTGTATTACATGAAAGAAGTAGAGAATGTTTATGGCTCAGATCAATGATACAACATATCAAGACTCGTGCGGTCTTCCAGTTGAGAAAAATCTAATTATTTTGTATGAAGATAATGCAGCTTGTATTCATAAGTTGGAAGAGGGACATATCAAGAATGATCGGACTAAACATATACCTCCGAAGTTCTTCGCATATACCAAAGAGCGCATGAAGAACAATGAAATTGATACTCAATATGTCGTCATATCCAGTGAAAACTCACATGATCTCTACACAAAGTCACTTCCTACGACGCTTTTCAGAAAACATGTTCATAACATCGGAATGCGTCATTTACACAGCATGTGAAGAATTATCAATGTAATCATAAGGGGGAGACAATTACACACTGTACTCTTTTTCCCTTCGCTAAATTTTTTTTTACACTAGGTTTGTTTTTAGCAAGATTTTTAACGAGACAGTATTACTGACGTAATTTATTTTGACATTTAAGGGGGAGTGTTAGGAATAAATGAATGTCAAAAATTGTCAAAGACATTCCCCCACCGAATGTTTACATTAAATGTAAAAGAAGAAAATTGACCATTCTTGTTTGTAACATTTGCCTATAAATAGGAATGCTCAAGCAATGAAAATTTTACACCGAATGAATCATTTTCTTCCTCCCACTTCTTTTGGTTCAAAGAGTAAAAACTACTCCAATTTTATTTTTTTTCTTAAATGTTATAATCTCATAACTAGACGCTTGGTCGGGCACAACCTCGGACGCCTTTAATGTTACAGTCATATTAATTAAAAAGAAATTATATGACATTATTAATATTATGATGTTTACATTGGTGAAAATAATAGGATAAAAAAAAACAATTTGTAATTCAATTAAAATACCTATATTATTCACGAAACAACTTAAAAGATTAATATATACGATCACATCTTTTTTAAAAATACTCAATAATTTTATATTTAGTTATGCTATGCTTCATATTTCCAGGTAAAATTTCTAAAAAAAATGCTGCAAAAATGAACTTTTGACAAAGTATGGACCAAATTTTATTACATTCAAAAAATTGTATACGTAGTATTACAATAAAAATCAGCTCATATAGGAAGTTATCCTATGATCAGCTGAATAGGGCTGTCAGTTCGGTCGGTTTGGACGGTTCGGCTGATATTCAGTTTGGTTTAATCGGTTTTTTTCCCTTACCCAAACTGCCCAAAAATGAACCACAAATTTAGTTCCTCCGAATGGAACCGAGCCGATTAAGTAATCGATTTTTCGATTCGGTTCCTGGTTCAACCAAATTCAAAAGAAACCCTAATTGAACCGAAAAAAAAACCAAAAAAAATAAATAAATAAATAAATACAAATTCAAGTTCTACATTCATTTCAACAATATTGCTCTGTGGCTAAGTGCACACCTGAACTGAATTAACACACCACATTTAAGTTCAACATTTAACATTCAACAACACAAAATCTACAGACTACATCACTATAATGACATTCATCGTTCAAACTTGAAACTTCCAAGTCTAAAATCCAAAGTCCAAACTACAAAACATTCAAAATCAGAAGATTCAAAACTAAAATTGTAAACAAATTCAGTGTTCATTTCAGACATCAGAACAGAAATACTGAAATACACTCAATAAGACTAATGAGTCTTCAATCTGCAACTTCATACATCATTCTTCAACTTAAATGGACCAACTTAGTGGTCTTCACTCTTCAACTTCAAGTCTTCAAGTGATCAATAGTTCAACAAGCAGTAGGAATAGGCAATCAGCAAACTGGAACAACTGAACAAGCAAGACTGCAAATTCAGAAATACAGGACACTTTCAACATCAGCAACTTGATTGAAGGTTTTCAGGTTATAACAGTGATGAAAAACATGTCTATGTTGCTAAAAAACAAAGTAAAACCTACTAGAATATTAGTTCAGTCAAACTTGATTAAGAAAAACTCTAGCTCATCCCAATTTTTTCTTTCCTTTTTCAGCAGCTGAAACAAAAAATAAGAAGAAAGAAATAGTTAATATTCAAATAATTCAATAAAGAACTGAAAATCACAAATAAATTTAAATTCAACCTTCTTCAATGCGTAGGAGATCATCCCAGCTTTCTTCAACATCTTGATCTTCATCTTCAACCAGCACCCTAAGCCAATCTTGTGCACAAATCAGGCACTGAACAATTTTCAGAGTTAAAGAACTCGGAATGCGTCCAACACTCTCCCACTGGTACTAAAAACTGATTCATAAGCTACAGTAGATATAGGTATGGCAAAAATGTCACGAACCATAAGAGAAAGGATTGGAAAATGAGGGCTGTTCACCTTCCACCAGTTCAGGAAGTCAAATGTTTCGCTACTTGGTTCATCATCTTCCTTCCAATATTTTTCCAACTCTGATTTCTTATCATTTCTGCCACCAGCTGCTTCAATTTTCTTCTTCAAAAACTCCATTCTAAATCTATCTCTAAGGACCTTCGAAGGCTCGATATCAATAGGGGAAGGTCTTTTCCCCGTGAAGTAATTTGAGAAGAAGATCGGGATTGGAGGAAGGCAAACTAGAACTAGTAGGGGGGCATGGATTCTCACATAATCAGCATATAAATCATACATGGCACTTTGAATCAATTTGTATTTCTGTTTCCCATCAACTTTCCCGTAAACATCAGAAAGTACAACTTCTAAGTAAATCAGTTTACATCTTGGATCGAAAACACATACCATACAAAGAACAAGGTTCATCTTTGCAACATCACCATAGTATTTATCAAACTTCAGTTTCATCATTTCAGCCATAGCTTTTAAAATCTTGACTTTCATTAATGATCTTTTTCAGCAACACATCAATGCAAGTTATATCAGTAAAAAAACCATCAGAAGACACATATTTTGTACGAAATACCTTCAATGTTATCTCGTAAAAATGTTGAAGCAAACCAGCCACCTTTCGTGCTTCGGTCCAATCCAATGAAGTAGGCAGCCCGGGTCCTGAATTTGGCACCTCAGAATCGTGTCTAAGAGTGTCTCTAAAGTGCTGATTAGTAGATTCATATCTCCTAAAGGCTCTTTCATAGACTTAAGCAATTTCCAGAATCAAATATGTGCTATTCCATCGTGTACAAACATCTAAGACTAAATTCTTAGAGCTATTACACTTCTCGATTTCAGCACATTTTCTAAAACTTGCAATTCTTTTAGGAGACTGCCTAACATACTTAACTGCTGCCCTAATCCTTTTTACAGAATTTCCTATATAGTCTAAGCTATCTTTAACTACCAAATACATAAGATGAGCCACACAACGTGCATGCAACCATTTAGCGCCCAAAAGACATTTTTCAAGGTGAGCAAATTGCTCTTTCAAATAATCAATAGCAGAGTCATTAGAACTAGCATTATCAACAGTAATTGTAAACACATCTTCAATTTCCCAATCTAACAAACAATCTTCAATTGCAGTTCTAATATCAATACCCTTATGACTTGAAATGGGACAAAAACTTAAGATTCTCTTTTTCATATTTCAATTATTATCCACATAATGGCCAGTAAGACACATGTAATTAACTTGCTACAAAGAAGTCTAACTATCCGTTGTCAGACAGATTCTACTAACATTCCCTTTAATCTCAAACTTCAACTTTTCCTCTCAGCTAAATACAACTTATAACGATCATCAGCTACAGTCTGTCTACTCTTTGGCACATAAAATGGTTGCAATTTGCACAGAAAATACCTAAATCCTTTTTCTGAACAACAATAAAAGGAAGCTCATCAATTATGATCATATAGAGAAGTGCCTTAGTAATTTCCTCTTCATTATTTTTCCAAGTACCTACAATTGGTGGTTTCCCTTCCCCACCCTCAACAATTAATTTACTTTGACCAGGATCATGACTAAGAGCCAAGTATTTCTTACAGTTTGCTAAGTATCCATGAAGAGTACTGGTTCCGTGTTTTCTACTTCCAGCCCTATAGTTAGAGCCATAGTAATTACAAGCAACCCACTGATCACCTTTCGCATCAGTAAAAGTAGAAAAATGGGGTCATACCACAGACCTTTTATGAGTGACCCTGCGTTGCTTTGGAAGTGGAGGCTTTCGAACAGCAGCTGCTTGACCAACGGGACCTTCACCTATAACCCTCTCCCCCGTTTCAATCTATACATCAATCATCAGTGCTTCATCATTCGGTAAATCCAGCGGAGGAGAAGGCACTGAACCCTTATCAACCTCAAGGTCCTCAACCTCAAACTCATCAACTACAAGCTACACAAAATTTCACAAGCTAAAGCAAACATAAACTTGCATCAGAAAACTGTAAAACAGTAAAGTAAACCCTAAATAACCAGAACAGACAATGAACAGACCAGTAAACCCTAAACATGCACTTCCAATTGTTGTTTCAAACATATGAACCAACTTCAAACAGACCATGTTACAATAAACAACTGCTTTAATATTCAGTAAAGGAAAAAAAAACACAAAAGACTTCCAGGAGGACCAGGACAACATCAACATTCAACACGATCATTCAATACAATACCACAGAAGCTCTCCATTAATTCATTACAACACTACAACATTTTACAAGATTACAACATTTTACACGCAGCAGCATTTTCCTAACAAACTTTCAGGTTTGAACTACAATACTAACACCAAAAAACAATAAAAGAAAAGACCATAACTTTGCTTCAAAAGAAGAAACAAAAATTAAGGCAGAAAGCAGTACATCCTACAGGCTCACACAACTAAACCGTCAACACTTAATAGAGCTATTATTAACAAAATAAATTGCAGAAAAGGAAAAAAAAAAAAACTATATACCTTATGAACTGATGCTCTATGAAGGTCTGATAACGAATCCCGAATCTTAACAGAGTCAGCTTTTGGACGAAGAGTAGAAAGGAGAGCAATCTGGGACCACGAGCAGCAAACCCTAATCTCAATTTGAGAAATTCCCTTTTGGATTGTAAATTTCGATGGAAACTAAACCCCAATTCCCCAATCTAAAAGCTCAAACCCTAATCTCATAGCCTGATAACCCTAATGGATTCGATGGTCCAGAATTTCAGATCTGGAAAACCTTAAGTGGAAACCATCTATTTTTTTTTGAGGAAATGGTAGATTTGAAACGATTGATAGTGGGATCGACAAATTAATAAAAGAGAAAAGTGGGATTGAAGCTTGAAACGGCAGTCGGCAGCGATTGTTGACTGTTGCCGCCGTCGAGGTTAAAATGAGGAAGAGAGGAAGAGAGAGAAGGAGCGGGGAGGAAGAGAGAGAAAACGGAGGAGGAAACCCTAATCTCTTCCTTATTGATATGGGTATAAAAAAATTAAATAATTAATTAAAATTTAATTTTTTGGGCGAGGCCTGTATAATTTTTTTTCCCCCTGAACCCGCACCGATTAATTTCTTGGTTGTTCTGGTGTACCCGATTTGCCCCGAACAGCCCCGAATAGCCGAACCGAACGCCCCAAATTCAGTTCGGTTCAGACAAGTCTTCGGGTTGACCCGAATAATCGATAGCCCTATAGCTGAACAAATTTTTAAAATTATGTACGAAATGGGATCCATAGTAGAGAGCAATGGCTGCATCAGAGTGGGAGCATAAATACTGCAAAATTGGACCCAATCCCTATACTAAATTTGTCGACCATCTGAAAAATCTCTCCCACTTAGATATAGAGTTGAGGCCATGCATCTGCAACACATCGGAGCATATTGCGTTCAAGGTATCGCTTTTGAATCACCTACGAAAAGCAAAATACAACAAAATGAAAACAAAATATGGTGGGCATACAAAAATCACCATTATGTTCTTTACATGTTGGAAACAACAACTATAATGTAAGACGTGCATCCAAGCACTCTTAAATTTTATTGCATAGAATTACAATTTTAATATTGCATGTAAACAACAAACAGAAGAAACTCCAAGCTTAGGTTCTCAAATGAGATTCTCAAATTACCTAGGTTTATCACAAAGTTAGGAAAAGAATCATTCCATAATAAGTTTTGGTTTTGAATCTTGATTCTCAATTATTAAATCAACTACAATTGTTTGGTAAGTGGAACGACTTCCACATCTCACTTAAATCGCTATATCATCAAGTACGGACACATTGTACACACGAACCTGCAACATCTAGTAGTATTAGGTCATTATCAAATTGATGCCAATCATCTTTCTTTTTCTAGATATAAACATTATCTTAAACTTTTACTTGTGCACCAATTGTAAATCTAAAAACCACATATGGAAAATCATAAAGAACATATCATAATTTACACTAAAAGCAAATCTGACTACTACAACTCTCTTGGGACAGACAAAATATGTACTTAAAACTTAGTTTAAAAAAGCGCGACTGAGGCGTGCCTAGGCGAGAAGCGAGGCGAGGCGACCATGGCATCGCATCACAAGGGGTGATGCGTGGCGTTTACCTGAAGCGAGTGTAATGCGCAAAAAGCGCTCGCTTTTGATGCAAGCGTGATGCGTAAGAGGCGAGCGCCTCGTGTATTTGTCACTTTAGTCATATGTTTTTTTTAATGAAAAAGAAAAGGGAAAGATAAGTTTTACCCTATCCCTATTTTTATTCAGCCGTCTCTCTTTCTCTCCTCCTCCTTCTTCGAGCGTCCTCGCGTCTGCTACAAGCCGACCACCAATCTCTGTCGCTGCAACTTCAAGTTTCAAATCAGGTATGTCCTCCTCCTCTTTCTCTTCTCTCTTCCTTCTTGCTTTCACCTTCTTCTCTCCTCCTCCTCCTTCTTACTCTTCTCTCCTTCTTGCGTTCACGGTTCACCTTCTTCTTCTTCTTTCCTCCTTCTTCTCTCGGTCTCATTCACCTTCTTCTTCTTCTCGATGGAAAAAAAAATGTCCAACTAATTTTGTCTTTTAGCAAAACATATGATTGAATTAATTCACTAATTTTTATTCACCTCCTTATACTCTATGTGTTTGTGATTATACCCCTGAATCCTCTCTATTTTTCTTTTTTTGAATTTCAATGAATTACATGGCATCTCAATCTATTTCCCCCTATTTTTTGTTGAATGCAATGGATTATATTATTTATAATTGCCATCTATAATTAAAATTACATATATAGTTCACTATATTATATTACATACATATAAATTACAATGTTTTGTGTAAGAGGTCACCTCACGTACGTGATGCATTCGCTTTCGCCTCTCACCTCAGCTCTCGAGCCCCTTGTCGCCTCGGTACGCCTCTCGCATTTTAAAACTAAGACTTAAAATTGTACTTACGGAAATCCGATATACTTAAAATCTGAAGATTAGAACTCGCTTTGAAAGTTTTAGGTACTTTTTACTGGGCCTCTTAACTTTTGCATATAAATGATAGTGCACTATTTTAAACAGAGGACGTCCAAATCATAGCCATGACAGCAATTTCATCCCACTAGTACCTTCATCAACAGATTAAACTAAGCCCCAATTTGAGACATGGGAGAAAAAAAACATGGAAATTAGAAAGCCCCAGTTGAAGGATAGAAAACAGAATAAGAAAAAAAAAACCCAAGAATATAGTAGTACTACTTAAAGTATGAACAAATAGAGTTTACAAAATAGGAGAACGTCATAAATAAATATCATCAATACAAATCCAAGCAAACAAAAGGACTGAAAATTGAAATACTGATTGGCGTTTCTAAAACCTTCAAAACTGAAGTACTTGCTGAATTCCCTTACTTTATCCAAATATTTTGATACCCATGCCGATAAACATACTTTCATCATCCAATACGAACCCAAAAGGAAGAACTGAAGTCTTCAGCAATTATGACCCCGATAATAGTATAATCACACCTTTAAGAAATTTGAACCAGAGAAATCGAACAACAAAATAAATTACATTTGAAAGAAGCGAAAATAAGTATATCTTTAAGAACAAAGCCGTTGCTTGATGCTTACAGAGTAATCAACCCGAGTATCATCTTTCTAGTAATAATGACACCTTTAGCCCTGAAGACAGAAATATTCAAATCAGGAATTAACTTGGGGCAACATAGTAAAATCCGTATTGGCCGACATAAAGCATAAAACTTTCTAAGTAAGAATTAACCGCAGCAATCAATGGAATATTAGACTATGCAGGATCGGCTTATTATCAAAGGATCTCAATGGGGCACCATGAACCTGCTCCAGACGTCAAACGAAACACATGGAATCAAGAAAAAACATCAATCTTTAATCAAAATCAGTGTTTTTGAACCAAATTCAGTTTTATAAATTACAACTTCGAATTATAATGATAGGAAAGGAAGAAATCAATCTGACCTTGTGAATTTAAAATCTACTTGTGCTATCGATTGATTTTCAAACACCCGCCACTGGATGCTATCGATTGATTGTTGTTATTTGTAATTTCTCCAGATCTGAGACTGTTGCTATTTGATATTAGACAAACAAAATGGATTAAAGGGAATTGAGAGATTAACTTACCAGTGTTGTGCGTGAATTTAATCGGAGCAGAGATCCACCTCTCCAAAATTTAGAATCTCCCGTCGTTGTTGTTCGTACCTAGAATTCACCAAATTTAATCATAGCTTTTTCAGGGATGAAGGCTTTGGCGCTCCACGGCAGCAGCGGCAGCGGCAGCGGAGGGCGGCGGTGGAGGTTGCTTTTCCCATGGTTATCCTCCTACTACTAACACCGATGGATGTTGGATCCAGTTGCTGTGGATTTTTAAAAAAAAAAGTTGTTGCTAAATCCCGCAAACAGAGAAAGGATAACCGAACAGATCTGATCCTCCTTGTTTGAAATTGAAACATGAATTGTGATGATGCAAGTTATTTTTAATTTGATTACATTGCTGGAATTAAGGGGAAATTTAATTCCTGAATCGTAGTTGGTAAGGTTTGCTTTTTAGTTTCATTATTTGATAAGGTTTTTCTTCCTAAAATTTGCTGAGGGAGTAATTATAGGGATATGCATAGAGATAACTGTACTGATTAATCTCTCCTAAAATAACGCATAATTTGTTTTCAAACTTTATTTAGTTTATTTAGTTCAAACTGATAAATGTAATAGAAATTAGGCTTCTTACTAAACTTCCATTTAGCTAAATTTTGCTGCTCATTAGTGAAGCTACGGGTTAGCAATTTGTAGCTTCGGTTTTGTATTATAAATGGTTTTCAAGAGAAAATTTTCTTTGCGATACTAAAATGTATCTAAAATGTTTGTTGCTTTAAGTAAATACATTAAAAATATAAATTATTAGAAAATTATTGTAGTACAGTCTCTAGTAGAGAAGTTATAATTATCATATGTAATTAAATAATTAGTACCTTTACTTTGGATCATTGTATTTGGACCTTTCATAACACTTTTTACATTTTTTAAATTTCTATTGCCACCAATAATGATCGCTCAAAAAGGACTATTATTATTTCCTTTTTTTCCCGCATTATCAATGGATGATTTCTTCCTACTGTATGTAAGAAGAATAAATAATACTGATAAGAAATCAACAATAGCCATGGATCATTGGATCATAGTTTAAAACCGTTGATCAATGAGGTAGGTCCATATGTCAAGGTCTAGCCAAAAAAGATGGTAGGTTTAAGTTCATTCCAAAACGAAAAAGGGTGATATGTCATTGTCATTTGAAATTTTCAATACTAATGATATCATCTCTGAATTTAGAAAATTCGACAATTATCTTACAACAATCAAACTTTATCTGTTTTAAAAAATTTTAGCCCTACCAATTAAGTAGATGCGATTTGCAATCACGATATCTGATACTCCTCAATATGTTCATACATCCGTCAATAATTATGTGGATTAAAGTAATAATGTCACTGTCCTAAAATAATTACCATATTGATGATTTCTTCTCGAATTCTAGAAGATTTCTGTATAAACTCGTCCCCATGACCATCACTCAACTATCATCATATCTTGTTTCAAATTTTAAAAAGATCCAAAGAAGATCAAACAGAAAACCATCATCAAAAGGAAAGGCTTATGAATATTGTGCCGTATCTTGACTTATGATGGTACAATTTATATTATTTTCTTTAGTACAAGTTATATTAAAAACAAAAAAAATTATACGTAACAATCATTTTAGAACATATCTACTTAATATAAGACGGGAATGTAAGTTTGTGGCACGGTTTCTTGCAAGTTTCCCACTGTATTTGCTGATGTGATGGCGTTTGATTGGATCTTCTGTTATTTTGTCACTTTCTTTATCTTCTACTTCCTTTCTTTTCTGCCGGTTGTCAGTCCCTCGGAGCAACACCGCCATCAGAAGGCAATTTCTCAAAACCAAAGACTTCAACTGAGTTATTGAAATCTGAGGCAGGGTTCAATGGGAACACTCTGAACAGAATTGCTATATATTGATGAAAACCGATGGCTTGTGTTCTTTGATTGCAGAATCCAAACTTGAAAGACTTGCAATTCCATCAGAACAGAGTTGCTGCAGCCTGGAGATAGAACGGCGGGGAAGGCGATATTGTTAACTAAATATTATCACATGAATTGTAGTAGTGACCAAGGATTATACTTAATTTTAAAATTCAGAAGTATGAAGTATTATATGTTAGTAGCTAATAGCACTACCATAGTGGGAGTAAAATTAAAACTATGATAAAGAAGTATTCCTTCCGTCTCATAATTATTGTCTAATTTGAATTTTTATTTTTTAGTTCAAATTGTACTAAATTGAAATCTCAAACTGGACAATAATTTTGGGACAGAGGGAGTATAATAAAGAAATGAATGACACAAAAGTATAAATCCAAAGAAAAATCGTATAATAAACATTTATGTACTCAAAATTGATGTAACCTTAAATCTTTCGAAAAAAAATTATACAATTCGTTAAAATGAATAAAACTATGGTAGACGAATTAGTCGTTATCGGCAGTTTGTCACACGTATTTTATTGAGCTATATACTACGTGAAAATAAGGGGGGATGAATGAATAGATGTCAAACAGAGAGTGTACACGAGAGAATGGGGGGAGTTCTTTCACGTGAAAACCCACACACTCATACATGGCTCCTTCCCAAATCCCCATGCCACCTCTTGAAGAGACACACCCCTTTTAATTGGTTTATACTACTATCACCCCTAGTCCCACTCCCACGTGATTTCTTGTCATTTTCGTAACAATTTTTTATAATAAATTATTTCTCATTTAAATATAGTAATAAAGAAAATGGAAATGGAAGAAAAAAACGAAAAGAAAAAAGAGAAGTGGGACCCGTGAAATTGAGGTGCAAGCGTGGAAAGAAGGAAGCCTGTTGGCTGCTATTGTTGATGAGTCAATGGTTTTGGTTTCGGATATGGTCGCCACCTGCCCCCACTCTTACTCATCCTTTCTAATACTGACAAGATATTCAAGGGGCAAGAGATCAGAGATAACTCTCCATTTCGATATCTCGTGATCATTTCTTATCTCGTGGTATTGGATTACTCACTTTTTGGTAGGATTTCATGATTGCTAAATGCCAAATGCGCACTCTTTATATTTTTTTAATATTTTAATAATATACATCCGTGCTATTATTGCAAATTTGTTTGGATATCCGGTGGGTGGAATGATCAATTGAAAGAGATTACAATAACCTTTTACGGTTATGGAAGGAAGTAATTTCGGGGTGAAATCTAATAAGGTTATCTAGGTTACTAACAATTTGATCGATTTTTTAGTTCTTCATTATTAGAAATGGAGTGTTTGTCGTGTTAACCAAAAAAAGAAAAAAATGGAATGTTTGTCCGGAAAATATTGTAATGAAGTGTTTTATTTTGTCATTCTATCGAAAAAAATAAAATAAAAGAAACTATAAGTGTATTTAGGGCTGTCACTTATCCGGGCCGACCCGAATAACCGCCCGGACCGAACCCGAAATTGATGAAACGGGTCGGATAATCGGGTAATTCGGGTAATACGGGTGCACCCGGTAAACCGCAGTCCTTAATCGGTTCGGATGTGGGTGGGGAAAAAAATTTTCGGGCACCACCCGAAACCCGATTTTCCTATTATTATTTTTTTTTTTGAAAAATATAAATAGGAATAAGTTAGGGTTTTGCCCCATTTCTCTCTAATCTTCCTCTTTTTTTTCGGCCGCTGCTGCGTGAACGCGGCGACGCCTCCTTTCACCACAATCCGACTTACCGCCGTCCCGTTCCTTCACTTCATTTCACCGGTCATTTACTCATCTCCCTTAAACAATCCGCCGTCCCGTTCCTCCAAAGTCCAAACGGACCAAATCAATCTTCAATCCCTTCAGATCTGGCCCTCCGATTTCCCTCATTTTGATTTTTGAAATTAAACTCCGGCCACTCCCTCATTCCTCACATGCGTCTCCTCCACTCTTCTAGTCAACTAGAACACAAGTCAATCAACAGAGTAATGATGAGAAGTTCGCAGATCTAGACTCTAGATCTAGTCTTTCATTCTGATTTTCGAAGGTTGTTGAACATTCCAATTCCAAGTCGAAGTCGATACTTGATCTTCTAAGGTTACCGGCGGTCCGGCAGTGCCCCCAACAAGCTTTCCAAAATGTAAGTTGTTCTGAATCGTTTCCTTTTGTTCCATTTTTCATTTATTCTTGCATAAGCTTGGACTAGATTGGGATATACTTGAATTGTATTCTGAATTGTTTCCGAATTTTTTTTTTTTTTTTGTGCTCTGTAATTTGCGATTGCCATTGGATGATTTGCATATTTAGTTTATCACAATTTGTTTCATTAAGCTACTTTGGAGCTGTCTTGGACCTAATGCTTAGTTTATCACAATTAGTTTATCACAAGACTCTTGGTTCTAATGCTTGACTATTGTTTTTTATTTTACCTTGTTTTTGTTGGTTAGTTCAGTGGTTAATTACGGTCTGTGAACATTGGTATTGAAAAGGTTAACCATCCATGGAAATGTATTTTAGGAAAGTTTTTGTTTGTGGAAAATGGTTTTAAAAGCCTCATGGTGGTTGTGATGGTAGCTGTGAAGTGTTAGCATGATGGTTTGAATACTGCTGTGGATCTTTTCCTTTTCTTTTTTGTGATTGGACTATTCTGATAATCTGATTGCCTGTCTTTTTTATTTTTTGGATTTAGCAAGGTACCGAGGACAGTGAGGTTGTCCATCGCCCAGGTCAAAAGCAGAAGGTTGCTCTGAGTCTGAGGGAAGCTTACAAGAACAAGAAACATTTGCCCCTTGATCTTCTAGTCCTCTTGAAAGCCAGCAGAGTCCTCCGGTCTAAAGGTCACGGCGACTGACGACACCACTTAAACGGTAAGGAAAAACATTTTCGATCTTTCTGTTCCTCTTTTTTTCTTGTTCTGTTTTGCATGCTCCAAGTCAAAATATTTGTTCTGTTCTCTGACTTCTTTGTTTGGTCTTCAGTCTTCTTCAATCGTTGGAGTTTTTTGGATTTTCTTTCTCATGTTTCTTCCCTTTTGATAATCTGATGAATGATGAAACTGAAATGGTCAAATGGATTTGCTTTTCAGTTCCCTTTTTTTTTCATTTATTTCCAGCTGATCCATGTGCTTGAGCTTGACTGAGTGCTTGAAACTTGTTGTTGTTGGTGGCTGGCTGTGACAGACTGTATCACTGTCCACTGAGTACTCTTTTTTTGTTGCGTGTATTGTATGTTGCTTGGTTTTTGTAATCACTGGGTCTTTTTTTGGTCGGGGTTCTCTGGGTTTTGTCATCACTGGGTCTGGTTTTAAGGTTTTTGATCAGTTTCCTTTACTGTTTTAGCTTTTTTTTTTCATTAGAGTTTCATTAGAGGTTGAACTGGCTACTGCTCACTGGGGTTGTGTGATGTGTACTCTGTAATTTTATTTGTAGACTGTGACTGTCAACTGTGATCTGTGAACTAATTTTTTTTATTTTTTCTGTTTTTTAGATGTCTCAAGTTCCTAATAACACTGATGACATTGAGGAGATTGAGGATCAGGAGTTTCAGAACCTTCTGAATATGCCTCTGCCTGATATTCCTGAGGATGATGAATTTGTCATGATCGATGTTCAAGTTGAAACGACGGGACCAGTTGAAGCTGCTGCTTTTTGTAAGCCTCCAGGAAAACGCAGGGTAAATCGAAAGAGGTCTATGGTATGGCCCCATTTCTCTTCTTTTAATGATGCAAAAGGTGACGAATGGGCTGCATGTAATTACTGTGGTGCTAAGTATAGGTCTGAAAGTAGAAAACATGGTACAAGTAACCTTCGTGGTCATTTGTTGGTTTGTAAGAAGTATTTGTCTTTGAGCCATGATCGTAGTCAAAGTAAGTTAATTGTTGAAAGTCAGGAAGGAAAACATGCTAATATAATCAGCTGGAAGTATAATGAAGAAGAAATCACAAGGGCATTCATTTATATGATCATTATAGATGAGCTTCCTTTTATGTTTGTTCAGAAAAAAAGGTTTAGGTATTTTCTGCGAAAGTTGCAACCTTTGTTTGTTCCCAAGTGTAGACAAACTGTAGCTGCTGATTGTTATAAGTTGTATTTGGCTGAAAAGGAAAAACTAAAACTTGAAATCAAGGGGAATGTTAGTAGAATCTGTTTGACCACCGATTCTTGGACTTCTTTGCAACAGATTAACTATATGTGTCTTACTGCTCATTACATTGATAATAGTTGGAATCTGAAAAAGAAAATCTCGAGCTTCTGCCCTATTTCGAGTCATAGAGGTGTTGATATTGGGACGTCAATTGAGGATTGTTTGTTGGATTGGGAAATTGATAATGTTTTTACTGTCTCTGTTGATAATGCAAGTGCTAATGATGCTGCTATGGAATATTTGAAAGAACAATTTGGTCATCGTGAAAAATGTCTTTTGGGTGCAAAATGGTTGCATATTCGTTGTATGGCTCATATAATGAATCTTATTGTTAAGGATAGTTTGAGTCATGTTGGTAAATCTGTTGAAAGGATTAGAGCTGCAATAAAATATATTAGACAGTCCCCTCAAAGAATTGTAAAGTTTAGAAAATGTGCTGAAATAGAAAAGTGTAATAGCTCTAAGAATCTAATTCTAGATGTTTGCACAAGGTGGAATTCCACATATTTGATGTTGGAAACTACCCAAGCTTATGAAAGAGCACTTAAGAGGTATGAATTAGGTGAACCACACTATAGAGACACTCTGAAACATGTTCTTGAGGATCCAAAAAATTCAGGGCCAGGGCTGCCTACGGCATTGGACTGGTTAGAAGCTAGAAGAGTGGCTGGTCTTCTTCAACATTTTTACAAGATTACGTTGAAGGTATCTCGTACCAAATCTATTTCTTCGGATTCTTTTTTTGATAATGTTACTTGCATTGAAGTGTTGTTGAAGAAAACCATTAATGAAACTGTAGATCCTGAACAACATGCTATGGCTTTAATGATGAAATCCAAATTTGATAAGTACTATGGTAGCATTGAAAAGAATGAAAAGATGAATATTGTTCTTTACATAGCATCTGTTTTAGATCCAAGAAATAAGTTTGAGTACATGGAAATTGTGCTAGAAAGATTGTATGGAGAAGTTGATGGGAGAATGAAACTGGATTTTGTTAAAAGTTCTTTGAGGGAGTTGTATGCGGAATATGTCAGAATTCATGCCTCTGATTCTAGATTTAGTTCATCTTCCCCCCACTGTTGGCAGTAGTTCTTCTCAATCTGCTGTTTTGGGGAAAAGATCTTCTCCGATAGACGTTGAACCTTCAAAGATGCTTAGGGATCAATTTAGGGCAGAGCTGTTGAAGAGGAAAAATTTGGAAAGCGGTGGAAATATTGAAAACTCAGATTTAGAGAAGTATTTGAGGGAGACAACTGAATCTGATTGTCCCACATTTGATTTGTTGACCTGGTGGAAGGTTAACAGTCCAAGGTTTCCGATCCTTTCTTTGATGGCTCGTGATATTTTAGCAGTTCCTATTTCTACTGTGACGTCCGAATCTATTTTTAGCACGAGTGGGAGGGTTTTGGATGCTTTTAGAAGCTCTTTAACTCCAAAGACTGTTCAAGGCTTAATATGCGCTCAAGATTGGCTTAGGGAGGCTGTGGATGCAGAAGATGTTGAAGAAAAGTGGGAAGATCTCATAAAAATTGAAGAAGGTATTTGCATTACTAAATGGCATTTCTGATTTTCAGCATTTCTGATTCTCAAACCGGTTTCATTTCTGGATTTTTTTTCAGGTGCTGAAACAGGAGAACCAAATCTGGACTGAGGATGTGGCCTGAATTTCTTAGTTTTTGCAGACTGAAACAGGTACTTATCAAACTGAATTTCTTAATTTGCAGTCTGATATTATGAGTTTGTCTTTGTGACTTTGTGGCTTGAATTTGAACACTTATATTCTGTGTTTTGAATTTGCATTTCTCAGATTGTCAAGGCGAAGAATTGAAGGTTTCAGTTCAACTGTGAACTGTGATTCTGTGAAAGTGTGAAGACAAGACTGATTCTGTGAACTGTGACTCTGTTTGTTCTTCATTTTCTATTTTTAAGTTGTTGGGATTCTGTAAACTTTTTAAATTTATTGTAAACTTATAATGTTGTGGCCACTGGCCTGTTATTTACACCTGCTGTGGGTTGTGGATGTTGGCGTTGTTGCCTGTTACTCGTTTAGTTCATTTGTTGAATGCCGAAATGAGACCATTTGCCATTTGTGTTGTGAACATTTGCTGGAATCATGTTGCAGTTTGCAGCTTGCAATTTACTGGAATGATTTTTACATGTTTAAGTTTGCATTTCAGTTTGAGTTTGTAGATCCTGATTCGGTTAAACCGAAACCGAACCGCTAAAACTGATTGTTAATTCGGTCGGTTCGGATTTAGTGTTTCTGCGGTTCGGTTTCGGTTAGTTAATTAGATTGAAAAAAATCGATTCACCCGAACCGGATTCACCCGAACCGACCGAACCCGCCCGATTTGACAGTCCTAAGTGTATTTCACAAGTATTATTTTGGATTATGATTTTCCAAAAAGTAGTTAGATACATATTGTATCACTGATACAAATGTGACCGCTGACAACATTTGAAAAAGATGATAACTTTCCATAAACGTCAAAATTCACTTGCTTTTTTCTTTTGGGGCCAAAAGACTGTGTAAATAGATTGCTGAGTAAATTAATATAAGTAATAAATATAAAATATGTGGGTAAAACAACTTACGTAGATAAAATCGAACCGTACATATTTCCAAATAGATTGCTGAGTAAATTTATATAGGTAATAAATACAAAATATGTGAGTAAGACAAGATACCTAGATAAAATAGAATCGTACATGTTTCACGTAACATCATACTGCATTGGTCTTACGATGCATCACCACCCAGATGAGGAAAAAAAAAATAATTTGAATGAAAAAAGAAGAAGAAGAGATAAAATAATGTCTCAAATTCTTGATGAACACATTTTCTGAATGATAACACTAATTAATGACGTTAAGCTCTAATAATTACAAAAAATTCCATTAAAAGGATTATACTAAAATTCTATGATAATTTTATAGACTTAAAAGTGTTTTTTTTTTCCAAACTATAATTATATTTTATTAAAAAGCATATGAAAATATATAAATTGCACAAAAGTTGTATAAAGATCAGTTAAATCTAACCATGACAGAAGAGAGCAAGAGCTTTATTTCATGAATGATTATAAATCTAACTAAGGAAACTGTCCTCAAATTTTTAATGCCTAGAAAACTAGATTAACATCAAATCTGTCAAAACTCGACGAGACTAACCAAACAAAAGAAAATTTTTTGATTTCTCGTCCCTGTTTATGGAAGATAGGAATTAGAGACTTTCTCGGAGGAGAATGGTGTATAAGAGAATATAAATAATATGCAAATCCCCCCCTAAAACCCATAGATAACTCAAACTTCTAATTAAACATACTTGCATTTCATTCATAAAATAAAACCGCATAATTTTGCTCTAGCCTTTATAGAAATGACAAATGTTCATAATTAAACCTCCTACATCTACAATATACCAAGAAGATGGACTTGGTAAAAGTAAAAAGCAAAAACAGAAAAAGTGCCTAACGCCCTCGAGTTAAGAACTTAAGATCGCTTGATCAGAGAATTGCAATTTCTCGATTCTCTTCACCAAAAACTCACGACGAAAATCTGGTTTCAGATACTATCGATACTTCCAAAAGGCCTATAACCACCCCGGTTCTATCCTCCTTTCCTTTGCAAAACCACCCGGTTTAATACGAACCGCCATATCCATTTCCTCTATAAATAAGATCACTCCATTCTCCCATTCAACTCACTGAGCTAATATATCTACTCTAAAAAGAAAAGAAGAACAATCTCTTTGTGTTCTCATCAAAGCTTTCTTAAGAACAATCACTTTCTTCTCCTAAGAATTTCATCAACAAGATGAGCTACTTTAGCAGAGCTTGGTTGGCCGCCAGCGTCGCTGTTGTAAACAGCCACTCCGATCAGGGGTTGAACAAACTGAAATCCGCCCAAAGGGGTCTCCAGAACAGCAAAAAACGGTTCTTTGCCGCTTCCGGCGAGGGTGCCGATTTCCGGCCACTCGCCGGCGTGCTGGGATCCGATGTGGAAGGTGGATCTTACGTTAGCAGAGGTGGAGATGATCAGAGGAATATTAAACGAACCGACGAGTCTCTCCGGCAAGTTATGTACCTGAGCTGCTGGGGCCCGAGCTAAGAATCCCTCCGGCGAAGGTTGATCATCGAAGTGTTTGAAAGTCTTATGGGGTACCTGTAAACGGCCGGCATGTTGTTTTGTCATGCCGGGCCGGCGGCGAAAATTTTCCGGCAAGGGAGAAACAACTGTCGGGTGAGCATACTGCCGGAGGACTGTGCTAGGGTTTCGAAGGAAGAGAAGAGAGACGGTTGACTCGGCGATGACATAGATCGGGAAAAATGACTCCGGTGATGGGTCAACCGGTAATTAAGCACTCGGGCTAAAACTGTACTATGTAGCCAATTTAGATTTTTGGAGATGTAAATGTACATATGTTGATACAAAATAAATGAATGAGAAAATGACTTTGATATCCTAATTTCTTGTGTTTGTTAAAAATATCTCTGGATGAACGATTTAATCATGAATAGCTCTGATTTCGTTCCTTTTGCTTTTGTTTTTGGGATACTATCTTAGAAGGTAAGATCTGGTTTGAGTTTTGTTGCAGCTAATCAATAACTCTTGCAAAAGGACCTAGTGTTTCACGAATGATTGTCTTTTCCAACTCCCCAATTGATCATTTCGTTTTGCACTGAAATATTGAATTTGGGCCAAAAAAGATGGAAAAACAGTTTCAATCCAAGGATCAGTGATGAATGATCATCCACTTCTTCCTTAAGGATTCGCCTTCAATTCGTGTTATGATTAGACCTTACAATAGATGAGCGATCAATATAGTTGGATTAGAGTTGCATCTCGGATTGACGGGATTTAGTACTACAAAGTCTGTAACATATCCATATAGCTAGCAGTTTTAAGGTGATCTTTAAATTCTGGGTACAGATGTTGGGATCATGAATTTGTACAGTAGCCGATCGATTTGGTTAAAGAATCATGAATTATGCTTCGATCCAATTGTCTCGGGGATACTTAGCGGGGCCAATGTATGTGGATAGTGGACGAATGACTTCTATTATTAGTGACTTTTTTCTTTAATACTCAATCGTATGATCTTTATTAGAAGTGATTAATCAACTGAATGTTTAGTCAAATAACATATCTATTAGTAGATGATAAAAGAAAGATTGTCACCGTAGGATCAAAATAGGCAACATAGAGCAAAACTACTCCGCACCACACTGAATCATTTAGATGTTAAACGGCAACCGGTTTCCGAGGCCCAATTTATTTTGTTGTATTTTCCTTTCTCAACCACATAAACGCAGTTCTCCATCCTCCAGAAGTCCACAACCACAAAAGAATCCCACAAAACTATGAGCCCGCAGACTGCATCTCATGAGTATTGCTAATTTGTTCCCAAAACCCACAAACCATTGTTCCCAAAACCCACAAACCAAATTCAAAATCGAATCATTAGTATTCCTAAGATACTACTGACCCTCTGCATAATTGGTCTTTGTTGATGATTTTTTCCATATATTTTTAAGTTCATTTATTTGGTTTCTGTTACCTGAATTAGCAGGTGAGGAAGGAACAAGGATTTGTTACAGTATTTCTCGGTCTATGATGAAGTATCACGTGTCAAGTTATTAGAAGATTTTACTTAAATGGTTCAGTCCAAAGACATCGAATGGACCCCTAGAATTCCCTATCTGTAAAGACATAAATTAACATTGCAATTAATTTAGATTTAGGATTTTCACAATTAGGAAAAGAGAGAATATAATAAATAATAATAATAATAATAATAATAATAATAATAATATTTTATCCATTTTGTTATTATTGCTGTGAAATTATTATCCAATTTAAATATTTTTAATACAAAATCAATATTAGGGGGATACGAGTGTGTGGATAGTGGACCAATGACTTCTTTTAGTCAACCAACCTTTTTTTAAAAAAAATCTATATTTCTTTTATTCGGAAATAATTAATTGTTCAATCTAAACTTTCATTTTAAGCGTGTTGGACAAATGACTATTATTATTATTTGTTTTTTTTTTTTTTCTAATATACATTCCATCCGTCCCCAAAACTACCGTTCAATTTGAATTTTTATTTTTAGTCCAATTTGATTATTCAATTTGAACTAGACTAAAAATAAAAGTTCAAAGTTAATAACGATAGAGGGAGTAATATGAAGGAGGCAATGCCTATTTACAAGACATCTCCTTGACTGAGAGATCAATGAAATGATGATCTATAATCTGAATTAATTCACTAACCTTTAAAAGCATATATAACATGCATGATAGATTATAGATTACAAAAGTCACTTCTTGGTAGAAAAAGAAAAAGATGTTTACATGTATCACTGGATTGTAAACATGTCATTCTTATAAAATTTCCTTGTAATTTTTCCACATTCAGATAATGATTAGAGTTAGAACTGTTTACATGAAATGATGTATCACTGGTTTTAATTTCTTCCGTCTATAAACTCACAAGGTAACCGGCTTTGTTGCATGTTAAAAGTCCAAAACAGATATTAGAACTTAGAAGTATTATTGCCCCGCGTCGAAAAGTTAACCAAATATCAGATGCAAGTTCTTTAAGTTATCATGTTATCATTCGGTTTTTGAGTTGTATATACGAATTCTAATAAAACAGTGAATGAATCAAGGTTTGCCTTTGTAGCACATCTTCTCTGAGAAAGATATTTACTTTCATTACTTTTTTTTTTTTGAAGAAACAAACTTTCATTCATATCACTGGAAATGATCCAGCACCAATTGAGATGCAAAACTTGGTGGACTATGCCACAAAATTTCAATTACATTAGAGTGTTTAGCGAATTTTGCGAAAGCATGAGGACGACCAATCCATGCCAAATGCTTAACAGGTAAATCATGACATATGAATTTTATGTCCTCCAGAATCGGCTGACAGACAGAAGGTTCGTCGCAATCCCCCGTGGCTGCCATGAGCTGCGAGTTTAGAATGTTGAAATCAGGGAGACCAAGTTTCCTGCAGAGGAGAAGGGCTTTGCGAAGAGCCAGAGTCTCAGCTAAGTCTGAGTCTAAGATGCCAGGAAAAATGCATCCATTGGGGTTCCGACCTTAAAATCCCATAATTTATTATTCGTATGTATTCGTTAATGATGAGAAATAAATTCATGAAAGAAGATGAAATCATAAATTGTATTGTGTGCAGCAGTACATTACATTGCCTCTATTTATAGGCATACATCAATATTAGTTAAGATCTAGATATTATAAAATCTGAAATAATCTAAACAAATAGAATCTAAATAATCCTAACTAATGAGATCTTTGACTAATCTTATCAGCCCCCCCGCAAGCTCATGGGCGGAACAACAATGAGCTTGTCCCGAAGTTGAAGAAAAGTCTTCGTAGGCAGAGCTTTGGTCATAATATCAGCAATTTGAGCAGCGGAGGGAACATGCTGAATAATAAGAGCTTTTTGACGAACCAAATCATGAACAAAGTGATTATCAATCTCAATATGTTTGGTGCGTGCATGAGATACTGGATCAGCAGCAAGGTAAATAGCTCCTAAATTATCACACCAAAGAGTAGGAGGTGATGAAGACAAACCAAGCTCATGGAGGAGAGAAGAAAGCCAACATAATTCAGCTGCAGCAAGAGCAAGACTGCGATACTCAGCTTCGGTACTTGAACGAGCAACAATCGGTTGTTTCTTAGCACTCCAAGAGAGCGGCGGTCATCAGGGCAACCAGCCCAATCAGTATCAGCAAAAGTAGTAATTGAAAGAGGGGAACTCTTTGTAAGATGTAGGCCATGGGTAGGGGTAGGACGTAGGTAACGAAGTATACGCTTAACAGCTGACCAATGAATATCAGTGGGACAATGGAGGAATTGGGACACTTTATTAACAGCAAATTGGATATCAGGACGAGTGACACAAATATATTGAAGAGCACCAACAGTACGCCGATACTCTGTAGGGTCAGATAAAGGTATACCATGATTTTTAGAGAGAGGTAAGTTGGGGGTTATGGGGGTAGAGACGGGTTTGGATGTGTCGAAGTGAGTGCGAGTGAGGAGATCTTGAATATACTTAGATTGAGAAAGAAGAAGGCCGGTGGATGTAGATTAAGCTTTAATACCCAGAAAATAATGAAGAGAACCAAGATCTTTGATGGTGAAGGTAGAATGAAGCTCATCAATGAGAGATTGAATGAAGGAAGAAGAGGAACCAGTCACCAAGATGTCATCCACATAAACTAGGACAAAAGTAGTGTGTGAGGACTTAGACAAGATAAAAAGAGAAGTGTCAGATTTAGAGGAAATAAAACCAAGAGTATGAAGTTTCTGACTAAGACGGTGAAACCAGGCTCTAGGAGCTTGTTTGAGACCATATAAAGCTTTGTGAAGACGACAAACATGATATGGATATTTTGGATCAACAAAGCCCGAGGGTTGACTCATATATACATCCTCATGAAGATTACCATGGAGAAAGGCATTGTTCACATCAAGTTGACGGATTGGCCAATTTCGATTAAGAGCAATGGTGATGACAATGCGAATGGTAGTGGTTTTAATTACCGGGCTGAAAGTATCTGTGTAATCTATGCCAGGAGATTGATGGTAGCCTTTAGCTACTAAACGAGCTTTATAGCGCTCAAGAGTCCCATCGGATTTTCTTTTAGTTCGAAAAACCCACTTACAACCCACAATATTAGCATTAGGAGGAGGAGAAACTAGAATCCAGGTTTGATTACGTTGAAGAGCATTAAACTCTTCAAGCATAGCTTGACGCCAGTGAGGAAATTTATTGGCCTGAGTAAAAGAGGTGGGGTCAGGTTCAGGAGGACAAGTAAGAGAGGAAGTATAGGTAACATAATCATTTAAACGGTTAGGCTTACGAGTTGTGGTACGAGTGGTCATGTGATGTCTTGGTGGTGGAGGTGGTCTAGGCGGGGAACTAGATGGTGGTGGAGGTGGTCTAGGTGGGGAATCAGATGGTGGTGGAGAAGAAAGCCTTGTTGAAGAAAGAGTTTGTGTCGTAGGATTGGAAAAAGGTACAAAAGGAGGAGGAATAGACATTGGTAAAGGAAGCAACACCCGTGATGATGGAGTTGGAGAGGACGTAGAAGTTTGAGACATAGCATAAGGAAAATCAGTTTCAAGAAACTTTACATGTCGAGA
The DNA here is from genome assembly GCA_949775105.1 of Oldenlandia corymbosa var. corymbosa. Lineage (NCBI taxonomy): Eukaryota > Viridiplantae > Streptophyta > Magnoliopsida > Gentianales > Rubiaceae > Oldenlandia > Oldenlandia corymbosa. The sequence continues at coordinate 7,454,431 of OX459123.1, forward strand.
GATGTAAAGTTTGGAACTTTTGGGATCAAAGCAACGGTATCCCTTGTGTTGGGAAGAGTAGCCTAAAAAGACACAAGGAATTGATTTTGGGGATAATTTGTCAGCACGAGTAGACCCAAGAAATGGGAAGCAAGTGCATCCAAATACTCGAAGGTGAGAGAGGGAGGGAGGATTGGAAAAAAGAACCTCATGAGGAAATTTATTAGTGAGAACTTGAGTAGGAAGGAGATTGATTAAATAAGTGGCAGTGGAAAAAGCTTCAACCCAAAAGGATTTGGGAAGAGAAGCATGAAGAAGAAGAGTAAGCCCGGTTTCAGTGATATGACGAATTTTTCTTTCAGAAACTCCATCTTGTTGAGGAGTATGGGGACAAGAGATGCGATAAGAAATACCATGATTACGAAGATAATTAGCAAAAATACCTTTCACAAGTTCGGGAGCACCATCACATTGAAAATATTTGATACTAGTAGAAAATAAATTTTTAGTAAATGACTTAAAATTGTGGAAAGTATGAAAGGCATCAGATTTATTAGTAAGTGGATAAATCCATGTAAAACGACTAAAGTCATCAATAAAAATAATAAAGTACCAGTAACCTGAAAGAGAGAGACAAGGACTTGGACCCCCCAAATATCACAATGAATTAAATGTAACGGCACTTTAGAAACATGAGAAGATGGAGTAAAAGGAATTCAAGTACTTTTGCATTGCAAACAGAAATTACAAGAATTTATTTTGGAAGATTTAAATGACAAAGATCGAGCTAAAGATGAAAGAGTTGAGTGACACGGATGTCCAAGACGGTGATGCCAAAGATCAGGAGGAACAGCACGAGCAACCAGAGCTACATGATTGTGGAATGTCTTAGGAATCTTCATAGGATAGAGGTAATTGTGGGTGTTACCCGCGAGAAGCGGAGTCTTGGTGACTAGATCCTTCACAACATAACCAAAAGGAGAAAATTCCATTAAACATGAATTATCAGTGACAAATTTTTCAACAGATAAAAGGTGTGTAGTAAGCTGGGGAACAATGTAAATATTACGTAAGTAAAGAGGTTTTGGGTGCTTGGTGAGTGCAGTGTGACCAATAGAAGTAATAGGAAGAATAGTACCATTACCAACAACCACTTGCTGATTACCATGATATGGAGTGGTAGAATCCACTAAAAGAGGATCAGGTGCCATATGAGCCTGGGCGTCAGAATCAGAAAGCCATTCAGGGATGTCACTAGATGTAAAGGATGAAAAGTCTTGAGGCTTGGGTTCTTGGACAGTGGAGGTGTGAAAAGCAGTGGACATGTTTGTGGGAGTAGAAGAACGATGAGTTTGATTATTGCGAGATTCAGGGTAGCGGAAACGACAAACAGCAGCGGAATGGTTGAATTTTTTGCAGATTTGGCATTGGGTAGGATTGGGTTGTTGGGTAAAGTTGGGGTAAGGGCTAAAGGATGAGGTATAAGGCTTATAGGGAGTAGAAGGATGGGTGGGGAATTGGGCTTGGTTTGGGCAATTTTGGACAGTGTTAAAGGGACGGTGTGAACCGTATGAATTAGGGTTGGGATAAAATGAGTGCGGAGTTGAGTTATTAGGAAAGTAGGGAGAGAGTTGACCACGACCACGGCCTGAATTGGGTTGTGACTGTTTACCACGAGACCGAGAACTATTGACTGGAAAGTTCACAGTAGTATGGAGTGCAGCTTCTGGTGAAGGCAAAAATGATTGCAAACGTTGCTCATGGAGAAGCAGTTTTGCTCGAAGATCTGTGTTTGAATGAGGGAGGAGGGTTGAGATTCTCTATAGTGGTGATGAAGTATATTCAGATGAGAGGCCATTAAGAGCGAGGATAACAAGATCATGATCAGGGATAGTATCCCCAATAGCAGAAAGCTCTTCCGCCATAGTTGATAATGAAGTGAGAAAATCATTGACTGTGAGAGAACCTTTCTTAAAATTGTGAATTTTTTGGCGTAGTTGCGATCTACGCGCTGTAGATTGTTGAAGAAAATGATGCTCGAGTTTGATCCAAAGGTCACGAGCAGTAGGACACCCCAATGCCACCGATGCCATAGAAGAAGACAACGAGGCAGTGAGACAACATTTGACAAGGCGATCAAGTTTTTGCCATTGAAGAAATTCTTTTGGAATAGTAGAATCAGGTGAAGAGTCTTTTGGTGGTAAAATTGAACCATCGATATAACCATTAAGATCAGTGGTAATTAAAATTTCCTTCAATTTGATCTCTCCAAATTAGATAGTTGGAGTTATCAAGAGATAAAGTGATAAAATTTGTGATATTGGATAGAGGAAATGATTGAGTAGTAGTGAGTGATTGTGAAATAGTCATTTTAAAACAATGGTGATTAGAGTAAAAGAAAAGAAAAGAAAAAGTAAAATAAAATAACGTGTAGTAGTATGTGAAATAGTGTGTGCAATAGTGATTTCTGGAGGTAATCAGTGGTGGGATAATGTGTAAGAAAAAAAAAATTTTAGTGCAGGATCGATTTTGCTCTCGATACCATGATGAGAAATAAATTCATGAAAGAAGATGAAATCATGAATTGTATTGTGTGCAGCAGTACATTACATTGCTTCTATTTATAGGCATACATCAATATTAGTTAAGATCTAGATATTATAAAATCTGAAATAATCTAAACAAATAGAATCTAAATAATCCTAACTAATGAGATCTTTGACTAATCTTATCAGTTAATGCTGTGTCAGATATTATCGAGTATGCAGCTGCAAAATTATTCAAAAGATGGAAACTGTTGTTTGAATTAGTAAGATTTACCGAGTAAATTTTTGACATCACAAAGAGAAAACTAACCGGGCTAATTTTCATGACGAGTAATCAAATATGTTGCCAGCCAGAGAAAAAACAACCGTGCGAAACAAACATTACTACGCGGACATCTGAATAAAAGTAAATCTTGGCTTCAACATGGATGTTTGGTGTTTCAATGCTGATTTTGAGCTTATTTATATATATATATATATATGTATATATATATGCATCCATTGGGTTTTGGTTGATCATTATTCAGAAACATATAGTAAAAAAAGAAACCAGAAAACTTCTTTCTTAAGTTTCATTATCAAAGAAATTAAGAAATGGCTCAGGGTGTGTTCGGTTGCTTGGTATTAGAATTCAATTAGTATTAGAATATTTTGGGATTGCATAGGCATTAAAGATATTTTAATTGAATGCCAATTCCTTTGTTCGGCAAAATCATGGAATTGGCCACAAATTCAATTAGAATTCCAAATCTTCTGTTCGGTTGGTTAATTAATTTGGTTGGTTTTGGCATTTAATTTCTTTAAATTGGTTTATTTTGAAATTATTTCAACTTTTATTTTTTGTTTTATTAAATTGTGTCCTTTCTAGAGTAATATCTAGATATATTTTGTTACCATTTTTAATGTGACAAATAAGAAACACTTTAAATTTTTATTTTTAAAATTTATCAATTATTTAAATATTCGCTATAATAATCAATTTAGGTCATTCCAACAATATTACATTAACATAATTTTTTATTTATTTTTTAATTTAATTAATTTTGAAATTATTTTAATGTTGTAGTTTATATTGTGTTAAAATAATTGTCAATACATATATATGTAGAACGAATAATATTATGGACAAATAATGTGGGAATATTATGTTAGATAGTCTATTTTATTTAATTAAAATTTTGTTATATTATTGATGTCAGAAGGCAATGAATCTTCTTCTTCTGGACGATATTTCACCAAATAATTTCTGTCTTCCATCTTCCGCACCAAATGCAGACAGCCTTTGAGATGTATTAATATAATCGAAGTGCAAATTCAAGCTTCATTGATAGGTTCAACTGCAACCTCGTGGAGAAGCAACTGCCAAACATGAAACAAAGCAACAAACATACTGTCAATGACCAAAGCAAAATAAAAAAATGAATGATCAAGAATGAGGCCTGTATTCTAATTTTGACAATATACAAATTAGAGACTAACAAAACAAAAGAACAGATAATTTGTAGTTAGATTAGAAAAAGATTGACCATTGTTGAAAGATTTCATTTACAATCAACATGCGGCAAACCTGCAAGTGGTCTAATGCATCTATAATGTAGCCAAAAATATAAGAGTTCGATTACGTTGTCACTATAATCTAATCTCTAGTAACATATATGACACACATCAACTATCATATTATACAAAAATTCCCCCAGAATCTCACACATGGCCAGAACATGCATCATTACATTCAGTTTTAAGACAAAAACAATGAAAGGCACAACTTGCATCAGGATTATCAAGAAGAACATGTCTTACTTTAAATTCAAGATAACAACCTTAGGGAATCAAAAATAACTTAAAAACAATTCTAAAACGAAATCTCCAATCAGCATCAATATCATGAAGACTAGACAACTAATGATATGGTCCTATTTTTAAAACCAAAGCAGTCAAGGAGGACATGAATCAGAAACACAAAAGAGAGGTCATATTCCTAGACCATAGTTGTCCTGAAGGTCCATCCTAAATTTGAAGCAGGATATTGGATATTTGGCTATCCAAGTAAACCCCAATATGCTTTACTTATATCATGTCCAAGAGAGAATTAATCATAAACAAGAAAAAGCAGGTTAAGCTAACATAATTGAAGAACCAACAACTAAAATCAATACAAAGTTCGAAAATTTACCCGTGATACATAAAGACAAAGTAGGGATGTATATGAATTCTACCTATTGCTTACCTCAATCAAATTGTATTCAAAGAACTTCAACTTTAGGCCATGGTTACCTTCACATATACATCTGCAGAGAAGAGCTGAAAGAAGAATCCCAACAACAAAAAACCATTCGAAAACTCAGTAAGGAGACAAACCCAGAAAGCAAAAACGAGTATTATAGCAGTTAACGACGAGCATCACCTTCCAAAAGTCAATCTTGGAGCATAGAAAGGGACTAACTTTACCAACCAGCAAACACATAGAAGAGAATAAGCTCCACCAAAAGAACTAAACTAAGTCCTGCCCAACCAGAATAATACAACCTAAAATACTATTCACGTGTACCAACGGTCTCTTTTTTTTTTCTTTTTGCCGATTGTGCCCTAACCCTACCATGACGGAAATAAGTTAGATGTTATGACACTTCACTTATCTGAGATTGCAAATACATGAAAATATCTACCACAGTCAAGAAGCATGAGGAGATCATAGCTCATCACTGTCGTCTCATAATTCATTACATATGTGCCAAATAATCTCAAATCTTCCCCACTCTAACCACAAAGCTACCGCCACATATAAATGCGCTCATAACAGAGAAATCCAAAAAATTGTCCATCCCATCAGCCTCCTAAAATCTAGTAATGCAATTATGCACCGCCAGGGTTGCAAGCTCAGAAAATCACATAGATTATGGGATTTGTACTTAAACATCAAATTACTCCAGTGAAAGAAGGACTAACGAGGATTTATCTACGGATTCTTCAGCTACTCATGTGTTGTTTGCATAAAATATACAATCAAGTAAAAGTGTTACAGCGGTCCAAGACTATACACTAAAGAGAAACGCAGAGACTGATATTGTTTGCTCAAAGTTAGTACAATATGGCGATATTACTGCGCCTACAAGTCAATCAAACCTAGGCCACCCCTTTCACATTTCTCAATCAACAAGTGTAACATAAAAAGATTTCACCATAGACTAACACCAATTATGAAGGAGTAACATCATCATTTACAGAAATGACTATACAATTTCGAGGGGGGAAGAAAATCCCAATAAATTGAAAAGGGGGAAATAGTTTCTGAGAGCATAGCATGCAATAGCCGTTTGATCAGAAACCAAGCTACAAATTTGTATCTTGAAATAACAGTATCAAGTGAAGGGAAAACCGTATGGAAATAAATCAACCTTGATATACAGGATAGCTAGCTTTCTTCAGAAAAAATAAGTGATAGATCATCTATCTAACAAGGCAGCAAAAGATGCATCTAAACTCAAAACATTCGAAGATGAAAGCAAACAGGTTCTGCCAACTGGTACTACCTAGAATGAGAACCATACAGGGGAAGGCCAAAGAAAACCAAACCAAATTTGAGATTTCTTTAATCTAACCCAGTTCGAATCTGGTTCAATTAGTGAAACCCAAGAAAAATTCAGACAGATCCATGATAAAATAAGAAGAATTTTGTAAAAATCCAACCATCAGAAGAAAATCTCAATGAATTGATGGACAGCTAAGTGGTTAACCCTAACCAAATCAAAAGTAAGAGAAAGAGGTAAAAAAAAGAAAGACTACCAAGAAATAACTACTGCCTCCTTCGCCTTCGCCTTCTCCGTCGCCGATTATGTTAAGATTGCTGGGAAGTTTAGCCGGAAATTGTATGGATTAATGGAGGAGAAAGAGTGGAGGAGAAAGACGGGGAACACGATGGGATTATGGGAGTAGGAAAAAAAAGAAACCGGCATAGTAAAAACAACTTGAACCCGAAGTGAAAATATAAAAACCCGGAAAAGACCCGCGACTTCTTCAACTCCACGAAATCTGGAATCTCAAATAATAGCTTCGAGCTCGGAATTGAAATCATGGTATTGGAAGCTTTTTGGCATTGAACCAATGTCAATTCCATCCCATTTTTGGACAGTCGAACACCGGATTTGGCATTGGGGGCGCAAATTCCAATTCCAAACCCCCAATGCCAAGCAAACAAACAGAGCCTCAGAGTAAAATGCAGCCTTACTCATTGTTATATTTCTTCTTTCAAGCTTGGCAGTTGTGGGCAGGGTTGTAAACCCTTGTTAGTACTTTTGATTACTAGCTAATATTTCCTGTCATAATTAAGTCATGCATGTTATACCAAAATTAATTAATACTCTTTTCGTCACGCTCTATTAATTTAGCAAAGTAAATTACGTAGTGAGTTATTAAAATAGGATGAAAGACCATAGAAGTAATCCATTTTGGACAATATAGATACGATGTTAATTTAGAGGTTTAAGTTATAATACACTTCATTTGTCATTTCTTCTTCTTCTTCTTTTTCTTTTCTTCAATTTTTGACAAACATATATCCTTTTTTTTTGATATATCCTTAATTTCTAGTTTTTCAATCTCTAGTTATCTCAACAAGATATGTTTTGCTACGTATGACAATGTTAGTATTGGAAAAGTACCTAACCATAACCAGTTTGATAAATACCGGTTAAGCTAGCTTCTTATTTTGGAATTTTTTTTTAATTATTTTTATTCTCCCTTATTGATCCTTGATGATACGATATGAAACTTAGCTATAAACAAAAGACTATTTCATATGTAAAAAATATGCTCGTTTCGTCTCAAAAAAGGTTAATTTCGTTGAATTATTTATACACGTTGGTGATGAAGCAAATTGAGTAATCTATTGCGTTTTAGTTTGATTTTTCAATTCTCCATGTACTTATAAATGTAGGTGATGAAACTACTGCAGTGACTACTGCAGTTGTTGAAGCATGCCCAATTTGCAAGTCAGTGCATGGAACTGAACTAGATGAAACATGCACCTCAGTTGCCCAGAAATTTTGGCTCACGTTTGAAGCTTTCCTAGCTATAAACCCTAATATCAACTGCGATTCAATCTTTGTGGGTTAATGGCTCTGTGTGGAGGGTACTCTTGGACGTGCAAATTAGATTTCTCCTTAACATTTGAGCTAAAATAATTACTGGAGAAATCGGTTCAATTTAGAGATTGAACTTGAATTATTTTGTACTCTGTTGTTTCTGTATGCTATACGCTGAAGCGGTCTCAGACCCTTTGCCGTTTTACAAATCGTTTCTTATATTTCAAGAAAGTGTGTTATTTATTTATTTATTTTTTTCAATAAAGTATTTTAATTTGTGCTTTCTTCCTTATATATACCATAATTTTCTTTGGATGATTCCAGAAATTCCATGAAAAATAGATGAATCAATGCTTACTGCAATAGTTTACAAATGAATGGGAAAATTAAAATCACATTAAGGAATTGTACTATTGTCACAAATAATAATCTATTGTGGCGGAAAGGGCATAAACACAACAACACTAGCAGAAACGACACCAGGAAATACTCTTTTCATACTACCAATAAAATAGGACAACTAAACAAGGCAACTAAATAAACAAATATCAAAGAACTAATAAAGTAAAGTGTTGGAATTCTACTTCAAGAATAGTGGACAACAATGGCTGCACTAGATCAAAGAACAAGAAGAAGAATTTATGGTTAGGACAAAAGAAAGTTTTGTCTCCAAGTCACAAGTAAACTTGCTTTCCTTTAGGCTAAATTCGCCCACTATACAGTGCAATTGTCTAGGTGAATTCCCTATGAGATAAAATAGAGATCATGTTGTTTCACTATGCACTTTAGTGAACCAACAACCTGATACAAGGATAAAAAATGTCGTTGGAAATATTTCAAGTATTTGATGATTTCATTATACACTAAAAGCATCCAAATGATCCATATTTATAGAGTTAAAGGAAAGAGGATTAGACGTAAACCTTGGTCATGGTCCTAGACATAACTTTTCGTTAATGTCTTTTCATATGGAGCTCATAGGCTCAACCTATTAGTTGTGTCTCTACAATATATTGAAAACACCCAATAGGCACAACATATTAATTGTGTCCCTACAATATATTGAAAATAACTCCAACAATCCTCCGTCATTTTCAATATATTGAAAATAATTTTTAAATGGATCCAGAATAATTTCAGCAAAATACATGCATAAAATAATGGTGTTGTTAGATTTGAACCACTATCTTAGTATCGGTTTCATAACTTGTAGTACAACCCAGTAGACTAGCTTTGAACCGTGCGTACATGTTGCAAGCCACTATTGTCAACACACATAGGTTTCTTTCTCCTCAACTTGCCTGCACCTTACCAGTGCGTATGGTACGTAAGGTCTTGTACCCATATCTCTTCATGAATGTTAACAAAGCCAAGTTCTAAGTTTTGTGAATGCCCAGTCCGACATTCATATAGGCAAACTTCTTAATGCTCCCGTCATCTTAGTATTTACAAGAGTTTGTTAAGAGTCAATTCTCAACCTGATACCCAGCGGAAAATATACAACACTAACTATTATGGGATAAATATTGTAGTGCTCAATTACTTGTACATTGTGGCTCATTGAATTCAAGGCTAGAATATTTACTATCGTTGAATTGAGGTTCCAATGTAAGTAATCATTGTTGGACTTTACACATATCCTTTTAAGTCATTCATTCTTTAGACCAAATGTCTTTCAATATTCAGCCCTTACTTATGAGTTTGTTAACTCAAATTTTAAGAATCTTCTCTTCACACGAGTCTATTGACTCAAATCTTGTTAAGAATTTTAATTCTTAACCTGAGTTCATTAACTCATCTTGTGATGATAATTTAAATAATAATGCATGCAAACTGTTAATTAATATGATCATATTTAGGAAATTGAAGAACCAGTCTGTTCGTTCAAACTTCGGAATCAACCCAACAATGAAATCATCTTCCCTAATATGAAGTTTTGAAATCACCATGTTACGATTTCTTTAGCTCCATTTCTCTTGTTATAAGCATTTTACATTTGAGCTCTTAGTATCATTCTTTGTTACAATATGGTAGCTTTCCTAATACCTGATTCATTGTTATTTTAGTTGATATGATTTCGAACATGGACTTGATGCTTTGTCTATTTTCCACAACGTGGACTTAGGTCAAGGATCATTATCCTTTTTAACTTTAATAGAGAATTTTTCATTCTCTTCAAACTCTTTTATTATATATAAAGAGTTCCAGGTTTCCAAACATATAATCTCCTTTTTTTCTTTGAGATCTCATGGAAACTTTAAATTATTGACATAAACAACTCAAACATATAGTAAGACATGAATTTCAAATCATATATTAACACATATGATATAAATTCATAACTATATCACTATTGTCATACTATGTATCACATGAAATTATCATATAAATTATAAATTCATTTATACAATTGAATATTTCATGTAACAAACACAAATACACGAAATTAGCACTTTATTGGGATCAAAGTTCTTTATTTGATTAACCCAAAATCAAATAATTAATATGTGATGCACTCACAAAAATTCTGCACACAAGAATTTATTTTATTTTATTTTGATTTTCTTAGGTTTCGGTCGTTGACTTTTCTATTGACTTTATCCAGGTGACGAGGCCAAACAGCCAAACACTTTAACGCATGGTTGACTTTTCTGTCAACTTTAATTCTATGGACGAACAAGTCGACAAAGCCAAATAGTCAGACATATCAACGAACAACAACTTCTATGTCACTTTACTCTAGTCAACCAACAAGTCGATAAAGCCAAACAAAACACAGAATAAATTCCAACTGATTTCGACTTTATAAAAATTTATAACATGCACTCAAAGCACTATTGCTATATCAAATGCCAATTTTGCGTTTCCATTTCAAAGCATGATAAAAACATGACCAAATTCTCTATCAAACCTTTTATGACATACATTTTCTTAATTAATCATCACATTAATTAAATATTTTATTTTGATAGAAACTACACATTTGCGGAATCAACAAATAATGCATAGTAAATTTCTTTTACATGCAAAAGTTTATGAATTCTACAACCATGTTCCACTCAGGCATAGATCTCATCACTACGTTCATGTATTTATTAAATATATACATACCTTGAATTTGGAATGTCACAATTTATAAGTAAAATATAATTCTTACTTTGATGATGAGGTCTATTGTATCCTATCATTGCCCTTTCCATTAAATCCAATGATCTAAAACATTTCTACCATTTTCGTATACAACGAAAATATCCTTGCTTAATTCTTCAAGTACTAGCCATTGTTTAATAGGAAAATTTAGCCTAAAGATTGTTGAAATTCTACTTCAAGAATAGTGGACAACAATGGTTGCACTAGATCAAAGAACAAGAGGAAGAATTTATGGTTAGGACAAAAGAAAGTTCTGTCTCCAAGTCACAAGTAAACTTGCTTTCCTTTAGGCTAAATTCGCCCACTATACAGTGCAATTGTCTAGGCGAATTTCCTATGAGATAAAATGGAGATCATGTTATTTCACTATGCACTTTAGTGAACCAACAACCTGATACAATGATAAGAAATGTCATTGGAAATATTCCAAGTATTTGGTGATTTCATTGTACACTAAAAGCATCCAAATGATCCATATTTATAGAGTTAGAGGAAACTCTTGAGGATTAGACGTAACTCTTGGTTATGGTCCTAGACATAACTTTTCGTTAATGTCTTTTCATATAGAGCCCATAGACACAACCTATTAGCTGTGTCTCTACAATATATTGAAAACACCCAATAGGCACAACATTTTAATTGTGTCCCTATAATATGTTGAAAATATCTCAAACATAAAGTAGGCACACGAATTTACATGGAAAACGCATATCGGAAAAAATCAAGAGACGGTAAAAACAGTCAAATCTCCATTATCACAATAATGAGAAATAATCTTCACCAACCGGTGGATACACAGGACTTTACCCAAACGTGGATTACAACAAAAATCTTCTTCCCAAACAAACACCTAAATCACAATGTAGGGATTGGAAGGATCTCACCAAAAGAGAGATAATCCGAAAACTAAACTGGAGGATTTGTAGATCTTGTTGAGAGGAACACACATGCAAACTTCTACCAATAACTGACTTTGTTTCGTCACCCGATCAAAGCCACAAAGTGAAACACTTTCTTCTCACAACGCCAAAACCCGGAAACCCTAGTTTTCTCTCCCTTTTTCTCGCGCACAAAAACCTAGTGCGATTTCTCCTCTTTGCTTGTTCAGATCACGGCCAAAAAAAAAAACCACGCACCCATTGCTTTCATAGAGCAATTCAAAAAAACCCAATAGGGAAAGGTTTGTTACCCTCGGTCAAACCCAAAACCAAAGCCAAATTGGCTTGGTTTTATTTGTTTTCCTTGTTGGCCCAATTGAGGGAAACCCGGGGCCAACATTCTCCCCCTTCACCTCAATTGGGGGTAAACAAACTGGCTTCCTGTATGCAAAATAGGAGTTTGTCTCTACTCACAGTTTTCGTCAATATATCGGCACCGTTGTCATCCATATGGATCTTCTCATGGAACAACGCCTTAGATTCTAACAAATCCCGAATCCAATGATATCTCACATCATTATGTTTAGACCGCAAATGGAATGTGGAATTTTTGCCAAGTGAATAGTGCTCTGGCTATCACAGTAAACCACATACCTCTCTTGCTTCATGCCAAGCTCTTGTAGAAACTTCTACAACTAAAGTGCTTCCTTACAAGATTCAGTAGCTGTGATAAACTCTGTCTCCTAGTAAATAAAGTAACACATTTCTGCAACCTACTCTGCCATGAAACTGCTCCCCCTCCATAAGTTATCAACTAACCAGAAGTAAACTTCCGAGTTCCGACCATCAAAGGTCACTTGCCATGTCAGCATCTGTATATTTATCCAACATGGTATTCACATTGCCAAAGCAAAGACTCAATTTGGAAGTACCCCTAAGATACCTGATAATCCACTTCACAGAATTCCAATGCTCCTTACCAGGATTGGAGAAAAACTGACTAACAATACCAATTGCATGAGTTATGCTTGTGCAAACCATCGCATACATGAGGCTGCCAATTGCCGAAGCGTAAGGAACATTTTTCACCTCTTCTTTATCTTTCTCATTTTTAGGCACTGCGTTTTGCTTAGGTTAAAATCCCTCGCAAGTGGAGTCGAGACTTCCTTAGCACTGCTGATGTTAAACCTATCAAGAACCTTCTCGATATACTTCTCTTGAGGTATCCAAAGCTTCCCATTCTGTTTGTCACGAGAAATCTTCATCCCAAGGATTTGTCTAGCCGAACCCAAATCCTTCATCACAAAGGACTTAGTAAACTCCTTTTTCAACCTGGTAATCTTTGCAGTATCATGACCAACAATCAACATGTCATTGACATAAAGCAAGAGAATTATAAAATCACCATCGATCAGAGAATTTCTTCACAAACACACAGTGATCATCTGTAGTCCTTTGGTATCCCTGCCCTATCATGAAGGCATCAAACTTCTTGTACTATTGCATCGGAGCTTGCTTCAACCCATACAAACTTTCGTTGAGACGACATACAAGCTTCTCTTTCCCCTTCTCCTAGAAACCATCTGGTTGCTCCATGTAAATCTTTTCTACCAAATCACCATGTAGGAAGGATGTCTTCACATCCAGCTGTTCAATCTCAGGATTCAAGCTAGCCGCTATCCCAAGTACAACTTGGATCGAAGACATCTTTACAACAGGAGAGAATATATTATCAAAGTCTACGCCTCTTCTCTGATTGAATTCCTTCACAACCAATCTAGTTTTGTACCTCAGTTGCAAGCTGTTCTCACTTGTTTTCAGTCTGAAAACCCATTTATTCTCGAGTGCTCTCTTGCCGTTAGGCTGCTTCACCAGGTCATACGTGTTATTCTCATGCAAGGATTTGATGTCCTCTTGCAAGGCTGCTAATCACTGATTCTTCTGCTCATGACTAAGAACATGTTCATACGACTCTGGCTCTCCCCCATCAGAAAGTAACAGATACTCACAAGCACTATACCTGGTGGAAGGTTTCTTGTCTCTGGTAGACCTCCTAAGCTGAACAAGAGGTGATGAAACCGGTGGTGTCTCTGTTTCAGAAATAGGATCATCATCAAACTCACCTCTGTCTCAGCTCCCCTTCAGGAGGATAACCTGATTGTGGAGTAACTAGATCTAGATCAACAAGAATCTCAAGTGTCTGGCATCTCGCTTTTTCCCATATCCTCAATGTTCTGATCTTCAAAGAAGATCACATCTTTACTTATGAAAACTTTCTTCTCTAAAGGATCCCAAAGTTTGTACCCAAAATCATCATTGCCATACTCCAAGAATACACACTGCTTGGATTTGCCATCAAGTTTCGACCTTTCGTCTTTGGAAATATGAACAACGGCATGACAACCAAAAACTCGCAAATATCCAAATGAGACATCTTTCCCTATCCAAACTCGGTGTGGTAGATCGCCATCCAACGGAACTGAGGGAGATAGATTAATCAAATCAACTGCTGTGTGCATGGGTATTGCGATATGCATGGACGTGATTTTATCCCCCTTTTTTTCTTGTTTTTATGGAATGGTGATATTCCCAATTAATGAGTTGAGTTAAATGGTATTTTTCCAATGATTTTTGATTGGATTGTAGCTATTTACACGATTTAGCAGGGATTTATTTGGGCAGTGATTAAATTAGTCATGTTTTGGGGAAGGAATAATTTCGGTGTATTAATGTTCATTTAATTTGATTAATTCACATTTTTTCATTTTTTTTATAATACCGGGAACCCCACTAGAGATGGGTAAACCCACACTCACTGCAATAGCCTGCAAACTATAGTGAGAGATAAACCACCCTAGGCAAGTTAGGAGTGACAAGCTCACGTGCGAAATCAGGGGTTCATGAGTGGGTTTGCCATAACAAGCCCTCTAGAGGTGCCAATTGGCAAGGTTAGAGCCACCCCCTCACTCTTATTGGTTGGAGTGGGGGTTTGATCTCATGACCTCCTCTTGAGAGTAAGAGTGGTTTTACCACTGAACCAACACCTTATTCGCCATTTTTTTTTCATTTTGAACTAATGTTTTAAATGCGATTTGATAAAACTTTATCTACAGAAAATTCGAAGGACTATTAGTATAATTGTTGTAAATATTTTTTTGTCAAGTATTAGAAAAATGACACATAAGATTTTATCCAACGTGACAACATAAGAAGAAATTTTGTTTTCTCTCTTAGTATAATACTACCCCCGTCCAAAAAAAATAGTCCACATTGAGTTTATAAATTTGTACTAAAAACATTACCAAAACTTAAAATTCAATGTGGACTATTTTTGTGGGACCGAGGGAGTACTATAGATAGATGATACATGGAAAATTTTACTAGGAAAAGTAATAAGAGAAATGATCACATTCATTAATTCTTTTTACTTTTTATTTCTTAGTTTATACATTTAAGGTGTAGGATCATTCCTTGTACAATTTTCTTGTAATTTTTTATTATATATGTATCCCTATTTGTTCTTTTTACGTGAAAAAGGCAAAAATTGTGTCATCACAATTTTAATTTTCCGTTTCTCACTGACAATGTTTTAGATAATATGTCCTGATTGTTAGTATTTTTTTCGTCTTAGAAAAATTGTTTATTTTGTTGTATTGTTTTAATTAACAAAATGAATTATTCTCTTTGTCTCAAAAAATAGTCAACATTAAATTTTTAAATTTGTATAAAATTAGTACTAATTTCAAAATTCAATATACATTATTTTATTTACCGTATTTTTTTTAAAATCGAAGAGGTATTATTTTTTGTATAAATAAATTCGGTTATTCATCACCCCTAGGCACAATAATATAAAGTTTTTTTTATAAGGAAAAGGCCACTAATTAATGTGTCTTCAGTCTTAATTTTCTCCGTACCTCACTGACAAGATGGCCGGCTTGAACCTTGCATCGTAAAAATTTGTGATACTAAAATTAATATTTTGTAGAATTCTAAAAATTACGTATGCACACAATTTATGCCTTTCTTTGGTGCATGAAGAAAATCCTATGTACGCAACAAATTCACGTACATACGTACGTTTATTTTGCATAAATAAAAAAAAAACAGTAATAACGTACTCGTTTATGTGCACTCCTAATGTCTTAAACTTATTGTTGAGATAGGATTTTATATAGTTTACACTAAAATTAAAAATTCAAATTGGATAATTATTTCGGGACAGAGAAAACAATATAATTGTTACGGACTATTCCTCTTTTCATCATATTAAGCAAAAAAAAAAAAAAGTACTTTAACCTTTTTATTTAAAGACAATAATGTCAATTAGTCCAAATCGATACAACCAATGTATGTGAGTCATTTTCAATACCAAGATGCCTCGACCTTTTGCCTATGATGGACATAAGTCTTGCGAAAATACTTCATTGCTGATTTAACTTTAAATCATTATTATATATATATATATGTGTGTGTTCCTTAAGTTTGTTCATATATTCACCACTCACAGCAAAATTAATTTTACTTTATTAATATAACGTGTTTGTAATAGAACTTTATGGAGCGAAACTCCTAACTTTGTATGTCATTTGGTGCTGGACCATTTCCAGTAATCCTTAATAAAAGTATGTTTTCTTCAACAAAACAAACAAAAATTACTTTTTGAAGCCATCATATTTATTTATTTACTTCGTGTTTCAACCATTGATTGATGTACATGCGCAAACTGTATTTAATTCATGAAGCCACAAGAGAAAAATGTAATGAACGGAATTTGGGTCTTTCAGTCGCCCCAATCAGATACGATCCGATGAAAGTTTGATAATTAATACTAGTATCGTGTTACGACGAAAATTTGTTGCCGGCCCAACTGCCGGAGCTTCAATGAAGGAAAAAAAAAGGTGCCGACCAAACAGTTCTTAGATATCAGCATACAACCAAATATTGGCATAAAGCGCATGCATTAAATATGGTGTTTCCAATGCCTACACTGAGCTTATATATATTCATGCAATCCCACTTTGTTTAGTATAGGGAAATATAAACAGAATATTACTTAGTTCCTAATTTCAACCAGAGAGAAAAGTAGGAATCTGTGAAAATGGCACAGACTAAAATGGCGGCCATACTTATTGCTATATTTCTTCTTACAAGCTTGGCTGAGAGCAGGGTTATAAACACTGGTAAGTACATGAATAGAAATAATAATTTTTCCAAATGAACTCTAAACCCTTTTTTTTTTTTTTGCAAAAAAATAAGTTACTTCATCCTTCCTAAAGTGATTGTAAAGTTTATTGCATTAAAATGCTATACCGTATTCAACAATCATTTCGAGAGATAAAATGGAAATTTTTTCTCCCTTTATAAAATGAAATTCTTGATAAATTTAATTGTACTTTGAATTTAATGGCACATCGTAATTTTCCCATTTCATGGTATGTATCATTTTCCTTTGTTATAGGTGATGGAACTCCTGTTGAAGCTACCCCAACTTGCAACTCAGTACATGGAACTGAACTAGATGAAACATGCACCTCAGTTGCCCAGAAATTTCGGCTCACATTTGAAGCTTTCCTTGCTATAAACCCTAATATCAACTGTGACAACATCTTTGTGGGTCAATGGCTCTGCGTGAAGGGTACTCTTGGACGTGCGAATTAAATTTCTGATTAATAGTTTAAGCTGGAAGTATTTCCCGAAATCAGTTCAATTTAGGTATTGAACTTGAATTACAACCTCTTAGCTATAGAATACGTTCTTTAACTTAAAAAAAAATAAATAGTTCACTTTGTTAAAATAAAATAGTACAACAAAATTGACTATTTTTCTTTTCTCGAAATGGGAGAATATGTTTTACTTCAAGTATTGTCGCACCTAATAGTTTTGCTTTTCTCTGTGTTGTAGTTATCGTTCTTCTGTTATATTTATCAGATTAGATGTGATCAGAATTGTAGATTGAATTGTATAGGAGTTGGACTTTATCTCTTGTATTCAGCACATGTTGTAAATCCTCTATATAAGCTTGTATGCTGTCAATAGAAAACTTAATTCAGTCTGATCATTTTAAGACTTTGAGTTGGTATCAGCCTCCTTCTCCGTTCCTGGTACCTTTCTTCCTTCTTTTTCCAATCACCATGGCTACCGCTGCTGCTACTTCTTCTCCAACCTCTTCTCTTTTCTCTTCCAACTCTTCATCGGCCTCGAACGTTTCTGGTTCGGCACCCTCCTTATTCTCATTTTCTGCAAATGTTTCCTCTCTTCATCAGAACTTTGCAATCAAACTCTCTTTTCGCGAAAATTTCGCTAGTTGGAAGCTCCAATTTGTCCCGCTGCTGAAAATGCTTAATCTTCAGCCCATAATTGATGGTACTGAAGCTCCTCCGCCCTCTACTGTCGTTGATCCAATCACGACTCTTCCTCAGCCAAATCCTGATTTTACCTTATGGCAACAAAAGGACCAGCTTCTATTCTCATGGATTCTTTCTTCCATTTCGGAGTCCATTTTTCCCTGTCCTCAAGGGATCACTACTTCTGCGCAAGCCTGGTCGGTTTTGGAACAAAGTTATGGGTTCCTCTCTCATGCGCAGCAGACTCAACTTGTTTTGGAACTCCATAATCTTGCGAAGGATGACATGTCCGTTTCTCTCTTCCTCCACAAGGCGAAGGCTCTTGCCGATTCTTTGGCCATGGCTGGACATCCCATTGCTCCCGCTGAATTCAATGCCATCATCTACCGAAAGCTTGGCTCGGATTATAATGGCATCATCAGTGCTCTCCAACAACGCACTGAAACGGTATCTTTTCCTGATCTTCATACTCAATTAGTTGCTTATGAGTTGTTGTTGAAGTCTCAGCAATCCGTTTCTCCCGCTGCTTTTGTTGCTCAATCTTCCGCTGCTTCTCGCGGAGGTCGTGGTTCCCAGCGTGGAGGAGGTCAGCGAGGTGGCCGTAATAATCGTGGCGGTGGTCGGCGTGGCTATGTGAATTCAAGTGCTCCTGGTGGCGGTGCGTGCCAATTGTGCGGCTATTCTAATCATACCGCTGCCACTTGTCGTCGTCGCTTTGATCATACATTCGTTCCTCGCTCTCAACCTTTCAATGGCACCTCTGAAGGTATTCTTCCTTCTCCTCCACAGGCCAACATTGCTGCTGCCCTCCCATCTCCTAACTCGGCTCCATGGTATCCCGATTCGGGAGCAACTCATCATGCCACCCCCGATCTCTCCTCTTTAAGCATTTCAAATGAGTATAATGGTCCCGATGAGCTCACCGTCGGAAATGGTAACTCTTTACCCATCACTCATGTTGGTCATTCAATTCTCTCTACATCTCAAAAAAATCTTCATTTGAATAATGTTCTATGTGTTCCATCACTTACTAAACCCCTCCTTTCAGTTCAGCGACTTTGTCGTGATAATCATTGTTCTGTTGAATTTCACCATTCCTCTTGTCTTGTTAAGGATCCAACCTCTCAGGCGATACTCCTGCGCGGAGGAACTGAACAAGGTCTCTATAAATTCGGTGGCCGATCCATCTCTTCCTCAATCTCTCCTAAAGTCTTCCTAGCCAATGTTGAGAGGTAAATCCTCTATATAAGCTTGTATGCTGTCAATAGAAAACTTAATTCAGTCTGATCATTTTAAGACTTTGAGTCTCTGTGACCAACGGTAAAAGGTCTATACTAAAGACGTTTTTACCGTGTTTTTCAAGTGGTTTCTTATTTCAATAAAACTTACACATATATTTGTGCTTCCTGCAAGGTGTCTCATTCTATAATGTTGAATGTTATAGATTTGGATTTATTTCCTTTTTTTAATGAGTTTATCTGATTCTATTTTGGTTGTCAAATAAATATAAAATTGAAAACCATAAGGTACACTTACTACAGCTGCAAAAAATAATGATGAGACATTGAGATATGTTTTGTGAATCTCGTTGGTCATGCAATTTAAGCAATATGGAAGCTGTAGAAAATTGCTGAAATGAAAGTGAAGCTGTCAAATATGCCAAACATGTGGTGTAGCGGATTCAGTCAATCAACACGGTGAAATACTCATAGGGAAACTATATATATTATGCGCCTATATATCTTGTTATTTAATTATATGAACCAAATATTACAAAAATAAACGTCATTCGTAATTATAGTAGTTGATACGGGATATCTTAGGACCAAAAATTGGCATCCTCTTGCCAAAATGTTGATTTAGGAAACCTTAAAGAAAGTTTATGTATTTGCAATAGAAAAGTATGACAAATCCCTTCAATTCAACTTGCTAAATTGGATGAAAAATCATGTTTGTTTGAAAGGAGTTTAAAATAAAGGGTACAACAAATCTTAAATAGAGTAAAAAAAAAGTATTTCGGTCTAACATAAAAAACAAAGGAGAATTATCGTCGCCCTCATAGATTTTGTCTTTAGAAAAAGGGAGAATTTTTGCCGTTTGGTAGAACTACTCGACATAAAATAATAGTATAACCCAACCAATTCCATTTAATTAGAGGTAAACACTTTCTCAAAATATTTCTATAACTTCATATAATAATACTCCTCGTCCCAGAAAAGCAGTCAATTAATAAAATGGTTATAACCCTAAAACAATTTTTATTAAAGGCAATAATTTATTTACAATAAATTATGCAAACACTTGTTTAGACACACTTGCCCTCACAATTTCTTCCAATTACGGAAGAGCGGGGACCAAGCTAAATTCCTTACCTCTTATTCCAGATATAAACGTTTCAACTTTCAAGAGGACGTGACGTGAACTGGATTAATTAACAAAATATTAACCAAACCCTTATCAGGAACAGTTATATATATATATATATAAAAAAAAAACAATTAGACAAAATTAAAGATTTATGAGGGGGCTGCTTGTAAGTACATCATGTGACGACCCGTCTCGACACCTCTGTGCTTAAGCTGCGGAGGACACGATCAGTCGCCGGCCTGACTCTCGTCAAGTCTCATTTAAACAGTTGAACATGTACTCGAGAGCGGAAGCATACAAACACGCACTATCCCCATGTTACATAGTTTTAAGACTTTACAAAATTTAAAAATAATCCTATCAGACTACAACAAACTTTACATAAGTTGTCAGAGTCTATTATAATTAATTCACTTTTAGATCAAATTATAGAAAACCTCAAAACTAAACCACGCTCCAAGCTTCTAGCTTCTGGTTGTTACTGAAATATGAAAAAAAAATGTGTGCGATTGGGGTGAGACGCACGCTCAGTGAGGTCTCACTGCTTACCGAGTTGTTAACTAGGTGAGCAAACAAACAAGTAATGTTCCAAACAAAACAAGTAATTAGGGAAGGCTGTCCATTTTAATCATTCCTAAACATCCAATCGAGATGACATGCAAATGGGTTAAACAGATACATTAGCCCTGACAAATGATAATCATGCTTATGATGTTTTGAGTTCAGATACATTAGCCCCGACAAACGATAATCATGCTTATGATGTTTTGAGTTCAAATACATTAGCCCCGACAAACGATAATCATGCTTATGATGCTACGAATTCAGTAGTGCAACAAGTGTCGAGAATGAGCAATCAAGAGCATGTAACAATTTCTAAGTAACAAGTATATACAACAACTTTATTACCAAGTGCACCATGCACGAAACAAAACAAGTAACAGTAGGTGTTAGGATACAAGGGAGTTATGTAAGAAGCCAGTCCATGCCTATGTGGCATTTGGAAAGGTTTTCTTATTAGACTCCAATTTCATTTCACGGGAACAAGTTTCAGAACCAGTCGGAAAAACATATCAATACTTTCAATAAACATTTTCAACTGTTCATTCGTTAACCACGCCCAAACAGTGAAACAGTAGGGGGATATACCTCGTCAGGCATATCTACAAGGCCCTATAGTTCTTCTAGCCGACGATCGAGCCCGATCGAGTCTGTTGCTGACCTGCCAGTTTTGATTTCCTATAGGGGGGTGGATCCGGCCTTACAATCGAACAAGAACATGCACAAGTATTCCAAAACGATAAAGTACGCTTCGGTCAAGTAACGAGCATTCGAGTTCAATCAACAACATTCAATCAAAACAATTCATCGAGACCAAAACCATTAGATCAAACTGTTCTATAGACACTAGGTCAAACCAATTATTTTAATTAAGCAAGCTAATATTCATTCAAGTTCAGGACGTAACATCACTCATATTAGTAACAAGACATTACTCTAATTGTGTTCAAGTCATGACGTTCAGACAAGTTAGTTGTGAAGACACTCTAGTTACCAAGACAAAATATATCAAGCCAATCTTCTCACATAAAGCAAAATATCTTAACCAAGTAGTAAGGCAAGTCAAATCAATCAAATCACATTTCCAGGAAGTCAATCAAGCCAAGTAATTCAAACAGTACAATTACCGGAGTGATAAAGTACACGCCGGGGCAAGTAATTCAATAGGCATTTCTAGACGCAATTCTATTCCTAAACTTTACAAGCTTGAAATGTTACACTTCAATATACTCCCTCCGTCCCATTATTATTGTCCAGTTTGGGTTTTCATTTCTAGTTCAAATTGTACTAAAAGTGAAATATCAAATTGGATAATAATTTTGGACAGAGAAAGTAACATTCAAGACTCCCGACCATTTACCCTATATTCAATTTCACGAAGGGGATTAATTTGCAGTCAAATTACTCACCTGGATAGCATTCAACTCTCGTAAGATCAGTCGGAAAGTCTGTTATTCAAATAAGCAATTATAGCATCACTATATCATTTTATAAGAAAAACTTATGGCTGAGTGCACTCAGTTTTCAAACTTCGCTTACGAATGCAAAAGCTTCATATCAAGTTCAAGAGTAGCACGCAAATGCAAAATGTTTTTAAGAAAACAAAAGACTAGTCCTTAGTATACAAATTTCGGAAAACATGATTTTCTAATCCTTAAGAATCATATCGATGAAAGTCATGAGAGGAAAAGGTATTTGGTCTAGGAAAACAGAAGCCTCAAAGTCAACTTCCAGCTATTACACAAAGCATGTTTTCCATTAATTATAGGTTTAACAACATGGCATACACCTCTGTACTTTTCTACTTCATTTCTATGCACATGATTAACGAATAAAGATGAAGCAAAGCATCATCATCAGGATCAATACTTCTACGAATTAACCAGAGATACAATGACATCAAAAGTCAACGAACGTAATGCTGTAAACAAGCACAAGTCATTAGAAACAATTCTCTTCTTACGTTTCCAATCTCTCGGCCATAGCCTCAATTTCCAAACTCAATTTCATTATATTCATTAGGAGGTGACATGCTGAGAATTTCATACATGACACTAGAGAATCCGACCCTTAAAACAGTACTTTATGTTGCAATAAAATCCATGCTAACTCTTCCATCCCAAGTTTTAATTTGTCCAAGAACAAAATGTAAATACTAATTTCCATTTCAAAACACGCAACACTACACAAGACAAATTTAAGTTCTCTACAACACAAGAAATATGTTTCCATTTTCTAATTTGGTAGTCTTTTAATCATTAATCTTTAACATGCAGCCCTTTAATTCAATATTTGACTGCAAAGCTTATTCTCCACTTCTCCCAAGCTTAATTCAGTCCTTAATCTATCAATATAATAACTAGAATCACGGAAGAAAAGAATGAATTATTTCTCAATTCCTATTACCTTTATTTTTTTTCCTTCTTTCCTCTTCTACCTCTCTCGCTTCTCCTTCTTAACTTCCCTTGCTACCGTTGTTCCTTTTCTTTTCCTCTCTCCTCTACTTCTTGAAAGCTTGGACTGGATTTTGTAGCTGGTGTGTGGATTGTGATGGTCGGCGATTGTCTTGGCCGATGAGACGAGGATGATTTTGGTGAAGAAATGTTTTATTAGTGATGAAGCCAATGGGAGGATGGCGTGAGAAAATGAAGACAAGAGAGTTGTTTTAAATTAATGCTTTTGTGATGAATAATTGGGGTCTCAACCGGTTTCCAAGTGAGGTGAGGAAATTAATATTTCCAAACTAACAAATGGAATGAGTGGGTTTTGCATGGTTTTGCATTGGGCAAAAGGGGTGGTGTGCGTAATGATGTAATTGAGTACTATTTATAAATTCATTTATTTAGGTAATGGATTGAGTTTGGTTTTGATTATAAGACAAAACTAGATGCTTGGCCAGTCAGATGTCTGGGCGCCCCTCTACTTTAATTTTATGTTAATAGATAAATGAATTCTTGATTTGGAAAAAATAAAATAGCTACACATTTGTTTTTTTTTCTTTTTTAGCAAAAAATAATTATAAAAATAAAAAAATTATCTTTCAAAAGAGAAAAAATATTGAAAAGTACAACGATTCAGAAATCATACGAAAGAATATGGAGTAATAAAGGGGATAAGTTTATGGACAAATTTAAATATTATTTTAATTTGATTGATAAATGATAAATGTTAGGAGTTAAAATTGTGTAGCTATTTTTGTAAAGTAGCTTTTGTTTTTCTGGATAAGAATTTTTTTTCTTTTAAAAAGGGATGACACGTGGCAGAATGGTTAATGCAATATGATGCATTTGGAGCCAAAAATTTTTAATAAGAAGTTGCCACATCAACATCATGTATTCTGCTTTAATAGGGTAAAAGGGATAAGTTATTATTATCATTATTATTTCCTCTGTCCCGAAAAAATAGTCCAATTTGAAAGATATAAATATAAAAATTAGATGATTTAATCTTGTAAATTAAAAAATTAATGTGAAAAATTAAAAATTTCAAGGTTATTTACCAATTTAATAATTAATTTTAGGTTATAATGATCTCACAAGTCTAAAATTGAACTATTTTTGTGGGACGAAGATAATACTATTTTAAGAAAGCTAAGCCATTACTATTCATTAATGAATTTAATTAAACTATAAGTTTCACTATTTATGCTTAAGCGGAGACGTCCCAAAACCTGGGTGTCACAAAACAACCCTCAATTGGACTATCACAAATAAAAAGGAGAGATTTTTCTGTAGTGATCATCAAAATTATTTCAACGTGACCGAAAACAAATCTGAATTCCCGCCGCCTCAACTTAACCTCACAACGGTCACATTAACTTTCCACATTCCGGTGGGATTTCCTGCATTCTTTCAACAAATAATCATTATCTTCCTTTTCCCCCCTTTTTTACTACACACACCCACTGTACGAAGTCAATCAAGGAGTCAAAACTTTAAGATGAAATTAACCATCCCCCGCCCCGCTAACAATCTAGCATTGGACGTTTAAAGGGTACTCCCTCCGGTCCTTATTATAAAACATTTTGACTTAGTCTTAAATTTTACATAGGGTACGTATTTTTTTAATTTGAAAATTTTTTTTTAAAAATATATTTTCACATTCGTTGTATTTTCTAATTACTATGAAATATTTTTAATGTCCAATGCTAGATTGTTAGATTATTAGATTCGTAATTAGGTTTTGTTTAATAGTTTTATTAGTTAAGCCGATAGAACTTTTTTTTTGGTAACGTTGGGAACCCCACCAGAGATAAGTAATCCCTTTTTGAATGATGTAGTTTTGAATGTTGAGGAAGAGGGAAAAGGATTTTACTTCTTTTCTATTTTTTTTCATTGAAAGAATTATAAGTACAAGGGTAATTATGTCATAATAAAGTTTTTAAAATTTCATAATTTATAGAAAGTAAGTAATTTACTACCCTTATCGAAAATAATTTTATTATTATAATACTCATTATTAATTAATGTGACTAACTCTAATGCTACATTTTTCTCTCTTAAAACCTTCTCCCACAGTTCTTAATTTTGGATCTCGACTCACTAAACATACTCATCAACATATTTCATAAAAAGCAAATTTTGACAAAGGTTTGATAGAATACCTTTAAGAAAAAAAAACTGACATTTTATTATTTTAATTAATACTAATTAATTGCATTTTATTATATCCTAATTAATAATAAAGTTTTGATAGTACTCTTTTGCAGTAACTCCTTAATATTGCAGCTATAACTTATTAAGAGAATAAGTTGAATTGACATGTAATTATTATTTTAATTAATGTTAATTAATGTTTTGGTGTTATTATTTTAATTAGTGTTATTATTAATGAAAGATGAAAAGGAGTAGGAGAAGATGAAATGTATTATGATTATTAATCATCATCCACATATACATTAAAAGAGAAAGCTTGGAAATTTTTTATTATACTACCACATGTGTACGAGTGAGTGTTTTTACCGGAAAAATTATCAAAGGAAGAATTTGGACAAAAAGAAATAAGGTGGATAGAAGTAGATGTTTTGGATTTGCCAAATCCGAGAGGCATAAAGAGTCGAATTTAGCAAATCTGAGAGAAAGGCAACTCGAATTTGCTTAATCTGAAAGCCGTCCAACCTAAAATTAATTAAATTTAATTAAAATTAATCAAATTTCGGATTTGGTAAATCCAAAAGGTTTCAATAAAAAAATAATTTATATTTAAAAAAAAAATTGAAGTGTTCAAAAATGAAATTTGGCTAGAAACAGATCGGCCAAATTGAAGACAAAGTATTTCGGATTTGCAAAATTCAAGTTATTAAATAAAATATTATTTCAAATTTCGAACAAAAATTCCAAGTGTAAAAATAGATAGGAGGGGTCTCGAATTTGTCAAATCCGAAAGGTCTGCAGAATCTGCGGAACTCTCGGATTCGCCAAATCTGAAAGGACCCCAAATGGTGTCTTTTGGATTTGCCAAATCCGAGACATACCGGAAATTTGAAAAAAAATAATGGACTGGTTTTCACAAGTCCTAACCCCGTTTAAACACCACCAACAACCAATTCATAACAAACTAATTCAACAAAAAAATGATCATATTTTCGTAATAAAATAATGTAAAATTCTCAACTAACAATCCAAATTCATTCAAAAATCCTAAAAAAGACTAATAAACAATCATTTTTTCCCTCTCCTAGGAATAGTGGGCGGGGTAAATTTAACCAGCGGGTTGCACAGCCTGTCGGATTTGCGAACCCCTTGTTCCTGCGACTCTGGACGGATTGTAAGAATTGGCTCCACATTTAGGACTTGCGATTCTCTTCCGAGAGTAATGGTGAGAGGTACCTCTTCTTCACGTGGGGTGTAAGATCCTCTCGAAGAACCAACACTGTCCTCTCTTCTCACATTATCTCCTCCCATTTCCTCCCTTCCTCCAACATTCTCTCCTCCTCGGTTCTCTTGCTCGTGTTGGCCCAAACCTTCCGCGTGATCCTGTGATGGCCTAAAAGGATTCCTTCAGTTTCTTCCCCCTCCAATTTTCTCTCTTGGCCTCGGCTTCATGTGGGGTGTAAGATCCTCTCGAAAAACCAACATCGTCCTCTCTTCTCACATTATCTCCTCCCATTTCCTCCCCTCCTCCCACATTCTCTCCTCCTCGGTTCTCTTGCTCGTGTTGGTCCGAACCTTCTGCGTGATCCTGTGATGGCCTGAAAGGATTCATTCGGTTTCTTCCCCCTCTAATTTTCTCTCTTGGTCACGGCTTCATTATTTCACTGCACAGACCTTGTGAGGGGCGACTTGTACCATACCTCACAAGGATTTGGGAATCCTCAATTTGCATCTCATCGTCCTTTTCAAGAGTTAAAGTAGTGAGGGTTACGTCTGCGAAATAGTCGAGCACCTTTTCGGGGTCTGTGTCTAGGTCATGGGCACGTCGACGTTCTTCTCGGAATGATATGACCGTCATACGGACATTGTTCAGCACTTCACCCTGGAAATCAAATAATGCGTTAACTAAAGGAGTATAATTTAAAATTTATATGAATAGAGTAAAATGCACTTCCATACGTAGATTAATTGAAAATAAGCACTTACATAGACTTTCGCCCGGCTCGAGAAAGCCTCATATCTGGCAGATGAGTAGTGCCTCGGATCGCTTATCAATTTTACCGAAGCTTTGTTATGCCACGCTTCGTACTTCTCATTAGTTTGACCGGGCTCCCCTTCCTCCAAATCTGTCGGAATGTTTCGGGCTCTCCTATTCCAATAGGGGCATACTTTACTATGGTGTTCCACCCAATTTTTCTCAGTAAGCTCAGACATGTTGTGTTCATGACCATTCTTATTCTCTTGGATATTGGCAATCATAGGCCCTCGGAGAATTCCTTGAATGTAGCCAAACTGTCTCACGATCCTGTCAATTTCGTGGGGTTCTCGGATAGCCCAATAGAATATTCACGTCCTTCCCATCCAAATGCCACTTCCATATTTACAACAATCATGGAGGGTAGGGAGGAGATCCTCGTAGGGTTGTCAAACAAACTGTGAAAAAATTGAGAATTAACGAATTAATTCACATAACAATGGAGGGAAAAAAAATAATAAATTGAGAAATGATTCATGATTACATCACTCGCTTTTAAAGCGGTCAATTGGTCTCTAGAACCTGAGAGACTAGACCTTGGGACATCCTTGTAGGAGTATGAGCAATTCCACCTTTCAATACAAAAAAAAAATCAAAAGTATTATTTATCTAATAAAAATAATAAAAATATTAGTAATCTTTAAATTAAGAGTATAGGAAATAAACTCACCGATAAGCTAAATAAGCTGTAGGATCCTCCTCAAATCACTTTAAAATTCTTTGGGGCATGATTCTCGGGATTCGCTCGTATGCCCAAACCTAAATCAATAATAACAACAATAAATAATAATACTTCACAATATTATAAATATTTTTCAAATTGAATTACCATGCATTGAATAAATAAATAAATGTAGAACATACTCACAGCCGTTTATATCACGTTTCTCATGATGACTAGCCTCGCACAGACTAGAATACAAGTAAGTAAGTAGAGCCGATCCCCAACTAAGTTTTGTACAATGATTAAAATCCCCCAAATGGTTCAATAAATATAAACCAAGTCTGTTTTGACTTCTGTACGGAAACATAAAAGAATCCATAAACCACAGGAGCATTAATCGAGTCCTTTGTTGATATACGACCTCCGGTGAACCTACAAAAACAACACTTCAAACCTTAATATTTGTTTGGCCAAAAAAGTAATTAATATAAGTTATATTAAAAATATAAATAAATTTAAATATTACGTTCAGGGATTGCACGTTTCGCCGCTTCCTCTATAACCAAAATCTTAAGAGTATTTCCACTTATTTGACCTCGACAGGGGTGAATCCCAACATCTCTTGGCAAATTGATTGCCATTGCACCAAACCGGAAAAACCATGTCCCCATCGACCTGGATACTAAATAGGACTTCCACATCTTGCAACGTCACGGTTGCCTCACCGAATGGAAAGTGAAAAGTGTGTGGCTCAGGTCTCCATCGTTCCACCAATGCGGTGATGAGACAATTATCGCACTTTTTGCAACCTATTTTCAATACCCCCTCGGACCCAGCCCTTGCAATGGGCATTCGCACCTGTGGAGGGGTTTTATCACTATAGTAGCACTCTCAAAACTTTTGATCAAACCAGCGATTTTTTAAAGGTTTGGTTTTGATCGTTGAATCCGAGCCATGGTAGACTGTTAAACTCCGATGTTCTTTTTGAAGATACAAAATTTTTCCTCGTATGGGACCGGGTTCAAGAAACCACTCATTATATTATGGACTGGGTGGTGGACTGAGTGAATCCTCCTCCATCAAAGACTACACCACAAATAAAAAAAAACACTATAAACAACACTATATATACATAAAAAAAAAATAAATAAAGAAGAATTCCACAATTCCACACATTCGTTTCTTAATTGTTAGAGTACTTCGCCCCCCAACCTTAAACAACATCAATAAGCTTCTAATCGCCATAAACTGCCTCTATAGCTTTCCTCCTCCCGTTCTACGCCCTTTTGTAGGGAAAATCAACTTTTACTAACTCCTTCACATCGTTTTGCATCGATTTTACCGTGTAATCTATGTCGGTTCGCAACCTTTCTCATGATTAATCTAGCAATAAATGCCGAGTCCGCACAACGTTGATAGCAATCTCGTAGATGAAGCAAATTTCATTAATGCAACCATCAAACAAGAAAGTACAAAGATAATTTGTCTATCCCGTGAAACTCAAAAGAGTGTTGAAAATTCACAGTAAGACGATCGTTTATCTAAGGAAACCTATCTCTATAACTCAAACCAAGCAAAGAATACAAAATCTATGAAAGATTCGAATTAAATAACAACCCACACTAAGAACAGTAAGCACACCATTCAATATACTCGATCAGTCATCAATCAAGAGACTTAAGAAAGGTAGGAGCAACAATGCTCAACTATGAAGGAATACTATTGATTAGTAATCTCTATAACCAACGAAGATATGCAATACAAACACTATCTCAAAATGTTTATGCCAAAGCAAAACTCATCCAACAAAAAGTAGGACAAACCCCACAAAGGAACTCATGAACACACACATCATGAATTTTGAAAACCATAGCCAAAAGAAAGGCTCAACTCTCGAACTACAAGAAGTAGTATGAAAATAAGAAGTTTAGTTTTAAAACAATTCTATCAAAAAGCATACTTGAAAAAGAACGGTTTCTGCAAGATCAAAAGATCCAAGACAAGATGAAAACCCTCTTGGTTAAATCATACTTGACAAATGAAAAATAGACATACCATTTAACAAAAATTCCTTAAAGGAAAAACTCTCATTAGAGAAGATTCAAAATAACCACACATGGGTACCTTGAACCTTAGGCCTTGCCCCCTATTTATAGAGTAGCAACCTTGGTTACAAAGCACAAAAGAAGACCAACTAGGACTGTCTAATCT
This sequence comes from Oldenlandia corymbosa var. corymbosa, assembly GCA_949775105.1. NCBI lineage: Eukaryota > Viridiplantae > Streptophyta > Magnoliopsida > Gentianales > Rubiaceae > Oldenlandia > Oldenlandia corymbosa. Next base: position 7,484,842 of record OX459123.1, read on the forward strand.
TATCTCTCGCAGGAGTAGAGTTAGAAGAGTATTTGATCTCTTTGACTTTATCTAAAATCTAGGAAACCTTTTCTAAATTACTTATCCTCAAATAGGATAATACTTAGAACGAACAAGACTCCTAAACAAAACACTCTAGCTTAATTCAGCCCACATGGCTTATCTTAACTAGATAAACTCGAAAAATTAAACTCCTAGACTTAGACAACTCTAATCTCGAAATTCAGCAACAATTGTTGAAGTAAAATGTCTTGAACGCCCTTCCAAAAGGTGGAATATTGTTCTTGCGCCCCTCAAGTTGTAGATAACTCTAATTTACTCCAAAACTTGTAGAATTCTCTTTATTGACTCCAAAAGAATGGAAAAACACTTGAAACAATTGAGATAGTTTGCACACTATCCAATTGTGTAGCAATGGACTCGATCTTGAACACTTTGATCAAATAGGTCGTCCATTCAAGGACCTAAATGACTCTTCTCTCTAGCTTGATCAATGATCTTCATGGAGCACCTAGAGTCAAACTCCCTTGATACTCTTGAGCACTTATTTCCATGAGTGGATCATCTCCTTTGGTTTGAACCCCAAAGTTAACGACATTCTCATCATCTTGATCATAGCTCCCTTGAACTAAGTCCCTATCACATAGGCAGTCAAGATCCATCCTTTCTTCTTTGATTGGCCTGTAAAGTAAACTTGGCATCCCAAAACTAGAATGAAGGACTAGTTCATTCCCCTCACTAGGAGAACCATCATGGAAGGCTATATGATTCTTATCATCCCCTTCTTCTTTAAGAGGATCCATCCTCGAATCATAAATCTCTAAACCTGCACAAGGAACAAACGAGATATAAGGGTTAGTAGAATCCTCACCCTCACCACACTCTGATTTTCTCTCATTGCATGCATTTTTTTCTATTTCCACGCGATTTTTATGGTTTTCTCTCGCCTCAAGTCTTGTCTCAGCGTGACCTTTTTTACTTTCTTGTGTCATTCTCGGAAAAATTACTTCTGACTCACTTTAAAAGGAATCTCGGAAATTACCACTTTCCAAAATGTTCCAAAACTTTTAGAATACTTGCTAAAAATCTTTTAGCAAAATGAATATAGAATTAACAAAATCACTTTTCATCAAACAATCTATGGCAAATAAAGTAGCATGAACACCATAAGTATAATGAAATTGGAATTTGAAGTTCCTCAATCAACTCTGACGTTTGCTTCATAATACTCAATTTAACACAAACCATTCATACGACTCAATGACTCAACAAGGTCATCTTCATAAGTGATCATTTGAAAATCAAATTTTCCAAAGACCAAATATGTAAACTTCAAGAACATATCTCAAAGCCTTATAAGATTTCTTGTTATATATAAGAAAATTTTTAGTAAAACTTCACTCAATTCTCGATTCAACTCTCGAAAACTAAGGTTTTAACACAAGTCAATAGACTTCAACCTTTAAAGTTGGCACAATTCAACTTTTAAAGACCTTAAAACACTTTGATACCAAAACTGATATCACTAAAATTCATTCTTTATCAACTAATAAAGAAAGTTTGAAACTCAAGTTAAGAATCACGGAAAGTCCAATGATATGAAGATCCACTAATTCGACTCATTCTCAAAGTATAAACTCGAGAAAAACCAAAAACCGATATTTGTTACTTTTGAAAATCTTTTGACACTAAGATTTAAACAAAACAAAATAATCAAAAAAGATTGAAACTCTATGAAGTTTTCATTGATTGAAAATCCATAAATTCCATTTTACTCATTAAATTCAAATGAGAACCAACAAGAAGGAAAGCTTTTTCATTTATACTTTATGTAGAAAGTACAAAATCACTAAGTTTCACCTTTCAAGAATAGATCTAAGATATTTACCACAAGATAAACTCTTAAAACCTTTTCATGTAAAGACATCTCTTTAGAAAGAAAAGGTTATCTCGAGCAAAAGCTCTTTTTTGGCATCAATTCTCTCCTTAAAGATTCAAGCTATTCTCCAAACCAATAACTATGAAGTCCTTAATCAAAAAGAAATCTCTTGAAACTCAAACTGATACTAAAAACTGAAATGATAATATCAATTAATACCATCACTTAGATAGTTCAAGCTCTGATACCAAAAACTGATAGCAATCTCGTAGTTCAAGCTCTGATACCAAAAACCCTCTTGGTAAATCATACTTGACAAATGAAAATTGGCCATTTAACAAAAATTCCTCAAAGGAAAAACTCTCATTAGAGAAGATTCAAAATAACCACACATGGGTACCTTGAACCTTAGGCCTTGCCCCCTATTTATAGAGTAGCAACCATGGTTACAAAGCACAAAAGAAGACCAACTAGGACTGTCTAATCTTATCTCTCGCAGGAGTAGAGTTAGAAGAGTATTTGATCTCTTTGACTTTATCTAAAATCTAGGAAACCTTTTCTAAATGACTTATCCTCAAATAGGATAATACTTAGAAGGAACAAGACTCCTAAACAAAACACTCTAGCTTAATTCAACCCACATGGCTTATCTTAACTAGATAAACTCGAAAAATTAAACTCTTAGACTTAGACAACTCTAATCTCGAAATTCAGCAACAATTGTTGAAGTAAAATGTCTTGAATGCCCTTTCAAAAGGTGGAATATTGTTCTTGCGCCCCTCAAGTTGTAGATAACTCCAATTTACTTCAAAACTTGTAGAATTCTCTTTATTGACTCCAAAAGAATGGAAAAACACTTGAAACAATTGAGATAGTTTGCACACTATCCAATTGTGTAGCAATGAACTCGATCTTGAACACTTTGATCAAATAGGTCGTCCATTCAAGAACCTAAATGACTCTTCTCTCTAGCTTGATCAATAATCTTCATGGAGCACCTAGAGTCAAACTTCCTTGATACTCTTGAGCACTTATTTCCATGAGTGAATCATCTCCTTTGATTTGAACCCCAAAGTTAAGGACATTCTCATCATCTTGATCATAGCTCCCTTGAACCAACTCCCTATCACATAGGTAGTCAAGATCCATCATTTCTTCTTTGATTGGCCTGCAAAGTAAACTTGGCATCACAAAACTAGAATAAAGGACTAGCTCATTCCCCTCACTAGGAGAACCACCATGGAAGGCTATATGATTCTCATCAACGGTTGCCATTATCGTTAACGACCCTCATGCAATTGTGTGCGGACCGCCATTTCACTATTTGATGCAAGCCATGATTTCCTAGTGACACGCGGATCCTTCATTTGTATATAGGTTCGCCATCTTGGGAGGGGATCTAATGTCCTACATCGAACCGCCCACGTTTTAGGATTACTCGCTATAACCTTTAACTCCCTTTTATGGTGGATGTTCCACAACTTCACGGCATGTTTCGCTTCTCCTTGACTTGAAACAAACTTTCTTGCCCATCCCTTCGGGAGTCTCGTCCCACATTTTTATATCAAGATCATCCTTGTAAACACGTGGCGCATTCCATTCACCCATTTCCTTATACACATGGCACCGGAGAAATGGATTTAGTCCATTTCTTCATTCACCAATTCTTTATCATCACTTTCATCATCATCACTAGGATCTCGTGCTTCAGAGCTTTCGCTTGGAGCTACGTAGTCGGAATCATTATTATCCATGTGAGCATCTTGTGCAAATAAACTTCCACCACCTTTTTCATGAACCCGTGAAGTACTTGTTTGTTCTTGCCTTGGACCATCTTGTTCACCCTTATCCATGTGACCATCTTGTGCAAAGAAAGATCCACCATAATGATTGTTCCTATCTTCTTGGTTAGTGATATCCTCCGTCACAATGTACAAATCCACACTTGTCATTGACTCGAGGTGATAGATGATCCCAACATGTGAATCATTCTTTATCTTCATGGCGCCTTACACCGTGAGTCACAAATATTAACAAAATGTGGAGTTTCTTAGCTATTTTAAGATTCCAACCGAACGTCACACAAATCAAACCAACCAAATCATTATATGACAATCTACTATCAATAACAAGAGTGTCGTCCGGCTTGTTCTCAAATGTGTTCACTATGCCATTCTCGATCACATACTTGCTTCTATGAAACAAATTAAGTATGTATAGCGCGTGCGTGGACATTTTAACTATTTATTAAGGGACAAAAAAATCATTAACTATATTAATCGTAATATCACCTAGAAAAAATAAACAACAATTCTCACCTAAAAAAAAACAACAATTCTTATCTAAAAGGAAAAAAAAAACAATTCTCACCTAAAAAAAAAACAATTCTCACTTAAAAAAAATACAACAACAACAACAATTCTCACCTAAAAGAAAAAAAAACAACTCCTTTCTCATTAAATTATCCATACAAATTATCCCTAAATCCTATCAATTATCCATACAAACAAAATCTATCCAAATTAATTAAATTAACCTCTATCAATTCTTAAAACAACAACAATCCTAACATATAAACTCAACAACAACATCTACATTACCATATTACATTCACAATCATCAATCCTAAGCCATACCAATCTTCCATCTTCAAAACAATATATATACACAACAAAACAACTAAAAAAAATTGATTTAATGACTAACCTCGTTAGAATAACGATTCTTGTTGTATTTAGCATTAATGTGCGTAAAAAATCCTGAAGAACTCCGGCCACAACCTTCCCTAGTCCTCAAAAATTAAAAAATCCGATTTGAAGGGAAGCTGCAATATTTTCTTTTTATATCACGTTGTTTCGGATTTGGCAAATCCGAGAGACACTATTCATGTGGGGCTCTTGGATTTGGCAAATTCAAATGTCTGTCACCTTATCCGATCCGATTTAATACATCCAACAACCTTATCCACAAGGACGGATTACCTTTCAATTGAAAGGCAGCTCTCGAATTTGGCTAATCTGAATCCTAACCCTAAACCCTAGAAGTCGGATTTGGCAAATCCGAAATCACTGTTCCAATAAAACCTTTCGGATTTCTCAAATCTGAGTTCACTGTTCACCTGTTGACCCTATTTTCCTTATTTTCTAAAAGAACGAAAATATATAATTTTTATTATATTTTATTACTTTGGATTGGAGAAATCTGAGAGTCTGTTTAATTAGGCTCTCGGATTTGCCAAATCCGAGACAACTTGTCCACATCAATTCTTTTAAATTTTTTTGGCCAAAGGACCCGTGTACGAGTCTCTTTTTCTTCTCTTTTTAACTTTTTCTATTTCCTCTAATTTACCATATAAAATATTAATTATTCTTTATTTTTCTTTCAATTCTCTAATGAGGATTTTCTTACTTCAATATTCATTATGGGATTCAAAGTTTTGTTTCATCTCCTTTTCATTAATTTCTATTTCTTAGTTTTGTTTTGTACAATTTCCGACACTTTAAATAGAACTCTTTAGATTGAGAATATTTTTTTTGTTAATCATTCTGAAACGCTAAGTTTCTCTTATGCTTGAATTTTTTACAAATGTTAATTCTCTCATTGGCGTCCTATTTCCAAGAAGAGGTACAATACTATTTACTCTCCTACGTAGTAGCATAGTGTATATAATTTCATTTTTCTGTTTAAACTAAAACAAAAAGTATTTAGAGAATCGAAAAAAGTTTGAATGCTTTCAAAATATTTTTCTATCTCTCTTATATTCATCGTATTATGCTTATTATGTTTTGATATTATTTGTTTCAAATGTTAGAATAGTTCATACATTTTTTCTCCCTATTTTGAGTGTATTTACATGCGGGTTGTTTGTTGAATATTTAAGTAATATTTACTTATATTTGTCATGTTACTTACACACTCACAGTTACATGGATATTTTAATACGTTTATGGATGTTACTATCAGAATAAGAATAATAAAAATGTCTATGTTAATATATGTATTTAGAAAATATTGACAAATTTTAGAATTACGAGTTTAAAGCAAACTTGTGAATCGAAATCCAAGTATATATTACAAGATAAGTATTTTTTCGCTTTCCAGTGTTGATTTGGGTTTATATATATATATATATGTATCCGAAATGTATTTTAACTTAAACGTAGAAAATTTATTTGTTAGTTGCATATTTGTATTTGCATTTAAATATAAAATTATGTATAAATCGTGTTATTCTATTACAAGTGACATTGAATTTATTCAATAGAATCAATAATTTAGCATCATGTTGTTTTACATTCCTTTTTTTCCTCGATTTATTATATTATATTATTTTTGTAGATTTTTAAAATTACGGCTAAGCGCGTTCAATTCAATTAGTGATTTTCATTATACAGTACTTATGAATTAATGTGTGACATGCTGCGAAAGATTGCACATAAATGTTGACAAGGTAATTAAATACTTTCTTCCGAAATAATTGTCCAATTTAGACTTTTAATCTTAATACAATTTAATACAATTTATAATATTAATGTATTTTTAATTTTAGTATAAAGTATAATATTCATGCCGATAATTAAATACTTTCTGTGCTTCAAAATGATTGTTCATTTTAGATTTTTTTTCACTTTTAGTAAAAATTTTACAAAAAATAAAAACAAAGAGTACAATCATAGGGAGTAATTTTGTAATTCCCATTAACTTTTAGAATATTTGAATCTTTGAATGGGCGAATGATAAACATGATATATATATATATATATATATATATGTGAAAAAGCTCTAATTTGACAATTTTGTTAAAATTTATCGTTGCTCGAACACGAGAAATCGCAAATGTTCGTTTCAGGTTTACAAGTTAAAAACATTCACGCACCATGTAAAAGGTTTTGTTTCAAAAAGAGAAAGAATGGTAGACATTTTCCTCAGCAATGTGCGACCGCCGAAGGGCTTCACTTGGAAAGCATAATCTAAGAAGAGGTAGAGTGGTAGATCCTTTGAAACAAATGAAAAGCCTCATTTTCAGTCCCGCTTATTGTCATGTTAATCTCCGCAAACAAAAACTACAGACCAATTGACCTCGACCGAGATCTACTGTTGCCTGCTGACATCAACCTAGTCACACGTTCGTCTTCATCTTCCAATCTCTTCCTTCTAGACCCCTCTTCTTTTTGTCTCTGAATCAACTCCAGCTCCCTATGCCGTTCTTCCTCTTTCCGCTGCAGCTCCAAGGCTAGCATCCTCTGAGCCTCTTCTACTCGTCTTCTGTTTTCCTCGAGCATCTTGTCAAGTTCCTCCCTCTCTTTTCGAGCTTGTTCCTGTCATGCAATATAACACAATTAGTTTGTTCTTCTCATTTGCATCGAGTAGCTAAAAAAAAGACTTGGCCACATGGAGTACATTATTGGACCATATCAAAGGAAACATGCAAGAATCCCCACAACGGAATTAGCAACAGAACTTCAGGAAGAAGAATATTTAATCGGAACTGCTCTAAGCTTTTCAAACAGTATTTACCAAGTGATCATGAGTTATTATGGTTGGTATCAAAGAGAAAAGCAATTGCCAACAAGGCCTTGATGAGATATTTCTGGACCATGCTACCAACACACAAAACCAAACCACACCAAATTTCTAAAGCAACAAAAGAAGCCTGCTCACCTCACCATTAAGAGCTGATCGATGATTGAAGAAAAGTGTAAGCAACCCAATATTACAAAGTAATCCACACTCAAATATGGATGAAACACCTCCATTTCCAAATTTAAAAATTGAATTCTTGTTTCTTTCTTGTTTTATCTTATTCTTGAATAAATTTCGATGCAAAATCATTTCATACTAAAATGCAGACAGAAAAATGAGACTGATGCATACACTCATGAGACAAAAAGAATGCTCTCCGTGGAGTATGCCACTTGTGATTTGCAAATTCCCCACACAGCCCTGGTCTTCTCAGAGCCATGCATAGATTCTAGAACTTGCAGCAGACTATGGATTAAAAGGACAACTACTAAAGACTGATCAAATTTAATCCTAGTTTTGTAAAAATCATAGCAAGTTTAAGAACTTAAGGTAGAATATGTCACTATATCAGTGCGTATTGTGAGTACTGGAAACAAGTCTCATCCAATATATCTTGAACAACCTTCTGTTTAGTAGCATATTTGAGCCTAAGTTGACGTTTCAATAACATATAACTGGTCAGTCTGGAAGTTCTAAAGCTTTTTATTGCTTGTCTTCCTTTCAAACAATAAATTCAAATTTGAAAACAATCGAATTGAACTTCTACCACATCAGACGCCCATAGGGCAAGCACACACTTCCAAACTCTAAGTAGTATATGGCTAACTGCAAAAGTACACCTGAATACACAAAATTCAAAGGTTTCAGCCATGATATTTCCAAAAACTCTTTTCTCGCAAAGGCCATTTTTCCTTTCTCTTGATAGGTTTCAATCAGTTGCCCTATCTTTCAGTAGTTAAGGACACGGGGCAGAAAAATAAGATTGGCCATCTTAACACCCTCTCTGTGTCCAACTATACTTTTAGAGGTGCAATTAGGTTTAAGACACCCTAAAAGCAAAAGCTTGAAGGGGTTACCATGTAACAAAAGTAATCAATTAGAGCGATCTTCTGCTCCCCTTTTGAATTTCATCCTTTACACATATTCAGTAATACAGTAACTAGGAAACTCAAAAAGGATTGTATTTATAGGAAAAAAGCATTTCTTATATGCACTAAGTATGACAGACATTCTAAGCTTCATTACTGCTTTTCTTCTGCTTTTATGCATTATAAGAGCCTATATCATTAACAACTGCAAAGACTGAAGAATTGATGTATTCGATCATGGATTCTAGAGAGGCATAACATCATGCAATTTTTTAAACATCTTTGTGGATAGGAATACACACATTCTGATGGCTGAATATATAATAGTAGTCAAATAGGACTAACTGAGATTCTTCACTTTCTTTGAATTCGAAGGATCGTGAACAGGTCTATTACATAGAGAACATTACGAGCACTTAAGGGAAAACTGTATACTTGATAAAGAAATTGGAAGTTGGTTTTAGAGTTGCTTACTTCTTTCTGCCTTGCCTCTGCAAGGCGGGCTTCTTTTTCCTTTTGAAGTTGAGATTCAACGTCATCAAATAATTTTCGGGTGCCTTCTTCTACTCTTCTCTCTATTTCCAACTTAACTTCTTCAGACGCCAACTTTTCGTCTACCTTTTTCCGAATCTCTTCTGCTAACCGCCTTGCAGTCTCCTCTTCTAATCGTTTGAGCTCTTCCTCTTGTTGTTGCCTGCAAGCATATAGAGTTTTATAGTTAACTTAAAGCTTTTCTTATAGAGCTAAGACAATAGCTTAAATACAGCCTCAAGTCACAGGACAAAGTATTCAAGCACAAAGAAAACTTCCCATATTTCTTCGCAGTTGTATCATATTTAAGTAAGACTAGATTCAGAATATTACATATTGTTTCAGTTTTTATCTCTTTTCTTTTTTACTAAACCACATAACCGGATAGTTAGCAAAATCAACACATGAGTATCCTTTTACATTGATTTCCAAGCTATCATTGGGGAAGGAAATGGGTAACTGGTGTGATTATACATTAACTGCTATAGCTGCAGACCTGACTGTGAGAGCCAACAAAGTTAATCTGTATACTTTTAAATGGTTCAACCTTGATATCACTGCACAGAACAGTCACTCCATGCACAGCTGTAGAAGAATAAGAAAAATACAACAGTTTTCATGGCATTCAGAAACTTCATCTGGTCTTTTGGGCATCATTATGCTTTACATGCCCTTAAGCGTACAGTTTGCTTCCTAATTGTACATTTGAACTCTTGCGAATTATTTGACAAAAAATTAAACAGATACAGGGATAACCATTTTAAAAACATGATTGCCCTCCTTCCCAAAAATTAACATACTACAAAAATAAACTACTGACTAGGTGTAACATGCGGAAAAAAATCTAGAATTGGAATAAACCACACACTTCATTATGCTGGATAGAAGGCATCAAAAGTGAGTGACTAAGGAAAACAACTGTACCTTTTCCTCTCTTCTTCCTCTTTCCTTGACTTGTCGATGGCAATTTTTTTCTCTGAAGAAGTAAGACTAGGAGTTGGAGACTTGTTACTCTTACTCGGTGACAACGAATCACTTCTGCTCCTCCGTCTCCGATGACGCCTAGGTGATGGAGACCGGCTCTTTCGGCGCCGCAAATTCGGTGACCCACTTCTACGTCTCCGAGGAGTAGCTGAACGGCTCCTTCGCCTGCACAATCCACAATGGAGGAAATTTATCCGACACCGGAATTTGCGGAATTCGAAATAAAACTCGCGGAACACAAATCAATGGACTCAAAACAAAATTTCAACCACGGATCATGAACTGAAGCAAATAAACAAACACAGGAAATGCATAATGTTCGGGATTAGCAGATGCATGATTCCAAATTTTGAAGAAAACGAATGGAATCCGAAATCAAGTAGTAATTTAGCGAAATACAAGGCTGACCTGTGAGAATTGGAGTAACGAGAGCCGCTGCGGTCTCTCCGGTGGTGCCGGCTGCTGTACTTGTGACTGACTGGTGACCGGGAGCGAGAGGACGGCGACCGTGATAAGCTTCGGCTCCGGCTCCGACCCATTTTTTGGATTATTTTTTCTTTTTCCAAGTTTAGCTTACTGATTATATTTATTCCAAAATACTAGTGACCTAAAAAAAAATTCAAATTTTTACGGAGTCTCGCGGGTTACCTTTTATACTATAATAATCTTCTCTTGAGAAAAATCACCAGTTTCCACCCTATTCGTCGATTTTTTATTTTTATTTTGGTTTTTTTTTTTTTGTCTTTTGGAGTTAACATCGAATTCGAACTAATGGATGTGCCTTAGTTTAGACTTGCAATACTATTGTGAATTGTCTGCATCATGTCCTAAAAGAAAATCAATCTAGCTAGGTATTTTGCAATTACCTAAAAATTATTTAAATTAATATTTGTGGGCCTAAAAGTTTCTTAATTGACAAATGTTATTAATGTACAGTATGGACAAAATAAATATTATTAACTTGTCGTATAAATTAAAAATAATTCATTTAAAGTGTTTTTATTCTATTACGAAATTTTTTTTATCACTGAAAAAATTCATAAAATGTTGAGGCATGCCTTGTCAGCCAGAAAACCAGGCCGGAATCCAAACCACCACCCTAACTGATACCATTCACTGGAAACTAATAGCTCAGAAAACCAGGCCGGAATCCAAACCACCACCCTGGCTGATACCATTCATCCGGGAGCTATGCCTTGTCAGCCAGCTACAGGATCAAAATCTCTATCCATCCTTAATTAAAATATCAATAATCGAGATGCATGGAAAAGTTTCACCCAACTCTCAAGCCTGTCTGGAATTCACAACTTATTGTGCATCATGTGGCCTCTTTTCCCCTAAAACAATTCATCATAGCGGGTACTTTTCCAGCCCAATGCACTTATTGTTGAGTTTTCCGACTGAACTCGGGATTGGAACCAATCTCAAATCATCGTATTTTAATTAAAAGAGAAGAAGGAGATAGAGCTTCCATGTATAATTTATGTAAACAAAAGCCAAATGTTTGATTCAGACAAAGGATTTACTCAGACATTGTCTGAGTACTTCAAACTATAACTTAAAACAAACTTAAAAGAAAATATTACCTTTAAAGGCTTCTTCAATGCTTCAAACTTGAAAGATATATTTTCTAAATGATGTTTTTACAAGGGAGAGAGAGAATTTCGGGATAAAGGGAGAAGAAATGAGAGAATGCTTGGAGAGAATGATTCCTCCACAAGAACTTCTACATTCTATTTATAGACAAAGTGCCTAACTACTATTCTACAAAAGTTAAAACTACTATTCTACAAAAATTATTAACTTTTGTCATTATTTGACATGGTTTTCTTCAGATTTGACTGAAGGTGGTGGTCTATTTGTACAAAATTTCAAAAGTAGATTCCTACTTTTGTCAAAATTTCAAAAGTAGATTCCTACTTTTGTCACTTCATTCTTTTTCTTTTCCTTTGGTGATTGGTGATTCTTGGATCTCTTTGTAATGATTTTTGATGAATTCATCGTGATCGTCATCTTTTCTCGTGATCGAGATTCTCCGCCAATATTGCAAACGAATTTTCTTCATTTGAAGTTATGCTCTTCATCGAAACATCGATTTTTCCAAGTATTATCATTGTCGAGATTCTTTAAATTTCTCATGAGATCTGCTTTAACTTCTTTCATATAGGCGGATATTATTTCTTCCTTATTAATTGCTCCTTGTCAAGTTGAATCCGTTTTGTGATATGTTTAAACGGACTTTCTTCATCTGGGTTTGCTTTGAGTGTCCTTTGTCTTGAGTATATTCCTTGATTTTTCGGGCAATTTCGTCCAAGAAATCTTGTCCTTCCATTCTTTTTGTATTGTGATTCATCTTTGTTAATTTGTCCCAAAATTTGGTGTAATATGTCTTATAAAGACACGGAATTTGAAATTCATTGAATCCCACCTCGGGGACCCATTTATAAATCCAAGGAATTGAGAATTCAATAAAAAGTATAACAGAGTGATTTTTCCCGGAGCATGATATGATCGTGTTGAAGTTTATCAATGATAGGAGAGGATTTTAACCATTGATAATATAATTTTGAAAAATTATCTGGCAAAATTTTTCTTTGTTGGGCCATATAATGCCCACCTTGAATAAACCAGTTGGGTATGGGAGAAGAATATACATGGGAGCATATTTTTATGAACCAAGTATGCTTCTTTCTGGGTTTTCATAATAAAAAGTTTTGTAAAAACTTTGAATATAATCCCAGTAAGTAAATTTCAAAGGAGGAGAAGTAGGAGTATTACGTACTTCTCTTTCGTAAAGGGTTGAAATTCCCATTCTTCAAAAGATAAAATCTTTTTGATAATAATTTTGAGAAGTTATAAACTTGATTGTAGTCGATTAGACTGAAAATGTGTTATTTCACATGTTTGTTTGAGAATATTCTCATAATAATTTCAGGTTTGTATGACTCACCCGTATCGTCACCCTTCTCGCTAGATATCTCCGGAATATTACCCATGGATCATCTTTCCACCGAATATCAGCGTTCTCAAGAAGGAATATTACCTCCTTTGTGGATCCTTTTTCATATGACCGGATATCATCTGGTCAAGTATCACTTACTTTGGCAAAGAAAGGTATCACTTTGTTGCTCTTGGATTTGGTCCATAATCGCTTATATAATGCAAAATCTTTCGAATAAAATCCATTATTTGGACCAATTTCGCATTTGATGAGGAGGATTCCTCCGAGATTTTGAAAAATCAGCAGCTATTAGCTTTTATTCCCATGTTGTATTACGGGGTTTATTGTTCTTCCTCCACGACCTCTATAAGGGCCGCGTCCTCTATCGGGTGGATACATAATCCTGAAAAATTAGAGAATTATTAATGATAATTTGGCTTTACAATAATTCAACTTTTCTTCACTTTCGTTAATCTTCCAGTGAAGTCTTCTATCATGTCATAGACAAATTCAAGGTCTTCAAATGATATTATCTGTTGTGGTGAAGTAAATTCATCAGCACAATCAAGAATTGTATTACGAACTCTTAAAAAGTGATTTAGTCTATGCTTCGCAAAAATATATTCCGTTCTATAATGCATATATTCAGCAACAATCTTATTATAAGCAATATGTAGCACGGATAATGGTTTAAGATAATTAACTTGTGGCCACTCCATCCTGCAAATATTCACGTGATAAAAAATCAGGTAAAGAATTATCACTACCTTTTTTATATAAAATTTCAAAATCAAAAGGGGCTAAATTAGCCTGCCATCGAGCATATATTTGTTTTGAAGAATCATGCTTATAATCTTTATAAATCATGTGTTTAACAGCAAGTGCATCAGTATGAATGACAAATGACTGATTAAATAAATCATCTTGGAATTTTAATACACATTTTATAATAGCAAGAAATTCTTGTGCAACAGTTGCATATTTCTTTTGAGGTTCTGTCCATTTACCAGAATGATATCTAATAAGATATTCATTATTATCATGAGGGTTAATCTGTTTCAAGATTCCACCGAATCCTATGCTACTAGCATCAGTTTCGATTATCTTTTTCCAATTTGGATTTGCTAATGTTAAACATGGTAGAGTTTTTACCTTTTCTTTTATTTGCTTAACTAATTGAGTATGCTTTTCATCAATCAAATTTAATTGATTTTTAAGCAAATCATATAAAATTGCTAAATCTTTCGTAAATTTTTATAGTATGGTGAAATATAATTTAAACTTCCTAGAAATCTCTGGAGTTGAATTTTCTCGGTAAAAACATCGGAAATTTAGAAGAAAATTCAATTGATCGTTGAATAGGGTTATTTTCCCTTGACTTATTTGATGACCAAGAAATCTTATATTATGTTGAAACAAAAGCATCTTTGGTTTAGATATTACTAAGCCATTTCGTAAAATAACATCCTTTAATATATTAAGATGTTTAAAATGTTGTTCAATATTATCGGAAAATACTAAGATATCATCAATGTAAACAATTATAAAATCCATATAATGAATAAATATATCATTCTGATTTTCGAAATTCGAAGGAGCATTTTTAATCCGAATGGCATCACATTCCATTCAAATTGTCCTATAGGCACATTAAAAGCAGTTCTATAAGTATGCTCAGATTTATTTGAATTTGCCAATATCCAGATTTTAAATCGAATTTAGAAAATATGTTGGCATTATATAATTTTGATAATAAATCTTTTTATTAGGTATAGGATATCTTATCCATTTTAAAACTTTATTAAGTGGCTTATAGTTTATTACTAATCTTGGGACGCCACGTTCTTTTCATTGCATTATTAACATAAAATGCGATACATGACCGAGGAGATTGTGAAGGTTTTATTAAACCCTTTTGAAGCAAAGAATGTAATTCTTCTTTACATAAATTCATATATACGAATTCATTTGACATGGTCTTGCCTTAGTAGGAATATCCTTCTCATTAAAATTATCTTCATAAGGAAGATTAACTAAATGTTTCTTTCTATTCCAAAAGCATTTGGGTGATCAAAGACATACCGATTCTTGAAATTGTATTGTAATATGTTTTATTTTTCTTGTAATTTAGTATTACTCATTAATTCGGTATTGATAAATTCATAATTTCATTTTTAATGAAAAATAATTGTTTTTCTTTAGCTTCTATTAATGACCTAATAGACCTTGTTATAGGAGTCGAGACAAACTGAAATTTATTGATTTATCTTTATAGGTTCTGTAAAACCTTGAAAATTAACTTCTTTAAGTGGATATAACATACATAAAAATGGAAGTCCTAATATAATAGGCACTCCTGGCATATTTCTTACTAATAAAAATGTTTGTGGAAGACAAATATTATCCTGACAAACAAAAGCATTAGGCAATTTATATGAAATATCTAATGTATGATTAGATGCGGATTTTAATGCATGCGAGGTTTTTTCAAAATATTGCGTGGGTATTAACCCTTCTTGAACACAAGACAAATCAGCACCACTATCAATCATTGCAACATTGTTTAAGACAAATTGTCTATCTATCATTAGAGTTAATTTTATATACCATCTTTGAGATGTAATTATTTGTATTGTTTTTAGAAATTCATAATTATGATCTTCAGATATATTTTCAGCTAAATTCTGAATAGTTTGTGGATCAACTATAGAGGTTTCACCTGATTGTGAATACTCAATTATTTTAATCCTTTTTTCTAATAATTCGTTATTTTGTTTCAAATATTTTATTTCATTCTTTATATTATGAACTTCTATTTGTAAGTCTGCAATAGTTATAACTGAAGAAGATGATTCTTCTTTATTTAGTAATTTTTTCATTCTTTTTTCTATTTCCTGCATCGAATAAGGATTATTATTGAAAACTATATCCTTTTTATTAACTTCCTTTTCTTTTTTATTAGACACATCTATCATTTTAATTATTTTATCACGAATATCATGATCTGGTATTTGTTTTAGTAATTCTAAAACATTATCAGTTGTTAACATGTTAAATTGTAAATCTTGAAATTGAGATATAATATTGTAAAGACTATTATCCTTACAACAATCATTAATATTATTATTTTGACATGGAAGACATTCATCCGAAGAACTAGATGAATATTCATCATTTTCAAGCATATTATTTTCTGAGCTATTAGTTTCTTCTGTTTCAGACTCAGTATCTGATTCTTCTATTACTTTGCATATTTGTTCTTTAAGTTGTTCATCTATTTCTAATAATCTAATTCTACTAATCTTTTTACAATTAGGGGCAATATGACCCTTTTGACCACATTTGAAACATTTTATGTCTCTTTTATTTTTTCTATTAATTTTTCTAAATTCTCTTTGTTCTTTTGTTCTTTTACGTCGTCGTTTTCCTTTAGGTATATAAGGAATTTTGTTTTTCTTCATTCTTTTATCCCTATTTTCTGGCCCAATATCCATAGCAAATTGATCACAGAACTGACCTAATTGTCTTCGTTCTGATAATTGTTGTCTTTTAATTTGTTGATTTAACTTTATTTCATTACATAAAGCTAATCCTTCTTGTGTACAAACACCTATTAAATGACCATAAGTATAATCATCATAAGGAATGTAAGAAAAATCTTTCCTAAGAACTTTTCTTATTCGTTCAAAGAAATGAGTTGGTAAGCCATCTATAAATTTAGCTTTCCAATAAGAGCTATTACTTTCGGTAATTCCATGACTCTTGATAAGAATGAATCTTTATACCATCTAAAAGAAGTAAGTGTTTTACACTTAAAATTATTCAACAATGTTCGAATATTTTCTTGATTATTAGTAAATTTTCCAGAAAAATGTTCTAATATAGATGCTATCAAAGTATATACTGCATCTTCCATCATAATGGGTGTAGATGTTCCTTCATTCTCAATTTTTACTGTATTATAAATTTTTTGTCTATCATTTTCAGTTAAATAATTATCCCACCATCCTTTAAGGACACCAGTAAAACCACAAACTATCATTTTTGCGATTGCCTGATCTGTATTACTATTTGCTTTTGCAACTGAGGAGTACATTAACATCCTATGCACCATATTAGTTAATTGCCTATCAGTAAATGCGTCAAGGGAAAATAACCCCTATTCAACGATCAATTGAATTTTCTTCTAAATTTCCTGATGTTTTTACTGAGAAAATTCAACTCCAGAGATTTCTAGGAAGTTTAAATTATATTTCACCATACTATAAAAATTTACAGAAAGATTTAGCAATTTTATATGATTTGCTTAAAAAATCAATTAAATTTGATTGGACAGAAAAGCATACTCAATTGGTTAGACGAATAAAAGAAAAGGTAAAAACTCTACCATGTTTAACATTAGCAAATCCAAATTGGAAAAAGATAATCGAAACTGATGCTAGTAGCATAGGATTCGGTGGAATCTTGAAACAGATTAACCCTCATGATAATAATGAATATCTTATTAGATATCATTCTGGTAAATGGACAGAACCTCAAAAGAAATATGCAACTGTTGCACAAGAATTTCTTGCTATTATAAAATGTGTATTAAAATTCCAAGATGATTTATTTAATCAGTCATTTGTCATTCATACTGATGCACTTGCTGTTAAACACATGATTTATAAAGATTATAAGCATGATTCTTCAAAACAAATATATGCTCGATGGCAGGCTAATTTAGCCCCTTTTGATTTTGAAATTTTATATAAAAAAGGTAGTGATAATTCTTTACCTGATTTTTTATCACGTGAATATTTGCAGGATGGAGTGGCCACAAGTTAATTATCTTAAACCATTATCCGTGCTACATATTGCTTATAATAAGATTGTTGCTGAATATATGCATTATAGAACGGAATATATTTTTGCGAAGCATAGACTAAATCACTTTTTAAGAGTTCGTAATACAATTCTTGATTGTGCTGATGAATTTACTTCACCACAACAGATAATATCTGTTTCAGAAGACCTTGAATTTGTCTATGACATGATAGAAGACTTCACTGGAAGATTAATTGAAAGTGAAGAAAAGTTGAATTATTGTAAAGCCAAATTATCATTAATAATTCTCTAATTTTTCAGGATTATGTATCCACCCGATAGAGGACGCGGCCCTTATAGAGGTCGTGGAGGAAGAACAATAAACCCTGTAATACAACATGGGAATAAAAAGCTAATAGCTGCTGATTTTTCAAAATCTCGGAGGAATCCTCCTCATCAAATGCGAAATTGGTCCAAATAATGGATTTTATTCGAAAGATTCTGCATTATATAAGCGATTATGGACCAAATCCAAGAGCAACAAAGTGATACCTTTTTGCCAAAGTAAGTGATACCGACCAGGATGATATCCGGTCATATGAAAAAGGATCCACAAAGGAGGTAATATTCCTTCTTGAGAACGCGATATTCAGTGGAAAGATGATCCATGGGTAATATTCCGAGATATCTAGCGAGAAGGGTGACGATACCGGGTGAGTCATACAAACCCAGAAATTATTATGAGAATATTCTCAAACAAACATGTGAAATAACACATTTTCAGTCTAATCAGACTACAACTGAAGTTTATAACTTCTCAAAAATTATTATCAAAAAGATTTTATCTTTTGAAGAATGGGGAATTTCAACCCTTTCTGAAAGAGAAGTACGTAATACTCCTACTTCTCCTCCTTTGAAATTTACTTACTGGGATTATATTCAAAGTTTTTACAAAACTTTTTATTATGAAAACCCCAGAAAGAAGCATACTTGGTTCATAAAAATATGCTCCCATGTATATTCTTCTCCCATACCCAACTGGTTTATTCAGTGGTGGGCATTATATGGCCCAACAGAAAAAATTTTGCCAGATAATTTTTCAAAATTATATTATCAATGGTTAAAATCCTCTCCTATCATTGATAAACTTCAACACAGTCATATCTGTGCTCCAGGAAAAATCACTCTGTTATACTTTTTTATTGAATTCTCAATTCCTTGGATTTATAAATGGGTCCCTGAGGTGGGATTCAATGAATTTCAAATTCCGTGTCTTTATAAGACATATTACACCAAATTTTGGGACAAATTAACAAAGATGAATCACAATACAAAAAGAATGGAAGGACAAGATTTGCTGGACGAAATTGCCCAGAAAATCAAGGAATATACTCAAGACAAAGGACAGCTCAAAGCAAACCCAGATGAAGAAAGTCCGTTTAAACATATCACAAAACGGATTCAGCTTCAGCAAGGAGCAATTAATAAGGAAGAAATAATATCTGCCTATATGAAAGAAGTTAAAGCAGATCTCATGAGAAATTTAAAGAATCTCGACAATGATAATATTTCAGAAAAATCAGATGTTTCGATGAAGAGCATAACTTCAAATGAAGAAAATTCGTTTGCAATATTGGCCGGAGAATCTCGGTCACTTAAAAGATGACGATCACGATGAATTCATCAAAATCATTACAAACAGATCCAAGAATCAGCTCAATCAGCCAAAGGAAAAGAAAAAGAATGAAGTGACAAAAGTAGGAATCTACTTTTGAAATTTTGACAGCAGATCCAAGAATCAGCTCAATCAGCCAAAGGAAAAGAAAAAGAATGAAGTGACAAAAGTAGGAATCTACTTTTGAAATTTTGACAAAAGTAGGAATCTACTTTTGAAATTTTGTACAAATAGACCACCACCTTCAGTCAAATCTGAAGAAAACCATGTCAAATAATGACAAAAGTTAATAATTTTTGTAGAATAGTAGTTTTAACTTTTGTAGAATAGTAGTTAGGCACTTTGTCTATAAATAGAATGTAGAAGTTCTTGTGGAGGGAATCATTCTCTCCAAGCATTCTCTCATTTCTTCTCCCTTTATCCCGAAATTCTCTCTCTCCCTTGTAAAAACATCATTTAGAAAATATATCTTTCAAGTTTGAAGCATTGAAGAAGCCTTTAAAGGTAATATTTTCTTTTAAGTTTGTTTTAAGTTATAGTTTGAAGTACTCAGACAATGTCTGAGTAAATCCTTTGTCTGAATCAAACATTTGGCTTTTGTTTACATAAATTATACATGGAAGCTCTATCTCCTTCTTCTCTTTTAATTAAAATACGATGATTTGAGATTGGTTCCAATCCCGAGTTCAGTCGGAAAACTCAACAATAAGTGCATTGGGCTGGAAAAGTACCCGCTATGATGAATTGTTTTAGGGGAAAAGAGGCCACATGATGCACAATAAGTTGTGAATTCAGACGAGGCTTGAGAGTTGGGTGAAACTTTTCCATGCATCTCGATTATTGATATTTTAATTAAGGATGGATAGAGATTTTGATCCTGTAGCTGGTGACAAGGCATAGCTCCGGATGAATGGTATCACCAGGTGGTGGTTTGGATTCCGGCCTGGTTTCCTTGCTCGTCTGTTTGCACGGTCTTACCGGCTAAGATAAGCACCGGCGAGCCCCTGCCCCACGCCAACTTGGTATCGAGCGGTTATGTATTTTTTATGTTTACAAAAGATTTGTTTGATTCAGAACCTAATTTAAAAATGAATAATTTAGAAAGTACTTCAATAAAAAATTCAGTTCAAGAGGAATATGATATGCCTCAACAGCTTGCTCTTCTTAATAAGTGGTCAATACCAAAGGTACCCACTAATACTTTGTATGAATATGGTATGTTTGATCGATACTTGGTTAAACAGGTGGTTAAAACCACTGAACAATCAATTGCTTTAAATTCTGATGAAAGAGTTTTACAACTTTTGTCTCTACGAGATATTGAATCTTATAGATCTCATAAAAATTATAAATTCATGCATATTGGATTGGTGCAAATTGCATTTAAACCTTTAACTTTAGAAGGTTTACTCGAATCTTTTGTTCTGCCTTACGTGATGGTAGAAATTTACATTGGAAAAAATCCTAATGGGCATAATACATCCAGTCTAGCTCATGGTCCAGTTTATTTTAATGTCTACCCAAATTTACGATTATCATTATCGATGTTAATATACTCGATGCTTTAACCTTAAATGTGAAATTACATGGTTACAATTATTTACCGGAAGTGAACTTATTTGTTTACATTACCGTATTTGTTTTAAATTATTAAATACCTTAACACCCGGATGTAAGATTATAAGTAAACCATCCGATGAAACCATATTGATAGAAACTAATTTTTATAAATCTCAAATTAGTACTCGTAAAACTATAAAATGGGAAGAAATTGAATTTCCGAGTCTTGGCAAATTGATAAAGGAATTACAAGAAACTCATTAACTCATAATGTTACAAGTTGTAATGTTACGAAATTGAACAATCGATAATGGTCGATAAGTATTACTTTTGATAAACCAAAAATTCCTAAATTACTAAGATCCATCTCTCAAAGATCTTTTAAATCTTATATAGATCCAGTCGATTCTCATAAATTTTCGACATCTTCGATTCTGAAATAGATCTAACAAATAGAATAAATCAAGTAAAAATTGATCCATATAATATTGTTCGGTCTGTGATAGTAAGACATTTGATAAGGATATGCCTTCACCTTCGAAATGGGTTATCATGGCGAATCTTGAAAAATTAGATTTTAGTCCAGGATCTAATATTAGACAAATAATAAGACAAGAATTTCAATCAAAAGTGGAAACTTTTCAGAGAATGGTTCTTTTCTACTTATGATATTGAAAATCAAAACTTATACAAAAAGAATTTTATGAATATGCTTCTTTTCACAATCAAATAATATATTTTGTCCCGTGGTTTATAATCACTTATCTTGATAAATATATTTTCCTCCTAGAAAGAGAATATCATCTGCAGACGGCCAAATTACAAAAGGAATTTACCCTCCCCAAAAGAATTTGTTTTAACAAATGCAACTCATATAACTTTTTCGCCTTTCAAAATTGGTTGAAAGTGAAGTTTTACCTTCTACTGTTTCTTTAGTAAATAAATTTATTCAGCAAAATAATTATACAAATTTATATGTAAAAATTTTAGGAGAACAAATTAATTCTTTACATGATAAAGTTGACAAATTATTTTCTCTTATAAATAATCTTCAACAAACAGTTAAACCAGTTTTAATTGAAAACAAAAATAAAGATATTAAAATACAAAATTTTATACAACCTCCTCCTATAGTAAAAGATTATAATCTTGAATCTCCACATGTATTAGAAAAATTATTGGAAGAAAAATTTAAAAACCTTAAATTATCCACTTTAGAATTTTCTGAAAATATACAGAAAGATTTTGATAAAACTTTACGAGATGAAATAAATCGTCTTTCTCATAAATCTAGACATAATAAATTTGTTAATAAACCATATATGAATCATTATTATTACCCTCGACCTTCTCCGCAAGATCTTCTTTATGAAGAACATCAAGAAACTACTAATAGTTATAGTAGTCGTTCTGTTTATGAATGGAATTGTGACGCATTTACTGATAGGCAATTAACTAATATGGTGCATAGGATGTTAATGTATTCCTCAGTTGCAAAAGCAAATGGTAATACAGATCAGGCAATCGCAAAAATGATAGTTTGTGGTTTTACTGGTGTTCTTAAAGGATGGTGGGATAATTATTTAACTGAAAATGATAGACAAAAAATTTATAATACAGTAAAAATTGAGAATGAAGGAACATCTACACCCATTATGATGGAAGATGCAGTATATACTTTGATAGCATCTATATTAGAACATTTTTCTGGAAAATTTACTAATAATCAAGAAAATATTCGAACATTGTTGAATAATTTTAAGTGTAAAACACTTACTTCCTTTAGATGGTATAAAGATTCATTCTTATCAAGAGTCATGGAATTACCAGAAAGTAATAGCTCTTATTGGAAAGCTAAATTTATAGATGGCTTACCAACTCGTTTCTTGAACGAATAAGAAAAGTTCTTAGGAAAGATTTTCCTTACATTCCTTATGATGATTATACTTATGGTCATTTAATAGGTGTTTGTACACAAGAAGGATTAGCTTTATGTAATGAAATAAAGTTAAATCAACAAATTAAAAGACAACAATTATCAGAACGAAGACAATTAGGTCAGTTCTGTGATCAATTTGCTATGGATATTGGGCCAGAAAATAGGGATAAAAGAATTAAGAAAAATAAAATTCCTTATATACCTAAAGGAAAACGACGACGTAAAAGAACAAAAGAACAAAGAGAATTTAGAAAAATTAATAGAAAAAATAAAAGAGACATAAAATGTTTCAAATGTGGTCAAAAGGGTCATATTGCCCCTAATTGCAAAAAGATTAATAGAATTAGATTATTAGAAATAGATGAACAACTTAAAGAACAAATATGCAAAGTAATAGAAGAATCGGATACCGAGTCTGCAACAGAAGAAACTAATAGCTCAGAAAATAATATGCTTGAAAATGATGAATATTCATCTAGTTCTTCGGATGAATGTCTTCCATGTCAAAATGATAATAATAATGATTGTTGTAAGGATAATAGTCTTTACAATATTATATCTCAATTTCAAGATTTACAATTTAACATGTTAACAACTGATAATGTTTTAGAATTACTAAAACAAATACCAGATCATGATATTCGTGATAAAATAATTAAAATGATAGATGTGTCTAATAAAAAAGAAAAGGAAGTTAATAAAAAGGATATAGTTTTCAATAATAATCCTTATTCAATGCAGGAAATAGAAAAAAGAATGAAAAAATTACTAAATAAAGAAGAATCATCTTCTTCAGTTATAACTATTGCAGACTTACAAATAGAAGTTCATAATATAAAGAATGAAATAAAATATTTGAAACAAAATAACGAATTATTAGAAAAAAGGATTAAAACAATTGAGTATTCACAATCAGGTGAAACCTCTATAGTTGATCCACAAACTATTCAGAATTTAGCTGAAAATATATCTGAAGATCATAATTATGAATTTCTAAAAACAATACAAATAATTACATCTCAAAGATGGTATATAAAATTAACTCTAATGATAGATAAACAATTTGTCTTAAACACTGTTGCAATGATTGATAGTGGTCTGATTTGTCTTGTGTTCAAGAAGGGTTAATACCCACGCAATATTTTGAAAAAACCTCGCATGCATTAAAATCCGCATCTAATCATACATTAGATATCTCATATAAATTGCCTAATGCTTTTGTTTGTCAAGATAATATTTGTCTTCCACAAACATTTTTATTAGTAAGAAATATGCCAGGAGTGCCTATTATATTAGGACTTCCATTTTTATGTATGTTATATCCACTTAAAGAAGTTAATTTTCAAGGTTTTACAGGAACCTATAAAGATAAATCAATAAATTTCAGTTTGTCTCGGACCTATAACAAGGTCTATTAGGTCATTAATAGAAGCTAAAGAAAAACAATTATTTTTCATTAAAAATGAAATTATGAATTTATCAATACCTGAATTATTGAGTAATACTAAATTACAAGAAAAAATAAAACATATTACAATACAATTTCAAGAATCAGTATGTGCTGATCACCCAAATGCTTTTTGGAATAGAAAGAAACATTTAGTTAATCTTCCTTATGAAGATAATTTTAATGAAAAGGATATTCCTACTAAAGCAAGACCATGTCAAATGAATTACGTATATATGAAATTATGTAAAGAAGAATTACATTCTTTGCTTCAAAAGGGTTTAATAAAACCTTCACAATCTCCTGGTCATGTATTGCATTTTATGTTAATAATGCAATGAAAAGAACGTGGCGTCCCAAGATTAGTAATAAACTATAAGCCACTTAATAAAGTTTTAAAATGGATAAGATATCCTATACCTAACAAAAAAGATTTATTATCAAAATTATATAATGCCAACATATTTTCTAAATTCGATTTAAAATCTGGATATTGGCAAATTCAAATAAATCCTGAGCATACTTATAGAACTGCTTTTAATGTGCCTATAGGACAATTTGAATGGAATGTGATGCCATTCGGATTAAAGAATGCTCCTTCTGAATTTCAGAAAATCATGAATGATATATTTATTCATTATATGGATTTTATAATTGTTTACATTGATGATATCTTAGTATTTTCTGATAATATTGAACAACATTTTAAACATCTTAATATATTAAAGGATGTTATTTTACGAAATGGATTAGTAATATCTAAACCAAAGATGCTTTTGTTTCAACATAATATAAGATTTCTTGGTCATCAAATAAGTCAAGGGAAAATAACCCCTATTCAACGATCAATTGAATTTTCTTCTAAATTTCCTGATGTTTTTACTGAGAAAATTCAACTCCAGAGATTTCTAGGAAGTTTAAATTATATTTCACCATACTATAAAAATTTACAGAAAGATTTAGCAATTTTATATGATTTGCTTAAAAAATCAATTAAATTTGATTGGACAGAAAAGCATACTCAATTGGTTAGACGAATAAAAGAAAAGGTAAAAACTCTACCATGTTTAACATTAGCAAATCCAAATTGGAAAAAGATAATAGAAACTGATGCTAGTAGCATAGGATAATATAAGAAAATAACTCCGAACATTTTTATTAAGAAAAAAATAAATGATGAACTTTTCTTATATAAAAACTTTCAAGGAAAGTATATAAATTTCATTAGTTTCTTACTTTACTAATTATTTTTTTATATGTATATTATTTAAATAATTATTAATTTATGAAATTGCGAGACCTATATTTATATAGGGATTTTTACAAAAATTTATTAATCCATTCGTCCCAAAATAATTGTCCAGTTAATAATTTCACTTTTAGTACAAGTCTTACTAAAATTTAAAATCTAGAGTGGACTACTAGCTGGAACAGGTACAAGAGAATCATGAATCATGATAATCAGAGACTGAGGGCCAAGTTGTGTGTTTATTGCGTTTATAGGAATACCAATTTATGGAAGATAGACATAGATAGGATCCTTTCCTAAAATCATATAAAAATAAATCACTAACTAAATTATCCTAATCATATCATACTATCGATTACAAACTCTAACACCACCGCTCATTGAGTTTGCTTAACCAATCAGATTAACACCATGAAACAAAATGATGTGATCATAAATGGACAGTTGAGAATTATGCGAAACCATGATGATCACTATATTGATATGGATCATATAATGGTTGGTTTTAATCTTTGTTATGTTGGCATCAAAGATGATGGAAAGTTGAAACCAAAACTGAAAGAATTGGAGCAAAAAGAAGGTTCGTCAGCTTTTACGTCGACCTGAGAAGACCGACAACAAAATCGATGGCAGATGTACTATTTTACCATTCTTTCGATTTTGAGTCTGATTTATTTTTGGTAATTTTATTTATGTTATTTTTGTCCATATAACTTTATGGGTGACTTAGAAGATTCTTTTAATTAAAAATTAAATAATTGTAACATATACGTAAAATTATTTAATTAAGAATTTTTATTTATTTTAAGAAATAATTAGTAGTCAAAACTAAATACGACTTATAATTGGTTTTGGACTAGCTTTTGGCCAACCCTATTCCCTATAAATAGGAGTGCTAGACCACAAATTTTAGGTGGTTATTTGATAAATTTTGATGATGATTTGATAAGAATGAGTGAAGTTCTTTTTGTGTTAATCCTGTGAGATTAATTTTATGCATAAGCTTGAATTTGGTTTCTTGCAAGCTGCACGGCTACCCTTTTCGAGATTTGATTTTTCTCAACTTGTATGCTGAGTTCGTGGTCCTTTTGGAGCAAATCAACTTGTTTCCATCGCAAGGTGGAGATTTAATTGACAAGTTCTAGTAGGGATCGTTCCTAAAACTCTTCTTCTATCTTCTTGCCTACTATCTTTTGAATTTTTTATTTGATTCATCCCTGAATCAAAATATCTCTAGTGTCGTTAGTTTTCTTGGCAAGTTATAGCTGAAACAAGAGTAAGTCTTGTGTCGTAATTTGATGTAAGTTTTTGCAGTTTAGAGTCGCGGTCTGTTGGCGCTCAAGAATTCATATCACAAAAAACTTATAAAATCCAAAACTATCACATTAGTATAGAACACGTTGATGATAAAACATATATATTCGAGAAGGAGGAGGAATCTAACCAAGAAGGTGAATATGGATGGTGACAAAATAATGATATCTGAGTTGTAGACAATCTAGTGGTAGTATAATTAATGTCAGATAGACAGATTGGTAATAGTCTAAATGATGGAAAAACACATAAAATAATCAAGATGGTATGATAGAACACCTAGAACCGAGATGGTGATGTAACACCCATAATCGAGATAGTGATGGAGCAATATCAGATAAATTAAGGCACTGTGAGATTCAGATAAAGCAGCAGAAACAAATCCAAGCAAAAAACATGTGAATTCAGAGCGAGAATTTCTTATAGCAGAAACAGAATAAAGTAAAGAACATGAAAATTCAGAGGGAGAGTTTCTAAACATAGTTCAGAACAAGTGACTTTTTAAAAAATAATCAAGAACCAATAAACCGACTCTAATAGCATAATAGTAGGGATGGGACAAGAGAATCATGATAATCAAAGACAGAGGGTAAAATTGTATTTATTGAGTTTATAGGAGTGTCAATTTATACAAAAAGAGCATAGGCCCTCTTTCCTAAATGATATGCTTAAAATTTACCTATTTTTAATATCCTTTTATGTGAAATTTTACCAATATTTTGAGTACAAATGTGCTATTTATGTGATTTTATCTTTAATTGTATGAATTGTACTCAAAAGGAGGAATTGTTGAAATTGTGGGCTAAAAAGAAGATAAAAGCAACTCAAAAGGGAGAATTGAAGATTTGATTAATTAACAAGAAAAAAATTGGAATACCCAAAGACTTGGAGGACTGAACAAGCAATTTTAGAATTTTGTTTATGGAAATTGGCCAAATTAATTTCGGTGGATAAAAAAAAATAATGCGGGAGGTGTTTTAATTTTAATTGGCTTGGAAAAATAATTTTCCGGAAGTAGGGTTTTGTCGAAAGCATATAAAAGGAGGATTAGGGTTTTATATTTGAAACCGAACTGGACCGAAAACTCACGCCTCCCTCACGACTGCAACTCTCCGCCGCTCCACCTTCCTGCTACTGCTACTTCATCACCGAAGCCACCTTCATCATCAAACCCTAGCCTTCACCATTAAAAAACCTCACGCCACAAAACCCTTCACCAAAAAAAACCAAACCCCAGCCCAACTCCTCCACCAACCATCACCTCTCCTCCAATCCCAAGCACCACCGAGCACCAAACCCACAAAACCACAACTCCTTGAGCTTCTGTCTTGCTGAAGCTTCATCATCCACGCATCATCATCCTCTCAAACCAGATACCCTAAGCTTCCAGTAGCCGAGGAGGAGAAAAACCCGTGCAAATTTGAAGCAAGCAGCAGCCACAAGTGCAAAACCAGAGAGCTCTTCGGTGGTTCTTGCCTTCATCCGGGTGTTTTTGTTTTAATTATTTAATTCAAATTTTTAGGATTATGTCTCTAAATATTATTGAATTATTTTTGAAAATGTTTAGTGGCTAAATTCTTTTAACCTAGGGCTTGGATGTAGCCACCGGATTTATTTGGTTCATTTGGTTCATTATTATTTGACTTTTTCATTTATTAATATCTGTTATTCTTGTTTTAATCAGTGTAAGTAATTGGCCACTATTTACATGTCTGAATATACTAATCGAAGTAGCGAGAGTGGAAGATTAGTATTAGTTCGTAGGAATAATAGACTTAGGTTGTAAGCTACGAGAGTAAGATTATAATCTTTGCAATGTTTGATTCTTAATTGTCTTAATGTGCTTTTGTTTAATCCCTATAGTCACGAGAGTAGTCATAAGGTTAATCTAAGTAAGAGAATTATAACGCGAGAGTGTATAATTCTTAATTAGGTGAGTCGTTGTGAGATTAATGGAAGTTAAAAGTCAAATACTTATGAATTGAACCAAACCAAATATTCGGTAGGTGAACCTAATGTCCTAGGTTTTCCCAATTTGATTGTTTCAACCTTTGAAAGTAATTGCATATTTTAGATTCTAGCTTTAGTTTTATTTTAATTAAAAATCTGAGATCATCATTTATCTAGATAATAATAGGAGTAATTTATACCTGGTAATTAATACTCCTTCTCTGTGGGTACGACCCTATTTTCCGCTATACTAGTGTTAAGTAGGTGAATTTATTTAACTAGTTGTGATGGCGGCTTGTCAAATTTGGCGCCGTTGCCGGGGACGGTAGCTAATATTGAATTCAGATTACTTTCTTTTATTAGTTTAGATTTTTATTTTATTTTATTTATTTATTTTTTACTATTTTAGTTATTTGTTTTAAATATTTTTGTCTTGTTTTTATATGCAAAGTGCTAATTCTGAGACTTTGCAATTTGATCCAGAGATAGAAAGAACAACTCGTGCAAACAGAAAAGAAGCAAAACTAAGAAAGGAGAAGAATCAGAGTGAAACCATGGGTGATAGAGTAAACACTCAGACACTGAAGGATTACTTCACACCTACGGAAAATGTTGTTAGGTCAAGTATTACTAGGCCTACCATTGCTGCGAATACCTTTGAGTTCAAGCCAGCACTGATCCAGATGGTGCAGCAGAATCAATTCTCCGGTTTTAACAATGAGGATCCAAATGCGCATATTGACAACTTTTTAGAGATCTATGATACTGTTAAGATAAATGGTGTGACGTCAGATGCAATGCGGTTGAGACTTTTTCCTTTCTCGCTGAGGGGAGAAGCGAAGAATTGGTTGAATACTTGCGATCCTGGTTCCATCACAACTTGGGATGAGCTGTACAAGGAGTTCCTGATCAATTTCTTCCTACCAGATAAGGCAGCAAAATTAAGAAATCAAATTACTGGGTTTATTCAAGAAGATGATGAGACATTTCATGCTGCATGGACAAGATTCAAGGAATTACAGAGAAGATATCCTCACCATGGTATTGAGAAAAGTACTCTTGTTCAGACTTTCTATCAAGGATTGACAGACTTTGCAAGAAACAATGTGGATACTGCAGCTAGAGGTTCATTGATGGATAAGTCAACTGATGAAGCCTATGAATTGTTTCAAACTATGGCAAAGAATAGGAATCAATGGTCGAACTCGAGAAGTGTTTCCAAGAAGCCTGCTGGAATGTATGAAGTCAATGTGATAGCAATCTCGTAGACGAAGCAAATTTCGTTAATGCAACTATCAACAAGAAAGTACGAAGATAATTTTGTCTATCCCGTGAAACTCAAAAGAGTGCGGAAAATTCACAGTAAGACGATCGTTTATCTAAGTGATTCTATGTCTTAACTCAAACCAAGCAAAGAACACATTATCCATGAAAGATTCAAATTAAACAACAACCCACGCTAAGAATAGCAAGGACACCATTCAATATACTCGATCAGTCATTAATCAAGAGACTCAAGAAAGGTAGGAGCAAACAATGCCCAACTATGAAGGAATACTATTGATTAGTAATCTTCATAACCAACCAAAGATATGCAACACATACTCTATCTCAAAATGCTTATGCCAAAGCACAACTCATCCCAACAAAAGTAGGACAAACCCCACAATGGATCTCATGAACACACTCATCATGAAATTCGAACACCAAGCCAAAGGAAAGCCTCATCAATCGAACTACTAGAAGTAGTATGAAAACAAGAAGTTTAGTTTTAAAACAATTCTATCAAGAAGCATACTTGAAAAAGAATGGTTTCTGCAAGATCAACAAGATCCAAGACAAGATGAAAACCCTCTTGGTTTAATCATACTTGACACGAAAAATGGACACTCCATTTAACAAAAATTCCTCACAGGAAAAACTCTCAAAGAGACAACAAAAATGACCACTCAAGGGTGCTTCTAAAATTCGGCCAAGCCTCCTATATATAGGCTTGAATTTTTCGGCCAGCACCTCTAAAAAGAAGACCAATTAGGACTCTCTAATCTTATCTCACAAGGAGTAAAAGTAGAAGAGTACTTGATCTCTTTGACTCTATCTAAAATTTAGGAAACCTTATCTAAATTACTTATCCTCAAGTAGGATAATATCTAGAAGGAATCTAAGACTCCTAATCAAAACACTCTAGCTTAATTCAGTCCACATGACTTATTTAACTAGATAAAAATTCGAAAAATTGACTCCTAGACTTAGACTAACTCTAATCTCGAAATTCAGCTCCAAATTATTGAAGTAAAATGTCTTGAACGCCCTTCCAAAAGTGGAATATTGGTCTTGCGCCCCTTATGTTGTAGAAACCTCCAATTTACTCCAAAACTTGTAGAATTCACTTTATTGACTCCAAAAGAATGGAAAACACTTGAAACAATTAAGATAGTTTGCAACCTATCCAATTGTGTAGCAATGGACTCAATCTTGAACACTTTAATCAAATAGGTCATCCACTCAAGAACCTAAATGACTCTTCTCACTAGCTTTGATCAATGATCTTCATGGAGCACACAGAGTCAAACTCTCTTGATACTCTTCAACACTTATTTCCATGAGGTCTTCATCTCCTTTGGTTTGCACCCCAAAGTTAATGACATTCTCATCACCTTGATCATAGCTCTCTTGAACCAACTCCCTATCACATAGGTAGTCAAGATCCATCCTTTCTTCCTTGATTGGCCTGCAAAGTAAACTTGGCATTCCAAATCTAGAATGAAGGACTAACTCATTCCCCTTACTAGGAGAACCTTCATGGAAGGCTACATGATTCTCGTCACAATGAATTTAGTGCCATGAACGCAAAGATAGATGCACTGACCAAGGCGATGGGTAATTTTGTCAATGCTAATGTAGTCTTCCATGCCACTGTCTGTGAGTTCTGTGGAGGTCCTCATTTGAGCTCTAAATGTATGCAACTGGCAAGTGCACAATATGTCTCTAATTTCAGCAAGCCTCAGCAGCAGAAATCTCCGTACTCCAACACATACAATCCTGGGTGGTGAAATCATCCAAACTTTTTTTGGAGTAATCAAGGGGCTCAAGACTTTAATGCAAGACCTCAAAACCCTCCTAGTTTCCAAGCAAAGTCATACCAATCTACACCTAAGTCAGCAACGGAGGCAAGTTTGGAGAGAATGGAGAAATTGTTGAGTGAAAACAATGAACGGTCTAACAGAATAGAAGCAAGATTAGATCAGTTGAGTACTGCTCATAGAACCTTGGAGATGCAAGTGAGTCAAATAGCTACATCAACAAATTCTCGCGAGCAAGGTCACTTACCAAGCAAGCTAGATATCAACCCACGTGAGCACTGTAAAGCTGTTACCTTGAGAAGTGGAAAGCAAGTAGGTAACCAAGAAGAAGCCAAAATTGATGAAGATTATGTGATGGTTGATGAGAGGAATAAGGAGAGTGAACAAATTGATGAAGAGAAGGTGGAAAAAGAGGAAGAAAAGATACCAGTTTCATCACCAGTTCAACCTTATGTTCCACCAGTGCCTTTTCCGCAGAGATTGCAACGAACAAAGCAAGTTAAGCAATTTGAGAAATTTCTTAAAGTTTTTAGGCAATTACACATAAACATTCCTTTTGTAGATGCTTTAGCTCAGATTCCATCTTATGGGAAGTTCTTGAAGGAGATCATCTCCAATCGAAGAAAAGTGGAAGAATTTGAGAGAATAGCATTATCAGAGGAGTGTAGTGCAATCATTCAAAAGAAGTTGCCTCAAAAGCTGAAAGATCCAGGGATTTTCTCTATTCCTCTTACAATTGGTGATGTTGATTTTAGAAAAGCTTTGTGTGATTTGGGTGCTAGTGTTTCACTCATGCCTTTGTCTGTTTATAGGAAACTTGGTTTGAAAGAATTGCAATCCACTAACATTACTTCGCAACTAGCTGATAGATCTTTAACTTATCCTAAGGGGGTTTTGGAGAATGTGCTAGTTAAAGTAAAGAAATTTTATATTCCTGTTGATTTTGTTGTGTTAGAAATGGAGGAAGATGTTAAAATTCCAATTATCTTAGGCCGTCCTTTTCTAGCTACAGCCGGTGCAGTGATAGATTTTAAAAATGGGAGTTTGAAATTTCATGTTGGTGAAGAGTCTGTAGAGTTTACCTTCTCTAAGGACTATAAGTATCCTGCTTTTACTGATCATGTGTTCAGTATTGATGTGCTTGATGAATTAACAACATCTTATTCTTTGCTAGGTATTTCCAAAAACCCTCTTGAGCTTTGTTTGAGTACTACAGGTACTGTTGATGATGAGAGGGAAGAAGTTGCTGAAATTGCTTGTACTATGGAACTTCCCCGTGTAGAGAAGGTTTGTTTTGAAAAATTGGTTAAAGGTAAGTCTTTACCGCCACCTTCTTCAGTTGAAGCTCCTGTTCTTGAGTTGAAACCACTCCCTGCACATCTCAGGTATGCATTTTTAGGTGAGAATAATACATTGCCTGTGATTGTGAGTTCTCTGTTGACTGCTGCACAACTTGAGAAATTGTTGCGTGTCTTAAGATTGAGAAAGAAAGCTATTGGTTGGACAATTTCTGATATAAAGGGAATTAGCCCTTCTGTTTGCATACATAGGATCTTAATGGAAGATGATCATAAACCTGTGATTGAACATCAAAGAAGGTTGAATCCTCACATGAAAGAAGTAGTTAAAAATGAGATTCTGAAATGGTTAGATGCTGGTATTATTTTTGCTATTTCTGATAGTGTGTGGATTAGTCATGTTCAAGTTGTACCTAAGAAGGGTGGGATGACTGTGGTTGCAAATGAAAATAATGAATTGATTTCCAACAGGACTGTAACTGGATGGAGAGTTTGCATTGATTATAGGAAGTTGAATAGTGCTACTAGGAAAGATCATTTTCCTTTACCTTTTCTTGAGCAAATTCTTGAAAGACTTGTTGGGCATAAATTCCATTGTTTTCTTGATGGATATTCTGGTTATAATCAAATTCCTATTGCTCCTGAAGATCAAGAAAATACTACTTTTACGTGTCCTTATGGTACTTCTGCATTCCGTAGGATGCCGTTTGGTTTGTGTAATGCTCCTGCTACTTTTCAACGTTGTATGATGGCTATATTTTCTGATTTCATTGAGAAGATCATGGAAGTGTTTATGGATGATTTTTCTTTGTTTGGATCTTCTTTTGATATTTGTCTTGCTAACCTTTCTTTGGTTTTAAAATGTTGTGAAGAGACTAACCTTGTTTTGAATTGGGAGAAGTGTCATTTTATGGTGCAGGAAGGTATAGTTTTGGGGCATAGAATTTCTTCCAAAGGTATTGAGCTGGATCGTGCAAAAATAGAAGCTATTGAGAAATTGCCTCCACCAATTTCAACAAAGGGAGTTAGAAGTTTTCTTGGACATGCTGGTTTTTATCGTCGTTTTATTAAAAATTTTTCCAAGATTACTAAACCTTTGTGCAATTTGTTGAACAAAGATGTGGTTTTTGAGTTTACTGATGATTGTTTAACTTCTTTCAATGCCTTGAAGAAAGCTTTAATTACAGCCCTTATTTTAGCAGTACCTGATTGGAGTTTACCTTTTGAGTTGATGTGTGATGCTAGTGATTATGCTCTAGGTGCAGTTCTTGGTCAAAGAAAGGATAAGAAGTTGCATGTTATTTCCTATGCTAGTAAATTAATGAATGATGCTCAAATGAATTATGCAACTACTAAGAAAGAATTTGCTTGCTGTTGTTTTTGCTTTTGATAAATTTAGATCATATCTAGTTGGTTCAAAAGTTATAGTTTACACTAACCATGCAGTAATCAAGTATTTGTTGGCTAAGAAAGATGCAAAGCCAAGACTTATACGTTGGGTGTTGTTATTACAGGAATTTGATTTAGAGATCAAAGATAAGAAAGGGATTGAGAATGCAGTAGCTGATCATCTATCTCAAACTGTGGTGCCAGCAGAAGAAGTAGAGTTTCCAATCAATGAAGAATTTCTTGATGAAAGAATTTTAGCTCTCTCTTCGGTTCCATGGTATGCAGATTTGGTCAACTATCTAGTAAGTGGTGTTATTCCTCCAGAATTTAGCTATCAGCAGAAGAAGAAGTTTTTATGGGAAGTAACACATTATTTCTGGGAAGAGCCACTACTATTCAAGTTTTGTGCTGATGGGATTATTAGAAGATGTGTGCCAGAGGATGAGTTCGAAGATATACTTACACATTGCCATTCTTTAGAGTGTGGAGGCCATTTCAATTCAGCCAAAACTTCAACTAAGGTTTGGCAGTGAGGATTTTATTGGCCAAGCATGTATAAGGTTGCCAGAATGTTTGTGAAAAAATGTGACAGATGTCAAAGAATGGGTAATATTTCCAAGCGTAATGAGATGCCTTTGAATGGTATTTTGGAGGTCGAGCTTTTTGATGTCTGGGGTATAGATTTCATGGGGCCGTTTCCATCTTCTTTCATCAATCAGTATATTCTGGTTGCGGTGAATTATGGGTCAAAATGGGTCGAGGCCATAGCAACTCAAACTAATGATTCTCGTGTAGTGATTAAATTTCTCAAAAAGAATATTTTTACAAGATTTGGTGTTCCACGAGCTATCATTAGTGATGAAGGTACCCACTTTTGTAATCGGAATTTGGATGCGCTGTTGAAGAAATATGGTGTTACTCATAAGGTTGCTCTTGCCTACCATCCTCAAACCCATGGGCAAGCAGACTTGGCGAATCGAGAACTGAAGAAAATTCTTGAGAAGACAGTGGGGCGTTCAAGGAAAGATTGGTCCATGAGGGCTTATAGGACAGCTTTTAAGACACCCTTGGGTATGTCTCCATATCGTTTGGTGTTTGGGAAATCATGTCATCTACTGGTGGAGTTAGAGCATCGAGCTTATTGGGCTGTGAAAGAGTTGAATATGAGTTTGAAAGCTGCTAGAGAGCAAAGACTACTACAATTGAGTGAGTTGGAAGAGTTTAGACTGGATGCTTATGAGAGTGCAAAGCTTTATAAAGAGATAACTAAATTTTGGCATGATAAGCATATTCAGAAGAGGGAGTTTGAAGTAGGTCAGAAGGTTTTAATTTTTAACTCGCGACTGAAGCTGTTTCTTGGAAAACTCCGTTCAAGGTGGTCTGGACCATTTACCGTGACTAAGATGTTCCCATATGGTGCTGTTGAGATTTATGATGATGCACATGGTTCTTTCAAGGTTAATGGGCAGCGACTGAAGTTATACTTTGCTAGAGAGAGGGTACCTCAAGGAGTTCTGTACTCTTTGGGTGAACCTTCACTTGATTGATCAGCCAAATAGTTGGGCTCATGGCTTTAAAGAAGCGCTTATTGGGAGGCAACCCAATTCTTTATTTTGCTTTATTTTTCTTTTCTTTCATTAATTAGTTGATGGTTAAGTTTTTTGTTCCTGATTATCTGGAGATCTTTAATCTCTGGATTTTTGTGGTTTTTCTTAATCATCTGTTTTTAAGTTTATTTTTCTAATTTACTTTAGTTTGCAATTAGGTTTGTTGGAAGGCGAAACTCTGGTGTCCAGTGGTGCTGAAAATGAAACATCCAAAATTCTGAAGAAGTTGGTCGTGTGCTTGGATAGCAGTTGCAACAGTTTATTCAATAATTCCGGTCCTCCGCTTCACATTCCCAATGTTGTGTCGTTTCTTTTCATTCTTTTTGTTTATGTCTTTTCTTTTATTTTCACTTGGTTGTCTTGTCTTTTGTGTTTTATACATTGAGGGCAATGTATGCTTTAAGTGTGGGAGAGAGGAATTGTGTTTTGTGTTTATTTTTAATAAAAAATTGAAAAAATTGAAAAATCCCAAAAGGCCTATGATGAAGATGGTTTAATTATCTATAACATGTAAGAATTAGACTATTTTGAATTGTATTGCTTAACTTATGTATTTCTATATTGCTTTGAATACCCTGCTTTATATGCACTTAGTCGTGACTGTGGGATAAGCCTAAAGTGAGACATAGTTGCATGAGTTTGATATATATATGCCATGAAAGTTGTGTTTGATTCACTCATACTTATATGATTTACATGTGGAACCCATCATGTTGTGAAGGAAAAGCAAGGCATTAACCCAATATCAGCCTTAAAAAAAAACCTTATTGCTTTGACACTTTGTATTAAGTAAGTTTGGGGGAGGGGTGTTGGCGGATGTTTCTGAGGTTAGGTTAAATTTAATGAGGGAGAAAAGGAAGAGCATTCAATGTTGATGCTAGCCCATTGAGAGGTGAGAAATTGGCAACCTGAGTGGAGAGTCCTCGGACCCGGTGAGGAAAAATAGATATGTAGACTGCCCTAAGTTGCTGAGCCACTATGTATAGGAGTGGAAAAATGCTCTCGGTAGTGGCTCGAGTCAGAAAGAGTCTTGAACAAAAGCCGCATGGACCGAAGAATGGGTTACGAGGGGGAATAGGTTGTCTGTTAGATACGTCCTTCTACTTCATAGTATGTTTGGCGGTCCATTGCATTGAAATATAGTATAAAATGTGAATCTGTGTTAAAGTGTTAATATATGGCAGATTTACAGTAGAGCTTTTGTTTTCTATGTTAAATGTAAAGTGATGTCCCTAAGAAACGAATCGCGCACATACACAAGCGTGGGGGCTAAAAGTAGCTATAGTTTGCATATTGTTGGGTAGTCCATACTAGAGTTAGTCGAGGTCTTTGTGTTATATGATGATTGAATCTCTGAGGCCGCCAAATTAAATGCTTGAGGACAAGCAATATTTAGAGTTTGGGGGTATTTGATATGCTTAAAATTTACCTATTTTTAATATCCTTTTATGTGAAATTTTGCCAATATTTTGAGTACAAATGTGCTATTTGATAAGCAATTTTAGAATTTTTTTTTTTATGGAAATTGGCCGAATTAATTTTTCGGTGGATAAAAAAAATTAATCCTGGAGGTGTTTTAATTTTAATTGGCTTGGAAAAATAATTTTCCGGAAGTAGGATTTTGTCGAAAGCCTATAAAAGAAGGATTAGGGTTTTATTTTTGAAACCGAACTGGACCAAAAACTCACGCCTCCCTCACGGCTGCAACCCTCTGCCGCTCCACCTTCCTGCTGCTGCTACTTCATCACCAAAGCCACCTTCATCATCAAACCCTAGCCTTCACCATTAAAAAACCTCACGCCACAAACCCTTCACCAAAAAAACCAAACCCCAGCCCAACTCCTCCGCCGACCATCACCTCTCCTCCACTCCCACGCACCACCGAAGCACAAAACCCACCAAACCACAACTCCTTGAGCTTCTGTCTTGCTGAAGCTTCATCATCCACGCATCATCCTCTCAAACCAGACACCCTAAGCTTCCAGTAGCCGAGGAGGAGAAAAACCCGTGCAAATCCAAAGCAAGTAGCAGCCGCAAGTACAAAACCGGAGAGCTCTTCGGCGGTTCTTGCCTTCATCCGGGTGTTTTTGTTTTAATTATTTAATTCATATTTTTAGGATTATGTCTCTAAATATTATTGAATAATTTTTTATATTTTTTAGCGGCTAAATTCTTTTAACCTAGGGCTTGGATGTACCCACCGGATTTATTTAGTTTATTTGGTTCATTATTATTTGACTTTTTTATTAATTAATATCTGTTATTCTTGTTTTAATCCGTGTAAGTAATTGGCCACTATTTACATGTCTGAATATACTAATCGAAGTAGCAAGAGTGGAAGATTAGTATTAGTTCGTAGGAATAATAGACTTAGGTTGTAAGCTACGAGAGTAAGATTATAACCTTTGCAATGTTTGATTCTTAATGGTCTTAATGTGCTTTTGTTTAATCCCTATAGTCACGAGAGTAGTCATAGGGTTCATCTAAGTAAGAGAATTATAACACGAGAGTGTATAGTTCTTAATTAGGTGAGTCGTTGTGAGATTAATGGAAGTTAAAGGTCAAATACTTATGAATTGAACCAAATAAAATATTCGGTAGGTGAACATAATGTCCTAAGTTTTCCCAACTTGATTGTTTCAACCTTTGAAAGTAATTGCATATTTTAGATTCTAGCTTTAGTTTTATTTTAATTGAAAATCTGAGATCATCATTTATCTAGATAATAATAGGAGTAATTTATACTTGGTAATTAGTATTCCTTCTCTGTGGGTACGACCATATTTTCCGTTATACTAGTGTTAAGTAGGTGAATTTATTTGACTAGTTGTGACGGCGGCTTGTCACTAAATTACAAGAAAATCATATTAAAATAAATCATTGAATTATCATAATCATATATCTGAGGTGGACAATGATTTTGGGATAGCGGTAGTATGTTATTATTTTTTATTATCGGTAGTATGT
This sequence comes from Oldenlandia corymbosa var. corymbosa, assembly GCA_949775105.1. NCBI lineage: Eukaryota > Viridiplantae > Streptophyta > Magnoliopsida > Gentianales > Rubiaceae > Oldenlandia > Oldenlandia corymbosa. Next base: position 7,524,072 of record OX459123.1, read on the forward strand.
TATTATTTAATCGATTTTTTTTTTGTACTGGTTCCGGCCTAAGAAAAAAAAATATTTAATATAATTTATTACTTTATTATAAAGTAATGACTTAGCGAACGTTTATTTACCCTCCCTCACAAACATGTCAATACATTATTTTTTTTTATATTTTTTTTTATATTTTGGTAATATTGGTAAAGAGATAGGTAAATTCATATCCACTCATGGAGGTGCCAACAATTCAGCCAAGGACATTAGTCACTGTTGCCGACGGTGGATGCCCTGCAAATATGAAAATAAAAATTCATATCCACTCTAAATAAGTCTGATGTGACAAGTTTAGATGCGAAATCCAGTTTCCCAGCCAGTACATTGCTACAACCTCTAAATGTTTGGACGAATTGGACCTCTCATGCAAAGGCCAATCTTTGAATTAATTGATTCCAAACTTAAAAACTCTCAACCAGATGTAAAAATTAAAAAAAAATGGACGGAAAAAAATGGACCGAGATGGTGATGTAACACCCATAATCGAGATGGTGATGGAGCAATATCAGATAAATAAAGGCATTGACAGATTCAGACAAAGCAGCAGAAACAAATTCAAGCAAAAAATATGTGAATTCAGAGCGAGAATTTCTTGTAGCAGAAACAGAACAAACTAGAGAACAAGAAAATTCAGAGCGAGAGTTTCTAAACATAGTCCAGAACAAGTGACTTTTTAAAACATAATCAAGAACCAATAAACCGACTCTAATACCATAATAGTAGGGATGGGACAAGAGAATCATGATAATCTAAGATAGAGGGTAAAATTGTATTTATTGAGTTTATAGGAGTGTCAATTTATACAAAAAGGGCATAGGCCTTCTTTCCTAAATTACAAGAAAAATCATATTGAAATAAATCATTGATTTATCATAATCATATCTCTGACGTGGACAATCATTTTGGGATAGCGGTAGTATGTTATTATTTAATCGATTTTTTTTTTTTTGTACTGGTTCTGATCTAAGACAAAAAAAAATTATTTAATATAATTTATTACTTTATTATAAAGTAATGACTTAGCGAACGTTTATTTACCATCCCTCACAAACATGTCAATACATTATTTTTTTGTTTTATATTGTGGTAATATTAGGAAAGAGATAGGTAAATTCATATAAACTCATGGAGGTGCCTACAATTCAGCGAGAGGGGTTAGTAACTGGACACTCTGGAAATATGAAAAAAAAAAATTCATATCCACTGCAAATAAGTCTGATGTGACGAGTTTAGATGCAAAACCATAGGATTATATATGAGTTTCCCAGCCAGTACATTACTACAACCTCTAAATGTTTGGACGAATTGGACCTCTCATGCAAAGGCCAACCTTCGAATTAATTGATTGCAAACTTAAATCTCTCACGCAGATGTAAAAACAAAAAGGACGGAAAAACAAAAGAAAGTTAAGTGCGAAATGGTTTAGATTTATAGCATTTATGATTAAGGCTCGGAGTTTAGGGTTTAATATTAGGGTTGAGTCTTTTGGAGTTTAGGGATGTATTCCTCCCCCCTAATTTTACATCAAAAGACCTGGTTTGGACTTTGGACTAAGTCAAAGAAATTTGTAAGTTTGGAACTAATTTGTTTAACTTCAAAGATTAATACTTTCCTAGCAAAATATGGTAATTCCCGAAAGCTTGGGACTAAAAACCCTCACGCTACGTGTGTTTATATTTCCTTTCACCAGTGGTTCTCTTTTTTCGCGCGTTAGTTTCCTTGGGTGACAAATTAGTTCAAGAGAAGTCGAGAGACTGCCGACTTTTCGTCTGTTTTGTTGCAGTTAGAGACTCCGAGTTGATTTGGGACAGTGACAAAGAACATCGTCATTGCAGGAGCGTTAGGAGTGTTCAAAAGTAATTCAAGTTGTTTTATTCTGATTAATTAGTTTACTTCTGTAATTCGAGTTTTGTTCTTGCCCCTTTTTCTTTGATGGTTTTTCTTTAATAATAATCACTAGAGGATTAATACTGTATTTGGTGTTCTATCATGCTTGATTTCGCTATGTTTTCGGATGAACTTATTGTCAGTGTTTTCGTTAATTTTTCTCGCAGTTATGAACCGTGAAAGGGATGATGATAATGTTGTGAAACCTTCGGCTACAGGACCATCTGCTGCCTCGCTTGAATTGTTAGAGACTTCTCTCTCCTTTCCATGTTTATATTTGATTTCTTTTTTTTCCTTTGACTTGGAATTCTTGTGCAATAATGTTTCTTTCGTTTTAACTGGATTTCCTCACGCTTAAATTTGATCCGTATGGTAGAATATTTGTTGTGTACGTCATTGTACCTCAGGCTCGGAGATCATGAATTGTGATTTTCTATGTGGACCTGTTGATTTTCTAGAGCATGCAGGGCTTTTTTTTCGAACTTTCTGATCAGAACTCATGGATGCCTTGCTTTTTTTACTCCCCAGTTTATTGTAATTAGGGTTGTTATTAGACTATATAATTGAGTGAATCATCATTTGAGTGCGAAGGTTTTTTTTTTATCTCTATCCATCTGCTGGTGGACAATTAAAGTGAGACAAAAGGACCTCCAATGCTCTTGTGCGATTTTATTGATTATTGGTAACGAAGCACTTTTTCGAAATATCGAACCTCTGTACGTACATGATTTGTTCATCTCATTCTTGGTTGAAGCAACGGGCTTAAGATCAAAGATGCCGTAGAGTATATGAGGGAAGTTCGGGACACTTTTCATGATCAAAGAGAGAAGTATGATATGTTCCGTGATTGGTTGAAGGATTTTGTGGCTCAAAGGTAACTTTAACCTATGTGATCATCAACATTAATAACTTCTCCTAAAACAGAAAAGAAGCTTAAATTTTCATTCTCATTTTAACATGCTAATAATCACTCATCCATTCATGGATTAACTCCTTGCAGAGTCGATATTACGGATTTGGTTGCGCGGGTTAAACATCTCTTCAAAGGGCATCCTAACTTGATTCCTGATTTTAACTCATATTGCCCCAAACGGTATCAAATCGCCCTAACTGATGATGATGATGATGAAGGAGCCTTACCCAAGCGAACACGTGAGCATGAGGAAGCTATAGCTTTCGTAAACAAAGATTAAGGTTTACATTATTTTTATGACCTTAATTTTGTAAATTTTATGTATGTAATTGGTTGTGACATGTTCAGTCTCTTTCGCCTTTTCCTCGTCTGCAGAAACGTTTTGAAAGCGAAAGTCATGCCTACGAATCTTTCCTGGACATTTTGAATAATTTCAGGATGGAACAAAAGAGCATTATTGAAGTCTACCAGGAGGTTTGTTCTGATCTAACCCTAACCTAACCTCTTCCTCCGCGCCAAAAAAAGCTGTCTTCTTTATTGTACTTCTTTAATTTAACAAATTGACTTTTTTTTTTTCTTGGACAGATGAAGTATTAATTTACTAATTGAATTGGTTTCTTTTTTTTTTTTTTAAAATTTATGTTTGGGCAATTCTTGCTGAAGATAATAAGAATATTGATAAAGAAGTTAATGATGATTTGCATGTACACAGGTCGCAACACTTTTCCAGGACCAACCCGACTTGATGGACGAGTTCAATACATATTTGCCAGAAGACAATAAGTTACAAATGTTATTCTTAATGATTTAAGAAGCGTTTGGGAGTTCAATTTTGTAAGGGATTGATATTCTGATTTGCTTGTTCTGGTTAAGAGTTAATCTCCCCCGTGCCTGTGTTTTTTTAAAAAAAAAAGAAAAATCAATGTTCCTGAATAAATATAATTAAATAATAATAAGCAAATGAAAAAACAACTAATAAACATTAAAGATACACAATAACTAATCCTTAAACAACAAAATAAGACAAAAGGTTAGCATAACTCCTATTTATATAATACTTCATCGGTTCTTATAACAAGGTATTTTTCAAGTTTTATTTTTGTCCTATTTTGTAAGATATTTTATCTCTTTCAGATTACGTTTATTGTGTCTTTCTAAGCTTATGTTTTCTTTAATTTAATAATATAATATTTTAAATCTAGACCTAGATGACATATTTTAATTGGGAAAATATAAATATTTAATTAATTTTCAAGACCGATTATTAGGTTTTTTTAAAAAAATTTGATAATACAGTTAATTATTTATGGACCGGAGTAATATGGTTGTCGACGCCCATTTCCTTTTTTATTTGGAGATACATGTGCAAGATAGGTCGACATATAATATTTCAATGAAAACTTTTCTTTTTTGGGCACCGTTTATTATTGATGAGAAACAATTGTGACAAAGTGTGTCTGTGATAAATATAGTATATCATGGTCATTGAGTGAAACAATTTTGACAAGTGTGACTAAGATAATATACTCTCCACTGACCATTGAGTGTTTTTGGTCTTACAAGTTACATCCACACCGAAAAGGAGGGTTGTTGTGGATGCTCAAATAAATGTACAAAATATTTTATCAAAAAAAAATTATCAAAAAAAATGTAAAAAATATTATACTCCCTCTGTCTCAAAATTATTGTCCACTTTGAAATTTCACTTTTAGTACAATTTGAACTAAAAATGAAAACCCAAACTGGACAATAATTATGGGACGGAGGGAGTATTAGTCATTATCGTTTAAAATCTCGGGTTTTAAGAAAACATAACTCTTGGCTCTTGTGTAGTCCATTTCATTATTTTATAGTCGTTCCATTCCAGAAAAAAATAATTTATTTATTTGTAGATAATATTTTTTAAGGACATGCAGGGGGTATAAGTTAATACTATGTTCTTTTGTATACATTATCTCCAAGTATATAACTTGAATTTTGATTCTGAATTTTTTTTTCCGAACATGAATATAGAAGTATAAATGTTTCCTCAAATTATAGTTGTTGAATCGAGATACGTATTGTGTATCGAAATTCTAGTTTTTCGACTCGTGTATCGTATCGTAAGATACATTATGATTTTAATATATACTAAAATAAACATATTGTATATAATAATTAAATTAATTAGCATATTTTTTTACAAAATATAATATTGTATATTTTTTTTATTTGTATATTGTACAAAATATAAATATTACTTAAAAAGATTTAAAAAAAATTCGGGAGTTAAAAATTTGAAAAATTTAAGCCATTATCATTTTTTTTTTGTTTAATTCTTATTATAAGTGTATTATTCTGATCCAAGGATAACATATTCTTAGATTAGAAAATATATTTGAACCAATGTGCATCAATTAATACGATCGGAAGATAGAAAAAACAGTCAAATTTTTTGCCAATTATTACTAATATAAACTCTATTGTAATCTAAAAAATTCAAGCTTATATTATTAATAAGATAAATACAAACTAACATCATTATATATTTCCAAAGATATGTCTACTACATAAAGAAAAGTAATAGTAAAAGCATAATAATTCCATTTTTCTTTTAATATAATGATGGTATTTTAATTTGTTTTAAATAAGTTGAAAAGTCATGACCTATTGTACTTTTTAGATTTCATTTGCAAATTTTATAAAGGAAAGATCGCGATATTTATTTTGATATGATGATTAAATTTTTTTTTTTTATGTGTTCATCAAGAGAAGGAGTTATAGCATTACTAGTTTTCAATCTGGCAAATAGAACCATCCAAACAAGAAATAAAATATTAATTGAAAAAAGTAAGATTAAATAGAAAAAATTTACAATGAAACAGTGTATCGTGTGTATCGGTACGAACGTATCGAATCGACCGATACAAAATTGAATCGTACGATTCTTTGTCAATTACGATACGCCCATGCAATACGTATCGAATTTCTTTATTTTTGTATCGTATCGTGCGATACGTATCGCGTATCGTACGATACTAACAACTATGCCTCAAATCAACAAAGATTAATCCTTCAGCTTTCAGCTTCAGGTATCCAAAGATGAATCATTCCCTTCACAGAAATCTTTTGGTGTTTTCAACATCCAGTTTTATCAGGTCCGAAAGATTCGATAGAGAAAATGAAGGAAATCCTACAACACTTCAGGGTGAAGTGTAACAAACTTAATCCATCTCATCATCAGCCCGGGTTTTCATAAAGAGAATGCATACATGAATGCTGCTATGATCACAATATCTTCTAAATGAGTCCAAAAGATTCCTTGAAATATGCCTGATTTCGACCCGAGGTCCCACCAATGGTAAAGAGGAGAAAACTTTTCACTAATCACTTATCTTAAAACAGCAACTTCAATCCCTGCTTGGAAAGATTCTACAATTGCATCTTTGATCAGCTTTCTTGCATTAGTACAACAATCGGAGGCCTTGAGATTTCTGAGTGTCATTTCTGAAGCACACAAGAAGCAATTACTTGGAGACATTAGTACTAGAGAGCTGGAACATCTTTCTAAATGTGTAGAACTTGAAAGTAAGTAAAATGAGCTAGATCTTCAACAAACTATTTTATATATTCAATGCATTACATGATAACTAACAAACTTCGTTTTTGTTTCATTTTAGTAAGTTAAAGTACATCTCTCTAGCAAATATTTGCATTCCGAAATTATTTCTGAGAAATCTATATATAGTGTGCTTGAACATCAGAACTCCTCTTCCCCTCTCAACATGCACAAACTCAGCAGATTTAAGGTCGGAATTTTCGCTATATGCCATCATAGTTTAAGAGAGAATTTGTACAGTTTTTCTATAACTCAGCAAATTGTCCTGGCACGCAAGAAGAGCGTGTTTCTTTATCTTGCTTGGGACAGCTGAATAGCTTCTTGGTCTTGGGTGGATTCATCAGCCCAAAGAAACTGGTGGGAGTGGGACACGAGGGAGAATTCCTGATTTCTCACTTCTTCAAGCTTCTCCCATTCTGACCATCTTTCAGTTAACCCGACACCCTGCAGCATGTTCACGACTTCTGCCATTCTTGGACGATCTTCGGGAGAACCCTGAGTGCAAAGCAATGCCACCTGGAGGATTGTCTCTACTTCTTTAGCATTATAACTATTCAAGTTCCGATCCACAATGTCCTCTATCCGTTTCTCTCTCAGCAACTTTTTGGTCTGCAGGAAATGAAGAGATTAGCCCAGTAATGAAAGAGAAAAAAGACCTTAGAGCTACAAATAAATAGAATTGGTAATACTCATGATGCCAAAAATCATCAGCAATATGAACGCGCCTTTGGATTTATAAAAAAGAGCACTTGAATAACATATAACTCACATGATCAAGCAGTAGAACATCCTCCTCTTCCTCGAGCCGAGAGAAATCTATGGCGCGTTGACCAGATACAAGTTCCAGAAGAGTAATCCCATATCCAAACACATCTGTCTTCTCTGATGACTTTCCAGTTGACAAATATTCAGGGGCGATGTGTCCCATGGTTCCACGAACCTGAGTCGTAATATGAGTCAGTCGGTTATCCACTAACTTTGCTAGCCCAAAATCTCCAAGAACAGCCTCAAAGTCATCATCAAGAAGGATATTTGCAGCCTTTAAATCGCGATGAATGATTTTTGGATTGCAATGTTCGTGCAAGTACTCCAAGCCATGAGCAGTACCAAAAGCTATCCGCTTTCGAGTAGGCCAGTCCAAACCTTTCTCTCCAGGTTTCAGTTCTATCATGAGCCACAAACAAGTGTTTAATCATCACTGAAGATAAGGATAACATTCATAGATCGTGATGACATAAAATAGCTAGTAACAAAAATATCAACATGGAGAAAAATGTAAAACCAAGACAACCTGGAAAGGAGAGATTGGAATTGAAAATTACCCTTGAATCTATAACTGCCAGTTTTCCTTCTTATTTCTTGATATAGTAATCATAATCAAACTGGCTGCATGCTGTATCGGAAATCCATACAGAAGATATCAGCATGGCAGCCTTTATTTTTTATTTTCAGTGTAGCACATGGTAATATCTGATGATGTTTCTTTCTTCCAAAAAGTTTTGTATTCCTTTCCAGAAAGAACTAAACTCAAAGTCCTGTTTTGAAGTTATCCCACATCTTTGAAGGTTTTAAAGGAAAATTTCATTTCTGAGTCAAGCAATACACCAAGAATGTTCTCGGCCGCTTACCTAGTTATTTTTTTCATTCTATGATCGGGAAGATGGAAACTCTTTAGTTTAGGACCAGGTGATCCTTGGATATCCAAACAAGCTTAAGGCAAGGCATTATAAAATTTTAGATCCATGATTATATTTTATCATTCCAGATGAAAAGAGCCAACTTGTAGTTCATTTCAACAAACCTCGATAGAAATTTCCAAACTTAAAATCTGCTAGCTCAAACCCTTACAGATAAGAAATAGATCAACTTAGTTCATAATCAAAGCATGTACGACACATTGGAAGCCACAGAAATTAGCATTAGTAGGTGACACAGATACTTTAAATTTAGCAGAAGCTGCAGAGCACAAAATAAAAGCAAAAGAGTAATTCTCAATAACCTTTGTATTTTCTGTATGCATTGTCAACGATCATTCATCTATGAATGGTAAAGATTTCTCCATCCATCTGAGATGGAAATGATTCAATTAAAGGTACTTATCAACTTTCTTACCTTTTGTTTCCTATCCTAACGAGTGATTTTTTTTCTGAAAGTTTTTCTCTCACTTTTCTTTTTCATATTGGTTGAATAGCAGCTCGTCCATCGTCTTTTTTTTAAAAAAAAAAAAAGCAGCTCTTCCATCGTTCTTTTCCAGTGGTCATTGATAAAATGGGAGGTCGTTTTGTGCATCCTAGCAGTAATATCTAAGGCTACTGAGCCCACCAATCCGAAAAAAATGCGATAAATTGAGAGAACATGCTGTTGAAACTCCAAAGGTTTGTATAAAAGTAAGCTGACGAGAACCAACCCTATACGGTTCCATCTAACAAGGAAATGTTCAAGCTAGAGAATCAGGATACACACATATCCATCTCACTTGAAAAAGCTCGAGCAGGGAAAAAAAAAATGAGGAGGAGCACAGGTAGTTATCTTCATCACAAGAAAAGTCCTACAAATTTGTATGTGCAATTCTGCAGAAATCAGGTTGCTAAAACTTCCACGGAATATAAAGTTACAAACAGTATCATTACGTAGTATCAGTCATAATTACATAAATTTTTCTAAAACCATTAAATGGACAGGCAAGGTAATCCATCAAAGATATGAAAACTGTAAGACTATAAGATTAATTACCTCTTAACCGATAAGCAACGCTGAGGTTTTGCATGAACGGATAAACAAGAATTCTCTCCGATGAGGTGGTACAGAATCCAATCAATCGAAGCAGATTCTTGTGAACTGCAACACTTATTAATTGAACCTCCCTGAGAAATGCAGCCTCTCCACCAGGATTGTGATAATCACTGAGACGTTTCACAGCAACTTTTGTGTTATCTGGTAGAAACCCCTTATAAACTTTTCCAAATCCTCCTTGTCCAATAACGTTGGCCTCATTGAAGTTTTCGGTTGCCATCTGGATCTCACGCCAAGAGAATCTCTGCAGCTGTCCAAATGAAATTTTGCTGTCATCTTCACCTGAAGGATAATACAAATAGGCAAATGCACAAGATTTTGTCAGCTTCCAAGTAAAAGTTCTAATTAGATGAAGACATACATTTACTTTCAGCAGTCAAATTTACAGAATTCAAGAATCCAAAAACCAGTTCATGTGCATTAAATGGCATTGCTTCTAGTTTGCCCTAGAGGACATGGTTTGTGAAAAAATCATACGTTCAAGAGATACTTTCATCTTATGGCTAGCTTGCATGGAGAAATTATTTAGCACATCAGTCAGGTTCAATTAAGCTAAAATGCATTATCTCAATTGTGAACAAGCTTTCTCTGGTCTAGTATACAATCATACAAGATCCTGATCACTTGACTTTTAATAGCAGATGTTATCCCCAGTGTCTAGAAACCTTGCTTAGAAATCACCAATACTTCAATACTACCTAATGGATACTGTATGGACCCTAACTCATGCTAAAGTGTAATAGATACACCGAGACAAGAGTAGAGAGCAGTTTCTGAAGAAATGAATGACCAATGGAAATGCAAAACCTACCTTCCACATCAACAAATACTTCACGTTTTGGATTCCGTACTTTATGATACCAGTGAAGAAGAGCGGCGCCAACCACCAGAAGAACAAATGTACCACAAGCGACACCAGTTATAATAACCTCAACTCTCCTCTTTTTGCTGGAAACTGTAGAAAATACAGAAAATTTTCCATCGGGTCACTGTTTGTAGATAACCTAAGCATGTTTAGTTCTAAGAAGCAATTGGTGTTACCTGCAACCAAGGAACTTGAAACGCAAGGTTGCTGGAATGCTTCTCCGCATGTAAGGTGTGTGTCTGAGAAACTTGATGCCACACATAAGAATATTCAAATCCATTGTTGGCAAATGAACAAAGCATCAGAGGTAATAATCGCAAACAAAATATGCATTGGAAGTACAGAAGAATAGGCATATGAAACTTACTTGAACATTGGTAGTGAAAACAGTTGTACTGGAACCTTTCCACTTAGATCATTAGAGGAAAGATCCCTATAAATCATTTAGCTGCAGTGAGTAGTGTGTTGGATAAAAGACCCTAAAAGTACTTTAGATTGAACTTATAGAAGTGTAAACAATTTCTTACAGTTGCATCAAGCTAGAGATACCAGCAAGTGAATCAGGAATAGATCCGCTTAAGTTGTTCTCCTTCACTACCCTGATGCCAAATAGAGACTCTACCTTCAGTAAGTCTTTCAGCAGAAAATATTTACAACTGTAGTAAGTATAAATGGTTGATTCATGCTGAGTAATGCTTACAACTTACAAGTGTTTCAGGTTTGTAAGTTGGCCCCAGGTAGTTGGTATTGGACCAGTAAATTTGTTTTTGGCAAGATTAAGATTCTGTAAGTGCAGCATGCTGCCAAGATAATCAGGCAGGTCACCAGATAGATCATTGTCATGCAAATCCCTGTAGGTTTAAGGCACACAATCAGAAGACGTAATCTGCACCTGAATGTTTCTCAGTCATTCATAAAGTGACCATGAACAAAAAGATTAAAGCAGCACGTCAGTGTGCTTAACTTTGAAAAAAGATTATTTGTTTATCTCAACTCAAAGATAATGTGAGCCACTTAAAATGCTTACTAAAGTTTGATAATTAGCAGTTATGGCGTTCAAATTGTAATTGATTCTTTCTCCGTTTTTCTTGTATTGCATAACTTTATAACGAGAATGGATAGAAAATTCTAATAATGCACTACTAAACAGACAAAATTGAGGCCTGCAAGATAAGCGCAGTAAACCTTTTGCAGAATTTGCAAAACTGACACCATTATTTTCAGGAGAAGAAGTTACTTGAGAACTAGCAGGGAAAAGAAAAAAACTCCGTGAATCATCATTCGAGTGCAAAACTTACAAGTTAACCAGAAACTTTAATTTGGTAATCGCTGGAGAAAGAGTTCCAGAAAATCCATTAGAAGCTAGGTTCCTGGAAATTGACACATTCATCAATAAATGGACAAACATGTACAAAATTAGGTAAGACAATCAAGGAAGTATCAGTTGAATTTCTTTGGGTTATTCACACCAATTGAACTAGTAGAAGAGAAAAAGATAACAGATCATTATATTCTGAAGACAAACTTACAAGGATACGACATTTCCATTTATGCATGTAACATTAGACCAACTGAAACAAGGGCTCACAAAATAATAATTCCAGTTAAGTCTGTGATTGGAATCATTCAGAGCTGTTAAGAACTCCATTAAAGCTTCACCTGAAAATTCATCACGTGATGTGCAATAAATTTCCCGAGCAAGAATAACGACAGCAACATGGTCATCACTTTGATACAATTGACAACAATGAACTTTCCATTATTTATGTAGTAACTAAGAAAACTTCCCATTGAATATTGATGCAATCGAAGACAAACATAGGAACATTTCTTAAGTATTTCGGAGCATTTGATTGAACCAATGCTGCCTTTTGTCTACGGTCTCATATTTGGTTAAATGTTGACATGCAATACGAGTGGCAGTACATTTCTTATCAAAAACCATTAGAGATATTTATCTAAGTTCATTTCAACTATTCAATTCGGTCAAGAACTTTTTAAGTTGAAAGTCTAATTAGCAGGAGCATGCTATAGCTTCAAGAGGTCATCATTCCAGTATTCATTTACTGTTTCATACAAGATGAGCAGATGATTTATGTGTATAGGCATATGCTCTGAGCAATATGCTGGGGATCCAACATTTGATGCTTAAAAAGCATAATGTCATTAAGGAAATTAACTCTACTGACTTAACTAGTATAGTCGTAATCACAAACAATACGGCACAATTAAAGTTCTAGCTAAAAGTAGATACATTCATACCTTCAACATCAGGTTTATTAGATGAATAGCTTCCTGAAGAGAAAAGTAGAAGCATTATTAAAAAAACCAAACACTCTAAATGAAATCGCCCATGGTAAGAGGTGCTACTGATGTAATTTCCGCTAGCTTCCATAGGAGACAACAATGGACCTTTGTCTCTCTTCGGATGATCTACTTGAGAGAGAAACAACGCAGAAGGTAAGAGCGCGTGACATTAGATAGTCACAATATAAGAACTTGAAAAGAAGAAGAAAAAGACATGTGGAAACACCTATGAGGATCAGCTACCGAAACAGACATAATTCTAAAGCAAATAACTATGATGCTTCATGAGAACAACTAGTTAAAGGACCTTTTGCCTCACAGCACTCCGGTACAGTACTCCAGCTTAGGTCTAAAACAGAAATGGATGTCTTGTGTCATCCAATGTACTATACATGCTTTTGGTAATCTTTCTTCAATGACAATATTCATAGGATTAAGTTGATTGGGCCTTTTAGGTGCATACTACGAACTGATGAAACATCTTATCAGCAGAATTGATTAGACAATCCACAATTCTTTGCAATAGCATTTCTGGTGCCAGTAGGACAATCTGCAGAAAAATAAACCAATATCTACACCATGTGGGAAACGGAAATCTTGGTAGTTCATATCCTGCAATGCATTGCCCCCACTGAATAGACAAGACCGATGAACACTTGACAAATTAGAGCCTAGCATCAAGCTCATATCTGACAACCCTATATGAAATTGATTTTGTCATTGTCCTCCATAACCATATTTTTTTTCCCTTTGAATAATTCCTTTTTGAGGTTAGATGGGAGTTAAAAAGCCCTACTTTTAATAACTTCCTATTAGAATGCAGCAGAATTGAGTAGCCATTTGCAGTCAACCATCTCGAGTTAAATTAGCTTTAGTTTTATCCACCTTCACAAAAGATGACCTTACATTCAACATTTTCCTTTCTGCTTTCCGCTTGTTTAAAGTAAAAATTATAGAATACAATCATGGCTATGAAATAAACAGGACAGAAAAAAAAGGTACAAACGCGGTACAAAATAAACGATTTTCTGCTACTACTTAATCCCTCAAGTCGATCCCATCCAAGAGGGGAAAATAAGAGAAAACAACACTAAATGAAGAAGAATTCAGTGCTCTCTGCAGAATATTAATTTATCTTCCCATTCATTCGTAAGGAACCTAATCGAATGGTAAAGTACTATTTAAAATAACTTAAAAACTGTTTCTTTTTCTTTTTATTCGGTTTGCTTTCTTGATCTTTTAGGCATTCAATACAAGCTAAATTAGTCTTACCATCTCAAACATTTCTGCGCTTGATCTTCTAGGTACTTGATAATAATATGTGTTACTAGCTCTTCACTATAGAACTTTTTAGCAAAGAAGTAGCATCCACTGATATACAGGCAAAAAGTTTCAGGGGAGAGACAAGAAGAAAAAGAGGAAAAATAAAATCTCTGAAGTTAGAAGAGCCATTTAAGATCCTCAAGTTCTCATTCCTTGTATATCATAAAGGTTGCTGATCAAGAAGCACTGAAGGGATAAAATAAGTTAAGGGGAAAAAGTTTATCAAAAGATAACCTGAGAGTGATTTGCCATTAAACCTTCTATTACACATCGAAAACACCCCATGGCGACGAATACAGCCTCTAATTCAATCAATTCTTCACAATTTGCATTGAAGTTTGTTGAGAAAATGCCATTAATACGCTTGTTCATAATCAACCACATCATATTACCATTCAGTACTCACATAGAAAGAAGTACAGAGAAGCACTGAAAGAAGGGCTAATTAACCATTCTTATATAGATAACAGCCATAGAGGACCAGCCAACAAAATCCAAGATGAGTACAGCTTTCAAAAACAAGTACGGAAATTTATTAAGTAGAATTAAAAATAATGAAGCCATAAATTAATCAATGTTCAAGAAAGCAAAGCAAGAAATTTTCTTTAAAAAAATAAGAAAAAGGATTCAATTCACATCAAAAGCAAAGCTAAACTAAAAGGTAGCTTATCCATGCCGAGAGTAAATTAAGAAGTAAATAAGGAAGAAAACAAACCTGAAGCAGCTACCATTTACTTTGCTGAGAGGATATCAAGAGTGAATGATTTTAAGTAATACATTATATATGATCATGATCATGTTAAGTAGACTGGATAAGTAAAAAGCAAAAAGGCATCACATCATCCAAAAACAAAAAAAAAAATAATCAAAAACAACAAAAATCTGGGACCTGTTTTGGATTAGTGCGTGGGAACCCACAAACCAAATTCATCACCCGAAACAAAAAAAAGCAGGAATTTTGATTACGAATTTTCAGAACACCCAAAAAAGAGGAATTCTGGCTAGTTGGGTTAGTGGAGATGTGTGTGTGTGTGTGTGTGTGGCTTTTTTGTGAAGGAGTTGAGGTGATTGGAGTGGTGAATGAATGGAATCTGACGACTACCATGCAAAATAATGCAAAAAAAAAAAATGCATTACAGTCTGATTAGTGGTTTTCTCACAGCCTTTTTTATTTATATACTTCTTTTTTTTTTCGAAAACGTGTTATTATTCTGATGCTTAGAAGCAATCAGTCAGCTCGAATCCTGTGATGTGATTATATTCCCCTCCTTCACGTAGTTCACTATACTACAGTCTCTACTTCTTTACTGTTTTCTCTCCTCTGTTTTGGAAAGGAGAATCCCTGTCGTCGACGACGGAGACCTGTCTTCACTCCGCCGGCCGGCAACAGTGGCCGGTGCAACAGAGTGTCACTTGGGAGGGCTGGCCGGAAAAAGGAATTACAGTTTTGATAGAAATTACAGTTTCTTCCTAATATGAGAGTTCATCCAGACTTGCTACTTATTCAGGTACTGTAAGAGCATCTTGTGAGTTTCTTTTTCTCCATGTCTGCTGCCCCTTCTCCCGTCGACAAGGAATTGATTCCCTCCACAAGCACTAATAAAAGTGCGATTAATTTAAAAAAAAAAAAACATAGTATTATGCTATGCTATACCCAATCAAAAATCAATTCAGTAAAATAGTGCTGATGTCAAATTATTCATAAATGTAATGATTGTGCAAAATATTTGTATTCAGATATGGAATAATTTGGTTTTTGTTAAAAGTTGCTACATCATTTTCGTTCTTCAAAATTGAAATGATAGTAGATTAGTAGCTAACCTGGTTCGCTTTCTAAAGGGAATGTCAATACCCTACATCTTTGAATACAATGTTACATGATGGGATGATTACTATTACTGTATTACAGTCCGAAATAATAGGTAAAATATCAATCAAAAATCGCCAGAATAATCAGCAGGTACCTAACAGTATCAAGCATACATGACTATGTCTTCTTCCCATCTTGAGTATTGAGGAGGCAACAATTTCTTCGAGTTCGCAAAAGTATCAAGGCAACCAACTGGTACCTCCCGAACAGGTGAATCCAAGACGTAATCTGGAATTTCTACTAGTGTTTCTTCCAAAAGCTCTTTAACTGTCTGTACGATACAAATTAACCATGTCAACAAGAGGAAAAAGGCATGAAACTATTTGCTTCATATTCTTTATCGAATGTAAACCTTAGTCACATACAAACACAGGAGTGCCAAGTAACTGGCCAAAGTTGATAAACCAAATATTGGGTTTGTCAACATTACTGCATGTTAGAACCCAAAAAGTGGACCCGTTACCCTATAAATTTCAAAGTCAAAATAGATTTTCAGCAACACCGGCTCAGAATCTTTGTATTTCGCTATAAGCTAACATTGAAGAGAACTGTTTGCCCATATGAAGAAGAGTTATAACACCACTTCAACACTGTATTTTTGCTCTCCTCTACATCTAACAAATGCTATAATGAAACTCCATCCAAAATAAGAGTCTTATAACATACATGGACAACTTATTATGTAAAGAGTTGAAAGAGCATAAAGATCAAAGAAGGACTGAGATCCTCAGAGCATTCAACTGGTATAAATGCGTACCTAAGACGAACAACCAGTATGACCCATTTCATGCTTCAAAAACACAACTATTTTAGGTGGAACATATAGAGTGCTAATTTTGATAGCTGTAAGCTACTATTGGACCAGAGCACATCTTTGGTGCCGAGAAGGTGTCCCATTCAGGAATCTATTATCTACCTAGCAGAATGATTTACCTTTCTAGTTTTTTTTTTTTTTTTCCTTTTAAATTCTTTTGTACCTGAAGGGTGGCAATGGAAGTCAGACTAGGAGAAAGATATTTCTAGGTGACGCATCAAATCATTTGGCAGAACAGCTCTAGCACATACAAGAGTTTCAGAATACATACTTCCAAGCATAAAAATGGCACATTAACCCAGAAAAGGGAGTAACAGATACACAGCAATTCTGGATAGTTATTGCCCTTAGAATATGGGGATGAAAGAATAATAATAATAATAATAATAATAGTCATTTACAGTGCACACAAGTGCATATTTATACAAGACAGTGGAGATGTAAGAACTGGACAATAAAAACGAAGTTTTTCAACATACAAAGAAGTGGAAATTTCACACTAAATTTACGAAACACTGAGATATAAGCAATACTTCCAAGTGAATACGTACCTTGCAGTATTGAAATGCAGAATCAACTTTGCGTTTCCAAAGGGCACTTCTGGGCTCAGAATGAAATAGACCAAGCAAAGGCTACAATAGAGAGAATGTGGTATTGAGACCAAAACATCTAGTTACAGGAAGCATATGTTTCCATCATACAATCATGTTATCGATAATACAACTAGATCAACCTATCTAGATCTCTTCACGAAATAGAACCAATCACATTAGGCAGCATAACTTCCCATGAAAAGCATGCAAGAATTGACTGCATTGGATTATCTTTAACTTCATTCACTTAATGAAAGAATTATTCGATGGATAGAGTGTTTCACAATGCAGCTTAAAAATCGAAGGCAACACGACAGATTTGCCAATAATTATGAAAGCAGCAGGAGGTGGATTCAAGTGAGGGAGAATTAAGAACTCTATAAACTGTTAAATAAAAGAAATAGTTCAAGTAAAAGGTTGATTCCTGTTTATTTTAGACCATATAAACCACAATTAAATTATTAAGTAAGCTGACTCCAATACATGACTCATGTGATTATTCGCCAACCAAACAAGAGGAAATTTTAGAAAGGACCATATTGATCACTCAATTCATTCTCTATGAGCTTTGGAATAGTTAATGCAAATAGTCAAATGTGAATAAATTATCAACAGAAAGTCCCAAAAGAAATTGAAAAACTAGAGGCTCCAATTAATTACAGAACAGATAGACAAATCCCCTGTCAAAAAGTAAGCACAAACTAATACAACTTCTAAGTTTTAGATGTCATTATTGCTAATTGAGCTACACAAGCTGGCAAATGTTGGATTGGATTACTTTAAACTAGCTCAATATCAGTTTCTACCAGGGAGCATAATTTGAACAAGGTTCTTGCCTTGCATAGGAGAGTATGAAACATGAGCCTCATTTGGACATTAAACTAATGATAATGACAGCTTAAAGCTTAAACTTGTTCAGTAATTTTAAAGGCACTAGCTAAATCCTGATTAGTTAAGGAAACTACTGTTTGCATTCAGGTTATATCAATTCCCACTTCCTATTATTGCTCAGAAGGATAAATTAGGACAATCAACGGACCATAATTGTAATCTACAATCTGAAGGATTCGCATGGTTATTTTAATAGCACAATTCTTATCGTCAAGTAAATACATCAAAACCGAAACAAATACAGTCCTCAAGATCCAATGCCTTACATTTCCTCCACAAAGCAACATTAAAGGGGAAGGAATCTTGGACGGTACCCAATTTTTCCCAAAATCTCATTCTGTCCTCATGCAGCTATTCACTTTTATCAAGAAAAACAATATTAAGTCATGCGGTTTAACGAACTACAACGGAAGCAAGACCCTTTCCGTTTCTTGCCCATTAAGGTGTAGGAGAGAAGCATTGCATCACAAATCTCTCATCTTCTTGGGGACAATAGAAAGTTATCTCTTAATTTGCACTGGGAAATATCATATGAGTGACCTCGCCATACTTCAAATATGAAAATATAAGAGACCCCAAATCAAGCGTGAAGGCCAGTCAAAAAATTTTTGAAACTTTCAGATTCAGTAACAAACACATTGTAATAACTCTAGCGGAGGTAATTTACTCTCAATGTGAAAAAGATATATTGCCTCACAAGTGTAATAACTCTTAAGTTTTACAATTATATTCCACTCGCGTTCAAATGGTCATGCAGAACACAGTTCTTTTTTCAGAAAGTGGAAATAAACATTTGCAGATGGCTCAGCAGACAAGATATGGTCGAGCACACGAGATATAGCAAACAAACATTTGCAGATGAATCAGCCATCCATATGGGATTGAAAATCTCGGGAAACAAGAAATGGATTGCGATGTGTCTTTCAATAGGGAAATAGAGATCCAAAAACAAGCAGAAGAAACCACAGCTTAATAAGCACCCATCATGCCAACAGACACATTTCTCTTGCAATATAGAAATGAAGAAATTTAAACTAAATAAATCGCCAACCCATACCTTAACAACATCACGAAGCGAGGGTCTATTGTCGTATTTTCCAAGCACAGAATCACCATACACCTGATACTTCTCAAGGACCTAGGCGGAAAAGATGGAAAAGGTAAAAGAAAATATATCGCCAGCTAAAGAATAGTAATTGGGCAAAGGAATTTTGCATAAATAAATTGTAGAACCTGACGCCTGGTTAAACTACTGTGCGGTTCACCATATACTGCACTGTCTACATTACCCAAAGTTTGCCATGGACTGCAACAGTAGATATTGTTTCAGTCAACAAGAAAAATGGACTACGTAGAAACCAGATGGAGGGGGCTGGAATGTAGCATTTCATTCAAGAATAAGAAAAGACATTTTCTTTACAGATAATGATATAAACCATGCACATGGTTATTCCCACATTATGAAGAGAAAAAAATGCTTGAAAATGATTTGCAATGATATCAGAGGTATATGTTATTTGACAACAATGTATTGTCTGTAACTTTCCCAAATATATTGTATGAAGCTAAAACAAGAAGATACAGTAACAATTGCAACTTCCATTGTAATGATACACTATGTTTCTCATGCCTCCCAATTTCCACCCATCGGAACCAACCTCTAAGCTTTCTCCCTCCATACCATAATAATAGTCCAATTTTCTGCAACTAAAATACATGGACGCACGACTGCTATTTCAGGAGAGAAAAGAGCAATAGTTCTCATACAAGAAATTTAAAGCAGGAAATTACTCGGGTATAGGAAAACTTGTTTATAATATTGTCTAATGTATCAACCTATTATTTGATGGAGAACTTCCCAAAATAAATATCTTCATAGTAATAGGCAAACTACAAAGAACAATCAAAGGTAGGCTAATCATTGATAATATGCAATGTGAAGCCTTTTATTTATCACCACCTCCCCCCCCAAACAAACCCCCCCTTATTTCTATCTAAGGTTTCCCATGAGCAAGAAAACTCAATTATTTGGGGAAGAAAACAGAGAAGAGGATTCTTTGTCTGGAAGCAGAATGCGCTACTCATTCCCCTCGGCACCTGAGCGCAACAAATATTTTTTCAAAAGAAATTATAATTTAAAAGAGCAGATGAAGTTATCTTGCTGACTAAGCACATTCCAATTGCGGAGATTTTTGTAAAGTTTAATAATCATCATTCCAGAAATAGAACATTTAAAATGAAAGAAATATCAGCATAAATGAACTAAATGTTCATGTTTGGAAAAAATATTCATACTTGTTATAGGCTGCACGACCAAGCATTACGCCATGAGCACCTTCTGCTATTGCTGCATTCACCTAAAAAAGGTTAAACAATGAATGATGTCATCTCTTAATGTTTGAATCTTTCATTTAACCTTGAACTCAAGAATAATGAAAGTCAAAGCCATTTCAAGTCCCATCATAGTTTAAAAAACAAATATTCATTGACCCACCGCTGGAAAGATTACTTGATTGATGGACCCGCTAATTGGAAGTTTATTTGGCCCACCAATTGGAAGCTTATTTGGCTTTTAGAATGAGAGGGAAGCATCAAGGAAAGTTTAGTGCTTCGCTCAAAATATGAACTGTCATTGTTTGCTGCCGTTACCGTTCATATCAAAGTTAGCAATCAGTAAGTACCATTTCACTTTGACTCACACAGAAGCCATAGAAATCAGATTTTGGAGACACGGCTTTAGTTCTATCAAACGGCATATCTTTATCTTCTTAAGAGAGGGTCTAGTTTTCTTGAACACGTCCTTTTAGTTATATATCATAGGTTTTTACAAGTGACGCTTTGTTTCCATAAATGCAGCACCTTAGTTGTTGGAAGTGCACTAGTTTAGTAAAAGTGAGAACGAATGGGTAGATACAATACATTAAATGATCTTGATTTAAGGGCTTCGTTGAATAGGAAATGTATCGTTGTCATTTAATTCTAATGACTACGAATAACCATAGAGAAATACTATGTACTCCGATAATTAGCATAAACTGCGTGGCACTAATCAACATAATTTGAAGAAATGAATCACTCTTATCACATTCTAGGAATAATTGCTGTCCACTTTCTTAAGTTATTTTTGTTCACACTTGTCACAGATTTTTATCTTCTTAAGTGTTGGCATTAGCACAGAATTTTGTGTCTTGCATCCCTATTATCAATTGCTTACCATAGATTTAGCACGGAAATCAGAAAAACCCCTTTCTTCTGGATTCAGCACCATACTATAGCAACAAGTAACATGCACTAAAAGTGAAGATGAGGGGGGGTGCTGAAACTTGATCTTGATAAGTTGGGTTTCATGTCAATAACCTAGCAACTAGTAAAAGGCACAGTCAAGTGGCATAAGGTCCCAAAAAGCACCCTTATCACCCCACCACTTCTTGGTGATCCTTCCACTTCTGGGAACTTTTTTCCTATTAAAAGAACCCTTATCTACAGATGCACAAGCACTAGCTAGGTTACATTCAGTCACAAAGACAACTAAAACAACCAGCTTCAACCCATATTAGTAACTCCAATTCCTCAGGCATACACGTTGCTTCAAATAATGGTGACATATTCGATTTTTCGGGACTACAACAATGGATTGATGGACTTGAGGAAACACATTATGACGGGTTGAGGGTTATACGCAACGTAGATCTGGAAAAATAATTAGATGATAAAATTAATGAACTCCCACCAAAATTCATCAGCACTAATGCTTGATAACACATAACACGTGTCACTTTTCGATGGTAATTTACATGACTAATGCTTTCGAGACCTTTGACATGTCATATCCTTCAGGTTCAAAATCACAATAGATATATGGGATAAATGGTAAAGGGGCAAAAGAAATTTAGAAAGATAAAAACCAAAATATGAAAATTCAGAAACCAAAGAGAAATACAATCCTTGAGACATAAATCCTACTTGCATAACAGGCCAAACATCATCCTTGTTTGATGGAACATACACTAAACTTTGATGTCAATGTCAATTAAGCAATCAATACCAAAGAGACCACAAAGTACTGCCATGAGTTCATAGCATTGAAGTGCCTAAAAAACTATAAAGTTTGAAGCAGGGCCCATTTCTCAAAATAAGTTATGATGCATCTATTTTAGAGACTCTTTACCCACAGTTTGTTGGCCATAAATTTCGAAAACCTTGAAATCTAAACCACAAAGCTGAAATACTTTAAATATACTCACATTTCCAATTTATAAGGAAAGAATAGAATTTACCTCGCCAACCGTGTTTATCCCTCCATTAATAGTAAATCGTAGATCAGGAAAATCACGCAACAGAGCATAGTAGTACTCATATCTGCATGACCAAAATTGGTAGAAGGTTAACAACGCTTCCAGTCAACCACAGCATCCAAAAGGCACCCCAAAAGTTCATTAAATGCTAAATAAAGATCAAACTTAAGCTACCACAACAAAAACGAAGCGACTAAACTAACACCAGTAATATACATACTTCAATGGAGGAATTTTTCTATTTTCAGCAGGGCTAAGTCCATTCAGCAATGCTTTTCGGGAGTGTATAATGAAATGCCTGGTTGGTGATTGTGAAGAAACCTTGTATATAAAATCGCCTAAAATTTATAAGAGAAGGTCAGGAGAAATCTTACAACAACATATCCAGTATGTTCAGGAAAAAATTGCTGATAGAAACTGTAAAAGGTCAAAAAGGAAGTGAATTTGTACAAAACATTACCACAAACATCCAAACTAAGCAGTCAAATTTTATATATATCTTTAACTAATTAGATTCCTTCGTGACGTCTTTCATAGTAAAAGCTTTATCAACCACACTCTCATCTCCATTTAACCATTCCTTATTTTCAATTAATCCATTAGATTAACAATTCAATGTTTACGTAATCACCTAAATGATTTTCCTTACCCACAAACATGTAATCCACCTTGAACCCGAGATACCAGATTTTCCTAAATCTTCCCTCACATAATTCAGTGTACTGTCCCAAACTAAAGTCATGTTTGATGGTATCGCCAAAAGTTTGCAGGCAGATATGAAAGTTCTTTGCACTCCAACGGAAAGGAATACAATTGCTTATTCCGAAAGTTCTAAACAAGGGTTTTCATTTTCATTTATCAAAAAATTTTAGAAGCTGCAAATCTGCCCCATGAAAGGACTAGATTGGATTCCACACAATTCTTAATAACTTTACCAGTGTTGGGGCCAAAAAATATTACTAAATCAACAGCCCATATCTTGTGAAGCAAGGATATACATATAGCTACAGGTCCCCTTTCCCATAAGGAACTCTTCCTAACTAAAGCATCAGCCAACGAGTTGATTTTAAAATTTTTTTATATTAGGTTATTCTAAGAAGTCACTGTCTATTAGGTTATTCTAAGAGAAAATCTTCTTAACAAAACTTACAAAGCTCGTTGTATGAGTCATGGTCATCAACACCTATTCGGCACTTGACACTCACGGGAACATCTGTATTTGCAGCGATTACTGACATGGCTTGAGCAACAAACTTTCCTTGTAAAGAAGACATGTCAAGATCACAAAATCAGAGTCTATTCAGGAATAGATCAGACTCAAATCACAATTCAACGAACCATGAATCGTACCTTGGGATCTAGCATGAGGCGTACACCAAAACAGCCATGTCCAGCTACTCTTGGACTGGGACATCCACAACTGACAGAAAAGTTTTTGGAATCTCAGTTCAAAAATTCACAAAGTAGGCAAATCAAGAGTTGATCTATAGCACAAGAAAACAAACTTGAAATTGATTTCATCATATCCATAGGAATTTGCAAGTTGAGTTGCCTTTCCAATGTTTTCCAAATTACTTCCTCCAATCTGAAGCACAATTGGATGCTGCTCCGGTCCAAATGCCAAAAATCTGTCCTGAAATATCCCCAGAAAATACACATAAATCTTACCTCTGAAAACTTATCATTGGATTCAAATAGAAGCTAAGTCAGTCCTAACTTCCCTACCGATAAGGATAAAAAGACCACAAATTGACTGCAGAAATATTCTAAGATCAAAACCAACAAACAAACAAGATATCTTATCATATACAATTCCATATGGACATCTTGTATTACCTTCAGCATATTACCTTCAGAAAATAAGTTTGAAGTCAAAAACCCACAATTTGCAAGAGACTGATTAGCTACTTAACGATGTTTTCAAAGAAACAAATTCAGAATGTACCACAGATAAGTCTCAGCAAATTATAAAACAAAGAGCAGCAGCAACTAGAATGATATAAAATCTGCACCTCTACAACTAGTTCTCAGCTTATGGCAATGAAGTCCTACTATGCAGGAAAAGGTAGAGGGGGAAAAAGTTTACCAAATTTCCTTTCTGAAAGACAATAGTCTCTGCAGCAAGCATTTCTGTGTACAACCACGCACGTTTTGAGATAAGTCGGGCCAAAGTCCTATAGTTGTTATCTGTCCATTCCATCATTGGTGCCACACTGAAAAAACATAACCATTTATAGGGTAGAGAAACTTTTAGTCGTAGGAAGTCACATATGAGAATGAATTGCAGTAAGAACAAAGGATTTAATGAGATAAAAGAAAAAAAATGAGCTTATCAGATTCAAAACAGGCACCTGAACCAAGGGGGATGATAGCGCAGGGACACCATTATAGGTCTACTACAAAACTGAATCCTTCGCAAGTGTTTCTGAATCCTTAATTTTGAGGAATTCCCATAAAACGAACTTGGTAATAATCTGCCGTGGTTTTTCAAGACACAACAGAAGGGATTCAAAGAAGCAATTAGTGGATGTCCAGAATACTTCATCATTCATCTGAATGGAGTCTAGGGGTGTCAATTGACACGACCCGAAGCCGGTTTAGGGTTGAGCTCTGCCGGGTTCGTGTCAAAATCGGTCAAACCCGTGAACACATTTACAAAACAAATCGACCCGCTATGACCCGTTTGACCTCAAATTCAAATTAACTAATTTATTAATTTTGAGGCTTTATTAGATAATCTATAGTACTTAATTAAAGCAGCAAACGAAAAGGACATGTGTCAGCACTACAATGAAAATTTTTCTGCTAAAATTCATTTTCAGTACAAAATCATTTTTGACAAGTGACACTCTAACTAATCAGAAAAAAAACGATGGAATAGATAAATACATAAATCCCTTAATTATAGCTACATAAAAATCTCTTAATTATATGTATATACTAATCTTTTAAAACAACAATATTTAATTAATAAGATCAAATGTAAGGAAATCCCCTTAAATCAAGTAAAACACAATAATGTCTTCCCAATCTCCAATTTCAAAGAATCTCTTCCATTCCGCTCCTCTCTCACACCCGAGCCTTTAAATCAATTACTTAAAATCTGACATCAATTATCAATCCATCTCTTTCTACAAAAAAGACAAAATAAGCTGTTATGAAAGAAATTTGATTTTTTAAGGATGATTTTTTTTTTATTCTTCTGTTGTAGATATTGGTTTATGATTTATGTAAACCCGGGCATAAGTTAACTGTTGTAAATTAAATGTTATAAATTTGGGCATAGATTTATGTATAATAACTAACTTTCTGTCTTTTCAATCAATTTTTTATTCTTTTATTTTTTTTATTCTTTTAAGAATGATTCGTATTTTTATTTAATCGATTTAAAAATACAAGCGGCACTCCGGGCATTCGCCCGGGACAAGCATCTAGTAATTATTAAAAAGATACCATCTAAACCTAGTATATGTGTCATTTATAATAGTTTATTTTTTAATTCTAATCATCTGATACAACCGCCACCCTTTTGTTCTTTCAATTTTCAACGGTCAGCGTGCCCTCTTTGTCTTCTCCATTTCTTATTAAATATGTGTTATCTCTAAAATTACCATCAGTTTCTCCTTCCAGACTAAAGGTAAAGGATTACGGATTAGACTTATGATGCTTTACTTAATTAGTCATTTATAAACTCGTAGTTTACGTTTGTAATCTTGGTTTGCAATTTCGCATGCATCGATTTTGCCTTTTTTTGGATTATTATACTTGTTGCTTGATTTTTTTATATATGTTTAATGAATTATTATAATAAAAAGGGGATTTTATTTGAGATCTCACTACTTTTGTGTTCTCCTGTTTAAAAAAAATAAATAAAACTTCTTATGATCACCTTCTGATGGATCTTGTTTGGTTTTTTTTCCTGCTCGTTAGGCTACGGGTAGTATGATTTGTTTGCTTGTTTTTTGGGGTCTACGTCTTGATTTTTTTTTTTTTTTTTTTGCAGCTGGTTAGTTTATTTATTATATTTATTTATTTTCTGGTTACGAGTGATTTCTTAGGTTTTTTTTTTTTGGGGGGTGGGGGGTGCTGCTACGGGCAGTATGATTTGTTTGTTAGTTTTTTGGGGTTTACGGGTCTTCAATTTTTTTTTTTTTGTGGTTACGAGTGATATTTGTTAGGGTTTTTTGTGTGTGGGTGGGGGGGCTACGGGTATGATTTGTTTTTTTTTTTTTGATGTCTAAGGGTCTTGATTTTTTTTGTTTGCTGCATTCAGCATCTCAATCAACAAATTTGGCCATATTTAATTATTTATAAAACATAACATCTGAAAATCTTCTAACTAGCTCGTCTCCTTATTTGAGATACAAAGATAATTATAATCATATTTTAACTAATATTCATTTTTCTTTTTTTTTTGTAGTTAAAAAAATGAAGCCCAAGAAGAAAAATATAGTTGACTTTGATGATGATGGTGATGATGATGACCTCGACATGACCATTCCAGATCCAAATGGTATTCAATCAAGTTGAAGCAACCGCACCAAAAGGTGGCAAGAAAAAAAGAAGACTAATTTCTAATTTATGGAAGTACTTTGATTTGTTTGAAGCGGAACCTGGGGCGGAGTTAAAGTGTAGATATAAAAAGTGTGGGGCAATCTACTCTGCTGAAAGTAAGTATAGTACTGGAAATCACATATAGAAATGTGTTAAAATGACAACCAAAGATATTGGCCAATTTATTCTCTCTGTGGAACAAGGTGCACTACTTTCTACTCGAAACCCACAGTTTTAGCAAGAAAAATTTAGAGAATCGTTAGTGTAAGCTATAATTAGACATGACTTACCATTTACTTTCGTAGAATATGAGGGCATTAGAGACCTGCTTAAGTATTTGGAACCGAAAGTTACAGGAATACTGCTAGAATGAATGCGAAAAAGAAGCATTCTTCTCAAATTAGTAGGCTCCGAGATGAGTTAAGTTCATGTCTTAGTCGAATTTTTTTAACTTCTGATGGTTACTTGAGTTTGACTGCACATTATATTGATTGCGATTGGGTGTTGCATAAGAAACTTCAAAATTCTTATATGCCTCTTCCTTATAATGGCGTATCTTTAGTTGAAAAAATTCACAATTTAGCAAGAAGAAATTATTTTCAATCACATTAGATAATGCATCTTCAAATGATGGTTGGGTTGAGATTCTTAAGTCTCAACTGAAACTGAAAAATGCTTTAGTGCATGATGGGGCTTTGTTTCATGTAAGATGTTGTGCACATATATTAAACTTAATTGTACAAGACGGTCTCAAGATAGTTGATGGTTCCGTTGAGGAATGTGTCAAATATATCAAGGGGTTTCAAACAGGGAAAGATAGGTTTTTTAAATGTTGTGTGCAAACTTTAATTTTTTGGTTCAAGATGTGCGTGCAAGATGGAACTCCACATATAGGATGCTTTCTTGTGCAATTTATTATTGTCTTGCCTTCTGTCAATTGTAATTAAGTGACTCTAACTTCACGAGTTGTCCAAGTTTCAAAGAATGGAAGAGAATTGAAATAATATGCAGTTTCCTTGAAGTATTTTATGATGCAACCAATGCTTTCTTAGGGTCTCTTTATCCCACAGCTAATTTGTATTTCCCTAAAGTGTTTCTTCTGCCATTAAAGTTGGTAGAGGTATGTAAAAGCTCATATGAGTTCATGAGAGACATGGGCAATAAAATGTTTGAAAAGTTCAACAAATATTGGTGTGATTTCAATTTATTGTTGGCTATGGCCGTGGTGTCTGATCCTCAATATAAGTATAATATTCTTGAGTTCAGCTATAATAAGCTTTATGGTCCAAAGTCTGAACAATTAGCCAAAGTGAAGAGCACGCTTCAAGGTCATTTTGATGAGTATTTAGCTCAGGGTATGGCTTCCTCTTCTTCGAGTTCTCAAGTTATAAATGAAGTGCGTACTACTAGAGCTGTAGAAGAAGCCGCCAACAATCTAAGGATGTTTGGAAGGTATTAAAATTTACTTTGGTCTTCTTATTCTTTTATTTCGCGGATATACATTTATATTATAATTAATTTTATTATGAATGTTTCTATTTTGAAGATATTGTAGGAATTCAACCAGTTTAACAGTTTCGAATCTTTATCTTGAAAAAAAAAAAAAACAGAGCCAATTGGAGTTGTATTTAGATGAGCCAAGGCCTGAAAGAACTTCAGATATTCAAGTTCTTGATTATTGGAAAGCTCATGCATATCGTTACCCAGATTTAGCTAGATTGGCTAGAGATGTTTTATGTGTTTAACGAGGCTTGGTTTTACACCGCCGGTCTAACAGTGAAACTCCGGCTAGGGTCGCCTGCAACATAGAGCCTCGGGGGTCTCCCAAGAGTAGACACTCTGATACTTAAGTTAGTAAAGGGTTTTAAGAACGTCTGCAGGTGTAGTATGTTAAGCTAGAGATTGCTTACCCCTATTGTGGTGTGACCAATCCTATTTATAGGCATGAAAGCACCTGTGAGATAACCGAATATTACTAGGTTTCGGGTTATTAAACCACCTGATCAGAGTTGGTTGGACCTCCTATGCGGTTAATGGGCCGGTCCAATGTCAGTAACGGATATGGACTCTCCAAGTGCACCTGTCAAGTGTTAGTTGTACTGGATAAACAATACTTGACACAAGATAAACTTACTTGGAATAGGCTCAAGAGTAATGGACCAAACTGGTCCAAAAATATGTCCAGCAGGCCCAAGTTAAACGTGCCAGTCTCGACCTATGCTGCATCGAGGAAGCTTGACGCGTAACCTACTAGGTACGATCCGACCCGGGGAGGTGACCCGCTTCATAATCCCGCCCAATTTATTTAGCCGCGCACCATTAGTGGGCACGTTCCCCAAACGGAGGCTTCACATCATTACGATGTCCTTCAAATTCTCCCAAACTGTCAAAGTGTGGGCTGTAACCTCAAAAACGTGGGAGGATTAAACTCCAGCTTTAAATAACCAGAAGAGCTCTCAAAAGCTCACTTCCCTCTATTTTTCCTCCAAAATATTAAGGCTCCATTCTCTGCCAAAGCGCTCCCTACTTGATGAATGATCTGCTTTGTAGGATCCGCCGGGGGAAGTTGTTGGAGCGGTTGCAGTGTTCCTTCGGCGATTTGCGGTAGATGTTGTTAGGTGTTGGCTCTTGGTTGTCAATTGTTTCCCCGGCTATTTCCTCGAGGGGGGCCTCTGAAGTTCCTTTTGGGGTGACTTCGTGATAGGCTAGGCTTGTTGCTCTTTTGTCGAGAGGATACTTGTATGTATTGCTGAAATTTGCCAGACTTAACCCCATTCTCGATTTCACTCTTGAGTTCCCGACAATCCTCTGTGTCATGGCCGTGATCCTTGTGATATTCACAATACTGTTCCGTTGACCTATTTGGATTAGGCGCCAAAGGTTTCGGGATTGGTAATTCGTCTTTGTGGATCTGGAGGATTTCTCGCCGCGGCTTGGTTAGGGGTGTTAACTGCCTATCCATCTTGGGCAATGCCGGTTTGTTCTCCATGGGAACCTTCGATCTGTCTCTTGGTCCTACCTACGCAAAAGATTCCTGGGATCTCTTGAGCATATGCTCTCGTTGTATATGATTCTCGACAATGGCCCACATCTCCTGAGCGTTCTTGGGGGGCTTAGTCGAGAGCTTGACCCGCAACATTGAGGATTTTCCAAAGAGATTAAGACCCTGAATATACCCGTTGCGAACGTCTCGATCATCAATGTTGTCGACTTGCAAGGTTTCCTGTATGAATCGCTTATGGAAATCGGTGAGACTCTCATGTTGCCCTTGCCTGACCGACGAGAGGTCAATGGACATTTGCGATATTCGTTTACTCTGAAAGAATCGAGTAGCTAATTTGACGGATAAATCCTCAAAACTAATTACACTTCCTTCTGGCAATTGCCCGAACCATCGCTGCGCTGACCCAGTCAAGTAAGAAGGTAAGGCTTTGGCCATGAAATTCATAGTTGCGTTCTGAATTCTCATGACCTGGACATACCCTTGCAGCCATTGAGAGACATCCGTATCCCCTGAGTATGATTTAAATTCCTTGGGAAAGTCAAAGTCTTGGGGCTTAGGTTCATCTCGAATGTCAGGGATAAAGGGACTCCAATCTACTCCTATCCCAATGATCTTCCTCATCTCTTCTCGAATCAAGACATTCTAATCTCTTATTCCCTGCTGATCTATACGGAGGTATGGCGGATTTTCTCTATGTTTGTTATATTGGTGATGTCTGGGAGGTGAGCACTGAGGACGGTGATGGTGTCCTCGGTCATAATGGCCTCCGTCGTTGTTGTTACTTTTGTATTGTTCATAGCCGGGTCTATACTCTTCCCTTCGAGGACTTCTTCGGTTCCAATTAGGTCCCAACCGGTCGTGCACATTAGTTCGCCTTGGAGGATTCCATTCTCCTTCTTTCATAACCCGATACTCGGGGAACCATGATGTTCTCGAGAACCTTTACGCCAGTATGTCGCGTCGAATTCCTCAAGGACCGTATCAAAAGCTGGGTATCTTTCCCTGAAAGCATTTCAGAATACGGTGTCTCAAGTGGCATTTGAGCGATCTTCATAGAGGCCTTCATAATCCTCAACTTCTTGGTAATCCTCGTTCTCTTGGACTTTCCGCTTCCCTCGCTTCTTCTCAAGAAGAGCTAGGGTTCAGCGAGCCTCTTTCTCTTCGATCAAATCACTCAACTCCTGTTCCGTGGGATCAGGTTTTCCAAGGAGACAGCGTCACCTGGTTTCCTCGAGGACGTATTTCCGCATCCTCTGTTGTTGATCACTGTCATCCCTTAGCTTCTTGAGTTCTGCCTCGATCTTGGCCAGCTTCTGATCCTCCGAGCACTTCTTGGCAGCAGGGGTGTTTTGAGGAGAAGGCACATCCTCCTTTTCAGGTGGATGATTGACCTTGTCATGTTTCTTCAGATCTGGCCGGGAAGAACCAAGAACCAAGCATTCTTTGGCTGGTTCTTTTTCAGGTCCTCCGTGAATGGCTCTAACCCTGGGCTCGTTCCTTGGCAAAGATTGTAGGGGCATCTCCAGGGAACGACGCAATGTCCGAGGGAGAGTTCATTTTAGCCATTGCTCCCGACAAGGCTTCCCATAGAGGCAGTTGTTCGATGCTGAGCTTGGTCAAGACCTTCACCATTGCCTCGTGCATGGTTTTCTTTGGCTCCAAAATCAGGAGTTATTTGAACCATTTAGCTTTGATGGGTCTATCATCCCTAAGCCTCTTAAGGCCCGCCACAGCAACTCGGTGTGCGCCACATTTAGTAGCAACCAGGTTCACCTCCTCGATGGCTGCTGCCATCCGACCATTTGACATCATCCTATATATGAAGGCAACATACCACTTGTGTAGGTCCTCCTTCGAGATGTGTAGGACGGCGTAACCCTTAAGTTGCTCCTCGAGCTCGTTGTACTTAATCTGCACGGCAGCTAATTCCTGCTCCATGGCCAATACTTACCTCAACTTTTCTTCCAGAATGATCTTCTCGTTCAAGATCTGATCTCGTTCAGCCCGTGCTAGAACCAGCTCTTCCTTCAACTTCCTTATGTGCATCAGGTTCGCCATTGAGCACGCACTCATCTGTATACAATCGAGGTGTTAAGGAGGGTAACTCTAAACCATGATCACAAGCAGGGGTAATCAATTACAATGGAAACCTTACCAGTATTATGCTATTAGTTTCATTCAACTTCGAGGCGAATTCCTCCAGCAAGGGGCACTCGGTTGTTGGTGGCTCACTAAACGTGTGGGTTGCCACTGTAGGTTCTCCCTCAAACAGTTGGGTGGGCAATATTAGTACCTCTCCATCGAGAGGGTTTTTGCCCTTGTTAGTAGTAGAAGAGACATTTGTCCTAGGCTCCACGGTCAGAACCTGAGGTTCTTCAGTGGTAGGGAGGCCAGTTTTCTCCAATTGTGCTGGATTCTCAGTTGAGGGCACGTCGGATCTTGCCTTCTTGTTTTCTTGTCTACGTTGGAATTCTGCTAGGGTGGTGTTGTCGCCCGGACTATGTCGTCTGCCGAAAACGCCGTGCTGCTGGTGTCTTCTTCAACCCTGACTATCGTGCTGATTGTTCCTGCAATCCTAGATTTCACCGGAAGATGTTAAGGAAACCTGAGAAGGTTTTCGTGACACAAACCCTAGTTTTTGGGTCCCACTGGTCGTGCCACTTGACAAGGCTTGGTTTTACACCGCCTGTCTAACAATGGAACTCCGGCTAGGGTCGCCTGCAAAATAGAGCCTCGGGGGGTCTCCCGAGGGTAGACACTCCGATATTTAAGTTGATAAAGGGTTTTAAGAACGTCTGAAGGTGTAGTATGTTAAGCTAGAGATTGCGTACCCGTATTATGGTGTGACCAACCCTATTTATAGGCATGAAAGTACCTGGGAGATAACCGAATATTACTAAGTTTCGGGTTACCTAAACCGCCTTATCAGAGTCGGTTGGACCTCCTATGCGGTTAATGGGCCGATCCAATGTCAGTAATGGATATGGACTCGTCAGTGTTCCTGTGTCAATTGTTGCTTTGGAATCAGCATTTAATATTGGCGGTAGAATTCTTGATCAGTATCGCAATTCATTGACCCCCAGTATTGTTGAATCACTGATATGTAGTAGGGATTGGCTATTTGGAGATGAAGGTAACATTCTTTGGGTATTATAAAAAATTTGTTACAATGTCATCAATTTATAATTTTATTTTGTTGTTGTAGGACTAGGACTTCCATTTTTAAATGATGTTATTGAAGATGTCATGGCTATTAACCTCAAAAAGGATGGTGTTGAAATTGATTGATACTCTAATGATTTTATTGGTAAGCACGTGCCTTTTGATATTTTCTCTAGTCTTATTAATTTTATTTGATTGGTTATATTAAATATATATACGAGGTTTTCTCATTTTTGGAACTCTTTGTGATATTGCAGGTTTGTTATCAAAGGAGAATATTTTGGATTTTGGTTGGGGATTGTTGAAGAATACTATTGATTTCTCATAATATGTAATACTTTTAAGGGGACTTTTCTTTAGTGATGGCATTTTGAGATACAAATTTGTGGACAAGTAGATTAATAATTTTTACCGTGTGGATGAGACTAGTCTATTTAATCTTTAAGCTTCAACTTAATAGTATTTAAAATGTAATTTCACAGTAATCTTTTTTCTTCGTAAAAGATTCCAGTTTCTTTAGTTCGTGTTTTTCTAAATATGTATTTTGTTTATTAAATATAAATTAAACTCTAGGTTATTTAGTTAGTGTTTTTCTTTACATGCATTTTGTTAAATTAAATACAAATTAAATTATTTTCGGATAATTTTTCGTGTCGTGTCGGATCATTCGTGCTAATATGAAATCGGGTACCAGTTTGAAAAATTGACCCATATAATTAAATGGGTCGTGTTCATATTAGTATATTAAAATTCGGATTCGTGTCGAACCCGATCCGCAAACCTGAAACACGACACAATTGACACCCCTAGAATGGACCATAAACCTTTACTTTGATGCACCTATTCACATACACAAGTCACATCACCCACCAGCATGAAAATTCTCCATATGCAATAAATAAAAGGACTTTTGGGGGTTTAGTTATGATTTATTCACCAAGTTGCTAAAGTGAATTAGTTGATACAAATATCCCTAAACAAATTGCCTGTGATTGCTACTTGAGATAGGTTTTGAAAGACCAAAGCTTGAAAAGAGGCAAACCTACTTTAAGAGAAGATAGTAACTATAATTTAAGAACTAGATGCTTGGCCCAGGCATCTACTTTAAATTTGTGTTAATAGATAAATAAATTTTTGATTTGAAAAAAATAAAATAGCTACACATTTGGTTTTTTTTTTCTTTTTTTAGCCAAAAATAAAAATAAAAATAAAAAATCATCTGCCAAAGGAAAAAAAATATTGAAAAGTACAACGATGCAGAAATCATACAAAAGAATGTGGAGTAATAAAGGGAATAAGTTTATGGATAAATTTAAATGCTATTTTAATTTGATTGATAAATGATAAATGTTAGGAGTTAAAATTGTGTAGCTATTTTTGTAAAGTAACTTTTGTTTTTCCGGATAAGAATTTTTTTTCTTTTAAAAAGGAGATGACACGTGGCAGAATGGTCAATGCAATATGGTGCATTTGGAGCCAAAAAGTTTTAATAAGAAGTTGCCACATCAACATCCTGTATTCTGCTTTAATAGGGTAAAAGGGATAATGACAGATGAAATCTAGTCGTGTGCTTAACCAGGAGCGTCCTAGATCTCATAGGAAAAAGCTTTCTTGGTCCTCTTAATAACAGAAGAAAATTACCCTTTAATGCATGACATGGGTCAGCTATATGGATCATACAGGAAAACAAAAAACTCAACGAAAAAACGCCTTGGTGCTATATCCAGAAATTTGTTCTCAATTAATTTCAAGAGAATATATCCTTCTTAACAGATTCTTTGCAATTATTTTTTTGGTCTTTCACTGTCTCTTTTAAGAGTCTAATATTACATCTTGCCAGGGCTTCTAAAGATCTCTTGTGCACATGCCCGAATCATCTTACACGTGATTCTCCCATTCTTTACTACTAACATCCAATCTAGTGTGCCCGGACAACCATCTCGAAACTGTCCTTTGTGCATCTTAGTTAAAAGTGTACTTTAAATTGTCACAGTGATATATTACTTTATGCCATTCATTTAACAAAAACTTGCATGTATCTCTCCGGTAAACTCAAAGTAGAAATTACATAAAGAATATGACATAAAAACGTTTTAAGTGTTTGTACAAAATACTAAAGCAAAAGAAATCAAATAAGATGGCAATTTGCCCAATCTCATAAACACATGGAAAACTGCAAAATCTTTCAATAATGATCAATGTTTTAGATCGTAATCAGCAGCCAACATTAGTTGAACGCAGCCCAGAGACATTTCATCAAACACTAAACGTGCAACAATGCAATCCTACCACCAGAAGCAAATTCAACACTTGAACAACTAGATGAGTTGCAAAAAAAAATAGCAATTACAGCAGAAGCTAAAGGCATTCTTGGAGTAAAAATCAGAAGTAAAGAGGATGCGAATTTACATGATAAGCCGTTGAGAGAGCGAATTCGTTTTATCTTCCAAAGGTTTCCCTCCTGAAAACAAACCTAGAGACTGGGATTGCTTCTGTTCTGTAGTCAACCGTTGTGTACAGTTAGTATGCATATATCGTTCGTTATTGCTTTTTAAGTCCCTACACTATTTTATTTTTGCACATTAATACATTTTTTCTTTGATTTTGAAAACTATTTAAGAAATTACATTCACCAAAAACTAATTTTTAAAATTCGCATTTGTGAATGAAATACTACCGTTAATTTTTTTAATCTGACATGTTAAGGTGAACCCAATATTTTATTTATCTATCATATTTCATTTCCAAAGGGGCATCAAATATGCTTTTTTCCAAATACACCTTTATCCCACTCTCTACTTTAATTAACATTTATTAATAACAACTACCAATTTTTTAAATCATTTTTAAATCATTGTATAATCCCAATATTTTTAATTAGAGGCAAGAAAGGCGTTACACTTAAAAATTAAAGTCTCAATCATTGATTCTTTAATATCTGTATACACCTTAATGCAATAGATTAAAAAAATGAAGACAGCAATTTTTGAGCTATTTGTGTGCATTACAAAGAACATTTTAAAAACATTTAATGGGCATATACTTATGTAAATATTTTAAACTCTCATTTGTACAAGAACATTTTAAAAAACTATCTTGCTCTACAAAAATTATACTTTCTCTCATATAGGATGAATCCATGATTGATGTGTGATGGTTTCAACTTTTTTATTTTTCCACTTTCTAGTCATGTATATGCATACAGTATATACTACTATATATTACATAGATTATATATCTGTTCAAATATTTATATTGCCAATGATTGGCTATGCAGATCAATTGTTGTCTTGGTGAAGAGCCAATATTAGATACTCACACAGGTAAAAAGGTAAAAGAGAAGTGACGAAATTCTTGCATTTTTTTTTTTGGTTAAAGGGAAGTGCAGATCAGTTGTTTTCTTGCAATTTTTAATTTGCTGCAAGGGACATGCAAAAATAAATAAGTCCTCACAGCAAGTTAATATTTTTTTTAGTACATTACACATTTGGTATCTAAAATTACTATTTTAAGTCCCAACTAATATGGATTTGAGCCAGGTAATGTGAAAACTTAGATAACAAGCTCAGAAATGAGAAGTATTGATCTTACAAAATGAATATAACTAGTGTCTCAGCTCAACTAATAACAATGTTCAAAATCTTGAAGAAATTATCCATCAATCTCCAAAACCCATAATTTCCTCTGTCCCAAAATTATTGTTTAGTTTGGATTTTCACTTTTAGTTCATTTTGTTCTAAGAATGAAAATTCAAACTAGACAATAATTTCGAGATAGAAGCAATATAAGATTATTAAAGGTTATGCCAACAACCAATGATATGTGTCGAACAATAATAAAAGTCAAATTATAGCAAGAGTAGGAGAACTGGCTATTTCACACGCAAAATGAAACAAATTTGCGTTGAACTTAACACGATGATTTCACAAACACAATTCTTTTATAAAGAGTTCAGGAATTCAGCTACACCAATAATAC
The DNA here is from genome assembly GCA_949775105.1 of Oldenlandia corymbosa var. corymbosa. Lineage (NCBI taxonomy): Eukaryota > Viridiplantae > Streptophyta > Magnoliopsida > Gentianales > Rubiaceae > Oldenlandia > Oldenlandia corymbosa. The sequence continues at coordinate 7,560,949 of OX459123.1, forward strand.
TATCAGAATTAACATCTACAATATCTAACCCAACAATACCACTCATACTCCTGTTAGATGACACTGATGGAATATAAAACTCATACATTTTGTGTAAAGTAGCAATTATATCATCTATCAACTATGTTTCTTTTGATCCATAGGTCTTTTCAATCACCCAATCAAGATGAGTCTTTTTGTACCGGGTATCAAGAATACAAGCAATAAAAATGCACATGTTCATCTTATCAAAATTATTCCAATACTTGTCAAATTTTTGCTTAATATTCGAAGCCATTACTTTCAAATTAATCAAATGCATATTCTCCATTGCATCCAAAACAAGCCTAACACCTGAGATTTGAAGTATGTATCATTTCCAGTCACATAACTTGACCGAGACAGACGGACAGTCGTGTTATAAAAAACTTTAAAAAAATGTAGCAAATTTTCGACATACTTCTGATCAAATTCAAGTGAAATGCTATTTCTCATATCAGACTTATACCGGTTATCTGAAACTAAAGTATCAAAAGCATACCTAAATTTCAAAACTGATTTTAGAATTATATAAGTGACATTCCACCTAGTTTCCACATCCAAGCTAGGACTAGATTTGGTGTCAAAACCCTGTAACTCTTGGATACCTTTAAATTGTCAAAACCCTGCAGCTCTTATCATAGAGATATGATTTTTGTAATCTTTAAAACCTTCCTTCAGAATCAGGTTGAAAACATGAGTGGCACACCTCATATGCAAAGGGTCACAATTCAAAACAGTTTCTCTCCAATTCTTCAAACTCTCTCTCAAACATTTAATGCATTTATCATTTGAGGAAGTATTGTCAACGGTAATAGTAAGTACTCTTTTAATACTCCACTCTATCAAACACCTTTGAATGATTTTACCCAACAAATCACATGTATGATCAGCAATAGGACAAAGGTTAATAACCATTTCATGAAAAGTCCAAGCATCATCAATAAAATGAGCAGTGAGGCACAATAATCTATGTTTTGATTCGATGTCCACGAATCAGCAGTAAAAGACACACTTGAGCTCAATGTACCAAAATACTCTTTCAGTTTCTTCTTCTCAGCCAAAAAAAGTTCAAAACAATTACGAGTTACAACATTCCGTTTATGAATTATGAAATTAGGTTATAACTCTTGACAAAAACCAATAAATTCCTCTTTTTCAACATGGCTAAAAGGCAGCTCATCCACAAATATTATTACAAACAATGCCTTATAAGTAATATCAAGATTAACTCTGATTCTCAAAAACCGACCAAAAAGACTTCCATCAGTATCAGAGTTTAAAGTGATAAAGAATGTTTTTAAATATTTTTTTAATAAAAATACATTTAGAACATTACATATTTGATTAAGGTAAAAAAAAATAATAACAAAAAATTGGTACACTAGGACTAAAGTCCTTAAATGACAAACTTTCCCCTTAAATTGACCCTTATTATTAGATAAGATCAAGATATTGTGTGTGGGTGTGTGTGTGTTTGTGTATTAATAAAACTTTGGATTTTGAAGTAGAACTAAATTAAATTTATGGCGATCCGATTCGAAAAAAATTAAATTTATGGTGAAATAATATTACAACAAATGTATTTTTTAAAAAAAGCTTATAACATATTATATTAAAAATAATAAACTATAGAATTACATTTTGCCATAAAATTTTCTCTATTTTCCTTTCGAAAATAATATATATATATACATGTATATATAATGGAAAGGAAGTCGATTTTAAATACTATTTAAAGTTACACCTCTCACTCTCTGCAAGGAAATCTCCACTTATTGTTTCCTCTAATATGGTTTAGCTAGGCCTTATCCTTCTCTAGGAATGTTTTAGTGATCGATTTTATAGGAAATCGACAATCTTATTTGGTCAAATGTCTAGTGACAAACTCCTATAAATTAAAATATATAGGATTATTCTTAACATTATTCTTAACATTCAACTCATAACATGATTTGAGATTGAAAAGACTATGCACAACAATAAAAATTTGACGTTGAATATATTTTAACAATATAATAATGATGAGATCACAGTTTGGGACATTTTGAGGTGAAAATGATTTACAAACAAACAGAATGGTAAAAATATATCGGTATCATAGGAGATAAAGCTCGTGAAAGCCCGTGAATGACACACTTTTCCCTTAAACGGACTTTTATTAATAAAAAGATCAAGATCTTATGTATTTTTCATAAAAATTTAGGTTTTGAGGTAGAAGCTTATAATTTTATTGGGAGATTATATCAAGAGTAACTTATGTAATTTTCAATATATTGTGTATTTTTCATAAAAAATGTTTCATCCTCGAATAGGATTGTCTCTGCAACCTCTTAAGATCCTCATACTCTTTTTACTTGTACTCCCTCTGTCCCATAATTATTGTCCACTTTGCTAAAAAAATATTGTCCCAAACTTATTGTCCAATTTGACTTTTTATGAATTAAGTTACACATTTGTCCTTAGTTAAAAATATTATCCATAAAATTTTTGTGGTTAAAAAATTACTTATGTAGGGTTACATCCGGTTGTTCAAGGTAAAATATAATTAAGTTTGACCAAAAATAAAATATTTCATTTTAATAGAACTGGACAATAATTATGGGACGGAGGGAGTATTAGATTTGTGAATTTTCTTAGTTTAACTAATTTTAATATGCGAGTCTAACATGAAAATAAATGTTTTGAAGACAATGATACATTTATGAAAATATGATAAAACTATCGCTTACCACACCATGTTGGCCAATTAACTCCAGCATCCTTCTTTCCTGAACAACTTCCAACTCAGGGCCAGCCTACATAATCTTGTATTTCAACTTTTATAAGGATTCTTGCTAACCTACACTGGGAGCACCAAGAGGCAGCAGTGATTTTTTTGGAGAAACCATGTTTTGAGATTGCCTTGGATTTTGTGATTTGTATGAAATCATATTTCAAGGATATCCTCTAATTTTGCTGCATCTTCTTTCATGCATAAAATGATTTTGCAATTCCACTTCTGATTTTGTTGGATTTGTTCTTCCCTTTTTAGGCTTTCTTTCAGATTCTTTAATTTTTTTTTATGGTGTTTGAACAATGTTTCCAATCTAATCGTAGTTCGTTATCACCCCATAAGTTAGCTCATGCTAACATACGCTGAGAGCATTAAGAAGTAGTAGTGATTCTTTTGAAGAAACCAAGTTTTGAGATTCCCTTGAATTTTGTGATTTGATAGTAAAACCATGTTTCAAGTACATCTTCAAATTTTGCTGCATCTTATTGCATGCATATAATGATTTTTCAATTCCAAAAAAAAAAAAACCCTCATGTGTATGACCTATAAATTGGACAAAGAGGAATAATTAACAAAATGCATAATTTGGAGAAACGGAATAATACAAAACACGATCATCTCATTGGTCTCAGAACCATATGTCATCATAATTAATTTAAAAAAACACAGTGCACTTGTTCTCCCACATATATCTTAGAATAAATCAAGTCACCATGCAAATTTCATTAAATAGTATTGAACTTCTTCTCTAGTGTAAATCCATGAGTTGGTCATTGAAAAGCATATGGGTGGTACAGGTCAAAAGTATTATGGTTTGTAAAATTTCAAAGTGATCAATGACTTCTTGTACCATATTTTGCAAAATCATGATCATTTATTGAGTACTTACTAATCTCTACACTAGTCATAGCAAGGTGAGATTTCAACCAAAATCCTACTAAAATTCGACCAAACACGGATAAGGAGTCTCTATGCACCTAAAAAAAAAAGAACGAGAAAGTAACAAAATCCATCTAAATGTAGTCCGATCAAGAATACAACCAAATTCATTAAACCCAATTATTACAATCCAACCAAATACATCATCCATCATCAACATCTCCGAAGCAACAACTCAAATGGTCAGTGATAAGAGGTTTGTATAAATTAACTCAAAAGATCCTAACAGCTAGTCAAAGCATTGAGCTGATCCGCGGAGTTAAGTTTAGCCGTCATTGATAATGGATGAGAGTTTAGTTAATAGTATTTTATAATGTGTCCGAGACACCATTTAGTATTTTGATCAGAAGCAACTACATGAAGGCATGAATTGAACGCAATCATCTAATTAACTACAACTATGATCACTCCGGATCTGTTTTGATGAAGTCAATATCACAAAAACATAATATCGACGTGTTTGCCTTGAACTTGGTTGCATATTAGATAATGTATTAAGATTATGAGTTAATGAGTGTGTAAATTTATTCCATAACTAAAATAATTAATGGTTCGATATAGATTGAAAAATGAACTATGAGCACTGTACAAATTAACTTTGTCTTGTTTTAAAAATTAAAGTCCGCAAACTGAATTATAAGCACTGAACTAATTAATTTTTTCTCTTTTTTTTTGAAAAAAAAAAACAAAATCAGAATTCTGAAACAAAAAAATTGTTTGAAGTCTAAACACTGGAATATGAAGTCAATAAGATTTGGACTTATAATTTTGTCTACGAAAATAAATGATACGTATGAAATCACGATAATTAAAATAATTATATTATTATGAATTTAAGTAATAATGATATTTATTTTTTATTGTGTAAGTATTCATGATTAATAATAATATCATATTCTTATGGTAAGTATATATTTATCATGGATTTTATTTGTACTTTAGAATTTTATTAAAATAAACACCTATATTAAACAAAAAAAAACTACAATTTTTAATTTAAAAATAAACACCAAAATTAAAATAAAACATAAAAAAATAAAAACAAAGGTAAATAATTATGAAGGGAAGAAAAACCCTATTTCGGTCATTCAGTTAAGTAATACTCCCTCCGTCCCATAATTATTGTCCACTTTGCCCAAAAAATTTTGTCCCAAAATTATTGTCCAATTTGACTTTTTATGGATCAAGTTACACATTTGTCCTTAGTAAAAAAACATTATCCATAAAATCTTAGTGGTTAATCAATTACTTATGTAGGGGTATATTCGGTTGTTTAAGGTAAAATATAGTTAAGTTTGACGAAAAATAAAATTTTTCATTTTAGTAAAATTGGACAATAATTATGGGACGGAGGGAGTAAATGATAGGGTTTTCCACATGTTTTTAATAGGAGTGTTAAATTTTGAAATCTAGTGTTCACTGTTGTTTATTACACGTACGACGTATACATATGACCTAACTTATGACTAAATAAATATCTTGTCACGCATCATAATAGTCACATTAGTAAGTTTTTTATTTAAATTTTTTTGTGAATCGTGAAAATCCTATCATTTATTTTTATACACACATTTATATTTGCATTTCGGACCTATTTAATCTATTAAAAGATCCCAATTTTAGGTATCAAATGCAGTTAAAAATTAAGTTCTTAATTAGTTGAATTCTTAATAAATTTAGTTGTGAAATTATATTATCAAACAATATCAATCAATTAAAAAAATTAATTTAATAAGTTTCAACAGTTGAATGAGTTTATCAAACAGGCCCTAAGAGCAGGGGTGTTCACGGTTCGGTTTGAATTGGTGGCCGGTTTACAATTGAACTTTTAATCCGACAGATTTGAAAAATTGTAAACCGTTACTTACGGTCCGAATTACGATTTGACACTAAGAAATCATTTGTCAAACTGGATCGGACCGTATATATATTATATAATAATAGTAGTAATTTTCTTATATTATATATATATAAATAAGTGATATATCTTATTACAAATGGTGAGTGGTAGCGTTGGCAATTCTAATTCACTTTGACACTATTCATACCATTTGGTCACGAGTTTGAAACTCCTTACACCCATTTTGTAACCTTTTTTGTTTATGAATTTAAATTTAAAAAAGACCCAATATTATTCTAATTATTATTTGCCTCTGAATAGCCAAAAAAAAGGCCAACAAAATACCCAATAACATAAAAAGTTTGTGGCCTAGAAATAAAAAAGCCCAATAATAGGTCCAAACCCTTAAACCGCCCAAACCAAAAAGTTCAATGTAGTTTGAAATGGTCCGGTTTCATAATATAATCGGTTCAGTTATAATTTCAAAATTTTGAAAAACCGTAAGGAATGGTTTTGTTACGGATTGATGGTAAACCGGACCAATTCGGTCCGGTTAAACACCCCTATCTAAACGTGTTCAATTCGTTTTACAACACTCAATTAAATAGTTAGTTTTAAGGGATGATATTGATTACCAATTTTACTAACTTAAGAAACAAAAATAAATGTTTTTGCTAAGCCACTTTCAGCATTATTCTTTTGCAAATTCATATGTAGTTCGTCAACCTGTGATTAGCTCCAGTGGGACACTAAGTTATATTTATCATTTTCTACCATTTTGCCTAGTTGGTGAATGGAGAGCTGTGCTCGAACGTTCTTAGATGATTAGGAGTCAATAAAGTGCGAATTTCATCAATGGCAATCATCTCGGAGCTTCGGATCTATTTGATTAGTTGGGATTTGTGAAAAACATTTTATACGATGGGAAGAAAATGGCGCGAAGAAGAATACAGAGGCAAAATGAAGGAATTGACACGGACAGAAATGTAGTTATGGTGGTACAGAGGCAAAATGAAGTCCTGCATGATTTGTTAATTCTGCACGACAAGTGGCAAAGAAGAATACACTATATAAATCCCCTACATGGTCATGAGCTTGGTATATCAACTGAGCCAAGCATTTTGTGTTGGTTCCAGGTTCAATTTGGCAGAGTGGAAGGATTTTTTAGTAGGGCAGGTCATTTTGAACCACGGTTCGGGTCGAATGATCCGAACCGAACTGATTCAAAATCGATCCGAAATTTTACTTTCGGTTCGAATCAGTTCAGATCAATAATTTTTAAATATGGAATGGTTCGAATCGGTTCGGGTCAAGTGAATATCCAAATTGAACCGAATTAACCCAAGTAAATAATAATAATAATAATAATAATTTAAATATTATCTTCGTTGACCGCCAACGGCTACCATTGACCACTGCCGCGACCGCCGCCAATAAACATTTCCGGTGATAATTCCGTAAAAGTTGCCGGAAAATTGAATTTTTCCAATGACCAGTGACCGGCGCTGACGTGATGATGTCATCGTTACTTTTGATGACATCATCATGAAATGAAACGGTTCATTTCGGGTCAATTCCGTTCAACTCCGAAGTTTGATTCAAATCAATCTGAACCGAACTATTAGTGATCTAAAAGAAACTTGCCCCGTTTCCGAATCGATCTAAAATAACGGTTCGGGTCGGTTTTCTGAAATGAACAACCTTGCTTTTGAGAACTCAAAAGCTTTTTTTTTTTCCTCGTTTGGGAACATCGTCAACGATAGTGGAAAAGTGGAAGCAAGAAAATCTTGAAGTTCTTAAGTTAATGAAAAATAAACATTTAGTTAGGGGGACTTCATTGGATGATAATCTTCCACGCAGGAAATTATTACTACTTCCTTTTAAAAAAAAAAATAGTCTACGTTAAATTTTCAAATGTATAATAATAATACAAATTTAAAAACTCAACGTGAATAATTTCTTAAGACAGGAAGAGTATTAAACAAATGTAAGCGATTAGTGGAGTTACCTTTGCCTTCAACCGAAAGTTCAGCTCTTCAGATGATTGAGGTAACTATAATTTTTATCATGTCACAGACTCAATAAATCTAATTTAAAAAATGCAGATGGATTTGGGGAATGAGGATTTCAAGTTCTTTGTTCACTCTTCATAAAGGGCGTTATTAGCAGATAATAGAATTAAGTCTTTTATGGTGTCTTATGATGCTTTTCTGCTTTTGATTTCATTGTTAAATTTACTTTTAATTCAACAGGAAAAGCAGGGTTCATTTACAAGTAAGTAAATAAATTAAGTCTGATGGAAGGAGTAGAACCCTCAATTTTCGAAATACTTGCTCTGCTCAAAAAATAAAATAAAATAAAATAAAATTGAATTTTAATATTTATATTAAAAGAAGTATAAATTTGAAAATTCAATATCTATTTTTTCTCGACAGAGGGAATAGTTTAAGAATGGCCGGCAACGATTGCCAATTAGAAAAGCACCAAGCAATGAGAAATCCTCTTCTTCTTTTGTTTCTTTCAAGGAAAAAAAAAATTAATCCAGGTATGCAGTAGAAAGGCAGTTTATTATTAGTTGAAAATCATGTAGATGGAAATTAATGAAATTAATCTCTGCACATGAAAATCTTGGATATTTTTCAGATACACAAACACAATCTTCACTCCTTTAAGTTTGTCATTTCTTTCTTGAGTTTTCTCTTTTATCCTCAAAGTTTTCAGATATGTATTTCTCATTTTGTTTCCGTGTATTCAATAATAACTTTCATTCGCCTCAGTTGATGAGAACATGACAAAGCAGCGACAAGATGGGGTTTATACTTCTTCTCTTTCGCATCAGGCTGGTATTGCATAATTTGTCAAACTTGTAGCAAAGATTAGGCCGTAATGCTTCCTGTCAATTTATCAATGTTGAAACTGTATCATTGTTATCCTGGCCAGTATTTCCAAAACTGTCTTTAATTCTTTTTCTGGCCTGTGGCTCAAAGCTGTGTGATGATCTTTTGATCTTTTCTTCAGATTGTTCAAGGTGAATTAAGGATTGTCAAACTGCTTCAAGACCTAAATACTCCTTTATTTTTCGATATTTTTTTTTTCCGAATAATAGTCAACAGCGTCTGGCCTTTATTTCATTGAGCAATTTGATCTTTTGGACATTTAATTGGTCCATCAGCTGATTCTTGATGGTTCTTGTCCTCTGTGATATCAAACTCCGTGGAATAAATTTCTCTTTCCAAGAGGATGCTTTTTTTTTTTTTAGTAGTCAAGATCAGTGCGATCAAGAATGATGGAGGTTTTAGTTTCAAGTCCATCTATATGTGATGATTAGGAAACCACCTAACTGAACTACGAGAATTCTCTAACTTTGCGGGAGATTTATTAACCTGACTCAATTAAAATGTTGCAAGATTTAGCAATAACATGAAAGTATTTGGTCAGCTACTATTTCAACCAAATTTAATTGGCTGCGAACAGACATGTGTTAATCCTCTGAATTGATGGCATCCCTTTGCAGCAAATAATTGTTAATTTGTAGAAGAAAGAAAACCAACTAGGTTTTTTTTTTTTAAAAAAAAAAAAAAGAAGGTACATGTATATTAAAATCAAGTACATATACTATTACATTAGGCTTTCGAGATTATGTAAATCACTAATATTATTTTTCCTAACTTTAATTATAATGCATGATTCAAAAGGCGACATTAGTTGTCGTAACCTAATTATTACTTCCTGCACCTCTGAGGGTTGATTATTCGGGCGGTGATTTCTTGTTAGCATTTCAAGATCCGTTCGAATAAATAAAATTGGGTGGCATGTTGGAGTGCAGGTCATGGCCTCAGCTTGTAAGGCTGAGAGGGATGAGAGAGTGACCGATTTAAGTTGAATCATGCATGTAAGATGCCAAATATTACCACAAAAAAATTGTATTTTAGCACATCAAGCCCTCCTGGTCCAGACCATTCAGGGTTGAAGAAGATCTACCTGTACAAAGGATTGACATGCACAAATCGAACGTAGCAAAAATAGGGTTACTGGAGAAACAAAGTGAACAAGGAAAACTTTCCCTTAAAAATTCAATCTCAAATAATCAAATTAATCGCTATTTGATTAACTCTAAGGGTTTCCCAGTTAACAAGTGTAACCAAAAATATAGAATACTTGCATCTTGCCAAAACTAGAGTTATGTACATGTAATTAATTAAGGTGTGCTAAATGCAACAAAATGGTTGTGGACTATCTATCTACCTATTACCACTCAGATCTCAGCGTTCTATTCACAAGAAAGACTGGCTGGACTAGAAACTTATAGAATTCCGCTTGTCAGGTGGTGCCACAGACTCCCACAATGAACAGTATTCAGGAATGTTACGAGCATCAACCCCAAGGGCGGCCAGGTTTCGAGCGTACTCCTGTTAAATAACGACCATGCTAATGAAAGACGGTTCTACAAACCGCGCAAAATAATAATTCCAACAAGCATGCAAGAGCAAATAAATTAATCGGCAAAGACTAAACCCTCAAAGAAGAATTGAATTCAAACCTGAATATCAAGAAAGAGCTGCATGCATATCTTCTCAGTGTCGGACAAATTTTGTTCTGGAACATCAGAGCTCGCTCCAGTTCCAGTTCTCCGTTGAGCACCAATACGTATTCTCTGCAGGGAAGATTCTGTCCTTCGTGTCTGCCAGAATATACAATATCTAATCATTGACTTTCTTTTCCAGAAACCAGAGTAATCAAGAATATATTGTACCAGGACATAAACTTTGAAGGTGAACAAAATTAGTTACATACTTACCACACTAACAAGCTCAGTAGCTAGCTCATTGTACCGACGAGTTATCTCCGAAGCAGTGCGCTGCAGGAGGTCATTTTTCATCTCCGCTGTCAAATATTTAGATGCTCGCTCGCCATCCAAGAAAGTCTGTTAAAGGTGAGTTAATTTAGAACCTAGATCGACAGAAGCAGTTAAGAAATGCCATATCCAGGTACCAACAGCACGGTTTGAAGAAGTAATAAGCAACAAATCACATAACAAATCATGTACTCCCTCCATTCCAAAATAAGTGTCGTTTTAGCAAAATGGAGAAATTTCAAAATAAGTGTCGTTCTCACATTTCAATGCACTTTTTGTCAAAAGTTTTCAAAATTACCCTCAAAAGAGTTGATGCTATTGGTGGACAATTTTATGATGGGGTTGGTTGAAGATATTCAAGTAAATTTATTACCCTATTTAAGAGTTTCTTAAACTATGTGCAAAGTGTAGGACGACACTTATTTTGGAATGGAGGGAGTATCTTCTAGGCCAGCTTAATAGGAGGAAACAAAGGATAGTTTTGGAATGTCAGATAGTACAATCTACGGAAATACAGATGGTTCAGAAATCAAGATACTCATAGCATAACCCAGAAATAAGCTTTAGGTAGGATGAGAATGCTGTTTGAAAGGTAACACAGAAATCATTTTTATATATTGCCATGATATCTTCAAGGAACTCAGCGTCAGTAAATTTTGTGAAAACTTCAAATTCTTCAATATTCTTTGGAAAATGAAGCTTCACAGAGAAAACTCTACTCTTTGAATATACATGCATGCTCGGAGGAGGTTTAATCACTAGTTAAAAAAAGTTCGCGTGTTGGGATGTTCTATCTATGCAGATGCAGAGATCCTGGAAAAGGAGAACCTTTCATTTAATCTATGGGATATGACTTTAATGCATGAGAATACTTACAATATGACTGAGGGGACTGATAAAGCTGTTAAACTCAAAATTCAAAAACCCAGAAATTATATCCTACTACCATAAGATTACCAAAGAAACTGGAAGACAAATTTTGCAAAATGGGTGAAACTTTTATGATGCATTTTCAGTCTCACAGATTAGAAATGAACGCATTGGAAGGAAATAAGAGTAGCTCTAAAGGTAATTGGCTTGGACGGGATTGTAGGAAACATATAGATGCCCCATTAACATATGGAAAAATATAGTCTCGTTAACTCAAAGAAATGGGCCTAAGTCCCCCAAAAGAATTAGAAAAAAACTAACAGCATATTTTATTTATATACCCAAAATGCTACATGAGCATGACAGATGAATATAGTCCGTATAGCCACAGCAAGGCTAAAGCTGTATCAGCTTAATGCCCAAGGGTAAAAACAAAGGATTACCTTTATTGGACGCAATACACCAGAAACATACTGAGAATGCCGAACTGGAAGAGGTTTGTTGGTCATCCTGTAGGTAGCAGTTATTCCTTTTAGCTGCATCAGGTCCTGCAAGACCAATAAAATGATGAATGGTAATTCATGCAAAAAGAAAAACTCTAAAAAATAAACAGCAAAACTGAAAACAAGTTTGAAAAACAGTTTGCATAAAGATTTTTAAATGATTGATGACAATCAAAAAGTTGTATATGCGCATATCCAGCTCAGAAGAACAGCCCAGTAGCCATACCTTGACTGATTTCTCGACAAGTGTGTCAATTATTGAGTTCATGACAAGGGGCAGAAGATCTTGCAATGATTTCCCAGCATGCAAAATGCTTTGTTTCACAAGATCAAGTACTTCAGTAGGGCAGGATTGAAGAAGCTCAGTAACATGACCAAGATAATCATCAGAAACCTCATCCGCCAGGAGATGCAGATCATATATTACCTGCCACACCACAAAGTATATTTATCGCATCGTGTAATATTTATCAGATTTTTCTTAAAAGGATACAGCTTTATCAATTTCCCCCCAATGTCGCCGAAGGAAAGTACCAAGACAAACTTGGCAACGTAGAATTATAGAAAAGTAATCAATACCTTCCACCAAGTAACACTCCTTAGTATCCAAAACAACAGAAAAGGAAATCCTAAGTTTTGCAGACTCCCCATTTTAAAGTACCACAAGACAGTAAGCTTAACTAAACAAGAATTTCATTCCCACAGAGTCAGTAAAGTCTGAACCACATAATTGATGCATACAGATTTTATTAACATACTTCAAAAACTTAAACGATGCATAGAGGTTGGTAGACACACATGTTATTCCCCTTTCCTCGGTTTTCTATTTTCATAGACCCTGAATTTAAATTTCAAAAAAGCTATTTCAACATTCACTAGTTCTTAATAGCTAACAGAAATTGCAATAAGATCTTGCAACAATCCAAAAGAAAGGTGTTGGTAACCATCGGAACTAGTGTATTTGGCAAAGCCTCACTCCTTGCTCATTGCTCAGCAGATGCAAATTCAATCAAAATTGGCAACAAATATTGGCTTCTAAAACAACTACATCCCCACACACAGCATAAAGAAACTTATCTAACTATTCCTTAAAAATATAACTTCTTGTTCATAATCAAATGATAATGGGTTAACCTCAGACCAAGCAAAACTACCATCCCTAGTACGATACAGGACATTATAGCCTTCCATGAAATACGATCATTTAGGCTTACTATCTACAGCTGCTGCAAAGTGCCTCGGAATAGGGCCAGGTTGAGGGTGATCATTTATTTTGAAAAGAAAATCAAATACTCCCTAAAATCAAGCTCTTAGAAGATATACCGTTTCCTCTATTTTCAATAGGCAAGCCATTCACCTGCTCTGAATATAGGTTCAAGTTGCATGCTTAGAACAGAATACCAAGAAACCAGAGTGTTTTAGGGTTTCAAATCGTAACCCACTAGTAATAATGTTAATTAAAACTAATAAATGGAACAATGGAATTCGTACATAAATGAGGTCTTCCGGGACAGCAGAGATAGCCCATTCGGTGCCAGGATTGGAGCCAACATTACTGGATCTTCGTGCAGCCAATCCAGTTGATAACCAGTTGGAAAATCTGAAATTTTATGCAAAGGAATTATGGACATGTTTGAATGAAAATGCTTGAACTGTACACACATACAGAAGTCAACTTAACGATAAACCAACCTGGATAATAGTTGTAGAGTCAAGCGAAGGAACTTATCAGCAAAGGAAATTACAAGAACATCATCTCGCCAGCAGGCCCTCAAGCAATCTAAAAGGGACACACTCTGTTTCAACACCAAAGATTGAAAGTTCGAAGAATCTGAGGACAAGTCCTGCACGGGGGCAAGACTGGCCGCTCTTAGAGACTCATCCAAAGTTCCAGCAATTTCCTGAAACCTGTTTAGTGAAACGTGTCACCAACTTGCCATGTACATTTAAAATTTCAGTAGGCAACAAAGCCTACAAAATCTCAAAGCATTCACAAAGCCAAAGATTAACACGACTGCACGAATTCCAGTGAACCTCTATAAACTCTAATATAAAGTTGCGACCCGTTGTTTCCCATTTTGCCTGTTCCTTTTTTCCTGGTAGTCTCAAGTATCCCCGAGTTTTAGGTTAAAGCAGTACAGTAACAGAAGTTTGCTCTGATAATGGCAACAATGTAAAGATGCACATCAGATGTGAGCCGATCAAGTACAAGTAATGTTTATGCAAGTACCCTCAAACAGTCCAAATGTTGTTCAATACACTGTGAATTTCGCCGTAGGCAAACAACCTGTTCGACAAATTAATTGAGATGATTTTGTCTATTATCCTTGGCCAGTATTTAAGGCTTTTATCTATGTACCAGTTGGGGAAGGAACATTCTTTTCTCTACGAATGATCATCTGTGGCGGAAGATCAATTAAAATAATCACGAGTGACCTACTCTCTAAGGTAATTATGTATACAAAGTGGGCAAATATATTAACAGATTCCAGCTTCCCTATGTCCTTGTCCCACTTCAGAAATGGCAACTCACCAATTAACATTTTTACATACAATGAAATTCCAATCTTAAGAGAAAATAGCCATCTTATAACTTATACATAAAATAAGTACCTTAGAGAAAAGTAGACTCCAATGTTCCACTGCTTCATGAACTCAGCATATACAGCCTCAGAGCGAAATTTAGCAACTGCGGATCTAGTGTGATAATAACCTGCATGACGCACGGAATCGGATCAGATTGGAAAGCTAAATTAATTGAGGAACAAACACATCTGCATTTGCAGGTTATTAGTTTAATACCTTCTAAATGAGCCAAAAAATCTAGGGAGGACTTGTAGTTCTTCAAAAACACCGTAGGCCTTCCTGGAGAAAAAGCCCCAGGTTTCCCTTTTTGAATTGCAGAAAGAACCTCCTTGAGTATAGAATTCGCTATAAAACTAAACACATGCAATCCGGAATTTTCTGCACCACCCAAATAGATATGTCAATAGAAAGAGAACAAGAACTACAAAAGATCCCAATAAAAAAAAGAAGTCGACAGACAATTACAAACTGTATGTTAATAGAACAAAATTCAAGAAACTGTGAAATCTGGTTACTGATTATTATTAATTGCTCTATTTGTGTTACCAAGAAATCTGTTACGATGGAGAAATGCGGAATATAAGACACTTAAACAGCTGACTAGAGGGGCCCCACTATCAGCCCAGTCAGTTTTAAAATCCAGCATTGATGAAAAGATATTCCGTAGCAATATTCTTTGTAATGAAAAGGCAGGATAACACGTATAACCAGCAATGAATCTTGAGAACAAAAACAAGTGGTTGTGAATGAGCTAAAATAAAAAACGTTGAACAGATTTCTCAGCCAAACCAGCTGAACAATGTCAATGGATAGCAAACAAGAACTACAAAAAATCCCAATAAAAAAAAGAAGTCCACAGACAATTACAAACTGCATGTTAATAAAGCAAACTTCAAGAAACTGCGAAATCTGGTAACTGATTATTACATGCTCTATTTCTGTTAGCACAAAAATCTGTTATGATGGGGGGAAAACGGAAAATAAGACACTTAAACAGTTGACTAGAGGGGCCCCACTATCACCCCCGTCAGTTTTTAAATCCAGCATTGATGAAAAGATATTCCGCAACAATATTCTTTGTAATGAAAAGGCAGGATAAACAAGAAAGACGAGCAATGAAATTTGAGAACAAAAACAAGTGGTTGTGAATGAGCTAAAATAAATAACGTTGAACAGATTTCTCAGCTAAAACCAGCTGAACAATGTCATGGAGACCGGATTCAAAACTAAATCAATTCTTCTGATTTTTCTTTTCCCTCTACAGGGAATACTCGGCTGCTGACAAATGCCATCTAACAACTGAAAGAAATGTATACTCCACCCAGGGTGAGGTCTTCCAGGACAATAGAATAAACAGACGCAGATAAGACATAAAATCAACAAAATAATGCTAACACCCAAAATTAATCCATGCGTACTTGTAAGACGGGAAAAGTATGTACCTGCGGCCGATATTTCCAACAAAAATTTACAGTCATCATTAATAAATTGTTTGATTCTCTGATAGTCTTGCTCAAGTTCATCAGTGGATTTCCCGTCTCCCCCTGCTGGAAATATTTTCTCCATGAAAGGCATGACCACAGTTGAGCGAAAAATTTCCTCTGCATTTTTTATGTTGTCAAGAGCTGCAAATGCCCGTAAACAATTGTATATGGCATTTGCATCCCTATGTTCAAGGGCATCTATGAAACAATGTCCTAAGCTTGTGTCAACTAACAAGCTAGCACCCTGCACCCTCTTCTCCATGTTCTCAATAAAAGGCATATTCTGCACAGTCAAAATCAGTAAAGAGAGTTAAGATAAAAACTCCATGAAGGCTAACAAAGATAAGGAGTTTTCCAAACTGCAATTTGCGACAGAGCAGATTTTTTGTAACCATTAGTGACATATAATGCAGATTAAATTAAAGAAACAAAAACGACTAACAAAACAGGCACTGAGTGCATACACACTAGGATTTTCACTAACCATTAAAGCACAGACAATAAAAAGTAAAATTAAAAAGGATTACCACTAATTTTTTACAGTGAAAATATAATTATTACTATATATATATAAGAAAAAAAAAACAGCGAGACCCACACACCTCACAATTGATGCAAATTTTTTATCCCCATCTCCATAGAGAATTATCAAGATTTCAGATGTTAGGCAACACAAGAATTAAATAACCAATACCAGCGGTAGTTTATCTCGTTTGAAGGTGTTCTATATATTATTCTATACATCTCGAGGATCATGAGAGAAACCAAAACCATAAATAGGCAGAATAACCAAAAAAAACTTATTTCCCAATGGAAAAAAAATATTAATTGAATCAAAAAGGTTGGTGCAATAAACAAAAATAAAATGAAAATAAAGAGTGTAGGCAGGCCTGCCAGGGTTTTACCCTCGCTGACCATTGCAAACTGAAACTAAAACCAAAGTATTACTCGGTGAAAGAAGGAATCCATGTTCGTCAAAAAATTTAAAGATTCAAGACTAAAAGAAAACATGTAGTTGAGTAGGTCATACTGATACTAAGCCCATTTGCCTTCAATATAGAAAATACAACGATATAATGAGAATACGACAAGATATTGAGCATGTGCAAACTACACATTGCATAGAAGATAAAAATATGTATAACTAAGACCAAATAATCACGGCCCCGAGTTGATAAGTATTAGAGAAAATTGTACAATCATCAAACACTTGGAAGAAAACCACAACCCCAAAAAGCATGTAAAAGAAATCAAAGGATAAGATATTAACATAAGAATGAGTAGACCTGTGCATGAGCAATATAAAACTTCAGTCTATTCATCTCACTAGCAATCCGCTCCAGAAGCATGCTTTGAGTCTCCCTCAGACTGGTTCCATTTTCAACATTTTGTAAGGAAAAGCCATTGTCCTTTGCTCCAGAATTTACATATCCATTTGCCAAATCTACAGGCACATCGGGCAGCTCCTTTATCAGTTTCTCAACCTATAATTAATCAATAGAAGGAAAAAGTTCATCAGGTATTATCAAATCGCACAAATATACATTCTTTAAAGAGAAAGGGAACAGAGAACCAGGGAGCAAGACACATTTCACATTCAGGACAATGTGGGCAATCTTTTCTCGAATTAGGAAAATATACAAGCAACACTCATTCATGAAAAGGAGGCAAAACATGTCTCTCTCAAATTTCAAATTCCAAAATAAGCCAATAAAGCAATCAACCGTTAATTCAGCATCAAATCACACTAATAGGAGTAAAAAAAAGTCCACAACATTTGTTATAGCTAACAGAAGTCCAGTGCAGTTAAAGCAGCAACAGATGGTTTGAACATCAAAGGCAGTGGATAAGATAAATATAACAGATATCTATTAACATGACTGATTAAGTAAAAGATGGCTTGAAACTGTTACAACAAGCTAGAGATGAATCATCTTTTTTACAGTAGAAAACCCAATAAAACCAGCTATATGACCCATCAAATAAACTCTGCAAATCAGAAACTAGTAATTTGGACCAAAAAAAAAAAAAACCTTACTACTCTTCTGGGGCTTCATCATTAGTAACAGATTCCATAATGAAATTATTTTTAGCCATCACAATTCAATTGAATAGTAATAACAAACAAAACTCCCCATAAGCCCTTTAATGAAAGGAAATTCCCCAGAAAGGGGACAGAAGGAAATACAGAAAACACATGAAATCAAGAAGCATTGCTACCTTGGAAACCACGTGGAAGGTATCCAGGAGGAGTTCGAGAACTTCTCTAGTCTGATTAGCGTCAGCTCGCTGCTTGAGGCGGCTTTTGAGGGCCACAAGGGAAGCATCAACGGCGTCTCGAAAGGCCAATATCTTCTCTTTGATATCAAGCAACGGGGCACGCATACGAACCACGCAAGCATCAATGTCGATCAGTTTGGTGCTGAGACTGACGAAATCGGAGTAATCCCGGTTGATTAAATCGACGAGCTCCTTTTGTAGAGAGCTCAAGTGCGATTGGAGTTCGGATCTTAGGGTTTCGAGAGGGACGAATGCCCGGAGATCGGATATGTATGATTCAGGGTCGAATTCTGGACCCACGAATGCAGTTGGGTTTAGCCATGGCGGATATACATCAACGGGATCCCCGAACAGGTCCGCCGTAGATCGAGGCAACGTCGGAGGAGGAGTTGGCGGCAATGGGGATCGCAGGTCGGTCATTGTGTTCTGTTTTCTCTCTGATGGGGTTTACTGTTTTCTCTCTTCAGTCTCCGGAGTTCAGATCAAGACAGACCTTTTAAGTTAAAGGAGGATTTGGGCCAAATTAGGCTACTAAAGGCCCTAATTTTTTCCCTTAAACGCCTAATTAATACCAAAAACCATTTTATTTCTATCAGATTTTATAAATTATTAGTTTCAATTTCATTTTTTTAATTCCTAAATCAATTTTTTATTTCAAATTTTTTCATTCCTAAATTCAAAAAACTCAGATTTAATGGCAGAACGAATGAAACGGCTACGGAAAGAAACACGGAAACTGAAGATCCGTTCAAATTAGAGGTTTTTCTTTTTTTAAAAAAAAAATGCACTGCCCAGACCGACGATAGAGGACAAGTCACTCCTCACAGAGCCGGCGCGCCGGCTCCACTTGCCCTAGCGAGGTCCTCCATCGCCGTCTGCGTCAGGGCCGGCGCCTATTTCTTCGCCACCCTCTGGGGGTGAGGAGAGAAATGTCTCGCCAGGCGCTGGCCGCATGGCGAGATTAACCGGCGCCGGTATGTTTATTTATTTTTTTAGTATTAAATTTTATTTATTTTTTAATTTATTTATTTTAATTTAATTGTTATTTATGAATTGTAGAATAAATATTAGTAATTTTAATTTAATTGTTATTATTAGTAATTATAAATCTTATGAAATTTAGTTTTTATTATTAGTTAAATTTATGATTTTATAGTTTAATCTTAGGAATTTGTTTTTATTAGTTTAATTTATTTAGGAAACATTTTTATTAAATAATATGTTTAATCTTAAGTAAATAATTTATTAATAATATTCATATTTAGGAATTCATTAGTAGTTTTAGGGAGTTTCAATTTTTTTAAATTAATTGGGGATTATGAAAGTTATTATAATTAATTTAATTATAGAAAATATTTTTATAAGATTAGTCGGTTTAATTGTAACTAGCCTCAAAAAAATGTGATACGTAGAAATTAAATATTTAGTATAGAAAAATTAAATAAATAAGTATTAAGTAAATACAAAAAAAAAAGAGGCTAGTAGATAATTAGAGTTAATAAAATATTTATTTAATTTTGTTTTATATTAAATAATAAATTAAATATTTATTTAATTTTGGTTAAAATTAAATAATAAAATATGTAGATAATTTAATTAATTGAAGTATATTTGGAAATATTATTATTTGTACTTAGTAGATTTAATAAATTAAACATTTAAGATGTATAGTAGAATTTTATAATTAGGTATTTAAATAATATAAAAATGTATTAAAGTAATTAACCTAAATTAATAATTTATTATTTAGGTTTTATTAAGTATGTATTAAAAGTAAACTTTTTGGGACGAATTCAGGATTAATTAAAGTTACGTGTAAAATTTAAAACTTTTGTAGGATGGGATATCGCCTCTTGAGGGATCTGATAATCGACATGCAGTTATGCACACTCTATATGCTGAACATCGTATAGAAAAAGAGAAAAACTTAAAAAAACAGAAAAATGTACATCCTACCTTTGCCCCACTTGGTGAGTCAGTGAACGTAGATGATGATGATGAGTTTAAGGGAGAGGAAGAATAAGATGAGGATAATTTTGAGAGTGGAGGGGACGATGTGGATGAGGAGGATGAGTCAGACGAGTATTCTTCGTCTGAGAATAGAGATATACATTTTGGAGGTAACTCAGTACTGAACCCCATTGGTCATACTGATGATGAGACTCCAGTTCACCCTACCCGGGGGGGAGGGGGGGAGACCCTTGTTGGATTATCGGGGTTGAATTCAGCTTACACTCCGGTAGTTCCAGTCTTCGTGCCGGCCTACAGAGTACTCTTTTTAGAGGTCCTAGTACTACTCTTCATCATACCGGCCCACAGAGTGCTCTTTTTAGAGGTCCTAGTACTACTCTTCATGATACCAGCCCGCAGGATATTTTGTTTGGAGGTCCTAGGAGTATCCTTCACGATGTCGGCCCCCAGTATCGTTCTGGCTGGACTTCGTCACACCTCCCTTAGACTAGTCAGCCTCGTTCCCGTTTTGATGCCGCCTCCATTGGTGCCTCTATCCGTCCTGAGGCAGTTGCGACATCATCAGGTACGTATTTGTAACTATTTAAGCATTCATTACTACGAAGTCAATTTCTTTATTGCATTCCGTTAAGTATTTACCAACTATTCTTTATTTGGTTTCAGGTACTAGCAGACGGTCTAAGCTTTCTAACAAAGAAATTGATGATTGGGTTGTGACGGACGACGTACGTGGCGGGCCATGTGATGGGTCAATGATTTCTAATTTTCTTGGCCACACTGCTTATCAGTTGTGGAATAGAGAACCAAGAGAGTACCTGACGATGTAGCCAGCGAAGAAGAGTTTATCCAGATTGCATGGATGGTATGCGAGATTGCCGGAGAACGCGCAGTTGGAGATTCAGAATACCGGTTTGTATCATCTGATTGATACCATGTATGATGACATTGACCTTGCGCTTATTTCTGCATCCATAGAGAGGTGGCAGCCCGACACAAACTCTTTTCACTTGCCGTTTGGGAAAATGACCATCATGATGCATGATGTGGCACACATTTTGGCGATTCCAGTTGAGGACTTGTTGACTGAACCTCCGGAAGTGGAAATGTTGAAGATGCAGGTCGGGAGATTGCTTGGGTTGCCGGTGGCTGAGCGTGCATGGAGCCACGGAGGTGTGAGCGACATATTGATCGAGGAAAGTTGTCGCAGGGTCCTCCCCGCTGTTTAGATTCAAACTTGGATGTGGATCTTGTTAGCCTCGACACTCTTCCTGGACAGGAGTGGGGGCAGGATTAGTGCTTCGCTTATGAACGAGCTCCACGGAGGCATCGAAAATATTGAAGCTTACTCCTGGGGATCCGGTACACTAGCATTCCTCTACCGTCAGCTTGGGATTGCTAGTTGAACAGGGTGTACCACGATGGCCGGTTGCATGACCCTTCTACAGGCATGGATATATGAGTATTTTTCATGCTTCCAGCCCTCGAAGAGGCGGGGACGTCGATGTGTTGATGGTTGGCCCAGAGCCCGAGACTCGACACCAGTTAGTTATAAGCCCTAAAGCAATTATGATCTGGAAGTCGAATCCTTTGAGTTGTGGTTAGGGGTGAAATGCCACTCGACGAAGCCTATTCAGAGTCGACTCCAGCAGATTCGTGCGCAACTCGATGCGATGACTGAGCAATAGGTAGTGGTTCTATTTTATTTCTTTGTATTGCGTAAGGGGTATTTCATTATACTATATAATAAATTTTGGTAACATTCGCAGGTCGAATGGGAGCCATTCGGTCGCGAACAGGCGGCCGCACATCCGAGGACCATCTTCAGTGGGTGGATTATGTACCACGACTTCCAGGAGCCATACATACCGGACCAGCTCGGTTACGTGCAGTATATACTTCGTGCACCGCTCACGCCGGTCACTCAGTTTCGTGGGAAAAATACGCACAAGTATTTTGTTAATCGTCCCAGTGCCGAGACTAGTAACCGTTGGGTTAGATTTCTGGAATCGGAGTGCATCAGCCTCAGTCATTGTATGCTAGTATCGTCTACGAAGGTAGGACAGGCAGCTGTAGAGTACCTCGACTAGTACATGAGCCATTCACATCCATTCATACTGCCGACGTCCGTCCCGTCTACGTCACGCATACCAGCTAAGAACTGCACCACTTACATAAGTTCAACACTCAATGGAATTTTAGAATTTTATTTTAATAACACACGTACTATCTTGAATGGTTTAATATGGTTTTATTTAATATTTGTAGTAGATGCGTGAGATGGAGAGGTTGAGTCGAGGTTGCATCGAAGATTTGAAGAAACTTGATCTGGATCTTGGTCTGCAGTGGGATACTCGCCTGGATTATGTCATCTTCCGTCACAGTCAAGCCCCATGACATTCGACTTCTTTGGTTAGAATTTGGTTATTGAAAACTCATTGTCATCTTTCTTTGAGTATGTCACGATTTCGTAGTTGTAAACATTTTGGACTTATTTTGATTTTCAATTTCATTTCATTGAAAAACAAATGAAAAAAGAACATATAAAATATTTCATATTTGCATAACCAAATGTAAAACAATATATCACCCGAGATCAACAAATGATCGTCTGGGTCTTCTCGGGGGATTCGGTGGGACCAAAGTATGCCATAGTTACATTCTGGGTTCCAGAGATACTTCCCAACCAATAACACTACTATCATGGTCGTGATGCCAAATGGGATGAATAGGTGGAATTGGAAAATCACTATGCACATTGAGTCGAATGAAGTGCTGGTAGGGCTCAAGGTGGCAAATAATGATCTGGAACTCTGGTGTTGTTGCCCCGCCCCATGCGATGAGTGCTAGCACAGTCCAACTTGTGCCGTTTAGATTTACAGCGCCGTTTGTCCTGAAGTAGTACACAACAACATTGAAATATGTAGCAATGGGATATAAGTCCTCTGTCGACATCCAGTGCACATCGCTTATACCTGTCCACCATATACGCTCTAGGTTTTCAGGTAATTTATCCCACCTACAAAGACGAGTAAAGGAAAATTTTAAATAAAATCACATTGATGCAAGTGTATTAAATAGGATCTCAAAATAAAACATGTCGTACCCGTAAAGATTCCCGTAAAGCCAGGATTATTTATAACCTCATCGAACACTATCTGTCTGCACAAAACATGATTATTCTGCCCTCCCAATATGTAACTCGCAATGACGCGAAAACCACAATTGCCGTCATGCTGGACATCAAGATATGACTGAACATGGTTGTAGAGTATCTGCGGAATCTTATTCTTATGCCTAAACTTGGAAAAGTCTGTCTGCATCACATCTGTTACCAAGTAAATTAATTTCATTATTTCTGGATTAAATATAAGAATTTAATAACATAATAAAATTTAGCTCTTTTAAAAATATAAATATAAATCGTACCTCCGACATTGGCTTCAGATCCCGACGTATGGCCTCTACTGGAACTGCTGGTGTTCGTCCCACCTAGCATAGTCCATGTACCTGTGTTCGCACGCCATGAAACAAAAATATAAGAATTAAATGATAATAATATTTCGCACATTAAAAAAAAATTAATATCGTACCTCTGGTAGGATCTTCAGCTCTGACGTATGGCCTCTACTGGAATTGTTGGTGTTCGTCCCACGTTGATCCGAGGTACCTTTGCTGGTACCTGCTTTGATTTTTCTTGCTTTTTTTTTTGAGATGCCTCCTTTCTTCGGCCTGCCCTTGCCTCTCTTTCTAACCCGCGGTTGTTTCGATCTGCTTAGTCCGGGTGATGTTTGTTGTACATCAATCTAGTGATCTCGCGCTGTATTGGCTCCTCAACAGCGTCCAATTCTTCCATTAACTGCCTGAACAACAATCTGTGAGGGGGGACATCATCCAAACTATCCTTCTCTGTAACCTGACTGATGTCGAGTGTGCTCCAAAATTGGTGTAAGTATTTTGGAGTCAAAATCTCGTTGTCCTCCATTACCCGCTTCAAAATACATGCACAAGGGATCGAATGAGTTCGCTTCATGTAGTAATTGCATTCCCAAAACACATCATTTCCGAGTTGCTGTGTCCTTTCCAACTCATTGTTCAACAGATCCAAGAAGTAGTGTGAAATGTTGCATCTCAATTGGTAGAAAGGGTACTTGTTGTGTTGCTTCCCTATTTTCTGCCTTGGTTCTTGCAATTTCTCCCTGTGAAGGAATGAAAAAAACTAGTTAAACAACCAACACACAATATATATTATAACCATATTTTAGAATATGACGTCGAAATCTAGTACCTTATTTGTGTAAGCTGTGTCTCGATTAACATGTGAAACCTGTGCCAGACCGTTTCAAAAGAAGCATTTGCTGTGCCGAGCCATTCCTTTAACAACTTATGTGCGCTCTCTACTCTACAAATAGTGGTGTTGACAAGATGCAAATAAGTGTTGGTTTATGCCTGCACAAACTTGTCCGCCACCACTAACCATGTCTTCCTAGCATACTCTAGAACGGGTTGAAATTGGGACCAATTATGCTCCAGAATCTTCACTTTTTCTTCGTAATCTTCCTGATTTGCAGCTTCGATCACTGTTTTAAAGGCCGTACGTGAAACTTTTTGCTACGTTCGCATTTTCGTTCAAAATTCTTTTCACATTCTTTTCAACATCCATGTAAACGTGCCACGTACACAACAAGTGATGTGATGATGGAAATACATCATCAAGAGGCCTCGTCAGTCCAAGCTCCCGATCAATCACGATGACACTCGGATGCAGATTATTGCCATACAAGTTACAGAGCTGCCACAACGCCCAATGGTAGATGTCCCCCATCTCATCACTTAGAAGAGCATATGCTATAAGGAAGGTCTGATTGCACGGGGTCATTCCAACAAACTCCACAAGAGGCATTTTATATTTTTTTATGTGGAGTCTACACAAACAACCCAAGGATACATCCGCAACAGCAACAAAGAATCCAGAGGAGCAAAAAACACGTGGGATAACCTCTGTGTCTCTACATCTCACTCCGTGAAGATGATGTATTTGTGTTGTTTTGCAACCTCTAACACCTTTCCCACGACGTCCATGGAAGCCATGTCATCCAGAATTGGAAATCCCTCTTTACGCAATCGATTTCTATAGTTGTAGACTTGTTTGGAGGTAACATTTTCATCAGGAAATTGTGTCCATATAGCTCGTAAAATGTGGACTGCGTTAGTCCCACCTTTAGAGTCAGTGACGGAACGAGAATTTTCAAATTGCGGGGTCGAAAATAGGATTATTCAACCGTCACCGGAGGGTCGAACTGAAAAAATTTCAAACAACGGACACCCTACTAAGAAAAAATTTGGCCAAATCCGGCCGGCTGAGGGGTCGATTGACCACCTTGACCCCTCTTTGAATCCGTCACTGTTTAGAGTATTCCTGAATAAGCTCTTTCCCTTCTGCGCTCAGTGGCCTCCTAACTCGAGGCGGATCTTTCAATGAATAGTTGTGCATTTCCTGCAAACCGGAATATACACGGATTGCCCACCTATTATATATTTTGTAAACAGTAACACGAAACAAGCATCTGGTCATCTGTGTCTTTGTATTGGGTCGGGCGCACATGTTTTCATCCACCTGTTGACCTTGGTACCAGCCTCCTTTATGACAAAGGAGTATAGTATTATTATCCTTGTGCGAGGATACAGTTAACTCCATGTTGTACATATTCGCAATAGCCTTCGCATGGGCAATAGCTTCAAGCTTCGTGCCAAAAGTCTCGTCTGTAGCAAAAGTCAAACTATAATCCTGTCCATCCCCCTGATCAAACCTATCCTGCACACATTAAAAATGAATTATATTATACCTTAAATTAACTATAATAATACTAAATCACAAATAATTAATTATAATCAAAAACAAAATATATAATCTGATATAATGATGTTATACTTTAAAGATAATTAATTAACATAATATATACTAATAAAAAACTAAATTCATTATTAACAAAAACTCACCATTTTAATATAACAACTATAACCCTAAACCCTGAACCCTAGACCATAAACCCTAACGTTTAAACCCATGAACATACTACCTAAACACCCATTTAACAAGAAAAAAAAACTATTTCATACGAACATACTACGTAATTAACATAATTTAAACATATAACAAACTAAACATATAATTAACAAAAAATTAACTCATTTAATATAACAACTATAACCTATGAACAAAATACGTAATTAAAAAACATTCTCTAAATATTTAAGTTAAACATTTTTTATTTACCAATACCATAAACCCTAATTATTAAGATAGATTATCCATTTAACTACCAATTAACATAAATTTTTTAAACAAATATTAAACTACCAAACAAATACTCAAATAAAATAAATAAATGAATTAAATAAATAAATGAATTAACTATAATAATATTAAACCACAAATAATTCATTATAATCAAAAACAAAATATATAATCCGATATAATGATGTTATATTTTAAAGATAATTAATTAATATAATATATACTAATAACAAACTAAATTCATTATTAACAAAAACTCACCATTTTAATATAACAACTATAACCCTAAACCCTAAAACCTAAACCCTGAACCCTAGACCATCAACCCTAACGCCTAAACCCATGAACATACTACCTAAACACCCATTTAACAAGGAAAAAAACTATTTCATACAAACATACTACGTAATTAACGTAATTTAAACATATAACAAACTAAACACATAATTAACAAAAAATTAACTCATTTAATATAACAACTATAACCTATGAACAAAATACGTAATTAAAAAATATTCTCTAAATATTTAAGTTAAACATTTTTTATTTACCAATACCATAAACCCTAAATATTAACATAGATCATCCGTTTAACTACCAATTAACATAAATTTTCTAAACAAATATTAAACTACCAAACAAATACTCAAATAAAATAAATAAATAAATTAAATAAATACATGAATTAAATAAATTTATTAAACTAATAATTTAAATAAATAAATGATATTAATTAAATATATTAAAAATAAAATAAATAATTAAATTTAAAAAATGGGTGGGCGCCACCCATTGGTTGGTTGGCGTTCGCTCGCCAACCCGGACAAAGGTGGCGCCAAAACTGGCGCCACCACCTACGCCAAAGGCGAAGGTTTTCTCGCCTCCCTGTAAAGGGAGATGAGATTATTCCACGCCACCCCACATAGGGGGGGCATGTTCCTCCTGCGGCTGGCGCATATGTCCCTCGCCCTCCCCCCCTCCCCTCCCCCCTTTTTTTTGAAAAAAAAACATACCTCCATTGTACAGAAGGCGTATCCGTCTTTCGAAGGACGCTCAAATGAGAAAATAAAGGCGCTCAACAGTTTAACCCTTATCAAAATACCCCTTCACATATTAGCATTTGTACTCTCAATCTTGATTATGTTTGCCATGGACGTTTTGTTTTAGAGTAGCGGTGGGAGCGGTTGAGGTTTTTGGGTATGGATATTTCGTATTTTTATTTTTTAAAAAATAGAAAGTCAACTGACTAAAATCTGCGCCAAATGAACCGGTTGATCAAAACTGAAAAATCAAAATAATTTTGGTTTTTTCGATTCGGTGACCATTTGAACTGAAAATACTATTTTTAATTACACTAAATAAGTTTTTTTGGAAAGATCTTATGTCGCTCAGTCACAATGTATATTCTGAATGTTAAAGTAAATAAAAAAAATATAATGTAATTGAATACAATTTTAAGAACTAAAAAAGACCATACAATCTAATATTTTAATATTTTCAATAATATAATATGTGTTTTCAAACTTCAAACAACTTCAATCACAATCTAAGACACTAAGTGATAAGAAAATTACCTATGAAGGTGGAAACAAACCCGAATACTTGAATTCTTGCACCAAAAACCAGCCTCAAACACATGACCAAAAGGAAGAATCGAATCATAAAAATCCGAAACAAAAGAATATGATGGAAAGAAAGAAAAGGAGAAGTGTTTCGATTTGTAACCCCTTAGATACACTCCAAATAACCCTCGCCTTAATACTTATGACGAAAATGATTTGATAATGTTCTACGAAATGACAAACAAAGCTCCACTATTCGAGAAACACACAACTCGAAAGCACACTTGTTACTAATGCAAAACCCTAAGATTGCACAAGCCAAAATAACCTCAAAAAGGTCAAGAAACAAGGAATTTTTCTCACAAGTTTGTATTGAATAATAATTCATCAAAGGCACATCTGTAAAATCACGTCCAAGACTCCCTTTTATAGGGCTTTAGGTCGGCCAATAAGAGTACTAATCCTATTAGAACTCTAATTTGGATTTCTTAGACTAGAAGTTTCCTAAAAAGGAAAATATATCTTAATTACAAGTATACAAAAGACTATTTATAACGAGCTCGTAAATATGGAAAGGAGACCTGATCTAAACGTACAAGTCTCCTTATATGCCTAGGCAAAGTACTCATAGAGTTATATCTGGTTGATATTCCAAGTGACGCCTCACCAGCTAGGCCATCCGCCACTGAGTTGCTTCTCAAAATATGTGTTGAATTGTGTAATCTTGCCTCTCAATTATATGATGAATCTCCATTAACTGGAAATAATACTTCCATGGCACATGCTTCATATCACCAAGTATATGAACTAAGGATTCATTATCAGTTTGAATGGCCACCTTTTGCAAACCCAGTTGGTCACATTTCCTTGCCCCAAAAAGCACACCATATACCTCCGCGCCAAAGCTATCTCCATCCCCTATAAAACCACTTTCACCATATATGAAGCCTCCATTATTCCTCCTAATGCAAAATCCATAACCTGAATCCGAATGGATCTAAGAGCCATCCATATTAAGCACATATTCACTATGTTCCGGAGCCTTCCAAATAACAGAAATACACCTATATACCATTACATTTTGAAGTTGGAAGCCAATACTTTCAATCCATTACATTTGGAAGCCTTCCAAATACTTTCAATCCAATCTCCTTCATCCAAGGTTCGGGCCTTCAATTCATGAGTTACTAAGACATTATATAAGTCCACCTTTATTGCGGAGATAACCCTTTCACAACTAAAAGCCTCACCATCAAAAAGCATTTTGTTCCGTATCTTTCAAATCTCCCAAAGAATGAAAGACGGAGCAATCTTGATCAAAGATTTGCGGGCTGAGGAGAAGCAACCGCGCTTCCACCATTCTTGAATAATGGCATGCAAGTTTACTTCATACCGCGATGGTATTTCAAATAAGCTAAAGAAAAACTTCCATATCTCCTTGCTCGCTGTGCATTCAAGAAAACAATGCAATACTGAATCACCATGATCTCGACATGAGAGGCAAATGGATGGCAAAACTTGTATTCCAAACTTACTCAAAGTTTCTGGGAAGGGAACAAGAAAGTTGCAAAGCTTCCATACAAAGAAAGAATTCTTCAACGGAATTAGCTTGTTCCAAAAATTCTTAGATAAGGAGTCCTCCAATCCCCGCATTCTTAGATGCAAGTAAGTAGATTTGATGGTAAACAAACCCGAAGAGGAGTTTTTCCATATGAAGGAATCACGGCCCGTCTCTAGAGTTTCAGCCGTATACTTCAATGACTGCATTACTTCCGTGGCTAGAATATCCTGCAACTCATGTAAATAAAATTCCTTGTTAGCAACAAAATCTTTAATACTCAGTTGAGGACTAGGGGGAAGCGCATTTGGTTCCCTCCATATAACACCACAGAAGTCCAGTTGTCGAACCAAAATGATCGATCCCCCCCACAAACCAGAACCTTCGAGCATTGCGACGCCTCCATGTCAACCTTCTCAACTCTGCTCCAAGATATTTTACCCCTAGCTGAATGCGAGAGAGACAAGATAAAATGACTCCATAATCCATTTTGCTGCTTGTATTTCCACCAAAGTTTACAAGAAAAAGCTCGAACAACATCTACAAACTTGCGTAGCCCTAGGCCATTCTTTGAAATAGGAAGAGCCAATCGATCCCAAGATCGCCAATGTCTTCGCTTTTCGTCATTTGAACCATGCCATAGAAACCTTTGGCATCTTTTCTCCATTTCCTTCAAGACCGATATGGGGGAATAGCCGACAAAACATGTATAGGCATCGCTGCAAGAACATGGCGCAAGAGAATCAATCTTCCACCCGGGCTTAGAAACTTGTTTTTCCAGTTTGCAATCTTGGAGTCTAAAGAATCTAATAGAAACTGGAATGAAGATGCTCTACTCCTTCCACAAAGTAGATTACAACCAAGATATTTAAAAGGAAAAGAGCTCTTAGACATAGTCAAAACTCTTTTGATTGCTTCAACCCGAAATGCACTCCAAGATTCCGCCACCAAAAAGAAACTTTTGTTGCGGCTTATTCTTTGTCCAGAAGCTATTTCATAGGCTTCCAAAAACTTATTTAGCTCCTTCAACTGTCGAGTTTCACCCCTCATAAAAATGATCAAATCATCTGCAAAACTTAGATGTGAAACTTTCATGGAACCCGCTGGAGTACCATAGGCAGCCACTTTATTCTTCCGAACTAAATCGTTTAGCTTCCTTGACATTGCCTCAGCTATCAATATAAATAGGTAAGGGGATAGTGGATCACCTTGCTTTATTCCTCTAGATGGCTTAAAGAAACCGGTTGGGGAACTATTCACCATTATCGAAAACCAGCTATCTCTGAGGTTATTCAAGATTAATGAAATGAAAGCATCCGGGAATCCCAGCTTACAAAGGACCTTTTCCAAAAAACTCCAAGATACTCGGTCAAAAGCCTTCATCATATCAATCTTGATAATTACATTATTTCCCACCGCCAAGACAACATTATCAATTATATCGCTTCCCGGTAGAAAGGCGGATTGTTCCTCAGAAATGATTTTAGGTAACACTAGCTTCAACCTTTCAGTTAAGATTTTAGTAAAAATCTTATTAAGAAAGTTGCAAAAGCTAATTGGCCTGAAATCTGAAAATGTACTCACTGAGATCTTCTTAGGAATTAAGGTGATTACAGTACTTGCCACAGCTCTTGGAAGTGGAACACCACTCATGAAATTTTCACATCCAGCAAGAAGATCTTCCGAGATTATATCCCAGCAAGCTTTGTAAAAACACCCTCCAAATCCATCAATACCAGGTGCACTATCCTCATCAAGATTGAAAACCGCAGCCCTGACTTCCTCCATAGTAACCGGCCTTACAAGCATGTGCTTATCCTCCAAGCTCAAATCATCATTCAAATTTTCCAAGAATACTTGTTGCTTTTGATGCTGGCATAAATGAGGAGATTCTTCAGTAAGAAGATGATGAAAAAAATCCACCGCCTCCTTCTCAATCTCTTCCAATTTTGTTAAAACACAGCCCTCCTCAGTTTGAATTTTTTGGATCCCCATCTTCAACTTTCTTTCAGCAAGAGATGCGTGAAAATAAGCTGTATTATTATCCCTCTCCTTGAGCCATTTTAAGCGTAATTTCTCCTTCCAAAAGTCATCACGTTCCTTGAGTTTTTGAAGCAAATGAGCCCTAGCCAAGCTTAGCTTTTTGCCTATCATTCATGTAAGGGTGCAGCCTTAGTAGAGAAATCCTTCACAAAACGTCTATAGAAACTAGCCAAACCATGAAAGGAACGAATGTCAGACACAGTTTTAGGTGTAGGCCAATAACATATAGCCTTAACCTTTTCCTCATCAATATTAACACCATCCTTGCTAACAATAAAACCAAGAAATACAACTTCTAACACACAAAAAGTACATTTAGCAAGTTTAGCATAAAGTTTATGAAATCTCAAAGTAGAGAGTACCTTTTCAACATGCATAGCATGCGAATCAAAATCTCTACTATAAATAACTATATCATCAAAATAAACCACCTCAAATTTTCCTATGAAAGGTCTAAGCACATGATTCATTAAACGCATAAAAGTAGAAGGGGCATTGGTAAGGCCAAATGGCATCACCATCCACTCGTACAAACCAAACTTAGTCTTAAATGCAGTTTTCCATTCATTGATGATAACCACTAGGAAGATCAATTTTTGAAAACACACAAGAACCACTCAAGTCTTTAAGCATGCCATCTAACCTAGGTATTGGATGCCTATATTTAATAGTAATCTTATTAGCAGCATGGTTATCAACACACATTCTCCAAGTACCATCTTTCTTAGGAACAAGAATAACAAGCACAACACAAGGAGATAAAGATTCACGAACCAAACCTTTGTGAAGGTGTTCCCATTTGACGTTGCAGTTCCTTAGTTTCCTCTGGATTAGCTTTGTATGCTGGTCGGTTTGGTATCACGGAACCAGGAATGAAATCAATTTGATGTTCAATCCCTTTTAAAGGTGGTAATCCTTTTGGTAGTTCATCGGGGAAAACATCTTCGTATCCCTGCAACAAACGCTTCACCAGACTAGGAAGATCAAGAGACTTAGTGTTAGCTAAACAAAATTCCTTATACACCATAAGGATTAAAGGGGTACGGTTATTTAGTGTCCTCCCAAGGTCTCCCACTAATGCATAAAAACTACCTTTTTTTTTCTCTAGTTTTTGGCTTTTCACTCTTTCTCTCACTCACTTTTGATTCTCTCCCATCCCCAAAACTCTCTTTTGACTTTTTTGTCTCACTTGCTAGTCTTCTCTCTCTCTCTCTCTCTCTCTCTCTCTCTCTCTCTCTCTCTTTTCAATTTTGCACGAGCCTTTGCTACTTCGCTAAGAGAAAGAGGACTTAACACAAATGGCCTTCCTTTATTCATTAGTGTATACTTGTTCGTATAGCCATCTTTGCTAACCCTTCTATCATACTCCCACGGACGTCCTAAAATAATGTGGCACGTTTTCATTGGAATCACATCACAAAGTACCTCATCTTCATAGCTTCCCATACTTAAAGGTACTTTCACTTGACTTTTCACCTTTATTTCACCTCTATCATCCAACCATTTCAATGTATAAGGTGTCGGATGCTTAACCGTTAGAAGTTCTAACTTCTTCACCAACTCTTTACTTACACAATTAGTGCAACTCCCTCCATCAATTATCACTAGACACACATTGTCTTTTACCTTACATCTTGTATGGAAGATATTGGTTCGTTGCTCAGACTCAGGATCATGCACAGGTTGGGCATTTAAAGCATGAACCAAAACCATTGACTGCTGAAGAGTTTCATCATAAACATTCTCAATATTCTCATTGTCCTCATCATCACCATCATCATAAATACCTTCAAAAGATGCTAGATTATTTTCTTCTATCACCAGTTCCTCTTCATCATCACTCACAATCTCTCCGTCTCTCACGGTCATTACACGATTGTTAGGACAATCCTTAGCCATATGTCCACGCCCTTGACACTTAAAACACTTACTTGAAGCTTTCACGCCACTAGAACTTGCACTGGCCTTAGGACCAACTGCCGAAGGTTTTCCAATGAGTGTCTCAAAGCTTGCACTATAACCCTTCTTTGATGCACTCGAACTTGGAGTTGAAAGATTAGGGTTAGGCGAATATGCCTTTTTCTGAGCTGCCAAATTACCATGACTCACAGATGTTGTTGCACTCTTGGATCTTGCCAATGCATTTTCTTTCAAATGCTTCTCCAGTAACACGGCTTTAGACAATAGATCTTCAAAATCAACATAACCTTGCAACTCAACTCTTTGCCGAATATTATTATTTAATCCATGAAGAAACCTAGTTTCAGTTTGATCTTCATCTTCCACTAACCGAATCTTCAACTTCATAGCAACCATAGTGTGGTAGTAATCCATCACCGACTCAGTTCCTTGTCTAAGATCTTGCAATTCCACGCATTTGTCTATAATAAGAAGCAGGTACAAACACTTTGCAATGCTTATTCTTCAATTGTTCCCATGTAGCAATAGAAGGTTCCTCATTATCTCTATGAATCCTCTCTTGCTCAGCCCACCAAGTTGCCGCATGACCTTGAAACTCTTTCTTGTTCTCCGAATAGTTGTGGAGATCAAAAAGTCTATCAACTTGCATCCCCCAACGTATATAAGCATCGGGATCATGTTTTCCGTGAAACTCTGGAATCTTCCTCTTGATGGAACTTAAGTCAACCCTAGGTTGATTAACCCTAAGATTACCTCCCTCAAGATTTCGTCCATTACCTTCATTATAACCTCCTAAATTGTTAGCTCGAACTTCATTACCTCCATGACCTCGTCCTCCATTGTCATCACGTTCCACATTACGGATTGGTGGAAATCGGGAAGCACCAACTAAGCGATTTCCTCCTTGATTTTGGTTTCGCTCAGCATCTCTCCTCATTTGATTGATCTCTTCTTTTTGTTCATCCACTTTCAAGGATAGTTGTGTAATTGCCTCCAAGATTTTTGACAAATCCGTGGAAGATTTATCTTCTTCATTCACCATGGCTCCTTGTATATTTAGACACAACACACACACACACACACACACACCAGAAAAAGATTTCGGAAAACTCACTCCCTTTATGTAAATTCCTTCCCAACTAAACTAAAAATCACCCAATAACTCTCAGATAGGTTTAGAATTTAGTAAAAAGGGAAAGATTCACTCTTGTTTTACCACGGTCCTTGAGTCTTCAACCTTTGTGCAATGAGGTTACTAAGCAATGAACGTACAAGAATTCTATGAAAAGATAACCTAAATATTTGTAACAAATCCATAAAGAACACGAAATAGATTATTGATGTCACAAATATGAAAAGAAATCTCGCAAAGAAAGGATCAAATTAGGGAGCAAAATATAAAAAGAAAATATTTGAACTGGGGTGGTAGATTGTAATCCCTAATTCTCGGCCTAGCTTAAACTTTCTAGGGTTTATGAATTTCGAAAAACCCTAATCTCCAAACCAACACTTTTTAGGGAATTTTCAAACCCTAATTCTAAAATAACTCAAAAACAGCAACTATGCACTCTTCTCTTTTCTTTTTTTTTTTGTACGAGATATATTATTATTTTTTTAATTTTTTTTCTTTTTTCTATAATAAACAAGCTGCGGCCTCTTTTTATTTTTTTGGCCAAAATCACCAAAGAAATCTCACCAAACAAGTTGCTTAATCACCTAGTTGCTTGGTGTTTTGTCTCACGTGAAGATCAAACCAAATTTGACCAAGCAAGCACCTCAACATGTGAACCAAACAAGCACCTCTATTGTTTCCCCTACACGGCCGAATCAACAAAGCAAACAACATATATATATATATATATCTCTATATATATATATATTTCCTCTATGCAGCCGAATCAAACAAAAACCAAACAAGCAGCACTCTTCTAATAATTTTTTTTTAATAAACACAAGGCCGAAGTATCGCCAAAATAGAACCAATCCAATTTTATTAATCCAAACCAACACACAACCGAACCAAAATCCACCAAATTGAATTCTTTTTTTCCAATAAATCACTATGGCCGAATTATAAGAAAACAAAAGACGCGAGATTTTTAAAGAAAAAGACACAAAAGATACAAAGATAATTAACCAAAGATGAGCCTTGATTAATTAGATATAACACATGCAAGAAATCAATGAACCGAAAGCTCTGAGACCAAATTGATAAGAAAATTACCTATGAACAAACCCCAAAACTTGAATTCTTGCACCAAAAACCAGCCTCAAACACACGACCAAAAGGAAGAATCGGACCACAAAAATCTGAAACAAAAGAATATGATGAAAAGAAAGAAAAGGAGAAATGTTTCGATTTGTAACCACTTCTATACACTCCAAATAACCCTCGCCTTAATACTTATGACGAAAACGATTTGATAATGTTCAATGAAACGACAAATAAAGCTCCACTATTCGAGAAACACACAACTCGAAAGCACACTTGTTAAGTGTGCAAAACCCTAAGATTGCACAAGCCAAAATAACCTCAAAAAGGTCAAGAAACAAGGCATATCTGTAAAATCACGGCCAAGACCCCCTTTTATAGGGCTTTAGGTCGGCCAATAAGAGTACTAATCCTATAAACTCTAACTAGGATTTCTTAGACTAGAAGTTTACTAAAAAGGAAAATATCTCTTAATTAAATAATTGCATGTCACAATTATTTAATATTTATTAAAAAACCAAAAATTACCTATTTTAATAGGTTTTGGCCGAAAATACTCGAAGGAAACAAATTAAAATTAAACTTAAACCCAAACGAGGAATTTTCAAAAAATTGAAATTTTGCCGTCGACTTAATTGCTGGCCGACGCAAAGCTTGACGACCCACTGTCAACTTGGTTGCTGGCCGACGCAAGGCTTGATGGAATCCCTATGCTTGTTGTCAACTTTCTTTGCCGCTTGATGAGCTACCCGACGCACGGATGAATTTCAACACTTTCCAAGGTTAAATAAATTATCCAAGGAATTTTGTCAACCTTTTGGGATTCATCTTGAGCTCGAATATCTATGATCAATGATTTTAGCATTTCATCTCTTTTCTTTGCACGTGATCTTGTCATCGGACTTCCAATATTAACTAGCGGATCTTGAATACAAACATTGCTTGGTCCTTCTTGGATTTCCACATCACTAAGTCTACAATTGTTAAACTAGTGGAATATGATTTCATACGAAACATATGATTATTATTATTGTTACAATCACATATATATGATATACCTTGTGGTATATTATTCAGGAAAATTTAACTAATTGTTATATTAACAGTATAAGTGTGTAAAAATTAAACTATGAATTTAATTAGACAATTGTTATAAAATATTTGATTTGATTGAATGTCCACAATTAATATGTATTATTCTATTCATAATCAGGGAGATATGATTCTGTAATATTTAGCATTAATGATAGGATGAATCCCACAGGTTGATCCCCTACTCCTTGTATAAATAGAGAGCTCATTCATGCTTCAAAATACATCTCAATACAAGTCTCTCATCTCTCTTTACTCTCTTGTCTTCTATCTCTTATTATGAGTTTCATATTAATAGTTTAGCATTAATTTTATAACACGTTATCAGCACGATGTTCTAGCCAAAGAGTTTTACCACCACCTGAAGTTAGTGTGTATTAATTTTGAAGACCTCAAGGGGATATTAAGTTGTTGTGACTGAAAATTTTGGTTGAACTTTCCTAGAGCAATTTTTTTGTTTTTTTTTTTTTGTTGAAGGCTGAGGTATCAAGGTTGGTGCTTCGGGTTGTGTGCTTGTAGAGAAAATAACATTCTATGCATGTTTCATCTATGCGCCAGGTAAAATCGTTTTGACCATAACTTTATTGTTGCGGGAAAAGAGACTTTATTGTTACAGTTTCTAGTTTATTGGGTTCTTTTTTTTTGACAAATTATATTTTTGATGCCGAATTATTGTTGCAGTTTCTAGTTTCTTTTGGTCATCAAATTGCCGTGTACTTGATTAATTTTCTGGGGTGATCAATTTTTTTTATTTAATTCAACGGCTGACCAAGACTACTTGATTTGGTTATGTATTCCTTTGATACAAAAGATCATTAGGGTTTTGTTCATTTGGTTTTTATTTATTTATTTACTATATTATTATGAGTTTTTT
The DNA here is from genome assembly GCA_949775105.1 of Oldenlandia corymbosa var. corymbosa. Classification (NCBI taxonomy): domain Eukaryota; kingdom Viridiplantae; phylum Streptophyta; class Magnoliopsida; order Gentianales; family Rubiaceae; genus Oldenlandia; species Oldenlandia corymbosa. Next base: position 7,598,627 of record OX459123.1, read on the forward strand.
TTTTATTTTGTTTTGTTTGTTGCACACATGTTGATTAAAAAAAAGAATGCATCCATTTGGTCATTTGGTTAGAAAATCAAAATTGATTAGTTATTTACTTGGGTTTTGATTTTTGGTGATTTATTTCATTAATGACATAAAATCATTTCACTGAGTTAAGTATTAAAATTTGTGTTTGGCTCATTGTCGAATTTGGTTTAGATTCATGTTTAGAGTTTTGGTGAGTTGTTTAGGGTTTCTTTGATTTTAGAGATCAACATTTTTTCAAGAATTAATCTTCAAGATTGAGTTATTTTCCAGTGTGACATCCAATAGAATGCTTTTAAGTGAGATTGATGTGATTAGTATTACTTAGGCAAACGAATTAAAAGGAAAATAAATGATGAAATAGCATTTATGCAAAAATCAAAGAATGAAGAGCATTATTATTGTCATTGTCATTGTTGGCCATATTTAACTAAATTTAATAGTGGCCATAGCCATTGTTGGACTTACTTGATCGAGAAAAATTATTTGTGAAGAGCATTATCATCAAAGAATAATGACATATTTAACTAAATTTAATGTGGCCATAGCCATTGTTGGACTTACTTGATCGAGAAAAATTGTGCAAGTACTGTGTTTGCATACTCCGGTGAAAAAGATAAAACTAACGGAATGGTATTTATTTGTGAAGCATAAGTATGGTTGCTTCTTCATGCCAAAAGAGAAAAATTAAAAAAAAAAAAAAACTTGCATGTCACAATAAGGTATTCAATGTGTGTGAAAATAGTGGAACTTGCCAATTTTATGTAAGTTCTCTGTGCATATGGTCATTTTTTTTAACGTGGATATTCAATCTGGTTCCATAGATTAATCTTTCTACTAGCTTTGAAATCATAAGTCCAAAATTTATTTATTTAATTTTCTCAACTAATGAGGAAATTTGAATTGTGTTAATACATGGTACGTGAAAAAAAAAAAACAAATTCACTTCTAGAGCCCAATGTTGGTCTGACTTATACTTTGTATGATGCTATATATTGGAAAAGCATGTAATTAGTGAGGGTGTTTTCATCATGGTAATTTGAGTAAATTATAAATTTAAATACTTATCACCATCTTTATGTTATATATTTGATTCAAATAATTATACTATAAACTAATTAAGTGCTTTCTTGTTATATTATTGAGCATGAAACCTTGATGTGATTGCTAGAATAAAAGTCAATTGATGAATGTAAAACTTCTTTCTTGTTTTGAAAAGATTATGATAAACTATCAACGGTAAATGGTTCTTAGATGGTACTGAGACCATTGGCCATTAAAAAGTTAAAATAGCTCATAATATAATTAAATGAACTATTCCTTAACATGTTAAAATAACTCCTGACATGTTTTTGTGGTATATATATTACTATTCCTTATGCATCATGCATGGAGTTTCTTTAGGCGGAAAAATATAAATGCACTATTATGTCTTTACAAGTAAAAGGGTGTTAAGGAGATTTAGATTCTCCGTAATAGTGCATATTATAGAGAACACAACGGCTGGGCTGTTGTACCTGCAGATGACAAATCAGAGTGAGCCTGCTATATCGAATTATAACCATGGGTGGCTTGAATCACCTAAAGAAAGTGAGATATCCAAACAATATCTCCTATCAGAAATTTTTATTTGATGATTTCGGTGAAGATATGTCTCAATACAAGAGTGAGAATAGTTGAAAATTGAACACATATACAAGCAAAAGTGAAACGGTCCAGAAGAATTGTTCATGAAATGTGTTCCATAATTGAAATCATTATTTAAAGGAAGTGAAACCTCATATATAATTGAGGACGAGCATCAATTATATGCACAAGACCAAACGGGTCATTCTAAATATTTTCCCAAATATTGGTTTTCGGTCAGAAACCATCCATATTCATCTTCAAGATATATAAATGTGTAGTTTATATATTATAACTCCTCCACCACAATGCGCACAAAGATGGATCCTCAAGGAGAGTTTAAGAATATATATTGGAATTTGAAACTCCAGTTTTCCATATTAGTGGTGGTGGGTTTTCTTACTCTATAGATTTGATCATAGTTTGACGAGTTAGTTACTCCGAAAGGGAGATTTATTAACTGCTCGATTGGTTAATCATCATTTTAGCGAGTAAGTTATCCCAACATCAGGGGGAGAAATTAAAAACAGCCGATTCATAATAAAATGGACAAGATCATTATCTCATCAGATCCTCCATGATATGAACCTGAAATTCAAGAGATAATGTTTAAGACCATATGTTTATATGACCAAATGTGTAAATATATCTTATATAAAATGTTATTAATACTTAAAATTTGATGTTATGTCCTTGAAGGACTATCTGCACTATTGTTTAATCGAATGTCCATTTGTTGAGTGGTAGACCATCTATTCCAACAATAATAATCCTCGTAATGAGAATATTTGAAGATATAGAGGACAAATACAAGTGATTAGAATTCAAATGAATCATTGAATTTGAATAGTTTCCCACTACGATGAATCAACTTCCAGAAGAAGTATAAAAACACTTGGAAATTTTAATAATTGTTGAGATCTTATTATTAAAGAAAAATGGAATCGATCAGCAATAAAATGTTGACATAAAATTTGCTTATGCTGCAGCAGTTAGTAAAATGAATGACAATGAGGATGATGAAATGAAAGTCTGTTGTGGATACAGACATTAAACTTATTGGCCACAATAAATAGAACGACGCGATACACACACATGAAGATGTGTAAGTTGAATCAAAAGCTCTTGAAAGACAAGAAGTTTTAGCAAGTAATACGCCGGCTAAATGTTCTTGGGTGATTGTACAAACGATAAATGAACAACTGACGTATTGTACAAGGTTTCTCAAAGTCCGGTGTTGATAATAAAGAGATAAAAATCTCTTGTGGTGGATGAAAATATTTATTCTTATGTTATTTGCTAAATCTAGCAGCAAATGAAGAAATAAAATGCGTCTAGTGAATACAGCAAATGAAGAAATAAAATGCGTCTAGTGAATATAGTGATCACTTAAAACAATACTTGATATTTGCCATTTGAAAATGGTGTTTATATGAAATCCCTGAATGATTAAAAAAAGGGACATGATCCCAATTCTCGAGAAATTAATTCAAAGGACTTTGGCTAGTTATAATGTCTTCATGTGTCTAGATATTTAGGTTCATATTTTTGAATATAATAGATATGTTATGTTTGTTTTTATCTAGATATGTTATGTTTGTTTGTAGCATGATTTTCTATCTGTTTTTATGATCATATTTGAATGATAGGATGATAACTAATACTAGAGTGAGTATTCATAAACCATATGTACATTTATAATTTTGTTAGAATCGAACTCTTCTAGAGTTTCAAAAGGCTGAATATTATCGAAACTTATCACGAAGTTCGAATAGTTTGAATATAAATAAAACTCCTGAAAAGTTATATCATAGTTATAAACACTTCTAAGGAAGTTCAAAAGATTGCTACTTGCCTGAAGTAAGGATAATGAAAGATCTTGAGTAGAATCTCGGGGTAAATAGTTTGACATTTCTACATTCAACACCCGTTGAGTGCACTTGATTAAAATCTTGATGTGCATACAGATCCTTCTTCTTGACTTTCTATTAATATTGTAGACAGATTTGGTTCTGAAATACCATATAAAGTTTCGGTTTATCTAATCAGTTAGTCAAGACTCGGATGTCAAGGAGGTATGATGGTCATGCATCTCCATTATTATAAAACACTCAAGATTACACAGGTATATGAAGACAACCGTCTACATGAGAAGTCGAAGTAATAAGTCTATTATTGACTTAAACAATCATGAACCTGGTCAATAGCTTGGCATGCAACGAGAAGATTACAAGTGGCGTACTTAACAAGGGGAGTAACCCACGCTGTACTCTTTTTCCCTTGATCGAAGTTTTGTCCCAATGGATTTTCCTGACAAGGTTTTTAACGAGACAGCGTCACATTCAGAAGTGTACTCTTTTTTCTTCACTAAGGTTTTATCCCAAAGGGTTTTTCCTAGTAAGATTTTAACGAGGCATTATTCCACAAAGATGGACATTCAAAGGGGGTGTTATAAAATATTTGATTTGATTGAATATCCATAATTAATATGTATTATTCTATTCACAATCAAGGAGATATGATTCTGTAATATTTAGCATTTCCCACAGTTTGATCCCCTACTTCTTGTATAAAAAGGAATCTCATTCATACTTCAAATACATCTCAATACAAGTCTCTCATCTCTCTCTACTCTCTTGTCTTCTCTCTCTTATTATTAGTTTCATATTAATAGTTTAGCATTCATTTTATAACAACAATCTCATTGTTGATAATGATATATTATTTTATATCCATACTATTAATAACTTGTATGCATGAATTTTGTACGGTTTTTTGGTAATCCAAACAGAACCGAACCAAACTACGGATTTAGTCCGGATAACCGAAATAATAGTGTGAATTCGATAATCTCACCATTCACCGACCTTCTAGAAGTGGTTTGGTTAGAAATCGAAACTGATAACTATTCTGAAGCAAACCGAACTGTTCGAAAGCGGTTTGGTTCGGGCAGTTCTCACGGCCCAATTAAACCGTGCCCACCCCTACTCCTGTGTAGCCCAATTTGTTGCACCCAAAACATCAAACTTGTTGTTTTGCTACTCGCTACTGCGGACGTTTTAAAAAACCAACACTAATTAACTGAACCGAAAAAGGATATAAATCGAGCCGATTAATTGGTAAATAGGTCCCGATTAAACGATCTTTTACTGTTTTGGTTCAATTTTCTATTATACTTTAACTTTCTCGGTTAAACTTGAATAACCGATTATACTAATTAAAATTTTTAAACCTAGACAAACTTTCTATACCTCGTAATTCTATATCATTAATCTATTTTATTTTGTCAAATTTTTTTATTAAAAATTTTTGTTGTGATAATATGCTTTTTGGTTGGATAGACTATTGTAAAAAATAAGGGCTTTGATTGACTTTATTGTAGACTGAGAGTATAAAAAAGATTTTCATTATTTGATTGCCATAAAATGTGATATGAATTATGTAAATTAGAAGAAGAGCAAACTTAAAAAATTTGGATAAACTCAATTATATTTTGCCCAAAAATTAGTTAAACTAGTAAAAACCAATAATTAAACCATAAACCGATAAATTGAAATCGTAAAACCGATTACTGAATCGGTAGGTTAATCAGTTTTATCCAAAATTGACAAAATCAAAATTAATTAACCGAAACCGATTAACCAGTAAACCCGCCAATTGAAAACCCCTACCTAGGCATGCCTAAGGTTCCGGTTTGAACCAAATCTAAACTAGATCATATGGTTCCGATTTTTGAACTGTTTTCAAAGGTTTTAAACCGTAACCGAACCTTGTATTGGTGGTTCAGTAAGTCTTAAGCACTGTCTACATGCTATTATTTTTCATATAGTTAAAATTTGGGCATACGCGTCAAATATTTGTCCTTTTTTAAATATAAAATAATTGACTTTCTTACTGCACATTCCATATCCCTTTTCAAGCAAAAAAAAAAATGGAAAAGAAATTTATTAAACAAAAGAAAATTGATCAAAAAAAATATTGTAACCAAAACCGCCACAACTTGGAAACAGAAGCAAAAGAATAACAGAACTGGAACCGAATGGGAACCGAACTGTAACCGGAACCGTGGTATAAACGGGCGGTTCTGGTTCTTATTTTTATTAAACCTGAACCAACGATTCTAGAACCAGAATTGACGGTTCTAGAACTGTGGGCATGCCGACCCTAGCTGCTACAGTGTTGTCGTTTTCAACTCACGACATTACTTTTTGTATCAAAAAGAAATATTCCGAGAATATTCTTTTCCACTATCATCTTTAATAATTTTAAAAAAGAACCAATTAGATTAATTATATTACGAAATAACCAAAACATTCGTTTTATATTTTTGGATTACATATCCATTCAATATGAAAATAATTATTTTAATATCAACTGAGTAAAAATTAATAATGTGTTTATCGATTAATAATTAAAAATTAATAAGATTTAGATATATAGCAAACGAATAAAATACATTATCAAATAAAAACACAAAAAAGTTAAATATTACAGGAAAATAATAAGAGAACAAGATCAATGATATTTTATGCTCTTGATTCCAGTTATAGCTACCCAGCTCTCTGAAATAACCAGGTATTTTTGGTTATAATTAGCTTGTTTGCTGTTTTAGCTAGCTCATTCTCGAATATAGTTAGCTAGTCTGCTTAAATAGCTAGCTACATTTAGGATTGTTTTCTGATATTGTGTACATGAATTGAGTTATTGAGTACATGATGATGGGTTTATGTAAATAGAGTGATGTATGATATTGTGTAAAAACTAGTTAATATTGTGTACACGAAGCTAGTAAGTATGTACATAACCTCTGTCAGGTGTTACCTTCCCAATAGTATGCAATGTGAATACAAGTAGAAAAATCAGAACGAGAGAGAGAGAGAGAGAGAGAGAGAGAGAGAGAGAGAGAGAGAGAGAGAGAGAGAGAGAGAGAGAGAGAGAGAGAGAGAGAGAGAGAGAGAGAGAGAATCCTTATAACCATATGGGAACAAAAAAAACTTTTTAAAAAATTATGAATTTAAGGACAAGAACTTCAATTAGTGTCGAGGCATGTGTATCTAGCAATTTTGAAAAGAATGAGAAATAGATTTTTGTGCTCTTCAATAAAGATAATTTGTTTTTAAAAGAGAAATCCAATTGAGATTAAACAGAAATCCAATAAACGATTCAAATGTCAATGCAATCCACAGGAGGGTGCAAATGATGATAATGAATAGTAATTCTCACCTTCATTTTTTGATCGACTCATGTATAAAAAAATTCTATAAATAAAGGTTAAGATATAAACCAACGAACTATTTAACTCTTTTCTTTTTGAGTCAACAATTTCCCTCTATTAGCAAAAAAAACAAAAAGACAAAACAAAACAAAAAAAAACCTTTAATGGGAAAAGTCTTATGCGAGATATACCATTGTTGAAGACATTACCGTCGCTGAGACTTATGTGCATGTTACACTAAATCTAATTGTTGGGAGGTATAAACCAAATCATGAGTTTGGAGAAAGAGTATTGAAACAATATAATAAAGAAGAAATTCCCAAAGGATGGGTTGACCGCAATAGAAATTCTTTGTTGCAACGATGGCAAAAAATGAAGAAACAAATCAAGAAATCACGTGCAATGTATAAACAATTAGAGAGAATGCATCCTAGTGGTACAAACAGAAAATTATGTAAGTAATCACTAATTTTAACTGTACTTTTTATTGATAAATTTATACAATTTTTTGCACTGGTTTAATAGTTAATATTGCTTTCAGCTAGATCAAGAAAAAAAGTTATGTGTGCTTGAGAAAGGATTTGAAGGAGGGTTCAAATAAGACCACATCTGGAATTTTCTCAAAAGTTTAAGAAAATATAATGATGATGTCACAGCAGCACGACACATCTTCAACTAAATCTCCAACTTTATATCATCCGAATCCAATAATCCAATCATCTAACTTTGGAAAAGACAAATGAGAACCAGAAAGAGCTGATAATAATACAGAAGCAAAAGTTGGGGTTGAAGCAATGAAAGGAAGAAAATAGAATTATGGTGGAAGATGTGACCAAAATAATAGATCATGTTTATCGTGCTTTTATTATTAGTGAAAGAGAACGAATTCTTCAACAACGATTGATGCAAATACAACCACCACAACCACAACCGCCAAACTCATCTTTTCTCGTACTGTTCAACAATCTTGACAGAGATACAACTAATCTCGGGGATGATTTTCCGTGATTTATTTGTGTTTAGTGTATAAGTATTTTATTTACTTTCCTAATAAGTGTGCTTATGTAAGTTTGGTATGTTCTATGTTGTCTTACGTTTCCTTGATTTGATTGTTCTAGTACTGAGGTACAATATGTCTATTTTATTTTCTTCTATTTAATAACCATAATTTAAATACCTAATGTCACACAATGGACTAATTGGCTAATCAAATCATTCTATTTTGTAAATTTCATATGTCATCGGAGCTAAACACAATTTCAAACTAGCAATAAGGAATTCAAATATCATCATCATACCAAACTACGGGGTTCCCCTTAAAGTATTGTTGAATCTGCTTCTTGTCTTGTTGCTTTGATTCTACGGGTGCTTTTGAGAAAAGCTTGCATATGTCGACCATGGTGGATCTCTAGGAAGAGGTTCTGCCGATTTTCATCCAGCCATGACGGCCGAAGGGAAAGAAAAAGGATTCTGGGGTTTACATTATTTTCTGAGAGAAGGGAGAGGGAGAATTTTTAGAAAGGAGTGATATTTCTTTGATTTTATTATTTACTCATAATTAAACAATAATTGAGAATACTTGAATATATTCATGAAGTGAATTAAAATTTATTAAAATAAATACGACTTTGAAAATATTCAATCTCATAATTAATTTTACAAAGATATCACATATATGTTACAAACTTATAAAATATTTACATAAACCAAATTATAGTAAAACATAACTAGGACCTATTAATAAATTCAAAAATTAAAAAAAAACAAAAAAAGGTTGGGACCGGTTTTGTTGTTGCTATAGTGCTGCAGAAGATTTGGCTCAGCATTGTTGCTCCAGTAGCAAATTGTTATCCTCTTTTACTGTTTTGTTGCAGTGTTGGAGCGCAATTGTTGTCATTCCAACTGCTGATTTGAGGATACATTGAGATGCTCTTAGGCTTTGTTCGATAACAGATTAAGTACTAAACCTAATGCAATTAACTACTTATCTGATTTTACTTGTCTGATAACATGACATTGTACGTTTGAGGAAAGAAAAAAGTGCCTCTGAAAGTTTAACGTTGATTTCTAAACACGCTCAGTGACGGGATCTTAAGCATGGGCCTATTTGATAAAACTGAAATGTCTCTCAGCATGATTCAAAACTTCAATTTAGCGCAACTCCTCATTTAGCTTGTAGCGATTATCCATTCTCTACTGCTCAACCCCATCAAAATACTTTCTCATTTTCTTCATCAAATTTGTATGCATTAGAAATGAATCCATCACCTATACATTCCAAACACAACAACAAATCATCTGCGCTTCTCTTCTTTTCTAGTTTTTCTAAAGCCTCCTCACCACGAGCTATTAATTAAATAGGATTTTTGTCTTCATCACCTTCAAACTTTTAATTGACATTCTCTTCTCTTTGTAAGTCATCAATCATAGCTTTTGGAGTTTCAGCATTAATGCCTATCGTCCTATACTTACCCCAAAGAATAGGTAATTGGTCATAATAAGGAAACAGTTTGTTTTTCAAGAATGTGCGATTGTCGCTCCAATGTTTTGCACCTATATTCAATAGGAAAATGATAAACATAGTGAGAAATATATAGTGAAAAGATACAGTGACTTAATTGGCCCCCTATTTTGGTGGCACTTAACTGTAGAACTTATATATTCCCTATTAAATTTATATTTTTGCCCTTAATTAAATTGTACACATCAGTCACTATTAGTTTTCACTATGAGTTTTCACTGTCTCTATCATTGTATGAGGATTCTCTTTAAAACCATAACAAGACAACTTGTCTTGTAAAACTTTTTCTAGTTATTTCTAGTAGCCCTTTCTCATTCCGCTCCCTTCACCATCAATTTTTTTTACTCATTTTCAACTCAAAAATCAAAGCCACCAATATTGAATCCTTTTCAAGAGTCCATACATGATTAGATTAGATCGTTTACCTTGTTGAGACACTGATAATAATGAAAAGTTTGCAGAGACTTTTTAAATATATAGTAGTACAAGATACAAATATTAGGAAAAATACAATTGAAAGAAAAAACAATTACACAAAACTTAGGATTCCAAAGTACATAAACAACATGGTCAATATGCTCAACTCAAGCATTTATTTAATGAAATTCTGAAGAACTTTAACGAATGTCCATTTCTATTTTTCTTCCACTGGTTAAACATTTGTGTGGCTAATTTATATCTCCAATTAGTACATTCTTGAGTTGGATGAACTAAAATGAAGTGATTGGTTCACCATCTGATTAAATTGTACCGTCTTCATTTTGGAACTCATTATTATAACCAAGTTCATTTAGTCAACTTACATGTGTTTTCTAATGTGGTTTTAAAACTCATTACCATAGTGACCCTTCCTTGTTGCTAGATTGAGTAAAAATACGCACTATCCCTAATTATATCCCAACACATTTTTAGCATTATAAAACATCTTTTAATGACGTTTCTCGCTGATAAATCCTTCTGGAATAGCTGGTTGACGCCCAGTTTCCTATTCATTAGGATGATATCTTTGACCCCTAAATGGGGCAAGAAACCTTTTACCATTCGTATATCTTGCATCAACTAGGTAGTATTGACCTAAATTACAAGAATAAAATTATTAATCTTATGGGTGATGATTCTGCCAAAACAACTTTTAGCATCCAAAATAAATTTTAATTGAAAGGACAAAATTAGCCATATTAATTTAATATATCATTACTTATCATCATCTTTAACCTTCCACTGCCCATCAAAACTACAACCCTCAGCCACCCCGACCATCACAAAAATTAAAAGGAATAAATATGATCGATAATTGTCTCTTCCACAACCTCAAACAGAACCCATGATTTTTTCCCTTGAAAACTATTTGATAGATTTTTCCCCTTGAAGAAGTCCAAATAATTTTCCCCAATCTTTGGTTCAACGATTCCAATTAAAAACACTTTTATACATTAAAAATTATCAATCTCAAAACATTTCCTGCAAAGTGCAAATAAGCCCTTTGGAACCATAAACATGTAGTTCGTACAAAACGGTTAAAATCTTTTTTATTTCAAAAGGATTACAAAACGGAGGGCTTTTTTTTTTCTTTTTTTTTCTTATCTAGAAATCACCATGCTAATTTCTTTTGTCTCACCCCGAGTTGCTATTTAGGCCCGACTCCAACAAAGTGAGCCATTTTCTTTGAATTTGAGTAATCCTATGAACAAATGCGATGCAATTACAACTCCAAATCACTGGTTAATCGCGGTGGACTAAGGTGGCCGAGGGGGAGGAGGGCCAGTAAATATAAAGAGGGCTAGGATGAAAGATAATCTTAAATATTTTTTTTAAGAGGGATAATTTTGTCATTTCGCTCTAAATTTGATTTGGATGCTAGAAATCGTTTTGGTAGAATCATCAACCTAATCTTATTTAACTACAAAATATATTTATCTTATTTAGAAGCATATCTTCTATCATCAATCTTGAATAGTTAGACTTTTACATACAATCTTCAATTGGCAATCCATTCCTCCTACTTAAAACATCTCAAAAGTACTATGTCATAAATAGCTAAACCTTTCAATCCCAGAAGCACATAAATAATGGTAAATTTAATATATGGGTCTTTTTAATTAGATCATGTGAAAAGTTTTTTAAAAGAAAAATAAATTCAGGGACAAGTTTTAAAGTCCCTATTCATTAATTTTTTTTTTCTTTCCAATCAAACAAAAAACCAGACATGCCAAATTTTGCACTTCTCTCACTGCTCCACTTTCTTCTCCTCCTATTCTCCCTCTGTTGTTCCATATTCACTCCAACAATGAAACTATAGAAAGCTCCATAAGAAAGTATCATTTTTTAAAATTTCAAAATTCAACTAAACATTTGGGCTTGATCTTAGTACTACCATCGATTAAAATCGAAGTAAGTTCAGTTTGAAACTTTTTTAAAAATTTTGTTATTTGCTTTAACGAAATTATGCATTTATCTTATAATATATAGGATCTTTAATTAGAATGAAAAGGAAACAGAGCTGTTAGGAGATCTTTAGACAAATCTATGTAAAACAAACTCTTAGTCTAAATTTCAAATTTTACCAAAAGAATTATCAGGGGATTATAGTAAATCTTTGTAAGACAGTTTAGAGTAATAGATTGCATAAGAATTGTCATGAAGTTTTTTGAAAACTTTTGTAAGGCAGTTTTTGATTTGGGTGAGTCTTAAGAACTGCCCTTTGTATTTTTTCTGTTTAAATTAATAAAATTGGGGTCCTCCCGCTAGGTACCGCCCTGGATTCTCCTAAAAAAATGGGTTGCCATTTTTTACTACTGGAAGTTGTTTTGTTTTCCTTATGGCTATGAAAATTCTTAATATTGTATTTGATATCCATATCATTTTGCAATAGATGGTTTTATTTTCATAGGCGAAAACATAATTTGATGTGTACAACCCACTTTCTCATAAGTTTGATTGCGTGAATTCATCTGAACTTTTTTTGTGGAATTTTAAGATTATTTAACATTAATCTAGAATAAGAGATCATGGAATTAAGTTAATTTTTGTATATTTAGGATTTATTTGTGGCTATCGCTCTTAATCTCTAAAATAATGTATTTATATTGATCAATGCAACTACAATGTTTGTCATTTGTGCAACCATTGTGATAAGATTTGTTCTCCTTTTTTTGTATTCTCTTTACGTAGATATGGCAACCATAATTTTAAATAGTGGGAATGATGGTGGAATCCAGCAACCATCACTAGATAAAGGACTAACCATTTAACAACTACTAGACGCCAAGTTTGGAAACCGTGATGATTTTATAAAGGCAATAAAGGATTTTTACTCTAAGAAAGGTTATGGTTTATTCATAAAACTTTTGAAGAGAGGTTGTTATGTGTGTATTGATTTTGATCATGGAGGAAAATATTGAGATAAACGCAATATCTTGTTTGAGGAGAGATAAAGGAAGACATTAACTCGCCTGACAAATTGTCCATTTAAAATTTATGGAAAGAGACATAGAGATGGTTATTGAACATTATCAATTAAAGATAACACTCACAATCATGAAGTTTCAAAAGACATGGACATCCTTGAGGACATGTTTTCTCACATGAAAGATCGTTTCTATTGATAACATGAAGCTGTGAGCCCACCTCGGCAAATTATTTCTTCCATCCATCAAACAAATCCTAGTGGTCAAGTGGTTTCGAGGAACATCTACTAGGCTAAGAGCAAGATTGTGCAAGAAAGATTTAAGGGAAACTTTTTTATTCAAATTTTATTTGAAGAACTTGGAAAGGCTGGATTCCTATTTGATTTTGAGCAAGACAATCAAGGTTGTTTAATCATCTCTTCTTTGCCCATCCTAATTTGTGACATTAAGTAGGAATTATTCAACCTCGGCATTATGGATAGTACCTACAAGACTAATCGCTATAAGATGCCATCGTTTGAAATAATAGGTATCACAAGTTTTAACTCTTCTTTCTCTTCAGACTTTGCATTCTTAGAAAAGAAAGTTATGAAAATTGTGAATAGGCATTATGTGCTTTTAGTAAAATTTGTAAATAACTAGTCTTGATTTATGTTCTTCTGCTATAATGACTAATGGAGAGTTGGCATGATGAATGCCATCCCATGGGTTTTCCAAATGGCTTCAAATTTATCATGTATTGATATATTGAGAAGAATATATCATTTAAATATAAAGCATATTTTAACACACAAGAAACTTGGGAAAAAATTTTGGCTGGTTGGAATAGAGTTGTATATTCAACCAAAGTGATATGTAGATAAGTATGAAACAAAATACAGTTACCTTATAAAGAAAAGGGTAATATTTGGAATTACATTGAAAAGAAATGGTTGCGTTATAAAAGACATTTTGTTGATCCATGGACTGAAAAATGCTTGCAGTTTAGAAATCGTGCTTTTTTAAGAGTGGAAAATGCTCATTCAAAATTGAATATATATTTATAGGTGTCAACGGGAGATAATTTGAATGTCCAGAGGAGAATGTGTCTAGTTCTTGAGAATGACATAAGGGAATTAATTCAAGGCTAGAATCTCGAGTGAAAGGATTAAAATTCCTTACAAGTGCTAACAATCCTTTTTTTGGATAAGTTGTTTCTCCCTTATCAATTCTTGTTCTGAGAGAGATAGAGAAAGAATATGAAAACCTACAAAAAAAGCCCAACATGTATTGGTACCTTTATGGCAACTATGGGGTTATCTTGTGCACGTATGAGTAGTAATTGGAATGTATACTCCTTGAAACAATATATTTCTAATGGCGAATCGATATAAGGGACTCTTTTTTTATGATGATAATGGTAATATTGGGAGTGATATAAGCCCATTGCATACCAATTTGCAAAACATATATCAGGAGAATCCCTTTGGTAAAAAAAAAAAAAAAAGAAAAAAGAAGAGTTTTCATAATCAGCTTTCTAAGTTGATTGAAAAGCAAGTATCTTTGAAATTTGAGCCAGCGGTTTAACAAGGAAAATGAAGGACCAATTGGTTGTCTTTCAAGCCAAATTCTTGCAAATGATTTGAATGAAAATCAAATTTTAGGCTTTGTTGATAATCAGTTATCAAGGAACTTGTTTGATTGGAATAGCACCCCGGGATCAAGTGATGATTTTTCTTTTCATTGGTAGTGAAAGGTATACATTTGTTTATTCATGTATTTTTCATTTAAACAAATAAACTGAGATCACCACTAAATTTTGTATAATTTATTCTCTTAGTTCAACAAATCAGCCTTATTTTCTATTTTTTATTTTTCTTGATCTTATAGTCTGTAGCTAGCTTATAATCTAAGAGATTCAGGATCAACCCTTTCTATTGCTAATCGGAGAGGTGTGATACTAATAAGTAGCAGAAAGTGGTAACATTGTCAACCATGTAGAGGTCATGTAGCTTACTATATATTAATGCTGAAGAGCACAAAGAGCTAGTAGTTTTACTTATTTTTGTTTTTGTTTAATAGACTAAATTTTTAGACCAATAACATATTGTGTGTGTGTGTGTGTGTGTTTTTCTGGAGAACAAATTGATGCAATCATTGTGTAGCTAGAGAGATACACAGAAGATGAGAATGAAAAATCATATTATAAATTACTTTGGTTTTTCATAGTTGTAAGAGTGGTTTCTTTCACTTTTTTTTTCTTCACTGATCTTTGGCCTTTCCAATTAAAAAAGAGCAATGATACGCTTAGAAACTATTCATAGTGAAATGGAATAGTGAATAATGAAAAGACAAAAAGTTCACACTACTTTCCAATAAGCACCAACAATATAAAGGGTGATTATGTATTTATACACGTGTCATATTAGTCATTATTCAATCTCATTATATCTTTTCACTATCTATATCTTTTTCCATTTAGAAAGTAGACACATTAAAAAAATAAGATTATAAAATCATAATCATAAAATTTAAAATATATATTTAATATGGAATTCGTTGGATAGATCTAGTCGAATACTAAAATTTACATATATCATAAATTTCATATTTGTTTACAGAGCAAGAGATAAAATTATTTTAAAGTTTCGGATGTTTTTAAAATTTTGTTTTTAATCTTTTTAAAAAGAAAGCCTCTTAAAAAAATAAAAATACAAGAAACCCCCCAAAAAACTACCAAAAATTAAGTAAACCCCGTGTGGTCCCCCCAAAATTGGACAATGTCCAACTTTGAAGAAGGGATTCAACACTCCTTGTCCATGGAAGAATTTGCTTATTAAGAGCATGTTCTCAAAATATGAGAATTATTTATGGCGAAAGGGGTTTTTTTCCTTAGATCTATGATCAATTTCTTAAATTCCTATTTCACATTTAGCGCTGCCGCTTGGATATTCCCCTTCCCTTTGCGGAGCAGTGAGCATGACGACTTTGAACGAATTTTCCCCAGTAATTCCAAAGCCCACAAACATATAATCTCCGTGCTTCGTGACAATACCGGCCACTCCTTGGTGGATGGATTCCGCAGAGTGATTCTCCCTAGCCTAAAAGTCAGACACACAATGCCATTAATTTTGCCAGAATTGTAATCATCTCCATTGGGAAATTCAAGGCTTGCATTGATTTGCGTGAGTTTGTTGGGTGGAGAGGTGGGATGAGAAGTAAACTTCTTGGCATCTGTAGTAACCAGCATCCGCTCACATCTAGAAGGATGATGAAGGTGAAACCGTACAAAGGATGAGCTGGTGATCAATGTTTCCGAACCCCTATACACAGTAGAAACCTCTTCAATGATTTCCCCGGAAGTAAAATCAGAATTTCTCTCAAAATATCTTCCGGCATGTTTCTAGCGCTTTAGACATGATGAAGCTAGCCCAACAATGTTCACTTAAAACTAAATCAAAATAGATATAAAAGTTGAAACCGAACTAGGATATATTATCAGATTATCAGATCCATCTCTCCTACCCTCATCAAGGAAAATTACAGATTTGAACCAAGCAAAGTTACAGAGGTATAATAGATCTACGGAAAAACTTAGGATTCTCCATCCCCTCTCTCCCCTTCTCATACACAGGGATAGATTGGATTATCAACCGTACACGTGGATGAGAAGTATTGTATATCAGTCGTAAACGTGGCACCGTCAAAATGGCTACAGTATACTTCCTCAGTCTGGGTTTGATACATTATCCGATTGGACCCTCCAGTCTCCACATAGGAAGTTAGCCCGCAACAACATGTGCGCAATTGTACATCGTTAAATCACTCTAAAAATAGTCACACTGATATTCATCTTTGTAAATTATAGATTATTTTCTTTAAGGCATGAGAAATATTTCATCAAAATTTAGTCAAAAGGTGATGTTTCACGGTGGCTATTAACAAGAATGCATAGTACGAGTGTGTGTTGTATATGTCTAAGTAATTAGGCGATTTATTATGTCTTAGCCCTTTTTCATGTAGTACACCAAAAAAAGAAAAACTAATCTAACCTCCATTATTCAAAAATAAAAAGAAAAACTAGGTAGGTGGTAGACCACATCAGGTGCAGTCATTTGACAGTATAATAACCCATAATAAGTTTGTTGTAAGTGTAACAGATTTCGAATTAAAAAAAAACTTTAAAATATATTAATATATATTGGAGTATCTTTTGTACTACAAATTTTTACATGGTGTTTCAATGGGAAATTCGGTTTAATTTCTCAAGAATCTTTTGCTCGTCTCTAGAATTTTGTGAAATTGGACAGAAGGCGGGTTTGATTGGCTGCAAAAATTATTATTCAAATAAAGGTTTAAAATTGGAAGAGATGGTTAACCGCATGACCTATTTAATTGACTTGTATGACTTATCTGTCCTTGTGATCCAACCCAACCCAACCCATAAGACCCCCGAGTCATTTAACCCACTCCAAGTAGGCCAAATTCTTGGATAAGTTGCGTCAAAACTTAAGTCACAGGTCAACATTGCCAGCTCTATTCATGAATAACTTCTATGTTCATGTACACATTAGGTTACTTCTTTATAAATTTCAAAATTTTAAAAATGATTATTTATATCATCTTATATTTTATTTAATAGATACAAAACAATAAACACGCTATGTTTATGAAATGGATAAGTGTTTCTCCTAGTTTTTAACTAATTTGATAACACGCTAAGTATATTGATAAGAAGTCATATCAAAAGGTGTTAACTTTTTAACTAAATAAATTAGTTGTACTACCTGATGCATGTTTTGTGCGTGGGATCCTTCATGAGGGAAATATCCTCGTTTAAATATGAAAATATTTAACTTAGAGACCAAGTTAAAGTGCACCAAGTATTAAAAGGAATTTTACGTCTTCGTTTATTGTGTAGACATTTACGTGTACTATACTTATAGTAACTAAGAACACTCTTTTAAAATAAGAAGAATATCACGGTGAACGTTCTTTTTTACATCTGTCTGAAATTGGAATACTTCCTCCTTTTTCTCTTCGAAAGGATCGGATTCACCCTTCTTTGTGGAGGACAATAGATTTTTCTTTGCTAGTATGTTAATGAGCAGTATATCTTACTATTGTGTTTTTTTTATCGATTATGTCATTGGACAGTGTCTGTTGTTATTTTATGGCATCGTACCAACTTTTGGGCGAACAGTCTAATAGAGATACCCTTCCTTGGGAAAGTAAACCATCACTCAAAGAGATCGAGCGGATCTTTCTTCACTATGGCTACACATGTACACATGCTTACAAGGAGGTTAATTCAACTGCAGATGGTCTTGCAAAAATGGCTTCAGCTGGACATACCCTCTCATATAAAGAACAACATCAACTACCGAGCTACTAAAGGGGATTGTTGATCCTTGACCAGCAACTAATGCCCTATGTAAGGGTTAAGTGAACATCTTTATACTAGGATAAAGAATAATCCGGGGTTTTTTAGAAAAACTTTTGTAAGGAAATTCTTATATAACTACTTTAATTTTTCATTTCCGAACTATCAAGAGATTAGTGCATTATCTTTGCTGCCAGGGGATTTTTTAGAAGAAAAAAAAAAGTCTCTGAGAGAGACTCAGTCTTGTATTTTAATAAAACAATGATATCCTCTACTCTAAACCCTGCGTGTTCTTTTTAACATATAATATTTCTTTGTAGGACAATATCCGAGCACCATGAAGTGATAACTAACTTTAGTTTTAGGTATGATGGTTTAATGATCTCATACTACATATCTTTCCTAACTCTTTTCTAATATATGGATTTTGTTAATTTTTTAAACAATGCTATTAGCATATATTTATCTTTGTTAAACTTGTATTCATGTATTGATCCAGAGATCAAAGCTAAGATTGTGAAAAATAATTAAAATGGAGAACATGTTAAATCAAGGACGTCTTAAAGTATTTAAGATCCTTGTCTAAGCTCTATGAAACAATAACGTCCAATTGAAATTGATCAAAATGCTTAATGGCTCAAAATTTTAAAGTCAATGCCAAAATCAAGACGTGGTTCGAATGAAGTGGATCTCTTATTTATAATTATAATAATTTGAACCAAGGATGGGTTTGTAAAACGGCCGCATTAGGGTTCACAACTGGACAAGCAAGCCGAAAGATTCTCTAACTCGCATTTCTTATAAAAAAAATTATTCACCTTTTTTTTAAGGAAATTCAGGGCGGTACCTGGTGGGAGTACCCCGATTTTATTAATAGAGTGAACCACAAAATAGGTCATCGAATTATTGGGTAATTCCATCACAGGTCATCATCAAATTTATTTGTAAAATAGGTCACTATACTAAACAAAAAATTCATTAGAGAACATTCTGTTAATTTCGGCCGTTAAATAGTGACGGAAAGCTGCTTTTCACATGTTTTTGGGTTTAGGGGTATTTTCATCATTTTGTTATTTTTAAATTTTTATTTTTAAACAAAATTTAATTTTTTAAACTTTTTTTTTTTTACAATTCTTCTTCTTATACTTCCTAACTTGTATATGTTGGTATTATAATTACTAAATTTCAAAAATTAACTAACTTTTGTATTTTAACTTCTAGATTATAATTTTTTTAAAAAAAATTAAATGAAGACGAAAAATTCAAGGTGAAGTAAACATAAAAAAAATTAATTAATCATTTTAAACCAAAACACGAAACTAGAAAATTAGCTAAGACAAGTTGTTTCTTCTAGGTGATTTGATTATTTTCAACTCCACTTAATTATTTAATTATTAATTTTCATGTTTACTTCAATTTGAATTTTTCTTCTTCATTTTTTATAATGGAAGTTAAGATACAAATGACAAATTAATTTTTGAAATTTAGTAATTATAATAGTACCAACATATACAATTTAGGAAGTAAAAGAAAAAAAAATTGTAAAAAAAAATTAATTAAAATAATAATATATTTTAAGAAAAATACAGAATGACGAAATTATCCATGGACCCAAAAGCATGTGAAAAATAGCTTTCTGTCATGATTCAACGTCTAAAATAGCTTTTATCTAAGAGAAGTTGTTTCGTCTAGGTTATTTTGGGAGTTAAATCGTGACAGAAAGATATTATTCACATGCTTTTGGGTTCAAAGATGATTTTATCATTTTATATTTTTTAAAAAACTATTAATATTTTAATTAAATTTTTTTTAACAATTCTTCTTCTTTTACTTCCTAAATTGTACTAGTATAATTATTAAATTTCAAAAATTTATTTTTCATTTGTATATTAACTTTCAAATTATAAAAAAAAAGAAGAAAACAATAAAGAAGAAAATTTTAAATTGAATTTAATGTGAAAATTAATAATTTAATAATCAAATCGAGTTGAAAATAATTAAATAGCCTAGAAGAAACAACTCTCCTTAGCTAATTCTTTAGTTACATTTTTTTGTTTAAAATGATTAACTATTAATTTTCATGTTTACTTCACCTCGAAATTTTCTTCTTCATTTTTAATTTTTTTTTTAAAAAATTATAATCTAGAAGTGACAATACAAAAGTTAATTAATTTTTGAAAGTTAGTAATTATAATACCAACATATACAAGTTAGGAAGTATAAGAAGAAGAATTGTAAAAAAAATTAATTTTTTTTAAATTAGAAATAATAAAATGACAAAAATACCCCTAAATCGAAAAGCATGTGAAAAGTAGTATTCCATCACTATTTAACGACCAAAATTAACAAAATGATCTCGGATGAATTTTTTTTTTAGTATGGTGACCTATTTTACAAATAAATTTGATTGATGACCTGTGATGGAATTACCCAATAGTTCGATTATCTGTTTTGTGGTTCACTCTTATTAATATAAAGGTAAAAGTTACACAAAGCAGTGCTTCAGACTTACCCAAACGGAAAGGATCGTCTTACAAAGTTTTCTAGAAAACTCATGACGATTCTTGTGCAACTAAATCTACGAGCTGTCTTACAAAGATAATCTAAGATCCCCTGACAGTTCACCTTCCTAACTAGAGTTCCTAGGAGTATGTCTTACAAAGAGTTTTCATTGATCCCCTGACAACTCCATCTAGTTTACATGAGACTAAAACCTATCTAATCCGTAGATATGGAAAGGAACACTTGTCTAGATACCATTTCCCAAATAATGAGGTTGGAAGATGCATCGTAGAAGCATATTGCATAGATGATCCTTTAGATGCATTCCTTGCTAGTTCATCCGCCATGCTATTCACCTCTCTATACACATGAATGATTCTCGAATTTGAAAGATGCAACAGTCTTTGGATGCTCTTTAGTTCCACTTGATGTTTCCATGGAAAGTGGTTATTCTTTTGAATAGTGGTGACAATAGATTTGTTGTCTATTTGAACGACCACCCGAGTTATTCCTTTTTCCCGACAATGTTGTAATCCATTGAGTATTCCTAGTATCTCAGCTTCCATACTTGTTGCTATTCCCATTTACTTGCATTCTACTTGGATGAATCTTCCTTCTTCTCCTCTGAGTACAAATTCCCATCCCGTTGCACCAGGTAGCCCCAATGCTGACCCATCTTGAAGATAACAATGTTCTTGCTCGAGCCAACTCAATTTTGATATGAAACATCTCTTCAATGTCCTCTTGTTCCCTTGTATCACTAGTTTTGAGCTTTTGTACACTTAGCATGCTGAAAATGTGAGAGTTAATGTCTTTAAGAATAAGATCAAATGAAAAAGTCATACCACCATGAATCATTTTGTTTCGACTTTTCCATATTTCCCACAATATAAACGCCGGAAGAACCAATATAATCCTCTTCTTAGCTGAGGAATTATTTTTGCAGTTGTTTATGAGAATAACTATTGAGAATAAAAGTTAAAAGTGGTGCACGTTAACACCTACATGCTAACGTCCGCCTGCCATGGCAAAGGTGAAGAACAAGACCAAGAAACAATCAAAAGATGCAGAAATTGAGCATGTGAGAGAACAAGCTGAGGATTCACCAAAGGAAATGAAGAATCAGACTGGAAAACAAGTAGATGTGGAAGGGAAGGCAAGTTCATCGGGAGTTCAAAAGGAGATGAGGGCACAGAAGGATTAAACGCAAAAGGGGGGGGGGGACTAAGATGGACCAAAGGCTACAACATCAACCAAAAATCCTCAGTGAACTTCTAGGAGTGACCACTGCAAGGAAACTTGAATGGTCAATGGAGGTGAAGGCAAAGACAAACACAAATGCTTGGGATACATTTGATGTTAAAAATCTAAGAAAAGGAGGAGTACCGCTTCAATTTGTGCAATCGAAGGAACATGATGGTGAATTGATGACTCAAGTTCAGGAGTCGGATATCTCACCGGAGCTGGAGTACTGGAAAACTTTGGTGATCAGCTTTGTTTTGGGTGCGAATCCCCCATATAAGGTAATGGATAGTTATTATAGAAAGATTTGGAAACACATTGGGGTTGACAAGGTACTATTAATTCCATCTGGATTATTCATTATTCGATTCAATAGTGTAGAGGTAGTGGAAGAAGCATTACCAGAGCCTATTAATTACCTGGGAGCTAATCTAGTGATTGTTAAGCTGTGGAGTGTTGAAAAGGGTGTGAGTTATAAGGAAGTGAAACATATACCGGTGTGGATTCAACTACCTGGGCTGAAATTGAAGTATTGAAATTTGGCAACGCCAGGTCGAATTGCTAGCACTTTAGGCAAACCAATTGCCAAATATGAATATACTGCTGCCAAGGATCGAGCAGCCTTTGCTAAAGTTTTAGTGGATGTGGAAATCAGAGACTTGCCTCCATTAATTGCTCACTTTGTGGATGAGAATTGAAAGGTTATAGAACAACTAGTATACTATGAGTGGAGACCAAAGCTATGTAGCTACTGCAAGAATTTTGGACATGGCATGGAGAATTGTAGGAAGAATCCAACTAACAAAGCAATAACTCCAGAAAAAGAGAAGATAAGTAGAAGAAAGCTACTGCTGTTCTAGAATGGAGAAAGGTAGGGAAGGCTAGAAATCTAAAAGAAGATACGGTTGAAGTAAAAGAAAAAGATCATGAAGAGTTGAATATTGACCGTGATAAGGAAAAGGAGATGACAAAAAGGGGGGAGAGAATAAACGTGATGGAGAGTAGAAGTCCAAGCAATGATGTCAGTATGATGAATGGTTTCAATATTTTAGCAGAAGTGAATGAAGAAGTGCCAATGGTTAAAACATGATAATTGGATGATGCTGGTGAGAAACAGGAACAAAAGATGGACAAAGCTAGGGTGGTCTTACATTGGAATATTAGTGGTTTAATCACTTTGTAAAACAAAAAGTGTAACGCCCCAACATTGACCTACTTCCTTATAAAAGTAGGCATCGTTGAAACGCCTGCCTAGCTCTCGCTAGGTCTCAGAATAACAGTAAATTAATAATCAAAAGTAATAACTTAAGACCTTATCAAGTCAAAAGTTAAAATTTGATGATTGGTGTAATGAATATTAAATGTCTTGTTCTTAGTAGCTCAAGTACAATATTTTTTGTTCATAAACTGACAACATTCAAACTACATATGTACAACCAGATGTTGCAAAAAGCTAATCTACTCCTGCTCTCGCCCTTGGAATATAAAAAAAAAATATACGTTTGATGAGCGTATGCTCAGTGAGGTCTCACCGGTTACCCAATATTTAATCTTAGTGACCAAGTAGTCAAACAAGTTGTCATATAAGATTAACAGAGAAGGTCAAGATATCCAGCAAAAGTACTATGACCTGGAACCAAGTCGTCAAACAAGTTGTCATATGACTAGGAGTTTACGGAAAAATATCATAACAAGAACAATAATGATTGGCTACCTTAAGCCAAGGGAAAACCTGTAAAAACATAGAAGGCACTTATTTAGGGTGGATACTGGTGAGAATAGGTAGAAGTCGATCCTGCCTATATGGCCTGGAACCAACTTCTAGTTTATCTCAAACTTGTAATGAAATCTCAAAATAAAGAAAGAGAATGTACATCGACAGCCAACGCCCGAACTAGAACGATAAGGATAGGGGGTACATCTCGAGACCATACTGATAACGCCCCCTTGGGTTGTCTAGCCGAGTGATCAAGCCCAACGTCGACTCAACCGGTGTCAACTTCCCAACAGGTTCGTGGATCCACTAACGACACATGCACAAGTTTCATACGAGACACAACACTCAAAGAAAGCACTCAGGGCTAGAGAGGCACATGCGATAAAGTACACATGGCCGCGAAATCATGAAGAACAACTACCCGATGTGATAAAGTACACACCCGGAGCAACCACAATTTGCATACTTTGAGTCAAGGATCAACAGAGTAGGTATCATAAATAGTATACATGCTTCTCTGATTTCAAGTCATTACCCTAACCAATTAACATGCAATTATTTAAACAGTGAGATTACTCACAAGTACTGCAGGACAATCGTTTCCTCCGTAAGCTCAATCTGTACTCTATTATGAATAATTAGTAACCAAGTATTTTCTTTATCCCATTTTCAATTAATATTTAGATTATTTTTTTTACTATTAATGCTATGATTAACTATTAGCTACTGAACAGCAATGCTATTACAAAAGTTAATAACTACTTGTTATTTATAATTTCTTAAACATGCTAGATTCTAGCTTCGGTTTTACTGCCCCCTAATCTCCGGCCTAGCTCATAAATCACATTACCTTTCTTCTTAGACAAAATTGTAAACAAAACTCTAGAACTCCCCTTCTGTCCCCTCTCACTCCCATTCTCTTTCCCACGCACCAACTACAACGAATGGTAAACAAAGACATTCAAAGACAGTAGCTATGACCCTAGGAAGACAAACTTAGTTTACAATTGTCCTTCCATCATTATTCCATACCGAACCTACATCAATTTCGTATCAGTTAGCTCAGAGGGTTCAATCTCATCTTAATCATTCAGGATATACCATAACAAAATCAAAAGGAATAGATTGTAACTTCTTATATTTTGAAATCGGAAGTTAAAATCTATTACCTTTTTAATTCTTCATCCTCTTTCGTCTTTTCTTTTCTAACTTGCCCCTTTTCCTTCTTCTCTTGAATCTTTCTCTTGTTTCTTCTCTTTAATCACCAGCCCGCTGACTTAATATCTCTTTTTCTTTGTTTAATTTTCAATTTTAGAAGTGATTGTGATGAAGGTTGCAAGCGGTGATGACGAGGGAGGCTAGAGGGAGGTCGAGTGTTGATGGAGGTTGTAAAGGTTATAAATTGGTGGTGGTGGAAGTAATTAAAGGAATTAGAAAGTGGGGAGGTGAAAGGTTGGTATGGTGCACGAGTGAGAGAGAGAGAGAGAGATATGGATGAGGGCATTTTTGTTGTAGTTCTGGAGAAGTGCAGATTTTGCCCACTTTCTTTTTTTGTACATAGTTATCACTATATTATTATTATTTTTATTATTCATTTTTTAAAGTGGGTTCGGTCGGCCAAATTTGTGTGGCTTAATAGGATCCAGATTAGCTCAAGAAAGTCAATGCCGTGGCCATTTTGGATCACATATATTCTACTAAATCATGGTCATATAATACTAACACTAGTTAACTTAAGACCGGGTTTTAGTTAATCAATTTTCTTTTTTTCATTGATCCAAAATAAATTGTATTTCCAACTCCTAATTTTAATTTTCGTAACATATTACCATTTAACAACTTGGTTTTATTCATTTTCTTTTTTAATAACTCGTTATAGGTTGTGTTTGTATCTCAGCGAGGCGTACAAATTTGACAGTCCTCACAAAAAGAGTTACGTAGAATTATTACTGCATGTAATACTAGCCTCATTTGTGTTGTAGAGATAAAAAAAGAATAGACAAAAGATAGAGGAAATGGTAAATGGAAGAGCTATCAGTATGTAACAAACTGTATGGCTCAGAAGAAAGGAAGAATATGTATGTTATGGAACCCTATATTTCTCGAAGTTAAAGATATTCAGAAAAACATTCAGTTTATCCATAGTTGGGTAGAAGTAAGGAATAATAATATTTCTTTCTATTGTACTTCTGTATATGGATCTAATATGAAAAAGGAAATGGCTGCATTGTGGGATGACTTGATTGGTCTATTTGGAGGGATCAGTGCTGCATGGATGATGGTTGGGGGCTACAACATCAGCTTAAATATTGATCAAAGGGTTGGGGGGAATAGAGTTGATTTAAATGAGATTTTGGGATTTAGACAATGAGTTGAGGGATGTGAATGTATGATATGAAGCAACGGGGGCTTAAATATACTTGGACAAACAAGCAAGTAGGAGGGACAAGGATATAATCAATAATTGATAGAGCTATGTTGGTTGAAGAATGGATGATGAAATGGCCACTATCAACATGAACAGTAATGGTGGAGGGGATCTCTGACCATACTCTTTTCCTTGTGAAAATGGATGGCGGATAGGTTCAGAAACCTAAACCATTCAAATACCTTTAATATGTGAAGTGATGATGAACAGTTTTTAAAAGTGGTTAAAGAGAATTGGCAGAAACCTGTGAAAGGTACCATGATGTTTTAGCCAATAACCAAACTGATGAGGTTGAAACCTAGGCTGAACGAGCTGAACAGAGTAAAGTTTTTGAATATTCAACAGAGGGCTCTAAGGGGCCAGTTTCAAGATATTCAGGCCAAGCTACATGACACACCTGATTATAGGAAGCAATCAGAGGAGAAGAAAGTATATAGATAAATGATGAAAACCACAATATCAGAGGAGAGCTTTATGCAATACAAAGCGAAAGAAATGTGGATCAAGCTTGGAGACTCTAATACTGAATTCTTTCCTGGTAAAAGGAGGGCAAGAAATATGAAGAATAGAATTTGCTCAATAGTAACGAATGATGGATAGGTGGAAGATAATTGGAGCAAGGTTAGTAGGCACTTCATTGACTTCTTGAGGAAGCAACTAGGCAAAAGAAAGACATGCAGTAGCCTCAGTCAAAAACGTTTCACAAAGGTCCTGTGTTGAGCTGGCAGCAACAAATTTAGTTACTTAGAGAAGTAACATCAATGGAGATAAAAAAAAAAAAAAAAAAAGGCGATGTGGAAGATAAATAAAAGCAAAAGCCCTTGACCTGATGGCTATGGAAGTGGATTTTTCACTACAGCATGATCACTGGTACAGGAACATGTAATTAGGGATGTAATAGAGTTTTTTGAGAATGGACGGATGCTAAAACAATTAAATTCCACAACGATAGCCCTAATTCCAAAGAATGATTCGCCTCAAAATGTATCTAAGTATAGACCCATTGCATGCTATGATGTGGTCTATAAATGCATTATGTGATAGACTCAGACATGTTTTGGAAGATTTTGTGGATATCATCCAAAGTGCATTTGTGAGTAATCATTTAATTATTCATAATGTGCTTCTGACTCAGGAGTTAATAATATTTTATGGGAGAAAAGATATCAGTGGAAAATGTCTGTTGAAAATTGACCTCAAAAAAAGCCTATGATTGGGTTGATTGGGGATTTGTGGAGGAGATGTTAATATGATATGGTTTTTCCAGAATCTTTTGCCCAAAGAGTGATGGAATGTGTTAATACCACTTCTTTCTCTCTGAACGTAAATGGTGAACTGTGCGGTTTTTTAAAAAGAGAGAAAGGAATTAGACATGGGGATCCTATTTCCCCCTTACAGTTTGGACTCATTATGGAATATTTGTTCAGTTAATGAAGAAAGCAACAGAGGATAGGAGATTCAAATTTCACCCCCAGTGCAGGAGCATGAAGCTGACTAACATCTGCTTTGCAGATGATCTAATGATCTTCTGCAAAGCAGATCAATATACTATCATGAAAATTATGGAGGTGCATGATAAATTTACTACCACAACAGGTATGGCTGCTAACCCTGCCAAATTAGAAATTTACTTTGGTGGTGTTGGGAAGGAGTTGGAAAATGAGTTATGTTGTTTAAGTGGTTTTAGAAAAGGCAAAAATTCCCAATGAAGTACTTAAAAGAAACATTCTCTTTTTTGTGATGGCACCAGCAACTTACCATCTCTGGGAGGCAAGGAATGGCAAGATTTTTGCAGTAAAACGGAGGCCTATAGTTGGTAAAGATCATAAAACAGGAGATTCACTCGAGAGTTTAATATTGTTTAGGAGGCACGCAAAAAGATCATAAACAAGAATTTTGAGTAGTTTATATAACAACCAGTAGTTATCTTATGTATAGATTAGTGACTGATAACATAAAAATACATACCCTTTTAGCAAGCATTTCTTATTCATTTCTACTTATAGTTTAGTGTCAATTAATTAGGATTAGTTTACTTTTGGGTTGATTTTACAGTTCAGGTATCTCAAAGGGCCAATGTGGAGAATTAGCATAAAAGAGAACCAAATTGCACAAAAAGGCATTAGAATGGACTTGAATGGAAGCTGCTGGAAATTAAGCTGCTGGAAGGTCGATCAGAGCTGAAGCAAGTGGAGAAATCCTTGCTGTGGAAGGAAAAATGACAGCAGATAGACTCAAGTGGAAGAATATGCAGCAACTACCTTAATAGAGGAAGAAGAAATGGCAGCTGCTCTGCTGCCAAGTTGCTACTGCAGAGGCTGTTGCTACTGTCAATCAGGAAGAACCAAGGTTGAATTCTTGCAACCAAGGAAAGGAATTGCTTCGCCATCACTGCAAGTTATAATTTCTGCAAGTTGAAGAAGAGAAGAGGGAGAATATGTGGAAACAGCAGCTACAAACCTGCTACTTACCTGCTGCGACTGCTCCTACTGAATTGATGGATTGGCTTCTAAAGTCAGGTGAGAAATGGTGTTCCAAGTGATCACAAGAAATAAGAGAAGGAGCAGCCAAAGAGAAGATAGCAACTTGCCAACTAGGCAAGTTGCTGAATAAACAAATCTCTACTGCTGCAAGTTGCTGCCTCACCTTTCTGCTGCAGAGAAGAAGGCTAGACACCAACCAGTCCAACCTTCTCCAAATCTCTATAAATAGTCAGCCAATAGCAGTTAGAAAAACAACAGATGGTGTAGTTAGATTTAGCCACAAAGACAGTAATTACGTAATTAGTTAGTAGGTTAGAAATAGGGTAGTAGCAAGAACAAGGAGGAAGACTGTCACTTTGTCAAGTGGCGAACGCCACTTGCCATAGTGAGCAGACAGAAACTGTCCCTACTACCATCTTCCCTTTCTTTCCTCTAACCTTTTGATTTAGACTTATATCTTATCTTTTGTACTCTGTTGCTCTCATGTTTAACTCAATAAACATGAGTAGCTAACTCAGTTAAGGGTTCAATCCCTACTATCTTTATGTGAAGGTTTTGATTCAGTTTCCTTGGTGAGGTGTTGTGCCTAAATAAGTGATTTAATGAACCTTTTAATTAAATATGCTTGCATGGTTACGAAGATCTAGAAGGGGGAGCATAACCTTAGAACTGCATAATCTAGTCTATGTGAATGGAAAAAATCTACCCTGCGGTTCCAAACATCAATGGAAGTTAGGTGAATAGCATAGGCGATCAAAGAGGGCTTAAGAACTTAATGGCTTAGATTAATGAATTACTCTGATTGGAAGGTAGGTGATTTAGATAATCTAGAACTCTTTATTCTGTCTGGAAGGAATTATAAAGAATATGAGCACCTGATCGAACAAATAATCATACACTATAGGAACATTTGAATCAAAACTGGATCATAAAGGTAGGAAGGTGATTAACCCTTCTACCTCTTCACTCTGTCAAGTGACTATTCTCACTCTCCCAAGTGACAATCTGTTCAACTCATTTTCTTTTCTTTCTGTACTTTAATCAGATTTTGAGCGGTTGACTGCCGTCTCTGTAGAATGACCCTGCTTACCACTAGCTACTAGTTTTAAGTAGGTTTATAAATATTTCTTTTGGAAGTGGTTCAATGACAAACGACTCACCAAAAGTGGCACCGATTGCCGGGGATGGCGTTAAAAATCCTTAATGTCTGCTTATTGTGTTCTGTTTTTATTCTTTTTAGTTTTCTGTTTTTAATCAAATTCACTCACTCAAATCACAAATCTTGCTACTGTTATTCTTCGTGTTTTTTATTACTGGTTTATGACTAGAAACAATCTATCAGGAGAGCTAAGTTTTTATCCAAAAATTGAAATCATGGCAAGGAGATCCAAAGACTTGCGAAACAGAGAAGCTACTGCTCGTGTTCGTAAAAACCAGAAGCACATGGCAGAGGTAGCAGCAGCTGATCAACCTCAAGAAAGAGAGATACAACCAGCTCAACCCAAACTACTAAGAGATTATTTTGTACCCCAAGAGGAGGAAGTTCAAACTCCACTGGTATACAATGATGTTGCAGCAGAGAACTTTTAGCTCAAAACTCAAATGATTCAATGGGTGCAAGCTGATTGTCCTTCCTATGGACTACCTAGTGAAGATCCCAACGAGCACATCAAGAAATTCCTGAGACTGTGCAGCACCTTCAAGATTCAAGGTTTGTCCAAGGACGAGGTTTACTTGAGACTGTTTCCATTCACATTGCAGGATTTAGCAGCAAAATGGTTGGACACTCTGCCCAACAACTCAATCAACTCCTGGAATTGACTCAGACAGCCATTTCTTACTAAATTCTTCCCACCTGTCAAGGCTGCTGCTTTAAGATCAACTCTCATGACTTTTCAGCAGCATGGGACAAAGACTTTTTATGAGGCCTGGGAAAAATTTAAGGATTTGATGAGGAAGTGCCCTCAACATAGTGTAGCAAAGCCAATGCAGCTGTACATTTTTACAATGGATTGCATCAAGCTTCCAGAGAATCACTTGATTCATCATCTGGAGGAGCATTCATGATGAAACCAGTGGATGAAGCAATCCAGCTAATGGAGAATATATGTGCTAACCATTTCAGATGGCAGAAGAAGCCCAGAGCTACAGCTAAGAAGGCAGGAGTGTTGGAGCTAGATGCTACAATTCACTTGCAAGCACAGATGGAAGCCATCTCCAGTGAGATATCAAAGCTAAGAGTTGACATCAATAAACCAAAGGTTGATGTATGTGAAATCTGCACAGGATCTCACCCCAGCTCTACATGTCAAGCCACTATGGAAGAAATTCAGTACATGAGACAAGGAAATGACAGAGGAGCCTTCAACAATTACAACAATTGGAGGCCACGGTAAATTAACAACTGAAATAATTAGCAGTTGAACTACCGGAGATCAGCTCAACCACCTGGATTTTAAAATCAACCATTCGGAGTCAAGGAGGAGGAATGGATAAAGGTTGGTAATGTTCTTGTTAGTCTTGATGCAACTGTAAAGATACGCAAAATCAGGTTCCACAAATAGTAAGAAAGATACCAGACAGACCGGCTGGCACTCTTCCAATTGACACACTGGAGAATCCCAAGATAAGGGAAGCACACAACACAGATCAGAAGGCTGAAATGCAGCATAAGGAGGTGTTGCAATTAAAGGAACCTAAGTAAGGAGCACCATTCAGTCTGACATGGGACGTTAAACCAATGCGCTGCTTGGGAGGCAATCCAAGGTAAGTTATTTTGTTCTTCTTAGTTTTGTTTCAATTATCTTTTGTTAATTAATCAATCTATGTAGTGGCAATCAGAAAAGGAGGAATATCCCTTTTCACAAATTTTCAGGTGGAGATTGTGTGGATGGTTAACCTGAAATGACTTGTCAATTATGATATAATCAGAAAGGCAACATTTCAGTTTGATTATCTAACACCAGCAATGAACATTGATCTGTCGTCTCAATTGGGCGAGTGATAGACTCACTTTCACGACTGAGATGATTGCCCAAGGGCAACTTGCAATTCATCATAAACCTTGCATTCTAATTTGACGAAAAAGGAGGGAAAACTTTGTTTTAAAATATTTTAAAGAAGTGGGGTGCTTGGGCCGCCAAAATGATGAATTTGGGGAAAATAAATCACCCCCACTCTTCAAGAGAAAAACGGTTGTCCACTACCCCACTCTCTGCAAGTTTCGAAAAACACCTCCTACCCTGTCAAAATCCTGATTTACCACTCTTTTAAAACCCAAAGAAATGAAACCCAAATCCAAACAACTTACCAGTGAATCCACTAACATATACCCCTTCCATTTCCAGCAAAGAATCAAGTACTCTTATAACATACACCTTCATCCATGGCTAGAGTCAAACAAACTGCCAAGAAAAGAGCATATTGGATTCAAGGGATCGTCTCTCTCCCGCCACATCTTCCAAAAAATCCAACTAGAGCCCAAAGGAAAGAGCATCAAAATCGCCTCAGAGGTATCAGAAATTCCGGTCTCATCACAACCCTGGAGGGGCAGCATTCTATCAAGGAACATGGGAAAGGAAGGCTATTGTGGAGAGGGAAGTTGACATTTCAACAGACCCACATTCATACATAATGGAATGTGGCTGGCAAGGATTCTACATCTTCACAGTCCAAGCAAAACTCACAGCTATCAAAGAATTCTAAAGCAATCTATGGAGAGCGGATGAAGATGAAATCGTAGTAAGAGGCAAGGCAGTCGAAATCAGCAGAGCGGCCATTCGAGAAATACTTGAATTACCGGCCAACATCCCTCCGTACGAAGATACGGCCTTTGACATGATGGATGAAACACCTGAAGGAGAACTGCCAATAGCACTTTGTGACGATGCAGCAGAGGATATATGGACCGTTGACAGTCATGGGTTTCTGAAAAATTTTCCAACCGCAGAATTGAAGCAAGTTTACAAACCTTGGTTCAACTTCATTTGAACAAATTTGATGCCCTCTAATAATCGAGGAGTGGTGACATTCAATGCAGCTATATTGTTGTATGTCATAGCCATGAATATTCCTATATATGCTGTAGACATAATCAGAAGACAAATGCATTGATGCCTGAACCTGAGACAGAAATACTGGTTCTTCCCAATATTAGCAACAAGGTTAATGATGAGATTCGGTGTTCACTTTCTGCTAAGAGATGAGAGAGGAGAGATTCCAACTCCCTGGAGTCCGCAAGGTCCACCAGACGCATACATGAACCTATAATCACCCAGGGGAGTACTATGTTTTCTTTTTCTTTTTCTTTTCTTTTATCTTTTGTTTCTTTCAATTAGGTCTATTTTTGTGTTTTTTGTTTTGAGTCTATACATCTAGAGTTCTTAGGCTAGATTGAGTCCACTTTGTATGATGATTTTTTTGATTACAGTTAAAATTGCATACTAAGTGTTTGTGTTTGTTCTTCCCCTGCATCTCCGTTGTAAGCATGGGGGACAATGCTTATTTTAAGTTTGGGGGAGGGATTTGTATGATTTATATGTTTTTAAAGAATGACATGATCAAATTTTGAAAAATAACAAAAAAAAATCTTTAAGTTTGTGTGCAACTGTGAGCAAGTATATACAGTGTCAAAAGTCTATGATGATTCAAAAATGTGCGGAAAATTAAAATTTTGAACACTTGTTGATTCACTTGAAGTCAGTTCTATAGTTCTTCACTTTCTCGAGCACAATATGTCACTTGCCAAAGTGAGAGTTTTGAACTTAATGATAAAACCTGAATGCCTTATTTACATTGTTGTGATCTTATACTGGAGTCCACTTGTCTGAAACCTGGGAGGACTGTAAATCTGAGTGAAGACTAAGGTAGCCCTTCACATCATGGCAGACTCTGTAAGAGCCCATGGTGGTCTGTAAAAGCCTAAAAACCTTAGGAAAGGGGAATGGTAGGCGGGTGAAATGAGCTGAAAAGAAAATTTCTGAAATGAGGGAAGTTAGGAAGATTATCCAATGAGGAAGTCATACCCCTGAGTGTTTAGGTTTGGCAAATAAATAGAGAGAATCCTCAGGCCTGGTGAGAAAATATGAGAAAAATGAATAAATTACCCTAAGTTGCTGAGCCACTGTGAGAAATTACTATAAATACCAAGTGAAAATATGCTTTGGGCGAAATGCCCTAAGTTGCTGAGTCACTATGAATAACTACTAAGCGGAAATATGCTATAGGTAGGGACCTGAATGGGAAAGATCCAGAAGAAAAGCCATATGGACAAGGAGAAAAAGGGTTGAGGGAGAAATAAGATCCAATCAATGATGCTGCAGAATCTGTGAGGAAGTCCTTATAATCTAAAAATCTCAGTGAGAATACCCTAGTTGGTGGCATGTAGGAAATAGGTATTGATCACAATAATGTCCATTTGTTCTTAAACTAGTTAATGCTTAGAATAGATCACAGGTAAAAACTTGAATTTTAGCTATGACATATGCACACACACACTGAAGAACTGTGACGCTGCCTTTCTGTGATTAAACATTGGTGTATAATCTGTCCAAGGGACTTGAATCTGAGACTAACATTGATACAAATGTTGCATTCACTTTTGTCATTTAACCATATTCTTTTTCGATCATTGTCATTACTCTTATACATGAAAATTCAAAAAAAAAAAATATCACTTCTTCTTTCTGTGTCAGTCCTTCTGTGTCTAGGTCAGTGGGAATGTAACATGAATTTGTTTGTTAGAGGATCAGCAAATCTCTGAGTTCAGGTCTGTTGCTTGAGGAAGCAACACTTCAAATTTGGGGGTATCTGATAACATAAAAATAAATACCCTTTTAGTAGGCATTTCTTATTCATTTCTACTTATAATTTAGTGTCAATTAGTTAGGATTAGTTTACTTTTGGGGTGATTTTATAGTTCCGATATCTCAGAGGGCCAATGTGAAAAATTAACATAAAAGAGGACTAAATTACACAAAAAGGCATCAGAATGGACTTGAATGGAAGATGCTGGAAATTGAGCTGCTGGAAGGTCGATCAGAGCTGAAGCAAGTGAAGAAATCCTTGCTGTGGAAGGAAGATTGGCATCCGATCGACTCAAGTGGAAGAATCTGCAGCAACTACCTCAATAGAGGAAGAAGAAATGGCAGCTGCTCTGCTGCCGAGTTGCTACTGCAGAGGCTGTTGCTGCTGTCAATCAGGAAGAACCAAGACTGAATTCTTGCTGCCAAAGGAAAGAATTGCTTCACCATCACTGCAAGTTATAGCTGTTGTAAATTGAAGAAGAGAAAAAGGGAGAATATGTGGAAAACAGTAGCTACAAACCTGTTACTTACCTGGTGTGACTGTTACAGCTGAATTGATGGATTGGCTGTTGCAGTCAGGTGAGAAATGGTGTTGCAAGTGATCACAGGAAACAAAGAAGGAAAAGGCAGACAGATTTGGGCTGAATTGGGGGCTGAAACACAATGATGGAAGGAAGCATGTTGCTGATGCTGCTACTTGGTACTGCTGCTAGTTGAGCTACTGCAGATTAAAGAATGAAGAAATCGAGATTTGTGGCTGAAAATTGGAGAAACTGCGCCAGAGAAGAAGACTAAAAGAAGAGGCAATGATGAGAGGAAGGCGACCGATTGCGGCTGAAGAGAAGGAGCAGCGAAAGAGAAGACAGCAACTTGCCTAGTTGGCAAGTTGCTGAATAAACAAATCTCTAATGCTGAAAGTTACTGTCTCACCTTTCTGCTGCAAAGAAGAAGTCCAGAAACCAACCAATCCCAGATCTCTAAATCTCTATAAATAGTCAGCCAATAGCATTTAGAAAAACAACAGATGGGATAGTTAGATTTAGTCACAAAGACAGTAATTAGGTAGTTAGTTAGTAGGTTAGAAACAAGGTAATAGTAGGAACAAGGAGGTAGACTGTCTTAGTCAAGTGGCGAACGCCACTCTCTATCTGCTACCATCTTCCCTTTCTTTCCTCTAACCTTTTGATTTAGACTTACGTCTTATCTTTTGTACTATATTGCTCTCATGTTTAACTCAATAAACATTAGTAGTTAACTCAGTTAAAGGTTCAATCCCTACTATCTTTATGTGAATGTTTTGATTCAGTTTCCTTGATGAGGAGTTGTGCCTAGATGAGTGATTTAATTAACTTTTTAATTAAATTGGTCACTCAATTAAATGTGTTTGCATGGTTATGAAGATCTGGAAGGGGAAGCATAGTCTTAGAACTGCTTAATCTAGTCTATGACAATGGAGAAAACCAACCATGCGGTTCCAAACTTCAACGGAAGTTAGGTGAATGGAATAGGCGATCAAAGAGGGCTTAAGAACTCAATGGCTTAGATTAATGAATTACTCTGACTGTAAGATAGGTGATTTAGATGATCTAGGACTCTTTATTCTGTCTGGAAGGAATTATAAAGAATATAAGTGTCTGATCGAACAACTTATCATACACTACAAGAACATTTGAATGAAAACTGGATCATAAAGGTAGGAACATAAAGGTAGGAAGGTGATTGACCCTTCTACCTCTTCACTTTGTCAAGCGACTATTTTCACTCTCCCAAGTGATAATCTGTTCAACTTATTTTCTTTCCTCTCTGCACTTTAATCAGATTTTGAGCGGTTGACTGCCGTCTCTATGGAACGATCCTGCTTACCAGTAACTATTAGTTTTAAGTAGGTTTATAAATATTTCTTTTGGAAGTGGTTCAACGACAAACGAGTCACCAGTGACAGAATGTAATAATGAATTTTTGGTTGTAAATATGAACTATTTGCGAAGTCATCAATATATTTACAGATTATCAAAAAAAAATTTAAAAGTAAGAATTTAATCGTAGTAAAAGTCAATTTCCTAAAATTTGAGTTCAAAAGTTGCCAAATAAATAAGTGAAGTGTCTTTTACAAGTGTAAATAACTGAAATGGGATGCGGGCAACTAGAATGTAGTATGTAATATGTAATTCAAACATGAATCATTTTCAAAAGTTGCCTCTTGATTAGAAGGACTAGAATATTTAAATAGAAGGGATTGAAAAGATTATTAACACTATGTGAAGGAGCAAAGATCAAATTGTCCACGTCATCCACTCGTGTGAAAAATCTTACGTGTCACTGTAATCCTAATAATATAGTTCAGTCTTCAGTCAACTTCATCACTCCTTTTCGTTTTCTTTCATTTTTGTTTTTATACATAAAAATATTTCTCTATCGGTTTAGTGAGAACATCAGCATATGCGTTCAGAGTGATTCATATTTCATAGGTTCTAACGAATCCATTTCTTGTGTTTACATCGCTTAATCATTTTTAGACTAGGACAATTGGAATCCTATCTGGGTTTTTTTTGTTAGCATGGCTTTCTGCTTATCAGAATCAAGAAGTGCGATTAATCACCTGAAATCAAGAACGTCTTGTTTCAGATACTGGAGTTCTTCGAATTCTCCATTGTCTCACAGAAATCATCATGCATTTCAAACGGCTAAATTTAGTAACCCGAATGATTCAATACCATCTAAAAGACCATCCCTCTTTTCCTTTTGGCGTTCTGAATCAGTAAAAACTGGAAAATTATCGGATTCCATGCTTTGTGATGATGGCACAACTGATCAGGTATTTCCGGGCTGATTCTTGGTTATGAATATTTTGAGACTTTAATCAACTCCGTTTATCTCTTTTAGTTATATGGAAAATGTAGTGATTTCTTCTTCTCTATGTTCTGGAGTCTTTTAATTCTGTATCTTGCCTCATACTTTTATGATGGATTGGGTCATTTTCGGCCCGTTATTTAATTAAATTTTCATTCAGCTGGCTTACAGGTTGACATTGACTTTGAATCTTTCTGTTAGAAGACCATAGCTTCTGTTGATTATGTAACTTTGTTTCTCAAAATATTGACTTACCTCATAGCTTGCTGATAAATTCACTAACTATGCAGTGAGCTTCTTTTTTTTTTTCCCTTTTTCTTTACCTGTGAATATCATGTGTATATATTAGGAACTAAGCAAATTGGTTTTCTTAGGTCCTGAAATTTCCTGGAGGAAAGGTTAAATTCACCTCAAAATTAGATTTCTTTCCTGAATCTTATGAGGAGAGAATTCACTGCTATCGGGTTCTTGGTGAAAATGGTCAACTTTTGTCTACAGACTTTCCAAAGGTATTTACTGGAATGATTAATCCATTCTTAGCTTGATACCTGTGAATATCATGCTGTCCATAGATTTCCATTCTTGACCCTCTTTTAACCGTACATGATTTTCAGGTTACTAAAGAATTTGCGGTGAGAATGTATTCTCACATGGTCACCCTTCAGGTTATGGATAATATCTTTTACGAAGCTCAGAGACAAGGAAGAATATCATTTTATGTGACTACAATAGGTGAAGAGGCCATTAATATTGCATCTGCTGCAGCACTTCATATGGATGATCCTGTCTTTCCTCAGGTTAATAATTATCAGAATTATTAAGCTTATCATTTCATATGTTAGCTATGTCAAAATATGAGGAAATAAATTATAGGCATGGAATTTGATTTTTGGCCATGTCTCAGCCCACTGCATGGTACTGTAATGACAGAAACAGGGAGCATAAGTTTGCTTAATGAAGACTGGTTAATACGCTTATTCTTGACAGTAAGGCACTCTTGGAATTTCATCCCACCATCAGGATTTTTTATCAGTCCCATTGTCTCTGTGCTATTACCTTTTACAACATTGGATTAACTAATTAGTTGACAGGTTATTCGACTCTCAAGCACTCGCATAGTTTTTCAATGCCTTGCAGTGTTGTCATAGTTTTGATGTTTTATAGCAATTTGATCTCTGACCAGTGCTTTTCCACTTCATATTGATACATGGTGACTCTCCTCGTTCTCTCAATTTTAATCACATGGCTGACTAACACCCATTGCCGGTTATGCATATCTCTATGTTACTTTGAGTACCTCCATTTCGCTTATCTTGCTTAGTCAAGTTGTCTACAATGGCGTACTTTGATCCTAAGTCCTTAGCATTCTTTGAATTTTGTTTTCCATTTTGTTGTGAACTAAAGATGTAAATCTGAAACATTGAATGCACATCCAGCATGAGCCAGACTCATTTGCAGGTAGCCATGTAGGATGTTATACTCATATGGTTTCTAGTCCAACTGAAAAGCCCTTGTTTGATATGAATGCTATGTTTGATTCACAGCTTCAACACTCCATATATCAACAGGATTACTACTAAAAATTGCTACTGTCATTGCAGTACAGGGAGCCCGGAGTTCTGCTATGGAGGGGCTTCACCTTGCAAGAGTTTGCTAACCAGTGCTTCGGTAACAAGAATGATGGTGGAAAAGGCAGGCAAATGCCTGCGCACTATGGTTCTCACAAGCACAACTATTTCACAGTTGCATCAACAGTTGCGTAAGATATTTGGTCTTTCTGAATTTGTATGGATGCATATGCACCAACATTAATATATGGAATTACTTATAGAAGTATCTAGATGTTTCTAGGCTTTCTAAGTCCATAATTATTAAGAGATTTTACTTGAATCAGCTCCCAAATTCCCCATGCTGTTGGTGCTGCGTATTCTCTGAAGATGGATAATGTAAATGCATGTGCCATAACTTATTTCGGAGATGGTGGCTCTAGCACGGTATAAAATCTACCAACTTCGATGTTCTTCCTTTGTTTTGGTTTACCCATGGAGCTTTGTTTACGATATATACTCTTCCTTTTATCTGTTGTCACTCTATGTTGATGTCAATGCCCACTTTTTTACTTGCATGACTAATGATGTGAGAGGAGTCTGCTAGTCTTGTGAGGATTTTCTTCTGTTTCTTCATTACCAAAAGATCTTTGTTTTTATCCTTCCATGAAGTTATATTATTTGTTGTTTTCTTATATTACTTTGTTTTTGCTGTTCATCCATTATTTGTCGTTCTTTCAGTTCAGTGACGATTTGAGAGTTCTTTTTTTCCTTCTACTTGTGGTTAGTACATTCCATACTGCTTCCACGGGAATATTCATATTTTCGAGTGGTCAACCTTTTTTCTATTCACTATTACCATAGTCATTGTTCCCTGTGCACCTATAATATCTTTTAAATCTGAGGTCTTTGGTGATTTTATCATGAGTTTTGGCGGGGTACGATCTGTTCTTTTTGGGTAGGCTGATGTTTGATTCTATTATCTCCTTCGTGAATGTACTTTCAGATATAGACTGGGATGCAAAAGCAAATTTATTGTATTACAGTTCAATCACATCTCATTCCAAGCTTAACGATTTTAAGTAAAATTAGGGAGATTTCCATGCTGCTATAAACTTTGCAGCTGTTACGGAGGTGCCAGTGATTCTTTTTTGTCGCAATAATGGATGGGCCATCAGCACCCCTGTCAGAGATCAGTACCGGAGTATGTTTGTTTTGCTCTTTTCTACTGTATTCATCTACAACTGTCACTGGATCTAACGAGCTTTTCAAAAACTGAAAGGTGACGGTATTGTTGCCCGAGGACAAGCCTATGGAGTCCAAAGCATCCGCACTGATGGTAATGATGCGCTTGCTATATACAATGTTGTCCGCTCAGCCCGTCAAATAGCCATTTCTGAACAAAGACCTATTTTGATTGAGGTGATGCACTAATTCCTTAATTTTCTCACTGTATATAGTTTGGAATGGAGTATTATCTGCTTTATATGTCAAACAGGCTCTCACTTACAGAGCAGGTCATCACACCACATCAGATGACTCAACCAGATACCGTCCAGCTGAGGAAATAGAATGGTGGAGAGTGACCCAAAATCCTGTTACTAGATTTAGAAAATGGCTCGAAACAGAAGGTTGGTGGGGTGCTCGTGAAGATGCAGAACTAAGAAGCAGCCTCAGGAAGGAGGTACAGTGTTTTGAAAAATAATTTTCAGAGGGGCTGGCTTCTTCTGTTTTGAATTTAAATTCCTCCTGGGCTTGATTGTTTTTTTCTATTACACATTTTCTCATTCATTACTCTAGAAGTGCATTTGTAAAAATATGGTTGGTCTTTAGAACAGGTAATTGACGTAATTTGGCCATTTATCTCTGTTTGGTAAGGCTGATTATTATTAAAATGAAGTGGAAGGCCGGTAGCAGTTTTATACTCCGATGGGGGAACCCTATGAGATTCCCAATTTCTGACCTGCTAACCACATCTCAGAAATGAAACCACGAAGTTTATTTAAAACTAGGGTTTTATGCATTTTAGGTTGCGTACAAAATGAAGTCACTGAACAGAATTGGTGCACATAACTTGAGATGGAGGATCCAACCTCGTCAGTTCTTTGATTGATGCATGACAGAACTCTTAGAAAGGATAACTCAAGAAGAAACCTTTTGCTTTGACAAAACATATAGTTTCAGCAAAAATCATCTTCAAAAAGTATGTGTGCAGTTATTTGTAAACATGTTTTATGTAGCTTCAAATTATAATCACATAGTTTTGCCTCCATTGTCTCAATATTTCCATGCAAGTCATCTCGTCTCAATATTTCCATGCAAGTCATCTAGTGGTTTGGAAAAGCATGATCATATGATTCATGTTGTCTATGCAAATTGTGATCATGGCTTTCAAGTTCTCATCATCGAGCTTGGTGTTTTTTAGGTATTGCAAGCCATTCAAGTTGCAGAGAAGGATGAGAAGCCTCCAATTGCTGATATATTTACAGATGTATATGATGCTCTTCCGCCTAACCTCTGTGAGCAGGAGACAATTTTGAGGCAGGTTATTGCAAGACACCCTGACGACTACCCGCCTAACTTCTCAAATTAGGAACACTTGACATATTGTCTTGTAAATGAATCTTAGCGTGATTTATGGTAAACCCATAATTATTGACAATCAAATCAAATGTGGACAAACTGGGGCACAATATTGGCCAAGAGAGTTCAAATCTTAAAGTAAAGATTCAATACAAACTTTGCTGCATCTAAATGTCATTTGTCAAATCATAAACGAAAAAGAAAATTGGCAAACACTAACCTTAAAAAGAGAAGCTTTGTTGTCACTTTACAAAAGATTATGTTATACTAATGGATTAGCATATCCAAACACCCAAGTCAAAGAAGTTGTCTCATTAACAACCATTACACATCAACTAAAGCAAAAACGTTGATTAGCTCAGGTTCATGGTTTCAAATCTGGACTAGCTGGATATGGCCAGTATTTTACACACAGCTTGCAACAGTCTCCCTCTAAAGGATTTCTGTAAGCTACTGCAGAGCAGTGCGAGTACCAGGCACATGTGAGCCCTGCTTGTTACTAAAAGTTCCACCTTTCAAGTTGACGCTTTGCTTCAGCCATATCTTTCTGGGCTTTTTTCCTCCGGTAAAAAATTGGACAATCACGACTAGCATAGAAACAAACATTCAATGCAAATAAGAAAACCAAATCGCATGCGGGAGGGTTAAGGAAAAAAGGACAATAGAATCCCAGATCATTCAATGACATGTTATGCTCTGAAAAAGCAGAATCTTATAGTGGTGAAAAGGTGAAAAACGGTTGACAGTTTATAATGCTCATCGCTAAGACAAACGATCCATGAGAAGCACTACGAAAACATGAAGCCGCAGTGAAAAATCATAAGGGTAAAATACTTTAGAGGCCACAAATGATCAATGCGACGTGTTATGAAAACATGAAAACCTTAAGAGGCAGTCAAACATCTAAATGGAAAACTATTTTGACGACCACTAAAAGTTGCCCAATAATTTACTTATATAGGCAGTTACTACTTTCTCTAGCATGTTTTAAATTCGTGGGTGATTCGATGCAAATAAAACGAAGTGGTAAAAGTGATCTTTACAGAAAATTGGATATGTTAAAGCCCTGTATTATTTATCAAGATGTAAAGCTAAATGCAGAAAGAAATAATATGAGCCAAAAGTTTGAGATCATAAGAAAACCTGGTGCACAGCACATCCTGGTGGAGCGAGCCCTGACACTCTTGGCACTGGGTCCATAGCCTCCCAAACATTTCCTCTAACTCGGATACTGTATCAAAATTGAGATTACTCAATACTTGACAAGGATTAATTATTTCCTCAAGTGAACAATGATTCTAAATAAAACATTTAAATGAGTAACAAGATTTGAAAAGAGGATTGATATTGTTTATAAAAAACAAAATCAAAACTACTTTCAATAGTATTTTTTGTGTTAGTTGTCTCATGCTTACTAATGAGACCGCAACAAATGTCTTGCCGAATTTAGCTATTGAATAATTACTTCGTAAGGTTCTACAGAAAGTAACTATAATATTAATACGAGTCATTTGAAAAGTTCAATACAAAGAAGTTAGTTTGCCATACCATTAGCGACTGATTTGCAATACAGTTCAGCTTCTCTTCCCTTGCAGTGGGAGCAAAGTGTATGATCCGAGTTACTGTACAAACAATGACATTTAAAATTAGTTCCATAATTTTGCTTATATCAAAAAGATATCGTCTGCAACAATATGATATAGTCAGAATGGCTATTATGTCACAGTGTCTACTAATAACCTGTCTTCTGGCATCAACTGAGTAATAATTAAGATAGATTCTTAGTTTAAACATAAACATCAGCAAAGTAAACTCAAAAAATTCTAAGAACTTTGTGTAAGGATTTTACTCAGAGAGGTGAGAGCTCCTTGTTGAGGCATATCATCAACCACAATAAGTAGTTCTTTTAACCTTGAGAATTAGTCCATTAGCAACAAGATAGTTTTTACTGCAGGAAACATATATACTCACCCTCATGGTGATTTCTATTCAGCCTCCTTAGCAAAAAGGATACAGTAATTGATTCAGGTTGTAACATTAATTAGGTAAAAGAAAGAAAAAATAGAACAGTAGACGATTTAGTTGCACCTGATCAAAGTTTTGCACCCAATGCAGGTTAGTTGCTTCTTTGTAAATTTCGCCATAGCACTATTTAATGGAGTAGAGATGGAAATTGCCCGTGTATGACTTCCTTGAAACAGCTCCTTATTAGCATTTTTCAGTATTGGATCAAATAACCTAAGTAAAGGCTACAGATGAAATGTTGTTTAGAAACTAAGCAGAAACCAGGGACTGTACTAAATCTATAGAAAACGCCACACTTCACACTAACCTTTTTTATTTGATTCTCAAGATAGTACTGAGTGTCTATGGGAATATTGTGCTCTAGTACATATATAGGGTCTTCAGACTTTTCATAAGCCTGTAAATGCACGGTTGATCTTGATTAAAAGACAATAAGAGGAGATATAATATTATTCTTGAACCAGAAAACTATTAAGAAGGATCACCTTGGCACCCTTTGCAGCAACAACAATGACATATGGTACCCGATCACCAACATTTGGTGCGGTAGCCGCATCT
Source organism: Oldenlandia corymbosa var. corymbosa (assembly GCA_949775105.1). Taxonomy (NCBI): domain Eukaryota; kingdom Viridiplantae; phylum Streptophyta; class Magnoliopsida; order Gentianales; family Rubiaceae; genus Oldenlandia; species Oldenlandia corymbosa. The sequence goes on from OX459123.1 coordinate 7,642,524, forward strand.
CTCTGTCAATGATACAAATGTAAATCCTTAACATACGTTTGAAATTATTTAGCCAGTCATGATAAGCAATGAAGGAGCAGAAATATAGAGAAGGTAACATAGAGTATGAAACCACATTACTCATGATCTCATGATCATGACATCTCAACCATTAATTAGTCTCTTCCTGCTTAGCTCATCCTATCAGGGCATACTGAGGTTAAATATCAGACTAAGGCATCAAGAGATTCACAGGGGCAAAATCTGCCTTATCTTAACTCCTCATGTACAAATGTTCGGGCACGTATGGACCAAAAAGACATCCTCAACACATCCTAAATTAAGAAATATAAAGGTTGCATTTCACTGGGACCATATAGCAAGATTAACCCTTGATAACCAGGAAAATACAACTAAGCAAACAAAGGGTAGATAGGAAAAAAAAAAAAAAAATCAAAAGACAGATCATTCCAAAAAACGCAGAAGCTAAACATCAGAGGGTACTCATCTGATGCTTGTCGCATGAATAATTATCACATCAAAGCTAAAGAGGTCAGAGAATATGCTGTGATATCATCTATGATGACATAATGAGAATAGGCCACATTCATCCATGTTGCGCAGCAGGAGCAAAGATAAACGGATTATTCATTAAGGTATATGAGTAGCAGAACCTAATAAAAATATATTATTTGTGAAGGTATACGAGAAAAGAAAGACATAAAAGAAGTAGGGAACTCATTTTCTACATTAAAAAAAAAAGGTTTTCTTGCTTGTTTAAGGAGAAGTTTAGTGAAGAAGAAATAGGATGAGATAACAAAATTGAAAGGAAATATCAACAGAATTCAACAAGATATGAATGAGCAAATGATAAACCATCAGTAATCTCTTAAGAAGTTCACAACTACTCAAAACAACTTCATTTTTCAATCAGCACTATAGACAGTTTATACAAGTTGACCACCCAAACATTTTAAAACTTGACAATATTTCTATCATCTCCTAAGCCACCCCCCTCTCTTTCTTTTGTTTCTTCACATTACCATTTGACAGCAATGATTGCATGATTGCAATGAAGCATACTAACCTTACGCATCCGTTCGGCAAGTTCTACATGCGCTGCCTTCACTTCATAGTCATCTCCAGTTTTGGTGAGACCCTATCCAATATGGCAGAGGAGAGCATATTAAACATCAATTTTGTTATGATGTCAATCAAATAAATAAACCATCAGAAGCTAAGTTAATAAGCTGACAAGACCCCTAATTTCATTTTACCTTAGTGATAACCAGAAGAGACAAATCCATGCGGTTCATAAGAAGATCAGAAATTGTATTCTTGACATATTGTACTGCACCATCAATGTCCCTATCGATTAGTATTTTGTGAAGACAATCGGTAACTAGGTTTTTGACCAACAGACAATTATCTCTTCGCACCGTTTCAATTCCTGCATGAAACCATTTGATACATGTTTTAGCAAAGAAGTCTCTTTTCTTTTGCTGCTATTCAGCCAAGAAGTTATGAGGGTTAAAAAACAAAGAGAGAATGATAGTCTGATCTTAAAAAAGGTCAATATAAAAATAAAAAAACCACCTTTAGCATCCATCTTATCGAATTTGTTGGGATTCGTCCAGAAAAGGCCAGCGTATCTCTTCTTGCTGATCAGTAGGTATGGGAAATAAACCTTCTCAAACTCCAGCTTTATGGGCTACACAAGAATATAGCATACAAAGGTTTGAGTAAAATAAAGAGGCAAGATCCTGGTGCAGGCTATGAATTGTCAAGCATCCTATTTCATATAATAAGGGCCCAAGGAATACAAGGCACACGGGGGGAGAGGAGAAGGGGATTGGGAAGGGGTTTGTAAAAGCAAAACAAATATGCAGCTCCACAGCATCAAGTTGTTCTACAACTTGGAACTACAACATATCCAGTACATTCCCAACTTCGTTGGTGACCAGGGGTCAAGAATAGAACTAGTTTGTATTAAAATATCCAAGTTGCAAGCAAATAATGGAACCAAAAGCAAGAACCAGAGCAACTAAAATTTCAAGAAAAATACTCCTAGAATCTGAAATCCATTTTCATTAATAATTCCAACTCATATCATAAAGAAACACGTACGGATATGGCATCACAGGCAATCCCTTAAAGAGTTGAGAGGGGTATCACAATTCAGTATACCCAAAGCAAGCAGCAAATCTTGCGGGAACCAATTAAAAAAATGTTCCTCCACAGCTTACTTTAATGAAAGTCCCACTTATAAAGTCTGCAGCTTCTCTGCCAAGTTTCATAGCTTCTTCCACAGTCGGAACACCAAATTGCACCATTACAGAATCTGTATCTCCATATATTACCTGAAATTTCAGGTATTGTAATTCACTAGTGATTTACTGTACACGATAAGTTGATCAGTAACAGACACTTCGAGTGAATTAGCAGAGATGTGAATATGCAAACAAATGTATAATGCCTGCTATTTAATGACACAACTTTAAGAATTCTGGTTTTGGAAAATTCAAGTAATCAAAAAAGTTGCTTTTAGGGCCAAGGGTGTAGTGTTAAGAAATAAAGTCTCCAATGGAACACCAAATAAATCCAAAACTTCTGATATGGTAACACAAGATAAAATACTACACACAGAATTCCAGCAAACTTGAAGATATGAACTGATGCAACTGAGAAAACAAAATCAAATTCTAGGCTTTGTAAAAGCAGGAAAATGCAGATTGTGGCGTTTAGTAACTGTTACTTTTATCACAACGGGATGCACAGTGCACGTTTCTCAAAACCGAAAGCACCCATAGGTGCATTATGTAAATAATGAAGACACGTATCTACAACGTTAAGGTGCGAAAATACAGACAATTTAAGGAAGACTTACTTCAGCATTGTGTTCATAGCCCTTAAGTACGGTGAACTTATCCTCCACCATCTTCTTTGTGTGTTCAATCATCTGTCGTCCTTCAACAAATGATCAGAAACCATCAGATTATATTACAACAAAATCCTCCATTATTAAATGCTAACGGCACATAAGAGGCTCACAGAATCAATTACCATAACTCGTAACACTTGATGAAATTTCTAAACATGGCAACTGACCCACTGTAGCTCCTGTAAACCCATATACTGAATTTGCACTTATCTGACATTTTCAGCAGAGAAACAATTAATACATCCGCCTAATGATAACAATTAATGCACTTGAAGTTCTTAATGCATCTATGATGGGTATTTCGGACTTCAAAAATAAAAAAATAAAAAATCTTAACTTAAAATAAAGGCATCAACTGAGAATGAATGACAATACATATAACAAAAGAGACTAAGATCCAATATATAATTACCTTCAAAGCCAGCTGACGACCATCTAAAACAGCTTTTACAAGAGGATCCTTTGCTTCCTGTAGCCAAAGACAGTAAGTGTTAAACCTAAGGTCTAATGAATCATAATTTCAATTTTCCCAAAACAAAACGAATCACTTCTGTTTCAGACCCTGAAATTGAAAATTTAGACAACCGAGCATATTTTTCATCCTAAATATATATATATATATATATATATATATTCTTGGATGTTTTTGGAATTACTAATGTTGCAGAAATTGTTCACAAATGAATATGAAACCTTAGGGCTACAACTCTTATAAAGAAATTTTTTACCCAGTTCACAATGGAAGACATTGAAAGTTGTGATTAAGTTGATTAACATTCAAAGTACTAAATAAGTACCTCCAACAGGCAGAAATCCTGACGTACATTTCAACAGTTGATAGTCAATGCTTAACCTATAGATATGTTCCAATGGGCTATTAGAAATTCCATGAAGCCAAAGGTTCTCAGTTCGAAGTTAAGTAAGGTGTAAAAAGGGATTGTAAGGTATAAGATTTCAAATGGAAGATTGAACCAAGAGTGAAATTGTAAAAGAGATGGGTAGAGAGAAAATCAGAGTTTAGGTAGTGGGAATATCATAACTCCATATGTGTAAGTGAGGCATTTGTTTGGTAAGAATTTGAAGTCCTTAGACAAGAAAATAGGCTTGTGCAAATGGCGAAGTCCATTGATGGGTAGGAAGAGGGGATCAACTTGTCTCTTAGAATCAACATCACATTAGTCTCACTTGTCTTCTGAGTTCCACCTAAAAAGAACTCGAGCTAAATCTAGTCGACTTAATAAATTTTAGGTATTTTGTCTCCTTTAGTTGCGTTCATTCTTGCTCATCAACCACACCTCACCAGTTTATTTCATCCAGCACCTATTCCATTTAAATTGCAATTTCAATTTTTGACTTGTCCAATTCAAGTCTTGGTCTTGTATTTTATCTTGAAGATCGATCAAGTTCAACTTTTTTGTTATTCAATCTGAAGACTTGCTCTCAAGTCATGACTTGTGTTGGTAGTCTACATTATTTAAAGTCTTTCACCTGTTAGTTTCAATTCTCAATTTCATCAGCAAGCTTTTGATTAGGTATTAAATTTTCAAAAGGGTCTAATAATCAGCTTTGAGGATAGAAATATTTCTACAACCCAATTCACCACCATGTGGGTTGCTACATTGGATTCTGATTCAACCTTCTCTTGCTAGCCACACTAGATTTCAGTAAAGTAATCTTTTTACCTGACCTTAGATACACTAATTTATGACAAACATACATAACAAATAAACTACTCTAGTCGTAGACAACTAATGATGATCCGACAAAATAAAATTGGCTCATTACTGAAAAAAAGAACGTAAATATAGTTCTCAACGCAAAATCCACTCTGGAGTATATAGAAGAGAATTTGAAATACTTCAAAGTGGAATAATGCTAATGATGTTTGTACTAACCAGTTCCAATGACCTTCAGAAAGACAAAAATGACCCTTCGATTAAATATAACAAGAAATACTTCAAAATGAAATAATGCTAATGTTGTTTGTGCTAGCCTTTTTCATTGACCTTCAAACATGGACAAAAATGACCCTTTGAGTATATATAACATGCAAAAACGGTCAAGATGTAGAGCATCGATAAACTAGACCCACAAAGTTGTAAGAAGTACGTTATAACTAACAGGGAAGTCAATATGCATTGAATTAATCGATAACAAACCAAGAAGCACGAGTAAGTAACTTGGAAGGCATTTATGTTTTTAGCATGTACTGGCAACTATGCTGAGATCCACAGTGATGGTATTAAATACCTTCAAGTCTGCCTTTGCCCTTTTCCGAGCTGCTAATAATTCTTCCAGGATTTCGGGAAGTATACCCTGCAGTGATTTTTAAAACATCGTGAGAAATTCAATGAACAAATCAAATTGAATAAATACCTAAAAGAAGAAAAGATCAACCTTTTGTAAATCTGATCTCACAAATGTTTCACCAGATGGAGTTTTATTGACCAATTCTGCAGGAAGATTAAGCTTACGCATATCTTCAGGAGTTACCTACAAGGAAATCAAAAGGCTAAGCAAGCCTTCATCTAAGTCAATAGAAGTTTGACAAATTTCTGCTCCAGACTTCCTAAATGTCTTACCAATGTGCAGTAACATAAATTGTAGGCCATCATGATTGAGGGATACAGAGATGCAAAATCAAGCGTAGCTATGGGCTTCTCGTAGAATCCTGCTTTGGCTTCCAGAACCTATGAAGTTAATAGTGTCAAGAAATCATATGCAAACAACAAAGTTTATCTAACCTACTGTACTTTGACTTGTAATAGTGGAAATTCAAATTGGGCAAGAACAATCATAGACAGAGGAATTCACTACAGGGATGGGGATGAAACGTAAACCTTCTAAAGCATTAAGAGAGGAAAAATTATAAAAAAAACCAAATATAGACCTCGATTACCGTAAGTACAGGAGAAGACCTAACAATGATGCGTTGAATTCTAAGTGTCAAGAATAATAACAATAATAATAAGAAGAAGAAAAGAAAAGAGAAGGTATTGATGTGCTGTGCATGCCAATTAGACATTTCTTTTTTTTGATAATAAGACATTTCCATCTTATATAAGTCACAAACATTCCATAAAAATTAAATTCATGGCTGATTTCATTTTCAAATGCAAACCATAACTTAGCAAGAAAATCATCATCAATCAGTTCAGCACACAAATTAACTGAGAACTGAAAGGCAATGATTTGAATTTATAGAGTAAAATATCACCAACAGCAACTTTAGGACAGCTTCCCAACACATTATTCTCAGAGTAATGGAATTATTCATTTCCAATTGGGACAGGCTTAATTTTTATTCAATATTCATGAATTATAAGAGTAACCAATAAAAACGTATTATCTATATGAAGAAACCCAAGAAACTATCCAGCCAATGAACCTTAAGTAGTCCAAATATCTTTTGTGCTAAAGAAATAAAATGGGTTGGCATAATTAAAAATATACATAATAAAGTGAAGGGACTTTTAAGCATAACTAATGATGATTATTCCATGTAAAGAAACCCCTTGCAATTCTTTTGTAACTGGTATATCAAGTAGGCCAAACCATAATCAAATCAAATATTTAGTTGCACACTAATTACAAATATTAGTGTTGTTCTTTTACAAAAGAACATGAGCTACTTTATTGGTTAAAGGTAACAAATTTAGCAAGCATAAAAAGGAGAGTAGCAGTACACAATATGCGATAAAATTACAAGCTCCCCGAGTTTTTTTATTTAACAGCAACATGTTTTTGAACTTTACATTTGGATACAGGCCTCCCTCATCTTATAATGTGAGTTGGAGCTTGAAAATAAGTCAATCATATATCTTCATTCCCAGGGCTACCAAGCCTTAAAAATAACTCCGCAATGCAGATGCAGTTGATTTCTATGACAACTATTGATTGCAGAAGACGATTCAAATTGTTTAACATCATTTACTAAGCACAATGCAAAAGATACTCTTCTAATTTCATCATTAACAAATAATAAAAGGAGCAAAAAATAGCAGAAGGATCCCACTGGACTTATAAAGAACTCAAGCTCTGATGGAAACAAATAAGCGAATGAGGAGACCCTAATCAAATAATAATAAGATAATAAAGTGAGCCTATCTACTTTTAATCGGTGAAAAAAATATAAAATCTTTGAGGATTAAAAAACTCATGGAGGATAGGGAGGCTATAAGCTTACAGTTGCACCCTCAAATGTTCCCTGTTCAGAACCAGCTTGTTTCACATTTGGAATAACAAGGTTTTTCTGTTTTGCCTTCCTGAGAAGTTGAGACAGTACCTGAAGAAAATTAAGGAACACTTGAATCTACTTATTGAAAGATGTGTAAGGATGATAAGGAAGTTGATGGGAGCCAACATTAACGCTTCTCAGTAGGGAGCAAGAACAAAAGGGTTGTAAAACTTGGAACATACTTTAATACTCTGTCCTCTGGACAGAAGAAATGAGAAAGGGACACCGGTCACTCGAGCCATCTCCACGTAATTATAGATGAACATTAACTTGTCCAATAGCCTCTGAGGGAGATAAGCATCCTGGAACAGAAGTTCAAGCAGTTTCCTTAAAATCGTTACTGACTACAATAAAGCAAGAAAATAACAATTTATAATGAATCTTGCAGGTAAAGTAAATATGTAGAGGCACCTTCAAACAATAGACAGCAAGACGTCTTCTAGTTTCTGAGTTACCATTCTGGAGGTCAGATATGATTGAGTGATGAACATCCTCTTTCTGCATATAAGGTAAAATGCTAATTATAGTGTAAATGAAACTGTACTCATGTTAACAAACAAAACTGGCGAGAGCGTGAGAGTTTTGAAAACAACAAAATATGAGGGAGGATAAAACTTCAAATAGATGGTAAACATATACTGGGAAATACACCAACAAGAAATCAAAAGTAAAAGTTCTTCATTGACGTCTTTACTTGACCAAGAACAGCATTGTCAAAATAAATTAAGAAAAATGCATTGTCCACGTAGAGCACACCTCTGCCAAGTAAATTAATAAAAATTGGAAAGGAAATAAGAGGACCTAATTTAGATTTCATTATCCAAAACACACAGGTCAACTACAATGGACAGTTCATAGCGCAGATGCCCAGAATTTATCAGAGGAACCCAAAATATAATCACATTCATGTATACAGAATTCTTATATAGATTCTAAGTCACATATTTTTCTTGAATACATTTTCATGCGAATTTTACATATCGCTCCATCACATCAACAGTCCACTTTCAAAATCTTAACTTGTGCTACATAAATTAGACAATATACAATTTTTTCTAATAATACAACAACAACAAGGATATACCTAGTATACTCCCAACTTCATTGGGGTTTTGGGGGGTCAAGATGTGTGCAGCCTTACCCCATATTTCAGTACAGAGAGGCTGTTTAAGTACAACCCAAGATGCATTTGATACCTTAACTAATTTAAAATATCCTTAATAATTTACTAAGAGATGTGTGGTGCGCTCTCAAAACACAAGGACAAATTTAAAATGGTAACAAATAGCTCGTGTGTGTTCTATCTTCATCCAAGAAAATAACCAACAATACTTCTAACTATCTAATATTGACCACTGAAACAATTAGCTTTCAGAATGAAGGAGCATAAATGGTAGCAGCAACAGGATATTATAAACTACAGGAACGGATTTATACCAGAACCATGGCATTCACCATCACATTCAGCTAAGAAATACTGCTTAATGAAGTGAATAGGGAGAAAAGGTGAAAGGGGAAACTCTCTTTTGATTCTTTCAACCAAATCAGTAAAGCCTAGAAAAGAAACTAAAGGTGAAAATTGTAAGATTTCCACGTTCAAGGTTGTTTGATGGCTTTTCGTTTATCCACATTTCACCCAAACTAAGATTCAAGTGTTCCGTAATAAAAAAACCAAGGTTCCAAACCACAAAGATATGGAGGAAGTACCAAAGCAAATTATGACAAACTGGTTTCTTGATTTCCAATCCAACCCTGAAACTGGCATCAAGTTAGAAGTAAAACTCGAATGGGTTATCAAACAACTGGATCTTTCCCCTTTTGTTTTATTGGTGGAACTTTTTCCTTGGTAACAAAAAAGAGTAGAGAATTCATTGGGTTATTTTACATTGACTGGAGAGAAAAGATCAATTGGAGGGAATATTTTCCAAATGATGCGAGGAGAATTGTAGAGGGAATGAAATTTGAATTGAAGTATAAGTACGAATAGTTAGGAAGCTTTGTTTTCTAGAGAAAGGCTCCTAAACCACTTTGACTGTTTCTTTCTCCACTCCCCCCTCCCACCCAAAAAAACACCGGAGCCACCCCCTCCCTACCTGACGAGATGCCAAATTAAATGTTTTAAACCACCAGTTACGTATGGCAACCAGGGCTGGCTGGCTCCCATACCCATCATTTAGCATTTTCTTCTATGTTACGAAAGATGCAAAAACACTGCAGGTAAATGAACACCAAACAGTAGTTACATGAAGGGAACTCAAGGTTTCCAGAGCCAAGTGGAGCACTCAATCAGTGTTGATATAGATGATGACAGCAAAAGAAGCATTTCAAAATCTTTAAAAAATCAAACATTAAATTCCCCACCATCACATTACAGTTTTCAAGGTGTCTGAAGTGGCACATGAACATAATCAGAACAATTAGACAAAAAAAAAAAAAAAGTACTAAGAGTCCATCGTGTCAGGGTGAAATTTATAAATATTTTAAACTATTATATAATGTAAACCACTTACTTGCTCATTAAGGAAATGAGATGAAACAGAGTTTAACGAATATGAACTCAGTTTATAATCCCTCTGCATAACCTACAGGAATAGAAGACGCTTGAAATTAGAAAATTTATACTTCTAAGTTCAATTTGTACGATTTCTTCTCAGAACACTGAGTAACAAAGCATTTAAAGGGGCATATCCAGACAGCCATTTCACGAACCTGAAGTAAGTCAAATTGAACTCTCCCTTCCACCGTAACCTCTTTACTTTCTCTGGTTCCATATTGTCTGCAAAATTACCAAGTCATGTGAGCCAAGTACTTTCTTCAGAGTAGAATGTGCAAAGATAAAAAATGCACATCATGTTCACAGCTTATCCAGCACATAAATGGTTCATTCAGCTCACTTGTAATCTTAACATATATTTTACTTGATGCGTATGATGTTTTTCAGAAAACAATTTCCAGATTATTCTCAATATCATAAATGATGCTGATGATAATTTTCTAGGTTAATCAAAACTTGGCAAGCCTATTTGGCCATCCTATTAATTGCTGCTATTGAAAAATAAATAAAAAATTGAAGACATCCATTGGTTGAAGTCTCATTCCTTGGAAGTATATTTTCAATTGGTTCATCAGGCTTGTAACAGCCAAAGTGCTATTATACAGCCTCCCTTCCTCCCTCCCTTTCTCAGAGAAGCTACATTATTTCTGCTCTGCCACTCCAACAAAAAGATGTTCTTTCATAGATCTTCGTGATCTGGTTTTAGTTAACACTCACACCCATCACTAGAATCCATCAACTGGTACAAAGAAATGAAGGGAAAGTAATTTTCCCCTTCAAAACTCTCGCATTCCCTATCACGACCAATTTAGTTCTGTAATATTACTCAATTAAACTACAGCAGGGCAAACCAATTCGGGGAAACCACAGGTAGCTTTCTTCGCAAGATTCCCGGGGGGGGGGGGGGGCGGGATAGATATTAGTTAGTTATGGTACTCTTCTTCAAGATTTTCAGGAATCACTGATAAGGAGCGTATCATGATAGTAAAAGATTAGCTGTCAGATGCTACTGTTTCCAGGGAACATGAAGAAACTCTGTTCCATCAAGGCATTTTACAAAGATTGATCTTCTACTTGCCACATTGGGTAAATAATAAAAAGGGAGAACTAGAACAAGTATTGTGCAGGTAGAGTCTGCATCAAGGGTAAACATCTAAATTACAACCCAAGTCCTTTGAGGTAAACTTAAATCTGACTGGCTCTAACAGCTTCTTTTCTTGTTTATGGGTGATTTCCTTCCCTGGGCTACTTTTTTTGGTTAAAATGTAGCTACTTTATTTCAATGCAGATGATCTCTACTGTATCTCGTGGTGATGACGATAGAGCAGACGGAGGAGGGGGGAGACCCACTAAAACAACAAATGGAGAGAGAGCGCAAAAAAGGACGGGTTTCTTTTTTATTTTTTAAAACTTAAAATACCCCTAAATTAACGTCGTTTTGGTGATTAAATCGAGCAAAAAAAAAAACATATAGATCAAGCAGGGTGCAATTAGCATTATCATGATATTTGATTCCACTTACCGCACAACAAAAATATGTTCCATGTTAATTTTATTAGTAGAAGATTCCTCTATTAAGAGTTAACAACAGATTTGGCGTTTTTGTGATTTCCATTAATGGTTGTCAATTGTTGGATAGCACAAGCTGATCTATTAAAGTTATTAAAGATCATTCTAGGAATTCAGAAAACTATTTTGATTCTCAAGTAAAGAGAACAATATTTTAGGATCTAATAGTTGTCAAACTTCCAGTTACATTCAGTTTCAACTTCAGCAACTTTATGTTGGATTCACTACCTCTTTTGACTTAATTTCGTTTTATCCAAATTTCATTCATGCATGCACCTCTAACTTAGTATTCGCAATTCAATTCACAACAAAAGGTTAATACGATAAACATCGATTACCTTGAAGAAAATGTAGTGTCTCTTACACGAACTCTGCTGTTTCTAATCCTTCCAAGTATTGGAAACTCTGGCAGTCCTAGGACTTCAGCTCTCTGCAAGCAGTTATGCATACAGTATTAAGCATTTCATTTCTCCAAAAACACAGTACGTTCCAAGAAAACATAAACATCAAAAGGAAGAAAACAAAACCAATACAAGGAATGGAGCTAACATTTCAAATACCTGAATGAGATAGGGTAGATCAAATTTGCAGATGTTATACCCGATTATAATGTCAGGGTCCACCTCACGAATGAAGTCCTGTATCATAACGACAAACTTTCCTGAATTAATATGCAATGCTTATCCAACATTCATTTTTCTATCCTGAATTAATCTATGTCTGTACAAGCAGAGAGAGAGAGAGAGAGAGAGAGAGAAGACAGCATTCCGTCGTATCATCACATCAACAGCAGTTTCACTGGCTTAGGAGATGCGCCTTTTATACATTTACAGTCCACAGAAATCACTGAGGCTTTATATTAGAAAGTTATCCATGCTGTTGAATCATATGAATGCCTTGGTTGCTTTCAAAGCTTCCTGTTCTGAATATAACCAAAAGTGTTATCTGTTCTAAGAATAGCGCCTAACCAAGAAGCTCCTGCAGTTATTTGAAATATATGTTTGATTGTGGATTACAAATAGAGAATTCTTGTCTTCCCCTAAACCCTAAAATCCGAAGTTATAGTTTCTCTCTTTTGTAATTTGTGAAGCGCTTGTGCCATCAAATTAGTCATCTAATTATGGTAACCTCAAATGCCAGCGAATAATTCCAGACAGAACCTTTAATCAGGTGCAAGGACATATTGATGACCTACAACAGGCCATTGAAGGGTTCATATAAAGCCCAAACCTTGAACCATTGGGACCCTATATCCCCATGCGCTAACATAGAGAGGGTTGTTGGGAAGAAATCTACAACCTACATCAATCTATCACATAGTCTGCAAATTCAAGAACTACATCACGGTTAAACTACAAGACCAGCTCGGTGGAGTTCAGAATTAGATGTTTTCCGCAATTTCACCATTATTCATGTAGAAGACTACTTCGATCGGGAATACCTTCAGAACAACTCCAAATGATAGAAGAGGTTGATGGAACAAAAAGTGTTGTTTTTGTGACATGAATTCAGGGACTGGCTCTCTAGTGGTGGAAGAGGTTGATGAAACAGCAAGAAAGGTTGACTTCCAAGAAGACAATAAGGTTCCTAGAAACTCCAGATGTTAACTCATTTCTCTACAGGGGATGTTCCATAGATAAACTTAGGAGTGATATTGTTCCTCAGGATGCAAACCATATATTCTGCTCTTGAAGTAGGTTATATGATTCAAATAGGAAGCTTGTAACAAGTACAAATGCATATATTTTTGCATAAGGATGGGAAGATTGTAACAAACAACACGGTGAAGGTAGCTAGAGTTTAGAAGAGCAGGGCTTGAAAGCTTCCAAATGTCACTACATTAAAAGGTTCCCACCAGGAAATGACTGATTCTCTCTAGAACCGGGGAGAATTGACACAAGGCAAATACTCTTGCAGTTCAAATAAATAATTAGCATATTTTTCATCAAGATACTTAAGCATTTCAAAAATAGTGGTGGTTATCTGTGATACTATGTTTTATTTTGGATTATAATGAGAAAACTCTGTGCTTCCCCTAAACCCTAGAATTTGGTGTTAAAATTCCGCTGTTTAATAGTCTATTTGGCTCTTCTGCTGTATTTACGGCAGAAAAGGGCCATGGCCCTGAAAAATACAAACACTTCAAAACAGAAGTCATAAATAAATAAATAAATGTCGGGCTATGACATTTATAACTAATTGGAAGCTTTCAAATTAAATGAACATTACCCTCCAAGCTAAAAGGACCTCTTTCTCAGTGTCCAATGACATCACATCAACCCCAGCTATTGGTGCACATGATTTAAGGGTCATCACGTTACGAACAAAGGGCTGATCCTCTCCCTGTAATGTTACAAGGTTGGCTACCTAGAAGCAAGAAGATTGAGTTTCAGGAAAGAGCTAAAATCATAAAAATTGTTTCTATCTCATGTCAAAAGATACAACTAAAACAAACCTGAATGACAGGATCATGGGTAGGCTCAGGAAAATGACCTTTACGACCTGCACACTCAATGTCAAAACTTAAAATCCGAAATGGAGCCATCTTTGAAAATTCTCCTTCAGGGGCATGGCTGACCAAGTCTGAGTAGCTATAAAGTCAATTAAGGAAAATGTAACTCTAGCAAAAGCAAAGATTACACGTAAAAAAATCTCCTTGAAGATAATTTGAAACCAACTTCCAATGTGTAAGGATACAGACAATCAAACTCTAGTTGGCAGTGGGACAGATTTCTTGATGTCGTTTTATATTTTCCAACCGGGATTTCAATCCAGTTGCCTCCAACAATATCACAATCAATCATAAACCGGAGAGCAAATAAAACGTTACTCTCATACGTCATAAAGCTTTTAACACCGAGCCCATCAATTTGTATGCCTCTGTCCAAGATGCCTGATAAAAGCTATATGTTACATAGATGAACTAACATAAGAACAAGGTTCAATAGAAGCATCAAGATTCAACATTGTCCATTTTCAACTACGATATTGCTGCATCTAGGCAAGATTTAACTCTGATACATCTCTGAATTTGATTTAGATATAGCAGGCGAAGAAATATATGTTTGTTCGACCATCCTAGTTGAGTAATTGAAATTTCCGCAAGGTATTTGACAATTACAGTTGTGAAGCTATAGAGCACATAAAGAAAAATTTTAAACAAAAAAAAAAACCCAGTTCTACCAATCAAAGACAACGGCCAAAGAAAGAGATACAAAAAACATAAATGACAGCTGCTGTAAGAAAACCAATGAAAAGCACAAGTTCCAAGCACATGTCTCATACTATAGTTTTTGTGTGCCGTCTACTGACAGCACGATGGCAAGCTCTTTCCATGTACATAATAAGGACTTGCACATCCTGTCATTGTATGTATACGCCTTTTTGACAGTTACATCATTTTATTTTGTGCAACAATGTTAGTTTATTAGAGCTTAACCAAAAACTAAGTTAGCAACAACTTAGATATAAAGGCACAGAAAAATAATTGCATGTCAAACAGTGAGAAAACCCTCACCACGACAGCTGGCAACCATTGTTGGCAATGCCACTACAATTTTAAGGAAAGGCTGAGAACTCTGCTGCTGGTAATACATAATGCTTTTTTTCTGAACCAATTCTATCCTTTTAACAAATTTTGGAACTTTACTGTTCCTCGTTGAGTCCCTCATCCTACCCTGTAAGAGTAAGCAAGAACAAAATGCACTATTAGTAAAAAAACAATTTCCTCTTTTTTCCGTGTGTGCGTGTGTTTGAGGCCACTGGTAGCTTAAAAAGACAGAATAACTAGCAATATAAACAGGTATACTCGAGTACATACTATAGATTGAGATAGCACAAAAAATATGACGAACAATAACAATGCAGACTTTATCCTCAGTAAAAGTACCTCGAGAGTTTGATGGAAACGGGAAATGTCATCTGGGCCCATTCCCAGAGGGCAACAAACGTAGAAATAAGGTTCGAAACCATGTACATGACAACAAACACTGTGTCCTGCAGACATCCAATAAAACAATATCTAAACATCAGCATATTTCCTATCAAGGAAAACTAGGAATAATGGGACTTTTTGCCAACCTCTTTTCAAACATTCCAGTTTTACTAAAATGTGAAACCTTATGTCCTCCTTCGGAAAGAAGTTTATCATTACCAACGAAAGTTAAAAGTATACGAGTATTTTCTAACACAAAGAAGCTTTTCCTTTCATCACTTGAAGTCCATCATTAGTCAAGAAAAAACAAAAGTAAAAGAAAACAAAAAAAAAATGAAGAAACTTTCAAACTATAACAAAATCGATGATTTAGTTCAAGTGTATCCTTTCACAATTAGCCTATTGATCTCTTTTTAAAGTTGCCAAAACAATCGGATCGGATTATAACCCTAAACTTTCAGCTAGTTCAATTCATTACATCCCCATGAACAATGATGACAAGTAGGACCACAAAGAAATGTACACGCATTACATAACTTTCCCATACCACATCATGTCTCATAAATAGAGAAACAAAAGCCAATCACCAAGATTTAGCTCAACTAGTGAATAGCCTGCTGAACCCATCGAATAGAAAAGAATCCAAATGATCCAAATAATTAGACCCCACAGAAATCCAGTATGGAACTATTTAGTTTAGGAAGTTGAGGATACTAAACTTTCGTAGTTCATCTATGAGCTGAGAAGTTTAATTACCTTCAAAGATATTCTTAAAAACACAAAAAAAAAAAAAAAAAATTGGTCTAAACTCTCGGGAGTATTGCTAGAAAGAAGTAAAATAACAAGCCAAAAAGAACAGGCACAAACGAAAACAAATGGAGAACCTTCTCTCGTGACGCCAAAAATCCTCAGAATGGCAGCAGGACCAGAGGAATTGGGCAGTAATTCCTTGTGAGTGTCTCCAATAATATAGTCTATCTCCAGCTGTTGAAATACTGCCAAAGGGAGGTAAAACAGGAAAACAATTGAGGTACTAAATCAAATGAAGGTTCAATTTTGAAAACCCTAAACTTCAATCAAGCAATTACTAAAGCAGCATCCGGGAAAATTCAAAATAAGCGTCGGCCAAAACGCAATTGGGTAAATACCGATGCTTTGGGACTCTGAGAGGTAGACTTGAGAGAGAGGAGGACGCTTCCACTTCTGCAACCGCGAAGCGACAGCTTGGCGCTCCTCCGCTTCACGGAAGGCCTCTTCTTCGTATTGGAGCATTGTTTCTTCGAGGAATATGTCCTCGTCCATGTCTTCGCTTTCCATTGCCGCATGATGTTTCTGTGGCTGGGGCTTTGGCGTCGGAGGCGGCGGCCTTTTTTTGGAGTTGCCGGAGTTCATTTCGCCGGGTTTTGTACGGGGGCTGGGCAACTGAATACACCGAGACTGGAAAAACTCGTGTTCCCGCCAAATTTTGGTAGTAGGGGTTTTATAGAGTATTTCCCACACGAGGGATTCGATCATCCGACGTTCATGGAGTTTTCTATAAACCTCGCGGAGTAAGGAAAAATCACGTTTTGCGTCCTTAAATTTTAGCCATATTCTAATTTGATCCTTTTATATTTCTTTTTTTTTTTTGGTTGCAATAGGAAATATATAAAAAGAGCTATGAAATTGCAAAGTTTCAGGGATATGCAATCTCAACAATAGCGTTTGCTAAAAGGATCTAATCCCTACCTATAGGTGTAACAGTGTATCCAATCCAACAAGGTCGCCAGAACTAGTCATAGATAGAGAAACCAAAAAATACATAAATAAATGGTTTGAAAATAATAAAAATTAAATATTGAAATAATTTTTAAAAAGTAAATTAAAATGTTGTATGGAAAGCATTAAATTTTATCTTGGTATTTATGTTTAAGAGGGAAACTAAACTTTTTTTTTTGTCTGCACGAAGTTGGTCATACAGTCACTCAATCATTTGTTACATAAAATGTAATTCAAAAAAACTAAGTTGCGATATCTTTGTCTCAATGCAAAAGACACAAGCTCAGATACTGTTGGCTTTGAATCTTGGTTGTAGCTCCAACCTCTTAACTACAACCAGAAAATTCCAAGCAAGGTAAAATGTTGAAACTTTTGCATTGAAAGCCGGTGCTCATATCTTATTCTCCCCTATATTTTGAAAATCGGACTAGCAGGCCAATTGGTGAGGTTACTGGTTCGAACCGGTTCAACCGCTCGTCATAAATTCGTAATAAATCATTTTAAATTATAACAAAAAATTATAAATATGTTAGTTGTAACTTATATAATATTTAGTGCTATTTTCAAAAGTAAAAAGATTGAACATAAATAAATGCATTATCATCCAAACTTCAAAAGCATAATACAACCAAATGCACAACCAATTGTAGTATATTACTAGACAGCTACACACATTCAATGCTTTGAACTTTGAAATATAACTTCCACACGTCTTAAAAATAAAATACCACTGAGTGAGTTTGGTTCTCACAACAGTCATATCATCCTTACATGAAATACCTACTTAATTACAACATACACTATTATATAAACGTAGTGCCAAATCAGTACTGGTTCCAAAAGGACCAAAACCATCACTTCACCTATTTATCAAAGCCTTCTAAGAGACTAGAACATCAAGCATCCTAAATTATCTAAGTCTACTTATCACATACATATCCAAAAGGGCCGAAAGAATTCTTAATGCTATGCATTTATATCCAAAAGGAATAACACCTAATTTACTTATATGCAAAAGAATTGCATCTAATCGGCCTATCATATACAAAAGAACAAACGAATTAAAGTTTAATTTTTAACATGATTTAGTCAAAAATCTCCACATCATCATCTCTAACTTGCAAGGAAGACAAATCAGTTTGAGAATCATCTTTATCAACTCCAACAATAACCACGGATCTTTTTTTTCCTAATTATAACACAAACATGAATTGTACATACCTATTGATAAAGTTTTAAAAAAAAAAACTATCTCAACATAATGAAATATTTCAATAGATATCAGATTCTCATTAGTTGGAAGGATCCTTTTCCCTCACAACCAATAGGATTCCCATCTTCCATCACGTCCTCCAACCCTTACATTTCGAACTCCCGTTCAGGTTGATCCTTAACAACCCAAAATTTAGTTCTATCAATGGACTCATAATCAACGAGATTATAAGATCTCTTTCTATACTCAAGTTCGAACAAAACTTAGAGTTTTTAGTAGTCAAATAAGGAGAAAAGTTAACAAAAAACCAAAGGAAAAAGAAGATTGACTACCTATTTTTCAAACGAAGGTTGTACTGAACATATATAAGGTTACACAACCTTTTATGCTCCAATCTGTTCCTTTTCTTTGTATGGGTGCGATCAAGCACGCTCCAATTTCGTTCACATCCCAAAGAAGATGCGGTTTGAATCAAAAGTCTAATAGCCATCTTTTGCATGTTAGAGTGTCAACACCAAATATTTTCCACCATGGATATATGCCATTATCATTACAAAATTGAAAATACATTAGAGAGTAAATATGATATAAGATAAAACCACACTTCCATTAAGAAAAAATATAGTTTAAAATTTACCTGGACGAGAAGGATTATATGTTTTTTTTTTTTTTGAGTAAAATCAGTCCCAAATAATTTACTCAGGTAAAGACTGAAATTTCATCCATCAAAACTGAATTTTCTTCAATCTTAAACTTCTCCAAGACTCCAAACAAGCTTCTCCAAATTTATGAGAAATTACACCGAGTATTATTCTCATACTGGAATATTAGATTTAGCAAAAAACTTGTTGGGTGAAGATCTTTATTTAATATTGCACCCCACATATCCTCAATTATATCAATGTAAGGTTTATATAACTTCTTATTGTTATTAAACATTGTTTTGATGCCATTTACTATTCTCCACATACCATCATAAAAATATCCCAACAAAAATTTTTCATCAGAATCACATATGCTCAACAAACGCATCACAGGTCCCATGATCTTCACATTAATCAAATAAGGTTTCTTAAAATCATTACTGAGAACAATTTCCTTCACATCTGTGGCTTTCAATTTTTTTTCTTTCTTGAATCTTGGATGAATTACTAAAACCTCCCAATGTTTCTGTGATTATAAAGATTTTTTAGTGCTATAAATATCGTTCCAAATCTAGTTTCAGCAGGATGAATAATCCCTTTTCAATTATCCAACTAAGTATCCACTTCCAATTATACACATGCTTGGTGACCCTAGAAGCAAGAATAATTGTGTTACTAATATTTGGCAGCTCTTCAATATCCTTGAGGATTAAATTGAGACAATGTGCTGCATAGGGAGACCAACTATCAAAGGATACTTATCCTAAAGCAATTTTTCAGTAGCCTTATAGTTACTAGCATTGTCCGTAACTAAATGAACAACATTATCAACCCTAACCAACAAACAAGTTACACGATGTCTCTAAATTTGACTCCACATTTAGAGCACCCACAAATAAAATAAATACAAAATCCGTAGGACAATAGACAAGAAAATTAATCAAACATTTTTGTGTTTTATCTTTCCATCCATCACTCACGAGTGTACATCCAGTTATTGCCCATTAACTGCTGAACCATCAACAAATAATTGAACTTCTAATTTTTAGCATCTTTTAACAAAGGCACACTAAGTGTATGATCACTAGGACATGTAATCATGACCCGTTCTTACTATATTTGCTATTACTTGTTGAAAATAAGGTGAATTAAATGCATTGAAAGGAATACATGCTTCGTAAAACCACACAACTACAACCATATCAGTTTGCAGAAATTTTTCCTACTTTGCATACAAGACTTGATACTTGGTTGAGATAAATCAATAGTTTTACACATCTAGGGTTCAATACTATAATTGCTCCTCCTTTTTGGAGGAGTGATTTCTTGAACATCACTGCACTGCTCGTCAAAGTTTATCCCAAAATATCCCTTTTTTTTTCCTCTCTCTTTTTGGGTATATTTTTTCAAAGAATCACACATATGTTGCCGCACTGCAGAAGGAACTCTTTTGCAAGAAGCAACATTGCCTTTAACTCCTGCAAGGTGCTCTTTCATTCTATGTATCTCCCCACCACCTATTTGACTTCAACAAAAATCACAAATGATAAGTTTCCCCCCCTCACCATTCACACTTTCAGTTGCATATTTCCATGCAAAGTCTTGTTTTCTTCGCAAACCTTGTGGCGATGTGATTGAGTTTTTCTTACTAAGTAAGGATTGTGAATCAACTCCTTCCATTGACTGTAAAGAAAAGGAAAAGTCAATCTTAAAGTATTATAATCAAGCATAGAAAAATTTTAGTAGGAGATAAAGGTAGAGCAGATTAGGAACATGAAGTAAAAGGATTAGAAATATAACACTTGTAAGATTACAATTAACTGAGAATCAATCTCAAGCAATATTGATGTAGCGCAAGCCTCCAATTCTAAAAAGAATCCTAACATGAACCGTAACAGTCGTAAATTCGTTTAGTCTGAGAAGGCCCAGAAATACAACCTTCCTAAGATTCTTTTAGTCTAAGAATACTGGAATCCTAAAACATCTAACAATCTGTTGATTCAATAAAGAATACCAGAAAGTATGCAAAAGAGAAATCAATATCAATTTTTATAAAATCATCAAAAACCAACTTACAAGGAATGGTGTTCAAAACCTTAAATAGAAAAAAAGGACATTCGCAAAATAAACCCTACTCAACTCTTAAATGACTAAAACATCCTTATTAAATCTCTAATTCAAGGTCTTCGTTGTTGATCTTTGGCCCTTAAGATTTCGGGTATACTTAGGCTAAATGATTTCTTAAATATATTATTTCCGTGTATTCATGCATCGAATCAACGGATCTCAACGGTCACGGTTACTAGGATTACTTTCGGATTGAATTGGAGGCTTCTGCTGCATCAAGTATAGACCTTATAACCCTAGAAAAACAACCTTGAATGCTCAATATTAAAGATAATACAAAGGCAACAATATAAAAGAATTGGTTAATCAAATAATGACTAACATCAGTGATCCATAATCTACTTTATGTGACATATATCATAGTTGATGAAATTCCATACACAAAAGTATTAACACTACACAAAAAGCAGAGCCTTAACATGAAAGGAAAAAAACAAACAAATGATCTAACTTTTGTATTTAAATTTCAACCAAAAGTCCTATCGACTTTACAAGGACAATAAAATTATGAGAAGTAGGTTATGGAAATTTGATATATAATTTTTTCGTTGTAAGTAAATATTCATCTAAAGTGAATAAATAAGGAGACATAAATGTTCCCTAAGAACTAATAGACAAATAAACTAAAACCTAATTTAAAAATTGATTTCAATATCTTAATTAGTGGAAAATAACATACCAACAAGTGGATAGATCTATGTAAGGAAGTAGTGATGGCAATGGAACAAGCAGTAGAACCTCAAGGAATTCGAACAAACTCAAAGGAGTTTTAATTAAAATCTTTACAGCAAAAAACCGAAGGTGAAGAAAGGAGGCTGCAATAAAAAACTAGAGATAAACCACATATGAGTGGGGAATTGGGATGATTAATTTACGATGGTTGCATAAATCGGTGGACAAAGATAAATATATTGGCATCGGCGCTCGACGTCAGCGGAAGGCTATCTCTCTTGTTATTCCCGTATCCATTCTGATTTTTTGTTTTTACTAGTTTTCTTATCTTAAGTTAAGTGTAAATAAGCCTTATATATTTTTTATATTCTTTTTCTTTGATTGTTAGAATAAAAAACAAAAATAATAAATTGGTGGAAGTAAATAAATAAAGGTGGAAAAGAATTAGCCAAAGGCCCTAAATTAGGCTACTGCCAATTAGGCGAGCATCCCCCCCTCTTCCCCCCCCCCCTCCCAAAAAAAAAGTTAGGCGGGCAAAATTTGGGAAAAAGTGAAGGAATTGGGGTCTACCAGTGTAGTCCAGTTCGCAGTTCAACTACGAGTTTGACCAGTTTTTTACTCTCCTGGTTTTCTATATTACTCGGCCCGGAGGTGTGCCTGATTCCCGGTCAAATGAGTCGACCATCCGGTCTGGTCTAGTCTAGCTTTTAACACACAGATTCTCACAAAATAGGCATTATCTCAACAAGCAACTCCATCTTCATATCATATTTTGATCAGTTATTCATAGACAAAATATGCCATCATGATTAGAATCATGACAAGTTTATTATTTCTACTAAAAAAGATACAATATATTTTCCCTAATCTTTATGGTTCAATTATTTTTTTTTTCACTTTAAAAGAAGCCAGATGTGGGCGTCCACTGGTATTGGATTTTAATAATAGAACCGGCGAGCTTTATATTGCAACTAGCCACTTCGGCCCAGTGCCTTCCTTTTCGATTGACAAAGGATGTCGTCGTCGACCAGACTAATTGTGTCGTCTATTTCACCGACAGCAGCACGAAACTCTCACGAAGTAATACTGGAAGATTGCTGGTGTTCGATCCCAAAACAAGAGCAGTGAGGGTTCTTACTACTGGGCTCATGTTTCCGAATGGTGTCGCACTCAGCCAACGAGGTGATTTCATTTTAGTGATGGAGAGTACCAATGCCCGAGTCTTGGTTTTTTGGCCGAAGCACTCGAAATAAAAATAAAAAAAAAATAAAATCAGTACATCAAATTATATTCTCTCTTTTTTTGTCCATTATTTTTTCCCAGGCTGCCTTGGTCAATCAGCTTTTTTGGTTTTGCGGCAATTCAAAACCACTTTCCATATAATTAATTAATAAAACCATTATGAAATTCTAAGCGGACAGAGAAAAGAAATTATGAAAAAAGAATCAGAATCCATGCATGAATATGTTATCAATTCTGAACCCTACTAGGAATAAATCAAAATTGACTCTAATTATTCTCTATAAATATGGTATAAACCAACTTATGTCACACCCTATCCTTGCAACAAATAAAGTTTTGT
This sequence comes from Oldenlandia corymbosa var. corymbosa, assembly GCA_949775105.1. Classification (NCBI taxonomy): domain Eukaryota; kingdom Viridiplantae; phylum Streptophyta; class Magnoliopsida; order Gentianales; family Rubiaceae; genus Oldenlandia; species Oldenlandia corymbosa. Next base: position 7,665,734 of record OX459123.1, read on the forward strand.
TCTCTTCTCGTAATTCTTCAAACTACATCTAGCTTAATTTGTTGGAGTTCATAAAATCTCATTGTAAACATGTGACTCAATAGCTACATTTTCATGCCTAGTCGTATACTAAGATTGATACAAAGATTTCCAATTTTCGGTGCGTCTGGACCTGAGAGTATCGCTTTGGATCCAACTGGCGGTGGCCCACACACTGGAGTTTCTGATGGTCGAATATTAAAATGGGACCCAATCCAAAACCGCTGGAATACTTTTGCAGTTACCACTCCAATTCGGGCTAGGTGTTAAGGATCTCACTATTACACTTCAACAGAAGCCATATGTGGGCATCCACTGGGATTGGATTTTAATAAAAGAACCGGTGAGCTTTATATTGCAGACGCTTATAGGGGTTTATTTGTAGTTGGCCCTAGGGAAAGAATCGCTACAAAACTAGCCACATCGGCCCAGAGCCTTCCTTTTCGACTGACAAACAATATAGTGGACTAGACTAGTGGTCTCGTCTATTTCACCGACAGCAGCACGAAATTCTCACTTTAAGATTATGGTTCAATAATCTCTACTGGAGATAATACTGGAAGATTGTTGGTGTTCGATCCCAAAACAAGAGCAGTGAGAGTTCTTGCTAATGGGCTCATTTTTCCGAATGGTGTCGCACTCAGCCAACGAGGTTATTTCATTTTAGTGACAGATACTACCAATGGCCGAATCTTGAGATATTGGCTTTGGCCAATACCAGGAAAATTGACTGGCACGATTGAGCTATTTGCACAACTTCCGGGTAATCCGAACAATATCAAAAAAAACCAGAATGGTGACTTTTGGGTCCATCTGAAGACGGAACTCACAAAAAAATTAAAAAAATCAAGAAATAACTTTGCTAAATAAATAAAAATGCTAAAAAACTGGAATTAAAAAAAATGAGCAAAATTTTATTTTATTCTTTCCTTTATAAAGGACTGACTATCGTGATTCTCAGGATGAGAAACCTTCTGAAAAACTAAAGCTTTCAAATCAAATACTTTCTATTTTGCATCATACATAATGTAAGATTTGATTATTAGTATACCTTAATAAAGTATTGTGTACCTTAATAACATATCCAACCGTCACAATCAATACAAGGTGAAATTTGATCATAAATATGTTCAAGTATCCAGTCTCTGACGGTACACACACGAATAATTCTTGGGACACAAACACAAGGCATGACGACTAAATCTTGAGATTATGATAAGGTTTATAGAACCGACAACAATTCCAAAACTTGTATATGTGACTCAGGAATTGAATGACAGCCTAGTAGTTAAGTTGCTGTCCTTCTTGGTAATAGACTAGGGTTCGATTCCTACCAGGGGTTGTAAGGGGGGTTTTACTCACATTTAAGTGGGGTCTATTGGGGTGGATTTTTTTATTTTTTATTTTTATAAAAAACTTGTATATGTGACTTTTTTTTGTTAAGTTTCTCATATAGGGTTGAGTCAAATCCCACGACTTATCCTTATACTAAGAATAAATGTCACAGTGTGCAAGAAATTAAATGTCAAGAAATTAATTGCCGCCAATGGATGGCTTTGATCTGACCATCCATTTATATCCTGTGGTGAAACCATGACATCAACCATTTAAGTGAGGTCAAAATCAGAATTTGATAAAACTTTTTGTCCCCTATACCTGAAAATACTCTGTTTTCCTTCTGTAAAAAACCCCAAACCTGTCTTGAGGGATTTTGATTAAAAAAAAGAAACAAAAGGACCACCATCATCTTACTCCAAGTACTTGAGGATTTCGTTATCCTCTTTTATCAAAATTTTTCTCGTAAAATCAGTTAGACAAGTTGATAAATAACGGTCTTCAATGACATCCATTCCTCCATCTTTTATTGTACCAAACAAGCCGTGAGGCTCCAAAAGACATAGATTATTACTGCCAACAAAAGCCTGGGCCATGATCATAATAGTTTCTAGAAGAGAATGTTTTTGTGGTTAATGGCTTCCTTACATACCGGCGAGAACAATGAGTTTTTCTTTATCGAAATAGTTTCTCTGGTGGGCTGTAAATAAAACTTTCCTCTGTTTTGGCTTCAAACCATCAATGGTTATGGGAATGTGATTTGAAGTTTGAACTAGCAGCTACCTGGAAAAATGAAACTAGACCCTTAAAAGTGTTCAATTTCTGAATTTGAAGTCCATTAGAGGAAGGTACTTGGGACTTTCCAGTTGATTGTTAAAGGAGCATGTTTGTCTCAAAATTTTCAAAGTAAGCTATTTTAAGAGTTGGGATAAGATCACATTAAAGGGACTTGGTAAATAAAGAAATTTGTAAACAAGTATTAGCACAATTTAGGTGATTAGGTGTTTTGAACAAGCAATGCTGAAACTTTAACAAAATCATCTATCTCATAACTATAACAGGGTTCAATTATATAAAGAGACACAATATGCTAAAAATACAAATAAGAGAATTGAATTGTTACATCTTTTTTTTAAAAAAGAAACTACTATCACTTTATTAATCTTATTAATGTTTGATTTTTAAAACAAAGATAAATTGCTGAGCTCATTTTAGATATTATTAAGTATGGAATGTGTTATCGAAATATAACCATCAAAGATGTTCTTAAATACGAACGATGTATAAAAAAGAATTAACAAAAAAACTGGTCGCGCAACGCACGCCGAGGATAAACCTAGATTATTAATAAGTCATTATAATTAATCTATTATATAAATTGATCCTTTCATTATCCCAAGTGATTGTCCTATTGCGTCCGACTCTTTTTGATTTCTAAACATATTAACAATAAATATAAATTACAAACCAATTATTAATTGGCTTTTGGACATCAAACTAACATTTGCCTCCTCCAAAAGAAAACCCCATACTAATTTGATCCTCCTATTCAATTGGGTACTTTGTCCACCGATTAAACCACCTGCTTATCTTGCCCCAGGCGGCACCAATGCTTGGCTGGATATCATATATTATTATCACAATGATGATGAAAAGATGAACACCAACGCTTAATCTTATGTCACCGGTAATAAAATTTTTTTAAAATAATCATTCATTTATATATAAAAAGAAATGCTCATTTTGTTAAAAAAAAAGAAAAATAAAAGGAAATGCTTAATATATTTTGAGTTTCGTTTTATTCATCTTTTTGTTGGTCACGACCAATCCCTCTACATTATACTACCTCTTTTTTTTTAAAATTTTTTTTTAAAATTACTCTTATCTCTCTCAACTTTTAATAACAGCTACATATTTTAATTAAAATTGTAATTATTTGCAATTTCAATATATTTAATTAGGGTTAAGAAAGGTATTCTAGTTAAAAATTAAAGTCTTAATCATTAGTTCCTTATGTGCATGACCAAATGCAACAGATAAAAATGGACGTAGTAACTAGTTGTGTACTCCATAGTCCACACAAACATTTTTATTCATCTTTTGTTAAAAAGTTACAAGGAATGCAATATTTGCATTTTTTTATTGTACATGTTTATGTTCTTTTTTTTATTTTTTAATTACTCCTTTTGTCCTAAAAATAATTGTCTTTTTTTTTTATTTTTAGTACAGTTTGTACTAAATGTGAAATTCCAAACTGAACAATCATTTCGGATGGAGGTAATATAAATTATTGATATGAATCGCATTAGTAAGAATATCAATGGTAAAAAAAAAATTGTAAAAACAATTCTTCTTTTTTAAGTGAGGGAAAAAGAATTGTAAACAATTTTCTGTAAACTAAAGGAAGCATATAAATATTTTTAACCTTCAAGTGATATTCTAATGGAGGTATGATTGTTTCAATATTGGAACAACGAAGGTTCCAGTTCAGGTTAAGTATGAAATAGTACCCGTCCCTATTCAGAACAAGTAGTTGTATATTTTATAAATAAAATTGGAAACAATACGAAACTTATAACCAAAACTCAGAATGGTTTGAACGATAGTATTCATGTATAATTTTTTTTTTTGCAAAATACTACTACTATATATTTTTAAAAAACTATGTCAATAATAATTTTATAATAACGGCCATAAATGCTTTTTGCCCTCTTGTATTTTAATTATGAATCGACTAATTTGGTCAGTGGGTACAATTTTAAAAAATTAAAACTTTTAAGGAACGATCAACAATTTTGTGAAACATCGTGGGAGGTTTCAGTAATTAATCCTTTTATATAAAACGAGGACCATCTTGGGGAACAAGACGTCTCTCTATTGGTTCAGTCTAATACAAATTAACCTTCAGCTCAAAAGCAAACAAAAATTTTGGGTTTGAGAAAATTGGCGACAGAGAATTACGATGGAGTGCGTATTCGGGCTCGTTGGGAAAGGATTTGCTCTGGTGGTGGCGGACACATCTGCAGTCCACAGTATTCTGGTTCACAAATCGAATGAGGACAAGGTCATGATCCTTGATTCGCACAAGCTTATGGGTGCCAGTGGTGAAGCCGGAGATAGGTATGACTTTTTTTTGTTGGGTTGGTATTGATGATTCTTTTGGTGTTTAATTGAGCTCAGATTGATTATTTTAATTTTGGCTTCTATTTTTTTACTGTAAAGTTGGGATTTTTTTCCAGTAAGTTTTAGGTTGCTGATTTAGGGTTTTTTCCCCCTCCCTTGCCCCATCCTGGCTTTCTTGTTGACCTTTCTGTTTTGGGTTTTTGATCCCTGTTGCTTGTTTGTTGTTTACAGTTTATTTGGGTTTTTTTTTCCTTCTACCATGTCAATTGTGCAATTACAATTAATGAAATTCTGATGTTTTGCCTAAAATTGGACCTATTAAAGGCCCTTAACTATTAGTTTGTTTTGTTTTCACTTTTCTGAATTTGTCTTTTGTTCGCGGTTGGAGATTCCTTAATGAGTTTTTACTTTCTTAGTATGTTGAAACTTCATAATTTTTGTCGTAAACCTCCCTTGCCTATCTTAAACAGTGTTTAGAAGTATTGCTTCTTAGTTATTTGTCGAAGGATATGCTGCTTTGGGGATTCTACACCTGTCAATGCCATTGTTCTTTCTGGTTTTGTTGACAACGCTTAATCGTCTTTTGGTGATTGCAGGGTTCAATTTACGGAGTATATTCAGAAAAATGTGGCCTTGTACCAGTTCCGTAATGGCATTCCGCTGACTACAGCCGCTACTGCAAGTTTCACTAGAGGGGAGCTTGCTACTGCCTTGCGCAAGGTAAGAATTTTAAGATCATATGCATTACACCAGCTTTTTTCATAATCATTTGTGATGGGTTCACTTGTGTATGTAGCCCAATTTGGTTAGTTTCCTTGGCATGTGATAGGTGTAGCTCATTTTAAACTCATCTGCGAAGCCAAGGTTCTCCAATTCCAATTCTGAACATTGTGGTGAAACAGTATTCTGACTGATTTCTTCCTTAAATAATCTAGTTAGGTATTCCATAACAATAACAAACAAGAGAGTAGAGATTGGATCTCCCTGTCTGATCCCTAATTTACCATTGGAGAAACCAACTAAATTACCATTCTGATTAATTGAATATGAACAAGTCTGGATGCATTCCATGATCCCCTCCCTAAATTTCCTTGGAAATCCCAGACCTTCTAAAGCTTCTTTAACAAACTCCCAAGAAATAGTATCTTAAGCTTTACATAAGTCAATTTTAATTAAACATCTCGGTGAAGCACTAGTCCACTATAAAGCCTCACAAGTTCTTGGGTGATTAGAACATTATGCAATAGAAGTCTACCCTTTACAAATTCCCCTTGATTAGTATCAATAATGGAAGGTAGGACTCTGCTCAATCTTTCACACAAGAACTTAGAAACACATTTATACAAAGTGTTACAACAAGCAATTGGCCTAAGTTCACTAGCCTCCGCAGGTGATAAACACTTCGGAATACCTTCTCTGTTTTATAGAGCTCTTGTACAGCATCCACCACATTTCATTGAACAATCTCCCCAAGATAGAAAAAAACCACTTCCAAATCCGTCTGGGCCTGGACTTTTATTTCAATTAATCCCGAACATGGCTCTCTATCTCTTCAGTGGTAAACTTAGCTGATAACACCACTTGGTCCTCCAATAACACTTTGGGTCCATAGTGAAACACTTCGATCTAGCATTAATTATTGGAACAGTAACATCCAGTAAATTCTGGAAATATGTTATGAAGTGTGCTTCCACCAAGTGCCAATCTCCAATCAACTTACCTGCTCTGTCATATACGATAAAACTCTGTTTCTTGCTTTCTTAGCTTTTATTGCAGCATCGAAGAACATAGTGTTTGAGTCACCTTGTTGCACCCAAAGCTCTTTACTTCACTGTTGCCAAACGCTTTCCACCATTTTGGTTTTTTACTATATACCAATCATGTAATGCTTTCTCTATTTCATGTAACTCAGCATTCATATTCTCTGTTTTAGCTCAGATTGCACCATATCCAATTCTGTCCCGATATGTTGTTACAGTTCTATGCCCTAAAATCTCTGTCAATTAAGTTCCTTAAGTTTTGGCTTCAACGGCTTCAATTTAGTAGCCACTTGAAACTGTCTAGTACCGACAACATTTGTACTCCAAAAGGCTTCTCTATACTCAAAAAAGAACCATCTTTACTCCACATGTTATAGTATTTGAATGGCTTCTTTCCTGTACTTCTACTCTGCTCCCAATGCAAAATAAGGGGTAGTGATCCGAAACACCAACATTAGGGACATTTACATAAGAGCTGCCATATTTCCTTATCCACTCACCAGTTACTAAGACTGCCTAATTGCGAGCAATGTTCACCCAACTTATTGTTCAACCAAGTGAACTTGCCACCTTGAGTCCTTATTTCTCGAACCCTACATGCGTCCACCATCATGTGAAACTCCTCCACTTCTCGGATAGTGGGAACAGCCCCCACCAATCTTTTCTTCAGGATGAAGGAGACAATTAAATTCTCCAGCCAAAATCCAAGGAAGCTGAACCTGCTTAGATAATTCCATAAGATCAAACCATAATTTTGTCCTAATAGATTGGGTATTGGTTGCATAGACAACTGTCTATATAATTCCTTCGACTTCCCATTTCAACCACGTGAGAATAAATGAACTGATCATCAACTTTTTCTACCTGTATCTTGTGTTGACCCTTCCTCCATAATAAGATTATTTTGCCCTTAAGAGCTCCCACTTCATTGCTACCATACTCTCAAAGTTCCACACCATCTATCCATGATTGCCACACACCTGTCTTTAGTTAATTTATTCTCCAATATCCCTGCAATTCCAATTTTATCTGAAGCCATTATATGTTGAACTTCTCTGTGTTTCAGGAAGTTGTTGAATCCCCTGATATTCCGAATCTTCTCCTTTATCAGTCCCATTCACATGCCTACTAATCACCAGATGAGGTTGGTTGTTTGACATCATAACAGTATCATGAACCTGTATCCTTCATACACATCTCACCAGCCTCAGGGATCATTTTTTTGTTGTGGCACATCATTCTGCTCTGTATCGACGTCCTGATCGTTCACTTCAATTGGATCATCAGCCACTTTAGGTTTCCATATCTTATCAGGCTTTGGCTTCCAGCAAATACTAGAGTCATGGCCATATCCCTTGCATTTTTTGCACTGGACTGGCCTCTACTCATAGACTATTCTCTGCTCCATTAGGATCCGAGCCTCATTCAGAAAAGTAACCACATTGGGGGTGGTCCTCTTGTATCTCCATTTCCATTAGCACACGGGCAAAATTCATTCGGGGTTTATTTCTAGTCATGAACTTGCACCCTTGCTTCTCACTGTATGAAAAGGTGCTTCATTGTTTGATAGTTGAAATTTTTTCATCCCTGTAGTAGACTTTACAGTGTCAGACAGACCATACGACAGGGTTGCTGTTCTTTGTGAATACTAACAGAAGCTTTTAATTACCTTAAGTTTGTTATGATTGTAGCTGTTGTCCTCTGTTATTTTCTTTTGAGGAGCAAGTCACTTTTGTTCTTTGTTATGTGAATGTGAAAGCCTTTTGGTTGTGATATTTTACCCCTTGCTTAATTGAAGGTTTTCTTCCTGTCCCATGTATACGATTTTTCTTGTGTGTGAATTTGGCTGATGAACATTGCTGCTTTTTCAGAACCCATACTCAGTCAATATTGTTCTTGCTGGCTACGACAAGGAGACTGGTCCTTCGATGTTCTACATTGATTACATTGCTAGTCTTCACAAGGTTGATAAGGTAGCATTTGGCTATGGCTCCTACTTCTCACTCGCCATGATGGATAGACACTACCGGAAAGATATGACTATTGAAGAAGCGATTGAGCTGGTGGACAAGTGTATATTGGAGATTCGCTCTAGATTGGTTGTGGCACCTCCGAATTTTGTGATCAAGATTGTTGATGAGAATGGAGCAAGAGAGTATGCATGGCGTGAAACTGTGAAGGAAGCCCCTGTTGCTTGAGACCTTTTCTTTTAGGATTCTCTAAGAATTAGCAATTTCAAGTTTCATAAGATTGTTATATGATTGTATCATGAAATTCTTGAACTGCTGCCTCTAATTTAGTGATCCATTGCATGTTTTCTTGAATATGTTCTGATGAGAAATATCCTTCTCATCCACATTGCAGTTAAGTCCATTGCGATCTGTTATTTAAATTTCTTGCTTCTTGTTGTGATTCACATATATGTGATATTATTGTTGTATTCAATACAAAACTGTTCCACAGTCACGGTAATAAGATTGCCAACTGCATTTGTGTATTTTTGGATTAGATGGGCAACACGATAATCCTAAATCAAAATCAACTCACAAAATTAGGTAAAGCTGAAGAACACTGCACTGTGCAAAGAGCAAAAATCCCTTGTTGAAATATAGGGTTTCACTTCTTTTTTTGCCCATATATATTGGAGGACCATCAATACCCCTTCTCCCTAGTATTTTCGGGCATCGTTCTCAGGGAAAAGAAAAGAAAAGAAAAGAAAAATTAGCATTTTTATTAGCGCATGAAGTATAACGTGTCACTAAATTTTCAGGTTTGATATGGATTCATTTGTTTGCCATTTTTTAATATTTCATTGCAGGTTTAATTTTACCCAGCTACTTGTTAAAATGTTCGAATACTTTAAACTTTCAGCTCCTTTTTTTTTTTATTTAATGTTTTTAATACTCTCTCCATCCGAAAATAATAATAAAAAAAATCTATATTTCAGTTTTGAAATTTATACTAGAACTAATACAAATTTTAAACTTGATATGAACTATTTTTGTTGGAATAGAGATAGTAATTTATACTACATCAACTCAGATTCTTCAGATTTGAGTTTTATGAGAGTTTTTCAATACATACTAGATGGTCAAGTTTTGACTAGATTTGGCTCTTGTTAGTATTTCTTTTATCATACGATTTTGAAGTCTGATTCTAATTTCGATGTTAGTTTTTCGTTTATGGGATAAGATGATTTTGAGGTACACTCCCATGTATGCACTTTTGCGTTTTGCTATGTTGATCTTGTGCCAAATCTTATCTCGCACTTTAAATTTTACATGTCAAAGAATATTACAGGTTGGATACAACGTCACATTGATAGTATATACTATATTTTATGTATCAGTATGGATTTTTAACAGTTATACTTGGTAGAATGTTCAAATTTGTCTAAACTTTCAGCCCTTGACTTTTTAGTTAATCAATTCACTGTCGGACATGATAATATTGTAATTAAGAGAGTTTTCACTTCATTTTAAGAGGACTCAATGAATGTGGTTCTTGTTCGGGTTTTCTTTCATCGCTTCTCATTTTGACATCTCATATCCAGTTTTAATTTCATTCATAGCGTAGTTTTTTTAAATGTTCATGTGAAAATACGATTTTCAGGGATACTTCTATTTTTGACCGAACAAGACTTCTCATATCTAGTTTTTGTTTCATTCATACTACACAAACTGAATACGGTTTCAATTTTATACTTTTCCCCTACATTGTTGAATGCTTATGAGTGAATACATCTTAATTATATCACAATTTCTATTCTAATTTGATATCCCAGTGCTATTCTAATTTCACTTCAAGCAATTTCTTTAAGTTTATAATAAAAGAGGATTTTCAAGTATACTTCTTATTTATTTATTTATTTATTTTATTAGTGGAACCAGGGCGGTACCTGGCGGGTATTCTCGCGATTTTATTAATTAAAAACAAATAGTATAAGAAGACAGTTTTTAAAACTTACCCCAATCCAAAAGAGACCGTCTTACAATTAGTTTTTCTAAAAACTCCATGATGGTACTCTAACTATTCTAAAGCTATGAACTGCCTTACAAAGATAAGACACATATTCTTTGACAGTTCTTAATTAAAACTAGATGAATTTTTCTTAAAAAACTAAGAGATGTCTTACAAAGATTTTAGACAAAGATCCTATAACATCTCTATATATCTTAAACTATGTATGAAACTATCTAACATGCAGATAAGGAAAACTATTCCGATCCAAATAAATCTTACCTTGCAATGATGTTGGTAAGGCTTCCTGAGAAGGATATTGCAATGTACTTCCTGTTGGAAATGAGTACTAAGTGAATAAGAATTAAGTTTCCCAAGAGTTGAAAAAATAGAGTTAAGACTAAGGGACTTTGTTCCACATTGGTGTTGGGAATGTTAGTGTATATATATATTAGGGTTAGTGTAGGGGTATTGTTGTAATCCTACTGTAACCATGTACACTATATATATGTTAAATCAATACAGAATGACCTATGGGTTTTACATATCTTCATGGTATCAACCGCTTTCCTGGGACGTAATTTTTTTTTAGGGTTTTCAGCTGCCGTTCAATTCTTGCTTTGACAGCTTCCCTAGTTTCTTCTTCCGGCAACCTCTCTATCCTGCCGTTACCGACGCTGCTTGTTGTTGCCGTTGCGTTGCCATTCAATTCTTCTCACCGACGCTGCTTGTTCTTCTCTCCCGTTCTTGCATTCTCCCGTTGCTGCTCTTCTCACCGCCGTTGCTGTTCTTCTTGTGGTGCTGCTGCTGTTGCTTGCTGTTCTTCTCACCGCCACTGCTGTTCTTCTTGCGGTGCTACTGCTGTTGCTGTTCTATTGCTGCTTTCACGCTGCACTTCTCTTCTCTTTTCCGCCGTGCTGTTGCTGTTGCTGTTCTGCTGCTGCTTTCACGCTGCTGTTGATGTTGCTGTTCTCCGCCGTGCTGCTGCTGCTGTTCTTCTCTTCTCCGCCGTTGCTGCTGTTGCTTCTCCTCCTTTGCTTCGTCACCGCTACACCCCTTTACCAGCAGGCTGCTGCTGCTTCGTCAGTCGACGTTGTTGCTGTTGCTTCGTCAGCCGCCGCCACTATATCACTGCTGTTGCTATTGCTGTGGTTTCGTTAGCCGTCGACGTTGGGCTGTTTCTTTTCTGTCTTTCTGTTGCTGCCTCGGTTCTCTTCTCATGGCCCAAGGCGAAGGTGATGCTGCCCCTCATGATCCGAAGACTCCTACCTCATCTCGCGTTACTACTGATGCTCCTTATGGTGCGTCATCTCCAGTGAGTCGTCATCCAGCTTTCTCCCTCAACAGCATCAAGAATCACGTCTACGAGGTTCTTGATTTTTCCAATTACTTGATTTGGTGAGAACTTTTCATTCCAGTTCTTAAAGGGCATCAAATTTTTTGCTTTGTTGATGGTACCAATCCTTGTCCTCCTCTTGGTGATCCTGACTATGATCAATGGGTTCAGCTTGATTCTCTCGTGCTCTCTTGGATTCAGGCCACTCTCTCTCATGAGATTTTGCACAATATCATCACTCCGGGTACTTCTCTTACTGCTCAATCTGCTTGGGACAAGATTGAAAAGATTTATCGTGATCATGTTGAGTCTAGAATCGTTCATCTTCGTCAGGAATTTTATCATTGTGAAAAGAGTGATCTCTCTATGTCTGCTTTCTTAGATCGTCTGAAAGAATTGTATGATTGTTTGGTCTCTATCGGTGATTTAATAACCTATCGTGATGTTGTCATGCAAGTTGTTATGGGATTGGGTCCTGAGTATAATGCAGCCACTTCTCAGATTTCCGCTCAAAAGCCACTTCCGACTTTTGATGAGTGTCGTTCGTGGCTTCTGCTTGAAGAAGCCAAATTGGTGAAACAACATCAGAGAGCCGTGTTGGGTTTGGCCTCTTCCCAAGTCCTTGTTGCTCAGCCAGTTTCTTCGCCGAATGTTGCGTCTATTCCTTCTCATGCTGCCTATGCTGCAGCTCCTTTTCAGTCTTCTTCGTCATCTGGAGGACGACGTGGAGGTGGTCATCGTGGAGGAGGTCGTCGTGGAGGTGGTCGTGCAGGATGGCAGCAACCGGGCTTTCGTCCGAATCCTGCTGCTTCTTTGATTCTTGGTGCACCTCCCCCTTATGGGAGTCCCGCGCCTGCACTTCCTCAATTCTAGCATTCTGTCCAATGCTACAACTGCCGAGGTTATGGCCATGTTGCTCGGTTATGCGCTTCTGTTGTTATGAACGCAAGCCACTCTACTCCGGCATTTACTGCATATCCGGCTTCCTCTCAATCTGCTGCTCCATGGCACTTTGACTCCGCTACAGGCGCAATATGACGAATGACTCTGGTAAGCTTACCAATTTATCACCGTATTATTGTCCTGATAAAGTGTGTGTTGGCAATGGTGCTTTGCTTCCTATTGAATCCCTTGGTACTTCCAATATATCCACTTCTAGTCGTTCTTTAGCTCTTAATAATGTTCTTTATGTTCCATCTCTTACTGCGAATCTAATTTCTGTTCGCCATTTCACTACTGATAATCATTGTTCTGTAGAATTTGACCCCTTTGGTTTTTCTGTTAAGGATCTCACAACGAAGACGCAACTTCTTCGGTGCAATAGTTCTGGACCTCTCTATCCTTTCATTGATTGCCCTACCTCCTCTTCGGTTCCTGCCTTAGCTGCATATCGGTCGACTTCCCAAATCTGGCATCGTCGATTAGGTCACCCTGGCCAGCGTGTTTTGGCCAACTTAATAAATGCTTCTCTTATTTCTTGTCCTAATTCTACTCTAGATTTGTGTCATGCTTGTCAATTAGGGAAACATGTACGTTTACCCTTTAAGTCGTCTTTGTCTCGGGCTACTGCGCCTTTTGAGCTTCTTTATTCTGATGTGTGGTTTTTTCCAGTTGTCTCTCCTACTGGATATAAATATTTTGTTACTTTCTTGGATGATTATAGACATTATTCTTGGGTGTTTCCTCTTCGCTCCAAATCTGATGTTTTCTCTTGTTTTCGTAACCTTTATGCCCATGTCCAAACTCAATATAATGCCGTCATTCATAACTTTCAATGTGATCAAGGAGGTGAATATGAAAATAATTCTTTTTTTGCAGTTCTTTCAAACTAATGGCATTCACCTCCGCTTGTCTACAACTGCTTGTTCTCAGCAAAATGGTAAAGCTGAACATCTTAATCGTACAATTGTCAATATGGTTCGAAATCTTTTATTTCAGGCTTCTATGCCTCCTCTTTTCTGGGTTGAAGCTCTTCATACTGTCACCTATCTTCTCAATCGTCTTCCCACTTCCCTCTTACAGAATAAAACTCCTTATGAGGTTCTTCACCACAAGCTTCCATCATATGATCACTTGCGCACTTTTGGGTGTGCATGCTACCCTAATCTTTCTCACACCACCCATCATAACTTAGCCCCCCCGTTCTACTTTGTGTGTTTTTCTGGGTTATCCTTCTCACCACAAAGGCTATCGTTGTCTTGATATTACTACTAATAAGGTCATCATTTCTCGTCATGTTGTTTTTGACGAGAACATTTTCCCTTTCACTTCCCTTTCTTTGTCTAGTTCCTCCTCTAACTCTAGTTCTAACCCTAAAAAAAAAGAGTTAGAGCTCACTTTATAAGTGAATTTGCAAGTTGACTTGCTAATACTATACTACATCTCTTCGCTCGCGTGCGCCCGCGCAAGGGGGGGGGGTGCAAATAGAGGTCCGATCGGGGCCAAAATAGCTTGACTCATGTGTGCGCACGACCTGCAGACACGAATTCCTTAACCTTTGTGAATACACTTCTTATTTTTCCCAACACTTCCTGTAGAAACATTTTTAGCGAGCTCGTCTACCACACAATTGACCTCCGAGAAAATATGAACAATTTTGGAATTGGAGGTAAGCAACTTATGATGTATACTTTTCAAGATCATATATTGCTTCTATGGGAAACCTTTACCCTTGTATATCAATGAAACAATACTTTGATTGTCTATTTGGATTACCACTTGATTAAATCCATGCTCTTCACATGCACATAGTCCATTATAGATTGCTGCAATCTCAGCTTCAAAACTTGTAGTATAGCCGATGTATCCGCATTCCACAAATTTGAATGAACCATTTGCTCCTCTGATGATATATCACCATCTTGCCTCGCCTGGTTTCCCTACTAATGATCCATATGTATTTAGAGCTATTTTTCCAGAATCTGGGGGTTTCCACCTCAACACTGTGATCTTCTTGTTAAATTTGTGACAGGCCTTCACTTTGAAAAGCACTTCTAACTTTTTTTGCTCATTCAATGTTTTAGTCTTTAGATCATAAACACTCAACATATTCGAAATATTAGTCATGATTTCTTTAACCAAAATATTAAAAGAAAAATACATACCATAATAAATTACTTTGTTCCGTAGTTTCCATATTTTCCACAGAAGAAAAATTGGCATGACCGTGATGATCGATTTTTTTGTTGAAGTAAAACTTACCCTTGATTGCCAAATGTTCAAGCAGTCCACCATCCCGCGCTATTACTAGATCCGAGTATACTTCTGTTTATGAGTGAATACATCTTAATTAGATCCGATCTGATTTAATTCATATTACTAGTTTAATGCAGTTTCAATGTTATATCATTTTTTATGTATAGATGTAGATTCAACGTTCTACCTGGTGAAATGTTAGAATTACACTAATGCTTTAGTTTTCTTTTTTTTTTTTTTTCTTTTTTTTTTGTGGTTTACTTCGTCAATGCACAATCGGGTTTTGAAGAGAGTTTTCCTCTAGATATTAGAGGGCTCAAATTTGGTTGGATTTGGTTCTCATTAGTGTTTCCTCATTTGATTTTTCATAACTAGTTCTAAGTTCATTTCTATATATTTTTTAATCTTTATGAGAGAAAACGATTTGAAATGTACTTCCATTTATTTGTTTCATCATTTCGTGTTTTTTTTTCTTTTCTTTTATTTTTTTTTTGGTTTCGGACCTCCTTATTTTCTCCCATTTTAAGGCATTTGATTTGATCCACGCTTCCAAAAGTTGCAATTGCCGTTGAAGCTGCCCCTACATAAACAAGGGTAATGCCTCTTCCCACTTTAAATTGAAATTGAATGGATAGCTTTAAATTTGTTATTGATATACTCTATGTTGGTTATGCATTTTCTTCTTCCCCTAATTTATAAGTTTGTGATTGCTTCATTTTTACAGAGATTTTTTTACGGGCGCACCAATCTATCTAATATATACACACACAAAAAAAGAAGAGTTATATGTTTTTTAAGGAAAATACTTTCTTCAAAGGGACATTCGTATTGATTTTTTTTATATGAGTTGTTGTTGAAAATACTTTTTATAAGTACTTTACAATGTATCATAGGATAGAAAATTATTTTCAAATTAGGCTAACTGGCTAAGACAAACCCACGCCAAAAGACCAAAGAGATTTGGAATTTTCGATATAATAAATGATTTAAGTGTTATTGTGAGTGCTTGAAAAATTCCAACTGAGGAACAAAAGAGGATGATATTCCATCGTCTTGATGGAAAGAAAAGCTAGGCAAGTAGCTAAAAGTTGCAAAAGGGAGTATTTGTTATGAAATATTTGATTTGATTGAATGTCTATAATTAACATATATTATTACAATCAAGGAAATATGATTCTGTAATATTTAGCATTAATGATAGATGATTTATTTCCTACAGTTTGATCCCCTACTTCTTGTATAAATAGGGAACTCATTCATACTTCAAAATATATCTGAATACAAGTCTCTTATTTCTCTACTCTCTTTTCTCTCCTCTTCGCTCTTACGCTTAGTTTTATATTAGTAATTTAGCATTAATTTTATAACACGTTATCAGCACGAGACTCTAGCAAAAGAGTTTCTACCACCGCCTGAAGTTGGTGCATATTGATTTTGAAGGCCTGAAACCTCAATGAATATTTTAATTCTACCACCGCCTGAAGTTGGTGTGTATTGATTCTGAAGGCCTGAATGCTCAATGAATATTTTGAAAGGTTTTCATGATCTAAGGCAACGTGACCTCAAAAACTTTCTGGTACACAAGCCTCTAGCCACACTGAGATGGTTTCATCATGGAGTTCAATTTAATGACTCAAAATGAGGATGATGGGAGAAAAAAGTAAATCATAAATAATACATATTTGGTTTGCATATGAAGAAAAAATATTTCTTGTTATAAATTCTATTTACTCATATCATACAATCATGATACAATTATTAAGCTATGTATATGATTGTTGATCATGTGAATGTATAAAATTTATATAAGTTGCATGTAATTTAATTTCTTTGATATTTAGATTGCGAGAAAAGTACTTTGTTTTATTATCACGTGTTTATTGATATTAGTTAATCCCCTTCTCATATTTTCTTTGTACTTTTATATTTTACTTTGCTCATAGTAATGCTCGTATTTAGTAATGAAAGTAAAATATATTGCCACTAGCAATATGAAAATGCATTAAAGTTGCTCCTGGAGTAACAATATTACGATAGCATATTTACCATATTAAATTTCTCCAGTAGTAGCGTTATTGCAAAATATTTGATGAAATCTTATGAATTTTTTTCTTTCTCTGAAGTGAGTTGACAGTAAATTATTTTAAAGAAAATCGGAGACATTAAATCTACATTAATTATATATAATATACAATTCTTCACCTGAAGTTGGAGTAAATTTGAAGACATAGTCCATTTCCTGAAGTAAATGTGACGATTATGAAACAATGATAGTGGTGATTCTGACAAATACACTATTAACCACTTGAAGTTGGAAAAATTGTGAAAACACTACTGTTGATCTGATGTTAAAAAGTAGTATATTGCAAATGCTATCGTTGTGGGATAGAAAAGCATTGAGTTCACATATTCTATATACTCATAATTATCTTATTGGTATCTTTGATATATTATTGAAAATAGACGAATTCATTAGTCCTGTCGATAATGAATTAATAAATCATAATTCGATCTTTGTCAAACGCCCTGAAAGTAGTTTAAAATTTAGAGATGAAAATGTCCAATATGTCAAATACCCTGAAGGTGTTGTGGTCTTTTGGTCACCATAGTAATGATACTATTTAATTGACATTTCTATCTACATGTTTCGAAGAAAATAAGATCTAAATTTGTTAATGGCAAAAGTATGCCTTGCACATAGTGTAACTCATATTTCCTCTATGGGTATTGTGAATTGTATTAATCGCCCTGAACGGGATGTTAGTCAATGATAAACACGAAATCATTTAAAAGCTCCAGTAGAGCATATGCCATTGAATTATTCTGCAAAGATAGATAAAAACTTCCGTAGAGTATAATTACTCCGGAGAGTGAAAACAAATAAATGCTCCCCAAGAGAAAATATAATAATTCATCAGTACCTCTGGAAGAGCAATAGTATACAAACTTTACTACTAAAAGAGCAAGAGAATGTTAGAAGGAGAAAGTGCATTGAGATACATTATATTCTCCAAGGTATCAAAGAAAGATGTAAATTGTTCTACTAACACAACTATTTTGAATTTGAAAATTTATTGTTGTCTCCAGTAGAGTAGCGATACACTTTGCTTTCAAAAGAGCAAGAATACTATGGTAGAATGAAAATAATTGAATAGCAAATACTCTGTCAAAGTAAACGCTCATGTGGGAGCGAAATTGTTCTGGTATATTTGAATAATGAATTCACTATTTTTCTCCTGAAGAGAAATTCTATAATTTGGCATAACTACTTAAGCCATTCTGGTTTCAAGACGAAACAAGAAAGTTTTTACGCATTAAATTTGGAGAACCAAGAGTTTCTTCCAAAAAATTAGAATATCATCGATATGTCAATGAGATAGCCACATGTATGATTCTCGTTAATTTGCAACCTGACATTTGCAAAAAATTTATTATGGAGTTAAATTGGTAACTTGCAGATTTTCATGTTCTGCTCTTACGAGAATTTTGATTTGACAATTGTGGTGAGTGTATGACTCAATACCAGAATGATAGAAGTTGAGCATTGAGTGCCTATAAGAGCAATAATGAAGCGGTCTAGTAGTATCATTTATTGCCTGTGTGCAATCAAAGTAATTAACTCATGTATAGTTGAGAAAGTGTTGAAACACAAAAAGCATCAATATGCATAGACCAAACAGGTCATTATAGACATTCTCCCCAATAGTAGGTTTCGGTCAGAAACCATACATATCCATCTTCAAAGATTACATGTGCAATCTATATTATAATTATTCCAGCACAATGCACACAATGATGGAACCTCCAGAAGAGGCCAGAAATATATGTTGAATATCGAATCTCTAATGTTTGAGATTATTGATGTTGGATTAACTATTCGATGGACTGATCGTATTAGTTTGACGAGTTAGTTACTCTGAAAGGGAGATTTAGTAATTACTCGATTGGTTAATCGTCATTTTAGCAAGTTAATTATCCTAACATCATGGGGAGAAGTTAAAATAGCCTATTTATAAAATCAGATGGACAATGTAATTATCTCATTATGATCCTCAATGATGAACTTGAAGTTCAAGAGATAATGTTTAAGACCAGATGTTTACCTGACTGAATGTGTAAATATATTTTATATAAAAGGCTGTTAAAACTTAAAATTTGATAGTGTGTCCCTAAAGGATTACCTACCACTATTTGCTAGTTGAATGTCCAATTAATGAGTAGTAGAACCATCGATTCTAAATAATAAAAATCATCGTAACTGACAAGGTTTAAATCTATAGAGATGGCAAATAGGAATGATTATAATTCATAAGAATTTTAAACTGGAATAGTTTCCCTTTGTGGTGAATTAACTTCAGAAGAAGTATATGAATACTTGGGAAACTATGATTGTGAGATCTCATTACCGAAGAAAATGGTATCGATCAGTAATAAAATGTTGACATGAAAATTTCTTATGCTGCAACAGTAAAATAAATGAAAATGAGGATCATGAAATAAAAGTCTGTTGTAGATACAGCCATTAAACTTATTGGCCACAACAAATGAAAAGACGCAATACACACTTGACGATGTGTACTTAGAATTGAAATTGCTTGCGAACTAGAAGTTTGGCAAGTGATAGTACGAGCTAGATTTTGGCGGGTGATTATGCAAAAGATTATCGAGCAACTTCTTTGTTACACAAGTTTTTCCCAAAGTCCGGTTTATCTTGTGGTGGATGAAAAGGAAAATCTTCTGTTATTTACTAATCTGGTAGCAAATGAATATAAGAAATGCGTCTCTTGATCATAGTGATCACTTAATAAATGATACTTGATATTTAATAATAACGTCTATATGAAATCCCTGAAGGATTAGAAAAAAGGGACATGATTCCCAATTCTCGAGAAATTAGTTCAAAAGATTTGCAGAAGTTATAGCGTCTTCATGTGTTTAGATGTTTAGGTTCATATTTTTGAATATCATAGATATGCTATGTTTGTTTTTGTCTAGATATGTTATGTTTGTTTGTAACATGACTTTCTATCTGTTTTTATGATCATATTTGAATGATAGGATGATAACTAATACTAAAGTGAGTATTCATAAGGCATATGGACATTTACAATTTTGTTAGCACCGAACTCTTGTAGAGTTTCAAAAGGCTGAATATTATCAAAACTTATCACGAAGTTCGAATAGCCTGAATGTAAGTAAAACTCCTAAAGAGTTATATCCGAGTTTTGAACACTTCTAAGGAAGTTCAAAAGGTTATTACTTGCCTGAAGCAAGGATAATGAAAGATCTTGAGCAGAATCTCGGTCTAAATAGTTTGACCATTGTATATTCAACACCCGTTGAGCGCACTTGGTTAAAATCTTGATGTGTATATGGATCCTTCTTCTTGACTTTCTATTAATGACGTAGACCGATTTGATCCTGAAGTACCATATAAAGTTTTGGTTTATCTAATCAATAGTCAAGACTTGGATGGTGTATATTAATACTTTCAAGGTATGATGGTCATGCATCTCCATTATTATAAAACACGTAAGATTATATAGGTATATGAAGACAACCGTCTACATGAGAAGTCGAAGTAATCTGTCTATTATTGACTTAAACAATCATGAACCTGGTCAATAGCTTAGCATGCAACGAGAAGATTACAAGTGGCGTACTTAACAGGGGGAGTAACCCACGGTGTACTCTTTTTCCTTTGATCGAGGTTTTGTCCCAATGGGTTTTCCTAACAAGGTTTTTAACGAGGCAACGTCACATTCGGAAGTGTACTCTTTTTCCTTCACTAGGGTTTTATCCCAAAGGGAGAGAGGGATTTTTGACATTCGGAAGTGGATTTTTGACATCTATCTATATAACTTACTAATAAGAAAATCAGAGAGAGAGGGATGCCCCTAAACTGCTCTAGTCAGTTTAAATCTGACAAAAGGAGACTTACGTAAACGTCTGGCCAACTTGCGCCAAAATCCATACGTAAACGGCTATTAAAAGTTTAAGGGCTTGTATGGCCAACATCTCATTTTGCATTTTGGTTTAGTTTTTAATTTGAGTTTGAAATATGATTTAAAATGTATTTTATGAGAAAATTTAAAAAATCATTTGGATAGATTTTTGATTAAAATAATATTATTTTTTTATCACCACCGGCTACCTCTACCACCATCCTCTATCGCAGGACCACCATCCTTCGCCGTCAGACCACCACCGGCTAGTGGCCGTCCGTCCGAATTCTGGTGGCCAGAATTCGGTCGACTGGCGAGGTCTGGTGGCGGGCGGTGGTGAAGCTAGTCCGGTGGTGGTGGACGAAAATTGTGTAAAAATAATTTTTGAAATATTTTTTAAAAGGTAAGTGAAAACGTTGTTTGGATAATATTGGGTTTTGTGTTTGAGAGGTGTTTTAAAAGGTAAAATAAGACAAAAAAGCAAAATAAATATTGGACAAACAAGACCTAAATATCTGATGCGAAAGCATTAAACCTTTGATAAAAAAACTTGCAGAGTTATCTTTCAAAGTTTTAAAGAAATATTTTACAAAAAACTGCCAAGACTTTAGAATACATCCAAAACTTGCACAAATAAAGTTGTCACAAAAGTTGGAAGAAAACCAAAAAGAACATAAGCTGCACATTGTTAAAGATCTAATGCAATTCAAACTTTTTTTTTTCTTTTTGCATATTTGTAGGGTGTCCATCGTCGATAATAGTGACTAATCCCCCTCGTTAAATTGTAGGCACCTCGATGGGTGGGACATCTGGCCAAAGTATTTAAGGTTGCTCCATGCCCATGGCAAGGTTCGAACCCTCAACCTATGGTTAAGGGTGGAGGAGTCCCTTCTACTCCACCACAACCACTTTGGTTAATGCAAAACTTCTGAGAGTTGGGAAGACTTTAAAAAGTATGGAAATCATTAGCAAATACCCAGAATTTGATACAAGATGATTTATTTACGTTTCAAAACATTTAAAATCCATTTTGAGGCCATCAAATGCATGTAAAAGCATTCAGTAACAAAACTCAACCTACTTTTCAATACTCTCCAAAGCTACCTTTTTCTATTGAGCTCACAGTTCACAACTCATCTCCCTGAGCTAACGCCCTCACCAACGAGACCTGCGTAACATGTTAACGGTGCTCACCACAATTTTTTTTTAAAAAACTATTTGCACACAATCGCAAATCGCACCGTTTCACATGCACGCAAACATTATTGCCATAAAACTAAATCACATACATGCACAGATAATTTTTCGGTTACAACGGGCCGTTATGTAAAAACTCCATATGCTACTTAGGACTTGGCTAGATCACACAACAAGCCATAGTTCCTTCATGACCACGATCCAAGGTGTCACACTACATCAAGGATCAACAAACAAATCTCGCGATCCGAGGCGCCACACTACTCCAAGGACCAACAAACAAGATCATGAACCAAGGGGATACAACAACACGCCAAGGGCCAAGAGAGAACAATCACAAACATTGAACTCGCGATTCGTGACAAGGCACGCAAGCACACCACATTCTCATGTTACGAAAAATTAAATAAAGATAGTAAATCACATTTTCACAGTGAATTGGGAACACTCACCTTTATCCAGGCTGTTACAAGGATACTATGGTTAAGTTCATTTGCTAAATCTGCATTTGGGCATGAACAAGTTGATTAATATCATTTTCTGTTTATTCATTCATTCCTATCTCATAACCTAGTATAATACCTACTATTTTAATTGTTAACTGATTGCAGGTGCACTAGTTCATTATAATTTAATAGAAAAACTTAGACTAGATTTTACATAGGAACTAGACTTCAGATTTGTCAAAACCATCCAATAATGCACTTTCTATCCAAAAAGAGGAATTTTGGGGCCGACACATGATGATGTAAAAACCATAAAAGGTCACATGTTTTCCTATCTATCCAAATCGGAGATTTTAAAGTTCAAATTGCATATGAATTTCAAAGAGTAGTGTAAACACTGACAAATTGTTCCCTCTAAACTTTCTCAACAAAATCAAGTGTTCCAGTCCACCTTAGTGTAAATTGAAACTCCAAAAAGAGCCAACTCTTATGCAACTAAAGAATGTAGATTGGTGAGTTAGGTTGTGTTGTGATACTAGACTTTAAAATATTACGCATCAACATCAATCATACGATATACATTCTCGCATTTCACTTTGCCCATCTAGAAAACAAATCTTTTTAGAATGAAGATTAAAGAGATTACTAGACAATACATTATTGTAATTACCATATTGTAATTATTTTTACCATTAGTCTAGGGTTTCTGTAAAACATGTATAAAACCATAACACATGATCAATGGAAATTATCTTTTTCCAACAACTTCTTTATGGTATCGAGAGCTAGGTTTTCTTAAAACCCTAGCTCTTTCTTGGCCGCCGATTAAAATCTTTTTTCCGGCCTTCTTCCTGTTTCATCCTTTTTCTGTTGCTAAATCATCATTATAGGTGATAAAACTCCAACTAGTTCAGTTGTTACCGGGGACGCAGATCCTTCTCAAACCTAAAATTCAAGCCAAACTGTTTCGGACGTTGATACCAAATCACCGTATTATGTTCATCCGGCGGATCATCCATGCCATCTTTTTGTCACCACTCTGCTTGCTGAGAACAGAGATAACTATTTCACCTGGAGAAACAACCTTCTTACTGCCTTTCAATCCAAAAACAAGGCTGGTTTTATGGATGGCAGTATAGCTCGTCCCGACGTAAATTCCGTTGACTATCAGAATTGGATCCAATGTAATGCGCTGATCAAATCATGGGTAACAAACTCCGTCTGTAAGGAGTTGCAGACCGCCGTTGCTCACACTGAAACCGCTGTTGAGATTTGGCGTGATTTGGCGAAGAGGTTCACTCAGGGAATTGCTGCTAGAGCTTATGAACTGAAACGATCCGTCACCTTGCTGCAGCAGGAGAAGATGCAGACGCCGATCTACTATGGAAAGCTCAAAGGAATCCTGAATGAATTGCAGAATCTGAGGCCTACTCCCAAATGTTCTTGCAGCGGCTGTACTTGCACTGCCGGCCAATGCCTTAAATCCATGCAAGAAGAAGAGAAGGTATTCGACTTTTTGATGGGTTTAGATTATACTTACAAGATTGTTCGATCACAAATCCTTAGCATGGAGCCCTTGCTGGTGCTAGGAAAAACTTACTCAATGGTGGCGTCCGAAGATAAGCAGCATAGCGTTGCTGATTCCAGACTTCCGGTTGTTGAGGCGGTGACTTTGATTGCAAAGTTGAATGTTGGACGTCGTGATCAAGCAAGCCAGTGTGGAGGAGGAACCTGGTTTTGCACTCACTGTAAAAGGAGTAATCACAACAGGGAGACGTGTTTTGAACTTGTCGGGTACCCAGCTGGCTGGCGGCACCTGCGGCAGAAATCGATGGCCACAAAATCAGTCGGAGCTATGGCAGATTCCTCGGCCTTTGCTACTGTTGGTGACCACAATGCGCCAGTTCAGTCACTTTCTCAAGCGCAGATCCATACAGTTGATCGCGCTTCTTGGTGGATAGCAACCTGCTTCCCCTCCTTCGAACAACGTTTTCAGTCATGTTTCTGGTAAGACCGATGTTTGAGTAGCTGATTCAGGCGCCACACATCATGTTTCTCATGAGGTTCGGTTGATGACTAACCTAATGCCTTGTGATGATAGTTATATAAGCTGATGACTAACCTAATGCCTTGTGATGATAGTTATATACAGATTCTGAATGGTGATCGTGTGTTTGTTCGGGCCATTGGGATGAGACGATTAAATTAGATAAAAATTTGATGCTCCATGATGTTTTAGGAGTGCTACATTTTCATTTTAATATATTCTTTGGCAGTAATATGACACAAGATTTGAATTGCTTCTTTACTTTGGGCCTGATTTTTGCTTTATACAGGACTTAGCTTCGAGAAAGCTTATTAGAGTGGGTAGGATGCACCATGGCCTCTATTATCTGGAACCAATGAGGGGTGGTGACAGGAAGCAAGTGAAATGAGTGCTGGTTATCAGGAAGGGCAGGACAACATCTTTGAGACATCGACGCTTGGGACATTTGCCGATAAGTCGTCTTTCTTAGGTGCCAAATATTTCAGTTGATTTTGATTCCTCTAGTGGTTTTGTTTGTGATGCATATTGTAGAGACACACTAGATTGCCATTTCCTTTACATCAGAATAAATCTTTGAATGTTTTTGATCTAGTACATTGTGATGTTTGGGGTCCTTATCAAACACCATCAGAATCTGGAGCAAAATACTTTCTTAGAATTAAGGATGATTGTAGCAGGGTAACTTGAGTATTTCTCATGCGCCATAAATCAGAGACTAAGCGATATCTGCTAATGTTTTTCAATTGGGTGCATACACAGTTTCAAACTAAGGTCAAAGTTTTTCGAACTGATAATGACCTTGAATTTAGTCATGCTACTTTATTAACCCATTTTTTTTGATCATGGTGTTGAAAGACAAACCAGTTGCCGAGACACCCGTCAACAAGATGGCATCATAGAATGAAAGCATCGGCACATTCTAGAAGTAGCTAGAGCCTTGCGTTTTTAGGCAAATTTGCCGGTGAATGTGTCTTTACCGCCACTTATTTGGTTAATCGCATGCCTCTATCTGTGTTGAATAATCGGACACCTTATGAGATTTTGTTTGGATGTAAACCCTCTTATAACCATCTACGTAGTTTTGGATGCCTATGTCATGCTCAAGTTCTATCATAACCACTAGATAAGTTTGCATCTAGAAGTCATCCTCGTGTGTTTGTGGGCTATCCGCATGGACAAAAGGGTTATAGGATTTATGATTTGGATCGTAAGGTGATTTACACGTCTAAAAATGTTCAGTTTTTTGAGAATATTTTTCCCTATGAGATGCTGTCTAAGTCGGCAGAAACAGTTGTGGAATCTGGACATCAACATTTATTTCCAGATTATGCATCCGATCACTTTCCTGGTTTTGATAAAGGAGATATTCCTACATCTTCTGATCATCCAGACTTGAATTTATAAGGATTGGAATATTCACCATCTCCTAACAGTTTTCCACCAGAGGAATTATCTTCTCCGGTGCCTCCTACACCTCATGTGATACCGTCACTTCCAAAAAAATTCGTCCGCAAAGTCTCTCGACATCTCTCTGGTTATGATTATACATTGCCACCCTAATTGCTTCCTGATACTAAAACGCCATCCTCCACCACTCCTTCGGCCAACTCGATGGTATATCCTCTCTCCCAGACTTTGTGTTATTCTCGGTTTTCTAAACCTTACATTAGTTTGTTAGCAGCCATCTCTTCACGAGATGAGCCCACTTCTTTCTTGCAAGCAGTTCAACATGCACAATGGAGAGATGCCATGGCTAAGGAGATTTTTTGCTTTGGAAGCCAACAACACATGGACTCTTATTCCTTTGCCTACTGGGAAGAGAGGCATTGATTAAGTTGGTATATAAAGTCAAGTTTAATTCAGATGGGAGCATTGAGCATCATAAAGCTCGCTCGGTGGCCAAAGGGTATACACAGATTGAAGAGATTGATTTCCACAAACATTTGCTCCGGTTGCTAAGCTAGTTACAGTTTGTTGTCTACTTGCAGTTGCATCCGTTCGTAAGTGGGAGTTGCACCAACTAGATGTAACCAATGCCTTTTTACATGGGGATCTTGATGAAGAAGTGTATATGAAAATTCCTCAAGGCTTTTCAAGAAAGGGGAGCTGCATGTTTGCCGTATTTTGAAGTCACTTTATGGCTTACGACATCCTCTCGTAACGGGTACCAAAAGTTTACTCAATCTCTCTTGCAAGCATGTTTCCATTCGTCACTCTCAGATTCATCCTTATTTACGTATAGTAGTGGTTCATGTTTTATTGTTGTACTTATTTATGTTGATGACATTATTGTGGCTGGAAATGACTCAGTCAAGATTGCATGGCTTAAGCAATATCTGCATGGTCAATTTCACGCTAAAGATCTTGGCTCACTCAAATATTTTTTGGGCATTGAAGTTGCGAGATCGTCATCTGACATTGCTCTTAGACAGGGCAAATATGCCTTAGATATTTTTGTTGAGTGTGGTCTTACAGGTTGTCGACCTTGTTCTACTCCAATGAAGCAACAACATCGACTGGCCCCTGATCCTAGGCAATATAGGCGTATTGTTGGGCGCCTTTTGTATTTGACGATCACACGTCCTGGCATCAGTTATGATGTTCATATTCTTAGTTAATTCGTGCAGCAACCTCGGCAACCTCATTATGATGCTGCGATTCGTGTGTTGCACTATTTGAAGAATACTCCTGGTCAAGGCATTTTTCTTCCATCTGACAAGATATGTTGAAGTGTTACAAGATATGTTGTGATGCATTTTGAATTTGAAATGTTTCTTCTTTCTTGTTTTTTATTTGGTGTCAGAATAAAGTAGTACGATTTATTTGAACACTAATGTATTTTTGGTGTACTGTATTATTGAACACTACTCCCTTCCTGGTTCACGATGTTTGAAATCTATATCATGTATACTTTTATAAACATTTGTTTTTCAGGTGGTGATACTTTTGTCCTGTGCAATGCACGGGCAGCATCTAGTAAAGTTTCTTTTTATTTTTTATTTTTGGGTAAAACATATAAATCTATATTAATTATCAAACCAGATTGAGCTGTACAAGGCATCTACCAATGTGACTCTTATACAAAAAGCTAATTACAACATTACATAATTTATAATCTGGGGAACAATTGTTAAATAATCTACCCCTCTTTGCTTGTTCTAACTCTTGTGCAGCATACGAGTTCGTACTTCATACTGAATACGGCTAACTAACCCTTCCATTGTTCTTCTTTGTCCACCAAATATTCTACTATTTCACTCTTCCCATAAATATTAGTTTAATATTTTATTCAATATTATCAAAAAATACGCTTGTTGACTTGATTTTAAATTTGGTCAAAGTGCATGAATAGTGTCAAAAAAAGTTACATTCTCAAATATAAAAATTTTATATATATATATATATATACTGAAACAAAAAAGATGGCCAAAGCCTAGGGTTGTGGCATTACAACATTTTGTGGGTATGAAACACCCACTATATCATGCGTCAACTCTGGTTTTACAATATCTAGTTTATGATACCCTCCCGGACATACCACTGCCAAAGAAGCTAAACAGTCCACCGCAAAATTAGCTTCTCTGCATTCATGTTTAAGCTTCACACACCATGGTCTTCGTAGCATCTCTTTGATTGCACGAAGCAAGCCTCCATTCATCCCTACCGTCTCGGTTGAGCTTAAACCCATCTTTACCACACAACTATTGTCTATTTTTGTGACCACCTTGTCACGGGTAGCTCTTTTTAATAGCAATCCGTCGGTACTAGCTCACTCAAATATATAAAGTGATGCTAGCTCAATCTATCTAAAACAAAATCTGCAAGTTTAGAATGAGAAATTTAGGAAGAAAGAAAGGTTCTTGACTAACTCAAAGAAGACCTCTCAAGTTGCTTAGAACCTTTTCAATTCTACACTTATACCAATGAGGGGTCTTGCCATATTTAAAGGCAAACCCTTAAGGCTCTAAAAGTTTCTTCCACCTCCTCTACAAGAATTACCTCCAAACTTCTAGACTATTCTTGAACATTAATCTAGCCTTACCTAGAATCTTCTAGTTGATTCCACATTGTCCTATATTCTACAAGATTCTAGAAGGTTCTAAAGATTTCTACTCCATTCTAAAATATTCTACATATTTTCACGATATTTTACAGATGTCTAGAATAATCTATAATAATCTAGAAAATTCTAAATATTTCTAGAAATGTCACGATCGTGAAACTCTCCCCCACCTGAATGGGGCATCGTCCCTGATACCCTAATGTGCCAACTCATCGTCCTCACAAAAACTTTGAGCTATCGCAGCAAGTTTACTACGAGATGGGCAGTCATGAACCAAGTGAGACCCTTCACATAGAAAGCAACCTTCACATTTTTTGGTTTTCTCTACTTTTAACTTCTCTTTGGAGGTGATCTTTGCTCCTTCAAATAATTTCAGATAAGACGTCGTGTTGTTTTCTCCACCTGTGTCATTGAAACATTTCTCACCTGTGGCTTGATTGGAATTCTTAGTTTCAAACTCTACAAGAGATTGTGCTATGCGTATAGCATGTTTAACGTCTCGGACATCTCTCCGTTGCAACTCTAGTTTAGCCCAACGATTAAGGCCATCCATAAACATAAAGAAAGCTTCTTTAGGTGAGAGATCAGGAATTTCAATCATAAGGTTAGAGAATTCTTGCACATATTCCCTTATGTGGCACTCCTTATGGTATAAGCGACGAAGTTTGGCCCGAGCTTCGACTTCAGCATCAGCTGGGAGAAATTGCTTCTTAAATTCCTCCTTAAATCCTTCGCAAGTTGTAAAAACTGGCGCTTCTTGGCCTACTAGTTTCATCATACGTTTCCACCAAGATATAGCACTATCTCTCAAATAACAGGAGACTTGATAGAGTTTTATCGAATCGTCTGTCAAGCCCATAGCACCAAGGTACCTCTCAAGTTCATAGAGAAAATTCTCTACATCCCTTGTCTTGCAGCTACTAGTATACACATTTGGTTTTGGTACATCGACCAATGGAGTTGGCCCTCCAACTCTGGTCATCCTCTGTGCACATAGAGCATTCACTCGAACTTTGAGCTGCTCTATTTGTGCATGATAAGTCTCAAAATCACCCTTGAGTTTGAGCACATGTCCTTGGAGCATGGTGACTGATGAGAATCATATAGCCTTCCATGAAGGTTCTCCTAGTGAGGGGAATGGGCTAGTCCTTCATTCTAGTTTTAGAATGCCAAGTTTACTTTGTAGGCTAATCAAGGAAGAAAGGATGGATCTTGACTACCTATGTGATAGGGAGTTGGTTCAAGAGAGCTATGATCGAGATGATGAGAATGTCATTAACTTTGGGGTTCAAACCAAAGGAGATGATTCACTCATGGAAATAATTGCTCAAGAGTTTCAAGGGAGTTTGACTCTAGGTGCTCCATGAAGATCATTGATCAAGCTAGAAAGAAGAGTCATTTAGGTTCTTGAATGGACGACCTATTTGATCAAAGTGTTCAAGAGTAAGTCCATTGCTACACAATTGGATAGGTTGCAAACTATCTCAATTCTTTCAAGTGTTTTTCCATTCTTTTGGAGTCAATAAAGAGAATTCTACAAGTTTTGGAGTAAATTAGAGTTTTCTACAAGTTGAGGGGTGCAAGACTAATATTCCACTTTTGGAAGGGCGTTCAAGTCATTTTACTTCAATATTTGGAGCTGATTTTTGAGAATTAGAGTATTATCTAGTCTAGGAGTTGTTTTTGAATTTTATCTAGTTAAATAAGTCATGTGGACTGAATTAAACTAGAGTGTTTTGATTAGGAGTCTTAGATTACTTCTAAGTATTATCCTATTTGAGCATAAGTCATATAGATAAGGTTTCCTAGATTTTAGATAGAGTCAAAGAGATCAAATACTCTTCTACTTCTACTCCTGCGTGAGATAAGATTAGAGAGTCCTAGTTGGTCTTATTTTTTGGCGCTTTGGCTGAAATTGTTAGCCTATGAATAGGGGAGGATGGTCGAAAATTAAAGCACCCATGATTGCTCATTTTGAGTCTTCTCTATTAAGAGTTTTTCCTGTGAGGAATTTTTGTTAAATGGTGTGTCCATTTTTCGTGTCAAGTATGATTTAACCAAGAGGGTTTTCATCTTGTCTTGGATCTTTTGATCTTGC
Source organism: Oldenlandia corymbosa var. corymbosa (assembly GCA_949775105.1). Taxonomy (NCBI): domain Eukaryota; kingdom Viridiplantae; phylum Streptophyta; class Magnoliopsida; order Gentianales; family Rubiaceae; genus Oldenlandia; species Oldenlandia corymbosa. The sequence goes on from OX459123.1 coordinate 7,696,257, forward strand.
AGAAACCGTTCTTTTTTAAGTATGCTTCTTGATAGAATTGTTTTAAAATTAAACTTCTTATTTTCATACTACTTCTAGTAGTTCGAGAGTTGAGCCTTTCTTTTGGCTATGGTTTTCGAATTCATGATGTGTATGTTCATGAGTTCCTTTGTGGGGTTTGTCCTACTTTTGTTGGGTGAGTTGTGCTTAGGCATAAGCATTTTGAGATAGTGTATGTGTTGCATATCTTTGTTGGTTATGGAGATTACTAATCAATAGTATTCCTTCATAGTTGAGCATTGTTTGCTCCTACCTTTCTTGAGTCTCTTGAATGATGACTGATCGAGTATATTGAATGGTGTCCTTACTATTCTTAGTGTGGGTTGTTGTTTAATTCGAATCTTTTCATGGATAATGTGTTCTTTGCTTGGTTTGAGTTAAGAGATAGAATTTTTTAGATAAACGATCGTCTTACTGTGAATTTTCCGCATTCTTTTGAGTTTCACGGGTTAGACAACTTATCTTCGTACTTTCTTGTTTGATAGTTGCATTAACGAAATTTGCTTCATATACGAGATTGCTATCAGTGACCTTGGCTGCATTTTCCTTGGAAGCCTTAGTGACCCTCTCAAACATCCTATTGAGTGCCCCAAGCATCTCTTCACGCATTTGTTGAATGATCTCTTGCAATTCACCCTTGAATTGCTATATGCATTCCATAGAGATAACTTCCACCGTGGAAGCATGCTCTTCCCAACGATCTTGATGGTCGGCCACGGCTAACTCCACCTTGGCAAGCTGTTTCTCAAAGTCGACCACAGGCTCGTGAACAAGAGACTTGTCCCTAAGAGTAGTTCTCCTAATTAATCTCTTTGGCTCCCTGGAGACATGATCACCACTTCCCACCTCAACCTCTCCTAGGTCGGTGGCTTTAAATGGTGTTGCCATAATGCTTAGCACAAGCAGAAGTGTAGCTCGAATGAGGCTCCGATAACCAACTGTCAGGGGCAGCTCTTTTTAATAGCAATCCGTGCGGCACTAGCTCACTCAAATGTATAAAGTGATGCTAGCTCAGCCTATCTAAAGCAAAAATCTGCAAGTTTGGAATGAGAAATTTAGGAAGAAAGAAAGGTTCTTGACCTAACTTAAAGAAGACCTCTCAAGTTGTTTAGCATAATTGATGAAATTTGAAGGAGTTGGTTAGCTGGGATCAATCCTATAAATAACTCCTACCGTCACTGCCCAACTTCATTAACAAATTTTTCTATCGTTCAATTTAACTGGTCTTACGACACTGGAGAAAGAGCCGATCAGATCAACGGTTCCGAGTTGTGCAACCAGTTGTCCCACCAGAACAACCACGCCTCCCATCTCTAGTACACCATCTCGCTCCTTTGATCACATGATTCCACACTCGCCCTAAGACTCTTATAATCATTGAGCCCTTAGGGAATCTATAATCAACATCCATAAGGTGAGGATTCAGCCCATATCAACTAAATGTTAATACAAAAGACCAAAATGATAAGTTGGGATAATGTAAAAGGATCATTTTCAAATTTTACAACCATAAAGAATTCAGAAGAAGTGGTTGAGTTTGATGGGGTCACATTTAGAGCCCAAGGAAAAGAAAGATAAATTATCTTAAGTCTCAATAATTTTTTAACTAGTGTGACCTTTTTATAAGTTTAGGACTATATAAACAAAGGAAAATGATACGTATAGTGAAAAAAAGATAGTGACTGATGTGGAGTATTTTTTGCCATAGTTTTTTGACATTTTTCCGTTAAAATTTTATCTTTCCCTAAAAAATTACATATTTACCCCTAATTAATAAATACATATATTTAGTGAGAATGGTGTATTTGTGTTTTAATTAGTCACTGTTCTATTTCACCACATTTTATCACTGTCTCTATCGTTGCACATAAACGAATTTACCACTGAAGTTGCCCTAACTTTACCCTTTCCCTTGGCTCCCAAACTCACATCTCACCATTCCCAAAATATATACAAATTGCCAGCTTCCTCCCTCTTCCAGACTTTCCGTCTCTTCTTTAACAATCACCACTGTAATTCCTTACTTGTCAGTAAGGCCCTTTGGGAGTAAAGCCCTGATTTTTTCTCTGAGGGTTGGACTAATACATTGCCCTAATTCCGTATAAGATCATCTTTCGACGAGTATCATCCACATTATTTCTGCACAGCTTTTGTGTGATGTATTTCCACAAGCTCCGCTGAGAATTCTGCTGCCCGATGGTGACTTTGTAAAGCTCTGGTCGTATTTGGACTGTGGCATCGTCGGAATCTGAGTACATCTTGGTTCATTAACTGCTTCAGTGGTGGTGACGACCTGTAAGGTAAAAGTTGCTTCTTCATTTCCTATACAAGCATACACCTTTTTGTTTGTGAATTCCAGAGTTCAACATGTAATCAGACCACTTTTCTCCTCTTTCTTTTAAGTTTTGATTGATGCAGTTCTACAATGTACTATCTAAGAAATGATTTTGTCTTTTTCTTTTGTGGATGATTTAGAATAAAAAACGTACTCAAAGCAGGATCAGGTTGGCCCACTGGAGTTTTCCCTGTTATTCGCCCATCCTTTTGTTCACCCTGCTCTCGATTGGCATTTCAAAACAAGGTATCGTCATCGCCACATAGTTGATCATACTCTGTTTTCAATTTGCTGGTCTGCTACTTACGTCGGAGTTTTAAAAATTCGTAATTTTAGTTCATATGCGTAATTGGGTTAAGGATTTTTTGCTGATGAATTTGGCTTGTGATTGATGTTTATAATTTGTTTTATCCTGGTTGTGAATGATACGAACTGAGGGTCTGTAAATTTTGATATGATTAGACTTCTACTACTTGATTGTTCAGTAAATGTGGCTATTGGTGATGGGCTCGGTCTTCTCATTGTGTATGTGAGACCCTAGAGCAAGAAGTAACTAATGGTTGAATGATCATTTCAGTTTTGTTTTAGACAAGTTGGATTTTATGTTGTCAATGAATGATTTAGTGTTTCTATCGGTGCATATGTGACAGTGCTACTTTCATTTCTAACTGAAGAAGCTTCTTGTTGGCTACATTTATCATATTTTTCGATTTACATCCAATATTCAATCGTTTGCTGTCATCTATCAGGACATGTATTTTCTGTAAGCCTTCTGTTCCTCTCTTTGCAGGATCGACGAGAACTTCCAGTACATGAGGAAATAATTCTGGCGTTTATTTGTGGACATCGTTTTATGGTAATTTGTTTCATAATTATGTATGTGGCAAACAATGAACACACAAAAACATAATAGGAGAGGTCAGTAGCCACACACAGTTAAACATTTCATCTGTGCCTCCTCTGTGCTCTTACTCTTGCCGATGACAGAGTTGTACAAAATAATAATAATAATACTAATAATAAAAATTTACCTTTGCCATGCTGCTAAAGTGTCTAGGTAAGAAAACATTGCACTGTTGTTCCATTTGTTGTTGTTTGATTGCCTGAAAAATTTAATTTTCTTTTTGACATCTTGTAATGATTGCCAACTGAATTTTGTTGCCACATTATACTGCATCAAATTCTAACATATGCCTCTTTATTGTGACTCAAATGAAGAACATTTAAGTTGCCAGTTTCATTTAAGTTAATAAAAGTTGCTGTGGTGCTGAAATAAATTAATTGCCTGTATACTTTATTGTGCTATGTAGTATAGTCTGTTGCAGCATTTCAAGTGTTCAGGTTTGTCTTATATATAGGAGCACCTTTTATGCTTATTGTGCTGTTATGCTTATTGAGTGTAATGATGTAAGTAACTAAAAAGATAAGGATCCCTTTGCAATCCTTTATGTTTGTTAGCATGAAGCCATGAACCCATTTGTATCCTTTGTGCTAAACTAGGTTCTTTATTTGCGAATGTTTATTGTTGAGGTTGCATTATCCCTTGTGCTGGCTTAAACCAGGTTCTTTATCAAATGTTCTTGGTGCTTATTTTACATGGATATTTCATGATTGTCATTTTGTGTTGAATTTAGGTGATCAATGAGGATGATGCTCAAAGGAAATTGGATTTTGGCATATAGCTAATTTCATTTCACTTGAGTGGATCGTGGAGGTTTTAGGTGTTTTGATTGTATTTGTATTGTTAGATTAAAACTTTTTCTTTTGTAGATTAAGTTTCACTGACGTTGGATAACGATGGTTGTACTATTGATTGCATGAATGAAAATTATCTGGCTTTGGGTTTTGGTACATGTTTCTTTAGATTCTTGAAAGGTTATTGATTACCAGTTGTTTTAAATGTTTGGCACTACATATTGGGATGCTTAAGAACGTCGATTATAACATTGGATGTTTGAATGTTAGGACGTATTAAAGCTTCCTGTTAGAAAAAGAAAAAACTGTGTCAGGACGTGATTAGAATGTCCCAATATCACAAATTTAGTGGGATTCTTTGCTTCAATGAAACGCAAATGCGCGTATCGAAAACCTATTGGGACCGTTAGCTGGAGGACGCTATTGTATGTGTCCCAAAAGCCAATGCGTCTGATTCACTTGGACCCTTGTACGACCTTTTTGTTGTAGTGTACCAGGAAGTTTTTCCATGTTGGTTCAGCTTTAAACAATGTGACCACATCTGAAATACTTGGTCTTTGTCACCTGGAAATGATATATACATTGATATATACACAAGGTGTAAATGATTTTTATTCAGGGAAATGATGTATACATTGATACATCTTCTCACTTCAAAATTGCAGATTGCCTAACGATACTCATCAAGTTCAGATGGGTAGGGGTAACGGATCAGATGATGAGTACTCCGTGATCGGTGAGAAAGGTGATCTTGGCTTCATTGACTTTGAGAAATGCAAAGACTCTTGTAGCTATAATCCGGCTGAAGAAAGTGACATAGTTACCATATCTGTACCGTTCCCCTTGGTTGGAGGAAAGCCTCAATCAGGATTGGTTGGAGAGACCATTGTTGATTCGGTCACAATTCACAATAAAACTAATGGGTCAATAGACATTTGGTCAATCAATATTTATGATTCAAAACCTGAGGGCTCATTCACTCTTTCTGTAATGGAACCACCGACTCCGACTTCAGATGCAGAGTGTGCCCAAAGATTCCAGGAGTCATTTTCTCTGGAGGATAGAGTGTTACAGCCAGAACGGGCTCTAACCATTTGGTTGTCGTGTAAACCTAAAGGAATTGGATTGCACACTTCAGCTGTACATTTTAGCGTTGGGGATGAGGTAATCGAACGTGTGGTTTTCATCATGGCTGAAGATAAGATCTCCCAGTCTTTGGCTTCTGGCAGGCCATTTAACCAGGCCAGGAAGAAAAAACAATCAGGTCCTGGTAGAGGTTCGGCAGAGCCATTTGTGGCGTGTCCACGCCCAATTGGGACTCAAAAGCGTTCATCTAATTATAGACTTCCGACATATGCAATCCCAAAGGATATCAGGGACTTGCTAGGGCAGAAGCAAGTTCCTGATGCTATTTATGATGGTTTGACGAGGCAGAACTATGTTTTCTACTTCCATACACTGCTAGCCTTGGAAGAGATCAAAATGGAGGTGTGCTCCACTTTTCTTGCACTAATGAATACGTAACTCTTCTTTTGTGCTCGTTGACATTTTTTTATTTTTGTGCTCTTTGCTTTAGGAGGACATGAATCAATATGATATGGAGTACGTTACGTTGAAGAAAAAGGGGTTCCAGTTTTTGTCCCTTGAGGTTCCTGGGCTTGCAGAGAAGAGGCCTTCTCTTCTTCATGGAGATTGTGTATTTGCTAAACTTTCATCAGATGGGGCAACTAAGAACACTATTTATCAGGTTTATAAATCTTTGTATTAATGCTTTGGCCACACATGAAGTTACTGAGTACGTTCATAGCGTATCACATGGAGACGAGCTTCTAGCTTGATCTTTCCATGTTCTTTTGTAGCTTCTATGTGATTTCCAAATGTAGTCTTCTTGCAACATACACAAACTACGAACTTTATTGTTGGATGCATAATCCATTTCTTTACTTCGAGAAGGCTGAATCTTTTATTGGTTATATGCACAGGGTTTTATCCACCATGTTGAAGCTGAAGAAGTATCTCTGAAGTTTTCGGATGATTTTCATGCAAAACATTGTCCTGGAAATCAATATGATATACAATTCACCTATAATCGAGTTGGTGTTCGGAGGTTATATCAAGCTATTGAAGCTGCATCAGGTTTACAGACTGAAATTCTTTTCCCTGACTTCTGTAAAGAGAGAATAATACATCCAACTCCTATGGTTCCTATGTCTTGTATGCTTAATGAGGAGCAGCTTGGTGCAATACAGATGATCCTTGGATGCAAGGGAGGATCTCCATATGTAATTCATGGTCCTCCAGGTACTGGCAAAACTATTACTGTAGTAGAAGCTATCCTTCAGCTTTACTCTAAAAAAAGGAATTCTCGAACGCTAGTATGCGCACCTTCAAACAGTGCTGCAGACAACATACTTGAGAAGATTCTTAGTGCAAATGGAGCAAACATCCAGGGCAATGACATCTTTAGGCTGAATGCAGTTACACGCTCTCCTGAGGAAGTAGATCCAAAGTACATTGACTATTGCTATCTGGATAATTCTTTTTTCAGTTGCCCCCCATTAAAGAATCTTATGCAGTTTAGAATCGTTGTATCAACATATACAAGTGCTTGCCTTCTTCATGCTGAGGGCATTAGACGAGGTCACTTTTCACACATTTTCTTAGATGAAGCAGGCCAAGCTTCAGAGCCTGAGACAATGGTTCCTATTGCTCACTTTTGTCATGCGAATACAGTTGTCACACTTGCTGGTGACCCTCAGCAGCTAGGTCCTTTAACCTTCTCCAAAATCAGTGAAAATTTTGGACTAGGGAAGTCATATTTGGAAAGACTTTTTGAAAGTGACGTTTATGGCTATGGCAACAGAAACTACATAACCAAACTGGTTAGAAACTATCGATCCCATCCAAAAATTCTTGAACTTCCTTCGAAGTTATTCTATGGGGGGAGCTTGATCCCGTGCAAGAAAAGTGATGAAAGATCTTCAACAGCTTTCTTGGACCTTTTACCAAATGAAGATTTTCCTTTGCTTTTCATTGGTATCCAGGGTTGTGATGAGAGGGAAGGAAATAATCCATCATGGTTTAATAGAGTCGAAGCCAGCAAGGTAGTTGAGATCATTGTTCGTTTGATTGATGACAAGGGGCTCTGCGAGGAAGACATTGGTGTAATAACTCCTTACCGTCAGCAAGTTCTCAAGATAAGGACAGCACTTGACAATTTCAACAAGTTCAATGTCAAGGTTGGTAGTGTTGAGCAATTTCAAGGGCAAGAGAAGGAAGTAATCATCGTGTCTACAGTCCGATCCACAATAAAACACAATGACTTTGATAGGATCCACTATCTTGGATTTTTGAGCAATCCTAAAAGATTCAATGTAGCTATTACCCGAGCAAGATCTTTGCTTATTTTGGTCGGCAATCCACACATCATTTCGGAGGTAATTCTGAAGCATTTTCATTTCATAAATTATTCTGATTCAGGTATTGTGACAGACTATTGAGTTAATTTAAACTCATTTCCTGTTCTTAGATATATCTATTTCTAGACTTTTCATGGGGGGAGCAAAGTTAGTGCTTCCAGGGTTTGATTTTTGTTATTTGAAAGCTCAAAAGAGGAATGATTGATCTAATATAAAATCTATTTAATGACTCATTTCTTCCAGGATGAAAATTGGAACGAGCTTTTGTGGTACTGTGCAGACAATCAATCTTACGAAGGTTGCTTCATGCCTCCCAGGCAAGAGGTTGTAGAAGAAGATCACTCTATCCCAGCATCCTATGATTACGAGGGAGAACAGCTTGGCCAATACCAGCAGACAGATGCAGAATGCTATGCAGATGAGTGGGGAAACAACAATCAGCCTTCTGGAGACCTGGAATGGGGTGACGTGGAGGAGGGTGGAAACAACTACCACCCTTCTGGAGACCTAGAATGGGGTGATGTGGACGGGGGTGGAAACAACCATCAGCCTTCTGGAGACCTGGAATGTGGTGATGTGGACGGAGGAGGAAACAACCCTCAACCTTCTAGAAATGTGGAATGTGCTGATAATTCCTTGAACACGACCGAAAAGATCCCAGAACCAGTTTATGATGAAGCTGAATGGTCTGATGGCTGGAAATGACTTATTCTCATGAACTCATGATCATGTTTTCATATTAAGTGCCTAGCAGAAATTTTAAAACAATTTACATTTTATCTAAGTTTCTCTATTGCAGAAACGTTGGCGTTATGTGTAAGAACTAAGAAGCAGGAACCTGCCATTTTCGCCTGTATAATTACTCAGATGAAGATTTCTTAGTAGTACTTTCAGTGGGATGAATCTTACAGATTCCATTCTACAGTTCCTTCTTTAGACATATTTGCTGCAGTGTAATAGCAATAGCATCTCAGAGTATGCTATCAGAGCAAAAGAAGAGTCTTTTTTCTCAAATCTGTGAGTTCGCTGTTCAGGTTCGAGAGAGTTTCATCCCTGTTAGGTGGTTAATCACATTAGCTAGGCAATTGTCCTAACTGCAACAAGGATTAAGATGATAAGAATAAATAGAAAATGAAAACAAAGTGAGCCCAAAAATTGAATAGAAAAGGAGGCTAAAAATGCAGGATTACAGAATGAATGATATGTTTAAACTTTCATATGATTGCTGTACAAGATCAGGAGTCCCTCCCTACTGTACAAAATTATAACACTCAGCCAGACCAACTTTAGCTTAGCTGGGCTTAGCAGGGCTTAATAAGCTACATACAATCCTGTGAATATGCTAGCAACAACATGACCAAAAAGGCACCATGAAAGGGGAAAGCCAGCTGGATTTGCATCTGCTTTGTTAATACTAAATGTTCTCCATGCTGGGAAGACTTGAAAAGCTGGTGCTGGATGTTCCTCGCGATCAGCATGTCCTTGATTGCTTATATCAGATTGGTTATCAGCATGTCCTCGAGTGCCTGAAGAAGCAGTAGACTCCTGAGTCAAGTTCATCCCAGGAGGCAGCAGAGAACGATTAACTGGACCTGCAACAAAATGAGACAAAGTAAATCAACCCCCTTCAACCCTCTCTATATATGGACCTTTGTGTACTGTTACTGTGTTACCAGTCTACATGTTTAGTAAAACTCAAAAAAACTAGAAGATGAAGCATCAATGGCGCACATAAAGATGCCTAATGCATTTCCACACTGAAAAATCAGGGAACTAAGAACCAGCCCAGTAAAAAGATCATCCAGAAGAAAAGTTCTTATGCTTGTTTTCAATAGAATATCTAATACAGTTACTCAGATCCTTTAACTACCAAAAGTGAATGGCATATGAAAGGAAAAAGTAGGTAGTTAATTTGATTCATTCTGATCAATAGATTACCAGAGATCTGTGGGACTGTGGGTATGGGTGCAGGACCTGTTTCAGAAGAATATTATTAAGCTTAAATCAGTCATAGGCCATAAAAGAGAAGAACAGATTGAAGATTATTGATGGAAGAAAAAGCTCACCTGAAATGCGTGGTTTAGGGCGATCGGAATAATGCTTGACAAAGGAGGCAGAGTATGTACGCCTGAGTAAATTAGTACAAACAATAAATCATCAATAACTTCCCAAGAAAGAAGCAACAAAACTGAGACAGTCAGAAAGTAAGGAAATTAAAACTATAGCAAAGCATTAACCCCTGACAAAATCCACAACCAGAGACATTCATCATGAGTTCTTTGTGAGCTATCTCGATAAAATTCGTATGATTTTTTGGCCATAATCCAGCCACAAGATCTAAGAAAATACAATATACTGATTCTTGGACGTTCTTAATTGGGAAAATTCAAGCTTATTCAGATTTAGGGACTACCACTCCAGTAACATCCATTTAAATGAGGAAAACCTCAAAGAAAGAACAAAAAGAAGAATACCATAAACCCGAAATTGAAATTCCAGTACGTTCCTGAATCCAGAAAGATAATTACCCCCTAATTCACATTAAATTTATAAGAGACACTAAATTCGCGGATTTGAGATTGAGCATGTCAATTTCCGAAAACGTAATGAGTTGAATTGAAGAAATCTCCTTACCGGAACAGAGTGCTTTGATCGAGAAATTAGCCTTGGTTCCGTGGTCAATGACTGGACACCGAGAGGAAAGAGAGAGGATCTTGGTGGAATTGACCGGAAATCCTAGGAGGCTGGGTTTCTGAACGAGGTAACAGAAGCAAACGGCGGTGCCGGAGAGATATGCGGAAGCAACGTCGCCGCAGCAGTGGCGCTAGGGTACAGTAGTCGTGTTGTTTGGAGAAGAGGAAATGTAGGACAGGCAGTTTGAGAAGACCACCAATTCATCGGAACAGTTCGTCGGACCTCCACCTGCTACAGGCGGAGGAGGCGAAACAGTGCCGTTTCTTGGAGGGGGAGGCGGAGGAGGTGAAATAGTTCCGTTTCTTGGAGTTGGAGGTGACGCCTTCGTTCTTGCTCCGGCAACGTTAAGGGCGCATACCAGGAAGGTGACGATGAGGAGCTTGATCGCCATCTCCAAACCAGAATTTCTCGTTTACACTTATTGCAGAAAGCTTCACTACTGTGTGAGTGTGTGTGAGAGAGAAAATGAGAGAGGTTATTCGTATTCTGTTATTATGGCGGTGTTGGTTTGAAAATACATAGGGATGCAAGCGGGAAGAAATTTAGACCCATTTACCAAAAATAGCCTCGTTGTTATCCGCATTTTTCAGATATGAAAATGAAACTTTGTTCTCAATTTGGTACTGCGTGAAATTGTTCGAAACGTTTCTGTAGGCCCCTAAAAGCAATTTTAACATATTAAGTCTGACACGTCCTTTTTATATCAAATTTCGCTCGCATTTTCGTCTTCTGTGGAATTTTGGTTGAATCCATTGGTGCCCAAACCTTTTCATCTCCTTCAATAGTATTTACGGATTCAATTTTCGTCTTTATTTTTCTTGAAGTAATTTCTTTTGGGTAAAAACAGTAAAATTATATTACTTTCACCAAAGGCCCAACATATTTACAAGACCTATCTATTACATTAATTCTGCTTCGCTGAGATTCCAATACTATCTAAGAACGTTATATCATCATTACTCTCTTTTATACAATAAAACTATATTTCCAAGTGACCTCCTTCCTGATACAGCTGAATCTTTCTTAATTAGATTGCTTCTGCTAGCCAAACTTCTGGTGATTTCTCTCAGCCCAAATATGGTACACAGCTGCTACAATGACTGCATACATAGTTTTCTGTTTAATTCTTCTATGCCTCCACAGTTCACACTTTCAACAATCTATTAATTTTGTGATACCTGAAGGCCTGTATGTTCATTTTAAGCTCTAGTCATTCTAGGGATTTTGGATACCTGTAGATCTCTTCCTCCTCATCATATGGCGCATTTGGATGGACAGAAATGACTAAGTTTGGCGCCAACAAAATCCTGACCATGTTAACTCACGGCGTCTCATTCAAATGGAGTTCAATACTCATAGGAACCTACAGAGAAAGCTTAGCATGACCAACAGACGCGCATCATGCTCCTCCAGTACCCCGGCTGCATCTTCACTTGCAATAGATGGCTCCTTCAATCTGGAAAATTTAAGGGCTGCAGGTGCTTGGAAGATTGTCTCCCCTTTCAATGTTGTGTAACAAATTGGCTCTTCTAATATCCAGGCTACTTTCCCGCTTCAAACGGAAGTCCAAACATGTCTTCTACCGGCTCTAATAGACATTATAGATACTTTTTTATATTACAAACTGATTAAAGTTAGCAGATTAGATATTTCGGAAGTTCATAATATTGCATATTATAGGATTCTTTGTAATAGCTTAACTCTCTTATCCTAATCTAATATAGGTATCGTTTCCAAAAAAAAAAAAAAAGGATATCCAAAAAAAAAGTGATCCACACTCTTTTCCTCCACACAATTTACATTCCTTACTGCCATTGAATAATTTTAACTGCTCCAGCTTTCCTGAGTTAGCAGCCTGTTTTTCAATGCTAGCCAAGTGATAACGTAGTGTTTAGGGGTATTATATGAACTCCACACTAGTTTAGCCTCTCTCTATTTCCCTGCGGTTCCCTCAGCCATGCATAACCACCTTTTGCAGTGTATTTTTTTCCTCTCTTTACCACTCCATACCCCATTTTTAAGACCATCTTTCAATCCCTCTTTAACTGTCATTAGCCTCTTCCAGTGACACCTACAATCCAAAGGTGGATTGTAGTCCCAGATTAGTTTGCCCTTCGGATAGTACATATAAACCCATCTAATCCATAGACTTTCTTTTCTACTTGCAACACCTCACAATTGTTTCCCCAGCATTGCCTCATTCCAAACTCCTGAACTCTTAATATGCCCCTTTGCTTCATCTCTTCCCATGCTACCAAGGACCCAGGTTCTTCCAGATTCCTTTTTTTTTTCTCCAAATAAACTCTTTGCAAAACCTTTCTATCTATTGCATTACAGATTTTGGGAGCATAAAGATGCCTGTCTAGTAAGAGTGAAGATTCAAGAGGACTGAATAAACCAACACTATCCTTCCAGGATATAAAATGTGTATAGTAGTCCAATTTCTTTTTTTTTTTCATACCCAATAAAATTTTATAGTAATCTGTAAAATGTGATTTTACCTGATCCCAATCCTCCACTAAGTTCATAATCCTGTTCTGCACCTTTTGTTGCTTCATACATGCATGAACCCACTTCTCCTTCAACCGTTAGACTCTAGAAGTTCATCACAACCTTACTTAGCTCTAGATATTCTTTCGTCACTTCTTTCTCTTTCCCTTGTAAAGCCACATTTACAGTGTACTGTTACAGTTCCTCTTGTATCTTTCCCAACTCCTATTTCTTTCTCTTCTCTTTATGTTCAATATCACTAAAATGCTTCCTGTTAAACACTCTCAACTATTTCTTCAGAACCTTCTATTTTTTCTATCAATTAAAATTGTTTGGTCCGTTCCTCAAAGTTTCCTCTATAGTTGCTTTAAACTCAGGATGCTAAGTCCAGATATTTTGGAATCTGAATTGTTTGCTTCTAATCTTCTAGCTACTACTCTATCTAACTATTTGAGGATTAGGGTCTGATATGCCTGCCTGCATCACCCAAGTTACTGCTTCTGGGTTGCTATCCAACCATTTTTCATTGATCATTGTCTTATCAAGTTTAGATATAATTCTCTTTTCGCCAACTTGTTTATTATTCCAGGTGAATTGGTTACTCCGAGTCTTCAATCCTACTAACTCACAATGCTCAACTACCAACTTGAACATATCTGTCTTTGGCTTGTACCTTTGATCCCTCAAATATTTTCATCTTGATGCATAATGCAGTTAAAGTCACCAAGTACTAGCCAAGCTTATTTTGGGTTGCCTGAATTTGCTATTAACTCATTCCATAATGGTATTCTCCCCTGTGCCAGATGTTCTGCATAAACCACTGTAAGTGCAAAATACCTATTATTAGCATCATGGACTTTACAGCGGATAAGTTGCTCTCCTATCAAAATATTACTCACCTTATATTCTCCTTTCTTCCATATAAGTAGGATTCTTCCTTTTCCTGTACTACTATGGTTACTTACATGGTCAAACTGATGCCATTATATTCCAACAGAGAATGTTACTCATGATCACTAGTCCCTAAATTAGAAGGTCTAGTTATATGAATAGTACTCTTTCAAGCCACCTTATTTCTATCACTATTCCTTAGTTCCATACCTTTGGTTTCCTTCCTTTGCATCACCTATTTACCATCTCTATGCTAACTATTCATAGTCTCAAGGTTATTCTTTGTCCTCTCTTGGTTTCTCAAAACCTACTACTTATCATCTGGCATTTTCTCAATTTGGTTCATTTTTGTCACTGAACTTTTCTCCTTTTCCTCATATTGCTTCTCTTCCACTACTTGATCCATCTGCTGTTTTTGCTTCTGAGACCAAATCTTCACCATTGGCTTTCTACACTGGGTAGTTTCATGACCATATCCGTTGCACTGTGACAATTGGACAACTGCCATTCATACTTCACCTTTTGTTCTTACAGAATACCCAATTCATCTCCAAACCAAATTTTTGTTGGCATTTTCCCCTATATTTCCACTTCTACCAGTACCCTTGCATCTTCTTTGTTCCTTTCCAATGTCATCTCATCCGTCTCAATAGATTTGCCAATTACACTCGTGATTCTACTAAGTGATTTTGTATTTCAGTACTTCAATTGCAGTTTGGGTAATTGAACCCCCCCTATTGGCACCTTTTTTCACATCTTCTAACTTGAACCCATGTTTCACTGACCAATACTTCACTATGAGAGGTCTGTTATCGAAATGAATCACATTTTGCCTCAGAATCTCCTCCTTGATTGATATAGAGTTAAACATCAACACATGTACACCATTATCTATAAGTAATGTTGTATCCACCCCAAATTCTTCTAAGATACCCATTTAGCACATAGATTTCGGGGCGGGGGGATGTTGGCACCTAGGACATAGTACATTAGAGAGGAGCTCCAGTAATCAATTACATCTACATTTTCATCTCTCCTTACCTTAGCTGTAGTCTTATCACTAATTACCAATAGCTCAATGAATTTCAATTTTTGATTCATGACATTCATTTTCTTCAAATCAAAAGTTCCCCCAAGTGTTATTAACACTAGATTCGGTTATGACTTCTCCATTACCACTTTTAGAACCCGAAGCTTCCTCTACTTGAACAATCTTTTGGTTACATAATTATGCTACCCCTAGAGATTTCTCATCACTCACAATCGAAGAAAAATTAGGGCTTTTTGCATGGTTCGTTGAAGGTAGTTGTATACTTATTGGGCTCCGCAAATGCGTGTTATTGAATCTCCCAAATGTTGAGGTACAAACTGAAAATTTGACTAATTAGAGTTCCTGTTTGGTGTCAAATTAGAGCTCGACCCCATGGAATGACTTGGATTCCTTCCCTATTCTCGAAGTTTTCTAGATGGCATCCTCTATTGCCTGAGAGGGGGTGGGTGGGTGAAACTCCCCTTACCATTCTCACGAAGATGACCTTGTTTGAAGCTAGCAATTAGACATTTAGTTTTGTATCACATTCGTATTAGACTAGATGAGACTTTTAAGTTTGTAATAGTAATTAGGCATGGAGCTGTTTTTGGTCTATGGATGATTATCTTAAAACATAAAAAATAAAATAACATAAAAAGAAAAAGAACTAAACAGGGTATTCAACTTAAGCCCTTTATGTGGTTGAATACTTATGAATGATATAGGGCCATATGAAAATTCAATAGTATTAACTCACGAATCCTTCAATGTTTGCTTTTTTAGGAGAATCTAGGGCGGTACCTGGCGGAAAAATCCCGATTTTATTGATTGAAAAGAAAAAATACAAAAGACAGTGCTTAAGACTTACCCAATAGAAAAAGAACTCGTCTTACAAAAGTTTTTCTTAAAAACTCTATGACGGTTTTTTAAAAAATTATAGCTATGAACTGTCTTACAAAGATTGTTTAAAGTTAAAACAATGAATAGATTAACAAAGACTACGCAAAGTCCCAGATCAGTTCACATTAAAATTTAAAAAACTATCATAAAAAATGTATATATAATCTTTTGATTTCTTTAAAAATTTATTTTTTACTTAAATAAGGAAAACCATGTTGATCGATGATCAAAAGACCTTTTACCTGTCTCGTAAGATCACTTATCTTCTCAAATACCTTCGATTCTCCAGAAGATGCTAGACGTGCTAGATTGTCCACCACAGCATTTGTTTCACGATAAAAGTGAACTATTTTAAAGAGACGCATGCATATTAAAGATTTCAAGTGTAGGAACTACCTATAGTTTTAATTTCAGTTTTAAAATCCGAAATTACACTAAGCTAAAGGTTGATAAACAAATCAAACTAATTCGGATACTCTCAATGTTTGTGTTAGTCAAACTCACTATGTTTTTATGACAATGAATCAAAATGGAGCTGGTTATTACATGGTGACTAGTTTTAATTTGGTTCTAGAGACAAATCGAATTAGTACCACTTTTAGAATCGATTTGCTGGATTATGATATCTCTATTAGTCTTCCTACTTGACTACTCTCAATTGGCCATAAACCATTTGATCGATATCAATTTTTTCCCACAATAAGCATGAGCGATTAGGTGAATTTGGATGACAGGGGGAGCAAGATTGAACCTAGAAGATATCGGCTATGATAGCTAATCAATCCATTTGTACTCATTTGAGGAAATGTTATAAATATGAACATTTCTCGTTACTTTGTGAATAATGAAACAAAAAATTTTCTGACAATAAAATTTAGCGACATATTAAACACATTAATATGATATGTACATATAATAATGTGGTAATTAGTTCCTCATTTGTAAGTATTTTTAACTATTTTCGATCTGTTGCAACTATCGACCAGCTTTATTATCCAACATCCAATTCAATAACACGCCTCATGATTCATTACTTTCCTTCTAAATCATAATCACCCACCTAGCCCTTGAGTCGAGAACCATGGCACTTGAACTTCTATATCTCCGAGTTCTTTGACTTCACCTCTGAAATCGAAAAGACAATCTCTATACTTGTAGTCTCAGACTCAGCAAGAAGATTAGTCTTGACTACAATTATGAAATCTACAAGTTGTTTGATTGTTAAGATATTTTTATAATTTAGTTGATCACTAGTTCTCTGATCTAACTGCTTGTTTGACAAACCAAATTACATTAGTAAGGAACTCAAGAGAGTTGGGAAAAATGCTATATTTATATGATACCTAACCTGATGAGTATCATCCATACTTTGAGAGAAGATAGAAAACAATTCCTAATTATATTATATAGTTTATGTTTCCCTTCACTACAAGGCAAAGACTAAGACTGACTATAGTCGAATAATGTGTCATATACACTCCAAACATTTTTTAAAAAAATTTTCATTATACAATGAATGGCACCAACATTTATGTTCTTGATCAATATCCAGTTCATCTTGTTTTGCGTGAGGCTATTATAGGAACATTCATTGGGATTCAAGAGCAATATTTGGAAATTATGTTATTGAATAAAGAATATTCAATGATTTTGTGACACTTGGGTGGAATTGGATGCTTGTGTTGTCGGTTTTATAATAGCACATGAATCCCGGATATGCATAGGGATTATGATTAATATGATCTTCTAGTACGCTCTACTATCCAACTATATCTAAATTGAGTGGATAAATTAACTAAACCACCTTCGCATTACAGTAATGGACTTGCTAAAATTTTTCTATGTTTAATCCCAAATAGTATCAATGAAGATATAAGCTAATTTAGTAAAAGCTATGCACAATACTTTTTTCTGAATGGCTTTATGCAGTTCACAAAATTACTCACCTGCAGTTCATTTGGACATTTTTGTCTCTGGAATGTAATTTTCAAAATTTGAAACTTTCAACTCTCAAAAATCTCAGATCTACATGTGAGTAATTGAAAATCTTGGCTAAAAACAACTCCGGAAAGCCAATTTTTAATTGAAAATCTTGGCCGAAAACAACTCTGGAAAGTCAATTTCGGCCAAAATTGGCTTGTAAAATAATTTTTTTGAAAAAATCGAATAGAAGTGCAAAAATGGGGCCGACTACCCCTTACGAGAAAGCCGGAAGCAACCGGCTTCCAAGTCTCCTTCATAAAAAGGAGCCGGCAGCAGGTGGCTCCTTCCCCCTCGGAAATCGGATTGCTCCTGGTTTCCTCCTACCGCCGGCTACCCGTTTTTTGCACTGTTTTTGTTTTTTTTTTTTAATTTATTTTTCAAGCCAATTTTGGCCAAAACGGAGTTGTTTTCGGCCAAAAAATTTTCAATTATTCACATGTAGATCTGATTTTTTTGAGAGTTGGAAGTTTGAAAGTTTGAAAATTACGTTTCAAGGACAAAAATATCCAGATGAACTGAAGGTACCCCATACTTTTTTTAAGAGATAAATTTGACTAAATAAAAGGTTTGTAACACTCTTCGGTAGATAAATTTTAATATTTCAAACCAATAAATCTTTTGAAATACTTAAACTAATCCAACAATCCCCCGCATATTTCAAAAGCATTTAATGAGTAAAATTGCTGGTGGATTTCAGTGGATGCAATGCAATATGATTCACTGAACTATTGGTAACAAATAATATTTCTATGAACCACAATTACTTTTATAAATTAGAAATTCTATTAATCACGTTGCAACTCAATGAATTTTGTTATTCATGTGTTTTTACAGCAATAGTCCATATGCGCACCTAGTTATTCGTGAGAGCATAAAATTTGGCCAAAAATTAGGAGTTGCCTGACTCAACTCTTACATAGGTTAATTTATAAAGTGTATATTATTTTTTTCCCATAGAGAATATGAACGGATTAAGAATTTTAAAGTCAAATCACAATAAATATATAAATAGTATTCTACGCACACATAATAATAGAATTTTAACTCAAAGTGGGTTCAGTGTCAATATAGACTTAGTATCACCCATACGGACCTAATTTGTGGAATCTCCAACCGCATGTGTTGGGTTATTATCTTTAAGTTTCTCATAACTGAAATTCGATAAATTAAGTTTTCTTCTCTTATATTCAATTACTGAATTGGCCAAAATTCACAAGCATATACACAATATCTAAACAATTATTTCATACTTTTGGATCTCCATAGTGAGTATCAATTGTGAAAAATACTTTTATGAAGACACAAGACCCAATATCCTTTGTTAAAGGGGCATCAACTAGAATTTTGTTAAACATCTTATCCCCTAAATCGGCAAACAATTATAGTTTTGGACTAAACAATTATAAAACAAATGATTATAGTTTTGGTGAAACAAAATAGTTGTAGTTTTTTTTTTTAAAGTGATTTAGTTTCTTGCTAGTCATATACAAGACGGTGGAGAAGTACGGAACGAAAGATTATAGCAGTTCTATTCTGGTGGTGAATTTAAGATTCACTTCATATTCATTGTTACAGTTGTCGTATTTTCTTTATGCCCTTATGTATGTTGTATTTTTATACAGTTGAGTTTAACCTTTTTATCAGTCACTGCAACTATGCCCTAATACAGCTCGCTCAATAAGAAGTGAAATGGGTGATGGCACTTGCTAGAGTGCTCTAAATTGGGAGTTACATGCTCTATTCAACCGAGCTCGTCGAAGAGGAAGAAAACAATATCATTCTTAATATTTTCAATTTCTTCCCGTGGTACCTCCCCATCTTTGTTGCACACAATTATCTAGTTATTTGATTGTATGAGTGATCTCGTATTTGTGGTTGAACTTGATGTTACTACATTCTCATCAAAGGTGAATACATAATTGCCAGAGAATGTATCTCATTCGAATCAAAGATATGATTCACATCACCAAAATCTTCACAGACAGTGAAAAGTCCAATATATATGATCCATAATTAATGATTCTTTTGGTCAAATTAATTAATCATTTATCTTAAATATTTCATTTGTCTAGCTATAACAAACCATCTCATGTTTGGATTATAAGTACATCCATTCATTATACAACACACTTAATAATTTGAGCATGGTTATATTGCAACGACTGGGTTACCATAATTTTTTCTAATAGACTGTTAGTGTCGTAAAAATTTCTTATACGTGTCACATCATAATTATTTTCACATATTTTTCTTTTGAAACATTATTTTGTCACTTCTTATAGTAAATTCTGACATTGAGCACCAATTTTGTTTTACCCGAAGTTTCCATATTTTAAAAAAAATAGATGATAAAATATGTTTAATATTATTTAGAAAATTTAAACTAGTACAAAAAATAAACATTCATTCCACATATAAGTACAATCACACAGCCATAATTGATACATTTAGTGCAAACACATTTGCTCCCTTTTGCATGAGAGAATCCAACTTTATTAAAAAATTATCTAACTTCTCATGTTATTGTTTTAGAGTTTGTTTAAGACTATAAACAAAAATTTGAGAATTATAATTTTTATTTATTTTACGAAAACCACATATCCTCCAGGTTAGATAAGATAAACTTCATCCCCCTAAATCATCATTTAAAAAGTTGGTTTCTATAACCATCGGATATATGAAAAAATTTGGAATATAAACTAAAGTAAATTAGGGATTTGCGATCGGTTTGGGATTTCGCATCTTGCATAATCTTTAAGGTTTTTGCGATTTGCATCAATTTTTTATTCAACTATTATCGGTTAGTTTTCTATATATATTAATTTTTACCATGATTCTTTCAGAGACAGATTCCTCACAAATAATAGGTGGTTGGAATGGGGGAGATGGCATATCATACAAAGCGGTTTTTCTGCCTCCTATTATAGGAATAACAAGATCTCCGAGTGGATTTTTTTTCGCTGTGAAAGAAGTTTCTTATTACATGTTTCGTGATGCAAAGCAAAGAATTTTGGAGCTTCAAAGGGAATGTGTAATTCTAAGAGAACTAAAGCATTCACATATTGTAGAATTTGACGGGTACCAAAAGGCTAAATCTTCTGATTATTTGTTCCATGAACTCGTGTTTCCAGGATCATTGTGGAGACTATCAAAAGATTGTGGATTGACGAGGAACTTGCCTTCTACATCAGACAAGTCCTCTTTGCTCTCAAGTATATCCATGAGCAGGGCCTTGTGCACGGGGATTTAAATGGTGATACCATCCTGGTGACCAATCTGGCTGCATGGAAATTACGGCTTTGGCAAGGTGAGCCAAAGTGGTGCTCTTATTGGAACCCCCCAGCTTTTACCTCCTGAGGCTAAGTCTCTTATTGGAAACCCTCAGATTTTACCTCTAGAGTCTGAGTCTACTAAGGGGAAATTGACCCCAAAATTGGACATTTAGTTTCTCGGCAGTACTGTGTCCACATTTGTCTGTGATAACCTGGAAAGAATTGTTGCAGGTAGAATTGTCCCAGGTACACCGAAGTGTTTAAATAACAATCATGATCAAAGGTCGAGTGCTAGTGAGCTTTTAGCTCATCCTTTTACTACCCAGGTTACTCGGACTTTCAGATGTCATCAGTTCGATTAACATGAGGTACCAGATGAGCTTAGAAGAGAAGGTCTTTATTACAGGGACAAGCTGAAGTGCAGAGTCAAAACCTCCCATTTTCCTTTCGTAGCTGTGCAGTTACTTAAAATTCATATTCTCATTTTTCGTATAGTCTTCATTTTTGCCTCTACCTTTTGTACATACTAGAGTTGTTTCAAAAGAAAGGGATAAGAGCAGAGGATATAGTTGTATCCACAATTCAGAAAATATTCAGTTGTAAAGACTCAATACTACTATTCAAATTTGTTTCTAAAAACTAAAACAAAAGTAAATATCATTCAAAGTATTCTTCAAGGTTTGAAATATTGTGATCATGATGGCTTACCGAATGTTACAGTTCAATGTGATAGTAAAGTATCTATTGAGTTTTAAAAGAAAGGGAAGGGTTTCCCTTGGAAATATCTAGATACTTTCATGGAAAATTCGTCAATCATCCAAAGGAAATATCAGATAGCTCATGTTTACAGATAAATAAACACAGTTGTTGATACTCTAGCAAAAATGGGATCAGATGGAATAGAGATGAGCTTTGACTCTCTCATGTCACTTCCTAATAAGGTTTGTGGCTTATTAAATCTAGACCAAATGTCAACTCCATATTTACAATTTAAATAGACATTTTAGGATGTATAGAACTAGATCTTCATTGTAATAGATATAGATTTATTATTTAATAAATCTTGACAAACTTGTCATGTGATTTGTAGAAAATCTTAATAAGATAGTTTTTAGCTGTAGACTGAAAAAATGCAAAGGTCAGGGAATTATAGTGAATCTTTGTGAGACAGTTTCTTAGTGTGAAAATGCAGGAACCGTAATGGAGGTTTTAGAAAAACTTTTGTGAGACGGTTTCTTTTCGATTAGGTAAGTCTTAAGCACTACCTTTTGTACTTTTCTTTTAATATTAATAAAATCGAGATCCTCCTGCCAGGTATCACCATGGATTTCCTTTAAATATATATATATATATATTTATTTATATTGCAGCACTTAAAATGTTAAACAAGACATTTGCACTGGTCTATTTTTGGTGAAAAGTGGACCAAAGAATAACAAGGATATCTACTGATCCTTACAAAAAACTTTTAAGTTGGGTCATTCATATGCACAAAACGACTTGTTTTAATGGCACTAGCTCAGAATTTCAGTATTCAGAGTTTAATACATTGTTTCTTTTTTTTTTCAAAAATTAAAATAAGAAAGCCCACATGATGGTAATAATTTATCTTATGAGTTTTTGATTAATCAAGTTTAATCTCATGTTTTGAATTTGTTAATCATCCACAAGTTGAAAGCAGCAACCCTAGCTGAGAAAGTAGAATTTGAAGTCATATTTAATGTCAAAGTGTTGAAGCCACAAAGTTGACAAGTGATGGCATTGAGATGGGAGCATCCCAACAGAGGTGAGACGGTTTTAAATACTGATGGTTCGACACTGAGGCAGGTGAAGCGGGATGGGGATACGTAATAAGAGGAGAGAAGGGAGGTTTTATTCAAGTGGAATGTAAATATATGGGTTTAGCAATGAGTCTTGAAGCAGAATTAGCGGGCATTTGCTAAGGACTCAGAGCTTGTTAAAATAGAAGGATAAGGAGCATAACAGTCCAGACAGATAATAAATCAATTGTCAATATCCTTCAACAAGGTAAGAATTTCCTTTGAAAATACAATATATATTTCAGGAATATTCGCAACTTGTTAGACAGATTACATTCAAGAATTGTCCACATCTATCAGGTAGTGAATTGTATTGAGGATGTATTAGCAAAAGACGCCTCAAGTGGAGCCATCAAGCAATATACCTCACATATCTCTCTTCCAACAACCTTGAGAGGAAAATTGTTCTTGGACAAGAATGTTTTTCCTTATTTAAGGATTAGATAGGTTTTGAATAATGTAAGCATTAGAGATGTTATGGGATTTATGTTTAAATCTTTGTAAGACATTCTCTTAGATTAATTATATTATTTTCCAAAAAAGAACTATCAGGGATATATAGAAAATCGTGTAAGATAGTTCATAGCTATAGTTTGTTCAGAGCCATCATGGAGTTTTTAGAAAAACTTTTGTACGATGGTATCTTTTGATTTGGGTAAGTCATAAGCACTGCCTTTTGTACTCTTTTACTTTAAATTAATAAAATCGGGGTCCTCCCACCAGGTATCGCCCTGGATTTCCCTAACCAAAAAAAAAAATGCCCACATAATCCATTTAACCAAAAATTAACATTAGATGGTAATTCAACACTCAGAAATTACAGTCATTTAAAAAATTGTTTTGGTCCATTCCACACACCTATTCACCAATCTTCCTTTACCCTAACCATGTTTGATAGCAATCTTGTAGACGAACCAAATTTCATTAATGGAACCATCAACAAGAAAATATAAAAAGATTGTTTAAAAGTGAAACTCTAAAGAGTACGAAATATCACAAATAAACTAGACCGTTTTGATAGAAATCCACTTCCTTATGAACTCAAACAAAAGATCATAAACACAAAATCCAAATAACTATTCGGATTAAATGTAATCAGAATATGATGAAACCCCTCAATATTATCGAACAATCACCCATATAATTGACGACACATACAAAGAGCAAATCGCTTACTCAAGTACAAACAAACCAATCGAATATACTACTATATTGGATAAGACATAACCAAGGTAATAAGCAAAAAAAAAAAGCACATAATTCATCATGTTATTTCCAAGCAAACTCATCTATATCAATAGATAAACCAACAAGGTTTTCCTACAACCTAAAGTCATAAAAAAAATAGAATAGCTAAGCAATCAAACATGCTCAACCTATCGACTATCATAACAAAAGATGATAAGAAAATTAGTTTTAAAACAATTAAAATCATGCAATATGGTCAACATGATAAAACGGTTTACTCTAAGAACCAAGTCCTGTTAGGCTCTAAGAAAGAAAGAATTGACTAACTGTCCAACTCCTTCAAAACAACGAGAAACGCTCATTGTTGTGAAAACCATCCACTGATGATTTTTCATTAAAAACCATAACGGTTACACGTTTTTCGATCTATCTTGACACTCTTTGGAAGAGAATTTGGCCACCTATTTATAGGCAAGTTTTTCTTGTTCTCCAAGACTTAAATCCTAAAAGGCTAAAGAAAAGGCCACTTACCTTTCTCTACTACTCGATCCATCACATAGGAAGGATAGACGTAGCCAATTTTTACTCAAACTCATACTTCTTTTAATGGCAAAAGACTCAAATACCTTTAATAAAATAATACCCTAGGGCCGGCCAAACAATGGCTTCTTAAACCCTAATTTACTTAACTCAATAAATAGAATTTCATTTATTTACGGACTCAATAAAATAGTAAATATTTAAAATACTCCCATGCAGCTCTCTCTTTCTCTTTTGGCGCGCACGGCTTTAATTCAAATCTTCAAGCTCCAATGATGTCTTCTACACATTTGAATGTGCATCTTCAATGTGTTCATGATGCTTGTTCTTTGGAACAAACTCACATGCATCGATCTCAACTATATCACTTGAATTTCCATCACTTGAATCATCCCAATTGTTAGCAAAGTCATCACTTGACTCTTTTGACACTTGATCTAGATTAAATGACTCTTCGCCTTTATTATTGCTTCCTCTAGAAGGTTGAAGAGAAAATTACTTCTTAGAAGGCCAACTTCTCACGGAAAACTTTCTTCTAGATTTGAAAGGAAACAATCTCGGTCCTCCAATTCACAAGAATGCATTTTGCTCTTTCATTTGGTTTGAACTTCAATGGGAAGCCCTATGATTCTCTTCATCCTCCCCTTCTTGAAAAGGATTCATTCTCAAATCACGAGTTTCACTAGTACCTACAAAATGAACATACAATAAATCATGGTTAGTGTTGAGGGATCCTCCTACACCACCACTCAATTCACCTTCCACCAATATTCCACCATTTTTAGTGACAAGTACGTATTCACTTGGCAAACTTCATTTTCAATTGAACATCTCCTTAGCATGATACTCTCACTTTCCCATGGTGATAATGATCTTAACTCTATCAAGATAAGAGAAAATATTCATTCCTCCAACAAAGACCATCCCCATCTTTCTAATCCACGGTTTACCCAAAATCACATCACACGTCATCATGGTACCACATCTAGTATCTCAGACGTCTCAAGGTCTCCAATGCGAAGAACCACCCTTGCACTTTGAGTAAAACTTATCTCCATTCCACAATGCAACCAATGCAGCTTGTATGGTTCATTCAAGTCACTCACCTCCACGCGACTAACTTCCACAAACGCTTCACCTATGTAATTGACATTACTACCTCTATCAATAGCAACAATCAAATTATTCACCCAGTCTATCTCACCAATAGTCCGAAAGACATGATCTTCATTCGATTCTACACTAGGTTGAGTGTAACGCATCGCAACTCCTTGTTCCCTCAAGGATTCCATATTTCTCTTCAAAACAGCCCTATTTCTTTGCCCTTCCAACCTTACAGCCATTTGAAAAGTACTATACAAATCAACTTCATCCATGATAGAAGTTTCATGTTTGTGCCATGAATTCAAGCCATAAAAAAACCTCGCGGTTATCACTTCATTCAACTCATGGTTGTCACTATTCAAACACAACTCTTCAAATCTTCCAATATATGTTTCTTTTTTTGTTCACTCTCGCTCAACGTTAGAAATGAGGAATGGATTTGATTGATGAAATTTATAACTGTGTGTGTAATTGGGTTGTGCATAGTAGCTTTTATCTTTAGGCATCTAGCAATAGTTGTGTAGTAATGTTTCATCAGGCTTGAAGTATTCGTCTTTGGACATTTCTATTTCTGCTTGATCTGAAGTTTTCACTGCCTCCTCCATATATAATGTGGTTGAAGGATTTAATTAGAATTTCAGTGCTACTTAGTAGAGGAGATTGGTCAGTCTTGATCACTGAAATAGTGAAACTAGCCACCGGATAAAGTTCATATGGAAATTGCAAATAATGATTATCTTGTGGATTTTTTACTCCTACTTGTTCCTATTAACATGCAAACTCCATCAATGGTGTTTGTTGACGTTTAGTATAGCTTTGATCTTCCATATGTGGGGTGCATTAAATCAGATCTGGTGGTTGTAAATTATTTTTATTTGCTGGTTCATAACATCATTTTTCGGCCTCACATTGAGACGAGGAGCCGTTTGCTTGTCTTGTTTGCTAGTGTAAAGTGTGCTTTGTACTCCCTAATTTGGTTTTGGTAGTTTTAGCATTTTATTAAATGGTCATTTTTTCGTATGTTTGCTAGCCCCTAAGTAGTTTTTGGTAGTTTTAGCATTGCTTTAAATGGTCATAATTTCATATGTTTTCAATAAACCACTTGTATGTTGTGCAGAAAATCTCTAGCGCATCTAAATTCAAGGATAAACCATTACCCCACTTTGATTCATTGACTGATTTGTTCGGGTCTCAGACTACTAACATGTCGCATGGGGGCACATCGCCATATAGACCAGTTGCCTCTGTGGATGACACTGGTACGGATAATGACAGTCCCATAATTGAAAAGTCTCGGGAAAAAAGGCCCAAGGATGGGGAACCATCAACAGTAGACTCTTGGGGTACTAAAAAGAGTTGGAAAGCTGAACCTAGTATTCAGAGTACGTTGAACTTGTTTAATCGAGTTCAAACGATGAAGGAGGAGCAGCTAACAAGCAAGGTGGAGTCTCCTCATGAAGCAAATAAGGCTTTGTACGGCATGAAACCACTCTTCTGGAAAGCTTTTGATGAGATTAATACATCAAGACATAGGGTATTGACTTTTTTGGCATTGAGGCCTGAGGAGAGGAACGATTGGATTCAGCATCTTCCGTGAGAGTTGTTCAGTGTACTGTTTTCTGGCTGGTTTTTAACCTATTTATTTCTTCGTGGTTGTAACAGACATTCTTTTTATTTTAGTATGTGAGCATTTTTTGTACGAACATTTTAATCCTTTGGTTGTACTTGAACATTTATTTGTATGAGTGTATTTCTACATTTTTAAGTACGTAAGAAATTGGTGTACAAACATTATTCTCTGGTTTGTATTGTGTGAGCAAATGTATATACTGAATCTTTATTCCATTGTTGCATTTGAATGTTTAGTACAAGTTTATGTGTGATTGAAAGCATTTTAATCCCTACTATGTTTACATTCCATTTTGTATGAAATTGGAATCGTTCACACAATCAATATATATTGGCATAAGGGATGTTCTTGCCTAAAAATTTGAGGGAAACACGCACACAAATGGGCAGCGATGTACACCTGGTTTCATTTTTTGGGAAAATTGGGAAAAAAATAGAAAACTTCTGTACACGTGAAAATGGGGCAGGAACTAAAAATTTGAGGTAAGGTGTACCCTTATAAATATCTAACCAATGTATATATGGATCACATATTCTTTTGTGCATCCATTTATAAACACATTGGTCTGGAACCAAAGATGGATGTCATTTTTGGGTTTGCGTTTCTCCTACCAACGGGTAATCTTCCCTTATTCTTTCCTTCTATATTTATAGTCTAATTTATTTTATTTTTTTTTTTGGCCTCTATGCATATAGTGATTATTTTTATAGTGATTGTCTTTATATGGTAGTATTCTTAGGTGTTTTGCCGTTGAATCATTTGGTGAAATCTTTTCGTTTCGAACGGGTTTGGGTTCGGCCAAATTAACTTATGTAGAACCCATTTGATTTTTTTTGGCTTATACAGTTTATGTAAAATCAATTTGTTTTTTTAACATATTTTCATTGGTTATGAATTGTTTCCACATTTAAGTAATTTTTGGGACGCATTGTGCTTACTGCAATAATACCTCACATGCACTAGTCATTGGAAAAATAGCACATTTTTTTCCTCAAATAGACTGCCAATTTTTATAGCTCCTAAGTTATATTTATGTACAAAAATGGACAACTTTTTTGGATATGATGCCACAATAATGTAAAATAGTCCAATTCCAATCGGGAATAAAATTTCCCTCTACAACATTTGTCTTTTCGTACCACCTTTTGTAGAGTAATCTTCGATTGTGGATTATCGATGTCACTGCTCCTTGTGTAGTTCGTATTTGTCACCGTAAATTATACCATTAATCCCTGTATTGATTATTAGGGTTATTACCGCATTATTTCATTAAACGTGGTGCAGTATAAACATGAGTGGTTCTGGTCCATCTAGATACCGAAATAACAGTGAAGAAGATGAAAAGAACAACTCATCAAACCATGTTTACTCTGATCTTGATGATCTCTCAGATATATTGATGCTACAATTCCTCCAACAGTACCAACAACAAGGATTGAATAGCCAATACTTCGAGCCTCCGTTGATGGTGCACAATACACGCAACTAGTGATCAACGATTGAGATCCAAACAGAATTTATCACGTGACTAGATTATATCATGCGTTGTATTCTGCATCGCACAAATGCCTTCTAGAAAATCGGTTATGGGTGAAAAATTCAAACACAAAAGTTCATATCGATGAAGTTTTGTTCATCTTTTTGTATACTATTGCAGGCAACGAAACAGTTCGAAATACACATGAAAGATTTGAGCGGTCGTTCGAGATGGTTAGCCAAACCGTAAGGAAAATGGCATTGATAATTGCTGCATTTGACCAACAAATTATTCGCCCACGATTCCAAAATGCAACCTGTCCAATGATAGCACGGCAGCCTACTCTACATCCATACTTTCAGGTACTACATATTTGCTTACATTATTTATTCTACTTGGAGTGAACATCATTACATGTCCGATATCATAACATAAGAGTATAATACAATACAGAAATGCCCTGTACATTTTTTTCTTTGGTCGATATGCAGTATGTTTGTTGATGCATTGATGATACACATGTATGAGTATGTTAAGTAACGTCTAGATTTGTTGTTGATACAAGGACTTTGTCGGCGCTATTTATGGGGTTCACATTGACGTATGGGTTAAAACATATCAGCAAACTGCATATCGTAATAGATATGGGAAGATAACGCAAAACGTGATGGTGGTTGTTGACCATGATAGACGCTTTACTTTCATATACGTAGGTATGGAAGGTAGCGCACATGATGCAGCTGTGTTTCAAAATGCAGTCACAAGACCGGAATTAGGTTTTCCATTCCCTCTGCTACAAAAGTAATATGCGGTTGATTCAGCGTACAAAAACATTCCATGATTTTTACCTCCCTACAAAAATCATCCGTACCACATTGCAGAGCATCTAGGAGGCAATGCTAAAGATTTTTTTAATCAGAGACATGCTTCTGTCAGAAATTGTTGTTGAGAGATCGTTCCGCGTCCTAAAAAATAGATTTCATTTGTTGTTGGGTCCAACGTTTCGATGGAACATTGAGACACAGAGGGATTATGTAATGGCATGTTGTGTTTTGCACAACATAATGAGAATTCATAACCCTACGAGTGGTGATGAGGACGATGACATTGTTTTCACAGCGCAAGAAGATGAAGATAATGTTTTTTATCAATATCAACCACTTGACCAGACAACTCAAGGGATGCGGTTGTGGAGTAACTTTCGGGATAATCTAGCACAGTTTATGCGGGATAGTCGACACACAAGAAGTAATGTCATGAGTTGTGACTATGTCTCTTTTGTAACAAAGTATCGTCATTCTGGTGAGCTAAACAATTTAGGAACTATGTTTACTTTATGAAGTGTGACTATTTCTATTTTTTCCATTTGCGATATGCACCACCATTTGTAAAATACTGCATCCATTGAACTCCCGAGAATTTAACCCACGTATTTCTCATTTATTTTTCTTTAGGAAAATTACGATGAGTAGCAATAAGTAAAATATAAGAATTCAAATAATAAAGATGCATTTTGCGAAGTTCAAATTCATTGTGTAGATGCAAGGAAGTTCCACCAGAGCCATTGGTAACCATTGTTCGTATATTAGATTTTAATGGAGTGAAATTTGTTAAGGTGTATACAATCAAAGTGGTCCGGGTATATTACTATCTAAGATGGTTCGGGTAAATTTCCCCGGGTACATTTCCATTGCATTTTAGATGGTTCACTCTGCTTATGATTCGTTCCAACTTCTCAGTGCTTTAGCCAATTAAGATTGATGCAATCAAATCCTATGGCTGGAAATTAATGCTAGCTTGTTCAGATAGATATCTCAGAATCTACAGCCCGGAATCCTCTGCATCTTCCTCTGATCGATGTCCGACTTCCCCTGATTATCACCATCCTCAGGAGCTGAAAGCAGGAAGCTGCAACACTTTACACGGGACTAAAAGCATACCACACGAGCAAATGAAATTATATACAAAAGCTAGGAGTTGTGCGCACTAAGTGGCCAATACTGTATCTCTTTCACCGTCGTCGTTAGTTCAAATAAATTCTCAAGCGGAGTATAAAAAAATAAGGCCGCAGGCGAGAGGACGTCATCACATCAGAAAACCAATGGCTGATAAAGTCCATGGCTGATCAAGAGTTTCTCATCTCACACGATTAGATGAGCAAAAAGTGGCAGAAACAGAGTCAGGATTAGGAGGTCTTATTGTTCGCCAATTTAAATATTAATTGAATCAATATATAATGATCCATACCACATCAACCACCAAAGTAACTAGGGAAATGATATGTATCAAATCGAATCAAATTAATAACTACCTTTGCGGCCGGGTAGATTACAAAGAAAATAAAAGAAAGAAAGACAAGAGAAGCTAAATTATAAATCATCAACCCATTTAAATCGATGCTTTGCTTCTATATATGGCGGAGGAGAAGGGCTGCAACAAGAAGATGACAGGGGACATTCTTTAATCTGGCTGAAGTTTTTTTGGGCTCTCTCACCTTCTTGATTTTGAACGGAAGATTCGAACCTATTTTTGTGGATGTGAGGTGAAAGTGTGATGAATTTTCTGTTAGTCGTAATTTTTTGGGGAATCAAGAATCAAGAGAAAAAAATAATTATTATTGACCCGGACGGTGTTGGTTACATTTGCGGTTTGTGTTTGACGCGGCGGCGCCGACCAGATTGTGTAAGGGGTAAAGGGATCTGAGAATTATCCCAAAAAAAATGTCAAAAGTAGTGCTGCCCATACAACTTTTTTCCAAAAAAAAAACCACCCAGACAACTTTTCTTATTATCCATACAACTTTTTTAACTTTCTTTTAAAATAACTTCTAAAACACTTTTTAGTTTCAAAAGAAGAACAAAAACAAAAATGAAAACCAAGACGCTAATCATACAAGACCTTAGTTTCCTGCCGAAACCTTCTGTTATTTCTTTCTCTCCAAACATAGTAAACACAAGCTGCTATAACTCTACATGCCAATTTCCTCTTCCACTTCTGGTGCTTAAGACCATGTTGTATTCCAATATTTGGAACCAAACAACATTATTGGATTATTCGAATCCTTGATTATTCGAATCCAATCTATCATGATTCAAATTTGTCTCCTAATCTGTTTCCTGATGAGGAAACAAACGGCTCCTTAGACTAATTTATTCTTCTCTTTTCTTTTCTTTTTTTCTTTTTTGGTGAGTTTATAAGGACTAGATGATGAGCAAAGCATAAGGGGGAATATATTTGGTGTTCATATCAAAAGTCAATGGCAATCCAAGAAGGGTCCAAGAAATTAGTTGGTAAATTAATAGGAAATGTAGTTAAGATTACAAAAATGATTTTTTAATATATAGTTGGATACTTTTGTTGTATAATGATTCAATATATTTTGAACAATGATTTAAATCACTTACCAATAAATGGATTATTTAACAAAAAAAAATGGACATTTGTGATTGTATATCAATACACAATTTCTCAAGACAATAAAAATGACTTTATAGATTCCATATTATGGCACATTATAGTGTCTTAATAAAGCTAAACATTATCCTTGGAGGTACCACTTCCAACTGTCTCAAATAAAAAGGATTTTGAACCGCACTGGATTTACTATCCAGCATATCTTCCGAGAAATAAATGCACTAGCAGATGGACTTTCAAAGCAAGGTTCAAAAGGACAATCTACAAAATATGAAAGCTCATCCAGTCTCCCAAACCATTTGAGAGGTATTTTCTTCCTTGATCAAATATCTTATCCATATCTTAGAATAAGGTAGATAGAATAGAGATAAGAGTTGTCATGGAATTTTATAGAAAATCTTTGAAAGACAAACTTTTAGCTTTTGATATAATTCTCTTTCTTTTCTTAAAACAAAGAACTGTCGCGGGATTTTGCATAACCTTTGTAAGACAGTCTCTTAGAGTAATTGCATCAGAACCGTCATGGAGTTTTTAGCAAAAATTTTGTACGACGGCTCTTCTTTTTGGGTAAGTCTTAAGCACTGCCTTTTGTAATTTTTTTTTTAAATTAATAAAATCGGGGTCCTCCTGCAAGGTACCGCCCTAGATTTCCCTAAAAAAAAGTGTCTTAATAAAGTATTTTCAATTTTACTATATCTATTATTATATTGAATTTTAGGAACTTACAGAAAATGTTTTAGTGTCTCTTATCCAACATTATCACATAAGATTAAAATTGTTCGAGAGTATGGAATACAGGCGACCAGACCAAGGCATCCTACTAGAATAGATACCTCTCTCTTGCACAATACTGCATCTTCACAACAACATAACCCAGAGTGTGTAGTTCAATTACTATATTTGTTCATTCATTAGTTTTCATATTTAGTTACTTAAAACAACCCAATTTGTGCTTTAAACTATTAAAAAGCACATGACACAGATTACTGTCTAGGGGTGCTACTATTACATCCTTACCGCTCGGGTTTCCTATGTAGAACTCATCCTTGCCACGGTAATTTAAATGCTAAATGCATTGTCGATGAGAGAGAGAGAGAGAGAGAGAGAGTGAGTGAGTGAGTGAGTGAGTGAGTGAGAAGAAGAAGAAGAAGAAGAAGAAGAAGGGGCATCTTTAGGACCACTACAACTGCCTCTTTACTGTGGCTTGTTTATTCCAAGAAACATACAAACTGGACCTACTTTCTAAGAATCAAGGAAATAATCATAAAAATGGTTGATGCAAGACAAATATGTAAAGATTTTGAGAATTAGCTATTGTGTATGTATCAATTCCCCATGTTTAGTCATTTGCCTATATTGGTGATTGTATTGGTTGATTGTTGATGTGGAATTTAGTTTCTAATTCGGAACAAGGACAAATACTATCTTGAACTATGTCCCCAAGCCTCTTTCCACCTCAATGTTTGTTGAAAAGGCAAATACCCTAGTGAAGACTAGGTGAATGGATAAAATGACCCATTGGCCATAAATGGTGGTAAAACTTGAGTGTGATAGCAAAAATACCCTTTTCTACATTATCTGATTAACTTTTTCTCTCCGCCCTTATATTTTTTACCGCTTATCTTCTTTTTTCCTTACAAATCATCCTGCACCAAGTCTCTTTAGTTTTAAGGTGTTGTAATTGTGTAGTAGGGTAACGGTATTTCAGCTACATTGAAGATTATATATTTTGATGCATTTGTTAATTGGTTGATTCTTTTCACTATATTATAATGTCATGATTAAAAATCATGATGGTTTGAATGCTAGAAAATTAATACGTTGGTAATGGTTGCTTTAGTTTTGGAAAATGAAGAATGAAAAGAGTTAGTTGAAAATAACATGGTTTTTGTTTTGTCAGTTTACGTTGTCGAACCTTTAACCTTAAGTGTTCTGGCAGTTAAAAGGAGTTTTTAGTCCTCATAAGAAATCTCATAGGAGGAAACATTTCAAACATTGTTCTAGGTGATTTTGTCCCTACCCCTTCTAATTGTCATATGTGTTGTAACTCTTCAATATCGGTGATTTGAAAATTCAAACAATCATGATTTTTAACCAAAACACAATATAGTGAAAAGAATTAACCAATAAACAAATGGATCAACCAATTAATTTACTATAATATGTTTTGGTATGTGTATTTTGAAGACTAGTTTGTGTTGTAATACATTTAAAATCACTAGTTTGTAGTATCCTTATTCATGAGTGAAAAATGGTACAAATAGCACTAGTAACTTAGTAAAAGTTACACTTCAAAGTTGTGCAATATTAGAAGGATGTCAGAATTGAAATAATTAAGATGAAGTTGTCTATGATCTTTTCATCTTGTAATCATTTATTTACCACCAAAAGAACTTGTTTGTCTAAATTATACATTGTCAAAAGCATACGCCACTACCACAACTTAGAATTTCTATTTAGATTCTACTTCTAACTTTTTTTTAAGCTCAAACCAGGTGGAGCCTGGCAGGAATAGTATCCGTTTTATTTAAAGAGAAATAAAGGTAAAAAAATGGCAGTGCATATGACTTACCACCTCTTACAGAACAAATAAAACTTTAAAGTTAAAAAATCATAAATGCTAATATGTTACAGTTGAATAACAAACAAACTTACCAAATCATCAATTTAAATAGACTTCAACATTCACCAGTTCAACACAACCCAGTTTCAAAAGCACTAGTTCATATGTCATCTCTAGCATTTCTAAATGACCAAAGTGTCTTAAAAGTGCCAGTTTGCAACAAATCATGATACTTAACAAAGTTCGCACTTTGTGATATGCCAATTGCGTTACTTAAAACCACTTAAAAATACCCAACTAGGTTTGAACCATTAGTTTAAATATTGAACTAGAATTATGGTTTTGACGAAGAAACTCCTAATTTTGCTGATATATTTCCTAGGGTTTAGAAGAAACTCCCTCTCATATAATGTTAATTTATGAAATGCTAAAATTGTAAACTCTATGGATTTTGAAAAATATACATCAGACATTATCTTTGCTTCGATCATGGAATAACCTTCAATGAGGTGGATAATTTCGATTGTTTATGTGCCCACATAATAATCACACTTATCAGTAGTAAGATATAAAAGTATATATTCTAAAAATGTGGTGCACAAACCAAATTTTAATATTTTGGTATAATAATCGCACTTTCAATGATAAGATTTTAAAAAGTATATGTGTTAAAATTTGAAAAATAAATCAAAACATCAAATTTTCTATTACATTGCTCCAAAACTTCCAACTGAAAATCAATTGATGTTCAAAATAATCAGATCATACTTCATATAAATGGTATACATCTTATTGTGCATTTAGACAACTGTTGATTATAAAGCAAATGAACAATATACAGGTTCAAATTATTTAAATTCTATATATATACATATATATATATACCGCTTAAATTTATATATAAACTAAATTTGTATATATATATATATGTATATATATATATACACACATACATACATAGCGCTTAAATTTAGATAATGTAATATAGTAAAATCTCCATAAAATAATAAACTTGGGCCTCCAAAATTTATTAATTTATAAAATTATTAATTTATCGATAAATTAATATTTTATTAATTTAAAGATTTTTGCAATCCTATAAGTAAGAAAAGCCTAATATTTATTACTTTTACATTAAGAAGGTCTGTTACAACCCTAACCATGACATTATAATTTTTTTAATGAAACAAAAATTTAATAATTACAAACATAAACAAAAATACTTAAGTTAAAATATAAGTTACTCTTATTTTAAGTACTAGAGATGGGAGCTGCACAATGTGCAGCGGAACGGGAATTGTAGCCCGAAAGTTTGGACGTTAAATTTTTTTATTTGTTTTAGATAATATAATTATAAATATGTTTTCGGGAATTGTAGTCCGAAAATAAATAGATTTTAACATTTGCCTACTTTTTTCGCTTCCTTTACAAAACTGAAAAAATGAAAAAATTCTCGCCGAAAATTAATGGCCAAAAAAGTGAATGGAAAAAGCAAACAAACAAGTTAATTTGAAAATAAAAAAGAAATATTAATGTACATTAGTTTTGCCAAGTGATAAGAAGCTAAAATCATCAATATATACATGCATAATATTGTAAATATCACACCAATCTAACTATTTATGAGCCTTTTCATTGATTGGCAAAAGAATCAGAGTTTTAGGTGCCATAGTAGCTCTGTACATGCTATTAGTAAACAAAATGCATGTATATCTAAAACCTGAATTTTTATAAACAAAAGAGTCAAAGGCTCATGAATAGTAAGGATAACATATACAGTAACATACCAACCAGAGTGTTTAATGATAAGACGTTGATAATTAATCTTGCTTGATATGTTTTGCATACGATGGACTGTCAGTTGATTGAAGCATTCTTTTGGCAGGAATTGTTCTTGCTTCTACTTGTTTTGATGTGGTTGCCTCATCTTCTAGTGATGGAGTGTCTATTGACATTTTGCTGGCTGTGTCTGATGCCACACTTTCTTTTTCAGAGTCTGATTTGGCAGAAGATAAGTGAAGTATTGGCAGGGAAGCAATAATATTATATCGAGGATAAAGAGAATCCCTGACTCTTTTGTTGGTCCGCAGATAGAAGAATTGTTGGACGTCTTCGAATTTTTGATTTAGATCAGGTATGCTGATCCTGTTTTCCTGTATTGTTAGAAGTTAATATATGTACAAGATGAAAGGAAAAATAGAATGTTACTTTGTACTGAATACCGTTTGTTGAACTTGAATGATATCAGCTTTTGACATTTTCAACAATGTTTCAGCTTCATTTTCTTCAATTGTAGCATGAAGACAACCAATGTTATCTGTCAGTTGGAGTTCAAATCTAAGGCTGCACATAAGATTTATAATGATCATGTTTTGTATACGTAAAAAAATAAATAAAGAGGGACAATATAGCTGCAGGTTTAAAAGTCACAAAAAAGTTCTGTTAACTTACACTGAATTTGGGTTTGGATAATTCGTGTTGCAGTACAAACAGGTGAATTCACTTGGCTCAGAGAGGCCACAAGTTTTTGAACAACCAGGACAGCTGAAGGCATAAAGACGCTGATCTAATTTGGCAATCTTTGCTCTAGCTTTTAGCCAAAATGATTTTAACTCCACTGATGACTGTAAATACATATTTGAAGATTGTCAGTTTGTTTCTTTTTATTTTACGGGAAAAATCAGTGTGTGTTAAAAGCTATAACATGATATTACCTGTTGAGTCAAATTTTTCACCTGGCTAATCGTTCGGATCTGAGAATCAGTTGGTGACTCTAAAATCCGACGTGGTTTTTCATGATGTAGTCGGCAATGATGTCTTCGATGACATCTCTGTTTGAATCCCGCCTGAAATATAAAGGTTTTTTAACTAACTATTATCTTAATCCGAACTGATAAAATTCTCACCATGATTGTAGCTGCATGGTTTCAGGTATTGGTGGATTGAATAGGATCACACTACTTCCAGAAGTGGAAAGGGATAAACCTGTGACATTAACCTTGGATTATTACAATAGGCAATGATTATATGAGGTGAATTAAATGAAATGGAAATCAGTTCGTTTGATCTTACCATGAAAAGTACTAATTGATAGTCGCATAGCCACAATGATAGGTCTTCTATGGATGTTATCTACTAAATAATGCCCTTCTGTCTCCACAAATTCATCCCACAAACTTAATACCATGGGGATACATCTATAAAGGCAGCAGTAGGAATAGTTAATCAATGCAATATGGTTAAATAGAATATAGTAAGGCAGTATTGTTTGTAAAAATTGTTTTTTACTCTTGATTCACAATGAGAAATTCTTGTACGTTCCTTGCAAGGCTCGAAATAAATCGAGTTGGATGAAAATGCACGACAGTACAAATTAAGTCTGAAAAATTCAAAAGTTTTGACTTAAATTTTTATAATGGGATTAATGCGTATAAATCATTAATATATTTAGGTAAAGAAAAATAACAAAAATCTTAGCTGATTTGGTTGTTGCTGGAACCGGTCAGTTCCGAACATTGTGCGAATGGAGCAAGTTTATAGATATGCTCAAGAGGTAATGCATGCTCTGTGCTTGCTTTTTTGATGAAGGAGCTTCTATTCAGCACGATTTGGTATTCTCCATCTACCAGGATTGCATAACTTCTGTTTGCTGGAATTATTTTTCCTTTCCCGATGTAGTATGTGTCATATAAATGAATAATATCATTGAGTTTGTTTACATCATCGGTTTGGAAAACATTGCACTGTATTTTGGTGTGCTGCAAATGAAAGTGTCATCTGTTATGTCATTCATTGGTCAAGATGATAAAGAAATTTTGGAGATAGTTAGTTTTATGATAGGTAGTTTAATGTTACCTCTTTATCGACGAAGACGTATCTTTGAATTGAGCCTCCTTTTCTGGTTCGACGGATTGGTGTCTTCTCAGCTACTATTATTTTGATATACCATTCAGTGGATTTGTTCTTTAGATCTGCCAATAGTATGCATTTTTCGTCTTCAGATCTGTAGAGGACAAGGGAAAGAAAAGGGATAAGAATGTAAGTTTTAGAAAATAATTTTGTAAAATGTAAAACGGAAATGATATTGTAGCTCTTTGTTTGTCTATAGCATTGATTTATGACTGAAATTTTTCATCTATATTGAAATTTTTTCTGTGTAGATGAAAGTGAACCTTTTTGATCCTAAGCTGTCCGAACTTGACATTCCAAAAGTGTACCCCTTTGATCGTAAGCTCTCCGCAACAAATCTGGTTTGTTTGAAGAAGAATCAAAGCAGGAAGCTAAAAGTAAGGACAGAGTTGTTATATTCAATTGGTGAATTTGGAAGAGGAGACAGAGGATAGTGTTTTTATAACCGAGGGTATTGTTGAAGAAAGAACAAAATGATAGAATTTTTTTAGTATAAAAGGAAACAACCAGATTGCCAGGTGGGGAAAAATGAAAGATTGTGAGTTAGTGCATGCATTTCCACATGTTGCAATTGAATCATGCACCACATTGCTGCAGTAAGTAATTGTAGGGTATCCATTTCGGATAATACCGCAAAAAATATACTGATTTGACATCGAAGTATGTATTTATCCAAATATACTGATTTTTACATTGAAAGTATGTACTTTAAATATGTATCTATCCAAATAAGAAAGCTTATAAACTACATTAGCGGATAGAAGCAAACTCAGTTTTGGTACAGACAAATAATCGAATAGATAGCACACAAAAACAAAGACTAATGTGATGTCTTTATTATATTCTCTGAGGAAAAAATTCAAGCACGTTATGTGCAAACTCAGGATTCACATTCCTATTTTCTTCACATACAAAAGCTCAGAACGTCAATTTGACAGAGCCTTAGCAGAACAGGAATGTGAAGAAAACAACGGATTTGTAGAAATAACACAGCAATCCACCAAAAAAAAATTCACTTTAGCCGAATTATACAAATCTCTAAACATCCAATGGGCCTCAATTGCACCAGATAAGCCAGAAATAAGACAAACACACATCTTACCTAATGGAAAAAAGAGACTTCAATTTTGGGAGGACAGCCTCTTTTTCTGTGCAAGAAGAAGAAGGATAATTTTTGCGTCGAGAAACCGAAGGCGGAGGAATTTGCTCATCATTTTCGATTTTGAGAGAAGCAATTTTGTGCGAGAAGAAAACACACACAAAAAAAGAAGAAGAGCAGAATAGTTTTGTTTCAAAAGAAAAGATGAGAAACGAATTTCTTCACCATGAAAG
The DNA here is from genome assembly GCA_949775105.1 of Oldenlandia corymbosa var. corymbosa. Classification (NCBI taxonomy): domain Eukaryota; kingdom Viridiplantae; phylum Streptophyta; class Magnoliopsida; order Gentianales; family Rubiaceae; genus Oldenlandia; species Oldenlandia corymbosa. The sequence goes on from OX459123.1 coordinate 7,735,982, forward strand.
AAGAGAAGAGAACCATCGGTGGAACATCCGCCAAAACACAAGAAGAGAAGTGAAGGGGTCACCGGGTTCAGCTTGACTGCTTTTTTGGTACAAGAAAACTAAGTACATAATTCATTCTCGATTATATCAGTACGTTCAAGTAGAAGAAAAAGACTCCACTCCATGTTAAGTGCTGTTTTCAGGATATATTTCCATACAGGGTGAGATAAAAGCCTTTTCAGCAATTCTTCTACTTCTCTTTCAAACATGGAATTATAAGTGCACTGACCACAATGAATACAAGTACACTGGATAGGAGCGGGCATCTTTTCTTTTTTTACTTGTATGTAACAATAGTTTGTGAGAAGAGGAAGTTCTGATTTTTGATGAGAGAGTGTAGAAGTGATGAAATTATATTTATAATAGAGAAGAAGAGTAAGAAATTGGTAGTATTTAATGTACCAAAAACGGAAACGTGTTAACATAAGAAATATCAGGGGTGAGTAGCTGGCAATATTTCATATATCAAGAAGGAAGACGTGTTAGTATAGGAAATAAAGTTGTAATAAGGGTGTGCATGTTGGACATTTTGTGCAGGTACGTGTTAGATTAGGATTTATTCGACGGTTAGCAAAATAAAAATTTTGGTATTTACATTGCAAATAAAGAATTTCAACCCATGTGTAGCTAAATAAACAAAGTATTCCACATAAATGAACTTAAAAACATGTAAAGATTACCTTGGAAGCAGTATGAAAACTGAAACTGGTTGGAACCTCTTTACATCTCAAGTCACCACCAATTGTTTTTGAACATTCAATCACTTGAGTTTTCTGATTTTTGCTCCTGATATATGGAAAAAGTCAAATAGAGTCAGATCAGTTTAATGTAATATTTTGAATGTCTGTTTCTGGAATTTAAACATCTGCATAAACAGTTTCAGAATTACAAAAATTATAAATAATTAATGTGTTCTACCTGAAATTTTCAGCTAAGAGACATGCATTTGTGTTCAAGTCATGACCTTCAATCACCACCAGCCCATCCAGATTTGAACTCAAGTGATTGAATCACAATCGTTTTTTTATGTCATCTACACCAAAACCTGAATTTCAGCTAATGGTTGTCACGATGAACTTTAGTTAAAAAAAAACAGAGTTAAAGAGATGCAAACAATCCAAAAAGTGAGTAACCCAGTTCAGTTGTACCATTTTGTTTCTTTTTAAATCAATTTTATAAAGTGAAAACTGCTAGGGAAAAGTAAACATTCCAATCAAATGGAATGAATTGAACCAAATTAAATGGAAGCAAAACTTAAAACATTGAAATCCTATCTTGTGATAGATTCAATTCATTCCAACTCATAATATGACAAGGAGGCTGTAGTTGATTTCCTTTGATTTTCAATGGAAACTACTTGATCCCTCATGCAAACAACTGGATTTCAGTTACTACATTGTTAAAAATTCTCAAAAATCAAGGAACAAAACATTTTAATACAAACTTTCAGCGTCACTATTCTTATGCAAGAGATAAACTAAACAAGGAGTATTCAAACAATGAGTCACTTGATAAACGTGGTCAGTAACTGATGATGAGAACATGATTTAAAAGAAAGAAGAGAAAAAAGAACAGACGAAATGCACGCTTGTTCAATAGTTAAAAGAGGAAAAGAAGAAAGAAGAATGGACCTGTCACACCTACAGTTGCCAGCAAAGCACTTGTAGAACTTCCTCCAGATGTCACACCTACAGAATGGCCATTTACAAGGTATCCAGGAGACTGAACAGCCTCAGCCTGTGAGCCTGAAAATTTAACATTGTTCAGCTTCCTTCAGGGATGTCCCAAGAACATTCTCTCCAATAGTTTTTATGCCCGAGTCAGCCAAAAAAGGCCTAGAATTTTCAAAACTTCTTTTAAAGCAACTTCCTTTATTAATTTCCACAAGTGGGTTTTTCAGAGAAGGCAGCCTAGAAATAACATGTTCCTTGACAAATTGAGTTTCTTAAAGAATTTTACTATCACCATCAGGTGCAGCAGTTTCAGACCCATCTTCACTACTCAAGAACCCATCAGACGCAATCCCAGAATCACTCTCATTGCTACTAAATGAATCATATTCAAAATCAGAATCATCAATAGTCAAAGGAGCTCTAATACCTGAAAGAGTTGCTGAGGTGGAAGAAACAGAAAGGACCTTTGGACTTGTTGGAGGAACTGCCTCTGTGGCAGAAACAGGAACACCATGAAGCTTTGAGCCCATCAACATGAAACCCTTGTCTTTCCTTTTGGGTTTTAAACTTTTGCCAAATTTCTTGACCAAGAAACAAGGAAATAATGATTAAACATACATTAGGTTTCAAATTTTCAAAATAAAGGGAGAATCTTTGGAAAAGATGGTTGGGGGTGATGGTTTTTTTTTGTTAATACATAGGGTTTCTTTTTGGGTTTTTCTTCACCAAAGGTTTTTTTCATATTAAACCCTCCGTCGACGAAATTGAGGAGAAAGAAATTAAGAAGGGTGAGTAATTGAGTGGAGAATTGGAAAGATGAGAATTGAATAAGATTAACTCCCAATTTTGATGAATTCGATACACATATTGAAAAAGAGTGGTATCAATGAAATAAAAATTTTTGGTTTTGGTATTTATGCAGTTGACTGTATGAAATGAAAGTGAAATAAAATTTATAGAAGAAAGATATCATTAATGTCTGAATATTTAAATTAAGCAAGGACAAACAAAAGGGAAGATCTCTCACACCTTAAACGAAATTTACAGATAATCAAATTCACAGATAAATTGCATTTTTGCTGTATAAGAATAACGGATACAATAGAACTGACCTGGCTTTTGTGGGGATTTGAATATTTACGACAAAGTGATGATCACCTCGTACCGAAGATGTATTTATGTCTGGCACTCCACAGTATTTTGGTATCCAGCTTCCCACCGGAGAAACTCAGTGACATACACCAACATCAATACGGTATTTACAAGCATTGAATCAGCAATTCTGCCTTGGATTTCATACTGCATGTTCGGGTGGAACACAAACATTAAAAGAAAAAGAAAAAAAAAGGGCTTCCAGGGCTCAATAATAATTGTAGTATTCTGACGGAAATTGCAATTAAAAGATACTTGTTTAATGTAATATATCAAAGCAAGAACTGCCAAGGACATCATCCTGAATTTGCAGTAAGTAAAGACTTTTATGTCAGCATTCTTACCAATTCTAGGGTACAATTCCATTTCCTGCAAAAATTAATACATTGAATGAGATTGCTCAATACATATCACGTCATTTATTTCCTAAAATGCATCATAACCATAAGAAAAAAAAATAGGTGGAAAAACTGAAACATAAATGGTTGCCATGCTACACAACAGTGAAAAGAAAGAGATGTTAGAAGGGTAAAATAAATTTTACGTGAGTATTAAGGCCCAATGATTGTTACCCAATAAAAATCAATTATAATGTTTCTAAATGATCCAGAATCAGTGGAAGATGGAGCAATATGACTCTTAAATACATAATCAGAAGGGTTTAGAGCACTGAAATTATACTATATGTAATAGAAAATCTAATGACTGGATCAATCACTTTTATGTGCAAGAGCAGACAAAACACTAAGCTACCAAAAATCAAAGCCGAAAATATTTCTTCCAGATGATCATACACAAGCACAGAATTGAATATCTCAAACCTGAAAATGAGCACAAAGGTAAGAAAACAGGACCATCGGTTAATTTTTATACTTGGACAATAAAAAAGATGGGCATGACAAAGATTACAATCATATCATTCAGATACAATAGAAAAAAAGAAATCCAACAAACGAGTTTTCAAGATCACATTTTTATATAACTGAAAATAATAATAATAACAATAAGCAAGCGTACTAACAATAAGCAAGCGTCATAATTTCCTAAGGAACCATGATAGATAGACCTTCAGTCTATGAACTAAGAAAGCCTGAGCGCTAAAAGTCCAAACGCATTTTAAAGATAAATAATGAGAATCAAAAAGAGATTCCAATAACAAGGAAAAACTAACCAAATTGTAAATAAATTTTACAGGTAATAAACAATGAGAAGCAAGAAGAGATCAAAGCTGAGACAAATGAAGTACTATTGCTAGGCAGCCAATCAAAACTTTTTTGACATTTACATCCTAAAAATATAATACGGGTATATTAAAACTAAAGAATATATTACACTACTAACTATGAAAACAAAAAGAAAAGAAAAAGAAAAATGCATGCATTAAAAAACAAAAAAAGCTAATACTTTCACTAAAAAAGAAATAACATAAGAAAGGTGTTTTATTAACTTTGTAAACAGACCTATTACCAGTTGGAAAAATGGGGCTTTTAACAGTTTTGTCAGCAAGAAAGAGCTGTAATATAACCTCGAAAGTAGCATAAACAGTTATGATCTTTCAAGCAATAAGACTCGTAGGTTTGAACCAAATTAGAAGGAGACCCTGGATACCATTGTTCTTCAAGTAATTGAAGGTCTGCAAGACAGATCTATCAACGTGTACCATGGTGCACCATCTGAAAAAATAAAAGGATTAAAATTAATAAAGATTAAATTTTTTTAACTGATTTGGTTTGTTCTTGAAAGGTTGATCTGAAAATGAGAGGAAAGAAAGGACACGTATAGGTGATCAATGGGGAGTGCACCATTTTAAATTCTTGCTCTTCCTTCCTAATCTCTGATGTTGTTGAATTTGTTTTGCTTATCTGGATTTTAAGATGACTCTGTGGGCGTTGTTTGGTGTAGAAAACTTGGCTACTGAAAAGAAATACCAAGAAATAGATGCACACGGAATTAAATGTGTAGAGCCGTTATGCTGCTTAAAAAAAAAAGGTTTATAGAGCGCATACAATAAGATTCTATAGCAATTCTAGGATTTCTATCAAGTAATTCACAAAAACTGATACCACTAACCAGCAACAATGTTTTTGTCTGGTATCTAGATGAATATATGTGAATAATTAAACAAGTTTTCTATATTCCAATCACATGCTCAATGTAAGGTCCATAAATATTTATCTTGACAACAGTGCCAAGGACAACCTTGATATAATCGATTTTTATTTTTGGGTATAAATTAAGAATTTCTTTTTCGATTACGTTTGGTAAGGACCCCTACATTTCTAATCCCAGTATGCAATTATTTTACCTTTCTATCAAGAAGCATTTTTATAAGCTGCTCAGCAGTATATATATGTAATTTACAGTATTGAACAACAACACTAAATTGGTAAGTTTTTATGTTCACCAAGATGAATACAACAAAAATCTTCATATTTCATAAAAGGTTCCGAATTATCCCTGTTATGCAAGTCTAATGTCACTTTCTATCAACCTTTAGTCATCTAAAATGCCAAATAATGTCTAGTTCCTGATTTTCCAAAAAATCAAACTTTTTCCTTCAAGCAGAAACATATAAATAGTAAAAATTAAGGAATAATAAGAACAGAGAAGTAACCGCAGATGGTAAAAATTATGTATTTTACCTTCTAGCAAGACCATTGGTTATGACAACCAAATGGTAAGGCTACACTTTAACCTTAGCAGTGGTTGTATCAAAGAAATTGTCACCTCCATTATCAGATTCCATTTTTATTCTTTGTCCTTTCTTTGGACTATCAGGAATACAATTCCTATTTAATTTCTTCCACAATTCCATTCCATCAATCTCATAATCTAACTCAATCAGCCTAAAGAACCTTTTCTTTTCTTGGGTTTTAAATGAAATCCTAAATTAAAACACACAACAGTACCACCACTACAAATTTTAAGATTCAATGAAGAAAATGGAAAGTGACAGATTGAAAAAAATGCAATACCAGATGAATAACTAAGTTTCTCTATTCAAATGATTTTTTTACAGTACCTTTGTTTACCTGCTATTGTCTTCATACAGCTCCATAATGGAAACATATATTTTACGGAATAGATATATAATTAAATAAGAAGCTATGTTTAATCAGGAAAAAATCAAAAGATTAATGAGATAACGATTGAACTTTAGAGAAATGACGTATAGGTAAGAGTTACTCTTCATGATATATGCAGTAATTAGTATAATATAAATACAGTAAATATTTAGTTATTTAGGTTATTATAATTGAGAATACAACTCCGATTTTATACCAGCCGCCTACAATACTTCATCATAAAAAACATTTTTTGTATATTCAGTATTTTGTATCAATGGTGTCACTGGTCTGATAAGTACTTTTAGTTGATCAATTGTTTTAGCTCTTGATAATGCAACATAAAGTTGACCATGTGAAAAAACTAGTTCTTTCAAATAAATACCAACAAAATCTAGAGTTTGACCTTGAGCTTTATTAATTGTCATTGCAAAACATAATCTTATAGGAAATTGTTTTCTTTTAAATGGGATAGATGAAGGAATACCCTCTAGTGCCTCTAATGTTATTCGTGGAATAAAAACGGGTTTTCCTTTATGCGGACCAACTGAAATTTCTGCATAAATAATATTTCGATTAAATTCTTTACAAATAAGGCGAGTACCATTACAAAGTCCTTCGGCTGGGTTTATATTTCTAAGAAGTATTATCGGTGCATTTTTTTTCAATATTAATTTGTGAGGAGGAAAACCTTTTGGTGTCAATGAATGAAAAATTTCATCTTGGTTTGGTAATTTCGAAAAATTTACACTTTCATCAAAACTTAGGTACATAGTAGGTTCTCCTGGAAATTTGTCAATTAAAACATTATTAATTTCCTCAAAAAATTCATTTCTCGTAGTAAGTATAGCCCGTTTTACAAAAAATAAGTTATCAGAGATAATATTAATATTTCAAAATACCGCATCTATCAATGCATGTAATGATGTAATATCATCCTGAAAATAAATATTAATCTTTGATGGAATTTTAATTTCTCCTTTTTCATTCAATTTTTCAATACCATTTCTGATTTGTAGCAAATATTGTGAAAATAAAGGATCATGTAATGCACGCATATTAAGAGAGAGTTTTAGTTTTTCAAATTGATTCCATAAAGGTGACATAACAATAGAAGCATCAATCATATCATCCTTTGTACCTTTAAGAATAACTGGTAATGTCTGACGAAAATCACCACCAAAAACAATGATTTTACCACCAAATATTTTGTTTGGATTAATTATATCTCTTAGCATTTCATCGAATTTTTCTATTAATGTACGTTTTGCCATTGTGGCCTCATCCCAGATAATCAATTTTGCCATTCTTAATAAGTAAGCTAATGTGCTTTTACCCTACAAGATTTAGAATCACTAATATCTAAAGGTATGTCAAATCTTGAATGTGATGTACGGCCGCCTGGAAGTAAAGATGCTACCACACCTGAAGTAGTTGTAGCAAGTACAATCTGTTTATTAGATCTTATAGTTGCTAAAAGTGCTTTGTATAGAAAAGTTTTCCATGTACCTCCAGGACCATCTACAAAAAAAACTTTAGGTATATTATTATTTACATGATACACAATACAATCATAAGCAGTCCTCTGCTCGTTATTTAATTGTGTAATAGCTAAAATATCCTCATCTGGTACTATTACATCCAATTCAGCACGTAATTCCTTTGCTAGGTCATCTTTGAAGTTTCTTTGTGAATTATTAGTTAAAAAAGAATAATTTTGAGGCTTTTTAGTCATTAAATAAAGATAGTAAGTTATAATATTTGCAAGTTTTTATGTCACTTCATTCCTATCAATGGATACATTTTGATTAAAATCTTCTGAAAGCATATCTTTGTATTTTAACCATAGTTCTTGAGGATTTTTAGGATTGCAAAACACAAGTACAGTAGTGAACAATTGTCTAAGAGCAGTAGGCATTAAGTAAGCCACACCTTCTTAAAGACATGTCTCGCTAGTACTATCTTCTTCCATTAATCCCAATGCAAATACTGCCTCTCTATATGTATCAAAAGTGTTTCCATTAACTGTTCTTAAATATTTAAAAGAAGTCGGACCTCTAATATATTTTAATAACAACCTTAAATAGAATCTTTCACCTTCAGAAGGCTGACAGGGTAAAATGCGGCCAATTACATCACCTTGTTTACGTTTATGCCACTGTTTTGATTTTTTATCCCAAACAAAGTATTCAGGAAATTCAACATAGAGGCATTTTTTATGTATGGCATAATTATCATGTCTATTCATGAAAAAAAATTGGGTTAATTTGGTTGCTTTTAATGTCGGATTATTAACAATATCAGTAAGTGATTGATGTGTAGGAAATGTTACAGATTGTTTATTTTCTAAATGAATTGGAGGCGATATGACAGAAGGATACGTATGATTAAGTTCAAATTCGAAAATCCGCCAAACTGCTTCTGGAGCAGAAATCCATCTAGCTTGAACAAAATTAGTAATCTCATCAACAATCGTTTCTTTATTACTATATTCATTTTTGTTTGAAACTAAAGCATATACAATTTTATCATGTCCTTTATAAATGTATTTGTATAAATATTTTATAGCTAAAATAGTTGAACATATCTCAACATTAATATGACAATTAAATTTAGCAACTAAATAGGGATTATAAGGTATAACCCATCGGTTATCAAGTACTGAATTTCTTATATTAACTGAATAACTATTTTCTCGCCGCCGATAAATCGGATAAGAATCTATACCAAATCTAGTGACTTCTGAGAATTCTTTAGGATACTTAAATTTGCAGCCAATATTTTGTTTCATGCAAGGACAAGTTTCATCAAGTTTACCACAAGGGCCATGCATCATGTTGTTTTTTACCACATCAAACAAATATTTGTTTCTTTTAGGATCAGGAATTTCAGCACAAACAATCCTATCAATTGCTTCCGGAGAATATATTTTTGATGTTTCATCAAGAATAAGTAAAAAAATGTGCATGTGGCAGACCTCTTTTTTGATATTCAATAACATAAGTATATGCAATAACATTACCAAAAATATTCTCTTTAAATAATTCATTTTTCAAAACTATAAGTTTTGCTCAGAATATTCTGGCTATTAAATCAGGCCTGTTTTGTGCCTCATCAGTGGACAAAGATAAAACTTTAATTTCTTGCCAATTTGGATTACAAGTAATTGTCAAAAAAATATCAGGTTTTCCATATCGTTGAACTAAAGCTACAGCATCCATATACCTTTTATGCATATCTCTGGGTCTTCCAATAAAGGATGTTGGTAATATTACACATTTTCCAATTTCATCACCTTTCTTATATCCTTGGGCCATACTATCAAGTACATTACTATATATTCCATTACGCAAATGATTCTGCATCTCATTACTTCGTAAAAAATGTAAACGTGAAGTTTCAATTTTAATATACATATCTATAACATATTGTTGTAAAAGCCTACCAACATGTAACAAAAATGACTCATCAACATCCCTAATTTTTAACTTATAACAATAATATTCACGACATGAAACATTTTTCCTTTTCTTGTTTCGATTATTTGAACGTTCATTTTCAACTTCCAAAAAGTTTTAAAGATCTGTAAAATTCTGAATATGATAAAAGCTCTCACCATCACATGTTTGTATAGAACCTGGCTGTTCTTTATCTTTATTTAAACGAAATATATTTCGATGCCAACCAGGATCTCCATAAGAAAATATAAGAGGATACTGTAAAGGATCATAACAACCAAAGTAAGAATTAATCAACTGTGGATGGGCATTTTCCTCTTTTGGATAAATTTGAATGTGTTGTTTTTTAGGAAGCTGTTCATCATTAGGTTCCAACCACATTCCAGCAACTTGAGATGAAGCGGGTTTATTAAATACATGTTGATCTAAAGGTGGGTCTGTTTGTAAAACAATTCTTGCTCCATCAAGACTATTGCCACTAAGGTTCCGCAAAAAAATAGCATAAGAATTATCATTAGTGATCTGAAGAAGTTTTGCCACAATAGATTCACGAAACTTTAAATCAATTGATAAACGATTTTCAAGTTCATGATCTGTATCATAAAAGTAAAGTTGAAGATTTTGAGGTTTTTTTCCAGACGGTGGTATTATTTTATCTATAAAATGGTAAAGCTGGCCCTGTACACGAAAAGTATAAATGCCATGATCGCTTCTTGCCAAATTCCTATCATAATGTGCTCCAAATGATGTGAATGCAAACATATTGTTATCTTATAAATTGTGAAAAATTGTTACCTTATAAAGATATTGTTATCTTATAAAAATTGTTATCTTATAAATTGTGAATGCAAACATATTGTTATCTTATAAATGGAGATTCGTGAAAAATTGTTACCTTATAAAGACTTTTTCCATTTTTTATACTGGTTCCAAGTTAGGACCGAAAAAAAATATTACTTAATAGAAATTATTAATTAATAGAGAATTAATTTCTGAAAATTTTACTGTAACTTTGATACACTTGCGTTGCATCTCTATGCCACCAATATCAAACGAAGAAAATCATAACACAATTGCAAATCATACTCCCTTCGTTCCATAATTATTGTTCAGTTTTACTAAAATGAAAAATTTTATTTTTAGTCAAATTTAATTATATTTTACCTTGAACAACAGGATATACATAAGTAATTGTTTAACCACAAAGATTTTAATGGATAATTTTTTTATTAAGGACAAATGTGTAACTTGATCCATGAAAAGTCAAATTGGACAATAATTTTGGGACAAAATTTTTTGGGCAAAGTGGACAATAATTATGGGACGGTGGGAGTATTATTTTATATTTCGAGAAATAATTTGAAATGAAATATTAAAAAGAAAACCAAAAAAAAAAAACTGCACAACGCACACGCATATACAAAAAACCTGATACACATAGGGCTTTTCCATTTTACACACCCTTGCTGTACAAATCTGGAATTTCAAATGGAAACCTTGAAATGATGGCCACGGAATATTTCATCTTTCATCCATATAGTCTAATTCGAGTCGTAATGGATTGTCGACACATTGGGCATGTTGACAAGGAGGCACCACAATCCTTGCATGTCTGTTCATGTTCAAAATAAACAAAGAATCAAAAGTAGAAATCTGCAGGGTGATACTGCTGATCTGTAAACCAATCATCTCTACTGTGATCACATCCACTGGCCTCAAGCATATACATAGTTACTATTCATTCACATTTGATCTTTCAAACAATACATTTCTTGCACAAAGCTGAAGATCAATGCAATCTCACAAGGTCAATGTGAAGATAGACACATGGAGACAACAGCTAAAAGATACTTGAGATCCTAGATAAAAGCTGCAAAAACTGTTTCCCGAAGCAGACAATGCACAACAACAAACGGCTTCGCTCTATACTGATGAGAGCTAGATGTACTAGATTGAATTATCAGGATGCAAAAAAAAAAAAAAAATTCATGCTATTGTACCTCTAATGAGTAATATGATATAATTAATACAGGCTGAAAAAATCATTTAAGATCAATCAACTGGTCACGTGCCCTAGTTTACCACAAAGAAAAATACAAGCAAAATAAATAAATAAATAAACACGAGAGAGCGATGAAAAAGAGTAAAGTCTAACCCAAACAATCACAAACCCACACCCGAGAGAAGAGATGCTTAGTTTTCAACATTTAGTTATACAGAATCATGCTTGCTTCCAGAATTTATACACCACATGCTATTTTAATCTCCGGAAACTCGAAGATGGAATGAAAGATCAACAAAACTTACTTTCACAAGACATATCCAGGGCTCGAAATAGTTAGGGTAGTGGCATTCAATCACAGAATCGATTGACAGTGCATAGGAAAGAAAGAGATTGACCAAATTGGAAGGAGGATAAGAAAATGGAACAAATGCAGTATGTAGCCTGTCAGACTAAAGAGATTGTTTTGTCAGGGAAAAGACAAACATGAAGTAGCAAAAAAGTTGTGCTGGCAATGGTAAACTATCTTCAGTGCTTAGAATGATCTCCATTAGTTTGGCCACAATGTCGCACACCTAATATGGTTTCGTAGTGTAGAACTACTGTCCACAACAATGATCATTTTGCATGATGTCATAATATCCGTTCTAACAGATGCATTATGTCCGAGATTATTTCAATGATCCTCAGAAAAGATACCACAAGGTGCAGGTCCAAAGCTTTAAGCAATACATATCACAAGCATATTTGATTTGGAAACATACCAGATGACCACATCCAAAAGCCATATCCTTTGGATTTGTCATGCATATTGGGCAGACCTTACAATGCCAAAAAAAAAAGCTATTTTAGAAAATTATCATAAGACTATTAACAGCAACCGGTGACACTAAATAGAGTTACTTGATCAGCCGGGAATCCCTGGTCTGATGGTTCAAAGTTTGTAGGAGGAACTGTCTTAACAGCATTATCATGATCTATCACTTCACGAGGAGGAGGGAGTGCCTTTGCTCTAGTACATCCAGATTTCCTACCAGGAAATGGGTACAGATTAAGATTTATAGAGTACTCTTGAACAAATTTGAAGCATAATAACCTGTAGGCCTTACGCTTTATATGGTAGGTTTAGTGCGGCTCTGTACTGGAATGGAACTTCCATCAGGGCAGCCAATGCAAATGATGTTTCTCTTTTTGCCATATCTTTATTTTCAGACATGACTTTTGTGAAGTTTACAAACTGCAGGTTGTCAAAACAAAAAAGAAAAAAAAAAAAGTTCAGCAAACATGTCATAACTTTTGTTTCATAGACCAGAAAATTCTCAAAGTACACTTAAATCTCTGTAATTTTCTACGCACATCCCTACTGCTGCACATGATTTAAAATGATGCAGCACACGATTCAATACAGGAAAATCTGTGATAAAGAAAATTACAGTTACAAAAGTTTTAGATTTAGAAACTGAGACTTATAATTATGATGTAAATTCATGATAAAGTAGGAATAAAACCAAAGTGTATAGACTCCAGGATTTTAAGAAGAAAACACTGCAGATCTTCCACACACAAATAATTTGAAAGTGGATGATTATGTAATGTTCTCTCCTCATTCTCTTGATTGTGGCTTACAATTTATAATGTAAATTCAAAATGTTCTTATCTCTTTGGCAGTGTGGTGTAGACAATCGCTGTCATATTTTGGATTCTTTCTAGGTTAAATCACATTGACTGTTACACCCTGCAAGGTGCTCTCAGTTTCCACTGTTAAGTTTGTTAGTATTCTATCTTTTTGGCTGTATACTAGAAGGCGGCTCCTGACAGCTGAAAACATGTGTTGCTCAACAAGCATTCCAAATTTTGTATCACTAACAACACGGGAAAAATGCATGCTCATATATTTATAATGAACAAATTCAAATGGTCAACATAATCTTCATTCAACGGAAATAAAGAGTTGGGTGATCAATGATACCAGGCAGAAAAAGCGTCTGGCAACTAAGAAACAATTTCTCATTATTGATGTTGACATAAATGTGTACGATAAGATAAAGTAAACAATAAAATGTTCAAGGTTCAATGTAAAGCAAATATTCCTCCATTCAGTAGAAGCCCACTTTCAAAATGTGTTTCTTTGTCCCAGAAAAAGGGTTCAACTTCATTTCTTTCCATTAAACACCAAAACTAATATGATCATTTGTGGTTCGCAAAAAAGAAAAAAGTGATGCATAAAATAGAGCCCTGTAAAACTCGAAGCAAAGTGCAAACACACAATAGTGAACTCCTTTTTGGAGCATAGAGAGTGATCAAATATAAAGCTTGCTGAGGTGACTTCTCCATTCACTATGGAACTCATTGTTTAAGGTACACAATGAGGAACTAGAAAATCAAAAGAATTGAATACTAGCACCTTCGTTGTAATGCAAAAAGAGGATCAATATAGTCAAAAGGCAGCAGAGGGAACATTTGTCAAATCTAGTAAACTAAATTCAGTGTGGACTAGACTTGTTTTCACAAGTGTGAACCTGGAAATTGTCGAATGAACGTTGACGAATGTTGTCATCAAAGTGTTGCATTTCATCCCATGGTCCATCTCCAACACCCACAAGAATAATTGAAAGAGGATATTCACTGGCATCAAATAGTAAATTAGATGCGTCTTGAAAAGCTAAAATTCAAAAAGGGTAGTCATTACCTTGCAGCAACAATAGAATCAATAGTTGCTTGCTCTTGTGGACTAAGCTTTCCATTGGGTATACCAGAACTCCTTGTGACCTAGTTTATGCAACAAGAAAATCATATGGATATTAAAAAGGGAACTTTTGGAAAACATTTAAAATAGATGATAATGATATGCACCTGGCCATCTGCAATTATAACTAGGACATGGTATTGCCCATTGCTTCTTTCAACAATATCAATTGCGCAATCAATGATTGGGGCAAATGATGTTGGACCTGGTCATGACCATCAGGATATCCATGGTAAAACATCAATGCTAATTCTAAATAATGCAAATCATAGAATACTTCATCGTACGTCTCATATCAGAAAGATATATTTCTTTCTAAGATTTGGTGCTCAAGTATTACCAAGAGAAGCTTTTCATTTTCAAAATAACAAAATAGTCGAACTTGTCCATCACGACAATCGCAATAGTAGCCAATAATTTTCAACACCAATTCAAGAGATGGCAATATTTAGTGCTGGCTGCCAATCCAGTGAAAATAAAATACAGAACAAGACACGGGAAACAGAAATACAATATGCACGAGAATCAAGACATGTAGTCAGGTTGTTAGTTTTTCTTTAATTATCTTGATTAAAACAACCTACAATACCTGTAATTATGACTAGAGGAAGATTTTACCACCACAGCAATCTGAGTATCATCTATTTTAATTGTGTAAGGCCTTATTCAGTAAGACTTGAACAGATTAAGAAAAAATGAACATTGAACAAGACTATTGGAAACAAATATAGAAAACCAAAAAGAAAAGAAGCAAATGCGGATTAGTTGCTGCTGATTATGGTGGGAGATTTCCTTTCTGTAGCTTTCTTTTAATTAACCTTATGCTGCACATTTAGAAACTAATCGTAAAAGAACTTATTTTCTGAGTATAGATGGTACTAGAGCAAGTTTTATTTTTGAACCCAGCGGATCGATGGGATAAACCTTCAACAACCAAGGTTCTGTAACATCAGGACATCACCTAAGCCCAACTGAGGCGACTTCTATTATTGGTTTGACTGCTCCTGAGAATCAAGACCTACTGTTCAAACTACACCAAGAAGCACAACTGATAGAACTAACGAGATTGGGCTCAGTGTTCAGCTTGCTAATGACATACAATGTACCTAATAATAGCAGTCAGAAAATTCTTGGATCATTTCATGGGCTGCCAATTCCATGAAACCAAACATCACAAAGACGTTCATGTTTCTACTCACAGTAAAAGAAGCCTGTGAAGCAGTAACTGAGGGATCGCCGTTCTGAAAATTTAGTTCAGAAACCAGAACTTGACTGAAACTAGACACCAAGAACTGGACCATGGGAGATTCCAGTTTCCAGATCTAGAATCAGTATACTCTTAGAAGGAACTTGTTAAGTGGCATAAGAAAAAAGAACATCTATCATGAGAAATGACAAATAGATGTATCTGTGCCCTACTGCACAAAACCCCAAGTTGTGACTCCAAATTTTAGACAAACTTTCAAGTTTTTTGTTTGACGTTTCTTTCCCTATAACTGCTTCAAACAATGATTTTAGTTTAATTCCTGTGGAAAAACATTTTATCTATCAAGATTCAATTGCGAAACTGTGCTAACCGAGAAGTTCATTACGTAGATTCTAGCCTTTTTGAAAACCACCATACCCCACACAATATCTAATTCCAAATTAGACTGAGGCAGAACAAAGTAAAGAGAACCTAGTGCAAACCATCTCTTATTTCATTTTCCCATTTTTCTAAGCTTAAAATCCTAAAATTCCAGAACAAAAAACTCTGGAAGCCACCTTCTGCTTACCAATTAACAAAACCAGAATGAGGATTCCCGAAATCTCCCTTTCATCTTTTTTCCCTCCTCGAAGAAAGAAAATGCTTTCTAAATATTAAAGTACATAGGTGTATGAGCACTCAAGTGCAAACAGAATACAAATCCACAAAAAGAAGGTCAGTTAAGAATTTTCAAAAAATCTGATGAAGCAACAAGAATCCTATCCTAGTCAGAAACTATCAGGGAAAAATCAGGCCTAAAATGTATATGAAAGCAATTAAATAATCGACATTCTACAAGACTTCATTCTAAAGTGTAATGTTTTACAACTTTGATATTGTCCCATAAGACGTGGGTAGTCTAAGTTTTCAATATTTGGATAGTGTCCATATTTTCTGACAGAGCACGTGAAATTTTCTGACAAAAACTATGTAAACTGTTAAAATCATGCGGTCTACTGTAAAAAAACACGCAGTCCACTGGATAGTGTTAAAATTATGCAGTCTACTATTTCACATTAAAAAAAAAGGAAAAGAAAAAGCCAGCTGACCACAAAGACAATCATTAAAAAAAGAGCAAGGTTTGCATCAGCGACGCATCCTAAACCATTAAAATCGATCAGTCTACTGTCTACTAAATAAAATTTGTTGACGAAGGCAAAACTCCAATCTTAGATGCAATGTACAACTTTGATCAATTATTTAGGAGTGAATCAAATGCTGTAGACATCAGAAATCATCTTCACCTACCCCTATTAACAAAATGCTGTTTTGATTAATGATACTTATAAAGCACAAAACTCAGGCAACCTGCTAACTTCAGATGAGGGACAATCTCCTTATATCTAGCAAGAGCTTCTTCAAATCCTTGGCAAGGTCGGTGGTCTGGGTAAAAGCTAAATACATACTGATCATGTGTAGACGCTGTCAGATTGATGAAATTGTATTAAATTCAGTAAGAGTTGGTACATTAAAGTTAATAACTTGCTACAAAGAAAACTTACCGTCGCCAAATCCAAAGCAAGGAATTAAGTTATCTTCATCGAAAGGTGTTAAAGTACGCCCAATGATAGAGATGGCCTGCTGATATGGATTAGGGGTGCTGCCAATTGTATGAAGGCTTCTTCTATTGAATGAGTACTTTCCTAGCAACATCAGATCATCACATATCCATCTATTGGATTCATTATGAAGTTAAAGAGCCATCTCTGGCAACCGTACCTGTCCATTCATTGCTCTTCGTAAAATCAATTCCAAGAATTAAGTTTGATGATTCAAGGCCTGCTTCTCGTAGTGCAGCAATGACCTGGAAAACATAAAGACTTCAATAAGTTCCTAAAATGAAAGCAAACATCAGTTTCGAATTCTAATTGCATTCATTTAGAGATGCAGAGAACTGAAATTAAACGTAGAACTTTAGTAAATATATAATGGGAATAATGTATTAATCAATCAACACACAGAACTTGAGTTGTACAACAAGATATGATAACATTGCCAAACAACAATACCTCATCCAAGGAATTAAAGTTATCAGCTATGTATGTAGGCCGATTCTTCCTGTGGTAGTCAGTATCCAATGAGCTTCCAGCAGGGGTTTGATACCGATGATTGGCGTCCGTGAATACTGGATTTTGCTGTCTAAAGTTAGAGGCAACTGAACTTCTTGGGTATGCAGAGTGTAGTTCAGGTTGAGTATTTCGATAAGCATCACCTGATGTTGATTCACTATTTCCCATTATTCAAGGATTGTAACTCCTGACTGAAAAAGAAAAGACAGGCGTACCTGAATAAGGCATAGAATTTTGAATCTTCTCCAACAATTTAACTAAAAGAAATTAGCCATATCTCAAGAGAGTACAGGAGAACTAGAGGCTCTAAATTGATCAAAGTCAGTAAATTGCGATGCTCATAAGCCATTAGTGTGGTGTGAAGGTGCTAAATTTTGAATCATAAACAACTGTCAATTTTCACCGAATAAGAAACCAATTTACAAAGTATCAATCTGCGAGCATTTGTAGTGAAAATGAGCTGCAAGATTTTGATCATATGCCTCAAGAATAATCAGAAGAAATGAGTCTAAATCAACTAAAGTTGTCCAAGTAGCCACCAAAGCTTTTGTAAAGTTCCATAAATAACCCAAACAAGGAACACTCCATGTAACTCATTGCCAAATACTCGGGTGTTCTGCCAAATGATTGTGCGCTTTTAAGCAAGGGAAATTTCTTATAAAGAAACATACAACCACCAAAAAGGAGCAACAATATCATACAACAAAACTAGAAAAATAACTACATTCAGGGTTAACAACTTTTGACTCCTAAAAGCCGGTCAATAAATATTCATCAAATTCTTAAATCCAGATGGACAAATGGTGTTGACTATTGATTCAAGGCAACTCAGACTTCGACCCAACAGATAAAGTGATTTCAACATCACTACACCGCTTTCGCTACACTTTTTACATATTTATAATAATACTTATCAAGTGGACCCGTCATTCATCCTCACTTTTGTGATAATAATATCCCTCACATATCATGCTCCATTCATTGTAGCCATTTCCCAAGAATAGCATGTTTAAGTTAATATCCTACAGCCAAGAAGACATAAGGATGAAGAAAACAACCAAAAGAAACTAACAGGATGCAATAAATTGAGGATATAAATACTCCAAGAGTTCCATATCTACTCCCAAAACAATTTTTCCTAGAGACTTCCATCGTCTGGAGTAAGAAACACAACATGTTCCTAACAAACTAAGGATTAACCAACACACAACAAGAACAAGACTCCTAATAAAAAAGATGGATTCTGAAACAAATCAGATAAATCCTGCCAATACAAAGTTTCAAATCATCAACACTGTAAAGTAACCTGATTCTTCAACAGGGCACTGATATCCATGCATTCACACAGAAATTTTAACAAAATGGGAACATAATATCTAGGAGGGAAAAAGAAAATTGACAAGTACTACAATGTGTAAAATATCTAGCTCAAGTTTCCTTCCATAACATTTTCTTCCAATTTTCTCTTTCTCCATTGAGCTTTTCCCTTTTCTCCAATTACTTGTGAAGAACTAATTAAACCAGCAAAAAAAAAGGCTAGATTATAGTTTAAGGCTAAAAGGCGAATTCTGGAGCCATATGCGCAATTGCTGGTATCGAGAAAACCCGACAAATATAACGAAACGAGCTAACTATAAACTCTATCCGTTTCTACTGTGAGCATTTTCTATATTATAGCAAGCCCCCATTGACAAACGAAAGAAGAGCAGAACATATTTCTGGAAGGGAAGAGCCTGGCTTTAGCCTTCCAGCTTATTTGACTTCCAATCAAACTGGAAAACATACTCTACAGTGACTTCTGAAACTGATTCATACAAACAGGATTTTTCTTGATTGTCGCAATAACAAGGAGTTCTTCTGCTTCTCTCAGATAGCCAGTCGTTAACATGAGTGCACAAATTTACACAATTAGGGGATAATTCTCTATAACTCTATCAGAAGAAACAGCAACTAAGCCAACAAAAAAAAAAAAAAAAACACAATACTTCAGTACTACATGTCCCACTGCCAGTAATGTACTCTTTCCCCAAATGAATTCCGAAAGATGAATCCAATAAGGGCCTGATCATGTATATATCCGTTGGCAATCCAAACATGAACTCAGCCTAAATCTATCAACATCTGTACTTTAATTCAGTCAGACACAACATAAAGGAAAACAAGATTAATCCCATCATTGCTTTTCACTGGAAATATAGAATAACCCAATTTTATAGTGGCAAACCAAAACTACTTTATGAATAGAACTTATCAAATTATAATAAAAAAACCTGCTCTCTTAGCCAGCAAACATCAAGAAACAATCAAATTCATAGAAGTTATATTCCATGCTTCGGCATTATTTACAGCTGTGTATATAAATTTAATCCGAATAAACTTAATCAAAAAAAAAAAAAAAAACAGAAGAAGAAGAAGAAGAAAAGCCCTGTAGAAAAGAAAAAACAGAGAAAACTCACAGAGAAAGAGACGGTTTAAAGAAGGAAAAGGGACCTGCTAAGTATATCCTTGCAATTTGCAAAAGAAAAGAAAGATTCTGAATATAGAAGAAATATGGTTTAGGTGTATGTGGTAGAAATTGGTCACTGTTATGAGCAATGATTACTGATTAATTCTGCGGAGAATCTTTTCCTTAAGAGTTGACTGACTCTGTAAGTACACATGCTGATTTGTTTTAGCACATGCTGGCATCCTCGATGTAACAGTAAACTAATTAACTGGCTAACTTATATTTCCTCCCCTCCCCAAATTACTCCCCAAATTACTGTTCAATTTGAAATTTCAGTTTTTTTACGAATTAAACTAAAAATATATTTTGGAACAGAGTCTTATTTGTCCAACCTCTTATTTTACTTGTTATTTTATTTTAAAATGTTGGATAAAACTCAATACACTATCCAAACCACAGTTTAATTTACCTTTTAAAATATTACGTTTTGTTATTACTATTGTAAAATCTTCATTTTGGTCACTGAAATATTGTAAAGTCTTGCGTTTGACCATTATATTATTGTAAAATTTTTATTTTGGTCACTTAATTTCATAAATGGTCACTATACTATAATACTTCTCAAATCAAAAACCAAACTACATTTTAAATCTCCTCCCAAATCTTAATAAAAAAACTAAAACAAAACGTTATGCAAATACCACCTAAATATTTTAAGAATAGAGTAAATGAACTTTTATTGTTGTACTGGTAAAAGCATAAACACCACAAATCTTTTACTAATGTATTTCTTTATGTCCTGAAATGATTGTTGAGTTAAAAAAAAATTCACTTTTAATAATTATAGTACATTAAAAAAAAAAGTAAACTGAACCATCATTTAAGACGGAAAATGTAATAATTATTGAGTCATAATCTGATCTAATCTAATGAGTATAGTAATAAATATATTTACACACCATCAATAACCTTAATCGAAATCTCATAATCACTTAAATAAATAATTATGTGATGTTCATATGATACTTAATTTTTACAATTTTACTAGATGGATCAAACGCACTTACGTGCTACAATTTAACACAATATGAGCATGATAACATATGTTAGTCAAATATCACTTGTTTAAATTTAAAGAGAGAAACTGGCCCAAAAGTTTTTTTTTTTCCTTTTGTCATATTTTTGTAATCCTTGTTACAACAACGTGGAAATAAAAATAGAACTAAGTGAGAAAAGATTTTTTTTTCCCACAAAAATCTAATTTGACATTATGTCATTCCATGACATGAAATATTTATGCAAAAGAGAGGTATAGTTCGATGTTTACAAATTGCTTACAAATTGTAAATCATAAAACACTTCAAATCTTATTTAAAATTGAAAAGATATTTATGCTTATTTTCTTAAGAAAAAGAAATTGAAATCTTCTGGTTAGAATCCTAATTCCATGTTTTTGGATTTTGCAACTCATCTTTTATGTTACTTGATTAGCCAAAACACGAGCATCTCTACTTCTATTGGAATTGATTTTGAACTCTCAATCAAATTATTAAAAATAAATTTTTTTATTTAAAAAAAGGACTCGGAAAAAAAAAGGAAAAAATTAGAATAAGAGATAAATAGAGAAGAGAAGAAGAAAGAAAACTAGTATAAGAGATAAAACAAGTAAAAAAAATAAATTAATTACTTAAACTAGTAAAAATTAGAGTTGTCCGTATGATGAATTAAGCTTGTAGAAAGTTCAATTAATTAATTAAAAATTAAAAAAATTAGTTAATTAATTAAGTGTCACTTTGGTCCGAAAGTTAATAAAATAAAATTTTCGGTAGTCTTTGGCCAAGTTAATGGTCGAAATCAGTTAATTGAATGATAGAATGAGAGAATTGTAAGATTAACATTCTCCTAATCATGATGAAATTGTAGTCTAGTTGAAAGCTGATAACTAATTTGACACTTTTTCCATTACATAGTATCTTAACACACACATTGTTACTACTTAACACACACATGTTCCTACTCATCCAGATTTGATTGAGTAGGGTTTTTTAGAAAAAATTCTCTCCTAAAAAATAAATACTACTTCCTCCAATCCAAAATAAGAATCATTAAACAACTTGCATTTACAATTTAAGAAACACTTAAATATGATAGGTAGATTACTAGAATATCATAAACCAACTCCATTAAAATAAATACTTCTTAATGATAATATTTCTTTTGAGGGTAAGTTTGAAAATTTTAGATAAAAAGTGTATTAGAGTTAGAAAAATAACACTTATTTCGAATTTTTTTTAATACGATACTTAATTTAGAATGAAGAGGCACTACGTTAGTTACTGCAGCATGGTTGATGAGAATCATATAGCCTTCCATGGTGATTCTCCTAGTGAGGGGAATGAGCTAGTCCTTCATTCTAGTTTTGGGATGCCAAGTTTACTTTGCAGGACAATCAAGGAATAAAGGATGGATCTTGACTATCTATGTGATAGGGAGTTGGTTGAAGAGAGCTATGATCGAGATGATGAGAATGTCATTAACTTTGGGGTTCAAACGGAGATAATTCACTCATGGAAATAAGTGCTCAAGAGTTTCAAGGGAGTTTGACTCTAGATGCTCCATGAAGATCATTGATCAAGCTAGAGAGAAGAATCATTTAGGTTCTTGAATGGACGGCCTATTTGATCAAGTGTTCAAGAGTAAGTCCATTGATACACAATTAGATAGGTGCAAATTATCTCAATTGTTTCAAGTGTTTCTCCATTCTTTTGGAGTCAATAAAGAGAATTCTACAAGTTTTAGAGTAAATTGGAGTTTTCTACAACTTGAGGGGCGCAAGACCAATATTCTACTTTTAGAAGGGCGTTCAAGACATTTTACTTCAATATTTGGAGCTGATTTTCGAGA
Organism: Oldenlandia corymbosa var. corymbosa; assembly: GCA_949775105.1. Taxonomy (NCBI): domain Eukaryota; kingdom Viridiplantae; phylum Streptophyta; class Magnoliopsida; order Gentianales; family Rubiaceae; genus Oldenlandia; species Oldenlandia corymbosa. The sequence continues at coordinate 7,758,782 of OX459123.1, forward strand.
ATGAGAGTATTATCTAGTGTAGGAGTTATTTTCGAATTTTATCTAGTTAAATAAGTCATGTGGACTGAATTAAACTAGAGTGTTTTGATTAGGAGTCTTAGATTCCTTCTAAGTATTATCCGATTTTAGGATAAATCATTTAGATAAGGTTTCCTAGATTTTAGATAGAGTCAAAGAGATCAAATATTCTTCTACTTCTACTCCTGCGTGAGACAAGATTAGAGAGTCCTAGTTGGTCTTCTTTTTTGGTGCTTTGGCTGAAATTGTTAGCCTATAAATAGAGGAGGATGGTCGAAAATTAAAGCATCCATGTGTGGTCATTTTGAGTCTTCTCTATTGAGAGTTTTTCCTGTGAAGAATTTTTGTTAAATGGTGTGTCCATTTTTTGTGTCAAGTATGATTTAACCAAGAGGGTTTTCATATTATCTTGGATCTTTTGATCTTGCAGAAACCGTTCTTTTCAAGTATGCTTTTTGATAGAATTGTTTTAAAACTAAACTTCTTATTTTCATACTACTTCTAGTAGTTCGAGAGTTGAATCTTTCTTTGGTCTATGGTTTTCGAATTCATGATGTGTGTTCATGAGTTCCTTTGTGGGGTTTGTCCTACTTTTGTTGGATGAGTTATGCTTAGGCATAAGCATTTTGAGATAGTGTATGTGTTGCATATCTTTGTTGGTTATGGATATTACTAATCAATAGTATTCCTTCATAGTTGAGCATTGTTTGCTCCTACCTTTCTTGAGTCTCTTGAATGATGACTGATCGAGTATATTGAATGGTGTCCTTACTATTCTTAGTGTGGGTTGTTGTTTAATTCGAATTTTTCATGGATAATGTGTTCTTTGCTGGGTTTGAGTTAAGAGATAAAATTTCTTAGATAAACGATCGTCTTACTGTGGATTTTCCGCACTCTTTTGAGTTTCACGGGATAGACAATATTCGTACTTTCTTGTTTGATGGTTGCATTAACGAAATTTGTTTCATCTACGAGATTGTTATCAATGGTTATTCCGGGGGTTAGAACTTGTTTCTGCGTAAGAAGCCCATTGAATATACTCCCTCCCCTTTTCAAAAAAAATATACTCCTTCCGGTCCTTAATATAAAATATTTTGATTCGTCTTAGATTTCACCTAATACATATTTTTAATTGACAAAAAAATCTTAAAAATATATTTTTATATTTCTCGTATTTTCTTCTCTTAATTGTTATGGAATTTTTTAAGACTTTTTTTGACAATAAAAAATACATATTAGGTGAAATTTAAGAAACGTCACCGGAGCGAGTACCCCACTAAGACCATTTCCGAACTTACAAAGTCACCGACCCGACCACCCTTCTCCTTGTTTAATCTTTTCCTTCTGGAATTGGACACAGCAGTAACTAAAATCTATCTCCCGTGATTCTTCTGGTTCTTCATCCATTCATAGCACGGTAATACGGACCTATATTCATTAATGGCAGTATAATCCAAGAGATTTTTTTTTTACTCCTGGAATTCGTCTTTGGATTTGTGTGGTTTAAGCTCCTATGCATGTAATTGCAATCATATTTTTTCAAACTTTTTGTTCGTCCGGGTTCAGGTTTTAGCTCCCGTTATACATGATTTTTTAATTGTGTTTTGATTAGGCTTTAATGTCGTTGCTTCCTAATTTGTTATCGATAGTTGATTTCCAGTACGAAAAAATAAAATTAAAAAAAGCCTGAAATTCCGGGTTGTTTGGGTTCAATTGATTATTTTAAGAATTTGTTGATTGTTTAATGCTTTTCATTGTGGTAGGAAATATCTTGCACCATAATCGTATAGAACCTTAGCGGTTGCTGCTGCTTTATGTTGAATCATCCCTTCGTCCTTTGTCTTGTTCTTATGAGACTCGATTGTCTCAGAATTGTGCTAGCTGGAGTTTAATGTGTGCCTTTCATTATCAGGGGATGTTAATCATTGTATTCTTTGTTTCAGGAGGTGTTGAATATGGCAAAGGGTGAAGATGTCACTGTCAAAGATGCTGTTTACAGGTTGCAACACTGTCTTCTTGAAGGTATTCAAGATGAAAATAAGTTGTTTGCTGCAGGATCGGTTATGTCTCGTGGCGACTATCAAGATGTGGTTACTGAGAGGTCGATAGCAAAGTTATGCGGTTACCCTCTTTGTAGTAACAGTTTGACTTTGGAAGCACCAAATAAGGGGAGATATAGCATTTCATTGAAGGAACATAAGGTTTACGATCTTCAGGAAACCTACATGTACTGCTCCCCGGAATGTGTGATAAACAGTAGAGCATTTCCGGCAAGCCTGCAGGAAGAGAGGTCTTCAGCGCTAAACCCCACGAAATTGAACCAAGTTTTAAGGCTGTTTGAGGGATTAGGATTGGAAGACTCCAAGATGGATGCGTGTGAGAAAAGTAAATTTGGGCCTTCGGCATTGAAAATACATGAGAAGATGGACAAAAGTGCTGGGGAAGTGACTTTGAAAGAGTGGATGGGGCCATCAAATGCTATTGAGGGTTATGTGCCACAGAAAGACCCTACTTTCAACCAGCAACAGCCAGATAAATCTGACAAAGGTAAAACACGCAAATATTCAATGTTTTATCTGCCAGTCTTTCAAGGAGTTTGTGGTAAACTAGATGCATGCTAGTTTGTTTTTAAGGGATTGAACTTATGTTGCTCTGAGTGTATGCTATATAAGTGACATGAGCTTTGAATGCTCATGACAGGGCTGAAGTCTAAGAATGATGCCCAAGCAAAACCTAAAAAAAGGTAAGTTTTTTAGTGGGGTGGAGTTCACAAGCACCATTATTTTTCAAGATGAATATAGCGTTTCAAAAGATCCAGATAAAGCGAACATGACATCAGCTGGAAAATCTGAGTCACTGAAAGGGTAGATGAAGCTGAAAAGGTTGAAAGAGCATTCAGCTAAATCAGAAGAGCGGGTTGCTTCTGTGGGACACCAAAATAAGAGTAAAGAACTAGCAAAAGCTCAGAGAAAACAGGCCATGCAGAAAAAACTTGATGCATTATCAACAGACGTGAATCAGAAGCTTGTTATTACAGATTCATCTTCTGATTCTGCCAGAAATGCACCTGACTTGAATTTTAGTGAGGCAACTTCAGAAATTCAGGATGAAAAGGCACTTTGGTCAAATCAAACGTTACTAAGATCTTCTCTAAAATCATCAAACAGAAAGAAAGAAACCCGTTCTGTTACTTGGGCTGATGAGAAGACTGATGGCAATAGCAATAAAAGCCTCTGCGGGTTTAGAGAACCAGAGGATAAAACAGATGGCAATGGCCAAAAAATTCTCTGCAATTTGAACAAATCAGAGGACAAAAATGATACTTCTGGAATACTGAACACTGTGGAAGTGAAAGGGGATGAGGATCCAGATAGATTGTTATCTGCTGAAGCATGTGCAAGAGCCCTCACTGAAGCTGCTGAACCTGTTGCATCTGGAGCTTCTGATATCTCCGATGCGAGTATGAATTTTTCTTCTTGTCTTTTGTTCTAGACAAGGTCGCTCTTTGAAGTATTTTTCTCATTCCTGTTCCTGTCCTTTTCACAGTTTCTGAAGCTGGGATTATTGTATTACCACCTCCAGATGAAGTTGCTGACTTTAAAGCTTAGGAGAAATTTGATATGCTTGATTCTGAACCTGATTCTTTAAAATGGCCTATGAATTCTAGCTCGAGTGATTCCTGGTATGATGAGCCGCCAGAGGGTTTCAATTTAGTAGTAAGTGTTTCTCAAGGAATTATTTAGCTTTTTATTTAGGTTAGTGTTTATGTAAAAAATGCTGATATCCTCTTCCACTTTGCAGCTATCACCATTTGCCACAATGTACATGACACTCTTTGCATGGACATCATCATGTTCCTTGGCTTACATTTATGGACACGATGAAAGCCTTTATGACGAATATTCGTGTGTCAATGGAAGGGAGTACCCCTGCAAGATTATAGCCTTAGATGGTCGATCCACAGAAATCAAGCTAGTACTGTCCAGCTGCCTTGCTCCTGCATTGCCTGGACTTGTTACTGATCTCAGACTACCAGTGCCTCTATCTACGTTGGAGAAGGAAATGGTACTGAACACCTTTTCTTTGCATATGGTGCTAGAAGTATTTGGTCTCTTTCGTCTTGATTAGGATCACTTTATGTTAGAGGGTTTGCTACTTTATATGGATGCTTGCCTTCTCTTGGTGGACATCAGAGTTTTGAATAGGTTTGGTGGGTTCGGTCCTCTTGTGTCTTTGAGTTAGCTGCCTGATATGTTATGAATTGTGTTTTCACAATGTAATTGAACTGCAGAGTTCATTTCCCTTGGTGGGTTCAGTCCTTTAAGAGGGTTCTGAGGGAATTGTTCTGATTTTAAAAGAAGACATTAGATCTTCTGTAGGCTTGCGTTATGGTACTTTCTTCTGGTCATTTTCATGTGTTTCAGTCTTTTCTGAAATGTATACAGGACCATCTGCTGGATACTATGTCCTTTGTGGATCCACTGCCACCTCTCTGAATGAAGCAGTGGCAACTGGTTGTTCTTCTTTTTCTTGATGCTCTATCAGTTTGCAGGATCCCTGCACTGACTACTTACATGACTGGTAGACGAATTTTACTGCCAAAGGTTAGATATCATCACTAGCTTGTGCATTGTTACGAGGTTATTATTATTTATTATTATTATTTCCTTGTTTCTTGTTGAATTATGCAGCTCATTTTTATGACCATTAGCAACACCTTGTTAAGTTGTTTCTTCTTTGCATTTGTTCTTTGTACAACTTTTTGGGACAATCATGTAAACTCACTGTTATCGACAAATGGTGTCTTGTTGCTGTCAATATTGGAAGAATGAATTGTACAAATGCCTTCTTCTTGTTTGGCTTCAAGTGCTCATGCATTGTTGCATCCAAGTATGTGATTATAGAGCTCAACACACTTATTGGTTTGGTTTATTTTATTTGTTTGTGTGAAGAGGGATTTATTGAGGAGGACCTCTAGACTAACAATAATGTTAAGTAAAGCAGAAATTAGATGAAGGGTTGAGCATATATTTTCTAGTTTCGGTTTTTCGCTCTGTTAATATGAATTTTGAAAATCATTTTTGCTACCCCAGAAAGTAGATTCTGATTGATTTTGCAACTTCAATCGTTCTAAGGATGTTTATTATTGTACAGGTGTTTCAAGGTGCCCAGATAACTGCTGAAGAATACGAGATCATGAAGGATCTCTTGATTCCACTTGGTAGAGTACCTCAATTTTCCATGCAATGTGGCGCCTAAATCCAAAGTTTGCTTCGATTCATCAGCCTCAGTTGCCGAATATATTGAAGGGAAACTGCTAATAGAGAATGTGAGCTTTGAACTTCTTAAATGCCGTGATTAGACCTTCCAGGGACTATAATTGCATGGTCATTTGCCGGCCAAAATTGCCTAATTCTGCTGAATGAGATTGGACAATACACTAGTGTGCCTCAAAGTTTGATTTAACCCTGTCTTGAACTGTTGCAGAATGAAGTGTGGGCATAATAGCTTTGGTCTGAACAGAAAGAAATGCCAAAGATAGGTGAAAAGGAACCAAAGAACTGCAAACTTACTACTAGCAGTAAAAATGCATCATTTCCTAACCGTTTAGAAAAGGCAGCTCTAACATGTATGTTCAAGTCTGCTCTCTTCTACCTGGAAAATAATCAAGTCCAAAAGTAAGAGCAATTTGAAATAATTTATTATATATATACTCCCTCCGTCCCATAATTATTGTCCACTTTGCCCAAAAAATTTTGTCCCAAAATTATTGTTCAATTTGACTTTTTATGGATCAAGTTACACATTTGTCCTTAGTAAAAAACATTATCCATAAAATCTTACTGGTTAAACAATTACTTATGTAGAGGTATATCCGGTTGTTTAAGGTAAAATATAGTTAAGTTTGACCAAAAATAAAATCTTTCATTTTAGTAAAACTGGACAATAATTATGGGACGGAGGGAGTATTTTTTTTTGGAAAAGAAACATACTATGTATTATTAATATTCCAGATACAAGGTTACAACTTACAAGAACTCATAAACTCAACCAAACTGGAGGAATGCTTAGGCTAGTCTATGAGCACTCTTCGTATCTTTTGTTCAGTTTTTATCTCATTCAAAAATTAAATTAAGACATTTCACGGATGGAAAACCTGATCAATCGACCATTTTTTTTTTATTAATTTGCAACACCAATCAATAAACAACAGGGTTAACTAATTTGAAGGCGGATTTATTTGTTCATGTCGTTTTGTTAATTTGTTTTCATTAATTTTTCTCTGCGAGCTCTCTTTCTCCGCGAGTTTGTTTTGTGTTCATAATCGATGAGACAGTTTTATTTTCATATGATGATCGGTGAATAAATCACTTTTTTTTTTTTTTGTAAATCTATATGACGTTTTTGGTTTATTTCTTTTCAGGTAATCTCCACCATAATCACACTTTGACCTTCAAATCCGATAAGATTCTTGGTTTGTAGTATTATCTTTGATCCTGTATTACAATCCCACAGCCAAGATGTATACGAGTAATTTTTTCTCCACGAGCTCCTTTCTCTGCGAGTTTCTTTTGTGTCTTAGGATCGATGAGAGTTTTAATTTTATAATGATGATCTGCAATAATTCATTTTTCGTAAATCTACGCATTTGTTTTTGGTTTATTTCTTTTCAGGTAATGTTCGCCATAATCACAAACTGACCTTCAAAATTCTTCTTCTAGTACTACTACATTTGATTACATGTAATCACAAATTAACCTTCAAATAAGATTCGTTATTTATAATATTATATATTGGGTGAACTACATCCTCCCCTGAGTTTTGGCTCCATCTACCATAACCCCTTGAGTTTTAATAATACTACCATATACACATGGACAGGGATTAAACATTAAATGGTTTATTTAATAACCATTGTTTACATACACTTTGTTTTCTTTATTTTTACACTTTGTTTTTATTTGTTTTTTTCTCATGAATAATGAAAATTTATTAATTTATAATTTTTACATTTAATTATAATATAATGTATGAAATTTCATCAACCATTAATAATGTGAATTTATTATATTTCAAAAAAAAATTAATGAAGGTTATTTTATTTCAAAAGACATAATGTAGTTAATTTTTTTAAAAAATTATCTAAGTGCATTAATATAAAATTATTAATATGGACTGTATTTTTTTAACTTAATTTACGATATATATTTTAAAAAAATTATAATATAATTTAAAAAATATTAATTGGAGGATTTTTTTGACCATTTACAAAAAATTTCATGATGATGTTAATATATTAAGGGGAAATTTGGTAAGTTGACTATGAGTCAAGGTGGTATATGGTAGTATTACTAAAACTCGGGAGTTTATGGTAGATAAGGCCAAAACTCGGGGTAAAATGTAACTCGCCCTTACATATTTCATTTTATGTAATCACAAGTTAACCTTCAAATCGTGTTTAGATTTTCAGTTTTTAGTACAAATAGAGTATTATATTTAATCTAGTGTAAGTAACCATCCTACTTTGTCTAAGCAACAATCCCTGAGTACGAGTAAATACCAATACAAAAATTGCATAGACAAGGAATTGTAATATCTGTTTCACAGAACACTTCTACTAGTTGGACAAACTAAGGCACCTGATTTCGAACACCTAACTTCGGTTTAGCAAATGACAGAGTTTGGGCGCTGGGAAGAGTAAACTACACAGGAGACCCTAAATCTAGATTCCAATCCAAAATTCTTACAAACGACTAGCAATCAGCTGTAACTCTCCTCTGGCTCCATTAGCTATAAGAGAACACACAAATCCAATTCAGAGGGTATTTGGCAGATAAGATTATATTCATTCAATCACCAAAAAACATACGAGATCTTAGTTTAATTCTTAATAAAATGAAAACATTAATGTATCAAGAAAAGCAAACATCTTAAGCGGTTCTGAAATAGGAGGTGATACTACAAGTTCATCAGTTCCCAAGCAAAATTGCACAAGCCTAAATACTTTAAACTTCAACTCTCTCGGGCGCAGCATCCTCTATGTAGGTAATCTTAGCAGTGGGCTTCGACAACATATCGGTGTACTCTTGGAATGGAGACCTTGTGAAGCGAGTTTCCCTCCAAAAGTCGGGTGTCAAGAAACCATAGGTCTTCAACAAACACTCAAATGTGGCCTGCAGACAAAATTATGGGCTTAAACTCTAAAAAGTTCCACAAAGTATACTAAGGCCATAATTTATTTGACTATACCACAATTACTAAACGTGAACAAAAGAAAATGGCACTCCACAAGACAGCATTCTAAACAATGAACTCAGAATCAATCATTCACTCAACTATACAGATTCAAAATAAAAAGAAAGACAAGCTAAGATAAGCAAGGTTGATCAAAAGACCCAACAAACAAATTCAATGAGAATAAAGAATCACATTTGAGCATGCTTATATCCATGAAATAGGTACTTTCTTTCAACCAGAACAAGACAGATCCTTGCAAACCACAGTTAGTCAGTCATATACATTGAACACAGTAGCTAAACAATCCACAAATGAACAAATTCAAAGGGGCTTAGCAATAAAATAGAACAAAAACCTTAAAACACTGGTCAAATGTACATAAATAATTATTATATTTAGAAAGAAGGGCTGATGATATCACAAACATACCAAAAACAGATTCATTTATCCATGATTACACTTACTATTAACCAAAACAAATGAAAGTAGATTCCCAAACAAACACATATCTAACTAAAACAGAGACCAAAAAAATAACCTCAAATCAACAAAAGGCAAATCTAAAGATAAACAGGGGCCAAACAAATACCCTCAAATCAACAAAAGGTGAATCTAAAGAGAAATAAAAGAGGATTGGTCAAACCTTGACAAAGTTTCCAAGGGTCTTGGTAGATCCACGAGAGCAAGTATAGACATCCTCAATACCAGCAAACTGAAGAACCTTCTTAGGAACCCTAGCAGCCACAATACCAGCACCACGAGGAGCAGGAACCATCCTCACAAGAACAGAACCACACTTTCCGGTAACCTTGCAAGGAACGGTGTGGGGCTTCCCAATTTTGTTTCCCCAGTATCCTCTTCTGACAGGGATCAAAGATAGCTTAGCCAAGATAATGGCACCACGAATTGCAGTCGCCACTTCCTTAGCGCATTTCACACCCAAACCGACATGGCCGTTTCCATCGCCAACCACGACGAAAGCCTTGAACCGGGTCCTCTGACCGGCACGGGTCTGCTTCTGAACCGGCATGATTTTCATCACCTCGTCCTTCAACGATGGGCCGACGAGGGTGTCGATGATTTGGTACTCCTTAATGGGGAGAGAGTGGAGATAGATCTGCTCCAACGAAGTGATTCTTCCCTCCTTCACCAAACGGCCGAGCTTAGTCACCGGAACCCACTTCTCTTCCTCGGTTTCACGTCGTCCTCCACGGCGACCACCACGTCCACGGCCGCGCCCACGGTCTCCACCTCGTCCTCCGAAGCCTCGGCCGAAACCACCGCGATCTCCGCCTCTTTCCGCCATGGTTGGTTGTGCTTGAGAATTAGGCTGACGGCTGAATCTACTAGGGTTTAGAGAGGGAGAAAACGGAGAGCAAAAGAGAGTTCTGAAGTAGTGAATTGGGATACGATACCTTATATATGCCGAAAGGACTTAGGGTTTCCGGAATGGGCTTTTTAGGTTAAGTGGAAGAAGTTGGACTCTGCTCTGTTTGTGAAACCCAATTCAACAGGGAATGTTGGGCTATTGATCATCCAAAGGATGACAGTTTATGAAAATATTGGGCTAATAGAAGAATTTAAATGGCATTATGAATGTCACAAATTATTATAATTTTAATTACGGACAAAAAAATTATTAATTAGATAGCTATTTTCTAGATGTCCGAATTTGTACTACAAACTTGTGTAGTTTTAGTAAGAATTCGAAATAATTCAACTTAATCGGCAATATGAATCATATGTCACCATACTTCTCAATCAGTAATAATTCATCTAAATAGAAATATTTTAAATCATTTTTTGTTTTATTTCCAAATTTTCGTAAGTCTGTCTTTATCCCTCTCGATTTGAATTCTTGATTTTTGTAGTTTTTACCTCTTACCAGGGGCATCCACTAGGGGCATCCACTGATCTCCTATGCACATACCCGAACCATCTTAATTCTCAAGCGTGGTTCTCTCATTTTTTTTGTCTACTGGAGTTACTACTCCTTTTTTTTTTTTCTCCTGATACATTTATTTTCTAATCTTAATCTATTTCAAAATTCTCACTTTTGCTATTCATAGTTTTTATTCATTTTCACATTTGGTAGCCCAACACTCTGATCTGTAAAGAATCGTCGGTCAAATAGCAGTTCGATAGAACTTAACTTTCAAATTCAATGATACCTTATGATCACAAAATACGATGATACACTTTCTTTTATAATGGATCCTACATATTTAAAATTGTTCTATCATGTTTGAATTTGTTGTTCTATCATGTTTGAATTTGTTGTGTTACATCTTTATTAATACTTCCACTTTCTTTTATAATGGATCCTACATATTTAAAATTGTGAGGCCCCATTCTCTAAACCTTTCTATTTGAACATGAATAGTAAAGAATAATGATAGGTGTAGGGAAAAAGTCACAGGAAAAATAACGAGGAAATCATCTCATCCATTGATTTTTAGAATTTTCTATATGGAATTTATGCATTTAAGGTTAGGACATAGTTTAGATATTTGACACATTGTTCCTTATAAATTTTTTTGTGATTTTTTTCTGTGCATGCAATAGTAAAAAGAGTACCTAGCTTAGTATTTACCTATAGAAGCTGTTAGTTATATAATACTATTAGCAAAGAATAAGCCACCTAAAGTTGATAATAATAATATTGTAAAATGTACGCAAGAAAGAGACTATGTGAAATGTAATTAGATATAAACTAAAGGAATAGTTGCGATTAAATATAAACCATATGAAGGGTTGATGTACTGTAATATAGAAAATAAAAGATGTGGGATCAATTTAACTAAACTAAGAGACTTAGGGGTTGCGTGAAGAAAAGAATTGTCAAACCCCTCCCCCAACCGTGTTTTTTGTTCTCGTCAAATGATAACACACATTCGTACGCTCTCATCAGTAGACATCTCACATTGGGCACCCGAACTCACCATCTCCCCATCTCGCTCATGTAAACCACCATTCCTCCATTTTCATTTCGATTCCAATTCACCCCCTAAAATCCAAACCACTATTCGCCGGTCAACACCAACCCCATTCACCATCAAACATCAATCTTGTTATCAATAGCCACCACTTTTTTGCTTCAACCGCCAGCCACCATCACCCCAAGCAATCTCAATATCAGCTGATTCATTATTAACATTTGTCTTCTAAATTGGTACCATTAACATTTTCAGTCACTTTGGGGACTCGGATCGAATTAACATCGACAAAGGAGGTGCATTAGGGATGTTACTGGTGGTATCAGAGCATAGGGATATGAACTTAAGATATGATGTTAAAAAATGTGAAAAAGTTAGTTATAAAAAGTTAATGCAGTAGAACACAAAATACATATGATAGAGTTGAAGCCTTACTGATAGTTTATGTGATTTTCTTAGTAGGGGTTAGAGATAACTTGGACTAACCTAGACTAAATTAACATCGACAAATGAGGTGCATTAGGGTTGTTACTGATGGTATTAGAGAATAGGGATATGAACTTAAGACAAGATATTAAAGAATGCAAAAAAGTTAGTTTTAAAAAGTTAAGGCAATAGAACACGAAAAACACATGATAGAGTTGAAGCCTTAGTGATACTTTATGTGATTTTCTTAGTAGGGGTTATAGATAACTTGGACTAACCTAAACTAAATTTTGTAGTGGGTCTAATGAGAATCATGTAGTTTTCCATCAAAGTTTTTCTAAATTGGAGGATAAGAAAGTGTTCTTGTCTTTGGAGGATCAAGATTGTTTCCTTTCAAAGCAATGGAAGATTTGTTGTGAGGAGTTGACCTCCAAGGAGGAAACCTACATCTCAATTTTTTGAAGGAAGCAATGATGAAGTATTACTAAATTATCAAAGCGAGGATCAATTAACTAATGAGTCAACTGATGGATTTGTTGAGAATTGGGGTACTAGTGATGATTCAAGTGAGAACTCAAGCAAAGATGTGGCAAAGATCAGTGCTAGTGAGTTAGTTCCAAGCAATAGGCGCAAGGAAAGTATTGAAGATGCACATTCTTATGTATAGAGATCACTTTATTGGAGTTCAAGAAGTATCTAGGTTCATGCGAGACGTCCGTGTGTGATCATATCCGTCTCAATGTTGAAGTTGAAGATATAGACGAAAAGCATTGAGAATGAGGATGGTCGAATGGGATTCAAGTCTTAAAATGGTGTTTCCGTCTATATTACTTTGATAATTGAAAGAGCCTATAAATGGAAAATAATTCTGTTTACCTAATTTAAATAAATTGATTTAATTTGGGTTAACTTAAAATCCAACTAAACGAACCCTAGTACAATCATTAAGGGTATTGAGTCCTTTTGTTATTAAAATAAGTAAGGTCTGACTTTACTTCTAGGTTAAGTTAAATTAAGAGTTTGAGTTGGAATTGACTTCATTTTTCCTTCTGCGAGTGAGAATATAGTAAAGAAGAGGAAAAATCTACTTTTCTTCAGCCTAAAGTATAGGTTTAGTTCTTGGAGAGTAAGAAAACTTCCCTAGATAAAGGGTTAGGCCGATAGCTCCAATGCATGGTAAAGATGAATTGAAACTTTTATGAGTCTTATGATTTTTTAATGAATTATCATCTTTTGATGGTTTTATTTTCAATGGGGTTTATCTGTTGTTATGGAGAGATTGTACTGTTAGTCAAATTTCTTTGTCTTTGAGGTCTAATGGATTTAATCTTAGAGAAAAACCGTTTTATCATTTTTGTTTTTGCATGATTTAATTGTTTTAAAACTAATTTTCTTGTTTTCAATTTGATTGAGAGTCGACTGATTTTAAGCATGATTTGCTAGAGTTTTTCGAATTTCTTATGATTCTTGATCATGAGATACCATATTGAGTTTGTTGCTTGGAAATAACATATCGATTTATGTGTTTTGTATGCTTATTTTCCTTGGTTATGAATAGTCCAAGTTAATTGGTATTATTTGTAGTTGAGTAGTGATTTGTTCATTATATGTGTCGACAACTATATGTGTGATTGTTCGATGATATTGAAGGGTTTAGCCCATGTGACTCGATTGTTTAATTCAAGTAATTATTGGATTTTGTGTTTATGACTTAAGTTTGAGTTTGTAAGGTAGTTTCATCGATGTCAACGATCCGCTTATTTGTGATTCTTCTGCACTATTTTAGAATTTCACATTTAAGCATGTTTTTCATACTTTCTTGTTGATGGTTACATTAATAAAATTTGGTTCGTTTATAAGACTGCTATCAGCTTTTGGTATCAGAGCCTAAGTTGGTTTCGAAAGAATCAATTTTGGGATCTTAGCTAGTTTGGTAAACCAAGGAATCCCATTCTCTTTGAGAAAATGGTTTGGAACCCTAGCAAAGTACCATTATTCTTTATTTGGACCAAAATTCTTTTGTTTTCAAAAAAGCTTTTTGAAAAACAAATCAAATTGTGAGTAACAACAACACTTAATTATCAAAAAAAAGTACCATAAGTTGGGGTTCCGTCCTTACTAAATAACTCAAGTTACAATTGTCCTTACTAAAAATACTGTAAGCTGTATTTTTGTCTTTTTTTCGCTTTTTCGTCCAAGAAGTGTTTAAAGTGTAACAATCAACAGATGAACAATTGACTTGTCAAAAGATCAATTTTTTCTTTTTGATGAAAATAGTTAAATTTCAAAAGAAAACTGAAAATTAAAAAAAGAGATGATTTCCTTTTTTAATATAAACTCAATTTTCTATTCTCAAAATTAAAAGTCCAAAAAAATATAATTATTTCCTCTCTCTTGTCCCCTTCGTTTCTCCATCCATGTCGCCCCCTTCTTCCTCTTCCTTCTTCATCCCCAATCCCACCCACTGTCAAAACCAAAAGCTCAAAATCTCCTACAACCAATGTTACCAGCCACTGCCACCACTATCATTTAATTTATGCGTCTCTTCCAATTCTTTTTTTTTCCCTCAAAGGCAGCATCACCACCATTGGTACCCTCGTTTGAAAATTACCCAACTTCAGGTTTTGATATTTTTTCGATTTTCCTCAATTTTTTTAGTTTCCTGCATCACAGAAGCAACATCTTCAAAACAAAAAACCCATTACACCACTGTCGCCTCCGCCACCTATCATCATATAAAAACAAAAGCTCCACCCCTTTTCCCAGTTTCTCTTCTCACAACCACTCTTACATATCACTCTATTTTTTATTGATTCAAAATCAAAATAACAGTGAAACAATAAATTCAATGACGACACTTAAAATCAAAGCTTGGTGCAGCATCGGTGGCGGCGCTTGGCATTGTAACCGATGTCGAATGGTGTCATCGGTCCACATCCAGATCCAGTAAGGAATTGACTGTCTCGACTCTGTCTCTATTTCTTGAGCAGCTTCTTCTTAATTATGAAACTCTTATGTGACTGATGGGTCTTCTTTCGGCGGACAGACTGGAAACATACTCCAAATCATGCGTCCAATCTTTAATGGTTGTTCGATTCTTTAGATCTAGGTCATGTAGATATAGATAAACAAGAAGAGGGGGGGGGGGCGTTGAGGTACTTTTCTCATTGAAAAGGTCGAGGGATGCTATTATATATCGGTTTTCGTCGTCCAGTTTGAGTTGTGAATTTTTTGCGATTGAAATTACTTCTTTTTTTAATTAGTGATATGAAATGTTAAAGGACTTGTAATCCTAATATACTAGTGAAAATGGATAGCGTTAATGTTTCATCAGATTTAGGTGATGTTGTGGCAATGGAAAAAAAATCTTGGGTCAATGTTTATAGTTTCGAGATAATTATGCTTGAATTGGTGATTGGAAGGGAGCCCATTTGACTTGATTCCAAAGACATGGAGACAGGACTTGATTAGTTGGTATTTCATACATAACAGATGAAAAAGGAACAAAGAGAACGATGGGATATGAAGAAGGGAAAGGCAAGATGAGAGAGAGGGGGAAAGAAGTTTTTATTTTTACTTTAATTCTGGAAAAAATTAAGGTTTATATTAAGAAAGGTAAAAAGAAAAAGAAAAAGAGTTTTTTTTTTGAATTTTCAAATTTTTTTCTTGAATTATAATAGAAAGACAAAATTACCTTTTTGACAAGTCAACGGCTGACCTGTTGACTATTACAATTTAAACGGTTCTTGGACGGAAAAACGAAAAAAGACAAAAATAAAACTTATGGTACTTTAGTAAGGACAAATGGAACTTGAGGTATTTAGTAAGGACGGAACCCCAACTTATGGATTTTTTTATATAATTAAGTGTAACAACAATTTCTTAGGTTTTTCTTTATAGAATATTCACTTAATTATAAAACTAAATAAAAATAAAATGGATTGTGAATCCAAATTTTAGTTTGAAACTCATGTAATTAACCTCTTTTGGCTAACCCGAATAAATTGGATAGAGTCATATAAATCTAATTCATTAGGTATAATAGATTAAAATAGTGCACCAAAAGACTTGATTGCCGAGCCGTATGAGGTAGGAAACTCTCAAGTACGGTTCTAAGGAAAGGAATTGAACTACCTATTCCGACCGAGGAGAATAGGCCATTCGACAGGGAGATTCAGAAATAGCGGAAGCTTGGTTCGATCAAGCGGCTGAATACTGGAAACGTGCTGTATCGCTTACTCCCGGTAATTATATCGAAGCGCACAATTGGTTGAAGATCACGAGGTGTTTCGAATAAAAAAGCTGACATCTTTTAGTTTTATGATTTAATTTAATATTTAGATTTAGATTATCTATAATTATAAATTATTATTATAGATCTTTTTATCATTTTTGGTAAAATGAATTGTTTGTTTGTCCTATCAGTCAAATAAAAAATGGATCATTCCTTCGGGAAGACCCAATTACTACAAAACTTCATTATACCCCTTCTAAGTGCTCTAATTGATCTGGTATTTGGTAGGTATAAAAAAAGATACAAATTAATTATTAATATTATTAAATTAAAAATTCATTATTTAAATTAAAAGAATTTAAAAGAAAACATTGAAAATAAAAATGAATCAAAGAAAGTTACCTTTCGAATCACTAAATCTATATATTGGTATATCTCTTACCAATGGCTTCTGACACGGTTTTGTTTTGGTGCGAAAACTAGATATTTCTTTAGGAGGAATCTTGTGAGTGGGTTTAGAGATTTAGTGAGTCTTAATGAAGTTGCGCAAGCAAACTGAGTTGGGGTTCTCTCAAGATTTTCTATGAATTTGTAAGTGTAGATTTGTTTCTTCATGAGCAAGTAAGTAGGAACTTGTGTATTTTATGGTTTTTATGAAGGACTTGATGCCAAAAGCGGAAGCGCATAGCCTAGTCTTTTCAAAGAAGATGTGTTTACATGAGCACTTGTGTGGTCTTTAGTTCTTGTGAATTTTAGATCTTTTTGTGGGTGGATTTTCATGAAAGTATGCTGAGTAGTATATGGACATTTTCCTTCTTGACTTTAGTTCTTTCGCAGGAAGAGTAAAATTAGGATTTGTGATTTTTCAATCAACGAAGAACTCATTAACACTTTTAGATATTTTATGTCGAGTCTCGTTGACTTCCTAGTCAGGATGATCGTTGATTTTTGTGAGTCTCGTTCTGTTGAGTTGCTCGTCGACTTTTTTTTTAAAGCAAAAAGAAAGAAAAACCGACAAAGATCTGGGTAGAGAAACACAATACACTTAGAGGGTATATCTCTAAGATAAATATTGTATTCCCCGTACACTAGCCCACAGAATCCCTGATTTATTAATATCATGTATAAAAAACTGGCAGTGCTTAAAACTTACCAGGATAAGAAATAAGCTTCTCATCGACTTTCTATGGTTTGATTTGAGGTTTTCTTAAAATCTTAATATATTTGCTATGATAACATGATAAGATGAAATTGTTCTTTGAACTTTTGGGTTAATGTGAGATTGCTTGAAGTCATTTTCGAGAATAATGGACTTTTCTTGGGGGAGATTAGATTTCAATTAGTTCGAAAGTTTGATTTTTTTAGTTTATCTCTATGTGCCTTGTGTGTTTTGTTTGTGTCATACGAAGAAGATATAATGTTTTAAGTTTTCTACCTTAGGATTTTCACATATAAGGGTTTCCATAGTGGACTTTGGAAATGCATTTGTTCCAAGTATCTAATTTGTATTTTTTTCTTTATGCGTGTTAATGCAAATTGCTTTCGAAAATTAGGTCCTACCTAAGAGTTTTGAGTTTGAGATTTTATAACTATGTGAGACTCATATAGGTTTCAAATATTGTATTTGATCCAATTTATTTTGGAGATGGTAGTACAAAGTGAGAACACTATTTTATGTGGGTTTTACAAGTTTTAGCTTGTTGAGCTTTAATAAACAAAAAATGTGTGCTCATATGCATGATTAAAAATTTTTGTAAGTTAAATTACAATATTGAAGAAAGTTTTTAGTAGTAGACTAAAAAGGAATTTGACTTTGTTGGTTTTTGGATCAATCAAAAATTGATAATTATGTGGTGTCCGAAAATTCCAATTCCTATTTCAACCAGGAAGGTAATTTTGTGCATGTGAAATGTGTGTGTTCAAAATTCTTTAGGGTTTCCTAAAGAGAATGGAGAATTTTATTTGTGTGTTATTCCTATTCACAATTGGATTAATATAATATTTATGTGTACGTGTCGCCTAAATAATGGAAAGAAATCAGGGTTTTCTAATATTATTTTGTAAGTTACTTGTTTTGTTTTGTATCTTTTTGGCCAAGAAAAGTATGTGTGTGGTTTTTGAAAATTTAGTTTTCAAAGAAGGCAATTTTCCTAAAAGAATTTTTCCTTGTTTTTGAAGTTTAAGTACTAAAATTAAATTTCCCGTTTTCAAAAGTTTGACAAAAAATTATTGTCCTATCTTCGTTTCTTTATGCGGAAATAATTAGAGTTTTATGTGAAATGAATTACATAATTTAGTTATAATAGAAAAGTTACTAAAAGTGAATTTCTATTCTAATTTTTAATTTGGAAATTTTTTTGGATGAAGGGCCATTGTGTGTGATAGCAATCTCGTAGATGGAGCAAATTTCGTTAATGCAACCATCAAACAAGAAAGTACGAAAATAATTTGTCTACCCTGTGAAACTCAAAAGAGTGGGGAAAATTCACAGTAAGACGATCGTTTATCTAAGTGATTCTATCTCTTAACTCAAACCAAGCAAAGAACACATTATCCATGAAAGATTCGAATTAAACAACAACCTATACTAAGAATAGTAAGTACACCATTCAATATACTCGATCAGTCATCATTTAAGAGACTCAAGAAAGGTAGGAGCAAATAATGTTCAACTATGAAGGAATACTATTGATTAGTAATCTTCATAACCAACCAAGATATGTAACACATACACTATCTCAAAATGCTTATGCCAAAGCACAACTCATCCAACAAAAAGTAGGACAAACCCCACAATGGAACTCATGAACACACACACATCATGAATTCGAACACCAAGCCAAAAGAAAGGCTCATCAATCGAACTACTAGAAGTAGTATGAAAATAAGAAGTTTTGTTTTAAAACAATTCTATCAAGAAGCATACTTGAAAAGAACGGTTTCTGCAAGATCAAAAGATCTAAGACAAGATGAAAACCCTCTTGGTTAAATCATACTTGACACGAAAAATGGACACTCCATTTAACAAAAATTCCTCACAGGAAAAAACTCTCAAAAGAGACAACAAAAATGACCACTCAAGGGTGCTTTTGATTTTCGGCCATGCCCCCTATTTATAGGCTTAATTTTTCGGCCAACACCAATAGAAGAAGATCAATTAGGACTCTCTAATCTTATCTCACAAGGAGTAGAAGTAGAAGAGTATTTGATCTCTTTGACTCTATCTAAAATGTAGGAAACCTTATCTAAATGACTTATTCTCAAGTAGGATAATATCTAGAAGGAATCTAAAACTCCTAATCAAAACACTCTATTTTTATTCAGCCCACATGGCTTATCTAACTAGATAAAACTCGAAAATTGACTCCTAGACTTAGACTAACTCTAATCTCGAAATTCAGCTTCCAAATTGTAGAAGTAAAATGTCTTGAACGCCCTTCCAAAAGTGGAATATTGGTCTTGCGCCCCTGTAGAAAACTCCACTTTACTCCAAAACTTGTAGAATTCTCTTTAATGACTCCAAAGGATTGAAAAAACACTTGAAACAATTAAGATAGTTTGCAACCTATCCAATTGTGTAGCAATGGACTCAATCTTGAACACTTTGATCAAATAGGCCGTCCATTCAAGAACCTAAATGACTCTTCTTACTAGTTTGATCAATGATCTTCATGGAGCACCTAGAGTCAAACTCTCTTGATACTCTTGATCACTTATTTCCATGAGGTCATCATCTCCTTTGGTTTGAACCCCAAAGTTAATGACATTCTCATCATCTTGATAGCTCTCTTGAACCAACTCCCTATCACATAGGTAGCCAAGGAAATGTTAGTTTCTTGCTCTTACCAAAGTGATACTCCTTCATTCTAGTTTGCTCCATGTTGCTTCTCCTAGTGAGGGGAATGGTCTATTTCTTCATTCTAATTTTGGAATGCCAAGTTTACTTTGCATGCCAATCAAGAAAGAAAGGATGGATCTTGACTACCTATGTGATAAGAAGTTGGTTGAAGAGGGCTATGATCAAAGATGATGAGAATGTCATTAACTTTCTGGTTCAAACCAAAGGAGATGATTCACTCATACAAATAAGTGCTCGAGAGTATCAAGGGAATTTGACTCTAGGTGCTCCATGAACATCATTGATCAAGCTAGAGAGAAGAGTCATTTAGGTTCTTGAATGGACGGCCTATTTGATCAAAGTGTTCAAGAGTGAGTCCATTGCTACACAATTGAATAGGTTGCAAACTATCTCAATTGTTTCAAGTGTTTTTCCAATCTTTTGAAGTCAATAAAGAGAATTCTACAAGTCTTGGAGTAACTTGGAGTTATCTACAACTTGAGGGGCGCAAGACCAATATTCCACTTTTAGAAGGGCGTTCAAGACATTTTACTTCAATATTTGGAGTTGATTTTCAAGAATTAGAATATTATCTAGTCTAGGAATTATTTTCAAATTTTATCTAGTTAAATAAGTCATGTGGACTGAATTAAACTAGAGTGTTTTGATTAGGAGTCTTAGATTCCTTCTAAGTATTATCCTATCTGAGGATAAGTCATTTAGATAAGGTTTCCTAGATTTTAGATAGAGTCAAAGAGATTAAATACTCTTCTACTTTTATTCCAGTGTGAGATAAGATTAGAGAGTCCTAGTTGGTCTTATTTGTTGGTGCTTTGGCCGAAATTGCTAGCCTATAAATAGGGGGAATGGCCGAAAGTTAAAGCACCCATGTGTGGTCATTTTTGTTGTCTTTCTAATGAAAGTTTTTCCTGTAAGGAATTTTTATTAAATGGTGTGTACATTTTTCATTTGTCAAGCATGATTCAACCAAGAGGGTTTTCATCTTGTCTTGGATCTTTTGATCTTGCAGAAACCGTTCTTTTTCAAGTATGCTTCTTGATATAATTGTTTTAAAACTAAACTTCTTATTTTCATACTACTTCTAGTAGTTCGAGAGTTGAGTCTTTCTTTTGGCTATGGTTTTTGAATTCATGATGTATATGTTCATGAGTTCCTTTGTGGGGTTTGTCCTACTTTTACTGGATGAGTTGCACTTTGGCATAAGTATTTTGAGATAATGTATGTGTTGCATATCTTTGTTGGTTATGGAGATTACTAATCAATAGTATTCCTTCATAGTTGAGCATTGTTTGCTCCTACCTTTCTTGAGTCTCTTTAATGATGACTGATCGAGTATATTGAATGATGTCCTTACTATTCTTAGTGTAGGTTGTTGTTTAATTCGAATCTTTCATAGATTATGTGTTCTTTGTTTGGTTTGAGTTAAGAGATAGATATCCTTAGATAAACGATCTTCTTACTGTGAATTTTCCGCACTCTTTTGAGTTTCACGGAATAGACAACTTATCTTCGTACTTTCTTGTTTGATGGTTGCATTAACGAAATTTGCTTCATTAACGAGATTGCTATCAGTTTCTGGTATCAAAGTTTGAACTATCTAAGTGATGGTATTAATTGATATTATCATATCAGTTTTTAGTATTAGTTTGATTTTCGAGAGATTTCTTTTTGATTGAGGACTTCATAGTTCTTGGTTTTGAGAATATCTTGAGTTACCACGGAATCCGTTTCTTGGTGTGGTAATTGAGCTTTGTGCTACTAACGAGTAGTACTATATGTATTTGTTTCAAGGTTCCTTCTTATTGCAGAATGGGTTTTGAAAGAATAAATCAAATTTTTGTGAAAACTACGTTTTCAAAATTGATCTTGTCTTTTGTGTGGTTGTGCGAGACTTCTTACACATTTGTTTGATCTTGTGGTGTTATTTTGAGGTCTATGCGAGAGCTTGATGATGGTACATTGGTATCTAGTCAAAGTGGGCGCTACATCTTGGAATTTATCCTTGATTTGCAAGTAGACAACTGTTTCTCCTATGAGTAAGTTAGTGGATCTTATGTGTTGAATCTTTAAGGAGATAATTGATGCCAAAGAAGAGCTTATTGCTCGAAATAGCCTTTTCTTTCTAAAAGAGATGTCTTTACATGAGGAGGGTTTAAGAGTTTATCTTGTGGTAAATATCTTGGATCTATTCTTTGAAAGGTGAAGCTTAGTGATTTTGTACTTTCTACATAAAGTATAAATGAAAAAGCCTTCCTTCTTGTTGGTTCTCATTTGAATCTAATGAGTAAAATGGAATTTATGGAGTTTCAAACAATGAGAATTTCATAGAGTTCCGATTCTTTTTGATCATTATGTTTATTGTTTAAATCTTAGTGTCAAAAGATTTTTCAAAAGCAACAAATGTCGGTTTTTGATATCTCATAAGTTTATACTTTGAGAATAAGTCGAATTAGTGGATCTTCCTATCATTGGACTTTCCATGATTCTTAACTTGAGTTTCAAAACTTTCTTTATCATTTGATAAGGAATGAATTTTAGTGATATCAATTTTGGTATCAAATGTTTAAAAGTCTTTGAAGTTGAATTGTGCCAACTTTAAGGGTTGAAGTCTTTGACTTGTGTTTAAAACCTTAATTTTCGAGAGTTGAATCGAGAATTTAGTGAAGTTTTACTAAAGATTTTCTTATATATATATGCCAAGAAATCTTATAGGCTTTGAAATATGTTCTTGAAGTTTACATATTTAGTCTTTGGAAAATTTGATTTTCAAATGGTCACTTATGAAGATGGCCTTGTCATTGAGTTTTATGAATGGTTTGTGTTAAATTGAGTATTATGAAACAAACGTCATAGTTGAATGAGGAACTTTAAATTTTCCAACTTCATTATACTTATGGTGTTCTTGTTACTTTATTTGCCATAGATTGTTTTGGTAAAAAGTGATTTTTGTTAATTCCATATACAATTTGGAAAGTGTTTTTTAGAAAGTATTCTAAAGTTGTTGGACATTTTGGAAAGTGGTAATTTCCAAGTTTCCTTTTTAAAGTGAGTCAAAAATAATTTTTCAAATTTTAACTGTGGTAAAAATTAAATGTCGAATTTTTTCTGAATTAATGCATGTGTGTGCATGTGTTTTATGTAGAGTTCTAAGCCTAGTTGGTTTTGAATTTTAGAGTCATAGTATAGCCGAATTTTTTAGCTAAAAATTAGGGTTTCCTGGTCCTAGTTGAACTTGAATTTTGGTTGTTTATTTGTGTTACACTTTGAGACCTATTCGGTCATGTATTTGTGTGTTCACATGGCCGAAAATTTTATCCCTAAACTTAAGGTCATTGAGTCCAAATTGTGTTATGATTTGAGACCTATTCGGTCTTGGATTTTAGTGCTCACACTGGCCAAAATTTTTCAGCCTTTATTTCTTAATGGTAATACAATTTTATTGTGTGTTTTATTTGAGTCCTACTTGGATTTAAATACTAATTTTTACATGAGTTAAATTATAATTTCAGTGAGATTATAATTAGAGTTTTAAATTGAGTATATTTTCGAAAACTATTGAGAGAAGGAAGTCTTATCTTAATCTGAAAATTTTTGAGTCTTTTAATACAATTGTGCTTGTGTTTTGGCCGAGTTTTGAGTCCTATTTGTAGTAGGGGGGTCGGATTTTTTTATCTCTAATTAGTCGGGATGAATCTTTCATTGTTTTATGACATAGTTCATAAGTTGTGTCCAAAAGGGATTATAATTACCTAAGTTTTAGGACTCTATCCTTTTATATATATATATATATATGTTGTCCGAATTTCTTCCTTTTTATTCCATCTTGTCGACTGGAATTTTATCAATTAAGGAGGGAATATTTTTTAGAAAATTTAGGTCCTATCTTGTAGGAGTTATCTTGCACAAAAGGACTTGCATTGCCTATAAATAGGGGTGCTGTTTTTCAAAAATTCTCACACCACTCTACTCCATTCTTCTTCTTCTTCTTGCTGTCGAGATACTCTTTCTCTTTATTCTGAATTTTTGAGAGTTAGTGTTCTTAAACGTACAGGAGAGTTTTTGTTTTTGGGGAGAACATTATTTGAACTTTCCTTTAGTTCTTAGGGGGGTTTCGGCCGAGCCATTTATTAGTTCAAGGGTTCAAGGAGTTTTTGTGAAGTAACAAAGGCACATTACTTCTTTTGTTGGTGGTTTCTCAAAGTTGTTGAGCAAAGATGTCATCCGGAGTTGCTGGTTGTACTCAAGTTGCTTCAAAAAGTGTAAAGGGTCGCATGGAGGCTCAAGTGCAGCTCATGAAAAGTCAAATTGACTACTTGCATGATGCTTTGGCCGAGGTGAAGGAGGCGAACCGAGACTTGTCTCAATTACTTTCAAATCAGCAAGATAAAGTTATGGTAAGTTTTGAGAAAATTGCTGAAAATTTGAGTCTTATGTGATCGTTTTGAAGTAAAATAAGTACCCTCATATGCTGGAATGTTGCAAGTGTCATTGCCTTTGTTTTATGGTTACCATAGAGACTATGATACTTGGGAAAAGAGCATAGAGGATTTGTTTGTGTTGCTTAAAATTGAGAAAGAGAGTGAGAAAATAGCCTTAGCTGTAGGTTGTTTTCGTTCTAGAGCTTTAAATTGGGGGAAGGTAGTTTCAAATATCTATTCGCATCATTGGTATCGTAATTTAGATGATTGGCATGATTTGAGGAATGCTTTGCGAAAAAGATATGCTGGTACTATCACCTTTGATGAAGCAAAAGTGAAGTTACTCAATTGTAAGCAGAATAGTAGATCCGTTCAATCTTACTTTGAGGAGTTAGAAAGCGTGTTCCTGAGTTCAGGTATGGATGAGAACGACTAAATGTTGACTGATCATTTGTACAATGGCTTGGACAAGGGGTATAAACAAAACCCAAAGATAAGGAGGCAATCAAGACTCTTTGAGGCATACTACGCTGCCGTATAAGTGGAGAGAGGGCATGATATTTCTTGTGGTTAGAATGGTCGAATTGAGGATCAAGGGTTGGTGTTTGGCGCTGAAGATGGTGATCAACGGACATGTATCTTCCGTACTAAGTGTTCGGTTGGGTGGTCCAATGAAGTTGATTTTGTAATCGATGGTGGATCGAGTACTGATTGTATAAGTGAAGAATTTTGCATAGCAAACGGAATCAAGATGGATCCGCATACTAGACCATACAAGCTTCAATGGTTGAGTGAAGAGATGGTTGTGGATGTCCCTAAGAAGACCATGGTATCTTTTCAAGTTGGTGAGTATAGGGATGAAATTTACTTTGATGTAATTTCTATGTCTCTTTGTGATATTTTGCTAGGTAGGCCTTGGTAATCAGATATAGATGATGTGCACTATTGCTCGAAGAATATCTGTCTTTACTAAAGAAAACAGAAAATATACTCTTAAGTCTTTGATTTATGAAGAAGCTAAGTCTGTGCGAGAGAAAAGACGTAAAATAACCTATACACAAAGGAGAGAAAAAGTCGAGAGAGTGACGCAAGAAAGTAAAAAGGGTCACGCTGAGGTAAGACTTGAGGCGAGAGAAAATCATGAAAATAGCGTAGAAACAGAAAAAGATGCACACAATGAGAGAAAATCAAAGTGTGGTGAGGGTGAAGATTTTACTAACCCTTATATCTCGTTTGTTCCTTGTGCAGGTTTAGAGGTTGATGATTCGAGGACGAATCCTCTTAAAGAAGGGGATGATGATAATCATATATCCTTCCATGGTGATTCTCCTAGTGAGGGGAATGGGTTAGTCCTTCATTCTAGTTTTGGAATTCCAAGTTTATTTTGCAAGCCAATCAAGGAAGAAAGGATGGATCTTGACTATCTATGTGATAGGGAGTTGGTTCAAGAGGGCTATGATCAAGATGATGAGAATGTCATTAACTTTGGGGTTCAAACCAAAGGAGATGATTCACTCGTGGAAATAAGTGTTCAAGAGTATCAAGGGAGTTTGACTCTAGGTACTCCATGAAGATCATTGATCAAGCTAGAGAGAAGAGTCATTTAGGTTCTTGAATGGACAGCCTATTTGATCAAAGTGTTCAAGAGTGAGTCAATTGCTACACAATTAGATATGTTGCAAACTATCTCAATTGTTTAAGTATTTTTCAATCTTTTGGAGTCAATAAAGAGAATTCTACAAGTTTTGGAGTAAATTGGAGTTATCTACAACTTGAGGGGTGCAAGACCAATATTCCACTTTTAGAAGGGCGTTCAAGACATTTTACTTCAATATTTGAAGGTGATTTTCGAGAATTAGAGTATTATCTAGTCTAGGAATTATTTTCGAATGTTATCTAGTTAAATAAGTCATGTGGACTGAATTAAACTAGAGTGTTTTGATTAGGAGTCTTAGATTCCTTTTAAGTATTATCCTATTTGAGAATAAGTCATTTAGATAAGGTTTCCTAGATTTTAGATAGAGTCAAAGAGATCAAATACTCTTCTACTTCTATTCCAGCGTGAGATAAGATTAGAGAGTCCTAGTTGGTCTTATTTTTTAGTGCTTTGGCCGAAATTGCTAGCCTATAAATAGGGAGAGTATGGCCAAAAGTTAAAGCACCCATGTGTGGTTATTTTTGTTGTCTTTCTAATAAAAGTTTTTCATGTGAGGAATTTTTGTTAAATGGTGTGTCCATTTTTCATTTGTCAAGTATGATTTAACCAAGAGGGTTTTCATCTTGTCTTGGATCTTTTGATTTTGCAGAAACCGTTCTTTTTCAAGTATGATTTTTGATAGAATTGTTTTAAAACTAAACTTCTTATTTTCATACGACTTCTAGTAGTTCGAGAGTTAAGCCTTTCTTTTGGCTATGGTTTTTGAATTCATGATGTGTGCGTTCATGAGTTCCTTTGTGGGGTTTGTCCTACTTTTGTTGGATGATTTGTGCTTT
Source organism: Oldenlandia corymbosa var. corymbosa (assembly GCA_949775105.1). Classification (NCBI taxonomy): domain Eukaryota; kingdom Viridiplantae; phylum Streptophyta; class Magnoliopsida; order Gentianales; family Rubiaceae; genus Oldenlandia; species Oldenlandia corymbosa. The sequence continues at coordinate 7,785,404 of OX459123.1, forward strand.
GGCATAAGTATTTTAAGATAGTGTCTGTGTTGCATATCTTTGTTGGTTATGGAGATTACTAATTGGCAGTATTCCTTCATAGTTGAGCATTGTTTGCTCCTACCTTTCTTGAGTCTCTTGAATGATGACTGATCGAGTATATTGAATGGTGTCCTTACTATTCTTAGTGTGGGTTGTTGTTTAATTCAAATCTTTCATAGATTATGTATTCTTTGCTTGGTTTGAGTTAAGAGATAGAATTTCTTAGATAAACGATCGTGTTACTGTGAATTTTCCGCACTCTTTTGAGTTTCACGTGATAGACAACTTATTGTCGTACTTTCTTGTTTGATAGTTGCATTAACGAATTTTACTTAATCTACGAGATTGCTATCACAAACGAACTTGACAATCACTCCATTTCCCTTAAATTTAACCTTGTCCACAAGGTTTGGAGAGAAATGAAAAACTACTCTCCATTGGCACGGGAGCATTCCAAACTGAAAATAAACATCAGAATCATTTCCCACTAATTTCAATGGTCTTGGCTTCCAATGCAAAACTCCTAATCCCACAGATTCATCATCACTATATTGTTGGGACTCATCATAAACTTTTTTGAGAATCAGGAGACCATCAGCATCCTGGAATAGAATTTCCATGTTCTCAATGATGAAGATGAAGCCACTAACACTGGAAACCTTCATTTTACTCCATTGCACACAAAGTTTCTTGGACCAAAAAGTTTTTATTTCAACTTCTTCACCATCATGAGCTAACCAGCTGTGAAAGGAGATTCTCTCTCTATAAAACTATCTCCCCTGACTCCCTTCATCACTGCAGTTAAATAAGTTGCGCCGATTCCAGGATCATACACCCAAACACTTGGCTCAACATTTACAGTGGAAACAAATCCCATAGAAGCACTACACTGAACTTCAATTCCATTTCCAAGTTCAACCACAACAGACAGAAGTTCCTTAACCATAAATTCCAAATTCATTGGACCATCTTCTTTACTCAAGCTCCCAGTGTCATCAAAAGTATCACTGAACATTACACATTTTTCTTTCTTAAGTTTTCAAATAGAACTTGTCCATCATCAAAACATACTATTCCCTTAATACTAAGAAATTCATTTCTCAAGCTCTCTTTAGGGACAATATTATCTTCAGCATAAGCAGTCAAATCAATATCAATTCCCCCAACATCATCTTTAACCTTTTTAAGGACCACTGAATCATGAACCGAATTATAGATTGTCACATGAATGTAATTAAAATTCCCCAACCAAAATTCAGCCTCAGACTTCTCAAGATCACCGTAGTGCACAAATTCATCATCAGATTGCACCTTTATGTTATCCACAAGCATAGATCAATGAACATTCCCAATTGAGTTGTCAACGATTTTCTTGGCATCATAAACCTCAAAGTCAACAGAGACGTCATGGACAATACAACAATCACCAGGCTTAAGACAGCCACATTCATCATTATTAATATCTATTGACAACATATCATCATGTTCAGCTTTAACATAAGGAGAGTCACCACCAAAACACACCAATTCATATGAATTTTGAAAAGAAACGTTATTACCTCCTCCCGGTTTCACTGTTTCAGAAAGTGACGAATTAAACTTGTGGACTGATAGAATTCCTTTTCAGTGTTGCTACCATCAGCTTCCATTACCTCATTTAGTTCTTCTTCGTCAGAAAATTGAAGGAAAAACTCTTGTTTCTTTTCGAACCTTCGAATGAGCTCAGAAATCACTCCAAGACTGAGGCGGTTTGGTCAATTGCAAAGCCATGAACCAAATCTCTGCACGATCCTGTAGGAATGAAGCCACCATGTTATCTTCTCCGATTCTTTAATTCGAAACAAGACGAAGAAATTATTGCAGTTATTCAGCCAATCCTGGGGTTGTCGTCATAATCGCCATAAAAGAAGGTTAACTGCACCGTTTGGGCATCTCCGTCAAGAGTCGAAGATTTATCCGATGGAAATTCCTCAAGATGAACAGGCGAATTGTCCTTTGGGAAAATCCTACTTGTAGCCGGACAATTGGGATCCGGTTGAAGTTAACATCTTCAATTGAGCACTGATTTCTTCCAATTGAGTATTGATTTCTTCCATTCGAACCTTCTGTCTTGAAGCGAAGGCTCGTATCTCCGACAACTCCGCCAATCGATTCAACCCGAGCTGCTCCTGCCGGTGAAATTCATCCCCTACATTTGCCGGATATTGGTAGTCGCCATCATTCCCAGCCAAGAATCGGAAGCTCTGATTACCAAGTTGTCAGAAACGGGATTTAGAGTTCCCTTCGACAAAGAGGAAGGAGAATTAGAAAGAGGAGGAGAATAGCAAAACTCATACATTTTCTTCGATTACTGTTCAACGTCCTTAACCGGCTGTTTCTAATAACTATTAGTACATAATTGCTACGAAAGCCCTTATTCATTTAGCTAATTCTATTATAGCCCTTCAATTCATGACCGCCGATTATCCTAACTTAGCCCAAAAAAATGGTTTCTTTTCTTTAAATCAAACAAAGAGTATTGGGCTTTCTTATTTTTAAAAAGCATGATAAGCCCAGTACCACTTTAATAAAATGACCCCCAGTCTTAATTCGGTCTTTCTAGTCTTCTTCCCCAATCCCGGCCAGCAGGAAATAACTCTTTCCGCCACTGACTCCCAGCATATAACCAAGACTCCGTTGCTTTCTTCTTCTCCTTTTTCATCTCTGTTCTTCTCCCCCTTCTCCTTTGATTTTTTTTCTTTTTTCCAGTCCGTCCAATTTACTCGAACGGATCTCGAATTTAGTCAAGGAGCCCGGTACATATTCCGTGTCGGTATCGTGTCCGACATTGTCGTGTCGGAGCGAGTCCAGGTAGCTTAGCTCTACACATTATGGTTTGTTCATTTGTTTAAGTTTTTTTGGATAAATCTGGAAAGGGGTTTACAGAAAATTATTTTAGACATTGCTTGTCAATTGGAATAGGTTTAAAACTTCCTGTCCGAAGGTACCATACTTGGTCGATAAAATTAAATTTTATCAAATAATTTACTGCTCAGACTGCTTTCCTTGCTTTGTCTTACTAGTGAACGATTTCTTTTTGCCACTTTGCTCATACTCTGAATTTTGAGTTTCGCATATTTGATATTTGTTTATTGATCGAAACCCTTCGGAGATTTCCTTGAAATTCTTGTATTCTCGAAGGTGGTTCTTTTATTTTTCCATTTTCCTTAGAATGAGCCATGTGTTCTGGTTTTAGCTTGAAAAGTTTTCTAATTTTGTGCAGATTGTTTGTGTTATCTTGTTGAGGCTTTGGTTTGCTTTTTTTGTACAGGTTACGCAATGGAATTAGGAGGCAATTCCTTGCCATCGGGACCAGATGGGGTGAAGAGGAAAGTAACCTACTTCTATGATGCTGAAATTGGGAACTATTATTATGGTCAAGGCCACCCGATGAAACCCCACAGAATTCGGATGACCCATGCTCTTCTTGCACACTATGGATTGCTGCAACATATGTCCGTAATGAAGCCAAACCCGGCTAGAGACAAAGATCTTTCCAAGTTCCATGCAGATGATTATGTTAACTTTCTGCGTAGCATTACTCCAGAAACTCAGCAAGATCAGCTTAGACAATTGAAGAGATTTAATGTTGGTGAAGATTGCCCTGTCTTTGATGGTCTGTACTCCTTCTGCACAGCATATGCTGGTGGCTCTGTTGGTGGAGCTGTGAAGTTGAATCATGGACAATGTGATATTGCTATAAATTGGGCCGGTGGGTTACATCATGCTAAGAAATGCGAAGCCTCTGGTTTCTGCTACGTGAATGATATAGTGTTGGCCATTCTAGAACTACTCAAAGTGCATGAGGTTGGTTATATTTATTTTTGTTTGTGTTTTGTTGTTTTTATTTCGTAGTTTGATTAGTGTGATACTCTGATTGGTGTGACTGCATTGCCTTATGACATGTTCCTATGTAGTCCTTCATGCCCCTATGTAGTCCTTCATGCCTTCGTTTCATGCAGTTAATCTTTTTGACCATCAACTCTGTATTTCTTCATTGCCTCTACTATTCCTTTTTTTGATGCTGTGAGACCTCACTATGCTGAGATAAGTGAGGATTGACTATTACAGATGCAGAAATTTCTAGATTTATTTATCTTTTTTTTGGGGGGTGGGGTTGGGTTTGGTTTGCTGTCTGTTGATCCATGAATACTTCTTCTTCCTTATATAGTAAATCTTAGCCCTTCCTGAGTTGTAAAATTCAAAATGGAGTTCTTTCGACACAGCCTAGGAAACCCCCCCCCCCCCCTTTTTTTTCTCTATAACCAAGCGCTGAGACGAATTCTGCCACTGTTAGTGTTAGTCGTTTTTAAATTTTCAATTAACATTATTGAGTGGTGATTACTAATCTTCTGTTCTTGCACGCAATGTATCTCTGTTATGATATGGTTATCTACATGTTTTGGGGCTTTTTGGCTGAGCTTGGTCACCCAGGGATGGGAAGTTGATTTCTCTTTCTAATGCATTTAGCTATTCAGCAGCAGATATATGCTCAGTACACGATTGAAAGTTAGAATGGTACAATACACAAGACAGAATAAGTGTATACACTGAAAGGAACATATGTCTAGCCTCAATGTGTATTGAAATGAAAGTTTAGAGGACCGCTTGTGTATTATGTTTTTTGCATGTCAGTACGACTTGTAGAATGTAGAGAAGTATCAACCTTATATTAGAAGAGGGAAATGGAAGAATTTATAACACTGAAAAGAAACTACTAGAAAAAGAGATACGACGTGCATATACTCTACTGAACACATGGTTTAGTAAAGGAAGGTGGTGAGATCTGTACCTTTTAACTGACTGCACCAAAATGCGTTGCAAAATTGTGTCCATGTTAAAACTTAGAGCTTCTTCCTTGCATGTTAATGTCTTAGTAAAAGGAAGGTGGTGAGATATGTACCAACTGACCACAAAATGCATTGCATAATTGTGTCCATGTTAAACCTTACAACTTCTTCCTTGCATGTTCATTTTGAGTCAAGTGTTGCCTGATTTTCGTGTAATTACTTATTGCAGCGTGTTCTCTATGTGGATATTGATATTCATCACGGTGATGGTGTTGAGGAGGCCTTTTATACTACAGATAGGGTAATGACCGTGTCGTTTCATAAATTTGGGGACTACTTCCCTGGTACAGGAGATCTTCGAGATGTTGGATTTGGAAAGGGAAAATATTACTCACTTAATGTGCCCCTTGATGATGGAATTGATGATGAAAGCTATCAATCTTTGTTTAAGCCAATAATGGGAAAAGTTATGGAGGTTTATAGGCCTGGGGCAGTAGTATTGCAGTGTGGTGCCGATTCTCTATCTGGAGACAGGCTAGGCTGCTTCAATTTGTCAATTAAAGGTCATGCTGAGTGTGTAAGATATATGAGATCTTTCAATGTTCCACTATTGTTGTTGGGAGGAGGTGGTTACACAATTCGCAATGTCGCGCGTTGTTGGTGCTATGAGGTATTATATTACATCCTTCATCTTAGTTCAGTCAGATTTTCTTTCTTTTTTTTCCTTAAAATTACTGTAACAACATTCTATATTTCAAATTTTTTTGTTTTGCTAATTTGCTTTGTGTTCAAAAAAAGAGTGGTTAATTCGTAACTAAATCAGTGTTCTTTTGTATATCTTGGTACAAGATTGTAACTCTGTATAGTGCATCACAATAGAATCATGTATCAGTTTGATGACTACTTTGTCACAAGTCAAAGAGTTGCATCTCATGTATTACTACAGACTACATTTTAAAGAAACCAAATGTGAAGCACAAAGCAAAGGCAAGCATGTGATAGGAAAGAATCAAGTTTTTCCTGTATTCCTATGTGCTAGAGTCATTTGAATAGCATTTGCTGATCCATTATTTTCCTCGGTACAGACTGGTGTGGCTCTTGGGATGGAGCTTGAGGATAAGATGCCACAGCATGAATATTTTGAATATTTTGGTCCAGACTACAATCTTCACGTTGCACCCAGCAACATGGAAAACAAGAATTCTCGTCAGATTTTGGAAGATATAAGAGCAAAGCTTCTTGATAATCTCTCAAAACTTCAGCATGCCCCTAGTGTGCAGTTCCAGGAGCGGCCACCTGATACTGAACTTCCTGAGGTTTTATAAAAGTGCTTCTGTTTTCATTCTTGGTTTTCAGCCTCTCGCGGGTGTGTGTGTTTGTTTGAATACGAACCTTTGGTGAATAGTGTTCTCTATATTAATTACTTATGTTGAGAAAGAAGAATATCGGGGTGCCTTGGTGTCGAGTTCTTTCAGTAGACACCACATACATAATTTTCCTTTCCTTTTTTTTTTTTTTTGGTTGTGTCGGGCCACTTGTTTTAATCGGTATTATGCTCGGGTTGCCTTCCCTCAATTGTTTTACTCTGGTTTTATTTTTTGTTGTTGAGAAATTAATTGTTTACTTTCATTTCCCTACGGAAGATCTCTGGTCGATAAATTTCAACCTGAATGCATGTGAATTTAGAATTGTAAATTTTGATTTTATTGCAACTATCTGCAAATAAGCAAAACACAGAATTATTTGTTACACAACAGATCTGAACAAATAAGATTAAGTTTGTTTCTATTATGATTCAAGGCGGACGAAGATCGTGAAGATGCTGATGAAAGATGGGATCCTGATAATGATGTTATGGATGCAGATGATCGGTATGTTTTTTTTTTTTTGTTATCCAATTGAGGTGTTCACTATTGTTTATGATTTTTTCTGTCCAACTATGTGGCCTTACCTATTCTCTAACAGTGCTCCCACGGCTGGTGGTGTGAAGAGAGAGTTTGTTGAGCCTGATTCTAAAGATGTGGTAAGATCTTGTTACATCTTTCATTCCCTTGCTACCTTCTATTGGAGAATTCATGCATATAATGCATGAGCATGGTTTCATTATATTATCCATTCCTTCAGTTCTATTTTTCCTTCTTGCCTCCTAAAGAAAACATTGTGGCATAGACAATAGAAAGTATACGATCTATGGAATAGTTGATTTGTTTGTTACTAATGGTGCCAAAGTCATGAAATGACCCCTAGCTAACATTTTGACTTGTCATATAAACATGTAAAGAGATACTTTAGAAAGTAGATTTGACTATTGGGCAGGTTTTGTCTTGGCATTATGATTGCTCAATATGTAATTGGGGTCATGGACATCAGTGGCTTTTTATTTGCGTTTGGGTTTTAGATTAAAAGTTTCCAAATGACAAGATTCAGGGGTGATGTGTGCTAATTTATTTGACTACTCAGTTTTTACTACAAGTATTGAAAAGAAATGAGTTTCAATTTTCTTGTTAAGCTGATTTCTGTGTGACATGGACTTTGCAAGATTTGTGAACCTAGTCCATGTCCAACAGATATTTTGATTTATCTGAGCCTTTAACACACTATATGGTGCTATGTAGATCATATGTTGTCATTTTGCTCAAGGAGGGAAAGGTTTATGCCTCAATAGGTATGATTTTGAGTTACAGTGGGGATGGGAAACAATTAGGCACGACAGTTTGAATAGAATTGGATAAGGGTGATCTTTAATTGGCAAAGGAAAGGATATTGTTGTGATTAAAATTTGAATTGGTTTGGCATATTCGTTTGTTTGGTGTGAATTTCCTTAACATTAGTTTTTCTGTGTATGGAGTTGTAGAAATAATGTTATGCAGTAAGTGTTCAGAATCTTTTATAATTGGAAGTGGCCTAGAATCCTTTTTAAGTGGCAGTTTGACTGAGCTTTTGGCAGCATAATATTTTTAATGTTAGTGTTGGATTTACAAAGACATATAGAAGTGACATATAGTGGGCTGTTTAGTTGCAATAAATTTGTGTTGCAATCTAGTTGAGTTGTGCTCTTTTCCTGGTGGAAAGTCATTTGTCTGTGACTGTCACTTCATTTTCTTCCCCTTCTGATTTGAAGGAAATGATTGTGCAAATATATACTTTCTTTAGCTTGGATCTATGTGTCAATAGTTTTTCGTAGGGTTATTGTTGGATTTCAGACGCCATTCTCTTCTGTAGCCATAAATCAGAAGTTCGTATTTTCTGTCACAATATTGTAGTTGAAATATTAATTGCTGATTTCAACTTGCAGGATGATATGGAAGAAGACGAACGCCCAAGAGAACTGGACTCAATGGTCACAGACACAGCTGGCTTGAAGGTGTACCCGCAGCCTCCGAAATCCTCCCCCACACACACAAAACAGAACACACAAAAACCACCTGCCCGCACACACCCACCCACCCCCCCTGTTTGTAAAGGAAGCAACCAATGATTCTAACTCCAAGTTTCTGCATTTCTTTTTTTAGGAATCAAATTCAGCGCCGGTTGCTGTTGATGAACCGAGTGTTAAGTTGGAACCTGGAAGCTCTAGCAAGCAGCCATTTGATATGCCTGTTGATATGAATCCATGAGCTCTTGCAGTGCAGGTTTCAGGTGTCATATCATCAGTGTGTATAAATGTAGTCACAAATCTGTTTTTGGCTGGTGACTTTAACATTTTGTAGTTACAAACTTAATTATATTATGTAAACTGAGCTATCTGGTCGTAATACTATAATCTTTCAGGGGAAAGACAACGAAATTCATGTTCCCGTTTATTACTTTTTGATTAAGAGGAAACTTTAAAAGGTATGAGTAAATGACATGAAGCATTCACCTCGTTTGATTGTAATTTTTACTTTTTTTAGTTTAGTTTTCCTTGTTATATATATATTTTTTATTTTTTTTTTTTTTTTTTATACCTTTTCTGTGTAGTGTCTGTACCTTTTTAAAGTTACGGGTGCAGATGAGTTTTAACTGAAGTAACATATAATAGCTTGTCACATTGAGAATCATGTTTAAGGGAACTGCTTGTGATGATTCCAATTTGCTTTTATCACTCTCTAATACTAGTTCGTATTCTATTCTTCGCCTGGTGATGATTAGACCTAGATTTGTAAATTCCACTTTCGGCGTATTTGGGATCTATATCATTTGGCAGTACAAACCCTTTTCCTTCCCTGGCCGTAGAATTGAACTATGAATGAGATATTTGCTGCCTTAAGTATCCTACCTAATTACTATATTAGTTTATGCTCCGCCGCCCCCTCCTTCCAAAAGGATGTATGCTAATTTTAAATATGCATAGGATCATAAGGTGTGGACATGTTTTCTTCGTCCCTCCGCAGTCTCATTTATTAACTGGAGTGCTGACATCCGATTAAACTTAGAACAATACCGTGTATCATATACATTGTGATTCTGGGATTTTCATTCACATCTCAATCCGTCTCTTCTGGTTCTGGAGTATATGTATTCTTTCTCAAAAGTTGTTGTTGCACTAGAGATCAACCATGCATATTTCTCCCACATGTCCTCAAAATTCTTTTAACCCCTCCCTTTCGAAACTATTGTTCAGTTTGTGATTTGGTTTTTAGTATAAATTGCAAAATCATTTAAGGATAGAGGGAGTATAACTTAGTTTTGGAGGTACCCGAAGTCCTCATTTGACAGGAAATAGAAAGGCTCAACTCTCCCAAAGGGTTGATGAAAGAAGCCATTCATCATGGTGGTATCTATGTCTGAGAAACCTACAATAAAACCAAAGATGACTACAGACTGCTCCAATGATATCAACTAATTCCAACATCAGAAGGAGGGAGACAAAGACTGACAAAACATCGGAACCTCTTTTCTTGCGATGTAGAATCCATATCACTGTGTTTTTACTTAGGCAAATTTCGAAAACCAGCAGCTTAATTCTTGAACTTTGAGTAGAAGTAGACACTAAAAATGTGTTCAAAATGGCAAGTGCAATGCCATAAGTTCCAGATCCAATGTAAGGTCGAAACCCATTCATGTGGGATTTTCAGAATCAATGGCCTTAGATTGGTAGTGAGAGCTTTCAATAAATAGCAGGGAAAGGGACTCACTGTAAGAGATACCCTGGCGCAGGGGAAGGGTACCTGAATGTTCTCCTGTTGCCTGGTCCAAATTAGGAAGCCTTGTCCTCAAGTCATGTGTAGCAAGTTGAAGCAGTAAGAAGATTAGTGGAGGAAGCAAAGGAAATGATGTTGCAACTAATAGAATTACAGATAGATGCTAAACCTGTGGTAGGTCTGGTTATAGACTTACAGGGTGAAGTTAATTCTGTTTCAGAGATTTCGACGTAGTTGAAGACATCTTTTTGTTGAAAACTCTCCTCTTCGTGCAAGAATTTTCTTTCATTCACAGGAATCGGAATGGTCTCAAGTCATTGTCTGAGCTAAGATGCTTTAGTTACCTCACGAAAGTCCAACAGGTTGGGAAAGGTTCATTCCCATAATGGCTTGATGAAGCTTTCATATCTGATTATACTGAAGCTACAGGTAATTGATCCATGCCTGTCTGAGTTTAGCTTCACATAATAAGGGAAATGATTATTGATTTAAATCCAAAAATAAAATTTCCTCTATATTCATAACAGTAGAATGTTGTATATTCTTTAAATGGAAAAAAATTACAAGTTTGTGTATATATATGTAATGTATCATACTATTACCCGAAAAGAGGGGCTAATCTATGAAAACATCAAAATTGTTGTTCTATCACGTTACCAATGTCCCACTGAATCAATGTGTTGTTCTTGCTTTGGCAATTGCGATTGAATCGGATTTTGAGAAAATGGCAATGGAAACGGCTGGTGATCGTTGGAGATAAAGGACGGCGGCTGTGGAACTTGAGAGAGAAGGGTTGGTGAAGAGTATACATGACTATGGTAGGATGATGTTGATGACGACATATTTGGTGCATTTTGATGATGATCAAGGTGTACTTGTTGATGTAGCCGTTGTTGTTGTTGTTGTTGTTGTTGATGCTGCTGCTGTTTAGGCACATTAAGCTTTTCGCCTTCCAATTCTCTATATTTATTGAGATATTGCTTAAGGGGACTAACATAATCTTCGAAACCAAGAGTTGTGATCGCCCAAATGATATCATCCCCGTTGATGGTCTTCCTCTTTTCGCGTTGGCATTTATCTGATGCCTCGCCTGTCACGAAGCTAATGAATTCCGACACGCATTCTTGAACCGTCTCTTTCGCATCCTTTGATATCTTGCCATTGCCTGGGATCACCTTCTTCATGATCCTCCCCACATTCGCTATTGGAAGGAACCGATCTTGTTCTTTGTTGTTACTGCTACCTATATTGCTATTACTATTATTGTTGTTGTTGTTAATGTTGTTTTTGTTGCATGTTGTTGCAGTAGGAATATTGCTCAAATTGTTGTTGTTGTTGCTGCTGCTGCTGGTGGTACTCATAGAACATTGGTTTTCTAAGCTACCTTTGATGACCCCATTTGGCCCTATTCCACACCTCTCATCTGCCATTAGTTTGTGTTTTTGATTTTCTTTTTTTGGGGGTTTTTTTTTTTTTTCTTTTAGAAATGTAATATGAACTTTTTTTGTTGTTTTGGGATTTATATGGAAAAGAGGTAAATGGCATGAGAAGCATGAGATTAGGCACTTTGCAAGGAAGACAAAAGGCATGGATGATTTATCTTCCTTCAGACTCGCTCTTAATCGGGACAATTAAATTCATTTGTTCTATTTAAACGTAACAGATTTGCATTATGATTGTTGTTAGAACTTACATTGGTTTATTTCATTACGTTCGCGCACAAACATGGCAATGAAAAAGGGACAAGTTTTCCGTAATTAGTTATCTTAAAAAATTTGGAGTTTTGTTATCTCTCTTACCAAAATTGCTGAAACATTTCCGAAATTATTGATAACAATCTCATCGTAGCTAGTTCAAATGTGGCAAGCGATTTAGTGATTATATAGCTTTTCTCTTCATTTTTTCCCCCCTTTTTTTTTTCCAAGTTTTTGACCTTACAGTTGTAATGGCTAGAAGATTGTAGAATGCGAATGAAAAACGTTTCGACAGCAACTTGATTAATATGATACTCCCTCCATTCCAAAATAAGTGTCGTTTTAACAAAATAAAGAAATTTCAAAATAAGTATCGTTTTCACGTTTCAATACACTTTTTGTCAAAAGTTTCCAAAATTACCCTCAAAAGAGTTGATGCTATTAGTGGAAAATTTTATAATGGGTTGGTTGAGGATATTCAAGTAATTTTATTACCCTATTTAAAAATTTCTTAAAACTATGTGTGTAGTGTAGAACGACACTTATTTTGGAATGAAGGGAGTTAATCAGCAAGAACCCAGTGCACAAAAAAAAAAAAAAAGGGAACCCAATGACATCCTGGTCTTCACTCTGATTGCTTTACTCTGCTAAGAAGTTCATAACTACTTCAAAATGTCATGGTATTTTAAGTTGGCTTTTTAGTTGTGAACTTGTGATCTCGTGGATCTTGGTCTGTGAAGACGAGTAAATGATCCATCTTTCCCTGTTGAGACTGAATCTCTACATTTGCCAAAAATCGAACTAGTAAGTCAGATCTACTAATATGGATCAGAAACAGAATCTGCAGAAGATGAGTCAGGCCAGGTGATTTATACTGGGGGAAGAGGTAAACATCACAAGACTTGGATCCAAGTGCTAAAAAGATCATAGTATCGTTTTAGTAATAATGAACCAAAATTTCATAAAACTTGTAGCTGAATTTGAAGTGCCTTCGCACAACATTTACATCACTTAAATCCGCCCTGTCTGCATGATATTACAAAGGTAAATGTTGCATAAAACCGAACTTATACTATAATGGTCAACTTCGATCTAGTTCGACACCATCGTGAACCAATTGGCTCAACTTTAATGTTCTACATAATTGGTGTGCAATTCCCACCAATACTACGGCAGTATAGAACCCTGAATTACATCTACTCAAAAAAAATGGATCCAAAAATAACTAATTGACTAGATAAAAATACAACAAGAGCTATAAATGACATTACTTTTGAGATTGAAAGTTTCTAATACAGAAAAAGTATACCTAATCTCTGTGGGATGGATGAGAGCGTAACGAGTGCGTGCCAGTTGGACTAGTCGTGTAATTTTTCACTGAAGTGCGTAACTAACTTTTTCCCACTCTTTTGGACGCCACATAGTCTTCTGAGCACAAAGCAACCCCTCACTGTCTTTGGAGTAGGTCATGCGAATCTCCCAGTGCAAAGACTTGAAAATGCCCTCAAGTTCATTAATCGTCTCCACGGTGTCCCGAACAATAATCTTTCCTTCTGGGCGAAGAATACGATCCACTTCAGCAACCAAAGCATCAAAATTACACCTGAGGCGTAAAAGAAGAAAATTTGAATCAGTTAAAGCTATAAAGAGGATAATAATGAGTTAATAGCACAAAAATGAAGACATTTCTCATTCGGGAAATACTCACTTCTTCTTTATCTTGGAGAAAAGATGATCGGCATGGAGAAGATCGTAAGTTCTGGGGTAAGTACTGAATGATTCACACCAGTCGTGGTAGAGCCCAAATAAACCCCGTTCGTAAATAATAGGCAACGTATCCGGAGCATCAATGGCAACGACATTCATGACCCACACTTGCAAATCTTTTAGAGCAGCAGCAAACCTGCAATCCATTCATTAATTGATGAGCAAAGGCCATAAGAATGAAGAAATGTTAATCAGTTCGAAAAATACATCTAATGCTGGGGATGCCTGGTGATAACATTTACCCTAATCATCAATGGGTCAAATGTTTAAAAAAATTGTGAGTTAATTTTCATGCATGATGGTTCTTCTATTATGAAGACAAATTTGAATGTTTTGGAAACTGTTTAGTCAAATAGGTCAAAGCTTTTCGATAAAATTTTGACTGATAAGGTGAGTTGCTGCTGCTATCAATCTATGCAATCATTATTAATCAAATTACAATGCAAGACAGGAAATTTACATAATATACTCCATAAAAGAGGACATTATATCTCATAAGTGAAATTTTTCAGCGGGACAATGCAAAACTTTTGCAAACCGATATAGAGCCAGTAGTAAAAATGATTCAAATAAAAACAAAACTGTTTAAAAAATTCTAGAAAAAGGAAAAACTTAAACTACATGTCATAAAATCTAGTCAATAAGAACCTCTCAGATATTTAAAGAAAAACCAGTTCAAGATTATATAACCAACTCAGTAGCACATAAAGTCCAACAAAAATTATAATAAATTCCAGAAAATAACAATGAACTTTGAATTCTTTCACATTGAAAGAGCTTCATTCATTCAACAAGTAAAACACTCAAGACAGAAATGGGAGAGAAGCAAGCACTCAGAAATTTTTGGCATATATTTCCAAAACCCACTGGGGTTAGCTCAGTGGCCACCAACAAGCATGTAGAGTAAATCCACCATCAAGACCACATAAAACGAAAAGAAGAAGAACAAATTAGCAATTAAGATGTTACAAGTTTTCATGAACACAAGAGACAGCCGAGATTAAGAATGTTGAGCAAAGAAATTACCCTCCATAAACTGCGCGCATGTCCATGACATTTCTCACAGTAGACCAGTTTATTCCCAACCCGTTAACATACGATTTTGTCACAACATTATTCCAATGCTTGAAATCAGCAGCAAAATCCTCAGGAGCTGGTTTTCCATAAACTCCAACTTGAGAACTCAACAACCAGTAGGGTGTTTTTTTCACTCGAGCAGGCCAAGATTCTGGCCATTGAGATCCTCGTTCTGATTCACCAACTGGAACTTTGTGCATGCATGATTGCAAAGGCACGTTCCTAGAAGATAATAAACACTTTTGCATAAGACTAGAACTACAAAACATTTCCACTTTGCACAAGAAAGATCATTTACCAGGTCCCAGAAGTGACTGTGCCCTTCGCTCAAGGTAAAAACATCAACAAAAATGATGGAAAAGATACAAAAGATTACCAGGCAGCATCAGGATCATCAGAGTCTTGGCAGAGAGCAGGGTCATTCTCTGATCTTTGCTCATAGCATTCATTATTGATAGGCTTGCGGTATATAGCTATCCCTACACCATTCACTTTATCTTTGGTGATAGAAACTTGTTCCCAGCACATAGCCTTTGTTAGCTTCTTCATGGCTGCATGTTTCCACAATTCCTAGCAAATTAGAAATGACATTCAAACAACTAAAATGAGTACATTAGAAGCAAATCGCATACCCTCCCAAATCTCAACATCCTCAGCAACATTTTTTTGGTAGATTGGAGTGGCTGACCACACAAAGAAACCACCAGGACGTAGTAGACGATTAAGCTCCAGCAGCAATTTACCACCTGTACATTGAATCATAAATGGACTTTTGCATAAATGTTCGAGTGATAAGAATTTTTTTTGAGCTTGGATAAGAACGCAGATATGGAAAACCTTCCAATAGTATATGGCATTGATAAAAGCACATACCTTCTATATGCCAAGGCACCCTGCATCGGGCACAATGAACAATATCAAAAACTCTCCCCGGGAAAGGTAGTCTCTTAGTACCCATCACAGCGGATATACCAGGGATACCTCTCTCAAGTGCAAATTGAACTTGTGCTTCATGTTCATCTTTTGGGGCAAGGGACATGGTAAGCACATCTCTATCAAATAGAAAGCCTCCGAAGCTAGCAACCCCACATCCAACATCCAGGACAACACGAGACCGTTTACCCCAGGCAATATCAGGAACAGACTGGAAAAAACGAAAAAGTTATCTGTAATGTCTCAACGTGCAAACACTCAGAAAGGAGAAAACTTTATTCCAAGTTTTACAGCAATATCTAAGGTCCATATTCAAAAATACATGTAAAAATAATGCAGAAATATTTACTTCTTAAGAAATAACATAAGAAAGCCAACCAGATAGCCACAAACACATGCCTTGATGCAGAATAACCTAGAAGAGTCTATTAAGGTATTACTGCATAAGTTATTGATATAATCAGAGAACACTAGAAAGTAACTTATAGGCCTATAACATCAAGAGCGCCCATTAACTAGAACTGGTCTTGACAAAGAGAAGAAGAGAACTTGCATCTGAACAATCTACACACAAATTTCCAGCAAACATGCCATGAAAAAAAGTTACCAACTTTAGCACAAGGTCATTACGGGAGTACAAAGAGATACCAGTTCATGCTTTACAAACACCCAAAACAAATAGGTGATGGTTGATCCTTTCACTAATATAAAGAAGAACCATTTTCAGTTCCCCACAATCTTCCTTTTTTCCAAAAAAAAAAAAAAACAACAAAAAATTGTTCAGCAAAACATCTGTTGATAATTTCATATCACACAACAAAAAAAAAAAAAAAAACTGAAACAAAGAAAAACTAGTATTTCAATAGATGACCGGTCATATCAAAATGATAGATTACCAATAAACGATGTGTATGAGCTTATATTGTTCTCCAATGAGAATCACACGAGAAGAAAATACACAATGTATGAAAAAAGAGACTGTATTTGCTATTCTAACGTCTGCAATCATAAAAAAATCAGCTTGCATGTGACTAAAATTGTATTAAAACTTCATGCAACTAAAAATATGGGTATATCACTCTTTATTTTAATGCTTTAATTCACAAATGTGTTAACAATAAAGGGACAAGCAAGAATAAAAATGAACTATTCTCATAGCTGCAAAGATTCCAGACTGAAGCTGTGCAAGAGACAAAGGTAAATGAATTGAAGAGTACGTCAAAGCTTAGTGAGGCTCATTTGAATGGTCCCACACTAAACCAGGATGCAAAGGAAGATGTATAAAAACGCATACTGGAATAAAATAGAGCTAAAAGTAAATAAATAGATACAATAGATTTTTAAATCATACCTGCTGAATAAAATCTATGTAGTGAAGAGCACCATGTTTGAATTGGGTCCCACCGCCAGGGAATGTGAGGTATTCTCCACTGACCTTAACCCAGTTTTGGTGTCCCTTAACTTCTGCAAGCTTGGTGTGAGGAACATTATGGTACCATATCTGCAATGAGAAAAATCAAAGGTCCATGAGGGAGCAAAAGAAAGCAAATCCATTCCTTTGTCGGAACATGAAGATGCATGGTTCGAAACCTACCTTGTCTCTACTTGTGGGCCACTGGATTGAACGCTGGTAACCATCAGGGAGAGAAACAAGGCATGTGGGTGGGTTATCAGGACAATGTCTTTCCCTGTGTTCATAATGTTTAGTGCTAGGGAGATGTCTTATGGCTTCAATATTATCAAGACACGGAATGTAATCTGGTCCTGCTGTGACATTGCAGAGTTTCCACTTGCTTTCACTCTGCTTCTCAGATTCAGTAGATTTTTTACCTTCATTTTCATTCTTTGATTCTGCTGCCTGAGTGGAGAATGCCCCATTTTGAGTGGTAGTTTCATTCAAAAGCTCCGACTGAGCACCAGAGGGAAGCAAATCATCTTTCTTGTTTGTGTCTGTTTCACCATCTGAATTATCCGAATTTTTTGTTTGATCAGAACTATCATCTGATTTTTTATCATTTTCGTTTCCAGATTCTCCTCCACCAGAATTATTTCCATCAATGTCTGATTCTGAATCTTTATCATCAGACTTCGTTTCACCATTTCCCTTATTTTCATCACCATTTTCTATTTCACTATTTGAATCATCTTCAGGCTTGGGTTTTGGCTCTTCATTTTCATCATTCGTCGTATTCTGGATGTTTGATTTCTTCTCCTCCTGATTAGAGTTTGCACCATTGTCCCCTTTTGTAGCATCTTCAGGTAAATCACCCGGGTTATCCTCAAACTGCTTTGTTTTAGAATCATTATCATTCAAAGAGCCATCACTATTATTATCGCTCTTATTCTCATCACTAGAATTATCAAAATTGTTGCCACTTTCCTTTGTATTATCACTCACCCGGGTATTCTCGTTAACATCATTCTTGTTCTCCTGTTGGGAAGACACATCTGAGTTTTGAACAGGGACTACGGATGATGAAGTCATCATCCATACACCAACCAAACAAAGTGCTACAAACACAACAATTGTCACCGTGGAACAATAATTCGAAGATGATTTCCGACCATCAACTCTAGAGTACTTCCCTAACGCCATCTTTACTCTACCACCACTCAGATAAAAAAAAATTCACCTATACAAAAAAAAAAGAAAAGAAAAGAAAGAAAAATACTGGATCAACATCAATCAGTAAGTACAAGATATAACGCAGAAATCACCACAATAGCTACTGAAAACATTGCAAACAAAATCATATGGATCTCACAACAGTTTTAAAATCGATTCTTGAAACTAAAATCAACAGGTATGAGGCAATAGTAGCAATCAGCAAGTGCCCATGAAATAAAAGAACAAAACAACACACCAAAATGTACGATCTTGGGAAATTATAAACAGGCAAAAGAAGTTCCTCTTCCCAGAAAATCAGATCTACATTAAAAATCATAAGACAGTTACGGCAAGCCTAATAGGAAAAGAGAAACATGGTTGAACAGAATCAAACACATCATCATAAAAGCTCGGAGAAAAACCCAAGAATTGCAACAGACTAACAAAGATCACGAAAGAAATATTACAGATCTACAAGACAACAATTACAAGAACGAAAAACGAAAACACCAAATGGGCTCAATATCTCGAGAATTCGTGCAAAGAAAAAGAAAATACCTTTTGCTCTCGTTAATCTTTTGCTTCAGGGTAATGGGTTGTCTACAAATGTGGGTACAGATCTGAAATCTGAGAAGAGGTTTGGATCATGGAAGCATTTTGTTCATCAGAGAGGGAAAAGTGGGAAAGACGGTGAAAGAGTTGTCTCTATAAATCGAAATGGCGAGTGACGGTGATGATAATATACAACTCCAGCTGGAGTAACTATCAAATTTTATATTGATTATTTATTTTTTGTTAGAATAATATATTTATATTCAATATTGTTAATTTCAAAAATATTAGTGTTATATTTTCTTCTACAAGTCCTTCAAAAGATCAATTTTGGGACTTTAGCACCATCACCTTTCCTTCCATTGCACAAACAATCAACTTTTTCCATTGGACTATTGTAAATGATAATGATTCACGTAGGAAAATTTTACAAGAAATTTTAATATGGAATGAATCATAATTGTCCGTACTTAAATCTTACGTCAATACTTCATTGTAACTGTATATAAATTTAAATTAATTGTGTTTTCTTCAATTGTCTTATGAATTGAATGACAGAACAACATCAATTGATAATGATTCACGTAGGAAAATTTTACAAGAAATTTTAATATGGAATGAATCATAATTGTCCGTACTTAAATCTTACGTCAATACTTCATTGTAACTGTATATAAATTTAAATTAATTGTGTTTTCTTCAATTGTCTTATGAATTGAATGACAGAACAACATACATTGTACCTTAAAATATTTATAAAGGTAAAATGACAACTTTTTTTTAACAAAAAAAAAGAAAAAATACTCCGTGAATTGAAACATATAATTTGGACAATAACATATGTATTGCAAATGAAGGAAAAGAAAATTAAAGATAACAGGTTTCAATGAAAGTGTAATAAAATTGTAATGTAAGATGTTTCGTAACATTACAAAAAATTGAGAGAAAGGAAACGGTTACAACGAGTAACTCATCTTGTTATTTAGATACTCCTTCCGTCCCATAATTATTATCCAGTTTAGGTTTTCATTTTTAGTTCAAATTATACTAAAAGTGAAATATCAAACTGGACAATAATTTTTGAGACAGAAGGAGTATTTATTATGGTCATTTTGCATTTAAGTAAAGGGTGATTGAGGATTGACCATGATTTTGTATCTGCAGAGAAAGAGACGTACGTAGTATGATTGCTGGTCCTGCAAAAATTTGGCTTTCATAAGCTGAAAGAAATGTAAAGTAAAGAACTGTCCGTCTCTCTACTAGAACACTCCACTTGTTTTTGTCGGTGCGAGCGCTCGTTTCTTTTTTTTTTTTAAAAAAAAAAACAAAATATTTTTAGTTAAAAAAGATTATAATTAATTAATAAATTTTTTAAAAAATAAAAAATTTCTGAGATCTAAGCTGCATGACCTTCCACATCATGGCCGACACGATTTTATATTTAATCCCTTCTGGGATCTCTAGAATATAAAAAAAAAAACGCGGGCGGCCGACAGAGTTGATGGCCGGCAGCCGGTCTCCGGCGACCGCCTCTGTTTTCCCCCCAGAAACTGTAGGAGAACATCGGTAAAACGCCGGGGAAATCGGAGATCCATTTGGAGGCCGGAATCTAATATTATAGCTCAAAAGTGGTTTTAACCTACCAATTCCACGAGAACAGCCATTTTGGTGGATCCACATTGTCGAGGTTCTTCTATCCAATTCAATTGTTGAGGTTATTATTAATGCCATAAATCTGGGGGTTGATTCGGGGAGCTTCGCTGCCTGCTTTCTCTTACGAATCGATACCTAAAAGTCAGGACGTGATTGACGACTTTACTTCGAGATCGGAAGAGCTAATGATTATACTAGTTGATTCAGAACCTGGAGGTGGACGGGATTGATTTTCCCATTCCTCCATTCAGTGTGGATGGAATCATGAAAAACCCGGAGTTGGACGTAAAACTAAACTCTCAGCCGCGCGCCAATGGAATTATTTGGATTAGTGGGGTTTGGTCTAATTCTTGCAAGATCTTTCTTCCGTCATGAATGCAAACCCACTATCTCAGTTAAGAGTTAAAGTGGGGGTACTACCATTTTGGTAAACGAAAGAGATAGATCCATGAAGATGGCTGATTTAAGAATCAATGACTGCAAAAAAAAAAAAAAAAAGAACAATTTGACGTTTTAATAAATTTATTTATCTATGTACTACTGAGGAATAGATATGGATTAAAGACTGCCACAATAACAATTTGTTCAATTTACCTATAATGTACATCTCTTCATCGAAAACAACAGAAAAACCCACTCACAAAGAGAAGTCAATTCCAAGATATATCATCCTGCTTCCTCCTACTCTACGCATCATCGTCACTTTCCTGCAAAAACGCCCCCCTTACTTTTGCCCTGCAAAATCAGGATACCAATTTTGTCAAAATATAATGCTTTCATTTTCACGAGATCAATCAATCAAAAAATTTGAAATGCCCCCACCTGCGATGCGTTGGGACGACCCGCTTTGTGGCCTTTGTTGAGGCAGCCACCGGAGCTGCTTGCTTATCTGCACTTTGTAAACACATTCTTACAGACGGTGATCATTACCAAAAAAAACATCTCAACCAAACCAGACAAAATCCGATCACTGTTGATCTCTGTTTCAGTCTCTCCATAAAGTTTCCACCCACATTTTTGCATTTCAAACAGCAACATCTTCTCATTTCCCAGGAAAAAAAAAAAAAAAAGAAAACTAAAACCTAAACATTGTCCGTGCAGGCATGATCTCATGGCTATCTGCTTTTAGGTGCAAATTTTTCTCGGCATCCCTCCTCCCCCACCTCTATTCTCAAACACCCGCCAAAACCTTTTATCTTTTCTCTTTTTTCTTTTTTTTTTTTTTTTGGGGGGGGGGGTGTTGAAAAAGGATGTAAATAGATACATAAACAAAAAGGGTAAATGGTCTAGAAACACAAACAAAAAGATGATCATATTCATAGTCGATGGCATTAGTTTCCCCAGGTAGACATGACTAGAAGGAACCAAGATGATATGTAATATACTATTACATCCTGAAGGACAGTGGGAAACGATAAGAAGGAAAGACTGATACATCATATTTTGGATAACAAGGTAAACTCCAATGCATAGTGCAAAAACTACAGCAAAGAATGACTATCAAATCAAGTAGTCAGAACACCTTGAAAGGCACGAGGAAAGCTGTAACGCTAAACATTACTTGTTAATATGACCTTTTCGGGGGTTGCTTAAACTACCATCATGTTATCTTTGTTTTAAATTGATGTGTATCTAGCTATACTTATTCGGACAACCTTCACATATTCCAACCATTTTTATCGATTCCAGTCCACGGTTATTAGTAAGCATTGATTATTCCAAAAGAGAATGACACCCTTTGAGTAACAAACAGTTGAACAGCAACCGCAAGTCATGGAAAAGTGACAACCAGATAAATATTTGAACTACAATCTTTCTCAAACTCACAAATGTTTAGTTCTATGAGTATCAACTGCTGACTGCCTTTCTAGGAAGACATATTATATCATACTCACTTATATGCAGAATTCATACACTTCCACATACACACCAAAAAAAAACGAAAAAAGAAAGAAAAAAAAAAACAGAATAAGATTCTATGTACGTCACTGATCAGCTACCTGATTTAAACACTGGCTCAATGCGGAATCATACCTGGAGAACTTTGTTGCACCAGCGAACCATTATCCAAACCTGCCTTATCAATACTGTTTTGGAACTTTTGCTTCTTTGAGAATGTCATTGTGTCTATATGTCTTTGTAAAGTGTCATTCTTTTCCTGGAGAATGGTTATAAAATGAACTCATAAAGAATATAAAGCTATCTCAAAGGAAAATATTCCAAAAGCTGTTCAGTGCAAGGAGAACAAACCACCAGAATCAAAATAGAGATACCTGCTCATCTGATAGAGTTTTCGTCAATTGACAACACCGCCTCTCCTCTGAAGTAAGACCCAAACACTACAGTTAGAGAAAAGAACAAATAGCACCATATTGCTGATGAGACATGTATACACAGTGCGATTTTTTAAAAATTTTATTTGAACAGACGAGAGTAGTCTGCAAATTGAAGCACATCAAGGATGGGATTACAAGTAATGAATATCAGCATGGCAGCCCCAACTGCTCAATAGAAGGGAATATGAAGACAATGTTTTTAGTAGTTTGTCCAATTACTAGCCTACACCACGTCACTAATTTCGCGGCGGAAAAAAGTTTGCAATAACCCCCAACTTAAATCGAGTTTCCCCCTTTCACATCATTTTTTACCTTCAGAAGTTAGAAAATTGAACTTATATATTCTTAATAAGGCAGAGGAGAGAACCGTTTACGAGTGAGAGATGCATCTTTTTGTATGCTTCGTGCAACTCCAGGGACAAATTTGCCATAGCCTCATTTGCATCAGCATTAACAAGTTTTGCAAGAGTAATTATAATACGAGGCATCCCTTTCGCTTTTTGAGCAACTAACTTTGCCTTGGCAGCACCTGATATAGAATGTACACAGACAGAATTTAGATGCATTCCCAAAAAAATTCCATGCAAAGTTGTCTGGTAAAATTCAACTGAACACCAGGAGATGTATTGGGCCTATAGGCAAGCACATTTGGCAAACGAATTGAATGTGTCCCAGAACATTTATTGGGAACAGAAAGCCTAAATTTTAAAATAAGTATGTCAAAAAGTCACATCTAAGGAATGTCATACTCAACAATTCAGCCTGTCGTCCATTGTAAATGAATCAAATGAAGAGAAGGTATTAAATTTCTGAAGACAAAAAGAAGAAACTTCACTTCCTGGAGCACTCATTTTCCAAACAAATTTGGATATGTGATACTAATCTTCTTTTTGCTACTGCACAGATATAGAAGTCTTCTAGGCTAACAGAATCAAAGTGGAAAGCGAAGACCACTTGAACAGAAAATTAAACATCATAAGCAAACAAATGAATACCAATATTTGAAACATTAATGATACACCCAAACCAAACCAAGTGCACCATACAACACTAAAACATACAAAACAATACTAAGCAAAAAAATCAAGCACTTGAAGTTCTGTGGAAATGATTACACAGAGAAAGATGTTGGCGTGCTAGAACCAACAATGTCGTGGCATTTTTTAAACTTAAAACATCATTCATCATTCAAGTAGTTTGAGTATTAATTGGAATGAGTTGAATCATTGGGGAAAACAGAGCATCAATTAAGCTGTAGAAACAGAGAGCAGAAAGATACCTCGCAACTAAAATGGAAAATGTTGAACATCTGATTGTTGCTTATAGAATGATATTGGTTTTAGATTTTGGTTACAAATAAATAGAACAAGACACACACGAGAACTTATAATTGGCTCTAATTTCCAAATTTCTCCAAAGAATTTAGACTACATACTGGGAAGTGCTCACAAATGAGCAAATCAGAGGCTAATAATGGGCGAGCCAGCGAGGGAGAGAAAAAAAAAAAAAGAAGAAGAAGCAGAAAATGGAGTTTAATAGCCAACTAATGTATGACTAACCTTAGTTCCTTATTGTATTATTAGCATTTATCCATTTTGAAAGAAATTTAGAAACTAAAAGAAAATGCTTTCTAGCCAAGAGATTAACTTATTTCCACTCCCCTCCCGGCCCTCTCATTTTGCCAGCAGGAAAAAGGAAAATGAACAAATCAATGGTTGCCAAATGCATAAACTAAATCCCAAGGAAGTGCCAAGCCTACCAACAAACCTTCATGAAATAAAACAGAACAACAATTGAAATTTCTGTCTTTAAGGGATTAATGCAAGACATGGTAGCTACCTCCTGATTTGGACTCTCCCTCCATAACAAGCTTTACATCTTCAGATTTTAGGGAAGCAATAACATATTCAACAAAGTCCGACCACGATCCTCCAATTCCAATGCTATCCCTCTGTCCATAAAAAGTTATGAAAAGACAATCAAGCCTCTGATTGCATGATGACAGAGTAACACCAACCAAATCAACCAATGAATAAGCAAGACTTAAACAGAAACAAAGTAAAGTACAGTATTACTCGTCAGTCATCTCTAGAACACCCACAACAGCTATTACATAAAACTAAACTGCCATTTATAAATGGTTTTGCTAGTGGTCAGGTTTTTTTAAGTTTTACATGCTGTGATATATGGCCTTGAGTGTGGGTGTCCAAGTCAAAGGGCTATTCATGAAAGAGCTATATGCTAGGAAACTAGGCCATCTCAGGAATGTTCTTCAGTAAATCATAAGTGGCTGGTGAGGAAACGGCACATGCCAAAATGAAGAACCTGATGGACTAAGGTCAAGGTTGTCTTAAGAGATGGTTTTCATTAAAGTATTTACTTTTGAAACCTAAAAGTATCAATGACCTGGAATCAAGGGACACGAGGAAAAGCCAAAGGTACTGATTACGGACTCAATTCAATAGGCATTGGGTTACATGAAAAAGTCGGGCTTTCCTGATTACATGCTGTTCCCACTTGATATTTCTATAACCTTTACATAAAACTACAGGAAGGTTTGTTCTCACATAGCAGTGAGTTTTTATTATTAGGGTTCAGAAACAAGACCCAGGCCTTACAAATCGAACCTGCAAAAACTTAAAGACTCTTGACCGGTTTCACTTTTATACCCCGTCTTTTTGGAGACAATATGGTTTTTCTATTGACCAATTAAATTCACCGGTCAATCAGTAATCTGTACATCAAATGTTACAACTGTCCAGAGTAGAAGGCAGAACAGCCTATTGTAAAACAAATAAGAAAAGGTGCCTACTCCGGCCTTAATGGCCATAGCTTTTGGCAAACCGCAGATGTCCAGGAGCTTCAGTGCGCTAGGACTGCCCTTTTTCAAACCATTATCCAGTCAGTTGAGCTAATTTAAAATAGAATCATCCACATTCTTGTCCACAAACTATTTAAGGGAAAAAAGGTTCACTCTCCTAAATCTTAATCCCCTGCGCATTGGCCAATCAATCCCAATCTGACCTAATGGTCTGTTTAAATTATTTTGCCCCCATTATATTCCCCTGATTACAAAGATCTGTGGTAAAAAACATGGCACAAAAAGTACTTCAACAATTTTGACTTGGACATAAGTTTGATACTCAAATTTGCTACAGACAGGAAGTACAGACTTTTAAGAATCAACAACCAGTCTTTGGAGACAGTTAACTTGTAAGAGACACAGAATATCTTCCTTTCCGCACACAAAATAGAATATTGATCCTAAAATTTCTTCTTCTCTATATGCATCAATTTTCCCTGATACTCATCTTTTTTTTTTTTTTTTAATCGCCGCAACCCACAATCAAAGCACTGATCAATACAAATCCTAATTCAGAAACTGCATTACAAGTCCACAGGAGTTGCAGCACCCGATCATCAACTTCCACCATAAAACTTCATCCCCAAAAACATGATAACATTCCATAAACCAGAAAAAAAAAGAAAAGAAATCATAAGTTAAGAACCAAAAAGAAAAAAAAAAAAAAACCAGGAACTGACCATGTCTTCTAGCTGGGATTTAGACTTGCGAGACTCCCAGGTGTTGGAGTGAAAATCGGTGACAGAGATACGGAGAACATCAGGGGAATTCAGAAGACCACCAACCAGGAAGAGGAAAGGCTTCAATGCTGCTGTTTTGGGAGCTCCAACTGACCACTCTGCTTTCAATTCCCCAAATATGGGTTCCATTTCTTCAAACTCCATCTTTGTTTTTCCTTCTGGAGAAATTTGGTACAGAGGGCTTTGGAGCAGGGTCCAATTTTGACTTGATTCTTTAAGAGGGCTGTAGTTTAAATTTGAAAAAACAAGATTCTTTCTTTTTTGACCCTTTATATATTTTTGTAATATAATAATAGTAAAAAGTAGATTTTATTATGAAAAAGTGAGATTTTTTCCCCCGTTTTGATATGAAGACAAAACTGGAGAGAGCTTTCTGACCGAGAAATTCTGAAACATTTAGATAAAATGCAGAGATGAGATTGTTATGTGGCCTCAGAATTCAGATGGATGCCCGAACCATGTTTTCTGCTTCTTCAACCGGTAACCTTTCTCCTCCTTCACTGAAGCAAAGCATTGTTTTTAATGGTGTATTCTTCATGATCATGTCTTAATCTGATAATGAAGTTCATATCAAACAGTTTTATCTTGTTCTAGAATTGGGAATAGCTATTGAAGATTCGGTAGTTTATCTTCATCTTGAATAGCAGAGCTTGGTATTTTGTGTTCTTTATTTGCTGAGAATAAACGACCACGATAGATAGGCCATTTGCTCTACTTGTAGAAACTGGAAACTGGGCGTCACGTTTCATGTGCTGGGATTTCAATGAAATTTGTAGAATTCATTGGTTTACTTTCTTCTCCGGCTGTTGCATTATGATGTTGTTTTACTTATGGACTACAGTTGGATTCACACTCGTTAGAGTGTACTTGAAACTTTTCTGCTAAATAATTGTAATTATTCCGTTATTTACACACAAGTGTGAATCAGAAATGAAAACTGAGATGGAGGTTTTTTATGGTTCACCTTTTTTCAATTGAGAAAAATTTGAGCCAGCGCCAATCCTCACACCATCGAAAAAGTTTTTGAATTGTTTCCTTCTTTGGCTGGTAGAAGTTGCTTTTTATGTTAAATTGATTATTCAACTCGTGATTTTAAGTTCTAAAGGATCTACACTGAGTAGGCTATCATATTTTCATGGTGCCCATGTTTTGATTATCAGCTCAAGGATGTTGGAGTTTCTTGGATTGTTCATTAAACTCTCAAGCTGTAAATAGTGATCGCCACGATATGTTTTTGGTTTAGAAATTGTTGGTAATATTCTTGTTTTATTCCTTCAGCTAGCATTATTCGAAGGAAACAATTCTGCTTAAGCAGGCACATTGATTGCACCATGTTTGCAATGTGGGCTGATCACATTATCTATATTCTCTGTTGCAATCTGTGTGCATCTTTCTCCCACCACCACACCCCCAAATTTCTTATAAATTCTGTTGTCTTCCTGCAGTAAGGAATGTTGTTTTGAGATCCAGCTACCAAGTGTTCATGTCAAAACAATGTGTCATGTTCGAATTCCATGGAAGCAGTGAAGTTTTCCTAAATCACGTGAGGTTGAAAAACAGATATCCTTCAAAGGTTTATAGGCATTCTGTTCATTGCTTTAATGATTCAGAGAAGAACTCAAAGGGACCTTCCACCACTCAGATAAATAATGCCAAAGTCATCTATTCTGTTGCTCCAGCCATGGGGCATAACAAGGTGTGGCTACCTATCTTTAAACTCCATTAGGTGCCAGTTATAAAATGTAAAATCAATTTTCAGCATTACTGCTTAAATCAGATTTTCCTTCCCAATGAATGGTCCTGTAATGGGACTATTAACTTCAGAGTTCCTTCTAAGTTTGAAACCCTAAAGAGTTCTAGAGACTTGAATTTTTCAAAGCCCAATTCTCCAAGTAGCTTTTTTATATCATTCTAGTTATAGACATCAAATAAATGGAAAGCCAATGGCTTGGAGAACGTAGAAAGTCGGGAAAGGATTAATGGGAAAGAACTGCTTCCCAGTACTACTGGTCGGCAAGATTTAATAAAATTTCCCTGACAAAGATGCTCTAATTACTTTCTGTACCATATATCTCGGTTCAGCTGTAGTCCACTGACATGAAGATATTTCAAATATTTAAAAGTTCGGAATAATTCATATTTCATCATGTTGATACTTTAATTCATATTTCATCCTGCTGATACTTAAGTTAATAATTTCAGGAATTACACCCTGAGTGCAATGCTAGAGTACCTGCTATTGTGGATGCGCTGGAAAAGATGGAGTTGACTTCCAAAGTATGCAATACATGTGAGCTGCACATGATTTCTTCTTAGTTACGATCTTGTTTGGCTGCTACCAACATTCAGTGTCTGCCTCATACCATATTCTAATGGTAGTTTTAATAATGCATATGTGAGACATTGTTCAAGATACTGTTATTTGGAATGAATAGGCAAATTAAAATGAAATGAAACTTCCCGAATACAACAACGTGAGAATGAAATAAGGAGAAACAAAAAATGGTAAATTGCTGATCCAGAAAATAATGAGTTATAGAAGTCATCAATTTAGGGTAATTACTTTTTTTTCGTTGATTTTTGTATGCTTCAGAATGTTTTGATTTCCCATTCGATAAATGAATGCCCCATGAAGGATCAGTAACTTGTCATGTTATATTATCTCTCACTTATCCCCTCTCTGAGTCTATGGAATTTTTCGACTTTCTAACTGACCCAACAACATCGCAAAACCTTGGGATAGGAATTTCAGATATTGGAGTCCTGATAAATTACAGCATGTATCGAATTCCCACTAGTATATTCATGAATATGAAGGGTCTTTACTTGATGACCTTGAAATGCCATCATCCTGAGTCTTCTCTTGATTCCTTGCTGGAGAAACTAGGAGAAGTTAGAGAATCTCAAATATTTCTGCAGCATTTGATTTTCATGATGATCATTCCTTAAGTGGTTAGCCTTAACTTGTTGGTGGTTGAACAAGATTTATTTGATTACTAAGATTCTGTGTAACTCTAACTTTCAAAACTCTGTAAATCTTCCCAGCAAATCCACATGCTCCCATAAGGCTGGAAAGTAGACTAGTTGCTGGGCCACAGCAATCATTTCTGAAATATTATTTGATGTTGAGTGTGTTCACATGTCAAACCAAGCAGAAATAGCAGCAAATGATCTGATGGAGCTCCGTCAAACATCCTTCTCTAGTGCCTACATCTAACTTCCTTAGTATAGTTTATATGTTTAGAAATCCTGAAATTCATAAAGCATATTCTTGCATTCTATTTGCCTTGACTTCTGTCCACTTACAAAGACTAGTAATCTTTAGGGATAGAGCTTTTGACTATTGATATGCTTTGGGTGGCTTTTGAAGCAATATCATAACCATGTGACACTGCTTGTATTGTATTTTAGTTCCGCGGCACTGAGGTGGTTGAACTTCAAAGTTGGAAACCTGCTTCCATGGAGGATGTAACAAGTGTCCATGCAAAACCCTATGTGTCTGGCTTGGAGAAGGTAAGGGGCATGTGCTTATTATCCAGCTTATATTTCTTTAAAATGTCATCCGGTGCATTACTTATTCACCTGACTTCAGTCACTATCGATGTTTAAAGGCTATGGTTGAGGCTACCGATAAAGGTTTAATTTTGGTGGAAGGCACTGGACCAACGTATGCCACTGCAACGGTAAAATTCTTTAACTGGCTGTTATTAGTGAATTAGCGGCACTTTTGTAAATTCATTGCTTTGTTTGTTATATATGAACTCATAGTTGCCAGACTACTTTGTGATAATTGTCTCGGTGAGAAAATGTGAGGAATGCTTGAGTTTCAAAGCATATAGGGTTGATACAGAAAGTACTTCTCCCAGTTTGGCAAATTCTTCTTTACGTCAACTAAAAATGATTTTTGTAAATGCAACGGATTTGATATATGACCTGAATCTTTCCTTCAACATTACATGATTCTCAAAACCACAGTATGAAATATACTTTTTGTATTAGTTTCATAGGTATGTCATGTATAGGATGACAAATCTTTCCATTACAAAAGCTATTTAGCTGATGCATGTATTGGCGTTTGTCGTCTTAAGGATTATAGTTTGTCCCTCGATTGAAGAAGATCTGTACTTTGGCTTAACTGAAGGGTGTGTGTTCTAGTTTTGAAGCCATAGCATTGTTGTTGATTGAACAGCACTTTACAATCTGTCAAAGTCCAATTGCATGTTTGAATAAATCTTCATCCAACATGGAGTCAATTGTACACACCCTGTTATCAATCCAGGTCTGAATAGACCTTGAAATGCTATGCATCAGCTCAAATGGACTTGAGATGTCACTAATAATCACAGTTTCACTGGTGCAGACCTTCAATGAATCTTTATTGGCTGCTGGAGCTGGAATTTCCTTGGTTGATTCAGTGGTGATCTCTCTATCTAATACGTTAGTCACTTAATGATGCTATCCCCTCCTTCCCTTCTACTTGCCTACATATAATATATTGAAAAAAGATGGATGCTTTAGTGAGGCCATGCAAATTATTTTCTGTTTCCTACTATGGATGTTCAGAAAGCCTTTGTCAAAATTTATAGAACTTTATGACTATGGCTACTTATACATGTTGTTGCTGATGATTCAGGTTGCTGCATCAAAACTTAGTCACGATACTCCAGTTGGCTTTGCCCTGATAAGACCACCTGGTCACCATGCTGTTCCAAAAGGGCCTATGGGTTTCTGTGTGTTCGGGAATGTCGCAATAGCAGCGCGCCATGCTCAGCGTGCTCATGGCTTGCAACGTGTGTTTATCATAGATTTTGATGTGCACCATGGGAATGGAACCAATGATGCTTTCTACGATGACCCGGATATATTTTTCCTTTCGACACACCAGGTAAATGATGAAGCGTCAGGCAGTTTTCACTTTTCAGTGTAAATTTTTTGCAGAATGTTTAGATTTCAGAATGCCTTTTAAGATTAACGACAACTCGGAAGTTACATCTAGACAGTGTATTGATACCCTCAGTTTGCATATTGATGTTCTCTAGGAAAGCTCTGATGAGAGCACTTTTTGAAGCTCAACTTTTTCACGGTCATGGTTTTGCTCGGTTACAAATGTCATATTAAATAGCCTGAGTGTGCAGCCTTACTCTTGCTTTTCGCAAAGAGGCTGTTTCTTGTTTCCAAACTGTGACCACCTGTTCTCAAAAATGATTATAATTTGATTGTGCAGCCAAGAAAGTATTCTACAGAGAGTAGTTTGTAGCTCATCTTTTGATTGACCGATTCGGGGGTATAAAATCTTTATCTCTTGTATACTTTTAGAATATCATTTGCTGTATCTAATCAGTGAAAGAAGTGTATACGATCAAAAAGATCTATGTAAGTGCTAAAGGAGTCCATTGTCTTTTAGGATGCAATGAACTTGTTTCTCTGGTGAATCTTTGTTTCTAATAAACTAGCATCATAAGGTGGAACATAGAAATATAAAAAATATGGTTTAGAAGCAGTACCTGTGCTTCCAAAAAAATGTGATTAATAGGTTCATAATTAAAAAGAGACCTTTTTAATTCTTCAGAATGAAAATCCAGTTTGTAACTCTCAATTGTTGAAAAAAGGACTGTTGTTTTGACAGAAACACAAAAACAAAGGGCGAGAAGAATAATGGGATAAATAGGAATCATCTGACCTAATCTGTTCCCGATTGATGTACGTAGGATGGAAGCTATCCAGGAACAGGTAAAATACATCAGGTTGGTCAAGGAGCAGGTGAAGGAGCAACGTTGAACCTTCCTTTACCTGGAGGCTCGGGTGATATGGCCATGCGAGCCGTATTTGAAGAAGTCATTGCACCATGTGCGCAGAGGTTCAAGCCAGATATTATCCTCGTTTCAGCAGGGTGATTTTTCTTACTCTTTTATGATAACTTCAAGTTCCTTATGTGCCAAATCTTCTCTTGAGTCCTCTTTTATAATTTTACAGTTGTTATCTGGCATTGTTTGGTAGTTTCTTAGAAAAAAAAAATCCATGGTAGCGAAGTGATCTGGTTTCATCTATTACTCTTTGATACAGTTTTGTAATTCAGAAGTATTACTTCTAACATCAACAGTTGACGTGTTAGAAGATTTTGGCTGCACATTTCTTACATCTGACTCGGACTATATGACATACAGCTATGACGGACACGTATTGGATCCACTGGCGAGCCTGCAATTCACGACCGCAACATATTATATGCTTGCTTCAAGCATTAAGCAGCTTGCGAAAGATTTGTGTGATGGGCGGTGTGTCTTCTTCTTGGAAGGAGGTTACAACCTCAGTTCCCTTTCAAACTCAGTGGCCGACTCCTTTCGTGCTTTTCTTGGTGATCCAAGCATGGCTTCAGAGTTTGATAATCCTGCCTTTTTATTTGAAGAACCATCGAGGAAGGTAAAAGATGCAATTCAGAAAATCAAGCACATTCATTCCCTGTGATGACATTTGTCCATGACCCGAATGAGTTTTCTCTAGTGCTATCTTTTGTGCGTGATACTGCCCTGCAATGTCCATGAAATTTCTCTCCTGTACACAGTAGAAATTGTTGTATATACTATTACTCGAACATCGATGGAGATAAATGCATCATTGTTAAATTATTCCCTCCGTTCCGAAATCTTTATTTTCTATAAATTTCCACTTTCAGTATGTATTGTTATTACATAGGGACTGTGAGACACAATAAAACTAAAGCAATCCAGTTGAAGATTAACATTGAAGACACAATAAGGTTTAATTTAATATTTAGTAAGAAAGGAAATCTCCTTTATTATAAGGCATTTTGATTTCGTTTTAGGCTTAGCCTAAAATGTCTTTTTAATTAGAAAAAAAAAACCTTAACTGGTTCAATATTAGGGAGAGGAAGAATGGAGAAGAATTTATGATGACAGCTGTTTATGCAACCAATGAAGAACATGAAAGACTAAGGCTGTGGGTGGAACTTGAAGGGATTAGTCACAATGTTGACAAAGCTTGGATTGTCAGTGGAGATTTTAGTTTGTGTCTGGATGCATGTGGCTTACAGGATCTGAAACAAGAGGGCAGCATTTATACGTGAAGTAATAACGAAATTGGGAATACCAGAATACGTGCCAAGTTAGACAGAACTTTGATCAATGGGTTATGGGTGAACCAGTATAACCAAGCAATAACCACAATCCTTCAAGCTGGGATATCCGACCACTCCCCATTACTAGTGCAACTGGCAATAGAGATGCAATACAAGAGGAGGCCTTTCAAATATTTCAATATGAGGAAATTTGATGAAACGTTCCTTGCAATAGTTGAAAGCAACTGAAAGAGGAGAATAAGGGGACTAATGATGTATCAAGTAACAATGAAGATGAAGTGGCTGAAAAAAGACTTGACAGCTCTGAACAAAAGAAGTTTCTCTGATATTCAAGTACAACTCCAGTTGGCCCAAAGGAAGCTAGAGAACCAGCAACAGCTATCAACCTACCCTACTGTGGAAACAAAGCAAGAAGAGGAGAGAGAGGCCATCAAAGAGTACATCAGTAAGTATGTTGCATATGATAGTTTCATGAGGCAGAAAGTCAAAAAGGATTGGATTAAAGGTGGGGACATCAATAGTAAATTTTTCCATGCTAAACTGAAACAGAAGACAATGAGAAACATGATATGGTCAATTGTGAATGAAAATGGAGAAATCATTAGAGACTGGAACGTCATAGAAGATCATTTCTTACATCATTTCCAATCACAGTTGGGTCAAAATACTGCCAGAATTTAGGTTAGGGGAGAACTGTTCCAGAAAGGCCTAAAATTATCTCTTGAGCAACAATTGCAGCTGATCACTCCCATCACCAAAGAGGAAGTAAAGAAAGCTCTGTGGAGTATCAACACCGCCAACAACCCGGGGCCAGATGGATACGGAAGCGATTTCTTCAAAGCTACTTAAAAATCACAGGAGAGGATGTTACAAGTGCAGTGTTGGAGTTCTTAAAAAACGGTACGCTCTTGAAACCACTAAACTCTACATTACTTGCTCTTATTCCTAAAATAGAGAATGCTAGTAATGCATCCCAACATAGACCAATAGCCTACTGTAATGTGTTTTATAAAAGGGAATATTAGTGTATACATCCCAACGTTTATACCCTGCTAGCGAATTCATCCCAAAGTTTTAGAATTAGTTAATTACGTCCTAAGGTTATCAAAATTGAGTATATCCATCCCATGACCTGCAAACCAACAAAAGTAACCTGGTATAACAGGTAAATTCATTTGGATTCTGTATTTAATATTTTTATTTTTGTTTTTTTGAATTTTTTAAATTTTTTTAGTTCATTGAAAAAAAAACATTCATAAATCGAGAAACTAAAAATTTTAATTTATTTGTAATGAATCTAATTTATATTATAATCATATTCATCTTAATTTTTCGGTAAAACTTAAAGAAACTTTCCAAAAAGAAATTCTTTATTTTGAGTGAAAAATAGAATGATTATGCTTATATATATATGTATATTTATATACATCTTGTATTCAAAAATTAATTAATTTTGAGTTTATCCAAAATTTTAAATTATTTTTTTTGTGATGCATAAATTATTTTGATTAATTATGTAAGTTTTTTTGAGTTTTTTTAATCTAGAAATTTTGTTCGTTTTTAATAAACTAAAAAATGACCAAAAAAAGAGAAAAAAAGAATAAATATGAGACCTAATAGTTTTTTACTTGTTATATCAGGTCATTTTTTGTTGTTTTGCAGGTTATGGGATATATCTGCTCAATTTTGATAAGCTTGGGACGTAATTGATCAATTTTAAAACATTGGGATAGATTAGCACACTGGTGTAAACGTTGGGATGTATCCACTCATTCACCCTTTATAAAATTATCTCTAAAATATTATGTAATAGGCTTAAAATAGTACCTCCTTATATGGTAGATAGTAACCAAGGAACTTTTGTAGAGGGTAGACTAATTCTTCACAATATACTGATCACTCAAGAACTCATTAGGCTGTATAGGAGAAAATGAGTTAGTAGCAGATGCATGATGAAAGTAGACCTGCAAAAAGCATACGACTCAATAGAATGAGGATTTGTAGAAGAATGCCTACAAGTGTATGGTTTCCCAAAGAAAAATATAGGATGGATCATGAAATGTATTCAAACCACGACCTATTCCCTTTGTCAAAATGGAGCTCAGGTGGGTTTTTTTTAGTGCAGGCAAGGCCTGAGGCAATGAGACCCTATGTCTCCCCTCTTATTCATATTATTAATGGAATACCTAACTAGAATGCTAAAAGAAGTGGCTGAATTGCCGGGTTTTCAGTTCCATCCTCTATGCAAAAACCTGAAACTGTTCAATATCTGCTTCGCAAATGACTTAATGATATTTTGTAAAGCTGACATGGTGTCTGTTAGATATATCCATAAGGCTTTTACCGAATTTTCTAAAGTATCTGGACTAAAAACCAACCCAGACAAGTCAAATATATACCTAGGGGGGACTGATGAGGAGACTAAACAGAGAATTTGTGGTTTGACTGGATACCAGAAGGGAACTTACCCCACGAAATACCTAAGTATGCCCTTATCACCTAAGAAATGGAACCAAGTAGAATGTCAGGTGGTTGTTGAAAAATTACGAAAAGACTGAAATGTTGGAGTACCCGCCATCTGTCGTACGCGGGTAGGCTACAATTAATTAACTCAGTACTTATGAACATGCATGTGTACTGGTCATCAGCCTTTATACTGCATAACAGCATTACTGAGGCTGTGAATAGGAAATGCAGGGAGTTTTTGTGGGGGAAGAAGGCATCGGGACATTACTCAGCC
Source organism: Oldenlandia corymbosa var. corymbosa (assembly GCA_949775105.1). Lineage (NCBI taxonomy): Eukaryota > Viridiplantae > Streptophyta > Magnoliopsida > Gentianales > Rubiaceae > Oldenlandia > Oldenlandia corymbosa. Next base: position 7,821,436 of record OX459123.1, read on the forward strand.
CTGGTTGGTTGGGAAACAGTATGCAGAAGGAAATCTGAAGGTGGCCTCAATGTGTATGATGCCAGAAAGTGGAATGAGACAGCCATCCTTAAATAAGTATGGTGGATAGCAAGCAAGAAAGACAGCCCATGGCTGAAATGGGTGAACAAAGTTTACTTAAAGCAAAAAAGCATATGAGAAGTTCAGCTTAAGGCTGACAGTAGCTAGTCATGGAAACTACTAAAAATGAGGGATAAAGCTCAGGATGGTTTTGAGCAAGGGGAATTGAAAGGGGGCCAAAAAGAATCTACACAGTGATCAGCTCGGGCTACAAATGGTTACAAGGTGAAGAACCCAAAATGCCAGCTGCTAATGTTATATGGTCCAGATTCAATCTTCCTAAACATGCCTTCATTTCCTGGCTGGTTTGGAAAGAAAGAACCTGGACTAAAGACAGAATGGCCAAGTATAATATTCCAGTCCAAGATCCAGAATGCAGCTTATGTCTAGGCCATTTGGAATCAAATGAACATCTGTTCTTTCAATGTTCATTCTCGAGTGAAGTTTTGAGCAGGGTTAGACAATGGCTGGGGGTGAGAGGCCTATCAGTGAATAGAAGCAGATGGAAACAAGAGATCATGCAAATCTGGAGGAAAACAAGGCTAAAGAAACAGGTACTGTACGCTGCACTGACTACCTGTATATATAGTATTTGGGGGAAACGAAATAGCAGAATATTCAGAAATCAGAGGCGAAATGCAAAAGTAGTGTTTCATGAGATCCAAAATGTGATAAAGAGTGAGACTCCAAAGTCGTAAATGCGGGAAGCTATCTACAACGGAGAGCCAAATTATACACAGCCTAATGCAGAATTGAGTGATCAGTTTGTGCACTTTTGTAAAGTAGATTGTAAATAGAGCAATTTTGGTAATGCCGTGTACTTAAATGCTCCATCATATCAATAAAAGTTACAGTTTCTACCCAAAAAAAATCTCTATATGTATGGGGTCTCATAATTTTATTAATTTATACTCTTTAAGATTATTTACTTGTGATACAACAAGTTCTTAGAAGATTTGGTTGATTTAGGTATGATTGCATTTGTTCTTCAGGGAAATTTTTAGCATTATATTTGAAAGTAATTTTAGCTTAATGGAAATCTTAACAAATCACAACCAAAGCAAGAACAAAATTCAACGTAATTTTTTCTTTGAAAAAAAAAAGGCCAGACACTTTAGAAGATTAATTAGTGTGGTGAGAAACTTTTCAACCTTTAATTAAAATCTCAATAGTGGAGACATTTGGTATTTTACAAAAATTGGCTCTCAAAATAAAAAAAATTGCTCTTGTTATATCACTACCTTACTCTTCCTCTCACCAAAAGAAGAAAAAAGGATTTGGTGAAACTTATCATTTTAGCCTTAACATGATAATTTTTCCAAAAAATGTATATTCTGGCAATTCATGTAATGTATGCTCATAGCTCGAGATTAATTTAACTAGTGTAATTGGAACCACGGTATAATAATGTATAGTATGTATAATATGATATAACCTTGTGTACTTATTGTATTTTTTTAAAAATAGTTTACTTTGTTGAATTTTTTTGAGATGGAAGACTAGAAAGCCAGAATTTAATGAATTATGTCTAAAATCACTAGATTCTTCAAAATATTGGTTTAGTGATATATCCTTCTTCAAATCATTGTAATATATGAGCACCATATAAATTTCCTATGAGCACAACTTTCTAACGTTTAACTAAAATAACTATAATCAAGATATATTATAACTAGAGAATGGGAGATTGGTGTTAGTAGTCATCTCACATGATTCTCACATGCTTCTCTTTAATTGATTTTTAATTTTTTGTTTATTCTTAAGCCAAAATTAGTGCACCTTTTCGTTTTTCGCTTTGTATATTTATTAGTTGTGACCTTTTATTTACTATAGAACGTTCATTTCCCTTCATCTTCCCTTCATCTAGTGTTCTTTATTATAGATATTATACTTTTCATCTTTCTTAGTCTTTTGTTGTTAACTACATGTGTTATGTTTTTCATCTTCCTTTATTTTGTATTATAGTTCTTTCATTTATTAGAATCCTTTCATCCACTGTTTTAGTAACCATTATAATACATTCTACTAAAACTATTTAAGGACCACATTTTATTTGCAGTCCTTTATTTTCCTGTTCTTCGTTCTTACTTATCTCTTATCTTGCTTTAAATAGTTTTTAAATGTGGTCCTTAAATAGTTTTATTTCGTTTCTCTCTTTAATTTAATCATGTGACAATTACAAACATAGACTAATATACATAGACTAATATATTGATTGTAGAATTTTAATGATCATTTTATTGGAGCTGTGAACAGTCAAGGTTATACAAAGAATTTACATAATAAAATTTCATTTAGTTAATATATAGTGAGGATATATATATATAAAGAAAATCCAGGTACTTAATGAGCATTTTTCTGATCTTATTAATATTAGAAAAATAATTATAAAAAGGCAGTGTTTAATAGTTATCCAAAGGAAATGAATCCTCTTACAAAAATTCCATGGTGGTTCTAGCATACAACAACTAAGAAATTACCTTACAAAGATAATTCAAGAATCTCACGAAATTTCTGTTTAAAATAATTAGAATCTCTAAGAGTCTGTTTTACAAAGATTTTAGAAAAAAAAACCCCATGCGAGTTTTATTTATTCTAGTGACTTATTGTTTTACTATCTAACACGTATATTAGGAATAGATCGTTGTTCAAGAATCATTATTCCACGTATAGTTTATAGCCATTGTCTCCGCTCCTCAGGCAAGGTGGTGATCTCTACTAAAGTAAGTTTAACCAGTGCATCTGCAGCAGAGTTAACTTCTCGATACAGATGTGAAAGTTTAAAAGATGTTCTTGATATATAATATATCAGCTTGAGTGAATCCTTGTTTTTCAAGAAAAGTTTGATCTATTCTTAATCATATCCACTAGTGCTTTATTGTCATATCGAAATCGCACATTAACAAATTGAATTTACATTGAGCATTTATATACTTTGTTATCTAAAGAGTGATGCTTAGCCTAAATTACGCTTTTCTTCATATGTTGCATGTGTCTTCTACTTACACTTTTTTTGTGTGTTTTTATGAAATTTGCTCTAATTTTGAACACATCTGTTTTGTTGTTTCATCAAATTAAATCTGCCTTTAAAACCTCGGTTGGGCAGGATCGGAAGGAGCTAATTCAAACCCTTCCGGTTCCCACTATGGCAAGAACGGAATAAGAGGTTTCTTTGTATGTGTTGTCCATATTTGGAGGAGTGGGCATTTTTTTGATCGGAGATGCAGGCGTTTTTCCATGGAGATGGAAAATTCGTCTGCCGAAGCTATCCGACTCAACTCCAACATAATGATTCGATATCAGTCTTAGCATAATTATGAATAAAATAAAATATAATTTATACAAGAATAAAATTTGCAGGAAAAAATAAGGATAAATTTTCATAAACATAGCCTCATCCATTAATAATAATAACAATGGACATGACTTCTTTTTTTGGGGACTAACCAGCACCCGAGTTCCCCATCTATATAAGATCAACAAACATCAATACATGAAATCGAAGTCAGATACTATTGTCCTGCAAGAACATGTGTCGCCTGAAAACGAATGGAATGAATTGCAATTCATGATGAAAATGTATGGAATGAAAGACTGTATGTAATCCCCATTTATCTCTTCTCTAGCTCCTCCATTTTTGTTGTTGATGATATGGAATATTTATGGCCTCCATGCCTCGTTGATTGTGCATCCCTAAAATGTTAGTAATTGTAAGCATGCTTCAAATGTTAATATGTTAGACAAAGTTTGAGTTCTGAGGTGTATACCTCATTTATTGAATGTTGTATATTTGGAAATCTCAAGTTCCCAATAATTTTCCTAGTTGGTCTTTATGATGTTCCACTTAAGCTAGTCAGTTAGTGAGAAAAAGGACAATATTTTGAACTTGTTTTTGTTTTTATGATTTAAGACTCTTTGCCTTTATACTTTAATATGTAAATAGTGGTTTTTGTATTAATATGTAACTTTTACGCATGCTTGAAAGGCCAATCCCAAGACTGCACCTTACAGGAATAAAATTGTGATTGAAAATTGGGATAATATATGTACTATTTTTGCGCAAGATCGGGATAGTGGTGGAGGTGCAATTACTTTCAATGAATAAAATGAAGAGGTTGAGGCTGAGGTTACCTCAACTAACATTGAACATGATTTATTTGATGAGGCTCATGGCCAAACTGAAACTATGAGGCTTTTGTTGGCCCGACAAAAAAAGCGAAAGAATAATGCATCTTCCTTTTTTTTCTGTAAGCTCGAAAAAAAATACGGATGAATGAAAAGGGTGGATTCGGACAATATGTGGATATTAACTTTCAAAAATATTTGGAGGTAGAAAAAAGAAAGAGTGAACTTGTGGCTGAATTTATTTTGGCTGAAAAAAAAAGGAAGATAACACCTCAAGATATTTGACAGCATTGAAAGTTCTTGATTTGGATGATGTGCAAAAAAATAAGGCTGTGAATATGATGATGCGTGGCCATATATTATTTGATACATTTGTGGATATGCCTCCCGAGTTGAAGCGCAAATGGCTTGAGATGCAATTTGATCAGGGAAACTAATTTAGTTGATGTTGCTATTTTAGTAAAATGTAACATATTCTGTTGTTGTTTCTATCGACCCTTTGTGGAACTTTGAATATACATACATATATTTATTCTGCTTTTGTTTGTATTGAACCTTAGTTGAACTTTGATTAGCAACCGAAGTAATGGCCGCACAGTAGCCTGGTCTTTGATTAAGTCTTATCGTGGAAACAGGTGCAGATACATATTATTATGTCACATGACATCCTTTTTTGGTGTCGTTTGATGAAATTGCACCATAATTTGTTTGGAACTTCAGTTTCGTCCCCAATTAGATAGCAATATAATGTGACTTGCCATGTCCTTTAATTCCAGACATAAAACCCAACTATAGCCATGAAATAAACATAATAAGTACTAGTTTATACCCGTGCGTTGAACGGATTGATAAATTGTTCTAATTTAAATATCAGGTAATAATGTTTTGCAATTTTGAAGCTTTCAATGTTGACGCATTAAAGAAACAAAATATAGTATATAATGTTAGGGATATGGTGATGAAATGAAACAAAATCGGATACACTAATGAACATTATATCCTCTGTAATGTTTTTTTGTAGAAACCATTTTTCGTTCGGTTGCTAATTTTCCTTCTTTGTTATATATGGGTACTTTGAGACCCCATTTGGATTTCAACCTGGAAAGTGCAACGTATGTCTATGGGCAAAGACCAGATGTGGCAAAAATAGGCTTACTTGCGAGAGTTACTAACCCTGACTTTTATTGATCGTCATAACAAAACATGAAACAATAGGAAATTGTCTCATCTTGAATCAAACCGGCATCCTTGTGTCGGAAGGCTGAATTCCCTTGCATGGAATGAATATTTTTTTCCCGATATTTGATCCAGGTATAAGAGTTGCCTAAACGATGTGGTTTCCCAACTCGTCAACCTGAAGTCTGGCACCGTTATACAACCCGCCCGGCTGGTCTAGATTTCAAAGAAGCATGATCGATTCCCCCTTTTTCAGGAACAACTTATGGTTCGACATTTTAGACAATACATTAGGATGGGCGCGCGAATTTTTAGATATTACGTTGTGTTAAATTTTTGTTATATTAAGTCTTCATATAAGATTTTAATAAAACCAGTTTGTGGATATTATTGAAAATTTAGTTCATATGAAAAAAATTGCACAACACAACCGTAAGTTGTAGTAATTAAATAAGTTGATGTGAACATCCATGGTAATCAAGTCCAAGATGATCAAGGTGTTCGGATTCCAAGTACTGTCCAAGCTCAAGGAGTGGTTCAAGATCTATTATCCAACATTGGAGGCCCAATAACTCGAGCTAGAAGTAAAAAGATGAAGAGTGCACTTAATAATCTTATATCAAAGGGTTTAGCCCAAGAGAATGTCAAGTTTGAAAGTTACAAGCCCAAGATTATTAATGTGTTACAAGGCCCATTTGAGGAAGGAAATTTCGGCCCACAAACCAAGCAAGGGAGGCCGGCCCTATCTCCTAATTTTTAGGAGTTGGAATATCTATCTTTTAGGGATAAAATCATTTAAATCTTATCACACTTGTGGAAGGATAAATTTGGAAGATTCCCTATCTTTTAAAGATAAGATCATTTAAATCTTATCAAATGGAAGGATAAGATTTGATATGATTCTCTTTTATCTAATTTAGAGTTTATTCAAAATAAAAAGTCTATTCATTGGTGTCTACTCTCTACTGTTGGATGAAGATTAGATCAAGATTGGATGGCTATGATTACTCTACAAAGAAGATATTGATAGAGTTGACAACTCAGGAAGATTCTTTTCAAGATAAGGATAAGATTCTTTTGAGATAATATCTCTTTATATTTGGAGTTTTATTTTCATTAGACTAGTGTGTCTTAAGTCTTTTATGTTCAAATCAGCCAAAGTTTGTACCTCTTCAATGGTTTCAACCACTATCTCTGTATGGTTCTGCAGATAAGGGATGTGCTGACCGGATTGTGGAAACTCTTGGTGATAGAACCCAATAGCTGCGACGATGCCTCAAGTTCATGATCCATCAGGAAAACAAAACAAAAGATCATATTTGCAATTCAAAATTAGAGAGGAGAAATTTTCTTTTCAATCGTATGGATAACGAATTGCTTCTGGGTAACTGTACAATGATTTCATAAGCCATAAAAGTGTTTTGAGTTTAATGGTTTAGTAGAAGAGATAGTTTATTTTTCACTAAGTGTGGGGACAAAAAATAAGAAGATAACCACCTACCGCATCAATTACAATAGATAGATGCATTTATAGATCAAATTGCATCTCAAACCATTTGTATTGAAATATGTGGTATGTTAAACTGGATGTTAAAAAATAAATTTTCATGTAATGATGTTACAAAATATCATATAAAAATTTAATAAAAAATTATATAATCAAAATCCAAATCTTATTTAAATCTTTTAACTACCAAACAAGGAATGTGGACTTATAACACAAATCCAGGTCAAATCCTTACGCTAACCAAACAGGTGATTTGGCATTGACATAAATGTCAAAAACTCCCAAATCATTTTTATAGACATTTATGTCCAAATCAAATCCAAATCCAAATAACCAAATAGACCCTTAATGAAATCGTGACTTCATGAGCCTTGTATTTCTTTATTCTCATACTGGTTTTGCTATTACGAATACATATCATATTTGTAGACACTGAATTATTCTTCAGTTGATTGTCGGCAAAATATCCATGCTTTAAATTAAGAGATATGGCATTTATTGGCCTCTGAGCTTATTTTAAGGTTTTGGAATACTTCATTGCAAATGAAAACAACACTAGAAGAAGAGAAATTGAGGGTGGAGGGCTGTTGACTTGATAGGATTCAAATTTTTTGGGTCCAGATAACTCATTGGTTTGGTAGTGTGTTACAACCCTAACTTTACTTGACTCAACCTTACTAAATTCATGAATAGTTCTTAATATATAAATATTCCCAAAATTTCGTTTCTTTTTGGTTAGTGTATATGCACAAGGTGTAGTTGCAAAATCATAATTTATTGTACTCGTTACCATATGCACAAACATTATTCATATAGTGCATATTAATTAACAAATACCTATGAATTCGCAAAATTTATTGTTTTTATAATGCATTGAATTGTACCAACTGCATACTGTGGAGGGACATGCCACTTTATTATGTTGCATATCCCTCATGTTCCCTTTTCTAGCCGAATGTTGCATGATCCCAAAGTTCTGGGAACGGTTTTTGATATTCTTAAAATATGAAATCTTGAAAGAGCCAAGAAATTGCATTAGAAGTGTAAATTGTTCAGTTGCACTTCTTTTCTATCATCATATCAAGGATGCCAAATCCCATAACATAGAATCTTTCCGGAGACTGAAGATCTTATAGTTGGGCTACAAGAAAAGCTTGAAATCACAGAGAGGAAAAAACATGTATCTTCGATAACCTCCACTGTAGTCTCCGACAATGTCATTATTGGCAGACGGGGTGACTATAAAATCACCAAATTGTACGTTGATTGCGAGAAGTTTCCACGAACTTAACTATCAGAGCTTCTCATCCCCACATTTGAAAAACTTCTTCCATTTGACTTCATAAGCCCAAAAGGGTTAGTGGTCTTGAAACTCAAATTTGAATGCCTAATCTCACCAGAGCTTCTCATCCCCACATTTGAAAAACTTCTCCTATTCGTTACGTATGAAGAGGATCGTCCTTTGCTTAGAACCATGGCTTCCATGTCTACTTTTCTCCTTTTGTTTCCCCTGCAAAGCCAACGAAAATCAAGGATCAATCTTTAACGACTCTTGGACTTGATGATTATATGGAAGCAGTAGCATTACACTAATCACAATGCACTAGAACTTGATGGTGAGATCAGGCATAGAGTTCTTCATTTTTAATTGATTTCAATTGTATATTTGTGTAGCTAGTGTGTTTACAATATTTTGAAAAAGGACTGAGTAGTGTCTGTTGTAAATAATAGGGGTTTTTATGTAACAGATAGCAAGTAAATAAACTACCTAATAACTAGCTTTCTATTTTGTATTGAACAATTAATGATAGACAATGATAATCCAATATTATGTTTTTCCTTCTTCAAACCTCATCTTTTATGAAACCCTAGATTTCATACCAAAATTCTAAAATACAAGTGAACCATACACATAAAGGAAGAAAAATGAAATCTTTAAAGGAACCCCAAAAACAAATTCCTCTTCAAAATTTTTTAAAGCTTAACAAGTTTTCTTGTGTATTTACCAGCTGGAGTAAGCAATCAAGCGATTGGAAGAGTAGGCGGAGACTTTGAAAAGACTTGGATTGTGTTGGGAGGAGGAGGAGGAAGTGCTAAAAAGACTTGGAATGTAACATTTCCCCCATGCTCCCCGTAAGAATTGATTTTGGGTCTTTCCCGGGGGAGCCCTCCCACCTAACCATTGGGGCCACATTTGATTCTTCAAATCGTTGTGTCAATATAACTATTTTGTAAATCTATATTAAATAATAATTATTTAACAATATTTATTAATCCTTCCGTCCATAAATTATGGCCCAATTTAGATCTTTATTTTTAGTTCAAATTGTAAAAAAAAAACTCCGAACTAGACAATCATGTTTGGGTGGAGATTAGACCATAAAACATTGAAAATTTAAAAATTAGTAATATTATTTTAATAAATTTATATATTTTTTTAAAAAAATTAAAGTTTAAAAATTAGTAATCACCGAAAATATTCTTGTTGTCTTGACCAAGATATGGTCAGCCCAAGACCCCCAAATGTTAAGGACCAAAAAAGCAAAAATGACTAAATTAGTGTCAAAGACAAATGTGATGGACCAAATGAGTGAATTTTTAATGTAAAAGACCAAATTAAATTTTCTGCCAAATATAAAAGGCTATTTGAGCAGTTTACTCTAATCTCAAAGGTCTCTTCAACACTCTTCACCATCTTCATAACCCTTATAGTTATATTATCAATATTCGCCAGCAGTTTTCTATACCCATTCTTCCATGCAAAGACAAAGCCTAAAACTCCCCTATTAGTCTACTCATGTGATCGAATGAAACCCTATATTCATCATAAATCCCCCTAAAACACTTCCCATAATAATACCCTAATCATAATTCCAGCACTCGCCAGTCGACACTAATCAGGATAATTCACACGCTCCCACTTCGATCACATATGTACATATAAATTTTTAATCTTAAAAAATTATACAAAATATGGCCATAACATTTTGGTATCACTTAACCAAGTTACTAATGAAGTTGCAGATAAAAAAAATAATAATAAAATCGCAGATAGAAACATAATGCAAGAATCGCGACAGTTATGATTTTAAAGTCAAGCACTCCCTTCCATTAATACGCTACAATTCTTCCATTATTACTAATGAAATGAACAACTTAATATAAGTTAATCATGGTAAACTAAAATGTGCAAAACAAAAAAGTTAGAGAATCTTAAATGGACTAACAAGTCAATTCATACCTTGAAAAAAAATTTTGAATGAAAATAAAATAACTATAATGGTATTAATTATAGAACTTAACATATTTTGCTTGGAGTTGTGAATAGATGAGGTTATGCAAAGAATTTTGAAAACTTAAATTCAATTCATTAATTTACGGTGAGCATATAAATTCCGTAGCTTTCTTCTCTAATGAGCGACTCCTAAGCTAAATTTATATTCTTTTTTCACATATTGTATCTGCATGTCTCTTCTACAATTTTTAATACCTATTGTATGTTTTTATCAAATTCGATCTAATTTTCAACACATTTATTCTGATGTTTTGTTCAACTAAATTTACCCTTATATCAATCTAAGCATAATAGCCAAATAAAAAATATTTTTCATGAACATAGACTCATCCATTAATACCATTAAAAAGTTGAGAGGACTTTCAAGTTGTACTATGAACATATTTTTACATAGACCAACTCTTATTGACATATATAGAATGGAAGATGGAAAGAGAAAGGTTTTCGCGTAAGTTGGGAACTAAAGTATGACGAATTACTACTAACATGTTGGTTTCATCATGGTGATTAAAGAATTAATGTCTAAATATCGGTTTTTTAAGTGAAACACATACTAAGAAGGTAAATTTCACCGCGAGCTTTTGGCCACAAAAATTACCCAAGCAAAGACTATTAGTTTAGAGAAACTTCTTTAACCACTTGAAAGATTTCTTTAACCCCTTGAAATGTCAAGGTGACCTCAATTTTACATGCTAACGCTTCTTATAAACATTGTTGCTTTAGGTAATCTTATGTACTCTCTCTGTTATGAAATGATTGCTCAGTTTGGATATTCATTTTTATTACCCCTTATGTCACAAAATTGTTGTTCAAATTTGATTTTCACATGTAATATTCTACTTGTCCCAAACAAAAAAAAATAAAAATCTACAATGAGTTTTGATACTTGTTTGGCCTTTTTTTTTTAAATTTTATTTCATGCTTAGACCTAATGTAAGACCTATAAAAGAGTCCAGGTTTGTTTTCTCGGACACAGAAAAAAACTAGGCGCCAAAGAGTTCAATTTGATTTTGAATTTGTAGAATTAGGGAAGGATCCTATTTCTTCTCTGGGGTAATTTGGACAATCGGCCAACCACCTCTAAAAGGGGGGCCGAAACCCTTTGTGTTCCATGCATTGAGATTGAAATTGATTTTGTGAGGTTTTTTATCTTCTGAGTTTTTGTTCTTGCCAAGAACAAATTGTTTTTTTTACTTTGGGTTATTGTGACAATCGTTAGACTTATATTTTTTGGACGGTTCGCTAGAAAGTGTAGTCTATAGCAACATATTCTTTTGGTTTTGATACATCGAGGTTATTAGATCAATATCGATTAGCTCTTCTTGTGAAATTCTCCAAAGGAGCCTTACTAGAATTCAATAGTTCAATTAATCGAATTGAGTTTTGTTGTTTAATTCTAAGAACTCGTGTTGATCCAAGTGAGGTCAAATATAATCCTATCTACGTCTCTGGTATTCAAGTAAATATTCGAGTTTGTCATATTTCCGCTGCATACTTTGGTTAACTCATTATTCAAAGTTGATACTTATTTAAGCATTGGTTTTGTTGTCGAATTTCTATCATCCTTTTGGTATCAGAGCCAATCTTATGGTTTGATGATAGTTGGTTCTAAACTCGAATTAGTGTGTCTTTCTTTGTTAATTTTTTTTTTCGGATTTCTTTCTCCTAAAAGAGGAAGTCTTAGTTGAAAATTTTTTAGTTGTTCACCACTTGGACAATTCGTTTTTGTGTTTTTCATACTTATCTTGTTCAAGTTGTTCATAATCGCATATACCATTTGGTCAAACGTTATTGGGTTGATTGGTGGTTGATCTTGTTTGGTTTGAAGTAGTTTGATTGTTGAAGTTATTGTTGTTATTGTTGTTGGTGTCTCGGCTGCTCAAGAAAAAGAAGAAAGCGAAGGGCAATAAAAACCCTAGCTTCGGCCGCAAGTTCTTTTAAAGAAAGAAGGAAAGTTTGAAAGAAAAAGAAAAGGAAAGAATCCAAAAAGTAGGAAAGGAAAAAGAAAGGAAATCGGATCTATTTGGTGATAGGAAACTTATCCTGATTAGAATTGTATTTTCACACATAAGAAGGTAATTTCCAAATTTGAGTCTCTCTCTTCTAAACTTCGGCCATATATAGTCTAAAATACCTAGGAGACTTGTGAAGGAAGTAATATCTATTACAAGAAAATACCTTGGAGAGATTAAGATAAGTATTCTTTATAGAAGTAAGGATCCCGATTTTTATCTCTAAAATTCTATCTGCAAGAACCTTCACTCTCTTGTATTTGTCTATCCTACGTGCTAAATTATTCTATGCTATAGAATTGTTCTTAAAGTGGAAAAGTTAAGTTGATTGTTTTACTCATTGTATATGACCTTGAACTTTTGTGCTCAAGTCAGAACTTGAACTTCAAAGGTTGAGAGAAAAAAGGCTTGAGTGATTACATATAATACTTTTGGAAAAAGCCATAAAGCCCATAAATTGAGAGAGGAAAAAATTTATGAGTGATATCCTAAAGTGGAGAAATTTGGTCAGGGGAAGTGAGGTAGGTATTTATTCTAACAAAGTTGTGCACGAGTTTGTTATTTGTTTTTCAAGATGTCTCATACCTCCGATAAGGAAAAGAGCCAAACAAGAAGGCGAGAAGGGGACATATGCACAACAAATTATGCGTCAAACCCGACTACTCCTTAAAATGATAGAGATGGAAGAGTAGCCTTGTTCATCATACAAAAAATTAAAGAGGCGGTAATCCAAATAATCCTTATGATTTTGGAAACATGAAGGATCAAGATCCTTGAGTTTCATGGTACTAATGATCCCGAGGCATATCTTGCATGGGAGAAAATGATTGAGCGAGCATTTTCATTTCAAAATTATGATGATTCTAAGAAGATCTATATTGCTGCAATCGGAGTTCTAGTACTATGCTTCTGAATGGTGGGATAATATTGTAAAAAATAAAAGGTTATATGATGAGGATCCTGTTACTACATGGGATGAGATGAAAAGACTCATGCGGAAAAGGTTTGTACCTTCATATTATTATTGTGGATCGTGTAAACAAATTCAAGTACTTATGCAAGGATACAAGTCTATCGCTAAGTATTATCAAGCATTAGAGACCGCATTGACTCGTGCAAACATAAAAGAAGATCCTGAAGCTACTATGGCTAGGTTTCTTGGAGGTCTCAACCGAAATATTGCTGGTGTAATTGAGTAGTCACAAAACCTCGATATCACTAAGATGTTACAGAAGGCTAGGATTGTGGAGAGACAAATGTCTAAGAACAGTACCTCAAAATTTTCAACTGTGTCGAAGAAGGAAGACGCGAAAAAGTTTTCCACTCAAAAGACCAAAAAATGGAGATATTCCTAGTACTTCTAAAACATCTTCTAGTACAAATGTTGTTTCTAAAACTCCTGGAGTTGATTCAAACAAGGCTTCAAGTAGTACGAATAAGTCTTCAACTATATGCTTCAAGTGTGAAGGAAGAGGACATTGTTCTAGAGACTGTTCACATGTGAAGGCAATGATGATTAAAGAGGATGAAGTAGATAAGCAAGAGACTGAGGAGGAAGAAGAAGGGTAAATGCATCAACTTATATTTGACAAAGAAGAAGATGAGGAAGAATAAAAGTTGAAAATGGTCCCGTGCTTGTTAATCTTCGAGCCTTGTCAACTCAAGTAGCTGAGGATTTACAAAACAAGAACAACATATTTCATATGAAGTGTCGCGTGAAGGATATGGTATGCTTGATTATCATTGATCCTAGATCGTGTACTAATGTTGCTAGTTCCAATCTTGTTGAGAACTTGAAGTTGCATGTGAATAAGCATTCTACACCATCTAGATTTCAATGGTTACACGCTTGTGGTGATCTCAAAGTCACTATGTAAGTGGGTGTTCCATTTACAATTAGAAAACATAAAAATGAAGTTTTGTGTGATGCCTATGGAGGCTAATCATTTGTTCTTGGGACGACCACGGGAGTATGATCGCAAGGCCAAGCATGATGGTTTTACGAATAAGTATTCCTTTGTAATAGATAATATGTGTTATACTTTGTCTCCTCTTGCACTTATTCAAATTCAAGAATGTAATTTACAAATGTATCAAGAAAGAAAGAAAAGACGAATAGGTTTCAACAAAGCTGAAGACTTAACTTTTAAAGTCAAGAAAGGAGATTTAAAGAGAGTTAAAAAACGAGGCAAGAATTTCTTTGCTAACCCTAGAATGGTGGGTAAATATTTCGCAGAAGGCAAAGGTACGTATTTAGTGCTATTCAGTGATAAATCTTTTGTGTTAATCGATTGACGTGAAAATCCCTAGGCCATTAGGGATTGTTCCAAGTCATGATGATCACTACATTATTATGATTATACATGACTTGAATATCTTCAAAAAAGTTCATTTGGTAAGTGCTGATATCAAAGATGATGGAAGATTGAGACCAAAGTTACGCGTGTTGAAATCAAGTCGGCGAAACAACGCGATCAACATGATGAGATCTTGTCGACCTCGAATGTCAGCCAACAATAAAGTCGACAGTCTATCGTCGACCTCACCGTCAAGGAATTTATATCGACAACAAAGTCGACAAAGGGTGCGTCGAGTACTTCACCGAGACAAGACAGCCGACGGTAAAATCGACAGCAGAACTCTAGTTTCCGGATAACGGGTTTTTAACAAATTTTAAAGGTTTTTGGCCTTCCACTTGTGAAATAAGACTCCAACAAGGATTTCCAAGGTGGTGGACGAGAATTAGAATTTTTATTCAAGAGAAATTATATTTTATTATGTTTTCCTATTTAGACTAGGTTTTATTTCCTATTTGTGTTGGGTTTTGAATTTTCCTTATTAATTTCGACCATAACACGTTTTTAACCTTATTTTTAGGATACTTTTAATATTAGACATGTGCAATTATTTAATTATTTCTTAATTTCTAAGTTTTAGGATACTTCCAGTCTAAAAAATCTGAATAAGAGTTGTAATCGGATTTCTCTTCCTCTTTGGCCGACCTAAACCCTTCCTTTGCCTATAAATAGAGGTCTTGGTCGTGGCTTTAAGGGATAATATGATATGCCTTTGATGAATTATTATTCAATACAACCCTGTGAGGAAAACTCCTTGTTTTTTGACCTTTTTTAGGTTATTTTGGCTTGTGTAATCTTAGGGTTTTGTATTAGGAACAAGCGTGCTTTCGAGTTGTGTGTTTCTCGAGTAGTGGAGCTTTGTTTGTCGTTTCGTAGAACATTATCAAATCCTTTTCGTTATAAGTATTAAGGCGAGGGTTACTTGGAGTGTATCTAAGGGGTTACAAATCGAAACACTTTTCTTTTTCTTTCTTTTCATCATATTCTCTTTGTTACGGATTTCTGTGGTCCGATTCTTCCCTTTTGGTCGTGTGTTGTGGCTGTTTTGGTGGAAGAATTCGGGTCTTGGGGTTTGCTTCTGCGTTCATAGGTAATTTTCATATCAATTGGTATCAGAGCTTTTGGTTCATTGATTTTTGCATGATTAGATCTAATTAATCAAGGCTCATCTTTGATTAATTATCCGTGTGTTCTCTTTGTGTCTTTTTCATTAAAATCTCGTATATTCGGCCTTGTTTGTGTTTCGGCCTAAGTGACTTTTTTTGGTGAAAAAAAATTCTTGTTAGTTTGGTGTTTGTGGTACTCGGCCGTGAAGACGAAAGAAAGACTATTTTGTTGGCCGTTGTTCTTGTTGTGTTTTGGCAAGAAAAAATTAAAAATATTAGGCTGCTTGTTTGCTTGTTTTATTCGGAAGTAAGGAAAAAAAAAATAATAATAGTGCTGTTTGTTTGGATTGTTTGGTTCGGCCGTGTAGTAGAAAAAAAAAGGAGAAAAAAGTGTTGTTTGTTTGCTTTGGTTGATTCGGCCGTGTACGAGGAAAAAAATATATAGAGGTGCTTGTTTGGTTTCAAACTTTGAGTTGTGTGTTTGGTTGATCTTTACGTCAGGGGAAACAACAAGGAGGTTTGACATTAAGCTGCTTGTTTGGAGTTTGATTTTGGCCACGGAAAAATAAAAGGTAAGGCAGCAGCTTGTTTGAAGGGAAAAAAAATCGTACTGAAAAAAGAAAGAGTAGCGCATAGTTGCTGTTTAGAGAGGTATTCGTATTAGGGTTTAAAAAAACAATCCTAAAAGTTATTGGTTTGGATATTAGGGTTTCGAAAATTATAAACCCTAGAAAAAGTTTGGCTGAGAAGTAGGGTTTTAAAATCTACACCCTAGTTCAAATAATTTCTTTTATTTTGCTCCACAATTAGATCCTTTCTTTGCAAGATTTCTTTTCATATTTGTGACATCAATAATCTATTTCCTGTTCTTATAGATTTGTTGCAAATGTTTAGGATATATCATAGTATTCTTGTTCGCGCTTCTAGTGTCAAATCCTTGTTAGTAATCTCATTGCGCCAAGTATAAGATACAAGGACCATGATTTTCATCACGAATTAGCTTTGTTGTGTGATGTTCTCATAACAAACAATGTGAGTTTATGGTTGTTTTGGTACGAAGTTATTGGAAAACACTTCGGTTGATCCTAGTGTCATAAGACAATATGTCTTGGAGCGTAAAAAAGAATTTGAGTTCAAATTACAACGACTTGAAGCTTTGGAAGAGAAGAAAGAATACGGCACATGAGTTTGAGCAAGAGAGAATTCTTAAGAGAGAAGAAGTTGTGTGCGTTTCGCCTAAACAAGGTAGAGATGCCTATTTTTCGTATGATCCTACTCCTAAGGACATTGTTTGGAAGATATTGAATTCTACATGAGTAAGAAATAAATGATGATGTCCAATCTGTGGAGGAAACCAAAGGCACCGAAGATATAGTTGTTGAGAATGTTCCTATCAATGTTGATATTTTGATCTCCAACGATCTTATATGTGGTCCGCATAAGAATTTATCTAAACAAGAAGATCTTACTTTCATAAGATCATATTAAGAGGTTGAACACATTGACTTTGTGTTTGGTGACTTCTTTTCCAAGAGAGAATTGGTTTCCAATCCATTCAACAATTCTAAAGTTTTTGTTGGCCAATGTTCATATGTGAAGAAGCAAAGGAAGTTTATGAAGAAATTGATCCTCCATAATTACATGTTGCAAGATTCGAGGACGAGAAGAAAGAATACGACAACATGAGTTTGAGCAAGAGAGAATTCTTAAGAGAGAAGAAGTTGTGTGCGTTTCGCCTAAACAAGGTAGAGATGCCTATTTTTCGTACGATCCTCCTCCTAAGGACATTGTTTGAAAGATATTGATTCTACATGAGCAAGAAATAAATGATGATGTCCAATCTATGGAGGAAACCAAAGGCACCAAACATATAGTTGTTGAGAATGTTCCTATCAATGTTGATATTTTGATCTCCAACGATCTTATATATGGTCCGCATAAAAATGTATCTAAACAAGAAGATCTTACTTTCATAAGATCATATTAAGAGGTTGAACACATTGACTTTGTGTTTGGTGACTTCTTTTCCAAGAGAGAATTGTTTCCAATCCATTCAATAATTCTAAAGTTTTTGTTGGCCAATGTTCATATGTGAAGAAGCAAAGGAAGTTTATGAAGAAATTGATCCTCCATAATTACATGTTGCAAGATTCGAGGACGAATCTTTTCGAAGAAAGGGGAGTGACGTGAAAATCCCTAGGCCATTAGGGATTATTCCAAGTCATGATGATCATTACATTATTATGGTTATACATGACTTGAATATCTTCAAAATGGTTCATTTGGTAAGTGTTGATATCAAATATGATGGAAGATTGAGACCAAAGTTAGGCGTGTTGAAATCAAGTCGGGGGAACAACGCGATCAACATGATGAGATCTCGTCGACCTCGAATGTCAGCCGACAGTCTATCGTTGACCTCACCGTCAAGGGATTTATGTCGACAACAAAGTCGACAAAGGGTACGTCGAGTACTTCGCCGAGACAAGACAGCCAACGGTAAAGTCGACAGCAGAACTCTAGTTTCCAAATAACGGGTTTTTAACAATTTGTCTTGAAGTTTTACAAGATTTTCGGCCTTTCACTTGTCAAATCTGACTCCAAGAAGGATTTCCAAGGTGGTGGACGAGAATTGGAATTTTTATTCAAGAGAAATTATATTTTATTATGCTTTCCTATTTAGACTAGGTTTTATTTCCTATTTATATTGGATTTTGAATTTTCCTTATTAATTCTGACCCTAACACGTTTTTAACCTTATTTTTAGGATACTTTTAATATTAAATAATTAAGACATGTGCAATTATTTAATTATTTCTTAATTTTTAAGTTTTAGAAAACTTCTAGTCTATGAAATCTGAATAAGAGTTGTAATCGGATTTCTCTTCTTCTTTGGCCGCCATAAACCCTTCCTTTGCCTATAAATAGAGGTCTTGGTCGTGGCTTTGAGAGATGATATGATATGCCTTTGATGAATTATTATTCAATACATACTTGTGAGGAAAACTCCTTGTTTCTTGACCTTTTTTAGGTTATTTTGGCTTGTGCAATCTTAGGGTTTTGCATTAGTAACAAGCGTGCTTTCGAGTTATGTGTTTCTCGAATACTGGAGCTTTGTTTATCATTTCATAGAACATTATCAAATCGTTTTCGTTATAAGTATTAAAGGGAGGGTTTTATCATTTCATAGAACATTATCAAATCGTTTTCGTCATAAGTATTAAAGGGAGGGTTATTTGGAGTGTATCCAAGGGGTTACAAATCGAAACACTTCTCCTTTTCTTTCTTTCCATCATATTCTCTTTGTTTCAAATTTCTGTGATCCGATTCTTCTCTTTTGGTCGTGTGTTGTGGCTGTTTTGGTGCAAGAATTCAAGTCTTGGGGTTTGCTTCCGCGTTCATAGGTAATATTCATATCCTCGATTCTACTAGCAACTTGCCAAAAGTGTTTCAAAAGCTATTCCAAGAGTTTGAGAATGTATTTCCTGAGGAGTTGTGGAATGAGCTCCCTCCAATTCAAGGGATGGAGGGTAAAATTGACCTTATACCTAGTTTTTTCATTCCAAATCATCCTGCATATTGAGCAAATCCAGAAGAGATGAAAGAGCTATAAAAGCAAGTGTATGAACTCATTGCTAAAGGTCAAATTCGAGAATCACTTAGTCCTTGTGTGGTGCCTGTTATAGTTGTTCCTAAGAAAGATGGTACATGAGGAATGTGTGTTGATTGTTGTGTTGTTAATAAGATTACTATTAAGTATAGGCATCAAGTCCCTAAGTTTGATGATATGCTTGAAGATCTTTATGGTGCTACACTATTTTCTAATATTGATTTGAAATCTGGTTACCATCAAATTAGAGTTAAACAATGAGATGACTGAAAACTACATTCAAAAGTAAGTTTGGATTGTATGAGTGGTTAGTAATGCCATATGGGTTAACTATTGCACCTGGTACATTCATAAGGTTAATGAATCATGTTCTGAGGCATTATATTGGTAAGTTTGTAGTAGCGTACTTTGATGATATTCTAGTTTCCTCTAAGAACGTGTAAGAACATACTGAGCATGTGAGGTTAGTGGAAATGGAATTCATGTTTATGAGTCTAAGATACAAGTTATAAAGGATTGGCCAATACCTATAAATGTATCTCAAGTGAGATCTTTTTATGGTTTGGCTAGTTTTTACAAGAGATTCGTTAAGGATTTTTCTACTAAAGCAGCCCCCTTAAATGAGTTAGTGAAAAAGGCTGTTAAATTTGTATGGGGACCCTGTAGAGAACGTATTTGAGCAATTAAAGAAAGATTTATGTACTGCCCCTGTCTTAGCATTACCAGACATTGAGAAAACTTTTGAGTTAGAATGTGATGCATCTAGGATAGGAATAGAAGATATGCTTATGCAAGATAAACATGCCTTAGAGACTTGCCAACATTATTTATTGGATAAAAAATTTATAATTCATACTAATCATGGGTCTCTTAAGCATTTGAAATCGCAATATCGTTGTAGCTGATTTGTTTCTGAAAGAGATCCTGAGGCTTCATGGTGTTCCAAGAACAACTGTTAGTAATAGGGACGTAAATTTCCTTAGGTACTTTTGGAAAACTAAGTCGTTATTCAGTACAACTAGTCATCTGCAAACTAATGTCCAGACAGAAGTTACAAATCGTACTTTGGGAACTCTCCTAAGAGTGATCATCAAGAAGAATTTGAAGAGTTGGGAAGATTGTTTACCTATTGCTGAATTTTCCTACAATCGGACTACTCATTCATCTACCAAGCATTCACCTTTTGAAGTTGTTTATGGTTTTAATCCGCTAACTCCAACAAATTTGTCACCGATGTCGTTGAAAGATCAACTGAGCGTTGATGGAGTTGAGAAAGATGAGACTATCAAATGATTGTATGAGAAGGTTTGACAGAACATTAAATGAAGAACTCTACAATATGAGATGTCTGCTAATAAATATCGCAATAAGATTTTATATGAAACATGGAGACTAGGTTTGGTTACATCTATGAAAGGAAAGACTTCCTAATCCAAGGAAGACTAAGTTACACCCACATGGCGATTGTACTTTTTAAGTTGTAGCAAGAATTAATGATATTACCTACAAACTGGAATTGCCTAGAGATTATGGTGTTAGTGGTACGTTTAACATTTCAGGCTTCTCTCTTTTTTATTTTGATGAAGGACTGAATTCGAGGATGAATTCTTTCGAAGAGAGGGCGATGATGGAGGCCATCAAGCTACAAGTACACAAGAGGATATCCAATCTAATGAAAGTGAGTTCGTAAAGGTTGTCAATTAAAGTGAAGAACCAATTATGAAGAACCCTAATATTAGGGATCCACTGAATAATATAGTTGGCCCAATCACTCATTCAAGATCCAAAAATGTGAAGACTGCCTTAACAATCTATTTATCTCTACATGGGCTAAGGAAAGTATTAAAGGTGAAGGATATAAGTCTAAGTTGTTAATGTGTTGCAAGTACTAACAAATGGACTCCTGGACCTAGAAGAAGGTGCAAGTCAAGGCCCATGGAGGAGCCTAGAATCGGCCTTGCACATACACGACCCCTTGGGATGCAAGAAACCCTAACTTGACGGTTAAGTAAGCTCAAATCCTTTCTTTTCCTACAATATAAGGGAAGGGTTCGGCCACTTCCTTATTTATTTATCTATCTTTGGCAAATAATACTCTACAGAGAAGATATTGGTTGATTGGCGCTCAAGAAAGAAGATTACTTCATCATCAAGACAAGAGGATGCGTAGAGAAGCTTCTTTTCGAGAATATCTCTTTTGTATTATGAGTTTTACTTTTTATTCCACAACCTAATATATTAGGCCTATGAAAGAGTATAGGTTCGTTTTCTTGGTCACAAAAAAAAAAAACTACAGGAGTCAAAAGAGTTCAATTTGATTTTGAAGCCATAGAATTAGGGAAAGATCCTATTTCTTCTCAGGGTAGCTTGGAGAATAGGCCAACCACCTCTATAAAAGGGGCTCGAAACTCTTTGCGATCCATACGTTGAAATTGAATTGATTTTGTAAGATTTTTTTGTTGGAATAGATCCAAATACTGTAGAGACCTCTATATTAGATTATTGAAAACGAAAGCGAAAACGTACCTTAATCTGTAGTGGCTAGAACATTGATCCAGTTTGTTCTTCCAGACATTTTTGTCTAGCCCTTACAGGAACCTCTAACAAATGGGGAGTCATAGATTTGGCATGACGACTAATCCGGGGACCATAACCATTTATATATTAGGTTTCCATTCCACCCATCACTGAATAGGAAATCGGGCTTTAGGGTTTTCACACGATACTGGGCCACACCTTACCTTAGTTATTATTAGCCCAAAATTTAGTTGACTTAATTAGATCACTTTATGTGGACTAGTATTTTATGATAGCCTGTAACATACAATTGTATATTTAGTGTATAAGTCCACATAGATCTTAGAATCTCCCACTTGGACTATACATCAAATATATTCCTTATAATTGTATATTATACCGTAAACATAAGAGCGCTCAACATTTGTTACCACAAAATTATCTTAAACAATCTCGTCCATTAATCACATTAACATAGGATTAAAGGAGCTTTCGTTGCAATATTGGCAACTAAACCCATCAGTGGTCACATTGATAACACTTAAATTTAGCCACTTTTAGCAAACAATTCTTGTTCGTTTTTACTTATCAATTAGTGTCAATTAGGTAGAATTAGTTTACTTTTGGGTTGATTTTATATTTCAGGGTGATCAGAGGGCCAAAGTAGAAATTGCTGGAAATTTGAGGCCAAAGGTGAAAAAAGCATAAAAATGGACTAGAATTGGAGGTTGGAAATCAAGGCTGGACGTGATCGATTGAACAAGAAGTGGAGCTGAATCTTTGCTGAGGGAGGAAGAAATAGTTGTATCATCATCACAGCTGATGATCTCTGCAAGTGGTAACCAAAGAAGAAGAAGGAAAAATGCAGAATTGGAAGGTAGTCTGTTGCCGAGCTGCTACTATAGCTACTGTGATTATGTCAATCAAAGGAGAAAAGAGAAGCTGAAATCTTGCTGCTGAAGGAAAGAACTGGTACACCATTACTACAAGTTGCTGTTGCTACAAATGAAAGAAGAGAAAGATGAAGAATAAAGTAACAGCTACTCTGCTACTTGCCAAATGCTATTGTTTCTGATTAATTGATGGAATGGCTGCCGTTGGAGGCAAGAAATGATGTTGCAGATGATTCTAGGGAACAAGGAAGAGCGGTGCAGAAGATTGGAGGCTAAATTGGAGGCTAAGTAGGAAGGAGTATGATGATTACACAGAAGCAGGCTGCTGATGTTGCTGCTTGTTGTCTCTTCTGCTGGTGATACTGAAGATTAAAGAAAGAAGAAATAGATATTTGTGGCTACAAATAATGAAGAAGTGCCAGAGAAAAATACTAAAGGAAAAGGCAATGGTGAGAAGAAGGTGGTTGATTACGGCTGAGGAAGAAAAGGAAGCCAATTAGATGAAGGCAACTTGACAAATTTATAAGTTACTGAATAAACAAACCTCCAACTACTGCACATGGACACCTCTACTATGCTACAAAGAAGAAGACCAGAAGAAGCAACCATCCAAGCCCTCTCCAAATCTCTATAAATAGGACAGCCAGTAGCAGTTAGAAAACAACAGATTCGGAAGTTAGAACAGATAGTAAAACAGAGTAGTCAGTTAGTTAGGACAAAAACAGAGGATAGCAGAAGAAAGAGTGCAGACAATCACTCAGGCAAGTGACGAAGTTCACTTCCCCAAGTGAGCAGACAGAATCTGTCCTGTTGCACTCTTCACCCCCATTTTGTCTTCTATCTTTTGTACTGAATGATGCTGAATCTTTCGTCTTTTATTGCTCTATGGTTTAGATCAATAAACATGAGTGGCTAAACTCATTCTGGGGTTTAATCCCAACTATCTATATGTGAATGTTTGATTCAAGTTCTTATATGAAGCATTGTATCTAGTTTGAGTGTTTTAATTAACCTTTTAGTTAAATTGGCCACTTAGCTAATTGTACATGCATAATTATGAAATCTTGGGAGAGTGAACATAGTTTCAGAACTGCTTAAACTAGTCTATGACAATGATCACTAAGGCTTAGGTAATCAATTGGTCGGAGTAATGAATAATTATCACAAAGATGGAGGTAATTTGGTTAAACTGAGACTCTTTACTGGTATTGAAGGTGAAGGTGGAGAATATATGTGTCTGATCAGACGATGCTCATATGTGCAAAAAGAACTAAAAGAATCAATACACGGAGGAGGATGACCTTGGTTCTTCTACACTCTGTCAAGTGACTTTCTCACTTTTCCAAGTGACAATTGGTTCTGTTTACTTTTCAGTCTACACTTTGATCAATATTTATTGATTTACTGTCGTCCATGTGGATCGATCCATCTTACTGCTATCTAATAGTTTTTAGTAGGGTAGTTTTTCTTTTTGGGTGGTGTCAATGATTTCATTCACACCACACATGCGCAAGCATAACTAAACAACATGGATCAAATGTAGATGTGTAGCATGGAAATTACATGCGATGTGATCTGAATATGCCTATTTTTAACTGGTCATCCTTATACTTTAGTGAGATCAACCGAAGTTTCAGAACATACTAAAAACTTTAAACCTTATACTTTAAACTTTATACTTTAACCTTTAGACTTTATACTGCAGTATTAGTAACCAAATGTTTATGAATACATGAACCCTTAAACAAAACCGAAAATACAAACACCCACTAAACAGTCATATCATCAGATGACACAACACTCATTTGAGCAATTACTCAAATGAAAACCTTGATAGAAGTAATCTACGATATTAGAGTTTGTCCAAATATACTCCTTAAAAAATCTGTATATTCTGAACTTACACCTAACAATTAATAACTTAATGTCATTATTATTAGACTATCTAAATTGTTGCACTATTGTCACATCGTAACTTTAGTAGTCTTTTAAGAACATGTTGTATTTGCAGCCTTGTGACATTATAGGCAACTAAACAAAATCAAAGTTGGGATTCGAAACGATCTCTAACTGGACTGAACTCCAATATGTGAGCGTGTGATCTTTCATGTCTTAATGATTCAACGTAACCTTATAGTTGTTACTAAATATCTAAATATGATTTTTTTTAATTATCCGCCTTAAAATCCCACTGCAACTATGATGTGTATAATCATCACAATATTCACCTCAAAACCAAATGAGATGAATACTTAAAAGCACTTGAGTTACTAACACGAAACTTATTTATGCATATAAACGGGTATATTAATTTGCATACCACTAAACGAAATTTCCTGGATGCACCAAATAGATTGTTTCTTGCCGTTAAGAAACACTCTCTTACTATCCATTTCATGAAGTCTAAACACAAAGTGTACCGTGTGTCCTATAATAGACTTTAGTCTTAAAATCTAGTCTTCTAGTAATACCAAAGAGAAGGAGTCTATATGACATTGCCATCTTTATGAGTATCTTTATTGACAAAATAACCCTTACATCTTTCAACATCACCTTTAAATAATGAGAAAAGAACTTAAACATTATTTTTCTCAATTACTGTATTTATCTATTTTATGGCATTAATCTTAACCGTATTTCTTCCCTCTCCATTGGATTTCCTTAATGGCATCTATTATTGAGATTAATGATGAGTTTGTCCTTTAGTATTATCTTGACGAGGGATAGTTTTAACACTGTCTTAAATTACCATATGAACAGAAAAAAATATTCTCTTCAAAGACAATGTCATTAACGTTTTTTTTTTTAAAAAAAAGGATCAATAGTGGTTCC
The DNA here is from genome assembly GCA_949775105.1 of Oldenlandia corymbosa var. corymbosa. Lineage (NCBI taxonomy): Eukaryota > Viridiplantae > Streptophyta > Magnoliopsida > Gentianales > Rubiaceae > Oldenlandia > Oldenlandia corymbosa. The sequence goes on from OX459123.1 coordinate 7,846,965, forward strand.
TCACTTACCCCCGGTGTGACTCGAACCCGGAACCTATTAGTCAACAGGTGAGGCGTCTTACCATTAAGCTGCACCTCGTTGTCACAATGTCATTAACCTTATATTCCCTCCCAAACTCAATATTCTCAAGAAACTAGATATTTCCTGTCTAAAAGAAGGATTACTTTTGGGATCTTAAAACTTATATCTCCTAGATGTTTTAGTGTATCCAACAAAATAACAACAAATCGAATCCAGTTCTTTTCTCTAGACCCATGAGATCTTGCCTTAACTGTATAACCGAAAACATGCAATTGCCTAATGTTATGCTATTTGCATGTCTATAATCTGTAAAAAAATATTGTCTTAGTTGGAACTTTGTTAAATGTTAAAGTTGCAGTCTTTATACCTTTTTTTCAAAGTGAGTTAAGTAAGTGCAGAATTTGTCATACTGCTTACCTTATTCTTTAGTTCTAAATTTGTCTTATAATAACATCGTTAATAGTAATATTAATTTTTCCAGCATGGTGTATTATAGGACGATACCACACTCACTGAGGAATTTAGCAAATAATCATAGACATAGTTTGCTTAATAAGTTAGATCTACTAAAATATTTATTACAACGATAAGATTTGACAACCATAATTTTTTTGCAAAGTTGATTTTCAACTTTGCCTTTACAATTATGGACATTTCTAACCTTTAATACTTCTCATTAATGGTAAAGAGGTAATCATAGAACATTGTTTGTGAATGCAATATAATATGTTTGATTATCCCAAGGAAAAAAAAACTAAGAATGGTACACATATATCCTTCTGTTTTAGTTCTACTAACAACATCCGAAAAAAAACTTTTGGCACCCAATCTCGTTGTTCGTTTGCTTCTTTAATATACTTAACACAAATTTGAAATCAGATAAGTCAAGTGGATTAAGAATTTCGTCTAACTTTATTCTTTGTCTAAAGAAAGTGCCTTAAACAATTTTACCAAACTGATACGAAATTCTCATTACCAAATTTTCTTTTATTACCACATAAATTATCATGCAATGTTTGGTTAATTGAAGCAATGGTCTTAAGTAAATAAAGGTTATCATGACTTTATAAAGAATTGAATCGACTTTCTTTAAATTTTGATAGAGACTAATAGACTATTACCAAACGAACAAAGTAACCAGATTTTGTTCAATATGGAAACATGAATTGAACAATAAAAGTCTCTTCCAATGCCAAATAAAATTCAGTCTTTGATGATAACCTTAAAATTTATTCCTCAACCATAATTGTCTCACCAATACTCCATATAAATGTGTCTTTCAACATCGATTGACTTTTGGTGATTCAAAGAACGTTGCATAGGTGCACTTGCATGAGCAGTATTACCGAACCTACTCACCAAGTGCTTATATGTACCAAAATCAAATGACCTTAAAACAAACAAATATAATTACTATATAGTTTCTTTAAGTCAAAGAGAGAAGTACCACCACAAAAAAAAAGTAACCAAATTTAATTTCCTAATTTTGCTTCTTTGGTGATGTTGTTTACTGCAACTTAATTATCTTCCTTTTCCTATTACTTTATTTTCCCAAATTGTAAGTATACGTGAGCACTTATAATCATCTCTTAATTTAATTAATCTCACTTCTTTTACACAAAACCAAACGAGCTCATTAAGAAACTGATAACAGTAAACTGTTGTTAACCTAAGCATATTGGTGTACGAGAGAGATCAACAATAACTTTAGTGTCTTTAATCTTAATTCGAGATAATACTTTTAAATAATGCATTTTCTTATGTTCTCGTTATCCTTATATCTTATGGGAACAAGTTAACCTGAAAGGATTCGTTCCCACCTTAATGTTTTTGACAAATTACTTTATAATAGGAAGAAGTTTGCATTATTTTATAGTGCTCATTAATGTTTCTAAAATAATATAGCTTATGATCTTTAAGACTTATGTGATTTTGATGTTTCTCTACTCTTTATATTTCTCATTTCCTTCGAGAATAGATATTTTAACCGAAAGAGTGGATGACAATCAATCCACAAAAAAAAAAAAAAAGAGGATCAAAATCCATGCAACCAAAAACTATAAAAAATAATTACCTTACAGTTCTTGAAATTTATACTTTATCAAATGTCCTAATGGAGTTAAACTAAAAACAGATGTAATAGAAGTGGAATCAATCATAACTTGAAAATAACCTACCATAAACTCACGTTCAAAACCGAATATAACATTATTAATATATTCAAATTGGCATCGTCCATTTGCAAGATACCTAGCGCAACATCGGGTTTAGTCTTTGGACATAAACATCAAATTTTAAGTGGTACTCTTGGTGTAGTAATCATTGATAATTCCTCCAGTCAAATAATAAGTCTTTCTTTAGATCGACTTACAATTCACATGGTAAAACATAACAATTTTCACATATTTATTACCACAAATATATTTTTAATTTTGATTAAATAATGATCTTCCTTTGAACCGATCATTACCCGCATGAAATCAAAATACACATAACTGTCATCTTCATTATTTTAAATTAATTGAACATTACAAAAGAGTTTATTTGGCAACATATTGTATCGATCAATCAACTTAAAAATACTATTTGTCCAAAGATATATTTACTTCTATGCCAAATTTTGATTTTAATCACATTAATCCATAACCCAAAAGTTTGACAAACCCCAAATTTTCTATAATCAACTTGAAAGTTGACAAAAAAAAAAAAAAAAAAAAAACCCAAAGCTTGAATGCCTTGAATGAAACTGAGCCAAAAACATACTTTGGACCTCTCAATTTGGTTTTAGATAGAATCACTCAATATTTTAGTGACCAAAAAATACTAATGATTCAAATATTATTTGGAGGTTCGGGTTTCATCTTGGAAGCTTAGGCCTTGTTTCTGAAATAGCACGAGTACAACTTAATTATTCAAACGTAATTGAAGAAAATTATTAATTTCCAAGACCAAAGACAACAAGGTTTTACCGAATCGAATCAATTTTCTCATATTTGAAAATGTACAAGCATGTAAATTCTTAAGGCCCATGTATCTTGACTGAAGAAAATCGAACTAGTATTGCATTACGATGTACAGAATTAAATGTCCAAATTCTTTGCCCAGGATATACAGAGATCAACAAAATCTGGGTTTTCAAAATAATTTATTCATGAAACATAATAAATAAATTTTTTTAAAACAGTTTTGATCACCAAAACTGGAACTCAACATGTTCAAAAACAACTTATAATTAATAAGTAATTCACTATTAAAACTGAACTCCCAAATTGAAATCAATACATGAAGCCTACGTCTTAAAATGATCTCAAACCTTAGTATTCATTTTTTATTCCATAACCTAGGTCAAATTTCCGAAACACAAATTGATCATGAGAAGATTCAGAACCAAGAATCGAAAACATACACTTGAATCCATAAAACGATTTCAAACTGAAGAGATCGATTGTAATTCATAACAATAACAAAATAGGTCCAGTTCATTTTATTGATCAAAATTAATAAAATTCTTTAAGTATTAATAATTTATCCTAAATCTGAAACAAAATTTGCCGATCAATAATTAAAATTGAACCAAGATCTAAAATCATACTGATGTCATACAACTTAGAGTGATTTATTAGTAAAACTAATAATTATCTCATCATCAAACCATAGAGTCCCGAAACCAAAACCATAGACGCAATAATCCAACCTTTATAGTGCGAGTCGAATAAAAAAATACCATATGTTGGAGCGGACACCAACCGGATTATTACAACCAAACTTTAAACTCAAAAAATTAACCAAAATTTCCAATAATTGATATGAAGAGAGCTCTGATACCACTTGTTGGAATAGATCCAAATGCTGTAAAGACCTCATATCAAATTATTGAGAACTATACAAAAGCGAAAGCGTACCTTAATCTGTAGTGGCTAGAACATTGATTCGGTTTGCTCTACCAGATGATTCCGTCAAACCCTTGTGGGAACCTCTAACAAATGGGGGAGTTAGAGATTTGGCACGACGGCTCATCCAGGGACCATAACCATTTATATATTAGGTTTCCGTTCCACCCATCACAGAATACGAAAACTGGTCTTATGATTTCTACACAATATTGGACCACTTAACTTAATTTTATTAGCTCAAACTTTAGTTGACTTAAGTAAAACACTTTATGTGAACTAGTATTTTATCATAGCATGTAACATACAATTGTATATTTAGTGTATATCCACGTAGATCTTACATTTTCACCTTCAGAGTTTTTATTTTTGCAAAGAGCAAATTGATTGGTTGTTGCTTTGGGTTATTGTAGCAATTAACAGACTTATCTTTCTTGTGTGGTTGGCTAGAAAGTGGTATAATCTTTTGGTTTTGATATATCGAGGATTATAGATCAACATCTATTAGCTCTACTTGTGAAATTCTCGAAAGGGGCCTTGCTGAAATTCAATAGTTCAAATCATCGAATTGAATTGGGTTGTCTGATTCTGAGAACTCGTGAATTGATCCATGTGTCATCATATCTGCATCTCTGGTATTCAAGTAAGTATTTCGATTTTGTCAAACTTACGCTGCTTATTTTGGTCAATTCATTATTCAAAGGTCCTTTAAGCATTGGTTTTATTGTTGAATTGCTATCACTTTCATTAGGCAATACTTATGATAGGAACTGACCGATCTTACATTATAAAGGCCGATACTGAAGCAATTCTAAATGGAGATCTTCGTCAATATAATACTCAGTACACTATACTCCTGCAAATTTGCGATTTATTTTACTATTTTTTACTTGTTTTTCTTGGTTGATAGCTCGTGGGCAGACGTTGAATAAATTCCGGGGTTTACACAATATGTCGATTAGCTTCTTGCGGTTAGAAACCCTCTCTGATGAACGTCGATTCAATTCCAACAGTAGGAAGTTTTTCTCACCGTACGTCAATTCAATTTTAGCGTCAAGAAAAATCGATTGTAACATATGTTGATTAAATTCCGGTGCTGTTAAAACTTGCATAGGGTAACGTGTATTACTCTCGGCTATCGACAGGTGATTGATTTTCAAAATCAATGTAATTGACTGAGGTAAAATTACACTATTTTTATTCATGATCGTGTCAATACGCATCTAATCATTTCTCGACTGATAAATTTATAATATTTTTATCACTCGGTCGTTTTGGAAATTATTTGATATTTAAAGTCGATATCTCAGTAACATTTTCTGCACAAACAATACTCGTAGAAAGTTTAGGATTCAATGCAAATGTTTTTCGGGGATGGGGGACAAAAATTGGTAGTATAGGTAAAAATTAAAATTGAACAATTATTTTTGAGACAATTAGAGTATGAAATAAAAGCCGGAGAGGTATCACTTTGACTATAGTAACTTAATTTGCTAGTTGATCCGGAAGCCGACCCATATTGGCTTAAAATAAAGTAAAAATTATGACCCTTAGTATAGTTTGTCTTTGTCATTTCCGAGTTTGTTTTGAAATTGACTTTCTTCCTTAAAGCAACAAACTATACTAGTCTATTAGTTAAAGCAACCAACTGTACAAGTCTATTCGTATTTCAACAATATGCCTTTGCGAGTCTTCCACGAGCCCTATTTGTTAAACATTTATTAGTGTTAAATGTTTGATTAACGAATACTGCCAATTTTTTGAATTTCCTTGTCATCTCCGCCCCACCAAATTTTCTTCAATGCTTGGGTAACAAAAGCATTGCTTGCTAATTAGCAAACCGATTGACAAAACGACATTGTTCTTTTCATTTTACTTAAACACTGTGGTGACTGAATAGGTGTTAATTTCTCCCCTCCAGTGGCTATCGTAGTTGATGATTGCCATTTGCCAATCACTTTGAGAGTTTGAGGAAGGTAAGGGTCAATTAGAATAGCTTTAGCTATTTTGTATATGGAACTGAAATAATATAAAGAAATTTACTATTCTCTTTGTCCCAAAATGATTGTTCAGTTTGATTTTTTATTTTTAGTTCAAAATGTATTAAAAGTAAAATTTTAAATTGGACAATAATTTTTAAACAGATGTTTCCCCCCAAAAAAAAAAAATTGAACAGGAGTATTTTTTTAAAACGAAATAAATATTATTTTTAGAGTGTTGGAATCGTTAGAGATATTTCACATTTCTTAACGGCCAGCTAGCTAGATGGCGACTCTTTTTGTAGTATAAATTACCAATGGCGAGCAAAAGCTTCCTAGATGAAGATGAATAATATACTACTATAATATAGGGTGAGATCTATTTTAGGAGAATCAATTCTTTCCTAACAAACTTGTCATTAATTTTGTCCTACGTTTTTCGAGCTGATTTGTGTCTTAAATCTTACAAAAATTTTCAATCTATAAGAGAAGTAATTATCTGAGGATGAAAGGTACGCGAACATCAAATTGATTATTGATGAGCATTAAGATGTACTACTTTGAGGACATAGAAAATTCTGTTGAACGGATGAAGAATTGAGCATGTTGTGGACCTTGTGTTATGAGTTTGAAGATTTAAAGAGAAGGAAAAAAAAGAAAGATTTACTTGTGTTAAAGTATTTTCCCATATTGGTGTCTGGAGACACTTTATATTAATATATAAGTACCATGAACTACTCCCCTCATAGTTAATTAATTTTGCGGTGGAACCCATGGATTTCTTTAACTTGCTTGTGATTTTAAGATAACAGTTGAGAATCGCAACTTTGAAACTAATTATATACATTTGGTAATTTATGTTAGGACCATTGACATGGGTTTTTTGATTTATAGAGTGGAGTTTTTTTTTTTTTTTTTTTTACTGTTAGTCTCACTATACATATAAAAAAAGTAGAAGATCAAACCAACTAATATTTCACAGTGAAGGAAATTCGTATAACACATAAAATAGTAGTGTTCTAGGCATGCGTTTGCAATATTATCTTGTATAGAAAAATGTGCGCACATTTAAATTGACATATGGACCAGCAAACCCACAAAACAAAAAGAACAAGCTTTAATGAAGCAGCAAACCACATTGGTTATGGTAGGGGAATAGCATGGAGCTAACGTTGATCCGGCGCAGAGAATTAAAGATTTAATGAAGCTTGAATAGACAACTAGACAATGGCGCTACGAACCAAGGAATTGAAAATTGGACAATGGGAACATGAGCATAGACAAGATAATTTTTGCAACCGATTATTTGGCATTTTCAGCAACTGCGAATTTGTCTGAGTCTTTTTAATTTTGATTTATCGTCATAAGGAGTGAAACCACTATTTTTTTAATGATGTAACTAGTATGAACGGTCTATCTCGAAACGGTTGTAATTGTGTAACTATAATATATTTTCTTTATTACCAAAACAAATTAACAAAAAATTATAATAAATCTAACTTTGCAATTGATTATCTATAGTTTTTTTAGATTTAAAAATGTCAATCATGATGAGTTTAAATGGTATACAGTCCCAGTTAAAGATGAAAAAGACAAAAAAAAAAAAAAAAAAATTGAGACTGAAAACATGAAACACTATACAGTCAGAAAATCATTTTGATTGAACCGATCGAACCGTATCATATATCCATCAATGGTCTACTTTTTTACATTCAAAAATTATGTTTCGCAAGTTTTCTTTTTTCCAAAATGATTGTTTAATCTAGATTTTCATATTCAATACACAGTTTATATTAAAAATCAAAAATATAATTAGAATACTGAACAATTATTTTGAAATCGACTGAATAAATATATATAGCCACTCCACCCAACATGACTACAAAGACACATGTATAATAATAATAAAAAAAAAAGAAATTAAATAGAATGCATGCAAAGAATGAAAGAAGGGTATGTGTAATATTGAATCCGCGCGGAGAGTAGATAGGAAGATGTCATTTTGTTAAGACATTGTTTTCTTCACGTCATCTTTTCTCTCATTAAACAACCAAACCCCCCACAGCCCACATCATCATCCCCTCTCTCTCTCTCTCTCTCTCTCTATCTATCTATAGAGCTTTATACTTCTTCTTCTTCTTAGTAGTTCTCATCATCATCTTCTTCTTCATCAAAACACACAGTCACACAGTTGCACGCAGAGAGAGAGAGAGAAACAATGGGACTTATTGGAAGTGATGAGCGCGTGTTTTACAAGCCGGTCGACGAGGTTGATCTCGGCGCCGACAGCAAAGAAATTTATATCCGGGCAAATGTCAAAGGTAATATTAATGCTTGTGTTCAATTTAACTGATCATCAATTTATCATTCAAGGATCCTCATTCTCTATCTGAATTTACGAGTACTCATGGAATTATGATCACTTTTCTTCTGTGCATTTTTTTATGTTTCATGATCAGTTCTTTCATGCGTACTTTGTGTGTGTGTGTGTGAATTGTGATCATCGTCTTCATCAACATTTTTCATTAAAATTTTCCTCTGTTTTTTGTTTCATTCATATGTTCAAAGAGTATAAAATTTCTATTTTGTATTTACCTCTGTCAATCAATCTCCTTTCTCTGTTGATGACACCAAAGATGGCGGTGAAAATGAAGAAATTCTTTTCCGGTTTATGTTGTTGTCATGTTTCTTAAATTTTCCGGTTTTGCTTGTCTTTTTTTTTTTTCCACATCAAAATTTGGAAGTGCCAGGTGTATCTTTTTGTCAAAAACAAAACAACAAAAATAAAAAGCTGGCGATTTTTTTTTTTCCTTTTTTCCTCGGTAGAGTGACAGAGATAAAATATTAGACTGACTGATTGTGAAAATGTATAATTCTTTACGATGTCATATGTTTCAATCACGATTTGACTCTCGGTGGCGAAATCCTTTGCACCAATGCAAAGCTTTTGATTCACGAAGTGGTAATTGTACAGTAAATTGGGGACATTTTGATACTGCCCTCTGCTATAGCTAGCTACTTGAGTAATTGAATGTGCAATTTACATTTGATAGCTGCTTGCTAGCTATAGTAATAGCAGCCATGATCTTCAAAATCTACTTCCGCATGTCGATTTTTTTTTTGGCTCGTGCGAGACAAAAGAGAAGATGTTGCCAGATTTATAGAATTATTACGATGAAATAATTTTAAATAGCGTAAATTTTTACCGCTTGAATTTCCCATCTCAAAAAATTCAGAAAGCAATGAATCCGTCCCACTTTACTACGTGTAAAGAGTTTAAGGCGTAGGTGGGAGGGGGTGAGAACGGTGGTAAAAATGAGGAAAATTATACTCACGCAATCTAGTGGTAGTAAAAAATAAAATAAAATAAAATTGTAACGGTGTAGTTATTACCTACCTACTAGTACTAGGATTCGATCGGTAGGCGCCACACAATTTCCAGGTGCGAAGCTCTGTTTTTAAATCGGTACTGGCTGATGATGAAATATGTAATATTGCCAGAGGCAGGCAATTCGCCTCTATCCGCCGCTTTTCTTCATTTCTTTCCTCATTTTTAAATTTTAATCACTTTGATCTCTTTCCCTGCCTTCAACATGGCTTTGTTGATCATTTAAATTCTCTCCCATTCCAAAGAAAGTACTCCCTCCGTCCCATAATTATTGTCCAGTTTGAATTTTCATTTCTAGTTAAAATTATACTAAAAATGAAATCTCAAATTGGACAATAATTTTGGGACGGAGGAAGTAATTGATTCAATATAATATAGGGGTATTATTTTTTCAGACGAACTCTTCCTTTAACAAAGAGTAACAAGTAAGTACTTTACAAGTTTTTTTGACAAAATGAGCATGGAAAAGAGTAAGAAAGTATTTTCTGGTTGGCTTCTTGGCTACCTCATAAGTTTGGTTCTCACGTAAATTTGTTTAAGAAATGAAAATAACCTTAACTCTATTTCAAAATTTAAAAATACATATAATTAATTAATAGTTTTTCATTCCCCCGATCAATTCACTATTTCTATCAAACCGTGTATTTTGCAAATTCACAGCAGAAGAACTACTAACTAGAGATAAGAGGCTTGTTTGGAAAAGTTTTGACAGGTGGATATGGATTTTACTCTTTCATGGCTTTGGTAGCCGCAGAAGGGCTCCTTAAATTAGTATTTTTTTCTTCTATGGTTATGATTTGGTATCGTTTTTCAAGGCTAAAATATAGTAACTATTGCTGATACAAACATTCACTATCACAAATAGTAGCATGATCCATGGTTTAAAGTCAAGCGAGCGGTATAATCAAACTTTATATTCACAATATAAATCAATTAAATGTTTTTGAATTTGGCCCCCCTCATTATTATACGATAATAAAGGCCCAGATTTGGATGTTCGAATTGACTTTTCCCAAACATTATGGGAAACTCTTTGCATTAATCTCCTCTCGTTTTTTTTTTTTCCTTATTCCATTTTACGAATTATTGGGAAGGTACTAATCAACTCTAATTTAATGCATGAATTACAATACACAGCACCTCGAATGGCTGGCCTTCTGGTCAAGGTTTTTGTGTGGTTGTTGGAGTCGAGATTTTTGGGAGCTGTTATTCTGCACTTTTTGAAGAAAAACAATCTCATACACAAGGTTGGTAATTTAATCACTTTTTCCTTATATATATTTTTTTCAGATTAAAATGCAACCTAATTAACAACATACAAATTAACCTTAAACACTAAAATTTCATCGTTATTACACAAATAAACGTTAATGATGTTACATATTATGATATTATTGGTCTCCAAATATTTAGTAGCATTGTCGAAACTGCACTGGAATAGAAGAAGTGTAAATAACAGAAGTTAATTTTTTGATATTATAATAATGAGTAATGAGAATTGGATAATTTCTTGTGCTGTTTCCTGCTTGATTGAAAAAGATTAAAGTAAATGCATTTTATTTTAAAAGACTTTGGTTAATCTAAGTTTCTAAACTATACTTACCGACTAATCAAGTTCAATTGAACCACATTAGTTAAAACTTCCTCTGGTCCAATTTATAAAGTGTAAAATTTAAACTACTCTTACTTCGAATTGTTGGCTTATAAAAGCATTTCCAAATTTCGTACACTTGTTTTCTGCTGCATTGTGCATGTTTTTTTTTTATTGGATTAAAATTATAAAAGAGCCTAAAGCTATTTTCATTTTTGCAGCTTGTTTCATATGCAGAGTTGCAAGAATCTCCCCTTTTCGTGCCTTTCCACCCTTATGAAGGTGAGAATATCTTTAACATTTGGTGTGATCATTCGGCACATTTGGTCATATATATATTCCCTCCGCTCTAAAATAAAAGTGATTTTTTTTTTTTTTGGGACGAAGTGAGTATTACATAGTTTCTGTTATCATGAAGCCTTGCCAATCTGGCAGTCTCTGATCCTTAATTGTTTTGTATTTCAATTGGTTCTTATGGCAGGGACTGAAGTAGTAGAAGAGTACATACAATGTGATCATCAATCTCCAGAAAAACAAGTTCAGCAGGCAACTTTGTGTGTTCAATCTCCTGAAAACACACTGAAGACTTCTCCAAACTTCAGCTTTCAGCGTTGGACGATAATGGATTATGCAAGAGCATATAAATCTCGAGAAATAACTCCCCTGATGGTAGTATAGTCTCAGTAACTCTGTCATTTGGTGTTGCTTGACCATTGATGGCTTTCGCTTATGTTTTTCATCCTACAGGTTGCAGAGAAATTAATCGAAGCTGTACGTGAATCAAGTAAACCTTCTATAGAGATGTCCTTTTTCATTAGCTTTGAGGCTCAAGATATTTTGAACCAAGCTTCTGAATCGACTCTTCGGTATGAAAGAGGTACATTTTCTTAGTTTGGAGTGAAAATGCGGTAAGCATGGTTTCTTCCCGGAACTTCCACCAAGTCTATGCATGCATATTGTTTACTGTTAGGGATTGCGAATCGAATCGAATCGGTCCTTGAGATTGAAGTGTAGAAAACCTGAGATTGAAATGATTCCTTGTTGAATTTCGTAGAATCTGCTAACACACTGCAATGATGATATGCACCAATTATTACAAATCTATGTATCCGTTTTTCTTTTAAGCTCTCCTGATGATAGTTCCTGAACTCTTAATGACCCTGATATTTCAGGGGAACCTATATCTGTTCTAGATGGAATTCCAGTTGCCATTAAAGATGAAATTGATTGCCTCCCATATCCAACCACAGGTCTGTTCAACCTTGTATGTTCACTAATTTATAGTTTTCCATCTGAAATCAATTAAGTGTCCTATAGCATTGAGCTGTTTATTTTCATCAAATAATTACTCTTGCAGGAGGCACCCAATGGATGCACAAAGTAAGATCGTGTAAGGAAGATGCTTGCTGCGTCGAGCGTCTCAGATTATGCGGCGCATTATTAGTTGGAAAAACAAACATGCATGAGCTTGGGGCTGGAACCAGTGGTATCAATCCTCATTACGGGTGAGACAGCATGCTTATACTACTCGCCGAACGATTCTATCAGCAAACCTGTTACTCATTTATTCATATAAAGGAATACTTTTATTTCAATGATGTTCGCGGTCTTCATTATTTCACATGTGATCATTTTTGGTGCAGGACAACTAGAAATCCTCATGACAGAAGCACGATTGCAGGAGGTTCTTCTAGTGGATCAGCAGCTGTGGTGTGTGCCGGTTTATGTCCTGCAGCACTTGGCGTCGATGGAGGAGGTGAGTGAATGTTTTGCCCTCCTGAGATCTCAAATGTCAGCTCAGACAATGCCTTGAAGCTTTACCTAACAAAGTCATTAGTGGATTAATACAATCATATGACTAAACTCTGGACATCTTAGGGATGACACTAGATACACATTTTTAAATATGCAAGTAGTACTGATAAATGCATATCTGACTTTGTCATAAAATTTATAGTCATCGAGATAATGCAATTCTAGACACGTTCTTGAAGGAAGTTTTATATCAGGAGCTACAAAATTTTAACAATCTGAAAATTACAACTGATCGTTGTAACTCTGGATTGGCTTAGCTCTAGTAGTTTTTCATTCAAAGTTATATTGTGTATAGCTTCTTCATCTTATTACAGATGCTCATAAACTTTGCTCTCTTGATACAGTTCATGACACTGAAATTGTAGTAGCTTCCATTTTCATTCCAGGATTTCCTTTTAACAATTGAAGTTTTTCTTTTTTTATCGCTCAGGATCGGTGCGGATGCCTGCTGCTCTCTGTGGTGTTGTTGGTCTTAAGCCAACATTCGGTCGTGTCCCTCACAACGGGTATAGATGTTTCCTATAACAAAATTGTCTTCTGGATGTCCAATATTCCTGATATAAATTTTTATTACTAAATGGCCTCAAACTGTCATTTTTGTTGAATATATTTCTGGTTTGGTATGAGTTAAGAATGACTGGGCATACAAGCTAATATGAGGTGCTTTTTCAGAGTTCTTCCTCTGAATTGGACAGTCGGAATGGTTGGTATACTAGCTGGTACAGTTGAAGATGCACTGATCATGTTAGTGATCCTCTTCCTGTTTCCCTTTTCTGAAAGTATTAGTGCACTTTTATAATTTACAAATGCCACTTTGCAATGTACAGATATGCAGCTATTGGTGGTCCATTACCATCAGATAGGGTATCTCATACAGTGGTATATGGGGCCATCTTTCCTCCTTTTCATAATTTAACAATTATCATATTAGTTGTTGTTGTACGTTAATGTATCAGCTTGTTTGCTTATAACTTCTCAGACTTGAAAGTTATGGCATCTCTACTATGCTTCTTATTAATATCAACCCGTTCCATTTGCCTAGGATATCCATTTGTAAACTTAACTGACTCTTTTCTTTTGCTCATCTTCATCCTGAGAAATCACCAGCCCAATGTATGTTTGCCGCTTCTGAAGTTACCAAACTATAATTCGAGTATTAAACTTGCGAGATATGGAGAGGTTTGTTTTTCTACAACCTGCTTCTTTCTATTTGAAAAGAGATATTGGATATCATATGAACTCCACCATTGACCTGTCTTCTCGATTAAATGCTCATTCTTATACGGATTGTTATTGTCTTGTCAGTGGTTTAATGATTCCAATGATGACATCAGAATATGCTGTTCAAATGCTTTGGCTAAATTACATGATGAGTATGGATGGAAGGTGTGTGACTACCCCTGCTTTGGTGGAACCTAATTTTGATTGATCTTTTGTCCCAGAAGTTGATGGTGCAATATTATCTTTCTTGGTTCTGAAGTACTCTAAGTGGTTCCTAGAAGAAATAGAACAAATGAAGATTTTATTTGATCAGCTTTCACTCTTTTCTTTTTTTGGGTACCATCATGATGTAAAAGCATGATGAATTATGGCTACTTCTTTTTGTTTTTAGACAATAGAAGTTACCATACCTGACATAGAGGCGATGCGTCTGGCACATTACTTGACAATCGGTTCAGAATGTAGTACTTCGATCGCTCACCAATTAGAAATGATGTACGTGGTTTCTGCAACAACATCTTTTTTTTTGTATCAAGGTTCTATTATCTAGAGTTTTATTCTGCTACTGCTGAAATAAGGCTTCGGTCTATATAGTGATAAGGCAGAATTGGGGTGGGATGCTCGGGTAGCACTTTCTGTCTATGGTGCTTTCAACAGCAGGGAGTACTTAAATGCCCAGAAAATGAGGTAAATTTATCTAATCCCTGTTAAACATACCTTTAGTTGTATCAACTGATAAGAGTGTATTGGTTCTTGCTTTTCAGTTCGATAATTTCACTCAAAAGTAAGTATATTTGATGTTTCTGACTTAATACTCCAATGTTCAGCGACAGAGAGATCTTTAGCTTTATAAATATAGTGCCATTCTCAGCAGATTATTATGATTTTTTGGGCATTATTGAAGTTTCTCTGGTAGATTTGTCATTTCAAATTATAGTTGAAAACAACACTAGGTTTATTTTAGTACAACAAAAAAGAACAACTATTATGGTACAGAGGGATTACATGTCAAGAAGCTTGGCTGGTATGTTATTCCTTATGAAACAGAATGTCATTAGGTAAGAGATTCATTTATGACTATTTGGAGTGGAGGGTTTGTTCATTGTTCTGATATTTCGACGTTGAGGGATCAAGTCAAAGTAGATGTTTTAGACAATGCAAACTATCTGTTCCTTTTACAGTCCATTTTGTTTAAAGAAGAATGGCTTTCACTCTTAATTCCATAGAGATTAATATTGATGCAACTGTACTAAGATTTTCAATACATATGATCAAGGCCTCGCATTAGGATGAAAGTGATATTTGGGAGTTGTAACAATTAGGATGATGTAGAAACATCCTGTCTCTAATTATCGTTGAGGTTGAAACTGTAGGATGTCAGGGATAGGCTTCAATTGGTATTAAACTGGAAGTCCAGAACCATTACATCATGCAACAATGCTGCATGGTTTAGAGAGACCTTGTGGAGCTGCAAATGTTGCTAGTTTTGAACCCCAAAGAATTACATCACATTCAAAATCTACATCACACTCTCAATCCATGTGCTGTGTTAATTTCGTGACAGTCATCTTTGAATATGATTGGCTTTTCTTTTTGTCATTTTCAGGCACCGCCAGTTTCAGATCCACAAGAAGATATTCTCAAAGGCCGATGTCATAGTTACCCCAACAACAGGGTAAATTATTCATCAACTTTAGTTGCTACAGTCTGATGTCTTTTTTGTTCTCTAGTAGTAGTTGCCCGGGAAACCAATTGCAGAATGAGATTATCATTTGTTTCAAAGTTTTCAACCGCTAAAATAAATGATACATTCTGTCCTACACATCATCTTAATTCACTTGGATGGTAGTTAACCTTAACTTAATAACACGCAGCGTGACAGCTTATCCAATCCAAGATGATGCTTTGAGCACGGGCGAATTGGATTACATTAATGGAGGTATGAAGGATCTAGCATTAAAAGCATCACCTTCTCATGTTCTTAAGAAATCACACTTGATTTCATTCAGTGTCGTACTATTTTCATCATGCATTTTCAAATTCATACTGATGTCAAGGACTACACTCATTTCAGCTGCACTGGTACGATATCAAATAGCCGGGAACTTCTTAGGATTGCCTGCAGTGACAGTTCCAGTATGTACTCATTAAAGTTCTCTTCTTTACCTGAATATTTCTTTCGAGTGCCAGTTCTTCTCTAATATCGACCTTCTTCACATCTTCGCGTAGGTTGGTTACGACAAACATGGATTACCAATCGGGCTACAGTTTATTGGGAAGCCATGGTCAGAAGCTTTATTGATCCATATAGCCTTCGCTATGCAAGTAAGATTTCTTATATCATACCACATTTTCTAATTTCCTAGAGCATACCATGGTTTGAAGTTTGCTGTTTTTGTTTACCATAATCTCAATCCATGTTGTCAAGCTTCTTGTACTGAGTCTCGATTCCTCGGATTAGGTTGAAGCGAAGCAATAACGTACAACTTTGTACTTATTTCCCTTTGTTTTCAGGCTCTATGCATGTCAGACTACAAGAAACCAGAAGTTTACTACGATCTGCTCACTGGAAAATGAGAGTGGTTGGCCTAATGAGCTGAGGAATTCTTGCAAATACATGGCAAAAGAACTAGAATCATTCCTACAGATTAAAAAATTAGATGAAATATATCGTCATGAAGATGTGAAATAAGGTTTGATTTTATGTGTAAGCTCTTTTACTTTGTGTTGTTGATAACTTGAAAATTGTAAGGAACATTACCATTCAGTATTTGAGACTTTTGTATGTTACGGTTTGATTACTTTACATTCTTCAGTTGTTACAGTGTTTATAAGAAACCTTAAACTCGCAATGATGGTAGCTCACCATAAAACCATGTATGCTTACCTTCTGCCAGACTGCCACCATCATCAATATTTTCGCGAAAAATTGTATATAACATATTTTAGGGAAAATATTGTATGCATCTGCTGTATTCATGATTTTCAGTGCAACAAAGTTTACAATTGTCGCAGTACTGAAGTTATCACCTCACCCAACCCAATCTTCTAATACCTACACCACCTCATCTTTCTCCTTCCTATTACCTAAAGTTCATTGAAGTGCTTTGAAAATGGCACCACATTTCATACCATAACAGCAAGCCAGCAGATCGAACAGAGACAAGGAAATGATACAGAAGACAAGAACGAAAAAGACTGCTAGCTATTAGCACCACGAACCAAGTTTTCCTGCAGTTATAGAGAGGTTTACTAAAACTTCAACAGATTTTGAACATTCTCAAGGCGAGATGAATGAAGGATTGATAGGGAGAGGATAACAGAACCCAACAGAGAGTGGTCGATCAACAAACCACCTCAATCGAACACAGGAAGCCTAAAGATACCACAAATGATATCAGCACTGCACTAAAATTACATAGGAGTAACTCCAACACTAGATCCTACAGAAGATAACAGCAGGCACAAGTACATCCCAAACCTAGACAGTGACAATAATTGGAAAAATTTTCACAAGCCAAAGCAATTTCCCCATAGTAGGCAAGATATAAGAAAGTAAACATACTACCAGTCTACCATAAACTGGCACATGATACAAGCATTAATGCTCCATATAGAAGAGTAAGTAAGAGCTAGGACAACAAGACCAGAAGTCTATATCCAGGAAATTTTCCAGATCCATGCAGTGAAACTGCTAACCACTGGAAAAAAATAAATAAATAAAAATAAAAAAATTTAAAAAATTGTAGTTAGAAACTACACTAAATTCTTTCATCCAGAAAGCTCCAAAATTGCAGAAGCATACCATGTTTTGGTTTCATCAACTTCAAAGATAAAATCCCCACAGATACTTTTTCAAGAAAATAATTGATTTTACAAATCACAGAACTCGTAATATGAACATTCCACCAGGATGAAAATCTGTTAGGAATGAGAGGCGAGAACATGATGCATCAACCTACATTGAAATTCAATATCTATAACATTATTTTGAAATAAACCATTTCCATGTTCGCAGTTTGTGTCAGCATATAAAGCTTCTACTAAGAAAAAGGAGAAATCACAACAAGTGCCAAGAAAAAAGGGAAAGAAGAAAAAAAACAAGAGGAAAAACATAACTAGCTTTAAGTCTACCAATTCAAAGAGCAAAAGGGCCATTACTTAGAAGTTCATGTGAGCATCTATCTGCCTCAGATATCATACGATATTATTAGCATAAGTTGCTATTGTTCAGAAACAGAAAGTTACTTTCCGTTATATTTGCCGTGCGCAAAATATTTCAAGAAAGCAGAGTTCACACACAAATGTTCCAGAAGAGTAATTTACGAAGAACTCATGCATATTTATCACCTCTCAGACATCAAGGTCATTGTCAGCTCCAGCCAAAGAACAGGATAGTAACTAATGCAAATATTAGGCAGTACAAGAATTCACAGTCATACCTTGAAAGAATTAAAACATACAGCTTCAAAAGTTTAAGCTCCAGGTAAGCTGAGGCACTGACAGAAAACCTTTCAATTCCAACAACCTTGGCTATCTACCATTGATTAACTTGTTACAGCAAAAAATAGAGTTTGATTAACTTGATAAATATGGCTTCCCAAAGGAATCTTGTTAATCCTTCAAATGCAGAAACTTTTCCTTCTTCCTGTGAGCTAGAGAAACTTCAATCAACCTACCATGCTCGCCAAACATAAAGAATTGGTGGCTTCCAACGCACAATGAGAAGTCTCTGCTTCCACTATCAGGTGAAGATCAGAGAAAGAGCAACCACAGAGGTAAACAGTTGCAATAGCCACTCCTCTGCAAATTTTTGGAATTCAAATTTAAAGTAGCTTAATTCAAGCAGGGTAATCCCTATATGCTGAGAATACAATTGTTCCTCTCTTCTGATCTATTAACCCATATGTGCCAAGTCATCATCCATTGCAAGCATGGACGGTACAACGGAAATTTGACACTCATTTTCCATCTAGTTCTTTATTTTTTTATTAAGTCCTTGCATTTCCACACTGCACTATATTTCACAGGAAGCAAGTAATACATCAAACTGGTTCTATTGCAAGGCATACTACTCTTCAGTCTATATAGCATGTAATTAGATGATTAAACGGTGCATTTCACTGACGGAGTAAACAGTGAAGTAGTAGAATGCAAGTGATTTGCTTCAACTTTCACTCCAAAGGAAAAAACTGAATTTTTAACTACCACCTTAGCTCTGCAGCTATACCTTCTTCTATATATTTTATCACCAACTTTCACAGAATGAATTTCACAATCATGTGTGCAGCTTTGCACTAGATGCAGTGTCCGTGCCTGATTATCCCTAGAAATTGTGCTTATCTGACTTATTTATGCACCCACTAAGCACTGTAAAATACAAATACTTCACCACTACATCGAGGTAAAATCTGATAAGAAGTTGCAAAATTGACTTCCTGCCAATTCAGAAAGTCTGGCATATCATTTGTTTAGGAGAAAAATGTTACTTACTGGAACTGGCATTTCTAAGTAAAATCCTCCGCTCTAGCTCCAACAGACTGCTTTTTTTGTTGGCAAGTTTTCAAACAAATCTTGAACTCAAAGTCTCTTCTTTCCAAATAAACATGCTCTTACGATGAGATTCTAGGCAAAAGCCAAGACTAGAATAGTGTATGAAGTATATGGAAGTTTCCAAACAAAGAAAGCTTTCTGAACCACAATTTCAACTTCAGATACTTATAAAGCTCCAGCATTTACCAGACACCTGTGACACTTATCTCCTTGTTCACCGTCCCAAGCACATGTTGACGATGTCGAACTTCAATGTAAATACTAATGCATTTGTGCATTTCACACAGCATTGAGATCAAAAATGAAAACCACAAAGGGGGCCAAAAGAAAAAATGTAAAAGTAAAAGATATACATTTTACAAAGTAGACAAATCAATAAATTCATTATTTGACTAATTGTTTCACAAAATCACTAAATGAAATAGGCCCTTGCCATTTCATGCCCTAACGGTGCTGTTCAGCAGCTGCATTTTGCAATACCAATAACAACACTCTGAACAATACAAGATGATGCTGAATACTATCCCAACAGCATTCAAACGAATATCCAAGCAAACTACAACAAATGGAGAAAAAAAACAGCAAACTCGCATTTGAGCAACTCTCTTACTACATGCTATCACGGACTAGACTTATGTATCAAAGGATTCTTACCACTAAACAGACGAAATCAAACCAAAACAACCACTTAAAAGCACTAAAAGCACACACACATATTAACAGCGAGAATGGAGAACGGGTAAGAACCACAATCAGCACAGAATCTCAACGTGCATCGCCTTCTCTTTGTTCTGAAGGTGGAGGAGGACCAGACAATGAAGCAAGCAAATTTAGGTGGCCTTGATGAGCCATTGGCAGGTAATTCCCTACACGGGCCGCCGACGCTTCCCCCATTGGACTCCCTTGCTGAAGAAACCTCGCAACGCTAGACTGCTGTGGCCCACCCAAGGTCGGCACCACCATCTCCGGTTGCGCAGCGGCGGCCGCGGCGGCAAAGCTCCATACTTGCCCTAAGTCGGGCCGGGCAGGGAGGGCCCAGAAACTCCCGCCCACAGCAGCGGGTCCCACAACAGAACCCGAGCCATCATCCTTATCATTCAAACTGTCTTCCTCGTTAGACGACCTAAGCCTTTTCCCGAGAATAAACGGTGTCGGCGCAATCAAAGACTGAGGAGACGACAGCGGCTTAAGGTCCAACGGAGCCGAAAGCGAACCCGAATTCCGCGCAGACGCAGGAGAAACAGTAGAGAAACTGGCCGGAGTAGTACCGGTTCCGGTGGCGGCTATAATCGAGGGCTCAGCCTGACGGAGCAGCCATTCAATAGTCTGGCCGTCAGACTTGTGGCCGAGCTCCCTGGTGAGCTGGAAAACCCTAGCGGCACAAATAATGGGCATACGAATGCGCCGACCCCGACCATCAACCTTGCTGTGCCGGTCCTTGGCCGGCGGCTTCTTGACGGCCAAAGCAGTGCCGTTGCTGGAATTAGCAGCAACCCTTTGGTCAATAATTGCTCCGTGACCGTTACCGTTGCCGTCTGCTGCCGAGGCCGATGACATAGGTTAGCAGAAAACAACCCCTTTTTTTCAAACTAGTGGGAAATCAGCAGGAAGAAAACAGAGCAGACTTAACAGATGGTTGAATCGCTCATTCAGGAAAAAAGCTTTTCCTCCTTATCTTTTGTGTATATAGTTTTAGAGTGGGCTTCTTTTTTTTCACTGTTTTGGGGGAAAAAAAAGGGAACCCAGTTGGGAGGAAATGGAAGTGAAGAAGGGGAGCAAATCAATGATTGAGGGGCAGGAGTTGGTGGAGACAGGAGGAGGGCACATGGGTGGTGGGGACTCTCTCTCTTTCTCCCTATACACACTGTTTACAGTGTTTACTACTACTACTATACTACCCTCCCTCCCATTAAAGTACAAACCAACACAGCCTCATCAACATAACCTTACACCCTTTTTTTTTTTTCTTTTCTTGTTTTTGTTTTGCTTTCTAAATTTTGTTTTTCTACAACTCATTTTCTATCTTCAATATCATCATTTGGTTTTGGTTTTGGTTTTGGTTTTGGTTTTGGTTTGGGTACAGTTGTAATTTCCCATAGCTGTACTTTTTGGCATTTATTGACGAATTTAGGAAACACATACAAGTTTTTGATAGTTGTGTGCTTTAACCTTGAGAAAAAATAATTCTTCGTTGTATTATTTTCATTTAATAGAATATAAGTTTTTAAAAAAAAAAAATGAAAGGAACACAATGTAAGTGTTTTTTAACTATGGTCTCTTCTTAATAAATGACAAAATTGTTTGTTTTTACTTTATTAAATAGAAAACTTACTTTCAAGATAATTTTTGATTTTTTTTTTGGTTATCATAAGGGTATATTTGGTAGAAACAATCAAAAATTTGTAATGTTTTTGTTTTTTTTTTTTTAATTTCTATCCCTGCCAATAAAGACTTTCATTTATCAAAATGTTTACATTACATGTTGCACCTCAAAGTTCATCTATGAATGACTCGATATGTTTACTAGTCAGTCTATTTATCTGGATTATGATTGTGAGACTTAGACTCACCTATCCACTTCTACTTCTAACTTTTCTAAAAAAATCAATAGTATCCATCTCTTTTCCAACTTTTGTTCTCAATCTTCTTCTTCCATCTTCAATTGATCCTTTCAAATTAAATGAAATCAATAGCTATGTGGGACTTAGACTCTTTTTTTTTTTTTTTTGAGAAACAAACGGTAAAAGTTTGTATTAATGGGAGGAATTAAGTGTATGGTTACATTCTTTGGCCTTATTATGAGAGACTTAGACTTGGATGATGAATGATTGACTTCTGTAGCAACTAAATTCAATTGGAATTCTGGTAAGAATTCGATTGATCGAAACATGTTAGTATAGATACTGATCAAGAGTAATAATATCAATAAATATTACTATCATACTTCCTGCTGTACATATGTTTCAAAAAAAAAAAAAAAAGAAGAAGAAGAAAAAGGAAAAGGAGAAACTACTCTATTAAAATACATCATCCGCCACTGTGTCAAAAAAATTAGTTTTTACCCCCTCCATGTTTCCAAAAATGTTAACGTAGCCCTGCGCAATTTTTTAAGGCGGCTAACTTGAATTGCTCTAAGCATGGAAATGCTTTTATTTCCACAGGAAAGCGTGTCTCAGTTACTTTTGTGCCTATACATTAATCTGTTCTCTGCCAAGAGTATATTCTATATTCAGTAAAAATCAACTTTTGTATAAGAGTCACATGTACACTAAACACTACTATTGAACTTTACCTAATCAGTCCCTGATCTCTTCTCAGTATACAAAACCATTTGCTCCAAGGATCCCAGATTCCCAGTTCGATAATTTGCCATGGTGTACTCAGATCACCATGCGTTGTACTGCAGTTTCGATTTCGTAGTCCTTTGCATACATAACCAAGGCTCTCTCCTCCACTGAATGTAGCCACAGATGAAACTATCATTCTCCTATTTGGCTGACAATAACTTGGAAGCCACCAAAATTTTGCAATGTCTAAATAATTTATCTGTTTAGTATATCTCTGTGGATTTTTCAGAGTCAATCATGAAATCATCCAATCTTGCAAGATAGTTTAACTTCTGACCCAGAGAAGCAATTGTCTTTTGGCACTCTGCAAACTTACTAGCCGCTAATGCCAATTCCTTGTCCTGTCAAACAATAGACACAATAATTTTCAATTCAACGGAATGAAATGAAATAGCTTTGTCTCAGGCAGAGGTTCAAGGGAACCGTATAATGGGTGGGCTGATTCATGGTGATTATGGAAATCCAAGGATGAGAATGTTCATATCCATTCCCACCATAGCCAAAGCTTTTTGTATTTCATTTTAGCATCACTAAGGCAAAGAATTAATCAGCATAAAAAATGCTACTTAGTCATAATAAGTCATCGTATCATTATATTTCAGTTAAAATCCATGAACAAATACATTCAATATATCTCCCCACATCAGAATTAAGGAAGAGTTCACAATATTCATAATTTTATGATTCAGAAGATCAAACCAATCTATTTTTATCACAATGGTAAATGAAGTACATATCCAAACTTTTTTGACATGCAATATTTACACCCTCTATTGATTAAGAGGAAAAAATGTTTGTTGATTTCCATAAGCTTCCTTGTATACAAGTTTTTATAATAGATATTTGACATTTTTAGTTTATCTGAAAAGGTAGTGTAATTTAGATTATGTAAGCTACGGCAATATCAGATTTCTATATGATGATTATTAATTATTCAATGAAAATTATCATAACAAAATATTACCCCATAAAACAAGACCAATATTTGGATCTATGATAAACTTATCCAAGTTAAGCTGCAATCTGGAATGCCCTAAAAACTTCATGAGACATACAAATATTCACAATGTGCGACCAAAAGTTTTCCCCTTAAAAGAATCACATTTTACATATTATTGAGACCAGAATTGTCCGTTATAGGATGGTTCAACAATTTCGTTCCCAAATTTTATTTCTGTACAACAGCTTATTCACATAAATGTGGTTTTAACCTAAAATCAACAAGAGAGCAAAGCTGACCTATGTAAGTTGTAATCACAAAATTTCAATATTGTCTGTATAATCTCAAGCTGTGATAGATACTCAATTACTAGGAAGCACTGGACTCAGCTATTCTAGGAAGAATGGTATCTTTTATATTTCCTAAACTCACTTAAAGCTGATGATGCTTATTTAGTTTGGCTATTCATGTTTCAGATAACTTTTGCATTATGTAATAACCAAGTATGTGTCTCGGTAACTAACCTGATTTGCTTTGAACTCCCCATAACTTGCTGTTCTGCTATGCAGAGAGTCAGACTTCAATCTTGAGATCTCGGCATCCAGTTTTTGGCAGTTGGCAATAGCTTGCCCTGACAGAGCTCGCTCTTTTTGAATATCTTCTTCTAAAGTATAAATGGTTGATTTCAAAGTTTGAAGCTCAAGTTCAGCAACTTTCACCCTTGATTCTGCTGCTTCTTTCTTTCTATTTGTAGCTTCAAGTTCCTCCTGAACCTTGCTGCTTAAGTGATGAGCAGCGGCTAACTGAGTAGAAAGCTCTGCCACTGTGTTCTTCTCTTCCTCTATACATTTTGTCAATTTCAAAAGCTTTTCACTGGTAGCCATCAAATCAGTCTCGACCGACTCTTTCTCTTGATACAACGTAGCTAGCTTATTTTCGAGCTCTGATAAACTGTCTTCTGCTCTGGTCAACTCTTTGCATGATTTTTCAAGCCTACTCTTGGTAGCCTGGAGTTCTGCTTCTGTAGCTTTCTTTATTTCATTTGCAGAGACAAGTTGAATTTTCAACTCTATCAACATCATCTCCTTTTCCTCCAGTTGATCTTTTGATGCCTGAAGTTGATGCTGACACTCACTCAGAGACATCTTCAGTTCATTTCTCTCCTTTTCCATCCTCTCCAGCTCCTCCTCCAGGTCAGCTGTGCGATTAAGAATTGCTTTAAGTTCTGATTCTCCATTATGACTTGCTGAGTCAGGGAAGATTCTTTCATCTGCTGCAGGATGAGCAGCAAGTCTCTCCATCTCAAGAAAATCATTCATGAGGTCAATCTCATCAGAAGGCACCATTACATTTCGTCCAAGAGACTTCACATTTTTACCTAAATCCATTTCCGCTTTGGAAGTGGACGCCAACAGGTCAGAGACACCTGGCTCGCCATGTCCAATCTCCATACAACTCATCTTGCAGCTTTCGTTATCAATTGCCAATAACCCCTCCCCGCAATCCGACTGACTATCTGTGAAAGACTCAACACAAACTGATGAGACAGATCTGTGATCATTGATAGTTGCAGCTTTGCGTGCCAGCATTTTTACCCTTCGGCACTCTGCTTCCAGCTTAGCCACCTTCTTGATGCTTTCCAGGTATTGCTTACTGGTGGTTTCAGCAGCATGGATGCTCAAATCCCTTTCCGTTATCCTTAGTTTCAGTTCCTCCTCTCTGGAAATTAGTTGAAGTTTGAGACTTGAGTTGTCTCTCTCTGCAGCTTCAAGTTTAATGCAAAGGTCAGGAAACGTGGAGGTAACAGCTTCTGTTTTAGCAGTTTCAAGTTGCGCCCGAAGCTCAGTAAGCTGATTCTTAAGTTCAGATTGCATAGATTCAAATTCAACATTTCTCTGCGTAATAGCATCATGAATTTTCTGTTCGTGCTCTTCTTTCGCATTTCGAAGCTGTCTAAGACATTCCTTAAGGGCACCATCAAGGTGCAAAACACGTTCTTCTAGGGCTGCATTCTTTTGTGTTGTAACCTCAATATGTCTTTTTAGGACTAATACTTCAGCTTCAGCCTTCTCCCACCCTGAAGTGAAAAGAGAAAATCTTGAAATCCTGAATTAGGAATGGAAAAAAATAATTATTCTCAGCAAAGGAGTCCACCAAAGACAGTGAAGTAATATAAGCAATCAAAGGGTTGGTACAAAGTTAAATCACAAAATTTACAAACCCACGCTGGCAACAACAAGATGACATGAAGCCGATAACAAAATGATCAATCAAAATGCTTTCAAAGAAGAGGAAACTTTCTGAAAAGAATGATTGAAAGAAACAGCATCCAAGCCATCAGAAACCAGACAAAAGATGGTGCCAGAATAAGTATAGTTAAATTTGACATAAGAAATTAGCATCTTCTTATCTCATACATACAAACACAAACTAATGCTTGAAGCTAGGAGAGGATGCAACAAACCTGGGATATGAACTACATTATACTCACAAATGCTATAAGTATTTCTTTTTTACAGAATGAGAAAATTACTGAAATTGTTGTTGGTCTATTATAAGCCAATGGGACAAAAGATTTGTACGGTGTTGAGGACAACATTCCTCAATATTCGGATTCCTTTTGGAAGAGGATTCATGAAAAAAATGAAATCATGCGAAACTCCACTAAGCAGTTGGCATTCAGCCAAGAAAATAAGTGAAACCTGACACAGCTTCTTCAGCAACTTTGGCATGCTGCTTGACCAAGTCCTCCTTAGCACGGATGTTAACGAGAGCTTCCGAGAGTTTATGTGATAGAGTCCTCATGCTATCATGGAGTTCTTCAGTGCTAAGGACAGCTTCTTCCACAGAAGGAGCTTTTGATGTAACTTCTGGTGATTGACTAGTTTGATGTGTAAATGCCTTTGAAAAAGAAGAGGATATTTATCAGATTTGGATACGAAGAAATAGTTTTCTTCATTCTATAAGTAACAATATTTTAACCCACATCTTGATAGAATTGTAAGACTTTAACTATAGCTATAAACTTGAGGACCAGAGGTTCAATGAGGAATAAAACAGATTCCAGTTTCGCAAATTTGTATCAGTTTTAACAATACAATTGCAGTCAACATAAGATAAAGATGGCACTTAAAGATTAACAAACAGGATTTCAGGATGCAAACTACGGAAGTAAAAAGGAGTGAAAAAGCGAAACTCATTGCAGCATTTCCTCTTAAAGTGTATCAGAACCAGTACAAGACATAGATTGTGCCTCAAATAAGCTTCATAGAATCTTGCTGAGCAAAAGAACATATCATCCAATTTGTATTTTCTCATGGGGCCTTTTGGCTACTGCAAGGATGATACGTGAGGCAAGCAACAGTTGGGTTGTTGCTTTAGCACAAAAACCACCCATATAACGCAATCAATAAGCAGGAAAACAAAGTAAAAGTATGCAATGATAGAATAGCTTATCCCAAATTTCATGTCAGTAGCACAGACTTACTGCTTCAGTTTGCATAAGCTATATTGATTGCCTTGTTTTCTAGGACCCGTGTTCACTGGTACATACCCAGCTGCATTTATCTCGGTTTAAAGGTTTTTTAACTTATTACTTTCATTTTTATGGCCGATGCTTCAGACAAACATGAATCCGTCGAGTAAAGGTCACTAATCCAGTTATAGGTCAGTGACTTTAAAACCCTAGACAAACAGTATCAGCTCAGAAAGTAAAAGAATAGTACTCAGTTGTTCAATTTTGTACAGAAAATCTTATATCTATCCAAACATTCCCATCCTGGGACTGTAATGGATTGACCCACATATTCAAGAAATAACCATTACATGGGTTCGCAACAGAACAAATCATTTGGTTAACTGAGAGCATAATCTTTCATGACAAGAAACAGGCGGAGTATATGTAGCCAAATGTCCTTCACATTTTAGTTCTACTTAAACCAAGAAGAAAAGAGTTTATCTATAAATGGTGTAGAATTGGTTCCTTAAAGGTAGCTGGCCAATCCAGCTAAGGAAGATGTCATAGAGTGGTATTTTCTTTTTCTTCTTTGAGGAATAACATAAATTGATAAGGTGAGAACAGTTGGCTTCATTCCGCTTCAACTGAGGATATCCAAACAAAGTAATCAAGATAAATTCATTAAGCAAGAATGACTTCAATATCTCACAGCCAGATTTCATGTTTTCTGATTACCAACGGATGACAGCACAGAAACTATAATTTCACTCTTCAAACATAATTCCTACGGACCTAGGAACGTGAATGATGAGGATCCAAGCAACTCCAGAAATGCCATCTTGATTTAGAGAGGAACCTAAGTACAAATTAAATATTTTTAGCCTAAGCTACACAACAGTGATATATGATCCACATAACTGAGTAACTGACACAAATAGAGGCTGGCTTAGTTGGTGTTATTGTTAGTATTGTCAGCGAACAATCCCAAACATTAACATGAATTTCACTGTTAAAAGCAAGTTCAAGAATCTAGCCTACAATCAATTTTCCCCATAAACTTTAGTATCTAACTCGCAATTCACAACCAGATACAAAAACCAGAATAAATTTTCAAAAAAAAAAAAAAGAACAAGTCACTTAAGCCTAAGATACAATCCAGATGGACATTACCGAACTCGTTCACTAAAATTTACAATGATCATAATTCCCCAAAATTACCAATGTGATTATGCTTCTCACCCTATCTAAATTGTTAGATCCACAATAGATCAAACTTCTTCATAAAACTATCGCATTAGGGGAATGCAAGAAAGAAAAGTTCTAGTTCAATAACCTGATCATCAGAGTATCTTTCAGAATGGGATGAAATTGATCCAGAGCTATCTGTTTCCCCACTTGGACTCTTGTCTGATGACTTCCTCCGCCACAGCCAACTCCTCCTGTCCATCTAAAACAATCTAAATGTCACACTCCTTTAATCAATGCATGCCATAAGAGCTTAACAAAAGACCACAAACATCGAGCTATATTTCATTGGTATTGCAATCATTAAACACCCCGCAGGGAATTAATCACCCTTACTGAAATCCCTCCTTTATTTCCCACTACTTGTGCCACCCAATCACAGAGAGAATTCCATAAGCGATAAAACCCACCCACAAGGCAATGCGGAAGATCCCGGGAAACCTCAAAGCAGACAAACAATCATTCCTCACAAAAATGAAATAAAAGGTAAAATAAAAAAAAAAAATTGAACTGAAGCAGGGAAGTAAGAAGCAACAACTGAGATTAGTTGCTGTGATTGTTAAGTTTCTTAGCTTAGAGTTCACTTCTCCAACCAACTTCTTTTTAGTCCATACCACCAACCCACCTCATCAAACCGAAAAGGAAAAAAGAAATGACAAAAAATGCAGAGATATCTTACTTTCCAACTACAAATCCCACATCAGAGATGGCAACAGAAAACGCCTAAAACACAGAAAACTCAACTGGCATCGATGATTAGACCAAAACTGACGAGACAGAGGGTATGATAAAGACGGTACTGAAAAAGTGCCGAATTAGGCAGGCCTCACATGTGAATTTAAAAAAAGACAACCCCCCATTGATTAGAACTGGGAATTAAACGTGACCCACTTCAAAAGATTTCTTCAAAAACAAGACCCACATTGCCAAAAAAACAAAATGTAAGATGAACAAGAAGGAAGCAGTAGTCACCTATATTATTCCACAGGTAATAATTCACTGTCCGCCACCATAACTCAAAAACATGATACTTCTGTAGAATGAAATCAGGAACAAAAAATGGACCAGACCCACGAGAGATGATAACTCGAGGAAAAAGGCTCCAATAATTGGAGGGAAGTGATTGATGATGGTGACGGTGATGAAGAAGGAAAAATTGGGTTTAGGGAGGCACCTAGAAAGTGAAAAGAATGTGAAGAAATCAGAGATATAGTTAGTCGAAGAAGAAAGTATTTTTAGTTCTGCGCTGAAAATGAAACGAGGGACAGGGAGCGTGTTGAGTGAAGAAAAAGACATGTTTGTTATTTGTTATTTGTTGGAAGAAGAATATTTATTTATATATATACTAGTGATGTCTGGTCGCGCAATGCGACCCTAGCCCAGTCTATCTGTAGATCTTAGAAATATTTATATTTGAAAAAAAATAAAATTTTGTATTTGTACGAAATATTTTAGAAATATTTGAAGGAATTAGAAATGTTTTATAAGTGTGATCATAGAAATATTTGTATTTCACACAAAAAAAAAAGAAATTGTATTTCGCCATGTATGTTTTAGAAATGTTTTATAAGTGTTACTTATTAAATATAAATAGCCTTAATCGAATAAATGTGTTGAAGTAAATGTTAGATAAAATATAAAAACATCCTAATAAATTTAAATATTAGTAAGATGATTTATTGATGTTCTCCATTGGTCGTGCCAAATCAATACTTAGTTTTGGAGATTTTTAATAGTTTTGTAATAAGATTCATCGGAAGGGTATACGCTTAAAACAAAGTTGACACTTTGTAACAAAAACCTAATTGATCAATTCAATTTAAAAAACCACTCTAGTTGAATGAAACATAAAGAAAAAATAGAATAAAAAAAAACGTGTCACGTAAAGTGCAAAGGAAAATTTAGTAATTTAGTTATGGTTAGACAAAAGGGCAATTTAGTACTTTCTACATGCCACGTGGCAATCATATGAGGTGTTTGAAAGGGAGGTTTTTGTTTCTAATATAGTAGGATATATATATATATATATATATATATATATATACTATAATATTTTTATTTTAAAAATTGGTTTCTTTTGGGGTTGCCTTTTCAAACGTAGAATGCCGCGAGGCCGAAACGATTTGATGGGAGAGTAGCCTCGTGGGAGCCACGTCGAAGAAATATCAGACCATAATTTTCGGAATTGATTCTTTTACGTAAGTTTTGGGGGCTGATTGATATTTATTAGGTTCTTATGATTATACTATTTGATTTTCCTATTTAGGATTTGGCACTGGAGCTTGGCCATGTAGATCTGTGTTTTCGGGACTTTAGTCAATTTTGAGCAACATTCGAATTTCACTTGTACAAGTGTGTGGTTTCGCACTTTCTATTGTTTCTACGTTCATCTTCAATGCTGATCGTGAAACGCCGAGAGAAACAGGTCATTTAGGTTCGAAATTTGAAATTAAATTTTTTTTATTTGTCTATTCATAGTCAGTACATAGATGAATAAAACGTCATTTATTTGTATTTTCTTCACCTATGGAATTTTCTTAGTATATAATTAGAAATGCTACAATTTAAGCAATGTAATTTATCTTAAGTGTAGAGATTTTGTATCTCTTTTGTTATGGCTATATATGTTAAGGTGACTGTAACATTTTAAACGCGTGTTATTTTAACTTAATTTTCTATGATTGTACTTTTTTTTTTAAGACTATTTTCTTAAAGAGGTAGTTTCATGTTAACTCCAAAAAAAAAGAGATATATTCATAAATGTTAATAACTTAATTGTAAAGAATGTTCATAAAATGGAGAGTTACACTGTATAATATGTAATCATTTGTAATTATTACTAATGCATAGATTAAATTTTCTCAATTTTAAGAAATATTACCGAGAGTATTTTTTTTTTTAAAAAAAGAAAATCTATCCCAGTGCACCTCACTTAAATGTGGGTAAAACTCCCGTAAACCCTTAATGAGAATTGAATCCAGGTCTAACACGAAAAACCACAGCGTCCTAACCAATAGATTGTTATTCAATTCATGAATGTGTAATTGAGAAGACTAGAATATGAAAATGGTCATTTACATTAGGCAAAGTCTTCTACATTAACATTTGGCTAAAATTATCAGTTACATTTCAGAATGTAACTCGAGATATTTTTGGAATAATATTTTGATTTCTCAAAAACTTATTGAATAAAATATTAATACAAATATTTAAATCATTAATATTAATAAAAATAATAAAGAATTTAATATAGATATTAGCTTAATTAAATACAAAAATTAATTTGTTAAACTAAAATGGGAAACAATAAAAATTGTACTTTTCTTGCATAAAGTTTATATTATTTTTAATTTGGTAGGTTTGGGATTAAGTAATAGTATTAATTTTATGGCAATCTCTAACAAAAAAAAAAAACTTTAGTTAAAATTCAATATTATCTTTAAATAAAATTTCTTATTTTTTATTTTTCTTAACTTATAAAATTGTAGGAACTAGACGTAGATTGTAGATTTCTAAAAAAAAAACTATCAATATATCTAATTTCTTCATTTTTTTTACTTGTCATAAGTACAAACCCAAAAAATATTATTTAATAGAGATCATTAATGTATTAAAGTATAATTATGGAGGTTTTGTAATACCAAATAAAGTATCAATGTAATAAAATAATACGAAATTAATAAAATTAACTCAAAATAAAAAAAATAAAAGAAAAATATGTTTTTATAAAGAAATTCCATATTTTTGTTTTTTTTTTTAAGAGTGAACCACAAAACAGGTCATTGAACTATTTGATAATGCTTTATAAGTCATCAATCAAATTTATTTGTAAAACAGGTCACCATACTACGCAAAAAGTTCATTCAAAAAATCATTCTGTTAATTTTGGACGTTAAATAGTGACGGAAATCTATTTTTCACATTCTTTTGGGTTTCGGGGTATTCTTGTCATTTTGTTATTTATTTATTTTTATTTTCTTTTTTACAATTCTTCTTCTTATACTACCTAACTTGTATATGCTGGTAGTATAATTTCTAAATTTCAAAAATTAATTTAACTTTTGTATTTCAACTTCTAGATTATAATTTTTTATAAAAATAAAATTAGAAAAATGAAGAAGAAGAATTTGAGTTGAAATAAACATAGAAATTAATAGTTTATCGTTTTAAACCAAAAAAAGAAACTAAAAAATTAGCTGAGACAAGTTGTTTCTTTTAGTAGGTTATTTAATTTTTTTCAACTCGATTTAATCATTTAATTATAAATTTTCACGTTTATTTCAATTTGAATTTTTTTCTTTATTTTTTTGTAAACTAGAAGTTAAAATACAAATGATAAATTAATTTTGAAATTTAATAATTATTATAATACCAAAATATACATGTTAGAAAGGAAAAAAGAAGAAGAATTCTTTAAAAAAATAAAATATTAATATATTTAAAGAGAAATACTGAATTATGAAATTATTACTGGACCCAAAAGCATGTGAAAAATAGTTTTCTGTCACGATTTAACGTTCAAAATAGCTTTCAGCTAAGAAAAGTTATTTTCCCTAGGTTATTTTGGGTGTTATATTGTGACAAAAAGCTATTTTTCACATGCTTTTAGAGTTTTGGGTCCAGGGCAATTTCATCAATTTATATTTTTTTAAAAATATATTAATAATTTAATTAATTGTTTTTTTATATGCTTCTTCTTTTACTTCATAACTTATATATGTTAGTACTAGTATCATTATTAAATTTCAAAAATTAATTTGTCATTTGTATCTTAACTTCTAGATTATAAAAAAAAGGAATAAGAGAAAATATATAAAATTCAAATTGAAGTTAATGTGAAAATTAATAATTCAATAATTCAATCGAGTTGAAAAAAAATTTTAAAAAAAAACCCAGAAGAAATAACTTGTCTTAGCTAATACTTTTAGTTTTTCTTTCGGTTTAAAATGGTAAACTATTAATTTTTATTTTTACTTCAACTCGAATTTTTCTTCTTCATTTCTTAATTTTTTAAAAAAAGTTTTATAATCTAGAAGTTAAAATACAAAATTTAAATTAATTTTTGAAATATAGAAATTATACTACCATTATATTCAAAGTTAGGAAGTATAAGAAGAAGTATTGTAAAAAAAATTAAAAAAATAAAAGATTAAAATTTTAAAAATAATAACATAACAAAAATACCCCTAAACCCAGAAGCATGTGAAAAACGGATTTCCGTCATTATTTAATGGTCAAAATTAACAGAATAATCTCGGATGAATTTTTTGCTTAGTTTGGTGACCTGTTTTACAAATGAATTTTATTGATGACCTTTATTGGAGTTACCTAGTAGTTCAATGACCCGTTTTGAGGTTCATTTTTTTTAAAATAAGTTTAAATTCTAAATTCCTAAATTTAGCATTTTAAATATGACATTTTATTAACAAAAACTTAAATCTTATGCAATCATAAACAATTTCAGAAATTAGTATTTCCTTAAAAAGAACATAATTAAGAAAATAATATCTTTGGAGGAATCTACTATGTAAATCTAAAATTATAAGTTATAAAATCCAAAATGAAAATTGGATTTGAGTTAATCTTAAATTTTAAATTAATTATTTTTTTTAATGTTAGAGATTGTAATGAGAACAATGTTTTTACTTTGTCCGATTCCTTCCAAATTAAAACTCATATAAAATTTTTGGAAAGAAGTACAATTTTTATTATTATGCTTCATTTTGGTTTAAGAAATTAAAATTTTGAATTTTTTATTAATTTAATATTCAATTTGAATTCTTAATAATTTTCACTTATATAATAATTTTAGTAGTTATAATAATATTTTTTTAAATATAAAAAAAAATAATATATCTTGGAAGTACTCTTGTTGAGTTGATTCTAAATGTGATCAAAGTGTATAAATAATGTCAAAGGATAAAAAATAATTACATTCTTAAATGTAGAGAACCATTTTAACCAAATTTATTGTAAATGACCAAAATGTATTTGACCTAATTAAATGGTCATTCATTCTTAGATTATACTCCCTCCATTTCAAAATGTAGGTTGTTTTAGATTTAGAGAAATATTTTAATATGTAGGTCGTTTTAGGATTTCAAGACAAATTAAAGATAACTTTCCAACTTTGCCCCCAATAAATAGGGCATTACTATTTCCAGTCGGAAAATTTACTCATTTACAGTCGTTTGGACATTTTTGCCCTTGGGTACTACAAAGAGTACTAAAACACATACTTTGAAATTATTTCTTTCTCTTCTTCTTCAACTTCTAAAGGAAAAGAAACCAAAAAAATCATAATGTCAAACTCAGATCTACAATAATTTGGAGTTTAAAAAAATGGCAGAACAAGAGAATCAAGCACCGGAAGGCCCGACCTCAAATTTGATAAGTTTTTTTTGCCGAAATTCAATATATATTATGAAAAAAAAAAGTTCTGTACAGGGGTAGCTAGGTCAAAACCGCTAGCTAAGCACAAGGAGCCAGCTACCCCTGTCCAGGGACGGACTCAGGGACCGGCTCCTTATGCTTACCTAGCCGGTTTTGACCCGGCTAGCACCAAACCGGCTACCACTGAGCAATTTTTTTTTCAGTTTTTTAATTTTTTTTATGTTATATTCATTATTAATATTTTTTTAATAATTAGTTTACTTGAATGAATAGTGTCAATCTTTATTGTTTATATTTTTTAATTTAATTAAAAATAAATAAGTATTATTAATATTGATTGTTTATGTTAATTAAATTTTATTTAGTGGTAATTACATCTTTGTATTGTATTTATTAATAATAATTGTTAGTGTGTAATAAATGTAATTTAATTTAAATTATATTTTTTATGTATAATATAGTGTTAATTGTCTATCATGTAATTAAATTTAAATTATAAATTGTTCACTAGGTGTGTTTTACATAATTTATATACTTAATTGTATAGTTATTTTTTTATGTATATATTTAACTTTGTTAAATTTGATTATGTTTCATTATAGGATTATGGTGGTGATGGTATTGACTATAGTTCTTATTTCGAGACTCGCATTAGATTCGATACTCTTGATGATGTTGTAGAATGGGCGAGACAGACTGCCAAATCTCTTGGTTTTGAGGTTGTTATAGCGTCAAGGAGAAATGAGACATCAAAATTATTGAGATGTGCAAAGGGTATTCCCCCAAAAGAGACAGAGAATAAGGTGGGAAGTACGAAGTCCTAGTGTTGTGGATGCCAGTTCTTACTTATAGCCGAAATGCGGGATGATGGTACTTCATTTGGCATTCGTACTGTACCAGGTCCTAAGGGTACGCATAACCACCCGTTTGGTACATTTAGGGAGGGACATAGGTAGATGAGCGGGACGAGCGATAAAGCGAAGGAGATTATTAGGGAAATGTTGAGGTTTGGAGGAAAACCGGCTGCAATGGTGAAGCGAATTAATGTTGAATGCCCTGACGACTACGTTGTTCCCAAACAGGTATACAACTACAAGAGTAGGTTACGATTGGACAGCTTCGAAGATAGAACTTTGGTGGAGCAGTTTTTTTACGTAGCTAAGGAACACGGCTATGTGATTTTTACAAATCATGATTCGGATGTGTCGAGTAATATTTTCTTGGCACATCCAGTATCTGTATAGATGCTCAACGTCTACAGGCGGTACATTGGTATGAATACTACTTACGGAACAAACAGGTATAAGATGTCACTGTTCTAAATGATTGGGATGACTCCAACCAATAAGAATTTCGTGATTGCATATGCAATTATGAAGGATGAAATGAGTAAGAGCTATGATTGGGTGATGGAGTAGTTGCGAAATTTGATTGGGTGAGAAGTGCATCCTACAGACAGGGAGTTGGGACTGGTAGGTCCAATCAGTAAGTGGTTTCCAGAGTCTGCACATCTTCTGCGCATGTGGCACATCGACAGATGTGTTGTGGCACACGCAAATAGTTATTGTGGTAGCGAATTCGCAAAATGGTGGATGAACAATGTATTCAGAGAGATACTTCTAGCTCCTACTCAGTATGAACATGCAATGGCTGTGTTGGGGATGAAGGCGTACAGGCACTCAAATGCTGAAAGTTATGGACAGTTGGTGAAGTATGTCGACGACACTTGGTTAGTTCACAAGAAGAAGTAAGCTCATGCGTGGACAAATGAGGTGACACACTTGGGGAACACAGTAATTGTAGGGTGGAGGTCGCTCATAGTACCTTGAAGCAGTTTCTTGAGACGTCAAACCTGGGACTAGATACAATGTGGATCAAAATCCACCATGGGATCGAGCATGCTTTCACTGAGATCAGGTACATTATATTATTGTGTTTTTTCTTTCACTTCGTATTACCAATAGTATTATCAATAGTATTAGATTAACAATGAGGATTTTCAATTGCAGGTTCAGTCTAGGGATGTCGGTGCGCCGTTCGAAGCGATCCCACCTTCAGTTTCCCTATGATAGTATAGTTAAACGTGTCTCACATTACTGCCTGGACATCCTTGATAGGAGTTTGCTCGCATGCATGAACTGGGTGAAGATGTTTACCAAAGTTGTGGTTGTGCTTTGAAAAAAACTCATGGAATCCCTTGTGCATGTAAGCTTAAACGGATAGTTGAAGAGCGGTTGCCCCTTGAAATAGCTGACATCCAACCTTTTGGAGCAGACTTGATTATACAAGAAACTTGCCTGATTCGGCCCCTGATGATAATGATTCTGATGATGATGCTGATATTGCTGATGATGAACAGATGAACAGAAGATTTTTTCAGGTCTTACGGATGTGGCGTATAACAAGAAACCTGCTGTTTTGAGGTGCATCAATGTGTTCTTGCAACATGTAAATGACTCTGAGCATATGAGCTATGAGCAACCAAAGGTGAAGACGAGTGTTAAAGGTCGTCCGAAACTTAAGAAGTGGATACCTTGTTTTTGGGAAAAGCATTAGATAGGAAATGGACAATCTCGCATGAGTACTTCATCACAGAAGGACACGCCTTCATCGAGTCCATAAGGCAACAATGTCACCTACACAAAAAACATAAGAAATGTTAACAACGATATTTTCCATAATAATTCATAATCAAGATTGCTAAATGTGACATACATCCGTGGCTGTCAGGCCATCGGTCTCTCCCGAAGCCTCTTCAGACACTCTGTGCTATTATTAGGACCTGGGACATCCCACCATCAAGCTCGGGGCATTGCAGGATCCCCTGAGGCATGGTCCCCACCTGGTCTGAAGCGTGGAAAGTATTCATATATCCATGCCTGAATGAGTGTGAATCACCTGGACATGCCAAGCTAGCAATAAAGATAGGCTCGAGTAGCAGAGCCCCACCGAAAGCTCGTGACAAGTGGCTAGGTCATCAATAATCTCTGAGAGAATCGCCACTCTAATCTGAGTCCCGCTCCAATCCGTAAACAACGTGTTCCCTAACATGAGCCATAACCAGGCAATCGCCTGATCTCGAGCAGACCGACCAATACGACAATACTGTAGGACTTCCTTCCCTTGAATCCTCCCACCCTGATATGCTTTACTAGGGACTAGATCCTCAACAGGCACTAACAACATTCTCATGGCCAAATTATGACAATCACTCACCTCAGGCTGTGCTGTAATCAAGCTACCATCAAGGGGATTGCCCAATATCCGTCACACATCGTGCAACATGATGGTCATCTCTCCAAGAGGCACGTGGACCGTATTGATGTCCGTCTGTCACCTCTCCACAAATGCTGTAATGAGTGCCTTATCAATGTTATTGTGCATGATGCCCGCAATGTGGGATAACCCTGTATGCTCCAACAAGTTTTTCCCCTCTGGCCCCGTACCATCCTTCCAATCTTTCAATTTCTTGAAGTATGTGATTCTTGTATCTATTTCTAAGGGGCATTTACACGAGTCTTCTGTCAAGAGAGTGGCCACACGCCCAGGAAAACTGAGAATAACAGAATCATCCTGAGGGCCACCCCTAACTGGCCCCGTCACAATCCAATTGCCGGCACTGCTCACTAAAATTATTAAAAATAAATCATACATTTTTTTCCAAAATATTTGAAAAAAAATTATAATATGTTTTAAAAAATAAATATTATACCTGATGATGATGATGATGCAGCCGCAGACTTACTGCCGCCATGACGAACAGTAAGGCTGGTCTAACTGATGGGGGAGGTCTAATTGGAGGTGGAGATGGATGTGTGTCATCTTCGAAATGATCATACCCATCCGAGTCGAAATTCTCGAATGGAATATTTTCTTCGTCAATGACATTCTCCCAGTACAGACTAGTCTGATCAAATACCTCGTCAAGCCTGCATGGACCAGACCCAACCATCAATATAGAATCAGGTATAACTGGTCTTTTCGGTTTTTTTTTTTCAACCTACATTATTTAATATATAACTACACTATTACTATAATTCACATAAAAATTAATATAACACATAAATTAAACATATGCTCAAATAATAATAACATCTTTAAATTATAACCTATTTAAAATATTGCTAAAATAATTATAAAACATAAATTAAAACATGCTCTAATGTTTTAAAATATAACAACTCATTTAAAACTACGGTAAAAAATTCCAATAATTATAATATCTTTAAATTATAACCTATTTAAATTATTAGTACAATAATTATAATACATAAATTAAAAGATGCCATAATAATTATTAAAAATATAACAACTAATATAATTAAAACTATATTATTTTTAAAATTCTAATTTATACTTCTTATTCAAATTTATTTAAATTATAATAACATGAACACCAATAAATAAAATATAATCAATAATATATAACAAAATATAATTAAAAATAATTTTTGGAAAATAAAAATAAATAAATTAAATATAACAAAAATTATAACAAACACAATATTACAAAAAAAAATAAAAAAAATTTACTCAGGGGTAGCCGGCGTCGGACCGGCTACCCCTGGTTGGGTAACCCCGACAGGATCGGCTACCCGGGGGGAAGATAGCAAATTTGAATTTTTTGATAACAATTTTTTTTTTTTTTATAAAAAAAACCTACCGGTGCACAGGGCGAGCTTTCCCGACGTTGTTTGCCTCGATCCGTCATTTTTTTGGCTTCCGAATCTTTGTAGATCTAAGGAGGCGCTTGGTTCATGGATTTCAAATACTTGGAATGAAGTTTTTAGATTTGAAACCCAATTTTGATTGCTTGGTTCAAATATTGAGAATATTTCGGGCCCACTAAATTGGGTTTGAAAGGCATAGAACCATTCCCAACTCATTTGGTGGATATGACTTGTCAATTGGTTTTTCCCCTTCTTTGCCCGCTTCCCTTTCTCGCTTTCTCCTCCGTCTCCAACTTCAATCTTCTCTTTTCTTTTCTTTTTTTTTCTCTTCACTCTCACCACCATCAACAACAACCGATTTCTTCCCGATATTCTCTACGCCACCTTCATCAACAACAACAATCGTAATCAACAACAACCAATTCTATCCATTATCAAAAATTCTTCCCGATCCTCTCTCCGCCCGTCAAAATATCATGGATTTGCCTCTCTTTTCTTCTTCTTTCTCAACCAAATTCATTCCTTTTTTTTTCGAACTGACATAAGACAGCAAGAATGTATTCTTTAATGGGCATATCTA
Source organism: Oldenlandia corymbosa var. corymbosa (assembly GCA_949775105.1). NCBI lineage: Eukaryota > Viridiplantae > Streptophyta > Magnoliopsida > Gentianales > Rubiaceae > Oldenlandia > Oldenlandia corymbosa. The sequence continues at coordinate 7,887,055 of OX459123.1, forward strand.
GTAAAAATTTTTTTTCTAATTTGGGGTGTAAGAAGTATCGAAAAAATAAAAAATTTTCATAGATCTAGTTTTCTCCAAAACAAAAATTCAAGAATGTAATTTGATTTCTGCGGGGGAGGGGGAGGGGGAATCGAGATGTGGCAGCAGCTGTTAATAGAGTAGGAGAAGAGTGAAGCAATGTAGGAGGAGAAAGAGGGGAGGTGGTGGTTTGGTGCGACTGGCGGCTATGGCAAAAGATTGAAGTAAGAAATGTATAAAAGAAATAAAAGGTAGAAGATAAGGACATAAATGATATTTAACAAGCATTCCCATCTAATCATTTTCTGTAACCAAGTACTACTAATGAATCTAAGATGATTCAAAGTATTCCAATGCATTCCTTTGCATTCCAAGGTTTCATTCCACATCCGTGAACTAAGTTTTAAGATTGGAGTTTTGGGTTTAAATATGAAGAAGAAGAAGAAAGGAGAAGAAGGAGGAAGGAGGAAAAGGAGGAAGGAAGGGGAAGGAAATGAGGGAAAAGGTCAATGTAGATGAGTAATTTTTTCAACTGTAAAAAGCAATTCAGAATAAATAATGCTAACAACTTTTCATTTAGTTTTAGTTATAGTTCCAAAACAGTTAATGAAAGGCAAAATAAACATTTAACACACAAATTAATCGTTAAATGATTGTCTCCTTAGTTTACGTGTGGGGACTAAAAAAACTTACATTTGAAATGGAGGGAGTAGTTGATTGAGAATGTGATTTTTGAATAATTTGTTTTATATTATTAATTATTTTAAAGACCTGGATTTACGTTCAATTTCAATTTAATCCTTAAGTTTTCATTCTCTTCCATAAGTTGCCCGTTAATTCTAATTCTACGTCTCAAACCAGCAGAATTCGGGTCCCAAAATTTCCCCAAATCAGAAGAACCGAAACCCCATTATTCTTACACATACAGTCAACCAGTGAAGCAAACGGAAGAAGAACAATGGTGAGAGAGGTCTCAGAGAGTTGCGTTGAAAGTCTATTGACAGAGATTGTCTCTTCCTATTGCACTGGTTTCTACGCTAACAAGCCCGAATTGGCTGCCCGACGGATCGAAGCCATTGGCTTCCAGGTTGGCCACCAGCTCTCCGAAAGGTACTTGAACACAATGATATCGAAATTCTTTGAGGTTGTAATTTGTGTTTGTATTGGCAGTCGTTGTTCTGTATGTGTCGATGCAGCTTGATAGCTTTGTTTCTAGTAAATTATGATTTGTTCATCTTTGGGAGGCTTCAGTGATTAATTTTATATTTGAGTAGGGAATTCTGTTCGAATTGTTTTGTGTTTTGCTATACGTGCTAAGAATTTGGTAAATTTGTGCTGTCTTTGTTGATCTGTTGTTGGTTATCTATGTGATCCACTGATTTGAATATTTCATCATAAATTATTAGGGACCAATTTGCTGAGTTCTTTGTCAATTTTTGTTTCTTGGTGTAACAGAATAGGCAGGAATATGTGCTATGAAGCATTTCTATGGGTTGTCTCGAGTCTTATTTCCCTTTGTTTGGTTTTTGGACATGGTTTTACTCAAACCAGTTTTCTGGTCCCTTTAGAGACTGTTTCTTTTCTTGAAGTTAGCCTGACTGAAGGATTGTATGATATTTTTTCATTTTTGTTCTCTGATGTAGATTAAGTTTCAGTTCATATCGATATGGTTGCTATGTTTATTTCTTGAGGACTTCTGGGATATCTCATGTGTAAACACACAGCATCAAGACATTTTTTCCTGAGTTTAATTTTAAATATTCCGTAAGTAAGAGTGTCCAGTTGTATAATAATGTGAAGTATTCCTTGTGTTGCCTCTAGACATGTTGCTGACGTTTTCTCTACCAGTCATTCATCCTTTTTTCTGGTATCCACAAATATACATGAATGCACCCTCGGCTCATAAAGCTACGTATTCAGAATTTTTCGGCATCCACTAATATACATGAATGCACCCTCGGCTCATAAAGCTACGTATTCAGAATTTATGGTTATTTGTTTGTTCAATATTAATATCTATGGTAATCCTATTTGATCTTGCTTTCTGGTTAACTTTTTATCAGTAGTTTTGACTAGGAAATGTTGCATACCTTGGATATTGGGAATAGTTACATATACTGTGTTCATTGATCACATTTTGATTTGCCATCATTCTTTTTAAGTTCAACTCTCTGTTTAGCCTGAAATTTGCTTCAGTTTCCCAATTGATTTAATGTGGAGGAATCATTTGAAGGACATGCTGGTATGTATATTGCTGTCATCGTTATAGTTTGTTTCTGCTGCCCATGGTTTTGCAGAACTCTGTTAATTTTAATTTGTCTTTCCCAGGGTTTACCTTTCCTGATAATTTTACCGATAATTAAGTCATTAGAATTGAAGAATGATTAACTTTAACGTCCATATGTGCAAGAAATTTCGATTGTTTGATGATGACAATAATTGTTAATCGAAAGGCTTATGCAGCCCAGCATGGAATGATGAATTTTTTGGTTCGTTTTTAATTGTTGTAATTTGTATACTGGCAGTGGGTTATTGTCTATGTTGATTACATGCTTGAGTGTTCTTCCGACAAAACTAAGATATGTTGTCTCTTTGGGAGGAGGAAGTGATTGCTTTTATGTTCGGATTAGGGTTTTCTATTAGAAATGAAGTTTGCGTTAGGCGTACATGTTAAGAATTTGGTGAATTTTTGTTCTTTCTGTTGATCTACAGTGGGTTTTGTTTTTGATCTACTAATGTGAGTGTCATAGGTTTATGGACCTATTTGGAGAGTTCTATGTCAATTTCTTTCCTTGATTTAATAGGAAATCATGGGAATATGTGGCTGTGAAAACTTTGTTGCAGTTTCCCTCTGTTTATTTTTCCTTTTTTTAAAAGTTTTTTTTTAACAAGTTTTTTTTTTTAAAAACAAATTGGGATTTGTTTATTCTGTAGAATTTTTAACAAGTGACAAGTCTTTTAATCAAACAACTATGGCTTATGGATATCAAATTCTTTAAACCAAAATGCTGGTTGTTGCATATGTTGTAGCTAGGATAGAGACTTTTGTGTTCTGGCAGTTATTTAACCTTATATAGTGATTGTGTTTACGATATTCTTCCATTTTGCACTTTCAAATGTAATTTATATCTGTTGGTTTGTGGTAAAAACCGTGCCTTTGTGACAACTACTTTGCATTCTAGAGATCAATCGAGAAATAATTCATCTTGTTTTTTTTGTTCCAGTTCATATTGTGATAAGATTGCAATGTGTAATCCCTGAGGTCCACTAGGCTATCGTATGTGCAAGCATTTTAGTAAAGCAATCTGGCCTTGTTATATTTTACCTAGTATTAAAAGTGAACACAAACAGTTATTCTATCCATGAATATGTGGTGTTGGTAGATTTCTGTGAACATTTGTTTCTGCACCATATGTCAAGGGTAATGCTCTGTAATCTTAGTTTCTGGTTAACTTTTGTGTTAGATATCTTGAAATAAAAATTTTGCGTACCTTGCTCATGGGAATGACTTCCGCCATACTGAATTTCTGAATCACCTTTTACTCTGTCTTTCCTTGTTACATTGAACTATGTATTTTAAGAAACATATAATTATACTGTATTAATTTATTTTGATTTCTGTTAACATTTGTTTCTTCACCATATGTCAAGGGTAATGCTCTGTAATCTTAGTTTCTGGTTAACTGTTGCATTAGTTATCTTGGAATAAAAATTGTGTACCTTGTTCACGGGAATGACTTCGCCCATACTGAATTTCTGAATCACCTTTAACTCTTTCAGTTCCTTGTTACATTGAACTATGTTTTTGAAGAAACAAATAATTGTATAATTTTATTTTGATTGAACACTACTTCAGTTTCCTAATTAGTTAGAGAGATGGAATCATTTGCAGAAGCACGTTTGTATAAATTGTTATCAATGTAATTGTTTCGTTGCTGTCAAGGTTATTGCTGCTGATTGTTTCCTGCATAAGTTTGCTAATTTCAAATTGCTCATATTTCTCCTGAATATTTTGTAATTTGAATTCCGAAAAATGTTAGGTTTAAAGTCTTGTGCTGTAAGTTGCAAAGGTTGGTGACAGCACTCTGTTATTGACGTTCATTTATCTTAGTGCCGCTGATATATTTGTGTTTGCTTGGTAGATACACTATGGACAGACCAAGGTTTAGTGATCATCTTGAGGCAATTAAGTTTATCTGCAAGGACTTTTGGTCAGAGCTGTTTAAGAAGCAAATAGACAACCTAAAGACAAATCACAGAGTAAGTTTAGATAAGTGGATACGGTTAAGTCACTTAAAGATGATTGCGTTATAGGGTTTTCTTCTCTGTAGGGTACTTTTGTGCTGCAAGATAACAAGTTCCGCTGGCTAGCTCGTATGTCAATGGATCCGTCCCTGGAAACTTCTGGGTCTATTCAAGATCCTGCAGCTATGGCCGAAAACAAGTCTGCCCAAGCTATCGGCATGCATCTTTACTTTCCATGTGGAATAATCAGGGGATCCCTATCAAACTTGGGCATTCCTTGTGCAGTTTCTGCTGACATATCCAACCTTCCTGCTTGTAAGTCTCTGATGCTTAATGCATTGTTGTCTTTTGGTTTCTTTTCTCTTTGTTTTAATTTGCCGCACTTTCTCTTACCCTCTTATGTGTGATGGACAGGTTCGTTTGTGATACGGATAAAGGCTTAGCTTTGACCAATGTTGAGATTAGCATCAGTTCAACCCTTCGCCTCCAATTAAACATATGCAGTTGTAAGGAATACCTCACTGGAGAAATATTTTCTGCTGTTAAGTATGCGCGGAAAATGTGATTTTCTACATTTGAATGATTTCAACCTTCTATTTTATATCCCTTTTGCCCTGCTATACTGTTGTCTTTTCTGTGTTCAATGTCATTGAACCATGCCATTCCCTGGCTAAGATACTTGAATTATGTGTTCAGCAGAGCATCAAACTCTCCCCTGTTCTTTAGGTAAGTCTGGGTCAAGTTCATCCCTCTCTCTCTCTCTCTCGCTCTCTCATATTTAAGAATTTTTTGTGGCACAGCTAAGAATTTCAAGTGGCTAGGTGTAAAAATTACAGAAATAACTACACCATTTTGGAAATAGTTGCACAAATGAGGAATTTTTCAATATATTCACATATTGCAGCTTCATCATACGTTCAGAGTTCAGACTCGAACTTTATTCCATTATTACATATGGTCTATGCGGTTCTAGCAGGCACTGCTACAATGGTACTGCTTGGCTATGTTCAATAATTTCAAGTCTTATCATAATATACATCATTACGCTAGTGCTACAGTGCTAATACCTACTGTAGTCGAAATTTCACCAGAAAGTTAGTTTATTGACAAGTCCGACAAATAATACAGTATATATCATCACGACCTGGTTCTGATATAGCAGGGCGAGTGTCGATCTTTTCAAAATCACAATCAATTCAGGGATGTGATATGATGATTTCTGAGATTGGAATAGCCGCATGAGGTCTGGTGTCAATATGAAGGTGTTCTCAAGGAAGATGCAGCCAGACCTTCACGTGGAATTTCACCCTGTGAAAGTTTGAAGGATATGTCCAGCAACAGTTAGGGAGGTGAATATGAAAGAGGTAGGAACCAAAGAAAACTCTTTTGATAAGTAACGAAGATGCAATTCGACAACCGCGAATGGATTCGTACTCGTACTGGAACTCCATGATTCTAAGAAACCTGGAGTGTGTTTGAAGCACTTACAGGAGGAGAGTACTTTCCCAAGTACCTCGGCTACTGATACTATACCCGATTATCAACCAAAGGGAGATCGGATTCAGGGTGAGGAAGTTCGTAGAGAAGCTAAAATTAACCAATGAATGAATCAACTGCTTTATGTGGCGTGAAACACGCTGAAGAAACAAGTGCTTGGGTTGAGGGGGAAAAAAAAAGGAAAAAAAAATTATGCAATCGGGGATAACATCAAGGTTACTTAACATGATTTTGAATTTAAACATTGAATCTGGATTTGAGAAAGAATATTTTGTTTAGTAGTGGGCACAGTGCAAATAATACCAAGCATCCGGAGCTCCTAAGTTAGTGAGCTCCAGGGAGGGAGCGTGTAATAGACGCTTAAAAAGTATGTGTCAAGAAGTCAAATTACGTATATAGGGACGCTTCTCTCTCTCCTCATCTTATTTTCCTGTTGTTTTTTTCCCTTCTCTTCTTTTCCTTCTCATCTTATCTTCACGTCTTTTCTAACTATCAATAAAAAAAAGGGATTCGATGTAGATCTAATCTCTAATTCTATTGTTTCTGATTTTTTAAGATGTGCCTTTATGCTATAATTGATTTATCTCTTTAGGTGATTTGGTCTATGTATCTTTAAATCCAATTATTATGTTTTTGTTTATTTCCAGTCTAATTTTTCATATATCAAAATTTGAGATCTCTTGAATCTTTATAGAATCTGAAGTGCAGCGAATCAATTGCACGCAGGTCATCTTCATGCTATTCCGAAATTGATTGATTGTGAAAATAGTACTGGAGTTTTTGCATCATAAATTTGAATGATTCTTTACTTATATATATATATTTTTTTTTTTTCTTTTTTAGCAAACGATCAATTGCTTCAAAAATCTAATTGTTATGAAGTTCTTGTATGACTTGGACATTGTTTTGAAAGTAGCTCGGATCTGACGAAATTCTCCGCCCGTTGAGATTCTTATGTCAGTCTAATTTCCTCCAAAATTCTCACCATTTGGTGAATCTCTGTTAGCTTGAATCCTCTGCCCGTTTGGCGATTTTGATGATATTTCATTTACAAATCAACCTGCACAATAGCTCTGTTATTTTTGTTTCTATATCAATATAGTGTTTTTTTCCCAGTGATTAACAAAAAATGCATGTCAAGATGCACACTATAGTGTTGCAGGATGACCACTGTCCAATACAAAATGAACATTACAGTTCGTGAAATGAACTTGACAGTTTTGAGTGAACTTCAGACATAAGATGCACCTTGAAAGTTTCTCAAGATGAGCAATGACTGCATTAAAATAAATGATAGTTGCTGGAGATGAGTAATATTATAGTTATAAAGGCTTTTTCACATAGAAGGGTGTTTAAATGTAGATGAATATTAATATAGTTTAACATGATGCATATTGTAAATTATTCAGTGAACAACATAATAGATTTCATGAAATTTCAATTTGATACCAAACTGTGCAAACCTTTTTTCATGTGTTTTTGAATTAATTTTGAGATGTTTTACGATTGTGCTTTCTATCTGTTGACTTATGAATTATAAATTTTAAACCAATTAGGCTAACTTAAAAAAAAAAAATTCCCTGCCAACAAAACCAATTAGGCCAGAGGGGTTTAAGCATTTCTAACTTGGTTAGGGCCTAGTTGTTTAGGATTTAGGGTTTAGGGGGGTTTAAGCATTTCTGACTCGGTTAGGGCCTAGTTGTTTAGGGTTTAGGGTTTAAGGGGTTTTAAGCATTTCCGACTCGACTCGGTTAGGCCTAGTTATTTAGGGTGTTGGGTTTATGGGGGTTTAAGCTTTTTTTACTCGGTTAGGGCTTAGTTTGTGCCATACCAAAATAAAAAAATTAAAGAATATGCATTTTTCGTGTCGGTTTAGGGTTTAGGGTTTATGGTTTATGGGGGTTTAAGCATTTCAATAATAGGTTAGGGTCTAATTTCTGCCGGGAAACGATTAATCTTTTAAATTTTTTAAAACCAATTAAGCTAGGGTCTCGTTTATCGGTTTAAAAAAATTTCAACCAAATTAGAAAAAAAAAAAATCGTCTCCGTGTTGGTTTAGATTAGGGTTTCAACCAAATTAGAAAAAAATTAAAAAAATTCATCTCCGTGTCATTTTAGGGTTTAGGGTTTAGGGAAGTTTAAGTATTTTAATTATAGGTTAGGGTCTAGTTTCTGTCGGGAAACGATTAACCTTTTAAATTTTTTTTAAACTAGCCTAAGTGGTTTTAAAAAAATTCTAACCAAATTAAAAAAAATTAAAAAAATTAATCTCCGTGTCGGTTTAGGGTTTAGGGGATTTAAGCAATTTCAATTATAGGTTATGGTCTAATTTCTGCTGGGAAACGATTAATCTTTTAAATTTTTTTAAAAGAATTAGGCTAAACAATACCCTAGCCTAATCGATTTAAAAAAATTTCAACAAAAAAAAAACTTTAACCAGATGAATATTGTGTTTTACAAGTTGAACATTGTAGTTTAACCAGATGAAAATTGTATTTTAGAGGATGAACATTGTAGTTTAACCAGATGAACATTGTGTTTTACAGGATGCAGATGATCTTACATGACTTGTGACAAATAAGGACCATCACTCTAAGATGAACATTGTAGTATAAAAGGATGCATATTTACATTGGTGCAGTGAACAACAGAAGAGTTTAATGAATTTTATACTTTCAAAAGACATTTTAGAGATTGCACCAGGATTCACATTGTTGCTACAAACTTATTGGATGATAAGTCAAAAATTGAAGTCTACTAACAGTGCACACTAGTTGAATTTACATACTTTTTGCCCTATAAATTTTTTACATAAAATCTACTAGGTGTTAGACCTGTCCGATGGACGGGGAGGATATATACATATAGATATTACAATACAAGCAAAGCAAAAAAATTAATAATTTTATAGAATTTTGTATTTTTATAAAATGTATAGTGACTACATTGAAAAATATTAAACACAAAAATCAACCACAATTTACCAAATGAATACAGTGATAATTTATTTAACGCAAAGAAGATTGTTAAGAAATCCAAAAAAAAAAAAATATAAAAAAATTAAAAAGAATGAACATCGAATTGAATGATTATATATAATGTAATACTTCTTTTTAGATTATATTCGCAATTCTGAAATTTACATCTCCATCTTCATCGCATATCAAACCCGTCTGTTGGACGGAGCAAATGAACACATATAGAAAATTTAATATAGCGAAAGTGAAATTATTTTTCATTTTATGATCTTTCCATGAAAAAAAATGATATAAATATGATAATCTGAATAGCTAAACAAAAAAACACAAGTGATATGAATATGATAATACTTTATTTAAAATCAGGTGGAATGTTAAAAACTGAAGAAAAAAAATCGAAAAACATTCAACTTCGAATTGAATAATCACTTGCATTATAATAGTATTGTTATTGATATTACTATCTTAATCACATATGGTTGCCTGGGACTGAGTCCTGGACTGGCAGGTAAAATTCAACAGGAGCATAGAGATTGACATTAACTTTTGTTTTATTGCAATTGCAATACAAATTGCCGAAGAAAATTACATTTTCTTCATTTTAAATAAATATTTAGTATTAGATGGGCAAAGTGACAGTCCAGATATGATACAATATCTCCACATTGCTACCTGATATCACCTTTGCCTGGATTATAGGTTTTCTCAACATCATAACTCAAAATATTATATCATTATATAGTCTAACTTGTTGTCCTCATTTGCGAGCCACGACTGGAGCACCTACTTTGAGTTTTTATTTGATCAGAATTTTTAATACTGATGAGAAAATTAGGTACCATCATTCCTTCTTCGTTATTTATACCGTCTTCTGCTGGATTTCATTATTGTGAATTAATATTATTTTTTCTCTATTATAAACTTTTATTTTATCCCATGTTTTTTATAGTTCATAGATTACAAACATTTCTTATTATATAATTACCAACTAACCCCCGCTTTCAATCCATTATATATATTCTAATTATTTTACCTATTTGTTCATTTATTTAAAGTTTTAGCACTCGCAATATAATATTCTTTTTGCCTTAGTAAAAAAAAAAATACTCATTTACAAAAAAAAAATTAATTTAAAATGTAATGACATGAGTATTTTTTTTTTCTGGATGATCTTATTCAACAATTAATTTAAATTTATCCGTTTCTCATGATTCTCAACAGACACATGGGCACACATAAACATATATAAGTTTCATTCTCAATCATCCTTATATTTGAATTGTTTCGCTCATTTATTCATTTATTTTAAACTTTTTGCACTCACTATGTAATATTTTGTTTTTTGTATTACTATCTTCATAAATTATTATTATAAAATATAATGGTGAATGTTTTTCTACCTTTCTCAAGAATATAATTCAACTCTTGCTTTGACTTTATCCATATCCGATGATTCTCAACACGTAGAGAAACACAAATTAAACACACACATAAGTTTCATTCTCAATTTATTACACCCTCTGTCCAAAAAAATAGTCCATATTAAATTTTTAAATTTGTAATAAAAATAGTACAAACTTTAAACTCAATGTGGATTAATTTTTCTACGGCAGAGGGAGTATATATATATATATATATATTAATTATATATATATATATATATATATATTCTTTTACTTTCAATGTTTTACACACATTGTACAATACTTTCGTTTGCTACTATGTGAAATTTTCCTAGTATATGAAAGAGTAAAAATGTAAATTTACCTTTTCCAGAATTTTTTAATTTAACATGTGACCGTCGATTTTATAGAAAATTTTAAATTAAAATGTGATAGTGGACATTTTTTCCCCTCTTAATATTGGCCTTACCTTAGCTTTAGACATTTTCGATGATCCATGCACACAAGTTTCAATTGAATCTATTATGTTTTCATAGTTCTATTTGTTTTTGCTCATATCTATATAGTACTAGTGATGTCTGGTCGCACAATGCACGACCCTGGCCCAATATATCTGTAGATCTTAGAAATGTTTGTATCTGAAAAAAAAAATATTTTGTATTTGGCTCGATATATTTTAGAAATATTTGAAGAATTTTAGAAATATTTTATAAGTGTGATGTTTGTATTTCGCAAAAAAATAAATTGTATTTGGTCCGGTACGTTTTAGAAATGTTTAAAGATTTTAGAAATATTTTATAAATATTACTTCTTAAATATAAATAAACTTGATCAAATATATGTCTTGAAGTAAATGCTAGACAAAATATAAAAGCATCCTAGTAAGTTTAAATATTAGTAAGATAATTTATTGATGTTCTCCATTGGTTGTGCCAAACAATACTTAGTTTTGGAGATTTATAATAGCTTTGTAGTTAGCTTCCTCCAAAGGGTATACGCTTAATTGTTGGAACTATTTCTTCCAAAAGTTTATAGGTAGTAAAATATCAAAAATATGATTTCGAAACTGGTTAATTGTTGAAACTGATTGATCACAAATATGAGAATGAAAATAATGTAAATTTGCATAGGTTTCAAGATATAGCAAAAAAAAACTCACCTCACTATGACAAATAAAAAAAAAGAGTAAAAGATAGCCCATTAAAATTTGAGAATTTTTTTTTTTTTGTTGGTAAAAATGATGTAGAAAACCATAAATAAATGTAGAAACATCATTCATTCCCTCTTCACCTCAAATTCATAAAAGGATTCTCCATAAATTAGTTAAAAGAAGCGACTTGAACTATTTATATGATGAGGAACTAAAAAAAGTCCAAAAACCAAATCCAAAAAAGTATATTCTTGAAACCCCGAACACAAAAAAAGAAACGTGCTTCATTTGCAAATAATATAATAATAATAATAATAATAATAATAATAATAATAATAATAATAATAATTGGTCAACTGGGAGTATGAAACAAAATCAAAAGCAATTAAACAAAGAAAAAACACACTTCATAATTGGCCATATACGAAAAAAAAAACATGAGACTCCATAAATTAAAAAAAGAAAACCACTTTAATTGAATGAAATATAAAAAATAAATTTAAAAAACCACACTTTGTAACAAAAACCCAGTCAATCAATTCAATCCAAAGATAACTAAAATCATACAAAAATTCTAGGCTAACTAACCAAATAAAAAATCACATCATACTACCTGACAATGGCTACGGTAGCTGTAACGGATGGACGCATAAAAATAATAGTAATAACACTATTCTTGAGCGGGAAAAATAAAAAATAATAAAAGCAAAACCAATGATCTGTGAAAATAAAATCATTTAAATTTTAATACCTGTAATGGCACCACCACAACGGCCGAAGCAAGATCAATGAGAATTTTTTTTTCCTTTATGTTTGTATAGAGAGGTAAAGAGAATAATTTTTGAAGTTGAAATGTTATCCGATTAAGATGTAGTTGATTATCACTAATGAAAAGATTCAACATACTAATAGGAAAGGAGTATATTTCACCACATATTCTCAATTGATGATTGATGATGAATTTGTTTTGTTTTTTTTTTAATTGTGGAGAAGGGATTGATTAAGGAGTCGATTGTCGTGGAGATGAGGATGAGGATTTGGGTTTTTTATGAACCCGTTGTTTTTTTTTTTTTTTGTTTTGACGAAAATAGGAGGTGGAAGTGAATTTAGACTGCATTTGCCTTTTAAATTTAGGAGATGTGGTAATAAAAATTTATTTTAAAAAATGATGTGGAAATGTCACATGGCAAATGATGGTGCTTTCTCAAAGTGTGGTTTTTGTTTCTAATATAGTAAGATACTAAAATAAAAATCAGAGATAGAAAACCTATATCAATTTTCCCATGCCACATAGGATTAAATGCGGCAATTTGTATAATGCAAAAGGGAGTAAGAGGACAACGAAAGAAAGTCCGGCCTGGAAGGCGAGTGCACGAATTCTCAAATTCCATAAGCCCTGCGCATTCTCAAATTCCAAAGGTAAAATACAAATCTCCCCCAATCTGAACTTAAGGTTTTAGGAAAAATACAACTGTATTCACTGAAGCAATGAGTATATTGATCATCATTATGAGTTTGGTTGGCTGCAAGTTTCCTGTGCAATTAAGCTGTCAACTCTAATTGTTTATAATACAGTAAGTGTAGAGCTATGATCATCATTATGAGTTGAGCATGTTAGGTTTAAGTCAGAAATTGTGCACCTCCTGAGGTTAATTGTCTGTTTGTAGAGTTGTGCATGTTGTGTTATAGCAATATATATATCGTGTATTTATCATATCCAAACTTAGTTCGGGGATAGAAAATTGAAGATATAGCTACACTATATTTTTGCAGTTCATAATTTCCTTCTTTTTTGAGGAACAAAGGATTGTTGTTTTATTTTGTTCCATTTCCTTTTAGTATCTTGATTGCTGGATCTCCGGCTTCTCATCACTTCAATAATTATGTAATTTTATATGTAGGTGGGGTGATACTCATAGGAAGAAATTTGATCATCAGAAATCTAACACCAACCCATCTTTTCCAATTGTAGACGGCACAAAGATAATGTTGAATTTCATTTCTTATTATTTTTTGTTTCCAAGATTTGTACCCGATATGGGTAGATTGAACTGTAATTAGGCTTTTAATTGTGCAAGAAACAGGATTTTGACAGCAAGTTGAGAAAATCATGAGAGGGAGAAGTGGAAATAACGCTGAATAAGACGCAGAAGCTGAGACTGGAAAGAGCCCTTGAGAAGTTGGAATCGATTTCTTCTAACGCCATTTTCTCTGCCATCGGTGACAAAATTCCTGTCAAACATTACGAAGTCGGCATTCTCAAGGGGCATGGGACGTCGGAGATGAACATACACGTGTTGGCAACCGTCAATCTTGATGCTTTCTTCTTTGAACTAGCTTGATGGCATCCAGAGGCGGCGCACTACAATCGATGAGCTTAACATGAGGAGCATATTTGAAGAAAATGATGTTTGCGCTGACTATGTTGTAACGGGTTCCGTTGGATTGGTGAACATGTTGTTGGTGAAGATGATATGGTAGTAGATCAAGTAATCAAATCTAAGCAACAAGATTTCACAGCAGGAGATTCAGTAAATTCCGATGAACAAGAACAGAGTTACATGTCCCTCGAGATTTAGATAATATATCTGTAGAATGGCAAATGCAGTTAAGAGTGTTGTCGTCTTTGGGTTTCATGGTTACAATGGAAGCTATAGTAGAGATAGTAAATTAAATTGAGTAACTCCAGGAAGTTCGATATACATGATTTGGGCAGAATTCTATGTTGTCGTTGCTGACGAAGAAGCTTAGGTCGAAACCGTTCCAAGTAAGAAGCGATAGACCACTGGGCAATATTCTATTTTGCTCGGCGACACAATCTGTGTAGGGTCACAGGTGTGCCTGGCCCCGGCGTAGTGATGGTAAATTTCTTAGGCACCCGAACAGTTTTGTTAGTCGTTCCACTTTGTCCAACATTAATATGGAAGGAGCTGAGCGCGGTGGCTGGATTTGCACCATCGAACTAATGACTCCCCCTTTGTAGCAATTTGCAACCCTACAGCAATAAGGGATGGGAACCTTTGAAACCGAACAATCTCCTTAATCACCCCATCATGCTCCAAATTACTTTCTTTTTTAGCCCACATCCAACGTAATGACTATCATGGGGTTTCAATGTGCCGGTACTTTGGAAGTAGAAGATGGTAACAATTACCTGATGATTATGAAGGAAAGAAGAACTCAAACACAACATTCAATAAATTCAAAATGAACAATTCATTTTTCCCTTTCCTCGGTCGGCGGGGTTGGGGGAGAGGGGGTGGTGGGGCTCTCTAAGGGCATCTCCAACGCATCCGCTAAATCGAGCGGACGCGTTGGATTTAGAGGAGTTGGGTGCTCCAACGGCCTCCGCTCCGCTTCTCCGCCAAAAGAGCTCCGTTTCTCCACCAAGGCTGAAGGAGCATTGTTCCACCGGGTCCTCTATCCTGGTGGCTCCTTTTCTTTATTTCTGATTTTTTTAACTAAATTTTTTAGGCCACATTTAGGGTTTTTTGTTGGGCTTTTGATTTTTATGGGCAAATTTGGTTCATCTGAGTCGTAGTTCCTTAAACTTTGGGTTTTCCAAGCCTTATATCTTTAATCTAATTTTTACTTAATTTCTTAAATAGCAAAACTAAAATATAAATAAACATAATTTATGTGTAAATAGCAAATTTTTTAATTGTTTACAAACACCAAATTGTTTAATTTGATTAAAATATTCAATAAACAATGTTTGGTATAATTAATTAAATAATATATTGAAAATTTAATCTAATAATCAATAATATTTTACAATATTGATCATATATCTAAATGAATATTTTTCACTAATTAAGAACATTAACAGATTAAAAAATACTATTAATAATAAAATAAAATTATTGATAAAAGAATATACAAAATATTTGTTTAGAGAAGAATTATAGAGAGAATGGGTTAGAGATGCTGACACTATTAAAACTGTAAAACTAATGGGATTTCACTGTAGCAATTCTATATATAGAGTTTAGAGGGATGTTGGGTTGGAGATGCCCTAAGTTATTGATTTATGACCAAACAGAGAGGGACTATTATCTTGTAGCTACACGTTCATATAAGAGCTGCTCAAGTGACATTTTATTGGCTAAATTCTATGCGATGTTCATTATCATAATCTCTTAACATTTTGAAAATTATCAAACAAGTGAATTCAGGCCATATGAATCGCTGGCAAAGCTCTAATATCATTAGAACTCTGAAAGATATTACTACTCAAAAAAATGTTGCAACCATGCAATTTGTATAGAACTGATCATTCAAAGTCTGATCTATAGTTACAAGCTACTATAAAAATTTAACAATACGCAAAAGAACTCACAGTATAGCCATTAGGTTCCAGGTGATAACATCCCATTTGATGGTGATGTTGCCGTTAGGATCCAGTGCATCATAGGCATCTGCAACAACATCCAAGAATAAATATACTCCCTCTGGTACTTATTATAAGTCATTTTAATTTATCCTAGGTTTGTTCTAAATTTTATTTAGGATATCTTTTTAATTAAAATAAAAACATTAAAAACATTTCCTAATAATTAGGAGAATACAATGAATGTGAAGATATATTTTCAAGATTTTTTTTTTAATTAAAAACACATCCTAAGGAAAACCTAAGACAAAATCAAAATGTCTTACATTAAGTACCAGAGAGAGTACTATATATTAAGAAATTTTTTCAAATTTCATAAATTCCTTTCCTGAAGACTTTCCTTTATCTTGAACTATATGCTTGGCCCGTGCGATGCCCGACGGGCCCCTGTTTTTTAACTTTGATATGTATTTTGACTTAGAAATAGTTTAATAAATGTACTATAAGTTTAATTATGAAATCATGTAAATGATTGAATTTCGATTACAATAATACTAATTATCAATAGTTATTAAAGCCATTGTTATTACATGTTCTTGCTATTTGTGATACAGTAAAAATTATAGGTCATGAATTTTTTATTCATATAAAATTTATGTAACGATTATAGAGTAATTGAATAATATGTTTAAATTTAATTTTTTAAACCATATCGTATGATTAAGGGAATTTTAAAATTGTGGTTTAAAATGCTCTAACATATGAAAGGTCCAAAATTGAAAATCGGTGTGTTTATAATGGTCATTAGATATTCGGGTCCAGGTCTTTTATAATATGGTAATTTATAAGCCCAAACTCAGCCCAGATACCGTCCCTTTAAACTTATTAAGTTTTACTGAATTTTTTAAAAATAAAATGAAATTAAATGCGGGGTATCTTTTGGCTATATTTGTCATTAGCCGAATTTAACTTCGGAGAAACCAAAGTGCTGCACACTTTCCTCCGGCAACAAACGAATCCATATTCTCATGCCAAATTTTTTAGCTCTGCTTAGGATTTTTGCTCGAATCATTTACAATGCGAATGTGGGAATTGATGTTGTGATTGAAAATGTGTTTGAAATCGGGAGGAATTCAAGATTCTTCATCTAATGGTGTCAGTTTGTTTTCCAGTATCGATCTATCATAAGTGAGCTTAGTTTGTGTATGTTGCTGGGAAATCGTCTTGTTTGAGCTAAACTCTCAGCTTCGGCATCAACAAAACTGGATTATTCATTCGAATGCATATGCATTCAATCCGGCTCAGATCTATAAGGAATATAGCTTATTCCACCTCTTATTAGTTTCGGATTTGTTTGAATCGGATATATGAAACTATCAGTCAAATCCCATTTTGATGATTTGAAGGTGATGGTTTTTTTTTTTTTTCATTCGTCAATTTTCTGGTGTTGGAGCTGGGATTGGAGCTGCTAGCGTTTCTACAATGTTGTTATTGCTGTTATTGGGACGGTCAACGGAAGTATAAAACTCAACCATCCAAAAAAGGTGAGATAGTTTCTTTAAATAAAGGTTTCTGGTTAATACAATTTGAGATAGATAAAAATTTCATTGCAAAAATTTTTTGGTTTTTGGTTTCTGGTTACCAGTATTTGCATCCAATAAAGGTTTCTGGTTTCTTCACATCAAGGTTTCTGGTTTTTGGTTAACCAGAAACCAAAAATTGCAATTATATATAAATATACAAATGAATTCTGAGATTTAAACAGTTTATTCATTGCTGGAAATTATTAGGTCATTATTCCCATCATAATAATGCTTCGTAAAAACAGAATGCCAAATAGTATCACCTACAGAACTTCTAAGATCAGATATTCCTAATTAACTGCCTTGCGAGCATCTATACGAAAACCTAAGGTTATACCCACAGGTATCTTCTTCAAATCCATCATGTACTTGAGATCACCTTCAATGAGAAACCTATATGGATTGTCATTTATCACAATTCGTTGTATGTTAATTGCAGCAACTCCATCATAGTACAAAATAGTATTTGTGTAATCTTCTAACTTTAGTCTTCGGACTATATGCCAAGGTATCTCCTGCAATGTAATTAAATAAATAGTTTAGAGTTGACACATAATGAAATTGGTTTTGACTTGTAGTAAATTCATAGGTATACTATGGTTCTTACTAATCTGCTATGAGAAATCACAGTTTCAGTCATGGTTGCTGTAAACGTGTTCTGATCACCGTTGCTGCACAAATAATCCACTGTGACTTCACTTGAATATAAATTTACATTAGTATTAACATATGTATTATGATAATAAAATTTGTGATATTGAACTACTCAGTGAAAGATTATAAAATACAAACCTTCAGATGTATCCAAATCAACAATGTCAAGGTTGCAACAGTAACCTTCATTGCTGTAAGGCCTTAAATGGAATAATAGATTTCCAGTGTAGACAACAATTACATTCACACATTTCAGACTATTGTAATAATAGTCATGAAAATCTTCCCAACTCGGCCCTTCAAAACCTATTGTTTCATTATTTACCTTCATGATCATGAACTCCCATTGATTGCGCTTCAGATCAATACACTTTGTTGTGGTTAGTGTGAAGGCCAATCAATACCATAAAAGTAACGTTTTTTGATAACCTGTAATTCATTCTCAGTTATTGGTAGTCCTGATATTATATATTATAAAACGTATATTTACTTTAAAAGGTTAAGATAACAAAAGAAAAGCAGGAATCGAAAATGAAGAATCTAATGACTTACAGCTTGTTTGGATGTGCTATCATTTAAACTCAGTATATAGCGGTTACCAGTATTTGCATTGATATCTGTGTGAATCCTTTCACATCCATCATAAGTAAAATGAAATAACTGTATCACATTAGAAGATTTGTGATAAACACATTAAATCTAGATCTGGAACATACACCAAACTCCTGAAAAAATGCTTCCAGATTAGATCCATATATCTGACATCTCCTCTTTTTAGTGATATGTATGTTTGCAAAAAAAAATCTGTTCCCTTGAAATTGAATTTTGATCTGTTTTCCAACATGTCTCAGAATTGAAGTTAGGTTGCTGCTAAGGATCTGTTAATTTATATAAATAATGTTTGTCAATAAGAATGCATGAAAATCAATAATAATCATAATACAAATAAATAATGATAAAAAGCTTACCAATCCTTTCCTGAGGATATTTATTGGTATACTAATCAATTGATCATAAGCCTCTTCCATAGATTATATTTATATGTAATATAAAAACTGAAGGATCTATGAACTTTGAATATCTTTGTACTGAAGGATGTAGTAAAATAGTCTCACTACAGTTCTTATAAATTGCAACCTTTCTTCTGAAGCTTCGTATTCAGGAACGTGTTTTGACTGCCTGTATGTGATCACAAATGCTATTTTATAGTAGTTTGAATGATGGGTGTCTGAGTAATTAAATATATATAATTAGGATTAACCCTAATTTGTAGGGATCAGTATTTATTATTAAGTATTTTTTTAAAAATAAAATACCCTTTGCAGTATTGGATTCATACTGTACTATAAAGATAAACATTATCTTTGTTAATTACTCGTTACAATAAATAAATTCAATTATAACTGAGTAATTTTACTGATGGTAACTGTGAATAATGTTTTAATCTGATGGTGAAGTATATATTAGCTGAAACAATAAATGAAAAGTATATAAATTCATAGAATTGAAATTGTTTAAATCTAAAACATCTTAAATGAATAACCCACTCTACATTACATTACGTAGAGCTTCCTTGTAAACAACATTCATTATGTGATTTGATCGCGAACCGTCAGGGTTGCAAATCAAGACCTTCAAACCTTTTTTAGTTGTCACCCTTGACAGTGTCACATATAGCCGTCCGTGGCTGAACACTGGTCGAGGCAGGTATAGACCAACCATAGATAGGGATTGTCCTTGGCTTCTGTTGATAGTCATTGCGAAGCAGACTGCTATAGGAAATTGTCTCCTCTTTAGTCTGAACGGAATACTATTATCAGTAGAAACAATGTCCATCCTAGGAATACTATTATCAGTAGGAACAATGTCCATCCTAGGAATAGATACAACATGGCCAATGTTGCTGCCTGAGATAACCCTACCCTCTATCACGTAACGTCCCATACGAGTAATCTGAAGCGTCGTTCCATTACAAAGACCATTCCTTTGATCAACATTACGTAGCAATATAATTGGAACATCCTTTTTCAAAACCAATCTGTGATTAGGGAGACCTACAGCCTTTACACTGTTAAGGAATTCAGGACTGTATACTCCTTGATCAGATTCAGACCCTGGTCCTGTTGTTTGTTTAGAAGTACCTGCATTTGCTGATATTTGTCTAGAAGCATTTTCAGAGTTGCAGATACTGTCTGAACTTAGATATTCTCGTTCTTCTCCGGGCAACGATTCAACCATGTAATCGTTGACCTTGTCAACAACCTCATGTGTAGGTCCAAAATAGCTCTTTCCTGAAACCAACCTGGTTCCTTCAAATTATCTAGCAAGTTTGGATATATAGTATTGACAATAACCTCAAGAGGATCTCTCGGTTCCTGGATAATTACATCTTCTGGGAACTCAATTTCTGCTTCACCATCATTTGGTTCGGAAATCCTACCTTCACCAACCTTTAGTAACCAATCAGAAAACTCACGTATTTCCTGCGGATCATCAGTAGAATTTCCAACACGTAATCTCATGGTAACAGTCAGCCTAAGTACTTTACAATGTTGTCATAAATATGATGCATTGATTGCAGACCTAACTATATCAGCTCTAGTTCCCTTTGCAATAACTGGTAAAATCTGACGGAAATCACCACCAAGAACAACTACCTTGCCGCCGAAAGGTTGGTTTTCATTGTTTGGATTTGAGGATCTTAGAATATCCCTTAAAGATCTGTCCAATGCCAGAATACAGTGCTTATGTATCATTGATGCCTCATCCCATATAATAAGTTTTGCCCTCTTTAATAATGCACAGAGATCACTTCTTGGCTTAATATAACAGATAGATTGCTCGGTAATATTAATAGGAATCTGAAACTTTGAATGAGCCGTCTTACCACCTACCAGCAACAAAGAAGCAATTCCTCTTGAAGCGACGTTAAGCACAATATGTCCTTCCTTACGAACTGCATCTGATATCGTGCTCCATATATACATCTTACCTGTCCCACCGTAATCATATAAGAAAAAAAGACCTGCATTTCCGTTTTCAACAGCACCCAAAATCTCATTGTAAACGGATCTTTGCTCATCAGTCAGGTTTGCATAGAGTGAATCGTGCTCTACTTGAAGCAATGGTCTTTCATAGTCAAGTTCATCATGTATCATGACATTGCTCCCATCTTCTACTAAGACGTCCCCTGGGTATAGCATGTCTCTAAAATTCTTCAAGCTTGAACCATGAGACCTTAATATAAGCTCGATTTCTTTAAGGGCATGATTTTTTTTTCTTCTTCAGATGCAATGTAATCTGCAAAAGAAATAATGTTATCTGTAATGAAATTGTTTTAAATGTTCTATAAAATTAATGCTCTAAAAAATACCGTATTAACTGTACAAATTAGAGACAATTAGTATTTTTAGATTACCTGGTTTCCTGTACAATATTCTCAGCTTGTTCTGGATATCACATGTGAAACACTCCCACGTCTCTTTCCAAACGTTTTCAGCACTTGATAGGTAATTAGCTTCCAGTAGAGATGCAAAAAGATTCCTGCAATAGTTACCTGTACCCCAATTAGATGCTTCTTGTATGCAATCAATATATTCTTTGTCATCATCCAGTAAACCCCTTACAAAGCAAGCTTCCTTGAATGTTGAGTACTCAGTGCCTTCAACAGTTCTGATGTCCTCAAAGCATGTTGGACCTTTGACTACATTAAGAAGAACTCTCATGTAAAAAGGTTCACCTGAAGTTACAAGGACTCTATGTATCCTGCCAATACTTGATCCTTTTTTCCTTGGAACCCAAACTTTTTCTTTTTTCTTCCATACGAACTTGGATGGAAAATTTATATAAGTAAGGTTTCTTGCTTCAGGATACAATGTGTTAGCTTCTATCCAACCCAAGAATTTCGACTGTTTGGTTGATGCTTTCATGGCGACATGTTCAACAGTCTGATCCTCATCATAAACTATACTCTGTTGCCCAGGCATATGGAAACTTAAACCCTCTACAGAATGTGATCTGTAATGGAGCTTAAAATTAAGCATTCGCCATGCAGCTTCACAACTAGAGAGATACCTACCCTCATACCAATCTCTGACTTCATCTTTTGGACCATTTTCATATTCTTCTCTGATTGGCTCCCCATTTCTCGTATATTTAAAAGAAACACGATCAGATCTTTATTCAAGTATTTGAATAAATACTTTATAGCCCCAGCTTGATTACACCATTCGACATTTATATGTGCATGGTATCTAAGAGTCAAGTACCAGTTGTAACCAACTACCCATATGTTATCAAATGTTGAACATTTTTTTTCGAAGGATCTCCCATCATCACGTCTCATATAATCAGGAAATCCATCTTCAGCTATGCTTGTAAAATTTTTAAATTTTTTGGGAAATCTCTTAGAACATTTTCCATCCACCATACATGGACTGTGAGGGAAATCATCACCGCAAGGTCCATGGATCATCAAATCAGTTACAATCTGATATAGGACTGGGTCATCGTCTTTGTCGGGTAGTTCCACACTTATGTATTTATTCATATCTTCTGCATTTGTTATTTTATCACCCCGATGTAGCCACACAACTATGTGTGCGTGTGGGAGACCTTTTTTCTGGTACTCAATAGTGTAAACACCTGCACAAATAAAATTTAAGAATTTGTGAGTAAACTGATATGCAATGTAATAATAAAATTTCATTTAATATGCGATCTTTGACGCCTGAATTTTAGATGTAAAAGTACAAATCATTGGGAATAATATGTTTACCTGCTTCTACACGACCAAATACACGCTTATCTTTAATGTCCTTCATCAGTCTATCAAGTTTCATGTTAAAAACCCTTGAAACAATATTAGGCCTATCTTCAGGCTTCAATCCCCTCTTTTTACAGTACCTAACAATTTCAGGCCACTTGTTGTTGCATATAAATGTTAGGAACACGTCTGGGTAGCCGAACACCTTCACTATTGTCATTGCATCAATATAGTTCTCCCGTTTCCATCTGTCGCGTCCAGTGAAAGAGGATGGCAATAAAATCCTCTGACCAATGTCTGATGCATCATTTTTGCCTGATTCGAGAGATCTTCTGATGTTTTCATATGTTTCACAACGTAGTTTTTTCTGATTTCTTCACAAAAAAGATACGACCAGCTTCAACTGCATTGTAACCATCAACTAAAAACTGTTGGAAACACCGCCATGCAAACAATAGCATGCTACCATCATCATTCCTTTCCATAATACGGAAGGCAGACCACTCTCTCATACTCATCTAATTACGGGGACCCTTGTACTCTTCTTCTTCATTTTCATTTTCCTCCTCCTCATCATCATCACTTTGATGATGATCATCATCAGAATCAATGTCTGGATCTCCAAGTTTTATATTGATTCTGAATTCGTCTTCACCATACGGAAAAATGATCGAGTACTGAAGTGCAAGGTATGAAGGGTGCAGCTCGTTTATTCTCAGCAATTCTCCATACCTATATTGAACAATAATGTCTCTTGTCTCAAATTCATTATCCTCATCTCCTGGAATTATAGCTGCTACCTCATCAACTATTGGAATGTTGTATCTTCTTGCATCCGTTTTTCTAGCACTAATAAGCGTAAGTTTCACTCTCTGTTGAAGAGTCTACCTGAACTGTGTCACGTACCTTTCTGTAAGTTTGTGGTAGGACATTGTGTTCATCTAATGTTTCCTTTATGTCACTAACAATTTGAGCATCAAGTGTCCTCAAACTATCTCCACTCTGACCAGAACTGCAGTTCATAAAATAAATAAAAATAAAACGATCATAACAACTATATATATAAGGAACATTTGGAATTATATTTAAATGGAACAGCATTTTTTCAAATATAGTAAGAGTTGTACCTTAGAGCACCTATTCTGTTATTGACTTCATTCTGAGTGTCATAAATATACAACTGAGAGAACTTAGGAATTGAATCACCTTCTGGGAGAAGACTACCCATTAAATGACTGTTGTGTCCCTGCATTTTGAATACATATGGAGCACGGCCATTTTTTATGGTACTGACTATTTTACCACCCATGGAGGTGAATGCAAACATATTATTGTAGGCTCGTATGTTCTCTAAAAAGTGTCTGCTTTTGCTGTCATTAGACATAAACAACTCCTTTAACTTTGAAGGTGCTTCTTTGAGTAAGGGTAGATGGATTGTGCCTTTTATGCAACATATTGAAAATGTGGGGAATGCTGTTCTCCTTCTTTTTTCAGTCCTCTCAGCATACCACATGTTTGACCCACAGAATTTACATACATAATCTGGATCACCCAGATCATCATAAGCTGCATGAACATTATTTGTTTAAAAAACTCTTTTATTGCGTTTAGAAATATACACAAACTCTTATGTAAGTATAAAATACCTGCGTTGATTATATTAACCTCGTTTTGTTTGACTTTGTACTTGCCAGGATGCAACACATTTTTCTTCAAATTCATTCCAGATTGTTGGCGCTTGCGTTTCAAACCTGTAAGATTGGTCTCTGATGTTGTTGTGTAAGGAGACAACAGTATATGAATGTTACAAATTCAGAGGTATGTCCTACGTGTCATTTTTTGATTATCTTTTCATATTTTAAAGTTGAATTATTATTTTCAGTTTTTAATCTGTGGACAACTTTTAATTGTTGCTGATACTGATGTTTATATATTTTCAACACAACACTAATAATAACCGATATGAAATGGATAATGACTGATCAGAATAAAGCATGTACCGTTAGAACTGTTTCTTTGCAGTTTTGAATTAGTATGAGCTTTTGAAATTGAATTATCTGTATTGGATATGTTGAAACCACCCATTCGAATGGTAGGCTTTGTTTGAACAATCTTCCCTCTTTTTTTATCCAACAATTCCTTCCTTTTCATTCTGGGATTCTCAGAAATAGATCTCCAAAATGAGGTTGAATCTGTACAAATAAATGAAATATATACATATGCGATTAAAATGCCACTAAAACTTATTAACACTAAACCCAAATTACGTACCTCTTGAAATTACACAATCATTTGAAACTGATTGTTGGTTCACATCTGCTATGAAAAACGGATAATGATTGTGGTGTGTAGGGATGCCGGAATGTCCACCTTTAACAACTTTTGCCTTTTTTATTGTTTAAAAGTTGAGTCTGAACCACCTACACTCCTTTGGAGTAAAATTTTGCCTATTATTGCGTAAAATCTGTTTGAAGCAACCATCTATAATAAATTTGTAAATCACCTTTCTCCTTTGATCGTTTATTATTTGTGTTCGCTTCTTGCTAGCTGCTTTTGCTTGAATCTTCTTTCTTTTCGCCTGTAAAATTTGTGATCGATTTTTTCTGGAAGCCTTTGCTGACATGTTGACCATTGTTGAATTGTTAAACTTCTGTGAATATGTCAATGTACATTTAGACGTTCTTGAACTTGTATCATATGGATGTTTTTAAGTATTGATCCTGTTTCAACTTTTACATCTTCAAGGAATCTCATTTAAATGATTATGCATCTTTATCATTGATTAGATAAATTTGATTGTGATATTGTATTTGTGATCTGATTTTTATCGTAATCTTAATTTTAAGGAAACGATTTCTATTAAATATTTATAAGTAAAAGTATTTAACTTACATAGAGTCTTATCTTTATTAACATATATACTTACAAATCAGTTTAAGTCATAGTAAAACATGTTGGTACAAAATATCGTTATTGGCCAAGAGAATAAAATAATTTCATAAAGCAATCATATATATGATGAGAAAAAGTTATTTAGTTCGCACCAGGCATTTAAAACAACTTTAAATATTTTGAAACAATTCAAAAAATCATGATCAAGCTAGATCTAGGGAATTGCTGAAATAGAAAAAGTTACATCATTCTTCCTGGGATGTACACTTTCGACATCCAGCATAAATTTAAGATGACTTCCTTTTGGGAACTGATTATCAAGCATCAGTGCGTTCTAATTCCCGATAAGCTTCAACTGGGACACCTTTTTACCATAATGCAGTGGATTGTATGATTTATGGAACTCCATATTATACATCATTGCATTAGTGTATATGACAGCCAAATTTTTGGTTAGGATACTTCTATGTCGTCTCCAGAATTCGCAGGGAACAATCTGTAAAAAGAAATGGAAAAAAAATAAGTAAAGTAAATATGATTAAGGTGACAGAAAGTAAAAGATATTATATATTACAATGGCTTTATGCTGGCAGTGGTTATCTCCTTTGGGAATCTCGAAGCAGTCATCTTTTGTATCAGTGACAGTAGGCTTTTGTTCAAATCCTTCTTTACTGGAAAAAATACATAGTTAATCGTATTTTTCCAGTATATGTGAAAACAACAAATTCAGAATGTTGTACCATGTCGGCATGGTCTTTTAAAAGCTTATCCCATTGATACCCACTTACAACCAATCTGGCTGCATTCTCATCAGGAGAATATGCTATTTGAATGATATATGTACGCTCCCCACAGACAACCGACCAGTTTGAAAAATAACCAAAGTTGTCTGCATGGTCTTCTATGATACAACTACTTAATCCAACTGGTATAACCTGTATGACCAAATTGAACAAGACATAAACAATATTTTTACCTTTCCATAACAGTCAAATTTCAAAAAAAATTATAAACAACATACCATTTGAACCTTGATATTGTTGATGTGATCCCATGACATATTTGGTGTTGGACTGTTGCTGAGAACATTATTTTTATCAAACACAAAAACATTCATAATCCCTAATTCCCTCACAATAAAGTAGAGTCCCTTATTGAGAACTAAATGGTGAGCCTTCACAAATTCATACTAATTGTTTCCACCAATCCTCATGTGTGTCCAATCTTTATTGACCAATCCACTGACTTTGTACTCGTTATTGTTACTGATCAATAAAATCTCTTTTGATCTATCGTCATCTTGAATAAGCAAAGTTGAAGGCAAAGGAATTTCCTACATCATTTGTTCATTGATGATAACCACCACAATAGTTTATTACATCTATAGTATAAGGAATACAAACTGATGCAAAAAAAAAAAAAAAACTATTATCAGGACTTATAAATTACCTGGAAGTAGGCAAACCCTAGTTCCACCCTCGCAAAACAATTGTTTGACATTGTTCCTTCTTGTCTATCAATTTTTCTTCAGAAACATAATTTAAGTTGCTGAAAGAATTTGTAAAGGGTGGCTTATGGTATTTTGAACAATGAATTTAAAGCCAGTAATATATGTACTTGGGAATATAAATTTGGTTAACCCTGATTTACAGGGATAACAATAAATAATAACGTATTTTGTGCTTATTCCATTGATAAAATTATCTTTTGTATTCACACTGTAAAGATTAACACAACTTTTTTTTTTCATTTAAAAGTGTTTGCATGGAATTTATACAATTTCAAACTCTGATGGTGACTTATATTAAGTTAAACCTTATCAGTGATTACATATTTTCAGGTTTAATTATTTTTGCCTCACAGTCCATATATTTGATTGAGTTTTCAAAATTTTAAAATACGGATTATTTAAATTTTAAATTGCGGATAAAGCTGTCTCATGAAATTTACCAAATACTCTTTGTTTTCAAATTTTAAGACTTAGAGAATGAACTTAACATTCAACATTCTCTAAAATAAAATTTAAAAACACACTGTAACTATCTAAGAATCTGAAGTGCTTAACAATCAAGACCAATCCTTGTATTGCATAAGGCAGAAATTGATTGAGATAAAAAAGCACCAAAACTGAAGTGCTTATAAACAAAAAATGTTAAAATCCATTAAAAGAAAGTTCTGTCTAGGGATAACAACTTCATACATCTGATGAAGTGCAGTTTTTATTTGGAAATTTAAATTCAAACGCAAATAAGATCATTACGATGGAATTTTCTTCAGATTTTCCTGACACACTTGTTCTGGTGGGATTTGACACTCTCAGGGTCCTGAGTAGATTTAGTCTTCTTTGGTGGGGGGCTATCATCAGTATCTTCCAGAGGAGTTCCATCATCAGCATTCTGGATATTAACATCCCCAGTACATGATACAGCAGTCTGCAAAAAAAGACATGTAAGTAAATGTATGTTTCAGTTATCTGGAATATATTTTGTAATATGTAGTCCATAACATATGTTTCATTTTGACGGATCTCCTTTGCAGTACTGTCATCTGTTTGGGTCATATTGAGCCCAAATTCAATACTGGTTTCTGCATCTGTTTCCTGCATTATTACAACAGAAAAAGAGTACATGTGATATGTGAGACATTCTACAATTTGCTTATTTTTTATTTTGCTGGTAAATAAAATTAATGTCAACAAAAGTGAATATTTAATGATAATTACCAGATCTTCAGATACATGTAGGTACTGCTTTATAATCGCAGCATCAGTAGTAACCCTAGTAATTGACATTTCACTGTCCCTGTTCCTTATATTAAAATGTGAAACATCAAGCTTGAACAAACACTTTTTTCCTTTAAGCTCATCTAACTTATTTGGGTAATAGACTCCTGGTTCCTGTAGTTTTGGTATTTTCAATCTGAACCTATTCATAATGATTATTAACCCTGTAAGTAAAAATGAAGACTGATACCTCTTCAAGGAGTTCAGATGCAGTCTTGTTAATTAAATTGTAAACTTGTCTGTCCCAAAAGGTTACTATACCACTGCCTGATCCATCAACAACAATTGCCTGTATTTTGAACTTTTCCATGGATTAACCAAATTAATATTAGATAGTAATTAAGTGTAAAATAATTTTTGAAATATATAGGCACATAAATGATCATTTCTGTGTGATGATAATTATCTTACTTTTGAGCAATTCCACTTCTTGCACTTCACATATTGCACAATAAGCACTACCGGCATTACTGGATGATCAGCCATCATTGCTGATATGACATCAACATTTCCATTCCACAGGGTGATCTTCAACCTGTCAGCCTTGCGTAAAAATTCATGATATAAAAAAACTTAATGACATACTGTTTGGATATGCATAATGATCATATTTTAAAAATAGATCTAAGAATGTACCTTTCATCCTCCAGGTCCACAAATATCCTCTTCTTCTCCCCATCAATGATCGGCTCACTAACACCAATAACATGTCCAATAACATCTAGATAAAACAAAAGTGTTAGAAGATTCACAGGTTTAATTATATCAAAACAGAAATTGTAATAATATATGGATGGAAAATATATACCAAAACAGAAATCAAAATTCGCAATGAAATTTGAAATCTCAGCGAAAGGAGTGAATTTAAACACATGGTTAGGAATATCCAAATCAACAACAGCATCCACAATATCTACAATGGTGTTAGGTTCAAACACGATTTTGTATTCGTGTTTTGAACAACGGTAACCACCAACAATGTTCAAAGCATGATCAAAACATGCTATTTGCAGAACACAGCCTTCTTTGAAGTACTTGATAAAAGTGTCCATAAAGCTTTTAGGGATGGTAGCCTGAATTTTTCCACCCTATATTCCAAAAAGAGATTAGTATACAGTGATCTAGTTGGTTTCTATACACTTCATAGTAGTTTAAGACTTAAAAGATCGAAATATATAATACCTGAGCATCAATGAATATGAGTTCAAGTGACTTCATTTCTTTCTGATCTGCCTTCATGTACTTCTTCCAGATTGACATGACACGAACTACGATTCTGAAGTGTGGACTTTTGGTACTTATCAAGCCGTTAATGTTTACAATATACCTCTAAGCAGCAGCCATTGAAAGGTGATGAAGAACATGATAGGTACCAAAGTCTGAAAGGGGTGATTCAGCGTTATTTGATGGTGGTTTACTGGTGGCTATAACTCGTGCCATATAAACATATTTATACAGGTATTTCATAGCCTTGATAAGCATGGTTGTTTGATAATCAATGGCAAGAAAATCTATTATATTTTGCAAAATAATATGATCGGATATGCGTTCAGAATACATGGATATATATGCATAATTTTGGGTGAAATTTGATTTATGATCTTGAGTATAAATGTTGATTGATTTCTGCTCTGAGTTTTACTGATGGTTATGATGAAAAATGAATTTGGACACCAACATAGCTTGATTCGTTAATGCTTGGTGATGGTAACTATAAAATTTTATCATCTTTTGTAGGGCTTTGAATCAGGGAGAGATAATTCGGATGCTCCTCAGTATAATTGTAGTTTTTTTTAAAAAAAAAATT
The DNA here is from genome assembly GCA_949775105.1 of Oldenlandia corymbosa var. corymbosa. NCBI lineage: Eukaryota > Viridiplantae > Streptophyta > Magnoliopsida > Gentianales > Rubiaceae > Oldenlandia > Oldenlandia corymbosa. The sequence continues at coordinate 7,917,159 of OX459123.1, forward strand.
TAAACTCCAATGTAACAGTTTAAAGGATGGGAAATCCTTAAACTGAGGAGTGTTAAAAGGGAACAGTTTGTATTCCTGGATTGTATATCCCTTAGATTGTGGAGGGTTTAACATGATTATGGTCTTTTTAATATTTTGGGGACTGTATTTTACCGGATTATTTTACATGTTTTACATATATATATCCGGTTTAAGGGACTGTATTTTCGAGGACTGTATTTTTTATACCCGGTTTAAGGGATGCCACGTGGCCTATTTTTTTGTGCAAAACATTGAGTTTTTTGGTTTAGGCAGGAAAAAAAATTATGTGAAGCTGACACGTGTCCTAAGTGTTTATTGCTTTCATGAAGTGTAAAGGGATTGAATAAACCAGCTCATATCAATTGACGAATCAATTTGGCCAGTGCAGGATATTACATTATTTTAAAAAACAAATAAAAAATCACTTCATCAATGTTAAAGAAAAAAAGTAAAAAGACAAGGGTGGAATGGAAAGAATCATGAACCAACAAATAATGTCCATGCATAGGAAACATTCAAAGAGTGAATTGAAAGCTCAATAAAATAAATAAAATAAAATAAAATTTGCATCATAGGATAGGAGGGCAGCCCAATAAGCAAAGTGGACTAAACTTCATTAAAGAGAGTTATAACGGACCCTTTAATTCCTTATTGTTTCAGAAACTTGAAAATTACAACAAAAATCGCCAAATGCCAAAAGCATTTGTCAAGAAGACTCATAGAGCCTATGGCTTGCCACGGCACAAGCGTGGTAACAAAAAATCATTAGAAACTAATAGAGATTAAACTAAACCCCGTGAATTATAACCTTAAGCTATTTTTGGCACTTTCTTGTGTCATTTCTTATCCACACCAAGGCTTTTTCTTCACACTTGTTTGATGTTCTCGGCATTGTTCTGGGCTCTACCTTGTAAGCATTCTTCCTTCCACAACAAAATTTTCAAAACAAGATGGTAAAGTTGCCTCCGGTCTATTTTTATCAATGCATAGAATTATCATGTCTTTGCAACGCCGCCAGTCACTCTGAGTGTCCCCAGGATCATACCAATCCGTCAAACGACCGTTAGATTTATCTTTACCATCTGATAAAACAAGCACCGCATTTTTTTTTGTAAAATGTAAATATATTGATATGCTACAAAAAGTAAAAATTATTCCATACAACAAGTGTATCCCCTTTTTTAGTGCAGCAACACACCCATTATACAGTAAAATATCATGAGCCCCCTAATTTTGTGGTAACTTTCTCAGTAAAATTATAATCTTGCCCTCTTTATGTCTCTGACGTGGTATAAAAACTGTATGGAAGATTTTCTCTACAAAAAGTTCATACTTACAACCAAATAACAACCGTTTTCTAACTACTTGTGCCATTTCTTATCCGCACCAAGGGTTTTTCTTCACACTTGTTTGATGCTCTCGGCATTGTTCGGGACTCCACCTTGTAATTATTCTCTCTTCAACAACAAAATTTTCTAGACAAAGTGGTGAAGTTACCTCCGTTCTACTTTTATCAATGCAAATAATTAACAATGTCTTTGCAATGCCACCAATCACTCTGAGTGTCCCCAGGATCATACCAAACTGTCAAACGAGCATTAGATTCACCCTTACCATTTGACAAAACAAGCACCGCATTTTTTGTACAATGTAAATATATTGATATGCTACAAAAAGTTCATACTTACAACTAAATAACTACAATTTTCTAACTACCACTCTGTACATCATCCCATTGAAAAAACCTATTCAAAATTCTTTTGTCCCTTGCAAAAATGTTCAATCTCTCACTGCAGTTCTTGTTTAATAAGCTTGAACACCACGTCAACAGTTCTCCTTTCCCCAGAAAATATTCTTCTATTTCTCTCCTCCCATATGTGATAGACGATAGCAACCATTGCAGCAAAATTGTATTCTTCTTCAATTTCTGCTGCTTCTAAATTTTCATCACTTGTATCCTCCACTGATTTTGCTCAATTGATAAGCCTTGTACAAATAACCAGTAACCAACTTCCCTCAATAGATTAGATGGAAATCTACTGTCAAAGAAAATGTGAGCTGAAGTTTCCTGCTCATTCTGACAAAAAGTACATTCCAGATCATCATTTAATATATTCGTTTTTGCTAGCCTGTCCCTAATGAGCAACCTGCTTTGGCAAAACACATAAGATGAAAGAATGTTTCGCAACAATAAATCTCTCCCATATGAACAAAACTGTAGGTTTTTCATCAACACTGCCAACCAGCTAACAGTACCCTGATGTAAGAGAGTATTTACCTGATGATGTGTGCTTCCGCCTTAGTCATTCAAATTCATCTTTCACTTTCTCATTGACATTCAACAGTCTCCTCTAGTGCCAGTTGAAACTCTGCTTAGGTTGCATCTTCCAGAAGTTCTACTGCTATATATACTGTTCATGGATCCACCAATTATCCTCTTTGGCTGTATTACACCAAATTTGCTTTATCAAAGTTGCTTCATTCCAGACTCGAACATCTCTTATATTAAGATCTCCTTCTTTATTTCTTTTGCGAACTTTGTCCAACTGACCAGAGTTTAACTTCTACTTGTTTCTTTAACGCTCAAAAGAAAACATTTGCATAATCTGTTTACTAGCTGAGTGACACCATGAGGTAAAATAAAGACAGAAACAAAAAATTATTCATTGCCATTAAGACCGAATTCACTAATTGCAGCTTTCCAGTGTAATTAAGATGTTTTGTACTTCATCATCTGGTTTTTGCAGCAATCTTCTGGATTAGCATCTCACAGTTAGCTTGATTCCATTCCCTTGGAGATATAGGAACCCCTAGATACATCATTAGAAATGTCTCCATTCTAAATCCTATTAATCTGCATAGATAGCCCTTCAAGTCTTCCGAAACTTCTCCTAAAAAAATTTCTGATTTAGCTTGATTAGCTACTAAACTAGTAGTATCAGAGAACCTTTTCAGTACCTCCAGAATTCTAGAACCATCCCAAATGTTGGTTAACTTCAGTCCTTTATATTGTGGTGGTATTGAAATTTCTTATCAGTAGTAGCTTCTATCTTGAGTCTTGTAAGATACTCCATTACCAACACAAACAACAAAGGCGACATGTGATCACCTTGCCCCTTTTTTTTTCCTGAAAAAAACACAATTTTTCTCATTTAAAGCAATGGAGAATGAGAGAGTCTTGAGACCTTCTAGCACTTTATGAGAAAAAGATATAAGGAATCCAAAACTATCTAGCATCTCCTCTATAAAACTCCACTCTACCGAATCATAAGCTTCTTTGACATCAATCTTTAAAAAACATCAGCCACTAATGTTCTTTCTACAGTGTTATTTAATCAAGTCCTGAGTAAATAAAATGTTGTAAAGGATTAATCTATTACTTACAAAGGCACCCTGATTTTTATCTACTAACTCTGTTAAAACAGAATTCAATATTTCACATATAATTTTTGAAATGCATTTATAGATCACATTGGAATAAGCAATGGGTCTATATTTAGCAGCATTTTGTGGGGCGTTATTCTTAGGTATAAGTACTAGAAGTGTCGAATTTAGCTACTTGACTAGTTGTCCATGCTCAAAAACTCCATCACGGCCTTGGTGACACCCTCCTTAATCACTGGTCATGCTCCCTTATAAAAATCACTCCTAGATCCATCCAAGCGTGGACTCTTGCAACTGTGGGTATCCAAAATTGCCTCTTTCACTTTATGAGGAACCACCTTCCTGATTAGACTCACTTGTTGCTTCCAGTCCAACACATATCCATTTCTATCTAAGCTCTTTGTTTGCCGCTATTCTAACCCTACTGGTTTTGAAAAAAGGATGATGAAGTGATCTCTAACAATTGGTCAACCAGTAACCACTTCTTCATCTTCCTTAGCATTTGAGGAAACCCTATTTCTCATAACCCTAATTCTCATTTTTCCATGAAAAAAAGAATTGTGTGAATCCTCCTATTTCACCCCTAACTCTTTTATCTTTTGTTGTGAGAAACTTTCATAAGCCTTACTGATTTGTAAATATTCTCTATACAACTCTCTTTCTTGGTTCAATAGTGTTCATCTACTCCATTTCCATTTATCATGTCCTTAACATTTTCCAGTGCTAATATGAGTCTCTCAATCTTATTCTGAATATCCAAAAATTGAGTTCTATTCAGGTTCTTCAAGATAGGTTTCAATCTTTTGACTTTAGTAAATACCTAACACATATAGGTTCCCTTCACGAGAGCAGTCCACGAGCCACTCACCAATTTTTAAAAAATCCTTTGAATGACACCATATATTAAAAACCTATATGGTTTAAGTCTATGGATTAATTCTCCTGTCATTTGTACAAGTAGAGGGGAATGATGTGATATTCCTTCCACCATAATAGTGATGGAAGAGTTAGGATACTCCATTACCCAGTACCCATTGACAAGGGTTTATCAATCTTAGAGCAAATTCTCCCAACTCCTATCTCTTTATTTGGCCATGTATATTTAAGACCCTATTGTTTCAAGTCTTCCAGTTCACACAAGTCTACGTACCTTTGCGACCCTAATATTTCATTAAGGTCACTTGATTCCCACTCACTCTTTCATCCATAGCCAATACATTGTTATAGTCCCCCATAGCTAACCAACTGTTACTAATACTCGAGGCCAGTATTATCTTGAATCTTTTCATCTTGACTATAAGACCCATAAATGGCACTATAGAAGAAACCCTGTTTGCTACTAACAAATTTTATCCAACAGTGAAAAAATCGATTTCCCTTCTGTATTATATTCACTTGTGTACATCATGGATTCCAGATCATCAATATTTTTCCCTTTTCCTTATTAATACTATCACCACACCATTCAAATCCTGGCCAATGTTTACTCATCATATCTACTAGTCTCCAATTAAGCTTCAACTAGGCTTATTAGTACGACATTATACATAGTACTAAGTCATCCAACTTATTTTTTCTTTAGAGGTCTATTTAAACCCTTAGTTTTCCAATGTAAAATGCTTATCATATAGATATACCTGGATCAATAGGGTTCTGACACCTAGCATTGCCCTTCTGCAACTCCATTTCTCCCGTCTCTAGTTGCAAATGCTCTTATGCATTCTTGCCACTTATTCCTTCTTCATCATCTATTCCAGTAAGCACAGTAAAACCATTAGATACTTCAATCTGTTTTTCTCTAACTAGAGATCGTATGACATCCTTCTGAACTTTGCCACTGATTATCTCGTCATTCTCCTGCACTGTGTTCTTCTCATCTATAGTTTTTTTCATTCTTGTTTACCCACACTCATATTCCAGAAATAAAAAACAATGACATTTCATGCAAAATGGAAGAGTTCCTTTGTTTTCGTAGCGAATTAATTCAAGAACATATTCAAAAAAATTTTGCACACGATAATTAAATCTAGACCGTCAAAAAAACACTAATCTTCGTTTGACTTATGATGAGTCAAGTGAAGAAAAATTAAGCCGATTTATTTCTGGTTCGAAGACCAGTAGGTCTAGCAATCAACTTGTCGGTTCTTTCAAACTGTTTCTCATTATTCAGAAAAGGTAACATTCCATTCAAACACCTTGTTCTTTTTTCCCTGTTCTTCTTAATCTTTCTTATCATCATCATTAATCATGGCTTTCTTCCTATAGTCTTCCTTTCCAAGGCTGAAGTTTTTACAATGCTTGCACTGCTTTGGTCTCCATTGGTAATTCACCCCTTGTTCCGCTAACCTCCACATCCAACAGTACATGTGCAAAGCTACTTTATCTCTCTCAACTATAAAAGCATTAGTTGCAATAGGTTGTCCTAAAGTACTTGCAATATGGTTTAAAGTTGGCGGATTCCAAAACTTGAGTTCAAGTCTAGGTAACTGAATCCATACTGAAACATGCTTAACTTCTTTGTTGTTTGACCCCTTCTGCACCTTCCACGGTTTGACAATTACTAGGTTAGAACCCAGATAGTTGATCGGCTCTGCTAAAGCTTCATTCATGGTTTCCATCTTCTTGAACCGAATTACAAATATGCCCGTAGGAAGTAATAGTATCTTATCTATGTTCTAGTGCTTCCAAATTTTTTTATAATAGATGTCCATCACTTTGAATAGTGGATTAATCCCTAGCACAAAATTGATCACAAAAGATCTCCAGTATTTCAGTCCGGTTGAACATCAAACTTTTGAACAGCTGCAACCATTAATCCACCATGTTCCCCTGGCTCCAGAAATTCCAGTGGCATACCTCCCCTTCGTAGCTTCTTAACATCAAACGGTTCCGAACTTGACATCTTTTCTTGCTTCTCACCGTCATTTGCCGCAGACTATTTTAATTTTCTAGCGGTTTGATGCCAAGATCTGGCTCAACTTTAATGCTTGACCCCTCAAATCCTTTTCTATAATGGAATTAACGCAATTTTTACCGGACTTCAGGCGATCTGTCTCAATCCCAATCTTAGATGAACTTTTTCGAATTGTAGATCTCTCTTTTCTTCAACAATTCTCCTCAAAATCTTTGGTGAAATAGATAGGAACTCATTTGCCTTTTCAATTACAGGTTCTTTTTTTTACTCTCTTATCCTTAGTTTTCTTCTTAGCCATGGCTTGCGCACATTAGCAATTACTCCCTTCGGTCCTTAAAATAAGGCTTTTTTATTTGTCCTAAGTTTTACATACTACATATTTTTAATTAACGAAAAAAACCTTAAAAATATTTCATAACAATCAAGAGAACACAACGAATACAAAAATATATTTTTAAAAATTTTTCATCAATAAAAAATGCATACTAGGTGAAGCTTAGGACAAAATCAAATTTATGTTAAGGACCAGAGGGCATATTCCTTAATATGCGTTGAGAGAAGGAGAACGATTAGGTCCGTCCATTTTGGTCAAAATAATTTATAAACCTCATTATAGCAAAAACATACTTTTAACCTAAAATTCCAAGCGTCAAATCCCTTTTACCCTATTAAAGCAGAATACAGGATGTTGATGTGGCAACTTCTTATTAAAACTTTTTGGCTCCAAATGCACCATATTGCATTGACCATTCTGCCACGTGTTATCCCCTTTTTAAAAGAAAAAAAATCTTATCCCAAGAAATAAAGCTACTTTACAAAAATAACTACACAATTTTAACTCCTAACATTTATCATCTATCAATCAAATTAAAATAGCATTTAAATTTGTCCATAAACTTATCCCCTTTATTATTCCACATTCTTTTGTATGATTTCTACATCGTTGTACTTTTTAATATTTTTTTCCTTTGGCAGATGATTTTTTATTTTTTTTATTTTTGACTAAAAAAAGGAAAAAAAAAACCAAATGTGTAGCTATTTTATTTTTTCCAAATCAAGAATTTATTTATCTATTAACACAAATTTAAAGTAGAGGGCGCCCGGGCATCTGCCTGGGCCAAGCATCTAGTTATCTTTAATTTCAGCCCAAAAAACAAATGTCAAGGTATCCTTCAAAGTTTTCCACCCAAAATCTTAACCCGTGTGGTTTTGATCATCCTCGACTCCATCTCCTAATGCCCCCTTATTTTTAGCAATAAACCAAAACTGATCAGTTAAAACAAACGTGATTGAAAACTGTTCTTTATTATCTAAATTGAACCCCCAACTCTGGTTCCAAAACTGTCTTCCCCTTTTCCTTCAAACTAATCTGTTGCAAATTGTCGCACGAATGTAAATTATTTTCAACATTACTACTAATTTTTCATTATTGTGCAGACTCACGGCCGCAAGGCACGCAACACTATGAAGAGATAAACGGAGTCAATTCTTTGAAATCATCATAGAACCAAATGACATTTTTTTTTTTTGGGTCGGACAGCTATCCAGTTGACAGATGCATATTTCAAAAAATTCAGGGGAACTCAAAATTTCTTCTCTCATGTCAGATGCTCAATTTGAAACCCACTGTCGGCTAAATTTGATTGAGGCAGTTGCAGCAAGAACTATTAAGTTTGAAAAGTTCTAGAATACCTACAGTAAATTCGAAAGCAGGAATGACACAATGAATTTTTTCTCATTTTTTAGTTAATTAATATATCCACTCTATTCTTTCAATTGGCCACGACTTCGAATAAAACTCCGATGGCCCTCGGTGTTATTGCCGACGACACTCAAAGCCAATGCAACAACTGACAAAGAGTGGTGAATCAATGAGTTACATCAACAACAACTTTGGTAATGTTTTTCGAAGGACCTTCTGGATTTTAGTGCTGAAATCCATCAGTCCCTTATTATCAATTTCATTGTTAAGATGAATATGCTAATGTTTTCTCAGGAATATATAGATACGAGTAAGCGCATGGGTTTATGTTTCAAAAATACTTCTGAAGTAGTAATATGTTGTTATACAACTCAATTCCTATTTGTTATTTGGATCCAGTTCCTATTAATTGTCATATAATTCATAATGCCAAAGTTCCTCCTTTGTTGAATTGTTGTCAAAATTGCAGCTTCTGTGATTGGAAGGACAACCCTTCCAAAAAGGATTATCACGGAAGGTGCAGATTCTCTTAAAATAATAGTAAAAGAAAAGGAAATGTTTGGATTGCACATACTGTAGATTGGCAAAATTTCAATTCAGAACACTTGTAAAAGGATATATGCTTGCTGCAATTCAATTCATATTTTATCTCTTAGGTTTTTATCTTATTGAATCACTTCCCTTTCCTGTAATTATCTGTTCATAGTTATAGTCTGTGACACATAAGCTTTTTCGAGGTCTTTTATGTCAAAAGATACTAAATTATTTTTTTAATTATTATTAATCAAACGTCCTAATCTTTTTTCTCTTAGTTTAATGTTTTTTCATTGCCTTTTATGATCAATATATATGAGAAATATAGTTTCTAACTTGTTTCTTAATATCAAATGTAAGTGTCTACAATCATTGTATAATAATAATAATACCTGTATAATAAAACAATTTATGTTGATTTGATAAAATACTCAATTAATTTTTATTTGTCTTATTAAAAATGATTAAGATAGAAGAAAAAAATTATTCAATAATTATGTACCTGTGCGAATGCACAGGTCGAGAACCTAGTTATATAACAATTGTTATATAGTGGACCATCGAGAACCTAGTTATATAACAATTGTTATATAGTGGACCATGGTTCATATTGCACTATGAACTATTTGTTTAAACACGCGCTACTTTTAGCTATTTTTTAGGAAATAAATATATAACCAATTTTTGTTGCCAAGCGCTAAGATTTTGGGAGAAAAATTAGGAAATTTGTATTAATCCTTATAGTATTTAATCCAAACCATCTTTTCCCTATGATTAATATATACATGAAAGAATCAAAATTTAACATAAATACTTCTCATCTTTCACTGTATCCCCTTATCCGAGTAAAATTCTCCTCGCCGATGAAGAATCGTAGTTGCTGAATCATCAATACTGCAGCCATCACCATGCTGAACCGTGCTGAAAAGAAAAGGAATATCACAAAAAAAGGTTCTTATTTTCCATTTATTTCAATTTATTGCTTAAATTTCATATATTGATATTAATTTTTCCATGAATATTGTTCGGATGACAATGCATGTTGTTCTTTTTTTGTATACGTTTGACAGATACTAAATCTCAATGAATACATTGAAGTTCATAAATAATGAATTATTCATAAATGTTTTTTAATGCAGTCTAATTAAGTCATCAATTCCTAAATAACTGTTATTATTGTTGTTGAAATCATTAAAAAAAAAGAAGGGTTTTTATTTTTAGTTTTATAATTTTTTCTTTTATTTTTACCTTAATTTTAGTAATTTGTTCAATCTTAATACCAAACTTCGAGCTATATTCTAAAGTTCATACATGAAAACGATATGTTTAAACTATTATTACCTTTTGTGCATAATCGTATTTTAATAATTTTCTCAATCTTGATAACAAATTTTTGATATGTTGAAGTTCATACAGTTAAATAAAAAAGTTCATACTATCATTATATTTTGTTCATTATTTTTTTTTTCTCTTATAGGAGTTTATCATATTTGTGAATCTTAATTTTCATATTTCGTTTTTCTAACTATTTGAATAGTTTTCGCTTGGTGTGTTCACTTTCTAATTACAATATTTAATTCTTATAAAAGTTTTGTTTCACTTAATTGAATGAGGTCTTGTAACTGATTATTGGCCCAAAGATATCTAGAAACATTTTTATTATTGATGTTATTGTAATTCTTCGTGTTCATAAGCAACATGTTCATACAACTTCTATCTTTTCTTTCCCACCATGTTCATACATCCATGATGTAAAGTTCATACATTTATCATTATACTAAATTTTTTTTCATACATTATTAACCCATTGTTCATACATTTTTTAGTTGTTGTTCGTAATATGATGAATTATTAAGAGCAGATAAATGCTAAGCGGGTTTCATGTTTATATGCCTAATCAAAATCTAAATTTTATAGCAAGTATTGTTTATACTATATATGGATAGTGTTCATATATATTAGTTTTGATGTTATAATTTTATTTTTTTTATTACTTGTAATAGGTTATACCCGGTGAAGGAGTCATAGAGGAGAAAAAAAAAGAGGATAGATTAGTAGAAGGAAACAATGAGACTGAGAAGGTGTTAATCATGATGTAGGTGGCTGAGAAGGTGGATTTGTACGAATTTTAAATGGAAGATTCTCATCACAAAGATGATGAGAGAGAATATTTAAGTGTTCTGATTAAATAAATATGAGTAAAAATAAAATTTAAAATAGTAAAAAAAAAAAGAATATCACTTGTCTTTATCAGTTTCCTCTCTTTCTCTCTCTCACTTGTCTGAATTAGCAGTTGAAAATGGTGACCGGCGCCGCCAAATTCCTACTCTCCGCCGGCGCTGACCACGCTGCTCTCTGTCTCAGTTCCGCTCAAAGCAACGCATTCCTCTCTTCATCTTCTCCATCATCGTCAGCTTCTCTGCAGCCGAACAGACTTCAATTCGTCGTCGTTAATGTCAGCAGCAACTTCCCAAACCCTCGCTCGCTCAGGCTTTGCTCCGCCGCCATGTCTTCCTCCTTGAGCGAAGTGAAGTCTTCCTCAATTCCTTTTCTTGACCGTAAGGAGACCGACATCCTTCACTTCGTCAAGTACCACGGCCTCGGAAATGACTTCATTTTGGTACAATGGTTTTCATTCAATTTAATTTGTATTATTTTCTTGGCTTAATATCGATTGCATAGAATCTGAATTATTGTTGCTATTGTCTCTTTTTTTTTTTTGGTGTGTGATTGTTGAGTAGGTTGATAATCGAGATTCTACTGTGCCCAAAATCACTTCAGAGCAAGCGGTTAAATTGTGCGACCGTAACTTTGGGATTGGTGCAGATGGAGTCATATTTGCGTTGCCAGGAATCAATGGGACTGACTATACTATGAGGATTTTCAATTCGGATGGTAGTGAGCCGGAGGTGACTTCATTCTTCTTCATTTTTTCAAAATGCTTTTCTCTGTTTCTGGTCTGATTTTGTTTCTCCGGGTTTATCTTCATTCAGATTTTAGGCTCAAAATGGAGGAATCAGAAAAAAACATTAGTGGGGTCATGATGCATACGGACAAGTTTCATTTACACTTATGATTTTCAGTTTCTCATTCCAATTTTCATGCCCACTGAATCTTCGTATAAAGAATCAAATCTTGTTCTTTAGGTTAAATAGAACAGACTCAAATCATTTTTGGAAAGATCTTCTGTTATCCAAAGAACATAAGCTTGAAGTGAAAAGCAAATACTACTTCCTTATGATCTGTTACATTTCATTAAGAAATAAAACTATGCATAGTTTTATTTCATTAAGAAATAAAACTATGCACAACTTCATACGAGTTTTACCCTCTGTTCACATGCCTTTTTTGTGGTTTGTTGGGTTCAAACTAATGAACCATTTGGAGTGTGAAGAATTATGTAATACCAAGATGTCTAAAGTGATCACCCTCATAGTAGCAGTTCACCTAGTTTCCTGCTTATCTTTGCAGAAAATGATTGGATGGATTTGCACTGGTAGTGTTGCTCCAACCCTCTAGAAGATTATTTATCTCTACTGTTGGGTAGATGGAACAGAACACAGTAACCATTATAACTACGGAAAGAAGAAATTTGTGCACTACATTTTAGTGTTATAATGATCCTACATGATGCACTGATTTGGTTTCTCGTATTGTTGATGGCTCACTTTTGGCCTTTTGATTGCATACTCTTCTAGTTTGATGCTTTGACATGTGGTGGGATCCCTTTCTCACAGGGAATTTTGTTCCTTGTAGATGTGTGGCAATGGGATCAGATGCTTAGCAAGATTTATTTCTGAGCTTGAAAATTCTCAAGGCAAGCAAAGGTGTGGTTCTTATTTTATTGTAAGGATAAAGGATATGCTTGTCACATCTCTGATTTATTTCGTTTACAGTCATTGTCGTATTAGTATGGTAATGGTAATGCTGCATAATTGGTGTGCTAAACTGATTGTTAATGTTTGGCAAGCTTTTCGCTACCCTTTGGAACTTCTTTCGGTGGAGGTAGCCACAAAGAATACATTTTTGCCATTGTTGAGTGCTACATCATTATAGAGATCAATCTATTGGATGCATTTTCTTTTCAAGATTTTTTTATGGTTTTCTTATTTAATTATGGAATCATCAATTCATCACATTACTTCAGTCTCAGCTTTTGTTTTGTTTTGATAGTTCTGACTTTTGGGACGGAATTCTAGTAGCATGGTTTTGGCCTTTCATGCGTAGCCTACTACATGAAACACTGCTACATTTCTTCAGTCTTGCAAACATAACTTCCTCATCCTTCAGGGAGTTTGGTGACCCTTTTTTTGTTGGGTGTTGTTTTACCCTAAGCTTGAATTTTGATCTCCCAAATATTTGATTGGCATTGAAGTTACAAAATGACGTGGATAATAATGTAGTATTTCCCTCACATCTTCATTTAATTTGTCTACATGGGGTATTTCCTTTCTTTTTGTTGTGTGGGTGTATGTGTATTTTGACATCTTCTTTCTTTGGCAGTTACACTATACATACTGGTGCAGGTCTAATTATTCCTGAAATTCAAGAAGATGGTCAGGTATGTAATATCACTTGGCACCCAGTTTTTATATCGTGCCTTTTGGTTCATGCATTTTGGAATTCAAAAATGTATCAAACTTGAGGTATATTATTATCTTTGTAACTTTAAAAGCCTGCTTGTTTTCTCAATTCAGGTTAGAGTTGACATGGGCGAGCCAATTTTGAAGGCACCAGATGTCCCGACAAGGTTGGTGCCAAATAAGGATCAATCAGTTGTGAAATCTAAATTGGACGTGGATGGAGTATCTTGGAGTGCAACATGTGTTAGCATGGGAAATCCTCACTGTGTTGTTTTCGGTACGGATTTAAGTGAGGTATATTATCTCTTTTATGACTTATATTAAGGTTTCAATCTTTTAATATAACTTTGCTGGCTAGACTAGTGTCGGTCTTGGTTAATAGAAAGCAAAGAATATTTCGATAAATTGTTCTCCAGGACAGTATGAAGTTGGAATTGCGTAAACATGAACCAGCAAATTTGCTAATTATAAAAGCGACTCTTTATCTTTATTCGATTCTCAACTTCAGTGGTTTTAAAGCAGTAGCAGTTTTCTCTATCATCATCTTACACACATCTCTATTTGTGTACCAAACAGAATCTGGAAGTTGATGAATTGAACCTGGGAGAAATAGGTCCAAAGTTTGAACATCACTTTATGTTCCCGGCCCGAACCAACACAGGTCGGTGCTATTGCTAAATTTCCATTATACTTGGATCCTTATAATCTCATGGACTAGTCACTTTCATTTGCATGTATTAGGAAATCGTGTAACTGAAGGTTTTGCAGTTCATGAGAATTTTTATCTCTTTCAGCTTCTTGAATTTGTTATTATTTTCTTTGTTTTGACTGTGGTTTTAGAATGAGCCGTGGCTATTATCGAGTTCGCACTGATTGGAGTCTCATCCTTTTGTTTTGGATTGCAGAGTTTGTGCAAGTGTTTTCTCCTACGCACCTTAAAATGCGTGTTTGGGAGCGTGGCGCTGGTTAGTTTTTTGCTTTCACTTAGAGAATTACATGCTCAGCTGGTCATTTTTCTTTTTCTTCGTTTTTGGGATTAAAAGCAAACTTCAGGGGTAGCCCTAGTTTTTACAGCTCTGACTAACAGCTTCGTTCTCTAATATCATTACGTCAATGAAGCTCGGCTGCCCAAGGCAACATTAAAAAAAAAACATAAAGAAAGATAGTAAACTTGCTGTGATTGAATAGTAAACTTGCTATGTCGGGGGGGGGGGGGTTTTATTTTTAAATTAGGAGTAAACTTGCATCATCTGTTACATGTTTGCTGTGATTGAATCCAAAGCTTCCAAATGTCCAGTTGTTCTGAAGTTTGAGGTTTGCTTCTTTAGGGGCTACTCTAGCTTGTGGGACCGGTGCTTGTGCAGTAGTTGTCGCGGCAGTGCTTGAAGGTCGTGCAGGGAGGGTAAGAAATCTGGTCCCAATTGTCATGCGGGCTGATACATAAATCTTGTTAAATATTTCCATTTAATCTTGATAAATTCATTTTTTATTGTTCAGGCCTGCAGGGTGGATTTACCTGGAGGACCATTGCAAATTGAGTGGAGAGAAGAAAATAACCATGTCTACATGACTGGCCCCGCAGAGGTGGTGTTCTACGGCTCAGTTCCCCTGTAACCTTTACTTGTTTACAACATTTTAAGACACGCTCCCTTTATAAGGCTTTGGATTCAGATGGTAGAAGACTTTTATTCCAAAAGATACACTATTCCTAGAACTAGGTTGCGTGCTCGACATTTCTCGATTGCTGCAGCCTTTATATGTAAAATGTGACCTTGACGACCAAGGAAAGTGAAACCTAGTATTAAACAAGAATCTTCCATTAAAATTATTTTTGATAAGGTAATCCCTTTTACCCTATTAAAGCAGAATACATGATGTTGATGTGACAATTTTTTTTAAAAAAAATTTTGGCTCCAAATGCACTATATTGCTTTAACCATTCTGGCACGTGTCATCCTTTTTTAATAGAAAAAAAAAACTTCTTATCTGGAAAAACAAAAGCTAATTTACAAAAATAGCTACACAATTTTAACTCCTAGCACTTATCATTTATCAATCAAATTAAGATACCATTTAAATTTGTCCATAAACTTATCTCTTTTATTACTCCACATTCTTTTGTATGATTTCTGCATCGGTGTACTTTTCAATATTTTTTCTCCTTTTGCAGATGATTTTTTTTTATTTTTATTTTTGGCTAAAAACGAGAAAAAATAAATGTGTAGCTATTTTATTTTTTCCAAATCAAAAATTCATTTATCTATTAACACAAAATTAAAGTAGAGGAGGTGCCCGGACATCTGCCTGGCCAAGCATCTAGTTAAAATTATTGAAAGTTCACAAGAAGAATATACTTTGGGGTTTTCCATCCCAAGGCTCTTAATCTTCCACACGGATTCTTGCGCGCCGTCTGAACTCTGAACACATTCAATATTTCTCAGCTCGTACCAGTAGACACAAAACTCAAAAGATGTAAATTACATCCACGTGGAACCGAATTCGACACAGTTTGGTGAGCGCAGTTTTAACAGCTTCCATATCGACTCTGGCCCTTCTTTTATTGGATGCCTCGCACCCTCTATAACCGTCCTCTCAAGAAATGTTCCATGCTGCAAAATGTATCCTTATCTACTGCAGGTTCAGTTTCATCCCCTAAAGATTTCTTATTCAAATTTGTCTAGGATTTTAAGTTACACATGAGGTTCATTCTCCGGGGGATCTTTAAAGACCACCACTATTGAGCTGCACAAACAAAGGGATGCAATGGCATTAAACTCCGTAATCTATTTCTTCCGCAAACAAAAAAAAATAAAGCAACATTTTGATATAATTCCTCCGTCTCAAAAAATAGTCTATATCGATCTTTTAAATTAGTACTGGAACTAGTACAAATCTCTAAACTCAATATGAATTACTTTTTTTGGAACAGAGGCAGTACTCTGTTATGGAGGATGTTTCACCCAGTAAATGGATGAGCTCAAAGACGGGACTAGCTAAGAAGCAAAAAGAAATTAGCGATCACATTCAAAACCGAATTACATTTTTGGCGGTATAGTTATTGTATCTGGCTATGAACTCAACACAAGTTCACTTGACTAGTTGATTAACTCTAGCAATGAGATCTATGACGGAGTCCTCTGCATAATCTTCCATGCTTTTCTGGAGTCCAATTTACTTACAAATCCTTCCAAAAAAATATAAAATTAACACAAGAAACTACTATTAAGAATATTAAACTGCCAAAGAAAAATGAACTTGGGTTTTCAACACCAATGCTCTTAAACTTGACAAGCTCTTGCATTATGAAATAAAACCAGCTCAACTGAAGATATAGTATGCCACACTTGATTTAGCATCAGTTGAAAGTAATGCACCAGATGCATGAGATCCTGCAGGGTTTTTTTTTTGTTTTTTGCCAATTGGATTGAAAGATATCAAACAGACAAGTTCTTAGCTTCAAACGAGCTCGAGCTCAAATTTCGGTGAGCGCCGTCTGAGCTTTGTTAACGGCTTCCACATCAACGCTGGCCATTCCTCTAAGCTATCGCTTGAACGCTCTATAATCATCCTCTTAAGTACTCCTCCATGCTGTAAAAAGTATCTAACTAGTTCACGCTCAGGTTCATCCCCCTTGAAGTTTCTTATTCTGATTTCTCTAAGATTTTGAGTTAAACACAGTGGTTCATTCTCCAAAGGAGCTAAAATAGCTCTATCGGGCTGCACAAACAAAGGAATTGTACAATGGTATAAAATTTTACAGTAACCATGTCTTCAACTATAAAAAAAAAAAAACAAAGCAATCATTTTGATATGCATTTTAATTCGATACATATGACTTTTCTAGGACTGAAGCATATTAGTACTCATACCATGTAGCAATCAAGCTCTTCTAGAACCGGCGATCGTTGAAGTAGAATCCACATTATGTCTTCAGTTGCAGACAGCTCTAAACGGATCAAATGTGGAAACGTAGGCAAGGAATCGGCATGCCTGATGAAACACTACACAAAACACCAGAAAAAAAGGTAGTAATTTTGAATACAGCATCATTTGGACTGTGGGCCAACTAGAAACTGCAGAATTGTGAAAGTTTACCATAAGAAAGATCTCAGATAAGTGAAGCTCTTTGATTTCCTTGAACTCGCGCAAAAATTCAAAATACCATTGACTTCCAGGGGCTAATGGAGGGAAATAGCTAGAAAACTTTGCCGACACCAGAGATCCACAGTTGACCAAATGGAATTGAATGTCTGGTGTCAGACAACTTACAAGACCACAATAGATATGCTGAAGTTGTGGAGCATGAATGTCAATCCTAAACTCTTTTTCATATCCAATGGTTAAACCTATCCTTTTCAATGTGGGCAGAGAGATTCCAATGACTGCGATATCAGGGAATGTAATTTCAATCAATTCCAATTCCTCAAGCAGGGGACACCCTTCATCAGCAATTTTCAAACTGTTGGAATCAAACTGAATATCGCAACGGTATAAGTGGAGTACCTTGAGTTTAGGCAGGCTGACAGATTTCGGAACCTTCAAAACAATGTTCTTCCCACATAGTATTAACACTCGTATCGTTTCCGATGTAAAAATCCTTGTTGGCGGACGCAACGGAACACTGCTGTTTACTTCAATTTCAAGGATTTGGATGCTACAAAACAGTAATGTAGTAAGCCATGACGACCATAAACCACTCATCCAATCCTCCGTCATCGTCGGGCATTTCAATCGGAACTCGGTTATGGGGGTTCTACTTCTACTCTACGCAACTCTCCTATTCAGAAAGGCAAAGAAATTCCAACTCTTTCGCTCCGAAACAGTACTAAATCCAAATCCCTGATCAATTTCGATTTTGGGGACATCTAGAAAAAGGTGCTTCCAATTGGTTGACAGAAGGGATGTCCTAGCTGCATATTTCGTCGGCATGAAAGAGAGAATGTGACATAGGACGGAGTCAGGAAGAGAGCTGAGTCTATCTTTCTGCTCCTTTGTGATCTTTTCCTTTAAGGAACCGATTTCATGGCCGATTTGGGTTGATCAAAAGGGGTTGCGTTAGCTCTCTACTTCTAAATTCTAATCAGCCCGTCAGTTCAGAAAACTTTCTAACTCATGATTCCGCGCGGAGATTTCAGCAGGCACTTGTAGTTGCTGAGGAAAATCCGATGAAACTCGGTAGTGGTGGCGGCCGCGCGGCGATGGTGGTGGGTGACGTCAGGGTGCCAAATTACCGTGATTCAATTCCCGGCAAAGATCCTCAAACTGAGAGTTTGCTTTTATATATAGAGAGTCTGCTCACCTATTTATTTTACAAAATTGTCCTAACAAGAATAAGATATTTTTAATTGAATTCTAATAATATAATAAAGATGACAAATCGGCAACGACTTGACTGTAACCTCGATTCCAAGGTAACTGTGAACCGTAAAACAAACCCACAACTCTGTACCAGTAATCGTACAATAGCCTATATTCACAATGAATTCACCAAGCCGCGAACATTGAGGACCATGTATCAATCCTCTTGCAGCCACCATTCCCGTATTGCGAATTTGCGATCAAAAGTACCGTCAGTATTCACCTTCACTGATAGTAACCAAACTTCTTACCACAAGCCTAATATGGAAGATTACGATTAGGAAGTTCAAGAGTCTCCTGTTTCATATCAAATTCATAAAGATGATTCTTTGAAGCATGTGTTTGGCCCAATTACATGTTCAAGATGGAAGAAACGGCAAGAAATATTGGCACTTTTGATTAAGACAAGTGTCTCACAATAGTCATGCAATACAATTTGCTACCGAGCCCAATTCTGTGCTTCTCTTGAAGATTATGGACCAAGGGCTACCCGTACATGTTGTTGACCTGTGGTATTGATCACGACCTTTGTATTGGGTCCAAGAAATGTCGTCCAAGGAGAAAATCATTCAACACTCCAGAAGTCAAATCTGGTCAAAAAATGGTTTGCTATTAATTCAAGTCTTGAAAGCAATAAAAACATTCAACAAATCTGGTCAAATTCATGCACCCAAAGGAGTCAAATTAAGCCTAGAAGACCACAAAGTCAAATTGTTGCTTTCCATGAAATCTTGAAGGCCATAAAATCAAGTCTTGAAGATCACCAAGTCAATATTGAAGACCATGAAGTCAAATATGAATTTATGGAAGAATAAATTCATATATAACCAAAAGTCACTACTTTCAATCCCTTAGACTTTATTTTTAGCTATTCCTACTACTATAAATAGAGTTGTACCTTTTAGATCCGGGTTGAATTACTTGGAAGCTTTCCAGAAATCTTTTTAAGGTGTGATTCAAAGGTAGTGAGTTTAATATACCCATTGTTGTTGTGTTCACTAAGATTAGAAGCTTGGCAGAACTAGATCATTCAAGAACGATCCTATCATTTCATGGGAATCATTGATAGACCCTTATCATTCACCCAACCATCAGATGGTCTCTCCTAACAAATACATTGAGACACCCAAGTTTCCCTGTTCCACCCAGAAGTTTGTTGAAAGACATCGCCACCTTGATTCTCAATAAGTGAGACTCTATCTGCCTCGCTCGCTAAAAAGCACAAGGCTACACATTTTTGAAAATTTTTTCATTTCTAGCTAGCCAGATCTTCCATAGTGCAACTCCAAATCTACACTACCATGATACAACATCAAGGCCAATATCATTGCTCAAATTATTTGTTAGCCACTACTTAAGAGGTGGTCTGAAAAAAGCATCTGATATGCTTATATTTTACCTATTTATTATAACCCTAATTTGTGATTTTTGCAATATATTTTGAGTACAAATATGCTATTTATGTGATTTTATCTTTAATTGTAGGAATTGTACTCAAATGAAGAATTGTTGAAGTTTTGAGCTAAAATCGAATTAAAAGCAACTCAATGGGAAAGAATTGAAGATTGGAGCAATTGATGGGGAAGAGATTAATGAGTTTAGAGAATTGGAGGGCCAATGATGCAATTTTAGAATGTTTAATTAAGTTTTTGGAAATTGGCCGAAGGTTACGATGAATGTGCGGCCGATTTGGGATTGGAATTGGATAAGAATTTTAATCCCGATATTAATTGGGAAACAAGTTTTCTTGTTCTTCAAGGAGTAGGGTTTAGCCAGAAACCTATAAAAAGAGGATTAGGGATTTATTTTTACAGGAGAACTGAACCGAAACTTGACCGAAAACCACCGAACCCTACACCTCCATCACCATCTTCTCCGCCTTCCTCATAACCGCCGCACGCACCAGCCACCGTCTCCACCAACGCAGCCAACAGCAGCAGCATCAACTCCGCCTTCCTGGTCACGCCGCACCACCGAAGCAGCTGAGCCCCACCTTCCATGACCACCCGCTGCTCCTCCTTCACCACGCAGCCATCATCCTTGACACAGCACCAACTTGAACTCCATCACCTTCGCCTCCCGCATCCACGCACCACCACACCATCCCAGCCCCAACTCCATGCAACAGCCTCCTCTGCCGCTGCAAAACACCACACCGCCGAGACCACATCACCGCCGCGCAGCACCACTAGTCCTTGAGCTTCAAGCCGCGAAGCGAGTAACAAATCCGGGGAGTTTTGGCGGGTTTTTGGCTTCATTCGGTTTTGAAGTTTTAATTTATTTAATTTATTTTTATTATGTCTCTAAATATTATTGAATTATTTTTAATAATGTTTAGTGGCTAAATTCTTTTAATCTAGGGCTTGGGTGTAGCCACCGAATTTATTTGGTTTATTTAGTTCATTATTATTTGATTTTTCCATTAATTAATATTTGTTATTCTTGTTTTAATTCGTGTAAGTAATTGGCCACTATTTGCATGTCTGAAGATACTAATTGAAGTAGCGAGAGTGGAAGATTAGTATTAGTTCGTAGGAATAATAAACTTAGGTTATAAGCTACGAGAGTAAGATTATAACCTTTGCAATATTTGATTCTTAATGGTCTTAATGTGCTTTTGTTAATCCCTATAGTCACGAGAGTAGTCATAGGGTTAATATAAGTAAGAGAATTATAACACGAGAGTGAATAGTTCTTAATTAGGTGAATCGTTGTAAGATTAATAGAAGTTAAAAGTCAGATATTTGTGAATTGAACTAAACCAAATATTCGGTAGGTGAACCCAATGTCCTAGGTTTTCTTTGTCTGATCATTTGAATTAATATTAATTGCTTTTATTTTATTTATTTATTTTAGTTTCGAATTTTATAAACCTGAGATCATCATTTATCTAGATAATAATAGGAGTAATTTATACCTGGTAATTAGTATTCCTTCTCTGTGGGATCGACCCTGCTTTCTGCTTTACTACTAGTAATTGTATTAAGTAGGTAATTATTATTTGACTAGTGTGACGACGGCTTGTCAGCATCTCTTAACTCAATCAGAATCATACATTCCATACCAATTTGATTCTTTGAATCCCTTATTAGAATTTTTATATATTTATCCGTTTTTTAATTATTATAATTATTACTAGATATACCATTGCACAGCTGAATTATCCAATAATTTCAATGAAACCCAATGCGTTTGTGCATTGTATGCATGAATCATTGAGTACAAATTCTAATATATTTTGAAGAGTTGTTAAAATGTATATAAAAAGTACTAATTTGGAAATTATCATTGGAAACCTTATATCTTTGTTTTTTTGTTCGTTTGGATATGATTTACAATCACACGCAAGAGAAACAATTTCATAAAAAATATTTACTTCGTCACTATATTTATCATATAATATGTACATACTAGGTCTCTTCTCATTTCATTTTATTTCACTTTTATCTTTTTTTTTTTCTTTTTTTCGATAAGATTTACAATCACATGCAAAAGAAACAATTTCATAAAAAATATTTACTTCGTCACTTTTTTTATCATATAAGTGTTCATATTAGGTCTCTTCTCATTTCATCGTATTTCAACGGGTTGTCAAATTTTTTTTTTTTTGAAAATTTAATGAATTATTATTAAGAGATGAAAACATCATAAAATATCTACTACCAAAGAAATATCACCTTAATGACCCCGTGAGCCATTTTGAATCAATTTTATGTATTTTCCCATTAACATTTACATCCGTACACAGAATGATACAATATATTATCAAATTCATGTCTAATCTTCTAAACTTTTAGTGCAGTTGAACCGTATTAAACAATAATAATTTAGCAGAGGATATTTTACTAACTTAGGCATTGACTTCATTCTTGCTACGAATTACGCCATTAGAAGGCAAAAAATTGAAATTTATAAAGAGGTATAGACTTCACATTTCAAAACCTCACAATAGTTGTTACAAAGAAATGGATTTTACAATGATAGACCATCATTTTTGTATGTCACATTGTTTTCCATTATGCCGAATTTAGTTACGAATAAAACTCTCCTTTCAATAGTTGTATTATGAAAATTTATCTTTTTCATAGAAGTTTGAATCTTATTTTCTTGAACCCATATTAAGAGATTTATAAGAGCATGTAAGTCATAACATGAAGCATCATTTCGTCTAATCATTTATTCTAATAAAGTTATACATGCTTACTTTTTCATAATAATTATCACGTCAATAGGAAAAAAAAATCATCTAGAACTTTAAGAATTGGGGCTTACAAAGGTTAATGATTCGAATTTTCAAACTGCAATTACTTTTTCATGGACTTACATCTTCGATGAAATTTAAAAAATCATAATTTAAACATAAATACCTACGTAAGTTGAGCAACTTTAAATTCATAAAGTTGTAATATGTAATACAAGTAATATGTAATCAAAAATTTGATGTCAACTATAATTTTAGTAGAGTTACCTTCCATGTTAATTTTGAAAACTATATGATATAGAAAATCACAAAATAAAGATTATTGGCTATTGAATTTATGAAAATCTACGCCGGGCACATCAAATAATAAGAACTATGTATAACTATTAATAAATTTCAGTCAGCATCGAATCAAATATTGTAGGAATCCCTGACTACAATTAACTATTGACTAATTTTTCAAGAAATTAATTTCTATGTTGATTTTCTAAAAACCTTACGATATGGAAGGCCACAAAGTTTGACGAATTGTGAAAATTTCACACAAAAATATATCTTGCAGCTATAGGCAAAAGTTGAAATTTCATTTCTTTCTTAACTTGAAAAATAATGTGAAAAATATGCATTTTTGATGCACAATGTGCAATCAACATTTAAAAAACAATGTAGAATGAGGTTAATAATAAATTATTTGACCCTTTTGGAAAATGCTCCCTCATTCGATTTCAATGGAAGTCAGTATTTTGCAATCAAAGAGCTTATTCCATTTTTATTTGGGGAGGGGGAGGGAAACTTGCGAGGAGGTGACACGTGTAATTTGTCGATTAAAATTATTTCTAGAGATTATTGTTTTGGTAGTACATCCAAATAAAATATTCAATATGTTATCAAGTGCATGCACCAATATTTAGTAATAAAAGGGATAAAACATGTCTAAGTCAATTTAATGAAACAATAAAGCATAGAATCTAATTCTAATTGAACAATATAATTACATGTAAGATTTATCAAGCCATGTATTGGTCTTAGTATTCCCACCAATTATCTGATCACATGAAATAAAATGAAATTCATAAAAAGGTATAAATTTCACATTATTGGAAGATTTCAAATTATTGTTGCATAGAATTGATTTTGTAAAGGTGTCTAACAATTCTGTAATTCATCTTGTTTTCTAAAACACCAAATTTGGAGATGAATACAATTCCCCTCAGAACAATAACTTTCTGGAATCTTTTCAAAAATTTCTTCCTCAACGAAACTTGAATCTTGTTTCCCTGAACGAATATAAAAAGTTAAAAGATATAGCATAATTACAATAATTAATTTGATGGCGTGCAATAATATAAACTTGTGAACTTACATAAATTTATCTTTTTATCAATTTATATCAATTCAACAGAAAAAAATTGTTTAGATCTTTAAACATCGAGAACTTCCAAAAATTAATGACACAAACTTTCAAACTGCAGTTATCTTTCAGTGGACTCACATCTTCAATAGATTGTGTTAATCTTCCATCTCGAAAATGCATAAATTAAACATCAATATCTATGTAATTAAGGTTCAAGTATAAGAGAAGATTAGACGCTTGAGAAAAATTTATTCAAGGGTTGCCAAAAAATCTCGGAAACATATGTTGCCCACTGAAGCACAAGTTCTTGAGTTGTGTTATGGGGTAAGGAAATAGAAGCGAACCATTTGGCCCAGCCTAGTGGAGTTTCATGGTCGATGATTGTTCCGAAGCAAAAACATATGATAAATGAGGGGCTTGACCTGCTTAAGGATGCAAAACACAATATTTTTTTGAGAAGGAATGGACACAGTCTCGGTTACAAGAAATTACTAACTATCTGAAGAGATTAAATATTTTGAAGAAGCATTTAGTTGAAGTTAGATGGATTGCTTGCTTCTTTAAGGGACAATCATTTCCCGTTTGCTGGTATCGATTTTGGCACTTGATTCTTTCATTAGATTGTTATGGATAGCATCCATGTTTCTAATTATCAAACTGGATATGTACTTTTTACTAGAGTTGGATTGTAGTTTGTAAGTCCATATCTGAGGGAATAATTTGAGAATGTAAGATTTAAAGTGAAATTTTTCTAGTATGCTTAATTTGTAGAAGTATTGAGACAAAAGGATAAGGAAAGAGGGGTTTAGTCTAGAAAATATGGTAGTCATGTCATTCTTTTGGTATATACATATTAATTTTCCAGTCATAACCTTTAGTTTTGCAAGTTGCAACTTTAGCTCTTTCATAGACCAAAATTGGTTAGGTGTGCATGTAATAGAACTTGACATATATGACTGGTTTCCAGTACTCTATTCGTTCTATAAAAATAGTCCACATTGTAAATTTTATGTTTTTAGTTCAATTTACAATGAGAGCTAGTTTTGCGGAACAAAGGGAGTACTAATTAGGTTGATGTTAAAAAAATTGGTTTATGAGGTTTTCCAGTAGCTTTTACACATTGAATGTGTTTATGAGCAAGCAAATTGCTCCCTCAACTTTTTTTTACTCCAACTTCGAATCCTTATGGGAAAATATAAATTTGCAAATTGTGCATACTCTTGAACAACAAACGAGGTCATGATTAAGCACTAAGCAGTGCGTTATTTCTTTTGCTTTTTTACGATGCAATGTCAATGGTTTCTTTTGCTTTTTTACGATGCAATGTCAATTGCATTATAATACCATGCATTTTTGTTGGGGATTTCTTTTACCTAAACTCACAAACTGTTCTTTTGGAGTTTCATATATTGGTATTTTTTAAATTTCAAGTTTATTGTGGAATTTTTTTATATTTGTACCTTTAGTTGTCGCAAGCAGAAGCAGATTAGACTAGCCAGTCGTCTTTACTTTATGTTTTTAGTTCCATTTACAATGAGAGCTAGTTTTGCGGAACAAAGGGAGTACTAATTAGGTTGATGTTAAAAAAATTGGTTTATGAGGTTTTTCAGTAGCTTTTACACATTGAATGTGTTTATGAGCAGGCAAATTGCTCCCTCAACTTTTTTTGACTCCAACTTCGAATCCTTATGGGAAAACATAAATTTGCAAATTGTGCATACTCTTGAACAACAAACGAGGTCATGATTAAGCACTAAGCAGTGCGTTATTTCTTTTGCTTTTTTATGATGCAATGTCAATGGTTTCTTTTGCTTTTTTACGATGCAATGTCAATTGCATTCTAATACCATGCATTTTTGTTGGGGATTTCTTTTACCTAAACTCACAAGCTGTTCTTTTGGAGTTTCATATATTGGTATTTTTTAAATTTCAAGTTTATTGTGGAATTTTTTTATATTTGTACCTTTAGTTGTCGCAAGCAGAAGCAGATTAGACTAGCCAGTCGTCTTTACTTTATGTTTTTAGTTCCATTTACAATGAGAGCTAGTTTTGCGGAACAAAGGGAGTACTAATTAGGTTGATGTTAAAAAAATTGGTTTATGAGGTTTTTCAGTAGCTTTTACACATCGAATGTGTTTATAAGCAGGCAAATTGCTCCCTCAACTTTTTTTGACTCCAACTTCGAATCCTTATGGGAAAACATAAATTTGCAAATTGTGCATACTCTTGAACAACAAACGAGGTCATGATTAAGCACTAAGCAGTGCGTTATTTCTTTTGCTTTTTTACGATGCAATGTCAATGGTTTCTTTTGCTTTTTTACGATGCAATGTCAATTGCATTCTAATACCATGCATTTTTGTTGGGGATTTCTTTTACCTAAACTCACAAACTGTTCTTTTGGAGTTTCATATATTGGTATTTTTTAAATTTCAAGTTTATTGTGGAATTTTCTTATATTTGTACCTTTAGTTGTCGCAGGCGGAAGCAAATTAGACTAGCCAGTCGTCTTTACTTTATGTTTTTAGTTCAATTTACAATGAGAGCTAGTTTTGCGGAACAAAGGGAGTACTAATTAGGTTGATGTTAAAAAAATTGGTTTATGAGGTTTTCCAGTAGCTTTTACACATTGAATGTGTTTATGAGCAAGCAAATTGCTCCCTCAACTTTTTTTTACTCCAACTTCGAATCCTTATGGGAAAACATAAATTTGCAAATTGTGCATACTCTTGAACAACAAACGAGGTCATGATTAAGCACTAAGCAGTGCGTTATTTCTTTTACTTTTTTACGATGCAATGTCAATGGTTTCTTTTGCTTTTTTACGATGCAATGTCAATGGCATTATAATGCCATGCATTTTTGTTGGGGATTTCTTTTACCTAAACTCACAAACTGTTCTTTTGGAGTTTCAGGTATTGGCATTTTTTAAATTTCAAGTTTATTGTGGAATTTTCTTATATTTGTACCTTTAGTTGTCGCAATCGGAAGCAGATTAGACTAGCCAGTCGTCTTTACTTTTGCTTTTGGAATTGTAGCAATCTCAAGTCTTTTGCTATTTCGCCTTTTGCTTCATGCGCCTCCGCATCAACTTGGTTTTGATTCATTTCGGCACATCACTTGGGTTTCTTGCTTTAGAAAATGCTTTTGGTATTGGCAAGACTTAAATGTTGTTCACTAAAACATTCAGACATGCCGTAATACTAACTCAAATTAGTCTATACAAAAGAACGAATACGATTACACAAGATATACACTTTCTTTCTAAATGAGACAAATGATGTGTCTTTCTACATTAGGACTCCAAGTAGCATATACAATTTGCCACTCATTCTGCACAATCGCTGGCCAATCCAATGTTATCCAGCCCTGGGGCCAATTGAAAACTCTCATCAAGTCCAACTACTGCTCAGCTGCCATTTCATATCCCTCGAACGAGAATCTGCAAGTTGGCCTACCCATAAACATTCATCTTCAACACCAGGGCCATTTGGCATCTCTCCAAACACAACAGCGAGGATTTTGACTCTTCTCAGCAACACTGGAGGAGCTACTACCTTCAGCTTGCAGATGGCCATCCTCATTCCGTCCAAAAGCCATTTTGTTTTGAAGTTGACTGTCACGTAATAAAGCTTCTTCTCTATAATTTGGACTATGATATCTTGGATGTTGGATAAAGGAAACTCCTTTCCACCATAGCCTAAAAGACTATTTGACAGCAAAGTTCCATGGTCAGTAACAAAACTAGGTCATCTTTAATCTCATGCCTCAAAAATCAAACATCACCGAGCTTTTATCTTTGTGGAAAACCAACAGTAAACAAGAGAGAAACTAGCAACTTAAATACAAAATCTAATTTACCACAATAACTGGAGCTTAACAAACTTACGTGCCAATATATCCAAATGGCAACTCGGTGAGGCATTAACCAGAAGAACAAGGCTGGGTCCCTGGCTATCTGGATAGACGTCCTTTTGACTCGCAACGTAGCTGTGAAATAATTACCTAGCTCAGGATGTTGTACAGAAATGGCCACCCATAAATTATCTTCAGGTGCATTTGCTTTGATACTCCAGCTCCCCAACATATCCTGGTATCAACATAACCAATGTGGTGGAATGATAAGGCTAACATTAGAGGATAAATAATTCAGAGACAAACTGAGACGCAGATGCAAATTTTTTTTTTCAAATTAATCATAACGGTCAAATTTTTATATAAAAGCAATGCAATTTACTCTCTAATTAGTTGAAAATTTGGGGGTGCTTCTTCGAATTTACGCATATTACTTAGTAAGTTTTATGTTTTTGTATAGGTACAGACCTGAGTGAACAAGTGATGAAAAAAGGGGACTTCTGGAGCAATAATTGGGCTGCTGATTTCAGAATTAGAAGCATGGGTTGAGCTGGTCAAAAGTAACTCCAACGCACAAGGCACATTGGGAGCCAACAAAAGTGTCCCATTATAAAATTTCAAGACCATGCTTGACTCCTTGAATGGAGAATTAGTCACCCACATTGAGCAATGTTGCTGCTGATACCATCACTGGAAGAATGGGCAAAAGACCAGTCAATTTGGGGTTCAAGACACAAAGCATTGGGGCAATTAAAAAATACACAAGCATGGAAGGGCTCTCTAGGGAGAGGAACCGGCAACAAGGTTCTATAAAAGGGGAGCTGCATTTCCAGCAAAAACATCTATCTCTGCTTCTCTCAGTCGACTAGAGCACATAGAGAAACTCTAGAAGGAAGGCAAGATCAAGGGAAGGCAAAGTTGAAGAACAGTCATCCCAATCACTGGTTCACTCCCCTGAACTCTGTCACTCCTAGGAGTGAAACCATGAATTGAATAAGCTGTCTTCTTCTCTTAACTGTTAGCTTGTATTTCATTTCATTGATGCATACTTCTATGATATCTTTTGAAGTAGTAGCAGTAGCATCAAACAGTATGAGTAGCTAAATAGCTTCCAGGAGTTAATCTCCTTAACCTATGTTGTAGTTGTTGTAATGCACTGGTTTTGTTCTATGTTTTGAAGTTGGAAGTGTTTCTACATTCAGTTACTTGATCACTAATTGAATACATGCTAGAACTAGGGAAAATCTGGAAGGATAAATTTGGTTTGGATTGTTTCAACTTCAACTTGTGACATAGAGGTAACAATCTATGGTTTTAACTAAGATAGGAATATACTTAGTTGACATGAGCATTCATGTTAGCCCGAGATCTTAATGACTTTATAACTGGACTCAATCATCGGAAAATAGATTGTTAAAGTTACAAAAATGACTCTAAGAAAAATGGGAACTGACTTAGAGTTACATCTGAGCTGAATGAACAAGAACTTAACTATTAAAGTGCAATTTACACAACTGCTGCAACAGGAAGAGGAGATGAACAGCCCTGGTCTGTACTCCCCTGAGTGACACCTTGTCTGAACTAGTAGTCTGTTAACAACAAATTAGGTGATTTAGCTGTCCTCGTGGGGTCGACCTAGCTTCCATTGTCTACAAAAATTATAATCCAGCTAGTATATATTTTTGGTGAATTCGACACACACCAGAAAGTGGCGTCGTTGCCGGGGACGGCATAAAACCTCCAAAAATTTGTTGTTTTTTTTTTCATTTGTGAATATAAAAAAAAATCCCTTCTCTGGTTATTCCATTGAGCTTCTAATTTCTTTTCTTTGGTGTATGACTAGAAAGCACCAACGAAGTGAACCAGTTTTTGATCCGGAAATTGAAGCCACTATACGCAGAGCCAAAGCAGCAAAAAAAAAAAGCAAGATCGGTTGCAACAGAACAGCCAAGAAGGTTCATCAGAAATGGCTAACCAAGGTGGTAACCCGGAGAACAATAGGAAGCCTGGTGGTGATCGACAAAATCACCCTGAGAGATTGCTCAGAGCTTTCTTTATTCCACAACAAGAAGAAGTCCAATCCCCATTAGTATTCCCTAATGTGGAGGCAACTAATTTTGAGTTAAACCCACAGATGATCCAATGGACTCAGTCAGCTTGCCCATTCCATGGATTACCTCATGAAGATCCTAATGATCATATTAGAAGTTTCTTGCGTTTATGCAATACTTTTAAGATTCAAGGCTTATCCAATGATGACTAGATTGAGGTTATTTCCTTTTACTTTGCAGGATCGCGCCCAAGCATGGTTCAACACATTGCCCAAAAATTCTATCTCCACTCGGGAAGAGTTAAGACAAGGCTTCCTTACAAAGTTTTTTCCACCTGCAAAAGCTGCACAACTCAGAACTGCAATAATGAATTTCAAGCAGCATGGAAAAGAAACACTCTATGAAGCATGGGAAAGATTGAAGGAAATGATCAGAAAATTCCCTCAGTATGGTTTAGAAGAGCACCTCCAACTGAGCATCTTCTACAATGGTTTGCTACCAGCCACAAGAGACTCCCTTGATGCTGCAGCTGGTGGTGTGTTCATGATGAAGCCGGTTGATGCAGCAAGGCAGTTACTTGATAATATGACCACCAATCATTCAAGGTGGCAATCTGATCGAAGAGCAAGTAGAAGGCAACCAGGAGTAATGGAACTTGACCCCATTAAACACCTGCAAGCACAGATGGCTGTGATGATGAATGGGATGACAAAACTGAGGATTGAGCTGTCCAAATCCAAGGCTGAAGTGTGTGTGTTATGTGATGGATCTCACAATTTGGATAAATGTCCATCCAAAATAGAGGTTGTCCAGTTTGTTAGGCAGGGCAATGCTGGAGGATTCAACAACTTCAACAATTGGAGAAATCAGCAGCATCCCAGCTGGAATAATGCACCACAACAAGGAAACTATCAGAAGCCTACTCAACCCCCAAGATTTCAAAGACAAGACGGCCAACCTTCCAATTATCAGAATCCACAGCGTTCTAATCAGCAATACATACCAAGGGAAGATGAATGGATTTCTGTGCAAAATGCAATTAAGAATTTGGTTGTGTCTTGCAAGAGTCTGGAAAATCAGTTGGCTCAGATTGCAAAGCAGAATGCTGAAAGACCATCTGGAAGTCTACCAAGCGATACAATTGTCAATCCCAAGGGAAATGATCAAGAGCAAGCAAACGCTATCACTCTCAGAAGTGGAAAATAGCTCACTCAGACAAGTGAAAAAGTCACTCCCGCGAGTGACCCTGCAGGTAATAAGGAAATACCTTCTGAGAAAATATCTGATGATGATCATTGATCATTGGGGTGAACAGGAGCAATCAGTGGAAAAACTTGGAATGGAGGAATTCAAAATCCCAGCACCAATTCAGAAGCCACATGATGCAATACCACCATATCCAGTGAGACAAAAGAAGGCTAAGGTGGATGAAGGGCTCAACAGGTTTATTCAAAATTTGGAAAGCATAAACCACAAGTGCCTAAATATTCCACTTGTTGATGCACTTAAATAAATGCCTAAATATTTCAAGTACTTGAAAGATCTGGTAGCTAATAAACCACAAGTGCCTGATTCTGCTTTTATAACTCTAAATAAAGAATGCAGTGCAGCTATTCTAAGAAAATTCCCACCTAAACTAAAAGATCCGGGTAGTTTCACTCTTCCTTGCACTGTAAGAATCAGAGAATTTTCGAAAACATTGCTAGATCTTGGTGCAAGTATAAACTCGTGCCATTGTCTGTATTTAAATCACTTGGTCTGGATAATTTTTGGTGCCTACTAACATGACATTGCAGTTGGCAGACATGTCATTAATTTATCCAAAGGGAATTTTACATGATGTTCGTGTGAAGGTTGGGAATTTTGTTTACCCATCCCATGCAAACCGAGATGACAAGTTCGTGTATGAAATTCGGAATTCATGTGTGGGGTTGCAAAATAGTACAATACTAAGCCAAACTCCAGAGAGAGAAAACCTAAGGGATAAGTCTTATGTGGCAAATTTATGATTTTTTTAACTTAAAAAATAACCAAAAAAATTACTATTTATCTTTTTACTAATTAATTATTAACTATTAGTCAGACTTCTTATCTAATACAACAACTAGAGGCAATATAGGGAGAGATAATAACAAATATCGTTGTACATAAGCAATTAAAACAATTAAAATAGATAATGAAAATTTTGAAATTAAACTGTAAACAAAATTTGATAGCCATTTTAGGAGCAAACAAATCATTCCATTAACAAGATATCACAATTGGAATTTGGATTAAATTTTGATTCTATAAAATCTCTTGAATCATTGAAATTTCTCCATGGATAATTAAACGCATGTCATAAATTTACTTCTCATCGCATATTTTCGTAGATAAGAATCAGGTAACATTATTTATGTAGACCAATTTCATTATTTTTATTATTTT
Source organism: Oldenlandia corymbosa var. corymbosa (assembly GCA_949775105.1). NCBI lineage: Eukaryota > Viridiplantae > Streptophyta > Magnoliopsida > Gentianales > Rubiaceae > Oldenlandia > Oldenlandia corymbosa. Next base: position 7,949,543 of record OX459123.1, read on the forward strand.
TTTAAAAATAGAATAATTTAAGGTGCATGGCTGCAGGAAGAGAAACCGAGAGTTTTTGTTTTGAGCTGCCATGAACTCTTATTTAGTCCATATACATATTTGAAGGTCTAATTATATTTTTCCATCACTTGAATACTTTGCACGTTTGTATAATAGTTTAATTATGTTAATTTAAAGTCGAATGTTTAAATTTCTTATTTGACTCATGATTGAAGATTCTTGATCGCGAGATAATGGAGTCGCATGGCATCTTTCCAGACAGAAAAATAATCGCAAAAAGAATTTTGTAAGTATATCTTAAAAAGGATTAAGTATGATCTTTTTTCAAATAAAAATTTCAATATAATAGGTTGCAATCCTATGTTCATGAAAGTCATGTGTTAGTTTAAGAGATGATGGAACCAAACAACTACTTGAATTATGCATAATTAAAAGTCATGGAAAGAACCATTTTGTGAGTTGGGTGCATGAAACAAATTTTCTGGTGTGCCTATAGGTCGCCTAAAGAGATGAATAGCTGATAATTCAAAATTCGGCACAAAAATTTTGAGAAACCATTTAGATTTTATACTTATTTATAAGAATATACAAAAATAAAAATGGGACATTTGATTCTCCAATCACGATTAAAGATAGTATATGCTTCAAATTAGAATCACTTATCTCATACTGTATCTTTTTTTTTAATTACAGGCATTTCTTGAATCAGGAAATATGATTTAATCACTGTAAAGGAACTACGAATATAGAGAGCACATCAATTAATGGTGCGGAATTATTAGGTTGTATAAAGGGTGTTTGAAGGTATGAAATTTAGGAGAAAGAAAAGTAATCACTGAAGTTGACAGATTGCGGTTAACCGGGTAAGATATGAGAGAAACAACTGAATGCTCACTGAGGATTAGAGGGTACCATCTCAGAACTCTCGCAACGGAATTGAACTGTATAACTTTTCATGTGCCTAGAGAAGCTAATAAGGGTGGAACTCCATAAATTTAGAACTTCTCTATAGTGGGAGTTGCAAACTTACTTTTCTTAAAAAATCATTGTAATTGTAATTTTACAATTTACGTACTAAAAAAGTTCGAAGGGTAGAATTTTTTAAAAAAATTAATAGAATTATTATTTCAATAAATTGTGAAAAATTTAGTAGGACTCATATATTTTTTGTAATGATGAGTTTGAAACCCTTGCCATATGCTAATTAGCGGGGTAGCTTGGATACTGAACAACCATCTCTCTCTTAAATTAAATTAAATGTGAGAAAATTGATATAGGATTAAGACAAAAATAATTAAATAGTGATTGCAAAACAACTAACGGAACAAAAACCATTGCTAAACAACTATACGATCAAACTTTGAAATTATTTTTAAAAAAAAACAATCAAACTTTAATCTGAAAAAAATAAGCAGAATGGCTTTGATATTATCAAAAATGTCCAAAAAGATATTAATGAAGAAAAAATTTGCGGAATGATATTCTTTAAGAGGTAAAAAGGTACTCCTCCCTATCTCACATTTTAAATATTTCTAGACAAGGGGCAAGTTAAATCAAAAACCAATTATCATATAGATAATGAGAAAAAAATAAATTATACTAATATATGGGTTAAAAAAATAAAAGTTAAAATAAGGTGAGAATACATCTTATGTTAAAAAAAGAAGAATAAATTAAAAAACTAAAAACAGGAGTCCCTTCAAGACAATGAATGAAGGTCTTCTTATCCGATGAAGATAATATTAACAATTCCAAGACTATGAATGTAGTCTATAAAAAAATATTGCAGGATATGTAATCATTCAATTCGAAGTTCATTCTTTTTCGTATTTTTATATTTTCTTTTTTAGATTTCTTAACAATTCTCTTTGCATTAAATAAACTATCACCGTATTTATTTGGTAAAGTATTGTTGATGTTTTTGTTTTATATGTTCCAATGAAGTTATATATATTTTCTAAATACACAATTTATAGAAAAATATTAATATTTTTTGCTTCACTTGTGTTGTAATGTCTATATGTATTTGTTCACCCCGTCCATCGGACGGGTTTAACACCTAGTATTTTAAATACTTTTCCCTCACTATATATGTAATTTGCCTTACTTATACCCGTTCATAAATTTTAAAATATAATGGTGTGTGTCTTTATTTTTCTTCTTAACAATATCATTGTACTTTGCCTTAGTTTTACCCGTTCATGACTCTCAACGCACACAAGTTGCATTGTCAACTTATATATTTTATATGTTTATTCATTTATTTTTAAAAATCATTCTCTAATTAATCATTCATTTTGCTTTAATTCTATCCAATTTCATAAATTTTTAATTTAAAATTACGGAATTTAAAGTACCTTTTTCCTCCCTATTAATATCATTCAATAATTTTTTGTATCCATCTAATTTCTTACAGGTGATTTTAAGTTAAGTGATTCTTAATTTTCATTATACATAAGTTTTAACTATACTTTAGTTGTTTAACCCATTAAAAAAACCATTTATACATTTATCTCTTCTTCAGACATTTCGATAAATTTTTTATTTATAATTAACGGTAGTTGTATCATTTTCTCTTCTCTTAATATCATTAAATTATATCTTTTTTTTCTGTCTCTGTCATATCATTTAGAGTGATTCTCAACATATTATATTTCAGTATTTTGCCCATTTAATTCATTTACTTATTTAGTTGTTTGGCATTCTCCATTTAGAATAACTTATATTGCATAAAATTTACCCATTTTTAGAGAATTTTTTCGGTCGAAAATGTGACTATATGAGTATTTCTTTTTCCTCCGCAATGATGTCATTCAACAATTTTTTGTTTAACATTTAGTTTTTTAATTTAGTCTTATTTGTTATTCCAATACATTTAATGAGGGTATAAAAAATATTCCAATACATTTATTTGAACGATTGGGTTATTAATTTGTGTACAAAATCTATGGTGTCTTTTATTTTGAAATAGAAGTAGTTTGAACTTTGAAGAGTATTGTGTATATTTTTTAAAATCAGTAAATCTCATCATAGAAAAAATTGATATATCTCATTATTGGAAAAATCACGTTGATGTATCCAAAATTCCATTTGTCACCCTGTACTTAAAACACTAAATACAACCAAGCGTTTACATTAACTAAAAAAAGAAAGAAAAGAAACAATCATTTTGTCTTCCCTAATCTACAACCACCCCAGTGGCCGATTCACCTCAACATCTAAATACACATCTGCAGTGGCCGCCGGCCAAATTCAATCCGTACATGACCATTTCGGTTAATTTTAATGTGAATCTCCCAAGCCCCTCAAGCACACTATGAAAAAGATTGAAAATTTTCGCTTCCTTAAGTTGCATATGCAACATTAGGATTTTCCATCAAAGGGGTTCGTGCTTTTGCCGGGTATATAGTTCTGCTGTGCAGCCTTATCGAATGGCCATGAAGTACTCCACGATTAGCAAGCTCACCTCGTAGTCAATTATACTTATTACCAGATGCTTCACCATTGTGTTGCTAATGGCTCCTTCGATGTGCTGATACCATAGACACCCCATTTTGCTCCACTCCGGACATGTAACTCATTTCATTCCTTATTATAATCATCATGATACCTGTTCGACGTTTATGATCAATCGTCAATCAACGGGAATTGAAAGTTGACAAAGTTTCATGGTAAAACAGAGGAGATTCATGAACCAAAGTTTTTAATAGAAATAATATGATGAGAATCATATACCCTTCCATGGTGATTCTCCTAGTGAGGGAAATGAGCTAGTCCTTCATTCTAGTTTTGGAATGTCAAATTTACTTTGCAGACCAATCAAGAAAGAAATGATGGATCTCGACTACCTATGTGATAGGGAGTTGGTTCAAGAGAGCTATGATCAAGATGATGAGAATGTCATTAACTTTGGGGTTCAAACCAAAAGAGATGATTCACTCATGGAAATAAGTACTCAAGAGTTTCAAGGGAGTTTGACTCTAGGTGCTCCATGAAGATCATTGATCAAGCTAGAGAGAAGAGTCATTTAGGTTCTTGAATGGACGGCCTATTTGGTCAAAGTGTTCAAGATTGAGTCCATTGCTACACAATTAGATAGGTTGCAAACTATCTCAATTGTTTCAAGTGTTTTTCCAATCTTTTGGAGTCAATAAAGAGAATTCTACAAGTTTTGGAGTAAATTGGAGTTATCTACAACTTGAGGGGCGCAAGACCAATATTCTACGTTTGGAAGGACGTTCAAGATAATTTACTTTAATATTTGGAGCTGATTTTTGGATTTAGAGTATTATCTAGTCTAGGAGTTAATTTTCGAATTTATCTAGTCAAGATAAGCCATGTGGGCTGAATTAAACTAGAGTATTTTGATTAGAAGTCTTAGATTCATTCTAAGTATTATCCTATTTGAGAATAAATCATTTAGATAAGGTTTCCTAGATTTTAGATAGAGTCAAAAAGATCAAATACTCTTCTACTTCTAGCTGAATTAAACTCTCATTAGATAAGATTAGAGAGTCCTAGTTGGTCTTCTTTTTTGGTGCTTTGGATGAAATTGTTAGCCTATAAATAGGGGAGGATGGCCGAAAGTTAAAGCACCCATGTGTGGTCATTTTGAGTCTTCTCTAATGAGAGTTTTTCCTGTGAGGAATTTTTGTTAAATGGTGTGTCCATTTTTCGTGTCAAGTATAATTTAACCAAGAGAGTTTTCATTTTGTCTTGGATCCTTTGATCTTGCAGAAACCGTTCTTTTTTAAATATGCTTCTTGATAGAATTGTTTTAAAACTAAACTTCTTATTTTCATACTACTTCTAGTAGTTCGAGAGTTGAGCCTTTCTTTTGGCTATGGTTTTCGAATTCATGATGTGTGTGTTCATGAGTTCTTTTGTGGGGTTTGTCCTACTTTTGCTGGATGAGTTATGCTTAGGCATAAGCATTTTGAGATAGTGTATGTGTTGCATATCTTTGTTTGTTATAGAGATTACTAATCAATAATATTCCTTCATAGTTGAGCATTGTTTGCTCCTACCTTTCTTGAATCTTTTGAATGATGACTGATCGAGTATATTGAATGGTGTCCTTATTATTCTTAGTGTGGGTTATTGTTTAATTCGAATCTTTCATAGATTATTTGTTCTTTGCTTGGTTTGAGTTAAGAGATAAAATTCCTTAGATAAACGATCGTCTTACTGTGAATTTTCCACACTCTTTTGAGTTTCACGGGGTAGACAAATTATCTTCGTACTTTCTTGTTTGATGGTTGCATTACCGAAATTTATTTTATCTACAAGATTTCTATCACAATGACCACCTGTTGATCTCTAATCCGTTTCTTAATGTTAAAGTTCTGGCAAGCCAACGATCCATTGAGCCGGTGGTAACACTTAACACCCAGGGAATCCCGTTATACAATTAATCAATTGCTTATTTATGCAATAGAATACTTGTGACTTATAAGCGCTTCAGGATGCATGGTGCAAGTATATACATTCGTGGTTGCAACTCTCACAGAAGATTGAAAAATTCTGTGACCCAAAAAAAATTTCGAAGTTCCAAAATAGGAAATTTGAAATTCACAGCATCGACCCATAGAGATGATTCAAATTCAATTGACAAACAATTAAGATAAAAAAAAAATTAATCAAGGAAGGATGAAAATTACATGTCTAACAGCGTGTGGTGTAGGAGAATATGTCAATTATGGGGATGTTCTTTTCAACAGAGAGCTCCGATGAGCAAGACATCAACAAAAATTATATGGATATAGGGGTTGCCAGAATTAGGGTTTGACGTTGTGGACGACGTGAAATGGATGGATTATTTTCCTATTTAAACTTCTCTTCTTCACGGGCAACTCATCAACTTTTTCTTCAATTAAGCCTGCAAGAATTTCTTGATACAAATCATTATTTCATCATTAGTAACTCATAGCCAATTAAAAAGAAAAAAAAATAATACAGTAACAGAACAAAAAAAGTTAAGAAAGAACAGACAATAAAAATCTTTTATGATCATAATGGATAACATCAAGTTCAGCAAATAAACTCAAGTTCGAAATCCATTTATACCGCAGCCACCCTATTCCTTTGTTTTTTCCCGCATCTGGTTCAAATTATATAGTTTTACCCATGTTGTCGTAGGCGGAAGGCCACAATTGTAACCATTTGTTGTTCACAATGAATTGAAAATCAGAACTGCAAATACAGGATGAACATTGTATCAAACAAGATGAGCATCATATAAAACCGGATGAGCATTGTATTTAACAGGCTGAGCAAGACACTCTCAGAGGATGAACATCACAGGATGAACAATAACTCATATGAAATGAGCAAGACACTCTCAGAGGATGAACATGACAGGATAAACAATGATCTATATGAAATGAGCAAGACACTTTCAGATGATGAACAATCATATATTTGAAATGAACAACTAATCATCACAGGATGAACATCATCTGTCAGATCGTTTGAGTCTGACAATTCATTTCTTACAGGTTTGACTCTCATTCTTCTGCTGTAACAATTGATGGATGAACATCAGTAATCTTAAAATTCATATATGCACAAGAATAAGCCCCAAATCGCGAAAAACTATTATGTCGATAAAACTCTAAGTACTTTAAACGATGTTCGAGTTATTTCAATAATTGAAAATAATAAATATAGGTAGAAATACAAAAGTTTGCTGGAGAAAAATATAACAGCAAGCAAATTCACACCGAAGAAGTTTAGATATACGAATATTCGACGGAAAAATAAAAATAGAAGAAAAAAAAATCACCATAGTTTATGGATTTTGCAGAGATATATCGTGAAGATGATGATATGTGATGAAGATATACGGATTTGAACGCAGCGATTTGCCGGAATGAGGTTTCAAAGATTTTGGGTGAATTTCGCCGGAAGAAATAACGATGTCGAGAGAAGATTTGGGGAGAAAAGCCTGGATTATTATTTTTTTTCTTTAGAAAATTATGCCTATTTATATTTTTTTTGTGCGGTGTCATTTTTGTAATTTATTGTAAAAAGTTGGGTGCAAATGCAATATGTGATATTAAAACTCGAAACTCCCTAACTAAGGAGCTCCGGGTGTCCAGTATATTAATTGGTTGTCGCAGCCTGATTTTCGTCTTTAATGTATGTGCAATACAGAAATGGGATCTATCTTTATAAGAATTCATCCAATTTATGTTGTTCAGGACACCTCACAAAAACAGAGTTCACAAATTTCTTCTAGAAATATTAAAAAGAAAATTGAATATACAGAATCTTTCTTATGTTGTTCAGATCACAGTTAACTTATTTTAGGAAACAGATAAGACAATCGAAGCCAACACAATTCAGGGTCGCCGTCGACTTAAAATTGATTCAGAATTTCACAAGCCTCCACGCATACTTCACCAGCGCCGTAATCAATAATCTCAGCCCGGAAATATCTCGAATATCAAATCGGAATCCGTGGCTTCAAAAGCCAGAAAATAAGTCCTCAATCCACGATCATATGTTGAGGTTACATCCACAAGGTTTTCAAATTCGAATTTTGTGCCTTCGTTTGAATTGAAACCCTTCATCACGTTAATGGGCATCTTCAAAAATCGAACTCCAAGTTCTTCGACGATATACACCGGCGCCGCCTTATCAACGACCGTGGAATCATCGTCGGCCCCTTCCGACGAATTCGTTGCAGGATCCGAGAATCTGTAATCGTCATCCGACCCACATTTATCTGACTTGAGCGGCGGCGAATCAACGGAATCATCTGATTCATAGTAATCTAACATTGAATCTGAGGGAACCTGCAACGAATCAATAATCGACTTCGTGTTTTTCTTCTCCAGAATCAAATATTCCGAAACTTCAGTAGAGTTCTTCTCGTGTTCTTCATCGCCATCACCATCGTACTCTTCTTCTTAGGTTTCCTCTGAGTGGAGCAGCCTGACAAAAACCTGCCGCCGCCTTTAGCCATTGTCGAAGTCTTGATTTTTCGAAGGGTTAAGAATTGTGGAGATTTTGATGATAAGAGGTAATGTAATGAAATAATGAATTGCGGTGAGTCAGGGGCTGTGTTTATATATAGTAGATTATAACGTTGTGTTTTCCTAATCTAATTTGGAATGGGAAGTATCCGTTTCCCGTCCAGCAGCGCTGGACACCCTTGTTGTATAGCCTGTAGGGGCCAAAATCAGTCGGAAGTTGTTGAAGCCCATGGCTCCAAATTATTAAAAAATAAATAAATAAAAAAAGGAAGTATCCGTTTCCACCGACCCTATTAAGTTCCTTGTAGCAAAATGGGGAACTTGCTAGGTAACATATTAAAATAACACTGATTATTGGACGATATATTTTTATTAAAAATGAAGCCAAAATTATAACTTCATCCTTTGCACACAAAAAAAAAAAAAAGAAAAAAAAAGAGTTCACATAGAATTTTAAAATTTGTACTACAAATCTTAAAATTTAGTATAATTTTTTTTTTTTTTTTTGGATAGATAGAATATAACAACTAAGTCGACTTAAGTTTTACTCTTTCTCTCCAAAAAAAATAAACTACTTCGTTTTATAAAGGAAAATAATAATAGAATAATTACTTATAACTGTCTCATAAGAATCTATCCAATCAAAAGTACCACATTACTAATAGGGAGTAGATGGGTTAGGTGATAAAAGAATCAAATAAAAAATTTTGTAGATGTTGGTTTTGCAACTCGCCTTGTTAATAACGCATTTATGGATAACAGCTTTCATACTATAATATAATATCAACAAAATGCTAATATGAAGATCGGAAGGATATAAAACAGAACAATTTCAACGTATTACCACTAGTAGTAGAGTAAATCCACTAGTCACTAAATTACATATATGGCCATTTACATTTCAAAAAAAAATGTTCTCCATAAAACCATAGCTAGATTTGGTTCCTTATATTTCAATATTGTTGATATTTTTGGTAAAAAGAAAAAAAAAACACTCATAGAATTAGCTATAGTCAGATGCATGCTTATTTAGGATAGCATCTTTGAAAAGGCATTTCAAAGCTTGTAAAACACAAACGCGCAGATCAAAACAACAGCCTCAGCCATCAAACTTCAAACCCGACGAGGCCTTGGAATGGATCCAATCTACCCAATTTAAAATGGTTTCGTGCGAGTGTGGTATGGATTTCAATTCAAACACCTTCTGGTTCCTAAAACCCGAATGTTAATTTCGGGACTTAATTCAAACACCTTCTGGTTCCTAAATCTCTCGCTAGGTAACACAAAAACAGAGTAATAAAACGAATTCTTCTCATTTGGCAGCCACTACCAAACAATCGCTTTTAATAAATTTTTTTCACCCCTGCATTTCAGCGAGAACATTTTTACCGTGATCCAAACTTGTAGGATTTGAGAATACAACATACTTATTTTACACACAGAACACACTACAAGTGCAAAAAGTAAAATGTTTCTAGGTCAGTATCAGACAGTATTTGATTTGATTCGGCGATTTTGGGAAGATGGACCGTTGCAGCTTATTGTAGCTACTAGTGGTCTGTGACAGTATGAATTAGGAGAACACATAGAAATTGAAAGAAAAACCTTAAAAACATTTCCTAATAATCAGAAGAACATAACGGAATGTGAAAATATATCTTTAATATTTTTTTTCCAATAAAAAAGACTTTTGAAGTGAAATATAGGACAAATTAAAATGTCTTATAATAAGGACCAGAAAAAGTATCTAATTGTAGCAGGTTATTATATTATAGAAAAAACATAGCGGTTCACATCTGAACACACTGAAATTAATCATGTACGACTCGTAATCGCATGAGCATCAGCGGAAATACAAAATATTATTATTGTTACTATCACCAGCTTTCAAATAAGTCCTTTCGCAGTCATTTCTTCATATTTTAACTATAATCTTAATCTTTTGTTTTTATTCTTGCTCTAATCTTGTAATAATCTGAAATAAAAGAAAAATAACACTGATGAGTGTTAACTTCGCGGGATAAATAGTACAGCTTTTTATCTTCTTCCTAGTTTAAGTTAGTTGAATTTAGTTAAGCACAGAGTATTTCTAAGTTACTTTTGTACTTACTCGTGATCAGGGATTAAATTGTAAAATGGTGAAAAAAGTGGGTAAAAATTAAGTGAAACAACAAACTTGGTGATTGGACTTGAAGGTTGATTTCTGCAACAAAGTGCAGGACCATAGCTGAAGCTGGAAATCCGATCCTGAAGAGCCAAAAAAGGACCACTTGGAGACCGTAAATTTCTACGAAAGAGGCAAAAACTTTGAGATCAAGGAAGAAGTGGATCACGTATTTAATGTGGTCCTAAGTAATCAAAATAAACGATAGCAAAGGTAGCTGGAAATTCACTTAAGAGCCAAGAGGCAATAATGTAGTCATGCAATTGAGAGGACATGGCTGCTTTACATTGAAGATCAGGAGATGTTGCCGCTCTATAAAGGGAAAAGAGATGATCATTCTTAAGAAAATGAGAGAGCATAGCTTAGCATAGAGAAATTGGGGTAAAATTAAGAGGAGAGTGAGGTTAGAGCTCTGAAAAAGAGCAACTCAGGGAAGAACAGCAGATGGCCACTTAGGTGTGTAGAGATTCGACTCGGCTAAGTTGATTAAGTGCAGTAAAAAAGTCTGAGTCTTTCAATCTCTTATGTATTTACTTAGGTTGTAATTATGTTTTGCACTTTGTTCTGGATTTTGTGTTTAAACTACTAAGTATGAGTAGCTAAATTCAATTTTGGGGTTGAATCCCTCTTTCTTTGTGATTTACTTTGGATTTGCATTAATTCGGATGATGCAAGTGTTCCCAAATTTAATGTTTGAATTAACTTTGTGTTTAAACTGATCAAATAATCACTTGGGATTACATATTGTGTGAATCTCGAGGGTAATTATAGTTTAGAATGATTAAATCTAGTCTGTGACTTAGAGGTAGCAATTTAAAGGTCCAAACAATATCGAAAGATACTTGTTTGGCATGGATGATTATTGAGACTTTACCTTTTGATGGCTTTGCGTGATTTAAACACTTTACTCGGAAGTGACCTTGAGATATTTAAATGTCTGATAAAATACACTTCATACCAACTGTAATGCATAATCTACTATAAAATCTATATAGGAAGAGAGGAGGATACCCCAGACTCTTCACTAAGCCAAGCCACAATCTCACTTAACTAGAGTTTTTTACCAAAATAATTTTCAATAGAAGGATGTGGACAAAAATTTATGTTCTGAATTGGGATAGACAAATCTAGTTTCTCGGATTTGGCAAATCCAAAAGTACATAGATGCGGATTTGGTAAATCTGAATCTCCTTGGAGTACAACTATCTCATGAATCATTTCTATGGGGTAGATTCGGATTTGGCTTAAACCCTAATACAAAACTAGATGCTTGGCCCAGGCAGATGTCCGGGCGCCCCCTCTACTTTAATTTTGTGTTAATAGATAAATGAATTTTTGATTTAGAAAAAATAAAATAGCTACACATTTATTTTTTCGCTTTTTTAGCCAAAAATAAAAATAAAAAAAAAAATCATCTGCAAAAGGAGAAAAAATATTGAAAAGTACTCCGATGCAGAAATCATACAAAAGAATGTGGAATAATAAAAGGGATAATTTTATGGATAAATTTAAATTCTATCTTAATTTGATTGATAAATGATAAGTGTTAGGAGTTAAAATTATGTGGCTATTTTTGTAAATTAGCTTTTGTTTTTCCGGATAAGAAGTTTTTTTTTTCTTTTAAAAAAGGATGACACGTGGCAGAATGGTTAAAGCAATATGGTGCATTTGGAGCCAAAATTTTTTAATAAGAAGTTGTCACATCAACATCCTGTATTCTGCTTTAATAGGGTAAAAGGGATGGGTAGATTCGAATTTGGCGAATCCGAGACAACTAGTTTTGTCCACTTAAAATAAAATAAAAAAATCATTTTTATCCACCTCTTTTTTAAAAAAAATTTTTGGCCGAAGCACCCCACTTAGCTAAACTGTATATTTTCTTCATTCTGTTTATTACTCTACTATTACTCTATTTATGTGACACCCACTTGCGTAAGTAGAAAATCCGCTCATGCAAGTCACTGGTTTCTTTGTTTTAGACATTAAGTTGTTTTACTGTAAACTTTTCAATTCAAATTTATGCACCACTTTTGTAGATCGACCTGATTTATCATTATGTACAGTTTTAAGTTGGTTTATAAAGTTTCTTTCTAGTCCGGAATGACAACTTGTTGCGACCAAACCCATAACTAGTTCACAAAATATTAGAAAAAATGCAAATTTCTAGTTAAATAAACCGTAAAATATTAACACAAATACTTCCTTACCATTGGGCTATTAGTAGAGCTAAATAAATTATTGTTTCGAACCACTGTACAGAAAAATAGCTTGGACACATGGAAGAAAATCAAATTGAGGCAATTACTGGTTGTTACAAAAAGGTCAAAGTTTAATTATTAGACAATTAATCTCTGTAATTAAAAAATGACCATTTTATTCGTAATGTGATTATTGTAAGTGGCTAGGAATGTCATTCAAAAAATTAAAAATAGGTAAATGCTTGTATTTTGTCCGTGAAGTCGGTTTGGAATGAAATCTAACTTTAGTTGTGTGGCTTGAATGCATATGAAAATAAGCAAGTTTGTCTTTCCCGTCATTCTAGTAATTGTCATCTGTCTTTACTTTTCCACAAAAAGAAAAAAATTATTAATAAAATATTTTTGATATTCCAACAAAATTAATACTAATCAAGTAATGGAGGATATGCATTAATTTCTTTTATAAAAAAATAAAAGTAAAGTCATATAATTAGGATTTTAATTTTATGGGTAAGATCGACACATAATATTTGCTTTAAATTTCATAATTAGAATCTATGTTTTTTTGATTATGTGAGTAGTTAACGTCAAGATCAATGTAAGGTCTGATTGAATATAATAAATAATTTTAATATCGAAATATGGTTAAAAATTTAATTTAATTTAATTTAGTTACAAATTTTTTTTTTACATTTTAATGAAAGACGAATTGGGTGATGATATGTGGCTTAATAACCTTAAATACCCTCAATGTTGACTGCATGCTCACTTCAGAAAAGCTTTTCTTGGTTGTAGACCAAGGGAGATAGCCCATTATTCTAAATATAGGAAGGCGGAGAATTTTTCATTGGAGCGCCAGGGTATTCCTGTCATTGAAGTCAGATTGTGGGAGTAGGCATTTCTGAATAAGAACAAAAGAACGATATGTAGGAATTGGATATTCTACTTTAATATATATATATATATATTTATACTGCAAAATGAAAATTCAAATTTGATAATTATTTTAAAACAAAGGACGTATGAAATAATAAATGACTAAACTGCATAAATGGTCGCCTACATTTGGTTGGATTTAAATTTTGACCCCTACATCAACATATATATGGAACAACTTTTATATTTCATTTTGAAACTATTTTGGTCAATTTTCATTGTTCTGTCCCAATTTTCGTCATAACAGAATAGTGAAAATAGAGCAAAATAGTTCAAAATGAAATGTGAATGCTCACTTCATATACATATTGACGCAGGAAACCAAAATTTAGATTTGCCTAAATGTTGAAATCATTTATGTAGCTTAGTCTAAAGTTCAAACACGAAATTATTTTCTAGGTTACTTTACATTCACTCAAATAACTTTTCCCATATGATTTTTCTTGTGAGAAATTCATGTCACTAGACCACTCAATCTTTCTGGAAGGAAAACTAGGTCCAATGTTTCGAGAAAAAAAAAGAAAAGAAAAACCACTAGGTCCAACACTTCTCACATTTACAAAAAAACATAAATCTAAGTCTAACACTTGTCACATAATAAAAAAAATAAATCACAGTTGACTTTTGTATTTCTTGTTAACTATTTAATTAATTAACCAACGTTTTAGTGTTGTTCTCCGTGTCTCTTCCGAATCTGTGCCGCGCCCAGTTTTGAGGCGGGTGTCTGTCGACGTGGCGCTCCCTTGTCTTTCTCCCATCCAAGGAAAAAACACAAAAGATTAACAACCTAAGAACCATAAAGAATCAAACATCACTTTCAAAGAAAAAGGAAAAGAACAAAAAAAGAAGAAGTGGCAGAGAGAGAGGGTTAGGGCTTTCTCCCAAATCGACTGCAAGATTTCCCTCCCGATTTGAATAGCCCTAAACCTCTCTTTCCAAATCTTCTCTTTCGTCGTCAACCTAGGTCATCCGTCGTCGTCGTCCATGCCGGATTATTATCATCAATAATTGATTTCTGTAATAAATAATAGAGAAGAAGATGAGTGGTCAATTGGCGCCAGCCCCACCGGCTCCTCGCCGGAACAGTGCGGCGCACAAACGCAACAATCCGTCTGCTGCTCGGAAATCCTCTAATCCATCGGAAAATGGTTCCGCCAATGCTAATAATGGCTCCCTCACCAAGCCTACTTCCCCTACCAACTCGTGAGTCAAAATCATTTATCGCCTTCCAGATTTCTTCTTGATTTGGCGTTTTATGTTTGACTCCTGTATGTGTGGTATTTTCATGTCTATTGCAAATTGGATGACCAAACAGGGGGAAGGTATTATTGGGATTATTATAGATGCTTGAGTTTTGTGTAACCATGAAGTATTGCACTTTGAGCCAACTTCCTTTGCCTTTTTTCTTTTTGTCCTTTCTTTCTTTGTCTCTTATATTTTTGTGTGCGTTGTTTATAATGACGTAGTGAAACGCTCAATTACAAGGTACAAAATGATATTGGAAGTGTATTTTGCATTTCCAAGAATAACGGCTGCTATTTCTTTATTCTCTTTCCTTTCTTAGCCATACACATTTGCAAGTGTTTTGTGTTGTCTATATCTGGATTTTGTAGAATCTAATGTGGCTTTATGATGTATTGATAATCTCGTGGATGGTTGTAGGACCGCAGTAGGGGAAAGAACAGTGAAAAAGCTAAGGTTATCGAAAGCACTTACAATTCCCGAAGGTACAACGGTATCTGATGCTTGTAGGAGGATGGCTGCTAGACGTGTTGATGCTGTTTTGCTGACTGATGCAAATGCCCTGCTCTCCGGCATTGTTACTGATAAGGTTACTTTTTGCTAAACAGTGCGACGTTGTGCTCATGTTTTCTGCGTTACTTCTTTCATTACTAAAAATTGTGCATCTGACTTAATGGCATGTGGTTGATTAGGCGACCCTTATGAAGTTGGTTAAGGGATAAGAATGGAATTTGATTGTAAACAGTTTCCTGGGGAGATTGTTTTGATAATTTTGGTAAATTCTTGGAGCTGCCAGATAGAGTTTGTCGCTCCAGTTGAATTGGGGAATTTGTGGAAGTAAGGGTGGAGGGGTTAACTGTGCTTAGTAAATCCGTTTTTGGCAAATTTAACTTTCCTTTCGATATGTAGGATATTGCTACAAGAGTTATAGCCGAGGAATTGAGACCAGATCAGACAATTGTTTCAAAGGTGATGACAAGGAACCCTATTTTTGTGACTTCGGATTCATTAGCCATTGATGCTCTTCAGAAGATGGTCCAAGGTAATATTTGATGCGATGTCTTTGTAAACCCCTTATGTGGCTCAGTTTGAGACGCTTCAGTCATTGTTGCTTACTGCTGGCACCTGATTTGTTTTGTTCTCTGAAATCTTTAATTCCTGGCTTCCAAGAATTATATAGTTAATAAATATTGATTTTCACATGTGTGAACAAAATAAGAGGCAGTCATGGGTGATTGTGGCATGAACGTGAGTATTTGTTTGAGATCAATGTTGGAGTTCATGAGACTGATGCTCATTGCAGCAGACATGGGGCAAAGATTCTTCCACCTGTTCAGAATATTTTGATTTTTTGTTCGAAGTTATGGGAATGTTGCTGATAATTTGCTATTACATCTATAAGTTTTAGAATTCAGTTATTATCGGCTGAACTGAATACAAACATACACAGGTCTTAATTCCCTCTTTATTGCTTGTGTCACTTTGCTGTAATTTTATGTGACTTTTAACTTTGTTGAAATTGATCCAACTTATGTTAAGGGCATCTCTTTTAAAATTGTTGTACTAGTTCTATGATTTTTTGCACGGTGATTGTCTTATGTTTTAAAATTTTAGGCCATTTTGTGCTTAGTTGTTGACCTTCTTTTAACTCTATGATCGTCAACTTGATCTTTTAGGGTTAAATTCTTTTCCTCATGTTTCCTTTGCAGGAAAGTTTCGTCACCTCCCTGTTGTTGAAAATGGAGAAGTCATAGCTTTATTGGACATCACAAAATGCCTTTATGATGCTATATCCAGAATGGAGAAGGCAGCAGAGCAGGGAAGTGCTATTGCAGCCGCTGTAGAAGGGGTGGAACGTCAGTGGGGAAGTAATTTTGCCGGTTAGTTCAATGTGTGATGAGTTTCAAAGTTGCATTTATTTATCAGTGTTGAGAATGTTTGGCAGTTTGGCAGTGACAGAAGGGAATTTTTTTGTGGGCACCTGGTTCCAAAGAGAAATGATTTTAATCGTCCATTTCTTTCCACAGCCCTCTAGTAGTCGTTTGACTTCAATGATCTATATCCTTGATGCGTCATTATGCATGCGGTGATTTCAAATATGTTCAAACTTTTACAAATCACACCTAAATGAATCCTTTGAATCTTGAACTTCAGTGCTGCAGGTTAAGACACCTTCTTTGCATCTCCAACTAAATACATGGAATGTAACCATTAATACTCTTTGAGGGGGACCTATAAGAATTTGGTCCCAATGTTAGAGTTTGTGGTTGCAGAATAGGACTGAGGATGCTTGCGTTCGGTTGATGTCCAATTTAAAATCACGCAACATTGCAGTTCAATAAAAGCTTAAAGGGTCTTTTCTTCTTGGACTATGTTGATACTTAGTTCATACCTTTATTGTTTTGTCATTAGTATGCGGTCCTGCAATGCTGAGTCCATGTAACATGGGCATTAATAGATTAGAAATAAACAGAAATACAGTTGAGTTTGTGTGGGCATTAGCATAGGAGGCCTTCAGATCCCCCAGCATGAGTGTTGAAAATTGAGTATTGTTAACTCAGATTGGAAGGAAAGTGAAAAGTCTAAATGGATTGCAAAGGAACATTAAATGGCAGCATTTGCTCAAATTTAAATAATACCACTTATTTTGTTTGAACATGATGCCCATTTTTCATTTAATTAGTAGACTTTGCACATTTCGATAGAGACTTCCTTGTTGGTGCTTAATTTTATGCTTTGAATTCACTTTTCCTGTTGTTATGTTTCAGCCCCATCAGCTTTTATTGAGACACTTAGAGAGCGCATGTTCAAGCCGGCGTTATCGAGTATCATTGCTGAAAATGCCAAGTGCGACCAAATTTACCCTTGTACTTCTGTTTTACTTCGGGCACTATTCCTTTTGCTTTTTGTTGACTCTTTTTCCGAAGGATTCAGTATGCTTTGTTCTTGATGTTAGGGTTGCAATAGTATCGTCATCAGACCCTATCCACGTTGCTGCTAAAAGGATGAAAGAATTGCGTGTTAACTCTGTCATTGTTATGTCTGCAAATAAGATTCAGGGGATATTAACGTATGCTTTCCCATGCTTTAGATTTCTTCATTTATCCTTTTTATTTTTCTTTAAATATTTTTTGGTCACAACTCTTACGAGCTTGTCCATACTGATAATGGCTTCTGCATTGCAGTTCAAAAGATATCCTCATGCGAGTTGTTGCCCAAAATCTATCCCCGGAGCTGACTCTGGTGGAAAAGGTGAGGTTCCTGATTTTTTCCAGATGGTATATCTTTATTTAGTGGTTGTGCTTCATGATAAACAAACGACCCAATCAGATCTGATCTTTAAAGGTGCAACTTATGAATTTTTCAACTTGAAATTTGCCCCTGCTGTTTGTTATTGTAATATTGGTTTTCCCAATGTTATTCATCTTTGCTGAGTTTCTTAACCTAAAATCTTAGCACTTGTTTGATGTGAAAGCTTGCTTATTCTTTATTTGGTTCCAGGGGTGTCATGTGCCATGCTTGTTTAAGTCTTTATCTGTTTATCAGATGGGTGGGATGGGGGGTTTCTTGAGGTTGCTCGTAGTTTCTTCTTGGGAACTCTACCCTCTACGAAAGAATTTTTGATTCGGAAATATGGGCCAGGATCTGCCTATAGGAACCAAAATGCCCTTATTTCTGCCATTTTTGTAGTGATTAATTTAATCTTTGACAATTTTTACACCTGAAATCACAGATTAAGTGGAGTCTGAAATTTCGTGTTAAGAAAAATGCTTCCTTTGGTCCCATGTACTTGCGGAGTTAGTTTGTTGTCCCTTTATCATGTCATTTTAGTGAAGATATCATCAGGATTTGAATTGTGCTCCTATTAGTGAAGCTCCATTCAGTTCAGTTAGTTGCAGGGTTTAGTGCTATGTTACATGGCCGTATCCATTGAAAAGATCTCACCGAACGTGTGCTAAAGAAATACTGCCGGACCATTATATTCATTTGTAATTGTTTCATGGAAAGCCTAGAAGCCGTGATCCTTTTTCACCATTCTTTATTTGAATATGTTAAGAATTCAGAAAAAGAAAAAAAGTGAGGGGAAGAAAATGGCTCATTGGTAGCTTGGAAGTGTTTATGAGCAGGAAAGGGTAATAGAAAGAGATCAACCTCTTTCACGGGGAAGAATTAGATTTTTACTTTAATACTAAGTGCTTTAATTATGAACACATTTCAACCCCAAGATCCAATCTCGCTCAAATGTTAGTATTATTATATGCTTGACGTTTGAAATTTTACCTTTTCCTTTCTAGCCTTTCCAATTGCTTCAGGTGTAGCACTTTCATTTTGCTGTGATGATTTTTGGAATGAAACTATCTACTTTGTATTGAAATTTGAAAACCCTTTTTTATAAAATACCTTTCTTATTTGTTTAATTTCTTGTTTGTATCTACTTACAACTAGATTATAGGTGTGACATCTTACAAAATCAAGCGCGATTTGTAGTTTGAAGGTAGTTTGGTTATGTGTCTTTTCCTATTCAGGATGGCCTGGGAGCCTTGCATTTTTGATTCATTTGCATGTCCTTTTCAGAATCATTTTCCCTGAAGGAAGATATTAATGGATTGTTCTGAGTATTCTCCTTTCCAGCTTCTAATGTTGATTTGTGATAAAATTTTCCCTGAAGGTGATGACACCAAATCCTGAGTGTGCCACACTAGATACAACTATCCTTGAGGCGTTGCACATAATGCATGATGGAAAGTTCCTACATCTTCCTGTAGTGGATAGAGGTGAGTTTTGATGACTAACCTGATAGTTGGCTTTAAGAATTTTATGCTCATTGGCAGCTTTTCTGGCAGATGGTTATGTTATTGCCTGTGTGGATGTGTTGCAGATAACTCATGCAGCTATATCTATGGTAAGTGAATGCAAAAAAATTGAAGTACATCAATAACATTTGCGATGCAGAAGCTACGTTTTTGTGTTAGTTTTTCATAACTTCTTTTTCCCTGAAACTTCTCCTCTTAAGGTTGAAAATGGTTCTGATGCGGTGAGTGATGTTGCAAACACTGTTATGCAAAAGTTCTGGGATTCTGCATTAAATATGGAGCCTGCAGATGAATATGATACTCAAAGGTACAATTTTTTTAAAAGTTTACTTACTGTTACTTATGGTAAAGTTTAGTGCTAATTACCACTTTATTCCTGGTGTAGCGAGCTCTCTATGTCTGCATTAAACACATCAGATGGTACCGAACATGGGAAATCTCCGTATCCATCTCTAGGTCTTGGGAATAGTTTTTGCTTCAAATTTGAGGACTCGAAGCATCGTGTACACAGATTCAACTTTGGTGAGTGTTTGTCAAGTAGGAAGAGTTTTTGGCTTCATTTTGTGTTCTCTACACCACTTATGTATACATTGTTGTCTTTTCCCTGTTGTATTGCACTATAACTTTTTCACTTTAAGATGTGCATTTACATTCTTTTGTCATTTTTCTAGGATTTAATTTAAGAATCTAATCCTTTTTGGGCATGAATTCCTGTGTTTCGTGCTGAGTGATGTGATGAAAAATGTTCAATGTTGATAAAATTGAATTGGGGAATTATATTCTGAAGGTGATGGAATATAAAAGCCAAAAGAATATTGTTATAACACAAAGATGATTTTTAAGCAGAACATTAGATTTCTTATTGCTTCCCTCCATTTGCCATCTTCCCCAATAGTTATCAACAATTTGAAAATTATCAGTTTTACAAAGAGCACCCCGTTTGCAATTTAATTGGTGGTCGAGTAGATAAGATATATTCAAATATCTGTGGTTAATCGAGTAATTAAATCTGTTTATGATTTTCTGATTATGAACATTGTAGACAGATATTTTAGTGTTTCTGATTATTTTCCCTTTGTAGGCACTGAAAAATTAGGTGAACTTGTTTCTGCGGTTATGCAGAGGATTGGTGCAACAGATGATCAAGGTCAACCTCAACTCTTGGTGAGTGTGGAAGAATTTGAGAAATCATTTGATTGTTCTTTATCAACCTGTTATTTCCATCTTATGATTATTTCTGCTTGTCGTAGTATGAAGATGATGAGGGGGATAAAGTTCTTCTGTCGACTGATGGTGATCTTATTGGTGCTGTTAGTCATGCCAGATCTGTGGGACTAAAGGTCTGCATACTTTTTGTTTTGCTTATGTTTTTGTACAAATGTCAATTATTGTCTGTTCTACTGTTTGTGAATAGATATAATTGAAACCTATCTTAAGTAACAGGCCACTACCTTTTGTTATGCTTACCACACTATTTCACCTTTAGTCATATCTTTTACTGATTGGATGTTACCTCTTCTCTGGACTTGTTTCTTAGGCATTCTAGACAAATGATGTGAGGGACAACTCTAGGGACTGGATCAGTTAAACTAAACCTATGTCTTTCCTGATTTATAACATTAGAGGGCGAGTGGATTCTTTCTTTGCCAACTCAATGTGGACAACCAGAAACGTGAGAGATCAGATTGAATAAAGTAGAGTTGAAATAATGAGAGAATCTAGTGACGACGGGATTCACCTGGGCATGTCTCTGAGTGAATCCTGAAGTAGCTAACATATCTGAAATGATCTGAATCCATTATCACTAGTAAAGATCTCAGGAATGAAATAAGGGGAAGAGTGGTTGCTGAAGGAAGAAAAAGATTAGGAGAAAGAAATGCAAGATGGCTGAAAAGTGAAAAACGAACTCTGGATTATCTCTCTTGCCATAAGAATTAGTTAAGTGTTAAAAAGAGTTCATTCAAGCTATTTGTTGATTTGAAAACTCATTGATCTATTAGAAAATATTTTTTGTTATGGTAGCTTATGTAGAAGACTGTATTTATGAAAATTTAAGTTGTGCAAAGATATTTTGAGGATATCAGATGAATCTTCTAGATTGTTGAGTTTGCATTAGGTATATTTTTGACGTTGTTAGTTTCCCAAGCATCTTCAGATTCTAAAAATTGTAAATCACTTTAGGTGATGTAGTTTTGATGGATGAGACCTGAGAGTCAATTCCAAGTTAGAAGGTTAAAAATTTGAAATGTTTGAGGTCATATTAAACATTATAGAAGCAATGGGGCATTGGTAAAAAGTCGAAACATAGATTACAAGTATTTCAAATTTATAAATATTTAGGGACATCTGTCCTTTTGTGAAAACTGATGAACCGGAAGGAGATTGCATATAAAATTTAAGCAATTTGAATAAATGGTAAAATGCATTTTCTTTCCTTCGTGACCATCATGCTCTAAATTGACTGGAAATAACATTGAGAACTTATGGAGCAGAATAATTAGGGTGTAAAAACTGAAAATGGACTTGGGAACATATTAAATGCAGTAAGATGCATAATGGATTCATGCTAGTGTGTGGAGGTAGTGTAATCATGGAGAATCATGCTTTAAAATGGATAAAAATGACCACAATGCACCACCAGTATGGCATGCAAAATAGGTATAATTCATATTATCAAAGGAAATAAGATATTTCAAATTACTTGAAAATAAATTATATGAAACGGTGATCTTTTCAACGATAATGAATGCTTTATGAAAAGATGGCTGGCTATGTGTTCTGACTTCTGACCATCAAACCATGAATGCTTTATATTTTTTGTTCACTGTATTCATTTGCTTTCTTTTCCTCTTTTTTCCCTCCTTTTTTTATTTTCACATGTCCTGGACTCTATTCCAAAAGTTATTCATTGTGTGATTGATGGTATATTCAACAGGAGAGAATTTTGAGGGTTATTCATTTCAGCTGTTAAATCAACTAGGACAAGGGAAACAACCCCTTGTTGATCAAATCCACAAAGTTCCATATTTTTTAAAAATATTTTGAGGAGTCTTGAAGTAGTGAAATCAAAGTTCTGCTTTTGCAGCGTTTCCCTGCAGTGTGTTGAAAGATTGTACTTTTATTAATGTTCTGTATTGGGAGACCTTATTCTAAAACTTGAAGAACACTGGGTTTTCAGGTTTTGAGACTCCACCTGGACTACTCGGATGCATGCCAAGAGAATTCAAAACCACAGCTAAGTGCAGAACCGGTCGAGAAATCTGGAGGCCTCACTGTACCTATTGGGATTTTTGCAGGGGCAGTAGTCTTAACCAGCATAGGTGTAATGGTCTACTTGAAGCGCACAAACACGTGATCGATGCTTTGCATAAACCACTAGTTCAGTGGTTAAGACTGATTAATCTGTCTATTGAATGCCTGATTTTAGAGCCCTTATTGAAGTTAGCGGTTATTTCCATGGTTCAAAACATGGTTCATGTCCATAGTTGATTATAGAAGGAAAATAATCTATGCCAATGAAGGTTGGTTTTCATGTTCTTACCTATCCAAACTCCAAAGTTTTGTTTCCTGAGAAATATTGATCAAGTGTAGTGTGGACTATTGACTATGTAAAAAGGAAGGCCAGTGATTTTGCCAGAACAATTATTAACATCTAGGGTAAAATTGTCCTTCATGAAGTCAAACTTCATATAAGTGTACTTTATTTTCTTATTTGAGCGATTTCCAAAAGACGGATACGCCCTCTGCGCAATGGAGGTATGTTTTTTCTAAAAAAAAGGGGGAGGGAGGGGGGCGAGGGACATATGAACGGCTGGCGCAAGAAGAACACGCCACTTCTATGCGGGATGGCGTGGAATAATCTCGCCCCCTTGTAAAGGGAGGGGAGAAAACCTTCTTCTCTGGCGAAGGGGTGGCGCCAGTTTTGAGCGCCATTTTTGTCCGGGTTGGCAAGCAAACGCTCGCAAACCAAAACGGGCTCCACCCATTTTTTTAAATTTATTTATTTATTTTATTTTTTAATGTATTTAATTAATATCATTTATTTATTTAAATTATTAGTTTAATGAATTTATTTAATTTATGTATTTATTTATTTATATTATTTTATTATTTGTTTGGTAGTTTAATATTTGTTTAGAAAATTTATGTTAATTGGTAGTTAAATGGATGTTGGAAAAAATGTGAAAAGAATTTTGAACGGAAATACGAATGTGGGAAAAAGTTTCGCGTACAAGGCCTTTAAAACAGTAATCGAAGCTGCAAATCGGAAAGATTATGAAGGGAAAGTGAAGCTTCTGGAGTATAATTGGTCCCAATTTCAAACCGTTCTAGAGTATATCAAGAAGACATGGTTAGTGGTGGCGGACAAGGTTGCGCAGGCACGGACCAACACTTATTTTCATCTTGGCAACACCACTACTTGTAGAGTGGAGAGCGCACACAAGTTGTTAAACGAATGGCTCGGCACAACAAGTGCTTCTTTTAAAACGGTTTGGCACAAGATTCACATGTTACTCGAGACACAGCTTACACAAATAAGGTACTGGATTTCGACGTTATATTCTAAAATATGGTTATAATATATATTGTGTGTTTAGTTTGTTTAAGTAATTTTTTTTTCATTCCTCTACAGGGAGAAATTGCAAGAATCAAGGTAGAAAATAAGGAGGCAACACAAGTACCCTTTCTACCAATTGAGATGTAACGTTTCACACTACTGCTTGGATCTGTTGAACAATGAGCTGGAAAGGACACAACAACTCGGAGATGATGTGTTTTGGGAATGCAATCATTACCTGAAGCGAACGCATTCGATCCCTTGTGCATGTATTCTAAAGCGGGTAATGGAGGACAACGATGTTTTGACTCCAAAATACTTACACCAATTTTGGAGCACACTCAACATCGGTTGGGTTGCAGAGAAGGATAGTTCTGATGATGTCCTCTCTTACAGATTGTTGTTCAGGCAGTTAATACCTAAAACCGAATATAAGAATAGTTTTTTAATACTTAACTTTAATGTAATAAAGAAATTGACGTTGCAGTAATGAATGCTTAAATAATTACAAATACGTACTTGATGACATCGCAGCTGCCTCAGGACGGCTAAAGGCACCAATGGAGGCAACACCAAAATGGGAACGAGGCTGACTAGTCTGAGGGAAGGGGTGTGACGAAGTCCCGCCAGAACGATGCTGGGGACTGATATCGTGAAGAGTACTACTAGGACCTCCAAACAAAATGCCCTGCGGGCTGATATCATGAAGAGTAGTACTAGGACCTCTGAAAGAGCACTCTGTAGGCCGACATAATGAAGA
Source organism: Oldenlandia corymbosa var. corymbosa (assembly GCA_949775105.1). Taxonomy (NCBI): domain Eukaryota; kingdom Viridiplantae; phylum Streptophyta; class Magnoliopsida; order Gentianales; family Rubiaceae; genus Oldenlandia; species Oldenlandia corymbosa. The sequence goes on from OX459123.1 coordinate 7,974,194, forward strand.
GTAGTACTAGAACCTCTAAAAAGAATACTATATGGGCCGGCACGAAGACAGGAACCACCGGGAGTGTAAGCTGAATTCAACCCCGATAATCCAACAAGAGTCTTCCCCCCTCTCCCTCCCCCCTCTCCCCGGGTAGGGTGAACTAGAGTCTGATCATCAGTACGACCAATGGGGTTCAGTACTGGGCTACCTCCAAAATGTATATCCCTTCTCTCAGGCGAAGAATACTCGTCTGACTCATCCTCCTCATCCACATCGTCCCCCCATTCTCAAAACTATCCTCATCTTGTTCTTCCTCTCCCTCAAACTCATCATCATCATCTACGTCGCCGACTCACTAGGTGGTGCAAAGGTAGGATGTACATTTTTCTGTTTCTTTAAGTTTTTATTTTTTTCTATACGATGTTCAGCATATAGATTACGCCTAAATGCATAGCGATTACCAGGTCCCTCAAGAGGCATATCCTATCCTACAAAAGTTTTAAATTTTACAGGTAACTTTAAATAATCTAGATTACATCCCAAAAAAATAGTTTTTATACATACTTAAAAAAACCTAAATAATAAATTATTAATTTAGGTTAATTACTTTAATACATTGTTATATTATTTAAATACCTAATTATATAAAATCTATTATACAATCTTAAATGTTTAATTTATTAAATCTACTAAATACAAGTAATAATAATTCGAAATATACTTCAACTAATTAAATTATCTACATATTTTATTATTTAATTTTAACCAAAATATAATCTAACTTTTTTTTGCATTTAAATAATCCTTATTTATTTAGTTTTCATATACTAAATATTTAATTTCTACGTATCACATATTTTTTGAGGCTAATTACAATTAAACTAACTAATCCTACAAATAAATTTTCAATAATTAAATTAATTATAATAACTTTCATAATTTCCCAAATTAATTTAAATATGAATATTATTAATAAATTATTTACTTTAAGATTAAACATGTTAATAAAAATATTTGCTAAATAAATTAAACTAATAAAAACAAATTCCTAAGATTTATAATTACTAATTATAACAATTAAATTAAAATTACTAATATTTACTCCACAAAATAAATAACAATTAAATTAAAATAAATAAATTACAAAAAAAACTAAAAAAAAACATACCCGACGCCGACACAGACTAGCGTCGAATAATCTCGCCAGGCGCCGAGATATTTCTCGCCCCACCCCGAGAGGGTGGCGAAGATCCTCGCCCCGGCCGACGAGAAAACTGTCGCCGGGGCAAGAAGAGCCGGCGCGGAGATCCGCGCGACAGAGCTAGCGCAGATCTCTTGCGCCAGCTCTTCTTGTCCCGGTGAGGTTTTCCATCGCCGGCCAGGGCAGTGTTTTTTTTTTAAAAAAAAAAAATCTCGCCACTCCTAACAGAACTGGCGCGGATCTCTTGCGTCGGCTCTTCTTGCCCTGGCGAAGTTCTCCATCGCTGGTCGGGGCAGTGTTGTTTTTTTTAGAAAAAAGAAATAAACTTCAAATTTAAATTTAGAACTCAGATTTGAATGTTCCTTGAGTTTCCGTGCTTCTTTCCGTAGCCGTTTCATTCGTTTCGCCATTAAATCTGAGTTTTTTGGTTTTAGGAATGAGAGAATTTGAAACGAAAAATTGATTTAGGAATTGAAAGAATGAAATTGAAATTAAGTATTTATAAAATTTGGTAGGGACAAAAAGGTTTTTTGGTATTAAATTAAAATGCTCAAAGAAAAGAATTAGGGCGCTTGACATTCCCCACTACTAATAAGCAAAATCACTGGCCGAAAAGGAAGTAAATATTACCTCTGCCCCAAAAGAGGAGTCAGGTTTGCCGAACTAAAAGTAGTGTATGTTTTAACATCTGAATTCCGCACATGTATTTTCTATGTTGTTGATCTGATTGGACACGGAGGGCAACCTTTTTGTGTTGAAAGCTGTTGGAACTTGGACGCCATTTCGAGTTGGTTTGGATAACGTCTGATCTCAACCTATTTCTCACTTTATCTTGCTTTTTAATATTTGTTCTCTGCGCACGGTTTACATTTTGAATTCTCTTTTCTAAGAATTTGTAAGAGAAATTTTCAGCACTCCTACACAAAAGGAATAGAAAGTGTTCTTCCTAGACTAAAAGTTTTGGTTGATGCTTATGAATAATGTTAGATGGATAATTGGTCGATTTTCTTTTTTTTGGATTTGACTTATATACTCCCTCTTTTTGCTAAATGATTTTGGGCAGTAGTTTTATAAACAGAGTGAGTAGATGCTTGTATTCATTTTCTTTCATATATATTGCTTACTCCCTACCGTCCTTATTATAATGAATTTTGATTTATCCTAAGATTCATTTAGTATGTTATTCTAATCAAAAATAAAATTTTAAAAATATTTTTTTTTATAATAATTGAAAGAACATAATAAATGTAAAAATATATTTTAAGATTTTATTCTCAAATAAAAGAACATATTAAATGAAATTCAAGACAAATAAAAATATCTTATAATAAGGACCGAAAGAAGTAAAAATCATTCTTTTATATAACCAGACTACCAGAGTCTTCAAAATGGACATTAAATTGTACAAATAAATAATGGTTGACTATTGCAATCCAAATTTAAGTGATAATAGTAATAATAATAACGAGGTCAATGTAAGAACACTCAAATGAATAATACTTGCAGATTGAATATAATAGTTGGTATATGTACAAAATTTTACAAAAATGAATATTGCGAGGAATGACAATCAAAATTACAAATTACCAAAAACAAGTTTAGACAAATATGCATAGTAAATTACAAAAGATTATTTGAAATGAGTACCAACCAAACAGAATATTAGTTATTTTTCTAATTGAAGAATATTAATTAATTTTAATTTGTTTGTTTGAACTTTGAAGTAAAGGTCATTACTTTTTTCATTCGAAAATGATTATCTTGTTTGTTATACTAAAATACAATAACAATTCTTATATTAATGTTATTTAACCTAAAAAACTTAATAGGAAATTGAATAAGAGACTAGTGGTTAGGTTGTTGTATTTTTTGGTATTAGACCAGGTTCAATTTTTAACAAGGGATATGTGAGGATGGAATTTACTCACGTTTTAAGTGCAATCCACTGGATGGACTTTTTTAAAAAAAAAACCCTAAAAATTTAAATAAATGAATAATATCTATAGCCAATTATATTTTTAAAAAAACGCTAACCTCAAAAAGGTAAAGTAGGAGAATTATTCAAATTTTCTGCTTTACTAAATGGCAACATCTTTTACTTCATAGATTGTGTGGGGAGGTAGGAATTGCAGGAAGTACAGGCAAATTTGAAGAAAAATGTTTGGCGAAAGCGAAAATAAAAAAAGTTTTAAAATATATAGTTAAACTTTTTTAAAAAACCATGTTTCCTTTGTAAATAGCGAGAGGGCGACTGTCCGTACGGGTTTCCCTTTCTGCGCTATTCTTTACAATTTTTAAACAATGAATGAAGGTGTTAGGACAAGAAATGAAGAAAATTTGACTAAAAGACAGTAGAATATGTCAAATTATGACCTTAAATTTTTTTTTATAAAGAGCGATAATTTATTTGTTAAAAATTATAAAATAAAAGATAATTTGAATTGACAATACCACCTTATACCATCCTTATTGTTCATGTTAGTTAACGGAGCAAATGTAACTACCGAGTCTTGCAAAATTATGCCGCTGGAGTGATTTTGTAGCCTTGTTTTAGATCGAGGAAGCTAATCGATTTGGTTTTGAAGATGGTCTGCTTACTCTTTTGCTTTTTAGACATATTGTGATGGCCTCATATGATGGTTTTAACAATTCGTCAAAAGCTTGTATATGTTGTTTTAGCTATGGTCTCAGACTTTGGGTGTTGAAATGATCCGTGCTGCTGCCATGAAAAATTTTTTCTTTCTTGCTTAATCAAAGCTATAATGGCTCAATTTTCTCTTGGGATTTTGGATTTTTGTTTTCTGAGTTAAAATTACTTTATACGCTTAGGGGAAAAGCTGAACCTTTTGTCCCTGTGTTGCTTCGTCCTCCCTTCTTCTTCTTCACAAAGAATATTAGTTTTGGTTTAATCGGGCACCGAACCAAAAATCCGATTGCTTATTCCGATCGGTTCGGTTCGATGAACTATAATCTTTGTGGTTCGATTTTGTGCGAGTCTCATGACAGAAAAAAATCCAATTAACCTGAACCAATTTCACCCGAACCGAACAAACCTGCCCGAACTGACCAAATCCGCCCGAACTGACAGCCCTATTCATGCTTTGGGATAATTTTGAGCTCATCTACAGGATATAGATTTTTATTTTATATTCATTTTATGTTTTTAAAAGGATAATAGAAAATTAAGGGTTTTTAGGTCATTATAAAATTATATAGATTTTGTGATTTTTGACAAATAAATCACTACCTTTCATGAAAAATATTTTAATGTCATACTCTTTTTATTAATCTGACATGTTTCACTATTCTTTAGCCAAATTTTCCCAAAAAATGCTACTCTCTCTATTTTAAAATGTAGGTCATTTTAGGTTTAGAGAAATATTTCAAAATATAGGTCGTTTTAGGATTTCAAGACAAATTAAAGATTAAGTTCCCAACTTTGCCCCCAATAATTGATGCTAACGACTTTTCATCTAGTCTTGGTTATAGTTTCAAAAATAATTAATGATGGTTAAAATAGATATTTAACACACAAATTAATTATTAAATGATTGCCTCATTAGTTTACGTGTAGAGTTTAAAGTAACTTATATTTTGAATTGGATGGAGTATAACCTTTATCCTAAAAGAAAAGTCACATCTTGTCTCAAAATTTAGTGCATATTATTTTTCTTTGAACATAAATAGTCTTCATTGAGTGTTGAGATTAATAAAAATTTCAAAACTCGATGTTGATTTTATTCGGGGGATAAAAGTTGTATAGAAAATTTAAGTTTGGTTGGGCCTATTGTGGATCTAAATTACACCCCATTTAATTGCAGAAGGAGGATCCTGCCCCTAGTTGTAAAAAGAACTTGGGCCTAAGAGCACATTAGATAACCACAAAAAAAAAAAAAAAAAACACACACACACAGTACTAGCAGCCATGTTTACATGCGCGCGGTCCCCTTTCTCCCATGCCTTTTTTTCCCCCACTCTCCTCGTCGATAGTTTTCCGAGAAGAAACCCTCGCCTCCCATCTCTCAAGATTCTCCTCAATTTCTTTCAAATTATTATCATTTCAGAAGAAGTTGCAATTCCATAACATCATTTTTAGTGAATAAATTTGAAGTCCAAGTAAATTCGAAGTATTTCAACTAATCTTCACATTCGTTTTTAAATTTCTCAAGTAAATTTAAAGGTAACAACTTCTAGTATTTTAGCTTCGATTCTCGGTCAAATTTAATTTGATTTTTTTGCATCCAAATGCAGATTTTCACCATTTTTCTTACTTATTGTGTTATGAAAAATTACAATGTTGATTTCTTTTGGTTGCGTCTATATGCATCTTTATATTCTTCATAGTATTTCGGATAAACTATTCTTACAAATTCATATGCATCAACATTTTACTACTTCCAGTTATATAGTTCGTGACAAATTCATATGCATTTCATCTAATTGGTTATACATTGTGTTTAAGCTCTCGTATGCATTCTGCGATGATACCATATGCATTTTCGCTAATTAGTTATTCATTCTGATGTCGTGCTCATATGCATTCCGCAATGATGTCATATGCAATTCATCTAATTGGTACATTGTGTTTAATACCTCGTATGCATTTCGCGATGGTGTCATATGCATTTTCACTAACTGGTTATGCAGCATGATGTAGTGCTCATATGCATTCTGTGATGATGCCATATTCATTTCATCTAATTGGTTATACATTGTGTTTAAGCCCTGGTATGTGTTTCGCGATGATGCCATATGCATTTTCACTAACTGGTTATAGAATCTAATATAGTGATCATATGCATTTCGCAATGATGCCATATGCATTTCATCTAATTGGTTATACATTTTGAATGTTGTAATACTCTATAGTGTTTGCCTTGTTTCCATCGCAGGTCAAAAGTTTTGTTCATGAAAACTGTATACAAAGAAGCATGCATACGTACGATTGATGAAGCTCTAGCCCAAGAGGGACACCAAAAAAAAACATGATCATACTAAAAAAAATGAGGGAAAATGCATTTAAAGAGGGAAAAAAACACAAGTTGAAGATGCTGCCAGATCTGAGATGCCTGCAAAAAAAAGAGATATACAAGGCAGAAAAAAAGATTTAGAGATATTGCCAAATCTGTAGATGACAAACCCTTCGTTGTAGAGACTGAAGACACTGAACTAGAATTTAGTTGCAAGGGCACACCTTTCACTTTATGTAGATTGCTGAGAAAGTTGAAGCCTAAACAAAAAGAGACCATCAGAATTATTGGATTTAACTTATTACTTGACCTAAAAAACTACAGATATGATAAGAAACTAGCAAAGTTCTTGCTCAAACATTTCAATCCAAACCAGATGACATTTCCGTTGTACAAAGCCTGAGGGTACTGTAACTGTTCAAGAGGAGGATATTCAGTATGTCATTAATATGTCGCGTGGTCGAAAAAGGTGGAAAGTTCTATTGTTAGTAATCTCCAAGACCCTCCAGACTACAAGAAATTCTTTGATATATGGCTGAAAAGGTGGAAACATGTGATAGATCCAAAAAATTAATGGAATTCCAAAATCTGCATTAGTTGAATACTTTTTAGCTAAGGAATGTCCAAGTGGGAATGTTTTTAAACAGGACTTTGTTGTTTTTGTGGTATCTTGTTTCCTCAATCTACACACAAATAACTTTCTGAATTACACAGACCTGAGATCCTTGGTGAATGTCAATGAAATATGTGACTACAATTGGTGTTACTCTACAATCTAGGCTTTGGAAACATGCACAATCAAATGGCAGCACGATCCAAAAAGCAGTTTTTGAGGTCCACTAAGTTTTATTTTGGTAATTTCTATCATCCATCTTAATTTTTATAACAAAGAAATACTATTATCTTTACTAAATTTTGTCTAATATCTCCATTTATTTTATGTAGTTGTTATAGTTGGATAGAGTGCAACCACGACTTCGGTTCCTCAACAAATGGGTATTACCGGTCATAAAGGGATGGAGTCAGGACATGTGCAATGAGAGAATGAAAATTTGTGATGGCACTGATGCATCATTCAAGAATGGCACAGTCCATAAACGTCCTGGCCTGGAATACAATTAAGTGTTAATTCCGTTCAATGTAGAAGAAGAAGAGAAAAGTACCACAAAGAAGAATCAGACTCCATCAAAGATGCAATGCAGGTAATCCATGTATTTATATACATATGGGTTTTTAGTTATACACATGAGGGTTTAATATGAAAACTTGAATTGCAAATAGGAGTCGATTGTGTCTAATGAAGATTAATATGAAAGTACTAGCAAATCTGAAGAATCGGATCCGGAAATGGCCGAAAGAGAGGTTATTGATTTGTTTAACTTTTTATTTTTTGGTTTTGTGTTTCGATTCATTCCATAATTTGCACTTACTGGTCAGCTTATTATACATTTTTTTCAAACCTGCATAAACATAAATCGGGACTTACATATACATGGGGTCTCATTTAGTTATTTTAAAATTATCATATGCATACTCCAATAAGTGCATAAACATAGTATCATAGCTGCATAATTTAATGTCATAACTACAAATACATGAAAACCAAATTCAATCCCTTAAAACCCCTCGCTTAGATTATTTTCATCCTCTTACATTTCAAATATGCAACGTAGTTTTCCAAAAGTCATTTCGTCAAACCCTTAAAATTTTCACTGAGCCCATGATTTTTCTTGGAGAACATGTGCAAAAAACAGATGCACTAGGCATAGCAAAATCTGAAGGATTTAAGAAGAGAATTGAGGCAGCGAAGTTGTTAGTTGCTAACAAGCTGCAAGATTCGACTACAGCCACATGCTCTGCCCAGAATGGAAGAACAAGGTTCAAGCATAGTAGATGAGTTTTGAGAAAGTAAAGACTACTAGAGACTTCTTAGAAGGATGGAAACTGAATGTGAGAAGCAAAATAGATACAATATTCCCATTGAAGATGCAAAAGACAATGTTGATGAAGGTGATCGTAAAGGAAAATGTGATATAAACAGTGTTGAAGAAGATGTTCATATGGACAGTGATGAACAACCACATGTTGACAGCGATGAAGATCACATCAATAGTGATGACAAAGGAGAAAAAGTTCATCCAAATGGAGAAGTGAATGAATATAAAGACAACACGGGCGATTCTCCACCTGCAGAAGCATACATTTCATAAGCTCGACAAATCGCATCTGAAACAATCAATTCTACATGGACCCCTGAAACACAAGATGCAGTTCTTAATGTGGTGTTCCAAGTTGAAAGATCTATTGGTCAACAGTCTCAATCCATAGCCATCAAAGATTTTTCACCCTTTCATGCATGGAGTACTAAAACTCAGCACACTGTGGTTGTTGCATGTGAAAGAGCTGAAAGTGATGGTAAAATAACTCATTCTACATCCCGAAAGGGTCCTGTATTTGATGAAACTCCTCCCCAACCTTTGCTATCTGACCCTTCTACATCTCCCAAGTTGGTCGTATATGATGAAACACCATAACTTGATTCATTAATTAGTTGAATTTGTGAAAAAGATGAAGAAAATCAATTGGAATGCCACCTAAGAAGGGAACACTCGGATGCAAATTTTCAAACACCTTTCCCTTCATTGCGTATGGGAAAATTTAACAGGTAAATATTTCTTCATTTGAAGGGAAAACCTATTTTCCTCAGCTTCAACAAGGATCAAGAACATCTCCATTTGAAGGGAAAACCTATTTTCTTCAGCTTCAACAAGGATCAAGAATAAATATTTACTTGTTGAATTTTTCCAGAGGCAATGAAGGGGAAGGTGTTTGAAACTTTGCATCTAAGTATTCCCTTCTTAGGTGGCATTCCAATTGATTTTCTTCAACTTTTTCACAAATTCAAATAATTAATGAATCAAGTTTTGGTGTTTCATCATACACGACCAGCTTGAGGGATGTAGAAGGGTCAGATAGCAAAGGTTGGTGAGGAGTTTCATCAAATACTGGACCCTCTGGACGTAGAATGAGCTATTTTAGTATCACTTTCAGCTCTTTCACATGCAACAACCATAGTGGGCTAAGTTTCGGTACTCCATACATCAATGGGTGAAGAATCTTTGATAGCTATAGATTGAGACTATTGACCAACAAATCTTTCAACTTAGAACACCACATTAAGAACTGCATCTTGGGTTTTATGGGTCTATGTAGACTTGATTGTTTCAAATGCGATTTGTCGAGCTTCTGAAACGTATGCTTCTGTAGGAGGAAAATCGCCCATGTTGTCGTCATCTTCGTTCACTTCTCCATTTGGATGAACTGTTTCCTTTTTCATGACTATCAATGTGATCCTCATCGCTATCAAAACATGTGGTTGTTCATCACCCTCGATATGAACATCTTCTCAACACTGTTTATATCACATTTTCCTTTATGACCACCATCATCAACATTATCTTTTGCATTTTCAATTGGAATATTGTATTTATTTTGCTTCTCACATTTAGTTTCCGTCCTTCTAAGAAGTTTGTGGTAGTCTTCACTTTCCCAAAACTCATCTACTATGCTTGATCTTTGTTCTTCCATCTGGGCAGAACATGTGGTTGTAGTCGAATCTTGTAGCTTGTTAGTAACTAACAACTTCGCTACCTTAATTCCCTTTCTAAATTCTTCAGATTTCGCTATGCCCAGTGCATGTGCTTTTGCACATGTTCTCCATGAAAAATCATGGTCTCAATGAAACTTTTAAGGGCTCAACTAAATGACTTTTGGAAACCCTAAGTTGCTTATTAGAAATTTAAGAGGATAAGAATAATCTATGGGATGGGTTTTTAAGGGATTGAATTTGAGATTCATGTATATATATATTTATGAAATTATGTTTACGTGGTTATAATACTATGTTTATACACTTCTCGAATCATGCATTTGAGAATTTAAAAATGACTGAATCGGGCCCCATGTATATGCAAGTCCAAATTTATGTTTATGTAGGTTCGAAAGAATGCATAATAATCTGACCAATAAGTGCAAATTATGTAATGAATCAAAACACAAAACCAAAAAATTAAACAATTCAATAACCTCTATTTCAGCCAAGTCCGAATCCGATTCTTTGGAATTACCAATACTTTCATATTCATCTTCATCGGACACAATCGGCTCCTATTTGCTATTCAAGTTTAGATACCCTTATGTGTATAACTAAAAACCCATATGTACATAAATACATGGATTACCTGCATTGCATCTTTGATAGAGTCTAATTTTTCTTTTGTGGTATTTTTCTCTTCTTCTTCTTCTACAATGAATGAAATCAACAATTGGTTGTATTCCAGGTCAGGATGTTTATGGACTGTGCCATTCATGAATGATACATCAGTGCCTTCACAAATTTTCATTCTCTCATTGTACATGTCCTGACTCCATCCCTTTATGACAGGTAATACCCGTTCGTTGGGGAACTGGATTCTTGGTTGATTTCTATCCAAGTATAACAACTACATAAAATAAAAGGAGATATTAGACAAATCAGTAAAGGTAATAGTATTTCTTTGTTACAAAAATTAAAATGGATTATAGAAATTCCAACATAAAAGTTAGTGGACCGCAAAAACTGCTTTTGGATCACACTGCCATTTGATTGTGTCTGTTTCCAAAGCCTTGATTGTAGAATAACACCAATTGTAGTCACATATTTCATTGATATTTACCAAGGATCTCAGGATTGAGTAATTCAGAAAGTTGTTTGTGTGTAGGTTGAGGAAACAAGATACCTCAAATACAATAAAGTCCCGTTTGAAAACATCCCCACTTGGACATTCCTTAGCCAAAAATGATTTAGCTAATGCAGATGTTGGAGTTCCATTATTTTTTGGATCTCTCACACGTTTTTACCTTTTCAGCCATATATCCAAGAATTTCTTGTAGTCTGGATGGTCTTGGAGATTACTACCTATAGAACTTTCCCCATTTTTCCACCCATATGGCATATTAATGACATACGGAATATCTTTCTCTTGGACAGTTACAGCACCCTCAGGCTTTGTAGCAAACTAAAATGTCATCTGGTTTGGATTGAAATGTTTGAGCAAGAACTTTGCTAGCTTCTTATCATAACTGTAGATTTATAGGTCAAGTAAGGAACCAAATCCAATGCTTCTGATGGCCTCTTTTTGTTCAACCTTCAACTTTCTCACCAATCTACATAAAGTGAAAGGTGTTCACCTGCAACTAAATTCTGATTCAGTTTCTTCCGTCTCTGCAACAAAGGGTTTGGCATCTACAGATTTAGCAACATCCTCTACATCTTTTTTTTGGCCTTGTATATCTCTTTTTTTGTAGGCATCTCAGATCTGACAGTACCTTCAACTTGTGATTTTTCCTCTTTAAATGCATGTTCCCTCATTTTTTTAGTATGATCATGTCGTTTCTTTTGGCGTCCCTCTTGGGCTAGAGCTTCATGAATCTTTCTTTTGCATGCTTTTGTGTATATAGTTTTCATGAACAAAACTTTTGACCTGCTATGCAAACAAGGCAAAAAGTATGGAGTATTACAACATTCAAAATGTATAACCAATTAGATGAAATGCATAAGGTATCATTGAATAATGCATATGAACGTTACATCAGATTGTATAACTACTTAGGGAAAATGCATATGGCATTATCGCGAAATGTACTAGTTAGGGAAAATACATATGGCATTATCGCGAAACATAATGTATAACCAATTCAATGAAATGCATATGGCATCATTGTGGAATGCATATGAGCACTACATCAGATTGTATAGCCAGTTAGCAAAAATGCATATGACACCATCGCGAAATGCATACGATGGCTTAAACACAATGTATAACCAATTAGATAAAATGCATACAGCATCATCGCGGAATGCACATGAGCATTACATCAGAATGAATAACTAATTAGCAAAAATGTATCTGGCATCATCGTAGAATGCATATAAGAGCTTAAACATAATGTATAACCAATTAGATGAAATGCATATGAATTTGTCATGAACTATGTAACTGAAAATCAGTAAAATGTTTATGCATATGAATTTCTAGGGATAATTTAACCGAAGTACTGTGAAAAACATATAAAGATGCATATAGACTAGGGGTGTTCACGGGTTGGCTCAAATCGGTAGAACCGCCAAATCCAGTCATCGGTTCGGATTAACAGGCGGATTATAATTATATTTTTAAACCGCGGATTGAAAAATTAAAAACCGGTCAATCTGGTTCGGATTACGGTTTGGCACTGTCAAACCGTCTGCCAATCCAGAATGGACCGTATATATATTATAAAATAATAATATATTAGTTTTGTATATATAGCGTCGAATAGAGACTTTTATCGAAAGTGCTAAGTTGTCCCATTGCCATAGTTGTTGTTCCCTCTACATTAGAGCTTGCTGAAGGTTGTGTGTTCAAATCCCCCATGGACTAATTTTTATTTTTTTTTAAGAAAAGCCTCCAAAAAAAGGCTGAAAGAGGTCCAAAAAATTTCAAGAAAAGCCCCTAAAAAAGGTTCAACAACAAAAAAATGTTTAATTTTTTGCCCAAAATGAAAAAGTCCAATCAGAAACCCAAACCGCCAATCCGCTCAAATCAAACCGTTAAAAACGGATTGGATTGGTCCGGATTATACACCAATCCGGTCCGGTTACGGATTGAAAATTTTTCAAACCGTAATGAACGGTTTGGTTACGGATTGCTGTCAATCCGGACCGTGAACACCCCTAAATTATGGATACAACTAAAAAAATCAACATTATAATTTTTCATAACACAATAAGTAGGAAAAATGGTGAAAAACTACATTCAGATGCGAAAAATCAAATTAAATTTGATAGAGAATCGAAACTATAAAACTGGAAGTGCTTACCTTCACATTTACTGGAGTTTGAAAACAAATTTGATAGAGGGGACTGCGCGCGTGTAAGGCCGCTAGTACTATTGTATTTTTTTGTGTGGTTCTATAATGGGCTTTTAGGCCCAAGTCCTTATTACAACTAAGAACATGGTCCCTCTGTTTTTCACTGATTTTCACAAAAAATAAAAAAAAAAGAGAAAAGGAAAAAAGGATATTGAAAAGGAGTACAAAAATCGCAGTGGTAAGTAACTGAAGTAGTTTTAGTGTAATAAGAGAGCTTCAAAACGATCAGAAAGGGGGAGGAGAGGGAAAACGGAAAGAGAACCAAAAAAATGCATTCAATCGGATACAGAGCGAATGCTTTGCTGACATTTGGGGTGACTATTCTAGCCCTAATCTGTGCCATCGTTTCTTACTCCGACAACTTCAACTCTCCTTCTCCCACCTCCCAAGTTCAGGTATCCCTCCTCTTCTTCTTTCCTGCTTCCATTTTTTTTTTCCCTTTTTCCACTACCAGATCTGTCCTTTTCGTTTGAGGGTTTTGTTTTTAATTTCGTTTTTTTTTGGGGGGTTTTGTTTCTGATTACTCTATTTTTTTTAGGTTTTGAACATCAATTGGTTTCAGAAGAAACCTGATGGGGATGACGAGGTATGCTATTTTTTTGCGTCTATGATTTAACTTACTAGTTATGATTTGTCTTTTGTTTTCTTAAATGCATTTGGTGGAATTTATGAAGTAATTTTAGTTTTGATTTCTCCTCTCTGGCTCTTGCCGGCTGGGAGTTGACTGGGAGATGATGTTATGTTTGAGATTTGATTAGTCTTTTTTCTTTCCTGGTGTTTAGTTAGTGCTTTAGTTTATGTCAACAGAGAGATAATTACGGGATTTCTGTTTATCTTAATTTGAGTTGACCACATGGTATCTCAAAACAAATCTTCGGTGAGAAACTATCAGTAATATATGGCTAGATTCCAGTGTATTCTCGCTGTTTAATTGAATTGGGTAATAGATGAATAAAAAGGTAATAACCTAGACAGTGTATCTGCTTGTGTTTGATGGACTGTCTCAGCAATCAATTATTGGGGAATTCCCGGGATTAGGCTTTTATGGGAGTTGTACTCATGTGGAGTAGGTTACTGTAGTATTTTTGTTATTTATTAGGTGTGGGACTTTCTTCTTGTGGGTATTCTTTTGATCTTAATTACGTCTTGTAGCCATTGCCTTCTGTGATCACCTGTTCTATTTGGAATATATGTTCAATATTGAAAGAGATCTTTTGTATCCTATGTCTCTTAAGTTATCATGGCTTTGATAAGATGCTTGTGTGAAGCATTTCATCTATATCAAAGGCAATGGAAGTGAGTATAGAAATTAAAGGATATACACCCTGTGAAATGATGCTGGTGCTATTTTTTACATGTTATAGGTGAGCTTGACCCTGAACATCTCAGCAAACTTGCAGTCATTGTTTACGTGGAACACAAAGCAGGTTTGCCCATTTCCAATTTCATAGATCTCCATATATTTATTTTACTGCTGGTTCTGATGCACTAGCTATTGAGTGTTGCTCCTTTTAATGTGAACATATTTTTATTGATAATTTGGATTGTTAGGTTTCTTTCATTCTAGAGTTCTTGACTTCTTGGCCTTTGACTGACTCTTAAGTTTTTACTTCATCAGAATCAGATTACCATAGTTATCAACTTTTGTTAAGATAATTGTGCAAGAGGAAATTGTAGAAATAGCTTCTTTTTTGAAGTATGATACCCTTTGTATTGATCTTCCAGAAAAGGATTCGTTCTTGCAGTTCATAGCTCTGTCTTGTATTATAAATACCATTAAGAGATGATATTCTATTACAGTGGAAAAATTGAATTCACAAACAAGATGAAGACTTCTGGTGAGTGAGTTTCAGTACTGAGCATCACTCGGTTTTAAGTCGGAAGTGATGCCTGTATATAATATTTTCTAGTTTAAATCTTCTTGGAAGAGAAATTAATGTTGTTTTTTGACTCCTAAACTTGTCCTAACTTGGTAAAATAGCAACCATGGCAGATCTGTTTCTCTTTTAAAAATCACATTTTGTTGGTTTGGAGATGCTGTATATGAACCACCTTCCTTTTAGCTTCAGAAGTTCTGTCCTGCAATTTTAGGGAAGCGATTTGTATGGTACTGAAATAGTGTTCTACTGTTGCAGGTTTTTGCATTTGTGGCAGCTGAGTATGAAACCCCAAAGAACGCCTTGAATCAGGTATGGGTATTATGTTATGCAATAACATTTGTCTTTTCTGTTTCATCGATACCTTCAACTATGATCCTTGTCTAATTTAGCAGCATTGCAGTAATATATTTTTTCAGTTTGTTTATACGTCGTGTCACTGTCGAGTCCAATCATCTATTGCACTGTGTTTTCCTTTATTATGGTAAATGGCTGCTTTTTTAGTTAGATTCATTTGCCAGGATCTTGATGTTGATTTGTTAAACAAAAGTAAATTTGGAATCTTAAAACTGTTACTTTTCCCTTACACTATTTTGGGAACTTGTATTTCCTTCTATCTCATGCTAGTAAATTTCAAAGAATTCAAGCTGCTTTCTTTATATATGTGCACGTCAAAATCTGCTGCATTCCTTTATTTGTTGCTTGTTTCCTGTTGACCAATTGGAGTTTAAAATTTACAGGTATCTTTGTGGGATAGCATCATTCCTTCTAAAGAAAAAGCAAAATTTTGGATTCATATCAGCAACAAGTATCGTTTTGTTGATCAGGTAAGTTTTTTAGTGTTGAGTTTTTTTCTGTCCAATTTCTGGCTTATCCATAGTTTGTTCTCTGGTGTCTAATTGTGGTGCATCTATCAGGGGAGCAACCTCCGGGGTAAGGACTTCAACTTGACATTGCACTGGCATGTTATGCCTAAGATTGGCAAGATGTCTGCTGACAAAATTGTGATGTCCGGCTACCGGTTGCCAGCGGATTACAGATAGTTTTTTTTTTTTTTCTTCTTTTTTTTTGGTCATGACTCAATTGTAACTTAACTTTGGACTAACGATCAATCAGCTCTTATATACTGCAAAAACTTCATATTTTAAAGGCTGCTATTGAAATCCTTTTTGACTCTTGTTTTTCAACAAGGAAACATTTCCTTATTTTTTATGAAGCAATATTACAAGTTAAGGAAGTTTGTGAATTGTGAGTCGCTGATCACTGATTCACTGAATTTCACGCGCATGCTTTTTATCCTTCCACCTGTGTTTTAGTTTGTATCTTCTACTTGCTAATTGTTACTTTGTACTTAAATTATTGTCCAGTTTGTATTTTTATTTATAATTTAAATTATATTAAAAGTAAAACATCAAATTGGACAATAATTTTGGAACAGAACGAGTATTATCTTACTCAAATTTCACTGCATCATCAATAATATTAATTCATCACATTATTCGTGTGGACAATTTTTTAAGCTTGAAAGATCGGACTTCACGAGGTTCATCAGGCTTGGAAATTAGAAATCGACTTGCCAAAACCCGATAATCTTTATGTTGTTTTTTCAAACTACTACTATACCTAACTTTTACAAAAAGAACTTTTTTCTTTTTACTTACCTATAAAATCTATTGTTCCTTTTCTTAAATCATCCTAAATTTCCTTTCCTCATATTTACTACTCCCCTTTCCAAAATTATTGTCCAGTTTGGAATTTTATTTTTAATATAATTAAAAATAAAAATCGACAATAATTTACTAAAAATGAAAATTAAAACTGGACAATAATTTTAAGACAAATACAATATGACAATCGATCGTGAGTATTTTCACTAGACCATCTCCACATTGATTCTCACTCTTTTTAGTTTCATCTACATTATATTACGTTTCTTTACTAAACAATTCCAAAAAGGTCAACTAAAAGCTATCTATATAAGCTGAGAGTTATCTTTTTATTATTAATATGATGAATTATATATTTTAATAATTTTTTTAATTTTTTTTTAATCAATTCCTAATGTTTCTTTATTTTTTTTATTTTATTTTTTTAAAAAGTATATATGTCAAGGTTTTTCCCAAAACACTTGTTCTGCCTTGGGCCCGTGTCCATACAAGGATTCTAGTTCATATTTCGCTTTGTAGTTTGTTCTGGTTTTATCCTCTTTTTTTCATGTTGTGTGTCAACCAATGGCAGTTCCAAACCACCATCATTCTTCCCTCCACATTCACAATGTTATCCCCAGTCAAAAGCCAAACACATTTCTCTTCCTCTCTTCAGTCTCTGCTTCATCACTTCCTTCTTGCAATAATGGTGACTCCAAAACAGCTTCTTTGAACAGAAGATTGTTGTTGTTCAAGCTGTCCACCATTAATGTTTCAGTGTTATTATGGAACCCTTTGTGGAATAGCCTATCCATGGCGACGGCGAATGAAGTTTTACCACTCGAAAGATACACAGATACTAAAGAGGGATTTACCCTACTCAGACCGTCTTCTTGGATTCAGGTTTATCATTGACAAGAATTGTGTGCTGAGTTTATCCTTCATTTTTATTTGGGCTGTGTGGACTGGAAATTTTAGTTTAGTACTGAATTGATCTAGGTTGATAAAGCTGGGGCAACTGTTCTGTTTGAAGATGCCAATAAAGGGTCTAATAATGTGGGAATTGTCGTCACCCCTGTTCGGATTACAAGCCTTGAACAGTTTGGAACTCCACAGTTTGTTGCAGAAAAGCTCATTGCTGCAGAAAGG
The DNA here is from genome assembly GCA_949775105.1 of Oldenlandia corymbosa var. corymbosa. NCBI lineage: Eukaryota > Viridiplantae > Streptophyta > Magnoliopsida > Gentianales > Rubiaceae > Oldenlandia > Oldenlandia corymbosa. The sequence goes on from OX459123.1 coordinate 7,991,970, forward strand.
CGCAAGGTCCTCTTCTATTTCCCATTTCATGCTGCTATTATTTTTACTTTAGATTTTCTTCTGTTCTTACAAAGCTTGGAATATTTGGATTTTGTTTCTAGCTTTGTTTTTGATATTTTGGTCCTAATACCTAACAGAATGAGAAAGGAAAACCTTGGAAAATGGTTTGGTAGCCTTGTTTTTGGAATTCAGTTTTAGCTCCCTTATGAATCCCTCTTTCCAATACTTGTAAAAGCATCTGTTGTGACTATATTTGGTAGATTTATTTATTGTTCAAAGTTGTGGATGGACAAATTTCTTTCCCACATCTTCATGTTGCTCATATCCAAATAAAAAAGGCATGAGCTGAGCATTTGAGAGGAGACACGTTATTAAAGACAATTAATGGAAGTTCTTAAGGAAATGATTCATATGAAAGAAGAGGAACCAACAAGAGATCTCAAAATAAAACTATATTTGGAAGTTCTGATGGTAAGTTACTGTGCTTGAGTGAGAGATTGCATTATCGATCAAAGATTTGGACAAATCAATTATGGACCAAGTTTTAGAGGGACCTAGGGTTTCAATGATTAGTTTAGAAGTTTTGTTATCTGCAATAATTCTGTCGAATTAATCAGCAGACGGTCATTGTTAATGAGATTGGACTGGGGTAGCTAATGATAACTTTCCCTGGGAGCTAGTTGGTGTTTATATCTGGCTGTATCATTTGTATCTGCCACTTCTAGTGATCCTGCGTAGCCAATCCCGACCAACCTTCCCCCACATTCTGAACCTGAATGTTGTAAGCTTAACATGTTTTCAGTTTGTAGATTAATTAATACTATTAGACTACTGTCAAGGGAAAGTTTGACTACCTATTTTGGGTTATTACTTCTTAAGGTTTCTTTTGAAAAACATTCCCTATGGATGAACCAATGTGCTAGGTTTTACTTCTCAAAAGGTTCAAAAGTTGAATTCCTGTGTCGAGAACATGATGGATAGGTTTTTGTCAGAGACTTATTTATTAAGAGCTATCTCTGTGTTCTCAGAAGATTAGCAGGAATGGTTCTGTTCCTTAAAACGATTGTGATTTCAAAATTTTGCACCAGAAATCTATTAAAAGCACTATTTTCTGATGGTGAATAGAGATGTCTTAGTAGTCAACCAAAGTAATGAAATGGTCTGCCACACATATGGATGCTACTGCCTGTTTGTCTCCAGTACAATAATCTATATCCTTGATGATATGTGTGCTGGATGGAAAGTTAAATGCACTTTCGTTTTTCTGGGTGTAGGAAAGTACTAAAGAAGCTGAGGTTGTATCGGTTTCTGAAAGAACGGGCATGGGAGGCCTCCGAGTGTACGAATTTGAATATAAAGTTGATAGTACCAGGGGAGGAATGAAAAGGGTGTTTGCTGCAGCATTTGTTGCATCAAAAAAGCTCTACCTTCTAAATATTTCTCATGCTGATGGATCTGAGGTTCCACTTGGAACGGATAGAAGAATGATTCTGGAACAAGTTCTTCATTCATTTGATGTTGCTCCTATAGCATAAACAAACTTCATGTAGTATTCTTATTTTGAGGTGGAAGTTATTGTTCCTTGAATTGCAAGCTGTGGTGCTCCTATTAGAAACTCCAAACCTCTATATTAGCTATTGGTTAGATCTTTTGCTCCTAAACTTCATTCTTGACAGATAAAATTTCTGTAGATTGAAGTCGAATTGATTTGTCTTGATCTGCACACCTAGAGGTATATTCCAGTGCTAGGTGACTCTGTAACAGAAACATGAAGCTGCATGGAATCCTTACTGTGCTTTTTTTATCCTTACAGTGCACCGGAACCATTCCTTGGTTTTTATATGGCTTTGGACAGCTATATGCACTCTTGTTGACCTGCCCATTTCAAATGTCAACTTAGATTGATTGGGTTGGCTGTTGTGCTATATGCTCTTCACTCTCCACAACGCTGGTGATGACAGAGAAAAACTTCAAACCAGGACCCTTGTATTTAGAAAGTGCCAATTTCTTTAGCCACCTTCCTTTCCTTTTGGATAAGAACCCATGCTGTCTTTCCTTTGCCTACCAACGATCCAAATCTTGGAGACCTTTAGTTATTTACCTGCACTTTCTGTGTTGGTTGAGAACTGATATTACTCTGGTAGATTTTAGATGCAAGGAAATGGTTCATTGGTTTCCGGCAGAAACTTTTGATAGTTATAGCGGAAGGTTTGACATAATTTGCAGGCTAGAAACATAGTTCTGTGAAAAAAGTCAAGAAATGCTTAAATCCATTCTCCTAAGACAACATTGCTGTTGTTAAATCTGGGTTGTCAGGTCTTGTTCCACGCTTGGTAGTGTTCCAACCCAATCCTGCTGAATGTCACTCTGCAGTAAGTGTGACTTTCTCTCTCTGAACTTCTCTTAGTTGCTTAGACCAAAATCTGAAAGCTTTTTCATCTAATTTCTTAGCATTGGATATATGAAGTGAAAGAGGATCAATGAATGATAATACTTGCACAACAAATGTTTTGTGCTTAACATCATTGATTCATTCCCACATGCTTGGGAATCAATATATAACAGATGCAGTCTAAGACCACATTATTTGCATGGAACTCTGATAAATAGTCGACTCCATGCACAACATCTTCACTTCCCTACAATATAAGCACGGGAACTACTTCCCTCTCCATCAGGGAAACTAGGAAAATGAGATGGCAAAATCTGGAGCTGAAATTTCAATTTTTTCCATTCTTCTACAAATAGTTTGTAGCTTGAATTTTTCGCCAAGACATCGATAGATACCTCTTTCCTGTCAACCATTTCCCTTGCATATTGATCAAATTTGTTGATATTCTCTAGTAATAAAGATTGAATGCGTACATCACCTTCCCTCTGGACGCGATTCAAGCAGTCTCGTGCTTCTTCCACTCTAGCCCAGAAGCATGAATCTTGGGTTAGACTAGCGAAGCTACTCCTCGAGTTACCAGGATTTGCAGAAGCCTCTGCGTCATTCCACCACTTATCAAAGATCTTGTACCTCTTCGGCCTTCCATGTGACATGTAGTGACCTTTCCTCAAATGCTCTCCTGATTTGTAATATTCTGCAATGTCTAACGGCTCAACTAGGAGTTTGTAGAAATGAGAAGCATTCACCCACTTTAATCTCTTGTGAAAATCATGAGGTAGCTGATTGCTCTCCAACATGGAAATCACATCATTCCAAAACCTGGCAAGTTTGTGCCTATTCATGTTCACTTTAAACTCTTTCTTTGAGGCACCTCTTTGCTTGAATGAATCATAGTAGCCCATTTGATCATCAGAGGCATCACAAGTTGCTTTGTACCACTCAATCTGTGCTCTCAATGGTGTGATCTTTGATAAACCTATTGCAAGATTGGCACAGTTGAGGCTCGGCGTGCGACCCATCTGTTTCGCCATCTTCAAGCAATCTTTTGCTGCTCCAAAAACCGGCTCCTGTGATAGAAAATTTCCAAGAAATTAGAAGACTGATTAAACATTGACCATACAGAGTACTTCTATCTTTTCTGTCAAGTTCTGTTTTAGTTTATATTAATTGTTTTTGCTGAATGTAAGTTAATAAAGAGAAAAATATTAATAGCATGCATTTTGTCTCTCTAAACTCTTACACAAGGAGCAATGTCCGATGATTGCAATGCCAGAGTAATCCCAGCTTCATAACTTGACTCAGGTAGATCGCCTTCCATGAAGTCGTTGCTACTCAGAATTTGCCAGGAGATTCGGCTTACATAATTTTCATAATTAAGGTGATCGTCGATGGTAGAACTTGGAGAACTTTTCCCCAACATCATATATAGCAACTTAACTACAGAAACTGCATTATCCACAGAAATAGATCCCTTGCCGGTACAGAAAATGTAGCTCCCAAATGGCCAAAACGGAGAATTTTGTATGCCTCTTGTCTGTTCTTCAAGAGAATTCAGCACGACATGGAACAAGTCAGCTGCGGCTCTTTCATCACAAAACTGGACTGAATGCTGCTTAAAGAACTGAGAAGCCATCGAGAACTGCCAGAAATCAAAGAAGTGATGCAAATGTGGATTAAGTCTAGGTAAAGGGGTGAAAAGAAGCCTTGGGACTATATCGTGTTGTCCGACAACATGAAGAAAGTTTCCTCCCCATCTTTCTTGGAGGATGGCTTTCGAAAGCGATTCATTCCCCAACATTGGTGAGCCAAAAGTAATACAAATAACAGCTAGAGAGGAGGAAATTAAGTGCAGAGAGGAGAGAAGCCAAAGAGCTGCGAGAGAAGCAATGGTTCCTCCAACTGAGTGTCCACTGAATACCACTGATTTGCTCTTACTTGTGATTTCCATAATCTGCATAACATGCATACAAAAATGTTGGCAAATACAGGATTTTCCATCACGTAATTAGTTCATAAATTACAACACATTGGTTCTTTTCTCTGACAGGCAATAATAACTAATAGGCTAAACAGCAACACATGATTTGAAGATGTTACTTGAAAAAGCTTGACTCAAAAAATTTAATAAAATGAAATAAATTGATTGATTGCAACGAGGTTTGAACCTGGCCTCATACCAAACAAAAGAATATATGTTTGTTCAACTAACCAAGTATAATAACTAAACTGTTTTTGTTTTGTTTCCTTTTGTGAGGTTCGGCTCACGTAAGCTGATGTTTAATGCTAGTTTTGATATTCATGCCCTTAAAATTACTTCCTCCCTTATGAAATGATTGTTTGATACTAATTTTCACTTTTAGTTCAACTAGACAGTCATTTTGAGATATAAGGAGTTTGAGGGAATAGAATTTAGTTAAAATTTTTTGGGTCCTGTCATTATTAGATTCATTTCAGCCCTTAATATCTAAACTACCGGGTTTGAAATCTAATTTGGGGCAAGGAAGAAAATTTATCTATTTTAGTCCTCTATGCAAATCAGTGATCAATGTTGGAAGGTTGCTGAAGAGTTGTCATAGTTTCATTTTCTAATAACATATACGAAATTGTATATATTGGACAGTTGGACACAATTACTTAAAAAGATTGAACATGTTTTGCAAAAACACAAATAAACAACAATAATTGACAATGTTATTGGGAGATTCTGTTTTTTTTAATCTTTAATTATAAAATGAATTGCAGTTCTGAAATTAATGATATTATTATATATTTTCAAAAAAAATTTTTGGGCCCTTGTTCAGAATGGGTGGAAAGCCATTGGTTCATTTGCTTTGTGGATGAAACAGAAGATTAAAAGTTCAATATAAACGAAGAAATGATAGAACAAATATAAATGGTGGAAGTGGCAAAAACACGTACCAAACTTTCTTAATAGTATCTTTTTCTTTCTTTTCTTTGAATTGAACCTCTATTTATCATGGAATATGATTTGATTGAAAGAATCTAATGAAATTATTGGCGCCTAGTTAAAAAGAAAACAAAGAAAAAGAAAAGACGTGCAGTCAACTGAGTGCCACTAATTCAATTATCTTCGAGAAGGAAGGCAGCACACGGCAATGACATCCTATTATTATTATTATTATTATTTTCATTTTTTTTTAAACATTTTCAGATTCAAACGATGATTATTGCGTAATAAGTTTGCTTAGTAACGTAAATCATTTGACTAAATGCTTGGCTTAAACTCGCGATAATAATATCGAACGTAATAGAATGCATTTTTATTGTTCCAAAAATAATTAATTGAATAAGCCCGGTTAAAAATGTGATTAGAATATAAAACTGAGACCTAAAACTAGTAGGGGTTTAGTCTAATGCTTAGCTCTATAGCCGGCCCTAATGCCATAACATCCAATGACGACAGTAACAGTTTGTGAAGAGACGACTAAAGGACTTCATTATTATTGCTTCGAAAATAAGAGGTCAAGTCTACGAAAAAAGATGGAGTAAGTGTATGGACAAAAGAAATTGGGACGGTTGTCTTGTCTTTTTCACAAATCTCCAATTTCGCTTCAGTTTTGAGAAAATGCAATTTAATTTAGCAAATGATACAACATCATTTTGGAATTTAGAAAGATTATAAAAGAGCATGAAATTATTGAACTTATTATTCTCTTTGTCCCGAAATAATTGTTCAGTTTAAATTTTTATTTTTAATACAGATGATATCAAAAGTGAAAAATTAGGTATAATAATCATTTTGGGAGTATAACATTCGATAGTAAGGATCAAAAACAAGTAATAAATGGATATATGATGTAATAATTTTAGTGAGATCTTCGATTAAACTCTCAAAAGGTAATTAAATTGAAAAAATATATTACTCTCCTTTTAAAACAATTATTTTAAGACAGGAGAGTAGTTAAAAAGAAGAAGTTGTTTCAAAAATTCAATTGAAACACAGAAATTTGCAAAACCAAAAAAGAACATCTCATCTCATGAGAATTGAAAGGAGTAAGAAAAGAAGATATTATTAGTATAGTATTACCTGGGATTGGAAGGATGGGTTATTGTAAAAGGACAGGAAAAGATGCAACAAACCAGCATGAACCATAGCCGCCTTTCCTTGTACATGGTCATCATCTTCTTCAACTTGTTCTTGATGCAACCCAGAAAACAAACCATTGCTGTGGATCGGAACCAAGAAACTGCAATTCGGGTCGAACCCGGCAAGGTTTTGGACCCCAGAAAAGGCCACATAACAAACGCCCCCAAACTGTTTGATGATATAACTCTGTTGGGCTTCACGATTGGCTTGGCTACACAGCTTCCATGATTCTTCCACTAATGGTGTTGAAGCCAACAGCGTGGCTAACATCTCACTGGATTCAAACCTGTGTGTGGGAGAAAGTTGAGATCAAAAAGGGCTTTTGCAAGGGAAGAGAATAAAAGTGAAGAGGATAAGTGTGTTTGTGTTAATGTTGAAAATTCTTTAGTCAATTTTTTAAAAGAGTTGTGTTAACTTACCATGAAACTTCCGGCTCCATTGATTGTTCTTCCCTTTTTTGGTGACTTTCTTGTGGAAGTTGTGGAAAAGTTTAGGAGAAAAAAGAAAAGAAAAGAATGAATATCTAATGAAAGTGAAGTGTTTTTATTTGATGAATGGTGGAATTCGTGGGAATCAAAATGTGTCATCTGTCATGGTCTTTGGTATGGCTTCCTTTCTCCCTCTCTCGTTGAAATGGTTAACTTCCTTGATTGTGGATACATAAGCTAAAATGATTAGCTTAAAATAATATTATTTCACCTCAAAACAAGAATAAGGTCTGTTTAACCAGTAAGTATTTCCTCAAAAAATAGTACTCAAAAGTCCGCAAGTTTATTGAATTAGTTTAGTTCAACGGTTATACTGTTCACTAGTTTTTTTTTGAAGTCTTTGTTTCTCAACATAAGCATTATATCAATGTGAAATTTGCCTCAGGATAAATAAAACACAAGAAATATTTTTTGTTGTTAACTAAAATTCAAGAATGAGCTGCCCGGATAATCACTAAGCCATCGTAAACTTGCGATTTAATCATTACTAAAGTTTAATTCCCCCAGAGATCACTACAGTTATGAAAAGTATTCGAAATCAATGATTTCGTTAGTCAACAATTTTTCGTTAAAATTAGGGACATTGAACGTTTTATGCAAAAATAACCATTTATTATCTTTATCTTTTTTCTCCCTCTAGTTAGAATTAACAACATTTTGTCCCTCAATTCTCATTTGGTCCCGCAATTTTCTTTCTTTTTTATTTTTCTTCTTTTTTTTTGAAATAATTTTTAGATAACGTTATTTTATTGAAAATAAATTTGTCATTCTTTTTTGTTTTACTATTTATTAATTACATCTTTTGTAATTTTTATTTTTTCTTTTATTTGTAATATATATTTTTAATTTCTACGTGTATAAGAGGTCATCATAAAAGAGTCCTCCATACGTGCGAATAGAATTAGCTCGATAGGAAAGAATCTTCTTTGAATGTGAACTAAATCAATATGTTTTTGTAGAGTAATCTTATTCATCAATCTTGATGTAACTTCTATCCAATAGTTAAGTAGACATCAATAGGTAGACTTTTTATTGTGAACAAAATCAAACACAACTAAAAGAGAATCATATCAAATCTTGTCCTACCATGAGTGCAAGAAGATTTGAATCATATTAGCTCCAAAAAATAAGGATTCTTCCAACATCTATAAATTAGGAGATAAGGTTGGCCATCTTCCTTGGATGAGGGCCGATTTTTCCTTCATCAAATGGGCCAAATCGGTTTGATTGTAGTACTTCCATCACATTAACATTAATCATTGGCTTGTAATCTCCAAATTCGACATTCTCATGGACAAACTAGTTGCTATAAGATTATTAGGTGTAGTATTCATTTTCTTTGCTCTTGCACGGGTTATTGGGCCAATAATGTTGGATAATGGATCTTGAATTACTCCTTGAGCTGTGAATTAACTTCATCAGTCTTGGGCTCCTCCAACATCTTGAACTTGGCTTAAAGTATACAAATTAAGAGTCTTTAAGGGTCTTTTTGTCCTTTTCTCTTGCTTAATGAGGTAAGTTTTATTTTCTTTTAGGTTAAAATAGAATTAAGAATTTTGAGTCAGAATTGTCTTTTGGATTTCCTTCCTACGAGTGAGAATAGAAAAGATTTGTCAAGAAATATTTTTGAATATTCTCTCTTATAAGTTAGGGTTAAGTCATCAGCAAACAAGAAACATGAATATGGTGGCCGAATTGTTCCAAAGATGGCATGTTAGAATGAGTCAAATACATTTATTATGAAGTTTTCATCTTTATAATGTTTCAACTGAGGAGTCCATTTTGGAAGATTATTCATGGAGTAATGATTATCTTTGTCTTTCAGGTCTAGGTGATCTTGAAAACCGTTTTTATTATGTTTTCTTTGGATAGTTAAATTGTTTTAAAACTAATTTTTCTTATTCTCATTCTGAATGTGAAAGCATCAAGGGGTGAGAATCATGATTAGAAGGTCAAATTGGGAAGATCTTTAGAAGGGCCGAAAATCTAAAGGGCAAAACTATCTTTTTATTGAAAAGGGCAAATTCATCATTTTACTTAATTTCGAGTTTTTGGTGGGGTTTTTAATAAGAAATCTTCAATTTGATGTCTACTACATTATTGGATGGATAAATATCAAGATGGATGGCTATGATCACTCTACAAAGTTGATATTGATTGAGTTCACACTTAAAAAGATTGTATTCACACATCACAAGCATAGAGGAGATTCTTTTCAGTAAATATTTCTTTGCATTAGGAATTTTATTTTGTCTCCTTACTTGGTGATATGAACATCCAAGGTGATCAAGACTAACGTGATCAAGGTCTTCAGGTTCCAAGTAAAGTCCAAGCTCAAGGTGTGGTTCAAGATCCTTTATCCAACATTGGAGACCTAATGACTCGAACTAGGAGTAAAAAAAATGAAGAGTGCACTTAATAATCTTATATCAAATAGTTTGGGCCAAAAGAACATCAAGTCTGGTAGTTGCAAGCCCAAATAAGACCCATTTAAGGAAGGAAAGTTTGGCCCACAGTCCAAGCAAGGAGGCTAGCCTCATCTCCCGAGTTGGAAGAACCCCTTTCTCTTAGGGATAAGATCATTTAGTGCCTGTTTGGCCAACATTTTGTTTTAGTTTTTAATTTAGGTTTGAGATGTGATTTAAAATGTGGTTTGAGATAAAATTTAAAAAATTATTTGGGTTATATTTTAAATAAAATAATAATATTTTTAGACTACCACCGGACCACCTCCACCACCAGAGCCGCCGCCGGACCGCCAATCGCTGCCGTTGGACCGCCGGCCGGCCGGATTTTGGCCAAATACCGGCGAGTTGGCCAAAATTTGGCCGGAATCAGGTCGGTCGGCGATGGCGGTGGGCGTTTTGGTGGCGGCGAAAGTGGTTCGGTGATTGTGGATGAAAATTGTGTAAAAATAATGTTTGAAATAAATTTTAAAAAGTAAATTAAAAAGTTGTTTGGATAGTACTGGGTTTGGTGTTTGAGAGGTGTTTTAAGAGGTAAAATGAGACAAAAAGGCAAAACAAAACTTGTCCAAGCAAGCCCTTAAATCTTATCATACATATGGAAGGATAAGATTTGATATTTCTTCTATCTATTTTTGAGTTTGTTCACAATAACAAGTCTATTCCTTGATGCAAACTCTCAATAGTTAGATGAAGGATATATCACGATTGGATAGCCATGATTACTCTACAAAGAATACATTGATAGAGTTGACAACTCCGAAAAATCCTTTTCAAGATAAGCATAAGATTCTTTTACTAAATTTCTTTTTATTAGGAGTTTTATTAGACTAATGTATCTTAAGTCTATAAATGTGTCTAGATATATTGTCTTAATAGATAAAGATACAAGTTGTCAATTAGAGGTCAATTTGATTTATAATTCATTAGAGTAGGAATAAAGTTAGAGATCAAATTCTTATACTAATTCTTAGGAGAATTTTCGAGTCACCCTCTACTATAAATAGGGGGGTTCGACCAGCTTTTCAATGTACCTTTGATGAATTTGATTTTTCAACACAAGACGAGAGGAAACTCTTTGTTTTTTTTTCTATTATTTTCGAAGATTAGTGCCTTGCACACTTGTTTGTGCTTTGTTGATGCGCGTGCGTAGAGTAGGTGTTTCTATGCGTGTGGAGCTTTGTTAGTTTGTTCATTGGAGCCATTTCGCTAGCCGTTCTACCATAAATTTAAGGGATATGATTGTTATAGAGGTAACTGATTCGATTGCTAGCCATAACACTTCCATCGTCTTCTAAACCTTTTTCATCTCTTCTTGGTGCAAATTTTTTTGGTTTGCATCTCTTGTCTGTTTTTTTGGTGTGTTTTGGAGTTTTTACTCTTAAATCTGCAAGTTTTTAAGTCTCGAAAAATTTATAATTTTCACGTCGAGATAAATTTGTCACATTTGCCTCAAGATTCGTATCACTTGGCTTATTGTATAAGGTCCAAGATGAAAAATTGATTTGATATGATTTGATTCTTAGTAGTTAATAGTCTTAATTGTCAAATCTCTATATTATCTCCTAAAGATATGGGATTAGAATAATTTGGAGTTCCTTTTCTCTTTTATTAAGGTTGAAATTCGTGCTCCCCTCCTCCCTATATAAAGGGGCTGAATTCTTCATTGTAAACATGTTGAGATTTTTTTTAAAAAAATTAGTATCAGGTTGTTATTGTCTCACTTGACAGGTTATTGCAAATTTTTGTTTTGTGTTTCCTAAGGGACTTATCAATTGAAAATTATTTCTTCCAATTGTGGCGTTTGTAGCATTAGTTTTTCTTTCACTATAGATATACATTGGTCTTGGTTCTTCCATAAGCAAGGTTTTTTAATTCATAGTGTTTGAAGGTGGAACTTTATAATCAAGGTTTCCTTCCACAAGTTGGATTTGTGCTTTGGTTTGTCAAATCCCTATGTTATCTCCTTAATTGTCAAATCCGTATATTATCTCCTTAAGATATGAGAATATAATAATTGGGAGATCCTTTTGTCTCTTATTAAGATTGAAATTCGTCCTCCCCTCCTCCCTATATAAAGGGGCTGAATTCTTCATTGTAAACATGTTGAGATTTTTTTTTAAAAAATTAGTATTGGGTTGTTGTCTTACTTGACAGGTTATTGCAAATTTTTGTTTTGTGTTTCCTAAGGAACTTATCGATTGAAAAGTGTTTCTTCCAATTGTGGCATCCATAGCGTTAGTTTTTCTTTCACTATAGATATACATTGGTCTTGGTTCTTCCATAATCAAGGTTTTGTAATTCATAGTGTTAGAAGGTTGTGCTTTATAATCAAGGTTTTCTTCCAAAAGTTGGATTTGTGTTTTGGTCTTTCAAATCCCTATGTTATCTTGATAATTGTCAAATCGTATGTTATCTTCTTAAGATATGTGATTAGAATAATTGGGAGATCATTTTCTCTCTTATTAAGGTTGAAATTCGTGCTCCCCTCCCCCTATATAAAGGGGCTGAATTCTTCATTGTAAACATGTTGAGATTTTTTTTTGAAAAAATTAGTATTTGGTTGTTGTCTCACTTGAAAGGTTATTGCAAAATTTTGTTTTATGTTTCCTAAGGGAGTTATCAATTGAAAAGTCTTTCTTCCAATTGTCCCGTTCATAGCATTAGTTTTTCTTTCACTATAGATATACATTGGTCTTGGTTCTTCCATAATCAAGGTTTTTTTATTCATAGTGTTAGAAGGTGAAGCTTTATAATCAAAGTTTTTTTTTTCCCACGAGTTGGATTTGTGCTTTGGTCTGTCAAATCCTTATGCTATCTCCTTAATTGTCAAATCCCTATATTATCTCCTTAAGATATGGGATTAGAATCATTGGGAGATCATTTTATCTCTTATTAAGATTAAAATTAGTATTGGGTTGTTGTCTCACTTGAAAGGGGTTGAATTATTCATTGTAAACATGTTGAGATTTTTTTTGAAAAAATTAGTATTGGGTTGTTGTCTCACTTGAAAGGTTATTGCAAAATTTTGTTTTGTGTTTCCTAAGGGACTTATCAATTGAAAAGTGTTTCTTCCAATTGTGGCGTTCATAGCATTAGTTTTTCTTTCACTATAGATATACATTGGTCTTGGTTCTTCCATAATCAAGGTTTTTTAATTCATAGTGTTAGAAGGTGGAGCTTTATAATCAAGGTTTTCTTCCATAAGTTAGATTTGTGCTTTGGTTTCTTGGAACAAATTATCATCCCATCTATTTCATAGGTGGTCTACTATTACGAGGATAAAATTATCCCCTAGACTTTCCTAAGAGTTTTTGGTGCATGGCTGCACTTGCTTCGTTGTTGGTTTGAGCATTGAGTTGGGAATGGTTAAGAACATAGTGCCAAAGAGATTAGATTCAAGTGAGGAGGTAGTTTTTCATAAGTTACTGAAGTGGTTTTACTTGAAGGGTCAATAGTTATTTTAGTAGTTTGAAATATTGTAGCTGCTTGTGAGCTAATTAGCCTAGATAATTGGGGTAGTCAATTATGTGCTTATAAATACTCGTAGACTTGTATTTATAAGAAAATGGAGAGAAGAAGGCTAGAGTTTGAAATGTTTGAGTTTGAGAGAGCATAGCTGCTGAAAATCGCCTAAATGTAATTGACCCAAATCTGGGTGAGAAATCTCTTGTAAACATTTTGTTGAGTTGAATAAAAGTTTCTAAGGGATCTAGGACTTTGGTCCATTAAGTTCTTATGTGTTTTAGATTATGTTTTTATTAAGTTCTAAGCATACATTTTGTTAGCTAAGTATCGGGTTGTTCTTCAGCTGTCTTGGCCGATATTAATTGAGGGTTGGTGGGATATTTATAGGAGATCTCACGCCAGTAAATCTCTAAATTCATAAGAAGAACTTGAAAGGTCTAACAAGATTGTGTCAGAGCCTTGTTAGATTGGGGCTTGGTATTTATTGAGGCTAAAAGATGGCTAGACCATAGACGCTTACCAATTGTGTTGAGAATATTGAAGAAGCAATTCATCAAATACTTGAGAAGTTGGAAATGGTTCCACAAGATCAAGTGGTGCTGCCGACAGATTTGTTGGACTTGAAGTATCTTCTGATGAGTCCTTTGACAAAGATCGAGAAGATGGAAAAAACTCTTTCATCTGGGATTGGATCATCAATTTCCGGTGAGTTAGTTACTAAAGTTGATTTCCTTCCCCCAAACTTAAAGTCAAGACCACTTCCTGAAGTTAAAAGCCAACTTACTTGCATTTTGAAAAGTCAACACGACTTTCGCAAGTCAGAAATTGACTTCTGGAAGTGGTTATCCTATATCTCAGAGTGATGATGCTTTTCCTTGTTCCTCTTTATGACATTCGTCAGATACTGATCATCACTCATCGTGGGATTCTGGCTTCTCATCTGGGTTGGAAAATTACCTGCAAAACAAAAATACTACAAGAGATAGGGTTAGAACAAAAGTGCTTGGGTTGCCTCCCAAGTAGCGCAACAGTTTATAGTCTTATGCTAGACTGTGCTGAAGGTATCAATCAAGATCATGGAGTGACAGAACATGACCGTCTTGTTCTCCTTTAGAGTGTACTCCCGTATACGGCTTCAACCTCTGTCTATTCACCAAGAATGTGCTCCCCGTCTGTAGGTTCATCAGCTCCACTGCCCCTTGGCTCAGAATCTTGCTGATCTTATAAGGGCCTCCCCATCTGGATTTTCAGCTTTCCAAGGAAGAGCCTCAGCCTGGAGTTGTAGAGTAGAACCAACTATCCTACCTCTAACTGCTTCTTGACTAGCTTCTTGTCATGGAATCTCTTTGATTTCTCCTTGTAGATTCTGGAAGACTCATAAGCTTCCTGCCTGAATCCTCCAATTCAGTCGATTGTAGAAGCCTATGCTCCCTGCTGAGTTTTGAATCCAAATATAACTCCCTCAAGGCCCAATATGCCTTGTGTTCTAACTCAACAGGAAGGTGGCATGCTTTTCCATACACCAATTTGAATGGGTACATGCCAATTGGAGTCTTAAAAGAAGTCATGTATGCCCAGAGAGCATCATCAAGCTTAGCAGACCAGTCAGTCCTTGAACTGCTGACTACCTTTTCCAATATCCTCTTGATCTCTTTGTTGGACACCTCTGCTTCACCATTGGACTGTGGATGATAAGGTGTAGAAACCTTGTGCTTGATGCCAAACTTAGTCATCAGATTAGTGAAAGCTCTATTGTAGAAGTGAGAACCTTCATCACTAATTATGGCTCTTGGAGTACCAAAATGAAAGAAGATGTTCTTTTTCAAGAACCTGATCACTGTTTTAGCATAACTGGAATGAACTGCTACAGTTTCTGCCCACTTAGAAACATAATCAACTGCAAGTAGAATGTTTGTGTGACCGTAAGATAACACAAAGGGTCCCGTAAAGTCTATGCCCCACACATCAAAGAGTTCTACTTCCAGAATCATTTCTTGTGGAATTTCATTCCTCCATGAGATATTTCCTGTTCTCTGGCATCTATCACAGCTAAGCACATAGTTTCTAGCATCTTTATGTAAAGTAGGCCAAAAGAAACCAGATTCTAGTACCTTAGCAGCAGTTTTTTGGCCTCCATAATGTCCTCCATAGGGTGAGCTGTGGCACTTCTCCAAAATTGCAGGTGCCTCTAATTCTGGTACACATTGTCTGATCAGTTGATCCACACACTTCCTGAATAAGAACGGTTCATCCCAGTAGTACTTCTTTGCATCCTAGATGAACTTCTTCTTCTGCTACCAGCTAAGTCCTTCATGTATGATCCTAGAGACAACATAGTTAGCATAGTCAGCAAACCATGGACGCTATCCAAACACTCTAGCAAGTGACTCTGTCACATGCCAAAGTCGTTCATCAAGAAATGCTTCAGCGATTGGCTCAGGATCTTCTGGTGCATTCTCAAGCCTTGACAAATGATCTGCTACTTGATTATATATGCCCTTCCTGTCTCTGATCTCCAGGTCGAATTCTTACAGTAGCAAAACCCACCTAATCAACTTTGGCTTTGAATCTTTCTTTATAACCAGATACTTTATGGCTGCATGATCAGTGTATACTATGATTTTCATCCCCAACAAATAGGATCTGAATTTGTCAAAAGCAAACACTATAGCTAGCATCTCTTTCTCCATGGTTGAATAGTTGATCTGGGTTGCATTCAGAGTCTTGCTTGCTTAGTAGACAACATGCAACACTATGTTCCTCCTCAGACCTAGCATAACTCTCAGTGCAAAGTCACTGGCAGCAGTCATTATTTCAAATGGCTGAGTCCAATTAGGTGTGACAATCACAGGGGCAGAAATAAGCTTCCCCTTGAGCTCTTCAAATGCCTTCACACAGGACTCATCAAAGATGAATGCAGCATCCTTCTCCAGAAGATTACATAAGGGCTTGGTTATTTTTGAGAAGTCCTTGATGAATCTCCTGTAGAGACCTGCATAGCCAAGAAAACTTCTCACTCCACGAAGTGTTGTTGGTGGGGTGGGTTTCTCTATCACTTTAACCTTGGCTCTATCAACTTCAATGCCTTCTCAGAAATTTTGTGGCCTAGAACAATGCCCTCTGACACCATCAAATGGCATTTCTCCCAGTTTAAGACCAAATTGGTCTCAATACACCTCTGCAACACCTTACTCAGGTTTTCCAGACATTCTTCATAAGTCTTCCCAAACACAAAGAAGTCATCCATGAAAATTTCAATGATGTCTTCCACCATGTCTAAGAAGATAGCCATCATGCACCTCTGAAATGTTGCTTGTTCATTACACAGACCAAACGACATCCTTCTGAAAGCAAAAGTGCCATAAGGACATATGAATGTGGTCTTCTCCTGGTCTTCAGCAGCAATAGGTATTTGATTGTATCCTGAATATCCATCCAAGAAACAATAATAGCTATATCCAGCTAGTCTGTCCAGCATCTGATCAATGAATGGCAGTGGGAAGTGGTCCTTCCTGGTGGCTTTGTTGAGCTTCCTATAATCCATGCAGACTCTCCAAGCATTGACCACTCTGGTTGGAATGAGTTCATCCTGATCATTCTTTACCACTGTCATCCCTCCTATCTTTAGAACGCACTGGACTGGTCTCACCCAAGTACTATCAGATATAGGGTATATGATCCCTGCATTCATTAACTTGATGACCTCCTTCTTGACTACTTCCTTTATGGCTGGATTTAACCTTCGTTGACCTTCTATACTTGGCTTTGCTTCTTCTTCAAGAAGGATCTTGTGAGTGCAGATGGAAGGGCTGATGCCTTTGATATCATCTATGGTCCAATCAATAGCTTCCTTGAGCTTTGCTGGCAGCTTCTTAAGAGTGGCTGCATTGCACTCCTCATT
Organism: Oldenlandia corymbosa var. corymbosa; assembly: GCA_949775105.1. Classification (NCBI taxonomy): domain Eukaryota; kingdom Viridiplantae; phylum Streptophyta; class Magnoliopsida; order Gentianales; family Rubiaceae; genus Oldenlandia; species Oldenlandia corymbosa. The sequence continues at coordinate 8,008,792 of OX459123.1, forward strand.
CAAAGCTATGAATGATGAATCATGACTCCTTGGCTTGTTTGAGACTAAGATGCTTGAAATACTTTGGCATTTCCTTCAGAGCATCGATCAATGGAATGTTGATATGTAAGCTCTCAAGATTGCTCATGAATCTGTTGCTAGCTGCTTCTAAAGTCTCGTTCCTGATTTGTCTAAGTGGATAAGGGGGTATTGGTACTTCAGGCTGATCTAGGGGAGATGGAGATTGAGCCTCCCCTGTCAAGCCTGGTTCTGTTGTGGAACGCCCCTTTGAATCCACTGCATTTCTTTCTCCATACTAAGGTCAATAACATCTTCAGCTTCTTCAGGTACAGCTGCAGGTGCTGGAATGAGAACCTCAATTGTGGGAGTGAGTCTCTTCCCTCTGCGAAGTGATACAACCTTGGCTTGTTCTTGCTGAACTGGCCTAGGAATTTCCACCGTATCACTTGGCAAACTTCCTGCCAAACGTTCTGCACATAACTTCCCATTCTGACTCAACCGTGCCTCCATTTGACGTTGGCTAGTTCGCAAAGACTTGATCATAGTCTTTAGCTCCACCACATCACTTTCTTTTAAGCTCCATTCTGGTTTCTGAAAACCAGGTGGTTGGTCAGACCTTTGGTAGCTGCGTTGTTGCTGATTGCTGTTCCAGTTGCCTTGGCTGCCCTTTCCAGTTGTTGTAAGGATTGAAACCACCCGCATTGTTCTGACAAACAAATTGAGCTGACTCCATCAACTCGAGACAATTATCAATCTTGTGTGGACCAGAGCATGACTTGCACAAGTCAAATTTGTGACTTGGCAATGCGAGCCTTAACTTTGGCCATCTGATTTAAGAGTTGGGAGAGTTGAGTTTGCATATGTGTAGCTGTATCAACGTCAAATATGCTAGCCTTCTTAGGCAAAGCTCTGGGATCTGATTGCCATATGTAGTGGTTGGTTGCTATATTCTCCAGCAGCTGGGTTGCATCTTCCATATTCTTCATCATGAATGCTTCACCAGCAGAGGAATCGAGAGAATCTCTAGAGGACTGGGTTAGACCATTGTAGAAAATACCTAACCTTACCTAACCTCATATGTTCCTCAATTCCATGTTGTGGACAATTTCTCAGCAGCTCCTTGAATCTTTCCCAAGACTCATATAATGTTTCATCATGACGTTGCGGAACGTCATGATTGCAGTTCTAAAATCTGCTACCTTAGATGGTGGAAAGAACTTAGTAAGAAATGCTTGCCTTAATACCTGCCAACTTGTGATGGAGTTGTTCGGCAAAGAGTTCAACTACGTCTAAGCTTGATCTTGAAGTGTGAATGGGAACAATCTCAGTTTGATGTTATCCTGAGATAGTTCTTGGATCTTGAAAGTACCACAGACCCTCAGAAAGGTCCGTAGATGATCATTTGGATCTTCTGATGGCAGACCATGAAATGGACAAGCTGCTTGAACCCATTGAATCATGTTTGACTTGAGTTCAAAGTTAGCAGCTTCCACATCTGGGAATACGAATGGCGACTGAACCTCCTCTTGTTGAGGGATGAAGTAATCTCTCAACAATCGGGGTTGAGTTGGCTAAATTTCAATTCCACCATTGTGTATGACTTCTTCTTCAGCTAAGGCTTCCACGGTTTCAGCAAACTTCTCTTGAGCTTCAGTAGCAGCGTACTGGCGTCTGAGTTGTCTTCTCCTCCTGGAAGTGGCTTCAATTTCTAGATCAAAGAAGAATACCTCTGGAGGATTACTTCTTCTCATATACCAAAAATCGATAACCAAACAAAACACATAACCGAAACAAAGAGAATTTGGGGTTTAATCTAACAACTAAAAAAAATAGAGCATAAAAACAGTAAACGGTAACCAATTTTCAAAAAGATGTTTTACGTCGTCCCTGGCAACGGCGCCACTTTTGATGGTTGTCGAGACTACCAAAATAAACCTACTTAAAACTTCTAGCAAGTGATAAGAAGGGTCAATCCCACAAAGACGGGAAACACTTAATGAAAATTGGGATCCAGTACCAAAACACAAAACAGATGTAAAAATAGCAGATTGGCAAGTGAGTAAGTGACTTGACAAAGTGATGGTAGCCTAGGGTCATCCTCTACTCTACTCTAAAATCATATGTATTAATTCTTTAGCTCTCTATTTGGTATGAAACTGTATTTAATCAGTCACATAAACACTGTAAGGTCACTTCCGATTGTTCCAAACAGCAATCCTAGTAGTAACCAGCAAACTAACTTCCGTTGTCGACTCGAAATTACTACTAAGCCATTAAGATCTTAAGCCCTTATGATTGCCTCGTGCCAAACAACTAACTTCCGTTGTTGTTTGAAACCTTGGGCTGTTACCCCGTCATCACCAGTTAATTCTAGACGTTCTAAGTGAAGTTCACCCTTCCGGGATTCCCCCCACATGCATGCACAATTAGTTTGAATGGCCTGTTCAATCTAAAAGGATAATTTAAACTCTAGAACTAAGCATACAAACATAATTATATAGAGTAGAGGGAGTAGACCCTAGCAATGAGTTTAGCTACTCGTGGAGTGAAGCTTAAACACCACCAAGTTTAGGTGTTGAGACTTCATCCTGATTACAACAGAAAGGAGAGAAAACAGGGAAAGAGTAAAGTCGGGGAGTGTGGTTAAGTGTAGTTGACTTTGCAGAGTCAGCTTCTCACTTCCCGAAGAGGCACCCCTGAGTCTACCTCCCAGAGTTATACTCTGTTTCTTCCTACCAAACTAAATTACAGTACAATCTACTTCTAAGTTGTATTCTGGACTTCGATGCCTTCGTCTTCGTGTTGCTACTGCCTTTTATAGAGGTTGGGGGAGAGATCTTGCTTAGCCATGTTGGTCTCCTCTTTACCCGATGGGTTTTATGTAAAAGAGAGGAGACCCAGACTTCCCCCAACATCCCCCTTACCTCTCATCAAAATTAGGAGAGATTTAGATGATGAATTAAGCTTTAAGGCACATCAATCTTCTCCCAATGTCAGCAGCATCACTTTACTAACGACTCTTCTTCCTTAGCTCTGAAGGTTTACTCCAATTTGGCCTTCTTCTCACCGGTTTCAGCACCAAGTTTCAGCCCTTGCACATCGGTCCTTGAAGCTTATTCCAATTTGACCCGAAATTTAACTAATTTGCCACATTTTGCCCCATTTTCTGCTCGTATTGCATTTTGGTCCCTGGACAACCAAAAGTCACCAAATTAGCCTATAACTATATAAACCTAACCTAATTGATCTATAATTAAAGCATAAAGAAGTAAATTGTATGCCTAAAAACATAGTACAAAATGCACTCATCAATGGACCATGCGAGTGAGGAAGAAGATTTAGGTCGATTTTTTCCTTAGACAATAAGAGTGGAAATTTGTGATTTACTGATGGTCATTTTCATATTGTAATTTTGTAGCAGTGGCAACTTTGTAATATCAATAGATTGAGGATTTTATTTTTAATCGAAATAGTCTTTATGGTAACTTTGCAATAGCAATGAATTGTTCGAATAAGTTTCTAATCTAAATTAGGAGTAGTTGTACATTTCCAATAATAATGGATTGTTTTATTTGCTTTAATAAAAGTGCTCATCATCCCAAGAAATAGTTGCTTTTTTTCATATATATTTCAGCTCACCACAATAAAACAGCATAATTGGACTATTATTTTATTGAAACATTGAAACTATCGATTGTCACTTTAATAGTTATTTTTTAGTTGTCTTGAATTAGATCGGATATTGCATAATAGAACTCGATTCATTACTTAAAACTGTGAAGACAATCTTGGAAGCATTTTAAGGTGCTTCAAAACTAGCTATCCTTGTTTTGTTGCCTTTATTTTATGTTGTTATAAAAGAAGTCGCATTTTCTAAAATTCCACAACAAGACTGTCTACGTGCTTTAGATAGAAAATTAATCAAAGCGACAGCTCCACCCTGATTAAAAACCATGACATTGCATTAGGAAAACAAATATTGCAATGAATTTGTTAGGTGTGTGATGTCCAAGTATGCAATTCATATATATTTTGCCTTGATAGAAAGGTTCAGTGCATGATGTTTGTGTATATATAGAGGCTATGAGTAGGACTGATAGTCAAAGTACATCGATGTACAATTTATTTGTATTTATATACTCCCTCCGTCCCATAATTATTGTCCAGATTGAGTTTACATTTCTCTTTCAAATTTTACTAAACGTAAAATCTCAAACTGGATAATAATTTTGGGACAGAGGGAGTATATGATAGGAAAGTGAATACTTCATTTTTTGGTTCCTTTAACCTCTAATATATGTACACTTTTGAAGGTTTGTTTTTACTTGGTGGATTCTGAATATTGTAACACCATACACTTTAGAGTCATCGAACAAATATATCGGCAATATGTTTTAACATATAGCACTATAAGGCTGTATATGTGATTAAGAAATGTTTTCGGTTGCTAAAAGGATGACATAATATCTTAGCTTTACCTTTTTTTTTTTACAAATTGAAACTCAAGTGCGCATAATTATGTCAACTTGTCTTTTGCATAATTTTTTTTTAATAGAAATACATGAGTTTTGGTTCACAAGAGTTGGAAGAATTTAAAAAAAATGTGTGACACATATGAACCCAACATTGGAATAGGTAAAATGATTAAGCAATGATGTTTAATAGTTGGAGAGAATGATAATGGTTTCGTATGTGGTTCCTTTAAAAAACATTTGGAAGTATTTATTTCTGTGTTAAATACATCACTATTTTTTCAACATTAATTTAATTCATGTAACGGTTGTATTTTTTATTTTTTGCTATGCTCATGTGTATTGCATATAATAATTCAAAATGTTTATTTTTCTTTTACTTTCATTCATTAATGGAGCTCATTGATTTGTTTTCTTGTGCTAGAATGGAGCAAGAGGAAGGTATTCGCAGCCCTAGAGAAAACAAATACTTTTGGACATAAGATGAGGTTCAAGTATCAATACAAGTTTTTCAAAGTGTAGTTTGTGATCCTTAATGGAAAACAGATAGCGGAATTAAGATCAACTATATTATAGAGGTACAAAAGCAAATTCTAGATGTTATGTTGATTTTCACCAAGTTAATCATCGTTTGGAATAAAAAAATGGTTAAAAACAAAGTTTCTCTGTATCAATGACATATAGTTAGGCAGAAACATAAGCTAACTAGCTATTTCAGCAATCTGGCTAACTATTTAAGCGGAAGCAATTCTACTCCTCCCCATTTATTTTTTATTTTTTTTTAGCAAGAAGAAAGGATAGAAAGATTTTCAGGTTCTAACTAATTCAAAAATTACTCAAGCAATTCTGCTCCTCCCATTTGTTAGAATATAATAGGAGAAATACCAATCAAAACAAAACTAATCTAGCTACCAAATGTGTAGATAAACCAATAATCAAGGCCGAAACAACAAAAAGATTTACGTGAAAACCCCTTCATAGTGAAAAAGTGAAAACTACGAGAGTTAGATGTCTACCGTATCTGATATAACAAGGATAAATGAGTAGAGTACACAAAGACACCAATAACTCTATATAACAACACAAATGTAAAATACATCTAAAAATACAAAAAGTTCCAAAATCATAATTTATGAACTGACCGTTAGAACTCAATCTCCACTGTTTATATTGTGGAACCACAAGTGTAATGCCCCAACTATACCCCTTTCCGAAATAGAAGGAGTCATAATCGAAACGCCTGCCTAACTCTCACTAGGTCTCGAAAATATAATTTAATAGGTAATCAAGAGCAATAACTTAAGATGTTGTCAAGCCATAGGTTAAAGAAAATAATGATTCACAGATAAAATTATATGTTTTCCTTACAGTGTCTTAAAATACAACGTTTTCACATATAAACTAACTAAAAGTCTATAGCTCGAGGGTACAACTAAATCCGATTGTCTGGCCACACGCTGGATTCCCTGAAACGCTGCAAGAAGCTAATCCAGTACTCCTGCTCCTGGATTATGAAAAAATATACGTAAAGATGAGCGTATGCTCAGTGAGGTCTCACCAGTTAGCCATTATTAGTCTAGGTGACTACATAACAAACTAGTTTCATATGAGATTAACATAGAAGGTCAATCATATTCTGCAAAGGCACTACGACTAGGAGTTTACAGAAAAGTATCATCACTAGATAAATAATGATTGGCTACCGCAAGCCAAGGAAAGCATATAAAATCATAGAAGGCACCTATTAAGAGTGGATACAGATGAGAATATATAGAAGTCGATCCTGCCTCTTTGGCTCATGGAACGAACTTCTAGTTCATCTCAAAACTTGTAAAGAGGTCATAAAATAAAGGAACGTAAGTGTGCATCGACAGCCAATGCCCAAAGTGGAACGATAGGAGGGGTATATCTCGAGATTATACCGATAATGCCCTCTTGGGTTGTCTAGCCAAGTGATCAAGCTCGTTGACAGGTTCGTGGATCCACTAACGATACATGCACAAGTATCAAGCAAGACACGACCCGCATATAGGACGTTAAAAGATCAAAGGCACATGCGATAAAGTACAGATGTCCCCTAAACAGACGCAGACCACTCTAGTCAATTGAATACATACTCACTTTCACTGACTCCAGGATTTACAACTAAACCTTCATCTAGACAATTGTGAGGCTCATTAAATATGTATATTCCAAGTCACAATAACATTCTAAAAACATTGAAGTATTTAAGCAGCACCAATTAACACATATAGCAACCATAAAGCCGCTGCGATAAAGTACACATGCAGGACAGTCATGGCATGCAACGTTTTAGTTAAAGATCAATAAAAAGATATTAGGCATGCATCTTTGTATTATTACTTTAACTAGTTTACATGCAGTTATTAATACAGTGAGATTACTCACCTAGAAACACAGATTCAGAAAATAGTCCTCAAATTAATCTATGCATCAAAATAGCTATATCAGTTACATTTAACTTTGTAGGGTACATGCGAATAAGAGTTTCCAATTAAATTTCCAGTTTAATTAAAGTTTCAGTACACACCAGTGTCAACTATATAAATTTGTTCATTAGTTCATTTGTAGCCTACTTGACTAGCTTGAAACAAATTTAAATTAATATTAGTTAGTACATAGCATAATATAAGTGATCGTAATCACTTTCCCTCACTATAGTTAGCAACTCCATGACAAACCAGCTACCAAACTAGTTCAGCTATAGACCTACTGCCCAAGGGTATGACTGATCCTAAGCATTTGGAACAAAACCATTATATTTCTAGATTATAAACAACAATCCCCAATGGCCCCATTTCTAAATTACAACAACATATCTTTAAATTAACTTTTTCTACCTCTGATTTAATAGATGGCCGTTAATCATAAAACTTAGTACCATTGGATCCTAGTCTACTTGTTTGAAATAATAAAACAAAGGTGATAGGCTTACGGGTGATGAAGAATTGATCCGATTGCGCAACCCGAGCCTACTATTTGATGATCAATTTGACAGCGTCGATAACTCAAAGCCAATCTCCTTTTCTTTTAGTTTCCCGTTTCTCCCTTCTCTGAATATGCGGCTCACTGCCTTACCTCTTTTGTGGATTTGTTGGGGAAGCAGAATAAATTAAGGGAACGATTGCGTTGATGGATTCGGTTAGCTACAAATTAAGGTGAGAATGATTGATTGGCGATTAGCAACAAGAAATAGTGGTGCTGAGATTGAAGATTGTTGGTGAGATTCGATGGTGGCAGGGAGGTAAGGAGGAGAGGACCTGGGTGATGGATGAGGGTGAGGATGGTTGAGATCAATGAAGGTGAGAGAGAGGGAAGAATGAAAAATGTAGAAAGGTCAAAATTTTCATTCTTTTTTTTTTCTTTTCTCATCTGTTTTTTTATTAAGTTGAAGTCGGCTGGAATTAAAAGGTTAAAAGAGTGGTTTATTTACTTAGCACATGAATGGTTCAAATTGACTTAATAAAATGAAGAGTGAAGAAGAAATGAGCAACGTGGCCATTTTGGTTCCACTACACTATTTACCCAACAATGGTCACATAACATGAACACTAGTTAGCTTGAACTTGGGTTTAAATAATGGTAGGTTTTCTTTTATTTATTTTTATTCGTGATCAAGAATTTAGACATTTTAGTAATTTTAGAGACATACTTCTTTATTCTTAAACTAATGTTGACCTCCTCATTTATAATCTAATTAGTCATTTATAATCTAAATGGTCAAGGCAGTTCCCCGAACAATTGCTATGCTCGTTCCGTTTGAGGGGTGTCAAATTGGCGGTCCTCACGACAAGCCCTCTAACCCTAGTAGAAATATCATACCGATCAGACACTTTGTGTAACACCCCTGATGAAGCTTGGTTCTTCACCGTCGGTTTAACAGTGGAACTTTGGCTAGGGTTTCCTGCAAAAGAAAGTCTCGGGGGTCTCCTGAGGGTAGACACTCCAATGCTTAAGTCAGAAAAGGGTTTAAAGAACGGGTGTGAGTAATTGTTTGTGCTAGAGATAGCGTACCTCAATTGTGGTATAACCAACCCTATTTATAGGCATGAGGTTACCTGGGAAATAACCAAGTCCTATTAGATTTTGTATTGCTCAAACTGCCTTAACAGAATTGGTTGGGCTTTTTACTCGGTTGATGGACCGGTCCAATATTGGTGATGGATATGGTGCCCCTGTCAAGTGTTAGTTATATGAAATAGACAATACTTGACACAAAATAAGTCTAACCTGGACCCGACACAAGGGAAACAGACAAGTCTTGGCCCATGCTCCATCAAGCAGGTCTGATGGGGTAATTCACGGTCAGGATTCAATCCGGGAAGGTGATCCAATGCAGAACCCCGCCTAAACGGACGCAGACGCGTCCATTACTCTGCACGTTTCCCAAACGATGGCTTCACATCGTTGCGCCTCCTTGAAAATGGGCGAACCGTCAAATCATGGGGGGATTCCACTTCCTTTATATAGATTGGAACAGATTAAAACCATTTATTTCACTCGTCTCTAAAATCATTCCGCCCAAAGACTTTCCAAAAGCCATACTTTGTTACCGTCGCCGGAATCCTCAATTCCAGTGACATTTCCGTAGGCGAAAGCTTTTGAATTTTGAAGAAGCCATGTTGAGAGCTTAAGCCAAGGGTTTGCTCAGTCCCTTAATTGCCCTTGCATAGTCACCGTTGCTGTTACACCATTTGTAAGACTCGCCGAAGATTATCACCACCCTGGGAGGTTACAACTCGAAAGGCGAGTGGTCTTTTCCAATAGTAAGTCTCTCTAATTCACTCTTACTGTCTAATTCATTTAGAATTCCAGTTCTGGTTTAGATCTGAAGTACTGTGATAGATATGGTTAAGAACCCAGATTTAAAAACTGTCGACAACTTCGCTTCCACCATAGATTCCGATGAAGGTGAACGATGTAAAAATGAGATATGACCTACCCCTATATCTAGAAGCTAGAGCCCCATTAGGAACCAAGAGGGCTAATTCTCATCGTGAGGGAAGAATCACTGTATATGTCCGCTTTATGCATCTAGGGCTAAGATTCTCCCTCTTCCCTTTGTTCGAGGAGATTGTCCAACACTGTAAAACCCCCCTTGCTCGTTTTATACAAAATTTAATAACCTTTGTACTCGGGTTTGCGAAAATATGTCAACGAGTAGAAGTAAGGCCTCAAATAATCATGTGGAGATATCTCTTCCAAGTTGTTGTTCCCTCGACATCATTCCAGGATTGGTACATTGTCAAGAGACGCCTTAGACCTGGCGTCAAGAAGATGGTCGAGGCCTATGGTGGTTCACCTGAATGGAATCCTGAATACCTCTTTATGAAAGCGTTGGAAAAATGTTGTGTCGCTTGGAACTATTGAGAAGTAGAAGGTCTCGGGGTGATAAGGGATGAGTGGTCCAAGGAGGATGATGATAGCGTCGAGGAGTTTGCCGACGATTTGAAGAAAATCTTGAAGTACTCCAAGCTTGTTAAATGGAATGATTTGCAGTACTACTCCCCCTGTTTTCGTCGAGGAGGGGAAAGATATTAACATTCTGCTCGAGGAAAAAAAAGGTACTAATCTCTTTTATTCCTGTTTTTAGGTCATGTCATCGAACAATGCTGGTTCTCGACTTTATGGTGATGAAGACCCCTTTCCTATTGTGAATTCAGATGAAGAAGAGTCAACTATGGTAGTTGCTGGAACCAAGAAAAAAATGAAGAGGCTCATGAAGATCTCTGAGAGGGAGAAGAAAAAGAAGGCAGATGTGCTCTTCTTGAAGTCAACGGCGCAAGAAGAGAATACCATGCCTCCTGAAATGGAGAAAACTAGTGCCCCCCTCACAGCCGAAAGGGCCGCCACTCCCCAAATAGAAGTAAACCCAAGCACCAATGTACCTATTGTGGACAAAGGGAAGGGCCCGCTCGAGGAGGAAGCAACCATTATGCCATCCAAGGGAGGACCAACTGTGGCATTTCATACTTTTGGCGATCCTCCGACCATTAAATGCCCCTTGTTGAAAGAGTTTGTTGCGCAACTAACAGCGACCGACAGCGTGAGGCTTGTAAGTACTTTATACCCCCTCAAGAATATGTTTGCAAACACTCCCGCAATGGAATTTCGTCTCATTCGGCTAAATTTTACAAATGAGTGCGACCTTGATGGCATACCTGATGCACTTGAGGAACCTAAAGGAGGAGTTGGTCCAGGCTCGGATCAAGAGGGATCAAGCGCTTGTTGAGAAGACCGCTCTCGAGGCGAAGAATCAGCAGATACAAGCCAAAGAGCAGGAGTTAGCCTCGGTGCAGGCGAGATATAATGAGTTGGATGAGAACCTGAGGGCTTTTGCTGATCTGCATATCTCGAGGGAGGACCTCCACAAATGATGTGCTGCCTTCTGGTTCCGGATGTTATCTTCAGGTGGCATGGCGGCAGCTATCGAGGAGGTCAATCTGGCGGCCACAGAGTACAGTGCTCACAGAGTAGCTGTTGCAGGCTTAAGAGGCTTAGCAGAGATAGACCCATCAAGGCCAAATGGTTCAAACAATTCCTAAAAGAGAGCCCTAGGAAAACCATGTATGAGGCCTTGGTAAAGGTCCTCACGAAGTTCAGCAGTGAAGCTGCCTTTATGGGAAGCTCTGTGCGACGCCCTCGTTAAGATGGGTTCTCCTGAAGATATGGCCGTGTTCCCCGGTGATCCCGCCGTAGTCTTGTCCAAGGGTCCAAGAGATGAGGAGCCGATTCCTGAGGTGTCGGATGAGTATATCGGCATCGAGCTTGAGGAAGAAGATGATGAGGCTTCGGGGAAAGACGTGTCTGACGCTGGCAACTCTGGGCAGAAGAACACCGGAGAGGTATCTCTGAGTCATCCCAAGGATGGTTCTGCTGGGCAAGATGCTGTATGAACTCGTCCCTCTGTAATAGCTGCTAGGGATCTTTGTAAACAATTCAAGTTTTTATTTATCCCTTAAGTGAATGGCATGTTGTCTATCCCTCCAAATCTAATTTTTGGCCTTTGGATTTTTCCCGAAAATAGGATAGTTGGTCAGTCCATCGGATTCATCTCATGATTTTGTCAGAGGAACAATCCAGGGAATATCCTCTATACTCGATGATTAGCGAGATTATGAGAAGTCACGCAGATGTCCATAGTATCGAGACAGTACTGAACTTAGAAGCGGACCTTCTCGATGCTATGCGGGTGCGCAATGTGAAAGTCAACCAGCATCTGATTAAGGAAATAAAAGAACTCCGCGCAGAAATTCAACGACGAGATTGTCAGAAAGATAAAGATTTCAGTGATTCTCTAACTTTTGAGACAGACATTCATGATGAGCTGGTTGCTCTGGAAAAAGAAAATGCCCGGTTGAAACAGGGCAAACAGATTACCGTGTTGCCATGGTTTCTCGAGAAGCATAAGGTCCTTGCTCGAGTGCAGCACATGATTTCAATAAGAATGCGTCGATTTATTTTGGCCATGGACATGTTGAAGGAAAGAACTTGTGAAGCTAAGCTTCTGATGAAATACATAAGCAAGCTTCAGAACTTACTGCTGGACCATAGCGTCGACTTCCTACCCTTCGAGAAGCTCGAGGAGCTGACAGATCCAAGAACCAGGAGCTCTTGAGAGGAACTTCTTTTAAGGGTTCACTCCCTAGACGAAGAGATTATAGATCTAAAGGATAAGCTCAACCAGTGTGTAAATCTTCTTTGCCTGCATGGGTTTAAAGGCATTACCTATCCTTCTCCTAACAACCCAAGCGGAGAGATCATTGTAATATCGTAGGAAAACATGTATGTTCTCCTTGGAACCTCATACAATATGTGAAGGAAGCAAACGTGTTGCTTTATGAAACTCGAGTTTTTTTTTGTTTGTATAGCGCTTCTGACCTGGATGTTAAGTACACGGCTTTCTCGCGGAAACTGGATATGAGTTCCTCAATTTGTTACCGTGATCTACGGTGGGTACGAGGGGTTTCCTTCACTTTCGTCCGGATGTTGAATACACGGCTCCGAACGAGGATGGCCCTTAAGAGGGAGTCCATCTCGAGGACTAGTCTTAATTATATGTCGACAATATGAGAAAATATGTAATGACGTTTATTGAATAATTACCCGAGGACCCCGGGCTATTATTACATATGAGAAAGTAAAAACAATAGAGTACGTAAGGCAAATAAAACAAATAACTTAAACTAGCAAGTAGTAGAGAAAGACTTGAACATAGAACCTGCGAAGGTTCTGAATGTTCCACCATCGAGGGAGGATGGTTTCGCTATCATCCATGGCTTGTAAGCGGTAGTTGCCTGCCGGAGAGGCCTGAATGACCTTGTAAGGTCCTTCCCAATTTGCCGTGAGTTTTTCGGGAATCTCTGCTCGACTGGCTTCATTTTTCCTTAACACAAGATTCCCCACCGCAAAATCTGTTGCCCTGAGCCGCTTGTTGTAGTGTTTACGGAGGATCTCCTTGTATTTCGCCTCTCTGATCCTGACGGCATCTCGCCGCTCCTCAAGGAGGCCAAGATTTAGCCTGATATCGTCATCATTAGTGCTCTCGACGAAGTTGATTGTACGAGAACTTGCTAGGCCTATTTCGACTGGGGGAATCGCGTCCATATCATTGGCCAAGCTGTAGGGGGTTTCATCTGTCGAGGAGTGCGCGATGGTACGGTATGACCACAGGACATGAGGAAGTTCCTCAGCCCAAGCACCTTTAGCATCATATAGTCTGGTCTTAATCCCATGCAAGATGGTTCTATTGATTGACTTTGCTTGACTATTAGCCTGAGGATGAGCTACACTTGAGAAACGGCACTCGATTTGCATTTCTTCACACCATGATTCGAAGGGGTTATTCCCGAATTGAGTCCCATTGTCAGAGACAACGATCCTCAGAACTCCAAAACGGCAGACAATGTTTTGCCAGAAAAAGTCCAACACCTTCCTTCCTGATATTGAGGCCAATGGTTTAGCTTCTACCCATTTAGTAAAGTAATCTACTGCTACGATTACCCATCTTACTCCTCCTGTCCCTTTTGGATGAAAAGGGCCGATAATGTTAGTGCTCCATAGATAGAATGGCCATGGACTTTGAATGGTGACCATCTCGTGCTGTAGTTGTCGGGTAATGGGAGAGAAGCACTGACATTTATCGCATTTTTGTACAAATTGGTATGCATCCTTAAAGACCGTGGACCAAAAGTACCCTGAACGTAGGACCTTTTTGGCAAGTGCTCTTGCTCCCATATGAGCTCCACATGATCCCTTGTGTATCTCGTCAAAGACATAAGCTACCTGTTTCAGTCCGATGCATCTCAGCATGGGTAGTAGGTACCCGTGCTTATATAAGACCCCATCTCTCAAACTGTATTTAACTGCTTTCAACTAGAGTGCTCGAGCATCTGATTTGCTACTAGGCAGCGTCCCATCTGTTAGGTACTGAATAAACGGAGTCATCCATGTGTCACCATCTTCGGTAATAGCTATTACGGGAGCCTTCTGAATACTAGGCATGGGGAGGATCTCGACCCAATCCTTGTGACTGACATGTGCAAAGTTTGAGGAAGCCAATTTGCTCAATGCGTCTGCCCTTTTGTTTTCTGATCGTATGACGTGAGAGATGATGCACTCTTCGAACTGATCTTTTAATTCGAGGACCTTCCCGAGGTATTGTAGGAGCTGCTCATCATTTGCCGTATAATTACCCAGGATCTAATTTACGACTACCTGGGAGTCACTAAAAACTTGGATTTTTTGAACCCTCAGCTTTAGAACCATATTTAACCCTGCTATTAATGCTTCATATTCAGCCGCGTTGTTAGTAACCGGGAATCCAAATCTCAATGCGTAAGTGTACTCCGCGTCATACTCTTTCATGTTCTCGATCTTTGGATCGGCTGAAGGCTTTGCCAATATGATGCCGGCTCCCCCTGCCTCGACACAACGGGAGCCGTCGATGTATAATGTCCAAGCTCGAGGATTGACATTGACGCGGGTAGTAGGGTAACTCTTAGGCTTCGGGGTTTCTGGGATGTCAGTAGTTCGAGACATTTCTACAAGGAAGTCTACAAAAGCCTGACCCTTGATTGCCGTTCTTGTCCTATACTCGATATGGTGCTCCCCTAACTCGATTGCCCATTTCATCATTCTACTAGAAGCTTCTGGCTTGAGAAGAACTTGCTGAATGTGTTGTTCTGTTAACACCCGTATCGGATGTGCTTGGAAGTATGGACGCAGGCGTCGAGCAGCCATAACCAAACTCAAGATAAGTCTCTTCATGGGCGTGTATCGTGTCTCTGCACCTTGTAACACTTTACTAACAAAGTAAATAGGAATTTCCTTGCCATCCTTGTTTTGGACTAGGACGACTGAAATGGCCTTTTCTCGAGCGGCGAGGTATACATATAAGGTCTCCCCCGGTTCCGGCTTGGCCAATATAGGCAGCTATTTAAGATGATCCTTTAGCTCTTGGAAAGCTCTTTGGCATTGCTCGTTCCATTCAAAATTTTTGTCTTTGCAGAGTTATGAAAGAATGGGAGGCTTCTTTCTGCGGCTCGAGAGAGGAATCTGCTTAAGGCTGCCAGGGATGTTGTAATTTTCTAAACTTGCTTGACGTTCTTCGGGGCTTCCATGGCTAGGATCGCCTCGATTTTTGCTGGATCAACACTGATTCCATCCTTGGAGACGTGGTATCCTAGGAACTTACCGACCCTACGCAAAAGGCACATTTTTTCCGATTGAGTTTCATATTAATCTTGCGGAAAATCAAGAAGATTTCGCGCATATCTTTGACTACTTGCTCATCTCTGTTGCTCTTGATTACCATGTCGTCCACATATATCTCGATGTTTTGGCCAATCTGGTCGTGGAACGCTCGATTGACGAGGTGTTGATAGGTTGCCCCGGCGTTCTTCAAGCCAAAAGACATAATACTCTCCGATCTCGGTGATATAGGCTGTCTTTTCTGCATCTTCTCGCGCCACAAGGATCTGGTGGTATCCTTTATAGGCATCAAGGAAACTGAGGGTCCTATACCCCGTGATACCTTCGACCATCTGATCTATCACGAGTAAGGGATAGCAGTCCTTGGGGCAATGTTAGTTGAGATCCGTGTAATCTTGGCACATGTGCCAAGAGTTATCAGACTTTTGTACCAGGACTGGGTTAGCTAACCATGTAGGCCAAAGAACTTCTCGGAGGATATTAGCACGATCCAGCTTCAACGTTTCTTCATTAATGACGTCATTGCAGTCTCGAGCAAATATTCTCTTCTTCTGTTGTACGGGTTTAACATTGGGATCAACATTCAACTTGTGTTCAATAATATCTTGTGGCACTCCTGTCATATCTGTAGGTAATCAGGCAAATATATCACGGAACTCGCGTAGCAAGGCAATTACCTCGGCTAGCAATGCTCCTTGAGGTGTTATACCTATCTGGATGGTTTTGGAAGGATCCTTCTCGTTGAGAACGAGCTCCTGTGTTTTGCTGCTAAGTGGTGGTTGGCAGTTCGTGTCGCGATCCTCCGACTATGATTGAACTTCGTCTTGTTGGACCGAGTAGCATCCCGATATGGTGGTGCTTGGGTTAGACTTTGTGGCCCTGTTCCCAATTTTGGCAACTGTGAGCAAACATTCTCAAGAATTGCGCTGGCAGCTCTGCATTACTCCAACTCCGCATTCTGTAGGAAATTTCATCACTAGGTGATAAGGAGACCAAATTGCTCGTGCTTAGCAAATCTAGGGTCGTCCCAGGATCACATTGAACGGCAAGGGTGCATCTATTAAGGCGAAATCCATGGTTAATATAACCATTCTGGGATGCGACCCTACCGTGATGGGGAGACTTATGATTCCGGTTGGGATAATAGTGTGGCCCGAGAATCCCATCAATGCCATTGTTGCTAGGCGGATATTAGGGTTTTGAATTTTCATCTTTTTGAAGCTATCGTTGTAGATGATGTCAACTGCACTGCTGTTGTCCACATAAACCCGACTAACTTGCACATTTCCGATTATCGCCTCGATAACTATGGCATCACTGTGTCGACAAATATCTGGGACTACGTCACTGTCAGTGAAAACTATGGCTTCTGTCCCTTTGAACCTTTTGTGACTAGGTTCTTGACGGGGAGTTTTTGTGGCGGTTCGTGCTGAGTTTTTCATGGCTGTGGTAGACAAAACTTCAAGAGGAGCTCCAAAAATGGCACCCACCTGGTGAGTGATCTGCTTGGAAGGATCTGCCAGAGGGATATGCTGAAGCGGTTATGGGGCTCCCTCGATAGTTTGTTGACGAGGTTGTTGCGTATTGTTCCTCGGTTACCAGTTATTCCCACGGCTTTCTCCTCGAGGGCCCCTGAAATTCCTTTTAGGAAAGTTTCGGGATGTACCAGGCTTGCTATTTCTTTGTCGAGAGGGTCCTTGCACATATTGCTGGAATTTACCAAACTTAACTCCATTCTCGATTTCCCTCTTGAGTTCTCGACAATCCTCAGTATCGTGGCTGTGGTCTTTGTGATATTCACAATACTGTTCCGTCGACCTGTTTGGGTTGGGTGCTAGAGGTTTTGGGGTAGGTAACTCGTCCTTGTGGATCTGGAGGATCTCCCGGCGTAGCTTAGTCAAAGGCGTCAACTGCCATCGAGTTTAGGCAACGTTGTCCTACTTTCCGTGTTAACCCTTGGTTTGTCTCTTGGCCCTGGTGTCGTGAAAGACTCTTGTGATCTCTTGAGCGTGTGCTCTCGTTGAATATGGTTCTCGACAATAGCCCACATCTCTTGGGAGTTCCTAGAAGGTTTAGTCGAGAGTTTTACTCTTAGTATTGAGGATTTTCCAAATGGGTTGAGCCCTTGAATAAAATCATTTTGGACATCCCGTTCATCTATGTTGTCAACTTGTAAGGTTTCACGGATGAAACGTCGATGGAAGTTTGAGTAACTTTCCTGTTGACCCTGCTTGATCAAGGAAAGGTCATTGGACATTCTAGAGATTTGCTTACTTTGAAAGAACCGTGCTGCCAATTTGACTGATAAGTCCTGAAACTGATTATACTTCCTTCTGGTAATTGTCCAAACTACCGCTGTGCTTGCCCAGTTAGGTAGGAGGGTAGAGCTTTAGCCATAAAATTCAACGATGCATTCTTGATCCTCATGACCTGAACATACCCCTGTAGCCACTGGGAGACGTCTGTATCTCCCGAGTATTTGGTGAAGTCCTTGGGGAGTCGAAGTCCTGGGGCTTCGACTCGTCTCGAATGTCTGGTATAAAGGGACTCCGTTCTACAACCATTCCAATGACGTTCCTCATCTCGTCTCCGATCAAAGCGTCATGGCCTCTTACTCCCTGCTGACGTCGAGGAAGATAAGGTGGGATCTCTCCGTGGTTGTTATATTGTTGGCGCCTGGGAGGTGAATACTGAAGATGACGGTGATGCTCCCACCCATGATCCTCTCCGGTATAGCCATCGTTTCGGTATTGTCTATGGAAAGGTACGTATTCCTCCCTTCGAGGACTCTTTCGATGCCAGTTGGGCCCCAATCAGTTGTGAATATTGGTCCTTCTCGGAGGGTTCTAGTCTCCTTCTTCCATAACCTCGACGCTTGGGGATCCTTGTTGGTAGTCGTCTCAAGGATCCTTGCGTCTGTACTCCTGATAGTCCCCTTCCTCCTGGACCTTTCGCTTGTCTTGTTTCTTCTCGAGAAGAGCTAAAGTGCGTCGGGCCTCCTTCTTGTCAATCAAGTCAGCTAACTCTTGTTCAGTTGGGTCAGGCTTTCCCAGGAGAACAACGATGCCTTGTTTCCTTGAGAACATATCTTTTCGTCCTTTGACTTTGATCGCTGTCATCCCACTGCTTTTTGAGTTCAGCCTCGATTTCAGCCAACGATTGATCCTCCAAGCGTTTCCTGGATGCTATGGTATTTTGAGGAGGAGGCAAATCCTTTTTCTCGGTTGCGGGATTTGCTTTGTCCGGTTTCTTTGGATTAGGCTGTGAAGTTCCAAGGACCAGACGTTCTTTTCCTGGTTCTTTCTCGAGTCCTCTTTCATGGCTCTTTCCCGTCTTCTTTTTTTCCTGTTGTCATTGGAGTTCTGCCAGGGTAGTGTTATCGGTTGGACTGTGCCGTCTACCAGAAGATGTTGTGCTGCTCGCGTCCTCTTCAACCCTGGCCATGGTGTGCGTGGTTCCAGAAACTCTAAGTCGCGCTGGAGAAGGTTATGAAAACTGAAAAAGTTTTTGTGACACAAACCATAGTTTTCGGGTTCCACCAGGCGTGCCACTTGACGAACCTTGGTTTTACACCACTGGTTTAACAATGGAACTTTGGCTAGGGTTTCCTGCAAAAGAAAGCCTTGGGGGTCTCCCGAGGGTAGACACTCCGATGCTTAAGTCAGAAAAGGGTTTAAAGAACGGTGTGATTAATAGTTTGTGCTAGAGATAGCGTACCTCAATTGTGGTATAACCAACCTTATTTATATGCATGAGGTTACATGGGAAGTAACGAGTCCTATTAGGTTTTGCATTGCTCAAACTGCCTTAACAGAGTCGGTTAGGCCCTTTACTCGGTTGATGGGCCGGTCCAATATTGGTGATAGATATGGACTCGTCTACCCCATTTCAACCCCACCACTCCCTCCCCCTCTCCACCCCTCTTTTTTAGTTTATATAGTTTACCTAGCTCACACTAGGACACCCTTCAATTAATACACAATAGGAGGAAAACTATTTTTTAAAAAAATTTCAACCCAATAGAATACTAATTAATAGCATTGCCTACTAATTTGTATGCTATAGTGATAATAATTAATATAGTTTTTCCACTACCAAAACACTTTATTAATTAGTTAATTATGACTATTACATCTCTTACTCAAATGGTGAGTCGGGAACAAGCAACCTCTCACCGTCGGAACCATAAACCAAATCACCAATCTTCACAAACTTTTTCACTCTCTCTTCCTTTGCATTCTTCCTTGAAGCCTCCATTTGGAGGATGGAGGCTTCAATACTCCTTCATCCGCTTCAGCAATTTCCCTTTCTGTAGCCAAAAGTAATAAGTATTTGATGAAGGGAATCCCATCCATATCCGCACAACTAGTGTAGTAAGCCTTGCGGTTGGCTTTTTGCCTTCGAATCGCCAAAAACTTTTTCCAATAATGCTTGTTAGTGTTTGAAGTGGACCTAGCAAGGTGAGTTTGCAATCCAGCCATGAACAAGACACAACCGTCGGAGATTGATGCACCCTTAACCATAGAACCAAACTTTGGGATGTGATTGAAGAAACCCATCTATTTAAGGAAAAACTTTTCAGCTGCTACCTGCCTAAACCGTAACTTATCAGCCAACACTGCTAGCCTAAAGCCCCTGTCTAGGTTAATCAGGACCATTTTAGGATTATAGGATTCAAAACAATAACATACGATGAAATATCCCAAAATTTATTTCAAGAAATCAATAACATGATCTCATAAGAATATTCCGGCTTATATTACTTAGTTTACTAGATAAAATCAAATTAATGTTCAAAATCCTTAGACATTCACTGGCGCCTCATCAGAAAAATATTAATATTTTTGAAAAGGGTGAGCTAAAAGCCCAGTGAGAGAACTAACAGTTTTCTTTTCAAGTTAGTAAAAGCAATTTTATACATGAAAGTATAGATTGAAATATAGTGAAACTATATGATGATGAAAGAGGAACATCTCTTTTAAATGAAAGAACGAATAAATAAATATCAAAAAACAATCGTACACTTTCAACTATTTACATTAAACAATGCCATTGTGAAACCAATCAAATATGATAATAAAGGTTAACATGTACTAAGCAAATGACACGGCTATACTAACTCAATCGTGCTTGAGCGTGCCATTTCAATGTCTTCATCAATACCTTATAAGAGCAGTAGTAGTGCTACCGGTAAACTTGAACTCAACTGCTAGCTCAAATCAATATTAGGTCATGATTTATTCTGAAGAATCTGAAAAGTTATAATAGTTAAATTAAATAATTCATATATTCACTGAAACAAACATATAAACATACATGCAGTCAAGTGCTGTTTTGCGTGATGTTTTCAGCTTTTAGTAGTTTCTCTGACTTTACACGCAGAAATGCAAAGGACATCTATAAGCCTACTGATGAAGAGATCCAGAAGTTCAACAATACCTTTGATCTCGACAATATGTATAACCATGCTATTTTAATGATTGGATTTGATGTGGTAAGAGATTATATTTTCAGAAAAATTTGGGTGGAAAAGAGAGGGGACATAATGGGTATTCCAAGATTCCCACTGATATTGTTCTTAAGTATTCAAGCTCCATCTGGTATCCACAAAAAGTCGGTAAGGTCAGCATGGGCTTGAAACTTATCCAGAATTGTGGTGGAACTGCTGGTGGGAAGGGAGAGGAAATTGAAATATTCGATGCTTAAGAGTTTTCTTAAAATTGTAGGAGCTCTATTGTTGTAACTCATTATTTGTTCATTGTTTAGCAGTGTGTGTGTGAAAGATTCCTGGCAGATGCTTCCATGCTTGAAGTGTATTCAATAAAGGAGTCCCTGGCTCATCTATAGATTTAGAGAGGGAATTGAGAAATGTCCTCTTTCAAGGAGGAAAATGATTCTGATAGCATCAAGGGTGAGAATCATGATAAGAAGTTCAATCCAGGAAGACCTCTCTCAAAAGGGGCAAATTGTCATACCAATCTTCAAGCTTTTCTAGATTAAATGCTTCCGTACTACAAGTCGCAATCAATTTGTCTTCAGAGCCAAATTTCATTTATGATAATTGTTAGTTTGGTTCTTGATTGCCATCAGTTTGGTATCAGAGCTTTTGGTGAAATGTTGAAGATATATCCTCTTTTTTTTTTTTAATTTCTTTTCCAGATATTTTTCTTTCTTTTTGTCAACAATTTGCACCCAAATTTTCTTCAAATTTTTGTGAATTTTCCTCCCCTAAATTTCATCCCTTTATTTGGTCAAAGAAAAAAAAACATGGCAACACCATGATCTCTTGCTGAAATTAGGGCTTGGGTCGAGGGAGTCAAAGGTGAGGGTTCTGTAAGTACCACTGAAGAATCCAAATTATCCCCAGAAGATAATCTTGCCTTAGTCAAAGAGGGCATGAGATACATATTGGCGCATTTGCAACTTTCTCAACAAAAAGATACACAACATCATGTTGATGGTGGCCGTATAGTCGGAGATGCACATGGAGAAAGGGTTGATGGGAATTTGGATGGCATAAAATTCAAGATACCCATGTTTTATGGGAAAAGTGATCATGAAGCCTACCTAGATTGGGAGAAGAGCGTAGAAAGAATCTTTACTTTCCACCACTACACCGAGGAGAAAAAGGTAACCTTAGCAGCTATTGAATTTAAAGGTTATGCGTTAACATGGTGGCATCGATTGCTCGAATCTAGGCAAAGGAACGGTGAAGATCCGATCACTACTTGGTGAGAAATGAAGGCAATCTTAAGGAAGCGCTTTGTGGCATCTCACCATCAGCGAGATCTCTGAAGGCAACTTCAATGCATGTCTCCAGGGTCTGACATTGAGGAGGACTATTTCAAAGAGATGGAACTAGCCATGATAAGAGCCAATGTAGAAGAACCTCGAGAAGCAACCATCTCAAGGTTTATGAATGGGCTAAATCCAGAAATTGCAAAAGTTGTTGATCTTCATCCCTATGTGGATCTAGAAGATGTGCTCCAAATGGCAGAAAAAGTTGAAAGACAATTAAAGGAAAATCCCTATGGTCGAAAGAGGAGTGATGCTGGTTCTTATTGGAAGGGCAAGGCTGGGAGCAAAAAGGAGGCAAATTCATCTAAGGGTAATGTCTCTAAACTTGATAATTTTTGTCCTTCTAATAACAATTCCAAGTAGGTTCCTTGTTTTAAATGTTTGGGAAAAGGACATATGCTTCTGATTGTCCAAATACCAAAACTATGATGATCCATGAAGAGGAAATTGCTGAAGTAGCCGATGGAGATGATGATTCACTTGAAAGTGATCGTATAGTGATTGAACCTGAAAGTGGTTCTTGTTTTGTGAATCGAGTATTGAGTGCTCATGTTGAAGTTGAGTTTTCATTAAAATTAGTGTTGGGTTGTTACCTCACTTGACGGGTCATTACAAAATTCCGTTATGTGTTTCCTGAGGGACTTATCAATTGAAAAGTGCTTCTTTCAACTGTGGTGTTCATAGCATTTGTTTTTCTTTCACTAAAGATTATTGGTCTTGATTCTTTCATAGTCATGGTTCTTGATTCATAGTTGTTAGAAAGGTGGAGCTTTATAATCAAGGTACTCTTCCACAAGTTAGATTTGTGTGTTGATTTCTTGGAGCATATTATGGATATTCCTGTGATTTTTAATCGTGCATAATTCAAGTAGTTGTATGGCACCATCATCTCTTACCACTACCGAATATTTTTCACGAGCAGAGCATTGCAACATGTAATATCAAAATTTTTATTTGAAAAAGATCATAATTCATCATTCTTAGGATATACTTACAAAATTCTTTTTGCAATTTGTTTTTCTGACTGGAAAGATGCCATGTGACTCCATTATCCCGTGGTAAAAAATCTTCAATCATGAATCAAATAATAAATTTAAACAACATAAGAAATTAAGATAACAAAAACGCTCAAAATATTCAAGTGATCAAAAAATATATTCAGACCTTGAAACGTGTACATGAACTCAATAAGAGATCCTGACAGCTCAAACCAACTCTCAGTTCCTCTATGTGCAGTCCAGTACCTTAAATTATTTTACTTTTTTTAAAAAATAATGTAAATAAATAAAAATTGCTCCACATAAAAAAAAAAAACCCAATTCCTATTGGCGAAGATCCAAAAAGATGAATGAGATGAGAATTAAATTTATGACATACGTTCAACTACCTATGAAGAGATCTCAATGATTCAAGAAATTTTATAGAATCAGAATTTTATCCGAAATCCAATTGTGATATTCTGTTAATGGAATGATTTGGTTGCTCCTGAATTGGCTATCAAATTTTGTTTACAGTTTAAATTCAAACTTTTTATCATTTATTTTAATGGTTTTTTTTTGAAGAAAAACATATATATTAACGAAGCTGGAATCGTTTACAGTTTAATTGTTTACAGTTTGATGCATCATTTAGCCATCAAACACGCAAAGCGGCTGGTGCTTGGAAGATACTATCACATCGTGGTATGGTGATGCAAATCAAAGCGGTGGACATAAGTGTGCTTTCTCCTTTTCAAACCGAGGCAATGACTTGTCTCTTGGCATTGAAAGAGGTGTTACATTTAGGGATCACTCGACTTCAAGTTTATACGGACTGTGAAGCTCTGACTGGGGATTTACGGTCTGCTTTAATGCCTTCTGAGGCCCAGGAGGTAGTTTTTTTGTTAGTAACTAGTATTTCCTTATTTCAATCTTGCTCACTGATTAAAGTGAGCAGACAAAATGTTGTACAAGTTCATAATTTAGCATTCCATAGAATGCGATGTAATATGTTAGGTACTTCTTAATTAATATACAAGTACCTTTCAAAAAAAAAAAAAAAAAACGAAGCTGGAATCAGCCAGCACTAAATGACATTAAGTTTGGAGGCGAGGACAAGAGTGTGACCTTCGCCTTACAAGACTTAGCATAAAGAGCAAGATCATGAGCTAATGTATTCTCTAACCGACTAACCCAATATAGGTTGAGATTAGGGAAATTCTGTAAAAGGTTCTTAATATCCTAAATAATTGGGGCGGCCAAATGTGAATCTTCAACTTCGCTGCGTCCGATAAGAATAGCGTTGATAGAATCTTCCACAATCTGAAAGTCATTGAGATCCAAGCTACGTGCAACACGCAATGACTCGTGAAGTGCCAATAGTTCTGCCAATTCCGGATCGGAAACATTTTTTTATATGGGAGATAAATGCATTTCGGAAACTGCCATCTGAATTTGCAATATAAACTCCAATGCCAGCAATTTTATTCCAATGAGAAAGTCCAGCGTCAAAAGATATTGTTACCTTTCCTACCGCTGGTCGGAATACAAAATCCACATTGAACCTGCCCATCTTAACGTTCTCCAACCTCGACCGTTTCCAAGTCGTTCATCATGGAAGTTGTTGACAGAATCACCCTCCACGGCGAACAAGTTTTCTGTGCAAACATTTTACCGTTCCTGGTCTGCCACAGTACTTTGCACAGAAAGCCAAAATATTGAGCTTTATCTCGATCAAGCGCTTGGAAGAGATTACAGAACCATTGCTGAAAATTGTGATGTTGGAAGAGCATGATTATTTCTCGAAGACCTGAGGAATTCCACACTTGTTGTGCAAAGGGGCAAAGAAAAAATATATGGTTGGAACTGTGATCTGAAACCCCACAAAAGCAACACTGCTAAGCAAAATTCAGATGCCTCATTGCTAAGTTTTCAGAAGTAGGCAGTGAATTCCGAAGACATCGCCACAAGAAGTGCTAGATTCTTTGCGGCATAGACAATTTCCATAGCTTTTTCCACTGTTGTGTTGAGGCATTTGAATTCTCAGGATTCGGATTGTGTAGATTCAACGCAAGGTGATATGCCGATTTGGCAGAGTGCTTTACCGAACGATTAGGCGCCCATATATAAGCATCCGATGCCTGTGGATTACCCAATTGAATAGAGAGAATCTGATTGCATACATTTTGGGGAAAGATCTGCCTGATCAGAGCATGCTTCCACCATCCAGTGTCCTCATCAATGAACATACTCACCGTACTATCTTCCTGAAGCCCAGCTGGGGGTGAAGTCACCCAAAAAGGAGCATCCGGGAGCCATTTATCCCTCCAGATCAGAATATCTCGCCCACTTGTTATCCTCTTCCGCACATCAATGTCTATTAAGGCTTTTCCTTCCATCATACTCTTCCAAAGCCACGAAGAATTAGGATTCGAAGCAGCCTGCATGAATGGTAAGTCAGGATGATATCTGGACTTTAGAACTTGTGCAAGCAACGAAGTCGGATTAGTGAGGAGCCGCCATGGTTGTTTGCTCAACATCGCTTAATTATAACAACGTAAATTGGGAAACCCTAACCCTCCCATATCTTTGCTCCGTGACATCGAGTCCCATGAACACCATCGTATCTTTTTTACCTCTCTAGACTCGCCCCACCAGAATGAACTCATCATTTGTTAGATCTCATGTAACAAACAATCCGGGCGTTTGAAATAACTCATAGTGTAAGTAGGAATTGCTTGTATTACTGATTTCAATAAAATCTCCTTGCCAGTTCAGAGTCCAATAATCCTCATGCTCCTTGAGTTTTTGCAGAAGGAAGGCGTTTGCCTCATTAAGATTCACTCTATCCACAACTTCACCCGAATGATCATAGATAATCTCCAATTCCCACACTTTGTCTTCAGCCTCCCGCAAATTTTGGAAGACATCGCCAAAGTGACTTTTATTTCATTCCTTAAGTTTCCCTTTCAATCTTCTCAGTTTCATAGAAAAAGCTAACATTCCACAACCTTGAACTGGCCGGAGCCAACTTTACTTAACAACATGCTCCCGGATTAGTGAACCAAATTCAGCTCCATTAAAAAGGAAAGAAAACCTAACAGTAGAAATACAAGTATGAACTAGATCAACTATTGACTCATGAAAACCTAATGATTTCATAACAAACACTCACAAACGACCACTCAACCCTATCAAAAGGTTTACCCATATCCAATTTGATGGACATTAGACCCTTCCCTCCCTGAGATTGTGACCTCATATAATGATGAGTTTCATATGAAATCAAGATATTATCGGTAATCAATCTTCTTGGAATGAAGGCATATTTTGAAGGAGAGATTATAGAAGTTAAATAGCCCTAACCCGGTTAGCTACGACTTTGGAAGCAAGCTTATACACCACATTACAGAGGCTAATCGGTCTAAATTGAGTAATGAGATCAGACTTTTTAGTCTTGGGGATAAGAACAATGTAGGTATTATTCATGGTGCTATCAAAAACTTTATTACTGAGAAAATTTAAAACAAAAGAAATAACTTCAGAACCAACTATATTCCAATTCTTTTTAGAAAAAGATAGGGCTCATACCATCTGGTCCCGGGGATTTAAAAGAATGCATTTACTTTAGAGCTTTCACCACCTCAATCTCCGAAAAAGGCATCAGTAGCCGGCTATTCATATTATCATCAACCCTAATCCGAATGCGGCTGAGAGCCTGTTGAACATCTCTATCAAGCGGGCATGAGGAGGTAAAAATGTCACCAAAGTACTCCAGAATGATGTTCTCAATATCCTCCAGGGAAGTACGTTCCACCCCATTCTTATCTTTCAGTGAAGCAATATGATTCGTTTCACGCCTTTTGCTGGCATAAGCGTGAAAAAATTTCGTATTGTGATCTCCCTCCTTATACCGTGTTACTTGCTCCTTTGTTTCCACTTAAAATCTTCCTGATCCAGAAGAGATTCCAACTGAGAGTTAAGGAGAGCGAGTTCCTCTCGAATTTCATCTGTGATCACACCAACTTCAATATTTTTAATCCGGGGATTTCAGCTTTTCAATTTTCTCTTGAATACCATGTATTTCTCAGCCTCCCCAGTTCAAAAGTCCAATAGCACATGCCTCCAACCAGGAACACAGATTAGAAGAATTCTGAGACCAAGATTCACTAATGATCCTCTCACAATCAGAAGACTTCACCCACAATTCCTCAAATCTGAATGGCCTTCTCCGCTGGCGAGATCTCTCAATCCTGTTAAGTAAAAACTGGATATGAAGCATGGCGCGATCAGAAGTAAAAGAAGGAATATGAGTGACTTTCGACCATTTAAACAAGTCCCTTCACAACGAATTGCACAAGGAACGATCAAGACGTGCCGTTTGAGTGCGAGGAGCTGCCACTAGCCTTGACCAAGTGAAACGATGGTCACTATAAGCCATGTCATGTAAATTGCATTCTGTAAGAAAATTTCAGAATGATGTAATCTGCCACTCAGCACGTTTTCCAACACCCTAGAATTCAGATTGTAAAAGAACTTCGTTGAAATCACCGCAAGAAAGCCAAGGAAGATCAGGAAATTCACGAAGAGATTTCAACGCGTCCCAACATGCACGATGCTCGCTAACATTTGGCTCTCTGTATACTCCAGTAAGACGAAAAGTACAACCAAAAAGATCCACCATACAATCAATGAGACGATCCGAAAAACTTCGAAGCTGTACATTAATCCCCTCCTGCCACAGTAATGCCAACCCTCCCGATGAACCCACTGAATCAACAACTACTCCAAACAAATTGAACTTTATTTTCAAATCATCAATTATGGACGACTTACTTTTAGTCTTTGATAGAAAGACCAAATGGGGGGACTTAGCACGAATATTATCACGCAGCTCTTGAATTGTACGGGGGTTCCCAAGCCCCCGACAATTCCAATATAGGAGACTCATATCTCTAGGCGGAGCTTGTCCTTCAAGCAGCCTCCGCCTCTGGTAAATTACCATCAACATCACTAGTAACCACTGATTCCTCTACCCAAGCTTCAACAGATGCCTTTCTCCGTTTCCCAACTTCATCTGCCATATCCGACTCAAGTTTCCTCTGAACAGTGATCTCGACCTCTGAGATTTCTACATTCTCGCTGATATGAAGTTTCCGCCTTATTCCTCTGCCCCTTCCTCTACCACTGGAGCTTGCAGAACCACTTTGCACCTTCTTGTACATTGTTAAGGTTTTGGGAGTGCGACGAGCTGGCGAGTCAAAGGCCATTGGAACAGCATGTAGAAACGGGCTCGAAGGAAGGTCAGGGTGTGTAGTAACTGTTTGGTGTGAAACTGGTTATGGTGGGGGGAGAAGAAGGATAGGTTGTGATGGGAACAGATTGGTGGAGATTGGTGAAGGAGAGGTTTGCTCATGAGAACGAAGACAACCATATCCAACGGCAACAAGGTTTGCTGATTAGTGTATGGAGGAGAGGTTTGCAGGTTCGGTTCCAAGTCTTGTTCAAAAAGAAGAGGGTTTCCTGACGGATCAACTAAAGGAGCTGGGAATTCAGGCGGTTGAGAAAAGGTTCAAGCAAAGTTTTCTTGGGGGAGCTAGGCAAGGAAAGTCCCTGAGGACTACATTTCTCCAGATATATGTTTTAAGGGTCATTGGAACAGGCTTTGGCAGGCTCAAAAGGACATCATGAATTAAGGGGGATGGTTTTGAAGGTGCAGGGATGGGAATAGTAACAGAAGTGGTGTTTTTGCATGGATCAACAGGTTCAGGAGGAGTAATGGGTTCTGAATGAATACTTTTTCGGCATTCAAAATCATCACGCTTGCCAGGAGGATGGTATAAAGATGTATTACAAGAATTTGCACGCCCCTCTGAGTTAGATCTTCTACAATTTCCACCTGACGACCCCCTAATGAAGAAAGACGAGCAGTGAAGGTTGTTGCCTTGAGATTCTTGCCAAAGTGGATAACTTTCTCATGAGTAAAATTGCTCAGAATTTTTACTGAGCAATCTTGGTCAACATGGCCAATAATTGCACAAAAATAACAAAAATAACAAAAATCAGGGAGCCTTTCATAACTTAATTCGCATTTAAAAACACATTCCTTGAATGTGACCTCCACATATTGGCAGAGCGCTTTTGTAATGTCAATGGAAACTTGAGCACGCAAACACGCTCTGATAGCAAGTCCATCCTGATCACACTCCGACTCAACAAATTGACCAATCATGTTTCCAATCGACACTGTTGCGTCTTTGTTCATCAGACTATAGGGCAAACCCCGGATCCGAATCCAAAATGGGACCCATGAAAAATCAACTTGATCATTAACATCATCCTCATTGACCTCCGTGAGAACAAAAAGCTGCCGATCGTCCATGGAGATCCCTGTTGAACTCTTTGTAGATCTACTGTAGAATTGAATTTGAAGAACACCATATTTCTGCTTGCATCCATATGATTGAAACCCTGCTGCACGTTCCAGTAGTTGCGAAAGTGATTGGCAACTTCATTATGACTCAGAGTGCGATCCTTTGATGCAATGACCTTCCCAACAAGACAATTACCAGTTCCTGGACTCCTTCCAACCGTTTCAGCCAAAGGAACTTTTTTCGCCTTGTTCAGTGAGAGATTAGCACATATCTCTTCTAGTACCTGATCCATGACTGAAATCAACCGCAATCTAACTGCAAACAGGAGGCAGTGATGAGTAGAATAGGCGCCTATAGATCCCTTAACCGGTGATCAGATCTGTAAAAGACTAAAGCAAAAATTAGGGAAAAAAAAATTATAAAACAATGTAAAAATTTATTTCCTTTATCTTTTCTTTTTTTTTTTTGAAATCTTTGAGATTAGGGTTTTCAAAACAGGCTAGGGTTCGGTGAACCTGGAGGGAATACTACTGGATGTTGGAAATGTTATTGAAAGTTTTGAGACCAGACATAGATTTTGAAGAAAACGAGGAGGATTTGTGTTTTTCAGGACTGATTTCTAAGATTTAGACAGTAATATTGATTGAGAGGAAGAGATCGCCGAACTTGGTGACAACTAGCACTCTAAGGGAGTTCTCATGAGAGAAATCCTAGAACTTCTACACTTTATTTTAATGGTTTTAATTGCTCCTGTACATTGATATTTGTTGTTATCTTTCCCTGTATTGTCTCTAGTAAGTGTATTAGATAAGAAGACTGATAAATAGTTAATATAATTAATTAGGAAAGAAGATAAATGATAACTTTTTTTTTGTGATCTTTTAAGTCCAAAAAATTAAAAATTTGTCACATAGGACTAAATCTATAGGCATGATACTATACCTTAGGTTTTCTCTCTCTAGAGTTTACCTTAGTATAGTAGATCTTGATTAAAATAATTTGCAAAGTTGTTTTGAACTGAAAAATTATCTTAAAAAAAGTTAATGTATTTTATATGTTTCACTTGTCTGTCTATTTGTTTTAGTTTTTCTTGCATTTACTAATGAATCATTTGTTTTGCCTTAACACGACCCATTTTCAGATTTTTCTTTTCTAATCTATGATGCAATGATAGGAGTACCCCCTTAGTTATTTTGATTTAATCTATCTTTGGTCATTAATTTCATTTGATCTACCTTTGGTCATTTTAAATGATTCTCAAATGCTGGCTATAAAAGCTGCATTACCAAATATTATTTTTGAATTATTTTAATAATAGTTGAATTCACTTTAGTTTTTTTTTTCTTTTTGGCATAGTCCATTCAATCATTTACTGTGTTATTCGTCCGTTTTCAAATACTCTCGAAGTCTTTAATAGAATATAATTTACATTCTCATGAGGTCATAAGTGGGTGGTCACCTGTGTTTGAAGTTTGTTAATTAAATGAAAAAAAAAATTATACTCGTATGATGTACTATCCATGATCAAATAGTGATAGTAAAAAAAGAAATTTATGTTTGGTAGGTTTTGCAGTACAAATGACCTAAAGGATCGTATTGATCTATGTGTAAAGAGTAATGATCATCTCCACAAAATAATAGTTACATGTACCGCAATAGTATGTTCCGTTTAAATAAATTTAGCGGTGTTTCTTTTGTCAGCTAGAAATAAATTCAGGAAACAGATTTGAATGCCGCCGGATTGGAGTCAAATATTTACGTATTCATGAATTCAATAATCTTGTTTGGATTTAAGGATTGGAATGGTTTTATTATATATTTTTTTTATTGATCAACCTAAATTTTTCGAAAAAATTTTTTAAAAAATAATCCCAAAATTTCAACCCAAAAAACCTCGTCCTCCAATCTTCAAACCCATGAACCACGGTAGCCATCTAACACCCTCCAAATCCACCCATCAATCACCCTCCAAATCCACCCACCAACCACCACCGGTGGCTAATGTCCTCAAAATCCACCCACAAATCACCACCGGTAGCCAACATCCTCAAAATCCACCAACCATTAGTCTATAGCTTCAACCACCATTAACCAATATGAGAAGAACTCACATAATTTTATATTCATATATTCAAATCAACTAAGAATGAGTACATAACTTTATTTATTTCAGAAAAATGAGTACTTAGTTACAGTTTTACAGACAAACCATTCCTTCTCCCTACCGATAGCAAACAGAAGTGAAATCAATTACTCTTGAAAATTAGCTTCTTTTTTTAATAGAAAGAGGTTAGGACGATTTTCAGGTTCAACTGACCCAAAAAAAACTCAAGGGATATACCCAGGAAGTAGATTTTTAGATCAGCCAGTGCTAGATAGTATAATGCACCCAAGGGGTATACCCAAGGGATGAACATATATACTATCTAGTTCCCTAGTCTCGCTCCTCCCAACATTTATTGCACTTAAATAAAACGGTGATAAGGGCAGAGTATAGTCTAACCCTTGGTAAGTACAATAAAGTATTCCTAAACTCATTTTCGTAATTAAGGGAAGGACCTTTGATCTAAAACCATTAGTCCTTTTACCAAACTAAGAAGCAAACTAAAAAACTCAAAGACTTTGGAATCTCCCGTTGCAGCCATCTTTGCCAAAAAATCAGCAACTGCATGTCCTTCCCTGAAAATGTGAATAATAGAGTATCTTCTTCTTTTCAAAATGCTGCTCATCTCAACCATCTTCAGGAAATGTTTCCATGGAAACCAATTTGCTTAACCAAAGCATCTGCAAGAACCTTGTTATCTATCTGAAGTACTACATTTGAAAGCTGAAGGAGCTCACATTTGCGTATACCAAATAAAATGCCGCATATCTCTGACATAAAACTATCTTCATCTCCAAGATAACCACATTCTCCATAAACAAAAACTCCCCCTCCCCCCCTTATAACAAAGCTATAACTTGCTCCATCCAGGTTTGAAGAACCATCGCAATTTAGGTCAAAGAAGTTTGGACCCGGGGGGCTCCAGTTCACTACCCTCGACTTCCTTCTAGGAAACCGTGATAAATGCAAGCCAAAATGAGTGGAAATGAAGACACTTTCAGCCTCGTTACTAACCTTGAGATCATGTGCAATCAATGAATCCCGGACATTAGATAAGATAGAGTGGATTACAGAATTCAAAACAGGTGTCGTACTTTCAAAGAAGAACTTATTTCGCGCCTTCCAAACCTCCCATAGGATGAATGGTGGGAACAACTTAAACAAAATTCCTTTTGCAGCAACAAAAGATCTTTTCCTCCACCATCTCTTCATTAAGTGAAGGAGACTTGAAGTACCCCTTATATCAACATTCATGATAAGGGAAAAATGCGCCCTAATAGATGTTGTATATCCACAATTATAAAAACAATGCCCCATACTCTCCGCATCTTGCTTGCAGAAGCCACATGTTGATGGGTTTATTCTAATACCAAGGGTATTTAGAACTTTTGGAAATGGAAGCAACCCATTTCACAATCTCCACAAGAAAAAAGAAATGCGAGAAGGAATTTTCCTATGCCAAAAGTTCCTTAAAATAGGCTCAACACTTTGACGACTTCTAAAGGCTTCATAAGCTGCCTTTACAGAAAAAAAAAATTACCTTGGGGAGAACTCTGTCGTATCAAGATGTCTTCCTCAACCGACAATTCAAAATCAACATTCTCCAAAATAGAAAGAATCGGCGACTCAAGACTTCCCTGGAACTCAGCCAAAAGTGCTTCTCTTCTTGCAAAAAATTCCCGAATCGTGAGATTTGGTGAAGGTAGCTAGCCAAGACACTAATCTCTCAAGACACCACTAGATGACCAATTATCAAACCAAAAAGATTTATCACCGCCTCTAATAATAACCTTACAAAGGGGGGCTACCTTAGCATCAATCTTCATTATTCTTGACCATGACATTTTTTCCTTTGCCGAGACAGACAAAGAGAGTATGAATGAGCTCCAAATGCCTTTTTTATTCTTCACCTTCAACCACAGTTTGGCCATTAGCGCTTCAATTACATCATGGAAACTCCTCAAACCTAGGCTATTTTCACAAACCGGGAAAATGACACTATTCCAAGAGCGCCAATGCCGTTTTTTCTCATCACTTGCACCTTCCCATAGAAATTTTTGACATCTCTTTTCTAAACCTTGAATTACTGCCTTAGGAGGGGGAATTTGCCGAGAATGTATGTTTAGGCATGGAGGACAAAACATGCCTAATTAACATCAAACGGCCTCGTAATGATAGTAATTTATTCTTCCAATTCAATAGTTTAGAGTCAAAAGCATCAAACAGAAACTGAAATGTGGATACTTTCTTCCTTCCATGAAATAATCGACAACCAATGTACACAAAGGGGAATGTACCTTTTTGGAAGTCCAGTGTTCTCTTGATCACTTCAACCCTTCTCGGATTGCATTTATCTGAAGTCACAAAAAAACTTTTTTTACGACTGACTTTTTGGCCAGAAGCAAGCTCATGTTGCTCAAAGAAAACGTTAACTTCTTTAAGAGACCCCTTCAATCCCTTTGAGAAAATAATCAAGTCATCGGCAAAGCATAAGTGAGACACCACCCTAGATCCTGCCAGAGTACCATAAGAAGCAATCTTGCCAATATCCACTAAGGTCTTTAACCTAGAAGTCAATGCTTTGGAGACAAGTGTAAACAAATAGGGAGATAAGGGATCCCCTTCTTTTATCCCCCTCGAAGCTTGAAAGAAGCCAACCGGGCTACTGTTAATCAATACTGAGAACCAACTATTTTGTAGATTATTTAAAATTAACCTAACAAAATGTTGTGGAAATCCAAACTTGAGCAAGACAGCGCGAAGAAAGCTCCATTTGACCTAGTCAAATGCCTTATTCATATTAACTTTAATCACTATATTACTCCCTTCGGCCTTGTGATCAATAAACTGATATAAGTCTTGAGCTAACAACACATTATCAACAATGTCACGACCAGCCAAAAAAGCATATTGCTCCTCAGAAATTAATCTTTGCAATACAAGCTTCAACCTTTCTGTGAGAACCTTTGTAAAAATCTTATTCAAGAAATTACAGAGGCTAATAGGCCGGAAGTCAGAAAAAGTGTTTACCACGGCCTTCTTTGGAATAAGCGTAATCATAGTGCTTGCAATAACTCGTGGAATTGGCACCCCAACCATAAATTCTTGACAAGGAGCTAAGAGATCATCAGTAATTATATTCCAACATCTTTTATAAAAGACACCACCGAATCCATCCACCCTTAGAGCACAATCTTCGTTCAAGCCAAAAACAGCCCCCTTATCCTCTTCAAGAAGTAATGGGCGCAGCAAAGATTGATGATCATCTTCCTCTAATGAGCACAGTATATGGTCCAAGAAATTTCCATGAAAATGCATGCTGGTATCACTTCCTTAAAATACTAAATACAATCACTACAAGCAAGAATACATAAGAATTGTGACCTCCAACTTGACTCCACTGCAATTCGAGGACTTGATCCAATACACTTGACTGAAATGGCAATGAGGCTTGTTGCCTGAACAGATTGATGGTAGGTAATGTCAAATTGAGAGTGATTTTTGGTCGTTAGTGCATTTCAATCTATATATGGATCAATTTTCCCAGTTCTTTATCCAGTGCTAAAAGAGATTCCAATTTCCCATTTCCCAACATCTGAATTCAATATACTTCTGGCTTAAAGAAAGAAATAAATGGAGTCTAGTGTTTTGACGAACCAAAATAAGAAAAACGTTCCCCTTTTCCTCCAATTATTGAAATAAGACTCCTTTCCCATCATCCTTTTTTCACAACAAATCAAATTCATTCCTTTTTCTAGAGCTCATTCGTTGAGATCCCCTATAACTCCATAAAACGCCATGCCATAATGATCCTGTATCCTTACCAAGGTCACTAAATCCCTTTGTTTATGTTGCCCTTAAATTTGTATCCTAAGGTTTCATCATCACTTTTGTCAACACCCAATCAATTCATCATCAGATCTCCAAAGCCCAAAAAAACAGGGGAAACCAAAACTACAACAGTTTTGCCAAAGCTCGTCAATCTGGTCTGGACATACGTTACGCCATCGTCCATGATAGGTTCCCGCTGTCGTTTGACCGGTCCCTGAACCACGACCAGTTCATGGAAGGCAAAATTCATGTGTTCTCTGCTCACATTGATGAACTCGTCGGGAACTTATTGAATTCAGAACCAAAATCACCTCCAACCTGCTTGATTGCTGATACATTCTATATATGGGGATCTACATTTACCACCAAAAATAAACTCATCCATGTTTCTTCCTGAACAGAACCCGCTTTGATTTTCACTCTGTATTATCACCTGCACCTGAACCTCCTCAGGAAAAAATGGCCAATTTACATCTCATCGTGAATCAACAGGAACCAAATTTAGATCAATTTTTCTTCATACCCTTTACATTATTACAACTAAAAAGATTACATTTTTTTTCTTCGACAGATAATCACAAGGATACGATAGATTATATATTGGGGGTGAAAGCAATTGAGCCAAGTGATCTAATGTCATACCTTCAAGCCGACGGCATATGGCCGGTGGTGCACCAGGAAATTTACAAGGCTTTTGAAGATGTGAAAAGGGCGGACATGATTATTTGCAACACCATCCAAGAGCTGGAGTCGGAAAACATCTCGGCCCTCCATGAGAATCAACCCACATACGCCATTGAGCCCATTTTCCCATATGGCTTCACCAAAAGCAGCGCAACCATGAGTTTATGGGCCGAGTCAGACTGCACTCAGTGGCTCAACGACAAACCCACCGGGTCAGTTATCTTGTACCAAATTGAATTGATTGTCGGCAACCATTAGGACCAATTTAGTTGGACAGGGTGGAAAAACAAAAATATGGTTTAAAGATTGGTTCAGAATAAGTAACGAAACAAGTATGGATGCAGTTATATGTATTTATAGGATCAGTGAGGCATCAAGTTTTGATCAATCAATAGATCATGTAATCTTATTTAGCAACGATTTCCTATTTTGCAATTCAAACTGTTAGATATCTAGTGATAAGATTTGTTGAGATCATGTAATCACATATACACGGCCGAATATGATTTGATGTTCAACTAAAATCATAAAATTTGTTGAGATTTGATATCTAATCTCACAAAGCATCTCTGAATGACAGTTAGATTAGAGTTCTAGTTCTAGTCAAAATTGAAATCCGGATTCTAGTTTCGTTCATAGAACAGAATAACGTGGGATTCGAAGAATTTTCATTTATTTTTTCATTTAAACCTCAAAAATATAGAGAATTGCCACGTAGGATTAAATCCTATGTGGCATAGGGAGATTACATTATGTTCTCTCTCTCTTGTTTTTGCCTTAGTATAGTACTAGATGTTTGGCCCAGGCAGATGCCCGGGCGCCCCTTCTAAATTACTATTTTATTAAAATCTAATTGAATTACTTTTGAGGAATTAATTTGGCGTATATATCATTTATGCTATGGTTTGGGGCTTACAAAAATATACCTATAAATCTGAGGTTATAAGGGAATAATAAATAATTAGTTTATAAGGCATTATTCTTAATTGCTGGATTTAGGTTTTTTTATTTTTTGTTTATATTAAGCCTACAAAACTGTACGATTGGACATTTGAATTTGAATTAATATATCCATTCGTTTGAAATGTAACTGATTCTTATTTGTAGAATTTTTTCATTGGATAAGTGTCACATTTAAAACATGTGTTTTTTTTTTTAAAAAAAGAATTATATAGCTTCTAATTAAAAGATATTTACACGTGGCAAAAAAGCTTCTGAAATCTGAAATATGGTGCATTGGAGCCAAAACAGATGCATACGTAGTTGCCACATAAGATTCATGTCTTCTGCTTTAATAGGGTAAAAGGGATATCTAAAAGGTAAAGTAAACGTCTCTTGAGCCTAGAATTTGAGCTCTAATTGAGCAATCCTTCTGGTTGAGTGGTTTTAATCCAACGGATTTTGTTTGATGGTCACAACATTAATAAAGGTCAAATTTGTCATTGCAAAATACAATTTTTTCCCCTTTTCTCTTTTGGCAAAAAAAGTTGGCGTAGAAAACGACGTTGTTTGGTTCTATTGCGTGTCGTTTTTGTGGTGCTTTTGAGAAAATCCCCATTCTTCCTTTCCCCTAATTTTGAACGTCATTTTGTACTATTGTTGGAAAACCCCCAATTCTTCTTTTCCCCTGAATTTCCCTTTTGGCTAATTTTTCTTCCTCCTCTACCTCGGTCAAATCTCCTCACTCCTCCTCCGCGTCGGCAAACGCCTTTCTCCTTCCCTTAATTTTTCAACGCCGGCAACTCTTCTCCCATTTTCCTTCTCCTCCTTACCTTTGATTACCCTATCCCTTATACTACTTCTTTTTCCACTTCTCAAGTTCCCAATTCCTTATATTATGCTCTCTTCTAAAATATTAAAAACAGCCATATGTTTAGTGTGTGTATGCATGTTTATTATCTTGGTCACTCTCGATTCTATGGGTCTTGCATTCAATTATGTTTATTCATCTCATTTGAACCAGGTTAATTCCTCATTTGAGAGAAATCCACACCACCTTGTAGTTTATAAACCTTTCATTTAATTTTATTCAATTCTATTCAATTGGGAATTATTAGATTTTTAGACAATCATTCCTGGAGGTATGGGAACCGGCAGTGCGGGTTGGATATTCTTCCTCCAATAAGCTGCTGTTGGGCCAAATTAAAACAGTGAAATCAACAATTTCAGAAGGTGAAATTTTTGTGAAAACTCCAACCCTTTGAGGAATTCGGGTTTGAATGCATATCGATATGTTTTAACTTTCATGATTTGAGTGGATACCTTTTAGATAGATATCATTGCAAAAGTCTCAGACCAGTTGTAACATTTTAACATTAATTTTATATTTATCAGTATTCTGTTTTCAATTGGACTCTAATTTCATAAAGTAGAGTTTTATATCAAATCTAATCTAAAATAAAGAGGATAATTTGGAAGTTTAACCCCAGGTTTTCTTTTTGTTATTTGCCACCTTACGTAAATGAAATTCCACGTGGATGACAATCTAGAAGTAGGCAATTGCTATCTGGTAAGTTTTTGGTTAGAAGTAGGAGTAGGAAATTACAATATCACTTATAGTATCTCTTCATTTAGGACTAAAAATTCGGCACAAATAGAAGCAGGAGTTCTTTAGTTTTGTGCAGTTTATCTTGGATTTGAATTCTAATGTGAATTGCCTGACAACCTAAATAGATATGCAATTAGAACGTCATATATTTTTTCACCACATTTCCAAATCTCTAAAGTTTTCTTCTTTTCAATTTCCACCAAAGTAAGGTACTTTTTAAGGTTTAGATGTTTAGATTTTTAGTCATGTGCATTTCTGTATATTCTTACATGGCAAGTAGAAGTACATTGGTGCCGGGAATCTGTGGAATCATCAACAGGGGAAGCAAACAGTGGTGGCACAAGAAGGAGAAGCCTAAAAGTCCAAGAAGGAAAAGCGTGTAGCAAAGAGGACAGCAATCAGAAAGGTTTATTCTTCACCTTGTAATGTTTCTTAATATAGATTTCTATAATGTTTTTCATTAGTTTGTCGGCCTTTCCAGCTTTTTTTGTTTTACTTCTGATACTGATGTTGTCGATAGCTATGTAAACATTCTTCACTTTGTGCTTTTAGGTGAGTGTTTAGTTGTTTTGGGATCTGCTCCCTAATGCCAGCCAATGATACCAATCTCTATCGTCACAACTCAGTGCAAGGTAGTTTACTTTCGTAAAACTTTGCAATTACTGATATTTCAATGAACTGGATTAAATTGAGTTACTCGTGATTAGTATTGGACAACGATTGGAGTTTTAATTTTTATGTTTTGTTTGTTTTAATAAAAGTTTTGATGTAATTATTCTTATCATTTTTGTTTGGGTAGCTTCCCTAGAAAAGCTGTTGGAG
Organism: Oldenlandia corymbosa var. corymbosa; assembly: GCA_949775105.1. Lineage (NCBI taxonomy): Eukaryota > Viridiplantae > Streptophyta > Magnoliopsida > Gentianales > Rubiaceae > Oldenlandia > Oldenlandia corymbosa. Next base: position 8,048,136 of record OX459123.1, read on the forward strand.
TGAGATTTGGCAGAGGTGCTTCTGTAGAAGCTGTCCAGCTAAGGTGTCCAAGGTTGTAGTACATTTCAATTGAAGTTCTCGATTGGCTTTTGCATGTACAGGTGTAATGAAAACTTGATTTTGTTTAAATTTGAGTTCAAGGTTGACCCAACTAGTATTCCATGAATGAAACAGTTCTTAAATGCTAAAGTATGAATTTGTGTATGTTTATGTAGATGATAGATTCAATCTCTGATATAGAGAAATATTGGTTTCCTTTGTGGTTTAAGTTAGTGGCAGTGTACAAAAGAAACTACATGTTTGAAAATACACCGACGTCAATGAACAAGAAATAAGTTTGTTACATCTTACATGTTTTGTCGAGAAAGAGAAATGACTTCCTCTCTGAACACTTCGATAGTAATATAAACAGTGTTCGTTTGGGTTTTTTTTGTTTTGTTTTCATATGAGATGAGGAAATGATTATCATTTGCATGGAGACGTGGATACGAGAGTTCTACCTATAGATTCTTGTCCGTCTTGTTACAATTATTAGTTCCTATTTGTATTTTGTAGCTTAGGATGAACAAATTCTCTTATAACTTTTCATCTGTGAGTCAGTATATGCTGAATATATATGGTATAGGAAAGGAAGGTGTCTAGGGATAATGGTAAGAGCAATAAGAAATAGTGGCAATGACGGCCTTTTAGTTGCCCGTGAGCCATTATTTTTGTAAATTCTATTACTGATAACCTTTTTTCCTAAATGGAGTTCAACAGGCTAGTTGCTGATAGATGTGGAAAGAGTTCGAGGAAATGGTGAAAGCATTACAGCAAATCCTCATAGAGCAACTGTTAAAAAGAATTACATGTGATTAAGACTACAATGTTGAATCCTAATACTTGGACAGCTAGATTACAACGAGAACCACTGAAGCGGAAAACGAGAAACAACTGAAGAAAGCAAACACTACAGTTTAGTATGTAACCTTAACAATCATTTGCTTCAGAATACTTCTTAGTTTGCTGAATTTAGGCTCTCTTCTGTTGACTCGCTTTGGACCGTGTTTATATTTAATCTTTTCATTTCAACCTGGTAGCACAGATCATTCAACCCGAGAGATCAATCATCATTTCATTAATAGAATGCGTCGCGCGAATGATAGTACTAGTAGATATTAAGTAGCTGTTAGGATACTTACTACCCCATACTAATAATTGACGTGTTAAATTTTGATCAGATACTCTTTGACTGAATCATTCAATAAAAATCACAACTAGATTACATAATTTTCCACACACAAATATGTAATATATATACATATATGTGCATGGGTTAAAACAAGAACTTTAGAAGAGTGAACAAGTAAATGGAATAATGGACTGTTTGACCAATGGTTCTACAACATCTTCCTCTCTTTGTCCCATACCTATTTGAGTCTGACATTATGAACAACTAAAATCAATATGGTGAATAATTCAACGTAATATTTAATATTTTTACAAAAAAAATAACCATATTGATCTTTTTGATATTTGTTAAAAAAAAAAAAAAGTCAACATCATTTTTTGTACAAATATCAAAAAATGGATTTTTGACTTGAGCAATCCGTATTTTTTCTCCTTATCTCTAAATGTATATTTTAAGTAGCGGGTAATGAACAGTTTAGACTGACGAGAAAACCTTTTTATTTCGATCTTAGTGGCGAAATTCCAATTGCAAACCCCGCGTAGTTCTGCTATACTGTGTCAAATTGCAGCCTCAAAGTTACGTTTGATTTAGAGATTTTGGTATCGAGACAAATAGTTGAAACTACGGTAAGTGTTGATTTTCATACTCTCTGCTTTTCTTTTAAATGATTGGGGAACCTTTCTTTCTTTTTCTTTTCCTTTTCTTTTTTGGATGTTTATAATGGAAGTTTTATCCATGATTTGCTTTTGGAATTCGATGGAATAATTTTCATTTCAAATGAAGTTAGGTTTTTGTCTTCTGGGTATTTGATTGTCTTTTTCATGTGTTATCATCTGGAATTTTCAGTTGTATGATCTTTGTAGGACTTTGTCAAAACTAATCAGTACCGAATAACGAAAGGTGATTCGAAGTTGAGGACTAGCTGTTATCAGGAATTTTAGTCATGGAGATTGATAATCCCTTCTGGATTCGGTTAGATAAATTAGGGAAGCAATAGATTTGCTGGAAATTTCTTGCAAAAAAAGGTGCATTTGCTTTGAAATATGGGGGAAGTGAAAGCCAAGCTTGTAAGCAGCTCAATTTTTATTGAGGATTAGATGAATTAGATATCATGTGATCGCCTCTGCTCTTGACTTGAGTGCAGATTCTTACTGTTGATTTGGTGAAATGCACTGTAGACTTTCTGCTTGGATCTTGTATTTCTCCCAAGAATTTCCGGGGGTTCCTTTTTTCTTCTTGCTGCATATCCATTTATATTCCAACCAATAAAGGAAAATTAGCCTTCCTTTTTTCTGTCTGGGACATTGTAGATTCTCTGTTTGGATCTTGTATTTCTCCCAAGATTTTCCGGGGTTTTTGTTTTTCTTCCTGCTCCATATCCATTTATATTCCAATTTAGGAAAATTAGCCTTCCCTTTTTCTGTCTGCTAACAGCAGAACAGAAAAACTAGGAGCTCCATGTTAAGAACGAACTTATTCTTAAGGAAAGACTCAAAATGAAGATAAATCATACGGTATCTGCCCCATTCATCATCAATTACCTCTATGTATTGGGAATTTTCAACTCCTGTTGATTCTCTGGCATTTGGAACCTATTATTGCACCATTTCACCTGCTTCCTTGAAATTTTTTTTCTCTATTTCTTTATTTTCATTGTTCTCTGAATTCTCCTTATCTGAATTTCTGTTGTTATGGAGAGGAAAAGGGCACTTGAGGTTTTTTGTTTGTATTTTTGTTTGTTTATTTATTTATTTATTTTAATGATTGGCCTTGTTAGTAAAGTTGTTCATGTGGTGTAGGACACAGAAATCTTTGTGCAATACTCAGAAACAGCGTTTTGCCAAATCTTTGTCACAAAAAAATGTCTCAGTCTGCGGGGGGACTTAAAATTTAAGTAGGACTGCAATATATCGTTAACCTATGCCTTTTGCGGGCCCTTGAGTTAGTATTCAAGTTGACCAGAAAACTTATTGGTTTATTCCACTATCTGTGGTCAGGTGTATGGTGGATCTTATCTTGTGAAAGAATAGAGAAAATATCATTTGGCTTGAAAACTTGGCAATCACTTTTGAACTTTCTTGATGTTCTGTCATTCAGCTTCCCAAGTTTTCACTTGAAAGAAAACACTCTTGGAATTTGACACAAAGCATTTCTGCTCTCCTGTAGCCTGTAGTAAGGCAGAGAGACTTAGGTTAACGGCTTAACGGCTTAAGGCTGATCGGGTTGGAGACTGTTCCAAGTGGGTTATGAACAAGACTAGCCCAAGTCCATTTACTCCAAGCCCCATCCTTGCTAATTCTCTCACTGCCTGCTGACAGTCTGCCAATGACGACTCTGTATCAGGAAAGAGAGGGGGACAGCTGACAAACACAGCCTGTCTCGTCTTCAGATCAGAAGGCCATATAATCTACAAGGGGCCTCGTGCCAACGCCCTCTAGTCCTTTTTGAGCTGTGGATTCTGGAGTCAGATAAAAAAGGATTTGTGGTTTTTTTTTGCAAGAGATTCATTTTCCTGAGGGATGCCACCTTTGAAGAGATATGTTCTGAGATTCTTCTTTTCACTGAAGTATATCACTGCTAATATAGTGGACAGGAACAATGGTCATATTGTGGCATCTGCATCATCTGTTGAACATGATCTGAAAAAGACATTCGAATGTGGCAGATTCTGTAATGCAAAGGCAGCTGTAACTGTGGGAGAAGTGTTGGCAATGAGACTGAGGGTAGAGGGTCTTGAACAGGGACAGGGAAATGGCATCTATGTTGACGTGAACGAAGAGGTCGAGAAAAAAGGTTTTAAGAATCAGACCAAGGTCTGGGCAATAGTTAACGCACTAAGAAACAATGGAGTTAAGCTCGTTCTCAATGATGATGAAGATCAAGATTCACAATGTAGCTATAGAAGATGACATTATCTCCGGCTAGTCATTCCACCATGAAATAGAATGGTCAAGCTTTACAGAGCAGGTGGATCAAAAATGCTTCTTAGCTACTAAACCTCTCTGTATATTAGGTTGCTGTCAACTCTGAAATTGGCGACTGGAAGGGATAGTTCCTGATGATTAGTGCTTTCAACCCGTAAAAACGATCTTTGTTTCGAATAATGGGACAAAAGCATTATTATTTCTCAGTAGTCTAGACTTTGGTGAACATAGATTGACAACTTTGCTAGCCGTTGAAGCTCACACAAAAAAGCTGAGTTTGTCACATTAAAAAATAACGAGAAAAAGAGAGACTTAGGTTTAGGTGCTTGTAGCCTTTGGTGTGGTTCTCTTTCTCGTGTTTTGTTTAACAACCCAGCCCAGGATCAAGCATATTTATTGAGTAAAATTTATTAATGCAAGGTATTTCAAAGAATTTTTGCATCATTTTTATGATTATTGAGGGCGCATAGAAAAGATTCTCATCCTCTTCACAACACTAGAGCAGTGGTGATAAGTTTTATGATTAAATTAACCTAGACAGAAGCTCTTGACTGTTGCATCTTTGCCATCAAAAGGTCTACTAAAAAATGTGGTTTGACGAATTCTCTTTGATGGTTGAGCGTCTTGTTTTGTTCCTGAAGAACTGTTTCTGTAGTAAACTTAAGATGTTTTTTGGCTTTGAAGGTGAATATTGGGTTGAAAACTTGCTCGTTTGCTGAGATTTACAAAGATCAATGACTTTGCTGCCATCTTAAATGATTAATTTTTCCATCTTTTTATGAAAGTTCTTTCGTAACATGAATTAACGGATGTAGTTTGTCGAGGAAGTACATTTGACTTTACCTCTGAGGAGAATTTGAAGCAAAGCACTATGGCTTATGAGATCAGCGAGCAAAAAAGTAAGTTTACTGCATTATGTAAATAGATTCTCATGGCTTTAATATTTCTGGCTTGTTTCATTACTCTCCATTATTGATGGTGTCTTCTGACCCTCCCTCCCTCCCTCCCTTCCATCCTCTCTCTCTCTCTCTCTCTCTGTATGTGTAATAATTGTGATGCAATGGTGCAACTGCTGTTGTCCCAGTTATAATGCAGGTTTTGGACTAGTGATTTGTTGATGTTATAGTTATTTTATGTCCATGATATTTTTCTTAAAACGCGTCCAATTTCTGGTAGAATTATAATGAGCAAAATGAATTTGTTGATGAACAAAAACATCAGGGACTTCTTTCTGATAGAAATATAACAAAGTGCGAAACTTTGTTACTTATTCTTACCCTAAGATATTATATAGGTTTAAGAACAAGAACATCAGGGACTTCTTCCTAGGTCAGAAGCTACTAGATCTCATTGAAAATGTAAGAGATGCTTATCTCCCCAGCAATGGAATTATGTAAAAAACCAACAGGAACTACATAACAAATCAACAGAAAAATCTGAAATGAATTTAAGTATTGAATTCTCTCTTTCGGTAATTTTGTGGCAACATACTTCAGTTGGGAGCTTTTTCTTCTTTTTCTTTCTGTTAAAGGGGCAGGGCATATAATATTTTATTCACATTGATCTTGTCTGTACAGTATGGTTAAAGGGGCAGTATGTTAGGTCGGGGAACAGAGATGGGGCAGGGGACAAATTTTATTGAATCCACGGGAATATATGGTGGATCAATTGAGTTTCACGACTCCACTATGCATCTGAACATTAATTATTTAATGGAGGGGTAAAGTTGATGTTAATTTTCTGAACTGTTCCAAAAAGGTGTTGTTGGTTTTTAAGATTCATAAATTTGAATGCACAGTCCTTTTGTAGATGGTTATAAATTGAGTTAGAACGTTGAAAGAGGTTTCAAAGGCTATTATCTAGCGGACCTGGTAGTATATTTGGAACGTTGTGGATGTCCAACATTTGGGAGGAATGCGATGCATTTACATATAATTAATTGCGTGCCCTGTGCTTGAGCCTAAGCAAAAATCAAACTTTTCAGCCCGCTGCTCTCATTGGCAGGTGTTACATGCTTGTTAGTAGATATAATGCTTGTGATATGGTGGTTCCAAAAGTCTTGGATGTCGTACCATTTTCATGTTTTCTATAATTGTCCTCTCTCTCTGTCTCCGTTCTTGTTGCCATGTCTTTGAATTGTCTCGAATCTAGTTGGAATCAATGATCTTTATTATTGATTCACCCTTGCAGAGATTGGTGTGGGACTTGTTGGATTTGGCATCCTCTTCTCATTTCTTGGCATGATTTTGTTTTTCGATAGGGGCTTACTTGCTCTTGGAAATGTAAGACCTTAAGTGTTTCAATACCAAGTTTCTGAGAGATTTGTAAATTGATGTATGTTGTAATGTAGTACACCTCTTTGTAGATTTTTTGGTTAGCAGGTGTGGGCCTTTTACTGGGTTGGCGTTCCACTCTGCAACTGTTTACAAACCGGATGAACTACAAGGTATTGCTGAGGAACCTGCACGTTCCTGTGTGCTTGTTTTAAATGAAGAACCTACATAAGTTTTTCCAGAAAGTATTCTGTGAGTCGCTTTTCAGTATGCTAGCTAATCTCTTCAAGGAACCTGCATGTTCACTTTTCTACCTCTATCTCTATTCATTTCTACACACGTCCTTTTTGCTTCCAATCTGCCTAGTTCTAAATATTTTCTCGGTCTAACAAGTTCTTTGCTTCTTTCTTAGTGAATTAGTGCCACTGCTCCTAAAATGTTCTTTCATCTTTGAAATTTCCACTTTGGTATATGAGTATATTAACTATTTATTGTGACTTTTGGGTCAAGTCTCCCTTGGGTGTTTGTATGATTGGTCAGTAAGACAATCTTACATTTCTTTAGACCAGACAATATTTGCATGTCGTTCAGATGAAAAACACTCAGTCATAAAATGTATGTTTTTGCTTTTTTCTTCAAAATGGGCAATAGTTGCATTTTAAAAGGACGTTACTTTTGTTTTTTGTTGCAGGGATCTGTGTCATTTCTTGTTGGGATTTTCCTCATTTTTGTTCGTTGGCCGATTGTTGGTATTGTTATGGAACTATATGGCTGCATTCTTTTGTTTGGGTTAGTCCTAAAGCTATAATCTGAATAGTTCATCCTTTCCTCTCCTCCAACAAAACCAACAACCCATGGGTGCTAATATGTTTCACCTTTATATGTCTTCTCTCAGTGGATTTTGGCCATCTGTCAAGGTTTTTCTCTATCAGATTCCTGTATTAGGGTGGCTTCTGCAGTATCCTTCTTTGGTGAGTAAACTAATAAAATTTAAACTCCTTGTGTGTGTGGCGGGCTCTGTTAATATAATACTTGAAGCAAACTCAGGTGCATCTTTTTTAATAGGGTATACTACATGTTCTTGTGGATATTATGTTTTGCAAGATTGCAATGATACTTATTGTTCTGCATCTCATAGTTTGACTGGTGCTTATTGCATTGCAAATCCTATGATATACACATTGGGATACTGATGCATGTTGTAACTTCTGTCTTTCTAGTGCGATCTAGTTACAGTTATATATTTTATCATCTTGCCTTCATGTACTATTGATGTAATTTCCCTTTTAATTTTTTGTTATTTGCAATTTGCATACCCTTGTGCTAGATTAAACTCTAAAACTCTTATTCAGTTATTTGCACGAAGCATGTTGATAATGTATCTACACTGATACTGTGGGGTCATATCTGGAAATTTGTGTACTTCAATGAAAATATTCACCTTAGCTGCACATTATGCAACTAGGACTTTCCCATTGTTAATGTTTCTTAACTTCGCATTAAAGCTTAAATCCTATCAATCAAAATCATCATTAGCTCCAGATTTGTCTGCCAGAATTTGACAAGTCTGTTAACTGCTTTTCTACCATTAGTTTTGCCACTCCCAAATTATCCATTTCCATTAACTTTAGACCTGTTGATTTCATATGAATTTTTTACTTTTGAACCTCATACCATAGACACTTCATTATACTTGGTAGTCAAACTCTAAGAAATGCCTTCTACTGGATGATTATAATTTGGAGAAATGAGGCCACAGAAGCCAGCCATAGTTTTTCTTTTGTTCGATAATCAAGTTTAAGTTGAGAAGATATTAAATAATAAATTATGCTGAGATTGTTACCCCTGTATTTCAATACAGAGAGGCTGTTTAAGTAGTACGACCCAAGATACATTGCTGCATTGATATAAATACTGGTGTCCAATAAATATGGTCAATATCTCTAGAATTGTGATACAATTGCTTTTTTTTTGATGCCCTGCTTTTGACCCTAGATTCTCTAGTTGTTGTTGGCTTGACAATAATGTTCAATCGTAAATTCAGAAGTGTGAGTTATATTAGGTAGTAGAATATTAGATCTTCGACATATTGTATCTGCCTCCTTTCGCATTAGTGCCACGGCTATTGGTGCATGAATGTTGTTTTTTCCCATCTGTTTTTCAAAAAATTGTTGGCATTACTCTCTGACACGTGTGTGAACACAATATGTTAAACTATAGATTTAGCAAAATCACTACTTCATCTTGGATTTGGATTTAGGAAGTACTCAATATCTTTCTGCTATTAATCTTGAGTACCGAAAGTAATGTAAACAGTAAAAAGTCCTTGCACAAGGAACGGTATCTCAGGAGAGCTATAACCACTATATTTTCGGTGTAATCGATCTGAGTATTTGTTGATTGATAAACTTTTATATGCTCCTTCTTGTTAAGATTTACTGCATGGATGTCTTACTCTTTCTTTGCAAGTTCAGATTCTTAACCATTTGGGAAGGAGCTCTGGTTAGCAGCTGCCAAAGTTCACTTAACTGACTTCACAAATCTCCCAGACATGAAAGTAGGATGCAAATGCGGGTTTTTATTCTGCGTCAAGACATCATGTTCCTTGCCACCTCCCATTCCCAGGTTTCGGTTGCATTTTCAGAAAATTAAAGGGTGTTTTGAAGTTTTTGTCATCCTGAAGCCTAAAAATCTGTCTGATGCAACAGTTTGTTAAGCCAAAGTTAAGTGACATGAATCTTGTCGCAATGCCGCTTTTACTTAAATGTTAGAAATCCAAAGACCCTTACGAAGTATTGAAAGAGGCAGATAATACCGCAACCCGAAGCCTTCTTCATTCCTCTTCCCTGTGCCCTATATATAGTTAATAATCAGAATTTGATACTCTCCATTCCTAAATACATCTTAAAGAACACCTAAAAATACGCTCTGAAAAAACGATTCAAATATAAGTGTGATGAAGTCATATTTGTAAATATGAAATTTGATAAGTAAATTTTAACAGATAGAGTCAAACATATTGTCCTTCAATTATTCATGTTCTGCTGAAAAATAAAATAAATAAAAGCGGTAGCAAAAAAAAAAAAAGAGAGAAAGAAAAGGACAAAAGGATCGAAGTACCTGAAAACTGATTTTGGAGGATTCAATTGGTACTAAAACTAAGGTTGAGGGCTCGTATTGATCCCGAGATTTTTGCCCGAAGCCAATATCAAAAGTAGCTTAGTTCGAGAATTTTACTTTTAACTCCTTTTTTATTCCAAAATAATTGAAAATCAGTAATGATGAATAAGAACCTTATGTTTCTCTCATGCAAAATTCATTCTTATAGAAAACATCACGCCATTATTTAAGTCATTCTTGACTGAAGTCACAAAGCAGCTATAATTTGGGAGAAGCAAAGTTTTGCTATTCAACATCACAAAGCACCAAAATAACAAATGTTTCATGTTAATGAAAAAAGTTACACTATTCCTTTACCAATTAGGCATGGATATACAAAACGATATTTTAATTAACTGAAACCACCATGTCAAATGAAATAAAGAAGATACCAAGCCAAAACTTGGTGTTGCAAAAATGGTTAGAGAAATTTGAAATATTGTGAAAGATTCATTCTAAAGAAACTATTTCTCTCACAGCATTTTTAAAAAAAAAAATTGATCAGAGAACTATTTTTTATCGCAGGAATAAACCCTATGCACCGAGATGTCTAAAACGAACGGCAAGCTAGAATTAAAAAGTAAAATCATGAATCAAGCACACATGTAAGATCTTTATTTGGATTTCAAACTCTATCAATAAGCAGTGTTCTGGCAAAGACTCAATAAGGTAATTGCACAGCCTCCTTGCCTAGATTATCCCCTTAAGTGTTAAGGACAACAATACTGAAATTTTATGATTTTTTTTTCCAATTTAAAACTGACGGAGATGATATGAAGGTTTTAAGAACCACAACACATGAGAGAACTTCTCATTGCGCTTTAAATTTAGCATATGGAAATAAAAACAAAAAAAAAAAAAAAAAACACATCTTTGTACGGGAAAAGAGGAAGTACAATTAACTTGTATACAACACATTATCAATTGGAAGAGAAAAAGATCTTCCTCAAATGATCAATGATTCTCTGCATGAATCGTTGACGAGTTGTTCCGTATGTCGAGAGAAAAAGAGGCACCCATCAAACTTAAACCTCGAAAAACTCAAATACTTTGATCCTGAATCCTGCCAAGAAGAGAAGGAATCGTTTCTTTCTATTATTGTTTTACTCGTGCAGACGAAATTATTGTGTAAACATATGCCAACTATGTATCATTAATTTGGGCATAATTCAAACACTGTTGATCTATGAAGTACTGGAAAACATGTGGCAATTAAGTATTTATATACTCCCACTGTCTCAAAATTATTATCCAGTTTGAAATTTCACTTTTAGTACATTTTGAACTAAAAATAGAAACTCAAACTGGACATATTAATGGGATGGAGGGAGTACTAGTTTACGAGCCCCGGCAGCGTTCACAAAATAATACATAACTACAAAAAAGTAAAAATGTACTATCTCTATTGATTTTATGCGTCGATTCAAGTTGAACTCAAGATTTTCTTATATCTTTTGTACCTCATTTCAAATGCAACATTATATGGTTTGTTTGGCAAAAATTACCACAATCATTATAAAAAAATAAAAAAATAAATTCCCTAAAAGTTCAAAACTTAATCCATTTTTTTGGTGCAGTTAAATTCTTATACTTTGAATTAAATTGCAAATACGAAGATTGAAAAAGAAAAAGTAGAAAGAGATTCCATTATATTACTGGAGAAGCCCGCGGACAGTTTTAGGAGAATTGATTGATGAGTTACGGATTTAGTTTGGCTAATGACGGACAGTTTTCTATCATGTAGAATGCAGTTTTAATTTCTACATGCAGTTTTAATTTGTTGCTAAAATTTAGGGATTAGGAGATGGAGCCATGAAGGTAATCTTGTTTGGGAGGGAAAATATTAATTTCAGCTTGACACATTACCAAATTTTCTCTCCCTGGTTTCTGCAATAATAAAATACTAAATATTTGGCTCAGGCAGATGTTCGGGCATCCCTTCTAAATTACTATTTTATTAAATCTAATTGAATTACTATTTTTTGAGAAATTAATTTGGCGTATATATCATTTATGCTATGGTTTGGAGTTTTAAAAAATATACCTATAAATATGAGGTTATAAGGAAATAATAAATAATTAGTTTTTTTTATTTTTTGTTTATATTAAGCCTGCAAACCTATACGATTGGACATTTGAATTTGAATTAATATATCCATTTGTTTGAAATGTAACTGATCCTTATTTGTAGCAAAACATGTGTTTGTTTTAAAAAAAAAATTATATAGCTTCTAATTAAAAGAGACTTACACGTGGCAAAAAAACTCCTGAAATCTAAAATATGGTGCATTGGAGCCAAAACAGATACATACATAATTGCCGCATAAGCTTCATGTCTTCTGCTTTAATAGGGTAAAAGGAATGTATATACTAGATGTTTGTCCCGCACCAATACCGAAGATCGCTTGTATTTATATTTGTCAATGAAAAAAGTAATTCATAATTCAAATATATATAAATTATAATAGGTGTAATAGAATAGAAGGGATTAGATATCGCCGGGGTCGCCTATATTTAAATTTGTCAATGAAAAAAGTAATTCATAATTCATATATATATATATAAATTATAATAGGTGTGGTGTAATAGAGTAGAGGGGATTAGATACCACCATTTAAAAATTTTAGGGGAATACATGAGCCAAATATTACAAAATATTGGTTCTAACTTCTAAGTTAATGGAATCACTTGGTAACTTCGTAAAATTGTTCTCTGCCTATTTACAACATATTGTCCCCCAAAAGTAGCTAATACAACATCAAAGTGCAGCCCAAAATGCAAGACTCATTGACTTTTTTGCCACATGGACACACACTGCCGAGAAAAATCAGCATTAGACTAGCACTTCAAAATTTCAGCATAGAGGCATTGGAAAGATGATGCATAGAGTTTTTCAACAGCAGGGGTAAAATATGATGCTGAGATCCCCTAAAGCTTGACGAAAAATGCGAGCATTTCCACCAAATAACCATAGTATTGCAGAATTAAAGATAGTGACTCCAACCGAAATAGAATAGCAGGAATACTTCTCCATTTTAGTAAATGATCTATGCCACTTAATCTCCCCACATGTCCATTAGTAATCAACACATTACGCAAAGAACAGGGAAAAAGATATGACCTGTAAAGACAAACAAACAGATCAACCCAATCAGTAGAGCATATGGATACATTTGGTACCAACACGCTTCTCGTACACAACCTCTAATTTAAAAAAAAAAAAACAGAATTGACCTGATTCCGTTCAAGTTATGCATGAATAGGAGAATCGTACAGTATTATACTCTGCTAAAATGCAAGCAGTACAAATTTAATGTTATCCATTCAATGAAATATAAAATTGTTCAGTCTTTTGAAAACCTAACAGACTTCATGTTGCACTCAATAGCTCTCTACCTTGATCACTGAACTGTGGAATTCACTGAACTTGATCATCGACAATCTCACAAGGGCTTGCATAACACCAATGACATTTAAAATCTTCCCAATAAATTTATTTTCCTAGAGAGAGCTATCAAAGCAACAACACAAATAGTAGAGCAAGTGCGAAAATCATTAGCACAAAACTGAGCTCACTTTCACATAATATATCAAGTTCATCAGAATATAGAAACAGAATGATGTCTCGAACTAACATGTAACTTGAGGATCCATTTGATAGCTACAGCATCTGGAGCTGCCTTGCTTCTACAAACTCCAACTGAACTCAGGAGAGTTTGTGTGGTGAAAACGCCCATTGATCTACCAAAAAAGTGCTGCATACAACATTATACTTGTCATTGGCTGACTTGATAGAGATAGAGAAATCAAATTTGAAACATATGAATGGAACATAAGAAGGCGAAACACTATCTGGAAAGCCTTCAGGAATGATAAGACCTTATAAATGACAACAATTCCTGCACCACCTAGTAAACGTTTTCATCAAATCCTTAAAGATAGAAAAGATAAAAGCAGCTTTATTTTACTTTCCTTCCAGCGATTCTATGGACAAAAATGCCTAACTTCTTCAATACGGAAAAAGAAGTTTCCTAGGACTATAAAATAAGAAAATTAAAAAGGAATTCAGTAACCTTTATTTTAAGAGTGGAATTGTCAATTTGAGTGAAGTTTTACTGTTACGAATGACATAAATGAACAATATGAATAACTGCAATCTAAACTACCTAAAGCAATATAGAAACAAATGATGTCTAGTTTGTTCCCGTCCTAAAAGACGCCCAAACTACCACCTTTGCACTAAACCCACAAATCAAAACAGCAATATAAACACCCACAGGCATATTATATGAATTATGGTAGAATAATTCATAACCATGATGCAATTCAGAACGAACTTTCTTCCTTTGCAAACCCAAACTGTAGCAGCAATACACCTTATGAAAGTAATTAATTCAAACTAATGAATTCTACCTTAACTGCCCGCAGATCCCTTCCCCCACTCTGCAGCCTCCATCAGTGATTTTCGCAGTCTTTTTTAGTTTTTATTTGTATGGAGAGTTTTTTTTCACCTATTTCTATGGATACTGCTCTTCACTGAAATTCACTTAATTCCGAATCGGCGATTTGGAGTCTGCCGTTGATGCTGTTCGCCACTTGGATCCGCCAGATTCAGATCGACCATCGCCACTATTTGACATGAAGTTCATCATGATTGATGTTGATTATTTAGACTGATTTTAATGGAGAAGACATACGAATATAAAACCCTTTCTCTGTTATATAACAAATCAAATAATCAAACCCCACAAAAGAATTACCTTGAAGCCTTTGAGTTTACTTCTACCAAGCGCAGAACCACAATTCCGTAATCAGCGAGTATAGAAGCATGTTTCGGAACTCTACAGATCTGGCCTTGATGATGGAGCAAAATTCCTTCTTGTTTGGGATCTTGGAATACTTGCCATGACCAAGAGTAGAATCAGATGAAGAAGATACCTTGAAATCTGGCACGCACATCTTCTAGGGGGTGACCATAGGACAGGCGAGAACCACGACAGTGGCGTTTCCATTGCCATTATAGAGAGCGATGATTTCTTTGTTTCTTTGAATATATTCCTTGGATTGAGGGCGTTCGATGAGGGCTTTTTAAACATAAATGGTGTCTCCACCAGCTTTAGGGAAAAGAATTACTTTAAATTATTTATTTACAATTTGAATACAAAAGGAGTTTGTTGGATTAAAAAAAAATCACTTAAAGTTTTAAACAATAAATTATTTAGCCAAATAATTAAAAGAAAATAATTACCAATAATTCATTGATGAGCAATGATTACATGGGGATGGGAGGGTTGGGTGGGGTGGTTAGGAGATTAGGACCGAGGATGGTTATTACCGGGAGGTCGAGGGTTCGATTTTCACCAGGGTCATCCATTTTTTTTTTTTTTAAAAAAAAGAACAATGATTACATGGTGAACGGAGTTCACCATATTTGGTACACGGATCATGTTAGAACACACGCTCTAATATAACCATATAATATATAACTAGTCCTTACCCTGCACATTGTGCGGGAATTGAGAGGTAAAAAAAATCTATCAAATTTTGGATGACATTGTTAAACAATAACAACGGATGTAAGTGTTTGTGTGAGTTATTGTTAAAATATATAAGCATGTATCTAGAACAAAGTTTGGAAAATGAAACGTTTTGAACGTGCCAATAATATGAAATTTTACATATTAATCATCGAAATCGGTATAGAATTACACTGTTTGGAGAATTTCCTGAATATTGGGATGGTTTATGGATTGGCATTGCCTGTATCAACAAAAATAAAAAAAAAATTATAGTTATATGAAAAATCTGGTTTCTGGATTGACGGAATAACAGAACAGTTTCGGAAAAAAAAATCATTTCGATTGTGTGCCGAACATTAAAATCAAATGAAAAATCTTTATTTGTATACAACATAAGCAACTCTCTTACCAATCTCATTAGGAAAACATTGTCGGTTACCACGCATACGTCTTCAGGACCCATGTTTATCCTGCATCGCACACAAGAAAAATGTCAGTAAATAACTATATATTTTGACTGGTCATTTAAACAAGTAATGTATTAAACAAAACAAATAATAAGAAAACACAATAAAGCATGTTTACTTGAGAAGGAGAGGCTTGTGATTTGTAAACGTTCACCATGCAAATATATAGAGAGAGCATTTTGAATTTGATTTGTAATTAAACACTTCACAAATTATTTTTACAAACTATATCTGAATTAAAAGAAAAAAAAGCAAAAACGGACAAGATTTTCTTTAACAAACTATATTCACATATCATTAAAAAAATATATGGTTTATTTTTTTTATTTTGGTTAAAGAACAAAAATTGTAAATACTATAGTAACAAATTATATCTAGATTAAAAAAATTCAGATAAGATTATAGTTAACAAACTAGATTATCCTTTTCTGTTTTTTTAAAGTAAATTCTTAACAATTTCTTTTGGCCAAACATGTAGAAAACATTCTGTATTAATATATATGATTAATTCTTCAAAATATTAATCTTAATGTATATCATAGACAATAATCTTCTCCTCTAAAAATTAGAAATTCAAAATTCAAAAGTCAAATCTTAATTATTCAAATCCTAATATGAATTGTATTCATAATAAAACTAAATCTCCTATATCTTTCCCTAGTAAAAATAAAATTGTTTCTATTGTCTATCGTTCTCCTCTATCTCACGTAGTTCATATTGTAAGGAAATTAACACATGCTTGTAACAATTATAAGAGTGCGGAATTAAATTGATCTCTACCAGAATTGATTTTGCAATTTGTACACGTATAAATAGTACCTTTTGGGAATAGTGATGTAAAGCACAATAGCTAGATGAATTGATCACATAGGCACACACATGTCCGGCCTTTAAAAGTATCCACAAAACTATTTCAGAGTTTCTCAAGAGGATTGATTCAATGCCAAGGTAATATGTTGGTTCCACTTGAAACAACAAAGCATATGCAAAGAATCCTGAAGAAGAATTTTCCTTCAATTTTCTATATGCAAAACCGTGTGCGCAATCAAGACTTGGCATTGAGTGCTTATAGAAGTTTTTTTTTTCCAACTTACTGTCAAACAAAGAATTTATTTTACAGACGATTGAATCTAATCGATTAAGATCAGATAGCAGATAATAACCTTTTAAAAGATAATTTTAGTCATTTACTAAAATTATTATTTAAACAATAAGTACATAGGGTTAATATATTTTCATATAAATCCCAATAATTATCTTATAATTATTTAAATCATTTTATAACTCTAGAATTAGTTTTTATGTGTGAACTTTTAGGTTCTTAACCAAATGGTAATAAATAAAACTATAATCTATAATTTGCTTTAGTACAAAACCAACAAACTCCTAGTTGGGCTAATGGCAATTTAGTCTGGAGAATTTTAAGTCAAGATAAAAAAAATTTTAATTTATTATCAAATTAATACTTTAACTTGTATTTATAGATCAAGATTGGTTTCTAGCTAAGCATCATAACCACCCAAATGTTTAAGAAAAGTCAAGTGATCAACTTCACCTATCCTTGAACCTGTTTTTGGGTAATTAATATCCTTTCACCATTACAAGAGTAAGGTATAAGTACCAGCTCTATTTGTACTGACTTTTGTTTCTTGTTTTCAAAATTCAACTCTCTTAAATGAATTTAGAAAAGAAAAGTTCATTTTCTTGTTTGCAAACATTTTGAGCTGATATTTTTACAAGTAGCCATATGTGGGATGTACACCTCCACTATTAGAAGTGGTGGATCGTATATTAATCATTAACTACCAATTTATATTTCTTGTTACACCCAACTTCTATTGTATGCATAACCTTTTACAGTTATAGATCAGCAGAGTCAAAATATAACAATACGTACTAAAGATACTCTTATGATCTCAAGTCTAAGGATTGGTTACACGACTGTCACGTAGAGATTGAACCAGTGCACTCAAATGGTTAACTTTTTGGTAATCTTTAAGCAGATCAATCCTATGAATTTGTTCTCCAAACACTTACTCATATATCATCATATATACTAATCTTTATGTATCAACAATGTCCTTGTTTTGTTAATAATATGATTAGGATATTTTAGAATATATTATTCTAAGGACTTTATCAAGATGTAAATATGTAAACATAAGTAATGTAATCAAAATATTATGCTTCTTAAATTTGGAAGTCAACTTCCTACAATAACTAAAACCAATCTTTTTTTTTTAACTAAAACATTTTAAACCAAATAAGTTCACATGACTGTCGTGTTTCTTCTAGGACAGGGGTTCAGTCAAAGGATCAACTATATTGTCCGCAGTGGGAATCTTTTCTATCTTTATTTCATTTCTCGCCACGATTTCTCTGATCAAATGATAATGTCGTGAAACATGTTTGGATTGTTGGTGAGACCTCCGCTCTTTTACTTGTCCAATAGCTCTATTGTTGTCAAAATACAAGTTATTGGATCAACTATTGAAAGAACTACTTCAAGGTCGGGGACAAATTTCCTGATCCAAATAGCTTCTTTAGCAGATTTGGAAGCATCAATATATTCGGCTTCTGCTATAGAATGGCAATTGTCTCTTGCTTAGATTCTCTCCAAACGATGGCACCACCATTCAAGGTAAATATACACCTAAACTGTCACTTCTAATTATCTTTATCAGATTCAAAACTAGTATTAGTGAATCTACAGAATTTAAACTCGTGCCCTCCATATACCATGAATAGATCCTTCTTCTTAAGTATTTAAATATATTTTTGACAGTCTTCCAATGATCTTCACTAGGACTAGATTGAAATCTGGTCATAACACTTAGAGCATAGGAGACATCTAGTATAGTACACATCATACATGATTGATCCCACATCTGAGGTATAAGGAACATTTTGCATACGATTCTTCATCAGTCTTTGGACACATATCTTTAGAAAGAGCCTATGAGCAATGGGAACGAACCCTTAATAGATTGATCCATACTAAACTTCTTTAGTACCTTATTGATATATGTAGACTGTGGAAGACCAAGCAACTTATTTGACCTACCAATTGAGACGAAGTTTCAGTTTTGCGTGTGACTCTATTTGCAAGTTTTCAAAAACCAAAAGCTCTCGTGCCAAAGTATCAATGTTGTGTGTGGCTCTACTTGCAAGTTTTCAGAAACCAAAACCTCTAGTGCCAATCGATACGAATCTTAAGACAAATGTGGCAGATTTACCCTGGCGCGGAAGCTATGAATTTCCCAAGATTTGAAAACTTGCAGATCCAAGAGTAAGAACTCCAAAAAAAAAAAAGGAAGAAAATGATGCAAACCACAAAAATTTGCACCAAAAGGGGATGGAAAGGTTTAGAAGAATGAAGAGAGTGTTTATGGCTAGCAACCCAATCGATCGCCTCTCTAATAACCCAATCCTTTCAATCTATGGATAGAATGGCTAGCGAAAAGACTCCAATGAACAAGCTAACAAAGCTCCACATGTGGAGAAACACCTAATCTACGCGCACACATCAACAAAACACAAACAAATGTGAAATACACTAATCTTTGAAAAGAATAGAAAAAGAATAAAGAATTTCCTCTCGTCTGGTATTAAAAAATCAAATTCATGTTGAGAACCTCTATTTATAGTAGAGGGTGGGCAATAATTCTATTAAGAATTAGGAGAAGAATTTGATCTCTAACTCTATATTACTACTTTGACGAATTGGACAACAAATTGACCTCTAATTGATAATTCGTGTCTTTATCAATTAAGGTAATGTATCTAGACACCTTTATAGACTTAAGTCATATTAATCTAATGAAAATTCTAATACAAAGAGATATTCTCTAAAACAATATTATCATTATCTTGAAAAGAATCTCCTTGAGTTGTCAACTCGATCAATATCTTCTTTGTAGAGTAATCATAGTCATCCAATGTTGATAAAGCCTTCATCCAACGGTTGAGAGTAGACACCAAGGAATAGACTTCTTATTGTAAAAAAGTCAAAAGTAGATAAAATAAAATCATATTAACTCTTATATTTCCATGTGTGATAAGATTTAAATGATCTTATCTCTAAAAGATAGGGAATCTTCCAAATCTTATCCTTCCACAAGCTTGATAAGATTTAAATGATTTTATCCCTAAAAGATAAAAATTTTAAAAAATTAGGAGAAAAGTCCAATAGAACCTCTAACCCCTGAAATAAATTATTAAAATTCGAAAATTAAAAATCCTTCGAATTCAAAAATTCATAAAATTCTGCACTTCGTTCGTTAGCTTCTTCGTCGATGTGCTCTTCCCGGCCCATAAGTCGACGGTGTCCTGCCGGCCTCATTGTCGACTTTATTTTTGCTCGATTCCAACTGTATTTTGCCTTTAATCTTCCATCATCATTGATATTAATTTCAATATGATTCCATATAACCATTATATGATCAAAATGAATGTAATGATCATCATGGTAAGGAATAACTCTTACTGTCCCATCCGCGATCACATCATGATAAATCTTAATTCTTAAGATATAAGTTGTTTCTCCTAAATCTTTCATGAAGAAGTTGTCCGACAACCACACCTTAAGTGATTGAAGGGTACGTATGTTATTTCTTATTAATAATATGTCATCGACATGTAATATGAAAAATACTACAATACTCTCACTTATCTTCTTGTTCACACAAGGTTCGTCTTCATTTTTAATGAAACCAAACTTTTTTATTGTTTCATCAAAACGAATATTCCAACTTCTAGAAGTTTGCTTAAGTCCATAAATTAACTTATGTAGCTTACACACTTTGTTTGGATTTTCTAATACAAAACCCTTAGGTTGCATCAATATACACTTCTTCTTGGAAATTTCCAGGAAGAAACATTGTCTTAACATCCATCTGCCAAATTTCATAATCATAGTGTGCGGTAATAGCAAGTAAAATCCTAATGGATTTCAACATTGCAACTGGAACAAGTTTCATCATATTTAATATTTGTTTTGAGTGTAATCTTTTGCAACCAAATCGTGCTTTATAGCATAGACATTACCATCTATGTAAATCTTCCTTTTAAAGACCCACTTACACAAAATGGGTTTTATCCCTCTAGGTGGATCAATTGAAGTTCATACTTTGTTGCTGTACACTAAATCCATTTCCAATTTCATGGCATGTTGCCACTTCTTAGAGTCCTTATCTGATAAGACCTTTTTGTAGGTAGTAGCCTCTTCATTTTCAATGATAAATATATCATCATACTTCTTAGGCGGATGACATACCCTATTTGACTCACACTCAACTTGTGTATCTTGAGATTCCGTTTCAGCCACTTCGACATGAGGTGAAAGCTCTCGTACCATATCCATCTTTTTAGCAGATTGTGGTTCAAGAATTTGTTCAAGTTCTATATTGCTCCCACTAGCTTTTTTCAGAACAAATCCTTTTACTAAAAGTATGGCATGTCTTGAAACATGCACTTTTTGCTCACTAGGATTGTAGAAGTAGTATCCAAAACTCTCTTTTGGATATCCCACAAAATAACACTTATTAGATTTAGGATCAAGCTAGCATGATTCTACCTTTTTAACAAATGCAGGGCATCCCCAAACCTTTATGTGTTTCAGATTTGGTTTCCTCCCATACTCATATTGGGTAAAAATTTACAACTTTAGATGGAACAGAATTTAATAGATAAGATGCAGTATTCAGGGCATACCACAAAATGATTTGGGTTTTGAGTTGCATGGCTCATCATGGAATGAACCATATCTAACAAAGTTTGATTTCTCCTTTCAGATACATCGTTTAGTTGTGGTATTTATGGAGGAGTCCACTGAGAAAGAATTCAATTTTCTTTAAGATGCTCTTGAAATTATTGGTTTAAGTATCGCCACCACGATCTGATCTTAGTGCTTTAATACTGATACCTAATAGTTTTTCAATTTCACTTTTGATTTCTTTAAATTTTCAAAGATTTCATATTGTACTTCAACAAGTATACATAACCATATCGAGAATGATCATCAGTAAAAGTGAGAAAATATGAAAAACCTCCCCTAACTTGAATTGACATAGGTCTGCACACATTTTTATGCATAAGATTAGTAATTTTGTAGATCTTTCACCTTTTCTAGTAAAGGGTGATGGTGAGTCGTTTGTCGTTGAACCACTTCCAAAAGAAATATTTATAAACCTACTTAAGACTAGTAGCTAGTGGTAAGCAGGGTCGTTCCATAGAGACGGCTGTCAACCGCTCAAAATCTGATTAAAGTGCAGAAAAGAAAGAAAACGAGTTGAACAGATTGTCACTTGGGAGAGTGAGAATAGTCACTTGACAGAGTGAAAAGGCAGAAAGGTCAATCATCTTCCTACCTTTATGATCCGGTTTTGATTCAAATTTACCTGTAGTATATGATTAGTTGTTCGATCAGGCACTTATATTCTTTATAATTCCTTCCAGACAGAATAAAGAGTCCTAAATTATCTAAATCACCTACCTTCCATTCAGAGTAATTCAGTAATCTAAGCCATTGAGTTCTTAAGCCTTTTGTGATCGCCTATGCCATTCACCTAACTTCCGTTGATGTCTGGAACTGCAGGGTAGATTTCCTCCATTGTCATAGACTAGATTAAGCAGTTCTAAGGTTATGCTCCCCCTTCCTGATCTTCATAACCATGCAAGCACATTTAATTAAGTGGCCAAGTTAATTAAAGGTTAATTAAATCACATATCTAGGCACAACACCTCATCAAGGAAATTGAATCAAAACCTTCACATAAAGATAGTAGGGATTGAACCCTTACCTGAGTTAGCTACTCATGTTTATTGAGTTAAACATGAGAGCAACATAGTACAAAAGATAAGACATGAATCTAGATCAAATGGTTAGAGGAAAGAAAGGGAAGATGGTAGCAGGAACAGTTTTTGTCTACTCACTATGGCGAGTGGCGTTCGCCACTTGACAAAGTGATAGTCTGCCCCTTGTTCCTGCTAATACCCTATTTCTAACCTACTAACTACTTAACTACTATCTTCGTAACTAAATCTAACTACCCTATCTGTTATTTTTCTATCTGCTATTGGCTGACTATTTATGGAGATTTGGAGAAGCTTGGATTGGTTGGTTTCTGGCCTTCTTTTCTGCAGCAGAAAGGTGAGGCAGCAACTTGCTGCAGTAGAGGTTTGTTTATTCTACAACTTGCCTAGTTGGCAAGTTGCAGTCTTCTCTTTGGCTTCTCCTTCTCTTCAGCCGCAATCAGCCACCTTCCTCTCATCATTGCCTTCTTCTCTTAGTCTTCTTATCCGCCGCAGTTTCTCCAATTTCTAGCTACAAATCTCTATTTCTTCATTCTTTAATCTGCAGCAGCTCAACTAGCAGCAGTAGCAAACAGCAGCATCAGCAGCATACTTCCTTCCATTATTGTGTTTCAGCCCCCAATTCAGCCTGAATCTGTCTGCCCTTTTCCTTCCTTGTTTCCTGTGATTACTTGCAACACCATTTCTCACCTGACTGTAGCAGCCAATCCATCAATTCAGCAGCAGCAGTCACAGCAGGTAAGTAGCAGGTTTGTAGCTGTTGTTTTCCACATATTCTCCCTCTTTCTTTTCTTCAACTTGCAGCAGCTATAACTTGCAGTGATGGCGAAGCAATTCCTTCCTTTGGCAGCAAGAATTCAGCCTTGGCTCTTCCTGATTGATAGCAGCAACAGCTTCTGCATCAGCAACTTGGCAGCAAGGCAGCTGCCATTTCTTCTTCCTCTATTGAGGGAGTTGTTGCAGTTTCTCCCTCTTGAGTCCATCTGCTATCAATCTTCCTTCCACAGCAAGGATTTCTCCACTTGCTTCAGCTCTTATCGATCTTTCAACAGCTTAATTTCCAACAGCTTCCATTCTAGTCTATTTTGATGCCTTTTTGTGCAATTTTACCCTTATTTATCCTGATTTTCCACATTGGCCCTCTGAGATTCCTAAACTGCAAAAACACCACAAAAGTAAACTAATCCTAACCAATTGACATTAAATTATGAGTAGAAATGAGTAAGAAATACCTGCTAAAAGGGTATATATTTTCATTTATCAGGCGATTTTGTTATTTTTCAAAGTAAACAAGATTCACATGTTTCAAATGATTCATAATCAAATGAACCCAAAAAAACTATCTTAATGCAATTTGTTTATGCATTTCTCATTTATATAACCAAGTCTAATGCCAAAGATAAGAATTTCTAAGATTATCAATTTTTGTCTTTTTATTATTTATGTTGAACATGACATTCTGGATTAAGAATATATAAACCATTATACATATTTCATAACCATAAAATAACATTATTATGGTAAAAAGAACAACATTTATTTTTGTGAATAATGATAAAATCTTCCATGCCCAAACAAGGAATTGAAATAATGTTATTAGAGAGTGCTGAAACAAAATTACAATTATTCACAACTAGAATCAGTCCACTAGGCAAATGAAGACTATACTCTAGTGCCAACTCGTAGGTCCACCTCGCCTTTAGCCAATCTTGTACTTATCTTTAGACATTGCATATTTGTACAAATATGAGATCCAGATCCAGTATCTAATACCTAAAAGTTTAACTTTAAAGTAAAAAAGATTTATTTCAATCATAAATGCACATGAAGTAGAAGCTTTATTAAGTATCTTGTTCTTCACAGTACCAAATAAGCCTTGCAATTCCTCTTCCAGTGTGCATCTTGACCACAGTGGAAGCAAGTACCCTTAGGCTTTTTGTTCTTGTTTTCTTGTTTTGGCTTGCCAGCTTTTGCTTTAGTCTTCTTAAGACCAGGCTTAAACTTCCATTTCTTTGTAGTTTCCACCAACAGCACCTTGCCATTTTCTTTCTTGATAGACTCTTCAACTGTCTTAAGCATGTTCAACAACTTAGGCAGTGTTGCAACCTCAACCTTATTCATGTTAAAATTCATCACGAAGTTTGAGAAACTTGGAGGCAGAGACTGAAGTGTCATGTCAACACTTAACGGGTGATATATAAGAAATCCTAGTTTCTCCAGCTTTTCTATGAGGCCAATCATTTTCAACATGGGATGTTACAGGAGATCCCTCAACCATCTAAGCCCGAAAGCTCTTGTGAGATGTCAAATCTCTTATTTCGATGTCTAGTCATACAAGGCCTTCAGATGTTGCAACATGTTAAAAGCAGTCATATCTTCATGTTGTTTCTTGAGTCCCGAACTCATAGAAGCTAACATGATGCAGCATGCACTTTCAGAATCATCCATATGCTTCTTATATGCACCTTGAAAAGCCTTTTCAGTATTATCAGCTGGCTTGCCAGGAATGGGATTTTCAAAGACATAATGTAACTTCTCATTCCTAAGAACAATTCTCAGATTTTGGACCTAGTCGATGAAGTTCAGGCCATTGAGCTTGTTATCGAGTAAAATGTTATGTAGATTTATGTTGTTACTTTTCATGTCTAGAACAAGAAATAACGAAAAATAAGAATTTATGCTATAAAGTTAAAAACCAAAATAGAAATCATATGGTGTTTATAACATCTTGGTTTTACTCCCACTATTTTATTCAAAAATCAATATCCCTCAAAATTGATTCGAGATTTTTCCTAAAAAAATATAGTAGGCTAGAATCGTATTTACATCAATTCTAACCTTGAGTTAACTCGACAAGTCAAAAATAATTTCAACAGGTAGGGAAAATCAACAATTGCAACATGTACTACTTCTAGATAGTTAGGCTATCAACTTGGACACATATCACATGTGTCTCCTAACTTTTGCCTCAAAAATATTTGACCTTGAGTTAGCTCAACAACCCAAATATATTTGTTAAATCGAATCCATTATTCAAAAATCAAATTTCATAGTATAAACATAGATTAGTAGAATAACCTTGAGTTAACTCAAAAAGTCATCCCAACAAAATTGTTTAAATTATAATAATTGAAGGCAACTAAAATGATTTAATATTATATAGAGGGATTTTCATAAAACATGTTTCATCAAATGCATTCATCATACAAGACAATTAATAAATTTAATTTATTACATATATACTATGCAAATTAAATGTATTCAAACATAAAACATTCATAGACAATTCAAATGATCACATCAATGAACGAAAACTATGAATATTTTGAAAACTAATGATTTCACTTTTATTTGAACCGAAAAAAATCGGCCTCAAATAAAAATAAAAATCAAGCTAGCCACGTGCTCTAAGGGAACAAAGGCTGAAACCATGAAATGACTATATCCAACGAGAAGCTAGGGAAGGCCAGAATATTTTTTTTATGTTTCAAATTCTGGGCTAATCAAAATTTTGGACTAATCAAACTTTTTTATTTGAAACTAAAGGAAGTCAATACTTTTGGCAAAACGAAAGAAAATTCCATATTTCTTGGAGTGGTCATACCAATCCTTTGACCAATCAGAATCCCACTCTTAACCAAAAAAATCACAAAATTTTAATTAACGCCAGCTCTTTCAAGCCAAAATTGTAGCCAATATTTTGTGCATACTCTCAACCCAAAAAAATGGTGTATGCTTAGAACAAATCAAAGCCTCAAAATTAGTTTAATTTTGGCACTCAACCTCAATGATAGCCACTAATTTGCTTTCAGATTGAAAACATTTTTCTACTCCAAAATCTAACTTAGGCTAAACCATTTATTTTAAAGTAAATAGACAACAAACTCTTCCGTATCCATTTACTTTTGTTTTTGACCTTTAACAATCAAAAGAAATGCAATAATCTCCAGAAAATTTAGGATCCCAAAATCATAATCTTTTCCGAAAAATAATTTGTCAAAACAGATCATAAATAGCCATGATTTTCAGTTCTGGCAGATTAGTTCCACGATAATAAAACTATTTTGTTGACCAATATATATAATGAAACGGATTGGAAAACTTGTTTTTAAAATCTCACATGAATTCCCTTACTTCTCTGTTACTTATATAAGCTGTTTGGTTTCTTGGATTGGATGTGAAACGATCTCCTCCTCTTCTTGTCCCACTATTTTACTCTTCGAGACTTAACAATCGTTTGCAACGTTGTCTTTACGAAAGCTAGACAATGACTTTTGAGAGTTAAGGGTGGAAAGAAGCCTGATGACCGTATCTTTTTCTAGGGAAAGTAGATGAAGGCAACATCTTTTAGTGAGGCCTAGTTGCATTATGAAGGTTTAGGAGTATAAATAACATCTGGCTCTCTCTCTCTTCCTCATTTTTGAAGACTCAATCTCATCTACTCTCTACGTATTTAAATTTCAAAGTTGGCAAAATCTTTATCTATCAATCTGTTAAGAAACAAATCTATTTAGATATACCACATCCGATGACTAAGTCTATTCCCTATTTTTATTTTAGTATTATTTTTTTTCCCTTTTCCTTTTTACCTCTAGTAGATATCTATTTATGTAGTAACTAGAGTTCAAATCGTTAATGAATGATATTTACTGATATAACCTCATACTTTCTCTCAAAAATTAAAATAACAGTAATAAAATGTTTCACGGACCAGAGAATACCGGATTTCATGATCTAGTTTATTTATTGATTTCAACTAGAATTTCGGGTCCTTACATCCTTCCCCCCTTACAAGAATTTTGACCCGAGATTTTATCTTAATCAGTGAATAGCTGGGGGGTACTTTTCCTTCATTTCCGATTCTGGTTCCCACGTCGCCTCTTTGATTCCATGATTCTTCCAAAGAACTTTGACCAAACCGATCTCCCTTTTCCTCAACGTTCTCAATTGCCGATCTAGAATTCTAACCGGCACTTCTTCAAATGCCAATTATTCATCCAACTCTATATCCTCATATTGAAGTACATGACCAGCTTCCGGATGATACTTCCTAAGCTGAGATGCATGGAAAACTGGATGCATTCTTCCAAGGTGTGTAGGTAAGTCCAAACGGTATGCTACTTTCCCAACTCGCTGACTAATCCGGAATGGTCCTGCATACCTAGGACTTTACTTACCTTTCTTTCAATGCCGAATAATCCTTGTCTGTGGTGTTACTTTTAGGAAAACTAGATCATTCACCTCAAATTCTAGTCCTTTCTCCTTCGGTTGGCGTAACTCTTTTGTCTACATTGTGCAGTTTGCAAACATTGTCGAATAACCTTCACATCACTTCTGGCTTTCTCTACCCATGGTACCAAATAGCATTGAGTTATCTTCCTTTCTCCAACCTCATCTCAATATAAAGGTGATCTACACTTTCGCCCATATAATGCCTCATATGGTGCCATTTCAATTGAGACATGGTAACTATTGTTGTATGCAAACTCAACAAGTGAAAGATAGCTATCCCAACTCCCTCCATAATCCATTACACATGCCCTTGACATATCTCCTAATATTTGGATTGTTCTCTCTGATTGACCATCCGTCTGAGGGTTTGCTGAGGTACTAAAACGAATTGTACCCATTGTTTGTTGCAGCCTCTGCCAAAATCGGGAAGTAAATCTTGGATCGCGATTCGATACAATAGGTGTTGGATTACCATGCAACCATACAATTTCTCCTGCATACAACTGAGCCAATTTCTCAAGAGAATAGCGAGTGTTTGCATCTAAGAATTGTGCCACCTTAGTCAACCAGTCCACAACTACCCAAACAGCATCGTGGTTACGTGTTGTTTCTGGGAGTCCCATTACAAAATCCATAGTAATGTGTTCCCACTTTCATTTAGGGATCTCCAAAGGTTGTAGTATACTAGAAGGTCTTTGATATTCCACTTTCACTTGTTGGCGTGTGAGACAAGAGGCTACAAACTCTGTTATCTCTTTCTTCATCCCTTCCTAAAAATAGTAAGGTGGAAGGTCTCTATACATCTTAGTACTGCTAGGATGAATAGTATACTTAGATCGATGTGCGTCCTCTAGGATCTGATGCCTTAACTCTAAGTCATTATGCACATACATCCTACCTTGAAATCTTAAAATTCCATCCTTCCCATACGTGTAATCTAGAAGTCCTCTAGTGTGAGCCATCTCGACTCTTTCCATCAAGGATGCATCTCTATCTTGTGCCTCTTTGAGCCAAATAGGTGAAACTAATTGAACCTTAATATTGGCACACATCACCTTACCTTGGACGGTCACCAGAGCCCATTCAACTAGTGCATCCAATAGCTCTACTTCTTTTATCATAATCCTAGCAAGTTGTCCTTTCCTACTAAGGCCATCAGCCACCACGTTGGCTTTTCCCGGATGATATTTGATTTGACAATCATAATCCTGTAGGAATTCCACCCACCGTCTTTCTTGAGCATTGAGTTCCTTTTGAGAGAACAAATATTTGAGATTCTTGTGGTCTGTTAATATTTCAAACGATACACCATATAGGTAATGCCTCCATTTCTTCAGTGCAATCACTACTACAGCCATTCCAAGTGGTGAATTGGGTAATTCTGCTCGTAAGATTTCATTTTACGAGAAGCATAAGCAATCACCTTTCCTTTCTGCATAAGAACACAACCCGCTCCTTCCTTAGATGCATCCATGTATACGACAAAGTTCTCTTGTCCTTCAGGTAAAGCCAAAACTGGAGTCGGTTAATCTCCATTTGAGTTCCTCAAAACTCCTATTCGCTTTCTCATCCCACACAAACTTCTCTTGTTTTTGAGTTAGTTTGGTTAAGGGACCTTCTATCCTTGAGAAGTCATGAATAAATCTTCAGTAGTAACCAGCCAATCCCAAAAAACTCCTAATCTCAGTCACAATTTCTGGTTTCTTCCAATTCAGTACACTTTCTACCTTTGAGGGGTTTACCGATATACCATCCTTTTAAACAATATAACCCAAAAATGAAACTTGTTCCAACCAAAATTCACACTTACTGAATTTTGCATATAGTTTTTGATCTCTCAAAGTCTGTAACACAGTCCTTATGTTTTGCTCATGATCCTTGGTTGTCTTCGAATAAACCAAAATGTCATCAATGAACATTACAACTAACCGGTCTAGATGAGGTTGAAATACACGATGCATCATGTCCATGAATACAGCTGGAGCATTAGTTACTCCAAATGGCATCATTACGGACTCATAATGACCATAACGGGTATTGAACGCAGTCTTTGGAATATCCTCCTTCTTGATCCTTAACTGATGGTATCCTTGGCATAAGTCTAGTTTACAAAACACTATAGCGCCTTGCAATTGATCAAACAACTCATCAATCAACGGTAAAGGATACTTTTTTTTAATAGTGAGATTATTTAACCTCCTATAATTAATACACAACCGCAAGGTTCCGTCTTTCTTTCTTACAAACAATACGGGAGCTCCCCATAGAGACGTACTAGGTTGTATGAATCCAGGTGATAGTAAGTCTTGGAGTTGCACCTTCAACTCCTTAAGGTCGTTTGGTGCCATCCGTTAAGGGGTTCGAGATATGGATTCAGAACCTGGCACCAAGTCGATCGTAAACTCGACTTCACGTTCTGGGGGTAGTGAGTTCACCTCTTCTAGAAAGACGTCTGAAAATTCTTTCACAATCGGCATCTCCTCCAGTTTGCCTTTATACACTAGCTTGTTGATTACAAATGCTAGGTATCCTTGAACTCCCCTAGACATTAATTTCCTAGCTTGGATTTCAGATATTAAACCTGATGCAGTGTCTTTGCCTTTCAACTTAATTTCTACCACCGGATCTCCAGGCACACACAACCTCATGACCTTATGTCTACAATCAAGATGAGCATGGTGCTTTTACAACCAATCCATTCCCAATATGACCTCATACCCTTGAAAGGGTAATGAAAATAAGTCGACGGGATAGTTTCTCCCTTCAAACTCTAGCTCGCAATCTTGATACGCAACATTTGCATACAACTTAATGTTTGCGGTTCGAGTACTTACTTCTAATTGATAAGGTAGTGCTACGACTTTGCATGCGACTTTATTTAAGAATTCAGGTTTGGCAAAAGAATGGGTTTACCCCGGGTCAATCAACACTTTAGTCAAACGATTGAGGATGGGAAGCGTACCTTCAACCACTCCGAATGTTGGTGTCACTTCTGTTTGCTCCAAAGAATACACTCGGGCTAGTACAATGGGCTTGTTCAAAGTCTCACGGGCCTTCCATACCTCTTGCATCATTGGGCAGTTTTGGATTTGATGCTATGAGTTTCCACATCGCAGACATCTTCGATGTTTAATCCAGCAGTCAGCTTCCTGGTGGTTGGGTTTCTTGCAATACACACAGGCCACCTTAGATACACTACTTCGTGGTTTGTTCATGTCTGCCATTTTTCCTATAGCATGATCTTTACTAATGTCAGCTTTGGGTTTGAGCCAAGCTTTGGTCCTACTGGCTTACGAGCATGAAATGCTTGCACTTCATTCTGGGCGCTTTCCTCTCGATGCGATGCCTCCACCACTGCGGCATAGGAAATTTGAATAGTACTAGCCATTGCACTCTTGTACTCCACCTTAAGACCTTGAATAAATCTCTTTCTCCTCTTCTCATCAGTGTTCACCATTTCTGGGGCATATATGGCAAGGCGGGAGAATGTGGATTCGTATTCGGCAACACTTTTAGCATTCTGTTTCAAATTGATAAACTCGGCTTCCTTCCTTCCCGTATTACTTGCTGAATAAACTTCTCCTTCATAGCTCTAGAAAATTTGTCCCAAGTGACTTGCACATGTTCAGCTGTCCATTTCATCTGAGTAACTTTCCACCAATCTCGTGCTTCCGCTTCGAGTAGGAAAGTAGCAAAAGCCACCTCTCTTGCTTCAAGATATGGTAGAGCTTCATAAATGTCTTCCAAGGTCTCCAACCGTACCTCCGTCTTTTCCGTATCGTGGCCACCAGCATAACACAGAGGTCGAAACTTGAGAAATCTTTCAAGGGACTGGTCTCCCTCACTGTTTTGTTGATGTTGCCCTCGAGGGTTTGGGTTCTCGTTTAACCGCCTATCAAAGCGATCCATGGTCTGGGACATGGGATCTAGGGCCATGACAAGCAAGTGGTTAATCCCACCTTTTGCCTCGTTCCCGCCATTTCCCTCATTCCTCGAGGTACTTCCACGAGCCATCTACTAGCACAATCATAATATATGCTTACTATTCACTTGTCCTTAAATAAGTATGAAAGTACAATAATTCGTTTAAGGAATATTCATCGAAGAAATGAGCAAATTCAATTTAAAGCAGTTACCTAACACACCAATAAAATCCAAAGTATTCTTCACTATGAGGAAGAAGATAAATAGCAATATAATGCATTTGATCTTTTTATTTATTATTTTTTTTCCAAAGCTTTTATTATCACCAGTTAAGAATTAGCGGACCCTCCCATTAAAAACTCTTCCATTACGTTATCATCATCTAAACAGGTTAACACTTGTGCACGTTCGGTTTGCACCTCCTTGACGGTCTCTTGAATTCTTGCCTCCAGATTCTTTAAACTTTCTAGTGCGCTATCAGCCATAGCATCATACTGGCTTCACGAGGTTGACAATTTAAACTGATCCCAAAGCCTTGTAGTTTCCAAACACTTCACTCGAGTGGAGAGAGAACATTCTCTTTCTCTAATAGCTGGTTACGTTCTTTCTCTCATCTAAGGTTTTCCTTTTGTTCCTCCATTAGCTTTTGAGTTTGCTTAAGTGCATCACCAACCTCCCTCCTTTCTCGTACCACAGCAGTTACCACATGGTTCGGATACGTGTTTGTCCGTGAGCAATCACAAGTTAGTCCCTTCTTACGCTTCATGGGAGTCGACACGAGCTGTAGTCCACCACGCGTCTTATACTTGACGGCTCTCTTCCTTTTCCTGGGATGAACATTTTGACCCGCACTAGATATCTTAGTTTCTGTGTTCACGCCTACATAAAAAACTAACATTAGTTAATTTATTTTCCATCTAAGACATGCATATTACCAGACTCTATTCTTTAAGTTTTAGTTTCTAAACCGCTCTAATACCAACTGTGACACCCCGTCCCAGCCCCTGTTTTGGCTAAGTTTCTAAGGTTGGAAATGAACGTAAGTTTCTCCCTAACTCACGCTAAGACTCACTTCGATTAATACACAATGAAAGGAGTACAAAATATTCCATAAAATCTCTAAAGATACATTCCAGAAGAAAGAAAAAAAAAAAGAATGTGCTCTCGTCAGAGTCCACCCACTTATTACAAAAAAAAAAAAAAAAACTCCTCAGATAACAATAATAAATTAACATTTAGAACAATCAAAATATCCTCCTCTTATTTTAGTTCACAAAGGAAAAACATGCCAGCTGCTTAGATCCTTAAGTCTTTTAATGTCGCCTCATCTGAAAATATTAAGATTTTGAAAAGGGCGAGCTAAAAGCCCCGTGAAAGAATCTACGAGTTTATTATTATTTTTTGAAAAAAAAAAAAAAATATATATATATATATATATACATGTGCAGTGAAATTCTTTGATGATGGAAAGGGGTATTTCTTTTAAAGTGACAATAATACCAACAATAATGACGATAATGATAACTATAAGATTAGCAAAAAAAATACATATACCGCCATAAATATACGACAATTCACATAAAATCATAAATCACGGAGACAATCAAGCATGACGGTCAGAAGTAACGTGCACCGAACTAGGGACACGGCTATTCTAACACACTCGTGTCAAAGTGGACCAATTCAATATCCTTTATCAATACTTTATCAAAGAAATAGCAGTGCTACTAGTGATCGAACTCAACTACTATTACTCAAGTCACTCCATTCCATTTCAGTAGTGGTATCTCATGAGATTACCCACAGTGTCCCATAACGTTCTTGCCAAGTGATTGGGCCCATTGCCAACCTTGCAAGGATTGAAACATATATACTGAATGCAAGGATTGTTTCCAGTACACTGATTTATAACAGTCTAGCATTCAGTAAACACAACTCACAACCATAAATTCATTCAGTACAATTTGCCCATTACTTGGCCCAAACTCATTCAGGAAACATGGCCATCATCAAGCATAAATTAAAATGAGCATGATCATTCAAGTTTTAAAAGATTTCCAAATCTAAATACAGTACATGACTTGCGGTAGACAAGCATTCATTCAAAACTCAATTTTGAAATCTATATAGAACATTTACAATTCAGGCTTCAGGGTAATCAGAAGAACGTTTCTCACACCATAAGCCTTGATATGTAATCCATTATAAACGTGATTAAAGATAAATAAATAAATAAAACGTTGAGGTAAACTATTGAAAGGAAAACACCCGGGTTGAGGTTTAAATGTTCAGCAGAAAATCAGCTTTTGTTAGTCAACTTTAAACACGAATTTAGAACCAAAGACAACTCCGTTTTGTGTTCCGGAAAAACTAACATTCATTTCAAGGAGAATAGAAAATCCACATGAAAAGAAATCTCTTAAAAGAATTCTGCTTCAATGAGAATACAGTAGACAGAACCCAGTTCAGACAATTTCAGACTTGTTGATCCAACTTCAAAACCATTTTTAACGCTCAATATAACTCTGTTTTACACACTGCAAAAACAGACGTCAACCTTACAGACCAGGGAACAAATCTATGAAAAGAAATCATGCAAAAAGACATTTTTTATCAGACAACCGAAGCATTCAAAGTTCTGTATAAGTTCTGGGAAATCAAAAAACAGCTTTGGTACACCATTTTTTAAACTGTTTTTGATCTATCTAAAATTTGGTTCCACAATCCACAAAGTAAAAGCTCAACATTGATCATCAAGGAATGATACTATAGAAAGGATTCATGAAAATCATCACACAATAAGAGGACCAGTCGATACGAAAACAGCATCTCACTATCGAAAACTTGCCGAAACCGAAGGCAATCCATTTTTAAATTTCATGGCTCAATTTCTTTCATGTACATGATTATTTCGGTCAAAGAAACTTGTGATGAAGTTATCAAACGATCAAAATATCATACAACCCAAACAGAACACGTATACATAAAAGCTACCTAAGACAGAATTTTCTTTAAAAGCATACATATAATGAAACGGATTGGAAAACTTGTTTTTAAAATCTCCCATGAATTCCCTCACCTTTCTGTTACTTGTATAAGCTGTTTGGTTTCTTGGCTTGGGTGTGAAACGATCTACTCCTTCTATTGTCCAACTATTTTTCTCCTCTTCCATACTTAACAATCGTTTGCAACACTGTCTTTCCGAAAGCTAGACAGTGACTTTCAAGAGTTAAGGGTGGAAAGAAGCCTGATGACCGTATCTTTTTCTAGGGGAAGTAGATGAAGGCAACGTCTTTTAGTGAGGCCTAGCTGCACTATGAAGATTTAGGAGTGTAAATAACATCCCTCTCTCTCTCTCTCTTCCTCTTTTGTGAAGATTCAATCTCAACTACTCTCTACGCTAATTAAATTTCAAAGTTTACAAAATCTTTATCCATCAGTTTGTTAAGAAACAAATCTATTTAGATATACCACATTAGATGACTAATTCTTTTCCCTATTTCATTTTTGTATTATTATTTTTTTCCCTTTTCCTTTTTAACTTTAGTATATATCTATTTACGTAGTAACTAGAGTTCAAATCCTTAATAAATGATATTTACTGATATAATCTTAAACTTTCTCTCAAAAATTAAAATAACAATAATAAAACGTTTCACGGACCAAAGAATACCGGTTTTCATCCTCTTGTTTATTTACAGATTTCAACTAGAATTTTGGGTCCTTACATTACTTGCCAATATTTAAATTCATTTATGGAAAAAAGTACTGAAAGCTAATAATTCATAACTCGCAATATCACGAGTGCTAATTTGCATTTATTTTTCATTTCTGTTTAAAGAGAAGAACCATGAAGTCTTTCGTGCAGAAATTGTTAGCTCAAATCATGAAAAAGAGCTAGAATCGCCAAAACATAAATAGATCAGACGACTGTGTTATAGGTTATTAAAATCAGCCTCGAATCATGGATTGAGGTCTTACGATTCATCACGAATATATGGTAGAAAATACAGATAAATGAGTAAAAGTGATGATATTTCATTAATGGCAATTCATCGATGGCAAGAAGACCTCACGCTTATAATGTTGATGCGTTCAAAATATATATATAAAATGACTAAAGAGATGGTGTTTGACTCACTACAAACTTAAGGACCAAATCACCGCAAGATATGACTTGCATTAGTGGCTGGTTGGCAAAGAGTGAATCAGGCAACTGTATCAACGTATCTAATCGGTATAAAATAGAGATACCTCAATGCCAAGGAATTGATTTCATAGGGGGCAAAAGTGATTGAAACGATGAAATCCAATTGACACCGCTCGAGGTATTTGTGAACAACTGAATCGAATCGAGTTGATCACAATAGAACTCCCAACAATGATATTGAATCGACGTTACTAGGAGGGTTTTTCTTGACATCTAAATTTAATGTGACATACGCCAAGGAAGAAACCTTACCGCCAGAATTTAAAGTGACGAACAACAAAGAGGCTTCTAACCACTGGAATTTAATGAACGCATGGCCAGGGAAACTAAACTAACCTAAGCTAAAAGAAAAAGAAAAGACAAAGGGCCGTGAGCGGATATGTGTGTTGTTGTAGATTGATTGATGATATCTTTGCTTGAAACTTTGCCCTATATTTATAGCCTTGATTATCTTCTCCTATTGCAAGTACATCCCTTATTTGTTGAAATTTTGCAAGTAGGCCTCGAAGCTCTATTTGCCTTGTGGATGAGAGGAAGCCCTTAGTCTCAACTCCAGTTAGAATACCTTAGTTGCAGACTTGATAGAAATAGGTACAGATCCAGGAATTTCACTTGTACTGAATTAAACTTAACTTAAAAAGGAAAATCAACACTTTGTTCTGTGTTCTATCACACACATACTAGGAAGTGAGTTTCTGTCTTGCTCATGTGGTTTGGAACTTTAGTGTACATAACCCGTTTTTAATGAAACCTGTTTATGAGACAAATTTTTTACTGTTTCCTTTGTTGCATTCTTATGTTAGAGTCAGTATGAGGGGGTAGATGTTGCATTTGCTTGACCACAAGAAACTCTTCAAGTTTGGGAGAGTTGATGAGTGTCAATCTATGCATGTTTTAAGACACACAATTTGCCTCTTTGTACTTAGGTTTTAGGTCAATTAGGATAGGATTTTATGTTTATAGATTAATTTGGTGACTTTTGGTGATCCAGGGACTCAATTGAAAAATCCGTAAAAAGGTTGTCAGAATGTGGCAAATTGATGAAGTTCTGGGCGCAATTGAAAGTGATTAATTGGACTGAAGTGAAAGGTTAAGGTTGAGGCTAAATCCGGCGGGAATCGAAGCTGTTGAAGGCCATACTCAAGCAAGGAGGGAAAGTTGATGAAGTGATGCTGCTGACAACGGAAAAAGTTGATGTGCCTTAAAGCTGAATTCGAGCAACCAAATCCGATCTAAAGGTGATTAGAGGTAAGGGGGGAAGGTGAAGTAGTATGGATCTCGTCTCTTTTCCTTAAACCCATCGGGTAAAGAGGAGACCAAATCGGCTAAGCAAGATTACTCCCCTCTAACCTCTATATAAACAAGCAGTAGCAGAGGAAGAAAAAGGTGAGGAGAGAATTAGGATAGTAGAAGTTAGAGCTTAGTTTTTCAGTTAGGAAAGAAACAGAGCATAAGTTTGGAAGTAGACTCAGGGGTATCTCTTGGGGAAGTAAGAAGTTGACTCTGTGAAGTCAGCTACATTTTACCATATTCCCTGACTTTGTCCTTCTCCTGTTTTCGATTCTTTCTGTTAATCATGTGGAAGATTCTGTACTTTGATTCCTTTGTGTTTAAGCTTTCGTATTGGAAAATCAATTATAATCAATGACATACAATAATTCTGGTCGACCAACCCCCTATTTATAGGCATAGGTTGGTTTAGACAAAAAAAAATTCGAATACAAGTTCAAATCAGATTTGACTTCCTAAAGTTCCCTAATATAACTTAAATAATATTTAAATAAATATTTCCACATGTCACAATTATTTAAAACCTCTGGAATCTTCTAGAAGACTAATAAGGTCGGCCATAATAGTGAAATTACGGAAAAATCTTTTTCCTAATCGAATTAGGAAATTCGGAAAAAGTTGGTCGCGCATCGTTGATTGTTTTGTCGACCGACAGATTGCTCAACAGTCTTCTGTCGATTTTTGTGTCGACTTCTTTACCTCGACTAAGAGCTCGACATGCACCAAAAGGTTCAATTCCACTCCAAGATAAACATGATACCCATGGAATTGAATTAATATTAAGAGCTTGAGCATCCATGAACAAGTTTTTGAGCGATTCATTCATTTTCTTCCTTCAAGACCTCACCATAGGACCTCCAATATTGGCTAATGGATCTTGAATCAACCTTTGAGTTCGAACTTGATTACTCGGTTGAACACTGACTTATCCTTGAGCTTGATCACCTAGGATGTCCATATCACAAGGGGGTAACAGCCCAAGGTTTCAAACAACAACGTGAGTTAGTTGTTTGGCATGAGGCAATCATAAGGGCTTAGGAATATAATGGCTTAGTAGTATTCTGGAGTCAGCAACGTGAGTTAGTGGGCTTGTTGCTGCTAGAACTGCTGTTTGGAACAACGTGAGTGGCCTTACGGTGTTGTTGTCCCTGATTGAACACAGTTTCATACCACAGAGAGAGAAATTAAATCAAAGCATATGCATATAGAGTAGAGAGAAGGACGACCCTAGGCTTCTCCCACTTCGTCAAGTCACAAAGTCTTGATTTTGTTCATACATTGCATAACTTGCACTGGATCTCAATTTTCATCCGATATGTCCCGTCTCTATGGGATCGACCCTTCTTATCACTTTCTGTAGTTTTTTAAGTAGGTTTTATTTTGGTGGATTCGACACCCATCAAGTTTTCAATCAACATGTTTCGCTCAATTACATAGTTCGAAGTCTTATTTGCCACATGTCAAGTTCAGAGTCTTTTTTTTTTACACGCATCAATACCGGAGACCCCCTTTCATTAAAGTGTTAAATTTTTATTGTAATTTGGTTATTGCAATTTATTTTTCACCCATGCATTTCACCCATATTTATTATATTCTATATATATTTAATTATCTACTTAATTAATAATAAAAAAAACCCATCATTTTTTCCATTGCTAATTATTTTTAACTTTTTTCCATTGACTATTTATATAGTTTTAAGCAGAGTTCACTGAGATTGAATTGAATATAATACCCATACCCAAAATACCCTTCGTTCTCTCTAGCAGGAACCCTGCCTGCAACGGCTGCGAAGTTGTTCATCGGCCTACATGGCTGGCAACCATCAACCGGTTGCCTCCAATGATCCACAAAGATCTTTTGCAAGTTTCTTTCACAAGGATTCTAGTCCGGTGAAGGATTCCTCCCTCATAAAGCAAGTCAAGTTTGTTAATGGAACCCCAACTTTGGAGTTCAAAGATGATGAGTTTGAGAAGCTTATAGCGCCACACCGATTGAGCTTGGTCGGTAAATTCTCTTACGATCGTCCCAAGATGGAAGAGATACATAAGGAGTTTAAAAAGATTGGATTTAATGGAGGTTATACATTGGGCCTTATGAATCCGAGGCACATCTTGATACGATTTGATCAAGAAGAAGATTACCAAAGGTGTTGGATTCGTACCTTTTGGAATATAACTGGATTTTCGATGAGGATCTTAAAATGGAAGCCGGGATTTTTTTTGAAGAAGAAGATCCGCCAGTAGTACCAATTTGCGTATCTCTTTGAGATGTTCCGATTGAGTATATGCATCCGGATGTTATCTACTCCATGGCAACGGCAATTGGACAGCCCTTGAAAGTGGACACCCCCACGTTGAATATGACGAGGCCCTCAGTTGCTCATTTTTGTGTTGAAATTGACCTCACCAAAGAACTTCCGAAGTCGGTCAAGATCGGGAAAAAAGGCAGGAAGCATGAACAGGTTTTACCTATGAACATGCCCCATCTTACTGCTTGAAATGTTATAAAATAAGGCATAAATCAGATGATTGTTGGATGGGAAAGCCACCACCATTGAAGAAAGATTTGGAAAAAGATGCGAATTTGATAACCAAGAAGAAAGGAATTAAGATTCATCTGCCGAAGGTGAGTTTAAAGTCACGGAAAAGTGAAGAAAAATCTAGACTGGAAGTTAAAATTGTTAAAATGCAACCTCTTATTGTTCAAAGTTTGGAGTCGCAGCCCTCAAAAGTGGAAGGCTTGGAGTCGCAGTCTCCTCCTGCGTAAACCGTACTTGCGCAACTTCCCCAAGCTCGCCCTGCGCAAACCCTAGAAGCTTCTGTTGACGTTTTGATTTCGGGATTGTCGATAGCAGAAAAAAGTGTGGCACCTGTTGATATTTCCTCTGATGTGGTGACTCATGCCATTACTTCAAATCATTTTGCGGCTTTGGAAACGATTGAAGAAGACAAAAACGAAGTTGTGAATGTTGAGGAGGAAGGATCTATCGAAGAAGTGTTTGCCGAAGAACTTGGCGATCATAGAAGCGATGCTATTCAAAATGTTTTGCTGCCATTGGTTAGTGGTGATTCCTTGGGGCTTGATAAATATTATGATGATGGGATAATTGGTAAAAATTCTGAAATGGGGGCGGTAGATGATATTGAACGCGATGTTTGGTCGGAAGGTGATTTGGACGATGCTAAAACTCATGACTCTGCACAAGGGGAGAGTTATGTTCCGAAAAAGTGTGGTCGAAAATCAAAGGAAGAAAGAGCTAGAGCGCAAGCTGGGCTAGTTCCCAGGCATTCTCCGCGTTTGCAATAAGTGGTGGTGAAATTTCAATTTTTTCCATGATAAGTCAATTAATCTGGAATATTAGGGGAATCAAAAATCAAGCGTCTCAACGGCGTTTGAAAGCTCTAATACAAATGCATAAGGTTTCTTTTCTGGTTATTTTGGAGCCTATGCTTGATAGTACTCAGCTTGAGGGAATAAAATGGGAGTTGAGTTTTGATAAATCTTTCGCCTCAGATTTGGGTAAGATTTGGGTTTTTTTTGGCTAAAAGAGTTCTATGTTTCCTTGGTTGAGAACAATGGTCAGGTTATACATTTTGAGATTACCCATATTCTTTGTTCTGAAAAATTTTATCATTCTGCGGTGTATGCAAAAACAAGTAGAGTGGATAGATGGCCTTTGTGGAGGGATTTATTTAATTTTTGGCAGAAGTATTTAAGCTCCCCTTGGATGGTGGCTGGCGATTTTAATGTCATTCGGACATTGGGTGAATATTCAGGAGTTTCTGTCCAGGATCATACAACAATGACGGAGTTTAATGAATGCATTTTTTATTACGATCTTCTTGAAATTCTAGCTATCGGGGAGGAGTTTACATGGGGTGGAACAAGGAATCATGGTTAGGTAAGTAAGAAGCTCGATCGAGTTTTGATATCCAAGGAATGGAGTGATTTCTTCCTGAATTCTTCAATTGAGAATTTAAACAGGACCACATCGGATCATAGCCCTTTGTTACACACTTTTGCAGCGCAAGGAGATAGCAAACCAAATGTCTTTCGGTTCCAAAAAATGTGGTTACGGCGGGATGGTTTTATGGATGTTGTTTGAGAATGCTGGGACCAGCCAATTGAGCAAACTAGAATGTTAAGGTTTTCTTTGAAGCTTAGGCGGCTGAAACTCAAATTGAAAGAGTGGAATAAAAGTGTCTTTGGGGACGTTTTTGATAAACTGAAAAAGCCGGAGGAAAATGTTCAGAAGTTGGAACTTATCTTTGATGCATCCAAGCTTGAGCAAGATAGAATTAATCTCAATATTGCGAAGGCTGCTTTGCTTCTTCGACTGAAAGAGCATGAAGATTTTTTGTCTCAGAAAATGAGGTTAAAATGGATGAAAGAGGGAGATGTGAACACAGCTTTTTTTCATGCGGCATTGAAAGAAAGAAGAGTTAAGCAAGGCATTTATAAAATTCAAGCGTGGGATGGAAGATCGCTGTTGTCGAGGGCTAACATTGAGGAAGAGGCTGTAGGGTTCTTCAAGGATCTTCTAAATGAGGTAGATGATGCGCAAAATGAGGAGGCTGCGCAACGGATTTTTCAGGACCAGATTCCTCATGTTCTATGCGCTGCTGATGTAGGGTTGACCCTAAAGCCAATTCAGCTTGAAGAAATAAAGGCGGCAGTCTTTAATTTCAGCAAGGATAGTGCTCCGGATATTGATGGCCTTGGTGGCCATTTCTATTTCTCTTGTCGGGAAATTATTTCTCAGGATCTTTGGTGTGCTTGTCAAGAATTTATGCTCGGAGTTCCCATTCCGCGATCAATATCAAGCATCTTGATTTCTTTACTTCCAAAAAAGACTACGGTATGTACTTTTTCGGATTATAGGCCAATCAGTCTTTGCAATTTTCTTAATAAAGTCTTCACTAAAATTCTTACTGAAAGACTGAAAGTGGTTTTGCCTAAAATTATTTCGGAGGAGCAATCGACTTTTTTGGAGGGTCGGGATATTATTGACAATGTTTTACTTGCGCAAGACTTGTGTCAGTTTCTAAAGCAAAAGGTTCAAGGAAAAAATTTTCTGCTTAAATTGGACACAATGAAGACTTTTGACCGTGTTAATTGGAGTTTCTTGGAGAAAATTTTGCTCAAGTTTGGTTTTCCTCCTCCTTCATACTTTTGATTATGAACAATTTGCGCAATAGTTGGTTTTCTGTCATGCTAAATGGAAGCCCTGTTGGATTTTTCCGGTCTTCTCATGGTATTAAACAAGGTGATCCTTTATCACCTTACTTGTTCATTT
The DNA here is from genome assembly GCA_949775105.1 of Oldenlandia corymbosa var. corymbosa. Taxonomy (NCBI): domain Eukaryota; kingdom Viridiplantae; phylum Streptophyta; class Magnoliopsida; order Gentianales; family Rubiaceae; genus Oldenlandia; species Oldenlandia corymbosa. The sequence continues at coordinate 8,090,417 of OX459123.1, forward strand.
TGGTTTTGCAGGCGATGACAAGATGTTTAAAGGCTCTAGTACATTCTGGGAGTATTGCTAATTATAGTAGTCCACCAGGTTCGATGATTGTTTCTCATCTTGCTTTTGCGAATGATTTAATTATTTTTTCAAGGGGTTTAAAGGGGTCTTTGCACAAGCTCAATGCCTTTTTTAATGATTATGAAACAGCCTCGGGTCAGAGAATTAACCGCCAAAAGAGCTCTTTTATGGTTGTTGAAAATTGTCTAGCGAAAAGGGTAGAGATCATTCAAGGGGTCCTTGGCATCCAGAAGGGTGCCTTTCCATTTGTACACTTGGGTTGTCGTTTATTCCTGAGACAGAGTAAAGCTAGTACTTTTTAGTTTCTTTTCGATAGCTTGAATGCAAAAATTCTGAATTGGAAGAATAAGTTTTTGAATCAGGCTGGTTGTCTTGTTTTGGTTAAGCATGTCATGGCCTCTATACTGATTCATACTTTCTCGACGATTCCTCCGCCAAAGTCGATCATTCAGAAGTTGGAAAAGATTTGTCAAAAGTTTATATGGCAGGGAACTAATGAGGAGACAAAAAGGCATTAGCGGACTTGGGGTCGTTTAACATTTCTGTATCTAGAAAATGGCTTGGGTATCCGAACCTTTCATGGTGCTATTGATGCTTTGACGGTGAAACTTTGGTGGAAATGGAAGTTGAAGAAGGGTATTTGGAGTAGATTTTTGGCATCTCTTTCTCAGTCCACGAGGAAAAAATCCTCATGGAATCGAATCCAAAAAATTGAGTCGTGCATTGTTATGCATTCCAAGGTCGTTATAAGGGGGCTGATCGTTCTTTTTGCTTCGATAATTGGTGTCCTCTTAGTTTGCTTTGGGACAATGCACATGGTATGGCCTTTTCCTGGTCTAATAATTAAGGAATTTTTGGGTCAAAAACATCATTTTCTGGCTGCTATTCAGGGAAGCATCTCGCAAGTTCTTTTCCAATTCTTGGAGGAATTTTCTTTCGATCTTCAATCTGAGAATGATTTGATATTTTGGCAGCAGAACTCTCTTGGTAATTTTACTGTCAAAACAGCATATGAGGTGTTGCGAAGGAGACGCACGGAAGAAGGTTGGTTGAGGAATATCTGGAATCCAATAATTCCTCTAAAAATTTCCTTGTTTGTGTGGAAGCTCCATAACAAGATACTGCCTTTCCATGAGGTTTTAGGCAGAATAGGGATTCAAAATTTTCCCTCCATATGCAATTTTTGTTGCGATCATGATGACAGAATGGAGCATTGTTTCTTTGGTTGCCAAATGGTGCGGCAGATTTGGAATCATCTTGCTTCGATTATCCAGCTGAATGTCATGGGATGTAGTACTCTCGCGTCTATGCTTCAGAAGTGGTGGAATAGAGGGGATTTTAAAACAGCTTATGGGGTGTTATATAAGTTTATTCCAGCAGTCTTTCTTTGGGAGACTTGGAAGGTTCGGAATAAAGCTATATATGAGGGTTCTCGGCCAAATTTTCAAGTACTCTTTTGCTATATTGTGGATCAAGTTCGATCTTTTTTGATAATTCATGATTTGAAAATAAGAAGTGAGGTGGAAAGAGAATTTTTTGCTAGGGTTTTTGGTGTTAAGCTTAGTCGCATTATACGACCAAAATATTTGAAGGTGCCATGGGTTCCGCTAGGGCCGAACTCATATGTTCTTAACACTGATGGATCGTCATATCCAAATGAAGCGGGCTATGGTTTTGTGATTCATGGTGAAGGTGGCCATTTTGGTTATGGGGAATGTGGTTATCTAGGAGATGGGGATAGCTACAAGGCGGAGGTTTTTGGTGCTCTTTCCGGTTTGCGAAGATGTGAGTTGATGGGGTTATCGAATGTGGTCCTTCAGATTGACAATAAAACCCTAGCTGAAACCTTGGAAAAAGGTTCAGGTTTTCCTTGGGAATATTTTTCTGTGTTTCATGAGATGGTCTTCCTCATGCAGAAGAACGGTTTCAAGGTGACACATATTTATAGAGAGGCTAATTCGGTGGCAGATGAGTTAGCTAAATTTGCGGTTGGTGGTTTTTTGAAGTATATATTAGTTTTATTTCTTTGCAACGAAATGTAAAAGGAACATTGATCCTTGACCAATCTTCCTTCCCTTGTGTGAGAAGTCGCATTTCTTGATGTAAAAGTGGTTAGATTATACTCTGCCACCGTTTATTTTGAAATTAATAAAATTTTCAAGGAGGGGTGGCGCTAGGGAACTATATAGTATATATGTCCATCCCTTGGGTAGACCTTTTGGGTGCATTATACTATATGGCACTGACTAGTTCAAAAATTTACCTCCTGGGTAGATCCCTTGAGTTTTTTTGAGCTAGTTGGGACCTGAATATAATCTTAACCTTTCTTTTGCTTAAAAAAAAAAAAAACAAAGTTCACTGTGGTGAAATTGTTTTTAAAGAAATCATAAAATTTATTTCAGTATATAAAAAACCAGCAAGTATGTATAAAATGTAATATTTTTCAGGAAAATCTAACAAAAAAATATTATTAAAGAGATGTTGTTTAAAACATTATAGATTCTTACATTTCTTTTTTCCTTTTGAGTTCGTTAAAATTTTCATTTTGAGTGTAATAAATTTATTTGTAAAAATTTACAAAATTACACTATCAAGTTAATTTTATCGATTATTACTTTTAAAATTTTATTACGAATGAGTCATACTAATATTTACTCATTCAAAATATACATTATCTTGAATATGAAATATAAAAAAAAAATGATAAACATAGTTTACACAACAAAATATGAACGAGAATTATTATACCACAAAACTCGACACAAACACGGGCATAATTCTAGTGTAATAAGTAATTTTTATTTTGGAAAATACCCTTCGCTGCTTGATTAGAGAATCCGAAAAGAAAAAGATTACGGATAGTCGGTCGCATTGCATAGAGACACGTTATCAGTTGCATTCGAATTAAATTCTTATGTTTGAAAAAAAAAATTATTTATGGAGGTAAGGGAAAACTTAGATGGAATAAATACTTACAATTATCCTTTCCCAAAACAAAAAAATACTTACAATTATCTTAACTACAAAAATATAGAAAAGACAAATTTAATGCAATTTTTTTTTTCTTAAAATAAAACACCAGCACAAGGTGCATTCTACTAAACCAGAAACATTATAATACAGCCGTAGAGGCAGCTCTTCTAGCAAAAAGTATGCGCTTCCGAAACCGAAACTTGCAATCTACTAATATTATACAAATTCAATATTACTTTTTTTTTAATATATTTTTGGTTGGGACGGACGAAATATGTAAAAAAGAAAAAGAAACAAAAACAAAAAAAAACGTCTAGTGAGCTCCAGACAGGAATCGACATTAGTGGTCAACCGATAATTAAAAAAACTGCGTATGGACCGAAGTGGAACACACGAAAAAAGGTCAGCTGTCTTCAGTCAGACTACTTCTGAAAAGGAAAACAAAACAACACACACTCACTCACTTACGCGGTAGCTTCGCACTTCGCAGCTATATTATTATTAATACACATCTTTGTCCAGCAAAGGTCACTGATTACGTCATAAGCTACTTACGTCATGCGGATGATGTCATCAAGATTCTGGCCATTTGATAATGAAACTTATCTTCCACATGAAAACGGTTCCCCCTGATTAGCTTATACGCGGCAAAAAGAAGTAGTAGCACCGAATTGAGTGAATTCATTATTTTAGTCCTGCCATGTTTCGTACATTCTCGTCTAAATTTCGTTGGTATAATTATAATTATACAAAGATTTTTGTAATAATTTTCTAACATGTACGTTATTAATACTTCGCTTCGGTATTTTTACAACTTGGACTTTTAATTCTTCTTGGTAAAGTATCATGGTCAAGGTAATTTTAAATGATTAAGTTATTTTCTTAAATACATCTTCTTTTGTTTTGTTTTTTTTTTTTTTTTTGGGTAAAAGCACAATGCACTCTCATTGCTATCTACATTTTCTTTACATTTCTAAACTCTTTCGTATGCTAAAAGACTTGAATAAAATTACAATTATGATTATCACCAAATCGATCCTTCTATTTAATTACAATATATTTGTACATACATCTTTTTATATTTTTACACATAAAACAAACACCAAACAATTCAAGTATAGTTTTAAACTGCATCATCATCTAATCATGGAGGGACAAAGTGTGTAAGAGGAGGAGGCAAAAACTAGACAATGAAAAAGACAGGGAAAACGAACTTTTCCGATGACAGCATGCAATTGTAAGTGATGATATAATTGTGTAAGTTGTTGAAAATGAGTGTTGCCCCTGCCCACAAACAACAACTAAACTATTCGTATTAAATTAATGGATTAACCATTACCTCATTCGAAGAGTTGCTGCGATACATTGGAAGCGGACCATCTAAGTACTTTTCCTTAGAGGGGACAATGATCGACATCAACTTGGACCGGGTTTCGAACCGGCTGTGTTTTAACTCTGTTTGAAAAGATTTTTTTTTTTATTAGGAATATGAAAACAAAAATAATAAGAATGTTAAAAAAAAAAGTGTAAGAAGACGTAAGCTATATGATATAAAAAATAAATATAAGAAGACGTAAGCTATATGATATAAAAAATAAATTAAAAAAAAAACGAAGTGGAAAAACCTGTGAAAAATGGTTCCAAATAAGAACGTAGACTTAAAGGATTGGTTTCGAGTAGACCTAAAAAGTCAATCGGGTTAGAATTATTATATTTTGAAATATTTTAAAAGAGAAAATCAGTTCAAATTTCAAGTTCAACCCCGATTTTCCACGGCGCATGACAAGTAGTATGTCATATATTAGTTTCATTAATCTAAAAAAAAATCCATGTTGTTACAGTTAACTCTAACGGAATGAATTCCCCAAAAGAGTAATTAAAATTTATGAGCTCTTTGTCTCGAAATTAGATTTATATTTCAAGTTTAATTTTCTCAAAACATTTTTTAAAGCAAAAATCTCTGATTCCAACTTTTAAAATATTATACTGGCATGATTATATCTCTGAATATAAATTTTAAAAATATGAGACTGATAAGAAATATTTTAATGTATTACTCATACCGTACAAAAATAAAATATTTATTTTCAGAAGATTTTTCAAATGAATAAGTTAGACTTCAATTACTACTATATCTCTATATTAAATTTGTTGAAAGATTAATCTAATATACTCTTACTAGATGTTAAACCCGCATAATGTGCGGGGTTTATTCTTAAACATTTCAAATTTTTAAATATGATAATATAAATAAAGTTATTAGTTTGTAATAATAAATATTATAATTCTGTCATCGTCCAAAGTAAAAACAATACATCTATTATAAAATCACCACAGGTCACATCCGGTCCAGAACATCACCACAAGTCCAGACTGCTCTGATACCATGCCAAAGTCTATCAGTACTTTGCTATCCCATCTCAAAACCAATTGGCAACGAGTGGGATGGTCTTTAGAACTTGTATACTGAGTCAATTATTTTCACGGTGGCGAAGTGGGACGAGATAATACACCTTAACAACTTTTGTAAAATAGAGTAAATGATAGTTTTTTAAGATAGAGTAAATCATAGTTTTTTTATTCTAGTTTGAGCTATCGTTGGATTATTGAAATCTTTATGAGTCAGGCTCACTATTAACTTTTTGTTCATCATAGAGTTGTCATATTGGATTCTATTAATTTTACTCTTTTCTCTTAAGTAAGTATTACGGACTACATATTGTATAATTTTTTAAAATTTAATAAAATCAAGAGAATGTTTGTCAGATATCGCCCTAGATTCTCTTAAAAAAATTAAGTCTACATCGATAAAAAAAAAAGTTGAAGTACTTATATTTTGACTAAAAATTGCATATTTCAATGTATTTGTTAAGTGCTTTCTCTATCCAATGTGATTGTATTTGGACTCTCACTTTTACTGTCATTTGTACTAAAAAAGGAAAATTAAACAAGACATTATTTCGGAACAAAAGAAATATTAAATTTAGAATTTTTTTTATCATTTCATAAGTGGACTCTTATTTTGATAAAATGTGCATATATTTTAAATATTCTACTATTAGCAACTTGTAACTAAAATAATTTACTGAAATAGTTATTCAAAATCTCAAAGTCATTGTGAATTACGTGCATAGCAAAACTATTTAAATTAAAATTCAGTATTAGTTGAGTGGTAAAATCACATTATTCTCCATAGGAAATATTGAGTTTAACTCCCACTCTAGCTAATATGAGTGGGGACGACTTTACGATTTCTAGAAGAGTTTTTGTGGTCAACCCATTTATAAATCCCTAATTTTGCACCGAAACTTATTGCTATAAATTTACTTAGAGTGATTTATTTCTTACTGTGGTTTGCAGATTATTGCATTGGATGTGATCTCATCTCTAGTGAGGTTCTCCGCGTTACCAAAAAAAAGTATTATTTTTTAAAAAAGAAAGAGAGATATATTACTATATGTAAATATACTCCTTCTATCCCAAAATAAATTTTTAGTTCGGATCTTTATTTTTAATATCCAAATGGTACTAAAACTAAAAATCCGAACTGAACAATCATTTGGGATACAGAACTTATAAAATATGAAATTTGTTTTTCCTTTTCTTTTTCTTTTTTTTTTTTTTGGATGAGAAACATTTTAGAAAATAAGTTTCTAATTATTGAGAAAATTTTATGCTCAACTCCTTATAAAAAAGAACTCTACTAAGTACATATACATCCATATTCCATTTTATATGATAGTTTTTTCTTGGTCACTCAATGTTTATTATCATTACAAAAAATTATCACCTCTCTGGCTCCCGTTCCCCAAACGCATATAATTGTAGTATAATCTTTTCTTTGGACTTAATTATAAGGTATTTTTTTAAAAGAATTTCTAGCTTTTATTTATAAGTCATTTCATGTCTTAAGGTTTAAATTATTATAATATTTCCAACTAGGTTTCTAGCCGTGCATCGTAATGAGTATGTCCAAATGTAGTATTAGGTGAATAAATATAAGAAAAGATAAAATCACGTTATCAACTAACTGTTTATAAAACATCATACAAAGATGAACATGCAAGTGGTACAAATAAACAATGAGTAATCGACTAATATTTATGTGGCGTGTTTCTTGGGGAGTTTTTCGTTGGTGGATTTTAGAATGAGGGATGGAATAATTTTAACTATTGGTGTTTGGTTGAAGGGTTTTGAATTGATAGAAATGGTTTAATATCTAATTATTTAAGAATCTTCTAAATTCAGGAAAGTTGGGTTTTCATCTGGTTCTTGTTTTTGCAACTTTCTTTTCTTTAAGTCTTATTTTTTTATAGTATTATATTGCATATAAATTTACTATAATATCATAAAATTAATTTTTTTCTTATAAAACTCAAGTTTTATTTGAAATTTTTAGTCAGATTAAATTATCAACATCATTGGATGAGAATTGAAATTGATTAACCTATGATTTGAATTGGGATTGAACTCCAAGATTTGTTTCTTATATTAAATTTGATATTGAAAAAGAGTTATTTGGATCAAACTATTTAATTTTTATAAATAAAATAAAATAAAATTGGTAAACTGTAATATATTGATTCCAGGATTGAAGTTAATATTTACAACCAAAACTACTCTATTACATGATTAAGGCTCTAACTACTGCTAATCTTTACATCAAAACAAAAGTTCCAAAAATCTATTTCCCTGTGGACAACATTTAACCTCCAAGCAATGTTCCACCCTCCATTTTACTTCCTGCTTTGTAGTAGTTATCAAACTCGATAAATCCCTTTGGTCATCCTCAAAAATTCTTTTGTTACGCTCTTTCCATAAGGGATAGATGACAGCAGTCATGGCAGCAAACATAATTTTACTTTTCAGTTTAGTCCTCGTCCAAACAACCATTATATAATTTCTCCACTGCCTCTGCTCACCAGACAGTTTCTGTACTCCCAACCAATCATTGACAGATTTCAAGACCTTCACTGAGAACTCACATTGAAAAAGCAAGTGCATTGCGATTTCATGTTCCTGCTTACAAAGAAAGCAGGTCTGCTCCCTTTAAGAATGTTTAATTTTGTTAATCTATCTTTTGTTAGCAACTTGTTTCACCAAAAAAACCACAGAATAAAAGCACATTTAGGTACATTGTACCTGAACCAAATAAACTAAGATGCAGTCATCTTTAGACTCTTCCTCAATAATCACTGGTAATGATGTGAATTTATCCGACCAATAGTGAAAACTATAGACAAAACAAATTCTACTACGCGAGACAAGATAGATCTTACTTGTAAATATGCGGAAACTTGCCCAAGTAATTGATTCTTACCCCAAACCACATCAAAATGCACGAAAAATGCAAAGAAGGTTGAGCCAAAAAAACTCTAACCAAAAGGGGATGGAAAGATAGAAAAGAAAAAAAAGTGATGTTGATGCTACCCCAAGAGTAACGACTCTAACAACCCCCGGCTAAAGATTATGATGACGATGGATAGATATGCTCCTTTACAATGACATCTAAAGAACCCCACAAACAAGGACACTACCCTTGAATGCACGTTCGCTACCTTATGAAAAATACTAGATCTTGCAAAAAGCCAAATAACCTCCAAATGTCAAAGAAATAAGGAGTTTTTCTCTCAAGTTTGTATTGAACAAATTCATCAAAAAGCCTACCTTCAAAAGCTGGCCAAGCACCCTATTTATAGTAGAGGGGGCCGAGAATCCTCCGAAGCAATAGGAGAAGAGTTTAATATCTAACTCTATTCCTAGTTTAAAGAACTAGAAATCAAATAAATTTCTAACTTGATAACTTGTGTCCTATCTATTAAGGCAATGTATCTAGACACCTTTATATAATTAAGACACACTAGTCTAATGAAACTAAAACTCCTAATACAAAGAGATATTGTCTCAAAAGAATCTTATCCTTATCTTGAAAAGAATCTTCCTGAGTTGTCAACTCTATCAATATCTTCGTTGTAGAGTAATCATAACCATCCAATCTTGATCTAATCTTCATCCAATGGTGAGAGTAGACACCAAGGAATAGACTTCTTATTGTAACAAAACTCATAAGTAGATGAAATAGAATCAATCAAATCTTATCCTTCCATGATAGTGATAAGATTGAAATAATCTTATCTATAAAAGATAGGGAATCTTCCAAATGTTATCTTTCTACAAGTGTGATAAGATTTAAATGATCTTATCCCTAAAAGATAGAAATTCTAACTCCTAAAAATTAGGGTTGGACGACGTAGAATCGACTGGAACCTGAGGTAAAAGAGTAAAACTCGAAAATTCCAAATTAGGAAAAATTTGAAAAATTTTGCACCTTGTCCGTCGGCTTCTTAGTCGACTTGTTGTGCTCGGCCAATCAGTCGACAATCTCTTGTCAACTTTCCTTTTTGCTCGACGAGAACCATTCTTTAGCTTCAATCTTCCATCATCCTTGATACCGACTCCAATGTGATTCCATTGAACCACTATATGATCAAAATCAATGTAATGGGCCATCAAGGTTAGGAATAACTCTTAATGGCCCATCCAGGATCACATCATCGACATTTGCCAAATGAACCACTTTTGAGATATTCAAGTCATATAAATACATCATAATGTAGCGATCATTATGACTTGAAAATATCCCCAATGACCTATCCAATTCCACGTCACTCCCCCTTTCTTCGAAAAGATTCGTCCTCGAATCTTGCTGGATGCAATTTTGGAGGAACCATATCTTCATAAACTCCCTTTGTTTCTTCTCGTCTGAACAATGTTCAAGTAAAACTTCAAATTTGTAGAATGGATTGGTAACTAGTTCTGTCTTGGAAAACATATCTCCAAACACAAAGACAATGTGTATAAATTCTTGAAACAAAATCTTTTCTTCTTGAACATCTTCAAATGGTGAAACTTCATGTTCTTCAGGAATGGAATTAGGCTCTTCTGTATCTTCAAGCTGTAAACAAGAAACAGAAACAATGAAAGAACTAAGTTGGTTAAAAACTTTTCTTCAATCACCAAATCTTGTTTTTCTTTCTTGAAGTTATGTTGCCACTCTTCACATTCTTTCTTCCCTTTTTCAACTTCAATTCTCTGTAACTCAAGCTCTTTTTCCCTCGCACGTTGCAACTCATCAAACCTTTGTAATTCAAGTTGTTTTTCTTTTGCATGCTGCAACTCTTCAAGCCTTTGTAATTCTATATCTCTAGATTGGGCTTGTTTTTGCTCTTCAAGTACCAAAAATTTCAAATACTCAAGACTTGCGTTCAACTGTTGCTGATCTTCTTTAGCTTTTTTTTTTCTTGGATTCTTTGTCGTTCAGCTTCACGATGTCGGGCTTGGTCTTTCAACTTTCTATACCTTGCTAGATCTTCTCGTGAGAAGTTAGCATAACCCTTGTCAATAGCTTGGTCACAAGACAAAATTGAACTTGGGTTTTCTCGAGCACGAAACCTTTAAATTGCCAACAAATCTTCAAGGGTAAAATGTATCATTGTGCTTTCAAAGATACATAACCCCACAAGAAAAAGGATATCAAAGAACTCACAAACCTTGTACCCATCCCAATTATTCTATTCACAACCCAATAATTCTCAGAAAAGGTTTAGAATATAGTAAGGGGAAAGGTTCACTCTTATTTTACAACTGTCCTTCTAACTTCGAATTATATGCAATGAGATTATTAAGCAAATAGAATTTCACACAAAGTAACGAACATACAAGAATTCTATGATATGATAACCCTAAGTATTTGCAACAAATCTAAGAAGAACACGAATTTAGATTGAATGTCACAAACACGAAAAGAAATCTCACAGTTAAAAGAAAATTGGGAGCAAATAAATTTTCGAAACTCCAAACTTTAAATTAGGGTTTAATGTTTTAAAACCCTTGCTCTCGGCCAAACTATAATAGATCTAGGGTATAATAGTTTTTTTTTGAAACCCTAGCCTTTAGATCTGGAAAGTAATTTCCAAATCAACAACTTCGTAAATAATTTTTTTTTTGAACGAATTTTTTTTTCTTCTTTCTTAGATCAACTATGACCAAAAATCCAAACAAATATGAATCAACTTGATTCACACTATTACACACGACCAAAGATGAGAAAGGAAGTAGAAAATGTGAGAGGTAAAGAAAAGACACAAAAGAACATAAAGATAATTAACCAAAGATGAGCCTTGATTAATTAGATCAAAACATGCAAGAAACCAATGAACCAAAAGTTTTGAGAGTATATATGACAACTATAATTCTCAAAGCTTTCAAAAATTGGCAAGTCTCAAGAACCAAAGCTCTGAGGCCAAATTGATGTGAATTTATCCGGCCAATAGTGAAAATTATAGGCAAAACAAATTCTCATGCGCGAGACAAGATAGATCTTACTTGTAAATATGCGGAAGCTTGCCCAAGGACTTGATTCTTGCCCCAAACCACATCAAAATGCAAGAAAAACACAAAGAAGGTTGAGCCACAAAAACTCTAACCAAAAGAGAATGGAAAAAATAGAAAAGAAGAAAAGTGATGTTGATGCTACCCCAAGAGTACCGACTCTAACAACCCCCACCTAAAGATTATGACGACGATGACTATATATGCTCCCTTACAATGACATCTAAAAAACTCCACAAACAAGGACACTACCATTGAATGCACGTTCACTACCTTATGCAAAAAGCCAAATAACCTCAAAAGGTCAAATAAACAAGGAGTTTTCCTCTCAAGTTTGTATTGAACAAATTCATCAAAAAGCCTACCTTCAAAAGTTGGCCAAGCACCCCTATTTATAGTAGAGGGGGCCGAAAATCCTCTTAAGAAATAGGAGAAGAGTTTGATCTCTAACTGTATTCCTAGTTTAAAGAACTAGAAATCAAATAAACTTATAACTTGACAACTTGTGTCCTATCTATTAAAGCAATGTATCTAGACGCCTTTATAGACTTAAGACACACTAGTCTAATGAAAATAAAACTTCTAATACAAAGAGGTATTGTCTCAAAAGAATCTTATCCTTATCTTGAAAAGAATCTTCCTGAGTTGTCAACTCTATCGATATAATCTTTTTAGAGTAATCATAACCATCCAATCTTAATCTAATCTTCATCCAAAGGTTGAGAATAGACACCAAGGAATAGACTTCTTATTGTAACAAAACTCATAAGTAGATGAAATACAATCAATCGAATCTTATCCTTCCATGATAGTGATAAGATTGAAATGATCTCTAAAAGATAGGGAATCTTCCAAATCTTATCTTTCCACAAGTGTGATAAGATTTAAATAATCTTATCACTAAAAGATAGAGATTCCAACTCCTAAAAATTAGGATTGGATGAAGTAGAATCGACTGGAACCTGAGGTAAAAGAGTAAAACTCGAAAATTCCAAATTAGGAAAAATTTGAAAACTTCTGCACCTCGTCCGTCGGCTTCTTAGTCGACTTGCTATGCTCGGCCAATCAGTCGACGATCTCCTGTCGGCTTCACTGTCGACTTTCCTTTTTGCTCGATGAGAACCATTCTTTGGCTTCAATCTTCCATCATCCTTGATAACGACTCTAATATGATTCAATTGAACCACCATATGATCGAAATCAATGTAATAGGCTATCAAGGTTAGGAATAACTCGTAATGGCCCATCCAAGATCACATCATCTACATTTCCCAAATAAACTACTTTTGAGATATTCAAGTCATTTAAATACATTATAATGTAGTGATAATTATGACTTGAAAATATCCCCAATGACCTATCCATTTTCACGTCAGGTAACCTGAAGAAACAGTATATCTTCCCGAGGCTATATGTTTCCATTTAATTCCTTCAAGTTCTTCCTTCACTTTTTCTTTCAATTTCAACAGTTTTCCGCAGTGCCAAATTTTGCTCTATTTTGGTTTTATTTGCCAGAATTCTTTCTTTTTCATATAAATCTCATGGATCCATTTGATCCACTGATACTCCATACATGTTTAATCAATATTGCCTCATTCCACAACCCTGCATCCTTAACATTTAATCCACCCTCCCTCTTTAGCATACACATTGTTCCCAATTCATCAATGAGAGGCTTTTACCAGTCTCCTTGCCTCCTCATAAAAAACACCTACACACCCTATTAACTTGCTTAGCAATACTTTGGAGCAGTATCAAAGTAGAGGCCCAGAAGTGGTTGAAATACATCTACACTGAGTTTACCAGTTGCACTCTACCAGCATAGCTTAGATATTTGGAACTCCAACATCGATTTTTAGCTACCAGCTTCTGTCAGCATTTCGCAATCAAAATGTGACCATTTCCTTGGAGACAAGGGCACTCCAAGATAATGCATCGGGAACTTCCCTTCTCTGAAACCTGTCAGTTGGCACAACTTCTTCTTCATATTATCATCAACACCTCTAAGAAGATTTCAGACTTAGTATTGTTTGCCACCAATCCAGTAGTATCTGCATATCTCCTTAGAACTTCCATGTTCTTGTTGATGGTAAAAACATCTGAAAAGTACATATTTGTCAATTCCATTGTCTTGCGCTGTGGATGGAACTTGAACTGCCTATCTTCAGCTGCTTTTTTAAGAAGTCAGCTTAAGTACTCCAAGACAAAAAATAATGCAAACACAGGATCTCCTTGCCTCAAACATCTTCTTCCTTTAAAGAAACCATAGTTTTCTCCACTAAGACATATAAAATAGGATGTAGTAATTACAGCTTCCATAATCTTCCAAGAGAATGATTGTGGAAAGGCATACACTTTCAATATCTCCTCAATAAAGCTCCACTCCATTGAATCGCAGGCCTTCCTAATATCAATTTTCACCAGTACCCTTTTACTGATGTTCTTTCTGCCATATACTTTGATGAGATATAGTGTGAGCAAGACATTACAAAGAATATATCTGTTATTAACGAAGGCACTTTGATTGCCATCAACTAAACTCACCAGCACAGACTTTAGTCTTTCACACATAAGCTTTGAGATACTCTTATAGATCTCATTGCATAAAGCAATTAGTCAATACTTAGAAGCATTCATTGGAGTGTCATTCTTATGAATCAGAGCTAACACGCTAGCATTAATTTGTTTCATAATCTTCCCATTTTCAAAGAACTCTAATACAGTTTGCTCAACATCTTTTTGAATCACTCCCCAAGCTGCTTGTAAAACCCACTGCCATATCCATTCGGTCCCAGACTCTTTGAATCCCCCACATGGCCTTTGTTATCTCTTTTGCTGTAACACTTTTTAGAATCTGCTGCTTCCAGTTTAACACAGTTCCTTTGTCAAAAATCTCCTTCTGTGTTGGTTGTCTGGTACTATTATGTCCAAGATGATGTTTAAAGAACTTTAGGAAATGATTACTTACTACTTCCCAATCTGTTACAAGCTCACCTTCCTCCTCTACTATTGAGCAAATTCAATATCTCATAATTCTAATCTTCAGCCATGCATAGAAATAAACATTAGTAGTATCTCCTATTTTCATCCATCTCTTCTTTGCTAACTGGTACAAAAAACTGTCAGTCGTTTTGTTGGCCATCATGTATTTCTGTTTAAGTTCATTCTCCTGAATATGAAGCGCCTTATTCCCCAGATCTTTATGAATTTGATCCTATACTTGATTTAATTGAGACATCAGTTGGGCATTCTTGTTCTCAATATTAGCAAATTGAGTTCTGTTTAGTTGATTCAACATCTTTTTCATCCTCTTCAACTTCACCACGAATTTTTACATATGTGTTTCTTTTACCCGCTTATCCCATCTTTACTGCACTAATTCCTTAAACTTTTTGTCTTGACTCACATGTTAAAGTATTTAAAAGGTTTAGGTATCTATTCTCTCTCATCTTCAAGTTGAACTCTGAATGGAGAATGATATGAAATTCCCTCCGCTAAGACAGTGGTAGTAGATTGTGGATACTGCATCATCCAGTTACCATTAATGAGAGCCCTATTTATTTTTGAACATAATCAAGCTTCTCCCAACTGCTTGCTAGACCAAGTAAATCTATGCCTCAAATGTTTCCATCAGTTCACATTCTTCAACACATCGACAAAACCCTTGAATTTCAGTTAAGGCTACTCTGTCTCCCCTAACTCCTTTTTCAAGAGCTAAGACATTGTTGTAGTCACATGATACTGATAACATAAAAATATATAAACTTTTAGCATGCATTTTTTACTCATTTTACTCAGTATTAGGTGTTAATTAGTTAGGATTAATTTACTTTTGGGATAATTTTACAGTTCAGGTATCTCAAAGGGCTAATGTGAAAAATTCGCTTAAAAGAGGGCCAAATTACACAAAAAGACATCAGAATGGATTGGAATGGAAGCTGCTGGAAATTAAGCTACTGGAAGATTGATCGGAGCTGAAGCAAGTGGAGAAAACCTTGTTGTGGAAGGAAGATTGATAGCAGATGGATGCAAGTGGACTCTGCAGCAGCTATCTCAATGGAGGAAGGAGAAATGGAAGCTGCTCTACTGCCAAGTTGCCGCTGCAGTTGCTGTTGCTGCTGTCAATCAGGAAGAGCCAAGGCTGAATTCTTGCTGCCAAAGTAAGGAATTTCTTGACCATCACTGCAAGTTATAGTTGCTGCAAGTTGAAGAAGAGAAAGAGGGAGATTATATGTGCAACATAGAAGCTACAACCTACTACTTACCTGCTGTGACTGTTGCTACTGAATTGATGGATTGGCTGCTGCAGTCAGGTGAGATATGGTGTTGCAAGTGATCACTGGAAACAAGGAAGGAAATCCAGAAAGATTTGGGCTGAATTGGGGGATGAAACACAATGATGAAAGGAAGCATGCTGCTGATGCTGCTGCTTGCTACTGCTGCTAGTTGAGCTATGAGGATTAAAGAATGAACAGAGATTTGTGGCTGGAAATTGGAAAACTGCACCGAATAAGAAGACTAAAGGAAGAAGGCAATCATGAGAGGAAGGTGGCTAATTGCACTGAAGAGAAAGAGCAGCCAAAGAGAAGACTGTAACTTGCCAACTAGGCAAGTTGCTGAATAAACAAATCTCTACTGCTGCAAGTTGTTGTCTCACCTTTCTGCTGCAAAGAAGAAGGCCAGAAACCAATCAATCCAAGCTTCTCCAAATCTCTATAAATAGTCAGCCAATAGCAGTTAGAAAAACAACAGATTGGGTAGTTAGATTTAGTCACAAAGATAGTAGTTAGGTAGTTAGTTAGTAGGTAAAAAACAGGGTAATAGTAGGAACAAGGAGGAACACTGTCACCCTGTCAAGTGGCGAACGCCATTCGCCATAGTGAGCAGACAGAAACTGTCCCTGCTACCATCTTCCTTTTCTTTCCTCTAAGCTTTTGATGTAGATTTATGTCTTATCTTTTGTACTTTGTTGCTCTCATGTTTAGCTCAATAAGCATGAGTAGCTAGCTTAGTTAAGGGTTCAATCCCTACTATCTTTATGTGAAGGTTTTGATTCAGTTTCCTTGATGAGGTGTTCTGCCTAGATAAGTGATTTAATTAACCTTTTAATTAACTTGGCCACTTAACTAAATATGCTTGCATGGTTATGAAGATCTAGAAAGGGGAGCATAACCTTAGAACTGCTTAATCTAGTCTATGACAATGGAGGAAATCTACCCTGCGGTTGCAAACATCAACAAAAGTTAGGTGAATGCCATAGGCGATCAAAAAGGGCTTCAGAATCCAATGGCTTAGATTAATGAATTACTCTGACTGGAAGGTAGGTCATTTAGATAACCTAGAAC
Source organism: Oldenlandia corymbosa var. corymbosa (assembly GCA_949775105.1). NCBI lineage: Eukaryota > Viridiplantae > Streptophyta > Magnoliopsida > Gentianales > Rubiaceae > Oldenlandia > Oldenlandia corymbosa. The sequence continues at coordinate 8,107,186 of OX459123.1, forward strand.
TCTTTATTCTGTTTGGAAGGAATTACAAAGAATATAAGTGCCTGATCGAACAACTAATCATACACTACAGGAATATTTGAATCAAAACTTGATCATAAAAGTAGGAAGGTGATTGACCCTTCTACCTCTTCACTCTGTCAAGTGACTATTCTCACTCTCCCAAGTGACAATCTGTTCAACTCATTTTCTTTTCTTTCTGCACTTTAATCAGATTTTGAGCGGTTGACTGTCGTCTCTGTGGAACGACTCTGCTTACCACTAGCTAATAGTTTTAAGTAGTTTTATAAATATTTCTTTCGAGAAGTGGTTCAACGATACCTCCACCAAATACCAACAAAGCAGAATTGATACCGGATACAATGCCTATTTACTGCTCCCATAGCTATTCGCTTTCATCCTTAGCATTAGACCCATAGATTGCAGTGAAGAAATAATTACCCTTATTACCCATTACTTTCACCCAACAGTGCATAAGCTGATCACAATTCGGCAAATTATGCTTACTACATTTGGATCCCAGATAATACATATTCTTCCCCTTTTTTGATTACCAGAGTTACTTTCATACCTAAATCCCACCAGAATTTCCCCATCATAACCTCCGCCTTACTGCTACTTAGCTTCGTTTCTAGTACAGAGATCAAACTAACATTATATAGAGTACTAATTCTACACAGTTCTTTCTGTTTGAGAGGCTTTTTAAACCCCTAGTATTCCAATGTAAAAGACTAATCATGATTACCTGGATTAAAAGGGTTCCCCATCCTAGCAAAACCATGTTTTTTCTCCCCTATCCCTCTCTCCTATAGGATTTGATGCTCTTCATTGATCTCTTCTGCCTCTTCTTTTAACTCTGGTAGGATCTTGAAGCCATTGGGAGAAGTCACTTCATTTGTTGTGTTCTGAACTCTTGACTTCTCATGTTGCAGCCCCTTTGAATTGAGTTCATCAACATCTTGTTGAACATCTTGAACCTCTATTGTTTTCTTTCCATTGCCCACCTTTCTCTGTTCAAAAGTTGCCTGCGTACTCAATTTGTTCTCCATTTTCCTTGATCCTGCTTGACTCTTTCTAGAATTTTCTTTCGACATATCTCGTCACCATGTCCATAATTCTTGCAATGGCTGCATTGAGTAGACCCTCATTCATAATAAACTGGCTGCTCTACTATTGTCACTACTCATCCACCAAGTTTGCAGTTAAAGGTGGTGTCCCTGGATTTCCACACCCACAAACACTCATGCATAATTGGCTCGACCTTTATCTTTTGTCATTGAATCAGTAGCAATGGGATTCCCAATAGTGCTTGCAATGCGATTAAGTGTTTTTGGATTCCAGTACTTTAATTCCAGTCCATAAAATTGAATCTACACTGGCACATGTTTGATTTCCTTATAATTCACGCCTTTCTCCACTCTCCATGGCTTTATAATCACTGGATTTGCCCCCATATAGTTGATGGGATTTGCTTGTACTTCCTCCACCGCTTCCAAATGCTTCTGTAATAATTTTCTATTATTTTGTAAGGAGGATTTGCCCCAACACGAAACTTATGACAGGTTATTTCCAGTATTCCATTTCAGGCGTAATATCCGGCTTCCTAACCAGCATCACCTTTTTCCCATCTTGCTCCACTAGTTGCACAAATTCCAGTGAAACACCGCCCCGTCAGAATTTTTTTATCAAACGATTCCCAAACCTATTGTTGCTTCCCTTCTTCTGATTCCGCAGACAAATCAAACTTTTGTGAAAGATTCATCCCCATCAATTCACTCAACTTTTTTGCTTGTTACTCCAAGCTCTCCTCCATTCTCGAATCAGTTGGTGTTTGTAGACCCAGTCCCAGATCGACCTCTTTTCGAACCCAGACGAGCTTGCCTTGTGTAAATATGCTCCCTTTTCAGAAACAATACTCAATCCTTTTGGTGAATCCTCTGCTGCTCGCTCATCTCTTTTCTCAATTTCCACATCTTTATGTATCTTTCGGATCATCATTTTCCCCTTTGCCATGGCAAGCGCACGTTAGCATAGACGTCTAATGTGCACCGAGAGCAACCAAGAGGAATTGTCCGAGTTTTTTTTTCCAAAAAAAGGTATTTAATAATAAAAACATAATAAAAAATATTCAAAATTAATTTAATAAAATATTTTTAATTTTAAAAAATTCTTAATTAAATTTTGGTACTATTAATTCAAAAAATTAAATAAAGAAATTAAATGATACCTTTTAAAAAAAAAATAAATGATACCTAAATCTAATTTATTAACCAAACAATTCTTTTGGAATGAGCACATCGATAGTAAACATTCCATGTCATCAAACCTAACCTTATGGTGAAACCCATGAGCAAACCAAATACCCGCTTAGTTTGTATATGTCGAACATATATATTTCAAGTCTTTAGGCAAATTAAAATATCAACAAATCAACATAAATTTATTATTCATTCTTTAGCTGATTTGTTAATGGTATTTAATACCTTTTAGCTGGTATAATTCTTTCCAATTAAGTTTAGTTGCATATATTTGTCCATGAAAATATTTTATATGCGATAAAATTTATTTACAAAATTATAAGCAATCAATAAACATAATGTAGCTTATTTTTCTTAGGAGGATTATGTGCATTTAATTTTAAGTTTTTGGAATATAAGTATTAATATTTCTTTTTTAATTTTTTTTTTTACCAAAACAACGTAGTTTTGATTTTAAAAATCGGTTTTGAAGTTTGACTTTTAAAATAGCATAATAAAGTTTAATTTTTTAATAACATACTCCCTCCGTCCCATAATTATTCTCCAGTTTGAGTTTTCATTTTTTGTTCAAATTGTTCTAAAAATGAAATCTCAAACTGGACAATAATTTTGAGACAGAGGGAGTAATATTTTTTACTTTGAGTTGGAGCTTTTAAAATGTTAATTTGACTATGATTAAGAAGAACAAAAGAAATGGTAGGGTTAATGGCCCGATGGTTATAAAAATACAAACACCTAGGGTAAAAAATGCACATTTTAGATTTTGGGAAAAAAAATCAATTAAAATAATTTAAAAATTTTTTTGGAACATTATTTACTTTTTTTAAAAAAAAACTAATATGACATATGTTACTAGTTTATTAATTTATAAATTTTATTAATTGTGAGGGGTTAGCTCTTATCTTGCCTATTGGCACCTCTGGGGACTTATTATGGCTAATCTACTAATGAACCCTCGATTTCACACCCGAATTTGTTACACCGGGCTTGCCTAGGGTGGTTTACCTCCCACTGTGGTTTACAGACTTTGTAGTGGGCATGGGTTTACCTATCTCTCATGGGGTTCCAGGCGTTACCAAAAAAAAAAGTAAATAAAATTGATTGGCGAATATGCCTCCATTAACTTTATTCAAAATTGGTCAAACTAAAAATCCTTACATGGAAATTATGAAATAAGTAAAAGAGACCAAATTGTTTGAATTTGGTTCGTTTTTTTAGTGTGTGTTTTTAAATGTTTTTTATTGAAAATGTAAAAATGTATAGTGATATGCGACAGTTATTATTATATTATTGGGAAAAAATCATGGAAAAAAATGAAAAAAACAGAGAGCTATGAGACCAAACCGGTCAAGTATTAATATTATGGATCAAATTATTTTTTTTAGCCAAATGTAAAGGATCATGTGTATATTAAAATTATAGAAAAGTGCATTGAGTTTTTATATTGTTATTATTATTATTATTATTTTGGGTAGAAATACAATAGAAACAAGCTTAAGGTCAGAAAATAAGGTAGTTTCTTTTTATGATGAAAAATTAGGTGAAGAACAATAGTAGTACCACTACTATCCATATATTGGGAACAATTGTAATTGAGGATTGTTCCGAGAGGGAGAGGGAGAGAGAGATTCATAGTTATCCACAAAGATTAAAGACCAGAATTAACGATTTTACTTGGGGAAGAAGCAGAATCCGGGGAGTCGGGCCCCACATCCCCTTTATATTGTCAAGCAGTCAACCAATGACCCTAAAACAAAACCGAACCCAGAGAAGAACGTTGATCCTATTTATTTTTTCTTTTTTCAGAGTCAGCCGACGCCTTGACGCAAATGACATAAGCAGTGACAATATCATCTCTCTCTCTCCCACACACACACACACTAGCCTACACGTGGCGTACAATGATTAGACCGTTGAATCTTTCTTTTTTCTCTTTTTTCTTGTTTCAATGGCGGCTTGAGCTAAATCCTATCAGCAGCAGTCACAGGACACACAACTGTCTTTTATTTGATTTTATTATTTATTATTCATTGCACCACTATATATCGTTTTATCTCTTCTTTTATTTTCTTCTTTTACTAATACCACCACTGAAAAGTCTATAATCTAATTTTTGATAAAACTCCCGAATTCTTCTAATCAATCGTGGTCAACAAAACGGTTTCATTTTTTTTCATCAACTATAATAAAAAATAATATTTCCTCCGTTCCATAATTATTGTCTAATTTGTGTTTTCATTTTTAGTACAAATTGAACTAAAAATGAAAAATCAAATTGGACAATAATTTTAGGACAGAGGGAGTAGTAGTTTGTCCTCACTTACAGAGTTTATATAATTTTACACCTAATTTCTTTATAATTAATTGTACCAATTGTACCTCTAAAACTTTTATTAATATGAGATGTATAATCCAGGAATGTAATGAATTATGTGGAGATTAAATATAAGTTGAAATGGAGATTGATCGTATATTAGATTAGGGGATAGTGAAAACATTCGTTGACACGTATAGAGATGATTCGATAAACTATGGCTAACCGCCAGTACAAATGAACACAATAGTAAAAACAATATCGGTATTATAAAAGTATAACTTTATAAATTTTTAAGTCAACCCTATCGAAGTATAAATATTATATTCACAAATTTGCAATCGTGCCCCTACTATGTAGTATGTATCCTATTAAAAACTACGAATTATGATGATATTTTAATCAAATTCATATTAACTTTTATAAAATTATATTATTTTTCACAGACATAGAGAGTAAAACTCAAAAATTAAAAATAAAAAGACGATACATGCATATTGCTACACTCTGGTAGCTATTAATATACGAGCCACTTTGAACAATTCATAAAATTTTTAAGGTGTAGTACTGATACTTTAAAGACAGAAGGAGTGTTATTTTGTGTGATTCCGAAGGGAAGAAAATAACTAAAAAATGTTGAAAAGTATCCAACAGATGAAATCAATGTGAAGGAAATTGTTAGGATTTCACTTATTTCAGTATTTTGAGTGACATTGATGTGTGTTATTATTTGGGTATTTGTAGATACGACCGGTCCAACCACATCCCACACGTGCCTAAAATAACATTTTTCTCTGCTGAGTGCTGATTGGCTCCATCTGGGTTCATCCCCCTTTCTTCCTCCTCCTCGCATATATATATGCCGCTTTCCTTCCTCCCCAATCTTCCATATCTCTTCAACTCGCAGTATCAACAACAATTCAGGTGTACTGAAATTCCACAAGGCAGACTATTATTATTGTACACAAGAACCACCAACTCAACCGAGATAGAAAACGACCCAATTAGAGAGAAGAAGAAGGGGTCTGCGTGAGTAAATTTGGAGAATATGGAAAGCGGCGGTGCGATGACGAGATATTCAATGGATGGCGGCGCTGCTGATGACAATAGCAAAGGAGGAGGCTTGGATTTGCCGCCGGGTTTCAGATTTCACCCCACTGATGAGGAGCTTGTTCTGCATTACTTGTGCCGGAAGTGCGCCGCCCAGCGTATCTCTGTCCCAATTATTGCTGAGATTGATCTCTACAAATTTGACCCTTGGGATCTTCCTGGTAATTCTTTGTTTTTTTTTTTGATTTTATAATTAAAAACCCATGTTTGATTTTCTCGAATTGGATGAGAATTTTTGAGATTTTTTGGAAATTGGTACTGATCTGGGCTGACTTCTCTGTTTTTTATTATAGGGATGGCTTTGTACGGTGAGAAGGAATGGTACTTTTTCTCTCCGAGGGACCGGAAGTATCCGAACGGGTCGCGCCCGAACAGAGCTGCGGGAACCGGTTATTGGAAAGCTACCGGAGCCGATAAGCCAATCGGGAAGCCGAAGCCACAGGGTATTAAAAAGGCGTTGGTGTTTTATGCCGGAAAAGCTCCAAAAGGAATCAAAACCAATTGGATAATGCACGAGTACCGTCTCGCTAACGTTGACAGGTCCGCTGGCAAGAAGACCAATTTGAGGGTATATTCTCTCTTTCAATTTCATGATTAGTATTTTTTATTTTTTTGGGTACTTTTTTAGGTCGAATCAAATGGTAAATACAGAGGATATTCTTTGGGCTAAAAGGGATAGTTTTTGGTTTTTGGGATCATTGACAAATTGAATAAAATTTGGTAAAGATTTTTGGGTGGTGTAGCAGTAAGTCTGATGTTTGCTTCTGGTAAAATATTGCAGCTTGATGATTGGGTATTGTGTCGAATATACAACAAAAAGGGCACTCTGGAAAGGCATGACAATGTTGATCAAGGCACAGTATATCATGACAACCTAGATCATGGTGCTGTATATTCACCAACAGAAGAAGTTGTAGACGAGAAGCCGAAAAACCTGTTTGATTTTGGACAAAATGGTTTGGTGGTACAAGGAAGGACAATGCAGCAACAACAGCAGCAGATAACAGCTGAACAAATGATGAATGACTACTTGCATTTTGAGACCTCTGATTCAGTACAACCACCAGGGTTACAACACACGGATTCGAGCGGATCCGAGCAAGTTTTGTCGCCTGATTTTGCTTATGAGAAGGAAGTCCAGAGTGCCCCTAAGTTGTGGAGCGATTTGGGAAGAGATTTGGATTACCAGTTGAATTACTTGGATGGATTTCAAGATGATCCTTTTGGTACTGCTACTAATCAAATGCAATACAGTCAGCAGTATAATCAACAGTACTACGCATTGCAGGATGAAATGTTCATGTATTTGCAGAAGCCTTTCTAAGTGACCCATGGAACAAAGGTGGAAAGATCACTTGGAGGTACTAGCCCTAGTGGCTACGCAAGACATTAAGACTTTGAATCTCTCTATTCGAAAACCATTTGTTAATGTACAGTTCCCGTAACCTACCTGTTAGCGCATCTCTTTTCTCGAGAATGAGAAACCCAAAAAAAAAAAAAAAAAAAAAAGATAAAACCAGTCCATTTTTTGTAACTATGCTGTTACAAAGTGACATTACCTAGCTTGATTGGCCAGATTGGCTTAGGTAGCGTTTTCTAGAATAGAAGCTGATTGATAGCCTCCATTCATGATGTTTGGTAACTGTCAACTTTTAGGAATATATTGAGAATTTGTGTAATTGATGATGTTTGTTCAACAAATTCAGTTCTTTGACTGGGAATTTTGGGGAAATTATTTGACCGATTTTGCTAATCAATCATCCCCAAACAAGTGTCTGAAAAGGATGTTGACCAAAAACTATTTGAGTGTGGTATTGGAACAAAACTACTTTTAATATTATTATGTTGATTTTGATGATGATTAGTTTGCTACTGTAGATAAGTATAACAAGAAATATCTTCCCTGTAAAGTCTGTTTCTAGTTGTGAGACGTTTTCCTCTCCTAACACTTTCAAGAACATTTTTAACTACTTTTTTTCTTTGTTCATTATTGTGTCAATTGAACTGACTCCTTGATGATTTTCGTTTCGTTTGTTTCGGTGTTATATTCAGTAGGATAATAGTTCACCGGACAAATATTTTTGCTCGTCCATACTTTCTGTCTATGAAGTGTTATAGTCAGTAGGTAAATAGTACACGGCAAATATTCTTGACCGTCTATACTCTCTGATGTCTGTAGTAAGAATTACTCTCTCCATTTCAATTTGTAGGTTGTTTTAGGTTTAGAAATATTTTTCAAAATATAGGTCGTTTTACAAATTCTAGACAAATTAATGACTATTTTTTCAACTTTACCCTCGATAAATGATGTTAATCTATTTTTATTTAGTCTTGTTTATAAATTCAATGTAATTAATGAGAGGTAAAATAGATATTTAACATTTAAATTAATTATTGGATGATTGTCTCCTTAATTTACGTGCCCAAGTCTAAAAAGACTTATATTTTGAAATAGAGAGAGTAATAATTTAGGAATTAATTAGTTAAGTCGAAGTAGAAATTTGAAGATGCAAAATAGATTTTAAGTTGGAGGGAACAAATAATATGTCTTCATTCTTGCCATTGCATTTCCCCGTACATTCAAAACGGCTTGAAGTCAGCAAAATTTCCTGAACTACAAAATTTGGAATGGCAACTGTTTACCCCCTTCAATTCAAAACAGAGGATGATGCTCTCTATTTACTCTTCCAAACTTCATTTGGTGGCTCTTCCAAAGTCGAGAACGCACTGCAAGAAATGACTCTAATCTTCATCGTAGAAGAAAACTTTGGCGTCTTCCCGCTGGGCTTGCCACAGTAAACTCTTCATAGAATATACATCTGGCGCAAGGCTTGAGAGATGACGACTTCCACGTCCAAGTCGCGCTCTACTGCCTGCTAACATCTGTTTCTTTGCATGCACTGCAAAATAGATCTGGCTGATGGTGCTGCAGTACTTATGCATTTTAGTGCCTCCTTGTCCATGTAAACAAAAACTCTTACAAACTGAAACACTAGTTCCCGAATTTCAGCTTTTCAGCAGGGTAAGTGCCAGTTGATTTATTTGTTTGCCCTCTTCGTGAAGCCGGCTTTGTGCCGCCAAACTGCTGCGCCTTCATTAACACCGGTGGTTTATCAATGCGCTCCTTCCCTTTCCTATAGTTTAGTAGAAGGCATCAACAACAATAACGACAGAAGCAACAAAGAAAGATGCATTAAAGATATCAATAACTAACATACAAGCTAAAGCTTAACCTATAACTAGTTCTCACCTGATATGAAGCAAGAAAAACAAAGCCCCAATGAGTGTTGTTCCAGTAACAACTGTGTTCAGTAATAAATTCCTGCGGGGATTTTCCTGCCTTGCATATCTATCGTCTATTTCATTTGAAAATTTCTCATTTGAAGTTCCAACATTGATTCCATTTCCAATATCCTGTTCAACACCACCGCAGATTATAAAACTGGATACGATATTAAATAGAATGTAAGCACAACTACTAGGGTACAAGTTCACGCACCTTATTCCCAATAGAAGACTGGTGAGCTGTTCTACTGTTGTCAGTATATGTTTGATGACCTCCACCAGTAACAATCTTCCCATTATCATTGTTGGAAATTGGTGCGTTCTCTGTTCTCGAGTCATGCTCGTTGACTGGACAAGTAAAATTATGGCTGGATATTGTACCATTTTGTAGTTCATGTGATTCTAAACACCCAGCAAGTTTTACTGGTATTACATCCTCATTTCCTAAGCTGCAAACGAGACTCCCATTTCCCTCAAGTGAACCTTTATGACAAGAAACTTTTCCTTCCATGCATATTTCATGATGGACAGAATCAAGAGAAGTATCATTACTGCTTTCGTGATTAAAGTTCGGGCTTAGATCTGAAACACATGAAACTACCTTCTTCAAGTCCAATGCCCTAGAAGACTTATGGTTTTCTGCCAGAGATGCATTCTCCATAGAGAAGACAATCCCTGGAACTAGCGAATCACCACATACATCAAGCTTTTGAGATTCCCTTATGTGTGGTTTCACAATTTCCTCAGGAAAGGAAAGGATCTTTGCGTGATTACCTTCTGTTTCAAAATGTATAGCAGAACAAGATTCTTCAACTGATTCTGTGGTTGAACATTGAGAGAAGACATCATCATGCTGACGAGAGGCCGGACTTCGATCCTCTGTGATAGAAAATTTCTCTCGACTATCAGTTTCTTTGTCATGTAGTTCGATGATGTTGTGCACGTTAACCATAGAAGAATCCCTACCATTATATTGATCATCAAAATCCATGTTAAGAGCCCGACCTAAAATGGAGCTCATACTTGCTGTTGATGATACCTCTACATCTTCCATGTCATCAAGAGACCTTTGATGAAATCCATTTGGAGAATTGGCCTGAATGGAGTCCAGTCCATGAGAATCAATACTCGAAAAGAAATCACAGACATTGTCTTCTCCACCCGGAAATAAGATGTTGCCATTATTTCCAAAGATAACAGAATCTGAAAATGCTAAGTAATCGGAAATATAATTGGCCCCAGCTAGATCATCAGAGATGTAATCTCTTAATTCTGGATCTTCATTACCTAAAACAAGGTCAACTTCGGCAAGTTCAGAGATATTTCCAGACCTATCTCTTAAGTCATTATTAGTGTGCATATCCTTATTGTCTAAATCTCCTTGGGCCTTCATGGACAAGGGATTGTTTTGAAGGCCATTTCTCAAATGCTGTCGTAAACATGGTTTTCCATTTCTGTTGTAGTTTTGCGTATCAGATTGCACTGAAACTTGGCTTGTTGTATAGTGTTTGACTGCTGAAAAAGCATCTGGCAAGTTTTCCAAATCCAAGTTTAGAGTTGAAGGATGATCAGACTTCTCTGGCGATGGCTCTATTCCAAAATAAGTGCTTTCTGCCTCATCAGACTCCTCAGAACAAGAATCACAGTTTCCATTTGGCGATGAAGTTAAATTTCTCTGTATTTAATAAGGAACATTTCTAGTACAGGTTAGACACTATATTATTATATAAAGAGTCCAGAGATTTAAGGCAGAGATCCAAGGAAAATGGTCAACCTGTTGGGTTCTGGAACTTGTTTGTTTATAGGAATTGTTACTAGAACAACAACTTGAAACACTGCACTGTGAGGATTCTAAGCTTCTTCTAATGTATCCTACCATCTCAGTTGGCATGGCCACTGCATAAGTGACTGAATCAAAGTCGGGAACCTGCATAAACCATTTAGATTATGCATCTCTAACTCTCGAGTTTTTTCATCAAGTTCATTAAGTAAAATTTCTATCATCCTAAGAGAATGAAATTGCAATATGAAAGAGGACTATGTGGAAGTTCCTTACATATAAATGCTTTGATCGAGCCTTTTTTGAGATTGCCCTTATGCAAATGCATACTTTCCTAGTATTTCTTTTCTCAACAACATCTGATGGTGAGAAGAGATCAATACCATTCAGACCCAAGATTTTGCAAACCTGAAAATAGAGAAAAATAAAAGAAAAGAAAATGACTTATTTTAGTGTAGATCTAGAGGTTTGGCATTTCTAAGTTCTTTATCAATTACTTGACAACCTCCAGAGTTTAGAAGAGGGAAACAAAAAGACAATGTTGACAACAATAGAACAATTTGATGATTCAATTATAACCACAAGCCAAAAACACTTGTCATCATTGTAAAATAATTCAGTATATGGAAAACAATCAGTGATCAAAGAAAGATCGCAGGGAAAAGCTAAAAGTCTAGCTTTCTTTCTAAGGGTCCAAAGGCCAGTGAACAAATATCTGGACATTATGTTCCAAGTGTTTCACTTTTAATTTAGAATGAAAATTCAGTTAATCTGCAAACATCGAAGGACTATTTAGCCAACTAAAGTGACGAATTGATTGCAGTCTCTATCATTCAAAAACTTAATATAGATTGACCGTACCTTAAGAAATGAGTCCACATTAGAGTAAGGCTTATATCTCCCACTGCTCTTCTTTGAACCAAGAGGGCTTTGGTAAGCTTTTATTTTTCTAAGCTCCACGCACTTCTCCAACAATAAACTCCATACAGTCTTAGAAACTTCGAACCTATATATCTAAACAAATGTTAGTAGCTTGACACAAGTTAACTTTCATCATTATTCATTAACGCATAAGAATATAATTGACACTTTAGGCACTCAAAGTTATGTAGAAGATTTTCAGCATGAATAGAAGTTACAATGGTAGGAATACGGAAAATTGTTTGAAGGAAAGTTCTTTTAAAGTTTCCAAGGTTTTGAGACGATGAATCTGGTGTCAATATGTCTTCAGTTGACTTTAATACAACTTTCAAGTGTTAAAAAAAGAAATGTGGTGCTTTTGTAAAAATCCGGAGAAAATGCAAAAGCTGAAAGGCTTTGCTCTTGCATTGTCAAATCATTACAGATGGATCCAGTATCGGATGTAGAAAAGCTAAATGGCACTAAAAAATACCGAATTCTATCTTCAACCAAGAATGACTGAATATTACCCAAACATTAACACTACCAATAAAAGCCTAAAAAATATTGATGGCTTAAGCAGTTGTCAACGTGTTACACATTACAACTCAAAAGATATTGGACACACTACATAGCGAACTGACGCCTTCCATAGTAAGTTTTATCAGCTTCACCGATGCTATAGGAAAAATGCGTGTCTTAAGGAAAAGTTCAAAAACTGTCTTTGCCATTAGTGGGAATGAAATCAGACGGGAATTCAACTCCTCCGTCAACATCTCCCCTTTCATTGGCCTTAATTGGCAAACAACCGATTTGATTCTATCAAGTGCTGCCAAAGTGTACTTTTCAATCTCATATCCCCCTGCTATACTAGAAAATATGTAAGAAAAAATAAAAATAAAAATCCTTTCTTAATATACAAACATCTAATTTGATATCACTATCATGGGGTGTAAGATGGTATGAAATGCACATTTGTCTCCAATCAGACACAAGCACGAGCAGCGACACAACTGCTAAACAAATAGAACTGTCAATGAACGAAGCTTGTTCATCCCATATTTGCCCATGTTAACTTCTTCCATTATTGTACCAAGTTCAAACTCGTTGCAACCAATAGGGAATATGACAGCGTCAATTAAGATCTGTTTTTTGCTTTTATGATGTCCTCATTTTACCTTCTACTCCCAGGATCCCATCCCTGTTATTTTAGCATCTCAAGTTACCAGGGTTTAGAACTGTGTTCTAGTTGCGTAATGCACTTAAGAGATACTGAGCTTGCATTGTTTTCTGTGTGAAACAGACACTTTAAGTTGAGCACCTCAACACCGAAATGAGCTTGGAACACTTTTCCTTTATCAAAAGAAGGAACACAGAACAACCATACATATCCAGACGTCATGTCTTTGACCAAATTGTTGAGTTAGAAAGTTTAAAAAGCAAGAAGAAATTCTTCCACACTCATTAATGTGTTCCAAAATATGAGCCCTTTCCTTCCAGATGAGAGACTTTTCTTGAAATAATTACAACTACACAAATGAAATAAGCTATCACAGCCTTATTTTAACTTATATTTTCACATAAAAAATCATGACAACAATGTCGTAATATTACTTCATTTGGAAAGAAAACAAAAAAAAAAAAAAAAAGAAGAGAAGAAAACAGAAATCTTGTTGGATTGAAGGGATCATAGATACTTTTTATTTATATGTTACACCAGTGTCCAGAGCCGCCACTCTAATGAGGATTAGAGCCGGGCAGGTTCCTTTCACAGGCTAAAACCCTCCCTACCAACAGCAGTTGTACAATACTTTTCATTATGCAAAAAACATCATGACCCCTTTTGAGCTCATTGTATTTTATTCATTTCTTTATGCTGGAGATAGATTCACACAAAAAGAAACAGCTGAAAAATTCAAAAGGAGACTACTTTACACAAGACATTCAATTCCAACTGAAATAAAGTAATTTATCAATCTATAATCCCCCACAAAGTCCCAATTTTTTTTGTATATAGAAAACAAAGAGACAGAGAAAGAAAACTCACAGCAGCTCCCCATCAGCAAGCAAATCAGAAAGATTGAGTTGTTCATCCAATCTGATCTTCAGAACTTCGCCTAACCATATCCTCGTTTGTGTCTGTAGATTTCAGTTAATTAACTTAATCATCATCACTTCAATCTAATTTTTCTTTTCTCTTACTTTGCTAAAATTAAGAAGCAAATTAAACTGAAAAACTAGCAAATAAGTAAATCGGACCTGCAAGAAGACATCATCCAGCTCTCGGAAGCTGGTTTCCGTCGAAGAAGAAGGAGAGGAAACACCGGTAGTGACCACCGTAGCAACTGAGCTCCGGCGGCCCATGAAAAATTTCCCGCCACGGAAGAAACCCAAAAAAGTTTGTACCAAAACAAAAAGAAACCCAAAAGAGTTTTTTTTGAAGAGGGAAAATGAATTGGGGGGAACACGATGAACGTGCGACGGAATATACAAGTAACAACAATTGATTTTTTGAGACTGAGCTTTGAGTTTGATTTAACTGTGCTTTTTAAATTGTTTTTTGTGTCAGATTGTAATAAATGTTGAAATTTAATTCAATGCTTCATTTTAATTCAAAGTTCCATTTCAAAAAATATACTACTAGCTTATTTTACACTCTTATTACTGTATTCAAATTCAAAAAAATACTAGTACTTGGGAACTGTTCCTCCATAGAGACTGGAGAAAATCAAACGCAAGCAGACAAGATAAGCATAGAAACTGGTGAGTAATATACATACACGCAATCAATACGGGCGTTCGCCCGTAAACGCGGGCTGTCCATTTTTGTAAACGCGGGCTGTCCAATTCTTATTTTTGTTTTACTAGGATGAAGGATCTCTCTCGGTCAAAAAAAAAAAAAAAAAGAAGTCTACCTTCAGTTTTGAGTAGGAAGCTTTATTGATCACAACCCATGCTCGTTGTATTTCAAAATAATCTACACAAATTCGGATGATCACAACATTATTGATTTAGAGAATTTTATTGTAACATAAGCGTGATAATTATTTTGAAACAAAAAAAAAATCTTAGTATAAAATGCATTTGATGTCTGAAAGTATCACCCCAATAGACACGGGTTCCAACGAATAAAACAAAAGAAAAATTAAATCAAGACATAATTAGTAATTGTAAAATTTTATTTTATTTTATTACTTTCACCATAACAAATTGTTCAATCTCGCATTGAAAAGTTTTTTTTTTTAAATAGTACATGTATTAATTCAAAGCATTTATGCTATTACATCGCATTTTTACATACGCTATAATTTTATTATATGGTGTTGATAAGTTGTTCGTCCTGCAATGCAATATCACTAGGTTTGGACATAATTCAATTTATAAGTATTTTTATACACAAACAGATAAGTACAAATTGGGGAAATCGAGCCCCGAGAATTTGGAATTTTCATTCATTGGATCAATACATAATCTTAAATAATTCGTATTTTTTACTAACTTAACTGAGAGTTGACTTAATTGTTAGAAAATCATGTTCAATATGTAAAAATAAAAAAATTAATAATTCTTATTTTATTAAACTTAACTGAGAGTTGACTAACTAGTTAAAAATTGTGTTCAATCCTATCATTCCAATCTTAAGCCTCATCATACTTCATTTATCACAATTTTAACGCCACAATTATATTTAATTATTGCTACTAGTGCTTACTCCGCACATTGTGCGGGTTGTGATAATGATTTATTACTATTGACACTTTTATGACAACAAGAAAAAAGAAGTCAGAGCTAATCCTTTTGTTTTCTTTTTTTTTTAATATTCCTGAGTTATTACACAAGAAAACTATTTTAAAAATGTGAATCTACTAACATCATAGTTCCTAATGTACATACTTTGGTCCTTTTCAAAAGAGTATCGTTGCAAAATATATACTTGGGGTGGATATAATTACCTCATACAACGTATAAGTTGTATTACCTGTGTGAAAAATATATCTTGGACAAGAGAAGTGTATATTTAGAAAAATTAAGTTGATAAATTTTAATTTTGGTAGAGAAATATGGGTAACTACGAAGTCATTCTAAGTGGGACATAACATATATACTCACATTAGTTGAGCATATAGATTGTTGGAAATATAGTTATTTATAGGTGTGAATGAGAAATGTGTTTCTCATATAATTGGAATTAGAGTCTAAGCTAGTTGTTGTTTGACTCGTGCGTAGGTGTAACCTACGCACACGAATGTCGAACTGTAATTTGCGGACCTGATCAACCCGTGTATTACAATGGTTAGAAACTTCCAATGCAATTTTTAGAGAGGTTGTGACCGGCATTAAAAGGGTCATTATTCTCATCAGTTTTTTCTTTCATGAATTGGTGAATAATGAGAATAATAAGTTGACTATTTTTATGACGTTTAATGTGGATTAAATTTGTTGTAATTAATTAATTTAATTTGACAAATAAATCCAACGTTTAGTAACCTTTCTTTGGTACTTATAAGTGATAGAAAATATCCATGAATTCTATGACCAAGTAAAATGACCCATCTTTCTCGATTCTTCCACATGCCAAAATCTTGCTAACTTTCCTTGGTTTTCATCAAAGTTTTAGTTCCAGTTCGTCGATGATTTAGTCTAAGTGCAAGACTAGATCATGTTCTCCATTGTATCCTTTAGACGCTCTTCCATCCCTAGCACTCAATGAGAGGGAGCGAATCTGTTTTAAGAAAAACGTGTTTTCACGTGCCTTGGAATTTCTTCTTCCTTGAATTCTTGTTGTCATTACAAATATCTCCTTATACACTTTTAACAACAATCTTAAAACAGATCTGATAGATTTGAAATGCCAAAGAAAATGCCGTCCGTAGACCTACTTATCATCTTGGAGAAAGTGTCAAAACTAAATCTTCGCAGAGAAACGAAAGGACGTGAAAATGGAAGATTATATTCTATTGTCGACTTGTCTGTCGATGTAATCGACTCGACGATTGGACGAAGATGAACCGAATGGCATGTTGACTGATGTCGACTACCTTGTCGAGTTTTTATTGGTCAACGATTGAGTCGACAAAACCTGGGCAGAAATATCTTTGGTTGGAATAAATTGACGATTGTATTTTTTTAATCCAGGAAAATAGAAGAAGGAAATGTGCACATATTTGGAATTTCTATCAGGGAGGATACTCTAAGGACATGAGTGGTGGAAGAATGGATCCATATATTCATGACACTAATTGAAGTAAGTCAATTTAAAGAAATCTTGCCATCTTTGAGAAAGTATGTTTATGATCTTTCTAGAATGTGTGATTATGATCATGATACTTAGTTGATTTCTATTGAATTTCACTTTTAAAGATCAAATGCGATTTGTGGATTAAATTAAGGAGACAAATGGATTACTTGTTCATATAATTTTATGGATAAGTAAGGCTGAAAATTTAAAGAGTAGAAATTCTTTGAAGGTGAATCAAGTATGTTTCATTCTTGTATGAATAAAAGGAAAAACTTGAGCCATTCGTGGCTATTCTTTGTTTGAAATGGAAATGCAGAAATATTAATGCATTAACGTTTGCATGATTAATTTTGTAAATGCATTTGTTAATTACTCGCACTTGAATTGAAAAAAAAAAGAAAAAAAAATATGTTTGTTTTAATGCATAAAATTTTAAGTGTTTAGAATTGATACTGGAAAAACGATGTTTGAAGGTTTTGATTGGGCTATATATTTGTACTTTATTAAAATTATATATATTTGCCCATGATGACTTGTGGTATGCTGAATAACACTTGGTCAACTTTATTTTGAAACAAACAACATTTACTATGACATTAAAGCAATGAGTAAATGATTAATTTGAAATTAAGTGCTATTACCAACTGCATGCATATATATGAATCATGAATTGAATCATAGTTAACTTGCGTGCATATATATGGTTCTATGTATGGGTTTTCTCTTATGCACCAACTGCATGCAATTAGGGCAATACATGTTCTATGTGAAAGAGCATAACTACATGTGCATGGAAGTGTTTTATATTTTGGTGAATCTGTTTTGGTTTACAAATGCTAAGTTTTGGAGGTTACTTAAAGACATGATTAATTGTAAAATCATGATGATTTGGTGTATTATCAAGCATGAAGAAATGCATAAAGTAAGATTCCAAAACGTGGTGCGTGCATGATATTTGAATCCCATGGAAATTTCTTCATTTGACATGAAAGATTTTCGAAAGAGCAATGATTCTCTATTTTGTGGGTGGATATTGATCCTTTGGTTCAGTTCAATTTGCGAAAAATGGACAAAATTATTAATTCTATGCGTGGAAAGGGATTAACATGGTGTTTCCCATTGAGTTATATCTATTGGATATAGAACTCTTAAAGATTTGTTCCCTATAAATAGAAATCGAGATTGAAAATCTATTCGGTAAAAGAATTTCGACATTGAGAAAGTGGTACAAGTGGTGAGTGAGGCACCAATAAGTGACTTCTTTGCACATCATAGTATTGACTATGAAGTGACTACCATGTATTTACACAAATCCAATTGGGATTATGGACCGAAATGTCACACGATAATGAGAAGATAAATGCGATTGTCTAACTTGGGTATAATCTCCCGAATGTGGGGGGAGTTTCTTGTCAAGTGATTACCTTGTTAAGGTATCTTGAAAGAAATAGCAACCACCCTATAAACACTTGCGAGTGTGGGGGTCTTGTATGAGTAATGCAATCGAACACTTGCGAGTGTTAAAGTATTTTGGTGGCGATACTTGCACCAAAGACAATAAAGATAAATCCTACTACGTTGGATTGAATCTTTATGAGTACATGATAGTACCATGTAATTGTTCTTTGTGTATAATTTGAAATTTTCAAATTTACAAAAGAACATTATGGTGTGATAAAATAATATGTAATTCTTTTGAAAGGGGAATGGTTCAAGTTGTTGAACCTAGATATGGTTAGTTAATTACAACTAAATTGAAATCATGTATAAATGATTTGAATCCCATATGTGGGAAATGAATCACGAGTTTATGTTAGTGGTTCTTGTGATAGATCTTTATGGAAAAGTCATAAAGAGTTTGTAGATTCGATTTTCAAGAATCATACTTGAGAGTAAGAGAATTCTCGACAAGTAGTTAAAGTAACTAAACATTGAGTTTGATTCTAGAGTTTCTAGAACAATATTAGATGGCACTCTTTGTTTATCCTAGTTATGTGGAAAGAGTACTACTTAAGTGGAATACGCAAGGATAATTGAAAGATTAATGCTTCTAACGATTTTCACTATACCAGATAAATGCTTATGGAGTAAGCAAATGAAGTGCATACACGAGTAATTAAAGACTAAGGCACTTGATTGCCATTGTAGAGTACTAAAGTGCTTACGATTTACTCGTGATGTTGAGTTGCATCATACTAGATATCCAGCGCTAGAAGGCTACTCAAATACAAATTGATATTGGATGTTGATGACTCAAAATGCACTATTGGCTAGTTATGTGAATGCTAGCCTAGACATATATGTCTTGAAGATCCCTAAACTAGATTATGATAGCCAAGTCCACTACATCCGAATTGTATATATCGGATAGTCGTGAGACAGAGGCCAAATGATATTGCTAGTTTTGAATAATATTTCAAAATAGGGATAATGTGCCACTAATCTATTTATCATAGATGTGGAATGACACATGGTCAATTGTATAATGATAATCCTAGACTTTGTTTTGTCATAGATATAGTATCATTATGCAATTGTTCTCAACTATAGATATCTTGTTTGACTACGTGAAGTCGAAAGATAACACCGGGGATCCACTAACCTGAGTGTTAAATAGAGAGATAGTTGCGAAAATGACAAAAGGAATGAGAAGCCTGTAAAGTATAAAAGTCTTTTGAAGGAAAACCCAACCTAGTTGACTGGAGATCCCAAGATCTAGGTTCAAAGGGACAACTTAATCTTAAGACTTAGTGTGGTCACTGTGGGGGTAACCTCAGCTCATTTCTGTCATGAAACAATGATAGAATGAATAAGGATAGCAAAGCTGTTGATTTAATGACTCTTAAGTGAGTAATATCATTTACTCTAGACTTGTGAAGTCACCTATGTAAGAGAGAAGTGGGGCCGCTTCAAAGGAGAATTATTAAGGCTCAGTTCTTTAGAAACTCTCGCAGAACCAGGACGTGTTCATGGCCAAAACGAACAAAACCATGAGAACGGAACTAAAAAAAAATGGTTCTTGTGTATTGTATGTTGGTTTCTTTATACAATACAGCTGGATAGTTCAAGGACATCGCGTCTACTGGAGAGCTAGTAAAGCAGACATGCATTACGAGGGGGGAGTTCAAAGGGTAACACCTACTTTTCCTTTGCAGGGATTCAGTTGATGAACATCAATACCTAGCTAGAAACAATTTCCATTCATGTGGGGGATTGTTGGAAATATAGTTATTTATAGGTGTGGATGAGAAATGTGTTTCTCATATAATTGGAATTAGAGTCTAAGCTAGTTGTTGCTTGACTCGTGCGTAGGTGTAACCTACGCACACAAATATCGAACTGTAATTTGAAACCTGATCAACCCGTGTCTTACAATCGGTTAGGAACTTCTAATGCAATTTTTAGAGAGG
The DNA here is from genome assembly GCA_949775105.1 of Oldenlandia corymbosa var. corymbosa. Taxonomy (NCBI): domain Eukaryota; kingdom Viridiplantae; phylum Streptophyta; class Magnoliopsida; order Gentianales; family Rubiaceae; genus Oldenlandia; species Oldenlandia corymbosa. The sequence goes on from OX459123.1 coordinate 8,127,479, forward strand.
TTATGACCGGCATTAAAAGGGTCATTATTCTCATCAGTTTTTTTTTTCACGAATTGGTGAATAATGAGAATAATAAGTTGACCATTTTTATGACGTTTAATGTGGATTAAATTTGTTGTAATTAATTAATTTAATTTGACAAATAAATCCAACGGTTTAGTAACCTTTCTTTGGTACCTATAAGTGATAGAAAATATCCATGAATTCTATGACCAAGTAAAATGACCCATCTTTCTCGATTCTTCCACATGCCAAAATCCTCCTAACCTTCCTTGGTGTTCATCAAAGTTTTAGTTCTAGTTCGTCGATGATTTAGTCTAAGTGCAAGACTAGATCATGTTCTCAGTTGTATCCTGGGAAATAGATGCTCTTCCATCCTCTAGCACTCCATGAGAGGGAGCGAATCTATTTTAAGGAAAACGTGTTTTCACGTGCCTCAGAATTCTTCTTCCTTAAATTCTTGTTGTCATTACAAATATCTCCCTATACACTTTTAACAACATAGATTTTATATCATCTTTTCTTCAATCGTCACATTTTGTTTGTAATTTAATTGTGGAATTGAGCTACTGAGTATAAAACAGAACCAGTGAAAAAGGAGAAAATGGATTACCTTTTCATTTGGCACTACTTAACAACCATCATCTACCATTATCTTTTTCTTCTTTTTTTTTTGTTTTTTTGAAAAGGATCTACCATTATTTACTATACTGCTTCAAGAACACCATTATCTATTATGTGCATCAAGACAGTTTTCAACCTGGAATAGAATTGCAAAATGGTTTGGAACCAGAAGAAGTCAATTGCCATTTTATTTGATTATTTGAAATTCAAGGGAGAAAGTACACTAAACGATGTGCCCAATGAATAAATGAAAAAATAAAAATTTCTCATGAATCAAATTTAAGCAGACCAGATGACTAAAATTAGATTAATCAATTTGTAATTCTGCAATACCAAATGCATATTATAATTTATGAGCCACCAGAAACACATATTACCAACATGGGCAATTTTTTCCTCCTTTTTTTTTTTTGACAAAGGGAAAATAAGATCATAGTAAGGGGAAAAAAATCCTGAACAAACATCATCGATTCTCAAAAAACAAGGCCAATTATGTCAGCAGAACCAAAGCAATAGTGACCAACGTGATGAATGTCTGCCTTTGCATCGACCTCACGAACGTTTGTCTCTGCTTTCAACATAAGGATAATCAAAGGTATAATATCAATTCTTATTTGTTGTAGTCGAGTTACTAATGAATTCCATACAAACATGATCACTTTGAGGTAAGGAAATGAATTTTGTAAAGCATGATAAATATCCTCCTTGTTCTGGTCTGTTTTGCTGAGTTACACAGGAGGATTGTACAGTTCTTCTTTTCTGTTTTGTACAGTTTTAGTTTTTTGGATAGATTTGCCCTTGTTTGTTGTATTGATTGTAAGTTAAGTAGAAGGGATATAAAGTCTTGGTACATGACGTAGTTAGATTAGTTAGATTAGATCAAGTTAATACGGTCAATGATTAGCTAGGTATAAATACTATAGTCTTGTACAGATTATGAAGTGAACTTCATTTTACAGTAATCAAGTTTCTGAAATTCCCACTTCATGTTCTTGACTCTCAAATACTCAAACCCTAGTTTGCCATGTTAGATGGTAGCAGAGCAGGTCTTATCCTGCTCCGACAGCCATAGAATCCAGCTTAGAAAGAAAGATTTTTAGTTGAAGGCGACGACAAGCTCTGATCGAAAAGAATGGCGACAGAGAACGGCGATCGCTCCGGCGAACAGCTTCATCTTCGCACTGATGGTGAAATCCATACTTTTGGAGGCTATGTACATCCTCTGATACTGCGTCCTTCTGATAATTCTGCGCATGCTCTTATTAATTTTCAGTTGAATGAGTCGAATTTCATTTCTTGGAATCGAGTTGTAAGAAGAGCCTTAGCTACAAAAAATAAGCTATGTTTTATCACCATTCATATCCAAGGGAAATTGATCCATGTTTTGAGCAGGAACAATGGATTCGAGTTGACGAAACTGTAATTTCTTGGATCTTGAATGTAATTTCTCCAAATCTTGTAGAGAATTTTACTCTTGCATAAACAACTCAAGAACTCTGGGATGAATTGAAAGAAAGGCATGACACTCGTAATGGTCCATAGATATACCGATTAAGGAGAGAGATATGCACAATTGCTCAAGGGAACATGACGGTGGCGAGCTACTATTCAAAGCTTAAGAGACTATGGGATGAGTTGTTACATTTTGATCCAGTTGAAGAGTGCATTTGTGGTGGATGCACCTGTGGTGGCTGTATATGCACATTCAGAAAGGAAGTTACCAAAGATGGAAAGAATAGGCTATATCGGTTCTTGACAGGACTTAGTGATACTTACAATGATGTAAGGAATCACATTCTAATAATGGAGCCTTTGCTTGAGGTTACTTAGCTTGTATAGCTCTGTAGGTTCTTCTGATCAGAGTGCTATGTATACAAGACAGATCAAAGCTGCTGATCAACAACAAATCCAGCAAAATCAACTCCATATCAATCCAACAAATCCAGGATAAGACCTGCTCTGCTACCATCTAACATGGCAAACTAGGGTTTGAGTATTTGAGAGTCAAGAACATGAAGTGGGAATTTCAGAAACTTGATTACTGTAAAATGAAGTTCACTTCATAATCTGTTCAAGACTATAGTATTTATACCTAGCTAATCATTGACCGTATTAACTTGGTCTAATCTAACTAATCTAACTACCTCATGTACCAAGACTGTACATCCCTTCTACTTAACTTACAATCAATACAACAAACAAGGGCAAATCTATCCAAAAAACTAAAACTGTACAAAACAGAAAAGAAGAACTGTACAATCCTCCTGTGTAACTCAGCAAAACAGACCAGATCAAGGATGATATTTATCATGCTTTACAAAATTCATTTCCTTTAACCTCAAAGTGATCATGTTTGTATGGAATTCATAAGTAACTCGACTACAACAAATAAGAATTGATATTATACCTTTGATTATCCTTATGTTGAAAGCAGAGACAAACGTTCGTGAGGGCGATGCAAAGGCAGACGTTCATCACGTTGGTCACTATTGGTTTGGTTCTGCTGACACAATTGGCATCTTTGAATAAATCCTTTAGAATTTGTGGATGAATTGGATTATTGCTGGACATGGAATTCAAGATTCTAAATAAGTCTAGATAGTGAAAGGTTTTGGATTGGAATAAATTATTTTGCTTTTAAAAATTTAATAAATGTCTTATCCAATCAACTCTTTTAACAACTTGATTATATCATTGGATAACTAATCTCTTGATAGAAACATGAGTAGGATATGGTAACATAGTAATAATAGTAATACGTGAATTTTTTTACGATCTTTTAAAATTGTGGCACCTGTTACTGAAAATTTTTCAATTGTACCAAAAGGCTCAATTCATCCCAAAATCCTCCTCTTTTAATATATAAGGATTCGATCATAGCTTGCGTATTCTACTCAAAAGTTGGTAGAACATAGTTTTGTTTTTGTTTAAAATTTGAAAGGTGACTAAAATGTTTTAGAAAAAATTAATATTCCCTCATTTACAAAATGATTGTTCATTTTAATTTTTTTTTTTTACAAATTTGTACTAAAAACAAAAAATCAAAGTACACAATTGTTTTGAAATACAATGAGTATGTTGTATAGATTTTTTAAAATTAAAATAACATTATTAACACCATTATCGGTCCAACGGCCACGAGGGATGGTGAATTAAGATTAACTAAAATCACTTTTTTTCATTAATTTTAAAATGTAAATTATAAATTTGCATAAATAGTGCAATTTTTTTGTCTCCATATTCAGGCATAAAAGATCAAACCATTCCCCCAGAAATAGATGACTGCCACCGTGCTTATATTAATATCTATGGCTGCCCAAATATACAGTCTACTGATGTATATCTCTTTATTTATTTTTTAAATGATTTGTAAATTCTTGAATATATTGTTAGTATGTTCATTACAAAGTCGAACATCTACGTATTACAAATGAAGATGATTCTGGATATATTCCCTTCCTTCAGAAATAGATGTTGGAGGAAAAATAAATATTCCACAATCTTGGCACTGTTACCAAAAAGCAAATATAGTAAAAGCTGTTCAAGAATTCTTTGTTTCAGGTAGCATGCTAAAGCAAGTAAATGTAGTAGTGTTGGCACTCTTACCTTAAAAAGATGCTCCACAAAATGCAGGGAAATTGATAGCCGTCCTACTTTTCCTTAGCTGCAGAATCTCATCATTGCCTTCCTTCTTAGTCTTCTTCTCCGGTGCCTCTCTCTGATTTCAGCCACCAATTTCTCTTTTCTTATTTCTTTAATCCTTCAGCCACCAACAAAATCAATAGCAGCAGGAACATCAGCCTCAACAGCATGCATCAATTGGTTCCTTCTCTTTCCTTCTACTGTAGCCCCCAAATTAGCCTCCAATCTTCTGCACCTCTTCTATCTTAGTCAAGATAAGCTGCAACAGTAGCAATTCCTAGCATCAACATAATCAGCCTCTTCCTTGATTCCTGCTTCTTTGTTTATTAGAAACAGCAGCAGAGTTGCTGAGATTGAGCTTTATATTCTTTCTCTTTCTTTTCTTCCACTTGCAGAGAACAACATCTTATGATGACAGAGCAGCAGTCTCCCTTCATCAGCAGCCATTCTTTCTTTCTTTTTTGATTGATTTAGATCAGCAGCAGTGGTAGAAACAGCAGCAGAGCTTCAACTTGCTGCAACTTCTTCTTCTTTCTGTTGGCTTCCACTTGTAAGGTTCACCAACTTGTGATGATGCTGCAACCATTCTTCCTTCATCAGCAAGAATTCATCCTCTGCTTCCTCTTCAATTGATCAATTCCAGCCTTGATTTTCAGCAGCTTCATTTCCAGTCCATATTTATGCTCTTTTTCACCTCTTGGCCTCAGATTTTTAGCAAATTCCACTTTGGCCCTCTGGTCACCTTGAAATGTAAAATTAACCTAAAAGTAAACTAATTCTACTTAATTGACATTAATTTATAAGTAAAAATGAATAAGAATTTCTTGCTAAAAGTGGTTAAATTTAAATGTTATAACTACCTTATGAACTCATACAAAGATCATAAACACAAAATCTAAATAACTTTTCGGATTGAACAATCAAATCACAAAAGATTGAACCCTTCAATATAATCGAACAATCACCCATATAATTGACGACACATGCTATGAGCAAATTACTCACTCAACTACAAACAAACCATCGAATATACTACTGAATTGGATAGAACACATAACCAAAACAACAAACTTACAAAACATATAATTCATCATGCTATTTCCAAGGAAACTCATCTATACCAATAGATAAACCAACAAAGTTTCCTACGATCTAAAGTCACAAAAACTCGAAAAAAAGCAATCAAACATGCTAAACCAATCAGCTATCATAACAAAAGATAATAAGAATATTAGTTTTTAAAACAATTAAATCATGCAAAAACTCAACATGATAAAACGGTTTACTCTTAGACCAAGTCCCGTTAGGCCAAGAGAAAGAAAGAATTGACTAACTGTCCAACTCCTCCCAAACAACGAGAAACGCTCATTGTAACAAAAACTACAAAGGTTTATTAAATTCACTAGAATTTTTATTGTTCCATCTTGACACACATTGAAGAGAATTCGGCCACCTGTTCATAGGCAAGCATTCTTGCTCTCTAAGACTTAAAACCTAAACTTAAGGCTAATGAAAAAGGTCACTTACCTTTTCATCTACTCGATCCAATACACAGAAAGGGAAGACGTTACCAATTTTGACTCAAACTCTAACTTAACTTAACCATTAAGCAAAATAATTAACTTTACTTCTTTTAATGACAAAAGACTTAAATACCCTTAATAAAATACCTTCCTAGAGCTGAACTAATAAGCTCAATTAACTCTCATGGTAAATTAATTTATATAACTCTAGGAAAATAGAATTTTATCTATTTACAGAATCAATAATAATTTAAATAAATATTTAAATACTTCCCGCGTAGCTCTTCCTCTTCTTTTGGCATGCACGGGTCCATTCAAAATCTTCAAGCTCCAATGATGTCTTCTGCACAATCTGTATCTTCAATGTCTTCATGATATTTATTCTTTGGAACAAACTTACTAGGATCAATCTCAACAACATCACTTGAATCATCCCAATTTTCAGCAAAATCATTGGACTCTTTTGACACTTGATCTTGATGATTAAATGATTCTTCTTCCCCATTGTTGTATTAGAAGGTTGAGGTGAAAATTCCTTCATTGAAGGTCTTCTCCTCATAGCACACTTTCTTCTAGACTTGAAAGGAAACAATCTTATTCCACCAAATGATAAGAACACCTTTTGCTCCTTCATTAGAATAGAACTTTGATGTGAAGCTCCATGATTCTCATCATCTTTCCCTTCTTGAAAAGGATTCGTCCTTGAATCACGAAATTCACTAGTACCTACAAAATGAACAAACGATAAATATTGGTTAGCGTTGAGTGTTCCTCCTACATCACCACTCGATAAATGTACCCTTCTCCAATGAACCATCCTTTTTATTAATTAGTATATTATTCACTTTGTAAATTTCTTTTTCAAGCTCTCGTCTCCTAAGCATGATGCTTTCACTCTCCCAATGTGATAATGATCTCAACTCAACTCTCTTGTTCTCATTATCAAGATATGAAAGCAAATTCAATACTCCAACTTAGACCATTCCCATTTTCTAATCCACGGTATACCCAAAATAACATCACACGCCATCATAGGTACTACATATCTAGCAACTCCGACGTAACAACCTCTCCAAACGAAGATCCAATCTTGCATTTTGAGTAACACTAATTTCCATTCCACCATGCAACCAACGCAGCTTGTATGGTTCATTTAAGTCACTAACTCTCACGTGATTAACTTTAACAAATGCCTCACTAATGCAACTGACACTACTCCCTCCATCAATAGCAACGATCAAATTGTCAACCCATCTAACCGCGCCCTATGCCTGAAAGATATGATCCACATTTGACTCAACACTATGATGAGTATAACACATTGTAACTCCTTGCTCCCTCAAGGACTCCAAACCTTTCTTCATAATAGCCTTATTACGATGCCCTTCCAACCTTACGCCATTCGTAAAGCACTATACAAATGCACTTTATCTATGATAAAAGTTTCATTCTTGTACCAAGCATTTGCCATTAAAAAATCTAGTGGTTAACACATCATTAAGAAATCGCTTAACATAGTGCAAAGGATAATACAAGCAAAGTTGCGGCACAGAAACAACATCAACAAACTATGAACATTACACTGAAAATCTTACCATTTGTATGAGTAGATAGATTATTTTCTTTTAAAATAATTTTTTTACTATTAACAAATACAATTTAAATTAATAGGGTCAGAATAATTATGGTCTAGTCAACAGCATGGTTCAGTATAGTTTGACCGTGATTAATATTAGTAACAAGCATTAGATTAAATAGGGTATTATAAGATTAAAAAACACCGTATCACATCTGATAAATAGCATTTGCTACTGGTAAACTAAGAATCCGGTGGCATTGTACTCAACGGCTTTCAAATTGTCCCAACGTGGAAAGGAAATTTCACTTGGTCCAGCACTCCAGCTTCTTCGTCCTTTGGGCTTATAATACAACGAGGACTAGGGAGATGAGATGATTTGCCGCCATTTAAGATTAAACCCATTTTGCATCAGCTGCTTAAGTATAGTCGGTGGGTATTTCCTCGGCTTCCCCGCGGCTAAATTTTGCTCCACAGGTAAGTTACAAGCAGATAATCCCATCTTTTTCTTATGGTTCTTCCTGGGTCGAAGTTCGATTGGAAGCATTTTAATACTCAAATTCAGTAACTTACGCGCAACTGTATGATGCGTTGTAGTGAAATACGTGTTTAATTATTTTGAAATTTCAATTTTCTACAATTTGTGGGATAATCTTGTCTGCAGGAGATGCTAGATCACCTGACTGGATTGTTTTTTTTTTTTTGTTTTTTTTTATTTTTTTATTTAATTAGTTTATGTTTTTAGTGCAATCTGGTTCAAGGTTAAAGTGTAGAGTCGATAGTTTATCGTCACTGCGTGACCAATTTTTTAGGATATTGCAAATTGGCTAGGATTTGTCAGTGGAAAAAAGCATTTTGATCAACTAATAATACTAGCTTCTGCTTGTCATGCATTTATGTAATCTTCTGTCTAATTTACCTTGATAAGGGTAAAGGGTTTTGTTTTGGATGATTGTGGTGGGCGTGTAGTGCTGCACTAAGTTACAAAACCTACCTTTTTGTTTATATTTATAGATATCACAAATTGATTTACATTGGGCACTTGATTGGATCAATGGAAGTGGAGGAGTTTTTAGTCCTTTCCTTTGGGTGTACAAAATTTTTGAGTCCTCTAATGGAAAATCAATATTTCTGTATCCCAGTCCTTCACATCGCGATAGAATGAACATCTTAAAGGCTTTCATACAGGGCAAAGAAATTATGTTTTGAGAATGTGAATGACCAAAATTGTTCATTTCCATTTTGAGGGAACTTAAAAGCTTGTTTTCAGCATACTCTGCTGGTATTGTTCGATGAAAAATGATAGAACGATTTTGTTTCCCCGGGAATATAACTTATTCTATCCACTGTGATCACCTCTTTTGTTAACATTTGTATGAAAGGAAAGCAAAAGGCCCAAATCTTGTTTGGATTATTTGTAGTTAAAAGGAGGAGGAAAGTGAAAGGGAATCAGCTTTAGTAATCTTAGCAAATCTTAAGGAAGATATGCTATAACTTATCACAAGTTAAAAACCTGTAAACTATGACTGCTAAGAGCAATGGTAAATCCTAAGCAGTCCAGCTATGAAAGCACTGCAGAAATTTCTTGATAATATCAATTACAGTTGCTGCTAAGATAGGCTTCTCGGGCTGTTAGAAAACCTAGTTACTTAGCTGCTAAACCAAAGTTATCACCTTTTGACAAAGACTGGGCTTGGATTACTTCGGCTTTTCTTGGTGAACTTTTTCGTATAGGTTCATAACATGCATCACCTTCCGTCCAAATATGTGACAGGACTAATGATGCTTGTCATTAATCTGATTTCTAAAATCATCAATGTATTAACACTTGAGAATTCAGTTTTCATTAAATCAGTGTGTCACTTGCTTATGTTTTTGTGTGAAGTAGGAGAAAGAGTATCATGAAAATAAGGAACAAAAAATACAATAATGGGCATTAATCTCTGTGGGCAGCACTTGTATATATAGCATTGGAGCTGCAGAATCTGAAATTTGCATTTACCTATATTATGTAGGTTCGTATTCTTTATGTCTATCATGTTTTAGTCATTAATCTATTTATGAAGCTAGTTATCTAGTTCTATTAGAAATAATCAGGAATCCGTTTGAGAATAGCTCAGAAAATTGCGAAAAAGTATAGAGAAAGGAAAGTTTGGAAACAAATGAAAATGTAATTTGAAATGGAGGAAATATGACTAGTTAGCAAACGAGATAAAAGGATGAATTCTCCAATGGATTGAAGAGCCCAGCCAAAGTGATCATACCTCTTCTTCAGGATCAGCAGTTTACAGCAGGTTGGGTGGGTGCGGGTGGGGTGGTTAGTCTAGGGATGGGATATAGTAGAGCTACTGTTGTTAATTGTCATTATAGATTGTGATGGGGTTTTGCTGGGTTGAACTGGGAAGGATGATCCGCTTCGCTTATTAATTTTTTTCTTTTTCCTCCTTATTTTTGGCTTTTCTCTTTTCAATTTCTGCTGTACTTTTTTTTCACTATTCTCTTAGCTATTTTCAAATGGGTTCCTGATTGTTTTTAATAGAATTAGCTGTAAAGAGCCCATCTTCTAATGTTGTTCCTGTTGAAGTTGTGATCATTTTTTAGAAGATTGATTAAATTATTTGCATTATTCTGTACGGATGCTAGTTTTACGAGTTTATTTCTTAAATTACTTCATTTCTCTGGAGAAATGGTCATTTAATCTTACACTCTATGCTCTGAATAATGGATGTCAAAATGTTTTCTCTTAAAGATACCTTCTCTCATAACGGATTTCTGTGTTTCAGATTTCCGGAGGAACCCGATAGAGTTGCAGTGTGATGAACGCTTTGCTTCGTGCATATTTTTCGGCTTTATTACCGAGGGCTAGCAGTATAGTTGTAAGGGGTGTATATTGTGGACATTCTGCAGCACCCTCATGGAAAACGAATTTTCAATATGTAGATAATAGTGCTACCAATTCGAAATTTAGGTTCACAGGAATTTGCTGCCAGTGCTCTTCCACTAAGAATTCTAATAAAAAGAAACCGTCTAAAGCAAAGCCAACGCCGGTGATGAAGGACGATAAAGAAGCATTCTTTGTAGTTAGGAAAGGGGATATTGTTGGTGTATACAAGAGTTTGAGTGATTGTCAGGCTCAAGTTGGGAACTCGGTAACCACTTTGTTTACCCCCGTTCTCTCTTTCTGATGATTGATATGTCCCCCTTTTCTTGGTATTTATGGTTTTTCTTCTTAAATCGTTTACTAATGATGGTTTAACCTTTTCTTGTACTCCCTCCGGTCCTTAATAAAAGGCATTTTAATTTTGTCCTAGGTTTCACCTAGTATGCATTTTCGATTGATGAAAAAACCTTAAAAATATATTTTTACATTCGTTGTATTCTCTTCATTGTTAGAAAATATTTTTAAGGTTTTTTCATCAATTAAAAATATGTACTAGGTGAAACTTAGGACAAATCAAAATACCTTATATTAAGGACCGGAGGGAGTATTTTATATGATGGATCATATGAGAAATCAATTTGAGTAACTTTTAGTAGTCAAATTATTTGCTGTGCAATTTTTTAGCATGCTGTTTTTAAATATTTCTTTTCCTTATCTGTTTTTTTGCCTAATCTTTGATGTTTCCATAGAATGTTTTATTCCAAGCTTCTAACTTGCTTTATTTTGAAGTTTACTGGGTTTTGTTTTAAGTGCATCCTCTTGAAAAAGGCCATCTCCTGCCTTAGATTAGGCTTTTTGTTTGTGCCAAGGATGTTAGATATATGGATTGGACCTTTTTTTTCCGGCATTTTGTTGGTTGACAATCCTAAAAACCTTAATGCGCTTTCCCCTCATTATAATTTTAAATGCATGGGGTGAGCTATTAAAAGATGTCCTCTTTCATTTCCTTGAAGATATGTGACCCTCCCGTCAGTGTATTTAAAGGTCATGCTATGCGCAAGGATGCAGAGAAACATCTTCAGTCCTGTGGCCTTAAGAATGCTCTTTATACTGTGAAGGCTGAAGATCTGATGGAAGGTATTTTTGGCACTCTTATGCCTTGCCCATATCAGGTGAGATGAGATATCATACATTGTTTGATTCACTTTGATGTTGCTCAACTTACTAATAACTGATCGGTTGCTGAGATGAGAAAATTCGAAATTTCTGAAACTTTGAAAAATCTTTATTGTGTTTTAGTTACCTGTTCCAAGAAAGGAAATTATTTATATGAATGGTTTAATACAACATCCCAATGATCAGCCATGAGAGTTATTTAGGTTACTACATCATAGGGGTTTAAGTATGCTGTTAAGCTGCAATGATGGTCATTTCTTTCTCGAGGTCCTCTCGATTTTAGGATTTGGCAGATGTAGTCTTTAAAAGTGAAAGGAACAACTAACGTAATTTCAAAATTGTTCACTAGTTTATCTACCGTAAGTTATACATTCCATGTGAGATCAAGTACTGCCACAATGAATATGTATAAGCTTATAAACGTGTAGATACCAATGGGAAAAGGGTTCAAAATACCCTCTAGTTTGGTGTTTAATATAGTGGGATGTATTGCTTTCTTTTGGTTCAATCCAATTTGCCTTCATCAAGATTCTAGTAAGGTGTCAAGGGACTGGCGTTCAAAGCTTTTTCTTTTTTGTTTCGATTTCTCTCTTTGCTCTTTTAGTTGACAGAAATTCACAAGGTAAAGTTTGATGAATTTCTTGCAACTGCAGTTATTGTTAAATTTTAAGGCTTCTTGGCCTGATGGTCCATGAGTTAGCATTGGGCTTAATTGGTTTTCCAAGGTAAAATTTGAGGCATGATTGGAAGGAATAGCTGATTGTGTGGGTTGCCTTGTAAATTAATGATACTTATCTAGCTTAACTAGTTAGCTCCAAAGTTTGATCAATTTCTGGCTAAGATCTTATTTTCTTGCAGCTCCCTTCTTCTGTGGGTGAAACTTCTACTGAAATTGTGTCAAGGAAGAGGTCACATGAAGCATTGGGGTATGCTTCTGGGGTAAGTAGAGCTATTGATTAAGTGCTGAATTTTTATTATGTTTATGATTGACAAAATTTTTTTGACAATTATTTAATTAGATTGTATTTTCTAAATTATGTTGTTTCAAGATATAGGGTGAACTTCATGAACTTATTAGGTATTAGGGTTTACCGCCAGATTTTACTGGCAGTTATTTCCAACTTTGTGGTTGTTGCTTTACATCTACTTGCTATCAGCGTTCTTGCACTGTGGAATTCGACGGTGCTTCAAAAGGGAATCCTGGCCAAGCAGGTGCCGGAGTTGTGTTACGAGCTGATGATGGAAGCTTGGTAAACACGTTGCCAACTTTGGTTTTTGTCTCTTTTTGTTGAATTCTCATGTCATATAACCTTTGCATGTTACAGGCCATGAAGTTACGGGAAGGTTTAGGAACAGCTACCTGTAATGCTGCTGAATATCGAGCTATAATTTTAGGGTTAAGATATGCACTTGAGAAAGGGTTCACTAACATTCGTGTTCAAGGTGATTCAAAGCTTGTCTGCATGCAGGTTTGTTAATGCATAGGCATCTTTTTGGACATGTGATTCTTATCTTTTTGACCTGATTTAAACCATTATTTGAACCATTGTTGAAAGGAAAATAACCAATATTGCTCTCTTTCTTTCCTCTTATTTACAAAATCTTTTTAATTTGACTAGCAATCCCTCCACCCCACCCCCCATGTTCTGCATGTATGCCCTATCATTGTGTAGGATTCCATAGAATGGACTCTCAATTTTGTTTTATTAAGATTGCCAGCACACATTTTGGCATTCATTACAATGTACTATATTTTGGCATGTCTTTTGGTTTATTTTCTTCTCGAGAGCATTAAGATGATCAGTTTTATTTTACTTGTGGCATATTGATTTCAGAAAACATGCATGTACATTTATGCATTTTGCATTTTCTGCAGCACAAGGTTTACATTTCAACTTTGTCAAACAGATTCAGGGTTTGTGGAAGGTGAAAAACCAGAATATTTCCCTGTTGTATGAGGAAGCAAATAAGTTGAAGGACCAATTTTCGTCATTTCAGATCATTCATGTGCTGAGGGTAAGTCCACTAAATTTACAAGGATTCCTTTTCTTTCTGTTGAGCATCCTACCCTGTCAAACTTACCTTAATTTTGCCCAAAAGATTGGTTTTTTTGTCTGTTGCTGAAGTTGAGAGTATTAGAAGTTACATGTCTGATTAGGGGTTTTTATCCCTGTATCTTTCTGCTTCTATGAAGAATGCTATTTTTCTTTTTTTTTAAACCATCCTAGTGGAACCCACATTCTCCGAACGGGATTCGATCCCTCGACCCTTCAGTTAGAGTCTTATTACTAGGTTAAGACCTCATTCCCTGAATGGTATTTCATATTATCTTGCTCTGATGGAAGTATGCTCTATGCTTCTTGAAGGACTTAAACTCCGAGGCTGATCAACAGGCAAATTTGGCCGTGAATCTTGCCGGTAAGTAGTTCCCCCCCTCATTGTGCCCCCTCATTGTGAATGCATCTCGCATAGTTGTTGATTTTTGCCAAGTTTTGATTCGATTCCACTGTTATTGCAGTTGGTCAAGTTCAGGAGGAAATCGACAAGTAAATTATAGTTTAGCCAAGAAACTACAGAACTCCATTAGTATGGTAAATATATGACATTTTTGGGGGAAGTTCATATTGGAAGATTTGACTGCTCAATCCTGACTGCTTATTCCTGAAGTGTTCCAATTTATCATATTTCAAGTTTAGATTAGGGTAGTGAAGGTTGGCCATTATTTTAACTAGGGTTCATCACTGTATCAACTTGTAAATTGTAGTTCAAGGATGTACATTTGCCAGGGTGAAAAAGAGCAGTTGTTTATTTATTTATGTTTGTCCTTAGGGAAGGATCCATCGAAGTTGCTTTTCGGAAGCAGACTGAAATCTCTTCCAAGTTTCATCCGCAAGAACAATCAAGTTTGTTTGGAAAAATGATTGTACGATTGACCATTGGAACTTAATATAGGGAATTCTTTTGGCCCACTGGCAAAGAGAATCTTTTTTCTTTTTTCAGAAAAAAGAAATATCTACATCAATAAAATTTAGTTCTTCTTTTTCCATACTTTAATTTATGAGTTGACAATGAAAAATATAAAGTAAGGTAGTAGTATAACGTAAAAATATACCATAACTCATTACTTTTCATAGCGCATTCAGTACACTGGAAAGGAGGAAATGGATATATTGTAATCTTATTACCATTACGATAGACAGTAAAAAAAATATAAAATAACATATTGTAATTTTACCGTTATGATATTCAATAAAGAGAACAAAAGGAATAGTATGCCTAACATTATATAATAATCCAATTTCAAAAAAAAAAAAACATTATGTAATAATGGGATTGAAGTAATGTTGTACATTTAACAATATCTTATCCGTAATTAAATAAAAACTTCAAAAACTTTTTGCACTATCCAAAAAAAATCCCGCCCCATTTTCCCTCTTTTTTTTTTTTCGTTTACCTCCATATTTTTTAAAAAATAATCTCCTTTATACATGGGCATTCTAAAATTCGTATTTCAACTTCTTCTTAAAAAAGAAAAAAACAAAAATTATTTTCCCTTTGTAGATTAACAAAAGAATTCTTAGACAAAAGTGTGATATAAATTATTCTATAGAGGTAGTCATTCAAATCCAAAAATTATTTTCTTTTTACGAAAAAAATAAAGACTTCTTCTCACCTATCGTCAGCTATATTTTGATGTTATATTCTCTACCTTCCGAATAATTTCTTGTCCTGCGTTAATAAAATATTTTGAGATTTTTTGATGGCATAATTTATCACCTAACATTGAATCGGTTTTTGTTTATTTAACTTGAAGAAACCAAAATTCATGGATACATTTATTAAAAACTTTGATATGCGTAATTGTGTTTTTTCTTATAAAGAGATTCATGAAATAAATGTTGCTCATGTAGATTTTTTTTTTAAAGGAAATTTTGGTTCTTATGAAAATTTTAAGTTGACTGAAAAATTTATTTTCTTTTCTGATTTCCATTTTATATTGAGAAAAAAAAACATTGTAATAAGAAAATGATTATGATTTTTAATATTTTTAAATATTGTAAAAGTAAAGAGAATCCAAAATTTCTTTAATGAATTGACTTTTCTTGATTAGGAATGAGATTAGTGTTCAACCATTTCCTTTGAGTGTACTAAACACAACCTAAGCATTTAATTTTATATGCATTCTCGACTTTGACTACTTAATTGAATGTGCTACATCTATCTACAAGACTCATTTTTAATATTTCCTACCTAGTTCACATTGAGTTTTGCAATTTGTATTAATCTATAGCATAAAGGTAAAAGTTTTGATGAGCACAAAATTTTTTTAAAATATGATTGGTTGGACAGTTTATTCCTCAAATATGATTGGCCGAAAGGTTTTATTCCTTACATCACTTTTTTAATTAGGGACGAGAAAGTAATTTCGTAAATGGCCGTTTTTAAAATCTTTTTTCCCATTCTTTTTTTTTGACAAACCCACCATCGACAAAACGACGTCGTGTTCATGAAGCTCACCAACATTATATATGAGCGTATAGAATATGCGGTGAACTTCTCCAGCATTAGTATCTCGCCGGTTTACAGTGACCTTCCCCCGCCGCTCTCTCTCTCCTTCCGCCGCTAGCTACTGTGCCATCGCCGCCTGTACGCTCCTCGCAAAGTGCTCACCACAAATATGGGAAAATCACCATGTTCCAAAGTGCGTGCCTTGAAACCAATTTCAACTGAACGACGATGGGGAAGGGGTAGCATAGCGGCTCACTTGCTTCCACCGTTCGCTGGAGTCTCGCGTTTATCGATTCATTGAGGTAGATAAGCTCCTCCTACTACACTGGTTTTATTTAAAATTGATGTAAATAGTAGTTATCCGCTCCTTCAAGTTTTCTAATTTTTATTTGGCCATGGCTGTTGCTGGTTGTTGATTTTTATTATTATTATTATTATTATTTTTTTCTTGGTGATTGTTGGTTCTTGATTTAGTGTTGGACCGAAGAAATAGTAATTTATTTGGTGGGTGATTGATTGGTTTTGGCTGGTTCTGGTTGTCGGGATTGTTTATTATTTCTAGTTTATTTGATCATAATGTCAAGGCAGTTCTTAGGATTGATTGCAAGACTTTCATGTTGCTCATGATACGATTTTGCCATTCTAATTCCTTATTAATTTGCTTTGAATTTTTTAATCGAAACGATGTAGCTGTTTTAGGTGTTAGTGTTTTAGGGAAGTGGAGTAGGAGACGATGAGTTTTTTGGTAAATCACAAAGTCAAGGTTGCTTTAGTTTGCGAAGTTTCCGTAAAGGGTGTAGCTTTGGTTGCTCTTCTCAGGACAAAGATTTTTGGTTTGGGCATTTTTCGTGCTCTGCTCTTCTGCTTTTTTCTCGCAGTTTTTGGCTTCACTATGTTGCATAGTAAGAGTGAGGAGGTTGTTTTTACATGTTCTTTTGCACATAAACTCGCTATCATGCAAATAGCCAAAGCATTTAGTTTAATAAAGTGTATGTAACTTTTTGTCGCTTGCTAAATTCGGTGACTTTCAGAGTCAGTTAGTTTAACATGGACTTTTAATGTCAAGTCCACAACACAATACTTAAGTGGTTCATATTTTATGAATTACATTTAAGCGTAACAATATTTGTTGCTTTTTTAATACAGTCAGCTCCGATCGTCAACGAAGGAAATTTCTCCGCCGCAAGATGTCTTTGGAAAAGTTAATATATGTTACATTGTTTGATGATCAAGTCACGAAGCCACCAACGAGAAGACCACGTCAACAACGTAATGGATTTTTCAGAAGAACTTTTCTTTTATTCGTGAAATATATATGTTCTCCCTTTGTGGAAACAGTAAGGAGAGATCTGGTTCTTGTTGCGTGCGAGTCAAAGGTCACCACTTTACCATGCTTCGGTTCTGTATCTTCTTCATCCATTTGGCTTTTTGTTTCAAGTTATGCCTTGTTTCAGTTTCTTCTGGGACTGTTTTGCTTGTTTCTTGATTGCTTTCTATTTACTTCCTCTACCATGAAGGCATGCATCTCTCATACGAAGGAGAGATGGAGGGGGTCTCTAAAAATGCAGATCATGTGGTTTGACCATTTACTGGTATGTCAGAATGTCATGTTTGGTGTTGTTTGGATCTCTAAGAATGTAGAGAGTTGTGAATTTTATGTTGTGGATCTTGGAATATTGTGTATTTGCGGACAATCAACATACATGTACACTGTGAATGAAAGGTTCTTCGACTAGGATAGTCGGATCTTGGATAACAAGAAGCACTGCAGCTATTAACCTTAACTGTTGGATGTTTGTTTGTCTTATTTTCTTGCTGCCAATGTCCAACAGTATGCTTCTTTTCTGTTTTTTGAAATACTCATCCTTCACCAGGCTGCTGCTTCCTGTAACTTGAATATTAAACATGATAAAATACACCCGTGTATGTATGAGAATGGTAAAGGGGAGGCAAACTGGTAGCTCGGTCGAAAGTTGATTTGAACAACCCTTACCATCATGAGATGACATATGTGGACTCCAATCCATATCCCTTAGGTGGAAGCACAAGTACATGCACATGTGGGACATGGTCAAAAGTTCATGATGTACTTGGGCTTGTGGATGACAATAATACGTTGTATTTTATTAAGGCTAATGGTCAAGGAATTTTGTAGTTTCATGATATTGTTTTGAAATTCTCTGCTTGTTTGTTCCATGCATGCATTTTAGTAGTTGCTTGCTTTTAGTTTCAGGGTTTGCTGCATCTGACATCTCGTTTTCAGATTCCATTAACTATTTTATTGAGCCCAAGGACTCACTGAATATTACTGATTCCTCCCTGCAATATGTTGAAAGAGAGGAGAGTCATTCATATCATGATTCCTATGATCTAAAATTTGGAGGTCATCAAAACCTCAAAGAGAAAGAGGCGGCCTTTCATGTTGGAAACCACACTATCCATTGTGGTTTTGTCAAGGGATCCAAAGGAGTCCAAAGCACTGGATTTGATTTGGACGAGAAGGGCAAGAAATTCATGAGTAGCTGTAGTGTTGCTGTTTCATGGAAAAGTTGAGGTGAGGTTGTTTGTTGATTAATGGTCTTCAGCTCATCCATTGATTATTTCCCCTTTATTTTCTATTTATTTTACAAGTAAACTCCCTACAAATTTACCTGTTTTTTGGCATTGTTGATGGCAACCAATTCGGCTCATGCAGTGATGATATCCTTGATATGAAAAGCACAATTTGATTCTGATTTACTTATTTTCCTTGGCATTTGGCTGATATTATGGCCTGTTGCACTATCAGCTGCAGGACTGGTTGTTGCTCTCTTTCCTTTGTTGTTTGATGCCTGATTTTTCTCTTTCGTACTTCGGATAAATATGTTGTTGTTGGTTAGGAAGGTATAACAGGAGACGAGCTCTGCCTCTGTAACCGGAAACAAGCTAGGAAATGAAACCAGCGATGAGCAAAAACACTCTGCCGCTCTTGAAGCTATTAAAGATGTTGTACCGCTGCAGCTGGCCATGGAAATGTTGAGGTGAGGTTATTTTTTGATTTTTGGTCTTCAGGTTGTCGATGATTGTTTTCCCTGTATTTTCTGTATATTTTATAATTAAACTCCCTCAATATTTATTTGTTATTTTGGTATTATTGATGGCAACAAATTCAACTCATGCAGTGATTATATCCATAATATGAAAAGCACCATGTGGTGTTGGAATTTGCTGATTTTCCTTGGCCTTTGGTTGATATTGTGGTCTGTTGCACTATCAGCTGCAGGACTGATTGTTGCTCTCGTTCCTTTGTTGTTTGATGCTTGAATTTTCACTTTCATACTTCATATAAATTTGCTGTTTGCATCCCTGCAGGTCACAGAAGTTCGAGACTTTGCTGGTGAGAAAGTTGAGATGAAAAGGCTTATTGATGCAAACTTTGATAGAGGTAAAGCTCTCTGTTGGCCCTGCATCAGCTGTTGATGCTGTTCTTGAACATAAGAGAAAGAAGCCAAAGTTGAGCGTACTTGACAAGACAAAGGACTGGGGAGAGTACAAGGACCATTACAAGAACTTGAAACTTGCAAAAAGAGTTAGAATCAGTATTTGGATAAGGTCTCCCTCCTACAATGTGTTGATTATTGAGAATTTCAGCGCGAGAGATGCTAGACTCGCCATGCAATCCAAGAAGGAATGACATATGCCAGAGGGCGAAATTTGATTACTTATTTGAGTCAGTCACCAAAGGGAAAAGGACGCGGGGGTGTAACAGTAAGAGTGTAAGACTCAAGGAAGTAGCCCGAAAAAGAAGAAAAGGGCAAAGTACACCCTGAAGTTCTTGTTATAATATCTGAATGAAGCATTATAATGGTTTCTGGAGATACTAGTGATGTCTGGTCACGCAATGCGCTACCTTGACCCAATATATCTGTAGATTTTAGAAATGTTTGTGTCTGAAAAAAATTATTTTGTATTTGGGCTGATATATTTTAGAAATGTTTGAAGAATTTAGAAATGTTTTATAAGTGTGATCATAGAAATGTTTATATTTGGCATAAAAAGAAATTGTATTTGGTCCGGTACGTTTTAGAAATGTTTGAAGATTTTAAAAATGTTTTATAAGTGTTACTTCTTAAAGATAAATAAACTTGATCAAATATATGTCTTGAAGTAAATGCAAGACAAAATATAAAAGCATCCTCATAAGTTTAAATATTAGTAAGATAATTTATTGATGTTCTCCATTGGTTGTGCCAAATCAATAATTAGTTTTGGAGATTTATAATAGCTTTATAGTAAGCTTCCTCCAAAGGGTATACGCTTAATTGTTGAAATTATTTCTTCAAAAAGTTTATAGGTAGTAAAATATCAAAAATATGATTTTGAAACTGATTAATTGTTGAAACTGGTTGATCACAAATATGAGAATGAAAATAATGTAAATTTACATAGGTTTCAAGTTATAGCTAAAAAGAACTCACCTCACCATGACAAATTAAAAAAAAAAAAAAAGTAAAAGATAGTCCATTAAAAATTGAGAAATTTATTTTTTTCTGTAGGTAAAAATGATGTATAAAAACACAAATAAACGCAGAAAAATCATTCATTCCCTCTCCATCTCAAATTAATAAAAAGCTTCCTCATAAATTAGTTAGAAGAAGCGACCTGAACTATTTATATGATGAGAAATTAAAAAAAGTCCAAAAACCAAATCCAAAAAAGTATATTCTTGAAAGACCGAACACCAAAAAAAGCGTTTTATTTGTAAATAAAATAAAATAATAATAATAATAATTGGTCAACTGGGAGTATGAAACAAAATCAAAAGCAATTAAACAAGGAAAAAAACATACTTCATAATTGACCATATACGAAAAAAAACCTGAGACTCCATAATTAAAAAAAAAAACCAGTCTAATTGAATGAAACATAAAAAAAAAAATTTAAAAAACCACACTTTGTAACAAAAACCCAATTAATCAATTCAATCCAAACAGAACTAAAATCATATGAAAATTCTAGGCTAACTAACCATATAAGAAATCACATCATATTACCTGACAACGGCTATGGTAGCTGTAACGGATGGACGCATAAAAATAATAGTAATAACACTATTCTTGAACGAGAAAAACAAAAAATAATAAAAGCCAAACAAATGATCTGCGGAAATAAAATCATTTAAATTTTAATACCTGTAATGGCACCACCATAATGGCCGATGCAAGATCAATGAGAAATTTTTTTTCCTTCGTTTTATATAGTAAGGTAAAGAGAATATTTTTTGAACTCGAAATTTTATCAGATTAGGAGTAGTTGATCATCACTAATGAAAAAATTTAACATGCTAATAGGAAAGGAGTATATTTCACCACATATTCTCAATTGATGATTGATGAGAATTTTTTTTTTTTTTTTATTGTGGAGAAGAGATTGATTAGGGAGTCGATTGTCGTGGAAATGGGGATGAGGATTTGAGTTTTTTATGAACACGTGGTTTTTTTTTTTTGACGAAAATTGGAGGTGAAGGTGGATTTGGACTGCATTTGCCTTTTAAGTCTAGGAGATGTGTAAATAAAAATTTATTTTAAAAATATGATGTGGAAATGCCACATGGCAAATGGTGGTGCTTTCTCTAAAGTGTGGTTTTTGTTTCTAATATATTAAGATATGGCTGGTAGGGGGTTTTAGTGTATGTGATTGATTGTAAACTAAACTCTTAATGTTTCCGATCATCCTGGTGCATCTAAATATAACACTGATAAAGCAATTCCTTAACACAAGCCATTTAGAGATCCCACTGAGCTTTTACGAAAACAGGCCCAACGGTCCAAATACACATGGGTCTCATATGGGTCGCACATGGGTCCCTCTTTTTTACATTTTTTAAATAGTGAACTATATATACCCCAAGATATTCATTTCAAGGGGTTAATTGACACTTCTCATTCTTTCTCTAAGTGTGTATTTATTTTATTCCTCTCACTAAGACTGACTTTGGCATCAAAGTGGTAACCCTTGTCTTGCAGGTCCTCGTCCTAGTTGACTGCTAACTCGCCGCTATCGGGATTTGCCTTCGTCAAGTGGCACCGACTGTGGGGAGACATATACTTGGTCGAGGGCGAGCCCAAGAACTCTACTAGAGTCATGGTCTCTGCTAGGGCGAGACCTAATGAAGGCACTAGCCGACGCCCTACTATTAGGTCTGAAGTGGTGAGAGAGTCGACCCGGTGTTCACCAAGGAGGACCCGTGAGGAGCGGGGGAATGATCGTACATCTCAGACCGGAAACAGGGAAGCCAACGCGTGGAGACACTCAGATCGGAGACGCGGTCACTCTCATCATGATATGGGAGAAGGCCGCGAGCGTCGGCATTACCGTCAACTGTCCGGGGCTGCTAAGTCGCCTTGACCTTCTGACCATAGTCACGATCCAGATTTCTAGAAAGCCCTGTCCAAAAAATATCCAGATGTCAGAAAGAAGATTCGTCGTTTCGAGGAAGACTACTATGGGAGAAAGGATCAAGGTCAGAGCGCCAGTGTTCAGTTTGTGGGAGAGAAGCGAGGACACATCGTCAGTCCGAAGAAGGAAGGGAAAAACCTGCTGCCACGCCCCAGTGTCCGAGAAACTCCACGGCTCGTCACCCCCAGGGTGGATGAGACTCGAACCCCTGTGATTCTGGGGCTTGACCCAAGATTGGAGGCTATTCTCAGACAGCAGGAGATTAGTCAGAGCCCTTTTGCAGAGCACATTCGGATATGCACCAAGCCAGACAACTTCAGGTTGCCCGAAGATATCAAGTTGTCCAGGTAGTTTCTTGGCCAACTATACAGCTGCCATGGACCTTCGAGGAGCGTCGAGGGAACTCATGGCCAAGGCTCTACCAACTTTCCTCACCGACAGAGCTAAGACGTGGTTCGATAGTCTACCTCCGAGTAGCGTCTGTTCCTTTCATGAGTTGGGACGGATGCTCCACGTTCGATTCTTTGCAAGTAAGAAGACCTCCAAGACCTCCACGAGCTGGCATCCATACGCCAATGGAAGAATGACACTTTGGCCTAATACTGTAACCGGTTTAACAAAGAGTTGATAACGATCGACCAGATAGATGACCTTGTTGTTCGAATTGAGTTTCTCAATGGTCTTTCTCCCTTCGGGTCGGGGGTTGCGCTTTGAGGGAAGCATATGGACAAGCAACCTGAAAGCACCGAAAGACTGTGGGATATAGTCGAGAAGGAGGTCCGCAAGGAGGAGTCGCTCCAGAGAGCTCGAGAAGCCTTCCAAGAAGATAGGAAGGAGAAGAAGCCTGAAGAGCGGAGGTCGACCACCAATGCCCCAAAGTATGAAGCCAAGCTGACACCACTCATCAAGACCCGAAAAGAAATCTTGGAAATCCACAAGGGTGAGTTTAGGACCCCCTCGAGGACGAAGAATATAGGGTCCTCCGAGGAATGGTGCCATTATCATCAAGGCAAGGGGCATGATACTGAGGATTGTCGAGATCTCCAGCAGCAGATCAAGGATGGACTCAAGGCCAGAAAATTCCAGCAATATGTCAAGAAGAGCGGGGGCGGGAATGCGGACTTCAAAGGGAGGAGGAACCAAAAATGGAAAAAGAATGATGCCAAGAACCAGCCTGCAAAAGCGGAGGTCGAGGCAACAGATAAGGCAGAAGACGAGGTGCATGCACAAAAAATCTTAGCTGCACCTGTGGGGGCTATATTCGGAGCATGCCTTGTTGTTCAAAGTATGTCGAGGCTAAAACGCGATGCTCGACCTCGACCCCCTGGAGAGGATGTAGGCAAAAGGCTTAAGGTTTCAGAAGAAATCACTTTCTCTGACCAAGATGTCGTCCTCAATACAGCTGAAGGGGCGGATGCGCTTGTGATCGAGGCCAACATTGCCAATCATGTGGTGCGATGTGTGTACGTGGATAAGGGGAGCTCAGTGGACATCATGTATTGCGATTGCTTCCAGAAGCTCGGTCTTGATCGGGCTATGCTTCGACTGGCTCCAACACCCTTGGTAGGTTTCTCCAATCATGTGATTCTGCCCTTACGTGTGGTTACCCTTGCTGTGGCTATAGGAACCCAGCCCCGGCTAAAGACGGTGATGTGCGACTTTGCTGTGGTGGAGGTGATCGCCCCTTTCAACCTCATATTGGGTCGACCCTGGATGTGCAAGACCAAAGCTATCTATTCCCCTTACCATCTAGTCATGAAATTCCCAACACCCGCCAGAATAGGAGAGGTTCGTGGAAATTCCCAGATTGCCAAACAGTGTATGGTCGTCGCAATGAAGAGAGGAAAAAAGTTGCTGTTGAAGGCGTCGGAGGTCAATATGATCCATGAATTGACTCCCTAGTGCACCAAGGAGCAGACGAAGGAACCTGAAGGAGAGAACGTGGAGCCCGACAGGGAGTACGATGTCGTCCTGATCAATCCATATTTGGAGGGTCGAATTATCCAACTTGGACGTGTCCTACCCCTCAGCCTCCGAGAGATGGTGATTCAACTACTTCAGGAATACCAGGACGTCTTTGTATGGGAGCCTTCGGACATGACCGGGATTCCCGTGGAACTAGGTATTCATCGTCTCAATATGGATCCTAGCGCCCGCCCCATTCAACAGAGGTAAAGGAAGATGGCACCAGAGAGAAGCGCTACAGTTGATGTGGAAGTCGCCAAGCTGCTGGCCGCGTCCGTGGTTAGAGAAATCCTCTACCCGACTTGGTTGGCCAATCCAGTTATGGTGAAGAAGCCCGACTTGTCGTGGAGGATATGTGTAGATTTTACCGATCTCAACAAGCATTGCCCAAAGGATTGCTGCCCCCTGCCCCCCATCAAACTGAAGGTCGACGCTGTAGCCGAATATTCGGTCTTATGCTTGCTTGATGCTTACAAAGGGTATCACCAAATCCTCAAGTGTAACGACCCAACTAGACCCCCTTATAACATAGAGAAAGAGTCATAGTTGAGCGCCTGCCTAGCTCTCGCTAGGTCTCAGTCACACAATTTAGCAATAATCAAGAGCGTTGGCTTAAAACATTATCATGTCTTCTTTACAAAATCTTGAAGAAAAATGTTTTACATTCAAAATCTCACAAGTCTATAGTACAAAGGTCTAAACTTTGATTGTGCTATACTTCTTGAAACGTCGTAAGAAGTTATTCTACCCTCATCTTGGTCCTGGATTTAAAAAAAAAGTATACGTTTGGTGAGCGTATGCTCAATAAGGTCTTACAGTCTACCAGTAATTAATCTAAGTGATCACATAGTCAAACAAGTTGGCACGGATATTAAAACCCCACAGTGTAAGGTTTAAACCTAATCTAGGTACAAACTAATAATAGAAATCAAGTTTAGATAATTGAACTGGCTACCACTAGCCATGGACATGTAAAACACATAACACATATTTCAGGAGGGTGAATACGACTGAGTATGGACAAGATCTTGATCCAGACCTATATAGCCAGAGGATTGGATTCCAGTCGAACTCAAAATAGAAAGAAAACAGAATTTCAAAATGTTGGCATAGATCTATGCACTTCATGTCAACCACACCCAACAGTAACGATAACGATAGGCAGTATTATCTCGACATTCAACCAAAAAGGACCTTCTAGTGGTCTATTCGATACGTCCTGGCCCTTTGCCGAAACGATCGAAGTCGACTCAACTAGCAGGGGCATGGATCCATAACTAACCAGTATAATAGCATGCACAGGAAAGAGTGGCACGACTAACAGTCACTGAATTCACATACAGGGATACGTGTGGTAAAGTATACACGACCTCAAGCAGAACTATCGAACAAGGAACAAAGAACGAACGATCATCACGTATAATTTCCGTCAAACAGGACAAGCAAGAAATTAAGCTAGCTAGAGTTCGAGAAGAATATCCAAGCTAGTCAATTACCCGGTGCGATAAAGTACACACGCGGGACAAGCAGATCATACAATATCACATAACTGGCAGGAGGTATAAAAACAATAAAAATTTTATTCCTAGTCGTGCTTCTACCTCATATAGTGAACATCCTTATCATGTTTCTATTTCACAGGTTAGTGAACGTGATGAGAATAATCATCATATTGATAAATTGGTAAAAATAAAGAAAATATAGTTAAAGGTATTTATAACACAAAAGATGAAGATATAACTGAGTCAGAAATGACACTTTCAATATGAATAAGATAGATCTTAGCCCAGGTTCTTTGGCTAGACATCAAGTCAAAGAAGAGTTTAATCTTCCAAGATGGGAACCATTTAGAAAGTGGTTTTCCCCAATTTCTCTTTAGAAATGTAAAAATTTATTTCGGATGAATTTTATAAGTTTTTATCATATCATAATGTTATATTTCCTTTTGTTCCATATTTTGTATCTGTTTATGTTGAACCACACATATGTGTATTAGAAAGAGATTATAAACTCTCGAATGAAAATACGATAAAAGCACTATTTCTTCCATAACAACCTATTAAAATAGAAAAGGAAAATCATGCTGTTATGTGTATTTCTACATATACAAAGTTATTTGAGGATGAAACTTTGGTTATAACAGTACAATAGATAAATAAGATAATAGAACAAAATAACTATATAAATGTTTATTTAAACATTTTAGGGGAATTAATCCTATCTATACAAAGTAGGTTAGACAAATTGGTACATTTGGTAGAGAATAATAGAGACAATAGTCATGCTAGTGATGCTTGCAATAATAGAGTAGATGTTGTTGCAGCACCAACTCTTCAACCACCACCTGAAATAAAAGACTTTAAATTAAAATCCTTATCAGAATTAGAGAAATTATTAGATGTTAAATTTAAAGATTTAAAAATCAATACTTTAGAAGAAGAATTCTCCGGAAGATTAGAAGGGAATAAGGATTTTAAAACTATAGTGGATGATGAGATTAATACATTAAATAAATATGCTGATAAGCCTACTCAAAGATTATATTATTATAATAGACCTTCTCCTGCGGATATCTTACATGAAGAGCAGGAATACATACTGAATAATAGTTACAGTGGAAAATGTATTTATGAATGGAATATAGATGGTTATATTGAAAAGAAAATTTATAATATGGCTCATAGAATGTTAATGTATAGTACTATTAGTTAAACAAATGGTAATAATGATGTAGGAATTGCAAAAATGATAGTTGCAGGATTTACTGGCCAACTAAAAGGTTGGTGGGACCATAATTTGTCTTTACAAAATAAAGAAGACATTTATAGAACAGTTAAACAAGAAGGATCTCAGGTTGTAGAAAACGCAGTTTATATACTGATTGTTACTATATTATAACATTTTACATGAAGAATTTCTGATAATAGTGAAAATATTCGTACTTTATTACAGAATTTAAGATGTAAAACATTATCTGATTTTAGATGGTATAGAGATACTTTTCTTAATAGAGTTATAAAATTACATGACAGTAATAGTGTTCATTGGAAATCTAAATTTATAGATGGATTACCTAGTTTATTTGCTGAAAGAGTTAGGAGAGTCTTAAGAAAAGATAGGATAAATATTCCTTATGAAGATTATACTTATGGGAAGTTAATCGGAACTTGTATTCAAGAAGGTTTAGCCTTATGTAATGAGATAAAATTGAATCAACAGATTAAAAGACAGAGATTGACTGAAAGAAAACAATTAGGTCAATTTTGTAGTCAATTTGGGATGGAAATTCCATAAGAAAAAAGAATGATAAAAAATTTAAAAAAAGATGATAAATATTATAAGAAAAAGAAGAGAAAAAATCTCAAGAAAAATTAAATAAAAGAGCAATGAGGAAAATGAAAAGACTTGAGAAATAAGAAAGATAGAGCAAATATGATTTGTTATAAATGTAAACAGCCAGGACATTTTGCAAATAGATGCAAAATAAAGAAAAGAATAAATAATTTAGATATTAGCCAGAAAATTAAAAATGAATTAATTAATTTGTTAAATTCAAAATCTGCATCAGAAAGCTCAGATGAGGCTGAAATAGATAGGTTAAGTCATACATCAGAAAGTTCAGAAGATGAAATTGAGTGTTGTGATCCTTGTAAGGGAACTAATAGTTGTGTAGAAGAAATTGATGATGAAGATGAAGAATTTTATAAAATCATATCTCAATTTAGAGAATCAGATATTAGTGTTTTAATTAGTAATAATATTTTGAAATTCTTGAGATCAGTAAAAAATCAAGAGTTAAGATCAAGGATAATTGAACAAATTGGTGATATTCGAAGTAGTATTAAAGATGAATCATTAGAAATAGATAATAATCCATATACAATGGATAAAGTATATAAAATGCTCAAAGAAAAATCTAGTAGGATAGAAAAATCTCCTACTACGGTAAGTAATTTAGGAGAAGAGATTAATAATCTCAAAGAAATAAGAATTCTGAAAAACCTAAATAAGAGTTTAGATGATAGAGTTTCTAATTTAGAAAACAAGAAACAGGTAGATTCTTATAAGAATATATTAATAAGTGAAATAGGAAATAAGAATTTTTTAGGATCTTTAGATTTAGTCACTTCTTTTAAATTTTATGTTATTATTAAATTATTGGTAGATCATGATTATCAAATAGAACTAGTAGCATTAATTGATAGTGGTGCTGATGTTAGTGTCATACAAGAAGGAATAATTCTTACTAGATATTTTGAAAAAACTACTCATGCCGTAAGACATGCTGGTGGGAAGGCATTAGACATAAATTATAAATTGTCTAAAGGATATATTTGTAATAATCAAGTTTGTATTCCTAGAAGTCTTTTAATAGCTAAAAATATAAAAAGTTACACTTGGAACTCCTTTTGTAAAGAGGATTTTCCCTATTACACATATTGATATTGATCGTATCACAAGAAAATATGATAAAAAACTTGTATCTTTTAAGTTTATAACTGAACCTAATCCGAGATTCATTAATGAGCTTAAAGATCTTATTTTTAGAAAAAATAATCAGATTAATTTCTTAAAATTCGAAATTAATATATTTTCGATTGAAGAGGATTTAAAAAATCATAAATTACAAGAAAAGATTAAGAGAATATATAATAATATCTCTACTGAGATTTGTAATGAACATCCTAATACTTTTTGGGATAGGAAAAGACATGTGATTAGTCTTCCATATGAAGAAGATTTTAATGAAAAAACAATGATTAAGACAAAGGCAAGACCTTGTCAAATGAATTCTGAATATTTAAAATTATGTAAAAGTGAGATGAATATACTATTAGAAAAAGGATTGATTAAAAAGTCAAGTTCTCCATGGTCATGTACTGGTTTCTATGTCAATAAATATAGTGAGATAGAAAGAGGAAGACCAAGATTAGTGATAAATTATAAACCTCTTAATAAAGTATTAAAATGGATTAGACACCTAATCCTTAATAAGAAAGATTTATTGGATAGATTATATGATGCATTGATATTTTCTAAGTTTGACTTAAAATCTGGATATTGGCAGATGAGTCAGACCAATATAAAACTGCTTTTAATGTTCTAGTAGGTCATTTTGAATGGAAAGTGATGCCATTTGGATTAAAGAATGCACCTTCTGAATTTCAAAAAATCATGAATGATATTTTTATTCCTTATAGTGAATTTATCATTGTCTATATCGATGATATATTAGCATTTTTCTAATGATATACAATCGCATTTTGATCATTTGCATATATTTCAGAAATTAATAAAACAGAATGGATTTGTTATATCTCAATCAAAAATATCTTTGTTTTAAACAAATGTTAGATTTTTAGGACATAATATTGAGAAAGGAAAAATAATTCCTATTGATAGAAGTATTGAGTTTGCTTCTAAATTCCCAGATGAAATTTTAGGAAAAACTCAATTACAAAGATTTTTAGGAAGTTTGAATTATACTTTACCTTATTATAAGAATTTAGCATATGATACTGCTATTTTATATGATAGATTAAAAAAGAAT
The DNA here is from genome assembly GCA_949775105.1 of Oldenlandia corymbosa var. corymbosa. Lineage (NCBI taxonomy): Eukaryota > Viridiplantae > Streptophyta > Magnoliopsida > Gentianales > Rubiaceae > Oldenlandia > Oldenlandia corymbosa. Next base: position 8,157,364 of record OX459123.1, read on the forward strand.
CCAAAGCCTTGTACAGAGAAGCATACTAAGGCTGTTCAAAAGATAAAAAGTAAAGTAAAAATACCACCATGTCTAGTTTTGGCAAATCCCAAATGGGATAAAATAGTAGAAACTGATGCTTCAGATATAGGATATGGTGGAATAGTAAAACAAATATATTCTGATGATAAACAAGAAAAATTGATAAGATATTGCTCAGGAAAATGGACTCAAAGTCAGAAGAATTATACTACAGTTGCTAAGAAAATTCTTGCAATAGTTAAATGTGTTTTGAAATTTCAAGATGATTTATATAATCAGAAATTTACGGTTGAAACAGATTGTCAATCAGCAATATATATGTTTAATAAGGATTTTAAACATGATGTTTCTAAGCAAACGTATGCTAGATGGCAAGCTAATTTAGCTCCTTTTGATTTTGACATTGTATACAAGAAAGGAAAAGATAACAATCTCCCTGATTTTTTATCTCGTGAATTTTTGCAGGATGATACCACGAGGAAATAACCATTTCAGAGGTTGAGGAGAAAGAGGTAATACCTTTTATGGAAGGGGTCATATCCTTTCACAAATTGGAAATAAAAAATTAATATTTGTAAATATTGCAAATATTGAGAAAGATGACTCACTACATGAGAAATTTATGAAGTTTATAGAAAAAGAAAAACAAGTTGAGGAAAATAGAAAAGAAAATGGAGAATCATCCTCTATTGCTTCATATGCAGAAACAGTTATGGTTGAAGATAATATTACTTCTTACCATGCTAACAGCAACAAGGATATTATATTCTTTATAGAAGAAAAAGATTTGCAATGGAAAAAGAGCCATAGATTTTAATAGCAAGATATTTGGATACAACATCATATGCTGCTACTTCATATAAAGCAAGGCCATACTATGAGAATATACTAAAAGGCTCAAATTCATGTGAGATAACACATTTTTACTCTAATAGAGCAAGTAATATATATAGTTTTAGTAAGATTATTATTACGCGGATTATATCTGCAGAAGAATGGGGGTTATCAACATTAAAGGAAAAGGAATTTATACTTCCAGACTCTAAAATTTCCATTAAATATAATTATTGGGATTATATTGATTCCTTTTATAAGGTATTTTTATATGAGAATCCTAATAGGAAACATTCATGGTTTATAAAGGTACGTGGAAATGTTTATAAAAATCCTGTGCCAAATTGGTTTACTCAATGGTGGTACACTAATGGACCATCAAAGAAAATACTTCCTGACAGATTTACTCCATTACATGGGCAATGGGTGAAGGTTTCGCCTAACATTTCAGAATTAATTACGTCTATAGATGTAATGAAGAAATAGCTACAATGATGGAGTAAATGTAGAAGGATCAGGATTTTCATTCTTTTTGTTCTCTTTTTTTTTTTTTTTTTTTAATTAAGTTGAAACTGGCTGGAATTAAAACATTAAAAGAGTGGTTTGTTTAGTTAGCACATGAATGGGTTCCAATCAACTGAAGAAAATGAAGAGTGAAGAAGAAATGAGTTACGTCGCCATTTTGGGTTCCACTACACTATTAACCAACCATGATCACATAACATGAACACTAGTTAGCTTGAACTTGAGTTAAACTAATTGTAGGTTTCCTCGTTATTTTTTTTTTTTTTTTTGTGATCAAGCATTTAGACATGTTTATAATTTTAGAGACATACTTAGTCTTTATTCTTCAACTCATGTTGACCTCTTCATCTATAATCTAATTAGTCATTTATATTTAAATAGTCGAAGCGTTCCCTGAACATGCTATGCTAGTTCCGTTTGAGAGGTGCCGAATTGACGGTCTTCACATCATGGCCGAAGAAGATGCCGGGAAGACCGCGTTCATCACCGACCGCAGAATCTACTGCTATGAGAAGATGCCGTTCGGACTAAAGAATGTTGGGGCCACATGCCAACGGATGGCCAGTTGAGTGTTCAGTACCTAGATGGGGCGCAACATGGAAATCTATGTCGATGATATGGTTTTGAAGAGTGTTCGACTATCATCAATTATGGATGACCTTAAGGAGAACTTCGAGACGCTGCGTCGAGTGAACATGAAGCTAAATCCGAAGAAATGGATTTTTTGCATAGGGTCGGGAAAGTTCTTGGGCGTGACGGTCTCGCAACAGGGGATAGATGTGGATCCCAATCAAGTGCAGGTCGTCCTCGACATGCAAGAACCTCGGTCCATCAAGGAAGTGCAGAAGTTAACAGGGTTGATGGCTGCATTGGGGCGGTTCTTGTGCAAAGCCGCTGAGAAGGGTCTACCCTTCTTCAAGGTGTTACAAAAGTTTCAACCGTTTGAGTGGATTGAAGAATGTCGGGCGTCCTTCGCGCAGCTAAAGGAGCATTTGAAGTCTCTCCCTACCCTAACGACCCCCGAATCGGGGGAAGTCTTATCTCTTTACTTGGCAGTGGGGGAGAGCACTTTGAGTGCCGTCCTCATCCGAGACCTCAAGGACAGTTGCCCGTGTACTTTGTTAGCAAGGCCCTTCATGGAGCAGAAGCCCGCTACACCTTGGTGGAAAAGGTCGTCTTTTGCTTGGTCGTGGCTGCCCGAAAGTTGCGACCCTACTTTCAGGCCCATACCATTCAGGTGCGATCCGATCAACCAATACAATAGGTGTTAAGGAAGCCGGAGATCTCTGGAAAGATGACTAGATGGGCCATCAATCTGGGAGAACACAACATCAAATCCGAACCTCGGACGGCCATCAAGGCACAGGCCTTAGCCGACATCCTTGTTAAGGTACCTCGAGTAGAAGCTGAGCCCCCAGAGGTCAACCATGAAATCCCGGAGTTGAGAGAAGATCCACACGCAGATGACGTGTAGTAGTTGTATGTTGACGGATCATCCGCAAGTTCTGGTTCGGGGGCTGGTCTTATTTTGGTCGACCCATACAGGTCCGAGATCACTTATGCCCTCCGATTGGAGTTCTCTACCACCAACAATGAAGCAGAATATGAAGCTCTCATAGCTAGGCAGAAACTTGCTCTCAAAATGAAAGTCGAATCAGTTTTTGTTTACAGCGACTCGTTGGTCGTCGTCAACCATGTGTTGGAGTTGTATGAAGTCCGTGAAACCTCTTTGCAAAAGTACTTGGATGAAGTTCAGAGGTTGAGTGGCAAGTTTGCCCGATTTAAAATCCAATTCATTCGGAGATCGCAAAACAAAAGGGCCGATGCCTTCAGCAAGCTGGCATCCTCCGCCTTCACTCACCTAACCCAGCGTGTTCTTGTTGAAACTCTTCCCCGACCTAGCATCAAGAAAAATGGAGTCATGGTGATGAGAATCATGTAGCCTTCCATGGAGGTTCTCCTAGTGAGGGGAATGAGCTAGTCCTTCATTCTAGTTTTGGAATGCCAAGTTTACTTTGCAGGCCAATCAAGGAAGAAAGGATGGATCTTGACTACCTATGTGATAGGGAGTTGGTTCAAGAGAGCTATGATCAAGGTGATGAGAATGTCATTAACTTTGGGGTTCAAACCAAAGGAGATGAAGACCTCACGGAAATAAGTGCTGAAGAGTATCAAGAGAGTTTGACTCTGTGTGCTCCATGAAGATCATTGATCAAGCTAGTGAAAAGAGTCATTTAGGTTCTTGAATGGACGGCCTATTTGATCAAAGTGTTCAAGATTGAGTCCATTGCTACACAATTGGATAAGTTGCAAACTATCTTAATTGTTTCAAGTGTTTTTCCAATCTTTTGGAGTCAATAAAGAGAATTCTACAAGTTTTGGAGTAAATTGGAGTTTTCTACAACTTACGGGGCGCAAGACCAATATTCCACTTTTGAAAGGGCATTCAAGACATTTTACTTCAACAATTTGGAGCTGAATTTCGAGATTAGAGTTAGTCTAAGTCTAGGAGTCAATTTTTGAATTTTTATCTAGTTAAATAAGTCATGTGGACTGAATTAAACTAGAGTGTTTTGATTAGGAGTCTTAGATTCCTTCTAGATATTATCCTACTTGAGGATAAGTCATTTAGATAAGGTTTCCTAGATTTTAGATAGATCAAAGAGATCAAGTACTCTTCTACTTTTACTCCTTGGGAGATAAGATTAGAGAGTCCTAATTGGTCTTCTTTTTAGTGGTGCTGGCCGAAAATTCTAAGCCTATAAATAGGAGGCTTGGCCGAATTTCTTAAGCACCCTTGAGTGGTCATTTTTGTTGTCTCTTTTGAGAGTTTTTCCTGTGAGGAATTTTTGTTAAATGGATTGTCCATTTTTTGTGTCAAGTATGATTAAACCAAGAGGGTTTTCATCTTGTCTTGGATCTTTTTGATCTTGCAGAAACCGTTCTTTTTCAAATATGCTTCTTGATAGAATTGTTTTAAAATTAAACTTCTTATTTTCATACTACTTCTAGTAGTTCGATTGATGAGCCTTTCCTTTGGCTTGGTGTTCGAATTTCATGATGAGTGTGTTCATGAGATCCATTGTGGGGTTTGTCCTACTTTTGTTGGATGAGTTGTGCTTTGGCATAAGCATTTTGAGATAGTGTATGTGTTGCATATCTTTGGTTGGTTATGAAGATTACTAATCAATAGTATTCCTTCATAGTTGGACATTGTTTGCTCCTACATTTCTTGAGTCTCTTGATAGATGACTGATCGAGTATATTGAATGGTGTCCTTGCTATTCTTAGCGTGGGTTGTTGTTTAATTCGAATCTTTTATGGATAATGTGTTCTTTGCTTGGTTTGAGTTAAGAGATAGAATTACTTAGATAAACGATCGTCTTACTGTGAATTTTCCGCACTCTTTTGAGTTTCACGGGATAGACAAAATTATCTTCGTACCTTCTTGTTGATGGTTGCATTAACGAAATTTGCTTCGTCTACGAGATTACTATCAGTTTCTTGGTATCAGAGCTTGGATTATCTTAGTGATGGTATTAATTGATATTATCATATCAGTTCCTATTATCAGTTTGATTTTCGAGAGATTTCTTCTTAGTTGAGGACTTCATAGTTCTTGGTTTTGAGAATATATTGAATTACCACGGAATCCGTTACTTGGTGTGGTAATCGAGCTTTGTGCTACTTAACGAGTAGTACTATCTTTATTTTTTTCAAGGTTCCTTCTTGTTTTGGAATGGGGTGTTGAAAAAATAAATCAAATTCTTGTGAAAACTACGTTTTCAAAATTGATCTTGTCTTTTGTGTGGTTGTGCGTGACTTCTTACACATCTGTTTGATCTTGTTGTGTTATTTTGAGGTCTATGCGAGAACTTGATGATGGTATGTTGGTATCTAATCAAAGTGGGCGCTACATCTTGAAATTTAGCCTTGATTTGCGAGTAGAGAACTGTTTCTCCTATGAGCAAGTTGGTGGATCTTATGTGTTGGATCTTTAAGGAGAGAATTGATGCCAAAGAAGAGCTTCTTGCTCGAGATAGCCTTTTCTTTCTAAAGAGATGTCTTTACATAAGGAGGATTTGAGAGTTTATCTTGTGGTAAATATCTTGGATCTATTCTTTGAAAGGTGAAGCTTAGTGATTTTGTACTTTCTATATAAAGTATAAATGAAAAAGCCTTCCTTCTTGTTGGTTTCATTTGAATCTAATGAGTAAAATGGAATTTATGGATTTTCAATTCATGAAAATTTCATAGAGACCGAATTTTGTTGATTATCTTGTTTAATCTTAGTGTCAAAAGATTTTTCAAAAAGTAACAATTGTTGGTTTTCTTGTTTTCTCGAGTTTTACACTTTGAGATTGAGTCAAAACTTTCTTTGTCATGTGATGAGGAATGAATTTCAGTGATATCAATTTTGGTATCAAAGTGTTTAAGGTCTTTGAAGTTGAATTGTGCCAACTTTGAGGATTGAAGTCTTTTACTTGTGTTTAAAACCTTGATTTTCGAGAGTAGGATCGAAAATTGAGTGATGTTTTACTAAAAGATTTTCTTAATTTATGACAAGAAATCTTATAGGCTTTGAGATGTATTCTTAAAGTTTACATATTTGGTTGTTGGAAAAGTTGATTTTCAATGATCACTTATGAAGATGGCATTGTTAAGCCATTGAGTTTTCAGAATGATTTGTGTTAGATGTAGTATTATGAAGCAAATGTCATAATTGAATGAGGAACTTTAATTTCCTACTTCACTATAATTATGGTGTTCTTGTTACTTTATTTGCCATGGAGAGTTTTGGTAAAAAGTGATTTTTGTTAATTCCAAGTACAATTTGGAAAAGGGTTTTTAGAAAGATTCTAAAAGTTGTTGTCCATTTTTGGAAAGTGGTAATTTTCAAGTTTCCTTTTTAAGTGAGTCAAAAGTAATTTTTCAAATTTTAACTATATGGTAAAAAGGTTAAAAGCCAAATTTTTGCTGACTTTTTGCATGTGTGTGCGTGTGATTTATGTGGTATTCTAAGCCTAGTTGGTTTTGAATTTTAGAGTCATAGTATAGCCGAAATTGTGAAGCTAAAAATTAGGGTTTCCTAGTCCTAGTTGAACTTGAATTTTGGTTGTCTATTTGTGTTACACTTGGAGACCTATTTGGTCTTGTATTTGTGTGTTCACATGGCCAAAAATTTTAGCCCTAAAATTAAGGTCATTGAGTCCAAATTGTGTTATGATTTGAGTCCTATTCGGTTTTGGATTTTTGTGTTCACATTGGCCGTAAATTTGCAGCCATTGTTTCCTAATTGTAATACAATTTTATTGTGTGTTTTATTTAAGTCCTACTTGGATTTAAATACTAATTTTTACATGTGTTAAATTATAATTTCAGTGAGATTATAATTAGAGTTTTAAAGTGAGTCTATTTTCGAAAACTATTAAGATAAGGAAGTCTTATCCTAATCTGAAAATTTTTTAGTCTTCTAATACAATTGTGCATGTGTGTGGCCGTGTATTTGAGTCCTTTTGGTAGTAGGGGGGTCGAAAATTTTATCTCTAATAAGCAGGGATGAGTTTTCCTAATTTGTGTCCAAAAAGGATTATGTTTACCTAAGTTTTAGGACTCTATCCTTGTCTATATATATGAGGCCGGTCTTTCTTTTTCTTTATTCCACATTGTCGAGCAGCCTTCATCATTAAAAAGGGGGGAATATTTTTGAGAAAATTTAGGTCCTATCTTGTAGGAGTTTTCTTGCACAAAAAGATCTGCATTGCCTATAACTAGGGGTGCTATTTTTCGAAAATTCTCACATCACTCTACTCCAAACTTCTTCTTCTTTCTTGCTGCCGAGATCAAAAGAGAAAAGAACAAGAGAAGCACTCTTCTCTTTAATTCTGAAATTTTGAGAGTTGTGGTCTTAAAAGCACAAGAGAGTTTTTGTTTTTGGGGAGAGCTTTATTCGAACCTTCCTTTGGTTCTTGGGGGGGTTTCGGCCAAACCAAACTTTGGTTCTAGGGTTCAAGGAGTTTTTGTGTAGTAAATAAGGCACATTACTTCTTTTGTTGGTGGTTTCTTAGAGTTGTTGAGCAAAGATGTCATCCGGAGTTGCTGGTTGTACTCAAGTCGCTTCAAAGAGTGTAGAGGGTCGCATGGAGGCTCAAGTACAGCTCATGAAGAGTCAAATTGACTTCCTACATGATGCTTTGGCCGAGGTTAAGAAGGCAAACCGAGACTTGTCTCAATTGCTTTCAAATCAGCAAGATAAAGCTATGGTAAGTTTTGAGAAAATTGCTGAAAATTTAAGAGTCTTATGTGATCGTATTGAAGTTAAACAAGTACCCTCGTATGCTGGAATGTTGCAAGTGTCGTTGCCTTTGTTTTATGGTTGTCATAGAGAATATGATACTTGGGAAAAGAGCATAGAGAATTTGTTTGTGTTGCTTAACATAGAGAAAGAGAGTGAGAAAATAGCCTTAGCTATAGGTTGTTTTCGTTCTAATGCTTTGAATTGGTGGAAGCTAGTTTCAAATATCTATTCGCATTATTGGTATCGTAATTTGGATGATTGGCATGATTTGAGAAGTGCTTTGCGAGAAAGATATGCTGGTACTAACACCTTTGATGAAGCAAAAATGAAGTTGCTCAATTGTAAGTAGAATGGTAGATCCATTTAATCTTACTTTGAGGAATTAGAAGGGTTGTTTCTGAGTTCAGAAGTGGATGAGAACGACTACATGTTGACAGACCGTTTTCACTATGGCTTGGACAAGTGGTTCAAACAACACCGAAAGATAAGGAGACAATCAAGGCTCTATAAGGCATACTATGCTGCCTTAGAAGTGGAAAGAGAGCATGATACTTCTTGTGGTTGGAATGGTCCAATTGAGGATCAGGGGTTGGTGTTTGGCGCTGAAGATGGAGATCAACGGACTTGTATCTTCCGTACTAAGTGTTCGGTTGGGTGGTCCAATGAAGTTGATTTGGTAATCGACGGTGGGTCGAGTACTGATTGTGTAAGTGAGGAATTTTGCATAGCAAACGGAATTAAGATTGATCCGCATACTAAACCATACAAGCTTCAATGGTTGAGTGAAGAGATGGTTGTGGATGTTACTAAAAAGGCCATGGTACCTTTTCAGATTGGTGAGTATAGGGATGAAATTTACTTTGATGTAATTCCTATGTCTCTTTGTGATATTTTGCTGGGTAGGCCTTGGCAGTCAGATGTAGATTCTGTGCACCATTGCTCGAAAAATATCTTTGTCTTTACTAAAGAGGACAGAAAATACATTCTTAAGCCTTTGGCTTATGAAGAATTTGAATCTGTGCGAGAGAAAAGACGTAAGATAACCTATACACAAGGGAGAGAAAAAGTCGAGAGAGTGACGCAAGAAAGTAAAAAGGGTCACGATAAGGTAAGACTTGAGGCGAGAGAAAACCATGAAAATAGCGTGGAAACAGAAAAAAAGCACGCAATGAGAGAAAATCAGAGTGTGGTGAGGGTGAGGATTTTACTAACCTTTATATCTCGTTTGTTCCTTGTGCAGGTATAGAGGTTGATGATTCGAGGACGAATCCTCTTAAAAAAGGAGGGGATGATGAGAATCATGTAGCCTTCCATGGAGGTTCTCCTAGTGAGGGGAATGAGCTAGTCCTTCATTCTAGTTTTGGAATGCCAAGTTTACTTTGCAGGCCAATCAAGGAAGAAAGGATTGATCTTGACTACCTATGTGATAGGGAGTTGGTTCAAGAGAGCTATGATCAAGGTGATGAGAATGTCATTAACTTTGGGGTTCAAACCAAAGGAGATGAAGACCTCACGGAAATAAGTGCTGAAGAGTATCAAGAGAGTTTGACTCTGTGTGCTCCATGAAGATCATTGATCAAGCTACTGAGAAGAGTCATTTAGGTTCTTGAATGGACGGCCTATTTGATCAAAGTGTTCAAGATTGAGTCCATTGCTACACAATTGGATAGGTTGCAAACTATCTTAATTGTTTCAAGTGTTTTTCCAATCTTTTGGAGTCAATAAAGAGAATTCTACAAGTTTTGGAGTAAATTGGAGTTTTCTACAACTTACGGGGCGCAAGACCAATATTCCACTTTTGGAAGGGCGTTCAAGACATTTTACTTCAACAACTTACGAGGCTTGGCCGAATTTCTTAAGCACCCTTGAGTGGTGATTTTTGTTGTCTCTTTTGAGAGTTTTTCCTGTGAGGAATTTTTGTTAAATGGAGTGTCCATTTTTCGTGTCAAGTATGATTAAACCAAGAGGGTTTTCATCTTGTCTTGGATCTTTTTGATCTTGCAGAAACCGTTCTTTTTCAAGTATACTTCTTGATAGAATTGTTTTAAAACTAAACTTCTTATTTTCATACTACTTCTAGTAGTTCGATTGATGAGCCTTTCCTTTGGCTTGGTGTTCGAATTTCATGATGAGTGTGTTCATGAGATCCATTGTGGGGTTTGTCCTACTTTTGTTGGATGAGTTGTGCTTTGGCATAAGCATTTTGAGATAGTGTATGTGTTGCATATCTTTGGTTGGTTATGAAGATTACTAATCAATAGTATTCCTTCATAGTTGGGCATTGTTTGCTCCTACATTTCTTGAGTCTCTTGATAGATGACTGATCGAGTATATTGAATGGTGTCCTTGCTATTCTTAGCGTGGGTTGTTGTTTAATTCAAATCTTTCATGGATAATGTGTTCTTTGCTTGGTTTGAGTTAAGAGATAGAATCACTTAGATAAACGATCGTCTTACTGTGAATTATCCGCACTCTTTTGAGTTTCACGGGATAGACAAAATTATCTTCGTACCTTCTTGTTGATGGTTGCATTAACGAAATTTGCTTCGTCTACGAGATTGCTATCACATGGTGGTCATATATGAAGAAGGTGAGACGTGGATGACGCCTTATGTCCGGTACCTAAAAGATGGAGTGCTGCCCTCTGACCCCAGTGAAGCTCGAAAGATCAGGCTGAAAGCACCCAACTACTTACTAAGGGATAACATTCTTTATAAACACGGGTATTTGACCCCCCTCTACAGATGTCTCCCTCCAGACGAGGCCAACCTGCTGATCCGGAGCATGCATGAAGGAGCTTGTGGAGCCAACTTGGGAGCCCAAAGCTTGGCTCAAAGACTTCTCAGAACAGGGTATTATTGGCCGACCATGGCTAGAGACTGCTTCGAACTTGTCCTTAAATGCGCCCAATGTCAAAAGCACGCCCCAATACCTTGACTTCCCCAGCATGAAATGGTTCCCATTGATAGTCCGTGGCCCTTCTACGAGTTGGATGTCGACATTCTAGGGCCTTTCCCTATGTCCCCGGGGAAGTTGTGCCACCTCATTGTCGCCATCGACTATTTCTCCAAGTGGGTCGAGGCCAAGCCGCATGCATCAATTTCAGGGGAGGCCGTATCCCACTTCTTTTGTAGGAACATAGTCTGCCGGTTCAAAATTCCAAGGGTGCTAATCTCTAACAATGGGACACAGTTCGAATTGGGGACCTTCCGAAGATGGTGTGATAATATCTTCGCCTTTTCCCAAATCTCGACACTTCAATTTTAAGTCGTCCAACCCCGCTGGCGGCCGACGACTCACCCTTAGGCTCCGCCATGGATTTTTCAAAGGTCGTCCGACCCCATTGGCGGTCGACGACAAGGTCTGACAGGAGAGTCCGGGGATTCTTTCAAAGTCGTCCGACCCCGCTGGCAGTCGATGACTCACACTTAGGCTCTGCCATGGATTTTCTAAGGTCGCCTGACCCCGTTGTTGGTCAATGACCAAGTCCGAACGGCGAGTCCGGGAGATCTTTCAAAGTCGTCCAACCCCGCTGGCGGTCAACGACTCATTCTTAGGCTCTGCTATGGATTTCTCTAAGGTCGCCCGACTTGCTGGTGGTCAATGACCAAGTCCAATCGACGAGTCCGGGGTAATTTTCAGAGTTGTCCGACCCTGCTGGCGGTCAATGACTCGCTCTTAGGCTCCGCCATGGATTTTTCTAAGGTCGTCCAACCCCGCTGGCGGTCGACGACTCCACCCATAGGTGATACCCGAACCCAAAGGTGGACCCCGATCCTGCGAACATACACATGAAATACAAGTATTAAATCAGCAACAACATGACACTCGGGGGAAGGAGTGTAAGTGACTCGAACTTATAAAAGGTCTGTACACTCGTCCAAAATGCGTCCCTCACAATAAGGTAGTCTCACATTATTGCCTAACACTAGTGGTTAAAATAATAGGATATAAAACATAGCAGGTCGAACTTGGTCATAAATACTTGGGGGCTTGGGTTTGCATTGCAAACTTTACAAACAATTAGGGTCGGATTCTAATCGAATCTCCAACCTCTATACAACAATATTACAACCTCGCCTCCCCTACTTTATAAAAATTTGGCTAGTTCGACCTAACTCGTGAAATAAAGCATCATTTTCATATATTTTCCTCTCGGCTTCCCTAGTTGGAGATTGAGGTGTGCCCTCTAGGACGTCGCACTCATCTGGCCACTGAGTTTCTGGGTCGAATTCGCCTCCCAATTCCATGATCCAGGAAACAGAGTGTTGAAGGGACGACTTCAAGCTTTCCACGTGCGCTCAAAGACGTGTGACTTTCTCGGTCGACCTATCCCATTTGACGGCGACAAGAGCATACGCCCTTTGAAGATGAGTTAACGCACTCTTATAGTAATTTCGCAGGATAAAATCTTCGGGATCGGGATTTATGAGACCCTCACCTCTCTTCTTCTTACGTAGCCTTGCTTCGACCATCCATAACGTCTGACTTGTTTACGCATCCATCTTCACGAAATTCTTAACGTGATCTTCCCAATACTTCTCCTGGTCTAAGTTTGTTTGACATAAATTGGCCACCTCCTTCTTAAGGTTGATAACAGCTGCCCTAAGTGCTTCTAACTCCGAGTTTTGGATGGCCCTAATGGCATCCCGAAGACGACCTTCCAGATTCGACAATTGATTTTCCCCTTCAAGGGAAGACTCGATTAAAGCCCTACTTATTATAGAGTAATAAGGGCAGGAGTCGGGGTTGGGGTTAGGGTCGGGAAGTGTTAAGTTTATACTTGGGTTACTATCGTCTAGCCTACCACCCGAAGTCAAAGGGGCCCTTTCAGGAGACCTCTCGGGGCTTACTCCGGCATCGACTATACTTGTTAAAACTACCTACATAATGATAATTACATTAACAAAGTGATAGGGCACGGATGGTCGAATAATTAAAGAAAAACCTTCATAAAACTTTTGGAAAAGTACAAGGAATTAGACGAAATAAGATGCCTCTACGCATCGACCAGAACTCCTAAGTACAAACTCCTTAAAACTACTGGTTACTCACCTTGTCCTTGCCGGAGTCTTCAGTGCTGAATTCCGAGTTCGCGATCCCCGTTGAGTTCGACCTACTAGCGTCTCCTGACGGCGGGCCAGTTTTAAGGACTCCCTCCTTTGACGAGCCATCAACTCGACCTCTTCATCTGGACCAAGGGGAGTCGAGACTGGGGACTCGACGTCGCTCGACATCGTGTACAAAAACGAGGGTGGCTGAGCCATCTCTAGAAGTTCGTCGGGAGAAGTTATGGTCGGACACACCTTGCATATCTCCTTAAAGAACTTCGCGGCACCAAATCCGTGTCCCTGAAGAACTTCCTTACCATACGACAAAGTCGGATCTTGGAAGTTGCATCGTCCATAATCTCGTCCGAATATTTGTCTACCAAGGCATGAATGTCTCCTTTGGTATGCAGAGCATCTCCGACCAACTTGGCATGGTGTCTCATCCCCATCTCTATCACCAGGGTCATAATCTGGTCGACCCCTTGGCAAATGCTTTCGAGTCGAGATAAACCCAAAGAGCTGCCATGATATAGTTAGATAGGTCCAACTTCGGTATCATCAACTCCCCAACTTTAGATGCCACCATCTCTTCAAGCTGAGATGACATCATTTCCTCCGCCTTGGCCAAAGCTTCCTTGTGGGCCTGCGACTGTTCTTCTAGCTCCTTCTTCAAGGAGAGAGCCTGCTTCTTCCAGTGAGCTTTCTCCTTCTTTAGCTGGTCGACCTCCGCCTTGGCTTTTTCAAGCTTGACTGTCTTCTCGGCTACGGCATTCTCATTGACTGTCGCCAAGCTATCTAGGTTCCTGGCCAGTTTACCAAAGGTGGCCACGGCCTGAAGGGACAAAAAAAAAAAAGGCCCGGATTAGAAACAATTATACGAGTATACGAAGTATAAATAAGAAGTGACTTACTTGCACCGTGCAATCTGTTCTCTGAGGATGGTCTAGAACCCGAATCTCTGGACCGGTCACCCTCGGAGGGTTGAACTTCACAAAAGCGTGCCCAGAAGGCACGTCCGATGTCCTGGCAGGGCGTTTTAGAAGACCCTGGTCGGTGTAGGTCTCTTTTAATAGTTCGTCGGGAGTCAGGCCCGACTTGCCGCCTACTGTTGTGGTAATCATAGCCACCTTTGGGTCGAATTTGATCCTCTTCTCGGCGTCTCCTCCTTGTGATAAAGTCGGACACTTGTTTAAGATAGAGGAGATCTTATTTTGAGGACCTGGACCCTTCTGCTTCTTGGGATTTGCCAAAGGAGCTGCCCTCTTTCCCCCGTCTACAGAGGAGGTTGCTAAGACGACGATGTCTCTTGGGGCTGTTTAGACGGGTTCGCCTCCTCGGCCTCGTCTGTACTACCAAAAGCGAACCTTCTTCCCATCAGTAAAAATTTACCTAAAAATACAGAAAGAAGCAGTTAGATTCGATGAATTGAGGGCCATACCTCTATTCGACCATGGGTCGAGAACCTTTTCATGCTCGAGGTCATAATTCCAGAACGAAAGATCAGAGTAGGATGAGTGCACGTACAAATATTCGACCCTCCATGACTTGTAGCTGGCTTCCAAGGTTTGGACGCGTCACTCCTTGACACCAATTCTTTCTTTGGACCTTTGGAGTTCCGTGTCACACTGAACCAACTCGGGAAGTTCTTCACTCCACGCACCAGTTTATAGAAACATCGAAATAAGAATACGTCAGGGACGGCCCCGACCTTACCACAGACGAAAACCAAAGCCAACACTACTGTAATGAAGTTAGGGGTCATCTGAGCTAAAGGCATGCGGTAAGCCTTGAGAATTTGATAACACAAAGGGAGGACGGGTAAATAAAGACCATATTCGAGGAATTTGGCATAAACCGTCATCTTCCCCGATGGCAGAGTATCCGCCCTCTGATCATCCTCGAGTAAAACAGGCTCGAACGCGGTCAGGCTGTACTTAATCTCTAACGTCTCTAAGTCGGTCTCTTGCAGTCGACTAGGAAAGTCACCTACCCTAACAACTTCTTTGTCCATGGTCGACTATTAGAATAATACGAAAGTAAAAGCAAAGTGAAGTAAAATACCTTCGAGCTTGACCGAAAGAAGTGCCGGAAGAAAGTCACCAGAAAACACGTCGAAGGAGGAGAGTTTGTAACTAAGAAGGGGAGAGGAAATCAGAAGCAAAAGCAAAAAGATTGCAAATGAGCCTATCTCCCTCTTATATAGTACTCCTGGGAAGTCAAGGGTCACCTCGATTCAACAAAACCATCATTACGACGGTTCACAAACTGAGGCAATCTGAGTCGTTCATCTTGGTTTCTAAATATCCATTTTCCCATCTGATGGAAGTTAAGGAGAAGAAAGTAAAAACCCTAGTCTATAAATGGGCCAATTTATGCGGGCTTCTCTTCATGATGTTAAGCCCAAAATCACATGGCCCTTTTGAGCTCAACAGGGGCTATTGATGAAGCAATTCCTTAACACAGCCCATTTAGAGATCTCATTGGGCTTTTAAGGAAACAGGCCCAACGGCCCAAATACACATAGGTCTCATATGGGTCGCACGTGGGTCCCTCTTTTTGGATACTTCCTAAATAGTGAACTATATATTCCTAGACATTCATTTCAGGGGGTTAATTGACACTTCTCATTCTCTCTCTAAGTGTGTATTTATTTTATTTCTCTCACTAAGACTGACTTTGGCATCGGAGTGCTAACCCTTGTTTTGTAGGTCCCCATCCTAATTGACCGATGACTCGCCGCCATCAGGATTTGCCTTCGTCAAACACCAAATTTTTTTATTTCTCAAATTTCACCTTTTTATCAATTATTCGACTTAAGTACAAGGCCTTTACCAGTCTGAATGGATTACTTCTGAGCAATCCAATTTTAAATTTTCCACTAGAAACTGTTATGACTTAGTCATTAGCAGTTTCATCAACAACGACATAAATTAAGAGAGGCTCTTTTTTCTTTTTTCCTCTTCGCTTACTCAAAGATCTCAACATGAATCTGTTCCTTCAGAGGCACCTCTTCCAGGCCAGCAGAAATTCAAATTCCTCATTCCATGTTAGATTTCGTTTTTTCCTGATTGATTGTAGATGAATGGATGTAAAGTAAAAGTGCAAAGTTAATTTCTCTTTGATAAAAGGATATACAAGTCGAAGCAGTTAATCAATAGTCACCTTTGTTTTTCTCTTTTCTCCTTTGAGTATGATTACAGCACAAGGATTACTGTGCCTCCTGCCCTCGACTTCCATTGCATTGATTATTGTACCGATAAGCTGTTTGTGCCGAAAAAATCACCCTAAAGCGTGAGAAAGAAGGGGTGAAAATCTCCTAAAACATACAAAACCAAGCGATTGTGGATGTGTTCTAAAACCGGCCTCGGACCTATAATCGAGGACTTAGGGTTTACTTCGGTTTAATCATAAAGAGAAAAAGATATAGAAAGAAGTGAGACAAGCCAAAGAGTGGTGGCTGTCAATCCATTAAAATGGAAAAAAGAGATAGATGTCGCCGACTAGTTATGGAGAACGTCGATAATGCGCTATTAGAAGAAGGAATCGAATTCGCTGAAGTAGAAAACGATGAACGACTACCTATTTCTATAAAGAAAAATAGGCCAAAAACTAGTTAGGTTAGGCTACACTAGAAAAATATGATAAAAACACATGAAAGAAAAGATGAAAAAGGAATAAAAATGATAGTCGATGATGATCGATGTTGATTGTTGAGAGGTGTGTTCCTGATGATGTCTTGCGCGGCTGCTTATATAGGAGGAAGGCCGTGAACTTCTTAGAGAGAAAGTAGGCCAAAAATGCTTCCAAATCAAATCCTAAAAGGTAGGAGTTTGGCCGCACAAAAGAAGTATTAGTTGATAAAAAATATAACTCCTCCAAAGCCTTGTTCAACATGGGAACCACGTGCTTCACCCTTTTTGATAAGGAAGAAAACTAATTGATTAATATTGTATAAATTTGACCATCTCGTGATGCTTTCCAAGTCCAAAACAAACTCCAACTCTTGTTAAACCAAAAATACATATTTTTGGGGTCAAACATAAGCCCCCCGAACACTCAAATGAAATGGAATGAGATGTGAGCGTTGATAAGCACAATGTCACCAGAAATAAGTATTCGGCATGGCACTAACATCGACATAATGCCAACCTGCTGGAACAAAAAAGTAGCACGGCACCCATGCGAATTGAGGAACATAATGATTAATGCGAGGCTCATGCTTACTTCGCCCAGATGTTGCACGTCTCCTTCAAAAATCACCTGCTCTACCAGAACTTCTTGTACTGCGTTGACGCCAAGTATGATAGTCAACATTGCCGCGACGATCCTTATGAGCTTGCTGGAATTGACCCTCATGTGCAGGAGAACCACTATTCTGGCACCCACTATCATTCTGAACCTGAGAGTTTGACATGACACTACTACTTTCAAGTGCTCCATTAATCGGAAACGACTTACTAGCATCTGCAACAGAACTTGCTTGATCGCCGTTGACCCTATCATCAATTGTCGACACTTCAACAACATACTTTTCCTCTTGGTCGGCCAGACATTGGATTACATCACTATTAATCTTAGACAACACATTGCTAGACTTAGCATCGACCACCTTGCCCCCAAATGCCTTGATTCTGCTAGACCGCATAACGGAAGGTGTAAGCATCTTCGACTGAACTCTTGTAGAACGCTTTTTTTCTCGGCCAATTAATGATTTCAGCAACTCACAATCTTTAGCCAAATCAATCCTCCATTCGACAGCAACACCATAATCTAAATAAGCGTAATTACTGTTGCCACCACAAAAATCAATGCCACATAATTGAGGACCATCGTCGACTTTTTCTGCAAAATGAAAACCATGTGGTATTGACGTCCCTTTATTCCGCTTGCTTCTTCTGTTTGCAGAACATCTCTTGTCATAAAGTTAGACATGATTAGACTTCTGCTTAACCGGCATGGAATCTGTTGCATCATTAACCAATTCAGCACTACTGTTACACCGCCGATTTTCATTAGAAACTGCAACCTGTTGGTCTGCTACTGCTTCTTTTGGAACATCAGCGACTAAGCATCGTGCCGGTTCAGCTGTCACAGATAAACTGGCATCAGGAGTTGCCACTTGGCCTTGCTCTTGCTCACCCATAATTTCGTCGACACTTGGACAAACAGAATTATTAGTTGCAGGTGAAATATTGTCGTAGCTGTCACAAATAATCTCCTCGATATCACTGTCGCTGCTAGAAGACTCACAAGATTTCCTGCAATCAACTTCGACAGACTCGTTTTCACCAATAACAGGTTCATTAGACAAGCAAATCGAATTAGTGTGCACGCCATGCTCAGCAACAACTATAGTTTCAATAGTCGGCAATGATTCACTCGCCGAAACTGTATTTAATGGCTGCAACACCTGTTCATTTGCAGCGACAAATGCTTATTGGGGGTACTCAGACTCTTCCTGCAGGGTTTCCCTAAGCTTGCCACATTCAGCATCAAAATCACTAGGTAGCCCTCCGGGTGTCGACGATAAATCTGTCACAGAATTTTCTTGCAACTAGTCTGCTGTTGAAACTGAACTTTCACTTACTTCTTGTGTCTGCTGAGTTTGTTGTACCACCTGCAGATTCTGTACCTGTGCAATTACCTGCTGTAACTGCAATTGTTGCAACACCTGCATCTGAATTTGCTGATGTTGCTGCGACAATACTTGTTGTGGTTGTGCCTGCAACAGAACTTGCTGATGCTACAGCGACATAACCTGATGTGGTTGCGCCTGCAACAAAACTTGCTGATGTTGCACCGGTGACACCTGTTGTTGCTGAAGTGCCTGCATCTGCAATTGCTGATGTGGCGACGACAGAACCTGCGCCTACGCCTGAACTTGCTGTTGTTCCGGCGACAAAACCTGCAGTTGCTGCGCCTGTATCTATTGCACCATGCTTTCACTAATTAGCATATTGTAAAATTCATGTGTAGCATTTGAATTACCAACAGCGGGCAGCCCCCCGAATCTTGAGGGATCTTGCACCATAGACCCGTCACGCCGTCCATCAATGCGACTAGATTGCTGTTTCGTGCCATCTCATAAGATTGAGGAAAGCGGCCATCAAGGGTAGCCTGCCATCCAATATTATTTTCAGCCCCCAAAGAATTATGTCCTACATGTGGAACTGCGGGCTGTTGAGAGATATGCCCAAAAAATGGTGATGGACTATAAGCATATGGAGATTGGGGATCACTAGGCGACCTATTATATGGAGAAGAAGTATAGATCGGATCCCTAGGGCTACTAAGATCGGATCCCATAATAAAAAACGAAAGGAAGATTTTTTTTTTTTTTTTTAGAGAAGAAAGAGAGATTTTAAAAATAGAGATTTTTAGAAGGAAAAACCACCACGATCTAGGAATCAAACCAAAGCTTGTCCTACTGCGCGTGCCATTATGTTTGTGCCGAAAAAATCACCCTAAAGCGTGAGAAAGAAGGGGTGAAAATCTCTTAAAACATACAAAACGAAGCGATTGTGGATGTGTTCTAAAACCGGCCTCGAACCTATAATCGAGGATTTAGGGTTCACTTCGGTTTAATAATAAAGAGAAAAGGATATAGAAAGAAGTGAGACAAGCTAAAGAGTGGTGGCCGTCAATCCATTAAAATGGAAAAAAAGAGATAGATAGCCCCGACTAGGTATGGAGAGCATTGATAATGCGCTATTACAAGAAGGAATCGAATTCACTGAAGTAGAAAACGATGAACGATTACCTATTTCTATGAAGAAAAATAGGCCAAAAACTAGATAGGCTAGGTTACACTAGAAAAACATGATAAAAATACACGAAAGAAAAGACGAAAAAGGAATAAAAATGATAGTTGATGATATCGATGTTGAGAGGTGTGTTCCTGATGATGTCTTGCGCGGCTGCTTATATAGGAGGAAGGCCGTGAGCTTCTTGGAGAGAAAGTAGGCCAAAAATGCTTCCAAATCAAATCCTAAAAGGTAGGAGTTTGGCCGCACAAAAGAAGTATTAGTTGATAAAAAATATAACTCCTCCAAAGCCTTGTTCAACATGGGAACCACGTGCTTCACCCTTTTTGATAAGGAAGAAAACTAATTGATTAATATTGTATAAATTTGGCCATCTCGTGATGCTTTCCAAGTCCAAAACAAACTCCAACTCTTGTTAAACCAAAAATACATATTTTTGGGGTCAAATGGAAGCAAAACCAGCGCCAGACAAGTTATCATCTTTGGAGACTTCCATACTTAGATTTCTAGAACCACCATACTTAAGAACTTCAGCGGAAATAATTTGTCCTCTTTTTTTTTTTTTTTTTTTGGTTACGGGGATCATTTGGATTTGTGCTATTAAGCAAATCAGGAGTGAAGTCTTTCTTCTCGTAAGCTGTGAGCAACCTTAGTGGAATAGCTTGCATTCCCAACTTGTCATGAGCACCCAACTGCAAGTTTAACAGAGAAACATGTGAATGATGTCCTTAGAAATTCTAAATAAAATTAACTCACATAAAGATGGATAATTAAGTATTTTTGGTGACTAAATTCTGGTTTAAGATGAGCAATTTCATGGCCTTATCTAGGATAGGTAACACAGTAGTATTACCTAAATTCTGGAATCCGTTATATCTTCCATGATCCGAGAAATCATGGATCTGATTCATGTTCATGATTTAAGTGTAGCTTCGAGAAGAATAGATTGACTGGAATTTTTTAATTTTTATGTGACATAATATTCTCCCACGATCAGTTATATGTTACTCTCTCTCGTGTCAAGACGTCCAGATCACTGAAAGTACCCCTAATGCTGCTGATATTAGAGGACGTTGTCGAGAGAACCAAAACTAGAAATCTAGTGCTTGAAGAAATATTATAACTCGTATTAATTTGATATATATTCATCTAATTCATCTTTTTACTTAGCACGTAGTTGTAATTGCTAGAGTTTACTCTCTTCATTTCATACAGAATATTTTACTATTATTCTTACTCAAAAACAAAAGTAAAGACAAAAACTTACTTATAAAATGCGTTGCGCAACGCGCGACGGATTCTCAACACTAGTTTTTATACAAGTCTCAAAACTGAATGTAGATTATTTTTTTGAAACAAAGAGAGTATAAAAAATGAAGTACTATAATTTTACCAAAATTTGGTTCGTTTTAAAGGGAAAATAAGTTGAGAAAATTTTGTTTGCATTTGCTAGCTTAATCCATAATGCGCAATCTCTATTTCCGCAACTTCCTTTTAACTAGCTAGCTTCATACTGTTTCCAAAAAACTGACTTAGAAGAAAGTCTTTTATAATAGAACCAAAATAAAGCTAGAACCAAATCCGAAAAGGGAAGTTTTACATTTCTGCTGAAGCTTGACAAGTAAAATTAACAGCTGAATGCTACTCACAGGAATTAATTAATTAATTAAGTAAAAATTTCTTCTACTAGTTGAGAGACATATATAACCAAGCTGACATTATGAACAAAGATGAGGTTGTATCTATGAGCTGGGAACCTGGGTCCTAGATACAGCATTTTGATCCAGCATTATTCCGGTCCTAGATCCAGCATTTTGATCCACACTGAACGTGATCCAGGTTTCTCCATTTAGAACTATAACTTTTCTTGGATGACTGCAGTAATCTCCTATTCTCCTCCCTTACAATTATACAAATCACAACACCTCTTTCTCAAGTTTCAGAACAGCCATAAAAGCTTCTTGAGGAACATCTACTTTACCAATAGCCTTCATCCTCTTTTTTCCTTCCGCCTGCAAATATTTGGGAACGGTGGAGGAAACATTAAGAACAACACTACTGATTTGGTAAAATAATTAACCTAATGAGAACACATAAGTTACAATTCATAACCGCAAGTCTATTCAAATAAACTAAATAAACTAATTAATCGGTATAATCTTGTATCTGCTTGAGTTGATTCTCAACAGAAACAACTAAAGAGCATAGGGAGGAAATTCTGATTTATAGCTATATCGGATCAAGCCTTAACTTCACACAATCATAGCAACATATACACCGTAATGTTCCAACCAGTTGTCCACACAATTTTCTGCAAATCCACTAATACACGCCAATTCTTATAGATCAATGAGTCATAAATATCATTTTATACTCCAGTTTAATGATTTTCTTATCATACCATATCATTGCTTAAAACATTTCAGTGGATGATCTCCCTGAGTACCATTACTTAAAAATGAATTAGGTAGAGTTACTAGAGAGTTTTAATGGGGAGACCTCCTACACCCTTCAGAAAATATCTAAATTATAGCCAAAACTCGTCATCATTCTGACAAAAGTAGGTTAAAAGCAGACTAAACCAGATAGTTTAAATTTTGAATGATTAGCTGAAGTGCTAGAATAATAAAATTCCTTAATTGGCTCTAAAGTCTCAAGATAATACATTAGTTATTAATTTGCAGACAGAAAATTTCTTTTTTCTCAAAGCAAGGGCATTGAAATGGAGGGCATTGAGTGAATTACAAAATATAGATAACAAAAAATGAATCGTTTCATTACATATTTCATGAAATTCCATGTACTCGTGGTAAGTCAAAGGTCATTTATCTATTTTGATACATCTGAAAAAATACAAGATCCATCCGATAGGAAAAGAAGTCAATTTACTACAAATTGTACTCGGTCAAGTTTACTCAAGGAAAGAAGTTTTAGACCAATGCTGCTGATGGCAGATTCTTTGCTCTTATTAATTTTTAAATATGATCTTTAATCAAAATATTAATGTATAATGGAAATGAAATGTGCATAACAATGGTTAAGGATGAAAAATGGGAAGCAACCACAAAAAAAGAAAAAACGCACTAGCAGTAGCAAGTACAGTGCACTAAGGAACATGACTAACTACAGCCTCATCAGTTAAAAGCACGTTCACCCTAATTGTTCTCTATCCGAAGTCAGTAAATAACGATTGCTGTCATTTCTATCAGAGTCCAGACACAACTTTTCAGTGAGTCATAAGTTAGTACTGTAATAGTTGCAACTATAAGCTGGTTTCCAGCCAAAGGATCTAAAAGATTTCCAAACTATGACATGATGAATACTCCAATATAAAGCAACTGATTCCTAATTGATAGCATTAAATTACAGGGAACTAAGAGTCGCACCTGTTTCTTGAGCAACTTCTTTTTCCTGCTAATGTCCCCACCTACATAAGCAAAAAAGATCAAAACATGTACATGACTGAAAATAGTTTGTTATTACATCTGGAACAATGACTACGGCTGCTGGTAGATCTTCATTCTTCAATGATAGTCATTCATGAGTTTATACCAAAATCATGAAGAATTCAACTCATTTACATAGAAGGGTGAGAAATTTTCATTTAGCTTAGATTATGGTTCAATCATAAAAGTATGAGTGCTGGAAACTAAAGCTAAAAATGCTTAAAATGGAAAAAATCTAGCCACACGGTACACCAGTGGAATACATCACATTTAGTAAAGATCCTGAATTATAGATCTTTCAAGAGAATATTCAGTATCAACAAGACATTACATCAGGGCAGAGCTAAAGATCATGGATTTTCCTTCTAAAAAATTGTACGCCATTTGGGTGTGATTGAATTAAATGTCAATACAGGAGTTTAGTGATTAGGAAAATGAGTAGGAAGAAAGGCAATGATACTGCAAACTAGGAGACAATGTGTACAGTCATTCCCCCTGAAAACCAAGCACTGTACTTCTTTACCAATGTTAGGTACCATAATGACTGCTGAAGACTTAAAAACTTTTGGTAGTATTACATACAATAACTGAATTCATGTTAAAATCATGAAACGTGTCTAACTGTAAAAGTGATAATTTAAGGGCAAAAAGGGCCCTTTTATAAGGATCATGCAGTATTGGAGTTAATGCGGCTACTACCAAGGGACCTAAGATGAAGCTGCTTAATAACAATTACAAAGGCGAAAAGCTAATGACTACAAGAGTCCAGTGACAAAACTAGAGAAACTTATTACCAATGTAGAAATGGTTTTTTTGAAATATAGAGCTATTGTACAAACCAAAAAAAGTTGAATGATACAGCAAACATTGAACTTCAAAATATCCTGGGAGGCTGGGACACTACTTTTCCACACAACTCTTGTTTTAGTGATTTTGCTTACCATAACATTTAGCTAGAACATCCTTCCTGATAGCGGACAAAGATTCACTAGCTATCACTTTGGAGCCAATACATGCCTGCAAGAATAATCACCAAAATGACCAACTGATATTCATTAACTAGAAGAAACAGAAATGCATATAGGGTTCTTAAATTCAACCAACATTTCAATCTTGCATCCTGCAAAAAGAAGAGAACTCAACTGAGTAAGATGACATAAGATCTAACCTGGATAGGTACTTTGAACATTTGTCTAGGAATTAGTTCCTTAAGTTTCTGAGTCAAAGCTCTCCCTACTGCATAAGCCTGGAAGAAAAGTAGTTGTTCAATTTAAGACCATCATCTGAAGGGAAAAGTTTTGAAAAGTGAACTGGGAAACTAAAGGCTATTTAAAAAGAATGCACTGTTAGAATCCATAATTCTCCCATTAGATCAGAAAGTACAATACAACTGAAAAATAGTACCCATTAGATAATTCTACGTGGGAAGGAGAAAAGATATATGGTGAAAGGGAGCGGAGAGATCCTAAAAAAGTGAACAGGAAATAACGATTCATGTAAAAAATTGGTAAAAATGCAGGGAATTATTTGCTAGCAAAAGTCATCCAATTCTACAAGGATGGTATGTGGAGAACATGCTTATCTTTACAGAGCACAAAGGATATTAGATACCAGAACAAAAATTAAAGACGGAAACAGCTGGGACCCGAGGACAAAGATGGAATCAAGGTTCTACCATGTAAGAACACAGAAGTTTATGAAATCTGATACTGATCCATAGAAATGGCTGTTCAAATTTGTGACCACCTAACCCTACAGACAATATCTAAATTATAGCCAAAAATCGTCATCATTTCGACAAAAGTAAGTTAAAAGGGGACTAAACCCAGATAGTAAGTTTAAGTTTTGAAAGATTAGCAGAAGTGCTAAAATAAGAAAATGCCTTGTTTAGCTCTAAAGTCTCAAGAGAATACATCAGTCATTAATTGTTCAAAATAGCACAATTGAAAACCGAAAGTTTTGTTCCTAAGAGAAGCAAAAGGTTACGATACGGATAATAAAAAGGTTACATTTACCTTATCTTTGTGCACAATAGTGGCTAATGGTTCCACACAATCACCATTTATTAAAATGTCGAGCTTTATCAAGTCACTCTCTGTATACCTGACACAAGCAATACACAAGTTCAATTTGCTATAAAGGAAATATTGACTTACCTGTATATTATTCTCAACTGTCAACGAAAAAGGAAAATTAATTTTTGTTAAAAAAAGAAAAAGAACAAAAATGTATTGAAAATGAAAAGCAAATATAATGGCTGGCACCAAATGCAGAACAGTAAAATTGAGAAGTGAAAAGGAGGTTTTTATTTGGAGCTATATAGTATACCATTTGGATATTCATTGAGAAAAACAATCGCAAAGGCTAAAATTGTGTAGCTCTGGTCCGCCATAACAGAATGCCAGAAACTAATCAAAATTAGCTATATAAAACCATAAAGACGCATGAATTAATCAATTGAAGCATCTCACACTAAGATATAAAGGCAAAGCTGCTGAACCACAATGCAACGGCTCTAAAGGCTAAAACCTATCTAATGGGAAGAGTAGGATAAAGTGAGAATACCACAATCACTCTAACAAAGATGACACAAGCAAGATACAGAGCTGAAAATATTGTTAAGGCTGTGCAGCAACCACATCACATAACCCCATGGCCAAACCGTATAATAGTATGTAATAATCAGTACAAACATAATTAAGTTATTTGCATTACAAGAAACTTTCAACAATCTACAAGAATAGATTTTTACCCGAGAAAAGAGTATTCCATGCTTGCGTAACCCTTACTCCTCGATTTAAGCTGATCAAAAAAGTCTCCAACCATCTGTAAAAGTTTGTGGCGTGAGTTGATACATAGACCACTGTTGAGTTCTTATTCATATATCCTCAACTGATGCTGATGTAATTTTAAAATGCTTGTGTATTGAAAATATTCTGACAACTGAGTTCAACTATATATCCCTAGAGTTTACACATCAGATTCAAAGAAATCCTTCATATATTTCTAACAGTAACATTATGTACACCTAATAGCTTGTCTTATCCACATACAACTAGCTGGAGGTTCAAGGATTATGTCCTTTCCATGCTACTGGTTCTTGACATAAGTGAGAAGAAAGGTCATGATAAAATCCAATAGGTGGTCTTGTGAAGAAAGGTCATGATAAATTCATATTCAGAATAAATAAAAAAAGCCAAGCAAGAGCTTTCTTACGAAGAACAAGTATGACTCTTTTTGAAGATGTTTCATAGTCAACCAACAAACGAAAGATAGAAAACAGAGCATACACCATTTAATTAATCGGAAGATGGTGGATATTGTTTTCAAATTCCAACGACTACAAGAGCCACTAGCATGAAACATGAAAATGTACCAAAAATACAAGGATTAATAGAGAGGAGCTGTAATCCTCCATACCGATGGATAAGCTGCCTTCAAACTTATCACTCTTTAATGAACCCTTGGTTTATATTTAAACTACAATAATCCTTGGTTAATTTTTTTTTTTCTTGTAGAAAAATGGCATATTATTCTTGTGGTTAATGTATCAATATGTCTCTAAACAACATGGAGAAAATTTTTGATCGATTACTGTCAATAAAACTAGTCAACCACCCATGAGTGACTAATTTAAAAGTAGGACGAGTAGCAGTCATGCCTCGCTAAAATGTTGCATCCTGTTCTGCATGTTTTAGTATACTTACATGTCCACATGCTAGAAAGGAGGAAACTAAAATTATCTATTAGGTGCGGGCATTTGGATACCTCAGCCAAAGGTAATTCATACAGAAGGGATGCTCTGCTTTCAGTTATATACTTCATTTCTTTGAACACTCCCCTTCGATCTTGGGCAAGCTCCATGAGTTGGCCAATGTAATCTTTTGGGGTAAGCATTTCTATCTGTGATATCGAAAATCACACAAACAATATAAAGTATTGAAAAAACCTCATTATCATTGTACACTAAAATGAACTTAGATAAGTGGTGACAAAAACCTTGACAAATGGCTCTTCAATTGATCGCCTTTTCCCAGGTTCAGGCAGTAGGGATGGATTTGAGCACTCTACCTAGTTAACAGAGACAACATGTAAGGCCTTATTCAGAAAATTAAATACAATGAATAACTATCTGCCATCCCCAAAGAAAACTGATCATGAAGAAGAAACTTATCATCCATTTATCCTTGTGAAACACAGGCCTGCTTTAAGAGCAACAAAACTGACAGTATTCACTGAAAAGATTATCAGCCTCACATGGAAGTCAAATTTCGAACTACCAATACCTACCTCGATTAGCCCAGGTAAAATGAGGTTACAAGTCTCTTCAAGACATTAAAGGCATATGTGGCTAGGAAGGCCACGCAGATTTTCATGAAATGTGTTAATACCCCCAGACCCTAATTTGGTTGGGAATATACTGGTTATATGATGTTACTGATGTGTTAATTCGTGCTTAGAAAGTCTAAAGCAACCGCAAAAAGGATCTTTTTCAAGCCATGGGGTTCACAAAAATGCATCTTTTAGTCCCTGGGTTCTCTAGAAATCATAAATCCAATGATTGACATCCTTGAAGAAAATAGAAGAAATAGCAACCAAAGGAAACAACATTCAAATTTATCTGCTCACAATGAAATGATAACAATTCGATTTTAGCAGTGCTTTTGATGCCAATCTTAAAAGCAGATAGACAGTTAAAACGATATAGAAGGAAAACAACAACAAAGTAAACAACATAAAGCTCCGAGTTAGTAGAACCTCAAACATAAAATTTAGTTCCAAGTAGAACCTCAAACATAAAATTTAGTTCCAGTAGCTGACAGAAAATTGTTCGTCTAATAACATTGTTTACAAAAAGAGTTACAGCATCTTACCTTTTTTCACAGCTTTGGCTTTTATTTATTGCTTTTTGTTTACATAAAGTGACAAATCTGGGCCTATACAAGAAATTTACCCAACAGCCCTGAGAGTCAAAGCAAGTCTTTACGTACGAAATCCTACTTTATAGCCCAAACTACCTTTATTTAAAAATTTATTGCACTAATTATCTGCCTCCTCCGTTGCAATCAAGCCTTTCCCGACCTTGGCAAGCTCCAAAAGCATCTATACACTAGTCTATATACTACTCAAATTTACTTCTGCAAAAAAACTGTTTGAAAATGTAAAGTTATATGTTTTGTTTTCTCCTGGGAAGATGTCTATCATATGTCTGCTTCAATATCCTTCATTTATACAATATTTGCTACCCTAAAATGAAAAAGTACTTCACTTTTATCAAAATCCAGGAATGCAGAATTCCAATGTTTCCTCAGCCCATTAAGAATGTTATCCAAATGAACAAATTCTCATGTTTAACGTACTGCTTCCTGATTTATGTAATTTGGATGTGGAACTATGTCCCAAATAAAATCCCTGTATATAATGTGGTGTAAGGAGTTGAAATCCATATGCATGCTTAGGCATAATACGCCTTACTTCCACACGAGTATGGAGATTTAGCTATTCCTTAACAAACAACAGACAGTTTTCCATTATTGATAGCAAGAACATAGAAAAGAAAATGCATAATACTCAACCAAGCAAACAGCGGCAAAAGCAATAGGTTCGACCGCACACGACATCAACAAAGGAATCCCTGTAAGTGTACAACAAGAATGCATGCCAGCCGTGTCCACTAAAAGATTCAATTTCATCAGAAGAATGTGATCCTATGACATTGATTTACCACATACTTTGAAATTTTTACTCTTCACAAGGAGCACTTGTTTGTGAAGGCCGTTCTTAAATAGGTCATTCATAAATCCAAGGCGTACAAGAAACCTGATATCCTTTTTTATCACATCTCTGATGGGAATGTAAAGGAGAAAAAATATAGATAATGCACAATGGTTGATCATAGGATAAGAAGAATTACAGTTTCACCATTAACACAATTGACCTGGTACACAACACTTGGAGCTGTTGTGATTAATGTCAAATTGTATTCACGCTCAAGCCTTTCCTGTAAAATAGGTTATAAATGCAAAAATTAAACTATGGCAGTGTCCCAGCATGATATCATTATCAAGAATATACAACACATAAACAAAAGAGTATCCAACCTGAACAATTTCCAAATGTAGAAGTCCCAGAAATCCACACCTAAAGCCAAATCCCATAGCACTGGAAGTCTCAGGTTCGAACTGTAAATATTTTCATTCAGGAATGATTATGAAACATATGCATTTTTCAAAAGCACTTATGGTTTAAATTAGTAACCGGTCTTAATGTTTCACCGAGGAAGATACTGGGTTAAATTATGCGTTTTGTATAACTCAAAATGAACAGTATCTGATCTGGTTAATAACTGTTAAAAAAAAAAAAACATTTACAAAGGACAGAAAATTCAGTAGCATCCCACAGAAGTAGACAATGAGACAATCTATTTTCTATTTGGTTTTTCAATTTTCATAGGACTGCTACCAAAAAGTTTATTTATGGTATTGGACAAACAAAATCACGGCTTCAACAAAGGCCGTAGAGACTTCATAAAACCCTGTTTTTTCACTTTCTGTAGTAAAACAGCATCATTGTGCATCTATAATATGTAGATCCTTATCAGCTTTCACATTTGATTAAACCTTAATATAATAAAATGTTTAAGAATCATTTGGCAATAGGACATAGATTAACCTTCAAAGCAGCATCATTGAGCTGGAGTTTCTCCAGTGCATCTCGTAGATCAGGAAACCTATCAGGATCAGAGACACAACACAGTTCATGGAGGTCACTTTAAAATTTTCAGAAACAAAGGGTAACAGAAAGAAAAAGCATTACTGATCAGCATCCACAGGAAATAGGCCACAAAACACCATTGGTGTAGCCTCCTTGTATCCAGGAAGTGATTGTTGTGCCCTTCTAGTGTAATGGGTTATTGTATCACCAACTCTAGCATCTGCAACTGATCTTATTGAAGCGGAGAGATATCCAACCTGAAATGCTAAAAAGAAAATATCATTCTAAAGCTTGAGATAATATCAAACTACAAATAAGGAAACAACTGGGGAAGAATGATTACAGTATAGGATCTTCGGGCGTGCTATCAAAAAAATTCTAGTAAGAAAAAGGCTTTTTTTTCCTCAAGTCATGGTAGAGATTTCCAACATGTAGCTCGACACATGCCAAATAACCAGCATATCTTATTAAAGCTAAATGACCTTAAGTTAGTCAAATATAGAAAAACTTTCCATAGATAATTTAAACTATTCTAGTCAATCTTCTAAATGTGGCTCTTTGTAGTTTGTAATTTTCAATCTGAAAAGGTTTCCACAACAATGTGATCACTATAGTCCTGTGATTTCAAAAGCTTATGAATATCCCTCTTATTAACAACTCAAGACAAACAAAGTGTACGTTTGCCCAGAGCGGGCAGTTTTCTTTTAATTAGTTTGTTCTGAACTCCCCAAACCCCGCACATGGAGGAAAGCCCTTATTAACCTGCCCCAAACTCATTTAAGTCGTGTAAATCTAAAGATAAGATAAGATGTGCTTGAAATTCGCATTTTTTGGAACTCCAAATAACGGTAGTATAAATTAGCATGTCACAATGGTAATAGAAACCCCGATTACTAAAATTTTAAAGCCAACACATCAGATTTTGTAACCTTTGGTCTCCCGGAAGGTCAAAATAATTTACATCCATTTAGTTGACCAATTAAACGATGGCATGTATATAAAAACCTTTAAACTAGATCTTCACTAGGAAATACAAATTTAGAGGGACAGTATACGCTAGACACAATACCAATCTGAGGGTGATTTCAAGAACATAAAACTCTATATTACTGTACAAGTGATGGCAAAACTACAAAACTTTCATTTAGCACATCTCATGGTTAGCGGAACGTATTCACCCAATTTGAATAAAGGTCCAAACATAACCAGACTAATTGATTATTCAAGGTGTCATAAAACAAAAGCACCGTCTCCCAAGAACTTTTTGCACCGATCTAACTAAGATACTTAAATTTAAACATTAATTCAGCCACACTAAAATTGAAAAAGCCATAAGAAACGAGCTTCAGGATCAATCTCAAACACTAAACCTGTATCAAAACGTTTTGGTTTTTGCGTTTCTTTTGGTTTATAATTTAAAAAATTAAAATTTGTATTTGAAATGCAAAAAGTAAGTGAAAAGGTGAGTTGGGAACATGACATAATAAGTTTTAAAATGAATAGTGTCCCGGTTTTTGGGTTTAAGCGGAAAATGAATGTGAGAGGCTGACCGCACAGGCCCTTGGATTTATGTTTTAAACAAGAACAGTTACAGCAAAAATCTTTACCTCCCCAGCACGTAATTCATCAACTTGCAACTGACTGGGAGACAAAACTCCAACTTCATCAGCAAAATAATCCTGCAGTTTGTGCAGTAAAATCAGAAGATTCAATAAAGAGGGTTTTTCTACATATTCACCCCGTCAAAAAGGAATCAAGTAAGCAAAGAGAACAAAAAGAATTCAAGAAAGTATGAGCATATCATAGACAACCATCAAAATGCTTTAAGATGTATTGTCGCAAGCTGTGAATCGAACTGCTCACCTTCGAAAGTTGCAACAAAATAGGGGGAAAATCAGTGACAGAAAAGAACCATAATACAAAGAAACCCATACCTTTCCACTTGCCATGAAAAGAATCCTATCACCTTTCTTAATGGTCCCATCAATGACCCGGAAATATACGATAACACCGCGGTATGCATCATAATAACTACAGTAACAACCAAAAGAAGAGAAGAGAATAATTAGGAAAAGGAAAACATTGAAGCTAAAATGGAATAAGACAGCAGTAAACATGCAGAGTCTGTCTGTCATATTATCTGCAATGCTACTGAAATTCAAGATAAATCTGCTTGCATTGACTACTCGAGAAAGGATGATACATTATAGACTTACGAGCCACACAATTATATGCTATAACCAGGACACAACAGTAACAAACTAAGCTTTGATTCTAACCTGAACCAATACTAAGCTGATGTCCCACTACGTGAAGTAGGCTATAAAGATCACATGTTGTGACTATGCTCTATCAATCATTCAATACACAATTTCATGTTACATTTTGGTAGAGTGTTTCCTTAGAAGTTTCTTTTCAATGCCTTTTGGGCCTTGCTTTTCTTTGTTATTTTGAGTTAGGGACTTCATGTATTTTATGATACTGGGATGAGAGAAGCCTACAGGTATCTGGTTTCTCACTTTATCATCCGTGAGTGCTACATCACTTTCTTTCTATTGCATTTATCATCAATCCTATCAATTCTAGTCTGTCCACAAATTCATCTTTAGCCTTCTCATTGTTTCAACACTCGGTTTTTGTTTATTTTCCTAGTCAGTAGCCCAATAGGGTGATCCAAATAGAATCAGCTTTCATATAGCTGTAAAATTACTTTAGCGGTGCTTCCATTTGTTCCAACCTAGTTGAGTTCTATGAGAAACATCTTTATCACTCTGCTATTTTCTTGAATACCATATCCCTGTATTCAAAGCTTTATAACTAGCTCATGCTCCAAATGACATGCTTTATTATTAAATCAATGATTATGACAGTGCATTTTACATAGTTTTATAACTCAACTACTCATAAACCCTTTGATTCTAGTTCCTCGTCCAGCTTCTGACTAGGCAACTTCTCATGTTCTCATCAAATACTACAACACTCTTTGCAAGCTACTCTTACCCCTATTAACAGACACCATATACCTCAACAAAACTCTATCCTGCGCATTACCACTCAATAAAGGCATCATCTGAAGTCTTACATTTCAACATGAGAATATTTTCATTAAACATATATCTTCCATTAGAAATCCCATCATGAAGCCAATATAATTGTCCATTATAGTTTCTGTTATTAAACTTGTTCACAGAATCACTCCTTAATGTACTAACCTTATAATTTCTACAATTTTCTACATCTCCTATATTTTTATACAAGTGTATTAACACACTTTGGCCTCATCTTTTAACCATTTTCTTTGCCTTTTTTGTAATTTATACTAGATGGTTTGCAACCCACGTGATCCAACTCTACACACGCTACATGCATCGTTAGGATATTCGACCAATTTTCATTTTTTTTTTTTTTTTGAAGTGCTTTCTAATGTCCTGCCAAAATAAACAGGTAGGCTTCTCTATGATTTCAAAGAGATTGTCATATGTTAAAATCACTATCCTGGTTCTAACTATAAGGATGATAGGGTTATCAATAAAAAAATTTTGACTGAGGCAACCAATATCATCTCTGCTGGGCTGCAAGGATTGCTTTGGCTATTCTGGCTCCAAGAACAATTTTTTAGGTTGTTGAGAAAAGAAAATGCAGAAGTAAATAAAGGAATTCGTACACTAAAAAATATATGAGATGACTTTTGAATAGAAACCTTTTTTATTTTTTTTCCGGGAGTGGAAAAAAAGTGATTTAGTTTGGTCAACAGGCTATAGGAGCACAGCTTTTGCACCCAACCAAAAATCTAGCAAACAATGAGAAAAAGACCACCAGCACATACAGGGATTGAAAGAAGTACCTATCAAAAATAAGAGCCCTCAAAGGTCTATCAGTAGTGTCATGAGGTGGAGGGATCCTTTGAACAATTGCACTTAGTATTTCGATAATACCTATTCCTTCCTTCAAAGCCAGCAAGGAGAAAAAATTAAGCAACCAAAGAAATGTGGAATGATGCACCACAAAATTCCCCAAAAGTAAAAAATATTGTTTCTACATTACTCTTTCAAAATCTTTAACATTCTGATGAAAATTGTAATGCCAGAAGATAGAAAAGAAACGAACCTTGGCAGAGCAGTAAATTGCATTGCTACAATCCAAACCGATAACCTACAGAAGACAATCCCCCTTTTAGCATCACTAAAGAGCTCATGATTGTAAAAGATATTTCTTGAAGCTGGAGAAAAATAGCTTCAGCAAATACTATCATAAATTGAAGTGTTAACTAGTCAAAGAGCAAGAAATTTCCTCAGGAGAAGATAAAAGTACGTTTAAAGATATCGAGTAGCAGTAAGATGAGAGTAATCATCCTGCTACCGGAAATGCAAAAGATTAAGATTTCCAAATACAACTGTGTTCTTGACATAAAGATGCAGATGTGACTCCCAAATACAGTACTTTGACATGTTTATTCTTTTACCGGTAATATTATCAAAATTTTTCATTATTGATATTAGTTTACATCCAACGTTGCACATCAGGTTGAGAATTAATAATTCCAATACCACTTCGGAGAACTTCGGATGCTTCGGATTAGCTAAAGACAGTGAAGAGAAATCCAGAACTTTACACTTTTATTTCGAGGTCAAACTGTATCTGAATTAAAGGAGGTTTGCATCTCTTAGCAAGGATCAGACAGAATTCCAGGGAACTTAGCCTAAGTCCCTGACAACATTAGAAGTCCATTGGGGCCACTACATTAAGCCTGCAACGGTATTTGCACGCACTGACAAAATCTAGATTAAGTTTTCACCATCGAATTTCTGCAGTTGATTCTGTGTGCTTGGTAAGGTGATAGAGCTGAACAAGACCTCTTCTGAATTCTTCTTTCTCTCAACTTCCATCTTTTATAACTTCTTTTGATAAAAACAACTAGGGGAGGGGGATAACAAGTGCAGTTATGGCAGGTATAAAGTTGGCAACAACTGAGAAATTGGTCTGGTACTCCACAAAGTTAATACTTGCAAGATTTTGGAAAATTTACAGGTATACATCAAGTCAAATCTCACCTAAATTGTTGAAGTATAGAATCTTGCCTGACCTACCATTACATAATGTGGAGGCAGATTAAGCCAAGAGCTTTGGTGTGATTATACACATTACCAGAAATATTAAAATGGAAAGCTTTATCTTGGAGGGAAAATTCAGCCAAGTTAGTATAGATTATCAAACCAATCTAGAAAAGGCAAAAAACACCCACTAATTGTAACAAGCTAACCAACTTTTTGCCTCAGAAAACCAACCTCTTCTATCTCTTTGACTACACGATTTGGTTCTGCACCTGGAAGATCGATCTTGTTTAAAACCTGCAGAATAATGCAACTTTCACCGGTCATCTGTTCAGTTATTTTCATTAAGTTGTCTAGAAACCATCATTCCAAGAGCCAAAAACAAAATCAAGGACATTCTTCTTTCACGAAGGAGTACAACATAGTTAAAAACTTTAGGCAAAGTCTTTCAGACTCTATAATTTGTTGTCCTTTATGTTTACTGGTAACCATATGCCCCTTCACAACACCTCTTATCACAACCGAATCCACCAAGAGAAACCTTCTTCATATGCAAAAACCAAAGAATCAAGAAGATGATAACATAATTTGATTCTTCTCTGAGAACTCCCCCCATATATGACTCTAATATAAGGCAATACTTATAACTTGTGTGCCACATTTTTCAGCAGCCAATATTTAGACAGAGGAACCGCTGATTATAAAAATCCTAGAAACCAGAATTTTAGGCTGAAATCCATATCACAATCAACGTATTTGAATTTAAATTTCGCAAAAATAATATTTGCCAATAAGTTAAAGCATGTAAATAATCCTTTTGTGCCTCCAACAAAAGTTGCTGAAGTGCATCAAAAGCAAGCAGTCCAGCTTCAGAAAGATTAAATTGGAAAACACACTCTTTCCTTTCTAAATTTAGTATTCAACTAAGAGCTTTCTAGCCCATAGTGATTCATTGTTTTAAGGTACTTGTAAGCTTTTTCCTCCGAATATATAATTGTATCAACATCGCTTGACTTTTCATCCATGTCAATTTGATGGCAAAGCACACATGTTTAATATTATAAGAGGTACTGTTATAGTCTATCAAACTACCACCAATTCATAGTTATTGATGTGAGGATGGAAATTACCCCTCCACCCCTGGCTTGTTGAAACAATTTACACTGGGAAAGAGCTTAATCAACTACACTTGCACAGTGAAGCCAAAATTCTACTGCACGCAAGAATTCTTTGGTAACACCAGGCTGAACTAATAAGTCTTTAGGTGTGACTTCCTACCAAACATTATCACTTCTACCAACAATATTATCAAGTTACAAATGCCTGATACACTACTGTATCATAAAAAGGTCCCATTGTTTACGAAACACCCAGTCAAAAAAGGAGGCTCGTGCATAGAATCTTCTGCAAGTGGCCTATGAAGGACTGTTGTAGGTATCTTTAACTTGTGAAATATTCAGTATAATCTAATGTGTGAGGAAGGACAGTGTTAAAAATATACAATCAAGAGAAAGGTAGATGTGCAACTAACTCACTGGGATGATTTCAAGGTTGTTTTCCAGAGCCAAGTAGACATTTGCTAGTGTCTGAGCTTCAACTCCCTGCAAGATATGATTGAACTCCAGTAAGAAAATGGTCATTAACTATAATCACTAGTTTCAGTGAAGTGTATAACATAACACCTATGAACCGGATTGCCTGGTACTCAAGGAAAAGACATTTTGGAGGACATAGGAACAAGGGAAGATGGAAAACATACTTGAGAGGCATCAACTACAAGAAGAGCACCCTCACAAGCAGCAAGAGATCGAGAAACCTGAATTGGTGACAATCAATGAGTCCATTTCCTGTCAAAACATTCGAAATCTGCTATCTAGTGGATCATAAAGATCAGGCGAAAATGCAAAAGAACTACAGGATTCAACGAGGTAATAGAAAAGCGCAGGGGGGAACAATTTGTAGCTCAACATATTTCTTCTTCCAACCACTTAACTATCAATAATTCAGAGAAAATTTCGGGCCCATACCTCATATGAAAAGTCTACATGACCGGGAGTATCGATAAGATTCAGACAATGTGGTTCACCTTCATGGATGAAACGCATTCTGGCCGCCTGTGCAAGAAGGGAAAATTTAGGACAGCAATCATACGATAACAAATGGAAAATTTCTTCACGGAAAGAAAACTAACAATCACGTCAGAGGCAATATATATCAACTATGCAGTTTGTATTCACCTTTTTTTCTGCCGTTTGGGGATCCAGTAAATAGTTAAAAACGGTTTCTACAGTTTGAGGATCCTTACAACTTCATAATTAATTTCTAAAGAACAAATGCAGAACTGCATGAAGTTTCGAACATTGATCATGTACGCATAGGGTCTCCATAATACAGTTTACGAATTTGTGATGAGTTGCGCCTAGTTACTTTTGTACGGCAAGATTGGAGTTTGAAAACCAAGAGGCTAGGACTATTTATGTATTCGTGGGTGTTCAATTTGAATTCCTCTCCAGAATGATCTTAAACACAATCAGTTAGAAGTTCTCATCCAACTCATTGCAAAACATTAGAAGTAAAAATCCTCAAACGAAATGAATTAGTTATTGCGAAAGGATAAGGCACCTGCAATTTGATGGTAATTCCCCGTTCTCTCTCCAAATCCATGTTATCCAGAAACTGTTCTTTCATCTCTCGACTCTCCACAGTACCAGTCATCTGAAGCAACTTGTCCGCCAGCGTCGACTTCCCATGATCAATATGCGCTATTATACTGAAATTCCGTATATTTGAAGTCGGCACCTG
Source organism: Oldenlandia corymbosa var. corymbosa (assembly GCA_949775105.1). Classification (NCBI taxonomy): domain Eukaryota; kingdom Viridiplantae; phylum Streptophyta; class Magnoliopsida; order Gentianales; family Rubiaceae; genus Oldenlandia; species Oldenlandia corymbosa. The sequence continues at coordinate 8,194,870 of OX459123.1, forward strand.
TAAAGAAATCATTCAGTTATCATCTGGAATGACAAAAACAAGAACGTCAAGGGGAAAAAAAAAGTGATGATGGAATGAACCTTTAAGAGGCGGTCTTTGCCGGCGAGGACAGCGAGTTGGAGGTCGGAATTGGAAGCAGTTGGTTGTTTGGTGGAGGGAAAGTTAGTGGTGGTCTGGCAGGTGAAACATCGCCGGGAGTTGGAGCGCTGTTTAAAGGCGGAGTAGTGGTGGTGGTGGACCGGTGGATATGGCGCAAACGAGACGAGTTTGAGGCGGCAAAAATTTGCAGCGGTAGCCATTCAAAATTTGCCCAGTTTTCAGTTGAGCTTCGCTGCTCAATTGGAAGCTCCAAAGCGAGCCTTTCCGCTCATTATCCGCCACCGATTTTTTATTTATTTGTTTTCTTTATTCTCTACATTTTGCAGTTTTTCTTCTTTTCTTTTCTAATTACTTTTCCAATGTATTTCCTTCCTATTTTTGGTGGCTGCAGATTTTGTGGCACGTCTGGTATTTTATTTGTGGTATGGCTATTTTTCCCCCTCTAATTCCTACGTCAAAATTTTCGTTTTTTCATTTTTTATTATTTAATAATTTATTCAGAAAGTACCATAATTTTGAGATCTGTATTCGTTTTCTCTATAAAGTTGAAAAATAATTTAACTACCATCATAAAGTTGAATGTTTATTTTCTTCTACATTTTCGTTCAATTACGATTAGGAAACTGACGGTCTAAAGATAATTTTTTTATTTTGAAAGAATCTCTTTTTTTTTCTTGTATTTATATAATTTATTTCCATCTACTTCTTTCTCTATTTAAAAAAAAATAACTTTATTTTCCTTTTTTCAATAATTTTTTTAACATAAAAATAAAAAAATAAATTTGTGTGCGTATTTTCTTTTTTTTTAAAAAAAAAAGCATAGTGTGTAAATTTTGTTTCAAAAAATCATAAAAGTAATAAAACATTTCTTTATTCGACATTTTTTTAATCTCTCCTGCCTATTTGAAGTGATTTTCTTCCCCAAAAAATTATAAAAATCATAAATCTTAATTTCTTTATTCTTTTTTTCTATTTTCTTGTTTCCTCCTAGATCATTCAACTGCCAAAAAGTTGATCAATATGACTCTTCCGACTTTTATACCTTGAGAACTTCGGAAAGCATGAAACCTTGTAGTGTTTGAAGGTACAAAAAGTTCTTTTTCTTCCATTGTTTTTGCTATCAAATCTAACGTTTTAGGTATGATGAGAGATCATGAGTTGCGAGCTGAAACTTCAATTAAAGTGAAAAGATGTAGGACATATTAAATGTTCGAGTTGCTCCCCTAACAAAAAAGGAGATCATTGTGGTATCGTGGATTCCACCAGATTAGGGATGATATATCCCACCAGACTACGCTTTCAAATTGGATCTTGTCTTTTCTATGATTATGCGTGACTTTGTACACAATTGTTGGATCTTTGGTGCTATTTCGAGTTCTATACGAATGCTTGAAGACGATGTCTTTGGTAACTAGTCCAACTAAGCATTATATCTCATAATTCATCCTTGATTTGCGAGTAGATGATTCTTTCTCTTATGAGCAAATTAGTGGATCTTGTGTGTTGAATCTTTGAGGAGGGTATTGATGCGAAAAAGAGCCTTGCATAAGAAGGGTTTGAGAGTTTATCTTGTAGTGAATGTTCTAGATATATTCTTTAAAGGTGAAGCTTTTGTGATTTTGTACTTCTTAATGAAGTATAAATGTAACCTTACTTCTTGTTGGATTTCATATGGATCTAATGAGTATAATAGATTACGGATTTTCAATTAATGAAGATTCCATAGATTCTTAAGTTGCGATCCTGCTTTTTGTCTTTCGTTTTCAAAATGAATTTTTGAAAATTAGTTTATTTTTAATAGATTCTTTGAAAATTAGTTTTAATTTTGATAGATTTTATAGATTCTTAAGGTTGCGTTCTTTTGTTCGGAAAGGGAATCAGGAAAACGGAATCTCATTTCTGATGGAAAAACTTATATTCGTTAAAGGAATCTTTCATTACGTCTGACATGTTCCAAATATGCATTGGAATAGGTATTACTTAACGATTTATACATTTCTTTTTTACATAGGTATCGGAATAAAAATTAAAATTTTAAATAAACTATAAGAAAAAAAAGAGTAAGTTTTGCAAAATTATAATTAATGAAATAATTTGCATTACCATATCAACGTCTCTATTTAAAATAAATACTAAAAAATCATATCACATAATCCTCAACAAATTAAATAAAATATGGTTCAATAAAAGTTCTAGACCCCATTTATTATTGAGCTAAGCATTTGTAAAATGAAAAATAAAAATGAAAAAAATGTCTTGAGTCTTGACTTGGTCGGCAATAGTTGCAACGGAGTCCTGGAGATTGAACCTATTTACAAAAAAGCAAACATCATCAATAAGTAAACATGTATTATATTCATTGCTCATAACTACACCCACGATATAATAAACAATGTAAACCTCTCATATAAATTTCAATGCTAAAACCAAAAGAAAAAGGTTTTACTCACCTATCGCAAGAAATGATTATGCATCATGGAGAAGTTTCATCACCCATTTCTTCTTCAACGCCTCAGGAACAGAAAAGAACAAATCAATTTTGTTAGGATCAACTATGATAATTTCTCCAACTTTTAGCTGATCTAAGTCATCCAAATCAGGTATCTTTTGAATTTCTTCAAAAACTTTCATTCTTCTCTGAGCACAATCAGCCTTAAACTAAAAACAATTTGCAAGCTTCGCAATGTGGTCATTTGCATCGCCAAATATTGCTTTCAACTGTTTGGTCACACCAGTCAATTTGATAGCCAAATTATCACCTCGAACTCTCTTCCTAAAAACTGCAGGACCAGATTTTAAAGTGTTACAGGTAGTAATGTTGGTGTCTGTTGGTGTAAATTCCTTTTCTTCGAGTCCATCTCCACCATTCAGGCTTTTGTTCATCAACAGTATCAGCTGCATTTTCAGCTCCTTCACCATTAGAACGATCCTTGCCGAAAATAAGAGATAGGCTTTCATAGTGAGGGAATGGTTTGTTTCTTAATCCTCTTGCATTCGGATGGGCTAGAGAAAAGTATTAAAAAAATATAAACTAATTAGGAATACAAAAAAAAATAACATTAAAATAGCTAAAGTTCCCAGAAAAATTACCTTGACCCATCCTTCAAAAATACTCTTTTCAGCAAACACACATTTCTCTAGGTCATTCCATCCAAACCCACTTGCATTAGGCCCAACATTTCTGTTGTTGCTGCAGTTTGTTTTTTCAAACTTCTTACACGAGATTCTATATGAGGTTTAGCTTTAAGACCACCTCTAGGCATCTTGTCTTCCAAGAGCTTCTCTATTTGTGTTAGAAATCCATCTTTAAAAGTTCCATTATCACATTTCCATTGGCCATTTCCTGCCAAGTCAAGTAAAACTTCAACTAGTTTGCTGTCTTCTACAACGGTCCATTGTCGCTTATTCATACCTCTTCCTCTAACGTGTTCCGCAACTTGAGTTTCCATGAGTTACCTTATATATTAACAAATCAATCCAGAAAACATAAATAATATAATGACGATAGGCAAGCAACATTATAATAGTGCTAAAAACAAAAAGATTAAAAAATCAAATCAATACGATTTCTTTTAAAAAAAATATTACAATATTCAAAAATTGTTCACCCATATGACAAATATTAACCAAAACAATAATGGGACTACAAAAAATGAAAAAATAATTATAGATTTTATTCGTTATGACGATCCTTCCATTGGTTGAACATCTCTATAGCTAAGTTTTTCCTCCATGTTGTCCATTCATTCGATGGTTCTATTGTGGTAATTAAATCACCATCCATGTCAATGTCTTTTACTTGTTCTTCTAATCTGTCCTCCAATGGATCTATAGCCATTTCTTTTCTAATATGGTTATGAAGTAGAGCACAAGAAGATATGATTCTACATTGAGTTTTAACTGGATAAAAAGAATGGCTTCTCAAAATTGCCCACCGTTTTTTAAGCAAGCTAAAACACCTTTCAATTACATTTCTGGCAGCAGAATGTTTCATATTAAAAAACTCCTCAGATGTTGTTGGTTGATGCCCCTCTCTCCACTCTGTTAAATGGTAACGTTGTCCTCTATAAGGAGCTAGAAAGCCTTGGCCATTGGTATAACCAGCATCAACAAGGTAATAATAACCTAAATAATAATGGTGCCATTAGAATTTAGTGCATAAGACAATTTAAAAATCTATCAATGGTTTGAAGATTTTAGATTAAGATTTACCTAGGGGTTCTTTTAAGGCATATCTTCTATTTAAGGTATCTTGAAATACTCTTGAATCAGCTGCAGATCCTTCCCAGCCAGGCAATATGTAAATAAATTGCATGTCTTGTAAGCAAACTCCCAAGACATTTGTTGCAATTTCATGTTTTTTTTTGAAGGAAAACATACTCTATTAAGATTACTGGAAAAGGTCCAACACCGTTTGATACAAGAACAGACCGTCCAAAATGACGTACTTGAACCATCCTAATGACGTACTCACGGTACTAGTCACTGCACCAGTAACTAGACCAAAACAACTGCCAAAAAGATTAACAATCCTATAATGGCATAATTCTATTATCAGGCATATCATGGAACAAAATAAAATTATGAACTCGAATATATCACTAATCCGCAGACTGAAGCACAAATTTATCGTCATTAATGGCAATTTCATGGCAATTTCATGTTTTCTAGATCTATATCTAGGCTTATCAGCTTCAGGAACATTTAGTTTGATGTGAGTTCCATCTAATGCTCCTAAACAATTCTAAAACACAACAACAAAACATGTATAAGGATATCATCTGGTGTGAAATAATAATATCATTAAAATAAATGAAAGAACATTAATTACCTTAAACGATTTCCATCGCTCATCGGTGGAGTTTTTAGGGACTGGTTTAGGTATTTTTAATAAAACTGTATGTAATCGTAGGACAACATTTAGGACCCTATTAAAGTATCTACTGACTGTTGACCCAGAATGACGAAATTCTAATTTATTATATAATTTTTAGCATGATGGGCTAATGTATGCAAGAATAATGCAACCATTTCCTCCATGTTTAAATGTTTACCTCGACGAAGATTACCAACAGTGCTTAGTAAACAAGACAATTTCTATTCAATGCATACGCTGTCATTTATTAACATGTTACTAATCTTAATTTGTCGGATCAAAGTTCTATAAAAAGATGTTACTCTAAATTTGGGTTCTCTATAGCCCTTTCTAATGATAGTTAATGTCATAAACATGAAAGCTAACAACAACTCGTTCAATATATCGGTATAGATCATCATGATTGTAGCAATCTTTTTCTTCCTACTGAAAGACATGCGAGCCATATCTGCATATAGAATAGCATTGCATATTGTAATCTAAAATTTTATCAAGTCTCCGGTAGAACTATTATAATGAAGCGTATAAGCTGGTGAGTTGTATAAAAATATATGCAAAAATTACAACAGAAAATCAGTTTGAACTGTTTATTAATACCACTAATTAAGTTTCAACTATCATGGATCAGTCAATGCCAACATATATATCTACTATTGCTCTCCATTTGTTTAATTGTTCACACAGAAAAATGACCAAAATCTATACAAGAAAATAATGCATTAATCATTTGCAAAAGTTGCTCCAGGAAAACAACCGAAAAATATTACCATGGAAATCTAGTCAAACATCGTAACACATGGTAAAGAATCTAAGAATACAATGATACAAGATTGAACATTTTATTCAAGAACTCAAGTAAAAGAAAAAAAAATTGATTGTAATCAGCTCTATACCAAAAAAGAGACAGAGAGATAGAAAACAAGAAAAGGTGTGGTTAAAAAAATGTTATGACTAGATATTATAATAGAAAGAAGATAATTTTTTACCTTACAGTGGTGATGAAATTATCCAAGGGAAAAAACTGGGGGTTGCAAACAAAAGGGACGTTCTGAGATGGGATCTTTCTCTTCTGCCTCAGTGGTCGTTCCTCTGGTAACAATATAGTATAGTCAAGTGCTCAATCAATTCTCCCATAAGAATTACTTTTACTTTATACAATCAAGTGTTCAATAAATCATAGGCATACACAAACTTGGGAGAACGTGTGAACAATAACTATGCCAATACGGTACAGATTGGAACATGGATTAAAAATCCAAGATAGTGAATCAAGGATTAAAAATAGTGAAGTTATATTACAAAGAATCAAAGAACAAAACTCAACGTTCATTCCAATTACATCATTTTGATAATTACATGCTATTTTCAGGGGGGGGGGGGAAGACATTTGATCCAAGGCCGAGAATGGAGTTGAATGGTGGAAGAAAAAAGGAGAAATACAATACATTAAACAAGCTTCCATTTTAATGACGAATGTATTGCTTATCAAAAAAAAAAAAAAAACCCGAATGCATTAGAAGTGATTGAAGTAGGCTTCTCTAACAACCTTATTCTATTTTAATAATGTAATCATGTAGTACAATGGAAAACAACGAGAAACTACCCATAAGCAATTCAACACTAAGAAATAAACCATGACTAATCCTATATTTAAAGAAGACTACATAAAAAACTCAATCAAATTAAAATAAAGTTTTCAAGAATATGGGCTCATCATAATTTATAACAAAACGACAAAAGTATAAAGAATACTAGTACCTTATTGCGGTGATGATATCAAAGATCAAACAAATTGAGGGTCGAAAACAAAGGGCACTTCGAGCAGCTCTTCTGTCCCTATCGGCTGGGCCAATATAATAAAAAATACAATAGAAATAAAAAAATAGAGAAAAAAGTAAAAATTAAATCATAAAATAAAATAGATTAATTGATACGCTACGGAATCTAGACAAAAGGACTAATTTTCACTCGATGAACAGCTAGATGCATTTTACAGTGGAAAGCCAAAATTCTTTTCCGTTTTGAACCATACGTATGTACACAGATAATTTGAGGCAGAAATAGGCTCTAAGCTCCAATCTAATTTAGAATTATAAACTAATCAAAAGAGAAAATTAACGCAATTGGAAAAAACAAATTGGAAGACGATAAAAGAGCTAAAAAAGCAAACAAATTGCTTGACAAATAATTATTGAACATGGTTTTCTTCTTCCAACTTTTCACCCTTCGGGTGTTAGAAAAAAAAAAAAAAAAGAAATGGAAATCATAGATGGCAAAATATACCTTCTAGTTTTTATTTTTGTTCTAAAATTTTGTGAGAACAAGAAAAGTGAGTTGATGAATTAGGTGGGGAGAAGCTGTATTTAAAGAGAACCAAATTTCCCCCGCACAAAATTTGGACGCGCTAAAAATAAAGCGCCCTTTTGATTTGTTTTTTCATATTTGAGATTGAATAGATAACTAAAGTAATTGAATGAGATTAGGATTACTGGGGGTAGGTTATCTGATTACACCAGAAAGTTAATTCCTTACCTGTTACATTTTACGAAATGCAGTAATTACATAAAATGGAATCAAATTCCCATTACCTCCATTCCCATTACTGCAAAAAGAACACACCCAAAGGGTTCGGGGTTTTGGTGTTCTGGTTTATGAAATTAGTTTTGATATCAATTTTTGGTAACAAGTTTTCAAAATCTAGCTCTTATAGTTTTTCGTGTCTCTTACTATGTAACTATAAGATGGAGTCAAATTTGTGGATCAATCAATGAAACTTCCATGATTCATATTTTGGTGTTTAAAACTTCCTTTCTCAGTTATGAAGAATGAGTTTTTCAAGTTATAAGTTTGGTATCGGTTTTGGTATCAAGCAATTAATGGTTTTAAAAGTATTTCTGGGTTGAATTTTACTAACTTTGAAATTAAGTTTTTTGAATTGTATTAAGATTCAACGATGAAGCTTTTTGAATGTCAAAAGTCTCAAGTTTCGTAAGATATTCGAATTTGATGAGTCCTTGACTAAATCTAGGGAAATCTTGGTTTAATCATGGCTAATGTGTGAGTCTTAGTTTTCGAGAGTCCAATCGGAAATTGAGATTTGTTTTGTGATGTCTTCTGTGAGTGTAATGGAAGTCTTTATTAAGATTTGAGATTTAATCTTGAAGTTTACATATTTTGATCTTCAAAAGAATTATTTTCGATTGATCATGTGTGAAAAACAACCTTTCTTTTGAGTCATTGAATTTTGTGAAATGATTTGTGTGAAAATGAACATGGTGAAGTGAATGTCGTAATTGAATGAGGAAATTCAAACTTTCGAGCTTGCTTTAATTATGGTGCTCTTATTACTGCATTTTGCACTTGACCATTCAAAAGTTTAGTGCAAAAGTGATTTTTGTGATTTCATATACAATTTGGAAAGATGGTTTTAGTTGTCAGAAATTTTCAAAATTTTAACTAGTTGTGTTAAATTTATATTTTTGTGTGACTTAATTATAACTTCAGCATGATTTTATTTCTTTTTGTGAGGTTTTTAAAAATTAAAAAATTTTGAAAAGGTAAATTATTTATTTTGGTCTTTGAATGCAATTGAATCTTTGGCCAAATTAATGTGTTCTATTAGTTAGGGGAGATCCGAAAATCTTATCTCTATTTAATAGGGATTGATTTTCCATTATTTGGTAACTATTCAAATTATTTAATGCTTTATTTCCAAAAAGAAAGTGAATACCTAGTTATTAGGGAAATTCTATTCACATAAAAATTGACTTTGTTCTATTAAACGAATCGTTTTAGGCAATTAATGTCCTAAATAGTAGGGATTGTTTTTTGCACAAAAAGAGTATGTCTTGTCTATAAAAAGAGGCTGAGTTTTTTGAAAATTCTCACGAATATTTACCCAACTTTTTCTGCCAAGATCTTAAGGGTTCCAAGGAGGGTCTATTCTGTTCTTTGGAAGGTAGAAATATTTTTGTTAGAAATGCTTGCCTCAGGTCATTCCAAGACAAAATTGAATTGTTGACAGAGTGTTGAGCCATGTCTGAGCCTTTTCCTACAGAGTAAAAGGAAACAGCCTTAATTTAACATCATCACTGGACAATCCCTGAATCTTAAATGTGCTACACAGTCGAAGGAAAGTTCGAATGTGATCATTTGGATCCTCATTGGCTAACCCAGGAAAGGACAGAATGCTTGTAATTATTGAATAATAATGGATTTTAACTTGAAGTTGTTAGCTTAAATATCAGGGAAAACCAGAGGAGATTCAACTTCCTCCTCTTGTGGAATGAAATAATCTTAAAGGAGTCTCTGAGGTGGGTTTTGGTCTCCACTTGCCTGATTATCCTTGTGTTCGTACTCCATTTTCTCAAATTCAGACTGCTACTATTGTTCTGGAAATTGCCTTCTTAGCTTAATATCAGGGAAAAAACAGAGGAGATTCAACTTCCTCCTCTTGTGGAATGAAATAATCTTAAAGGAGTCTCTGAGGTGGGTTTTGGTCTCCACTTGCCTGATTATCCTTGTGTTCATACTCTATTTCCTCAGATTCAGACTGCTACTGTTGTTCCGGAAATTGCCTTCTCTTCAAAGCTCGAGCTTTTTCTTGTTGTGGCTTCGATTTTAGGGTCAAACAATAGAGTATCTGAGGGATTTCTTTTGATCATACACCAAAAAACAAAAAAAAAATCAAAACAAAATGTAAAATCTAAAAATCAAAAGAAAGGAAAAGAAAACCAAACTATGAACTAAGCGTATCTAAAGATGTTTTACGCATCCCCGGCAAACACCACTTTTCTAGCCCAAAGGGTATCGTCCAAAGCCTAGAAAAAGAAATTTATTATTGACTACTACTAGTTAGCGGTAAGTCGGGTCGGTCCACAAGGATGGACAAATAATCTAAGAATCATTTAAACCATAGCACACTAGACTAACAAAAGAAGAAAAACAAAAGGGAAGATGACCCGTTCACGTGAGTGGTGTCAATACTCACGCGAGTGGCAGTCTAAAGTAACAGGGAGACGATGGAGAGGACGACGACACATGTGAGTGGCTTCATCACTCGTGTGAGTGACAACATCAGGTGGTAGAATGTAAAACAGAACAAACAAGCAATTTGGGAAGAAAAAGCAACAACTTAGTAAGCAAGACCAGACTACGATGAGTGAAAAGAGCCTGGCTATCCTCCTCCCTTTCTATGTTACTTCTCCAATGATTATGCATCCACGTGGTACGAAGTGTGTTTGATTAGACGCTCGTTTATCTCTAAATCTCTACCAATGTTATTAAAGAAGTCCCTCCAGTGATTAACAAACTCTCTTCCGAGTAAAATATTTAAATTCTTTCAGGACATTAGTGATTTGCCCTGCCAATTAGGTATCTTCCGATCCTACTTAAAATTTTAGACTGTTACCTCTAAGTCACCAACCATTTTTTATCGTTCTAAATCGTGCTTACCATAGCCAAGAATCACACAATATGTAAGCACAAGTGTCTAGGTGATCAGGCTACATACAAGGTTAATTTAAGCATTATAACTGGGCATACTTACATCGTCCAAATGCAGATTTTAAGTATTTTCACATAGAAAGGGAATTCAACTCAGCAAACAATCTAACTACTCATAATCAATATCTTAAACACAAAATCCATAAAGAATTGAGCATAAAACATGATTACAAATAAGGAGAATACAATAGAGATACAACATACAAGTTTTTGCAGAATAGTAGACCACTTAGGCGAGTTGAGATATCACTCTCCTAAGTGTCTGTCTCTGATGAACTCTCTGAGAGACTCTGTTGGAGAGCCTTCATCTCTCTCTCTCTCTCTCTCTCTCTCTCTCTCTCTCTTTCTCTCTACACTCAAATAAACCTATAATTTTCTGTGCTATTCTACTCCACCTCTCTAAAAATATGCATCGCTCTCTCCTTTTACAGAGCGACAGTAGCTTGAATTGGTTCACAGGTGAAAATTTTATACACCAAGCAGTGAAGGCATAACACTTTTTGGATCAGTTTCCAGCCTTAGATTTACAAAATTGCAGAGGCTATTAAGCACCTCAGAACAAAGCAAACTAACAGGAAACTACTTTTGTCATTATACATGCAATATCATTAAGTATAGCAAAAAAACTTGTTGCCTTAAACTCTTATTCTTTTGTTGTAATTTTTTGTCTTCTCCAAAACTTGAATTTGATTTTAAGCTCATTTTGATTATCTCATCAGGGGCTCTTTCCACTTTCTCAAACTGTCTTTTGTTTCTCTTCTTCCATATATGGTACATACATGCAACAAAAGCAGCTAGAAATACAGCCCTTTTGAGCTTCTATCCCTTCCATAGCCATTGATCTTTCCATCTCTGTTCCTGCTCACCCATTCTCCTGCAACCCCAGCCATTCCCTCAGTATTTCCAGTACCTCCTTGACATATTGGCACTGAAACTACAAGTGCTCTACAGTTTTTGTTTCTGTCCTGCATAGCAAACAAGTATCATCTAGAATTTACATATGCATCTTGATGAGTACATCCTTAGTCAAGATTCTTTTCTTCCAAACCAGTCATGCTATAAAAGCATGCTTAGGAATATTGTGTCTTTGCACTGAGCTTCCTGCGCCTTTTCCCCATTTTTAGACATCCACTAGTAGCCAGATGCTATTGGGTACAGGCCTTTGCTATCCGCTTTCCATTTGTCTCCATCAAATGCCTCTTTTGCTTGATCTCTCACCTTCAGAAACTACTTCTCCACTGCCAACTTGAATCCTTCTTTTGCTGAATCTTGCATAAATCTGCTTTCTTGATATAGACTCCATGGATCCACTTGACCCACAAAGCTATCTTTCATTTGAGCTAAGTGCCAGACTTGTTTTAGAACTGCAGCTCAATTCCATATTTTAGCATATGTACTGCTAAGTCCTCCTTTAGAGTTCTTTTGACAAGTCTCATCCCAATAACTAAGGACATGGCCCTGGCAACACTTTTAGCACCCTAAAAGGAACTCCCGACAAACTTTATTCACCATATTAGTCACATTTTGAGGCAATATGAATAAGACGCCCGGTAAGTGTACACTGACATTAAAACAAAATTTACTAAAAACAATCTGCTAGCATACGACAAATGCCTAGTACTCCAACATTTCACTATGGCTACAATCCTGTTAATTATGACTTGGCACTCTGCATGCGACCATTTCTTTGGAGATAACGAGACTCCAAGGTAGTTCATTGGAAATAATCCTACAGTGAATCCTGTTATTTTTACAGAATACCTATTGCTCTCTTTGCCCGACACCACCTAAATAAATAGAAGACTTCTGATAGCTTCTAAACAAGTTGTATTCGAGAACTCACTGAAAGTAGCCATAACTTTCCTTACTGTCATTTCATCTGCTTTGCAAAAGATCATAAGAGCGTCCGCAATGCAAATGTTAGTGAGCCTCAATAGTTTACACTTACGGAGGAATTTAAAGCTACTTTCAACTGTTTTTTAAAATCCTCTAATTAAGTACTCCATGATTAGTACAAATAGCAAAGGCGAAATAGGATCACCTTAACATGAACCCCTTTTCCCATGAAAAAAAACTAGTGTACAACCATTCAAAGACAATGAGTATGTAGGAGTTGAAATACAAGTCATAATCCATACTTTGAATTGTTCCGAGAATCCAAACCCTATCATCATTTCTTCAAACCCCCCACTCAACCGACTCATAGACCTTTTTTAAGTCTATTTTCATCAATAACCTACCACTTATCCCTTTTCTTCTATACATTCTAATAAACTCTTGAGTTATCAAAACATTATGCATAATGAGCCTATTCTTTACATAAACAACAATATTTCTTTCATTCTACTACGTAATATTTTTGATATGCATTTATAAATAAAATTGCAGCAAGCAATCAGGCGAAACTGACTAGCATTTCATGGGGATTATGTCTTAGGAATTAATCCTAGAGTAGTAGAATTAATTTGCGTAAGTACATGTCCAGTGGAAAAGAACTCTATGTCAGCTTCAGTGAAGTCCTTTTCTACCACTTCCCAGGCTGATTTGAAGAAGCTTGCTCCATATCCATCTGGGGTGGGGCTTTTGGTTGCATTCATCTCCCGTATTGCAGCTTTAGTCTCTTCTTTGCTCACTGTCTTGATAATCCTAAGCTGCTGATCAACACTTAATACTGGCCCTGCTGAGAAAATTTCATGCTTTGCAGGAGTTCTTGCTGATGACTGCCCCAACATGTTCTTATAAACCTGCACAAAGTGTTGTTCAATTGTCTCCCAATCCTTCACTTCCTGACCATTCTCTTCAATCACAGACCACATTTTGTTTCGCATATTTCTAACTTTCAGCAGGGAATGAAAGTACTTCGTGTTACATCACCCTCAGCTATCCAGTACTCCTTAGTTTTTTGGTGCAAAAAGCTATTAGCAGCCTTGCTTGCATTAACGTACTCCTTATATGCAATTCTTTCTTTCTTCTGTAGCTCTACATTTCTGGGATCTACACTTTGGGCTCCTTGACATGCTTTCAGAAGCACCTGTTTTTTTATTTGCACTTTCCACTATGTCATCAAACTACTTCCCATTCAAATCTTTTAGTTGAGCCTTCAACGCCTTCAACTAGAAGCATAGTTGATACATTTTGGTTCCTCTATCAGGTTTCTCCCACATTTTTCTAACAATACATATAAACTGTGGTTATTGACTCCACATATTAAAGTATCAAAGGGATTTTGGTTTCAACTAAATCTCACCTTCTGGTTTGAGCACTAATGGAGAGTCGTTTGAAATGCCTTCCATTAGAACAATTTCTATTGAATTTGTATAGTAATCCATCCATTCCCCATTAGCCAGTACCCCGTCAAGCTTAGCGTATACTCTTTCAGCTTCCATTCTCTGATTACAACGAGTGAAAAGCTTTCCTTTCTGCCATAAATTCTTCACTCCACATTCTTCTAAACAGTATTGTAATTCTTCAAAGTCATTCAATTCTACCCCTCTCTCTCCTAGCTTTTCTTCAGTTTGAAGAATATTGTTAAAGTCTCCCGCCAATACCCAAGGATCTTGAACCTCTTTGATAACATCATCAGATCATGCCATAACTTTGATCTTTCCTCAGCCTCATTTGCAGCATAAACACTAGTAAGATAAAACCTAATATTGTCCTTCTTCATAATACACAGGCAATGTTTGATCTGTTTCACCTTTTTTAGCCACTTCTATACTCTCATCCCATAGTATCATGATTCTCCCTCTTTCACGGCCATTATAATTAGTATGCCAATTCCATCCTCGGCATTGTTGATTTAAGTATTTTTCTCTCCTTGCTTGCACCATTTTTGTTTCCACCAAACTTACCAAGTTATATTTATTTGACTTCGCCATCCCTTGTAACTCCTTTTGTTTTAGGGGTGAGTTCAGACCTCTTACATTATAGGATAAAAACTACATGCGAGGATCAAGATCAATCTTAGTCAACCCATTCCTACCCTGTGAGTTACCTTCAACATCTATCCAATTTTCAGTTTTGTCAGAAGCTTCAGGTAAACCTGCTTAGCAACTGTTACCTTTGTATTTGTGATATTAAGTTTTCACTCACATTTGTTTGTTTCCCACTCATCATGCTGCTACTTTACTCTCGGACTCAGCTTCTGATTACTGGTATAAGGCTCTTTATTAGTGTCTTCAAGGTGAGAGACTCCAGTAGAAAGCTCCTCAGTGTCATCATTAATCATTGCTGAAGTCCCAGTGGATTCTACTACCCCTTTCCCCTTTTCTCCTTTCCTCCATTTTGTCCAAGTCATTTGAGTTTTCTTCTCCACATTCACTGTTTTCTTCCTACAAGATTCTGCTAGGTGCCCTAATCCCATACAACATTTACACTGCGTAGGAAGCCTGTCATATATCACTTTTTGAGCAATCCCCATTTCATCTTCATAAACTATCTTGTCTGGCACATTATTTGTTATCTCTTTTTCCACCAATAATCTAGTATACTGGACCCTAGTTTTATTTACTGTATACTCATCAGGTTTGACAGGGCATCCTATTGTATTGGCCAACCTACTAAGTAAATTAAGACCTGGTATTTTAGTTCAAGACCATGCAGTTGTATCTAAACCGGAACTTTATCCACCTCTCTATAATCCAGCCCTTTCTCTACGCTCTAAGGTTTAACAATTAAAGGTTTTGAACCAAAATGATGAATGTTCACACTTAGCACCTCTTCCCTAGCATGCATAGACTGAAATTGAACCATAAACAAAGCACTAGGAAATTGAATTACCTTGTCAATTCCAAGTTGACCCTAGATTCTTCTGAAGTGTTCTTCCATAACCCATTTTGGGGGGTTTGCACCCAGGACAAAGCATACCACTGATGAATCCCAATACTCAGTCTCTGCTCTGACATCTTCAATCTGAGGCTGTGTAAATTGCTGTTTACTAGATGGAGCCCTTAGCTTGGTAACATCGAATTGACCCCAATCCTTATGCCCATATCCCTTTTCCACTTAATCTGACTAATTAAGCTGACGCCTAGTGTGATTTTCATACACCCTAGGCTCAAGCTCATCCAAAATTTGCCCACTCAAGCAGCCATCACTTAATCGGAAATTTTTCCCGTCCTTTGCACCATTCACCATCTCCTTTGGAGTCGCCATATTTCCTTCACCTTGGGCACTAGTCAATCTGTTTGCAGTTGAATTCTCTATTTCTACCACGAATCAATTTAGTTCTTCCTCTTGCCAATTGCTAACCTTCTTCACTGAACGCTTTTGCATACTTTTTCCCTCACCAGAATGATTCGGCTTGATTAGTTCATCCTCTGGTTGTGGATCTACCTTTAGTTGTTGATTTGTAATTTTCCCTTTTTTCCTTCTGCCAACCATGGCATACGTACGTTAATGCTAATAATTTTCTATATAGACCTTCCCATGAATTAAAATTATTGACCAAACCATGGACTTTTGCATAGTTTAGTGACCTTCTGAGCAATTTAAAACCCTCCTAATTTCCATCATAGTCACTAATTTCAATGACAATCACCAATTTTGTTGGTTTCATGTCCAACAACCAATTTTCGCAGATTTAGCAAATTTGCAAGAACATGATAGCAATAAGAATCAAAAGTAGATCATGCGGTCGAAACTAATGATGAGGAAGACATATGTCGAGAAAATATACACTGAAGATCTGAAAAAAGATGCACCAAAGAAAACAATATAATCGACATAAATAAAAATAAAAGTTGTTTTGTTTGTATTTGTTGTACAATTATTTTATAGTTTTACTATGGGATCTAGATTGTCCACATACATTAAACAATATGTCGTAATCATTCCTCTTTTAATGTTATGAGTATGTTGATTAACTCATAGTAAATGTTATTAATTTATAATTGAGAATTCAAATATTGTCACTGGCCTGTCATACGTAGACGCATGTGTTGATCAATTTTTGAAGATACAACAGTTTTTATGTACTTACTCTTAATGATAATATTGCATGTTAGAAGTGTTCTAAGTTGCAAATTGTGCTGCAAATTGTAGCCGCAATTTGCATGTTTAGATAGTAGCTGCAAATTGTGCCTTGGCATCAAAATTTCTAAAAATGTTTATCATACTTTTAGATCGAGAAGTGTTTATTGAATTTTAGTTGTTTTCATGATTTTGGAAACCTTATCTCGTCAATGATCCGGTGATGTATGTGATTTTATCATTTGATACTTGATTAATGATTTTATATAGAAATCCTGGTTGAATATTTTCTTTTTCTATGATTGTGCTTATCAGGTGACTAAACACTTGTGCACAATTGGCTTTAGTTGAAATAAGAGAGTTTCATTCAATATATGTGTAGAAACCATTTCTGGGCATTTTATTTATAAGTAGTGCAAATCGTATTGGATTCTTTATCATTCATTTTAAATGTCTACTTTATATATAAATAGTAAAGCCCCAAGAATAATATTTGTATAGGAGAAATAGTAAAAGTTACATATGCTGATGAGATTCTTCACAATACATGTTATTCTTAAACCATCTCTTGTTATAATATGTATTAACACGATGTGATATTTGTTAATATGAATATGCTCTAATTTCAACTTTGGTTGATAATGAAGACATGCTATCATTATGACATGACTTTTTTTAAGCAAACCAAATGTTGGTGTGGCTTTATCCCGTGATCATTTGTCAGGCAGTTTGGCAAATATTCACCTTTAGTACCCTTTCCATAATTTTTATCATTGATATTAGAGGATTAATACACCATGAGTCACTGTAGTGAATGAAACATGCATACCCTCTATAATAATAGCTCCACCATTTCAATTAGATGTGGAGAACATAATTGATTAGGAATCTCTTGTTGGGATTAATAATTGAGTAGGAGGATTTTGATTTTTTTGGACCTCCAGTTCGTGTGTTTTAGTTATTTTTCTTATAATATGATTCTAATTTTCTAATATATGACAACAAAAAAAAAAAAAACTACTTAGGTGAATATTAAATAATTAAGTGGAGTAGTGGACATTAAGGGTTAAGAACCAAGCATCTAAGAAATTCATTTTTATTAAAGAACCTATAAATCATATATTCCAAAGAGAGATAAAAAGATCCAAACCACAAAGGTTGTACCCATTTAGTTCTAATCATACAAAGTTTAAAAAAAAGTTTCATTGAGCCTTCATAACTCAAAGAGGCAAACAATTCAAACTATAATTGATCCTATAAATTATCATGGAGATTGTACCATTAGAAGGAAACCTATTTCATTTTTAGAGTAAATTTCACCGGAGCGTTTAACTATGAATAGAAGCTGGGAAGAAAATTGGTGGTGGAGAAAGAAGAAAATGTCTTCTAATGAAGAGAGAAGAAAACTAAAACCTCTGTTTTGTTGGATTTACATCAATTCTAAACACTAACAACCTTGTTTAGTTCACATTAATTTTCAAAATTAAACATCCAACAATTAAATTTTCAACAACAAATGTTCAACAATTTTTTTTTAAAAAAAAGAGAACAAAGAGAACCAGGATGGTACCTGGCGGACATCTTCCCGATTTTATTAATTTAAAAAATTTAGTACACATGCAGTGCTTAAAACTTACCCAATAGAAAAGAGTCTGTCGCACAGATTTTTCTAAAAATCCCATGAAAGCTCTATATGCTAAGTCTAAAATGATGCCTTATGAAGATTTTACTGTAATCCCATGGCATCTCTTTTACAAAACTAAGAAGGTGTCTCACAAAGGTCTAGAGCATTAACCCCATGACACTTCTTTTTAAATTAAATTGATGCTATGCAAATACTATTCTAAAGCCCTATCTATTATAAAATATTACGATGAAATCAAAGCTATATTATCCTTAGATAAGAGAAAGAGCATTTATCTAAAAACCATTTATCTTTGAAGGAGACTAGGAGCTCATTATGACGATCATATTGCTTTGTATCTCCTCTCGAAACTCTTTTTGCTAACTTGTCAACCATAGCAATCACCTCCCGAAATATATGAACTATTTTGGAATTTAAAGCTTTGAGCAAAACCCGAATTTCTTTGAAGATATGTTATATTCGCCACGGGAAACTTATCTTTTCTTGGAGAATATTGACGATCACTGTGAGAACCCAAATTTTCTAAGTAATTATTAAATAAAATTATTAATCATTTAACTAAATTATTAATTAATTACATAGTTAGGATAAGTTAGACATTGATTAAACTAATTGATAAGAACTAAAATTGATGATTAGTGTCTTAGTGGGTAACTTTTGAGATAACCACACACTAAATGAGGTAATAATTAATGAGGTAAAAAAAGCTTAGTATAAATAGTGAAAAGTTAAAGAGACTAAGTACCCCATTTTTCTTACTTCCTTTGCAAGACCAAACGTGAGAAAACCCAAGAGTGAAAGGTGGGTTAATCACAAGTCTTTTTACTTTAAACGTTTATAGCTTGCCTTGTTTTCCTTGATTGGTTCTTTTGTTCAAAAATGATGCTCCGCATCATTTCTCTACAAAACTACCAACGCAAGTTGATGTTGCCTAATAAAGCCAAAACCCTCCCAACCTTTGTCTATTTCGTGCCAAAAAGAAAAAAAAAATATAGAAGCTGCCTACTTTTTCTCTCTTAACCTAGTAAAGATTTTGTTTGTTTGTGACCATGGAGATTGTGAGCCAAACACCCTGGCCAATCTTTTCACTTTCCATTTTTATGAGCAAAAACATCACGGTGGTAGCTTCATTTTTTCACAAGTGTTTTCTACTCTCGAAGAAAAAAAAAATATTTATTTGGTCATCAAAATACATTTCATCTTTTGTTGTTTTAATACCTCTTGTCTCTTTGCAATTAGTAGATTTGATTTAAAATGACGTTTTGAAAGCTTCTGATGTTCGGACAAAATGTTTAGGAATTTGCAAAGTTTTCCAAACAAGTCTCTATTTCATATATCATTTAATTACATTATTACGTGATATTGGTGCTTATTAATTCGATTAGTTGTTTACTTCACAAAAGGTTTCTTTTACCCATGTTTTCTTGTGCTACCTATGGTGTTGAATTTATGTGGGTTAAATAACCTTCCAATTTGCTTTGTAGGAATCTTGTGTTTGCCTTTTGAATTTCTTTCGTCCTTGTTCCAAGCTACCATGGCACACATCATTTTTTTAAAGCACCGAGTGGATTTGGTATTTTTCATATTAAGCCAAAAGTCTCCTCATTTGTTTTCTGTTTTGGATGCCACTGGAGTCAAGCATGTTTTGTTCTTAGAGGGCCTATGGAAAACAATTTTTTTAAATTGTGTTTCAAGTAAACTTTTCTGGTTCCATCTTTCAACGATTTTAATACTATGATCACCATTATTACTACTATTATTTTTTTGTTCCCTTTTCCTTTCTCTCTACAGGTTCCTGTTGATTATTAAAAATCCTTGACTTCGTAGTTCAAAATTAAATATATTTTACAACCTTAAGTTTTGTTACTATTACCTCAAAACTTTTTGATCTACGTACTATTTAAAAGAAACGAAAGCAAATTCTGCTTTGCTAAAACCGTGGACTTCAGGAAATTTTTCCTAAAATGTTTTTATACTATCTTTTGTTTTCTAAATTTTCTAAGTATCCTTTCAATATGTTCTAATTTGGTCTTGGTTCTGTTACGGTTTGGATTTTATGGAATCTATTTGAGCGTACAAACTGTATGTTTTATTTTTGGCTAACTGAGTTGTGAATAAATTGTGAACTTGGTTCTTCCGAGGACTTTTGGGCATCATCTTTATTAGACTTTGAATCGATTGCAACGGTAACTGACCGGCGATCGACCCTAAGCCTCTATGACACGCTCATCCGCTAAAATTAATGAGGCTTAATCCTATGCGGTAGGTGTTATTTGGGTAATATTCCAGGTATTGCCATGTGAGTGATTCGGCATGTGAGGTTGTTAGAATCTCGCACGAGGTGTAAACTTGAGCCCGAAATCATTTCGGGGTATATGGTGATATTGGTTGCCATTAGGCATCTTTGTGTGGAACTTAAAAGTTGACTTTTGATAATTTTGTTTTCTTTTCTGTAACCCAAAAATATTTGTTTCACAAACATGTGCACACTTGTACGTGATTGCTCATAGACTATCCATATCTCACCCTTTGTTTTCTTGGTATGGTTTTGTAGAAGATGTTATGACCGAGGAGTAAGGAAGCATTAGATGTGCTAGAAGATTGTTTGGATGCTTGTTTATAAATAAATATATTGTAATAAGTGGCTCCTGTTTGTGGCCGCAAGGCAAAGAAATGTTTTACAAGTATCATAGTTATGTAATGAATATTCAAGTTATATTTAGTTATATTTTGGATTTCATTGTTAAGATTAGGGTCGTTACAATCACCTCGTTATCTTTTTGAAATGTCATTCTACAAATTCTTCTTTCTTCACAAGCTCTTAATCCATTTAGAATGCCTTGTAATTGTGTTTCCAAGCTATTTGCTATTCCCATATATTTACTCTCTGCGCGCACTAAAATTCATTTTTCACCTCTGATCACAAAGCCACATCATGCTTCCCCACGTTGCCCAAGAGCAGAGCCATCTGTATTTAGAACCGTTTCTCCTGGATCTGGCGATTGGTATCTTAAAGCTAAGACCGAATTTTTTGGCAATGAGAATGCTTTGGTTTTGAACATTTCCTGTAACTTTTGTTTCTCATCCTCCGATCTCGCTTTTAGCTTATGAACAGTCAATAAATTCGAAATATGAGTTATAACTGATTTTATTAAAATTCCAGAAGAGAAAGTTATACCTTTTTATATGATTTTATTACAGAATTTCCATACTTATAGTAAGAAAATAGGAATAACCATGATAATTATTTTTCTCCCCGTTTTATAGCTCCCAACTGAATGCATTGCTTGAAGGTTACTCTACCATCCTGTATGATTAGAAGAAATAATTCCTAAAAAAGAAGCAAAATGATTTCATACTTAAATTACCTTTTAGCAACCATAGAAGATATGATCTATTTTTTCTTCCTCCTCTTTGCAAAACGGGAATCTATACTTGAATGCAATCCCATTTTTGTTAGAATTTCTAGAAAAGGCACAAACGATTACAAAGTTTCCATATGAAAAAAGAAATTTTCAAAGGTAAAACTTTATTCCAATAATTTTTAAGACAAAGAATCTCCTCCATTTTTTTCTAGTTTCAAAATAAGTTTCAGATATTGAAAAACTCCCTGTTGAATTTGGTTTCCATGCTAAGTAGTCCGGCTCATCATTGAACACCATTAACATGGATGATAGTCTTTTAATTGCTTGTGGATGCAAAACTTCCTTCAATTCCTGCAAGAAAAGGTCTTTTGAAATAAAGAATTCTTTAACCGTTAAAGTCGGCCAAGGAGGATTAGCAACTTCATTTCTCAAAATCCCCAAGCCATTATGGAGCTTCATCTGGATCAATGGTTGTTTTTCATTTTTGTTTTATCAACGAACTGCTTCTTTTTTATTGGAAGCTCTGAATGAATTTTTCAATCACTATGAATTGGCATGGGGAAGAAAATAAACAAGTCAAAACATTTTTTGGGCATCAGAGAAAGCTTGAGATGATCAAATCACTAGAATAACCCAAGTAATGGCAATGCAAAGATGATTATTTTAGTCAAACTATTTAGGAACAAGAATCTTCAAAGGACGAAAAGCTGGACAATATTTTTGAAATTGAGGTAGGCATCCTTTCAGGGGGCGGATAAGGTTACCAATAATTTTATTATTGAATAATTTGTTTTGACAATTATTATTTTAAGAAAAAAATGAAACAATGGTTATCACAAAATAAATGAAAAGAAGTGCAATATATATGCATGGGATAAATTACCCCACAAGTGAAAATGATTGCAAAAAAATGAGGGTCTTTACACCTCGGAAAGTAAATTAATTTGACAGACTTTACTGACCATCAAGTAAATATAAACACAAGAAAATAAAGAGGGTCTTTGTAGGACTCCTCGAAGAGTAAATTAATTTGGCAGACTTTACCGACCGAGATTTGACCCCAATTTAAATTGCAAGAGGGCTTTTGCTTGACTCCTCAGAAAATAAATATATAAGATAAAGTATATTAGGTTAGACAAACTAAAATGATAGATGAGAATGAAGTTAGGATTGTTAGATTAGGTATTAGTATGCTAAAATGAAATGCAAGATAAAAATAAAAATATACCAGACATAACGAAATTTTGCAAGTGGTTCAAGTTTTCTCCTCGTAAGAAAGCTTTGACCCCTTTTCTAAATACCCAAAAACAAACTCAAGAATTCCTTCTGGTGGAATTTAAACCCTTACAAACAATTACACTCAACCCAATATTCAATCACTTGAATCCTTCACAAGTGTTTGAATGACTCTAAGTGAATGTATGATTACAATGTGTTTTCTACAAAACAACCAAAGGATTCTATCTCAAATAGCTGTCAAGCTACCAAGATAACATTTTGTTCCTTTACTTACCCAAACTTCCCTTCAAAACATATGTAAGAAAGTTTAGAATTTCACTCATATTCTAGGATTTCACTCCTATTCTAGGTTGAAAAACTCATAAACTCTAAGCTTACAAGATGAGAATGATTGACACAAAGTACCAAATATAAATTTAACCTTAAATACAATGTGTGTGCAAATGTACCTCACTTGAAAAACCAACCCTCACAAATGAAAACTCACAAGTCTAATGTACCAATTCAATATAGAAATCATTGAGAGATTTTGAATATGAAAATAGCAGAGCTTGAGAAGACTTGGAGTGAAATGAGTCTCTTTGCACGTTCATGTTGCCTTTTATAGACCAAGGAATTAATGTTGCTGTCTGCCCTAAAATTTGATCTTCACTGTTTGATATCTTTAACATGTTGCAGCCATAATAAGACTTTTGTGTTTTCAATAAAGTTATAGCCTTATCTGCCAATGATCTAATCCAAAAAGAATCACCTCAATTGGACGTTTATACCACCGGATATACCAGTTTTACCGAAATGCGTCACTCCATTGAATTTCTTTATAACCTTTTCGGTTTTGCTTGATTTTGGACTTGAAAACAGCTTATTTTTCAAAACATCAAAGTTGTAGATATTTGAAAGGTATTTTCAGAAAGTCCAATTTTATGATTTTTCACTTCTTATAGGTAAAAATATGATCTGTTGAAATTCAGTTATTGATTCTAGAATGACGAGTTGAACTTTTACTTCTATAAATGTCAATAATTTTCAAATCATTAGCTATATCACAAATTTGTTTCATCATCAAAATACCTAATTATGTTTCATCAACAAAACACCATTAAAACACCTAATTAGCATCTAAGTTTAACAATCTCTCTTTTTGATGATGACAAAACAAATATGTGATTTAAGAAAATGAACATTCAAAGTAAAGTTCAATTATACAATCAATGGTAATTTTCAAACTTTCGAGTTTACTAAAACTCGCCCTTAATCTGCGGCTTATCTTTGAATAAAATAACTCTCCATTAATAAATAAATTACTAAAAGATCATAATATTTATCTCCCCATTTTTGTCATCACTAAAAAATTTGTATTTTAACAAAACTATTTACATGTGCAACGATAGTACAGAGTACCAAAAGAACATAAAAATAAGGTATTGGTAGGTGTTATCGAAAATTTATTCTTTTCGGCTTATCTTCATCCATGTAAACAAAAACAGTGGTAACTAATATGCCTTTGGGTCCTTAAAAATTGGTGTCCTTATTAATATCCAAAACATTCAATTTATTCCTCAAATATTCAGATTGGTCTTTAGGTAAACTTTTGTAGAAATATCAGTTATTTGTTCTTTTGTAGGAATGTACTCTAACAAAATTTTATAATTTTGGACTAAATCTCTAACAAAATGATGTCTAATATCAATGTGTTTTGTTTTTAAATGTTGGATGCGATTTTTTGTTAAATTAATTGAACTAAAATTATCACACCTTATAGACACACATTTAAAATGCAAATCAAAATCAACCAAAGTATATGTTTCATCCACAATATTTGAGTGTATCAATTATCAACTGCATCATATTTGGCTTCTACTGTAGATAAAGAGACAGATGTTTGTTTCTTACTAGACCATGATACCAAACAATTACCCAAAAATTGATATGTACCACTTGTACTTCGTCTATTAACTAGACAACCGGCAAAATCGGCATACGAAAATCTAATCAAATCAAAATCATTTGTTTTAGGGTACTACAAACCATGTTCAATGGTCCCTTTCAAATATTTTAAAATCCTTTTCATTGCAATCAAATGAGATTTTTTACAGAAACATACAACATGCATAATATCCAATCTACTTGCTGTAAGATAAAGTAAACTTCCAATCATTCCTTGATATTGTTTTTGTTCAACTTTTATCTTTTCCATCTATATCAAACTTTGAAATATACATTGGAGTGCCCATTTGTTTACAATCTTCCATCCCAAAACTTTTTAATAAATCTTTAGTGTACTTTGCTTGACTTAAGAAAGTAACTTCACAAGTTTGTTTTATTTGTAAACCAAGAAAGAAATTTAACTCATCCATCATACTCATTTCAAATTCTTTTTGCATAAGCATAGAAAATTCTTGACGTAAGGATTCATTTGATGCACTAAAAATAATATTATCAACATAAATTTCAACTATGAGTAAATCACTCTTTGCATTTATTTTAGTGAAAATAAATTTATCAATTTGTCTTCTATAAAAATTATTTTCATTCAAATAAGAGGAAAGTCTTTCAAAATCAAGCTCTAGGGGCTTGCTTTAAATCATACAAAGTTTTGACTAATCTAGAAACATGATGAGGAAATTTTTCATTTTCGAAACCTGGAGGTTGCTCAACATAAACTTCTTCTTGAAGATAACCATTTAGAAAAATACTTCTGACATCTATTTGAAAAAGTTTAAAACCTTTATTACAAGCATAAATAAGTAATATTCTAATTGATTATAATCTAGCAACGGGTACAAGAGTTTCATCATAATTAATACCGTCTCCATTTCCATTTCCATAACCTTGTGCTACAAGTCTAGCTTCATTTCTAACCACTTCTCCATTTCCATTAATTTTACTTCGAAAAACCCATTTTGTCCCAATCACGGGATAGTTTTGTGGTCTTTCTACTAAAATCCACTCATTACTTCTTTGAAATTGATTTAGTTGTTCATGCATAGTTAATATCCAAAATTATAATCTAATGCTTCCTTAATAGTTTTAGGTTCAACTTTTCACAAAAATGTAAAATGATTATTCTGATCATTTTCATGTAAATTCTTGACCATGTTCTCACTCCGGTCGATAAATCATAAATAATTAGGTCTTGAGTATGTGAATTCCACATTAATTCAGTTAATGTGGAATTAGTATCGAAAAATTCTTTTGTAAGTCAGTTAATTTGGAATTAGTATCGAAATATTCATTACCTTCATTACCTTGTGAAGTTCGCTTTGAGTTGAGACATCATCATGGTTATTTGAATAATCTTTCTCCAAACATTATTGTCCTTGTTAATTATCATTTTGAGTTCCACTAGTATTGTTAGTTGCATTTTTATCAAAGTTAACATGAATTGCTTCTTCAACAACAAGCGTTCTTTTATTAAAAACTCTGTATGCCTTCCTATTACTTGAATAACTAAAAAATGTACCTTCATCTGATTTCTTATCAAATTTTCTTAAATTGTCTTTTATGTTAAGAATAAAACATTTGCATAAAAAGAATTTCAAATTGTGGGCTGCCGGATACAATTTTGCTGAGCTGGTCGAAAAAACACTCCCAAGACACAAAGCACCTTGACATTAATGAGTGTGTCTCTCCTTAGAATTCCAAAGGCATGCTTGTCTCCTTGGCCGAATTTCCAACCACCCATACTGATTAATGAGGTTACTGTTGCCACTGCTGGAAGAAGAGAAGAAGACCAGTCAATTTCGGATTCCAGACACAAGGCCTAGGAAGGATTAAACAATTCACAAGCATGGGGAGACTCTCTTGGTTGAAGAACTGGCTTCAGGGCTCTATAAAAGGGGAGCTGCACTCTCAGAAATGGGCATCTCTGGCTACACCTTTCAGTTGTCAAGAACACACAGAAAAACTCCAGAAGAAGGCAAGAAGGAAGAAGGAACAGCAACAACTCAGTAAGGAAGTCAAGTTGAAGAACAGCCATCCCAGTCACTGCCTCATTTCCATGAGTGAACTCTTTCACTCTCAAGAGTGGATCAGAACTGCACAAGCTTTTTTCTCGTCTCTTGATTGTTAGCTTGAACTTCGTTTTATGATGCATAGTTCTATGATGTCTTTTGATGTAGTAGATGTAGCATTAATCTGCATGAGTAGCTAAGTAGCTTGCAGGGGTTAATCTCCTCAACCTATGTTGGAGTTGTTGTAATGCACTGGTTCTGTTCTTTGTTTTGAAGTTGAAAGTTTTTTCTACATTCATTTACTTGATCACTAAATTGAATGCATGTTAGAACTAAGGGAGATTTGGCAAGATAAACTTGGTTTGGATTGTTTCAACTTCAACTTATGACATAGAGGTAACAGTCTATGGTTTTAACTAAGATAGGAATATACTTAGTTTGCATGAGCATTCATGTAAGCCTGAGATCTTAATGACTTTATAACTGGAATCAATCATTGGAAAATAGATTGTTAAGGTTACAAAGATGACTCTAGGAAAAATGGGAACTGACTTAAAGTTATAAGTGAGTTGAATGAACAAGAACTTAACTATTACAGTGCTGATTATACAACTACTGCATTAGGAAGAGGAGATGAACACCCCTGGCTTGTATTCCCCTGAGTGACTGTTTTCATTCCCCTGAGTGACACCTTTTCTAAACTAGTAGTCTTTTAACAATGAATTTGGTAATTAGCTGTCCTCGTGGGATCGACCTAGCTTCCATTATCTACGAAAAATCACAATCCAAGCTAGTAATATTTTTGGTGAACTCGGCTCGCACCAGAAAGTGGCGCCGTTACCGGAGACGGCGTAAAACCTCCAAAATTTGTTGTTTTCGTTCATTTGTAAATATATAAAATTCTTCTCTGGTTACCTCACTAAACTTCCAGTTTCTTTTCTTTGGTGTATGACTTGAAGGCACCAACAAAGTGAACCGGTTTTTGATCCAGAAATTGAAGCTACTATACGCAGAGCCAGAGCAGCAAAAGGAAGGCAGAATCGGTTGCAACAGAACCGCCAAGAAGGTTCATCAGAAATGGCTAACCAAGGTGGTAACCTGGAGAACAATAGGAACCCTGGTGGGGATCAACAAAATCGATCAGAGAGATTGCTTAGAGATTTCTTTATTCCACAACAAGAAGAAGTCCAATCCCCTTTAGTGTTCCCCGATGTAGAGGAAACCAATTTTGAGTTAAAACCACAGATGATCCAATGGACTCAGTCAGCCTACCCGTTCCATGGATTATCTCATGAAGATCCTAATGATCATATCAGAAGTTTCTTGCGTTTATGCAATACTTTTAAGATTCAAGGTTTATCCAATGATGAAATTAGACTGAGGTTATTCCCTTTTACCTTGCAGGGTCACGCCCAAGCATGGTTCAATACATTGCCCAACAATTCTATCTCCACTTGGGAAGAGTTAAGACAATGCTTCCTTACAAAATTCTTTCCACCCGCAAAAGCTGCACAACAACAACAATAATGAATTTCAAGCAGCATGGAACTGAAACACTCTATGAAGCATGGGAAAGACTAAAGGAAATGATCAGGAAATGCCCTCAGCATGGTTTGGAAGAGCATCTCCAACTGAGCATCTTCTACAATGGGTTGCTACCAACTACAAGAGACTCCCTTGATGCTGCAGCTGGTGGTGTGTTTATGATGAAGCCGGTTGATGCAGCAAGGCTGTTGCTTGACAATATGACCACCAACCATTCAAGGTGGCAATCTGATCCAAGGGCAAGTACAAAACAGCCAGGAGTGATGGAACTTGACCCAGTACACACTTGCAAGCACAAATGGCTGTTATGATGAATGAAATGACAAAACTAAGGAGTGAGCTGTCCAAATCCAAGGCTGAAGTGGGTGTGTTATGTGATGGATCTCACAACTTGGATGACTGTCCCTCCAAAATGGAAGCTGTCCAGTTTGTCAATCCGGGCAATGCTGGAGGATTCAACAACTTCAACAATTGGAGAAATCAGCAGCATCCTAACTGGAACAATACACCACAACAAGGGAACTATCAGAGGCCTACTCAACCCCCAGGATTTCACAGACAAGATGGCCAACCTCCCAACTATCAGAATCAATAGCGTTCTAACCAGCAATGCATACCAAAGGATGATGAATGGATTTCTGTGCAAAATGCAATCAAGAATTTGGCTGTGTCTTGCAAAAGTTTGGAAAATCAGTTGGCTCAGATTGCAAAACAAAATGCTGAAAGACCATCTGGAAGCCTGCCCAGTGATACAGTTGTAAACCCTAAGGGGAATGATCAAGAGCAAGCAAAGGCTATCACTTTCAGAAGTGGAAAACAACTCAATCAGCCAAGTAAAAAAGTCACTCCCGTGAGTGACCCTGCAGGTAATAAGGAAACCTTTTCTAAGAAAATATCTGATAATGGTGATTTGGTTGAACAGGAGCAAGCAGCTGAAAAACCTGGAATGGAGGAAATTCAATTCCCAGCACCGATTAAGAGGCCACAAGAGCCAGTTCCAATACCACCACATCTGGTAAGACAAAAGAAGGCCAAGATGGATGAAAGACTCAACAGGTTTATTCAAAATTTGGAAAGCATACATATTAATATACCACTTGTTGATGCACTTAAACAAATGCCTAAATACTTCAAGTGCACGACTCTGCTTTTGTTACTCTAAATGAAGAATGTAGTGCACCTATTCTGAGAAAATTGCCACCTAAACTAAAAGATCCGGGTAGTTTCACTCTTCCTTGTACGGTAGGAATCAGAGAATTTTTAAAAGCATTACTAGATCTTGGTGCAAGCATAAATCTCATGCCATTGTCTGTATTTAAATCACTTGATCTGGACAAATTTCTGGTACCTACTAACATGACATTGCAGTAGGCAGATAGGTCACTGACCTACCCAAAGGGAATTTATATGATGTTCTTGTGAAGGTTGGGAATTTCGTTTACCCAGCAGACTTTGTGGTTTTGGACATGGAAGAGGATAGGGATGTGCCCATCATCTTGGAGAGTCCTTTTTTGGCAACAAGTGATGCAATCATTAAGGTGAAAAAGGGAGAAATCACACTGCACTTTGATGGAGAGAAGGTTACCTTCAACATCTTCAAAAATATGAGATATCCTGCTGAAGTCAATAACTGCTACATGGTAAGAAGTGTAGAAGTAGAAGAAGCAGTAACAGAAGAAATACTGCAAGATGAGCTCCTCAAGGAACTCTGATGCCCAGACAGTAATGAGGAACAGGAAGGAGGGGATGAGTACAGGATCACTTGCCTGAGTTACCTGAACCACTCCCACAAGTGGCATCCTAAACAACAACCCTTTGAACTGTTAGACCTGACTAAGGAAGGAAGATGCCTCAAACCTTCAATTGAAGAACCACCTCATCTGGAACTTAATCCTCTGCCTTCACATTTGAAGTACGCCTATATTGAAGCAAGTAACACTTTACCTGTGATCATTTCTTCTATGCTTACAGGTACTGAAGAGGATAAGCTACAAAGCGTGTTGAGGTTGCACAAGGAAGCCATTGGATGGTCAATTGCAGACATTAAGGGCATTAGTCCTTCCATATGTATGCACAAGATTCTCCTTGAAGACGATACCAAGCCAACCATTGAAGGACAAAGAAGGCTCAACCCAGTCATGAAGGAAGTGGTAAAAAAGGAGATTATTAAGCTGCTAGACGCTGGAATCATCTTCCCAATATCTGACAGTAAGTGGATAAGTCCAGTGCAGTGCGTGCCCAAGAAAGGAGGAATCACAGTAATAAAAAATGATCTCCAGGAGTCGATCCCTACAAGGCTGAATAATTCATGGAGAGTGTGCATGGACTACAGAAAGCTTAATAAATCTACCAGAAAGGACCACTTCCCACTTCCCTTTATTGATCAAATGCTAGATAGATTGGTTGGATTCATGTATTACTGTTTCCTTGATGGTTTCTCAGGTTACAACCAGATTGCCATAGATCCTGATGATCAAGAAAAGACAACATTCACCTGCCCCTATGGCACATTTGCCTTTAAGAGAATGCCATTTGGACTGTGCAATGCACCTGCAACATTTCAAAGATGTATGATGGCCAGTTTCTCTGATATGGTGGAAGACATAATTGAGATCTTTATGGACGACTTCTCGGTTTTTGGTAAGTCGTTTGATGTATGCTTGGAAAACCTTGGACTGATATTAAAGAGATGCATAGAAGCCAACTTAGTCCTCAACTGGGAGAAGTGCCATTTCATGGTAACTGAGGGGATTGTCTTGGGATATAAGATCTCACAGGAAGGAATCGAAGTGGACAAGGCAAAGATTGAAGTCATAGAAACGCTCAGCCCACCAACCACAGTCAAGGGAGTAAGGAGTTTCCTAGGCCATGCCGGCTTTTACAGGAGGTTCATTAAAGATTTTTCAAAAATCTCTAAACCGTTGTGCAACTTGCTTGAAAAAGACACTGCTTTTATTTTTGATGAATCCTGTTTAAATACATTTACTGAACTGAAAAAGAAACTCATCTCTACACCTGTAATCATCACACCTAATTGGTCACAGCCTTTTGAACTCATGTGTGATGCTAGTGATTTTGCAGTTGGTGTTTTACTCAGAGAGAGAAGGAATAAGGTGTTGCATGTGGTTTACTATGCTAGTAAAACCCTCAACCCTGCACAAATCAACTACACCACTACAAAGAAGGAAATGCTGGAAATTGTGTTTGTATTCAACAAATTTAGAGCTTATTTGCTAGGAATGAAAGTCATAGTCTACACAGACCATACTGCCATCAGGTACTTGATCATAAAAAAGAGTCTAAGCCCAGGTTGATTTGATGGGTGTTGTTGTTACAGGAATTCGATTTGGAGATAAGAGACAGAAAGGGTGTTGAGAATCAGGTAGCAGACCATCTGTCAAGACTTGAAGAGATTCCAGAAGATACAACTCCAATTTCAGAAAAATTCCCTTATGAGTCACTCTGGCGAGTGACAGGCACACTCATGGGAGTGACAGGTAACAACCCTTGGTTTGCAGATTTTGCTAACTTTATTGCTACTGGTATTATTCCTCCAGATCTCACCCCTCAACAGTGCAAAAGATTCCTTCATGATGCTCAACTCTACCTATGGGATGAACCCTATCTATTCAAAAGATGTGCAGACCAACTGATCAGAGGGTGTATTCCAGAACCTGAGTTCGCAGAAGTGTTGCACAAATGCCACAGTTCTCCCTATGGTGGACATTTCAACGGTCAAAGAATGGCAATCAAGGTTCTGCAAGCTGGACCGTATTGGCCATCTCTGTTCAGAGATGCACGTGAATTTGTCAAAAGCTATGATAGATGCCAAAGGACAGGAAAAATTTCCTGGAAGAATGAGATGCCACAACAGAACATGCTTGAAGTAGAACTGTTTGATGTATGGGGGATAGATTTCATGGGTCCTTTCGTGTCATTCTTTGGGAACTCCTGCATCTTACTGGCAGTAGACTACGTTTCAAGGTGGATAGAAGCCGTAGCTGCAAGAAACAGTGATGCTAAGACTGTTCTAAGGTTTTTAAAGAAAAAATATTTTTGCCAGATTTGGTACACCCAGGATGATACTCAGTGATGAAGCATCACACTTTTGTAACAAGTCATTTGCAACCATGGTGAAGAAATATGGAATCAGGCACAGAGTATCAACACCATACCACCCACAATCAAAAGGGTTAGCAGAAGTGTCAAACAGGGAAGTGAAAAGAATCCTGGAAAAGGTTGTCAACTCTACCAGAAAGAATTGGTCCTCAAGGTTGGATGAAGCTTTATGGGCATACAGAGCAGCATATAAAACTCCCATTGGTATGTCCCCATTCAAACTGGTCTACGGGAAAGCATGCCACTTACCAGTGGAGTTGGAGCATAAGGCTTACTGGGCTATTAAGGAGCTGAATATGGATCCAAGAAAAAGCAAGGAACTTAGATTGATGCAATTGAATGAGCTGGAAGAATTCAGACTGGAGGCATATGAATCATCCAGAGTTTATAAAGAGAAAACTAAGGCTTACCATGATCAACACATTGTGAAGAAGGACCTGCAAGAAGGACAAGAAGTCATGTTGTTCAATTCCAGGCTGAAATTCTTTCCAGGAAAGCTGAGGTCAAGATGGACCGGCCCCTACAAAATCAACAAAGTTTTAAATCAAGGAGCAGTGGAGATCATGAATCCACAGAATGGCAACACCTTTTTGGTCAATGGGAAAAGACTAAAGCCATATCTTGGTCTGGAAAAGGGAATAAGGGACAGGACAGTCATGTCCTTGCCCTTAAGGAGCTCAACTGAAATTTTGTGAAAGTCTGGCATGAGACTTAAAACCAATGCGCTTTATGGGAGGCAACCCATATGTTTTTCTTTTGTGTGGTTAATTTTGTGCTATTCCAATTTTGCAGGAACGGATAAGGTATCTGTCACCCCAACGAATTTCAGAAAGTGCAAACATAAAAAGGCCTCAGGTAATCTCACTCCCAGGAGTGAAGAAGGTCACTCAGCTGAGTGAACCTACAACAACGTGATTCTGTAAGTCATTCAACCCCTGGCGTCACTCACACAAGTGGGACAAACCACTCACCTGTGTAAGGACAACTGTACAACACTTTCTGCAAGAGCTCACCTTTTTGAACTCTATTTTATAGTTTACGTTTGGGGGGGAATTTTTCCAGAAATTTTTCAAAATTCAAATTAAACCGCGTCCATTTTTAAAGCTACATTGGTCAGCCACAACTTCCCGTTTTTAAAGGTTGCTGCCCGCAAAAACGCTTCCAACACCAGAAGACAGATATCCTCCTCCTCATCCTCGTCCTCTCCTGAAAGGCAACTTTCCCCTCACCGGGAACCTACACCGCCGCCGCCTCCACAACCACCAAGGGCCCTCCAAGAACAAGCCCTCAATGCCACCACAGATGAATGGGAGCCAAGGCTATTCCCGAGAAAGAAGGCTTGGGATTTCTTGCTGAAACATCTCAAGCGCAAGATCATTGCAGAAAGGGAAATCGGTGAGGATGGTGAAGCATTCGCCTACATCAAACGCCATAGGTGGGAGATGTTCTCTAGGCCCCTTATCCGGCCCCGGCTCCAGATCGTGCACGAATTTTACGGCAATTTCTCCACCGCCCCCAGAGATGGAGTCTTTGTCCAAGGAATATCGGTCAATTGCAGCAGAGAAGCTATTAGGGCCATCTGAAAATTGTCAAGAGTCAGCACCGATTACAGGGACACCATCGCTGCCTACATCCGAATCAGCCACTGGAGCAAGCAATTCTGTCAAGACTGGCAAAGGAAGGCACAGATTGGGAGAAGGATGATCAGGACAACCCCTTGGGATTCTATGCTAATGCCCTGCAAACGTCTGATCTGAATTTATGGCACCACTTCATCTGCTGCAACCTGATGCCAACAACCTACACTACCAAGGTCACCTAATAACAAGCCATGATACTGTATGCACTTGTCACAAACACGCCACTGGATGCGGCGTTAGTAATCAGGGATCAACTCACCAGATGTATCACAGATCCCAAGGTGAAGAGCTGGTACTTCCCAGTGATAATTACCATGCTTTGCAGAAGGGCAGGGGTGACCTTTCTGAACACAGACGCAGAGAGCAGCCTGCAACAACCTTTGAGGCTGAATAAGTTGGACCAGAGACCCCTAGGTGCATCTTCCTCAGGACAAGCAGCATCCACTCCCACTCCAGCTGGACAGTTGAGGCAGAGAGATTTCAACAAGCAAACCAGGCTCATCCTGGACTATGTCCACCAGTGCCAGATGAGGACTGAGCAATTCCTACAGGAAATGCACAAGTGCATTGGATGCCCTAAAAATTGCCCATTGCCACATGATCCACCAGCCCATCCACTCCATGGCATGCCTCCATGAACACTCAGGGAAGTGTTGTTCTAATGCCTAATCAGCAATTTACTTTTTCTGTTAAAATGGTGAACTCTTTTAATTTTTGTGGTTTTTATTTGTTTACTGTTTGATGTGTTTTGCCGTGTTTGTTTTGTTAAGCATTGAGGGCAATGCTTAGAATAAGTTTGGGGGAGTAGTAGAGTAGTGTTAGTATTGTTGTCAGGTTTTTAAATTCAGGCCCCTTAGGTTCATGTCTAGATGGAGTCTGTAAATTTTTTGGAATAAAAAGAAAATTTTCTGAAAAGGAGCTGTCAACAGTCTAGGGGGATAATGGTTTTGAAAAATTTTTTTGCTAAAACACTTTTGATGCTGAGTCTGATGCATGAAGTAAAAGAATGGCTGACACTCACTCACACAAATGAACAATGTTACTCGTGGAAGTGGCTACCTAGAACATAAATTCTAAAATTTGGCATGACTAATCCACTGTTGTGATCTGTGTCTACCTAGAACATAAAAGCATCAGTTGATCCAAGTAGATGAGAAATGTTGTAAACCTGAGACTTCCCTTGTGGTATCCATTCACAGCCTGTTTGTTAAAATATATATATATATATATATATATATAAAATAAAAGATTGGATCAACTGAAACCTTAGGGGTAACAGTAAGGAACCATCACAAAAAATTCCAAACTGTTGGAGTAATAAGGGTTGAGGTATAAGGCAGTGGAGAGATAAGGTTGAATAACACCCCTCCCAAAGGTGTAAGGTTGGTCCATCTACATTCACAAAAAAAAAAAAATTAGACAGACAGAAAGGCTGTGAAGGAAGTCCATGATTGAAGCCTCAGTAGGTAAATCAAGTCAAAGTAACTTGGGCAAAACCAGATCACAAGAATGACCACCACACGCTGAAACCGGTTAACTTAGAATGGATTGGTAGGTTGGCATAACTGACACTTGTGGCATGTATTCTAATTTCATGTGAAGGTTGGCTGTTTGACTATGGATTGCAGAAAGATTTGATGTCTTTAAGTGTATGTTTTCTTTACTTGACTCTGAGACAAAAGGTTGACAGCCCCTATCCAGTTGTGTTTGTGTTATTGTTTCTATGTTCAGTGTCACATGCCTGAGTGAGAATCTTCACTCAGGGAAACAAGTCAGTCTTCAGTCATTTTGACAATGTTGTTTTCCCTGTTTCTTATGTATAATTCTGTAAGTGCCAGCAAGAGTTTAGTTGTTTTGCTTGAGGACAAGCAATTCTTCCAGTTTGGGGGAGTTGATAATGGTTTATTTGTTACATAAAAGCATCACAATTAACTATGAATTTAGTAAGAAATTAGGGGTATTTCTTAGTGTTAGTGCATTTCACTTAACTAGTTTTTGTGTTTTTATTAGGTTAGGACTTGATTGAACAATTACTGAAAATTGGGGCCAAAGGAACAATTTGTGGGCTGCTGGATATAATTTTGCTGAGTTGGTCGAAAAAACACTCCCAAGAAACAAAACACCTTGACATTAATGAGTGTGTCTCTCCTTAGAATTCCAAAGGCATGCTTGTCTCCTTGGCCGAATTTCCAACCACCCATATTGATCAATGAGGTTGCTGCTGCCACTGCTAGAAGAAGAGAAGAAGACCAGTCAATTTCGGATTCCAGACACAAGGCCTAGGAAGGATTAAACAATTCACAAGCATGGGGAGACTCTCTTGGTTGAAGAACCGGCTTCAGGGCTCTATAAAAGGGGAGCTGCACTCTCAGAAATGGGCATCTTTGGCTACACCTTTCAGTTGCCAAGAACACACAGAAAAACTCCAGAAGAAGGCAAGAAGGAAGAAGGAACAACAACAACTCAGTAAGGAAGCCAAGTTGAAAAACAGCCATCCCAATCACTGCCTCATTTCCATGAGTGAACTCTTTCGCTCTCAAGAGTGGATCAGAACTGCACAAGCTTTTTTCTCGTCTCTTGACTGTTAGCTTGAACTTCGTTTTATGATGCATAGTTCTATGATGTCTTTTGATGTAGTAGATGTAGCATTAATCTGCATGAGTAGCTAAGTAGCTTGTAGGGGTTAATCTCCTCAACCTATGTTGGAGTTGTTGTAATGCACTGGTTTCTGTTCTTTGTTTTGAAGTTGAAAGTTTTTTCTACATTCATTTACTTGATCACTAAATTGAATGCATGTTAGAACTAAGGGAGATCTGGAAAGATAAACTTGGTTTGGATTGTTTCAACTTCAACTTATGACATAGAGGTAACAGTCTATGGTTTTAACTAAGGTAGGAATATACTTAGTTGGAATGAGCATTCATGTAAGCCTGAGATCTTAATGACTTTATAACTGGAATCAATCATTGGAAAATAGATTGTTAAGGTTACAAAGATGACTCTAGGAAAAATAGGATTTGACTTAGAGTTATAAATGAGCTGAATGAATTAGAACTTAACCATTACAGTGCTGATTATACAACTACTGCATTAGGAAGAGGAGATGAACACCTCTGGCTTGTATTCCCCTGAGTGACTATTTTCATTCCCCTGAGTAACACCTTGTCTAAACTGGTAGTCTTTTAACAATGAATTTGGTAATTAGCTGTCCTCGTGGGATCGACCTAGCTTCCATTATCTACAAAAAATCACAATCCACGCTAGTAATATTTTTGGTGAACTCGGCACGCACCACACAGCCCATCTCATCCTTGAAAATACCAACATTGACACATTGGCCATTTACTCGGGCTGGCCGGAATCCCAAATAAGTCTCACATCGATCCCCCCATTCATCTGCACTCCGGTTAACTGTCGTCCTGTACACCGGGTCACCATCCACCCGAATACCAAAGAGGACCTCGACAACCTGTAGTGTCACAGTCGCCTCTCTGAAATTAAAGTGAAAAGTATGGGTTTCTGGCCTCCACCGTTCCACCAACGCTGTAACGAGACCGAGATCCAATTTTTTGTACCCTACTTTCATTATCCCCTCAAAACCGGCTCTCTTAATGACTTCCTTAACCTCCGGTGCCGTATCTTTGTATATCCCCCAAAAATCGCCATCGTATCTACAGCCCTTGAGGCGGAATGTTTTAATGTTGTAGATCTTGTTCTCATAGACAACTTGGGACCTATGCTTTGTTTGACAATATAGCATTGTTTAGGTTGATATTCATATTACGAGTCCGATGCCTCCTCCGCCATTTCAATCCTACACAAGGCAACCAAAGAAAATATGCATAAATACGAACCAATTCACAATTCACATAAACATTCACATAAACCAATTCCAATCCAAATATGCATAAACATTCACAATTCACAATTCACAATTCCAAATAGCTACACTAATCAAATCCAACACAAACCAATTCACACACCACAACAATACACATTCGGGGAAAAAAAAAACACTACATTCGGATTTCACAACAAAAACATAATATACAAATTGCAAAAACTTAACAAAATTATATACATATTCGGATTTCTGAAAAAAAAATTGAAAAACAAAAAATCAAAGAGAAAAAAACTTACCGGGAGTGGAGGGAGTCGTCGGGACAGGAGGGAGTCGCCGGAGAGGAGGGAGTCGGAGGGAGTGCAATTGCCGGGAGTGGAGGGATTTCACCGGGAGGAGAGCTCCAGAGGGAGGGTCGCCGGTAGGATTGGAGGGTCGCCGGACGTCGAATTCAGACCATGAGTCGATTGAGTGGAGGGAGTCGCCGGGAGGAGTGGAGGGTCGTCAGACGGTGGAGAGCTCGATTTGGGTGCCGATTGAGTCCCGGACGATGGGGGGGCGGTGGAACGGCGAAATACATCGCCGGTCAGGAGATGTTTAGTTTTAGGGTTTTTTTTAACTAGGAATTGGGAGATAAATGGGAGGGGGAAGAGTTTCCCGGCTAAATATAGTCCCGCAAAACTCAAATTTTTGAAATCCAAAAATACCACATTCGGATTTCAAAAATCTGAATCTCCCCTATTTCTCCTCAAATTGCACACTCTCGGATGCTTTCCTCAATTCGGTTACCGAAAGCCAAACGTAGTACAAAATGCAAAAACCCGGATTTCGAAAATCCGAGAACTTTGCTGCAGGAAATCGGCCCACATTCGGATTTCAGAAACCCGAATCTCCCCTGTTTCTCCTCAAATTGCACACTCTCGGACAGGAAAAGACCCTTTATTATTCCTGTCAACATTCGGATTTAATGAAGTTTCTTTCCAAGTTTTCTTCGGTCTACCCCTACCCCTCTTAGTTACATAAATGGGGTCGGCTATATGGATCATATGTCACCATCGTGCTCGAACATTACATAAATCATCCCTCAAATTTAAATATTTCAAATCAATTTTTGTAGTTTCTTTCCAAGTTTTCTTCGGTCTACCCCTACCCCTCTTAGTTTGAGTTCTTGATTCTATAGTTTCTACCCCCCTAAAGAGGGCCTTCACCGGTCTCCTATGCACATGTCCAAACCACCTTAAACGAGTTTCTCTCATTTTCTCATCTATCGGAGCTACCCCAACCTTATTTCTAATGCATTTATTTCTAATCCTATCTAACCTAGTGTGCCCACACATCCATCTTAGAATTCTCATTTCCGCTACCCACATTTTTTGTTCATGTTCATATTTGGTAGTCCAACTCTCGGATCCGTAAAACATGGGAGTAAAAATTATTTTCTAAAAATTATTTTAAAACATGAGAGTATGGATTATATTTGAAAAAACACAACACACGAACACATTTTGAAAAGTATTTTTGAATATTATTACGGAGCCTTAGAGATGGTCCTATTCCCCTTAGGGTGTATTTGTTGAGTGAACTTGTTGTCTGTCTTGATTGCTTGATAAACATAGAACTATGTGTGTGGCTATAAGTCGTATTTGTATTTATATGTGCATGCTTAACGGACCCAAGGTAACTGGTTGAACAAATTTGTCATGAACCAACATAGGGTTTTGTCATGTCCATTGCTTGAAGGATTCTCTTGAGATATCCGGTCGCAAAATGATGAATTGGGTGGAAATTGAGTTAGATTGTTATCTTGTCACAAAGGTTGCTCCTTCTGACAAGTCATCAAGCTTATATAGCTCGATCGGAATAAACGGAAATAGTTAAGATTAGCGTGTAACCATTTTTGCCATATCAGCTTTTGGATAAAGTCCTTCCCTAGCATTTTAAGGTTTGCTTTTATTAATTGAATGGCAAATTCTCCGCCCCTCGATTCGTATGTGGTATAATATACTTTTATCTATTATGTGTTTCTATGACTCATCTTTCACACATTTTTTAAATGTTTGATTATTTCTGTTTCAATTTATATACCTCTATCTAGTATTAGTGTACACCTTACTAAGCACGGCGCTCAATATTTTATATAAATTTCCCTCCCAGGAGCTGAGTTACAAGTAGAGCAGAGTAGGATAAATTATAGTATCTAGTGGTGCTAGTAATAGAGTTGTTACACTAGTCTTTAGTTTATGAGTTTGCAATAATAGTAAGGTTATGGTTGTGTTACCTATCTTGCTTCCCAAATACGAACCTGTAACATTGTAGCCACTAGTAGTTTTTTTTTGGGGGGGGGAGAGGGAAGGCAAATTGTATTATGTGTAGCAGTCCTGTTTCTGTACAATCTAACTCAAACTATTACAAAAATTTTCATATACAAGCGCCAATTGATCTAAAGTATCGAATATCGTCACCACTAACCTTCCTACAATGAATCTGAATTTTCCAGCAAATCTCCTCTTTCAACTACTCAAATCTTGCCAGTGCATCCTTCTTTTCCTGCCTAAATTTCCTGCTATTACACTCTATCCAAATGTGATGGATTATAGCATTCAAAACAGCAAAGAATAGCTTCTGTCTAATCTTCTTGCTTGCCGAAATTTAATGAGCCTGTTCATTATGGTTCTTAGACAGCTTATGGATACATTAACAGCTAGCCATGATTTAACATAACTCAAAAGCTCTGTGAGTATGGACAGTTGAAAAACAAATGATCAACACTATCTTCATTACCTACACATAACTCACAACTTTCAGTGTTTTGCAGCATGCCAAGTTGCTTCAATCTGCTCTGAGTGAGTAATTTCCCTTTCACTGCCAGCCAACTAATAAAGCTGTGCTTAGGCAGTGGAAAGGTGCACCAAATCAGCTTAGCAGGAGGGAAGTTTTCCTGCTTACCTGTAAGCCAAACAAACCCTATTTAGTAGTA
Organism: Oldenlandia corymbosa var. corymbosa; assembly: GCA_949775105.1. Lineage (NCBI taxonomy): Eukaryota > Viridiplantae > Streptophyta > Magnoliopsida > Gentianales > Rubiaceae > Oldenlandia > Oldenlandia corymbosa. The sequence goes on from OX459123.1 coordinate 8,235,644, forward strand.
TAAGGTTTGCCATTGCTAACTGCCCAGCAACCATTTAGTACTCCACCCTTGAGTTCATTTTTCACTTTAATAACTTTCTTCCAATGCCAGCTGCTGTCGAAAGGAGCTTCATAATCCCAGATATCTTCCCCTTTCAAATAGTTTGAATGGATCCACTAGATCCAGAGACTCTCCTTTTGATTTGCCAAATCCCATACATGTTTCCCAATCAAAGACTTATTCCAGATGCTAGGAAGTTCAATATGTAGCCCCCCTTCATTCTTTTTCCTACACCCTTCATTCCAAGCTACCAAAGCCCAGCTTCTTCCCCCTTCTTTCTTACCCCATAAGTACTCTCCGTAGCATCTTTCAATTTGCCGAATCACACTCTGTGGCAGTACAAAAATTCCAGACCAGTACATATGCAAATTCATCAAAACAGAGTTAATCAATACAAGTCGACAAGCATAAGACATATGTTTACTAGACTAGCACTTTATCCTAGCCGTGATTTTATCCATAATCCCCTGACAATCTTCTTGTTTCCAGGCAGTAGGCAAAATGGGATCCCCCAGATATCTTATGGGAAAGGAACTACTTTGAAACCCTAAATCTTTTATCTCTGCTTGCATTTCATCCGATATACCTCTGAAATATATATTCAACTTCGGCAGATTTACTGTTAGCCCAGAAGCTTGCTCAAAATGATCTAGAACCTTTTTTATTATCTTCACTGCATTAATATCAGCTGAACATAATATGATCAGATCATCCGTGAAACTGAGATTAGTGATTCCCAACTTCTCACAATATGGGTGATACTTGAAGTCTTCCTGAGCCTCCTTTTTAAACAACCTATTTAAGTATTCCATTACTAATACGAATAACAGTGGAGAAAGGGGGTCTCCCTGCCTTAAACCTCGTTCCCCTTTGAAAAAGCCCATATTACTACCATTTAAGTTCAAGGAATAGCTGCAAGGGGAGACACGCTCCATTATCCAACTGATGAACAGGGGGGGATGGAACTGTTGCATGATCTCTACAAGGAAACTCCAATGAATGCAATCGAAGCCTTTTTGAAAGTCGACTTTTAGGAGACAGCTGACCTTAACTGATTTACATTGGTATAACCTAACCAACTCCTGGGTAAGAAGTATATTATGCAGAATACTTTTGTGCTTTACAAAGGTGATGACACTAAAATAGATACACTTTTAACAGGCATTTTCTACATATTTTTACTTAGAATTAGGTGCCAATTAGATCGGAATAGTTTACTTTTGGATTGATTTTGCATTTCAGGGTGATCAGAGGGTCAATGTTGAATATCAGCATAAATTGGGGCCAAAATATGTAAAAGAGCTTAAAAATGGACCAAAATTGGAGCTAATAGAAATCACGGGCTGGAAGGAACAATTAGAGCTGAACCAGAGAAGGAATCCTTGATGCTGAAGTTGTAACGACCCGATACAATCGACCTGTCAGCTTAAACTACTCTATCTTGAAACAAATTGGGTCGTTTGCCGAGCTCTCGCCCAAGGCACAATACATTACTATTATTTTAAATCAAAGTACTAACCCAAATTCAAAAAGCACATTGTCAACTATGCTATTTTCTTACATCAGTTAACTATGGATCAAGTTTCAATTACAATAATCATTTCATGTCCATAGCTTTTACTTTGAATTACACACTTATCTAACTAACTGTTACATATGTCCGACTAATCCATCGTTCGGCTGAGCTCTGAGGTCCAACTAATAATATGATCTTTAATATCTCACGTGCCGCTAAACCTGTAAAAGAGTTTTGAAAATAAAATGGGTGAGCTATATTGTCTATAGCTCGTGAGTGTGCCCGATTTATAAATCATTTTTATAAATCAATAACGATGAGTGCACCACTCACCATATCATCTCAAGAACTGAAGCTTTAATACAAGCGCTTTAAAGTTAAAAGCATAATAACTCAAAACGCGAACTTAGGACATCCACTGAGTTCAAAAATATCAAAACTAATCAGTAAAATACTTTAAACCAGTCAGTCAATCGTTTCAAACTTTCAAACACTATTAATCTTTCAATAGCATCTTGACCATTATTCACGAAACAAAGCTCAAGCAAAGAATAAGATATCCATATTCACATTTCTAATAAACGAGTACGATGTACTGATATATCAGCAAATGTACGATCAATCAACAACATTAACAGTGAGACACAACCACCGAGTTGCTTCACGATTCGGAATTGGCGTTAAGCCGCTTCACGTCCGAATGCTCGGGATTAGTCAATCTCTCGATTTTGATTCACGGTTCCGGAACCAGCCAATGGCCTGCTTCATGCCCGAAACATTGAGAGATTCTGCACTATGATCACAATTATCGAGAAGTCAATCAATCACTGAGCTTTGAGTAAATATTCGAAAACTCAAACGTTTTCAATAACGACTTCCTGAAAACTTCATTACGATACTTAGAGCTCTTTTGCAAATGACTTACCATTGAATTACCACTGAGAGGATGTGTACGTGAGATTTGTTCAAACAAGAGAAAGGTAACCAGCCAAGAGTTTAGTTTAAACAATGACCAAATGTGAAGAAACCAATAGTTTGGTACGAAATATTTGCTTGCAAAATATTTGAAGAACTATGAAAGCTTTAAAAGCCAACATCGACAAGTGGAAGCCAAAACATAGATTGATGGTTTAATTAAGAGTTCTTGATCAAAGCATAGACCAAGACAATCTTCGCAAGATTTTTTTCTATAGAAAATGGTTGCCTCGCAACATGAAAAAACGTTTCTTTAAAGAAGCACTGGTTATTTATAGAGTGCTCAACTCTGTTTGGTAAAATCTTCCGTAAAAGAAAGGACCTTGAATTTAAAAGTAACCAGTGACAGTAGTAAAACATTAACTCATCCAAGAGCACGTAACCTTGTTCGACGAAATCATTTTAGAAGAGGACAAACTCGAGCTAACATCTACAAGTGATATTCAAGGAATTCAAACTACTTCCAAGCATTAATACTTCAAACAACTTGCCAAGATTCCCAGTACACATATGTTTTCCATGAAAAGGCTTCAAAAACATTCTCGGAAAACATTCACATTCAGAAGCGTAAACCAATATAATAAAGATAGTAAAAGGAAATCTTTCATGAGTAAAATAAGAGGACCAAGTTTACGGTGAAAATACAAGAGCACTTTTATAACAAAAACGAGGAGAAATTTTGTAAACGAAATAAGGAGAACACTCACTTGGCTTATGAAGTATGGCTATCGACTCTTCCTTTCGATCTACGGCTATCGGTCCTAGGCCGACTTACAACAAGCATCGTAGACGATTCCCCGGTTATCCCGCCGATCCCAGCCCTGAGCTCACTACTTCACTATCTCAAGCTATTAAAAGAAACTTCCGCCCCCCTAAGAATCTCGATGATTCCGTTCCTTTCCTTTCCTTTCCTTTTACTGTTTGATCGATCAGATTTCGGTCAGTGTTGGTTTTGATTTATAAATAATGAAGAAAAGTAAGCAAGGGAGCTGGAGAATGATGGTTGCTTTGGGGGTTGGCCGAGAAATTTTGAAGGAGCAGGATCGATGGTGACGATAATGATCGAACTAAGGATGATGTTGTTGAGAATGAAGCTTGTGAGATAAGACCCAAGCCAAATGAAAAACGCTAGAAAGACTTTGACTAGACTTTCTATTACTTAGGTGGGGTTTTCCACTTTTCTTTTATCTTCAATTATAAATTGGGAAGTGAAGAGATATGTTTGGATTGCTTTAGAACCTTATGGAACATATAATTAGTTTAATGTGACTGCCTTAAATGAGAGGAAATATGGCCGTGCCTTCTCTTGTTAAATTGAAGTGGCAACATGCCAAAAAGTTAAGCCAGCAACTAAGATTAGAGTAATGTCGAAAATTCCAAAACTTTTAATTAGTCTTTGGCTAAAAGCTTGGTGAGTATAGAATTCCCTCTTAAGTCACCTATTTCTTTCAACTTCCAATTAAATTTAAATCTTACCATAAACTAACTTCCGAATATTAATCAATGCCGTTTAAAATGTACAAATTGTTTTACAAAGACTAGCATTATCATTCTTTTATCATTTTCGTCAAACCCGGTTATTAATTATAGAAGATTCTATTTTATTATAATATTAAACTAAAACTCGAAAATACAACTCTTAATTTACACATGGATTTTCAGCTAATAAATAAGCAAAGAGCTCTCATTAGTCAGGACCTTCACAGAAGTAAAGATGGCTACAACTTGATCACAAGTTGCTGAGTATGTAGCAGGAATCCAAAAGAGGAAGAAGGAGCTGTAGCTTGTTAATTGTTACTGATGAACTACTGTGATATGACTGCTGCTGTTGCTGTCAATCAAGAGGGCCAAGGCTGAAATCTTGCTGAAGGAAAGGACTACTGCTGCCATTGCAAGTTGCTGTTGCTGGAAGTGGAAGACAGAAGGAGGGAACATGATGAACAGAAGCATGCTGCTAATGCAGCTGCTCAATGGCCCTGCTCCTGTTAGTTGCTGGATTAAAGAATAAAGAAGAGCAAGGATGTGGAAGATTGTTGTCACTCGGTCTAGTAACTATTATCACTTGCCAGGGCGGCGACTGCTGCTACTCTTGTTAATGGCACGCAACCCAAGAAGGAGCCGCACAAGTAAGAAGCTCAAGAATCAGATTTAAGGAAGCTTGGAGGCTAAGGAAGGAGGCTGACTGGAAGTTGCTAATTAAGTGGCTGAAAAGGAGGGCAACAAGGTGGAGACAACTTACTCAACTTGAGCAACTTGCTCAAGTGGCCAAGTTGCTCAACTTGCCAAAATTGCTTTACTTGCTTGTCAAGTTGATAACTTACCAAGTTGCTTATTTTGTGGAGATTAAAATAGTAAGACCTACTCCAAGTCCTATACATACCCAATCAGCTGCAAGTATCTATCATCCAATGAGAATAGGAAAAGAGTTAGATATAAACACAAAAAAGTGCTTAGACGTAGCTAGGAGTGGCAGGATCTGCCTACCACTCGTGAGAGTGAGAAGACTCACTCAAGGGAGTGACCTGGTGACAGCAGCAAATTCCCTAAGTTCTTCTCCCCTTCTCTTAGTTTTTTCCTTGTTTTGTATTGACGTTTAATGCTTAGAAAGGCATCCCTGTGTATTTGTATCCGTAGTTATGTGTAGCTAAACTCTCTTTAGGGTCTAATCCCTCTTTTCTATACAAATATGTTTTGGTAATGCTCTCATATGATTTATTGTTTCTAGTTTAAATGCTTTAATTAACCTTTTAGTTAGACTGATCAACTAACTAATTGTGCATGCATGATTATGGAGATCTGAGAGGATAAACATAACTTAGAACGACTTAAATTAGTCTATGACAAAGGAGGAAATCTACCCTTTGGTTTCAATCATCAAACGAGAGTTAGGTGATTGGCATAAATGGTCAATAAGGCTTAAGAACTCAATGGCTTAGGTTAGTCTCAATATTCTAACTAAGAGGTAGATAATTTAGAAATTTAGGACTCTTTACTATATCTGAGGGGGATTGTAAAGAATATATGTACCTGATCAAACATAATTTATATACGCAAAAGGAGCAATTAAAACCAATAACACAACTGTATAGAGAGGAGTGGAGGACGACCCTAGGTTCCTTTTCTGTTTTCTATTCTGTTTGCTCACTCTATCAAGTGACATTTCGAACTCGCCAAAGTGACAGTTCAGTATTCTATTTTCATATTACTCTCTCCACTATCTTTTTCTTGAATCGTTTTGGATTATTTATAGTCACTGCCGTCCCTGTGAATTCGACCCGACTTACTACTAACTACAGTATTAAGTTGGTAAATTATTTTGGTGAATTTGATACCCATCAAAAGGCACCTTGTGTAATGCCCCAATATTTCACGTGCAAGATTATCTACTCCAATAGTAATATGATTTTTAAAATGAAAAAATAGAGATAGTTATATGTAATAGTGAAAATGATAATTCGTCAATGTTAGTAGGAAACACTTTTAAATAAGTAGTAGTTCTGCCGATTGAGGAAAGTAACTTACACTATAATGGATGTAGGAGTTATTATTATTAAGATAAAAGCTAAGAGAATAAAACCCCAAATATTACGCAAAAGTAGTACGTAGCTAGTGCGTGCACACGAAATACATAATTTAAATAAATTAAATAAATCTTGTAAACTAGGTGACAAACACTCTATTACCTTTAATCTACTAACAAATTAGCTCCTCAGCCACACCCACCATTGGGTCATTTGGTACAGTTTGACCGTCCAAGTCTTTTAACTATAGAAGAAATCAATGAAGTATTAATCAAAATAATGGTTCTAGTTTCCTCTTCCCTTATCCCCTTAAACACGTGGAGAAATGAGTCCCATTTATGAATCATTCTTCGCACCGCTAGACCGTCAACCCTCCGGTTTGAAACAAAGCAAAGATGTTAAAATAAACTAAATTTGTTTTAGAAAACATGTATAAAATGAACATGACATAATATAGATGTGATAACTTGAGTGGAAATTTCAGTGAAGCTCAAACGGTGGAAGCATGATTTATCTTTGGAAATTTTTTTTTTTTTTGAAAAAGTATCTTTGGGATTAAAACGAGACTAAATAATATAATATTAGTTCAAAGCACTAGATCAAATGGAATTAAATACAAATAGTATAAGTACATATAAATCCGAGCAAGATCAAGTTCATTTGGTAGCATGGAGAACTAATTAGTACACACAATAATCAATTCTTAGCAGGAGCTGGCCTCTTCAATTTAGTTTGCTGCTATCCATTTGCCCAGGTTGTGCGTAGAACCTAAGCATAGAATGGAGACCAAAATAAAAGTTTTATAAGATAGACTAACCTAAGAAGCCTTCACTAGTATAAGAGGCAGCCGAAATAGATCAGTCGAATCTGCCTAAGAAAAAGATTTTAAAAAAAACAACCACAAAAAGAAAAGAGAAGAGAGAGTGAGCGAGCGAGAGAAAAGAATAGGAAGGAACCAAAGAGAGCCAAAGGCAGTTTAGGCGTTGCCGTAAGCGGTCGCCGTATCGATCAATAGGTAATTAGTTTCCTCACCTGATTCATGATTCATGAGTAATCTTATTTCATTATTGCTTAATTAGTTTGAAAACAAGCAGTGGCTAGGTTTGATGTTAATAAACAACTCGGCTTATAGATTACTCCATTTGGGCAAGCATTAAATCATTGTTACCCTAGGCGGCTAGATATTAACTCTAAGAATTTCTGTTGCTTAGACGATCAAGGTTTTGAGTTTGGACAGTCAGATAATATGAAATAATAAACGTGCGAAATGGGAATATAGACTTACGACGCAAAAGAAATGTGGGAATTCTTGTTGCTGTTGTAGATTAAGCTTAGAAAATGACTCCTCAATTAATTTGTATTAGGAAGCCAGACTGAAACTTTGTATAATTTTAATCTTTACTAATATTAAAATTAATGTACTCTGTCTAGGAAACAAAAGGATAGAGAAATTTAAACAAATTAAAAAGAAAGGAAGAAGCAAAAAGGATATGCCTCCCCTGGGTTAAATTCGGTTAGGATTTAGAAGCTTCTAAGCTTGAAAATTATTACTGCAACCCCAACGTAAATTGATAACATCCTTAAGTGCGTACTACAACCATTGAAAGAAGAAACACATGTTTTGCCTTCTGTTAGCAACTCTGGACGCACTAAGAATATAAACAAAATGATTATAAATTATAAACAGTTCAAATGATCTAAACGAACACATGCACTAAACATTTGTAAGACTCTCAATCAGGTCGACATAGTATCGCAATGACGCAGTAACAACGTTATACTTGCATGCAGAGAAAGGACTCGAAGGGTTCAAGATGGTTAGCAATATTGGTGAGTAATTCTCACTTCTTTAAAAACAACTTGGAGTATATGGAATATATACTTGCAAAGCCCACTGCACCCGTGAGCACATTTTTATATTTGGTTAAAGTGTTAAATTGCATATTATTAAATGACCCGGAGGTGTACTTAATCGCCTCTGGGATACGTGTTCTAAGTGAAATTGTTGATGTGCTTGAACGTTATTATTGATTGGTTACTGGATTGAGTATGGTCGTTGAATGTATTGCTTCTGGTGGTGTACTATATCACTCCAGGACAACTATTGTTGTTATTGATTGATTGTTATGAAATAATATGTGATTGTTACTTCGGTGGACTCTATTCACTTGGACCCTGGGCCTTGCCTTTGTTAGGCGAAGTCTTGCGAGCCGGTATCGGGCTTGATCTCCGGGTTAGCTTACCTAGGCTATTGTTGTCCGGATAGATGCGGTACTCATGAGTATCAATCGGTGGCCACGAAGTGTTGAGGAGAAGATGTTGACATTGGATCGTTATCATTATCGTATTGATGAAGTCTAGCTCGGAACTTGTCGATGTGCCACATAGGCTCTTTGGTAGTCTTTGCTAAGATTTCCCCGTATCCACCCCATTGTTAAATGCTTAATGTGAAATAGTTGATTGTTGAATTATTATATGCAAAACTGTTTTACTTCTGAATATTATTTTATGAAAATAGTTTTATTAAAAGTATCGTAATAATATAGTGAGAACCTCACTGAACTCGGCGCTCACCCCCTTTTATGTTTTATTCCCCTTATCCCACTCATAGGGTTAGAACAAATGCATATAAGTTCAAGGAAGCGTTCTGTCGAAGAAAACCGTCTGCAAGATGCTGTTATTTATAGATTGTAACCTGAGATAGGTTTTTAGTGAGAACATTAAATTAATGTTTGAAACTAGCGTTTAGAAATACTATTATTCAATAGAATTTATTTAATTTGTTTTAGAATTTATACTTAAAGTATATGAAATAACGCGCCTTGGTTGAGAGCCCAGCGGACGGCTCGTAGTTAAGTACGATGTATAAAATTAGTCAGGTGAGTTGGGTCGTCACACCTTGGTTCAGGTCAAACTAGGGATGGCAAGAACGTCACTTAATTTGTTACTTAGAATTTTAGTGATGCCCTTGTAAATAGTACTACAGCACGCTATTGGTCGAGATTCTGTGGCGTCTCTAGGGCAGAAGTTTTTGGGGATGATGGTTATTAAGGTGGAATTTAACTGTTTAGTAATTTTCTTGTCCTAAAAAATTCCAAAACAGCATTGACTACGTCGTCCCCAACTATATCCCAGGCTCTTTTAAAGAAACCGCTGCTCCATCAGGCCCCCCACTTTTCTGACTATCAATGCAAAAAATAGACTTTTTTATATAAGTTTTAGTGAAGTTTTGAACCAGGAGAATCTGCTGGTCTACAGATAGTTTAATCCCTGGTTCAAAAACTTTACTAAATACTGATTTTCTATCAACAGAACAACCTAGCAAACTTTTATAATAGTTGAGAAAATGCTCTTGTACCTAATCCCATTGGTCTATTATATCACCATTTGGATTTGTGAATGAAAGGATTCTATTTTGACTCCTCCTTTGCCTCAGACTGGCGTGAAAATATTTGGTGTTGAGGTCTCCCTCCTGTGCCCATCTCTCTTTCAGCTCTTGCTTCCAATAGTTTTGTAGAGTTTTACTGATTTCCACACAGTCTTTAATAGCATTCCTTTCCTGCTCCTGAAGAGTTATGTTTAGGGGATCTTCGTCTAGCTTCCTCTGGATGCTGCCATGATTCTCTTTGACTGCTGGAATATGTTTTTAATATCACTAAGGTTTTCCCTATTGAAGCTCTTCAGAACACTCTTCAGACTCCTCAATTTTTGAACCAATTGATACTGTTGTGTACCCCTTACTTATTCTTGCCATGATTGTTTAACTTTCTCTTTAAAACCAGGATGGAGAGCCCACATGTTAAAATATTTGAAAGATTCCTTCTTCACAATATGATCGAAGTTCCATGAAACCAATATAGGGCAGTGATCCGAAAGTCCAGCTGTGAGCACTGAGGCAATGGCTTCTGAAAAGTATCTGACCATACTTCATTAACAAAAGCCGTATCCAATTTCGACACGACTCTGTTGTCTCCCAGTTGCTTATTTGACCCGGTGAACCTGCTTCCCTGAATTTTTATTTCTTCCCATTCACATTCTTCCACCACCCTTTTAAAGTCATCAGAGTCGATACTACACTTGTTTGCTCTCTAGCTTTTCCTTAGGAGATAAAATACAATTAAAATCTCCTAGGATAATCCATGGTCTGGCAATTGTTCCAGCTTTACTTTGAAGCTTGTTCCATGATTCTCTTCTTTTCACTGGTTGATGATCAGCATACACGAAGGTTACCTCATACTCCTTCAAACTACCAACCACTTTAACTGTGCCATGTATCCATTGTTTTGCAACTTTATATTACGACCCTTTTACTTTTAATAGGTTTAAGAGTTAGTCAAAACGATAACACACTGGCTCATCGATCTAGAATTACTTTCATAAGCGTTTAAGGGAAAAGAAATTGGACTGATAAGCCGGGGTGGTTACATTTGCTCCGATTTTCCAACTTGCATCAATATTCTGAAGATACTGATAGGTGGTGGGTTGTCGAAGCCCCCAAAATAATTTACTAACTTAAACTGTAAATAGGATAAATCAGGTCGATCCCACAGGGATGGGTTAAACTTCAAATAATCGGAACACGGAATTGGACAAACAAGAAAGAAAGTTGCAGAGTGTCACTCACTTGCACGAGTGGGTAAAGTCACTCAGGCAAGTGACTCTGCAGAACTGAAGACAAAAAAGAAAAATGGAACCTCACTCACGGGAGTGAGAATTCCGACTCAAGGGACTGACTCAACAAACTGGATATTCATTCTCTTTTCCCTATGTAATCAAGTTGTAATCTTGCACTCTTTTGGTATGAATTCATGCTCATTCAGGCACTTATATATCTCTAAGTCACTTTCGATTTTTCCTAGAGGTATCTTTATCAACTCAATTAAGCTATTTTCCAATGATTAATCAAGTCATAAAGTCATGAAGTTTTCAAGCCTTATATGAATGCTTATGCTAACAAAGTATATTCATATTTCAATTAGAACCTTGGACTGTTACCTCCAAGTCATAAGTTGGAGCTAAATGATTCTGAACCTTGTTTACCCTTCCGGGATTCACTTAGTTCTGTGCACAATCAATCAAATGGCCAATTTAATCAAGAGGTAGATGAAAGCTTTAAGTTCAAAACACAAAATCATCCAAATGCATTCACAAACTTAAACTACATAGGTTCCAGAGAATGAAATCTAATTAACTACACATACAAACTACAGAAAATACAAGAAAAGAAGTAAAGCATTGAGAAGAAGCAAATCTGGATGGCTGAGCAACAGGTCACTCGCCTGAGTGACAAAGGTCACTCAGCGAGTGAGGTCTGTTACTCCTCTTTTTCTGCTACTGGACTTCTTCTTCCTTTGGAGTTTTCTCCCCTCTCCGCTCTCTTCTTCTCTCTCTGTGGTGTTTTGTGTGTTGTATGTCCTCTCAGATGTCTTTTTTCTGCTGGGAATGCAGCCCCCTTTATAGAGCTTGTTGCCGGTTCTTCTTCCAAGGGAGTCTCACCATGCTTGTGTATTTTTTATTAACCCTAATGCATTGTGTCTTGAATCCGATTTTGACTGGCCTTTTCCTCTTCTTCCTGCAGTTGTATCAGCAACAACATTGATCAATGTGGGTGGTTGGTTCTTTATTCAAGGGGACAAGCATGCTCTTTAGTTTCTATTGTGGGACACCCTTATTAACTCCCAATGTGTCTTGATGTCTTGGAGTTGCTTTTTGACCAACTCAGCCCTCATTTTAAATTGGAATCAGCAGCCCAATTATTGCTCCATAAGCCCCCATTTTCAGCATTTGTTCACTCCGGTCCTCACCTATTTAGAAACACAAAACTAGCTAAGTAAAATGAACAAAGTCTAAGAAACACCCCTAATTTCTAACTAATTAAAGAGAAAAATTGCAATGATTTTATGTAACAATTTGACCGTTATCAACTCCCCCAAACTGGAAGAATTGCTTGTCCTCAAGCAAAACAATCTAACCCCTTAAGAACTACACATAGAAACAAGAAAACAATAGCTAACCACTGACTCCCCTGAGTGAAAATGTCACTCAGGCAAGTGACACTGCAACAAACACACAAGAACTTCACAGCAACTATCAAACATAACTAGTTCATATGACAATCGGATACAACATCTCAGATGCAAGAAAATCAAGTATATCTTCATCCAAATTCGAATTTCACCTAGTCTTTACGAAATCACCTCCGTGTGTATGTGAATCATGCCAAGTATGCAAAGTAACAAATTAGTATAAGGTAAATAACAGCTCATGGTGCATATTTAGAGATTTCTTAGCCTTATGACTCTTTTTTCTTTTCTTACCACAATCATGCTAATGTGGCCAATACAGGCTCAAAGATATAAGGACTCTCACAATTCATTACTTTTCAACTATTCTCCCTCATTCCCTTTTATTTACCTCCGAGTCTTTTGGTTTTTTCTATTTATGACTCATGATTCTTTTTCTTTCCAACTTCCGACCCCTCCTACCGAGAGCTTTCGATAGGAGACTTTTTTTTCCAGGCCAAAGGATCACTCATTGTTGTCATTTCACTCTAAGAGATTTAGCATTGATGCTCTACCTTATGCTCCCTCAAGTTCTTTTGAACTTTTTTATTTACTCATTTTTGAGCATTCCGCCTACCAATTCCCAAAGAAGGTATTAGAGAGGGTCATTAAGCTTGCCTTAGTCAACTCTTTAGCATGTAAACAAACCACACTTCGCATTCAAGTGGTAGTAAGAAAAGTCATTTAAATATTTAACCAATTTAGAACACCACAGAGCATGCTATAAAACTCAACTTCAATGTAACTAAGCATAAAAGGCATGTGTGCTTAAGTAGTGTAGAGATGATGACCAAGAGTTAGGTAAAATCAAAATTTGAATTAGATATAAGAAATTAAGTACATTGGTCTTCATAGATATCCAATTATCATAGAACTAGCATTCACAAAAAATCAAAAAAAAATAAAATTATAAACATGCTCCCTGCTGCTCCCCCAAACTTATTCAAAGCATTGTCTCTAATGCTGACAAACAGATCAGACAAAAACAAAAATAACAACAAAAACAGTTCACAGAAAAAACAATTCACAACAAAAACTGTGTGGTCACTCGCAGGAGTGATATTCTCATTCCTACGAGTGAGGTAGAGGACTGATGACTTCCCTGAGTTGGAGCAATTGAAATGGATGAGGAGGGCTTCATGATGCACATCATTCAACATATCTGTTCGATTTGTTGCAAGCTCTATGTTGTGTCGAAATATACTCCATACAAGGGATCGCGACATCCTTGTACAACAGCCTGGAATTGCAACATCAGAACACAAAAAAGATTCAGCAGCTATAAGAGTTCAGAATTTTTATTTTTCTGCAGTGTCACTCGTTGGAATGACTTTGGTCACTCGTGGGAGTGACTCTGCAGTCCTTCTTTAGCTGCAAATCTAGTTTTCTCAAATACCAAGGATTAGAATTGAAACACAGACTAAAGATATAAAAAATTAAGCTCATGAAGTTCCTTGGTTCATACAGTTAAGCATGGAGACCATAGAAAGCAACAAACTAGAAACACCATAGCTCCATAAATAGATTTAGATTTTTAACAATAATGCTCAGAAAGAACTTGGTGACTCATATGCAATCGAACATGCTAAATTCTGAAAATTCTCCCTAAACTTGCTAGATATGGCATCAATGCTCATAAAGATATTAGAAGTTTACCCCAGACTAAAGCCTAGCAAGTACACATTAAGCACACCAAATTTTAGAATTAACAAGCTACTAAGGGATATAACATACAAAAGATGTCTCAAGAACCTAAAAAAGAAACAAAACAGAAAGGTAAAACAAAATATATGGGTGGGTAAAAGAAATAAATTGACTTCAAACATCAAGTAGATTCAGAGTCACTTTGCCGAGTGACACGAGTCACTTTCCTGAGTGTCTTAGAACTTTCAGCAATAAACACACAAAATTTCAAAGTCAACAGCTTCAGTTTTCCAAAATTTCCATATTTTGTTTTAAAAACAAAATAAACTAACAAAAATTATACATGAACAGAGCATACATCAATTCCCCCAAGCTTAAAATAAAGCACAGATCTTATGCAGCCTAAAAGAAATCGAAGGCAAATCAGTCACAGCAACTCAGTTTGTTGCAGGCACACTCGGGAGGGTGACTAATCTCACTCTCCAGAGTGACTGATATCAGAATCTGCTGCATTTTTGGATTACCAATTGAATTGGGATGACATTGATACTTCTTCTGCACATGGAAGCACACACATTAAACAAGAAAAAATTAAAATCACACAAAAACAAACTAAAAGGAAAAGAACATGGGTTGCCTCCCATGAAGCAAGCAAAATGTTGAAATGCAAGATGCATTCCATAATTAACTCTTGTGGCTTCAAGTCACTCAGAATAGCCATCTTGATGCCACAAGAATGTGCCATCAATTAGCCTATCATGCCTCCAGGAAGCATACTTTTGAATCATCCAACATAGAGGAAAATCTATCTTGCTCCACTTTACCAACATCTCGGGGTCCTTCTTGGTTTGACATTGATCGAAATCAATATACTCTGTTTGCACACCCCAAGTGAATTCACCCTTACCTCTGCCCACATGACTCTCATCAAGGGAGATAATTGACTCTTCTTCATTCGTAAACAAAGTTGTATCCTCCGAGTCAATTATCTCTCTTTCTGGAGAAAGAGTCTCATGAAATCTTGAACACGGCTCACCTTCAGCAAACAGTCCCTCTAAACACAACTCCTCATCAAGTGGGTTACTAAAATCTTGTTGCACAACTTTCTGCTTGGCAGAGTTTTTTACGCCACTTGAGGAAGTGTGTTTTGTCACTCCCCTGAGTGGGAATGGCAGAGGTGGAACATAAGGAGGTGGTTTCTGATATGGTGGTGGTTGCATCTCCACCTTTGGTTCTTCCTTTACCTCCTTCACCTCCACTAGTAGGACTAAATTCTGATGAGAAAATTGCTCTTCCTTCCTTTCTGAGATTTCATTCAACTTTTGGAGCCCTTGTTGTATTTGTTCAACTCTTTGCTCCAACTCCTTTAAGGTTTTCTGAAATTTGTCCCACTCTGTTTGACTCAGCTCTCAGTCGAGCTCAACTTCATAGCACGGGGACATTGGTGGATCAGAGTAGTAATAATCCTGTTCATAAGAATCAAAACCGTTAAAAGCACAAGGGGGATTAAAACTATAACTAGGTGAAACTTGTTGGTAATTATTCCAATAATAAGAATTTCCTATATATGAAGGATGATCTGCCATTAAATTTCAGAGTTGGCACACTCTTCTCAAATCAGAAAACTAAAGGAAAAGAAAAAGAAAAACAAACAAATGGTTAAAAGAAGTTTTTCGCCGTCCCCGGCAACGGCGCCACTTTTGGTGGGTTGTCAAAGCCCCCAAAATAATTTACCAACTTAAACTGTAGATAGGATAAGTCAGGTCGATCCCACAGGGACGGGTTGAACTTCAAATAACCGGAACACGAAATTGGACAAACAAGAAAGAAAGTTGCAGAGTGTCACTCACTTGCACGAGTGGGTAAAGTCACTCAGGCAAGTGACTCTGCAGAATTGAAGACAAAGAAAGAAAAATGGAACCTCACTCAGGGGAGTGAGAATTCTGACTCAAGGGACTGACTCAACAAACTGGATATTCATTCTCTTTTCCCTATGTAATCAAGTTGTAATCTTGCACTCTTTTGGTATGAATTCATGCTCATTCAGGCACTTATATATCTCTAAGTCACTTCCGATTTTTCCTAGAGGTATCTTTATCAACTCAATTAAACTATTTTTCAATGATTAATCAAGTCATAAAGTCATGAAATTTTCAAGCCTTATATGAATGCTTATGCTAACCAAGTATAGTCATATCTCAATTAGAACCTTGGACTGTTACCTCCAAGTCATAAGTTGAAGCTAAATGATTCTGAACCTTGTTTGCCCTTCCGGGATTCACTTAGTTCTGTGCACAATCAATCAAATGGCCAATTTAATCAAGAGGTAGATGAAAGCTTTAACTTCAAAACACAAAATCATCCGAATGCATTCACAAACTTAAACTACATAGGTTCCAGAGAATGAAATCTAATTAACTACACATACAAACTACAGAAAATACAAGAAAAGAAATAAAGCATTGAGAAGAAGCAAATCTGGATGGCTGAGCAACAGGTCACTCGCTTGAGTGACAAAGGTCACTCAGGCGAGTGAGGTCTGTTACTCCTCTTTTTCTGCTACTGGACTTCTTCTTCCTTTGGAGTTTTCTCCCCTCTCCGCTCTCTTCTTCTCTCTCTGTGGTGTTTTGTGTGTTGTATGTCCGCTCAGATGTCTTTTTCTACTGGGAATGCAGCCCCCTTTATAGAGCTTGTTGCCGGTTCTTCTTCCAAGAGAGTCTCACCATACTTGTGTATTTTTTATTAACCCCAATGCATTGTGTCTTGAATCCGATTTTGACTGGCCTTTTCCTCTTCTTCCAGCAGTGGTATCAGCAACAACATTGATCAATGTGGGTGGTTGGTTCTTTATTCAAGGGGACAAGCATGCTCTTTAGTTTCTATTGTGGGACATCCTTATAAACTCCCAATGTGTCTTGTGTCTTGGAGTTGCTTTTTGACCAACTCAGCCCTCATTTTAAATTGGAATCAGCAGCCCAATTATTGCTCCATAAGCCCCCATTTTCAGCATTTGTTCACTCCGGTCCTCACCTATTTAGAAACACAAAACTAGCTAAGTAAAATGAACAAAGTCTAAGAAACACCCCTAATTTCTAACTAATTAAAGAGCAAAATTGCAATGCTTTTATGTAACAATTTGACCGTTATCAATAGGCTACAACATTCAATTCACGGAGCTCTTTTATCTCAAGCAATCAAATTTTGTTCCAAAAGAGTGGACCCATTTTCCAACACAACTGCTTCACTTTGCTATTCCTATACTTTGATACCAGATTGCTATGGACTGTCGAAAACAATGAGTGTAATATCTATCACTTAGGTCATTCCATTCTACCATTTGTTTTGCTTCACTCAGAAGGCCAATGTTTCGGTCAGATATAACAAATCACTCTCACTAATACAACACTATACCTTAAATTTCCCATGAAAAATGTCCATCTTTCCAAATTCTCATCATCCAAAAAGGCATATGCGGTTAGCAATATGATTTTTTTTTACAGTCATGACTATTGCAGCAAGCAACTTGCCCTTGTATCCTCCATGCAAGTTCCTTCCATTGATACTAATCGTTGGTAGACATTTCAAAAAGATCTTAATGGCAGATCGAAATGCCTAGAACACATATTTAAATGTTCTATCTCTTTGGATATGATCCTTATGCCATTGCCACTATACAACAGTGCTGGAATTACTATTCAGAAGCGCATCGAGATACCTAAACAATACATATATCAAATTTTATAAATCACACGCCAGCCGTAACAATTTAACGTTCATGTAACAAAAAAAAAATTTGCATGGAAGTTCTTTGAAATTAGAGGATCCATTCACCATAAATGTCCTCGATGGCTTTTCTCCGTTCATGCCATACTCTTTTGTAATTAACATCAACTTGAACCAACACTATTGTGTAAGCTATGTTGATTGCAATCTTGCTCATGACGAGTTCACGATTACGAAGAACCCACATTCAGATTCATACGGTTGTTGGCATTGTGTCATCTCACCATCTCTCACAAACCGTGTTTCTTCACGATGCAATTATCTTCCATAAACAAGGGGTTATGTGATCAAAACTGCTTCTTACTAAGTTTTGCACTCCACTGCCCATGTTTTTGGAGTACTCTATCCCATCGAGGAAGACGGAATTGATCTTTATCCACACATGAGGCATCTCAATCACTCATTATTTGACATGTGAGACACCTAACTGGTTTTTTTAACTTTCCTCGGGTTCTTTATTGCTTTCTTTACTTTCTGAGCATACCGAACGCCCTTCATCACTTTCACTTGGCGATATCTAATCATCATCATCCGCTTCTGTGTAATTCTCATTGCGCGGATCCTCGTAGATTGGAACATGCCTACTTGTCCCTTTTTCTGGATGAGAGCGAGAATTACTAGCATGTTGTTGGGCTTTGACCATCACCCTGGCTTCGACTACTATCCTATTTTTTACAAAACCGCCCCAGTTTGGACTACCAACCTATTTTTTACAAAACCGCATTTCCTTTCACCATGGATAATATCCTATAAATCAATGTACGAATCTACACATGATATCATAAGAAGCAAATATATGATTGCCATATGTAATTCATCCTTAATTTTGAACACACGCCTTACACCATCATTACCAAACACTAATGAAAGATTTGGTTTATCAGTTCTTGGATCCCACTCAACTCTATAACAAATCTTTCCAACCAAATCAGTTTATGATATCCTACTCTCAAAAAGTATGGTGTCATCTAACAAATTTTCAAATGTGTTTATAATACCATTCACTATTACAAACATACTGCTTCAGAACAGATTAACAACGTATGAACCATTGAACGCTATTTATATCTTTTTATTAAAACAATCTTCATACATCAATTTAATAACATTTAGTAACTCAACATCCAACATTGCAAAAAAATCACGTAACAGGAGGTAAAAATCACATAATACACTAGTAATGGTGTCCAAAATCAATTAATACACTAAAATAACCTTTAATACGTCTAAAAATTGCTTTCATAACAGTACTTCCTCACATGAAACATTAAAACCAATATTTAATATAAAACATATATTTAATCATAACATAATCTTAAACATTAGTTTCACAGAGAAACACTACAACTAATACTTTGTTTTTATCAAAAAAGGATAAAATAGTATTCGGGTTCCGAACTGCCTCAAAAACACTCAAGGGGTATACCCAAGAGATGAATTTTTGAAACAGCCAATGGTAGATGATACAATGTACCCACGGGTGTACCAATGGATAGACATATGCATCACCTATTTCCCTAGTCCCATTTCTCCCCTGAAATTTATTCCTTAAATGAAAAAAGGAAAAATCTAGGCAGAGTGTGGATCTAACCCTAGATATGCTACATCAGAGTGTTACAGTTTGAATAAGATGTCATACAATTATCTAACTCTAAGATAAAGAAAAGAAGATCTACCTAGATTTACTTTTCCTCGTATTGTTGCCGGAAGATCACCAAGGTAGTTATATTGAGTAGAAACCCTAGCCAAAGCTTGTTTTGCAAGTTCGTCTGTAACGCTGTTTGCCTCTCTAAATATGTGAATGATGGTCGATTGCGAGGATCTCAGCATCTCTTGAATTCCTCTAAATTGATGATAATGCTGCCATGGGAAATCCTTTCCTTTTTGCAAGAAAAGTAAAGTGACCTTATTATCCGTTTGAACTTCAATGTGGCGCAACCCTCTGGCCATACAAGCCTTCAAATCTTGATAGATTCCAGCCAATTCAGCCTCTAAACTTGTTGCCCTTCCAATATATTGACTCTCGGCAATGATGAAAGTGCCTTGCTCACCCCTCAAAACATATCCCAAACAGGCTTCTCCTGGCTGCCCTAATGCAGAACCGTCTGTATTGAGAACAAATCCTCTGGGGTCAGGTGCCTTCCATTTGACAATCTTGATTTTCCTTCGCGGTGGTTGTAGTACTTGCACTTTGAAAAGCTTTTCCACCTCTTGTCCCTCCACAATGGATTTGGCTTGTAAATTGTGGACACTCAGCATTTGGGAAATATTTGTAGAAATATTCTTAATCAAAATTGAAAAAGAAAAAGAAGTACCTTCAAACACCATTTGATTTCTGAGTTTCCATACTTCCCATAACAAAAAAAGAGGAGTAACCATTATGATCATCTTTTTCACTGTTGTGAAATTGCCAATAGATTGCCACGATTGAAGTAGACTCCATCATCCTGAATTATGGTTTGAAATCCCTAAAATTCCAGAAAAATGATGCCATGTTTGTTTGATCCACGACCAGCTATAAAAGACGTGGTCCATATTCTCTTCCACTTCTTGACAAAAGGGACATCGAGATGGATTTAATACCAAGCTCATTTAGCATTGTATCTCTGGAAAAGGGAGCAAACGGTTATAAGTTGCCAAATGAAAAAAGAAACTTTCAAGGGAACAACTTTATTTCAAAAATTTTTAAGGAAAGGAAAAGCTTCTCTTGTATTTCTTATCGCTTTGTAGGCCAAAGATATTGCAAATTCTTCTGTCAAAGAAGGTGTCCACACAAGCTGGTTATCTTCCTCCATAAACACCATCCCCTTATTGCGCAAGTCAGCATCAACCTCCGACGAAATAAGCCATCAAAAATCTACAAGAAAAAATTTTTGTCTTGCAAGAATTCCAAAACGGTTAGTGTTGGGGCTGGTGGATTATGTTCCTCCTTCCAAATTGGTGATAAAGAAAACCATCTGTCAAACCAAAAAGAGGACGAGCCATTTCTTATTTCAACTTTTGAAGCCATCGATGCGAGATGATCAACTCCTTGAACTCTTGTCCAGCTTGTCCTTTCCTTTGAAGTTTTTGATAGCGACACAACAAATTTGGCCCAAATCCAGAGACATTATTGATCTTCCACAAAAGTTTTAGAGAGAAAGATTGGATGACTTCACTCAGGCTACGAATATGAAGTCCATTCTCCTCAATCAGCGCAGATGAATTTCTCCATGCTCGCCAATGTTTTTTGGGTCCCTCTTCATTTTCCCCCCATAAAAAAATTTGACATTTTCGCTCAAGGCCAGGAACAACTGACTTTGGAGCTTTTATGGCAGCAAACGTATGTATTGGCAGCGCAGAACACATGCTGGATGAGTATTAGCTTCCCCCCTTGTGTTAGAAATTTACTCTTCCAATTTAACAACTTGGCATCAAAAGCAATTAGTAAATGCTGGAAATATTCAACTTTCTTTCTTCCTTTAAACAATTGCATCCCAAATAGGTAAATGGAAAGGTCCCTTGCGGCATTTGTAAGGTTTGATTCACCATTTCAAAATGATCCATGGTACTCTTTGTCCAAAGCATAGAAACAACTCTTTTGCTTGTTCATCTTCTGCCTTGTAGCTGCTTCATAATCCTGGAAAAAAGAGATCAAGTTTTCCATAGAATGCTTCAGTCCCTTTGTGAAAATTATTAGGTCATCCGCAAAACATAAGTGGGATGGGATCATCGTTTTTGCAGGCATTCCATAGACCGCAATCTTTCCTTCTTCTGAAAGCATCTTCAAGTTACGAGTTAGGGCTTCTGAAACCAAAATAAACAAATAAGGCGATAGTGGATCGCCTTCCTCTATACCTCTCGAAGCCTGGAAAAACCCAACCGGACTTCCATTGATGAGAATGGAGAACCGACTCTTTTCAAGATTTGAGAGGACCAATGCCACAAAACGCTCATGAAATCCAAATTTAAGCAAGATACACCATAAAAAGCTCCACGAAACACGATCGAATGCCTTCATCATATCAAGTTTTAGAATAAGGTTTCCGCCTCTTGCTGGATGATCAATAAACTGGATGAGATCTTGAGTTAAAAGAATGTTGTCAACAATGTCCCTCCCGGCCAAGAAGGTTGATTGTTCTTCTGAGATTAATCGAGGTAGAACTTTTTTCAGGCGTTCCATTAGCAACTTTGCAAGGTGCATAAAATTCAGCCGGAAGTCCGCAAAGGAGGTGGCAGTGGACTTTTTTGGAATCAAAGTGATTAAGGTGCTGCCAACAGCTCTTGGAAGAGGAGAGCCATTCATAAAGTCGATACAAGCAGCCATGAGATCCTCCTTAATAATATGCCAACAATGTCGATAAAAATCCCTGCCAAATCCATCTACTCCAGGAGCGCTTGAATGAGCCAGACTGAAAACAACATCTTTAATCTCTTCGCTGGTGATGATCTTCAAGAGGTCTTGATTATCTTCTGAGTTGATGATCGCCGGTATATTATTACGTATGCGTGAGGTCGCTTCATCATGATCCATTAAGTCCTCAGCTGTTAATAATTCCTTGAAGAAAGTAATCGCTTCAGCCTCTATATCCTCTCTTCGTGTTAACCATGAACCCATACGTCCTCTAATTTTATGGATGCCAAGTCGCACTTTTTTCTCAATCAAAGACGCATGAAAATAAGCTGTATTCGCGTCCCCTTCACGAAGCCATTTAATCTTTGATCGTTGGTGGAGGAAATCATCTTGCTCTCTTAATTTTAATAGAAGATGAGCTTGCGCCTTATGTAATTCACTTCTGTCAAAGTCGGTGCCAGATTGATCATAATTCCCTTCCTTGAGTTGGACATCATCCTCAGCATCCTTCAAATTTTGAGAGACATTCTCGAATTCAGTTTTATTCTAGTCTTTTAGTCGCTCCTTCAATCTACGCAACTTCATTGAAAAACCAATCATGCCTATCATATGATGCGGCAGCTCCCAATTATTCTTGACCACATCCAGAAAACTATCCCGTCTCATCCACATTTTTTGAAGCCGGAAGATACTAGGCCTTGTTTCCATCTCTACCCGAAATTGATGAAGTAATGGAGCATGATCAGACGTTGTTTTGTTGAGATTATGAATCGATGAAGCTTGGAAGAAATCCATCCATTCCTGACTAAATAAAACACGATCCAACTTTTTAAGTACCTTCCCGTTTTGTTGATTTCCTGACCATGTGAAAATATTGCCCAATGGTGACAATTCAGTTAGGTTACAGCTATTGATCCATTGATTAAAATCGTCCGTTGCTCCTCTATCAGGTTGAGCGTTACCCTCATATTCATCAATATGGCGAATGACATTGAAATTGACCCTGACCATCCATGGAATACCAGTGTGATTATCCATAAACCCTCGCAATTCAGTCCACAAAGCTTAATGTTTCTGACGTGTTGATTTTGCATAAACTGCCGACATCAAAACCTTTCTTCCTATCCTCTGATTTTCCACCTCTAAATGAAGCACTTGCTCTGATCCCTCAAGCTGATTAACATTCCATTCAACAGAATAGAGAACCCAAATTTTTCCCGTCACCGAAGCATATGCCTCCTTAAATTGAAGCTTATTTTTTATTCCATCTAATTCTGAAACCGCTATCATAGGCTCTAACAAGACCACGAAAGAAATGGAATGTTGCATAACCAAAATTTTCAAACGACGTTGAGATGGCTTATTACCAACTCCGCGTATATTCCATATTAATTGATTATTCATGAGGAAATTTGGGAGATGTACCACCATTGAGTCTCGTTGATTTACGAGTTTCAGATTATTGAATTTGTGGCTTCTTTCTTGATCCCCTTGGTCCGCCAATCTTTGGTTTCTTGAGCTCCTCCCCATCAGACACAACAGTTCTTGCATTTTCATAACCACCCAAATTAGAGCTCAATCCAACTATTGCATCATCCTATGATCACTCGCTGACTATCGACGCAGACGTTTCCAAAATTGAGTTTTTCCCATCAAAATTCTCTTCCTTATCCGAGTCTATTTCAACCTCAGATTCTACCATCCCATCAGGCTGTTCCTCCTTTTTCCCATTACTATTATTGTTATTTTCAAAAGCTGGATCTTCCTTCAAATCATCCAACACAGCAAATCGCGAAGATAAATCAACCTGCGGAATGTAGACAGTGAGTTGTTTGGTTCGCAAAATTCGATTTATGCTTCTGATCTTGTTATCCCATGAAGTGTCCATCTTATCTCCTTCTTTATTGTTTTCCAGAATCGTAGCCAATCTCCTTTGATATCCTCCTTTTCCCTGTCGATGGATTAAGTGGACTCTGATCCATAAGATCAATTGGAGTGTCTTGCTTATCTTTATGAGATAAACCTGATGACGACACTTTTAAATCCTGTTTTGGGGGATCCACTTTTGCTTTGATCACCTTGAGGCTTTGATTTTTCCCCTGGCCTTCAAAGGTACTTTTTGAGGGTTCTTTGCCACAGCCTTCGCCTTGCTGCGACGACAGTCTATGAAGCCATGTCCAACTTTCCTGCATTCCGAACAATACTCTGGTAGATTTTCATAAGTTATTTCTTGATAGTAAGAATATTCGTCCGTGCCAAGAAGAACACGCTGGGGTAGATCGTGCAAGAGGTTAACTTCAACGCAAACCCGGGCAATTGAGGGGTGCGAGAGATTCAAATTCGAAACATCAATTTTGAGGGGTGTTCCAACAATGCTTGCCAATCGACTCAAATAATCCGCATTGAAACGATATATTGGCAAGCCTTCAAATGTGATCCAGACGAGATTCATGTTCAGGGTTGAATTGCGGCGTCCATTTAAGTACCCGCATAACATGTTGATCGATAGTCCAAAGACCGTTAATCCAACAACGGTGGTAATCTTCTTCCAAATCGAAAAGAATGTGTATATGACAGTGATCAATCATACCTAGCAAATAAGTACCTTTAAATCTGATCTTTTGAAATTTATGCCACAAGAAAATCCATTCTTGGCCTCCCTTTTGAAAATTTTCCAACTAAGCAGAGCTTGAAGGGCGCCGCCAAAGCTTCATCTTCCTCTTTCGTCAATAAGAATGCCGGTTCCCCTTTATAAACAAAGGGTTTTGATTTGATAGAGGGAGCTACAGATGGTGTTTTTCCGGTCGGATTTATTATGTTTCTTGGATTGATTTTCGAACCATTCAAAATTTGGGCAAAAGAAGGGAGCTTTTGCCCGTTATCATCCGGCGGCCAATTGGCTGCCATAGAAAAAACTAGGGTTTTTGGACAAGAGTCTAGAGAGAAGCGAGAGCACAAATTTCTAGAGAGAAGCACGTCGTAGATGATCGAATACAAGAATCCAGATTATTAATCCCAAGAATTCAATTGAAAACATTAGAATAGTGTCCAACCTCTTTGAAATATATTTACAGAGCATGAGAAAAACTACGAGCAAGAACTCCAAATTGCCACCACCACAAGCCAAAATGTTCCAAGAAACAAAAAAAAAAAAAAAATGATTTGTGAATATTATTTCACTCCCAAATTTATATCCCGACAACAATTGGATTAAAGAAATCCGATTTACGACAATAAAATCAGATTCTCACAATCCGATTTTAGGTAAAATTGGAATTTGGCAATCCATTTTCTAATCGTTGACTTAATTACGAATTTCTACATTTAGCTACCCAGTTTAAATAAAACCAAATCTGAGCAAGGTGAGTTAAAAGTCGAATTTGAAAATCCAATTTCCTTTTCAAATATTTCATGTCGAATTTACTTTTTTTCCCCAAATCCGATCTTATCTGTTCATTCTTTGACTGTTTCACTTGTTTTTACCAAACATTAAAAACGTTGTCATATTTTATTATTTTTATATGAAATCGGATTATGAGAATCCAGATTATTAATCCCAATTAAGAAATCCGATTTTTTTCTATCCATAGAAATTTTTTTTAGTAGAGTCCACATAAAATTAAAAAAAAAAATTCTCCAACACCCAAACAAACATAGCCTTTTTAAGTACTACTTCCATTCATTTTTTTTTTTTTTTTTTGAGACATTGCACACAAGTTTTCTACAGTAAAACCTCTATACATTAATATGTTTGAAATCTCAAAATTTATTAATCTATAGAGCTATTAATTTATCAATTAATTAATAATTACTAATTTATAACTTTAATATGCTTTGGATCCCAAAATTTTCTTAATTTATGAAGTTATTAATTTATAAATAAATTAAAAATTATTTATTTATAGATAATTTTAATTTATTAATTTAAAGAGTTTTATCGAATCTTATTTATAAAAAAAGTATAAAAATTTGTTATTTTGACATCAAGATAAGTTGGTTGCAACCATATACATTATTATAATTTTTTTAATGGAACAAAAAGATAATAATTGCAAACATCATAAAAAAACCCTTAAGTTAAAATATAAATTAACCTTCAAATCTAATTTTTATTCTTTTCTTTTTGGTAAAATCGGTGAATATATTAACTGCAGAAAACATGTGAACCTGTACATTTACACTTTTCATCTCTATTCTACTCTGTCAACAAAACCTTCCCCTATACAATTCCTATAGTGGCTAAGTATTTTTTCCCTTCCTGTTTAAGCTTTGCACTACTTGCTTGGACTCTCCAGCTCAATTCTTTCTTGATTATTTCAATTGTGTCTTCAACTCTCTTGCATTGTTGGCCAAATCGTCTAGCATTTCTTTCCATCCAAATGTGATACACACATGCCATCACTACTGCACTACATAAACTCTTTTTCACTTTAATAAACTGACAACCATATTTGATTCTTGCATATACCTGTTTCAACAATATCCCTCGCATTCTCAAACCTGCCCATTTCATCAGTTCCTTTAACAACTTCTCTGCAAAGCAACATTTAAAGAACGAGTGATCCTTGCTTTCTGCTTCATCTTCTCCACACAAAACACAACCATTTTGTGATCCCAAGATCTGCAATTTATCTAGTCTTGCCATTGTCAGGAGCCTATCTTGCCATGCTAGCCATCCAATGAAGCTGTTCTTTGGCACACACATATTATTCCATGCCATATCAGCAGCAACAAACTTCTTACCTTTATTTCTCCAAAGTTCAAAACACCCCTTTACAGTGTATGCTTTCTGTCCAACAGTCCATATTCCACTGTCAACACCCTCTTTCAGCTTCTGTTATAGCAGCATCAATCTTCTCCAGTGCCAGCTACAATCAGTTGGTGGCTGGTATTGCCATAAGTCCTTACCTTTTTAAGTAGTAGGCGTGAATCCATTTAACCCACAGGATGTTTTTATCAGCAACAATGTCCCATATCTGCTTTGCCACCGCTGCCTGATTCCAAATTTCCGAGTTCCCGATATTAAGGCCTCCTTTTGCCCTTGGCCTACAAACATTGTCCCATGAAACTAATGCCATTCTACGACCATTTCCAGTCTTCCCCATAGAAAGTCTCTGCATACGCTAGTGATTACTTCTGAAGGCAGCAAGAAAGCATTCTCCCAGTGGACGTGCATCGCAGATAACACCGAGTTCACTAACTGATTCCTACCAGCATAGGATAAGTGCTTAGAGCTCCAACACTTTATCCGTTTGGTAAGTTTCTCAATCAGTAACTGGCAATCCCCAGTGGTCCATTTCGTGAGAGATATCGATAGTCCTAAATATCTCATAGGAAAGATTCTGAGATCAAACCCCATAATCCCCTGCAACTTTCTTTGCATCTCATCATCAATACCAGCACAACACATATTAGATTTCCCCTGATTTACTTTCAAACCAGTACTACTTCCACAGTGTTTCAGAACCCCATGAATACTCTTTACTGACGACTCATCAGCTTAGGAAAGAATAATAAGATCATCGGTAAACCTTAAATTCGTGATTTACAGTTTATCACATTTACTAATTTTTATTCTTTTTTTATTTATGAAATTGTGATACCTATATTTATAGATGATATTCTTGAAAAAACTATTATTTTATAATCTAATCGAGAGTTTTTATTTTTTATGCGGGTCCTGAATTGGGACAGGAAGAAAATATTAGTATTTAATAAAAATTATTAATTAATAAAAGATTAATTTAGGGAGATTCTACTGTAATCCCTTTTTATAAAAAGTTTTGTATTTTCAAGAAAGTGTTAAATACGAGTTTTTTTTTTTCCATTATTTACTGCCTCAATTAACCATTTCGAATTTCACCTTAACCAACATCACTGATGTAATAAAATTAATTGACTAAATCCCTAACATATTTGAGATAAATAATTAAAAAAAGTTTGTTTTATTGGTATTTGTGAAGTTGGGTAATTTCATTTTGTAAACCGGAATTCAGGTATTATATTATTTCCCAAAGAAATAAAATTGCATGTGTGAAAAAACCTTCGACACAACGCCAGTAATGTCTGACTAGTCATCACCGGCCTACTTTTACACTGCCAATTAGTCAGACTTCTTCCTTCATTCTTTTCACCGTCGTCAACCACCAACCAAAACCCAATACCAATAAATTTGAATTTAAAATTTCTCACCTGATTTTTATAGTATTATTAAGAGTCCTTACTAAGTACTACAATTCTTCTGAAACGCCAAATACGACTCACCTCAGAATCTTACCACGACTTATTCTCCTTTTTCATCATTTCTACCATTCCGAAACAAAAATCTTGAATTTTACCCAATCAAAATTTAGTTCGTATACCGGCGAAGAATGTTCAACTGAGTGAAAAAGAAAAGAAAAGAGGAGGATCAGAGTGGCGTTTGGCTGACTATGGCTGTGAGTTCCGGCAGCCGGAGTAGCAGTAAAGAGACGGCGTTGAGGCTGAGGGCGGCGGCGGAGGCGGCGATTGGCTCCATTGGGTTGGGCTATGATATGACGGTTGACCTTAGGCTAAAGTACTGCAAGAAGAGTCCGTCTAGGCTGATCGCGATCGACGATGATCAGGTCCGTGATATTGCGATTCCCGGCGGAATTTTGGTCCAGAATGTGCCGACCTCCATTAATTGCGATAAAGGTGAACGCCTCCGTTTCAGTTCCGATGTTCTTCCATTTCAGCAGGTATATTTTTTTTCTTCTCCTGCTCTTTCTCTAAGACCTTCTAATTATTATTAGTAGAGTTAAATTAGAGTACTACTTATTATAGTTCCGTGATTCTCTCCTACTAATTTTTTTTTTTAAAAAAAAAAAAATGAACCAAATGTGTAATACTGTATTTTAATTATTTTTTTAATCGTCTAACCAGTGTATCAAATTGATGGCCACGCACATGTTTCAAATATGTATTTTAGTTTTCCTCAAATTAATTGGGGTTTTTTTTACATATCATCAAATCCGTTGTCATGTATTGTCTTTGCATATTAATACTCCCGGAATACGAATCTTTTTGGAAATTCTTTTGGGGTCTTCATTTCAAATAAAGAACTGTTTCTCATAACTTGTCAATTACTCCGGTCATTCGATGCCACGGAAGTGGAACATTATCTCAATCATTAGTCAACTTATTATGCCTGCATTACGTTCTCAGACAAATCTCTAAAATGAAAAGATTGATGAGATTTAAACCATAAATGCGTCTCACGAGTTTAAAAGCAAAACTAGTGTTTTAAGTTATTATTGTATTATAATACTATCACTTGTTGAGTTACTGGTTACTTCCGAATAGTCCTGTTTGATCACTCTTTTTCGTCCCGTAATAAGAGTTCATTTTCAACTTCTTACTACAATACTCTTATGAATTAGGTGTTGTGGTGTATTATGAAACAAAACAATGACATGGATAGAAAAAATGCTGCCTCACACGCACAAGACCGCATTACAAAGTTTTGATTAACATTATTCACGGAAGTGTTGGATCTTGTGTGGGACTTTTGGGTGCATTTCTTTGTGGCCTCCATGTGCATCAAACAGTTGTTAAAATTGTTAACTTCAAGTTTTGCTTTTTCATAGACTCAAAGTTTACGTTTCAGTAAAATCTTTCTTCTGGTAGGTTGTGATGAGTTTCCTGTGTTCATTGTTTTTTTACATGGATCCTTTATCTCATGTAACCATGATCTCAACCTAAAAATACCCGTCCGTATACTACTCCTTCTGTCAGCTTCTGATGCAGCTTAAGAATTTGTTCAAACATTCCTTCTCTTTTAGGCTCTTATCTAGGCAGAAAAAATTGAGTTGAGAATGGAGAGAAAGATAGCTGAAAACTGTAAGAAAATGCAGGAACATCAGGATATTCTGGGAAAGGCTCGTAGGATTTCAAGGCCTTGAAGGAGATGAATCTATCGCACTAATGCAAGAATCGTAATTTGCCTGGGTTTTTCAATCTCCAATTCTCCACTTAGATTGGTAACTAGTCTATGATCATTTGAGGGTAGGATTCACTCTCATTCCTAAAGAGTGATATCCTATCTAGACTCAATTACAATAAAGTAACATGCACCTGAATATACTTTTGAAATAAAGAGGCAAAATCATATTCCTAGAATCCCAGCAAAGAAGAAAGTTTATTGGAATGCTCAAAGCATTACAATCAAGGTTTCGGCCTTGGAACTGGCCCCTTTCAGAACCAAAGTTATTAATTTTTCAACAATTTGCAACTTTTTTTTTTTTTTCAGTTTACTATGTATGTGTTTATGTATGCCTATGCTCATGTCTCTTAGATAGGAACAGTTAGTTGAATAGTATGAATATTAATAATTATGCAATATGCACATAACATGGCTTGGGAGCAGAAAGGAAGACATAGCTTTAAGAAACTCTAAGAAGAAGGGCATGAAGCTATGATCAAAGCTTTAGATGGCTACAGCTTGGCACTTTTCATTCTCCTGCTTCTAAATCTTCTGCATTTCTCTTGTTACAGATGTCAGAACAATTTAACCAAGAAATAGCACTTTCCGGTAAAATTCCAACCGGACATTTCAACTCTGCATTTGAATTTACGGGGTGCTGGCAGAAAGATGCTGCATACACAAAAGCTCTTGCTTTTGATGGTGTCTTAATCACCCTCTACACTATTGCCCTGGAGAAGTCCCAAGTGATCCTATCTGAGAATGTTAAGCAAGCTGTCCCTTCATCATGGGATCCAGCTGCATTGGCAAGGTAAATATATTGGTTCACTTCAGACATCTCCTTGCGGGATTTCTAATTTTTGCCAGCTACATTTAGTATTCCTAAGGCCTTTTATTCATTACAGTTTTCCTTTGGCTTAAGGTTTTTGTAACCTCAGTTCAAAAGGATTGATGAAGAAATGCTATATAACTGGAAATCTTGACTTTCAACCTAATGCATTGATCTCATACTTTAGTAAACATATATATCAAGACTTTAGATTCTCTTGCTCTATCATGAAGGTGGTCTTGGGTTTTTATTTTTAGCTCTCCAAATCTGTCAGCAATTAGAACTTTCTCCCCCTATATCCATTCTGTATCACCTTTGGTTCCGTTTCAGTCATTTCATGTGTATTTTCACCGATGTCATCTAACTTGTCCTCGTGCCTATTTGTGCACTATTAAACTATAGAGTGCAATTATGTAGATGAGCTATCTCAAGTGAGTACTTTCTTTTGAGATATCTAGGTTTATTGAGAAGTATGGCACCCATATCATTGTTGGAGTCAAGATGGGTGGCAAGGACGTTGTATATGTGAAGCAGCTATATTCATCGGCCCTTCAGCCTGTTGATGTTCAGAAAAAGTTGAAAGACGTCGCAGATAAGAGGTTCAGTGATGCAGGTGGACCTTCAAGTGACCACTCAGATAAAGCTTATGCTAGAAACGTTGTGAGTGGCAATAACCCCACTAGTTTTTTTTTCTTATATATGTGTCTTGATAGTGTGTATGTCTGGGGGATCCGTCATGAGACTGCTGTTTTATCGTTTCCACTTTTGTTCCGTTACCTTACTTTGGGGCTTCGACTTTTCTGCTAAATTGTTCGTTATGCAAGTTTTAATTGGAGAGTATAAATGCAAGTGATTAGTTCTTACTACTGTTCAGCTTAGTTAATGGTTCAATCCTCACATGTATCTTTGGGTCATACATCTAACTGGAAAAATCTCTGTCTCCAGTTCTAGAGCTTCTCCTGTTTCCCTTGTTAAAATTGTTGTACCTAAAATTTTATAAGGTGTATTTATCAAATGTTCTTTTATCCCTAGAGAATGGTTCTGAAGTTGTAAGCTCAAGACAGTTCCAACTACAAATAAGAAAGAAGAATAAGATAACATTATGAATATTTGAGTGTTGTTAGTGGCAATTGCAGGTGAAGGATTGATTGTTTGTCAGATATGGACATGGCGTCCTTTTTTTTATCACATTGTGTTAAAAGTAATCTGAAGCATGCTCACAATATCATACTCAATCAAAGTTTAGACTGTAACTTCTTACTTTTTTTATTGTTTTTTTTTCCCTATCCAGCCGTCAACCATCCTTTAGATGGTTATAATGGGAAAACTTAAGCCTGTTTTCAATTCTTGAACCACATAATTATCTAATGGCTGCAATTATTATCCAATATTTGCGGCTAAATATAGAATCATCGGTAATGCAATGATCATTGTAGTTTTGTTGTTTTGGAACAATGCAAGATGGCACCTTAAAGGTTTTCTGTTCCTTTTCCTTTTGCTTCGCTGGGGGCTGCATTAAATAAGTGTGTCGTTTAAAGTTTTAATTGTATTAATATATTTACTGTGCCACTGTCGACAATGGTTATTGGTGACATATTTCATTCATTGGAAATCTCTGAAATAGTTGATTTCAGCTTGGCAGCAATGAACGTGGCAATGCCTTCTTGGATACTAGTGCAGACACTGTTTTTGCACAAAATGAGGTAATTCTGCCTGATACTTGCTATTGATTATGTGGTAGATCTGAGTGTTTGAGACTTTAATTTCCTTTATTTCATTATTTGTTCAGTTGTGAAGCATCAGCGTTTTTAAAGGATTAGTTTGCTAAAGGTTTTTTGAAACAGTATTTTGTAACTACGTTTTGAAGCAACATAATATCCTGTATACGTGGTTCCTGTAGATTGTGCTTAAGCAAGGTATTTCATTTCAATATATGGATGTAGTAGAGGCGTACCAAGAGAGCAATTTGATGTCAAATCTCAGTTTTAAAAGTTGCTGATTGTTAATTAACCTCATAACTGAACATTACAAAGATACTTATGTTGATTCTGGAGCTTTATGGTATTTTAGTTGTATGTTTTAGACGGAGAGATTATTGTTTGAATGGAATTGCAATTTTCTGTTTGTAGTATTAATAATGAAAGAACAATCTTCAGTAGCAGATTGAATGTAGCAATGGTCAGAACTCCCTGTTCCTCGATTTTGTAAATAGGATTAGGATTGAGGTGAAAAGATGTCATCTGTTGTGTACATCATAGTAGCAGGAAAACTACTGCATGACCAACTGACCAGTAACTCGACTCCAAATTTTCTTTCTTTCTCCACTTAAGCCCAAAGGCCGAACCAAGGCAAACTTCTCATTTTAAAATTACATTTTTATATTACCAATAACCATTTTTATATTTACATTCCCACTGCTACTTTTATAATTGTTAACTAAACTCAATTCAGCCCAAAAATAAATTCAAAAAAAAAAAAAAACAATGTGGCCCATAAAAGAAAGATTTCTGTTTCAGGTTTATTTATTTATTCAACTTTTGATAGCAGATTCATCTTAGTAAAATTGTATATTTTCAATTTTGATGCAGGATGTTACTTTCTTTTGCCGAAGGAGAGGTGGGAGCGGTAGCAAGAATTTATCCCACATCAATTGGTCTCGAACCGTCCAACTCGAACCTGATGTTATTTCAATGTCCTTTATCCCAATCTCATCACTTTTGAATGGAATTGATGGAAGTGGATTTTTGAGCCATGCCATAAATCTTTACCTACGTTGTAAGCTCTTAACTTATTTTTGTTACGTCTTCTTTTGTTATGCTTGACTTGGATCTCAAGGTTAATTATTGTTCATTCTATGCTAGCAAAAATAATAATAATAATAATAATAAACTAATACTTTCATCACCTTCATGTTCATGTCCCGGGGTGCAAATATAAGTACTTACAGAGCTTGAATGTGTTCCCTTTACCTACTCACTGATTGTTAAGAATCTTAGGATAAATGCCTCTATCTTGTTCCTATATTGTAGTGGTCAATGCCTATTCCCATTTTCTGTATATTTACTGTCTCGTCAAACTTTTACCCTTTGCTTAAAATGTGTAATCTTGAGCTTTGGATCCGTACAGGGTTGAGATTACCTGTATTTCATGATGATAGCAAATATGTAACTTGGTGTTTGGTTGAACTTTGTTGATAAAGACTGAAAGCAATGAATGTCTCTAATAGATGTTGGAGGTTCGAACGGGTTGGATAGGTTGAAGAAGTGTTCTTATCCATTAAATCACAATGCTGCAAAAAATTTATAGAATCGTGTACGTCATCTTCCCATTCTAGCCTCGTTTATACTACAGATTGCATCTTTTTTAACAGCCCGTTTTATTTGGTGCACATGAGTTGTACACGCTCAGTTTTCTTACAAAAATAATCAACTCTAGGACCCTTACCGACTTATAAATGTATCAACTAGTTGATCAATTGACCTAATAAACAAGATAACAATTTCCTTAGCTATCAGTTTTTTCCGAATGAAATGATTGTCAATTTTGTTATGTGGAACAGAGTCAGTTTTGCAAATTATAGCTAAAAGATGCATTAACCAGATTAGTTCAAGTAGTGTGTCTGCAGTAGAATGAGCAAGTTTACCTTTACAATACATAAATGGTCATTTTTTCAAGGGTGGAAATATTTACTTGAGCCTCTGGGATGCAGATAAGCCTCCGATTGAAGAATTGTATCAGTTTCTGGAATTTCAACATCCTAGGCAATGGGCTCCTGTATTTGGTGACCTTGCAGTAGGTCCTGAGAGAAAGGAGCAAAATGGTGCATCTTTGCAGTTCAGCCTAATGGGTCCGAAGTTATATGTTAACACGATTCCGGTAACAGATTGCTGAACTTGTGCATGCTATGACTAGAACGAACTTTTGCAACTTTTGATTGACAGAAATTCAAATCTAGCTTACTTTTGCAATTTTCACTAACAAAAAAGATTCATAGTGCAAAAGACTTCGCATACCATGTAATCAGTTTCAATTATTTGAAGGTCTATTAATCTGATATACTCAAATTGAAAATGTAGTATTGCTTCAATGATGGGACATTTGCTTCTGTCCAAGGCTTGGTGTCAAATATGTTAGAAACTGCATTCCAGAAGTTATGTCTTCCAGATTGAACATTGCTTTCTTAATGTAGACAACTTTTTATTTGGTTTTAATAATGAGAAAACACTGAGAGCTTGATCTAAAGCTAGAGCATTGAACTTCATTCTAGGAGAAGAGATTGAGGAAAGAATATGTAAGCATGACTATGGAAGGGTGAAGAAGAGGTTCTAGGGAGAGAGAGATTTATGTACACTGGATTTATTTGACTGTAACAAAACCGTTTAAACAAAGAAACATTTGGCTTGTAGTGGGAATCCAAGATCCTAATCTTAGGGACACTATCCTGGTTGTGCTGTTGTACTTGTAGGTCATTTCGAAAACGCTTCACGTATGGCTGAAAAATGATTTTGTTTTCTGCTGGTCTTGCATCAGAGCAGCAAATGTGAAGTTCAGATGCTTGAACAAGTTAATCCATAAAGATCTATCTAATAATCTTGCATGATAGGATAAAGACTTGGTTGTTGTAGGGGAAATCTTGAGTTCAAGTCTACCTTATGCAATCCTAGAAATTCCCTGTCAAATATTAGTACGTAATTTGATGTGCATATGCACTTTAAAATATCTGTTAATGTGTAAGATGAGTGTTTAATGATCTTCCAGAAGTTTATGTTAAGTGAACCATCTAGCTGAACACTATTGGAATACATCGTCTGTGTGCAAGCAAGATGTCCTTTTTGACCTGTTTCACATTCCAGGATAAGTGTACCCCTTGTACTATATACTCGGCAATTGTTTAAATAGCATTTCAACTTTATACAAGAACTTGAGTTGAATTATTCCATTTAACCCCTGATTTTGGACAAGGGCATGTTGTTCGTGGGAAGGATCTCTAAAGGAAACAACACGATATATTCTTCCAGAACTTTTTTCTATGATTGACTTGTTGAGTCTTGGGCAATGTTTCATAGATTCTCAAAATAATTTACGTAAATTTTCATATGGCTGACAATGGCTTCAAACAGGTGGATGTTGCTAACAAGCCTGTGACTGGCCTTCGATTATACTTGGAAGGGAAGAAAAGTAATTGCTTGGCAATCCATCTGCAGCACCTTTCGTCATTACCTAAGAGCTTTCAACTTCAGAATGAATCAAATCTGAAGATGTCAGGCAACTCGATTGACAGAAGATATTTAGAGAAAGTTCAGTGGAAGAGCTTCTCGCATGTGTGCACAGCTCCTGTTGAATCCGATGAAGACCTGTCCATTGTCACTGGTGCTGAATTTGAAGTTAAGGAATCTGGAATGAAAAATGTTCTCTTTTTGCGGCTTCATTTTTCCAAGGTCATTGGTGCCATGGTTGTGAAAAAACCTGAATGGGATGGTTCGCCTGTGCTTGGCCAAAAGTCTGGTATCATCTCAACGTTGATCAGCACACGTTTCTCCACCAGTCAGAAACCTCCTCCGAAGCCATCTGAGGTTCATATCAACTCAGCTCTGTATCCTGAAGGTCCTCCAATATCTGCACAAACCCGTAAACTTTTGAAGTATGTGGACACTACAGAGATGACCAGAGGACCACAGGATCCACCTGGATACTGGGTGGTTTCCGGGGCTAGGCTTGTAGTCGACAATGGCAAGATTTCTCTCCGTGTTAAGTATTCTCTCTTGGCTATAATGTTACCAGATGAAGACGATCAATATCATGTATAAAAGGGAAGACTGATTATGTATTGAGGAAATCTAAATGTTAAACTCCGTATGCAACTTTAGAAAGGATTTTAATGTTCTTTTTTCACTTAGGAAGAAGTTTCAATATTGATGAGGTGTAATTGTGGTACAGTAAATGTAATACTACTGTACATAAGTCGTCGACTATGCAGAACTAAAAATTTTGTTAGTGCCTCTTCTTAAGTTGTCGACTATGCAGAACTAAAAGTTTTGTTAGTGTCTCTTCTTTTGAAATTTCGCGCCTCGATCTGGTCATTGGAAGATCTCCTAGCGGGTGCAAGTTGAAAATTTGTACAAATTCAACATGTAAAATATTGTTAGCAGGAGTTGAACCATGATCTCATTGGATTGATGCCAAAGTTTAAATCACTAGGTCTCTCCTTTTTGTCTCTTTTGTAGTATTCGATAACTCCTGTGGAACATTATCTATCTATTTATATCTTATTATGCTAAGAAAGAAAACGAGAGAAAAAAAATTAAGGATCCGTTTGATTTGTTTATGGGTTTCGCTATTGAATTAGATATGATAATAGTAAGGGTTTAAAATATTGGTTAGTTTATAATTAGGTTTAGGTATTATTATTATTTTGCATTTAAGTTATTGAGTTAGTGATACAAATTTTTTTTTTTTTTGATGAAAATGGGCAAATTCTATTACTTCAGATGAACAAAAAACTTATTTACAATACATTAACCAGTTTCCTGCACCTCTCCTGTTCTCTGTGATCAGCCCTATTTACAAGTATTAATGCCTATTGCATTCAGATACCTGCTATCTGCTGTTTTCAATTTTGTACATGTAAATTGCACCTTCCATCGCATCTCTTGTTTTATGAGCTCAATTCTTTCCGCTACTACCTTCTCATTCTGCTGAAACTTCCTTAAGTTCCTTTGAGTCCATACGTGATGAATAGAAGCCATGACAGCACAACTAATAATGTTTCTTTCCACGTTTCGAAATTGGAATTCATTCCTTACTTTAGCCAATACCTGTTTTAGTCGCCTCTGTTTGATTGGAATCATTAACCAGTTCAGCAAACCTGTCAGTATTTGATTCCCATAGTCGCATTCAAAAATAAGTGGCTTGCTGTTTCTTCCACACCTGTATCACATAGGCAACAGTTCTGTTTATCCATATTAATATTCATGCGAGTCAATCTTTCCACAGTCAAAAGCCTGTTTTCATTTGCCAACCAAGCAATATAGCTATGTTTTGGCAAGCACCATCTATTCCATATCAGCCCTGCTTCTGGTTTCTGTTGCCCTTTATTTCTCCAAAATTCATATCCTCGTTTGATTTTGTAGTCTGTTCCATCTGATCGCCATGCTCCAGCTACAACACCCTCCTTCATTTTCTCCTTTACTTGCATTAGGACTCTCCAATGCCATCCACAATCTGCCGGACATCTATGTTCCCATAGGTCCTGATCTTTCAAATATATCTCATTAATCCACTTAACCCAAAGAATGTTTTTCTTAGTCCTAAAGCTGTTTTGCAATAGCAGCTTGGTTCCATAGTATTGGGTCCCTGATTCCCAAACCTCCCTCTTTCTGAGGTTTACAGACATTCTCCCATATCACCAATGATATGCTATTCCCTGCTTCATTCTTTCCCCACAAGAATTCTCTACAGACTCGAGTGACTTGTGTTAATACACTTTTCGGCAGTAAAAAAGAATTGGCCCAGTAACTATGCATCCCCAGCAGAACTGAATTCACCAGTTGAAGCCTTCCTGCATAAGAAAGATGCCAACTGCTCCAACAGTTAACTCTTTTCGTCACTTTTTCGACCAACTGCAGGCAGTCACCATTTGTCCACTTTGTTGGTGAGATTGACAATCCCAAATACCTCATTGGAAATGTACCATTTTCAAATTCTATAATCTCTGTTAACTTCTTCCCTTCTTCTTCACTGATTCCAGCAAAGTAAACATTAGACTTTTCTTTATTTACTTTCAGCCCTGCTACCTCTCCAAAATGCTGCAGTATATCCTTAATGGTTTGGACTGATTCCTCCTCAGCTGCACATACTATTATTAAATCATCAACAAACCCTAGGTTTGTTATTTTCAGCTTACCATATTTCGGATGGCACTTTATCTTCTTCTGTTCTACCCCCTGCTTGAAGGCCCGTGTGAGATAGTCCATTACCATTACAAAAATGAGAGGCGATATTGGATCCCCCTGGCGTAATCCTCTTTTGCCTTCAAAGAACCCTACACTATGACCATTCAAATTTAACGAGTAAGTTGCACTGGTGACACACTCCATTATCCAGCCCACAAACTTCAGTGGAAATCCATAAGCTCTTAGCATTTCCTGAACAAAACCCCAGCTTACTATGTCATACGCTTTCCGTATGTCCACTTTCATCAAGCAGCTTCTCCCAACTAATTTCCTGCGATACAGCCTTACCAATTCCTGCGTCAGTAATATATTGTGTACAATTTTCCGATCCTTTATAAGCGCACCTTGATTGATATCCACCAATTGTGGCAGTACTTTATTCAATCGATTACAGATCACCTTCGAGATAGCCTAGTAAATTGTGTAACAACACGTTACCGGTCTATAATCCACAGCAGTTTTTGGCACATCAGATTTTGGAATCAGGGATATTATGGTATTGTTAAGATGTTTCAGGAGCATTCCAGTTTGGAAAAACTCCGATATTGCTGCAGTAACATCATCCCCAATTTCGCCCCAAGCTTGTTGGTAGAATCCACTTCCATACCCGTCTGGACCTGGACTCTTCTGAACATTAATATCAAACATCGCTTGCTTAATCTCCTCCTTAGTTACATCTCTGATCAACTCCAGTTGCTGATGGATGTTCAACTTATTTCCCATATCAAGTATATCATGTCTGGCTGACTTTCTTGGTTCTGCACATCCCAGCATTTTTTCGAAATAACCAACAAAGTGATTTTCACTTTTTCCCAATCTGTTTCAACACTTCCATCTTCATTTGTAAACGATATAATCTTGTTGAAGTTCCTCCTTCCTCAGGATAGTTTGCTGTTCTACTCCACTTTTCATACTATCTCCACAATGCCCATCTTTTCTGACAATCTCACATGGGCCTTGTGATCTGAGTTTTCTTTTTTCCCCCACTTCTTCAGTTTTACCAGAATTTCTTATTATATTTGGTCCATATCCTACCTGTTGCTTCTGCCTATCCTCTGTCCCCTTCCTGTTCTGTGTTGGTTTCAGAGCATCATTCCTTCGCTTGATCCAACTCTGCGTTTCTTTCATAAGCTGTTTTCCCTTTTCTATTCTGCAATCTTTCCCTTCATGACCGTATCCCTTACACTTTGTGCATCTCACTGGGATCCAGTCATACTGCAATCTTTGGCTGGTAATATTTCCTCTTTCATCTTCAAAAGTTACTTCAACTGGCAAGTTCTCATTGATCTCCATCTCTACAAGTACTCTTGCATATTCAGCTCGTTGCTTTTGTGTCGTATTCTCATCCATCTTCAGAGGAATGCCAACAGTACTCATAATTTTACTCAATACGCCTGCATTCCAATATCTGAGTAGTAACTGTGGCAGTTTCACCCAAACAGGCACCCTGATGTGTTCCTCCACTTTAACCCCTTCAAGAATAGACCAATCTCTGACAATAAATGGTTTATTATCAAAGTGGTACAAATTATGCTTCAATATTGCTGTTTTGGCTTCCTACGTTTTAAACCGTACCACAGAAATTCCATTCTCCAGTTGCAGGATTTTATCAATACCCAGATTTCCCCATGATCTTCTAACAAAACCATTCATCACAATATAGGGCAATTTCGCACCAAGAACATAGCAAAGAATTGACGATTGCCAATAATCCACTTCTGCTTGAATATCAGTCAACTCAATTTTTGCTATTTTCCTAGCATCCACAACCTTTGGTTCCACATAAGAAAGCTTTGTCTCCACTTTAAACAGATTATTCCATTCCTTCAAATTCCACTTTTCCGATTTCCCCTCTTTCTTCCCTAATTCTCCCTGTTCTAATCTAAGAACCTCCCCCCCATTCACAATTCGTTGACCGCACAATTCTTCTAGCATTCTATCATGTGAATTTAGGGTTAGGGATTGATTACTAGATTGAATTGGGGTTGCAGAAGTCGAAGCTCCCATACACGTCTTCATCAGGTCTACTTTCGTCGCCCGCAGCAATTCTTCCACCGGTTATTCCACTACTTCCTCCACAGCCTTCTCCTTCTTTTTCTTTTGTTGTCTCGCCATTAGCAGGCATACAGATTGTACATCGAGAGCGCAAGAAAAAGGGGAGAAAATCGCACACAGTTGAACGTGTGTTCGCCCAAAGAAGCGCGTGTCACCGAACGTGTCTTTTTGTTTTTTTTTTTATACAAAAACTTACCTACTATTTTTTAAAAGTTAATAATTTTTTTAATAAATCAATTTAAATACTTTAGATTATGAATTTATTTAGAAGATTAAACTAAATTTGTTTGATTAAGTCCCAATAGCTCTTATTTCAACTTTCATTTAATGAAGTAAACAAATTCTAGATTTCAATCTCAATTCGAATCATATATTTATTAATGTAAATTTTCATTTAATGATGTTCGTAATTTAAATTTGACTCAAAAAAATTTCAAATACAACCTTAATTTTATAATAAATAAAAGAATTATTTTTATGATAAAATAAAAAATTTATAAACAACACAATACCATGAGAAAACAAAGGAATAAAGAAAAAAAAAAGTGGTAAAAACAGGAATTAGATTAAAAAAAAAATCCAACTCCCGGTGGGTTTAGAAAATTCCTAAATAATTGAGTACCAATCTATTCTTGTCAATTTAAAACCCATCAACCAGATACCAAAAACTGGAATTATTTCATTCCTACAATCTAAAACACACCAAGCAAACGGTTGGTAAAATGTATTTCTAACATGCCACCTAAGATAATATCTTATGTATCAAATTCTTAAAAAATATTAAAAAAAATTCAAAAATTTATAGTACAGAACCTTGAAAAAATCAGTAACCAATATAAAGAGAAATAATTATATAGTAGGAATTGCTCATACTAATCATCCTCTACATGCGGGGGAAAAAAAAAGAAAGAATTATACTTTTATGGATAATGATTTAAAAGGATCACCAACATTTATTTCCTAACTAAACACAGCAACAGAATATAGCAACAGTAATATTCATTTGGGGAAAAATAACTAAAAGCCAGCGGAAAAAAAAAAGAAAGAATTATACTTTTATGGATAATGATTTAAAAGGATCACCAATATTTGTTTCCTAACTAAACACAGCAACAGAATATAGCAACAGTAATATTCATTTGGGGAAAAATAACTAAAAGCCATTAATTTCTTCAATACACACATTTGATTATTTAAAATCATTACTTTAGGTTGTGAATAAAAAACCTAAAATCATGGAATTGATCAGAGTAATTGTTACTAGATGCTTGGCCCTGGCAAATGCCCGATCCCTGTATTAATTTTGTTATTAATTGAAAAAAAATTTATCTAGCAAAATACATTTATGTATATTAGTTAGTACACAAAATGCCTCGATGGCTGCCTGTATTTTAAATTAGTTAACTAAGATAATATTAATACACTTTTCATAACAAATCGTACAAAACTCAAAAGTCAAATTAGACTCTTTTTTTAGGCCATAAGAAGTAATATAAAATTTCATTCCCAGTCACTAAGAACTGCTATAAAAATATTTTTTTTTAAAAAAAAAAGTAGCAAAAGCTTTCGGATAACACAATCAGAACATGTTTATAGCTTCAAATAGTAAGGAAGTATCTAACCAAATGTATATATAGGAACATTATAACAGCTCCTTAGCTTGAGCAGAATCAATCCCAGCTAAAAATTCAGAGAACCTAATTAATTTCCTATGTAGTAAAAATCTTATTAAGAATAGCATCCATCCCACCAATTCTTCTATTTGCAGGAACATCTTTTTTGTCCTTCTACTTCACTGCATTAACTTTTCCATCATTGAGTTTTGTTTTTGATTCTTTAAAATAGTACAATCCTTATGAATTTGCTTCCCAAGACAAACTGAATATGCTATATCATATGCACCTTCTTTTTTCTTTTTTCTTTTTTTTTTTTTTGTTTCCATCCATTTTAAGTTCAACTTGCTGCTATCTCCTGCAAATTTTGATAAAGCAGCCATTAATTTTAAGCACCAACTTGTCAAAAATCAATATATACTTTTCATCTTAAATCAATTCCAAAACGAAATTTGAACAATTTATCGATATAAGTCAGTTATAACAGTTTATCCACTATTAAGACCATAACTGTATTAAAACATATGTAGGTTGGACCTTGTCTGAAGCTTTAGCTTCTTGCATACAACACCACCGCCATTTTTGGGAGGCTTCTGGAATTCTTCCAAAAGTAATATGCAATGATGAGTATCATCTGTCCTTGGCAATCCGAAGAGGTTTGAGGCATGCAACCTAACTTTTTCATGCCAATTGCAAGTTCTCTATCAAATCCAATCAATAGATACTAACATTAAAAATCTTTTATATTCAGCCCCGAAAACAAAATAACCACTCTAGTTTAGTCACGAAAGCACATAAAGAACAACAAATACGCTTTTACTTATATATTGTTGATGTTATGAATGCCTATTGAAACACTGAAAATAAGATTGCATGACAGAAGGGACTTCCGAGCACACCAAAAATCCATCACCTTAAATCGATCTAAAATCTTGCCCGTAAGGAGAGGCCACTAACTCAACACA
This sequence comes from Oldenlandia corymbosa var. corymbosa, assembly GCA_949775105.1. Taxonomy (NCBI): domain Eukaryota; kingdom Viridiplantae; phylum Streptophyta; class Magnoliopsida; order Gentianales; family Rubiaceae; genus Oldenlandia; species Oldenlandia corymbosa. Next base: position 8,278,873 of record OX459123.1, read on the forward strand.
AATCAAAATATCAATATACTTTTTCACCTTAAATCGATCCTAAAAAGAAATTCAAATATTTTAATATGAATAATTTTTCTTTCCCCAAAGAATTCAAAACTTGCAAAAAGAAAAACATAAAATTCAGAGTCTCGAATTTGAATTGAATAGTGAACGGTCTCTAATAACTTTCTTATTATTTTCTTTATGACTTGCATGAGTATTTCTAACCTACAGAACTGAACTTCGTTACAAATAACAAAGGTATTAAAGTTAAGTGGAGATGGAATTTTACATAAGAGGCTGATACAAATCTCGTAAATGAAGCAAATTTCGTTAATGCAACCATCAAACAAGAAAGTACGATGATAATTTGTCTATCCCGTGAAACTCATAAGAGTGCGGAAAATTCACCGTAAGACGATCGTTTATCTAAGGAATTCTATCTCTTAACTCAAACCAAGCAAAGAACACATAATCTATCAAATATTCGAATTAAACAACAACCTATACTAAGAATAGTAAGTAAACCATTCAATATACTCGATCAGTCATCATTCAAGAGACTGAAGAAAGGTAGGAGCAAACAATGCTCAACTATGAAGGAATACTATTGATTAGTAATCTCCATAACCAACAAAGATATGCAACACATACGCTATCTCAAAATGCTTATGCCAAAGCACAACTCATCCAAAAAAAGTAGGACAAACCCCACAAAGGAACTCATGAACACACACATCATGAATTCGAAAACCATAGCCAAAAGAAAAGCTCAACTCTCAAACTACTAGAAGTAGTATGAAAATAAGAAGTTTAGTTTTAAAACAATTCTATCAAGAAGCATACTTGAAAAAGAACGGTTTCTACAAGATCAAAAGATCCAAGACAAGATGAAAACCCTCTTGGTTAAATCATACTTGACATGAAAAATGGACACACCATTTAACAAAAATTCCTCACAGGAAAAACTCTCATTAGAGAAGACTCAAAATGACCACACAAGGGTGCTTTAATTTTCGGCCATCCCCCCTATTTATAGGCTAGCAATTACGGCCAAAGCACCAAAAAGAAGACCAACTAGGACTCTCTAATCTTATCTCACGTAGGAGTAGAAGTAGAAGAGTATTTGATCTCTTTGACTCTATCTAAAATCTAGGAAACCTTATCTAAATGACTTATCCTCAAATAGGATAATACTTAGAAGGAATCTAAGACTCCTAATCAAATCACTCAAGTTTAATTCAGTCCACATGACTTATTTAACTAGATAAAATTCAAAAATTAAACTCCTAGACTTAGACAAACTCTAATATCGAAAATCAGCTCCAAATATTGAAGTAAAATGTCTTGAACGCCCTTCCAAAAGTGGAATATTGGTCTTGCGCCCCTCAAGTTGTAGATAACTCCAATTTACTCCAAAACTTGTAGAATTCTCTTTATTGACTCCAAAAGATTGGAAAAACACTTGAAACAATTGAGATAGTTTGCAACCTATCCAATTGTATAGCAATGGACTCAAACTTGAACACTTTGATCAAATAGGCTGTCCATTCAAGAACCTAAATGACTCTTCTCTCTAGCTTAATCAATGATCTTCATGGAGCACCTAGAGTCAAACTCCCTTGATACTCTTGAGCACTTATTTCCATGAGTGAATCATCTCCTTTGGTTTGAACCCCAAAGTTAATGACATTCTCATCATATTGATCATAGCTCTCTTGAACCAACTCTCTATCACATAGGTAGTCAAGATCCATCCTTTCTTCCTTGATTGGCCTGCAAAGTAAACTTGGAATTTCAAAACTAGAATGAACGACTAACTCATTCCCCTCACTAGGAGAACCACCATGGAAGGCTATATGATTCTCATCAGAGACCCTATAGCAAATATAGAAAGAACATGTATCTCTTCAATACAGAGTCACATATCTCTACCCGGCGCATTTTGAAGATGGTGCTGTATTCAACAAACATGAAGTTTACAAAACCGAAATGAACAACTTTCCTCAAGTGGAAAATTAATCAAACTGAAAACTCTATTGGAAGAAAACCAATATAACACTTTGACTATGTAAATTTTGGTTCTAAACATGCTCTTTAATATAATTCTTAGATACAAATTTGATGATTGTTTTTAACACATAAATCTACTAAAAAACATCTCAAGAAACTGATTCAACAAATTTGAAGTGGATGTACCAGAAATGAACTACCCCAAGTTAAATGAAATATTAAAAACCCCGGAAAGGCCAAAAAAATCCAACACTAAATTGTAACCTACGTTTTGAAAATGATCTTTAACATACTCAGAAAAGCTGTATCCAAATTTAATAGTGTAAAACAACCCAGCAATATGCAATTTGAAGCTAAACATAAGATCTCATTAAATATGTAGAAATCAAAATGTCAGACAAATATTATCCAAACAACAAGAGACTACTTTGGACCTACCTAATCAACATCAATCAACAGCGGGCCCCATGTCGCCCTTTCTTCTCTTGCTGCAATGTTAAAAGATAGAAAACGAGAGAATGTCCTAATCAAAGACGCTGCTGGACCGTCACCTTCTTTGCTTGGATCTTGCCACACTGTGCACAAAACGGAAGAGTGTTAACTCTAAAATATCACCTATAGTTAGATCTATAAAACCTATTTGACTATTGCCTCATTTGCACGTGATCGAATTGAAACTTAAATTAACAATTCATTGGTTAAAGGGATAAAATTAAAATAAATGCGTAACAGGGGAAAAAAAACAAAAACCCTAAATAAAAAGGTGTCATTAACTTCTTCTATCGGCAGTCGCTTTGAAAGAGGAATTGTGGTGGCTGATTTCCATGATTTCCAATCCTATGTTGTTGTGCAAACAATTCAAATAATGGTGCGGGTCACTACCTTGTGTCAACGACAGCTGCGGCCAAAGCAATTTTTCCCGTTGTCAAAAACTCGAAAGGCCGGAAGTCCTTACCTCTTCAACGCGTACGATATCTATGGCTGTGACATCTTCTACCGAACGTAAAGTTGAGATTGGAGATTCTGGTTTCATCGGCTTTATTGGTTTCAAAACCTATGTGTGAAAGAATTGGTAAAGGAAGTAATTTTGGGATTTTGATTTTGCATGGTGAAGAATTTGTGTCAAGGAATACATTTATCCAGAGGAAATTTGAGGGGTTCAATATGGTTTGATTTGTGTTTTAGGAACAAAATAATGCGGAGGGTTTGTTTTATTGGATGTATCCGAAGGCTGAGTGTTTAGACTTTGAACTCCTTGATTTGTACTATAAGTAGTGGAGGGGGGAAAAAAAAAGAAGAAGAAGAAGCGAGGCCAGGAAGAGTTTTGAATTTTGATTTACTAATTCTATGAAGAAATTGTGGGGATTTGATGTGATTCGGAAAATGATTAAGAGGAATGAAGCTAGAGATGGAGACGAAGATGGAGATGCGGAAAAAAAGCATATGAATTGGGTTTTTCAAAATTTGTTTTTATGTGGAGAAAGGATTTGTGGGGATTTACATTGAAACTGCAAGATTTGTGTATCAGAAGCAACACCTTCGAGATTTAGCCATTAATTATTATTTTTCATTTTCTGAATATTAGCCATTAATTCTTATTTTTAGGGATTTTCAATTTTAAAAATTTCAATAAAATTTGTTGTTGTTGTAACTGATCTCAGTACTAAAATTTCCTACAAATATAAGAAGCCACGTGTCTCATTTTCCTTGCTTCGGATTTGTATTGTAAACGTCTGTAAACGTTTGGAGGGAAAATTTTCATTCTGGTACTGACGCATGTCCTTAGTGTTTGTTGCTTTAAGTAAGTACTATAGATTAGAATAATTGTTTCGTTCATTTCGTTCATGGAGTTGCATAAATCATTTCATTCATTACAATCATTCAATGTTATTAGAATAACGGTTTGCAGCTTCCTGCTGATTCTCTCGTCGGTACATAATTAATGGAAATCATTTACTACTTACATTTTGTTGTAAGTATCAAGATTTTTTGAAAAAAAAAATATATATTTGTTGTGGAGATGTCTTGAAGGCTCATATAAATCCACATGTGGTCCCACCTCAAAGGACATTACTTTTCGCAGTTCAGAAATTACTGACCTGCAGTTTATTTTTTACAATTTGGCCCCTAAACCCTTTCTATTCCCCCTTTCTTCTTCTCCTTCCTCATTTCTTCTTCTTCTTTCTATTTTTCTCCTCCAACTTCATCTTCTTCTTCTTTTTTTCAAATTTTAAATCCAGATCTACTACAAATCAAAGTTTTAAAAAATGGTGGAACAAGACACACAACAACGGGAAGGAGCACCATCGATGCCAGTAAATTTTTTTTTTTTACCAAATCCTATTTTAAAAAACAAATTTTAAAAAATTGGCTGGCCCAGCTGGCCTACCCGATTGTTGATCAGCCCGGGAACCTTGGCCGGTGAGAAATCCGGCAGGTCAGTATTCGAGGATTGGCCCGTTCTTTGACCCGGCCAATCTTCTACCCTTGGCCGGATTTCTCACCAGCCAAGGTTCCCGGTCTGACCAGCGATCGGGTCGGCCAGCCTGGGCACTTTTCTTTTTTTTTTTTAAATTTTTTTTTGGTTTTTTTATAATGTTTTTTGTTGTAACTTTTTTGTTATAATTAATTTAGTTAAATTTATTTATAATTAATGTAATTAGTTGTATTATTGTTTGATTAATTTAGTTAAATTTATTTATAATTAATGTAATTAGTTGTTGAATGTTGTGTTATTATTTTTTATATGTCATTTAGTTTTTTTGTGCTTTAATAACATGTTTAATTTAATTTATAACGTATAATTTCTTTAATTTATGTTTGTATGTGATATTTAGTTAGTATTAATTTATAAGCTTTAGTAATTATTGTTTACGTAAATGAATTAGTTATTTTGTTATGTATTGCATTTTTTTAAATTGATATATTTCATTTACAAGATTATGGTGGTGACAGTATTGATTACAATCATCATTTCAATACTAACATAAGATTCGCAACTATTGAGGAAGTTGTGCTATAGGCGAAAAAGATTGCGATATCTCTTAATTTCACAGTGGTTAAGGCGTCGTAGACAGATGAGACTAAGAAATTATTACGATGTCCAAAGGGTGTTCCGCCTAGAGATACAGAGAATCGGGTGCGAGAAACAAAGGCGCAGTATTGTGGATGCCGTTTCCGGCTTCTAGCCCAAATTCGCCCAGGTGAATCTACTTTTGGGATTTGTTCATGTCCCGGTTGTAATGGTACACATAACCACCTGTTTGGCAGCTTTGAGGAGGGATAGATGCAGATGAGCGGTCTTAGTGACAAATCGAAGGCGATTGTTGACGAGTTGACTGCCATTAATGTAAAACTATCTGCAATGCTGTGGGCGATTCAGCAGAAATACCCGGATGAGCACGTTGTGATCAAACAGATATACAACTACTAGAGTAGGATGCAAGTGGAAAAGAGGAACGGTAAAACGTTGGTGGATCACTTCTTTGACATTGCTCAGTATCACAAGTATGTGATTACTACGGCTGATGAAAAAAGGTGTGTTGACTCATATTTTCTGTACACATCCAGTATCTGTAGAGTTGATCCGAGCATACACGTCGTATATTGGCATGGATACTACTTATAGAACAAACAGGTATAATATGTCGCTGTTACAAATTATTGGGATGACTCCAACCAACAAGAATTTTCTGATTGGATACGTAATTATGAAGGATGAAAAGAAGAGTAGTTATACTTGGGCATGTTAGCAGTTTCGGAATTTGATTGGATAGGAGAAGAACCCGTATGCCATAGTGATAGACAGGGAGTTCGGACTGGCAGAACTAATCAGTTTGATATTTCTAGATTCTGCACATCTTTTATGCGTGTGGCACATCAACCAATGTGTTTTTGAAACAGCACGATGGCATTTTGGAAAGGAATTCGCAAACTGGTGGAAGAAGGAGATGTTCGATCTGCTACTGAATGCTCCTACTGATTACCTTCATGAAATGGCTATGATTAATGTGTCGTACTATAGGCACCCAAAGGCTGATACTGATACAAAGCTGGTGGACTATGTCAAGAATACTTGGTTAGTTCATAAGGAAAAGTGGGCTCGTGCGTGGACAAATGGGATGACAAACCTTGGAAACACAAGTAATTGTAGGATGGAGAGAGCCCATAGTTCCATGAAGAGGTTTCTTGACTCGGCGACCAGTCACCTAGTTACAATATGGACAGAATCCAAACAGCCATCGAGTCGCTCATTGTTTGTGGATTGGCCGGTCCCTGACCCGGCCAATCCATTACCCTTGGCCTGTGAGAAACCCGGCCAAGGGTCCCAGGCTGGCCACCGGTTGGGTCAGCCAGCCTGGGCAGCAAGTTTTTTTCTCATTTTTTTTAAAATTGGGTTCAGTAAAAAAAATATTACCGAAATTGATGATGAGCTTTCCCGTTGTTGTTTGCAGCATTCCTGCATTTTTTTAGAGCTCGATGTACACTAGATCTGGATTTTAAGTTTAAAAAGAAAGGAAGAAGAAGAAAAAGAATGAAAGAGGAGGAAGAAGAAGAAAAGAAGAAGAGGAAGGAGAGAAGAGAAGGGGGGTTTTGTTCAGGGGCAAAATTATAAAAACGAACTGTAAGTGAGTAATTTCTAAACTGCGGAAAGTAATTCAGCACCTCAAAACCAATTGGCAATGAGGGGCAAATGGGGTATATATATTATCAAGTTGGCTTACCAACTCCAATGTAGCACAAGTGTCTTTCACTTGTTTTTCAAGTATAAAGGGAATTTAACACCCTCCTCTCAAGCCCAAAGGGGTTGGACAAGGCCCCTTTGAACCATTGATTTTTTTTTTTTTTGGTTTTAAGGCCCATTTCGGGATTTTTGGTTTGTTTGAAGACCCATTTAGGGGTTTTTTATTTTGTCCCGGATAAACCGCCGGGTCGGTCAAAGTCCACCCACAAAGTCCACTGATTAAAACTAGCTCTAATACCATCTTTCAGGCCCACATAAGCCCACATGTGATTTCACCACAAAACCAATTGGCAATGAGGGGAATAGCACATGGGGTATATATGTTGATCAAGTTGGCTTCCCAACTCCAATGTCGTACAAGTGTCTTTGATGTGGACATCCTAGGTGATCAAGCTCAAGGACAAGTCAGCGTTCAACCGAGTAATCAAGTACCAGCTCAAACAGTGATTCAAGATCCATTGGCTAATATTAGAGGTCCTATGACGAGGTCTCGAAGAAAGAAAATGAATGAGTCACTCAACAACTTGTTCATGGATGTTCAAGCTCTCAATGTGGGTTCAAATTCATGGGTTTCATGCTTATCTTGGAGTGGAGTTGAAGCTTTTAGTGCACGTCAAGCTCTTTGTCAAAGAGAGGAAGTCGATATCAAAGCCGACAGCATGGCGTCGAGCAAGGTATTGATCAACAGCAAAGTCGACAGGGCTGCGTCGACTAGGGTGTTGGTCGAAAGGAAGGTCGAGCGCGGCGGGCTGATTTTTCTACTCCCCTATTTTGATTAGGAAAAGGATTTTTCGGTCATTTATCCCTTATGGCCAACTTTTCTACACCTCTAGAAGATTCTAGATGGTTTTAAATATTTATGACATGTGCAATTATTTATTTAATTATTATTTAAATCTATATTAAGAAACTTATGTAGACAAATCCGATTTGAACTTGTATTCGGGATTCTTTTTGTCCAAGCCAATCTTTTCCTATATAAAGGGGGCCTTGGTCGACCAAAAACATATAATTTTGATGATTATTGATATTTAAATACGAGACGAGAGGAAACTCTTTGTTCTTTTTCTATTCTTTTCAAAGATTAGTGCATTGCACACTTGTTTGTGCTTTGTTGACGCGTGCGAGTGATTTTAAGTGTTCTTCACGTGTGGAGCTTTGTTAGTTTGTTCATTGGAGCCTTTTCGCTAGCCGTTCTATCCATATATCAAAGGGATAGGGTTGTTAGAGAGGAACCGATTGGGTTGCAAACCAAAACACAATTCTTCATCTTTCAAATCTTCCATTCTTTTTGGTGCAAATATTTGTGGTTTGCATCGTTTCTTCTTCTTTTCTTCTTCTTTCTCGTGTGGTTTGGAGCATTCTCCATTGGTGTCACAAGTTATCAAGTCTTGGGAAAATCATATCTTCTGCATTTGAGGTAATTCAATCATCTCACCTCAAGATTCGTATCAATTTGGTATCAGAGCTTCGGCTCTTGGTACTTGAATGTTTTGAAGGCTCTGAGAATTAGTTTCAAATCAATTTAGCCTCAGAGCTTAGGTTCTTGATTCCTTGCATGTGTTTTGATCTTCTAAAGCTCATCTTTGGTTGATCTCTATTTGTTCTTTCATAATTTTGTGTCTTTTGTAATAGATCTCACTATTTACTTCAAAATTATTCTTGATTGAATTTGTTTGAAGTTGAAGTAGTAAGATTTGGTGTTGTGGCGGCCATGTGTGTTGTATGCTGCCTAGGGTTTGGATTTTAGGATTCCTTAACCCTTAATCCTCGTTTTTGGTAGTATAAGGGAAAAAAGTAAAAAAAGAAAAAGAAAAGAAAGTAGCCGAAAAGAAAAAGAAAAGAAAAGAAAGAAAAAAAAAGAAATAGGCAACTTATTAAAAGGAAAGTATCTTCTTTTTAAAGGTATATTAAATCGTACCTTATTTAAGGAGATTTGAGAGTGTGCATTTAAAAGGAAAGTATCTTCTCTATATTAAAGGTTACCTTATTTCATTATTTGCACATTATTTTCGACAATTATTGGAGTTTGGTGGCTAGGGTTTTTCAAAAAAATATAAGCCCTAAAAATTGTGGTGGCCGAGAACTAACCCTAACTCGAAGCTTGATTTTTCAAAATTTGCTCCAAGTTCTACTAGCCTTTTTTTTGTGAGATCTAAGTTTCATAATTGTAACTACACGATCTATATTCATGTTCTTCCTTAGATCTTGTTACAATTATTCAGAATCATACTTTTTGGCTCTCTTAGTCAATTGCACAAACTTGCACTAATCTTCATTGCACTAAGGATTGAAAGACAAAGACCGTGGTAAGAAAAGAGTAAATCCATCCCTTACTAAATCTAAACTTTCTTGAGTGATCTTGGGGAGTGAATAGTATAGTTGGGACGGGTAACAAGGTAGTGAGTTCTTCAATATTCTATTTTCTTGTGTGTGTTATGTGCTCTTAAAATTGCAGAATCATGGCAGACAAGACTCAACATGGAATGTTGAATGATACGGTGAAAGATTTTAAAGATAAGATGGCGGAAATAACCAATCAACTGCAACTTATGGCGACGGTGATGGCGCAACAACAAGAACAACAACCTAAAACCACTCGCAAATACAACAACTTGCCCAAGTTAGGGTTCCACTGGTAACTAATGTTGCACTTAGGAATATCAATGAAGGAATTCCAAGTGAACAACATGATGATGATGATGGTGGTGTTGAGAATGAAGGGGAGTTTAGGCAAGAGCGTCAAAGAAAACCTAGATTTGATGATAACATGAACACTATCAAGCAAAAGATTCCGGAGTTTCTTGGCAAGCCTGATCCGGGTGTTTATATTGATTGGAAAGATCATAGAAATTGGATTTTTAATCTCAAAAATTATTCTGAGGGAAAGAAGTTGAATTTAGCTATGTCTGAATTTCATGGATATGCTTCTACATGGTTGAATGAGATACAATGCTAGAGAAGGAGAGATAATGAGCCTCAAATCATTACATGGAGTGAGCTTTCACGTGTAATGCGAAACGCTTTTGTTCCAGCTTCCTTTCAAACAAAGCTTCGAGGGGAGTTGCAAGATTTGAAGCAAGGTAGTAAGTCAGTTATGGAATACTACCAAAGGATGAATACCTTGAGGTTGAAATGTCAATTGGAAGAAGATGACGAGCAAGCTGTGACAAGGTTTCTACATAGTTTAAACCTTCCAATCCGACATAGAGTGGAGCTACAACCTTATCTTGATTTTTAGGATTTGTTGGATAAAGCCAATACTATTGAAAGACAATGAGGAAATCTTCAGCCGCAAGTAGGGCAAGGGCTTCTTCTACTAATTCGACATCCTTTAGGTCGAATCAATGCGGAAATGCTTCTAAGAAGCCGGCGGTTCCGAGCGCGAATCCATCCAAGCAACTGGCTAAGCCAACCGAGGTTAGCAAGACGTTAGAAAAGACGCCTATGGCCAAGCCCAGTTCATCTGCTAATGTCCAATTCTTCAAGTGTAAAAGAAGAGGACATTATGTATCTGAGTGCCCTAACAACAAGGTTATGGTGGTTCGAGACGAGTGGTACTATGAGAGTGATGAAGAAGAGGATGTAGATGATCCTTCTAATATGGTTTTAGCAACGAAGTCAATGGAAGAAGCTACAAGTAGTCAGACGTATGATAATGGAGTATCCAAGAGTGATGATGAAGTTGTCTATGAAGAAGATGTGACTCGAACTATGGTGTTAGTTCATGCTCTTAGTATCCAACCCACTCAAAGATAAGAATTTTGAGCAATGTACCAATATTTTCCATACTAGGTGCAAGGTGAAGGATAAGACGTCTTGTGATTGTGGATGGAGGAAGTTGCACAAATTGTGTAAGTGTGGAACTTGTCAAGAAATTGAACCTTCCTACATTCAAGCATCCTCAGCCTTATAAATTACAATGGTTAGATGATCGTGGAGAAATTAAGGTGAGGTCGCAAGCTCGTGTGCTTCTGAGTTTTAGAACATTCCAAGATGAAGTTCTATGTGATGTGGTTCCAATGCAAGCATGTCACATTTTGTTGGGACGTCCATGGGAGTTTGATCTAGGTGCTAACAAAGATGGAAAGACAAATCAATATACACTTATCTATTACAATGTGTCTGTTAACTCCTACAAATATTATAGAATCTCAAAAAAAAAATACAGAGAGAGAGAGAGAGAAGATTGATTAGTGAGCCAAAAGAGTCAAAAGAGAGTCTTGGGGATGGGAGAGAATCAAAAGTGAGTGAGAGTATGAGAGAAAAGCCAAAAGCTAGAGAGAGAAAAGGCAACTTTTATGATTCTGTGGGAGACCTAGGGAGGGCTCTAAATACTGTCACCCCACTTCTGTTAATGGTGTACTAGGATTTTTGTTTAACTAATACTAATTCTATTGAAGATGTTCTTAGTGTTGTTAAAGTTATTTTGCAGGATTACGAGGATGTTTTCCCAGATGAATTGCCGAATGGACTTCCACCTTTGAGGGGGATCGAGCATCAAATCGATTTTATACCAGGATCGGTGATACCTAATCGGCCTGCATACAAAGCGAACCCATAAGAGACCAAAGAACTGCAACGTCAAGTCAAGGGACTCCTTGACAAAGGTTTGGTTCGTGAATCTTTAAGCTCTTGTGTAGTACCTGTTATTTTAGTTCCTAAGAAAGATGGAACTTGGCGTATGTGTGTGGATTGTCATGCTGTGAATAAGATTACTCTTAAGTATATGCATCCCATACCTAGGCTAGATGACATGCTACAAGATCTAAGTGATTCTTGCATATTTTCTAAAACAGATCTTGCTAGTGGCTATCATCAAATTCGCATGAGCGAAGGTGATGAATGGAAAACTGCTTTCAAAACTAAATTTGGTTTATATGATTGGATGGTTATACCCTTTGGTTTGACTAACGCTCCTCCAACTTTTATGCGTCTTATGAACCATGTGCTTAGACCTTTAATAGGTAAATTTATTTTGGTTTATTTTGATGATATTTTAGTGTATAGTAGAGATGAAGTTTCGCATGCTAAGCATCTTTCGAGTGTACTCTCTGCTTTACGTGAACATAGACTTTATGCTAACCTTGCTAAGTGTACTTTTTGTGTACCAGAAGTTATCTTTCTTGGTTTTGTTGTTAGCAAGGATGGTGTTAAAGTTGATGAGGCTAAGGTTAAGGCAATTCGAGAATGACCTACACCTAAGTCTGTCTCAGACATTCATTCCTTCCATGGTTTAGATAGTTTCTATCGTTGGATTGTGAAGGATTTCTCTACTAAGGTTGCACCCTTAAATCACTTAGTAAAGAAGAATGTTAGGTTTGAATGGAGTGAAGAACAAGAACGTCCATTTAACACTTTAAAGAATGATTTAACTTGTGCTCCTATTCTTGCATTGCCTAATTTTGATCTGATTTGCTGACAACCGAAACATTAAACAAATGTAGCATTGGACAATGATCAGAGATAGTTATATTCAAATTTTCCAATGATGAGCTTGGAAATAAGCCATGCCATTCTTGTGAAACCGGAACCCTATCAAGCCTTTTGCTAACCCAACCGGTTGTCTTGTACCACCCCAAGTAAATTCTTCACCAACCATTGGTATCTCCATAAGCGAACACTCTTGAATGCATTCATTAAATTCATTCATTGCTAGAGGGTCTTGAATAGAATGCCCTGAATACTCCTCCAAAGTGCGAATGACATTGAAGTCCCCACCAATCATCCAAGGGCCATTCGAATAGGTTTGCCTAAATTCAACCATGTTTTCCCATAAAGCTCGTCTTTCACTTCTAGTTGATTTGGCATATACCGCAGAAAGATAAAACTTGCTTGGAACGGGATATGTCTAGCCTCAAAGTGGATAACTTGCTCATTATCTTCCAACAATCGTAGAGAGAACCCAGACTTACTAAAAAACCCCAAATCTTGCTAGTAACCGAGGAGCTAACAATTTCATACCCTAACTCTCTTTTAATCACCTCAATCTGATCATTTGTGAGCATAGGTTCCAGAATGAAAAGGAACACAACCTTATACATGTTATTCAAAACTTTCAAACGCCGCTACGATGCTTGGATTTTAATCCCTCGTATATTCCAGATTAATTGACTTATCATGGAAATAAATGAAGAAAAGAAAATTTATTGTAACCTAGGTGATCGTCGAGGGATCACCCCTTTTCGCCACTCCACCATCTCGGCCTTGGTCTTACGGTCCCTCTTTTTAGATACTATAACATTCTCTTGCGCCGTTTCTTGTTCCTGAACATTGTCAACATTGCTTTCAGACCAGATGTTGTGATCACCATCAACAACATCCAGTAAAACTCCCAAGAACCAGCGGGATATCACTATCAAGCCATAACAGCGCTTGGTGTTCTTCTTCCGATCTAACATTATCATGTTGTGGAGGGTTTTAAGAATAAATTTCTTCCACATTGTCATCCTGATTGGCATTTGGAGTTTCATTCTCCTCCTCGTGAATAGTTTCCAATAGGGGTGTTAAACGAACCGAGTCGAGTTTGAGTACTCGCGAGCTACTCGGTCAACGGCTCGAGCTCGACTCGAGTTTGACCAAATTCGAGTAGTATCATTGATTAATCGAGTCGAGTTTGAGTCTTAAATTGTGAGCTCAAAAGCTCGTCGAGTATCTCGGCTCGATAATATTTAATATATATTGTTTTATTTTTTATATGCATATAATATTAGAAGAAGCTTCTCCAATTCATTTCAACCTTACCTACTTTTTTGTTGACCAAATAGAATGGCCCAAGAATTCCTTCTAACTTTTTAGTCGATCTGATCAATCTCCTTCACTCTCCTCATCTCAATATTCCCTTTCTCCTCATCTTCTCCTCTTCTCCTCACCACAATTCACTCCTCCGTCCTCAACCCATTTGCTATTCTTTTGTTTTCATCTGTCGAATTCTTTTTAATTTAGTGTAAACTTATTGTTTAAGGAATGATGAAACTCCAATCTTACTAATACCTTAGATCTAAAAGATACATTCTAGATTTTTTTTTTTGGGTAAAAGAGAAGCGGAGTTCCTAATTACATAACATTCTATATTTATATTAGTTTGAGTTTCCCTGTTTGAATCTGTAGTCTATGGAAGTGTTGTGGCCTTTTTGTTTCCTTTTTTCCTTTGAAGAAACGGTCTAGATGCAGGGATTCTTGCTTGCTGCAAGTAGTCGCCACCGTTTCATTTTTTTATATAAAAATTACTTTCAGTTAACCATATTTTTTTACCGTTTCAGTTTTACTTTGATTGCTGGGAAGAAGTGTGTGAGGGAAAAAAATAGAAAATTAATAATGAAAATTATAATTATCGAGCCTAGCTCGGGCCGAGTTCGAGTTTATTAAATTTATTAACGAGTCGAGTTCGAGTCAGATTATTAATACTCGACGAGTTCGAGTTTGAGTTTGAGCCGATTAAAAATAATCGAGTTCGAGTTCGAGTATACCACTACTTGAGCTCGGCTCGACTCGAATACACCCCTAGTTTTCAAAAAAGCAAATCTATTAATATTAGTTGCCAGGAGCGAAGAACTGTGAAGGAGTAACCTACGAAATCTGATTTTTTTCAAGCAACTGAAGATCATCACCTTCCTTGCTTTTGGGAGAAACATTCTTGATATCTACAACAATTGCCTCTTTTTCTTTTCCACTTAATCCAGAAGATGAACTCGTTTCAGTAACAAAGGTTGTAGGCTGCGGATTAGGGTTAGCAACTACCTTCTTTGCTAAAACCCTAGTTTGTGACTTAGGCTACGAGGGCTTCGATGGCTGCGAGGATTTGGGTGGTGCCTCCGCTTGGATTTTCTTCTTCACCGTTCCCTTCTTGCATTCTTCCTTCTTATGTCTGATCTTAAAACAATGTGAGCAATTAATAGGACGGGACATGTTCATAAGTAAACATTTGTTCATGTTTCCTTCCCCTTTTTCCAATTTTCACCGATTTCGGTAGCTCCTTCGTGAGATAAATCTCAACACAAAACCTAGTCACTGATGGCCAAGTCACGTTCAAGGTTTGCGTATCCACCTTTAGAGGCTTCCCTATCACTGTAGCCATTGAGAAAATTACTTCCGGGTTCAAGAACTCAATGGGGAGATCCAAAAGAAAAACCCAAATTGGAACAGTTAGCTGATCCTCTTCGAACTTAAACCCTGGCTTCCACTTCAGAATCCGCATTGAAAATCCGGCTATATTCCAAAATGCATGCATCCAGCAATGTTGATAATCATCTTCATGTTCAAATCGGATCAAAATATGTCTAGGGTTCATCAATCCTAGAGTGTAGCCTCCATGAAAACCGATTTTCTTAAACTCCTTATGAATTTCCTCCATTTTTGGTCTACCATATGCAAACTTTCCAACCAAACTCAATTGACGTGGAGCGATTAACCGTTGATGAATGTGACCATTTTAATGAGTGATTTTCGCGAAGGATTGTCATCGAGAGGTTTTTGAAAGAAGCTTGCAAAGGATCAGGGAAGCCCGGTGGGGGCTTCCCTAGGCTGCTCACAGGCCATATTGGCCAGAGAAGTGATGGTGCGATTAGAGCTTGGCCAAGAGAGAGAGAGAGAGAGAGAGAGAGAGAGAGAGAGAGAGAGAGAGAGAGAGAGAGAGAGAGAGAGAGAGAGAGAGAGAGAGAGAGAGAGAGAGAGAGAGCAGTAAAAATTATTAATCTTGTTTTCTGTTTTACCTAACAAATATATTTAGTTTTTTAATCTTAACTAAAATTATAAAATCATTCATTATACATTTTGACTGACTTTCTAACTGCGTGCTACATATGCAAATATCTTCCTTTGTTTTTCTAACACTTCTTCTATTTTCGGCCTTCACTTCTATAGCCCATTTAGCATCAGTCTTTTTCCCTTTTTCCCTTAAATGACCACTCCAAGCACCACCATCCACCACCCTTTTTCCTTGTTCTTCATCTTCACCGTTTTCTTTTCCCCTTCCTCTTGTCTACATGCCACCACAACCCACCACCATTTTTCTTTCTATAAAAAAACAAATAAAACAACTCAGCGGTGGAGGGAGCCGGCGTATTGAAGTGTTTATCAGTATATATAGGGTAAACACTCAGCATTGAAACCCTAAAAATATGAAAATCTGGATAAAGCCACTGAGGCGTAGTCTGTGGACCCGTTAAGCTTTATTGTACTCACTAAGCACATCTTTTACCATACTATTTAACTTTACCTAGATATATCAATGTATCTTCTACCTAGTATTAATACTTCATTTAAATTCTCACACAGAGCTCTCTCTTCAGAGTGGTAGAATATGAACACGGACACTTCATAAAAAAATAGAAAAAATAATTGTATAATTCCATAAATTAAATTGGATAAAAATTCCCTAGTAGACGAATGCTTCCACAGTTTCACCCTAATCTAGCTGTTAATCTTTCCTTTGTTAGTTTATAGCACTAGATACAATGTTTCCCCACAGGTCAATCTGCTCTCAACGGCCATTTTGATTAGACATCTTGTGAACTTTCCTTAGTACTATTTAGAAATTATTTAATGTGTTTTAGTTTTACTTATAATAAACTTTTAAGTTTACAACATCCTAAATTTTCTAAATTTTAATTTGATGAGTACTTGAAAGAGTGGGACATTTTTAATATAGCTAATATAGGAATTTCACCAAAATAAAAATTAATTGAACTACTTCCTTAATTATTCCAAATCAAATAGTTATTTCTTCTGTAAAGGACCAGAAAGGTATGTTGTAATTCACATAGTCTGTCTACATCGGATACTTTTAGTGGATTTGCAATTGGACAACTGAGAAAGTAGAAAGTATGAACATAATACATGGTCCAATGTTTGTAATAAAGAATTTAGAAACAAAATCCAAATGGAAACCCGATGAGAGAGAAAAGGGGTAAACTAAAGTAAATTAAATCCATTGATGCATGGGCTGACTCCAAAACCAGATGCCCTGAGCAGTAGAGAAAGAAGTGACCCTCACTATGATGGTAACATTACTTCGTTAATTGGAATTTAATCTAGTATGTTCTATTATGTTAAAAATTATGAGGAGATATCACTTTGCATTAACTTTTTTTCTCCGCTTCGAATTGTTTTCTTGCTTTCATTGTAATCTATTTCTATTGCCTGATAAAAAAAATTAAAATAAAGGAGTACTTATATTACTGCAATATGATATCGACTATATAAACAATTCTTTTCATTAACACAATGAGATCTTCCCTACATACTTCACATCAATTATTGTATGCTTCCAAAAGTACATTTGTTTATTTATTTTCCTGGTTCATCCTCATATTCATCCTGGTGGCAATATTACAGTTAATGTGGAGGCAGAGAAAATTGAAGATATCATCAGACTTAGTAATATGTTTCAGAATTTCGAAGATGTTCGTATTATGTGTGCAGTTTTTGGCTCATTGTTCGGATACTATTCTCTTTCCATCACCGATATTTTTATCAGCCTTCTGACTTGCTTACCCACTGAATGAATAGTTATACAGATTATGCAAGCCTCTAGACTGTTGGTCGATGGCAGCAGTGCGTGGGAAGCTTTACAAATCCTTGCTAGATTGTATGATATTCTTATGGGAATTCTAATTTTCATCCCAGTCGCACTCCTTGCTTGATGGCCTTTTGTTTCAGAGCTCCAGACGAGGTTCCTCTTCAACCAATGTTTTAGTCGAGTTTTAGGTATTCGGCGTACCCTTTCTAGTGGAGAGGATTTGTACCAAAACAATATTGCAAAATATAAGGATTATTATATTGTTATGATTTATCCCCATATTTTTGTATATTAATCGTGTATTATACATAATGAAATAGTAATATGATCTGTGTAAGAAAGTACTCCATCTGCATTTGGTAAAATTAAGCTGTTTTAACTTTTTTTAAAAAAAAAAAATTATTGTATATATTATTGGGATTTTTATTCTAAAATAATATTGTTCTATTAAAATATTTTCTTAAATATCATGATCTCAAATCATATTGCCTCCTTGATGTTTTTGTTTTTCAAGAAAATGTTCAAGTTCAATGATGCCAATGTCCCAGGTCAACTCTCAAGTTGCCAACTATGAGCACATCTATAAATGAGCAAAAGGGAAAAGACATGCAACTATCCGTCCACTTTTTTAGTTTTCTTCTTTCCTTGAACGTCTAGAGTTTCCATTCTTTCAAATCTTTCAAGAATACTTAACATTTCCCATATTTGAGTACTGATGGATGGTAGAGTTTTTTTAATAATTCTTTTTCTTGTTCGAGGAAAAGGAGATTCCTCTTTTTGGTTGTTTGTGAGGACCGCCAACTTAGCACTCCTCAAACCGAACATGCATAACATCTTCATTTCGAGAATTCTTCCAGATTATCGACAATATAAAGTTTAAGGTTAGCTTAAGAATAATACATGATTTGGTCCTTTTAAAAAAATAATAATTATTTACACAACTAATTCTTGATCACAAAGAAATAAAGAGAAGGATAACCTAACCGAAGTTCAATTTGTTGATACATAAGCCAAGGAAACCTTAAAGCTGGCTATGTTTCCTTCCATTTCACCTCACATAAGTTGCTGCCTAACCCACTTTCTAGAAACCCCATCTTTTCTATAATTTTGGCTTTCAACTGACTTGAAAAGAAAAGAAGGAAGCCAAAGTCAAGTTTCCTTTCAAAAGCCCTTTGTTGCGTATTAAGCTTCCAGAACCCTTTTCATCATCCTCATCCTTTTGACATCCTCATCTTCTCTTCACTTCTTCCAGCATCTAATCTCAATCACCTCCATCAACCCTGAATTGAAAAACTAAAATAACAATAATAAATAAGAAGAACGTTAAGGAAGCTGCAATCCAAGTTTCTAACTGAAGCAAAGGAACAAAGAGCTGAGGAGAAGAAAAAAAAAAGTAGTCTCTCATGTCACCGATTCATATTTACAGCTATTCTGCAATAAGAGTAGCGTAGATACTATCCTTATTCATCTAAACTACTACGACATATCCCTATTTGAGCTGTTAAAGGTGCAATTTTAATTTTCTTTCTCCTTCCCTTATAGCACCAACTTAGTGGATAGGCTTTTCAATTTTTATTCCAGATTTTCCAATTTATCTATCATTCTGCTTTAGTGATGCCTTTGAGTTCATTCGAATAGTCCTATGTATCAATTTTGCCTTCTTTTCCCTGTTTGATTTCCTTGATGACTCTTTCCGCAAGAATAAGTTCAAGGATTGAGTCCTTTTTTCTTCTACAACTTAAATTTCAACTTTATGTCTAAATCTTTCTATGGCTATGTTTTCGTTGGCATCTTCCATTGAACAGCTCAGTTTTCCATCAGCTATCGGTGAACAACCTAAAACATTTGACTCTTGCATACTTCTCCGCTAGGCCTTCAGCCTGTTCATGTATTTATCCTTGAGATTTTTCAAACTTGCTACTCTTTCCTCCTTTATGCAACTTTTTTGTGACTAGTACCTCCATCTATGGTAGTTACCTGATTTCTTTTGGGTTTAGCTTCCACCATAGGATTGCAATCTAACAATTCCTTTTCCAATCTAGTTTATACTTAACTTGTTGAAGAGATTTCGTTCCCTATTCCAACTCTAACAATGGTGATAATGGTTAAATTGTTACATAAAAGCATCACAATTAACTCTGTATTTGATAGGGAATTGGGGGTATTTCCTAACAATAGTGCAATTTACTTAACTCGTTTTCATGTTTTTGTTAAGTAAGGGCGGGATTGAATAATTGCCAAAAATTGGAGGCCAAAGGAACAATTTATGGGCTGCTGAGGCAATGTGGCTGAGCTGGACGAAGAAGAAGGCCCTTAGACAAGAAGCATCTTGTCATTAATGACTATGCCTCCTCCAAGAGGCATGCTTGTCCCCCAGCCGCAATCTCAGCCACCTCTGCTGATCAATGAGAGCAAGACTGCTACTGCTGGAAGAAGAGAAAAAGAACGGCCAAGTTGGATTGCAGGCTCAAGACATTGGGAGGATTAAACAACTACAAGCATATGGAGGCTCTCATGATGAAGAAACCGGCTGGATGACCCTATAAAAAATGGGGAACTTCACTCTCAGAAAGGAGAAAGGAGAATCTCTGGTTACCCTTTCAGTTGCCAAAAACACACAGAAAAACTCTAGGTAGAAGGCAAGAAGGAAGAAGAAGCAGCAACAACTCAGTGAGGAAGCCAAGTTGAAGAATAGCCAACCCAGTTTCTGCTTCAGTTCCATGAGTGAACCCTTTCACTCCCAGGAGTGGCTCAGAAACTGCACAAGCTTTTTCTCGTCTCTTGACTGTTAGCTTGAACTCTGTTTATTATGCATACTTCTATAATGTCTTTTGATGTAGTAGATGTAGCATTAATCTGTATGAGTAGCTAAACAGTTTCCAGGGGCTATTCTCCTCAACCTATGTTATAGTTGTTTAATGTGCTGGTTTTGTTCCTTGTTTTGAAGTTGAAAGTTTTTCTACATTCATTTACTTGATCACTAAATTGAATGCATGCTAGAACTAAGGGAGATCTGGAAAGATAAACTTGGTTTAGATTGTTTCAACTTTAACTTTTGACATAAAGGTAACAGTCCATGGTTTTAACTAAGATAGGAATATACTTAGTTAACATAAGCATTCTTGAAGGGCTAAGAACTTAATGACTTTGTATCTGAAATCAATCATTGGAAAATAGATTGTTAAGGTTGCAAGGATGACTCTAGGAAAAATGGAAACTGACTTAGAGTTATAAGTGAGCTGAATGAGCAAGAACTCAACCATTACAGTGCTAATAAAACAACTACAACAGTAGGAAGAGGAGAAGAACACCCCTGGCTTTCATTCCCCCGAGTGACTGTTTCCATTCCTCTGAGTGACAACTTGTCTGACTGATAGTATTTCTTTACAACAAATTCGGTAATTAGCTGTCCTCGTGGGATCGACCTAGCTTCCATTATCTACAAAAATCATAATCCAAGCTAGTAATATTTTTGGTGAACTCTGCAAGCACCATAAAGTGGCGCCGTTGCCGGGGACGGCATAAAACCTCCAAAAACTTGTTGTTTTTGTTTGTGTGTACATATATAAAATTCTTCTCTGTTTACCCCACTGAGCTTCTAGATTCTTTTCTTTGGTGTATGACTAGAAGGCACCAACGAAGTGAACCTATTTTTGACCCAGAAATTGAAGCTACCAAACATAGAACTAGAGCAGCAAGAAGAAGGCAGAACCGGTTGCAACAGGACAACCAAGAAGGTTCATCAGAAATGGCCAACCAAGGTGGTAACCCGGAGAACAATAGGAACCCTGGTGGGGATCAACAAAATCGACCAGAGAGACTGCTTAGAGATTTCTTCATCCCACAGCAAGAAGAAGTCCAATCCCCTTTAGTGTTCCCTGATGTAGAAGCAACCAATTTTGAGCTCAAGCCACAGATGATCCAATGGACTCAATCAGCCTGCCCATTCCATGGATTACCTCATGAAGATCCTAATGATCACATCCGAAGCTTCCTGCGTTTATGCAGTACTTTTAAAATTCAAGGCTTATCTAATGACGACATTAGACTGAGGTTATTCCCTTTTACCTTGCAGGATCACGCCCAAGCATGGTTCAACCCATTACCCAACAACTCTATCTCCACTTGGGAAGACTTAAGACAGTGTTTCCTGACAAAATTCTTTCCACCCCCAAAAGCTGCACAACTCAGAACAGCAATAATGAACTTCAAGCAGCATGGAACAGAAACACTCTATGAAGCATGGGAAAGACTGAAGGAAATGGTCAGAAAATGCCCTCAGCATGGTCTGGAGGAGCATCTCCAACTGAGCATCTTTTACAATGGACTGCTACCAACTACAAGAGACTCCCTTGATGCTGCAGCTAGTGGTGTATTTATGATGAAGCCGGTTGATACAGCAAGGCAGTTGCTCGACAATATGTCCACCAACCATTCAAGATGGCAATCTGATCCAAGGGCAAGTACAAAACAGCCAGGGATGATGGAACTTGATCCCAGTACACATCTGCAAGCACAAATGGCTGTTATGATGAATGAAATGACTAAACTCAGAAGTGAGCTGTCCAAATCCAAGGCTGAAGTATGTGTATTATGTGATGGATCCCACGGTTTGGATGACTGTCCCTCCAAAATGGAAGCTGTCCAGTTTGTCAGACAGGGCAATGCTTGGGGATTCAACAACTTCAACAATTGGAGAAATCAGTAGCAGCGTAACTGGAACAATGCACCACAACAAGGAAACTATCAGAGGCCTGCTCAACCCCCAGGATTTCACAGACAAGATGGTCAACTTCCCAACTATCAGAATCAGCAACGTTCTAACCAACAATACATACCAAGGGAAGATGAATGGATTTCTGTACAAAATGCAAACAAGAGTTTGGCGGTGTCTTGCAAAAGTTTGGAAAATCAGTTGGCCCAGATTGCAAAACAAAATGCTGAAAGACCATCCGGAAGCCTCGCCAAATGATACTGATTGTGAACCCCAAGGGGAATGACCAAGAGCAAGCAAAGGCTGTCACTCTCAGAAGGGGAAAGCAACTCAATCAGCCAAGTGAAAAAGTCACTCCTGTGAGTGGCCCTGCAGGTAAGAATGAAACATTTTCTAAAAAAAATCTGATAATGATGATGTGGTTGAACAGGAGCAAACAGCTGAGAAACCTGGAATGGAGGAAATTCAATTCCCAGCACCAATTAAGGAACCGCAACAGCCAGCTCCAACCCCACCATATCCGGTAAGACAAAAGAAGGCAAAAATGGATGAAGGGCTCAACAGGTTTATTCAAAACTTAGAAAGTATACATATTAATGTACCACTTGTTGATGCACTTAAACAAATGCCTAAATACTTCAAGTACTTGAAAGATTTGGTGGTCAATAAGCCACAAATGCATAACTCTGCTTTTGTCACTCTAAATGAAGAATGTAGTGCAGCTATCCTGAGAAAATTACCACCTAAGCTAAAAGATCCGGGTAGTTTCACTCTTCCTTGCACTGTAGGAATCAGAGAATTTTCAAAAGCATTACTAGATCTTGGTGCAAGCATAAATCTCATGCCATTGTCTGTATTTAAATTCCTTGACCTGGACAAATTTCTGGTACCTACTAACATGACCTTGCAGCTGGCAGACAGGTCACTGACCTACCCAAAAGGAATCTTACATGATGTTCTTGTGAAAGTTGGTAATTTCGTTTACCCAGCAGACTTTGTGGTTTTGGACATGGAAGAAGACAGGGATGTACCCATCATCTTGGGGAGACCTTTTCTGGCAACAAGTGATGCAATCATTAAAGTGAAAAAGGGAGAAATCACACCGCACTTTGATGGAGAGAAGGTTACCTTCAACATCTTCAAAAATATGAGATATCCTGCTAAAGTTCATAACTGCGACATGGTAAGAAATGTAGAAGCAGAGGAAGCAGTGACTGAAGAATTACTGCAAGATGATCTCCTCAAAGAACTTTTATCCCCAGACTGTAATGAGGAACAGGAAGGAGGGGATGAGTACAGGGTCACTTGCCTGAGCTACCTGAACCACTCCCCCAAGTGGCATCCTAAACAGTAACCCTTTGAACTGATAAATCTGACCAAGGAAGGAAGATGCCTCAAACCGTCAATTGAAGAACCACCTCATCTCGAACTTAATCCTCTACCCTCACATTTGAAGTACGCCTATATTGGAGCAAGTAACACCTTACCTGTGATCATTTCTTCTATGCTTACAGGTACTGAAGAGGACAAATTGCTGAGAGTACTGAGATTGCACAAGGAAGCCATTGGGTGGTCAATTGCAGACATTAAGGGCATCAGTCCCTCCATATGCATGCACAAATCCTGCTTGAAGATGACACCAAGCCAACCATTGAAGGACAAAGAAGACTCAACCCAGTCATGAAGGAAGTGGTGAAAAAGGAAATCATCAAGCTGCTGGATGCAGGGATTATCTTCCCAATATCTGACAGCAAGTGGGTGAGTCCAGTGCAATGCATGCCCAAGAAGGGAGGAATCATGGTGATAAAGAATGACCTCCAGGAGCTAATCCCTACAAGGCTGAACAATTCATGGAGAGTGTGCATGGACTACAGAAAGCTTAATAAAGCTACCAGAAAGGACCACTTTCTCCTCCCTTTTATTGATCAAATGTTGGAAAGATTGGCTGGATTTATGTATTATTGTTTCCTTGAAGGTTTCTCAGGTTACAACCAGATTGCCATAGACCCTGATGATCAAGAGAAGACGACTTTCACCTGCCCTTATGGCACATTTGCCTTCAAGAGAATGCCATTTGGACTGTGCAATGGACCGGCAACATTTCAAAGATGTATGATGGCCATTTTCTCTGATATGGTGGAAGACATAATTGAGATCTTTATGGACGATTTCTCGGTTTTTGGTAAGTCATTTGATGCATGGTTGGACAACCTTGGGCTGATACTGAAAAGATGTATAGAAGCCAACCTGGTTCTCAACTGGGAGAAATGCCATTTTATGGTGACTGAGGGAATTGTCTTGGGACATAAGATCTCACAGGAAAGAATTGAAGTGGATAAGGCAAAGATTGAAGTCATTGAGAGGCTCAACCCGCCAACCACAGGAGTGAGAAGTTTCTTAGGCCATACCGGTTTTTACAGGAGGTTCATTAAAGATTTTTCAAAAATTTCTAAACCCTTGTGTAACTTGCTTGAAAAGGACACTGCTTTTATTTTTGATGAATCATGTTTAAATGCATTCACTAAACTAAAAAAGAAACTACCACCGCACCTGTGATCATCACACCTGAGTGGTCACAACCTTTTGAACTAATGTGTGATGCTAGTGATTTTGCAGTTGGTGTTTTACTTGGACAAAGAAGGAACAAGGTGTTACATGTGGTTTACTACGCTAGTAAAACCCTTAACTCTGCACAAGTCAACTACACCACTACAGAGAAGGAAATGCTGGCAATTGTATTTGCATTTGACAAATTCAGAGCTTATTTGCTAGGGATGAGAGTCATAGTCTATACCGACCATGCAGCCATCAGGTACTTGATCAACAAAAAAAGAGTCTAAACCAAGGTTGATCAGATGGGTGTTGTTGTTGTAGGAATTTGATTTGGAGATAAGAGACAGAAAGGGTGTTGAGAATCAGGTAGCAGACCATCTG
This sequence comes from Oldenlandia corymbosa var. corymbosa, assembly GCA_949775105.1. Lineage (NCBI taxonomy): Eukaryota > Viridiplantae > Streptophyta > Magnoliopsida > Gentianales > Rubiaceae > Oldenlandia > Oldenlandia corymbosa. The sequence continues at coordinate 8,303,779 of OX459123.1, forward strand.
TCAAGGCTTGAAGAAATTCCAGAAGACACAACTCCAATTTCAGAAAAATTCCCTGATGAGTCACTCTGGCGAGTGACAGGCACACTCATGGGAGTGTCAGGTAAAAGGCCTTGGTTTGCAGATTTTGCTAACTTTGTTGCTACTGGTGTTATTCCCCTAGATCTCACCCCTCAACAACGCAAGAGATTCTTGCATGATGCTCAGCTCTACCTATGGGATGAACCCTTCTTATTCAAAAGATGTGCAGACCAATTGATCAGAAGGTGTATTCCAGAATCTGAATTCACAGAGGTGTTGCATAAATGCCACAGTTCTCCCTATGGCGGACATTTCAACGGTCAAAGGACGGCAATCAAGGTTCTGCAAGCTGGACTGTACTGGCCAACCCTGTTCAGAGATGCAAGAGAATTCATCCAAAACTGTGACCGGTGCCAGAGGACAGGAAATATTTCCTGGAAAAATGAGATGTCACAGCAGAACATGCTTGAAGTGGAGCTGTTTGATGTATGGGGGATAGATTTCATGGGTCCCTTCGTGTCATCCTTTGGGAACTCCTACATCCTACTGGCAGTAGATTACGTTTCAAGATGGATAGAAGCCGTAGCTGCAAGAAATAATGATGCTAAGATTGTTCTCAGGTTTCTAAGAAAAAACATTTTTGCCAGATTTGGTACACCCAGGATGATACTCAGTGACGAAGGATCACACTTCTGTGACAAGTCATTTGCAGCCATGGTAAAGAAATATGGAATCAGGCACAGAATATCAACACCATACCATCTACAATCAAACGGGCTAGCGGAAGTGTCAAACAGGGAAGTGAAAAGAATCCTGGAAAAGGTTGTCAATTCTACTAGAAAGAATTGGTCTTCAAGGCTGGATGAAGTTTTATGGGCATATAGAACAGCATACAAGACTCCCATTGGTATGTCCCCGTTCAAACTGGTCTATGGGAAAGCATACCACTTGCCAGTAGAGTTGGAACATAAAGCTTACTGGCCTATCAAGGAACTGAATCTTGATCCAGGCAAAAGCAAGGAACTGAGATTGATTCAGTTGAATGAACTGGAAGAATTCATACTAGAGGCATATGAATCGTCCAGAGTCTACAAAGAGAAAACTAAGGCTTACCATGATCAACACATTGTCAAGAAGAACTTGCAAGAAGGACAAGAGGTCTTGTTGTACAATTCCAGGCTGAAATTCTTTCTAGGAAAGTTGAAGTCAAGATGGACTGGACCCTACAAAATCAACAAGGTCCTAACTCAAGGAGCAGTGGAGATCATAATCCACAAAATGGTAACACCTTTTTGGTTAATGGTCATAGGCTTAAACCGTACCTTGGATGGACAGAAGGGAGTAAAGGACAGAACTATCATGTTCTGGTCCTGAAGGAACTTGACTGAAAATTCTTTTGAAGTCTGGCATGAGACTTAAAACCAATGCGCTTTATGGGAGGCAACCCATACGTTTTGCTTTTATGTGGCTAACAGTGTGCTACTCTAATTTTTGCAGGAATGGACAAGGTATTTGCCACCCCAACGGATTTCAGAAGGTTCAACATAAAAGGCCTCAGGTAAACTCACTCCTAGGAGTGAAGAAGGTCACTCAGCCGAGTGAACCTACGGGAAAGTAATGTTGTAAGTCTTCTAACCCTGATATCACTCACACAAGTGGGACAATCCACTCGCCTGAGTAAGAACAACTGTACAACACTCTCTACAGAAAGCCACCTTTTTGAGCTGCAATTATGGTTTGAGTTTGGGGGGAAATTTTTCCGGAAATTTTCAACTTTCAATTTTAACCACGTCCGCCTTTTTGAGTCACTTGAGTCAACCACGATTTCCAAAAACTTTAACTGCTGTGCATTAATTCACAACTCCTCCATTGCTTCGTCTTCTTCATCTTCTCCTTATTTCCAGAAACACTTCTTCAAACACCACTTCCCTGTGTGAACATACTGACAATTTCTCTGAGTTTTCAGGCAACTAAGGCAAATTTCAGATTCAATCACAAAACCCCTCTTTCAATTTTCCAACTCAACTCCTAGGGTTTGTAAAAGATGCCGCCGGCAAGGAGGAAGGTTGCTGCCAGCAAAAACGCCTCCAACACAAGAAGAAGGATATCATCCTCCTCATCCTTGACCTCTCCTGAACGGCAAAGAATGCCCACTCCACCATCGTCCCCTACCAGAGAACCTACTCCACCGCCGCCTCCACAACCACCAAGGGCTTTGCAAGAACAAGCCCTCAATGCCATCACAGATGAGTGGGAGCCCAGGTTGTTTCCAAGGAAGAAGGGCTGGATTTCTTTTTGAAGCACATAAGGCGAAAATTCATTACAGAAAGGGGAATCGGTGAAGACGACGCAGCTTTTGCCTATATCAAGCGCCATGGATGGGAGACCTTCTCCAACCCACCTGTCAAGCGTAGGATCCAGATTGTGCAAGAATTCTATGGCAACTTCCACACCGCCCCCAGAGACGGAGTATTTGTCAGAGGCATCAGCGTCAATTGCAGCACAGAAGCTATCAGGGCCATCTGGAAGTTGCCAAGAATCAGCACCGATTACAGAGAAACCCTTGATGCCCTGCATCCATATCAACCACTGGAACAAGCCATTCTGTCTAGATTGGCAAAGGAAGGCACAAGCTGGGAAATGGATGACCAAAAGAACCCTTTGGGATTTCCAGCAAACACGTTACAGACGCCTGACTTAAATCTGTGGCACCATTTCATCTGCTGCAATCTGATGCCAACATCCTACACTGCTAAGGTCACCTATGAGATGGCTCTGCTGCTGTATGCCATTGTCACGGACACACCATTTGATGCAGCCTCAGTCATCCGAGAGCAACTCACCCGATGCATCACTGATCAAAAGGTGAAGAGCTGGTATTTCCCAGTTATGGTCACCATGTTGTGCAAAAGGGCAGGGGTGACCTTCCTACACACAGACGCAGAGAGCAACTTGCAGCAACCCTTGAGGATACATAAGTTGGACCAGAAACCCCCAGGTGCCTCATCCTCAGGACAAGCAACATCCACTCCCACTCCAGCAGGACAATTGAGGCAGAGGGATTTCAACAAGTAGACCAGGTTCATCCTGGATTACATCCACCAATGCCAGATGAGGACGGAGAAATTCCTGCAGGAAATGCACAGGTGCATTGGATGCCCTGAAAACTGCCCAATGCCGCATGATGCCCCAGTCCACCCACTCCATGGCATGCCTCAATGAACACTCAGGGAAGTGTTGTTCTACTTCCCTTAATCAGCAATTTATTTGTTCCCTGTTTAATGTTTAATGTGTTGTTTTCTGTATTTTTCTTTGTTTTCTGTTTAATGTGTGTTGCCGGGTTGGTATTGTTAAGCATTGAGGGCAATGCTTAGAATAAGTTTGGGGGAGTAATGTAGTAGTTATTCTGTGGTTAGGTCAATGTCAGGACACTTGTCATTTAGGTCCATTAGGTTTATGTCTAGATTGACTCTGTAAAATACTTCTCAAAAATGAAAAATTTTCTAAGGAGCTGTCAACAGTCTAGGATGATAATGGTTTTAAAAAATAATTTTGCTAAAACACTGTTGATACCGAGTCTGATGCATGAAAGAAAGAATGGCTGACACTCACTCACACACATGAACAATGCCACTCGTGGAAGTGACTGCCTAGAACATAAATCTTAAAATTTGGTATGACTAATCCACTGTTGTGGGCTGTGTCTAGTTCTGAGCTACAATTAGATGAGAGAAGCCGTAAATCTGAGACCTCCCTTGTGGTATCCATTCACAGCCTGCTTGCTTGTTCTTTAAATGGAAAAAAATAATAATAATAATAATAATAATAATATAGGGAATGGATCAAACCTTAGGGGTAACAGCAAGGAACCACCACAAAAAGTTCCAAATTGTTGGAGTAATGAGGGTTGAGGTATAAGGCAGTGGAGAGATAAGGTTGAATAACACCCCTGTTTGGTTGGTCCATCTACATCCCCACTACAAAAAAAGAAAAAAAAAAAAGAGAGAGAGCATAAAGGCTGTGCAGGAAATCCATGATTGAAGCCTCAGTAGGTAAATCGAGTCAAGTAACTTGGGCAAGACCAGCTCGCAAGAATAACCACCAAAAGCTTAACCGATTAACTTAGAATGGATTGGTAGGTGTGGCATGAACTCACACTTATAGCATATATGTTCTAATTCCATGTGAAGGTTGGTTGTTTGACTCTGGATTGCAGAAAGATTTGGTATCCTAAAGTGTAAGTTTTCCTCACTTAAATCTGAGACAAAAGGTTGATAGCTCCTATCCAATTGTGTTTATAATTGTGGTATGCTCATTGTCACCTGCCTGAGTGAGAATCCTCACTCAGGGGAGTAAATCAGTCTTCAGTCATTTTGACAATGTTGTCTCCCCTGTTTGTTATGTGCAATTCTGAAAGTGCCAACAAGAGTTTAGTTGTTTTGCTTGAGGACAAGCAATTCTTCCAGTTTGGGGGAGTTGATAATGGTTAAATTGTTACATAAAAGTATCACAATTAACTCTGTATTTGATAGGGAATTGGGGGTATTTCCTAACATTAGTGCAATTTACTTAACTCGTTTTCATGTTTTTGTTAGGTAAGGGCTGGATTGAATAATTGCTGAAAATTGGAGGCCAAGGGAACAATTTATGGGCTGCTGAGGCAATGTGACTGAGCTGGACGAAGAAGAAGGCCCTTAGACAAGAAGCATCTTGTCATTAATGACTATGCCTCCTCCAAGAGGCATGCTTGTCCCCCAGCCGCAATCTCAGCCACCTCTACTGATCAATGAAAGCAAGACTGCCACTGCTGGAAGAAGAGAAAAAGAACGGCCAAGTTGGATTGCAGGCTCAAGACATTGGGAGGATTAAACAACTACAAGCATATGGAGGCTCTCATGATGAAGAAACCGGCTGGATGACCCTATAAAAAATGGGGAACTTCACTCTCAGAAAGGAGAAAGGAGAATCTCTGGTTACCCTTTCAGTTGCCAAAAACACACAGAAAAACTCTAGGTAGAAGGCAAGAAGGAAGAAGAAGCAGCAACAACTCAGTGAGGAAGCCAAGTTGAAGAGTAGCCAACCCAGTTTCTGCTTCAGTTCCATGAGTGAACCCTTTCACTCCCAGGAGTGGCTCAGAAACTGCACAAGCTTTTTCTCGTCTCTTGACTGTTAGCTTGAACTCTGTTTATTATGCATACTTCTATAATGTCTTTTGATGTAGTAGATGTAGCATTAATCTGTATGAGTAGCTAAACAGTTTCCAGGGGCTATTCTCCTCAACCTATGTTATAGTTGTTTAATGCACTGGTTTTGTTCCTTGTTTTGAAGTTGAAAGTTTTTCTACATTCATTTACTTGATCACTAAATTGAATGCATGCTAGAACTAAGGGAGATCTGGAAAGATAAACTTGGTTTAGATTGTTTCAACTTTAACTTTTGACATAAAGGTAACAGTCCATGGTTTTAACTAAGATAGGAATATACTTAGTTAACATAAGCATTCTTGAAGGGCTAAGAACTTAATGACTTTGTATCTGAAATCAATCATTGGAAAATAGATTGTTAAGGTTGCAAGGATGACTCTAGGAAAAATGGAAACTGACTTAGAGTTATAAGTGAGCTGAATGAGCAAGAACTCAACCATTACAGTGCTAATAAAACAACTACAACAGTAGGAAGAGGAGAAGAACACCCCTGGCTTTCATTCCCCCGAGTGACTGTTTCCATTCCTCTGAGTGACAACTTGTCTGACTGATAGTATTTCTTTACAACAAATTCGGTAATTAGCTGTCCTCGTGGGATCGACCTAGCTTCCATTATCTACAAAAATCATAATCCAAGCTAGTAATATTTTTGGTGAACTCTGCAAGCACCATAAAGTGGCGCCGTTGCCGGGGACGGCATAAAACCTCCAAAAACTTGTTGTTTTTGTTTGTGTGTACATATATAAAATTCTTCTCTGTTTACCCCACTGAGCTTCTAGATTCTTTTCTTTGGTGTATGACTAGAAGGCACCAACGAAGTGAACCTATTTTTGACCCAGAAATTGAAGCTACCAAACATAGAACTAGAGCAGCAAGAAGAAGGCAGAACCGGTTGCAACAGGACAACCAAGAAGGTTCATCAGAAATGGCCAACCAAGGTGGTAACCCGGAGAACAATAGGAACCCTGGTGGGGATCAACAAAATCGACCAGAGAGACTGCTTAGAGATTTCTTCATCCCACAGCAAGAAGAAGTCCAATCCCCTTTAGTGTTCCCTGATGTAGAAGCAACCAATTTTGAGCTCAAGCCACAGATGATCCAATGGACTCAATCAGCCTGCCCATTCCATGGATTACCTCATGAAGATCCTAATGATCACATCCGAAGCTTCCTGCGTTTATGCAGTACTTTTAAAATTCAAGGCTTATCTAATGACGACATTAGACTGAGGTTATTCCCTTTTACCTTGCAGGATCACGCCCAAGCATGGTTCAACCCATTACCCAACAACTCTATCTCCACTTGGGAAGACTTAAGACAGTGTTTCCTGACAAAATTCTTTCCACCCCCAAAAGCTGCACAACTCAGAACAGCAATAATGAACTTCAAGCAGCATGGAACAGAAACACTCTATGAAGCATGGGAAAGACTGAAGGAAATGGTCAGAAAATGCCCTCAGCATGGTCTGGAGGAGCATCTCCAACTGAGCATCTTTTACAATGGACTGCTACCAACTACAAGAGACTCCCTTGATGCTGCAGCTAGTGGTGTATTTATGATGAAGCCGGTTGATACAGCAAGGCAGTTGCTCGACAATATGTCCACCAACCATTCAAGATGGCAATCTGATCCAAGGGCAAGTACAAAACAGCCAGGGATGATGGAACTTGATCCCAGTACACATCTGCAAGCACAAATGGCTGTTATGATGAATGAAATGACTAAACTCAGAAGTGAGCTGTCCAAATCCAAGGCTGAAGTATGTGTATTATGTGATGGATCCCACGGTTTGGATGACTGTCCCTCCAAAATGGAAGCTGTCCAGTTTGTCAGACAGGGCAATGCTGGGGGATTCAACAACTTCAACAATTGGAGAAATCAGTAGCAGCGTAACTGGAACAATGCACCACAACAAGGAAACTATCAGAGGCCTGCTCAACCCCCAGGATTTCACAGACAAGATGGTCAACTTCCCAACTATCAGAATCAGCAACGTTCTAACCAACAATACATACCAAGGGAAGATGAATGGATTTCTGTACAAAATGCAAACAAGAGTTTGGCGGTGTCTTGCAAAAGTTTGGAAAATCAGTTGGCCCAGATTGCAAAACAAAATGCTGAAAGACCATCTGGAAGCCTGCCCAGTGATACAGTTGTGAACCCCAAGGGGAATGACCAAGAGCAAGCAAAGGCTGTCACTCTCAGAAGGGGAAAGCAACTCAATCAGCCAAGTGAAAAAGTCACTCCTGTGAGTGGCCCTGCAGGTAAGAATGAAACATTTTCTAAAAAAAATCTGATAATGATGATGTGGTTGAACAGGAGCAAACAGCTGAGAAACCTGGAATGGAGGAAATTCAATTCCCAGCACCAATTAAGGAACCGCAACAGCCAGCTCCAACCCCACCATATCCGGTAAGACAAAAGAAGGCAAAAATGGATGAAGGGCTCAACAGGTTTATTCAAAACTTAGAAAGTATACATATTAATGTACCACTTGTTGATGCACTTAAACAAATGCCTAAATACTTCAAGTACTTGAAAGATTTGGTGGTCAATAAGCCACAAATGCATAACTCTGCTTTTGTCACTCTAAATGAAGAATGTAGTGCAGCTATCCTGAGAAAATTACCACCTAAGCTAAAAGATCCGGGTAGTTTCACTCTTCCTTGCACTGTAGGAATCAGAGAATTTTCAAAAGCATTACTAGATCTTGGTGCAAGCATAAATCTCATGCCATTGTCTGTATTTAAATTCCTTGACCTGGACAAATTTCTGGTACCTACTAACATGACCTTGCAGCTGGCAGACAGGTCACTGACCTACCCAAAAGGAATCTTACATGATGTTCTTGTGAAAGTTGGTAATTTCGTTTACCCAGCAGACTTTGTGGTTTTGGACATGGAAGAAGACAGGGATGTACCCATCATCTTGGGGAGACCTTTTCTGGCAACAAGTGATGCAATCATTAAAGTGAAAAAGGGAGAAATCACACCGCACTTTGATGGAGAGAAGGTTACCTTCAACATCTTCAAAAATATGAGATATCCTGCTAAAGTTCATAACTGCGACATGGTAAGAAATGTAGAAGCAGAGGAAGCAGTGACAGAAGAATTACTGCAAGATGATCTCCTCAAAGAACTTTTATCCCCAGACTGTAATGAGGAACAGGAAGGAGGGGATGAGTACAGGGTCACTTGCCTGAGCTACCTGAACCACTCCCCCAAGTGGCATCCTAAACAGTAACCCTTTGAACTGATAAATCTGACCAAGGAAGGAAGATGCCTCAAACCGTCAATTGAAGAACCACCTCATCTCGAACTTAATCCTCTACCCTCACATTTGAAGTACGCCTATATTGGAGCAAGTAACACCTTACCTGTGATCATTTCTTCTATGCTTACAGGTACTGAAGAGGACAAATTGCTGAGAGTACTGAGATTGCACAAGGAAGCCATTGGGTGGTCAATTGCAGACATTAAGGGCATCAGTCCCTCCATATGCATGCACAAATCCTGCTTGAAGATGACACCAAGCCAACCATTGAAGGACAAAGAAGACTCAACCCAGTCATGAAGGAAGTGGTGAAAAAGGAAATCATCAAGCTGCTGGATGCAGGGATTATCTTCCCAATATCTGACAGCAAGTGGGTGAGTCCAGTGCAATGCATGCCCAAGAAGGGAGGAATCATGGTGATAAAGAATGACCTCCAGGAGCTAATCCCTACAAGGCTGAACAATTCATGGAGAGTGTGCATGGACTACAGAAAGCTTAATAAAGCTACCAGAAAGGACCACTTTCTCCTCCCTTTTATTGATCAAATGTTGGAAAGATTGGCTGGATTTATGTATTATTGTTTCCTTGAAGGTTTCTCAGGTTACAACCAGATTGCCATAGACCCTGATGATCAAGAGAAGACGACTTTCACCTGCCCTTATGGCACATTTGCCTTCAAGAGAATGCCATTTGGACTGTGCAATGGACCGGCAACATTTCAAAGATGTATGATGGCCATTTTCTCTGATATGGTGGAAGACATAATTGAGATCTTTATGGACGATTTCTCGGTTTTTGGTAAGTCATTTGATGCATGGTTGGACAACCTTGGGCTGATACTGAAAAGATGTATAGAAGCCAACCTGGTTCTCAACTGGGAGAAATGCCATTTTATGGTGACTGAGGGAATTGTCTTGGGACATAAGATCTCACAGGAAAGAATTGAAGTGGATAAGGCAAAGATTGAAGTCATTGAGAGGCTCAACCCGCCAACCACAGGAGTGAGAAGTTTCTTAGGCCATACCGGTTTTTACAGGAGGTTCATTAAAGATTTTTCAAAAATTTCTAAACCCTTGTGTAACTTGCTTGAAAAGGACACTGCTTTTATTTTTGATGAATCATGTTTAAATGCATTCACTAAACTAAAAAAGAAACTACCACCGCACCTGTGATCATCACACCTGAGTGGTCACAACCTTTTGAACTAATGTGTGATGCTAGTGATTTTGCAGTTGGTGTTTTACTTGGACAAAGAAGGAACAAGGTGTTACATGTGGTTTACTACGCTAGTAAAACCCTTAACTCTGCACAAGTCAACTACACCACTACAGAGAAGGAAATGCTGGCAATTGTATTTGCATTTGACAAATTCAGAGCTTATTTGCTAGGGATGAGAGTCATAGTCTATACCGACCATGCAGCCATCAGGTACTTGATCAACAAAAAAGAGTCTAAACCAAGGTTGATCAGATGGGTGTTGTTGTTGTAGGAATTTGATTTGGAGATAAGAGACAGAAAGGGTGTTGAGAATCAGGTAGCAGACCATCTGTCAAGGCTTGAAGAAATTCCAGAAGACACAACTCCAATTTCAGAAAAATTCCCTGATGAGTCACTCTGGCGAGTGACAGGCACACTCATGGGAGTGTCAGGTAAAAGGCCTTGGTTTGCAGATTTTGCTAACTTTGTTGCTACTGGTGTTATTCCCCTAGATCTCACCCCTCAACAACGCAAGAGATTCTTGCATGATGCTCAGCTCTACCTATGGGATGAACCCTTCTTATTCAAAAGATGTGCAGACCAATTGATCAGAAGGTGTATTCCAGAATCTGAATTCACAAGAGGTGTTGCATAAATGCCACAGTTCTCCCTATGGCGGACATTTCAACGGTCAAAGGACGGCAATCAAGGTTCTGCAAGCTGGACTGTACTGGCCAACCCTGTTCAGAGATGCAAGAGAATTCATCCAAAACTGTGACCGGTGCCAGAGGACAGGAAATATTTCCTGGAAAAATGAGATGTCACAGCAGAACATGCTTGAAGTGGAGCTGTTTGATGTATGGGGGATAGATTTCATGGGTCCCTTCGTGTCATCCTTTGGGAACTCCTACATCCTACTGGCAGTAGATTACGTTTCAAGATGGATAGAAGCCGTAGCTGCAAGAAATAATGATGCTAAGATTGTTCTCAGGTTTCTAAGAAAAAACATTTTTGCCAGATTTGGTACACCCAGGATGATACTCAGTGACGAAGGATCACACTTCTGTGACAAGTCATTTGCAGCCATGGTAAAGAAATATGGAATCAGGCACAGAATATCAACACCATACCATCTACAATCAAACGGGCTAGCGGAAGTGTCAAACAGGGAAGTGAAAAGAATCCTGGAAAAGGTTGTCAATTCTACTAGAAAGAATTGGTCTTCAAGGCTGGATGAAGTTTTATGGGCATATAGAACAGCATACAAGACTCCCATTGGTATGTCCCCGTTCAAACTGGTCTATGGGAAAGCATACCACTTGCCAGTAGAGTTGGAACATAAAGCTTACTGGCCTATCAAGGAACTGAATCTTGATCCAGGCAAAAGCAAGGAACTGAGATTGATTCAGTTGAATGAACTGGAAGAATTCATACTAGAGGCATATGAATCGTCCAGAGTCTACAAAGAGAAAACTAAGGCTTACCATGATCAACACATTGTCAAGAAGAACTTGCAAGAAGGACAAGAGGTCTTGTTGTACAATTCCAGGCTGAAATTCTTTCTAGGAAAGTTGAAGTCAAGATGGACTGGACCCTACAAAATCAACAAGGTCCTAACTCAAGGAGCAGTGGAGATCATAATCCACAAAATGGTAACACCTTTTTGGTTAATGGTCATAGGCTTAAACCGTACCTTGGATGGACAGAAGGGAGTAAAGGACAGAACTATCATGTTCTGGTCCTGAAGGAACTTGACTGAAAATTCTTTTGAAGTCTGGCATGAGACTTAAAACCAATGCGCTTTATGGGAGGCAACCCATACGTTTTGCTTTTATGTGGCTAACAGTGTGCTACTCTAATTTTTGCAGGAATGGACAAGGTATTTGCCACCCCAACGGATTTCAGAAGGTTCAACATAAAAGGCCTCAGGTAAACTCACTCCTAGGAGTGAAGAAGGTCACTCAGCCGAGTGAACCTACGGGAAAGTAATGTTGTAAGTCTTCTAACCCTGATATCACTCACACAAGTGGGACAATCCACTCGCCTGAGTAAGAACAACTGTACAACACTCTCTACAGAAAGCCACCTTTTTGAGCTGCAATTATGGTTTGAGTTTGGGGGGAAATTTTTCCGGAAATTTTCAACTTTCAATTTTAACCACGTCCGCCTTTTTGAGTCACTTGAGTCAACCACGATTTCCAAAAACTTTAACTGCTGTGCATTAATTCACAACTCCTCCATTGCTTCGTCTTCTTCATCTTCTCCTTATTTCCAGAAACACTTCTTCAAACACCACTTCCCTGTGTGAACATACTGACAATTTCTCTGAGTTTTCAGGCAACTAAGGCAAATTTCAGATTCAATCACAAAACCCCTCTTTCAATTTTCCAACTCAACTCCTAGGGTTTGTAAAAGATGCCGCCGGCAAGGAGGAAGGTTGCTGCCAGCAAAAACGCCTCCAACACAAGAAGAAGGATATCATCCTCCTCATCCTTGACCTCTCCTGAACGGCAAAGAATGCCCACTCCACCATCGTCCCCTACCAGAGAACCTACTCCACCGCCGCCTCCACAACCACCAAGGGCTTTGCAAGAACAAGCCCTCAATGCCATCACAGATGAGTGGGAGCCCAGGTTGTTTCCAAGGAAGAAGGGCTGGATTTCTTTTTGAAGCACATAAGGCGAAAATTCATTACAGAAAGGGGAATCGGTGAAGACGACGCAGCTTTTGCCTATATCAAGCGCCATGGATGGGAGACCTTCTCCAACCCACCTGTCAAGCGTAGGATCCAGATTGTGCAAGAATTCTATGGCAACTTCCACACCGCCCCCAGAGACGGAGTATTTGTCAGAGGCATCAGCGTCAATTGCAGCACAGAAGCTATCAGGGCCATCTGGAAGTTGCCAAGAATCAGCACCGATTACAGAGAAACCCTTGATGCCCTGCATCCATATCAACCACTGGAACAAGCCATTCTGTCTAGATTGGCAAAGGAAGGCACAAGCTGGGAAATGGATGACCAAAAGAACCCTTTGGGATTTCCAGCAAACACGTTACAGACGCCTGACTTAAATCTGTGGCACCATTTCATCTGCTGCAATCTGATGCCAACATCCTACACTGCTAAGGTCACCTATGAGATGGCTCTGCTGCTGTATGCCATTGTCACGGACACACCATTTGATGCAGCCTCAGTCATCCGAGAGCAACTCACCCGATGCATCACTGATCAAAAGGTGAAGAGCTGGTATTTCCCAGTTATGGTCACCATGTTGTGCAAAAGGGCAGGGGTGACCTTCCTACACACAGACGCAGAGAGCAACTTGCAGCAACCCTTGAGGATACATAAGTTGGACCAGAAACCCCCAAGTGCCTCATCCTCAGGACAAGCAACATCCACTCCCACTCCAGCAGGACAATTGAGGCAGAGGGATTTCAACAAGTAGACCAGGTTCATCCTGGATTACATCCACCAATGCCAGATGAGGACGGAGAAATTCCTGCAGGAAATGCACAGGTGCATTGGATGCCCTGCAAACTGCCCAATGCCGCATGATGCCCCAGTCCACCCACTCCATGGCATGCCTCAATGAACACTCAGGGAAGTGTTGTTCTACTTCCCTTAATCAGCAATTTATTTGTTCCCTGTTTAATGTTTAATGTGTTGTTTTCTGTATTTTTCTTTGTTTTCTGTTTAATGTGTGTTGCCGGGTTGGTATTGTTAAGCATTGAGGGCAATGCTTAGAATAAGTTTGGGGGAGTAATGTAGTAGTTATTCTGTGGTTAGGTCAATGTCAGGACACTTGTCATTTAGGTCCATTAGGTTTATGTCTAGATTGACTCTGTAAAATACTTCTCAAAAATGAAAAATTTTCTAAGGAGCTGTCAACAGTCTAGGATGATAATGGTTTTAAAAAATAATTTTGCTAAAACACTGTTGATACCGAGTCTGATGCATGAAAGAAAGAATGGCTGACACTCACTCACACACATGAACAATGCCACTCGTGGAAGTGACTGCCTAGAACATAAATCTTAAAATTTGGTATGACTAATCCACTGTTGTGGGCTGTGTCTAGTTCTGAGCTACAATTAGATGAGAGAAGCCGTAAATCTGAGACCTCCCTTGTGGTATCCATTCACAGCCTGCTTGCTTGTTCTTTAAATGGAAAAAAATAATAATAATAATAATAATAATAATATAGGGAATGGATCAAACCTTAGGGGTAACAGCAAGGAACCACCACAAAAAGTTCCAAATTGTTGGAGTAATGAGGGTTGAGGTATAAGGCAGTGGAGAGATAAGGTTGAATAACACCCCTGTTTGGTTGGTCCATCTACATCCCCACTACAAAAAAAGAAAAAAAAAAAAGAGAGAGAGCATAAAGGCTGTGCAGGAAATCCATGATTGAAGCCTCAGTAGGTAAATCGAGTCAAGTAACTTGGGCAAGACCAGCTCGCAAGAATAACCACCAAAAGCTTAACCGATTAACTTAGAATGGATTGGTAGGTGTGGCATGAACTCACACTTATAGCATATATGTTCTAATTCCATGTGAAGGTTGGTTGTTTGACTCTGGATTGCAGAAAGATTTGGTATCCTAAAGTGTAAGTTTTCCTCACTTAAATCTGAGACAAAAGGTTGATAGCTCCTATCCAATTGTGTTTATAATTGTGGTATGCTCATTGTCACCTGCCTGAGTGAGAATCCTCACTCAGGGGAGTAAATCAGTCTTCAGTCATTTTGACAATGTTGTCTCCCCTGTTTGTTATGTGCAATTCTGAAAGTGCCAACAAGAGTTTAGTTGTTTTGCTTGAGGACAAGCAATTCTTCCAGTTTGGGGGAGTTGATAATGGTTAAATTGTTACATAAAAGTATCACAATTAACTCTGTATTTGATAGGGAATTGGGGGGTATTTCCTAACATTAGTGCAATTTACTTAACTCGTTTTCATGTTTTTGTTAGGTAAGGGCTGGATTGAATAATTGCTGAAAATTGGAGGCCAAGGGAACAATTTATGGGCTGCTGAGGCAATGTGACTGAGCTGGACGAAGAAGAAGGCCCTTAGACAAGAAGCATCTTGTCATTAATGACTATGCCTCCTCCAAGAGGCATGCTTGTCCCCCAGCCGCAATCTCAGCCACCTCTACTGATCAATGAAAGCAAGACTGCCACTGCTGGAAGAAGAGAAAAAGAACGGCCAAGTTGGATTGCAGGCTCAAGACATTGGGAGGATTAAACAACTACAAGCATGGGGAGGCTCTCATGATGAAGAAACCGACTGGATGACCCTATAAAAAATGGGGAACTTCACTCTCAGAAAGGAGAGAGGAGAATCTCTAGTTACCCTTTCAGTTGCCAAAAACACACAGAAAAACTCTAGGTAGAAGGCAAGAAGGAAGAAGAAGCAGCAACAACTCAGTGAGGAAGCCAAGTTGAAGAGTAGCCAACCCAGTTTCTGCTTCAGTTCCATGAGTGAACCCTTTCACTCCCAGGAGTGGCTCAGAAACTGCACAAGCTTTTTCTTGTCTCTTGACTGTTAGCTTGAACTCTGTTTATTATGCATACTTCTATAATGTCTTTTGATGTAGTAGATGTAGCATTAATCTGTATGAGTAGCTAAACAGTTTCCAGGGGCTATTCTCCTCAACCTATGTTATAGTTGTTTAATGCACTGGTTTTGTTCCTTGTTTTGAAGTTGAAAGTTTTTCTACATTCATTTACTTGATCACTAAATTAAATGCATGCTAGAACTAAGGGAGATCTGGAAAGATAAACTTGATTTGGATTGTTTCAACTTTAACTTTTGACATAGAGTTAACAGTCTATGGTTTTAACTAAGATAGGAATATACTTAGTTAACATAAGCATTCTTGAAGGGCTAAGAACTTAATGACTTTGTATCTGAAATCAATCATTGGAAAATAGATTGTTAAGGTTGCAACGATGACTCTAGGAAAAAATGGAAACTGACTTAGAGTTATAAGTGAGCTGAATGAGCAAGAACTCAACCATTACAGTGCTAATAAAACAACTACAACAGTAGGAAGACGAGAAGAACACCCCTGGCTTTCATTCCCCCGAGTGACTGTTTCCATTCCCCTGAGTGACAACTTGTCTGACTGATAGTATTTCTTTACAACAAATTTGGTAATTAGTTGTCCTCGTGGGATCGACCTAGCTTCCATTATCTACAAAAATCATAATCCAAGCTAGTAATATTTTTGGTGAACTCGGCAAGCATCAAATGGCTACCACTGCTCTCATTCCAAAAAAAAAAAAGCAGGGAGAAACAAATTTTTTATATTCACGTGCAATATAGGAAAAGTAGCAAACTGTCAAAATTTCTTTAAGGAAGATGGAATTTAGAACAGTAGCTGCATTGAAAAAGATAACGAAGTTGCGCTTTCGAAGTCTGTCCAAGGGAGTATCGTAGCAGCAAAAGCCAATCATAGTTCTTCCAAATAGGTAACTCGTCTTTTTTTTTCCAACTTTTACAATTCTAGAGTCTGATGTACGAGTGGTGTATGAAAAAATATCTAAAGAATCAGGTTGATTACAAATTAGAAAATCTAATAGCTAGCCATCTTGGTACTGAAGAATTCGGTGTGCTAGAGAAATATTTTTAAAAAAAATTAAATTAACAATAGAAGGATAAAACCCAAAGTACTCTTAGACACAACTTTGCTAGGATTCTGTTTTAGTAGAAATCAATTGAAGCTATAACTAAATAATGGCACAATCTATTCTTTTTAGCAAGAAGAACAGGTAACTAAATTTCAGGTTGCTCGTCTTTCTTATTTTAACCTTAAATGCACATCTGCGGCTACTTTTGCATGTTGTTCCTCTAGGTGAGAACCAGCAATCTTAACTATCATTACTTGATCTTTTGGTTTAGCCTTCTGCTATTTTTAAAACAATTCTCGGTCCTTCCTTTGTGATTCCTTTTTCCTCAAATCTGACAACTAAATAGCCTTCCAAATGTTACGAGTCTTGTTTTGAAAAAAAACGTGTGCAGGTGATTAATGTAAATTGGTAGTCAATTGTCCTTGGTTTATCATCTAACGCAAAATCTGATCATTCCTCTAGGCCGTGATGTTTCTAAACCAATGGGTTACTATTATTTACATTAATCCGCTTCCTTCTAATTAGTATAATTATTATTTGTTTTATAGGCCAGCCTTTTCTTAAGTTATTCGAAGTAAAGCTTGTTACCGAGATTAATATTACGTGACCTCATTGCCTTCTTGATTTCACAAACTTAAGAAACAGTCTTAAGACTCCATATAAGATGTTTAGTCCTGAAGTATCTCTCATAGCATTAGCCTTATGAGAATAGGGTAAACTTCATTGGTAATAAAAAGCTCCCTTAGATGATACAAAAAAAAAAAAAAACAAAAGTAAATTAGAATTTTAGAAAAAGATGTGATTGTGAATTTCGAGGGTGATTTTCCTTGGAAAGGTGGGGAGATTGTAAGGACCGCCAACTTAGCACTCTTTAAACCGAATAGGCATAACATCTTCGTTTCGGGAATTCTTCCAGATTATCGACATATAAAGTTTAGGGTTAGCTTAAGAATAATACATGATTCGGTCCTTTAAAAAATAATTAATTATTTACACAACTAATTCTTGATCACAAAGAAAAAAAGAGAAGGATAACCTAACCCAAGTTCAATTTGTTGATACATAAGCCAAGGAAACCTTAAAGCTGGCTATGTTTCCTTCTATTTCGCCTCACATAAGTTGCTGTCTAACCCACTTTCTAGAAACCCCATCTTTTCTATCATTTTTGGCTTTCAACCGACTTGAAAAGAAAAGAAGGAAGCCAAATTCAAGTTTCCTTGCAAAAGCCCTTTGCTGCGTATTGAGCTTCCAGAACCCACCTTTTCATCATCCTCATCCTTTTGACATCCTCATCTTCTCTTCACTTCTTCCAGTGTCCAATCTCAACCACCTCCACAACCTTGAATTGAAAAAACATAACAATAAAAAACAAGAAGAATGTTAAGGAAACTGCAATTCAAGTTTCTAACTGAAGGAAAGGAACAAAGAGCATAGGAGGAGAAAAAAAGAAGTAGCCTCTCATGTCACCGATCCATTCTCAGGTTTGGAGCTAATAGGAGTTGACCTTTCATTTATACATCGATGGTTAAGCACCCCACAGCCAGATCGAAGTGGCCATCTCGATGCAGACACCGGAGAAGGGGGAATACGAGAGGTACTGGGGCTGAAGCACGGTCGAATCCGTCTTTAAATCTTTTGAGATTGTAAGTTATAATTAAAAATTAATCTTTTGATCCTAATATATAACACACGAGTTAGGATAATTGCTTTTAAGAATGGTTGTTACCCTACTTCTTTGGACTTTTTGAATCTTAGGATTTACTTTAAGATCAGCCGCTAACTTTAGGAATTTGTTTCAAGTTAATTCAAATTTGGAGGAATAAGTCCTTCCTTTCCTTTAGCTTGGATTATTAATCTTGGTAGCTCGCAAAATCAATGAAATTAAGGAGTTTTTGTAAGTGTTCTGGTTAACAACTAAATGGATGGCTCACTTGGTAAAGATCAATTGCCAAGGTTGCTAAACTGAAAGTTGGATATGGGTACGTTGTGCTGTACAAACTCGAATTAGATGTGCAAAGAGCTGCAAGGTTTGGAATATAAATGTTTCGACTCTTCTTCTGGAGACAAGTACTTCTAGCTCTTGCACTATCTTTCATGGCTTCTTTTTATAAGTCTTTTCTTCACCTTGCATGATACAATGCAGTTCACATAGACTGCTAACCAGGAGATTAAAGAAGTTTAGGTTGCTCTAAAGGTTGAAAAGTTAAACAGTTAGTTTTAAAAAGGTTAAATTCTACGGTTATTGGTGGGAATTCTTAAAAATAATAGGAATATGCTTAAGATCTTTCTGTAAATATATGGATTGATTTTAGGGAAAACATTGCAGGCATGCTTGATTGAAATATGCAGCCATTAAGCTCCTTGTCTGGAGTAAGTAATCTCACTGTATTAACAATTGCATGTAAATTTGTTAGGGTAATAACTCAGAGATGAATGCCTACCGTCTTCATATTGATCGTTAATTGCAACGTTACATGTCATGACCGTCCCGCATGTCTACTTTATCACAGCGGGTTTGTGACTATTATTTTATTTGGATTAAAATTGTTCAATAAGTACCACAGAATTGTTTAGTGGTGTCCTGCTGTGAACTTGCAATGTGTGGAAGTGTAGCTGTATTGAATTGTTTGGAATGTCTCTGTATGTCCAATGGCCATGTGTACTTTATCACATGTGCATAATTTGCAATATGAATGCTCTATGTGTAAATTCGAGCCTTGCTTGTAATGTGTGCATGCTATCAATGGTTAGTCATGGATCTATGCACCCTTCTAGTTCAAGGTAAACCCATACGTGTCAGTATAGGGCCACGACGTATTGGGTATTACAACTAGGAGGTTGGTCATCTCGAGATATACCTTAATGAATATTGGGGCGCTGGTTGTCAATAGTAGTTCTTTAATGTCACGCTATCGTATTGCATTGTCATGGCCTGAGCCTAGATAGAAGTTCGATCCACAAGCCATATAGGGAGGGTCAACCTTTTACTAGCTCCCCTGTATCCACCCCTATATGACTTGTTTGAAGGATTGTGTGTTACAGCTTAAGGGAGCCACATATGAATATGCGAAACATCTCTTGATCTTTGTTAATGCCTAGTCGTATATATTTTCTTATCTATGGTAACTTGTTTGATTTATGTGGTCACCTAGATTAACCACCGGTGCGACCTGACTGAGCTTACGCTCAACAAACGTATATTTTTATACATTTCAGGAATGAGAACATGTTGGTTGGTTCGTGCACCATTTTGTGTGACAGACAGGTTAACTTATTACTAGAAGATTGAGATTTAGTTTAAATTTGTATTATAGACTTTTGTTTATTTAAAATGTGGAACATTTTATTAAAGAAATTTGGTACAAGACATGTAACACTTTTCCATATCAATTATAAAATTTCAACTTATGGCATGATAATGTCTTAAGTTTCTACTCTTGATTACCTGTTTGAAACTTTTACTGAGACCTGACAAGAGTCGGGCAGGCGCTCGATCATGTCTTCCTTGCCAGAATACAAAGGGGGCCTGATTGGGGCGTTACATTGTTAGCATTTAGTGTTACTTTTTGTTGATTCTCCTTGATTTCAATTGGATATCGAACTATGATTTAGCCTTAGAATTCAAACATTGATTTTGAAGGAGATAATAATTAATAAGTTTCCATTTCCTAAAAAAATTGTTAGTAAACGAGAATGATTATATTGATTGGAGATTGTGGCAAATTGCAGTAGAGGAGGGAGTTGCAAATGATGATATTGATCGGTGGTTTACTGCATGATATTGTCATCTGTCACACTAGAAGAGAGATATTAGCGATTGTGGGGGTTTTTTTTTTTTGGTAAATGGTAAATTCTATTATGTATAAACATAAGAGTTTATACAAACTAATCACTTCTATTACATTTCAAGTGATAACACCAACGGACCATAAGTACCGAATGTCATAACCATTTCCTTTTCGACAATATAATTGCATTTTCCATACTATTTCTTCTTTCATCAGCTCAAATCTTTCACTTGTTGTCTTTGTGTCTTGCTTGAATTTCCTACTATTTCTTTCTATCCAGATATGGTAGATGGTTACATCTATAACAGCAAAAAAGAACTTCTGCATAGCCTTTTTCTTCTGCCAAAACTTGACCAGTCTATTCATCCTTGCTCTCAAACAATTTAGGGTGACATTTACATCCAACTACACCTTTATTAGATGCACTAGTTCTTGAGAATAAGGACAAAGAAAAAAATAGAGATATTAGCGTTTATGGAGTTGTTGTGGACTATGATGAGGTTAATTTGAAAAATCATATTATTGGTATATTGTTTGTACTAGTGCCTTCCCAAAGTTTCGATAGATTTATAAGGCTCAGATTCTTATATTGGTACATTCTTTTATGGAAATGATTATAATATTATAAGAGTTTCGATCAATATAGTACTTAGAAATTCCTTTTTTTCCGGGATTTTTGGATTGTATGAGCTCATTATGTGCAATGTAGTCTCCACTCTCCATTGAAATAATTACATCAGATTCAATGTTTGAATCAGACAAAATCTTATTTTTGTTTTGTACAGCAAAAAATGAAGGTTTTTTTCATAGTTTTGTTATGAAATCTTATCATTCCTTGAAGCCATGCGGAATTATTATTATTGTTCTTTAATATTTTCTGGTTTAACTTTCAAATTAAATGGAACATGACATGTATTTATTATTAATAAACCTGAAATATATATACAAATGGTTGTTTGTCATGTGTTTTGGGCCACAACATTTTAACAACAGTTGTTTTTGGTACATACTAATGGGTAATATCTTCTCCTTTTGTTATACAGAATAGACTAGATTATATAACATCGATATGTTAGGCCCATTAGTCTTATAACCTATTGTTTACCCTTTTTCATGGATTATAGTGTTCTCTTCCATTAACCAAAAGCCAATAAGTTAGCATTTGTCTGTCTCTCCCATATGGATGACTATTTAAACTCATGACCATTAACAATTTTTACTGAATACTTCATTTGTTCCAGATTTGTGCTCTCCTTTTTTTTCCTTTCTTCATAGAAAGTTCTTGTTCTTATCATTTTAGCTCATTAATATTATGTAAATATTTACATACCAACATCGATTCATCAACAATATGCTCCAATCCAACAAGTTTCGTTCCCCAATTTAGAGCCTCCAATGTTATTTTCTTACTCAAAATTTAATGTAATATTTTCAAAATCCAGTTATTGTATCGTATCGGGCTCCGCTTGATTGTATCATGACTAACCATTGATTATTAATCTGTCTTTTTCCTTTGTTGTCTTAATCAATTTAGTTCATTGTCATTGACCCTTCTATTATTCTTTTGACTTTATCAGAAACATGAAACAATTTGATACGGTAGCTGACGATCATGAAAATACAAGAAAATGGCAAGCCATAGTCATGGTGTCAAATATTTCACCTCAAATAGAAAAAATAATGCTATTTATCAATATTATGTTTTTGTTGATGAAAATGTTAGCTGTTGTCTTTTAACTTGCAAACATGTTTGTTGTTGTCTGTTGGTCTTATCTATTATATTCTTAATTTAAATACACATTTTCCAAGAACAAGGTAATAACTTCCAAAGATCCATACGATTGGTAATCTACAAAACAAAACAATAGTAAATCTTTCTTTTGGGAAATGAACCCAATGGTTTAGAGTGCACGGAAAGTTGCACAATGGTTTCAAAAAAATTAAAGCACAATGATATCTAAATTAAATTAGAGTAAATTATAAACCATGTCAACACTATCATATAAAGACATCTATTAATCTCTGTTTTTTTTTCGCAGCGAACCGTATTTGACATTGATATTGGACATGATTGAAACAAAAAAAATTAAAATAACAGTAAATTAGCGTGAAAAATAAGTAGCTATGAAGATGGTGAGATCAA
Source organism: Oldenlandia corymbosa var. corymbosa (assembly GCA_949775105.1). Taxonomy (NCBI): domain Eukaryota; kingdom Viridiplantae; phylum Streptophyta; class Magnoliopsida; order Gentianales; family Rubiaceae; genus Oldenlandia; species Oldenlandia corymbosa. Next base: position 8,326,031 of record OX459123.1, read on the forward strand.
AATGGCCAGAGGTTGAAGAAGTATTTGAAAACAGTTCAAAACAAAAGCTCAATGGACGACTTTAATCATTGTATAGAAGACTGTGAACTGTCTGAGTTGCAGGCAGTAGGGGAAGAATTCACTTGGGGCGGTACACAGCAGCAAGGGTGGGTAAGCAAAAAATTGGATCGAATTTTGTTCTCTGCTGAATAGATTGAATTCTTTTCGGTTGCATCTGTCCATTATTGGAATAAGACACCCTCGGATCACTGTCCAATGTTGCATATTTTTAGTCCAGAAATGGAAGGAAGACCAAAGGTTTTTCATTTTCAACATGTGATTTTGAAGACCTGATTTTTTAGAAATTATCTCAAGTAATTGTGGGTTACCAGTTGAAGGTTTTGGTATGATAGCTTTCTCAGTCAAGCTGCATCGATTGAAGGCAAAATTGAAAGAATGGAATAAACTTTCATTTGGAAATGTCTTCGAGAAGGTGGTAAATGCTGAAAATAAAGTTTATGCCTTGGAAATTCAATTTGATACATCCCAAGAAGTTGAAGACAGAATCAAGTTGCAAGAAGCAAAAGCTCACTTAATCCTTACATTAGAGGAGTGGGAGGATTTTTTTAGGCAAAAAATGAAATTGAAATGGCTCGAGAAGGGAACGCAAACACCACTTTTTCCATGCTTCATTGACAGAAAAGAAGGTACACCTAGGTATTCATAAAATTAAATCGTTGAATGGTACTTGACTGCAAGATCGAAAGAGTATAGAGGATGAAGGGGTGGAATATTTTAAGGGTTTGCTTATTCAGGAAGAAACCGAAAATTGTAGTGGAGCGCAAGGGTTGCTACAACACATTCCATCTATCTTCATTGAAGATGATCACGCCATTTTAACAGCACCGTTAGATCTTGATGAGTTTTGATCAGCGGTCTTTAATTTGGAATCCAAAACCACCCTAGGATCAGACGACTTTGATGGTGAATTTTATCGAAAATGGTGGGAAGTCATCGCAAGTGATTTATTAGCAGCTTGTCAAGAATTCATGCTAGGGATTCCCATTCCTAGGGCAATTTGCAGCACCCTCATTACTTTGATTCCAAAAATGACAACTGCTACAACCTTCTCAGATTTTCGACCGATAAGCTTATGTAATTTTTTTAACAAAATTTTCACTAAAATTTTGACTAAGAGATTGAAAAGGGTTTTCCACAGGTTAATATCGAATGAGCAATCAGCCTTCCTTTCAGGACAAAATATCACTGATAATGTACTGCTAGCTCAGGACATTTGTCATTTCTTGGATATAAAGCTTGTGTGTGATAATGTAATGCTTAAGGTTGACATGAAGAAAGCTTTCGATCGAGTTTCCTGGCAATATTTGGAGATGGTTCTATTGGCTTTTGGCTTCCCCAGGAGTTTTGTGAACTTGATACTAAACAATCTGAGAGGGAGTTGGTTTTCAGTTTTGGTGAATGGAAGTCTGGCTGGATTCTTTCAATCTTCTAGAGGAATAAAACTAGGCGATCACATGTCCCCATACTTGTTCATCCTTGTGTCCGAGGCAATGACGAGAAGGCTAAAATTTCTGTTGGCTGAAGGGAAGATAGCAAATTATGGTACACCAACAGGTTCTCTTCAAATTTCACATTTGTGCTTTGCCGATGATTTTGTTGTTTTCACAAGAGGCTTACAAAGGTCGCTTCGTGTTTTGAATGGCTTCTTTTGGGAGTAAGAAGCTACCTCAGGTCAGTCTATAAATAGGCAAAAAAAAACCTTTTTTTTGGTTTCTGATAAGTGCCAACCTAGCGACTTGAAATTATAAAAAGTACACTATGAATGGAGAGAGGCTCTTTTCCCTTAGGATAAAAGAAAAGGCGAGAATATTTTCAGTATTTGTTGGATGCAAAGGATAAAAGACTCTCAAATTGGAAAAATAAATTGCTATCTTCAGGTGGCCGATTATTGTTGATAAAGCATGTGTTGTCTGTCATTCCAATCTATACATTGGCTACCATTGATCCTCCAAAATCAGTTATGTTAGCTATGGAGGGCAAATGCCAAAAATTTCTACGGGGAGATACGGAGGAGTCTTCCAAAAGGCATTGGAGATCGTGGGTGAAGCTTGCTTTTTCGACTTGTGAAAATGGCCTAGGGCTACGGAGGGTTCTTGAAATTGTTGAAAGCTTTCTCGGTAAAGTTGTGGTGGAAACTAGAGACCCAAAGGGGCTTATGGAGTCTATTTCTTCATTCTTTAACTCCTTCAGCAAAACAAAAAACATCATGGGTGCGAGTAAGGAAGATAAGTACCAAAGCAGTGGGCACTCAAAAATATTGATACGAGATGGACGGAGCTCATTTTGGTTTTCAAATTGGTCACCGTTTGGTTTATTATGGGACCTTCCTGGTCATGATCTGCCTATTCCAAGCTTGACAGTTCGACAATTTTTTGAAAATAGGATGCAGCATGGACTTTTTCTGTATGATCATCTCTCAGATGATGTAGTTGATTTCTTGTTGGAAATGCTGAAGGACTTTAGCGCTGAAGAAGATGTTTTAATTTAGCACCCGAGTCGAAAAGAGACTTCACAGTTAAATCTGCATGTGAGGTCCTCAGGAAAAAGAATGTTGAGCATCCGATAATAGCTAAGGTTTGGCATAATTCTCTTCCAATCAAAATTTCTACATTTGTGTGGAAGTTATACAATAGTCTTATCCTTTTCTTGAGGTGATTAAAAATCTTGGCTTTCAAATTTTTTCGTCGATCTGCCCGTTTTGCAAGCTACATGATGATCGTATTCAACACATGTTCTACGAATGTACTCATTCAAAAACGGTGTGGAATGCTTTCTCTTCAAAGCTCTCATTACTACTATATCCGGCAGCTGGTTTATAGGCTTATGTCCAATCTTGGTGGTCAAAAGGAAGCTAACCTGAGCTTTCAAAACAATTGTCATGGTGGTACCTTCATTTATCCTGCGGGAGCTTTGGAAGGCATAAAATGAATTTTTTTTCAAAGGAATATTAGTTTCAACCAGCCGAGTAATATGCGCGGTGGAGGATCATGTGAGCTCTATGTTAAAAGTAAAGGATTTGAAGCCAATGTCGCGATTGGAGTCGGCAAAGTAGAAAGAACGCTTTGGTTGCCATATTGAGTTTAAGGGAGTCCGGACCGTCAAAATGGTGGGAGCCTCATGATCCGAATTATTTCATTCTAAATTCCGATGGATCAGCCCTTGGTGCCATGGGAAAATCTGGTTTTGGGTTTATAATACATGGCAGTGGAGGGTGCTTTGTGTACGGAGAAGCTTGCTTTTTGAACTTTGGTTTTAGTCTGTTTCCTGAAATCAAAGGAATCATACATGGGATCCGGAAATGTGAATTAGGTCTACATAGAGTTTCTATTCAGATAGATAGCAAACTTGTGGTTGACATTCTTCAAAAAGGTGGAAACAACCCTTGGTGGTTTCTACATGAATTAAAAGAAATAGAATTAACCATCAGGCGAAGGAGTTATAGGATCACTCATATCTATAGAGAAGCTAATTGTGTGGCTGATGGATTTTGAAAATTGACGTATTTCGGTATCACTACATTTTATACTTTGTTCGAATCCCTGTCTCAGAAGATTAAGGGTCTATTGATTTTGGATCAAAGGTCCTTTCCCCACATTCGGATAAAGTAGGTTAGATTTTGAGTAGATTGAATAAAAGAGATGATAGTACTAATATGCATCTCTTAATATATACACTGCCCTTTCTTTCCTGATATTATTGGGAATAAAATTAGGGAAGCTACAAACTCTAGGTAGGGGGTAACAATGTTCATCTTTGATCTATATCCTCTTAGTGCATTTTGCCTTTTTATTCATGTTTTTGTAGTTTTCCCTTTTCTTTTGGCAAAAAAAAAGAAAGTTACAAATAAGCATGACGGGAAGTTGGAAAAGAGAGTGCAATTATGAGATTGAGTAAAAAAGGGTATTTTCGGTAATGGATCATTTTTTCTTTTGCTCTGGATACTAACATCTGCCCTCGCAATATCGCCAAACTAATTGTTATTTAGGTGAGTACAAACAACTAATATTTAAATTTGTTGTTCTTGTTTGGCGGAATGTCAAGTATTAATTTTATTAGATGTAATCGGAGTGATTGCGGATTCCATTGTTTTCGAACAAGTTGATCCAGACAATGGAAATACACCCACATGGAAATTTATCTTGTTGATCAATGGTATAAATATTAAGAGTGAATTGCCCCAACGTTCACTAAATATGCGAAAGTCCGCGGTTTGGTTATTGGAAAATTTGAATACTGGGAAGGTCACTATATTTATGAATAGTGTTTGAAATTGGTCAGTCGGATAGTCAACTGCATTAGTCAATACTTTTCTGTTAGTAACTATTAATTATCTTTATCTTTATTTTTTTGTAATAATTTTTTACAAAATCTTCTAGACCAAAAATATTGAAAAAGGCATATACTGGATGAAGAACGACAACCTTTGTTGAGAGTAAATCGTCAAACACAAAATCTATGTGTCCAACTTCTAAATATTGTGGCAAAAAATTTGGTTCTTTTACTTGAACAACAGGAAAAACTTGAACATTGGACACTATATTCTCGGATTCCTCCTTAGGCACCTTTTGAATCACCTCCTCGATCACTTCCTTGGATGAGTTCTCAGTCACCTTTTCAATGGCCTTCTCAATCACTTTTTCGGTCATGTCTTTGTTCACCTCCTTAAGTAGTTTTTGTTTCTTTTGCAATGAACCAATTACACAAGAAAGTTGCATACCTATGTTTGCGATATCCTTCTTCATATCCTTATAATCTTGGCTCACTTGATCAAAAGTATCATCATAATTGCCATGGATGGGAACTCAAAACTCATACTCTCGATCATAATTTCTTTTCCGAGTATAATCATCATGATAATATTTTCTTTGACTCCTTCGATCTCTTGCATGACCAAAATCATCAACTTGGTCTTGGCTATAAAAATTCTGAAATATCTTTCCACAACAGCAAGATCAATTTAAACAAAACCTTACTTTAGAGCTGACTTGTGTAACCTAGTTTGATCAAAATTGAACCCACTTGCGTGCAGCCCAAACCAAAACAACTAACACCTTTCTGGCTTGCTTGATACGGCCAAGCTTTAATCAATTAACTTGATTAATTAAATTAATCAACACGCAGCACCTACTCAAATAGGTCACCAATTGAACCAAAAGTTGTGGCAAAAAAAACAAACAACAATGTACACGACAACCAAACATACTCCTCAATATAAATTTGTTTTCCCATTTTGTTGCTCTTTCAACAATTAAAGACACAACTGCAAGTTCCTTTAAACATATAACTGTAGCGGTATAAAATAAAACCAAATTACTAATCAATCAACTATTATTAACTTGATCAATTATTACTCGACCGCCAAAACCCCAAACACCCAACACTAAATTTTTTTTCCCTTTCAGTTGTGCGACTACGGCAATAAATCTACAGCACCCGCAATTTTTCTTTTCTCTACCTTCTGCCGCTAATAATCTTCAACAACAATAATAATTCCAAAAACAACTTCAAAACTAAAAAATTGAACAAGAAAAAACCTAAACTCTGAGGCCAATTGATATGAATTTTTCGATCCAACAGAGCACGACTCTAGGGATAACTCGCCAAGACAACCAATGACTCCAGGGATGTTTTGATTCAAGCATGAATTGAATGGCAAATAATAAAATATGGTAAACAAGAAGATGGAAGAAGTGTTTTCGGAACGAATCTTATTAGAATGTGTCAATCAAATTTCCACCTCGCGATAAAAATACATTGATTTGTTCCAAGAGCATATCGAACTCAGTATCCAAGTTGAAAAATACCAAATCTCGAATGTGGGTAGCTGCGCAGTTTACAAGAAACTAAATTCTAAGTTTATGTACATAAAAGTTAATCCCCAAGATTAACCAAAAAGAACTTGACTCTTTCTTATCAATTATCAATCAAAATTCATCATCGTCTCTTCCTAAAAATTTCGGCCAACCACCCCTATTTATAGAAATACACCGGGTCTTTACAAAGCAAAAGGCAAATTTAAGAAAAGTTTAATTGAATTTGGAAAATAATAAAATAACTAAAGTTTCATCATACTATGAAAGCAAATAAAAGGGTAATCATATTACAAGTGAAATTCTTGTGATTAGAATTACCAATAATAAGTAAAAACCTTGCAGCAAAAATTACCATAAACATTATAAAAGTGACTAGGGTTTTAGGGAGGTCTTAAACCCTGTAAATCCACATCACTTTAATATATCTTGAGCAAACTTTTTCGCTCTCAACTCGACATGGTGCTTCTTGTTTCTTTTGTCCAAAATAAAATCTATAAAAGTGAGGAAAACATCCCCAATGGTGTAAAACGTATTCAGGCCCTTGGGATACTTGTTGTGGTTAGTTTTGATCATCGAGTGATGGACAACTATGTCAAGTATCCATAAGGCCAACAGCCCTCCAGCAATTGCCACTGGAGATGGCACTTTATAACATTATAATCTGCCTAATATCCTGGGTAGACCTACCTTGTTGCGTACCATGATAAAACTCCATTTATCAAGAACTTCAAAAAACATAGAACAACACCAGCAATTGTGGTTGATGTCTTGAGTTTCTCCTGATTGGCAATCATAACACCACATGTCGCCTTCATTCCTAATCAAATGGGAAGAAACCCCAAAAAACCAGACGCTCCAATCCATCCAATATAGGCTCACCTTGAATACGTGAAGAGATTCGTCTTGCAACAAAAAGAGATAATCTCGCGCAATGACTTTAACTTCCTTCATTCTCTTTTTCAAAGGGGAATTCTCATATTTTAGTCTAACAACATTCTCCTGAGTTTTGGATTTCAATTTCTTCATTTATTTTTCCAAATGAGAATTCTAGGCTTTCAGTCGAAGAACATCCTCCTTGAGGGTGTTGCAATGTGATTCGAGAGGGGAAATATGATTTGCAAAGGTTCCAGCTTTCAATATAACTATGCAAATCTGATTCATTAAAAGAACATATTATATAATGATACCAAGATTATTCCAGTTTTTGTTCTTTATTGAGTGAAATAGTAGGAGTTGGAAAGTATCCTAGGAGAATGGAATCATTTTTGAAGATCTAATAAAAATTACAAACAAATATTTAAGTCAAAAGAGTCGAGGTCCAAAACACCACGTGTTACATACAAGTTTTCTAATCTCTACAATGTCTCAAATTGTATCATAAAATAATGTCAATGATTAATCATTAGAAGAGGACATATGATCATGAATGGCTGTTAATGTTTAAGGGAGATTAGTAGAAAGAGATAGGCTTTAAGGATTTTTTTTTTTAAACAAAAACAAAAAAACAAAAAAGTGTCAAAGTTAAAAAAAAAAGTCAAATAAAATAAAATAAATCAAGATTCATTAATAATATAACTCAAAAGCAAGTCATTCTCATTGACGTTCCTCTCGTGATATACAATTGGTTATTCTAATCTAGAAGATTTTGGATAAAATGTTGTGGCAAACTAAATATGAATGGTAACATTTATTCAAAATGGATATATATGATTTGAAAGTTATGACATAGTGTAATTTTCTTTCTTTTACCTGGATATTCAGAATACTCTTGTTAATACTTAAGGAAATTGACATTTATGTAAAGGATTTAGTGATATCCTCTTGTTAGCCCTGCATAATGTGCAGCATATATGAGTAAAGTTAGATAAAAGAAAATGCTAGCTTACTGTTATGTATAATATATATCTCTAAAACATCTTAGATTATCCAAAACCATGAGTGATCAATCTTAATTACTAGTAATTTAAATCAATGGCCATCAATAAACTTATGAGTTTAGTAAAAAATCAAAGTTCCTTGAAATCGTAAAGTTCACATCATCAATATATAGATTACTGTTGCTTGACCACTAAAAGAAATACAAGCGAGAATAAGAAAAAAAAAATAATTCGATGATTCTAAGAAGAGTTTTGGAATAGTTAGGCACCATATCAGTTTATATTTTATTGAAGGACTATTTTAACTATTTCTTTTAGATAACTAAACCCAAAGATATCTAAGTTGAAGAACCACCAACTTATGAACATAGTCTAACGAAATAAATAACATGTATTAATTATAATTCAAGGACAAGTGCTACATAATACAAACCCGTAATCTAAAGAGTTGAAATAAGGTTGGTAAAGTTTTTATAGCTATCCAAAATGAAAAGTATGTTTCGTGATTTTTTAAATTTCATAATATTCTAACACGTAATCAAGAACCAGGGAAATGTATTACGTTTTGCCATAATAGTTGGGAAATAACGATTAAAGTACTTCATTTTTTAACGTGCATAAATTAAAAAGGATAAAGATAATGAATTCACGAAAAATTAATGACTAACGGAATAACCAATTTCAAGCATTGTTCATAGGTATAGTGACCTTCGCATGAATTAAATTTTAGCAGTGACCAAACTGCAGGCTTTCATATAATTTATTGACCATTAAGGGAGTTCACCCAAATATCAATTCGTTTAATCTTCTTTTACTTTATTATAAATTCATGATGTCCTATTCTCTTGTATTGGTGTGCAACTGGAACAAGAGCTGATAAAGTTTTTAGTTATTATATCCAGGAAATCATAATATCGTATTATCAGGTGTGTAGCTAAACCTCAATGAAAACTCTGCACTTACAATCAATCATGGCCCTCTTGAAGTGAACAATCTCCAAACCTGGTTTGTTACTACCACATCAATACTTTCTCCTCACATGTGCTTATCTCTGTGTCTAGTATTATTACTTTACCATTGTTATTTTCTTATCATATCATTTTCCTTCAATTCATAGGGTTCAACAATCAATTAAAACAATATAAACATGCATTGCAAACAAGGATTTCTCAATAAAAAAAAATGACTGGTAACATTTTCATGTTCATAAAACAAGACGTTCTACAGAATTGGCTGACTTAGCTATTCATGGATTAAAAGCTAAGGTTGATTGTCTATGCTAATTTTCTAAATATTCATTTCCTTTTTCCTCATCTTGTTCTTCTTAATATACAAACAAAAATTCAGTATATAAAGAAATATGACCTTACGTGATTTTGACCAAGATATTAGTACATAGCTTGGCGAAAGTGCAACGAGTTTGTGATTAATTGACTGTAATGAAAATTACTAGTCCATCATTTGTACTCTTGAACAACCTCCAATCCCAAGATGAGATGAAAAAGTTGTTAAATTTTTCGTCCCGTACTTACATTTTTTGCATTTATTTCTAGTGTTGACTTTCTATTGACGTTCTTTTGTCATGGGTGGATTTAATATAAATTTAACTGATGCCACTGCTAGTATCCATAATTTTTATATATGGTTCTCTTGCTGAGAAAATTCTTGGCAAAACTATCATAGGCCTAGTCAGAATAAGTGAAGTGGTACTCAATGTCTTAACACGTAGACACTAAATTTTGATTAATATAGTTGATATACATCTCTAAAATAATATTTTTCCTTTTTTATACTATATAGATTAAACATTTTGTGTATTTATGTTAGTATGAAAAGGTTTTGGAATGGGAGAAAGTACATAAGCTATAAGGTGAAAAGTTATTTTCTATTAGGCTAAAAATTTCCACTATCAAATCTGTAAACGATGTTGTTGTGTATATGATTATCTATTTGGTAAATCTGAATACCAATGAAAAACCATCTGAAGCATTTCATCATATCCCTCATGTTGTTTCTGCTCAACCAATCAAGTGACCTTTGGATATGAACTTTCCGATCATATTTGGTACAGAAAGCTATGTTTTCTCATATAATACATCCTATCTGGAAGTCAAGTAATGGTATCTTGAGATAATAACTATATTTTACTAGCTAGGTTGTACTCCATTGGAAGGGGATGCACAAAGATTATGGATAACTTCCTCCATTAACTCTAACCCTCCCTTACACAGAGACATCAATGGACTACATTACCATTTTAGCATAACTTTGTCTTTTGTTGACTTGGTTGCTCTAAATTCATCTTCCACCAAAATGAGAAATAGAGACAAATAATGGACACTACATATGTAGAAAGTGAACTATGAATTGTCCAATTTTAATAGTCATAATGAAGGCACATCGATTTGGATCTTATTTTGTAACCAAAAAATGAATCTCTTAACTTGACCCACTATGCAAGAGTAAGGAGAAGTCTAAGATTCCCACATAGCCATATTTTCACCTCTAAAAAATAAAGGGAGTGACAACTATTCTATTAAAGTTGTAACGATATTGATAAATATATTAATAAAGTAGCCATGAATATAGATTATTCTACACAACATAGTGATTACATTCCGCCGTTCTTTTGAAAAGCCAATTCCACGATCTGAACGCACACATTGGAACATTGGAAAACTAACAAATTTAGACCACATGTAAAATATTTTTCTCATTGGTTATTTATTGTCTTCCATTGTTCCTGTAGAGATTATATGTCAATTTAGTTTGTCCCACATTAGTGCTTGGAGGGGATGGAAGCCACCTTATAAGTAAGACTAACTTAGGAATTATTGGCTTAAGCTTTTGTATTCAAGTTAGGCCTCTTCTACTTATTAGGTTTCCATCTGGATGTTGTCGCTTAATGCTTCATCTTGACCGTTTTCCCAACGAATCTACGAATTAAGTCAATCATCAGTAAATGAATATCATTATAATTGTTCATCTGTTGATTACTCTACCAACAATGTTGTTAGTTTCGAACTATGTAATTTCAAAGTCAGCAACAAAAGGGTGGCGATAACTCTTAATTTTGCCACTTGAACCTTCGAATGTAAAGACTAAACTGTAACACTAAATTACCTTAATCAATTAATTTCATAAAAATCAAAATTGAAAGATGGAACAAAATATTTTTAGACTAAACAATGAGATCTGGTGACAATAAAGTGTCGACTTATGATGTTAACAACCAAAAAAAGGGTATGCGGGCATCTGATAGTTTTCTATATTGTTATGATAGAAGTGATCCATAGGAATAAGCAGTTTCAAATGATCACCATTCATTTTCATAGCTGGGGGGCATTATAGATTAATACGTAGACCTTTTGCAGTCTATGGTTCCATTGTTTTGCACTCAAATGTATTGTTCTGTCTTCAAGTTTGGATTTGTTCAAATGAATTAATTGAACTGATTCAATATTTAAAGTTTATGAGTTTTCTCATTTAAATGAGTTAATAGTGTTGCAAATTCTCTGGGGAAAAAGAGAGCGAGAAGTATAATAATGGAATACAATAACTTTTCTGAGCTACCTTCTGAAAAAAGGCCTTTTGTATCTTGATTAGGGGTCTTTTCCATATTTAAGGGTAAGAAAGTAAAACATTTAATAGAAAGATTTTTTGTAAAATTTTTATTTTGATTGCATTAGAGCTGTTAGGGGTTTTCAGTAAAATTTTTGTAAAATAGTTCTTAGTTACATATATTTTTCCGTCATAAAGAAACAGAACTACTGGGGGATTTATAACTAAGCTTTGTAAGGTAGTTCTTACTTTAGTTGCTAGAACTATCGTGTGATTATGAGAGAAATTTTTGTGAGACAGTTCTTCTTTTTGGATAAGTTTTAAGTAATGCCTTCTGTAATCTTCCTTTTAATTTAATAAAATCGATAACTGAATTACTAAAATTGTCAATTAAAGAGTTGAAAGAGAATAAATGATGCAGCTAGCAGAAGGCTCCAGATTTGAATTGAAACCAATCGAACAAAAACGTTAAATCAAATCGTTGAAATCTAGTGGTTTGGTGCAAGGATACCTAGAAATCAACCTTCCTAAATTTTCGTTGATTTGACGTATGAAAAACCGCGATGTAACACATCCAAAAATCCACCAACTAATGAACCAGGAAATTTCACAAAGAGATGCACTCTCAAATTTTTTATAAAATCAACAGTCGGTTACAATGATGGGCGACAATGCCAATAAATAGGAAAATAACGTAAAGAAACCCTAATCCTACTAATATGAAATTACTAAAATAACCTTACAATAAACCCTAATTCATTTATTTTCCACATCCTTTAATAAATGTTTTATATTAATCTACGGAGAGAATATATTGATGGATGAAGTAAACTTTTATGGATATATTGTCCTTGTAAATGAGTTCTTTTATTTATCTTTCATAAATAGAAAAAATGCGAGCTTGAGTTCTATAGGAGGTGAACTTGACAAGATAATTAGTGACCTCTGAAAGATTATCTATACAATCTTATGAATGACTTGATTGATAGGTTATATAATTGAAGCTTTGGAGTTGTTTTCACTCAAAAGATCATAACTCTTGAACATGTGTTTGATGATTTTAGCTGCCACTCAAGTAGAGCTGGTTAGCTACTATCAAGACTGCAACTGTTGTGTATCAGTAGATCATGGAGCATTTGAATTTCATGTCTTGAAAAACTAATAAATAATATTTACTATTCCATCCAAACTGCCACGATACAGGTGAATGTACTTGAAGAACAACTCATGAATTTAAAGGTCCAGTTTTGTGAGTTGAGTGCATGTCTAGAAACATTGGAGGAAAAACAAAATTAGATCATAGGATACGTTTTCCTTATTGGTCGTTTCTTTCTTTTTTTTCATTATAACTATCAATACAATTTTTTTTAATGTTTATTAGTTTTCGTTCCTTTTCTTCCATGGTTTATTTTTCTTTTAGTTTTTCCCCTTTTTTTTCCTCTTTTGTACTTCAGGAATAATATTCGTTCTTTCATTATTATGTTCACACTTCTTAAAACTTGGCATAATACGGTTCAACGCCTGCGGAGCTTGTGGTTGCACTAGTTATTTATTATTATGTAAATTTGAATGTTCGAAAAACTATTTTTGATGATTATAAACTCTTTAAATTTCTCGATATATTTCTTCTTCTTTTATTTTTTTTTGAATTGAATGGTTTTATTAATAAGAATTTAAAAAATTCTATAAATGCAAAAGAATATAAAAGAATTTGTATCGAGAATCTAAGAATATATGATTTTCAAAACAAGAATTTTGTCAATTTTCTCCTTTTTTTTAATTCTTTTTCAAGCATTTGCCTCAAACACTTTTTGCCTCTCTTCATCACACCACTATTGAGATAACTATCTAATCATTATTTTCCAATTCATCTTTAACTTTTTGTTTTAGAATTTAATTTTTAAATTTGAGATTTTCTATTCTTTGTGTTTTTTTTATATAGAAATTTGATTATATATTTTACTCATTTTACGAGTGTATTTTTTTTTTCTTTGAGGTTCAAAACTAAAACAATATGTATCACCTTCATTGAAATTCAGAAATGATCTATTTTAACTGATACAATTTTATACGTCAATAAATGTTGTAATTTAGGATTATATTTTTATTTGTTGATAAATTTTTTTGAATATTTTATTTTTCCATATAGTGTAATGAACAAGAAAGTGACTGATATTAGTTTACTTTTTTTTTTTTTATATATAGTTTATCCGATGTCCTTATATTTTCTGTACACGCAAAATGCATCTAACTCATTTCGTAATTATGAAATTAAATTTTAGTTTAATTATAGTTGCCGTCACCGCAACAAATTTTTATGAAATTTTAACCACCATAAAACAAAATTCTAACACTTGTTTTTTTTTTAAAAAAAATCAAAATGATAAACGAACATAATATTATACTTCTAATGATATATTTATTCTCTTAATTTTTGGGAAAAAAATAGATTTATGGGGTGTATTCATCCACAAATAATAAATGAGCGAATTCACCGCCACTTAAGTAATTCCTTCCACCCCCTGGCGGATTCAGACAACTTCGCTCTCGACCCGTTTTGGCTATGGAGACTTCCGTCTCAAAACCATCGGTTCCCGCCACCATTGAAGAACCTCATCTTGACCTCTACACCATTCCCAGCTACTCCAGTAAGTGTGTCTTTTCTCTCTCACACAGTCACACACTGTCACTCGGCCCACCTGTTTGTTTTCCCTGGTTCTCGAAACTAATTCTTTTTGTTTTGCGTCTCTCTTTCTTTCTTTCTTCTTCGTCTTCTTAGGTTGGTTTCAATGGGGCAACATTCACGAAATCGAGAGGATATCGCTCCGGGAATTCTTCGACGGAACTTCCATCACGAGGACGCCCCGAATTTACAAAGAGTACAGAGATTTCATCATCTGCAGGTACCGGGAAGACCCTTCCCGGAAACTGACCTTCACCGACATCCGGAAGTCGCTGGTGGGTGACGTCAGCACCCTCCACAAGGTCTTCACCTTCCTGGAGAAGTGGGGGCTCATCAACTTCGACGGAGGTCACCGGAAAACGGCGTCGTCTGAGGAGGAGGATAGACGAGTTAGGGTTGAGGAAGGGGCACCGCATGGTGTGAAGGTTGTGCTGGGTCCTAATCAGACTAAGATAGCCACACCGCCGCCGCCTCCTCTTCCTCTACCGCGAGGGAGCGGGTCCAAATTTGCGGCGTTTGCGTCGTATTCGGATGTTTATGGGGAGAAGCCGGAAAAGGATTTGCGCGCCTGTTGGAGTTGTAAAAAGCGGTGCGATTCAGGGCTCTACCAACACCCTAAGGTACATTCAAGGCTGAATTTGAATTTGAAGCATGTATATTTTAAGCATTCGTGTAATTTAACTCTTAATTGGTGAATTCATTGATTGATGGAAATTATACAATTTGTTATCATTTCGGGGTTTTTTTTTCACTTTTAGTTTATTTGCATTTTTCTGCATGTTTACAAGATTTCATGTGAAACTTGTCTGAAACGATGTCGTGATCCAAGTTGGTTTGTTAACTAATAGGGAGCTCAAATGTTGTAATTTTAGAAACCGCTTGATTATGAGCTTTTCTTATTCTCAGTTCAACTTCTTCATATTCGGGGGAGAACTTGTTGCTGAGGCTGAGAGTTTTTTCAGCACACGATTATTTTTCTCTCCACTCTGTTACTTTGCCTGCTGTACTTGTTCTAATGCTTTTGCTACTTCCTTTACCCACCTCTGGTTCCTCTTTCCCTCTCTGCCAAAAAGGAAAGAGATAATCATATGTCTTTCTCTTGTGTTTCTTCTTTCCTATATGATCTGTCAAAAATTTTTGAAACACCCAAAATATGTGAAAAATAAATTGCATTCCTTGTTTACGCGAAAATAAAATTGCATTCTTTGTGAATAAAAGAGGGACTTTGACATGAATCTGGTTTTCCCATTACCAAGATGGCACTGGGTCTTGACATTTTTATGTAACAAAGTTTCCTGCTCTTTTTAGAAGAGGGGAGAAAACCAGCTCTCTCGTAAGTATGGAAAACGATGTGATTTGATTAAACACTTGGGGACTTTTGACTCCAGCTGTTCTACCAGGCAATATCTTTGCACGACTTGTTTATTGTTGCTTACTACTGTGTTTGTTCCTATTTAATATTTGTGTACAAAATATTCTTACTACTGGAAAGCAAAATTCAAAGGGGGATGAGATATGTCAGAGGAATTTGGGGATTTGGTGACTTCCAAATGTGAGAAGTGGTAAACAAGTGGTGATTGTGGAAGTGAGAATAAGATTGCTACAAGGCCATTTAAGCACCACTGTAATTTGATGTATATAAATTGAGAGATATAACCCAATAATGTTGTCCACTGATGTTTTTTTGTGCTTATAGACTTATAGTTATCCTAGACGTAATTATACCTCTACCATTGTAGTATAGGCTGTCAATAGAGAAGAAAAAGGGCCTAAACTGGAGGAACCAAACAAATTTTATATGTTTATCATATTTTAAGGTCTAAATGGCATGTTTATGTCAGTCAGAAATCTTGCTTGTGTTTGGCATAGCTGCCAGTAAAATCTTTGGTGAGGCATGAGGGTAATATTTTTTGGACGATCTAGCAGATACAAAGCTAACCTATATGCTAAAAGCTCTTTGTTTTGCTCTCTTCGTAGAATAGGAGTGTGCCAACTAATGTTTCTTCATGCAAAAGAGAATTTCTGCATAATCATTTGCCAGACTGGAGTTCTATTGTCAGTTCTCAGTCCTTTTAGTAAATTGTGTATGTATCTTTGTTGCTAATACTGCAAGAAAAACGATTTCAGCCTCTCATCTTGACTGTTTTCATGGCAAGAGAAGTAGTTGATGTGTTCTACTTTGATCTTATCATATCAGGAATGGAGCTTTATCCTCTGTAAGGCATGCTTTGAGAATGGTGATTACGGGAGGAAATCTGTTTATGATTTCAAGTTCATTGATGACAAGAATGAAAAAGGGGGGTGGACAGAAGCTGAAACTTTACTTTTGTTGGAATCTGTTTTGAAGCACGGAGATGACTGGGAGCTTGTTGCTCAAAATGTGAAAACAAAGACCAAGCTGGATTGCATATCAAAGCTCCTTCAGCTACCTTTTGGCAATCTTATGTTGGGTTCTGGTGTAAGCAAAAGTAACTTTTGGGAGATGAAATCTGGTAATAACAACATTGGACATACAACAACAGCTGCTTCTAAGATTGAAGAATCTTGCTATGGGGAAGATAAGCAGAAAGAGCTCAAGAAGGATGGACAGCAGAACATAGCTGGTGAAGACCAAGGCCCCCCACAAAAGAGATTGTGCAGTATGCCTGAGTTGGATGCAAGCAGTTATTTGATGAAACAGGTGAAAACTCTATAATTTCTTAATTGGCCATAACTTATTTTTGTGAACACTAGTGCTACCAGTGTTTTGTTCTTATACTTTAAGTGATATGTTTTCTGCTATTTGCCTGTTTTTCTAAATTGTGGAAGTGGAAGTGGAACAGGACACTGAGACCAGTCTTATAAAGATTATATTCTGCAACTTTTAATAAGGTGTGCAGTTTTGAAATTAGACTCTGTAGGACAGATGGAGTTGTTTTGTATTTATATGAATGTTATTAAGCAAAAAAAAAAAAAAAAAAAACAATTAGGAGTATATGAATGTCATAGTGACATCTCTTCAGCTTTTGGTCTAAAAAAATTCAGCCAAAACCAGCAATGATTTTTCAGGAAAATAGTTTGCGCTGTCAATTTTACTTTTAAGACCCATGGAATGGTTATTAGATTTTCTTAAGTTCTAGCCAACTTTAGGGAGCTTCTAAGTTTTTGGATATTTAGAGAGAGTTTATATGATTGAAACAGTAAAGAAACCAGTGCCAAATGATAGAAGTGGTAAAAGAACTAAGTACTTAACTAGTTTAACATGAAGATTTGATGGAGAAAAGTGCAGAATCTGGACACTTTCTCCCCTAAATCAACCAGCCCTATAGCGCAAAACTTCAAATACATTTCTCCTTAGAATAACTAAGAACCTAATATTTATAATGCTAGAAATCTGTTACTAATAAAATTACCTACCCTACACAACTACAAGGATAATATCCTTTGAAAATAAACATGTTGATAACCACTCCTCCACTTGGTCCACTCTTGGAAATCTAGTTCCTATTGGTATGCAATTTGGATGATTGATGTCTTTGTTTGTGGGGGGTTTTGATGGTGGGAAGAGTAACACTGTTGTTTTGATGGGGAAAAGAAATTTGGAGTTGGAATTCAGTATCTTGAACTTCTCATGGGCTGCGATCTGCAATTTGTCTTTGACGCAGGACAAAAACCTGGTGGTTAAGAAATCAGAATTTAAGCTGATTAAAGAGTAGTATGCAGCGGAAACTAAAAGAATCTGTAGGAAAACAAGCTTAGAAATTGCAAGAAAACAGGAATTAAGGGTAGGAAAGGAAGAAGAGAAGAAAACCTAAGAATCACTCTTAGGGCCCTTTGGCGTCACACCGCAGGAATCCTAGGCATCACATCAAGGATTTAGTTGAGTCACACAACTATTGCAAAGCAAAGCTTATTGCAGGAATTTTTATTAATCAACGTCTCTCCAAAAAATCTCATCATATGAGGTACATATAAATAGGCCTAAAACTTAACCTAAACCAAAGACAACTAGGATTCTCACCTAATTTCCTTTTTATTCCAAGAAATTCCTGCAGCATAGCTAATATACTAAAATACCCTTTCCTAAATATTAGTACTGAAATAAATAATTAAATTACTGCTTAATAAAGGATTAACTTAACCAAAGTCCCAACACTTTGGCTCCTTCCTTGGATCATGATGATCCTGGGCATAAATATGGAAGAACCTACTGATAGGGTTCTTCTACCATTCCTTGTCCCCATCAGTCTTACTTTTCACGAAATGGATTTACTGTTCATAACGAAACTGAAGCTCACTTAAAAGTTTAATTAAATCTGGAAAGCATTTTTCTTGCTTCAATTGAAAAATACTTCAATTTTATACACATGCTAGAAATGTCCTAGTTCCACTCAAATTATGTCCCAGACCCTGTGCAACAAAAAGTTTAATGCACCAGGCTCCCTGCTTTTTATCTTCTGCTATGATCTTTATCCTTTTCCCTTGCTTTATGAAGCATGTATATGTACTAAACACCGTATAATATTATGGATATGTGTTTTCATCTGATTAAGCCTGCGACCACATGTTGCTACTAATTCACAAATCTAGGAATTCTTGGACAACATTTGGAAATTGTAGCAAGGATCACATCTAAGGGTGAGTTGCACCGCACAACCCAAAAAAGAAAAAAAGAAAATTGTTGCCTGGAGAACACTCTATTGACTTATTAATATTGATTCATTGCTTGTTAAACTTGAGTTTCTTCAAATAATAATTTGAAAATATAACGTCATCTTTATTGTCCTCGAAAAGACTAAAATACATAATAAAATAGTAAACATTCAATAGTAGCTTATTCCCGGAGTCAGCTATGAGGACCTTAAACGCCTATGTGTCTTTCATTAAGTTCAAATAAATCCGTCATTTTTAATCTCCTATTTCCAACTATTGTTAGGTTTCCCTTTGCTTATGGTTACGTATTTATCTACTCATGCGTCTGAATACATATTTTTCGAGAAACAGCTCGATTTGTTCAATAAAATACTCAAGAATGTAGTCACTCACCTTAAATCCAAGGGCTATTTGTGTTATTTAAGGAGCGCTGATACTGGTTTAAGGTGTGCATGGAGATCTTTCGGATTATCCTAACTTTGTTGCCTATATCGCAAGTAGTGTTCTTCTGTATTTGCAAGGTTCACTTATAGGTCGTGAGTACTCTATTGATTATTGTAGATAGGAAGCAACAAAAGAGTTGGAAGCATGAAGAACTAACTGAAACAATTCAAAATTATGTAGACAAAAGCTCAAACTTTGAAAATAAGAGGCAATTGATCAAGCATTTGTTTTGGTGGAAAATATATTATCATGCTTCATGAGTGATACTCTGGAATTTTGTTAGGTGGCACGTCTTTCTGCAACTGTTGGGCAATCTGTCACTGCTTCTGCTGCAGATGCTGCAGTGGCAGAGCTTTGTTATGAAAACCGTTGTTCGAGGGTTATATTTGATGATGACAATTTGGTTGATGAGTCCAAGTTACCTGCTCCAAGTAATGAAGAAGAGAGGTATATATCTCTTCCACGCCTGCACTTATTCCTCTCTACCACTAAATATTTTGTTACTGGAAAGTAAAAGTAGGCTTGTATTTATACTCTTTCAGATTCGATGCTGAAAATGCCAATAGGGAAAGGGAGCCTGCCATCTCAGGTAACTGTGTGCAAAAAGATACATTCTTAGTTGTTCTTCCTGCTCTTGTTAAGGTTTCTGTGAGCACTCTCGAAATCTTTGCAGTTAGGATAAATGAAACAGATTAACATTGAGCATATTTAGAAGCTTATTGTTGACAGTGTCGATAAGCAAAATGTTTCTCCTAGTTATGTTGCACAAATTATCCCATTTTTCTTACCTGTTGAGATTTTGGCTTACAGAGCTTCAGGAAACAACATTGCCAAAGAATGTTATACCTTTAACTTTGCGAATGAGGGCAGCAACTGCAACTTCTCTTGGAGTGGCAGCTTCCCATGCCAAGTTATTGGCTGATCAGGAGGAGAGAGAGATTGAAAACTTAATGGCCACTCTCATTGAAACGCAGGTAAGGATAGCTCTGGCTTATGCTAATATTCTTAGTTTAACTACTAAAGTTGAAATCTGGATAAAAAGTGACACAAGTCGAGGCTACAACTTGTTTCCTTTTTTTTTTTCTTCCATTCATTTCTTTTTCGTCTGCGGTTTCATATATATAATTGAACCTTATCTTATGAATGTATTACCGTTGATGATTAGGCTTGTGTTTGATGATGAAATACCATATTGAATGCAGTTGAAAAAATTAAAGCGCAAGGCAAAATTTTTGGAAAATCTGGAGGTGATTATGGAGAATCAACATGACCGGTTAGAGGATATTGAAGAGGATATGGTAGAAGAGAGAATGAATGTACTCCAACAGATTTTCAGTTCTGGGATCCCTAGATGGAAGGATCAAACCTATGTAAAATCTCATAATGGCAATGTAATTTAGTTTTAGATTGGTGCCTTTTTGAATACTTACTGTAGGTGATAAGCAAAAAAGATCATGTCTTACATCTTGTTGCCTCCAGATGCATATGTATCAATTTTTGATATTCGATTTTCTCCCCCTTTATGCAATCAGTCTTTTGCTGTTGTTTTAACCAAATACTGGTCTTTTTGTTTGGAATTTACGTTATACTAATTAGGTAGGTATAGAACTTGGCTAGTTGGCTTGATAATGTAGATTCTAAAAGGATCCAGTAATTTTATGTTGGTTTGAATTGAAGATATCGTAAAAAAGAAAACATTTGTCTTGTGTAAATTTGATATTTGTTCTTAAATGTCTGTTTTGTAACGCTTATAAGATTGTTTCTTTGAAAATGGTTGACCTCGAGAGACATCCCCCGTTTTACTTTAGTTTCTGGGGCTATTATATAGCTTCATTGGGAAGACTGAAATGGTCCATTATTGCCCTTGCGAGGGATGATAATTTGAACATTTTGCTTCGTTGTAGCTGTATTTCAAAAAAAAAAACCTGGAGATGTTGCCGATCGATCGGATGCAGCACTAGAGCAACCTGATGATGATCAAATCAGCATCTGTCTTTGCTGGTCCAACGACCACAGAACGAGCCTGTCCCCGCTACCAAAAAAGTGAAGAATAGAGATAATTTGTCTGAAAATCTACTTGGTTTATTCTCTTTTAAAGCTGTTGTTTTAAGTTAACAGCAGGAAGGGAAATCCAAAGCACGAGCTAGGGAACAAATTAAAGTGAATGATGAAGATGTAGTCCATGAAATCAAGAATGGAATTGGATCTGTATATTTTCTGGATAGGGTTCAATATCAGATGAAGGTTGTCATGGAATTCACTGTTGTGGCTAGCCCTGTTGGCGGTCTTGTTTGGTATAATGCATTAGTGAACCGATTGATGACAATTTGGCAACCCAAAGGGGAATTGGAGGTGTCGGATGTCTTCAATGGCCATTATTTTGTTCGATTGAGCCGCGAGGATGACTACAATAATGCGTTGCTTAATAGTCCGTGGACAATTTGTGTGAAGAATCCAATTTACCTTAGGACTTCTTTCCTAAACACCGAAATTTAACCCAAGGACAGAAAATCAATTAGCGGTAGCGGCATGGATTCGGATTCCGGAACTTCCTTTACACTACTTTCATGAGGACATCTTAAGGCACGTGGTGAAATCTATTGGTGTTTATCTTAAGACAGACCGAAACACATTATCCATAGAAAGAGGTCGCTATGCAAGAGTTGCTGTCCAGTTGGATCTGACAGAAATTTAAAAGGAATGGTTGATGTGGACGGAGTGTTTTACAAAGTCGAGTATGAGGACCTCCCATCTATCTGTTTTAATTGTGGTTGCAATGGACATAGTGTAGATTCATGCTCTTCAGCTCCGGTGGCAGGGGAATCACAACCACCAACAGAAAACACAACGCCGGTAAGCAAGGATGAACCCATACAAGGAGGCACTAGTGAGACGTCAGGTGCCAACACCCGGGAAACCGCGTCGACAGAAGCGCATCATCCGGAAGGAACCGGAGAATGGATGCACGCACCGAAAAAAGTTTGGCGAAGATCACCAAGAAGGACTTCAACGGTAACTAACAAGGGGAAGCAGACGGTGGGGTCAAACTCTAAAACCTTTGGGAATAATCCTTTTGCACTGTTGTATGGATCACACAATGAGGCAGACGGAGCAAAAGATAACGAACTTACTAATCAAACTGAAAATATGGGGTTCTCAAGGCCCAAGAGATTTGAAGTGGGAAACAATCGGGAGAACAAATCGAAACAAAGACAAAAACGGAAAAATTGAAGTAAGGAAAAACCCAACTTAGATCCCTACACAAATAGCTAATAGCCGCACCTTCATCAACAATAGCGGCCCACGACAAGAAGTCAAATGCAACCCAAATGGAAAGTGATGTTTTGAGCTCAAGTGCTCAGGAAACCAGAGATGAAATAGGCATCTCAGAGGAAATAATTCTGGACAAAAATTCAGAAGACACTATCATGAAACAAAGAATTGTGAGCAGTGAGGAAAATAATCAATATGAGGGTGATCATAATGATCAAAGATAGCCCACAAGATATTCATCGAATTTGAGTAAGCCTCCGGATCTATCCAAACAATTTCATATGAAAGCAAAATTAAAAATCAGGAGATAAGAAGAAACAACTCTCACAACCCGATATGTTATTTTGAAGAGGAAAATAGCCGCAGTTTTTATCCTCGCTGAAGAATTAGTGAGCACTCTATTGAATAAAAGTGGTGGATTTTGGGTAATTTTTGGTGTTTCTCTGTTATGTTCCAGGGGACCTAGGTTTCTTTTCGTAGGTTAAGTTGGAGCATTCAATTAGGATTCCTTTTGTAATCTTATAAGCACAATGTGCTTCCTTCGTATGTTAAAAAAAAAAATACATATATAGATTATCAAACACAACAGTGTAATTGTAATAGAAAATGTAATAGAAGTTGTGAATTGTGTTTTAGACTGTTTCTTTGTAATGTCGAACGCAGTTGGACAATTTTCAACAAATTAATGAAAGTATGTTTTTTTTAAAAAAAAAAAAGAGAAAAACATATATAGATTATTAGTTATTTGTCCATCAGAGTAAGAAATCATCTCACAAGAACTGGAAGTTCATGAATGAAGATTTGCTCAATTTTGCGAACCTATCCATCTCATTTCAATCCAATTGGAAGATAGGGGTGGCTTAGGAATACTTGGGTTACTGTAGGCTGCACGTGGCTGTGTTCTGAAGCTCAAGAAGAGGTGATCACTCCTGGCGCGCCGAAGGCTGCTAAGAGAGACCTGGAGCTCTAGAGGGGTTCTCAACAACGAGGGTCAGGGGCCAAACTCTGCACAACGGCCTCATAGCTCTCAACTTCTTTAGCTTTGCTACTGAAGTGTTTAAACTAGAGAAGGGATCCAGTTGTCTAAAATTATGAATCAATTTCAAAGAATGATCAAAGTTGGAGGGTTTTGATAATCCAAGATAACCAATCACAAGCTAAGCTTTTCCACAACAAATTGAACCGATGATAAATTAAATGATTGTATTCATAAAAACCACTGAATCAGTCAATTAAAAAAAACCG
Organism: Oldenlandia corymbosa var. corymbosa; assembly: GCA_949775105.1. Classification (NCBI taxonomy): domain Eukaryota; kingdom Viridiplantae; phylum Streptophyta; class Magnoliopsida; order Gentianales; family Rubiaceae; genus Oldenlandia; species Oldenlandia corymbosa. Next base: position 8,349,619 of record OX459123.1, read on the forward strand.
GCACTAGAAGAATGATCAGTGCTTCTCAAATCGAACCATGAACTAACTTGATGAGAATCAGCAATTTATTTACGACATAATCCAGGAGAGAATCTTGAGTTAGAATGCCTGAAATGGAGAAGCCTACTTGCTCTTATCCTTGACATCTTGCGTTGTTGCCTCCCTCCGATCTCGCAAAACACGAACATTCCAAGCAGAAAATGGGAATAGACTACTTACCAACTTCTTTGCATCGTTTCCTCCTTCCACAAACCATAATAAAAATTGATACAATTCTTTTGTTCATTCTATCTTGAACTATGTATGGAGTGGACACATTCTTCGATCAGAACTGCAGTCATTGGAGAGGTCAGAAAAGCGTTACTTCCGCGGACTGACAGTTTGACTGGATCTGAAGGAACCGGAAGGGTAATTTGTCGAGAGATTCTTGACCAGAGGAATCAAGGACTGCACAACATCTGTCATTAGAGGCCGGTAATCCGCTTCTGTTTGCACGCACATTGCTGCTATAGCAGCTACCTATTAACAACAGAGAAACCGGAGCTTAATTCGAGCACTTTCTTCCAGCATAATGTTTATCAGTATGTAGTGATGAAGCATATATCCTCAAAAGTCACCTGAATTAGATCCTTTTTGGAATATTGACCTTGCAGAGCTGGATCAATCATTTCCATCACCTTCTCTCTGTTTGTTAATCTAGGTAGAGCCTGTAAAAGGTTTCATGGGGAAAGAAATGTTATGATATTAACTTCTGCTGCATCATTATTTTGAGTTGTAATTTTATGACTAACCCAAGATACAAGGACATGTTCTCCAGGCGGACGCTTGGTATCAATTGGTACGCGACTTGTCAATAGCTCAAGAAGAACCACCCCGTAGCTGTATACATCTGATTTAGTAGTAAGCTTCCCAGTTGAAGCATATCTGCGTTTCAAGATTCAAGACAATAGCTTAACAGAGGAAAGCAACTTTGTTTAGTGAGAAAAGCAAACAAAGAAAACTCACTCAGGGGCTAAATATCCAGTGGTCCCTAATACCCGTGTCGAAATGAGACCATTTATCTTGTCGGAACCGATTTTTGCCAAACCAAAATCAGATACTTTTGCTCTGAAATTATGATTGAGAAGGATGTTACTGCACTTGAAATCACGGTGAATTACTGATGGGGTGGTGTATTCATGCAGATATTCCAGTGCTCTGGCACAGTCCAAGGCAATCCTCAATCTCATTCCCCAATTTAAAATCTTAGTAAGTTCAGGATTACAAGAGTGAAGAAGCTGCTGCAGAGAACCAGAGGGCATGTATTCAAATATCAGAAGCCTGTGATGTTGATCAGCACAGTAGCCAAGAAGCTCAACTAAGTAAGGTGAATGAAGGCGGCTAAGTAAATCAACCTGTCACATCACAACATAAAATGTTAGAATTGGAATGAAGAATTCTTGATCTTTAACATAGTTAAGGAAGTTGGGGTAAGTTGGACAAGAGAAGTAAGCAATTCACAAAGAAACAGAAACTTTAATCTGTCCTTGAAGGTTCACCAAGCGCAGATTGTTTTAGGAGCGGCATTCGTCACATGATTTCATGAAGCAAGGAGATCACGGCGACTTACATAAGTGTAGAGAACAGATTTATTATGTTCAGACAACTATATCCTCATTGATTACATAAGTCAGCAGGAAACACCGCTACACTGCTTATTCATATCTTAGGTCTAACAGTTTCTATCACTAGTCCTCTACCTTCTCTTCATTTATACTTTTTGGAAAGGAAGGAACTGTTTTTAAACATTATCAAATGATTTCTACAGTTGTACTACTAACCTCCAGCCGAAAGGCACGTTCTCCCTGCTTTCCTTCTCTGTGCAACATCTTAATCGCAGCCAAAGTACCGTCACTCAAAGTGCCTCTGTACACCACCCCATACCCTCCATTACCTATCACATTTGCTGCACTGAATTTGTCTGTAGCTAGTTCAAGCTCTTTGTAAGTAAACACTTGCACTCCTCTAAGTTTAGTTGGAGCAATAACCATCCTACTTGAAGTACTGCTTCCATATAAGCATCCACCTTTCAAATCTGCACATAATTACAAATTACCAATCATAAAATAGTCATATAGAAAAGAGTAAGAAAATTTCATAGGATCATTTCAAAGGAAAACTCTCTGAATTTATTACCAGGGCTAGAATTGATATTTATAGAGCAATGATCAGCAACGAAAATGCAGTCTTTGCTGCTTATGATGCTTCCACTTTTAGTGCTGCCTTGGGATTTATAGGACTGCAGTTTTCTAAGCATTATTACCAACAAGAGTATTGCTAGGAGTACAATGACTATGAAGATCGGAATGAGGATTAAGAGAATTGAAGTTGATGCGAGATGAGCCTCGTGATGGTGATTGTCATGGGGATGACTGAGTTCTGGATTGTGGTGGTAATGGTTATATGTTCGAGATTGGTTCTCTCTCATAAAATCAGCCATTGCAGGAGCTAAACCGGTGCTTTTTTCCTCCAAAACTGCCACAGAACAACCAAATGAATGAATGGTTCAACAAGTAAAACAAAACTGTGGTTTATGAAATCTATAAAACAGCCAAATACTTATTGACTGTGTTGAAATCCTTAGTGGAAAGAAAATGCACAGTATACCAACTCAGAAACACACAACTACTCGAATTCTAAGCAGTTCGAAGCTTTACTATGATTAGCTGCAATTTACTGAAAATCTGGAATGATCCTTCACTTCCTGCAGCATAAGGTGATCTTTAATTCCCTCATTTAAAACATGGAAAAGACCAAATCTAATAATCTGATGGCACACTATTTCGAGTTTTAGTTGCGTAGTAATGCAACAGAGAAAGTGGCAGATACTATCAGTAAACCTTCAGATAATCCATCTTTTAAAACAAAAATGGTTGCATAAAAATTAAAGAAGAAGCATAATTCAACAAAAGGAGCCATTTTTAGGTATTTCTTCACACAGCATTGTGCTATAGACATCCAAATGTGAAAATGCTGGAGGAAAAGGTAGTTAAGCAGGCAGCAAGCATTGGTTACTTCAAACGCATTTTCCACACAATCACTTGAGAAACAAAGCAGAAACTAACCTGACCGGACTTCTGATCGCCGAAGTCGAAGTTACCGTTCCGGTTGCCGGCTGAAACACGGCGTAATTTCCCTTTCCCTTTCCGACAGGTAAGGTAAAGCTCTTTTTCCAGTTTGCAGGCTTTTTTTCAGCAGAGAGGATATAAGAAGAAAAAACAGACATGAAAGAGACAAAAATGATTAAAATGATAAAACAAAACAACTGAAAATGCCAAAAAGGCAATCCACGGTCCACAAATTTCTAATCTCCAAATCCAAAAAAAAATTGTTAACAAACGCCCCCCATATTTAGTATAAGTTCCAAAAAGACTCCCACATTTTAGTAAAACATCAAGAAAAACCTTTGACCATACAGATACACTAGTAGTCAATGACCAAGCGTTCGAAAAAAAGGGGGAAAAAAGGATAAAAAACGCTCTCTGGTTATCAATTAAAAAGTATATACTCCCTCCATTCACAAATAGATGTCGTTGGAGGAAAACTTAAATATTCCAAAATAGATGTCGTTCTCACAAATCGAGGCATATTTTGTCAATTTTTTCCAATATCACCCTTACATTGGAAATTGTTGTGATGTTTAATGTAGAATTGTATTAGAAGTGAATTTTATTGGGACTACAATTGAATTGAGAATAAATGAGGGTATTATAGTATTTTAACAAGATAATTATTGTCTCCTTAAACTTTGTGAAATCTCTCCAGCGACATCTATTTGTGAATGGAGTGAGTATAAGATTGTAAAGGAAAAAAACAAAATAATTTTGTTAGATTTGTTATGTACTTATGTGGAAGTTCACGTGTTTTTGTACCGTTAATAGAGTCACTTATGTTTTAAACTAAGGACTTGTTTAATAATGTCACATAATGTTTAAAATTATTTGATTAATCATTTTTTCACTTCAGTTTGTTTGATAACAAAAAGTAAATATTATAATGAATTAAATGGTACTGAAAAACTGAAGTACAAAATATAAACAATAAAATTTAGTTTATTGATTTGTTGTAAGTTTCATCTAATATATTTTTCCAATTGAGATAAAAAAAATTTAAAAATATTTTTTAATACAATCAGGAGAATACAATGAATGTGAAAATATAGTATTAAGGTATTTTTTTCAATCGAAAAAATATATTAGGTAAAACTTAACACAAATTAAAATATCTTGTAGTAATGATCGGAGCAAGTACTTATGTGAACTTAAGTTAGGTTGATCATTGACGCGTTTTTACACTGAGTCACTTATGTTTAAAACTTGAAAGATTCAAACTTGATAAGTTGAAACTTGAATTTTATGTCGAGTTTGAATTCTGGTAGTATTTTCTAACTTTTACTTGTCTCGCCTAAATTGTTCGGTGTTTGTTTGTTTCACAACTCATTTTACATTTTCACTCATTTTACCTCTTAAACGCAAAACCCAATAGAAAAGTAAACATCATCCAAATAACTTTCTGATTTACATTTTAAATTCTAACTTGAATGACTTTTTGTCAGTGTAATGACCATTTTAGAACTAACAATAGTTCAGTGACAAATTTGGCAAGATTACGTTGTTTAGTGATTTTTTTTGTTTTTAGAAATAATTTTTTTTAAAGTGACTATAATTAACAATATTTAATTGTTTAGTGATGACTCGTGCTCGATATTTCAAAATGTAGTTCAAAATATTTTTTTTCAAAACCAACATCCAAATAACTTTTTGCTTGAAATATCATCTAAACAACATTTTCATTTCCCATTTAGTTTTCAACTTAAAATACTTTCCACTTTTAAGTAGTAAAATGAAATATAAGCTGATATCCAAACAAACACTCAATAATCCAAGAATATTATAATTGATATTAAAAAACTCAATTTATTAAAGGATTTTATTTTATTTTTTTTTTAATTCTTTTTGTTGTTTCCATAAACACAGGAAAGTAGGAGTGAAAAACTGAAAAGACGTAAGAGGAGAGAGAGTGGTAGCTCTTTTTTTCTCTCCTCTCTCTCCTACACGTAAGACTTAACAGTCAGAGAGAGAGAGAGAGAACGAAAAGAAGAGGGAGGAGGCATAATAAAACCGTTCCGCCACCACCTCCACCCTCATTCTCCGAAGAGACCAACCAAATCACGAAAACGAAGAACACGCACTCACACAGTAAAATATTCTTCTTCTCCTTCTTCTCCCTTCATTGAGGGGTTGTTATTTTCGTGTTCTTTTTCCTCCCTTAATTGGGAATTTTAGTCATGCATGTCGAGTGTGTGATGCAGGATTTTTAATTTTACTGTGATTTCGTTTCTAGGGTTTGGGAAGGGGGAATAGAAGAGAGAAAAATATGCCTTTGTACAAACGGAAGCCATTCACATTGGCGGCGAAGCCCAAGGATTTGAAGCCCCAAGAGCGAGTTTTTCAAGTTCGCTTCACCAAAGAGATTTTCAAACAGTACACGTAAGTGTTAATTTTACGAAACTGGGAATTTTTCCGGGTTTTTTCTTGGCTTCGTTTCGATTGAGGGTTGTTTGATGTTGCAAGGGATTATTTGGGTCGGATCAATCTATATCGTCGGCGGGTTTGGACATGCAAAGTTACAGGGAAGGGGAATTTGACCTATGAAGAGGCTTTGGTTTCGGAGAAAGATGCCATCAAAAGAGTTCGTCAAATTCCTAAACAATTCGTTGCCCCAGTGCTCCGTCAAGTTCAATTCAGTAATTTTACTAACTCTGCCTTTGCAATTTTACTTCCCCTGCCTTCCATGGCTTGTTGTTTTTTATTTTTGTTTTGCCCATACTTGTGATCATTACCTCTTTTTTCTTAGATTATTATTGATAGTCAAGTATTGCCTCAGATGTGCTGGTGGTTATTTCATGTTTATGGAATGAGATATGATATCATATGTGCAAATTATTGGGACATGTGAAAGAATGAATCTGGTCTTAATGAATTGCCTTCATCATGAGCAGAAAGGGTTTTTCTAAATGGATGTAGGCATTAATTCTACTGAATATGTGGTTCTAAGTTGTGAAACTCGAAAAGGTTAGCTTTGCGAAGGGTTTTGGAATGAAATATTGCAGTTGGTTCGGTTGATAGTTACCTGGGTTTTCCTTTTCTATTCCTCGTTTAATCCATAAGTTTTTTTTGATTTATTATTATCCTTTTGATCTGAAGGCAGCCTTTTATGGGCAATGTAGGTTTAGTCACTTGGGTGGTAGGGTAGTTCTTCTGTGCTTTTGGTCTACTAGGTTCATGGGTGGATGTGTGAAGGTTCGGAGTTCAAAGATTCTTCAACGCTTCCAGCATTATGCTTGGACCTTGTATCCTGCATTTATAGTGTGTGTGTGTGTGTGTGTTTTTTGGTGAAGGATCCTGGATATGATGCTTCTTTGGCTTCTTTGAGAATGTACATTCCTTTGTTGCACTGCATGTGGTAATATCATAGGGGGGTTCAGAAAAAGGAAATGTTCATGCATGATTTTCTCGTAGCTAATATCTGGCTTGTCTTCGAAGTTAGGTTGCTTCTTTTTCTTATTATCTATTATTCCTGTTACAGAACTAGTCATTGGTTTTTTTTCCTCCCACATAGGATGATGGATGAGTCAGAGGTAATTAGTGTTCTCAACGACTGTGGTTGCACTTCAATTGTAGCTAAACATTACTCCTTTTTTACTGAGTTAAAAGTTTGGACTGTATTTTAGCCCGAAAGGTCATGATGTTCATTTAGTTCATATATTACCAATAAGAATTTTGTAGTTTGGTTTGTATGTAATCTAGAACTACTTTGTTGCAACTATTATTTTTTTTCTACTTGCATTCTGAATTTCAAGTTGGGGATGCAGGGGTCACAGATGCTTTTCATTCCCTTTTGGTGTTAGTTTTAATTTGGTTGATAAGTCAGAATCTTACTGCATGTGTGGCTATGTTGCCATAGCTATGTCAGTGCTTGTAATTTTTTTTTATAAATGAGTTGTTTATGGTTTGTAATGAATGCATTATTAAGCTGCAGCGATGCTAGTGAAGATTTATGAGTTGCGCTAGCTTAAACGGAAAGAGTTAAAATCTGGTATTTTTTAAATTGAAATAAGCCTTGACTTGAAAAGATTATGCTCTTGGAAGTAATTTATTAAACTTCGCTTTATTTGGATGTCTTGCAAGCTACAAATTTGGAATATTATTAGTTAGATAAACTTCAGCATTCGTAGTATAGAGGCTCTATAATTGTTGCATATGTGAATTTGTTTTACTTGAGTAACATTTTTTTTTTAAGCATGTAATAAGGTTGTCGGTTACTTGTGTAACTTGCTTTCTGAACAAACTTTGGGAAACAGATATTTTTCGGATATGGCTGAAAAAGAGTATGCTGTTTTGACAGAGTTTAATGATTCCCGTTAGTTTCAAACCATTTATTTCATCTGCTATTTTTGCTAGTAGTCTTGACGTCCCCCATTTTGCTAATTTTTTTCAACCTCTGATCTTACTTTAATCTCATTAGTTGTGCTTAATACACTCTTGCCAGTAAAACAAAATCATCTTTGTTATCTTTGTTGCTGTATTAAATGCTGTCAACTAGGAATGCTTGAAAGATTAAACCTTTTTCTTGCTATTCTTGATATCCGAAGGGTGATTGGATCAGTCTGCGGGTGTTTTAGGAAATAACTACGTGATGTCATTCGATTTTGGCTACGTAGCATCTTCTTCGTCATAACAATGACTACCTTTTGCTTAAAGTTAATACTTAGGATAAAGAAGGAAGTTGACAATTTGTAGCAGAAGAGTACTAGAAATAGAACCGCAGTGGATTGGACATTTCTTGACACTTTTTCAAGTTATTGTTCTAGTCTATGGAGGTTGTGGATGAACCTTTTATAGGCCTTGGTCGGATTCATGCAACCTTGAGGCTTTGAAGTTCATTACATTTTTTCTTGTAACTGTTTCAACATTATTATCATGCCTGCAATATAAGGTTGAAATTGCTTGTTAGAATTCCTTTGCCTTAGGGAGCCTTTTTTATGTTATTTTCTGTTTGGTGCACCTTCTGTGTTTTTCTTTTTCTTGTTTTATAATAAATTTTCTGTTTGGTGCACCTTCTGTTTAACATTACATACTGAATGTAAATATTCATGTGCGTAACTGTTCTTGGCAGGCATGCTTAAACTGAGAGATCTTGTGAATGCTATTGCTGGGATGTTTGAGGGACGCCTGTTTGAGGGACGTGAATTATATGGGATGAAGAACAATCAGCCTTCTCTGTGTAGAATCATTAAGATTTATGAGGATGATAGTGAGATGAGATTTGAAGTTGCTTGGCTTAACAAAGATCGGAAAGTGACAGAAAATGAAGTAATAGATGAAGAAGTTTTCATATCTAAGTTGCCTTTTACTAGAGGAGTCCTAAAGTCATTTATTAGGGAGTCAACTTACCGGAATGGCCCTTGGGTGTTGCATGAGAATGTGGCAAGGAAACATGGGATTTCAACAGAGCCTCCCGATGTGATGAAAGGAATGGTATCTTTCCGTAATGGTTTAGTGGTTTGTAGCAAAAAGAGAAAGAATGTTGAAAATCATCATGATGATCAGGTATTTGTGTGTTCCATTTTTATTGTTAAATAATCTGCACTAAACTTTTGTCACTGCTGAAGTGTAGAGTTTAATGTTTCTTTCCTTTTTCTTGGTTTTTAGGGAAAGGGTAGCAAATGCATGGATGGAACATTGTCTGAAAATGCTAATGAAGGTAAGCTCACTCTGAGTGACATTTAACTAGACAGAGCATTCAATAGAACGTCTACTGTAGTAGAACTTGACAAATACAAAAAGTCACTTTCAAGCATTGTTTTTGAGCTATAATGCTGCAGTTTTGTATGCTTTACACTGTCGCTCTTACATATCACAAGCATTCAACACCATTGTGCATAGTATTTGTTGAAGGTGGTGCAGTAGGGCTATATTTATAATCAAATTAGTGTACTATTATTTCTATTAAGTTGAATCATATTTCTTATTGCCTGAACAAGATGGAGTGATATTTGAAGCCCTCAGAAGTTGTATCTTTATTCCTGCCTCATGTCAGAGTTTGCTGTGCCAATTCAATGTTGCTTTATCTATTTCATTCCTAATTTTTAGGTTACTTTCCTTGTACAACTTTATGGGGCTCTTTTGATTTGTTATTAGAGTTTGTGCTGTCAAAATTCAGTTTAGCTACTTGCTTGAAAACTTTTGAAGTGTTTTTTTCTGTGTGTTCATTTCTTGTGATAGATATAGTTGGTCAGTTTTTGAAGTTGAAGTGGTAAATGAGACTTGATTTATTGAGTATCTATAAGTTGACCTTTGGTTCCTTGACCTAGAAGAACTGTTCTGGTAAAATTTGTTCTAGTTGATTTATTTTAATTCGGATATTATTTGTTATAGTTGATCTTTGGTTTCTTGTTCTAAGCATACAATTTTTGTGTGGTCAAAGAAAATTTTTGTTATTCTCCTTGAATTTAACTGGTTAATCTCAGAAAAAGTATCATTTCTCTGAACAAGTGACTTTTGATGCTCTCTGTATTAGTAAAGCTCATTTTCAAGTGTCAAGAGATTTTCTTGGCGTGGAGGTGGTCTAAGAATTTAGGTTAATGACACTGTTCTTTGCTCTAGCCCTGCACAGCAGGCCACATATATCTGCTGTTCTGATTTGCATAAATAAGTTTCGAACATCATCAGCCAATATTCCTGACTCCTGAGTATACACCTTTTCCATTAATATCTGATATTAATGTACTTAGCATATATCGTAGAAATGTTTTATGAATGTTTGTTGGAATTATGCTTCCTTCAGTCAGATTAAGCTGGTTTTGTTTCTTAATTTATCACCTGTGACTAAAGTAATGTGTGTTAGTTCTGGTGCTTTTGTTTACAAACTAGGGTTATAGACGATATTTTGCTCTGATTTGTCAGAGGTGTATGTACGGACTATCCTGTTCAGCCAGGAAACGTCAGTTTTGTTTTTTTATATCCACTCCACTGCTTCTGGGTTTTGTTGTTAGATTTATTCCTGAATCTCAGTCTTTCCATCTTTGATGATCATGAGGATTTCAATGTTTCTATTATCTCATTAACCTCTAATCTTCCTTTAATTTGCAATTGTTTTGCAGATGGTAAGAGGTTGAAAAAACAGCTCAAATATCCTGTTGATGATCTTCTAGTTGATCTGGCTGAAGATGATCAGAATTTGAGAGAACGTCCTATCCCATGCAGGGATTTTGAGATCCCTATGGACTGTGTTGGTGATCTTTTGATGGTGTGGGATTTTTGTACTTCTTTTGGCGCACTGTTGCACCTGTCACCTTTTTCTTTGGAAGATTTTGAGGGCGCTCTTTGCCATAAGGACAGCAATGTGGTTCTAATCATGGAATGCCATTCAGCTCTTCTTCGCTTGCTTATGAAAGCTAGTGGAAAGTTCTCGTTGTCTATACAGAATAGGAAACGCAAACCGAAGGTAGCCGTTACCTCTGTTACAAGAATTCAAAAAGAATTCGTGGCATCTTTTCTTGTTGCAAAGTTGAAATCTTGTCCTCTGATTTTTAGCTTATTGCAAAATGTAAATCTTCTTGTTGACATCTTTTCTTTATCCTTGTTTTAGATCACTTTAATCACTTGGACAGAGTATCTGTGTGATTTTATGGAGATCAGTGATATTTTGGATTCAACTAGTCACATCACAACAATTAAGCGAGGCCACTATGGGCTCTTGGATGTTAACGTAAAGTTAGGAATTTTAAAGGAACTAGTGGCTGAAGGTCTTGAAACAGATTTGCTGAGGGAGAAGCTGGATGAGAATTATGATGAGCTTCAGGCATTTGCAGCAATCAAAAGAGGGGATGCTATTGAAGAAGGTCGAGAGAGAAGGGAGAAGAAGGAAAGCTTGAAATCGAAATCTGATGGGAAGAACATGTCAGTGTCTCCAGAAATTGTTAAGGGAAGTTCCACTAACCATATAGGAGGCAATTTAACTGAAGAAAATGGAAATGTATTGAAGACATCGAGCAATAAAGCTGTCATACCACCACAAAAACGTGTATCAGGCAACAGGTTTGGTTTCCAACATTGCTATTCCCTCCCAAAAATTACTTGGATTATTTGATCTGGCTTATCTTGTGTTTGTCTCAGTTTGTGTCCTTCTGTTGACCTAACTTCACCATATTTCCCCAAAATGCAAAACAGTGAAGATGAACAAGCTGAAACCACAGGTAGTAGCTACATAAAGAAGCAAGCGAACAATCAAGGTACCGATGAGGAAGTCATTCTGAACAATGCGAATGACACTTCAAAGAGGAAGATCCATAAATTGATGAAGGCTGACATAAGAAAAACAATTCAAAAGAAGAGTAAAGAGCAAAGAGTAAGTCTTTCCCTCTCGAACTATCAGTATTTTACACCTTTTTATTCTATCATTTTTACATGGCTAGTGAAGTTTATGACTAAAGTAATTTAATGATACCATAAATATCTCCAGAAAGAATATCTCGAAAGGGAGATGGAGAAAAGGTTTATACGCCATACAGCACTGGGAAAAGATAGAGATTACAACAGGTATTGGTTCTTTCGCCGTGATGGAAGAGTATTTGTGGAAAATTCCGACTCTACGCTGTGGGGCTATTATAGCTCCAAGGAAGAGGTATGAATATCACTTGTTGCCTGCCTGTAGTGCATGATTGTGTGATTTTATTATGAGTCGTAATGCTTTCTGTTCCCGCATGGCAGGTTGATGCCTTGTTGGCATCACTGAATGTGAAGGGAGTGAGAGAGTTAGCTCTAAAGAAGCAATTGCAGAAGCACCACGAAAAGATTTGGTAAGTGGATTTTATGTCAAGAAACTCATTTTTATTCTCTCCCTAAAAACCTTCTAAAACGCTTTGTTGAAATAATGAAAGGGGGATGTTTTTGGATATTTCTTAAGATAATTTGTTCTAGTCAGAGTGAGCTTATCAAAGGGTATACTTTTGACAGGAATATGTACCCTTTCTTCCTGCTGCTAATTAGTTTCTGTTGACATCTGTAAAACACAATTGATTCTTCATATGTGTGCTTGTTTAGTGGATGATACTAATTTTTACACTATTGTTATCCATTATAGTTTTGAACTTCAAAAGAGATCAAAGGAGATAGCTCTGAAGATTGCTATGGAAGAGGCTGTGCTTCGAAGGTCAACTCGTGTGCGTGCTCCTTCAAAGGACAATCCTGCTCTTGCTTTCCTCAAATATGAAAACAAATGGAAGGAGGATTGAATGACTGTTCGTTGCATACCTTGGATATATATACGTTCGTTATTAGATACACCATCATTTCGGTATTATACACTTTAGGGTTACGTTTAGGTTTTTTCCCCCATTCGCGCTCAAACCCATTTTCAGTATTTCATTGGCGGGACCAGTTTTTGGGGATGATGGGCTCTGATGGGGTAATTTTTCTCTGGAGTCCCTTGATGATGGCCTTCATATACTTATTTGGTCCCCTTAAATTTGTTAGTCATTCCATTATTTCATTGTAGGGGAGTTTAGATCCTTCTGGTACTTTTTTGTAGCTTGATATGGCTTTTATTACGTTGAAATATTTTTGCCATTTATCGAGCATTGTACTGAAGGAACGGGAAATTCAGAGGGTACTGCAAGAATTAGGAAACAATTTGAAAGCTTTTGAGTATGAACAACATTCTTCTAGTGATAAGAATTTGAAAGTTGAACTTATGTATATTCTTGAAATCTCTTTACAAGCGACTGATTTTCCAGTTACTAGACATAAAAACACCGGCATAGGAATATTAGCTTATTTCCAGCCACGTAATATGTTCAACAATTGCAACAAAAAAAAAAGAAAAGAAAAGAAAAAGATCATATCAAAGTGGCTGCAATGCAAAATATCGTGCACCGCAGACTGTAGAAATTCTCTTTAAGGGAACTGTAGAAATTAAAAAGTGTATTAAGGACGTATTATGATATGTGGGCATTTTTATTTAATTGAAGGAAACTTATGTCATCATCTTCCTTCTGAAACAAGCTCCAAAAAATCTCACAGAACCTCCATGGCTGCCTGCATTTTCATCACATAACCATCCAACTTGGGAAAAAAAAAAATCTAACATATAAATCCCCAATTCAGTCCTTATTATTAATTTCAGTTCGTTACCACCACTGCCTCTCAAATTAACTTACGCAAATTTAATTTTTTTTTAAAAAAAAACTTACACAAATTTAATTAAGTATTACTCAAAATAAAAGCAAACTCAATGAAAAGAAGCAAATCCATTCAATTATTAATATCTGTAGTCGTAAATGATAGTTGAAATTTATACTATAAAATATTTGAGTTCACAATTTATTTAATTATTTAATTATTTTTTTAATGGTCATATCTATAATGTTGATGGTCTTACTGTTGTTTTTTTTTTATTCATATTTCTCTACAGTTTAGATGGTCCAGCTTTATAATGTTGATCTTCTTGTTGTTGTTGCTTTTTTATTTTATAGTCATGGTCTATCATTTTTATGGTCACATTCTTCTGAATTACTTTTCGCAGTCGGAAAAATTACTCATTTACAGTTAATTGGACATTTTTGCCCTTCTCCCTCATTTTCTTTCCCGTCCTTCCTCCTTTTCCTCCTTCCTCCTCCTTCCTCCTCCTTCTCCTTTCTTCTTCTTCACATTCAAACCCAAAAACCCAATCTTTAAAGTTAGATCTACAAAGATTCGGGAACTAAAAAAATAGTGGATCGAGGCAAACAACGTCGGGGGAAGCTCGCCCTATGCACCGGTAAGTTTTTTTTTTATCAAAAAATTCAAAAAAAAAACAAGAAAATTCTGGAATGATCGGCTACCCCTGTTTGAGTAACCTCGCGGGATCGGCTACCCGGGGGAAGGTAGCCGATCCGAGACTGGCTACCTTTGGAAGAGTAGCCGATTTCGATTCGACGGTACCCGCATGATGAGAATCATGTAACCTTCCATGGTGATTCTCCTAGTGAGGGGAATGAGCTAGTCCTTCATTCTAGTTTTGGAATAACAAGTTTACTTTGCAGGCCAATCAAGAAAGAAAGGATGGATCTTGATTACCTATGTGATAGGGAGTTGGTTCAAGAGAGCTATGATCAAGGTAATGAGAATGTCATTAACTTTGGGGTTCAAACCAAGGGAGATGATGACTTCATGGAAATAAGTGCTGAAGAATATCAAGAGAGTTTGACTCTGTGTGCTCCATGAAGATCATTGATCAAGCTAGTGAGAAGAGTCATTTAGGCTCTTGAATGGACGACCTATTTGATCAAAGTGTTCAAGATTGAGTCCATTGCTACACAATTGGATAGGTTGCAAACTATCTTAATTGTTTCAAGTGTTTTTCCAATCTTTTGGAGTCAATAAAGAGAATTCTACAAGTTTTGGAATAAATTGGAGTTTTCTACAACTTAAGGGGCGCAAGACCAATATTCCACTTTTGGAAGGGCGTTCAAGACATTTTACTTCAACAATTTGAGAGCTGATTTTCGAGATTTAGTTGTTGTCTAAGTCTAGGAGTTATTTTCGAAATTTTATCTAGTTAGATAAGCCATGTGGGCTGAATAAAACTAGAGTGTTTTGATTAGGAGTCATAGATTCCTTCTAGATATTATTCTACTTGAGGATAAGTCATTTAGATAAGGTTTCCTAGATTTTAGATAGAGTCAAAGAGATCAAATACTCTTCTACTTTTACTCCTTGTGAGATAAGATTAGAGAGTCCTAAATTGATCTTCTTTTATTGGTGCTGGCCGAAATTCTAAGCCTATAAATAGAGGGCTTGGCCGAATTTCTTAAGCACCCTTGAGTGGTCATTTTTGTTGTCTCTTTTGAGAGTTTTTCCTGTGAGGAATTTTTGTTAAATGGAGTGTCTTTTTTTTGTGTCAAGTATGATTTAACCAAGAGGGTTTTCATCTTGTTTTTTATCTTTTTGATCTTACAGAAACCGTTCTTTTTCAAGTATGGTTCTTGATAGAATTGTTTTAAAACAAAACTTTTTATTTTCATACTACTTCTAGTAGTTCGATTGATGAGCCTTTCTTTTGGCTTGGTGTTCGAATTTCATGATGAGTGTGTTCATGAGTTCCATTGTGGGGTTTGTCACACTTTTGTTGGATGAGTTGTGCTTTGGCATAAGCATTTTGAGATAGTGTATGTGTTGCATATCTTTGGTTGGTTATGAAGATTACTAAACAATAGTATTCCTTCATAGTTGAGCATTGTTTGCTCCTACCTTTCTTGAGTCTCTTGAATGATGACTGATCGAGTATATTGAATGGTGTCCTTGCTATTCTTAGCGTGGGTTGTTGTTTAATTCGAATCTTTCATGGATAATGTGTTTTTTGCTTGGTTTGAGTTAAGAGATAGAATCACTTAGATAAACGATCGTCTTACTGTGAATTTTTCGCACTCTTTTGAGTTTCACGGGATAGAAAAAATTATCTTCGTACTTTCTCGTTGATGGTTGCATTAACAAAATTTGCTTCGTCTACGAGATTGCTATCAGTTTCTTGATATCAGAGCTTGGACTATCTTAGTGATGGTGTTAATTGATATTATCATATCAGTTTCTATTATCAGTTTGATTTTCTAGAGATTTCTTCTTGATTGAGGATTTCATAGTTCTTGGTTTTGAGAATATCTTGAGTTGCCACGGAATCCGTTACTTGATGTGGTAATCAAGCTTTGTGCTACTAACGAGTAGTACTATCTTTATTTGTTTCAAGGTTCCTTCTCTTTGCAGAATGGGTTTTGAAAAAATAAATCACATTCTTGTGAAAACTACGTTTTCAAAAATGATCTTGTCTTTTGTGTGGTTGTGCGAGACATCTTACACATTTGTTTGATCTTGTGGTGTTATTTTGAGGTCTATGCGAGAGCTTGATGATGGTACATTGGTATCTAGTCAAAGTGGGCGCTACATCTTAAAATTTGTCCTTGATTTGCAAGTAGAGAACTGTTTCTCCTATTAGCAAGTTAGTGGATCTTATGTGTTGAATCTTTAAGGAGAGAATTGATGCCAAAGAAGAGCTTTTTTGCTCGAGACAGCCTTTTCTTTCTAAAGAGATGTCTTTACATAAGGAGGATTTGAGAGTTTATCTTGTGGTAAATATCTTGGATCTATTCTTTGAAAGGTGAAGCTTAGTGATTTTGTACATAAGGTATAAATGAAAAAGCCTTCCTTCTTGTTGGTTTCATTTGAATCAAATGAGTAAAATGGAATTTATGGATTTTCAATTTAATGAGAATTTCATAGAGACCGAACTTTGTTGATTATTTTTTTTTTGGTTTAAATCTTAGTGTCAAAAGATTTTTCAAAAGTAACAAATGTTGGTCTTTTGTTTTCTCGAGTTTTATACTTTGAGAATGAGTCAAATTAGTGGATCTTCCTATCATTGGACTTTCCATGATTCTTAACTTGAGTTTCAAAACTTTCTTTATCATGCGACGAGGAATGAATTTTAGTGATATCAGTTTTTGGTATCAAAGTGTTTAAAAGGTCTTTGAAGTTGAATTGTGCCAACTTTAAGGGTTGAAGTTTTTGACTTGTGTTCAAAACCTTGATTTTCGAAAATTAAATCGAGAATTAAGTGGAGTTTTACAAAAAAAAGATTTTCTTATTTATGACAAGAAATCTTATAGGCTTTGAGATATATTCTTAAAGTTTACATATTTGGTTGTTGGAAAATTTGATTTTCAATGGTCACTTATAAAGATGGCATTGTCGAGTCATTGAGTTTTAAGAATGATTTATGTTAAATTGAGTATTATGAAGTAAATGTCATAGTTGAATGAGGAACTTTAATTTCCTACTTCATTATAATTATGGTGTTCTTGTTACTTTATTTGCCATGGATTGTTTTGGTAAAAAGTGATTTTTGTTAATTCCAAGTACAATTTGGAAAAGGGTTTTTAGAAAGATTCTAAAAGTTGTTTTCCATTTTTGGAAAGTGGTAATTTTCAAGTTTCCTTTTTAAGTGAGTCAAAGGTAATTTTTTAAATTTTAACTATGTGGTAAAAGGTTAATAGCCGAAGTTTTGCTGACTTTTTGCATGTGTGTGCGTGTGATTTATGTGGAATTCTAAGCCTAGTTGGTTTTAAATTTTAGAGTCATAGTATACCCAAAATTGTGAAGCTAAAAATTAGGGTTTCCTAGTCCTAGTTGAATTTGAATTTTGGTTGTCTATTTGTGTTACACATGGAGACCAATTCGGTCTAGTATTTGTGTGTTCACATGGCCGAAAATTTTAGCCCTAAAATTAAGGTCATTGAGTCCAAATTGTGTTATGATTTGAGTCCTATTCGGTTTTGGATTTTTGTGTTCACAATGGCCGAAAATTTGCTGCCTGCCTAATTGTAATACAATTTTATTGTGTGTTTTATTTGAGTCCTACTTGGATTTAAATACTAATTTTTGTATGTGTTAAATTATAATTTCAGTGAGATTATAATTAGAGTTTTAAAGTGAGTCCATTTTCGAAAACTATTGAGATAAGGAAGTCTTATCCTAATCTGAAAATTTTTGAGTCTTCTAATACAATTATGCATGTGTGTGGCCGTGTATTTGAGTCCTTTTAGTAGTAGGGGGGTCGAAAATTTTATCTCTAATAAGTAGGGATGAGTTTTCCTAATTTGTGTCCAGAAAAGATTATGTTTACCTAAGTTTTAGGACTCTATCCTTGTCTATATATATGAGGCCGGTTTTTCTTCTTCTTTATTCCACATTGTCGAGCAGCCTTAATCCATTAAAGGGGGGGAATATTTTTGAGAAAATTTAAGTCCTATCTTGTAGGAGTTTTCTTGCACAAAAAGACTTGCATTGCCTATAACTAGGAGTACTGTTTTTCAAAAATTCTCACATCACTCTACTCCAATCTTCTTCTTCTTTCTTGCTGCCGAGATCAAAAGAGAAAAACAAGAGAAGTACTCTTTTCTTTAATTCTGAAATTTTGAGAGTAGAGTTCTTAAAAGCACAAGAGAGTTTTTGTTTTTGGGGAGAGCATTATTTGAACCTTCCTTTGGTTCTTGGGGGGGTTTTGATCGAGCCATTCATTGATTCTAGGGTTCAAGGAGTTCTTTATGTAGTACCAAAAGCACAATTACTTCTTTTTGGTGGTTTTTCAACTTTGTTGATTAACAATGAGTTCTGAAATTCTTGGTTGTTGTCAAACAGCAATAAAGGGTGTTGTTATACAAGCTAAACCCAAAGATAAGGAGGCAATCAAGGCTCTATGAGGCATATTATGCTGCCTTAGAAGTGGAAAGAGAGCATGATACTTCTTGTGGTTGGAATGGTCCAATTGAGGATTAGGGGTTGGTGTTTGGTGCTGAAGATGGTGATCAACGGACTTGTATCTTCCGTACTAAGTGTTCGGTTGGGTGGTCCAATGAAGTTGATTTGGTAATTGACGGTGGGTCGAGTACTGATTGTATAAGTGAGGAATTTTGCATAGCGAACGGAATCAAGATGGATCTGCATATTAGACCATACAAGCTTCAATGGTTGAGTGAAGAGATGGTTGTGGATGTTACTAAGAAGGCCATGGTACCTTTTCAGATTGGTGAGTATGGGGATGAAATTTACTTTGATGTAATTCTTATGTCTCTTTGTGATATTTTGCTAGGTAGGCCTTGGCAGTCAGATGTAGATGTTGTGCACCATTGCTCTAAGAATATCTTTGTCTTTACTAGAGAGGACATAAAATATATTCTTAAGCCTTTGGCTTATGAAGAATCTGAATCTGTGCGAGAGAAAAGATGTAAGATAACCTATATACAAGGGAGAGAAAAAGTCGAGAGAGTGACGAAAGAAAGTAAAAAGGGTCACGCTGAGGTAAGACTTGAGGCGAGAGAAAACCATGAAAATAGCGTGGAACAGAAAAAAATGCACGCAATGAGAGAAAATCAGAGTGTGGTGAGGGTGAGGATTTTACTAACCCTTATATCTCGTTTGTTCCTTGTGCAGGTATAGAGGTTGATGATTCGAGGACGAATCCTCTTAAAGAAGGAGGGGATGATGAGAATCATGTAGCCTTCCATGGTGATTCTCCTAGTGAGGGGAATGAGCTAGTCCTTCATTCTAGTTTTGGAATGCCAAGTTTACTTTGCAGGCCAATCAAGGAAGAAAGGATGGATTTTGACTACCTATGTGATAGGGAGTTGGTTCAAGAGAGCTATGATCAAGGTGATGAGAATGTCATTAACTTTGGGGTTCAAACCAAGGGAGATGATGACTTCATGGAAATAAGTGCTGAAGAATATCAAGAGAGTTTGACTCTGTGTGCTCCATGAAGATCATTGATCAAGCTAGTGAGAAGAGTCATTTAGGTTTTTGAATGGACGGCCTATTTGATCAAAGTGTTCAAGATTGAGTCCATTGCTACACAATTGGATAGGTTGCAAACTATCTTAATTGTTTCAAGTGTTTTTCCAATCTTTTGGAGTCAATAAAGAGAATTCTACAAGTTTTGGAGTAAATTGGAGTTTTCTACAACTTAAGGGGCGCAAGACCAATATTCCACTTTTGGAAGGGCGTTCAAGACATTTTATTTCAACAATTTGAGAGCTGATTTTCGAGATTTAGTTGTTGTCTAAGTCTAGGAGTTATTTTCGAAACTTTATCTAGTTAGATAAGCCATGTAGGTTGAATAAAACTAGAGTGTTTTGATTAGGAGTCATAGATTCCTTCTAGATATTATCATACTTGAGGATAAGTCATTTAGATAAGGTTTTCTAGATTTTAGATAGAGTCAAAGAGATCAAATACTCTTCTACTTTTACTCCTTGTGAGATAAGATTAGAGAGTCCTAATTGATCTTCTTTTATTGGTGCTGGCCGAAATTCTAAGCCTATAAATAGGGGGCTTGGCCGAATTTCTTAAGCACCCTTGAGTGGTCATTTTTGTTGTCTCTTTTGAGAGTTTTTCCTGTGAGGAATTTTTGTTAAATGGAGTGTCTTTTTTCGTGTCAAGTATGATTTAACCAAGAGGGTTTTCATCTTGTTTTTTATCTTTTTGATCTTGCAGAAACCGTTTTTTTTCAAGTATGCTTCTTGATAGAATTGTTTTAAAACAAAACTTCTTATTTTCATACTACTTCTAGTAGTTCGATTGATGAGCCTTTCTTTTGGCTTGGTGTTCGAATTTCATGATGAGTGTGTTCATGAGTTCCATTGTGGGGTTTGTCCTACTTTTGTTGGATGAGTTGTGCTTTGGCATAAGCATTTTGAGATAGTGTATGTGTTGCATATCTTTGGTTGGTTATGAAGATTACTAAACAATAGTATTCCTTCATAGTTGAGCATTGTTTGCTCCTACCTTTCTTGAGTCTCTTGAATGATGACTGATCGAGTATATTAAATGGTGTCCTTGCTATTCTTAGCGTGGGTTGTTGTTTAATTCGAATCTTTCATGGATAATGTGTTCTGTGCTTGGTTTGAGTTAAGAGATAGAATCACTTAGATAAACGATCGTCTTACTGTGAATTTTTCGCACTCTTTTGAGTTTCACGGGATAGACAAAATTATCTTCGTACTTTCTTATTGATGGTTGCATTAACGAAATTCTTGTTATGTACATCAAAAGTTAATCCTCAAGATTAACACAAAAAACTTCACTCGTTCTTATCAAATCATCATCAAAATTCATAAATATCTCTTTAAAAATTCGGCCAAACACCCCTATTTATAGGGGTAAACAGGTCTTTACAAAGTAAAACTCAAATTCAAGGAAACCCTAATTTAATTTTAAAAAAATATTAAAATAACTAAAATTTAAATCCTAATAGGAAAGCAATTAAGAAGAATACTTCTATTACAAGTAAAACTCTTATAACTTAAAATTACCAATAACAAGTAAAAACCTTGCAACAAAAGTTACCGCAAAAGTGATTAAAGTTTTAAGGAGGTCTTAACCCCGTTAAATCTACATCATTCCCTCCTTTCTCAAAAAGATTCGTCCTCAAATCTGCATCATAGCACATAAGGAACTCCATGGAAGATCTTAGCTCAACACACTTGCCTCAGACTAGATGTTTCTTGACAACCTTGTCATCTTCTTTTCAGCTCAACAAAGATTAATGTCAAGCGTCACATGATCAAAATCAACATAATGATCATCATGATTTGGAATAATCCTCAACGGTCCATCTACGATCACATCATTAGCCTTCTGCCACTCACCTTCCGTGTGCACATACCAACTTCCATCATCATACCACAAAAACACACCAGTAAACTATTTATAGTACTGACCTCCGTCTCGAAAAAATGAAAAAGACCGGTCAACTCAACCTCAGGACTGCGACCACTATATAGCACTTGTTGAGCACTTGTTGTTTAACCGTATTAACCTCATCGGAACAAACTTTAAGATGATTTTTAATCTTCTTCACGATTTTTAATGGCTTTGAGCATCTATGACATATATGAGACTTTTTCTAGAGCCATCATCATGATTTATTAGTCCCAGGTCTTGGTCAACCCGCATTTTATCGATAACTGCATTTGAGAATCCTTGAAAAGTAACTTGTGGGAAAAATTATTGAATGAGTTAAATGATTGTAAGTCGTCCCCTCCAAAGTCCTGGCTCAAGACTTGTAGGTGCAGTTGATTCATGCTAGGGACACTGTGATAACCTATCTTAAATGTCATTTGTGGGGATTTGCTCAAGAATTCTCTTATCAATACGAGACCTTTGTTGTGCATGGCTTCTAGAATAGCTAAATGGGTGCTATTAACAATGCTCAGCCCAATAAAGCCTAGAGAGGAACGAACTGTTGAATGATTCCATTTGCTTAAAGCCAGTAAGTTTAGGAGCATATCCTTGACGATGAAATCACTGTTAAGGATGAGTATCTTCAACTGCATGTATGTGTACAAGGGCAGTTGCGCAGCCGGGTTGAGGCCTTTGTTGCCTCTAATCCGACATTCCGTAGACATTTTGGCAGAATATTGACGTTTTTGGTACTCTGAATGATTACCTGAGTTGTTATGAGCAACGAAATCGCCTCTAGAGGGCTTTGAAAATTGTTATGGATTATGCTGAAGAATCATGACATCCACTTTTGGCTGCTACTTCACACATGTAATATGCCTTTGCTGAAATGAGGGAATCTTTGGATAAACTACTGCCTGTTTTGCCAAACAATGACATTAAGGTTCGATTTGAGATTGATGTTGTTTTTACTACAAGTCTCAAAATTCAATGTGGCTATTTTTTTTTTAACAGAAGAAGTATTATTTGTAGACCAAATTACAACCATAGAAGAATTCACCCGACAAAAGGTCAACACAAAATGATTGGTTAAGCAATGATTTTTCATTTTTGCACAACTTCACACCACATGCTTTCCAGCCAACACCCATCAAAAGTTCTAGACTTCCATATTCACACCACATGCCTACCAACTAAAATATTGATGTAAATTATTTTTTTTTTTTACAGTTAACCGGCACGGATCTCATAATGTAGTTTTCGTAACTCAACAATAGTTTTGGTCTCTTTGGGAACCATATAAATAGATTACAATAGATATGTAATAAAAATATATATTAAAAAAAAGGAGATGTGGCATAAGGTATTAATAATGTGAATGTTTTGCGATAAAAATTGATTAAGACATATAGTCAAATGTTTTGACAAGTTTTAGAATAATAAATACTTTGACTCATCCAAATGATTCTTATTTCATTTTCGTGTTTATTTATCGACATCGTAATGATTTTGGACAAAAGTCTTGACATAAATTATATAATGTAATTTTATAAGTTTAACCCAAATTTTTGTGTCTTATACATCATCAATTTTGTGATTTTTTTTTCATATAGCATTTTGTTCGTGAAAGGGTAGCTATTGGCCGTCTACGTGTTAAACACATTCCAAATCATATTTAACGAGCAGACATTTTGACTAAAACCATCTCCAAGGACAAATTTATTCATTTTCACACCAATCTTGGCATGATCCAGAATCCTTCTACGATTGCGGGGAAGGATAGAATGTAATTCGTATTTGATAAGGATTATCTCATATTATAGGATTGTCATAGACTATCGTGTATTCAGTAGTTGATCAAGTCTTGTCAGTCAATTTGTTAAAATGCTTATAAATATCATACAATCAATATAGAATGGCCTCAAGGTCTAAAATTATTTTCAGCTTTTTATTCTTTCACTAATTATCGTCAATTATTCAACAACGAATTAAAAGAAGAACACCAATTTGAAATGAAAATAAAAACAAAAGCTTTAGTTTTCTCACCATTTGTTCATATTCTCTTAGTCTTCTCACCATACTATTCACCTAGCTGTAAGTTGGATCTAATTGAAGGTGATGGTTAATTGTTGTTCGGGTCTACCACTATTTCCGGTCAATTGTTTTGCCACATGGTTCCCATCGATAGAACCGTTGATAGATCTTTTCTTTAAAAAATAAATAAAATAGGGTTGCCATTAATTGAACTTTGGGTAGGTGGTTGATTCGAGGAGGCTGATTGATTAATTTTTTCGGATTTGATTGTGAAATAGTTTCCTAACAACTGCTAGAGATTTTGATGGATAGATTAATGAAGGTCTGTGTTTGATGGAACTAACCGAATCGTAGATGTTAATGTGAAGATGAAATTGTACGTGCTTAACAGTAATTGTAGTGAAACTCTTTTTTCCACACTTTTACGGAAGTTGTAACTGCATAAAAACAATGTGTATGATAAATCATCATCATCATAATAAATATAAATAAATGATAAATGAATATATTAATACGACATTTTTTGTCCCGAGATTATGTAGTGAGCGGGAAACAAAAGAAGCTCTGACGTATGCAATTATTCTCCCTCTGGCTTCTGCAATAATATAATAGATAGACTCTTCATATTTGGTAATGAAATTAACTTTTTTTACCAAAAAATATAATAGATAGATTCATGATTATTTTTATAGGAGATTTTTTATGCATTTGGCTAAAGTTTTTTTTTTTAATTAATGTACTTTAGTTTTTACTTGATATATTTTATACAGAAAAGTTAACTATATTGTGACTCAAATTTTATTTTCTCTCTGCAAGTTGTTTTCATAAGATTAAACTTAGAGTTATTGAATTTGAATATAACGTGAATGATTTATTTTTGAAATTTTCTATAATTTTGTCTATAAAATTTCAACATTTTTTTAGTTGTGAAAAAGATCACATGAAAACACAAATAAATTATTAAATTTTTCTCTTAAACAATTATTTTAGTAGGAGCTAATTTTTTAATGTATTTAGTCAGAGTACTTTTTTTTAATCAAAACCACGTAGTGTTGACTGTTGACTTGATATGTTTTAAGCGAAAAACTTTTACCTGTATGACACATATCTTTCATTTTCTATCCCACAATTATTTTAATAATCAAGAACAAATTGATTTCTAACCAGAACGACATAATCTTGTTTTGGAGGGAAAAAATTGCATGACAACGTGACACCTTTTTCTCTCTCTTGCAATCTATAGTATATATATATATTAATTATACTAAGAGAGAAACCAGAGAGAGAAAATCAAACTTCTTCTCACGTTCACACATAGGACAAAATCATATGTGTCATTTTCCTATAGGTTGACATAAAAAATATTTACAACAATTACGCTAATAGTTCTTTAAATTCTCAATTAAAATGTTATCAATTCACAATTAAAGTACATTAATTAATTGTGTGGTAAACTTTCTATTTTATTTTTGGTGAAATTAAAAAGAAAACGGAAACTTTTTTTAAAAATCAACATTAATGTTTTTTTCATTAAGTGTCATATAAAAAAGGTAAATATTTATTTGATTTAACATTAAATCTGATTGATTTGAAAAGATTCTCCAATTGGCTTAAATAATGCCATTACATATTGATTTAATCATAAACAATATTAATGATATTTTGAAATTCAAAAATAATTAATGCAAAATCATGAGCAATTCTTTCATTGCAAATTCTATGTGTCATTTTATAAAACCTCTTCTAAAAAAACTTAATAAAATTAGAAATGAGTCCTCAAATTATAAAATAATTAAAAAGAGGAAAAACTAAGCCCGTAAACCAAATTTACGCATTAATTTAAAATTTAAAAATTTATTGTCATCCGTAAATTATTCTTAACAAATTAAGGAAATGATATTTTTTGAATTCAAAATTAATTAATATGCCATAGTGATATTTTTTTTGCTTTTAATTATAAATGAAAATCAATCCCTAAAACTATTCTATTTTCCCAACTATACATTCAAAACTAATAAAGATGATTGTATATAACGAGCATAAATAACTTAATTATGATTCCTCTCTATCCGGTTCTATGAATTACGTTATTTTATCAAATTTGAATTTGGAATGTTATTACTTATCACACTTCAATTTAAAAAAGGAATCTCATCTAAATCAAACACACTTGAGCGCTCATATCCCATATACTACCTATATAAGACTCAATCGGTTATTGGTATTCCATTCGAAATCGTGACTGCCTGTGTATTTATATGAAGAAGAAATGTATAATTCTTTTTTGTAATTTTTTATACCTTAACATGCTTGGATCATTTTTCTTTTAATTCAATTATGCAGATGTGCGGAAAAATTTGAAAAACAAGCAAGTTGGAGGTGATGATTACAAGGATGAACAAAGATTTATGTTTCCATTAACTCAACACTTGCATTTCATATCGTAATATTTTATCTTTATATACTATGTATTAATATAAACTTCAAATATATTCTATACTTTTTATATTTCTTATGATTTTTTAAAAATATATATAAATAAACCCCGCACATCGTGCGGGTTTAACATCTAATTACTTATAAGATAACAAGTTTATCAGCCCAGGCAATCGAGCACTGTTTAGCAGGACGTTGTTTAACAATATCATATGTAACTATGAAAGGAAAATTTACAATGAGCTCTTTAAGGCGAATTTATGGATGGAGGAAATAAATCATTGATGATATTTTTGCTTTGAATCTGGTTCTTAGAAAATTAAATTTGAGAAGAAAATAATCGATCCTTCAAATCAAATTACTCTATAGTGGTTTTAAGATTATGCCTAAAATTATGGAAGCCAAAACTACGCTGTATTGTTTTTAAAATTTAGGCAGGGAAATATTTTGTGCAGCTGTCACGTAGCTTTTGTGGCATTTGATTTCAATAAGTGTAAATAGATAATATAAATTCCCACTCCTTAAAAAATTAAAGGAGAATAAGTACGATATTGTATTAGACATTGAGTTAACTAGTAAAAGAACATGTCAAAGCCAAGGCCTCGTGCATGTAATTGATTTTAGTAAAAAATTATCATGTTTTTATTGTTAGATCATTATAATTTTTCGATATCTAATGGTTTTTATTTATTAAATTGTATCATATAGACAAATCTTTAAGCGACATTATAGTCATTCTCCTAAATCAACTAAATTTCTTTTTTTTTGGGTTTCATCATTATGCTCGACCAAAAAGTGAAATCTCACCCCCAAAATTCACCATGTCCTCTAAATTTTCTTCTAGAAACCAAAACATTTTGGTCTATAAACCTGCTTTCTTTTGGATTTTCAGTTTAATATTTGATAAATAGCCATATTAATAAATAAATTATTAAATTTTTTAAATAAGTCCAAAGTCTAAATATGAAATATATGAAATACTGAGTTTGCTTATTTTTTTTATTTATATATATATATATATATATGTACAAAAGAATTAACAAGTGGGGAAAAAATGTTAGAATTGTAAAATTGTAAAAATATAAGATTTAGCTTTCGAGGTCAATTCGCGATATCCATATCTATCAGACATATTTTTCAACTTTCTATCAAGATTTGAAACCTAGAGGGTCTTTTTGCAATAAGTTAAGGAAGCGGAGGTTTAACTATAAATTGTTGAAACTTCCAAATTGTAATCGGCTCAATCTTCTTCTTCCTTTCCTCGCCGGGAAACACAAAGCCGCCGCTAACGCCACCGTCAGTACCGACTGTTTGTTGGCTGCCGGGGTTCTGCATCTTTTTAAAAGTGAAATACAGGACAAGCTTTTCTTTTCGAGGATTTTCAGCATTGGAGGATAATATGTGCTCTCTGTACGAACATACCCATTTAAACCTAAAGTTATTTTTTTTTAATTTTATTTTTTTGCACTTCTGGGTGTGCTCGGCTTCTCCGGGATCCGCCCCTGGATAGCCTGGCAAGAAATCATAATTTAGGGGGGCTTTTGGAGTAATTTGTGTGTTGTGGTTTTGATTTTGACTGCCTCTTTTGTTTGTTTGTTTGTTAGATAAAGTAAACTGTGATTGTTGGCATGACTGACATGGATATGATTGAATCAAGTGTATGTGCTCTCTTATTGGCCGGATATTGTTCATCGTTTTCTGGAATTGGGTTGGAGTTATGATTGTAAACAAAGAGTCGAAGAAAGCAATATGGCTCAGCAGCAATCCTCCCGTCTTCATCGACTGCTCACTTTATTGGACAGTATCCTTTTGCGTGAGTTACAATGTTTGCGATGTACATTTTGTTTTCTTCTGAAATTTTTGTACACTCTGTCAGGACAATATCCAGTTCTACTAAAATGGTTTATTCTTGTTGTTTCATCTTACGTAATTTACTGGTTTATGGTTTATGAGGCATGCCTTCATACAATATACAGGTACTTTTATCTTGCCTCCGTGATACACTATACATGCACCGAATGAATGGTTTGTTTCTGTAGTTACTTCCTCTGTTCTGATCTTATTCATTGTTTTTGAACTGCATATGTTTCTTATCCCGAGATTATGGTTTGTTGTGTATGAGTGTTATGTGGTTGCTGCATTGCCATCAGTTGAAAGAGAGAAATCTGGTACTTTGTCCCAAATGCTTGTTTCTTTAACGAATTCGTAGCTGGTTCAAGCCAGGTGACGAGATTTACCGCAGCAAAGCAGATTGGTGAAATTGCAAAGTCACATCCCCAGGATCTGAACTCTCTGTTGACTAAGGTGTGTTACTTCTTAATGTCAAGTCACCCTTTCTTTTCTGAAAGAATGTTTCCAAGTTTGGCATAAGTTTACTATAGTTTAAGGGTTTTCTAATGTGGTTCAGTCTGACGCTATCATTTATCATCCTAGGAGAACTGCTGCTAAATATTAATAATATTGACAGTCAAGGTGGTTTCTTTTCCTCAAAAAATTAAAGTGAAATGCTATCTTATTTAGGAAGAAAAGGTTGCAAGTAGGAGACGATAAAAACAACCAACCTATAAGAATCATTCACTAACAATATGAACTGTTGGTAAAGTGGGAATATTTATTTCATAGGCTTTTGTTCCTCCTTTGGTGGCAGGGATCTTTCGTTCCTCGACATTCTTTTGGATTTTTTTTTTAATATTTTTCGTTTGGGGTTGGTTCTGGGGGAGGGGAAGGGAGTACAGAGATTGTGGATGTAGTTTATCCTTAATTTTATAAGCATGTCAAGTATATAGATTATATAGGCCATTTGCTGGTGTTTTACGGCGACATCCTCTTCACCGTTAAAATTTCATTTGAGAGATCCCAGTGATTGACAACCCCCAAATTGATTGGGTGAGGAATGCATTTCTATGAGCAAACAGAAACTCTAGACACACTATGTAGCAATCCTTTTACATTTATGCGGAATATCTTAGCAGGCTTTACGTATGTTGGGGGTCCCAAAATGTGCCTTGTCAAGTATTTTCAGCTTTCTTTAAGAAAATTGTGTATTTCTAGCCATACAACTTTGCCCCGTCCTTTCTTCTCAAGTAGTTCTCTTTGCCCCTTCTCATGTCACTTGTTGTGATAATGGAGGTAGATTCAACCGAGGAGCTAAATGCCACATCTATGAGCATGTCCTTAGATCTGGGCCTAGTGGCATATGATTATATGATTAATTCCCTTTTATATTGTTTAGCAACTGGAAATATTTTATTGAAATGATGTTTGGGTCAAATTATACAAAAGAAGCTAATCATACATTTTCCTACTGTAGTAATCCTTCAAAAATGGAAACTTTTCCTTTTCTGATGTATGTTTGATATGTGCTATTCCTCTTCTTTATATCTGAAGTAATGATTGTTGGGTTTTGTACTGGAAGGTCTTGTACAATTCATGAATGTTGTCTAACAATGTAGGTGTCTCCATATCTTCGAAGCAAAAAATGGGATACTAGGGTTGCTGCAGCGCATGCTGTTGGAGCCATTGCTGAGAATGTTAAGCATGTATCATTTTCCAATTTATATTCACGCCTTGAGACGAAGCTGTCAAAATCAGGACTCTCATT
This sequence comes from Oldenlandia corymbosa var. corymbosa, assembly GCA_949775105.1. NCBI lineage: Eukaryota > Viridiplantae > Streptophyta > Magnoliopsida > Gentianales > Rubiaceae > Oldenlandia > Oldenlandia corymbosa. The sequence continues at coordinate 8,379,001 of OX459123.1, forward strand.
TACTGTTGATGATGTGATGGAATGGTCTTATTGGTGCTCCAAATTCTTAGAGAGTACTTTTAGAAGGTAGTTCTACACATCTGACCTGAGTTTATTCTTCTTGCACATGATTCTTTTGTCATTTGGTCATATTATTAGTTATATTTCGGTGACATTAGCTTTCTGTCTCATTAGAACTGAAATGTCTTTAAACATTGCAGTTTTGATCTAAACAAAGTGCTAGAGTTTGGACCTCTGTTGGCTTCTTGGGGACAGGTATTTAGAATTCTTTTTATCATGTTTTCTCTAGGGTTTTCCATACCTTCAAGGTAGTCGGTTCCGTACGTATCGTTGTTATTCTTTGATTGGGACTTGACTTGGTGGTTTGAAGCGAGCACTCTGCCGTAGTATATCTTATTGTTATTTATGATGTGTGATATGGAGAAAAATTGTGTTATATGCATACTGGTTTGTTTCTAATCAATTTTCTGAGTTATATGCTACCACTGCATTATTGTTCACATTGGTAAGTTGGTTCTCAAAGCAATTTCTTTTTTGGGTATACGTGTTCAGATGTTAAGCATCTAGCAAATGGGAGTCTGCTAAAAGAAGGGAAAAAAATACTACCTTATAGATGTTCACTTCAAAGGAATACTTCTTTTGTCATATGAAGAATGCATAGCCTTTTGACAAGTTTTCCTCTTTATAAGATCTCAAGCTGATTTTGAGCACTTATTTCATTTTAGAAACAACCACTTTTTTGGCTTTTGTTAAAGAGCTGGTTACAGTATCTCCTACATATCTGGTTCTACAATTTTTGTTGTATCAGGTAGTTTTGTATTAGACTCTTAAGCAATATTGGTTAATGTTAAACTGGAATCCACCTCTTGCTAAGGGTGAATAAAAACTGATAATTCCTTTGATATCTTCAAAGTTAACTTTGGTTCTTTCTGCCATATGAATAACATGCTTTCTACTGGTAATATTGCATTGGGCAATACTCTGTCAAAAAGAGTCTCTGGAAAATGCACGCAGTAGGTTTTATGTCACTGTTGTAATGTTCTTAGCGTGTGGTCATAGCTCAGTTGGAACTAAAAATGTTAGCCGCATGCTTATGCACTTGAGCTGCAGACAAAGTTTGTTGTCCATTCAGAATGTGTTTTCTATCCCAGCATGATAACAGAAGAAGAGATGACCATGTTCTAGTATTAATAGCTTGTAGGAAATGAACATGTAAATTCTCTTGTAAGGAATAATCTTCATATTTGAAATGGTAGAAGTACTAAATTCATATAGTTGAATGAGGCTGTTAGAATGAAAGTGGGGATAGCACCAATACATGGAAAATGAGAAAATCATGCTTGAGATGGTTTGGGCATGTGGTGTAGAAGACCTCCGTAGAGGCCTCAATTGGACAAGTAGAAACTGTAGAAAATCACTATGTAAGCTTTAAGATGTTAGGGGAGACTTAAAAGGACATAGAAGAAACTATCAATATATACATGATGTCATTAAACTTGAACAAAAATATGCATGTCAACTGAGCGTGATGTTGAAAATGATTTACTACCTTGTTATTGATATAGATTTGGTTTGCTCATGATAGAATCTTGATGAAGTATAGAATAGTAGAGTTGGGTGAGTTTTTTTGTTGACTGTCATCTGGCCACTTTTAATATTGTGGAAAAATTTGGATGAGTAAGCTGAAAAAGATTTTGGTGCCGCAGCTTTGCTCCTAATGGTTAAGATAGTACTTGCGGTTGGAAGTGAACTTTGTGATATGAAAGAATAGTATGATAGATGAAGGTGGTGTTTGAATATTCTTGCTGAAAGTGAATTTCTCATTCATTGCTTAGTGTATTGACATCAGAAACCATGATTTTGCAACTTTCTTTAGGATTGTTGAACAAAGTGTTGCAGTTTCTTTTATCGAAGGTATTTTTGTATATGGCATCACTTTTAGTGTAATCTGTTGCAAAGAGCATCATGCAATTTATACTTCTTTTTAATTATCTATTTCCTTTATTTGTCTGTTTGTCTTTACGCTTTATTCAGGAGCGACTGTTAGTTGGATCATTTACTCCCATCATAGTTAGCTTTTCATCTGAATTTTCACATTTTATGTTTTTAGGAGTATGATATTGCCAATGATGGTAGCAAGAATCCAAGGGAAAGATTGGCTCGCCAGAAACAAAATCTTCGTCGGCGTCTTGGTGAGTTTGAGTCAATGCCTTTCTACAAGATATTTCCTTATTTTCTTTTATATGCAATGTGCTTTGTTCTTATTGGGTTATATACTTTCGTTTACCTAGCTAAAACCTAAGTCTGGCTAGATACCGCCATCTTGTGTCTGAATGTTTGGTTGGGACTTATGCATGTGTATGGCCATGTTGCGTCTCACTAATTCTCGTAGTTTATCCGTATCTAGTGTTGTTTAAGCCTTCTGCACCCACTAATTAGTGATTAGACATGGGTTTACCATTTTCTTTGTTGAATTCCTTTCACAAGATCAGGTGAGTTAACTTCTGTCAGGTCATTCTGCAGTTCTGCAAGGGACTAGCCCTGTGGATTGGTTGCTTTGGCTTTGTCGATTGTGTAATTATGGGCTTTCAAGCATTTTGACATAAGTTTAGCAAGCATATTCACGGAATATGTCAGAAACTGGTAGAAGCTCACTGATTTGTTTTATATTTCTTTGTTTATTGCTTAATTATGGGCTTTCAAGCATTTGTAACATATTTGAGCGTGCATAGACATGAGTATGTAAGAAACTGGGATTTTGTGTATCTAGGTAGTAAGATGTTGAGATTACTATTTGCTATTCATCAGCTGCTGTATGCATGTACTGAATCATTATGATACCAAAAGACAGGTGCTGCAAGTATGAATCCTGTATGGGGCACATTCACGTGTACTAGCTCATGAAATTTGTGATTTCATCTGATTGCGTGTATCTATTTGTTTTTCAGATTTAATCTTCCCATATTTGGTTTTGTAAATTTTTTGCCTTCTTAAGGTTAGGTTTTTAACTTATCGGTATTTGTGTCACAAGCTTCTGGGGGGAGTTTCAGTCTTTTTAAAATATAGTGTTCCTTTATTTCCACAGTAGATTCCTTTAAAATATAGAGTTTCAGTCTTTTGCAACAGGGGTTGAAGCAGAAAATTATAAGTTGTTTTTTTTCTTTTTTGTTCTGTTGATTGAACGGTATCTTCAGGTTTCATGCTAATGAAATTGAGTTTTTAGGAATTTTGAATTTTTAGGCATTTATTGTGGATGCGACTTCTCCTAGAAAAGGATAATCTTGTTTTCTACCACTACTATCAAGGTTTTTGGATGTTTAGGAGCTTCATTTTGTTTCGGAGCTTAACAAGTAGATTTGGTTATGAGTTAGATTGAAGAATCAAACAGAAAGGATCTAAATGTGTGGAAATTCTCTGATTGCACTAAGTCAAACATTCCTCCATCACTGATGCTAATACTGAAGGCTTTTGGCTTTCACCCCTGGTCGATGGACGAGGATTTTGAATCATGACGCACTCACTTGTTTTCGGTTTGTCTGTCAAATTCTAATGGACGTACATGCTTTACTGTCTGTTTGAAATCTGTTTTGGAATTATACTAGTTGATTATGTACTTGAGACGTGGACCCGAATAGAGGTTTTGTTTTGCTTGAGTGAATCAACTGTGTTTTTTTTTCTTTTTCAGATTCTGCGAGATGGATGTATTTAAGTATAGCAATGGTGGCATCAGAAAAGTGGTTATTATAACATGTTTCTTTCACTAATAAATCGGAAAAATGGTTTACTATCATGTAGACTTGTTATAATAAATTTCCTGATTCACTACAAACATGTGCTCAACCAGATTAAATCTTAGCCTGCCTTCTGAGATTTTGAATTAGATAGAAAACTACATTAAAAACAGGACTGAAATCGTGAGAAAATTGCAGGAAATCTTAAAGTTTCTGTAGTATTTATTCCAAGATTCCATAGTAGTCGTCCCAAGGGACTGAGGATCGCATCCAATGTTGTAGTTGATGTAACTATGGACTTAAGAAGTCATAGAGTACTTGAAAGACATGTTCGCCCATGCCATTGTCTTACTCGTTTGTGTATTTTTTTTTTATTTTTTATTTTTGTTTTCAAAGTCTAACTAAATTTTGTATTAGGTTTTGGTCGGACGCTCTATTTGGGAACCACTTTTTAAGATAGAATGAAATGAATTTATATGTAGGTTGAATTTCTTCGTCTACAAGGGTTTTTTTATTTATTTATTTTTTTAGAAAAGAACCCACCCCTGTAGGTCCCTTGTTTCACTCTCTTCAGTGAATGAAGTCTTCAGATTTCAACAAGGTTAAAATTCCTACAGCATTGCCCTAACATTGTGATGCAACCTGGCTTTTCAGTAATGTCCTATATATGAAAGAGTATATGTGCATGGGTCCTAGACACACTTTAATCTCTTTATTCTTTCCTGAATGAATATATTTTTGTCCTGAACTTTGCTTTTTATGTGCCTTTAACTTTAGCAACCTCACTTTCTAAAATTCAATAAACATCTACCCTTTCTATTTGTCTATGAATTCCAGATTGCCTTATCCTTGTGGCAACTGAGATCTGATTACTGTAATCTGTGCCTTATCCTTGTTTGGGTTTTATCTACCAAACATGTGGGGGCGGTGTTGAAGTACTTATTCCAGATTATGTTTTTGCCAAACTAAGCAGCATGCCTACTGCTGTAGATTAGTCAGGTTAATGTGAAAGAGAGTGGGACATGACGTTTATATTTCTGTGCTCATTTTTGATTTTCTTTTTTTCTTCAAGCGGTTTCTGTGCTGCATTTCACCCATGATGCTCTTTGAATACTATGTTTTCGTTATTTTCCCTTGGTCTTGATAGTTTCACAAACTAATGGAAAATGATTACTGTACAGGTTTAGATGTGTGTGAACAGTTTATGGATGTCAACGATATGATAAGAGATGAGGATCTTTTGGTTCAAAAGATCCACTCCACTGGCAATGGGGTTGGTCCCCAATATTTTTCGTCAAAGTCTAGCCGCAATATCCAGCAATTTGTTTCCAAGATGGCTCCTGGAGTAAAATCAAGGAGACCAAGTGCTCGGGAACTGAATCTATTAAAACGTAAGGCAAAAATAAGCTCCAAAGATCAGGCAAAAGGGTGGTCCAAGGATGGGAATGTTGAACCTGAAGCTGCAGTTAGTCATGTAAGATGTGACTTTCTTTGAAATTTTTGGTTGGTTAGTTACAAATAGATGGTTGGGAATATACTGGGGATGTTGATGTTGATGAGTTACAAATAGATGAATTATTTAACTTTTCAGCAATGCATGTTTTTCAGGTTGCATTCAGCTAAAGAACATGACAACATATAGTTAACTAGGCACCTAAGAATTTGTGGTTTACTGTGAAGGTTTTGTTTACTCATTTACCTGTTTAACCAAGTTTATTGTTTAATAACCTAGTTTAAATACTGCAATTTGTACTCATGGATGTCTGAGTCAAGCTATAATCGCTATAAGTAAAATATCTGATTAGCAATAACACTGAAATAGCATACTTGATTCTTAGAAATTGGTACTATTACTCAAAATCTTTTCATTTCTTTTAGCATGGTGAATCTAGTAGTTCACCTATGTAGATTGTTAAAACATAGATGGGAGGTGGTTGGTTGTGCATGATGGTCTACATGCAACATGGGTTACTTTATCTTGTGCTGTCGGATATAGAAACTTAAGACTCCATACTCCATATTTTGGCTGCCAGAAGCTATCTCTTATCAGGGAGGAAGAAAATTCGTTCTACAATTCTGTGATTGAGTATGATGTTGTCAAAGTGCGAATAACTTCTCTTGATGATGGATGTTAATGCTTTCATTTGATTGCGTTTTTTTGATGCAGCAATTTACCGATACTATAGCTGAAGATGACAATGTTGCTAATGAAGATGAAGGTGTTTGGCCTTTCCAAAGTTTTGTCGAGCAACTCCTCCTTGATATATTTGATCCTGGTAAACAGCTGCTGGATTTCAAATTGGTAGCTCAAACTGTTATAAAATATTTTAATCTTGTACAATTTTTGGTGAACAAATTTCAGTGTGGGAGGTTCGTCATGGCAGTATCATGGCTTTGAGAGAAATATTATCCTACCAGGGTGCTAGTGCCGGAATTATTATGACCGAGTTGAATTCAGATACTGTGTCCAGGCCCACTTTAGAATATATAGGTGAAGAGAACACACGTAAGAGATCTATGGATTTGAACTTGCAAACAATGGGTGATGAATGTCAGCCTACTTTTAAAAGACCTAAGATTGAGGTTTTGGCATACCAACTGTCCGATACAGTAACTACTTTCAGTAAAGATGAAAACCTTGGAGTCCATATGAGTGTTGATCCTGCATTGCATTTACCTGTGGAGCATGCAAATGGTGAATCTGCCCTTACCATTAAGGAAGAAGGGGTCCTGCAACCTGACGTTGATGGTGCATGGGATCAAACTGGTGATGTGGGAAACAGTAGGATCTCCTGTGAGGAAAAGGTTTCCTTCGAAAGGACTGACATACTCAATAATCTTCCCAAGAATCCTGAGCTGCTAAACTTGGTTAAACTTGCTAGGCACTCTTGGTATAAGAATTGCGAATTTCTTCAAGACTGTGCGGTCCGATTCCTGTGTGTTCTGTCACTTGACCGGTATGATTTTGTTGTCCCATTGTTTAGTGATGTATTACTTCATATAGGTTTTTACTTCTTCGCATAGCTATACTGGGTTGCAATAGTCTTTTATTTGTTTATTATTGTAACATGTAGATCCTTTTGATGCACAGCTTCAGTCATTGCTTTATTATTTTGCGCCTTCAATTTTCATTTAATAGTTTCTTTCTGCAGTTTTGGAGACTACGTGTCCGATCAGGTCGTTGCTCCTGTTCGGGAAACTTGTGCCCAAGCATTGGGTGCTGTTCTCAAGTTTATGCATCCATCACTGGTGCATGAAACTTTGAAGATTTTGCTTCAGATGCAGGTAAGTGTCCACTAGAGCAACTTGTGGGTTTTCTTTCTTATCTATGGTTTCCATTTATGACATGCATTTTTATTAGTCCTTCCATTTCTTTCAGCGTAGCCCAGAGTGGGAAATTCGGCATGGAAGTCTTTTGGGTATCAAATATCTGGTTGCTGTTCGCCAGGTACATTAAGTCAATATCTTTGTCTAAACAGTTTTTGTGATGATGATTACTATGACTCCTAGTCTGTTCAAGATTTTCTTGGTACAAACAAGGCTATGGTTTCCTTGTGAAATACCCGAAACTAATTGTGAGAGTTTTTTTCGGAAGTCAGTGCCTAAAATATGAGTACAACGGAATTTGCTGGTTGGATGGCACCCAACTTTATGTATTGGTTTTATATACAACGATGAAAATTCAAAGGCATAAACAACACTATTCCCAGTTCTGGATCTCTGGCTTAATCCAAAGAATAAAATAAATGTTGAAGACAACCTGTATTATCATTTGAAACTGGGCAGGGATTCACGCAATCAGGAACAATGGACATGGGGACGGGAAGTTACAGACATCAACCCTCAAAATCAAATGGTAGAGTAACCACCAAGCCCTAAAATATGTGCCTATGAAGAAGCTACAGTCTGAAGAGACTTCCAGCTAACCAAATTCTTGCTGACACCTAGAATAAGATAGCTAGTCCTGAACTATCTCTTATGATGGAAAATTGGTTGATACTGATTCGGACAGCTTGTAGTATATTACCACTTTGAATTGACCAATCTTACAAAATAGCTAGGTGGGTGGCTGGGAATGGAGTGATTAGTAGGGAGGCGAGTTCCCCAGGTGGGAGCAATATTATTTGTAGAAAATCCCTGTTTTCAACCTTTTTTAAAAATTATTATTATTATTATTATTATTATTATTATTATTTTTTGTTTATTGTTGTGATCAATTGTACAATGTTGTTGGTTTACATTGATTTGGTAAGCTGTGGATTAAATCAATAACTGTGAAAAGATATTTTATCTATAAATTCTTTTATTTCTTTTGCCTCGGTTCTAACCTACTTTAGGTTTTTGTGGCTTCAGGAAATGCTCGGGGATTTACTTGTTTACGTCATTCCAGCATGTAAAGCTGGGCTTGAGGATCCTGATGATGATGTAAGAGCGGTTGCTGCGGATGCCTTATTACCTACTGCCTCGGCTATTGTTTCTTTGAAGGGTCAAATTTTGCATTCCATCGTAATGCTACTCTGGGATATTTTACTTGATCTTGATGACTTAAGCCCATCAACTAGCAGGTCATAATCGTTCTTGAACATTCTACTTCTGATTTTCACTCTGACATTAAACAGACCTTCTGTCCCTTCTTAATTTATTAATTTGTTTAGCCACACTTAACGTTGAGGTGCATAAATTTTAGGACCTTTCTTCAAAAATGTTTAATGGCCATATGGTGTAAGCAATCCATTAAATTTGTTGTCATTTTCTGCTAGCTTGTTCTTCCATCCTCCCTTTAAGTGCGAGGTTAATTACCATAGAGAGGTTAACCCAAAATAAAAATGTTTGAAACAAGAGAAATGGGATGGAAATCTGAATGTGTGTGCTGGTTTACATTGCAGTGTTATGAATCTTTTGGCGGAATTATATTCTCAAGAGCAGATGTTTCCAAAATCACTTGGCTCCATCATATCATCTGAGAAACAGGGATTTGATCTAAATGAAATCAGTCATCTGGGCACCATGGGAGAAGAAGTAAATTCTATTGAAAATCTTGATATGTTATCGACATTAGCACCAAGATTATGGCCATTTATGCGACACAGTATCACCTCTGTTCGTTATTCAGCCATTCGAACTTTGGTATATTCTCTTTTCGTCTATTTTCTCTTAGGATGTCATTTACATACAGTTAGCCTTCAATGGGTCCCTATACTTGCTGAAAGTTTCCTGCTGTCAGAGTTGTAAGATTTGTCCTCAAATAAAAGAGTTTGATCATTTGTTTTTCTGGTTCAGGAGCGATTACTTGAAGCAGGTCTTAAGAAGAGCATTTCTGTATCATCTAGCAGTTTTTGGCCGTCTTCAATTCTAGGTGATACACTTAGAATTGTTTTTCAGAACTTGCTGCTTGAATCAAATGGAGAAATTTTGGAGTGCACTAAAAGAGTTTGGGGGCTTCTCCTTCAGGTCTTTACCTGTTTAATTTCCTTTTTCTACACTTTTGTTTGTAGCCAAGAATGTGTGAATTTCCCCTTGCCCAAAGTAGTGCGATGACCTATATGGCGCTGTTCATGTTAAATATATATTCTTATCATAAATTTATTGGTTCATTGCTTCCTGAAAATTTTTCTCCTGCGGTGCTAATATTCTCCTTTCTGGCTGCTTCTTTGTGTTTAATTGCCAGAGCCCGGTGGAAGATTTGGTTAGTGTTGTTGAGTCATACTTTTTCCCTTGGATAGAACTGGCAACTACTTCATATGGTTCAGCTCTCGATGCCACAAAAATGTTCTGGCCTGTTGCTCTTCCTCGAAAAAGCCACTTCAAAGCAGCAGCTAAAATGAAAGCTGTTAAACTTGAAAACGATACTTCTAATAATACACTTGTAGAGTTTTCTGAAGGTACTACATTAGTGGAGAAGACTGGGGATTCATCTGCCAGTGCTAAGATAGTTGTTGGTGATGATGAAGATGTTTCGGTGACCCGTACACGGGTTGTTTCAGCGACTGCTTTGGGCCTTTTAGTTTCTAAGTTGCATGAAACATCATTGGCTTTAGTAACTGATCCATTGTGGAGGATGCTTACGTCGTTATCCGGAGTTCGACGTCAGGTATTAATCAGTCTTAGGACCTGGAAATATATTCTTCCATTTCCCTTTCTTCGTTATCTGAATATCTTTATTTTCCGGTTTTTGGATTAGAATACTTCTGAAATATCTTGATTATCAGGTGGCTGCAATGATTTTCATCTCTTGGTTCAAGGAGTTGAAAGCAAGGGATACGTGTATGTCTATGGAATTCACTACCTCTAGTTTAAGTAGTTTCAGAAACTTTCTGTCAGATTTGCTAGCTTGCACTAATCCTGCGTTCCCTACGAAAGATTCGGTTCTTCCATATTCTGAACTTTCAAGAACATATGCTAAAATGCGAAATGAGGCTTCTCAACTGTACAATGCTGCTGAGGCATCTGGCATTCTTGATCCTCATTTGATGTCTTCCAAAATGGACATAGAAAATCTTACTGCAGATGATGCAATAAATTTTGCGTCAAAACTTTCACCTGTAGTTGGTCAAACTATTGATGGAACATCAGCTGAAAGATGCATTTTTGATGAACTGGAGTCGTCGAAGCATAGACTTTTAACAACAGCAGGATATCTAAAGTGCATTCAGGTGCATTCAATGTCCAACTGGATAATCTTCTCTACACATGCACTCACTTCTAATTTAGTTCCGTCAGCTTTTAGTTTGATATTGATTTTATGTTTTGCATCATTATACAGGGTAATCTGCACATAACTGTTTCTGCATTAATAGCTAGTGCAGTTGTCTGGATGTCTGAGCTCCCTCCGAGACTTAACCCAATCATCTTACCTTTAATGGCTTCTGTTAAAAGGGAGCAGGTAATTTCACTCAGGAACATTGTGGCTGGAAAAATATTTTCTTTTTCTATTTCTATTTTTAAATTTTAATTTATTACTTGGCAGGAAGAGATACTACAGAGTAAGGCAGCTGAATCCCTAGCTGAGCTGATTTCAAGTTGTATTGGACGCAAGCCTGGACCCAATGAAAAGTTAATTAAGAATCTTTGTGGTTTGATGTGCTTGGATCCTTGTGAGACACCTCAAGCTGCTGTTCTTAGTTGTGTTGAGGTAATTGAGGAACAGGAACTTCTGTCTTCTGGAAGCACCTTCGGCAAACAGAAATCGAAAGTTCATATGCTTGCTCCTGGTGAAGACAGATCAAGAGTGGAGGGCTTCATTAGCAGGCGTGGGTCTGAACTTGCACTGAAGTGTTTGTGCCAGAAATTTGGTGGTTTGTTGTTTGATAAACTACCAAAGTTGTGGGATTGCCTTGTGGAAATTCTTAGACCTTATGACTTTGAGGGTTTGACTTCTGAAGATGAAAAGAATATTGATGCAACTATCGACTCAGTCAAGGATCCGCAGATACTGATAAACAATATCCAGGTACTGGTTTTTGGTCTTTATTGTATTTTGTCTCTCTAGTGAATGTAATTATGTTTATCAACTAAAATTGCACATATTTTGCCAATTTCTTACATTAGCCTCAACGCGTGCACACACACACACACACACACACACACACACACACACACACACACATCCACATGCGCACAAAACAATCAAAATCATCTGTCGGTTCCGTATTAATCTTGTTCATCTTTCATGCTTGTAGGTTGTTCGATCTATTACACCTTTATTGGATGAGACATTGAGGCCAAAATTGCTCACACTTCTCCCGTGTATATTCAGATGTGTTCGTCACACTCATGTTGCTATTAGACTAGCTGCATCGAGATGTATAATGACAATGGCAAAATCAATGACCGAGAATGTTATGGGTTCTGTGATAGCGAATGTAATTCCCATGTTAAGTGACACATCATCTGTTCATGCTAGACAGGGAGCTGGAATGCTTGTCAGTTTGCTTGTTCAGGGACTTGGCATGGAGCTTGTACCTTATGCTCCTTTGTTGGTAGTTCCTCTTCTTGGCTGCATGAGCGATTGCGATTCTTCTGTCAGGCAGAGTGTAACACATAGTTTCGCCGCCCTAGTGCCGCTTCTTCCACTGGCACGTGGTGTTCCGGAACCTGCTGGTCTTAGCACAGGTTTAACTAGAAATAAAGAAGATGCACAATTTTTGGAGCAACTTATTGACAACTCTCAAATTGATGACTACAACCTCTGCACTGAACTCAAAGTTACTTTAAGGAGGTAGGCCCAGCCTGTTATCAAAAATATATTTCAAGCACTTTCAGTAACCTTGCAATACATTACATCTTACTGTTGTGACACCATTTCTCTTAATTGAAGAGACTAATCCTGCATTTGCATCTGATCTGTATTTCAAAATACTTGCAAGTATTATGTAGTATTGTTTCTGATGTCCTATCTTATCTGTGCTTGGTGATTTCTTTATTCATGAGCTTGATTCCGATGGCCAATGAGCATGTATCCTAGTATCCGTTCTTCTCCCAGTATTTGGTATTGAGTCAAGGAACAAGCAACTTGATTACAAATCGGTTTGTTCTTTCAGTCTACCATTTGTTGTGGTTTTCTATCTCTCTGCATGAGTCACTAGATTCCGTTAGTCTTTCTTCATTTTCCTTAATGTTTCCATTAGGGTTTTTAATTATGTATTTATTGTTTGCGTCTGTTATGGATACCTGTTCATCAAGGAGCAGGCTTCTGGGTTAGGGTCGCATATTCTTTTCTGATAGTCTTTCCTTCAAGTATCTGGTTTAGCTGCAAGGCATGCCTCGCAGAATAATGAAACCATCTTTATTACAAAATTTTCCCACCTAACTGCTGAATACTGAAAGCAATCACAGCGATGCTTTATAGGACCAACTATTGGACAATTGCAAACATGAAAAATTAGTGGTGGTTGCAGAAATGAGTGCAAAATGAATGAGTTGATATTATGGACATATTGAATAACGAATGATTGTAGTAGTAACATTGGCTCGGGCATTTTTTGGTTTAAAATAAAGATTTAATTTGCTCAATTTATGGAAGGGAAAGACCTGAAAGGCCTGGAAAGAAACAATTTGAAAAAAAAAAGACATGAAAAGTCTAAACTTAAATGGCAATGTGTATTTTGATAGAATATAATATTGAGATTTAATCCGTACAGCTGACCAGACTGAATAGAATCGTTGTTAATTTTAAGTTTTGAATGAGGGCTATCATTTGTAGAGATTTTTCTACCCTATTGAAAGACATTGTTCCTTTAATTTTAGAAAATTAAACTCTTCTTGCCTTGTTTAGGTTGTGGGTTCAAATCTCAAAAGAGGGCAGATTATTTGTGGTCTGCCTCCACTTAAAACACCAAAAAAAATGCTGATGACAATTTCTGATTCTCCTGCTGCCTTGCAAGTTTGAATTTCAAGCAGTACTTGTTGGCCTATTCAATTTTGCCATCAAACTCATTCTTACATTTTTTTAGATTGGAATTAGGGTCTTGGTGATAGGATTTTCACTAGTCTCTCACCTTCTTTCATTCTTATTATGATTACTCTAACCAGCCCCCCAGACTCTGAAGCAATCTGGGGTTTCAATTGTTTTTATTTTCCTTCTACGCCTGTTCAAATATCTATCCAACCACTTATTTGTTAAATAAAATACATCGTTAACAATGTCTCTGCAATCCCCTGGGGACTCTCTATAAAGAACATTCTAAACCTGAGGTCGAAACAACTAAAATGACCAAATATTATCAGTAATGGCTTTTGATTATTTCAAATTTGATCTTGTGATGAAAAATAAATTACAGAAAAGGCGAAGCAACCACTTATTTATTTTTATTTGTTTTTATTTTTTTATTTTTCTCTTTTCTTTCTTCCCAGTGAGCATTAATCTTGATGTTTTTTCCATCTAGGTATCAGCAAGAAGGCATAAACTGGCTAGCTTTTTTGAAACGATTTAATCTTCATGGAGTCTTATGTGATGACATGGGTCTCGGTAAGACTCTTCAAGCATCGGCTATTGTGGCATCTGATGTGGCGGAGCGTGCTTTTGCAAACAGTGACAATCATTATCCACCATCAATTATAATCTGTCCTTCAACACTTGTTGCACACTGGGTCTATGAGATTGAAAAGTTCATTGACAATTCTGTATTGACCACACTCCAGTACGTAGGTTCTGCTCAGGACCGTATTTCTCTGCAGTCACAATTTGATAAACATAATGTTATTGTGACGTCATATGATGTCGTACGCAAAGATATTGATTATCTTAAAGAGCTATTTTGGAACTATTGTATTCTGGACGAGGGACATATTATAAAGAACTCAAAATCCAAAGTTACCATTGCTGTGAAACAATTGAAGTCACAACACCGCCTTATTCTGAGTGGCACACCCATTCAGGTCGGTTTGCATTCATATTTCTAGGCTCATTTTATTGATGTTAATCCGTTTTCTCGGCTAACCTACTTCAACTTGCAGAATAATGTTTTGGATCTCTGGTCGCTTTTCGACTTTCTCATGCCAGGATTTCTTGGAACTGAACGACAAGTACGTGGCGTGCTTCTTTTAGACTGTTTTCTGTTTGGAATTATGTCAACCTTTTGGCTTAAATTTGTTTCAGGAAAGCAAAATTTATTTATTATTCTGGTATAGTTCAGATAATAACTGGTGTCTTAACTGTTTCATGGACTCGCTCTTTTGATAAATGAGTTCCTAGAATAGATATGTCCGACTCTACATTGAAGGATTTGTTTTTTGATAGAAATTTGAGATAGGGAAAGCCTGTAAAATTATCGTTTTAGTTTGTGTTGGAAATTGATCATTGCCTTTGAACTATTTATCTTGTGGTTGGCATTTATTTGTGCAATTTATTTTATTTTATATTTTATTTTTCCTTTGCTTCTTCAGTTTCAAGCCACTTATGGAAAACCATTACTAGCCGCTAGGGATTCGAAATGTTCTGCAAAGGATGCAGAAGCAGGTGCCCTTGCGATGGAAGCATTACATAAACAGGTACACTCGCTTGACAAAAATATTAAATTTTAAGGTTCTGGTACCGTCATAGTGGTAATTCTAAGCTATGGGTAAAAAATTGAAAAGGAAAGAGGACTTAAGATTTCTGTTTTGCAGGTAATGCCCTTTCTTCTGCGGCGAACAAAAGATGAAGTGTTGTCAGATTTGCCCGAAAAAATAATCCAGGATAGATACTGTGATCTTAGTCCTCTGCAGCTAAAGCTTTATGAACAATTTTCCGGGTCACATGTCAAACAAGAGATCTCAAGTATGGTGAAGGTGCATGATAGTGATGCTGGGGAAGTTAACCGTTCAACCAAACCCTCATCGCATGTTTTCCAGGTAATTTCTGTGGCTTTTTTCAGCATTCACCAATCATCATTCCTGATTTTTCCCCCTTCTATTTTCAGGCACTTCAATACTTGCTAAAACTATGCAGCCATCCATTGCTTGTACTTCCTGAAAAGTTTCCCGAAACATTATCACCGACTATGTCAGAGCTGTTCCCTGGTAGAACTGATTACTCTTCAGAACTGCATAACATCCATCACTCTCCTAAACTTGTTGCGCTTCAAGAGATTCTTGAGGAATGTGGAATAGGGATTGAGGGTTCGAATTCTGAAGGTTCCGTTGGTGTTGGAGAGCACAGGGTCCTGATCTTTGCTCAGCATAAGGTAATATGACATCTTTACTCAACTTGTTTGCCTGTTGAATCTTGTAAGTCGGTGCTCTTTTCTTTATTTTGGGTGTAATTGTGAGTGTTCTTGCAGGCCCTTCTGGACATAATTGAAAGAGATTTATTCCGTGTCCATATGAAGAAGTAAGTTTTTTTTTTGTTGTTTAATCATATTTACCATGTGAAAGCTATGCGTTATGGGTTTGTAATTCATCATCTAATGTATCACCTGTGAGGTTTCTAAGCTATGTAGAATCATTCCCCATGAAAATAAGCACTCTTAAGTTAACCTTCTGCATTGCATTTTACCATCTATGAGTTTCGTGAAATGTTGCAGCTTTGTGAATACATCATTCTTCCAGTTGTACTTGAACTTTTTTGTGCCCCGTGGGATAAAGGGTTACCCCCCCTCCAGTGAACATAAAGTTATATATAGAAATAGATTTAAAATGGGCCGTTTGGTTTACAGTGCCTACCATTCGAAGTTTACTATACCTGACGCAGCACCAAACGTGGTGGATAAGAAATCAGAACTTAGGCTGATTAAAGAGTAGTATGCAGCGGAAAATCAATAGAAAACTGTAGGGAATAAGGGTAGAAATCGCAGGAAAACAGTAGGAAAAGAGAAGAAAACCTAAGAATCACTCTTAGGGCCCTTTGGCGTCACACCGCAGGAATCCTAGGCATCACACCAAGGGTTTAGTTGAGTCACACAACTGTTGTTGAAAGCAAAAGCTCGCAGGAATTTTATTAATCTGATAACTGTCCAAAACCCTCAAACGAGGTACATATATATAGGCTTGAAACTTAACCTAAACCAAAGACAACTAGGATTCTCACCTAATTTCCTTTTTATTCCAAGAAAATCCTGCAGCATAACTAATATACTAAAATACCCTTTCCTAAATATTAATACTGAAATAAACTAATTAAATTACTGCTTAATAAAGGATTAACTAAACCAAGTCCTAACACTTTGGTTCCTTCCTTGGATCATGATAATCCTGGGCATAAATATGGAAGAACCTACTGATAGGGTTCTTCTACCATTCCTTGTCCCCATCAATACCACATCATTTTTTGCTCTCACAATCACTTTGTAGATATGCCTTGGCTTGTTTAGTAGAGTGAAAGAATTTTTGTCCTTCCAATCAAATAATTATGCACAACAAAGGTTGAACTTTATCATCCACTGAATTCCCATGTTCCCCTTTCTTTTCTTGCAATAGAATGTCTCTTCACTTAAGTCTTTTAGCTGTTTTTCCCTTATCCACTTATTCTCATATTCCATTGAAAAATCTGAACCTGTATGAAAACAGTAATTTGATTCATACAAAAGTTCCAGTTTACAAAGAAGATTTTGTGCTTTCGTTTATGATGTAAATTTTAATATACTGTATTGCTGTGCTGGAATGCTGGTCTTCTTGAATTAAATCTACTTTTTACTTGCTTACCAACTTGTATTTGTGTTGAAGCAGTGTTACGTATTTGCGGCTTGATGGCTCTGTCGAACCGGAGAAACGTTTTGATATTGTTAAAGCTTTCAATTCAGATCCTACTATTGATGCTTTGCTTCTTACAACACATGGTAAGATATTGATGGTATGGAATTAGGAAGTTAGTTGTTTGGGATTTGAAAACTAATTTGTGCGTGCTGCCTCTTTTACAGTTGGTGGGTTGGGGTTGAATCTTACCTCCGCTGATACCCTCGTTTTTATGGAACATGATTGGAATCCCATGCGAGATCATCAGGTACGAGCAACCTTTTTTCTGGTTTTTTCTCACAGGTTATTACATCTTTGTTGTCAATCCGATCTAATGTTATCTGCCTCTTAAAGCTTATTAAGTTAATGTACTGATCATCATGAAGTTCAATTATTTGAGTGTTACATTGGTAGGATCATGCATTAACCATTTTGAACCTTGGTGTTCGTCTATGTCATAAATGCTGTGTTGAATGTGTTACCATGCATATTGATGGAAAAATTTCTGATTATGTGGAAGGATAGGTCAGAAATTACGGTAAAGAGCTGTATTTACAGGAGGATAGTAACTGAAACTGGAAGCTTATAAGAAAATGGTAGCCCTCTTGATTTCATTTCTTAGATTTCATATGCCAAAAGCCATAGGAATGAAGCCAATATCTCTTGTTGATAGTGAATAACCGCTAAAACCTTTATTTGATTAGCCCTGCGGGGCTATATAATCTTAGATTAGAGACTATTCTCTAGGATTGTACTGATGAGTAAGAAAGTAGCTTCAAGCTAGAAGCTTAATCTCACATCGAAGAGCATGTCTTAAGCATAGGGATTAGTTGCATTAGAATGAGTACCATTAAATCTGTTGGGTAAAGAACCGCAGCTATCGCATGCTGGATTACGGGTTCTTTTGATTGAGAGCTGGGAAACTTTAATAGAAAATGTGGCCAGCCCGGAATTACTTCCCGGAATTACTTCTTCTTTCTACCCTATTCATTTCTCATAGGTCAAAGGAAGCATTAAATTACCTGGAGCGAAGACAGGCCAAATCGGTCTAACTGTAGGTCGCCTATGCAACCAATCCTCGCCATTGGTTTCACATCACTGAGTAAGCATACACTCCCCTCAAGGCGATGAATAGATATCAATCATTCCCTGTTTGACTGGTGAACTCATTACCTTATGTGCTGTAACTGAACAACTTCATAGGACTTGTCTCTGGGAAGCGGGAAGCTAACGTCTTCCATCAACTTCTGAATCCCAAGTTCACAAGTTCCGCAAGCAATATCTTTTTACTGACTCTTTATTATTAGGAGCAATGAAGTATTGTTTTTCTTTTCTCCATGCCCCCAGATTTCCCCGTATCTTGGTGCAAAGGATCAGTTGTATAGCTGCTAACAATGAGTCTGGAAAACCAGCATCTCAAATAACATCCTTCTTAAATAGCTTGCCTTTTCAGGTCTTAGTAGGAGCATGCATGAACTGGCTTCTTATACTCTGCATGCATTATCAAGTCCTTTGAATGATTGAAATAAGGCTTCCAGCTAGTCATAGTTAGTTAGAGGGGATTCAGGTGATGTTGTGGTCAGGTTTCAGGTTTGTGGGTTAACCTCAATGGAAATTTTAAGAGGCTTCTGTAGATATGGAAGCCATTCTGTTAATGGTGGTTTCGCTTCTTTGCAAGACATCTGAGGAAAGAATGCTTGAGGTGGCTTTTTTACCACCAAATTGTAGCAGTTGAGGTCTCTTTATAAGGAGCTTAGTGCACCAAATTGGGAGAATAATGTTAAGAAAATTATAGCCATTTCTACTTCTATTTTTGGTCTATTGGAGAATTGTTGTCGTTTCTCTTAATATTGACAAAAGATAGAGGTTTTACTTTATCCATGACTCATGGAGAGAGAGAGAGAGTTTTGTTTTTTACTGCACAAATTCTCCAAAAATTTTACATATTCTTATATTTTTTGGACATATTCTTCATTCTGTTTATATGCAAATTCTCCAAAAAGTTTGCATATTCTTATATTTTTTGGACAGTTCGGAGTACAGTATTTGCTTCTTGTTAGCCTAATTAAATATTTTTTATGTGCAGGCAATGGATAGAGCACACAGGTTAGGACAAAAGAAAGTGGTGAATGTACACCGTCTAATCATGCGAGGCACCTTGGAAGAGAAAGTGATGAGCCTTCAAAGATTCAAAGTGTCTGTGGCAAATGCTGTTATTAATGCTGACAATGCTAGTCTTAAGACAATGAATACTGACCAGTTGCTTGACCTCTTTACTAAAGCCGAAAATACAAAGGTAAAGAATTGGTCCCAGGTTTCAATTTTTATTTTCCTGTTCCAAGTGATTGTTCTGTAGAAGCTTCGTGCCGTGTTCCTCGTTATCTGTTTATCCACTTAAGCTTGTGAATTCTGTATCTCAAATATCCAGGGAGCAGGTGTGTCGCAGCGTTCTACTGAGAACTCTGCTGGTGAAGGTAACTTACCTGGTGCGAGTAAGGGGCTTAAGAAAATCCTTGGTGGTTTGGAAGAGCTCTGGGATCAGTCCCAGTACACTGAAGAATATGATTTAAGCCAGTTCCTATCGAAGCTAAACGGCTAATTTTTCTCGAAGCCTGTTTTAGTTTGGGGGGAAAATTTTTGGTAACAGGCGGACTGTTTGAATTTGTTCTCAGCAATCTGATAATGTAGCATCGAAACCCCCTCCCCCCCCTCTCTAGTCCCGTGAAGGATACTGGAAATACAGGGTTTTACTTCCTTTTCTAATTTACCTTCACAATCAAGTTTTCTTTTACACAAGGCCATCAAGAGATTCTCCCATAGCAAGTACAGAAGGAGTTTGGCAAATGAGTCGAACCACTGTTGTAGAGGGAGGGAAGAGGTAAATTTTGAGGTTTTGTATATATAGGTTCTAGGATGGTTTTAGGCCAATTTAATTCACATTTTTTCAAGGAATATTAGTCTGAATATTTGATGATAACAAAATTTTGATTTTTTTTTTCCAAAATCAATTGTATTTATTTGATGTAAATTGGTCGAATCAGATAAGATTATATGTTTAGTTAATTTCATTTTTATCCCGGTATTTACTAAAAGTTTTCACAACCGCTGCGAAATGGATTGTGCCTAGTACGGTGAATTATTTAATGTATGTGATGATTTTTACTATTTCTTCGTGAATGAAATTTGCATTTTCATGATTTGGATCAAAGTGTCAAGACTGTGAGTTGAAATAACGGAAAGACAAAAAAGAAAAAAAAAGAATTAATAATTCCGTTCAGATTTTGGTGTTTGGTCTTTTGAAAGAACGATTACTCATGTCTACTCAAACCAATTAGTGTTATTGAAGATACGTAAGCTGTACTAACAGTCTGCTAAGACTTTTTGGCCGGGTCTGAATCCCAATCTTCGATCCCCCTTTAAAATTCTCCCTCAGTGTCACTATATGAAGTGTATATATACTTGTGAACTCAGTGGATAATAATTTTGGAACATTTTATTTTTTTTAATCCCAACAATCCAACCAACTTTTCCTTACTAGAAACTATACAACTAACTTTTCCTTACTAGAAACTATGCTTAGTTACTTGAAACTATTAGCTATGTTTCAACAGTAAAAATGACATTATTACGTTTTTAATTTCGCAATTTATTACTCGAGAATTATATATTAACAAATTTAAGACACAAAACTCTTAATATTCCTTTGGGTTTTATAACCCAAATGTTACGTTTGAGTATTAAAGGTTGACTAGATGCTTGTCCTGGCAAATGTCTGGGGGCGTCCTCCCACCTAATAAATTGATATGTAAATAATCAAAACTGATTAGGAATGAATTTGGTTTTTGATGAAGATAATTGATTTATCGAAAATTAATTTTTTCGAAAGTACTAAATAAGTGGAGAATGAAAGTTCCATTCATTGTCAAATTCAAAATTTGAATGAATATGGCCATCTCTCTTCGTTAATATTGTAAATATATTTTTTGTTTTCAAAAGGGGGTGACACATGGCAGAATGATTTATGCGTACATTTGGAGCCAAAATATTTTAATAAGAAATTGCCACATCATCATCATGTTTTCTGCTTTAATAGAGTAAAAGAGATATCTTCTTACTTTCTTGATTAAAAAAAAAAAGGAAAAGAAAAACATAGTTGATGGAGATTTTTTTGGCCGATCAAATTCACCTAATTATTAATATCAATTTTTTATAATCTTTAAAAAAAAATTAAAGAGGAAGTTATTAATGAAAGGAGATTAAAAGTCAAAGAATTAAAGGATAACCGAACACAATGCAATTACATCTTTTTATTTTCTTGATAAACATAAAAAGATTACTTCACACTTAAAAAAGGCTACCAAACTCAATGCAATTTTAATATAATACTAGATGTTTACCCCAGGCGAATGTTCGGGGTGCCGCCTGTATTTTTAAATCGATTAAATAAAAAATACGAATCATTCTTAAAAGAATAAAAAAAAATAGAAGAATAAAAAATCGATTGAAAGGACAGAAAGTGATTTATTATACATAAATCTATATCCAGATTTATAACATTTAATTTGCAACAGTTAACTTATATCCGGGTTGACATAAATCATAAACCAATATCTACAACAGAAGAATAAAAAACAAATCATCCTTAAAAAATCAAATTTCTTTCATGACAGCTTATTTTGTCTCTGTTGTAGAATGAGATGGATTGATAATTGATGTCAGATTTTTAAGTAATTGATTTAAAGGCCCTGGTGTGAGAGAGGAGCGGAATGGAAGAGATTCTTTGAAATTGGAGATTGGGAAGACATTATTGTGTTTCACTTGATTTAAGGGGATTTCCTTACATTTGATTTTATTAATTAAATATTATTATTTTAAAAGATTAGTATATACCTATAATTAAGATATTTTTATATAGCTATAATTAAGAGATTTATGTATTAATCTATTTCATCTGTTTTTTCTGATTAGTTAGAGTGCCACTTGTCAAAAATGATTTTGTACTGAAAATGACTTTTGGCGGGAAAATTTTCATTGTAGAGCTGACACATGTCCTTTTTGTTTGCTGCTTTAATTAAGTACAATAGATTCCCTCCGTTCAAAAAAAAAAGTCAACTTTTGAGTTTTGAGATTTATACTGTTTTTAGTACAAATTTGAAAACTCAATGTTATTTTTTTTTCGGACAGATAGTATAATATGAAGTATTATTACATACTTGCTTTGAAACTAGTTAAATTATTAATTTCTACAATTGAACAACTAATTACTTTTTTTTCCCCAACAACTAATTACTTGCTAAAACATGAATATAGTTGTGTCACCGGTCACGGTAAAGTTGAACTCTTATGTTACCTTTATTTTTTTATTATATATTCTTTTCAATAATTTTGCAAAAGCTAATATAAATAAAATGGAACACATGTTAAATGCTCAATATTTGTTGCTGATAGGTTTTTGGTTGTGAGAATTAGAAGCAGTTGTAATTCTATGAAGTTTTTGATGTTATTGTCATGGATAATTATGTAAAGAAAATTTATGACTAGATAAGCGATTGTTTTTTGAGAAAAGGACAAAGTTCTTCCCAATTATGTTCTAAAGACTAATATCACTCCGATTTATCCCACAAGAACAATTGCCTCTCTTACCTCAAACCAACGTTATAATTGACTCCCAGAGAGCAAAAATGACAAAAATACCTTTTTCACTTAAAAATAAATTTTTGTGGATAAATGCTACCATTTTTCAAAAACTTATTTTTTTAATAAACCATCAAAAGAGTTATTTAGGGATAAGACATTTATCAATTTTTTTTAAAAAAATTAATTTAAAAAAATTAAATTGAGTAAAAACCAATTAATCTATGATTGGATTTCTTTGTTTGTTTTTTAAAAAAATGATAGACTTTCAACCATATTCTACTTTGATATTAATAACAATGGACAAATCCAAAACATGAATAATATTGAAATTATGTTATTTTTCTGGAAAAATCATATCCTTTTTTGAAAACAAAAGTCAACCCTACATAAATTATTTTTTCACTAATATTAATTATTTTAGACAAAAATTGGTACATATTATTATCCCTAAATAAATTCTTCAACGATTTGTTAAACAAAATAAAACTGTTGAAAAAAAAAGATAAAATGTGGATAAAAAAAATTATTTTTAAGTGAAAAGGGTATTTTTGCCTTTACACACATATTTTTCTTTCATTTTTGCTCTCAGGGGTAAAAGTCGAGTGGTATTAATCCTTAGGACATAACTCGGGGAGTTTGTCCTTTTCTATTGTTTTCTTACAGAATAATTTTTTACCTTTTTTGTGTGAATTAGATGTTATATTTCTTATTTTACCTGAATCATTTTTCATTTATATATAGATTTACACATCCTAGATGCTGCGGAAGAATGTATAAAGTCAAGCGCGCTTTTAATTTGACGACTAGTGGATGAACGTGAAGGTAGTATTAAGAACCATAGGTCAAAAAGTGAGTAGTTAAATGGGAGGGAAACTACGTCATTTTTAGACATTTTACGCGAGAAACCACTGAGAAAATCCTTAATACGCGGGACGGATCCCATCGTGAATCCGCCCTCAGCCTATATATATATGGTGTCCGTCTATATCATCAGAATCCTTTTATTTCAGAGTCTTTTAATTATTATATTTTGATTGATGATGACGATGAGGAAGAAGAAAGAATTGGTGAGGAAAAGGGGATGATATTAATGCCGGACCAAATTACGAGAGCTGAAGCATACGAAAAAAAAGCTGATAAAATACTGCACAGCTAGTGGGCTTTGTTGTGCTTTACTGAAGAAGGTCGCTATCCCAACGTTTTGATACCTTTGCCAATGGAATCAGGGACAAGATTGTGCATGTTATTTCTTCAATGGCCCAATAATGGATTGCTCTCTCCTGTTCAGGAATATGATGATAAAATCAACAACACTTGAAAAACACTATCTTCCTTTCATTTGAAATTATTACACTGAATTTCTTTATGTGATCTCTGTGGTCCCATATATCTGTTCTCCTCCTAATTTCCAACTCTTGCAGTCTGATATACTCTCTCTCACACACGCACACGTGCACTCACACCGTCTGCTTGCTTCAGTTTCTCTATTTGTTTATCTCTCTCTCTCTCTCTCTCTCTCTCTCTCTCTCTCTCTCTTGTTTTCTCCATCTTCATATAAACATCGTTTAGCAGCACCTTTACTTTTCCTTCTCTTTGGAATCGGCTTCATTCTGCTTTTTGGAATAGGCACCGAAGAACTCTTTCTTTCTCTTTTTCATCAGGTAAATGTTTAGTTCAGTCGAGTTCTCGCAATCAATGTGGGGAGTTGAAATTTTCTTTGATAGGTTTTGGTTAGTAGTTTTTGCTTTCCTGTTTTTGCTCCTAAGATCTTCGTTTCTTTTTCCTTTTTCCTTCTATGATAACAAAAGCTAATAGTTGAAGGTTAGCTTTTATTGACGTCTGCGATGATAATTCTTAGTTTAAGAATGAAATTAGGCTTATTGATACCTACATTGCTTTTTGTTTCTATAAAGTTTTCTCCATCTTTATCTAAACAGCATCTTTTGCAGCACCTTGGCTTTTCCTTTTGTTCTTCGGAATCGGTTTGCTTCTGTTCTTCGAAATTGGCGTCGGAACTCCTATTCTTGCTCTCATCAGGTAAATGTTTAATTTAGTTGAGTTCTCGCAATCAATGTGGGGAATTGAAATTTGCTTTGATAGGGTTTGGTTAGTAGTTTTTGCTCTCCTATTATTGCTCCTAAGATCTTCGTTTCTTTTTCCTTTTTCCTTCTATGATAACAAAAGCTGATAGTTGAAGGTTAGCTTTTATTGACGTCTGCGATGATAATTCTTAGTTTAAGAAGGAAATTAGGCTTATTGATACCTATATTACTTTATGCTTCCATAAAGTTTTCTCCATCTTCATGTAAACAACGTCTTTTGCAGCACCTTGGTTGAATCGGTTTCCTTCTGTTCTTCGGAATTGGTGCCGGAACTCCTGGCTCTTATAAGGTAAATGTTTAATTTAGTCGAGTCTCGCAATCAATGTGGGGAGATGAAATTTGCTTTGATAGGTTTTGGTTAGTAGCTTTTGCTCTTCTATTATTGCTCCTAAGATCTTCGTTTCTTTTTCATTTTTCCTTCTATGATAACAAAAGCTGATAGTTGAAGCTTCGCTTTTATTGACGTCTGCGATGATAATTCTTAGTTTAAGAAGGACATTAGGCTTATTGATACCTATATAGCTTTATGCTTCCATAAATTACGCATAAGAATGAAGATTCCTAATGGATAATGTTGTATGTTTCCTGTTGTGGCATAGTTTGTAAGTGTTTGATCATATCCAATATATGAATCAATGGCTACTGAAATGAGGCATGTACTTCATCCTCATGTGTCTGTTTTTGCTAGTTTTACACTAGTGCCAAGTTATCAAGCACAAATCAGACCTACTGTTGGACAAACTTCGTGTTTTAGATCTGTTCTGCTAGGAGGTGAAGCTAGGGGACCATGTTCTCCTCTCTCTGGACAACTCCGTTGTTCTTATACGTCGGTTCTCACAAGTACTGTTGAGCCTAATCCTTTGTTTGGAGCTTCACAAGCTGCCTCCAACTTGCAGCTGCAACTCCCTTACATCGAGAAGGTGCCACCTCAACCAATTATTTTCCAAGTGCTGCCACAGCCGCCTCCAACTATGGATCATGAGGGCTCATTGCCAAAGAAATCCTTGTGGCATTTGAACTCTCTGCAATCAGTACATCGCATATACTAAAGAAGGTTGCTCTAAAGGCTGAAGAGTAAATCACCTTGAAGGTGAAACTAGTCACATGGCTAATGACGGAAATGTCCAAAAATAGTTTTATATTTTATATTTTAAGTAGAACAAAACACACTTTTAGTCCCTAAACTAAGGGGGTACAACTTTTGGTCACCATTAAGTTTTTTATGACAAAATTAGTCCCAAACTTCTCGTTTATTCATCATTATTGATCCACTTAACGAAAATTTTCAAAAATTACTGGTCAAACTCCTTAATCCTTTAATTCCTCATTTTTTATTAATTTTTTTCAGTCTGCAGACCCACTTATGTTTGACTTAAAAAAAAAAAAAAGGGGAAAAAGAGTTTGACCTTGCTCCTCCTTCGCCGCCACCACCAAGAACCCCCACCGCCACCACCATCACCATCTTCATATCCGTCTATACTACTCTTCATGATATTTCATTTTTCTTATATCATCATTTTTCTTCTATCATTATCTCCACCAACTTCCTCCATGCAATCCACCATCTTCACCGCCTCTGCCAAATTATTCCGCTTGCAAAGGCTATTTCTCTTTGCATTAGAACTGAAAATATTAGGAACCAAACCCCACACGAGCATTTCATCAAACAATTGGGTTGCCTTTGCGTGCTCCCCTTTCTTCACCAACCCACGCAAGACCCAGTTGCAGCAAATGATGTCGGGTCTTAGTCCTTCCCTTCTATTTGCTTCAAGACAGCCATAGCCTCCACAGCTTCACCTCTTTTCATCATAAATCGAAGGACGTTGCAACAATCACCCATGTTCAGGACAAATCCCGCTAATGTCTTCATCTCTTCAACAAAACCCAGCACATCATCGTCCTTCCCCTCGAACATTTTGGCAATAACCCGAGAAAAAACATTCCTTCCCAAATGAAACCCGTCATTTGCTGCGGATTTCAGTAGTTCGACGGCTTGATTTACCTTTCTGCCCCGACACAGACCTGTAATCAGTATATCAAGCGTCGAGCATGGTGGTGGTGGCGGTGGAGGGTTCTTGGCTCGGTGGTGGAGACGGTGGCGACGGAGGAGGAGGAAGAAGGTCAAACTTTTTTTTTCCCCTTTTTATTCTTCTTTTTTTTTTTAAAGTCAAATATAAGTGGATCCTGCAGACTGAAAAAATTAATAAAAAATAAGAAATTTAACGGATTAAGGAGTTTGACCGTTAATTTTTGAAAATTTCCGTTAAGTGGATCAGTGATGATGAATAAACGAGAAGCTTGTGACTAATTTTGTCAGAAAAAATTTAATGGTGACCAAAAGTTGTGACCCCCCTTAGTTCAGGGACCAAAAGTGCATTTTGTCTGTTTAAGTATGATTAATTTCCATTTGATGTTTTAGATAAAAATTATATCTATTATTTCTTTGTAATGAATCATAATAAATGTAATATTTACTATTTGATATAATGAATTATATTTGATATTTTATATCTTAAAATCTTTTATAATCTGATAGATGTAATACTAGAATAACAACATGCAATATCTCATTTGAAATTTTGATTTCGTTTTTTAAGAAAAAATGGACGTTTCAATAGACAATGGCAAAGAAATATGACTGGCAAATAGTGCAACTACACATTTAATATTAAGAGAAAAGAAATATTTTTCGTATATCGTAACGGAAAAAACTCATGTTAGTACTATATGTAGTAGTACAAAATTAATTGAATACTACGGAAGAGCAAATGTAATTCTCCCAGGAGGGACTAAATTTTGCATTGATGATGCATTATAATCTTCAAAATATCAAAGAAATTTGTTGAGTTTTAAAGATATTCGCAAAAATGAATATCATGTTGAAACAAATTGTGAAGATAATATTGAATATTTATACATTACAAATATAATTTCTGGATGAAAAATCGTTCTAGAGAAATTACCTTCATATTCTCATTGGCTATACTATACGAATATTATAGCCATTGAAACTTATACAATAGTGAACCTGAAGTTTACTAGTTATGGTGTTTTTGTCGTTTGGCATGACCGGATGGGCAATCCCGGTTACATTATGATACGTAAAATACTAGAGAATTCTATGATCATTTTTTCAATTAAATAAATTCTCATGTGTTGCGTGTTCTTTAAGACAAATTAATTTTAAGACCATCACTAGTGAAAATTCGATTCGAGTCTCCAGCTTTGATAGGTTTTGAGTCTATCAGGAAAGGGCCTGGGCCCAGTATTTTCGTATGAGCCCAAAAGGGTAAGCGGGAATGTTTGAAATGCCAGTCTCGCTTCTCTTTCTTTCAAGTCGCCGTATCCTCCAGCGCCGGCGATATCTATTCCGCCGCTCCGACAATGGCCGCTTGCCGGAAATTGAGGGCGTTCAAGAGATGGATGAAATATCAAGGCATGGATTGCAGCGACTCTCTAGACCTTGTCCTCCACCCCTTCCCCGGCACCGACTCTCCGGCGGCGTTTTCCGTCTCAGTTAGGGCTTTAAGAGACCTTGACGAGGGCGATGTGGTGGCGAGAATACCTAAGCACAGCTGCCTCACCATAAAGAACTCTGGTGCTCGTCACCTGATTGAGGACGCCGGACTCGACGGCTTCTTAGGCCTCGCCGTCGCCGTCATGTACGAACGGAGCCTCGGGCCTCAGTCTCCTTGGTTCGATTATCTGCAATTGATGCCGTTCTATGAGCCGATTCCACTCCTCTGGTCCGACGACGAGATTGATAGCCTTCTGGCAGGCACCGAGCTCCACAAGGTGGGAATTTCCCCTCTTTACTGCTTCCACGAATGTCTTTAATTATTTTATTTATCATGTTTCGAAGGTCACTGACTTTCTTCATTTTATATCTAGGCAGACAATCAAAGAAGACAAAGTTCTTATTTTTGAGGATTGGAAAGAATGTATTGAGCCGCTGTTGATTTCTGCTCCGGTTGAGCTTAATCAGCAATTTTTTGGCGTTGAACATTATTTTGCGTCAAGAAGCCTCATTGCTTCTCGCTCATTTCAAATAGATGATTTCCACGGATCCGGGATGGTTCCATTGGCAGACCTGTACGTTTATTACTTCAAATAGTTGCATAGAAATCTGAGTCCATCGTTTGGTTTAATACTCATTGGTTATCTGTGGATATGCTGCCATCCCACTATGTTCTTTGAGTTACATATGAACTTCTAGTTGATTGGAATTTGAAAGGAACAAAAATGGTTGGTTTATTGAAAGACGAACGTGTTTTTGGCATCTTCAATTCCATGACTAATAGTGCATTGTGGGTTTTAGTTCTGGTTTATCTCGTGTCTCTTGCATTAGAAAGTTTGACACTTCCAACTTCACTCACTTTCTTTATTTCGAATTCAAAACCATGGCAAAACATTAGTTAAGAGAGTGAATGTTGCTTGAGTAGAAGAGTTTGGTTATGTTTTTTGGGGACTTTATTGGGGAAGAAAATGGTCCTGGGGAAGAATTCTGTTCATAGGAGGAACAGGTTGTCTGAAGAAATTTTCTATTTGGTATTGTGAGTGGAATTTCGGAGGTATCTTCTTAGAGGTCAGATTCAACTTGACTATGAAAATTTATTTATTTTTATTATTCTTCTTGAAACTGATTTTTTTCTTCAAAGTTCAGAGGGGTATAAAACAAATAGAGTTAGCATTGCTGGGTAACAAGCTATGCAGTGCCACAGGGTTGCATTTTTTATGGTATAAAATTCTCCCCGCTTAGTTGAAGGAGCATGTTGTGCCTAAGTGAATTCATTTTTATGCTTCCTCAAAGCTAGATGTAGTTGGCATCAGTAGGATCCTTGTATAGCTTAGAACACGTGTTTGTTGACTTTGCAACCGTTAAATTAGGAAATATATTGAAGTGGTGAGTGGAGCCACTGATTTTGTGCCAGAATCTACATGCAACTATTAGAACTCGAGCTAATTTCTGAAGATAAATACTCGCGTATATAAAGTTGGTTTTCTCTATTGTTTGTGAATATCTATTTGATATTACCTCTGAGACATAGTGGAATTGAGGATTAGTAATCTTTGAGATTTATAAAAGGTGAGAAAAAAGCTGCTGAAAGAAGCTGATAAATTTCTTATTTAAGCCTTGTTTGCAGCCTGGCTACAAGCTATTTGTAGTATATTGCTTAATCTGCTGGTTTAATTACTAACTTTTCTCCCTCTTTCACTCTAAATAACAAGAACTTTTTCGAATGGTATACAGGTGGGTTATTTTTAAGTTTTATGAGATTATGAAATGGCTTGAAAGGCTAAATTTCTTTAATCTTTGTAATTTATCCGCGCATGCAATGAAATTCTTATCTCCTCCAATTCATTGATTTGTATCTCCATTCTGTGATCAGTTTTAACCACAAGACTGGAGCTGAAGATGTACACTTCACGTCTTTAGTACAGCATGAGTCCGATCAGAGCGGTGAGAGTGACTTGGAGGACGAAGGATGCGATAACCTAATGAATGATGAATTATCCAGTCAGAAACCTGTTTCAGGAAATGAAAGCAATAGCACTGCAGAATTCGAGTGTTCCACGTCGAGTGACGATCTTACAATATTAGAGATGATTATGGTGAAAGATGTCATGGCAAAAAATGAAGTGAGCAATTCTCCTTACATACATTTACATATCTACATTACAGTGTAAATGAACATTTTGTCTCCTTCTATATGCTGAGGCATTGTAAGTATGTAATTTCCTGTACAAAATTCATTTACTTTCTCAATTACCAGTTACTATTGCCTTGGATATGAGAGTGTTTTCTTAAATGCTTTGGTCTAATTCAACAACATGTTTTATTTTGAAATTTCTTGATCTTTGTAATTCAATTGTTATTCTTTTTAATTGATTGTGAACATATAATACTGGCATTATCTTTTTTGGCACAATGTTTTTTAACATCTTTGCATCGACTTTCAACTTACTTAAGCTTATATAAGTTTTAAGAGTTCTATCAGTTCATCTCCACATCGAAATTTGTTCCAAGTGGATCTTTGTATAACAAGTTGCTCAGACGCTGTGCAGATGTCGGGGTACCTTTACGGTCCATTGCATGCTCTTCTGTGTTTATAAGCTTGCCGTATGAGAAAGTGCTTTCTCCTTTCTTATGAATTTTATTCATGGGAGAGGTGATCAATACTCGTCTGGGTGTTTATGGCCATCCTTCACAAGTATCTTTTGATCCATACAACAAGTTCATCACTCAGTGGTGTCTTGAGTGGATCGAAAGGAGAATATCTCAAGTCATGTTTGCACATATAAGGTTTATAAACATTCTCTTGCATTTTTTGTTAAATGGACTCTTTAACTTGATCCGAGTGCGGCTAACAGTTAAAAACATGGAATGTCTTATTTTATCTGATGATAAAATGACTTTAATGTGATTCTGATCCTTGTCCTTGTACGCTATTGATTATCTTATGACCTAGTTTTTGTTTTATTGTTTTTTTTTTTTCAGGTTTTCAATACCTATGGGTCTTTGGGAAATGCTGCATTACTGCACAGATATGGATTTGCAGAGACAAACAATCCCTTTGACATTGTGAACATAGATCTTGAACTGGTAGAGGAGTGGAGTTCTTTTTTGTATTCCCGTCGTTACAGCAGGAGAAGGTTGTCACTTTGGAGAAGATTAGATTGCTCTGCAGGTGTCGGTCAAGATCCTGAATATTTTGAAATATCCTTTCATGGGGAACCGCAAGTTGAGTTGTTGGTTTTGCTTTACATAATGCTGCTACCAGAGGAAGACTACAATAAGCTTGACCTCGCTATCTCCTCCACAAACAACGCACACACGTCTGTGATTCTTTCTTTGTCTGGGAAAGTAAATGTGGATGTCTCTAAGAACTTAGAGCTGAGTAGGGATTTCTTATTGACAAAAGGCGTTTGTACCGGTTTGTTGTCGCTTGCTGATATCAGGGAAGGTTTGTATGGTCCAAGCACTCTAGAAGATGACATTGAAGCATTGAAGCAGTGTTGTAACATAAAAGAACCGAAGCTTTATCACTCTTTGGTGCTTCGAATTAGCGAGAGAAGTATCCTTCAGAAGTTAAGATCCTATGCCATCACTGCCGCTGAGAGTCTAAAGAGCCGAAGTTAAGATCCTATGCCACCACTGCCGCTGAGAGTCTTAGTATCCTTCAGAAGTTAAGATCCTATGCCACTGCCGCTGAGAGTCTAAAAACCACCTAGCACAAAGAGCCGAAGAATGTCATGCAACAATGGGTAAGGTCCCATATTGACTCGGTAGTTCGTGTCTTGTAGTTGGTAGATTCATGTGTTTTTATCTAGTCGTCCTTGCAATATTTGCTGCCAGTTTGATATGATTTTTTATCTATTTCGTGGTTTTGCATACGAATGCTTCTGGTGACAGCGATCTTGTCCTTTTTTCTTCATTCAAGTAGATTAAACAACTCTGAAGAAAAAGAGGTGTTATCTTTCTCTTGTTGCCAACTTGCCGTGGAGCAAGAGTGTTGGAAGTGAGGTAGAAATGTTGACTTGTAATAATTACTACCTCTAGGCTCTAGTCAATAACTAATTCTACGCAACCAATAAAACAATTCTTTGAAAACCTAAAATTGCTCATAAAAAGAGCTAAGAAAATTATGTCTAAAGCCTTTTATAAATACGAATAGAGTTAAGTAATTAACACAAAAGCAACATATGACATTTATTTTGGAGGCCAACGAATAAGTACAATCAAATTTTGGTTGGTGAAAGCAACGTCAAAAGTCAACCATCACTACGACCCGCCAAAAGTCAACCATTTCCCCATCAAGAACATGAACACAAATCCCTTTTTGTATAATACAATATTGTTTCTGGTGTGATTGTTGTTGCTATAGTGGTGGGAAAAACGACCGGAAAGGAGGGATTATTGAGAGCTTTTTCTCTTTAATGGAGGAGACATATTTCATCTCTCATGGATCCCCAACTCTGTGTATAGATGACTCGCTGGAAGCCAGGGGATTCCTGAAGGGTTTCAGGGAAAAGGTACTGAGCTTGAAGCCCAAAGGGATTTTGATGGTGTCTGCACATTGGGATACCTCAGAACCGTCTTTGACTACAAATCCTGGCAAGTATGATACCATTCTTGACTTCTATGGCTTCCCAAAGCCCATGTACCAGGTCCCTTTCTTTCCTTCTTCTTCCATAATCTCTTGTTTGCTGGCAAGTACAGATATTCTCAATCATCGAAGATGGGTTCTTTGATGATCTTATAATGTTCGGTAAAATTGAGCTGTAATTTTTGTGTTAGATGTTACATGCTTTCATTTTCTTTGTGTTAGTATGGTTGAGTGGAGAAATTGATGAGGAAATTAATTCGAATAAAGGTAGAAGAATTAAAACTCAAGATGTTTGGAGGAAATAAGAAATGAACGCACTGCTGGAATGTCTTGTTTTAGATTCTTTCTATCAGTTGAAAGTCCTGGATTAGTCTTTGCCGTAGAGGTTAGAGAATAGATATACCCAATTGGCTGTGAAACTCAGCATGGCAGTTTCTTTATAGCGACCTAACCTATCGGTCTACAACATCAATCAAATGGACTTAGAAAAAGTTTTTCAGTCATAAATTTCTTTATTTTTACTCCGGAAACAGAATGCATAGTGTGATTATTGTGGTGTGCCTCTATGTAGCTGTGTGGATATGAAAGTCTAAACCTCGCAAATCTGAAGAATGATCAAACAGAACATTTGTCTGTTACGGTAGTGAAGCCTTTTCCAAAGCCAAATAATATTGATTAGAACCTAAGTTGATTATGTGCTCAACTTCCTAGTATTGTTTCCATAAACTTGTTAAGACACTTTTCTCTGAGTGACTGTTTAAATTCATAAACCTGTTATCTTTTGCTTACTAGAATCATGCAGTTATACGATTGGCATCTCTGAAGGAGGATTCTTGTCTTAGATCTATCTGCTATCAAATATCATCTCTCACGAGTTTTTTTTTTTTTAATGAAAAAAAGGCCTAGAAATAGAAGTAGAGAGAAATATAGCTCGAATTTTGGAGAAGAGAAAAATACCGGGATTAGATTTCTGAAATCCGATTTTACACCTAAGTCGGATTACCTTTAATATAAAAAAATTAATTACATTAATCATGATTAACAAAAGATCCGATTTCTAAAATTCGGCCCTGACCTAATAAAAAATAATATTTTTAAGAAAAATACTTAGATTTTTTTTTTGAAAATAAAATTTTGACCAAAGTCGAATTTTAAAATCCGAGTTACCATTAAAATAATATTTATGGATAAAAAAATTTGATTTTTTTAGCGAATTTTTCTTTTGCCTTCCACCAAGATTTTTTTTTATTTTAAAAAAAGAGATAAACTATTTTTCAAACCAGTCTAAATCTGTCACAACAGCAACAAAAACTATTTTTCATCCATATAAATATGAAACACAATAATTAATTTAATTTTGATTAAGTTCGGATTTGCTAAATTCGACATTAAACAGAATTTTCTTTTCAAAAAAATAGACTGATTTTTAAAAGCAAAACTGATACTGACATATCAAATTTATAATTCTTGCAGTGCCCATACCCACACAAGGCACATTACGAGAACGGTGATGGAAGAAAAAAAATTTGGATTTCCAAAATCCGACAAAGAAACTAAAATCGGATTTTGGGAATCCGACTTTCAAGCTAACTCGGATATTAAAAATCCGAAGTTTCTTAAGTAAGTTTAGGTTTTAGGGTTTATTTCGGATTTTCGAAATCTGAACTATTGGTAAAATCGATTTTCAAGAATCCGGTTTTTTTTAACTAACTCGGATATTGAAAATCCGAAATTTCTTATACACCTTTATGATTTAGGGTTTACCTCGGATTTGCGAAATCCAACTTACTCTAAAAATCGGATTTCACAAATGCAAATTTACCTTTAACTCGGAAAATCCGATTTTCTCCTTAAATTGGATTTTGAAAATCCGATTTTCTCCTTAAATCAGATTTGTGAAATCCGTTTTAATTGCAAATTCGGATTTGTAGAATCCGATTTTTGTTTATAAATTTGCTTTAGCTGAGAATTCATAATTCAAATATGATATTGTGTCAATATAATCCGCAAAAATAGATGTATCAACGTTAATGTGATGTGTGTGGTATTGTATAACGTTAGTACGTATGTTATGTAATGAGTAACAGAGTTAACAACACTTTCTAACACTAGTACATACGATATGTAATGAGTAACAGACAAATTGTAATAGATAATAATATTAATGATAGTTATCAATAACAGTATTAATAATAACATGTAACAGTAATACATGTGATATCTAATGTATAACGGTATTAATAGTATTATGTCATGCTAATGTAGATGATATCTAATGAGTAACAATATTAATAGTCCCTAAAAAAATATTAATATTAATGTGTGTCAATATATAATAACAATAACACGTAATGGGTAACAATGTTAATGGTAGTAATGTGTAACAGTGTCAATGATAATACGTAGTACTAGTACATGTGATACCTTATGTGTAACAATGTTAACAATATCAATAATAATAAGTAATAGTGGTATATATGTGATACTTAAGTTGTAATAGTATTAATGATACTACGTAACACTAATCTAGAGAATATCTAATGACTTAGCAGATTTAACAGTAATAAGTAACACTAGCGCCAGTGATATAGCGTGTAATAGTATTAATGTACTACATAACACTAGTACGATAAATAATACATAATACTAATACAGATGAATTATAATGAATTAATTTAATACAAATTTCTAACAGTTTTAATAATACTACACAACACTAGTAATATATATATTTTTTTATCAATGCAAATTCCTAGTAATTATTAGTAATATAAGATTTTATTATTATCATTTCAAATACAATTTTTTTTTTATTTTTTTAAAAGTGGATAGGTGGATTTAATGTGAATTTCTATAACACTCGGGCAAATTTTCAAAGTAATCTGCACATAAAGATTTTTTTCAATAAAAACTAGTTCGGATCTTCTAAATCTGATTTTACTGTTAATTTATTAAATTTTCAAACTTTCCCACCATAATAAATTTTCAAATTTTCCCGCCCTTCAATTTTTTTAATTAAAAAAACAAGGTCGGATTTTCAAAATCCGACCTTGTACTGTTTATTATTTGACCGTTCTCCTAATTTTTTTTACATGTATTTTCACAAAAAAATTATATATATTATTTTATTAGGTCGGATTTATAAAATCCGGTTTACTAATTTAATTAGTAGTTTAATCTCGGTATTTTTTTTACAAAAAAAAAGAAAAGAGAGACCAATAGATGTCTCTGCTCCTTTTTCTAGGCAATTTTTTAACCAAAGCACCTTATCTCTCACTAACTGGTTTGTAAAGCTGCTTACATTGCTATGGGAGACAATGGTTTACACTGGACAAATTAGATATTGCAGGATGTGATCCTCATTGATCTAGGAACTCCTAAGACTTACTAAACATGATGTCATGATTTGGATTTAAAGAAATTAGTTTTGAGCATTCAGGCTTAAAGATTTGGTATGAGATGCTTTTATATGGCTGGAGAAATTTCCTACTTGATTCTTGCTATGAAATTTCAGCTCAAGTACCCTGCACCAGGAGCTCCAGTACTGGCGATGAAGGTGAAGAAACTGCTCACAGCTGCCGGTTTCAATGAAGTACAGGAGGATAAGAAACGTGGTTTGGATCATGGAGCATGGGTTCCCCTTATGCTTATGTATCCAGAAGCTGATATACCTGTTTGTCAACTCTCTGTCCAGTCAAGCCGGAGCGGGACTTACCATTATGAAATGGGAAGAGCATTAGCCAATCTCAAGGAAGAAGGCTACCTTATCATTGGTTCCGGTTCCGCCACACACAATTTAAGAACCCTCAGTTCTTCCAATAATGTTGCTTCCTGGGCTTTAGAATTTGATACTTGGCTCAAAGAAGCCCTTCTGGACGGAAGGTATGACGATGTTAACCACTACGAAGAAAAGGCGCCTCATGCAAGAACTGCTCACCCTTGGCCGGAGCATTTTTATCCATTGCATGTTGCAATGGGTGCTGCTGGTGAGAAATCAAAAGCAGAACTGATTCATCATAGCTGGAGCGCGGGCACCTTCTCATATGCATCCTACAAGTTTGTTTCATCCAAGGAAATGTAAATCTGTACAAGGTGTGTTTTTCTTACTTTTATAACGCACACGTTAGAGTGGCCCATGCGTTAATAGGTGTAAGAGGAAGGTTTGATTGATGTTCAAATTGTTGCTTCATATCAAGTGGAGACTGGAGAGGAAAAAGAACTCATTTGTGAAGCATTGCCTAATCTATTATGTATTGTTTTGTGCTTCATTGGGGAATGTTTTGTTATATTTGTAGACACGAAGAATAAAAAAACAAGATCGTTTATATGATGTTGATTCCTTTCAACCCTTTTTGGAGAAAATTACAACGGTACAAGAGTGATCTATATATACTAGTGATGTCTGGTCGCACAATGCGCAACCCTGGCCCAGTCTATCTGTAGATCTTAGAAATTTTTATATTTAAAAAAAAATTGTATTTGGAGCGATATATTTTAGAAATGTTTGAAGGATTTAGAAATATTTTATAAGTGTGATCATAGAAGTATTTGTATTTAACAAAAAAAGAAATTGTATTTCGCCATGTATGTTTTAGAAATATTTTATAAGTGTTACTTATTAAATATAAATAGACTTAATCGAATATTTGTGTTGAAGTAAATGTTAGACAAAATATAAAAGCATCCTAATAAGTTTAAATATTAGTAAGATGATTTATTGATGCCCTCCATTGGTCGTGCCAAATCAATACTTAATTTGGAGATTTTTAATAGCTTTGTAATAAGTTTCATCCGAAGGGTATACGCTTAAAACAAAATTGGTACTTTGTAATAAAAACCTAATTGATCAATTCAATTTAGACTCCATAATTAAGAAAAGAAAACCACTCTAATTGAATGAAACATAAAGAAAAAATTAAAAAAAAAAACGTGTCACGTAAAGTGCAAAGGGAGATTTAGTAATTTAGTTATGGTTAGATAAAAGGGCAATTTAGTACTTTCCTCATATCACGTAACAATCATAGGAGGTGTTTGAAAGAAGAATTTTTATTTCTAATATAGTAGGATATATATATATATATATATATTAAAGTAGAGTTTTTAATTTCTACTTGAAAGATTTTTAGGATTATCACTCTATTCATCTCTCATTAAATTAAAGTATAAAAAGTTGTAACTAGGTTAAATTAAATTTGTAATTATACATGATTCGATGTCAAAATTATTTACTATATTTCATAATATCATACATTAATATTGACGTTAATTAAGACAATATTTACACAATCAAAGAAACAAGAATTCTGATAATGAAATTTAAAACAAAGATTGTCCGCCAACCTTATTCACACAATTATTCGCAAAATTAAATCTTAATTATTATGACTTTATTTTAATTATATATATATATATATATAAATTAGTACATTTTGGGATATTACTTATTAGGCTCAGTTTTGTTGGAATATCC
This sequence comes from Oldenlandia corymbosa var. corymbosa, assembly GCA_949775105.1. Lineage (NCBI taxonomy): Eukaryota > Viridiplantae > Streptophyta > Magnoliopsida > Gentianales > Rubiaceae > Oldenlandia > Oldenlandia corymbosa. The sequence continues at coordinate 8,417,198 of OX459123.1, forward strand.
AAATATATTTTATTAGTTAGGATTAGTTCCGTTAGAATATTTAAGTATTTTTTTTCTTTTTATTAGAAAAAGAAGGACTTACTGAAATTGTTTGGAATTGCATAAATGTAATTTAAGATGATTTTACGAAATTTTTATTGTACCTGTATAAAATTCAAAAACACACATTTAATTGCCCTTAAAACATTGCACATGAGGATTCCTCTAAAGTTAATTCCCTTCTTCCCCACCCCCCAAAAAAAAATCACTTTCTCTGTCAAAAAATAGATAATCAACTAAGTTGGGTCATTGCATGGATCATTAACTTTTATTCTTATATTGTCTGTATATGCCTTTTTTTTTTAAGAAAATGTAAATTTTATATCTATATGCAGCAAAACTCATATTTACAACCAAAAACGTCAAAATTTTCTATCCTTCTACACTAGATAACACAGGGAATAGTTTCTAAATCTCACTCCAGTGGATCAAGATAAATATGAAAAATCCCCTTTTGTTATATATCTCATGTGAATTGAACCTGAATCTATTCTTTGAAAGTTCAGAATTTGAAAGTTCAAAATCTTAATCACTAAATTGTTATTTAATTTTTAAGTTACTTCTTTGGTCCCAAGAAGAAGGGAAAAAAAAAAAAAAGAAACAATCTATCACCAAAACAAAGAAAAATTCTGTGTATCTTAATGATGAAGAATAATTTACTACCTCCGTAACAAAAAAGTTAGTCCACATTAATTTTTCAAATTTGTACTAAAAACAGAATAAAGCTCAAAACTCATTGTGGACTATTTTTTTGGGACGGAGGGAGTACTAATTTTAAATCTTTTGCAGTTCTTCTTTTATGAGTTTTATCAAAATGATACATTTGAAATGATAATCACAAAGTTTGGCATTCGATAGTGAAATTTATGGTATTAAATATTTCCTGCCTCAAAATGTTTGTTTTATTTGAATTTTCACTTTTAATATAATTTCTATTAGAGATAAAAATATAAACTAGAACTCATTTCAAAATGGAAAGGTTTTTTTCTTCTTCTCGAAAACGTTAGTTTTGATTAATAATAAGATATACTTCCTCTGTCTCTAAATTATTGTACACTTTGGATTTTTCTTTTTATTTCAATTTGTACTAGAACTGAAACTCCAAACTGGACAATAATTATGGGACGCATGGGAGTACAATGGTATTACTCTAAATCTTTTTCCTAAATTACTTCTTTTGGTCCCAAGGAAGAAAGGAAAAAAAAAAAGAAAAAAAAATCCATCTCCAAAACAAAGAAAATTCTGTGTATCTTAATGATGAAGAGTAATTTACTAATTTTAAATTTCTTTTGCAGTTGTTTTTTTGTGAGTTGTATCAAAATGATACTTTTGAAATGATAATGTTACGAAGTTTGGAACTCCATAGTAAAATTTATGCGGGAAGATTTGGTATTAAATATTTTCTGGTTCAAAATATTTGTTTTATTTAAATTTTCACTTTTAATACAATTTGTATTAAATAAAAATATAAAGACTAGAAATCATTCCGAAATGGAGCCCCCCCTCCTTGAAAACGTTAGTTTCGATCAATAAGATATATAACGGCATTACTCTAAATCTTTTTCGTCAACACTTTTTAAATTGAATTTGATCATCACTTTTTCGTCATAACCTTTGTAATGGTGAGCTCATTGTGCCATTATGAAATTTCTGTTTTATCTTCCACAACACATACAAAATACTCATTCCAGCTTTAAAATCTATAGTATCTAACTTCAAATTCGAAATTAATTCGGAATGATAATTTTTTTTTTAAAAAAAAACACACAACACATCGACATTAAAATGTAGTATAAAAATAGGCGTGATAATCAGGTAATTTTACACAATAAATTCATTATTTTGAAAACATCCGTATGAACCCTTAAAAAATTTTCACAGGATAATACTAGTAGTTAAAAAGGAAATTTTAGATGGTAATTTATTCTTTTAAAACTGGCCACCAACGTTGTCGTTTGTTATTGGCGGCAAGAAACTCCGCGGGCTCGCGCTTATAACCCTTTTCCAATTAGGAAACAAAACCGCAAATCTTTCTTTAAATACTCCTAATAAAGCCGCGACCTCTTTCCATTCGTAACAGAAAAATGTAAAAGAAAACGACAGAGAAAAAGGAAAAAAAAAAATGGATCTTAAAGTTCGAGTTGTGAACTCCAGTAATTTGCGTGAAGAATTTCGCAAGATCAGTGCAATCATACGGCAGAATCGCACCTCCTTTGTGTCCGTGGATACTGAATTTCCTGGCACAATTCACAAACCCCAAAAGCCGTATTTCAGTCTGACAGGAGAAGAGAATTACTGTCTGATGCGGGACAACGTGAATCAATTGAAGTTGATCCAACTGGGTCTTACCGTATCCAACGAATCCGGAAAACCCATCTGTACTTGGGAGTTCAATTTCAAAGATTTCGATATTGAAAACGAAACAGACCCAAGAGATGCTGATTCCATTAATCTGTTGCAGAAACAGGGCATTGATTTCTTCACAAATCGAGTTGAAGGCATTGATTCCGCCGACTTCGCGAGAGAATTCGCATCTTCTGAACTGGGTTTTTCGCTGAGGTCATTTTTGAGATCTGGGATGGTATCGGAAATCAATCCACATCTGAATTGGGTGTTTTTCCACTCGACCTATGATATTGGATACTTAATTAAGATCCTGACCCAAAAGTCACTTCCAGATCAGTCAATTGAATTTCTGAAATTGGTGAAGATGTATCTGGGAGAACGATGTTATGACCTCAAAGAAATCCTTTCCGTTGAACCTTTCGGGTGGCGGCAATTTGGGCTCGACAGAATTGCTTCAAATTTCAACATTACACGATCTGCCGGACAGAGTCATCAGGCAGGGTCCGATAGTTTGCTGACAATGGACTGTTTCTTTGCTGCAATGAAGGTCTTATTTCATCATAGTGGGGACAACGGCTTAAAATTTGCATTTCAGGGCTTCAACTACAAGCTGTATGGTCTTGACGTAGATGCCACAATAATAAAGAAACTGATTCCAACGGCAAATAGAATGATCGGTCAGTATGCTCCGTTGAATTACCATCCTCCTCCGTATGCCAGAAGACCTCCTGTTGGTCTTAATGTTCCTTTCATGCCAATGAGGAGATTCCCAAGTGGATGCATAGTTCAGGTTTCTACGTTTTTTCCTGTCTTTGGATTGTAGTACAGTATACAAATGTGTACTTAGAGTTTTATCAGTTATAATCTTGGTCAAAATTGTACAAACTAGGACAATATACAAATGCAGACTTAAGAGTTCTATCACTCTCATGTTCTTGTTCAAAATTGTACAGAATTTTATTTTTTTCTTATAATTGAAATCAAATCAAGTTCTCATGTCTTTCAATTAGTTTCCTTCAATTTTTTTTATGGATGTGTTTACGTTGTCTTTTATAGTATGTTATCAGTTAAGTTAAAACCTTATAAATGTGAGTTTCTTTTGGTACTTATTGGTTCTGTTTCGCTGGTTTAAGCTGAGTCTCCTTGTTGATTGTGAAGATATGATATTTTAATTATGTAGTGATAAAACCATGTAGTTTAATTAATATAGAGGATCAGAATTTGTGAACTCAAATTCATTCAAACCTCCTGCAGATTAGTCACTGATCATGGCTATTTGGATATTGGAGATTGCATCTCTCATAGGATACCTCTCCGTTATAAACTGGAGGTATCATTGCTTCTGCCAACTTCATTAGAGATGCACCTTGATGAATTTTACTTAAAGGAGGCTCCTGATTTGGGATCTTTGCCAGCAATGATGCATTCTGATAATTGTTTTGGACCAAGTCAGTTGCTGTTATGGGCGATCTGAATCCTCAGTATGAATCTCTCCAATCTAGAATGCGTCCACAGCCTGCTAATAATGAAGGTTAGCAGTGTGGTACTTCTCAGTTAGTGGCTGCACTACTGCAGGGGATTCCTCCTTCCCGAAGGCTCAGCTGGAAGAATACGGCGATCAATCTTGTCAGAGGAGAACAATTTACAATTTTATTCTTTGAAAGCTCTGGAGAAAGGTGATACTTTTGAGGTAAATATACGCATTTTGCCATCATGAAAACTCTTTGAGAGATTTTTTCCACTTTTTAAGTTGGGATTTCTTGAGGGAGTAGCCATATATTTCCAACATTTTGAGATCCTCATTCTTACTTGGCCAGGTGAATGCAGATTATGGAATGTAATCTACGCAGAACGCCGAAGGTGAAGAAAGATCCTTGGGTGATTGGTACGTACCCTTCTTCCTTGAGTTGGTCTTCTATGAGAGATCTTTAATTTTGTGGCGTACCAGCTGATTGTTGAACATCTTATGTTTATACTTGTTCGATTTAACAGTGGTCATCATCTGCCCTAAAATGTTATATCCTTAATTTCCACTCCAACTTGGTAAGTTGTTAGAAGAGATTGCATTCGTACTCAACAGCTTCAACAGCTTAATTTTCACCTGCTGCAAATGCTTCGAATGCAAATGCAGTTGCACTGTTGCAGAGCAGACTTTGCATACATCCAATGTTTACTTGTGTAGACAAGTAAGGTAGATGGATCAGTTCTGCTTATGCTTCCCCCACAAAGAAATATTCATTGAAACTGTCAGTTTCAGCTTTTGGTAATCCTCCTCTCCTTTTGCTCTTTGCTCTGTGTACGTCTCTGTGCTGTGCGCTTGGTCACTGTCGTATTGATATGCAGTATCCGCCGTTTAGCAATGTACCCCTTTTGCTGCATTTGTTTGGTTTGGGGCCTTGAGGTTGAGGGTGAGGTTTTTATTTATCGCGCTCGGGGCATAGGTAAAGCTTGGGTTTATAGGCCAACTGCTGACTATTGTGTGCATTCATTCAACAAGGTGCAGTAAAATGTTTGTCCTTAAAAGACCTAATGTTGGCAGTTGCATTACATTCTGTCGTGTTTCTTTAAGATTATACTTTTTGGTTTTCGCGAACTATATCTGCGATCTCTTATCCCTTGGCAAGTAAGCTTTTACATTGTTATTACTACTGCACCAAGGCCTCCTATTTGCAAATAATTTTTGTTAGGCATTTGGTTGGATACACAAATGGTGACCTGAGAGCTTAAGGAAGCCACTAGGTTTGATCAGTAATAGAGTTACTCCAGCTTTCTAGATGTTATGCTCTGCTGCATATCCAAACGACTTGTTGATTCGTAGAATTTTGTTGAATTTTAAAAAATTGAAAGTCAAGGAAAGACTAGGACTCTGGCGCAGATAGTTGTAATTAATTTCTGCAACAAATAAATTGAAAGTCTAGCCATTTAATAAACCGGATATGATACTTTTGTTTAATTACTCCCTCTGTCCCAAAATTATTATCCAATTTGAGATTTCACTTTAAGTACAATTTGAACTAGAAATAAAAACTCAAACTGGACAATAATTATGGGACGGAAGGAGTACTAATAAACAATGTAAACTCAGTATGGATTTTAGGCGTTTGTCAAATTGTCATGTTGAAAGTGATATCTTAATTCAAAGAACAAAAAGATATTACTATCTGTCAAAATCAAATTTGGTGAATTTTTCCATCAAAATTTCGCCCAATAAATAAACCTTTTCACATCTACCAAAACAAAAAGCCTTAAACAAAAAGTCTCCGTCTAAACATTTTGTAATAGTTTTTTTTTTTTTTTTTTGAATAACATTTTGTAATAGTTGAACAATGATATCATTCAATGATCTCCACGAGTACCTCTTTTTTTGCTACATATAAAATCCGTAAACGCGTATGCACATACTTTGGGGAAGCAAAAAAAAGCAGTACCACTTTCTTTTCTGAAAATACTACTAATACAGTACCACTTATCCAACAAGATTTGGTATTTTCGTCTAAGCGTTTTTTATTCTAGAAGAATGCTTTAATAATTCAATTAAGACCAAATCAGATTTTGGTTGGTGAAAGCAACGTAATAGAAAATTTGGTATTTTCGTCCTAAGCCTTTTGATTCTATCAAAATAGAAAATGTCCATATGTGAAAAATTGAAGTACAAATCATATTTTGGTTGGTGAAAGCAACGTAATGCACCACGTCACCTAACGTTCAACATTAGGCCCCCTTCAAGAAGATCAAACAATTAAAGTCCATCTATAATCTACCATATATAAATATACGTTGTTCATCTGCACAATCAACCTACATACAGTTAGGCCCCCTTTTGGTATAACACAAAATTCTCCAGATTCCACACCGTTTCTGGTGTGATTGTTATTGCTATAGTGGTGGGAAAAGCGACAGGAAAGGAGGGATTTTTGGGAGCTTTTTCTATTTTAATGGAGGAGACATATTTCATCTCTCATGGATCTCCAACTCTGTGTATAGATGACTCGCTGGAAGCCAGGGGATTTCTGAAGGGTTTCAGAGAAAAGGTGCTGAGCTTGAAGCCCAAAGGAATTTTGATAGTTTCTGCACATTGGGATACCTCAGAACCGTCTTTGACTACAAATCCTGGCAAGTATGATACCATTCATGACTTCTATGGCTTCCCCAAGCCCATGTACCAGGTCCCCTTTCTTTCCTTCTTCTTCCATCATCTCTTGTTTGCTTGCAAGTACATCGAATTTCAATCATCAAAGATAGGTTCTTTTGCTTCATATTTATTTCAGTCATTGAAGCCTGTAAAAGTTCTTTTGCAAAGCATTTTACTTAAAAATTAGTAATTGGTAAGGATGGAGGTGAAGGTACTACTGTTTTTTCATATTTATTTCAGCCATTGAAGCTTTTAAAAGTTCTTTCGAACAGAGTATTTTACTTAAAAATTAGTAATTGGTGAGAATGGGGATGAATGTACTACTGTTTTGTGTACCTTTGGTTACATCAAGCATGATCTTTTAAATTTTAATGTTCAGTACAACTGAGCTGTAATTTTTGTGTTAGGTGTTACAAACTTTCATTTGGTGTGTGTTAGTATGGTTGAGTGGAGAAATTGATGGTAGGAATGAATCCGAATGAAGGTAGAAGAATTAAAACTGAAGATGTTTGGTGGAAATAAGAAATGAACACACTGCTGGAATGTCTTTTTTTAGATTCTTTCTATCAGTTGAAGTCCTGGATTAGTCTTGCCGTAGAGGCTAGAGAATAGATACCCAATCGGGTCTGAAACTCAGCACTCAGCAGTTTTTTTTTTATTTTTTTATAGAGACCTAACCTATGGGTCTACAACATCACTCAAATGGACTTGGAACAAGATTTTCAGTCATAAATTTCTTTATTTTTACGCCTCCGAAAACAGAATGCATATTGTGATTATGGTGGTTTGCCTCCATGTAGCTGTGTGGATATGAAAGTTTAAACCTCGCAAATCTGAAGAATGATCAAACAGAACATTTGCCCGGTATGGTACTGAAGCAATTTCCAAAGCCAAATAATATTGATTAGAACATAAGTTGATAATGTGCTCACCTTCCTGGTATTGTTTCCATAAACTTCTTAAAACACTTTTCTCTGAGTGACTCTGTTTAAATTCAGAAACCTGTTATCTTTTGCTAACTAGAATCAGGCACTTATACAATTGGCATCTTTGAAGGAGGATTCCTGTCTTAGATCTATCTGCTAGCTAGTATTATCTCACACTAACTGGTTTGTGAAGCTGCTTACATTGCTAGGAGAGACAATGGTTTACCCTGGACAAATTAGATATTGCAGTATACGATCCTCATTGATATAGGGACACCTAACACTTACTGAACATGATATCATTATTTAGAGCTAAAGAAATTAATTTTGAGCATTCGGGCATAAAGATTAGGTATGATATGCATTTATATGACTCGAGAATTTTCCTAATTGATTCGTGCTCTGACATTTCAGCTCAAGTATCCTGCACCAGGAGCTCCGGAACTGGCAATGAAGGTGAAGGAACTGTTCACAGCTGCCGGCTTCAATGAAGTAAAGGAGGATAAGAAACGTGGTTTGGATCATGGAGCATGGGTTCCCCTCATGCTTATGTATCCAGAAGCTGATATACCTGTTTGTCAACTCTCTGTCCAGTCAAGCCGGAGCGGGACTTACCATTATGAAATGGGAAGAGCATTAGCCCCTCTCAAGGAAGAAGGCTACCTTATCATTGGTTCCGGTTCTGCCACACACAATTTAAGAACCCTCCGCTCCTCCACTACTGTTGCTTCCTGGGCTTTAGAATTTGATACTTGGCTCAAAGAAGCCCTTCTGGACGGAAGGTATGATGATGTTAACCACTACGAAGAGAAGGCGCCAAATGCAAGAACTGCTCACCCTTGGCCGGAACATTTTTATCCATTGCATGTGGCAATGGGTGCTGCTGGTGAGAAATCAAAAGCAGAACTGATTCATCATAGCTGGAGCTTGGGCACCCTCTCATATGCTTCCTACAAGTTTGTTTCATCCATGTAAATCTGTACAAGTGTATTTTTCTTACTTTTATAGCGATCGCACATTCGCACACATGACAAGCACCCATGGTTTTTTTTTTTTTTTTTTTTTTAAATGGTGGTTTTTCATTTATCCCGGCGTGTCTGCACCTCGTTGTCCGTTACAAGCACCTATGTATAGAAAGGTTAAAAGAAAAAAGAAGTGTTTGATTGATGTTCAAATTGTTGCTTCATGGCATCATTATCAAGTGGCATCATTATTAGGCATCATCATTGCCTAATATATTGTGTCGTGTTTTGTGCCTTCTCTTTGTCATGATCACAGAGGTCAGAGTGAACTAACTTAAGGAGTACTTGAAGTTTGAATGAATTTGTTCGTTTAAATGATTGACAAATGTTGTGTTACATATGGAAACACGAATAATAAATTAACGAGATCATTTATATGATGTTGGATCCCTTTTCACCCTTTTTGGAGGAACTTTCAACTGTGTAAAAGTAATTAGTAGTAACAAATAGGAGGAAAAAAGAAGAAACAAAAAGAGTAACATTTCTGGTCACATATTGAAATGAACATTTTCGGGTTTCATTTCTTCATCAATGGCAGTGTAATTTTTTTTTCCCTTAAATTTGATAGAAAGCATTAATCGAAATGTGATATTAGTAGGATGATGGATTATTTTTGATACTTTTATTTTAGATTCGGCACGCCACTAGTAATTCACGTGTCTATTTTTGAAAAAAAGAAACAAAAGAAGTCACACTCTCCTTGTCGTGTAGCGTACTCGTTAGCAATAAGGTGAGTTTGTGGCGGAATAGAATTTTAGATCAGGGAATGAGAAATAAAATTGAGAGAGTAAGTGTGCTTCATTAATATTTTATACATTTTGTCACTAAAAATTATAATGTTTTGTGGTTCAAATTTGTTTATATTATAAGATGTCTCGGCAATTCTACGAAAAACAAATTTTATACTATTTGACCAACTTTTTATACAACTGAAAAAAAGAGGACCATAGTTCCCTCTTTTGCACTAAAACCACAACAAGAAAAAAAATTTTAAAAAATACTCCCTCCGTCCCATAATTATTGTCTAGTTCGAAATTTTCATTTTAGTTCAAATTATACTAAAAGTGAAATCTCAAACTCGACAATAATCTTGGGACAATAATCTTGGGACAGAGGGTATAGATAAATCTCAAAAAAAAAAAAATCAAAAAAATAATGACGTCGTTCGGTTAGGGCGGCAAGGAAGCAAGCGCTCGTAATCCTATTCCAATTAGGAAACAAAATTGCATATGACCGCCAATCCTTCTTTAAATATTACATTCATTCATCCACTCACTCCATTCATTAGTGTTTACAGAAAAAACGTAGAAAGGGAAAGTGAGAAAGAAAAATGGATCTTAAAGTTCGAGTTGTGAACTCCAGTAATTTGCGGGAAGAGTTTCGAAAGATCAGCGCTATTATACGGCAGAATCGCACCTCCTTTGTGTCCGTGGATACTGAATTTCCTAGCACAATTCACAAACCCCAAAAGCCATACTTCAGACTGACGGGAGAAGAGAATTACTGTCTGATGCGGGACAACGTGAATCAACTCAAGCTGATCCAACTGGGTCTTACTGTATCCAACGAATCTGGAAAACCCATCTGCACTTAGGAATTTGATTTCAAAGATTTCGATGTTGAAAGCGAAAGCAACCCAAGGGATGCTGATTCCATTAAACTGTTGCAGAAACAGGGCATCGATTTCTTCACCAATCGAGTTGAAGGCATTAGTTCCGCTAACTTCGCCAGGGAATTGGCATCTTCTGAACTGGGTTTTCCCGTGAGATCGTTTTTGGCATCTGGGATGATCTCGGAATGCAATCCGCATCTGAATTGGGTGTTTTTCCACTCGACCTATGATATTGGACACTTAATTAAGATCCTGACCCAAAAGTCACTTCCAGATCAGTCAATTGAATTTCTGAAATTGGTGAAGATGTATCTGGGAGAACGATGTTATGACCTCAAAGAAATCCTTTCAGTTGAACCTTTCTGGTGGCGGCAATGTGGGCTCGACAGAGTTGCTTCAAATTTCAACATTAAACTATCTGCCGGACAGAGTCATCAGGCAGGGTCCGATAGTTTGCTGACAATGGACTGTTTCTTTGCTGCAATGAAGGTCTTATTTCATCATAGAGGGGACAGTGGCTTAAAATTTGCATTTCAGGCCTTCAACTAGAAGCTTTATGGTCTTGACGTAGATGCTATAATAATAAGGAACCAATGGCAAATAGAATGATGGGTCGGTATGATCCGGTGAATTACCATCCTCCTCCATATGCCAGAAGACCTCCTGTTGGTCTTCATGTTCCTTTCATGCCAATAAGGAGATTCCCAAGTGGATGCACAGTTCAGGTTCCAGTTTTTTTCCCAATCATTGGATTGTAGTATTGTTAACTTAGGATTTTATTAGGTATAGTCTTGGTGAAAATTGTACAAAATAGTACAATATACAAATGGACTTAGAGCACTTGTGTTCTTGCTCAAAGTGGTACAAAATCTAGATTTGTCTTCATAATTCAAATCAAATCAAATTCTCATTTCTTCCAACTAGTTTCTTTCAAGCTTATGGATGTTCTTGTGCTGTCTTTTATGGTATTAAATCATTCATGGTTAAAACTTTTAAATGTGAGCTTCTCGTGATACTTATTGGTTCTGTTATCTTGGTTAAAGCAGAGTTTCCTTCTTGTAGATAGTGAAGATCTAATATTTTGGTTATGTAGTGATAAAACCAAGCAGTTTGTTTCATATAGAGAATCTGAAGTTGTGAACTCGAATTCATTTAAAACTCTTGCAGTTTAGTTACTGATCCTGGCTATTTGGATATGAGAGATGGCACCTCTTACAGTATCCCTCCCGCATGATATCTTTTTTTGTGGCATTATTGCACTTGCCAAGTTTATTAGAGATCCATGTTGATGAATTTTTAAAGGGGACTCTTGCTTTGGGATATTCAACAGCAATGATGCCTTCCGACAATTGTTTTGGTACCAAGAGTGTGGCTGGTACGGTGATTGGGTTGGACAACAAGAGCGAACAGTGCTCCGGAAGAACATCAACCCGAATCGTCTTTACTGGCAGTATGCAATCAGTTAAGTTAAAAGCTTCAAAATGTGAGTTTCTGTTGATACTTAGAGTTTCTGTACTGCTGGTTTAAGTAGAGTTTCCATTGTGAAGATCTGATTTTCTCGGTTATATAGTGATGAACCTCATGGTACTTTGCTTGGATGCAGAGGATCAGAAGTTCTGATAAGAGGCTGATCCATGCCAGTCAAACTCAGTTGCCAGTCAAACTCAGTACATCAACAAGGTAATCTTAAGAGTTGGCAACTTGATGCTCATTTTCTCCATGATCGCTATCTGAAATTCTTCGATCAGAAATGCAGTTGTTACATCCAATGTTTACTAGCATAGACAAGTCAGGTAGATGCATCGGTTCTGCTTATGCTTCCCTACAAATAAAATTCGTTGAAATTGACAGTTTCAGCTTATGATAATCATTCTCTCCTTTTGCTCTATGCCCTCTGGGCCGTGTGCTTGGTCACTGTCAATATTGACATGCAGTATCTGCGGTGTAGCAATGTACTTTGTTGTTGCATTTGTCAATGTTTGATAACTCCGTGTAACCCTGCATTCTAAGGTGTGTATGTTTGTCTTTCTTTAGAGTTACATGAAATTGTAAAGTTCACAATAATGCTGTAAATGAGTACTTGCTGGAATCAAAATGCCATGTCCTATGTAACTTAGGCATTTTAAAAGAAAAGGGAAATACGAATACAATAGTTTTCAAGGTGCAATGTGAAGGAAATATTTCTTTAGAAGGTAGAGAATCACAGCTTTTGTAGCTGAACCTGTTTCATGATTGTATTTTGTTTGGTTTGGGGCCTTGAGGGTGAGGTTTCATTTATCGTCCTTCAGCTTAGGTAAAGCTTGTGTTTTAGGTTCCCTGCTGTGTGTACTCATTCCACGAGGTGCAGGAAAATGTTTGGCCTTGAAGATCTAATGTCGCAGTAGCATTATGTTCTATTGTGTTTCTTTAAGATTATACTTCTTGTTTTCACGAACTATATCTGTGACCTCATATCACATGGTAAGGGCGCTGTTAATTGTTATCATTGCTGCACCAAGGCCTCCTGTTAGCAAATAGTTTGCGCAAGGCTTTTGGTTGGATACACAAATGGTGCGTGACCTGAGAGCTTAAAGACAGTAGGTTTTATCACCATCTTGAGTAGTGATGGGGCTATTCCAGCTTTCTTTTCATTGTGTTTGTCCTGTCCATCTAACTGCTGCTTAAAAAGTCAGTCCCATGTATGAATTATTTAAATGAACTCTGTTTATTCGTGTGTTTCATTTTGTGATCATGGTAACGTGTTTCTAGAAAATGCCATCTTTTGTTACATTAGCAATTGGTGAAGATACTTTTTATTTTGCTGCTTATGGGAGCATTTCTGAATAATCAGCATGGGTAGGAGAATACATATTTTTATTATTACTACTGTTACGTTTGGAAGCCAGGGATTTTTGCAGGACTGAAGTTTGGTCTCTTGCAAGTGTAGCTCTTGGGTTGATATGCATCTATGAAGAACGTTACTGATCCATGGGGAGGAGCACCGCTTCATGGTGGTAGCACTCCAATGGGACAGCCCCAGTTTCTGCCTCCAAATGCTGCTCAAGATAAAGGGCCAGTTATTGTGCATATCTATATGAGACACAGATGGCTTGACCAATCCTCTAAATCCAGTTTTCTTAGGGTATTTTGTGCTAGCTGATGGTCTTGCGTGTACCTCTTCTGGAAGTTCTGGTCGAATTTGCTTAATCGTGGTGGCACTGCAATGGGACGGCCCCAGCTTCTGCCTCAAAATGGCTCAAGATAAAGGGCCAGTTATTGTGCATGAAGACACCTAGATGAGGTGGCAGATGGCTTGACCGATCTTCTAAAGATCCTGTTTCTTAGGGTAATTTCTGTTGGCTGATGGTCTCGCGTGTCCCCCTTTTGGGAGTTTTGATCAAATGCTCTTGCGTATAGACATGCAAATACCGAATTATGTTTTGAACATCGATTAACAGATGCCTTTTACTGTTCTGACATAGCCTTGTTTGTGTTCTTCTAAGGCTGCAAATTGTAAAGGTTCAACTGGATTCTGGTTTTCTTGTCTCCCCGCTTAAGAAGTCATAAATAAGCGTGGAAAATCGATTTCTTCTCGATGTATTTCCTTTCTTGTCTGATTGGGGCAAGTTGTTGAAATTTTAAGAAGCATTGGTTGTTTTACTAACCTAATATGTATCATTCTTCTTCACTCTTCGTTCTTTCTGGAACGCCCATATTAATTTTCTGAATTCTGAACTGCAAAGCACTCAACAATGTGTACTCACCTAAGAGAAGAGAGAACTACGACTGCTACTAAACTTGGATTTTGACAGCTGAAGGATTCATCTTACTTCTGGCAGAAGACAGATTTTGTTCTGTCAGCTCTAAACGTATGTTTCATAAGTTCCTGTGGCCTTCTGGGGTTGTAAAATTGTGCAAGAACGAGTCACGCCGGAAGGGCCTCAATATCAATGGAGAATATTCTAAACCTCTTTATGCAGTGTTTCTTCTAGCTGTGTCTTTTCTTATTGATGTTCGCGTTCAACAAAAGTGATCCAACTCAGTTTTGATTGCAACTGAAATTTTGCAGATGTAATAAACGGACAAAAAAAAAAAGAAGAATGCTATCATCGATATCTTGAGGTGGTTCGTCCCACAAGTATTGAGTCCATCCACTAGCTCTGTAGTGTTCTAAGAAAGGATCCAGTTACAGTACTTCTGTATTGTACTCTAATAAACTTCTAAGCAGGAAAAAGAATTGGCTATCTACAACTCAACGAATGCGTGAGCAAATGGTTCGGTAGTGGCTTTTTCTAAAATTATTCATCCAACAAGTCTGTCTGACTTATCCTTTACACACACAAAAAAAAAAAAAAAAAAAATTGTTACAAGGTCTCTGATGACATTAAATCCTTAATCGGAAATAAAGATGATTTCGCAGGTGATTTATTACAAACATTGAGGCAATTTAAACTCAGCTTTTGTGACTGTTCCGTCTTTCAACTTCAAAGTGTATATCCAATATGCCTGTAATACCAGCCTCTATCTTTTGGCCAACCTTCACAGGACCTACACCTTGAGGAGTGCCTGTAACAAGGGATCAGTGTTATTGCAACTTCACACATACTACCAGATATGCAAATTTTCAGAACAAGCTATCCGTAACAAGAAGCGCATTTAGGCTTTCTCACCGGTTAGAATAACATCTCCTTCTAGAAGGGTGAATAGAGAACTTATGTGACTTATCAAATATGGGATCTTAAAAATCATATCTTTTGTGGAACCCTTTTGCCGAATCTCTCCATCCACCTGCAGCAGAAGATAAACCCTTTCAGGAACACGAGTAATATTTGCTAATATTTTCACCAAGAAGCCTAAGAAATGAAAAAGAAGAGCATAACCACACTTGTATTACCTTTAACCACAATTCTACATCGTGAGGGTCAGGAATCATAGAGCACGGCAACTGCAGGTTTAGGAAGATTCACTGGTTAGCATTCCTGATAAGCGAATCAAGACTTCTTCTAATGTACTTAATGAGAACTACCCACAATGTATATAAATCTTTCCACTATATATATCATTTTCCATTATTTAAGAACCAATCTTGAACAGCAATACCAAAGCAGAATTTCAGTCAACACTTACAACAGAGCTGATAGGAGTGAAAGTGTCTTGACCTTTAGAAACAGTCCATGGAAGACCCGCAGACTGGCAGACAGGATGAAAAAAGAAAGCAAAATAGTGAACAGAATATTGCAATCATTCTCACAGGCAACAGTCTCCTCATTCATTCTTTCCAGAAAGAAAATGCAATAAATATGAAAGAGATGCAAGTTGCAGGATGAATTGGGAAACCGAAAAATGACAAACACTAAAATCTACCAACAGACAGATAACAGCATATATATAAACTAGGATGCAAGATGAAAAAAAAATATGGAGAGCATGGGCATAAGAAACTAAGGATGAGAAACAATACAAAAGTTAATTCTATTTCGAAAAGAAGAATTCCACCTTAGCAACAGCTTGGATTTCCCTGGCAGTCATGTCCAATGCAAGAGCATATCCTGAATAAAACCCAGACACACTCTTTAAGAGGATTACTATTTACTAAACATGATTTATGTAAGAAAACAGAAAAGCTTGAAGATCACAATTTCATAATATATAGTACTACTATCAAATTAGAAAACCTGAATCCATTAATATCGCTCAAAGCATGACCATTTACCTCCAACATAATCCATAGCAGAGGCGACGGGAACGTCACGCGCCGTTTGGCCGATGACGACGGCGAGTTCTACCTCATGATCCAAGGATTCCAAGGGGTGAGGCACCTCGATCGTACCTCCGTTCTCCAAATACGACGACGTTGGCTTCATAAATAACACCGGCTCCTACCACCATTTTTTTATTTTTAGTACTGTCAATTGTCAATTGTTGATTTCTATTTGCGATGGATGGGAAGATCAAAGAAAAATGGAAAAAAAAAAAGAAGGAAAGAAGAAAGAAGACCTTGGGAACGGCGTTGCCGAGTTCCTTGGCGTGGGCGGCGTAATTACGACCGACGGCGATTATTTTGGTGCCGGCGGTGAGAAGCTTTTGATAGGCGGAAACGGAGGTGGCCATGGCTGACTATTGATCACTTCCCAGTTCCCAGTGAGAAGAATTTACGTTAACCCCTTCCCCCCAATGAGGTTTGTAAAAATGAGAAGATTTGGAAAAAAAAAGGACCAATAGCTCCAAAGTCCAAAGTTAATTATGATAGTATTTTTTTTAAAAAAATAAATCAAATTCAAATTATTTTGACACACTTAATACTTATTTAATTACTCATGTTGTGTGAGTTGTGTTTGTTTTGAGGGGTAAAAGATTTTGGAAGATTTTTAATGAATCATCCACAATCAGAGGCATATCTTGAATCTTAAGGGGTAAAAAGTTTTGGAAAAAAGTTGTATGAGTTTCGATTTGTTTTAAAAATTCTTAATAAAAAATTCAAAACAAAGCTAAGTTAATACAAGTAAATGATTGATATATTTTGTTCAAAAGACATTTTATCAGTGAGACACAAAAATAAAGACATATATATCCCTCCAACTGGCTCCTTCACTCTTTTTGTTCATCATTAGTCCACCATTAATTTCATCATCAAATAGCAAAACATATGTATGCAGCCCCTAATTCCTTAAACAAAGAGAAATGAACCAAATCTACAAAATTTAAATAGCTAAACTAATGAAATTTTTTGGAAAAAAACTTCTTGTTCTTGTTCCAATCATAGTACTATCTATTACTACAAACCAAACATGAAATCATCGATTAAGGCATTATATTTAAGAAACTCTACACTATAAGCTAAAGTTGAAAGAGATTGTTAGGTCCTAAACCCTGATAGAAGTTCTTGGTACGGAAGCATAAGATGATTCAGAATGGAACAATTTTCATCTCATGACAATTGCAAATATAAATAGAGAATTGTTTGAGCAGTGAAGAGGTCTTATCTCATTAATTATGTGACTATTTGATGATAGTAAAATATATACACTTTTAGCAGGCATTTTCTACTCATTTTTACTTAAAATTAGGTGTCAATTAGTTATAACTAGTTTACTTTTGGGTTGATTTTATATTTCAGGGTAATCAAGGGGCCAATGTGAAAAATCAGCACAAATGAGGGCCAAATTATACAAAAGAGCATTATTCTGGACTGAATTGGAAGCTGCTGAAATTCAAGCTACTGGAGGATCGATCAGAGTTGAAGCAAGTGGAGAAATCCTTTCTGAGGAAGGAAGAATGGCAGCAGAGGATCACAATTGGAAGGAATTTGCAGCAGCACACTTACTTGAGGAGAAGAATGGCAGTTGTTTTGCTGCCAAGTTGCTGCAGCAGAAGCTGTTGCTGCTGTCAATCAAGGAGGAGCCATGAGCTGAAATCTTGGTACCCAAGGAAGGAATTGCTTTGCCGTCGCTGCAAGTTGTTGCTGCTGCAAGTGGAAGAAGTGAAAAAGGGAATATATGTAAAGAACAGCAGTTGCAACTCTGCTACTTACCAAGTGATGTTGCTGCTGAGTTGATGGATTGGCTACTGCAAAAGGGTGAGAATGGTATAGCAAGTGACTCAAAAAACAAGGAAGAAAAGGGTAGAAGATTAAGGCTGAATTGGGGGATGGAAACACGATGATGGAAGGAAGCATGCTGCTGATGCTGCTGCTAGTTGAGCTGTGAGGATTAAAGAATGAAGAAATAGAGATTTGTGGTTGCAAATGGTAAGGATGCGCCAGAGAAGAAGCCTAAGGATAAGAAACAATGATGA
Organism: Oldenlandia corymbosa var. corymbosa; assembly: GCA_949775105.1. NCBI lineage: Eukaryota > Viridiplantae > Streptophyta > Magnoliopsida > Gentianales > Rubiaceae > Oldenlandia > Oldenlandia corymbosa. Next base: position 8,435,048 of record OX459123.1, read on the forward strand.
GTAGAATGTGGCTGATTACGGCAGAAGAGAAGAAGGGAGCTGCCAAGAGAAAACAGCAACTTGCCAATTGGGCAAGTTACTGAATAAAAATCACTTCAGCTGCTGCAACTTGCTGCCTCCTCTAATCTGCTGCAAGGAAGGCCAGAACTCCACCAATCCATGCCTCTCCAAATCTCTATAAATAGCTAGCAATAGCAGTTAGAAAGGATGATAGATTGGGTGGTTAGAATCAGTTACAAAGACAACAATTACGTAGTTAGTTAGTTGGTTAGAAACAAGGTAGTAGCAGGAGCAAGAGTGCAGATTGTCACTCTGTCAAGTGGCGAACACCACTCGCCATATTGAGCAGAGAAACTACCCCTGCTACCATCTTTCTCTTTTATCCTCTAACCTTTAGATCTTGAATTATGTCTAATCTTTTGTACTTTGTTGCTCTCATGTTTAACTCAATAAAATGAGTAGCTAACTTAATTAAGGGTTCAATCCCTAATATCTTTACGTGAAAGTTTTTGATTCAGTTTTTCTTGATGGGGCATTGTGTCTAGATAAGTGTGTTAATTAACCTTTTGATTAAATTGACCACTTAATTAAATGTGCATGTATAAGTTATGAAGATATGAGAGGGGGAGCATAACTTTAGAACGGTTTAATCTAATATATGACAAAAGAGGAAATCTACCCTTTGGATTCAATCATCAAAGAGAGTTAGGTGATTCGCATAAGTGATAAAAGAGTGCTTATGAACTAAATCACTTAGATTAATGAATTACAACGTCTGAGAGGTAAGTAATTTAGATAATCTAGGACTCTTTATTCTGTCTGAGAGGAATTATAAAGAATATATGTGCCTGATCAAACAATAAATCATACACTACAGGATTACTTGAATCAAAACTGGATCATAAAGGTAGGAAGGTAATTGACCCTTCTGCCTCTTCACCCTGTCAAGTGACTATTCTCACTCTCCCAAGTGACAAATATGTTCAGCTCATTTACTTTCCTTTTCTTGCAATTTAATTGGATTTTGAGTGGTTGACTGCCATCTTTGTGGAACGACCCTGCTTACCACTAGCTAATAGTTTTAAGTAGGTTTTATAAATATTCTCTTGGGTTGAATCAGCGACCGTTTAGTCATCCGCCAAAAGTGGTGCCAATTGCCAGGGATGGCGTTAAAAATACTTGAAGTCTGATTATTGTATTATGTTTTTGTTCTTTTTAGTTTGCTGTTATTACTCAAGTTCACTCACTCAAATAAAAAATCTTGCTATTGTTACTTTCGTGTTTTGGTTACTGGTTTATGAATAGATAAAATCCATCAGGAGAGCTAAGTTTTGATCTAAAGATTGAAATCACGGCAATGAGATCCAAAGCCTTGCGAAACAGAGAAGCTGCTGCTCGTGTTCTTAAAAACCAGAAGCAGATGGCAGAGATAGCAGCAGCTGATCAACCTCAAGAAAGAGAGCTACAACCAACTCCACCCAGACTACTAAGAGATTATTTCGTACCCGTAGAGGAGGAAGTTCAAACTCCACTGGTGTACAATGATGTTGCAGCATAGAACTTTGAGCTCAAAACTCAAATGATTCAATGGGTGCAAGGTGCTTGTCCTTTTTATGGACTACCTAGTGAAGATCCCAATGAGCACATCAGGAAATTCCTGAGACTGTGTAGCATGTTCAAGATTCAAGGTTTGTCCAAAGATGAGGTTTACTTGAGATTGTTTTAATTCACACTGCAGGACTTAGCCACAAAATGGTTGGACACTCTGCCCAACAATTCAATCAACTCCTAGAATAGACTCAGACAAACATTCCTTACCAAGATTTTCCCGCCTGTCAAGACTACTGCTTTAAGATCAGCTATCATGACTTTTCAGCAGCATGGAACAGAGACTCTTTATGAGGCCTGGGAAAAATTTAAGGATCTAATGAGGAAGTGCCCTCAACACGGTGTAGAAAAGCCAATGTAAGTATGCATTTTCTACAATGGATTGTAGCAAGCCTCCAGAGAATCACTTGATTCATCATCTGGAGGAGCATTCATGATGAAACATGTGGAAGAAGCAATCCAGCTACTGGAAAATATGTGTGCTAACCATTTCAGATGGCAGAAGGAGCCTAGAGCTACAGCTAAGAAGGCAGGAGTGTTGGAGCTAGATGCTACAACTCAGTTGCAAGTACAGATGGCAGCCATCACCAGTGAGATATCAAAGCTGAGAGCTGACATCAACAAACCAAAGATTGATGTATGTGAAATCTGCGCAGGATCTCACCTAAGCTCTACCTGTCAAGCCACTATGGAAGAAATTCAATTCGTGAGGCAAGGAAATGACAGAGGAGGCTTCAACAATTACAACAATTGGAGGGCACAACAGAATAACAACTGGACCAATCAGCAGTCAAGCCACTAGAGGTCAGCTCAACCACCTGTATTTCAGAATCAACCATTCGGAATCAAGGAAAAAGACTGGATAGAGGTAAGATATGCCCTTGTTAATCTTGATGTCACCATTAAGGAATTGCAGGAGCAAATCACATGGATGGCTAGAAGGGTATCAGACAACACTGGAGGAGAGGATTCCATGGAGACTAAGCAGGCCAATGCAATCACACTTAAAAGTGGGAAGCAGCTACCAGGACCTAGTGCAGTAGTCTCAGAGAAGAGGAGTAGAGAGAACCAAGATGCAGAGTTACCAGAAAAAGAAACTGCAAAAGGAGATAACTAGGAGGATCAGAACACCCTTGTCATCGACTTAATGGAGGAACAACAACTGTTAAGGCGACCACCTCCATATGAGCCCAAACTACCATTCCCAGTACGAGATCCAAAGAAAAATAAAGAAGCTAAAATGAAGAAATTTGTTCAGCACTTGGAGAATCTTCACATCAATGTCCCGTTGATAGATGCTTTTCGACAAATGCCGAAATAATTCAAGCATCTAAAGGAGCTGGTGACGAGTAAACCAAGGATCCATGACTGCTCATTCATTACTCTAATCGAGGAATGCAGTGCAGTGCTTCAAAAAAAGCTACCTGCAAAACTCAAGGATCTAGGGAGCTTTACTCTACCATGTACAGTAGGGAACATGAGTATCAAGAAGGCCCTACTGGACTTGGGAGCAAGCATTAAGCTAATGCCCCTTTCGGTTTTTAAAGCATTGGGAATCGATGAGGTGCTAACCCCCACCAACATCACTCTGCAGCTGGTTGACAGATCACTTACCTACCCAAAATGCGTGATCCAAGATATACTGGTAAAAGTTGGAACATTCATATATCAAACAAATTTCAGGGTGCTCGATATGGAAAAAGATACAGATGTCCCTTTCATCCTTGGGAGACCATTCCTTGCAACCTGTGATGCTGTGATTGAAGTTAAGAAGGGAGCGGTCACCTTACAGTTCGACGGAGAGAAGGTAACCTTTAATGTCTTCGATAGCCGCCGATGATAGGATTAAAGTCATTGCCAGCTCATCTTAAGTATGTCTACTTAGGAGAAGGTAACACCTTACATGTAATTGTCTCATCCACTCTCACAACAGTGCAAGAAGATCAATTGCTTGGGATACTGAAGAAGCACAAATCAACAATTGGGTGTACAATTGCCAATATAAAGGGCATCAGTCCCTCGGTGTGCATACACAAGATACTGTTGAAGATGGTGCGAAACCCATTGTGGAAGGACAGAGAAGGTTAAACCTAGCAATGAAAGAAGTGGTAAAAAGGGAGATAATCAAGTTACTGGAAACAGCCATCATATATCCAATTTCGAATAGCAATTGGGTGAGCTCAGTGCAATGTGTGCCGAAGAAAACAGGGATAACAGCCATTAAGAATGACCAGAATGAGCTGATCCCCACCAGAGTGGTCAATTCTTGAAGGGTGTGTATGAATTATAGAAAGCTGAAAAAGGCAACCAGAAAGGATCACTTCCCCTTACCCTTCATCGACCAAATGTTGGACATGTTAGCAGGTCATCAGTATTATTTTTTTCTTGATGGATTTTCAGGGTACAACCAAATTCCTATTGCACCAGAAGATCAGGAGAAAACAACATTTACATGTCCTTATGGCATCTTTGCCTTCAGAAGGATGCCATTCAGCCTATGTAACGCACCTACAACTTTCCAGCGATGTATGATCTCTTTTTTTTTTTTTTCAGATATGGTGGAGGATATCATCGAGGTATTCATGGATGATTTTTCAACTTTTGGTAATTCTTTTGATAACTGTTTCCATAATCTAGGAAAAGTTATGAAAAGGTGCATTGACACTAATCTAGTCCCAAATTGGGAAAAATGTCACTTCATGGTGATCGAAGGAATAGTCCTTGGACATAAAATTTTTGTTGATGGAATTGAAGTTGACAAGGCCAAAGTAGAAGTCATTGAGATAATGGATTCTCCTCGATCAGTCTGAGGGATCCGTAGTTTTTTCGGCCATGCAGGATTCTACAGAAGATTTATTAAGAATTTCTCTAAAATCTCAAACCCACTCTGTAACTTGTTGGAAAAAGATGTAGTATTAATCTTTGATGAGGATTGTATGAAGGCCTTTACAACATTGAAGGAAAAACTCATCTCTGCCCTAGTGATCATAACCCCTAACTGGTCTCAACCATTTGAACTCATGTGCGATACCAGTGACTTTGCAGTTGGCGTTATGCTAGGACAGAGAAGAGATAAGGTCCTTCAGCCCAGGTAAATTATTCCACCACCGAGAAAGAAATGTTAGCTATCGTCTTTGCTTTTGATAAGTTCATGTCATACTTGCTTGGAATGAAAGTGATAGTATACACTTATTATGCTGCAATCAAGTACCTAGTCACCAAGAAGGATTCAAAACCAAGGCTAATCCGATGGATATTGCTCTTACAAGAATTCGATTTGGAAATCAAGGACAGGAAGGGGACTCTAAACCAGGTAGTAGACCATCTATCAAAATTGGAAGGGAAGCAAGAAGACTCTGAGCTGATTCAGGAGAACTTCCCAGATGAGCAACTCTGGGGAGTAGAGGTGAAGCTGCTCAAGTGATAGACAACAGGCCCTGGTGTGCTGATTATGCTAACTATATTGTTGGTAACCTTGTCCCTACAGATTTAAACAGGCAGCAAACAAAGTTCCTTCATGAGGCTAAATCCTATTTCTGGGAGGAGCCCTAATTGTTTAAACTCTGTGCAAATCAGTTGATTAGGAGATGCATACTACCAGAAGAGACTAGAAGAATAATAGAAAAATGTCATTCATCCCACTATGGAGGTCACTTCAGTGGACAGAGGACTGCTGCCAAGATCCTACAATCAGGTTTTTTCTGGCCTACACTTCAGTGGACAGAGGACTGCTGCCAAGATCCTACAATCAGGTTTTTTCTGGCCTACACTGTTTGCTGATACTAACAAGTATGTTAAGTGTTGTGTTAAATGCCAGAGATCAGGAAATTTGTCCTGGAGAAATGAACTGCCTCAGCAAATGATGTTAGAAGTGGAATTGTTTGATGTTTGGGGAATCGACTTCATGGGTCCATTCGTCCCCTCAAACAACAACACATGTATCCTTCTAGTAGTAGACTATGTGTCCAAATGGGTAGAAGCAGCAGCCGTCCAGTCTAGGAATTCCAAAACGGCGATTAAGTTCTTGAAAAAGAATATCTTCACTAGATTTGGAACTCCTAGAGTAATCGTTAGCGACGAAGGATCGTATTTCTGCAACAAACACTTCTCGGCTCTAGTACAGAAGTTTTGTATTCATCATAAAATGTCCACCGCATATCACCCTCAAACGAATGGCCAGGCTGAAGTATCCAACGGAGAAATTAAGCGAATATTGGAGAAGGTGGTGTGCAGTACCAGGAGGGATTGGTCATTTAGGCTCAATGATGCTCTATGGGCCTATAGAACAGTATACAAGACACCCATAGGCATGTCTCCCTTCAAAATGGTCTATGGAAAGGCTTGTCACTTACCTGTTGAGTTGGAGCACAAGGCTTCCCGAGATATCAAAGCACTCAACTATGAAACAGAGGTTGTACTGGGCAGAAGATGGTTGCAATTAAATGGAATGGAGGAGTTAAGGAGAAATGCATATGAGTCGTCTAGACTATACAAGGAGAGGACCAAGGCATATCATGACAAAAGAATAGCAAAGAAGCAGCTGAAGGAAGGTCAGTTGGTTTTATTATTTAACTCTAGATTGAAACTTTTTCCAGGGAAGTTTAGGTCCAGATGGTCGTGGCCATTTGTAATCACAAAAGTCCTCAGTCAAGGAGCAGTTGAGCTTGCCAACTTAGAAACTGGCAATACATTTTGTGTCAATGGCCAGAGGGTAAAGCCGTACAATCCCTTGGAGAAAATTGACTTACATCACAGTGATGTGTTGTATCTCAAGGAATTGAAGTAAGGATACCAAGGAGTCTGGCATGAGAGTTTAAACCAATGCGCTGCTTGGGAGGCAACCCAAGGGAAGTTAATTTTTATTCCTAAAATCTTTGAGCAATTATATTATGCTAAAATCTAATCAATCTGTGGTGAGATGTCAGAAAGAATAGAAGTACTCTTATCAGTCATTTTTCATGATAGCAAGTTCAAACACAGATCATCATCACTCCCTCGAGTGAAAAAAACCACTCGAGGAAGTGAAAATGAGCAGAAAACCCAGAACAGTAAAGGGCACTAAGGCAGTCCGAATAAACTTTAGGGGGGGGGATAGTGAAATTAACATTAAATTAAGGGGCACAGCAGAAAAATCACCCTCATCTTCCTCCCCAAAAGTTTAAAAGGGATCCAAACCCTCAAGTTTCGGTAGAAGGATTCCACAACCATCAACCTCTCGCAAAATTACCCTAAAAAATCTTGAATCCATGGCCCCAGGCAAAAAGTAGAAGCCAAAAAGATAAACAACAAAAAGCTAGGCTTTGGGGTTATGCAAGAGGCACTTGCGCCACAACCACAACCACCGGTCATTCAACAAAAGGTTGCACAGAGGCATTGAGGACCAAATTCAATCCTGCATTGTTTGTTTCTGAGGCTGCCTAGAATTTCTTCGAGAGAACTAGGAATCGGCCGGTGATAGTGGAAAGAGAAGTGGACACTGAGAGTGCACCGGCACTGTATATCTCACTATATAGGTGGACGCGGCTGGCTAATCCTCTAATGGAGCCAAGGATGAATGCAATAAGGGAATTTTACAGCAATCTAACATAGACAGAAGGAGATGTGGTGTATGCGAGAGGAAGAAATTGGACATCAGCCCTGCCGCAATCAGAACCGCATGGAGTTTGCCAACGGTGGAAATAGACCTAGAGAAGGCACTGACAGATCTGCACAAGGATAGAAGCTTAGCCGATGTTCTGCTCAATGAGCTCTGTGAAGATGAGGATGGCGATTTGAGGCGGGAACTCACAAAAAAGGGAACCCCTTACCATTTTCTTAAAGCATGCTCCTTCCAGAAAACAAGTTGTGGCTCCACTTCATTGGCTCCAACATTATGCCTACAAGGTACACTACAAGAGTGACCTATGAAGTGGCGGTACTAATTTATGCCATTAAGACATCCACTCCAATTGATCTGGGCATTCTGAGATAGCAATTGACTCGATGCGTCACTGATGTTAAAGTTAAAAGCTGGTACCTGCCCGTGTTGGTAACAATGTTGATGGCTAGGTCTGGTGTGACATTCACTCCAGAGGATATACAATTGCCTATCCCGGCAATTTGGAGTTATAAGACATTAGCAAGGGAGCCACCTGCCAAGCTTTACAACGAGCCAACACCAGTGCCACATTACAGAAGGAATGATTTTTCCAAGCAGCAGAGCTATATGCTCAATTACATCTATCAGGAATTCCAATGGATCAACAGGAAGCTCAAGCACATTCATGGTAAATTGGAATGCTCAAGCTCCTGCACAGAGATGGATGACAGTCCACCGCATTCCTTTCAAGGGATGAACCCTTAATCACCCAGGGGAAGTCCTCTGCTTTTCTTTTTCTTTTTCTTTTCTTTTATCTTCTATTTCTTTTAATTAGGTCTGTTTTTGTGTTTTTGTGTTTTGAGTCTATGCATCTGGAGTCCTTAGGATAGATTGAGTCCACTTTGTATGATGATTTTTTTGTTTTCTAGTTAAATTGCATTTTTGTACCTTCGCTCGGTTGGCTTTCCTACGCTGATGAATGCCTATTGAATCCTCTCTGAAGTTTATAACAAACAAGTGGGAGAGGTAGGATTCGAACCTACGTAGAAAAACTTCATCCCTTGCATCTCTATTATAAGTATTGGGGACAATGCTTATTTTAAGTTTGGGGGAGGGATTTGTATGTGTTGCATGTTTTAAACTTTGACAGGATCAAATTTTGAAAAAAAAAAATAAATTTAAGTTTGTGTGCAATTTTGAACAAGTCTGTATATATACAGTGTCAAAAGTTTATGATGATTCAAAAATGTGCGGGAAATTTTGAAATTTTGAACACTTGTTGATTCACTTGAAGTCAGTCCCATAGTTCTTCGCTTTCTCGAGCACACTGTGTCACTTGCCAAAGTGAGAGCGTTGAACTTAATGTTAAAATCTGAATGCCTTAATTACATTATTGTGATCTTATACTGGAGTCCACTTATCTGAAACCTGGGGGGGACTGTAAACCTGAGTGAAGACTAAGGCAGACCTTCGCATCATGGCAGACTCTGTAAGAGGCTATGGTGGTCTGTAAAATCCTACAACTTGGGAAAGGGGGATGGTAGGTGGTTGAAATGAGCTGAAAAGAAAAAAAATCTGAAAAGAGGGAAGTTAGGAAGACTGTCCAATGAGGCAGTAATACCCCTGAGTGTTTGGTTTGGCAAACAATTAGAGAGACTCCTCAGGCCTGGTGAGGAAATATGAGAAAAATAAATAAACTACCCTAAGTTGCTGAGCCACTGTAAGAAATTACTATAGAAAACAAGTGGAAATATCCTTTGGGTAAAATGCCCTAAGTTGCTGAGCCACTATGAATAAATACTATGTGGAAATATGTTCTGGGTAGGGGCCTGAGTGGAAAAGATTAAGAAGAAAAGCCATATCGACAAGGAGAAAAGGGCATGAGGGAGAATTAAGATGCATCCAATGTTGCTGCAGAATCTGTGAGGAACTCCTTAGAATCTAAGAATCTCAGTAAGAATACCCCAGTTAATAGCATGCAGGAAATATGTACTGATCCAATGATGTCCATTTGTACTTAAATTTTTAATTCTTAGAATGGATCATAGGTAAAAAACTTGAATTTTGGCTGTGACATATGCACACACACACTGAAGAACTGTGATAAACAATGGTGTATAATCTGTCCAGTTAGGGACTTGAATTTGAGACTAACATTGGTACAATGTTGTATTTACTTCTGTTCATTTAGCCACATTCTTTTTCGATCACTGTCATTACTCTTATCCATGAAAATATAAAAATATCATTTTTCTCTCTGAGTCAGTCCTTCTATGTCTAGGTCAGTAGGAATGTAGCTTGAATCTGTTTGCTAGAGGATCAACAAAACCTCTGAGTTTGGGTCTGTTGCTTGAGGACAAGCAACACTTCAAGTTTGGGAGAATCTGATGACAGTAAAATATATATACTTTTAGCAGGCATTTGCTACTCATTTTTACTTATTATTAGGTGTCAACTAATTAGAATTAGTTTACTTTTGGGTTCATTTTGTATTTCAGGGTAATCAAGGGGCCAATGTGGAAAATCAGCATAAATGAGGGCCAAAGTGCACAAAAGGGCATCAAAATGGACTGGAATGGAAGTTGCTGGAAATTGAGTTGCTGGAGGATCAATCAGAGGTGAAGCAAATGGAGAAATCCTTGCGTGCAAGGAAGATTGATAGTAGTTGGATTTAAGTGGAAGACTCTGCAGTAGCTATCTCAATAAAGGAAGAAGAAATGGTAGCTGCTCTGCTGCCAAGTTGCTGCTGCAGTTGCTGTTGCTGCTGTCAATCAGAAAGAGCAAGGCTGAATTCTTGCTGCCAAAGGAAGGAATTGCTTTGCCATCACTGCAATTTATAACTGCTGCAAGTTGAAGAAGAGAAAGAGGGAGAATATGTGGAAAACAACAGCTACAACCTACTACTTACATGCTGTGACTGCTGCTGCTGAATTGATGGATTGGCTGCTGCAGTCAAGTGAGAAATGGTATTGCAAGTGATCATAGGAAACAAGGAAGGAAAAGACAGAAAGAGAAAGCTGAATTGGAGAATAATGGAAGGAAGCATGCCGCTGAAACGCAAGAATGAAGAAATTGAGATTTGTGGCTGGAAATTGGAGAAACTGCGCGGAAGAAGAAGACTAAAAGAAGAAGACAATGATGAGAGGAAGGTGGCTGATTGCGACTGAAGAGAAAGAGCAGCCAAAGAGAAGACTACAACTTGCCAACTAGGCAAGTTGCTGAATAAACAAACCTCTACTGCTGCAAGTTGCTGCCTCACCTTTCTGTTGCAGAGAACAAGGCCAGAAACCAACCAATCCAAGCTTCTCCAAATCCCTATAAATAGTCAACCAATAGCAGTTAGAAAAACAACAGATTGGGTAGTTAGATTTAGTCACAAAGACAATAGTTAGGTAGTTAGTTAGTAGATTAGAAACAAGGTAGTAGCAGAAACAAGGAGGTAGACCACTTTGTCAAGTGGCGAACACCAGTCGTCATAGTGAGCAGACAGAAACTGTCTCTGCTACCATCTTCCCTTTCTTTCCTCTAACCTTTTGATCTAGATTCCCGTCTTATCTTTTGTACTTTGTTGCTCTCATGTTTAACTCAATAAACATGAGTAGCTAACTCAGTTAAGGGTTCAATCCCTACTATTTTTATGTGAAGGTTTTGATTCAGTTTCCTTGATGAGGTGTTGTGCCTAGATAAGTGATTTAATTAACCTTTTAATTAACTTGGCCACTTATTAAATGTGCTTGCATGGTTATGAAGATATGGAAGGGGGAGCATAACCTTAGAACTGCTTAATCTAGTCTATGACAATGGAGGAAATCTACCCTGCGGTTCCAAACATCAACGGAAATTAGGTGAATGGGATAGGCGATCAAAGAGGGCTTAAGAACTCAATGACTTAGATTAATGAATTACTCTAACTGGAAGGTAGGTGATTTAGATAATCTAGGACTCTTTATTTTGTCTGGAAGGAATTATAAAGAATATAAGTGCCTGATCGAACAACTAATCATATGCTACAGGAATATTTGAATCAAAACTGGATCATAAAGGTAGGAAGGTGATTGACCTTTCTGCCTCTTCACTCAGTCAAGTGACTATTCTCATCCCAAGTGACAATCTGTTCAACTCATTTTCTTTCCTTTCCACACTTTAATCAGATTTTGAGCGGTTGACTGTCGTCTCTACGGAACGACCCTGCTTACCACTAGCTAATAGTTTTAAGTATGTTTATAAATATTTCTTTTGGGAAGTAGTTCAATGACAACTCCACCAACAACAACGGAAGTTAGTTGTTTGACACGAGGCAATCAGAAGGGCTTAAGATCTTAATAGCTTAGTAGTAATTTCGAGTCGACAATGGAAGTTAGTTTACTGGTTACTACTAGGACTCCTGTTTGGAACAATTGGAAGTGACCTGACAGTGTTTGTGTGCCTGATTGAATACAGTTTCATACCACATAAAGAGCTAAAAGAATCAATACATATGCATATAGAGTAAAGTGGAGAACGACCCTAGGCTGCCATCACTTTGCCAAGTCACTTATTCACTTTCCAATCTGTTGTTTTTACTTTTGTCTTGTGTTCTAGTACTAGATTCCAATTTTCATAAAGTGTTTCCTGTCTCTGTGGGATCGACCCTTCTTATCACTTGCTACAAGTTTTAAGTAGGTTTATTTTGGTGGTCTCGACACCCATCAAAAGTGGCACCGTTGCCAGGGACGGCGTATAACATCATTTTGAAAATTGGTTACTGTGTATTGTTTTATGTTCTGTTTTTTAGTTGTTAGATTAAACCCCAAATTCTCTTCGTTTCGGTTACGTGTTTTGTTTGGTTCTTAATTTCTGGTATATGAACAGAAGTAATACTTCTTTGACCCAGAAATTGAAGCCACTTCCAGGGAAAGCATGCAACTCAGACGCCAATATGCTGCTACTAAAGCCCAGGAAGAGTTTGCTGAAACCATGGAAGCCTTAGCTGAAGAAGAAGTCAGACACAATGGTGGAGCTGAAATTCAGCCAGCTCAACCCCGATTGTTGAGAGATTATTTCATCTCTCAACAAGAGGAGGTTCAGTCACCATTGGTATTCCCAGATGTGGAAGCTGATAACTTTGAGCTCAAATCAAACATGATTCAATGGGTTCAAGCAGCTTGTCCATTTCATGGTCTGCCATCAGAAGATCCTAATGACCATCTACGGACCTTCCTCAGGGTCTGTGGTACTTTCTAGATCCAAGGACTATCTTAGGATGACATCAAACTAAGATTGTTCCCACTCACACTTCAAGATCAAGCTCAGACGTGGTTGGACTCTTTGCCAAACTACTCCATCATAAGCTGGCAAGAATTAAGGCAAGAATTTCTTACTAAGTTCTTTCCACCATATAAGGTAGCACATTTTAGAACTGCTGAGGAGCTGGTGAGGAAATGTCCACATCATGGAATTGAGTAACATATGAGGTTAGGCATTTTCTACAATGGTCTAACCCAGTCCTACAGAGATTCTCTCCATTCCTCTACTAGTGGAGCATTCATGATGAAGAATGTGCAAGACGCAACCCAGCTACTGGAGAATATGGCAACCAACCACTACAGATGGCAATCAAATCCCAAAGCTTTGCCCAAGAAGGCTGGCGTATTTGAAGTTGATACAGCTACACATATGCAAGCCTAACTCTCCCAGCTCTTAAATCAGATGGCCAAAGTTGAAGCTCGCATTGCCAAGTCACAAACTGACTTCTGCAAGTCATGCTCTGGTCCACATAAGATTGATAACTGTCCTGAGTTGATGGAGTCAGCTCAATTTGTTCGTTAGAACAATGCGGGTGGTTTCAATACTTACAACAAATGGAGAGGGCAGCAAGGCAACTGGAACAACAATCAGCAACAACGCAGCTACCAAAGACTTGACCAACCACCTGGTTTTCAGAAACCATAATGGAGCTTAAAATAAAGTGATGTGGTGGACCTTAAGATTATGATCAAGTCTTTGCAAGCCAGCCAACATCAATTGGAGGCAAGGTTGAGTCAAAATAAGAAGCTGTGCGCAGAAAGTCTGACAGGGAGTTTGCCAAGTGATACTGTGGAAAATCCTTGGCCGGTTCAGCAAGAACAAGCCAAGGTTGTATCACTTCGTAGCGGAAGAAACTCACTCACACAAGTGAGATTCTCGTCCCAGCACCTACAGCTGTACCTCAGGAAGCTGAAGATGTTATTGACCTTAGTATGGAGAAAGAAGATGCAATGGATTCAAAGGGGCATTCCACAATAGAACCAGGCTTGACAGGGGAGGCTCAATCTCCATCTCCACCAGATCAACTAAAGTACCAATACCTCCTTATCCACTCAGACAAGTTAGGAAGAAGACTTCAAAACCAGCTACCAACAAATTCATGAGCAATCTGGAGAGCTCACACATCAACATTCCATTGATCCATGCTCTGAAGCAAATGCCAAAGTATTTCAAGAGTTAATCTCAAATAAGCCAAGGATTCATGATTCATCATTCATAACTTTGAATGAGGAGTGCAACGTAGCCATTCTGAAGAAGCTACCAGCAAAGCTCAAGGATCCAGGGAGTTTCATAATTCCCTACACTGTCAGTAACACTAAATTTAAGAAAGTTTTGCTAGATTTAGGAGCAATCATTAACTTGATGCCTTTATCTATTTTTAATGCACTTGGAGTCAATGATATACATGTGCCTACTAATATTACCCTGTAGCTAGCTGATAGATCCCTTACATATCCAAAGGGAATTTTAAATGATATCTTAGTCAAGGTTTGATCATTCATTTATCCAGCTGACTTTGTTGTCTTGGATATAGAGGAGGATAAGGATGTCCCTACCATTTTGGGCAGACCTTTCTTAGCAACTTGTAATGCTATCATAGAAGTGAGGAAAGGGGTTGTGACTTTGTAGTTTGATGGAGAACATGTGACATTCAACATCTTTAACAACATGAAATTCCCTGCAGAGATGCAGAAGTGTTTCAAGATCGATGTTGTGGAAGAGACTATCAAGCAAGTCTCTGATGAGGCAATAGAGTCTGATGAATTGTTTAATATACTAATTGATATTTAATTGGATACAAGACATACAGATGAGGACTCAGCCACTACATGGCTAAGTTACTTAGATCACTCTACAAAGTGGCCACATAGAAGTCAACCAGCAGAGCTGTTGGATCTAGTCAAAGAAGGAAAAACTTACAAGCCTTCTTTGGAAGAACCACCAACTCTGAAGTTGAATCCACTACCTGCACATCTTAAGTATGTGTACCTGGGAGATAAAGACACTTTTCCTGTGATCATTCCAGCATCATTAACTGAGACAGAGGAAGACAAGCTGATGAGAGTTCTGAGGATACACAAGGAAGCTATTGGTTGGACCATAGCTGATATCAAAGGCATCAGCCCTTCCATCTGCACTCAAAAAATCCTTCTTGAAGAGCAAGCAAAGCCAAGTATAGAAGGTCAAATAAGGTTAAATCCAGCCATGAAAGAAGTAGTCAAGAAGGAGGTCATCAAGTTATTGGATGCAGGGATCATATACCCTATATCTGATAGTATTTGGGTGAGCCCAGTCCAGTGTGTTCCAAAGAAAGGTGGGATGACAATCGTAAAGAATGATCAGGATGAACTCATCCCAACCAGAATGGTCAATGCTTGAAGAGTTTGCATGGTTTACAGGAAGCTCAACAAGGCCACCAGGAAGGATCACTTCCCACTACCATTCATTGATCAGATATTGGACAGACTAGCTGGATATAGCTATTATTGTTTCTTGGATGGATATTCAGGATACAATCAAATAGCTGTTGCTGTTGAAGACCAGGAGAAGACCACATTCACATGTCCTTATGGCACTTTTGCTTTCAGGAGGATGCCATTTGGTCTGTGCAATGCACCAACAACATTCCATAGGTTCATGATTGCTATCTTCTCAGACATGGTGGAAGACATCATTGAAATTTTCATGGATGACTTCTCTGTGTTTGGGAAGACTTTGAAGAATGTCTGGAAAACCTGAGTAAGGTATTGCAGAGGTGTATTGAGACCAATCTGGTCTTGAACTTGGAGAAATGTCATTTCATGGTGTCAGAGGGCATTGTTCTAGGCTACAGGATTTTTGAGAAGGGCATTGAAGTTGATAGAGCCAAGATAGAGATGATAGAGAAACTCACCCCACCAACAACACTTCGTGGAGTGAGAAGCTTTCTTGGCCATGCAGGTTTCTACAGGATTCATCAAGGAGTTCTAAAGAATATCCAAGTCCTTGTGTAATCTTCTGGAGAAAGATGTTGCATTCATCTTTGATGAGTCTTGTGTGAAGGCATTTGAAGAGCTCAAGGGGAAGCTTATTTTTGCCCCTGTGATAGTCACACCTAATTGGACTCAGCCATTTGAAATAATGACTGATGCCAGTGACTTTACAGCAGGAGTTCTGCTAGGCCAGAGGAGGAACAGAGTGTTGCATGTTGTCTACTATGCAAGCAAGATTCTGAATACAGCCTAGATCAACTATTTAATCACAGAGAAAGAGATGCTGGCTATAGTGTTTACTTTTGACAAATTTAGATCCTACTTGTTGGGGATGAAAATCATAGTATACACTGATCATGCAGCCATAAAGTATCTGGTCACAAAGAAAGATTCAAAGCCAAGGTTGATTGCTGCTGCAAGAATTCGATATGGAGATCAGAAACATGAAGGGCATCCAGAATCAACTAGTAGATCATTTGTCAAGGCTAGAGAATGCACCAGAAGATCCTGAGCCAATAGCTGAAGCATTTCCTGATGAACGACTTTGGCATGTGACAGAGTCACTTGCCAGAGTGTTTGAACAGAGGCCATGATGCAAAACAGTACTACTGGGATGAACCCTTCTTATTTAGGAAGTGTGTGGATCAACTGATCAGACGATGTGTACCAGAATCAGAGGCATCTATAATTTTGGAGAAGTGCCACAGCTCACCGTATGGAGGACATTATGGAGGCCAAAGAACTGCTGCTAAGGTACTACAATCTGGTTTCTTTTGCCTACTTTACATAAAGATGCTAGAAACTATGTGCTTAGCTGTGATAGATGCCAGAGAACAGGAAATATCTCCTGGAGGATGAAATGCCACATGAAATGATACTGGAAGTAGAACTCTTTGATGTGTGGGGCATAGACTTTATGGGACCCTTTGTGTCATCTTATGGTCACATACACATTCTACTTGCAGTTGATTATGTTTCTAAGTGGGTAAAAGCTGTAGCAATTCATTCGAGTAATGCTAAAACAATGATCAGGTTCTTGAAAAAGAACATCTTCTCTTGTTTTGGTACTCCAAGAGCCATCATCAGTGACAAAGGCTCTCACTTCTGCAATAGAGCTTTCACTAATCTGATCGCTAAGTTTGGCATCAAGCATAAGGTTTCTACACCTTATCATCCACAGTCCAATGGTCAAGTAGAGGTGTCAAACAAAGAGATCAAAAGGATATTGGAAAAAGTAGTCAGCAGTTCAAGGACTGATTGGTCTGCTAAGCTTGATGATGCCCTCTGGACATACAAGACTGCTTTTAAGACTCCAATTGACATGTCTCCATTCAAATTGGTGTATGGAAAAGCATGCCACCTTCCTATTGAGTTAGAACACAAGGCATATTGGGCCTTAAGGGAGTTAAATTTGGATCCAAAACTTAGCAGGGAGCATAGGCTTCTGCAACTAACTTAATTGGAGGAATTCAGGCAGGAAGCTTATGAGTCTTCCAGAATCTATAAGGAGAAGTCAAAGGGATTCCATGACAAGAAGCTGGTCACGAAGCAACTGGAGGTAGGACAGTTGGTCCTGCTCTACAATTCCAGGTTGAGGCTCTTCCCTGGAAAGTTGAAATCCAGATGTGGAGGCCCTTATAAGATCAGCAAGATTCTGAGCCAAGGGCCAATAGAGCTGATGAACCTATGGACAGGGAGCACATTCTTGGTGAACGAACAATGGCTGAAGCCATATATGGGAGTACACTCTAAAGGAGAACATGACAGTCATGTTCTATCACAGTCTGGCATAAGACTATAAACTGTTGCTCTACTTGGGAGACAACCCAAGCACTTTTGTTCTAACCCTATCTCCTGTAGTATTTTTGTTTTGCAGGTGAATTTCCAACCCAGATGAGAAGCCAGAATCCCACGATGAGTGATGATCAATATCTGATGAATGTCATAAAGAGGAACAAGGAAAAGCATCATCACTCTGAGATATAGGATAACCACTTCCAGAAGTCAGTTTCTGACTTGCGAAAGTCATTTTTACTTTTCAAAATGCAAGTAAGTTGGCCTTTGACTTTGGCAAGCGGTCTTGACTCTAAGTTTGCGAGGGGGGGGGGGATGACTGTGCTGTAATAAGTATTTTGGTGGCCAGAAAAAATCTTTTTGACATACGAAAAGACTGGGCATGGGGAGTTGTTACCTTTCACTTAAACTCTATGCCCTCCCACGACCCAACGTGCTTTATTCTCTCTCCTTCTTCAACCTCTTGCACAACCATCTTCCTTAATACTCTTCCTGGACAGTAGCATATTCCCTATTTTTACTGAAACCTAATTCCCTTGATTTACATCTGGACAAACGGTACCAATAGTCAAGCAACCAGCAAGGAAACGTACCCTGCAAATACACGGGATCAGATTTCCATCGGTACATCCAGTGCTGCAATTAACACCGATCGCAGAATCAGAGGACTTAGAGGAAGATAAGGCAGAGATCACACGGTGTTTGCAAGAACCCCGGGATGAAAATTTCTTCCTAACTAATCAAGCTTTGGAGTTTTACAAACAGAACTGGAAGAGGAAAGCTAATGTTGAGCGTCGGCTTAAGAATGATGGAAACCCTTCCACCTACATTGAAGATAAGGGTTGGGAAGGATTATGTAATCCAGGAGTCAGACCACGCCTTCTGCTGATCAGGGAGTTCTATGCCAATTTTGCAGGAGCCCAGGGTGAACGACGCTACATATTTGTTAGGGGCTTTACTGTGGAAGTTAGTGTAGAAGCAATCCAGGATGTGCTGGGACTACCATAAGTGAACAATGATTGGCAATATGACGGTGCCAATCAATTCATTAAAGTGGATGTTTGGGATTCCATCAAGCTGGTCCTCTGCAACAACCATAAACAGGTTGAATGGATCACCAATAAAGATGGAGATCCACTGCATTTCCCTGCTATGCACCTCAAGGATCAGTATAGGGGCTGGTTCAACCTGGTGTGCACTAACATCATGCCAACACAATCACACCGGTTGGTTTCTTTCTCGAGAGCTCTGCTGGTCTATGCTATTTTTAACGACATCAACATTGATGTCACTTCCATCATCCTCCAACAAATTGAGGAATGCGCCACTAAGAAGGTGCTGAAGCATTGGTTTTTCCCTATTTTGATCACAATGCTGATGGATAGAGCCGGGGTTCACTATGGACCTCGAGACAAGAAAGGGGAGTTCCAATTGCCTTGGCATTTGACACCACCACCACCGCTGCCACCATTTGCTGGAGTATCCTATCCTGAAGTTCAGGAGTCACCAGGGAAGTCCTTAGTTCCTTTTTCTTTTTCATTTTCTATTTTTATTTGCATTTTTTTCTGTTTCCGTGTGTCTGTTGCTTCTCTTAATCTCCTCTTCCATTTTCTTTTTACTCAGCATTGAGGGCAATGCTGGATTTTAAGTTTGGGGAAGGGTGTGAAGTGAATCAACCATGTCTAGGAATTAGTCTTCTAAGTCTCTCTCTGTCTCTTTTTTTTCTGTCTGTTTGAGTCTTTGTTTTTGGGCACTTGCCCTCTTTTTTCCTATTTTTCTTCTATTTTTTTTGTTTTCTGTGTCCCTCTCTGGGATCGAGTCAGTCTTCTGTCTTTTTGTGTCTAGGAAAGTAAAAAATGCATGCTCTGTAGATAGTCAATTGTCGATGATGAAAACAAATTGAATCTCAAAATTTGGCTGAACACTTGTTTAGAGCTGTCTTGATCATCTCAGAACTTACTTCCACTTCCTCATGTCACAAAGTCACTTGACAAAGTGTGTTCCTGGACTTAAAATACTTAAAATTAAAAAATTTCTTGCATTGCTGTGATCTGTACGGGAGCTCACTTGTTTGTTAACCTGGGGGGATTGTAAACCTGGATAGAGATTAAGGCAAACCCTATGCATTATGGCAGCCTCAATTCAAGCCCATAGTGGTTTGGAATCGCTTGAAATACCCCTTGGGGAAAAGGGGAAGTAGGCGGATTAATCTGAGGTTTTCTGTTTAACTAATTGAGGGAGTATAGGTAGAGTGTCTAATAAGGCACTATAAACCCTTGAGAGGTGAGGCATGGCAACCAAAGAGAGGAGTGTCCTCAGGCCTAGTGAGGTGAAAAATACAAATACTTAAAATGCTAAATAGAGCTGAAAAAATGTGCTTGGCTAAGGCTTAAGTGGGAAAGATCCAGAAGAAAAGCCAATACGGACAGAAGAAAAGGGGTATGAGGGTGAATGATGCAACCAATGTGCTTGCAGAACAACGAGGAAGGCCTTAGTCAAAATTCTAGTTAGAATACCCTAGTTGCAGACTTGATGGAAATAGGTATAGATCCAGGAATGTCTACTGTGCTTAACTGAATTTAAATTAAGAATGGAATTCAACACTTTGTTCTGTGATTCTCATCCATACGCTTGGGGAAGTGAGTTTTTGACTTGCTCAAGTGGTTCAGAACTTCTGCATTAGCCTGCGATGAGATCAATTCCTGAGACAAAAATTTGACTGTTTCATTTGCTGGATTTTCTATTTTTCAGTCTGTATGGGGGGTAGATGTTTTGTTTGCTTAAGGACAAGCAACTCTTTAAGTTTGGGGGAGTTGATGAGTGCATTTCGTACTATGTTTTTAAGCATACAATTTACCTCTTTATGCTTTACTTATAGGTCAATTAGGTTAGGTTTATATAGTTATAGGCTAATTTGGTGACTTGTGGTTGTCCAGGGACTGAAATGCAATATGGGAGTTAGAATTAACCGGTGACGAGGGGGTAATAGCCCAAAGTTTCAAACAACAATAGAAGTTAGTTGTTTGGCACGAGGCAATCATAAGTGCTTAAGATCTTAATGGCTTAGTAGTAATCGAGTCGACAACTGGAGTTAGTTTACTAGTTAATACTAGGACTGCTGTTTGGAACAATCGAAAGTGACCTTACAGTGTTTATGTGCCTAATTTAATAAGTTTCATACCACATAGAAAGCTAAAAGAATCAATACATATGTATATAGAGTAGAGTGAAGGACGACACTAGGCTTCCATCACTTTGCCAAGTCTTTTATTCACTTGGCAATCTGTTGTTTTTACTTTTGTCTTGTTTTCTAGTACTAGATCCCTATTTTCATTAAGTGTTTCCCGCCTCTGTGGGATCGACCCTTCTTATCACTTGCTACAAGTTTTAAGTAGGTTTAGTTTGGTGATCTCGACACCCATCAGTACATCAAAACAACATTCACATTTTCAACATTCATTTTCTTCTAAACAACAACAAAAGGCACGAATTAGCAAGATATATAAAAAACAATGTAGAGGCATGAAAAGTAATAAACATATAAAAGGCCAAGAGCCATATACGGTAGAATGTCGGTAAATTAATAATCTATAAATTAATAATTCTAGTAATTAATAATTTTTTATGGTCCTAACTTGGGACCCATACAAAAAGTACAAGAAAATCAATAAAATGATAAAATAAGAATGTTTCTAAAGATATCCAACAATGCCATAAATTAATAAATATCCTAACACTAATTTTTTTCTCTCCAACGTCTCTCTACATACCCTAACACTATCCGAAGGTTTTTTCAATGGTGGCGGCTAATCGGCTGCCAGACAAAATCTGGCCAAATCAGCCTTCTTTTGTCCAAATATTGAATGGCTCTAAACCAAATCCGTGAAGCTTGATCCAGCCAACAGGGAAGGTGACTATTGATAGGCCTTTCATCACCTCCAAGCTGTCTCTCTATAAAGGAGAACCGGCCTTCTTGTTGTCCAAAGAGGAAGATGACAAACTAGCCTCTCCCTTCCAATTCTCGCTTATTAACAAATTCTCAAAGGGGAGGCCAAAAATGGATTTCTTATAGCAAAGTTTTCGTACGGTTGGATTTAAAGGTAATTATTCTTATTCTCTTGGAATGATTGATCACAGGCATATTCATATTCACTTTGATTTGGAAGAAGATTTTCACTGTTGTTGGATCAAGGGGTTGTGGTCTTTTGATCACCACATACTGAGGGTTCTCAAATGGACACCACAATTCAATCTAGCATATGAATCATCCATTGTACCAGCGTGGGTTGCATTCGGAGCATTGCCGATCCACAGATTTAATGAAGAATATTTGAGAGTATTGGCTAGCATCATAGGAACACCTCTCAAAATCGATGTCCTGACTCTGAATTTATCAAGGCCATCTATTGCTCGTGTATGTGTGGAAGTTGATCTACTCCATGAATTTCCCAAGAGAATTCGTGTTGGCACAGAGGAACTTTCATACTTTCAACCAATTACATATGAGAATCTTCCAGAATACTATTTAGAGTGTGAAAAGGTCGGGCATGCTTCAAAAGAGTGTCGACATGGGAAAGCTAGGGTTTCGCAGCCAACAAATCCGAAGGTAATTTTGACCAAAAATGATAAGCAGACTACCAACACAAATGTTCACAGCAATGTCTGGAAACCAAAAGGAAAAAACTCAGAAGGGCCTGTTATTATAGAGGAAATTGGGATGAAAGCATCTTCATCAGAGTTAACAGCGAAAGAAAAAGAGCGGATTCCGATTGATGTGGAAGCCAAAGGTACACCAACTCAGTTAATCTCTTCAACTAAAAATGTTAATTCAGAAGCTCGCTGTTTCCTTTACCAGATTTGATATATTAGCGGAGATAACTGATGACCGGGCACTTGAAGAGGAGAATGGGGAGTCTCAAATTGAAAAGGAGCAGCTTAATGAAGTACTTAACAGAGATGATGACTCAGAATCAGAACCGGAACAGTACAACAAGGAAACATCATTCAGTCAGGAATCAGGGAAATTGAACTCAACTGCATATGCTCGCGATGACAATGCAATTAGAATGTATCATGAAGCTGGTATGAACTTCCTTCACGAATAGTGGTATTGGATCAAGAAGGGAAAAGGAAGAAAGCTGGTAGGCCGAGAGGATCGACAAAGGCCAAGAAAAATCAAGGTACTGAAACTCGTAAATCAGCGAGGCTCCATGGTTAATCTCCAATAAAAATTTCCAATGATTAATCAAATCATATGGAATATTCGTGGTATTGGAATAAGGCGTCTCTTCGCCGTCTTGAAAATTTAATAGCTATGCATTCCATTTCTTTTGTCATAATTTTAGAGCCTCTACAGCCAGCTTCTAAATTGGAAGAGCTGAGGAATAAAATCCACCTATGTTACCTGGACTCGGATATGGGTGTCGTATCAGGTGCGGGGAAGTTTCCTTGTTATACTGTTCCAGTTCTTTCATGCCTCTCACTGTCGGAAAGAAAAACGCGGCTTCGGATTCATAAAATCAGGGGACATGATGGCTCTTGGCTATCCAACAGACATGATATTGAACGAGAGACGGTGTCTTTCTTTCAAAATTTGCTAAAGGATAAAGCAGCCGAGTTTCACGATGAGGCAAGCAGAAAGGTATTGGCCAATATTCCTTCAATTTTGGTAGAGGCAGACAATGAGAGTTTGTTGCGGCAATTAACACTTGGCGAGCTTAAGGAAGCGGTGTATAGTCTTGACTCCACAAGTGCTTCGGGAATTGATGGGTTTTGTGAAGATATTTTATAGGCATTGTTGGCCTATTATCAATCAAGATTTAATGGCAGCTTGCATGGAATTTATGAGGGGTGTCCCGATCCCTAGGGCAATCACTAGTACGATTATCACTTTGCTCCCGAAGACAGCAACGGCAACATCTTTTGCAGACTTTGCCCGATAAGTTTGGGTAATTTTTTCAATAAGGTGTTCACAAAGATAATAACAGAAAGAGTGAAAAAGGTGCTTCCTAAATTAATATCGGAAGAGCAATCAGTTTTCTTGGAAGGTCGCGATATAATGGACAATATTCTTATGACTCAAGACCTTATTCAATTTCTTCATCACAAAGCAGGGGGGGAATCTAATATTGAAAGTGGATATGATGAAAGCTTTCGACCGAGTTTCATGGAGTTTCTTGCAATAGGTTTTATTGAAGTTCGGCTTTCATCAAAGTTTTGTAAATTTGATCATGATGAATTTAACAAGAAGCTGGGTTCTCAATTCTTCTTAACGGAAGTCCGATTGGCTACTTTCAAGCTTTGCGTGGTATAAAAAAGGTGATCCTCTATCGCCCTACCTTTTTATTTTGTTGTTAGAAGCCTTCACTCGAAACATGAAAAAGCTCAAGGAAATTGGATTACTAGCATCATACGGAGTTCCAACTAGGGCTGTAGTACCATCTCATTTGTGTTTTGCAGATGATCTAATCATTTTTACAAGAGGGCTATAAAACTCTATGCAGCAGCTGACGAGTTTTTTTCCGGAATTACGAAGATGCTACCAAGCAGAAAATGAATAAGCGAAAAAAGTACTTTCTTTGTTTCGGACGAGAGCTCAAGGGATCGAATTTCTATAATTGAGAATACACTACAAATGCAAAGAGGCACATTCCCCTTCATGTATTTAGGATGCAAGTTGTTCAAGGGAAGGAAAAAAGTGGAATATTTCCAGCACTTGCTTGATGCTTTTGATGCTAAGTTGCTGAATTGGAAGAACCATTTCTTGTCGCAAGGTGGGCGTTTGTTGCTGATTAAGCATGTTCTGTCGGTGATTCGTCTTCATACTATTGCAGCCATTTTCCCTCCAAAAGCAATCATAGAAAGTCTCGAGCGGAAATGTCAGAACTTGATCATTTGGGGAGAAACTAAAGAAGGCCATAAACGGCATTGGCGAGCTCGGCGAAAACTTACTTATCCAGTAAAGAAAATGGTTTAGGCATTCGCAATCTAGAGTACATGATTCAAGCTTTCTCCTTGAAGCTCTGGTGGAAATTAAAATCAGAGAAAGGAATATGGTCCAGGTTTATCTCTATCTCCCACATCAAAAGAGAAAACAAGCTTGTCACAGGTTGTAAAGCTAGATCAATTGGCTGCTTCCCGAAGTAAAATAGTTATTTGTGATGGTTCCTCTTCTTTTTGGCCCGATCCATGGATTCAGGAGCGATTTGAAATGATCCCGGAGACCCACCTATTCTAAACTTAACAATAAAGGATTTTTATCTGTCCAAAGATTTTTTCATGCAGGTTTTTTCAGGTTTGATACATCCAAGTAAAATGGACCAGCTTCGGAATTTGGAGCTGATTTTTGCGGCTGAAAAGGATTCTATGTGTGAAAACCAACAGTGACGGGTACCGCATAGAGAAGAACTTCTTCCTTTAAAATTTTTTTACCATAAGTTAATTCCGGTTAAAATTTCTTTTTTTTTTATGTGAAAACTCTTTAATAACTTGTTGCCTTTTCCTGAAATTTTACAGAAATTTGGAATGGTCATGAGCCCTTCGAGATGTCCATTTTGTCATGCGGAGGAAGATCGCATTGAACATTCTTTTATGCTTGTCAACAAATCATTCATGTTTGGAATCATTTTGCCACTCTATTTGGAATTATGATTCCTAATAATGCAGGATTATGGACAAGCTTGCAAACTTGGAAATCAAGTGGAAGTTTTACTTCAGCAAAAAAAATCAATAATGATGGTCATACCAATCTTTATCTTGTGGGAAATATGGAAGTTGAGGAAGAAAGTGGTTTATGATGGCATGTCTTTCTCTTTGAATTTTTTGATTAAAGAAATCATGACTAATATTTCGAATATGTTAAGTGTTCATGATTTGAAAGCCAAGACCATAAAGGAGCAAAGAAACTTAGAAGATCTTTTCAAAGTGAAGGTTCTCCGGTCACAAAATAAGAAGACCACGGTATTGAAATGGAAACCTCCAGATCCAGGGAAAACAATTTTAAACACAGACGGATCTGCTCTAGGTCATTCAGGTGAGGTGGGATGGGGATATGTCATACGAGGTGAAAATGGCTCATTTACATTTGCAGAATGCTGCTATATGGGAAATGCTACAAGTTTTGAAGCCGAAATAGCAGCCATCTACAATGGACTAAAAGCTTGAGAGGAACGGGGTTTAACTCGAGTGATAGTTCAAACAAACAATAAAGGTATTGCTTCATTGATACAGAAGGGCAAAGAATTTCCATGGAAGCAATATATGTACTTGAAAAGTATACAACACAAGT
Source organism: Oldenlandia corymbosa var. corymbosa (assembly GCA_949775105.1). Taxonomy (NCBI): domain Eukaryota; kingdom Viridiplantae; phylum Streptophyta; class Magnoliopsida; order Gentianales; family Rubiaceae; genus Oldenlandia; species Oldenlandia corymbosa. The sequence goes on from OX459123.1 coordinate 8,460,573, forward strand.
TGATCACCTCAAATTCCAAACTTGTTCATATCTTTCGAGAGGTCAATAGCGTGGCAGATGAACTAGTTAGAGTACCTTCTGCTGGGAGTACCTTACAATATCACACACAGGAAGCTCTCACACCTTCACTACAAGGTAAGAACTATTTAGATCGAAATAGTTTTCCTTACTTCCGTGTTAGATAGATTTTTGTTTTAAAAAAATGTATAGAATAGGATAAATAGAGATGTCATGGGATTTTGTTTAAGATCTTTATAAGACAATCTCTAAGTTTATTTTAAAAATTTCAAGAACTGTCATGGGATATATTCTCATCTTTGTAAGACATTTTATAGCTATAGTTTTGTTAGAGAACTATCATGGAGTTTTTAGACAAACTTTTATACGACGGTCTCTTTTGAATTTGGTAAGTCTTAAACACTGCACTTTATAATTTTTTTTCTCTTTCAATCAATAAAATCGGGGAAATGCCCGCCAGGTACCGCCCTAGTTCTCTTAAAAAATAATAAATACCCTAAAAATAAAAACAAAAAATACTAATAACTATAAATATTTAGTAAAATATGAATTATGGATAATGGTTTTTTTATCCCTAGAGGTGATATGAACTATATATGGATTTTTTTAGTATTCAAAAGAGTTTTAATAGTTGATTGATTTAGATGTAAAGACAATTACAAATTAAGTAATTTAGTGAAATTAAGTAATTCGATATACCTCTTTTTGCTTTCGATCTTGCTAGTTGTCCAGTTTCAATTTTAACTTTTAGTTCAATTTGTATTAAAAAAGGAAATTTAAATTGTACAATAATTTGGGGCGGAGGAAATATTGTACCTGAAATTTAGTCCAATTTTGTGACGGTTAGGGCGGCAAGGAGGCGCGCGCTTCTAATCCTTTTCCAATTAGGAAACTACAATGCATATCAAATGCGCGAAAAATCTTTCTTTAAATACCCCGATACTGCCGCCAACTCTTTTTAATACAGAAACAAACAAACGTAAAAAAGAAAGGAAAGAGAGCGAAAAAGATGGATCTTACCGTTCGAGTTGTGAACTCCAGTAATTTGCGTGAAGAATTTCGTAAGATCAGCGCTATTATACGGCAGAATCGCACCTCCTTTGTGTCCGTGGATACTGAATTTCCTGGTACAATTCACAAACCCCAAAAGCCATACTTCAGACTGACGGGAGAAGAGAATTACTGTCTGATGCGGGACAACATGAATCAACTCAAGCTGATCCAACTGGGTCTTACTGTATCCAACGAATCTGGAAAACCCATCTGCACTTAGGAATTTGATTTCAAAGATTTCGATGTTGAAAGCGAAAGCGGCGACCCAAGGGATGCTGATTCCATTAAACTGTTGCAGAAACAGGGCATCGATTTCTTCACAAATCGAGTTGAAGGCATTAGTTCCGTAACTTCGCCAGGGAATTCGCATCTTCTGAACTGGGTTTTCCCGTGAGATCGTTTTTGGCATCTGGGATGATCTCGGAATTCAATCCACATCTGAATTGGGTGTTTTTCCACTCGACCTATGACATTGTATACTTAATTAAGATCCTGACCCAAAAGTCACTTCCAGATCAGTCAATTGAATTTCTGAAAGTGTTGAAGATGTATCTGGGAGAACGATGTTATGACCTCAAAGAAATCCTTTCGGCTGAACCTTTCGGGTGGCGGCATTATGGGCTTGACCGAATTGCTTCAAATTTCAACCTTAAGCGATTGGCCAGACAGAGTCATCAAGCAGGGTCCGACAGTTTACTGACTATGGATTGTTTCTTTGCTGCAATGAAGGTCTTATTTCATCGTAGAGGGGACAGCTGCTTAAAATTTGCATTTCAGGCCTTCAACTACAAGCTTTATGGTCTTGACATAGATGCTACAATAATAAGGAAAGTGGATCCAATGGAAAATAGACTGATGCATGAGTATGCTCCGGTGAATTACCATCCTCCTCCATACGCCATAAGGCCTCCTGTTGGTCTTCATGTTCCTGTCATGCCAATGAGAAGATTCCAAGTGGACGCACAGTTCAGGTTCCGATTTTCTTCCTAATCCTTGGATTGTAGTACAGTATATAAATGTAGACTTGTATTGTGGAGTTCTATCAATTATAGTCTTGGTCAAAATCGTAGAAAATAGTAGTGCAATATACAAATGTAGACTTAGAGTTTTATCACTCGTTTTTTTTTGTCAAAGTTGGACAAAATACTTCAAATCAAATCAAATCAAATCTCATTCCTTTCAATTAGTTTCTTTCAATCTTATGTATGCGCTTATGTTGTCTTTAATGTTATGAAGTCAGCTATGTCAAAAGCCTTTAAAGGTGAGTTTCTGTAGATACTTACGGGTGCGGTAGTGTTGTTTTGAGTAGGGTTTCCTTTTTGACAATTGTGAAGATCTGATTTTCTCGGTTATGTAGTGATGAACCAATGTACTTTGTTTTGATATAGAGGATCCGAAGTTCTAATAAAAGATCGATCCATGCCATTCTAACTCAGTGGAGCAGCAAGATGATCTTACAAATTGGCAACTTAATGATTATTTTCTTCCTGATCATTTGATGCAATATCTTCAAGTACAAAATGCAGCCAGAGAAGACTTTGCATACATCCAATGTTTACTTCGGTAGACAGGCCAGGTAGATGTATCAGTTCTGTTTTTACTTCCTAATTAATAAAAATTCGCTGAAAGTGTGAGTTTCAGCTTTTGGTTTTCCTCCTCTTTTTTCTCTATTTGGTCTGTGCACGTCTCTGGGTTTTGTGCTTGGTCACTGCTAATGTTGATTAGCAGTTTCTATTGTTTCGCACAGTACTTTTGTTGCTGCATTTGTTTTGTTTGATGACTCTTTTTAACTCTGCTTTGTGAGGTGGGCTTGTTCGCCTTTGTGTAAAGTTACATGAATTTCAAATACATGGAAAATTCCATAATGGGATATGGTGAATGAGTACTTGCTAGGTTGAAAATGGCATGTCCTACGTAGCTTGGTATCTTAAATAAAGTGGAAATACAAATACAATAGTGTTCAAGGTACGGTGTAGAGGAAGTATTTCTTTTAGAATGTTTAGAATCATAGCTTTAGTAGATGACCTTTTTTCCTGCTGTGTATTCAGCTCTATGGGGTGCAGCAAAATGTTTGGCTGGCTAATTTTGGCAGTAGCATGAGATTCAATTGTGTTTCTTTAAGATTATACTATTTGTTTCACATCTTCGACCTCATATCGCCTGGAGCTGTTAATTGCTATCACTGCAGCACCATTCCCTCTTATTTACAAATAGTATGCATTAGGCTTTTGGTTGGGTACACAAATGGAGACCTGAAAAGTGGATCTGAGGGAGCCACTAGGTTTAGATCACCATCTCGATAGTAATGGAGTTTTTCCATCTTTTTATATTTTGTGCTGGGCCTACCCAAACTATATGTTGTTGATTCTAAGAATTTTGATTCTCCATGTCCAGAGAAGTTCTTTTTTTTCCTTTCCTTTTTATTTTTTGGCAGGGAAATCGGTTTAATTTTTCTTCTCATGATGTTTGTTTGCATCCAAAGAACCCCCTTTGGGCCTCGGATTGACCTCTATGTCACTCTTATAATTGTTCAAGTCATTGTCAATATTGTCTTTGGGTGTATTTGCTGCAGAAGAGGTTCATCCCGGCAAACTCTTGCTGGAAACTTGCATTCATCTATACCCTGGTTAATTTCCTGATGCAAAACTTCTTCTAATTCCTGATCAAGTATTGCATGTGCTGTTTACATGTCAGTTCTTCTGTTTATACCAACCTGACTACACCGTTTTTCTCATAAGTCCATCTATCTGCTGCTAAAAAAGTCAGTCCCGAGCATAAATTGTCGAAAACAAAAAAAAAAGACTATATATCTCACATGGTAGAAGAATGCTATCATCAACATAATTGTATCTTGAGGTGGTTCGTCGCACAATTATTGAGTACATCCACAAATTACTTGGAATGGGGAAGATGACGATGATAGGAATAATGCGAGGAAACTTTTTACTAGCTCAGGTACGTTCTATGAAAGAACCCAATTACAGTACTTTTGCATTGTAACTTCTTAACAGTATATAAAGCTGGCTAGTACTCAACAAATACTGTCCAAGTGAACAAATGGTTTAGTAGTGGCTTTTGGTGCAACTTCTGTGTCCTCAGCATGAGTAACACATACATTCCAGAACCCGAGTCCAGGCCATGTAAATAATTTAAAACTATAAAGTCTCTAGGATTACCTCCAGCTGTTGAAGTTTGAGTGATGAACTGGAGTTGGAACCATATGCCTGCAAAATAGTGTAAAAGAGTTTTCTGACATGTCACCTATTACGTGAAACGTGAGTACTGATGGTGTATCACAATCATAGTTATATAGACAAAGCTAGGACCCTTCTATTATCATCCGCAATTATCCCGTCCATCAAGAGAAAATGATAACAACAAATTGATTCCAGATAAAACTTTAATAAATAGTAATTATCTTAATCACCATTTCAAATAACAAATAACCAATAATTATCATACTTGACGCTAAGTATGTGGTCCACTAATTAGGATAATTTACATTCTCCCACTTGGACCACATATGTTCAGACAAATTGTATTTTTTAATAACTGATGCAAATATGTCCATAAGTTTTGATACCACTTAACTAAGATAATGATTAAATCATAGATAGAAACATAATGCAAGAATTATGGCGGTTATGCTTTTAGAGTGAAGCACTCCCTTCCATTATTACAGTGCAATGTGTTTCTAATGAAATGAACAACTTATAAGCTATTTAGGGTCCACATTGTTGATCAAAGATCACTTATTACATGGAAGGAGAAAGTATTGAGCACATCTTCTTTGGCTGTTCAAAGGTAAGTCAGATATGGAACCATTTGAATTCAGTTATGGGTATAACTTCCTACAATTATACAGGATGGTGGAGTAATCTTCAGGCATGGCATTCAGCTGGAAGTTATGCTACGGTAAGAAAAACAATTATTATGGTTCTTCTAATCTTTTTACTATGGGAAGTATGGAAGCTCCGTAATACAATCATATTCGAAGGTAAAGATTTTTCCTCAAAAGCCTTGGTATATGCAATTATATCTCATGTTTCAAATATCTTGAGTGTTCATAAGCTGCAAGCGAAATCAGAGAACGAAAGACAAGAGATAGAGGAAATTTTCAGAATACAGATTTCAACTCAACTAAGGAAAACAACTTTAGCTTTGAGATGGCAACCGCCAGACCCAGGGGAAACAGTTCTAAATATAGATGGTTCAGCGCTAGGGCAGCCAAGAGAAGCTGGTTGGGATTTTTCAATTCAAGGCCATAATGGATCATTTGTGCGAGCTAAATGCAAGCAAATGGGTGTAGCAACTTGCCTGGAAGCAGAATTAAATGACATTCTCTATGGAGTAAGAGCCTGCAAAGAAAGAAGTATCAGCCGAGTAATTATCCAAACAGATAGCAAGGCAATCATCAATATTCTGCACAAAAAAAAAAAAAGATTTCCGTGGCAATTCCATTCAATTCTTAAAGACATTCAGGAAATGCTTACAACTTCTACTTCAAAAATTGTTCAAATCTTTCGGGAAGCCAATGCCATGGCTGATAAGTCAACCAAAAGCGCTTCGAGGGGAGAAACAAAACAATATCTTCATCAAAATGAACTCCCAGCCACACTGAGAGGTAAATGATATTTAGATAAATGCTCTTTTCCTTATTTGAGGATTAAATAGCATTTAGTAATCTACATGACCTTCATAGTAATAGATAGGACTCTAGCATAGCTAAGTTAGAATTAGATTTTTAAAAAAAATAGAAAAGAAGTGTCATGGGGTTAATGTTTTAAACCTTTGTGAGACACACTCTTAGCTTAGTTTTTATCTCTTTTTTTTTTTTTGGCATTTAAAAGGAGATACCATGGGATTATAGTCAAATCTTTGTATGGCATCATCTTAGTTGTTAATTTAAAGAGCTGTCATGAGATTTTAGAAAATCTTTATACAAAAGACTCTTTTCTTTGGGTAACTCTTAAGCACTGTCTGTATAATTTTTCTTTGATTATCAATAAAATCGGGGGATGACCACCATGTACTATCCTGGTTCTCTTAAAAAAAAAAATGTATAAACTGAAATGCACAAAAACATAAATGTCTAGACAAAACAAATAGCCAGAGAATACAATCTAAAATGGGCTAACAAGTCCCATATGATTTATATGACCCTCATAGACTTTAGCCGGGAATCCTTTAGTCATAGGATCAACAATCATTTCATGAGTTCTATGCTCAAGAGATCTTTCCCTTTCAAATATAATTTTTGACCATTAAGTACTTTATGTCGATGTGTTTGCTGCGACTCCCACTTTTGTTATTAGTTGAAAAATCAACTGCAGTGGAGTTATCACAAAAGATCTTCATTGGTCTGCTAATACTATCGACAATTTTAAGACCTAAAATGAAGTTCTTCATCCATAATACCTGTGATGTAGCTTGATAGCACATAACAAATTCAGCTTCCATAGCGGATGTAGCAACTATAGTTTGCTTGACACTTCTCCAAGATACAGCTCCTCCAGCGAGAAGAAAAATGTATGCAGAAGTAGATATGCCATAATACACACATCCGGCTATTTCTGAATCTGAATAACCAACCACATCCAAACGGTTGGAACGCCCATATGTGAGCATATAATCCTTGGTCCCTCGTAGGTATCTTATAACCCTCATGGTGGCTCTCCAATGTTCCATCCCAGGGTTACTTTGGAATCTACTTAGAGGTCCAACAGTAAATGCAATATTAGATCTAGTACAGACCAAAGCATACATGAGGCTTCCAATGAGCGATGCATACATAATGCTTTTCATTTGATCCCCCTCTAGTGCATTTTGAGGACACTAATCTATGCTAAAATTTTCTCCTTTCACAATGGATACTGCAAGCGATGAGTAATTATGCATCCCAAGCCTTTCAAAAACTTGGTTGATGTTAGGCCTTTTGAGATAAACCAAGCAATTTAGGAGATCTATCTCGATGAATTTCTATGCCAACAACATAGGAAGCTTCACCTAAATCTTTCATATCAAAGTTCTTAATTAGGAAATCTTTAGTTTCCCGCAGTAAACCCAAATTACTACTTGCAAGCAAGATATCATCCACATAAAGGACTAAGAAGATGTACTCACTCCCACTTACCGTAAGGTAAATGCATTCATCAGTGATTTTTTTCCACAAAACCGAATGAGGAAACATATGAAACTTAATGTTCCATTGAAGGGAAGCTTGTTTTAGTCCATATATTGTTTTCTTTAACTTGTAAACCAGTTTGTCTCCATCTGTATTGACAAAACCTTCTGGTTGATACATGTATACCAATTAATTTAGATCCTCATTTAGAAATTATGTTTTCACATCGATTTGATGTAACTTTAGATCAAAATGAGTCACTAAAGCCATTATTATTATTCTTAATGAATCCTTCTCTGAAACCGGTGAAAATGTTTCATGATTATCAACACCTTCTGTTTTAGTGAAATATTTGGCAACAAGTCTAGCTATATATCGTTCAATATTACTAGATGAGTCTATTTTGGTTTTGGAAACCCCGTTGCATCCCACAGCAGATGCTCCATATGGCAATGGAAGGAGATCCCAGACATAATTTTTCGCCATCGATTCCAACTCTTCTTTCATGGCATCATACCACAATGAAGGATTTTCACAGTTCATGGCTTGTGAAAATGAAACAGGATCTTGTTTAAGTCCACTTTCAAAATCGGACTCAAGTAATGTAGTCACAAGAAACTGCAGGTTTCCTTGTTCTAGAGGATCTACGAACTCCCGCTATTTCATGAGTAGAATTCGGGTTTGTGGGTTCACCATTAAAGGTTTGTTCTTCATGCGATTCTTAAGTTTGATGATGCTCAAATGGCTGCTCTTTAGTGAGATTTGGATCATTATACTGAGAAACAACCAAATGGTCTACATGTAAAGGTACCACAGGGGTATCCCTTATTTCTTCAAACTGTACTACTTTCGAATCACTCCCACTTACTTCATCTTCCTCCTGAAATTTAGCATTTCCAGCTTCAACCACTTTAGAAAATAACCACTTATTGTTCGCTCATCCAATTTCTTGAGGTTCGGGTTGTAAACCCTAACTTCGACTGGACAACCCCATACGTGTAAATTTTTTAAACTAGATTTCCACCCATTCCATATTTCAAATGGCATTTTGAGAACAACCTTTGATGGGACCCAATTAAAGATATACACAGCGGTTTTTGAAGCTTTAGTCCAGCGATAAAGATACAGACGTATGACTAGTAATGCTCCTCATCATGTCCATAAGTGTTCTATTCCTTCTTTCAAAAACACCATTTTGTTGAGGCGTGCTAGGCATCGTGTACTGAGCCAAAATACCTTCATCTTCAAGGAACTTAGCAAATGGACCTGGCGCTTGCCCTTTTTCTGTGCAATGTCCATAATATTCTCCACCCCTATCTGAGCAGACAATTTCTATTTTCTTTTCGTTTTGTTTCTCAACCTCTAATTTGAATATTTTGAACGCATCAAGTGCCTCAGATTTATCAAATAAAAGATAGAGGTTTATAAATCTAGAATAGTCATCAATGAATAAGATAAAATATCTTTGACCATTTAAACAGGGGGTAGAAAAAGGTCCTCAGATATCAGTGGTATGATTTCAAGTAATTGAGAACTTCTTTTGGCATCCTTAGTAGTTTTGTTGGATTGCTTCCCTTTTATGCAATCCACACAAGTACCTAGATCAGTAAAATCCAAGGTTGGTAGATCCCCGTCTTTCACTAACCATTTAATTCTATCAATGGAGATGTGTCCTAATCTCCTATGCCAAATGCTCGACGAATTCTCATTGATAATACAACGTTTTATGCAAAATTATGCATTGTCGAAAGATTATACTCATATGTGGGATCTAACTTGATACAAAAAATCATTCAATTTGGTAGAGCCAATAATTTTATTAATTCTCAAAAAGTTCTAACTTGATACAAAAGACCATTCAATTTGGCAGAGCCAATAATTTTATTATTTCTCAAAAAGTTCATAGTAAAAAGATGCGAAATTGGAGTCATATCCAATAACGGAAAGACTTGAAAGAGAAATCAAATTTCTCGAATAAGATGGAATATAAAAAATGTTCTCAAGATCTAATTGAAATCCAGTTTTCAAAAATGAGCCTAAAAGATCCCACTCCTTCAACAGTCGAACGCATCCCATTTATAGAATAGATGAAATCCTCATGCACTCTTGGCTACCTCAGACTTATACATAGTTTAGCAATGTAAATTATGGGACCACAATCAATCCACCAAGTATTATCAGAAACTTCATTAATATTAGATTCATAACACACAAAAGTGAGATTACCTTTCTTTTCAAGCCATTTCTTGTACTTCATGCAATCTTTCTTCTAGTTCCCTTTCTTCTTGCAATAACGACAGATGTCCTTGTCATTCTTCATAGTTACACTTTTCCTTTCTTTGCACTTCCCTTATAATGGGTTGCAGGGTGCATAGTTTCAACAATCTCATTCTTCAACCGTTGTTCCTCTTGAACACACATGGTCAGAAGTTTGTTAACTGATCTGTGTGTTGTAAGTAATCATGAATGAAGCGTACTCCACACGAAGCGATTTGATAATGAAATGCACCAAAAATGGTTCAGAAATCTCAACTTTCAAGGAACTCAACTTAGTAGCAACGTCCTTCATCTCCATGATGTGTTCACGAACACCACGAGCTTTGCCAGGGGTCATATTAGAAATCCTCTTCATCAAGGTGCTAGCCATAGCCTCGTCAGAGCTTACAAACTGTTTTTCAATGGCTTTCATGTAACCTTTGACATTGTTACACTTAGGGATTTCACTCCACTTGGAATTATGCAGGACTTGATGAGCATCATGCTCAAGCGATCAGATCGCTCCCACCGCTCATTGATAGACCTTTCAACCAGCATACTTGATTCTGTGGGTTTTGGTGGACCAGACCCATGGAGAGCCATGTCTAAGTCCTTGCACCCTAACATCAAAAGGACATTATCCTTCCATTCAACATATTTTTCCCAAGTAAGCATTGGTGTATTAGCAAAATCAAAGAAAGAAGTAGTGGGAAAAACTGCATTAACCAAGGAAATAACATTAATGCTATGAAATAAATCAATAAAGTATATTCAAGACCTTCCCGTGGGTAGAGGTGCATGTATGCATAGAATACAGTCCAAAAAAATTAAACAACAACAAAATTTTCCACACCTGTGGGCATAGGAAAAATTCACCATACTTTATGCTTAACTTTCAGACTCGTTACAATTAATCTTATTAAAATACTTACTTTCCTGTGGGATGAAGTAACTACTTTTATAAGGTAATTTCAACCTAAACTAGATGTCATAAATTTCATATAACATTGTACCAAATATTAATGTTGTGGCTACTTTCAAAACATTGTACAAAAATAATGACATTAGAAACTTATTTTCTCAATAGAGAGTATCATGATCATATGCTATTGGAGCATGCTCTGAAACCAAATGCATATCACAAGAAAAGTGGCTTGAATGCATATGATCAAAAGCAAGACATACACTCCAAATCAATTAAATATGCAACCATAAAACACAGACTTGGCATTATATTAATTAACCATGTGAGTAAAAAAAAAAATTAATGTGTAGAACAATACATATATGCGTAAAAGAAAAATTTTAGGTCAAAAACCTACTTTTACACATTTACAATTCTATGATAAAAAATTACATATGTTCAGGAAATTTCAAAAGTGCAATAGATCTTATGTTTCTCATAACAAAGTACACGCAAATAATAAGTATTGAAAGTAAGGCAAAAATATGATAAAATAATATCAAACAGTTACTGTGCACTTAAATTAACAAAGCAACAATAAGTCATATTTTTTCTTTTTTTTTTCAATCTGTGCACATCAGCTAGAATAATCCTCCACCATAATGGATTCCGAATATTAATTTAAAACTTCCATTCTTCATCGGAAAACAAAAAACATGGTATTATGATCTCATGTGCTTGAGTACTAGATCCAAAAGTACGCTCAAAACGTATCATATTTAACAATAAATGTCAATCAGTATGCATTAGTGGTTGATTATTAATCAATTTTTGGTTGTAGTAGATGACAAAGCCAAAAGTTTAGGTACATACATATGACCATAGCAAGCCCAAAAATTCTAATATAATCAAGCAAACTTATAAATAAATTATCAATCATAAATCACTTTCAAAATTGATCTTGAAGTATAATAAACACATGAACCAATATAGTGATGAGAGTCAAATTATACATCTAAAACATACATAATTTGCCTCTCTCTTACATGTAATTATAGTATTTAGTTAAGAATTATATGTTTCTAATTATGTTTTATGACTTTTGGAGTTGATGGGATCTAATTGCAAATATGGACAAAAAGTGGGTAAATTGGTGCAAATTGGAAAATTTTTGAGCAGCAATCGAAAATGCCCAATTGGACCAATCGTGCAAAACCAAAGAAGAGGAAGAAACCAACGGGGGGAGCCCTTGGACAAGAGGAAGAAGCTCAAGGAAACTTCAATTCAAGCTTTCCTTCAATGCTAAGGAAGAAACTGAAGAAAGCCTTCAAGGCTAAGGAAGACAAAGAAGGCATGGGTGAAGTGCTGGTAGCTGATTTGGGCTGCAAAAGAGGGAGTAGATGGCTACAATTTTAAGAGGTATGGGTCTCCTAAACCTTGGTCTTAATCAAATGGATAAAGATAAGATCAACCTCATTAAGCAAACCAAACCTCCCCCACCATCTATAAAAGGAAGAAGAGCAGCAACAAGAATTCCATCTTCGGTACATAACTCAATGGGGAGAGAATTCAGATCATATTTAGAGAGTAGGAGACACCCATAGATAGATACAGTAGAGAGAGAAGAAGAAAGGCAATAGGCAGCAACCACGGGTGGCTACTCTGGGAAGTGAATTTCTCACTTGCACAAGTAGGCAACCTGCAGCAGCTTTAGCAAACTATCCCCATTCTCTATTTTCTTCCTTTTTTGTATTTTTTTTTTTGTGTAATCATGTCCTTGGCTATGTGGATCATTTCCATATCCATTTTAGTCAAGGATATGAGTAACTAAACTGTTTATGGGGTCTTGATCCCTTGAATCTCTCTAGTTATTATACATGGTTGTATTTGGATGATATATTTGTGTGCCTAGTACTAGAGTCTTAATTACTACTTTTGATTCTCATGATCAACTAGTAAATTGTGCATGCATGTTCGGGGAATCTCGAGAGGGTAAACTTAACTTAGAATTTCTAGTATTAGCCAGTGACGAGGGCGTAATAGCCTAAGGTGTCAAACAACAACGAGAATTAGTTGTTTGGCCCGAGGCAATCATAAGGGCTTAGGAACCAAATGGTTTAGTAGTACTCTGGAGTCAACAACGAGAGTTAGGGGGCTTGTTACTACTGGGATGCTGTTTGGAATATCGAGAGTGACCTTACAGTGTAATTGTGCCTGATTGGACACAGTTTCATACCACAAAAGTAGCAACCAACTAGAGAGAGGATAGGATAAGAACCCCAGACACTTAGCTAAATCAGTTTCTCTTTTTCGCAATTCGTCTATCGTTTCTGTTTCTTTGTGACTAGAGTCGAATCATTTGGGGTTTATTAGGGTTTCACTCGTCCTTGTGGGATCGACCCTGCTTACCAATGTCTATAGTTTTAAGTAGGTTTTCTTTGGTGGTCTCGACACCCATCAGAAGTGATGCCGTTGCCTGGGACGACGATAAATTTTTCTAACCCTACTGATTGTTTTCTTCTTTTTCTTTGTTTTTCTTTTTTATGACTCTGTAGAGTCAGTTTTCCACTTGCGAAAGTTGTGTCAGTTTAAGTTTGTGCCTATATTTGAACTTTAAATGGATAATCATCTTTCATCTAAGGGATATCCTTGTGTTCTACGGCACCAGCCCAAAAGATTGATGGATTACTTTCTTCCTGATCAAGAACCTAATCTTTTTGGGCTGGATGCGACTTCTCAACTCAATCTTGCTATGATTAATCTAAAACTTGATATCTTAAAGTTAAAGATTGACTCGAGGAAGCTGTGTGGTTGGGATAACTACCAACTTTATGCACCTTGTCATAGTTTTAATCCTTGTTATGTAAATCATCTTTTTGATTCTTATGAACATGATTATTACTATTCTACTCCACCAGTGTATTCTTGTTATGATGTCAAAGAACCACCACTTGATATAGAGTGGGAGGAGTGTAAAGAATGGATAAAGAAGCAAGACATTGCAAGAATGGAGAGAGAGCTAGCCCACGAAAAAACCTTCCATCAATGGAGGAGAATGAGGTAGAACCAGCACTAGAGCTGGAAGCCAAAGTAGAGCCAATGGAGGTGGAAGTGCACCCATCCCCTTACCAAAAGCCACCACCTAGACGTTCTCCACCACCATACCAACTCAAGGATGCTGTGAAATTGATTTCCTCAAGTGGTTAGGAAAAATTTTTTGTGCCAAAAGTGGTACATCTAGTTGTTAATGACCCATTTGATGAGGAGTTGATGTTAGAGGGATTATTTTGTGAAGGTAATATGTGCTTAGCTCTTGGTGAGACTCTTTCTCCAAAGGAAGAGATTATTGACTTTGAGGATCCAAACATGATGAATGAAGAAGAGTCAATTATCTCCCTTGGTGAGAGTCATGTTGGCGCAAATGAAGGTGACGTCTCTTGGGGTGTAGAAGAAGAGGATGTTGATTTCAATCAATTTCAAACCAATGAGGTCCCCAAACACAAGCATGATGGGATATCCTACATGTTTGATGATTGAACGACATGCTTCCTGGAGGCATGATCGATTGGTAGAAGGCACATTCTTATGGTATCGGGATGGTTATTCCGTGTTACTCGAAGTCATAAGAATGGATGATAGAAGGCATCATGCGTCCTGCCCTTTTGGTTTAATTCATGGGAGACTACCCATGTTGTTTTCCTTCTAGCTTTGTTTTTGTATTGTTGTATATTTATGTGTTTGTTAACATGTGTAGAATAGGTTTCAAGTTCTCCCCAATTCATTTGGTGATCCAGAAATGCAGTACTTAGGAGGCCAGTCACTCTGTGGAGTCAGATCCTCACTCCACCAAGTCCTTCTACAACAATCTAAGCTGCCGTGACTGGTTTGCTTCTTACCCTTTTGTCTACATTGGATCTATGCTCTGTTCCAGGTGTGGGGGAATCGATCTCTTCTCTATACATGTGTGTGTGTGTCTTTAGTTATTTTATTTTGAAATAATATGGAGTTGGGAATTTTGAAAACAGAGGCTGTTGACTTTCATTTTGCGAAGTGAGTCTGTCACTTTGCGTAGTGGCTCTAAACCTACTTGATACTTAAAGTCAATCTGTTTCTTTTAATAGCCCACCCATATATTTTGAAGAGTCTTCCCTCCCTACCTTCATGATTCATGCTTCTTGAAGAGCTTTTGAATGCCGTGGCCCTTAGAAGTTGATGCAAGTTCTGAAAGTTTTTTGTGCTTCATGTTGAATTGCTAGACTTTCCGATGGATTGATATTCTACATATCTTCATGAGCTTTGATGCCATCTAGCAACCTAGTGATTAATTTTCAGAACGATGATGTTGATTGCATATGAGTTACCTAGTTTCTTCTTGAGATTTGTTCTTAAATGCTTCATTTAGTTTTGGAACTATGGTGCTTTTGGTTTGTTTACTCTCTATGGTCTCTATGCTTATTGCTATATACCAAGATACGATGAGCTTAATTGTTGACCATTAGTTTGTGCTAACAAAGATAAATTCTTCGTACTCGAGAGACACATTTGTTGTGTGATCTTTAATATTTGTCAGTTACAACTTCACCTTACCATAACAAGGAAGTGGCCAACCCTTGTGTGAAGTATTGTATGAGGGAGTAGCTGCTGAAATCTTTAAATCACAACTGAGAGGATAGAGAGAACCAAGCTCATATGCTGAATCATGTGCACCAAGAAGTCCACCACATCCACTACAATGGGATGACACCTTGCTCACTCAGGGAAGCCATCTGTTCACTCACCAAAGTCATTTATGTTTTTATATTTTTCTTTCTTTTCTTTTTTGTTTTTGGTGGTGGTTTGTAGAATTGAGGACAATGCTATGTTTAAGTTTGGGAGAGTGAATCTAGTGTCTAGAATGTGTAGTAGAGTCTATTTTTAGGTCTGTTTTTGGTACTTTTTCTTTTTCTTCTTTGTTTTTAAATCCTGTTTAGAGTCGAGGATAGAGTCTGTATAAAAGCGTAGTAAATGTATGCTCATAGAATTGTCGAAAGTCTATGATGCATTTAGATTTGTGGTTTAAATATTATTGAAAAACACCTGTTCAGCATCGCCTTAAGGAAATGATACAAATTCATGACCATATACTCATGCACAAGATTCCACTTGACAATGTGTTTGCTTTGGGCTTAAATTTTTAAAATTTTGAATGCTTAATGCACTGTTGTGATCTTGTACTAGACCTCACTTGTCTGAAACCTGGGTGGACTATAATTCTAAGAGTTAGACCAAGGCAACCGTAAGCATTATGGTAGTCTCGATTCAAGCATATAGTGGTTTTTATTAGCCTAAATCCTTGGGAAAAGGCAAAATTTTGGCGGTTGCATCTGAGGTTAAGTATTTAATAATTGAGGGAGTATAGGCAGAGTGTCCAATGAGGCATTTAAATCCCTTGAGAGGTGAAGTATGACACCAAAGAGAGGAGTGTTCTCCAGCCTGGTGGGGAATCAAAGAAAAAAATAAATGCTTAGAATGTCAAAAGTTGCTAAAAATGCACTTGGTAAAGGCCTAAGTGGGAAAGAGTCCTGAAGAAAAGCCAAATGGACCAATGATGAAAAGGTACGAGATGCTTGTAGAAATGGGAGAAAGCCCTTAGATCTGAACCTCAGTAAGAATACCCAAGTTGAAGGCATGATGGAAATAGGTACTGATCACAAGAATGTTCATTCGAACTTAACTAAACTTAATCTTAAAATGGACAAGCAGTACTTTGTTTTGTGGTCTGTTTCACACACTCACGGAAGTAAGTTTCTGACTTGCCCAAGTGATGATGAACTATGGTGATGCTATATGTCTCTGATGAGACCTGAATCTGAGGAAATTTTTTACAATTTTCTTTTCTGCTTTTATATGTTTGAGTCTGTGGGAAGGGGTAGGTGTCGAGTTTGCTCGGGACAATCAACTCACTGATTTGTTTTTGCTTGAGGACAAGCAAATCTTCAAGTGTGGGGTTATGATGAGAGTCAAATTATACATCTAAAAGCATACTTAATTTCCCTCTCCAATACATGTAATTATAGTATTTAGTTAGGAATTATATGTTTCTATATTATATTTTATGACTTTTGGTAGTGAAGGGATCTAATTATAAATATGGACTGAAAGTGGGCAAATTAGTGAAAATTGGGAAACTTTTGGGCAGCAATCATAAATGACCAATTGGACCAATCGTGCAAAACCCAAGAAGAGGAAGAAACTAACGGGAGAAACCCTTGGACAAGAGGAAGAAGCTCAAGGAAGCTTCAATTCGAGCTTTCCTTCAATGCTAAGGAAGAAGGAGACAAAAACCTTCAAGGCTAAGGAAGACAAAGAAGGCATGGGTGAAGTGATGGTGGATGATTTGGGCTGCAAAGAGGGAGTAGATGGCTGCAATTTTCAGAGGTATGGGTCTCCTCAACCTTGGTCTTAATACAATGGATAAAGAGGAGATCAACCTCAGTAAGCAAACCAAACCACCTCCACCATCTTTAAAAGGAAGAAGAGCAGCAAAAAGAAATCCATCTTCGGATCATAACTCATTGGGGAGAGAACTCAGATCATATTTAGAGAGTAGGAGATACCCATAGATAGATGGTAGAGAGAGAAGAAGAGGGGTAATAGGCAGCAGCCACGGGTGGCTACTCGGGGAAGTGAGTTTCTCACTTGCCCAAGTAGCCAGCCTGCAGGAGCTTTAGGATATTGTCCCCATACTCTATTTTCTTCCTTTTCTGTATTTTTCTTTTGTGTAATCATGTCCTTGGCTATGTGAATCATTTCTATATCCATTGTAGTCAAGGATATGAGTAGCTAAACTGTTTATGGGTTCTTAATCCCTTGAATCTCTCTAGTTATTATACATGGTTGTGCTTGGATGATATTTGTGTGCCTAGTACTAGAGTCTTAATTATCCTTTTAAGTTTACCCTCTCGGGATTAGGGAAATCCCGAGAGGGTAAACTTAACTTAGAATGTCTAGTATTAGCCGGTGACGAGGGGGTAACAGCCCAATGTTTCAAACTAGAACGAGATTTAGTTATTTCGCACGAGGCAATCATAAGGGCTGAGGAACCTAATGGCTTAGTAGTATTTTGGAGTTAACAATGAGAGTTAGTTTGCTTGTTGCTACTAGGGCTGCTGTTTGGAATATCGAGGGTGACCTAACAATGTAATTGAGCCTGATTGAACAAAGTTTCATACTACAAAAGTAGCAACCAAATAGAGAGAGGATAGGATAAGAACCCCATGACACTTAGCTAAGTCAATTTCTCACTTTCGAAAGTCGTTTGTATTTTTTGTTTCTTTGTGACTAGAGTCGAATGATTCGGGGTTTATTAGAGTTTCACCCATCCCTGTGGGATCGACCCTGCTTACCACTGTCTGCAGTTTTAAGTAGGTTTTTTTTAGTGGTCTCGACACCCATCATACAGTAGCAATACATAAACTACCATACTATTCCACACAGTATAATCAGCACATGCACATATGTTTTTCTTGTTTTACATGTGATTTAATAAGATCTAGTAAATTGGTAAGCATAGAAAGCAAAAACGAGATCGTTAAAACAATGATTTAATCAGTTATCAAAATAATTTAAGCTATGCCAAACCATCTAGTTTGTTTGATACAGGTGTTGTCGTGCCTCCTTTGATTATGATGTACACCGTAGCGATATACATTTTGAATGTTGTTTTAAGTTTGTATATATAAAGACATTTTTCTCTTAAGGATAATGAACGTATTTCAAGCAAAGTAGATTGATGTGAAGTGCTCTTCATGATCATTCGTTCATCAAACAAAATGCAAAACATCCGATTTAAGTACGAATATACAATTTGAAGAATCCGATTTGATGAATCGCAAAGTAAATTAGAAAAAGATCTTCCCACTTAGCTTGGCTTATTAGGAATTTAAAAGATTTTTTTTAATTGATTCAAGGTATTTATCACAAATAATGACGGTTCCACATTGTCTTCTATTGAAATAAAAGATATTAGTTCAAAGGCCAAATCTCTACGATAGTAAGTGTCTAGAACCTAGTTTATAGCATTAAAATAAAATAAAATTATTAATTATCATGAGAAGCAAATATAGTGATAAACAATACCTTCATTTGTAAAGCTAATGTTATGTCATGATGATCTCTATGACTTTCCACAATAATCCCAAAAAAATTGATTGCTCCCATTATATGTAGAAAAACGGACAGTCTCAACAATTTGGAGAAAAAGAATTATCACCTATGGCTGGAAAAGTATAAAAGTTTTGCTTAATGAATATGTAGTGTAATGATTTGTACTTAATTGCTAAAGAAAACACATTTTTTATGTTATCTGTGTGACATTAATGTCAGTATATTATAAATTTAGATGGTTAAAATAGTTGATTATTGTTGATATATTTATCATCTTCCTTCGAAGTACGTCAGCATTTATTGATTATTGTTGCTACAACAACGCTATCTGTATATTTTTTTTATTGACTTTAGATGTGATCTTATTAAGCTCTTTTTCATTTTTGATGATACATGTTTAATGTTGTTCTTTTAAAATGTTAATGTTGAAATGTTTCTTTTCTTTTGTTTTAGAAGGAAAAATACTTGAACAACACTGAGAGAATAGTTTTTAGTTGTATATAACAAAAGATTGCCACCAGATATCTTGATTTGGATAGCATACACAGACCAAAAAAATAAATTACGAGAAATACACCAACAATCACAAAGAAACAATAATTTAATCAAATGTACATCCTCTTTCTTGCACTTCACCATTTTTTTTTTTTTTTGCATTCTCTAGAGCTTCCTCTCTTATCCTCATAGCATTGAGCTCATAGCAACATTGATCATAAAATTTTATTATGTCACAGTCGCATTGAGCTCGATCTCAACTTGGCTTACATGGATTCATCTTTCTCCTTGTTCGCGTGATGCAATCATACCAACGAATAAAAGCGGGAGAACATCGCACTAGCAAAAGACATCATTACATTATGAACGTGACCACTGTCAATATAGGACAACACCTAGTCTGTTAAAAATTCACATATTGATTTCTTTGAGCATTTACCAGTTAAAGATTCACAAATGCCACCAAAAGAAAGATCAATTGAATACTTTTTTGGTTCCATAATTAGAGAATACTAAAGTCAAATATCTTAAGACGAGTGCCTTTCCCTACTATCTAAAATAGAACCTACTTCATGAGTGCATAATTCTTGTTCACCATCTTTCTCAGTAGAAATGAACTGATCATTTGAAACATTTTGTTGAGTGAGTTCACATTTATTTATGTTATTCAATTTGTAATCCATGGTGCAAAACTTTAAGTGAGGGTTCTCACTTAGGCATGTACAATATCCATAATGTGACTACCAATCAAATTAACTATGATAACCACATCTCCACTTCACAAATCGGGTTGTTCATGACAAAAATTTAGAAAAACCTAATTGTGCTGAGTTTCCTTGTCTGTATTAAATAAAACTAATCCTATATATAGGAAAGTTACAACAATTACCAAACTATGATCCACAAGCGGCAACTCCACCAAAACCAAATTCACTAGAACCATTTATTACATCACTTCCTTCAACATATATCTTCATACACCTTTCTTTTTTAAGCTTCACGAACTCTTTTTTTATTTTTTTCTTTGCATAAATTTTCTCATGAAGGCAACATCAACCTTGGCCACCAATCACCAAAGTTAACTGTTTTAATAAGCTAGGAAGAGCAAAAACAATCCTAGTCACCAAAACCACCAAAATCACCCGTAAAAAATTCCACCCGACAGAGGAAAGATACACCAAAATCAATTGTTGATGCTGTCACAAAAAAATATCCGACCGAACAAAGCTGGATTTGAAAACCTCATAAAAGAAAAACTAAAGACAATATGAAAATAAAATATTGAAGATTTACAGCGGCAGCTACTAAACCCGCTTTGGTGCCATGACAGAAGTTAGAAAAACCCTAAATTGATTGATTTTCCTTGTCTATATCAAATTAAATTAGTATATTGAGAAGTAACAAGAATTACCGATCTAAATTTACCAAGACTAAGTAGTAATAAAGTGTTACTATTTACAGTCACTAACAGTTCAAGCATCTCACGAGCTATGGACATCGCAGTATCGACATACAAATAAAATAAAAGGTAAATATTCCTAACTCGTCCATAAAAATATGTAATTTGTAATGTCAGTGAGATCGAGCAATCATCATGTTTTCCCCTCTTAAAGTGAATTCGTTTCTCCCATTATATCTAAGAAATTCTTAGAGTGAAATACATGTTATAAAGTTTCTTTCTTCACTAGCATCACTTAAGCCCTCCTTAGGAGAAGACTTTACATCCATTGGTCAAGAATCACCGGGTTGAGAGGGGGACAATCTCTTGGACTTTCACACAAGAGAAAAAAATTCTTTAAAAATTTGGAGGCATTCGACCTCTACAATGATAAATATTTTCCTATTAGCCGCTTCACTTAGATGTGTTGTACTCTACTAAGTGCAACAAACTTTATGCCTGAAGTGACTTCTTGTAGATTTGAGCCTGATATTTGCACTCACTGTATGAGTATTCACAAGTTATTTGATCCAATATACACATGCCAAAGGAATATATTTATCAATAGTTCATTGTACTATTCGTGATAGAATGCAGGGGCCATGAACTCCAGAATGCCTATAACACTTCGAGCGGTTGGTTAAAACAACATTGTGGCAAGGCCTAAATCTTAAAGTTTAACTATTCTATAATCTCCATTCACAAAGATGTTCTCACTCTATGTATCATTGGTGGATTATGACTATGGAGATAATCCTTATATGTAATATTATATAAAAAGACACCCCTTCAAATGTATCTCCCTCTTTGATTGACACGTGACAATGCTACATAATTAACCATTTCATCAAGTTTATTAATTAAATTGATATGTCATCAAATTTTTTACAATTACTTAGTAATATAATATTATTTCGTAATCGAGTTCTAACTTTTTTAGTTCTATTAAACATTATTGTATCTTTCACAAAAAAAAAACAAACAAACAAACAAACGTATAGGTAAAGAAAATAACTAAGTTTTGTTAAAGTAATCTAAATTAAATTAGAATTCTTTTAGAGTTTTTTATTTTTTTTTATTCTTCTGGATAATTGCTAGGGTCATGTTCATCTGTATCATAAATTTTGATTTTTTTTCTTTCCCTCAAATCAAATCCCAGTGGTCCTAGACTAAATTTTCAAGTTGAGTGGGAATGTCAACAGTATAGATGAGGCTTTGGAGCCGAAAACGTGTAGTTTAGCAACTTGATATCATGGAAATAAAAAAAATAAATTAAAAAAAAGGATTATGTGAAAATTTATAGATGTAATTGAAATACACCAATGCATTCAACTTAAAGTTGAAAAACTAAAGATGACTTATATTTGGTCGTTCTATTAAGGAGTTCTCTTTTTTTTAGTTGTTAGCCGGTGAAAATTTCTACGACTAAATTTTATACTTAGTAGAGTCTCAACACTACGGATGAGCATTGTCTCAATACTACAGAGAACATACTACGCAGACTATATTGCCCAATATCTTAAACCATCATCCATCATATTAGTATATACGATCAATGAGATGAACAAACAACTAAATACTTGACCTTTTGTAGTAAAACCATAGAATTGACATCACCAAAAGAAGATGTTTTCGTAACAATTCACAGGGAAAATAATGTTGGCACATCTTTGAAACCTGTTAATCACTTCCTTTACTCCTAGGCATAACATCTCAATTACATCCTCGAATTTGAGTAGTTTTGAGAACTTGCATAGGTGTTCCCAGTCATTTGCCTCATGAGCTCCATACTCTCCATTTCTTGAACAGAGTGAGATTTGTTCATTGTCTCTCGCACTTTGTGAACCAGTGGAATTTTGGGGAAGATGACGCTGCCCCCGACTCTTTCGCCGCCGATCTCTGGACACAAATCCTCGAGAAGGTTCTTCTGTTCAATCATGTTCTTGGCCATCTCTTCAAAAAGCTTCTTTGTTCAATCATGTTCTTGGCCATTTCTTCAGAGATCGTTTGTTCCAAAAGGATGGTCATTTCTTCAAAACGTTGCTTATGTTCTTTCTCCTTTTCATCTCTTTCTTCCCTTTCGAGGGCATTGACAATTCTTTCTAAGTACTGCTTCTGTTCCTTTGTCACCTCTTCGTATTCAAGTTGTTCCATTTTATGTTGCCACCCGTCGATAATAATATTTAAAGCAAACATATGGTTCCATTATGTTTTATGAAGTTTCAACATTCCATATTTGAATGACTCTTTAGCAATGCCGACACAACGCCGAAAATAGTTGGCCATTTTGCCGGAACATTGACAAGAGTAGCCGGCCATTTTGCCAGAATAATGACGGGAGTAATCGGCCATTTGGCCGACTAATTGTTTGAGAGCTTCTATTAAGGATTTCATAATTATTTGACCATTTTAAAACTAAATAATTGTAATTTTCTTCTATAATTAGTGTGTAGTGGTAACAATTTAATTAGATGTCATCTTATTTCTTTAATGATTATTTCACTTTGAACTGAACATGTTAATGCTTTAGAAAAGATTTGGAATGTCATATCAAGTTTACTGATTTCTGTTTCATATAGTTATTTCTAAATTTAATGTTAGTTCAGTAAATATTCAAAATATAATAATCAATACCATATTTGCATAATAAAACATAATACGACTGGGCCAAAACAGCGCATTTGAGAGGTTAGCCACACTAGTGTTAGGAGAGGAAGATTTTTTTAACAAATTGAACCTTCTTGCTCAATTGAGAATCTATCCGAAAACATGTCAAAAAAATGAAGGGCTGTAAAAAAAATTTACTTCAAAGATATAATTGTTATTGTCATTACTAGAATAAAATTTGACAACTCTAAAATTTACTAATCTCTCTAATCTATTACGCAGCAGTTTTTTACAGATTAAGTTTCAGAAAACTAATTATGATTTTAATGAATTTAGTTATATTTAAAATTTTAAACTACAAGATAATATCATAATCTAGTTTGGAATCCCAATCCAGAGATATCCAATTCTTAAACTTCATGTCTAGCAACAGTCAAACTACTCTATAAACTATAAAAGATTTATACAGAGATACCGACGGAGGTAGCAAATCCAAACCGATATTGAACCACAAGCCTTTGCTTTCGACATAATCAACTCGGCCTGTACTTTCGTGTAACGAACGTTTGCCTCTGCCCACATGAATTACCACTTGCCGTCTCGATGAGCACCCCCCGGCACACCTTTGTTTGTTGTGGTTTTCTTTTCTTGTGCTGATGGATGGACTGGTGATTTTTTAGTCTTGATCACAATATATAAATAACTAATTTTCATTTTAGGAATAATAGGCAACTATGTCCCGGGATCTCTTCAAAAGGTTTTCATCAATTAATAATATCCCAAAAAGTAATTAGAACCTCTTTATATATTTGAAATACTTTGTAACAAATTTCAGCAAGATCATGAAGAAAAACCTTAGTTTCAACCAAAACACTTTTTTCAAAAAAAAAAAAACAAAACACAAAAATGAAATAACCTAATTGTAAATGATGGAAAAATACTAATACATGGACATTAGAATAAATAAATAAATAATGATTTTTTGCAAAATAAATGCTCCAATAGTCTTACTCATTAGCTTCCCAAATCCCAACTACAACTAAACACATTATTCTAAATACTATCAACAACAACTTATAGCAATCTTGAAGGTGAAGCACATTTATTTAGTGCAACCATCATCAAGAAAGTACGAAGATAAGTTGTCTATCCCGAGAAACTCAAAAGAGTGTAGATAATTCATAGTAAGACGATCGTTTATCTAAGGTCTTCTATCTCATTACAAATCAAGCAAAGAACACATAATATATGGAAGACTCGAATTAAATAACAACCGACACTAGAATAGTAAGGACACCATTCAATACCTTGGATCAATCACTCATCAAAGACTCAAGAAATGTAGGAGCAAACAATGCTCAACTATAGAGGAACATTATTGATTAGTATTCTCCATAACCAACAAAGATATGCGACACACACACTATCCCAAAATGCTTATGCCAAAGCAAAACTCATCCAACAAATAGGACAAGCCAAACAAAGGAACTCATGAACACACACATCACGAAATCCGAAAACCCAAGCTAAAAGAAAAGCTCATCTCTCGAACTACTAGAAGTAGTATAAAAATAAGAAGATTAGTTTTAAAACAATTATATAAAAAAGCATACTTGAAAATGAACATTTTTTGCAAGATGTAAAAGATCCAAACAAGATGAAAACCCCTCACGGATTAAACATACTTGAAACGAGAAATGGACACACCATTTAACAAAATTCCTTAAAGGAAAAGACTCTCATTAGAGAAGAAAATAAATGACCACACACGGGTACTTTGATCCTTCAGCCATGCCTCCTATTTATAGGCTAGCTTCCTTGGTCAAAAACACCTAAAAAGAATACTAATTAGGACTCTTTACTCTTATCTCTCGCAGGAGTAGAGTTGGAAAAGTATTTGATCTCTTTGACTCTATCTAAAATCTAGGAAATCTTATCTAAACAATGACTTATCCTTAACAAGGATAATGATTAGAAGGAATATAAGACTCCTAAAAAAAACACTCTAGCTTAACTCAGCCCACACGGCTTATCATTAATTAGATAACTCGAAAATAAAATCCTAGACTAGATACTATAATACTCTAATTTCAAAATTCAGCGCCAAATAATGAAATAAAATGTCTTGAATGCCCTTCCAAAAGGTGGAATATTGGTCTTGCGCCCCTCAAGTTGAAGAAGACTTCAATTTACTCCAAAACATATAAAACTCTTTTATTGACTCCACAAGAATCGAAAAACACTTGAAACAATTAAGATAGTTTGCACCCTATCCAAATTGTATAGCAATGGACTCAATCTTGAACTCTTGATCAAATAGGCCGTCCACTAAGAACCTAAATGACTTCTCTTTAGCTTGTTCGATCAATGATCTTCATGGGTCGCACCTAGAGTCAAACTCCCTTGATACTCTTCAGCACTTATCTCCATGACTGAATCATCTCCTTCGGTTTGATTCTCAAATTTAATGACATACTCATCATCTTGATCATAGCTTGCTAGAACCAACTCCCTATCACATAGGTAGTCAGGATCCATATTTTCTTCTTTAATTAGCCTACAAAGAAAACTTGGCATACCAAAACAAGAATGAAGAACTAGCTCATTCCCCTCACTAGGAGAACCTCCATAGAAGGCTACATGATTCTCATCAACAACAGCTCCTAAACAACAACATTATTTTTGAATAAATAGTTCCAACTTCTGACAACATACTACTAATTCCAAACGACAACTGCTAGATATGATTTTCTAGAAAGTTCTCAACTACCCAAGAACAACTGTATATCTAATAAGGAGTCTATGGTACTCCGTTGCCTTTCACATTACTTTGAGTGCAACTCCAGCTTTTTAGGATTCATGCAGTGATCCTCCAATCCTCAACATCTACGCCCATTGCAGCAGCTTTGCCCATTAAAGCTCTCATGATGTACAGATATGTTCTTGTAGTGATTCCCACAAAGTTAAGCCCCAAGAGCCTGTCTCTCGTGCACTCTTGTCGAATCTAAAGTCGATAACAGTACTACCAAGACAGTTTCAGGGGATGAGGGGCTGGGCAGAGTAGTCACCTCTATTTTAGCAAGCCAGTACTGTCTCAGGTTCCACGTTGACCAAACAAATGATGCACTACCATTGGGTAAAATAGTACTGTGAAAGAAGCCTTCTTGCGGGTTCTAGTTGTTCTGAGCCATTATGTTGTGAACAAATTGTTTCTGAATGTGGTAACTAAGTGAAAAAAGAAAAAGAATTTGTAGAGAATTTGGTTATGTCAGATAGTAAGAGTTTGGGTGGAGTCCGGCCCTGCCATGTGAATGCCATGTGATTTCATTTTTTCTTTCACATAATAACTACCTGTTGCCGCCTCTTGGTATACTAGATTATCTTTTCCCCTGGATGCGATTGATTGTTTTAATTGACACACTTTCAAATGAGTTGTTCTAAGTTTATACAATGTGGTGTTACTCTATGTTCAATGCTTCTTGTTACTTAGAGATGTAGGAACGCGGAGAACAGTTGCTTTTTGAACTTTCCATTCTATTGCATTTTAATTATCAATTTGAGAGATTGCATTTCTTATTCATTTGTAGATCTCTCTCTCTCTCTCTCTCTCTCTATATATATATATATATATATTTGTTTGTGCTTTCATATGCTATTTATACAAAAAAAATTAATTATTATTTGTTCTCGTGCTCAAATGAGGACAAGTATTATGAATAAGATATGGTGTACCATATAAGATCTCGTTCTGTGATTATTATAAGGATTCATTGAAGGTTTCAAAGTTGTTTTTTCATACTCTTTATGTCTGAATAAATTGTAATCCACTCTGAGATTTAAGATATGTGTATGGACCATTTTTTTTTCCTGAACAAAGGGAGTATAACCTACAAGCTCATATTTCTGAGAAAGCAAAGAGGAGTGATAGTGGTTAATTTGTTACACAAAAACATTACCATTTACTCTGAATTTAATGAAAAATTAGGGGCAATTCTTTGAATAAGTCCATGTTACTTAACTAGTTTTCATGTTTTTGCATAGGAAGGGACCTCAGTGAAGAAATGCTGAAAAAGGAGGGCTGTTGGGAAAAAAACCGAGCTAATGAATTCAAATTCTGCTGAGATGGTCAAGGACATCTTCTAGACGCAATTAATGAGGTTGTCTCTCCTTGAGAACCCAAGGGCATGCTTGTCCCCTTGGCCGAAAAACCAACCTCCCAAACTGATCAATGCCACGGCTGATACCACTTCTGGAAGGAGAGCAAAAGACCAGTCCAAGATACAAGACATTGGGTGAATAAAGAATACATAGGCATGGGGAGGTGGTCTTGAAAGAGGAACCGGCATCTAGCAGTATAAAAAGGGAGATGCATTCACAGAGTAAAACATCTCTGGCTACACCTTTAGTTGCCAAGAACACACAGAAAAACTCCAGAAAGAAGGCAAGAAGGAAGGAAGAACAACAACAACTCAGTAAGGAAGCCAAGTTGAAGAACAGCCATCTCAGTCACTGCTTCAGTCCCCTGAGTGAATCCTGTCACTCCCAGGAGTGACCTCTGAACTGCATAAGCTGTCTTCTTCTCTTAAACTGTTAAGCTTGTATTTCTTTTCATTGATGCATACTTCTATGATATCTGTTTAAGTAGTAGTTGTAGCATCAACCAGTGTGAGTAGCTAAACAGCTTCCAGGGGTTAATCTCCTCAACCTATGTTGTACTCATTGTACTGCACTGGTTCTGTTCCTTGTTTTGAAGTTGAAGTTATTTCTACATTCAGTTACTTGATCTCTAATTGAATGCATGCTAGAACTAGGGGAAATCTGGAAAGATAAACTTGGTTTGGACTGTTTCAACTTCAACTTGTCACATAGAGGTAACAATCTATGATTTTAACTAAGATAGGAATATACTTAGTTAACATGAGCATTCGTATAAGCCATAGCTCTAAATGACTTTATAACTGGACTCAATCGTTGGAAAATAGATTGTTAAAGTTACAAAGATTACTCTAGGAAAAATGGAAACTGACTTAGAGTTAATTCTAAGCTGAATGAACAAGAACTTAACCATTTAAGTGCAAATTACAACTGCTGCAACAGGAAGAGGAGATGAACACCCCTGGACCGTACTCCCTTGAGTGAACGTTTCCATTCCCCTGAGTGACCCTTGCTTGAACTGGTAGTCTTTTAACAATAAATTTGGTAATTTAGTTGTCCCTGCGGGAACGACCTAGCTTCCATTATCTACAAATCCATAACCCAGCTAGTATTATTTTTGGTGAACTCGGCACCCACCAGAAAGTGGCGTCGTTGCTGGGGACGGTGTAAAGCCTCCATTATTTTTTGTTGTTATTCCCTCAATAGTAATTAATCTTTCTCTGGTAACTCATCTGAGCTTCTAATTTCTCTTCTTTGGTGTATGACTAGAAGGCACCAACGAAGTGAACCAGTTTTTGATCCAAAAATTGAAGCTACTATACGCAGAGCCAGAGCAGCAAAAAGAAGGCAAGATCGATTACAACAGAACCACCAAGAAGGTTCATCAGAAATGGCTAACTAAGGTGGTAACCGGGAGAACAATAGGAACCCTGGTGGGGATCAACAAAATCGACTAGAGAGATTGCTCAGAGATTTCTTCATTCCACAAGAAGAAGAAATCCAATCCCCTTTAGTGTTCTCCGATGTAGAGGCAACCAATTTTGAATTAAAACCACAGATGATCCAATGGACTCAGTCAGCCTGCCCATTCCATAGATTACCTCATGAAGATCCTAATGATCATATCAGAAGTTTCTTGCGTTTATGCAGTACTTTTAAGATTCAAGGCTTATCCAATGATGACATCAGATTGAGGTTATTTCCTTTCACTTTGCAAGATCACGCCCAAGCATAGTTCAACACATTGCCCAACAATTCTATCTCCACCTGGGAAGAGTTAAGACAATGCTTCCTTACAAAATTCTTTCCACCTGCAAAAGTTGCACGACTCAGAACAGCAATAATGAATTTCAAGTAGCATGGAACTGAAACACTCTATGAAGCATGGGAAAGATTGAAGGAAATGATCAGGAAACCCCCTCAGCATGGTTTAGAAGAGCATCTCCAACTGAGCATCTTCTACAATAGTTTGCTACCAACCACAAGAGACTCCCTTGATGCTGCAGCTAGTGGTGTGTTCATGATGAAGCCGGTTGATGCAGCAAGGCAGTTGCTTGATAATATGACCACCAATCATTCAAGGTGGCAATCTTATTCAAGAGCGAGTACAAAACAGCCAGGAGTGATGGAACTTGACCCCAGTACACACTTGCAAGCACAGATGGCTGTTATGATGAATGAAATGACAAAAATGAGGAGTGAGCTGTCCAGGTCCAAGGCTAAAGTATGTGTGTTATGTGATGGATCTCACAATTTGGATGACTATCCCTCCAAAATGGAAGCTGTCCAGTTTGTCAGGTAGGACAATGCTGGAGGATTCAACAACTTCAACAATTGGAGAAATCAGCAGCATCCTAACTGGAATAATGCACAACAACAAGGGAACTATCAGAGGCCTACTCAACCCCCAGGATTTCACAGACAAGATGGCCAACCTCCCAACTATCAGAATCAACAGTGTTCTAATCAACAGTACATACCAAGGGAAGAAGAATGGATTTCTGTACAGAATGCAATTAAAAATTTGGCCGTGTCCTGCAAAAGTCTGGAAAATCAGCTAGCTTAGATCGCAAAACAGAATGCTGAAAGTCCATCTGGAAGCCTACCAAGTGACACCATTGTCAATCCCAAGGGCAATGATCAAGAGCAAGCAAAGGCTATCACTCTCAGAAGTGGAAAACTCCTTACGTGAAAGAGTCATTTCCTTAATTAGAATTAGTCGAACTATATCTGTTCACCCTAATCTCATTAGTTTTGCATGAAAGAGTCATTTCCTTAATCTAAAAAACAATGAGATTAGGGTTATTCAATTTAGTTAAAACTCCTTACGTGTCTTCTGTCGAGAAGACAGTTGGTACAAAATTGAACCTCCAGACAAGAAGAAACTACGGCGCTGGTTAAGAGAGCCTATGACAAGTAAGTAAAACCTAATTAATGAAGAAGAGAACAACAAAATTTGTAGTTCATTAGCTAGTTCATACAATTGACTACCACACTCTAAATTGCAAAAAATTGACAGAAGGAGACCATTGAAGCCCGAACACAATGATTCAAAAGAACAAGACACAATCTTACCTGTTATGTCTTTAAGACATTTTGACTTGTCATAGGTTTTATCAGAGTTTTTCTTATCAAAAAAATGATTCTGAAAAGAGAGTGGACAGAAATATTGCTCGTTTGAGGGAATGGACAGAAATATCTTTTTTCGATTTTTCAAATCCGAGTTAGCAAACAAATCAGATTTTAAAAATCCAGTATACTGTAAATAAAAAAACTAAGTATATTACTCGGATTAACAGAAAGTCGGATTTTTGAAATTCGAGTATAAGAAATAAAATAATATTTTCGGGAGAAAAAAGCATAAGTTTTTTGTCGAAAAAAGAAAATTGACCAAACTTGGATTCTAAGAATCCGAATATAACCATAACTCGGGAATGCAAAGTCCGAATTTCTAGTACAAAGTCAATGCCTTCTAGCCGACATCGTATGTATCAAAAAGCTTGGTCTCGAGATAAATTATTATTCGATTATTGGAGAAGGTATTATTTGAGTAGATACGTCTTCTCGAACACTTCAAGTAGTAGTAATGTGCTCGAGGGATGGTTGCCCCTTCGAGGAGATGTATCTCTCGAAACTTCAATTTCAGAGATTGCCCCTTGCCTCGTGCTTAAGAGAGTTAATCGATGGCATTCTCATTGGCTAGAAGGCATTGACATGGAAGTCGGCAAAACTGTTGTCGACTTGATCGTCGATGGGAGAGAGTTGACGCAGAAATCGACGATTGTCAATTTGCATGATTTTCAATTCTTGATTTTGACCTTTGCAGACATGGATTTGCAGATCATGTCAACCCGATTATCACCATGAAGAACCAACAAATTTTGGCTTTTTAAGAAATTTATTTGGTTGTGAAGATCAAATGAATCGGTCCCACTGGGCGTACCACTTGACGGAACTTGGATAGTACGGTGCCTTGGGACAGGCGGAGATGATGATCTAGGCACTGATGGACGGCCTAAAACCTGCAAGACAGAGCCTCGGGTGTCTCCTGACGGTAGACTCTCCGATGCTTAAGTCAATAAGGAATAGAGATAATAGAGAGAGAGAGAGAGAGAGCGGGGAAGTTGTGCGTGCATATGAGGTGTAGAAGATATGTAGAAGATATATATTATGAGATAGGTACCACCTCTTTATATAGAGGTGGTGTTACCTGTTGCCTAAGATCCTAGCGGAATAGGTTTAGGCGGCGGCTTAATCTCCAAGTAACCTAATGCTAGGCCCAATAAGCCTAGGGTTCAGTTTGGACTCGTCAAAAGAGTTTTAAAGCCAATTTTCAATCACTTTGATCCCTTTTTCTTCCTTCCACCAGAACCGAGAGTGAACCTAGACGTTGGTGGGCACTTTCTAGAACCCCTACGGATGTCTAGGGACTGTCTGTTGGAAGAAGCACGACGCGGAAGGCTCTCACCTCCCATGGTAAAATCTTTATCGACCTCATCTTCGTCCTCTTTGTTTGGAGTCGGATTTGGATGAATTATCAATGTCCTATCCGAATTTTTCTCCACCTGCCTCCTCCTTCCTCTTCCAATATCTTCTTTTGGGGCTTTTTTTCGTTGGAGCCACAAGAGATTAACTTTGAGATAGCGGTTTATCTTCCCAAATTTGACTCTCAGTCTCAAGGTTAAGATCATCAGGCGCCAAACTCAGGGCGGTGAAGCTGCAATCAAGTATCTTTTGAAGCTCATCATCAAGATCACCATCGAGCTCTGGATGTTGATGCAAGCAGTCTTTGGTGATGTGATAGATGTCGTTGAGAGTTTTGGACTCTGAAATTTGAATTATATATTCTTAGAATAGAAAATATAGGGAAAAAATAACAATTATAATAAAATAACATAAAATGAAATAAAATAAAATAAAATAAAAATCTTACATATAATCTCTCCCGAGTTGAAGACGACTGAAAATCCTGTGCCAAGCTCCAGTACAAGGTTGGATCACTGCTGAATTTAACGGTCCACTTCTGAAACCATGACATGTAATCTGATGTGCGCTGAGGACCTAAAATCAGATCCACTTGTTCATGTGGGACCATGTGATCTAGCCTATTATCCCAGTAAGGCGTTACCTCTCGAGGATACACCCTCCAGTCATCGTACGGTCTTCCAGTTTGAAGGTGGTCATGTCTACCTTCCAGACATCAACATTGGTTCCGATCAATGGGTCCACAAGCTTATGTTGTTTACAATGAAACTGTCGCAGAACCCGATTGGGCTCGTAAGGTTCTTTGGTGGACCAGAAAAAAAATCCAAGTCCTTACAAGGTAGACACGAGCCCCCTTTTTACAGAAATCAGAGAGTTTATCAAGGAAGCAAGTGTATGGCAACCACTCAGACTGCAAGATAAAAAACAATGGAAAAATTAAAAAAGAAATTGAAATCAAATATATAGTTTAACAAAAGAAAAAAAATTAAAGGAGAAATCAATAGCACATGTAACATCAAAACTTACATCACCATCTCTTAAGCTAGATAACTGATCTCTGAAGATAGAAACGAGATTCCTACTGACATTCTTATAGGTTTTCTTGCATTTCCATCTAAACAAAATAAAAATAAAAAATATCTGCTTTAGGAAATGAAAAAAAAATACCCAAAAATAACAAATTACGAAATTACAAATGGTTACCAATTGGCTAATGGAGCATCCAGATCCAAAATTTCTTCTTTAGGCAACCGCTTCGGCTGAACTCTATACGCTCTGAAGCCCATATCTGAAAAATGAACGAACAACATTAAAACTACTAATTTAGGATAATGAATGAAAATATAACCAAAAAAAATTAATTAATTAAATAAAATAGAAAATACATACCTGCAACAAAACAACACATCCGGTAATGTCATATTGGTTGAACTCGTATGCCTTACATGAGCGCAAGTATCCAAATCCTCTAAAAGGTTCAAATGGTATATATAATGGAATCTTGCTCCCGCTTTTGTCTGGGAACAAGAAAGATCCAAGCATAAAGAAAAGTAATGCTCGAGCCCTCTGTGTATAAGCTTCATCCGACGAATCTGGAGGGAGCTTACGATTGCACTCGTCCTCAAAGGGCTTAACCTTAACCTTATTCCCATCAATTTGTCCTGGAGAGGATGTAAATCCACACAATCTAAAATATAGAACCATCCACTACTCCTTAGTCAAACAAGGAGTCTTCCCCAACACGGTATCACCATCTACCCTAAGACCGAACAACACCTCAACATACGGTGGTCTCTCCAAAATAAAAGTGAAAAGTGAGCATTTCAGGTCGTCACCGCTCCACTAAAGCGGTGATCAAGCCACAACCTTAATGTTTCCTATTCTAATGACCCCATTAAAACCTGCTTGGCTGAATCTTATTCTTAAATTTCTCAAATAACAACTAAACTAAAACTTAAACCGTTATCTTCTTCAAAATCACATGTAGTCATGTACAACAACAATCAACAACTAAACAAAAACCTAAACCCTAAACACTTCTACACATTCACACTTATACAATCCTACACAAAATCTCAATGATTTAAACTAAAAAACACCAAAATAATCACTAACCTTCTTGTGAGATCGATTTAAG
The DNA here is from genome assembly GCA_949775105.1 of Oldenlandia corymbosa var. corymbosa. Taxonomy (NCBI): domain Eukaryota; kingdom Viridiplantae; phylum Streptophyta; class Magnoliopsida; order Gentianales; family Rubiaceae; genus Oldenlandia; species Oldenlandia corymbosa. The sequence goes on from OX459123.1 coordinate 8,494,390, forward strand.
ACATTGAGAGCCTAAACCCGTGTAGAAAATCCTCAAAACGCAACCCAAATCAACTGCACCGCGAGAAAACCCTTTTGTGAATGGTGGATTTCTTATCCCAATTTATACCCTGTAAAAAGCTCGGATTTATAGAATCCGAAATAAGTAAAACTCAGATTTCAAAAATTCCAAATTAAGAATAACTCGGATTTTTCAAATACGTGTTTCTTGCTTTTTATGCGCGGTCACTTTAAGTCAATTAAATGTAAATTTCTAACGGTAACTGAGTATTTATGAGAAGGTCAGATTTCCAACAATCTGAGGTTTTACTTTTCAAATATTCCCGCTCTTTCTTTTTTGCTTCTTTTAATTTTAAGAAGCTCGGATTTAGGAAATCGGAGTGTCACTGTTCATATATTGACCCCATTTTCTTTTCTTTTCATGCAATATTCAAAATTAAAATTAATATCATTTTTTTATTATTTCGGATTTTAGAAATCTGAATTACTAATTTAATCATAACTCGGATTTCACTAATCGAAGATGTGTATTTTTTGTCCTCTCCGTTTGAGGAGCAATATTCCAGTCAACTCCCGTATGCATTTTTTTGGTCAAACACCCAGTATTTCAGAGGCATTTTTTTGGTCAAACACCCGATTTCATCTAGTATGCATTTTTAATTGAAGAAAAAATATTAAAGATATATTTTCACAATTATTGTGTTCTTCTAATTGTTAGAAAATATTTTTAAGATTTTTTGTTTAATTAAAAATACGTAATCGGTGAAATTTATGACAAATCAAAATGCATTTTATATTAAGAACAGGAGGAAATATGTTAAAGGCCGATGATTTTACCAAAATAAAAAATAGCATCCAAAACAAATTTTCTTTCTATTGCCCAAAATACCCACTTCCTTCTTATTCTCTCCTCAATGATTAGACGCTAATCCATGATTTTTCTTCCATCTTCGATTGTTAATTACTTCTGAAACTTTTCTTCACTACCTTTATATATTCTCCTTAAAAATACTTCCACTCACTGAGTTCTCAAGTCAATATTCATTCTTTTCTTTCATACATGTTTTTTATCTCAAAAGAATAAAAAACAAAAAATCCTACCGAAAAAGAAAATCAGCATGGAGACATGCCTAATTTGCTTGGATAATGTTATGGTTTTATACCACAAATTTGATTTGTAAATATATATGTGTATGGGTAAAATTATCGGAAACGCTATCTAAATAAAAGAATTGCTTTTAGGATGCAAAACAACAATCATGTATGAATGTTTGAAGGAGACTAGATCTCCGTTCTCTGTTTGGTAGGAGTTAGAAATTCAAATCATTTTGGCATAATCCACATGCGGAAGAGACCCTTTGTTGTTTTTAGCATGCGTGGATCTACATCCATGACACAATGAGTTTTATAGCATCAACCTTTTGATTACTTAAATGATGGTATTGCCGGCGACTGTGTTTCCGTCGGATCTAAGTGGATAAACCAGAAATTAAAGCTGAAGAGATATTAAAGTGGTTGTTTAATTAATGAGAGTATTTTGGGTAGTAAGAAAAACAATTGTTTTGGATGCTATTTTTTGTTTGGGCAAAATCATCAACTTATGCTAAAAGGACACCTTTTGGTTGGATCTAAAAATTTTAATCACTACTTTTCTGACGTCATATTTCAGTCCCTTCCCGCTCTTCCCTTTCTCGCAAGTAGCAACACCGTGTCCGTGGCCAACAGGTCAAACTCTGGGCACGAAAGTGGTGATAAAGAGAAGGAATTAGCTGCGATTTTCACTCTGTGGCAATCATCATTTTAGCCTCGTTCAGAATCTGTAAGTTTGTCCTTTAAAATCTTTGGTATGGAATTTATGTAGGTTTACTTTCCTGATTGATTTCTCTCTCCCATACTGCCAGTTTTTGGTTAATTTTGCAATTCTACCGTTGATCAGTGATCACCCTCACTATTTTACTAGCGATCTGATTAATTTTTAATGTACTAGTTTCATTTCACAGTTCACACTGCGTTTAGGGTTTTTTTGGCTGAAAGAAAGCAGTTGACAGTTGTTGGATTATAGTTCTTGATTTTGGGTCAGAGGATGAGGTGTCTTTGACCTAATCATCAATTGTAATAACCATCAGCAGTTCAGCATAATTTAGGTTAAAATCCAGGTTTTTCTCTGCGAGTTGAAATTGTGTCCTGCTTTTTGAAAGACAGAGTGATTAACTGGTATTTGGGCCTCTGATGTCACTATGGGAATTGGGATGTTCTAATTTATTCCACACCATTAGTTCCTTTTAACAGCTGCAGGTTTATAATCTCCTGTGTGTCTCTACATATTTGGGCAATCAATGAGAGAGATGAATACAGGAATTTAAACCTTTAATGCATGTTTGAATAAAATTAAAAAAAATATCTGGATCACGAGTGTTTTAGGCTATGTTGGTTGCTTGATACACCTGTTTCAATGTACCTTTCCAGGTGCCGTGAACCTGTAAGATAGTCTATCCCAGGTGGCATTGACCAACTTCATACTCGCCGTAGCAGGAGTTAGTGCTGTGGTTCTGTTGATGAGGAGTGATGTCAGACAATCAGCTGCAATCTTGAGATGAAATGTTCGTCACATTCGTCATTGGCTTGAGTAAGAGTCTGCCTCTGATGTATAGTTTTCCCGTCACAGATGTTCATGCTAATCCTCCTCTGCAGTGGTTTGATTTTGGTTCTCTGAAGAAACGAATGATTTCTTTTTTTCCACCCAATGAGCCAATGACCAAATGAGAGCTTGTAGTTTCATTTTACATGTTCAACGTGGCATTGAATTATCCCATGTTTATACGTACTTTGAATTTCTGACATCATCAAAGAGCATGAATTTTTCAAGCAGTTTTGCTCTGACATATGATTAGAAGGCTGATTAGTTTGCAGAATGGTATTCCTGGATTAGTTGCGTGCTTAATATTGGATTAGTTTCCAGAACGATGTTCCTGGATTAGTTGTGTGCATAATGTCTGTTTAGTTTGCAGAAAGGCGTTCCTGCATTAGTTTTGTGCTTAATGTAAATATTTCAAATCAGCATGCTGAGTGGATAATTACCTCTGGAAACATGTAAGAAACACTGTTTCATTCTTCTGGTATTACGCTTTAGCATATGGAACCTTGAAGATGCAGTAGTTTATGGATGTGATTCATGTTGTCACGGTGTTGTTACAGAAATGGCCCTGACAGCGTGAACGATTTATCTTCTTTCACATTGGTGGAGATAAGAATAGTTCCACTAAAGATAATAAATATTGTGTATACCGTGATCATGTACACTAGCTATTCTATAAACTCTCCTCCTAGTTTCTCGATTTTCCGGGGCATTTTGTTGCTACTGTTTACTTTTTGCATAATCATTTTGATCCCATTGTTTTTATCTTAATTGTAGATAGAAAGAGATACCTGTAAAGGATATTCCAAAGGAGGAAAAGCAGTAGGTTGCTCCACAAAACCAGCAATCTTAAAGGTGACTGTAAATTTTATGAATTTCTTGCAGACATCGGGAGTAAACTTCAGTTTATTTATGCATTTCCGGTATGGTTTTCCTTTTTGAGATAGTTTAGTTTTGTTAAGTGATAATGGATTTTCCTCTGTAAGGAATAAATCACGGTAAAAGTTTCTGAAACACTGTCTTTTAGCCTCTTTCACATGGTTTTCATATTTTTATGCTTGGCTGCATCTGCTATCATCTTCTTTGTTTTTTCTTTTTTTTTTTTTTTCTTTTTTTCGCATTGAACGATAACTACTAGATAAGTTGCAGCCCACATTACGTGTGATATTGGAGTTTTGAGGATGGCCAAGGTATAGCAATAGCATTGTAACTGGGATTCGTTGATTTTAATCAAATGTCATGCCCTTGAGAGATTCATAGAAACAGTAGATATTTGACCAGAAATTAAGATAGGAAGAAGTAGAAAATTGGAAGGTGAGTTCAGATTTCAGGTCCCGTGAATACGAAATAGACTTAGCCTCATTACTCTAAATCATGTTAGGTGCTTGTGACGCGACTTGATTCCCACTCTTGTCTCTCCATTTCCAACTATTGCACCCAATTCTTTTTCATCACAACATCTACTAGATGTGTACTGTACAGCATCTCTCCATATTTTCTCAGAGGAAAGGTTGTGCCAGAAACTAGAAAGCTTAGGTTGTGAATACCTCTAAATTCTTAAAATAGGTATATTAATGGGCCAACGGCAATGGCATGAATTTGTGCTTCATAAAAACTGGTTGGTCCAAGAGCTAACGATGTGCCATGGTCAAATTGGCAACAGCGTGGTCCTTGGTTCCAATGTGTTTCTGAGTACCACCTGGCTCCAATCCTGCAACTCCATGTTGTTCTCCTTGAAGAAGTAAACCAGCCAAAGAAACGATGGTGATCTTTGCAAATTCTGGTTCGTGCATCGAACCAAGATGTTCTTTCAGCTCAGCTTTATAAATTCCACCACGGCACCAACAGCCCCTTCAAAGAACCATTTTTACCCACTCTCGTATAGCAATGAGCCTTTTGTGGAAACAGAATAATGTGGTAACGACTTCTGTATTCTCGCAGTCAGATTTTGTTAGTAGTTCTTAAAAAAAAAAAGAAAAAGAAAACCTATCTCCCCCTGTAAATGAGCTAAAAACAGAGCTGCAGTCAAAGCATGTATGATGATTAATACTTCAAGAATTGTAGCTTTTGTGTACTCCACAGATTTACCAAAGTGAAACATAAATGTTTCTATAAGTACTAAAACACGAAAACTTTCAGCGTGATGACCCAAGAAGCGGCTAAGAATGTTACAACGAAGTATTTTAAGTAATTTCGTGCTATGTGTACCCTCAATAGATGAGTCCTCTGTGTTCTCTCATTCAAATAAATATCACAGATGAGCCAAGTAGCTACAGCAGAAGAGTCATCAGCTCTGCGACGTTTCTATGTTAAAGAATCGCGAGAATATAATGGAAACTATTGACCAACAGATTCAGACGTGTTGAATCAAGTTTAGTACTAACAACAACAACTAGTATCATCGAAAGACCTTTAAATGCTGACGATTTCTCACAAAATTGAACACTTATTTAACTGACTACCACTACAAGTTTTGTCCATGAAGATTCAACAAAAGAGGCTAGAAGACTTGACCTCATCAGAGTGGGGGATCATATCTGAGTGCAAAAGAATCTTGGAAAGAACTTCCATTGCGAGCGTACAAAAAGGTTTACCGAGAAATGAATACCCAAATTCTAACTGATAAGAACTTAGAAATGTATAGAGATCTTGGCAGTCACTAATATTTTTTTTTATTTTTATATTTTGGTGACAATGCGTAATAAGATTTGTCAACATGTAACAAATGAGAACAAAGAATTTGAACCTAATATCTGTGATCTATTACGTGGAACCAAATAATTCAGTAAAATTCTTAAGAGTAAACCTCAAAACAAGTCATCAACCTTTAACATATTTCCACTTTAGGTCATCAATTAAATTATTTGTAACACAGGTTATCTTACTAAAGTTTTAATCTGTTTCAGATTATTCTGTTAATTTTGGCCGTTAAATAGTGACGGAAATCCATTTTTCACATGTTTTTGGGTTCAGGGGTATTTTCATCATTTTTTATTTTTTTATTTTTTAATCTTTTAAATTTTTTTTTTTACAATTCTTCTTTTTATACTTTCTAACTTGTATATACTGGTAGTATAATTATAAATTTTAAAAATTTATTTTCCTTTTCTATTTTAACTTCTAGATTATAAAATTTTTTTAGAAAAATTAAGAAATGAAGAAGAAAAATTCGAGTTAAAGTAAACATGAAAATTAATAATTTACCATTTTAAACAAAAAAAAAATTAAAATAATTATCTAAGACAAGTTGTTTCTTCTAGGTTATTTAAGTTTTTCAGCTCGATTGAATTATTTAATTATTAATTTTCACGTTTCTTATCCCTTTTTTTTTAATAATCTACAAGTTAATATAAAAATAACAAATTAATTTTCAAAAATGATTTTTTTTTTTGTCTTTTGTATCTTAACTTCTAGATTATAAAAAAAAAGGAATAAGAAACGTGAAAATTAATAGTTAGATAATTCAATCGAGTTGAAAAAAATTAAATAACCTAGAAGAAACAACTTGTCTTAGCTAATTCTTTTAGTTTTTCTTTTTGTTTAAAATGGTAAATTATTAATTTTCATGTTTACTTTAACTCGAATTTTTCTTCTTCATTTCTTAAATTTTTTTAAAAAAATTTTATAATCTAGAAGTTAAAATACAAAAGAAAAATAAATTTTTAAAATTTAGAATTTTACTACCAGTGTATACAAGTTAGGAAGTATAAGAAGAAGAATTGTAAAAAAAAATAAAAATTTAAAAGATCAAAAAATAATAAAATGACAAAAATATCCCTGAACCAAAAGCATGTGAAAAATAGATTTCCGTCACTATTTAACGGCCAAAATTAACAGAATAATCTGAAATGGATTAAAACTTTAGTAAGGTAACCTGTGTTACAAATAAATTTAATTGATGACCTAGAGTAGAAATATATTAAAGGTTGATGAGTTGTTTTGAGGTTCACTCAATTCTTAATTTAGTCTTGAACGTCCATTCAAATAATTAAGTGAAATTCTCAATCCAACTTCGAACGCTCAGCCACTCTAATATTTTAGGTATTATTATAAATTTTGACATAGATTTTGCATAAGTGTAAATGCAATGAAAATTTCAATGTTTAATTCTTTGACTAATCTCTAGTCCTTTAAATTTGCCAAAAAAAACTTAATTTGGTTTATAACATTAACAATTCACCAGTTTGATCCGTTTTATTTCTGTTTTCAACTAATTTAGGTTTTTTTTTACTTTCTTGGCACTTTACATTTGGAAATTCTCAAGTGGACTTACTTTGATTCAAATTTTTAGTTTTTTTTTTTTATATTTGAGTGAACCACAAAACAAATCATCAACCTTTAATATATTTTCACTCTAGGTCATCAATTAAATTTATTTGTAACACAAGTTACCTTACTAAAGTTTTAATCCATTTCAGATTATTCTATTAATTTTGGCCGTTAAATAGTGACGGAAATCTATTTTTCAGATGTTTTTGGGTTTAGGGGTATTTTTGTCATTTTTTATTTTTTTATTTTTTAATCTTTTAAATTTTATTCTTTCTTTTTTTTTTACAATTCTTCTTCTTATACTTCCTAACTTGTAGTATAATTCTAAATTTTTAAAATTTATTCTCCTTTTGTATTTTAACTTCTAGATTATAAAATTTTTTAAAAACATTTAAGAAATGAAGAAGAAAAATTTGAGTTAAAGTAAACATGAAATTAATAATTTACCATTTTAAACAAAAAAAAAATTAAAATTATTAGTTAAGAAAAGTTGTTTCTTCTAGGTTATTTAATTTTTTCAACTCGATTGAATTATTTAATTATTATTTTCACGTTTCTTATTCCTTTTTTTTAATAATTTACAAGTTAATATATAAATGACAAATTAATTTTCAAAAATGAATTTTTTTGTCATTTGTATATTAACTTCTAGATTATATAAAAAAAGGAATATGAAACGTGAAAATTAATAATTAAATAATTCAATTGAGTTGAAAAAAATTAAATAACCTAGAAGAAACAACTTGTCTTAGCTAATTTTTTAAGGTTTTCTTTTTGTTTAAAATGGTAAATTATTAATTTTCATGTTTACTTTAACTCAAATTTTTCTTCTTCATTTCTTAAATTTTTTCAAAAAAATTTTATAATCCAGAAATTAAAATAAAAAAGAAAAATAAATTTTTAAAATTTAGAATTATACTACTAGTGTATACAAGTTAGGAAGAATAAGAAGAAGAATTGTAAAAAAAAAAAAAAAAAGAATAAATTGAAAAGATTAAAAAATAAAAAAATAAAAAAATGACAAAAATACCCCTGAACCCAAAAACATGTGAAAAATGGATTTCCGTCACTATTTAACGGCCAAAATTAACAGAATAATCTGAAATGGATTAAAACTTTAGGAAGGTAACCTGTGTTACAAATAAATTTAATTGATGACCTCGAGTGGAAATATATTAAAGGTCGATGACTTGTTTTGAGGTTCATTCTTTATATTTTCAACAAATTAAAAATTATGAAGTTACAAAGGTACCCTTTTTGACTTGACCCATAATTGATCAACTCGTGAATTCCCAAATATAAAATACAAGTCCAATGGATCAAACTAGTAAATTAATGATATTATGGACGAATGTAGTCTTTTAACAAATGTAAAAGGCCTTTTGAGTATTGTTATTATAGTTATTTTAAAATTTTCAATTTCTACCATCATTAATTTTTTTTTTTCGATACAATGAAAGAGGCTGAAAGACCTAAATTACTAAATTAATTTCCCGTCGTCATAAGACTCACACACAGTATTAAATTTTACAATTTAGGCTTCAAGTTTTTACTTTATTTATGAAACGGACCCTAAAAAGGTGATTAAATTAGATGAGAACCCTGAACTGCGATATTGTGCGTTTTAACCCTTCCCGCTCCTTTCTGCCTAGCTACGCCGCGACGGCCACAACCGCCGCCGCCGCCTTGAGACCGTTAACTCGCTGGGATTTTCTTTCTTTAGCATCATCTTCTGGCCTCGTTTTTTCTGTGAGTTCTTTATTTATGGCATTGGATAATTGATTTCAATTTTACAAATAGGTTGCTTTTGAAGTCTATTCTTCTGTATGAAACTGAACGTTAGTCGTGACTCATTAGCTCTTGGGTACTGCTGGTTTATCCGATTTTTCAATTTTACCATTAATGAATCCCTGCAATTTTGCTGCTTAGTTGATTGATGGCTGATTTTCTTTAACTTTCGTGGCTCCTTTGATTGCTACATTTCAATTGTAACTGCCACGTTAGGGTTTGTTTGCCTGTGAGTTTTTTAATTATTTTTATGATAAAGGATAACTGATAAGGATTTGTTTCTTTTGATTTTGATATCAGGAAACTGTTTCAAAGTATAGAAGGAAGGCATGAGTGGGACGGTGGAGAAAAGCTCGTCAGCCACGAAAACCCCGGCCGATTTCCTGAAATCTATTCGTGGGCGACCTGTTGTAGTGAAACTGAACTCTGGTGTGGATTATAGAGGTCAGTGACCGGGTTTCACTCTCCTAAATGTTGCTGTTTGTTTCCAGTTTTGAGATTTGTTTGCCGATTGGCTTTTCAAGTTGTTTGGATGTTTTTATTTCCTTGTGGTGACCCTTTTTTTGTTTACGCATTCCACTTAGCTTTAGTCGCTGCTCTGATTATGTTAAGCTAGTCGCTGCTATGATTATGCTAAGCTAGCATGAGCTGGTCATGCTGAATACCTTAGTTTTCATTATTTGATTTTCTTCTCTTTTTCTCTTCAATGACTACCCGAAATTACTTTGCACGCTTGTTTCAGGATTGCTTTGACTTAGGTTAATTAAATTCATCGTCTTTTTCATGAAAATATAGTTGATCAATGATGTTTCATATATGGGTAAAATTATTTCCTGCGAGAACAAAATAAATTAAAAAATAGGAGAGATCGATAATAGCTCCAATGAGAGCAGAAATCTTAAAGGTATAGAATGAGTGGAACATGAAATGTTGCAGATTTGGGTGAATCAAAAGGGCTACTGTCAAGAAAAGAAGGGAAAAAGGTTGCTTGAGAAGAGTTCTAAAAGATGAAGTATGTTAGAGGAAAGAAGAATAAGGTTTGGAGGCGACTATGGTGTAGATGAGGGGATGAGTGATATGATTGACTGTTTGTTCTTGTTCCTAGGACACATGACATTGTGTTTTTGAATGATATGAGCGTTATAGGGAGTTGAATCTCTCTGCTTTATTCTTGTTCTTGTTTAGCCTTTCATCAATAAGGCAAGAAGAAGGCTAGGAGGTGGGAACTAAGGTGTAGAAGAGGAGATGAAGTGATATGATTGACTGTTTGTTCTTCTACCTAGGCTAAGTGACATTATGTTTCTGAATCATCTGATTTTCCTAGTGGAGTTCAATCTTTCTGCTTTATTGTTGCTTTCGTTTAGCCTTCTCTTCAATGAGCCATGTTACTTTATCTGAGCTTTTGAGATATTGAGGAGACAATTCATAAAGAATTTAGCTTGGATCTTGTCAAAGAACGCGGGACGTTGACACTTAATTTGAGTAAAATTCTTTGGTTGTGAAAAAATGAAACTTATGAGTGTTACAAATACTTATAAACAGTTACCAGAAACTTCTTTACGGCTCAGAAAAAGTTAAAACGTGTTTGAGATGCATAAGCCTTTGTTTTGTCCTTCAGATTAGGTTGAGATAGAAACTCATTAAATTATTTTAAAACTACAATCTGAATTTCTTCTTAACATATGAAAGCTTTCGGTAATGAAAATGGTAAAAATGAAAATACTTATGAAAAGAAGTAAGATTTTTGGTAACTTTCTTAACATATGAAAGCTTTCGGTAATGAAAAGGGTAAAAATGAAAGCTTTCTTAACATATGAAAACTTTCTTAACATATGAAAAGAATTTCTTCTTAACATATGAAAGCTTTCGGTAATGAAAAGGGTAAAAATGAAAATACTTATGAAAAGAAGTAAGATTTTTGGTAACTTTGTTAGATATTCTCGCATTTTTATTGTTCTATTTTTGCCCCTTGGACCTGTATTCAGATTTTAAAATTGACAAGTCTAATACTCCATACTTAGAGTGACTGTCATATGGCATTCCTTGGTTCCCTTTCTTTATCATTATGACATTGTCAAATGTTTGATAAACAGGGATATATTTGTGCAGTTCAAGAGATCTGAAATGTCCAGCAGCTTCTCCCTCTCTAGTTTTCTTGAGCATACTTGCATTTACACTACCCTTGCCTTCTGTCTTCTTTACAGCTCTTAATCCTATTGACTTTTTGTGCATCTACCTGCCTAACATGCTATTTTAGAACTTGGTCACCTGTAACGTGCATTACATATCTCTTGTAGGCATTCTAGCTTGTCTAGATGGGTACATGAACATTGCGATGGAACAAACAGAGGAGTACGTCAATGGGCAGCTAAAGAACAAGTACGGAGATGCTTTCATCCGAGGAAATAATGGTAATTCTAGATCAGTTCACCATTCTTCTCAGTATTGATGTCAAATTGTTGTGTTTTATGTGCTATTTCATCCGAGTAACATTTAAGTCTCTTTTGGTGCAGTGCTCTACATCAGCACATCGAAGAGAACTTTAGCAGAAGGGGCATAGTTGGACTTTAACAGCATGATGAACCTGATAAATATCTTGTATTGAGTCGGATCCAGTTCTCTGCTAACTAAACTGTCTCCTGTTTGTAACTTTTATATGGTTGGGACCTGTTTTGATGTAGAATATCATTCTTCCTGCGTATCTGGATTTAATGTCAACAGTACCAATATTGTGAATCTATTGACATTTGAGTGCGTTTATGTATTCTGGTAATTAAATTTTGGAGCTTTTTTCTATTTAGATTGTAATATTTGCATTTCAGAGTAAGGTATGAAATATGTAACGTAACTATGTCTATTACAAATCCCCATATTACCGTCAGTCTTTTCTTTCTTTACCTTTGAACCAAAACTTCTAATCGACGTTCCTTACCTTTTTGTGGCTGTTGGTTTGATCAAGTTTCTTGGACTTGGAATTTTGTTTTCTCTGAATAATCCCACCGTTGGAAATCAATGTGCGTAATGTAATCCTTTTCTTTAAAAAAAAAAAAAAAAAACCCTCGACTGACTAATCAAACGGCTTCTTTGATCACATCGATTCAGCTTGTCTACTTTGATCGATTCGGCTTATTTGCTGAAATTTACTCAAAACCTTCATGCTTGATTATTGGCTTCAAAATACTTGTGGGAAAAAAAAAAGTTCTAAATGTTAACTACCTTCCCATTCCGATAATAACAATGATAATAACTAGATGTTTGGCCCAGGCAGATGCCCGGGCGCCCCTTCTAAATTACTATTTTATTAAAATCTAATTGAATTACTATTTTTTGATGAATTAATTTGGCGTATATATCATTTATGCTATGGTTTGAGGCTTAAAAAAATGTACCTATAAATCTGAGGTTATAAGGGAATAATAAATAATTAGTTTATAAGGCATTATTCTTAATTACTGGATTTAGGTATTTTTATTTTTTGTTTATATTAATCCTGCAAAACTATACGATTGGACATTTGAATTTGAATTAATATATCCATTCGTTTGAAATGTAATTGATCCTTATTTGTAGTAAAACATGTGTTTTTTTTTTAAAAAAAAATTATGTAGCTTGTAATTAAAAGAGAGTTACACATGGCAAAAAAACTCCTGAAATCTGAAATATGGTGCATTGGAGCCAAAACAGATGCATACTTAATTGCCACATAAGCTTCATGTCTTCTGCTTTAATAGGGTAATAAAAGGGATAATAACATTTTTAGAGTACTTGTGTTTTCTCTCTCAAAATAACAATTTTACTATTTCTAGTATAGATACGTATCAGAACCCTAGCTAGCTAATAAAGTAAAAGAGTTCTGGCTATTTTTGTAATATATATCTTACTATATTAGAAACAAAAACTACACTTTAGAGAAAGTACCACCATTTGCCATGTGGCATTTCCACATCATATTTTTAAAATAAATTTTTATTTACACATCTCCTAGACTTAAAAGGCAAATGCAGTCCAAATCCACCTTCACCTCCTATTTTCGCCAAAAAAAAAAAACCACGTGTTCATAAAAAATCCAAATCATCATCCCCATCTCCACGACAATCGACTTCCTAATCAATCCCTTCTCCACAATAAAAAAAACAAATTTCTCATCAATCATCAATTGAGAATATGTGGTGAATATACTCCTTTCCTATTAGCATGTTAAATTTTTTCATTGGTGATGATCAACTACATCCTAATCTGATAAAATTTCGAGTTCAAAAAATATTCTCTTTACCTCACTATATAAAACAAAGGAAAAAAAAATTCTCATTGATCTTGCTTCGGCCATTATGGTGGTGCCATTATAGGTATTAAAATTTAAATGATTTTATTTCAGCAGATCATTTGTTTGGCTTTTATTATTTTTTGTTTTTCCCGTTCAAGAATAGTATTATTACTATTATTTTTATGCGTTCATCCGTTACAGCTACCGTATTCGCTGTTAGGTAATATGATGTGATTTCTTATATGGTTAGTTAGCCTAGAATTTTTGTATGATTTTAGTTCTGTTTGTATTGAATTGATTAATTGGGTTTTTGTTACAAAGTGTGGTTTTTTAAATTTGTTTTTTATGTTTCATTCAATTAGACTGATTTTCTTTTTTTAATTATGGAGTATCAGGTTTTTTTTTGTATATGGTCAGTTATGAAGTGTGTTTTTTCTTTGTTTAATTGCTTTTGATTTTATTTCATACTCCCAGTTGACCAATTATTATTATTTTATTTTATTTACAAATGAAATGCTTTTTTTTTGTGTTCGTTCTTTCAAGAAAATACTTTTTTTTTGGATTTGGTTTTTGGACTTTTTTTTAGTTCCTTATCATATAAATAGTTCAGGTCGCTTCTTCTAACTAATTTATGGGGAAGCTTTTTATGAATTTGAGGTGGAGAGGGAAGGAATGATTTTTCTACGTTTATTTGTGTTTTTATACATCATTTTTACCTACAGAAAAAAATAAATTTCTGAATTTTTAATTGGCTATCTTTTACTCTTTTTTTTTTTTTAATTTGCCATGGTGAGGTGAGTTATTTTTTGCTATAACTTGAAACCTATGTAAATTTACATTATTTTTATTCTCATATTTGTGATCAACCAGTTTCAACAATTAACCAGTTTCAAAATCATATTTTTGATATTTTACTACCTATAAACTTTTGGAAGAAATAGTTTCAACAATTAAGCGTATACTCTTTGGAGGAAGCTTACTACAAAGCTATTATAAATCTCCAAAACTAAGTATTGATTTGGCACAACCAATAGAGAACATCAATAAATTATCTTACTAATATTTAAACTTATGAGGATGCTTTTATATTTTGTCTTGCATTTATTTCAAGACATATATTCGATCAAGTTTATTTATATTTAAGAAGTAACACTTATAAAACATTTTTAAAATCTTCAAACATTTCTAAAACGTACCAAGCCAAATACAATTTCTTTTTACGCCAAATACGAACATTTCTGTGATCACACTTATAAAACATTTCTAAATTCTTCAAACATTTCTAAAATATATCGAACCAAATACAAAATAGATTTTTTTCAGATACAAATATTTCTAAAATCTACAGATATATTGGGCCAGGGTCGCGCATTGACATCACTGGTATATATATAAACAAAAGGCCAAGATCATGATGAGAATTGGAAGGTGTTTAATCTTGTTTTTTTCATTTATTTGACCAATCCTATAAGAGTACAGACCTGAAGTTGGTTAAAAAGTTCATCTTTCTACACTAATCAAATTACTCGCATACCAAAGTAAATGAAAAAGAAAAAACTTTGAAAAAAAACAACCCTTTTCAAGATTAGTTTCTAAAAATTATTTCAAAGGTCAAGAAGTATTCCGTGATAAAGGAAGAAATAAAGAAGGGAAAAGAGTGCAAATTTTCACTTATGTCTCCCGAAATTACAATTAGTATAGATACGTATTAGAACTCTAGCTAGCTCAAAAAATAAAAGAAATGCTAGCTACAATAATAATAATAAACAAAAGGCAGGAACACCATGATCATGGATTCATGGTAGATTGGAAGGTATTTAATCTTATTTTTTTCATTTGGTTGATCAATCGGGTAACAGTAACAGATCTGAAGCTGGTTAAAAAGTACATATTCCCACACTTATCAAATCCCTCATAAAATAATAATAATAAAAAAACTATCAAGAGTAGTTTCTAAAAACAATTTCAAAAGTCAGGAAATGATAGACAATTGTATTTGGTGATGAAGGAAATACAAAAGAGGAAAAAAAGAGTGGAAATTTTCAGTTTTTTTCTTTTAACATTACAATCATATAGAGTATTTTTAATATCGATACATACCAGGTTTAGGGTTTAGGGTTCAGGCTAACTCAAAAAAGTAAATGAATTTCCAGCTATTGTTGTCAAAAGAAAGCTTGAAGATTATGACCATGGAAGATTGGAAGTTGGAAATTGGAATAGCTTAAAAAGTTTGTCTTCTCACACCAATCAAACAAACCAAAGTTTGTCTTTTCGTTTTTTTTTTTTTTTTTTTTTTTTTGTTTTGGACCAGGGTGCATGACAATATGTTAATTCTACGAGAACTAGTAATCATACTCCATGATGCCATTCCAAAAGTTTGGATGTAGTCCTTCTACGTACATATCTAGAGAATTTTGTTTTAGACTTTTATAGTCTCCTGAGAAAAATATCTATAAATCTAAACAAATTGCCTTTTAAACTTTTCGTCCCTAAATAAGTTGGGGATAAAATTATCTCACAGAATGTTCATTTTTAATAAATTATAATTAAATAAAATATATCTCTTTCCCCCTCCTCCCGTGCATACTACAAATAGGAAGTAGGTTGTTCTCCATCACTTTATTTGTTGGTTACATCATTATTTTTATTTTTTTTTGTGATACGAGAACTTGGTCATCATATGGATATTTCATCGCTCGGTCCGTAATAATTTCTTAATTATATTTATTTTGTTGTGCTCCCTAACTATATAGTACTCTAGTCTAGAAGAAAAAAGAATCAAATTCAATTAGTACACAACTGACATTCGATCATCATTTGAGGTTAACAAAAGTTTTTATTCTTAAAGCAACCATAGTACTTAAGAAAAATCAAACCAAACCCCATTTTAACAGTATAATAGTTTTATTTAATTTTTTTAAAAAATAGTGTTAAAGATATCAATATTATTGATAAAAACAATGAAAAAAAAAAAAACCTAGTGATGATCGATAACAACACAAATGGTATGTATATCTAGAAGATTTATTCTGTCATCAATGAAATAATATACTTAAAAATAATTTGTTATCTCATCAAATCTGCTAATCCTAACAATTTGAGTAATTTAACATTGTTAACATTTAAGAGACCATAAAAGCTAGATATGCAAATCAAATAGGATCAATAATTATAAATCGAAATCCTAGCTTTAAACACATGTTAAATGACTATAAATTGGATAATACTTTTCTTGGTTACAAATTAACGGGAAATAAAATGATATAGTTTCACTAAAAAAAAATTAAAAAAATATGCGTGAGATTTTACTAGCGAAACATATAGCGTACATTAAAATTGAAACTGAAAATCTCTTAATTAATCAGCTAACGAACTTCTTCCTCCTTTAATTCAATCTAACACGCAAAGACACGCAAATGATGATTTGTTTGTGTACATTGTCCTATGTTTTCTTCACTTGCAATTCCTCCACCCCCACCAATAATCCGTAATGTCTATATATTAGTATATGTAATCTTTATATTGTACTTGTAAGCAAAGCAAAACCACACGCCCAAATAATACAACACATAGCCACAAAATTCACACATAATTATTCATTGATTAATTTGGGTTCATAGTGTCATTAAGTTATTGCACGTCACAAAATAAGAATATCATTGTTATTACTTTTCTCATTTCTTGTAGAAATTAACAGTAACTAATCAACCAGGTAGTACATGCTAATTAATTAATGAATCATATCTCTCCAATTATAACAAATCAATTAAGAAACCTGTTGATAAGGGTCTTGAATTCTTGATTGGAAAAGATCACTTCTAAATGTTAAAAACGTTAATGCATAAACGCATTTCCGGCAATTGAGATCAGCAGTTACCATAGGTTAATTGGAAGGGAATTGTTTTTGTTTGCTCTCTTATTTTTTTTCATTCTTTTTTGCACCAAAAAAAAAAAAAATAGAGAGAGCCAGCCAAGAATTCCTTTTCTTCAACAATGCATTCAGCTTCTGATCATCATCATCATCCACCGACCAAACATGGTAATGGAAAAATGGCACATGATCATGATCATGATGATGATATTGAGGTGATCACGGAAGAACTTTTACCAACAAAGCAGCAAAAACCTCCAGAAGGGCATTTAGGAAGAAAGCTGATGAAAGTGAAATATATGGAGTGCCTCAAGAACCATGCAGCAGCCATAGGAGGACATGCTACAGATGGATGTGGAGAGTTCATGCCAGCCGGCGATGATCCGGCCAACGGAAAAGCAACCGAGCAAGCCCTAAAATGTGCAGCTTGCCAATGTCACAGGAATTTCCACAGGAAGATCACAGAATTAGTAGTGGATGAATCATCGTGTCATTATTTTCAAAATGGTAATGGTGGTGGTCGTGGATTAGGTCATCAAGAGGAGGGATTCGGTACTTTTCGCGCGAAAGCGCGATTATCCATTCCGAATCTCACATCAAAGCAGCAGATTGAGACAGCATCCAGAGCCACAATGGCAGCAGCAGCAGCAGCAGAGAAGGTTGATCATCAACATGAAGTGAGGAGAATGAGATGCAGGACAACATTTAGCAAAGAGCAGAAAGAAAAGATGTGGAGATTTGCAGAGAGGATAGGATGGAAGATACAAATGTTGGAAGAGTCAGAAGTGAGCCAATTCTGTCAGGAGATTGGGATCAAGAAAAGGGTTCTCAAGGTTTGGATGCACAACAATAAGCGCAATTACTTGGCCAAGAAAAAAGCTTCCATTCCCCACAATTGACTTTCAAATTCTCTCCATGATTCAGATTCTTCTCTTGTGCTACATATTGCATTAGATGCAAATTTTTTTCTCTACTCTTTCTTACTACTCCCTCCGTCCCATAATTATTATCCAGTTTGGGTTTCCATTTCTAGTTCAAATTGTACTAGAAGTGAAATCTCAAACTGGACAATAATTATGGGACAGAGGGAGTATTTCTTATCTTAGAATTCAGACATGCACCTTTCATTCGTTGATTTCTCTTAGTTTGTTGAACCATCAACCACTGATCTTATCTAAACCTACTTCATTTCTTGTTTTTTTTTTTTTCATTCTATATTTTTATCATCCCTTTGTGTTATGATCACGTTTAATTAGTTGATCTGACTACTAGGCTGTAATTTAGATTTTTAAAAAAATGACTATTGCATACATTAATACTGAAGGAAGCAAAAAAATAATTAAACAAGATAAAGTCTAATGGCTACAAGGGATGTGAAACAAATAATGGGGGTAAAACTTCATTAGCTAAATAGTTTTTATATACTCACCTATCCAAGAAAAGATGTTTATCTTGAGTTTTGACATTTGTAAACTATCTTTTTTTGGGGGGGACAAAGGGAGCGTAAGTAAGAGAAATGAGCAAATCATAATGCATCAAAAATAATTCTTCTACGAGCAATTTTGATAACATTGGGTTCAATGGTACTAATAATATTTTTTTTATTAAAAAAAGAAAAAGAAAAAAGCGTACTAATAACATATGCTTGTATCTTGCAAAGACATCTCCTTCGGTCTTTCATTGATCAGTATTGCCATTGAATATCCCATATGATGTAACATCGTTGACTATATATTTTCCAGATATTTTGGTGAATTATTGGGATAGGGATGTATTGTTAAGAAAGAACTTTCTGTGAAATCTTCATCTGTTTTTTACAAATTAGGAAGGGATCCCATAATAAAAAACGAAGATTCCGTATCACGACTATATATACAGGACATAAAATGTTAAATCATAATAGTAATAAAAAAAGATTAAATAATTTCTTCCATTGATAGAACACAGATCGTTTACACACAATAAATGAGGAAAAAATTCCCATGTAATAGTGGTAAAAACCGTAAAAGGAATAGGATATGGAAAAATAATTGGTGTATTTCAATTAAATAGTAACATATCACAAAGGTTGAGGCCTTAAAGGCTAATTAAGTACTACCTCCATTCACAAATAGATATCGCTGGAGAGATTTCACAAATTTTAAGAAAACAATAATTATCTTGTTAAAATACTATAATACCTTCATTTACTCTTAATACAATTATAGTCCCAATAACATTTAGTTCTAATACAATTCTATATTAAATATCACTACAGTTTCTAATGTAAGAGTAGTATTGAAAAAAATTGACAAAATTTGTCTCAATTTGTGAGGACGACATCTATTTTAGAATATTTGATTTTTCTTCTAACAACCTCTATTTGTGAATGGAGGGAGTACTTGACTATCAATTACGGCTATGATTTAGAGTTAATTAGCTCAATATATAATGACAGATTTTAGGCACTCATTAGAGCCCTTCATTGTTAAGTAAACCCAAAAAAATTCATTTTCTTTTTCAATGCCTGATATTTTAAAAGTAACAGATCGTTGCTAGCTGTGCCTGTTTTACTCTTTCCTTAAGTTACAGAAGTTTGGGAACGGATTATTGACTCATTTTAATCTTTTTAGCAGGATTTATTAAGTAGCCTTTTTAAAATCCGAGAAGGTACAACAAGTAATCTTTGCTCTTTGCCCTTGAAAAAAACACATTTTTTTTAAAAAAAATATATAGTAAAATTTTTTTTATTCTATGTAAAATGCATAGTAAATTAAACTTCTAAAATGTATCATTTCTGAGTAATGGGAAGGTTATAAATTTGAAAAATCCTACCCACAGTTAAATCATTTGTGAGTAATCACAATTTTAAGGAGAATATATCTATTGTACTTAATTAAAGCAACATATAAGAATGACAGTTAAAAATTTTCGCGCCAAATGTCTTTTTTAGTACTACAAAATAAAAATTGACACGTAAATGTGTCAGAAAAAAGGATGGCTTAGGAATCAAAAATACATCAGTATACTAATATTTATTTATTTCACAAAAAAAATAAAAATAAAAAACTCAGCCAATTTAAATGAGAATAAGGTAAACAATTAAATCCCAATCTTCGCTCATGTTTCCCTAATCTTAGCATAGGATAACATTAATTTTCCCATTATCTTTTCCATTCAATTAATAAAATAAAACTTCAAAAAAATTTATCACCCAAATCATCTGGCTCTCTCTCAATCCACAAAATTCAAATCCCCCGTTCTCAGAAAATTCAATCTCAGCAATATGATCCCTTCCAATCACTCACTCTAAAATTTCTTCTATTTTTTTTTCCAGATCCGACCTCAACATTGCAGCAGAACGGCCGACCCCTCAAGTTTCCTCCGGCCGCTTCGCCGAAAAATAGAGCTGGCGGCAACAGGCAGGAAATGGCCAAACAACTATTTCAACATCTATTTGTTTCAGAGCACAATTTCGGCGGCAGGCTAAATCACAGGATAACAATCTGTTCATCAATTTTTTCTCTATCGGATATATACTCGCCCCAAGATTCAGCGATGTAAACATTTTTTTCCTAATATGTAAGTTATTGATCTTTATAGTGTTGATGTTTATTCGATCAAAATGAACTTCCTACTTCAAGTTTTAATCAAAATTAATCTCTACCTCGCACAATCAAATTATAAATTGATAGTTTTATGTCAAATATTGGCTGGTTGAAGAGGTAATACAGTTTAATGATTTAGGGTTTCGTTTTTTTTTTAATTTGGCTGCAAAATGTAGCCGTCACCTTTGAATGGGTGTTTGATAGATACTCCACCATCATCAATTTCGTTTATTTTCTCTCATCAGACACGGGTTGTGTTTGCTCCAATTTATTCTTCTCTGTAAAGAAAGAATCCCCAAAAGAGAACAACCATTGTTGTGGCTGAACGGGATGGTAAATCGGCGGCTGAAACAAGCCGAAACATTAAACCCTTTGGATGTGACTTATGTTCTAACTTATATAATGGATATTTTTGTTTGATTATTTGCCGATTAAGATGATATTATTTTTTTTAATTATCGGTTCAAAAATGAATCCAGTTTTAACATGAGCTTCATTCAATTGCAGCCGCAGGTTGGCTCTGTAAAGGAGCTCAGACTTGCGAGGCTAACAATGTGTGATGCTGAGGATGTTATCTAATTTTGGAGAGAAGCCTACCATGTCGATTTCTTTCTTTCTCATAGGTAAGCAACTGACTTTTTCCCCTCATATGGATTCGTTTTGTTAGATCATCCATTCCTTGGAATAATCGAATCTCACTGTGGTCTAGAGAAATGTTGTTTATATGGTAAAAAACCATTTAGGTTGATTTTATACAAAAAAAAAAAGGTGCGAATTTATATATGTACTCTTTTCATTCTTCTTTTTTAGATGAAGAAAGATGCCGCAAAACAAACCCCCTCAGCAAGAAAATACAAGAAAGTTTTATTGTTTTAGGTAAAGTTTAGTCTTTAGATGTTTCGGGTTTTTTAAATCTTACAGCACTTTTGCATGAGATGAATTACTCCATATATTGAGACCTTAAGTTTTGAACTTTTTGTTCATTTGCCAGTTGCACCAGTGTTATATTTGTAAGAAATCAAGCAATAACTTCTATATTTAATTGCATTTTTATAGTTATAAACAGACTTTCAAATTCATATGGGGCTGCAATATATGGATGCATTTATGAATCAATGGATTGTGAAAATAAGATCCAAAGTAGCAAATTCTTCAAAGTCGATGTTTCAATTTTTTTTCTTTCAAATAAACGTTTGTTGTATAGTTGTTTTCATCAATAGTTTTCACCATTGAACGTTTGCTATGAAGTACTATCTATTAATTTGAATTTTTTCACTGAGCAATTCTTATTTGTTGTAATCTGTTCCTTGCTACAGACTTTCACTTTTAGATATATTTTGGAGGTGTGCTTGATAAAAAAAACTCTATATTGATGGGTGAATATTTTGTTACTGACAGATGAATAGCGCCAAATGTTACAAGGATTGTTATTTAGAGACAAAACAGGGTAAAACACTCTCTGCCTCTATTACTAATTTCTTTGATTACCTTTTATATGTTCGTATCAGGTCCATTTACCTCAATGTTTTCCAAATCACTGACTCAGAATTTGGTAAATTTGGTGACAAGAAACATCGATTGGAGATTCCAAATTTGATGATGATGCTGATTGCCCTTTTTGATTATGCTAAATGGCATGGCCCAGAGATCCGTCCAGCATATTAGAGGATCCCGCTCCATGCTACGATTTGATAATGCATACATAGGCAAATGACTATTATTTCTTTTGTGTAAGCATCAGATTTTTTTTTTGTCATATGGGTTCATTCCATGATAGATCACTGATTGTTAATAATTTGTTATTGTTCTTTGTTTGTCTTATTAAATTTGCTTTTCAGATATCTTAAAATTTGTTCTTTGTTTCTTTATATTTTTTTTCCTTCAGGTTTATGTTGATTTGCTAATCTGCGTTTGGTTTTCTGACCAGAATTGGGATAATATTGCTTGATTCTTTCCAGAACCCACAAGAGTTTTGGGTGCTTGATTCTTTCTAG
Organism: Oldenlandia corymbosa var. corymbosa; assembly: GCA_949775105.1. Lineage (NCBI taxonomy): Eukaryota > Viridiplantae > Streptophyta > Magnoliopsida > Gentianales > Rubiaceae > Oldenlandia > Oldenlandia corymbosa. Next base: position 8,516,797 of record OX459123.1, read on the forward strand.
AACCGAAAAGAGTTTTGGGTGCTTGATTTTTATTTAATTTAGTTGTTGTTGCTATTTTATTCATGTTTGGGTAAGTTAAGCTGATATGAGACCTTTGAAAACTCTCAGTTTAGGATTAGATAGAGTACATGTTTAGGTTGAGAGAATGTATGAAATTTCATTACTGATCGTTTCATTGTGATGTCAAAACAGGCAAATCAAATCTTGGAGCCTTCTTGGTTACTGGATCCCTTATTGCCAATGAAGATGTTGTTATTGAGGCAGCAACAACAGAGGTAGTGGTGTTAGTTAGAGCCGTTCTTAGAGTTAAATTAAAATTGCGTAACTCCTTGAATTATGTTCAATGTTATTATTTAACAAGGGAGAATTCTTAGTTAACTAATGTTCGGGCACTATATTTGCAGTGGCAGGAGTAGTCAAGCGTGTTATTCTATATAAGGGTTTTGACGGGTTTCGATTGATTCTTCAGCACTGCCGAGACAAAGAGGCAGAAGAAAGATGTGTTTCGAAGAAAAGTATATGAAGCTATAGCTGTTATTATTCAATTCCTAAAGAAAAGGGGAAAAAAAAGTATTAACATCGACGAAACTTGCTGACTTTTGTAGCAGTTTTGGATATCTTTCGCATTATATTTTATTACTATCTTACTGCCTATGATATACTAATAAGTCAAGAAATATCTGAATAATTTAGGTCTTTTTCCATTCATATTAAATTTTTATTCCAGAAATGTACTTCTCTTCCTATCCTTGCATTGGTGATTGATTTAACAATTTTGTCCAGGTGCTTGATAAAAAGATCACCTACATTATGACTCTCCAAATAAAACCATGTTAAGGCCATATTTTGATAATTTTATTATCATATTTATCATGATAAAATATATGTGATTTTTTTTAATGTTATTGCATATTATATTTTTAAAGTTACATAGTTTTATAATTTGGTATTTTTTTTATTTAATTTAAACATAATATTAAAGCCGCTCGGGCATCTGTCCGGACCAAGCATCTAGTCTAACATTATGTAAAAACACAACCCCAAGATTATCTTTAATTGAGAATACCACTTATTTTTAGTTTAACTTACATAATAAAAATTATTTTAAGGTTTCTTTTTCTTCTTTTTTCAAAAATTATTTACGTGTTCTATTTAATTAATTCTTCATTCTCTCAACGGTCAAATTTCCACATATTCCCAAATTATTGCACCCGTCAAGTATTTTCTTTGGTTATTGATTTTATTCTATGTTCATTTTCTTTTTCTTTCTGATTATTTCATGGCTTAAATTTTTTTAAAATACAAATTTCACTCTTTTCCTGGCAAATTTCGCTCTTAGTTTCTTCGGTAAGAGTTGAAAGTTCGTGTTCAATAAACCTTGCAAGGATTGAACTGATCCAACGGAAAATCGGGATTGAGCAAAGCAATGATGGAAATTAATCAACAGTAGGAGTTACTCCACCATCCACATGTACAGATGTTTTGGTTTTTGCCGCTCTCTTTCTCTCTCTCATTCAATCCTAAATTTCGGCCTATATGCTTTTCTTTTTCTTGTTATTTTTGCAAAAAAAAGTAAATATAGGGAGATTAGTGAGGATATTTTACGTTTAAAGCTCTGCGTAACTGTTGTTCTTCCGTTTCCGCATGAAGGCCTACTTCGAGCAATTAAGGAGCTAATGTCTAGAAATTAGACGGTTAAACTCATTCATTCGCACGGAAAATGTAATTTTGTGGCTGATTATATGGCTTTCTTGGCGGCGACGAATCCGACGGGATTAACTTATATGGATTCACCTCTACCAGGGCTTTTTAGTAGTTAAACCATGATATTATAGGGGTTGCATACGCTAGACTGATTGTAATGTAGCTATATATGTAATAATGCCAGTTTAGCAAAAAATATATATATATAATTAATATGTGCTGTATTCAAAAAATATCATAGAAAGGCTTTTAAATGAAAAAAGAACTAAAATTGAAAATCAATGCGTGAACAGGCAGACATGGCAAGGTTCTGACAGGCCCAACCACAAAACAGTCAGCTCGGATTCTAAAGATCAATGGAACTGAAACTAAATTACGTACAGATGGTTCTGATTACGGTTCTAAAAGATTTGATATTCTCTTTGGTCCACTGAAATGAAATCTAAACTGGACAAATATTTTGGGACTGGTTATTTTTCGACATTATTTTTGTATTGTTTTCTAATTTTCAGTTCTTTTTGGGCAAATTAAGCAGCATCCCACACAGAAACCCCCCCCCCCAAAACCAAAGTTTACTCAGTGTCATTAGTTTATGATTAATTAGTTTGGAAGAAAATCTTTTTCATCCGAGATTAAAAGAGGAAAAGCTTTAGAGTATTGAATTCGATGAAATGTTTATAGGAACGTTCAATAAGAAAAACCCAAGTTCTAAAGATCAATGCAATGAACCTTTCTTACTACCCCTTGATAATTCATCTCAAAGGGATCACCTGAAAACACAACCTTACTGAATGGATTACTTGTATTGAACTCATCAGAAGCATAAGAAGAAGCAGTCTCAGTATCAGAAGAAGCAGCTTCATCCTCCCGCCAAAACGTGATTCATAATCAGGAGGCTGCATCTGTTGCACATGGACAAGTGGTCCAGCATCAAACCACACACGGAAGAATGATACATCGGGAAGGTTGTTATGATCTAGCTTGGCAGAATCCTTCTAGAAACATTATACCGCCAAGTCATTAATCTTCAAAATTCAAAGTGCCTTGAATATTGATCATTAGATTAGATTGGATTAGTTGTACTTAAACAGTGGAGATTAGTTGTGCTTTCTGATAGTTTGCAGGAGCTAAGTGTATATATACATGAGGAAAACCAGTTTTGGATAATGTACAGAAATTATACACCACACATTATTTTGTTCTTCGGTTTCTTCTTTTCTTGATGATCAAGTCTTCAAAATTCTTGATGGTATTAGAGCAGGATTAAGCCTGGTCTGACCTTCCGCTGCAATTTTTTTTTAGAAATTAATCTTGATTGCGTAGTATAAAACCTAAAATCTTGATTCAGAGATCAAGAAGAAGGAAAATACGGAGTTTCTTGATTTCTGAAAAACAGTCTGATAAAAAGAATGGAGAATCGAAGGGAGATTGATCCGTTGATTGAAGAGCAGTTACAAGTACATGGATCGGAGAGTCCAGGAACTCAAATTGTTTCGGTGCTGCTGACCAACAAAAACTATTTGATATGGAGGTGTGCAATGATTTCGGCATTAGAAGCTAAAATGAAAGTAGGATTTGTGGATGGTAGCTTCTCAATGCCAGCAGATGATTCACCGATCATATTGAGGTGGAAAAGAGCTAATAGCATGGTTTGTTATTAGATTAAGAGTTCTATGGATCCAGATCTGATGAACCAGTTTATGTTCATACATGATGCAAGAAAATTATGGAAGAGTCTTGAGCAACGTTTTGGTAAGACTAATTTGCCACATCTCCTTGAATTAAAGAGAGAAATTGCTTTGCTTAGACAAGGAAATATGCCTGTATGTGATTACTTTGGGAAGATTGAGCAAATTTGGAATCAGTATGAGGAATTGAGATCAACTCCTGTGTTAGAAGGAGAAATAGGAGATCTGATTGTGGAACGAGAAAATGAAGATCGAGTTATGGAGTTCATGATGGGATTGAATGATGTATATGAACCAGAGAGAAGTCAGATTCTGTTCATGGACCCTATACCCTCTGTTGATAAGGTGTACCACATGATTACAACAGTAGAAAAATACAGGCAAGTCAGTTTTCACATTGCTGCAACTTCTGAAAACTCAGCAATGATGATGCAAGAAAGTGGGAATTCAGCATTACTGGCACGATCTACAGGATGGAAAAAGGATTATCATGGTAGGAATCAAGGTTCACAAGGGACACATGGGCATCAGAAGGTTGATAAAAGTCATCTGTTGTGCACACATTGTAACAGGACTGGACATATCGTTGATGACTGCTTCAAATTGAAGGGTTATCCAGAATGGTGGCCTCATATCAAGAACAAGAAGCCTGGTTTCAATTCTGCTAATATGATAGAATACCCACAGAACATTGGAGTGCAAAATAATCCAGTAATGAATCAAGGGACTTATAGTCAGTCATACTCTAGTGCAGGATCAGGAGGAGTTGTGCCTTATAATCCAGGAATGGTGAAGAATGTATCACAGTCTTATAACAATGGTGGTGTTAGTATTACTCCATTGGAATTCAGTTCTGAGTCAGATTCTCATCAACAAGCCTTCAACATTGCAGTACAAAGGGAGGTTGACAGGATCAATAAGGGCAAAGGTGTGATGAATTCAGCAGGAGGACCAATGGTGAACATGGCACATTTCCATGAGTTTGCAGGTATTACTACTTTTGCTCTTAGTTCTTGGTTGTCTGATGAGATTGGTACACATGCATGGGTAACTGATTCAGGTGCTACACGTCATATGTGTGTAGATATTTCATTAATGCATAATGCTCAGCCTTTTCAGTCCTTCACACTAGTTTGGTTACCTGATGGTAGCATTAAGCATGTTAGCCATTTTGGAGATGTTAATATCTCTGAATTTGTCACTTTGACATCGTGTTTATATCTTCCCAGTTTCAAATACAATCTATTGTCAATGAGAAAGCTAGCAAAGACTTCTCATGTGTTTTTCCAATTCTATGCCAATTTTTTCCTGTTCCGGGACCTTAAAATAGGCAAGGTTCTGGCAGCTGGAAGAGTTATCAAGGAATTATATGTCTTGGATTCTTATTCTTTCACTCCATAAGCCATTGCAAGATCTCAAGAACTTTATGCATCTTATGTAATGTCTCTTAGATTGCCTAATAGGAATAATGTAAACTTTCAGACATGTAATCATGTTTCTGCTATACTACCATTTGATATTTTACATTCCAGATTAGGACATCCTTCTTTAGATGTTCTGTCTCACTAGATGGCTGCAACATTCGATTTGAGAAAAGCTGTAAAGATCATCAGTGTGAGATTTGTCCAGTTTCCAAACAACATAGACTTCCTTTTCCAATTTCAGTCAGTACAACAGAACATTGCTTTGATTTGATACACATGGATGTTTGGGGACCATTTCACCAAGCAACCAATTCCGATTGTCATTATTTTTTGACCATTGTAGATGATCACAGTAGATGTACATGGACCTTTCTTTTTTCAACATAAAACTCAAGTGCCTGTTCTGATAGAAAACTTCCATAATATGATTCAAACACAATTCCAAACCATTATCAAGATCATCAGGACTGATAATGGAACTGAATTTCTAAATCAATCTTGCCAAATTTTTTTTAACCAAAAGGGCATTATCCATCAAAGGAGCTGTCCCTACTCATCACAGCAAAATGGAATTGTGGAAAGAAAGCATAGGCATCTTCTTGATGTTGCTAGATCCTTGTTATTACAGTCAAAACTACCTAAAAGATTCTGGGGGGGATTCTATATTAACAGCCACTTACTTGATCAATAGATGGCCTTCTAGGATCTTGAACTAGCAAAGTTCATATGAAAGACTCTATCATAGTAAACCTGATTTGTCAATGCTTAGAAATTTTGGTTGTCTATGCTTTGCAGTGAATAATGGTCCAGGAAGGGACAAATTTGATCCTAGATCTTTCAAAGGGATTTTTCTTGGATATCCTGCTTGTCAGAAAGAATATAAAGTCTATTGTCCACATCTTGATAAAGTCATTATTTCCAGGGATTTTGTTTTCATATGAGACAACTTTTCCTTCTATAGTAGAAGCCAAATCTGTTGTTCCTTTACCTTCTGTGAATATTCCTGACACAGAAGAACATAACTTTCAATTTTTTCCTCATACTTCCTCGCCTTTCTCTTATATTCCTTCACCTGATCACCCTACAGACAATCTTTCCTTTTCACCTATCCGGACCTCACAAAACAATCCTGCTCCAGCTTCACCTTCTCCTCTCCCTTTAAGAAGAAGTGATAGAATCAGAAAACCACCTACTTCCTTAGATGATTTCTACACCTTTCACTGTAATTCCACACCATCTGATGATTCTTATTCTGATAGCACTTGTGTTTTTAGTTCTGCATACAATGAGTTTGTAGCAAACCTGTCTGTTACACATGAACCTGTGCATTACAATCAAGCTAGGACAAACCAAAGATGGGTAGAAGCAATGAACTCAGAACTGAAAGCATTGGAAGACAATGACACCTGGGAACTGACTGTTCTGCCTGAAGGAAAGAGGGCAGGGGATCTAAATGGGTGTATAAAATTAAATGTAATCCAGATGGATCCATTGAGAGATATAAGGCAAGATTGGTAGCAAAGGGATATACTCAGACTGAAGGGGAAGATTTTAATGAAATTTTCTCGCCAGTTGCAAAAGTAGTAACAGTAAGACTTCTCTTTGCTATTGCAGCTACTAAAGGTTGGGGAGTTTACCAACTTGATGTTAATAATATTTTTTTGCATGGAACTTTAGAAGAAGAAGTGTATATGGATCCTCCTTTGGGTTATACTAAAGCCAAGAAGGGACAAGTTTGCAGATTAAAAAACTCTTTATATGGATTAAAGCAAGCAAGTAGGCAGTGGAATAAGGAATTTACTTCCAGATTACATGAATATGGTTTTAATCAGTCTTATCATGATTACTGCTTGTTCACTAAGCTCATTGATCAGTTCCAGCTGTTACTCCTTATTTATGTGGATGATGTGTTAATCACTAGTACATCAGAATATGAGATTCAACAGGTTAAGCATTTTCTGGATAATGCTTTTACCATTGAAGATCTTGGCATTGCAAGGTATATCTTGGGAATGGAAATTGCAAGATCTTCTGCTAGTATATATATCAGTCAAAAGAAATACACTTCTGATCTTCTACAAGAAACAGGCATGTTGGATTGTACTGCAGCTTCTACTCCATTTCCTGGTGGTTTTAAGTTTATTTCTGAAGAAGACAAGGATGAAACTCCTCTCTATCACAATCCTGAGAAGTATAGAAGACTGGTTGGCAAACTATTGTACTTAAACTATAGCTGGCCTGATCTTACCTATGCAGTGCAGCAGTTAAGCCAATTTGTACACAAACCTCATGATTCTCACTGGAATGCAGCAGTTCATGTATTGAGGTACCTTTCTGGAAGTATTTCAAGGGGATTATTCTATGCCAGTAACAATGTTCCTCGTCACAGCCTACAATGATGCTGATTGGGGATAATGTCGTACATCTAAACATTCCATCACTGGATCCTGTGTGTTCTTTGGAACAAGTTTGGTATCTTGGAAAGCAAAAAAACAATCCACCATCTCATGTTCCTCAGCTGAAGCTGAGTACAAAGCTATGGCTTCAACTGTAAGAGAGTTGCAGTGGATCACATACATGTTACAAGACTTTCAGGTTCCATTGCAGCTACCAATCCCTTTCTTTTGGGACAGCAAAGCAGCTTTGGACATTACGGTCAATCCGGTCTTCCATGAGAGGACTAAACACATTGAGATCGATTGCCATGTTGTTAGAGACAAGTACAAAGATGGTTTCATTCTTCCACAACATGTCAGTTCATCACAAGAATTGGCCGACATCTTTACCAAGTCTTTACCTGTTGCTTCCTTTTCTTATATTCTGTCCAAGTTGAGTCTGTGGAACGCTCAACTTGAGGAGGGGGTATTGAACTCATCAGAAGCATCAGAAGAAGCAGTCTCAGTATCAGAAGAAGCAGCTTCATTCTCCCGCCAAAACGTGATTCAAAATCAGGAGGCTGCATCCGTTGCACGTGGACAAGTGGTCCAGCATCAAACCACACACAGAAGAATGATACATCAGGAAGGTTGTTATGATCCAGCTTGGCAGAATCCTTCCAGAAACATCATACCGCCAAGTCATCAATCTTCACAATTCAAAGTGCCTTGAATATTGATCATTAGATTAGATTGGATTAGTTGTACTTAAACAGTGGAGATTAGTTGTGCTTTCTTATATTTTGCAGGAGCTAAGTGTATATATACATGAGGAAAACCAGTTTTGGATAATGTACAGAAATTATACACCACACATTGTTTTGTTCTTCGGTTTCTTCTTTTCTTGATGATAAGTCTTCCAAATTCTTGAACTTGGATATACAAAATATATAACACTATTGGGTTCATTACAACGATGATCACCAGTAATTGTACTCAACTTCTACATTTGCAGCGTTTAAAAGAAAATCCGATTGGACATAGGGTATAAACTCTACAAGTTAGGGTCCATTTAAGGCAGAAAGAGGTCATTTGCACAGAGAGCAATGGTTTTAGATTTACCAAAATGCAATTAGCAACTCAACAACACTGTCTCCACCATTTGCTTTGGGCAGAAATCCAGTTGATGGTCTTCATGTGTAGGTCACTAGCCAGCTCCTGCAATTCACTTTAAAATTCTGTATCGAAGCAAGCAGCCAAGACTTTGGAAACCATGGACCTTGCAAAAGGGATGTAGCTCAAGCTATACCTGCAAATAAAACCATTGACGCCAATAAGTTGTTTGGTTACAAGATAGAATCAAGACCCCAGATAGCCATTGTCTGTCCACACATGAAAAAGAAAACATTGCAATACATCTAGATGCGCATCATGTTAAAGTTCTCTTTGGTGCTTAATTAAAGAACATATGCTAGATTGTTACAAGGAGATTTATAGTTAATGTTGAGGAATTTTCATGGAAATATACAGTAGTGACTCTCTGATGAAGAATTCACAGGATTATCCCAAACTTAGTTGCTCAGGACTCGATGGAGGGAAAATGAGAGGATAAATACATCATTTGAATTATTCCGGCTTAGGTTTCAAAAATTTTCATTATTAACGAGCATTTGAAACACAGCCAATATATAGCAAGCGCTTCCTTTGCCATATAATCTCGCCTGGTGCACCATGAAACTATTCAAGTTCCAACACACATAGACCACAATAGGTAGTTGTGCGAATTTATTTAAATGGTCATAATCCACACATAATGGCCATACTGTCACTCAACAGAAAATCATTAAACAGATAGCTGAGAAAAAAAGCTTTTGCTTACCAGATAAGTGCTCCGAACTCTAATGAAATAGCCAGAAATGTCAACAACTTGTTCCTTACCTATATTTGTAACAATATACATCAGTTTGCCAAAAAAATAATATATATATATATATATATTATGTAATTGGAGCTGGAAAATCATTGAAATAAATGCAATAAAGATACCTACATATAATGCAGCAAACAGAGAAATGATAATGCTGGCAAGATATATGGCAGTTGCGTAGATCCGGACAGGGTCAACCATCATTGTCATCTGCCGTTTGGGTCCAATAAGAAATGCTGTGCTGTCATCCAGAAAATCATAAATTAGCAGCTAAGCTCCAACATTAAATAAAACAAAGCGTGAGTGCATGTGTGCGTTTGTGTGAGAGAGACGAATAAAAGCAATAGATAACACAAAACCAGAACACACAGAGATACATCCAATGTTGGGTTACAATCTTTTACTACAAAATGTAAGATATATCCACAAAAGTCAACGTAATCTAACTCAACTACAAAGTGGAAAGAACTTTTACTCCAACACAAGATCAGGCAGAAAAAGCAATCCTAAACAAGTGAAGAGGCAAGGGAAAGAAGGGTGAACCAAAAGTTTGCCAATCATGTACATGCTAATGTATAAGGCTACCAAGTCATGAAGGTGAAGATCACATAACAACTTCAATATTCTTCAAAACCATTTCTCCTTGAAGGGGCGCGGCAAAAAAAAGAATCAACTCAAGAAACCACAACAAACCTTCCAAGCGCCAGCAGATTGCCCAAGGAGAATGTTATTCCGAATTTGATTGGATTGAAGAAAACAAGCATGGACTGAAAAAGGAAAAGAACCAAATTACATCTGATATTTTCTCTTGCTCATGTTTATTACTGAAAACAAAAAGTTAAATTTGATGTCAGCAAACTAATCTATAAAACAATAAAGAAAACACGAAGAGACAAAATTTATCTGGAAAAAGATCACAGAGGAATACTTAAATGTCTATCAATGATGAATTCCGATTGCTTCCAGACAAGAAAGCACAAACAAAACACATATGTATGTTCTGCAAGTCATTTACAGCCAAGACAACCCAATCAAGAACAACAAAAACATCCAATGGATCTGGAAAGTTATTATTGTCCTAGCCACTTCTACATCAATAATCTAACCACAAAAAAGTCAACCTGCTTCAAACAAAATGCCATGAGTCACAAAGGTAAAACCACCAGTTTACATCAATGCATGATCTATGTTTGTATCAGCCAGTAACAAAATGTATCGATGATGCACGCTTCTATTTACGTCAACAAATGACAGAACCATCATGCAGAATCCAGTGAAATAAGTGAAAAAGTAGAGTCATAATGCACCCTGATCTGAAAAGAATAAGGCACAGACGCACAGCGATACTGCTTATTGACAAGTGTAGCATCTAAGGGATGTAACAGCTAAACCTTAATAACCACCTTTAATTCACCAGAAAAATACAGCGGTTAGTGCTTCAAAAATCGCCTTCAGTGTATGCATTAGTGACAAACATCCATAGCCTATGAATTGCCCAGATTCACATTTAGACATCCAAACCAACTAAATCTTTAAAAATGCATAACTGGTTTGCAGGAAGGATATCTACAGGAAGAGAAAAAACAGAATAAGATCAACCATCCTAGCATCTAAACCTTCACTAACTGAAATTTGCTCAGTTTGCTTTACACATTCATAATGAGATAGTTAGGTTCTTTCAGGAGCAAGGAAAATTCATTCTCATTAACAGTATCCTACATATGCCACAAGTTACCTTCATAAATCAAAATAGCCTGCGGATACATTATTTTCACCTTGTATATTTTATAGGCTCCTTACATTCATTTCTACAACTCATGATCACAATGTCACAAAAAATCTAGGAAAGTAAGATTGTCAACTCACATCCATTTTCAAAGCAGTGTTCACATGTATCTTTGTCGCTCATCAATTGTTAGGAAGATTAATTTAATTTTGTACTCCGAAATCCAGATTATGATGCACATCTTGAGCCCAAATTGGAGGCAATCTAACTTGTCTACCACTGTAATTTACTGCTCTTTTGACTCCTATGTTCAGGCTAAAAGTTTGTTGTCGAATATACAAAAGTGGCAACTATGCAAGAGCAAACAATAAAGCCATCTAAATAAAAGATAACCAAAGAAGGAAGCTGAGAAAAGCATGCTAAGACAGAAGAAAATGGAACACAACGCAGAACTTACCAATAGTGTACAAGTTATCCCAGAAACCAAGCATATGATAAAACCATACAATCTCTGTTGACAAAAGCAAACACAAATCATCAATAAGACCAAACAAGTGACTAAATACATTCAAATTGTTATGCATTTGTCAGAAAGGGAATCAATCGTACTTGAAAAAAGTTCCCACTATTGAGACACTAGTGATTCACTAGTGATTAATTGTATGTGATTGCATAATATATCAACAGACCATTAAAGTGACGGCAGGAAAAGAATAATTCAAAAAGGAAAACCACTCAAGGTTCAAAGACGAAAACAACCGCTCAGTGATACTTCACACTCTTTACATTTCAAAAACATAACAACGACGACTTAGCCTTTATCCCACCATGGGTTTTCAGGTATATAGATCAGATGTGGAATCATGCACTGGCAGAATATATATTTACATTTCGATTAATTCATTCAGCATCAATCAATTGGTTCAGTTCCACTTTGTTTCTTCATATTTGTTTAGATGATCTTGCACTCTCCCCAATTTGTTACTATAACAACTATAAGCAGGGTATGAGGGTAATGCCACACTTGGATCGACTCTTCTACAGTGATCTTCCCCTAACTCCGCCTCTTTAGCTTATCATCCTTCACAAAACAAGTCTTCCCTTGAAGGCTGTATGGTGGTCCTTGACTCCCAGAGTAAATATACAGATAACAAAAATCCTCATAAAGGGCCTATTCAAAACTGGATGAATTTACTAGTGTGGAACAGAGTTAGGGACAGTGAAATTCATTTTTAGTCTTCTTAATCACCTTCAATCAATTTGGAATCCAAAAGATCTTCCTATCATGTTTTCAGTTTCTTACGATCGACCAATCAATTTGGTCAAGCTTCTACTTATTTTCTCCCAATTTCTCTACAATCCTGAACTATACACCAATTTGTTCCCACAACTACACGACGAAGGCACAATATTAAGCTGATCCCATTCATAAAGTACTAAAACTAATAGGAACTCAATGTAACCCTGAACTCATTTCTTAAAACCCGCAAACTAAACACACACGGAGAACTCCATCAAGACAGTGAAAACAAAGGATAAGGAAACAGAGAAGGGGAAAAAAATGGTGGTAGCCGTACCTGCTTAGTGGATAAAGTACAATTACGATTGAAATCATCTACAAAAGCAAAAGAGGAAGAGGAATCATCAGGTTCAGCTAGTGATTCCTCGTCAGCTTCCATTCCCACCAGCATTTTCATCTTCTCAAGAGCCACATTCATTTTTTCCATGGTTCTTTTCCTCCTTCTTTCGTTCTCGCAAAGGGAATTGCAGGTGTTTGTTGAAATGTTTGCTTCAAGATTCAGAATAATCAAATTCAAAGGTTTAGTTTTGGTGATCCATCACACTTTAGTACTAAGCAGTGATGAGTAAACCCTGCCTTCGGGCTGGATCTCGTCGGGTTATTTGACGGCCCGAACAGAAAATCAAGAGAGATTATTTTCCATTTTCCTTTTTTTAAAAAAAAATCATTTTTGGTCTATTTTAATGAATTCTTGCTACTTTGCTAGTCCCATTTAAAATTAAAAAAAAAAAAATCATTTTTGATCTATATAAGATGGATTCTTGCAAATTAGCTCGTGCAAAAAAGATTGTAATATTATACATATAAATGATTGGGAAAAAATCTAGAAAAAAAAATAATCAAAATAATGTGAGAAATTATATAATTGATTGGTACAGTAAGATGAGACGAAATTAGTGGTTGGGAAGATAACAAAATAATTAATTACATTAGATAATTTTTTAGTACAAGAGATTTCAGAATTTGTCATCATTTAACGTTAGAAATAATAGAGCTATAAAATTGAAACCTAAAAATTAAAAAATTAAGATTTTTTATTATTCAATCTTTCTAATTAATTTTTTTATTTTAAATACTTAACATACACTAAAGGCCTACCAAAATTGGGTGCCTAAAGTCTAGCTTCACTAGCCTTATCTTAGTTGGTGCCTAAAGCCCTAACTCTACTAGCCTTATGTTAGAGCCACCCCTGTTATCACAAATTTGAATATATATACAAGGTGGATTTTTTTTTTTAGACATAGTGTTTTGGTTTTAGTTTTCTCAAACAAATTTATTCTAATTATTATTATTATTAAGTTCTTTATTCTAATTGTCATGAAGTTTTCCCTACATAGTTTTTCTTACCGTGTGTCCCTTTTAGATAAACTTGTTTACCATTCAAATGAAAAAGAATCCAAAGGTAAGTGTGGAATGGCATATGAAACATTCCACTTTTAACATTGCAGTGCTGAATTTCAGCATAAAGAAGGGTTCATCCTCCAAAAAGTAACCGAACCAAGCAAATAACCAGATTCATCATTATGTTCATCAAAGCCTCGGCTACAAGTGCTTATACAGCAAACACAATATAATTACACGTCAAAGAAAAAAAGATCAAGCAAAGACAATACTCACTCTTTACTACATGCATTTTTTTCCATATTGCAGCAATAGAGTAAAGTGTACGTTAAAGATAGACAAAGCTCAGTTTCCGTTGCACTCAAGCCGAAAAGAAAATAAAGCCACCCATAACCATAGTAGCACACCATGCTTCATATTAGATGGGGTATCAGGTGCTAGACACGAAAGGAGCATCGACATAATGGTCACTGCAATAAAGGCCAGGTCGCTGAGTGAAGCCTTGTCGTTTCAATAACTCCCTCGCCTTTAATACAAGCTCCTGATTTGTAATTTCACCATCTGACTGGGCGATTATGATTTGAATAGCATTGCTTAGAGCGCCATAAGATTCGCTCGCATTACCTTGAGGGGTAGCATCTGCAGATGTTTGATCAGTTTGGCAACCACTAATGAGAATGCCACTGTCAGGCAGTTCCCTTTTGGTTGAGCCGGCATATACCTCCTGCTTGCTCTCGACTCGTGTTTCTAGTGCAGGTTTGGCATAGCCCTCGTCATTCTCCTCCAGCTTCTGTGCCAAAAATTGCTGCGCCAAATTCCCAACCATCCCCATAAAACCACCACTAGACTCCCCTCCAACTCCATGCCCTTGGAGTTTATTCATGATTACTTTCATAAACTTTTTCACCTTTGGACTTGCATCGTCTCCAAAGATGTCAAACAGAGTAGGTCTCAGCTTCCCCACATCAATATCTTCCTTCCCAGTTTTCTGTTTAAGTATGTCAATGAGCGTAGAGAGCGGTAATGATTTGCTTTTGATTCCATCACCATCTCCACCTGCTTCCTCTTCGTCTTGTTCCTCCCGCTGGTGGTGGCTACTAAATCCGTGAATACCACGGGACTCCAGCGCATCTTCTACTTTTTTATGTAAAAAATCCCGGAATCCAAAACCTCGGTCCCGACTTTGACCCTCATCTCGATCAGCATTTGAATATTTCTTAGTGCTCTCCCCAATCTGTTCTTTGGCCTCATCAATTAAGCCTCCACTGTGGCACGAGTCTGAAACAATTGTGATACGACAACCTTCTGGAATCTTTTCAACTAAATCTCTGAAGTCATCATCTGTGGTAAATGTAAAACAAGCTTCATGAGCTTCAATAAAATTCCAGTAATTAACTCATTCCAGAGTTAAAATTCAGTACTACAAACAAAAAACTCTACGCCAAAATAAAAGTACAAAATGATACATATATTGGAAACCATAAATACGAATCATCGTTTACTGTTTACGAAGCATGTCCAAAAGTACAATCCAAGCTGTCCTATTTTATTCTATTCAACATCTAAATCCAAATACATTCCAAATCAGTATCTCTGGCACAGAAATAGTTCAAAGCACCATTTGAACTTACACTGCAGTTTGAAAAAAAAAAAAAAAAATTATACTGCAGTTAAATTAAAAAAAATTTGCATCTATCTTTACCTTACTCCTTGGGCTAGAGTCATATAATATAACCAAATGGCAAGCTCAAGAGGATCAGGGAAAAGTAAATGCAGCTAAGGCTAATCATTCTCACATAAGTGAAGTCAAGTCAGGACTCTTTCCAATAAAAAACTTAGAAAAAAGATTAAGGTGATCATCTCCTCCCATGTTTCAGAACATTCCCTAAATTTGGACAGTTCCTGCAATTAGGTTACTCAGTCCAATAAACAAATAAAGTAACCTGATGTCCTCATTCTGGTAGTACCTAATACCCAAGTGTTACTATTGTTCAGGATCACAAATACCAGGAAGTAAAAAACAACTGCTACCCTTGGCATCTGGATTGCTTTGTTTTCCTTGTTCTCACACCCCATCCCTTGGCAACCACTTCTAAAAGGGACAAAAAACGCTGATTTTGAATGTCAACCAAGAAGTTAATCAAGGTCCATCCTCAGTCAATTTCAACACTTGGAATTACGGAACAAGTTTAGCTACCATTGAGGGATAAAAGTGATCCCATTCTGGCATCAGCAATTAGCAGAATCCAATGTACGATTCTGGTGAGAACTAAGCAATAAGTTTGAATTTGAGAAAACTCGGTGCCCTACTCATTGCAACGTTGGAATGGAAATGGATGGACTTACCAAACTCCCTAAACAAAAGCAACCCACTAAAGTAGATGGCAAAGAAACAGCCAACTCCTATTATCAACCGAGGTATGACCAGTTCTGGTTAGATCAATTAAAAAACAACCAAACTCCCTCCACTGCTCATCTCATATTATAACTTATAAACACAAGATCGATTTCATTGCTACCGAAAGCTTATTGCAGAAAATCTGAGACAAATGATCCTTATAGGTCAACTTAAACATCATAAGATATTGATGAGATGTTTGATCACAGTTTAACACAAGAAAAACCCACAACAACGACAGAGCCCTCTTTCAATTACGTGGTTTTACATCTTGTTCTAGGCGGTTGCACAATTTCATCATGAAATATGCCGCAATTTCAAGCTGGCCGTTGACCTTAAGCAACCCTCCAAGAAGAAATGAATGTTGGCGAACCTCATAAAAACACAAAACGAGCAACGAATGGCTAACACTTGAAGATCAAGGTCTATGTCATACGTAAACATAATCAAAACAAAAGGAACAGGGACCAAATGAAAAAGGTGATCCCAAATGGGTGGGATTGTCGGAAATGTACCTGTGATGAGATTCATATCACAAGGGACGATACACTCGTCATAGCCGGTATCATCATCCTCGCCGGTCTCAGCCGGAAGCCGGGTACCATGTCCACTGTAGTGAACAAAGAGGAAATCTCCGGAATTGGCAGAACCCACGAGATCGGCAAGGGCTTTCCGGATATTACGGCCGGTGGGCTGAATGTAAGAATCATCAGTGTCGATCAGGACGGTGATATCTTCATCGGCAAATCCGAACCTTTCAATCAAACATTTGCGCATCCGACGGACATCGTTGATGCATCCTTTCAGCTCAGCCTTGGTTCCCGGATAGTTGCAGCCGATTAGAACAGCCTTCCTCGCCATTGATGATGATGATGATCGAATCGGGCACAAAGATATTACAAATTATAAGAGTGAGGTCAACACCGGGGAATTCGTAAAGGTATAATTTGCTGAGTTGGGAAAAAACAAAAAAAATGACAGAACAGAATAAACAGTGATTAGGTTCATTTGCTTTGCTTTTGATATTTGTTTTTCATTTCAATAATAGAAGAAAATTTCAATAACCTATAAAATTTGGATCTGATATTGACAACGTGGAATGTGTATCTTGAGTATCTCAAACGTTGGATATGATATTTTTTAAGTTTTAACGTCTGACTTTTTTTTGGCTTTGAATTTCTCTATTTTAACCAGATCTTATGTAGGGCCATGTAAATTGTTCTGCCGACACGTTTTTACTATTGCATGCGAATGTGAATTGATGTAAATATTGAGATTACCGTACAATTAATTTGTTAAAAGATCTTGGATTTTCGTTTTCCTTGTCTAGTTTAAGTTGAAAAAGATTTTTTAAATCTTCTTTTAGGTCGGACTAGTCTTTTGGTATTGCGCCAGTCTAATTTAACAGTTGTTTACTTCATTGGTTTTAGTGTATAATAAAGTGTAATGATAGGTTGGTGTCTTATGAATATTGAGTTATTATATGCGCCTCCTTTTTTAAGGAATTAATAAGAGTATACAAAGAAGAGTAACCGAAGAAGAGTAGTATTTTCAAAAAAAAAAAAAAAAGAGTAGTGATTTTGAAGTATGAGACATGGTGACATGATTCCAAGCAAAAAGATCCTTGATATCCACGAGAAATGTAACCGAAGATGGCATTGATAAACTTAACCAGAGAAAGAGTGATGTACTCACGAAATTTAAAGTTTCAGGAGCAGTTCATTAAGGAAATCGAAATGCCAGTTTGATATTTTTTATCACGGTATCTCAGACCATGTCAATCAAATTACCACTAACATGACAGCTTTAAAACTCTACTTTTCACTAAAAGAAACTTGAATAATTATTGATCAGAAATGAGCCCTTCAATAAGGTTGAATCATACATACAAAAATTAAAAGATACTTTCTTTCACAGAGATGTGCTTCAATGATGATGCACCAGAACCAGAATACAGCTGATACAACAGGGGATATGCTTCTTTCCCTCAACCATGACATTGATACAGCTGCTTAAAGCAAGTAGTGACATATTTCTGTTGGCACCTTCAAGGGATCTAAGTGTCCTCTGATCAGTAGCGAGAGCTCTTTCAGAACCAGCAAGATCAATAAGTGAAAGTTTTTCAACTTGTTGAATAACCATGTTGGAGGCATCTTTCACTCTATATTCGACCAGAACCAGAATACAGCATAAAAGAAATGGAACGATCAAGTCATTCTGAAGTTTCTCCACTTCTTCCAAGTGCCTGTCTTTCTTTTCTTTTTTTCCTTAAGGTCTTTAGTTGTACTCTTAATTTTTTGGGTTAAGCGTGTTACCTCCCATTCAACTTAAGCATCTCTGGTTGCTGAGCATGGAGAAATGATGATGGTGAATACACTCTTAGGTCTTAACTCTACCATTGAATCAAATAGCAATCACAACACTCTTAGGTCTTAACGTTCTCGTATATAAAATTTTTGCTTTAACGGCACATTTTAAAATCTCTATAAAATGATACACACTTAGGAATTTTTTCAGCCATTACAGATGCTCAAACATCACGAAATAGTATCAAATAAAAAAGAGAACATGTAGAAAGGACAAGATACATCAGTTAATAAAGTATAAGAATCACACTTGAGCATAAGCAACAGTAAAGATCGAATGCTACTATTGAAGAGCTAAAAATGAAGAAATCAATACCTGAATGTCTGGAAGAGTTTTCTGAATATTACCAATTGCTCTTGCAAGTGAAAATGTTTCTCAGCTTCCTTTTTATGTTCCTTTTTTTTTGCTTCACTTCCAACTTTATTGTCTTCTTCTTCCAGCTTTATTTCGTGTGGTTCTGGTATTCGGTTCTAATTCCATTGATGAAGTAATGCCATTACCTGTTACACGATAAAAATGTGGTTATCATGAGATTTCTTTTGAAGCAATAACCAAGTGAATCCCCTGCTTAGTTGAAGGGTATGGACAAGATTACCTCATCTGTGGTGTATGCTCTATATTGGGTGAGACCAGCAGCCACTATAACCTGAAATATTTAAAAATCTACATTTTAAATTATAAAGAATGATGAACAAGTTTCCTACATATGTTGAGTTAAGTAATATAAATATATGATGATAGCTGATTGCCAAAACGATCATTCAACAATTTTCTTTTCCCTTTTGTTCAACAGTTTTGTCTATTCATTTTCAAACCGAAAAATATTGAACTCCTTTTTGCAACAAAACATAAAATCAAAAGAGAACTTATTTAAATAGGAGGGACCATGCCTTTAAAAACCGACTTAGCATCTTTTGAATTTGCAGCTATCCCATTTCCACAGCAGTTGAAGCTGTAAGTTGGTTATGCCCCGATTGCATATACACGGGTGCATTCCTTCGCTACAAAATTACCAACACATAATTATGCATGAAAACTATTGTTAATCAAAATATAACCAATTCTGCATCTTTATTCTCTATTTTGCTGCTTTCAGGTTCTTATTTAGATATATCTTTTCGTTCCTAGAAAGTCTACCTTCTAGTGTTGAGGTCATAAATCACCCAATTTATAACATTTGACGTTATTATATCTCAAAGGAAAAAAAAACAAAAATAAAGAGGGGGAAACATGACAAATTGCATCAATAGCAATGGCACTGAGCAAGGAAACTAATCTGTCTGCATAGAAAACCAGTAGAAATCAAATCATCAACATGCAACGATGGTAAAAGAAGAAAGCAACAAAAATTCCCAGGTTGGGTACTTTAAAGGACAATACAGAAATACATACGCCAAAATTTGAGCTACCCAAGTTACAAATTATAGAAGTAAAATCATCAGAATAAAATGTTCTCAATGAGATAATATATATTCGCAAGAAATCATAGAGACAGAGAGAGAGAAAGAGAACCAATACCAATGTTAATAGCCCATTGATGAGGTCGACGGCGGAATTTGAGTATCACTTGAACCTATGCGGATTCAAACTTGTAGAGACTTGAGATCAAATTGATATCGTTGGCGATGAAGAGAAAGCTGAGGAAACTCACTACGCCATTTCCACCCCCTCACAAGTGCAGGCTGATCTCAACATTTTTACAGCAAGAGCGCAATGTTTGTTGAAGCTAACTCATGTCTTTCCACTCTAGCCCAAGTCCACTGAAGTAATGCTTTTGAAATTCTACTATATCTTCATTCCAGACCAACCGTTGAACCCCGGTTTTTCCAGCATTGTAGACTTACATATAGGAAAAAAGAAAAACACTCATCAGCAGGGGCTGAATACACCCATTGTCCCACTTTGTTGAACAAAATCAGAACAACAAAGTGAGCTATTAAAAAATTGGACGTAAGAGAGAGATGAAACCATAATGGACCAACAGACCTATCTTCCAAGTATATATAAACGTGTAACAATGAAAGTGGCCAGAGGGTATGACAAACTTACCACTGACATGTCTAGAAGTTTCATGCGCACGATATGCAACAACACAAAGAGATCTTTTGGCATACTCCTTAGCTTTATCCTCAGACATAAACTTGATATCATCAGAGGGATCTATCCTATAGATAAACCAGGGGAGAAAAAGAAAAGTTAATGAAAAGAGTAGAGTAAAATCAAGCGCAATAAAAAAAATTAAAGCAATCTTAATGCAGTGTCTTATGCATGCATCAATAAGTCCTTAATATTAAAGCAAGGAAGGTGATGACCATGTTTATGCAAAGTAAAATAGGGAGAAGGCATACACGGCATCAAATGAAAAACAGGCAGTTACAGCACATCCTGTTCTAGCCACTGAGCTTCCAAGCCGTTTTCCCTTACCGTTCACTTTATACAGGACAGGTCCCTACATAAAAACCATGATCAATTCAATAAGAGTCATAGGGAAAACCAAGCAGAGGAAAACATTCTAAATTTTACCAATTTCTTGTCCCACCCAGCGATCAGCACTCCAAGCGAGGAACTGTCATCGCTATCGGGTTTAAGGGACAGAAAGTCAGCCAACCACTTGGATGCTTCTTCAGCAGAAACTTTCTTCCACTCCTTGGATTCACGTTCGTGGCACTAAAACACATGTCCCATATGAATTACAAGGGAAAAAAACATGTCTCACATGAGATTCTTCAATGCAGACTCATAGAGGATAAAGGCGTCTGAACAAAAAAGCAATTTTCAGCAGTTGCAGCAATTTTCTAACCCTATCACCGCAGAGGATTGAAAATTCATTAACTAAATATCTATTAATTAAGGAATTACTAAACAATTACGAGATCCTAAGCTGCTTTTATAGTATTTTATTACGAAAACATTGCAATCATCTCTTCCAAGGAGTTTCATGGGAATCAATCTTTGAGTAACTTATCAAATTAGCATTCTTATCTAGACTTTCAAACTATTAGTTACCAAACTAAGCAACCTCACATAAAAAAGAACAAAACAAATAAAAACAAAATTGAGCTGCAGAAAATCACCGAAATAACTAACATCACAAAAAGGTTTGATGAAACTTTTGGTGTAAACAAAAAGAACTAACTTTCTCGATTCCAACAAGTTTAACTTACCTTTAGGATGAAAACATGGGTGAATAATCCCATTCATGTCCAAATACAAATTGTCAAACTCCATGGTCTCGTGACATCCACAAGCATGACGACACCGTTCCCGTGCTTTCTTGGCTCTTCCTCCACCACATCGACGATCGCTAACCGGTATCGATCCACCAGCCATATGTTGAATACCGGAACACCCATTGATCAACTTATCATATCAAAAATCAATTGATCAAAAAGCCTTCATAGTCGTAGCAAATTGTCATAATTTAAATACATCAAGACAATAGAACCATATCTAAGTAAGAATCGGTGGCAACAAAATTGGAGAATCGGTTGGGCGTAGCAGCGGTAGTGGGTGGAGAGAGTTTCCTTTGGATTTAGAGGAATTGGTCGGGGAAGAAGCGAGCGGCGATGGATGGCGCAAATCAATGTAGGAAAAATCTGGAAATTGAATCCCTCGATTGCAATCTGTAGGCTTGCCGACTCAGCAATCAGTTGCAGTCTATTGAATTCTTGGTATCCCTCCAAGCTTTGCAGGCCAGAAACGCTGCTTGCAAATCCGACTACTTCCAAAAAGTGGTGGTGGTCTGAGAGGCTGCTTCATATGCTCACTTAATTTTGGAGATCAGAGGCCCCGATCATATCAACTCCGGGCGCTATACTCTCTCCGATCGCGTCACCACAATACCGATTATGTTTGTAGCTGCTCTCAAACAACAATACCGATTAATAATGGCTGAGGATTAAGAGCAACAGAATCGTAAAATTAGAAATCGGCAATTGATGATGATTACGGAGGTAAAGGAGACGACATGAATCTTAGATATCTTCCAGAAGATTGATTGGTGGCGAGGGTGACATCAATTGAAGAGAAAGAGAAGAAGACAACGTCGGTAGAGGGTTTTGAAAATTAAGGAACAAAACAAAACGTAATACAGTATTTATATTTTTTTCGAAGGGGGAAAAAAAATCAAAACGAAGTCGAAAATTCGAATTTTGTAGTATTATTATTTATCAGTAGAAACCCATTTATGAAAAGGAATTGTCGCCGGTCGGGAGTAGAAGAGCTGTCCAGCCATCGTTCATATTTATAGGTTGGGGGAAGGAGGAACGACGTCGTTTTCTTGGCCTCGGGATTTTTTTCCTAAAACCTGTGTTATTTTTTAACCGAGAGGGAAAAAAGAATAAAATTAGAAACAAAATACGGATTTTGTATTATTTATTAGAAGGAAATAAATTATTAATTATCGATTTTACCCCTAATAAGTCGCTGACGTCATATCAACCCCATCCGACGGACGAGATCGATTCGACGGTGGTCCTCGAATATTTCTTGGGCATTATTTCTTGCCTACCGCGCCTTTTATTTAAGTATAAGGATAAGCGCAACCATGAGTCGCGCATGCGAAGAAGAGATATATTGTCCAGGTTTTTTTTTTTAAGAATAATTATTTACGTTAGTGCTTGTCTCGTATGTTATACAACACAAATAGGAATATCAAAATACACACCATAAATGAATGAGAATTGAATTCTATGAAAGTACTCCCTCCATTCAATTCAATATACCCATTTAGACATACACAGAAATTAAAAAAAATAGATAATATAATTTATGTAGTTAATTTTAAATAAAATTCTTATTACACTCTTATTAATGACCAGTGAGTTATTAGTTGATATGAGAGAGTAAAAGTTGAAATTAATTAAATGTTCTTGATTTCAGTGAGAGTAGGAATGGTATATTAGAGAGTTTATAGAAAAAGTTAAGTAATTGTCTGAAGTAGGACTAAGTTTTGAAACATCCCAAAAGGGGAAGTGAGCTTATTGAAATAGAACGGAAGGAGTATCATTTTTGTTTCTTTTTTTGTTTAATAAATCATAGTTGTGTGCTCTCATGTAAACTAGATGCTTAGCCCGGGCGGATGCCCGGGCGATCTCTTGAAAGTTATATTGTAACAAAAAGTATGTCTTGATATAAGTGTATACTTGCCTCGGACATTCCTGGGTTTTGAAATTGTCAAATAACAAAACCAAACAATCCAAAAATAAATAAAACAATACATTTTATTATAATATATAAGGTACATATAGAATGTAGAACCTAAAACAGTAACGATTATTATTAACAGCTCACGATGACGTTCTTTCTCACATCAGCTAAAATATCCCTTGTCCTCGTGTTTTTCCCGATCCAGTGAAGTTGAGTAATGGATCAGGGGCAGCTGGATTTCTTCAAATGGCAGAGCCATCAATCTTATTTTCCAGAAAATGAAAAGAAAGAAACTTGAAATCACCATGCACAAAAAAAAAAAAAAATCATATTGAAATTGTAGATCGGCAGAAGCAGAGTATATCCCACAAATAAGGTTCATGATGTGGGAGAACCAACTGCTACCACCCATCCTCATGTACGTCAATTATATTATGAGACCTTTTATTCCCTTTTTAAATCTTATGATG
The DNA here is from genome assembly GCA_949775105.1 of Oldenlandia corymbosa var. corymbosa. NCBI lineage: Eukaryota > Viridiplantae > Streptophyta > Magnoliopsida > Gentianales > Rubiaceae > Oldenlandia > Oldenlandia corymbosa. The sequence goes on from OX459123.1 coordinate 8,540,665, forward strand.
GTTATTTTCACCCTTGCTTAGTCTCTGAAATTGATGGTTTCATCATTGCAGTTGTTAAGAGAGGGTGAGATTACACACGATATAACAACGGATGTGTATTTATCAAGGAAGAAGAGGTTATTAGAGCTTTTACCTTTCAATAGTATAGCAATTATTTCAGCTGCCCCAGTGAAAATGATGACCGATATCGTTCCTTACACTTTCCGTCAAGAAGCTGATTATCCATTCATTGTCAACAGCCTGGTGCCCTATTCCAAATATAATGATTAACTGTAAGTATGTTCAAAAGAAACCCACCATGGATTCTTCAAAAGGATCCACTTGCTTGGGTTGTTTTGCTTTATGCTTAAAAAAGCAATACCAAATTGAAAGTTACAGACCGATGAACATGCCATTAGGCCTATGAAATCATAGCAATTCCATCTTATATCAATCCTCTAAGAAACATCCTGTTACTCTAAATAAAAATGTAAGAGAACTGTGAACAAAGAAGTTCAAAAGGAGTAAGGGCGGGGAAGTGTATTTTACCTTTCTATGATACAGTGATTAAATCCGTTGAAGAGTTCCATAAATTCAAATTATTTTCTCTTTCACATAAAATGAGTAGACATAAGTGAAGACGTAATTCTAACATCATTCTCCACGAATTTCTTGGAAAAGCTATAAATCAGAAGTCATAAAATTTACTGTAGCTGCAGAACAGAAAAACAAACATTTCAGCAGCTTGAAGATCATTTGAATTTTTTATCTAGATAAACTTGCCCTGCCTGTCAACAAAGATAGAAAAATCTCTTTGAATTCAACTGTTTATGTACGTAACGGAAAATCAAAAACTCTAAGATGATCATAGCTACAATATCCTTATACTATGATATAGCAGGCTTTTCGAATTTTTTCTTTCGATATAAATTTGACTCTCTTCGTTATGGATTCTTCACTGGACTACTAGAAAAGATTTTTTCTTTTTTGATAAACAAAATGATCAAACTAACCCAAAAAGAATCAAGTTGAGAAAAGAGAAATTATTTCTTAACCCGTGAGAACGACAAAACAAATGATACATAGAACTTAAAAATGTAGCTGCAAAAGTGCAGAAAAAATGACCTTTTTGTGCAATTTAAGTTAATTTGCCCGGACCAAAATTTCATTGACGAAGCTCGTGGATGACTTGCAGAACAAAATGAATGCTTTATCTGATATCGATCAGCAATTATATTATGAATGACTGGTTCAAAGCATGAAACATGCATTTGCAACACAGTAATATAGCCCAGATAAGTATATTGACCCTTTGATCTCAATAATCAAAGGAACTATCACAAAATCCACCAAATGAAATTCGACTATGCATCAATAACCTTTAGGATATAGCTACGCCGAAGCAAACACTGACTAACCACACATTTGACATATATAAGCTTAATTAACGATTCAATACTTGCCATACTGAGAATCCATTAAGATGCACCTAGTATAAGCATTAGACATACATAAGAACATAAACCTCACGTCAAAGTCACAATCACAATTAGAGATTTCATTCATCACACATCATAACCACTTAGTTGAATAAACCAGGCAAGTTGCCAAAATCCAGAAAGTAAAAAAAAAAAAAAAACCATCTGTAAATCCCTAATTTCTCTTGGATTTCATATTGAAATTATGCAAGATTTCCCCGTAAATATACTACTTTTATAATCTAATGAAAGACACAAATAAAAAAAATAAAAAAAAAATCCAAAAGAAATTCAAGCCCAGATTTAAATTAAACCAATATAACAGATCACCATGAAAAAAAAAGAGAGAGGACAAATTCGACAGAAAATTTTCCAATAATTTTCAATCCCAAAAAATTGACTTTACTTGAAACATAATAATAAATATGTACCTTGGTAAAAGGATTTGACCAGGAATTCAATCTCCCCTTCTAGTACACAGTCAACGATGATGAGAAAATTTTCTTCAAATTTGGGAGGGATTCGATCATGCCCGAATTCGCGAAGAGATTCGAACCTGATTGTGTGGCGTGAGGACATCAACAAAAACATCAATTACCAATGATCATCGGTGTTGATCTAGCCGATGAATTTGATGATGTGGCTTGTGTTTTGCAATCGAGATTTTCACTGATGCCGTTAAGTATACCAACCCCATTATCTCGAAACTTGAAATTTTTCTTTAAGCCAATCAATTAGAGGAAATAATAGGAGGAGGAGAGAGGAGGAGAGAGCGATACTGAAAGTTTTGACCCTAGGATTGATCTGAATAGTAAATGAAAGAGAGGAAATAAAAAAAAATCAGATTCTCTTTGTTTGAAATTCAAATAGATTGGGATGAATTTTTTTTGTTGAAAAGGGGGATGAATTTAAGGTTAATTAGGGAACCGCATTTAATTACCGTTTTTTGTGGTGGCGGATTTATTTTATTTTTTTTTACTAAAATAAATTTTCCATTTTTCCAAACTGAGAACGGCTTTTGGACTCTTTTACCACGCCTTTTCTCTGAGCATATGGAGCGCTACGTGGCGTTTTTTATTTTGTAATGAAAAAGGGTTTTGGCGGGAAAATTTTCAACTTAGAGCTAACATGTTTCCTTCTTGTATGTTGCTTTAATTAAGTACAATAGATATTTAATTAAGATATAGATAGAAGCAGTTACCTAATTCTTTTTGATAAAAAGATGAAATTATATTGCTCAATAAAATTGGGACCTTATTTACAACGATTGCTATCTTTGATACCTATTCGACCTTCCTTTTGTCCCTATTTTCTATAGAAGATTAATGCCTACAGGTTCTAAATATATAAAATCACCTGATTTTAGTTTTTTTTTTTTTGTCTGCTGCACCCTTCAAGTAAGCTCTTGTCTGATGCCTTCTATTCTGTCTTTAATATTCCTACTTTGCAGCACAACCAAAGATGTACGGTGAATACAGGCCATTATAGCTCCACAAATTCCATTTTTGTTTTTGGTGCATCAATGAACTTGCTGCATACACTTAGCTTAGTTCTTACAACTTGCACTACCCCTAGAATCCTGATCTAGTGCATCAATAAACTAAGCACTAGCTTAGTTTCTAAATTCTTTTTCATTCTTTGATATTGACATCCATTCCTCACATTGTCAATTACTTGTCACTTACAAATTAAATTTGGTTTTTTTATTGCTTATAGAAGCAGTGTGGACGTGACTTTTTTGGCAACCTTAATGAATCTGTCTCGAGTTTAATTGTGAATCCCCAATTTTCATCAAGAATTGGCAACCTTAATGAATTTGGAGCTTCTTTCTGAATTCGAAACCATCAATTAATATTGATCTTATTTTCCATGTCAAATGAAGGGAAAAGGAGAGGAAAAAAAAATTATAAACAAGCACTTCCTTCAATCAATATCCTCTCATAAATCAATCAATGATTGTCAATTTTCAGCAAAAGAAGAACTAGGATTAGAATTATACTCAAGAGTAGAGTAGACAATTAACTGAGATGAGTTTTATGTGAGAAAGATGGAATAAAATAGTAATAGTAACTAGTTGAGAAAAAAAGGGTGAGCTAGTCATTTATAACATAGATATAGACACTGTTTTAATGGTAATACAAAAAAAAAAAAATATAATGCTCTTTAGGATAATTTTGATCTTTCCTTTGTCTTTTTTTAAAATTTTTTCTTTAAAATATAGTCAAAACCATCTTGACTTTTTAGTTATTTTAATACCCATAAAAATTGATCAAAGGGTTCTTTTTGTTTTTTTTTTAAAAGAAAAATTGAGGGGTATTACTTAGGACATAGTTAGAAGGAGGGGGGAATTTGTCCTTAACTCTATAGTTAATTTTGGAAAATTTATTATTACGTGCATCAATATAAAAGAAATAATCAAAATTTATTATTTGAATTGGAAAATTGATAAAGGCAGAATGGTATTTTTACTGGCGGTGTTTTTTTGGCAGAGTCCAAAAATAAAAAAGAAAATAAAAGAAACCTTCCTTATATTGTCTACAGCTTGCACCATCCATACGGAAAATTCACGAGGCAGATCCCAATGGTGCGTGAATCTTCCTGTTTCGATTTTTCTTAATCTTCTGAAATTGTCTAGTTCTTCGATCTCGTACTGTAATTGCACCTGAACTTATGCAATTTGTATCTTCCTGCCGTCCTACTCCTGCTAAATGTCCGAGCTAGGGCTCTTTTTCCTTCGTTTTATTTGGGTCGTTTTTAATCACAATAGTTTCTTGCTTCGGATCGGGCTGTTGATGATCCTTAAATAATTGGAAGTTATATATATTTTTTTAAATGCTTGTTTTCATTCTTTTGTTTTCCCGACCAATCGCTCCTGTGTTATGTGTGCTTGCCCAAACTCTGTGGTTTTCTGAGGAAAAATTGTAGTTTTGATGAATTTATTGGTACATAACAAAGGTTTTGTGTGCTGAAGATTTTGTGTTTGCATCCTAGAGTATACAGTGTGGCTGGGATACATGTATGGTCCTCGTGTTTAGTCCTTAATTTTGGAAATGTGTTGTATTCAGTTGTTTTGGTATTTTCCATTCTGGTAAATTTGTAGCCTTGAAAAATTACAATCAAGTATGGGGGAGGTCTGGTTAGCTTTACGAGTCTGTTGTTTGCTGTTAAATTAGATGGAACTCTGAAAATTTGCAATTTTGACTGTTGATCACTCCTTTTTGAAGCTTTTGGAATAAGTTTGATCCCCCGCCCCCGTTTGGGTTATATTTTGCTCAATTAGGGATATTGTTATACTATGTAGTGGGAATATTGAGATGTAATTTGTTGTGGCACATTCCAACATGTGTTTTGCTCCCTCTTCTATTGTTACTATAGTATTTTTTTTAATTTTTTATTTTATTTTCTATTTACTACTGACGGTTTATCACGGTGTTGAACCATCGGTTAACCGGTGGTTCCTGGTTTTCTAAATACTAGAACTATCATTGAACCTTCATTCTGACCGTCACTTGAGGAACCGTAACCACCGCTTCGGTTTCGGTTGAAATCGAAACCGTGGACATCTTTGCTTCCAGGAGAAAATAAGCCTACATTAATTAAATTTCTTGCGAAGAAGCTTTGCATTTGGTATTCTTGTGTGATGCAGCAAAACCCTTGGTGTGATGCGTAGGATTCCTGCGGTGTGATGTCAAACGACCCTAAGAGTGGTTCTTAGGTTTTGTTCCTGTTTCCCTGTGATTTCTAATTTGTTTTCATACATAGTTCTTTTAATGGTTTTGTTGTGTTTTACTCCATTAATCAGCATAAGGTCTGATTTCTTAACTACCACGTTGGTGCTACGTCATTACTTCACTTTGGTATTCTTATATATGTATTTTATTAACCTGCCCTTGGTTTTGTTCTATGCTTGTGTAACATATTTCTTGATGTGACCTATTTTGAAAACTTGCCAGATTCATTTTTTTTAAGTACTTAAATGTGTTGTAGGCAAGTCGAGGAGTGTCGAGGAAAGATAAGCCCAAGGGAAGACACCATGGCTTAACACAACAAAAGAGACAGGAGATAAGAGAGGCCTTCGAATTGTTTGATACTGACAACTCCGGTATTGAAAATCATGTTGCAAGAGTTTCTTTCCTGATTTCTCCCTAGACCCTGGATGGTGGATGGTTATGATATTTCTAATGTTTTGTGTAGGCACTATTGATGCTAAGGAACTGAATGTTGCAATGAGGTATGTACTTGAGCATTTCCTTATTCTCGAAGATTTGTATTCTGTATTCTGATGCATGGTTGTGAATCTAACATGCGTATTTTGCAGGGCTCTTGGTTTTGAAGCAACAGAAGAGGTGATTTGTCAATACTAATATAACTTTGGTGCATTTTAATTTTTTTTTAATATAATCTCTATTTGGAAAATCATTCTTATTTCATGTTAAAGTGTGATTTATTCCTTGTTCATGGTTTTAACAGAGGAATTGTTGAGTTTACAAACTTTTACTCCCTTTACATGGTATCCTAAATTATAAAGTGATGACATTGTTCATTGTCGCTGTTTGTAAATCAAATTTGTTTATGTGTGTATCTTCCACTTTCTGTCCTTTACATTTATATGCTTTCCCACTTCCTTGGTTGAAGCCAAGTCCTTAAAATAAATTCATATTTCATTGTGACCTTCACTGGAAACAAATCAGAGATGAATTTTTCTGGAATTTTGTGCTTATTTATAGAATGTGAATGTATTGACTTCATGAGTTGCTTCATCAGATTGTTATGAGCTACAAATAAGCTTCATCAATTAGCTTCTTGTTACTGTTTTCATAGCATCGAACTCTTAGGAAAACATGCTATTTGTTAGCATCAAACTTGCTCGTTATGAGTTGTTTGAACATTATAACTGGTTAATGGATAACACATGTCAGTCTCTCTCTTTAGTTGGAGGAGGTCCATGTAGTTCAAAGCACATTGCTAAACATTAGTTTTGCTATTTCAGATGGTATTTCAGATTGACGTTAAATCTATGCTATTGAGAAAGATGATTAGGACATGAAGTAACTGCTGATTCGCATTTTGTAGTAATTCAACTTCTTGCTCCTTTAGACAATCTTAGTGTGAGTTTTATAGTTTGTGTTTGGGAGAACTTTTTAGGGAAGATTCCTATCAGGGGTATTGTAGAGTTCACAATTCTTTATTGGGCTATCTATCTATGAAAATTCCTTTTAAGGCGTACTATGACATGGATGATATTCTTAATTAAAGGAAGGTTAAAATGGTGATGAAATATCATCCATGTCATCGTATGCCCTTGAAGGAATTTTTTAAAGATAGATAACCCAATAAAGAATTATGAATTCTACAATACCCCTAACAAACTTTTTATTAGTTCTCTATAAAAAAGTGCTTCATATGCAGAGTGATTGCTCCGAGTGGATTCAGCAACACAGGTTGACTGTTACATACAGTTAACCAAAGTTGGTTTCTACATCTCGGTTGGCTTTACTCCAATAGCCAACTTCATTGACCAGGTCGAACAATGTGGTGTATTGAATTTGAACCTACTAATATTTCTCAAACTTTCATATCTGAAACACCTAGTGTGAACGACCGATCCAATCCTCTTGTTAGTTTTCGGCTTATTCTTTTAAAACGTCATTCAACAGCAAAATCAGATTAGTGTCTATATTGGTGTTTAAAAGGCTGGGTGACTGTTGTGGCATAATGATGTAGCATCAGCTTACATAGTCTTTTTCAATCTGTTTGTTGAAGAGATTACAACAGTTAAAAAAAAAGAATAAAGAAAAGAAGAGCTTGTAATTTATTATACACCTCTTTTTGTTGATAAATCCTGAATGGAGCTTTGTCACAATTTAAATCTTTGATTTGATGGGAGCCAGGGGAATAAATGTTCTGTGGAGTGTCCATACCTGGCATTGACATTTTTGTTTGTTTTAGTGATTATGATTTCTGGGTTAGGATTCAAATGTGTTGTTGCATTTATGACTCAATTGTTATTTTATGCTTTTGTACTTTTGTTTTTTTCCCCCAGGAAATAAATAGAATGATTGCAGAAGTTGACAAAGATGGCAGTGGTGCCATAGACTTTGATGAATTTGTGCATATGATGACTGCTAAGATTGGAGAAAGGGACAGCAAAGAGGAACTTATGAAAGCATTTCAAATTATTGACCAAGATAAAAATGTGCTCTTCTTCACCACGTGTCTTCTGTGACTTATTCTCCTCTTGAAATGCTGATTCTTGCGATTGTTAATTGCAGGGAAAAATTTCCATGGCAGACATCCAACGCATCGCGCGTGATTTAGGTGAAAACTTCTCTGAAAGAGAAATTCAGGAAATGGTTGAGGAAGCAGATAGAGATCGTAAGTTTCTCATTTGTCTATTTGCTTTCAGCAGTTTTAATGAGTTTGGTGTACAAGAATGATTATTTATTCTTGAAGCTTATTGCAGTCATATGACAAATCCTTGGATTGTATCCTAAACTTATAATCTAGGAGGCATTGTTAACCTGAATGTGTCATTTAATCTACCATCAGCGCAAAACAAAACTTCTTTCTTGAATACTGGATGCATGGAAATTACAACTTGACTTTGACTTCTAGGTCATGCCTTGTATTCTATTGTTATTATATTGGTTTCATTATAATGATTGAAGGAATGAAACAGTACTGACTAGTAGAATTGTTTACTTCATTTTCTTCCATCAGTTTGGTTTGGTTTCTTTATTGGTTTATATTGTTTGAAAGAATGACAAAATCAAGTACACAGTTTTGAGGGGCTTTTTTCCTTTTATTTTTTTTTGGTTCATATTCATTTTTTTCCCCCACTTATTGTAATTGGAACTGATCAGATGATGGAGAAGTTAGTGCTGAAGAGTTCATGAGGATGATGAGAAGAACCTCTTACGGCTACTGAGCAACATTCCTTTGGAGTGTTTCATGAGTGGTTTGTTTACTGTTCTTTTTATTGTACATTATAATCACTCAAACTACTGAGTTTTTCGGAGTGGATGATATGGCCTGTACTTTAATCGCATATATGAGTTAGAAATTTCGCCTTCTGCTGCTTAAACCAATTTATTTTATTTTATTTTCTTCTAGGCTTTTTGGCCCAACTACATTATTCAGTTGCAAGATATTTTGGAACTTGCACAAGAAACTGCTGTATATTCCTGAGATTGTTCTTCTTTCTTAATGATTCTATTTTCAAAATATTTCCGAAAGATGTTGAGATCAACTTCCCGAGTGCCCTAAGAACCTATTATAATGTCACAAGGAGGATCACAAATGCTAGTTTACGCTATGTGAAGTTTAGAAATAAATTCCTGTCTCATATAGATCAGTGTATAGTTTCATAGGTGATTGAGTAGACAGTTGAAGCAAATCACACCAAAAGTTGAAAAATCGTAAAATGCGTTACAGATTGTGTCTACGCAGACACCAAAATGTGTCTCAGACCTCACACATGCAAACAAACTAATTGGGGGGCCCCAAGATCCTTCATTCAAATCCAACAATTGTGTGGGTTGCCCGTTTGATTGTTTCTGAATTTTATTGGAATGAACTCAAAGGAGCACTTCATGAAGAACTTTTATTTTTTATTTTTTCGGATGCAGAACTAATCTTCGCAATTTCCTGAAAAATCGTTATTTCTTCCCCTGCAACTTAGGAAGTGAGGTGAAAAAGTGCTTGGAGATTGTAAGGGCCTGTAATGGTAGGAGGTCCGTTCCACATTGCCTGGGCTGAAATTTGATTGGCTGCTTCAGTAGGATGAATAGAATCCCAAAACAAGTATTCTTGTGGATCACTGCATAGTTCATATTCTTTCGGTTCTCTTTTTCCTCCACAACTAAAAAGCCCTCTGAATGGACCAGTTCCACAACATCCACTCTTCACTTCTTTTAAACCTAGTACGTCACAGTTAAAATGACTAAAAAGTTAAAAAAAAATAAAGTGGGAAAGAGCAATTTGAGTTAAAAAAAAAAAGAAAAAAGGAGTAGCTAGCAAGCTATACAACATAATTACAAACATATTCCTTAGTCACAAAAAAAAGTACGGTAGTAAACTATAATGTCACTTTCCTAATCTAAAGTAATCTTGATCTTGGATAGCTAATATTGTAACTCTCCTATAATCAGGAGTAGTTATGATCCGAATCTTTGTTGAACTACTTTAGTTTTGTCAATATCTTCTTACTTGCTCCTTTCACCATGTTTTAACATATCATTTTTAATAAGTAAGATGGTATGTTTTGGAAGACGGTTAAAATGGAACTGATAACATCATACTATAGTATATTGACTCTTCAAAAATAATGACACTTTACAAACTTAAAATTCCAAAGAAAGAAGGAAAAAGTTTAGTTCTTCAGGCATAAAACAACACCCTCATTCTAATAAAAAAAAGCTCAAATACGTAAAAACAAATTTTAGTAGAAGTAACAAATAATATAGTAATTTCTCTGTCCCAAAAAAATAGTCCGCATTACAATTTAGAATTCTATTATTTTTAGTACACATGGTGTATTATATGCATTGAATGGTAGGTTTTTCTTTTAATTTTTTTTTTCTGAAAACAAAAATAAGTTACCATATTTTGTTGGATCCGATTCTGCATCCAATACAGCGGAGAAAGAATCAAAGAGTGAATATCGAAAGCCTTTGAGCTGCCCTTGCAGTTGCAGGAGTATCGCGGCAAGCCTGGAATTGTGGCTCACCGCCGCAGCATTGGCCCGAGGGTCGCAGCTTCCGTCTCCACCACCGGCCACGTTTTGTGCTCTGACGATCGGTAAACACCCCAACGGCCCTAAGTTTAGAATTCCGAATTTTCGTCCACCTTTGTTGTATAATTCCTGTTAATATATAGTAGTTTCATACATGCCAAAATAAAATTATTTTAGATTAGAACTACTAGTTCGTGAATTTGAAACTTGTGAAAATAACAATGTAACGAGTTATGTACTCGATTGGATAAACTATTTCCTTACCAAAAAAAAAAAAAAAAGACTTCAAAGGAACTAAGAAATGTTGCAAATTAAATTACCTCAAGAGCAGTAGTAATGTTGCCAATCACCATAGAAATGTATTGGTCCGGAGAAAATGATGCAAATAAGGTTGAAGGGCTTAAGTAGTCATTACTTCCAATGCTTAATAAAATTACAGCATTTGCTAACACTTGGTCTCTTTCAGTTTCTCCTAGTTTTGCCTTCAAGTGGTTCCTAACTTTTTTGAAATTCTTCAATTGCTTGTGAAGATCAATCACCTGTAAATTTTGTGACAAGAGAATGATCATCAACTTATTTTATTAGTTTTATTTGATTTTGTTGATCAAATCACCTGATTTCTATTTTTTTTCTCCCTCTACTACTATATGAATTTATTTCTCCTCGTTGTAACATCAACGAAAAGTTTATTCACGGTAACCATTATTTTCATATCTAAAGGTTTGGACCAATAACCAAACTATTCAGTCAAAGAATACCATATATAGCCGTTCTCATTATTTAAATACCCGAGTATCCTTTTCTTCGAACGATGAAATAGTTTTCTAGTACTTTTGTCTCAAAATGATTATCCGGTTTATATTTTTATTTTTAGTACAATTTCAACTAAAAATGAAAATCTGAATAGGACAATCATTCTGCGACGGAAGTAGTACGAGATACCAATACTGAACTTGACTGATTCAGCAGCAAATTAAATAGAGTTTCTTCCTCTCAGTATTGTGATATTTTTTTTTTATTAATAATGAAAAGGTAATGAAACCAATAACACATACCAATCCAGAATTAGTTTCTGAAAGGGCACCAGCACCAGCAGATGCAAAATTGTAGCCATAAGCCACCTGATGATGATGATGATGATGGTGATGATGATGATGATGATGATGATGATGATGATGATGATGATGGGGTTCCAAGAATGGCGGAATTAAAGGCAAGTTGGCAAATTCAGCTGCCAAAAATTTCAATGAACATATGAATTTATTCGTAAATTTTTATAGGTGTCCAAAATGAAGATTTAATTTTTATTTTACTTTAAGGAAACAAAGGGGATGAAAAGAACAAAAACTCTTACCAATAAAATCAGGAATGGTGCGGCCATTACAAAATCTCCCAGTTGGATGTTTGAAGAAAGTTTCACCGTAAGGAAGAAAATTGGCCTGAAAATGAGTGGTTGTGTTAATGTAATTGTTGTTTCCTGGATCGAACAAAGAATCACCAAACACGATAAGGGTTGCATGATTTCTTGTTGTTTCTTGATGAAGTTGACGGATACAATCAGAAGGGATAGCAAGAGATGAAATGAACACAACAATTGTCAAACAATAAAGTTGCGGCTTATTGAATGAATATTTTGCCATGATAATAATATTGATCACTAGATTTAGAGACAGAGTCACCAATCTTGTTTCTTCTCTCATGCAATATCCGCTAAATTTATAGATGGCAAAATCATTAATTTAAAGAGTTTTAAATCTTGCTAAGGAACACTAGTCAATTTAATGTTTTTTTTTTCCCAACACGCTAGGTAATAAGGTGTTTTGGGCGGACACACATATATCATGTTCAAATTAATTCTCATTCGACCTAAATAGTCTCTTTGTGCAATAACAGACTAGAATTTTGCGATTTTGGAAGCAAAGTAAAGGGAAGAAAAATATGCGGGAGCAAATATATGGAAAAGTTTTTGTTTACACTATGTTTCCAAACCAATTCTTAATAAAAAAAATTTCCCAGAAACAACCACTCCTACTGATCTCCTAGTTGTGTCATTGCTTTATAGGGTAAAAAGTGTCACATAATAGTTTTTTTTTCTTGTGTTTTCAATTGGCGGAGTACAGATGTCACAATTTCATTACCATCAATCAGTTTTAGTAGTTAATTCAAAGTTTTAGTATGTATTTTATTTGGTCTATCCGAGTAGTTTGCTTTCTTGGTTATAAATTAGGGTTTTCAGCTGGATGGGATTTTTTTGGTATATACTATGAAGAAAGTGAACCACCCTCGCACCTATCTCATAAGACAAATGTATTTGGTTAAATTTTGGATTAAAATACGCCAATCCTTTACCGACGCAATAAATTAGTTGAAGTACTACGTAGATTGAAGAAGTTTTGATAATCGACTAACTAAATTAAAGCCGCCACTAGACAAAAGTAATTAAGTTACGTTTTGGGGGAATGGAATATGCAGCTTAGCAAATGTGCATTTTACATCATTTCCTTACCAAAGTAGAGTTCAATCAAAACTTTTCCTTGATGATTACAACGGTAATCTCTTGTTAAATTCTTCCAAAAGTTTAATATGTAATTTTGTTGTTTTTACTGAATCACGATGTGTCATTCCAAATGCAAAAAAGTTATCTTTTACTGGAAGTTTTTGATACACAAATTAGCGGCCCTTAGTAATTAACGTAACTTATTTTCGTCTGGAGGAGGCTTTTTTTTTTTTTTGGGGAAAATTTTGATTAAGGGCATGAGAAATATTATATTTATTAAAAAGGGTGTCATAATTATCTTTATATTTTTAACTTTTCGAAAGACTATATTATCCTTCACCACATTTTTTTCCTATTCTTTCTGTTTTCATCCCTTTTATTGAATCTCTCATTTTTTTCCGAACGTATTCATGCTTATCTTTATATTCTCTCATTTTTCTTGAATCTCTCATGTTCTTGCTTCCATGGCAGTAACGGTGGGCATGAACCCCAAATTTTCAATGAAGAATCCTTCATGTATGGTCAGGTTCTTTTCTTTCTGTTACCTAAAAACCTTTAGAATCAACCACAAAAAAAATCACCACCAAAGGGAATTACGTAGGCAATGATGCCCTTGTAATTGAGATATTAGCTTAGGTGATGAGAATCATGTAGCCTTTCATGGTATTTTTCTAGTGAGGGGAACGAGCTAGTCCTTCATTTTAGTTTTGGAATGCCAAGTTTACTTTGCAGGCCAATCAAGGAAGAAAGGGTGGATCTTGACTACCTATGATAGAGAGTTGGTTCAAGAGAGCTATGATCAAGGTGATGAGAATGTCATTAACTTTGGGGTTCAAACCAAAGGAGATGATTCACTCATGGAAATAAGTGCTCAAGAGTATCAAATGAGTTTGACTCTAGGTGCTCCATGAAGATTATTGATCAAGCTAGTGAGAAGAGTCATTTAGGTTCTTGAATGGACGGCCTATTTGATCGAAGTGTTCAAGATTGAGTCCATTGCTACACAATTGGATAGGTTGCAAACTATCTCAGTTGTTTCAAGTGTTTTTCCAATCTTTTGGAGTCAATAAACAGAATTCTACAAGTTTTGGAGTAAATTGTAGTTTTCGGGGCGCAAGACCAATATTTCACTTTTGGAAGGGCATTCAAGACATTTTACTTCAAAAATTTGGAGCTGATTTTCGAGATTTAGAGGTTGTCTAAGTCTAGGAGTTATTTTCAAATTTTTATCTAGTTAGATAAGCCATGTAGGCTGAATAAAGCTAGAGTGTTTTGATTAGGAGTCTTAGATTCCTTCTAGATATTATCCTGCTTGAGGATAAGTCATTTAGATAAGGTTTCCTAGATTTTAGACAAAGTCAAAGAGATCAAATACTCTTCTACTTCTACTCCTTGTGAGATAAGATTAGAGAGTCCTAATTGATCTTCTTTTCTTGGTGCTGGCCGAAAATCTTAGCCTATAAATAGGGGAGATGGCCGAAATTTTTAAGCACCCTTGAGTGGTCATTTTTGTTGTCTCTTTTGAGAGTTTTTCCTGTGAGGAATTTTTGTTAAATGGAGTGTCCATTTTTCGTGTCAAGTATGATTTAACCAAGAGGGTTTTCATCTTGTCTTGGATCTTTTGATCTTGCAGAAACCGTTCTTTTTCAAGTATACTTCTTGATAGAATTGTTTTAAAACAAAACTTCTTATTTTCATACTACTTCTAGTAGTTCAATTGATGAGCCTTTCTTTTGGCTTGGTGTTCGAATTCATGATGTGTGTGTTCATGAGTTCCATTGTGGGGTTTGTCATACTTTTGTTGGATGAATTGTGCTTTGGTATAAGTATTTTGAGATAGTGTATGTGTTGCATATCTTTGTTGGTTATGGAGATTACTAATCAATAGTATTCCTTCATAGTTGAGCATTGTTTGCTCCTGCCTTTGTTGAGTCTCTTGAATGATGACTGATCGAGTATATTGAATGGTGTCCTTGCTATTCTTAGTGTGGGTTATTGTTTAATTCGAATCTTTCATGGATAATGTGTTCTTTGCTTGGTTTGAGTTAAGAGATAGAAATCACTTAGATAAACGATCGTCTTACTGTGGTTTTCTGCACTCTTTTGAGTTTCACGGGATAGACAAATTATCTTCGTACTTTCTTGTTTGATGGTTGCATTAACGAAATTTGCTTCATCTACGAGATTACTATCACTAGGTAAAGAAGATTTTTCAACCGTAATTGTATACTCAACGGTGTGATCTCAAACTGCATGTCTTGAGAAATCAATCAATTAATTAACTAACCTATAATGAACTTATTCCAAACACGTACTGTTTTGAAGTATCTTCCCAAATCCAATTAGCTCTTTGAAGGCGTCATTAAATTTTCTCTCTTTTATGAGTTTTTGCTTGCTTTCTCTTGAAATGGACAATCACAATCTTTAAATGGATCACCTATTATGTATAAGTTTTTCAAAAGGTTGTAGGTGTGGAGAAGATTTTTGGAAGAATGAAGAAACTGATCATAGATCTAAAGGGATCAAATAAAATTACGCGTACGGGATAAACACAAAATCAAATTACAGAGAATGTGGTCTAGCATGAACGATTGATATTTTACCCCTGTGTATAACAGATGAGATACCATCATAAGTAATCGATTAATTAATTAGTTATGGAAAAAGTAATGCCGCGGAAGAGAATAGGAGAAGGAGATAAACTTACAGGATTTGTACCTAGAAACGAGGGATAATGTAGTCTTTACAGCAGAATTAACTGTAATACAAGCTCTCTAAAATTTTTCCTCTCCCATCTCACTAGCCCCACCGGAAACTTCCTCCTCCCCCAACCACGTTTACGGTGGTTGGGGGAGTCCCTTTCTTTAATTTTAATCTTTTTCTGTCTTTTATTTCCCCTCTTGTTTCATACCGACCTCCTGGCCTCCAGGTCACTCCAAACACGGCCACCGTTTGTCCGCCCCCCGCAACCGAAATCGGACTCCAGCCACAGATCTCCACCTGCTCAATCGCCGGCCGCCGCTTGGAAAAGCTCGGCCTTCATCGAACGGCCACTCACCAGTGTTGACTGGTGCAGATCGAGTGTTACGCTCAGATCTGATCAAATCTGCCGGCCAGATGAAGTGTTAGATGCAGACCATGGAGAAGATGCCGACGCTACACCCCAGGGATGCATCGTCCGGCAAGCTGCAAAATCCAAGAACAGAGCCGATGCCGGAAATCACCAGTGTTGACTGGTGCAGATCGGAGTCTCGTGCTCAGATTTGAATTGGTCGGCATCCACTCCTTGCTGTCTAAAGCCCAACCCACGCCGGCGGACTCTGCCGTCCGACGCACAGTCAAGCCTTGGCGACAATACGACGTGCGGCCCTTCCCTCAGCCCTCCCCATTCTGTTCTCTCGGCCAGAGGAGACGACGATGATGGTGGTCACGACTGTGGACGACAAGCCGGCAATCAAACCGGTAATGAACCGGACTGCCGGTTCTTAATTAATGGTGAACCAATTCAACTCGGTTCACTGGTCTGGTTTCCAAACAAACCACTTTGGTTTATACGGTCAATTGTATGTTATGGTTCTGGTTCAGATTTGGTTTTATTTATTTTAGGGACTCTTTTAGGAATTAAATTTTCCTGTATATCACTCACAGATTTAGATTCTCTATATACCCACTAAACGCAGCAGTTTAGATCTGTGATCCGAAAGAAGCGAATCACGATGACGGGAATTTATCTTTTTTGATTTACTAGATAAATAATTCTGATGACTCTGGAACCGACATTAGAATTAATTTAGTATAGGTCCAATTTGGTCTCTTTTGAAAATATCAGTATATTTACTGATATTTAAATCTCCGTATTTTGACGGCCTCTTGTACAGGGTAAGTCTTAAGCGCTGCTCTGAAATTATTTTCTGATATTAATAAAAATCCCAGGTACTGACCTGGTTTAATAAAAAAAAAAGGTAGTCTTTTACTAACTTAAAGTTATTTAATATTAGCATTAATGAATTAATAAATGGATGCCTTTCATAATAAATTTGATCTTTTAATGAACTTAACAGAAAATTTCCCCTTTTTTTTTAGACATTTTATAGAGGAGGCTTTAGTTAGTCAATTATTTAAAAAATAGCATCTGTAAATGATTAGCGCAGTTTAATTTAGGGCTGTCAACTCAGACAGGTTCGGTCGGCTCGATATCGGTTCTGGTTCATCAGATTTTTCCTATTAATAGACTAGTCTGAAACCGAACCGAAAAATATGTAACACCAAACCGAACCGATAGAATAAATTTTCGGATTAATCGGTTCGGGTGTCATTCACCCGCACAACACAGTCTTCATAGAACAATTTGGACACTTTTTTTTCCCAAAAAATACAGAAAGAAGAAGATGAATTCTCTCATAATAATACAGATCTAAACTTAAATAATTACATTTCATGAAATTTAAATACACATTCTTTCAAAAAAAAATAAAAATAAAGAAATAGGTGCAAAGAAACTTTTCATCCCTTGAAATCGACTCTCGATTCGGGCGGATATTATCTTCCATTCTATAAATAAGATTCACTTTTACAAATAAGATTCAAGTTTAATTTGAGAATGAAGAGATATATAGGATAAAGAAAGAAGGAAAAGAAAACTCTTATCCGTTGACAGTCACTGAAATATTAAAATTGGTGCTGAAATCTGATTTGAAATTGTATTTTTGAAAAAACCATGAGAATAAAAAAGAGGAGTATTTGGTCTGAGAAAGAGAGAGAGAAAAAAGAGGGAGGAGCCATGATTGATGCGGTGGGCATCGCACGGCGGCTATAGAGGGGGACTTGGATGAGAGAATTGAGGGAGGAGAGCGAAAAAAGAAAGAGGAGCCAAGTTGGTGCGGTGAGGGGTGGGCGGCGCTACAAGAGGAGTTGGACGAGAGAATTGAGGGAGGCAGGGGATGTTTTTATTTTGAGTTTTGACTAGGGAACGACAAAAAGAAATCCCACCAACAAAATAAACAAACCCTAGTAATAAACATATTATTACTATTATCTACAAAATTATTAAAAAAAAAAGGTGTAGTTCAAATTTTCGGGCGGTCCCCGTATAATGGTCCCGCCCGCACCCAGACCGAGTTAACACTCGGTTGATCGGGTGAACCCGCATAAACCTAAATTCACCCAATTAATCGAATTGTTTCACCCAAAGTTAGTTTGGTTCGGACGGGTTATCGGGTTCACCCGACTGACTAACTGACACCCCTAGTTTAATCCGAAATTTAACTAAATACATTTGACTTATGGGATTTGTGAGTCACTTTGTTCATAGAATATACCAAAAAAAACCCTCGCACGCATCCAGCTGAAAACCTTAGTTTATGACCAAGAAGGCAAATCCACCAAACAAATTAAAAAAAAGCATACAAAAAGCTTTGAATCAACTACTAAAAACCATTGGTGTTAAAAAAATCGTAACACTTGTATGTACGTACTCCACATAAACAAGAGAAAAAAGAAATTATCACGCGATATTTGCAACTTGTAGAGATTATTCGGGTTGAGTGAGAATCACTTTGAACATGGTATATATGTACCTGCTCAAAAAGTCAAAACACCTTAAACAGTATATTTTAAAAAAGACTTCGAATTGACTTGCCTTCCTCAGTAAGACTTAAGATTCTAAAAATTAATGATTTTGGCCTCAACAAATTTATAAGCGGCTATTGTGTGAGAAGAATAAACAACATTGTTAACTTTCTTTCTCTCTCCCTCTCCCCAAAGTCAGTGATGCGTATTATTATCATGGCAAAATATTCATTCAATAAGCAACAACTTTGTTGTTTGACCTTTTTTGTGCTCATTTCAACTGTTGCAATCCCTTCTGGTTGCATTCGTCAACTTCATCAAGAAACAATTACAAATCATGCCATCCTTATCGTGTTTGGGGAATCTTTGTTCGATCCAGGAAACAACAATTACATTAACACGAGCACAAATTTTCAGGCCAATTTTCCTCCATACGGTGAAACTTTCTTCAAATATCCAACTGGGAGATATACTAATGGCCGCACCATCCCGGACTTTATTGGTAAGAGTTTTAGTTCCTAGTTTCTTTTTCTCTATTTTGAGCTTTCAATTTATAATTATTTTTGGATTGCATCCGCCGAATATTCGAAACATGGACAGATAGTTTTATCAGTGTAGCACAAAAAAAAAATAAAAATCTTGTTACTTAAAATAATGGTCAGTTCATTTTTTTAGGCTGATCGTTGATTGATGTATTTATTAAAATTTTGGCAGCTGAATTTGCAAATTTGCCTTTAATTCCGCCATTCTTGGAACCCCATCATCATCATCACCACCATCATGTGGCTTATGGCTACAATTTTGCATCTTCTGGTGCAGGTGCCCTTTCAGAAACTAATTCTGGATTGGTATGTATTCTTGGTTTCGTTACCTTTCCATTATTAAAGGGGGGGAAAAAAATCAAATGTCACAATAATGAGAGGTAGAAAATCTATTTAATTTGCTGCTGAATTAGTCAAGTTCAACTAATTGGTATCCCTTGCAAAAGTATTTCACCGTTTGAAGTGAATGTAATGCGTTATTTAAACAATGAGAATGATGCTTGTTTGGACGTTATCTTACATTTTATTTTGCCACTTAAAAGTGAAAAGTGTTTCAAGTTGAAAATTAAATGGGAAATGAAAATGTTGTTTGGATGGTATTTTGAGCAAAAAGTTATCTGAATGTTAGTTTTGAAAAAAATATTTTGAACTACATTTTGAAAATATCAAGTACGAGTCATCACTAAACAATTAAATACTGTCAATTATAGTCACTGCAAAAAAGAACTTTTCCAAAAACAATCACTCAACAATGAAATCCTGCCAAATTTGTCGCTGAACTATTTGTAGTTCTAAAATAGTTATTACACTAACAAAAAGTATTTCAAGTTGGAATTTAAAATGTCAATCAGAAAGTTGTTTGGATGATGTTTTTTTTTTCTATTGGGTTTTGTATTTAAGAGGTAAAATGAGTTAAAATATAAAATGAGTGCCGGTAAGTACTCCTTCCACCGACTAGTTTGGTTAAGGGTCCAAATCAATAGTAGATATGAAAATAACGGTATCTGCAAATAAATATCTACACCACCATTAAGTTGAAAAACTATAAAGTTTTTTCATGATATTATATATGAGTAGTGAAACAAAAAAAAAAAATATATACATATATAAAGAAATAATTAAGGTGATTAATTTGATCAATTCATAATCAAACAAAAGTGGTAAAATAACTTAATGATCTTCCTTGTCACAAAATTTACAGGTGATTGATCTTCACAAGCAACTGAAGTATTTTAAAAAAGTTAGGAACCATTTGAAGGCAAAACTAGGTGAAAGAGAAAGTGACAAAGTGTTAGCAAATGCTGTATTTTTATTAAGCATTGGTGGTAATGACTACTTGAGGCCTTCACCGTTATTTGCATCATTTCCTCCCGACCAATACGTTTCTATGGTGATTGGCAATATTACTTCTGCTCTTCAGGTAATTTAATTTGTAACATTTTCTTTGTTCCTTTGAAGAATCCTTCTTTATTTTTTTTTCCCCAAGAAAATCGTTTATCCAAGCTAATATGTTTCTCTCTCTCTTTTTTTTTATTTATTTTTTTTAATTACACCGGCCAAGGTTCAAATACACGAACTCGTAATTACAATCTTACATAACTTCTATTTTGGCAATGAATGAAATTACTATCAACAGGAAATATACCACAACGGTGGACGAAAATTCGGAATTCTGAATATATGGCCGTTGGGATGCTTACCGATCGCCCGAGCACAAAATGTGGCCAGCGGTGGAGACGGAAGCTGCGATCCTCGGGCCAATGCTGTGACGGTGAGCCACAATTCCCTGCTTGCCGCAACACTCCGGCAACTGCAATGGCAGCTCAAAGGCTTTCAATATTCACTCTTTGATGTTTTTTCCGTTGCATTGGATGCAGAATCGAATCCAACCAAATATGGTAATTTATTACTATTATTTATGTTTAAATTCACCGTTTTGTATACATATATGACTCCATCTGTCCTAAAACATTCATCCACATTGTAAATTGTGTATTGCATACTAAACAAAAAATAATTTACAAATTGAAACGTGGACTTTCTTTTTGTGACTGAGGGAATACTATATTATTATTTATTACTACCAATAACATTGGTTTTTCATGTATTTGAACTTTATTGTTTAGAATGAGGGTGGTGTTTTATGGATGAAAAACTGTAAAAGCCTTTCCTTCTTACTTTGGATTTCAATTAGTTTATAAAAGTATCATTATTTTTTATGAGTCAACTTACTAATATGATGAAGGTAAAAATATAATTATCCCTTCCATTTTAACTTTCTGCGTTAACATTTTTTTAAACTTAATAAAATGATATGTTAAAACGGGACGAAAGGAGCAAGCAGAGGAGAGTTACATTATACTCTATGGGTGGTACTAGCTTCTTTTTATTTTTTTATTTTTATAAATAAATCATGCTTATACATAATTAAAGAAGTTCAACAAAGATTAGGATCATCATTACTCGTGACTAGAGAAGTTAAAAATATTAATTAGCTCTCCATCCGAGATCATGATTACTCTAGATTAGGTGAGTGACAATATTAACTCGCATTTTGTTCATTGAAAACATTGATGTTTTTTATTTTTATCATTGTCACACTAGTTTGCTAGTCAGTCCATTTTTTCCAACTCATATTACTCTTTCCCTTTTTTTATTTTTTTTTTATTTTCTTTGTCATCTTAATTGTGACATACTAGGTTTTAAGGACGCGAAGAGTGCATGTTGTGGAACTGGTCCATTCAGAGGGATCCCTAGTTGTGGAGGAAAAAGACAACCAAAGGAATATGAACTATGCAGTGATCCACAAGACTTCTTGTTTTGGGATTTTATTCATCCAACTGAAGCATCCAATCAAATTTCAGCTCAGGCATGGTGGAATGGACCCCCTAACATTACTGGCCCTTACAACCTCCAAGCCCTTTTCCACCTCACTTCCTAAGTAGCAGTAAGACGAAATAATGATTTTTCGGGAAATTAAAAAAAAAAAAGTTCTGCATCCACATAAAAGAAAAGTTAGTAATTCATGAAGTGCTGCTCGTGTCCATCCCATTAATATTCAGGAACAATAAAATTGGCAACCCACAAAATTGTTGGATTTGTATGAGTGATTATAACCAGGGTTTTCTTCTTCATTACCCATTTTAAGTGTGTGCATAAAGTGAGGTGTGCGAGACAATTTGGTGCCTCCCTCCCTAGGCACAATCTGTAACGCATTTTACGAATTTTCAAGTTCGTGTGTAATTTGCTTAAACTGTATACTCAATCTACTACGAGTGATAGCAATCCGTGACAAAACCAATCTTTAAGGAAAGATCAACTTTACTGATTCGGAAAGACAGAGATTTGTAGGCAGCGAAATTTGGAAAATTTGGATGTAACGACTCAAAAACACACGAAAAACAACTAAAGAAAAGATATTTGATCTCACGTGGATCAATTCACGAGTTCAATGGTAGAAAAACCCAAATCAAGAATGAAGAGAGCTATTTCTAACCAAGCAGAGATCCCTTGGAAAATTGTGTAGGAAAACCCAATAGATATGAGATCTATGAGCTTAAATACCAAGATTCGAAAGATCTACTGCTAAAGACACCACTATCAAGTGAACTAAATAAGATAGATAAGTCTAACAATTGTCACAACACATATGCAACAACTAAACAAAGAAGTCCTCACAAGAACTCCACGAAAGGAATAAAATCCTAACCAATTTCACTCAAGAAAATATCAATGACACAAGGTGTGTTGGACAAGAGAATTTCGGTCCTTATTTATAGAGGGGGTGGCCGAAATTTCTTCCCAAGAAGTAGAGGAAGAACACAACTCTTTACCTCTATTCCTATTTCTAAGACTCCTAGTTATCTTAAGTGATAAGATAACGAACCTAGACACTTTTACTAGTCTTAAAACATTCAAGACTTGTATGAATTAATTAAAACTCAAAATACAAAGAGATAATCTCTTAGAAAGATTCCTATGGATAGAATCTCCCTTGAGTTAAAACTCTATCATCATCTTTTTTGTAGAGTGATCTTAGCCATCCATCTTGATGTAGTTTTCATCCAACGGTTGAGTAGACATCAAAAGTTGACTCCTTATTGTAGGAAACTCGAAATAAGATAAAAGGAATCATCCCAAATATTATCCTTTAAAGAGATAAAGTCTTATCTTTCAAATAGATAAAATGTGAATGATCTCACCCCTAAACTTTAGGGATCTATTCGACCAACATGAGGAATGTGGCCTGCGGCTCTCCTTGGATTGAGGGCCGAAAAATCCTTCTCTCCAAATGGGTCAAGTCCATTTGGTGCCACTTGCAACAAATTAATAGTGTTGGACTTGTAATCTTCAAGCTTAATTTCTTCCTTAGCCCATGTAGTAGTAACTAGACTATTAATTGATTCATCCATCCTCTTGCGTCTAGCACGAGTCATTGGTCCAACAATGTTTGAGAGTGGATCACGGATATAAGATTATTCTTTAAAGCAACATCTTTAGATCCTCCACTAGCATTCACGACCTCAACTTGCTCGTCCTCTCCATTATTGGTAGCAACATGTCCCTCTCCATTAGTGTTAGTTCGATGGTCTCCATCAACGAGAATGTACAGTGATCTATTATGAAACCATGCAGTAAAATTGCTCGATGATACATAAAAGGAAACTACAAAAGAATAGCTCTATTCATTAAAACGCGAACCATTGATGTGGGGTATTTTAATTATTAACATATATGCAATTTAAGAACAAAATAATCCAATACCACTCAACTTGAATGCAAAATATAGGTTTTCATTGTAGTAGTGATAGCCGGATCATTCCACGAGAAGTTGGAGCTAAAATATTGGTTGGAGAGAAGTTAAAATTTCTTATCATTTTAAACTACTCAAGAAAGACTTTTTCAATTTGACTAATGTAGCAAATTTTACCATTTATCTCGCGTAATTAATACCAAGAAGATAGGTATGAGGAAAAAGCCAAAGCTTTCAACGTTCATGGAAAGAATGTTCCTTGGGAAAGTTACTTGGGGCTCTGCCCCCATTGATCATATCAAATCATTGGAACAATGTTCTACTGAGCGACAGATGGTAGAGGGAACACGAAATCAAAACTTAGGCGGCAGTTGAAGCATCCGAATTTGAAGGTTAAGTTACCGCCTGAACCTATTTCTAGTGTTAAAGGAAATAGGTAACACTGCCTCTTTATATAAGAGGCGGTGCCTCTCCCATATTGGATATCTTCTATATCATTTACATCTTATACACATGCACAACTACCTCTCTCTTTATTCTTTTTATTCCTTTATTGAATTAAGTATCGGAGAATCTACCCGGGAGATCCCAGAGACTCCGTTTTGCAAGTTTTAGACCGTCTCCCGTCGCCTAGGTCATCGTTGCCACCCGTCCTAAGCGCTGTGTAAATTTCAACTTCGTCAAGTGGCGTCGACTATGGGGATCGATTTGTTTTGTCTTCACAACCAAATTCTTGGAAGGAAGCTGAAATCAAGAATTTGGAAATTTAGCAAACTGACAACCGTCGACTTCCACGTCAACTTCTTTCTATCGATGATCAGATCGATGGTGACTGTCGACTTGCACGTCGAGTTACTATAGCTGACACATAAGCCGACGCAGAGGAGGATGATCAATCCAAAAGAATTCCAACCTATTTCTATAACTTGTAAATAAGCCCTTGTAATTCTCACTTATAATACTTTATTTCTTATAATTAATAATTTTGCAGATAAGCTCTTAAGTCCTTCGAAGCAGGGGGCAATCTCTGATATAGAAGTTTCAAGAGATACATCTCCTTGAAGGGGCAACCATCCCTCGAGCACCATACTACTACTCGAAATGTTCGGGAAGACGTATCTCGACTCAAATACTACTCAAATACCACCTTCTCGAAATCGAGGTAACACTTTCTCGAATGATCAATTTATCTCAAGACTGAGATATTTCTCAAACCTTTTCTAATATGGTTCTCGAATTCAAGTTTATTTACTGCTAATATCATTAGCATATTACTATTATCATATCACGATATCTTTTCAAGCATGATCAAAGAAATTCTTCAAGGTACCGACCCTTTGGGGAAAATCCTATCACCCTGCAATGAGGACAATCACATCGGGGCTGCTTTCAATGAGAAAAACATACTTGGGGTACAAACTGGAAAATACCTTATGAACAAGAAACTTGAGGGATCATCCAAACATCTTCTGCTAGAACTGATATTCGTTACATGCATCCCATTATTACATGTCATTATTATATTATACTACACCTCCATTATCCAAACATACTGGGGCCACCCTTCAAATTAGACACTGGAGACCACCCTGCATCAGAAAGGAACTAAAAGACTCGCTAGACGGATAACGGCCAAATAAGACCTACTAGATGGACACATCCACAAAACCTATAATGATAGGCACAAGACCTGCACGATAGGCAAATATAGGTTTCTCACATTCAAATAAGAGAGAGTATAGACTTCTCACCTTCAAATAAGATAATAAAGGCTTTTCACCTTCAAATAAGAGAATATAGGCGTCATCCTCCAAATTTGACATATACAGGCTTCCCCCTCCTAATCAGGAGCTCATTAACATATAGACCTTCTCGAGAAGTTTGACTCTCTTTATTCTATTCCAATATATAAAGCACAAACGGGGACGTTTTAGTTCATCATCGTCATCGCACATCTTCATCAGGACCTCATTTTTTCCCCCTCTCCTTTTCGAAAGAATATGTATAACTACTGAAAAGTGGCAAGATCATAAACCAGAAATGTAACCATGGGTATGATAGTGTTTAGGGCCACACTATTTACTCAAAAGAATTTATTTGTCAGTTTTTTTTATCCATTTAGTATATTTAATGCTTAAATTTAGTTAGTCTGAATTTTGACTTGAATTACTTACATTAAGCTTCCAGGGAAAATAAATGTGTAGTACAAAACCAAGTGAATAATTAAAAAATAGAAATTAGAAAATACAAACTTCACAGAGCACCAAATCTTATATAGGTGACACCTAAGAATAGAAAAGTTCGAGAACTAGGGCAACACCACAAAACTCGAAAAGACATCAACACTCGTAGCAATGCATATTCTTCTCATCAAGTCTCGAGAATATGGTTTGTTAGGGAAACTTGAAGAGTTGGGATTAAACTCCAGGCCTTTGGACTTAGGGTTAGGTTACTTGGAAGTTAAGTCCCCGCCTAAACCTATTCCGACTAGGGTTTAAGGAAACAGGTAATACCACCTCTATATAAAGAGGTGGTACCACTCCCATATTGGATATCTTCTACATCTCCTATACCATAAACACACACACAACTACCTCTCTATTTACACTACAAAAAAACCTGTCATTACCCACGGCTTTCAGCCTTCTGTGGGTATATCGTGGGTAATTACCCACGAAATATCCACGATTTACCCACGAAACGTTGACCAAATTCTGATCCTCCTAAAAATTAAATTTACCCACGAGGTACCCACAGTTTACCCGTAGATTTACCAATGACAAGAAAAGTCATGGGTAATTCGTGGGCAATTTTTTCCCGCCGTCAATTTTGCCACGCCTTACCCACGACAAATGGCGTGGACAATTATACACAAGCTATTTCGTGAGTAATGCGTGGGTAAACATTTCCTGCCAACAAGTTTCCATGTCTTACCCACAACTTCAGTTGTGGGCAATTATACATGGAGGTATTCATGGGTAAGTCGTGGGTAATAATCACTTTACCCACGAAGTACCCACGTTTTTTTTTTGCGGGTACAATAGTCGTGGGTAATTGCTTTTTTGTCATGGGAAAGTCGTAGATAAAATGCAAATATAAATTTACAACACTATTCTTTATTCGTGGTTTTATTATGTTGACTTTTTTAATTAAAAAATAACGTGTTTATACTAAGTTTTGTTTTTGATTTTGTAATCATCTTTTGTTGTTGTTAATTATTTGTAATATCGATGTAAGCATTTGTTATAGTCATAACGTATATGTATATGGTATCAATTGATGTGGGTAATCATTAGGTCGAGCATTTCGGAGATTCTTTTTTTCCTCATATTGTAATCATCTATTGTTGTTGAGAAGTATATATGATATCGATGTACACATTTGTTATATACGTATATGCAAATGATATATGTATGTATAAATTTGAAAGTGAAACCACCATGTTAAGAAAAGGAAATTAGGATTTGAAGTAAAACCTCAATATAGATATGAAAGTATTAAATTTAAGGTAATCATTAACCAAATTAATATCTATAATGTGTATACACGATACAATCGATCGATATATATATATATATATATATATGCGTGATATGCTTTACATGTAGTTTAATCACATGTTATTTGAAGATAAACGATACTTCATTTCAAATAAACAATTGATCAAAACCATATATAACACTATAGTATTATTAATTTTAAACTGTCACGTATATATCAATAATGTCCGTGATATTTATGATTTGATATGTAGTCGTTATATCTTATTAGTTTAATAGTTAATAAAATCTTAAAGTTGAAATCAAAGACGAATT
Organism: Oldenlandia corymbosa var. corymbosa; assembly: GCA_949775105.1. Classification (NCBI taxonomy): domain Eukaryota; kingdom Viridiplantae; phylum Streptophyta; class Magnoliopsida; order Gentianales; family Rubiaceae; genus Oldenlandia; species Oldenlandia corymbosa. The sequence continues at coordinate 8,568,031 of OX459123.1, forward strand.
ATGCAATTATTGTTATTAATATTCACTAATCACATTTTTTTTTGAAATAATTTTATTTTTGATGTTTATTTACACTAAAGTGAGACGTTATTTTTGGGATGGAAGGAGTAAATTCAACATTGTGTAAATATCATGCTATTTGGGTTAAAATTGAAATAGAGAAATTATTTATTAAGGATGTAAATAAAAAAATTTACATTCACACATGATTCAAACAAGAAAAGAAGTTAAAGGATGTCATTTTGTAAATCTAAAAGTGTCTATTTCTAATTTAATATGGGTCATTTTAAAATTTTAGCTCTTTTAGATAACTAGCGCAACCTTATTCCGCCCATGCCCGGAGTGGTGAAAATTCCCAGTATTGCGTTAATGGATTTTGTGTTGTTTGTTAAGTATTTTAATAATTATATGTGTATGTTGTTATATAGATGTCTTTTGGGGATTTTTTTAAATTAGGGAAAAATATTCAAAAAGTTTTTTATGCCCCGTATTGAAAAAAAAAGACCTCCTTAATTCGATGTTCTTAAAATTATGCCATGTATTGAAAAATACATTGCGCATCAACCATTTTGGACCGTTTGTTGAAAAAGAATATTTGAAAAAATTAATTATTTTCTGCCATATCCCTGTTTCATTCACCCAATATGGAACAAATTCAAAGTGATAGGAAAAATATTCAAAAAGTTTTTTATGCCCCGTATTGAAAAAAAAAGACCTCCTTAATTCGATGTTCTTAAAATTATGCCATGTATTGAAAAATACATTGCGCATCAACCATTTTGGACCGTTTGTTGAAAAAGAATATTTGAAAAAATTAATTATTTTCTGCCATATCCCTGTTTCATTCACCCAATATGGAACAAATTCAAAGTGATAGAAAGAAATTAGACAAAGGATGAAAAAGTAATGCATTAAAGTTGGTGGTGTTTTTAAGCACCAAGAGTGTACACTGTAATTTTTTAAAAGATGAAAATACATTTAAAGGATCTTCGACTCCCTGCCTTCTTGCTATTCTTCTGCTTAGGCTTTGAAACATGCATAGGTGAGCATATGTGCACACCTTCATCAATTCCTTCTCTCTGTTTGTTGCCTCAGGGCTGAAACAAATATTGGCAGTCTTCATAGCAGCAAAAGAAGACACAATAATCTACAAAATTGAGATTACTAAGATTACATTCCGCCTTCTTATAGTTCTACTTGCACTAAATCTAATTTTGTCAAATGAGGGCAAGAATACGTTGAATGTTTCAGTGGCAATGTTATACAAGTACTAAATTAAACCTGAGTATCTAATGTAAATGTTGGTGTTAGATTCTTCAACTGTACTAACCCAACCGTTTCATGCAGTGAAGGCTCCTCTTCGGTCCTCGGGACCACGACCTTTATGTGTCCAATCTCAAAGGGTTTTCTCCTGCAATGTGCCGAAGTTTCTGTTATTATAAACCAGAGAGCACACAAAATAGCAAAAGTAGCCTTTTTATAGAGAAAAATCCTTGGACCAATTCCTTTTTAAGGGAATGACCAACAAACTTACAGAGCAAATTAGGTTCGCTAAAAGCATGCTAAGCGCCATGAAAATGCGACATATACCGAATTCTATCAAAAATAACATTAGGTGAAGTTCCAATATTTTGGTTGCAGTCTTTTATCCAGCCGAGATGCTTTTGGCAATTAGAGATAAATTACAGCTGAGATGCTTTTGGTGATTGGAGATTGAAGAGAAATTGCCAAAGCCACATTAACATTGATATCGGCCCCAATAAAATTTCAAGAAGAAAAAAAAAAAAAAAAGGGAAGTCCCATCACAAAATTAGAACAATTTGGTAACTTGTACAACAAATTTTCTAAAAGTACCAATTTTCATTCTGAAATAGAATAGTTCCAAGAGAAATAATCAAAAACCAACAATAGTAAACATAGAGGGGAAAAGAGATCACTCGAGAATATTTACCAACTTTAAGGAGGCTTTATTGATGATTTTGGAGAGACCCAAACGGTTAACGGGCGAGGTTGGAAAGAACCAATGATAAAGATTAGTTGTGTCATATCAGCCGTTATCTTGAACAAGGCTAATGTTTCTTATGAATCATGAAAAGAAAAGACAAAGCAGAAAACCAGAAAAGAAGTAATCACACATCCTGGTCTGAAACAGAAAAGTCTAGCCAGCCCATGTGGCAGCCATTTGCATTGCCAAACAAGCAGAAATGGAAGTTCCTATGGAGCTCATCATGGGAATAATAGTTAGGCAATTTTGCACCAACACAATAGAAAATGCTCTTTCTTACTCCTTGAATTTAATTTTTACTCTTTTGTGCCCCGTATAGTGGACGAAAAACAATTTGCGGTTTGATTCAGTGAATGAATTCACCATTTTAGAACCAAATTTAGTAACAATAGAATGTTTTGAACTAAAACAACATTTTTCCCATGTTGATAACTAATAAGTATTAGTTTTCCGCCTGATATATTAAACCAATATTAATTTTCAACCCCTGTAGACTGTAGTGAACCAATAGGGACTTCACTCTTAATTTTTGTTAACTAATATATTCTCATGACAAGTACCTAATGTTGCAAATGTAAATTAATGTTGTAAGAAAGAACGATTGAAAGAAAAATTAGTTTCAAGTATAAACATCATACAAACTGCACATTCAAATTAAACAACCTCTATATGACATGATACATGTTGGATCTAATGAAAATAATAATAATAATAATAACAAAATAAAAAATATTATATACTCTCCGAGTTTCATAAGAATAGTGAATTTTATTAAATTAAATTTGTACAGCAGTAGTGTTTTTTTTTTTTTTTTGGGGGGACAGAAAGAAGATTTTGTGTATAGTTTAGCGTCAAGTGTGTGCTAGCTCATAAGAAAAGTGTGTGCTCGAAATCCAATTGGTTTTTTGCATTAAAAAACAATCCAATTGGTTCTCTCTAACATGAGCCAATAATTTGCAAAAGAATTTATGTATAGTAAGTTTCTTAATTCGAGTTGTGTTGTACTTTAGTAATTTTCTTACTAGGTCTCTTAGACTAAAAACCTTAGATGATTAAATTATGTTTGCCGAAGTTTAAATTGTGGCATGATTTGCTAACTTCCTCTAGTGTTCAATTTGAGATTCTTATAATGAGAACAATGAATAGGTATTTATGTCTGTTTTTATCTATTCCGTTATTCTTTTCGGGTAATAGTCCCCTTTGAGGCAATGACTTTGATGTAGAATGAGTGTTCCAGTTTGAGAAGCCGGAGGAAAATGAGAATTTTGGTGCTGATGAGGATAATCAAAGTCTTTAAGGGTCGAAAGGGCAAACTGATCCAGATTCGAATGCAAGTGATTCGGATGACAGTTTCATGCAGGATGACAACAACCTAGGTGATTGAAGTTCAATAAGTGATAGTCGTACTTTGTTGGTTTTGGATTAGTTTCAAAACGAGTGGATCCTTTTTTCAGTGTTATGAGGATGATTTCAATTTTTGTTGAATTGTATTATTGTTTAAAACTTTGTTGAATGGTATTTCAGATATTTTCTAATTGGCCATATTGATATTATTAATTTGGAATTACAATTATTGGGTTCATTTGGTATAATACAAAACATCAGAGGCAGAAATATAAATAATATTGTAACAGCACTTCAATAGTAAGTTACCCACGACATAAAACCGTGGGTAATTCATTTGCCAATTTGGTTATTTAGCCGCGGTAGATCCTCCGTGGGTAAAAGTATCATTAAAATATTTATTTCATTTTTCCCATGACAACCGTGGGTAAATATATAAATAAAAATTAAAAAAATTTGTTATTTTACCCATGGATTCCGTGGGTGAATCCGTGGGAGTTTGTCATCAATTGCGAAAATGAAAGGGCGATTCTCCCATGGATGTTCCCACGATAGCAGGCGTGGGAGTAGCGTGGGTAAAATGCGTTACCCACGGCCTCTTACTTATATTACCCACGACTCTTGCCTGTGGGTATTGACTGTTTGCTTGTAGTGTTATTCTCTTTATTCCTTTATTGACCAAAGCATCAAGGAGAAGTACAAGAGCAACCTCAATGGTACTGAAGTAAAGTGAAAAGTTGTCCCAGAAATTTTACATCAGTTTCTGTGGTCTAATCCAATAAAATTCTATTTTCATGCAATGAGAGTTACGAGATTTGTAGATTATTCGTGGCCCACCAATACAACAACTCTATTCTTTCTTTTCTCTTTTATAGTCTATAAAAATAATGTATTAAAGTAGCTGACCTATAACTCTGACATTTTACCACGTAATAGCAGAGCAAACACTATTTTTTCTTTCAACTCTCTCCAGTGAGAGGCAGTTGTTTGGGTAATAATTGGCACAGATTTTCAGGTCAATTACTTACCATTGCTCTTGCTCTAAGGGACTCTTAATATAGCAGAGTATAAAGGGAAAAGTACAATTTATTTGCAGGCCTTAAATCCCAAAAAGATTCTGTGGAAGAAGTAGAGGCATACCTAATGCGCATGCAACAAAGGCCTGATGCTACTTGGTGAGTCGTTTGGTGTTGAACCACTTTCCCAAAAGAAATATTTTATAAACCTACTTAAACCTAATAACTAGTGGTAAGCAGGGTCGTTCCACAGAGACTGTAGTCAACCGCTCAAAATCTGTTTAAAGTGCAGAAAAGAAAGAAAATGAGTTGAACAGATTGTCACTTGGGAGAGTGAGAATAGTCACTTGATAGAGTGAAGAGGCAGAAGGGTCAATCACCTTCTTACCTCTATGATCCAGTTTTGATTCAATATTCCTGGAGTGTATGATTAGTTGTTCGACCAGGCACTTATATTCTTTATAATTCCTTCCAAACAGAATAAAGAGTCCTAGATTATCTAAATCACCTAGCTTCCAGTCAGAGTAATTCATTAATCTAAGGTTATGCTCCCCCTTCCAGATCTTCATAAACATGCGAGCACATCTAAATAAGTGGCCAAGTTAATTAAAAGGTTAATTAAATCACTTATCTAGGAACAACACCTCATCAAGGAAACTAAATCAAAACTTTCACATAAATACAGTAGGGATTGAACCCTTAACTGATTTAGCTACTCATGTTTATTGAATTAAACATGAGAGCAACAGAGTAGAAAAAATAAGACATGAGTCTAGATCAAAAGGTTAGAGGAAAGAAAGGGAAGATGATAGCAGGGACAGTTTCTATCTGCTTACTATGGCGAGTGGCGTTCGCCACTTCACAAAGTGACTGTCTGCCTGCTTGTTCCTGCTACTACCCTGTTTCTAACCTTCTAACTTACTACCTACTACTGTCCTTGTTTTTTCTACTGCTATTGGCGGGCTATTTATAGAGATTTGGAGAGACTTGGATTGGTGGAGTTCTGGCCTTCTTTGCAGCAGGGCAGAGGAGTCAGCAAGTTGCAGCAGGCAAAGACATTTTTTCATTCAGCAACTTGCCCAATTGGCAAGTTGCTGCCTACTCTGGTTAGCTCCTTCCTTCTTTAGCCGCGATTAGCCATCTTCTACTCATCATTGCTTCTTCTCCTTAGTCTTCTTTTCCAGCGTCTTCTCACCATTTGGAGTTAGAAATCTCAATTTCTTCATTCTTTATTCCCCACAGCTCAAATTACAGCAGTAAGTAAGCAGCAACTTCAACAGCATGCTTCCTTCCATCATTGTCTCTCAAGACTCCAATTCAGCGTGAATCTTCTACCATTTTCTTCCTTGTTTCCTGGGTCACTTGCTATGCCATTACTCACCCTTCTGCAGTAACCAATCCATCAACTCAGCATCAACATTAGTTGGTAAGTAGCAGAGTTGCAGCTGCTGTTTATGACGTATTCTCCCTCTTTCTCTTCTTCCACTTGCAACAGCAACAACGTGCAGTGATGGCAAAGCAATTTCCTTCCTTGGGCACCAAGATTTAGGCTCGTGGCTCCTCTTTGATTGACAACAATAACAACTACTGCAGCAGCAATCTGGTAGCAAGACAGCTGCCCTTTTTCCTCTCAATTGAGTGTGCTGCTACAGATTCTTCCAAGTTCTGATCTTCTGTTGCCATTCTTCCTTCATGAGCAAGGATTTCTCTACTTGCTCCAGCTCTGATCGACCTTTCGACAGCCCAATTTCCAGCAGCTTCCACTCCAATCCTTTCTGATGTCTTTTTGTGCAATTTGGCCCTCATTTATGTTGAATTTCCACATTGGACCTATGAGATACCTAAACTGCAAAATCACCCAAAAAATAATCTAATCCTAATTAATTGACACTAAATTATAAGTAGAAATGAGCAAGAAATGCCTGCTAAAAAGGGTATATATTTTTATGTCATCAGATACCCCCAAACTTGAAGTGTTGCTTGTCCTCAAGCAACAGACCCAAACTTAGAGTTTTGTTGATCTTCTAGCAAACAGATTCAAGCTACATTTCTACTGACCTAGACACATAAAGACTGACTTAGAGTGAAGAAGTATTATTTTTAAATTTTCATGGATAACAGTAATGACAGTGATCGAAAAAGAATGTGGCTAAATGAACATAAGTAAATACAACATTGTATCAATATTACTCTCATATTCAAGTCCCTTACTGGATAGATTATACACCATTATTCATCACAAAAATGCAGTATCATAGTTCTTCAGTGTGTGTGTACACGTCACAGCCAAAATTCAAGTTTTTACCTATCATCCATTCTAAGAATTAACCAATTTTAAGAACAAATGGACATTATTGTAATCAGTACCTATTTCCTGCATGCCATCAACTAGGGTATTCTAACTGAGGTTTTTATATTCTAAGGACTCCCTCACAGATTCTGCAGTAACATTGGCTGCATCTTATTTCTCCCTCAACCCTTTTTCTCCTTGTCCATATGGCTTTTCTTCTGGATCTTTCCCACTCAGACCCCTACCCAGAGCATATTTTCACTTAATATTGATTCACAGTGGCTCAACAACTTAGGGCATTTCACCCAGAACATATTTCCACTTAATTCACAGTGGCTCAGCAACTTAGGGCATTTCACCCAGAGCTTATTTCCACTCACTCTCTATATGATTTCTCACAGTGGCTCAGCAACTTAGGGTAGTTTATTCATTTTTCTCATATTTGCTCACCAGGCCTGAGGACTCTCTCTATTTATTTGCCAAACCTAAACATTTAGGGGTATTACTGCTTCATTGGACAGTCTTCCTAACTTCCCTCATTTATGAATTTTTCTTTTCAGCTCAATTCAACAGCCTACCATTCCCCTTTCCCAAGGTTTTTAGGCTTTTACAGACTACCATGGGATCTTACAGAGTCTGCCATGATGCGAAGGGCTACCTTAGTCTTCACCCAGGTTTACAGTCCCCCCAGGTTTCAAACAAGTGGACTCCAGTATAAGATCATAACAATGTAATTAAGGCATTCAGATTGTAGCATTAAGTTCAGAACTCTCACTTTGGAAAGTGACATATTGTGCTCGAGAAAGTGAAGAACTGTGGGACTGACTTCAAATGAATCAACAAGTGTTTAAAAATTTAAAATTTCCTGCACATTTTTGAATCATCATAGACTTTTGACATTGTATATACAAAAAAATTTTCACAGTTGCACCTAAATTTTTTTCTTTTGTTTTGCAAAATTTGATCCTGTCAAAACATAAAACATGCAACACAAACAAATCCCTCCACCGAACTTAAAATGAGCATTGTCTCTAATGCTTACAACAGAGATGCAGGGGAAGAACAAACACAAACACTTAGCATGTAATTTAACTGTAATCAGAAAAATTATCATATAAAGTGGACTCAATCCATCGTAAGGACTCTAGATGTATAGACTCAAAATAGAAAAACGAAGAAACAAACCTAATTAAAAGAAACAGAAAATAAAAGAAAAGAAAAACAAGAAGAAAACAGAATACTCCTCTGGGTGATTGTTGCTTTATCTCCTCAGAGAGGGATATGATGGATTCTCCAGATGCCATGGCCGTCGAGGTTCCTCTTTGATATCTGTGGGTAGAAATTGCACGTTGGCTCATTCCATGATTCTGGTAATGAGGACCGGAAAGAACCAGGAGTTCCTCCTGGGGTTAGAAGTGCATACGTCCATCTGCTCTTTGATTACTTCAGCCGCATCGACCAGTGTGTTGGTAACGATTACATAGAGCAGTAGTGCTGCTTCATAGGTTACCTTTTTTCGGCGTCGATTAGGTATGAGGTTGGTGCAGATGAAGTTGAACTAGGACTTATACTCTGGTCTTAAATCTGAAGCTGGAAAGTAGCTAAGGGTACCGTGCTTGAATGTCCAGATGACCTCCATCTCATTACTCAGCATACTGGTCAATTCTTCCTCATGATCAAAGTCCATCATCTGGTGTACCGCTTCTTCATGGGGGAAACCTATCTCTGGCAATTGCAGCAACTCTCTGATTATTGCCGTACTGATGTTGACTTCTCTGCCTCTTACCACCACACCGTGCCCTGTACTTCTCTCACGTTGCGGTAAAATTTCCTGATAGTGGTGAGGTTTGGCCTTTGAAGGACATCTCAAAGTCTCTCCCAGTGCTGTTCAACAATGTAAGAGGGGAGATCTGTTGAGAAGGTCGCCGCCCTTTCGACTATCATCCGCCGTTCCCAATTTCTTGGTGCGGATTCAACCTCCTCAAAACCTTGCGTTTAGTCCATTCTTCTGATGCGATTTTAGCGGACTCTACGTGGGGTGTGCGTCCATCTACTTGCATTTCTGGATCCCGAGAGTTGGTCCCCCCTCTGTCCTACAGATTGTCTTCCTGTTGCCATTGTGATATTGTGTCTTTGAAGGATTGAGGTGCTTTTGGCTATAGGGTTTTAGTAATGGTAGCTGTTAGAAAAAGGTGGAAGGTCGGAGAAGGTTAAAGTATATTGAATGGGGTCTTTATGGGGGTGTGGGTTGTTAGTTTTGAAGTGAGAATTATCCGATTTCCCAGATTTTCGCGTCTTACAACTCTGCCCCTTATCTCCCCTTTATAAATGAATTTTCCCTCCTTCCTGTTTCCCTTTGACCAGAAAACTTGGAGACTGTTTTGACTGCAGTGTCATTCTGATAAATCATCTCAATCGCGAAAGTGAGTCTATTACTCGCCCAAATGAGATGAAAGATCAATTTTCATTGCTTTGTGTAGATAGTTAAACTTAAATGTTGCCTTTCTGACCATATAATAGTCAGTAACTCATTTCAGGTTAACTATCCACACAATCTCCACCTGAAAATTTCTGATAAGGGATATTCCTCCCTTTCTGATTGCCACTTAAACAGATTCATCAATGAGCCAAAATATAATTGAAACAAAACTAAGAAGAAAAAAATAACTTACCTTGGGTTGCCTCCCAAGCAGCACATTGGTTTAACGTCTCATGCCAAACTGATTGGTGCTCCTTACTTAGGTTCCTATAATTGCAACACCTCCTTGTGCTGCATCTCAGCCTTCTGATCTGTGATGTGTGCTTCCCTTCTCTTGGGATTTTCCAGTGTGTCATTAGGAAGAGTGTCAGCAGGTCTTTCTGGTATCCTCCTTACCATCTGTACAACCTGGATTTGCATATCTTTCACATTTGCATCAAGGCTAGTAAGGACATTACCAACCTTGATCTAGTCTTCCTCCTTGACCCTGAATGGTTGATTCCGAAATCCAGGTGGTTGAGCTGATCTCTTGTAGTTCAGTTGCTGATTAGTGCAATTGTTATTCTGCTGTGGCCTCCAATTACTGTAATTGTTGAAGCTTCCTCTGTCATTTCCTTGCCTCACAAACTGAACTTCTTCCATAGTAGCCTGACCGGTAGAGCTGGGGTGAGATCCTAAGCAGATTTCACATTCAGCAACCTTTGGTTTGTTGATGTCAGCTCTTAGCTTTGATATCTCACTGGAGATGGCTGCCATCTGTGCTTGCAAGTGACTTGTAGAATCTAGCTCCAACACTCATGCCTTTTTAGTTGTACCTCTAGGCTACTTCTGCCATCTGAAATGGTTAGCACACATATTCTCCAATAGTTGGATTGCTTTTTCCACAGGTTTCATCATCAATGCTCCTCCAGATGATGAATCAAGTGATTCTCTGGAGGCTTGCTGCAATCCATTGTAGAAAATGCATAGCTGCATTGGCTTTTCTACACCATGTTGAGGGCACTTCCTCATCAGATCCTTAAATTTTTCCCAGGTCTCATAAAGAGTCTCTGTCCCATGCTGCTGAGAAGTCATGTTGGCTGATTTTAAAGAAGAAGTCTTGACAGGTGGGAAGAATTTTGTAAGGAATGCCTGTCTAAGTCCATTCTAGGGGTTGATTGAATTGTTGGGTAGAGTGTCCAACCATTTTGCTCCTAGATCCTGCAATGTAAATGGAAACAATCTCAAGTAAACCTCGTCCTTGGACAAACCTTGAATCTTGAAGGTGCGACACAGTCTCAGGAATTTCCTGATATGCTCATTGGGATCGTCACTAGGCAGTCCATAGAAAGGACAAGCAACTTGCACCCATTGAAAAATTTGAGTTTTGAGCTCAAAGTTCTCTGCTACAATATCATTGTACACAAGTGGAGTTTGAACTTCCTCCTCTTGGTGTACAAAATAATCTCTTAGTAGTCTGGGTGGAGCTGGTTGTAGCTCTCTTTCTTGAGGTTGATCAGCTGCTGCTACTTCTGCCATCTGCTTCTGGTCTTTAAGAACACGAGCAGCTTCTCTGTTTTGCAAGGCTTTGGATCTCCTTGTCGTGATTTCAATTTTTAGATCAAAACTTAGCTCTCCTGATGGATTGCTTCTAGTCATAAACCAGTAATCAAAACACGAAGAATAACAATAGCAAGATTTGTGATTTGAGTGAATAAATTTGATTAAAAAACAGAAAACTAAAAAGAACAAAAACAGAACACGAAAATCATATTTCAAGGATTTTTAACGCCATACCCGGCAACGGCGCCACTTTTGGTGATTCGTTTGGTGTTGAACCACTTTCCCAAAAGAAATATTTATAAACCTACTTAAAACTAATAGCTAGTGGTAAGCAAGGTCGTTCCATAGAGACGGTAGTCAATCGCTCAAAATCTGATTAGAGTGCAGAAAAGAAAGAAAATGAGTTGAACATATTGTCATTTGGGAGATTGAGAATAGTTACTTGACAGAGTGAAGAGGCAGAAGGGTCAATCATCTTCCTACCTTTATGATCCAGTTTTGATTCAATATTCCTGTAGTGTATTAGTTGTTCGATCAGGCACTTATATTCTTTATAATTCCTTTCAGGCAGAATAAAGAGACCTAGATTATCTAAATCACCTGCATTTCAGTCAGAGTAATTTATTAATCTAAGCCATTGAGTTCTTAAGCCCTCTTTGATCGCCTATACCATTCACCTAACTTCCGTTGATGTCTGGAACCGCAGTGTAGATTTCCTCCATTATCAGAGACTAGATGAAGCAGTTCTATGGTTATGCTCCCGCTTCTAGATCTTCATAAACATGCAAGCACATTTAATTAAGTGGCCAAGTTAATGAAATGGTTAATTAAATCACTTATCTAGGCACAATACCTCATCAAGAAAACTGAATCAAAACTTTCATATAAAGATAGTAGGGATTGAACCCTTAACTGAGTTAGCTACTCATGTTTATTGAGTTAAACATGAGAGTAACAGAGAACAAAAGATAAGACATGAGTCTAGTTCAAAAGGTTAGAGGAAAGAAAGGGAAGATGATAGCAGAGATAGTTTCTGTCTGCTCACTATGGCGATGGCGTTTGCCACTTGACAAAGTGACAGTCTACCTTCTTGTTCCTGCTACTACCATGTTTCTAACCTTCTAACTAACTACCTACTACTGTCCTTTAGACTAAATCTAACTACCCAATCTGTTGTTTTTCTTCTACTGCTATTGGCTGGCTATTTATAGAGATTTGGAGAGGCTTGGATTGGTGGAGTTCTGGCCTTCTTTGCAGCATGGCAGAGGAGATAGCAAGTTGCAGCAGGCAAAGACATTTGTTTATTCAGCAACTTGCCAACCAATTGGGAAGTTGCTACCTTCTCTAGTTAGCTCCTTCCTTCTTTAGCCGCAATTAGCCATCTACGACTCATCAGTGTTGCTTCTCCTTAGTCTTCTTTTGCGGCACCTTCTCACCATTTGCAGCCACAAATCTCTATTTATTCATTCTTTATTCTCCACAGCTCAAATTGCAGCAGTTAGTAAGCAACATCATCAGCAGCATGCTTCGTTTCATACTTGTGTCTCCAGCCTCCAATTCAGCTTGAATCTTCTGCCCTTTTCTTCCTTGTTTCCTGGGTCACTTGCTATGCCATTTCTCACCCTTCTGCAGCAACCAATCCATCAACTCAGCAGCAGCATCAGTTGGTAAGTAGCAGAGTTGCAGCTGCTGCTTATAACATATTCTCCCTCTTTCTCTTTTTCCACTTGCGACAGCAACAACTTGCAGTGACGGCAAAGAAATTTCCTTCTTTGGGCACCAAGATTTCAACTCCTGGCTCCTCTTTGATTGACAGCAGCAACAGCTATTGCAGCAGCAATCTGGTAGCAGGGCAGCTGCCTTTCTTCCTCTCAATTGAGTGTGCTGCTGCAGATTCTTCTAAGTTGTGATCATCTGCTGCCATTCTTCCTTCCTTAGCAAGGATTTCTCCACTTGCTCCAGCTCTGATCGACCTTCCAACAGCTTCCATTCCAGTTCTTTCTTATGCCTTTTTGTGCAATTTGGCCCTCATTTATGCTGATTTTCCACATTGGCCCTATGAGATACTTGAACTGCAAAATCACACCAAAAATAATCTAATCCTAATTAATTGACACTAAATTATAAGTAAAAATGAGTAAGAAATGTCTAATAAAAGGATATATATTTTTATGTCATCACTACTCTATGGGTGATATCTATTTGAAGATCTTGGAAATTGTACAAAAGGAAAGTTCACAAATGTGCAGATGTGCTAATGACTTATCACATATATATATATATATATTTTAAAAAAACCAAGACGGTACTGGCGATTTTATAGATAAAGTTAAGAAATTTCCAGGGTAGTGCTTAAGACTTATCCTATACAATTGAGATTCCCTCATATGACGAAACTTTTAAATATCAGTAAATATACTGATATTTTTGAAAGAAACCTAATCAAAATATACTAGTTACATATGGTGTCGGGCAGTTCCATCAAAACTGTCTTTCCAGCAACTCTAGTATAGAAAACAACAGACTTTTTTCCTGTCATCATAATTGGCTTCTCTAAGATCACATATCTGGTGAAACCTTAGTACTGGAGGCAACAGAATAAGCCGAATTGAGGCAAACCTTACTACTGGTGAAAATGTTTCCTTATAATCTATACCCTCCAATTGAGTATAGCCTTTGGCCACAATTTAAGCATTGTACCTCTCAATAGAACCATATGCCTGGCGTTTGATTTTGAGAACCCATTTGTTCCCAATAGCTTTTCGCCCAGGGAGAAGATCAACTAAGTCCCAGACTTTGTTTAGTTTTCATAGATTCCCTTCCATTGTTCATAGGATTAATCAATTCTTTACTAGCCTTTGATGAGATAGCCTAATGATAATTTCGTGGCTCATCTTTATCATAGACAAAAGCCATGAAGGATTACCCTTAAATCTCAGAACAACGAGAAGGAATATTTCCACGTTGACTTCTTTGAGGGTGAAGATCATCTGAACTCTCATTTGGTTGTATTGAACTAGAAGGAATATCGCTCCCACTATCTCTAAGCTGATGATGAATTAAGTCCTCACTTTCAACTGGATCAATTGAGGTGGCTATTTGTGCGTCCAGTTGTTCAAAGAATTCTAGATTCTTATTCTCCTCCCTTTTGTTAGGAAATTCTTCTTCTAGAAATTCCACATCACGGGACTCAATTTCAGTTATACTACCATCCGGTTGTTCACCTATAAACACGTAACCTTTAGAGTGCTTAGAGTACCTAATAAAGATACACTTTTTACCTCTAGGTCCCAACTTCCCATGTCTATGAGAATTGTTGTGTATATAAGCAGCACACCCCCATAGCCGTAGATTATCCAAAATTGGTTTCCTGCTGGTCCAAAATTCATATGGGGTGGAGGAAACTGATTTAAAAGGCACACGATTAAGTACATATGTAGCAGTAAGCAATGCATCTCCCCAATAAGAGAAAGGCAAACTTGCTTGTGCCATTATTGACCTAACCATGTCAAGCAAAGTACAATTCCTTCTTTCCGCTACAACATTTTGTTGCGGAGTCCTAGGTACCGTCAACTTCCTGATAATTCCTTTTCTTTCACACATTTCCTTAAAGTGATTAGATAGATACTCGCGGCTTCGGTCAGTTCTTAAACTTTTAACTTTCCTATCTAATTGATTCTCAACTTCAACAATATATTTTCTAAAGCAGTCTAATGCTTCTGATTTATGGGAGATGAAGTAGACATGACCAAAACACGTGTAGTCATCTATAAATGTGATAAAAAAAAAGGAACTACCATGCCAAGCCCTCACATTTAATGGTCCACAGATATCCAAATGGATCAACTCTAAAGGAAAATTTGCCCTTTGAGCTTTTGAAAATGGTTTCCTGGTTAGTTTTTCCGCTAAATCATTTTCACAAGTGGGCAAGTCTTCATTAGCTAGTTGGCATAAAAGACCTTCTCTAGCTAGCCTTTTCATTCTATCTTGCCCAATATGACCCAATCTATTGTGCGACATTAGTGAACCATTAATTCTATAATCGATAGAAGCAAGTAGAGAAAATGAATTATTATGACAGTTGGAATCATTTATAATATCCAGAACCATAAATCGATTCCTTACAAAACCAGAACCATAATAAATTGTTCCAAATAAAATGTCCATACGATTATTTTCAAGCATCATGCAAAAACCTAACCTAAGCAAAGTAAGAACAAAAAGCAAATTTTGTCAAATTTTCGGTGCATATAGTACATCATGAGGTACAATGGGCGTCCATTTTGAATATCCACTTAATAACAACCAATGCCATGAACATCAACACTAGTGTCGTTCCCCATGTATACTTTTATGCTACCAACTGGAACTCGTCGATAATCCACGAACCCGACGCGGTCCCTCGTGACTTGGTCGGTTGCTCCTGAGTCTACAATCCACGAATGGAGAGATTTAGCAACTAACACAGTGGAAACTACATTACAAGTAGTAGGAAGAATATGATCAAGTTGTACATTTTGTACTTTCTTTGGCTCAGTGCAATCACGAGCAAAGTATCCCTGTTGACCACAATTGTAGTAGTTTATCTTACTTATGTCCTTTTTGCCAGCTCTTTTTCATCTCTTGTGTTTGGCTTTCTTTTTACGCCGAGGTTCATCATTCCCCTTATTGAAAGCACCTCCAGCTCTCTTTCACTTAGGCTTAAACGCCTTATGAGAACTAGATTCAGCAACCAGCACATTTGGAGGTTTAGCAGCCCAAGGCGCTCTTCCTCCAACTCCAAATGATGAGCTATGGCCTGAAAATTCTTGATGCCATCATTGGGTGTGAGATTCACTTTCATATGCTCCCAATTATCAGGAAGGGAACGAATCACTGCTTGAATCTGCTGCTCATCAGTAAGGTTACTTCCAGCCTCTTTCAACTCATGTATCATACCAGACATGACTCTCAAATGCTTTTCCATCGAATATCCGGATACCTTTTCTAGCTATCGAATTTGAGAGTCACTTTAAGGAGTCGATCCATAGAAGTCTTCCCATATTTAAGATTCAAAGCCGCTCACTAGGCATTTGCAGTGGGATGTAGCTCATACTCACACATTAGATCGTTTTCCATACTACTCCAAAGTGATGTGAGCAATTTTGCTTTTCTTCTTCCAACTATCATAAGCCTCACGATCCTGATGGTGTTTAGCTGTGGTACCCTCTTCAGGAACAACCATCTCATATGTGAAGGCCTCTAAGACCTATTGCCCATCCAACGCATATTGAATTTTACGGTGCCAAATATCAAAATTATCACCGTTAAATTTCTCGCCCTTGTAAGATCAGCGATAATTTGTTTTGAAGCCATCTAAAAAATAAAGCAGTGCAACCATTAAATATCTCAATCAGCACCATATAAAGTTTTTTGTAACAACAATTATACTAAATAATTTTAACAAGACTAAACATGTGCAAAGGAGACTTCACTATGTTTAGAATCACATCACATCATATTTGTCTCAAATTAATAATTACTTATTCAATTTTGTCACAAAAAAATGAGGAATAAAAATTTATTTACTCAACTCAATCTATACCACTAAGATGTGCACCATGTTTGACACATAGACATATTAATGTACATTTTTGAATTTATTTTTTTTCTTAATACTAGTATATTCTAGCAAACGATTCAAGAACGAAAAATGCTTTATTTCATATCCTCATTAAATATGCATTTGAGAAAAAAAAAATTATGCCAAACAATAATTAGCTTCTTTCTATTTTCATCCAAAATTAACACATGCAGAATTCACAAATTGAATTTTTTCACAAAAGAAAAACTCCCACTAGTCTTCAACCACTAATTTTCCTAATCCAAAGAATAAAAATATTTAACTAAAAGTAATATTCAAAAAACAATATTTAGTTTACATTACAAAAAAAATTATTGTTATATTTTAGGGTAGTATACAATTTAACTCAAGAGAATATGGATTGTATTAATAAAATCATAAAAAACTTAAATACATAAAAAAACATAATTTTTTCTTCCCCAATCCCACACCTATCCTCTATCAAAATAACTTATCACCATATTATTACCACTATTCATTTAACTTCAAAATAAAATTATATACAATAAATAAAATTTCTTGCTAAAGTGAGATATATTCATATCTCAAAGAATATTCACAAATTGTTAAACCCTAGGAATGACTAGTAAACAAATTTTTATAAATATTTTGAACCATTTTTGTAAATGCCAAAATACCGTATCATCTCGTATTTGATCATTGTAGAAAAGAAATATATTTTTAACCTTCTATCTGTACTGACCTTGGGTCTCATAATGGTAAAGAAACAATTTTTATAATTTATTTTTTAAAAAACAACTAATCAGAGAAACATGAAAGAAACAAAAACTCTTATAGAAATAAAATTTAACGCAAGACGATATCTGCGACTTATAAATGAGAGAGTTCATTTAAAAATAATAAGTTCCAGGGGTTAAGGGGGGAATAGTGCACGTTTTGATGAAAATTGAGTAATAGCCTACTGATTGGGTTTATGTATTTCTTGGAAGTAGACCTAGGTTCGATTTTCACTAAGGGTTTGTAGGTGATGTTTCTCACATTTAAGTGAGGTCTATTGAGATGGATTTTTTTAAAAAAATAAAAGATAATAATTATTTTATTTTGTTGGTATAAGAAGGTATGAATGTTTTCTCTTCGATTGTTTGTGATCTATAAAGCACAATTCGGCAAACAAAGATTGATCACTAAAATATATTAATAAAATATTTTGTAATCCAAACAATATTTTTTTTTTTTGATGTTGAACTGTAGCATTAATAAAATTTTGTTATTCTTTCTAGAAAATGTATCAAAAAATTGTTATCATTAGTGCTAAACTATCTTATTAAAAAAATTAATATCTTTAAATAAATACAACCATGTGTTACAGATATACAAAGAATATTGGAGAATTTTTGTAATTAAATCTCTTATTTTATTAAAAAATCAACGGAATTCGTTAAGTTAGACTAAGATTGACCAATTTCATGAAATTGGCGAACCTCAAACATATGGTACAGATTTGGCTAACTGAAAATCTATAGGACATGATTGAAGACGAGTGCAAAACTTTGCTTGGAACTACCGATTTTTCCAGCAATCTCTTAATTATGCCTTTTGATGCTGCATTTCTTTTGTTCTTAAAATTTCTCCCATGCACTTGATGATTTCTACATATATTGAGATTTTCAGTGCGTCATATTTTGCAATAATGGTTTCTTAGTTTCCTAAAAATATATTTGGGGTGAGAATTAACCAATTTACACTCATATATTTGTACCAAATTGGCCGTTATTTTACGAGGTTTATGAAACTGAGGCTGTTGGCATTAGTTGTCCGCCCATGATAATAACTGAAGGACTAAAGTCTTAATCTATCCTTATATTAAGAAGATGAACTCTACTAGCCATTAATATTTGTGTAATGCAAGAGATAAATGAAGTTAGTCACTTCTTTATAATGGCTACAAGAGAGAGTATTTTGAAGATAGTGAGTTATACGAGAATGACATCCTTCATAATACTTTATTCATTTATTGATGTATTGAATTAAGGCACTTGAATAGGTGAAATCAGGTTAGAGCTCTCGTAGGTTCAACATACTGTGAGTCAAGGAATATTGTAAAATAGTTCAATCCTATTATTCCACTGCGACACGGTAAACCGTTCTAAAAAACCTTCATTGGTATAAGAGCCGCATGGAATTCTTTTCATATTCCATATTTGGCTAACTAATTGTTGTCTTGCATGCGGTGATGCTCTGAAATGCAGTTTTTTTTATTCGTTGAAAGTATTGCTTAATCTAAATTGTGGTGCTTAAACTCTCTAGAATGAAAGAAACGAAATAGTTTTTCCATGATCCATATTTATTTATTCATTGTTTATGATTTACTGCAGGACTCTTGGCTAAATCTAATTTTTCCTAAGTGATGGATAAATATACGATATTAAACTCTTTGTTCCTTCGATGCACATGTTGGATTAGAATTACTAAAGCATGAGACTTATGTTGTATTTTATGCTTCATAATTATGGATTTAATGTTGATCTATCATGGTACAAATTTTTCCATTTGATGATTTATTCAATACATATATCTATATATCTACTAAATGAAAATTGATTATGTGCTATCAAGAAATTTTAGTTTCACGAATTGATGCTTTCATTAGAGATCTCAAATTAGCATGAATCTCGGTATTCCTTTTTTTTGCTTTGGCTATTATTTTTTTCGAACAGCCAGACTGTGATTAGTGATGAAATGCGTGATGTTAGAAGTACATTAATGCTTTGTATGTTTTGCTTAAAACTCATACTTTAATGCCTTGTTTTTAAATGTTATTATATTGAGATCAAAATGACTTGAGTTTTTGTTTTTTATTTCAGTAACAAGGTATTAATGAAATTACTGGTTCAATCTGTTTTTTTTTTATCATGGATAAAAAATGAATCATATTTGTTTTTTGCCAATTTTTTAATAATAAAAACAAAAGGACAAGCTTTCTTTCTTTGAATTTCCAAAAGTTTTTCTTAAACATGGATAAGAAAAATAGCATCGTTACTACTAAACTACATTATTGAAAAATTAATATGTTTGTTTAAATGCAACCATGAGTTATAAATTGTTAACACTAATTTGTACATTAGAGTCCAATAGTATATTTATGAAAAATAATAAAGAGAAATAGGATGAAGTAGACAAATAAAAAGTGAAAAGGGATTGTTTTGTTATTTTTACATATTTTAAAAATTATTTTTATTCTTGTTTGAAACTATTAGGGTGTTTTGGTGATTAAATTCTTATTTTATTTAGGAAAAACTAATGGAAATCCGTTAATTTGGACGAAAATTGGCGAAAACTTCAAACATGTGGTATAAAATTGGCTAACTGAAAATTTATATATTATGATTAACGACGAGGGAAATATTTTCGGTAAGACCGCTAATTTTTCCAGAGATTACCTGAAACTCCCAAACAAAACCTTTGTAACTCCATGCCATTGCTCATTATGTAATTGTGAGTTCAAATAAATCACGATAAACTACATCTCTAGTGAAGTAATTATTTTTTGTCTGAGACAGTGTAGGAGGTAAGATGAGAGCAGTAACTTGTTTAGATGCCTCATCCGTGATAAACAGAGGTTCACGTAAATACACATCCACATAATCCAATGTCTGCCCCTGAGCCTTGTTAATAGTCATTGTAAAACATAACTTCACCGGGAACCGAGTTCTACCAAAAGGAAGTTCACTGTTCTCATCTTTCGGGTGGTGCAAAGGTATTTTACGTAAGAAAAAGCTTTTTCTCATATGAGGACCGATTCCAATCTCAACAAATATTGACTTTTCTCGCATCTCTTTACATACCAATCTTGTCCCATGATATAAACTTTAAACAGAATCTATGTTTCGAAATAACATAAGTGGACAACGTTATTTCAATACTAACCTATTAGGGGGCAAACCGTTCAGGCTCAAACTATTTAAAAATTCTTCGAAATCACCTGGGATGCCTTTGTTTAGAGTTTTATCATGACTTATATATACCCTTGCATCACCAGGGAATTGCTCATTGAGGGCAGCATTGATATCATCAACAAATTGATTGTGCGGATAGAGAATACATCTATTAACCATCACATATGATTGCGTAAAAAATGATGATCGTCAAAAATAGAATGAAAAAGCCTCCAAACTAACAGTGGAGTATTATACTACAAAAAAAGACTTCATGAAAACAACACTTAACAAATTAAATAACACAATTAAAAGATATATATTGACTCCAACCTGGCAAGAGAAAATTCGGCGTCTTCATATGGCGATACAATCTTACATGGCAATTTGACATTTTGTTTCAAATTAGATTCTACCAATCCTTCACCAACTTGAAGCAAAAAAGAATAAAATGCAGTTCTAATCATGCACACATGTTTTCACTAAGGCGAAGTTTAACCAGAATAAGCCACTAATGAGCGTAGTTGAATTTATTAACGGATTAATTATTTTCTTTCACTAGCTGAAAAACATGTACGTAAATTGGTAAAATTAGTGTGTTACCAAACAAAATTTACTACATGTAATTCATTTTGATTTTTCTAAATATTTTATTGACTAAGTGCTTACACGCCATGTGTCATAAAAATGAACTCTTTTAATATATAAGATTTAGGAAATGCTAGCAAAATAGCACCATGTGTCAATTGCAGAAGATTTGTTTGGCTAGCTAGTCGGTTATCAATACAATTCATTCATCGATGAAAATGTAGGCATATAGTTAGATGCTTATAAATGTGAAAGACATCCCAAAGCCACATTTCACACTTAATGGAAGGTTATGCCTTTCGTAAACAGAAAGTCATATCTACATACCAATAAGAAAATAATTATATATTTAATGAATTTATTGGAAATTTTGAAGTTTACATTGGAAACATTGTAGTTAGGTCACACATGCATATGAACAACATTTGGAGCAACTAGCCCGAGTGTTCGAGAAAAAAATGCATCATTGCAAGTTGAAGTTGAATCTTTTAAAATGTAGGTTTTTTATATCAACCAATAACCTTTTACAATTTCACCACCACAAGGATCAGACATGTTCAGCAAATAGTCCAGATCACGTGAGGCAGTACCAATAGAAGCAGCAATGGTAGTGGAATCCATGGTTTGGGCTGTTGTTTGCATGAAATCCTGTTAATTTGTAAGGGGTATGAATTGTATGATTCGAATGGCAGAATGGAAGAAGATTCAAGAGAGAGGCCATGAACCGATATGATTGGCAGCAAGACACCAACGTCGGCTTCTGACTTTTGAGATCAAAGAAAGATCAATTGGTGAGCGTTCACATTTCAAAATCAGTTCCAAATCATCAGAGGGTTTGACTTTGAGAATAATCCAATCAACCGCGTCAGCTGATTGTTCCTGAGCTACACAATTCAAGAAGTACTACAGGGATTTAATTAAAAAAACAAGACGAAAAAGAGTTGTTAGCTGGCTGGTTCATAACGATAAAAATATGCTTAAATCAACCATCTTGTTCATTTGATATTGGTGCACCCACAGCTATTGCTTTAATTTGAGACTACATATCTACAGCCGGCCAAAGAATCTTTTCCATTTTCACAGCAATATTTTCTTTCTTGTTTCTTCCCTTGATTCATCGACCTGAACTTGTTTTATTCAATTTTATAAAGTGCGCCCGATTGTTTTAGTCCCTAAAGTAGCCTAATGTTTTTCGTGTGATAAAATTAGTTCTGATAATTTTTTTTGTTTAAAATTAGTCTTATTGGCTGGATCCGGCTACTATTCTGGCGAAATATGATTTTTTTAATCACATATTTTAACAATTATTTTGTAATTTTATCAATTTTATCCCATTTTTTTTAAAAAAATTTAATCTAACCTGATTTTAACTTTAGCACATCACTTTTTAGTTTTAATCTATTTACTTTTATTTATCCAAATCAAATTTTCTATTCAAAAATGTTAAATGTCCTACATTGTTTACTTTATTCTCTATCTCTTTTTTTTGTTTGTGATAAAAATGAGAGAGAATAGGGTACATAATGTAATAAATTTATATTTTTAGAAGTAACATAGGATTGGATAGTATATTTTGTATGTCATATTTTTATAGGATGTTTTTATTCCCCTAGCCCAGTAGTAAACCAATTATCATATCTTTTACCATTTTACTCATAAAATCAAAAAATTAATAAAAAAAAGTTAATGTAATTTATTAAAAAAAGTCTAGAATATTAAAATAAATTTTAACAAATAATATTATATTAAACAAATTTTTATAATAAATTAGTTTAGAAAAATTTACATTCACAATCTAATGCTTTAATTTTATTCGACTAACCACCTTTTGATATAAAAAAAGTTTGTATTTCTCAATATTCACCATTTTAATCTCTTATTTGACCATTCTATCTGACAAAAGTTTTCTAAACGTTATTTAGTGTACCCTATCCATATTTATTATGTCAAGAAAAATTAAAACAGTGAGGATATTCGATAAAAAAATTTATTTTGCTGCTTTGATTTTTTTAGTAGCATATAAAAAACACATAAGGTAAATCAAATAGTGTTCTAGTTTTTATGAGGTGAAAATATAAAATAAGCAGTAAAAAAAGATGACAATTATTTATTGCGAAGAAATAATTGACAGAAAAGGGGAAAAATACTTTGATTTTGAATTTTTTTTTTTGAGTTCTGAATTACAATATTTATCACAAATATTTTATTAATTTAATGTTATTTATTAAAGTTATTTTATATTTTTATAGATATTTTATTTTTAATATTATTAGTTCATTAATTTTATAATTTTTGGAGATAAAATAGTGAAAATTGAGAGTTGATTTAGTAATAGGCCAGGCGAAGAAAAAAAAAACCAATAGGTGTAAAATAAATAAATATTTTAGAATATTTTTTAGTTTAATTCATGGTAAATGTGATAGAGAATTGGTAAAAAATGTGGTAAATTTTATATTTTGGCATAGTAAGATTTGATTGGGATATAAAAAAGTAAATTGAGTAAAATTGAAAAAGTGATGTGCTAAAGTTAAAATTGGGTTCAACTGAAAATGTTTTTAAAAGATTGTGATGAAACTGATAAAATAAAAAATTTTGGGGAAAATTTATAATCTAAAAATAATATTTTGCCAGAACTGTGGTTGAATCCGGCCAATAGGACCAATTTTGAATAAAAAAACTATCAGGAGTAATTTTATCACGTGAAAAACATTAGGGAGTAAAATTGCACCAGTAAATACTTTAAGGACTAAAAAGATTGGGCACCCTAACGAGAATAAGCCACTAATGAGCGTAGTTGAATTTATTAACGGATTAATTATTTTCTTTCATTGGCTAAAAATTATGTAAGTAAATTGGTAAAATTAGTGAGTTACCAAAGAAAATTTACTACATGTAATTCAGTTTGATTTTTCTAAATATTTTATTGACTAAGTGCTTACACGCCATGGGTCCTTAAAATGAACTCTTTTAATATATAAGATTTAGGAAATGTTAACAAACTAGCACCATCTGTTAATTGCAGAAGATTTGCCTGGCTAGCTAGTCGGTTATCAATACAATTCATTCACTGATAAAAATGTAGGCATATAGTTAGATGCTTATAATTATGAAAGACGTCCAAAATCCACATTTCATACTTAATGGAAGGTTATGCCTTTCGTAAACAGAAAGTCATATCAACAAGAAAATAATTATATATTTAATGAATTTGTGGGAAACGTTGAAGTTTACATTGGAAACATTATAGTTAAGTCACACATGCATATAAACAACATTTGGAGCAATAAGCGCGAGTGTTCGAAAAAAAAAGCGTAATTGCAAGTTGAAGTTGAATCTTTTAAAATTTACTTTTTGTAACAACAACCAATAACTTTCTATAGTTTCGCCACCACAAGGGTCAGATATGTTAAGCACAAAGTCCACATCACGTGAGGCAGAATCAATAGAAGCAGCAATGGTAGTTAATCCATGGTTTGGGCTGTTGTTTGGATGAAAATCCTGTGAATTTGTAAGGGGGTATGAATTGTATGATTCGAATGGCAGAATGGAAGAAGATTCAAGAGAGAGGCCAGGCAACGATAAGATTGGCAGCAGGACCCCAATGTTGGCTTCTGACTTGTGAGATTAAAGAAAGATCCATTGGTGAGCATTCACATTTCACAATCAATTCCAAATCATCAGAGGGTTTGACTTTGAGAATAATCCAATCAACCACGTCGCTTGACTGTTCCTGAGCTACGCAATTCAAGAAGTACTACTGGGATTTAATTAAAAAAAAAGAGACGAAAAAGAGTTGTTGGCTGGCTGGTTCATAATGATACAAATATGCTTAAATTAATCATGTTCATTTGACATTGGTGCAACCACAACTATTGCTTTGATTTGAGACTACATATCTACAGCTAGCCAAAGATTCTTTTCCATTTTCACAGCAGTATTTTTTTTTTCTTGTTTCTTCCCTTGATTCATCGATCTCAACTTGTTTTATTCAGTTTTATAAAGGGCGCCTGATTGTTTTAGTCACTAAAGTAGCTTAATGTTTTTCGCGTGATAAAATTAGTCCTAATAATTTTTTAATCACATATTTTCACCAATATTTTGTAATTTTATCAATTTTACCCCATTTTTTTAAAATTTGTTTTTAATCTAACCTGATTTTAACTTTAGCACATCACTTTTTAGTTTTAATCTATTTACTTTTATTTATCCAAATCAAATGTTTCTATTCAAAAAAGTAAAATGTCCTACATTGTTTACTTTATTCTCTATCTCTTTTTTTTTTTTGGTGATAAAAATGAGAGAGAATAGGGTACGTAATGTAATAAATTTATATTTTTAGAAGTAACATAGGATTGGATAGCATATTTTGTCTGTCATATTTTTATAGGATGTTTTTATTCCCCTAGCCTAGTAGTAAAGTAGTATTAATATCTTTTACCATTTTACTCATAAAATCAAAAAATTAACAAAATGGTAATGTAACTTATTAAAAAAAGTCTAGAATATTAAAATAAATTTTACTAACTAACATTATATTAAAAAAATTTTTATAATAAATTAGTTTAGTAAAATTTACATTCACAATCTAATGCTTTATTTTTATTAGACTAACCACCTTTTGATATTAAAAAAGTTTGTATTTATGAATATTCACCTTTGTAATCTCTTATTTGACCTTTTTACCTGACAAAAGTTTTCTAAGCCTTATTTAATGTACACTACCCATATTTATTATGTCAAAAAAAATTAAAATAGTGAGGATATTCGATAAAAAAATTTATTTTGCTGCTTTGATTATTTTAGTAGCATGAAAAAAACACATAAGGTAAATCAAATAGTGTTCTAGTTTTTATGAGGTGAAAATATAAAATAAAGAGTAAAAAAAGATGACAATTATTTATCGCGAAGAAATAATTGGACAGAAAAGGGGAAAAATACTTTGATTTTGAATTTTTTTTGAGTTCTTAATTACAATATTTATCACAAATTTTTTATTAATTTAATATTATTTATTAAAGTTATTTTATTATTTATAGATATTTTATTTTAATATTATTAGTTCATTAACGATATAATTTTTGGAGATAAAATAGTGAAAATTGAGGGTTGATTGTTTAATAGGCTAGGCGAAGAAAAAAAAAACTAATAGGAGTAAAATAAATAAATATTTTAGAATATTCTTTAGTTTAATTCATGGTAAATGTGATAGAGAATAGGTAAAAAATATGGTAAATTTTACATTTTTGCATAGTAAGATTTGATTGGGAAATATAAAAGTGAATGGAGTAAAATTGAAAAAGTGATGTGTTAAAGTTAAAATTGGGATCAACTGAAAAATTTTTTAAAAAATTGCGATAAAATTGATAAAATTAAAAATTTTGGGGAAAATTTTTTATCAGAAAATAATATTTTGCTGGAACTGTGGCCGGATCCGGCTAATAGGACACATTTTGAACAAAAAAACTATCAGGACTAATTTTATCACGTGAAAAATATTAGGGAGTAAAATTGAACTGAAAAATACTTTAGGGACAAAAAAGATCGGGCCCCCTAACGAGAATAAGCCACTAATGAGCATAGTTGAATTTATTAACGGATTAATTATTTTCTTTCACTGGCTAAAAACTATGTACGTAAATTGGTAAAATTAGTGAGTTACCAAATAAAATTTACTACATGCAATTCAGTTTGATTTTTCTAAATATTTTATTGACTAAGTGCTTACACACCATGCGTCCTTAAAATGAACTCTTTTAATTTATAAGATTTAGGAAATGTTAACAAACTAGCATCATGTGTCAACTGCAGAAGATTTGCCTGGCTAGCTAGTCGGTTATCAATACAATTCATTCATCGATAAAAATCTAGGCATATAGTTAGATGCTTATAATTATGAAAGACGTCCCAAATCCACATTTCAGACTTAATGGAAGGTCATGCCTTTTGTAAACAGAAAGTCATATCAACATATCAATAAGAAAATAATTATATATTTAATGAATTTATTGGAAATGTTGAAGTTTACAATGGTAACATTATAGTTAAGTCACACATGCATATGAACAACATTTGGAGCAATAAGCACGAGTGTTCGAGAAAAAAAAAACCGTAATTGCAAGTTGAAGTTGAATCTTTTAAAATTTACATTTTGTAACATCAACCCATAACCTTCTACAGTTTCGCCACCACAAGGGTCAGATATGTTAAGCACAAAGTCCACATCACGTGAGGCAGAACCAATAGAAGCAGCAATGGTAGTGAATCCATGGTTTGGGCTGTTGTTTGGATGAAAATCCTGTGAATTTGTAAGGGGGGAATTGTATGATTCGAATGGCAGAATGGAAGAAGATTCAAGAGAGAGTCCAGGCAACGATAAGATTAGCCGTAGAACGCCAATGCCGACTTCTGACTTGTTAGATTAAAGAAAGACCAATTGGTGAGCATTCACATTTCACAATCAGTTCCAAATGATCAGAGGGTTTGACTTTGAGATTAAACCAATCAACTTGCGTTACTTGATTGTTTATGAGCTACGCAATTCCAGAAGTACTACTTGAATTTAATTAAAAAAACAAGATGAAAAAGAGTTGTTGACTGTCTAGTTCATAATGATACAAATATACTTAAATTAATCATCTTGTTCATTTGACTTTGGTGCACCCACAACTACTGCTTTAATTTGAGACTACATATCTACAGCCGGCGAAAGAATCTTTTTCATTATCACAACCGTATTTTTTTTTCTTGTTTCTTCTCCTGATTCATCGATCTCAACTTGTTTTATTCAGTTTTATAAAGAGCACCCTATCTTTTTAGTCCCTAAATTTTCCTAATGTTTTTCACATGATAAAATTAGTCTTAGTAATTTTTTTTTGAAAATTAGTCTTATTGGCCGGATCCGTCTACTATTCCGGCGAAATATGATTTTTTAATCACATATTTTCCCAAATATTTTTTAATTTTATCAATTTTACCCCATTTTTTTAAAAAAACTTTAATTTAACACAATTTTAACTTTAGCACATCACATTTTAGTTTTAATCTATTTACTTTTATTTATCCAAATCAAATATTTCTATTCAAAAATATATAATGTCCTACATTGTTTACTTTAATCTCTCTCTCTTTTTTTTTGTTTGCGATAAAAATGAGAGAGAATATGGTAAATAATGTAATAAATTTATATTTTTAGAAGTAAGATAGGATTGAATAGCATATTTTATATGTCATATTTTTATAGGATATTTTTATTCCCTTAGCCTAGTAGTAAACCAATTATCATATCTTTTACCATTTTACTCATAAAAGAAAAAAATTAATAAAATAGTAATGTAACTTATTAAAAAAAAGTTTTTTAATAGTAAAATAAATTTTAATAATAATACTATAATAAATAAATTTTTTTATAATAAATATGTTTAGTAAAATTTACATTCACAATCTAACGCTTTATTTTTACTCGATTAACCACTTTTTCATATTAAAAAAGGTTGTGTTTCTGAATATTCATCTTTTTAATCTCTTTTTTGACGTTTTTACCTGACAAAAGTTTTCTAAACCTTATTTGGTGTACCCTATCTATATTTATTATGTCAACAAAAATTAAAACAGTGAGGACATTCGATAATTTTTTTTTTGATTTTTTTATTAAGGTAAAAAAATGCATAAGGTAAATCAAATAATGTTATAGTTTTTATGAGGTGATAAAGAGTAAAATAGATGACAATGATTTATCGCAAAGAAATAATTGGACAGAAAAGGGAAAATAAACCTCTGATTTTACGTTTTTTTTGAATTATTAATTACAATATTTATCATAAATATTTTATTAATTTAATATTATGTATTAAAGTTATTTTATTATTTTATAGATATTTTATTTTTAATATTATTATTTCATTAAATTTATAATTTTTGGAGATAAAATAGTTAAAATTGATAGTTGATTTAGTAATAGGCCAGGTGAAGAATTTTGATCGGGTGTCGTGGAGTTTCTTACAAGAGGTATTGAAGCATTTTGGCTTTCCAACGCCTTTCATTGCATTGATTATGTCCAATATGGAAAATAGTTGGTTTTCAATACTTGTTAATGGTTACCGGCTGGTTTCTTTAAAGCTTCTAGAGGTATTAAGCAAGGTGATCGTTTCTCTCCATATCTCTTTATACTTGTTTATGAGGCAATGGCTAGAAAACTCAAGTTTTTTATGGAAGACCGTAAGGTTAGCCATGTTGGTATTCCTGCAGGATCAATGGCTATTTCTCATCTTTGGTTTGCAGATGATCTTATTGTATTCACTCGAGGGTTGAAAGCGTCTATGCAAAAGTTGAATCAATTTTTTTAGAGTTATGAAAATGCTTCTAGGCAGAAGATCAATTGGCAAAAGAGCAATTTCTATGTGCAAGAGGATTGTAGTGCTTCTTGAATACATACTATTAAAGCAATATTAGGTATGCAACAAGGTTCTTTTCCTTTCGTATATCTCGGTTGCCGTTAATATTCTGGTAGAAAGAAAGCTGCAACTTTCCAATTTATTTTGGATTGGAAGAATAAGATGTTGAGTCACAGAGGGCGTCTACTACTTATTAAGCATGTGTTATTTCTATTCCTCTTCATGTATTTGCGGCAGTGGTTCCACCAAAATCGATAATACATGCTTTGCAAAAGAGATGTCAAATATTTCTTTGGCAATGCTCGAATGGCTTGTCTCACAGACATTGGAGATCATGGGATAGTTTATTCTTTCCAAACTCTGAGAATGGCATTGGTCTAAGGGATTTTCAAAAAAATATAGATGCTTTTTCTATGAAGTTGTGGTTGAAGATTAAGCATAAATGTGGAGTATGGGCTAGGTTTCTTCTCTCTTTATCCAAATCAGCTAGGAAGAAAACCTCATGAAGCCAGATTAAAAAGATTGATTATTCTGCTTCCTCGCATTCAAAAGTGCTGGTTCGAACTGGTGAGAGTAGCTTCTGGTTTGATAATTGGTCCCACTTGGAGGTCATATGGGATATCTCGTCTGCTTCCCCTCCAAACCCTAGTCCGAGTATCAGTGCTTTTTTTGAGAATAAGGGGTTTTTCTTGGGGGAATTCGCTCCATGGCTCTTGCAGGGAGTGTTGAATTCGCTAGATGCCATGGTTTTGGATTTCTTTGATGATGTTGATTTGCTTGTTTGGCAGACTTCTCCTACAGGTTCTTTTTCTACTAAAACTGATATTGCGCGAACTCATTTGCCTCAGGATCTCATGTCTCGCAATTTCTGAAATAAATTTGTCCCTCTTCGCATATATTTCTTTATGTGGAAGCTGCGTAACCGTCTTCTTCCTTTTCTAGATATTGTTTGGATGATGGGGTTTTTCTTCGTATGCCCTAAGGTGCAAGAGTTGTGGAAGAAGGTTGGTTTTTTGTGCAATTTGGTGGTGCTTCAGTCTCATGCATTTTGGGCCTTTCTTAATGAATGGTGAAGCAAGGGGAGTTTCAATGCGGCTCTCAAAACAATAATTAAGGTGGCTCCGATCTTTACTTTATGGGAGCTTTGGAAGGCGAGGAATGGTTTTATGTATGATGATATCCCTGTTAATTTGCATAAGGTGTTTCAGGATATTGTAAGACACATTGAAGACATGCACCTTATAGATAATATTAGGGTTTTTTCTGAAGCGGAGAAGGCTTTTCTGATTTCCTCTTTCCCGTCTTTACAATTTCAGGTTAAGTCCAGAAGTTTGAAGTTGGTAATCTGGAAGCCTCCTGATAAGGGTGGTTTCATTTTAAATACAGATGGCTCTTCCCTAGGGCAGAGTTTAAACTCGGGCTATGGTTTCTTAATCCAGGATGAGAGAGGCATTCTTATATACGGGGAGTCTGGATTCCTTGGTCGCGAAAGCAATTTAGCTGCTGAGCTCTATGGTTTATTGTATGGTGTTCGGAGGTGTGTTCTACTAGGTCTCCCACATGTGCAGATTCAGATGGATAATAAAACCCCAGTAGATGTTGTCAACAATGATGGACTTTTTCTATGGCGATTCTATTTTGAGCTGCGTGAAATTTGCTACTTCATTGAGTGTTTTAACTATGCTTTGGTACATATGTACAGGGAAGCCAATGATGTGGTAGACAGACTTGCTCGAGAGGCATTCTTGTGCCAATCTCAGATTTACTCTTCTCAGGCTAACCTCCCTAACTTTGCTAGGGGACTTTTGCTACTGAATATGCAATCATTTCCATATATTAGGAAAGGATAACATGTAATAGACTAGTCTGTCTTTAAACATATTTCATATCTTTATTGTATATGGTAAGTCTTAAGCACTCCATAACCCTATTATTTGAAGTAATAAATTCCAGAATTCTGGAGACTAGAGTGTAGAATAATGCAATAATCATCTTGGAGGTATACCCTCTTAGTGTGTTGTGCTATTTTATCCTCTAGTTGTTCAGGGGTTAGGGAATGGAATAGTACAATATTCATCTTAAAGGTATACTCTCTTCGTGTATTGTGCTGTTTCATTTCTTGGCTCTTCAGGATTCTGTCTTCTTAGCTTAAAAAAGAAAGGCCAGGCCAAGAAAAAAACTAATATACGTAAAATAAATAAATATTTTAGAATATTTTTTAGTTTGTTCATGGTAAACGTAATAGAGAATAGGTAAACAATGTGGTAAATTTTACATTTTGGCATAGTAAGATTTGATTGGGAAATATAAAAGTAAATTGAGTAAAACTAAAAAAGTGATGTGCTAAAATTAAAATCGGGTTCAACTGAATTTTTTTTTTTAAAAAAAAAGGGATAAAATTGATAAAATTACAAAGTATTGGGGAAGATTTATAATTCACAAGGATGGGATTGGAGTGGATATTAAAAAAATGGGTTGTTATCATTATAGAGCCACCTAAAAACAATAAAAGATTTTTAAGCTTAAAAAGGCTTATTCTGAGTTTAGTTTGATGAATAAGAGTGCTATATTCCTTATTGAAACTATAATCAGTGGAAAATTCTTATGGGGAGAAGAATAACAACTTGTCTATGGTAGAATCAAAGACTATCTCATAAACCCACTGGTGGTGAGCACACTACTACACCTAAGTAAAGCCTTCAAGGTTTTACAATTCGGTAATTTACAATTCAATTGCCTGATTCTTGGCTCAAAATGGTGATACGTGACTGAAACTTATATCATGTAATTAGGTGATCCAATATAATTATTGGCTAGTAGAGAAGTTGTGATTAGTTTTATACTTCTTCCCAACAAAGTTAAAAAATTATATGTTAGTCGTTCCAGTTTGTATCACTATGAAAGTTTACTATTTAATAAATGTTTCATCAAGCAACGGTGAGTGGAAAGTATGTAGATATACATTGATATTTATAGAGTATCGATTCTAACATGTGCTGCAAGCCACAATCAGAAGGCAAATTATGCTTGAATTTTTGATCGAGCATTCGGATAGTAAATGGACTAACCAATAAATCAAAGATATGAATTATAGATATCTTTCTATCTGAAATTCATTTTCTCTACTCACTCCATTCAATGTTCTAGAAGAAGAATTGAAATATATTATATATAATGCAAAGGTTACAAGAGCGGTTCTCCAGGGATGGAATTATACCATCTTTCATGGTTTTCTCGACTATACTTCCCAAACCTCTCAATTCACATAAAATTATGATAAAAACTATCAAAAGATTATATCAAAATATGTATAGCACTGGCGGGTCAATAGAGATATGTTAAAAAGATGTGTATAAAGTTCAAAAGAAACCACTTTTAAAACAAAACTTTGGCTCCTAGAAATTA
Source organism: Oldenlandia corymbosa var. corymbosa (assembly GCA_949775105.1). Taxonomy (NCBI): domain Eukaryota; kingdom Viridiplantae; phylum Streptophyta; class Magnoliopsida; order Gentianales; family Rubiaceae; genus Oldenlandia; species Oldenlandia corymbosa. The sequence continues at coordinate 8,600,609 of OX459123.1, forward strand.
GTTTTTCAACCCAAGCTTGTAGTTGCAATTTAATCTGCTTGATGCTATGGTTAGAAATTTTATTTTTTATTTTTATTATTTTTCATTTGGGGTGTTCTTAAACTCAAGGTTTATGTATTTTACTAAAGCATATCAACATAAATATTCTTGTTAGGCTTTCACGGTGATCTGACCACTTTTATTATATTTGAGCATGTTTTAACTGTAATTGGTGGCTAAGGTCTTATGTGACATTCTTGTGTAACACTTAGTATAACCTAATATCTACTTGCCCTAATATCTTTTTTTGAAAAAAAAAACTTTAAACTCTTGAAGAAACATATCGATTCTTAACATTGGAAGGAAAATTCAATAACAATGGAATATGATTGACTTTTGCCCTCTCAAAAAGTTCAACCACGAACAAGGAAATTTCAAACATTTTTCCCCATAAAACTTGAACCACCCAAACAAAATCTACACATCTTTCTTCCAAGTAATAAAATCTGAGCACCCACATTTTGGTGATTAGCGCAACGGAAATGTTAAACTTCTCTGGCAACTTCCTGCGAATTAATGTGGAAGCAGTCATAGTGAAACCAGCGACGACAATCTTCACATTGTAAAATCAGACGAACTGGATTATTTCTCATGCAGCAAATACAAATTCGGGGCTCAGGTAGGATGTCTACTACTCCTGTATAAACATCAAAACGATCGCTCCAGAAAAATAACATCAGGTTCTAAATGTTGAAGAGTCCAATAGTCTTCATATTTATGCATTCTGACTTCCGTGAATAAAGCCATACGATCTTCATGATTCATATTGAGTAGCTCGCTGGCTGGCTGTTAAAGATCTCTCCCTCCGTGAATAAAGCCATACAATCTTCCCAATATTCATGATTCATCTTGAGTAGCTCGCTTGCTGGCTAATAAAGACCTCTCCCTCCAATATAGCTTTCAGGATAATAATAATATTTTACCAATATATCATGTTCACAGTGGGGACTTGTAAATAGGACCTTTACATATGAAGGGTCTAGGTTGATCACTAGGGGCTTTGAGCATATAATATCTACCAGCACAAATATCCTGTCGAAAATCTTCTTGAATTTTTTAGTTCTTGAAGGCCTGGCCGAGTGCATTCCTTAGTTGGGGTATTTCCTCCTTAACATGATGTTCCTGACATAGTAAACCTACTGGTTGTTGGCAATTGCATTTTATGGTCTTCCCTTTCTGATGCCCTCCATATCATCATTATTTCCACCGATCGGCCATGTGACAGTGCCTATCTATCTTTTGGAATCACTGCGATATTCATCGAGATTCGGGTTACTCTATTATGGCAATACTACTTGAAATCTTGTTGCTGATGCTCGAACTGATTTTTTATTGGTTTCAGCAAGAATGAATGTCAGCCAGTTGGGGTTCTGATTATGATTACTTCTTGTTCTCCTCCTCATTGCCGCCCTCATTCGAGAACTATCTGAATTTGAGGCTACATTCCAGTTCCGGATGTTGTTGCTTCTTCTTACCATTTTTTCGACCACCATCTCTGAAACAGCTAAAACGTTTCTCAAGAAATTTAATAGGGTTTGAATATCAACTTGTTTGAACTAAGGAGAGAATATTTGAGGAGCATGGTAAGTGCCCTAATATCTAATTAGAACATAAATAATAAAATTTATCTAATCCTTTGTTGCTTAAAAGATAATTTTTTAATTTAATCATTACTACCAATTATATGCATATATTCTTGTGTATCTTGTGCTCTTTTCATGGGCATGATTTCTGCCCTCTTGCAACATTATTCTACTTTTGCCAGCTATACTGAAAATCAACAATACTGAAAATGAATAAATATAATTTTTATTTTCATATCTGTCCTATATCATACTAAAAGTGATTCAAATTGGATAGTTATTTTAAGACAAAAGGACTCATTAAGCTTTTTGCCTCTATCATCCTAAGTTTCTAACGATGAGCTTAACTCTTTGCTTCTTTTTTTTCCAAAAACAAAATTAATTGTAGAGATATGAACATTTCCTAATTTCCTTTCTAATTCCAAAACATGAAAATATTTTTTTAGTTGGATGACATCTCTAAACAAATGTAAAAGACAGCTTAAGACATCATTGTATTAAATTAAATCTTCCAACTTAATGAATGCATGACAAAAACATTATGCTTAAGTTGTTTCACCAGTCTTTTTTTCTTGTATTAAGTTTTCCCGGGAAAGAAATTAGAGTAAACATACATCAAATCAAGAAGAGGAAGGAAATGAGAGCCCTCAATCAAAAAAGAAAATAAGAAAAATAAATTAATTAGAATGGAAAAAACTTTAATGAATAAAACAGTACATCATATGCTGCCAAAAAAGCTGGAATAACACATAGGATAAGGCAAAACAAACAATAGCCAATCGGAGCACCAAATTGACACAATCTAAATGATGCCATATATATGGTATTCACAAGGAATGATGCCTTACGGTAGTTGGCAATTTGCAACAATTTTGAGAGTTAGATTAATCCCTCATTGTTGTATATATCTTGACCACTATCAAGTCTAATTCAAGAAAAATATAACAACATGAACCCCGCATACACTTTAAATCAATTAAAATTCAATTAATAGAAGAACACGACCAGTTCTTGGTTATTATATAAACATTTAAAAGGGAAGAGAGCTAAAGAAAGAACATGCTTCCAGCAAATCAATTGCTTTGCTCTGAAATTCGACCCAGCAACATAACCTTCTCAGATGTCCCAATCGTTCCAACCAAGGATAGATAACTTCGCAAAAAAATTTCTAAAAATAGAATCGACAAATGTTGTTGTGGAAAGGGATGGGGTTTCTTCTTCTTCTTCTTCTTCTTCTTCTTTGAGAAAAAACAACCTTGCATTAATAATTATTGGAAACAATCTTGCACCAAGTTAGGAGATGCAATCCAAAATGTTTCAATTACAGAAGCAAACTTGGCATATTTAGCAAAGTAATGTTCAACCACATTATCAGCTCTTGGGAATGGGGTTTCTTCTTAAATAGAATAATAGCACCATTATATTCAAAAAATCATAAGGTCTACAACTAAATTGATTGGGAGGAGGGATAGGAAAATATTTGAAACTGACGATTTGTGATGGATTAATTTTTGTATTGATTGGGATGACGGGAAAAGCCAACGAATATGAAGCAAAAGAGAGTAAATCGGATTCCATTGGATTGATTGTGGGATTGATTGGGGTGAGGAGTAAAAAAATGGTGGAGTGAACCAGAAGTGGAAATGCATGAACCTCATTTAATTTACACGTATAAGATAAGATTACAATAAAAAAAAAAGACATGTAGAAAACAGAAAATCTCTTTTTATATTCGAGAAATCATAAAGTCTACAACTGAATTAATTGGGAGGAGGGATAACAAAAGATTTAAAATTGATGATTGTTATGGATTAATTTTGGCATTGATTGGGATGAGGAGAAAAAAAACTGACGAATATGAAGCAAAAGAGAGTAAATCAGATTCCATGGGATTGCTTGTCGGATTGATCGGGATGAAGAGTTAAAAAAATAGACAAAGTGAAGCAGAAGAGGAAATACACCCAAACCCATTTAATTTACACGTTTGAGATAAAATTACTATAAAAAAATACATGTGAGAAGAGAGAAACTCCTTTGTTATATTCGAGAAGGCATAAGATCTACAACTGAATTAATTGGGAGGAGGGATAGCGAAAGATCTGAAACTGTCAATTGTTATGGATTAATTTTTGTATAGATTGGGATGACTGAGAAAAAAAAAACAACAAATATGAAGCAAAAGAGAGTAAATCATATTACATTGGATTTATTGTGAGATTGATTAGGATGGGGAGTAAATAAAAAAAAAAACGGACAGAGTGAAGCGGAAATACACCAGATCCCATTTATTTACAAGTGTGAGATTAGATTACTACTAAAAAAGACACGTGAAAGGGGAAAAACTCTATTTTTATATATATTTTTTGATGATTGATAAATCATTATTGTTAATGCTAATACCCTACCCAAATGGTAAAGATCCCGTTCAGATTAGTGACTAAACATGTGTCAATCATCACTAGCATTACACTAAGTGTACAAATATATTACAAACGATATTTTGTCGTGTTTAGTGGAAAATATTTTACGCCAAAATTATACATCACTTATTAAATTATTAAATCATAGTTTAACATGTACATTTAAATATTATCTAATTTTTAAATTTTGCAAACAACCCATATTTAGATGAACACTCAATACAGTCATCAATTATAGTATATAGTAATGAGGAACACCTTGTAAAGTTTTCCTAGTTTGGCATTCATGCGCCCCTAAAATGGCCCAGTTCCAATATTTTATGAAATTGCCATTTTAGTTAACAACACACGCTATGCTAAAAAAATATAAATATCCGATTATCCTATTTTTTTTTATTTCTCTGTCGTTCTTCCAAACCTCCCCGTAACCACCTCTCTAGAAATCTCTGATAAACTGATTTAAAACTTTGATTCAGATCTACAATTCAAAACGGTGATTCTTGTTTGAAATTCTCGAACCTCTGTTTGGCAATTCAAGATTATCAGTTTGAGTCCGTCTGATGAATCCTCAGAGGTTTATGGATTCAAATCTTCTATGAAAAAGAATAAAATTCAGATTTGGTGAATCGCCAAAAGTTTATGGATTCAGATCTGCTATGGAAAAGAAAAAAATTTAGATTTACAAATTTCATGACCACTGCCGTCGGTCGCCTACAAATTTGGAGTAAGAAAATCGTCAAAAATTCTAATATTTCTAGCGTTGGGTCTTAGATAATAATGGTTATTCATCATTCTAATCAAATGTAATTTGCATTTTATGAATATCGTGTACGATATGCTGATTTTTTTCATCATATTAAAAGTGATTATTCACCCCCTGTGAATCTGTTATTCATCATGTAATATGTGCACTGTGGATATTTTGATTTGGATTATGTGTATGCAAATCTGATGATTACTTATCAGGTTAATCATGATTATTCATCGTCGATTAAGACGTTATTCATTAAGTAGTTTGTTCATTGTTGGCATTTGGTCCGAATTAGGTGTATGCAAATATGATGGTTATTCGTCCTCTGTTGTGCTGTTATTCATCTAAAGAATGATCTGATATGATCATGTGTTAGTCATACTATAAATATCATCCTGCAAAGAAATGTCATTCAATTTAATGAATTGTTAATCATCATGTAATATGTGATTGTATACGATTGTAAATATGTGTCATTAATCCTATAAAATTATTTTATTCATCCTTTGAACAAGTATTATTCATTCCTTAGATATAAACATTCATCATGCAAAGATATGTCATTAATCCTCAGTGATGTTGTTATTCATCATGTAATATGTGTCTGTACACGATTGTTATTAACCGTAGATTTATGTAGTTTTAATGTTTATTCATCATTTTCAAGATGATTATTCATCTTCTATAGCATTGTTATTAATGATTAACAGAGTTTTGACTCAATGTGAAATCTCACTTATTGCAATTTTTTTTTTTTGTTAGCAGTAAAGAAATGCTCATCAAAATGAACTAGATCGGTCGGAAATCAAATATTTGACAGAGTTGCTGAAACAAACAATCAACATAAATGTATCGAGTATCTACGAATCCTTCAAAACCTTATATATTAAGAACAATGACTAGTTTTTTGTTCAATTTTTGTCTAAAACAATACATAAATAGAAGTTTGTTAGTTTACTAGCTGACATTAACTCATTGTAAACTATACTCTTGTTAGTTCAAAATTATTCATTCTGTTGCGCATTATTCATCCAATAACAATATTTTAATCATTCATTAAATTACAATTATTCATCTAGCAAAACTACATCTAGTCTTCATTTTAGTATCGTCATTCATCTATGATGGGATCATTATTCATCAAGATTTGCATCGTTATTCATCTTTGTTAATACCGTTATTCACTTCAAAATTTAAATTTACTCATCCATAACTTTGTTACTATAAGAACATCATTATCTGATACGAATCTTGAGGCAAAGGTAGCACATTTACCTCGACGCGGAAGCTATTAATATCCCAAGACTTGAAAACTTGCAAATCCAAGAGTAAGAACTCTAAAACACACGAAAAAGAAAGAAAAGGAGTCAAACCACAAACATTTGCACCAAAAAGGGATGGAAAGGTTTGGAAGATGTATAAAGTGTTTAAGGCTAGCAACCCAATCGTTACCTCTCTAACAACCCTATCCCTTCGATATATGGATCGAACGGCTAAAAAGGCTCCAATGAACAATTAACAAAGCTCTGAGAAACACCTAATCTATTTGCATGCATCAACAAAGCACAAGCTAGTGTGCAATGAGCTAATCTTCAAAAGAATAGAGAAATAACAAAGAGATTCCTCTCATCTCGTAGTGAAATATCAAATTCATCAAAGGTACATCTGAAATACTGGCCAAGCACCCCTATTTATAGTAGAGGGTGGCCGAAATTCTCCTACAAATGAGGAGAAGATTTTAATCTCTAACTCTATTTCTACTTTAAAGAACTAGAAATCAAATGAGCCTCTAATTGACAACTTGTGTCTTATCTATTAAGGCAATATATCTAGATACCTTTTATAGACTTAAAAGACACACTAGTCTAATGAAAATAAAACTCCAAATACAAAGAGATATTCTCTCAAAAGAATTCTTATCCTTATCTCGAAAATAATCTTCCTGAATTGTGAACTGTATCAATATCTTCTTTGTAGAATAATCATAGCCATCTAATCTTGATCTAATCTTCTTCCAACGGTTGAGAGTAGACACCAAGGAATAGACTTCTTATTGTGAATAAACTCTAAATTTGATAAAAAAAAAAAAAATCATATCGATTCTTATCTTTCCATGTGATAAGATATAAATGATCTTATCTCTAAAATATAGTGAATCTTCCAAATCTTATCCTTCCCACAAGTGTGAGAAGATTTAAATTATTTTATCCCTAAAAGATAGAGATTTCAACTCCTAAAAATTAGGAGATAAGGCCGGCCCTTCTTGCTTAGCTTGTGGGCCAAATTTTCCCTCCACAAATGAACCTTGTAACACTTTAATAATCTTTGGCTTGTAACTTCCAGACTTGATATTCTATTGGGCTAAATTATTTTATATAAGATTATTAAGTGACTCTTCATCTTTTTACTCCTAGATCGAGTCATTGGGCCTCCATTGTTTAATAATGGATCTTGAACTACACCTTGAGCTTGGACGTTACTTAGAACCTGAACACCTTGATCATCTTGGACTTGATCACCTCTGATGTTCACATCATTCCCCCCTTCCCCGAACGGATTTGTCCTCGATTTAATTTCAATTTAACCTTAGTAGGAAATCGAATCTTCCTTAGATGATCCCAAACCCAATCACGAGGTTCAAATATCATTTCTTTACTCCCCTTGTTGGCAATCCGCAAAACATGCTCATTTCTCTTCAAAATATTCATGTGTACTTTCTCATGAAGAGAACGCACAAACTCAGCTTTCTTGGTTCCATCTGTATTATTATACCCAGAAACAGGTAATGGAGACAAGTTTAAAGGGGTTAAAGGGTTAAATCCATAGATAATTCCAAATGGAGAATGTTGGGTAGTAGAATGCACAACACGGTTATATGCAAATTCAGCAATGGACAAACATGCTTCCCTATTCTTACGATTCTTCTGGATTAAAAGACGAAGCAGAGAACCAAGATTCCGATTAACCACATCTGTCTGGCCATCCGTTTGAGGATGAGAAGTTGTTGAAAACAACAGCTTTGTACCTAGTTTTCCCCACAAAGTTTTCCAAAAGTAGCTCAAAAATCTAACATCTCTGTCAGACACAATAGTTCTAGGTAAACCATGCAATCTAACAATTTCACGCATAAATAAATTAGCTACATGTTTGGCATCATCAGATTTATGACAAGGAATAAAATGTGCCATTTTAGAAAACCTATCAACTACTACAAAAACTGAATCACATCTCTTTTGAGATTTAGGCAATCCTAAAACAAAATCCATCAAGATATCAGTCCAAGGTTGGGTAGGTACAGGAAAAGGTGTGTACAATCCATATAGCTGTGACTTAGATTTTGCTTGTTTACACTCAATGCAACTAGCACAAACTTTTTCTACGTCACGTTTCATATTAGGCCAGTAAAAGTGCTCACATAATATATCATTTTTCAAAACACCAAAATGACCCTTAAGACCACCACTATGAGATTCACGCACTAATAGCTCGAGCAAAGAACAAGTAGGCACACACAATTTATTATCTTTAAACAAGAAACCTTCATGCTTATGAAACTTGTTAAATGCACCTTTTTCACATGCTTCAAAAATGGATTAAAAATCAGAATCAGTAACATACAGAACCTTTATGTAGTCAATCCCTAATAACTTAGCATCAAGCACAGAAAGTACATACGATCTACAAGACAATGCATCAGCTACTACATTCTCTTTCCCTTCTTGTACTTAATGTGATAAGGAAAAGATTCAAGAAATGCACTCCATTTAGCATGCCTCTTATTTAGTTTGTTTTGTCCATGAAAATATTTCAAAGACTCATGATCACTATGGATAACAAACTCTTTTGGCATTAAATAATGTTGCCAAATTTCTGAAGCCCTAATCACAGCATACAATTCCTTATCATAAGTAGGATAATGCAGTGTTGCACCACTTAACTTTTCTGAAAAGTACGGAATAGGCTTGCCACTTTGCATTAACACAACCTCAATACCTACTCCAAAAGCATAACAATCAATTTCAAAGTAAGGTCAAAATTAGGTAATGCAAGGATAGGAGCACAAGTTAAATCATGCTTTAAAGTGTTAAATTTCAAGTTCTTGTTCTTCACCCCATTCAAACCTAACATTCTTCTTTACTAAGTGATTTAGGGGTGTAGCCTTAGTAGAGAAATCCTTCACAAACCTACGATAGAAACTAGCTAAACCATGGAAAGAATGAATGTCAGAGACAGACTTAGGTGTAGGCCATTCTCGAATTGCCTTAACCTTAGCCTCATCAACTTTAACACCATCCTTGCTAACGACAAAACTAGGAAAGATAACTTCTCGTACACAAAAAGGACACTTAGCAAATTTAGCATAAAGTTTATTTTCACGTAAAGCAGAGAGCACACACGAAAGATGTTTAGGATGCGAAACTTTATCTCTATTATACAATAAGATATCATCAAAGTAAACCACAATGAATTTACCTATATAAGGTCTAAACACATGGTTCATAAGATGCATAAAAGTAGAAGGAGCGTTAGTCAAACCAAAAGGCATAACCATCCACTCATATAAACTGAATTTAGTTTTAAAAACGGTTTTCCAGTCATCACCCTCTTTCATGCGAATTTGATGATAGCCACTAGCAAGATCTATCTTAGAAAATATGTAAGAATTACATAGATCTTCTAACATTTCATCTAGCCTAGGTATGGGATGTCTATATTTAATAGTAATCTTGTTAACAACACAACAATCCACACACATATGCCAAGTTCCATCTTTCTTAGGAACTAATATGACATGCACTGCGTAAGAACTTAAAGATTCACGAACCATACCTTTGTCAAGGAGTTTCTCGACTTGACGTAGCAGTTCTTTGGTCTCCCCTAGGTTCTCCTTGTATGTAGGAAGATTAGGAATCACCGATCCTGGGATAGAATCGATTTGATGCTCGATCTCTCTTAAAGGTGGAAGTCTCTTTGGCAATTGATCTGGAAAAACATTCTCATAATCCTGCAACACAGATTTAACAACACTAGAAAAATTTTCAATGGGGTTAGTGTTAGTTTAACATAAATCCTTTAAACCATTAAAACAAGTAGAGTGCGAGTATTTAGAGCCCTCCCAAGGTCTCCTATTGAAGCATAAAAGTTGCCTTTTCTCTCCCAGCTTTTGGCTTTTCTCTCAAACTCTTACTCACTTTTGATTCTCTCCCATTCCCAAAACTCTCTTTTTAACTCTTTTAGCTCACTTTTAAGTTCTCTCTCTCTCTCTTTCTCTCTCTCTCTATCTCTCTGCATTTTCTTCTGAGATTCCACGATATTCGTTGGAGATAATGGACAAAATATAATAAACAAACCATTATGCATAAGTGAATATTGATTTGTCTTCCCGTCTTTGTTAGCACATCGATCAAACTCCCATGGACATCCCAACAAAATATGACATGCTTGAATCGGAACCACATCACAAAGAACTTCATCCTAGAATGTTTTAAAACTTAAGAGTAAGCAAGTTTGCTACCTCACCTTAATTTCTCCACAATCATCTAACAATTCAAACTTGTAAGGTTGAGGATGCTTGAATGTAGGAAGGTTCAATTTCTTGACAAGCTCCATGTTTACACAATTTGTGCAACTTCCTCCATCCACAATCACAAGACACGTCTTATTATTAACCTTACACCTTGTATGGAAGATGTCGGTGCGTTCTTCTAGATCCTTGTCTTGAGCTGGCTGGATACTAAGAGCATGAGCTAGTACAATAGCTCGAGACACATCTTCTCCATAAACAACCTCGTCTTCACTTTCAGAATTTCCCTTATCATACATTTAACTAGTTGTAGCTTGGTCTTTTGTTGCCAAAGTCATGTTAGATTGATCGTCCACATTTTTTTCTTCCTCATTTTCATGGTACCAATCAACTCGAAGTACCATAACTTTCTTATTAGGACAATCAAATGCATAATGTTCTCTTCCTTTACAATTGAAGCATTGAACATCGGCAAATGAACCTGGTTTAACATTAGGTATTTTTTCTAATGACTTGGTAACCTCAGCTGCCTTCAGCGACGATTTAGAACTTGGAGTCATCGACTTCTTAGCAGTATTCCCCCACCGATTTGATCCAAAGGATGATGTACTAGTGGAAGATGTCCTTGCTCTGCTTGCGGCTAAAGATTCCTTCATTTGCCTCTCAATGGTATGGGCCTTATCCACCAAATCTTCTTAATCATGATAGGACTGCAACTCCACTCTATGTTGGATAGGAAGGTTCAACCATGTAGAAACCTTGTTATACTTTGTTCTTCATCTTCTTCCAATTGACATTTAAACTTCGAAGTATTCATCTCTTGGTAGTACTCCATAACCGAACTACTTCCTTGCTTAAGATCTCGCAATTCACCTCGAAGCTTTCTTTGAAAGGATGGTGGGACAAAAGCGCATTACACGTGAAAGCTCTCCCCAAGTGGTGATTGCAGGCTCATTGTCTCTCCTTCTTCGATGTTATACCTCATTCCACCAAGTAGAAGCATATCTATGAAATTCTGACACAGCTAAATTCTACTTCTTTCCCTCAAAATAATTGTTAAGATTGAAGATCCGGTTGATATGATCTTCCCAATCAATATATGCATCAGGATCTGGCTTGCCACGAAATTCTGGAATCTTCTGTTTGATAGAGTTCATGTTATCATCAAAGTTAGGCTGCCTTTGTCGATCATGTCTAAATTCTTCTTCATGCTCAACACCACCATCATCAAGTTGTTCCCTTGAAATTTCTTCTCCCTCTCCTTAGTCTTCATTACCACGTCCACAACCTAGGCCACAACCACCATTGCTAAGTCCTCCAATGATGTTCCTTCGAGCCACAAAATTAGGTCCTGGATTTACCAATGGATTCCTAACATGGACAAGTTGTTGTATTTAGCGAGTGGTTTCTTCTTGTTGTTCTCCTATTTGGCGAGCGGAATGTTGTTGTTGTTGTTTTTGTTGTTGTTGTTGTTGTTGAGTCATAGCGGACGTCGTAAGCGACAATTGATTTGTTATGGCCGCCATTTGGTCTTTAAAGTCCTTCACTGTATCATTCAACATTCCATGTTGTGTCGGAGGCACGGCTTTGTCTCCCATGATTCCTGAAACATAACACAACACACAGAAGAACAAGAGTGTATCGAAGAACTCACTACCTTGTTACCCCTCCCAACTATTCTAGTCACACCCCAAGATCTCTCAAGAAGGTTTAGAATTTAGTAAGGAATAGTAATTGCACTTCAAATCAAACTCAAATACCAATCTCCTTCTATCACGTCTTTCTTTTTATTTTTGCACGACTATTTCTTCTTTTTTTTTTATTCCAAAAACGTGGATTAGGGACTTCAAAACCCTAGATCCGAAAATTAAGGGCAAGCAATTTTTTTTTTTTGACAAACAATAATGGATCTAACTATAATAACTTTAATCAAATCAAACCAGAATACAATCGAAGCAAAATAGTGAGATCTATAACAAAAGACTCAAAAATTCAAAAGAACAAATAGAGATCTAACCAAAGATGAGTTTCAGTAGTTCAAAGAAATGCAAGTATTTAAGAGCCAAAAGCTCTGGTGCCAATTGATACGAATGTTGAGGCGAAGGTGGCAGATTTACCTAGACGCGGAAACTATTAATATCCCAAGACTAGAAAACTTGCAAATCTAAAAGTAAGAACTCTAAAACACACGAAAAAGAAATAAAAGGAGGCAAACCACAAAAATTTATACCAAAAAGGGATGTAAAGGTTTAGAAGATGTAGAAAGTGTTTAAGACTAGCAACCCAATCGATTACCTCTCTAACAACCCTATCTCTTTGATTTATGAATAGAACGGCTAACGAAAAGGCTCCAATGAACAACTAACAAAGCTCCACACATAGAGAAACACCTAATCTATGTGCATGCGTCAACAAAGCACAAGCTAGTGTGCAATGCACTAATCTTCGAAAAGAATAGAGAAAGAACTAAGAGTTTCCTCTCATCTAGTATTAAACTATCAAATTCATCAAAGCTACATCTGAAATGGCGGCCAAGCACCCCTATTTATAGTAGAGTGTGGCCGAAATTCTCCTATAAATGAGGAGAAGAATTTGATCTCTAACTATATTCTTACTTTAAAGAACTACAAATCAAATTAACCTCTAATCCGTAACTTGTGTCTATCTATTAAGGAAATATATCTAGACACCTTTATAAACTTAAACACACTAGTCTAATGAAAATAAAAATCCAAATACAAAGAGATATTCTCTCAAAAGAATTCTTATCATTATCTCGAAAAGAATCTTCCTAAGTTGTCAATTCTATCAATATCATCTTTGTAGAGTAATCATAGCCATCCAATCTTGATCTAATTTTCATCCTACGGTTGAGAGTAGACACCAAGGAATAGATTTCTTATTATGAATAAACTCTAAATTAGATAAAAGAGAATCATATCGAATCATATCCTTCCATGTGACAAGATTTAAATGATCTTATCTATAAAAGATAGGGAATCTTCTAAATCTTATACTTCCACAAGTGTGATAAGATTTAAACAGTTTTATCCCTAAAATATAGAGATTTTGACTCCTAAAAATAAGGAGATAAGACCGGCCCTCGTTGCTTAGCTTGTGGGCCAAATTTTCCCTCCTCAAATGGGCCTTGTAACTCATTAATAATCTTGGATTTGTAACTTCCAGACTTGACATTCTCTTGGGGCAAATTATTTGATATATGATTATTAAGTGTACTCTTCATCTTTTTACTCCTAGCTCGAGTCATTGGGCTTCCAATGTTGGATAATGGATCTTGAACTACATCTTGAGCTTGGACTTTACTTGGAACCCAAACACCTTGATCATCTTTGACTTGATCACCTTGGATGTTCACATCATTATTCATCCACAATATTTTCATTATTCATCGATAAGCATACCATTATTCATCCAAACAAATATCATTATCCATTAAAATATTCAAAATTTGATACTTAATTTTTCAGATTCCACTGCTAATCCGTTCAAATTTTTTGCTCTAACTGATTCTCCAGATTCATAAGTCTCGATAATACCAAAATAAAATCCATCCTTATAAAAAAAATTCTCATAAAAGAAAAAAAATATAAAATCGAACCAGATAAGCCAAAAAAAATGCTTTGAAATTGAACATGTGCAAAAAAAAAATGATAAAATTCACTTGACTAATTAATCAAAATATGCGTGTAGGATGTGGTTGATTTATGGGGTAAAATACTCACTCTTTTTTTGGCATATTTGTATCACACGCACCTACTAGGACCACGTTGCAATGTGTTCCTAGGAACAACATATTATTTACCATATAGTCATATGTTTTTCAAGTAACCAGTATGTTTCCATCAGCATATATGTTTGTTCTATTGAATTTTAGTAATGTTTATAATAAGATTTTTTTTATATACTGGGGAAGCTTTCGCTTAGCTTACAAAAAGACTAGATATCTAGCCCACTCCGGGAAGGGGCGGAGGGTAGTCAAAAGATAGCTTGGCTAAAGCTATATCCGGGAGGGGGGGGAGGGGGGGAGCCGACAAAATATGTAACCCCGGTGCACTAGATAAACCTAGTTTTGCTAAAGAGTCGGCAACTTCGTTACCCTCCCTTCTGATATGTGAAATTTCTAGTTGCCAATGGCGATGAATGAGGGCTCTTATGCACAAGAGGACATTGCTAGAGGCGAATGATGCGTCCTCTTCCGTTAGAGCATTGACAACCGTGATATTGTCAAGCTGCAACTGGATCTTTCTAAAACCAAGCTGCCAGGCAATCTTTAATCCAAAAAAAAATGCCCCAGTACTCCGCTTCCAAGACAGAACAGAAGCCTAACTTCGCTGTGTACCCTGAGATCCATCGGCCTTCGTGGTTGCGGAGAAGACCACCTGTAGCTGCATCACTTGAAGCGATGGAAACTACACCGTCCGTGTTGAGCCTTATCCACTGCCATGGTGGGGGTTCCCAAATTGGAACTGCGGTCAGAGTGGAAGGGGTACTTGCTGGTGAATGAGTTCTGGGATGGAGCCGGCGAATTTCGTTCGCCGCTGCTTTAATTGAGAGAGCCAGGCTCCTGAAGTTGATGTATTCTCCAGAGAAAAAATCCTCGTTTCTTGTTGTCCATAGCTTCCAGCACCCTACCGCAAAAAGAGTAGACATGTTGTAGGAGTCATGTGAAGAAGAGGGAGAAGATGATAAGTTAGTTAAAATCCATTTGTTCCAATCTCTCTCATTCCAAAAACAAAATATTATCGATGATGCTCTTGCCCTTAATGAAGCTAGATTGGGTCAGCGAGACAAGGGACGGCATGATTCTCTTGAGTCGATTAGCCACCACCTTTGAGACGACCTTCGCTGAGACATTGAAAAGACTAATCGGTCTAAGATTTTGGAAAGACTCCGGCGGGTAGACTTTAGGGATAAGAACAATCATAGCCTGATTCATTGTCGGATTAAGTCCGCGGAATCGAAGGTTTCCTTCACCATTTTGAGGACGCTTTGGCTGATGATTTCCCAGTTGTTTTTGTAAAAACCTGCATTGAAGCCATCTGCTCCCCCTGCTTTCGATGAGTCCATATCAAAGACAGCATCTTTAACCTTGTTTTCTTGAACCGGCATATTCAAATGACCAAGCTGCCTCGGATTTAGGCTCGGAAATTTTCCTTTGACATGGTAGGGTGTATGTAAATCCGGTGCAGTAGTGGTATATAAATCTCTAAAGAAGATTGTAGCCTCGTGAATCAAGACTTTCGGGTCTGAGGTCCAGCAACCATTTTCAAGCTACATTTCCATTATTTTCGATTTGCTGGATTTGCCTTTATGAAGTCTATGGAAGATTCTTGAGTTTCTATCTCCATGCTCTGACCAGATTGATCTTCTCGTTTGTGACCTTAAGATTTCTTCTTGGGCCGATGTTTTTTTAAACTCCACTCTCAGTTCCTTTTCTAATTCCAGAAGGTTATTGGAGCTGTGGATAGTGAGAGCTTTCTGGATGCCGGATAAACTAGCAAGTGTCCTCCTTTTTTGCTTGTAAATATCACCGAAAATGTTATACTTCCAATCATCGATTTTCAGAATGAGATTTTGAAGTGCATCTTGGAGGGATAAACTCGAAATCCAGTTCGTTCCCAGCCATTCCTTCCACTGTTCATGAGACTCCCAAACAGATAAGTATCGAAAAAATCTGGGGCTGCTAACCGATGATCCGATTTTGTCGAATTGGACGAATAATGGGGAATGGTCAGACGCCACCTGTGGTAAAGTGCTTCACTGTTGTATTAGTGAAGAAATCCTCCCATTTGCTGTCGACTAGAGCCCTATCTAGTCTTTCAAAATAGCCACTTCCCTTTCAAGTGAACCTAGAGCCGGAAAAACCGAGATCACACATATTCGCCGTGTTAATGTAGTTAACAAAATGTTTGCAACCCGCTGATTTCCGACCGCCTACTTTGTCTTCTTGTTCTGTTATTGCGTTGAAGTCGCCTAACACCAACCACGGTTCAAAGGTCGAATCTGCAAGAGAGTCAAGACAATCCCACAGTGCATGCCTTGTTAGCCGTTGAGGGCTATCGTACACTGCGGTGAGATAGCAAACGGAATTGTCCTGAAAAAATACCTTACTATGAATAAATTGCCAGTTGTTCATCAGAATTTTGATTTCAATAGAATCATCCCAAAGGATCTAAATCCCACCCGAAAACCCCATAGATTCTACTCTATGAGACTTCCGAAAACCAATTTCAGCTATAATACGGCTAGCATCGTTCCCGCTAACTCTGGGTTCAACTAAAATAACGGTATGAACAGCATACAGTTTAATGAAGTCCTTAAGAACTGAGATGGTTTTTAAATTGGCGATTCCACGCGTGTTCCAAGCAATTATGCGTTTATTCATGATAATAATAAAGAGATAAGGGGGGAATTACCGACCGGAATTAGGCGGGAACTCCATTGTGACCGACGGTCTTGGATCCATTGACCTCTCAGTATTCAAGCCATCCTCTGGTTGATTTATTCTATCCTCGATTAGCATGTCGTCATCTTCTGGGATTGAATCATCAGGAGGATTTGGAGGCTGTATTTTAATTTTAGTTTGAGGAAAAAAGCTCTAGCAGGGTCAGGTGGTTTGCCGGTGTGTGGGAGTTTCTGATTCGGTTCCTGGAGTGTGGGGGATGCGTTCGAAGTGTTTGAAGAGTATTGTTGTGGGTTTGGGTGGGGGATGATGACCGCAGTGTGGTCTGGGGAGGTCGAGACGGGTTGGGGAGGGGATACAGTGGATGGGTTGGGCTGGGGAGGATCTGATGGGTTTTGAGAAGGTTGTTGGGTATTTGGTGAGACTCTAGAGGTTGTAGGGTTGTCATGAGAAGGGGGAAGGCCTGTTTGGGCTGGGATCGGCGTGGGTTGGGCTTGTGATGTGTTATTAGTGAAAGATTTTTTGGACCAGGCTCTGTCTCGGCCAATTGGGTCGGGTTTCCACTTGGATGATACGTTTGGTTCAGCAGGTTTAGTGGTCTTCGGGTCTGTGGGTTTGTGGGTCGGTTTATAATATAAGATATTAAAAGTGACAATGTGAAGTTTTAAGCTCTCTATTTCATGAAAATGATATACATATAGACTTTTATTAGTTTCTTGCAAAATCCTAAAACGCTTCAGTTTCAATCATTTATTTGTTCATGGTCAACACGTTTATGTATTTGACTAATACTTTCATAACCTAATTGCTCATTATTGATTTCGAAAAATACGTGACGCCAAATCAATGATTTATTTACTAAGTAGAATTTGGATGTAAGATATACAATCATGCGGGTCGCCAACCTTATTGTTGTTCGAGCTATTTGGAATAGGCACAAGGATGCAAAACTTATAATTTGCAATTTCCAAAAACCATTATTTTTTCCTGCAAATTAGGAAGTGAGCTGAAAAAGTGTTTGGAGATTATAAGGGCCAGTGATATTTGGAGGTCCAATCCACATTCCCAGTGCTAAAATCTGATTGGCTGCTTCAGTAGGATGAATAGAATCCCAAAACAAGAATTCTTGTGGATCACTGCATAGTTCATATTCTTTGGGATTTCTTTTCCCGCCACAACTGAATTCCCCTCTGAATGGACCAGACCCACAACATGCCATCTTCACTTCCTTGAAACCTAGTTTCTCAAAAAAACAAAAACAAAAAATATGATAAAATAAATAAATAAGGTACATTGGTTTTGAGTTCAAAACATGGGCAAAATAATGCTCTCACTGGCCCCCAAAACAAACTATATTGCAAATTGTGAATTATACTAAAATCCGTAACATTCACGAGTAATAGTATGGATTGTTTCTTAGAGAGAAAATATATCAATTGGAAGATAGAATAGTTAAAGACATCATGCAAATAAGTGGCTGTAAAAATAAAATAAAATTGCCTTGTAACAATAAAATAAAAAGTAATGATTGTTACAGGAAAAATTTGTAAGGAAAATATACAGGCAATGAATTATAACCGTTTATAATGAAACCTTATCTTTACGAATTTATCAATTCAGGGTTAGATGATAGTTAAGATTCAACCATATTATTGCCTATTAAAATTCCATTTAAATTTTGATTGCATGTATCACTATTAAAATAAAATAGTCTCCACTGTTTGATTATTTTCATTTAACAAAATAAACGACTTATCTATAATCTTGATAGTTACCTTTGTTGGACTATTTTTCAAATACAAGTTATTATTGTTATAGTTAAATGAAGCCACTTTAAATTCAGTATAAGCTAAGCAGTTTACTATTAATTTATTCTTAGTTCAGTTGGAAAAAAAATTGAAAAAAATTAGAATCAATAATATTAAGTTACCATATTTGGTTGGATTTGATTGAGCAGCCAAAGCAGCAGAGAAAGAATCAAAGAGTGAGTAACGAAAGCCTTGAAGCTGCGCTTGCAATTGCAAAAGTGACATGGCTAGGCCGTAATTGTGCAGCTCTACCACATCATTGGCCTGAGGGTCGCAGCTTCCATCTCCACCGCCGGTCACATTTTTTGCCCGGCTGACCGGCAAACACCCCAACGGTCCCAAATTTAGGATGCCGAATTTTCGTCCACCTTTGTCGTATATTTCCTGTTGACCATAAATTTTTAGATGGAAGTTAATTAGGTTAAAGACTAGAGATTAATAATAATGATTCAGGAGAGATTTTACAAATTTTAACATAGAACCGTGGAAATAAAATAAATTAGAGGATGCATGTGACTTGTGAGACATATACTTAGCATATTCCAATAATTAATTAGTCAGCAGTTATTACAATTCTTCTTGAAAAATACGATTGTTATGAGATTTTAGGTTAGCTATATTTGACGTTTTCTTGAACTATTTTCTCTCATTTGGTACTTACTCCATCCTACGAAAAGTTCTTTTTTCTTGAAATTATTGATTAGAGAAGCTGCTGTCTAGATTCACATTTATCTAGCTATGAACTTTGCTATAATGAAGGAAAATCATGGTTTATGTAAGGGTTACCCTTTTCTTTTCAATTCTAAAATGCTTACAACTCTTACAAATGAGAGTTGATATATCAAGACCCCATCATAACTAGAACCATGTTCCCTAAAATAAACTTCATAATAATTTTATCATACGATTCATTTAGCAACAAAGTTTTAACATATATAATCGACATCCATCATAATAATAATAATAATAATAATAATAATGATGGGAGATGCGAATAAGTTGGTTTAGTGGTAACACTATCTTTACTCCAAGAGGAGGTCGTGAGTTCAATCTCCAACTCTAACAAAATGTGAGGAGTTGGATCTCACCTTGCCTATTGGCACCTCTAGGCACTTGTTATGGCTAACCTACTAATGAACTCCCGATTTCGCACCCAAGCTTGTCACTCCGGGCATGCCTAGGGTGGTTTACCTCCCACTGTAAACTTGTCACCTCGGGCATGCCTAGGGTGGTTTACCTCTCACTGTAGTTTGCATAGGGTGGTTTACCTCCCACTGTAAACTTGTCACTCCGGGCATGCATAGAGTGGTTTACCTCCCACTGTAGTTTGCAGACTATTGCAGTAGACGTGGGTTGGGTTGGTGTACCCATCTCTGGTAGGGTTTCCGGCGTTATAAAAAAATAATAATAATGGGATTTACAGGCTATTGCAATGGGCGTGGGTTTACCCATCTCTGATAGGGTTCTCGGCGTTATTAAAGAAAATAATAATGGGAGATATCCTAAAAGAAAAAATTGAATGAACGATGAAAATGTTACAAGAGATCCACTTTAATTAATAATTAAATGATCAATTACCTGAATAACAGTAGTAATATTGCCAATAACCATTGAAATATATTCGTCCGGAGGAAATGATCCAAATGACGGTGAAGGACTAAAGTAGTCATTGCTTCCAATGCTAAGTAAATACACAGCATTTCCCAACACTTTGTTTGTTCCACTTTCACCTAGTTCTGCCTTCATTTGCTTCCTAACCTTTTTGAAATTCTTCAATTGCTTGTGAAGATGAATAACCTGCAAATATCACGTATTATTACTTTTGTTTGAGCATCATATTTACACTTGTTTACCTTTTTATTGATAAAATTCAAATATCACAAGACAAGTTAATTCATAGTACGAGGAATACATACCAACCCACAATTAGTTTCTGAAAGGGCACCTGCACCAGCAGATGCAAAGTTGAAGCCATAAGCCACTTGATGGCGGTGATGCTTAGGTTCCAAGAATGGCGGAATCAAAGGCAAATTAGCAAATTCAGCTGCAAAAAGAAATTCAATTACATGTCAACTAACAATCAGCTTAAAAATATACTTCATTCGTCCCAAAATAATTGTCCAATTTGAATTTTTCACTTTTAGGTTCAAATAATACTAAAAGTGCATATTCAAAGTGAACAATCATATTGGAATAGAGGAACTAATATATTTAAATGTGCTAACCATATACCAGCATCTTGAATGTATAATTTCTTTTTATTCATTTTTGGATTTACCAAAGGAAAATAAAAGAGAAGAAACAAAAACTTACCAATAAAATCAGGTATAATACGACCATTACAAAACCTTCCAGTTGGATGTTTGAAGGAAGTTTCACCATATGGAGAAAAATTGGCCTGAAAATATGTGGTTGTGTTAATGTAATTGTTGTTTCCTGGATCAAACAAAGAATCCCCAAACACGAAGAGGGTTGCATGATTTGTTGTCGTTTGTTGATGAAGACGGATAGAATCAGAAGGGATTGCAACACAAGAAATGATCACAAATATTACCGAACAACAAAGTTGTTTATGATTGCATGAATATTTGGCCATTATATTGATCATTAGTTAAGAGAGTGAATAATTCGAATGGCCACAATTCGATTTGTTGATGCACATAATCATCATTTATATAATGTTAAATCTTACTAAGGAAATACCAGTCAAATCATCATAGTCGTTTTCATAACATACACATCCTGAAGTGATTTTTACCAGGGTACGTACGTAACACATTTTTACAGTCTGGATGTCTTTAAATAATTATTTTCCGATCTACATGCTTCTGAGAACAAAGTTCGTAGCAATTCACATCAACAACTTTGAATATGGTTTTTGTATGTATCTTATTGGGCCGATCTGGACAGTTTGCATTGGTGATTTTGTGCTTGGTATTTTAGCTGGATTGAAGAGGTTTTTTCTGGAATATTCCATGAACAAAGTGAACAAACCTCGTACGTATCTCAAAATTCGAATGTACACGGTTCTATTTCGGATTAAACCACGCCAATCATTTACGTAAACAGTTTACATACAAATTGTAGAAGGAAGAAGTTTGAACAATTTAGTGTGAAAAAATAAGATGCATTTTGTGCTCGCAATTGTGTATGTATATATATACATCATTTTCCTCACTGATAAATTAACTAAGAAGAGTCTCAATTGATCTTTAAACTTCCATGTAAAAAATAAAATGTTATAAGAACATGTAAAACAATTGATCTTTAATACTCCCTCCGTCCCATAATTATTGTCCTGTTTAAGTTTTCATTTTTAGTTTAAATTGTACTAAAAATGAGATCTCAAACTGGACAATAATTTTGGGACATAGGAAGTACATTTTATAACTACGTATAACGATATCTGACGGCGGGCTTCTATAATTTCTTTAAATGGGAAAAAGAACATGTAAACTAGTATTTTTAAAAAAAATTAAAAGAATATATAAATAGACTCCACGTTGTACAAATTAAATTGTATTGTATACAGCAAGATGGTTAGCCAAAATTGAAAGAAAGAATTTAATTCTTTTTTATCATTAATACACTTTGTTGAATTCAAAGTGTTTATGAAAGTGGATTTATTCTTTCTTTTCTCGGAAGGGGATATGGATCACTACATTACAAAACTTGTACCAACAAAAAAAGTTATTAAAGGGAAAAAAAAAACAAGGAAAAAAGAAGAAAAAAGGTTGAATGGTATATTGGTATTCTCATTTTCATGTTGTCCTTCTAGATGATCCCGGGGGAGGATTCCACGAAAAGTTTACCATGAAATTTAGGCTCCGTTTGGTTGGAATGAATTGGAATTGAATTAGAATTACAATCCAAAAAATTGAAATTAAAATATTGGGATTGCAATTCAATCTCAATTTATTTGTTTGGGAGATCTTAATAATTGACTAGAATTAAGGTTCTAATACCAATTCTTGCGTTTGGATGCTTCAAAATTTGGATACTTTAGAATTGAAATTAATTTGTTACTAGATAATTAATACAATTTATACTTCATGTCAAATTTTTTTAAAAAAACTTAATTTCCTATGTCAAAATAATCTATCACGGATATGTATAAAACAAAAAAATCATTGTGTACATGTATATTAGATTACTTTGTTGTCCTTTAAACTAATCCTTTTTGAAAAAATAATTTTTTATTTAATTTGCTATATTATTTTGTGATTTATTATGTACACACTTTTTTGT
Organism: Oldenlandia corymbosa var. corymbosa; assembly: GCA_949775105.1. Lineage (NCBI taxonomy): Eukaryota > Viridiplantae > Streptophyta > Magnoliopsida > Gentianales > Rubiaceae > Oldenlandia > Oldenlandia corymbosa. The sequence continues at coordinate 8,623,406 of OX459123.1, forward strand.
AGGAAACAAAAGAAACATTATTGCGTAAGAATTATTACTATGATATGTAAACATCTTTGAGTCCCTCTCTTTTATTACTTTTCAAAATTTTTTAATTTTTGGTTTATTGATTTTTTCCCCTATATTAGTAAAAAATATTGTATATAATATAAATTCATTTTATGAATATTAATTTCTATTATATATGTTGACATTATTTTTTGGAATTTGCTTAAAATTTTTTAGTTTTAGTATATAGTTATATATGAAAAAAACATATACTTAAAATTCAACTTACAGAATTTTTGATGAAAAAATGCCATGTATTATTTAATATATATATATATATATTAATATAGGTGTACATATGGAACAATTATAAAATATTTTTGAAAATTTTATGGTGTTTACTGTGTCAGTATATAATAAAAAATTCTAACCCAAAATTAAAATATTTATCTATTAATTTTTTTGGGACAATTATACTTTTGATTTTTTCTCAAAAAAATATAATTTTAATTTTAGATTGATTTCGTTGATGATGATAATAATAATAATAATAATAATAATAATAATAATAATAATAATAATAATAAGAAGAAGAAGAAAAAGAAGACAAAAAGCTGAAAAAAAGAAAAACAAAACGAAAAGAAAAAGGGCAAGGGCTGAAAGCCCAAAAAAAAAGAAAAGAAAAGGACTTAAGGGAAAAAAGGAAGAGATGACCCGTTTATGTTATAACCCGGAAATGACCCGGTTTAGACCCGCGAATTTTTTTTAATCCCTTGAATTTGAATTCCAATTATTTACCCCCACAAAAGAATTAAAATCAAAGAATTGAACTCAAAATAGTATTGCAATTCCAATTCTTCCACTTCAATTTTTGTTAACCAAACACAAGAATTAGAATTAAAAAGCTCCAATTCCAATTCTTGGTCTCAATTCAATGCAACCAAATGGAGCCTTATTGTTTTTACCATATCATGATATAAAGCCAAGTTTAAAAGATACTCACTTTGTTCAAAAATTATTATCCAGTTTGAGATTTTATTTTTAGTACAAATTAAAATAGAAATGAAAACCCAAAGTGGACTATAATTATGAGACGGAGGGATTACCTTCACAGAGAAAATCGTCTTTTGCTAAGTTTTTATTGGAATGCTATGTTTTTTATCGTTGAGGGTATCATACGGGTAGTACTTTCTTAATTTTAAAATAGTTGTGTAGTTTAAATAAGGGGTGAAAGATAAATAATTCATAAAGAGGGTAATACTTTTAATTAATTTGTGTTGAGGGCACAACAAACTCCAATATCAAGCATGACTTTAGTTATATTTTTCAAACAAATTTATTTTTTAACCTCCAATGAATTTGAAAGTTTGTTTTGTTCCATTTATTCTTTTTTTATGAGTATTATAATATTAAATATGTGACTATGAATATTACATGGACACTCACTGGTCAAAGTAAATATTTAAGATCTTTTTATTTATTATATTTTTGGAAAATTTTGGTGACATAAAATACAAAATAAATTAGTGAAATTACAAAATTTGTTGTAACGGTTCAATTAACCACGTGCTTTTGTAATTCTTTTTGGACAGTTTTAGTTAAAACTTAGTTCATATTAAAAAGATATTATTTTTTATTTATAAATATCAATATTATTTAAGAAAATAAATCTTCAAAATTGTGAACAATTAACCACCGTATTTTAAATAATTTAACTATTTCTTTTGTCCTATAATATTTTTTAGTTTTGTATATCAATATTATCAAATTTAAACTTTGCACATAGATATGAATTTGCTTATGAAAAATTGAAATGGGTAAACATTGGTTACATGAAGAGTTAAAGTCATGTTTGGAAGTGAACTTGTAATGCCCTTAATAAAAATTACTTAAAGATATCGCCCTCCTTATTAATTACATATCTTCCGCTGTCCCTTTTCAAAATTTTCCCTTAAATTAAAACTTTAATCACGGTAATAATTTTTGGGATAGGAGTACATACTATATTTCTATTATTTCCTGCAATAGTCATTATCAAAAATTTAAATACATCATAATAACAAAAAGGCGACTCAGGTTACAGAAGGGATAAAATTTTATATTTAATTTATTGTTGAAATTGGTTATTTGTCTGTTGCAACGTTGCTCTTTTTGTATGCAAATGATGATTAAAAAGAAAGGTGAATTAAAATTATACGAAAATAGGGTGAACTATAAAACGTTTATGAAAAATATGGTAATTACTATAAGCTACACCAATAAGAAATAATTATATTATGTTCAAACGGTCTTATTTTATTTCATTGAGATGGAAGGTATAATCAACACTAACAAAGAATTTTCTGTGATATCTTGGTGTTACATTTTTTTTTACCGTTATTTATTATAGTTTTAGCATATGTGTAATCACTTGCCAAATGAGATTTATTTATCGTTTGATTAGAATATTAACAATTAATAATTTTGCGACATGTTAGTTATTTACTCAATATTACAACGAGCAATAACACAAAAATGTTGTTCACACCGGACATTTTGTCCCGTTTTGTGCAACATTTATGCAATGTTTCCCTAGAATTTAACTCAGCGAAAAAATTTGTGGCTAATCGATAACGGAAGTTTGTATGAAATTGTAGTGAGACAAAACAAGATGTCAATTCTTTGTTGATTCTGAATTTTATGTGGTCTACATTTTCAAGGTGTAATTCATGTCAAATAAGTAAAGGGATTAAAGAACCTTGTTTTTCTGAATGTGTGCCAGCTTAATTACAATAATATTAAAAAACGGAAATTTGTTCTTATTACGGCATGAGGACAAATATTTGATACTATGTGAAAGCAACAATCTTGTTGGGAAAAAAAAAAAAACAAAGAAACGGAAAAAAAACAAAAAAACCAAATCAAATCACCTATTGTCACACTCACAAAACTGTGTAGAAGTGGGTGAGATAATGATTGGTATTTGTTTCAGATGCAAGGACATGGTTTTGATGGCTCTAACAAGAGAAAACAAGAAAGGGAAATGAGGGGAAGAAAAATAGAAATTCTTCTCTTAATTTTAAAACGGTACGACTTTTTCTTGTTATAAGGTAAAATAAAATGAACTTTAGTAACTTTGTTAAACATAGTAATGAACATATGCACATATGAAACCATTAAAACGTCGATTTAACGATGAGCCTGGATAAGGTGTTTTCAATTTTCTATTCAGCATTTTGTGTGTGTGTGTGTGTTTTACTCCCAAACTCATTCTTAATTATCCAGAATATTTTAACAAACGCTTTATAAATTAGAGCATCAGAAATGGAAATAGCAAACTGTCTTCAAGCTATCGATGTCAACTAATGATCTAATACTCATGTTAACAGAATATAAATCTGCTAGCAGCACTGATTTTAACAAACTAGGCTAAAATGCACACAAAATTTGGAGTGGAAGGAAATGAAATATAAAGATGAAAAATGTTGCACTTTCTGACTAAAAAAGAAAAGAAGTCCTTAATGAAAACCAAAATTTTACTTGAACATTTTCTTAAAAAACAAGAAGAATATCTTGTCCTACACAGAATGTATCATCATTACAGCAAAATAAATTTCAATTTAATCCTGCTTGTTACGAGCTTCTCTTGCTCGGTGTCTGAGCTCAGCCCTTTTCCATCTCACAATCAGGTAACATAATGAAAAAAGGGTGTTAATCTGCAAAAAACGGCGGGAAAATAATCAATGCAATGCTGCGTGTGTGTGTGTGTGTGAGAGAGAGAGAGAGAGAGATTGTATGCTCACCAATATAACAATGGCTATAACCAAAAGAGGCCCCGACCAAAGTACTGAGAGAAAGAGTCCATGGGGATCGAAGTAATTCTGGGTTGCAAAGCTTTTCCAGTTGTCAGCTAAGATAACGTTCAGCCTCTCAGCAAGATAGACTCCGACCACTGCACATGTAAAACTCCAATCTTAATGATAAACTCTCCAGCCAAAGGAGAACTACAAGCGGAAAAATCCTCTACCAACTGTTTTAACTTAAGGAAGAAACAAAGAAATTTTGAACTTAGTATATTCATTGCCACCAATACAGGTGGAATACGCTAGCAGGAACAGAAACTCTTTTAACAGCTTCCAAGTATATTGTATGTGTCAATTTGGTATATTAAATGACTGACCATTTTGCACAGGTTGAGATGTATCATACACAATTCAAAACCAAAGTCTTATAATGTAAGGAATCAAACCAACTTTATGCACTTGTAACCAAGTTGTAACAACTAATTTTAAACCGGCCATGTTTGGAAGGAATTTGCAGGATACATTAAGAGCCCAACTACAGCAGCTTAAAGGGTGAAGAATGCAAGAAAAGGTGTATGATTACGCTACAATTGTAGATCATTTACGGCAAACAAAACAGTTTTCCACACCACCATTGCTTTCATAACCAACCATCTGAAGATAATAAGCCCGGAAAGTTGCTTCATTAACATGACGTTTACATATTTCATAAGTTGTGAAGCACAAAAAAAAAAAACAAAAAAAAAAAGAAAAAAACGATATTGATATATTTTCCAGGAACTCTCAAATGAATACACAACCCTAACAGACACTAAAGTTTCCTCTTTTTCTTTAAAACCTTCAAAAGGAGAACTTTAACACTGTTGCACTTTATACCCACTCAATTAGAGAGCCAACACTCAGAAGCATACATGGTAAGCACATTGACTAACTTATGAGGCACAAAATAAAAGTAAGAATCATTTCATCATCAACCAGAAAGGAAATACAAACAAGGAGATCACTCCGAATTAAGATATACTTTTTAACATCTCAATTGGTCAAGAATTGTCCCCATTAAATGATGACAGCAACAACTACTACAAGTAACAAGGAACCCACAATACCAAAATTAAACTAATGAAAGCAGAAGTTTCCTGTTTGATATTACTGGTAGCAGATAGCAAATGACAAAACATGTACAAAAACTAAACGCCATCCAATGAAATCATCGATAGACACCTTCAACAAAATTTCATGCATGTGTTCCAGAAAGCCAGACCAGTATCCGGTACTAAACAGTTTTAACTTTAAATAGCTACTCAGAAATCGTAACGAGTACTAAGAAAACTTACACGCAAAAAGGAACAAGCACATCTGAAAGTTAATATTCTTCCTTGAAAATATCACCACTAGAAGCAAGAGAACATGAAATGTAAGGAGACCTACCAGCCAAGGTTCCTGCAAACAGATTTCAATTTCAAACAGTTCTTTTATTCAAGAAACAATCCAATCTCTGTTACGAAATTAAAATAAATAAATGAATTCTGGAAACTTTATATTAAATTTGAAAAGATACAATAAAACAAGAAACATAAATCTGAAACACTGGCTATGAATATTTACAGTAACCAACGTTTATTTGCTTTACAAACATCTAGGTTCAATATAACATATCTCCGATTCCTGCGACCATGACCCAACTTGCACCTAAATTTATATTCTTAGCTGCAACATAATAAAGTCATAATATCAAATTTCAGAAGGTACCAGAGGTACAAGAGACTGAAACAAGATTTATCTATTTCAAAACAGCCGAAATAATCATTGTCGAAAATACAATCTACTCACAATTATGCAATACATTTTTCCTGGTAACTTTTTTTGTGACACCGTGCAATATGATTGAGATTTGCAAGAAGCAACTGGACAATACAGATTGAGAAGCATAATTTAACTTCTTAAGAAGCTGAACTGCACAAAGCAAGACGTACAATCACAAAAGAACTGTACTGAACAAACAGAGAATTGACAGTTTCATGTTGCCCCGTTCAAATATTTCTAGATAGACTCATTGGCTACATATTTGAGCATCTAAGTACTGGAATAATTCTCCCTTGGGTGTTTAAAACAAGATAATAAATAGGGTTACAGAAAACAACATGCCCCTTAGTGAAATAATGGAACACTTCAGGCAGTGACATCCCTTAAATTAGCTTACTAACAGAAACAACATTGATGCAAGCAATCATTGGTAAAAGAATCAAGTTTTCCTCCAATATATGGGAAGAACAACCACACCATCATCACAATAGAAGTACATAAATGAACATCAGATGTAACATACATATCTTAAAGGGGATTAATAGACAGGGATTAGTAGACTATATATTACCTTCCAGTCAATTGCATGAAAGAATCCCATGAAGTTATTATAAGCAGGTGTAAAACCAGCTCGTAGCTCAGCACTGACTTTCTCTACCAGATCTGCCATTTGGTCGATGTGGGCATTCAATGCAGATGTTACCTCTTCCATTGTCCTATTCACGCAACTTTCAGAGACCTTGACTGCAGATGAAGCCCTTTACAGAAGGGCATTCAATCCAGATGTTAGCTCTACTGTCACCGATTCAATGCAGAGTTACAGGAACAGAACACAGAAAGGGTCACTTTTCGAAATCAACAATTGGAAAAGTAAAATCAAGATCCTGACAGAACATATTTTAGGAGAGGCAACACTATTCATGTGACGTCTCTAATCCACTCCGATTAGCTTAGCACTAATCAAGGAACCTTAGAAAGGCGTCTGCCCAACTCTTGTCAGGACTCACACGATAAAGAACTACTAACAAAAGAATTTAGTAATTAAATACAGGAGGTTAAAATATTTAAAGAAAGAGGCATGCCCTTGTAATGTATCAAGGATTTATACCACGGTTAGTAAGAGGCATCAATGCAATATGATGTGTCCACCTCACCAGAACCCTTAGTCATTTTCCTTTCCAAAAGAGTACATTACACGAGAAGACGAAGGTTCCAGCACCATTGACAGGGTATTAAAGGTGAAGAAAACGGAAATGAAATACATCAGAGCTCCCAAATAATAATGAAAATGAAGCTCTGTGTTCGAACATGTGATAATGTAAAGCCAAGAGCCAACCAAAATGATTGAAAGGTTGAAGTTCCTGGAAAATACATCAGTGATGTTTAAGGGCAGCACTAAAATGCTTAGCAGAATTGTGAGAGAAGGAGCAGAAGCTTTAGAGCAAAACGGCTCTTATTGCAGAATATCACAATGGTACTTTCTATTGCAAAATATAAATACATACAAGTACTACCAACAACTGTCAGACTTGCAGAACCCATCATCCTATATTCTCAAGCAACAATTTTTACAGACACACCTAAATAAAGTATAGTTCTTTTCAAAGTAAACTAATTAGCTAACTAGTATTTTGAATGATAAGGTTCCAATGTTACTGCTGCTACAGTTCTATAAGCTCAGACTGCTGTAATGATGTTAGACTAATCTATTTAACAACAAAATTAGGGAAACATAGACCTGCTCAATTAAATCCTAAACTTACCAAAGCTCTAAAAGTCTAGAACACCTAAAATGCATCAAAACAATTTTCAAAAGCTGGTTCTCCACCTTTCCCTAAATCAAGTCATCATTCAGAGGTTTGTTTAATTAATTTTCAGCTTAAGTTCGTATTTCAGATTAGAGCAGGTCATGTAACTTCATTCATTTTTCAAGTTAAGCTCTAAAAACCTTTAGTTTTACTCCTAGACCCTGCAAACCTACTTTTCCTCCGATTATGGAAGACGGTCAGGCTTCCCCATGCACCCAAGAAAGAAAATGGAAGCTCACCGTAACCATTCAAACCGACAAACACGAACCGAAATATTCTGCTTCTACACTCTGTGCAAAGAATCCCCCTTTTCACAAAGATTAATGAAGATAGAAGCAAAAGAAGAGCTTCTCTTCAAGATTCTTTTCGATACCATGTAATCTAAGAATTTCGAAATTAGATCACTAGAAGTAGATTAGCGCATTACCTCGGTGAATTTAAGCTTTAGGCTATGTTCCCTCTTCGAATCGAATCTAAAATTTCACAGCTCTAAGCTCAGGTTCTTTCCTCTCTAAGCAAACGATTGATTGATATCGTCCAATTTCCGACATATGTTTAGGAAAGACTCGATGAGAACATAAAAGAAACACTTACCCAACAAACAAATTCCGAGGCTTCAAATACTTAGGTTCCTTCTAATCAAGAAAATTAACGGGCACAAAGGGAAATGCAGCAATTCACATTTAAAAAGGAAGAGTGAAAATACCGATCGGAACCGAGGAAACCAGGAACGGCAGCCGAGATCAGAATCGCCGGAGAAGGGAGAGCCGGCGCCAACGATATAATACAGAAAGTAAGAGCGACCTGAGTGTTTCGAGTGGAGTCTAGGAGAAACTAGAAAGCACTTGGACTTCCAGTTGTTACGTTAACTAAAAGCGTCTTTTTCATTTGCTTTTATTCAATCATGCCTTTGAGTTTTCAGTTTTGTTTTTTTTTTTTTTTGCTCTCTTTTGCAATTTTATTTTCCTAATTATTTTCGATATTTTCGTCAACGTTGAAATCCTAAACATGGTGAATTACAACATTTTAGCTAGTATAAAAATTTTGTTTCTTTCTCTGTTTGATTTCTATAATAGACTCCAATCAGTTTCTTTTTCTGAATTGCTTCTTGCAATTTAGAAATTACTCACATGCAATTTATTTTTTACAATTTTGTCCCTAAATTATATTCTTTCTTCTTCCTTCTTCTCCTTCCCCATCTCTTCTTCTTCTTTCTCTTTTATTCTTTCTTTTTCTCCTTCCTCCTCTCTTCTTTTTCTTCAAATCTAGATCAACTAATAATCAGACACTAAAAAAATGGCAAAACGCGGCCATCAACAACGTGAAAGCTCACCATCGATGCCGGTAAATTTTTTTTCCAAATTCTATTTTAAAAAATAATTAAAAAAAAAAATTTGCTGCCCTGGCTGGCTGACCCGAACGGTAGCCAGCCCAGGAACCTTGGTCGGGTTTCTCACCGGCCAAGGGGTATGGATTAGCCAGGTCAGGGACCGGCCAATCCTTGAAGAGTGACCGGCCATCGAGTCGACCACTCTTCAAGGATTGGCCGGTTCCCGGGCTGGCCACCGTTCGGGTCTGCCAGCCAGGGCATTTTTTTAATTTTTTTTGTTGTAATTTTTTTAATAATTATTTTAGTTAAATTATTTATAATTAATGTAATTAGTTGTTGAATATTGTGTTATTAGTTGTAAGTAATTTAATTAGATTTCTATTAATTTATAATGAAAGAGAAAAATTTAATTAGTTTTGTAATTTATTTAATTATATATGTAATTAATTTAATTATATTTGAATCTATAGAATATAAATTTAACAACTAATATGTATAATTAATTTAATTGAATTAATTTTAATTTATATTTGAATCTTTAGGTTTAGGTATAATTTAATATGTATAATTAATTTAATTAAATTTATTTTAATTTATATTCCATTAGGTATAACTAATTTAATTAGATTTATATTAATTTATAATGAAAGGGAAATTTTAATTAGTTTTGTAATTTATTTAATTATATTTGTATTAATTTAATTATATTTGAATCTATGGAGCATAAATTTAACAACTAATATGTATAATTAATTTAAATGAATTAATTTTAATTTATATTTGAATCTTTAGGTTTAGGTATAATTTAATATGTATAATTAATTTAATTGAATTTATTTTAATTTATTTTATGAGGTATAATTAATTTAATTAGATTTGTATTAATTTATAATGAAAGGAAAAAATTTAATTAGTTTTGTAATTTATTTAATTATATTTGTAATTAATTTAATTATATTTGAATCTATGGAGTATAAATTTAACAACTAATATGTATAATTAATTTAATTGAATTAATTTTAATTTATATTAGAATCTTTAGGTTTAGGTATAATTTAATATGTATAATTAATTTAATTGAATTTATTTTAATTTATATTCTATGAGGTATAATTAATTTAATTAGATTTGTATTAATTTATAATGAAAGGGAAATTTTAATTAGTTTTGTAATTTATTTAATTATATTTGTAATTAATTTAATTATATTTTAATCTACGGAGTATAAATTTAACAACTAATATGTATAATTAATTTAATTGAATTAATTTTAATTTATATTTGAATCTTTAGGTTTAGGTATAATTTAATATGTATAATTAATTTAATTGAATTTATTTTAGTTTATATTCTATGAGGTATAATTAATTTAATTAGATTTGTATTAATTTATAATGAAAGGGAAAAATTTAATTAGTTTTGTAATTTATTTAATTATATTTTTAATTAATTTCATTATATTTGAATCTATGGAGTATAAATTTAACAACTAATATGTATAATTAATTTAATTGAATTAATTTTAATTTATATTCTATGAGGTATAATTAATTTAATTAGATTTGTATTAATTTATAATGAAAGGGAAATTTTAATTAGTTTTGTAATTTATTTAATTATATTTGTAATTAATTTAATTATATTTTAATCTATGGAGTATAAATTTAACAACTAATATGTATAATTAATTTAATTGAATTAATTTTAATTTATATTTGAATCTTTAGGTTTAGGTATAATTTAATATGTATAATTAATTTAATTGAATTTATTTTAATTTATATTCTATGAGTTATAATTAATTTAATTAGATTTGTATTAATTTATAATGAAAGGGAAAAATTTAATTAGTTTTGTAATTTATTTAATTATATTTGTAATTAATTTCATTATATTTGAACCTTTGGAGTATAAACTTAACAACTAATATGTATAATTAATTTAATTGAATTAATTTTAATTTATATTTGAATCTTTAGGTTTAGGTATAATTTAATATGTATAATTAATTTAATTGAATTTATTTTAATTTATATTTCATTAGGTATAATTAATTTAATTGAATCTATTTTAATTTCTATTTGAATAATTATTGTAATGGAATATTTATATATAATATTTAATGTAGGTTACAAGGATAAATTAATTAGGTATAATTTATTTAATTGAATTTATTTTAATTTCAAGTTTGATTATTGTAGTGGAGTAGTTATATATATATTCATTAATGTAAGTTCAAAGGAGAAAAAAGAAAAGGCCAGATGTACCTGATTCTTCATTGTTGCCTGAGTTGGGTACACGAGACATGTATGGTCAAGTCATTTCTGCCTCATATCGTCGTGGGGTTCCAACTGGGCATAAGTCAAACGGTGAGTCGCAGATGGGTCAGGCCGGTAATAGTTTGGGACTTGACGATGTATTTGATCATGCCAGTTTGGACTTACAGAATGTGAGTGACAATGATGATGTCCCGACTGAAGATATCGACTCGGAAGGGTTTAATGATTTCGTAGGTGACTCACCTCCACATTCACCACCACATTCACCTCCATATTCACCTCCACATTCACCTCCACATTCACCTCCAGCTAGACGAAGCAATGTTATTCGTCTTAGGGTTAGAGGACTTGGAGCTGCATCTGCATCAGTATCTGCATCTGAAACTGCACCTGCGTCTACATCATCATCAGTAGGTAAGAAATTAGTGTATGGGGTTTATATTTTACATTTTAGTAGTTCAGTTTTTTCAAATATTTTATCGGAAAAAAATTGAATGATTTGTTTACGTTAATTTTAGCAAGTAATGTCCAGCCTTGGGTTGTCTCAGGACCAGTTGTTGATGGCCCTCATGACGGTTCTGTTATTCCCAGTTTTCTTGGTCATGTGGCCCATCGATTGACGGATAAGTCGTACAAACCCTCCTTGGAGATGGATACAAGAGTCACATACTTCAAGTTGTTAAAAGAATGAAAGGGTTCTATGTCGACTGAGGCTCAGATCTTGTTGGCTAGTACAAGACTATCCCACATCGTGGACATCATGCACACTAACATTGATAAGGCATTGATTACAGCATTTTTAGAGAGGTGGCAGCCGGACGCCAATACGTTTCACATGTCTTTTGGGGAGATGACCATCACATTACACGACGTGCGACAGATATTGGGTATTCCCGTTGAAGGTAGATTGATTACAGCATAACCTGAGACTGCCGATTGTAAGACTTTGGTCATGAGGGCGCTGAGAATGACTAGCCAGACGTTACAAACTAGTAAAGTAATCCACGGTGGAGGGGTTCAGTCGGGCCTTGTTGTGAAGACAGGCCAAGCGGCAGGGCTTGCTTTAGATCAGGTGACCGCCTGGTTATAGGTCATGTTAGGGAACACGTTGTTTACCGACAGGAGTGGGACTCGGATTAGAGCGGCGATTCTCTCCGAGTTTATTGATGGCCTAGATTAGAGCGGCGATTCTCTCCGAGTTTATTGATGGCCTAGTCACCTGTGGCAATATTTCGTGGGGGTCTGCTACTCTAGCCTATCTCTACCGTCAGCTAGGCGTATCCACCAGATTGAAAAATGCCTCACTGTCTAGTTGCTACACACTACTTCAGACGTGGATATATCTGTACTGTCCATGTTTCAGACCACCTCAGGGCGGTCCGTTTGAGGCTCCTGACTGACCCCGAGCTGGATGGTGGAATGTCCCAAATCCTGATAACAGTCCAGATCGTCTGATGCACCTTCGCAGTCAGATCGACAAGCTGACACCCGATCAAGTACGTCACTTTTCCCACTTTTAATTAATAATAATTATGTAAACTAATGTTATTAACGTATCTTATATCTTTTGTGCAGGTTGAACGGTTGCCTTATGGCCCCGATCCTGTTTCCGATGATCCAAGGACCATATATAGTGGCTGGATACATTACCGAGATATTATTGAGCCATACTTGCCTAGTCGAGTATTGCGCCAGATTGGATATATCCAGCTCATCCCTCCACCCATTCCTCATCCCCTGAGTGCAAATCGTAGTGGTAATCACCACGCCTATAAGGTTTCATGGAGGCCCACTGAGGCGTTTGATGTTTGGATGCAATTCCCATTCAGTACGGGGCTGGATCTAGAGTATTTTGAGCGGAGTGATCATGATAAGACTGCATGTGCTCCTAATTACCTCCAGTGGTACTTGAAATATTCGCATCCTTTCTTGGTTTTAGATGCCACTACTATAGGTGGAGTTAGAACCACATCTCACGTAAATCCTTATTGCAATTCTCAATTCTTGAAATGTTTATACAATATATTATTAATTGTGTAATTTTTTTATTTTTTTTTTAATTTTTTGCAGTGGGTCAACCGATTGTCCGAAATTCATAGAAACGCACTTGAGACAATCCGCGAAATTGATGCAGATAGAGTAAAGGAGCATGAGGCATTGTTTGTCCAATTTCAGGATGATTTCCGATTGAGCCATAGAGATTGATGTGTATTTTATTAGGATGTGTTACTTCTTCCCCATTTCAGAATGTTATTTTATGTGTTACTTCTTAGATTTCCTTTCAATTTCAGAATGTTATGTTATGTGTTTTAATTTGCAATGGAACATATGAAATTTAAATAACTAGTTTCAACAATTTAAATGAATGTTATGCAACTACTAACTATTTAAAGGAGCATGAGACATTGCAATGGAACATCAAAAAATTCTTGTTGGTTGGAGTCATCTCAATAATTTGTACAGCGGCATATTATACCTGTTTGTTCTATATGTAGTATCCATGTCAATATACCACGGGTATGCTCGGATCAACTCTACATATACTGGATGTGCACAGAAAATATGACTCAACACACCTTTTCCATTAGCAGTAGTAATCACATACTTGTGTTGCTGAGTAATGTCAAAGAAGTGATCCACCAACGTTTTACCCCTCTTCTTTTCCACCTGCATCATACTCTTATAGTTGTATATCTGTTTGATCACAACGTGCTCGTCCGGGCATTTCTGCTGAATCACCCGCAGCATTGCAGAAGGTTTTATATTAATGGCAGTCAACTCATCAACAATCACCTTCGATTTATCACTAAGGCCACTCATCTGCATCTGTCCCTCCTCGAAGCTGCCAAATAGGTGGTTATGCGTACCATTATGACCGGGACATGAACGAATCCCAAAAGTAGATTCGCCTGGGCGAATTTGGGCTAGAAGTTGGAACGGGCATCCACAATACTGTACCTTTGTTTCTCGCACCCGATTCTCTGTATCTCTAGGGGGAACACCCTTTGGACATCGTAATAATTTCTTAGTCTCATCTGTCTTGGCGCCTTAACCACTGTGAAATTATGAGATATTGCAGTCTTTTTCGCCCATAGCACAGCGTCTTCAATAGTTGCGAATCTTATGTTAGTATCGAAATGATGACTGTAATCAACAACGTCACCACCATAATCCTGTAAATGAAATATATAAAATTTAAAAAAATACAATATACATAATAAAATAACTAATTCATTTACGTAAACAATAATTAATTATTAAAGCTAAATACCACATACAATTATAAATTTAATTAAATTAAACAAATATATACCACATACCTAATATAAATCAATTATTAAATTAAACAAATTATACCTAATAATTTAAATTAAACATGTTACTAAAACATAAAAAAAAAATTAAATGACATATAAAAAATAATAACACAACATTCAACAATTAATTACATTAATTATATAAATTTAACTAAAATAATCAAACAATAATACAATAACTAATTACATTAATTATAAATAAATTTAACTAAATTAATTATAACAACAAAATTACAACAAAAAAGTTAAACATTGGATGATTGGCTGGTCCCTGACCCGGCCAATCTTCTACCCTTGGCCGGTTTTCTCACCGGCCAAGGTACCCGGGTTGACCGCCGGTCGGGTCGGCTAGCTCGGGCAGAGAGTTTTTTTTTTTTTTTTTAACTACAATTGGGGGCAAAAAATTTTGCCAGTATCGATGGTGTTTCTTCCCGTTGTTGTGTGTCTTGTTCCGCCATTTTTTTAAACTTTGTTTTGTAGTAAACTAATGTTTTTAAAATTTGATAAAAAGGAAGAAGAAGATGACGTTGGAGAAGGAGAAAAATAGAAAGAAGAAGAAGAAATGAGGAAGGAGAAGAAGAAAGGACGAATAAAAAGGATTTAGGGGCAAAATCGTCAAAAATGAACTGCAGGTGAGTAATTTCTGAACTGCGAAAAGTAATGTCCTTTTTTTCTCATTTCTTTAAGAGTAATCTATTCAAATGGTCCTTTACATTTTGTAGAAAACTTAATTTGGTCTTTTACATTAAATACTCACTCATTTGGTCCGTTACATGTGTCTTTTCAACTAATTTGGTCCTTTTTATTTTTCTTGGCCCTTTACATTTTTTTTTTGTAAAAAAAATCCACCCCAGTGGACCTCACTTAAATGTGGGTAAAACCCTCCATTACAACCCCTGATGGGAATCGAACCCTGGTCTTAGGAAAGACAGCAACATAACCACTAGGCAGTCATTCAATTCCCAGCCTTTTACGTTTGTGGCTTCTCAGGCTGACCGATTCTTGGTCAAGTCAACAAGGCATTTTCGACAACTTATAAAAATCAGATTTTTAAAATATATTAAAACCAAAAATGTATTCAAAAGAAAAAATTCAAAATTCAAATATAATATTATTGAAAAATTTAAAAATTATAACACAAAAAATATCCATTTTTTCTTTTTTTTACCTGTAGGCCTAATCGAAATTTTTTATCCGAGAGTTTTTTTTTTATTATGTGGGGCCCACATCTATTTTTTTTACCCTTATCCAGTATTTTTTTTCGTGAGTTATTCTGGTACAACAAAAAAAAATAATGAATACAGATAAAGAAAAAAACGAGATGTGGGCCCCACATAATAAAAATAGAATAATACTAAACATATTATATTAATTGATAATTTAATATAATATTTTATAATTTATTATTAAAAAATTAAAATTAAAAATTTAAATATAATATTATTAACAATATTTAAAAATAAAAAAATAAAAATCCAAAATACAATTTACTTTCTTTTACCCGTGGGCACGAATAAAAATCTTTTACCCGTGAGTTACTCTGTTTTCATCATGTGGGGCTCACATCTATTTTTTTTTTCTTTACCCTTATTTAGTATTTTTTTCGTTATACCAGAATAACTCACGGAAAAAAATACTGGATAAGGGAAATAATTAGATGTCGGCCCCATATGATAAAAACGTAATAAGGTAAAAAATTTCTATAAGGCCCACAGGTAAAAAAAAAAATCCTATTTTGGATTTTTTATGCTTTAATTTTTAAATTTTTTAATAATATTATTTTTGAAATTTGAATTTTTTTAAAATTTTCATTTTTAATAATAAATTATAATTAATAAAATATTTTTAAGAGTTATCTGTTCAAATGGTCATTTACATTTGGCAGAAAATTTAATTTGGTCCTTTATATTAAAAACTCACTCATTTGATCCATTATATTTGTCTTTTCAACTAATTTGGTCCTTTTTATTTTTTTTTGGCGCTTTACATTTGAGGGTTCTTGGGCTGACCAATTCTTGGTCAAATCAACAAGGGCACTTTTGGTAACTTATAAATATCAAATTTTTAAAATATGTTAAAAACCAAAAATGTATTAAATAATATTAAACATATTATATTAATTTATAATTTATTATTAAAAAAGAAAAAAAAATCAAAATTCAAAAATTCAAATATAATATTATTAAAAAAAATTTAAAAATAAAAAATCAAAATCTGATTTATTTTACCCATGGGACCTAATCAAAAAATTATTTTTTTCAATTTTTATCCACCATCACCGGACGGCCTCCGCCGCCGGACTGCCTACCGCCGCCGCCAGACCGGCCAGTCGGCCAGATTCTGGCGAAAAAAAAAAACTGAATAATTCATGGGCTCCCATCTAATTTTTTTTCTTTACCCTTATACATTATTTTTTTTTCGTTACACCAAAATAACTCACGAAAAAAAATGAATAAGGGTAAAGAATTTTGGAAATTTTTAAATTTTTTCTTATTTAATAATAAATTATAAATAAATATAATATGTTTAGTATTATAAATAATTTTTTCTTAATCTTTATCCATCACCACCGGACCACCTCCACCGTCGCCGCTGCCGTCGAACCGCCGCAATCGATTTGGGGCCACGGGTAAAAAAAAAAAATAATTAGATTTTGATTTTTTTTATTTTTAAATTTTTAATTTTTTAATAATAGTATATTTGAATTTTTAATTTTTAATTTTTTTAATAATAAATTATAAATTAATATAATATGTCTAGTATTATTTTAATGCATTTTTTATTTTTAACATATTTTGAAAATATGATATTTATAAGTTATCAAAAATGCTCCTGTTGATTTGACAAAGAATTGGTTAGTCCAAGAAACCCTCATATGTAAAGGGCCAAAAAAAATAAAAAGGACCAAATTAGTTAAAAAGACAAATGTATTAGACCAAATGAGAGAATTTTTAATGTAAAGGACTAAATTTAGTTTTTTGCCGAATGTAAAGAATTATTTGAGTAGATTACTCTTTCTTTAATCCAAAACCTTGAACGATCTGACAATTTATAAAACCAAATATGTACCCAGCTTTCAACAAAATATAGTGTCAAAATCAACTTTTGATCACTTAATTATACTTCATTAGTCACCAAAAATATTCGAAACCCAAATTTAGTCCCTTATGTCTTGATTTTTAGTCCCCTGTTCCGTCGGTTAAGTAAAATTTACAAATATACAAAACTTCTCATCCTTTCAGTTTTGAACCCTTCACAAATCACACTCTAATTTTTGTTTTTTAATATGTATTCTGTGGTTTGTTATTTTATTAGAATTCACCATAACATGACTTAAAAAAAAAAAATCCAATTTTGGTAATGCTTTTTTTTAACAAACCTGGATCTACATGAATTTATACTGTGTTTATTGAAATTGAATTTAATCGTTTAGATTATTAGACCTTAGTGTAATTAAATTAAACTTATATCATGTCGTTAGAATACTATATGCTAACTTAATTAAGATGTTATTCATGTATTTATTCTTTTCTTTTTGAAAATCTCTAGTTGGAAGTGAATAGAATAAGACACAGCAACTAAAAAATCAAAATGGGGCAAAAATGACAGTTTTTCTTACTTTTAATTATAACCCAATATTTCACTTAACTTTGTTTTATTACCTGCAATTTTTATTTTTTTTTTGAAACCCTGCAATTTTGGTGAGTATTAGTCTCAAGCAAATAACTGAAAACGAGGAATTTGCCCCACATTTAAGATCGAAAAATATATTTTCATGCCTTGACTTTTACCCAACCAAACAGAAAACCTCATATTTCAACTCCAAATCCTTGCTACCAAAATTGAACACTCTATTGAAAGATTTAGTCTCTCATCGGTGTAGACTCTAACTCATATATACAGAGAACTAAACATACACAATGTTTAAAGTAGTGAGAACCCAACTAATTAATCAAGACTCTGGAGATTTAGCACAAAAAGAAAAGTGGATTAAATGGAGAAAGTGAAGAAAGTGAAGTTGAGTGTGATGATCTTGTTTCCAACAAAAAAAAGAAAAAAGAATTCGATGATCATGGTGAACACGTAGGTTGTTTCAATTAAATCTTCCTAAATCTATGCAAAATAAATGGATATTGCCAAAGATACTATCAATTTCCTTCACTTCTTACTCTTTCAAGTTGAATGTATAATTTTTCCTCTTAGATCAGTATTATATTAGGGGACACTAGTCCTCAAGGCAAATTGTAGTAAAGTGTAACAAACAATTGTTGGCAAAATGCATAATACTACCAGCAACACCATCTTTCTTTAATTTCTGTTCAATCAGTGGCCAATCCAACTACTTCAACTTTATGAAAAACTTGAAAAAAAAAAAAACATGAATTAAATCATACTAGTGTATGTCGTAGATTAGTATATTCCGAGGAAATGCTTTGTTTACAGCGAAGTATCTCCATAACACTTGTTTTCTCTAGATCTGTCGATCGCCATTCTTCCGCTCGAGTGACATGATTGTTGGAGTTCTATGATTTCGAGGAAATTCTAGAAACTTATAGATAAACCAACTTTGAATTAGGTTTTCCACACTCAATGTGTGTTTTGCGTGCACATAGGTTTTCCATTCTCATTAATTTTAATAAATTTCATTTTTTTAAAAAAAATGTTTGTCATTTTTACTTATATACCAGAAAAATATTGTATACTTGTCTTCTTCGAAGAAAATGCAAAGTACAATGCAAACAAACTTAGAAACAAAAGAGAGGCCATACATTATATTTTTTTTAATCAAGACTACATGTAAACACTAGATATATGGCATTATATTTGAAGATGATGGAACACGTACATAAGCTAGCATATGTAATGAGAGAAATAAGTACTTACATAATCACAATATGGCTTCGGAACAAGTTCTTAATAATCACATCACGTATTTTTTGTTGGACATATTTAAGAAGAAGAAAGTAAAAGAAATCAGTTGATTTTACGACAATTGGCCCTTACTTCCCCTTTGGACCCTTCTTTGACATCAAGCAAACTCATCTTGAGCATGGCTTGTTGGAAATCCATGAAGAACATGGCTTGATTAAGGGCATAGCCATTGACAATAGGCTTAGTTTTGGGACTCATGAATAGGGTTTGGTCAGAAAAGAGAACCCCGGATTTGAGTTGCAATTGGTTGAAATAGTCATTGTCGAAAGTGTTACGAGTGGAATCAAAGTTTTGCTCTGCATTGTCACCCCCACTACATGTCTTTGATAATGTTTTCAAGAATTGTGCGTCTATGGTTGGATCCACATCGTGGGTTGAGTCAAAATTACTCAATCTTTGTTTGAATGATGAACATCTTGCCACTCCTAGTGTGTGTGCCCCTACACCAAATGAATAAAAGATGTCAGTAAAGAAAACAAAATCTACTCGTTCTGTTTCGTGATCATATTTTCAGTTCAACGAATTAAATTATTGTTATAGAATGGTTTTAAGTATTTGTTTTCATTAAGAGTTAATTTCACAAGCAATGGCGATTTGAATTCTATAAACATGTCTGTCTGATAATAAGACGTAAAATTTATATTTGTTAATGTTTGTATGCTTTTCATGTAACAATTTTTTTTTTTTTTTGAATTTTCATTTTCATGTATTAACCTATATAGTGTCAAATATCTTTTGTTAATAAACCTAACGAATTTAGCTCCTTTGAAAGTTATCTTTCAAACACACTATATGGTTTTGTGTCTGCGTTATCTTAAAATGTTACATTTTTACATTATAAGACCAATAGAGTCTTTAATTTGTATTTTGTAAAGATGGGTTTAAAAAAGACCAATCTAGTGAGATTCGTGAAATGATATTAGGTTAATTACCTGATAAAGCAACCATTTCTTGTGCAGTAAACCCATGCTGACCAAACATTTTGATGAGCTCTGAGGAATTCAAGGAGGGTGCGGGCAGATTAATAGTGTCCATTATTTTTGATATTCTCCCATCTTTTCTTCCCTTTGGTATGTCATAATAGGGACCTCCAGCCTGTGTACCATTGGAAATATATGTGTGATCATATTTGAAAAAATCAATTTATGTTCATCACTATCCGACCTAATTCGTCCAAAGGAAAGTCACGTTTGTTTTAATGATTATTATAATGATTATAACTCTTCTTTTTTTTTTCCGGACAGATGGTTTACTTTTTTTGGTTTAATATTTGCTACAAACAAATATTATTACAATGCAAATATAGTGTCTTAGATTAGACAAAAGCTTTTACCAATTGATTTTACTCAAGTTTCTAGAAGTGGTTCAATAATTCACTCTTTTTTTTTTTTAAGATGTGGATTTGTTGTGATTATTAGCAAACTTCAATGGAGTTCATAATCCAAGAAAGTTTGTAGTCTTTCCATGTCAAGATAAAAACCCTGCTACTTTTTAAACTATTTTACAACAGTAAACAAGACTTTATGTTAAACTTACAAAGAAAACAGCAGCAGTAGAAGCCATAGCAACAATATCAGCACAAGAAACAACTCCAGGACACAACTGCTCAAGTTGTTCTTTTGCATCATCTATCACCTCATAACCCCTTAAGCTCAAATTCGCCGGGGAATCCTTTTCAGCAACATTATCTTTTGTAGAATCGATCAAAATTGAAGCATCACATCCCTGCATATATATACAACAGGTACATTAATAATTAATAATATGTAAAACCAAGGGAAAAAAAATTTTATTTAGACGTAAATTAACAAACTAAGTTGCAATTATCATTAAACACGTTCTGTATAGGTTTGACATTGCCATATGTAAATGGAATACATACATGATGGATACATATATTAAAATTACCGATCGACATAATATCTATAACAGTTTATCGAAAAACTATAAAATTAATGATAAAAGAGAGGGATGGGGAGATGGAACAAATTAACCTGGATGAAGCAGTCATGAAAATGCATCCTAATAAGGGCAGCTGCAAGAGTAGGATCAGATCTCAAAGCCTTATTGACAGTGTCTCTTACAATCCCTTCAGCTGGTGGACAAGAAAATGAGTAGTATTGCATGCTCAAACCATCAGCTCCGAACCCAAACCTCCACCCACTTACCATAATATCCATCAGCATTATTACAAGAAATAGATTCCATGTGGCCATATTATGTCTTGGTTTTGGGCAAAAACTTTTCAGCATAATGAGGGCCAAATATATGTGGTGTAAGTCACTAAATGTGTTGAGACTGCTGTGTGTAGAAACATTGACTGACTTATCAGAAATGCAAAATGATATGTATTTATAGATGCATTTTGATGAAAACAAATTCATGTACCCAATCTGTTCTAATAAAAATGATTATCTGGTTTAAAATTTTCATTTTGATTTACAATTTGTAGTACAAATTTAACTTGGATAATTATTTTGGGACCGAAATGAAAGTATAAAAATTTCTTTAAAAGAAAAAGACTTTTGTTAATGTTAGTGGTTTAAAGTTTCTTCCACCTAATCAGAAAAGGCCAGAGGATACACAGTAAACGTAATTAGTTTATTGCATGGTGATTTATGCTTAGGTCGACACCTCACGAATTAATTGTTTTTTGAGTGATAATGCAATTATAGTTTAACCTAAGTTAGTGGGGACCCCGGGGGAAAAAAAAAAGAAAAAGAAGAAAAGGGAGAAGTGCAACTTTCAAGTGCATGTCAATCAAAAACTACGAAGATGGTTAATTGTGAGGTTTTACACTTTGTTGCATACACATCACTACTCTTAGATGTTTTATTCTCCTCTTACTTACATTATATTGAAAAGGTTTTTGAAAACCAGGAGGGGTTTATATATATATATATATATATATATATATATATTATTTTTTTTTCTCTTTTTGGGAAGTTAATTGAGTTACACACCCATGTTCTTGGAGGGAAGGACATTCATTTAAGTGCAGAGTGTTGGCGGGAAGGACGGTTTAAATACCGGAGGATATGATCCAGATTCCGGATGGCTCTTTTATTAAGAGGTGGAGGTAAATCGCTCTAACCTAAGTGGCAAATTTGGTTGTGAAAATCTTGGTTCATGGATAAATTTTGTGATAACACGACATAATAGAGTTGCCTGTGTGTTGAAAGAGCTAACACCTCCTCTTTATGATGGAATATTGAATTGAACTCCAGACCCCATTTAGAGAACTGGTTTTTCATAGTTAATACCTCTTTAACATTTTGTACTAAAATAATTCTGGACAATATTAAATTTCAAAATCCAAAATAAACAATCAGTTCTGGAGGATACTAAAATTTAAAATACAAACGGGGTAATCTTTTTGGTGATTCTCATATCTACATCTGCTATATATTGACCAAATGAAGTTTGGATTACCTTTCATAAGTTACTAGTTGTTTCAATCAAGGACAATTATAGGGTAAAAGGTTAAGCAGGGGGTTTTTTATAGTTAGTGTTTTGACTCATGCATGCATGGTGTACCTAAATTGATTCTCTCCAGTCTAATAACTTTGGATAAATTTAAGAAGATCTATCCGATAGAAAGGGGAACATAAAAAATTGGAGATAAAGTTTAGGAAATTCAAAAGTCAAATCTACTACTATAGCTTGTGGTCATGACGACATTGCTTGATAGTGTATTATTAAATTTTTTTGTCACGCAGTCGACAAAAGAAATTTTCTCCATTTGTGTTTTGATGTTCCTTTCGTTTCGTCCATGTGCCTTAGTCCACAAGGCCGGTGCATGCATGTTTCTTTTTATCACTCGCCACTAGTTTATTTGTTACTTTATTTTCCAGTACACAAGAAAAGAAGGATATCACCTCAGTATTCCAGTGTACATAACCTATAATTACTTACATTATGTTATCGTCAATAACATATTATGTTAGTGGAAGGAACTCTTAATTTCTCTATCTTTTTCATAGAAATTGATTTTTAATCTCTCAAATTAATTATGCATCTATCAAAAAATTTACAAGGGCAGTTGTCTTCATTTGGACGAAGAAGTTTTCATTTTTAAAGATGCATTTCTATACGGATGCTTGCACCACGATATGGTAGTGTGTTTTTCCCTTGAAATATTTATTACACGTCTCATTTTGTTAATCAAACAAAACACAGAATGTCTTTCCACTGCTAAACCATTAATGTATTAATCCTCCTCCACAATATGACTCTAGTGATCCATCCTCCACAATACGATTGACTTTATTATTAATTTAAGATTGTCAACGCAATTACGTGTGGTTCGTGGATTTTAGTGAATTAATGAGGACTGCACAAACCTCCAGACCAATTAGATTTTATTTAATTAAGTTGCATGGATGGATCAATTAAGTACTATGTTTTTCTCAATTTCTAGAATTTTAATTTGTTAACCTGTTTCATCTAGTGCATTCCATCACATAAATTATATTCTAACAAATTAACTTTTTGGTTGATTTTCATCAGCGAAACTAAAATTTTTCACCTGATCGATCACAGCTTTTATCCTTTTAAGTTTATACCATACCTAATCATGTTATCAATACTTTTAAAATACAAATAAATGAGTAATGCGAAAAATGATTCAAGGCTATTAATTTACAAAATAACAAACCTACATAACAAATATAAACGCATTGCATTAATTTGAGGCTTTGATACCAGTAAGGTAAGTAAAAGCTAACACAACTCAAAGGAAAAAAATTGAAATAAATAATAAATGAAAACAAACACAATCTATAAGAAGGACATGATTAATTTGAATGTCGAACGATCTATTAATTTACAAAATAACAAACCTACATAACAAAAGAAAAGTTAATATCTCATTTTATCTCTATATTAATCCCTTTTACCCTATTAAAGCAGAATACAGAATGTTGATGTGCCAACTTCTTATTAAAACTTTTTGGCTCCAAATGCACCATATTACATTGATCATTCTGCCACGTGTCATCCCCTTTTTAAAAGAAAAAAAAAATCTTATCCCGAGAAATAAAGCTACTTTACAAAAATAACTACACAATTTTAAGTCCTAACATTTATCATTTATCAATCAAATTAAAATAGCATTTAAATTTGTCTATAAACTTATCCCCTTTATTACTCCACATTGATTTGTATGATTTCTACATCGTTGTACTTTTTAATATTTTTGCTTTGACAGATGATTTTTTATTTTTATTTTTATTTTTGACTAAAAAAAGAAAAAAAAAAACCAAATGTGTAGTTATTTTATTTTTTCCAAATCAAGAATTTATTTATCTATTAACACAAATTTAAAGTAGAGGGGCGCCCGGACATCTGCCTGGGCCAAGCATCTAGTTTATAGTTATGATGAATAATTTCTTATAAAGGAAATCATATAATTACTCTGAATAAATAATTTCCAGGAAATCTTTTCCAATCCAAAAATAGTCAAAGCGAGCCGAAGGCTAAACGTGATATGTACTCGATTAGAACACTTTATAATTCTCTTTACCGAAACAATACTAGTATAATTTTAATGGGTTGCTACGCTTTCGATGTGGAATTCATGTTAGTGGAAAATGTGATAAAAGCATAAATAGAGATCTAGCTGGTGGCCATTTACACAGAAAGTGCAATAGAATGACCATTTGAGACCACCCCAAGTTCCTCGGTTGTCATCTTCCATGTGAATCGAAGTGGTGGAAACTCGTTTTTGTGTTTATGTTTGAAGCGTGGATTGGTTCACGCCTGCATTAATTTGAGTGGGAGTTGCTTACTATATACTGGCATTTTAAATATATAACATATATAAAAGAGACTTGAAAATGAAATTGAGATTATATAAGCATATTTCTCTCTAGTTCGTCTCAAAACGTTTGTTTTGTTTATTATATTAAAACATGTACACTTATTTTAGAACAGAGAAAATAGTATTTCATCTGTTCTAAAATTATTGTCTACTTTAAATTTATAGTTCTAACATAAATTAAAATAAAGATAGAAATCTAAATTTGACAATAATTTTAGAACAATAAATTGAGTATTTCTTTTTAGATATGCACTCTGAAGTTTATCCAATTATTTGAGTACATTTTTGTTGATTAGATATGAATGGTCGTAGTCTAGCTACTAGTAAAACTTTTAGTGAATTTCTGAGATCCTAGATTGATTACCGTCACAAAAAATTCAACCGGCGAATTCACAAATTTATTTTTTTGTCGTGTAGCTTGCATCTTAACTAAGACGATAGTACAATGTAACGGATACAGGAATAACATCACAAAGCCCGGGGCCGGGGAAAATAAAAAAGAAAAACAGAAGCTGAAGCTTTTATGTATCACGAATAAAGTATTCCCTTTGTCCTAAAATTATTGTCCAGTTTGATACTTTATTTTTAGTACAATTTGAACTAAAAATGAAAACTCAAATTGAACAATAATTATGGGATGGAGGGAGTAGCATTTTTTGGGTGCTTTTTCTCGGGACACATTTTTCCTCAATCAGTTACTGAAGTTAATTAAAGAACAAGGCATCACTTTTTGTTTTGATACCTTTAACAAAATGTAATGAAAAATGCAACCTGGTTAATCAATCAATTAAAAGAAAGCAAAAAATTATCAGACATATATAATATCTCAGTAAAAAAACAAAAACAAAAAAAAATGTTGGCCTTTCTTTGGTTATTCCTCCTGGCTCATGAAAGAATTAATGCAGCGGCCGAGGCACAAAAATTCAGCGCAATGTTTGCATTTGGTGATTCATTAATAGATCATGGGAACAACAATTATCTTCAATACTCATTAGCAAAGGCGAACTATGTGCCTTATGGTGTTGATTTTGATCAAGGAGTTCCTACTGGGAGATTTTGCAATGGAAGAACCATCATCGACTTCTTGGGTAAGTAAATTTATTACATGTTTTAGTTCATTTTTCTTTCCTAGCTCCTTAATTATAATTTGTCATACACCACCGAATCTGGCTCACTCCGTAATTTTTTTGTATATGTGAAACTATATAAACATTAGAAACAAGACTATATCTTATTATAGATAGATGGAAAGGACGTGATGGCTGATGAATTCTCATAGTAAAGCAGAATTAAATTAGAGAACCCATTTTGCTTAAATTTTTTACTTTGTTTTCTTATTTTCTTGCTAATTGCGATCAACTTGTCCGTATGTAAGACCGATTAGTTTTTTTGTGATATGGGTGTGGTTTTGTCATTGGAAAATGAGCGTTGGAAAATGAGCGTTCATGAATGACAAAAGTCATTCATAAAGTTTCGAACCTGGTAACTTCGAGTTGAACATATAAGAGAGTATCATTAACCATTTAAGTCGGAATGATACATCCATCTTTGTTTCGTTTATAAGGAAGCGTTCATGAATGGCAAAAGTCATTTTCTTTCGTTGAGTTTAAATTCATTTTTTTTTTTTTTCCATAGAGACTTGTGATGTAACTAAAATACACATATATTCCCTTCGTTTCGAAATTATTGTCCAGTTAGATTTTTATTTTTGGTTGAATTTATATAAAAAGTAAAAATTCAAATTGAGCAAAAATTTTGGAACAAAAAGAGTATAAGTTAATACAGCCTTTGAGGTTGTATGACTTGAATCTTTTGATGAAATAAAAGTAACAAATTAATTGATTGGATTAATGACTTCTTTTTTCTTAGTACCAAAACAGTAAGATGGTTTTAGTCTTTTGAAACGCCTCATAATTCATGTACTAAAAGAAAGTATATGTAACAAATTTTCTTGTACGAAAAGTGAAAGGGGAAGAATTTCTATTATGTTGTGTGGGGGTATATTTTATTATTTTGTAGGAGAATTATTGGGGTTTCCGATGCTTCCACCGTATACGGCAGCCACAGGGAAAAACATTCTCAAGGGAGTAAATTACGCTTCAGCTGCAGGAGGAATTCTTGATGAGACTGGACGAAACCTAGTAAGCTTAATTATTTATCATTCTTTCCTTTCAGTTTAATCACCGCTAATTTACTCTTCCGTTCCACAAAAATAATCTACATTGAATTTTAAATTTTATCTTATTTTTAGTACAAATTTAAAAACTCAATGTGAACTATTTTTTGGGGACGAAGAATATTTTTCACCTTTATTCAAAAAAGAAATTACATAATTTTTTCTGATGCCAAAACTGACAAGTACGTTATGATTCAAAGAAAAATTAAATTTAAAATTTTCTTCTGGGTTTTGGTTGTTCCTTTTTTTTCTTTTTTTGTTTTTGAAATATACCGGAAAGGAGTGAACTTTACCAACTTAATTTATTCTTTCTTTTTCCCTTTTCCTTTTAATGAAAATTGCCTCCATTATGGTTCGTACTAAAATTCTCTATGTTACTTTAGTTGTGGTCCAAATCCCGCATGTTAGCTCTCTTTTTTTTGGAGCTCTTAATTACAGAATTGGACGAAAAAAAAAATTGGATCTAACTGTGAAATACGGAAATAAGTGAAATAACATATCAGTCGTTCTCTTTTCTTTTCTCTTTGTTACATTACTAAATCCAAAAATGGGAATTTTACTTTTTCAGTGATAAACACTTGTCTGCATTTGGTTATATATACCGTCTATTCAACAAAATTAGGATACGTATCAGTATCACGGTCAGATTAATTCTCACTATTGGTGATGTTTGAACAGGGGCAAAGATTCAGCTTAACAGACCAAGTTGCGAGCTTTAGAGACACCTTAAATCAAATCAAGGCTATGATGGGAGGGGAAGAAGAGCTGAACCATTATTTAGCCAATTCCTTAGTGGTAATGGTCCTTGGCAGTAATGACTACATTAACAACTATCTCCAACCTTCATTTTACACTAGCAGTTACATTTATAACCCACAACAGTATGCTGATCTTCTCATCAAGCTCTACACCAGGCAAATTTTGGTAAGAATTTCGTAAATTGGACTTGCATATATTTACTTTTTTTTTTTTTTCTGGGGGTGGAAAGATCCCTCTTCTGTTTGAAAGCTAACAAGTATAATTTTAGCATTTCAATTTTTCACTATTAATTTTACGGATCATTTTCTAATGAATAACGGGTGATTTTGGAGTTTTGGTTAATAATAGGATGAGATTAAGATAATTTGGTGATGTGGTTTTATATGAATTTTTCCATGTAATCTAAGAAAGACATGTATGCATGGCTGCACTGTTCTTGTAATAAATTAACATCTCCATGAACCAAATAGACACATCATTTACTGATCACGTGCCTCTGATTTCGAAAAAGGAATTTAACTAATAAATTAGTATAAATGTATCATTTGATTAGTGTTAGTTAAACACGATTTACCCTAACAATTGGTTAACTATGTTACAATTTGTATTTTTATTTTTAGTCCAAATTGAATAATCAATTCAGGAGGAATTAAAAGAGTATATGTTTTCCCAATACGTGTATTATTTTATCTTGTCCATATATTGATGAAATGTAGTTATTTACGTAGGAATTCGGATTCATATGTAAGTTCAAGTCAAACACAAAATGCATCCCTTTTGAAGATCTAAAAATAGTAACAGTACGTGTCCATAAATTATTTTACAGGAACTTCATAGCTTTGGATTAAAGAAGTTTGTGTTGGGTGGAATTGGACCATTGGGATGCATCCCAAATCAACTAGCTACTGGTCTTGTTCAACCTGGAAAGTGTTTCTCATTTGCAAATGATATTGTCGGAATGTTCAACATGAGGCTAAGATCCCTAGTTGATCAGTTCAACAGAGACTACAATGGATCTATCTTTGTCTATGGCAACAGTTTTGGTGCTGTCATGGATGTAATCACAAATGCCACTAAATATGGTAAGACCTTATATAGCTCACTTTTTCACGTGCAATCTTATCAAATCCACATCTATTCAATTCTCCTTTTCAATTAGAGACCGTAAAATTACTATTTAGTGAAATTATTCAGTAACACGTATACATGATAATTATACTTACATTTTTTGCGTTTTTTTTTTAACGCTAGGAATAACAGTGACAGACAGAGCTTGTTGTGGAATAGGGAGAAATGAAGGGCAGATCACTTGCCTGCCTCTATCTGTTCCTTGTGCCAACAGGAACCAGTACGTCTTTTGGGATGCTTTCCATCCAACACAAATTGTGAACCAAATTCTAGCAACGAGAGCTTACTCCGGAACACCTTCTGATTGCTATCCTATTAACATCCAGCAAATGGCTAAACTATAAAATCTCCATTTCCTAATAAATATAATCATATCATATATTAGTTCCTTCTTATTTTATCTCTAGGATATGTAGTGTGGAAGGGGTCATTAATACCAAACAAATCATATATTGTTCTGTGCTGATTTGAAAACAAATGTGATTTTTATGTTTTATTTTTTATTTTTTGTGAGGCTGAAAATCTTTACTAAGATTGTTATTTGTTACTTAAGAATTCCTTTTTAAATTGTTGTGTAACTATATTTCCACATGAAAAAAAAAAAAACTATATTATGTTCAACATGGAAAGGTGATGATCAAACTAAAAAAATACATTGGAGATCATGGAAGAAGATAACAAAATGACAGTTCTATGGTGGTTTAGGCCTCAAAGTTACTGCTGAGTTTAATCAATCTCTCTTAGCCAAGTATGCATGGAAAATCTTGTCTCAACCAGACTCTCTTCTGTCCAGGATTTATAGAGCCAAGTATTCATACAAGATAACTTTCCATAGCAAGCCCCTCCCGATAATGCAACATGGAGATATAAAAGTGAACTCTGGGGAGCAAGACTTCTCCAAAATAACGTGAAATGGAAGGTTATCTCAGGCAAAGATATACCCATAGCCAGTGATTGGATTCCAGGACATTATAATCCAATCCATGGTAACTCTTTCTTGGCTCAACAGTCCAATCTTGTGGTGAGTGATCTACTGTGTCCTGATGGCCAATGGAAACTTCGCTTTTTACGCACCATTTTCTTTGATCAATACATTCCCTATATCATTAGCATTTATGTGGATCCTACCAGGAGTTCACAGAATGATAAACTCCTATAGAAACAAACAGATCATGGTTCCTATTCAGTGCAATCTGGTTATCATGAAGCATTGAATTGTGTATCACAACAATCTACCCCTGCACCACCGAACTAACAAATTGCACAGTCTGAAACACTGGCGTGGAAAAAGCTATAGAATACAAAAGTGCAACCAAAGTACAAATTTCTCTTTTGGCGGGCGGCATTAAATGCCTTACCCTCAAAACAAAGCCTGTCTAGGCGTGGCGTCTCAGTTAATACCACCTGTCCAAGATGTTTTACAGGTTTTGAAGATAATCTTCATCTCTTCTTTAATTGTCCGATTTCTCAAGCCACCTGGAGTTTTGCATACACTAAATTCTAGTCCATCCTGGATGGTTCCATAACCTCCCTCTTTGAATGGTTTTGCAACTGGATACAATCAAATTTTTCCTCAGAAGATTTGGACTTATTCCTACTCATATTCTGGCGTATCTGGATTGAAAGAAATGACAAAGTATGGAGAAATCAAGCAGTTGATCCTGTCAACTCATGGAGATTGATTCAACAAAATCTAAAACAGCACAACCTCCCGCTACATAAAGTAAGAACACAGGCTTCTACTTCAATCGCTGCTATACAGCACACGGACATTTCAGAGAATTGTTCTGAATTATCTTTAATGCTTCATTCAATCAACATACGTAACAACGCTGCGGGCGCCTGGAAAATCACTTCACACACGAATGCTTATGCAAATCAAGTCTGTCTCCCTAAATGTATTATCGCCACTTCAAGCAGAAGCAATGACATGTCTCAATGCATTACAGGATGCCTCAACTCAGATCAACCAATTTCTTTGTTTCCTACGGAGGCACATGAGGTAATTACAAATATTCGTAGGTAAAAGGCACGTTTTCATAACTCTGTCTGATTAAAGTCAGCAGACATGAAGTAAGGGATGTACACAATTTAGCCTACGCTAAAATGCGATGTAATAGCATAGGTACTTACTAATAATACAGGTACTTTTTCAAAAAAAAAAAAACGAGGAGTATTTACTGATTACATACTCTGTCCTACTTAACGATCATTTCTAGATAAAGATTATTTACGGGTAAAAAGGAAGAAAATATTCTAAAAATATACTCCCTTTTTCTTAAAACTATTGTTCAATTTGAATTTTCAATTTTAGTGCAAAATGAATTAAAAGTAAAAATTCAAACTTGATAAATAATTTTAGGATTGACGGAATATCACATTGTGTAGTAAAAAAGCGGAGAAAATTACAATTTTACCAAGAATATTACCAACAAAACTAGATGGACATGATGTATTTGGTACTTAGTACGTTGCTACACTAGAGAGAGGATACACTAACACTTAACACAGAATAACTCTTTTATGAAATGGGTCGTTTATCAGTCTACTTGCCGATCAATGGGAATATCGTTTATATTTCAAAGGGCTAATATGACCGAACCTGGGGCAAAACGTAATCCACCTTTTAATTTGATCGAAAAAATAAATTATTTTTTTCTTTTTGTAATATTTGTAGGTGTGCAAGCTTTCGTTAAAATAAAATAAAATAATTTCATATCACATTTAATCTCCCAAAATTCAAACAAATTTTGTTATTGCCAGGTTAAAAAAGGCCCAAAGATGACATAGCCCATTGACACTGGGCCCAAACAGAAAAACCCTAGACTTCGTCGCCACTGGTATAAGCAGCTCCGGGATTCTAATCGTAAAGATTTCCACTTTCCTCAGTTGGCTTAATTCACAGAGTTTGCAGAAATCTCTCTGGATCTTCCTTCCGCACCCGACCAAAATGGTAAAATTTTGATCCCTTTTACTGTATTATTTGGCAGATTTCTTTGGCTTTTTTTGGTTCTTGTCCTTCTGGGTGGAAAATCGTAAGAGCAGTGGTTATTAATCCATCAAGTGAGCTTCAAATTTGTTGATGTTGTTATTGTTTTTGTTTTTTCCGCACTTTATTTACATTTTTGGTTGTTGGTCTCACAAATTTTGATGCTAATGAGTGGCCTTAGTCAGTCTTTCTATTGCATTTTTATATTTGGATTTTATTGTTTTTTTTTCCCTTTTTTTTCTGTTCAAATTGGGGTTTTCCTGTAGAGTTCAGCTTACGATGAAGTCTTGTTTCTTGTGGTCGAATTGCATGTAATAGGCTATTCATACGTCGAGAGTTTCTCCAATTTATGTTTGGGCAAGGATTAGATTTCATTGGCAGCTGTAAGGCAGTAATTGGAATATAAAGTGTCTATAATCAAATCAACCTGGAAATTTTAATCGGTAGGTTAGGGTAATAAGATACAAGGGATCAAGTGGAATTTAGAAATGGGATTTGTTCTTGATGCCAAGGGTTAAATGTGATGATAGGTTGGTTAGAGACAGGGAAAAAGCTATTGTTTTAGTGTTTAGAATTTGAAATTGTACGATGGATTTTGTTCCTTATCTTTTTATGTATCTCTACATTCCAGAGCTGCTTGGCATTATGTTTTAAAATGATCTGGTGATATCTGTTAAGTTGCTTCGTACAATTTCATTATTTATGCTGTAATCGGTTAGGTATTGTTGGTGCTGTTGGTATTGCATTTTTATGATTGGCAGGTTTCATATTCTTCGCTCTTGCAGGTGAACGTTCCGAAGACAAAAAAGACTTATTGCAAGTCCAAGGAGTGCAAGAAGCACACCTTGCATAAGGTCACTCAGTACAAGAAGGGCAAAGATAGTCTTGCTGCTCAGGGAAAGCGTCGTTATGATCGCAAGCAGTCAGGTTATGGTGGACAGACAAAGCCTGTTTTCCACAAAAAGGTAAAATGCGGCAGCTACACCATTGTTTATGTTGAGGATAATTAAAAAGGTTGGAGTGTTGCCAAGAAGTGCATAGTCATGGGGGATACCATAAATCATGAATATTACGCTTGACGTATGCATCTGTATTTGTCGTTTTTATGAAACTCATTGATGTCATGGTTAATTACTTTGCTTATTTATGGGTCTTACCAGGCCAAAACCACAAAGAAGATTGTGTTGAGGTTGCAATGTCAAGGCTGCAAACATGTCTCACAGCACCCTATCAAGGTTAGTTTCTTTCTTACCTCTCTTTCTGTGAACAATTGAATATGTTTCTTTATCTGGATATACCCTATCATTTACATTAATTGTGTTTCTGCAGAGATGCAAGCATTTTGAGATTGGTGGAGATAAGAAGGGGAAGGGAACCTCTCTTTTCTAAGTAGCTTGGCAAGGAAGATCGAGTTTCTTTGTGTTGTTTATCTGTCATCGGGTTTTGTTTCTATAACTTTGTTAGAGAGTGTTTTATCATACATGTCCTGGGAATATATGTCCACCAGAGTTCTCGACTGTCTATGTAGAATGTTTTAAATCTAAAAGCCTTATTAAGTTTAGTTTTATTCTATATTATTTTCGGTTCAACCACTTATGTGATCAGCAGAGGTACAAACTCCATGAAGCGTGTTTTTTGTGTGTGCCCTGCGAGAGAGCGGAAGAATTGAGTGCGGACAGTGTTGTATACAATGTTTTGTTTTACAATGTAGACAAATAAAGCAACAATGAAAGGGCTGAAAATTTTCTATGGTAAAACACTGTGATTTAAAGAAATGCAACAAATGATTCATGCTCTCATGGAAGAAAATTCCATTTGTAAAGAGGAAATGCAGCAAGCTACAGACTAAATAATGTCACGTCTGACAAGTATAGCAGCAAATTCAAAAACATTGAAGCATCAGATGAAAGGATCTTCTTTGTGCATGTCGGATTACAAAGGAAAGTCGTCCAGTATGCATCATTTTCGACTTTCTGATAAGAGATTTCTGTTAGACATCATCTCCAGTATCGATTCTCTTTGAAGAACACGTACTTGAACGAATTACCCGCATGAATGACCTGTGTCATTTTTCATTAGTCAACTGGTTCTTTAAGTTATGAGTATCCAGTATTTTGATGATTCATGTATTTATATCACTAATTACGCATTACATGATGCTCTTTACATGTCCGCTTTGTCACACCGGTGACACCATGAATTCAACAAATCGCGGGGCTTCTGCTGTTAAAGGAGAGTTACTTGTAGAATTAAGCCATATTAAATGTGGAACGGAGCGAGCAATTGTTTGCTGATCCTCCGGGTCCGCTGTCTTCCTCTTGAGTTTTACCTTTGTGTTTCTGCTTTTCCAAGCCAGATTCAATATGTTCTAGTTTCTTCAAGACTTCACTGATGGATGGCCTAGCTCGAGGATCAGGCACAGTACATAGGAGAGCAAGTGCAACTAATTCCGCGGCAGTTTTCACATTGTATCTCTCCTCAAACCTGGAATCCATGATGCTCTCTACATGTCCGGTTTTTGACAGCCGGGACACGATGAATTCAACAAAACGTGGAGCTCCTGATCCCTTAATATAATAGCCTTTTGCGGACAAGCCTGTTAAAACTTCAAACAAAACAATACCAAAAGCCTCTACATCGCCTTCCTTTGACATGAACCCTGTTAAAGGAGAGTTGGTTGTTAGAGTTTAAGCCATATTATCTGTTGGAAGGCAACCAAACACTGTTGCATCTCTAAGTATCATTAGCCATATCATCTTTGAGCTTCAGCTTTGGTTCAGTATCATTAGAAACAGCTACCCCTGGATCGAAGAAAAGTATATCAAGTTATTAGTCCATCCAGGTTACCTTTTTTTTCTGTGTGTATTGAGATACTGAGGAGGAATGTTGTTACAGCAATGCTGATGTATATCATCCGAGGCAGTTGGGCGACTTGCTTTGCGAAAACCTAATAGCTTCCCATTGTAATCCTGGACAAAACATTGCATCAAAGTTGTTACTAATGCAAGAACTCAGTATCAAGGTGAAATCTGTGTGCGGATCAAACTAGACCAGTATGCGAACATAGGGCAAGAACTCAAAGATATGCATTGCCAAAAATCTTTATGAAAAGTAATGTAAATTTACATAGTCGAGCAGTATATCTGAGGAATCAAACTTTTCATAGAAGCTTTGTCCATTAATAACATGCAAGATTTCCAGGCCCCGAGCTGCACCAATCATAATTTTTAGCCTTATTTCCAGGGACAGTGGCCGGGCATCAGAGCCTTCGAAAGGTATCCAAGTAACAAAAACTGAGTTATCTTTAGATAATCAACAGCTGATGGTGTCAAATCAGCAAAGTATAATTAAGAAAAAGAAAGCTCACTTTTAAAAAGGTGGTGCTCCAAGGTTCCATTTTGTGCAAATTCGTTAACAAGGAACAGCTCTTTTTCCCTTAAAAAGTATCCGAGGAACTTGAGGAGGTTAGGGTGAAGGAATCTTCCAAGTACGCTTGGCTGAGACTGCATAAGAAATGTACAAAACATTCTGGGAAAGTTTGGATCTAAAGCCACATACAAATATATGCAATTACACCATGTTTGGATAGCATATTTGGTGAAATTGTACTTCTATCCAAGAGTAGTTTCAGTTACCTGCCACAAGTATAATTCTTCCATATCTTCAGAATGATATTGCCTCACAGAAATTAGCATTTCATCACTATTATTTGATATATAAATCCTTTGCAACCGAGCTTTGTACACTCTCTCATTTACACCACTTTCTGCTATAGTTTGAACTGTAACATTTCTGGTGGCATCCATAAGTTCTGAGAAAGATTGGATAACTAACTTTAGCCTATTTTGGTAATCCTCCTTCATACCTACAAAACAGACAAACAGTTTGTTGAGCAGTCCGATATTTTCCTGGTTGTCATCAAGATAGGGTAGCCAAAAAAACACACCATAAATCAATGAGTCCATAAGTAAATTCGTGAGCAGAGCACGATGAGTGACACGACTAAAACGCTCCATCATTCCCAAAGTTTCAGGTCTTGCTGATTCAATAAGCTTCAATGCTGAAAGTATATCTGCCATTTGCAGTCGATCTCAATACAGGGGTGTTGGCATGAGACAGGCTTTGGCAATTAAAAAGACTCCCCATACCTCTGGCGAAAGATGCTCATGTATGACCAAGGATGGATCTGCTATGCTAAGCTCTAGTTGTGCATTGTTCTGATCAATGGAAGCCCACGCTATTGTATCAAACATGGTTTCACGACGAGTGGCAATGGTAGCACTCAAACCACACTTGCCCGAGAGTAGCTCAAGCAGAACCCTCGCAAAGCAATATGTATCGAAAGATATCATCTCATCTCCAAAGGATCCTTGCATTTTTAGATCAGTCAGAGACTATATAGTGTTATAAATATTCATGAAATCATGCAAACATTTTCAAAGGAACTTCAGCTGCTCCAACATTTGTCACATAACAATGGCGAGAACGGAAGCAGTAGAATTGTTAAACTAAATAGACTGATGAATCACAATGTGAAGCTCCTTAGCATAAAAATACAAAGCAAGAGCATGCATAAGAAAAAAAACCAATTACTGTGACTTATCAGGTGCTAACAGTTTGCAAATAAGCATTGATATTGGCAAGCAATGACTTTGAAACAAGGAAGATTAAGCAAAAGTTTGACATCTGATTTGCAGCTTAAAGTTAATTGGATACAAAGAAGAACGCATAAAAATGCAAAGCTACAATTTGCTCACCGGTATAATATGGTTCAAATTCCCTGCAAGTACAGAATTAAAAAACCATGGGAATCAGCTGTCATTCTTTAGAAGTAAATGAGGAAGCGAAGGTTTGATCATAATAAAAGCAGTGCATAAATTTGTAAGTGCAAATACTGACTTTGGCAACAGTGGAGGTTTAGACATTGCCAAGTGATCATGTTCGGTTTGACTACAGAGGTAAGATAGGCTTCCCAATCTCACTTCAAAATCATCATCCGGAACGCTAGCTTGAACATTTCTTCCCAAAAAAAATCAAGTCAAAACAAACAACATTAGGTTGATATCTAAAACTGCTCAGACATTGATTTGCTGCTAATGATGAGAATCATGTAGTCTTCCATGGAGGTTCTCCTAGTGAGAGGAATGAGCTAATCCTTCATTCTAGTTTTGGAATGCCAAGTTTACTTTGTAGGCCAATCAAGAAAGAAAGGATGGATCTTGACTACCTATGTGATAGGGGAGTTCGTTCAAGAGAGCTATGATCAAGGTGATGAGAATGTCATTAACTTTGGGGTTCAAACCAAAGGAGATGAAGACCTTATGGAAATAAGTGCTGAAGAGTATCAAGAGAGTTTGACTCTGTGTGCTCCATGAAGATCGTTGATCAAGCTAGTGAGAAGAGTCATTTAGGTTCTTGAATGGACGGCCTATTTGATCAAAGTGTTCAAGATTGAGTCCATTGCTACACAATTGGATAGGTTGCAAACTATCTTAATGGTTTCAAGTGTTTTTCCAATCTTTTGGAGTCAATAAAGAGAATTCTACAAGTTTTGGAGTAAATTGGAGTTTTCTACAACTTAAGGGGCGCAAGATCAATATTCCACTTTTGGAAGGGCGTTCAAGACATTTTACTTCAACAATTTGGAGCTGAATTTCGAGATTAGAGTTAGTCTAAGTCCAGGAGTCAATTTTTGAATTTTTATCTAGTTAAATAAGTCATGTGGACTGAATTAAACTAGAGCGTTTTGATTAGGAGTCTTAGATTCCTTCTAGATATTATCCTACTTGAGGATAAGTCATTTAGATAAGGTTTTCTAGATTTTAGATAGAGTCAAAGAGATCAAGTACTCTTCTACTTTTACTCCTTGGGAGATAAGATTAGAGAGTCCTAATTGGTCTTCTTTTTAGAGGTGCTAGCCGAAAATTCTAAGCCTATAAATAGGAGGCTTGGCCGAATTTCTTAAGCACCCTTGAGTGGTCATTTTTGTTGTCTCTTTTGAGAGTTTTTCCTGTGAGGAATTTTTGTTAAATGGAATGTCCATTTTTCGTGTCAAGTATGATTAAACCAAGAAAGTTTTCATCTTGTCTTGGATCTTTTTGATCTTGCAGAAACCGTTCTTTTTCAAGTATGCTTCTTGATAGAATTATTTTAAAACAAAACTTCTTATTTTCATACTACTTCTAGTAGTTCGATTGATGAGCCTTTCTTTTGGCTTGGTGTTCGAATTTCATGATGAGTGTGTTCATGAGATCCATTGTGGGGTTTGTCCTACTTTTGTTGGATGAGTTGTGCTTTGGCATAAGCATTTTGAGATAGTGCATGTGTTGCATATCTTTGGTTGGTTATGAAGATTACTAATCAATAGTATTCCTTCATAGTTGGGCATTGTTTGCTCCTGCCTTTCTTGAGTCTCTTGATAGATGACTGATCGACTATATTGAATGGTGTCCTTGCTATTCTTAGCGTGGGTTGTTGTTTAATTCGAATCTTTCATGGATAATGTGTTCTTTGCTTGGTTTGAGTTAAGAGATAGAATCACTTAGATAAACGATCGTCTTACTGTGAATTTTCCGCACTCTTTTGAGTTTTACGGGATAGACAAAATTATCTTCGTACTTTCTTGTTGATGGTTGCATTAACAAAATTTGCTTCGTCTACGAGATTGCTATCAGTTTCTTGGTATCAGAGCTTGGATTATCTTAGTGATGGTATTAATTGATATTATCATATCAGTTTCTATTATCAGTTTGATTTTTGAGAGATTTCTTCTTAGTTGAGGACTACATAGTTCTTGGTTTTGAGAATATCTTGAATTACCACGGAATCCGTAACTTGGTGTGGTAATCGAGCTTTGTGCTACTTAACGAGTAGTACTATCTTTATTTGTTTCAAGGTTCCTTCTTGTTTTGGAATGGGGTGTTGAAAAAAATAAATCAAATTCTTGTGAAAACTACGTTTTCAAAATTGATCTTGTCTTTTGTGTGGTTGTGCGTGACTTCTTACACATTTGTTTGATCTTGTGGTGTTATTTTGAGGTCTATGCGAGAACTTGATGATGGTACGTTGGTATCTAATCAAAGTGGGCGCTACATCTTGAAATTTATCCTTGATTTGCAAGTAGAGAACTGTTTCTCCTATAAACAAGTTGGTGGATCTTATGTGTTGGATCTTTAAGGAGAGAATTGATGCCAAAGAAGAGCTTCTTGCTCAAGATAGCCTTTTCTTTCTAAAGAGATGTCTTTACATAAGGAGGATTTGAGAGTTTATCTTGTGGTAAATATCTCGGATCTATTCTTTGAAAGGTGAAGCTTAGTGATTTTGTACTTTCTACATAAAGTATAAATGAAAAAGCCTTCCTTCTTGTTGGTTTCATTTGAATCTAATGAGTAAAATGGAATTTATGGATTTTCAATTCATGAAAATTTCATAGAGACCGAATTTTGTTGATTATCTTGTTTAATCTTAGTGTCAAAAGATTTTTCAAAAGTAACAAATGTTGGTTTTCTTGTTTTCTCGAGTTTTACACTTTGAGATTGAGTCGAATTAGTGGATTCTTCCTATCATTGGATTTTTATTGGTTCTTAACTTGAGTCAAAACTTTCTTTGTCATGTGATGAGGAATGAATTTTTTTTTTTAGTGATATCATTTTTTGGTCTCAAAGTGTTTTAAGGTCTTTGAAGTTGAATTGTGCCAACTTTAAGGATTGAAGTCTTACTTGTGTTTAAAACCTTGATTTTCGAGAGTAGGATCGAAAATTGAGTGAAGTTTTACTAAAAAGATTTTCTTAATTTATGACAAGAAATCTTATAGGCTTTGAGATATATTCTTAAAGTTTACATATTTGGTTGTTGGAAAAGTTGATTTTCAATGGTCACTTATGAAGATGGCATTGTTAAGTCATTGAGTTTTCAGAATGATTTGTGTTAAATTTAGTATTATGAAGAAATGTCATAATTGAATGAGGAACTTTAATTTCCTACTTCATTATAATTATGGTGTTCTTGTTACTTTATTTGCCATGGATTGTTTTGGTAAAAAGTGATTTTTTTTAATTCCAAGTACAATTTGGAAAAGGGTTTTTAGAAAGATTCTAAAAGTTGTTGTCCATTTTTGGAAAGTGGTAATTTTCAAGTTTCCTTTTAAAGTGAGTCAAAAGTAATTTTTCAAATTTTAACTATGTGGTAAAAGGTTAATAGCCGAATTTTTTGCTGACTTTTTGCATGTGTGTGCGTGTGATTTATGTCGTATTGTAAGCATAGTTGGTTTTGAATTTTAGAGTCTTAGTATAGCCGAAATTGTGAATCTAAAAATTTGGGTTTCCTAGTCCTAGTTGAACTTGAAATTTGGTTGTCTATTTGTCTTACACTTAGGGACCTATTTGGTCTTGTATTTGTGTGTTCACATGGCCGAAAATTTTAGCCCTAAAATTAAGGTCATTGAGTCCAAATTGTGTTATGATTTGAGTCCTTTCGGTTTTGGATTTTTGTGTTTACATTGGCCGAAAATTTGCAGCCATTGTTTCCTAATTGTAATACAATTTTATCGTGTGTTTTATTTAAGTCCTACTTGGATTTAAATACTAATTTTTACATGTGTTAAATTATAATTTCAGTGAGATTATAATTAGAGTTTTAAAGTGAGTCTATTTTCGAAAACTATTAGGATAAGGAAGTCTTATCCTAATCTGAAAATTTTTGAGTCTTCTAATACAATTGTGCATGTGTGTGGCCATGTATTTGAGTCCTTTTAGTAGTAGGAGGGTCGAAAATTTTATCTCTAATAAGTAGGGATGAGTTTTCCTAATTTGTGTCCAAAAAGTATTATGTTTACCTAAGTTTTAGGACTCTATCCTTGTCTATATATATGAGGCCGGTTTTTCTTCTTCTTTATTCTACATTGTCGAGCAGCCTTCATCATTAAAAGGAGGGGGAATATTTTTTAGAAAATTTAGGTCCTATCTAGTAGGAGTTTTCTTGCACAAAAAGACTTTCAATGTCTATAACTAGGGGTGCTGTTTTTCGAAAATTCTCACATCACTCTACTCCAATCTTCTTCTTCTTTCTTGCTGCCGAGATCAAAAGAGAAAAGAACAAGAGAAGCACTCTTCTCTTTAATTCTGAAATTTTGAGAGTTGTGTTCTTAAAAGCACAAGAGAGTTTTTGTTTTTGGGGAGAGCTTTATTCGAACCTTCCTTTGGTTCTTCGGGGGGGTTTCGGCCGAACCAAACTTTGGTTCTAGGGTTCAAGGAGTTTTTGTGTAGTAAACAAGGCACATTACTTCTTTTGTTGGTGATTTCTCAGCGTTGTTGAGCAAAGATGTCATCCGAAGTTGCTGCTTGTACTCAAGTCGCTTCAAAGAGTGTAGAGGGTCGCATGGAGGCTCAAGTACAGCTCATGAAGAGTCAAATTGACTTCCTACATGATGTTTTGGCCGAGGTTAAGGAGGCAAACCGAGACTTGTCTCAATTGCTTTCAAATCAGCAAGATAAAGCTATGGTAAGTTTTGAGAAAATTGCTGAAAATTTAAGAGTCTTATGTGATCGTTTTGAAGTTAAACAAGTACCCTCGTATACTGGAATGTTGCAAGTGTCATTGCCGTTGTTTTATGGTTGTCATAGAGAATATGATACTTGGGAAAAGAGCATAGAGAATTTGTTTGTGTTGCTTAACATAGAGAAAGAGAGTGAGAAAATATCCTTAGCTATAGGTTGTTTTCATTCTAATGCTTTGAATTGGTGGAAGCTAGTTTCAAATATCTATTCGCATTATTGGTTTCGTAATTTGGATGATTGGCATGATTTGAGAAATGCTTTGCGAGAAAGATATGCTGGTACTAACACCGTTGATGAAGCAAAAGTGAAGTTGCTCAATTGTAAGCAGAATGGTAGATCCATTCAATCTTACTTTGAGGAATTAGAAGGGTTGTTTCTGAGTTCAGAAGTGGATGAGAACGACTACATGTTGACAGACCGTTTCCACTATGGCTTGGACAAGTGGTTCAAACAACACCCAAAGATAAGGAAACAATCAAGGCTCTATGAGGCATACTATGCTGCCTTAGAAGTGGAAAGAGAGCATGATACTTCTTGTGGTTAGAATGGTCCAATTGAGGATCAGGGGTTGGTGTTTGGCGCTGAAGATGGGGATCAACGGACTTGTATCTTCCGTACTAAGTGTTCGGTTGGGTGGTCCAATGAAGTTGATTTGGTAATCGACGGTGGGTCGAGTACTGATTGTATAAGTGAGGAATTTTCCATAGCAAACGGAATCAAGATGGATCCGCATACTAAACCATACAAGCTTCAATGGTTGAGTGAAGAGATGGTTGTGGATGTTACTAAAAAGGCCATGGTACCTTTTCAGATTGGCGAGTATAGGGATGAAATTTACTTTGATGTAATTCCTATATCTCTTTGTGATATTTTGCTAGGTAGGCCTTGGTAGTCAGATGTAGATGTTGTGCACCATTGCTCGAAGAATATCTTTGTCTTTACTAAAGAGGACAGAAAATACATTCTTAAGCCTTTGGCTTATGAAGAATCTGAATCTGTGCGAGAGAAAAGACGTAAGATAACCTATACACAAGGGAGAGAAAAAGTCGAGAGAGTAACGCAAGAAAGTAAAAAGGGTCACGATGAGGTAAGACTTGAGGCGAGAGAAAACCATGAAAATAGCGTGAAAACAGAAAAAAATGCATGCAATGAGAGAAAATCAGAGTGTGGTGAGGGTGAGGATTTTACTAACCCTTATATCTCGTTTGTTCCTTGTGCAGGTATAGAGGTTGATGATTCGAGGACGAATCCTCTTAAAGAAGGAGGGGATGATGAGAATCATGTAGCCTTCCATGGAGGTTCTCCTAGTGAGGGGAATAAGCTAGTCCTTCATTCTAGTTTTGGAATGCCAAGTTTACTTTGCAGGCCAATCAAGGAGGAAAGGATGGATCTTGACTACCTATGTGATAGGGAGTTGGTTCAAGAGAGCTATGATCAAGGTGATTAGAATGTCATTAACTTTGGGGTTCAAACCAAAGGAGATGAAGACCTCATGGAAATAAGTGTTGAAGAGTATCAAGAGAGTTTGACTCTGTGTGCTCCATGAAGATCATTGATCAAACTAGTGAGAAGAGTCATTTAGGTTCTTGAATGGACGACCTATTTGATCAAAGTGTTCAAGATTGAGTCCATTGCTACACAATTGGATAGGTTGCAAACTATCTTAATTGTTTCA
The DNA here is from genome assembly GCA_949775105.1 of Oldenlandia corymbosa var. corymbosa. Lineage (NCBI taxonomy): Eukaryota > Viridiplantae > Streptophyta > Magnoliopsida > Gentianales > Rubiaceae > Oldenlandia > Oldenlandia corymbosa. Next base: position 8,666,747 of record OX459123.1, read on the forward strand.
AGTGTTTTTCCAATCTTTTGGAGTCAATAAAGAGAACTCTACAAGTTTTGGAGTAAATTGGAGTTTTCAACAACTTAAGGGGCGCAAGACCAATATTCCACTTTTGGAAGGGCGTTCAAGGCATTTTACTTCAACAATTTGGAGCTGAATTTCGAGATTAGAGTTAGTCTAAGTCTAGGAGTCAATTTTTGAATTTTTATCTAGTTAAATAAGTCATGTGGACCGAATTAAACTAGAGTGTTTTGATTAGGAGTCTTAGATTCCTTCTAGATATTATCCTACTTGAGGATAAGTCATTTAGATAAGGTTATTTTAGATAGAAACCAAAACAATCCATGGCAAATAAAGTAACAAGAACACCATAATTATAATGAAGTAGGAAATTAAAGTTCCTCATTCAATTATGACATTTGCTTCATAATACTAAATTTAACACAAATCATTCTGAAAACTCAATGACTTAACAATGCCATCTTCATAAGTGACCATTGAAAATCAACTTTTCCAACAACCAAATATGTAAACTTTAAGAATATATCTCAAAGCCTATAAGATTTCTTGTCATAAATTAAGAAAATCTTTTTAGTAAAACTTCACTCAATTTTTGATCCTACTCTCGAAAATCAAGGTTTTAAACACAAGTCAAAGACTTCAATCCTTAAAGTTGGCCCAATTCAACTTCAAAGACCTTAAAACACTTTGCTACCAAAAACTGATATCACTAAAAAAAAAAAATTCATTCCTCATCACATGACAAAGAAAGTTTTGACTCAAGTTAAGAATCAATAAAAATCCAATGATAGGAAGAATCCACTAATTCGACTCAATCTCAAAGTGCAAAACTCGAGAAAACAAGAAAACCAACATTTGTTACTTTTGAAAAATCTTTTGACACTAAGATTAAACAAGATAATCAACAAAATTCGGTCTCTATGAAATTTTCATGAATTGAAAATCCATAAATTCCATTTTACTCATTAGATTCAAATGAAACCAACAAGAAGGAAGGCTTTTTCATTTATACTTTATGTAGAAAGTACAAAATCACTAAGCTTCACCTTTGAAAGAATAGATCCAAGATATTTACCACAAGATAAACTCTCAAATCCTCCTTATGTAAAGACATCTCTTTAGAAAGAAAAGGCTATCTCGAGCAAGAAGCTCTTCTTTGGCATCAATTCTCTCCTTAAAGATCCAACACATAAGATCCACCAACTTGCTCATAGGAGAAACAGTTCTCTACTTGCAAATCAAGGATAAATTTCAAGATGTAGCGCCCACTTTGATTAGATACCAACGTACCATCATCAAGTTCTCGCATAGACCTCAAAATAACACCACAAGATCAAACAAATGTGTAAGAAGTCACGCACAACCACACAAAAGACAAGATCAATTTTGAAACGTAGTTTTCACAAGAATTTGATTTATTTTTTTCAACACCCCATTCCAAAACAAGAAAGAACCTTGAAACAAATAAAGATAGTACTACTCGTTAAGTAGCACAAAGCTCGATTACCACACCAAGTAACGGATTCCGTGGTAATTCAAGATATTCTCAAAACCAAGAACTATGAAGTCCTCAACTAAGAAGAAATCTCTCGAAAATCAAACTGATAATAGAAAATGATATGATAATATCAATTAATACCATCACTAAGATAATCCAAGCTCTGATACCAAGAAACTGATCGCAATCTCGTAGACGAAAAAAATTTCGTTAATGCAACCATCAACAAGAAAGTACGAAGATAATTTTGTCTATCCCGTAAAACTCAAAAGAGTGCGGAAAATTCACAGTAAGACGATCGTTTATCTAAGTGATTCTATCTCTTAACTCAAACCAAGCAAAGAACACATTATCCACGAAAGATTCGAATTAAACAACAAACCACGCTAAGAATAGCAAGGACACCATTCAATATAGTCGATCAGTCATCTATCAAGAGACTCAAGAAAGGCAGGAGCAAACAATGCCCAACTATGAAGGAATACTATTGATTAGTAATCTTCATAACCAACCAAAGATATGCAACACATACACTATCTCAAAATGCTTATGCCAAAGCACAACTCATCCAACAAAAGTAGGACAAACCCCACAATGGATCTCATGAACACACTCATCATGAAATTCGAACACCAAGCCAAAAGAAAGGCTCATCAATCGAACTACTTGAAGTAGTATGAAAATAAGAAGTTTTGTTTTAAAAAAATTCTATCAAGAAGCATAGTTGAAAAAGAACGGTTTCTGCAAGATCAAAAAGATCCAAGACAAGATGAAAACCCTCTTGGTTTAATCATACTTGACACGAAAAATGGACACTCCATTTAACAAAAATTCCTCACCTCAAAAGAGACAACAAAAATGACCACTCAAGGGTGCTTAAGAAATTCGGCCAAGCCTCCTATTTATAGGCTTAGAATTTCGGCCAGCACCTCTAAAAAGAAGACCAATTAGGACTCTCTAATCTTATCTCCCAAGGAGTAAAAGTAGAAGAGTACTTGATCTCTTTGACTCTATCTAAAATCTAGGAAACCTTATCTAAATGACTTATCTTCAAGTAGGATAATATCTAGAAGGAATCTAAGACTCCTAATCAAAACACTCTAGTTTAATTCAGTCCACATGACTTATTTAACTAGATAAAAATTCAAAAATTGACTCCTAGACTTAGACTAACTCTAATCTCGAAATTCAGCTCCAAATTGTTGAAGTAAAATGTCTTGAACGCCCTTCCAAAAGTGGAATATTGGTCTTGCGCCCCTTAAGTTGTAGATAACTCCAATTTACTCCAAAACTTGTAGAATTCTCTTTATTGTCTCCAAAAGATTGGAAAAATACTTGAAACAATTAAGATAGTTTGCAACCTATCCAATTGTGTAGCAATGGACTCAATCTTGAACACTTTGATCAAATAGGCCGTCCATTCAAGAACCTAAATGACTCTTCTCGCTAGCTTGATCAATGATCTTCATGGAGCACACAGAGTCAAACTCTCTTGATACTCTTCAGCACTTATTTCCATGAGGTCTTCATCTCCTTTGGTTTGAACCCCAAAGTTAATGACATTCTCATCACCTTGATCATAGCTCTCTTGAACGAACTCCCCTATCACATAGGTAGTCAAGATCCATCTTTTCTTCCTTGATTGGCCTACAAAGTAAACTTGGCATTCCAAAACTAGAATGAAGGACTAGCTTATTCCCCTCACTAGGAGAACCTCCATGGAAGGCTACATGATTCTCATCAGCTAAACAGGAATCGGTAATAACCTCGCCGGTTGGTTTAAGGATCAAACAATAAGCATCAGAAGAAAATGAGCAAACAGTATTTATTCACCTGTGAACAAGGGGAGGCATAAACTCATGATGCAGATAGGTTAAAGCCTCAGCAGCTCCAATAGCAATCTTCAACCTCCTTTCCCAACAACCAATTTCGCGCAAATTTCTCGACAGATCCCCCTTTGACATGTACTTGTAAACCAACAAGTTCTGGACATCTCCAAGCAAAGGCACTAATCTGGAATGAGAAAGCTCTCTGTGGATTTCGACGGTTCTTGTTAACCGGAAACCCAAACGATCAACCATCTTGACTACCACACGAGTTCCATCTCTCAAACTACCACGAAACAGTCTCCCAGATTTCGCATGGCTGATGAGATTGGAAGGATTAAAGTCATTTGTGGCTTCAAGAATTTGGCTGTAAGTAAATGATAAAAAGCTAGGACAAGGAAGTTTTTCATCACCATCATCATCAGGGGAACTAAGACTAAGACTGGAGGAGGAAAGATCACTGGGCGACCTTAAAGCGCTGCGACGAAATTCCTCTCTTCGCAACGTTTCCCTGACCAATCTTTCCCAATTTCCATAAATTCTGGACATCTCTGTAATCAACTCTGTTCTATGATGTGTTATAATTGGATCAAATTCCATAAACTCAACGGTTTTAGACCCTCATTTCGACTCAGATATGGTGAATTGGTGATGCAAAAACAGGGATAAAAGCATATTAATCACGATAACCCAAGAAACAGCAGGACCCGAAAACGCATTAATGCATTGACTCCAGGTCGGTTCTGCAGAGCAAACTTTTGGAAGCTTTCTTGGTAATTACTCCTACCTACTAACAGTTCAGTATTTGTATGTGATGAATCACAATTTTATTTATTATTATTGGGGGAAAAAATGCAATTAACTGTTAAAGGAATTTTTAAAATTAACGGAAACGAATAATTTCCATCCATTTATTCAAACTTTGAGAGAAAATTTCAATAATTGAATAGTTTGATACTAATAAGCTCTATAGTTTCTTAAACCTTGAGAATAAAACATGAGTTTTCCCTTTGCTTTTAATAGTGAGTCTTGATAATACACAAGATTCGATGATCTTTGTTTTAGGGTTTTGTATCCATAACATTTTCACCTTTTCACTCAAGACTTGAGGAAAGACTGCCATTTAATAATACAGTAATTCTCCAACCCCTAATTTTCCTGTTATCTCAAACCTCAGATATTTTTATTCTTTTTCTTTTCTTTAAATCATGTTATGTTATTACAAACATTTCTTCCCGTTCAATAGTGTATAAAATTGAGGGTATTTCTCCCGGCATCATATTCATTCCGATATCAAATAATGAACCACGGATTTTCAAACTCCACTTTTACCTCTTCTGTAGAATTAATATGATATATTCTGTGGTGTTTTGGTTCTAGCGGAAATTTTTGTGTACAATTTAGAACATCATTAGGTGCCTTAAGTCTAGATTGATTACGCAGTCTACAAGGTTGTCTTTTGATCGTGGCAGCTGCAGTGAGAATGGAGTTTTGTCTTCTGTAAAACAAAATTTTGAAGGAAGAATCATAGGCTATAGGAATGAGGCGTAGACATGTTCAACGTGCTTGTTTTTTTTTCTTTTTTTTAAAATAAAGCAATTGGTATCCGAAGTCATTGATAGGATATAACGATCCTATTCGAGTCGGATCAAACTCCAGAAATGAGAGGGAGACAGAGTTCTGGCTAAAAGTCATTTTTCATTAATTTTTTCTTCTTGTTGTTGTTATGTTCATAGAATAAAGATACATATTCATAGACTGACGAGTCCATATCCATCACCAAGACTGGACCGACCCATCAACCGAAAAAAGAGTCCAACCGGGTCTCTTAAGGCGGTTTAGGTTCCTGAAACCTAATAGGACTCAGGGATTTTCCAGGTATTCTCATACCTATAAATAGGGTTGCTCACACCACAATACGGGTACGCAAGATATAGCTTAACACACTATACACTCAAATATTCCGATAACCCTTTATTGACTTAAGCATCAAAGTGTCTACCCTCGGGAGACCCCCGAGGCTCTATTTTGCAAGAAACCCTAGCCGGAGTTCCACTACTAGACCGGCGGTGCGAATTCAAGCTTCGTCAAGTGGCACGCCCAGTGGGACCCGAAATCTTCTGGTAAAAACTTGGGTTGCAGGAACAACCAGCACAATGGTTAGAGTTGAAGAAGACACCAGTAGCATGCATCTTCCGGCAGACGACATAGTCCGGGAGACAATACCACCCTGGCAGAATTCCAACACAGACAAGAAAGGAGGAAAGCAGGAAAGAGCCATGGCGGAGAACCTGAAAATGAACCAACAAAAGAGCGCTTGGTCCTTGGTTCTTCCCAGCCAGATCTGAAGAAACAAGACAAGACCAATCCCACCCGAAAAGGAGGATATACCTTCTCCTCGAAATACCCCTGCTACCAAGAAGCGTTTGGAGGATCAAAAGCTAGCCAAGATTGAGGCCGAACTCAAGAAGCTAAGGGATGATAGCGATCAATAACAAAGGATGCAAAAATACTTCCTCGAGAAAACCAGGCGGCGCTGTCTCCTTGGAAAACCTGATCCCACAGAACAGGAATTGAGTGATTTAATCGAAGAGAGAAAGAAGCTCACAGAACCCTAGCCCTTCTCGAGAAGAAGCGGGGAAAGCGGAAGGTCCAAGAGAACGAGGATTACCAAGAAGTCGAGGGTTGTGAAGACCTCCACGAAGATCACTCAATCGCCACTCGAGACACCGTATTCTGGAATGCTTTCAGAGAAAAATACCCAGCATTCGAAACGGCCCTTGAGGAATTTGACGTGACATACCCACGTAAAGGTGCTCGAGAGTATCACAGTTCCCCGAGTATCGAGGTCATTGAAGAAGGAGAATGGAATCCTCCAAGGCGAACTAACGTGCACAACCGCCTGGGACCTAATTGGAATCGAAGAAGTCATCGAAGAGATGAATATAAATCTGGCCATGAATCACATCAAAGCTACAACAACAATGAGGGCAATCATGACCGAGGATACCATCACTGTCCTTAGTACTCACCTCCCAGGCATCAGCAATATAACATGCATAGAGAAGATTCGCCATACCTCCCTGGAGATCAATAGGGAACAAGAGATCAAAATATCTTGATCCGAGAAGAAATGAGGAAGATCATTGGGATAGGGGTAGATCAAAGTCCCTTCATCCCGAACATTCGAGATGAACCTAAGCCTCGAGACTTTGACTTTCCTAAGGAATTTAAACCGTATTCAGGAGATACTGATGTCTCTCAATGGCTGCAAGGGTATGCCCAGGTTATGAGAATTCGAAACGCAACTATGAATTTCATGGCCAAAGCGCTACCTTCTTACTTGGTGGGGTCAGCACAGCGATGGTTTGGGCAATTACTAGAAGGGAGTGTAATTAGCTTTGAGGATCTATCTGTTAAACTAGCTACTCGATTCTTTCAGAGTAAATGAATATCGCGAATGTCCATTGACCTCTCCTCAATCAGACAAGGGCAACATGAGAGTCGCACCAATTTCCATAGACGGTTCATACAAGAAACCTTGCAAGTCGACAGCATTGATGATCGAGATGTTCGCAACGGATTCATTCAAGGCCTCAACCCTTTTGGAAAATCATCAATGTTGCGGGTCAAACTCTCGACTAAGCCCTCCAAGAATGCTCAGGAGATATGGGCCATTGTCGAGAACCATATACAACGAGAGAACACACTGAAAAGATCCCAAGAATCTTTTGCGTCGGTAGGAACCAAAGACAAATCGAAGGTTTTCACGGAGAATAAACTGGCGCTTCCCAAGATGGATAGGCAATTAACACCCCTAACCAAGTCACGGCGAGAAATCCTCCAGATCCATAAAGACGAATTACCAGCCCCGAAACCTTTGGCACCTAATCCAAATAGGTCAACGGAACAATATTGTGAATATCACAAGGATCACGGCCATGACACAGAGGATTATCGAGAACTTAAGAGGAAAATCGCGAATGGGGTTAAGTCTGGCAAATTTCAGCAGTACGTACAAGGAGCCTCTCGGCAAAAGAATAACAAACCCCAATCACGAATTTATCCAAGAAGAAACTTCAAAGGCCCACCGCGGGTAGATGGTAGGGGGAACAGTTGGCAACCGAGAGCCAATACCCAACAACAGCCTTACCAAATTACTGAAGCAACACCGCAGCCACTCCAGCAACTCCCCCTGGCAGATCCGACGTAGCAGATCACTCACCAGGTAGGGCTATTTACGAAGCTCTCCTCGAAGTCTTATCCACCACGGCCATGAAGAACTCGTTGCGGACCATCAGCAAGACTCCCCGACAGGAGCCTAGCCACAAGAGGTTCAAAGGGACGGAGGCCATCGTATTCACAGATAGCGATGTAGTCCAGATATCTGCCCGCACAGTGACGCCATGGTTATTGAGGCAATAATTTCAAATGTGAAAGTTGGAAGAGTTTATGTGGATAATGGCAGCGCGGTCGACATCATATATAGCGACTGCTTCAAGAAGATGAATATCAAGAATCCTAGCATCCGTCTAGCCATAATGCCCTTGATGGGATTCTTAGGCCACACCATTATTCCAACAGGAATAATTAGCCTCCCCATCTCGGTAGGGTCGCATCCTAGGACAGTCACTTTAACCATGGACTTCGCTCTGATAGATGCGCCCTCGCCGTTCAACGTGATTCTGGGACGACCCTGGATGTGCCAAGCACGTGCAGTCTGGTCTCCCTATCACCTAGTAATGAAATTCTTGACAGAGTATGGAGTTGGAGTGGTACAAGGATGCCAGCGTAGCTCTCGAGAATGCTTGCTCACAGCAGTTAGAATCGGAAAAAAGACTGCGCACCTTAATCCGGGTGCTGCTACGTCAGAATGTTACTCAATCCGACAAACATCCGTATCACCACAGATAGAGGGTCACAATATCCCCAATCTCCCACAGATAGAGGCACACCCCATCATGATTTTGACGGAACAACCCATTCAGCAAGTCCTACTCAAGCCAGAGGCCTCCGGCAGGATGATGAAATGAGCAGTCAAACTGGGCGAACACCACATCGAGTACAAACCACGAGCAGCAATCAAAGGTCAAGCCTTTGCAGATTTCCTGGCAGAAATGCTTCGAGCTGTCGACGTCCCAGAAATTGTGAAACCAAAGGATGATCCTGCTACTCGCGTTAACATCAACCCTCGAGCCTGGTTACTATACGTCGACGGCTCTTGTAGTGATGAAGGGGGATGACCCGGTATCATATTAGCCAAACCTTCAGCCGATCCCGACATCAAAAGCATGAGGGAGTATGACACAGAATATACGTATGCACTAAGGTTCGGATTCCTGGTCACTAACAACGTGGCCGAGTATGAAGCATTGATAGTAGGACTGAACATGGCACTAAAACTCAGGGTTCACAGAATTCAAGTTTTTAGTGACTCTCAGGTAGTGATGAAGCAAATATTGGGCGAGTATACAACAAATGATGAGTAACTCAAGCGCTATCTCAGGAAAGTCCTCAAAATCAAGGACAAGTTCGAAGAATGCACCGTATCTCACATAGTCCGATCGAAAAATAAAAGGGTGAACGCCCTCAGTAAGTTGGCCTCCTCGAATTTCGCACACCTCATTCACAAAGTGTGGGTCGAGATTCTCCCCAAGCCTAGCATCCAGAAAACCCCGGTAATGACTATCACCGAGGACGAAAACACTTGGATGACCCCGTTCATCCAATACCTTACAGACGACACATTACCAAGCAGAAGAGCAGAAGCCAGAGCCCTCCAATTGAAGGCGGTTAATACACATTGCAAGACGGTATCCTATATAAGCATGGGTACCTGCTACCCATGCTAAGATGCATTGGCCTAAATCAAGCAGCTTACGTGCTCGAAGAAATACACAAGGGATCGTGTGGAGCACATATGGGGGCGAGAGCACTTGCTAAGAAGCTCTTGCGGGCAGGGTATTTCTGGCCAACAATCTTCAAGGATGCATACCAGTCTGTACAGAAATGCGATAAATGTCAACTCTTTTCTCCCATCACTCGACAACCGCAGCACGAGATGGTCACCATTCAAAGCCCTTGGCCATTCTACCAATGGGGCACTGACATCATCGGCCCTTTCCATCCAAAAGGGGCAGGAGGAGTAAGATAGGTAATCGTAGCAGTAGATTACTTCACTAAGTGGGTAGAAGCTAAACCGCTCGCCTCGATAACAGGAAGGAAGGTGTTGGATTTTTTCTGGCAGAACATCGTATGCTGCTTTGGAATCCCAAAGGTTATCATCTCTGACAATGAGACCCAATTCGAGAGTAATCCCTTCAAGCCATGGTGCGAGGAAATGCAAATCGAGCGTCGTTTTTCAAGCGTAGCTCATCCTCAAGCTAATGGTCAAGCGGAATCTATCAACAGAACCATCTTACATGGGATCAAGACCAGGTTGTATGACGCAAAGGAGCATGGGCCGACGAGCTTCCTCACGTCCTATGTCATACCATACTACTGCTCATTCCTTGACAAACGAAACACCATATAACTTAGTCTATGGCATGGATGCCGTCCTCCCGGTCGAAATAGGCTTATCGAGCCCTCGAACAATAAACTTTATCGCGAGCACTAATGATGATAACATCAAGCTGAACCTCGACCTGCTCGAGGAACGGCGAGACGCAGTCAGAATTTGAGAGGCAAAGTATAAAGAGATTCTACGAAGACATTATAACAAGAAGGTGAAGGCCACAGATCTCGCGGTAGGCGATCTCGTGCTAAGAAAAAATGAAGCCAGTCGAGCAGAAACTCCTGGAAAACTCAAAGCAAATCGGGAAGGGCCCTACAAGGTTATCCAGGCTTCCCCAGCAGGCAGCTACCACCTACAAACCTTGGATGATAGCGGAACTATTCTCCCTCGATGGTGGAACATTCAAAACCTTTGCAGGTTCTATATTTGAATCTTTGCTTGCTATTTGTTTATCCCAATTGTGTGTTTTGCTTGCTTTATTTACTTCCTCAATTTTATCCTCTCATATGTAATGCTAACCCGAGTCCTCGGGTAATTATTCAATAAAAGACATCACATATTCTTTTCATTGTCGACATCCTATTCATGACTAGTCATCGAGATGGACTCCTCTTCAGGACCATCCTCATTAAAGAGCCGTGTATTCAACATCCGGACACAAAACCGAGCAATCCTCCTCATACACGCTGCAAAACACAGTATCGAATCGAGGAATTCGTACATAATTCCCTCGATAGAGCCGTGCACTTTACATCCGGTCTAAAAAGCGCTATATAAATTGACACTCGAGTTTTTTCAAAATAATCCATTAATTTTCTTCACACTACTGTGCGAGCTTGTAGAAAATACACATATTTTCTCTACACTATTACAAGAACTTCCCTGATAGGATTGTCAGAAAAAGGATGAATAATCCCCTTAAACCCATGCAGGCTAAGGAGATTCACACATTGGTTAAGCTTGTCCTTAAGATCCACGATCTCTAGGTCTTGGGTATGCACCCTCATTAACAGCTCTTCTCGAGAACTCCGAGTTCGAGGATCCACCGTTTCCTCTGGGTGCTCAAAAGTCTCGAAATCAATGTGGTTATCTAGTAACAGATTTTGTAGTTTGGCAATGTAATCCGTGAGAAGCTCGATCTCACGAGCTTTCCCTTTCAATATATCCATTGCTACAATAAATTGGCGGGTTCTGGTCATAATCATGTGTTGAACTCGGGCTAGTACTTGATGTTTCTCGAGAAACCAGGGGGACACGGTTATCTGTTGTTCTTTCCCTCAACCGAGCATTCTCTTTCTCCAAGATAACCAGATCATCATGGATCTCAGTCTCGAAAGTCAGTGAATCGCCGTAATCTTTCAGACTTTGAATCTCACAGCGCTGCATCTCCTCACGAAGTTCTTTAATCTCATTTATCAAATGCTGATTAACTTTCACATTGTGCATCCTCATCGCGTCAAGAAGGTCATTCTCTAGGTCTGCCACTGTCTCGATACTATGCACGTTGGCACGACCTCTTAAAATCCCGCTAATCATGGAGTACAGCGAGTACTCACTCAATTGCTCCTCCGATAGAACCATGAGGTGAATGTGGTGGACAGGCCAACTATCCTGCTTCAAAATAGGAGCGTAAGATATTTGCATCGAATCAGAGTAAAGCAAGAAAAATGATGCTTGTATAAGCACGAAAAACGAAGTAATCAGTTCATTACAAAAATAGCAGTTCAACAAGCCTAGCAGCTATTACAAAGGGTAGGATTCATACAGCATCACTGCCAGGAGGGTGATCCTTGGAAGGGTTCTGAGACGCGTCCTCAGTATTTCTCTGAACTCCAGAGTGGTCAGTGTCAGCAACATCCTCCTTGGTGGCTTCATCAGCATCCTCAAGCTCGATACCCATGTACTCATCTGGTACATTAGGTATGGAATCCTCTTCACTCGGACCCTTGGCAAAAATGGTGGGCACGTCACCAGGAAATGATGCAATGTCTGCAGGAGAACTCATTTTTGCCATAGCACCAGTCAGAGCCTCCCACAGAGGTAGCTGCTCGAGGCTCAACTTTGTTAGGACCTTCACCATTGCCTCGTGTATGGTCTTTTTCGGGTCCTTTATCCGGAGTTGCTTGAACCATTTGGCTTTGATGGTCTATCCTGATCGAGCCTCTTCAAACCTGCTACGCCAACCCGATGTGCCCCGCACTTAGTAGCTACCAAATTCATCTCCTCGAGTGTTGATGTCATCCCACCTGTTGATAACATCTTATACATGAATGCAGCGCACCACTTGTGCAACTCCTCTTTCGAGATGTGCAAGCTGGCAAATGACTTCATCTTCTCATCCAGCTCGTCGTACTTGGCTTGTACCGAGGCAATCTTAGCCTCTTTAGCTTGGACTTGACGAGCCTTTTCCTCGAGAGTCACCACCGAGAGTCACCACCTCGAACAAGGCCTCATCCCTCTCAGATCGAGCTGTGAACAAATCTTCTCGCAGTTTCCTTAGCTGCACCAGATAGGCCATCGAGACCGCACTTATCTACACCAAAGTAATACATTAAGAACACATTGATGTGGCGCTGGTTCATGGTCAATATTCATTTGCAACAATGGAGAATTACTTACCAGTCTCAGACTATCGGTTTCATTCAGCTGAGCAGGAAATTCATCGAGAACAGGACACTCGATCGACGGTGGATTGCTAAAGGTGTGCACGGCCACGGATGGACCTCTCTCGAACAGTTGAGGGGGCAGGGTAATCGCCTCTCCCTCGTGAAGGCCCTTGCCTTTCTCTGATCTAGGGGGCACGTAACTTGGCTCAGTTTCTGTAGGGGGATTTTGGATAGTTTCAGTAGCAGGGGTCACTGTCTTATCGCCTTGTGCGACAGTCTCCTTTGGAGGCACATCTGTTATGGCCTTTTTGGATTTCACTTTGTCACCAGCCTTCACGATCATCTTCTTCTTTTTCTTCTACCCAAGGGCTGCGGTGGTTGATACATCCTCATCTGAATTCACAATAGTAAAGGGATCTTCGTCACCAAACAATCGAGAACCAGCGTTGCTTGAAGACATGACCTAAGAACAGACAAGAGAGGAGCAAATGATTAGTACCTTTGTTTTCTTCAACAGGAGTTTCGAGAGAAATTCTGGTTGGGATCTCTACACGATCCTCCCACTCTTTCTTCTCGACATTGGCATTCGCATCTTTATTCTCCTCGGTAGGCACAGGGGGTATATAATATTGTACATTGTTCCATTTAACGACCTTAGCATATTTCAAGATTTTCTCCACATCTGCATCAAGCTCCTTGATGCACTTATCGTCTTCTTGGGTCCACTCATCCTTTATCGTTGCAAGACCCTCTGTTTCTCGATGGTTCCACGACAAACAATAGTACTCGGACGCCTTTACGAACAAGAAGTCTGGCTTCCATTCAGGCGAGCCACCATACGCCTCAACCATCTTTTTAACGCCAGATCTGAGGCGTCTCTTCACGATGTACCAATCCTAGAAAGAGCTCGAAGCAACAACTACTTGGAAGAAGTACCTCCACAGTATCAACCGAGGTTTCACTTTTACATGTTGACATACTTTCGCAAATCCCAGAACAAAAGTTATTAAGTTTGGGGTGAAACGAGCAAAGGGAGTCTTATAGTACTGCACAATTTCCTCGAACAGAGGGAAGAGGGGGAATTTAAGCCCTAGATGCATAAAGCGGTCATATACAGTAATTCTTCCCTCAGGAGGAGAATTAGCTCTCTCGGGTCGTAATTGGGCTCTGGCTTCTAGATCTAAGGAAAGGTCATATCTTGTTCTAATGTTCTCTACTTTATCAACAGAATCTATGATGGAAACGAAATCATCAACGGTTTTTCCCTCAGAATCTCTAACCATGGTTCAGTTACAAATCTACCTTGACTGCAATTCGAAAAGAAAAAGACTTTAAATGAAACCAGGATGGTCAGATCTGAGAACTTACTATTAGAGGAGGGAATGACCACTCGCCTTTCGAGTTGTAACCTCCCAGTGTCCTTCTGAATTCCTGGTAGAAAGTCTCCTAGTGGTAACGTTGCTGGGGCAATATATTAGGGAAGACTATGAATATTCCGACAAGGACAGTCGGAGCACTCTGACAAGGAGAGACACTTTGGTTTTTTGCGAAAAGACAAAATGGCAAATGAAAGAGGAGCGGTGAAGTCTTCCTCTTAAAAGTAAGAGTTATTCTCCCACGTCTCCGTAATTATAGCCCACGATATGACAGTTAGGGCGAGTTTCAAGGGAGTAATGATGGTGAAGCCGCCGTTTGAGGAACGTGCCCACTAATGACGCACGGTTGAAAATTTGGGCGGGACTATGAAACGAGTCACCTTCTCGGGTTAAGACTTAACCCACTGGTTACACCCCGCGCTTACAAGATCGAGAGTTGTGCATTTGAGTCGAGGCCACTTGACACATTGCTCGACAACTAGTTGAACGAGATTAGCCTATCCACTCTCAGACTTGTTCCAGGTAACTCTTACTTTGTGCCAAGCGTTGTTTATCTTATACAACTAACACTTGATAGGGGCACTTGACGAGTCCATATCCATCATCGACACTGGACCGACCCATCAACCGAAAGAAGAGTCCAACCGGGTCTCTTAAGGTGGTTTAGGTTCCCGAAACCTAATAGGACTCAGGGATTTCCCAGGTATTCTCATACCTATAAATAGGATTGCTCACACCACAATACAGGTATGCAAGATATAGCTTAACACACTACACACTCAAATGTTCCGATAACCCTTTATTGACTTAAGCATCGGAGTGTCTACCATCGGAGACCCCCGAGACTCTATTTTACAGGAAACCCTAGTCGGAGTTCCACTACTAGACCGGCGGCGCGAATCCAAGCTTCGTCATAGACTAACCAAAAACTAAAAAGTAGAAAAGAGTAACTCCCACTAATTCCATGGCTCTACTAATTATCTTTAAAACTAACCCACTACTTAAAAACTACCATCTAAGAAGGTTCTCGACAATTACTAACTAGAACAAAGTAAAAAGGTAGTAATTTAATTCTAGTACTTCTATGGCATTACATAGGACTAATTTAGAGTCGAGACGGAACATGATTTTTTTTTTTCCCCAAACGTTACTGACATACATGAGACTAAATGTCTCCAACTTGAGCTTAGAATCAATTCATATTGCATTTTTGTGTTGTAGCAGAAAGAGTGGGGGGAAAGGGCTTAAGCTATCTGCATGTCTACATAAATTTATATTTAGTCCTCCTTCTGTTTCGAAATTATTATCCTCTTTCTGTTTTGAAATTATTGTCTACTTTACGTTTTTAATTTTAGTACAAATTAGACTAAAATAAAAATCTAACCAGAAAGAGGTAGCCATATTTTAGGACAGAGGGAGTACACTATAACTAGAAAGAGGTAATCATACTTGATGATTAATTAACAACAATGAAAATGAGAGAACGGTAGGATTTTTTAATTTGATTTTTGTTTTTAGATAGTTTTGAGACTAGGAGTTACAAGGGAAAACTAATTCTCCTTCTGTCCCAAAATTATTGTCCAGTTTGAGATTTCATTTTTAGTACAAATTGAACTAGAAATGAAAATCCAAACTGGACAATAATTATGGGACGGAGGGAGTACTACTAAAATTCTTCATTGATGAAGATAGAGGTTACAAAGGTGCTCTATATAGATACACAATAATTACAATACAAATTACAAAGATAGGACAAAATATATGTATGTAATAACAGTCATCATCAAGAAAACTTAACTAAGACAGGAGTAAGAGGAGGAGGAGGGTGATTCTGACACTGATCCTGATGATACTGAGGAAAGATCACTGGGTGACCTTAAAGCACTGCGGCCAAATTCCTCTCTTCGCATC
This sequence comes from Oldenlandia corymbosa var. corymbosa, assembly GCA_949775105.1. Classification (NCBI taxonomy): domain Eukaryota; kingdom Viridiplantae; phylum Streptophyta; class Magnoliopsida; order Gentianales; family Rubiaceae; genus Oldenlandia; species Oldenlandia corymbosa. Next base: position 8,682,493 of record OX459123.1, read on the forward strand.
GTTTCCCGAACCAATCTTTTCCAGTTGTCATAAATTCTGGACATTTCTGCAATTTATGAAGTCTCTACTCTCTATGAACAAACTACTACTATCGAAAATTTCTTACAAAATACGTTCAGTTCTGAGATCAAATTTCAATAAAACTGAAATTAAGGTTCAGACTCAGGAAGAACTACCTAAGAAGATTCAAGAGCCCCCGGAAAACAAGTTAATCATGACTTGACTCCATGTCATTTGTGCAAGCAAACTTAATTTGGAAGCTTTCTTGGTAATTACTACAACTCTATAAGCACTGTTTGTATGTTTTTATCTTTTTCAATGTTTTTTGAATCACAAATTTGTTAATTATTGTTTGATCAGGTATTTATGAACGAGGATTAGAGCCTTCCAAAACCATTAGAATTTCTTGTGAAAAATGCTATAGCTATGGATGTGAAGCGGAAAACGAAATGTTACTACAATGCTAATTCATCGTTGAATATTGACTTTACAATATCACGAAAAATTATGAGAATTTATCCGTATTATATTTCAAGAAAAATCTACAATTACTTAATTCGTGACGAATTTAACATTTTGATACGCACTATCATGAACAGATTTTGTTTATTTGCTTCCAAAGTTTTTTTCTTTTTCTTCTTTCCCTATATGAATTCACACCTTGAATGAGATCTGTCACTAAGTTTTTGATAGATCAGCTTGAATTCGAGAATGGATGTTATCATTACTAAACTTTTAGGCTAAATAATAAAATACTACTTGAATATGATCGTCATTAATTCCTACATAGCAGTTCCAATGCTACGCCTTGAACCACTAGGCCATCTCTCCTATATCCTATATAATTATAATGATTATGAATGCTTATGACCCCAAGATTGAATAAATTGCGAGTCATTCACATTGAATCGATTATCGGAATAATTCCTTTGGTTGGTATGTTACACCGTTACATTCAGAGAAATTGAATCGGGTTCAAATATTGCTTATGGATTGATTGATTCTTGTCAAAAACGAGGAATTGGAAGAATTGGAAGAAAGAGTCCATATCTTTTTCTTTTTTTTTTTATTAAATTCAAATTTGTTTTCATGTTATTTCGTATTCGTATGTTACAATTATTTTCTTGTGCGGGATCATTTTCTCGCGAGATCTCGAATAGACGGAAATTTTATTCATAAGACCTTTTTAATTGTAACAAATATCTTATTACAAATAATTCCGACAACTTCAGGAGAAAAAGAGGCATTTAGCTATTATATAGATGATGCGATTTGAGTTTTATTTTTTATATTTTTTTCATATTGATTCTCTCAGTCTTACGAGAAAGATACTCGACTCTAGTCGATTCATTTTTGAAATAAAATAGAAAAGATTTATACGCTTACTGAGGGTGAAACTTGGAAATAGATCAATTCCTTCTGTCGCGTATCCTCGATTAATGTAACCTCATATATTATGTATTATGAATTTTAGTATTCAGCGAAAGGTTACACATAGGAAAGAGAGTTCTCTTCTGTATTATGAATTAATACGACTTCACTAATACTAATAGACAACATAGAGAAAGACGCACTACATTTAGGAATCAACAACACGAAAATTTTGTTAGGAATCAAATGTATGTTCCACTTCTTGGTGCAAATAGACTTTGACTCACCTTAAACTAATAATACACATGCTGCCGGCGGAATCAACAAAAAAAAAAATACTAAAAAACCAAAACAAAAATAGTTTTACGTTGGTGACAAGGGCTTGTAAAAAAAGAGTAATATGTATTAGGTGTGAAAGTTTGAAATGTGCAATATCACTTTGTCTACATCAGCCTAGTTAATGCGATTTCAGAGAACATTAGAAACATTATTATAATGTAGAAGATACAATTAATTACCCATGACGACAATGATTAGAGGTGAGAAAGGTGACTTCCAACTCTTTTACAAACAAATTGTTTGTTTTTACTTTCAGTTTTAGAATCAGTCATCATCTAATTGAACATTAAAATGTAATAAAAGATCCGATTTCTTAAAATTGTTTGGTTTAATTAACATTACATCAAACCTTTGAAAAACACAAAATAGTTTTTTTTTTAAAAAAAATAAAAATAAAAATACTAGTACTACATAAATTTCAAAGGGGTTTTGAAATTTGGGCAACAAGTATTTTACCAAAATCTATTTTCTATTTTTCCTTTTGACCTTTTGTTTGTTGGTAAAGTCATACAAGATGAGATTACTCCCACAAGCCTAATTCTTTGACTTCTAAACCAACACGTTGAATTTGAAATGGAAGAATTACAGAAATTCTCTTTCATTCATTTTCCCGTTCATGTTCTTCTTGATGAATGTAATTACTATATATGCATGATGACCTCCCCGCCATTCCAACCGACAGGATCGTTGTTGCCAAGAATATCAAATAAAGTTCTTAATTACTAGAAAGTGTGAATTGACATCATTACAAAAAAAAAAGAAAAAAGAAAAAGCACAATAGAACAAAAAGAACCTGGGGAAAAACCAAATTTTCTAACCAATGGAAGAATTAAAAATCATAGTAGAAAATCAAAGTTCACTTGCTACATAAAAAGGTCAGCAACTCTTTTTCCATTATGTGATGCTACAAGTTTCAGCCAAATTGCACCATTTTGTGAACAATTTTCAACATCTTACAAAGAGCTCAAATATTTCCTGTGAATCTTTGTTATCTTACATTTCAGGAAGATCAGTTTTAACAGATTAAAATTAAAGCAAGTGATCATCAAGCTCAAATATTTCCTGTGAATCTTTGTTATCTTACATTTCAGGAAGATCAGTTTTAACAGATTAAAATTAAAGCAAGTGATCATCAAGATTCTAGTTCAAATATGGACTTTTGTTCATCTTCATCAGGAGCTGCCATTTCTTTGATGTTTCTCATGCTTCTCATCAATCAATCAGGGCAGGCTTCAGCTGCAAGTTCCACTCATCCCGCCAATGATACCGACTTTTTTGCTCTCCTGGACATCAAGAATCAAATTTCTGATGATCCATTTGGAATCCTCAAGTCATGGAATACTACCAACCATCACTGCCAATGGTTAGGAGTCACTTGTAGGCTGGATCAGAGTGTAATAGGCCTGAACCTGTTTGGCCAGAATTTACTTGGTTCAATATCTTCACAGATTGGTAATCTTAGTTTCCTTGAATCCATAGACCTCAGAAACAACAGATTCCATGGATATATTCCTCAAGAAGTCGGTCTTCTTTTTCGCCTGCAACGTCTCTACATCTCAAACAATTCATTGGATGGAGAGATTCCAGTTAATCTTACTAACTGCTTTGAGTTGAAGACCTTTGATGCAGTGAGGAACAAACTGGTGGGAATAATCCCTCCTGAGATCGGCTCTTTGGTTAAGCTTGAAGGACTTTATGTTGGTCGAAACAATTTGTCAGGAGAAATTCCCAGATCCATTGGAAACCTTACAGCCCTGAGGCAACTCTATATTTCACTGAACAATTTGAAGGGGCATTTGCCGGAGGAATTAGGCCGCTTAACTAGGCTGTATTCCATTGGATTTGATGGGAATTTCTTAGCAGGTACTATCCCTTCTTCCCTTTTCAATATCTCTACTCTTGCTGGCATATCAGCTTCAGATAATTTACTTGAAGGAACAATTCCAGCCAATGTTGGGCTTACATTTCCAGTAATTCAAGAGTTTTTTGTTGGTGCAAATCATCTTGAAGGGACTATTCCAGTTTCCTTTACTAATGCTACTCTGCTAGAGAAACTTGACCTTGGTAGTAATAGATTCAAAGGTCAAGTTCCAACTAATTTTGGACATCTGACAAATCTTCAGTGGTTCAGCGTGCAAAACAATTTGCTCGGTAGCAATTCATCCGGCGACTTGGATTTCATTTCATCTTTATCAAACTGCAGTAAACTTAATTCTCTAATTGTTAGTTGGAACAATTTTGGAGGCACTTTACCAGATTCAATTGGAAATCTGTCAGTTAACATTGTGCAGATAGATCTTGGTTTGAACCAGATATCTGGAGAAATTCCAGAAGGGCTAGGAAATCTTGCTAATTTGTACTTGTTAGGCATGGATCACAACCTTTTCTCTGGGTATATACCGAGTTTCTTGCACAAGTTTCAGAATTTGCAAAAGCTGTTTCTGAATAACAATAAGCTTTCTGGCCAAATTCCATCTGTTCTGTTCAACATGACCTCTCTTTATGGCCTGTACTTGTCTGATAATGAACTTGAAGGTAACCTGCCACAAATTGAAGCAGATTCTGAATCCCTTCATGAACTGGTCCTTTCTGGAAATAATCTTAATGGAAGCATACCTGCAGAGATATTCAGCTTCTTTTCAGCATTAACATTCCTCAATTTATCCAACAACTTTTTTTCTTGTTCCCTTCCCACTGAAATCGAAATGTTAAAGAATGTGTATAAACTCGACATTTCTCGCAACGCCTTGTCCGGGGAGATTCCTCAAACGATTTCAGAATGTTCAGACCTAGAGTACATTTATATGCAAGAAAATCATTTTCAAGGAGGAATCCCACCAAGCTTGTCTTCCTTGAAAGCTATTCAAGTTTTGGACCTTGCCGAAAACAACTTAACTGGGGAAATTCCGGAAGATTTGTATAAACTTCCCTTTGTGCAATTCATGAACTTATCTTTCAATGATTTGGAAGGGAGGGTTCCAACCGCTGGGTTTTTTTCTAATGCAAGCGCAATATCATTGTTGGGAAACAGTAAACTTTGTGGTGGAATACCTGAATTGAAGCTACAGTTATGTCCTGAAGAGAAACCAAAGAGGAAAAAATCGCTCGCGCCAGGTTTCATTGCTTTAATCATTTTGCTTACCTTGATTTCAGTAGCGGCAATCTTGTTCTGCATTGTGTACTATGGAAGAAGAACAAGAAGGCGAGAATCGTTCACTGCAACAGAACCATTTTCAGGTATCTCCTATCATGAACTTCACCAGGCAACCAGAGGATTTTCATCTGATAACTTGGTTGGTTCAGGGAGTTTTGGATCTGTTTATAAAGGAACTCTTCAACTGCAGGGAGAAAGTCTTGTTGCAGTAAAAGTCCTTGACCTACAAAAAGATGGAGCTTCCAAAAGCTTCTTGGCTGAGTGTTTGGCATTAAGAAACATTAGGCATAGAAATCTAGTTAAAATCTTAAGTTGCTGCTCCAGTAATGATTATCAAGGCAAGGAATTCAAAGCTCTAGTTTACAAATATATGCCGAATGGCAACCTGGATATGTGGTTGCACCAAAAAGCGGATGACAATCATAACGTGTCAAGCGCTATTAGGCCTTTGAATCTTCTTCAGAGGTTAAACATTGCAATGGACGTGGCGTATGCACTAGATTATCTCCATAACCAGTGTGAAACTACAGTTGTTCACTGCGATTTAAAACCATCTAATGTCTTACTTGATGAAAACTTAGTTGCTCATGTAGGAGATTTCGGGTTAGCAAAACTCCTGCATCATGATGCAGGTAAGCATTCGCAACGAGAAACTAGTTCCACAGGCCTAAAGGGCACCATTGGATATGCAGCACCAGGTAATCCATTTGTTCAACTATTTATAACATTATCAACATTGATGATTTCTGGCCATTGCAAGAATCTGATCGATAATGTCACTAAAAAAACATTCATTTCCAGCTAAGCTAAACAAATGTAATCATAGCTTAACAAAAACACTGATACTTTCCCTGCTTTTTCTTTTACTTGGTTAAAGAATATGGAATGGGAGGTCAAGTATCCACTCAAGGGGATGTGTACAGTTATGGTATCCTCTTGCTAGAGATGATCACGGGTCAGAGACCGACGAATGAACTGTTCAAAGACGGCCTTAACCTGCATGAATATGTTAAAGGAGCAATCTTTAAGGTATCAAAGATTGTTGATCCTCATATCCTTGTGCTTGGAAAAGAAGAAGATGAGAATTATCAAGGAAAAGTGAGTGACATGGAGAAAACAGAAGACAAGAAAGGGCTTGAGAAAGTAACAACAAAGTGCCTAACTGCATTGTTGGAGATTGGCCTTTCATGTACTTCACAATTACCTAAAGAAAGGATGGATATGATGGATGTTGTGAAGGAATTGAACATGATCAAGAATGCTTTTTTCAATGGTGGGTGAGTAGATTCATCTTTCAGTTTTAAATCTTATTAATATAAGCATGATGTAAAACTAGATCATTTGGGGTTCATCAAGAAATAAAATAGGAAATTTGTGGGGGGTCTCAATGCATTATAAAGTGTTTCGGGCAAGCCTTAAAACTTATTCATATTTTAATGCAAGTAGTACCTTACACGATAGTACATAGGTCCAAACGCGATAATTTAAGTATAAATATTTCCTCTCGTCCTAATAATACTATAAATTACAAATTAAACTAATGTTTAGGATCATATAAGAGTATTTTTACTTGGATACCTCATTATATCATCATTAAACAAATTTTTTTTTCTCTTACAATTAGTTATATTGGGACAATTTATTGATGTTGATGATGATGACAAAAAAGCATTGAACCTTCCTTGGGAGTTTGCATTGTCATGTCAACCAATGTCATCATCCAATTAGGCCACCCAGACTCTCATAAAATCCCTTCAGAATTACAAAAGCACACACACAGCTGATGAACCTACTGGGCCCAACCAGAGAGCATAAATAAAATACTAGTAGTAGTTCAAAAAATTTAAAAAATTACAAAAAGGAAAAAGATATTTATATAAGCCTTTTGCCCGTCCCTTTCGTTGCCTTCCTTCTTCCAAAATCATTACGATTCACGCCATTAAAAATAACATATTAGTAGCGTCACACTCTCCGCCACCATTACAACCTCAGCTTCGACGTCGTTTTTTACTGCTTCCTTGCTCGCTAAGAATCCCCATAAGGTTTTCCGCCGCAATTCTCAAAAATGGCTCCGCCGGCGAATGGTGGCGGCGGTGCGGTTGCTGAAGCAGCAGGGCAAGGAGGACCAGGAGGAAGACGGGAGCAGCAGCAAGGTGTTGGGCAGATGCTTACCGGAATAATTAGGGTTGCTGTGTTTTGGTACTTTGCATCCAAGTTTTTCTCTCCCAAGAAGCCTCTCGACCCTAGTCAGCCCACCACTCAGATCTCCAACCTCTTCCACAGAGGCGAACGTTTGGTCAGTTTCCAACTCTCTCTCTCTCTCTCTGTTTTGGTTTCTATCTCTCTCGTTTTTTTGTTGTTCCGTTGCATGCTTATTGTAGAAGCTTGGATTCCTGGAGTCCCAGAGTTAAAAGATGCAATACATATTGGAAGGAATTATTGAGTTTTTTTTACTTCGATATAATTCTGTTTGAAGCTCTGAAAGTTGGATTTAATTAAGTTTAGGTTGTGAGAGCAAAACAACGTAGTTATTTTGAAAGTAATAGCTATGTTTGGATAATTACTGGCTGAGTTTGGTAATATATCATGCACTTGCTCTTTGTAGATGTTTATTATCGAACTTAAGTATCCTTAAAACTGTAATTTTGGGAGGCTCAAGTGGGTGCCTTCATGATAGCTTCAGGATTTCTGTGATCTTTGTTCCCGGAATAATTCTTCAAACCCTGGTGCTTGTGTGGTGAAGAAACCATTATTATTTTTTAAACTATTGCTGTAATCCATTGCCTACTGGATGTTTTGCGTTTCCATCACATTCAATAAATACAACTCTAGTTCCCAGGGTTTGGTCTCTCTTTTTTGTCTGTTTTTGTCTTTGTAACTTAGAAGTCTTTTAAGCTTTCGAATAGCTGAAGTCACAGATACCGATTTAACCTTGGCTTGTGCAACTTTTGATGTTCTGTTTACAAGGATGGTTAGTTGCATTTTTTTCTATGCCGCGTAAGGTTACTCTGACTCTGTTTTATGGAGTACCAAGATTGGATTTAGATGATTTCTCTCCTAATTTTTGCTTTTGGCTTTTTGTTAAAACAGCAACTTCTGCCATTGGTTGCTTGAGGATATGAAGATGAATTGTGTTTTAGTAATCTGTGTGGATATGAGTCTTGAGGATGATAGTTATCTCGAAATTAGGGACTTCTTTTGGATGATTCTACATTTTGCTTCAACTTTAAGAGAACCAAATTAGTGCGAACGTTGAGTTTTGAATTGCCATAAGAAATCTTTCAAATTATCTCTGGTTGATCTGTGGCTGTCAAGGAAACTTTTTTTGTGTAACTTCTCTTAACACCGACTCTTTGCCATCTTCCTCACTATGGTGTAAACGTGGGAATTTTCTGTTAAATTTAGGAAATAGATTATACTAATTTATCTCTGTTAAAATGGAACTATATTTTTTCTACGGGTCATGGTGTACTTCTTGTTGGATTTGTAAGATTAATCGTAGTTCCTTGTTGATTTTTCTTGTTTTGTCCTTTTTAAATATATAAAAAATAAAAAATTCCTTCAACTTTTTCTCTCCCAGGATATGTGGCTTTATCTTTCTGAGCAAGAAACGTTCAATGACTTCAGTAGTGAAAGTTCTCTAGTTTGGCATGAGACAGAAATTCCTTATGCAGTTTGGGGGCAGGAGAGTATCAGGCAGGTTTCATTGAAGCATTATCCATCTGAGGTAGGATAGTTCTTTGTTATGCACAGAGCCAGTGAACTTGGGCCCCTCTAATATCTATGTAGATATGATAAAATACAAAGGATATTGGAAGGGGATTGTTTGGTCGTATGTTTGTTTCACCTTATTGCTCTGTTTAAACTTTTCTCCAGGCTTTGAAGCACAATGGGACTCTTTATGCTCATATTTATTTCGCTCGTTCTGGTTTTTTGCCGGATCCAAATGATCCCGGGTATCAACCAGTTTCAGCCTTTGGGCATAGATATCGTGAGTTAGTGTTGTTTGGGTTACTTTTCGTTGTCGAATAAGTTTGGCAAAAATAAAAAAAGCTATGGAAAATGACATGGGATTTCTTGACTTTTCTATGTAGCTGTTGTTGCATATTTGCCCAAGCCAAAAGCAAACAAAAAGAAGAGTCTATTGGGGAGTTCCAAAGACTTGCATAAGGCTGAAACAGATTCCAAGGTAAATGGATCTTTCTGTAATTTGGTATAATATTTCTAAAATAAAATATCAAATTAGTTGTTGTCGGTTTATCTATTGTTTTTTATGCTGAGTGTTAAGGTACTTGAGAATTTTAGATGATCCATGTTAAAGTTGAATATGGTTGTTTAGGTGGGTGAAGCTGATCAAGGTGATATTACAGATGATGAGCCAACTGAGTGGATCTCATATTGGAAACCAAATATTACAATCAATTTGGTGGATGATTTTACGAGGTATTGACTACATGTAACTTTTCATTTCTTATTAAAGAATGTATTTTATGAAATTTTAACTATTACATGTTTTTAAGATCATCAAGTGTAATTGTAAGATGTCCTGATTCACCAAATTAGGTGGTATGCATCCTATTGTAGGAGGAGGGGTTGTTATGAACCCTGGACCATCCTATGGGGGGTGGGGAAGGGAGATCTCCAGTTGGTAGGAAAAGGAACCCCACAACCCCTTTGGGTCTGCACTTGCGAGAAGAAGTGGAAAGATGAATAAATATAGTAATAATTTGATTCTTTGACAGTCGTAGTAAATAGGGGGGAGAAAATAAGGAATTGAACCTGCGCAGGAATTGATTCGCAGTCGACTGCATTGATCGGCCCCTATATTTTTTTTTTATGTTTAATGGTTTCAAAATTTTGGTAAAGAATTTTCTCATTTCAAACATTTTTCTTTTGTTTTATTTTTTATTTAAAGGCTTAAATAATAAATACTCTTTAATTACAAGTTGAGCACATGTAATAATTTTTTTTAAAAATCTGTATGTTAAATAGAGTAACAATAATACACGAAAAAAGAAAACAAAGTGGCAGAAAGGACCTCTTCATAGGGCTCCATTTTATTTGTTGTACTTTTAAGTGGTCACTGCGACTTCAATATAATTTTAGCGGAACTTATATCTTGTTTTCATATTTTCCAATTGCTCTCTCTTCTGTTCCTGTGCTGATTAGTTTACTCTTTTCTTTCCTCACAGCTACAAGCAGAATGCAATTCCCCCAAATATTGCTCCTTGTATCCTTGAAATATTTCCGCATCGATATTTTAGCATGTTCTCTGATTTGAGCCCAAGTGACCATTTTTTCTTCTTCTTTTGTTTAAAATATTTTGCCTGTGAGCTTCTGGGATGTGTTGGGGTGAGGGAGGGAATGGACATGCACAGCTGAGTACACACTGATTGACGTCTCATGAAAGTCTTCGTAGATCTTGAAATATGACCTTACCAAAGGAAGTGAAGTAGGAAAACTAGTTATTGTGTGGTTGCATAATTTGTTTCTTATGCTCTACTTGGCATTTTGGTTTCATTGTTAGTAACAAAGTTACTTGAAAGAGCTCTCTTTCTTTCATTTTCTTTTGTACATTAAGCTTTATTTGTACAATTTTTATTTCTTGTGTACCCTTAAGAAACAGTGAATCACATTGTAGCCAGTCGAGAGTCTGCATTTGGAACACTTTAATATTTACTTCTCTAATTTTGATTTGCTACAGCTGGAGGAATGACTGGTAAATTAAGTTCGCCTGTTTGATTTGGTGATACTTTGATTGCAGAATTGGTTTCTTTTTAATTTGGTGGAAAATGTGTGGCCTACATGGGATGCCAAATTATTATCACTTGCTATTTTGGTATTTAAACCTGTGTACTTGAACTAAATGTTTCATATCATACAGTTTTTCATGTTCAATTCTTAACTCTGTTTTACTAGACTTGAATATCGAACCTACTACAGGAAACTACTATCCAACTGTGTTCTTCAATGAATTTTGGTTGCTCAGAGACAAACTGATAGCAATTAACGAGACAGTAACAGAGTTGCCTTTGCACCTGGAGGTTGGACCCATAAGTATGACCAAATGGCAGTTATTTTTACAGATTGATCAGTCATTTCAAATTCACCGTAGTTATGGAAGCATGCTTGAAGGTGAGGCTGATGAGCTTAAGGTATGATAACCAGTCCTACTTCTTTGAAGTTATTTATTAGTACTGATGGATTTCAAAAGAAATATTGGATTAATTTTCTATGTGCACCTCTCAGTTGAGATTCCAACCTGCTTTTTCCAATCTAACATACGCCATTGTGATGGTAGGCTGTGCTGAATCTTCTGATCGACTTTACAAAACATGGAAACATCATGGAAAGATAATTTTTGAAAAATTTGAGGAACTTTGGTTTGAAAATTGGATTAGTGGAAGGTTCTTTAATGTTTGTTCTCATGTTCTGGACCAAAAGCAGGAGTTAAGTTATTAATGTGTATACTGTGGATTTAATTAGTGCTAGATTGCAGCCCCTTTCCATTTACAATTGAGGATCATTCACTGCTCTAATTAGCTTCTTTATAAAGTGAAATCTGTGAAAGTAAAGATATTACTGTTGGTTTTATTTTGTGTGTTGAAAGATGATGTAAATTTCATTAAGAGGAGGTCTTCATTCAAGCAGTTGGTTGTTAATTTTTATTACCTCCATTTTTTCTTTTATCTATCACTTTAAGGTGAACCCAAAGTTTTTTTTCATCTGTCGCACTTCATTTCTAATGCAACATTAAATACAGTTTTTCCAATTTCACCCTTATCTCTCTCTACTTTTAATAAGATATATTAATGACAACCACGCATTCTTTTACTTCAATTTCAAAGTTTGTATAGTTCCAATACCTTTTTATTAGGGGCAAGAAAGGTATTATACTTAAAATTAAATTATCAATCATTGCTTTCTTAATACCTGTGCAAACCCTAAAGCGATAAATAAAAAAAATGGAGGTTGTTTGAATGTTAGCCTTGTTTGCTCTTCTTATGCATCATTTAAGAGAAATGTTAGTTCAAAAGGAGCAGCTTGTTGAAAAGCCAATAGTTTCTGCCTTTGACAAATATTTGCCTTTTCTTGTACTTCAAATTATAGTTTTAGTTGAAAAATTTTTAAATGGAAGTTTGATGCATCATGAGCTTGTAGCTAGGAAAGACTACAGTTGGAGTATAGGGCAATGCATGTTTGGTTCTAATGTTTGAACACTTGTCAACCTTAACAGCCAAAAGATTTGAAATTAAGTTTGTTTTGATGTTGTTGATGATTGCTCATATCGGACAGATTTTCAGTATTTTTCTTTCTGGTTGCGGATCAAATGAGTAATGCATTCTGGAGATCATGGTTCAGACATGCTATATATTTAGTTTCCTTTTTAGGGATGATGAAGACTTACTTTGTTGTTGGAGAATTTTAACCTTCATAGAGTTGACTTATTTTCTTGCTACTCATGTCTGCCCCCTTTTGTTTGTAGCTTTACATCGTTTTACCATGTTAACCTTTTCCTTATTTTTCTTTTGGTTGATTTGATTATTTCCTCAGAGAGTATTTTTGGAGGGAAATCCTTATCTTCTGGTGGTTACCATGGTGGTCTCGCTACTGCATTCTGTGTTTGATTTCCTGGCATTTAAGAATGGTAACATCACTCAGCTATGCAATTTCTTTTACTTGTTTGTATATCAAAGGTTAAAAAGTGGGAAATTCCTTAATTCTGATGCATTTATTTTCTCCAGATATTCAGTTCTGGAATAAGAACAAATCCATGGAAGGGTTATCTGCAAAATCAGTTGTTGTTAGCTTCATCTCTCAACTGATTGTGTTCCTGTATCTACTTGACAATGACACATCTTGGATGATACTTGCTAGTTCTGGCATCGGTTGCTGCATTGAGTTTTGGAAAATAGGGAAAGCAATGCACATCGAGGTATGAATTATGACTTCATGTGGAATACAACAGTAGAATCCAAGGTTAGAGATGTGGTAAAATATTGTTATTGATGTGAGCTATTTAGATATTTGTAATTATTTTCTTGGTGATGCATGATTCCGTCTTGATTAAGAGACTGAAAACCAGTTTTATAAAGTGGTAATTATATCCTTTTGTTTCCTCAGATTGACAGATCCGGCAAGATACCTATGCTGAGGTTCCGAGATCGTGAGTCCTATGCTAGTAACAAGACTAAGGAGTATGATGATCTTGCGATGAAGTACTTGTCCTATGTGCTATTCTTTCTTGTCGCCTGCTTTTCTATATACTCTTTGATGTACGAAAGTCACAAGAGCTGGTATTCTTGGATTCTCAACTCGCTTACAAGTTGTGTCTATATGTTTGGTAAGCTCACTTTCTGTTGATCTCTTTATCCCTTGCCTTTAATATGTTCTATGTCTGTGATTATAATCTGAAATTGATTGTATAGAAGTTAGTATAAACTGACTGATTTGATGTTTTGAAGTTTGTGGTTTGACATGATAAATTTACAATCATGCTTGGGGATTTGGCAACCAAGCATTGGCCATAAATACCTTTTGATTAAGCACTTGATTGAAAGAGTGTCTTTGGGGAGGGCCTGCTATTTGTGACTTTGAAAACATATATCCAAGTTTTACTTCATAGGAACAGCAGGACATGGAAATCCAATCAGTTATCACCTGAAACAGTACAGAGACTTCTGATCTTTCCAGTTTTGGTTGAGTTGTCGACCTTATATGATAACATGGATTGATTTTTTTTTTGCCATAGTAATATATGATCATTTATCATGGAGCCGTTTTGATAATTTGGACATCCAAGGGAAAGTGATGTTTAGTTTCATGAACCAGCTGTAAGGTTACCTTTGGGTATGGATATTTTGCTACTTTCTCAGTCATCTGGAGCTGTAAGGTTTTCAGGGATCACGAATTAAGAGGGATTGACTTGGATTGAGGATTAAAGCCCATTCTACAATGAAATAAAATTTTGCATGTGTCCTCTCTAGCTGCTCTTATCTTAGTTATAAGCCACCCTTGAAAATGTCCAAGAAGCTTTGTCATGTTAGTGAATCCTCTCTCATAATTTTCCTCAATTTTTCTTGGAGAGATCTACTTAACCGCTTAAATGTTACTCCCTCCGTCCCAAAAAAATAGTCCACATAGGGTTTTCAAATTTGTACTAAAAACAGTACAAAACTCAAAACTCAAAGTGGACTATTTTTTTGGGACGGAGGTAGTACGACTAAGGAGAGGGAAAGGACAACCTTGCACTAGAACTGAACAGAATATCTGCCTTTTATGTACATTTATTCCCCAGTACGTGGTGATGTTTAGTAAAATTTAGACTACAGCATTCATGTTTCGTTTTCTTTTTTCTGTTGCAGGTTTTGTTATGATGTGCCCTCAGTTGTTCATCAACTACAAGTTGAGATCTGTTGCCCACCTACCTTGGAGGCAAATGACTTACAAGTTCCTAAACACAATCATTGATGACCTCTTTGCTTTCGTTATAAAAATGCCATGGCTACATCGCCTCTCTGTTTTCCGTGACGGTGAGTTTTCGATACTTCATTCTTAACTCTTATTTGTTTAATTTATTTTTCTTATTTTTTTGGGGGTTGGCGGGATATTACTTAGTTGGCCTTCTCATCTTTGTATTCATGATGGAATGAAAGTGATCCCTACAAGCAAATGCTGAAACATTCTTTAATTTGTCTTGTTTAAAATATTTTAAATTTTTAATTCTAAATGGTGAAACATAGTTTTGTATTTGATGTGTAGCATGCATGATTTTTTTATTTTCTTTTTAATTTATGATTTTTCCGAAAATCTCACATACCTGGACACTGTAGTGCCTTCAAGATAGCTTAATTTTGTTGCAGCCTTTCTTCACTTCAGTGTTGGTTAAACCTAGAAGATTGATTGATTGATTGAGTTCATCTTGATAATTTGTTAATTGGGGTGAGATAGGGGGCGGCAGTTTACTTTTTCTTTTTGTCACATGGAAATTGAAAATATTTCTCTTTATTTTTTGGAAAAAAAATAATATTTCTCTTTGTTCCTGCAGATGTCATATTCTTGATATATCTATACCAGAGATGGGTATATCCTGTAGATAAGAAAAGGGTAAACGAGTTTGGATTTGCTGGGGAGGACGATCAGAGCTCTGGCAGCCAGGATGTAACATCAACCACGGAAGAGGAGAAGAAAACAAACTAATCTTAGTTGTTGTTTCAGGGTTCAATCTCCCTAAGTAAGTTATAGTACTACATCAGGATCTGTAAAATTATGGAAGAAAATAATTGATCTTGCCGTTGGTAGTTTTGTTGGTGGAAAATTTTGTTTGCTTTGTTTTTTTTTTTTGTTTTTTTTTTTGGAAAAAAAGACGCTCAAAACAGTTGCACAATTCTTTATTCTTATTTGTGGCTAGTGAGTGGTTCCTTGTCTGATAAACGTTCAATGTTGATCATAGAAATACTCATCTTACTACACTTAGGAAAGTATTCAGATCTGATTAGACGTTCACTTCTAGTCCTTTTCTCGGAGCTTTTACCAGCAGTGAGTTTTAACCTCGTTTTGTATTACTATCTTTTTTCTCTTTTTAACTTGGAAGTGTTTTTTGTTATCGTTTATTTGCACCATTTTCATTTGTAGCTCAATCTAATTTTGACCTCCATAAATATTTACTCGCAAGTAGCATCAACAAGAATATCCGAAAATATCATTTCACGCAGATGATTATTTGAAATGACTAAATTGGATCCTCCAAAGCCAGAACCACTACATCTGGAAGTGGCGTCATCCCAATTCCCGTGTATTGGCATCCCCCTTGGCCTCATCCCATTGGTGTTCAAATCCCACTTTTTGAACATCGGCTTACATACCGACATCAGCTTTGCTTCACAGTACACTGCAATGGCGAGCCCTGGCTAACTCGGTTGAACCAAAAGCATACTCAACTCGAGATGCAATAATCGAACTATTCCGCTCTTAATCATGACATAATCTAGTTCTCATGACAATGGAAAATGAACATAAGTTAAAACTCACAATATACTGTACCTTCATCTGTCTTGAACTTGGGCATCTTCTTTACTGCCATGACCACAACCCTTTTGGGTAAAAGGATTGCTGCCTGCAGTGCCAGTAATAATTACTTACTGGAATACTTGTGTCAAAGATAACCAATAGACAAAAGAAGAAACAGTTAACCTCCTCGAGTTACCATGGAAGAGATGTAGAGCAAGCCTGACACACCCCCTTAAATTCTCATATCACTCCTTTCCCATGTTCTGAGGCCAATTTGCATATATTTCCCTTAAATCAAAGCCAAAGATTTGGCTGCAAGCTTCAACTATGAAGGGAAACAAATCTTTTCATGTTAAATCCTACTCTTGTCACCAAAAATTGAGGGAATGGCTAGGTGACAAAAGAGCTCGGCATAGAGATATTCTTCTGAGTTCTGACATACCTTAATAGGGAGAACGATGGTCTTGATCGGTATACCATAATGAGTATGGTGGTGGCAAAAACTGATCAGGAAACTGTGCTCCATTATGTTGTAGTAACATAATATTGTTTTTATCTTCTCAGCGCAAAGGATATATGCATTGTTTTGCGTGGAGGAAAATGGACTAATTGCATCCGGTCCGTCAGCGCATGCATTTGGTTTCTGATTTCTTCAATCTGCAGTGAAAACAACTACCAGTTTCTGGCCCAGAATTGACTGTTCATCATCATCTTTCAAGTGTTGGACAAACCTTGTCGGATTCATCATGCTGTGTTGAAGAGTGTGAAAATGATGACATCAGCCCTTCCTGCTGTGACTGAATAGATGAACTACACGTGTCCAAATTTTGACAGCCTACCAATCCTAAACAGGTCACTTTACCAATAGTCCCCACAAGAACAAACACCGTCTCTAAAATGGTGAAACCGGTTAGAGTCCCGTACGATAATCACTCTACCAACAATTTTGGATATATACTTAATGGCAGTATGGCAATCTACACAAACTCTCAAGTTCTTAATCACACGTATAGGCCTCCCAGCTGGTATGTTCAATATTGCAAATGCTACGGCTAACTTTTCACTATGATACTTGAGCATATGCTCCTTTTCCTCCTCTTGCACGTCATGCAAGACCAGCTTTGGAGAAGAGACAAAACCTTCATGCTTCATCCTAAGATCTAACTCTTCCAAGAAGGCATAAATTCTATGACTTTGTGGATGGGTGGAATCACCAACAGAGAAAATGTGGATCTTATTTTGTACTTCAACCCAGCTGTATCCTGGTACTTTCTTCACGCCAGTATCCCTCATTTTCAATCTCATCTTTCCAACTTCACGCCATTTTCCTGAAGAAGCATATAGATTTGAGAGAAGAACATACATTCCCGCATTCCAAGGCTCCATTTCAAAAATCATCTCTGCAGCCTCTTCACCCAATTCTGCATTCCCATGGATCCTGCTTGCCCCAAGAAGAGCACCCCATGTTGCTGCATCTGCTTCAAAAGGCATGTCCTTCATCAGCTTCTGAGCATCATCCAGGCGTCCAGCTCGCCCAAGAAGGTCAATCATGCAAGTATAATGCTTAGAATTTGCAGTTATGCCATAATCTTCGGTCATTGAATAAAAGTAGTTTGTCCCAGTTTCTACCAGGCCTGTGTGACTACAGGCTGACAAAACACCAACCTACAGAGAACAAAAAGATATTGGCATATTTATGCATACGCTGGAGAAAAAATTATGATAAAAAGGAGAGGAAAAGAAACTACAAGTTGCCCTTAAGATAATTGGGAGACTTCAGAAAAGAGATGAGACGATCATGATTAATGCTTTTAACATTAAATGGTCATTTTCAGGAGTTCAGCAAAGTAATTGTAAGCTGTTTCAGGGTTTTACACAGGCTAATTGCAAAATCCAGGAACAAAAGAGAAGATCACAGGAAATGACAATCTTGGAGGAGATCAAGAGCATTTGACTTTCAAGGAAGAGTAATTTTGTCAACATGTGAGGTTTACAAGTGCCACATCATTAAAGCAAGAAGGTCAATTTAAGTCAAACAAAGAACTAAGAGTAAATCTTACCAAGGTAACCTCATCAGGTTTAATGCCATCTCTCTCCATTTTCTCAAAAAGTTTAAGAGCCTCTTTACCAAATCCATGCCTTGCATAACCATTTATAATTGTATTCCAAGAAACAATGTCCTTCTCTGAGATGTCCATGAATACATCATATGCCTCTTCTATAGATCCACATTTGCAATACATTGCGAGAAGTGCATTCCCAACATAGCATCCAGACTCAAATCCTGCCTTAAATACTTGCCCATGTATTTGTTTCCCCAACTCTAAAGCTGCAATATCAGCACACATGCTTAAGATACAGGTAAAACTAGATCTATTCATCCTTTCCCCATGTCTTTCCATTTCAGCGAACATATGTAATGCCTCCTCACTGTCACCATTCTGAGCATAACCTCCAATAATTGCTGACCAAGAGATGCAATCACGATGAGGCATCCTGTCAAACAAGCTCCGGGCACGTGCAGTATCACCATTTTGTGCGTAGCATGTTATCATTGTGTTCCATGAACTAATGTTTTTACAAGGCATTTTGTTAAATAATTCCCATGCCATGTCAACTTTCTTCGATTGGACATAACCAGCTATCATTGCATTCCAAGAGATAGCATTCTTCTCTGGCATCTCATCAAAGACCCTCCTAGCCTCATCCAACATACCATTTTGCACATACCCTGATACCATCGAAGTCCAAGCAAATACATCCCGAATAGGTGATTCATCAAATAGTTTCCTAGCCACCTCCATTTCCCCATTCTGAGCATAACAAGAAATCATAGTGTTCCATGATACTTTATCTCTTTCTGGCATCCTATCAAAAACACACCTCGCCTCTGCAAACATCCTTTTCTTTAGATAACCACCCATCAAACAGTTCCAAGAAACCATAGCCCAACACTCTTTTGACTCAAATAATCTACTGGCCTCCTCCATTCTCCCGTTCTGCACATAAGCTGCCAAAATCCCGTTCCACGAAATCTCATTCTTCACTGGCATCTCACAGAAAATCCGCCATGCCTCATCCACCAATCCATTCTGGGCATACCCCGATAAAATAGCATTCCAGGACACCACATCCCTTTCGGGCATTTGATCGAACAAACATTTCGCTGCCCCAAGATTCCCATTCTTAATGTACCCGCTAATCATCACATTCCAGGAAACAGAGTCTCTACACGGCATACTGTCAAACATTTCTCGAGCGAGTTCAAATTGGCCATTTGACAAGTACCCCGAAATCATAGTGTTCCAGGTGACCGAGGTCTTTCGATGCATGGAATTGAACAGCTGTAACGCGGCGCTGCATTGTGCACTTCGCATGTTGTTTGTTATGGCGATATTGCATTTTACAATGTCTGAGTCTGAGACTACTCTTTTCGGCCCCTGCTTTACTATGGATCTTTCTCTGGTGGATTTGGGATAACTGGACTTCTTGCGTGGTTTGGTTGGGAGATTGACAAACGATGATAACCTTTTTGCGAAGCACGTCCGAGGAATGGCACCCCTTAATAGCCGTCCTATGCGCATAATTTTGAAGCCTCTCCCAGTCCAACCTGAGGATTCTCTTTCAATTAAATTCAATTCAAAAATGAAACAAACACACAGTATTAGTTTAAAGAATAACACCAGTACATTACAACAACAACAACAACATACCCAGTATATTCCCAACTCGATGAAAGTACTTTAATTCAATACAAATACTCCAAGACAAAAGCAGTCATCATACATTACTAAAGGATATTATGATACCAATTACCCAATTTCGTCTGAAATTCATAGCGACTCTAGTCGTAAAATAAGCTACTGCACCACATTTCCAATTGAAACAACAAAACATGATTCTCTCAAATTCATAATTCAGCCGTTTAATGTTTTCCATCCCTAAATCAAAACGGAACCTGAAACCGGCTGGGAAGAAAAAGAATGGAAATTAAGTAGTAACTTACTACCGTAACGTTTAAGGCCAAAGCTGGCACCGGAGTCAGAAGTAGAGGAAGCGACGACACGGTGGCAGTGAAGCTGGCGCCGGAGACAGGACCCGTGGCGGGGGCCGGTGGTGAGGGAACAAAGAAAAGGAAGGAGGGCGGAGAGCTGGAAGACTGCACCAAGGAAGATGGTCAAATTCTAAAAATTAAAATAAAAAAAAAAATTATGAAAAATATTTTTTCTTAATCAATTGGCTCTAAATATTTTTATTCGATTTGGCCCTTGTCACATGTTTGTTTAGATCAATTGTAGTAGTAGTAATAGTAGTCATTATCATATGATAATGAGAGTATTAATTTTCATTCTGTTTAGACTTTGAATTGATAAATTTCATCAAATTCATTCTAAAGGAAAAAGTGGTTTAAGAGAATTTTTTTTTCTTTGTTTGTTATGAAATCATGGATAATTAGAAATTGAATGATTCAAATCAATGTGAGGAAAGAAGTTCATTTTCTCATAAATGAGGATGGTTCAGTCTTATTTTGTGACGAAACATGAATCTGCATCGATGTCTCCAGTTAATTGAATCGGCGGCCATGGCTGTATCAAAACCCTAAAACCTGCAAAAGAGGACCTCGGAGTCTCCCGAGGGTAGCCATTCGATACTTAAGTCAGTAAGAGTAATGGTAATAGAGGTATGAACTATGGTGCGTAGAGCGTACCTTTGATGTGAGGGGCTTATCCTTATTTATAGAGATAGGTTATGAAACTCTTTCTTAGTAGGAAAGTAATTAGGAACCGTCCTAGAAGTTTTCGAATAGTCGATTGGATCGTTTCTCGAACTTGGGCCGGCTACGGTTGAGGGTTGCATATATTGGACTCGTCAAGTACCCCTATCACGCTTATATTTCGAAGTCTGAAGATAGTGTAGGCTTGATAACGTGAAATTTAAATTTTCCTCAAGTTTGAGAAGAACTTACTTGAATCGAGAACCTGCGACAGGTTAGCATCGAAGAGAAATCAAAGGAATGAAAGCATTAGCACGTACCTTGTCGAATGTACGCGTCACAAAGAGCGATTGACATTTACGCCAATTTGTAAAGAAAGAAGAGTCATCAGTTCAAGCGAGAAGTCGATAGGTGATGACCTTAATAATCTGCCCCATGGAGATATCAAAGCAGATGCTCTGTTATTTGAGAAGATGATAAAGAAGTGTAGTGGAGATGTCCACTACTCGGAATATGGAGATGTGCTATCAATAACTCCCAAAGATACAACGACTGCCAGAATGAAGACTCTGGTTAAAAGCCGCCGAGAGAGTCGAGGAGGAAACGTAGTGGAGATTTCCACTAGTCTCAAAATTTATGTAATTAGCAGCAGCTAAGATATATCAACTGTTGAAACGAGGAGTCTACTGGGGAATTGTGACGTATGCTTCTAATCAAGAAGTAATAGACTCAAGCCTCGAGAATAACCACAGAGCAGTGGATTAAGAAACATCATGAATGAAGACAGAATATTCCGTTGGTACTCGATGTTGAGAACATAAGTTTGAGAAGGAACACTGTCTGGGATTGAACCGCACGTCGAGAACTTGCCCCAATGTGAACTTCTGTTAAGAAATCCAGAGACTCGAGACTGTCACCATAAGCATTCCGATTATCGAGGAGAGACAGAAGAGAGTAGAAGACACCGTAGAAGATGCCGCATGTGATTACGTCAATGCATGGATAGTGAGACTCGAGAAGATTCTCTCGAGCAGAACTCCAGAAAGCACTCGAGAATTGTAACTATCTAACCTTGAAGAAGGTACACAAGCATTTAAGCTTATTTATATCCGCCCAACCGACCTGCTTGCCATTTCTCATGCCCCGAGAAATAAAGTATAGAACCCTTAGTCTGGGTTTGAGGAGTATAAATCAGGTTGATGTGTCGAACCCGAGTAGATGTATAATATCGTTGCTTGAGACTCGAGAAAGAATCGAGGAGGTTTTATGCATTAGTGTGAGAACAAATAATGCCCCAGTCTGAGTATTAATTGAAGACCGTCGAGAAAAGTCATAGGAAGAGATCTATAGACCCAAGATCATCACGAAAAAAACAAAAACACAACCTCCCAAACACCTTATACACCTTCCAGACATCTTACACACCTTCCAAACACCTTACAATCTCCCATATATAAACGTTCCTCGTTATAGATAACCTCGGAACCATTACTCATCTCGGAGCCCCCAAGTCTTGGGGTGGCATTTGGCAGACCGAGACTTTTAGATGAGAGTGTAATTTCCACTGCTCAGTTCGAGGCGATGACTGATCAAAAAGCCCCCATACTCGTAGGGTTAAGGCAATAAAATGGCGTCTATCAGAAGGAGATGGATGGTAAGCACCATAATCGAAGAAACAAGCCTTTGTTGACAAGGCACAAAGTGAACTCGAAAACATCGAGAATAAAGTCATTTTCTTTCTGATGCATTGGATGATATAATAGATCGATCCAAGAAAGCATACTCGAGAACAAGTTTAGTTCTCATTGAGGTATAAAACACGTGTGTTTAGGTTTGAGGGATAGTCCTCCCTTGTTCATGAACATGGAAATCTTGGCCTTTTTCAATACCGGATCTCGAGTACACGGCTTATGAGTTATTCGTAAAGCGCTTATAATGGCTGGATGTTAATACACAGCTCTTTAATAGGCGATCCTAAAGAGAATACCTTTGCATGGACGATTCTGAAGAGAATGTCTTTCCAAGAACGATCCTGGAGAGGATATCCACGAGGAAACTGGATACGAGCTCGTCGAGTTTAGACTGTTAGTTGTAATAGTTAAGGATATCCTGACCTAATGAAGGTCCGGATGTTGAATACACGGTACTTTCGAGGACGGTCCTGAAGAGGATGTCCGTCTTGAGAATGGTTCTAAAGAGGATGTCCGTTCAAATGACTAGTTATGTTTAATTGGGTGTAATTGGATATATGTAATACGCTAGTTCCCATGAGTACTCGAGTGAGCTACCACTATGTGCATTAGACAGATAGTCTATATCCTGGGTTTAAAGTATAAATGCCCTAAGGTCAGAGCAAACTTGATGTTGCCGCTGTCCTCGAGGGATCATGTGTGAGAGTTATGTATCTCTACCTTTTTTGCCCCTGAGTTCTCGGGGTATGTCTATCCTGCAAGTTAGATTGATACATGTAATGCAAGTATAATAATGACATGCTTATGCAAACAGTGTGAAATTCATCTAATAAGGACATAAAAAGGGTCCCGAGTCTTGGAAACATTCAAGTGTAATATGCCGTTCTCCTTGATCAAGTGTAATACCCAAAGGCTCGTTTGAGCGTACCTTGGTTTAGAGGAAGAATGCGTCTAAATTCTTTCATGATAATTGTCGGGATATAGCATTCTGATGGTGATGCCTCTCGAGTGCAGGCACGATGATAAACCAACCTGTTTCTCTGATCTTGACAAAACACCTACTCATGCACTTGTAGATTTATTAGTGAATAATAAGTTATCATAGAACGAGAAATGACATGGGATACAATATACTATTAAGGGACTCTGCCCCTTTCAAAAAACAGCCATTTTGAGACATAAATATAAGAAGTGGGAAGATCACCATAGTATGAGAAAGGCTATTGAAACCATGGTTTGGTTAACTCACAACAGATATGAAAGAATGCTGTGGAAATCATGCAACACTTCTCCACGGATTTGTACTTACTACGGACCCGTGAAGAGTCATAGCGATTTAACATGAAACTGGACCATCGGATGTGAAAGTCACTGCGGCTTCCAGATAGCCCCTTCAAGTTAGTTATTCGGTAGAGTAGATACAACGATCCATTGCGGCTCATAGCTCAAGGAAAGGAAACCATCCTGCACTAAGACCTTTACAACATATTACCAATAACTATAAGTACGAGAGGGGTATCTACCCCCTTTCAAAAGAAATGAGCATGACTTGGCTATCGACTTTTAGATTGATCGAAATATTTATGCGTGGAGAGTAAACGAAGTCATTTTTATGTGAAAGTTGTAGCATCGTGCTTCATGAATAATAAGCAATAACACAAGTAATTGGTAAATAAATCATGCATCTAAGAAATACTTTTCATGCAAGAAGTTTGCATGCAAAAGTTCTTGGACACGGAAGAAGCTTGAGAGACACATATGTCTGATGTGTCATAATACGAATGCAAGAACATTTATTCCATGCTCATGAACGATCATAACATTCATATTGTAAGGAAGATGTTTATATATTTAGGAAATAATATTATAAGGAGATTGTATCACTTATCTATTGGCACCCTTCCAGGGGTATCCACAAGTTAGAGCGGCAATACCCATTTGTCAAGAAACTCCTCATTGTTGTCGACGGAGCTCGTTCTTGACATGTACCGTATATTGGTCCTTTATTTGTTCGAGGCTACTGTGGCCTAATTACACTCTTGTATCATAGAGGGGCTATCTTCGTTCTCACATTTATGCAAGTTCTGCAAAAATAGGTGGAAGTTCTCCCCCAAATCGAGTATGCCTTTGTGATAGAAGGCCCTGCATAACTATTCTCAAGATCATACAGTTACAGCTTTTCGAGAAAGATGGAGGCAATCAACATAATGTGCTATGGTTAGATTTTAGGTCGTCAGTAACAATTAAACGCCACTTGAGAAAGCATAGATATCACAACTCTGTGACTTTACCTTAAGAATTGATGCGTGTGAGGGCTAGATAATGGTTCATCATAAATGTAATGATACAAAAACTAGCAAATTCACACATAGCATGTATGGAGAATAGGCTAACGATTTGATTTGTAGTCTATGTGATTTGAGACATTAAATCAGTCACACATGCATATTGAAGTTACAGTCAATAGAATGATGCCTGTAAAACTCGATCCTTGATTTATGAGTCCATCTCAGCCTCGAAGAATCGACTGAGTGGATTAAGGAATAGCACGAAAACATGCATGTACGATGTTTTCAAATAATTCATGTGATATACTATTTATTCAAGGATATGATATCCAGAGAACATGTAAATGCCAAGGAGATAATAACACATATCTTCCTTTTCGAGCAGGTCATTGCCCCTTGGAATGGGTTGCTTCGTGATTCGAAAAAGATGCTCCTCGAATCGTCTTATTATAAGACTTGCAAAACCAAGTAGTACAACTGCGCCACGCTCGGGCAGGTTATTGTAACTGTACACACATTTTGTTAGATCATCTCAAAAGAGGCACACACATTTAATGTGTAATTTAAAGAGCATAACCAAGATTGCATTCTTTATAGAAGTCCAGTTAGAAATGTGGTAACGTGGTACAAGGTTAGGGCTACTTATCTCTTTTCAATTCAGTCGAGGGGATTGTCTCCACCCTTGTTATAGGGCTAATCTGTGTGATCACACTGTATGTGCCCTCGGTCCCTCAAAAAATCGAGCTATGCTTGCATAGCTGCTCACTTTGGACAAAACGTTAGTTGTTCTAATAACAAGGTGGTTGGACCCTTGGTGAGCATACAAGAATTGTGCACGGCTTAAAATGAAGTAAGCATGCAAATGTCACGTTTTGATATAAGAATAGTGCAAGTAGTACCCCAGAATCGGTGAGCTGTGCATGCAATTCAATTTGTAATGTAATTGAAATACTTTGCGAAAACCGTCATGTTTGCTGTGATGGCAAAGAGGTATTGATTCATATAAGTATGTGAGAAAACCTTATTATGTAACATACAATTGACATGCTACTACTATGATTATGTAGCAACAGTAGGCTCAGGGACGCATAGTATGTGTATTTATGCATAATGATGCTTGAGACTTAAATTGGTCATATCATATGAATAAATTCGGAAGACAATGATGTATAACTTGAACTTATTTGTAATAGAAGGTTACGATAACTTATCTGTCATTAAAGCCTCTGCCTCGTGTAATTATGTAGAAAGGGGTGTTTCAGCTTGTACTGCCGAAAACAAACAAGTAGTCTTGTACTCAATTCTCGCGGTAGTTGTGCACCTCTTCGAGGAGTTGTGGCTTTTGAGATATCAGGTCGCCTCTTACTGTAAAGTTAGGACTTGTATGAAAGATAATGAAACCGTTAGAGGCAAGGATGATAAACAATATCCTAAAGGACTGAATTATAAATTCTGCTTAGTTAAAAAGAATTTTGTCCAAGTATGTCCTTTGACGGTCCAGAGGCTATTATGCGCATTCAGAAGATTTAACGTCAGAGTATAAATAATAAAATCATCAAGGACCGTTTTACAACTGTCAGAAAATTTAAAATTCTTGTCAAGCAGCTGTGGCTGCTTGGATTTCTGCCGTAACTGGAGGCTTCATAGTCCTCGCTGGCAGATTTGCTTCTCGAGCTTGTTTGGTTTGAGGAGGCTGTGTAGTCTCTCAAACCAAAATTGACGGGCAGTAATTTCTTTAGTCAATCATAAACTCAAAAGATTTATTATAAAAATCATGGTTGATAAGAATAAAATAATTATGCTCAAATACAGAACTAAGAAACCCATGTGAATAGATTCAACGTGTAGATCTGGGTAAAAAAAAAAAAAAAAACTGCATTCTTATAATTATAGAGTCCAAAGAATTTCCAGTTCGTGATTCATTTGTATGCATGTATAATTTAAGCATAACCAAATTCTCAAGCACACTAGTTCGAGCATGCATATTGAAAAAAGTCACCAAGTTGTTTGGCTTAAATCATGATTTATTATAATAATTAATGTGTTCTTGATATCTTATCTGGACAGGCCATGGTCCATTGTATACAACGGAAGGATGTGTAGTAGCTCCTCGACCGCACCGATTGGGTGCACTTTCTCGAATGGCCTTGTGTCTAGGGCTGGGCATGCCCGAGAATCGGAGCCTAGCTGTGATCAATGAACTCCATCCAAAAATAATATGATATGCAAATATGATTATCATAGAAAATCCACATAGATATGTCCTACTATATTAGAAACAAAAACCTCCCTTTCAAACACCTCATATGATTGCCACGTGGCATGTAGAAAATACTAAATTGCCCTTTTGTCTAACCATAATTAAATTACTAAATCTCCCTTTGCACTTTACGTGACACGTTTTTTTTTTAATTTTTTCTTTATGTTTCATTCAACTAGAGTGGTTTTTTAAATTGAATCAATTAGGTTTTTTTGTTACAAAGTGTCAATTTTGTTTTAAGCGTATACCCTTCGGATGAAGTTTATTACAAAGCTATTAAAAATCTCCAAAACTAAGTATTGATTTGGCACGACCAATGGAGAACGTCAATAAATCATCTTACTAATATTTAAATTTATTAGGATGCTTTTATATTTTATCTAACATTTACTTCAACACATATATTCGATTAAGCTATTTATATTTAATAAGTAACACTTATAAAACATTTCTAAAACATACATGGCGAAATACAATTTTTTTTTTTTTGCGAAATACAAATATTTCTATGATCACACTTATAAAACATTTCTAAATCCTTCAAACATTTCTAAAACATATCGCTCCAAATACAAAAATTTATTTTTTTCAAATATAAACATTTCTAAGATCTACAGATAGACTGGGCCAGGTGCGCGACCAGACATCACTAGTATATATAGCAGTGAGCCATACGAAAATCATTGAGCCCATATAAAGATTGGAATTAGCTTGGATTGATAAACTCCAACTATAAATTGTAGTCAATATGAAAGCAGAAGACTAAAGCCATGTGCTTAATAAGTCTGATTATTAGTCACCAAACGAGCTAACCAACATTAGGCTTTTGATCACAAATATTAATTCTGTTAGTGCATTAGAATCTAATTAGTGATCCCACACTTTCCCTCGATCTGAGAAATAAAAAACAAACACCATAATCTTCATGCTAGATAATAAAAGATAAGCACATCCGATTTCCCCTTTGATCAAATTCAATTAATTAAGTACTGGTTTCAATTGATCAGAATCGTAACTTATGCATGAGGTGTTTGCGCACCGGATAGAATTAAATTTAATAATTCGTGAAAGCTCAAGAGATGATGCAGTATGATATATCAAATCTGATTGGTGAGTAAAGGACCTTTTTTCGCATAATATGCAGTAAATTAGGGTTCCTTGGTCTGCCGATTGTTTCCAACGCGAGGTATGCAAAGTTTCATCAAGCCAATAATACGATAATTAATAATAATTGGAAACATAGAAGCTGGATGCTTTTGCTTGGGAAAACTTCTTTGGTGATAATGATCGTGCTTGTGCTTGATCAACAATGATTGATAAGAGACGTTGCACGCCGTTCATGCCTTTTCAAGAAAATTTGTTTTCGGGTCCCACTGGGCGTGCCACTTGACAAAGCATAAATCTGCACCGATGTCTTCAGTTAATTGAACCGGCGACGCGGTATTAAAACCTTAAAACCTGCAAAAGAGGATCTCGGGTCTTTCGAGGGTAGACATTTCGATGCTTAAGTCAGTAAAAGTAATTGTAATAGGAACACGAATTGTGGTGAGAGCATACCTTTGATGTGAGGGGTTGATCCCTATTTAAAGAGGTAGGTTATGAAACCCTATCTTGATAGGAAAGTAATTAGGAAATGACCTAGAAACTTGCGAATAGTCGATTGGATCGTTTCTCGAACTTGGGCCGCTCATGATTGAGGGCCACATATATTGGACTCGTCATTTTTTTTTTTT
This sequence comes from Oldenlandia corymbosa var. corymbosa, assembly GCA_949775105.1. Classification (NCBI taxonomy): domain Eukaryota; kingdom Viridiplantae; phylum Streptophyta; class Magnoliopsida; order Gentianales; family Rubiaceae; genus Oldenlandia; species Oldenlandia corymbosa. Next base: position 8,711,053 of record OX459123.1, read on the forward strand.
TTTGCTTTTGGGCCACTTCAAATTTCACTAGAAGTACAAAAAGTTTGTGATAGAAAAGCAGCAATGAACAAAAAAAAATTAAATGGTTTCTTTTAGGTACAAAATCTACATATATATAAGCGGGAACTCCCTTTTTGTTGCACGGTTAAAGGGGGGTTCCCGGTCGTTTTTGGTGACGTGGCCACGGGTGATTGGATTCATCATTTTTCTTTGGTCGATCCGTTTCTTTGATGTAGCGTTCTCTTTCGGTTGCCAGCTATGTACACCCAAAATTGTCCACGCAAAACTTCTTCTGCAGCTTTGAAGTTGAGTCCTGTGTGTGTGTTTTGCTTCGCCGGTGTTTTGCAAAATTGAAGGCAGCCAAAAGGTAGGTTAGCTCTTATCTCACGATTACCGACCGTACTTGCTCTGGATTTTGTTTGAACGTGGGTTGTTCTGACTTCAAGCTGTCCACTCAAAATTCTAAGTCCTGTTATACTTTGAAATTGATTATTGATAGTTACTTCTGACCCTTTTCATTTTTTTTTTCTCTGTTTTATCTGATTGAGGAAGGGATGTAGTTTACTTTTGCTGCGGAGAGAGAATCCGGGATTTATCAGAAAGATTAGCTTTTTTTATTGTGTTTCTTTTCCATCGTGTTCAATTACAGTTAGGTTTTAAACTCATTTTTATTCCTTCGATTTTGGGATTTCTTATTAAGTTCTTCAGTGTAAAAAGCTTTGTTTGGTTTTGAATTTGAAAAAAAAAAGAATAAAAAGCCACCGAATGTAGCTTGAATTGGTTTTGAATTGCATCAAATGTTGGGTAAAGCCTAAAAATTAGAGTCGATTTGGTTGCACGCAAGGTGCTTGATTATATGCTTAGTTTTTTATCTGGCTAAAAAATTTGGGAACAAATGGAACCTTGAATGCATGATTATTGTATTGGAGGTGTTCGCTTTATGTTATAAAGAATGCTCTGTTTATTGTATATGCAATGCTATATTTGAATTTGTAATTTTTTGTACAAAGGATAAAATGTTTCTACAATTGTTGAAGATTCTGTTACTCTCCTTTCTCTGTACTTTTATATACTCAATAAATCAATGGTTTTACCTTCATTCTAACCATGCAGTGTATCTTCTTTATTAACTACCACCGAGGCTGTTGTTGTCGAACATCCAAAGAATGAGAAGGAATCCTCCCCAGCAATGCCTCCAATGGGCTATTGAAGCCATTAAAAGGAGGTTGATTTTTTACTTTTTCTATTTTGTGCTGCCCGGCCATTGTAATTAGAGTCAGATTTAGCTTAGGAATGTATCCATGGGGATAGTGGCTTTATGAACGTTATCAGTGTAGATATATTTGCGCATCCCCATGATAAGCTATTCATTACAGTTTCCTCAATTTAAAACTCTTACCTCTTTGTTATATTCGAAAATGATGATTGAAGTTAAACATCATCTAAGGCAATGTAATTTTCGGAGACTAGAAGACCTCCACACGTTCAAGGCAAAGGCTTCAGCTTTCGGCTGTATTTGACAATTTTCCTCGATTTCTTTTTATTTATTTGTTTTTTTTAATATAAATTTGGGTTCCATCGAGAATGAATATGAATTTTTTTTTAGCCAATTTGCAGATATTTTTTCTCTATTGAATATGAATTTCTCTGCTACTGATTTTGAATTAGCATGCTCAATTTCATTCCTTTTTTATTGATGCATGTGATGTAGTGCCGAAATCATATACTCGGGTTTGATATTGATTATTGAAGAGTGTAGACATTAGCTCATACGTTTTTAGGCCTCGGTTTTAAAACCTTGGCGTTATTGCAGTCAATATTAGTTTTATACCATTGAATTGACTTGATTTGAGAAAAGAAACAAGGCCTGTGACCGAAAGGTTTTCATAGAGTCAAACAAATGGTGCAAATTTTGGTTAGCTTGTTGGTGCCAATCATTATCACGCATGAAAATGGGCAAAAACAGAGAGAATTTGGTGTTGGTCTTCGTGTTGGAATTTTGATACAAAAAAAAAAAGAAAAAAAAAAGAAAAGAAAAGGTTAATGCTGGAATCTCATTAGTTATCGACAGAAGGATAGTGTTTACTTCTTTTAAAGTGGGCAGATTCCTTATTTGATTCTGATGAAGAAATGGTGATATGTGTTTGATTTGGAATCGATTAAGATTGTTAATCCCTTTTCTTTTCCTAATGAATCCATATATAACATTAGAATAGGATGATAAGAAAAGCAAAAAATTTTGGCCTAATGGAACAAGCAGGCCGCTGGTGATTGTCGATATTTGTTTATTCAATTTTTTTATGACTTTGAATTCTCATATTCATGAAATCTATTTTGATGGGGAGAAGAATGGTTTCTGTTATTTTTCCAGTGAGTGTGATAAAGTTTTTCCTGGGTGGTTGCATAGTTTTTAGGCCAGTTTTGATTTGTCTAATATGTCATTTTCCCACTGAAACAAACAATACCCTGACTCCGTTGCCACCACAGCCGCACATCGTGCGGCTACCCTCCGCTAGTATAGTATTGTAATAGAAAGGAAAGAAATGTGAGGATTAATTTGTTGTTGAAACTGATGGAAGCTAAATTGTTTCTTTTATGTTTTTCTTCTGTTCCAAATAATTATCCTAATAATTGTACTAAAATAAAAAATTCAAACTGCAAAATTATTTTGGAACGGAAGGAATATAAAATATATTACTATAATACTGAGGAAGAAATGAAAGGATCAATTTGTTGTTGAAACTGATGGGTTCTAATCATATTTTACACAAGAAAGGAAGCAATGAATCTTTCCTAAACTGAAGTAAAGGAATGTGTTAAAAGATGTGGCATGAATTTAGATCAGTTGAAAGGATTTCGGTAATCCGAACTACTCTATTCTGCATATAAACATTTTAAGCTAACTGGACTGTATTTTGCTTCCAAGTTTCAAACCATAGAATTTGATGGCAATTTGCGAAGGTTCAAAGGTTCTTGAAAATTTTGCAACTAAATCGATTATGAGGTTAAAGGTTTCCGAGTAAATCATTCCTAAGAAAGCAAATAAAAAGCAAAATTTCAAAGATGTCAAAAATGAAACTAGCAACTCAAGGCACAAATTTAACAACAGCAAGCAAGCTTTTGGGACCAAAATGCCATTTTCTCAAAGAGGAAATGACGCCATAATAAGTTTTCCAGGTCATCTTGCAGTTCCAGCTATAGAGCGAAATAAACCATAATCTGATGAACATATCCAGATATCACCCAATATCAAGATTGAGAAAACCTACGAAAATATGACAATGTTTCGAAATGGGTGATAACCAAAACCTTCCGCACCAGCAAAAAGACTGCTCAACCTGCCATAAGTTGGATGTTTCCGGCAAAACCAGTGCCGCGTTAAAATATCTACTGTATTTCTAAGTGCCAACAGTTAGCCGTTAAACTGTATCAGAGCAGATGTTCTCATTGAGGACTACTGACTGGAGCTGGAGGGCTTGTATTTCTCCATCAGTTTAACCTGAGCAGCATCAAATTCCTTCTCAATCGCAAGCACCTCCTCATAGTGCCTCCCCTTCAAGTCCATTTCTTCCTTGAGATGTTTCTTTTGCAGCGCCTGCATTCTTTGCTCATGCAGATTGATCAACATGTCCCTCTGAGCAACAAAGTCTTCCATTTCCTTGTCCTGAAGCTTTATGGACTTGGCAATCTCCTCAGCCCTGCATGCAAACATTGAAAACCATCAAAGATCGGAAAAGAGATACTGCACGATCACCGCACCGCTGAATAGTTTAGAGATAAGGCAGTGAAGCAAAAATAGAATAAAATCAAATAAAGCTAATCACCTGGCACGAGGATCCTGCACTGAAGAAGGATTGGCAGGGGTCTGAGTGATTTTTTCCCACTGCTCCTGCTGGACCTTCTCAAAACTATCTTCTTGCGCATTTCTAGCATCAAAGATGGTTTTCAGCTGCTCTTTGAAGAATTGCTCCTGATAATCCATCTGAAAACAAGGGAATGGACTGATAAAGCAAACTGAAGCAATGAAAACAAATTAACCGCAGGATTTCACGAGAACAAAATGCAGTCAGAGATATCAAGTAACATTTATATAACACATGCACACATCTGAACTTGCTCAACCCAATTTGACAATTAACGACAGAAGACCATAAATTTTCATGCACATTCATGTAGTACACTTATTTTAACCATATACAAAACAAACATTACATAGTTCGCTGTGTTGAAGCATATCTTGCAGGAAGGAAAAGATACTAGCATCTTTAGTACTGATTTTCACTTCAGCCTTGAAATTTTCATTGCAGCCATAAGCACAGTTGCTATGTGATATCCTCATTCAGCAATCTAAAGCGGTATATTTAGAAGTTTGAACATATTTCTACTCTTTTTTAATTGCAAGGGAAGTTTATCATTTAGAGACATCAAGACGGCAATGATTAGATTTGCCATGATTTCTAGTAGTCAAAATTGTGGAAAACCAAATGAAAAGAGACATACAATGATGTTCAAAGCACTCCATCAGGAGGAAATTTAGAGCAGAAAATGAAAAAGGAAGTTTCAGAAGTAATAAGTTCATGAACGCATCATTTTTGTGATCTCTTAAGAATTTACTAGCATTCAAGTAATTTACAGAACTTGGGCTTCAATCTAGAACACCAAAGTTCACAAGATTAACCACAAACGGGATTGAAATTTTATGAATGTGATCGTCAACTGATCAAAATCATTCACAGAGAATAGATACAAAGACAAGAAAGACCACACGATGACGCAACATCTGCAATGCATGGATATGAATGTTGTAATTCAGATCTTGATATGAACGGTTAGCACAGAGAAGTACAAGCGCAACAGTTCGGATCTCGATCATGATAGTAATGGCTATAGATCAAGTGGGCCGGTAATGCTCTCATGTATATATATGAACGCTAGAAACAGATAAATGTCAAATGAGAATGACACTAAGGTCTGATCTAATTTGCAAGAATAATCACGTAATGGTTTAACTGACGGGGCATGGCATCAAAAACAGGAATAAAAAATAAAAATAAATAAATAAAAACAGGAATAATGCTACACTTTGCAATGAAATGCATCAACAGTTTCAATACTTGCCTCTTCTTTGTTTTGTTCATGATGCATTTTTGTTTTCAGTTTTATGAAGCGCCTCTCCTCTGCAGTTTCCCTCAGTTTCTCCTTATACAAGTCAACAGCATCCTGTAGCTTTCCTGAGCGGATCTGCTCGTTGGCCACTTTGTTTTTAAGCCATAACAGCTGCTGGTTATCTTCGCTCATTTGCTTCAATTGTTGCACTACATGTTGTTGATATGATACGAGTTCAAACTTGAGTTTTGACTTCCCTGCAAACAGAAGAGAGAGATTAGAGATGTAACATAGAAAGTGAGACTTGCACAACAATATTTAAATTAACGGAAAACCAGAAGTACCTTGACAGTGCTGATTAAAGCTATCAATGTCCCTCTTTTCTGCCATGTACCCATAGAGCTGGCGCTTTCCGCCAGGATAAAAAGGGGCCCTATTGCGCTCCCAAGCATCCCGATCTCTCGATTCATCCTCAAAATGCTTGCATAAACGCTCTGCTTCCAAATAGCCCACTGCTGATGACTCAAATATCAAAAGGCTTATGCCACGATGCCCTTGAGGACCATAGGAGTGTCGAGCCTTCAGAGCAGCAAAAGAGCTAAAGTAGTCAAGCAGCTCCTGATTTCCCATGCCTATCCACTGCAAAAAGCATTGGGAGAACAAAACATATTTAAATTAGACTAAACAAGAAGCAGCTCGGATGCTATAATATCAGCTGCATCAAGCATACAACTGATTTGTCAATTCTTTATGAAAGCTATGGGAAGTGTTAAGAAAGGGATTTCAGAACATCACAATGAACTTGAATTAGATCACCAAAGAAAAGTGTTTCGGTACTTTCAATAACTTTGTAAACAATTTCATTTCCTTGATAAACTTTAAAAGGATCAAAACATAAACATAGATAAAAAAAAAAAATTAAAAAAAAATTAAAAAAAAAATGAAGGCAAGCGCACCTTGTCATTCTCGTCTTTGTCAAGTCGTGTGTTCATTATCACCACCATGGGAGGCCACACAATATCTCTATCAGCCCTTCGATCAAGTCCCCTCCAATGGCCAAACGTTTCACCAGCAGGGACAGCAGCAGTTCCCCTCCTGCGGAGTTCCTCCTCCAGCAATTGAGCAAGCTCCCTATGGAGCTTCACCCTGGTATTTCCCTTTGTCTTTGCATGCGCAACAAGAGGCTGCAGGCCTCGGTACCAGTCAATGGCTCCAGGACCTCCATAGCAAGCAGGGCAATGCCATTGTCTTTCAGGGTCATTAATCTCTGCAGCAGTTAGACCATCCATGCAGTCAAAAAGTTCCTTCAGATGGCGAGTCTTCTTTCGAGTTTCATGACTCTTAACACTAGAGTCTGAATCAAATTCATCACTAAAGAGGTCATCATCAAATTCATAGTCATCAACATCTGAATCATCAGACTCATCAACTTCACCAACCTCTTTTACACTCTCCTTGTAAATTGGCGCATTGGCAGTTGATGTCACCTGACTATTAGCAGAACCTGGTCCAGATTGTTGAGCAGCTCCAGGCCTAGAAGCCCAGTTCCAGCCATGCTTCAAAGGAGGAGCAGCAGCTGCATGCTGATTACCATGAGAAGGTGGATTTAATGACTGGGGTAAACCTAATGGCTGGGGTAAACCTCTCCCCGCTGGCCTTCCAGAATGAGGTCCCAGGGAAGGCCAATTGGTGCCAGAACCCCCCCTTCCTGATCCAGGGTTACCCCATGCCCGAGAACTAGAACTTTGTTGAGGCCACTGCTTAACAGCACCGCTTGCACCTTTGTTTTTGTTTTTTTTACCATACACCTCCCAGCCAGCATCTTCACCGGTAGTAAAGCTAATATCTGAAACATCCTGCGTCAACTGACTAACGTCGGTGCTAGAGGTTCCAGATACCCCTTTTCCCTTGGAGAATGAATCAGAACCAACACTTGAAGTTCCACGTAAACTCATCTTTTCACAGAGATGCTGCACAGTAACGAAAACGATAAGAGGCAGAGGAACTAGGAAAAGAAAAGCTTCAAAAGCAGTAGCACAGAACTAATAGTATCAGGCAGTTGATTTGGAGTAGCAGGCTATAGATAAAACATCATCGCAAAGAAGCTTGGAAGAACTCCTCGAATGCATCACCAACAAATGACAAACACAGCACGACATACTACAATGTATTATTTATTTTAGGCATTCGTGTAAGGGTCAGCAATTTTCATCAGTCTCACAAAATTGTTACCCTTTACATCACCTCCTGAAAGGGTGCAAGTCCGAAGATGAAAAGTGCGACATCAAATATAAAAGGAACAGTAGCGCCTCTCCTAAAGAAAATCATTGGATTCCAACAGTATAACATAGGTCAAGGAACTTGCAGGGATTTACATTCAGCATGATTTAAACAATCATCAAATGATTCTCTTACAGATCAGAACAAGTTAAGGCAGGCCTTGTGGACAGCAACACAGTGTTTAAGATTATATTCATATTCTAACAGCAACATAACGTACAGCAGAAAGTTCTAGCATATACATCTCTCCAATACTCCTAATCAAATAAGATAGCAAACTAATTAAAAACATTAAAGACAACACAGAAACTTTCAACAATTCAAACAGAGACAGAAAACACAAAAACGTCCCCCAAATACCACCATCACAAAACATCAGCACAAATTACAGACATTTTGTTTTCACAGGAGCAAAAATGTCAGCCACTACCCAAATGCATGCCAAATTTAGAATCACTTCCAACTAGGGTTTCACCATACAATTCCCCTCAAACAAATGAAACAGAAACACACGCACAGAGATTACTGTAAGTTTCCTTCCTCACATGTTCATACGAAACTGAATTCAAACGTTCAAGGGTTTAAGTACTTTCCAGCAGGCAAACCCGATAAAAGTTCGCCCAAAAATACTAAAATCGGGAAAAAGAAAAGTATAAAGAAGCTAAAAGAACGAAGTGACCATAAGGTAAGCACGAGAATTTCAAGCAAATAAAAAAAAGTTACTCTCACACCAACTCAGAGACAAACCGGTCACCGAAACCCCCAAAAAGCCACAAACTAGGGAAAAAAGAGAGAAACCCGGAATCAAAACAAAGAGAAGGTAACCGATCCTTTCACGTTCATCGAATCATTTTCAATTCCAACATAAATACCAGAGCAGAAAAATAATTTTAGGTGCTATTAGTACCTCAAAGGCAGAGGGAAGAGAAAAAGAAATGCCGTGAAGAGGAAAAACAGAGTAGCCCGGAGAAGAAACCGACGATCGGCGGCGACCAAAGGATCGGTCGCCGATGATTGGTAAAGAGTATGTGAGTGAGTGAGTGATGAAAGTGTGGGCGGTGTGTGTAAAAATGGAGGAAGCTTTTTTTTTGGTGTGTGCAGAGGAATTTACTCAGAAATTCATTTCCCAGTAAAAATTGAGTAGTCACACACTGTGACTTGTGCTTGACTGGCCGTTGCGAATTTATTGTACTGACCGGACTTCAAAACATTTTATTCAATTCGCTTTTTTACCAACAACAACGAAAATTACCGCCCTCTTCCACCTATAAAATAAAAACAGTAAAAAAAACAAGAATCCAGTCAAGCTTCAGTTGACTTGTGAGTAAAAAATATCTTCTCTTCTCGACAAATATCCTTCTTTTCTTGATATACTAATTACATTTATGTGTGTTTAATTTACTATTTGTGCAATACATTGTATTTGGTGTGTGTAATATTATAATACTATGATAATCGAAAATCATAATGTCTTATTTCCTTTTGTACCATGGTTTATATCTGTTTATATTGAACCACATATATGTGTATTAGAAAGAGATTATAAACTCTTAAATGGAAATATGCTAAAAGCAATATTTCCTCCACAACAACCTTTTAGAATAGAAAAGGAAAATAATGTTATAAGTTTTTCTGCATATTTTGAAGATGAGACATTGGTTATAACTGTAAAACAGATGAATAAAATAATAGAACATAATAATTACAAGATAGGTTATTTGAATGTTTATTTGAATATTTTAGGAGAACAAATTTTATCTTTACAAGATAGGTTAGATAAATTAATTCATTTAATAGAAAATAATAGAGACGCTAGTCCTAGTAATACTAAAAAAGATGTTGTTGCAGCACCAACTCTTCAACCACCACCTGAAATAAAATCTTTAAAGATTTTAATTTAAAATCTTTGTCAGAATTAGAAAAATTATCAGATACTAAATTTAAAGATTTAAAGATTAATACTCTGAAAGAAGAATTCTCAGAAAAATTAGAAGAAGATAAGGATTATAAAACAATAATAAATGATGAGATTAATAAATTAAATAAGTATGCTGATAAACCCACTCAGAGGTTGTATTATTATAATAGACCTTCTCCTACAGATATTTTACATGAAGAGCAGGAATATATACTAAATAATAGTTACAGTGGGAAGTGTATTTATGAATGGAATATAGATGGATATACCGAAAAACAAATTTATAATTTGACCCATAGAATGTTAATGTATAGTACTATTTGTAAAACAAATGGAAATAATGATGTAGGAATTGCAAAATTGATAGTTGCAGGATTTACTGGCTAATTAAAAGGCTGGTGGGACCATTATTTGTCTCTACAAAATAAAGAAGAAATTTATAGAACGGTTAAACAAGAAGGATCTCAGATTATAGAAACTGCAGTTTATATATTGATTGTTACTATATTAGAATATTTTACAGGAAGAATTTCAGATAATAGTGAAAATATTCGTACTTTATTACAAAATTTAAGATGTAAAACATTATCTGATTTTAGATGGTATAGAGATGCTTTTCTTAATAGAGTTATGGAATTACATGATAGTAATAGTGTTCATTGGAAATCTAAATTTATAGATGGATTACAAAGTTTATTTGCAGAAAGAGTTAGGAGAATCTTAAGAAAAGATAGAATAAATATTCCTTATGAAGATTATACTTATGGAAAATTAATAGGAACTTGCATTCAGGAAGAATTAGCCTTGTGTAATGAAATAAAATTAAATCAATAAATTAAAAGAAAAAGATTGACTGAAAGAAAACAATTAGGTCAGTTTTGTAGTCAATTTGGTATGGAAATTCCATCAGAAAAAAGAATGATAAAATTTTTTTAAAAAGATGACAAGTATTATAAGAAAAAGAAGAGAAAATATTCTCAAGAAAAAATAAATAAAAGAGCAATAAGGGAAATGAAAAGACTTGAGAATAAGAAAGATAGAGCTAATATAATTTGTTATAAATGTAAACAGCCAGGACATTTTGCAAATAGATGTAAAATTAAGAAAAGAATAAATAGTTTAGATATTAGCCAGGAAATCAAAAATGAATTAATCAATTTGTTAAGTTCAGAATCTGAATCAGAAAGCTCAGATGAGGCTGAAATAGATCAGTTAAGTTATACATCAGAAAGTTCAGAAGATGAAACTGAGTGTTGTGATCCTTGAAAGGGAACTAAGAGTTGCATAAAAGGAATAAATAATGAAAATAAAGAATTTTATAAAATTATATCTCAATTCAAAGAATCAGACATTAGTGTTTTACCTAGTAATAATATTCTGGAATTCTTGAGATCAATAAAAGATCAAGATTTAAGATCAAAGATAATTGAACAAGTTAGGGATATTCCAAATAATAGTAATGATGAATCATTAGATCTAGATAATAATCCATACACAATGGATAAAGTATATAAAATGCTCAAAGAGAAAACTAATAGGATAGAAAAAGCTCCTACCACGGTAAGTGATTTAGGAGAAGAGATTAGTAACCTTAAAGAAGAAATAAAAATTCTGAAAAAGCTTAATAAGAGTTTAGATGATAGAGTTTCTACTTTAGAAAATAAGAAACAAGTAGATCTTATAAAAATATATTAATAAGTGAAACGGGAAATGAGAACTTTCTAGGATCTTTAGATTTAATCGCTTCCTTTAAATTTCATATTATTATTAAATTATTAATAGATCATGATTATCAGATAGAATTAATAGCCCTAATTGATAGTGGTGCGGATGTTAGTGTTATACAGGAGGGAATAATTCCCACTAAATATTTTGAAAAAACTACTCATGTGGTAAGATATGCTGGTGGAAAAGCATTAGACATAAATTATAAATTGTCTAAAGGATATATTTTTAATAATCAAGTTTGTATTCCTGAAAGTTTTTTAATAACTAAAATATAACTAGCCAAGTTATACTTGGAACTCCTTTTATAAAGAGGATTTTCCCTATCACTCATATTAATACTGATAGTATCACAGGTACATATGATAAAAAAAACTTGTATCTTTTAAATTTATAACTGAACCTAATACGAGATTCATAATGAACTTAGAGATCTTATTTTTAGAAAAAATAATCAGATTAATTTCTTAAAATTTGAAATTAATATATTCTCCATAAAAGAGGATTTAAAAAATCCTAAATTACAGGAAAAGATTAAAAGAGTATATAATAATATTTCTACTGAAATATGTAATGAACATCCTAATGCTTTTTGGGATAGGAAAAAGCATGTAATTAGTCTTCCATATGAAGATGATTTTGATGAGAAACAATGATTAAGACAAAGGCAAGACCTTGCCAAATGAATTCTGAATATTTGGAATTATGTAAAAAAGAAATGAATATGTTATTAGAAAAAGGATTAATTAAAAAGTCAAATTCTCCATGGTTATGTACTGGGTTTTATGTCAACAAACATAGTGAAATAGAAAGAGGAAGACCAAGGTTAGTAATAAATTATAAACCTCTTAATAAAGTATTAAAATGGATTAGACATCCAATCCCAAATAAAAAAGATTTATTAGATAGATTATATGATGCATTAATATTTTCTAAGTTTGATTTAAAATCTGGGTATTGGCAAATTCAAATTGATGAGTCAGATCAATATAAAACAGCTTTTAATGTTCCAGTTGGACACTTTGAATGGAAAGTGATGCCATTGGATTAAATAATGCACCTTCTGAATTTCAAAAAATCATGAATGATATTTTTATTCCTTATAGTGAATTTATCATTGTATATATTGATGATATATTAATATTTTCTAAGGATATACAATCACATTTTGATCATTTAAATATATTTCAGAAATTAATAAAATAGAATGGATTTGTTATATCTCAATAAAAAATATCGTTATTTCAAACAAATGTTAGATTTTTAGGACATAATATTGAGAAAGGAAAAATAATTCCTATTAACAGAAGTATTGAGTTTGCTTCTAAATTCCCAAATGAAATTTTAGAAAAAACTCAATTGCAAAGATTTTTAGGAAGTTTGAATTATATTCTACCATATTATAAAAATTTAGCATATGATACTGCTATTTTATATGATAGATTAAAAAAGAATCCAAAGTCTTAGACAGAGGAGCATACTAAGGCTGTGCAAAAGATAAAAAACAAAGTAAAAATACTACCATGTCTAGTTTTGGCAAATCCCAAATGGGAAAAGATAGTAGAAACTGATGCTTCGGATATAGGATATGGTGGAATACTCAAACAAGTATGTCCGGATGATGAAAAAGAACAATTAGTAAGATATTATTCAGGAAAATGGACCCAAAGTCAAAAGAATTATGCTACAGTTGCTAAAGAAATTCTTGCAATAGTTAAATGTATTTTAAAATTTCAAGATGATTTATATAATCAGAAGTTTACGATTAAGACAGATTGTCAATCAGCAAAATATATGTTCAATAAGGATTTTAAACATGATGTTTCCAAGCAAATGTTTGCTAGATGGCATGCTAATTTAGCCCCTTTTGATTTTGATATTGTATACAAGAAAGGAAAAGATAATCATCTTCCTGATTTTTCATCACGTGAATATTTGCAGGATGGAGTGGAATAATTATTGATACGTTACACCTCGAACTACACTTCATCATACCTATAATAATATTATAACCGAGTATAATTTGTTAAAAGCAGATTATTATTATGAGAGCAATCGGCTAAATCATTATATGAGAGTACGAAGAATGCTAAATGAATGCGAGCTGGAATTTTGCCACCAATGGAATAATATAAATGATCTAGAATATGTTAATGATATGATCATTATGCTCTCTGAGAGATTAGTTCAGACAACAAAATTTCTACAACATTATGAATTACAACTATCAGTTATAACTTTATAAATTTTGCAGGGATTATGTATCCACCTGATCGTGGACGAAGCGGCCCTTATAGAGGTCGTGGAGGACGAGGAATAAATATTGTTATACAACATGGAAATAAGAAGCTTATAGCTACTGATTTTTCAAAATCCCAAGAGGAATCCTCTTCATCAAATGCTAAATTAGTTCAAATAATGGACTTTATTCAGCATGACTCTGCATTATATAAGCAGATTATGGATCAAATCCAAGAAAAACAAGGTGATACCTTTGCTGCCAAAGTAAGTGAAACTGACCAGGATGATATCAGGTCATATGAAAAAGGATCCACGAAAGAAGTAATATTTCTTCTTGAAAACACTGATATTCAGTGGAAAAATGATCCATGGATAATATTCAGAAGATATCTATCTGAAAAGGTGATGATACCGGGCGAGTCATACAAACCCTGAAATTATTATGAGAATATTCTCAAACAGACATGTGAAATAACACATTTTCAGTCTAATCAGACTACTACTGAAGTTTATAACTTTTCAAAAATTGTTATTAAAAAAATCCTATCTTCTGAAGAATGGGGAATTTCAACCCTTTCTGAAAGGGAAGTACGTAATAACCTTACTTCTCCTCCTTTGAAATTTACTTACTGGGATTATATCCAAAGTTTTTATAAAATATTTTATTATGAAAACCCTCGGAAAAAGCATACTTGGTTCATTAAAATATGTTCCAATGTATATTCCTCACCAATACCTAATTGGTTTATTCAATGGTGGGCATTATATGGCCCAACAACAAAAATTTTGCCAGAAAACTTTTCAAAGTTATATTATCAGTGGTTAAAATTTTCCCCTATCATTGATAAACTTCAACACAGTCATATTTGTGCCCCTAGAAAAATTATTTTGTTATACTTTTTTATTCAATTCTCAATCCCATGGATTTATAAATGGGTTCCAGAGTTCGGATTTAATGAGTTCCAAATTCCATGTCTTTATAAGACATATTACACCAAATTCTGGGACAAATTGACAAAAATAAATCTCAATATCAAAAAATTAGAAGGCCAAGATTTGCTGGATGAAATAACCCAGAAAATAGAAGAATATACCCAGGAAAAAGGACAGCTCAAAGAAAATCAAGATGAGGAAAGTCCGTTCAAGCACATTACAAAAAGAATTCAGCTTCAGCAGGGTGCAATAAACAAGGAAGAAGTAATATCAGCTTACATAAAAGAAGTCAAAGCAGATTTGATGAGAAATCTAAAAAATCTTGAGAACGATAATGTCTCAGAAAAATCAGATGTTTCAATGAAAAGTATTACTTCAAATGAAGAAAATTCATTTGCAACATTAGCTGGAGAATCTCAGGCACAAGACAATGATGACGACCATGATAAATTTATCAACAATCTGTTACATCAGATCCAGGAGACAGCACAATCAGGAAAAGGAAAAGAAAAGATGTGAAAAGACAAAAGCAGGAATCTCTTTTTGAAAATTAGGGCATATGGACCCCACTTGAGTCATATCTGAAAAAGACATTCACAATAAATGAACGGATTTCAAATCCATTTGTAAAATAGAATTTATAGTTTTTGAAATTCGGGGCCTATAAATAGAGATTGGTAGTTTAATTATGGAAGCACCGATTTCAGAAATCTCTTCCTTTCTCTCCTTAGTTGTAAAGTAAATTTTCAAAGTTTTAAAAAGATTGGAATAGAAAGAGCTCCTCTGTTTCCTATAAGTATTTCTTCTTTTCTTCTTATTTGTTTATATTCATAATGATAGGCTAATAAGCCTGGTGGTTGGGATAAGATGAGGTTATTACAAGGATTATCATAGCTATGTTCCTGATGAAGGAAGGGTAATTTACTAATTAAGTGAAATTTTTGCCACGGGTAGGAGTGATTAAGGCTGGACATGATGTTTATAAGTAGGGTTAGCCCTGTTTAAAGCCATGTGAAAGACGTGTTAAAGGCGTTGATCCCAGTTTACTTATAATTGATCATGTTGACGGAATTAATTATTCTGTAATCTTCCCTATTTGGTTCAAGATTTCCTGAATTAGTCTATGTCCCTCTCCTTAGTGATGGTATCAGAGCCATGAGTAGTATTGTAAATACTGAATCTTATCCCAACAACCACTTTTGATCTTCTAATGAATTTAATTCAGAAAAACAAGAAGACTATTAAAAATAGTCTAAAACAAGAGTATGATATTCCTGAAAATTAGAAGAATTGAATAAATGGACAATTCCAAAAATTGAATTAAAGACTGCATATCAGTTAGGTACTTTTGAAAAATTAAGTTTAAAACAAGTTGTTAAAACAACTGAAGAATCTATTTCTTTAGATAATGAGGAGATAGAGATTAAATTATTACAATAAGATGATATTAATCGATATTGTCAATTGTATAAATTTATTCATATTGGTTTGGTGCAAATTGCTTTTAAACCATTAACCTTAGAAGGATTACCAGAAAGCTTCATAGCTTGTTTGCGAGATGCTCGAAATTTAAATTGGAAACAATCGTTAATGGGGATAATACAATCTAGCTTAGCTCATTGACCAGTTTATTTTAATATTTATCTAAATCTTTCATTATCTTTAAGTGATGTTAATATACTTGATATATTAACTTTGAATGTTAAAACTCATGGATATAATTATATGACTGGATCAAATTGATTTGTATATGTTATAGAATTTATTATAAACCTTTAATGACTTTGAATCCCAATTATAAATTAATTGATAAAAATATAAATTAGACAGTGTTAATTGAAACTAATTTTAATAAATCAAAGATTACCACTAGAAGAACAATTAAATGGGATGAAATACCTATTCCGGAACAATGGGTTATAGAAAGAACTGGGAATATCCAGTCACAAACAAATACAGAAGTAAGTTCTATTGAACAAACTCCTGAAGGACATGTTTATATACAAATGAGGAATAATCCATTTCTATTGAATAATAACAGATCTCATAGATCTGGATTATCTCGATCATATTCAACTCATTATATTTCACCTCTAATAGAGGATAAAGAATTTATTCCTAGTCGTGCTTCTACCTCATATAGTGAACATCCTTATCATGTTTCTACTTCAAAGTTAGTGAACGTGATGAGAATAATCGTCATGTTGATAAATTAATAAAAAATAGAAAAAATATTGTTAAAGGTGTTTATAACACTAAAGATGAAGAAATAACTGAATCAGAAATGGCATTTTCAATATGAATAAGATAGATTTCAGTCCAGGTTCTTTGGCTAGACATCAAGTCAAAGAAGAATTTAATCTTCTAAGATGGGAACCATTTAGAAAGTGGTTTTTCCCAAATTTCTCTTTAGAAACACAAAAATTTATTTCGGATAAATTTTATAAGTTTTTGTCATATCATAATGTCTTATTTCCTTTTGTACCATGGTTTATATCTGTTTATATTGAACCACATATATGTGTATTAGAAAGAGCTTATAAACTCTTAAATGGAAATATGCTAAAAGCAATATTTCCTCCACAACAACCTTTTAGAATAGAAAAGGAAAATAATGTTATGAGTTTTTCTGCATATTCAAAATTATTTGAAGATGAGACATTGGTTATAACTGTAAAACAGATGAATAAGATAATAGAACAGAATAATTATACAAATTTTTATTTGAATGTCTTAGGAGAACAAATTTTATCTTTATAAGATGAGGTTATTACAAGGATTATCATAGCTATGTTCCTGATGAAGGAAGGGTAATTTACTAATTAAGTGAAATTTTTGCCACGGATAGGAGTGATTAAGACTGGCCATGATGTTTATAAGTAGGGTTAGTCCTGTTTAAAACCATGTGAAAGGCGTGTTAAGGGCGTTGATCCCAGTTTACTTATAATTGATCATGTTGACGGACTTAATTATTCTGTAATCTTCCCTATTTGGTTCAAGATTTCCTGAATTAGTCTATGTTCCTCTCCTTAGTGATGGCTTCAGTTGACTTGTGAGTAAAAAATATCATCTCTTCTGGACAAATATCCTTCTTTTCTTGATATACTAATTACATTTATGTGTGTTTAATTTACTATTTGTGCAATACATTGTAATTGGTGTGTGTAATATTATAGTACTATGATAATCGAAAATCTGAAGATAATGATAAGCAATTTTGCATAAAAAGAATCTGCGCTAAGAACTTAAATTAGGATTTGATTTTTTGAAAATCACTAATGTATGTTAACCAAAAAAAAAATATATATATATATATATATATATATCAGTAATGTATCAAAGTATGTGGGAATTTTGAAGGATTGAGAAAATAATAAAACGAGATTAAGAAATCATAAATCTTTTATGAGACAAAAAGAACTTCTAACATTCTTATGTTTGTGCAATTTCCGAGCAATAAAAAGTTTAAAATTTACCTCTATTTTTCTAAAATTGTCTTTACTTACTTAAAAATTTTAATTTCATTTCTTTTCCAATTTAAGTTTTTATTTCACTATCATTAAAGATGCCGAAAATAAATCTAAAAAATGACGGTTGTTGAATAAACCAGTGCTAGCAGTTGCCATGACCATCTACAAGTAGTGTTCAATGAAAATTGATGAGTCATAAATTAACCCTAGGCCTATTGGGCCTAGAATTAGGTTACTTGGAGATTAAGTCATCGCCTAAACCTAATACGACTAGGTTTCAGGAAACAGGTAACACCAGCTCTATATAAAGAGGTGGTGCCTCTCCCATAATACATATCTTCTACCTATCATCTACACCTTCTACACACGATACACATCTCTCTCTCTCTTATCTCTACCCTTTTATTGACTTAAGCATCGGAGAGTCTATCCTCGGGAGACACCCGAGGCTCTTTCTTGCAGGTTTTAGGCCGTTCGCCGCCGCCTAGGTCATCATCGCTGCCCGTCCTAAGCACCATAAAAATCCATGCTTCGTCAAGTGGCACGCCCAGTGGGACCGATTTGTTTGGTTCTTACAACCAAATAAATTTCTTAGTGAAGCACGGAATTTTTTGTATCTTTCGCAGCCACGGTGTTAATTCGTTGCTCCGATTTTGCAACTAGAAGATCACGCAAAAAATTATCTTTGTTTGGCCAAGAAGACGTCAACCGACAAGTTGCACAAAGAAGCTTTTGATTTCACAGATAATCGAGGAGCTGCACTCGCTCAACAGCTGATCGAGAAGAACAATTAGCAAGGGGCAACCTCGAAGATTGAAGTTTCGAGAGATACATCTCCTCGAAGGGGTCAGCATCCCTCGAGCACAATAATACTCCTCGAAGTGTTCGAGAAGATTTATCTCGACTTTTATCTACTCAACAACTATCTTCTCAGAATCGAGGTAACATTTTCTCGAATAATTAATTTATCTCGAGATCGAGGTACATCTCAAACCTTTTCTAAATACGTTTCTCGAATCTATATTCATTTATTACTAATACCATTATTCCCCTTTTGAGTGAAATTGCTTATCGACGAAAGACCTGCTAGTCGGGCATCGGGTTTAAATAAGACCTGCTAGTCGGGCACAACCCACAAAGACCTGCACGACAGGCAAAAAAGGCTTCTCCCCTTCAAATAAGAGAGTAAAGGCTTCTCCCCTTCAAATAAGAGAAAGTAGGCTTCTCCCCTTCAAATAAGAGAATCTAGGCGCCATCCTCCTAATTCGGCATAAACAGGCTTCCCCCTTCTAATAAGGAACTCGCTAACACAAAGACCTCCTCTAGGCATTTTATTATCTTTATCTTATATAGGTGATACCCGAGAACGAAAGAGTTCGAGAACTGGGGCAATACCATGAAACTCGAGAAGACATCAACATTCGTAGCAACCCATATTCTTCTCATCAAGTCTCGAGAATATGGCTTGCTAGGGGCACTTGATGAGTCATAAATTAACCCTAGGCCTATTGGGCCTAGAATTAGGTTACTTGGAGATTAAGTCACAGCCTAAACCTAATACGACTAGGTTTCAGGAAACAGGTAACACCACCTCTATATAAAGAGGTGATGCATCTCCCATAATACATATCTTTTATCTATCTTCTACACCTACACACGATACACATCTCTCTCTCTCTATTATCTCTACTCCTTTATTGATTTAGCATCGGAGAGTCTACCCTCGGGAGACACCCGAGGCTCTGTCTTGCAGGTTTTAGGCCGTTCTTCGCCGCCTAGGTCATCATCGCCGCCCGTCCTAAGCACTATACAAATCCATGCTTTGTCAAAAATTAAAGTATCACTTCCTAGATACGGCACAAGAAAGGAATAAAGGCGGAGAAAACAAGACATTATAACCATGTGAATTTCGATTTGATATCCAAACATAAGTTTGAGCAATACAAAAACATGAATTTATTTTTCATACATTTATCGTTTATTCAACATAAGTTTGTGCAACACAAAAATATGAACATTTTCCTCGCAAGCAACTTATATGCAATTCCCGAGCTATAAAATTTTAATTTACCTCAATTTTTCCAAAAATATTTTCACTTACTTGAAAATTTTATCTTAATTCTTTTCCTATTTAGATTTTATTTCACTATAACAAAACGAAGATAACAACAATAAATCTAAAACCATATAGTTGTCGAATCAATCGACATGAGATTAAAAGTTGTCATGATCATCAACACGTAGTGTTCAATGAAAATTAAAGTGTCACTTGCTAGATATGACGCGAGAAAGGAGTGGACGGGCGGAGAAACCGAGACGTTGTAACCACATGAATTTCGCTTCGAACTTCATATATAAGATTGTGCAATACAAAAAAATAACATTTTCCTCTCAAGCAATTTATATGCAATTTCCGAACAATAGAAATTTTAAAATTTATATACTTCCATTTTTTCAAAAATATTTTTACTTAATTTTATTCAATTCTTTTCCTTGAATTTTAATTTCACTAGAATGAAAACAAAGATACCAAAAATAAATCTAACAACTAACAATTGTCTAATTGATCGATACGAGACTAAATGTTGTCATGACCATCAACACATAATGTTCAATGAAAAATTAAAGTATCACTTACTACATACTAAACGAGAAAAGAGTGAATGGGCGAAAAAAGTGAGACAGTTTAATCACATGAATTTCAGTTTGAACTACAAATATAAGTTTGTGCAATACAAAAATATGAACATTTTCCTCTCAAGCAACTTATATGCAATTCCCGTGCAATAAAAATTTTAAGTTACCTCTATTTTTCCAAACATATTTTTACTTACTTGAAAATTTTATTTCAATTCTTGTCCTATTTAGGTTTTTATTTCACTACAACAAAACAAAGATCCTGACGATAAATTTAAAAATATACAGTTGTCAAATCAATTGGCACGAGACTAACAGTTGTTACTTACTAGATATGACACAAGAAAGGAGTGGACGGGCGGAGAAAGCGAGACATTGTAAACACGTGAATTTCTCTTCAAACTTCAAACATAAGTTTGTGCAATACAGAAACATGAACATTTTTCTCTCAAGCACCTTACATGCAGTTTATGAGAAATAAAAATTTTCACATGTACCTCCATTTTCAAAAAATGTTTTAACTTACTTGAAAATTTTATTTCAGTTCTTTTCTTATTTAGCTTTTTATTTTACTAGAATAAAAACAAAGATACCGACAATAAATATAAAAACTGACAGTTGTCGAATCAGTCGTCACAAGACTAATAGTTATCATGACCATCAACACATAGTGTTCAGTTAATATTAATGTATCACTTGCTAGATACTATACGATCAAAGAGTGGACCGGCGGAGAAAGCGAGACATTGTATAACCACATGAATTTAGTTCGAACTCGAAAGATAAGTTTGTGCAGTACAAAAACATGAACATTTTCCTCTCAAGCAATTTATATGAAATTCCCAAGCAATAAAAAGTTTAAAATTCACACCCATTTTTTCCAAAATGTTTTTATGTTCTTGAAAATTTTGTTTCAATTCTTTTCCTAATTAGATTTTTATTTCAATAAAGTAAAAACAGAGATACTGACAATAAATCTAAAAGCTGAACAATTGTTGAATCAATCGATAGGAGACTAATAATTGTCATGGCACACATAGTGCCCAATGGAAATTAAAGTATTTGATTCAATTTGCTTTTTTACCAACAAACAACAAAAATTACTATCCTCTTCCATCTATAAAATTAAAACAGTAAAAAAGAATACAATCTAGCTTCTGTTGACTTTCAAGTAAAAATATCTTCTTCTGAACAAATATCATTCTTTTCTTGGTATAGTAATTACATTTAGGTTTGTCTAATTTACTATTTGTGAAATACATTGTATTTGGTGTGTCAATTATTATAGTACTATGATAATTGAAAAGTCGAATATAATGATGTGCTAAGGGCTTAAATTAGGATTTGAGTTTTTTGAAAATCAGTAATATATGTTAACCAAAAATAAAAATAAAAATAGTAATGTATCAAAGTGTGTGGGAAATTTAAAGGATTGAGAAAACAAAACGAGATTAATAAATCGTAAATCTTTTATGAGAAAAAAAAACCTTCTAACACCCTTAATTTTGTGCAATTCTCGAGCAATAAAAAGTTTAAAATTGACCTCTATTTCTCTAAAAATGTCTTTACTTACTTGAAAATTTTATTTCATTTCTTCCTATTTAAGTTTTTATTTCACTATAACTAAAGATGCCAAAAATAAATCTTAAAAAAATGATAGTTGTTGAATCAATCGGTACTAGACTATAGTTGTCATGAGTACCTAGACGTAGGGTTCAATGAAAACTAAAGTATCACTTGCTAGATATGGAAAGAGAAATGAGTGAACATGCGGAAAAAACGAGACATTGTAACCACATGAATTTTGATTCAAAATTTAAACATAAGTATGTGCAATACAAAAATATGAACATTTTCCTCTCAAGCAATTTATATACAATTTCTGAGCAATAGAAAGTTTAAAATTTACTTCTATTTTGTCGAAAATGGTTTTACTTACTTTAAAATTTTATTCAATTTTTTTTCCTATTTAGGTTTTTATTTCACTAGAATGAAAACAAAGATACCAACAATAAATCTAAAGGTGATAGTTTTCGAATCCATCGACAGTGGACTAACAGTTGCTATGACCGTCACCACGTAATATTCAATGAAGAATTAAAGCATCACTTTCTAGATACTGTACGAGAAAAGAATGAGTGGCCAGAGAAAGTGAGACACTATAACCACATGAATTTCACTTTGAACTGTAAATATAAGTTTGTAGTTTGTACAATACAAAAATATAAACATATTCCTCTTGAACAACTTATATGCAATTCCCGAGCTATTAAAATTTTAAATTACCTCATTTTTTTCAAAAATATTATTTTTCAACTTGAAATTTTTATTTAATTCTTTTCATATTTAAGTTTTTATTTCACTATAACAAAATAAAGATACCGACAATAAATATAAAATTATACAATTGTGGAATCAATCAACACGAGACTAGTAGTTGTCATGACCATCAACACGTAGTGTTCAACAAAAATTAAAGTATCACTTACTAGATATGACACGAGAAAGGAGCGGACGGGCAAAGAAAGCGAGACACTATAAATATGTGAATTTCGCTTCGAACTTCAAACATACGATTGTGCAATACAAAAACATGAACATTTTTCTCTCTAGTAATTTATACGCAATTTCCGAGCAATAGAAAGTTTAAAATTTATATACTTACATTTTCTCAAAACTATTTTTACTTAGTTTTATTCAATTCTTTTCTTATTTTAAGTTTTTATTTCACTAGAATGAAAACAAAGATACTGACAATAAATATAACAGGTGACAATTGACGAATTAATCGACACGAGACTAACAGTTATCATGGCCTCAACTCGTAATGTTAGCTGAAAAATTAAAGTATCACTTGCTAGATAGTAAACGAGAAAGGAGTGAACGTGTGAAAAAAGTCAGACACTGTAACCACATGAATTTCAGTTTGAACTACAAACATAAGTTTGTGAAATATTAGAAAAATGAACATTTTCCTCTCGAGCAACTTATATCCAATTCACGTGCAATAAAAATTTCAATTTACCTCTATTTTTCCAAAATGTGTTTACTTACTTGAAAATTTTATTTCAATTATTTTCCTATTTAGATTTTTATTTCACTATAACAAAACAAAGATACCGACAATAAATCTAAAAACATACAGTTGTCGAATCAATTGACATGAGACTAACAGTTGTCATGACCATCATCACGTAGCGTTCAATGAAAATTAAAATATCACCTGCTAGATATGACACGAGAAATGAGTGAATGGGTGGAGAAAGCAAGACATTGTAAAAACGTGAATTTCTCTTCGAACTCCAAACATAAGTTTGTGCAATACAAAAACACAAACATTTTCCTCTCGAGTAACTTATATGCAATTTTTGAGCAATTAAAAAGTTTATAATTTACCTCCAACTTTCCAAAAATGTTTTTACTTACTTAAAAATTTTATTTCAATTCTTTTTCTATTTATATTATAATTTTACTAGAATAAAAATAAAGATAATGACAATAAATCTAAAAACTGAAAATTGTCAGACCAGTCGTCACGAGACGAACAGTTATCATGACCATTAACATGTAGTGTTCAATTAATATTTAAGTATCACTTGCTAGATATGACACGAGAAAAGAGTGGACGGGTGGAGAAAGTGAGACACTGTAACCACGTAAATTTCGGTTTGAACTTCAAACATAAGGTTTGTACAATAAAAAACCTGAACATTTTCTTCTCAAACAACTTATATGCAATTCCTGAGCAATAAAAGTTTAAAATCTATCTCCATTATTCAAAAAAATATTTTTACTTACTTTTTAAAATTTTATTCAATTGTTCTCCTATTTAGGTTTTTATTTCACTAGAACAGAAACAAAAGTTCCAACAATAAATCTAAAACTAATTGTTGAATTAATCGACACGAGACTAATAGACCAGTCGGCAAGATATTACACGAGAAAGAAGTGGGACGGCAGAGAAAAAAAGACACTGTATAAACACATGAATTTCGGTTCGAGCTTCAAACATAAGTTTGTGCGATACAAAAACATGAACATTTTCTTTCAATCAATTTATATGCAATTCCCGAGCAATAAAAAGTTTAAAATTTACTTCCATGTTTCCAAAAATATTTTTACTTTCGTGAAAATTTTATTTTAATTCTTTTCCCAGTTAGGTTTCATTTCACTAAAGTAAAAACAAGGATACCGACTATAAATCTGATAGTTGTCGAATCAATTGACATGAGACTAATAGTTGTCATGGCCATCAGCACTTAGAGTCCAATAAAAAATTAAAGTATCACTTGCTAGATGCTACATGAGAAAGGAGTCGACGGGCAGTGAAAGCGAGACACTGTACCCACATAAATTTCAATTCGAACGTGAAACATAAGTTTGTGCAATATAAACACATAAGCATTTTCCTCTTGTGCAACTTATACGCAATTCCAGAGCAATAAAAAGTTTAAAATTTACCTCTATTTTTTTCAAAAATATTTTAGTTATTTGAAACTTTTATTTCAATTCTTTTCCATTTAGAGTTTTATTTCACTAGAATAAAAACAAATATCCAAAAATATTTTCAGTAACTTGATAATTTTATTTCAATAGTTTCCTATTTTGGTTTTTATTTCACTACAATAAAAGCAAAGTTACCAACAATAATAAAACATAGATACCGACATAAATCTAAAAATTAATTGTTGTCGAATCAATCGACACGAGACTAATAGTTGTCATGACCATCAACACGTAGTGTTCAATGAAAATTAAAAAAATATCACTTGCTAGATACTACACGAGAAGGAGTATACGTGCAAAGAATGGGAGACAATATAACCACATGAATTTCGGTTCGAACTTTAAATATAAGTTTGTGCAATACAAAAACATGAACCTTTTCTTGTCAAGTAATATATGCAATTCCAAAGCAATGAAAAGATTAATATCTATCTCCATTTTTCAAAAATTTTTTTACTTAAAAATTTTATCTCAATTCTTTTTCGATTTACGTTTTTATTTCACTAGAATGAAAACTAAGATACTAACAATAAATCTAGAAACTGATAGTTGTCGAATCAATCGACACGAGACTAACAATTATCATGACCATCAACACATAGCGTTCAATGAAAATTAAAGCATCACTTGCTTGATACTACACAAGAAGGGAGTAGATAGGCAGAGAAAGTGAGACACTGTAACCACGAACATTTTAGTTCGAACTTCAAACATAAGTTTGTGTAAGAAAGTATTTGTTAGTTCATTGAATAGTGAATGTAATTAAACCCTAGCAAGACGGCTCCACGCCTTCTCCTTGGCCATCATGGTCGGCGAACAACCGCCGATCGCACCTCCAAAAAAGCCAAAATGTTTGCAAGTTTCTTCCAAAAACTCTCGGCACCAGAGGCAGTCCAAAGCTCGCTCATCAAACAGGTAAAATTCATCAATGGTACTCCAACATTGGAGTATGAGGATGATGAGTTTGAAAAGCTCATTGCTCCGCATCGCTTGAGCCTTGTAGGGAAGTTTTCGTATGGTCGCCCTAAGATGGAGGAAATACATAAGGAGTTCAAGAAAATTGGATTCAATGGTGACTATACATTGGGTTTCATGAACCCTAGACATATTCTAAACCGATTTGAGGAGGAAGATGATTATCAAAGGTGTTGGATTAGAACATTTTAGAACATTGCGGGCTTCTCTATGCGTATTTTGAAGTGGACACCGGGATTCCGTTTTGAGGAAGATCCACCAGTAGTCCCGATTTGGGTATCATTATACGATTTGCCGATTGATTTTATGCACCCGGAGGTTATCTTCTCCATGGCATCCGCAATTGGTCAGCCATTGAAGGTTGATACACCAACCTTGAATATGACGCGGCCATCGGTGGCGCGTTTTTGCGTAGAAGTTGATCTTATGAAGGACCTTCCAAAGTCAGTGAGGATTGGAAAGAAAGGTCGGAAGCACGAGCAGATTTTTACGTATGAACATGTGCCATCATACTGCTCCAAATGTAGCAAGATTGGACACAAATTGGTTGACTGTAAAGTTGGGAAACTGCTGCCGCAATTGAAAGAAATTGAGAAGGAAAACGTTCCGAACACGAAGAAAAAAGGCGTCAAGTTGCAGCAGCCTAAAGTCACTTGGGGCTCCAAACACAAAAAGGATATCCCAGAGCTTGATGTGGAGATTCTGAAAACGTAGCCACTCATTGTTAGGGCAATAGCGAAGCCGGCTAATGAGTCGCAGTTGCAAACCCTAGCTGCCGTACCAGAGGCGCGCGCTGGGGAATCGACTTCTGGTCTATCCAAGAAGGAGAAGAGTGACGTTCCTGTTGATGTCTCAAACAATCCTACCTTGGTACCTCGAGATCATGTTGTCAAAGCAGTTGTTTAGTAAGGAAAAGACAGCAATCAAGGTGAAAATGTTCATATGTTACAATCTGTTGCACAGGTCGATGATAGTGAAAATAAGATTAGTAGCTCTCCTCCTATGGCGGAGGAAGCTCCTGTTTTGGAAAATTCTAATCGTTATGCTGCTCTAGAGGAAGTCTCAGTTGAAGTTGTTGATGAGGAAGAAGTAGTGAAGGTGGCAGATGTATTTGAGGAAGATGCTATGCTATCACATGAAATTCAGAATATCTCTGAGTTAGTTGAAGCCCCGCGCGATGTACCTTTGTTGGCTACCACAAGTCCTCTTGATGTGGGAACCTATTTGGACGATGGAGTGTTGGGAATGTCAGCTGATGATGATTATCGAGTCAACATTGATGAATGAAGTTGGTCTGATGGCGATACGGAAACTGATCATGTACTAGAGCCGGTGCAAGGGGAAGGCTCAGTACATAAGAAGCGTGGCCGGAAATCAAAAAAGGAAAATGCGCAGCTGCTTTATGGCTTTATGCCAAGGCGGTCCTCGAGGCTGCAATAAAATACTACGTTTCTCTGATCCTTTGTCTCCATGTTAAGTCAAATAATTTGGAATATTAGAGGAATAAGTAATCAAGCATCGCAGCGACGGTTGCGAGCGTTGATACAAAGAAATTGGGTTTCTTTTTTAATAATTCTGGAGCCTATGTTGGATTCGGGGCAGATTGATAGCATAAGAAGAGAGTTGGATTTTGACATAGCTTTTTCTTCCAATTCCAGCAAAATTTGGGTATTCACTCGGCGGGAATTTACCATATCTATGCTAGCTGATGATGATCAAGTCTTGCACTTCACAGTTTCTCATGTCAACATTGCTAAAAGGTTCTACCTCTCTGTAGTATATGAAAAGTCAACTAGGCTGGCGTGACAACCGTTGTGGAGGAGTTTGATGGAGTTTCAGCAGCGGTATGCTAATTCTCCATGGATGGTAGCTAGGGATTTCAACGTTATTCGTTCATTGGAGGAATATTTAGGAGTCTCAGTTCAGGATCATGCGGCCATGTTGGATTTTAATGACTGTATTTTGAATGTGATTTACTTGAACTCCCAACAATTGGAGAAGAGTTTACTTGGGGTGGGAATAGGGCTACTGGCTGGGTGAGCAAAAAACTTGACAGAGTTTTGATCTCCAAAGAATGGCATGATTACTTTCCTAGCTCCTCTGTTGAGAATTTGAATAGGACCACATCTGACCATAGTCCTTTGTTGCATTTATTTGCTGCGCAAGGAGATAGCAAGCCAAGGGTCTTTAGGTTTCAGAAAATGTGGTTGCGCCGGGAAGGGTTTAAGGAGCTGGTTCAAGATTGTTGGGACCAACCAATTGAGCAAAGGGGAATGCTACGTTTTTCTATGAAACTCAGATGCCTGAAATTAAAACTAAAAGAGTGGAATAAAGAGGTGTTTGGAGATGTTTTTGAGAATGTAAAAGTGGCGGAGGAGACTGGGCATTAACTTGAAAATGCATATGATTTATCTAGATCGGAGCAGAATCAAGTTGTTCTTCATGAAGCTAAAGCTAATTTGCTGTTGAGGCTTAAAGAGCACGAAGATTTTTGGATGCAAAAGATGAAATTGAGGTGGCTAAAAGAAGGGGATGCTAATACGGCTTTTTTTCACGCCACTTTGAAGGAAAGGAGAATCAAACAAAGCATCTTCAAAATCCAGTCAGAGGAGGGCCGAATGCTTACCTCTAGTGCTGAGATTGATCAAGAAGCTGTGAGGTTTTTCCAAAAGCTTTTGACTGATGATGCGGATGATGGCGGGGGGGGGTATGCAAGCTTTATTTCTGGATCATATTCCATCGATCTTAACTCAGGAAGATGAAGAGTGGTTGATGCGTCAAATTACTATTGAGGAGATTAAGAAAGCTATCTTTAATTTGAGTGAAGACAGTGCCCCGGGGATTGAAGGATTTGGAGGGTCTTTCTATAGATCATGTTGGGACATTGTTGCAAATGATCTCTATTCTGCTTGCCAGGAGTTTATGATTGGGATCCCTATCCCTCGAACTATTTCCAGTACACTTATCGCACTCATTCCGAAGAAAGCTGTGGTTAATACTTTTTCAGATTATAGGCCTGTTAGCTTGTGCAATTTTCTGAATAAAGTCTTCACCAAGGTGCTTACTAAAAGGTTGAAAAAGGTTTTGCCATAGATAATATCGGAGGAGCAGTCGGCCTTTTTGGTGGGGAGAGACATATTTGATAATGTGCTACTTGCGCAAGACCTATGTCAATTCCTTAATCAAAGGTATGAAGGGAGGAATTTTGTTTTGAAACTAGACATGATGAAAGCATTTGATAGGGTGAAATGGAGCTTCTTGGAGAGGGTTTTACTTAAGTTTGGATTTTCGATTGCTTTTGTTACTTTGATCATGAATAATTTGCGCAATAGTTGGTTCTCAATTATGATCAACGGAGGTCCGGTTGGTTTTTTTTAGTCTTCCCGTGGAATTAAACAAGGAGACCCCTTATCTCTGTATTTGTTTATTCTAGTTTGGGAAGCAATGACAAGAAGGCTAAAAAATTTGGTGGAATCTACAAGTGTTGCGGCATATGGTGTTCCTTCTAGTTCAATGATTGTTTTGTACCTTGCTTTTGCGAATGATCTCATAATTTCTCCTCGGGGTTTGAAGCGATCATTGCAAAATCTTAATGGATTCTTCCATGCTTATGAATGCGCCTCTGGCCAGTGAATCAACCGACAAAAAAGTGCATTTTATGTTGCCGATAATTGTCTGGTGAGGAGGGTACAAATTATTCAGCATGAGCTAGGGATTCAAAAAGGGAGCCTTCCATTTGTTTACCTTGGATGTCGGCTTTTTAAAGGAAGGTGCAGGGCTGCAATTTATCAATTTCTTTTGGACAACATGAATAGCAAGCTATTGAGTTGGTGGAACAAGCTCCTTAGCCAAGGTGGCCGGCTCATTTTAATTAAACATGTTTTGGCTTCTATGCCTATACATGTTTTTTCCGCCATACCACCACCAAAATCAGTCATACAGGAGATGGAAAACATGTGTCAAAGATTTTTATGGAGGGAGCCTAGTGATGAAAAGAGGAGACATTGGAGAGCTTGGGAGAGATTAACCTTTCCAGTCATGGAGAATGGGCTGGGTTTACGGAGCATGCAGGATACTATTGATGCTCTAACTATTAAACTATGGTGGAAATGGAAAAAGCAAAGTGGTATTTGGAGTTGATTCTTAAGCTCCTTATCACTCTCGGCGAAAGGAAAGACCTCATGGAAGCGAGTCATGAAGGTAGAGCAGCGAGTAATACATCATACAAAAGTCATAGTGCGGAACGGGAATAGTTTCTTTTGGCTTGACAATTGGTCGCCCATTGGAGTGCTTAAACGGGAGTATCATGAAAACCTTCCTCATCCACATATCACCATCAAGGAGTTTTTTCTAAACAGGCCTCAGAGTTTGCATATGGTTTGAGATATCCTTCCTGGGTAAGTTAATACTTTTCTTCCTGATTTTTGTCATGTTTTTCAGGATGATGCAGATTTGATTTTTTGGCAATGTACCTCTAGTGGAGTTTTTTCAGTTAAAATAGCTTACGAGGTAACAAGGCGGAAGCTTGAGCAGGAAAGTTGGATGAAGAATGTTTGGAACTCAATCACCCCAGTGAAGATATCTCTTTTTGTATGGAGATTTCGGAATCGATTATTGGCATTCCCAGAAGTTTTGGCAAAAATTGGTATCAATATCTCACTGTCTATTTGTCAACTTTGCTTTAGTTATGGTGATGAGATTGAGCATTGTTTTATTCAATGCTCATTGAGTCGGAGAATATGGTTACATTTTGCTGCGATGATTGAGCTCAATGTGTTGGGGTGTTTCTCTTTTGATTCGATGCTTGGTAAATGGTGGATGAGGGTGACGTTAAGACAGCCTCGGGTGCTATCCGCAAGCTTCTCTCTTTGATTATTCTTTGGGAAATTTAGAAGGCGCGCAACAAGGCAATTTACGATGGAGTTAGAGCTAATTTTCAGTCCATTGTTTGCGCTATCATGGATCAAGTTCGCTCTATTTTGCTTGTCCATAATCTGAAGGTTCGCGATGAGGTGGAAAAGGAATTTTTCAGGCTGGTTTTTGGAGTAAAACTTAGTCAAATAGTTCGACCTAGGGTTTGGAAAGTAGCTTGGATACCTCCGACAGCAAATTCTTATGTTCTGAATATGAATGGCTCGTCTGGTGTTAATAATGCTGGTTATGGTTTCGTAATCAGGGGGGAAGGCGGTATTTTCTTGTATGGAGAAGGCAGTTATTTGGGAGAAGGAGATAGCCTTAAAGCTGAAATTTTGGGGCATTGTTTGGTCTAAGGAAATGTCATTTCCTGGGACTTGCAAATGTGACCCGTCAAATAGACAACAAAGTTTTAGCTGATATTTTGAAGTCGGGGAAAGGGCTCTTGTGGAGGTACTATTCTATTTTGCAGGAAATGATTTTCATCATTCAGAAGAATAATTTTCAAATTTTTGCATATCAACAGGGAGGCTAATTCCGTTGCGGATAGATTGGCGAAGTATGCATCTAATGGTTCCTCCAATATGTATTCTAGTTTAGAGTCTTTACCACAGGTTGTAAAAAGATTATTGATGCTAGATCAGTCATCCTTTCTTTATATTAGAACTCTCTTTGCTTGATGTATAGTAGGTAAGCTTTATGCACTGCCTGACTTTTTTTTTGGGAGGAATTTTGATAAAATACAGGTAGGGATGAAGCTAGGGAACTATATAGTATATGTGTCCATCCATGGGTAGACCCCCCTTGGGTGCATTACGCTATATGGCACTGGCTAGTTCATAAATTTACCTCTTGGATAGACCCCTTGAGTTTTTATGAATTAGTTGGGACCTGAATGTCATTCTAACCTTTCTTTTGGAAAAAAAAAAAAGTTTGTGTAATACAAAAGCATAAACATTTTTCTCTCACATTTTCACAAGGTAAAGAGAAATTCCTTACAAGATATACACAACTTGTAAATCGAGGATTTTCTTGTGTAGTTTTTCGGTTTATATTTTTTGGTTTTTTTACAAAATGTAATTGTATGTAAATCCCAAACGAGTACTACCATATTCATACTTGTAGTAATTTTTTATTTTTTAAAAATAAAATGTTTAAGCCTAGAGAAGGGGGCAAGGAAACGGGCATACCGCCCAAGAAACCAGCTGGAACTAGCCCAGAAAATTCATAGGTACCAGAACTTTGGATGTGCCCGTGGGACTTTAAAAATAAAATGTGATTGTACAGTATGTAAATCCGAAAGTACTACTACCATATTCATATTTGTAGTAACTTTTCCTCCTTTTTTTCAAGTGTTAATTTTTTTTTCCCGTGTCTTTTTTCCTCGTAAACAGCCCGCTCATCACGAAAATCCACTGAGCCCAGCCCAAATACAGCTATTTTTTTTTCCCTCCAAAGTGAGTTTTCATTTTCCCCTCCTCTTTCATTTCCTTTTCTTTTTTCTTTTTATTTTTCTTTTCCTCTTTCTATTTTCAGTCCTTTTCATTTCCTAGTACACTTGAAAACCTTTTGAGCTACCATCACAGAGAAAGGTACTTTTGGAACCTTAGGAGGCTGGAGAAATGGCTAACAGAAGAAGTTTTCGTCTCAGAAGAAATGGAGATGAAAACAAAGAGGAATCTGGGACTATGGTGGGTGGTAGAGGGGGAAAAAGGCAGAAGAACGGGTCATCATCAGAAGAAGAAGCAGGGTTTGGTGGAGACTATGAAGAGAAAAGGGCCCAAAGGATGAAGGAGAATATGGAAAGATTGAAGGAACTGGGAATTTCGGACCTTTCCAAACAACTCAAACCAGAGAAAGTTCCTCTTCCAAAGAAAAGGGCTGCTCCTTTATCTAAGTTTCTTGATCTTAATGATCCTCCTAGGCGTTCTTCGAGGTAAAGCTTCGATTTTTAGGCTCCCCCACCCCTCCAATAGTCTTGTTCCGCCATGAATTATGATTAGAAAAGACCCCCATTCATTTTCCCCTTGTTCTTAAGATTTCCCATTTTTGCACAGCATGGGGGTTTTGTTGAATTTTAATGAATTCTTGTTTCTGATTATTGCTTTTGTTTCTTGTGGGTGAAAATTCCTGTTGTATTTGACTGTGTATGGTAATCCTTTCGCATTCGACTTGGCCCTGTTGATTTTTTAAAATTTCGAAGGGGCCCGGGTAATTGATCTTGTGTGATTTTGCTGAAATTACGCAGAAAGGAGTAGAGGATTCTACAATCTCCCCTATTTTTTCTGTACTTCTAAAGTCCATGGATTTCTTTTTCTTTCGAACAGAGAAGGATCAATCTTTGCCCTCTTGTTTTCACTCAGGAAAATTGATGGAGATTGTACTCGCAAATATGTTTTTATATAAATGTACTGATTTTACTTTGCTGAAATGCAAGAAGTGAATTAGAAGTGAACTGAGTGTTAGGATTTATGTCGGATATTTGGAGGTTAATATCATTTCAAATGCCTTTTATTTGTTGGTTCTTATTTGTGTTCAGCAATTTAGTTCCGAGTCTTGTGAATTCTTTGGGATGGTGGTCATTTCAATATCTACATTTGTTCAGGTTGATGATCAAAGATCCCATTAATTACTCCGAGAGAAAGCCTCCTAAGGAGGAGAATGTGAAGAAGAACGTGGTGATATCTATAAAAGAGGGAGCAAAGCCTGAAGTTTACACAGAAGAGCATGACAAGCTCTTGGGTGATTGTAAAACTGATTGGACTTTAGGTGTTGATGGCTATGATGGAGAGGGCGGACGCATATATGATCCATATCTGGGCAAGAGTTGTCACCAATGCAGGTATTAAATGTGACTGTTTTGTTCTTCTCTAACAATTTATTAACTTTTATCTTTGTGTAAATGCATAAGCATTAGTTTTTTGGTCTTGCAGATATCCATAACCATGTATTATTACACAAGTCTACCTATAACCGAGTAGCTGAAATTCTCGAGATTATCTTAGTTGTCAAACTTAGTGTTTTCAGCTTTTTTTCCGTTTGATGCTAGAAAGGTTGATGATTAAGACTATCAATATAAAAGTGACAGCTTGTTCAGGGGAAAGGTTTTTATGAGTTGAATAGAATTTTTTTGTGTTTTAACTTCTTCTAACTATTTCCAGACTTAGAATTGTATACAGTTTATAATGGTTATTTTTTGTCTTATTTCAAATGCTTCTGCATCTGCTCATTTCATCAAGCTCACATGGATAGTCATATTTCTGCAGACAGAAAACTCTAGGTCATCGCACCCGATGCAGCAACTGCAATTTGGTTTCAGGACAGTTTTGTGGAGAATGCTTGTACACAAGGTGGTAAATTAAACAACTGTCTCCCTTTCCCTGTTCTCCACTAAATAGGTTAATTCTCTTCTCACTAAGCAAGAAGTAAAAATGATGCTCAGTTTTACATCTGCAAGTCTTCCCTTCTGCATGGTGAAGCTGTTCCTGACAGCTGCTGCAATGCTAATTCTTTTACATGTGGTGTTATACTTTCATTCACACACTCAAGTTAGCTGCAATAAAGGGTGTCGAACGAAATGATTACATCTGTTAAGAGTTGCATTTGCTTGTGATTCCTCAGGCAGGTTTTAGTGCCATTTCTTCAATCCATGTTAAAGAATAGAGCAAACATAGGAAGAAAAAAAGAGAGAAAAGGATTGAATCTTTCTGATCTAGGTCTTAGGCTGCCTAGATCATTGTATTTTGAAAGACAATGTGAGCTAATTATTCCCATGGATCTATGATCATTGAGAAGTAAATTCAACATCCATCAAGAAGTAATTTTCATATCTATCCAAACCTTTGAATGTGGTAGGCTATACATTTCTGAAGAATGGGCCAAAGTAGTTATCCATCTTATGGCAACTCCCATCTCTTACTTTGTTACTATGCAGATATGGGGAGAATGTTATCGAAGTAAGTGAGAATCCTGAATGGATCTGTCCTGTTTGCCGAGGAATATGTAATTGTAGTCGCTGCAGGAGGAAGAAAGGATGGGAACCTACTGGATTAATCTATGAAAAGGTTCACCAGCTTAGCTACTTACTATTGTTGCCTTATTCGATATTTTGATGGACTGTCATCTGGCCAGCTGATATTCTAAACCCTACAGATTGTGATCTAACTTCCCATTTTCTCAATCTTCAGGTGAAGAGTCTTGGTTTCAAGTCTGTGGCACATTATCTTATTCAGACCTTTCGATCTGGACCAAAAACTGAGGAGCCAATCAACAAAAGCGCAGATCATGTAAGTGTTTCATTGTCCCATGCAGATGAAGAAGATGATCCTGTGCATAGCAGTTCCAGTGTCTCTTCGTGAATTGGGAGAACAGTCGAAGGCATCTTCACGGCGACTGCAAAACAGTTGGATAGTACTAACAAATATAATGCAGTAGTAGTGGTGGGGGTTTATGGTGAATGAAGTGACTTTTGAGGATATGCTTTAGGAGCAATGAATGTTGCATGAAAGGGAAATGGTTAATATTATAGATTTTTGTAAAAGCCATTTATTTTGCTGACCAACTAGCTTCAGGTGAGTTACTCAAAACATGCGATGTGGACTATATTTGGCTTTTAAGTTACTTTATCGTACCGTCTCAGATGACCAACATTATTATTATTTAATGTGCTCTAAGCATGAATTAGGACCAAAATTCCTTGGAAGTTCTTCCAGTATGCGAAATGCAAGTTATATCCAAAAATAAAATAATTGTTGATCCATCCACTTCTGCAATTGGTTGTTTATTATTATTATTATTATTTTTTTCTTGGAAAAAAAAAAAACAGACATAAGACAAGGAATCCAATGTTTTACTATGAGTTTGAATGGAAAAATTGGCGTTCATACCCAAAGTTTTGGGTCTATCGGCAATTCTACCTTATTGATTTTCGGTTAGTCAATTTTGTCCTTATTGTTTAAAATTTTTGTCAATTTCGCCTAATTGGCTCAATTTCCGTTAAACTTAACGGATTTCCGTTAGTTTTTAACCAAAAACATCCCGATAGTTTCAGAAAAATTATAAAAATAACTCTAAAAATATATAAAAATAACAAAATATTCCATTTTTATTCATTTTTCCCTATTTTATTTTATTTCTCTTTGTTACTTTCATAACAATCAAAATATAATATATGATCTTTAAGAAAATAATAATTTATTTTCAAATTTTATTTTTCATGTGCAACACATGTTATTTGGATTGAGAGTAATTTTATCATTTTAAATTTTTAAAATTTTAATTTCTTTTCTTTTATTCGTCTTTTTTTTTAGATTATTTTTTTTAATATTTCCCGACTTGTATATATTGGTACTAGAATAATTATTAAATTTTAATAATTAATTCACCGTTTCATTTCATAGATTATAAAAGCTTTAACATAAAGAAAATAAGGAAGAAAAATTTAAGTTGAAATAAACCTGAAAATAATAGTTCCTCTTTAGAAAAAAACAAAAAAACCTTAAAAAAAACTGCAAAAAAAAAGTCTTTTCTCCTTAACTTTCTCTATTTCATAGGCAAGTCATGAAACATAAATTTTACTTGATCTAGCCTAAAATGATTATTTTGTTCTTTGTAATAAAAATAATACAAGTCATGTAGTATAATTTAATAATTATTTTGCTAAAAAATACATGTATTTATCTTTTTCATGAAATTATAATTGCTTATGTAGTTTAACAACCACCAATCGGCCAAAAATAAAATTTTATTAAAAAAGAATAAAAATAATGTTAACTAAATTTACAGAAATGCATCGTTGTAGACTACGTAAGTTAGTACCTTTTCATGTTTCAAATGATTGCCTAATTTTTATATTATTTTTATTACAACGAACTAAATAATTATTTTAGGCTAGATCAAGTAAAATTTATATTTCGTAACTCACCTATAAATTAGAGGAAGTCAAGGAGGAAAGACTTCTGTTTGCAGATTTTTTTTTAAAGATTTTTTTGATCTTTGTTTAGAATGATAAACTATTAATATTCATGTTTATTTCAACTTGATTTTTTTTTCCTCATTTTCTTTATGTTAATTTTTTTATGATCTATGAATTAAAAGGTAAATTAATTATTAAAATTTAATAATTATACTAGTATCAATATATACAAGTCAGGAAATATAAGAAAAATAATCTTAAAAAAATCTAAAAAAATAAAAATAAAATTTTTTAAAAATTTAGAATGAAAAAATTACCCCTCAACTCAAATCACATGTGTTGTAAATGAAAAATAGATTTTGAAAATAAATAATTATTTTTTTAAAGATCATATAGTATATTCTGATATATGAAAAGTAATAAAGACAAATAAAATGAAATAGAAAAAAAATGAATAAAAGGGACTATTTTGTCATTATTATATTTTTTTAGGGTTATTTTTATAATTTATTAAAACTATCAGGATATTTTTGGTTAAAAACTAACGAAAATCCGTTAAGTTTAAAGGAAATTAAGTTAATTGGGTAGAATTGACAAAAATTTTAAACAGTAAGGACAAAATTAGCTAACCAGAAATCAATAAAGTAGAATTGACGATGAGCCCAAAGTTTTGGGTATGAACATCAATTTTTCCAAATTTGAATAGCAGTTCTTTTTTTTTTTTTTTTTTTTTTGAATAAGAGCGAAATTTCATTAATTTGCTGGGAAAGCGCCCAACACACAATGAGGTACAAACTCGGGAATGTTATCCCAAAATTTTTCAAAGTCTTTTTTAGACTTTGCAAATTGTGCTAAACAATGGGGAACCACATTAAATTTACGGCTAATCCACTTGCAGTCAAATTGGACATGATCTTGAAAATGACCTTTAATGTCCGCCAGTATTAAACCCCAGTCAGACAGGTCAGTTTCATCGGATTGTAATCGATTTATAATCACTGACGAGTCTCCGGCCAGAGTGAGTTGCTGGATTCCTGTTGCAGCTGCTAACCTGATAGACTCCCGTGCGGCTAAGCTTTCGATTACACATGGGGTGAACAACCCTTCATATGATTTAGCATAGTATCCGACTAATCCTGATGAAGAGTTCCAAATTAGGATACCAATCGCGGAAGTATTCAGGTCTCGGTTTGTGGCTCCATCAAAGAATATGGTAGTTCCATTCATGAAATCCAGGGAGCTTGCTGGCGTATTTGTCGTCGGTGGAGTTAGGAAGTGATGTAGCTGTGCTTCTTTCTATGATTCTAGCAGGGAGATGCCCATATTGAGGATTGATTTAGACTGGAGCGTGTGATTCTCAAAAACCAGAGTGTTTCTTGCAGACCAAATGCTATAGCAGATGGATGCAAACAAGGGCAGTTTCCTTGATGGAAGAGATTCAATTAAAGTGACTAAGAAAGACCTGGTGTCTGTAACAATAGGGTAGCTTATCTGTCCGCTTAAATCGCTGCTAGACCAGACTTCTTTTGAGGTTTTGCAAGTGAAGAAAACATGTTTCAGGTCTTCCTGTATAGTGCACCCTTTGCATCGTCCGTTGGTATCAATCCTCCTTTTAATCAGCATCTGCTGTGTTGTCAAGGAGTCAGTTACCATACACCATAAATGATGTTTTACTCTCGGAGCTATATTTATGTTCCACAGCTTCCTCCACGTTGAATTATCTCCATTTGTGTTCGACGAACCTGCAATCGAGCTGCTTTGGAATCCAGGATGGGACTGCAAAACTCTGTAGCAAGAAGACACTGTGAATTTGTCATGTGAGGTATAACATCTCCAAAAATCCTTTGTAGTAGATGAGCTCAAAGGAATATTTATGATCATGGTTATTTCATCAGGCCAGAATAGATGTTTTAACAGTCTAAGATTCCATTCTCTTGAGTTGTTGTCAATCAGTGAGCTCATCGTCGGCTTGCCTGCGAAAGGACTTTGCGGGCTCGAGAATTTCTAATCAGTGTCCTTACAGATTGTAGTATCCATTTTATTAAAGATAGTTAAATTAAAATGAAATTCTAATTAGGATATCAATTATAATCTACTAAATTTAGAAGAGCCCTGCACTTGTCTAGCATTAATTGAAAGTGGATACCTCACTTTATAAAGTTCAAAACAATGTAGTCATTACTTCCCAATAAAAAAATTAAGTCATTAGGGGGCAATAGTTAAATATAAAATCAATATTAAAATTCTTGTTTATTTATTTCGTTAATTCTATATCAATCATTTTCGTATAACTTTTCTTTCTCAAAAATGGTACAGATACAAAATTGTATTGATATGAAATATCATTTTTTTTTTCAGTATTACCCTTTTCTCAGTATAAAGAACGTGAAAATTTGGCGATGAAATGTAGATGATTGTAGACCTTAAAGCATGTATATTCCTTGCAAAATTACTCAAACTGTTTTTAAAAATTCATTAACATTATAAAATTATTTTTAACAAAATAGATTTTTTTTTCCCAAACAAATAGAGTATTTATCATCTACTTCCACTTTGTGATTGAAAAAAGTCAATTATTAAATTACTTTTCTGTGAAAGAGCAAGTAACATTCGAAAATTTAAACTACAATATTGTTCTGCTTTTGAACTACTGTTATACTAATTTAATACAGTGGTATCATTCCATTTAACAGGAAATATACCCCTCTAAGAAAAGGTCCAAATTAGTGAGAGAAAAAATATGTCTTCAAAATGGACAATTATTTTAGTAAAAAGATAATAATTACTCCGATCTTTAATAGAAGACACAATTAAATAATTTTCAATAATTAAAAAAATAGTTAAATATTTTTTAGTGAACTACCTACATTACCTTTGTTCAAAATATCCTTACATAAAAAAAAAAATCCCTACATTTCTATAAACTAATCAAATTAAACTTAACCGTTTATGGTTGAGTAAAGTAAGAAGTACACTATAAATGAATCCTTAACATCAAATGTTTTATAAATAAGACTATGGGAAATCTTTTTTTTCAAAAAAACTTAAAATAACAACATGAGGGGGTACTTCATTTATCCAAAAAAAAAAATAATCCATTTTATTTTCCAATAGTATTTTTATTCAAATAGAACAAATTATTTTCTTGGAGTAGAGGGGGAAAAAAATCACAATTTTTGTTTGGCTGGGAGAAATTACAAACGTTATTAATTGTGCCAGCCGGGGATATTAATGAGGGTTTCACTCAATAAGTTAAGTGTAGCTTTCATAAATTAAAGGCCAAAATGAAAGCACCAAAGAACATAAAGACAAACAATGCTTTTTTTTTTTTTTTTATTCAAAGACAACAATGCTTATTGCTATAAAACCCATCTCCGATTAATCCGGCTGTGGGTATGGCCGACTCTTCCCACGTTAATTTATTTTCTAATTCAACTGTTTTCCCTCTCAAAATTATTTTCGTTATTTATTCTACCGAAATTATAATAAATTAAAAAAATTGAAATAAAAGATATATACGTTATTATCTTAAGTTACTTTTGATTTCTAAAGTGTTGGGCCCAGTTCCCCTCAATTGGGCCCAACACAACTTGAACTAAAAAACCATTTATACTTTGATTTTGGGTTTTGACCGAGAGAAACAAAATCACTTGGGTTTTGGTTTTAGTTTTTTGCTCTATAAAAGTAAGGTTTTGACATAATTTTTAGGTGTGTTTTCCAGCCAAGAAGAGAAGAAAAGTTTGGACAGCCGTGCATTGTTTTTGTACGAGAGAAAAAAGACAGAAAACTAGGGTTTAGTTTTCGGTTTAACTCTCTTTTGGTTAGATCCTTCCAGTCCTACTCTGTGATAGGTGTTTTAGAAGAGTATTGTTGTAATCCATCTTTGAGTGAAGTCCTGTATATCCACCGGTTAGTGAAGACTACAGCTGATCACTGTGTGTTATCCTTTGCGATGAAAGATTTGGGTCTGGCTAGACAGATCCTTGGGATGAAGATTTCTCATGACAGACAGAATGGGAAGCTTTGGGTATCTCAAGAGAAGTATATCGAGAAGGTTCTTGATAGATTTAACATGAGCAGTGCTAAGGAAGTCTCGACTCCACTTGCACGGCATTTTAAGCTAAGCAAAACGCAGTATCCTGAAAGTGAGAAAGATAAGGAAGAGATGAAAAAGGTTCCTTATGCTTCGGCAGTTGGCAGCCTGATGTATGCGATGGTTTGCACAAGGCCAGACATAGCTCATGCAATTGGTGTTGTTAGTCAGTTTC
The DNA here is from genome assembly GCA_949775105.1 of Oldenlandia corymbosa var. corymbosa. Classification (NCBI taxonomy): domain Eukaryota; kingdom Viridiplantae; phylum Streptophyta; class Magnoliopsida; order Gentianales; family Rubiaceae; genus Oldenlandia; species Oldenlandia corymbosa. Next base: position 8,751,940 of record OX459123.1, read on the forward strand.
TCTCCAATCCTGGAAAGGAGCATTGGAATGCTGTGAAATGGATTCTCAGGTATCTTAGGGGTACTTCCAGATTGAGTCTTTGCTTTAGCAATGGGAAGACCATGTTGGATGAATATACAGATGCTGACATGGCGGGTGACCTTGATGGTCGGAAGTCTACTTCTGGTTATTTAGTTGATGACTTATGGAGGGGGAGCAGTTTCATGGCAAAGTAGGTTGCAGAAATGTGTTGCTTTGTCTACTACAGAGGCAGAGTTTATCGCAGCTACTGAATCTTGTAAGGAAGCACTTTGGTTTCTGAAGTTTCTACAAGAGCTTAGCATGAAGCAAGAGAGGTATGTGATAGCCAGAGCGCTATTCACTTAGCTAAGAATTCCACATTTCATTCGCGGTCAAAACATATTGATGTTAGGTATCATTGGATTCGGGATGTACTAGAGTCCAAGGCGTTGTTTCTTGAGAAGATCCATACGGATGACAACGGTGCTGATATGTTGACGAAGACTGTGAGTAGAGACAAGCTCCTGTTTTGCAGACAGGAAGCGGGTTTGGTTTTACCCCCCAATTAAGGTGAAGGGGGAGATTGTTGGGCCCGGTTCCCCTCAATTGGGCCCAATACAACTTGAACCAAAAAACCATTTATACTTTGGTTTTGGGTTTTGACCGAGAGAAACAAAACCACTTGGGTTTTGGTTTTGGTTTTTTGCTCTATAAAAGCAAGACTTTTGGCATAATTTTTAGGTGTATTTTCCAGCCAAGAAGAGAAGAAAAGTTTGGACAGTCGTGCATTGTTTTTGTACGAGAGAAAAAGAAAGAAAGCTAGGGTTTAGTTTCGGTTTAACTCTCTTTTGGTTAGATCCTTCCAGTCCTACTCTGTAATAGGTGTTTTGGAAGAGTATTGTTGTAATCTATCTTTGAGTGAAGTCCTGTATATCCACCGGTTAGTGAAGACTGTTTTTCTATTATTGTGATAGTGGAGCTTTGACTGTTGTTACAGTCCCGTGGTTTTTCCCGATGTGGGTTTTCACGTAAATTCGTGTGCCTCCTTTACTTTATCAGTTCTTGAATTAGTTGCTTGTTTGGTTGATTGTCCTATTTTATTGGTAGTAGGAAAATAGATTTTCTTGAGGTTCGCTTCTGTGGTTTGTTGTGTTTATACACTTTCCGCCACAACATAAAGTTTTTCCGTACAAAAACTTTGAAATTCTTAGTTCTAACATACCCTACGACGTACACAATAAAGTTTTTCGTTCGACTCTTATAAATATCTTTCATAATGAAAAGATTACACACATACCTGATTTCGATACATTCTAGCAAATAATATGTTTCTTATTACTTGACGCCTTTACCCATTAATTTATGGAAAAACAGATTTGAATTTGGAATTTACTTTGCTTTCTCTTTTTCCCCCCTTTCAAAAGCAACTTTGAATTCACTTTGACAACGAACAAATTTTTCATTTCTGTAGGGCCAGAAATATCCACCCAACTTTCCATGATCACTTTGTACCACGTCTTCAAAGTTGGACTTAAGAGTTTGAAAAAAAAGCCACTACTTTCGAGTTTCAACAGAATAGAATTAAAAGGTCTCATCAGAAATGTAACCGTTTGAACACATTATTTCATGTTTCCAAAATTGAAAAAATATATAGCTATAACAAATATTACATCCGTTTCATATTAATAATCTATTTCATTCATAAAAAATAATTCAAGAATATTGAATATTATTATATAAGTTAATGAAATGGAGGACACACAAATTCTAGTTGGTAATTGGTCCTATATAATTATCTCACCTCGAGGACAGAATTATAATTTGGAAATGATGCAAGGAAATAGTATAAAATATCTTTCTAAAATTTTTATTTTAATGGATAGCCCCGCCTTAATGCCCAAAAATCATAATAAATTAGCATTCTCTTTGTTCTAAAATGATTGTTTAGTTAGGATTTTCATTTTAATACAATCATTTAGCCACAAATATAGTATTCTTTTATTTATTTATTTTTGGGTAATAAAGACTTTAAAAAGGAGGCTGCGAAAATGTGACTTGTGTTATACCCTCTCACCCTACTCTATATATATGTATGATGATTGATTAGCAAGCTCCAATTTTCTCATACCTCATAACTTGTTACTATAAGCTCTTCTTTCATACACATACTAAGAGAAGGGATGCTTAGAGAAGACTTCACCTTCCCAATAATCACCACCACCTCCACCACCAACAACAAAGTTACATATTTGGCAGAAGTGGCACCATCTCTGTGGAGAATTTCATCTCTTGAAGTTCATCCAAACTCATATCATCTTCAAGTTGAGGTCATCAATGGAAGAAAAGGGTTCTCCACCGCAAGATTTTCTGAAATGGCTGTGGATGCAAATTATCAAGAGGACAAGATGGACATGCTGTGGGAAGACTTCAATGATGATGAGATGGAGGAGGCATTGACAAGTAATGTCTCTTTGAATTTAGAGACTCATAATAATCATCATCAAGAATGTTGCAATGAAGAGGATCATGCAAGAGAGATTCTTTATCAACCAGATTTGAAGATGTCGAATGAGCAGACTAGGACCACTTGTAGTAGTAATGCTCTTATGGTTTCACAAAAGAGGAATAAAATGATTTTGCTCTTTAAGGTTTTGATGAAGAAGCTCTTGTTGCTACACAACATGGGAAGCTTCAAAAAACATAGATCTTGAATCTGGCATGACACCACCTTGTAAGCCTTCTTCTTCTTTTTATCTTCGCCCTTTTTTGTACCTTGGGAATTTTTGAGTGGTGAAATCTGGAGGCTTTTTTCTTTTTCTTTCTTTTTTTTTTTTTTTGTGTAATCTCCCCACACAGTCAAAAGGATGTGAGTCTTACAATTACATGAAATAATTACAATGTTTATGGTACCGCCCTCTATCCCAATATAGCTAATTTTGACAGCTAAACTTTCAAATTGAATTTACGGGGATTTGTGTCATCCAAAAATTATGATAAAATTAACAAATTAATGTTATTTATATTCCACCTGTTTCCTAGCATGAGTTGTTCAATTACCAAGATTCGTGCTTTAGAATTTGACAGTTGAAAAAGGGACAGATGAAATAGAAAATTATCTTAAAAAAAACAAGTTCGAATTGGCGAATGGCAGAATGCTGCGCGCTTAAGGAACAATCTCCATTTTGGTCCATTATTGATCCTTTCTAATCTGTAACTTAGTATGGGGTATTGGAAAGAGGAATCTATGATTATAATGTTTTTGAATTCAAAAATTTTCTAAAAAGAGAAAAAGAAAGCAACTTTTGTATTCCATAATGACACGACACACGGCAAAAGTTACAGAAAAGTGAAAGGTAACATAACATTACCAAGTTTTGGTTCATTTTGTATCACTAGTAATGTAACCGAAACCTTAAAAATAAGTTTAGCAAACTAGCAATGACATTTTAAGCCAAATCTGACAAATTATATATCCAGATTGATCCAGCTGGAAACAATGATCATGTTTGCAAGAGTCAAAATCACCCTGTACAAAAATAGGAATGATGCACAATATGTAACTCCGTTTACTTGCACTTTCCTCAGTATGCAGTTTGACTTGCATTTAACACTGGGACAAGGTGACAATCGCTTCTGTTAAATAGCAATTGAACTTGCCCGTCATTGTGCAAGAATCAAGAGCCGTTGCCTATGTCATTGTTTTCAACTTGCCTGTCGGGCTCCTCAAAGTTTGCAGAGGAAAAAGCATTACTGTTGGTATGAGCAAAACTCCAGACAGAAACGCAATTTTCATCATCTATGGCAGAAAAGGATGGTGATGAACATAGGACTGAAGCATAATAGTAGTATTTGTTTTGAAAAAGAAAACTACTAGTCTTTGTTTTGGAAAAAAAAAAAACTACCAATCAACAATTACTTCATAGCTCAACTTTGATTGTCATTTGATTAGGCTTATATACCAGTTCAAAGAATAAATGATACCAAGTGCAATACTCTTTGTTTCCTATTTGTACTTCAGTGTATACACTCAGGCAAGTGGCAACGATCATAAACACAAACTTCAGTATAGTTGTATGTATGTTAACTTATAAATGGTATTTTGAAAATGGATTTATGAGATTTACCTCTAAGGGAGACATCATCATTAGAATCATCAACCTCTCCATATCTTCGATGCCCAGAAGATGAAGCAGCCATCGGGAAAAAGGGATGAAAAGAGAAGCTATTGACAGTGTCTGCAGGAGAAAAATAATTGAACAAAAATTAAAGAAAATTCCAATATAAACCAGAGACCGGAAGGGGGAGGGTTAGGAGGTAAGTGGGGAGGTGCTGAGAACTCAATAGAAGCAAACCTGCCAACATGGGGGCAAAAAAGAGAAAAGTTAACGGAAAGAAATAAACAAATTTTTAGCGGATGGTGGTAGTACCAGATGCCGCTTGAAAACTTGATACCCACTGCCCATTCTGTAAATTATAAACATGAACCAAGCCATCCTAGGAGAGTGATCACAAGAAACACGGTTAATCCACTACAAAAACAAAAGTCACTTCGATAAGCAGTTGTAGAGTTGGAATTATACCTGACCACCAGTAGCAAGATGTTGGCCTATAGGATCAATATCAAAAAATATCCGCTGATTGGTGGTTTCAGTAGATCTATAAAGCCTAATTACAGTGGTAGGGTTAGATACAAAGAAAGTGAGCTTCTTACAAGATGACCGTAGAATAAGTGAAACACTATCAATATTTCTGCATGAGGTTCACATGCATGAATAGAGAGAGACTATGGATGCTACAAAACTAATGTCCTTCCTAGTCCACAAATTCCCCAAAAAAAATTTTGCTCCACAGGCAACTGGAAAATCCATGTCAACTACTCAAGTGTGCATATTGGCACAGACTCCCTTGTCAATAGTGCCTCTTACCCAAGAGGATGGTCTTTTACATGTGTGTCAGTGTCCAACACAGGTAATAAACACAAATACAAAAATACAGCCACAGAAGACGAGTCAATAACAAAACATTAGTTACTCAACAAGTTAAAGGGCAGGAGATAATAAATTATGCACAATTTAAGCTCATGGCTACGCACATAACAAAAACATCAAAACACTCTAATAAGATCAATGTTTCCATATTAAGAAACCATCCAGGCCGCTGCACATTGGAACTAATAAACTCGAACCAACTACTATCAATAAAAAGGCAGGTGACAAATATCCAAACTTAGTTTTCCTAAAGCAAATAAAAGAAAAAGGTGGTACATGCTTCAGCTAACATAAAGAAAGAGAATCACTTATGGTTTCAACTTGTGACCCCCAATTTGAATCTCATTTTTCGGTTTTGATATTATTGGTCCCTCATCTTAAAGATCTCATCACTTTTTGACCCCAATCAAAAATCAAATGCACGAGTTAGCTGTACCTTTAATTTGTTAATTATCCAGGTCAAATGATATTCAAAATAGTTAAAAATAATACTTCATTTAGCAAAGAACTATGTTAGTTTCATTTTACTGACAAATTTGTGCATTTAACTGAGGCTAAAAGGATGAGTGCCAAAGATGAGGAACTGAAAATTAGGGAACCAAGACACATCACTAACAAGGTAAATGCCTGCTAGGGTGATACACACAAAGTACATACAAAATTAGATTGAAAATAGAGCGATACATCAACGAAAACAGTGAACATGTTTGGCAGGAAAAAGAGGAAAAAAAAGAAAATCTCCGAACGAGACAGTCTCTAAAAATGAGGGTTCAAATAATAACTGCACCCAGTTTATACAACCTTTCACCAGCAATGCACAGTAAGAAAAGAAAACATACGGAGAACTTGAGAACTACAGAGCAGAATTTTTGGGATTTTTTAGGAAACAGTAAGACTTACTTGTACACAATTTCCACAGTCTTGCGAATATCCCAGCAGAGGACATAAGGATCCTAGCATGGCAGATAAAATACCAAATTGTTAACTTAACGGTACATATATTTTAAAAGCAATAAAAAATGCCAAACACAAACAGAAATGGGATCAAACTTTCACAATATAGGGAAACTAATATTAGCTAAATATGGAGCTTTCAGTTTTGAGCAGAAATTGCCACACTACCCCCTACAATGCAATAAAGACTCTGCTGTTGTCTTCAGTGAAATGATGAGAACACAAAAAAAAAAAATATTTACAATAGTTACCATACCTTTCGGCCCCCTGTGTACAAGTAATTACCATCTTTTGAGAATTGGACCTGCCAATGAACATTGCACTGTGATCGACCTTAAAATTTTTTACAAAAGTTCTTCTAGTGTAGCATAAAACCAACTTACATGTGTGACCCCACCTTCTTGGCCGTGCAATACATATAACAGTTCCATGTTATCTTCTCTATATATTGCGGTAGTTTGGTCATACGAACCAGTAGCCAGCAACCCTGAATCACTTGGAGAAAAAGCAATGGAGGATATTATACCTGAAATAAAAAGGAAGTAGCTCATGTCAACTTCCCAGGAGCGACAAATCATGGATTCATGCATTTGAAAATGAATATAGATTTCTTGCAAATTGGTAAATCACCCTCTGTAAATCAGAAAGATTGTGCTCAGGAAAAGATGACAAGACAAATGAAGTTTGTTCTTCTGATGGGTAATATCTGATTACAGAATCCAATAAAGTTTTGTTATCACTAAGTTCACACATGTAAAAGCAATAGTTACTGTATTTTCAACACACAATCTGAATACTTCTGGCAGTAGGATCCAATACAATAAGAACTGCTGTCACTCTCGAAAAAAAATAAAAACAGCAAAGTCATTCAATTTAAAGTTTTCCAACTTTTGGAAGAAAAGTCTGATAAGACCTACAGGAAAATGAATTCAACTTGCACATAAACAGAAAAGTCCATGTATGATTGCTGATAGCATATTGAACAAAAGGTACTTTTAGAGAGGAATGATACGTAACAAAGGTCCATAAGGATTCAGATATGAAACTGAAGAAAAGACCGAAAAAAACTCAGACACCAATGAATGAAATAGTCGAGGCTACCAATGGCAAACTAGTCTTAAGTCAAGCGCAAAACGTGGGAAATAGGGCTTCAGGAATTCACAATTTAAGCAAAGAGAAAACTGAATCCATGTACTTCAATTATGCGACTAGTGAAAGAATTTAAGGTGAGTTTGAAATAATGATGCGACTACCTGATTGTCCTTCTTTATTCGCTTGAAGAGTTGAAATTTGTTTGAAATCTCTTCCAGGCCGATGAACATCAAATATTCTAAGAGACTTGTTGTATCCAGCGATTACTCTGAGAAAAAATTTTCAATTACATGACTGAGTACTCAATCATATTGACCGCCATGCTACAATGCCTCAATAACGTAACAAGTTACAATAAAGGAGCATGGCAGGAAAAGGGAAAGAATCAGACACTAATGCATGGGTCAGTAAGCAGTTTAGTCAGATGGATATTAATTTCTCGACAAAAACGCATCAATGCAGCCATCCTTTTTTCAGTATATAGAACTCTAGTGAGCAGGATTAGCTGGCCTTTACTTCTTAGTAATTATGACTTTTCTCATCAGACAATAAACTACAGAAAATACCTCTGACCTTGACTAAGACATTTGATTCAATCTGAGGCTAATATTTAACTGTGCAAAATACTACATCCCTATTACGCTAGATTTAAAACTTCAAACACTGGAGTGGCAGGACATTCTCGATAAGCAGCAGTGTGCAAGCAAAAGCAAACTATGAGCAGAAACATGATAAAGGTGAAAACGCTTTAATCGGTATTGCAACTAAAAATGGGGGAAAAAAATGGATCACTAATTTAAACTATGTGGTGTTGTAAATAAACACTGTTTCACATCTCTCTGCCGAGGTTTAACAAAAATGATTCTTACTTAGTTCCAGCTGGGTTGAAAGAAACTGAGAAAGCAGCAGTGATCTCATCCATGGCATCATATGCACGGTATGTACAACGTAGCTGTGATTTCCAATTAAGATTAATTAGGCAGCATGTCTTCTTCATAATTGAAAAACAAACAAATATAAAATGCCACTACCTAAAGTTAGGTGACCACGCAGAGCCATGAGGTTGGCTCTAGGTATAATGTGAATGAGATGGCTATAAAGTGCTATCAAATTCATTCTTGAAACAGAGGGTATAATTGTACCTGTCCTGTATTAGCATCCCAAAGATGAATTGGATGATCCCGTGTAGTAGTAGCAAATACACATGTATCAGGACCTAAAACAAACACCAAATAATAGTATCAAAGAAACAGTTGTCAAATTATGAACAAGGATTAAAATGGAACATATCAGGCGAGGATATACATACTAGAAATAGACATATATGGGTACCAGCAATAATCATAGACAGATTCTCCTTCGCTAACGACTAGGTTTGCATTGTATGAATCTGCAATCAGTCAATTTTTCAGCGAACGCAGTTGTAGCCCAACAAAGTACTAAAATCAAAATTGTATAATTAATTGGAATATTTTGCCAAAGGATAAGAGAACTTTTACTTAAAGATATTAGGGAAATTGTTAGACGAGGACTGTACTTTATACCATAATCAATGAAAAGAAACATGACATACCAGCACTGGAAGCAGAACAAGAATCAGCATCGGTACCACTTTCATCATATTGCCTAGAATAACCATGAATACAATTGTCAAAACAGACAATCCAATCATTCATTGGACTAACAATGAATCCTTTAACCAGAAGTTGGTTTATATTTTGAAAAAATTCATTGCATAGATGCTTGGTTCATAAAATGGGAGTCAAAACTATCAATGCATCTTTCTGTTATCAATACCTAAAGAATATTGTTACATCGGAATATCATTTTTGACATTTTGACAAAAAGGAAAAAAATCCTACAGTGCCAACTCCTACTCATAATTTCAGTTTCTATCCAAACCAACCAAACACAATCCAAGGAAGTGCCAGAAGATCACTGTGGCTCATCAATGCATCAAATGATTGGGAAAAAAAAAAAGAGCCAGTACATGGAAGAAGCTTACAAAGAAAACAATCGGAGTGTGTTATCGTCTGAACAGGTGAGAAAGCAAGAACCATCCGGGGACCTAGAAAACCACCATCAGTAAAATTAGTACATTCTGCTCCAAAAACTGTCCACATTTTAAATTCTTTTCAGAGAATATATCATACATATTTACAACAATGAGGATCAATATTCGCGCAAAATAATTGAAATCATACAAAACACGAATTAACTACCAGTTTCTCTATAAAAATCTACAACCCCTATGGATTTGCTAACAGGAGGAAAATAAAAAAAGCAACAAGGCACACATTTTTTCAGTTCTTCTCACTTTCACTTTTCCCATAGGACACAAAAGATTTTGGGAGATGGAAAAATGGTCCAATTTACCATTTCACAGCTTTAAGAAAATTGTTAGGGTTTGAAGCAGTGGCTCTGAACTGGTTGAAGAAATGGCATGTCCGGTAAGGAGGTACTCGAAGGTCAATTACTGGCCATGATAAAAGGTCTACCTCCAATGGTGTCTCCGTGACCTCCCCAATTTCGACTTCGCCACTCAGATGCTCGACGGACGGCAACTCCGCTTCAGCCATTGAAACTCAGGCGACCGTAACCGCCGAAAACCAAAAACGAAGCTCCCGAGTTGGAGAAGGTTTAAGACGGGAAAATTACTTAAATGGGGCTGATCTCAAATTTGTGGACACCTAGGGGATGGAAAATCCGGCGACCGTTTTCTGTAACCGCCAAAAATCCAAAACGAATGAGCTCCCGAGTTCGAGAAGGGTTTAAGACATGAAAATTACTTGAATAGTTCTGCCGAAAAATTTTTCTTTAATTTATTTCGAATAGCTATAGGAGAGTTTATTTTCAAAGTCACCACCTATACTACTTGAAGCCATATATTTTAAAATTGAATCATTTTATTCCTATAATTTTTTTAAATTAAATAATTTGACTAGAAAGAAAATAAAAAAAATTGAAAATTTTTTTTTTAAAAAAAGACCGACCGGACGGTCCACCCGTCCCGGGTTAACCGGGGACGGGCAAAGAACGCGTCTTCTCGTTCGCCCGAACGCGTTCATTGCGCGTCCTGGTTCAATGAACGCGTTCGGACGAACAAGAAGACGCGTTTTTTGCACGTCCCTGGTTAATCCGGAACGAGTGGATTACTCTGCAGGTCCCGGTTCGGTCCGATATGGTGAACCGTACCTATCAGGCCATTTTTTTTAAATTTTTCATTTTTTATTTTTTTATAATTTTTTTGTAATTAAAAAATAGCAATATTTGTTATTTAAAAAATTTTAAAAATTAAAAAATATCAATCGGATTCATTGCTATTTTTTTAATTTTTAGATTTTTTGTTGTAATTAGTTAATCTAGTTTTTAGGTCATTAAATTTATTATTAATTTATTATTTGAGTTACATTAAGTATCACCAATGTTTGTAGAACAAAAAATAGTTAATCTATTTGCACATATTTGTCACAATCTTTGCAGTACAATTATATTTTTCATTATAAATGTATGATTATTATTTTAACTAAAAATTATCTTTAAAATAATGATTAAAGTAAAATTTATATTTTAATATCAATTCAAATAAATTAACTTAACAAATAATCTTAAATTTGTTTTCAAGTAAAAATTAATTACTTGTTTATTTTTAAGTAAATATAAAATCGAGAGTTTAAGCACTAAAGTATAAATATTGTTAATAATATTTAAAGTACGAGGTATTCAACATGTAACGATACTGCGAATAAACTAACATTAAAATAAAAATTAATAATTTGTCCGTTCTCACGTGAATCGGACCGAATGACTTGCCCGATTCGATCCGAGTGGCAGAGGCAAAAGGTGAATTCTTCAAAATTGGTGGCTTCAAGTACTAATTTGGGTAGCTGGAAAAATCTAACCCCTATACGTTTTAAAAAAAAAAAAAATCGAATATACAATTTTCGAAACATGGCTCTTTCGAAAACATAGTATTCAACAAAGGATGGAAAAATTGGCAATCACATCCTAAACTTTGCATGTGTCTTCAATCTTACGTTTTATATTTTCTGTCAGTCAATTTTGTATTTTATATTTCAAAGTTACGCCTACCGTGTGTGAAAATAAATAAATATTTCTTTAAAAATTATATAGTGTGTTTTTTATTATATAAAGTAGTGAAGATAAATTGAATAAAATATGAAAAAAAAGTAAAAAGGGATTGTTTTGAAAAATTTTTGAGCTATTAGGGAGTATTGAACTATTAGGGATTTTGTCATTAAATACCTTATTTTACTAATGAAATTCCGTTAAGTTTGAGAGACATTGGACTAATTGAACATAATTGGCCAAAATTTTAAACATAATAAAGGACAAATTAACTAGCTGAAAATCTATATTATAGAATTGACGACACGGTCAAAACTTAAGATAGGATTGCCAATTTTTTCAATAAAGGGTTGTTTCAATTCTTTTTATTTATAAAGCTTTTTTAAATGTTTTTATATTAATCTCAAACATAGTTTTAATTTATAGTATAAGGAAAATAGAAAATGGAATATGAAATTCCGGTTTACTAAAAGAGCCCATTCGGTCCATAGGAAAGGAAAGTATTTGAAGAATATAATTGCTCGGAATTTAATGATAAGGATAATAAAGTAAAATAAAACACTTTCTTTTGTTTGGGTGTTAAAAAGAATGTTGCCAGGAATATAATAGACATTCCCAATATAGTGTTTGGATGGTATATGAATTTTTCAGAATGTAATATCTAACCTATTAATTTGTCAAATTTACCCTTTCTTTATTATGGAAAGAATTTTTTTTTTTTTTCTGTTTTCACCTGTCACCCTCCCTCATATATATTAGTTATTTTCTGCATAAAAACGTCAAAAATTTCAAAAAAAAATTAACAAATTTTATAACATTATTATTCTTTTTATTAAACAAACATGATTATTCAATCATTTCAAAAAAAATAAAAATTCTTAACATAATTATTCAATCATTCAACCATTGTTTCTTAAGTAGAACAAGAAATGAATTTTCTAATGATAAATTCAAATGAAAAAATAAAAACAATTGTAATCAACTTAACTCCTGACTCATTAAACCAGAAGCTCAACCAGAAAAATCTCCTTCTCATCAGCGCCAAGAGTAAAAAAGTAGTCCAACAAATTTGGATCATGAACAAGTTTCATAGCAGCTCGTTATTTCTCTACTACCGTCAGCACATCCACTTTTTGCAGCTCCACATTCTGATTACCTCCTCCGACAAAATTTTCTGCCACTTTAAGCATTTGCTCATCAGATTTTTGCATTTGAGTTGTGAGGGCAATAGTCAAATGCTCTAAACTCAAAATTAAACCATCTGCACTTCTTCTTCTCTTACGTTCTGGATTTTTGGAAGTTCTGTCACCTCCAGGATTGGCTGCCAGTGTATTGGGGTCATCGTCACCGTCAGATTCCTCACCATCTTCTTGATCAACATTTTCCTCTCTAACTATTTCTTCAACCATATCTGCAGGAGCTTCTGCATTATTCCCATTAGCACTATCCTGACCCCATATAATTTCCAATTCATCATAATAAACAAAAGACTTATTTCTCATGAATGTGCATTCAGGATTAGCCTAGTGAAGGAAAAATTTCTGTTAGAATACAACATAAAAAAAATCATGCTTCTTAATTTTAAAGACCATAAAATAAAAATACACAATTAATGCTTACCCGCAAATAGCCATCCCATACATCTGCACTTGCTGTCACACATTTTCTTTGGTCATCCCAACCAAAACCACTTAGTTGTCCATTATTTCGAACTTCATAAATCATATAATACTGTTTCATCATTGTCTTGCAACGGGATTCAATATGTGGCTTCTCTTTCAAACCATGTTCAGGTAGTTTCTCTTGTAACATCCTCTCTAGTTCTTTCTGATATCCCTTTCTTAGCCCATTTCCATTTTCACCATTAAATCTTCCACCTCGCTTTAACTCAAGCATACATTCAATGAGTTTCGCATCCTCTTCAGCAGTCCACACATGGTTGGTACTTTTGCCTCGGCGAGACATATCTATCAATAACAAAAAAAGTAAGAACGAATGTAAAGAAAAATCACTCACAAAAAAAATAAATACTTGAATAAAAATATAAAATTAATGGAGAAATATTGTATAAATCATAAATGTGAAAAATAAAACTTAAAATTACCTTTCTGGCCATGAATAAATCATAATGCATACATAAAAAAAACGTGTTTTGACAATTTATTATTACTAAATGTACTTTAATTTTATAATAACTGGGAAAAAAGGTATTAAGAAATAAGTACGACTTCTAGCGATTATTTCTGTTTTGCCTCCATTGATTAAACATTTGATTGGCTAAATTTTGACTCCAGTTTGTCTATTCTTCTGTTGGTTCAACTGTTGAGATCAAATCACCATCAAATTCAAACTCTTCTTGACCATTAAACTCAAACTCATCACCTTCAAAAGGATTAATCGGCATATTTAACCTTATATGGTTTTGAAGAAGACAACATGCCATGATAATTCTACCTTGAGTCTTAATTGGATAAAAATTTGGGTGTCTAATAATCTCCCAACGCATTTTAAGCATTCCAAAACATCTCTCAATAATATTCCTAGCTGATGAATGCTTCATATTGAAAAACTCCTCTGGAGTATTTGGTTGATGTCCTGTTCTCCACTCACACAGATGATATCTTTGGCCTCTAAATGGCACAAGAAATCCCTTGCCATTAGTATATCCAGCATCAACAAGATAGTAATATCCTAGAAAGAAGGAAATTAATTTTAATAGTGTAAAAGTATATTAAAATAATTAAATAACTTTATGATTAATGTAAAAGTATATTAAAATAATAGTGTAAAAGTATATTAAAATAATTAAAGGAACCTATCAAATCACTTCTACTTACCATCATATATTGGCAATCCGTTTCTTTTACTTAAAGCATCTCTTAAAACTCTACCATCAGCAGCTGAACCTTCCCAACCGGGAAGAACGTAAATAAATTGCAAGTTTTGAGAACATACTCCTAAAACGTTTGTAGCGATATCGCCCTTCCTGTTACGGTATTGAGGTTTATCAATTTCAGCTACCTTGACTTCGACATAAGTACCATCAATAGCTCCTATACAATTCTGAAAAATCAACCATAATTAATTTTTTTATAATAATATTTTAGTAGTAATAAATAATTAAATAATTACAAATTCAAATTTAACTTAAACCATTTCCACTTGTCATCAGTGCAATCTTCAGGCACAGACATAGGAGTTGCTAATAATTGACTCTGTAGTCTAATCACCGCTTTTAAAACTTTGTTGAAAATTCTACTAATAGTTTCACCGGATCGCTGAAAATTCAATCCTATAGTACGATTTTTCTGGTCCCATGCGAGTATGTGCAAGAATATAGCTACTTGTTCATCTACAGTTGTATTTCTAGTATCTCGGAAGTCCTCTAGTTATACGAAGCATCATAACTAATTTTCTAAAGGTAAACCTGTCCATACGTGTTGCATTATGACACCTTATATCACTAGAATATATTACCCTGTGGATATAATGTGACCTATCGTACTCATCAACCGAATAAGGAGCTTTTAAATAGTATTTTTGATAATGGTGTATGACAATGATATATATATATATATCACATTTAGCATGATCCTTAATATGTTCATCCATTGCCGCCGCCTATAAATCATAAGATAGAGATATTTTCTCACGGAAGTTAAATCTAGCCTATCCATCTGAATGAATCACCTATTATGAAAATACTAATAATATTAAAAAGGCACAAAAAAATGAACGTAAGATTTACAAAACAAATGCCTAACCTGACTAGAAAATTATATTAACAAATTCAAAATTAGTGCCTAACATGTGCGTGTATATGAAACATCACATTTTGTACTTATTTTAAAGTCTTTAGGGATTAAACTAGACTCTTTAGCTAAGTTATCAGGCAACAAGATTTAAATTAACATATATGGATAATAGTAGAAAAACCACTGCCTCAATTTCCTAGTTGCTTTATAAAGCTTGAACTTTCGTAGCCCGACTTCACCCTTCTCTCTTAAAAACCAGGTCCGTATTATCAACATCACTTAAAAGTTAGAATTGAACTTCCATTAACTCTATTTTATAGTTTTTTGGTCGACTTAATTTAATTGAAGTTGGTGCCCGAGATGAATCCTCGAAATAGATGAATTAGGTTTGAGTTTTAGCGACAGTTTGAATGTGAGAAACATATAATGAGCATGTTGAGTCTTCTAATGAAGTGTTAGCTAAAGGAGAACCAGTCTACCAGATAATTGCCCGAACATGATGGTGAAGAGATGGACAAATTGAAGGGTAAAGAACATCAAAAGGGTCCGGCAAAAATATTGGGAAGCCCTCAAATAGTAAAAATGCCTCAGCTACGAGTCTTAGGAAGAATAAAGAGGGTACGGTCGTATCGAATGAATGCTTTTGAATTAAACCACTAGCAATCACTTGCCTCATCAAAGAGTAAATCGTTCAATGATAGGAAGGAAGTACGAAGTTGCCCGTTTAAAAGGACAAAGGGACAAAGAGGGCTGGACTTTTTTGGGAAGTACGGTACCTTTAATGGTGCTAGTTTAAATAAGCAAATTGAGAAATGGAGATTTTCAGCTTTGTGCAACTTTTGTGGAAATTTTGTTGTGAAGATAAAGGTTGTCGACATGTGGCATTGAAAGGATTCTGGCAATATCAAAGGTTCACAGCTGGTGGTGACACACACATTGAATACCACTAATGAATAGCACAATCGGGAAAATAATTAAGTGTTTATATTATCAAATTAGTTCGTGAATCAGTTTCTAAAGTAATTCCAAATGAAGAAGGAAAAAAAAACAATAAATAAATAAGTTAATGTTAAAACTAATAACAAAAAAACATATTTTGAGGGAGATGCAGTAGCCAACTTTTTCATTTTAATTTCTCCAAAAAATGATAACAAATTTTATTCTTCACCGGTGCAATACAAAACAGATCCAATATGTGAACAAAAGAAGGGAAAAATTAATATCAAAAGTAAACAAGCACAAACCTTGCAAACGTGATGCATAGAGATTGTTGGAACTAAATCACTAGGATCATCAGCTCCTTCAAGCACAAGTCTGAACTCAATCAAGTAACATTAGAAAAATCATAATCACAAAGATCAGCCAACCCAAAATAAAGCTTGAAACATCAACAATTTATAAACTCCATAGCTAATAATAGTTGATAATGTGCAAAGATATGAGTGGAATAGAAAAAAGGACAAGGCAATCATTACTAGCAATAGCAAGATGAATATTAAATCAAACTCATGAACTAACCTCTCGAATTGATAAAATAATAAACAAAGAATCACCACCGAAAGATTCCTCACTGTAACCACGGTCAAAGAAAGTTGAAAAAAAATAAAACAATACAATTAGTGTTTATACGAATTAAGAGGACAATCTATTGATTGAATTGATAAAAAGGAGAAAATAATCTTACCAGGAACTCAAGAAGATAGCAATATGGAAGAGATTTTGATGGGAAGAATAAAAAGAGGCCGAATGAGATTTTGTTGGGAAGAAAAAAAAAAAGAGCGAAGGAGACGAAGTTCTTATTGCAGTAGCAGGGCAACAGAGACGAGGATGATGAAACTTGTGCAAGAGGAGATTATAAAAAGGGTTAGGATCGGATCAAATAAAATCACGTCTTTTTTTTATTAAATTCCACTGGAGAGTAAACAGAATAACAACTCTAGATAAGGGTTCTCTTTCCTGGAAAATTGCAACTATTTTCCTTGATTCGGGGAATCAAATTATTTTCCAAACGCGTTACAAACTTCTTCTAACCACGGTAATTTTCAGATTCTCGGAATTATATTACTTTCCCCTAAACTATCTGTGAACCAAATAGGGCCAAAGAGAAAGATGGAAATTTTTTGGGCTTAGTTGGGCTTTGTACATTGATTGGGCCTTGACTTTTGTATTTTCACTCTTTTTCATTAGTTTGTAATAATACTAGTGTGGCACCCTATTATTTACAATTGCACCCACAAACCTTTTTATGATTTACGAATGTTTCCTATTTTGAAATCCTGATAAATTAATATTCATTGGTGGTAGTCAAATATGAATAATAACGCATATATGTACTCATTTTCAAAATTTTGGAGCATGACGAAGCATGGATTTACATGGTGCTCAAGACGGGGGGCGACGATGATCTAGGGGGCGGCGGACAGCCTAAAACCTGCAAGACAGAGCCTCGGTTGTCTCCCGAGGGTAGACTCTTCGATACTTAAGTCAATAAAGGAATAGAGAGAGTAGAGAGAGAAGTATGTGTATCGTGTGTAGAAGGTGTAGAAGATAGATAGAAGATAGGTAGAAGATATGAATTATGGGAGAGGCACCACCTCTTTATATAGAGGTGGTGTTACCTGTTTTCTTAAACCTAGTCGTAACAGGTTTAGGCGGTGACTTAGCCTCCAAGGTAGCCTGCCCGAACCCATTAGGGTTAGGGTTTATTTATGACTCGTCAAGTGCCCCTAGCAAGCCACATTCTTGAGTGAGAAGAATATGGGTTGCTATAAGTACGAGGTTGGAGTGTTGACGGCTTCTCGACTTCTGTAATGTTGCCCCAGTTCTCGAACATGATGTTCCTGCAAGATGAACAAAAGGTGATGGTTGACCGAAGAAGGTCCTCGAGGGGACAAGAGTCCACGATGATGGGGTCCTTGGAAAGACAAAGGTCGACAAGGGTGGTCCTCGGAAGGACAATCGTCGACAATGGAGGGTCTTTCCAAAGGACGATCCTCAGGAGGAAAAAGGTCTATGAAAAGACGGTCTCTGTGAGAGACAATGGTCCGTGAGAAGACAATCTTCAAGAGGACAATGGTCTATGAAAAGACAGTCTCTGTGAGAGACAATGGTCCGTGAGAGGACGGTCCTTGAATGGATGAGTAGTCATTGGAGAAGGGTTCTCGAGAAGACAATGATTGACAGAAGGAGGTTCTCGGAAGGACAATGGTCGATAGGTGGTGGTCTTCTCGAGGAACATGGTGCATAAGGAATTCTAGAAGATTGAACTCGAGCGGCTTGAGCTTGTGGATCCTGCCATTAAACTCGAAAGATATTGCAATAATGATAAAGGAATGACATATAGTAATAAGATGCTCATAAAGAATATCAATTCAAGCAGAGGATATTAGGATGATCCCTCGAATTCATTGCCCCAAGGATATGTCCCTGTTTGTGCCCTTGAGTACGTTTTCCTCGTTGAAGGGTGATAGGGTTTTACCACAAGAGGGTTGGTAACTTGAAGAACTCCTTTGATCGTGCTCAAAAAGATATCGTGATATGATAGTAATATGATAATGATCACAGATATTAAAGCATGAAAAGATTTTAGAAGTACCTCGATCTCGTAATAAATTGATTATTCGAGAAAGTGTTATCTTGATTCCAAGAAGGTAGTAGTTGAGTATATAAAAGTCGAAATACATCTTCTCGAACCCTTCGAGTTGTAGTATGGTGCTTGAGGGATGCTTGCCCCTTCGAGGAGATGTATCTCTCGAAACTTCAATCCTTGAAATTGCCCCTTGCTTTGAGGTTAAGGGGGTTAATCTGCAAAATTTTAAAACTAGTAGGGTTAAGCAACCACAAAAGACTAGAGGGGCTAAGTTGTAAAATCTAAAAATTGATGAATCTTCTCGGGCTTGTTTCCAAAATTTGAGATGAAAGTTCGTGCTGTCAGCTTCTGCGTCAGAAGGAGTAACTCGACATAAAAGTCGACAGCGTCTTAGTCGGCCTCTTTGTCAGCGGGAGAAAGTTGACGTGTACGTCGACTGGGAACTTGTCGAGCTGGACGTCGAGAAGAAGAAGTCGACGCTGGACCTGACAACTATTAGGTATAGATTTGCAGATCTTATTAACCCGATGATCATCGTAAAGCACCAATAAATTTCAGCTTTATTTCAAGAAATTTATTTGGTTGTGAAGACCAAACAAATCGGTCCCACCGGGCATGCCACTTGACGAAGCATGGATTTACACGGTGCTCAGAACGGGCGGTGATGATGATCTAGGCGGCGGCGGACGGCCTAAAACCTACAAGATAGAGCCTCGGGTGTCTCTCAAGGGTAGACTCTCTAATGCTTAAGTCAATAAAGGAATAGAGAGAGTAGAGAGAGAAGTATGTGTATCGCGTGTAGAAGGTGTAGAAGATAGATAGAAGATAGGTAGAATATATAAATTATGGGAGAGGCACCACCTCTTTATATAGAGGTAGTGTTACCTGTTTCCTTAAACCTAGTCGTAATAGGTTTAGGCGGTGACTTAGCGTCCAAGGTAGCCGATCCAAACCCATTAGGGTTAGGGTTTATTTATGACTCGTCAGAGCACATTTACGGTTTTATGAAAAAGCAATTTGTTCACTTTTGAATTTATAATAATTGCATTGCAAAACCTTAATAGTGTGGTATGAAAAAATTACCATGAGTTTTGATTTCCATTAATGTCCACATTCCTTTGATCAAATGATAATATTAACATATAATATTTCATCATGATGATGTATATTAAAAATTTTTTATTGTAACTTTGAATTTGCAAAGTACATGTATCTTGTGGTAATAATCTAAAACAAATACTATGTGTTTGGTAAATTATATGACTTAAGCTGATCGAATTTGTTCACTAATAAGTCTCCATGTGAGATACAAGAAAAGATGTAAAATCCTAATTAATTATTCTAGTAAGATGTTTGTTAAAATCCTAATTATTTCTAATAAGTCTCCATTAGAAGTGAACTTAATTAGGAATAAACAAAATCCTAATTAATCATACTAATTTACAACTAACAAGATGTAATATTAGCTTGCTTTTATATACATAACTTGTCTCTCATCAAATTCCTAACTATTAATACTAGTATATAACACCAATACATATGATATGTAATCCTAATTCATATGATATGTAATGAGTTACATTATTAATGCTGGTATGTAGCTCCAATTCATGTGATATGTTATGGAAAATATTATTAATAATAATGTGTAATACTAGTAAAGATGACGTGTAAAAGATAACAATGTTAAGAGTAATATGTAACACCAATTCATGTGATGTAATATGTTACACTATTAATGGACAACTGTTAATACTCGTATATAACACTAGTTCATATGATGTAACACCGATTTAAACCATATGTAATGCCTTACATCGTTAATGCTCGTATATAGATTATATAGCAGAACTTCTATAAATTAACAGTGTTGGGATCACAAAAATTATTAATTTTATAAATTATTAATTTATCGACGTTCTTCTGTATGTAACGAAATATAGTGTTAATTAGATTATGTAATCACAATATAGATAATATGTAATAAATAAAAAATATTTACAATAGAATATAATACTAGTATTGTTAATTATATTGTGTAGCCATAATACAGATTATATGTAGCATTAACCCTGATAATACATGATATATGTTGATACTAGTATTGTTCTACTTAGTGCGTAACATAACAAAAGTTTAGACTTTTCCTTTTTTTTTTTGGCTTGTGAACATTAAACAATCTAATTTATTTTTATTTAATAATAATTTTGCAAAGATAAGATTTTAGTATTACACTTCGAATAAAATAAATTGAATATTATTGTTTAGTTTTGCATTATCGTTAATCCTTATTTTTTTTAAGGAGAACCAGGACGGTACCTGGCGGGCATCCCCCGATTTTATTGATATGAAAGAAAAAATTACAAAAGGCAGTACTTAAGACTTACCCAAATTAAAAAGAGACTGTCTTACAGCAGATTTATCTAAAAACCCCACGACGATTCTTTAACAAATTACTTCTATGAATTGTCTTACAAATATGATTCTAGAATTATCCCGTGACAGTTCTTATAACTTAACGAGAGACAAAAAATTTTAATCTAAGAGAATGTCTCACAAAGATTTAACAACAATCCCTTGACATCTCTTTCGAATCTAATCTATGCTATAATTCTACTTTACCCTTATATAAGGAAACTATTTCGATCCAAATAAATCTTACCTCTCAAAGATGGCGAAAGATTCTCGGAGGAGTGGTATTGGGATGTGTGTCCCATTGAAGCACTCTTTTTTTTTTTTGGTTAAACATTGAAGCACTCTTAGCAAACTCGTCAGCAACACTATTGCCTCTCGATATATATGAACTATTCTTGATCTAGTAAACCTCATCTGTTGCTGGATAAGCTTCAAAAGCTTGTATTGCTTCCATGGAAAATCTTGTCCTTTTTTTCAGTAAGAAAACAATACTGCTATTATCTGTCTATATTACCACATGGTGTAGACCTTTTTCTGCGCATGCTTTGAGTCCATGATATATTCCAGCAAGTTCCGCTTCAAAGCTTGTAGTAATGCCCATATAGCTACATTCAGCGAAAACAAAAATACCTCTCTCCTCTGATGATGTATCCCCATCCCGCATTTCCTGGTTGTCCAAGTGCTGATTCATCTGTATTTAGAACCACCTCCCCTGGTTCTGGATGTTGTCATCTCAACACTTTTGTTTTCTTGCTTTTTGGGTTCATCACCTTCACTCTGAACAAATCTTCTAATTCCCTGCGCTCCTCTAATGTCCTTGCATGTAAATTATGCACACTCAACATATTCGAGACATTAGTTATAATCTCTTTTATCAAAAAATTCAAAGAAAAATTAAGACCATCATAGATTATTTTATTTCTCATCTTCCAAGTTTCCCATAAGATGAAAATAGGTATGATCATCATGATTGAATTTTTTGCTGTGGTGAAACTTCCCATCTTTTGCCAAGTTTGCAAACTATTCCACCATCCTGCATTCACTGGAATCAAAATGCCAAAAGGAGAGGCAAAGTGTTGCCATGCTTGCACTATATTTTTGCATGCTTAAAAAGTATGTTCCATAGTATCCTCATTCTCTTGACAAAAAGGGCACCTTGAGGGGCTTAGGGCAAAACCAATTTTTTGCAATGTTTTTGGAAAAGGACGTAACCGATTAAAAAGTTTCCATGCAAAAAAACGAATCTTCAAATGTATGAGTTTATTCCAAAGATTTTTAAGGGGAAGAAATCCTTCTTCGGGTTGGCGAGCTTCCTCGTATGCTTAAGCTGTGGAAAAACTTCCAGTTGATGTTGGTGTCCACACAGTTTTATCCGGCTCTTCCTCAAAATGCTGCTCAAAACTCCACAGCTGGGCGACTCTTTGCTCACCTAACAAACCTGCAAAAACTACTGAGAAAAATTCTTTAGACAGAAAAAAATCTTTTACAGTTAGATCCGATGCTGGGGGAACACCTGGATCATTCCATAATTTACCAGACTCCAACCATTTATCATGCCAAAAGGAAGATGAACCATCACGAATTATCAGTGTGCTCTTTTCGGTTGCAAGAGTATCAACCATTTGTAATCTGGACCAGCTTGTTCTTCCTTTCAATATAGTAGAAAGCGAGGAAATAAATGTTGCCCAAATTCCTTGCTTATTCTTGAGTTTCCACCATAACTTTATGGAGAAGGCTTTAGTGACATCTAACAAGCTCCAATACCTAATCCATTTTCCGAAATAGGGAAAGTCATTTTCTGCCAAGCTCTCCAATGGCGCTTATTCCCAACTTCATTCTCGCCCCAAAGAAAATGTTGACATTTTCGTTCAATACTCTCAATGATTGCTTCTAGAGGAACAATGGCAGCTAAGTATGAAGTGGGATCGCAGACAATAAATGCTTGATAAGTAACAGCCGGCCTCCTTGTCATAAAAAATTATTCTTCTAGCTAGATAGTTTAACATCACGTGCTTCAAGAATATGATGAAAATATTCCCCTTTCTTCCTCCCTTTAAATAACTTACATCCCAAATACATAATTAGGAAAGCACCTCTAGACATTTGCAGCTTCTCCTCAATCAATGAAATATGCTCCACTCCACTCTTCTCAGATACTAGATAAGTACTTTTTTGCTTGTTCATCTTCTGTCCAGTTGCATCTTCATAATCTTGAAAGAAGATCATCAACTGCTCCATTGATCTTTTTAATCCTTTTATGAAGATGATTAAGTCATCTGCAAAACACAAATGAGATGGGATGACTGTTTTAGATGGCATTCCATACATGGCTACTCTTCCTTCATCCATTAGTTCCTTCATATTTCGCGTCAAAGCTTCAGACAACAAGATGAAGAGATACGGCGATAGAGGATCGCCTTGCTTAATGCCCCGAGAAGCTTGAAAAAACCCCACCGTACTTCCATTGATAAGAATAGAGAACCAACTTCTGGTTAGATTGCTCATCACCAAGTTAACAAAGTTTTAATGAAAACCAAATCTTAATAAAATATGTTGCATAAAATTCCACGAAACTCGGTCAAAAGCCTTCATCATATCCACTTTCAGAATGAGATTTCCTCCTCGAACTTTTTGATCAAGAAACTGGATAAGGTCTTGGGTGAGAAGAATGTTATCCATTATATCTCGACCTTCCAAGAAAGCGGATTGCTCTTCAGAAATCAATCTCGGAAGTACCCTTTTCATTCTGTCGGTGAGTATCTTCGTAAAGTTCTTATTAATAAAGTTGCACAAGCTAATCGGCCGAAAGTTCGCAAAGGATGTTGCTGTTACTTTCTTCGGAATCAGAGTGATGATTGTGCTGCTTATTGCCCTAGGCATGGGAACACCGTTGAAAAATTCAATACAAGCATTTCTCAAGTCTTGACAGATTATTTCCTAACATTGCCTGTAAAAAAAACTCCCACAAATCCATCCATCCCCGGAGCACTTTCAGGATCGAGACTAAACACGGCTTCTTTTACTTCCTCAACCGTTATTTGCTGTAGTAAACACTTGTTGTCTTCTTCATTCAAAATTGTTGGAACGCTTGATAAAATCTTGCTGGTTTCTTCCTCTTGATTCTCTAAACATTCCTCCATAAGAAGATTTTTAAAGAAGAAAACTGCTTCTTGCTCAATCTCTCTTCTATCAGAAATCCAAGAGCCATCATGCTTCCGGATTTTATGAATTCCCAAACGGGCTTTCTTTTCAATCAAGGAGGCATGAAAATATTTAGTATTGGCATCACCATCTCGCAGCCACTTCAACTTTGATTTCTGCTGCAAAAAATCATCTTGCTCACGTAGTCTAAGCAATGAAAGGGCTTGTAATCTGTTTAAGTCCATCCTTGCCAATTCAGTACCGTGCTGATCGAATTCAATCTCCTTGTCGCGCATAGCTTCCTCCGCACTCCGCAGATTTTGGAATACATCCCCAAATTCTGTTTTGTTCCACTCTTTAAGTCGCATCTTCAGGCGTCGAAGCTTTAGAGAAAAACCTAACATGCTAGATTCAACGATCGGAACTTCCAAATTCTCTCTGACCATAATATCCAAGAAATTAGCTCTTCTTGTCCACATATTTTGAAAACAAAAAATCCTTGGTCGTGTTTCAGCTCCGATTCTGAATTGATGCAACAAAGGCTAATGATCTGACATTGTTCTACTTAAGTGATGCACCGAGGATTCAGGGAAAGCTTGTATCCACTCTTGATTGAATAGAATTCTATCAAGTCTTTTCAGAACCCGTCCATTTTGCCGATTTCCAGCCCAAGTAAACGGATTTCACAACGAATTAATCTCTAGAAGTCCACAGCCACAAATCCGTGAGTTAAAATCTTCCATTGATCCTCTATCCGGTTGCGAATTACCCTCATATTCCTCCAGATTTCTGATAACATTATAGTCCCCTCCAATCATCCACATACAACCCACAATGTGATCTGAATATGCTTGTAGTTCTGACCATAGAGTTTGCCTCTTATTTCTCGTAGATTTTGCATAGGCAGCTGAAACTAACACCTTTCTAGACGTTTTTGGGCTTTCTATTTCAAAATGCAAAACTTGATCAGAGCCTCCCAGAGAAGTAACTGACCATTCATGAGAGAAAAATACCAAATCTTCCCATTATTAGATGCAAACGCCTCCTTGAAACGAATTTTATTTTTCAGTTCATCCAGCTTACTCGATGGTAACATGGGGTTCTAAATTTTTGAGAATAACGCATGAAACAGAATGCAAAGAAATTAAATTTTTAAGACGGCTAAGAGACCCTTTATTCCCAATACCACGGACATTCCAAATTAATTGACTATTCATTGGAAACTTTTGAAGAAGTATCACCATTGAGTCTCGAAGATTTCCGAGCTTCAGTTCCTTGTGGCCTCGTGTTCTTGACTGATCCCCTAGGCCTGCCAGGCTTTTTCTTTTGTCCTTCCCCATCAGATTCTACAACTCTTGTAGTTTGGAGACGCTTTCCATCCGTCTGAGTCCGAATCTCAGTATCATCTCGAGCATAGCCAGGTTCATCAGATTTTCCATCCGCAGCAACCTTTGAAAATTTGCCCAGCTTAGAATCTGTTTCATCATTCCTTTTCGATTCAATTTTCAGAGCTGCATCTTCCTGTTGTTCATCCTCCACCAACTGATCATCAGACGTCATTGCCAAAACATCAAACCGTGAGGAAAGGTTGACCTGTGGAACTTAAACAGCTAGCTGTTTGTTTAGGCTTTCATCCGCAATTGAACCTTTACCTGCAAAATCCGCCTCCCAGCTGCATTCCTCAGAGGCATTCTTTTCCATAATTGTACTTAACTGCTGCTTGGATATCCTTCATTCTGCTGAAGAAATCGATTTATTGAGGTGCTGTTTTCAACCGCATCAATCGGGATTTTATCTTTCTCCATTTCCAAAATTCCTGATGAAGAAGCTTCTTTCCAACATCCTCTTCTAAATCAGATTTCGACTGAATCTTTTCTTGTCCTTGTGAAGCCAATCCTGATTCAGAAGTATCTTTTCCTTTATCCAACACTTCCACATTTGAGTGATGCACCTCCTTTTGCTTCCAAGAGTTCTTAATCACCGGCGCTTTTCCTTTAAAATTCTCCGCAGCAACAACTTTTTTAGCCTGATTTTCTACTGCTTTCGAGCTCCTTTGGTGAGTCTCCGCGTCATCCTTTTTTCCTTTAACATGTCGACATTCCGATTCCGAGTGACCTATCTTACGACATTTCAAGCAGTAGTCAGGAAGATTCTCATACGTAATAGACTGAAAATACGAGTGCTCCGCGGTTCCAAGCCTAATTCATGTAATAATTCAACCTCAAAACATACTCTTGCAATGATGGTCTTGACATATTTAGGGTTGGGACGTCAATCTTCAAAGGAGTTCCTATGATTCCAGCCAATTTCCGCAAATAATCCTCATTAAAACGATGAATTGGTAATCCTTCCAAAGCTACCCAAACCGGAGCAATCGAAGAATCATGTTCCAGATTAAACTCAGGCGTCCACTTTAAAACCCGCATGATATGATGATCGAATAACCAAAGCCCTTTAATCCAACATCTCTGAAAGTCTTCGTTATCAAAACAAATTAGAATAAATCAGAATGTGTCGATGATCTAGCATTCCCAAAAAGAAATCCCTTTGAACCCTATTTTCTGAAATTGCGTCCATAGATACTCCATTGCCGGCCTTCCTTTAGAGAATTTGCCTATTAGCGCAAGCTTGAAAGGCTCGGCTAATTTGTCATCTTCTTCTTTTGTTAGCAAAAAAGCGGGCTCTCCTCTGTAAACCGTAGGATTGGAGTGGATGAAAGGTTCTTCATTGATCGGTCTGCCAACTCCTTTTAGCATCTTCCTAGGGTTAGGCTTTGCTCCATTGAGAATTTGAACAAAAGTTAAATTTTTGTCATCCGGCGGCCGTGCGGCCGCCATAGTGATTTTAGGGTTCGGACAAGAAGTTTTAGAGAGAAGGCAGAGAAGTTAGTTTAGAGAGAGTTCTTTTTTCATATTCGTGAATATTTATCGTTAATCCTTATCCTTATACTTAAATAAAAGGCACAGTAGACAAGAAATAATGTCCAAAAAATATTCAAGGACTACCGTGGAATCGATCTTGTCCGTCGGATAGGGTTGATGTGATAACAGCGACTTATTAAGGGCAAAAACGAGAATTTCAAAAATTTAGTTCATTCCAATTAAAAAAAAAACCCGTAATCTTTTGAAAAAAAACAAACCCCTAACTTATAAAAGGATGTCGTTTCAGGATTTAACTTTGGAATCCCCACTCCTGAAAACAATATATTTACAAAACCTGAAAGTTTTTTTGTTAAGAAACAGCAACAAAACGACTTCGTTTTGTGGGTTTCTCTAGGGAAAAAAAATGACTCAAACCGTTTAAAATTCCAAAACAGCCCCCATCATTGTTCCTAATTTTTTCCCACTAAGAACCTCCATAAGGCTGTGCTCCGCCTACTCAGTCAGGTCCCCCTCTCTGCATCCTCCACCACCACTAAACCTCGAATATATATTTTCCTTAAACATGCTTCACCAATTTGTACTATCCCGATTCCACCTCCACAAATTTAACCAAACAAAAACCCTAAGTTCCACCGGAGTCACCCCGTCGAATAGATTTTGCAAGAATGACTTCCTTCACTTGTACGAGATCAAATTCGTGGGGGAGCAAACCGCATGTATCGTATCACGGTGGACATCATGACGGAGGAAGCGAAGCGGAGCTAGGTGTTTGTACGGAATAGGATTAGGAAATTACCTTTTTATTTGATTTGGAGTTATATGTGTAATAGGACTAACAAATTACTGTTTAATTTTTATTTATATATTTTCATAAATTTGGAATTGTAATATGAATAGGAAATTCAGTTCCTATCTGATTCCGGATTTGTTTTGGGATGAGAATAGAAATCCCTTGTCGGCCAGCATGTCTATAAAAACCACTAGCAAGCTCACAACTAGGATCACAAAAGGCTTCATTCTTCAGCTTACCAGTTTCTTTGATTTCTTCGTCTTTGATTCAGGTAAATCTTTTTTAACCTTTTAATTTTTATTTTTTTTTACCTCTATACGGTAGAGGAAGCTTGAATATTTGTAAAGATTTTTCCTCTGGTTCTTTTCCAAATCCTACAAACAGGTACTAATTTTGATTCCCTTATTTTTCCCGGTTTTGAAGTTATGAATTTGTTGTTAATTGAGCGAGGTTGTTGATAATTTTAATGGTTTGGAAACTAATAGACTGTCTTGGAAACAGATATTGTAATGGTTCCAGTTGCAGACACAATTCTAGCCGAATTACATAAAGTCCCCTTCTCTTACAGGATATTAGCACAATGGTAAGGTATCTGTTTCTAATTTCTTTTCCCTACAATTAAAGGGCCTGATGGTATAGGATGTTTGGAATATTTTTTTAGAAAAAACTCTAATCACAATGGCTCTATATCCGAAATTTGATTATCATGGGTTTGTTCACTTATTGTTGTCAATAGAAACAATTTATGTTCTGACTTCTACAATAATTTCTGCTTGTCCTTGGGAGAACATTTTTAAGGAGTTATATTATTCTCTAAAGGTAGATCATAGTTAGACGAGAGGAAGCCGAAAATTTTTGACTTGTGGCATGCGATTCAGCCAGAGGTTCTTGGAGAGGCAAAATAATGTGGTTAGAAAATAGATTTTGTTGTGTTCTGATTTTGTGGGATTAGCTTTACCGTTCTAGACCGGTGTATATACAGGTGAACTACATTATTGCTCAAGGTAGATAAATATATATATAAACTTTTCCAGGCATTGAGCTCTTTTGTGGGTTTTACATTGTGCATGTGATTCTTGATGTTCTTCTGCTATCTTTCAGCACCAATGATCATAACACTCAGAGCTGATACTTTTTAGGTGATAGATAACTAATCAGGATAAGTTTCTCATGTCAAAACTTTTGCATGAGTTTCAATGATTAATTCCTCATACAGTTTATTCAACAAGTCATAGGACTTGTGTAGTGATCCATTTATGGTTCTTTGACAGTTCAGTTAGATTATTTTTCTATGCATAAAAAAATTTGATATAGTCTATTGGATGTTATTCCTCTTCTGCTAACATGAGTTTTATTTTGAGATTACCATAGATGAGGCTTCCATATCGGTTATTTATTGGAACTTTTCTTCCTCACACACTGTATAACTTTTAACATGCCTATCAATGAAGTAAATCTTTGATCACTCAATTGTCCAGTATAACTTTTGAATGGTAGAGTACTTAAGGTTTCGCGTACTTGTGTTTTGCATCATTGGTATAATCTGCTTGCCCTATTGTTAAAAGAAAAGTTCAACTTTCTCTGCCAAGTGAACTGGTAGCAATGTCCAAGTTGCTGCTTTAGCAGAATCTAGAAATAGACTGTACTGCGATATTCTATTGTTATTTCATGTGATCTTTTTTTATTTTACTGAAGAACTTACAATCTCTAAGTTATAATATTACTAAATGTTTATGATTTCCTCTATTTGCAGATTCCGATGTTTCATTGTCTCAAGAATTTGTATTTTATGTTTCTTTTTTGTTATTTGATCTACTTGGAATCTAATAAGGATCATCACAGTCCTTGATCTGCTACCTGCTTTATAATCCAAAACTTCTAGCTCTCTGTCCACTTTCGTTTGGTGAAATTAAGTTGTGGCAAGGCTAAAGTGGATGTGAAATGAAGTAGTAGATTCAGAAGCAGTTCGAGAACATCATTGCGCTAATGCACTATGTTAAATGATAAAAATGTTGCCTTTGGGAAAGTTACAGGTTCTTGGCCGTAATATAATAATCTAGAGTTTGGCAAGTAAAAGGGAGGCCAAGTGATATTGGTACTATCCCCTGCTGAGTACCTGAAGCTATTTGCCTCCAGCTTGAAACAACAACCTGATAGAATAACTGAGAGCTTGGGTAGGATGAGATTTGACAGCTTTCTGTGTCTGGGAATTGAGTTGTGGTAAGTAACTTAATAGTCCCCTTAGTTTTTTGTTCTGTTTTTATTCGTGAAATACTACAAGTCCAACAATTTGGCCTCACTTTAGATACGATGTTTGAGTTAAAAGTTTATTATTGATATTGAAAAATAGTCATCTGTTTCCTGTCATTGAGTTAACTTATGCAACATTACCAACTTTCTTTGACTGAAGAAGTTACAATCTCTAAGGTAGATTGCTAACAGTGATAAAACAAAAGCTATCAAAAGCAAATTTTAGTTTTTGACTTTTTGGCTAATTTTATCTGAAGTTACTCACACCCTCTAACTTTACAAGAAAATTATCCATGCGTCAAAATTGAAATTGAAAGACCATATTATTGAAAAAAAATAAAAATAAAAATTGAAAGACCACAAAATTAAAATAAATCAACCTACCTTTTCCAACACTTTCATGAAAGCACATGATATATTACACAAGTACTAATTTGATCTTCTATTTTGTTTCCTTGTTTTTTGATAGATTTCTTAATCATTTTGTGGGATACTATATGCATTAGAATAAGCAACTTAATAATCCCATCAAAAGAAGTATACTTTACAAAGTCTTATAAAAGTATGTATCTACAACTATTACGCGTTAAAATAAATTATTACTAATATTTATCGTAATAGAGTTAAATGATTTTTAAAAAGCACTTTTCGTGCAACGCGTGACATGTAAAAGACTAGTACTTAAATAAAAGGCACAGTAGGCAAGAAATAATACCCAAGAAATATTCAAGGACTACCGTCGAATCGATCTCGTCCGTCGGATGAGATTGATATGATGTCAGCGACTTATTATGGGTAAACCAGGGATTTAATAAATCACTTTCAATAAAAGGTACAGTAGACAAGGAATAATGCCTAAAAAATATTCAAGGACCACCGTCAAATCGATCTCGTCCGTCGGATAGAGTTGATGTGATGTCAGCGACTTATTAGGGGCAAAAATGAAAATTCAAAAATTCAGTTTATTCCAATTAAAAAAAACCCCGTAACCTTTTGAAAAAAAGAACCCCTAACCTATAAAAGGACGTCGTTTCAGGATTTAACTTTGGAATCCCCACTCCAGAAAACAATATATTTACAAAGACTTGAAAGTTTTTGGTTAAAAAACAGCAACAAAACAACTTCGTTTTGTGGGTTTCTTCAGGGAAAAAAATAAAAAAATAAAAAATAACTCACACCGTTCAAAATCCCAAAACAGCCCTCGTCATTGTTCT
Source organism: Oldenlandia corymbosa var. corymbosa (assembly GCA_949775105.1). NCBI lineage: Eukaryota > Viridiplantae > Streptophyta > Magnoliopsida > Gentianales > Rubiaceae > Oldenlandia > Oldenlandia corymbosa. Next base: position 8,783,099 of record OX459123.1, read on the forward strand.
CAATTTTTTTTTCCCACTAATAACCTCCATAAGGCAGTGCTCCGCCTACTCACCCCCCTTCGTCGACTCAGCCGCCGCTGCCGCTTCCCTCTCTGCATCCTCCGCCACCACTAAACCTCGAAGATATATTTTTCGGAAACATGCTTATCCAATTCGTACCATCCCGATTCCACCTCCACAAATTTAACCAAACAAAAACCCTAAATTCCACCGGAGTCACCCCGTCGAAGAGATTTTGCAAGAATGACTTTCTTCACTTGTACAAGATCAAATTCGTGGGGGAGCAACCGCTTGTATCGTATCGCGGTGAAAATGGAACTTTCTGGCTGAAACTAGGATATTATTAGATTAGTAGTTGAAACTTTCTGGCTGGAATTTTGCAAAACTATGGAATTTGCGTAACAACGATGATGCTAGAGAAATGAAAAAATTGGAACTTCAAAAAAAGCATGTGAAAAATACTTCATTTGATCACAGTTTTTAGAACCGTGGAAATCATTGCTCCCATATGATCAACTCCTTGTGCTACATGTTGAAAAAAGAAAAAAAAGTGTTCCTTATGCTCCAAATAGTTGGAGAATACGTCGATTGGCTTTAGTTAGCATTGTCAAACGATTTCTTCATTGTATACTAAGCAGTTCTCAGAGCTTGAATGCATGTCTTTTTAAATTTCAGATGCAGCAAAAAATTTGTGATGCATATCACAGTTTCAGATGCATGTCTGTCTGACAGATGCAGCATTCTGTTTCGAGTGTTGTTTGTTGGATGGAGTTGCTTTGTAATAGGAGAGCTGCGGCAACTAAATTATAAATTCTCTGATAATGCAATGATTTTTTTTTTTGCACTTTTGAATACAGAATCCGCTAGAGTGTAACTTCCTGTTGTTTCCACTGGCCTGAGATCGAGTTTTTGAGCCTTGAAGGAATCAGAATGGCATGTATATGATTGACGAGTTTTTGTAATTTTCTCAATGACATCTTTTAGAAATGACTTTTAAGTACAATCCCCAAGTTTAGACCTGTCCAAAATAAATGACAAGGCTCTTGCAGCTATGAAGATGAGAAACGAACTTCAGACAAAAAAACATGCGTGGATATGTTGACAGGGCCAAGAATTTGGATGCGGTGAAATCTGAACTAAGGCTTAGCGAGGGGAAAACCGTGACTGATATTTCATCTTTTTGTTTTGTGTTTGTGTGTGTGTGTGTGTGTGTTTCTTTTTTCCCTTTTTTTTTCCCTTCATCTACACCATTTCCCCATGCATTCATTTGATGCTTTTCTTCTTCTTTTTTTTTTTCCTTTTTTCGTTTACAACATTTTGGCAAATGCTTCCTATCACATGCGGACTATCAAATTTGCAAGGAACAACCATAATATTATAATGTCAAGCTTCTAATTTGAACATGCGTCAAGAAAAAGAAAATTGCAATTTTTTTTCCTAATTGACTATTCACTTACGCCAGTGGACGGAAACAAATATGATCATTCTGAATCTCTAAAGAACTAAGTTGGGGTAACTTATTGTAAATTATTATAATTGTTGCCAACTAAAATACTTATTGAATAATTGTTGTGCATTCACTTGCAAATATAAATCTGATTTGTAATAGTGAACCATGCATATTGTATACTGGACAAAATATGGTTTGCATTTAAGGTCTTAGTTTCAATAACTACCGTTTTGTAGGTTGAAGTTTCAGAGATTATAATAAATACAAATTACATTTTATTATAAATATTTGTCAATATTGACATCGATATATAATATATTAAAAATACAAATTGATTGTGCAACACACGAATATAGGACCTCTTTAAAATAATTGGTTGTAGTTTCAAGGATTTAATATTATTGGTTATAAGGTGATAAAAAAAACTTGTCATAGAACAAGCATTATTAAATTTTAATAATAATCAAATTGACAATTAATTTAGAAAACATAACAGATCTTAGATTGACAATTACATAATTAAACCTGTCATATTGTATTCTTGCTAATGTCTCTTGATTTTCTTATTCAGGCCAAAACCATCACAAATCCTCCACTAAAATAACTTGATTTATAAACTGCCTTATTTTAATTTTCGTTCTCTCCTCTTACGATCGTCCACCACCAAATGCAAAGATTTCTCTCTCACAAAAATTATATCTACCAAAAAAACTCTTTTCTAATACATGATTAAATAGTGGAGAGAGTGCACGATAAAAAATCACTTCGTAAATCTAAAAAGTTAATTAAAAAGAATAAAATATCACATTCATATGCACTATTATGGAACAACGAAAATTCGACCGAACATGAAGTATATAAAAAATTCTAAAACCATAAAAAAGAAACAATCTATATATGTACTGGTCGCGCAACGCGCGACACGTAAAAGACTAGTCCTCATAATATGGCACAAGAGTTTGTTTTGTCACCGAAAAAAAAAAAAAAGGGAAGAAGAGAACTTTCTGAATTTTGTAGTTTTTTTATTTATAAAATTGTAATAAGTTGAACTGGTTTTTTTTTTAAAGGAAAATGCGGATGTTTTTGTTGTTGGACAAGAAAAAGAAATTGTTGAATTTCTGGTGGCATGTTTCACTTTTTAACTAGCATTATATTTTCTAGATTCTTTCTTTTTCATTATCGTCAATTTTTTTATTATTTTTAAAAAGCTATTTCGAATTGACAATTCTTTCAGCTTTGTGTCAATAATGGATTAGGTCAAAATGGCTCATCTGAATTCCGGTCCTTCTTAATTGTGGTAAAGTTTCCGAAAATCAATACATCAATGTACCAATGCATCTTGGGTCGTATTACTTAAACAACCTCTTTGTATTGATATACAGGGGTAAGGCTGCGTACATCTTGACCCTTCAGATCCCAACCGAGTTGGGAATATACTGGGTATATTGTTGTTGTTGTTGTATTTTGAATTGAAATAATACTAAGTATCCGGAGCTCCCTAGTTAGGGAGATCCGGGACGTGCGCGTATAATACACGATTAAAAAGACGCGTCAACAATTATTTTAATTCACAATCCCTTTTATCCCCAATTTCTCTCTCCTCCTCTCTCTCCAAACATGATTTCCTCCTCTTGAAACATCTGTCCGCCGAGCTTCCTATTTTAAATCTACAAATCTTTCTCATTGATTACTGGCATCGAAGGATCTATAATTTTTGTTCCAGTTACAATAGTAAAATTGAATACAAATGACATCTAATTTGGATTGAGTAGATTAACTGTTCTGAAGGGAAGTCTATTAATATTATTCTGTATTCAAGCAAAGATGAGTTCTATGAAGAATCAAAGAAAGAAAGCAGTGCTAACTCAGAAGAAGTGTATGATAAAAGTCTCGTTATTGCTGGAGATGAATTTCTACATCTTTATGATTTCTCCTCTTCTATTGAACTTTTTGTTTATAATTGAACAAATTTCAATATTCTGAATGAAATTCTTTTAGTCGCAGATGTTCTTGATGAATTTTTATGGACTATTAGTGCCATTGCTATTTATTTCTTTTTGTTTAGGGTGAAGTTTTGTGGTCTTTGTATGGATGAACAATATTGTAATCATACATGATTTTTTTCAGAATGAAGGACTTTGAATTTAATACTGTAGTTTTACAGGATGCATATTGTACCTTGTTTAGTGAACAACAAAATGATTTTAATGAATTTTTAAGTTACATTGGTGCTCTGCACACTGAATACGTTAACAAAATTTTATTAACCACATAAGATGCACTCAGTAGTTATGCAGGATGAACAATCAAACCCTGGCAGTGAACAATGACAGCGTCAGAATGAATATTGAAGTGTAAGAGGGTTTATATAGATTTGGTTACATAAAATGCACTCGGTAGTTTAGCAGGATGAACAACGGAAACGTGAAAATGAACAATAAAAGAATGGAAATGAACATAGAGTATAAGATGGTATACAATGATTAAGTTATATTTTCTTTAATTTAATTAGACTTAGAGTTTAGGGTTTGGGGGGCGGGGGGTTAAGCATTCCAATTAGGTTAGGGTCTAGTGTCAGACTTTTACATAGTTAAGATATAAATTTTTTAAATTCAACTAGGCCTAACCGAGACCCTAGCCTAAATGAATTTAAAAAAATTTAATCTGAATAAAAAGTTTATTGTGTTTAGGCGTTTAGGGGGGAGGGGTTTAAGCATTCCAATTAGTGTCAAAGTCACCTTGGGCTCCACACTCAAAATCAATTGGCTATGAGTGGGTTGACCTTTGGCACTTATAAACAGGTAACAGATTATCACGACACTGATGAGGGATTCTTTGTTCCAACACCCTCCCTCAAGTCCAATTGGGTATTTGGCCCATTGGGATTGCATAATACAACATAATTCACCAGATATACTGATGGGTCAGTCAACAAGCCCGTACACATGGGTACATACTCCGGATATACTGCCGGGGCAGTACACAAGTCCACCTGTGTGCATGGAAGCGATTGATGCAAGTCCAAGGCACACGGGTCCAAGCCCGCGCACGCGGGTCCATAGTTATCACAGGTCCAAAGATCGTGGGTTCTGATACCATGTCAAAGTCACCTTGGGCTCCACACTCAAAACCAATTGGCTATGAGTGGGTTGGCCTTTGGCACTTATAAACAGGTGACAGATCCTTCATGACATCGATGTGGGATTCTTTGTCTCAACAATTAGGTTAGGGTCTAGTGTTGGACGTTTACGTGGTTAACTTATAAATTTTAAAAATTCAATTAGGTTAGGGTCTCGTTTCGAGACCCTAGCCTAATTGAATTAAAAAAAAACTTTAAACTGAATGAAAAGCATACTGTGTTTAGGCGTTTAGGAGGGGGGTGGGGGTTAAGCATTCCAATTAGGTTAGGGTCTAGTGTTAGACGTTTATGCGGTTAACTAGTAGATTTTTTCTAATTCAATTAGGCTACGGTCTTGGAACTTATAAATTTTTTTAATTCAATTAGGCTAGGGGTCTTGAATTAAAGAAAATTTAAACTGAATAACAAACATACTATTTTAGGTGTTTAGGGAGAGGGGAGGATTTAAACATTCCAAATAGGTTATGGTCTAGTGTTAGACGTTAAACGGTTAACTTATAAATTCTTTTAATTCAATTAGGCTAGGGTCTCGTCCTAACCTAATTGGATTAAAAAAATTTAAACCGAATAAAAGGCATACTGTGTTTAGGTGTTTAGGGGGGGGGGTTTAAGTATTCCAATTAGATTAGGGTCTAGTGTCGGACGTTAGACGGTTACTTATAATACATTTCAGTGCTTGTATTGTTCATTTCCATGCTCGTATTTTTCATCCTGAGTGCTTTGTGTAAGGAGTGACTGAAATTGCAGTGAAAAGTTATTTTTAAAGATTATTAAAACTAAAATACAAAAATTAAAATCAGAAGGGAAAAAAAAACATATACTTGCATTGAACAACCATATACTTGCTTTGAACATATACTACAATATTTTACATCTCCAGCACCTATTGTTCATTTCCATACCATCATTGCTCATCCTGTGAAACTTCAAAGCTCATCTCAGGAACTGTGATGTTCATGTTGCACATCTTGGGCTGCATTTTTTTTAGACGGAAAAAAAAACATATAGTAACAAAATTACATAAAAAATAAATCTTGTTTACATACCAAGTAGAAATGTTCGCAAAAAAAAAAAAATTGTTTAAAAAAAATAGAATTAATTACCTTAAAAGTCCCAAAAAATTACCAACTATATTCATTCAAAACTAAAAAGTTCAAACGTCCTTAAGTGCTCCCAGAAAGTTTGGTATTGTTTTTTTTTTTTTTCACTTTTCCGTAACGGTTCCGTCAAAATGTGGACGGCCAACCGTCATAGAACGTGCTTGTCACGTGTGTTGACCAAGGGTATGGACCGTCCACAAAAAAGGTTGACCTCCCTCTCCTCGACATGTGACTTGTACGTGTTTTCCGCCAATCGGGAAAGTTCAAAATTCAAAATTTGAATTTTAAATTTCAATTGAGCTGCCAAAATTCCGGCGGTTTGACCACCGGTCCATCGGCGGTTTATTTTTGACCACCGGTCTAACCAACTCAGTTCAATGCAAAAGGGTCTTTTCGTCGGTAATTGTCGGAATATTTGCCGGCCACCGGTGACGGGTACATCAGAGATGTTTCCGTTTATGGGGAAAAAAACATTTAAATGCCAGAATTTGCGGGCCAAATTTTTTATTATGAGCCCAACCCAAATATATTAATTTATTATGAGCCTGAGCCCAATCCCATTATAATAGTTTCTGGGCCAAATATTATTTTTTATTGTATAAAGGCGAAGCCTAATCCCAAGACATATATTACTAATCCCTACATCCCAATAATTCACCAAGTAAAAAATTCGTAGAGTAAAAAAAGAAAAGGGCCGTGGGGGAGAGAGTATCGAGAGAGAGTGGTACTTTGGGGATTAGAGTTTTCTGAAATCGACTCATCAAATTCAAGCAACTTTCATCCAAAAGATTAGTCTTTTCTATGAAATATGGGTTAGGAATTGGAGGGTTTGGAGTGAATTTCGGTTTTCTCTTCGGATTGACAGCAAAGGGGGTTAGGGTTTCCTGAAAGGATGTCAAAGGGGGTGGGGTGGTCGTCGGATTTGTCGCCAGAGTTTAAATCATCACCGGTCAGGTTTTAAAGTGAAGGTATAAGTGCGTCGGCTTGGGCCACCATCATTGAAGATGTGGAGGGGTGAGGATTACATTCGTCCTGATAATGAAGTCTCGGAAATTCAGAAATACGGTAAGTAATTCCTACTGATTTTGGGTTTTAATCTAATATTCATATTATGTTCTGGGTTTTCCAATTGTTTAATGTAAAAGTTGGGTTAGGGTTTGCTCTTTGTTGGGCAGTGAGCATCTTGTCATGTTGGGAAGGGACAACTGGTTCCCCCGAAAAAATAAACTATGTATGCTTGAATAAAATAGAACATGTGCCTTGATTTTTAGTTTAGTTGCACTTTTTATCTTATTTTATTAGGGTTTGTAAAACTGTGTTATACTCATGGTTTTATTGTTGACATGAATATCTTAGTCAAATAGCTATAATTTGCTTCTTCTTTTTTTTGGTTATTTCATGATTTTAGTTTATTAATTTTTGGATTTTTATTGTTATTTCAGGTGAAGGATCTAGCCTAATTACTATCAAAATTCATCACAGTGGGGGGTTTTGTGACAAACAAGACTGGAAAATTGGGTTATTTTCAAGTGGAGGTTGATTATTTTGATGAAAGGTAAGGTCAGAGGAGCTTAATATGGAAATGTGTAACTCCTTCATTGATTGTTTAGGGTTCTGCAGGCCTCACAAGCTATTTTATGTAGACCCTAATGTTTCAGAATTTGACGATATTAGAAGATTAACTTCAGAGGAAGATTTGAAATCCCTGGTAGAACTTATGTATGCACAGAAGAAGAGAGCTATTGTTATGTATAGGATTGGTCTTAATGAATATGATCCACTACCAGGACCGAGACCCAAACGTCCTGCATATTTTGATGAAGGTGAAGAGACTGATGCTGATGATGAAGATTATGAACCTGAGAGTGATTACAGTTTGTTAGATTCTAATGATGAAAGCATTTGCAAATATGCCAACGAGTCAATGCATTCTTCCAATTGGGCAAGTTTGAGAATGCCGTCTGAGTTTGTCCCTTATGCACATGTAGATGCTGGTGCTGGAGATTCAGAGTCTGACTATGCTTCTTGTGATAACTTGCATGAAGTTCAGGGTGGTGATGATGAGGAGCATGTAGAAGTCAAGAAATTCTGGGAGTTCAACCCAAAGAAAGAGATGCACAACCCAACTTTTGGTGTTGATCAGAGATTCGGAGATAAGTGGATATTAACTAAAAGCCATCAGAACACATGCTATTGTGGATAGGATGTGAGTACCGCCTATTTGGCGCCCTCAGTCGGGACAAACTTAGCATGTATGAATGCTAAAAGTCATTTTGGGAATCCTTATAAAGTGAATGGCTAGTAATCACTTAAAATTGAACATGACAAAATAATACATTAATTAGGAAAATAAATTATATGATTGAATTATAGTAGGATTCATTTGGACTTGTACTTCTAGAAATTAATTAAATTATTAATTATATGATCAAAACATTAAAGCTAAAAAAAAAAAGAAAGAAAAACTGATAGCAATCTCGTAGATGAAGCAAATTTCGTTAATGCAACCATCAAACAAGAAAGTACGAAGATAAGTTGTCTATCCCATGAAACTCAAAAGAGTGCGGAAAATTCACAGTAAGACGATCATTTATCTAAGGATTTATATCTCATAACTCAAATCAAGCAAAGAATACATAATCTATGAAAGATTCAAATTAAACAACAACCCACACTAAGAATAGTAAGGACACCATTCAATATACTCGATCAGTCATCATTCAAGAGACTCAAGAAAGGTAGGAGCAAACAATGCTCAACTATGAAGGAATACTATTGATTAGTAATCTCCATAACCAACAAAGATATGCAACACATACACTATCTCAAAATGCTTATGCCAAAGCACAACTCATCCAACAAAAAGTAGGACAAACCCCACAAAGGAACTCATGAACACACACATCATGAATTCAAAAACCATAGTCAAAAGAAAGGCTCAACTCTCGAACTACTAGAAGTAGTATGAAAATAAGAAGTTTAGTTTTAAAACAATTCTATCAAGAAGCATACTTGAAAAAGAATGGTTTCTGCAAGATCAAAAGATCCAAGACAAGATGAAAACCCTCTTGGTTAAATCATACTTGACACGAAAAATGGACACACTATTTAACAAAAATTCCCCACTAGAAAAACTCTCATTAGAGAAGACTCAAAATGACCACACATGGGTGCTTTAACTTTCGGCTATACCCCCCTATTTATAGGCTAGCAATTTCGGCAAAAGCACCAAAAAGAAGACCAACTAGGACTCTCTATTCTTATCTCACGCAGGAGTAGAAATAGAAGAGTATTTGATCTCTTTGACTCTATCTAAAATCTAGGAAACCTTATCATATACAATTTGGAAAGTGGTTTTTAGAAAGTATTCTAAAAGTTGTTGGACATTTTGGAAAGTTGTAATTTCCAAGTTTCCTTTTTAAAGTGAGTCAAAAGTAATTTTTTAAATTTTAACTATGTGGTAAAAGTTAAATTTCGAATTTTTGCTGATTTATTGCATGTGTGTGCGTGTGTTTTATGTTGAGTTCTAAGCCTAGTTGCTTTTGAATTTTAGAGTCATAGTATAGCCGAATTTTTGAGCTAAAAATTAGGATTTCCTAGTCCTAGTTGAACTTGAATTTTGGTTGTCTATTTGTGTTACACTAAGTTCTATTCGGTCTTGTATTTGTGTGTTCACATGGCCAAAAATTTTATCCCTAAAATTAAGGTCATTGAGTCCAAATTGTGTTATGATTTGAGACCTATTCGGTCTTGGATTTTAGTGTTCACATTGGCCGAATTTTTCAGCCATTATTTCGTAATGGTAATACAATTTTATTGTGTTTTTTATTTGAATCCTACTTGGATTTAAATACTAATTTTTGCATGAGTTAAATTATAATTTCAGTGAGATTATAATTAGAGTTTTAAAGTTAGTCTATTTTCGAAAACTATTGAGATAAGGAAGTCTTATCCTATTCTGAAAATTTTTGAATCTTTTATACAATTGTGCTTGTGTTTTGGCCGAGTTTTTGAGTCCTATTTGTAGTAGAGGGTCGGATTTTTGTCTCTAAATAATAGGGATGAGTCTTTCATTGTTTTATGACATAGTTCATAAGTTGTGTCCAAAAGGGATTATGATTACCTAAGTTTTAGGACTCTATCCTTTTATATATATGTGATGGCCGAATTTTTTCTTCCTTATTCCATCTTGTCGACTGAAATTTTATCAATTAAGGGGGAAATATTTTTGAGAAAATTTAGGTCCTATCTTGTAGGAGTTTTCTTGCACAAAAAGACTTGCATTGCCTATAAATAGGGGTGCTGTTTTTCGAAAATTCTCACACCACTCTACTCCATTCTTCTTCTTCTTCTTGCTGCCGAGATCACAAGGGTATAAATAAGAGAAGCACTCTTCTCTTTATTCTGAATTTTTGAGAGTTAGTGTTCTTAAAAGCACAAGAGAGTTTTTGTTTTGGGGAGAGCATTATTCGAACCTTCCTTTGGTTCTTGGGGGGTTTCGACCGAACCATTCATTGGTTCAAGGGTTCACGGAGTTTTTGTGTAGTCACAAAGGCACATTACTTCTTTTGTTGGTGGTTTCTTAGAGCTGTTGAGCAAAGATGTCATCCGGAGTTGCTGGTTGTACTCAAGTTGCTTCAAAGAGTGTAGAGGGTCGCATGGAGGCTCAAGTGCAGCTCATGAAGAGTCAAATTGACTACTTGTATGATGCTTTGGCCGAGGTGAAGGAGGCAAACCGAGACTTGTCTCAATTGCTTTCAAATCAGCAAGATAAAGCTACGTGCTTTGAATTGGTGGAAGCTTGTTTCAAATATCTATTCGCATCATTGGTATCGTAATTTGGATGATTGGCATGATTTGAAGAATGCTTTGTGAGAAAGATATGCTGGTACTAACACCTTTAATGAAGCAAAAGTGAAGTTACTCAATTGTAAGCAGAATGGTAGATCCGTTCAATCTTACTTTGAGGAATTAGAAGGCGTGTTCTTGAGTTTGGGTGTGGATGAGAATGACTACATGTTGACTGAACGTTTCCACTACGGCTTGGACAAGGGGTATAAACAACACCCAAAGACGACGTCTTTCCTTTCTGTGCATTGGATCGAGTAGTGTGCAAGAATAGTACCTTTTCTTAAGTCTAAAGTTTAGGTAATTTTAGGGGTTTTGCCTTGGAGAGCAAGAGAATCTTTCCTATAAATAGGTGGCCGAATTGTCTTAAAAAAAGTTGAAAATTATGAGTCAATAAAATTGAGTTGTAACCTTTATGGTTTTAATGAAATATCATCAATGGATGGTTTTCTGACAATGAGCGTTTCTTGTTGTTTTGGAAGAGTTGAAGGTTTAGTAAATTTTTTCTTTCTTAGAGCTTAACATGTGACTTGGTTCTTTGAGTAAACCATTTTATCATGTTTTCTGTGTTGCATGATTTAATTGTTTTAAAACTAATTTTCTTATGATCTTTTGATATGATGGCCAATTGGTTAAGCATGTTAGATTCCTTGGTTACTTCGAGTTTATTGTGTCCTAGGATTGAAGGATACCTTGTTGGTTTATCTATTTGATATAGATGAGTTTGCATGGAAATAGCATGATGAATAATGTGTTTTGTGTGCTTATTGCCTTGGTTATGAATGTGTCATATCCAATATTGATACGAATCTTGAGGCAAGATGATTGAATTACCTCAAACGCGGAAGCTTTTCTTTCCCAAGACTTGATAACTTGCCAAACCAATGGAGAAGACTCCAAAAACGTGAAAGAAGAATAAGAAACGATGCAAACCACAAAAATTTGCTCCAAAAAGGATGGATTGGCAAGAAGATGATGGAATGTGTTTTTGGCTAGTAACCCGATTAGAATACCTCTTTAACAACCCCACCCCTTCGATTTATGGGCAGAATGGCTAGCTAAAAGGCTCCAATGAACAGCTAACAAAGCTCCACATGTGAAGAACACTTAAAATCAAGCGCACGCTTGCAACAAAGCACAAAATAATTCGTGCAATGTACTATTCTTCACAAAGAATAGAACAACAAAGAGTTTCCTCTCTTTTTGTATTGAAAAATCAATAATAATCAAAGACATATGTTTTTGGTCGACCAAAGCCCCTTTATATATGCAAAGGTTGGCTTGGACAAAAAGAAACCCGAATACAAGTTCAAATCGGATTTTTCTACCTAAGTTTCCTAATATAAATTTAAATATTAATTAAATAAATAATTACACATGTCACAATTATTTAAAACCAAATATAATCTTCTAGAGGTAAAGGAAAGTCGGCCATGAGTGATAAATTACCAAAAAATCCTTTTCCAAATCGAAATAGGAGAGCTTTAAAAATTCTGCCAGCAGTCGTCGACCTTTCTGTCGACAGGCAAAATGCTCGACGCGCGACTGTCGACTTCCTTGTTGACTGACCTTCTGCTCGATGCCCTCATGTTGACCTTGGTGTCAACCAACTGCCTACTCGATGCCAGTTTGTCAACTTTGTTGTTGACCAACAGCTTACTCGACGCCATGCTGTCAACTTTGTTGTAAACTTTTTCACCTCGACCAAGAGCTTGACATGCACTAAAAGTTTCAATTCCACTCAAAGATAAACATGATACCCATGGAATTGAATCCACATTGAGAGTTTGAACATCCATGAACAAGTTATTGAGCGATTCATTTATTTTTTTCCTTTGAGACCTCATCATAGGACCTCCAATATTAGCTAATAGATCTTGAATCACTCTTTGAGCTTGAACTTGATTATTAGGTTGAACAACGACTTGTCTTTGAGCTTGATAACCTTGGATGTCCACATCATTCTTTTTTATTGATTTCTTCTTCTCGGCTAAATCATAGTTGCGCACCTTGTCATCTTTCTCGTCTATCTCCTTTGCTTGACCATCATGTCGACGTGATTCTTCTGACTTCATTGTCGACTTGATTCTAGCTTGACGCGAACCATATTTTGGTTTCAATCTTCCATCATCCTTGATTCCAACTTCAATATAATACCATACACCCCCTATTAGATCATCATAGTTAGGTATGACACTCAACGGGCCATCCAGGATCGCATCATTCCTCCTTTCCTCGAAAGGATTCGTCCTCGAATCGTGTTTCATGTTATTCCAAAGGAACAAATTCTTCATGGTCATCTTATGCTTCTTCACAAACCTCCACTGAACAACAACTATCCAGACTTTTGTGAAATTTTGGGGAACCAGAACTTCTCGTGAGAATATATCACCAAACACAAAATCAATGTGTTCAATCTTTTCATATAAATCCTTGAGAATTAGACTTCATGTTCATCAACCACTTTCAGCGAACATGATATAGGAATAATAGGGACTGAAATATCCATTGTGATAGGAACATTCTCCGTAACTATTTCATCATCTTTGTCATTGGCCGCATTATCTCAAACATCATCAACAATATAGTCACCATGACGAACAACTCCACTAATTTTATAGTAATTCCACCTTGCCATAGAGTTTAAGGTGTGATGAACTCCTTCCTCAATAGGCACCGTAATAAATTCAAATATGTCATAGAGATTATCCATCAAAGAAGAATCTTGTATCTTGGTCTCAACATCTTCAATCATTGGCAAATCATTTGACTCCTCAATATCAACATCAAGATGTAAAATATTGGAATCCAATGACATAGAATAATTTTCTTCAACAACACTTTCAACCTGTGGATAAGAAATAGAAACACTGAAAGAATTTATGTTGTTAGAAAAACTTTCTTCCAAAACAAAATCTTGGATCTCTTGCTCGAACTCATGTTGCCACTCTTCGCATTCTTTCTTCTCTTCCTCTGCCACAATATGTTGTAATCTAAGCTCTTCCTCCTTGGCATATTGTTGGAAAGATTTTCTTTGTCAACTCTACAATCCTTTGCATCTGAAGTTGTATTTGTTGCATGATATCTTGAGATTGTAAGATCTCTTGTCGCCTAGTCTCTTGAGAATCATAAATTTATTGTAACACAACTTGCTTCTCCTCATATATTCTCTGTTCTTCTTGCTTCCGAAGTCTCTCTTGTTTCAAAAATATAGGAGCAAATTTCTTACGAAGTTGTTGACGAAGCACTCGCTATGAAACAATAGGAGGATCACCAAACCATTTTCTATCTCATTCAAGTTCTGTCCACCATGTAGTTGCATCTCCATGAAACTTAGACACAACGAATTTTACTTTCTTAATCTCTGAAAGGTCATTACAAGAAAACAACCTTTCTACATGTGTCTCCCAATCAAGATATTCATGTTCATCTTTTCAACCATAGAACTTGGGAAACTTTCCTTTCGAGTTATAGTAACGTTGATCATACTCTTCATCAACTTCATCACCACCATAATAATCATAACGTCTCATTGTACCTTGCTTATAACATCTCAACACATGCACACAAGAAATATAATTTTGAAAAACTCACTACCTTGTTACCCCTCCCAACTATACTATTCACTCCACTTGATATGAAACTAATTCTAAGAGCCTTCAAAACATGCAAGTACCAAGATCACTCAAGAAGGTTTAGATTTAGTAAGGGATGGATTCACTCTTTTCTTATCACGGTCTTTGTCCTTCAATCCTTAGTGCAATGAAGAATAGTATTACTTTGTGCAAGTAACTAAGAGGATAAAAAAGTATGGTTCTGAATAATTGTAACAAGATCTAAGGAAGAACACGAATATAAACCGAGTAGTTACAACAATGAAAACTTAGATCTCACGAAAAGGGCTAGTAGAACTTGGAGCAAATTTTGAAAATTTAAGCTTCGTTTTACAGTTAAAGATGGAACCCTAGTTCTCGACCACCACACCACTTCAAATTAGGGTTTATATTTCGAAAACCCTAGGCACCAAATCTCCAAAAATATTTGTTAATAAATCCAATAAGGTAACCTTTGATATACCTCAATAAATAAGATACTTTCCTTTTGAATACACACACTCAAATCTCCTTAAACAAGGTAAGATTTAATATCCCTTTAAAAAGAAGATACTTTTCTTTTACTATGTTGCCTATTTCTTTTTCTCTTTTTTTTTCTTCTTCTTTTTTTTTCTTTCCTAATACTAAAAAATTCGTGGATTAAGGGCTAAGGAACCCTAAAATCCAAACCCTAGGCAGAATACACACACACGGCCGCCGCACCACTATTTTTATTTTTCAGCAAAACCGAATCTAACAATTCAACTTCTGCCCGCAGTCGTCGACCATTCTGTCGACTGGCAAAATGCTCGACATTCGACTGTCGACTTCCTTGTCGACCAACCTTTTGCTCGACGCCCTCCTGTTGACCTTGGTGTCAACCAACAGCCTACTCGACGCCAGTTTGTAAACTTTGTTGTCGACCAACAGCTTACTCGACGCCATGCTGTCAACTTTGTTGTCAACTTCTTCACCTCGACCACGAGCTTGACATGCACTAAAAGTTTTAATTCCACTCAAAGATAAACATGATACCCATGGAATTGAATCCACATTGAGAGTTTGAATATCCATGAACAAGTTATTGAGCAATTCATTCATTTTCTTCCTTTGAGACCTCGTCATAGGACCTCCAATATTAGCTAATAGATCTTGAAACACTCTTTGAGCGTGAATCTTATTATTAGGTTGAACAACGACTTGTCTTTGACCTTGATAACCTTAGATGTCCACATCATTCTTTTTTACTAATTCCTTCTTCTCGGCTAAAGAAAAAATCATAGTTGCGCACCTTGTCATCTTTCTCGTCTATCTCCTTTGCTTGACCATCATGTCGACGTGATTCTTTTGACTTCATTGCCGACTTGATTCTAGCTTGACACGAACCATATTTCGGCTTCAATCTTCCATCATCCTTAATTCCAACTTTAATATAATACCATACACCCCCTATGTGATCACAATCAATGTAATGATCATCATAGTTAGGTATGACACTCAACGGGCCACCCAAGATCGCATCAAATATGGTGAACTATATTTGATTGGTTTGTTTGTAGTTGAGTGAGTGATTTTCTCATTGCATGTATCGTCAATTATATGAGTGATTGTTCGATTATATTGTTTGGTCTAATCATAGTTGATTTGATTACTTAATACGGGTAGTTATTTGTATTTTGTGTTTGTTATCTTAGTGAGAGTTCATAAGATGGTATCTTCTATGATTGAGTTGCTCATTTATTTGTGATTTTTCAGACTCTTCAGAGTTTCACATTTAGACAAATCTTTTTCGTACTTTCTCGATGAAAATTCCTTTAACGAAATTAGGTTCATCTTCTAAGCTGCTACCATTTCATCTATGGACTTTTGCACAATTCTTTTAAGAATCTTATTTGAAGCTTCATCTTGTCCATTTCCTTGTGCAAAATATGGAGAAGAATGCGTAAAAGAAAAGTCGATTTCCTTAGCAAATTCCACCATATCCTTTCCAACAAAATATTAGGCCTGATCGGTGACTATAGTTTCTGGAATCACGAATCTATAAATAATATCCTCTTTCACGAAATAATTAGTAGCCACTATAACATACTTATAGCCTTCACTTGATGGAGGATAAATCATTCCGATCAAATCCATTGTCCAACATCTAAATGGCCATGGTTTTACAATGTGCATTGGTTATGGATGCATCTTTTGAACATTCCCATACTTATGACATTCTCTACATCCTTGAGCAAATTCTATACAATCTTTGGTTATACTCGGCCAAAAATAACCATACATACAAATCAACCAAGACATTTTCCTTCCACCTTGGTGAGCACCGCAAACTCCTTCATGCACTTCTAACATAATCAAGAATGCTTTGGACTTGCTAACGCATTTCGGCAACACTTTATCTTCTGTTTTCTTATACAAAACCCCGTCAATAAGCAAATAATTAACTGCTTGTTTTCGTAGTTTTGAATCAACCTTTTTCTTTGGACAAGCCAAACATTCAATCAATGGAGCTCTCCAATCTATTTTGGCGTGCACATTATTCACAACCGCCACCGAATCTTCATATGCTGGCCGATCCAAGTCCACAACAAAGAAAGAAAGATTGATCTTCTATCAGCCAGTAATCAAAAGCAGATTGCGCCATACCATTGGCGTCTTGATTGCATTCTCTAGGCGGATATTCAAACTCAATATAATCAAAATGCTCATTGAGCCTTTCCACAACCTCCCAATACTTAAACAAAGTATCATCATTACAACGACATTTATTTGAAGCTTGCTGAATAATCAACCAAGAATCATCGATTACTTTTACACGCCTCACTTTGTTAAACAACAAGGTTTCCAAACCATAAACAATGCCTTCATACACCACCTGATTATTGGTACACTTGAATCTCAATCTGACATGTACTTTCATAACCGAACCATTTGACGATAACATCATAATCTCGGCTCAACTTTTCACAAAGGGAGTAGATCCGTCAAAATATAACTCCCACGGTATTTCTTCCACATTCATGATTTCATAAGACTCCACTTCTTTCTCAGACCAATCTTGATCTAATGACGGATATTCTGCCAAAAAGTCTACTAGTGCCTGCCTTTTAAAAACTGATTGCGGCACATGCTGGAATTGATATGCCATTAATGCTAATGCCCATTTTCCCAAACGACCACTTATAGACGGTCGATACAACATGTATCTAACCAGATTTACCTTACTAATCCCATACACAGTAACCGGTAACATATAATGTCTCAATTTCACAGCAGCATAATACAAGGCTAAGCATAATTTCTCTATCGATGGATACCGTCTTTCGGCATCATTCAACAATCGACTCAAACAGTAAACTGGCCTTTCTAATCCATCTTCACCATCTTGCGCCAAGAAACAACCAATTGAATCTTTTGTCGCCGATATGTATAACTTTACTGGTCGTTCCCCTTGCGGTGATGTCATTACTGGCGATCACCAAATACCTCTTTAGCCTATCAAAAGCTTCTTCTTACTGTGCTTCACCCCAAACAAACTCACCAGCATTATTAGATTTCAACAATGGTGAAAACACCTTGATCTTTCCAGACAAATTTGCTATAAACCGTCTCAATAAATTCATTTTACCAATAAACTTTGCAACTCTTTCTTGTTTCTTAGCGGTCTAGCGTCTATAATAGCCTTAGCCTTCTCAGTGTCCACTTCTATCCCTTTCTCTTGAACTAAGAAACCCAGAAAATTTCTGGAGGTCACACCAAATGCACACTTTAAAGGATTAAACTTTAGTTTATATTTCCTCATTCGGGCAAACGCCTGGACCAATTGATCCAAATATTCTTTAAAAGTATGAGATTTGATTACCACGTCATGAATGTATACTTCTACCATACTTCCAATCATATCATGGAAAATACAATTCATAGCCCTTTGATATGTTGCCCCAGCATTTTTCAACCCAAACGGCACCACTCTCCATTGGAAAATTCCTAATGCTCCTGGACAATGGAACGCCGTCTTCGGCACATCTTTCTCAGCAATATAAATCTGATTTGTAACCTGCATTTTTGTCTACAAAACTTTTGAACCGATATCCTGCCAATCGGTCGATTAACATAACCGCAATTGGCATATGATACTCATCTTTTGGGATGCCAGATTCAAATCACAGAAATCTACACAAACCATGGTCTTGCCATTCTTCTTAATCACTGGCACCATGTTCGCAAGCCAATACGGATAAACCGCCACTTCTATAAACCCAACCGCCAACAACCTTAAGATTTCTTCCTTTATCTTAGTGGTTACTTCATCCGAGAACCTTTGTGGCGCTTGTTGCTTTGGTCTAAACTCCTTCTTAGTGGGAATCATGTGCTCAATCAAACTCTGATCCAACCCTGGCATTTAGGTGTAATCCCAAGCAAAACAATTCTGATATTCCATCAACACTTTTGTCAATGCCTTTTTCTGCTCATCAGAATGTACCGCGCTTATGAATGTTGGCTTCTGCTCTTCGCTCATTCCCAGATTTACCGACTCTATCAGTTCTTTTGTCACCATAGCGTCATCTTCAAGTTTGCTACTTGGCTTTGCTAGCTCTGACAGTTCAATATCATCATATTCAACTGGTGTTTCATCCTCACGCACGGCATCCACTATACACAATGCCAATGCCTCCAACCAATGAATTACTGGATCACTTATCATCATTGGAAACTTCTTCAATAATTGGTCCAACAACCTACGGCTTAGGTGCCAAATATTGGCATGGCCTGCGGATATCTTGCCAAAACATCTTCCACTCTTTGATCCTGATGTTTTTCATAGGAGTGCGGTCATAGGTTTACCAGATTTGCCAATTCCAAGCAACCTACATGGCCCGACATCCTTTTCGTAATAAAAAGCTTCAGCCACATTGCTCTGCACCGTGAACGGTTTAGCATCGGCTTTTATAACCTGTGGTCCTTTTGCCCCCTAAATCACCATAGCCTGATGAAAAGATGAAGGGACACACCTGACTGAGTGAATCCAGTCACAGCCTAGCAAAGGATTATAGGATCCTGTAGTATCTAATATAAAGAAGGCCGATATGACTGCTTGAGAACCCAGCTCTACTTTAACTGGCAGTATCCCTTGAGTACTCGTCACATCTCCGGTAAAACTGCTAACTGCAATCTCAGTAGGAATGATGGAGACCATCAAGCTAACACTAATGGAGAGGAACATGTTGCTGCCAATAATGGAGAGGACGAGCAAGTTAAGGTCGTGAATGCTAATGGAGGATCTAAAGATGCTACTTTAAAGAATAATCCTTACATCCGTGATCCACTCTCAAACATTGTTGAACCAATGACTTATGCTAGACGCAAGAGGATGGATGAATCACTTAATAGTCTAATTGTTACTCCATGGGCTAAGGAATAAATTAAGCTTGAAGATTACAAGCCCAAGACTAATAATTTGTTGAAAGTGACACCAAATGAACTTGGCCCTTTCAGACAGAAGGAACCTCAGCCCTTAATTCAAGGAGAGACTGCTAGCCACACTCCTTATGGAGTTCAAATGGATCCCTAAAGTTTAGGGATAAGATCATTCAAGATTTATCCCTTTGAAAGATAAGACTTTATCTCTTTAATTGATAATATTTGGATGATTCCTTTTTATCTTTGCTTTTCGAGTTTTTCTACAATAAAGAGTCAACTCATTGATGTCTACTCAACCGTTGGATGAAGACTACATCAAGATGGATGGCTAAGATCACTCTACAAAGAAGATGATGATAGAGTTTTACTCAAGGGAGATTCTATCTCTTCACATGATAGGATTCTTTTTATGAGATTATCTCTTTGTATTTTGAGTTTTAATTAATTCTTGCACAGTCTTAAATGTCTTAAGACTGGTAAAAGTGTCTAGGTTCGTTATCTTATCACTTAAGATAACTAGGAGCCTTTAGAGTTTGATTTGATTTTAAATTCTTAGAGATAGGAATAGAGTTGAAGAGTTGTGTTCTTCCTCTACTTCTTGGGTAGAAAATTTGGCCACCCCCTCTATAAATAGGGACCGAATTTCTCTTGTCCAATATACATTGTGTCATCGATATTTTATGAGTGAAATCAAATTGGTTAGGATTTTATTCCTTTAGTGGAGTTCTTCTGATAACTTCTTTGTTTAGTTGTTTCATATGTGTTGTGACAATTATTAGACTTATCTATCTTTTTTAGTTCACTTGATAGTGACATCTTTAGCATTGGATCTTTCGAATTTTGGTTCTTAAGCTCATAGATATCATATCTATTGGGTTTTCCTATTCAATTTTCCAAGGGGTCTTTGCTTGGTTAGAAATAGCTCTCTTCATTCTTGATTTGGGTTGTTCTACTATTGAACTCGTGAACTGATCCACGTGAGGTCAAATATCTTTTCTTTGTTTGTTTTCGTGTGTTTTTGTGTCTTTAGTTATCCGAATTTCTCTAAATTCCGTTGCCTACAAATCTCTGTCTTTCCGAATTAGCAAAGTTGATCTTTCATTAAGATTGGGTTTGTCACGGAGTGCTATCATATTTGGTTATCAGAGCCTTCTTATGGTTTTACCATAGTTGGCATATTTTGGTTATCAGAGCCTTCTTATGGTTTTACCATAGTTGGCATATTTGTTTATCAGAGCCATAATTGGTATATCAAGATTCATCTATGGTTACCATAGTTGGTCTCAAAATTTGGATTTCTTTCTTTCTTATTTTTGAATTTTCCTCTCCCAAAAGAGGGTATTCGTAATATTTTTTTTTTTTGAGTTGTTCACCACTTGGACAATTCCTTTTAGTTTCGTGCCTTTCGTTTTGTTTATTATCCAATAGCAAACTTTGGTAATTGTGGTTGATATATATCTCTCGATCCAAGATCTCTATATCCTGGGGGTGATGATGTTCATTCATTCATTGTTGAAGGAGCTTTTGTGTTGAAGGTCTTTGATTGATTTGGACGTATAAAGAAAAGTATTGTTTGAGTCTAGGGTTCTTCTCGGCCGGCCCTATATTACAAAAAAAAAAAAAGAAATAGCCGTGCAAAAAGAAAAATCAAGACAGCATAGAAGAAAAGGAGTCTTCTTTGATAAGGTACATCAAAGGTTGCCTTGCATTAGGAGATTTCAAGAGTTGGAAGTGAAGTTGGAAAGAATCTTCTTGAAGAGGTATATTCAAAGTTTATCTCTATCTAAGAAGGTTAGATAAAGTTGAGTTTGATTGAGAGTCTTTCTTGCTATTTAATTGCCTATATTCTCTCAAAAGATTCTCTTAAGATACGATAGAATTTTATTGGATAAAATCTTATCCTAATCTTATTTTATTGGATAGAACCTTATCCTATCTTATTGGATAAAACCTTATCCTTATCTTATCGTGAAAGTAGGATAAAATCTTATCCTTATCCTATAAGAGTTTGAGTTTGAGTTGGAGTCTGAGATATAATCTGAGTTTGCTTATACTTCTAAAGCAAGATCACTAAATTTACTCCGGTGCTAATTGATTTTGTTTGCTTTTGAGTGTTTTATTCGAGTGGATTGTTTAATTAATTGTTGTAGTGCATAGTGCTATTACTTGAACATAGAAGCCGATCCGGAACTTTACCAAATGTCTTTCAGTGGTAAAAGGCTTGAATGTTTTTCTTTCTATTCCACTTTGATATATATTGGGGAAAAAGGCAAACAAATCTCAAAGAGAGCATACAAGAGGTGAGTTGTGTGTGATACTACCAAAAAGGGGGAAGAAAAAGATCATTGGTTAGGGGAAGTGAGGTAGGAACGTTTTCTACTAACATCCTATATGCTCACTTGTTCTTTGATCTTAAAGGATGTCATCTGGAGATGATAATGAGAAAAGAGACGACCGCTCTCAAGATGCTATGCGAGAAACTCTTGCTAGATTGTATAATGTTACTACTCAATTATGTAGTAGAATACAAGATCTAGAACTAGAGGTTCGCAATGGTCACGCTCAAGGTAATGAAGGTAATGAAAATCATAATAGAGCTCATCATGTTGTCAATAGGAATTATCTTTATGAACTTGGTAATTTCAAAGTTAAAATTCCTGAATTTAGTGGTACTAATGACCCTGAAGCCTATCTTACATGGAAAAAGAAGGTAGAGCGTGCTTTTTCATTGCAGGATGATGATGATTCTAAGAATATTAGAATGGTCGTATACCAATTCAATAACTATGCTTCAGAATGGTGGGACCAAGTTGTCAAGGATAGGAAGCTCTATGATGAGGATCTCGTATCCACATGGGATGAAATGAAGAGACTCATGCGCAAAAGGTTTGTTCCCTCTTATTATTATCGAGACTTGTGTAAACAAATTCAAAGTCTTTCACAGGGAACCAAGTCTATTGATCAGTACTATCAAGAGCTAGAGTTGGCATTGATTCGTGCAAATACTAAAGAGGAGCCTGAAGCTATCATGGCAAGGTTTCTAGGAGGACTTAACAAAAACATTGCCGACGTTGTGGAGCTTTCACACTACCTAGATCCAACCGAGATGTTACACAAGGTTAGGATTTTGGAGAGACAATTGGCAAAGAAGAAGTTAGATTCACATAAGTCTTCTACACCATGGAAGAAAGATGATTCAAAGAAGTATAGTAATTCTTCAAAGTTTGAAAAGAGAAGTAGTTCTAATGCTTCAAATACTTCTAATATTCCTAAACCATCTTCTAATGTTAAGAATTCTACTTCATCTAGTAATACTAAGAAAGTCAGAACTAGAAATGTTACTTGTTTCAAATGTCAGAGACGAGGACATATAGCTTCTGATTGTCCAAATTTAAAGACTATGATCCTTAAAGATGATGGAAGTTTTGAAAGTGAAACAGATGAAGAAGATGACAAGATGCCAAGACTTGTTGAAGAAGTCGAGAAAGAAGTTTATGGTGCTACTATCTTTTCTAAAGTGGATTTAAAATCTAGATACCATCAAATACGAGTTAGACAAGAAGATGAATGGAAAACTACTTTCAAAACAAAATTTGGTTTGTATGAGTGATTAGTGATGCCTTTTGGGTTAACTAATGCTCCTAGTACTTTCATGAGATTAATGAATTATTTTTTGAGGCATTATATTGGTAAGTTTGTTGTTGTGTACTTTGATGATACCTTAGTATATTCTAAAAACTTACAAGACCATGTTGAACATGTGAGAATTGTTTTGCAAACATTGAGAGAAGAGAAACTTTATGTTAACATGCATAAATGTTCATTTTGCGTAAATGAGGTTGTGTTTCTTGGTTTCATTGTTAGTTCAAAAGGAATTCATTTTGATGAATCTAAAATACAAGCTATTAAGGATTGGCCTACACCAACCAATGTGACACAAGTGAGATCTTTTCATGGTTTGGTTAGTTTTTATAGAAGGTTTGTTAAAGATTTTTCGACTAAAGCAACCCCTTTAAATGAGTTGGTTAAAAAGGAAGTTAAATTTATTTGGGGACCAGCCCAAGAGAAAGCTTTTGATGACTTAAAACCAGACCTTTCTAGTGCCCCTGTTTTAGCATTGCCTGATTTTAACAAAACATTTGAGTTAGAATGTGATGCTTCTGATATTGGTATTGGTGTTGTTTTAATGCAAGATAAACGTGCTATAGCTTTCTTTAGTGAAAAGTTAAATGGAGCTTGTCTTAATTATCATACTTATGACAAGGAACTCTATGTTGTGGTTCGTGCATTAGAGACTTGGCAACATTATTTGTTGGCTAAAGAGTTTATAATTCATACTGATCATGAATCTCTAAAGCATCTTAAATCCCAAAACCGTCTAAGTAAAAAAGACACGCTAAGTTTGTTGCATTCATTGAAACATTTCCTTATGTTATCAAGTATAAAAAGGGAATAGACAATGTTGTTGCCGATGCTTCATCTAGACGTTACACTTTGTTAACTTCTTTAGATGCAAAATTGATGGGGTTTGAGTTTATTAAAGATCTATATTGTGAAGATATTGATTTTGCTAATATTTTTAATGCTTGTGAGCAAAGTACTTTTGAAAAGTTTTATAGACATGAAGGTTATCTATTTTGAGAAAATCAACTTTGTGTGCCTAAGTGTTCACTTCGAGAACTTTTGATACGTGAGGCGCATAGTGAAGGTTTAATGGGACATTTTGGTGTGCCTGAGACTTTGGATGTGCTCCAAGAGCATTTCTTTTGGCCCAAAATGAAGTCTGGAGTTCAGACTATCATTAATCAATGCGTGGAGTGTAAACAAGCGAAGTCCAAATCACTTCCTCATGGACTTTACACACCATTGCCTATCCCTACACAACCTTGGATGGACATATCTATGGACTTTATATTGGGTTTTACCTAGAACTGAAAGAGGTATGGATTCTATCTTTGTAGTTGGGGATAGATTTTCTAAAATGTCACATTTCATTGCTTGCAGAAAAACAGATGATGCACGTCATGTTGAGGATTTGTTTGTGAAAGAAATAGTGAGACTTCATGGTATTCCAAGAACAATTGTTAGTGATAGGGACGTTAAGTTCCTTATCTACTTTTGGAAATCGTTGTGGGGAAAGTTGGGTACTAAGTTGTTATTTAGCACAACTAGTCATCCACAAACTGAAGGTCAAACTGAAGTGAAGAATCGTACTTTAGGAGCTGTCCTAGGAGCGATCATCAAGAATAATTTGAAGAAATGGGAAGAGTGCTTACCTATTGTTGAATTTTCTTTAAATAGAACTGTTCACTCTTCTACTCAGTTTTCACCTTTTGAAATTGTCTATGGTTTTAATCCATTAACTCCTTTCGAACTATCTCCTTTGCCTTTGAAAGATCAGATTAATTTGGTTGGAGTTAAGAAAGCTGAGACAATCAAGAGACTTCATGAGAAAGTTCGCCTCAATATTGAGCGTAGGACTCAACAATATGTAAAGTCGGTGAATCGTGGTTGTAAATAAGTTGTATTTGAACCAGGTGATTGGGTTTAGGTACATATGAGAAAAGAGAGGTTTCCAAACTGTAGGAAATCAAAGTTACATCCTCGCGGAGATGGACCTTTTCAAGTAGTGTCAAGAGTCAACGACAATGCTTATAAACTCGCGCTACCACGTGAGTATGGTGTTAGTGCTACATTCAATGCTTTTCACCTATCTCCTTTTGATTTTGATGAAGGTTTGAATTCGAGGACAAATTCGCTTAAAGAAGGGGAGGATGATGGAGACCATCAAGCTAACACTAATGGAGAGGGACATGTTGCTGCCGATAATGAAGAGGACGAGCAAGTTGAGGTCGTGATGCTAATGGAGGATCTAAAGATGCTACTTTAAAGAATAATCCTTACATCCGTGATCTACTCTCAAACATTGTTGGACCAATGACTCGTGCTAGACGCAAGAGGATGGATGAATCACTTAATAGTCTAATTGTTACTACATGAGCTAAGGAAGAAATTAAGCTTGAAGATTACAAGCCCAAGACTATTAATTTGTTGCAAGTGATACCAAATGGACTTGGCCCATTTGGACAGAAGGAATCTCGGCCCTCAATCCAAGGAGAGACCACCGGCCACACTTCTTATGGAGGTCGAATGGATCCCTAAAGTTTAGGGATGAGATCATTCAAAATTTATCTCTTTGAATGATAAGACTTTATCTCTTTAAAGGATAATATTTGGATGATTCCTTTTTATCTTTGCTTTTCGAGTTTTCCTACAATAAGGAGTCAACTCCTTGATGTTTACTCAACCGTTAGATGAAGACTACATCAAGATGGATGGCTAAGATCACTCTACAAAGAAGATGATGATAGACTTTTTACTCAAGGGAGATTTTATCTCTTCGCATGATAGGATTCTTTTTATGAGATTATCTCTTTGTATTTTGAGTTTCAATTAATTCTTACATAGTTTTAAACATCTTAAGACTAGTAAAAGTGTCTAGGTTTGTTATCTTATCACTTAAGATAACTGGGAATCTTTGGAGTTTGATTTGATTTCAAATTCTTAGAGATAGGAATAGAGTTAAAGAGTTGTGTTCTTCCTCTACTTTTTGCGTAGAAAATTCGGCCACCCCCTCCATAAATAGGGACTAAATTTCTCTTGTCCGACACACATTGTGTCATCGATATTTTCTGAGTGAAATCAAATTTGTTAGGATTTTATTCCTTTCGTGGAGTTCTTCTGAGGACTTCTTTGTTTAGTTGTTGCATATGTGTTGTGATAATTATTAGACTTATCTATCTTGTTTAGTTCACTCTATAGTGGCGTCTTTAGCATTGGATCTTTTGAATTTTGGTTCTTAAGCTCATAGATCTCATATCTATTGGGTTTTCCTTCACAATTTTCCAATGGGTCTTTGCTTGGTTAGAAATAGCTCTCTTCATTCTTGATTTGGGTTGTTCTACCATTGAACTCGTGAATTGATCCACATGAGGTCAAATATCTTTTCTTTGTTTGTTTTGGTGTGTTTTTGTGTCTTTAGTTATCCAAATTCTCTAAATTCTGCGGCCTACAAATCTCTGTCTTTCCGAATTAGCAAAGTTGATCTTTCATTAAGATTGGTTTTGTCACGGATTGCTATCAAGGAACTAAGTCCAATTCTTGCTTTCCTAGCTTCCGCACTGTGGAGGAAGGCATAATATTCATAGCCGCGCCATTATCGACTAATATCCTGTTAATAGGGACACCGTCTAGCAAGGCCTGCACATACAGCGGCTTCACGTGATTAGTAGACATCGAATCTGGTATGGAGATGATTACTGCTGGCAAAGTCCCATCAGTTGTTATCTTAATTCCCAATACTTCTTTCGACTGCCGATTAGCTTTTGGCACCACTGTTTTCTCTGGTTTATCAACCTTTACTTCAAGCAAAGATGCCATAGCTTGTCTAGCAGCATATTCTTTAAGCAGTACGTATACCATGTTGACATCCATACTATCATGCTTCTTGACTTGCCATTGGTTAGTCACTCGAGCCTGCTAACCATGCGCACCGTAAGGCGATTGCTCAAGCTCCCTCTTTTGCCTTAAATCCTGATATCTTCCCTCCCGTTGTCGCTGCCACCTTCAACGCTGAGTTCGAGTCATACCACTGCTTGTTGATACGGGAGTTGGAAATCTGGGGTGCTCTACTTGATGCCAAGAGTTATCAGAAACTTGATTGGGCCTCACCATAGCCGTTACACTACTCATAGGCGGCACAAATAGTTGGGCAGACCGTCCAAAGCTAACCCCCCGACTATGATCTGGCCATGACAACCTGTCTTTCACCGTCCTTGATTCAAATCTCTCATTACCAAATCCTTGGGTTGTGCATGGACCTAACCGCTCATGAATCAGTTGTCTTGGCATTACTCGGTCAGCATGTTGATCAGCACTCTTATTTGTCGGCCCTAAATGTTCAGCATGCCTACTCTGAACAACCTATGTTAAGGACGTTGCCACTTTGTGTTCATAACTCTCCAGTGACTCTTGCACCTGTGGTTTTCTTACCCAAGTTTGCAACTGTCCATCTATTTCAATGTTTATCTCTTCCTCTGTCCGCTGTGGAAGAATTTTCTGTTGATGCAAATGCCCGCCGTTTGCACTTCCTAATCGGCAAACTTCTTCCTTCATTGAATCCACCACTCGATCACAGTCTTGGCAACCAATACTTATTTTTTGTCTAGCTTAAGCGGCTACTCGAGGATCCACATTTATCATTCCCACTACATGATTCACCAGAAACAGTTCTATCATCACTGCTACTGGTTATTCCCCTTGGATATCTCCACTATCGATCATCTTCTGAATAACGTTCTGGAATACCATGCAATCATTGGTCCCATGGGTCATGGACATGTCATATTTGCTGAAGGTCTTTCCCTCAATATCGGCAGGTTTTGGCTATCTCTGCCCCTTCCAATAAGTCACATGGCCAGTTTTCAACATTTCTTCAAAAATCGCCTCCTACTGGGTAATATCGAACGAATAAGTTCGTCCCGGATTATTAGGCTCAGCACGTGGTTTCGCCCCAGTGGCCGTTCCCGGTCCTGGTGGTATACCATATGCTTGTGGAGTGCTAGGTTTTCTCAAAGCGCTACATTTATATCCCTTCATGTTTATTATCTCAGCCGCATTGATGTCCTCAAAATCCTCTTTTTCCTCCAAACCAAAATATTGAGCCTGGTTCACCGCTGGTTGATTAGGAGGATTGAACCATTATCTATCGCGACCTTTGCGGCTTTCGACTTCTTCCACGATTACCTTGTCTAGTTGTCGTATTACTTCAGCCAATTCTCCTAAATTCAAAAAACTTCTTCCTGTCAATCCAAACTTCAATCGGAAGTTGGTCACGCCGGCAATATCCATGATAATGATGGTTTGCTCTGGGTAATTGCTGGGTATCGTGGCTCTCATCTGCCTAAACCTTAACAAATATTGTTCCCCCGTTTTAGCAGGCTTCTATATGACATCATGCAAATCCACAATAGTACGCTCTAGTTTGCTCACACAGAAATTTTGCAAGAATAACTCCTTTTGAGCTTCCCAGCTAGCCACTGATCCAGGTCTCAACGTTCAATACCACTCCAATTCCGTACCTGTCAAAGATTGTGGAAACAGTCGCAGCTTATGAAATTCATTATTTACCAACTGCCCGCACTCTAATTCATACATCCATATATGATGCTCTGGTCTTCTACTATCATCGCCAGAGAACTTGGTAAAGGTTGGCATCTTGAAGTTCCGGGGAAAAGGTTCTAAATCAACCAAATCCGCATATGGTTTCTCTGGTACCTCTGGAATCTTAAATCCTAAGTCTTGGTGTATTACTTCTGACATCAAATGGCGTAACTCGATCTGATTAGCTGTCAACACAAGGTTAGAGTTGGTAGGCGGCACTTGTCCTGCGCCAACCGTTTGTTGCCCCACATTTTCTGTTGGACTGGCCCCCTGAGCCATCGGTGTCTGGTTCCCCGTTGGATTATTATTAGCATATGCTGCCGTCTGATTGAGCACCGGTTCCCAAGGCTGATTTTGTCCTGCATTAGGTGGCGGCCCTTGATGTGTTAACGGAACTCTTGTAGCCTGAGATCCATTCCCACTTGTGCTTGCCGATAGGTTAATCACTGATACCAACTGTAGGTGATGATTAGGGAGTTCCAACACTTGGAAGTACTGAAGTTATCCTTGTTGGTTAGCCATAGTAACATACTGTGGCTAACTCCCAATCGGCCCCTGAGTTAGCATTGTAGGGATGTTGTTGTTTTGGGCCGTATTGGAGCCTGCGGCAGCGATTCTGGCAGCTACCTCCCAATTCCTATTTTGCTCATGTTCTATGCCGATCCACAATCAGTTCTCCTGTACTTCTTCCCTTGTAGGACAAGGCGGCATTGCCAGCAGCTACCGATTGTTGCTCTGCCGGCTGCTGGGTCTGCTGATTGATCGACGCTGACTCTGTTATTGGTGCAGTAGTTGATGTTGTTTGCAGAGCTGCAGGGGGAATCACTCCTTAGAAAATCTTACGTGGAGTCATTGGCCCATAGCTCCCATCAGGCAATCGGTCTTGTATCCAAAAACGTTTCTTGCGCATATATCTGTTGACCACCTTCGGCTATCTTTGACTGTCCAAAGTACTATTGCCTGGGGTTATCCCCTGCGTAGCTATTGCTGCCGAGTATGGCTGGCATTGGTCGGAGATTGGTGGGGCTAACCTGCCGGCAAAAGTGAAGTTTCCATATGGAGGGACAAACGCTGGCTGGCTAGTTATCACCTTCTCGTACCAGCTTTCGGGAATCTGTTCAGAACTCTGCGTTTCACCTGGCACCTGAGAAAATGTTCCTGTCGTTGGACGTGATGATCCCGGAGTGTCATGACCCAAAAAGTGCAAAGGATTCACACTAAAGTGTTCCGGCATCTCACTTATTCGCTTCTCTTGCCCTAAAATACTCGGTGTAACTGGCCACTGTCCTGAAGCTTTGATGGTGTTCAATTCTACTTGCATCGAATTCACTCGTTCAACCAATATTGCCATGGCGCTCATCACCTTTTTACTAAACACTGACTCGCTGGTATATGTTTCTCTAGGTGAACCATCGGGAGTCAATCTGCTTAGAGATTGAGCCGACGCCGGTGCCGAGGTAGCCGTGCTCACTGATGGTTGCGGCGGCTCTAAGGGTATCACCTCCGTCGCGGTTGCGGAAGCCATCCCTATTTAGTTAGCACAAAGTTGTATGGTCCTACCCGGAGTACCAAAAATATGTTTGCACAATTTTCGCCCTAGAAGAATTATACAATATATATCTCAAACGATTGTGCGTTGTTTTTTAAAAATTGTGCTAATGAACTGAAAACAAGAATTTCAGGAATTAAGAATCGGCCGTAGGCCAGATTTTATTATAATCTTTGAAGAACAAGTACAGCCGCCGATAATCGGTCTAATTCAAGGAGTTCCTGGCGAACCCTAGCTTTTGGAGATAAAATCGGAAATAAAGACTGAAAATTTAAAAGAAGTAATCTGATGCTAATTTGATTGTGTCCATCCTCCTACCGCCGATCCCTTTAAACAGTCTTCAAATCTCAGTCGCTTCACAATTCTAAACCAATACCAATTAGTCTTCCTTCTTCGCGGACTCTACACTTTCGCAAAGCCTACACCGTGGCCCATTGCTTTAATCTGATCCGGCCCAATCGTTCACCGAGTCTTTCTAAGCCCGGCTAGAAAAAACTGGCCCAACAATATTATAATAATTCTGAAATTGTGAGTTTCAATTTGTTAGTTCAATTCTTGTTTGATTTTTTAGAGGAGAAGTAGACTAGTGTCCACATAAGTATCATCAACTCAAAATTTCAACTTTTATATTTTTTCTAATCATTTTTCTCTCTTTTTATACGAAATCAACAATTTGTATAAGTATCGACAAAATCAATAGGATCTACGATCCGTATTAGAATTCTGAAGGATTAGATAAGATCCCACTACAAAGAAGGATTTTATAAAATCCATGATCAATTTCCTGATTTTGGATCGCTGGATCGTAAAATTTTAAGA
Source organism: Oldenlandia corymbosa var. corymbosa (assembly GCA_949775105.1). Taxonomy (NCBI): domain Eukaryota; kingdom Viridiplantae; phylum Streptophyta; class Magnoliopsida; order Gentianales; family Rubiaceae; genus Oldenlandia; species Oldenlandia corymbosa. The sequence continues at coordinate 8,814,240 of OX459123.1, forward strand.
TCTGGATCAGAATTTTGAAAACCTTGCCTCATACATTATTTTGTTTCTTACCTTCCAAAACTCGCATAAAAGGACGATTGGAATAACCTTGATAATGGACCTTAGGGTCGTGGAGAAACTTCGTTTTGACCACCATTCCCTGGGAAAAAAAAAACCATAAATAATTAGAATTTTGCATCACTATATTCAATAGAGTAGCAAAGTACCTCCAAATTGCTTTCACTGCCAGACAGGTCAAGAAGAAATGTGGTATTGACTCGCCATGCATTCTGCACATACAACATATATTAAAGGATTAGAATAAAAAGCAAGCAAGTAAATGATCTCAGAAAAAAGGAAGCAATTTATTCAACAATTTCCACATATAAAAGGATATGCATGGTTAGGTTCTAGAAATGATGAAAGTCAGAAGTTTAATCACGCAGCGCTCTAAATGCCTCATAAGCCAATTTGATAGTGAAAATTATGAACGTCTGCCATACTAATACATCATGCCCATCCGAGAAGCTGAGTTCAAGATTTGCCAGATACGCCGAAGGCTGCCATATTAATACATCAGGTTCATTCACAATCATCTGATCATTTGTGTTTGAGGGATTTTTGTCCCTTTTACCACGATTCCAGATTGTACTTTTTCTGCTCGAACATATACAAACAGGGCTAGTTCTTCAATCAAAAAAATTCCCTTCGCTACCAAAAAGCATAAAGGAAAAGATTAGGGTCTAGGAATGTAAATATTCTATTTATTACGAAAATATAGAAAGCACAGTACAAAATGAGAGTGGCACATCATTATTCATTCCACCACGATTGAATTGCCCAACAATAATCATGGACCTGGAGACTGTAAAACGATATCTGGAAAAAGAAGGAGGCCCTTATGAATCCGAAGTGGATTCTTTCCCTCAAAGATTCTTCGAGCCTTTTGTAATTCAAGGCCTCAAAGTTGACCATATTGAACGGGGTCGCGTTGTTTGTTCTTTCACCGTTCCTCCTCGCTTACTGGTACTATATATCTTCTCCAATTCCCTTGGATAATTTTTCAAATTCGTCCTCAAAATGTGAAAATTGGGCTGTTTAAGGTTTCCCTTTTGACAGAAATGAAAAATGGTTTCGTCTGGTTGTTGGTGATGTAGAATACTGGGAATTCCTTACATGGCGGCGCCACCGCTACTCTGGTGGACTTAGTGGGTTCAGCTGTTGTGTACTCAATTGGGGCTCCGGCTACTGGGGTTTCTGTTGAGATAAATGTTTCCTACTTAGATGGTGCCTACGTTGGTGTAAGCATACTTTGATCACTGTGCTTGTTCAATTTTATTCCAGCCCTCATTTGTTGTGGATATTGAATGATCCTTAGATGTTTTGGTAAATTAGTGAGAAGGGTTTTCTTTGAATTAGATTGTTAAATAGCATCATATACGTAGGATCGATGGTAGGATTTTGCCATGAGACTCCTTCATCCTTTTTGAGCTTGAGTCAATAATTTACTCAACGTTCTACTGTCCAATTGAATTAGGTCTCTGGCTACTCAACTGAAAGAAATATACAGGGTTGACACTATGCCCGTCCGTCGTGGCAAATAAACCTGTGACACCAGAGATTGAAATTCCCCGGGGGTTATGAATGAATGCAAAAAGTAATTGCAGACTCTTTGCTTAGGATTCAGAAATAAGAAAATCCTAGTGAAAACATATTTTTTTTAGGCGTATCTCGGTCTGGTATATTGGAGAATTTTGCTCTGGTTAACATCAAACCCAGGGGAAGTAGAGTAACTAATTATACAACTTGCAAGTGATTCGGTAGAAAAGAAATAGATCAGAGTTATTAAAAAGATTTGAGCATTAGATAATGATGCCAAAACGGGGTTTGACAACTTCAAGTTTTGCACCTTAGCATGAACTTCAAGCATAAGGATGTTAGTTGATGTTTATAGTTTGGATAAGTGTTTGATAGCTCGTCAATTAAGTGGTTACTTTGTACTTCTTTCAAATATTGTAACCAGCCCCTAGATAAGAGATGATATGAAGTCACAGCTTGCTAGTACTTCAAATTTATAGCAATTTTCATCTAGAGGCTCTGTTGGAGGGTTCAATGTAGTAGAGATAGACAGATGCCATTTCAGGTGAAGCTAACACTTGGGCTGATGAAAATGACTTGCAATGCACAAGGAAATGTCTTCCAATGAGAATGTTTAGTTAGAAAACATAAATATTTAAATCCCTTATTTTTCAGTTTTTGGATTTTCCTAATTTGGTACCAGTGATTTGGTATTTTGTATAAAATACTAAACTTTTGAGATTCGTTCAAGAATCTACATGTAATGTTGTCTTCTAGATAAGCTGATGTTAAAGTCTTCCCTGCTATTTGTCTCATTCCAGCCTGAGTTCTACACTGTTCTTAAGACCCATGAGAACTTTTTTATGTTATCACAAGAAGACTGCATAACAGTTTTAGTATCACAGGGTAAAACCATTTCTGAACTGTTTGGGTACAACAGACTGAACAGAATTTAAAAGTAAGTTCAGGGAAAGAATTTTAATTCTTTTATCCGATAAAAAGATTTTTTTTTTTTTAATGTCAGGGCCAACCATTTTTTAACTGTTCGAGATTACTGCGTAGCTTACTGGGAAAACTTTTTTCACTATGTTAAATTCACAAAGCTCTATTCTTGTACCTGTGCAAACTTATGAAGTTAACACTATTGGCATAGCCTAAGTACATGTTTCCTTTGAAAAAACAAATGACTCCATGAACACTGAAGAGCAGCTCTTATGTACTCGGCTATGATGTTAATGCATCACGTTTTGCAGCTATTTCACATCTCAGACTTTCATTTGTATTTGGTAACAAATTCAGCAGGACCCACAGAAATCTTAATGGACTTCATAGCTTCTGTTGTGCACACTTCGGCTTTGCAGTTGCATTTTTATCTGTTGCATTCTGATAATAGATGGGGTTGACCTTAATCAATAACATTCATACAGAAGTCACGACATCACCCCTAACAGCCTTGTCTTTTCTTAGAATGAAACCATATAAAATAAACAGCCTTTGGTGTTCGATACTTCAATTTAGCGCTTGCCTTAATTTTATTTTTTTTAATCCATAGTTTCCATTTTTATCTTGTTCCGTAGCTAGTCATACAGAAGTTAATGCGTAAGTATGCCTCTAGAGGCCTTGTCATTATTTAGCATCAAATAATGATCGAACTGTGATGAAGGTGCAGTGTTCCTTGAGTAAATGTGACAAAAGGCAAATTCATACACCAACCAAAATTCTATTTGTTTCGATAGAACATATGATTGGTGGCTCCTTTTCTGATTTAACAAAAGGGAATAGGGAAACCCAGATTTCTGCAATCTTGTCATTTTGAGTTCAGTAAAATTTTATTGGGAATTCCATCCTAATAAGAGACAGTGTGAGGTGCTGTATTGTTTTCTTTTAACCTATGCACACATTGAAGCGAGATGCCTCAGGTTTGTTCTGCCAGAGTTGAATTAGTTGGTCTTAGTATTGTTGTTATATAAATTCTCTGAAACTTCTGATTTAATGCTTAATGTGAAAGGACTTGGTTTATGTAACTTTAAGCATCCCTGTCAATTTCCTATGTCATTGAACCAATGCGTAATGCAACAGTGAATGTGGTTTGGATTTGTGGTGGTTACTAAACATGGCAGGGTAGCACATCGGGCTGGCTTTTTGTCTTTCTTCAAATTTGATGGTTCTTTGGAACTTGTGTTGATGAGCTTCGCATATTCTAATTTTGCGACCCAAGTTTAAGCAAGAAAATTGGGTGTTAACCTCTCATGTCAGACGAGCTGAGTTAATGTTCATTCTAAAGCAGACTTCCCAATAATATTAATGATAGGATTTTGTTACTGATCTCTTTTTATAGCCACGAGAGTGGTGTCTTTTCTGCCTATATTGGTCAAACATTCTTGTTTATGAGGTTTGTTGATGATTTTCTACATATTGAGTCTCGCAAAACTAAAGGAGGAAGTACATTCATCATATACTGTTAAAGCAGCTTTCTTCCTCCTTAACTTCGAGTCTATCCTTTCTTATTTTTCTTTTTAGCAAATTAAATATATTTCATTCACCCTTAGTTTGGTTAATCGTTATTACATGTTTCAGTCTTCCTGTTTAACCATTCCAAGAACTTTTTTTAGCTAAGATAGAAAGCATAAGTGCTCGATATTTCCTGATTCTGAATTTTAAAGATTTTTCGTTTCTCTTGCTTAGAGAATCTTATTGTGTCTGTTGCAGGATGAGATAGAGGTGGAAGCAAAGGCATTGCGTATTGGAAAGGCAATTGCAGTTGTTAATGTCGAGTTGAGGAAGAAAAACTCGGGAAAAGTTATTGCTCAGGGTCGTCATACGAAGTACCTAGCTGTATCGAGTAAGTTGTGAATGACCTGTTCTTAAGGAGTTTATACAAAACCTAGGTCACATCGGGTTCTTAATGTGAATGAAATATCATTTCTATGTACACATTCCAGTTCAGAAAAGATCTTCAGCATATTGAGTGGCGGGTGATGATTGAAAAATCATATGTAAACAGAACTTCCATGATCATTTCTGCTCTGTTTCTAATGATCCAGATATTTTATTTGCAGTATTACCTGTGTTCATTACATGGTCGTCTTATTATTCATCAGGTGACTCACCGTCCTCTTCTTTGTTTAAGAAAATTGGATAAATTAGTTAACGATTTAGTTCAAATTTTTATGTTGATGTTCCATGATTGTTTGTGTAATTCTTAAGCAACATTGGTTGCATTTGCTTTTCCTACTCCAATCTAGTGATGTTGATACACACAAAATCATCAAAAATTTTTATGTTGATGTTGCTTATCTCAACGCGACTCTATTTTGCGCAACAAACTCACACCATAAACCCAAAAATAAAGGATGGAAAAAAGAAGAACAGGAAAGATACTCCCTCCAAATTTACAGTACATTTTTTATTTTCCATTATGATAATTTGTTCTAAAATTACTGTTCAGTTTCTATTTTTCATCATAATATAATTTGTACTAAAAGTGAAATCTAAAGTGGATAACGATATGGAGGGAGTAAAAGAAAGAAATTTCCGTGGGAAATTTGGTGCTCCATTGGAGCAGAAGAAACACCATTGGAGCAGAAATTTGGTGCTCCATTGGAGCAGAAGAAACACCATTGGAGCAGAAATACAGCAAATCCACCAGTAATTTGCAGATTTGGTACAACGCTGCAGATGCTTTGAGACGTCAAAGTAGTTACTTTTTTCTGATTTTCTTTTTTTTTGTAAAAAATATATCTAATGGTATGGAATGCTATTTTGAAATTAAACAGGAAACCTATAATTACATCTTTTGCTTCTGAAAAAATAGATAAAAATGCAAGACTATACTGTATTTAAAATATATATAAAAAAAACAAGTGTTAAATATCAGTAACATGACATTACACTTTTTAAATGATGAAAAAGTAACATTTAAAAGAAAATGCCGATGTTAAAAGACTGTAGCTAACATTCGGGAAAAATTGGTGTTATGCATATGGGGTGTCAAGTGTGAACTGTGAAGGAGGGACAGAAAACAGACAGCTTTTTATGGTGCGAATGAGAATCACGCGAATCATTATAGAAATTTGTCGTTTTCCAGATCCCCTAATGAAATTTCTGTATGTGGAGTTAGCTTAGAGTTCCAGATTTGAATAATGTAATGATTTGGAGATGGGACGAGACGAGACGATGACTCGCTCGCGGCTTTTTCCAGCATTAATCTAGTCAAAGCCCATCTTTGTGTTAAATCAAGCAGAGAGTGATAACCAAAAAAACACGACAAGTAAATCAACAAATATGAATTTGAATCAAGTGAAGGATTCCCTCGAAAAATCTGAAGAAAATGATTCAGTTGAGGGTCAACAATCGAACACTATTAATTCTTTACCTCACAGATTCTTCGAGCCCTTTATCATGCAAGGCATCAAATTGGATATTCTTGAACCTGGTCGAATTCTTTGCTCCTTCACTGTCCCTCCTCGTCTTGTGGATGTTGGTCTCTCTTCTGTGTTTTTTTTTCCCCTTTTTTTTTTTTTTTTGGTAAACTTTTCCCCTCTTTCATCATTACAGATTTGACTTCTTTTCTGGGCTTCATTCTGTAAAAGGTGGTGCTAATTTGTGTTTTTATCTTTTGGGTTTTTGTGGGTTTGAAGAGTAAAGCTGGGAATTCAATGCATCATGGAGCTATAGCAACACTTGTGGATTGGGTGGGTGCCTCTGTGGTTTACACTGTAGGAGCTTCAGCAAGTGGTGTTTCTGTGGAAATCAATACTTCTTTTTATGATCCTACCTACCTCGGTGTAAGAATTCTTCAGCCCCTTTTCTGTTTTCTCTTTTATTGGTTCAATAAAGTTGATGGGTTAGATGTTAACAGAATTATGTATGGAGGTTATGCCAAGTACTGGATAGGAAAATGTAACTTTTCCTCTTAGTTTTAGTACTTTGAGGTTGAACACTGGTGAATCCACTGGGTTGCATTTAACTTTGTGTTTCTACTTCTATTTATCTGTTCTCTCCTTTTATTGGTTGGGTGGTTTTGATATTAATTGGGAAATAAGATTACTAGTTCTTGAGCTCTAGTTACAGAGACAAGAAACGGAAATAAAGTAGGAACTGAGAAAAGAAGTCAAATCTGTGGCTGTTTTTTACATTTAATCACTGTACTTCTTACCCATAGTTGGAGCATGCCTTTGTTCGGAAAAAAGTAGTCCACTTTTTTGAACTGTTAATCCAACAGTTCAATAGAGTGGACAAATTGTTATGGATGGAGGGGTTATTAAAAGATTTGCAGCACAAAAATGACTACTTTTCCCCTTGCTGTTTGTCTTTGAACCATGTGAATCTGAGGATTTTTTTATGCTTTTGGCTTTTGCTGTGTGGGTTGAGATTTTTTTTCAAGTTACAAAGGGAACCATGTTGAGTTTGAGACGTAACTTCTTCAAATAGTTGGTACAGAAATAGAGGCTCTTTATTTTTCTATGAAAAGTCTGGTTTGAGATAGATTAGGATGAATTACATACAGAATGAGATAAGTTACACCTAAGGAATTCTTTTATCTGCAATTTGCATTTTGTGCCTTTGTCTCAACTACTCGCAAGGTCTCCTCCTTGCAACTGTAAAGGTAGGTGCTGAGATACCAATTCTTTCCTATTCTGGGTATTAGGAAACAAATTTGAAGATTCTCAACGCTGCTCTTCTCATGCTATGAACTGATGGACTGAGAAGTTCAGAATGGTAGATCTCTTAAAATTGTGACATGTCAATGTCTCAAACAATATATGTTCCAGATTTACCATTATATTTGTGGACTGATTTGTTGGCCAATTCTTCTGGCACTGCTATAAAAAATCCTAGAACACGGTGAAGGCTCTTCATTGCTGTAAGAGGCAGATCTGTCAAGGCCATTAGTCGTAATTATCTCTTTCTAGCTTTGTGCCAGTGTATCTGATTTGCTTAGTACATGAAATTGAGTTTTAAGAACCCTAGTTCTGTCAGTATGGCCTTTGTTTATGCATTTGCAAACATATTAAGTCAAAATTTTATTGCCATTTCTGTTTATATCTGGTGTGATAATCATTAGTTCTGTGAGTTAGTACGACTAAAAATTTATCTGGATTGTAGGTAACCTACTTCAAAGAATGTATCAGGGTTATTGCTCTCACAGATAGAGCAAGATGCTCCTATCTCTGCTTTTAACCATAGACCAAACTGGTCCTACACTAGTGTCAAAGGTAAAAAAGCAATTGGCATTTCGATGTTTGGCCACACGAAAGGTAGGGAAACCAGCTAATGTTCAAATTTACATAGCTGGTGAGAGGCATCCTCGTTTAATTTCTATCACTTGATCTATCTTGGTTTCTGGAGAGGAATAGAGAAGACAGATCAGGTACAAGATTACAAGAGGTGACAAATGACGGCACACTTCTGGTCCTTTATTGTTAATAGTTATTATCAATAAGTTCCATTAGCCTAATGATGAAATAATTTTTTAGAGTTTGTGAGGTTCTGTATGCAATAGGTTCTGTACGCAATAGTTGAAACGAAATAAGTTTTAGAGTTTTACCCTGCATGAAGTTCGCACAAACGTTGATTGTGTTACTTTGTTCTGCTTATTGTTTCTTTCTGCACATTTATCAATAGTACTCAACTTTTGTATCACATCGAAAGCCTTTAAAAAGGCCACATTGTTTTCAGTTCGTGTTTTCATCTTCCTAGAAGCAGCTTTAATGAATTGCCATCTCTGTCCCATTTCCTTTGTTGCAGGAGGAGATTGACATTGATGCTACCGCATTACTTGTTGGAAAAGTAATTGGCATTGTTAATGTCGAATTGAGGAACAAAAAAACTGGAAAGTTAATAGCGCGAGGACGACACACAATGTACATGGCTGTCCCCAGTAAGCTGTGAGTTTTTACCTCCCAAAAGCAATTATGTTACTGAGGTAAACAAGCCACTGAAGCAAAGTCCCAAGAAATGGTGCTCTTTGGTTTGTATGATCATGATCATTTTTTTCTGTTGGGAGTATTGGAAGATGTTCTGCCCATCGCATTCTTTCACTCTGTAGAGTTGTGTATTATCATAATGAGAATTTTTCTGACACACAAGTTAGCTTAACTCAAAATTTCACTAAACCAGTGTAGGAATATCATTTTTCTCAGTTCGCCTTTGTGATAAGTAATAACTAACAAGAGTATCCTTCAAAAAAAGACGAGAGTAGCTCTCAATCTCATCGCAAAACTTCAACTTTATAAGAAATAATGAAATTCTAGAGTACGAGAGTTGACAAGTATACGGTGGCAAAAAGGGAACTTGGGGGCAAAAGAGGGAGTGGGTTAGTTCTTAATCATAATTTACTAACATTAAGATGCTCAGCCTATCTTGTTGGTATCAGCAGCTATCAGAAGGCAGAAAGGGGGAAGGCACATATCCCTAATCTTTTAATTATAAACACTATAAAGACTGGTGGCTCTTCGTAGAAGAAACCGAATAGTGTAAAGGGTCAACTTGGTAGAACTCCTAAGGCTTCTCCCAATTTTAGAGTATTTCTCATGGTTCTCCTGCCTACTCCTCCATTCCCTTTTCTCATCATTGCAGCAAATTCTCCATAATCAATTTGCCCATCCTGCAAAAGATAAGTATTTATTAAAGACATGAAGCAGGAACGGAGATTTGGTCATTTATGTAAACATGCTTCTTTTCTGGTACATAGATGAAGTGATAAATTACTTAAAAAGAAAAACAACATCCCAATGGCATCAAGTATATCAAATGATGCAAAGGTCGAAAGGGTCGGAAATGAAGTGTCAGCTCAATTTTTAAAGGAACCTCATGAGGATATAAATTTGGTACAATCTGAACTCTGAAGCAAGTCAGAGTCAAAAAGTAGCTTCAGTATGCATCCATGAAGCTAATGTTTCCCCTATTCCATTAAACTGAGACAAATAATTCCATAATTTGGGGAGTAAACACCAATTCAATGTTGCTCAACACTACCAACTTAGTTCTTAAACAAAGTCATTGCAAAGAAAGTTCAGATTCACTTTGCTAATCTTTTAATGGAAGGGCTAATTCTCAGAGCATGTTGGTGACAGACCTTTTCATTTCAGCAATTTATGCGTACTTCTCAACCAATAAACCTCACATCAAACAACTTTTAACTTCTACAGCTTTTTTTCACTAATCAACCGGAAAGATAACTGCAAGGGTCCAAGGTTATCAGCAATACAGGTAATATGTTTTCTTAGGTAAATGAATACTCAGATGTGAACTCATACACAGATTTAATTGAATAAATAAACCAAACAAATTACTGGTCCAGCCACTGGCAGCAATCGCAAGTAAGGCTCTTTGCTTCTCTTGTTCCCTAAGCACTGAATGGCAAATATGTACAAGAAAAAGTACAGAACTTACATTATCTTGATCAATTTCTTTAATCATATCATCAAGGTGGAGTTCACTTAATCCGAAGTCCTTGCAGGCCTGCTGAAGCTCATCAATGGTTATGTATCCACTACCATCTTTGTCGAAGAAAGAGAAGGCCGATACTAGGTTCTCCTCTCTTTCCAGCTTATTCAAGTGCACAGTTGCAGCAAGAAACTCCCCATAGTCAATTGTTCCACTGTTGTCAATATCCGCCTATCAAACATCCCACACATACTCATATGGTGAAAACAAAATTGTGCAAGCAGTACATATACAAAGAAAACACATGCATTTTTTGTTGTTGTAGGATGACAGAAATTAGGCATTTAAGGCCCATTCTTACTGCTTCCATGAGATCCTTGATCTCAGACTCCATTAATTCCGAACCTACTCGCCTTAGACCTTCTTTCAACTCATCAAAAGTTATAGTACCACTATTGTCTGTATCTATCATTCTGAATAATTCCTTAAGACCACCAATTTCCTCTTCTGATAGTCGCTCGGCAATAACCTGTGACAGAAAGATAAATGACAATAAGCATATTTCGCGGAAAAGCCAAAAGCTTGGCTCATGGGACAATATAACATAAGAGATGCTGCATTAACACCAAAACAGCAAACGCGTCTACAGTGCATTAAAGGTGGAAAGAATGCATTTTATCTTTACTATTGCACAATTTAAATGGTTAAAATTGATATTAAAAATATGGGATACAGACTAAGGTTATCAATGCACAAGAGAGAGGGGGCCGGGGGGCTGGTGGTGGGGTGAGATATTTCAATTTAGAATAGAAGTTCCTGTCTCCAAGAAGACAAAAACTTACTCGCAAAGCCATCTTCTTCAGTTTGTTCATTGCAGAGAACTGCTTAAGGCGGGACAGAACAGCAGAATCAAGAGGTTTATCTGGGGCCATGTTATCATCAACAATCCATGGATGGCCTGCCAAGTGTAAGCTCATCAAATTATGTTAGAAAATAAATAATAAAGACACTGAGATGTTTAAAATATGGAAAAAAGGAAAAAACAAACTTGCTACAAGCCTACAATCACTTACATAGAACTTCGTGGGCCGTTAACCTTTTCTTTGGGTTTCTCTCTAGCATTTTTCGTATCAAATCTTTGGCTGTATCGGAAATGAAAGGCCATGGTTCTGAATCAAAATCAAGTTTTCCCTGCAGTATCTGGCGGAAGATCCCCATCTCAGTTTCTGCAACCAGAAGCAGGGAGGTTATGTTCGACTAAAATTTAAAAAATTTTTAAAGCAAGAACAAAGAAATCAAAGTAGTTACCTGCCCAGAAAGGGGGGAGACCACTAAGTAAAATGTACAATATCACTCCCGCACTCCATACATCCGACTCAGGTCCATAGAACCTACGCAAAACCTCTGGTGCGACATAGTATGGACTTCCAACTACATCAGAAAACATTTCACCTGAATATTGCAATCAAAATAAAATCAATGTCAGAATCCTAGAGATGGAGAAGATAACATACAATATTTCGAAAAGAAAAAGGGGAGGTATCAATTTAATGATTACAAAGAAAAACTTTCTTAGTGCATTAGTTAAACCAAAAATGGATCCAACATCTCTGTATTTCGCAAGCTATTTAAAGGAGGAAGGAAGAGTTAATATTTCAACTTTGTCAAAATAGTATCGAATATCAATTCAGAAATGGCGGCAACTATTGAAGCCTCTGAAAGAACAGCCACATAAAGGATCACGGGATATCCAGAATATTTATATTGAGTAAATGGAAATCAGTTGTTGTGCTTGAATCAACATAAGGGTCAGAGAGGCAGGCATTCCACACGAAACTTAAAAGTAAATTTTTCCTCATTTTATAGGGGAATACCAAATCAAAGCCAACATAAGACACCAGCATGTTTTCACATTTACTCCAAGTTTACAAAGAGCTGAAAGTTCCAGAGCTTATGTTTTTGGAGAGCCTCTACACTTTCACTGTAAGACTCCAAGATGCAAGTACACTGCATCCCCTCATTTAGACAAATCTGTCCTTAAATTGATCTCAAATTCAAGTCCCAACGAGAAATTAAGATTTCTTTCAGGTACATGGAATAACGTCAATAGAGATCAAGACTTTTCAGTGGCAGCCGGCAATACCACTCTAGGGCCAGGGCGTCTTGAATCAGGTAAGTGTATCTTTGGAGATTGAAATTTATTTATAGTCCAGCATTAGGCCTTAGAATATGATCTAATGGCTACAACCTCTCAAGAAATAATCAAAACCAGATCTCGTCAACCTGCAAGCAAGTTGGCTCCCAGAAAGATTTTTGGCTTTCACCTTCTTACAATTGTCAATGCCACTAAACTGTTAAATTGCTTACTCCATAGAAATCCTTCACCCTGAATTCTTGTGTTCGATACCCAAAAATTTAAATGCAATTTACTAGCAATAAGCAATTAAAATAGGACAAGATCATTTTGAGGTTATCTCATATTGGCTTTGTGCTATTTCTGCGTTAAACCAACTTTACTTGTTTTGCCAACTTATCACCACATTTCACTAGATTCCTACACCTCGACAAGAAAAATCAAAACATATATCTTCATTGCACCCCTTGGTCCTTAGTCTCTAATGTTTGGGTCTTTTCCATCAGGAAGAAAAAGCTCCCATCACTACTTGAAGCTTCCGTGTAAGTACACCTAGTTTTTGCCAAACAGTTAAGTAGCAGAAATGTGTCAAAGAAGATCAGTAATAGTTATCCAGGTAAATGCTTCAGGAGAATCAAGCAATAAAACAAATATCGCCAGTTTAAGGGAAATAATTAGCAACACAGAATCTAGGTACTATGAGCCTTTCATTAACTAACCAATGGCTTTATCTTTCTAAGCGGAAACCAGGTAAGTAGCTTCAATCTTGCCTTCTGGGGAAGGGAAAGACAAGATCATGAAGCAGACAATTAGGAGAGTAGTGCCGGAAACCAATGAAATGCAAACCTTAAGAGGGTGAGCTGGAACTACAACAATTTTTGTTTTTGGCCTCAAGTCCGTTTCAGTTGGGTGTCATGAAGAAGAAATCTACTCCATTCAGTAAGAATATTTAACCAAGAGGAATTTGTTACTTTGAGGTGTGTACAGCTGCAACTCATATGGAAGAAAGATCAGGACTGATTCATACTTTAAAATATGACCAAAGGCTCCCCACAGATGTATAGTCGATGGAGGTTCAAAACGTGAAATGTAGCAATCTGACCTAGAGAACAGCAAACAGTCTTAAACGGTATCTTCATGTGCAATGTGATAAAAAAAAAAAAAAATTGACCGAATCCGTAAATGACAGATCTCTAAACCATCAACTCATATTTGATGCTAGCCATCTTCAGATCAGCGCCACATCAATTTTTCCAAAGACTTATGATAGCATTCAGTAAAATGTAATTTATTGACGAAGGAGCGTATCCAATATCAGTAGCAAGAGGTGTACTTGTAGAGAGACTACCCAGTGCGAGAATACAGGTAAGGAACAAATAAGTGAAAATTAAGACAAAACTAATGTACCCAGTTCTTGTTAAACTACAGCAACAACAATGTCAACCGATTGATTGTCTCATCCAGAGAAACACAAATAAGAAAAAAGAAGAAAGCAACATAGCCTGACAAAATACAGGGCAACAAGAGGAAAAGCCATCAAAGTTAAACTAATAAACCAAAACCTCAGCCATTTCCCCAAAACACAAAATACAGCAGAATGCACGTACAAGATCAAATACTTCAACGAAATACTTCAACGACAAATAACAGATGAATCGAATCCGGCCCCTTTTTTCAGAGAAACGAGGATTCAAGAATAAAAAAACTGAGTTATAACAACTCGAACAAAAGAACTAACCCGGCTGGTAAAACACGGAAAGACCGAAATCAGTAGCCTTGAGAGTAGCATCATCGTCGGCAGTAGTGAACAAGAAATTCTCAGGCTTGAGGTCTCGATGCATGACCCCGAGAGAATGGCAAGTCTCCACAACCTTAACTATAGTCTTGATCAATTTGGCAGCTTCTCTCTCACTGTAATGACCCTTGCGTACAATCCTATCAAAAAGCTCCCCACCAGCACACAGCTCCATCACAATATGAACACAAAGATAATCCTCATAAGTACCCTTTATTCTAACCACATTTGGGTGCTCAGAAAGATGGTGCATTATCTGAATCTCTCTCCACACATCATCATAGTCCTCTTTACAGATCAGCTTCTTCTTGGGTATAGACTTGCAGGCGTACTGTATCCCAGATGACTTCTCAGTCACCAAATGGGTTGTCCCAAATTGGCCTTGGCCTAACTTTTTACCTATACTGTAAAGGGACAGCAGAGGTTGGGTTTTCTGAGGAAGAACCCAACTGGGCTTCGACAGAAAGGTTGAACCTTGACTTCCTCCTCCTCCTCCTCCTCCTGCTGCTGCTGGCGCCGGAACTGCAAGTGCCGGTTTCTGTTCCGATGATTTGGGGTCCGATGGTGGCTCTGAAGACATTGTGGTGGCGATGGCGGAGGTTATGGCGGTGATCTACACTAAAACTGTTGTGAATCTTGGATTTTGATCGAAGGGGGTACAAAGGGGAGGAAAAGTAAACCAGACTTTTTCTTGGTACTGACAGTGGTGGTTTGTTTTATAGTCTTTTGGAAAATATTTCTTCCCATTTGGTTTTTTCTTTAATGAAATGAAATTATTACATTGAGCTACAATTTCTCTCCCCTGGATTTTTGGTAAAGATTTTTTTTTTTTTCCTCCCTCCTATTTCTTTCCTTTTGCCCATTTCTTCGGTTTTAAGGCTAGCGTTGAAAAAAATGCAATACGAAGTCAAAAAATTGCAGTACGTCATGTAAAAAGCGGTATCCCTTTTATATATATACTAGTGATGTCTGGTCGCGTAATGCGCGACCCTGGCCCAGTCTATCTGTAGATCTTAGAAATGTTTATATTTGAAAAAAATAAAATTTTGTATTTGGAGCGATATATTTTAGAAATTTTTGAAGGATTTAGAAATGTTTTATAAGTGTGATCATAGAAATATTTGTATTTTATAAAAAAAAAAAATAAATTGTATTTCGCCATGTATGTTTTAGAAATGTTTTATAAGTGTTACTTATTAAATATAAATAGCTTAATTGAATATATGTGTTGAAGTAAATGTTAGATAAAATATAAAAGTATCCTAATAAATTTAAATATTAGTAAGATGATTTATTGATGTTCTCCATTGGTCGTGCCAAATCAATACTTAGTTTTGGAGATTTTTAATAGCTTTGTAATAAGCTTCATCCGAAGGGTATACGCTTAAAACAAATTGACACTTTGTAACAAAAAACTTAATTGATCAATTCAATTTAAAAAACCACTCTAGTTGAATGAAACATAAAGAAAAAATTAAAAAAAAAAACGTGTCACGTAGAGTGCAAAGGGAGATTTAGTAATTTAGTTATGGTTAGACAAAAGGGCAATTTAGTATTTGCTACATGCCACATGACAATCATATGAGGTGTTTAAAAGGGAGGTTTTTGTTTCTAATATAGTAGGATATATATATATATATATTACTTTATTAAAGCAGAAGACATGAAGCTTATGTGGCAAGTACGTATGCATCTGTTTTGGCTCCAATGCACCATATTTCAGATTTCAGAAGTCTTTTTGCCACGTGTAAGTCTCTTTTAATTAGAAGCTATATAATTTTTTTAAAAAAAAAACACATGTTTTACTACAAATAAGGATCAGTTACATTTCAAACGAATGGATATATTAATTCAAATTCAAATGTCCAATCGTATAGTTTTGCAGGCTTAATATAAACAAAAAATAAAAATACCTAAATCCAGCAATTAAGAATAATGCCTTATAAACTAACTATTTATTATTCCCTTATAACTTCAGATTTATAGATATATTTTTTTAAGCCCCAAACCATAACATAAATGATATATACGCCAAATTAATTCCTCAAAAAATAGTAATTCAATTAGATTTTAATAAACTAGTAATTTAGAGGGGGCGCTCGGGCATCTGTCCGGGCCAAGCATCTAGTACTATTTATGGTCCTTATTTACATTTTAATGAGTACAATTTATTGAAAGTACCCATTTCTTCGGTTATTGTCGTAATATTTTTATGTGTGAGTTTTAAGGATATTATTTTTTAATCTTTACCAGGTTTTGTACGTGTGTTGCACGGATTGACATATAATTATTATTTTAGAGTGAACCTTAAAACATGTCATCAACCTTTAATGTATTTCCACTCTAGGTCATCAATTAAATTTATTTGTAACACAGGTTATCCTACTAAAGTTTTAATTCATTTCAGATTATTCTGTTAAATTTAGCCATGAAATCGTGACGGAACTTCATTTTTCACATGCGCTGCACGTGATTTCGGTCAAAGGGCAATTTCATCTTTTTTTTACGTTTGGCCACTGTTTTCTGGGCAGGATGAAGTCCTTCTTTCCCTCCACTTTGAGCATAATATATAGGGGAGCCAAAATCAGATCTGAGACCTCATTTTTTTCCTACTCATCATCTTAAATTTCATATACTATATTAAACTTTGAAAATAGAAGGGCCCGTTCCCCCATTTTACTGGTGCGACAACAACAAGAGGTCCAAAATCATCACTTCGTGGACAGACAACAATCCAGGAAGAAGATTCGCGAGATGTGTAGATTATAGTCTAAATATTTAATTTAATAGCAAATTCTGGATTTATTAAACTGAAAAATGTTGATTATGATTAAGTTTATGCAAACAAAATTGTAGGAACATGGTTGTCATTTTTGGGTAAATTTTTGGGTTTAGATCAATCCACCTATGTGTGAAAGGTCAACCGAAGTGATTCCGAGCCTTTTGGGAAGAATTAATCAATTGAGGAAACGCTTGAATCTGTTGTGGGGTCAAATGAAGAAGATATGATAGGGCGACTCAAAGAGAAAAATGTTCAAATGAAAATTGAGATTGCAAATCTTAGAAATCAGTTGAACATGCTCTTGTTGTTTGTGATATTGGTGTTGTACGCTGTGATTTGTTGGGCTACTGGTGAAGGTGGCAACCAGCTTGCAATTGATGGAGGTTTCTGAAATGTGTAGCTTGATTAGGTTCAAGTATAGTAGATGATATGTTAAATCATGTACTGGTTTGAAGGTGATAACTATGTAATCTTTTGTTGTTCCTTTTGTTTCTTCAATCTAAGTTCTAATCTTTCAATAATCCGTGTTTTTCTTTCTTTTTTTTTTTTTTCCTTCTGTAGGTAAAGATGATAACCATGTAATTAATAACAACCATTTAGAATTTATGATTAACTTAAAAAGAAAATGAGTCATTATGGGAATAATTTGTAGAACTTGGAGAAGGAGCAGATAAAGCTATAAAAGGAACAAACGATGGTAAACCTACAGCCGAAGATAGGGGTGCAACACTCGGTTCAGGAAGAGGTCTGTGCTTCAGTCGATTCTGTAGTTCTTCCAGAAATACAATTGCAAGTACTTGAAACGTTTTCGGTGTTTACCCCATTCTCAATTATTCCTGAATTAAAAGAGAAAAAACTAACTATAGCAGCAGCATAGATAAAAGAATAAAATTCAGAAACAAAACCAAAAAACACCACTAGATCATCATTATCCCCAGCACAAACCTAGAAGTTGCTATTAAACAACAATACTCCAGCGGAATCACAAGCCCATGACAGAACATAAGAAAGAAAAGATTGAATTTTTCAATTTCGTCCCATAGAATAAACTCATACGCATAAATTGAATATAAAAATCTTAATTCGAAAAAAAATAAAAGGAATCTGTAGACGAACCTCAACCTGTATCAAACTCTTAATTGACTATGAAGACAAGAAAAAACTCTGAACTTTTTCTGCCGCAACTTCGGAGTGTGGGCTTTGCCGGTTGCTAACCAATCACCTTTTTCTTTCCCTTATTGGTATAGAGATTTAAACTTTACTTTGCGTGGAAGTATAGATAGAGAACCTCACAAAAGAAGTAAATAAATTATTCTAGTCTTTCTAAAGTAATCGGTTTAAAGATTTCTCACAAAGATAAGTAGAGAAAAGTAACAAAGTAAGTGAAATCCACCATCATTAGTGGCCAATAGGCCGGCGGATAGCACTACTCTGGCAAATCAGTGAATGACCGGACAAAAAGGATAAATTTTGGATTAATTCATCGGTGGGGGAAGAGGGGGAGCACCGACGATGGAGGAGAAACTAAAAAAGGTAAAGTGATTTTTGAAAGATCAAAATAATCAACCAAAACCATATTAAAAATTAGAAAACTAAAAAAAATAAAAAGGGAACATCAGAATTGGTGGGAGCCAGCCAAATAATTGGAAAACCCGGGTCGACCCGGTTCCAACCGATTCCCGGTTCGATCGGAGTCTTGACCGAATTTGACCGAGTTTTAAATTTGCGATTTTGCATACTGCTTGGACCGACTATTGGTCCAAATCCCGGTTCGACCAGCCAATCCGAGCCGAGTCCTACGCCTTCAAGTGAATCATCATCTCCATCGACTACTTCAACTATTTCCTTTTCATGGATCATCATATTTTTGGTACTTGGACAATCAGAAGCAATATGTCCTTTTTCCAAACATTTAAAACAAGTAATCTGTTTGGAAGTGTTATTAGAAGGACAAAAATTATCAACTTTAGAGACATTACCCTTACATAAATTTGCCTCCTTTTTGCTCTCAGCCTTGCCCTTCCAAGAAGAACCAACATCACTCCTCTTTCGGCCATAGGGATTTCCCTTTAATTGTCTTGCAACTTTCTCCGCCATTTTGACCAAATCTTCTAGAACCACATAGGGATGAAGATCACCAACTTTTGCAAATTCCGGATTTAGCCCATTCATAAACCTTGAGGTGGTTGCTTCTCGAGGCTCTTCTACATTGGCTCTTATCATGGCTAGTTCCATCTCTTTGAAATAGTCATCCATAGTGTCAGACCCTTAAGACATGCATTGAAGTTGCCTCCATAGATCTTGCTGATAATGAGATGGCACAAAGCACTTCCTTAAGATTGCCTTCATCTCTCGCCAAGTAGTGATCGGATCTTCACCGTTCCTTTGGTTGGATTCGAGCAATCGATGCCATCATGTTAATGCATAACCTTTAAATTCAATAGCTGCTAAGGTTACCTTTTTCTCCTCGGTGTAGTGGTGGAAAGCAAAGATTCTTTCTACGCTTTTCTCCCAATCTAGGTAGGCTTCGGGATCACTTTTCCCATAAAATATGGGTGCCTTAAATTTTATGCCATTCAAATTCCCATCAACCTTTTCTCCATGTGCATCTTCGGTTATATGGCTACCACCAACTTGATGTTGTGTGTCTTTTTGTTGATAGAGTTGCAATTGTGCCAGTATGTATCTCATGCCCTCTTTTAATAAGGCAAGATCATCTTCTGGGGATGAATTGGATTCTTTGGTGGTACTCAGAGAACTTCCAGAGACACCCTCACCTTTGACTCCCTCGATCCAAGCCCTAATGTCATAAGAGAACGAGTAGGTGTTCCCATTTTTCATTTTTTATTTTTTTGACCGAATAAAAGGATGAAATTTAAGAGAGGAAAAGTCGCAAAAATTTGAAGAAAATTTGGGTGAAAATTTTCCACAAAAGGAAGGAAAAAAATGGACAAAAAATAAAAAGAAAAGGATATATCTTCAAGATTTCACCAAAAACTCTGATAACCAATCTGATGGCAATCAAGAACCAAACTAAATATTATCAAAAATAAAATTTGGCTATGAAGATAAATTGATAGCAACTTATAGTGTGGAAGCATTTAATCTAGAAAAACTTGAAGATTGGTAGGATAGATTGCCCCTTTTGAGAGAGGTATTATGGTAGACCACCTATGAAATAGATGGGATGGTAATATGCTCCAAGAAGCCATCACACAAATCTAACTTGTGGAAGAGCACCTTGATTATAAAGCTTCACCATTTTAACAACTATGAATCAAAAACCTTGACTATGAAAGAATCAAGACCAATAATCTATAGTTAAAGAACAGTGTTAGCTATGAACGCCACAATCGAAAGAAGCACTTTTTGATTGATAAGTCCCTTAGGAAACACAAAACAGAATTTTGTAATGACCCGTCAAGTGAGGTAACAACCCAACACTAATTTTAATGAAAAATCAACTTGTTTACAATGAAGAATTCAACCCCTATTTATAGGAGAGGAGGGAGCACAAATTTATACCCCTAAAATGATAGAAAATAATCTTCCAATCATTCTAATCGCTTATTCTAATGAGATACGATAGGAATTGACAACTAGGACTCTTATCTATTAAGAATCAAATCTTATCAAATCTACCTTTTCATCTTGGACTCAAATACAATAAGCCAATAAGGAGTAAAATATAAAACTCCTATTTTTTTTAAAAAAAAAAAATATATAAAACTCCTAATACAAAGAGATAATCTCCAAAAAGATTCCTTCACGCGATAAGATAGAATCTCCCTTGAATATAAACTCTATCATTATCTTCTTTGTAGAGTGATAATAGCCATCCATCTTGATGCATATCTATCTAATGATGTATTAGACATCAAATTGAAGACTTCTTATTGAAAAAAAAATCAGCAAAACTCGAAATGAAGTAAAATGACAATTATGCCCTTTTAAGTAAAAAGACAATTTTGCCCCGGAGATTTTCAGCCCTTGTAGAGATTTTCCCGGATTGAAATTCTTATCATGATTCTCATCCTTGATGCTATCATCAGGGCAAAAGGTAAACCAGCAAAAAAATGCCTTTGTGGTAGCTGAAAATGGTAGTGCAAGGAGAATTGGTGTAATTCATCGGACTCTGGGAATTCAGAAGGGCTCAATGCCTTTTACCTACCTAGGATGCCGATTGTACCATGGAAGGTGAAAAGCTTCTACATTCCAATTTTGGTTGAATAGTATGGATGCTAAACTTTTGAGTTGGAAAAACAAGTTGCTGAGTCTGAGCGGCCGTCTTATTTTACTAAGACATGTATTGTCAGCAATTCCAATTCATGTATTCTCTGCTACTCTGCCACCATAATCAGTAGTAAAGGAAATGGAGAGGAAATGCCAGCGCTTCTTGTGGAGTGGATCGGAAGGAACAACTAGGATTGGAGATCTTGGGAAAGGGTAACTTATCCTGTTTCAGAGAATGGTCAAGGGTTGCAAGATTTTCAGAGAGTTATTGATGCTTTGACGGTTAAGTTGTGCTGAAGCTTAAGCAAAAAAAGGGTCCATGGAGAAAATTTATAGCCTCGCTTTCAAATGCTACGAAAAGAAAAACTTCTTCGAGTCGCATTTCAAAGGTTGAGGCAACACTAAGTTAATAGTGCGAAGGGGAGATGGACTCTTTTGGTTTGACAATTGGTCACCGCATGGTGTCATTTGGGATGTGGATAATGTTCAACCTCCTGAGCCGAGACTTTCAATTAGGGAATTCTTTCATAATAGACAATTTTATTTGATTGAATTTCATAATGTAATTTCTGATCATATAAGATTGTTTCTTGCTGGTTGTGAGCTTCAAGTTCTGGAGGAAGATGATCTTTTGGTGTAGCAACACAATCCAAATGGTGAGTTTTCAGTAAGAACGACATATGAGGTGATGCAGAGGAAGCGTCCAATAGAGGAATGGATGAGATGTGTGTGGCTAAAACAGGTGCCTTTAAGAATCTCCTTCTTTGTATGGAAGTTACAAAATAAATTGTTTCCTTTTCCAGAAGCTCTAGGACAAATGGGAATTCAAACCCTTCCCTCAGTTTGCTTGTTTTGCTATAGTCAAGGGGAAGGTTATGAGTATACCTTTTTTTGGGTGTTGCAAGGTGCGCGAAATTTGGAATCATTTTTCCAGTTTGATGCATTGATAGTTGTCGGTTTCAGTACCATTTGTCTCGCACCTCCAAAGATGGTGGAGAAAAGCTAACAACAACTCAGCTTTTGGAGTTCTACACATGCTCTTGCCGTTGATAATTATGTGGAAAATCTAGAAAGCAAGGAATAAAGCTTTCTTTGAGGGAAAGAAAATGGAGGTGGAGGGTATTATTCATGTCATCAAGAACCAGATTGGACTTTTAATAAAGTGGCATGGTTTAAAGGTTACAAAATCTGAGGAAAATGTATTTTTTGAAAGGAATTTTGGGGATGTTTTGAATAGTAAGGCGCGGCCATCCTTGAAAGAGGTTAGATGGACTCCTCCAAACCCTAATTCTTACATTTTAAATTGTGATGTTTCATCAGTTTTAAATGAAGCTGGTTATGACTATGTTATACTTGGAGAAGGTGGAGTCTTTGTTTATGGGGAGAGTGGGTATTTGGGAGGAGGTGATAGTTTTATGGCGAAAGTTGCTGGAGCTCTCTTTGGCTTGTGCAAGTGTGAAATGTTACTTCTCCAAAATGTTTGTTTGCAAACAAATACAAGGGTTTAGTGGATATTTTGAGGAGTCACTCGGGTTTTCCATGGAAGAATTTTTTATTGTTACATGAAATGACATTGATTATCCAGAGACATGGTTACCAGGTATCCCATATATATAGAAAAGCAAATGCAGTTGCTGATAGATTGGTGAAGATTGCATCTTCTGGTGTGTCAGAGATGTTTTCTACTTTAGCTATTATGCCTAGATATGTAAAAGGTTTGTTAGTTCTGCATCCACTTTCCTTCCCCTATGTTCGTACTAAATCTAGGTGATGTAATATGGTAAGACTTATACTCTGCCATCTGCTATTGTTGTTAAATGATAGTAAAATAGGAAGGGATGGGACTAGGGAACTGGATAGTATACATGTCTATCCCTTGGGTATACCCCTTGGGTGCATTATACTATCCAACAATGGCTGGCTCAAAACTTTACCTCTTGGGTATACCCCTTGAGTTTTTTTGAGTCATCTGGAACCTGAAATCCATCCTAAACTTCTTCTAATTAAAAAAAAAATACAAACATCTAAAAAATGTCCACAAATTCATAAACTATTATTCATGAAGATAAAAACACACAACCATTGAAAACTCAGTTGTTTTATAACTTTTAAAAATTATAAAGAGTGAACCACAAAACAAGTCATCAAACTAGTGGGTAATTTCATCGCAGGCAATCAATTATTTACAAAACAGGACCCTTTACTAAGCAAAAAATTCATTTGAGATCATTCTGCTATTTTTGGCCGTTAAATAATAATGGAAAGCTATTTTTCACATGCAAAACATGCGAGTTGGCTCAAGGGGCAATTTCATCATTTTTTATTTGTCGAGGGTGAATTCTGTTAGGAAGAGGGTCAATGGTATCTATGGACCTGAGACCTGCAAAACAAGGGTTAGCACTCCGACGAGCAAGTCAGTGTCAAGAGTGAATGTATAAAATGTGAGCCAAGAATGGAGTAAGAGGAAGAGCTTACTCTTCATCACCAAAAATGGGGTATATATAGATAAGGTGAAAGGAATATTCCTAGAGAATATTCCTTTCAATGATGGGCTTGGGCCATTGTTAGGGCTTTTAGCCGGCCCAATAAGCCATAAAGGAATATTTATCGGACCCATGCATGGTTGTCGGCCCAAGTGAAGTTGCACCTCCAACAAATGCCCATGCCAAGTGTTAGTAGAGAAGCACATATATGCAATAACAGGGTTCGAATACAATACTTGGCAAATAATAACATGGAGCTGTAGTGCGGACTCGCGGGGGATCCGTCCATTCAAGGGTCCACCTAATCGGATAAACCCATAACCCTTCATGATGGCTGAAGAGTAATAATGAGTAACTGGAATCGGAGTGCAAAACATTGTCACGTCGAACCCTTATCGAGGGAACCGTCACATTTGGTTACCGAACATGCCCAGAGATAAGCTGAAACCGAGTGTGCCACTTGTGTGGGCGCAAATCGTTTGAGGATTTTATTCCCAATCCAACAAAGAGGTCACGAAAGAAAGAAGGTGACAAAGAATTCTTCTCGGAGAGGTGACGTCAAAGCTTGTGACGGCACGTGATAGGTTGGAACAACAACACGGTTAGACCTCGTTGGGGCATGATAGAAAGAAGTTTGTAACTGCTGCGTGATCGGTCAATAGCGGGTATGTAAGGAAAAGTTCGATCCTGAGGTTAACCCAGCCTTGTGTTTGAACCTGAGACACAGCATAGACTGACTCGGTAGAAGAACGTTATCTGAATGTCAATAGACGAGGATGAACGTCCGAGGAGCTAAAAGCTCGCTGGAGATAAACCAAGGCTAATGAAGTAGTCGAGTAGCCAAAGCTAATAATGATGATCCAAAGAGGGCCAAAAGGTTTCTATGGACACAACGTAATTTAATTACAACCCGTGTCGGCCCAGGGTAGACCGAGGGAAATCATCATCGACTTACTAATTGCTTAGGAGCATGAGTTTGGTGTCCGACGTTGTCTGATACGTCGGATAACATAGTAAGGGCATCGGTGGTCCCCTGCAGACACAAAAGAGGTCTGAAGCTTCGATTACATAGGTAGAGACTATGAAAAGTGGATCATGATGGACCTCCATACTGAGTTAGGTTATCATCAGCCGAAGACGACCAATAAGGAGTCAAAAGTTTACTTTAGAATAAGCTGACGCTGGTTAAGCTGTCAAGTGATGAAAACCAACAGTGATGGCTTCGATAAAGGTCGAAGGCGTCACAGACGTTCCGTGAGCAAGATGTGAAACCTGACGATAAGTGAAGAAGCGTACGATGATCATCGGAACGTCAATAGTCAGTAGGTAGGTTCAACCGTCAGGAGAGGTGATTAGAGCTAAGAAGTTGCCCCCGTATGATGTTTTCAGAAAAGGACGCTTGCGATAATCAACAGATAAGCGAAGAGGAGTAATCCTCATGCCAGTACCCTTGGACAAGTGTGTAAGCGATCAGACGGACCGAGGGGCGTCGTCGAGAAGACATAAATCTCAGTGGCCTGTAGTATGTCGAGGAATGTTGTCGAGACGAATAATCAGCGTAGATTCGTACTCGAAGAAGGTGGGGTGAACAGGTTGCCCCTTTCATCGTCGAAGGTAAAAAAATGTTCACAAGCGTAGGTAAATAGGAGGAGTCTTATCCTAAACTTTAGACGAGTCAATAAACAGACTCCCACATTGACCTGCGTCATAATGGACTGAGCCAAGAGGATTAGCGCGACATTGGTTGCTGAAACCAAGTAATATATACATATATATATATGTATGTATATATATAAACTCTTGAGAAGAAGTCACGCTTTGATAAAAAAATGGCGACGGAGCGTAACAAAGTATTGTCCAAATAGCACCATCGAAGACTATCGTTAAATTTGTGTGAAGTCAATAATGCACCATCGGGGATTATGATTCGACCCTGAAGGATTCATTAATGAGAATTGCTTCCTCCTTCGAGGGTGGGGGAAGCAAGAATAGAAGATGTGGCTACTGCTGAATAACATGGAGGCCACTCAAGTGAAAGGATGGTTGTTACGCTTATTCAGGAAGAAGCTTTGGTGAATTTTTGCTCCCCCTTTGATGCACACACAAGACCATCACAGAATTTTGTCTGAAGGCCTATCAGAGTGGGCCCTCATAGAATGTAAGTACCATTTCATGCTAGGTTTAAAGATTGCCCCTTCGGGTTTTTCAATTTAATGTGTAAGACTTTGTCCTGTAATCGTTTATCTTGAACCCGGGAGACTATCGAATTATGGTATTTTCTAACTCATATAACGTGTTAGCGGATCCGGACCAATAGGAGGAACTATATTTTTGGGCCAAGTTTGCCTCATAGCCTGACCTTCCCCCCGAGTTCCTTTTATTGGTTCAATCATGGAAGGCACTCAATTCCTTTTATTGGTTCAATCATGGAAGGCACGTGTTGAGTTTAGTTGACTCAATTGATTGGAGTTACGTAGGTGATTAGCCATTGGCCGTGTTTGGTCAAAACGGAATTCGTACGTCACCTAGGCTGATCAAGTAAGTGTGTGTACCTTTCTCAAGATAGAGTCAGAGTCGAGAGAGTATGAGATAAGGAGGCTTGATTGAGGCCGTGAGGGTTGTTAACTCAGGGTGGTCAAAATTGTAAGAGCGTATAATTCGAAGTCGAGTTAGGATCGTATGATTATAGAGCTCAAAGGTTGACCAACGCTATGTGAGTTTTTAACCCTAAGGTCAGTCGAAGCCGTATGACTTATGCCGTTCGTCGTGTTTCCATTCGGTTGGATGAACATGAGCACATGAAAAGTTATCGTATTTGAGATGATAATGGAAAAAAGTTTGAGAGGATTTTGAAGTAAAGGTGTTATTTAAACTTCTTTGCCCCTCCCCCCAGCCTTGATGCTTGTTGCCCCGGTAGGCTACGATAAAAAGCAACATCGTCCACCTTAGGAGCCCTCCCCCCCTGCTTGGGAAGGAAGCAGTAGGATTTCACCGGACGAAGTTAGGCCGAGTCTAGGGCTGATCGAGACTACGGATGTAAGTAACCCACAAGCGAACGAAAGCTTATTGGGCATAAAACTCCAAAGAAGGCCGATGCCGTAAGGGGCTGTTGACTCAAAGGTGGATCTAAACTGTAGAAGCGTATAACTCCAAGTCTAATCGACACCGTGTAAGTGCTCAACTCGAAGGCAAGTCAAACCCATACGAGTGTGAAACTCGAAGGTTGATCAATGCCACGTGAGCTTCTAACCCTAAGGCAAATCAAGACCATATGAGTTTCGTACCCACAAGCTTACCGACACGGTTTCAAGGAGTAATTAGTGCCCATCAGCTGCTGGGGCTAGATGGGTTATATCATTATAGTATTTGAGTTGGCACAATTCACATGTATGCTAGATCTTCAAGATAAAAAGAAAACATGGTACGTTCAAAAAAGATCTTAGAAAGATGTCATGTACCTGATGTCATGTACCTGATTAAGTGTGGCGGGATCGGACCTTCATCCCCAGAAGGTCGAAGGGGTCTGACTGACTCTCTAGCACCTCCAGGCTGTCAAGTAGCATCTGCCTTAAACTCGTGCCTTCTGGAAGGCAATACAGGTTCCAACGCATCAAAGCCTATGGATGCTATAGGAATGCCGTAGGCCGCGGAAGCCACACGGTGCCATCGACCACGGGGATCGAGACGGGCTTATAAAAGCTCCAAGACCGCGGAGGCCGTAGGAATGCAGTAGGCCGCGGAGGCCGTACAGTGCCGTCGATCACGGGAATCGAGACGGGCTTAAAAAGCTCCCAGACCGCGGAGGCCGTAGGAATGCTGTAGGCCGTGGAGGCCGTATAGTGCCGTCGACCACGGGGATCGAGACTGGCTTATAAAAGCTCCCAGACCACAGAGACCGTGGGAATGCCGTAGGCCGCGGAGGCCGTACAGTGCTGTCGACCACGGGGATCGAGACGGGCTTATAAAAGCTCCCAGGCTACGGGCTTATAAAGAGCAAATTGCACCATAAATTCTGTTAATTTTACAAAAATTTATCTTTCAATCAGATTTCAACTAATTACATAAATTTTTGGTCAAAAATTTCCCATGATTTCAAGTGTTTATTATTTTTTACTATATTTATTTTATTTTAGCGAGTTTTTGTTACTACAAGTTTAATTTATATTTTTATTTATCATTTCCCCATGATTATTTTTAAAAAATATTTTTTTAGTCCTTCCTTTTTTGTACTTTTGTTCAAGTTCTTGGCACTTTGACGCATTTCTACGAACGCATTTTTTTTTTAGATTTTGTTTTTATTTGCCTAAAATAAACTCCAAAAATTTGCGTACAATAAAATAATTATGTGTTACTAGAATTGCATCAAAGTGCAAAAGAATTAAACAACATGTACAAAAAGGAAATAATAAAAAATATTTTCAAAATAATCATGCAAAATGACAAATAAAAATATAAATTAAACTTATAATAACGAAAAATTTGCTAAAATAAAACAATATGTACATTAAAATAATAAACACTGGAAGTCGTGAGAAATTTTTAACTCAAAATCTAGCACAATTTGTTGAAATCTAACTGAAAGATAAATTTGGATAAAATCAACAAAAACATAGTAGTTTAGGTTAGTTTCTCATTTTGCCCTTAAAAACTGAAAGACCAATTATTAGGGTGTATGATCTGGAAACCCTCTATTCTTAGGGTACATAAAGTGGTTTTTTCCCATTAAAGATTCCTCATCTGTCAGGCATGCGCTTTCTTATCAAAGGCTTGATGTTAAAGCTGAATTTGTTAGCGGTTCAAATATATAGCTATGTCCATGAATCGGGTTTTGATGTCCATGAAAAACTTTCCTCCAAATTGGAGCTCCACGGATGACGTTACAGAGGAGCACTTTCTTGTAAATATGATGGGATCGATCTACTTCATTTCATGGTTTGAACGGCCAAGTGAGGACCAACAGGGTCATACAACCACAGAATAGTGTGATTAAAATGCATAGTTTTCCTTATTGTAATCATGTCAGAGTCTTCTTACTTTCAAATGCAATCACTTATATTAGTGAAATTCAGTATGTTAAAAATTGGTAATAATTAACAACAATTACTAAAAAACAATAAAAATTGTGTTAACCAAATTTAAAATAATTCATTGTCGTGGACTAAATAAATTAGCACTTTTTTCTATTTCAAATGATTATCTAATTTTTATATTATTTTTACTATCAGAAACAAAATAATCATTTTAGGCTAGATCGAGTAAAATTTATATTTCGTAACTTACCTATGAATTACAAGAAGTTAAGGAGAAAAGACTTGTCTTAGTAATTTTTTTTTAGATTTTTTTTTTGTTTAGAATGATAACCTATTAATTTTCGTATTTATTTCAACTCGATTTTTTCTTCCTCATCTTCTTTATTTTTTAAACTTTTTTTTATAATCTATGAAATAAAAAGTAAATTAATTATTGAAATTTTGTAATTATACCAGTAGCAACAGACACAAGTCAGGAAGTATAAGAAAAAGAATAGTAAATAACAAAAAAAATTAATTAAAAATTTTAAAAATATGAAAAAATTACTTCTGAACCAAACTCACATGTTTGCACATGAAAAATAGAGTTTGAAAATAAATACTTATTATTTTAAAGATCTTATAATATATTTTGATGGTTATAAAAAGTAGTAAAGAGAAATAAAATAAAATAAAAATAATTAAGTAATTAATGAAAAGAGATTATTTTGTTGATTTTACATATTTTGGGGTTATTTTTATAATTTTTTGATACTATTGAGATATATTTTTGTTAAAAATTAACTGAAATCCCTTAAATTTAACGGATACTGGGCCAATTGGATGAAATTGGCAAAAATTTCTAACGTAAAGGACAAAATTGGCTAACCAAAAATCAACGGGGTAAAATTAACGACGCGGTTAAAACTTTGGGTACAACCGTCATTTTATCCGTAACGGAATGTCAGCAGAGGTGTTAAATCTAACGGAATTTTTGTCAATTGGATGAAATTGGCCAGATTGAAATTTAGATGATGGATTTGGGTTCGCAAAAATCTTTTTGGGTCAAATTGGCTAGATACTTAAAGCTTTGGACAAAATTAACCAATTTCTTTAATTTTTTCAGTTTTAGGTGTATTTACCTATGATGCACCCTCATTGTAATCCTACGGTTGTTAATTAGCCTAATTAATCCTACGGTTATTATTTTAAAAAGAAGCTTGGGATAGCTCGTTTCAGTTAGTTGACCCAAGGTCAAGGAAGGTCTTTTTAATATGACCAAAGTACAGGGTTATTGTGCGTATATAACATAATGAGTAGGGGGTCGAATGTAAAAGTACCTGAGGATTTTCTTTCGGCAACCTTTGAGCTGTAAAATTGTGTATCTGAGTCTCTTTATGACTGTCTTTTGTCTTCACGTGTTCTGTCACCGGACACTGAAACACATGTCCCCTGAATCAGATTCCTTCCATCATTTCCCGTCGAGAACTCGCCGGCCGACCCAGCTCTCTATCTCTTACTTTCAATATTTGGTAGTTTTTTCCGGCTGCTAAAGAAGGAAGAAGAATGGCTGCTGAACTTGTCAATCTCGCAACCAGTGAGAAACTATCTGAAATGGATTGGACGAAGAATATTGAAATTTGTGAGTTAGTTGCAAGAGACCACAGGTATATCCAGTTGGATTTGATTGAAACACTTGAGAAGTGGTTCCATTTGTTTTGCAATCATATGATTTGCTAGCATTTGCGTCAGATGATCAGGGTGCTTGCCCTAAATTTAATTGGTGTATTGTTTTGTGCTTTGTGCAATTTATGCGAGTAGTTTACGAGTGTTCAAACTGATTATCAGAATAAAATATGGGTTTTTTTTTTGTTTTTTTTTTCCCTTTGAGTGATTAGGGATTATAGTGAAATGTCTTTTGTCAGCTGACGAGTGTCTTGATCTGTTTATGTTTTGCAGGCAGGCTCGAGATGTAATTAAAGCAATAAAGAAACGTTTAGGAAGTAAAAATGCGAATGTCCAGCTACTTGCAGTAAATGTGAGTGGACTGTTTTTTGCATAACATCCAACGATTGCATGTGTAAATTTCATTTAGTTGACTTGACCTTGTTTGAGTAGTATTATTGCAAGATTACTTTATAACACACAATGTATTCAGCGTTATTGCCTTTTAGTTAAGATGCTAAGTCAAAACTGAAACCTCTTTGAAGTGTTTGTTTATCCTTTGTGTAACTACTATGTGTATGTAAGTAGAGGCCTTTTGTATGGTACAATTTCACCAACCCAGGTGTGCTCTGTTATGGTATTTTTCAGAAGGGTTAGATTTTCATGTTGCTAGGTTTTTTGTGTAGAGTTTACTTGTACCTACCTGGCTGTTCCCACTTCCGGTTGTAGAACAAAGTGTGATACCTATACTACCTATTTGCAAATCTCATCTCCTGTGTACTTTGTAAAGGCGAAATTTCCCTTGCCCAATCAGGATGATAAAATTCAGGTATTCGGAAAACGCTGAAGTCATATGTTATATAAAATGATTTGGAAAAGTTTATGTGTTGGCTGCTATCTGTAATATTTTTTACTGATTTCCTGATATATGAAAATCTGCTATTGATGTTCCTGATATGTGAAAGCCATGGCTTCAGTTTGTTTTTATTTAATTAACATGGGAAACATTTGGTTGAGTATATAATTGAACAATAAATGTTTATTTGGAATGCATACATCAGCAGTTGACCATATGCTATGTTTGTTTGAAATGAGTCTTTACCTTTCTGCTTTTGTGAAAGTAGATAAGGTCAACATTTTCCTGTATGAGATGATGAAATACTCATTTAAAGTGCAGTTGTTGGAGATGCTGATGAACAATATTGGAGAACCAGTCCATAAGCAGGTTATTGATACAGGGGTCCTCCCTGTTCTTGTAAAGATAGTGAAGAAAAAGGTATTCTTTTCTATCTTCTATGGGCTGAATCTTTATAGTGTTTGTATTTTGTGGCTAATTTGGTTCGCAACGGACTGCAGTCTGACTTGCCAGTAAGGGAGAAAATTTTTCTTTTGCTAGATGCTGCACAAACATCTGTCGGGGGAGCCTCTGGGAGATTCCCTCAATATTATTCTGCATACTATGAATTGGTGGTACGTGCAAAACTGGTTGCTTGTACACTCAACGTTGTTACATGCCTTTGGGTAGTTGAAATGGTTGTTACGTATGATACAGTTTCATTTGTTGTCTTTCATAGTAAACAATTGCCACCTAACAATGTTTGTAATACCAAAAATATCTGTGTGTTCAAGTTTCATCCTAAGTTCAGACTTTCCTTTTATTTGTAGTGAAATGCTGTATTTGGGTTATAGAATCTTCATTTTTATTAACTATTCAAATAAAATTGCCAGAGTGCGGGAGTACAGTTTACACAGAGGCCTGATGTTGTCATGAAAAGTGCACCTGCATCTCATGCTAATAACAGCAATCCAGCTGAAGTAGCTGCAGCTCTTCCCGCTGAGACACACACGGCAAAAGTTGAGTCTCGGAAAATTTCAGATTCTAGGTAATACTTATTGTGCAGTTTCTATTCAAATTTAATTTTAGGGTTTGATGCATGGTGCCTTTCTGGAAACAGAAAAGTGTACTAACAATGAATTTTTCCTTTCCCCTTTTGCATCTTTGTAGATGACCAAAGTTGAATTATGCGATCATTTTCATTTCACGTTTTGATCCACATTGCGTGGGATACTATTACGATAGTCTAATGTATTTTTTCCCAGTTCATTCTACGAAGTTCTTTAATAGGAGTTTCATGTGGTTTCTGAGCTGTAATAGTTACATACAGTGGTTGTGTGTTTGTATAAATGTTCTCATGTCAATAATATCCAAGTACCTTCCATATGTTGACAGCAATAAGTCAAGAAAGTCCCTTGGGGTGTATGGCATGCCACATAGTACAAAAGAAGTGTTCTTCTTGCCATTTAGGTTTTATTTGAATCCGTGAGGATTAGATTGCCAGTATTTGTGCATTTTGTCCACCACTCAGCCAATAGAGCTAGTGATGGATGGATAAAATCGTATTCGGAGAGAGAAAAGGGAACGGAGAAAATAGAGATGGGAAGTGACGTGAGAATCATGTGCTCTGTAATGCTGATATAAGTTCTCAAAAACATGGTGAACGTGGGATGCTATGCTCGCAAGATTATGTTGAGAACATATCTTTTTGTTTTTTTTTTTTAATAAATTTTTTTTTTTTTAAAAAAGGCAAATTTGCTGAAAAGAAGTTTCAAACCAGGTCTAAACACAACTAGGTAGAAAGAGTCAAGCCATTAAGCCAATTAAACTAAAAGTCGTTAAGCCATGAAGAGGACATATCTTTCTATTCAAGATTATCAATTAAATTTGTTGACGTAGTTCTGTGTGGTGTTATGTCTGTGAGCAATCTTGTTCCATAGTTCACAACTATCTCTTTCCTCCAGTATTCTACAGAAGGCTGAAGCTGCATTGGAAGTGTTGCGAGAAGTGATTGATGCCGTTGATACTCGCCATCCTGAGGTACAGTTTGATTATTTTATTTGATTATTTTTCTTTTCACATTATCTTGTGGCCAAAGTTTTAACCCAACTTGTCAACTACTTTTATCTCACATACTGAACTTTGTTTCTCTTCTAATTTTTCTCAAATGGAAGGCAACTGTTCTTTAGTGTAGTTGCACTTTTTTTGGCATTCTTAATCCTCTAGTGGATAAGAAGTTCACTATTTTTCATGCCGTTCTCTAGGGAGCAAAGGATGAGTTCACTCTTGATCTGGTTGAGCAGTGTGCTTTCCAAAAGCAGCGAGTAATGCATCTTGCAATGACATCAAGGTAGTGAACTTTTTAGCTAGTAATGCATCTTCAGTCCCTTCTTTAACTCTCGACATATCTATCCTTCAAACACCCATCCCACGATTTTTTATTAGTTGCTATTTCAATGAAGTATTTACACATGAATGGAAGACTAAAATTGTATATTTCAGCAGCCAATACTTCTTGTTGAAGTTTCGAAACTGTGTCTTTCTTTGTATTTATTCAGCAAAAATTTGCAACTGTGCGTATTGTTCTCCTTTATCAACTGAGGAATTTGTTAAGTCATTTTGAGATTTTTTCATATCTAAAGGATTTGACTGATAGCCGTCGGTGCATAAAACTTGCGCTGAATGCCCCTCGTGAGCATACTTCCTTGGATTGGAAGTCTAAAGGCGCGGTGGTTATGTTTTTAAGGTTCAAATCAGTTTTTAACATGTTTCTGGCACTATCAATCTTCTAGAATTTCAACTCAGCTAGACAAGGAAAAAATCAAACTTTTTCTGTGAGCAGCTTGCAGATATATATGTTTTAAGTTTTATATTCGTCTTGTTTTTACGAGTTTATTTTGAAGTTACTTCATTAAATAAGGGAATTTAAGGGCCGGTAGCAATGAAATCTTTGGCATTATAATTTAGTGCTGTGTGGGGTAAGATTGCTGCTATAGAATACCTTGCTGTCGATGTGTCTCTCTTCAATATAATATTTGACCAGCACACTTGAGAAGTGAGTAAATGATCGGTATTCATGTTGGACCAGTTGTGTATCGCCTCTTACTCTTTTCAGTTTTGGTGTTCTTTATCTTTGTCATGGGGAATTATTTTAGGAAATAAAAATCAAATGAACTTGGATGCTATTAAAGTTCATGTATGTATCATCTTCGGTTGTTTGGCAGTGAGGGACAAAACTGCGAGCTTTATATTTATGTTGGTTGTTCATTACCTGCCCCCAGGGATGATAAGCTTGTTACTCAAGCTATTGAGCTCAATGATCAGCTTGAGAGAGTTCTCCGAAGGCACGATGCACTTGTGTCTGCAAGGCCCACATCAACATCAAATCATGTTCACCTGGAGGAGCCAGAGGAAGAAGAGGAGGCAGAACAGCTTTTTCGAAGGTGAATATCGTCTTACCTATGCAGATAAAACAGAATTCATCAAACTCTTACAGACTTCTTATCATTTTGCCTACTTTGTTTTTTCCATTAATGCAGGATAAGAAAAGGAAAGGCATGTCTTCAGCCAGGTGATGAGAGCCCCCAAATCAATGGGACTTTAGGTTTGCTTGGATCTTCTGGAAGAGCAGGAATGCTTAATCGTCCACTTATACGGCCTTTGACTCTGGAGCCAAAACATGATACTAATGGAAGCAAAGCTGCTGCCTCGATTCCACCACCACCGGCGAAACATGTTGAGAGGGAAAAATTCTTCCAGGACCATAAGGCTGACGGCTCGGGTCTTGCCAATCATGTCCGGGGCCTTTCTTTGCACAGTCGAAATGCCAGCACTAGCTCTTGCAGTGGAAGTATGGATTTCAGCAACGATAACTTTCATTAAATCTTTTGTTTGTACGTTTGAGAATGTGACTGAGGGCCGGACATATATTTTGCTTTGATGAGAGTTCTGGATCTTGATTTGGTTTTCAATGATTTATACTATACTTGGGAGTACAGTGTATTGAACATTAGTTACTGTATAGATTTAGTTCAAAAAAAGATTGTAACATTTCTATATATCCTTTCTTCTCTTTTGGCTAGTGTGCAAATTGTTCATGGGGCTTTCTTAAGACTTGAGGACATAGTTCACCAATTTATTTTGGTGCTTTTTACATCAATTAACTTCTGGTTCAATCAAATAAACATTATGTCGTTAACATCAGTCAGAATAGAGATAAAGAGATGAAGTTTTAGCTTACATACCAACTCTTTGAAAGAGAGTCAGGGCAATCAAACGTGTTTTTCTAGTGTTTCATGAACACTGACAAGGCGTGTATTTCTCACAGAAAGAGAATTTTAATTTAAAGTCGGACAATCAAACTGGTTTTTCTAGTGTTTCAGGAACACTGACAATGTGTGCATTTCCCACAGAAAGAGAATTTTAATTTAAAGTGATGCACAAAACAGATCATTGAATTATTGCTAATTTCATCACATGTCATCATCCTAAGTCAAAAATTAACATTTCATCTGAGGTCATTCTGTTAATTTTGGCCCTCACGGAAATATATTTTTCACATAATTTTGTGTTCATGGGAATTGTTGTCATTTTGTATATTTTTTAATTTTTTAGATTTTTGTCGTTTTAATTTTTTTTAATAGTTCTTCTTCTTATACTTTCTAACATGTATATACTGGTATTAGTATAAGAACTAAATCTCAAAAATCAATTTACTCTTTGTATTTTAACTTCTAGTTTATAAAAAAAATTAAAAAAAATAAAAAAAATAAAGAAGAAAAAATCGAGTTTATTTAAATACAAAAATTAATAGTTTACTGTTTTAAACCAATAAAAAGAGTCGTGAAAATTATTTTTAAAAATACTTTGACATTTTAAAATTTTCGTTAATATAGTTTTTCAAAAAAATAATGTACCATTTTAAAATGATTTTCATGATTCTTTTAGTTTTTATTTAATTTACCAAGAAGAGGTCATGAATTCAATCCTCCATTCGAACAAAAAGTGAGGGATTGGCTCTCACTTTGCCTATTGGCATCTCTACGAGTTTTGTTATAGCTAAGCCACTAATGAATCCCTGATTTCGCATCCGAGCTTGTCATCCCGGGATTGCCTAGAGTGATTTACCTCCCACTGTGGTTTGCAGGCTATTGCAGTGGGTATCGGTTTACCCATCTCTGGTGGAGTTCCCTGTGTTACCCCCCCCAAAAAATGGTAAATATTAATTTTCATGTTGACTTCAACTCAGATTTTTCTTCTTCAGTTTCTTTATTTTTTTAAATTTTTTTTTATAATTTTGAGATTAAAATACAAAAGGTAAATTAATTTTTAAACTTAGTATTTATGCTAGAACCAATATATATAAGT
Source organism: Oldenlandia corymbosa var. corymbosa (assembly GCA_949775105.1). NCBI lineage: Eukaryota > Viridiplantae > Streptophyta > Magnoliopsida > Gentianales > Rubiaceae > Oldenlandia > Oldenlandia corymbosa. The sequence goes on from OX459123.1 coordinate 8,850,491, forward strand.
TAGGAAGTATAAGAAGAATAATTGTAAAAAAAATTAAATTAAAAGATTTTAAAATTTTAAAAGATATAGAGAATGATGAAAATATCCTTGAACACAAAATCACGTGAAAAATAGCTTTCTGCCACTATTTAACGGCCAAAATTAATAAAATGACCTCGGATGGATTTTTGGCTTAGTACAATGGCCAATTTTGCGAATAAATTTGATTGAAATTACCTAATAGTTCAATGACATGTTTTGTGGTTCAGTCTTTAATTTAACTAGCAAATTTGCCGCCACGTTCCTTTGACGCCTTATGAAGGAGATCATGATTTTTTTTCAAAAAAAAAATAAAATCGCCATAATCTATTTAGAAAATTCTTAATTTTGATAAGGATACCATTTGATGTGACAGTGAATTCCCCAAGTTCTGGTAATTTACATTTAAACTTAAGCTCTGGTGATTTTCATTTGCATATGAATCAATCACATTGAAAGATTTATCAATTCGAATTCGCATGTACCTAAAATTTCGTGACGTAATTCTTATGGATATTACTATTTTTGAATAAAAAAATTAAATTCAGTTTATATTAGTTGAAAATAGTCACAGGGGTACGAGAGCTCCACATATTTAAGGATAATACCACCGTACTCCCTTAAACCCTAAGCGGCACTCCTTGCCTTGCCGGATTTCTTCGGGAACTACAGTGATACAACTCAAAAACAGAGGAGATCATTACTGTCAATACCATCCACGTATCTCTTTTGGCAATTTCTGATGCAGAGGATCCTCTAAAGGGACAATTGCAGAGCATACTTATGCTTAGGAGTTAGAGAACTATCGGAAACTCATGATACATGATAAATTTAGAACAAGGATGTTTATTTCTCAAAACCTGTCTGGGGGAATACCATACATCAAGGCCCTATTTATAAGGGCTGGACTCCAAATAGAAATCAATGCCAATTGGACTTTCTTGCCTAACATCACAAACTTAGTCAATTCCCTACCCTACCACTATCATCTTGCCGAACATGACAACTAGACTCTTACATATCACAAGACTTAACCTTTCTCTTAACGTGACTAAATAGTACCTAATAGTACATGTTGTCATCAAGTCAACTCTAATAATACAGACAACTCTAATAATAAAGACAAACATAGACTGATGAATCACAACTCTAGGTCCGGTGAGTCATGACTCTAGAACTGGAAAATAGTATCGATCCTTGTCCTTTGCAGAGCACCCGTGACATAGCCTTCATGAGCAATGATACTCATAGTACTCCTTTGTGTATGGTTCGAACCAGAAAAGTCCACAACCATCCCAATTAATGTCATGACAGTGTTCATACTCCCATGGATCTTGTGAATCTGGATCCGGGTCTAATTCTGGGTAGTCTGGCATTGGTGTGTCCTGGTCTTCTGTTTCTGGTTGGGATGATTGCTTTATCATCCGAGTGCCCTTTGGCCAAACTTCTTCGTGATTGAGTACTTCTCCTTCCACAAGAAAATAGGACGTGTATTTCAGATTCTTAGTAGGGATGGTGAAAGAGAGCTTGTTATCACTACTAAGCTTCTTGCTAAGACTGTTGAGCATATCTGGGTGTTCGAAAATAGATCCTTCTAGGCTCGCCCACTTGTAGTTATAGGAGTGTGGGATGAGTGTTCCATGAGTTCAATGATAGTAGGGCATGTGAAATAACATGATAACTCTGTCAGGCTTCTTACCACGCTTAGCTTGGAGATCAATTTCTCCTCGCACCATGGTATCCCAAGTCTCTAATTCTTCGAACCAGTGGAGAAATGACCAAAGGAATGATCCTGCATCTTGTGGGTTTTGGATATATTCTAACAATGGTAAAAGGGGTATTTCCATTGCAAAGCGATAAAGAACCGCCATGCACCAAAGATACCATAGACTAGGTTCAGGCAATAGATTAGTCACTAATATGCGTATGATAGTTCCAAAGGGGTATTCAAGAGAGAAACATCCTCGTTCAAAAGGAATATCAGCGGCACTGAGAAATTTTGCCAAGTAGAGTAGCACATTATTTCTAGCAAATTGCTGCATTTCGTTCAAGGTCTTGAATGGTTTTGCTTCTGGGGGAAAAGTATGGATTGGTTGAATTTCTGGGGTTGTTTCAGATGAAGAAGCCATGAAGACCGGGATGATTTTTTGGCTGAGATAAGATGTATTGGTTGAACTGGTTGAGGTCTGGATAGCTAGTCTGGGATGATGTTTGTATCTCCTTTTAAATGCTTCACTGAGAACTGGTACTTAGAGAACCAATCCTTCAACCTAAATAATTGTGGTTCCGGGACTCCTTTGTTATATAGATTCATGATTTTTGGGAAAGACGTGTTATCCATCTACACAACGAAATGATGACCTACAAGATGAACTTAAAATTTTTTAATTCCATATTTGACGGCCAAGATTTCTTTGTATACTGCATGGTAATGCTTCTCCGAGTTCTTGAATTGTCCGTTGGCGTGTCCACAGTAGCTTTTCTTTCCATCAATCTCTTCAATGAGGACTGCTCCCCAATGTTCATTGCTGGCATCTGTCTGCAGAATCCGGTGGCTGGTGCTGGGAATCTTCAGTGGTGGTGGATTCTGACAAAGTTTTTTCAAAGTCTTAACAGCATTTGTCTGGTTTGGGCCCCAGGGCGGTGCATTCTTCCGGAGTAATTTGGACAGCTAGCTGGTGTACCTGCAACAATTAGGAACAAAATCTCGAATAAAGTTAATAATTCCTAAAATTGCTGGATTTCTTTAGTAGAAAGATTTTCATCAGGAAATTTGAGAAGTTATTGGGCAATATGGGGATCGGGTTGATAAGACCCTTCAGAAAATTTCATGCGTAAGAAATCTATGGAGGATTGACTAATGAGACCTTTCTTTTTAGACAACATGGAATATTAATAGACACAAATTATTTTAAAAGACTTTCATGTGACTCTGGATTTTCAGAAAATAAAAGAATATCATCAATATAAATTAGAGAATTGTGAAGGATGGGCTCAAAGATTTTGGTCATGGCTTTTTGGAACAGTGATGGGGCTTCTTTGAGGCCAAATGGCAGGACAGTCCATTAGTATTAGGCTGTAGGAATACAAAAGGTTGTTTTGTATCGGCCTTTTGGGTCAACACCTAATTGCCGAAATCCAAACTTAAGATTAAAATTTAGAAAAATATTTGGCTTTGGCTAAATGGGTAACCAAAGTTTGGGTTCTGGGAAGAGGAAACTTGTCATAAAAAAGAAAATGGTGTAAGGCTTTGTAGTCAATAACAATCCTTTTCTTTCCTCTTATTTGTTATGATCTTTTGTTGACATAAAAGGCAGGGCAACCCCAATTGGACTTTGTGGGCTCAATAAGCCCAAGAGCAAGAAGTTGCTGGCATTCTTCATGGGCTAGTGCCAAATCATCAGGAATCATTCTTGGATGGGAGGCCTTCAAAGGGTTTGCATCTTCATTCAACTTGAATGGTAAATGAACAAAGAACTCTTCATTCTTCCATAAAGGCTTTTCATGTTGACAGTCTCGATGAGAATCTGCACAACACAATTTGAGTTGTTTTGCAATTTCTCTGTATTCTTCTGGAGCATCAGTGATAGCAAATAAGTTGTGGATGGAGGAGAATGGCTGAAACTCTCTTTTGAACTTTATTCCTGCTAAAAGAATCTGTAGCCGTTGAGCCTTGCAATATGTGTCAAAGCCTATTATGAGATCTTTCCCACGGATTTTGCTACTAATGACATGAATCCAAATAGTGCATTTAGGGAAGAACCGGATCCCTATAGGTTTTTTAGAGATGAGGGATGTAGTGAACTGTTGGCCATCAACTGCTCTGAAAATACTCATAATCGGTTTTCCATGCATCTTTGGGAAGGACATCAGGATTTAAGAGAGTTTTTATAGAACCAGTGTCCACGAATCCAATCACTTTGACTGGCCTTTCAAAAGAAGAGGGAAGTATTTGCACCTTGATATGTGGAGTAGAAGTGCATTTATCTACTTGGTAAGACACATTGTTGTAGCTGAGGGGTTAAATAGAGCATGATTGTGTCATGTAAATGGGAAGATCATCGGAATCATCATCAGTGCTTAGACATTCATCTTCTGAGGTGTTATCTTGTATTGCAAAGACAGTCTCAGCAGTTTGTTCATCCTGCTCAGAATAAGTGGACTCAATGTCTGGATCATCTAGTGAGGTCTTAGAGATCTAGAGGATTTGGGATACCATCTGGGCTGATTTCTCTTTCTTGTTAGGGCAGTTCTTTGCAAAATGACCTTTCTGCTTGCATAAGAAACACCTATCGCTCCTCTTCTTCCTGTTGAACTACTTTTTGAAGAACCGAAGTTTTCCTTTCTTCGATTTTCCACATTTGGTCTTCCGGCATTTGTGTTTCTTCTTTTTGGAGCCTTTTGAGCAGGAACAAGGAGGTTTGCATTTGATCTGTAGGTGAGACTTGTTGCATGCCTTCTTCAGAGTTGATTTCTTATCCATCCAGTCCTTAAAGAAAGATCTTTGTTCACATAGCTTTTCAATAGCTGCAAATGTCATCTAATGGAATTCTCCCAAACTGAAAGAAGTAACATCTCGTCTTCCGGACGTGATCATCCGCTGGAGTTCAGGTTGAATTTCATTGGGAAGGGATGCTAGGAAAACATGCTTGAGATTGGGATCATTGTAGCCATTTAACATGTAGAACTTTTCTGACATCCTCTTGAAGTGAAGATCTAGGTCTTTCTTTTTTAATGAGCAGCATTTCATGGAAAAGCATTCCTGGTTGGCCATCTTCTGAATGAGGGTAGCAACTCCAATGAATTCTTGGTGAATGATCCCCAGTGCAACCGAAGGACTAGTGACTTGGAGGAATTGGAGCTTTCTGTACTCTGCCAAGCTCTGGAACCATTCTCTCAGCGTCCCTATAAATCTGGACGCAAAATCTTTATGGACTTTGAAAATATTAGCTTCTTCTTTGGCCATTTGCACATCAATCCAAGCAGCAAACGTGTGGAGTTTTCTCTTCTTTTATGCACTAGAACATCGTCAAATGTGAACCATGATCCATTTACTAGTTTTGTACCGGATTGATGGTTTTGACGGTGTTGATCATCTGCTGGTTCAGTTTCTGGTTCAGACTCTATCTCAAATCACTATCTTCTGTCCTTTGTTGACTGGTTTCTCCTTGAGTGGCCATTAAAATGGATGTGATGTCAGCAACCTGGGTATGTTCATTTTTTGAGTAGCTAGAAGTGATGCTTTCAGCTTCAGATTCATCAGATGAGAAGTGATTGGTAGAGTTAAAATCACTTGAACTTTGGTCTGCTTCTATTGCTTCTTGTATATTTGAGGAAGTGGAAGAGTCGTCGTCACTTTGATCGGTCTCAGCTAGCTCTTGCATCTGTAGAGGCATGGGACACCTTAATGTCATCATTAGGGAGTCTGTGTGTGGGTTTGAGGATGATGTAGAGGAGGACTTGATATTTTTCTGTTTGGTTTCAGCTGACAATCTGGGCTTAGGTCTCAGAGTAGGGACCTTGTTAGCCACACTCGAGGCCATGAAAAAAACGTTTGGAACAATCTGGTGGTGAAGAAGATACATCAAGAGTAGGTAGGCTATGGAATGTGGGAAAGAAGGGCTTCTGCCTATCTTTTTCAATGACATCAAGTTCTTTTCTGAGCATTCTGATTTCAGCTTCCTTTTCATCAAATTCTCTTCCAAAGGTTTGTTGTTCAATAAGGAGATAGAGGTCTTTATCCAGCTGCTTTATCTTACCCGCCAAGTTGTCATAGATACTCTGAAGCCTATCTTCTATGGCTTGAAGCTTTTTCTTTGTTGTTTCTACTTTTGCAATTACTCGATCCATCTTTGAATTTAAGGTGAAGACTTGTTTTGGGCTCTAGCGTTGGTGGTTTGGCGGTTAAGGACTTCTTTAGCTTGAGAGAGAGGTTTTCTTGAGCCATCTGGTTCTACAATTGTTGATTGGATGAATGGCTTGGAGACAACATTTTGGACTGGGTCTTCTCTTCTCCCCATTTGTGAGAAATCTATGTCATACTGGAACCATTGGTAGTGAAGGGAAATGCGCCACACTTTGTATGCTGCATGATTCTGAGAGTAAGGCCTTTATCATAACAAGGCAATGGAGTGGGACGAGGAGGATCAATATCCGGGTCTTCTTCGTCCTCTTTGCATTTAGAGATGGGTGTTTTTTTTGTTTTTCTTTCTTCTTCTTCTCCTGAAGGAGTAATCATCTTCATCATCATCTTCTTCTCCGCAAGAACTGTCTGGATCACACATGGAGGGATCTAGATCCCAGATAAAATGACCATTGATCTTGTCTGTGTATGCAAAAGATCCGTCGGGAAAGAACTTGTGGATGGGAATGTTAGGATCTGCTGTAGATGGTACAGGCTGAATCATCAACGAAAACTCAGGATTGGATGGGCCTTCGTTTTTCTGACTGGTGAAGATGGTTTTGACTTTGCCTCCTGGAAGTCTTTTAAACTAAAAATCTATGGCCTTGACAGTCTCATGTGGAGGGATTCATAGTTGGTAATCCACTCTGTAAGGACAAGTTTTTTTCTAAGTCTCTTCTTGGATCTGCCATGGGATTTGAACGATGGTGGGTACTTTTGTGCTGGCATCTGCAAAAATTAGTGGAGTATCTCGAATGCCTTGACTAGGTAGATCAAGGCTGTGGTCTTGGACACGGTGGACAATTTGGTGGTGTAGAGTCGCCATTACTGATGAAGAGATCTGTTCAGCTCCGGTAATTTGGAGCTGCACCTTGAAAGCCGTGGAGAGATGGGCATCATTTAATGATACTGCAAAATTAGGGAAGAAGGTGACAACAACGCTTCCTGCATTTTGGGTGGTAAGGACAGTGCCAATAACTGCATGCTCATATTGTACAAATCTGGTGTCAAGGAGAGCAACTCGAGCTAATACAGGTAATCCTTTCCGTCCGTGATATGTGAGCACGAACTGTACTGCACCTAAGTGAAAGTGTGAATAGCCTTCTGTCTTCCATCCAAGAATTAACTCAGGTGGAATGGTCAAGGTGACATATTGCTCGTTGGGTGAAGCTTGTATTGCACAATTGTCCATTTTAGAGGTCTGGACATATTCTTTAGTTTTTAGACTGCGAGAGGATAAAAGGGTTCGGATTCCTCTTTTACAGTAAATATTGTACGGGCTGAGAATAGGAGGAACTGTTTTTTCGACAACAGCTCCCTCAGGTATGATGGAATACTCAATGATTTTATCTAACTTGGTGGAGGAACATCTAGGAAGTGAAAGGGAAGATGCAACTTGAAGGAGATGAGAAGTAGAATTTTGTTAAGGTAAATCTATGGTTTTCAAAATTCTTCTACAAACCTACTCCTCCGTCAATCATATAAATCACAAATAGTTCTTCGGGGGCGTTGTTGCGCAGGTGCTGTAAAAGGTGAGAGAGAAAAAATATACATGAGTAAATAATTTTAAATTCAATATCATGCATGTGTTATAAAATAAACCTAAACAATAAAGATATAAAACTGTAAAACAAGTAGGGAGATAACACAGGGAGATCCGTCATTCCCAGGATGTCCTCCACGACGTCTCTGTTTCTTTTAATCTACACAAGGCGAGCCTTCAGAGGACAAAGCATCATGACGATTTCTCCAGTTCTTGTGGAACTAGAAAGGAAGCACTATTATCATACTTCGGAAATGATATACAAAATGTAAAGGTAAGTGGACATTTAATTAGGATCCAGACAAATGTGCTGTAAACGGAGTTGATGGCAATTCACAAAACTGTTACTTTATCACTGAATCTTGGAATAGCGTCACAATTTTTACATTGTGAAAGAAGGGTGGAGATCACCTGTTACAAAATGTTGTGCCACTCCCTGTGACATACAACCACAAGCTGCCACATGTCTAATTTACTCCCTCATCTCAATAATGTTCAACTGGGTTAAACGGGGACAACTGTGACAAATTAAATTGAGACAAAAAAAGGTGAAAACATGACACTTCTCCAGTTCTCCTTATCACATTATTCATTATTCAAGTTTCTTAACGGATTATGGGATACACGGGTATCCTGGCATTTGATATGATAGATTTGAACTCAATTTTGATGCTCTAAATCTAAGAGTTTCAACCGATCGCGTAAAATCCAGGGAAGGAGAAACCTTTCAAGATTCATGTATTAACATAATCCCTGTTTTTTTTCTCATCTCATCTATAGCATAATGTTTTTGGTCTCTGTTCTCAAATTCTGACCTTGTAGTTATTGTTTTCTTCTTCTTATGAGAAAACCAAATCGCTCCCAAGAAGAAGCTGACTCTGACTCTTTAGAAATGCAGACTGCTCCTATCATTATTTCTGACTATTGCTGAAATTATAAGAGAAAAATGACTTATTGGGTAATCAAGAGCAAGGTTACTCATTACTTTAAAATTGATTAAAATTTGTAATATCACCGAGACAATACTCAACTCGGTGAAGTGCAAATGTCTTTTGGTATTATATCGGTATCCAGTTAATGGGAGATGATGTGAACGTCTCTGACAACATAGACTTTAGCCCTAAATCGTTTCCAACAGGGAGCCCTCAATGAAATGTTTGTACAGTCAGGTTTGTGGAAATTTTCAGAAGAAAATTTGACTGTCACCATGAATGGGGTGGAGACGAGGTCAGAGATCCTAGAGAAGAGAGCAATGCCATCATTTTTTTTTCTTTTGCTTTTTTCACTTTCAAATAACGATTGGGAAGTTACGCTGTTAACATATGAGAAAGCATTAGGAAATTAAAAGTTTACTTATCAGGTGTCATGTTTTCAGAAGATGTCACAGGAAATGGGATAGAAAATATGTTATAGGTGATCTTCACTTGTGAAGGAGCTTTGTGAAGCCTAATTAGGGGGGGGCAAGGTCCCTCTTGGTACCAAGGCCTAGTTATGGATATTAGACATTAAACTATAAGGGTTAGGCCTCGTAAGGTATTAAGGTAGATAGCAGTCAAGTTTTTTGGGCTCATAACTTAGGTCTTGTTTGGAAAACTTTTATTTTGCCATTTTGTCTTATTTACCTCTTAAAATACCTCCCAAACACAAAATCCAATACTATCCAAATAATTTTTTAATTTACTTTTTAAAAATTATTCAAACAATATTTTTACACAATTTTTATCCACAACCACCGGACCACCTCCGCCGCCACCAGACCGCCCACGCCCGACCGCCGCCAGTCGGATTCCGGTGAGTTGGCAAGAATTTGGCCGAAATCCGACCGGCTACCGGCGGAGGTCCGGCGGCAGCAGTGGGCGGTCCGGCGGCGGCGCCTGACAAGCCGTCGTCACACTAGTCAAATGTTAATTACCTACTTAATACTATTACTAGTAGTAAAGTAGCAAGCAGGGTCGATCTCACAAAGAAGGTTACCAAGTACCAGGTTAAAACTATTTCTTATTATTAATTAAATTAACAATTTATCAATTTTAAACTATTCTAAACCTAAAACTAACAATTGCATAAATATATAAATAAGTAAAAGAAAAACCTAGGGCAAAGGGTTCACCAACTGACTATTCAGTTTAATTTAATCTATAGATATGTGACTTTTGACTCTCATTAATCTCACGATAATTCACCAATTTAAAAATTATACACTCTCGTGTCATAACCCTCTTACTTAAACTAACCCTATGACTACTCTCGTGACTATAGGGATTAATCAAAGCACATTAAGAACTTTGGAATTACTAGTCGCAAAGTGGCTAGTTTATTATTCCTACAAACTAATACTAGCCTTCCACTCTCGCTACTTCAGCTAGCACCTTAAAGCATTCAAATATTGATTAGGTATTCACATGGATGAAAAACAAAAATAATAAATATTAATTAATGAAAAAGTCAAAATCATAACTTAAATTAAATTAAATAGTACGGCGACTGCATCCAAAACCCTAGATTAAATAATTTAGCTATACATCATCTCAAAAATAAATAAAATAATGAAACCCGGGAGAGAGAAGTCGCAAAATTGAGTCGAGATTGATGCGTTGCTGCTTGCTTCCTCCATTGATGATGATGTGCGTAAAGGATGATGGAGGCGTGAGTTTTGGAGTTGGAGGAGGGCTGCGTGGAGTTGCGTCGGTGAGTTGATGATGGTGATTAAGGTGAATGGAAGCAAGGGTGATGGGTTGTTGGAGCTGCGTGAATGGAAGGTGGAGCGGTGGTGGTGAGGTGATGGAGGTTAAGGTGATGATGGTGGTGCGTGGGAGTTGAAAAAGAGGAATTTTGGGCGTAGGTTTTGTGGTGGTTGGGTGGTCAAGTTCTGTCTTCAAAAATAAAACCCTAGCCCTTTTTTTTATAGGCTTTTCTCAAACCCTATTTCTTCAGGAATAAGAAAGTTATTTTTTCCAAGCCAATTTAAATTAAAATTCCTCCAACTCTTCAAGTACTTCAATTTCTTCCTTGTCAATTTATCAAATCTTCAATTCTCCCTTTGAGTTGCTTTTATCTTCATTTTAGCCCAAAATTTCAACAATTCTTCCATTTGAGTACATTTCCTACAATCAAATATAAAATCATATAAATAGCATATTTGTACTCAAAATATATTGCAAAAATCAAGCATAAAGGAATATTAAAAATAGATAAATTATGAGCACATTAAATACCCCCAAACTTAAAATATTGCTTGTCCTCAAGTATTTCAAAGATTAAAACAAATAAAAACAGTTAATTATTTAATTTTTGGCGGCCTCAGAGATTCAATCATCATGTAACACACAGATCTCGACTACCTCTAATATGCACTACCTAACAAAATGCAAACCATAACTACTTTTAGCCCCCACGCTTGTGTGTGTGTGCAATTCGTTTCTTAGGGACATCACTTTACATTTAACATAGAAAACAAAAGCTCTATTGCAAATATGCCGTTTTACTTTAACAACAAACTCACATTTCATACCATATTTCAATGCAATAGACCACCAGACATGCTATGAAGTAGAAGGACTTATCTCACAGACAACCTATTCCCCCTGGTAACCCATTCTTCGGTCCATGCGACTTTTCTTCAGGACTCTTTCCAACTCAGGCCACTACCCAGAGTATTTTTCCACTCCTATACATAGTGGCTCAGCAACTTAGGGCAGCCTATATATCTATTTTTTCTCACTGGGCCTGAGGACTCTCCGCTCAAGTTGCCAATTCCTCACCTCTCAATGGGGCTAGCATCAACATTGAATGCTCTTCTTTTCTCCCTCATTAAAATTAACCTAACCTCAGAAGCATCCGCCAACACCCCTCCCCCAAACTTACTTAACACAAAGTGTCAAAGCGATAAGGTTTTTTAAGGCTGATATTGGTTAATACCTTGCTTTTCCTTTACAACATGATGAGTTCCACATACAAATCATATAAGTATGAGTGAATCAAACACAATTTTTCATGGCATATCTACATCAAACTCATGCAACTATGTCTCACTTTAGGCTTATCCCACAGTCACAACTAAGTGCATATAAAGCAGGGTATTCAAAGCAACATACAGAAATACAATAGTTAAGCAATACAATTCAAAATATTTCAATTCTTACATGTTATAGATAACTAAACCATCTTCATCATAGGCCTTTTTGGATTTTTCAATTTTTTCAAATTTTATGGGTTTTTATTTTTTTTTTAATTTTTAAAACACAAAACAGATATATTCCTCTCCCCCACACTTAAAGCATACATTGCCCTCAATGTATAAAACACAAAAGACAAGACAACCAAGTGAAAAGAAAAGAAAAGACATAAACAAAAAGAATTAAAAGAAATGACACAACTCTGGGAATGTGAAGCAGAGGACCGGAATTGTTGAATAAATTGTTGCAACTGCCATTTAAACACACGACCAACTTCTTCAGAATTTTGGATGTTTCATTTTCAGAACCATTGGACACCAAAGTTTCGCCCTTCCAATAACCCCAATTGTAAACTAAAATAAATTAGAAAAACAAACCTAAAAACAGATGATTAAGAAAAACCACGAAAATTTAGAAATCAAAGATCTCAAGATAATCAGGAAAAAAAAACTTAACCACCAACTTATTCATGAAAAATAAAATAAAATAAAGCAAAATAAAATTTGGGTTGCCTCCCAATAAGCGCTGTTTTAAAGTCTTTAGCCGGACTCCAGGACTGATCTGTCAGAGTACTCATCTCGATACCAGAAGAAACCATGTTTAGCAGCAACAATGCATCTCTTGTAGTGGCTCTCCTTGCCATGAGAAAATATAAACTTATACTCTAACACTACAACATCCTCTTTCTCAAATTCAATCTTGTACTATTGATCCTCTTCTTGGTCTTTCATTGAACCATTTTTCACATCATCCTCAAAATCTCTTATACTAGGGACAACCTCACCATATGTGTCTACTTCAAACCCTACTTTTGAAACTATAGGAATGTTATTCTCATCAAAATCAACTTGATTAACATTTTTGTCACCAACTCTCAGAATGAGCGAATCATGCTTAACTACTATGTATATACCAGAAGAATAAGGAGAACTTGGAATATATGGATTGTTAATCTCTTTAATCTCTTCTAATTCTTCACATTCAAGCTCGGTTTGAGATGGGGGCTGGGGAGACAGGACCAATGAATTATTTTCAGAAATCTTCTCATTCTTATTCAATTTAAACAAATTTCCTATAGGATCATATTCCGGCAACCCCACACTCAACCTATATTGATTGACCTCTTTGATAAGTTGTTGGCCTTTTTCACTTTGCAATTCTTGAAGAGCTCTCTCTCTAACACTAAGTTGGGTTTAAACAGGTGGCTGCTGATACGAAGATCCTAACTATCTCAAAGTGGGTTGACAAGGGGATGACTGTAAAGCTGCTAGCTCTCTCAGAGTAGGTTGACGAGCTGCTAACTCTCTTAGAGTGGGTTGAGGAGGTGGTGGTTGATATACTGATGCATATGAGTGGTAACAATCCTCTTGAGAGAAATATAAAACATTTTTCTTCTCGATGTCATCCAGCAATTTATCAATTCTCTCCAAACATGACAACATCTTAGGACTCATATACATGTTCTCAAAACCATAATTGTACCCAGCATCAAATGAATACCCTTGATAATCACAACCATAATAAGGATCAATAGAGCAATTGTTCCAAGAGTACGGATCTTCTTGATATGTAGGATAGTCTCCATATTCAGAATCATAACCATAATACGGAGTCTCTCCATAATACGGAGTTTGTATTATTCCTACAAACTAATACTAGCCTTCCACTCTCGCTACTTCAGCTAGCACCTTAAAGCATGCAAATATTGATCAGGTATTCACATGGATGAAAAACAAGAATAATAAATATTAATTAATGAAAAATTCAAAATTATAACTTAAATTAAATTAAATAGTACGGCAGCTACATCCAAAACCCTAGATTAAATAATTTAGCTATACATCATCTCAAAAATAAATAAAACAATGAAACTCGGGAGAGAGAAGTCGCAAAATTGAGTCGAGGTTGATGCGTTGCTGCTTGCTTCCTCCGTTGATGATGATGTGCGTAAAGGATGATGGAGGTGTGAGTTTTGGAGTTGGAGGAGGGCTGCATGGAGTTGCGTCGGTGAGTTGATGATGGTGATTAAGGTGAATGGAAGCAAGGTTGATGGGTTGTTGGAGCTGCGTGAATGGAAGGTGGAGCGGTGGTGGTGAGGTGATGGAGATTAAGGTGATGATGGTGGTACGTGGGAGTTGAAAAAGAGGAATTTTGGGCATAGGTGTTGTGGTGGTTGGGTGGTCAAGTTTTGTCTTCAAAAATAAAACCCTAGTTCTTTTTTTATAGGCTTTTCTCAAACTCTATTTTTTCAGGAATAAGAAATTCATTTTTTTTTCCAAGCCAATTTAAATTAAAACTTCTCCAAGTCTTCAAGTGCTTCAATTTCTTCCTTGTCAATTTATCAAATCTTCGATTCTCTCTTTGAGTTGCTTTTATCTTCATTTTAACCCAAAATTTCAACAATTCTTCTATTTGAGTACATTTCCTACAATCAAATATAAAATCATATAAATAGCATATTTGTACTCAAAATATATTACAAAAATCACGCATAAAAGAATATTAAAAATAGACAAATTATGAGCACATCAGCGCCAGTGGTGGAGGTGATCTGGTGGTGGTGTAAAATATTATTATTTTATTTAAAATACTACCTAAACAACTTTTTAAATTTTGTCTCAAAACACATTTTAAATCACATCTCAAATTCAAATAAAAACTAAATTAAAAACTAAAATAAACCATTGTCCAAACAAGTCCTTAGCTACTTTGTAATATAAAATCTATGATGCAATAAAATGTTCCTCTACACTCTGTGCCAAAAAAAAGAAAAAACAAAAAAAAAGACAAAAAGAAAAGAGAGCAGAACTTTAAGGGCTTAAATTTTATTTATTTTTTTAAAAGGGAAATTATAAGTAATATTTGCTTGCATGGATATATAGGGATCCTAGGTACACCTAGCAAGGTATACCCTAGCAAGGTATACCTAGGGTAAAACTCACGTGACCAAAAAAAGGAGAACTCCCAATATTTACAACAGTGACATTCGAGTGTTTACACGCGCCCATTAATACCCCCATTATGTGTGATTTTTTGATTTTTAAATCTTGATAACCACCATTATCTCCTAATTTTCAGCCATTATTGATGATCCAATATTCCATTCGATCTATTCCATTACTCCCCAAATCAAAAAAAAAAAAAAAAAAAAACCGAAACCCCAAAAAATCAATCCTGCGGCGATACATTCAGAGAAGCTACCGTCGGCGGGACTTCCGAAGTCTAAATCGAATCGTTCATAAAAACGGTAATTCTGATTACAAGTTACAATACTGAAGATGAGGATTAAGGTGTATTCTGGTCAAATTCATCGATTTTTCTGTGTTTATCCATTGTTGTTTGATTCTGGTTTGATGAATGTTGTTTTTTCTTAAAATATTCATGTAGATGCCTATGGCTGAGGATTCCGAACCGAGTATGAGCAAATCGGAGGATGAAGGGGAAGCGAGGTAATACAACTACTCTTCAATCACTGGTGTAGTTTTTTTGTTTGGGTTATGTAGATCTAAGGTATGTTCACTCAATTTGTTCATCAATTTTAGAGATATGTTCTTTGATTTGCTTTTTTATTTTGGTAAATTAGAAGATTTGAGAATTATTCATCAGTTTGGTATAATTAGTCATTATTGAAATTATCAGATTCATCGTTTTCATAACTATTGAAATTATCAGATTCATCAATTTTAGAGTTTTGTTCTTCTATTGGATGTTGTTTTTCTGGTAAATTGGTAGATTTGCGTATTATTCATCAGATTGGTATAATTATTCATTGTTAAAATTGTAAGATTCATTGTTTACCATAACTATGTAGTATTGTTTTTTTTTTTGGTAAAGTAGTAGATCTTTGTATTATTCATCAGTTTTGGTATAATTATTCATTGTTGAAATTGTCAGATTCATCGTTTACCATAATTATGTAGTATTATTTTTCGGTAAATTATTAGATCTTTGCATTACTCATCAGTTTGGTATAATTATTCATTGTTGAAATTGCCAGATTCATCGTTTATCATCACTATGTAGTATTGTTTTTTTTTTTTGGTAAATTACTAGATATTTATATTATTCATCAGTTTGGTATAATTATTCATTGTTGAAATTGCTGGATTCATCACATATGACAAGTTATTCATGGAATTTGTAAATATATTGTAGCATGAGCGATGAATATCATACACAATCTGAAAGAAGAATGAGCGAAGAACAACATTCAGAAGCCAAAAGAACCAGGATATCTGAATCTGCAAAAAATTAAACCACAATAAGTGTAGATATTGATATAGAGGGTTATTCATCAGTTTGGTATAATTATTCATTGTTGAAATTGTCGTATTCATCAGTTTGGTATAATTATTCATTGTTGTATCGCACCTACCTCTTGAATTTTTTACTCCTTGTTTGCTACATGCACATTGTTTCCAATATACAACACCAGATTTGGACATTTTCCAATCTTTGAACTTGTTTATTGAAAAAACCAATGCGCTTTGTGTAAGAATTATAAACAACAAAAGCCTCTTCCTCATAGTTGAAACATCGACCAATTAGCAAAACTTCTATTATTCATCAATAACAACTCGTTATTTATTAGTTAACATAAGATATTCATCGTAAAATCGTAATAATATAATACACCATCGGTCAAAAAACAACAATGAACTCTCTGTTCATCAATAACCATACATTACACATTACTTTACGCAACGCGCGACAAGAATAAACCTAGTTTTAAAAAAATAATCTCATAAAATAAAATAATGTAAAAGCTAACATGATAAGTATTAAAAAAGATAACATTTGAAAAATTAAACATGTGCTAAAAAAAGGGATAAATTTAGAGGAATTAATTCACGTAATTAAAATTTGGAGGAAAAAAAAAGGATAACATTTGATTACGTAATTAAACTGATGATTTGCATAATAAATGTGCGTGTGGACTCCTTTTTTTCAGACTCAATTATTCTAATTTCTCTTCCCCCATATATGATTCACGCACGGCCTAGATACACCTTGCAAGGTACTTAGGATCTTAATATTATTTGCCGTCCACATGCTGTAAAAACAAGGTGAAACCACCGCCTCCCCTACCCCCACCCAGCAATCTTCTAAAAACACGACTATTAAAAGAAACTAATTATTAAAAAAAAAAAAGAAAAAAAGGAGAAGAAGAGCAAGGAAAGAAAGCAGAGGTTTGACCCCTAACATTGAATTCCCAATCTGTGGAGCGGATCGGTGGATTCCTCGCCGTTATCCATTGGCTCGATCAAATTCCGGTTGCAATTTTGGGATTGAATCGAGCCGTTGAGTGATCAATGGATCAGAGCAGGAGAGCTGTGGAATCCTACTGGAGGTCGCGATTGATCGATGGCGCCACCTCCGACGAGGATAAAGTCACTCCCGTCTACAAATTGGAGGAGATTTGCGAGCTTCTCCGGTCCTCCCATGTCAGCATCGTTAAGGAAGTCTCCGAATTTATCCTTAAGCGACTCCAGCACAAATCACCTGTTGTCAAGCAAAAGGTATTCCTCTGCTCTGATTTTCCTGCAAACTGGAGTCTTTCAAATTTATGCGTGAGTGTGTTAATCTTATTGTTATTAATGTTTGTTGTTAATTTCTATGGGATAAAGCGCTTGTAGTTGTAATATCTGGATGCATGTTAATGTTTAGCTGTTGGCGACTCCCATTAACTTGATGATTCTCGCAAAGTGATTTTGTTTTTTGATTTTTCATTCTCCTATTTTTTATTGCTTGTGTAGTTTACAATCACTGTGTGCGTGAGCATGTGAAAGTAGACGTTTTTTTTTTTCTTCTTTTATTAATTTTTTTTAGTTTAGTAGACCGAGATCGTTCTGCAGTTTTGAAAGACCATCAGAAAAGCTAATTGAAAGTGGGGAAAAAAGGAGAAGGGAGGCAGTTTGTTGTAATAATTTGTAAAGGAATGCTTGATTGAGGGCTGCAGTGCATCATTTATATGTGGCAGATCGGCCATGAACTATGGTTACTTTAGTTTTTCGATTCTTTTTGGTTTCACGCATTTTGTTTTGGTATTAGTTTGGTTGTTTAAGATGGTGGATCAATATGATGAGATTTTATTTTGGCATGATAGACAGAAAGTTTTGTCATTTGAAGCTAACTTAAATCTGGCAAGGGTAAAATTTTCCTGTCTAGTTCTCTGAACCCCACATTTGGTGATTAAAATAGATTAATATAAAATAAAGCCCTGTTTTTTGTTGAAATTTTGCCTATAGTTTGGCTTTACCACCCCGACCAATTAGCCATGGATTGTCTCGCAGTTTCATTTTTTTACTTTTCGGATTCGGATTATCCCACTGGTTATTCTTCTTTAATGTTAGTTTGCATCGAATGCTATTTTTCCAGTGGTTCTTACTCTGATACTAATGTAATCCAATTTTTCTCAAGGCCTTAAGAGTGATCAAGTATGCTGTTGGAAAGTCCGGTGCAGAGTTTAGGAGGGAGATGCAAAGAAATTCTGTGGCTGTGCGGCAGTTAATCCACTATAAAGGACAACCAGATCCTTTAAAAGGTGATGCCTTGAATAAGGCTGTGCGGGAGACAGCCCAAGAGACTTTGTCTGCGTTATTTGCAAATGAGGATAGTAAACCTTCCCCTGCTGAAAATCTTAGCAGGAGGATTGAAGGATTTGGAAATACAAACTTTAATACGACATCAGACGATAAGAAGTCTTTCCTTACTGAGGTGGTTAACATTGGGAGCAGCACAATAAAGCAGGGACTAAGCAGTTTTACCCAATCCCCATCTCTTAAAAAAAATGAGACTGGATCATACAGGAGTCCGAATCTTCAAAGATCGCTAACACGGGAAAATGATGCCATGGATAGATATGAAGGCCTTAATTCCTCCAATGGGAGCCAGAATAGTTCTAGGTTTTCAGGTGCTGTTGATTCGTCAAATTGGAACCAGGATCGTAGATCGCCTCAGTTAGAAGCAGCGGGAGGGGATCCAAGTTCAAATTATGGTGACAAGACCCGTGAGGAGAAGCTATTGGAAACTATAGTGACATCTGGTGGCGTACGTTTACAGCCAACACGAGATGCACTTCAGGTTTTTCTCTCGGAGGCACTGAAGTTAGATGCTCTGGCTTTATCTTATGCTCTAGAATCAAAGCTTCAATCTCCTATGTGGCAGGTTTGTGATTACAGCCGGTTCATGGATTAAGTGATGCATAAGATGTAGTAGCACATTGCAAACCTTGCTTAACCTCTCCATCTATGTTCATCATTACCCAATTTACTGTAGCTTCAGTTGTCGAAAACTTGAGTTGATTGTTGTTAATGAACTTTCGTTGAAGAGCTCCATTTGTTAAGCTTCCCAATATTGTAACTTTTCTCAGGTTCGAATGAAAGCTGTCTGTGTTCTTGAGGCGTTGTTGAGAAGAAAAGATGAAGAACATTTTACTCCTGTGGCTCTTTATTTTAATGAAAACAGAGATGTGGTGGTGAAATGTTCTGAATCTCCCCAGGCTTCATTGAGAGAGAAAGCAAACAAGGCAAGTTTCTGTCCCAGGAACATGTTTAAATTCTTTCCACCTATTTTCTCAGTCTCTTGCTTGTTTAATTGGAATATACCAAATACTTTCTGCTCCTTTCAGTTTTTATGTATTTGTCTTGCTATGATGGCTTCACTGACATGTTGAACTTTGAAACGTAGAGTGCAATTTGAATCATCAATTTAGATTGAGAAGAATCTTGAGTAAAAAAGTCAATATTTTCCATTCTCTTTATGAATGTTTCATATGCATCTGCCCGCTGTTGTGCGGACTCTGTAATTTCCAATTGCCAAAGAAGTTACTCCAGTTATAACCTGTCAAATTGCAAATTTTTCAATTTTTTGTTCATTGGGGTGATATTTTCTGAATTCACCCATGATTGTCTGGCAGGTCCTCGGCCTATTGGCAGGCGAGCAAACTGTTAATGGAGCGAGCCATGAAGAAAAGGGATTTAAGGCTGAAGCAACTGCATTTCAGATGCCGGACTTGATAGATACTGGTGATCCTGATGAACTAGTTACGAATGATTTTTTAAATTCGCAGGATTATCAGAGTACTGAAAAACCATCGACTTCTGCTGCTCCCTTGATTGGTGATTTGTTTGGAGAAGGTCAGGGGACCGATTTGGGTGGCAGTGGACAGAAAGGTGATGATGATCCATTTGCAGATGTGTCCTTCCATAGTGGCAATAATAAGGAACAGGAGGGAGCTGACATATTTTCTGGAATGAACCTTGATAAATCAGGCACAACAGAATCATTTGTAGCAGTTAATCAGGGTGGACCTGAATTGTTTGATATCTTTGGTTCTACATCTGAAGTTCCCCTGGGACTTGATAATTCCAAAAGAGATATGAATGACATGATGGCAGGTTTATCTGTGGATGGAAATAGCTCATCTGAGAAACAGAGTGGAAAGCTATGGGGTACAGAACCTAAAAATGTTTCTTCAAATTCAAAAGTGAGTCCAACTAGTCAGGCTCCTAGCGATGTCTTCAATAGCATGATTACTCCGCAGGCCATTGGGATGAACTCAAATCCCATGTTTTCTGTGGGTGATACTCCATATAGTTTGGCACCAGGTTTCATGTTAAATCCATCGTTTGCAACCCAGCCAGTTAACTATAATGCCATGGCTAGTTTGCTTGCCCAACAGCAATTGCTTGCTACAATGTCCAACTTTCAGCAGCTAGGAAATTTGCAGTCGAACCCCGGTGCTGTTGCTGGACCAAATGGAAGTTATTCTTCACCACTACCGGACATATTTAATCCTTCTCTCCCAAATCAAACTCCTCCTTCAATGATAAGTACTTCCAAGAAAGAGGAGACAAAGGCATTTGACTTCATATCGGTAAGTTGTGTCTCTGTGCTTATCCTTCCTGTGCTGCTTTTTCAATTTGTGTAACTTGCACTGCTGGTCTTCAAAATGGCTTGCATATGCATGGTCCATAATTATTGCTTTGCACAGGAATTATAGTTTTGCATGTTACTACTTTGACTTAGGCATATCATCCAAGTATCCAATGATTTAGTTTATGTTTCCATTGGGTAGATTTCGTTCACTTAGCCTTATGAACTTTTTTCACACTTTCTGTTGATTTTGTTTACCTGCAACATATATATTGGGAACAGGTTTTTAATTTGGAAGCTAAAAATTTCGGATTAGGAGATAAACGCCTCACCTAGATTTCCATTTGCACTGGGTCTAAACATAAGATATGAGGTTAAGACATGTTTAATTAAACATTTTCGTTGTGGTAGTTCAATTGACGCAGCACAACGTGGGTGTATAAAACACAGATCGTAGGTTAAGAAACCTCAAGTAGGCAGCAGGGAAAACTTAGGAAAATTATCAGAAAAGATACTTTAAAAAAGTAGTATTGCAGCGGAAAATTAAAGGGTAACCAACTAAGAATCACTCCTAGTCACCTTTGGCGTCACACCTCAGGATTTGAAGCTTTATCACACAACTTTTGCAAAGCAAAGCTTATTGCAGGAATTTTTATTAATCAACGTCTAAAAATCCCTGAAAGGGATACAACCTTATATTTATAGGCATAAAAAGACTTAAACCAAAATCTATTAGGAGTATGATTTGGAATTCCAGAATCTTCTCCCTTATTACCTAATAACACTTTGAAACTAAATAGGAAACAAATACTTAAACTAATTTCCTGAAACCAGAAAATCCTGCAACAATGCAAAAGTACTAAAATACCCTTATACTAAAATACTGAAAATTAAATATGAAAATAACTTAAAATATTTCCAGCAGCTTATTCAAGCTCCCAGGAAGACTCTTTCTCACCCAGATGATTCCATATAACCGTTTGAGCTTTAGAACCGCTCCTAGTATAATACTTAGTATTTTTCAACCATTTGTCCCCATCATCATTGCTATTTATTGGCATTCTTATTGCTATGCTAGTTCATTTCCCACTTGTTTGCCCTTGTTTTTCTTTACTTTCGCAGTTTGATATCTTCCACACATATCAGGGACATTATGATGTGTGCTAAAGGCTATTGTCTCGAATTTTAATGTTATTTAGGTTCCTAATCAAAAGCCAACTTTGATTACATTCAAAAGGTTACGGTTCTCCATTGGAAAAAAAATACACTTAAACATAGACCAAGGAATAGTTGGAATTTAGTGATTCCTGACCATATTTTCTTAATGATAAGTTTGGTGGCTGTCACTATAGATATGGTTGATGTTTGGCTTATCTTCTCCTAGTTAATCTTTCATTAGCTTTGAAAATGAATACCTTCTAAGATATGGACGTACATTCTCCACAATTGTACTTGAACAAATTACAACATTGATTCCCAAAATATTTATTTCCTTTTAACGTGTTTGGTCCTGCCCCAAATTCTCAGACCTTGTTATGCACACTATGCCTCAGAGTAGGGTAGATGATTTAGAAGCCGCTGAAATTCTTGTACTTCTTTGCTTTAAAATCTTTACTAAATCAAACTTTGGATATGCATTAGGTGAAGTTTTCTTTTGAACATCTCCGTCTTCACTAGCTGTGAAAAGAAAAAGAAACAAATAAGTTGAAGATAAGAATGAAGCTGTCTAGTAGATATCTAGAAAGAAAAGGAAAAGAGAACAGATTGTCTTGGCATGAAATGGCCAAGGGCTGTCAGATTTTGTGTAGTTGCATTATTGGTGTTGATTCTGGGGTTCCAGAAAGATGTCTAGGCAAAGAATAACATTGGAAGGACAGGTTATCATATAAGTGGTGTGCGTCTCCGATGTAATGCAGAAATAGATAAAGATTTTTGCTGCTTATTGCATTGTGGTGATTCTACTTTTCTTGCTGAATGACTTGAGGAGGTTCTGCCCAGTCTTTTACTGTTACTAGAATTCTTCTCTTATTCCATCACAAAAATGATTGAACATTTAAACTAACACGGGACGTTTTGTGGGATGGATTCACAGATAGAGTACTTTGTTGTATTTTACCATGTTAGTTGCATTGGAATTCATGTAAAAAAATATATTTGGCCACCTTGTTTTTGGGTGCTCATTCTTACGGCTTCTAGAAGGCACTTGCGTTGTGTGATGGTGCTGATTGTAAGTTTAGATGCTGGTTTGGTTTTTAGTTTCAGTATTTAGCAGTTGGCCAATCTGATGATGATTGATGTATATCTGTTGGTATTGCAGGACCATCTGGCTGCTGCTCGTGATCCCAAAAGAGTGGTTTGACGATAGTTCAGAAGATGTATTGTTCATAGAAGGCCTTATTCAGCTGAAGAGTGACTATGTTATGTGGTTCGAAATGGAAATCACAGCTGGGAATACACTCATTATCAAAACTCCAATTGCACATTGCAAAATCCGGCTTCTTCTGAAAATCATGGTAAAGAATCTCAAGACGTGGGTAAAAACGATCATTTCATTTGCAGAAAGGAAACAGTCATGTAGTTCACTGGCATATTTGTGGTGTGTTGTATGGATCTGTTGCAGCCTTCGGATTATACAATTGTGCAGTTATGTTTCATCTTTGCTACATTTTTGTACTTAATGTATGAGCTTCCATTTTTCCCCCGAATTTAAGTTTTGACCCAAAGATATGTCCTGAAGCCATCAATGTACTGATTCCTTTAAATTGTATTAACTTCCAAAGTAAAGTGACCATGAGTGAGGTCGTAGTTGTTCACATAATTGCTGACATACATACAATCAGATATTGTGGGCTTTTTCCCAAAAAAAATTAATTAAAATAAACGTGGACAAATTTAAATTTTTCAAAATATTTGTGGACAGAATTATATTTTTCGGATTTCTGAAATCCGAGTTCTGATTAAAATTAAAGATTCAGATTTCGGAAATCCGAGTCTATATTTAATAATAAAATAATAATTAAATAAATTTTGTTGAATAATAGTTTTTTTAAAAATTCTTAAATGAACAGTGCCGGTCGGATTTTCAAAATCCGAATTGAATTAAAAAAATAATAAATTGAGGCGCGAAAAATTTGAACTCCTGGACTCCTTAAATGAACAGTAGTACTCGGAGTGTACAAAAAGAAAAAAGAAAAAAAAATCGCGGCGCGAAATTTTTGAATCCAAAAACCGGAAGTCCGTAATCCGGTTTTATGAATTTAGATTTTGGAAATCCGACTGCCTTTAATTTTGGTTGGTGGACGTAGGCATGTGCCATAAATTGGAGGACCAAAAAATGAATAAAATAATCCGGAATTGACCAAATCCGGATTCATGAAATCCGAGGCTAATGTAATTCGGATTTTGAAAAT
The DNA here is from genome assembly GCA_949775105.1 of Oldenlandia corymbosa var. corymbosa. NCBI lineage: Eukaryota > Viridiplantae > Streptophyta > Magnoliopsida > Gentianales > Rubiaceae > Oldenlandia > Oldenlandia corymbosa. Next base: position 8,874,416 of record OX459123.1, read on the forward strand.
CCGAGTTACTTACGGACTCGGATTTCGTAAATCCGAGTTGAACGTGCTATAAAAGAAAAAAAATTCAGACAGTTCTCATTCGAGAACTGAGTTGGATTTTCTGTTTTTGCAGCTCAAACAAGGGTGAATTGGAGCTTTTGATGCATTCTTACCTCTAGATACGTGGGAATCGTTATTTGAAAGAGGTTAGATTGCAAAACCATGTTATTTAGTTTAGTTTTGTATTATTTTGATTGTTAGAATGATGTATGATAGATTAGGGTTTATGTTGGTTGGTTGTTTGGATGTTTTAGGTGTTGATTTTGAGGTTAGAGATGAGAAATCATAGTTGTTCATGAGATATGGAAGTTGATTTATAAGTATTTTAGTATTTTATAGGTTTTTTGAATTATGAATGGAGTATGTATGGTGTATTTGTTGATTTTGTTATTAAGAAATGATTAGTTATTGATGTTTTTTTAACAGTTATTAATGGCACGTAATGTATCATACATGCTTAATTTGTATCATACAAGTAAGTATGTGATAGAGAACGGTAGCATCAACACTTTTTCGAATATGCCGGATGATGGTTTGTTTGTTGAAGAAAGGTTGTCATATGAGGGATTGATTAGTAAGATTTGTATGACACTTGGTTGGGATCCAGCACACGTGAAACTCCACCTTTCTTTGATTTTCGATAGTCCCGGTGGTATGCGTGTAGTGAAGATCAAGAATGATTTGCATGTAGAGTTCATGAACCGTGTAGATACAATGTCATGTTTAGATTTATATATAGATTTGGAAGATATCACTCAAGAAGAAAGAGAAGCGAGTTTGGAAAACGTGTCATTTGGTAGTTTTCCAAGGGGGGAACGTGCTAGTACTTCTCGAAACCGTGATGAAGAAGAGACACATTTATTTGCACAAGATGACTACCGGGAAGAGTCGGATTCCGGGTACATAGCTCCAAGTGAAAGCGAAGAAGACTACTATATCTCCGGAGAGAGTGATTTTGAAGAAAGTGATGATGAAAGGTTGGAAAATGAGGAAAGGGATTGTAATCCATTGCCCCGACGCCATGTATATAGTAAGATGGGAAAATGGGATGCCTCATGTGTGGACAAGGATGAGTTTGCTCTTAAGATGTGGGATGAGACGGCCGAAGGAATGGACATTGGTGTTTGTTTCAAATTTCAATCAGAAGCAAAGCATGCTGTGAAATTATGGAACATCCATCATAAAAGGAAATATACGGTCGCCGCGAGTAGTCCAACGACGTGGGCTGTGCGGTGCAGAACATTAAATGTGGAAAGTGAGGATGGTGAACCACCATGTGAGTGGAAGATGCGTGTGTCTTTGAAACTCACGGCCTTCATGAAATTGTGAGATGGCATGATGCACATAATTGCATGATTCCCGTGAATGATAATGACAATCGGTGTGTGGACGCGTCTTTGATTGCTAGACTCATCAGGAGAAAGGTTGAGGACAACGTAGATTATACGGTAGCCTCGGCACAGAAAAATGTGAAGACCTTATTGAAAGTAGATATGCCATACAAAAGGGCGTGGCACGGGAGGAGGAAAACCATAGAAGCGGTCTATGGTGATTGAACCTTGAATTTCGAAGAACTTCCACGGTAAATATCAAGGTTTATTCGTGTATTGAAATATTTTTAGTGATTTTTGTTTTTTACATGTATTGAAATATGCACATGTCCTTCATAGACTCCCTGATTTCTGTACACAAGGCCAAGCCATTTGGACGACTAGGTGTTGGATGTTCTGTTGGGCTATTAGGGAACCCCACGAGTCGCGCAGAGTCGTAAGACTATTTGGATACATACAGGATGTTCCCAAGCGTCCCATGATTAAAGATAACGCATCATTCCTTCTCGATCACGCCCACAGTATGTCTGGGTATCCTAGCAATAATTGGGTGGACCACCATTCCGTAGTGCATCGTCATTGGAATAGGAGAGAAGAGTACGTGCTACGAGATTTAGAGGAAAGAGATCCTGGTTCCGTGTATGAGGGGTACAATGAATGATTCATGGTGAACACTGTCAGACTGATATCCAATCCTGGTAATTATGAACCTCAAGGATATGAGACTTCTTCGAGCCGCGTGAAATTATATGTGAGTTCATTCTATATTTCTTTTATTATTTCTTATGTTTTCATTTTATTTTTTTTTCATTTTATTTTTTTAGAATTTTACTCTCTTAATTAACGTCCCAATTTCTTTTCAGGGTGAACTATTGAACAACATTCGCGTGAGTACCGAGAAGTTTAGAGAAAAACGAGAAGATGAGAATCTCCTAGACGAAGAACTCGACAAGCATTTGGACGATATCATCAATCAAACACATGCTGCTTTAACCCTGGGTGCAAATGATGAGATGGAGGTGGAGGATACCCAAATCCTGGTTGATGAAGATCCATGTTTGCCCTTACAACCTCCGTCGGGTAAAAAAGTGAAACCGTGGTCAAGAGATAAGATTGGAGGAGGAAGAAAGAGGAAGGTCCCAATCCCCTCTTGGACATCGCAACAACAAACTGAGGCTCAAAAAAATGAGGATCAAGCACATTCTTCTAGAGACTCGCGCATCCAGGTCGAGACTCATTTTGAAGACATTGGTGGACCCGAGACTCAGTTTGACCTTGGTGGACCCGAGACTCAGTTTGGTAGACAGTCGCAACCACAACCAGGAGTCAAATTTCTCACCATGGGGGAGTCCCAATTCCAACCCCAACTCGAGACTCAGTTTGGTGGACAGTCGCAACCATAAAAGAGTTCAATACTCACGTATCTTAAGAGGGGAGACAGGATCCGGTAGGGCCCAAACAAATACACTCCGGATGCGCACAATAAAGGAAAAGGGAAAAAATGAGACATTTTGATGTATTTTGCACATTTAAAGTAGTTTTTGTATTGATTTTGGTGTGAAACTTGATTTGTTTTATTGTTAATCAATGCCGTTTATTGTTTTGTTGCCATTAAATTTCTGTTTTCCAATGTTTCATTGTTGTTGGTGCTGTAAACAGGTTTAGCACTGGTGAAAACCAGTCCAATTTTTTTTTTCAGTTCTGACAAAGACTCCGGATTTGCGAAATCCGAACTCAGACTTTTTGTAAAGGATTCGGATTTCGGAAATCCGAATCTGTAGCCAACTGAGAGTCACCATTTTTCAGAAAACAGAGGAGATTCGGATTAGCGATATTCGGATTACCGTGATCCGGTTTTCCCAAATTTAATTTTTCAACACATTTTTTTTTTTTATCTGGAAATTAATATTTTATTCGTAAATACGGATTTATAAAATCCGGATTTAGATTAATTACACTAATTTCTGTCATTAACTTAATATCGGATTTACGTAAGACAAAGTCGGATTTTTATAATCCGAGTTTATTGAGGTTCGGATTTCCGAAATCCGAGTTTCACCCCCATTCGGATTTCCTAAATCCGGGACATATAAGTTTGTCCACAAAATTTTTGAAAAGTTTATTTTTGTCTAGGTATATATAAGAAAATGTATTTAAGGAAAAAATTCGAGATATTGTATGCATAACAAGGAAAATGAAATGCGATATCCAAAGCAAAATGGTATATTTTCTGCCCCGCCCGCCAAATACACTACACCTTTTTTTTTTGTGTGTGTTTTATTTGTTTTTTGACTTTGCTAGTGAAATTTTACAATCCAACCATCGATTTGATTTCCTAATCCACGGTACGGTAGACCTAATGTCTAGAAGACTAGAATCTTGCTAACTCGCTGGCCTGGCCCTGATGAAAGTTGCTGCTATATTGTTAAAGTTAGTGGACCAAAATCGCAATTCTTTCGCATATCTCCAGCCCTCTAAAATACTCTTGTTACACAATTGCCCTAATCATCATCACAATTTCTTGTGCGCAACCCACAATTTACAGTATTTAAAAAACATACCCCACAAATTACAGATATTTCATTTAATTCCAAATACTTCAAAGATCTCAATTAATAATTCCTCGACAAACCAAAGATCACGAATTAAGTTCTCCACAATAGCGCTGTCCTCCTAAAACCGTCTCTCCTTCTCTCTCATTCAGCTGAATTTTCCAGTTTCTGCAAGAACAAAGAAAAGAAAATGCAGAGGTCTCCATCCCATTCCCTATTGTAAGTTCTTTTCCTTCCCTTTTCTGCTTTCCCTGTTTCGGTGATTAAGTTGGTCGCTGTCTCTGTTATGTCTTCTCGTTAGCCGAACTCATCTTTTTACAGGCAGTTTTTTCAAGAAAGTGACATTGAAAGTGAAGTAAAAAACTTAGGAAGAAGGGCTCGGAAAGATAGATATCATGACAAAGAAGATTACTCGGATGAATTTGTTGGGGAAGATAGCCATTTAAAGAACAACAAAGGAAAAGAGCCCATCAAACGACGTAAGCTTTTCTAGTCGTACTCTTTTGCTTACTACAAGGGATGCTTCGTGAATAATTTCATTCGGGTTTTTCAATTTCTCTAGGAAAGTTAAACAGATTTGGTTTACGAGTTTCAATGCCCTGTTTCTTGAGCGTTTACAGTTTCAGCAGCTTGTCGTAGGAAGTTTGATCAGGAAAGAAAAGACATTTTCTTTTGTGAATTTGTGTTCTGCACTGCTCGAATTTGGTGTCGTGTTCCTCAATTTCTGGCTTTCTTTCTTCCCCCACCCTAAAATTTCCCCATTTTTTGATGAATTAACATTTGGAACTTTACGTACATTGGATGAATGTTAGCACTCACTCGAGGGAAAATTAGTCACCCAATTCTGAGTTTTGTTTTATTTTTATTAAGTTGATATTCTTGCTTTTGATAGATTACGTTTGGCATCTTCTCTTATTTGCAATTCTTGCATAAAATTGTTAATTTCTTCATGAATTCGGTGGATGGTATTCGACCATCTTGAGTCTAGTAACGGGGTCAAATGAAATTGGGGTAGTCTTCTTTCTTTGTAAAGAACTTGTGAACTTCTGTATGGATTTGATGAATGACTCTTGTAAATTTAGAATCTGAATTCGGCTTTTCTTGACTGGGAATTGACTTGGCTAATCAGGGGTAGATAGCTCTTGGGGAAAGCATGGCCTTTGGAACCATGAGCAGAAGGCAAGAGCTGCAAAGCTTGAGAAACAGCTAAAGGCAAGATTGGCTCTTGAGGAAATGATTGAGGAACAGCTGAACTCTTTTCAAGCACACTACAACAGCATCATGGTCCCGAGTAGTTTCAAGGATGTGGCTGATCTTCTCATGCCCAAGGGAACTTCAGCAATGGAATTGGCAGCATTGACATGGTTAGGTGATTGGCGACCTTCTTCGATTTTGAACCTTTTGGGATCACTTATCTCATCCAATTCAGAATCAAATGTTGTGGGACAAGTCTTGCCTCAGTTGATTAAAGATGTCCGAGTTGAAGAGGCTGTAATTGATGAAGAAATGGCTGAAATTCAAGCCAACTGTGTGCTGCATCTTCCATTTGGACCAATTCAGAGAGAGGAAAATGATTCATCGCTGCTTTCTGTCAAGGAAGAGTTCAGGAAAATTCATGCTGTCCTCAACAAGGCCCAAAATCTCAGGTATGCAAACTTTCAAAGGGATGCGATTCAGAAATTTCAAGCCTAGATGAAAATGCTGGTTAAACTTTGGCATGAACTGATGACTGAATTTGTGACCTCTTGCTTTTCATTGCATGTTAAAATCAGGTTGAGGGCATTGGAGTTGGTGGCTAAGAAGGTGATGAGCCAAACGGATGCTGCAGCGTTCCTAGTTGCATTTTCTGCCATTCAAGATTTCATTCACCAATTCATTACTACCCACAGATTGGATAAGGGTTTTGACTCTCAGCCTTTAAAGTCTGCCCCCGCCCTGGAATCTTTGAGAGGTGGAAGATTTCTGACTACCACAAGAACCAAAACCTGTGAAGGAAAGAAATACAAAAGAATCTTGAATGGGCAGCAAATCGGCTAGATGGTTAATTTGTTGATTACCAAAGTACTGTTGATCACTCATTCTTTTGTTGCAGCAGTGAGTTGATGTCATTTGTTTTGTCAAATTCAACGAGTCATGTTTGAGCCTAGAGCCTTCAAAAACTTCAAAAACTCAAGCACATGTTTGCTGTTTGCGTTACTGAAATGATGTGTGTTTTTGTTTTTACTCGAGTTTTATGTAAAGAAAGGTTGGGGAGGATTTTGTATCAGTTGATGATGAATTCTTTTGTCCTGGCAGATTAGCGCACGAAAGAGAGAAGATGTAACAACTTTGTAGATGACTTTTTTTCAGTAATAATACTGGGCTTGTAAAGTTTACTTCCTGAGTATTTTTCCAGGTCTTTGATGAATGGCCAGGAAGGTCGATGCAACCGTAAGTACAATTGCTTGTGCGAGTGATGATGTACAGCAAATCTCATCCAATGCTTTTAATTGTTCTAGTTCTCAACAGTTAGGCCCAATGCTTTACCAAGTTCTATAAGAACTGTTTTTGCAATTGAGGATACGAGTCGGTTATGCGAAAACTTTGGTATACTTTTACAAAGTTTGGTTTGTTTCAACTATTGTAGTTTCTGTAATGGACAATGAACAATCTAGTTTTGTTTCGTCTGTGTTATTTATGTTTGTTTAATATGTGTTTTTAGATATTTTTGTATTGGAAGTGTAAAAAATATAATGAAAATATAAAAAAGTATGTTAGAATGAAACAGTTATTATTATTTAATTCTAAAAAAAAACAACTAAAAAAGAAATTAGGGACTTGGCCAGACTACTCAGCAAGCCATAATCCATAAACACTAAATAGAGACTTGGCCAGACCACTAAACAAGCCATAATCTTATATATATAGTATATAATATATATATATATATATATATATATAACTCAAAATTCACGGACCGAAATCCCACATATCATACGCAAGCAAATCACATGTCACAAGAAAGGTACTCAGACACACTCGCATTCATGTTCACATGCATTTTACGTAAATTAAAATAAATATTTTCAAAAGAAAGAAAAATAAATATTAAAAGTGAGGTGAGGAACACTCACCTGGCGTGTCTTGACCTTGATCTCTAACAATCATAGCTTAACTGTCCTAGGGTTGCCTAGATTGTGAGCTATACTATAAAGCTTGATGAATAGCAAAAGTAAACAGGAGAAAAGAGTTTAAGATTAATTTGAAAGGAAGCTAGAAGATTAGACTCTTTTAAGTTAAAATTCTGAATTTTCAGAACTATAGTCACGAAAGAGTCATATTCAAAGGTCATTTATGAATAAACCATTAATCCCTTTAACCAACCGTTAAAACAGACTTAAACTATGATGTATGAAAAGAGGTTTCAGCAAAAGAAATCAGTGAAAAGGATCAAAAATCAAAAAAATCAAGTCTCCTAAAATAGCACATGAAACCAGATTTTCAGACCAAAATTTTCAGATTTATGTCACATTCAAATCGAATTTCCGGACAAACTATAATCCCTTTTCATGAACAGTTAAAAGCGAACTAAACCTCAGCAAATCAAGGAGATCTTCAAGGAAAGAAACCTCAGAAAATCATTCAAGGAATCGGAGTAACTAACTCCTCAAAAGAAACTCACAAGCTGGATTTTCAGGTTTTTCAGTCATGGACATGTTATTTTCAAATCACTGTTTTGGACAATTTACAACTCTGTTTTGAAATCCGTAAAAACAGCAATAAATTAGACTGAACGAAGATGACATTCATGAAAAGAAATCCTTGGAAAGTGTTAGTGAACTAAGGGAAGAAGGTCCCTCGACATAGGACATCAAACCTGATTTTTCTGCACTTTTCGAATATACTACTCAAAGTACTTTGTTTCAAACAGAATTTTCCACGATCGACGTATCCATTTGACAAAACATGAAAAGCAAGCAGACCTTAAATACACTAGTAGGATTTAAGTAAGAAAGATGTGCATAAAGGAACCATAAAACTTGATAAGTGAAGCCCTCAAAAAGTTGCTAATCAAATCTTAAATCTTTCCTAATTCCTTCTAGGCATTTCAACTTGCAACTAGCATGCATAATCTTAATCTTCCTTACTTGCTATAATCGATGATGAGAATCATGTAGCCTTCCATGGAGGTTCTCCTAGTGAGGGGAATGAGCTAGTCCTTCATTCTAGTTTTGGAATGCTAAGTTTACTTTGCCGGCCAATCAAAGAAGAAAGGATGGATCTTGACTACCTATGTGATAGGGAGTTGGTTCAAGAGAGCTATGATCAAGGTGATGAGAATGTCATTAACTTTGGGGTTCAAACCAAAGGAGATGAAGACCTCATGGAAATAAGTGCTGAAGAGTATCAAGAGAGTTTGACTTTGTGTGCTCCATGAAGATCATTGATCAAGCTAGTGAGAAGAGTCATTTAGGTTCTTGAATGGACGGCCTATTTGATCAAAGTGTTCAAGATTGAGTCCATTGCTACACAATTGGATAGGTTGCAAACTATCTTAATTATTTCAAGTGTTTTTCCAATCTTTTGGAGTCAATAAAGAGAATTCTACAAGTTTTGGAGTAAATTGGAGTTTTCTACAACTTAAGGGGCGCAAGACCAATATTCCACTTTTGGAAGGGCGTTCAAGACATTTTACTTCAACAATTTGGAACTGAATTTCGAGATTAGAGTTAGTCTAAGTCTAGGAGTCAATTTTCGAATTTTTATCTAGTTAAATAAGTCATGTGGACTGAATTAAACTAGAGTGTTTTGATTAGGAGTCTTAGATTCCTTCTAGATATTATCCTTCTTGAGGATAAGTCATTTAGATAAGGTTTCCTAGATTTTAGATAGAGTCAAAGAGATCAAGTACTCTTCTACTTTTACTCCTTGGGAGATAAGATTAGAGAGTCCTAATTGGTCTTCTTTTTAGTGGTGCTGGCCGAAAATTCTAAGCCTATAAATAGGAGGCTTGGCCGAATTTCTTAAGCACCCTTGAGTGGTCATTTTGTTGTCTCTTTTGAGAGTTTTTCCTGTGAGGAATTTTTGTTAAATGGAGTGTCCATTTTTCGTATCAAGTATGATTAAACCAAGAGGGTTTTCATCTTGTCTTGGATCTTTTTGATCTTGCAGAAACCGTTCTTTTTCAAGTATGCTTCTTGATAGAATTGTTTTAAAACAAAACTTCTTATTTTCATACTACTTCTAGTAGTTCGATTGATGAGCCTTTCCTTTGGTTTGGTGTTCGAATTTCATGATGAGTGTGTTCATGAGATCCATTGTGGGGTTTGTCCTACTTTTGTTGGATGAGTTGTGCTTTGGCATAAGCATTTTGAGATAGTGTATGTGTTGCATATCGTTGGTTGGTTATGAAGATTACTAATCAATAGTATTCCTTCATAGTTGGGCATTGTTTGCTCCTACCTTTCTTGAGTCTCTTGATAGATGACTGATCGAGTATATTGAATGATGTCCTTGCTATTCTTAGCGTGGGTTGTTGTTTAATTCAAATCTTTCATGGATAATGTGTTCTTTGCTTGGTTTGAGTTAAGAGATAGAATCACTTAGATAAACAATCGTCTTACTGTGAATTTTCCGCACTCTTTTGAGTTTCACGGGATAGACAAAATTATCTTCGTACCTTCTTGTTGATGGTTGCATTAATGAAATTTGCTTCGTCTACGAGATTGCTATCAATCGATCTCTAAAATTGAAGGAATTGAAAGAGGATGATGATATGTAGGGGCATGTGGTGAAGGAGGGCATCAAGATGAGGCTGAGAAGTTGGATTTGAAGGTCGGTGGGCTGAGATTAAAGGATAGTTGGCTGAAGTTTTGAGAAGGAAAAAGAAGATGAGAGAATCGGTTATAGAATAGTGTCGATGGTTTCCAGAACTGGGAGGCTACTAAAGGCCCTAAATTTTTCCCTTGAGCGCCCTAATATAATACTAAAAGACCATTTTACCCCTACCAGATTTTATAAATTATGAGTTTTAATTTCATTATTTCAATTCCTAAATCAATCTTTCATTTCAAATTCTCTCATTCCAAAATCCCAAAAACCCATATTCAATGGCGGAACGAATGAAACGACTACAGAAAGAACTACGGAAACTGAAGGTACGTTAAAATTTGAATTGTTTTTTTCAATTTTATTTAGTTTTAATTGTTGACTTTTTTTTTTTAAAAAAGCACTCCAACTCCCGTCGGCGAAGGAGAACCGCACCGAGGCAAGTAGAGCTAGCGCGGAGATTCGCGCCAGCTCTGTAAGGAGTGGCGCCCCTTTCTTCGCCACCGAAAGGGGGGGAGGGGCGAGAAAGGCCGCCTGGCGAGATTAAACATGACCGGCATCGGTTTTTTTTAATTTATTTATTTTTTGTTTTAGTATATTAATTTTTTATTTTATTTATTTAAATTTAATTGTTATTTATGAATTGTAGAATAAATATTAGTAATTTTAATTTAATTGTTAGTATTAGTAACTGTAAATCTTATGAAATTTAGTTTAATTATTTATTATTAGTTAAATTTATGATTTTATAGTTTAATCTTACGAATTTATTTTTATTAGTTTAATTTATTTAGGAAACATTATTATTAAAAGTATATGTTTAATCTTAAGTAAATAATTTAGTTATAATACTTTTGTAGTTTTAGGAATTCATTTGTAGTTTTAGGGAGCTTCAAGTTTTTTAAATTAATTTGAAAAATTATGAAAGTTATTATAATTAATTTAATTATAGAAAATATATTTGTAGGATTAGTCGGTTTAATTGTAATTAGCCTCAAAAGAATATTATACGTAGAAATTAAATACTTAGTATAGGAAAATTAAAATAAATAAGTACAAAGTAAATAAAAAAAGAGGTTAGTAGATAATTAGAGTTAATAAAATATTTATTTAATTGTGGTCAAAATTAAATAATAAATTAATATTTATTTAATTTTGGTTAAAAATAAATAATAAAATACATAGATATTATTGTTTGTACTTAGTAGATTTAATAAATTAAACATTTAAGATGTATAGTAGATAATTTATAATTAGGTATTTAAATAATATAAAAATGTATTAAAGTAATTAACCTAAATTAATAATTTATTATTTAGGTTTTATTAAGTATGTATTAAAACTAATTTTTTTGGGACGCATTCAGAATTAATTAAAGTTACATGTTAAATTTAAAACTTTTGTAGGATGAGATGTCGCCTCTTGAGGGATCTGGACATCGGCATGCAGTTACGCGCCATCTGTATGCAGAACATCGTATGGAAAAAGAAAAAAACTTAAAGAAACTGAAAAATGTACATCCTACGTTTGGCCCACATGGTGAGTCAGCCAACGTAGATGATGATGATGATTTTGAGGGAGAGGAAGAAGAAGAGGATAGTTTTGAGAGTGGAGGGGACGATGTGGATGAGGAGGATGAGGCAGCCGAGTATTTCTCGCCTGAGAGGAGGGATATACATTTTAGAGGTAACTCAGTACTGAACCCCATTGGTCGCACTGATGATCAGATTCCAGTTCACCCTACCCGGGAAGGGGGGAGAGGGAGGGAGGAGGGAAGACCTGGTTGGATTATCGGCCTTGAATTCAGCTTACACTCCTGGTGGTTCCAGTGTTCGTGTCGGCCCACAGAGTACTTTTTTTAAAGGTCCCAGTACTACTCTTCATCATGTCGGCCCACAGAGTGATCTTTTTAGAGGTGTTAGTACTACTCTTCATGATACCGGACCGCTGGGAATTTTGTTTGGAGGTCCTAGTAGTACTCTTCATGATGTCGACCCCCAACATCGTTATGGCGGGACTTCGGCGCACCCCCCTCTGACTAGTGAGCCTCGTTCCCGTTTTGGTGCCGCCTCCATTGGTGCCTCTAGCCGTCCTAAGGCAGCTGCAACGTCATCAGGTACGTATTTGTAACTATTTAATCATTCATTACTGCTTGGTCAATTTCTTAATAAATTGCATTCCGTTAAATATTTATCAACTATTCTTTATTTGGTTTCAGGTACTAGCAGACGGTCTAAGGTTTCTAACGAAGAAATTGATGATTGGGTTATGACGGACGACGTATCTGGCGGGCCATGTGATGGGTCAATGATTCCTAGTTTTCTTGGCCACACTGCTTATCAGTTGTGGAATGGAGAAACAAGAGATTACCTGACAATGAAACCAACGAAGAAGAGTTTGTCTTGATTGCATGGATGGTATGTGAGGTTGTCGGAGAACGCACAGTTGCAAATTCAGAATACCGGTTTGTATCATCTGATTGATATCATGTATGATGACATTGACCTTGCGCTTATTTCTGCATTCATAGAGAGGTGGCAGCCCGACACAAACTCTTTTCACTTGCCGTTTAGGGAAATGACCATCATGATGCATGATGTGGCACACATTTTGGTGATTCCACTTGAGGGTTACTTGTTGACCCAGCCTCTGGAAGTGGAAATTTTGAAGATGCAGGTCGCAGGATTGCTTGGGTTGCCGGTGGCTGACTTAAAGCGTGCATGGAGCCACGGAAGTGTGAGTGGCATATTGATCGAGGAGTGTTGTCGCAGGGTCCTCCCCGCTGTTCAGGTTCAAGCTTGGGTGTGGATCTTGTTAGCCTCGACACTCTTCCTTGACAGGAGTGGGAGTAGGATTAGTGCTTCGCTTATGAACGAGCTCCACGGAGGTATCGAAAATATTGAACCTTACTCCTAGGGATCTGGTACACTAGCATTCCTCTACCGTTAGCTTGGGATTGCTAGTCGAGCAGGGTGTACCACGATGGCTGGTTGTATGACCCTTCTCCAGGCATGGATATATGAGTATTTTCCATGTTTCCAGCCCTCGAAGAGGCGGGGACGTCGAGGTGTTGATGGTTGGCCCAGAGCCCGAGACTGAATACCAGTTAGCTATAAGGGCTCGAAGCCTATTCAGAGTCGACTCCATCAGATTCGTGCGCAACTCGATGCGATGACTGAGCAAGAGGTAGTCTTTCTATTTTATTTCTGTGTATTGCGTAAGGTGTACTTCATTGTATGCACTATAATAAATTTTGGTAACGTTCGTCGAATGGGAGCCATTCGGTCGTGAACAGGTGGCCGCATATCTGAGGACCATCTTCAGTGGGTGGATTATGTACCACGACTTCCAGGAGCCATACATACCGGAGAGAGTGCTACGCCAGCTCGGTTACATGCAGTATATACCTCATGCGCCGCTTACGCCGGTCAATCAGTTTCGCGGAAAAAATACGCACAAGTATTTTGTTGATTGTCCGAGTGCCGAGACCTGTAACTGTTTGGTTAAATTTCCGAAGTCAGAGTGCATCAGACTTAGTCATTGTATGCCGGTATCGTCTACTGAGATAGGACAGGCAGCTGTAGATTATCTTGACTGGTATAGGAGCCATTCACATCCATTCCTACTGCCGACGTCCGTCCCGTCTACGTCACGCATCCCAGCTAAAAACTGCACCACTTACGTAAGTTCAACACTAACTGGAATTTTATTTTAATAACACACGTAAATTCAACACAACCTGTGTCTCGAGTAACATGTGAACCCTGTGCCAGACCGTTTCAAAAGAAGCATTTGCTGTGCCGAGCCATTCCTTTAACAACTTGTGTGCGCTCTCCACTCTACAAGTAGTGGTGTTGCCAAGATGCAAATAAGAGTTGGTCCATGCGTGCACAAACTTGTCCGCCACTACTAACCATGTCTTCCTGACATACTCTAGAACGGGTTGAAATTGGGACCAATTATGCTCCAGAAACTTCACTTTTTCATCGTAATCTTCCCGATTTGCAGCTTCGATCACTGTTTTAAAGGCCTTGTACGCGAAACTTTTTGCTATGTTCGAATTTCCGTTCAAAATTCTTTTCACATTTTTTTCATCATCCCTGTAAACGTGCCACGTACACAACAAGTGATGTGATGATGGAAATACATCATCAAGAGGCCTCATCAGTCTAGGCTCCCAATCAGTCACGATGACACTCGGATGCAGATCATCGCCATACAAGTTACGGAGCTTCCACAGCGCCCAATGGTAGCTGTCCCACGTCTCATCACTTAGAAGAGCGTATGCTATAAGGAAGGTCTGATTGTAAGGGGTCATTCCAACAAACTCCACAAGAGGCATTTTATATTTGTTTGTGTTGTCTGTGGAATCCTAACCAAGTTTGTATGGATTATTGTTTTCTTATACACTTAAAATCCTCCTCTTGCTTTTTTTCCTCCATATTTCCCTCTTAGTACTCTAACCCATAAAACCCCCTGCTTTGCAATTAGTTCCCATCCCAGCTTCATCAAGAAAGCCAGATTGGTTTCTTTTGCCTTTCAAAGACCTAACCCGCCATTTTCTTTCCTGTCGCAATCCGTATTCTAGTTCACAAGATGCATTTTGCATTCATCATTTATAGAACTCCAAACAAAACCTCTCATCAGTTTGTCCAACTCATCACATATATGCACTTGTAATTTAGCCGACTGCATCTGAAAGGTTGGTAAGGACTGTAAACATGACTGAGCCAACATGATTCTGCCTGCGAGAGATAGTTGATTAGTCTTCACCCTGACAACTTTTTTCTTGCTTTATCTGCAATATCATGATATACACTTTTTGTAACTCTCCCATATATGATAGGCGACCCAAGATATTTTCCCAGGTTTCTAGTTGATCCAAAACCAAAAGTCTGACATATCAAATTCTGTAGGTTTTATTCTTTGAAAAGTATATTTTGGTTTTCTGGGGGTTCACCCTCTCTCTTGAAAACCTGCAAAAATCACGAAGAACTTGGTTAATAACCACAACTTAATCCATTGATGCCTCAGCAAACAAGAAAAGTTCATCAACAAAGAATAGATGTGATAAAACAGGACCGTTCTTATTTAGTTGGATCCCCTTCCACTTCTTTTTTATCCACTTCTACTCTATTGCCTTGAGACAACAATTCTAAACAAATTACAAAAATGTTAGGGGAAAGAGAATCTCACTGTCATAGTCCTATCGAACGTTTGAATTCTTGCGTAGCTCCTCCATTCCATAGGATTCTCATGCTACTGGTTGAGATGCATTCTCCTATTAGGTTGATCAGTGTAGTAGGAATCCCTGCCGCTTCTTAAGATCTAACAAAATCCCAATTAAGTTTATCATATGCTTTCTTTAGATATATCTTGATCGCTATCCACCCTTTTTCACCATTCCTCGTTCTTTGAATGTACAACCTCATGAACAATTACAGTATTATCTGCCAATTTTCTCCCTAGAACAGAACTAGATTGTGTCTCCCCTGCCATTTTTCCCACTATCGGCTTTAAGCAGTTTGCTATTAATTTCGTGATAGCTTTGTAAAGTACATTACACAAGCTGATGGGGCGTAGTTGGGTAAGAGATTCTGATTGGTTCACTTTCGATATCAAGACAAGGAGCGCCTCATTAACTTCCTTAGGTATTCTTCCCTTCACAAAGCATCTTGTGACAAAATCTGTGACCGCTTTTTCCACCGTACCCCATTGTGTTTGATATAACATTGAGCTCCACCAATCTCTAGCCCTAGAGCTTTGTATCTCCCATATCCTTTTTTCTTTAATATATAAGGATTGTTTCTCAAGTATTTTTAAATGACAAGTCAAATTAGGATTTCCATTGTAAAAATCATAAATTGTGTTTGTTTTTTTTTTTCAAATTTTGTTATAATCTGGTTCACAATAGTATTTAAAACCCTAAGTGATGTGGACATCCCAATGGATCAAGCTCAATGACAAGTCAATGTTCAACCAAGCAATCAAGTTCAAGCTCAAAGGGTGATTCAAGATCCATTAGCCAATATTGGAGATCCTATTACGAGATCTCGAAGGAAGAAAATAAATGAATCGCTCAATAAATTGTTCATGGATGTTCAAGCTCTCAATGTGGATTCAATTCCATGGGTTTCATGTTTATCTTGGAGTAGAATTGAAGCTTTTAGTGCATGTCGAGCTCTTAACTGAGAAGAGGAAGTCAACAAAGAAGTTGACAAGGAGCCGTCGAGTTTGTGGCCGAGCAAAGGAAGTCGATGGGAAGGTCGACCGTCAAACGTCGAGTAACTTGTCGGTCGACGCGCACAAATCGACGAAAGTCGGGCAGAATTTTCAATTTTTCTATTTCGATTTGGAAAATGATTTTTCGGTAATTTATCCCTTTTGACCGACTCATATACACCTCTTGAAGATTCTAGATGGTTTTAAATAATTGTGACATGTGCAATTATTTATTTAATTATTATTTAAATCTACATTAGGAAACTTAAGTAGACAAATCCGGTTTGAACTTGTATTCGGGTTTCTCTTTGTCCAAGCCAACCTATGCCTATATAAAGGGGGGAGGGGGGGCTGGTCAACCAAAATATATGTGTCTTTCATCATTATTGATTTTTCAATACAAAAAGAGAGGAAACTCTTTTTTCTTTTATTCTTTGTGAAAAATAGTGCATTGCATGAAATTGTTTTGTGCTTTGTTGCAAGCGTGTGCATGATTTTAAGTGTTTTTCATGTGTGGAGCTTTGTTAGCCATTCATTGGAGCCTTTTAGCTAGCCGTTCTGCCCATAAATCGAAGGGGTGGGGTTGTTAGAGAGGTATTCTAATCGGGTTGCTAGCCAAAAACAAATTCTTTCATCTTCTTTCCTATCCATCCTTTTTTATGCAAATTTTTGTGGTTTGCATTTTTTTCTCCTTTAAATTTCATGAGTTTTGGTGTGTTCTTCCTTGGAGTCGCAAGTTATCAAGTCTTGGGAAAGAAAAGCTTTCGTGTTTGAGGTAAATTTGTCGCCTTTGCCTCAAGATTCATATCAATTTGGTATCAGAGCTTTGGCTCTTGGTACTTGCATGTTTTGAAGGCTCTGAGAATTAGTTCATATCAATTTGGCCTCAGAGCTTTGGTTCTTGATTCCTTGCATGTGTTTTGATCTTCTAAAGCTCATCTATGGATGATCTCTGTTTGTTCTTCTATAATTTTGTGTCTTTCTCATAGATCTCACTATTTGCTTCGAAATTGTTCTTGACTGAATGTGTTTGAAGTTGAATTGTTAGATTCGATTTTGCTGAAAATAAAAATAGTGGTACGGTGGCCGTGTGTGTGTATTCTGCCTAGGGTTTGGATCTTAGGGTTCCTTAGCCCTTAATCCACGAATTTTTTAGTATTAGGAAAGAAAAAAGAAAAAAAAGAAAGTAGCCGAAAAGAAGAAAAGAAAAATAAAAAGGCAACATATAAAAAGTAAAGTACCTTCTTTTTAAAGGTATATTCATTCTTACCTTGTTTAAGGAGATTTAAGTGTGTGCATTCAAAAGGTAAGTATATTCTTTATAAAGGTATATCAAAGGTTACCTTTTTTGAATTATTTGCACATATATTCAAAATTATTTGGAGTTTTTGGTGGCTAGGGTTTTCAAAAAAAACATAAACCCTAATTTGAAGTGTGTGGTGGCCGAGACTAGGGTTCCATCTTTACCCTAAATCGAAGCTTAAATTTTCAGAATTTGTTCCAAGTTCTACTAACCCTTTTCGTGAGATCTAAGTTTTCATAGTTGTAACTACTCGATCTATATTCGTGTTCTTCCTTAGATCTTGTTACAATTATTCAGAACCATACTTTCTTTTACCTCTTTAGTTGCTTGCACAAAGTAGTACTATTCTTCATTGCACTAAGGACTGAAGGACAAAGACCTTGGTAAAAAATGAGTGAATCCATCCCTTACTAAATCTAAACCTTCTTGAGTGATCTTGGGGAGTGAATTTTATAGTTGGGAGGGGTAACAAGGTAATGAGTTCTTCGATATTCTATTTCTTGTGTGTGTTTTGTGTTTTTAAAATTTCAGCATCATCGGTGACAAACCCCAACATGGGATGCTGAATGATATGGTACAAGATTTTAAAGATAAGATTGCGCCATTAACCAATCAACTGCAACTTATGATGACGCCAATGGCACAACAACAACAATGACAAGAAGAGACCACTCGCCAACAAGAAAAAACTGCCCGCCAGATACAACAACTCACACAAGTTAGGGATCCATTGGCAAATCCTAGACCTAATTTTGTTGCACATAGAAAGGTCATGGGTGTACGTGGTCATGGTGGACGTGGCCAAGGTGGTGGATGTGGCCAAGATGGTGACTGAGTTGAAGAGGTTCGTGTAGTGGATGAAGAGAGGGATCATGGAGATATAGAAGAAGAAGAAGATGATTACAATGATGAAGGAGAACCAAGGTTTAACCGGCAATGACAACCTAGGGATATTAGCAATCTCAAAAATAGTAAGCGGGAAATTCCAACCTTTAAAGGGAAGGATGATCCTGAAGCATACTTAGATTGGGAAGATCATATGAACCGCATCTTTGATCTCTATGACTATACAGAGAGAGACAAGGTGAACTTAGTAGTTTCAGAATATCATGATTTTGCTGCTACATGGTGGAAGGAAGTGAAAAGTAAAAGAAAGCATAAAGACAAAGATCCGATTGTAACGAGGGGAGAATTGACACGTGTTATGAAGAAATATTTTGTCCCTGCTTCATTCCAAAGAAAGTTGAGGAGAGAGTAGCAAGATCTTAAGCAAGGTAGTGACAAAGTGATGGACTACTACCATAAAATGGTGTCTTTAAAGATCAAATGTCAAATGGAAGAGAATGACGAGGACACTGAAGCAAGATTTGTTTCTGGCTTGAATCTTAATATTCGACATAAGGTTAAAATGCAAGGTTGGAAAGATTTGAAGGATGTATTGGATAAAGCTTGTACGTCTGAGAGGCATTTGCAAGAGAGTTCTTTTCGGTCAAAGAATTTCTCTACTACTATGACATCCTTGGGATCGAATAACAGTAATACTTCTAAGAAGCTGGTGACATCAAGCTGCACTCAATTTAAACCGTCACTTAAGCCAACTGAGGTTGTCCAGTCATTGGAGAAGACACCTATGACCAAGCCCGGTTCATCTGCTAATGTTCAATGCTTTAAGTGTAAAGGAAGAGGACATTATGCATTTTCTTTTCCTAACAAGAAAGTTATGGTACTTCGCGATGAGTGGTATTATGAGAGCGAAGATGAAGAAAATGTTGATGATCCATCTAATTTGGTTTTGGCAACAAGCTCAATGGAGAATGCTACGACTAGTCAGATGATTGTAGATGGAATTTCTAAGAGTGATGATGATGTTGTCTTTGAAGAGGACGTGTCTCGAGCTATGGTGTTAGTTCATGCTCTTAATATCCAACCGTCTCAAGATAAGGATTTAGAGCAACGCACCAATATTTTCCATACAAGGTGTAGGGTGAAGAATAAAACATTTCTTGTGATTATGGATGGAGGAAGTTGCACAAATTGTGTAAGCATGGAGTTAGTTAAGAAGTTGAGTCTTCCTACATTCAAGCATCCTCAACCATATAAATTGCAAGGGTTAGATGATCGTGGAGAGATTAAGGTGAGGTCACGAGCTCGTTTGCTCATGGATTTTGAGAAATTTGAAGATGAAGTCGTTTGTGATGTAGTCCCTATGCAAGCTTGTCATATTTTACTGGGACGTCCATGGGAGTTTGACCGGTGTGCTAATAAATAAGGAAAGATGAATCTATATTCAATTATGCACAATGGAATATCTATTCTATTGCGTCCGTTATCTCCGGCGGATATTATGGAATCTTAGAAAAAAATGCAAAGAGAGAGAGAGGGAGAGGGAGAGAGAGAGAGAGAGAGAGAGAGAGAGAGAGAGAGAGAGAGAAGACAGATTAATGAACCAAAAGAGTCAAAAGAGAGTCTTGGGGATGGGAGAGAATCAAAAGTGAGTGAGTGTTTGAGAGAAAAGCCAAAAGCTAGAGAGAGAAAATGCAGCTTTTATGCTTCTGTGGGAGACCTAGGGAGGGCTCTAAATACTCACACTCCACTAGTGCTAATGGTGTACAAGGATTTTTGTTTAACTAACACTAATTCTATTGAAGATGTTCCTAGTGTTGTTAAAGTTGTTTTGCAGGATTACGAGGACATTTTTCTGAATGAATTACCAAATGGACTACCACCTTTGAGGGGGATTGAACATCAAATTGATTTCATATCAGGATCGGTGATTCCTAATCGGCATGCATACAAAGCGAACCCAGAAGAGACCAAAGAACTGCAACGTCAAGTCGAGGGACTCCTTGAAAAATATTTGGTTCGTGAATCTTTAAGCCCTTGTGCAGTGCCTGTTATTTTAGTTCCTAAGAAAGATGGAACTTGGCGTATGTGTGTGGATTGTCGTGCTGTGAATAAGATTACTATTAAGTATAGGCATCCCATACCTAGAATAGATGACATGCTAGAAGATCTATGTGGTTCTTGCATATTTTCTAAAATAGATTTTGCTAGTGGCTATCATCAAATTCGCATGAGAGGAGGTGATGAATGGAAAACCGCATTTAAAACTAAATTTGGTTTATAGGAGTGGATGGTTATGCCTTTTGGTTTGACTAGAGCTCCTTCAACTTTTATGCGTCTTATGAACCATGTGCTAAGACCTTTTATAGGAAAATTTGTTGTGGTTTATTTTGATGATATTTTAGTGTATAGTAGAGATGAAGTTTCGCATGCTAAGCATCTTTCGAGTGTACTCTCTACTTTACGTGAACATAAACTTTATGCTAAACTTACTAAGTGTACTTTCTGTGTACCAGAAGTTGTTTTACTTGGTTTTGTTGTTAGCAAGGATGGTGTTAAAGTTGATGAGGCTAAGGTTAAGGCAATTCGAGAATGGCCTACACCTAAGTCTATCTCTGACATTTGATCCTTCCATGGTTTAGCTAGTTTTTATCGTAGGTTTGTGAAGGATTTCTCTACTAAGGCTGCATCCTTAAACCACTTAGTAAACAAGAATGTTAGGTTTGAATGGGGTGAAGAACAAGAACGTGCACTTAACACTTTAAAGAATGATTTAACTTGTGCTCCTGTTCTTGCATTGCCTAATTTTGATCTTACTTTTGAAATTGAGTGTGATGCTTCTGGAGTTGGAATTGGTGTTGTGTTAATGCAAAGTGGTAAGCCTATTGCGTGGCAACATTATTTAATGCCAAAGGAGTTTGTTATCCATAGTGATCATGCATCTTTGAAATATTTGCATGTACAAAACAAACTAAATAAGAGGCATGCTAAATGGAGTGCATTTCTTGAATCGTTTCCTTACGTCATTAAGAACAAGAAGGGAAAAGAAAATGTGGTAGCTGATGCATTATCTCGTAGATCGTATGTGCTTTCTGTGCTAGATTCTAAATTGTTAGGGATTGAATATATTAAGGATCTATATGCTGCTGATTCTGAGTTTTCGTCCATAGTTAAAGCATGTGAAAGTGGTGCATTTAACAAATTTTAGGCATAATGGTTTCTTGTTTAAGGATAATAAATTATGTGTGTGTGCTTGTTCTTTGCGAGAGTTATTAGTGCGTGAATCTCATTATGGTGGTCTTATGGGTCATTTTGGTATTATGAAGACTGATGATGTTTTATGTGAACATTTTTATTGGCCTAATATGAAACGTGATGTGGAAAAGATTTGTTCTACTTTTATTGAGTGTAAACAAGCTAAATCTAAGTCACAACCACATGGATTGTATACACCTTCACCAGTACCTTCTCACCCTTGGATTGATATTTCAAGGGATTTTGTTTTAGGATTACCTAAATCTCAAAATGGGTATGATTCGGTTTTTGTGATAGTTGATAGGTTTTCTAAGATGACACATTTTATTCCTTGTTGTAAAACTGTTGATGCCAAACATGTAGCTGATTTATTTATGCGTGAAATTGTTAGATTGCATGGTTTACCTAGAATTATTGTATCTGACAGAGATATTAAATTCTTGAGCTACTTTTGGAAAACCTTGTGGTAAAAGTTAGGTACAAAGTTGTTGTTTTCAAAAACTACTCATCCTCAAACGGATGGACAAACAGAGGTGGTTAATCGAACATTAGGTTCTTTGCTTCATGTTTTGATACAAAAGAATCGTAAGAATTAGGAAGCATGTTGACCTGTTGCTGAATTTACATATAATCTTGTAGTGCATTCAACTACAAAAATGTCACCATTTGAAGTTGTTTATGGTTTTAACCCCTTAACCCCTTTGGACTTGTCTCCATTGCATGTTTCTGAGTATCTTGATGCAGACGGAGCAAGAAAGCTGATTTTGTGAAATACCTTCATGAGAAAGTGCACATGAATATTCTAAAGAAAAATGAGAGTGCTGCGCAGAATGTCAATAAGAGGCGCAAAGAAGTGATCTTCAAACCTGGAGATTGGGTTTGGGTTCATTTTAGAAAGATTCAATTTGCAACTAAAGTTAAATCGAAGCTAGATCCTCGTGGTGCTGGTCCTTTCCAAGTTGTCAAGCGTTTGAACAACAATGCTTATCAACTTGACCTTCCCGGTGAGTATAATGTGAGTGCAACTTTCAATGTTTCCGATTTATCTCCTTTGATTTTTCAGAGGCTGAAGAAGTAGAAGCGTCGGATTCGAGGACAAATCCTTCGGAGCAAGGGGGAATGATGTGGACATCCCAGGTGATCAAGCTCAAGGACAAGTCAATGCTCAACCAAGCAATCAAGTTCAAGCTCAAAGAGTGATTCAAGATCCATTAGCCAATATCGGAGGTCCTATGACGAGGTCTCGAAGTAAGAAAATGAATGAATCACTCAATAACTTGTTCATGGATGTTCAAGCTCTCAATGTGGATTCAATTCCAAGGGTTTCATGTTTATCTTGGAGTAGAATTGAAGCTTTTAGTGCATGTCGAGCTCTTAACGGAGAAGCAGAAGTCAACAAAGAAGTCGACAAGGAGCCGTCGAAATCATGACCGAGCAAAGGAAGTTGACGGGAAGGTCGACAGTCAAACGTCTAGTAACTTGTCGGTCGACGCACAAGTCGACGAAAGTCGGGCAGAATTTTCAATTTTCCTATTTCGATTTGGAAAAGGATTTTTCGGTAATTTATCCCTTTTGGCCGACTCATATACAGCTCTAGAAGATTCTAGATGGTTTTAAATAATTGTGACATGTGCAATTATTTATTTAATTATTATTTAAATCTGTATTAGGAAACTTAGGTAGACAAATCCGATTTGAACTTGTATTCGGGTTTCCTTTTGTCCAAGCCAACCTATAGGCCAAAAAGGGGGGTTGGTCGACCAAAATATATGTGTCTTTGATTATTGTTGATTTTTCAATATGAAAAGAGAGGAAACTCTTTGTTCTTCTATTCTTTGTGAAGAATAGTACATTGCACGAAATTGTTTTGTGCTTTGCTGCAAGCGTGTGCGTGATTTAAGTGTTCTTCAGGTGTGGAGCTTTGTTAGCCGTTCATTGGAGCCTTTTAGCTAGCCATTCTGCTCGTAAATCGAAGGGGTGGGGTTGTTAGAGAGGTATTCTAATCGGGTTGCTAGCCAAAAACATATTCTTTCATCTTCTTGCTTATCCATCCTTTTTTGTGCAAATTTTTGTGGTTTGTGTCATATTTTCTCCTTTAAATTTCGTGAGTTTTGGTGTGTTCTTCCTTGGAGTCACAAGTTATCAATTCTTGTGAAAGAAAACCTTCCGCGTTTGAGGTAAATTTCTCGCCTTTGCCTCAAGATTCATATCACTAAGAAAATGAAGAAGAATTAAATGGATAAAAGAAAATTTAAAATGTGTTAATAAGGATAAAATTGCAAGCACCTTCATTACATTTTAAATTAAAAATCTATGAAAGTGCATAAATATTTAAAAACGGGTATAGCTAAGTCAAAACAAATTACTAAGTTTATAAAGAATAACAACTAAAAGAAACGAAAGCAATGGTAAAACGATTAAAGTATAACAAAAATTGAGATTCAAAAAATTGTGAATCACTGAAAAATCACCTAAGATATAATAAAAGAGATTAAATATAGATAAGAAAAAAAATTGTATCTAGGTAAGAGAATGCAAAAATAAAATAAATTTAATGAATATTCATTAAGGATACAAGTTTTAGCGTAAAAAATCTGGTTCACCAAAAATGACTTAATATATTATTTGGGGAAAAAACTTGAATCATACTTCCAAGTGGGAAAAAAATCTCTAATCATCACCAATTAAATCAAACATCTTTGGAAATGGATACAAATGAGCAACATGAATGATTAAATAGGGAATGCACATACCGAAAAAATAAAATTACAAATAATAAAATTTGAGAATGCAACAACAGCAACAACAAAAAAAAAATTAAGAAAAAAAACAATGGCAGCGGTTGACCTTGATATTGTTGTTTTTTCCCCCTCATATAATTTTTATTTTAAATGAAATTAAAAATCATTCAAGTGAAGGTGGTCTTGGGATTTACTGATGTGGATATACTAGGTGATGAAGCTCAAGGACAAGTTAACGTTCAACCAAGTAATAAAGTTCAAGCTGAAAGGGTGATTCAAGATCCATTAGCCAATATTGGAGGTCCTATGACGAGGTCTCGAAGGAAGAAAATGAATGAGTCACTTAATAACTTGTTCATGGATTCAAGCTCTCAATGTGGATTCAATTCCATGGGTTTCATGTTTATCTTGGAGTGAAATTGAGGCTTTTAGTGAACGTCAAGCTCTTGGTCGAGGTCAAGGAGTTGACAACAAAGTTGAGAAGAAGGCGTCAAGCAGAATGTCGTTCGACGAGGAAGTCGATGGTGCACGCAGATTTTTCTGACTTTCCTAATTTGAAAAGCATTTTTCAGTAATTTAATTAATCTGGCCGACTCTCCTAGCCTTCTAAAAGATTCTAGTTGCTTTAAAATAATTGTTACATGTGTAATTATTTATTTAATTATTATTTAAATCTATATTAAGAAACTTAGGTAGACAAATCCGATTTGAACTTGTATTTGGATTTCTTTTTGTCCAAGCCAACTTATGCCTATATAAAAGGGGCTGGTCGACCAAAATATGATATGACTTTGATAATTATTGATTTTTCAATACAAGACGAGAGGGAACTCTTTGTTCTTTTCTATTCTTTTCGAAGATTAGTGCATTGCACACTTGTTTGTGCTTTGTTGACGCGTGCGCGTGATTTTAAGTATTCTTCAAGTGTGGAGTTTTGTTATTTTGTTCATTGGAGCCTTTTCGCTGGCCGTTCTATCTATAAATCGAAGGGACAGGCTTGTTAGAGAGGAACCGATTGGGTTGCTAACCAAAACATATTTTTCATCTTTCGAATCTTCCATTCTTTTTTGTGCAAATTTTTGTGGTTTGCATCATTCTTCTTCTTTTTTCTTCTCTTTTTCGTGAGTTTGGCGTTTTCTCCATTGGTGTCGCAAGTTATCAAGTCTTAGGAAAATTCATAGCTTCCGCGTTTGAGGTAATTCCATCATCTTGCCTCAAGATTCGTATCATTTACGCAATATTGTATAGGTACTTCGCATGTTGCTTTACAATCTGATACTAATTATCCCTTTAAAATGAAGAAAAAAATAATTTTTGACCAAAGAAAGAAATAAAATAGAAGACAATTTCCTTTGGTCATTTTCTTTTTGAAATGACAATAAATAAAAGTCCGATCCGGTCTGTCTTCCAAGACGGATTATACTCGCCACACCCAATTTTCAGTCATGGCCAACTATATATTACCTTAACAAAGGTCTACTTCGAAAAAGAATCAAGGTTTTAATATGTGATCTATCAACAACAAGATCACAAATGTAGTCAAATGGTTTTGCTTTTATTTGTTTTTTATTTCTTTAATTTCTATTTGATGCTTAAATAAAGTTTTATGATATTTTAAAAATATAACCTGTATTTTTGTTTATCTATATTCTATTTTGATTTCTAAAAAATAGTGCTCCCTCTGGTGTGATGAAAATCATGTAGCCTTCCATGGAGGTTCTCCTAGTAAGGGGAATGAGCTAGTCCTTCATTCTAGTTTTGGAATGCCAAGTTTACTTTGCAGGCCAATCAAGGAAGAAAGGATGGATCTTGACTACCTATGTGATAGGGAGTTGGTTCAAAAGAGCTATGATCAAGGTGATGAGAATGTCATTAACTTTGGGGTTCAAACCAAAGGAGATGAAGACCTCATGGAAATAAGTGCTGAAGAGTATAAAGAGAGTTTGACTCTGTGTGCTCCATGAAGATCATTGATCAAGCTAGTGAGAAGAGTCATTTAGGTTCTTGAATGGACGACCTATTTGATCAAAGTGTTCAAGATTGAGTCCATTGCTACACAATTGGATAGGTTGCAAACTATCTTAATTGTTTCAAGTGTTTTTCCAATCTTTTGGAGTCAATAAAGAGAATTCTACAAGTTTTGGAGTAAATTGGAGTTTTCTACAACTTAAGGGGCGCAAGACCAATATTCCACTTTTGGAAGGGCGTTCAAGACATTTTACTTCAACAATTTGGAGCTGAATTTCGAGATTAGAGTTAGTCTAAGTCTAGGAGTCAATTTTCGAATTTTTATCTAGTTAAATAAGTCATGTGGACTGAATTAAACTAGAGTGTTTTGATTATGAGTCTTAGATTCCTTCTAGATATTATCCTACTTGAGGATAAGTCAATTAGATAAGGTTTCCTAGATTTTAGATAGAGTCAAAGAGATCAAGTACTCTTCTACTTTTACTCCTTGGGAGATAAGATTAGAGAGTCCTAATTGGTCTTCTTTTTAGTGGTGCTGGCCGAAAATTCTAAGCCTATATATAGGAGGCTTGGCCGAATTTCTTAAGCACCCTTGAGTGGTCATTTTTGTTGTCTCTTTTGAGAGTTTTTCCTGTGAGGAATTTTTGTTAAATGGAGTGTCCATTTTTCGTGTCAAGTATGATTAAAACCAAGAGGGTTTTCATCTTGTCTTGGATCTTTTTGATCTTGCAGAAACCGTTCTTTTTCAAGTATGCTTCTTGATAGAATTGTTTTAAAACAAAACTTCTTATTTTCATACTACTTCTAGTAGTTCGATTGATGAGCCTTTCCTTTGGCTTGGTGTTCGAATTTCATGATGAGTGTGTTCATGAGATCCATTGTGGGGTTTGTCTTACTTTTGTTGGATGAGTTGTGCTTTGGCATAAGCATTTTGAGATAGTGTATGTGTTGCATATCTTTGGTTGGTTATGAAGATTACTAATCAATAGTATTCCTTCATAGTTGGGCATTGTTTGCTCCTACCTTTCTTGAGTCTCTTGATAGATGACTGATCGAGTATATTGAATGGTGTCCTTGCTATTCTTAGCGTGGGTTGTTGTTTAATTCGAATCTTTCATGGATAATGTGTTCTTTGCTTGGTTTGAGTGAAGAGATAAAATCACTTAGATAAACGATCGTATTACTGTGAATTTTCCGCACTATTTTGAGTTTCACTGGATAGACAAAATTATCTTCGTACTTTCTTGTTGATGGTTGCATTAATGAAATTTGCTTCGTCTACGAGATTGCTATCATGGTGAGTTACCATATTCTCTCTTTCTAACCAACTTTCTCTCCGTTCTCTCTAGAATTCTTGTCCGAATAACTTAAAACCCTAAAGCATGCCAGCTATGGTCAAAGATTGGCCGCTGGATGCTGCTGGTACTAAACCAAATGTTCTGATAAAATATTTTTTTCAAGTTGTTGGTGGAACAAAGCCAAATCCCAAACTCTTAAGAGCTTCAACTAAAACCCTGGATCGGAAAACCCCAATAATACAGTTAAAGCCTTCAATGTACAAAGGGGAGTCGACTTTTCTTCTCACAAAGGAAGAAGACGAACAACTTGCAACTCCTTTTAGATTATCTCTCGTTGATAAATTCTCTTAGGGAAAGCCGACAAGGGAATATCTATGGAATGATCGATGATTGTCATATTTTAAATTGTTTCTATTTTGAAAAGGATTATCATTGATGTTGGATGAAAGGATTATGGAATTTGATAAGTATACGATGCGAGTTCTGAAATGGACAACTACTATTAATCCCAATCATGAATATCCTATTCTTCCCGTATGGGTTTTCTTCAAAGGCATGTCGATACATATATTTAATGAAAAATATCTCTGGAAATTGGCAAGTATCATTGGAAAGCCCTTGAAGATTGATGTTCCGACGCTTAAGATGTCTCATCCATTAGTCGTAAGGTTTGTGTAGAAGTTCATGTTTTGAAAGAAATTACCGAAATGAATTCGTTTCAAAGTTGAAGGCAACACATTTTTTCAGCCGGTATCTTATGAGAACCTCCCCGAGTATTGTACAAAATGTAATAAGATTGTCATTCAAAATAGAACTGCAGAGTTGGAAAAGATAGCTCCATGGTTACAAAAGATAGCACCAAAGAAATGATTGATGAAAATGTTGTAGCTACAAATCAAAAGCAAGGATTCTTATAGAAATTAATTTGAACAATGGTTTAACAAATAATCTGGATTAAACAAAGCCTTTCACAAAAGAAGCACAAAAACAGGAGAAGAATATTTGGAAGCGAAAGCCAATAAAATCAGCGGAAAAAGAATCAGCTGATCAAGCTAATCATGCAGGTCCATCAAATCCAAGCTTAACAACCATGTAAAAACAAGTTACCCCAATTGATATTATGGAGCACAACCTTTTACTTCAGATTCATTCCTCTGGAAAACGGAATATGACAAAGGAAAAATTGAATTTAATGATAGAAGAAAACACAAATAAATCAACAGCCCTCAAAGTGGAAATCATGGTAGATTTGATGACGTTGCAAGTCAAAAATGACCAACCTGCAAAAGAATAACGCTCTATAATCAAATAACACGTTGTCAATGACAATAAAGTTGTGCTAGCTGAAACTGCCGCTAATAATGGTCTTCAAATTTCTTTTTAGTTTGCAATTTTAGCGAAATTGAATGATCAGGAAGCCGTCAATGTGGAAGAAACCTTGGATGCAAATGAAGAATCAGAATAAGACAGCGATGAAGAAATATTTTTCTGAATTACCACATGAGCTTAATCAATTAAGTCATATAAACGAAAATAACATGGAACACACCTCTAAAGATGATATAATTGTTGGCGAAAAATCCAAAGAAGTTACTAATGTTGCTCGGATTGTTTCCTATAATGGAGAACTAAAAAACAACGGTCGGGATGTCCAAAAGGATCAAAGAAGGGCTTAAAGATTAATGGTCATAATACTCGTTGCTCGATGCGACTCCAAGGTATAGGAATGTTAGGGCATATAGGAAATAAAGCATCCATGCGTAGTTTGAAAATTTTGAAATCTATGCACTTGATCTCTTTTATGGTTGTTTTATAACTAATGTTACAGGTGGACAAATTGGAGGATTTCAAGTAATATCTTCATTTTTACTGTTCGGTTTCTTCCGTTTCTGATGGGAGTCAACTTATACATGTCTTAGCAAGCTTTATTTGTTTCTTTCTAGTTGTGAATTAGTTTAATTTTACAGAAATTAGGGGTTTCTAATTAGTTTTGTGACTTTCAGGTGATCAAAGGGTTAAAATGCAAAGTTCATAAAAAAAGTGGGAAAATTGACGCAAATTGGTGAAGTTCTGGGCATCAATCAAAAAGGGCCAAGTGGACTTGGTGTGCAAATCTTGTGGGTGAAGGAATCCGGCAGCAATAGCAACAGCGTGGAGCTAATAATCAAGCAAACCCTTAGGCTAAGGAAGAAGGAAGATAAATAACGTGATGTTGCTTAATTTAAGAGAGGATGTCGAACCACAAGCTGATTAAATCAATTAAACAGCTCTATGAAGTGATGATTAAAGTGCAGAAGGAAGATGGAGGAAGCATGGGTCTTTCCAAGCAACATCGGTGGAGGATGCTGAGGGTCGCGATGTTTGATGGGTCTGCAGGCGGCTTTGGCTAGAGGATTACAGGATTGTCAGTTACAAACAGATTGTCAAAAGGTAACAGCTAAAATATTATAACAACAATGACCTCTATACCCATAACAGGGCACAAATATACATAAAATTTTTAGAAAAATCTTAAAACAAACTATTTTAAGAATGAACTTGGTAGGAGCTAAACAAAGTGGAGTCTTAGTTAATCTTAATGTTACATACTTAAGAATCATTACAAACTGGATACTCCAACAAACGTATGCGGTTAATTTTATCTTCAAAAGTCTTCTATTGTTCCTTTGCGCAATTATGTTTAAATTCAGTAAATGGGGTTGACTTCTTTCTTCCAATATGTCATTGCCAAGGCTCGCATTAAAGTGATACATTGAGTTACAACACAATTAATTGAACCTACAAAGTAACAATACATGATTATTAGCTCACATAACATTCAAATAAGTGTTTTACCTACTGTATTGAGGATGTTTATAATGAGAATACATATGCATATAGTGAATACTAATTAAAAAAAAAAGTGAAATATTGATCAAACAACACACCTCATTAGTGCTGATCTATAAGAACTTAGCATCCGCAACTCACCAACAGACCCAACTATAGACTCAATGCATTGATACCAAAAACGGTCCTGCGAAAACACAAATCCAACGGAACAGTAAACAACAAGATTACTAATGTTATAATGAAGGGTCTAACTCCAATGTTTAGAGATTGCACCAGAAACGAAAGTTTTTACTGGCATGAACAACTAAGTCAGTGTACAAACAACCAGCTAAATATTCCATGTTAAAAATTGTGGCACCTGTCAGGATTTCGTATTCATGAGCCAGCTGATTACTGATTCCACCTGAGGGCGTCTAATATTTGAAGGTTATAAATGACTTCAATAGCTTCTGATTTCGGGTGTTTCTTATGAGCTCTAGCCGAGAACTATTCCAGAAAGCAACTCTACATTCATAAGTAACAAGGTCTACTCTAGTGGCAACATCCTTGATAGGAAACGAAGACTTCTCCTCCCTACTTGTTTCACTTTTCAGATGCTATAAAATATGTCGGTTCAGTAGCCATTCCTGCATATATCAGAAACAACTCAACCAAAAAATAAATATTCCTGATAAATTCAAATATTGAACTACTTTATATGATGACAAACAAGTGAAACTCTTTTTCCCATTTACATATCAAACTCGAAAGCATAAAAGCATAAACTGGCTAGTGGCTCTTTCAAACATCTTTTCCTCTTTCTGCTACTACCCTTACAGCACTCATGCCTTGATCACAGTTCAACTGCAATTTAAAATCAAAGAAAGTACACACAAAAGAGCCACACTTCTGAAGGAAGGAATAACAAATTTGAAGTTCATCGGACTAAGAAACCCTTGCAACATATAGAGGCACTACATCAAAAAAAAAAAAAAAAATTAGTTGCAAGCCACAATGGATACTCTGTTTTTATTTATTTATTATTTTTTTGCACTTTCTCTTCATCATATTTAAATTATCAATATGTAACAGCTAGAAAATCTTTTCGATGAATTTCTGGTCTTTCTAAACAAGTATCTATATATATATATATATATATATATATATGCATCAAAGTCGTCAATGTCCATTCCGACCATTTCTAAGGCGCATACAATCAAACATCTTACATGCAACATTGAACTTCAATATCTACATATAATACAGTCAAATTTTGTTGTCGACAATGCAAAATCAAACCCATGACCATTTATATTGAGCAATTTGCAACAACAAAGATTTTAATGCATCTTAAGTGTGATCCAAAAAGAACTTAAAGCCAACAAAAAATTTTCAATCAAAGAAGCTGAAACCCAGCACCAGCACAATCGAAGCCAAATTTTTTGGATAAATACAGGTTTCAAATCAAAGAGAATATCCAGGAAAATATCTATAATAAATAACTAACCTTGACACAAGGGGAAACGGGAAATGGAGAATCGGAGAATGAACGAATCTACCCAAAAAAGAACCTTATAGAGTTCACTTGTTCTCCATCCAAAATCCACCAGCTAGTGAAGAGTTCACTTGGAAATGGGAAATCGGAGAATCAATTTACACACCTCTAGTGTAGAACCCCAAGGCAAACACGTCTATCCCAAATTCAGACACAGGAGAAATGGGCAATCGGAACAAATTGTTACCACAAAGGAGAAGAAAAGGTGTGAAAGAGAAGGAGCGGTCCAACCCAAACTTGCCACGTCAGCACGTACCACCTGCAAGCGTCCATTAACCGTACTGAAAAAGTGCTTCCTCACTTTATTATATGTAGATATTGGGTTGATTAAAAAATATGGTCAACATCTCAAATAAATTTGTACCAATGAAAACTAACTATATATCCATATATAGTATACTAATGCAAAATCTGGAAAGAGAAATACCAACTTATTCTCCTTATGCCACATAAGATTTAATGATATGTGGCAATCTTATAAGTTTTTAGTTTTAAAATACACATAAAAACAGCCGTCAACTACTTTTCAAATTACATAATTCAGGAATAAATATCTAATAATTATAGTTCAACTAAACCAAATACAGATATAGATGTCATGATATCTTTTTCAGTTTCAAATCTTCTAGACCAAGACATTTTGAATTTTAAACTAACCAAAAAATGCAATCAAATCTCTATGATTAGGGGATTTTATACTTGAGTTTTTGAATTAGATACGGATGGAATAAAATATATGAAGAGCTTTTAAGGTTTCTCCTGCCATAATCCCGTGAGGTTTCTTTTGTGGTTTTGTTGTTGTTGTTTTTTTTTTCATTTAAAAACATGGTTTATGAGTTGTTAAATGTATTTCCCGTGTAACTTAGTACATGGTAATGCAAAATTGAAAATGGCATGCATGTTTCATCCAAATCATTTTGAAGGATGACAGTGAAAGATACGTTGGAGAAAACATACAAGAAGGTAACAAGAACAAGACAAAGCATAAATGAGTTTTTAAGAAGAAATATTCAAAGACAATATTGGAAGAAATACCGCAATGGTTGAATATAATCTAAGCGTGTAATGACTGTCCTTAAGACAATATTTGCCCCCACTATTTTGCAAAATCAGGTTTGATTCGCAATTTGTCTTTAGGTTACGAAGAAGCACAATAACAAGCAACTTTGTAATTATTCCTTGTTCTTTAAGAATTTAGCAACGCAAAAAGACTTTCCAAAAACATGCACTACTACACCTATTTATAGGCAAACACTAGGAATTGAAAAAATACGAGTAAAGGCTTGTAGCTCTTGAGTTCCTAGTCATGATAATGGATTATTTGTTACAGAAAATCATCACAATTAACTCTGAATTTAGTAATAAATTTGGGTTTTTCCTAGTATTAATGCATTCTACTTAACTGGTTTTCATGTTTTTATTAGGTTAGGGCTTGATTGAACAATTGCTGAAAAATTGAGGCCAAAGGAACAAATTGTGGGCTGCTGATGCAATTTTTGTTGAGCTGGTCGAAAAAGTACCCCCCAAGACACAAAGCATCTTGTCATTAATGAGTATGTCTCTCATTTGAATTCCAAGGGGCATGCTTGTCTCACAGCCGAAATTCCAGCCACCCCTGCTGATCAATGAGGTTGATGCTGCCACTACTGGAAGAAGAAGAGAAGAAGACCAGTCAATTTTGGAATCCAGGCACAAGGCATAGGGAGGATTAAACAATTCACAAGCATGAGAGGCTCTCATGATTAAAGAACCGGCTGCAAGGCTCTATAAAAGGGGAACTTCACTCTCAGAAGAACTATCTCTCTCTCTCTGGTTACCCTTTCCGTTGCCAAACACACACAGAAAAACTCCAGGAAGAAGGCAAGAAGGAAGAAGGAGCAACACCCACTCAATAAGGAAGCCAAGTTGAAGAACAACCATCCCAGTTTCTGCTTCAGTTCCATGAGTGAACCCTTTCACTCTCAGGAGTGGCTCAGAACTGCACAAGCTTTTTTCTCGTCTCTTGACTGTTAGCTTGAACTTCGTTTTATTATGCATACTTCTATGATGTCTTTTGATGTAGTAGATGTAGCATGAATCTGCATGAGTAGCTAAGCAGCTTCCAGGGGTTATTCTCCTCAACCTATGTTGTAGTTGTGTAATGCACTGGTTTTGTCCCTTGTTTTGAAGTTGAAAGGATTACTAAATTGAATGCATGCTAGAACTAAGGGAGATCTGGAAAGATAAACTTAGTTTGGATTGTTTCAACTTTAACTTATGACATAGAGGTAACAGTCTATGGTTTTAACTAAGATAGGAATATACTTAGTTAACATAAACATTCATGAAAGCCTGAGAACTTAATGACTTTGTAACTGGAATCAATCATTGGAAAATAGATTGTTAAGGCTGCAAAGATGACTCTAGGAAAAACGGGAACTGATTTAGAGTTATAAGTGAGCTAAATGAACAAGAACTCAACCATTACAGTGCTAATTAACAACTACAGCAGTAGCAAGAGGAGATGAACACCCTTGGCCTTCATTCTCCTGAGTGACTGTTTCCATTCCCCTGAGTGACACCTTGTCTGACTGATAGTCTTTTAACAACAAATTTGGTAATTAGCTGTCCTTGTGGGATCAACCTAGCTTCCATTATCTACAAAAATCATAATCCAAGGTAGTCATATTTTTGGTGAACTCGGCACGCACCAGAAAGTGGCGCCGTTGCCGGGGAATGGTGTAAAACCTCCAAAAATTTGTTGTTTTTGTTTATTTGTACATATATAAAATTCTTCTCCGGTTACCCCACTAAGCTTCTAGTTTCTTTTCTTTGGTGTATGACTAGAAGGCACCAATGGAGTGAATCTGTTTTTGACCCAGAAATTGAAGCTATCATACGGAGAACCAGAGCAGCAAGAAGAAGGCAGAATCGATTGCAACAGAACCGTCAAGAAGGTTCGTCAGAAATGGCTAACCAAGGTGGTAACCTGGAGAACAATAGGAACCCTGGTGGGGATCAACAAAATTGACCAGAGAGACTACTTAGAGATTTCTTTATTCCACAACAAGAAGAAGTCCAATCCCCTTTGGTGTTCCCTGATGTAGAGGCAACCAATTTTGAGTTAAAGCCACAGATGATCCACTGGACTCAATCAGCCTGCCCATTCCATGGATTACCTCATGAAGATCCTAATGATCATATCCGAAGTTTCCTGCATTTATGCAGTACTTTTAAAATTCAAGGCTTATCTAATGATGACATTAGACTGAGGTTATTCCCTTTTACTTTGCAGGATCAAGCCCAAGCATGGTTCAATACATTACCTAACAACTCTATCTCCACCTGGGAAGAGTTAAGGCAATGCTTCCTGACAAAATTCTTTCCACCCGCAAAAGCTACACAACTCAGAATAGCAATAATGAACTTCAAGCAGCATGGAACAGAAACACTCTATGAAGCATCGGAAAGACTGAAGGAAATGATCAGGAAATGCCCTCAGCATGGTTTGGAAGAGCATCTCCAACTGAAGATCTTCTACAATGGGTTGCTACCAACTACAAGAGACTCCCTCGATGCTACAGCCGGTGGTGTGTTTATGATGAAGCCGGTTGATGCAGCAAGGCAGTTGCTAGACAATATGATCACCAACCATTCAAGGTGGCAATCAGATCCAAGGGCAAGTACAAAACAGCCAGGAGTGATAGAACTTGACCCCAGTACACACTTGCAAGCACAAATGGCTGTTATGATGAATGAAATGACAAAACTCAGGAGTGAGCTGTCCAAATCCAAGGTTGAGGTGTGTGTGTTGTGTGATGGATCTCACAATTTGGACGACTGTCCCTCCAAAATGGAAGCTATCTAGTTTGTCAGGCAGGGCAATGCTGGAGGATTCAACAACTTCAACAATTGGAGAAATCAGCAGCAGCCCAACTGGAACAATGCACCACAACAAGGGAGCTATCAGAGGCCTACCCAACCCCCAGGATTTCACAGACAAGATGGTCAACCTCCCAACTATCAGAATCAGCAACGTTCTAACCAACAATACATACCAAGGGAAGATGAATGGATTTCTGTGCAAAATGCAATCAAGAATTTGGCGGTGTCTTGCAAAAGTTTGGAAAATCAGTTGGCCCAGATTGCAAAACAAAATGCTGAAAGACCATCTGGAAGCCTGCCCGGTGATACAGTTGTAAACCCCAAGGGGAATGACCAAGAGCAAGCAAAGGCTATCACTCTCAGAAGTGGAAAACAATTCAATCATCCGAGTGAAAAAGTCACTCCCGTGAGTGACCCTGCAGGTAAGAATGAAACATTTTCTAAGAAAATATCTGATAATGATGATGTGGTTGAACAGGAGCAAGCAGCTGGAAAACCTGGAATGGAGGAGATTCAATTCCCAGTGCCAAATAAGGAGCCACAATAGCCAGCGCCAATCCCACCATATCCGGTAAGACAAAAGAAGGCCAAGATGGATGAGGGGTTCAACAGGTTTATTCAAAACTTAGAAAGTATACATATTAATGTACCACTTGTAGATGCACTTAAACAAATGCCTAAATACTTCAAGTACTTGAAAGATTTGGTAGCCAATAAACCACAAGTGCACGGCTCTGCTTTTGTCACTCTAAATGAAGAATGTAGTGCAGCTATTCAGAGAAAATTGCCACCTAAGCTAAAAGATCCGGGTAGTTTCACTCTGCCTTGTACGGTAAGAATCAGAGAATTTTCAAAAGCATTACTAGATCTTGGTGCAAGCATAAATCTCATGCCATTGTCTGTATTTAAATCACTTGATCTAGACAAATTTCTGGTACCTACTAACATGACATTGCAGTTGGCAGACAGGTCACTGACCTACCCAAAAGGAATCTTACATGATGTTCTTGTGAAGGTTGGTAATTTTGTTTACCCAGCAGACTTTGTGGTTTTGGACATGGAAGAAGACAGGGATGTGCCCATCATCTTGGGGAGACCTTTTCTGGCAACAAGTGATGCAATCATTAAGGTTAAAAAGGGAGAAATCACACTGCACTTTGATGGAGAAAAGGTGACCTTCAACATCTTCAAAAATATGAGATTTCCTGCTGAAGTCCATAACTGCTACATGGTAAGAAGTGTAGAAGTAGAAGAAGCAGTGACAGAAGAAATACTACAAGATGATCTCCTCAAGGAACTCTTATGCCAGACAGTAATGAGGAACAAGAAGGAGGGGATGAGTACATGACCACTTGCCTGAGTTACCTGAACCACTCTCCAAGTGGCACCCTAAACAACCACCCTTTGAACTGTTAGACCTGGCTAAGGAAGGAAGATGCCTCAAACCTTCAATTGAAGAACCACCTCATCTCGAACTTAATCCTCTGCCCTCACATTTGAAGTATGCCTATATTGGAGCAAGCAACACCTTACCAGTGATCATTTCTTCTATGCTTACAGGTACTGAAGAAGATAAATTGCTGAGAGTGCTGAGGTTGCACAAGGAAGCCATTGGTTGGCCAATTGCAGACATTAAGGGCATCAGTCCTTCCATATGTATGCACAAGATCCTACTTGAAGACGATGCCAAGCCAACCATTGAAGGACAAAGAAGGCTCAACCCAGTTATGAAGGAAGTGGTAAAAAAGGAGGTTATCAAGCTGCTGGACGCTGGAATCATCTTCCCCATATCTGATAGTAAGTGGGTGAGTCCAGTGCAGTGCGTGCCCAAGAAAGGAGGAATCACAGTGATAAAAAATGAACTCTAGGAGCTGATCCCTACAAGACTGAACAATTCATGGAGAGTGTGCATGGACTACAGGAAGCTTAATAAGGCCACCAAAAAGGACCACTTTCCCCTTTCCTTTATTGATCAAATGCTAGATAGATTGGTTGGATTTATATATTATTGTTTCCTTGATGGTTTCTCAGGTTACAACCAAATTGCCATAGACCCTGATGATCAAGAAAAGACGACGTTCACGTGCCCCTATGGCACATTTGCCTTCAAGAGAATGCCATTTGGACTGTGCAATGCACCGGCAACATTTCAAAGATGCATGATGGCCATTTTCTCTGATCTGGTAGAAGACATAATTGAGATCTTTATGGACGACTTCTTGGTTTTTGGTAAGTCATTTGATGCATGCCTGGACAACCTTGGACTGATACTGAAGAGATGCATAGAAGCCAACCTAGTCCTCAACTGGGAGAAATGCCATTTTATGGTGACTGAGGGGATTGTCTTAGGATATAAGATCTCACAGGAAGGAATTGAAGTGGACAAGGCAAAGATTGAAGTCATAGAAAGGCTCAGCCCACCAACTATAGTCAAGGGAGTAAGGAGTTTCTTAGGCAATGCCGGTTTTTATAGGAGGTTCATTAAAGATTTTTCAAAAATTTCTAAACCCTTGTGTAACTTGCTTGAAAAGGACATTGCTTTTATTTTTGATGAATCCTATTTAAATGCATTTACTGAAAAAAAAAAAAAAAAGAAACTCATCATTGCACCTGTGATCATCACACCTGATTGGTCACAACCTTTTGAACTAATATGTGATGCTAGTGATTTTGCAGTTGGTGTTTTACTTGGACAGAGAAGGAACAAGGTGCTGCATGTGGTTTACTATGCTAGTAAAACCCTTAACCCTGCACAAATCAACTACACCACTACAGAAAAGGAAATGCTAGCAATTGTGTTTGCATTTGACAAATTCAGGGCTTATTTGCTAGGAATGAAAGTCATAGTCTATACAGACCATGCTACCATCAGGTACTTGATCAATAAAAAAGAGTCTAAGCCTAGGTTGATTAGATGGGTGTTGTTGTTACAGGAATTCGATTTGGAGATAAGAGACAGAAAGGGTGCTGAGAATCAGGTAGCAGACCATCTGTTAAGACTAGAAGAGATTCCAGAAGACACAACTCCAATTTCAGAAAAGTTCCCTGATGAGTCACTCTGGCGAGTGACAGGCACACTCATGGGAGTAACAGGTAACAGGCCTTGGTTTGTAGATTTTGCTAACTTTGTTGCTGCTGGTATCATTCCTCCAGATTTCACCCCTCAACAACGCAAGAGATTCCTTCATGATGCTCAACTCTACCTATGGGACGAACCCTACCTATTCAAAAGATGTGCAGACTAGTTGATCAGAAGGTGTATTCCAGAATCTAAGTTCACAGAGGTGTTGCACAAATGCCACAGTTTTCCCTATGGTGGACATTTCAACGGTCAAAGAATGGCAATCAAGGTTCTGCAAGCTGGACTGTATTGGCCAACTCTGTTCAGAGATGCACGTGAATTTGTCAAAAGCTGTGATTGGTGCCAAAGGACAGGAAACATTTCCTGAAAGAATGAGATGCCATAGTAGAACATACTTGAAGTATAATTGTTTGATGTATGTGGGATAGATTTCATGGGTCCTTTCGTGTCATCCTTTGGGAACTCCTACATCCTACTGGCAGTGGACTACGTTTCAAGATGGATAGAAGCTGTAGCTGCAAGAAACAGTGATGCCAAGACCGTTCTCAGATTCCTAAGGAAAAATATTTTTGCCAGGTTTGGTACACCCAGGATGATACTCAGTGATGAAGGATCACACTTCTGTAACAAGTCATTTGCAGCCATGGTGAAGAAATATGGAATGGGGCATAGAATATCAATACCATACCATCCATAGTCAAACGGGCTAGCAGAAGTGTCAAACAGGGAAGTGAAAAGAATCCTGGAAAAGGTTGTCAACTCTACCAGAAAGAATTGGTCCTCAAAGTTAGATGAAGCTTTATGGGCACAGAACAGCATACAAGACCCCCATTGGTATGTCCCCGTTCAAACTGGTCTATGGGAAAGCATGCCACTTGCTAGTGGAGTTGGAGCATAAAGCTTACTGGGCTATCAAGGAACTGAATCTTGATCAAGAAGAAGCAAGGACCTTAGATTGATGCAATTGAACGAGCTGGAAGAATTCAGACTAGAAGCATATGAATCATCCAGACTTTATAAGGAAAAAACTAAGGCCTACCATGATCAGCACATTGTCAAAAAGGATCTGCAAGAAGGACAAGAAGTCCCACTGTTCAACTGTAGACTGAAATTCTTTCCAGGGAAGTTGAGGTCAAGATGGACCGGTCCCTATAGAATCAACAAGGTCCTAACTCAAGGAGCAGTGGAGATCATGAATCCACAGAATGGCAACACCTTTTTGGTCAATGGGCAGAGATTACAGCCATATCTTGGTTTGGAAAAAGGAAATAAGGGACAGGACAGTCATGTCCTTGCCCTCAAGGAGCCCAACTGAGCTTTTGTGAAAGTCTGGCATGAGACTTAAAACCAATGCCCTTTATGGGAGGCAACCACGTTTTGCTTTTGTGTGGCTAACGTTGTGCTTTTCTAATTTTGCAGGAACGGACAAAGTACCCACCACCCCAACAGATTTCAGAAAGTGTAACATAAAAGGCCTCAGGTAAACTCACTCCCAGGAGTGAAGAAGGTCACTCAGCCGAGTGAACCTATGGGAACGTAATTTTGTAAGTCTTTTAACCCTGACGTCATTCACACAAGTGGGACAATTCACTCGCCTGAGTAAGAACAACTGTACAACACTTTCTGCAAAACTTCACCTTTTTGAGCTGTATTTATGGCTTAAGTTTGGGGGGGAAATTTTTCCAGAAATTTTCAAATTTCAATTTTAACTGTGTCCGCCTTTTTGAGTCACTCGAGTCAGCCACGACTTCCCAAAAATTTTAACTGTTGAGCATTAATTTACAACTTCTTCGTCTTCTTCATCTTCTCCTTATTCCAGAATCACCTCTTCAAATACCACTTCCCTGTGTGAACATACTAACAATTTCTCTGAGTTTTCAGGCAACTAAGGCAAAATTCAGATTCAATAA
Organism: Oldenlandia corymbosa var. corymbosa; assembly: GCA_949775105.1. Lineage (NCBI taxonomy): Eukaryota > Viridiplantae > Streptophyta > Magnoliopsida > Gentianales > Rubiaceae > Oldenlandia > Oldenlandia corymbosa. Next base: position 8,914,998 of record OX459123.1, read on the forward strand.
AAAAAAAAACCTCTTTCAATTTGCCAATTCAATTCGTAGGGTTTGTACAAGATGCCGCCGGCAAGGAGAAAGGTTGCTGCCCGCAAAAATGATTCCAATACAAGAAGAAGGATATCCTCCACATCCTCGTCCTCTCCTGAAAGGCAAAGAGTGCCCACCCCACCACCATCCCCTGTCAGAGAACCCACTCTACCACCGCCTCCACAACCACCAAGGGCCCTGCAAGAACAAACCCTCAATGCCATCACAGACGAGTGGGAGCCCAGGCTATTCCCAAGAAAAAAGGCTTGGGACTTCTTTCTGAAACATATCAAGCGAAAAATCATCACAGAAAGGGGAATAGGTGAGGATAGTGAAGCGTTCGCATACATCAAACGCTACGGGTGGGAGGTGTTCTCTAGGCCCCTTATCCGGCCCTGGCTCCAGATCGTGCAGGAATTTTACGGCAATTTCTTCACCGCTCCTAGAGATGGAGTCTTTATCCGAGGAATCTCAGTCAATTGCAGCACCGAAGCCATCAGGGCCATCTGGAAGTTGCCAAGAGTCAGCACTGATTACAGGGAGACCCTTGCTGACTTGCATCCGAATCAGCCATTGGAGCAAGCAATTCTGTCCAGACTGGCAAAAGAAGGCACCGATTGGGAGAAGGACAATCAGGACAACCCCCTGGGATTTCATCTGCTGCAACCTGATGCCCACAACTTACACTGCCAAGGTCACCTATGAACAAGCCATGATATTGTATGCAATCGTCACAAACACGCCATTGGATGCGGCATCAGTAATCAGGGATCAACTCACCCGATGTATCACAGATCCCAAGGTGAAGAGCTGGTACTTCCCTGTGATGATTACAATGCTTTGCAGGAGGGCAGGAGTGACTTTCCTACACACAGACGTAGAGAGCAGCTTGCAGCAACCCTTGAGGATGCATAAGTTGACCAGAAACCCCAAGGTACCTCATCCTCAGGACAAGCAACATCCACTCCCACTCCGGCTGGACAGTTGAGGCAGAGGGATTTCAACAAGCAGACCAGGTTCATCCTGGATTATGTCCACCAATGCCAGATGAGGACTGAGAAATTCTTACAGGAGATGCACAAATGCATTGGATGCCCTGAAAATTGCCCACTGCCGCATGATCCACCAGCCCATCCACTCCATGGCATGCCTCAATGAACACTCAGGGAAGTGTTGTTCTAATGCCCCTAATCAGCAATTTACTTTTTCTGTTAAAAATGATGATTTTTTTTAATTTATGTGTTTTTCGTTGTTTTCTGTTTGATGTTTGTTACCGGGTTTGTTTTGTTAAGCATTGAGGGCAATGCTTAAAATAAGTTTGGGGGAGTAATGTAGTAGTTTGTGGTTAGGTCAATGTCAGGACAATTGTCATTTAGGTCCCTTAGGTTCATGTCTAGATCGAGTCTGTAAAATAGCTCTCAAAAATGAAGTAAAATGAAAATTTTGTAAGGAGCTGTCAACAGTCTAGGATGATAATGGTTTTGAAAAAAAAATGTGCTAAAACACTTTTGATGCCGAGTCTGATGCATGAAGGAAAGAATGGCTGACACTCACTCACACACATGAACAATGCCACTCGTGGAAGTACCTGCCTAGAACATAAATTCTAAAATTTGGCATGACTAATCCACTGTTGTGATCTGTGTCTAGTTCTGAGCCACAAGTAGATGAGAGATGCTGTAAATCTGAGACTTCCCTTGTGGTATCCATTCACAGCTTGTTTGTATCTAAATAAAAAATAAAAAAAAATTTAGGGAATGGATCAACTGAAACCTTAGGGGTAACAGCAAGGAATCACCACAAAAAGTTCCAAACTGTTGGAGTAATAAGGGTTGAGGTATAAGGCAGTGGAGAGATAAGGATGAATAACACCCCTGTAAGGTTGGTTCATCTACACCCGTTTCTAAAAAAAAAAAAAAAGAAGAGACAGAAAGGCTGTGAAGGAAGTCCATGACTGAAGCCTCGGTAGGTAAATCAAGTCAAGGTAGCTTGGGCAAAACCAGATCACAATATGACCACCACACGCTGAAACCGGTTAACTTAGAACGGATTGATAGGTTGGGCATAACTGACACTTGTGGTATGTATTCTAATTCCATGTGAAGGTTGGTTGTTTGACTCTGGATTGCAGAAAGATTTGATGTATTTAAGTGTATGTTTTCTTTACTTGAATATGAGACAATAGGTTGATAGCTCCTATCCAGTTTGTGTTATGGTTGTTTCTATATTCAGTGTCACATGCCTGAGTGGGAATCCTCACTCAGGGAAGTAATTCAGTCTTCAGTCATTTTGACAACGTTATTTTCCCTGTTTCTTATGTACAATTTTGTAAGTGCCAACAAGAGTTTAGTTGTTTTGCTTGAGGACAAGCAATTCTTCCAGTTTGGGGGAGTTGATAATGGATTATTTGTTATAGAAAAGCATCACAATTAACTCTGAATTTAGTAAGAAATTAGGGGTTTTTCCTAGTATTAGTGCATTCTACTTAACAAGTTTTCTTGTTTTTATTAGGTTAGGGCTTGATTGAACAATTGCTGAAAAATTAAGGCCAAAGGAACAAATTGTGGGCTGCTGATGCAATTTTTGCTGAGCTGGTCGAAAAAGTACCCCCCAAGACACAAAGCATCTTCCCATTAATGAGTTTGTCTCTCATTTGAATTCCAAGGGGCATGCTTGTCTCACAGCAGAAATTCCAGCCACCCCTGCTGATCAATGAGGTTGATGCTGCCACTACTGGAAGAAGAGAAGAAGACCAGTCAATTTTGGAATCTAGGCACAAGGCATAGGGAGGATTAAACAATTCACAAGCATGGGAGGCTCTCATGATTAAAGAACCGGCTGCAAGGCTCTATAAAAGGGGAACTTCACTCTCAGAAGAACTATCTCTCTCTCTCTCTGGTTACCCTTTCAATTGCCACACACACATAAAACTCTAGGAAGAAGGCAAGAAGGAAGAAGAAGCAACACCCACTCAGTAAGGAAGCCAAGTTGAAGAACAGCCATCACAGTTTCTGCTTCAGTTCCATGAGTGAACCCTTTTACTCTCAGAAGTGGCTCAGAACTGCACAAGCTTTTTTCTCGTCTCTTGACTGTTAGCTTGAACTTCGTTTTATTATGTATACTTCTATAATGTCTTTTGATGTAGTAGATGTAGCATTAATCTGCATGAGTAGCTAAGCAGCTTCCAGGGGTTATTCTCCTCAACCTATGTTGTAGTTGTGTAATGCACTGGTTCTGTCCCTTGTTTTGAAGTTGAAAGTTTTTCTACATTCATTTACTTGATCACTAAATTGAATGCATTCTAGAACTAAGGGAGATCTGGAAAGATAAACTTAGTTTGGATTGTTTCAACTTTAACTTATGACATAGAGGTAACAGTCTATGGTTTTAACTAAGATAGGAATATACTTAGTTAACATAAGCATTCATGAAAGCCTGATAACTTAATGACTTTGTAACTGGAATCAATCATTGGAAAATAGATTGTTAAGGTTGCAAAGATGACTCTAGGAAAAATAGGAACTGACTTAGAGTTATAAGTGAGCTGAATGAACAAGAACTCAACCATTACAGTGCTAATGAACAACTACAGCAGATAGGAAGAGAAGATGAACACCCCTGGTCTTCATTCCCCTGAATAACTGTTTCCATTCCCCTGAGTGACACCTTGTCTGACCGGTAGTCTTTTAACAACAAATTTGGTAATTAGTTGTCCTCGTGGGATCGACCTAGCTTCCATTATCTACAAAAATCAAAATCCAAGCTAGTAATATTTTTGGTGAACTCGGCACGCACCAAGTCACCAACGTAACCTTTCATGAAATCTTATCATGTTTCATATACTTTTAATTCATTGACACCCTTTAGTTGGTTCCAGATAGATTGAACCAAGTTTCGGTTGTAACTTTTCAGTTTTTGGTTTTATTTCAGAAACTAAAATCTAGCAATCCCCCACTTAGTTTGTGATATAAAACAGTCACAAGTATTGAGAATCATGCATAAGGAGTGGTGACTTTCGTCTTGAACCACACCATAGTAAAAAGTCAGGAATATAGCTAATTTGTTGGTGACTCTTAGCTTGAACTGACAATTAAACAATATTAGACTTGATTTTGCACACAAAACACTCACAGCATTCTTATAATTCACATTAGCACTATTACCGGCCATGTGGTCATCCTAATTTATTGGCCATGTACAAGAGATAACATCAAACTCTTGCTAGAAGCGTCACCACTTCTATGGTCAAATAAGTGAAAGTTGTTCAAATTCATTACTTAACCGTAATTGAATACTCATGAATAATTTCATTAAGAGATTGCTCTTAACCTGCTCACTTAAAAGTAACAAAGTGCACCAATACTTTGAATGGTGTACACACTAATTTTGGTGCTCACAATTACCAAACAATTTGTTTTTACCCTTTGAACATTTCAATCTAGTGGTCTACTAAAAGAAGGTTGGGTTTTCATTGTTTGTAATGTTAGATAAAAATTTTAATCCCATTCCGAATGTTGTCAAAATCACCAACTCTGCCGCAAGAAGTTTGGTCAATGGATCCATTAACTTATTATGTATTATCTGATATAATACCGACAACATTAACAATTAATATTTCATATAGAAATATCACATTGAATTAATATGTATAGATTTACAATTGCAAACTTTACGCAATACTCTAGACATAATAATTTCACTATCTAAAACCAAAGTCACAGGTGACATAGACCGAGGCGCTTTGGCTACTTCACCTCCTTGGTACTAAAGATAGTTTAACAAATTCAGTTTCATTTATATACATATTATATATATGTTGGGCAGAGTGATTATTGTCTATTTCACTTATCAACCGTTAATAGGTCATAATCACTAATGTTAGAATACCAACTTAAGAATAACATAAATCTAATCAATTATAATAAAATCATAAACCTTAGTCTTTCAAGGACACATTAGATTTTAGTGTTATATATGCAATGATCTATACTTAGGCACCTAGTTAATTAGTGAGTCACATATCACAAAAGTAATATCAAACACAACTCTAATGCACATACAAGACAACCAACATCACTATAAAATAGTAATTGGGTTGTCACATTTAACACCAAGATTAAATATAGAATAAGGAGAATATAGACTTTACTTAGGCACTTAGTGTATTTAGTGAATTACATATCACACAAGTAATATCAAACACAACTCTAATGCACATACAAGAAAACCAACATCACTATAAAATAGTAATTGAATTGTCACATTTAACACCAAGGTTAAATATAGAATCAGGAGTACAGACTTTGTTCACATTCACACATTGATGCTTTGTTGATAATTTATCAACATCATATGAATAAGGAAAGAAACCCCCCCCCCCCCAACTATTCCTTCAGTATAAGTACTAAGATATTATCTCTTTCACCAAGTTCATTTAATTTGAACTTGAAAAAAGAATTTTTCTTAATATCTACTGCACAATTTTTAAAATTAGTATGTGCATTAAGCATAAATATTTATACAAAAACAAACATCTATTACATACTCTTCACAGACTTTTGACATATGCAATTTATAACATAAATACACACTATGAGAGTAACTTAGATCAATCATCATGCAATTGTAGAAAATCAAATCAAGACTTCATTAGTACACACATCTTTTTATTACTTTATAGAACAAAGTATTATGAAGGTCCATATATACATTTCATATGCGTCACCACTAGGATAATATTTTCTATATTTAACAGGTGGATATGAAAAACTTAACTGCAAACTTCTAACTAGTAGGATAAAATATGCAAGTCCAAATAATCGAAACAATCATGACACTTCACGTCTAAATATACTATTGATGTATCTTACCATCAATAACATATTATTAATGAAATAACCATTTACAATGTACTGGCCTAGAACCTTTCAAGTTAAATCAATTTGGACACAAGCATCGTTAGACAATGTCAAATCCATTAACTTCTTTTTCCAAAATGCATCAGTCTAAAAATTCAAATTCATTGGTTTTAACTTACTCTACACAAAGCAATATAAAGTTTACTTAGTAAAGTATTTCTATTACTCTCACTAGGAAGTCTACTTAGAGGATACAACTTCCAAGAGAATATTACATGCTTTAGACTTTGCTTAAAACAGAAAGTCAACATCTCTCTTTGGTTCACTTATAGAACTATTTGCATTTTGAAAATTGAGAGATTCACTAGATAGTACATTAGTCACTTGCTTTAGAAACTTCAAAAATAAATTTTTAAACGAATATACATCCATTGATTATATCAATACCGTATAATAAATAATAAATAGTTTCGATATTTTAGTGTTCATATGACCACACACTTAAGTGTTTGTCCCAACTAGGAATGCAACAATGTGTAGTATCACTTTGAACTTTTATATTAAATAATACAACTTTCTTCCCTTCCATATTTCACATGGAGACACTTTAGTCTTTCGGGAGCTTAACTGTACACATGATAAGTATTTAATAATATGTATTCTATAAAACATTTGGCTACTTAAATTCACTAGCATAGCATTGCCATGACATGTAGAGTTTAATAGTTCCAGCAAAACTATTTGTTGTTTCTTAAATACTAGTTCATTTCACCTACTAGAGTAATTTTAGACTGGGGATTTACGTGCAAAATATATCAAATATTTTATCCACTATTTTTTACTAGATAAACATGTACATAAGTTTGAGCAATTATCTATGAAAATGGCAATATTTCTTGCATCCCTTAATTTAGAAATTATTTAGTTCACATACATCAATGTATTGTACCGGTAATAACTTCCAACTTTTATTAGAAAGTAATCTTGTAACTTTGTATGTGCTTATATTTCACATTTTTATTATTAAGATATTTGACACAAATTAATTTATACCTTACATAGAAATGCAATAGTTTAACAATAATTTATCATGCCACAAATAATAAAAATGGTCAAACATATGAATAGCAACATTATCAAATGCATTGATAATAAACATAACAATTGCAAGATTAACCACTCTTCACAAAGGAGTTTTACTATAAAAGTAATGGTTGGCTATCGACTAAAGATTACAACCTTAAACCGTCACTTTGATGACTAGGCATGACTTTAACTCGTGTCTTTTCACTTGGAACTAATGGACACATTCTTTTTATTTGAAACCAATGAACCCATACTTTCAATTGTGTCTTTCAACTCAGAGTCCACAGACAAACTTTGTTTGTCTCCTTTCACTTGAACTCACTATACACAGTACTAGATACGTGTCTCCTCAACTAAAAAACCAAAGACTCATAATTTTTTATAAAAAGCCATCGATTTTGGTTCACCAAAACCACACTTTCACATTATTGCATATAAAACTTTCACATGCATAAAATATTTAATTTCAATGTAGTATCAAATTTTCATAACCAAAATTTCCACAAATATTATTGGAATTTAGTTATGTTTTTCTGTCATCGACTTTTTTGTCAACTCTATTAGAATTGACGACTAATTCGAGGAGACTTAATAGCCCGACATTCTAATAGATGTCAACATTTCTGTTAACATTAATACGGTCGACGAACATGTCGATGGCCTCAAACAATGACACATAGCACGTTCCAACAACTGTCGACCGTTCTGTCGACTTATGTTTACCGACAACAAGGTCAACGTAGATTTACAGAAAAATTTCTAACATGCAATCAAATTACAGTATTGCTATAGTTATAGTTTTTTTCAACATAATTGGCTTTTAGAAATTCAGTTTAATATCTCTAACAAATAATTATTGTAGGATCTTTAAACACAACTTAATCTACATCATTTTTACAGCACTAGATTCAATTAATACAAAACTAAAAATATAAATCTACAAACATTGAAACTATTATATGGATTTGTCTATTCCGAATTTGGTAATTCAAGAGAAAAAATTTAATACAAAGAAACTTATCTGCTATATACTCATTGTAGTATACTCCAGATCTTTCAAGATCTGTCTTGAGAACTTGACTAAGGAACTAAACCATAGAGAAAACAACTTGAACATACCAAAAAATCTCCATGTTGTAAGATTACATCTTTATTACTTTTCACCATCTTTGATCTTTATCTCCTCAAATATTTGTATTAATTTCAACGCTATCATATCATCTTAAGATTGAAAGATATGAAGTATCTGTAGTTGGAGAAATCATACAAGAATATGACAAGAACAAGACAAAGTATAGATGAGTTTCTAAGAAGAGATATTCAAAGACAATATTGGGAGAAACACTACAGTGGTTGGATGTGTTTTAAGTTTTCTATCTCTGTCCTTAAGATAATATTTGCCTCCACTACTTTGTAAAACCGGGTTTGATTGGCAATTCGTCTCTAGGATATGAAGAAGCACAAGAATAAGCAACTTTTCAATTATTCCTTGTTCTTTAAGAATTTAGGAATGAACACTTTTCAAACCTGCACTACTACACCTATTTATAGGCAAACACTAGAAATTGAAATAATACGAATCAAGGCTTATAGCCCTTGAGTTCTAAGTCACCAACGTATACTTTCATGAAAACTTATCATGTTTCGTATTCTTTTACTTCCTTGACACTCTTTAGTTAGTTCCAGAAAGATTGAACCAAGTTTGAATTGCAACTTTTCAGTTTTTGGTTTTATTTCACAAACTAAAACCCAACAGACAGAAGATAGGAAAGTAGATTTGGCAATTCTAAAACATGATTCACAAACAAACATCCAATTCCAAGGCATTGAAGACAAGTACTTATGATCCTTAAAAAATGAATGGGATGCTCCTTTTGTGACTTTCTCGGAGGTCTGATCAGCCACATCAAATATGGAGATTATGCAAATTAGTGGTAGAGGTCAATACAAAATGTTTCGGCATTCGATTCCTAAGCGTGATCATTAGGTAAACTTCAAGCATAAGTAATATTTTTTTTATGTTACTAATATTCTGCATAAGTAATAATTTTTTATGTTACTAATATTCTTTTTTACAAGTTTTGGTTCCAGTCATTTTATATCCTTAATATTTTTCTCATTTATGAACTTTTTTTGCTTTAGTTAAGAACTAAACTAAAAAATATAAATTTGATTCACTTTTTCATGGATTTGATTGTTGTATATTCAGGATGTGTTCATTATGTCTACGAATAATGAACAAATTCTCTACTAGAGTTTTAAGCTTGACAATTGGATTTTGTAGCAAAGCACGTATTGTTCTGCTGTCTTTTTCAAACACAAACTTAGGTTATTCTTGACATTATACGTGGAGAAAATTGCATGAAAAATATTTTACAAGTTCTCCGTTGTAACTGGTGATGAGGCTGAATTAACATTTCATATTTTGATGGCTTTTATGTGGGCAAATTGACATTTGATATTTGATACAAAGGCCACGTCATTGATGACTGCTTTTACATGTTTAAATTACAATTGAAGAGTCTAAACCAGTTCATTTTCTGCCAAAACAAAAAAGGAGCAAAAGATGATATTACATGTGATGGGTGTTTCCTCCCCGACAATTGTAATAATTTGTAGATACGTAAACTTGCTGAAATGTATTGTTCTTGCTTGAAATTTTTTGAATAAGTGCGCTCTTAACTGGAAAAAAAAAAAGGAATGATAAAAAAATAGTAGAAAAAATGTAAGAATACATGTTTAACTTTTAAAATGTTTTCTTTACAAGTCTTATTGATATTAGAGAAGGCCGCTCTCAAAATGCAACTAGCCTTTGATTGCATACGACCCAGTGATTGTTTCATACTTAAATTTTGCCCAATATAGGTACAAGAATGGTAAATGATTTACCCTAAATTGTATAGTTGAATATATAATTATAGGCGAGATTATACGGTGATTAATTTTATAAATTTATTAATTTTGGCTATTATACTAACAGTTTTTAATCAATCTAACTTCTAATTAATCTATTTTTCTTTTGTTTCACATCAGTGGCCAAGTTGCAACAATAATGAAAAGGTATTGCTAAACACATACAACCCAGTGATTGTTTCATACTTAAATTTCGCCCGATATAGGTACAAGAATAGTAAATGATTTACCCTAAATTGTCTACATGGTTATAATTATAGGCAAGATTATACGGTGATTAATTTTATAGATTTATTAATTTTAGTTATATACTAACAGTTTTTAATCAATCTAACTTATAATTAATTTATTTTTCTTTTGTTTCACATCGGTGGGTGATGATGACTAAATTGTTACATAAAAGCATCACAATTAACTTTGTATTTGATGAACAATTCGGGGTATTTCCTAACATTGGTACAATTTACTTAACTCGTTCTCATGTTATTGTTAGGTAAGAACTGGATTGAATAATTACTGAAAATGGGAAGCCAAAGGAGCAATTTACGGGCTGCTGAGGCAAGGTTGCTGAGCTGGACGAAGAAGAAGGCCCTTAGACAAGAAGCATCTTGTCATTAATGACCTTGCCTCCTCCTAGAGGCATGCTTGTCCCCCAGCCGCAATCTCAGCCACCATTGCTGATCAATGAGAGTAAGACGGCCACTGCTGGAAGAGAGAAAAGGAACGGCCAAGTTGGATTGCAGGCTCAAGACATTGGGAGGATTAAACAACTCCAAGCATGGGAAGGCTCTCATGATGAAGACACCGGCTGCAAGGCCCTATAAAAGAGGGAACTGCACTCTCAAATGGGGGGATCGAAATCTCTGGTTACCCTTTCAATTGCTAAAAACACCCAGAAAATCTCCAGGTAGAAGGCAAGAAAGAAGAAGAAGCAGCAACAACTCAGTAAGGAAGCCAAGTTGAAGAGTAGCAACCCAGTTTCTTCTTCAGTGCCACGAGTGAACCCCTTCACTCCCAGGAGTGGCTCAGAAACTGCACAAGCTTTCTTCTTATCTCTTGACTGTTAGCTTGAACTTTGTTTATTATGCATACTTCTATGATGTCTTTCGATGTAGTAGATGTAGCATTAATCTGTATGAGTAGCTAAACAGTTCCCAGGGGTTATTCTCCTCAACTGATGTTGTAGGTATCAAGCACTGGTTTTGTTCCTTGTTTTATGGTTGAAAGTTTTTCTACATTCATTTACTTGATCACTAAATTTAATGCATGCTAGAACTAAGGGAGATCTGGAAGGATAAACTTGGTTTGGATTGTTTCAACTTTAATGACATAGAGGTAACAGTCTATGGTTTTAACTAAGATAGGAATATACTTAGTTAACATAAGCATTCGTGAAGGCCTAAGAACTTAATGACTTTGTAGCTGAATCAATCATTGAAAAATAGGTTGTTAAGGGTGCAAAGATGACTTTAGGAAAAATGGGAACTGACTTAGAGTTATAAGTGAGCTGAATGAACAAGAACTCAACCATTACAGTGCTAATAAAACAACTACAATAGTAGGAGAGGAGAAGAACACCCCTGGCCTCCATTCCCCTGAGTGACTGTTTTCATTCTCCTGAGTGACACCTTGCTTGACTGGCAGTTTTTCTTCACAACAATTTTGGTAATTAGCTATCCTCGTGGGATCGACCTAGCTTCCATTATCTACAAGAATCATAATCTAAGCTAGTAATATTTTTGATGAACTCGGCAAGCACCAGAAAGTGACGCCGTTGCCGGGGACGGCGTAAAACCTCCAAAAATTTGTTGCTTTTGTTTGTTTGTATATATATATAAAATTCTTCTCTGGTTACCTCACTAAGCTTCCAGTTTCTTTCTTTGGTGTATGACTAGAAGGCACCAACGAAGTGAACCTGTTTTTGACCCAAAAATTGAAGCTACCATTCGTAGAACCAGAGCAGCAAGAAGAAGGCAGAACCGGTTGCAACAGGACAACGAGGAAGGTTCATCTGAAATGGCAAACCAAGGTGGTAATCCGGAGAACAATAGGAACCCTGGTGGGGATCAACAAAATCGACCAGAAAGACTGCTTAGAGATTTCTTTATCCCACAGCAAGAAGAAGTCCAATCTCCTTTAGTGTTCCCTGATGTAGAAGCAACTAATTTTGAGCTCAAGCCACAGATGATCCAATGGACTCAATCAGCCTGCCCATTCCATGGATTACCTCATGAAGATCCTAATGATCACATCCGAAGTTTCCTGCGTCTATGCAGTACTTTTAAAATTCAAGGCTTATCTAATGATGACATTAGACTGAGACTATTCCCTTTTACCTTGCAGGATCACGCCCAAGCATGGTTCAACACATTACCCAACAACTCCATTTCCACTTGGGAAGAGTTAAGACAGTGTTTCCTGACAAAATTCTTTCCACCTGCAAAAGCCGCACAACTCAGAACAGCAATAATGAACTTTAAGCAGCAGGGAACAAAAACACTTTATGAAGCATGGGAAAGATTGAAAGAAATGGTCAGAAAATGCCCTCAGCATGGTTTGGAAGAGCATCTTCAACTGAGCATCTTCTACAATGGTCTGCTACCAACTACAAGAGACTCCCTTGATGTTGCGGCTGGTGGTGTATTCATGATGAAGCCGGTTGATGCAGCAAGGCAGTTGCTCGACAATATGACCACCAACCATTCAAGATGGCAATCTGATCCAAGGGCAAGTACAAAACAGCCAGGGATGATGGAACTTGATCCCAGTACACATCTACAAGCTCAAATGGCTGTTACGATGAACGAAATGACTAAACTCAGAAGTGAGCTGTCCAAATCCAAGGCAGAAGTATGTGTATTACGTGATGGATCCCACAGTTTGGATGACTGTCCTTCCAAAATGGAAGCTGTCCAGTTTGTCAGACAGGGCAATCCTGGGGGATTCAACAACTTCAACAATTGGAGAAATCAGCAACAGACCAACTGGAACAATGCACCACAACAAGGAAACTATCAAAGGCCTGCTCAACCCCCAGGATTTCACAGACAAGATGGTCAACTTCCCAACTATCAGAATCAGCAACGTTCTAACCAACAATACATACCAAGGGAAGATGAATGGATTTCTGTACAAAATGCAATCAAGAGTTTGGCGGTGTCTTGCAAAAGTTTGGAAAATTAGTTGGCCCAGAGATTGCAAAACAAAATGCTGAAAGACCATCTGGGAGCCTGCCCAGTGATACAATTGTGAACCCCAAGGGGAATGACCAAGAGCAAGCGAAGGCTGTCACTCTCCGAAGTGGAAAGCAACTCAATCAGCCAAGTGAAGAAGTCACTCCTGCGAGTGACCCTGCAGGTAAAAATGAAACTTCTTCTGAGCAATTATCTGATAATGATGACGTGGTTGAACAGGAGCAACCCGTTGAAAAACCTGGAATGGAGGAAATCCAATTCCCAGCACCAATTAAGGAACCACAACAGCCAGCTCCATATCTAGTAAGACAGAAGAAAGCAAAAATGGATGAAGGGCTCAACAGGTTTATCAGAATTTAGAAAGTATACATATTAATGTACCACTTCTTGATGCACTTAAACAAATGCCTAAATACTTCAAGTACTTGAAGGATTTGGTGGCAAATAAGCCACAAATGCATGACTCTGCTTTTGTCACTCTAAATGAAGAATGTAGTGCAGCTATCCTGAGAAAATTACCACCTAAGCTGAAAGATCCGGGTAGTTTCACTCTTCCTTGCACTGTAGGAATCAGAGAATTTTCAAAAGCATTACTAGATCTTGGTGCAAGCATAAATCTCATGCCATTGTCTGTATTTAAATCCCTTGATCTGGACAAATTTCTGGTACCTACTAACATGACCTTGCAGTTGGCAGACAGATCACTGACCTACCCAAAAGGAATCCTACATGATGTTCTTGTGAAAGTTGGTAACTTTGTTTACCCAGCAGATTTTGTGGTTTTGGACATGGAGGAAGACAGGGATGTACCCATCATCTTGGGGAGACCTTTTCTGACAACAAGTGATGCAATCATTAAAGTGAAAAAGGGAGAAATCACACTGCACTTTGATGGGGAGAAGGTTACCTTCAACATCTTCAAAAATATGAGATATCCCGCTGAAGTCCACGACTGCTACATGGTAAGAAATGTAGAAGCAGAGGAAGCAGTGACGGAAAAATTACTGCAAGACGATCTCCTCAAAGAACTTTTGTGCCCATACTATAATGAGGAATAGGAAGGAGGGGATGAGTACAGGGCCACTTGCCTGAGCTACCTGGACCACTCCCCCAAGTGGCATCCTAAACAGCAACCCTTTGAACTGATAAATCTGACCAAGGAAGGAAGATGCCTCAAACCTTCAATTGAAGAACCACCTCATCTCGAGCTTAATCCTTTGCCCTCACATTTGAAGTACGCCTATATTGGAGCAAGTAACACCTTACCTGTAATCATTTCTTCTATGCTTACAGTTACTGAAGAGGACAAATTGCTGAGAGTACTGAGATTGCATAAGGAAGCCATTGGGTGGTCAATTGCTGACATTAAGGGCATCAGCCCCTCCATATGCATGCACAAAATCCTGCTTGAAGATGACACCAAGCCAACTATTGAAGGACAAAGAAGACTCAACCCAGTCATGAAGGAAGTGGTGAAAAAAAGAGATTATCAAGCTGCTGGATGCAGGGATTATCTTCCCAATATCTGACAGCAAGTGGGTGAGTCCAGTGCAGTGCGTGCCTAAAAAGGGAGGAATCACAGTGGTAAAAAATGACCTCCAGGAGCTAATCCCTACAAGGCTGAACAATTCATGGAGAGTGTGCATGGACTATAGAAAGCTTAATAAAGCTACCAGAAAGGACCACTTTCCCCTTCCTTTTATTGATCAAATGTTGGATAAATTAGCTGGATTCATGTATTATTGTTTCCTTGATGGTTTCTCAGGTTACAACCAGATTGCCATAGACCCTGATGATCAAGAGAAAGACGACTTTCACCTGCCCTTATGGCACATTTGCTTTCAAGAGAATGCCATTTGGACTGTGCAATGCACCGGCAACTTTTCAAAGATGTATGATGGCCATTTTCTCTGATATGGTGGAAGACATAATTGAGATCTTTATGGACGATTTCTCGGTCTTTGGTAAGTCATTTGATGCATGTTTGGACAACCGCTGATACTGAAAAGATGTATAGAAGCGAACCTGGTTCTCAACTGGGAGAAATGCCATTTTATGGTAACTGAGGGAATTGTCTTGGGGCATAAGATCTCACAGGAAGGAATTGAAGTGGATAAGGCAAAGATTGAAGTCATTGAAAAGCTCAGCCCACCAACCACAGTCAGGGGAGTAAGAAGTTTCCTAGGCCATGCCGGTTTTTACAGGAGGTTCATTAAAGATTTTTCAAAAATTTCTAAACCTTTGTGCAATTTGCTTGAAAAGGACACTGCTTTTATTTTTGATGAGTCCTGTTTAAATGCATTCACTGAATTGAAAAACAAACTCATCACCGCACCTGTGATCATCACACCCGAGTGGTCACAACCTTTTGAACTAATGTGTGATGCAAGTGATTTTGCAGTTGGTGTTTTACTTAGACAAAGAAGGAACAAGGTGTTACATGTGGTTTACTATGCTAATAAAACCCTTAACTCTGCACAAGTCAACTACACCACTACAGAGAAGGAAATGCTGGCAATTGTATTTGCATTTGACAAATTCAAAGCTTATTTGCTAGGGATGAGAGTCATAGTCTATACCGACCATGCAGCCATCAGGTACTTGATCAACAAAAAAGAGTCTAAACCAAGGTTGATTAGATGGGTGTTGTTGTTGCAGGAATTCGATTTGGAGATAAGAGACAGAAAGGGTGCTGAGAATCAAGTAGCAAACCATCTGTCAAGGCTTGAAGAAATTCCAGAAGACCCAACTCCAATTTCAGAAAAATTCCCTGATGAGTCACTCTGGCGAGTGACAGGCACACTCATGGGAGTGACAGGTAACAGGCCTTGGTTTGCAGATTTTGTAACTTTGTTGTTGCTGGTGTTATCCCCCCAGATCTCACCCCTCAACAACGCAAGAGATTCTCGCATGATGCTCAACTCTACCTATGGGATGAACCCTACTTATTCAAAAGATGTGCAGACCAATTGATCAGAAGGTGCATTCCAGAATCTGAATTCACAGAGGTGTTGCACAAATGCCACAGTTCCCCTTATGGTGGACATTTCAACGGTCAAAGGACGGCAATCAAGGTTCTATAAGATGGACTGTACTGGCCAACCCTGTTCAGAGATGCAAGAGAATTTGTCAAAAGCTGTGACCGGTGCCAAAGGACAGGAAATATTTCCTGAAAAAATGAGATGCCACAGCAGAACGTGCTTGAAGTGGAACTGTTTGATGTGTGGGGGATAAACTTCATGGGTCCCTTCGTGTCATCCTTTGGGAACTCCTACATCCTGCTGGCAGTGGACTATGTTTCAAGATGGATAGAAGCTGTAGCTGCAAAGAACAATGATGCTAAAACTGTTCTCAGGTTTCTAAGAAAAAATATTTTCGCCAGGTTCGGTACACCCAGGATGATACTCAGTGATGAAGGATCACACTTCTGTAACAAGTCATTTGCAGCGATGGTAAAGAAATATGGAATCAGGCACAAAGTATCAACACCATACCATCCACAATCAAACGGGCTAGCAGAAGTGTCAAACAGGGAAGTGAAAAGAATCCTGGAAAAGGTTGTCAATCCTACCAGGAAGAACTGGTCCTCAAGGCTGGATGAAGTTTTATGGGCATATAGGACAGCATACAAGACTCCCATTGGTATGTCCCCGTTCAAACTGGTCTATGGAAAAGCATGCCACTTGCCAGTAGAGTTGGGACATAAGGCTTACTGGGCTATCAAGGAACTGAATCTTGATCCGGGCAAAAGCAAGGAATTGAGATTGGTTCAGTTGAATGAACTGGAAGAATTCAGACTAGTGGTATACGAATCGTCCAGAGTCTACAAAGAGAAAACTAAGGCTTACCATGATCAACACATTGTCAAGAAGAACTTCCAAGAAGGACAAGAAGTCCTGTTATACAATTCCAGGCTGAAATTCTTTCCAGGGAAGTTGAAGTCAAGATGGACTGGGCCTTACAAAATCAACAAGGTCCTCACTCAGGGAGCAGTGGAGATCATGAATCCACAAAGTGGCAACACATTTCTGGTTAATGGTCAGAGGCTTAAGCCATACCTTGGATGGATAGAAGGGAGTAAGGGACAGAACTATCAAGTTATGGTCCTGAAGGAACTTTACTGAAATTTATTTTGAAGTCTGGCATGAGACTTAAAACCAATGCGCTTTATGGGAGGCAACCCATACGTTTTGCTTTTATATGGATGACAATGTGTTACTCTAATTTTGCAGGATTGGACAAGGAAATTGCCACCCCAACAGATTTCAGAAGCTGTAACATAAAAGGCCTCAGGTAAACTCACTCCCAGGAGTGAAGAAGGTCACTCAGCTGAGTAAACCTACGGGAAAGAATCCTAAGAATTTTCTAACCCTGACGTCACTCACGCAAGTGGAACAATCCACTCGCCTGAGTAAGAACAACTGTACGACACTTTCTGCAAAAAGTCACCTTTTTGGGCTGTAATTATGGTTCAAGTTTGGGGGGAAACTTTTTCGGAAAAATTCAAATTTCAATTTTAACCACGTCCGCCTTTTTGAGTCACTTGAGTCAGCCACGATTTCCAAAAACTTTAACTGCTGTGCATTAACTCACAACTCCTTCATTGCTTCGTCTTCTCCATTTTCTTCTTATTTCCAGAACTACTTCTTCAACCACCACTTCCCTGTGTGAACATACTGACAATTTCTCTGAGTTTCCAGGCAACTAAGGCAATTTTCAGATTCAATCACAAAATCCCTCTTTCAATTTTGCCAACACAACTCTTAGGGTTTGTAACAGATGCCGCCGGCAAGGAGGAAGGCCGTTGCCCGCAAAAACGCCTCCAACACAAGGAGAAGGATATCATCCTCCTCATCCTCGCCCTCTCCTGAACGGCAAACAAAGCCCACTCCACCATCATCCCCTGCCAGAGAACCTACCCCACCGCCACCTCCACAACCACCAAGGGCATTGCAAGAACAAGCCCTTAATGCCATCACAGATGAATGGGAGCCCAGGTTGTTTCCAAGGAAGAAGGGTTGGGATTTCTTTTTGAAGCACATAAGGCGAAAATTCATTACAGAAAGGGGGATCGGTGAAGATGGCGCAGCTTTTGCCTACATCAAGCGCCATGGCTGGGAGACCTTCTCCAACCCGCCTGTCAAACCAAGAATCCAGATTGTGCAAGAATTTTATGGCAACTTCCACGCTGCCCCCAGAGATGGAGTATTCGTCAGAGGCATCAGCGTCAATTGCAACACAGAGGCCATCAGGGCCATCTGGAGGTTACCAAGAATAAGCACCGATTACAGAGAAACCCTGGCTGCCCTGCATCCAAACCAACCGCTGGAACAGGCCATCCTGTCCAGATTGGCAAAAGAGGGCACAAGCTGGGAGATGGATGACCAAGAAAACCCTTTGGGATTTCCAGCAAACGCGTTGCAGACGCCTGACTTAAATCTGTGGCACCATTTCATCTGCTGCAATCTGATGCCAACATCCTACACTGCTAAGGTCACCTATGAGATGGCTCTGCTGCTGTATGCCATTGTCACGGACACACCATTTGATGCAGCCTCAGTCATCCGAGAGCAACTCACCCGATGCATCACTGATCCAAAGGTGAAGAGCTGGTATTTCCCGATTATGGTCACCATGTCTTGTGCAAAAGGCGGGGTGACCTTCCTGCACACGGACGCAGAGAGCAACTTGCAGCAACCATTGAGGATGCATAAGTTGGACCAGAAACCCCCAGGTGCCTCCTCCGCAGGACAAACAACATCCACTCCCACTCCAACTGGACAATTGAGGCAGAGGGATTTCAACAAGCAGACCAGGTTCATCCTGGATTACGTCCACCAATGCCAGATGAGGACGGAGAAATTCCCTGCAGGAAATGCACAAGTGCATTGGATGCCCTGAAAACTGCCCAATGCCGTATGATCCACCAGTTCACCCACTCCACGGCATGCCTCAATGAACACTCAGGGAAGTGATGTTCTGCTTCCCTTAATCATCAATTTGTTTGTTTCTTGTTAATGTTTAATGTGTTGTTTCTGTATTTTTCTTTGTTTTTTGTTTAATGTATGTTGCCGGGTTGGTGTTATTAAGCATTGAGGGCAATGCTTAGGATAAGTTTGGGGGAGTAATGTAGTAGTTAGTTGTGTTTAGGTCAATGTCAGGACAGCTGTCATTTAGGTCCATTAGGATCATGTCTAGATTGACTCTGTAAAATATCTCTCAAAAATGAAAATCTTCTAAGGAGCTGTCAACAGTCTAGGATGATAATGGTTTTGAAAAACAATTTTGTTAAACCACTTTTTGATACTGAATCTGATGCATGAAAGAAGAATGGCTGACACTCACTCACACACATGAACAATGCCACTCGTGGAAGTGACTGCCTAGAACATAAATCTTAAAATTTGGCATGACTAATCCACTGTTGTGAGCTGTGTCTAGTTCTGAGCTACAATTAGATGAGAAATGCCGTAAATCTGAGACTTCCTTTGTGGTACCCATTCACAGCCTGCTTGCTCATTTAAAAAAAAAAAATTTAGGGAATGGATCAACTGAAACCTTAGGGGTAACAGCAAGGAACCACCACAAAAAGTTCCAAACTGTTGGAGTAATAAGGGTTGAGGTATAAGGCAGTGGAGAGATAAGGTTGACTAACACCCCTGTAGGTTGGTCCATTTACATCCCATTCAAAAAAATAATAATAATAGATAAATAAATAAAGCATAAAGGCTGTGCAGGAACTCCAGGATTGAAGTCTCAGTAGGTAAATCGAGTCAAGAAACTTGGGCAAGACCAGATCACAAGAATGACCACCAAAAGTTTAACCGGTTAACTTAGAATGGATTGGTAGGTTTGGCATGAACGAACACTTGTGGTATAAGCATTCTAATTTCCTGTGAAGGTTGGTTGTTTGACTCTGGATTGCAGAAAGATTTGGTATCCTTAAATGAATGTTTTCTTCACTTGAATCTGAGACAGAAAGTTGACAGCACCAATCTAGTTGTGTTTAAGGTTGTTTGCTTTGTTTAGTATCACTTGCCTGAGTGGGAATCCTCACTCAGGGAAGTAAGTCAATCTTCAGTCATTTTGACAATGTTGTCTCCCCTGTTTGTTATGAGAAATTCTGAAAGTGCCAACAAGAGTTTAGTGTTTTGCTTGAGGACAAGCAATTCTTCCAGTTTGGGGGAGTTGATGATGACTAAATTGTTACATAAAAGCATCACAATTAACTTTGTATTTGATGAACAATTGGGGGTATTTCCTAACATTGGTACAATTTACTTAACTCGTTCTCATGTTATTGTTAGGTAAGGACTGGATTGAATAATTGCTGAAAATTAGAAGCCAAAGGAGCAATTTACGGGCTGCTGAGGCAAGGTTGCTGAGCTGGACGAAGAAGAAGGCCCTTAGACAAGAAGCATCTTGTCATTAATGACCTTGCCTCCTCCTAGAGGCATGCTTGTCCCCCAGCCGCAATCTCAGCCACCACTGCTGATCAATGAGAGCAAGACGGCCACTGCTGGAAGAGAGAAAAGGAACGGCCAAGTTGGATTGCAGGCTCAAGACATTGGGAGGATTAAACAACTCCAAGCATGGGAAGGTTCTCATGATGAAGACACCGGCTGCAAGGCCCTATAAAAGAGGGAACTGCACTCTCAAATGGGGGGATCGAAATCTCAGGTTACCCTTTCAATTGATAAAAACACCCAGAAAATCTCCAGGTAGAAGGCAAGAAAGAAGAAGAAGCAGCAACAACTCAGTAAGGAAGCTAAGTTGAAGAGTAGCAACCCAGTTTCTTCTTCAGTGTCACGAGTGAACCCCTTCACTCCCAGGAGTGGCTCAGAAACTGCACAAGCTTTCTTCTTATCTCTTGACTGTTAGCTTGAACTTTGTTTATTATGCATACTTCTATGATGTCTTTTGATGTAGTAGATGTAGCATTAATCTGTATGAGTAGCTAAACATTTCGCAGGGGTTATTCTCCTCAACTGATGTTGTAGTTGTCAAGCACTGGTTTTGTTCCTTGTTTTATGGTTGAAAGTTTTTCTACATTCATTTACTTGATCACTAAATTGAATGCATGCTAGAACTAAGGGAGATCTGGAAGGATAAACTTGGTTTGGATTGTTTCAACTTTAACTTATGACATAGAGGTAACAGTATATGGTTTTAACTAAGATAGGAATATACTTAGTTAACATAAGCATTCGTGAAGGCCTAAGAACTTAATGACTTTGTAGCTGAATCAATCATTGGAAAATAGGTTGTTAAGGGTGCAAAGATGACTCTAGGAAAAATGGGAACTGACTTAGAGTTATAAGGGAGCTGAATGAATAAGAACTCAACCATTACAGTGCTAATAAAACAACTACAACAGTAGGAGAGGGGAAGAACACCCCTGGCCTCCATTCCCCTGAGTGACTGTTTTCATTCTCCTGAGTAACACCTTGCTTGACTGGTAGTTTTTCTTCACAACAATTTTGGTAATTAGCTGTCCTCGTGGGATTGACCTAGCTTCCATTATCTACAAGAATCATAATCTAAGCTAGTAATATTTTTGGTGAACTCGGCAAGCACCAGTGGGCAAGGTTGCGACAATAATGAAAAGGTACTGCTAAACGCAGCTTGATTTTACTTCATGCAGCTTGCACAATAGACTAAAATACTCCTAAATTCAAATTAAATTGCTCGAAGATAAGTCAAGTTGCGCTTAACAATATTTGCTAAATGTAGCTTGAAAGTACTTCCACCAAACTAGGTAAATTTTACATTTTTCTTTGAAGAAACTCCGAGGATTAAGCTCCAAAGGGTTGTGATCATCACTAAAAAAATTTTAATTTTTTTAAATGCAATTTTCAGTATTTAATTAGGTTTAGATTGAGTAATTATTCTCTTATTTATTATTTCTGTACCACTTTAGTAGTCCAATTTTAAAAATTAAATTCCATCAATTGAATGGAAATTAAATTACTTATTGTCATGATTTACTTAGAATTCCTATTTTTTAGTGTTAATTCCTATTTTGCCAATAAATTTGGATGAAAATGGATCAAAGTAGGGGGTCAGAAGTGGAGTTGGGAAAGGGAGAGAAAAAGAAGAAAGGGAAAAAGGGGGAGAGTTTAGAGTTCAGGGGTAAAAGTGTCAAATTAACATGTTGCGTGAAGTAATTTCAAGCAGCGTTTAGCAATTCACCAATGGAAAGTATATCATTCTCCAAGCTTTTTTAAACACTAAAGGAATAGAACTACAAAACAAGGGAGATTTCGGACATGTTTTTCAGAATCTAAGAGAGGCAGAGGATGATACAAAGAAAGGAACAAAAGTTTGATGATGTGGCTGATCCTACTGATGAGATTTCCTTGAATGAAGCACAAGCTGTGCTTTTTCCAAAGGCTATGGGAACGTGAGGATTTTTTGCAACAAAAATCTAAATTAAAATGGTTGAGGGAAGGGCATGCAAACACAAAGTTCTAACATGCTTCTTTGGTTGAAAAAAGAGTTAATCTTGGTGTATAAAAAATTAAAGGACAAAGTGGTATATGGTTAACCACTTTAGGAGGAAATTTTGCCAGCCCTAAAATTAACCAATAGTGGCAAAATTGAAAAGAAGGCAGTAAGCTTTTATCAAATGCAATTTTCTAAAGAAGATGCGGAAGATCATAACGAGGCTTGTGACAGATTGCTACATTGTGTACCTTATATCTTAACACATGAAAATAATGAAGCATTAATTTAGCCCATATTGATGGAAGAGATTAAGAGAGTAGTTTTTAGCTTAGATTCAAGTAGTGCACTGGGAATTAGTGGCTTTGGTGGTAATTTTACTGGAATTGTTGGGACATCATATGTGAAGACTTGTTGTTAGTGTGAGGACTGCCAATTTTGCCTCTCCTCTAACAGGAAACAAATGTATCATTAACATACAAAACGCTACAAGAAGAAAAAAATGCTAGAATGATTAATTATTTGGGAGTACTTAGAGTTAATCCTTTAAAAAAAACAAAAAAAAAAGAAGAAGAAGAAACTAAAATAAAACAAATAAATAATACAAGAAAATTAGAGACCACAAAATAGGCCACGTTACTTCCATACTAGTTCACAAATTTTCAGCCCCAAACCCATTTCACAAATAGTCAGTCGACTTAACACTAGAGAGAAACAAGTCAATTAATTTTAGTCCATTCCTCCACTTTCCATTATCCAAAAAAAAAGAGAGAGAATGATAATAATTAAACGTTAGAGAATGTGGAATAAAAGAAAAGGAAGTGGACAAAGTCTGCACTTCTCCAGAACAAAAAAATCCCTTCATCCTCATCTGTCTCTCGTGCATATCACCACCATCTCACCTTCCTGCCACCCCCTGTTTTTACCCTCATCACCATTCCTTCCAAAACTGAAAATTTAACTAAAGAAAAAAAAAAGGAAAAAAGAAAAGATATTATGGTGCAAGCTACGGATGAAGTAAAGAAAGAGATGAAAGATTTAAGGAATGAAAAGAAAGGGAAGTCCGCGGGCGAGGAAGGAAGAGAAGAGGGAAATGGAAAGTAAGCTGAATTGTTGATTTGGGAAGAAGGGAAAGAGAAGAAGAGAAAAGAGGTCGAGGTAACTAGGAAGTCAATTGTTGATTCCATAAAACTTAGAATCTTAATTTTCTTGTTTTTACTTGGCTTCTTCATCACTTTACTTACCAAATCTTTGGAGGATTACTTTTTATTCTCCTTATGTTGGCTTGTGTGATTGAAGCCGAGTCAATTCATGATAAGGGATTCATTTTTCCAATTTTTCTCATCTTGATTTGTCACTGTTGCTATGATTTTTGTCGACTCATCTAACTTGGAGTCATAGTTTCCCCAATTCTCTTTGGATTCTTGATCGGCCTTACTTCCTAGCAGCTAGGAGCTCAGGCTTGTTGTTTAGAGATTGTCCTTTTAATATGCCAGTCTTCATTTTTGTGGCGAAGTTATGAGTTAAACCCAATTTTTGATTCTGGGGGTGAGTTGCTAGTAATCAAGCCTAGAATAGCTTGTGTTGTGAACTTAAACTTTAGTGTTTAATTAAACGGACCTGATCAATTAACTCCCTTACCGTTAACTAACAAGAAATAAGGGGTTTTCTATTTGGCGGTTGGGCCATATGAAGTGGGATGTTTTAATAATCATAATACACAGGAGGAAGTAGTATGGAGCTTAGTTAGCCTGGGATTTATATCTCAACTATTTCAGGAAATACAGAGACAATACAATATAGGATGAACCGGTATTAGGTTTTAGAAGTTGATAATGGGTTGCTCATAAAATAATGGACGAGGTTAAGCTTAACTTGCAGTTTAGATATTAAATACGAATCTAAATTACTTTTGCAAAAAAAAGTTATTTAACTCAGGGAGTCCTCGGCCGTGAGTTAATTACGGGATTTATTGCAGGGTTTCCTAGGCCATGATTGCTTAATGATCTTGATGTTTATCTTGGGGTTAAGGTGAGTAATCTCACTGTGTTAATAACTGCATGTAAATTGGTTAGAATAATAACACAGAGATGCATGCCTACTGTCTTTTTATTGATATTTATTTGAAAAAGTTGCATGTTCTGTCCGTCCCACATGTGTACTTTATCGCAGCGGGTTTGTGGTTACTATCTGTGTGAACTGGTGCTGCTTAAATGCTTCTTTGTTTTTAGAATGTTAATGTGACTATGTTGAATTGACTAGAGTGGTATGTGTCTGTTTAAGGGCCATGTGTACTTTATCGCATGTCCTTTGATCTTTGAATGTTCTATATGCTGATCGTGTCCTGATTGAAACTTGTGCATGTTCGTTAGTGGATCCACGAACCTATTGGGAAGTCAACACTGGTTGAGTCAGCGACGGGTTTGATCACCCGCTAGACAACCCAAGAGGGCGTTATCGGTATAATCTCGAGATATACCCCCCTATCGTTATCGTTCCGGGCGATGGCTGTCGATGCATACTTTCGTTCTTTATCGTGATCTCGTTACAAGTTTGATATGAATTAGAAGTTCATTCCATAACCCATATAGGCAGGATCAGACTTCTAACTACTCTCACCACCCATATCCACCACTAAAGTGCTACCATGATTTTATGTGCTTGGCTAGTGGTAGCCACTCTTTATCCTTTGAATGATAATATCTTCCGGTGAACTAGTCATAGTAACTTTCCTTTATATTATGTGACTTTCTATCATTACTTATTTGACTATGTGGTCGCCTAGATTAACACTTGGCTTGTGAGACCTCATTGAGCATACGCTCACCAAACGTATACTTTTTTATATACTTCAGGAGTAGAAATGTTGGATCACCTTGTTGACACGCTTTAGAAAGCCTAGCATTCATGAAGATGATCGGGTTTAGTTGTATTTTAGTTCTACAGGCTTTTGTTAGTTACAAAATGGAGAACGTTGTTCTTCAATATGTTGTAAAATATACATGTAATAAATCATATACAAAATATCAATTATAACTTTTGACTTGGCAAGCTCTTAAGTTATTGCTCCTGGTTACCTATGGACTATTTTACCGAGACCTAGCGAGAGCTAGGCGGGCGTTTCGACTATGACTCCTTCTTATAAGGAGGGGGGGTCTAGTTGGGGCGTATCAGAGCATAGAAACCCCCCACTCTTATAAAAGGTATAAATTTAACAAACATTCTAGGTTACAACTAACCAAATTATATTGATACCTTTTAGATTTACAAGTTAGGATTTCTGGAGACTAGTTGTAGACGTGAAGTGATCAACAGTCATAGTAATATATTAACAAATAATAAATTTTATTTCTAAGGTTACATTCGTTATGCTCAAATTCAGAATTACATGCTATTCCTTTAGGGTGCGCAACCTAAGGGTAAATATGTGCAAGTCTTTATGTTGAGCTAAATGGATGTCACAAAAAACATAGAAATAATGAGTATGTTAAACCTTAATTAGAAATGGAGAACATTAGTAATTGTGAAACCATAGGTATCGATCAAAATTCTTGAAAAACATTCAACATGATTTTTTAGCCCATATCTTAGAATTTATTGATGAAATTGTAGCTTCTGATTGTAGTAATATAAAACTTGACTCTTTCATTTTTAAGAGCAAGTTGCAAACAATGTCCCTCATCTCTTCCAAAATTAAGTTGTTGCTCTGAAGATTGATACGTGCTGAAACGAACTACTGAAAATCACATGAGTCTGTATTGTTGGTGCTAGATTCCATTTGACATTATTATTTCACCTCTCAACATGAGCCATTCTTGGATTGGGCTATCTGCTTCTTTCAAATCATATTTCTTATGCTCATTCATTGTGAAGTATGTTCCAGCATGGTGTTCTTTATAATGAGCTTATCTGTTTTAAAATGCATGACCCCATCTCCTTTATCCAAGTTTTTCCATTGGGATCCTTAAACTCATATACCTTTCCATCTTATATATCCAAAATCTTTTCTTATTGATTACCTTTTCTGTTGTTCAGAAACTATTCCTATCTCTGTTTTCTGTCATAGTTCCTCTGTGAAATAGATTCAGTCAAAATTTATTTTGTTGGTTCATTGGCCACTGCAGTTGCAAGAAGAATAAATTTATCATTCTCATTTACCAATTCTTCAGTTTGTTTCTTCAATCATTGGCCAGACATTTTGTTCTTTTTATTTTAGTTCTCTTTTATTGATTAATTAATACTTTTATACATGTGTCTCTTATCCAATTTCTGCTAGCCATCCTGAAAATTATTTGTAGGGTTTCCAAATTTCTTCTGTGCTCTTAACTTGAGTTTCCAGCTCACCTATTTATGAATAAAGTTATTGATTATAAGTTATAACAATGTTGCTGCTTGATTCTTCTCATATAAACACTCTTCCTGTAGTTGAGTTATCCCGCAGTGGACCTCATATTTATCCTTCCCCACTATTCCATAGTTGTTAGTATGGTATGGTTGTACAATTGAAGTTTAGAATCACACTTCTTGACACCCCTAGCCCATTGAACTTATTTGTCAATTCCTTCCAATAAGCATTTCAAATTGTTCGCATCATTCGAGTCTGTCGTAGCACTTTCGAATCCATTTGTTCCTTGTTATTCATTTTTGTTTCCTCAGCTTGAGCTCTTGGCTCACTTTTATGGGCTTCGTTTGTGGTTAGGCAAAGTGGATGTTGTCTCCCTCTTCTATTCAATTCCCTCTAAGACCACTGGTATCAAGAACAAGTTCGGAGTTTGCAATCCTCCCTATCAGCTATTTCAAATTTTTTTTCTTTTTTCGTTTTCTTGATGTGATCAGATAATGTTTACCTCTCTTATTCTTGTCTCTATTTCTGTTGCTCTAACCCTTTCCAACTTCCACAACGAATTGATACTGTGTGAAAGCCTCTTATCTTATGCTCTCTTCACATAATCTACCCGACAACCCCAACCTAAATAATACTTTTATTCTTTTATCTACTTAACTCCTTGATGCTGTAAGATTATGCTTACATCTTTTGTTTCCTTCTTTATCTCTGCTGTCTGATCCTTTATTGCTTAATTTGTTGACATTTTCAATAAAGCTTTGGTTTGCATATGGAAGTGCCTCAGTCTAACCCTCTCACAGCTCATCAGGCCTCAACTAGAACATTTGTCCTTATTTTGACATTAGGCATCATTGGAGCATACTTTCTGCCATTATCCACAATTTTGAGCTGAGAGATAGCATCTTTTAATTTATACGTTCCTCAAGTATCATTTCACGATCTCTCTCATTTTTGGTAAATTTATCTTCCCACACCTTGACTTACATCCATCACCCTATCTTTGCCTCTGCAAAACGATATGTTGCTTAGGTCCAGCTCGTTAAGAAGCTGAAAGATCCTGTTAAGCTAGATAATTCCCACTTTAAGACTGCAGAATAAATATATGTCGTACTCCGGAATGAAGTCGAGAGGTGTTCATCATTTTAGCATTGAGCACCGCCAAACTTTCATGCCGAACGAGGTGCAGTGGCACTTGCAACTCAGCTGGGTTAAGTTGGTGTGGTTGAAACGTCTTAGTGAGAAAGAAGGAAGAAGCGACTAAACTGAATGGCAGCTCGTCAGCTGAACTGGCAAGAAAAGTGATAAGTCAATCTAGATGGAGAGGTTTAATAGGAACCAATATTAAGAAAAAATTGAAGCAGCCACTGGTATAATAAGGGCTATTGTTTTAGGAAGGAAAAGCATGGAGTAGTGCAGGAAACCTGAGCATTGTTTCTCTGGGTAACCTTCAAAGTTTACAAAAGAGGATTGACATTAGCGCTATCGGATCAAGACCAGATCACAGTACTGTTATTTTAAGAATAGACGTCGATTGTAGGTAGATGTCCTTATGTATAGAATCCATATATAACAACAACTAAACAAAAATTTGAATAGAATCCATTGAAAAACAAAAGACAAAAAGAGAATCAAAATCAACCAAACAGAAGTTTGTTTATTATTGTCCATGTTTCCATATGCTACTGAAATCTTCTTTTTGATCTTGTCTATGTTTTGTTAAACCACGATTAGGTTTAGCCATATATAACCAAGAGAAACAGTTTATTAACGTTGGGAAAAAAAATATTAATCAAGATTTCTTATGGGGCTTAGATGACAAACTTTCCTGTTCAATAGCATTTTTTTTAAAGTTTCAAGCCAGTAACTTCTTGAATCATTATCTTCACATTTCTACACTTATTAGACTGAAAATGATTTTGATTTTTAACATACTTCTACTGCCTTCTAGGATATTATCTTTTGATCTTGCCCTCTTATGAAATTACGGTTACTAGTCCATCACTGCTAGTAGAATCAGCATCTTTGTGATATGTTTATTTATTATAAAAAGAAAGAGAAAATACTTCTGAGCTTGATTAAGTTTCTTAGTTACTCTGTTTTCCCGTAATCCCCAGGTATGGTTGCTCTTACCTGATTGTACGTCCATCTAGTTTTGACACACATTAGTATCAATTTCATATAAACTTTCTGTTTCATTACTCTCTTAATAGTTTCAGTAGTCCCAAATTTATAAGTTTAAAGTAACAACGTTGTACAAAACATGAGACTTAAGATTTACCTGGCTGAGTAGGACTTAATCTTGTGATGGCAATGTTGAACACTGAGAAGGAAGAAATACTTACTATAGAGGCATTACCTATAAAAAAAAAATGGGAACCAGTGCAATTAATAATACTGTTGAATTGCGAGGATGCAATTCGCTCTAAGAGGGTGATGATGTGAGGACCGCAAATTTTGCTGCTCCTCTAACAGGAAACAAATGTATCACTAAAGTACAAAATGCTACAAGAAGAAAAAAATGCTAGAATGATTCATTATTTGAGAGTACTTAGAGTTAATCCTTTCCAAAAAAAAAAAGAAGAAGAAGAAACTAAAATAAAACAAATAAATAATAGAAGAAAATTCGAGACCACAAAATAGGTCACGTTACTTCCATACTAGTTCGCAAATTTTCAGTCCCAAACCCATTTCACAAATAGTCAGTCGACTTAACACTAGAGAGAAACAAGTCAATTAGTTTTAGTCCATTCCTCCGCTTTCCATTACCCAAAAAAAAAGAGAGAATAATAATAATTAAACGTAAGAGAATGTGGAATAAAAGAAGTTATTTAACTTGCAGTTTAGATATTAAATACGAATCTAAATTACGTTTGCAAAAGAAGTTATTTAACTCAGGAAGTCCTCGACCGTGAGTTAATTATGGGATTTATTGCAGGGTTTTCTAGGCCATGATTGCTTAATGATCCTGATGTTTGTCTTGGGGTTAAGGTGAGTAATCTCACTGTGTTAATAACTGCACGTAAATTGGTTAGAATAATAACACAGAGATGCATGACTACTGTCTTTTTATTGATATTTATTTGAAAAGGTTGCATGTTCTGTCCGTCCCGCATGTGTACTTTATCGCAGCGGGTTTGTGGTTACTATCTGTGTGAACTGGTGCTGCTTAAATGCTTCTTTGTTTTTAGAATGTTAATGTGACTATGTTGAATTGACTAGAGTGATCTGTGTCTGTTTAAGGGCCATGTGTACTTTATCGCATGTCCTTTGATCTTTGAATGTTCTATATGCGGATCATGTCCTGCTTGAAACTTGTACATGTTCGTTAGTGGATCCACGAACCTATTGGGAAGTCAACACAGGTTGAGTCAGCGACGGGTTTGGTCACCCGGCTAGACAACCCAAGAGGGCGTTATCGGTATAATCTCGAGATATACCCCCTATCGTTATCGTTCCAAGCGATGGCTGTCGATGCATACTTTCATTCTTTATCGTGATCTCGTTACAAGTTTGAGATGAATTAGGAGTTCATTCCATAAGCCATATAGGCAGGATCAGACTTCTAACTACTCTCACCCATATCCACCACTAAAGAGCTACTATGCTTTTATGTGCTTGGCTAGTGGTAGCCACTCTTTATCCTTTGAATTATAATATCTTTAGGTGAACTAGTCATAGTAACTTTACTTTATATTATATGACTTTCTATGATTACTTGTTTGACTATGTGGTCGCCTAGATTAACACTTGGCCGGTGAGACCTCATTGAGCTTACGCTCACCAAACGTATACTTTTTTATATACTCCCGGAGTAGAAATGCTGGATCACCTTGTTGACACGCTTCAGAAAGCCTAGCATTCATGAAGATGATCGAGTTTAGTTGTATTTTAGTTCTACATACTTTGTTAGTTACAAAATGGAGAACGTTGTTCCTCAATATGTTGTAAAATATACATGTAATAAATCATATACAAAATATCAATTATAACTTTTGACTTGGCAAGCTCTTAAGTTATTGCTCATGATTACCTATGGACTGTTTTACCGAGACCTAGTGAGAGCTAGGCGGGCGTTTTGACTATGACTCCTTCTTATAAGGAGGGGGGTGTAGTTGGGGTGTTACAGTTAGCATGTATAGATTTCATGGCCTTCGTCCCTCTCCCTTGTGTGATTTTTGACCAATAAGCCTTTGTAATTTTGTATACAAAATTTTTACAAAGGTTTTAATAGAAAGGTTGAAGGTGGTGCTGCCAAGACTAAGATACGAGGAGCAATTAGGCATGGATATCATTGACAATGTTCTCTTATCACAATATCTTTGCCAATTTTTTGGATAAGAACACAAGGCAATGGTAATCCAATTCTCAAGATTGACATTATGAAGGCTTTGGATCGCGTCTCTTGGAGTCTTTTACAGAAAGTCATAGAGAAATTTAGATTTTGTGAGAGATTTATTTCTTTCATTATGAATAATCTCCAGGATATCGGGTTTGCAATACTTATCAATGTGTCCTGGGGCAGTCCTTGACTCACTAGGAAGCCTGTGTGGCAAGCAACATGTTAGATGCTGCTTCTACCAAGACTCACTCGTGAACTGCAATAAGTAGATGACAAGGGTTGTATGTCTACCTTTAGAGGGACAAAGAGTACAAGACAACTCTACTACTGTTCAAGTATAAAAGCTCAGGAAACTTGTAATCAAAAGTTTGTCATTAACGAAAGTGGTAAAGTTACAATGATGGCAATGTGCACTAGGAAAGGGGAAAACCCGTTTACTTGCTTAGATTCTAGTTTGCTACTCTCTCCTAATAATGTCTTAGAAGCAAAATCCTAAGTGATAGGAAGAGGAAAAAGTTTCCCTCAGAAGAGCCACTCAAAGACCACAGTGGTGTTTTGAGTTGTCGTTTGCACATCAAAGACAACTACACACTACTACTACTATTTACAAAGGACGATAAAGGCATATCTATTACAAGGAGTTTTGCACAAGGTCTTCATCATCGGTGGGTGTTAAAAGTATAAAAAAGTTAATGGTCAACATGTAAAAAACCTATCTTTGTTATAAGATAAAATAACGATCCATATATAAATATCTAACTTTGTTACACTTTACTAGCAGACCCCATGCATAAATAATGATCATGGCCAATCATAACAAAGATATACCTATCTACTACTACTATTTACAAACAACGATAAACAGTGTTGTTAGACTCGGCTCGGACACCGAATCGGCGAGGGTAGGGGTCAGGGGTTTTAGGGGTAGTACATATCTTCTATTAAAGCATAAGGTAGTATTTCTTTAAGATAGTGTTGTTAAGCTTGACTCGGAATGGCTGGTTGAAAAAATCGGATAAACTGGGAATCGATGCTTTAGCCAAGCTGAGTTGGACAAAAACTTCGGTTAAAATTGTGAATTGGTCAAAATCAAATTGAACCGAGTTTTGACATTAAGCTGATTTTTAAACTTTTAAATTTTTTTTGCACTACTTTGGTGTGTATTTAGTCTAATTTTAACTTTTGGCTTTGAGTAGACTTTTATGTCTTTATTGACCCATATTTTAATTGTGATTAAACTCTTATTTTTAAATGTGCAATTTCAAATATTTTAACCCTGACCTTTGATCTCTTTTCATTAATTTTTATTAATTTTAAATTTAAAGAGACTTCATGTGTTACACTTGGTGTTACTTAATGTTCTGACTTTTGATCTCATTTCATTTATCTTTTCTTTTATTTTTAGGATTAGTGTGTGAGACCGTGATCCGCAACTTCGGTTGCCTGTGCTATAGTTAGGAGTCAAATTTAAAGATATAAACAAATTAATGCTTATTATTAGTAGAATTTTGATCGGTCATGGTTTTAAGTGTTTTTGTATCTTTAAATTTTTCATGAGTCTTTTATTCTTCTCTTCTTGGAATTTTAAGATTTCATTAATGAGAATTAGTAAGATTATTTCATAACTCGGATAGAATACTAAGAGTTTTGTATTTTAAATTTGTTAATATATACAATACTCAAAAATAGGAATTTTATCACATCTATTTTTTTTACATGAAACATTACAAAAAACTCACATTCTTGCTAACTAAATAACTAGCTAGCAGTCACAAAGTAATGGGATAATGTACATCACCAGTCAATCTTCCAAAGTCGTTTCACTGCCCCTATCTGGATGTTATTAGTACACAATCTATCTTTTACTAAATTAATTGCCAACACAGTTATGGTCTAAGGTGATCTACGAATCTGTCCAAACTTCCGGTGATTACGTTGTTGCCAAATCATGTACACTATAGTTGCAAGCAAGATATGATAAGCCACGTTGATTAAATGTTTCCCTTGCCATCTACTAGATGCCCACTGCACACCCAATTGCCAAGTCGAGTGATGCCAAGAGAACTTAACTTCACGTTTCAGTATGTTTAAGGATCTAGAAGAATAGGTACATTGAAAAAAAAGAGATAATTATAAGACTCGACCGGTGGCATCACACAGTACACAAGTCTGCCCAGAGTCATTGAGCCTAGGTTTGTCAACTGTGGGTGACCTTTTTTGGATTGCTAGCCAAAGAATAAAATTATGTTGTGGGATTTTACCAGGCCCTTGAAGCAATCTAGTCCAAGGTAAGATAGGTCCATTGATTCCTTACAAAGTTAAAGTTGAAGCAACAGAGAACGTACCACATGTGGTTGCATTCCATGTTATTGTATCGGCGCCATTTGGTATGATAGCAATCTCATAGATGAAGCAAATTTCTTTAATGCAACCATCAAACAAGAAAGTACGAACATAATTTGTCTATCCTGTGAAACTCAAAAGAGTGCGGAAAATTCACAGTAAAACGATCGTTTATCTAAGGATTTCTATCTCTTAACTCAAACCAAGCAAAGAACACATAATCTATGAAAGATTCGAATTAAAAAACAACCGACACTAAGAATAGTAAGGACACCATTCAATATACTCGATCAGTCATCATTCAAGAGACTGAAGAAAGGTAGGAGCAAACAATGCTCAACTATCCTGTGAAACTCAAAAGAGTGCGGAAAATTCACAGTAAAACGATCGTTTATCTAAGGATTTCTATCTCTTAACTCAAACCAAGCAAAGAACACATAATCTATGAAAGATTCAAATTAAAAAACAACCCACACTAAGAATAGTAAGGACACCATTCAATATACTCGATCAGTCATCATTCAAGAGACTGAAGAAAGGTAGGAGCAAACAATGCTCAACTATCCTGTGAAACTCAAAAGAGTGCGGAAAATTCACAGTAAAACGATCGTTTATCTAAGGATTTCTATCTCTTAACTCAAACCAAGCAAAGAACACATAATCTATGAAAGATTCGAATTAAAAAACAACCCACACTAAGAATAGTAAGGACACCATTCAATATACTCGATCAGTCATCATTCAAGAGACTGAAGAAAGGTAGGAGCAAACAATGCTCAACTATCCTGTGAAACTCAAAAGAGTGCGGAAAATTCACAGTAAAACGATCGTTTATCTAAGGATTTCTATTTCTTAACTCAAACCAAGCAAAGAACACATAATCTATGAAAGATTCGAATTAAAAAACAACCCACACTAAGAATAGTAAGGACACCATTCAATATACTCGATCAGTCATCATTCAAGAGACTGAAGAAAGGTAGGAGCAAACAATGCTCAACTATGAAGGAATACTATTGATTAGTAATCTCCATAACCAACAAAGATATGCAACACATACACTATCTCAAAATACTTATGCCAAAGCACAACTCATCCAACAAAAGTAGGACAAACCCCACAAAGGAACTCATGAACACACACATCATGAATTCGAAAACCATAGCCAAGAGAAAGGCTCAACTCTCGAACTAAAAATAAGAAGTTTAGTTTTAAAACAATTCTATCAAGTAGCATACTTGAAAAAGAACAGTTTCTGCAAGATGAAAAGATCCAAGACAAGATGAAAACCCTCTTGGTTAAATCATACTTGACAAATGAAAAATGGACACACCATTTAACAAAAATTCCTCACAGGAAAAACTCTCATTAGAGAAGAATCAAAATGACCACACACGGGTGCTTTAACTTTCGGCCATACCCCCCCTATTTATAGGCTAGCAATTTCGGCCAAAGCACCAAAAAAGAAGACCAACTAGGACTCTCTAATCTTATCTCACACAGGAGTAGAGTTAGAAGATCATTTGATCTCTTTGACTCTATCTAAAATCTAGGAAACCTTATCTAAATGACTTATCCTCAAATAGGATAATACTTAGAAGGAATCTAAGACTCCTAATCAAAACAGTCTAGTTTAATTCAATCCACATGACTTATTTAACTAGATAAAATTCAAAAATTAAACTCCTAGACTAGATATTACTCTAAATCCGAAATTCAGCTCCAAACATTGAAGTAAAATATTTTGAACGCCCTTCCAAAAGGTGAAATATTGGTCTTGCGCCCCTCAAGTTGTAGATAATTCCAATTTACTCCAAAACTTGTAGAATTCTCTTTATTGCCTCCAAAAGAATGGAAAAATACTTGAAACAATTGAGATAGTTTACACCCTATCCAATTGTGTAGTAATGGACTCAATCTTGAACACTTTATCAAATAGGTCGTCCATTCAAGAACCTAAATGACTCTTCTCTCTAGCTTGATCAATGACCTTCATGGAGCACCTAGAGTCAAACTCCCTTGATACTCTTGAGCACTTATTTCCATGAGTGATCATCTCCTTTGGTTTGAACCCCAAAGTTAATGACATTCTCATCATTTGATCATAGCTCTCTTGAACCAACTCCCCATCACATAGGTAGTCAAGATCCATCCTTTCTTCCTTGATTGGCCTGCAAAGTAAACTTGGCATCCCAAAACTAGAATGAAGGACTAGCTCATTCCCCTCACTAGGAAAATCACCATGGAAGGCTATATGATTCTCATCATGATATCACTAGTAGATGCTCACAAATGTCATGAATATCACGATCTCTGGTCGAAGCACAACTCCAAACACCTTTTTGAATCATCGCTTCCAATTTAGAGTTCAAAGAAGTACCTGTTACCCTTGTGACATGAGGATAGAGGTGAATAAGTACTCCAAACGGGGTGCCATGGATCTTGCCAAAGTAAGAAAGATGAACCATCACCGATGTGCTGGTAAAAAGCATTTTTCACCAATGATCGAAGTTTTAAAAGTTACCCCCAACTCCAAAAAGTCGAAGCATGAATCTTTAAACTCCAAAATGATTGTTGCTTTATTCGATATGCTTTCACCCACCTTACCCATACTGATTTTCCATCGTCACTAATTACGGACCATATATGGCGTGCCGTTAAAGCTTGATTTGTTGGGATCAACGTAGCAATCCCAAGTCCTACCTATTCTACATACTTTCTCCCAAGATACTTTAGAGTATCCCTTATCTGAATGGCCACTCCAAAGAAATTTCCTAAGCCGAACATCAATCTCACGTAAAACAGACTTGGGTAGCATGAAAATTCCAGACCAATAAATGTGAAGGGATGACAGAACAGATTTGATTAGTTGTACTCTTCCAGCATAAGAAAGTGATTGATTTGTCCAAGACCCAATACGAGAATCTAACTTTTTCAAGAGAGGAGCATAATCTGCAATAGTCAGCTTTGATGTGATTAGTGGAACACCCAGATATCTAACTTACCCAGATATCTAACTTTGCTATTTACTTTTTGAGGAGACAATATACATGCAATTCAACACCGTGGCCTTAAGGTATCATTTGCCTAAAGGAGAAAGCACAATGTGAATGAATAGATGTTAAGACTTAAAAATTTCTGTCTCTATTTTGGTTTATGTGATGTAGGAAACGCATTTATTCCTAAAGGAAAAAACATAATGTGAATCAGGATTTGTATTGCACCAGGCTGATAATCCCCTTGATATAGTGATTATTGATATGATCTACTACAGCAGACCCTTGATATTGTAATTACTGATATGATCTAATGCAGTAACCTAGAGAAGCCTTAATCTGCAGGTTAGTGTATACTTCAAATGTTTGTGGAGATCTATGCTTTGATTGTTTGCTAATTGATTTTAAATATGGAACTTTTATCCAGACACTGGGTCATTTTCTGTAGTACAATTAGGCTTCTACGTATCTGCTTGACCGTTGTTGATAAAATAGCTTTAGAACCTAATATTTTAAGATCTAGAGTAAATACTCCTCCGGTCCTTAATATAAGGCATTTTGATTTGTCCTAGGTATAACCTAGTATGCATTTTTAATTGACAAAAAAAATTTAAAAATATATTTTCACATTCGTTGTATTCTCTTGATTGTAATGAAATATTTTTAAGGTTTTTTTTTGTCATTTAAAAATTTGCACTAGGTCATACCTAGAACAAATCAAAATGCCTTATATTAAGGACTGGAGGGAGTATAATGCAGGCAGCAGCTGCATGTATATATGCAAATCTTCTTGTGATACAAAACTTTCCTTTTCCTTCTCCAGCTGAACCAGATTAAGATATAAGTAGCTATGATCTTTTATATTATCCAACTAACAACTCTCATTAACATGCTACAATTTGAAATACAACTCTCGAATAGAACCGACTACCTCATCACTCTCATAGAAGGAAATGAAGCCGAGAACCAGCTAATCAATTAGACAAATATGAACACCAGGTTCTCTCTTCTCTCACTTTTA
Organism: Oldenlandia corymbosa var. corymbosa; assembly: GCA_949775105.1. Classification (NCBI taxonomy): domain Eukaryota; kingdom Viridiplantae; phylum Streptophyta; class Magnoliopsida; order Gentianales; family Rubiaceae; genus Oldenlandia; species Oldenlandia corymbosa. Next base: position 8,952,558 of record OX459123.1, read on the forward strand.
ATAAACATTATCATTCAACAAATGTTATATAAACACACAGCAAAGTAAAACAACTATCTAACCTCTTTTTCCACCTACACAGGAAGGACATCTAGACATTGAAAAGATCAACAACAACCTTGAAGATTCAAACCAAATCTTTCACTTGCAATCAACCACCAGGACTCAACAAGAAACACCACCAAGATACATCGTCACCACATATCTTCTTTCATCTCCATCATCCTCAACAGTAGCATAATTCAGTGACAAAGAAGTTTCTTCAAATTTTCAATAAATTACAACCACAGATGTTAGAATGGTTGAGGAGGAAACCGGCGCATCCAACCAGCTAGAAATGTAAACTCTACCTACAAAAAGAAGTCTTGCACCAGCAGCAAAACCAACGCACAAATTTACAAAACATGCAAAACAAGACTAAAAAGCAATGATATACATATTTCGGTACGTAACAGGAACATAGTTTAACTACTTCTCCTAAAAACTAACAATAGAGCAACACTAAGTCTCTAGTTTTTGGCAAACATAGACTAGCATAGATATGGCAAGGGCCCATGTTTACGTAAATATGTATTTTGTGTAAATAGTTAATGGTGTTCCTGCTATCACTGCTTTTGACAACTCAAGTGGGCTCCTTTTACATATGTATATATATGTTGCTTTGCTTTAAAAAAATTAATTCACAGTTCATATTACCCAACCTATCATTTAAATTTTCCCAACACATTTTCCTGCGTACAACAACATTCAATCTATACTCACTATCAACCGTATATGGTCTTTTTTCCCCAGTTTTCCGAAATTCCCCACCCTACCACCTACAAATTACCAGGCTATCTATACGCACAAAAAAAAAATCACTCTCCAATAAAAAAAAATACATGTACCCCAAGAATACAAAAACTAAATGTAACTAACCTTAATCCACATTATCCATCGATAATCCTCCATGATAAGAACTACTTTCTCCAAAAAGTTGTAATCCACTCGACAATTCTGCACATTCCACTAGCCTTTCTATTCTTCTCAACAGCACCCCACCAGGTAACACCTCCTTTAACACAACATTACATTCAGGTCTTGAACAAAATCGGGCACCTGAATGATATATCTCACGTTCCAGCGATATTTCAACCCATTCTGGGATACGATCGCGCTTAGTTCTCTATTATATTCAACATATCCATTTTCAGACGGTATCTCACCGACTTCCATCGTTATATAAATAAATTTGCTTCTACAACTTCCCTACCCAAATATAAATAATAAAATACCGGCATCCCATTACCAAACTTTATACACAACCCACTTTTTCTCCACATGTATTACTCATGACAACATAACTCCTACTATGCTGACACATTTTTGTCCACCTACACCATTAGGTACCTTAAACTGCCAACTCACTTATCAATGTGTGTCGACACCTTTTCATTTATGTCCACCTGCAACTCTCTCACTTTGCCAACACCATGTAAACCATCTTACTCTTTCAACAACAACATCTTTAAATACCACCAAATACCTCAACTGCAATGCAGCTTCAAACACATAAAATGGCCACCCCTGAAAAATGCACTCATATTCACTGTGGCTAGTGCACATTTTGAAAAAGAAGTCGACGAACTACTAAAAAGGTTCCTCTGCCATCCTGTACGAAAATACGCCCTCAAAACTGCACTCAATATAGAGTGGAGCCTTTCAGCTGCTAAAACGAAGGACAATCTTTGAATTAAACATTTCCGCACATCCTAGTAATTCTATAAAAAAAAAATTCTCTTCTCTTTTCTTACAAAGTTTCTATAAAGCATTATAATATAAGTTTTTCCACTTTTTGTAATATAGTTTCTATGCAAAACACTGTTACGTGTCATCATGTAATATAATTTCTATATAAACACTGTAATACAACCTTATTTAATTTTAGCCAACTAACAACTAAATATAATACACACCGAAACAAAAACAAAATCCACCATACACTGGCTCCGCTACCAAAACCACCACAACCGCACGATGTGCGGCTACCCTCCGCTAATATTACCATTATTTGTAATTTGATATAACCACATGATTTTTGTCAAAAATTAATTTGCTATAGTTATTTTTCAGTTCAGAAAATTATTGTGCTCGCGGTTAGATATCGGCGGGCCACTGCGTGTTGACGTGGTGTAATAAACTCGGACTTGAGATTTGATCGCTCATTATTACATCAACAAGAATGTTTAATTAGTGACGTCGTGATTACCTATGTGGCAAGTTTCCTTCTTTTGCAAAAACACCCCTACTAAACCGTTGTCGTTTGGCTAAGGTTTCCTTTATTTTAGGTTTAATATCAAAAACACCCCCGAAGTTCGATCGATTATCTAAAACACCTTTATTGTTTGAGGAAATATCAAAGGCATCCTTTGACCGGCATGTCAACTATCAAATATACCCTCAAGTGCCAGAAAGATAATGTATAACAATGACAGGGGCCCAAAAAAAGACTGTTCGGACATTTATACCCAAAAATTTAGTGGAAAAATGACCTTCTCATCTCCTTCCAAAAGGTAGCCAGAAACCGAATGATCTTCAAACCAATTTATAAAAATCATTCAAAATTCAAGGATCATATTTTCACAGTTGAACTAAAAGAAACTGAGCAATTGAGTATTAAGACATACAATTTCCAATAAACCCAACAAGATAAATCAACAAAATTTAAACTTCTAAAAAATTAGAAAGAAATTGACTTAGAATTGCAAGTGGGATGGGAGAAGGATGGTCGAGCTCCCAGATTTGTTGATTTGTTGTTATATGAAATGAGAGTTATTTCCTACGAATAAATCTAACGCCATCAAAATTAGTTATGAAGACTCCATCTCCAGTCTCCTTCAAAGAAAATTCTCAATAAAAACAGTCACCTCCATTTGTTAGCAATGAAATTCCAAATACCCAACAATTGCCACCATCAAAATCGTTTTCCCCATAAAAGAGAAACCCAGTGCCAAACTCTAAATCTTTTTCCCCACTAACACTAAACCCATTAAAAGGAAAAAAAAAAAACTTTCTGCTGTTGCTTCTATGTGTCTCCATCATTTCCATCTACTACTGCATATCAGATTTGGAGGACAAAGAAGTTTGTGGGTGTGAGCAGGGTAGAGGTGGGATTCAAGTTACCATCCTGAGGGAGGGTGAATTTGTTGGAATTATATTACAAAAGAATAAACAACAATGGCTGCACTAACACACAAAATACTAGAAGAAAAACAACACTTGCTAAATGAAAAGATTTATCTCCAAGTCACAAGAAAAATCTTGTTTTCCTTTAGGCTAAATTCGCCCACTATATTGTGCAATTGTTTAGGCGAATTCCCTACAAGATAAAATAGAGATCAAACCAAAATACTATGCACGTAGTGTTTGGTTACCAAAGCAAGGATAAGAATGGTCATTAGAACTATTCTAAGTATTTGGAAAATTTTCTCTGCAGCAAGAATCTCTCAAATGATCCATATTTATAGAGTTCTAGTGACTCTTAAGATTAAACACAACTCTTTGTTGATGTCTCTCCAGTTTTTGGAATGATTAGACACCACTTCTAATTTGTGTCTTTTCATTGGAATCTTTAAACACAACCTTTGAACATTTGGCATGTGTCTCTTTATTTCTATCATGAAACTTTATAATTTTTTATAATATATTGAAAATAATATTTTAATATATTGAAAATATTCCAACAGAATTTAAGGCGTTGGAAATGGAAGGAGGGGGTGGCGGTGGGGAATTGGGGATAGAAAATTCCCTTAGCTTTTTATATTTTCATCAAAAAACGAGAGAGAGAGAAAAGCAAAAGATGACCAAAATTCAAGTAATGCTTTAAAGTTTTTAAGGGTTTTGTTGTCATTTTACGCGTTTTACCAGTTGACCGGGAGGTCTCGTCGGTCAAAGGAGGTTTCTGATATTTTTCCCAAAAGGTGAGGGTTTTTTAGATAATCGATCGAACCTCGGGGGTGTTTTTGATATTAACCCTTTATTTTATTTTGTTTTTTTGGTAAACAGGTTTCTTTAACACTAACACCCCAAAGAGCAAAATCATCATCCATTTTGCATGACCTTTTTAGATCTCCGCCGCTCCCGTTTCTTCTTCTCTTCTTCTGTGCCGCTCTTCCCCATCGCCGTCCAAACCCTTAAGAGTTTAGTCGATAGGAAATAATAATAATAATAATAATGGTGATATAAATTATTAATACAAGACTACAAACCTTTATCTTCAAACTCCACCCCGTCCGTTCAAACCCCGCCTCCTGGTTCCTCCACCAACGGCATCACAGCTCCCCCGCCACTCGCCAAAGTCTCCCAATCTGCTTCCCACCTCTGCTGCCGGACTTGAAGCCTCGCGACAACTTCCAGGTAATTTCCTTTCCCCCCACCAAAAAAAAAAAAAAACCACACAAAACGAAAGTGCAAATTTTGTTAAAAGACGGAATCTTGTTTACCGCAAAGATGATTGCTTGCATGAGTTGAATGATTTGGTGTAAAAAATGCCCTAGTTTTGTTTTCTTAGCATCCTCTTTCTTTTCGGGCATTGCTTTTCTTATATTTCTGGTTATGTCTGTTTCTGTTTTTTCTAATTTGTGGAGTCAATTGCGCGAATTTACCCCAGCAAGTTGGGTTATCTGGGGAGTATTGTCTTTTCTTTTTCCCTAAGGAGGTTCTATATTGGTTTGCGTCTTGATTCCATGCTTCTGTTTCCAATGATTTGTTAGTTCTGTGCGTGCTTAAATTTTCGCTAAATGTATGTTTTAAGTAGAAGCATTTTCAGAAGTTTTCTCCTTGGGCTTTCCATATATATTTTTGGCCACTTGCCAATCAGTAGTTTTATCTTTCTCAGTAGTGTTTGCTAAAATTGGTACCTTGACATGAATTGTTCTCCGATTTTCACTTGTCTCCCACCCGCCCGCCCACATGTATGGATCTGTTATGGGTTTGTTTGTCAAAATGATTTCTGTAAATAGGTTTCTTTGGACTTCGTAATTGGAAAGTCTTGCTAATTTGGGTTTGGGAGGCAAAATATATTTCCTCACTGTAATGGTTCTTTATTTCTTTCTATGAGTGTGGCCTATCCAAATACTACTTGCATCTAGGTTCTCGAAAAATATATGGTATTATTTTGACTTTTGACACTACAAAATGTCAGCTGCTGATTTTTTCTTTTTTTTTCCTTCCATGAAAGTCTGATGCTTCTAGGTACATATGCATTTCTTTCCTTTAAATTGCAATTTGGATGGTTTGAGAGTTGTGTTGTTTTCTTGCAGGTTCTGGTCAGCAAATGATTTCAATTCCTGGTCTGTTACTCTTTTTTGAAAGTTTAGCACAACATTTTTAGGAGCTACAGTATGAGTACTACACCAAATAGAAGGTCACATGAGGAGGGTGGAAATGGAAGTGCTGGTGGCAGCGGGAGTCATATTCATTCGTCTTCAACCAAGTTCCAACATGAAGAATCAGGCTCATACCCTAGTATGATACCTAAGCCAACTTCTTCGACCTCTGTAGATTACCATCATCCTAATGACATGGGATCGGATTCTAGAATGCCCAAACTTCCTAGAATTGAATCACGTGATGCCGATAGGCGGTCACCTTTGCTTCCAATGTTTCGAGTTTCGTCATCTTCAAATGAAGCACATTCTGATCGTGTTACCAGTTTTGAAAGCAGATCGGAGTTTCGAGATACTAAAGATGGTAATAAGGAACCCAAGGTGGAGAGCCGAGACACGAAGGTTGAACCAAGGGATATGTACCAAGGCAGCCGACTGGATAAGGATGTGAAGTTTGAGAGTAGAGGTGATGACAACAAAGAAATCAAACATGAAAGGGAAAGTCATCAAGAGCATAGAGCTGATGTTAGGATGGAAAAGGAGGGCTTCAGTGGGGCAGGAAGTCATGGAAATTGGAAAAGTCCAATGGAGCAGCACAGGGGGAAGAGGTATCCTGATACCTCAGCTGGGACTGTTGACCCTTGGAATGCGTCTAGATCCAGTTCACGTACTACTGCTGAAGGTATAAATGAAGCACCGAATCTTGAGGAAAGGGATTATGTTGAAGCTCATGAAGCTGTTGGGGAAAACAAGGTTGATTTTAAATGGGATGATAAGTTGAAAGAAAAAGAAAGGAAAAGGAAAGAGGGGAAGCACAGGGACTGGGGAGAACGGGAGAAAGATAAAAATGAACGCCGAAGTACAATGCAGGTGTGCACTAATAGCAGTAATGATACTAAAGAGCTGATGAGGGAAGAACGAGAATCTGAGAGATCAGAGAAAGAGAGGAAAGATTTTGCACGAGAGAAGGAAAATGTAAAAGATAAGGACAAGGAATATAGCAAGAAAGAGTCAGGAAGTGGTGCCAAAGAAGTTCCTGACAATGATAAGGAGGTGTTAGATGTTCCTAGCAGAGTTACAGACCCTGAAAATCCTTCTCTGGACATTAAGAAACCAAAAGATGTTGATAGCTGGAAAAGTGCTGATAGGGATCCTAGAGACAGGAAAAGGGAAAGAGATGCAGATGACGAAGGAGAAAGGGCTGACAAACGCAACAAGAATCATGACAAGGATTCAGATGATGGATGTGTTGAAGCTGATGGAGCTGACGAAAAGGAGAGAGAAGCTTTTAATTATGGAGTGCAGCAGCGTAAAAGGATGCTTCGACCAAGGGGTAGTCCTCAACGAACAAATCGTGATCCTCGTTTTAGATCTCGTAATCAAGATAATGAAGGGTATGGGTTTCAAAGTTTGATTAAATTTCTGTTTCTTTGTTTGAGTTAATATCAGCTTTTGATTTCTGCATATATATGTTCCCCATTTTCCCCTCTCCAATTGCAGTGGAAGTAAGTGGTTATGGTAACATTTCTAACTCACAATCTTAGTGGATTTGCTTTGATGGGATGCTCTTGGTCTGGCTAGATGCTAAGGTGCTGATGACTCTGGCTTTTGACTAACCCTTTCTGCTTTTAAAAAAAATTGAAAACATGCAATATTACGCACTCAATCTGCTGCTGTTACTTATTTCAAATGGAAACTGTATTTCTAAAATATTATTAACTTTTCTCCTTGCACACTGACTATATATCTTTTCTCTAACTATCTGCTTAGGTATGAATTGTCGCGTTGCAATATATGCTTTTCCTGAGGAAAAGGGATAGTTGGGGTTGAAAATTTAAGATAATTGTTGGTCTCGCTTCTCCAATGGAAGTATGATAGTAGAGAATGTTCAGGATTTCCTGTGAGATATAGAAAACTTACCTTTCTTGGATTTCCTGTAAATTCTTTTGTTATCGATAGGACCAAAATATTTTTTCAAGTCATCCTATTGAACTGATAAATTTGATTCTGGTTTGTAATAGAAGTGTACCCATATAGATGCACAGCTCAGTTTATGACGCAGGACTAGGACCTTAGGTAGATTGATAAGTAGAGCGCAGTGGAAAATCAAGAGGTATTATAGGGAAGCGATAGATAAAACACAGGAAGACCTGAACAAATTCTTAGAATCACTCCTGGAGACCCTTCGGCATCACTCCTTAGGGACCTTTAGGCACAGCACTGAAGGATTAAAGTTGCATCACACATCCAAAGGAAGGCACAGTGTATAGCAAGATTTTTTTATTTGACTGAAAGCTGAAAATTTTCCTGGTATGAGATACATTATTTTTTGGAAAACAAAAACCTAAACTATTAGGAAATATCCTTTAGTTTCATAAAGAAGTTGTTCTCGAATCTGTGAACCTAAATTAAAGGTGAATTACCTAAAAGATAGACTAGAAAACAGAAAACTTAAAAGATTTCAGAAAATCAGCAAAATAACTGGACTACCCTTTCTAAAGCAAATGAAAATTGATAAACTACAATCCTACATTTAAGCATAAAGAACTTGAATAATCTGGTGATCCTGTTTTTCCTTGGGTGCGTACTTAAACTAGGCACTTTTGAAGAACTTGTCAGTGAATTGCTTGTGTTGTGCCCTTTCTTATCCGCATCAGGTTATCTTTATGAAATTTGTACTTTATTTTCTGAAACTCTTACATTAGCGGGTCACTTTATTATTATTTCTGAAGGCTCAAATATGTCAAGAAGTAATTTAATTCTGAATGAAGTATTGACCCATTTACTATCCTTCTGTCACAAGGATACCAATAAAAATGATGAAATCTTCAGTTTTTTTCGCACTTGATAATCATCAGCTGATCCTGTTTTTTCTTCCTCATTTATTTTGCAGGTTTCAAGGTAAGCTGTAAAATAAGATTGTTGCAAAGAGAATGTGAATACTGATGGAAAAGGGAGTAGTACTTGGTCAATAGTTCTGATATGGCTATTTGGTCTTTCGTTAGCTTCTCTTTTTTTAAACATTTCATTTTTTTACTGCTAATGTTTGCATATGTTAAAACTTTCTACAATTTATGATGACAAGTAAAATGGAAGCTTTTAAGCTTTGTCGAGAAACAGATTGAGATCACGTCGAAGACTCATTTTGCATCTCTTCATTAATCATGAGCTATTTTGGGGATTTCCTTTGATTTGTGGGTCTCAGACTCAGGAGCGCTAGAATGGTTGAAAAGAAAAATATTACGTGCAGGTTTCAGAATGTGAAATTTATTTCTCAAAATATTAATTCATTTTTGCACAAAGTTTTGTCTAGAATGTCTTCTTGAAGCAGTATTTTAGTTAGGTCTACTAGTGCCAAATATGATACTTTGATTGTTCATCCTTGGTAACATCACTGTGTTTTAAGGAACAAAAAGTTAATTAGCAAAGAAATCATATATATATATATATATATATATATATATATATATATGCACGCGCGCACACACACACACATACACACACAAACACGTGTAAACTGAATGAGTAGGTCTTTGCTGCATTCAATTTGTCATCAGTTCTTAGGATACCATGTCAGGATCAAATGATTTAAAAAGTACAATATACAAGCATGTTTTTCAAGTGGATGGTTCTACAATGTTTACTAATCAACAAAATGTCGTGAATTATATTTGTTTTCAAGATGAGCTGTTATATATATAAGATGTAAGATTTGTTTGAGTATCAGCCTAGAAGCTTGTTTTTAAGCATAATGGAGGATCTCACTAAATTATTTCCTTTCTTACTTTTGTAAAGTATGTTTGTAGAGTTTGATGATGCTTTTTAATTTCTTATATATATGTGAACTTCTTTTCTTGTAGGACTTATGAGAATGAATAGAGATGATTCATTTTTTGTTATTATGATAGTCTTGTAGAAGCTGCATTTCGTGGTTGCTTTTCATTTATTTGTTATAATCATTCTCCTCCAAGTATTTTTTCACGAGCCTTGTTTCATGATTAGGTAAACCTGATACGTCCAGCATTCTGTATAGAGTTGCTGAATGCCTGCAAGAGCTGACTAAAGTATGGAAAGAATTTCAATTGACTCAAACTGATAAGAAATCTGAAAGCTCTTCAAGTGGCCCTACTCTAGATATCCGCATACCTGCTGAGCATGTGTCAACTGCAAACCGCCAGGTTATCCTTCTTTCCCTATTATTCTACTTTCTATGTTATTGTTGTAGCTCAGTGAGACTTCAATTTTCTAAGGTTCTCACATCTGTAAAATTTGTTGTTTCTGTTGAAGTTTGAAAGATTGGGTTTGAAAGGAGATGAAATAAGTGTGTCTTCTTCTAATTGTCCAAGCCTAAAATAGCGTTCCGATGAACTGTTGTTTTATCCTTTTCCTTGCAAGTGAAAGCATGGTCCAAGCCTCCATGGTCCACTTGAACTGTTGTTCACTTGTATGATGAACTGTGTTGTCTGCTTAATGATCCCTTTGACGTCGTTGGAGTGTTGACAAGGATCAACAATACTACATTACTGTGGTTTGCTTCCTGCTCTGGTCGTTGACATTATCTGGTGGAGTTTGTTATTTATGCTTTGTTGACATGACAGCCATTAAAGTCCCTCCCTCTCTCTGTCTCTCTCCCCCCTTCAGTTCAAGATAGTTTGCAGTGCTAATTCTGTAAGTGAGCATGGATTTTACAATCAAGTATGGTGGTTATTTCTGTCCCCTGCTCAGTATGTGATGTAATAAACTTTAAAAAAGGTTTAAGACTATGAACTGTGTGAGCATTTTCCACTTTGTCTGATTCTCTTAGTTGAATTCTATGTTTCATGGACCCATGTTCCGGTGTCAGGTATAGACACAGGTACGGGTGTCGGAATCGTCAATTTTGATAAATCAGGATACGTATTATATTTACGTTATGCAATTAGTCAAATTATAAATACAAGGATACCATATCTATATTTATCCAAGAATTGACTGAGGAATTAGTAAGATATTGGTTATGTTTCATCAAGATATATTATATTTATGATGAATATATGAAAATATCTAAGCATCTATTTTTTTCGAAACTAAGTGTTGGGGGTGTAAACAGATGAGAAAGGAAGTTTAGGGAATAGTTTGTGAAATATTGTACATTATTATTGGATTATATTATATTATTTTAATGAAAAACAAAACCCTACTACTCCATTGTTTTGTTTCAGGCTTTCAGCCACTGCAAATGCACTGCTTATTGCCGCTTCTGTTTCTCTTTCCAGCCATCAGAGTCCCATCTTTGATCTTTCTTCTCTTTTTTCTACTCCAACCCTCCTGTTCTCTTCTCTTTTCGTTTTCTTCCTCTCTTCTAATTTTTCTGTTTATTTTTTCTTACCTAGTGGTTTGCCTTTGACCGTACACAAAATTGTTTGACCGTACTGGAGACAGATCCCATACCGGTGTCTGTGTTGTGTGCGTGTCGACACCTGTATAAGCCAAAATCCGGCAAGTCTATGAAAAATAGGTTGAATTGAAATTTGCTCATGCAATTCTGAGAAATCCATAGAAGTGAAATGATATTGTATTGTTCTTAGGCTGCGCTGTTGCAGTGAACGGGGATTGACTAGTTTTATTAAATGAAGATACGTTGAACCATAGTATTGCAACTTCAATGTTGATTTTCTGTTTTCTGACAATTTTTAACATAGAACGACTCTTCAGAAAGGTAAGGATTTGTATACTTCTTTGTATAAGATGGAGAAAATGAGGTTATTACGTCATCTTTGTAAATGACTTTTTTAAATTATTACAATTTAATTGTGAAAGACCAAAATCGTTCTTAATATCCACGAAACAGGTGATGCTTTGAGGATCTAAGTATTGGACAACTAAGTGGAAAAAAACTTGGGGGGTAGAAGAAATGAGAATTTGTGCTATGGATGTGTTTCTGTCAATTAGATAGAGTCAGTGATGAAAATGGTAGTAAAAAACTGGATGTGCACGAGAGAAACATGCTTAAAGGTTGTGTGGGAATGTTTACAAAACCTTTGATGGCCCAGTACGGTATATGTAAAATTAGAATCAGTAACCGAAAAATTGAAGGGGGCAACGGGATCACTGAATAAAGAATCAAAAGAAGTTGTTCATACTCAAATAATTAATTAAACCTAAATAATAATGCGGCAGGATGTGATGATAAAATGTAGTTCATACAACTAGCCTTACCGTGGGAGAAAGGGTTAATTGTTTGAATCTTCCGAGTCAGATTCTGTTGTTTTTGTGGAGTCTCCATCTCTATATTTCTGTTCCTTTTTCACTTGTTTACCTAGCAATTATCTTTTTGGTTTACTGAGGGCCACTCGTGCAGGTAAGAGGTGGCCAGCTATGGGGTACTGATATATATACCGATGACTCAGATCTTGTCGCCGGTACTTGGATTTTTATGTATTTTATGTATTTTATTATTTAGTGGAAGTTGCTGTATGCATCAATGACATGCTTTTTTTTTTTTTTGGGTGTCCTAGTTCTTATGCACACAGGCTTCTGTCGTCCAACTGCTTCTCCTCCTGACTCTACTATTCAGGAGTTACGTGTGACCATCAGAGTCTTACCCCCGCAAGAATGTGAGTCAATCTAAAATGCTGTTTGTATGTTTTGATTGTAAAAACTTGCATATTTGGGTTTGTTTTCTATTTTATTATTTTCTTATTATTTTTACTGCCGGATTTTGATTATGAAGGTTTTCTCGAAGGTGCTTATTTGTGTATGCACTGGTAGTTACTTTAGACCTGTACAGCTCCTCGAAAACTATTATATTTTGTATGAGAGGACCCATATTGCAATCTGTATGAGCTTTAGTTGACCTCTTATTTGATTCTTAGCATTGCAATCCTGATAGTTGATGTTTCTATCTTTGGCAAATCCTGACTCAGTTCCATGACAAATTGTCTTGTTCATCTTTTGTTAAGTTGATGAGTTTACTTGTGCAACTTGAATTGATTTTTAACTTTCCTACTGTTTGTTGGGTTCATCAGTTCAAGAACTTGTCTAGTTTACCTGATATTATCATACGTTTAATTAACCAGGAGGTTTTCTGTTGTGGAACTCTTTTTTCTTTGTACTCATTGATTGTGACTTTGCAGTAGCAATTAACTGGGATAATTCGCACTGATGCTTCCCATGGTTCTCATTCTTTGTAACTGTGAGTGTGAGTTTGCTACAAGGAGTTCACGGAATATTCCGCTGAATGCTCACTGCTGTTAATGGATACAATCAGCTTTTCTGAATTGCTTATTGCGCTTATCAAATAAAGAAAAAGACTTGGAAGAATAGTGTTAGCTATGATTGTGATCTTTTTAATTTCTGAAATGTGGATTTACGCCTTGTCCCTGATACTGCTGTAATCGTGTGCACATGACTTTTGAGTTGCTGACCTGATGATACCTTAGTTTCTATTTCTGTTGGTGATTCTTTTGCTTAGGGATTCAGGATCTGATTTTAATACCTTGATCAGGCTATTCTTAAAAGCATCATGCTGTGCTCTTCCTTTATGAAGGGCATATCTTAGTGTATTGTGGGATTGCTTCCTCAGTAGGACTAGAGATTTTGCATAGTATCTTTGAAGGATGAAACTTTAGTAGATAGATTCTTGACTCCTGTGTATAATTATGCTTTCATGTGATTGGTAGATGTTGCTTATCTTTTTAAATTTCTCCTTTTAAAACGTTTTAAATTTCTCATTTTAAAACGAAAGGTTATCGTATTTATGTGTATGTATGTGGGTACTATCTCAGGCTACATTTCGACATTGAGAAACAATGTACGATCAAGGTCATGGGGAGCTGCCATTGGCTGCAGTTATCGTGTTGAGCGGTGCTGTGTTGTGAAGGTAAAGGGTTCTTTGTGTTGCGTATTTTACTTTCTGATTTTTCGTTCTTTTGGGAAAATGCAAATGCATGGATGCATTTCTTATAGTCTCACTGCATAAATTACTTGTTGCTTTTCTTTTATTTTCTTTCAAAATAATTGTAAATTTGTATATTCCTTTTAGCGGACCACTCCGTTTCCAAAATGAATTCCTTTGCCACATGAAATGTTTTTCGGGTATTATGTTGGGGCCTAAAAGAGCATGCTCCTTGCACATAAAATGGATGTCTGCATTAGTTTCTATGTATGTCCTGACCTGAACATATCCTTTGCATGATGCAGAAAGGAGGTGCAATGTTTGATCTGCAACCGTGTCTTACACATTCATCATCTTTGGAGCCTACCCTTGCTCCAGTGGCTGTTGAACGAACAATGACAACTAGGGCTGCAGCTTCGGTATAATTTTACAATCAGATTTGGCTCTCATGAGTATTCCAATTGTCTTTGTTACTTTTCTAAAAACTGTAGAGTACAATTTGAAATTCCATTTAAAATGTTTAATTTTTTCTTTAGCTCTTTCTGCTGCCACCTAGGGTTATAATCTTAACAGTTGATAATCGAAATCACTGAATGTTCCTTGTATGGTCCTATATAAAAGGGGTTTTTGTGATATAAATTTTACTTGTAATCTTTGTGTTGTGAGGTGGACATGTTGCTGCTACTTATTGTTTATATAAACAACATTTTTACGATTCTAAGCTTTAAAAGTTTTTGGTTCATTATTTTCTTTCTTCTATATTTGAGAGTGAGATTCTAGTTTACTGGTTCCATATTCTTTTATGGTCTGTGTGTATACTTCATTGACTGCATTTGATTTCATTATACTTGAAGATTTTCTTCAAGAAGTTTGAAGATAGGTTCATCTGTAAGTTGATGCTGAAACTCGACTGTAAAGATCCAAATTTTTTAGATTTACATTCTTTAAATGTTGGCGACTAATGCGCATACACAATGTATTTCCTAACCTTTCTGTTGCTTTGGGATTCTAAAGATTAAAACTGCCGAAAGTGTTAAAATACGATGAGGGAAGCAGGGAGGAAATTGCAGGATGCATCTTTATTTTTCTTTTTTCCAGATGTGAGCACATAGGAAGATGTTATCTTTGTTTACGGTATAATGTCTTACGTAGGTTGCTGCTTTTTATGATAAATGCTGTTAGAACACAAGATATTGTTGCTGCTGCATCCATGGGCATTGCGTAGTTACCATCTCGTGATTAAATTTGTTTTAGGTGTTATGCTTTTTATCTCTTGGTGTCATCTCGTCTTTCTTATTGTTTTCTTTTAGTATTTCTCGTTGTCAGCTTGTCTAGAGTGGAGGAAGATACTATGCTCAATGTTTCTTAGATGTTAGAATATATCGATACTCGTGATATGCTACGAAATGAGAGTGTTTGAGGATTCCTTCTTGTTGTGAACTTTTTTTTATTATACAGGCTATGGTTTAGCCTTTAGGCTCTTCGTGCATTTGGTTTTCATGTATGTGCATCCTTTAATTATTTTTTATTAACATCTCTAATCTTCTCTTTCTATTTCTTTCTCCCGCTTTAGAATGCATTACGACAACAAAGGTTTGTACGGGAAGTTACAGTACAATTCAACCTGTGCGGTGAGCCTTGGTAAGTATTAAGATTGGTTTATTTTGTTGTTTTATGGCTCCTATGCTTGTGAGGACCTTTTACTGCTGTCATGGAATTTCTGTGATGATGAATTTCTTTGGTAAATACTGCATATCGTTGTTAGATAATTCTTTCTGTAGATTGTGGTTAAGTTACATTGTGAGCAAATTATAGTAGTTTTACATGAGGCTGATTTGGAATGAAAGTGATGAAGGTTAGTTGTCTATTTGATTGGCAATAATCAGTGTGTGTTTGAGCTCTGGTGGTGGTTTTGGTGCAAATTTGAAACATGGAGTAATCAGTGTGTCATTATATGCAATCACACTGGCAATCAGTTTGATTTGATTCTTGTAGTTTGGTGGATAACTATTTAAAAACTGTGTTTATGATGATTTTGATATTTCATGGTTGCTTGACTCAATAATCTATTTGTAGTGACGGTCCCAATGGGCTTGTAGGTGCATTTAGCTTTGTCATACACTAGCCGTTGATATCTAGAAAAGTAAATGTCAGGGGGAACTTCAGGCTATGCATTCTTGTTTGACGATGTAATTTCACGTCTTATGCAAGTAAGTTCTTATTTGCTAATCTCTTTATGTTTTATTTTTTAGGCTTAAATACAGTGTAAGTGTGGTTGCTGACAAGGGGCTTAAGAGACCCTTGTATACATCATCCCGCTTGAAAAAGGGAGAAGTTCTCTTTTTAGAAACCCATTCCTGCAGGTAATCATTGTTTGATATTTTGGTCATATTTTTCCTGAATATCCTGCGTAGTCAAATTACATCTTGTAGTGCCTGATTGGTTTTCAAGGACCACAATTTGGTGCGTTGTAATATCATCTTTCGTCATCAGAATTTTGAGCATATAATTATTGCCTATTCTAGTCTCTTTTTTTTTTAATTAGCTTGCCTTCGTTGGGACATTTTGGTATCTCTCTTTATGTTTGATTGTGTGAGATTATTTTGAAAGAAATAAAATTTGGAGTCTATGTGGTCTTTGTGAGGTTTTGTTTGGAGTAGTATTTTGTTGGTCTTGGATATTGTGATCATTCAGTTTGATCTTATAAATTGAGATGCATAAAACTCTAACCAGATTTTTGTCGTAGCTTGTCATAGATTACTCATAATTAATCCTCATTCAGGTATGAGCTTTGCTTCGCTGGGGAGAAAATGGTCAAGGCAACGCCTGCATCTCTGGCTAATGAAGCAGAAAGTGATAGATCTCAACATCACAACTCACATTCTACAAATGGTGAGAGAGGTTGTTCGGTTGACACTGAGAATGTTGTAGATGCCTTCAGATGGTCTCGCTGTAAGAAAATCCTGCCTCAGTCTAAGATGATATCAGTTGGGATTCCCCTGCCTCCAGAACATGTAGAGGTAATCTCTCCCTATAATATACAAGTCGTCTTCTTGAAATAGATAGAGTAAAATGTGTGCTTCTGCATCTTATTTGGGATTAATGTCTGAAGGGCATTGGCTGCTATAGTTTTTGACCATCTTTATTTTTTTATTTATTATGATGTGGACATCAATAAGGAAGAGGAAGAATCCACTTCCAGAATTTCGCTGTATATGTTAAAAGAAATGATAATAATAAATGAAGGTTAATATAATAAGTTTGTAGTGGGCTTTTATCTGGAACAGACCTTGGACTGAGATGTTTGTTACATTGATTAAAACCATTTGCAGGTTTTGGCTGACAATCTTGATTGGGAGGACATCAACTGGACACCTGTTGGTGTTCATATCACCGGAAAAGAGTACTCTCTTGCTCGGGCACATTTTATGTCTCCTAATTAGCTGGGGGGTGTGTTTAATTTTATGAACTTTTTTCAGTGGCCTATAGGTGCTGGAATAGATCTCTGAATTTCGCTCGAACTGGTATAGATGTCGACGTTAAGCGAATGTTGCATAGTAAAGCGAATGTTGCATAGTAACTCTTACATTTAAATAGTAGACTGCGGAATTGTACTTCGTTTGGCCATTTATTTATGCTTCCCAAGCCCTTGTAATTGTGCTCTTTGGGCGAGATATCTTAACAATCCTACCAAACGCATCACCGTACAAGTGAAGAATACATTGTTTTACTAGAAGAAACTAAATCATGTGAGTTTAAAATAAAACACTTTGTTTCTAATTTTATAAACAGATTTTTACGGGATGAGAATTGTGCAAAATTTGATTCTGAAGGGAGATCATCAGTCGTTAAATAACGTTCTTTGTGGTATCTGAATTTTGAATCCTCTTTCGTTACAGCTGATAAAACGCTCCCATCAAATATGTATACAGTTTCGTGCATAATGTTTAAGCTTTACATAGAAGCAAAACCAGAAACTGCAAATCAGCAATAATCTCAGCAACCCAAGAAACACTTTTAACTGAGATAAGCTTCACATGAGTTGAAATTCAGACCCGAGATGGAGAGCTCCAAAATCTATTTTTACCGCCCATGTTGACCCTATGTTAGCCCCTGTACATTCCTGGTTGTCTACGTTGGCCATTACTTTTTTTTTTTTTTCTATTGACTGCCTTCTAACAAAGACCTGAATCCAAGTCTGGCGTCAACTGCATCACCAATGTTAGCCCCTGTAAATTCCTGGTTGTCTATGTTTGCCATTCCTTGTTTTTTTAATGACTGCATTCTAACAAAGACCTGAATTCCAAGTCTGGCCAACTGCATCTCCGTTTCCCTAGCTAGCCCTAAGAGAGTCAAAAACTACTGAAAAAAGATGATTACCATTCATACCAATCATTGATAAAATCATTCCACATTGCTTCTGTAATTGAGTCTCTCAGAGAGGCTGCCATTTCATCCTGCAATTCGTAAGCAATCTGAGAATCAGGTTGATTGTCGTCAGGCAGCTCCATGCAGCTGCTACTACTAACAGTCTCAAAGAGCCAGTCATTCCTTTCCTCATGTCGGATGAAATTGTGCAAAACACAGGCCGCAATAACAATATCCCTTTGCGTTTGGAAAGCATACTGGGAAGCAAGTTTTAGGATGGGAAACCTCTCCTTTAGCACATTAAACGTCTTCTGGATGATTATCCTAAGTGATGCATGGCGATGATTAAACAATTCTTTTGCATTTCTAGGGAATTGATTAGCACCTTTATATTCCTGAATATGATAACGAATTCCTTCAAATGGTGCAATAAACCCCTCCATATTCACATAGCCGGTATCAACAAGATAGTATTTACCTGCAGGCATGATGAATTAAGAACGTGTACTAAGGGCAACAGCAAAGAGAAAGGAGACAGCAGTATGGCACTTTACAAATGCAAAATTAAAATCAACCTTCAGGAACTCTGGGGAAGTTCTGTTCTGGATCATCAAGGACAGCCCTTAATACTCGTGAATCTGCAGCTGACCCTTCCCAACCAGGACAGATAAATATAAACTGAAAATCAAATGTACAAGCGGCCAAAACATTTTGAGTCAGCACCCCTTTTTGATTGCGAAATCGAGATTGGTCTTTTGCTGGTACGTGAGCAGGTATATGCAAGGCATCAATGACCCCCATGCAATCCTGCATTTCAAAATGTTAAAAGAGAAAAAGAAGATACATAAATGGTTAACTGTAAATAACATCATTATCACAGCCCAGATACAAACCTGAAAATAAGGGTTAAATCTTTTACTCCTCAAAATCTCGGGAGGAGTAGTGAGAGGAGGGGGTTGAAGGTACTCGCGTGACAAAGATTTAATGGCCTTGAGAACATTATTGAAATGCCTGCTTATTGTTTCTCCAGAATGCTCAAACCGCTCCTGTATAACTCTGCTGCGCTCATTGTGTCCAACGACATTCAGAAACATTGCAAATTGCTCCTCTATCATGACACCAGCTGTATCACGGAGCATGTTTCTCTGCCGAAAAATACCACAGAGCTTGTGAAACACATGTTTGTCCATTCGAAACATTTTCCGACAAAAATCATCATGACCATTGAGTACTTCAGACACAAAACCAGAGCCTCTTGGGAGCAGATTGCGACAAGGCTGCATGGAGATAATCTTGTGGTAGTAGTAACCAGCAGCTGCTGCAACAAGTTCCATCTCATCCAACTCAATGTCACACTCGTCCATATTGGTCCACAAGTCTCTGAAAATGAATTTCAAAATACAATGTGTAACGCTACACAATGTACTTAAAAATCGGCATCCAACAAGCTTTTAAAGGAAACCAAATAGAACCATACATTGCAAACACAATCATCAGCATCCATGAAGGATTTACACAACACAACCCAAATAAAAAGAGAGAGAGAGAAAGACCTAAGCAGAAATAACTGTACTGAATTTACCAATAGATTGATGCCAAGTACATAAAGTCAATCAAACAATTAGCATAACTAAACTCTAGAAGTGAGAAACCTACAGCAGGGCTATAACGTCTAAATTGTTCAGGTTGCTGAACTACAGGATGCACTAAACTTGCGTTGCAGCCATGCTAATCTTCTTTCACTCTTAAGACTAATGAAAGTTTCCCGGGCATTGGAATTCTCAAACAAATCCAGTGCAAAAAAATAGATTTGTTGGTCAAGGCCTTGCAACTCATCCAAAACTTTGATGCACTTGCTAATGGCAAAGCGCTCCTCATTCCGCATAATTGCAGCTGCCCTCATCTTTGAAGCAGCTGCTATTTCCAGCATAGCATCAACTATGGCATCTCCAGTAGCCTTACGGTTTCTCTTTGCACGCCCTGTACCTGGAGTTGCTAATGGACGTTTACTGTTACCATCTAGCATGTTCAAGTCTTCCCCAGAGCCTGAAGAAGCATCGTCCTCCACGTATTTAGGATTTCCAGACATATTTGCACTCATAAACTAAGACTTTAGTAGATATCACAGCACAGGATTCTCTGGTTTCTTAAAAGTCTTCAAATCAAATAGCTAATGATGTTCACAAGCACGTCAGTTCTCTGCAAAATCAAATAGTTTGTTCTAGATTCATGTACCAATAAAGAGAGCAATAGTAATAGTAAAAGGAATCACTATATGGGGGTGTGTGTTGCGGGGGAGCACTGCGAGCTTGTGGGTTGGGAAGAAGGGTAGACAAAGGCAGACGGAAACAGCAAAGCCCTAAAAGAATAAACAATTTTCAGAACTATTGGCCAAGGGAAACTGAGCCTTTATCTATCTTCAATTCTTTTTTCCCCACTAGGCAGGAGGTCAATTTTTACTTAATCAACATTCTTACAAAAACCCACAGCTTTCCCTTTTTCCCCCCTCATAAATTCACTTTATTTTAACTATGAACCATATCTTACATTTATATGGCTGACGCAAGTGTCACCTTCGGCAACTTTGTTTTCCACCATTATTCATCTAAGCTTGCTTACCTACTACAGCTTTCCATGTCTAACAGCCTTCAATTTAGTCCCTCAGAGGTCCAATAGTCAGGGCAACAATAGATTTATTATGTTCAGGATAAAACAAGACCAAGAATGTAAATAATTGTAAACAATAATTGTGGAAGTGGTATTTAATTCTAAGAATCTGGTTCCAAGGACCAGAATATTTAAAGAGTAGAAGCACCAAAAAGTAAACCCAGCGAACAACAGCCCAGAAATACATTTGAATTTAACAGAAACTGAAAGATTTGATTCCAGAAAGGGATTTACGAGAATTCATTATAAGGGGATATTGCACATATCTATCACATGAGACCTCAGTTCGATAGCCAATCAATCCTACATTTCCTCAATTAAATACCGGTATCACAATTTTGAAACAAGGAACAGAAAATACAAGGGACAAGAAGTGCAAAAGACAATGCCTCCTTGTAACCATTGCTTCTTAATGTCTGTGAAAAGAGTGGAAATTTTCAACTATTCACAGACCACGTAGAAGGCCCTCAACGACAGTAACATTACTGAGATCAGTTAGATACTCTATAAGATAATGAAACTCATGTACCCAAAAACAATTCAAGCTTTTCATGAGATCTAGCAATTCACATAAATTTTTCAAAACCAAGGAAGAGACACAAGGCAATGAAAACAAGTGCAAATTGACAACCACCACCCACCATTTATTATGTTGATTAATAAATGGTATGCTTACATCAAGTTCAACTTTAATTGAAACTTCTTCAACGATTTGTCAAATAATTTTACTGTATTGCAAAAGAATAACATGAGTTACTCAATGCAATCTCAATTTCAATACTGTCTCATACCCAATGCAATCTCTATTTCAATAGTTTTTCCTACCCAAAAAAAAAAAGTAATGAAAGTACTAAAATTATCTTTACTATAATCACCATACAGAAAAGTACAACCCAGGCTCCCTTTTAACATTTTACACCAGAAAAACATTAAACCGTAATCCATAGCAGAACAAGATAAAGCAACAAGGAGAAAGCAAAAACTAAAAACACATTGACGCGCTAGTTTTTTTAAAAAAAAAGGAAAAAAAAAAAGAATTCTGCCGAAGTTTCATATCCCTTATATGAATTAACAGAGGGTCAAAACAAACAGAAAAAAAAAAAAAAAAGAATTTGCATACTCTCGGATACTTCTCTGGCTCTTCCAAACAGAACTCATACAAAAGTTGCAAACACGCAGCCCATAGCAAAACAAACAAGGAAAAAAAAAATACATGAACCCATGATGAGGAAATACACCGAATTTAACAGGGGAGAAAAGAAGGATATTCAAACAAGTTCATGAATTCATGAAATGCGGAAAAGGAAAAAGAAATTTCAGTGGTTACCTTTCCGATTATCTCACTGAGGAATGGAGGGAGGGACGGAGTAGGGTTTTGTGACTTCTCACTTCTCACTTTCTGTTTATAAGGTCTATGGTTTAACGTTTGTTTATGACTTTATGTGGAATCGACCTCTCTGCGTTCAGCGAAATGACGGATTACCCCTTAATGTTTGTACGCTTTCCGTTACACCCGGTCTTGCCTAGGCAAGAACACGGTTCATAACCGCCGGTTCAAAAATTGTATGTGATTGTGAACCTTCACCGGCCCTTGAGTTAAGGTTACAGTTTCGGTTTGTAAATCCCTTGTTAAAGTTCAGTTTTGAACCGGTTTTGGTTTCGATTTATTGACGGTTTACGTTGTTTGTTGGCGATTTCAATCCGTTTTTTTACAGTTTTATTTCATTTTTGTATAGTTAATAGAACTTTTCTCATCGCGCATTGCGCGATCAGTTCAGTATTTGAGTATTTTGAAGATCATTTACACTTCTAGCTTGTACTAAATACTGAATTTTAAGATAATGAAATAAACAAAACACACTAAAAAAAGAATGTTCACATATAACGAACCAAATTCTGTTTCAATGTAGTTATATATGAGACTTTAGCACGTAATTTAAAATAAGTAATCCCCATGAAAGGAAAAAAATAGAGATAAAAATTTTCGTTACTTTGGTTAAGACAAACTACCAATCTTTAATAACTCAAACTTTAGATAGCCTAACCTATTCTCCAGAGGCATACGAAGAATAAAAAATCAGAAGATTATGGGACGGGAGAAGATTTATGGGGAAGGAAAAGATGGAGAGCGGCTGAAAAATTTGGCAATAAAAATGGGCACAAAAAATGATATTTTAATTATTAACATCGGGTAGTAAACGCCGTCGTTTAGCCCGCCACATTAATTAAGTTATTTCTCTCGGCTAATGACATATTTGGTTGGCAAAAAAAAAATAACTTTATTAATTGACCATTATAGCCTTGTTTTAAATTGTTGATGTCATGTTAATATATTAACCAATCAAAGGGCGCAATTTAAAATTGATGATATCATGTGAACTAATGAGCCAATCAGAATGCTCAATTTAATTTCTGACCAATGGCGTTCAAAATTCTAAACCCACTAAGAAGCTTTTACTTATGTACAGATAATTTTATTTATTATTATTTAATTTTTTTAAAAAAAAATGATTGAATGGGAAAAAAAATCAACAAGTAGATAGGAAAAATGAAATTAGCAATACTTTTAGTAGCATGGCTAACCAAATTTTTATTGGTTAAATATACACAATATATTCAAATTTTTCATGATTTTATTAATTATTAAAAATAAGTATTGCCTCTTTTTCAAAATACTAGTCCATTTTGGCACAAGAATTAAGGGTTAATTATTAAGAATTGAAAGAAATTATTTAAACCATAATTAAATAGACCAACCATTTGATTCAAGTAAATGTGTATTGGGATTCTATAAATATCATTTGAAATGTGAGGATAATAAGACTGTCAGGATGACGAACCACCACCGATTAAGAAAATTTTGTGAAATTATGCATTGAAAAAATAAAATGAATTTATAATTTGATATAACCACAAATAGAAAATAAATTTATATTTTGAAAACGAGGTAGTACAAAAGATAGTGTTTAAATTAAAGCAAGAATGCAAATTCCAAGGATGAAGCCATACAGACGTTGGAAAAAATATGCAAATTTTAGAATCCGAGGCCAAAGGTAAGGAGCAATTTGGCATAAGCCAATAAGACAAGGTTAATGAACTGGAAAACCATCTTTTGTTAAAGGCAGATTGAAGTTATTTCATGTTACTTCTATTGAACTTGTAGTATGGTTGGTTTAAAATCAACCTAACTAGTGATTATATATGAACTTGTTTAGTTTAGTTGTGGTTGAATGTTTAACTTCCAAATCTATTATAGGATGATGAATTTGAATACTTTATTATGTAATTTGATTAGAATTTTGATTTATGTGTGCTTTTAATCATTGTATTGTGCTATATAGGGGTACCAAAAAAAAGACAACCTAAAATTGCAATTTTAAATATAATTTTTTAAAAGATATTACCCACGGAAAGCCCGTGAACAAAAAATTTGAGAAAATATACGAATGATATTTTCCCCACAGAAAGAGTCGTGGGAATTTTATTTTTTTTCCAACTCTACCTGCGATAAATTCTCGGGCTCTTTAGTTTCCTAGAGTTTACAGTTGACTTTTTCAAATCAGTGTAAAGGACGGTTTGCGTTAGGTTGGCAGCCAGCATTAAAAATCTCGCCACTATGAATATGTATCATATAAGAAATTGTGTAAATGTTAGGACGCCCGTTGTAAGTGGCACGCCGTAGGGTCCGACTACATCTCCGTGGAGAATTGAATGTAGTGCAAATTGTGCAAGAGCCCCGTACGCCAAGAATGCATTACAAGTTAAATTTTTTACATTTTGACAAGAACCACAACATTCTTATAAGGGCGGGGGAGTAGCGGGGACTAGGAAAATTGCCCAACCTACAAAACAACTTAAGAATAATCATATAAATGATAAAACTTGTAGAATAGGGATTTGGAATACATGGTTCATAACAAGTAAATTTCTAGAACTAGTAGAATACATGAGAAGAATACGGGTAAATATAATGTGTTTGCGAGAAACAAAAATAGGTAGGGGAAAAGACCAAAATTTTAGATAACAGGGGATACAAACATTGATATGGTGGAAACTACAGGAATATGAATGGTTTAGATACTATAGTTAATTCATTATTCATAGATCAAGTAGTAGAAGTGGTTAGGAAGGGGGATGGATTAATAACCTTGAAAATTATAAGGAAATGAAGACATAAATATAATTAGTGCATAGTGCCTTAAGTAGGATTAGATGAAGCAACTAAAACTAAATTTGGGAAGATTTGGAGTCATTGATCCAATCAATGCCTCAAAATGAAAAAATCTTTATAGGGGAGGAGGATTTAAATGGACATGTAGGGAAGAAAAATGAAGAATATGAGAAGATTCATGGGGGTTATGGTTTTTGGGTACAAAATAATGAAGGTAAAACTATATTGGACCTTTCGGTGGCATATGACTTTGTCATATGTAACTCCTTGTTTACAAAAAAGGATGAAGACTTGATTACATATAAAAGCGGATTTAATAAATTACAAATTGATTACTTTTTAACCAAGAAAAGTGATTTAAAACTTTGTAAAGATTGTAAGCTAATGCCGGGAAAGTGTATAACAACTCAACATAGGTTGCTAGTCATAGATCTAAGAATTAAATATGTAAGAGAAAAATACCTAAAATACATAGAATAAAATGGTGGAATCTTAATAACAAAGATAAAAAGGATATGTTTACTAAAACGTTACTTGAAAATGTTCAATGGGACATGGAAAAAGAAGCCAATAAAACATGGGAAAGGGTAACTAAAGAAATAAGGTAATTTCTAAAAAAGAACTAGGAGTTTCAAAAGGTAATAACTGTAATAAAGAATCGTGATGGTGAAATAAAGATATTCAAGAAAAAGTAAAAAAGAAAAAAGTTTGTTACAAAACATTATACACTTGTAGGAGCGACGAAAATGTAGAAAATATGAAAAGGCTAAAAAATAAGTGAAAAAAGTAATAAGTGAATCAAAGATAAAAGATTTTGAAAACTTTTATAAAAAATTAGATACTAAGGAGGGAGAAAAAAATATTATTTATAAAATTGTAAAAATAAGGGAGAAGAAAACAACAGATTTAACTGAGATTAAATGCATAAAAGATAAACATGGACATGCCTTAGTGAACGATATGATAATAAAAGATAGGCGGAAGGATTATTTACACAAACTATTTAACGAAGTAGATAATAGGGAAACAACACTAGGTGAACTAGAGCAACGTGAAAAATATAAAAACTTCACATATTATTAAAGAGGTAGATAAATCTATGCATAAAATGAAAAAAGGTAAAACTATAGGTTTCGATGATATTCCAATAAAGGTGTGGAGATGCCTTGGCAAATTTGGAATTAAGTGGCTTACGGAGTTATTCAATATAATCATAAAGAGTAAGAAAATGCTTAATTAATGGAGTAAGAGTACCCTAATACATGGTTGTCAACCTATACATATTTTAGGATACATTATTTGTTTCTTTTTATTTGTATTTTAGTCTAATTTAGTAGGAATTATACCACAACCAGGATAGAGACATAGACTAATTAAGGAAATCTTAGCCAAGTAGGGAAGATTACAGAATAATTAAGTCCGTCATCAATGATTTTATATAAGTAAATTGGGATCAACGCCCTTAGCACGCCTTTCACATGGATTTAAATCGGGCTAACCATACTTATAGAAATCATGGCTAGTTTTAATCACTCTTACCCCCGGTAAAATTTCACTTAAGTAGTAAATTAGCCTATCTTCATCAGGATCATAACTATGTATATCCAAGTAATAACATCATCTTATCCCAAACACCAGGCTTATTAGCATGTCATTATCAATGAACTAAAACAAAACAAAATAAATAAAAGCACTTACAAATATATCCACAAGGAGCTGAGCTCTTATTCTTCAAACTTCAAACTTGAAATATATTTTAATGGGAGTGGGAGAAAAACAAAAAGAAAGCAAAGAAGTTCAACTGATTGGTGCTTTCTATGGCTTATGGTATCCTTATTTATAGCTTATTCTTCTAGTACTATTATGGACTCCAAAATTTGATTTTTAGATCCGAATAGTTACAAACAGTACTATTACATCACACTTGAGTTCAAGTTACTTTATCTAAAACAACTTTATCTTTTTTCATTATTGTATTGCATTATGATTTTTTACTTTACTTGAGGATGTCCCCTTTTGTCTTGAGGATGATGTCCCCCTTTGTCTCCTCTCTCAATTCTTCAGCTAGTTTGTTGAGACGTTCATCTATTGTATCATCTTCATTGTCTTCTTCCAGGTCTTGTAATTCTCCAGCTAAGCAATCCTTATTTGATGTTGCTATTATTATTGACACATCTGATCTATCATCTACCAGATTCCTTTTCAATTTTTGTTTTAATTTTTCCACATAAGTTTTAATCATATCTTCTTTAGAAATATAATCGTTTTGTAATTTCATCTTCATGGATATATGTTGAAAAGGATTAATTTTTCTTGATTCATTATGTTGTTTTTCAGTATAATACTATTCATTTTTCTAATGAATTTCATCCAGCACATCTTGTCCATAGAATTGTTTTGTCTCTGGGTCAATTTTTAATGTTTTATCCCAGAAATTAGTATAACGAACTCTTCTGAGACACGACATTCTTTTATCGGTATAACCAACTTCTGGAACCCATTTCCAAATCTAAGGAATTGAAAATTCCACAAAGAACATTATTATAACTATTTCTTCATTACATCTATTAGATGTAATTAATTCTGAAATCTTAGGCGAAACTTTCACCCATTCCCCATATAATGGAGTAAATCTATCAGGAAGTATTTTCCTTGATGGTCCATAAGTATACCACCATTAAATAAACCAATTTGGCATGTGATTTTTACAAACATTTTCACATACATTTATAAACCATGAGTGTTTCTTATTAGGATTCTCATATAAAAATACCTTATAAAAGGCATCAATATAATCCCAATAATTATATTTAAAGGAAATTTTAGATTCTGGAAGTATAAATTCCTTTTCCTTTAATGTTGATAATCCCCATTCTTTAGCAGACATAATCCGCTTAATAATAATCTGACTAAAATTATATATGTTACTCACTCTATTAGAGCAAAAATATGTTATCTCACATGAATTTGAGGCTTTTAGTATATTCTCATAGTATGACCTTGCTTGATATGAAGTAGCAGCATATGATGCTGTATCCAAATATCTTGCTATTAAAATTCATGGGTCTTTTTCCCATTGTAAATCTTTTTCTTCTATAAAGAATATAATATCCTTGTTACTGTTAGCATAATAAGAAGTAATATTATCTTCAACCATAACTGTTTCTGCATATGAAGCAGTAGAGGATGATTCTCTATTTTTTTTTCTTTTTTCCTCATCTTGTTTTTCTTTTTCCATAAACTTCATAAATTTCTCATATAATGAGTCATCTTTCTCAATATTTGTAATATTTGCAGATATTAATTTTTTTATTTTCAATTTGTGAAAGGATATGACCCCTTCCATAAGAGGTATTACATCTTCCTCCTCGACCTCTGAAATGATTATTTTCTCATGGTATCATCCTGTAAAAATTTTCGAGATAAAAAGTCAAGGAGATTGTTATCTTTTCCTTTCTTATATACAATGTCAAAATCAAAAAGAGCTAAATTAGCTTGCCATCTAGCATATATTTTGTGACTACTCGAGAATTTAGGTATGTATTTTGGAGCTAATTTAGTAACTTGAATTAAATTATTTAATAATGTAATGAGTAGTTTTATCAATCTATTTACACTTTTGGTACTGACTTGGTTACTCATTTCTTTAAGACTTGGAAATTATAAATAAAAGTTTTAGGATTTAAATAATCAAATAGTTGAGTAAATAATAATAATAAAAAGCATATAAATAAAACAAATTAGAAACGTGCAGCTAGAGAACTTGGACGAATTTGTGGCCAAGTGCGGATAAGGAAGAATACTTTGACCACTGTTTAGTTGCTTCAATTAATTAGTAATTCATATCCTTCTCAATAAGGGAGAATGTTCTATTAAATGGAAAGGCATGAATGGGATTTTTTTTTTGTGGCCGAGAGAAGAATGGAAACTAAAAAGGAGTGGATAAAATTTATTTATTGGATTGATTACTAAATACAATTCCTATAAATATAGTGGTAGTATTAAGTGACTAATGGGGGGATACTGAAAAAAAAAAAAATACTCCCTCCATTCACAAATAGATATCGCTGGAGAGATTTCACAAAGTTTAAGGATGTAATAATTATCTTGTTAAAATACTATAATACCCTCATTTATTCTTAATTCAATTGTAGTCCCAATAAAATTCACTTCTAATACAATTCTACATTAAACATCATAACAATTTCCAATGTAAGGGTGATATTGGAAAAAATTGACAAAATATGTCTCGATTTGTGAGAACGACATCTATTTTGAAATATTTGAGTTTTCCTCCAACGACATCTATTTGTGAATGGAGGGAGTAGAACCTTAAACAGACGGCCTCAATTCCTAGTTCTCATAGTCACTCCCACCATTAAAAAACAAAAATAAAAAATAAAAAAAATCATCGGAGTAGCGAAACTATTCTGTCATTCACTCACGGCTGGATTTTGAATCACTAGACCACACCATTCAAGTTCTTGAATCACTAGGCCATGTTATTCAAGGGAGGGAAATCAAGGGGACTTTTTCTCTAAATAAAATAAAACGGGTTTGTTTTAAAACCCAACTATTTATTTTATACAGTACATTTATAAAGAATGTTTATGCATACTTGTGTGTTTGAATGAATCGTACGCTGAGTTGTTGAACGTTGCTATTTTTCTTTCCCTAAAAGAGATTAACTCTTAGTCCTATTGTGTGATGTTAATGAATTGATATGCTGTCCATTTCTTGAGTTTTTGATAGTTAAAGAAGTGTTCTCGGTCAGACATTTATACATAGAAGTTTCAATTTTAATTTGTCAACGTTTTCGTTTAAAAAAAAAATCATAAGTGTAGTTAACTAAATTGGACTTTTAGTTCCTAGTTCTAAATCCTTTTAATAAAATTTCTTTTACAGATATCTTCTTTGTCTACCGTAGTTTGTTACAGTTATTAGGGTTCGGAAAATGGATCGATAGATCTTTCAAAAACTTGTCCCGAATATGCTAAGTTAGTCACGGTATTTTTCCCGAATATGGTATAGTTTGAAGTTTTCATTATTTTTCTTTGCTTTTCATTTTTGCTTCTTCTTCTTTGAGCGCAGAAACAATAAAATATCAGACCCTTTGACTTAGAGTTTATCAAGAGCCGACATTGTTAATGGGAAATTACTGTTGTTTTAATTCATTACCTTTTTAAAGCAATACAAAAATCAATGTTTTTACTTGGCTGTTTTCAAGTGGGCTTTGGTGCAAGAATCCAAAACAAAAGCTTTTCATATGGAATGATTGTTTTTATCAACGCGGAGCACTACTACTTTTACTTTCGAACAAAACTAACCATTTTGGTTAAATCTGGTTGTTCAAATTAAATTGAGATGACCCTTTTATAATTTTGTTTGATTAAAATTGCATCTTGGGAGAACCTTTTTCATAATGCACTTTACAATGCCGAAAAAAAAAAAAAAATGTCTTGTATTTGTTATATATGCGAGAATGATTATAGTAATAATAGTAATGGTACATAGTATTGAAACCACCAGCTTGTTTCTAATTGTTTGACAAGTTTCCTTCAAAAGGAATGTTCCAGAATATCATCTTTTATGAATTATTTGAAAACTTAATATAGTGATTTATTTTAAGTCAATAATTGTTGTTAAAGTTAAAACGGGTCCATCTTGTAAATTGATGTTACTTAAAATCTTGGAAAAACTTGTGCATCCTACCCCCTAGGTGGTTGAACCAAGTTATTGGCTAAACTCGTTGGTTTTTGGTTCTCATGAGATACCGTCTTGCTTGTTTATAGTTTTACTGGACTTTGGTGAGTGAAACCTTGATCTTGACTCTTATAATAGACCAGGACCTTTGGTTAATGGGTCTTATTATTATACACGTGTAGGTACTCCGGTGTGTGAGACGTCCTCCGTATAGATTGACTGCAGTCATACGTGAGCAGTTTCTACTCGTGTTATATTGTAATTGAATCGTTTGTGTTATTAGTTAGTGCTAATCACTTGCTTGTAAGGTTACTGGACTTTGGTCAGTGAACCCTCGATCTTGTCTCATAATAGGTTGGGGCCATATATTGGTCAATGGGTCTTATTGTTATATTTGTATAGATACGTCGGTGCGCGAGCGTCCTGCCGCATAGACTGACTACAGTCATGTGTGAGCAGTTTGTTTGTACTTGTTTGGGTTCTATTCGCGATATCTCGTGATTGGGTTGTTTTCTTTATTTGCCAGTTTATTGAAATTCATGGTTAAGTGTCTCTATACTCGTAATCTATATATTATTTTTTAATGGCCTATTTGTGGATTTCAAACTCTCTTGACTACTTCAAAGAGATTTTTAAGCTCACCCCCTTACCTCACATTACATATTATCATTGCATTGGATGGTGGATCGAGCATAGGTCTCGGGAACGTGTGCGAGTTTTGAAATCAAGAAGATCAAGTATGGTTAAGAGTGGAGATTTGTGAAATATTAGAATAATGTTAATAAATATAACTTTAATAATACCTCGTAGCACAGTATTATTTTATTATAAGAATTAACGCTTCCACAATTATTGGGCTATAATTGAGTGTTATTGAGTTCTGGCGTGAGCTAGGCAAATGTCACGTGCAAGACACCAAATGAAAAGTCGGTGTTTTAGACGGGATGTTACATTTTGTAATATCCCAGCCTCATAGACTGGCCCAACAACTTTCAGGCTTTTGTCCTCGCTAGTCCTAAATGGTTAACCCAAGTTGTTAGTAGTTTATGAGCCTGAGACTTATATACATATCATTCACTTTGCCAGGTAGCGATGTGGGACAGGATGTTACAGCCTACCCCCTTTGGATCTTTACGTCCTCGCAAACCCCAACAAGCAAGAATATGGCCCAGTCTTCCCCCAGAATAGGACTCTAGAGGTGGTTCCCGTGCTTCGCACTTGTCCCGTCTGCATGCTCATTGTCGCTGCACTTGTCCCCTCAGTGGGCTCAAAGGTGTGTTCGCACGTAGCACTTAGCTTCTAGACCAGGGTCCGCTCTGATACCATATGTAACATCCCAGCCTCATAGACTGGCCCAACAACTTTCAGGCTTTTGTCCTCGCTAGCCCAAAATAGTTAACCCAAGTTGTTTGTAGTTTATGAGCCTGAGACTTATATACAGATCATTCCCTTTGCCAGATAGCGATGTGGGACAGGATGTTACATATTTGCTTAGAAACATCATGTTTAAAATCCTTATTGAACATATATTTTGCTGATTGACAATCTATTTTAACCGTAAATTTCTGATTATATAAATCATCTTCAAATTTCAAAATATATTTAACTATTGCAAGAATTTTTTTAGCAACTGTAGCATAATTCTTTTGACTTTGAGTCCATTTTCCTGAGTAATACCGTATCAATTTTTCTTGTTTATCATCAGGACATATTTGTTTTAGTATTCCACCATATCTCATATCCGAAGCATCAGTTTCTACTATTTTATCCCATTTAGAATTTGCCAAAACTAGACATGGTAATATTTTTACTTTACTTTTTATCTTTTGGACAGCCTCAGTATGCTCCTCTGTCCAAAACTTTGGATTCTTTTTTAACCTTTCATACAAAATAACAGTATCATATGGTAGTTCTTATAATAAGGAAGAATATAATTCAAACTTCCTAAAAATTTTTGTCATTGAATTTTATCTAAAATTTCATCTGGAAATTTAGAAGCAAACTCAATACTTCTACGAATAGAAATTATTTTTTCTTTCTCAATATTATGTTCTAAAAATCTAACATTTGTTTGAAACAAAGATATTTTTGATTAAGATTTAACAAATCCATTCTGTTTTAATAATTTCTGAAATATACTCAGATGATCAAAATGTGATTGTATATCTTTAGAAAATGCTAATATGTCATCAATATAATGATAAATTCACTATAAAGAATAAAAATATCATTCATAATTTTCTGAAATTCAGATGGTGCATTCTTTAATCCAAACGAAATGATGCACTGGAACATTAAAAGCAGTTTTATATTGGTCTGACTCATCAATCTGAATTTGCCAATATTCAGAATTTAAGTCAAACTTAGAAAATATCAATGCATCATATAATCTATCCAATAAATCTTTTTTATTAGGGATTGGATGTCTAATTCATTTTAATACTTCATTAAGAGGTTTATAATTTATCACTAATCTTGGTCTTTGTCTTTCTATCTCACTATATTTATTAACATAGAAACCAGTACGTGACCATAGAGAATTTGACTTTTTAATCAATCCTTTTTCTAATAACATATTCATTTCATTTCTATATAATTCTAAATATTCAGAATTCATTTGACAAGGTCTTGCCTTTGTTTTAATCATTGTTTTTTCATCAAAATCTTCTTCATATGGAAGACTAATCACATGTCTTTTTCTATCCCAAAAAGCATTAGGATGTTCATTACAAATCTCAGTAGAAATATTAATATATATTTTCTTAATTTTTCCTTGTAACTTATTTTTTTAAATCCTCTTCTATTGAAAATATATTAATTTCATACTTTAAGAAATTGATTTGATTAGTTTTTCTAAAAATAAGATCTTTAAGCTCATTAATGAATCTTGTATTAGGTTCAGTTATAAACTTAAAAGATACAGGTTTTTTTTTATCATATGTTCCTGTAATACTATCAATATCAATATGAGTAATAGGAAAAATTCTTTTTATAAAAAGAGTACCAAATATAACTTGGCTAGTTATAGTTTTAGCTATTAAGAAACTTTTAGGAATACAAACTTGATTGTTACAAATATATTCTTTAGACAATTTATAATTTACGTCTAATGCCTTCCCACCAGCATGTCTTACTACATGAGTAGTTTTTTCAAAATATCTTGTAGGAATTATTCCTTCTTGTATAACAATAACATCAAGCAGCACTATCAATTAGTGCTACTAGTCCTATTTGATAATTATGATCTACCAATAATTTAATAATAACACGAAATTTGAAAGAAGTTATTAAATCTAAAGATCCTAGAAAATTTTCATTTCTTGTTTCATTTATTAATACATTCTTATAAGAATCTACTTGTTTCGTACTTTCTAAATTAGAAACTCTATCATCTAGACTTTTATTAAGGTTTTTTAGAATTTTTATTTCTTTTTTGAGATTATTAATCTCTTTTCCTAAATCACTTACAGTAGTAGGAGATTTTTCTAACCTATTAGATTTTTCTTTAAGCATTTTATATACCTTATCCATTGTATATGGAATACTATCTATTTCTAATGATTCATCTTTATTACTACTTGGAATATCACTAACTTGTTCAATTATTCTTGACCTTAACTCTTGATCTTTTATTGATCTCAAGAATTCTATAATATTATTACTAGTTAAGATACTAATATATGATTCTCTAAATTGAGATATGATTTTATAAAAATCTTCATTTCCATCATTAATTTGCTTTACACAATTATCAGTTCCTTTACAAGGATCACAACAATCAATTTCATCTTCTGAATTTTCTGATATATAACTTAACTGATCTATTTTAGCCTCATCTGAGCTTTCTGATTCAGAGTCTGAATTTACAAGTTAATTAATTCATTTTTAATTTCCTGGCTAATATCTAAACTATTTATTCTTTTCTTCATTTTGCATCTATTTGCAAAATGTCATGGCTGTTTACATTTATAGCAAATTATATTAGTTCTATCCTTCTTATTCTCAAGTCTTTTCATTTTTCTCATTGCTCTTTTATTCAATTTTTTTGAGAATATTTTCTCTTCTTTTTCTTATAATATTTATCATCTTTTTAAAAAATTTTTATCGTTCTTTTTTCTGATGGAATTTCCATCCCAAATTGACTACAAAACGGACCTAATTGTTTTCTTTCAGTCAATCTTTGTCTTTTAATCTGTTGATTTAATTTTATCTCATTACATAAGGCTAAACATTCTTGAATACAAGTTCCTATTAATTTTCCATAAGTATAATTTTCATAAGAAATATTTATCCTATCTTTTCTTAAGACTCTCCTAACTCTTTCAGCAAATAAATTAGGTAATGCATCTATAAATGTAGATTTTTAATGAACACTATTAATATTATGTAATTCCTTAACTCTATTAAGAAAAACATCTCTATACTATCTAAAATCAGATAGTGTTTTACATCTTAAATTCTACAGTAAAGTACGAATATTTTCACTATTATCAGAAATTCTTCCTGTAAAATGTTCTAATATAGTAACATTCAGTGTATAAACTGCATTTTCTATAACCTGAGATCCTTTTTGTTTAACTGTTCTATAAATTTCTTCTTTATTTTGGAAAAATAAATCATTGTCCCACCAATCTTTTAGTTGGCCAATAAATCCTACAACTATCATTTTTACAATTCCTACATCATTATTACCATTTGTTTTACAAATAGTACTATACATTAACATTATATGAGCCATATTCTAAATTTGCTTTTTAGTATAACCATCTAAATTCCATTCATAAATACATTTTCCACTGTAACTATTATTCAGTATATATTCCTGCTCTTCATGTAAGATATCTACAGGAGAAGGTCTATTATAATAATATAATCTTTGAGTGGGCTTATCAGCATATTTATTTAATTTATTAATCTCATCATCTACTAGATTTTTATAATCCTTAGTCTCTTCTAATCTTCTTGAAAATTCTTCTTCGAAAGTATTGATTTTTAAATCTTTAAATTTAGTATCTATTAGCTTTTCTAATTCTAATAAGGATTTTAATTTAAAATCTTTTATTTCAGGTGGTGGTTGAAGAGTTGGTGCTGCAACAACATCCATTCTATTATTGCTAGAACCACTAGCATGACTAGTGTCTGTATTATTCTCTACCAACTGCACCAACTTGTCTAACTTACTTTGTATAGATAGGATTTGTTCCCCTAAAATGTTAAATAAACATTTGTATAATTATTTTGTTCTATTACCTTATTTATGTGTTTGACTGTTATAGCCAAAGTTTCATTTTCAAATAACTTTTTATAGGCAGAAAAACTCATAACAACATTATTTTCTTTTTTCTATTTTAAAAGGTTGTTGTAGAGGAAATAGTGCTTTTAGCGTATTTCCATTCGAGAGTTTATAATCTTTTTCTAAAACACATATGTGTGGTTCAACATAAACAGATGTAAACCATGGAACAAAAGGAAATAAAATATTATGATGTGATAAAAACTTATAAAATTCATCCGAAATAAATTTTTGCATTTCTAAAGAAAAATTTGAAAAAAACCACTTTCTAAATGGTTCCCATCATGGAAGATTAAACTATTCTTTGACTTGATGCCTAGCCAAAGAACCTGGACTAAAATCTATTTTATTCATATTGAAAATGCCATTTCTGACTCAATTATTTCTTCGTCTTTTGTGTTATAAACACCTTTAGCTATATTTTCTTTATTCTTTACCAATTTATCAACATGATGATTATTCTTATCACGTTCACTAACTTGTGAAGTAGAAACACGATAAGAATGTCCAGTAAATGAACTAGAAGCACGACTATCCTCTATTAGAGGTGAAATATGATGAGTGGAATATGAACGAGATAATCCAGATCTATGAGATCTATTATTATTCAATAGGAATGGATTATTCCTTATTTGTATATAAATATGTCTTTCAGGAGTTTGTTCAATAGAATTCACTTCTGTATTTGTTTGTGACTGGATATTACCAGTTCTTTCTTTAACCCATTATTCTGGAATAGGTATTTCATCCCATTTAATTGTTCTTCTAGTAGAAATTTTTGATCTATTGAAATTAATTTCAATTAAAACTGTCTCATTTACATTTTAATCAATTAATTTACAATTGGGATTCAATGTCATCAAAGGTTTATAACAAATTCTATAACATGTACAAATCAATTCTGATCCAGTCATATAATTATATCCATGAGTTTTAACATTTAAAGTCAATTCATCAAGAATATTGACATTACTTAAAGATAATGAAAGATTTGGATAGACATTAAAAAAAACGGGCCATGTGCCAAGCTAGATTGTATTATTCCCATCAAAGATTATTTCCAATTCAAGTTTCTAGCATCTCGTAAGCAAGCTATGAAACTTTCTGGCAATCCTTCTAAAGTTAATGGTTTAAAAGCAATTTGCGCCAAACCAATATGATTAAATTTATATAATTGATAATATCTATTAATATCATCTGATTGCAATAATTTGATCTCTATTTCTTCATTATCTAAAGAAATAGATTCTTCAGTTGTTTTAATAACTTGTTTCAAACCTAATTTTTCAAAAGTACCTAACTGATATGCAGTTTTCAATTCAATCTTTGGAATTGTCAATTTATTAAGTTCTTCTAAATTTTTAGAAATATCATATTCTTATTTAAGACTATTTTTAACAGTCTTCAAGTTCTTCTGAATCAAATTCATTTGAATTTCAAGAGTAGTTGTTGGGATAAGATTTAGTAGTTACAAGTCTACTCATGACTCTGATACCACAACTAAGACAGAGACATAGACTAATTAAGTGAAATTTTACCGGGGTAAGAGTGATTAAGACTGGCCATGATTTCTATAAGTAGGGTTAGCACGATTTAAAGCCATGTGAAAGGCGTGTTAAGGGCGTTGATCCCAATTTATTTATATAAAATCATTGATGAGCGGACTTAATTATTCTGTAATCTTCCCTATTTGGCTATAAAGAGTAAGAAAATGCCTAATTAATAGAGGAAGAGTACCCTAATACATGGGAGTCAACCTATACATATTTTAGCATACATTATTTGTTTCTTTTCATTTGTGTTTTAGTCTAATTTAGTAGGAATTATATAATGTTAAATAATACCAATGTTAGTTTCAAAGTAAGAATTCAAAAACTATGTAATAAATTTAATAAAGAACCAAAATAGCAAAAAAGGCAAATATAATGAACCAAATCAGTTAATTGTTGATGATGTGGACCAAATTAAACTATTGGTCGAATGTAAAGGACCAATTCAATTGTGTGGTTTTGTATTATGTTTTGTGACAAATTATTATAAAATCGCCGTGATACTAATGCATACTGAAGCGCAGTTCTCAGTTCTTCAGGATACAGAGAGAGAAAGAGGGCAACGAACGACTACAATGTTAGGACTTGAAGAAACAAAAGTTCTATGGAGGCTTCTCTCCGATTCTTCCCGCCCGTTGGAAGAACTTATGAAGGAATTCTCGGCCAAGTTCGATTCTTCTTCTCGCATCTTTGCCGTCTGCTCTTTACTCGTCATATTACTCTCCGAGGTAGTTCGTGCTGATTTTTTATTTTTATTTTTTATTTTTTTTTACTTTATTTAATTTGACTCCGAGATGCTGATTTCGGTGTAATCAGCGTTGTATCTAGTAAAATTTGAGCTGAATCATATCGCCTTTTTTTTTTCGTATTAGGTTTTAAAGGAAAATTTTGGTCTTTATTGAAATTTTTATGCAAAAGTTTATTGATTGTTCGTAACTTCGATTGGAATCATGATTCTTCAGTTTAGTTAATATAGATAGTCTTGTTTATTGAGTATCGGGATGTAGTGCAGATGGAGTTGACATTAAGATGGATTGAGTTCCCTTTGGTTGTTTTGCTATGCCTTCGAAGTAATTGTTTTTAAGATTTTGGATGAAGAATTCATCCTTCTGTGCAGAAATGATACAGAAAATTTCTGCTAATTTTTCAGTTTTGAATGGGTAGTGCTTAGTATTGTTGTTGATTTATGAACCGAAATGACATAGTACTAGAGTTAAATTTAATGGATATTTAGTTGATTGTTCAAGGCTATTTCCCATGACATAGTAATTTGATGTTTTTGTTCAAGGTTCTGAAAGTTTCAATATTTTTTTTACTCTAAAATTTATGCTGATCAATTGAGTTGGACATGGCCCATCTGGTTCAAGTTGGTTAACTCACTGTTGTTGATTACATATCGAAATGCAGTGGAACCAGAGTTAAATTCAATGAAATCAATTCAATTGAAGTGTTTTTATTTGGAGTGCGACCGCTGTTAATAGGTTTGCTATAATAGTATGGTTCAGTCATTTGTGAGAAAGCTACGAAGTTGTATTGGGTGTTCTTTTGTTCAATTGGGGCGTTATGGTTCGATTGAGGTGAAACAAAGTTTTTTTCTTTTTTTTTGGGTTGATTATATATTGGAACACTGTAGAACTAAAGTTAAGCTTATGATATTGGATACAGGAGTTTTCTGATTGGGATATGATATGTGGTTTTTTAAGTCGAGGAAGTCATTAAGATTCAGGAAAGAGTGACCTGGAATTGCCTTATGGCATATATTTATTTGGTTGAAATGATAAGTTGGCTGTTGATTAGCATCTGTTTGGTCATTGGTGACTGAAATGTTTACGAAGGTGTGGTTTCTAGAAGGTGAAATCTAATGGAGGACAAGTAAGATAAGGGCGAAGATTTCTTAAGATCGCATTAGAGTAGTGCTTATCATTAGTTTTGGGCAGCTTAGCTGTAAGGCAGCTGGGTGACAGGTTATATCCACTGCATGTGGTGGTTGTTTGTAGTCTGTGGATGCTTATAATTTTGTTTTGGGTCATTTATATTTTATTCACTATCTGCAACTATAATAAGTAAACCTTAATGAATTTACTCTATGGCCGCTGTTAACATTATTTATAATAATACAGGTTTTCCCTTCTCCTGTAGAACTCTCTACACCTGTTAGTGCTATGACAGGCATTATAATTATTGATGTGGTATCTTTTTGATTTAAAATGTTACTTTCATTATAGTATGGAAGTGGTGAGGTGCTGAATATTCCGTGAACTGCAGAGAGAGGGAAAAAGGGTTGATTTTTCTTGCTGTTCATGGGCATCTTTTTTCATTTATGTAATCATTCTGAGCAGTTTGACGCATGATGTGACTGTAGTCTGCTTTAGCTCAGTAAGAATTTCAAAAGTGAGATTATCCAAATAGAAAGGCAAAAATTTAAGAGCGTGTACAGTGCACCACAGCTTTTTCGTGCGCCGGCAAAAGTGTATGGCGCTTTTGTCCTATTTGTATGCTGTTTTTTTTTCCCAATAATATATATATATATATATATATTTCTCGAACTCATTTATGTAATCTCTCGCAATCTCTCGCAATAGAAATCTCTCGCAATAGAAAAAACTTTTATGCCTAGGATAAGACATGTAATGTCATGCTTAGAGAAACTTTCATGTCTTTGTCTTTTGGATTAAAAAAATCTCCGTATAACCTTTTCTATCTATTAATTTGGAGGATGCTCTATGGTCACTGATATATTCTATGGTTGCAGAAAATTCTCAAACCTACAGAGCGCCTGGTTACAATTGCATTTCTGCACCATGCATATTCTACCCAGCAGCCCAGTTCCAATCCTTTCTTTTCTGCGCTTGTAGATGTAAGTTCATAGAGGTGGTTATCTCAAATGTGGTCCCTAAATCTCAAATATTTCCATATAGCAAAGTTTTTGAATGCTGCATCAGCGAGAATTATAGATACTTTGTACGTGTTTATTGAGAAATAATGGATGAACAAGATAGCTAGACTCCTGGCAGCATTTTAATGAGTCATGAGATGCTTGAGATTTCTCTGCTGAGGTTCTAAATTGCTATAGCTATTTACAACTCTTATTCCAGCAGAGAGGCTTGGCTATAATTGTTGAGGATGTTCTCTTTCAAACCTTGTGAAACATTAATCTGGTTCCTTCCCTGTATTTGTAAGCCATAGCGTATTGGGGGAACAAGTTTTGGCAATCCTTTCCACTAAATTTTCATAAATGCCGAATTATGAGACCTTTAATTGATTGCGTCTTTATGCCCGTGGTTCCTGACACTTGTATGATCCTTCTCAAATGGCGTGTTTGTCAAATGTTTGGGCTGAATGGTTTGAATTGGCAGTCTCTGCAGAAGTAATTCTTGCTAGAACAGTTTGATGATATTTGATTACATAACAACTGGATTTGTATTTAGCTGCAGTTTTAGGATCACTTTTTTATATATTTGCTTTCTCATTTGCACCACTACTGACTTACAAACATTGAAGAACCATATCATAGCTTTCTCAAGTTCTACGTGGTGGTCAATAGAGATGCAGAAGCTGTATCTTCCCTTCTCCTCTCTTAGGAAAGGGGTAAAAGTACAAAAGCAAAGTAAAGAATAAAGCTGCTTTGAGATGCTGAGAATGAAAGAATTTTGTCATCGGTATTTACTTTTGTTGTAAAAAAGAATGTTCCAGAACATTGCATGAGTCTCTTGCAGGAGATATTGGCGTTTTTAGCTAGCTTGTTGGTTGACAAATATATTTTCCTGGTGTATTGTATGCAGGCAGCATCGGATGAAGCAGCTGAAAAGTTTGAAAGAATTTTCATTATTCAATTACTGCAATCCTCTAGCTCTACGAATGAATCAGAGGTATTAGTGCATAGGTTTTTAAAACCTGATAGTTTATTGTAGTAGAATAAAAAATTTATTGTGTGCTCTGCTGTCATGTTATCTATAATGGCGGTTGTTGCAAATTAGCTATCAGTCTCCTCTTATTCCTTGGAGCAGAAATCTTCCTGCCTTTGGGTTCTGCTCCAAACCTGCCATTTTGACATTTTTTTGAGTTTACCCTCTGTTTACATGCTTGCCATTAGGCCATCCATTTTCAGAAAAGATCTTCCAGTCGTTACTTTTGTGAAGTATGCATGCCTGTATTTGGAGCGAGAGAAGAAGGGGTTGGGGAAGGAGAGGTTTTCTTTAACTTGATTAAGAATGATGAACTCCTCTCTGTTAACCAAGTGATGTGCATGTATGTTGTATGATCTTATTTAGCATGATTTTTACTTATGGTTTGATTTCCTTGTTCTGGGTGCGCAATGTCATACGGCCTGATTGCTTTTCTTTTCTTTTTTCACAAACGTTGTCATCTTCAATTGGTTTCCATGCCCAGGTGCTCAAAAGCTCTGCTGCAGACTTTATTAGGAATTTTGAACCTTCATCGCAAGTGAGTTATACAATCGTTTTTTGTGTGTATTGAAGTTTTTCGAACAACGTAAACCTGATTTCTGTGCAATACGAAATTACCAGGCATTTCCAACAAGAGAGCAGCTGCAGCAGCTATATTGTTCGGAAGCTCATCCAGAATCATATAATAGCTTTTTCAGAAATAAACCCGTAAAGAATATCTTGCCTAATCCAGATGTGCCACATGGGTGCAACGCCAATTCTTCAGAGTAAAGTTCATTTCATCTTATTTGATTCAGGCCTTCACCCTTTTTACTTGTGCTGCACCTTTTCCAGTTGATATCCTGTGAGTTTCACTGCCTAATGCTTTCCTTCTTGTTCAAATGCCTAATTACACGTCTAGGTTTGACCAGCAACCTGGAGTTACACCTAAAATTGGATCTGGTGATAGGGATGAGACTGTAACTGGATTGTTGCAGAGTCTATCGTTGGAGGGATTAGGTCCTCAGTGGATCAGGCCTTTTCCACCAAGGCTTCCTGTGCTGCAGGGAGAGGTAAGCACAAAGGGTTTAACCAAGTTTTTAATGTGTTGAGAATTTATTGTTGAATAACTCTTCACTAGAATTTTTTCTAATGATGACAGCTAGCGTGGATAAATCCCTCGAATAACCATGATCTCATGTGGGATCACGGGATGTGCGCTGATACGAGTAGAGGAGCAGCAGTTAGGGATCTGATTTCAAAAGCTTTGAAAGGTCCACTCGCACCTGCTCAACAAGAGGTGCTCATACATTTTCTTATTTCGGGTGTTTGTTCTGAAATTGCTGTTTATTATTAGAAGAATTGATTACTGTAGCTCTTGTTCATCTTGTCATCCAGCAAGTTCTTTTAGAGTTGGCAAATGACCCAAAACTGGTATATCACTGTGGGCTCACGCCTAGAAAACTGCCAGTAAGTCATTCTCTGTGGCCACACCTGTGACTTATCTATTGTTTCATTGGGTTTAGAGTGTATAACTGTGTATTTTGTTCTTAGGAACTTGTGGAGAATAACCCCGTTATTGCAGTTGAAGTTCTCATTAAGCTTGCAAATTCATCTGAAATTGAAGAGTATGTTCGTTTCTTGCTCTTCTTTGTTATGCTTAGTGAAACTGTATTGTAGAAGCATGTTCACGATCTGAATTTGTTGTGGGATGCAGGTACTTTACAGTTCTTGTTAATATGGACATGAGCCTTCACTCCATGGAAGTGGTTAACAGGCTAACTACGGCTGTTGAACTTCCTACTGAGTTCATACACATGTACATAACAAACTGTATATCTTCCTGTGAGAATATCAAGGTTTGTAGGCTTAATTTCTCGTCTGTTTTTCTTTTCCCATCCCATCCCCTTAAAATCCCCATTATTTATGAAAGTCAAGTTTAGTGGATCTATCACGATTCATATATGTTGCTCCCTCTCAAATCATTTTCTATTAAGAATTTGTGAATACATTCAACATGCATTCAATTTAGTTTTTTATTTGCGTAATACCATATTATCAGTAGGGTACCTGCAAATGTGTAAAGCGCCTTGCACAATTTTCTTCGAAGTTTGATATTAGCAAGAACTGTTTCAAGGAATAATAATTTCAAGTAGTTACACGAAAAGGTTTTAACAGATGTACGTATAGGTCTTCATTGAGCACAGATCAGAAGTCTGTAACTTTGATGCCTATATGAGCAAAACACTTGCTCAGCTGACTTGAATGCCTTAGATGCATAAGCCTCAACCATGTACTGATGACATCTCTTGTTATAAACCAAAAATATCCAACCCTAGCCTGATGATTTCTTCCCTTGTTAGTATTCTTGTTGAATAGCCCTCTTTGGATCCTTTGCTTAGTCTGTAATGGGGTAGTTATGTTTGGTTCGTTTTTTTAGTGTGTGTTTTTAGGTGTTTTTTGTATTGGGAATGTAAAAAGGTGTGTTGGAAATATAAAAAGATATGCTGGGATGGGATAGTTATTAATAAAATAAACTGAAAAAACCATCAAAAAAAGCAAACAAACAAAGGTAGGGATTCAGTTTAATATTTATGCCTTTTAAGTATACGAACTAAGGAGGCCACGCGCGCGCGTGTGTTTGTAGAGGAGCGAGTTTATCGGAATGGGTAAATGTACAAAGAGATAGTTGTCATTGATACATGCTGTCCACTCCTTCATGTTGAGTTACTTTGCTATTGGTTCCTTACTGTGTGTTTGTCGATATCCATGTGTAAGCAGTACATAGATTAGTGGTTTTATTTAATGAGTTTCATTTCATACCTTTATGTCTGGGCTTGTTTTAGATGGACTGAGCACTGGATGACCTCAAATTTTGACGTACTAATTTCTCTGATATAATTGAGATTACTGGTTCTTAAACTTGTTCATTTCTTGTCATAATTTTCAGGATAGGTATATGCAGAATAGACTTGTCAGGCTCGTATGCGTCTTCCTTCAGAGCTTGATCCGGAATAAAATAATTAATGGTGAGTCTACCGTGAAATACAGCTTTTGTGGCTTACTATGGTTTCTTCTAGTATATAACTACTTTATATTCCTTGCTATCATTTGCCATGGTGCTTGTGTATCTGTTCACCTTGTGAAGCTTTGTAAAAGGTTGAGTTGATATTGATAAGTGGTAAACGAGGTGCAAATTTTGTTGCCTTCCTTTCTGAATCAGATCTCTTTCATCTTGTTACATAATGGGTATCTATTACGGTCCATAACCATTTTTCTGAATCAGATCTCTGTCATCTTGTGTTCCATGGCCTTTAATGTCTTATTGAGTCATCTATCACCTGAAAATGTGAGCCACTAGAGTAACAATCAATCATGCTAGAGTTTGCGCAAAAGACTGTTACT
This sequence comes from Oldenlandia corymbosa var. corymbosa, assembly GCA_949775105.1. Lineage (NCBI taxonomy): Eukaryota > Viridiplantae > Streptophyta > Magnoliopsida > Gentianales > Rubiaceae > Oldenlandia > Oldenlandia corymbosa. The sequence continues at coordinate 8,996,841 of OX459123.1, forward strand.
TGAAATCAAAGCATTAAAGACTCAGATATTTGACGATGAAGAGGGGTTCAATGAGAATGATGAGTGGGGAGGCATGGTGGATTGACACAAAAGTGGGGAGGCATGGTGGGAATGATGAGTGGTAGAGCCGTGGAGAGAGGAAATGGTGAATTTTGGCCACTAGTGAAGGTCTAGAAAAGAAAACTATTTTCATATTTTCTGCTACTTTACAAACTGGGAAAATGCACGTAGGGGTTCTTTAAAATATTTGTACCATTGGGGTTTTTTTTTGGATGTACTTTCGGAACCACAGGAAAAATAACCAAAGAATGAATTTTGGCAGGAAGACATTTTTTGAGGATACATGTGATAAGCTCAAGCTTATGTTACCTTTGAATTTACTTCTGAAGGTTTTGAAGATGAAAAAAGAACAGAGATAGTGAGTATATATCCTGTGGTTGGAAGTCTAACCCAAAGCTTTGGTGGGACAAAAACAATTTATCTCATTATTATTTAAAAATTCTTTAGTCATACATGTTCTTTTTTTCCTTTCTGTTTTTTTTTCACACCTGGACGTGAATGTATGTTAGCTTATGGTAAACGTGATGGTCCAATGTTCATCTTCTTGTTTCGGTCCGGCCGTCCGAGTTAGGATCTCTTCCATACTGAAATTATTTGTTATTCATATGTTTGAGCTTTTTCTGAACTAGACCTTTTTGTGTTGCAGTCCAAGATCTTTTTATCGAGGTTCAAGCTTTCTGTATAGAGTTCTCGAGGATTAGGGAAGCTGCTGGACTATTTAGGCTTCTCAAGACTTTAGAATAAGTAGTTTTGTTTTCCTTTTTTCTTTCTATTTATATTTATTTATCCCTTACCAACATATTTCCTGCTATAGCAAATGCTTTGAATGCTTTGAATGCTATAGCAAATGCTTTGAATGGTCACTGGCTCTACAGTGTCAATTAGTAGAAATGATGTCGTTCCTAGTTTGTAGAGCTTAGTTTGTAGTTCTGTGTTCTCTCTTTTCTATCTGTGTAGAGCTTAATTAGCATCTACGAGACGGATGAGAACTTCAACAAATTGATGAGCGTCCTTGTTTTCATTTTTATTTTTTGGTTTAATGAGCAAGTAACTGCTTTTAGGAAGCGGTCCAATTATTTGCCATGTTGAGCAATGAACATCTATTTGGGTCTTTTCCCTAAAAAAATTAATTAAAATAAAGGTGGACAAATTTAAATTTTTATAAATATCTGTGAACATATATATATCTCACGGATTTCTGAAATTCGAGTGTTAAAATTAAACCTTCGGATTTCAGAAATCCGAATCCACATATAATATTAAAATAATAACTATATACATTTTGTGGAATTATAGTAAAAATCAGAAAATGAACAGTGCCATTCGGATTTTGAAAATCCGAATTTCAAAAAAAAGAAGGCAAATTGAGATGTGAAATTTTTGAACTCAAATAAGGAGTCCATTCCAGGACTCCTTAAATAAACAGTTCTATTCGGATTTACAAAATTCGAATCCTTTAAAAAAAAGGAGAAAATTGAGGCGTGAAATTTTTGAATCCAAAAAGTCGGAATTCCGTAATCCGGATACAGATATTCGGATTTTGGAAATCCGAAGGCTTTTAATTTTAGTTGGTGGAAGTAGGCATCTGCAATAAATTGGAGGACCAAAAAAATGGAATAAAAAATCCAGAATTGACCAAACTCGGATTTCTGAAATTCGGGTATGCGCTGATTCGGATTTAGGGAATCCGAGTTACTTACAGATTCGGATTTCGGAAATCCGAGTTTACCATGTTATAAAAGAAAAAAAAAAAATCAGACGGTTCTCATTCGATAACTGAATTAGATTTTCTGTTTCTGCAGCTCTTGGTTGGCGAATTGGAGCTTTTGATGCAACCTTACCGCTAGATACGTGGGAATTGTTGTTTAAAAGAGGTTAGATTGCAAAACCATGTTATTTAGTTTAGTTTTGTGTTATTTTGATTGTTAGAATTATGTATGATAGATTAGGGTTTTTGTTTGTTGGTTGTTTGGATGTTTTAGGTGTTGATTTTGAGGTTAGAGATGATAAATCATAGTTATTCATAAGATATGTAAGTTGATTTATAAGTATTTTAGGATTTTATAGGTTTTTTGAATTATGAATGGAGTATGTATGGTGTATTTGTTGATTTTGTTATTAAGAAAGGATTAGATATTGATGTTTTTTTTTAAAATAGTTATCAATGGCATGTAATGTATCATACATGCTTAATTTGTTTCATACAAGCAAGTCTGTGATAGAGAACGGTAGTATCAATACTTTTTCGAATATGCCGGATGATGGTTTGTTTGTTGAGGAAAGGTTGTCATATGATGAATTGATTAGTAAGATTTGTATGACACTTGGTTAAGATCCAGCACACGTAAAACTCCACCTTTCTGTGATTTTCGATAGTCCCAGTGGTAGGCGTGTAGTGAAGATCAAGAATGATTCACATGTAGAGTTCATGAACCGTGTAGCTCCAATGTCATGTTTGAATTTATACATAGATTTGGAAGATATCACTCACGATGAAAGAGAAGCGAGTTTAGAAAACAACGTGTCATTTGGTGGTTTTTCAAGGGGGGAACGTGCTAGTACTTCTCGAAACCGTGATGAAGAGGAGACACCTTTATTTGCACAAGATGACTACATGGAAGAGTTGGATCCCGACTACATAGCTCCAAGCGAAAGCGAAGAAGACCGTGATGTCTGTGCAGAGAGTGATTTTGAAGAAAGTGATGATGAATTATTGGAAAATGAGGAAAGAGATCTTAATCTATTGTCCCGACGCCATGTATATAGTAAGATGGGGAAATGGGATGCCTCGTGTGTGGACAAAGATGAGTTTGCTCTTAAGATGTGAGATGAGACGCCCGAAGGAATGGACATTGGTGTTTGTTTCAAATCCCAATCAGAAGCAAAGCATGCTGTGAAATTATGGACCATCCATCATAAAAGAGAATATACGGTCCCCGCGAGTAGTCCAAAGACGTGGGCTGTGCAGTGCAGAACATTAAATATGGAAAGTGAGGATGGTGAACCACCATGTGAGTGGAAGATGCGTGTGTCTTTGAAAGATCACGGCCTTCATGAAATTGTGAGATAGCATAATGCACATAATTACATGACTCCCGTGAATGATAATGACAATCGGTGTGTAGACGCGTCTTTGATTGCTAGACTCATCAGGAGAAAGGTTGAGGACAACGTAGATTATACGGTGGTCTCGGCACAGAAAGATGTGAAGACCTTATTGAAAGTAGATGTACCATACAAAAGGGCGTGACACGGGAGGAGGAAAGCTATAGAAGCGGTCTATGGTGATTGGACCTCGAATTTCGAAGAACTTCCTAGGTAAATATCAACTTTTATTCGTATTGTTATGTGCATTATTTTTAATCTTTTTTTGTTAAATGTATTGAAATATTTTAACTAGGACTGGTTTGTTGTGTAGGTATATCGCTGCGCTTAAGTTTACTAATCCTGAGACAGTAGTAGAGTGGGAATGGAAGGAGGGACAAGAAGGTTGGAACAGGGGAAATAAGACATTTAAATACGTTTTCTGGTCATTTGCACCAGTGGCTGCGACGTTTCATAAATGTCCACTGGTCACTTGTATCGATGGAACCTTCTTGCGTTGTGGATACAAGGGTAAATTACTTGTTGCGGTGGTCTATACCGCAAACAAGCACATTTTACCGGTTGCATTTACGATTGTGGATGAGGAGACAGCAGAGAGTTGGACATTTTTTATGAGGAATTTGAGGTTATGGGTTGTGCATGATAGAATTGTAAGTGTGATATCCGACCGGAATGCAGGGTTGTTGAGCGCAATGTCACAGATGGATGAATAGCATGATTTAGGAAATGGTGGCCACTTTCTTTGCCTCCGTCACGTTCGCAGCAATCTTGTGTTGCGATATAATAGCAGAAAAATGAAGCGATTATGTTGGAAGATGGGTACGACGCATACAAGAGTGAAATACAACCGTATGAGGGCAGAGTTTATTGAATTCAAACCTGCTGCATGGGAGTATCTTCGAGGGATTTGAGGGAGTAACTAGGTTCGATTGAAAGACGGTCTTCGCCGTTGGGGCATAGCGACAACCAACATTTCTGAGAGCTACAACAATGCGTTGAAAGGGATCCGATTTTTACCAATTAGAGCCTTGATCGATGCAACCTTTCGCAAAACTATGAAATTCTACAAAAAAGAACAATTGTGTGCGAGAAATTGTATAACACCGACCCCTCCTGAGTTATGGAAAAAATACGAGGAAATGAACGACAAAGCAGCCAGTTTTGATGCCACCCCTTTTGATGGTGATGATGCTAGGTGGCGGGTTGTTAATGCTACATGGCTAAATGGCAGGGGTGGGTCTTTGCATACGGTGAACTATGATGAACATAGATGTTCGTACAGGAAGTGGCAAGAGTACCGGGCGCCTTGTACACACGCACTCCAAGTTTGCCGAAAAAAAGGGGATCGGCCTATTGATCTACACCATAGTGTGTGGCGCCTTCCAGCATGGCGCAAACAATTTGATTGCACGGGTTTTGTTCCAATTCCCGATGAGCAACAATGGCCGACGGTCAATTGGAATATCATTATGAATTATGAGCGTCTTGTTTTGAATGTGGGACCGGGACGGCGACAAAAAAGGAGACATATAATGCAAATGGATTACAGGGAACGCCGGAGCCGGGAGGAATGTTGGAGATGCGGACAACAAGGTCACGATCCCAATTCTTGTCCTTACTCACACCCATCTGGAATTGAGAGACATTTAGTGTTCTTGCAAGTTATTTGGAGTGACCATGTTATTTGGAATGACAACTTTTTAATTAAATGTCCTCTAAATATTTGTATTGATAAAATTCGGATTGTAATGTTAAGATTGAATTGTTCGGATTGTAATGTTAACATTGAATTGTTGGTGCTTTGATTGTGATGAAATAGATACTAGTTGTTAATAACAGGTTTTGGGATTGTGCAAAAAATAAAAATGGACATTTTAAGGTTTTGTATAGTGTTCGGATTTCCGAAAGCCAAACTTATCCGTTTTGTATAACGCCCGGATTTCAGAAATCCGAAACATGGGCGATTTCCTGCAGCAGAGTACACGGATTCCTAAAATCTGAGTTATCACAATTTATACTATGTTCGGATTTTGGATTTTCGAATTGATGAATTCCATCTGAGAGTGTGCAGTTTGTGGAGAAACAGAGGAGATTCGGAATTTGGTAATCTGAATCACTTGAATTTGGAATTAGGATATCCGAAGTTGACAGGACTATAAAAGTCGGTCAACTCTGGAACCCATTCATTTTTCCCCAATTGGACCCTAAATCCAATCCCCTCCCCCGACCGGCGACGACCTTCGTCTTGTTCAACCGCCACCCACGGTCCAACGACTCAATCTACCACCCAAATCGACGACTCCTCCGTCTGGCGACCCACCCCCTCCCTCTGGTGGTCTGAAATCCACGTCCAGCGACCCACCACCCAAATCCATTGACGGGGGACTCCCTTCACTCCGGCAACCCAAAGCGATCTCCTCCTCCACTCCCGGTGACTCCCTGCACTCCGGCGACTCCCGTAATTAGTTTGGCTCTGTTTTTTTTTTTTTTTTGAATTGTGAAATCCGAATGTAGTTTTTTTTTTTTTATAGTTTTTTTGGCCGAATGTGATAATGAATTACTTGCAAAGTATTGTTTGCTTGGAGTTTGGCTCTGTTTTTTTTTTTTTGAATTGTGAAATCCGAATGCGTATTAGTTTGGTTTGTGTTGAATTTGGCTTAGTGTAGCTATGCTTTTGGTTTAGTTTTTTATTTTATTTTATTTTATTTTTTTGGCCGAATGAGTTAGGGCATTGATATTTTTGGATTAGTTTTTTTGGCCGAATGTGAATGTGTATTGTGAATTGTGAAATCCGAAGGCATATTAGTTTGGTTTGTGTTGAATTTGGCTTAGTGTAGCTATGTTTTTGGTTTAGTTTTTTTTTTTAGTTTTTTTGGCCGAATACGAAACTTCTTCGAGCCGAGTGAAATTATATGTGAGTTCATTCTATATTTTTGGTTTCTTATTTCTTATATTTTTCTTTTTTTTTTTGTATTTTACTCTCTTAATTAACGTTCCAATTTCTTTTTAGGGTGAAGTATTGAACAACATTCGTGTGAGTTCTGAGATGTTTAGAGATAAACGAGATGATAACAATCTCCTAGACGATGAACTCGATGAGCATTTGAATAAAATCATCGATTAAGCACATGCTTTAACCCTGGGTGCAAATGATGAGATTGACGTAGATGATACCCAAATCCTGGTTGATGAAGAACCATCTATGCCCTCACAACCTCCGCCGGGTAAAAAAGTGAAACCGTGGTCGAGAGATAAGATTGGAGGAGGAAGAAAGAGAAAGATAGTGATCCTCCCTCGGACATCGCAAGAACAATATGAGGGTCAGCAACGAGAGGCGAGGTGGCTTCTTCTAGAGGCTCGCACATCCTGGTCCAGACTCAATTTGAAGACATTGGTGGACCCGAGACTCAATTTGGTGGAGAGTCGTAACCACAATCAGGAGTCCTATTTCTCACCATGGGAGAGTCCCGATCCCAACCCTAACCGCGCCAACAACATGGTTCAATACTCACGTATCTTCGGAGGGAAGACAGGAACCGGCAGGCCAAATAAATACACTCTGGATGCGCCTAAGAAAGGAAAAGGAAAAAAATGAGCCCTTTGATGTATTTTTACATTTAAAGTAGTTTTTTGATTGATTTTGGATTGAAACTTGTTATGTTTCGTTGTTAATCGAATAACATTTTGTTGCTATTAGATTTCTGTTTTTTTATGTTTCATTGTTGTTGGTGCTGTAAACAGGTTTTGGACTAGTTAAAACCAGTCTAATTTTTTTTTTTTCAGTTCTAACAAAGATTCGAATTTAGGAAATCCGAATCCTCTCATTTTGTAAAGGACTCGGCTTTCGCAAATCCGAATTGGTAGCTAACTGGGAGTCCCCAGTTTTCAGAAAACAGAGCATATTAGGATTTCGGAAATCCGACTGTATCCAACTTCGGATTTCACGAATCCGTATTTAGCCGAAAAAGTGCTCCGGATTTTCAAAATCTGTATTTATTTGATTCGGATTCTCGTAATCCGAATTTAGCTAAAATTAATTTTCCAACACTTGTATTTTTTTCTTTCTAGAAATTAATATTTTATTAGCACATTCGGATTTAGAAAATTCGTAGTAAGATTAATTACACTAATTTCTGTCATCAACTTAATGTCAGATTTACATTACACAAACTCGGATTTCGATAATCCGAATTCCAAAGGATTCGGATTTCAGAAATCTGAGTGCAACCCTTATTCAGATTTCAGAAATCCGTGGCATATAGTTTTGTCCACAATTTCAGGAAGGTTTATTTTTGTCCAGGTCCTTTGATGAGAATCATGTAGCCTTCCATGGTGATTCTCCTAGTGAGGGGAATGAGCTAGTCCTTCATTCTATTTTTGGAATGCCAAGTTTACTTTGCAGGCCAATCAAGGAAGAAAGGATGGATCTTTACTACCTATGTGATAGGGAGTTGGTTCAAGAGAGCTATGATTAAGATGATGAGAATGTCATTAACTTTGGGGTTCAAACCAAAGGAGATGATTCACTCATGGAAATAAGTGCTCACGAGTTTCAAGGAAGTTTGATTCTATGTGATCCATGAAGATCATTGATCAAGCTAGAGAGAAGAGTCATTTAGGTTCTTGAATGGATGGTCTATTTGATCAAAGTGTTCAAGATTGAGTCCATTGCTACATAATTGGATAGGTTGCAAACTATCTCAATTGTTTCAAATGTTTTTCCATTCTTTTGGAGTCAATAAAGAGAATTCTACAAGTTTTGGAGTAAATTGGAGTTATCTACAACTTGAGGGGGCACAAGACCAATATTCCACTTTTGAAAGGGCGTTCAAAACATTTTACTTCGATATTTGGAGCTGAATTTTGAGATTAGAGTTTGTCTAAGTCTAGGAGTTTAATTTTTGAATCTTATCTAATTAAATAAGTCATGTGGTCTGAATTAAACTAGAGTATTTTGATTAGGAGTCTTAGATTTCTTCTAAGTGTTATCCTATTTGAGAATAAGTCATTTAGATAAGGTTTCCTAGATTTAAGATAGAGTCAAAGAGATCAAATACTCTTCTAGTTCTACTCCTACGTGAGATAAGATTAGAGAGTCCTGATTGGTCTTCTTTTTGGTGCTTTGGCCGAAATTGTTAGCCTATAAATAGGGGAGGATGGCTGAAAATTGAAGCACCGATGTGTGGTCATTTTGAGTCTTCTCTAATGAGAGTTTTTCCTGTGAGGAATTTTTGTTAAATGGTGTGTCTATTTTTCATGTCAAGTATGATTTAACCAAGAGGGTTTTCATCTTGTCTTAGATCTTTTGATCTTGCAGAAACCGTTCTTTTTCAAGTATGCTTCTTGATAGAATTGTTTTAAAACTAAACTTCTTATTTTCATACTACTTCTAGTAGTTCGAGAGTTGAGCCTTTCTTTTGGCTATAGTTTTCGAATTCATAATGTGTGTGTTCATGAGTTTCTTTGTGGGGTTTTGTTGGATGAGTTGTTCTTAGGCATAAGCATTTTGAGATGGTGTATGTGTTGCATATCTTTGTTGGTTATGGAGATTACTAATCAATAGTATTCCTTCATAGTTGAGCATTGTTTACTCCTACCTTTCTTGAGTTTCTTGAATGATGACTAATCGAGTATATTGAATGGTGTTCTTACTATTCTTAGTGTGGGTTATTGTTTAATTCGAATCTTTCATGGATTATGTATTCTTTGCTAGGTTTGAGTTAAGAGATAGAAATCCTTAGATAAATGATCGTCTTACTGTGAATTTTCCGCACTCTTTTGAGTTTCACGGAATAGACAAATTATTTTCGTACTTTCTTGTTTGATGGTTGCATTAACGAAATTTGCTTCATCTACGAGATTGCTATCATCCTTAATGTGCAAGTATATTTAAGGAAAAATTCTATTTTTAACAACTTACAAGTGATAGCAGAAACGGCCCATGCTCTATCAATTTCCTAACACAAAGGTTATTGTGTTACATTTTTTAAAAAAAATTAATATTGGGTAAAATTTAAAATTTAATAAGTCAATTAATTATTGGGTAAATTTAACTAAATAGTTTATACATCCAACATTTTAAAATGACAGATCCGAAAATAGTAAACCCTTGAGGGCATAACTTTAATAATACAAATGATTATTAAGTAGATATATATATATATATATATATATATGTAGGGAAATTCTATGGTCCAGTCATAAGTTTTTGACTGAACCACTTAGTTTAAGTACAACCAATCAAATTTTGGAATATATTAAATAATGATGAGGTGAGATGTATTTTAGCAAATCCTTTCAAGGATTTTTTTTTTCACTACACCAAGATAAAAAGAAAACAATTAGCAGATCATTGCTCTCACTTTGCATCATTAATTATCAGTACCTCCTCGACCTTCTCATCTGCCGATACCACTCTTTCTGCTTCAATTTGATGAGTTTCGTGTGAATTAATTTTAACTTTTTTTTTTTCCCCAATGTAGTTTCTCATAGTACGATTTTGTTGATTGTAATCGAATTGAAGCGGTGAGTTGAACCAATGATCCGAATCTTTTTGACGAAGAACAGCCGGAAGCCAATCCAGTTTCAAAAGGTAGTGTTGATCCTGGGCGAAAGTAGGATTCCTGAATTTGTTTATAATACTATGGGTTTCGATCAAAAGCATGATGCGACTGTTGACATACTCTTTGGCGCAAAGGACGGTTCCAATTTTTAAAAAAAGAAGGAAGAATTTGCAAATTGGGAAGCAGATCTTAATAGGCAAAAGAGGGATATATAACGCAGGGAGGAAGCTGCTGCAAGTTCTGGTGTCCCCATTGACGATAGAAGTTGGCGCACGTTTTTCAAATAATCCTGCATGACATTGCAATTGAAATACATGTTCCAATAAATAATCCTTTATCTCGTGCCACGAGGACCGACTGTGCCATAAAATTTGGTTGGTTCCATTTGGCCTAGCTACTTGATCCGCATTGGTTTTTGCATATAGGCAGCTATTGCTCCCCCGATCTTTTTCAATGAGAGAAACTAACGGGCATTTTGACAGCAATTGATGTCTTTTTGACCATGTTTCAGTTGGGATTTTCTACCTCGTGGGATTCGGCTTGTTTTGCTTGGAGTCACTTATGAGCTTATGAGTGCTTCACGAAGTGGAAGCAAAGCCAAGGATAGAAGGTCAAAGAAGATTGAATCCAGCTATAAAGGAAGTAGTCAAGAAGGAGGTCATCAAGTTGTTGGATGCAGGGATCATATACCCTATATGTGACAGTGCTTGTAGAATTCTCTTTATTTACTCCAAAAGATTGGAAAAACACTTGAAACAATTGAGATAGTTTGCAACCTATCCAATTGTGTAGCAATGGACTCAATCTTGAACACTTTGATCAAATAGGCCATCCATTCAAGAACCTAAATGACTCTTCTCTCTAGCTTGATCAATGATCTTCATGGAGCACCTAGAGTCAAACTCCCTTGATACTTTTGAGCACTTATTTCCATGAGTGAATCATCTCCTTTGGTTTGAAAAAGTTAATGACATTCTTATCATCTTGATCATAGCTCTCTTGAACAAACTCCCTATCACATAGGTAGTCAAGATCCATCCTTTCTTCCTTGATTGGCCGGCAAAGTAAACTTGGCATTCCAAAACTAGAAGAAAGGACTAGCTCATTCCCCTCACTAGGAGAATCACCATGGGAGGCTATATGATTCTCATCATTCTCTCCTTCTTTAAGAGGATTCGTCCTCGAATCATCAACCTCTAAACCTGCACAAGGAACAAATGAGATATAAGGGTTAGTAAAATCCTCACCCTCACCACACTCTGATTTTCTCTCTTTGCGTGCATCTTTTTCTGTTTCCACGCTACTTTCATCGTTTTCTCTCGCCTCAAGTCTTACCTCAGCATGACCCTTTTTACTTTCTTGCGTCACTCTCTCGACTTTTTCTCTCCCTTATGTATAGGTTATCTTACGTCTTTTCTCTCGCACAGACTCAGCTTCTTCATAAGCCAAAGGTTTAAGAATATATTTTCTGTCTTCTTTAGTAAAGACAAAGATATTCTTCGAGCAATGGTGCAAAACATCTACATCTGATTACCAAGGCCTACCTAGCAAAATATCACAAAGAGACATAGGAATTACATCAAAGTAAATTTCATCCATATAGTCACCAACTTGAAAAGATACCATGGCCTTCTTAGTGACATCCACAACTATCTCTTCACTCAACCATTGAAGCTTGTATGGTTTGGTATGCGGATCCATCTTGATTCCGTTTGCTATGCAAAATTCCTCACTTATACAATCAATACTCGATCCACCATCGATTACCAAATCAACTTCATTGGACCACCCAACCAAACACTTAGTACGGAAGATACATGTCTGTTGATCACCATCTTCAGCCCTAAACACCAACCCTTGATCCTCAATTGTACCATTCCAACCACAAGAAGTATCATGCTCTCTGTCCACTTCTAAGGCAGTGTAGTATGCCTCATAGAGCCTTGGTTGCCTCCTTATCTTTGGGTGTTGTTTATACCCTTGTCAAAGCCATAGTTGATGAGAATCCTGTAGCCTTCCATGGTGATTCTCCTAGTGAGGGGAATGAGCTAGTCCTTCATTCTAGTTTTGGAATGCCAAGTTTACTTTGCAGGCCAATCAAGGAAGAAAGGATGGATCTTGACTACCTATGTGATAGGGAGTTGGTTCAAGAAAGCTATGATCAACATAATGAGAATGTCATTAACTTTGGGGTTCAAACCAAAGGAGATGATGACCTCATGGAAATAAGTGCTCAAGAGTATCAAGGGAGTTTGACTCTATGTGTTCCATGAAGATCATTGATCAAGCTAGAGAGAAGAGTCATTTAGGTTCTTGAATGGATGGCCTATTTGATTAAAGTGTTCAAGATTGAGTCCATTGCTACACAATTGGATAGGTTGCAAACTATCTCAATTGTTTCAAGTGTTTTTCCAATCTTTTGGAGTCAATAAAGAGAATTCTACAAGTTTTGGAGTAAATTGGAGTTTTCTACAACTTGAGGGGCGCAAGACCAATATTCCACTTTTGGAAGGGCGTTCAAGACATTTTACTTCAATAATTTGGAGCTGATTTTCTAGATTAGAGTTTGTCTAAGTCTAGGAGTTATTTTCAAATTCTTATCTAGTTAAATAAGTCATGTTGACTAAATTAAACTAGAGTGTTTTGATTAGGAGTCTTAGATTCCTTCTAAGTATTATCCTATTTGAGGATAAGTCTTTTAGATAAGGTTTCCTAGATTTTAGATAGAGCCAAAGAGATCAAATACTCTTCTACTTCTATTCCTGCGTGAGATAAGATTAGAGAGTCCTAATTGATCTTCTTTTTGGGTGCTGGCCGAATTTCCTTAGCCTATAAATAGGGGGCATGGCCGAAACTCAAAAGCATCCTTGAGTGGTCATTTTTGTTGTCTCTTTTGAGAGTTTTTCGTGTGAGGAATTTTTGTTAAATGGTGCGTCTATTTTTCATGTCAAGCATGATTTAACCAAGAGGGTTTTCATCTTGTCTTGGATCTTTTGATCTTGCAGAAACCGTTCTTTTTCAAGTATGCTTCTTGATAAAATTCTTTTAAAACTAAATTTCTTATTTTCATACTACTTCTAGTAGTTCGATTGATGAGCCTTTCCTTTGGCTTGGTGTTCGTCATGAGTTCCATTGTGCGGTTTGTGCTACTTTTGTTGGATGAGTTGTGCTTTGACATAAGCATTTTGAGATAGTGTATGTGTTGCATATCTTTGTTGGTTATGGAGATTATTAATCAATAGTATTCCTTCATAGTTGAGCATTGTTTGCTCCTACTTTCTTGAGTCTCTGAATGATGACTGGTCGAGTATATTGAATGGTGTCCTTGCTATTCTTAGTGTGGGTTGTTGTTTAATTCGAATCTTTCATAGATAATGTGTCCTTTGCTTGGTTTGAGTTAAGAGATAGAAATCCTTAGATAAACGATCGTCTTACTGTGAATTTTCCGCACTCTTTTGAGTTTCACGGGATAGACAACTTATCTTCGTACTTTGTTGTTTGATGGTTGCATTAACAAAATTTGCTTCATGTACGAGATTGCTATCAGTTTCTGGTATCAGAGCTTGGACTATCTTAGTGATGGTATTAATTGATATTATCATATCAGTTTCTATTATCAGTTTGATTTTCGAGAGATTTCTTTTTGATTGAGGACTTCATAGTTCTTGGTTTTGAGAATATCTTGAGTTACCACGGAATCCATTACTTGGTGTGGTAATCGAGCTTTGTGCTACTAACGAGTAGTACTATCTTTATTTGTTTCAAGATTCCTTCTTGTTGCAGAATAGGTTTTGAAAAAATAAATCAAATTCTTGCGAAAACTACGTTTTCAAAATTGATCTTGTCTTTTGTGTGGTTGTGCGAGACTTCTTACACATTTTTTTGATCTTGTGGTGTTATTTTGCGGTCTATGCGAGAGCTTGATGATGGTACATTGGTATCTAGTCGAAGTGGGCGCTACATCTTGAAATTTATCCTTGATTTGCAAGTAGAGAACTGTTTCTCCTATGAGCAAGTCAGTGGATCTTATGTGTTGAATCTTTAAAGAGAGAATTTATGCCAAAGAATAGCTTCTTGCTCAAGATAGCCTTTTCTTTCCGAAAGAGATGTCTTTACATGAGGAGGGTTTAAGAGTTTATCTTGTGGTAAATATCTCGGATCTATTCTTTGCAAGGTGAAGCTTAGTGATTTTGTACTTTCTACATAAAGTATAAATGAAAAAGCCTTCCTTCTTGTTGGTTTTTATTTGAATCTAATGAGTAAAATGGAATTTATGGATTTTCAATCAATGAGAATTTTATAGAGTTCCGCTCCTTTTGATTATTTTGTTTTTGTTTAAATCTTAGTGTCAAAAGATTTTCAAAAGTAACAATTGTTTGTTTTTTTTTTTATTTTTCTCGAGTTCATACTTTGAGAATGAGAGGAATTAGTGGATCTTCCTATCATTGGACTTTCCTTGATTCTTAACTTGAGTTTCAAAACTTTCTTTATCATTTGATGAGGAATGAATTTTAGTGATATCAATTTTGGTATCAAATGTTTCAAAGGTCTTTGAAGTTGAATTGTGCCAACTTTAAGGGTTGAAGTCTTTGACTTGTGTTTAAAACCTTAATTTTCGAGAGTTGAATCGAGAATTGAGTGAAGTTTTACTAAAGATTTTCTTATTTATGACAAGAAATCTTATAGGCTTTGAGATATATTCTTGAAGTTTACATATTTGGTCTTTGGAAGATTTGATTTTCAAATGGTCACTTATGAAGATGGCTTTGTTGAGTCATTGAGTTTTATGAATGGTTTGTGTTAAATTGAATATTATGAAGCAAATGTCATAGTTGAATGAGGAACTTTAATTTCAAACTTCATTATACTTATGGTGTTCTTGTTACTTTTGGTAAAAAGTGATTTTTTTAATTCCATATACAATTTGGAAAGGGGTTTTTAGAAAGATTCTAAAAGTTGTTGTCCATTTTTGGAAAGTGGTAATTTTCAAGTTTCCTTTTTAAAGTGAGTCAAAAGTAATTTTTCAAATTTTAACTATGTGGTAAAAGGTGAATGGCCGAATTTTTGCTGATTTAATGCATGTGTGTGCGTGAGATTTATGTGGAATTCTAAGCCTAGTTGGATTTGAATTTTAGAGTCATAGTATAGCCGAAATTGTGAAGCTAAAAATTAGGGTTTCCTAGTCCTTGTTGAACTTGAATTTTGGTTGTCTATTTGTGTTACACTTGGAGACCTATTCCGTCTAGTATTAGAGTGTTCACATGGCCGAAAATTTTAGCCCTAAATTTAAGGTCATTGAGTCCAAATTGTGTTATGATTTGAGTCCTATTCGGTTTTGGATTTTTGTGTTCACATTGGCCAAAAATTTGCAGCCATTTTTTCCTAATTGTAATACCAATTTATTGTGTGTTTTATTTGAGTCCTACTTGGATTTAAATACTAATTTTTGCATGTGTTAAATTATAATTTCAGTGAGATTATAATTAGAGTTTTAAAGTGAGTCTATTTTCGAAAACTATTGAGATAAGGAAATCTTATCCTAATCTGAAAATTTTTGAGTTTTCTAATACAATTGTGTATGTGTGTGGCCGTGTATTTGAGTCCTATTAGTAGTAGGGGGTCGAAAGTTTTATCTCTAATAAGTAGGGATGAATTTGCATAATTTGTGTCCAAAAATGATTATGTTTACCTAAGTTTTAGGACTCTATCCTTGTCTATATATATATGTGGCCAGTTTTTCCTTCTTCTTTATTCCATCTTGTTGATCAAATTTCATCCATTAAAGGGGGGATTATTTTTTAGAAAATTTAGGTCCTATCTTGTAGAAGTTTTCTTGCACAAAATGACTTGCATTGACTATAAATAGGGGTGCTGTTTTTTGAAAATTCTCACACCACTCTATTCCATTCTTCTTCTTCTTCTTGCTGCCGGGATCACAAGGGTGAAATTAAGAGAAGCACTCTTCTCCTTATTCTGAATTTTTGAGAGTTAGTGTTCTTAAAAGCACAAGAGAGTTTTTGTTTTTGGGGAGAGCATTATTCGAACCTTCCTTTGGTTCTTGGGGGGTTTCGGCCAAACCTACAGTGGTTCTAGGGTTCAAGGAGTTTTTGTGTAGTAACCAAGGCACATTACTTCTTTTGTTGGTGGTTTCTCAGAGTTGTTGAGCAAAGATGTCATTCGGAGTTGCTGGTTGTACTCAAGTTGCTTCAAAGAGTGTAGAGGGTCGCATGGAGGCTCAAGTATAGCTCATGAAGAGTCAAATTGACTTCTTGCATGATGTTTTGGCCGAGGTGAAGGAGGCAAACCGAGACTTAAGTCTCAACTGCTTTCAAATCAGCAAGATAAAGCTATGGTAAGTTTTGAGAATATTGCTGAAAATTTAAGAGTCTTATGTGATCGTTTTGAAGTAAAACAAGTACCCTCGTATGCTGGAATGTTGCAAGTGTCATTGCCTTTATTTTATGATTGCCATAGAGAATATGATACTTGAGAAAAGAGCATAGAGAATTTATTTTTATTGCTTAACATAGAGAAAGAGAGTGAGAAAATAGCCTTAACTATAGGTGTGTTTTGTTCTAGTGCTTTAAATTGGTGGAAGCTAGTTTCAAATATCTATTCACATCATTGGTGTCGTAATTTGGATGACTGGCATGATTTGAGAAATGCTTTGCGAGAAAGATATGCTGGTACTAACACCATTGATGAAGCAAAAGTGAAGTTGCTCAATTGTTAGCAGAATGGTAGATCCATTCAATCTTACTTTGAGGAATTAGAAGGGTTGTTTCTGAGTTCAGGAGTGGATGAGAATGACTACATGTTGACAGATCGTTTCCACTATGGCTTGGACAAGGGGTTCAAACAACACCCAAAGATAAGGAGGCAATCAACACTCTATGAGGCATATTACGCTGCCTTAGAAGTGGAGAGAGAGCATGATACTTCTTGTGGTTGGAATGGTCCAATTGAGGATCAAGGGTTGGTGTTTGGCGCTGAAGATGGTAATCAACGGACATGTATCTTCCGTACTTAGTGTTCGGTTGGGTGGTCCAATGAAGTTGATTTGGTAATCGACGGTGGGTCGAGTACTGATTGTATAAGTGAGGAATTTTGCATAGCAAACGGAATCAAGATGGATCCGCATACTAGACCATACAAGCTTCAATGGTAGAGTGAAGAGATGGTTGTGGATGTCACTAAGAAGGTCATGGTATCTTTTCATGTTGGTGAGTATAGGGATGAAATTTAATTTGATGTAATTCCTATGTCTCTTTGTGATATTTTGCTAGGTAGGCCTTGGCACTCAGATGTAGATGCTGTGCACCATTGCTCGAAGAATATCTTTGTCTTTACTAAAGAGGACATAAAGTATATTCTTAAGCCTTTGGCTTATGAAGAAGCTGAATTTATGCGGCAGAAAAGACGCAAGATAACCTATACACAAGGGAGAGAAAAAGTCGAGGGAGTGACGCAAGAAAGTAAAAAGAGTCACGCTGAGGTAAGACTTGAGGCTAGAGAAAACCATGAAAATAGCGTGGAAACAGAAAAAAATGCACGCAATGAGAGAAAATCAGAGTGTGGTGAGGGTGAGGATTTTACTAATCCTTATATCTCGTTTGTTCCTTGTGTAGGTTTAGAGGTTGATGATTCGAGGACGAATCCTCTTAAAGAAGGAGGGGATGATGAGAGTCATGTAGCCTTCCATGGTGATTCTCCTACTGAGGGGAATGAGCTAGTCCTTCATTCTAGTTTTGGAATGCCAAGTTTACTTTGCAGGCCAATCAAGGAAGAAAGGATGGATCTTGACTACCTATGTGATAGGGAGTTGGTTCAAGAGAGCTATGATCAAGATGATGAGAATGTCATTAACTTTGGGGTTCAAACCAAACGAGATGATGACCTCATGGAAATAAGTGCTCAAGAGTATCAAGGGAGTTTGACTCTATGTCCTCCATGAAGATCATTGATCCACCTAGGGAGAAGAGTCATTTGGGTTCTTGAATGGACGACCTATTTGATCAAAGTGTTCAAGATTGAGTCCATTGCTACACAATTGGATAGGTTGTAAACTATCTCAATTGTTTCAAGTGTTTTTCCAATCTTTTGGAGTCAATAAAGAGAATTCTACAAGTTTTGGAGTAAATTGGAGTTTTCTACTTGAGGGGCGCAAGACCAATATTTCATTTTTGGAGGGGCGTTCAAGACATTTTACTTCAATAATTTGGAGCTGATTTTCGAGATTAGAGTTTGTCTAAGTCTAGGAGTTATTTTTGAATTTTTATCTAGTTAAATAAGTCATGTGGACTGAATTAAACTAGAGTGTTTTGATTAGGAGTCTTAGATTCCTTCTAAGTATTATCCTATTTGAGGATAAGTCATTTAGATAAGGTTTCCTAGATTTTATATAGAGTCAAAGAGATCAAATACTCTTATACTTCTACTCCTGCGTGAGATAAGATTAGAGAGTCCTAATTGATCTTCTTTTTTTGTGATGGCCGAATTTTCTTAGCCTATAAATAGGGGGCATGGCCGAAATTCAAAAGCACCCTTGAGTGGTCATTTTTGTTGTCTCTTTTGAGAGATTTTCCTGTGAGGAATTTTCGTTAAATTGTGTATCCATTTTTCGTGTCAAGTATGATTTAACCAAGAGGGTTTTCATCTTGTCTTGGATCTTTTGATCTTGCAGAAACCGTTCTTTTTCAAGTATGCTTCTTGATAGAATTGTTTTAAAACAAAACTTCTTATTTCCATACTACTTCTAGTAGTTCGATTGATGAGCCTTTCTTTTGGCTTGGTGTTCAAATTCATGATGAGTGTGTTCATGAGTTCCATTGTGGGGTTTGTCCTACTTTTGTTGAATGAGTTGTGCTTTGGCATAAGCATTTTGAGATAGTGCATGTGTTGCATATCTTTGTTGGTTATGGAGATTACTAATCAATAGTATTCATTCGTAGTTGAGCATTGTTAGCTCCTACCTTTCTTGAGTCTCTTGAATGATGACTGATCGAGTATATTGAATGGGTGTCCTTGCTATTCTTAGTGTGAGTTGTTGTTTACTTCGAATCTTTCATAGATAATGTGTTCTTTGCTTGGTTTGAGTTAAGAGGTAGAAATCCTTAGATAAACGATCGTCTTACTGTGAATTTTCTGCACTTTTTTGAGTTTCACGGGATAGACAACTTATCTTCGTACTTTGTTGTTTGATGGTTGCATTAACGAAATTTGCTTCATCTACGAGATTGCTATCAATAGTGGAAACAATCAGTCAACATGTAGTCGTTCTCATCCACACCCGAACTCAGGAACACGACTTCTAACTCCTCAAAGTAAGATTGAACAGATCTACCATTCTGCTTACGATTGAGCAACTTCACTTTTATTTCATCAAAGGTTTAGTACCAATATATCTTTCTCGCAAAGCATGCCTCAAATCGTGCCAATCATCCAAATTACGATACCAATGATGCAAATAGATATTTGAAACTAGCTTCCACCAATTCAAAACACTAGAACGAAAACAAGCTACAGCTAAGGCTATTTTCTCACTCTCTTTCTCAATATTAAGCAATACAAACAAATTCTCTATGCTCTTTTCCAAAGTATCATAGTCTCTATGGCAACCATAAAATAAAGGCAATGACACTTGCAACATTCTAGCATACGAAGGTACTTGTTTTACTTCAAAACGATCACATAAGACTCTCAAATTTTCAGCAATTTTCTCAAAACTTACCGTAGCTTTATCTTGCTGATTTGAAAGCGAGACAATTCTTGGTTAGCCTCCTTCACCTCGGCCAAAGCATCATGCAAGTTGTCAATTTGATTCTTCATGAGCTGCACTTGAGCCATGCGACCCTCTACACTCTTTGAAGCAATTTGAGTACAACCAGCAACTCTGGATGACATCTTTGCTCAACAACTTTCAGAAACCACCAACAAAAGAAGTAATGTGCCTTTGTTACTACACAAAAACTCCTTGAACCCTAGAACCAATGAATGGCTCGGCCGAAACCCCCCAAGAACCAAAGGAAGGTTCGAATAATGCTCTTCCCAAAAATAAAAACTCTCTTGTGTTTTTAAGAACACTAACTCTCAAAAATTCAGAATAAAGAGAAGTGTGCTTCTCTTATTTTACCCTTGTGATCTCAGCAGCAAGAAGAAGAAGAAGAATAGAGTAGAGTGGCGTGAGAATTTTTGAAAAACAACACCCCTATTTATAGGCAATGCAAGTATTTTTGTGCAAGAAAACTCCTACAAGATAGGATCTAAATTTTCTCAAAAATATTTTTCCCTTAATTGATAAAACTTCAGTACACAAGATGGAATAAGGAAGAAGAAATTCGGCCAACACATATATAAATGGATATAGTCAGAAAACTTAGGTAATCATAATCCCTTTTGGACACAACTTATGAACTATGTCATAAGACAATGAAAGACTCATCCCTATTATTTAGAGACAAAAATCCAACCCCCTACTACAATTAGGACTCAAAAACTCGGCCAAACCACAAGCACAATTGTATTAAAAGACTAAAAAATTTTCAAATTGGGATAAGACTTCCTTATCTCAATAGTTTTCGAAAATAGACTCACTTTAAAACTCTAATTATAATCTCACTGAAATTATAATTTGACTCATGCAAAAAATTAGTGTTTAAATCCAAGTAGGTCTCAAATAAAACACACAATAAAATTGTATTGGTAACAAAGGCTGAAAAATTCGGCCAATGTGAACACTAAAATCCAAGACCGAATAGGTCTCAAATCATAACACAATTTGGACTCAATGACTTTAATTTTAGGGATAAAATTTTCGGCCATGTGAACACACAAATACAAGACCGAATAGGTCTCAAAGTGTAACACAAATAGACATCCAAAATTGAAGTTCAACTAGGACTAGGAAACTCTAATTTCTAGCTCAAAAATTCGGCTATACTATGAGTCTATAATTCAAAACCAACTAGGCTTAGAACTCCACATAAAACACACGCACACACATGCATTATTTCAGCAGAAATTCGACATTTAACTTTTACCTCTATAATTCAAAACCAACTAGGCTTAGAACTCCACATAAAACACACGCACACACATGCATTATTTCAGCAGAAATTCGACATTTAACTTTTACCACATAGTTCAAATTTGAAAAATTACTTTTAACTCACTTTAAAAAGGAAACTTGGAAATTACCACCTTCCAAAATGTCCAACAACTTTTAGAATACTTTCTAAAAACCACTTTCCAAATTGTATATGGAATTAACAAAAATCACTTTTTACCAAAACAATCTATGGCAAATAAAGTAACAAGAACACCATAAGTATAATGAAGTTGGAATTTAAAGTTCCTCATTCAACTATGACGTTTGCTTCATAATACTCAATTTAACACAAACCATTCATAAAACTCAATGACTCAACAAGGCCATCTTCATAAGTGACCACTTGAAAATCAAATTTTCCAAAGACCAAATATGTATACTTCAAGAACATATCTCAAAGCCTATAAGATTTCTTGTTATATATAAGAAAATCTTTAGTAAAACTTCACTGAATTCTTGATTCAACTCTCGAAAATTAAGGGTTTAAACACAAGTCAAAGACTTCAACCCTTAAAGTTGGCACTTATGAAGATGGCCTTGTTGAGTCATTGAGTTTTATGAATGGTTTGTGTTAAATTGAGTATTATGAAGCAAATGTAATAGTTGAATGAGGAACTTTAAATTCCAACTTCATTATACCTATGGTGTTCTTGTTACTTTATTTGCCATAGATTATTTTGGTAAAAAGTGATTTTTGTTACTTTATTTGCCATAGATTATTTTGGTTGAAGTCTTTGACTTCTGTTTAAAACCTTAACTTTCGAGAGCTGAATCGAGAATTGAGTGAAGTTTTATACAAGAAAATCTTATAGGCTTTGAGATACGCTCTTGAAATTTACATATTTGGTCTTTGGAAAATTTGATTTTCAAATGATCACTTATGAAGATGACCTTGTTGAGTCATTGAGGCGCATGAATGGTTTGTGTTAAATTGAGTGTCATGAAGCAAACGTCATAGTTGAATGAGGAACTTTAAATTCCAACTTCATTATACTTATGATGTTCTTGTTACTTTATTTGCCATAGATTGTTTTGGTAAAAAGTGATTTTTGTTAATTCCATATACAATTTGGAAAGTGGTTTTTAGAAAGTATTCTAAAAGTTGTTGGACATTTTGGAAAGAAGTAATTTCCAAGTTTCCTTTTTAAATTTAGTTAAAAGTAATTTTTCAAATTTTAACTATGTGGTAAAAGTTAAATGTCGAATTTTTGCTGAAGTAATGCATGTGTGTGCGTGTGTTTTATGTGGAGTTCAAAGCCTAATTGGTTAGAGTCATATTATAGCCGAATTTTTGAGTTAAAAATTAGGGTTTCCTATTCCTAGTTGAAGTTGAATTTTGGTTGTCTATTTGTGTTACACTTTAAGTCCTATTTGGTCTTATATTTGTGTGTTCACATGGCCGAAGATTTTATCCCTAAAATTAAGGTCATTGAGTCCAAATTGTGTTATGATTTGAGACCTATTTGGTCTTGGATTTGAGTGTTCACATTTGGTCAAAATTATTCAGTCTTTGTTTCCTAATGGTAACACAATTTTATTGTGTGTTTTATTTGAGTCCAACTTAGATTTAAATACTAATTTTTTGCATGAGTTAAATTATAATTTCAGTGAGATTATAATTAGAGTTTTAAAGTGAGTCTATTTTCGAAAACTATTGAGATAAGGAAGTATTATCTTAATCTGAAAATTTTTGAGTCTTTTACTACAATTGTGTTTGTGTGTTTTGGCCAAGTTTTTGAGTCCTAATTGTAGTAGGGGGTCGGATTTTTGTCTCTAATTAGTAGGGATGATCTTTCATTGTTTTATGACATAGTTCATAAGTTGTGTGCAAAAGGGATTATGATTACCTAAGTTTTATCTCTTTTATTTATGGCGCTAGCCAAATTTCTTCTTCCTTATTCTATCTTGTCGACTGAATTTTATCAATTAAGGGGAGGAATATTTTTGAGAAAATTTAGGTCCTATCTTGTAGGAGTTTTCTTGCACAAAAAGACTTGCATTGTCTATAAATAAGGGGTGCTGTTTTTCGAAAATTCTCAAACCACTCTACTCCATTCTTCTTCTTCATCTTGCTTCCGAGATCACAAGGGTAAAACAAGAGAAGCACTCTTCTCTTTATTCTGAATTTTTGAGAGTTAGTGTTCTTAAAAGCACAAGAGAGTTTTTGTTTTTGGGGAGAGCATTATTTGAACCTTCCTGTGGTTCTTGGAGGGTTTCGGCCGATCCATCTATTGGTTTAAGGGTTCAAGGAGTTTTTGTGTAGTAATGAAGGCACATTACTTCTTTTGTTGGTGGTTTCTCAAAGTTATTGAGCAAAGATGTCATCCGGAGCTGCTGGTTGCACTCAAGTTGCTTCAAAGAGTGTAGAGGGTTGCATGGAGGCTCAAGTGCAACTCATGAAGTGTCAAATTGACTACTTGCATGATGCTTTGGCCGAGGGGAAGGAGGCTAGCCGAGACTTGTCTCAATTGCTTTCAAATAAGCAAGATAAAGCTACGATAAGTTTTGAGAAAATTGCTGAAAATTTGAGAGTCTAACGTGATCGTTTTGAAATGAAACAAGTACCCTCGTATGCTGGAATGTTGAAAGGGTCATTGCCTTTATTTTATTATTGCCATAGAGACTATGATACTTAGAAAAAGAGCGTAGAGAATTTGATTGTGTTGCTTAACATTGAGAAAGAGAGTGAGAAAATAGCCTTAGCTATAGGTTGTTTTCGTTCTAGTGCTTTGAATTGGTGGAAGCTAGTTTCAAATATCTATTGGCATTATTGGTATCGTAATTTGGATGATTGGCATGATTTGAGGAATGATTTGCGAGAAAGATATGTTGGTACTAACACCTTTGATATAGCAAAAGTGAAGTTGCTCAATTGTAAGCAGAATGGTAGATCCGTTCAATCTTACTTTGAGGAGTTAGAAGGTGTGTTCCTGAGTTCGGGTGTGGATGAGAACGACTACATGCTGACTGATCGTTTCCACTATGGCTTGGAAAAGGGGTATAAACAACAACCTAAGATAAGGAGGCAATCAAGGCTCTATGTGATAGGGAGTATGTTCAAGAGAGCTATAATCAAGATAATGAGAATGTCATTAACTTTGGGGTTCAAACCAAAGGAGATGATTCACTCATAGAAATAAGTGCTCAAGAGTATCAAGGGGAGTTTGACTCTAGGTGCTCCATGAACATCATTGATCAAGCTAGAGAGAAGAGTCATTTAGGTTCTTGAATGGACGGCCTATTTGATCAAAGTGTTCAAGATTGAGTCCATTGCTACACAATTGGATAGGGTGCAAACTATCTCAATTGTTTCAAGTGTTTTTCCATTCTTTTGGAGTCAATAAAGAGAATTCTACAACTAGAGTAAATTAGAGTTATCTACAACTTGAGGGGCGCAAGATCAATATTCCCCTTTTGGAAGGGCTTTCAAGACATTTTACTTCAATATTTGGAGCTGAATTTCAGATTTAGAGTATTATCTAGTCTAGGAGTTTAATTTTCGAATTTTATCTAGTTAAATAAGTCATATGGACTGAATTAAACTAGAGTGTTTTGATTAGGAGTCTTAGATTCCTTCTATGTATTATTCTATTTGAGGATAAGTCATTTAGATAAGGTTTCCTAGATTTTAGATAGAGTCAAAGAGATCAAATACTCTTCTAACTCTACTCCTACGTGAGATAAGATTAGAGAGTCCTAATTGGTCTTCTTTTTTGGTGGTTTGGCCGAAATTGCTAGCCTATAAATAGGGGTGTATGGTCGAAAGTTAAAGCACCCCGTGTATGGTCATTTTGAGTCTTCTCTAATGAGAGTTTTTCCCGTGAGGAATTGTTGTTAAATGGTGTGACCATTTTTCATTTGTCAAGTATGATTTGACCAAGAGGGTTTTCATCTTTTCTTGGATCTTTTGATCTTGCAGAAACCGTTCTTTTTTAAGTATGCTTCTTGGTAGAATTATTTTAAAACTAAATTTCTTATTTTCACACTACTTCTAGTAGTTTGAGAGTTGAGCTTTTCTTTTGGCTATGGTTTTCGAATTTATGATGTGTGTGTTCATGAGTTCCTTTGTGGGCTTTGTCCTACTTTTGTTGGATGAGTTGTGCTTTGGCATAAGCATTTTGAGATAGTGTATGTGTTGCATATCTTTGTTGGTTATGGAGATTACTAATCAATAGTATTCCTTCATAGTTGAGCATTGTTTGCTCCTACCTTTCTTGATTCTCTTGAATGATGACTGATCGAGTATATTGAATGGTGTCCTTACTATTCTTAGTGTGGGTTGTTGTTTAATTTGAATCTTTCATAGATTATGTGTTCTTTGCTTGGTTTGAATTAAGAGATAGAAATCCTTAGATAAACGATCATCTTACTGTGAATTTTCGGCACTCTTTTGAGTTTCACGGGATAGATAAATTATCTTTGTACTTTCTTGTTTGATGGTTGCATTAACGACATTTGCTTCATCTACGAGATTGCTATCACGAGATTTCATTGTATGATATGAGAAAGAGAGGTTTTCAGAATTATATTTTGTGAGGTTTTTATACCTTAGGGTTTTATTCTTACGAGGACTACCTTTTTGTTTGGTGTTACATGGGGTTGTGTAGCTTCAAATAGAGACTTATCTATTGTGTTTGGTTCGCATAATATTGGCGTCTATGGCATTGATTTCTTTCGAATTTTGTTCTTTTGGGTCATAGATCTCATATCTACTGATTCTTCTTTTCATCTTTTGAGAGGGGGTTTTGCTTATATGATAAGTTAGTTCAATTCATGGTGTTGAGTTGGGTTTGTTCTTCATTGAACTTGTGAATTGGTCCACATACTAGGCCAAATATCTTTCTTGTTCTTCTTCTAATTCTATTTTCGGATTCTTACATCTCTAGATCTTCCGCTGCATAATAAATAGTTTTTGATACAAGGTTGAATTCTTATGAATTTGGTTTTGTTCCTCGATCTTCTATCACAAAGTATGTTGTCTACTATGCAAGCAAGACTCTCAATGTAGCTCAGATCAACTACTCAACAAGAGAAAAGAGATGCTGGCTATAGTATTTGCTTTTGATGAGTTTAGATCCTACTTGTTAGGGATGAAGGTCATAGTATACAATGATCATACATCCATCAAGTATCTAGTTACCAAGAAAGATTCCAAGCCAAGGTTGATTAGATGGGTTTTGCTGCTGCAAGAATTTGACCTGGAGATCAGAGACAGGAAGGGCATCCAGAACCAATTAGCAGATCATTTGTCAAGGCTTGAAAATATGCCTGAAGATCCTGAGCCTATTGCTAAAGCTTCATTGATGAACGACTTTGGAAAGTGACAGAAGCACTTGCCCAAGTGTTCGAACAGAGACCATTGTTTGCTGACTTTGTAAGCTATGTGGTCTCTAGAATCACACCAGAGGGATTGAATTGGCAGCATAAGAAGAAGTTCATCCATGATGCCAAACATTACTATTGGGATGAGCCTTACTCGTTCAAAAGGTGTGAGGATCAACTAATCAGATGATCAGTACCAGAATCAGAGGCACATGCAATTTTGGAGAAGTGTCATAGCTCACCATATGGAGGACATTATGGAGGCCAGAGAACTGTTGCTAAATGGAGTGAAAAAACACATGCCTATGGCTTTGTAAATCAACATGTATGGTTTTAAGCTATCCTAATTGCCCATATGCACAAGTCTCATCTCCTCGGAATGGCTCCAAAACTTGGTATAACTTATAAAGTATATAATGAATGATTTCAAGCCCAAATAGAGTGAACCAACACATGCCTATGGCTTCGTAAACCCACACGTACGGTTTCAAGCTATCCTAATGGCCCACATGCATAAGTCTCTTCTCGTACATCAGAATGGCTCCAAACCTTGGTATAACTTATAAGGTATATGATGAATGATTTCAAGCATAAAAGGAGTGAACGAACACATGCCTATGGCTTCGTAAACCCACATGTACGGTTTATAGCTATCCTAATGGCCCATATGGACAAGTCTCATCCCGTACATCGGAATGGCTACAAATCTAGACAAAACTTATATGGTATACAACAAATGATTCAAGCCCAAATGGATTGAACAAACACACGTCTGTGGCTCCATAAACCCACATGTACATTTTCAAGCTATCCTAATGGCCCATATGGATAAGTTTCATCTCATACATTGGAATGGCTCAAAACCTTGGTATAACTTATAAGATATAAAATGAATAATTTCAGGCCCAAATGGAGTGAAAAAACACGTGCCTCTGGCTCCGTAAACCCACATTTACAGTTTCATGCTATGCTAATGGCCCATATGCACAAGTCTCATCTCGTATATCGGAATGGCTCCAAACCTTGGTATAACTTATAAGATATATAATGAATCATTTCAAGCCCAAATAGAGTTAACAAACACATGCCTATGGCTTCATTAACCCACATGTAAGGTTTCAAGCCATCCTAATGGCCCGTATGGACAAGTCTCATCTCGTACATCAGAAGGGCTCAAAACCTAGGTAAAACTTGTAAGGTATATAATGAATGATTTCAAGCCCAAATAGATGGAACCAACACATGCCTATGGCTCCGTAAACCCACATGTATGGTTTCAGGCTATCCAAATGGCCCTTATGGACAAGTCTCATATCGTACATAAGAGTGGCTCCAAACCTTCGCAACATTTATAAGGGATATAATGAATGATTTCAATCCCAAATGAAGGGAACAAACATATGCCTATGGCTCTTTAAACCCACATGTATGGTTTCAAGCTATCCAAATGGCCCATATGGACAAGTCTCATCTCGTACATCAGAATGGCTCCAAACCTTGGTCTAGCTTATAAAATATATAATGAATGATTTCAAGCCCAGATGGAGTGAACAAACTAAAGCCTATGAGGTAAACCCACATATACGGTTTCAAGCCATCCTAATGGCCCACATGGACAAGCCTCATTGATGAGAATCATGTAGCCTTCCATGGTGATTCTCCTAGTGAGGGGAAAGAGCTAGTCCTTCATTCTAGTTTTGGAATGCCAAGTTCACTTTGCAGGCCAATCAAGGAGGAAATGATGGATCTTGACTACCTATGTGATAGAGAGTTGGTTCAAGAGAGCTATGATCAAGATGATGAGAATGTCATTAACTTTAGGGTTCAAACCAAAGGAGATGATGACCTCATGGAAATAAGTGCTCAAGAGTATCAAGAGAGTTTGATCTAGGTGCTCCATGAAGATCATTGATCAAGCTAGTGAGAAGAGTCATTTAGGTTCTTGAATGGACTGCCTATTTGATCAAAGTGTTTTTCCAATCTTTTGTAGTCAATAAAGAGAATTCTACAAGTTTTGGAGTAAATTGGAGTTTTCTACAACTTAAGGGACGCAAGACCAATATTCCACTTTTGGAAGGGCGTTCAAGACATATTTACTTCAATAATTTGAAGCTGATTTTCGAGATTAGAGTTTGTCTAAGTCTAGGAGTTATTTTCGAGTTTTATCTTGTTAGATACCTGTGGCTGAATAAAGCTAAAGTGTTTTGATTAGGAGTCTTAGATTCCTTCTAGATATTATCCTACTGGAGGATAAGTCATTTAGATAAGGTTTCCTAGATTTTAGATAGAGTCAAAGAGATCAAATACTCTTTTACTTCTACCCCTGGTGAGATAAGATTAGAGAGTCCTAATTGATCTTCTTTTCTTGGTGCTGGCCGAAAATCTTAGCCTATAAATAGGGTGGATGGCCGAAATTTCAAAGCACCCTTGAGTGGTCATTTTTGTTGTCTCTTTTGAGAGTTTTTCCTGTGAGGAATTTTTGTTAAATGGAGTGTCCATTTTTCGTGTCAAGTATGATTTAACCAAGAGGGTTTTCATCTTGTCTTGGATCTTTTGATCTTGCAGAAACCGTTCTTTTTCAAGTATGCTTCTTGATAGAATTGTTTTAAAACTAAACTTCTTATTTTCATACTACTTCTAGTAGTTCGATTGATGAGCCTTTCTTTTGGCTTGGTGTTCGAATTCATGATGTGTGTGTTCATGAGTTCCATTGTGGGGTTTGTCCTACTTTTGTCGGATGAGTTGTGCTTTGGCATACGCATGTTGAGATAGTGTATGTGTTGCATATCTTTGTTGGTTATGGAGATTACTAATCAATAGTATTCCTTCATAGTTGAGCATTGTTTGCTCCTACCTTTCTTGAGTCTCTTGAATGATGACTGATCGAGTATATTGAATGGTGTCCTTGCTATTCTTAGTGTGGGTTGTTGTTTAATTCGAATCTTTCATAGATAATGTGTTTTTTGCTTGGTTTGAGTTAAGAGATAGAAATCACTTAGATAAACGATCGTCTTACTGTGGATTTTCCGCACTCTTTTGAGTTTCACAGGATAGACAAATTATCTTCGTACTTTCTTGTTTGATGGTTGCATTAATGAAATTTGCTTCATCTACGAGATTGCTATCACTCATCACGTACACCGGAATGGCTCCAAACCTTGGCAAAACTTATATGGTATACAATAAATGATTTCAAGCACAAATGGAGTGAAGACACACATGCCTATGGCTCCGTTAACCAACATGTACGTTTTCAAGCTATCCTAATGGCCCATATGCATAAGTCTCAACTCGTACATTGGAATAGCTCAAAACCTTGGTATAACTTATATGATATATAATAAATGATTTCAAGCCCAAATGGATTGAACAAATGCGTGCCTATGGCTCCGTCAACCCACATGTACGGTTTCAAGCTATCCTAATGGCCCATATTTACAAGTCTCATCTCGTACATCGGAAGGGCTCCAAACCTTGGTATAACTTATAAGATATATAATGAATGATTTCAATCCGAAATGGAGTGAACAAACACATGCCTATGGCTTCGTAAACCTACATGCATGGTTTCAAGCAATCCTAATGGCTCATGTGGACAAGTCTCATCTCGTACATCGGAATGGCTCCAAACTTTCGTATGAGTTATGAGATATATAATGAATGATTTCAATCCTAAGCGGAGTGAAAAAACACGTGCCTATGGCTCGGTAAACCCACATGTACGGTTTCGTATGAGTTATGAGATATATAATGAATGATTTTAAGCCCAAATGGAGGGATTAAACACATGCTTATGGCTCCGTAAACCCACATGTATGGTTTCAGGCTATCCAAATGGCCCATATGGATGTCTCATCTCGTATATCGGAATGGATCCAAACCTATAACTTATAAGATATATAATGAATAATTTCAAGCCCATATGGAGTGCTCCAACACAGGCCTATGGCTTCATAAACCCACATGTACGGTTTCAAGCTATCCTAATGGCCCATATGCACAAGTCTCATCTCGTTCATCGGAGTGGCTCCAAATCTTGGTATAACTTATAAGATATATTAGGAATGATTTCAAGCCCAAAAGGAGTGAACAAACACATGCGTATGGCTTTGTAAACCCACATATACGGTTTCAAGCTATCCTAATGGCCTATATTGACAAGTCTCATCTCGTACATCAGAATGGCTCCAAACCTTGGTAAAACTTATATGGTATACAATGAATGATTTCAAGCCCCAATGGAGTGATCAAGTACATGCCTATGGCTCCATAAACCCAAATGTACGTTTTCCAGCTATCCTAATGGCCCATATGCATATGTCTCATCTCGTACATTGGAATGGCTCAAAACCTTGGTATAACTTATATGATACATAATGAATGATTTCATGACCAAATGGACTGAACAAACACGTGCCTATGGCTCAAGAAACGCACATGTACGGTTTCAAGCTATGCTAATGGCCCATATGCCCAAGTCTCATCTCGTATATCGGAATGACTTAAAAACTTGGTGAATGATTTCAAGCCCAAATGGAGTGAACAGAAACATGTCTATGGTTTTGTAAACCCACATGTACAGTTTCAAGCTATCCTAATGGCCTATATGGACAAGTCTCATCTCGTACATCGGAATGGCTCCAAACCCTGGTAAAACTTATAAGATATATAATAAATGATTTCAAGCACAAGTGGAGGAAACCAACACATGCCTATGGCTCTGTAAACCCACATGTATGGTTTTAGGCTATCCAAATGGCCCATATGGACAAGTCTCATATCGTATATCAGAGTGGCTCCAAACCTTTGCAACATTTATAAGGGATATAATGAATGATTTCAAGCCCAAATAGAGGGAACAAACACATTCCTATGGCTCTTTAAACCTACATTTATGGTTTCAAGCTATCCAAATGGCCCAAATAGAGAAGTCTGATCTCGTACATCGGAATGGCTCCAAACCTTGGTATAACTTATAAGATATATAATGAATGATTTCAAGACCAGATGGAGTGAACAAACACATGCCTATGGCTCCGTAAACCCACATGTATGGTTTCAAGCTATCCTAATGGCCTATATGAACAAGTATCATATCGTATTTCGGAATGGATCCAAACCTTCATATAACCTATAAGATATATAATGAATGATTTCAAGCCCAAATAGAGTGAACAAACTCATGCCTATGGCTTCGTAAACCTACATGCATGGTTTCAAGCAATCCTAATGGCTCATATGGACAAGTCTCATGTCGTACATCGGAATGGCTCCAAACTTTTGTATGAGTTATGAGATATATAATGAATGATTTCAAGCCCAAATTGAGTGAACAAACACATGCCTATGGCTCGGTAAACCCACATGTGCGGTTTCAAGCTATTCTAATGGCTCATATGGACAAGTTTCGTCTCATACATCGGAATGGCTCCAAAGCTTGGTGATAGCAATCTCGTAGATGAAGCGAATTTCATTAATGCAACCATCAAACAAGAAAGTACGAATATAAGTTGTCTATCCCGTGAAACTCAAAAGAGTGCGGAAAATTCACAGTAAGACGATCGTTTATCTAAGGATTTCTATCTCTTAACTCAAACCAAGCAAAGAACACATTATCCATGAGAGATTCGAATTAAACAACAACCCACACAAAGAATAGTAAGGACACCATTCAATATACTCGATCAGTCATCATTCAAAAGACTCAAGAAAGGTTGGAGCAAACAATGCTCGACTATGAAGGAATACTATTGATTAGTAATCTCTATAACCAACAAAGATATGCAACACATACACTATCTCAAAATGCTTATGCCAAAGCACAATTCACCCAACAAAAGTAGGACAAACCCCACAATGGAACTCATGAACACACACATCATGAACTCGAAAACCATAGCCAAAAGTAAGGCTCAACTCTCGAACTACTAGTAGTATGAAAATAAGAAGTTTAGTTTTAAAACAATTCTATCAAGAAGCATACTTGGAAAAGAATGATTTCTGCAAGATCAAAAGATCCAAGACAATATGAAAACCCTCTTGGTTAAATCATACTTGACACAAAAATTGGACACACCATTTAACAAAAATTCCTCACAGGAAAAACACTTGAACAAACACTCTAATGAGAGTTTTTCCTGTGAGGAATTTTTGTTAAATGGAGTGTCCATTTCTCGTGTCAAGTATGATTAAACCAAGAGGGTTTTCATCTTGTCTTGGATCTTTTTGATCTTGCAGAAACCGTTCTTTTTCAAGTATGCTTCTTGATAGAATTGTTTTAAAACAAAACTTGTTATTTTCATACTACTTCTAGTAGTTCGATTGATGAGCCTTTCCTTTGGCTTGGTGTTCGAATTTCATGATGAGTGTGTTCATGAGATCCATTGTGGGGTTTGTCCTACTTTTGTTGGATGAGTTGTGTTTTGGCATAAGCATTTTGAGATAGTGTATGTGTTGCATGACTGATCGAGTATATTGAATGGTGTCCTTGCTATTCTTAGCGTGGTTGTTGTTTAATTCGAATCTTTCATGGATAATGTGTTCTTTGCTTGGTTTGAGTTAAGAGATAGAATCACTTAGATAAACGATCGTCTTACTGTGAATTTTCCGCACTCTTTTGAGTTTCACGGGATAGACAAAATTATCTTCGTACTTTCTTGTTGATGGTTGCATTAACGAAATTTGCTTCGTCTACGAGATTGCTATCAATAATATTCTAAATCTCGAAATTCAGCTCCAAATATGGAAGTAAAATGTCTTGAACGCCCTTCCAAAGGTGGAATATTGGTCTTGCGCCCCTCAAGTTGTAGATAACTCCAATTTTTACTCCAAAACTTGTAGAATTCTCTTTATTGACTCCAAAAGATTGGAAAAACACTTGAAACAATTGAGATAATTTGCAACCTATCCAATTGTTTAGCAATGGACTCAATCTTGAACACTTTGATCAAATAGGCCGTCCATTCAAGAACCTAAATGATTCTTCTCTCTAGCTTGATCAATGATCTTCATGGAGCACCTAGAGTCAAACTCCTTTGATACTCTCGAGCACTTATTTCCATGAGTGAATCATCTCCTTTTGTTTGAACCCCAAAGTTAATGACACTCTCATCACCTTGATCATAGCTCTCTTGAACCAACTCCCTATCACATAGGTAGTCAAGATCCATCATTTCTTCCTTGATTAGCCTGCAAAGTAAACTTGGTATTCCAAACCTAGAATGAAGGACTAGCTCATTCCCCTCACTTCGAGAATCACCGTGGAAGGTTATATGATTCTCATCATCCCCTCCTTCTTTAAGAGGATTCGTCTTCAAATCATCAACCTCTAAACCTGCACAAGGAACAAACGAGATATAAGGGTTAGTAAAATCCTCACCCTCACCACACTCTGATTTTCTCTCATTGCGTGCATTTTTTTCTGTTTCCACGCTATTTTCATGGTTTTCTCTCGCCTCGAGTCTTACCTCAGCGTGACCCTTTTTACTTTCTTGCATCACTCTCTCGACTTTTTCTCTCCCTTGTGTATAGGTTATCTTACGTCTTTTCTCTCGCCCAGATTCAGCTTCTTCATAAGCCAAAGGCTTAAGAATATACTTTCTGTCCTCTTTAGTAAGGACAAAGATATTCTTCGAGCAATGGTGCACAACATCTACATCTGATTGCCAAGGCCTACCTAGCACAATATCACAAAGAGACATAGAAATTACATCAAAGTAAATTTCATCCCTATACTCACCAACTTGAAAAGATACCATGGCCTTCTTAGTGACATCCACAACCATCTCTTTACTCAACCATTGAAGCTCGTATGGTCTACTATGCGGGTCTATCTTGATTCCGTTTGCTATGCAAAATTTCCCATTTATACAACCAGCACTCGATCCACCATCGATTACCAAATCAACTTCATTGGACCACCCAACCGAACACTTAGTACGGAAGATATATGTCCGTTGATCACCATCTTTAGCGCTAAACACCAACCCTTGATCCTCAATTGGACCATTCCAACAACAAGAAGTATCATGCTCTCTCTCCACTTCTAAGGCAGCATAGTATGCCTCATAGAGCCTTGCTTGCCTCCTTGTCTTTGGGTGTTGTTTGAACCCCTTGTCCAAGCCATAGTGGAAATGATCTGTCAACATGTAGTCGTTCTCAGCCACCCTCGAACTCATAAACAAACCTTCTAACTCCTCAAAGTAAGATTGAACGGATGTACCATTCTGCATACAATTGAGCAACTTCACTTTTGCTTCATCAAAGGTGTTAGTATCAGCAAAGTCGACAGGGCTGCGTCGACTAGGGTGTTGGTTGACGGGGAAGTCGACCCTCGGTGGGCAGATTTTCTACTTTCCTTTTTTGATTAGGAAAAGGATTTTTCGGTCATTTATCCCTTATGGCTGACTCTCCTACATCTCTAGAAGATTCTAGATGGTTTTAAACAATTGTGACATATGCAATTATTTATTTAATTATTATTTAAATCTATATTAGGAAACTTAGGTAGACAAATCCGATTTGAACTTGTCTTCGGGTTTCTTTTTTTCCAAGCCAACCTTTGCCTATATAAAGGGGGCCTTGGTCGACCAAAAACATATACTTTTGATGATTATTGATATTTCAATATGAGACGAGAGGAAACTCTTTGTTCTTTTTCTATTATTTTCGAAGATAGTGCATTGCACACTTGTTTGAGCTTTGTTGACGCGTGCGCGTGATTTTAAGTGTTCTTTATGTGTGGAGCTTTGTTAGTTTGTTTATATGAGCCTTTTCGCTAACTGTTCTATCCATAAATCAAAGGGATATGTTTGTTAGAGAGGAACTGATTGGGTTGCCAACCAAAACACAATTCTTCATCTTTCGAATCTTCCATTCTTTTTGGAGCAAATTTTTGTGGTTTGCATCATTCTTCTTCTTTTCTTCTTCTCTTTTTTCGTGTGGTTTGGAGACGTCATCATTGGTGTCGCAAGTTATAAAGTCTTTGGAAATTCATAGCTTCTGCGTTTGAGGTAATTCAATCATCTCACCTCAAGATTCATATCTATTTTGCCTCAAGGCTTCGGTTCTTGATTTCTTGCATGTGTTTTGATCTTCTAAAGCTCATCTTTGGTTGATCTCTGATTGTTCTTATATATTTTTGAGTCTTTTGTTATAGATCTCATTATTTGCTTCGAATTTGTTCTTGATTGAATTGAATTTGATAGAAGTTCGGTTGTTAGAATTTTGGTTTGGGTTGTTGGCGGCCGTGAGTGTGTGTGCTGCCTAGGGTTTTTGATTTTAGGGTTTTCTAACCCTTGGACCACGTTTTTTGTAGTATAAGGAAAGAAAAAAAAGGGAAAAAAAAGAAAAGAAAATAACTAGAAAAAGGGCAATATTCTTGTTACATATTATATATTTTCGGATTTAGAGGGTTGCTTAGCCCCTAATCCACGTTTTTTGAGACAAAAAGAAAAGAAAAAGGCAGCATATTAAAAGAAAAGTATCTTCTTTTAAAATGTATATTAAATCTTACCTTATTTAAGGAGATTTGAGAGTGTGCATTCAAAAGGAAAGTATCTTCTTTATAGATGTATATCAAAGGTTACCTTAATAAATTATTTGCACATTATTTTTGAAATTATTTGGAGTTTGTGGTGGCTAGGGTTTTCGAAAAATATAAGCCCTAAAGTTTGTGTGGTAGCCGAGAACTAGGGTGCCATATATAACCCTAAATCGAAGCTTGATTTTTCAGAATCTGCTCCAAGTTCTACTAGCCTTTTTCATGAGATCTAAGTTTTTATAATTGTAAGTACTCAATCTATATTCGTGTTCTTCCTTAGATCTTGTTACGATTATTCAGAACTATACTTTTTGGCCCTCTTAGTCAATTGCACAAACTAGCCGTAATCTTCATTGCACTAAGGATTGAAGGACAAAGACCGTGATAAGAAAAGAGTGAATCCATCCCTTACTAAAGCTAAACCTTCTTGAGTGATCTTGGGGAGTGAATTGTATAGTTGGGAGGGGTAACAAGGTAGTGAATTGCACATAGGAATATCAATGGAGGACGTGGTAATGAAGGTCGCATTGGTGACCGAGGAGATGAAGCAAATCCAAGGGAACAACATGATAATGATGATGGTGGTGTTGAGAATGAAGGGGAGTTTAGGCAAGAGCATCAAAGACAACCTAGATTTGATGATAACATGAACACTATCAAGCAAAAGATTCCAGAGTTTCTTGGCAAGCCTGATCCGGATGCTTATATTGATTGGGAAGATCATATAAATCGGATTTTTAATCTCAATAATTATTCTGAGGGAAAGAAGTTGAATTTAGTTGTGTCTGAATTTCATGGATATGCTTCTACATGGTGGAATGAGATACAATGTCGGGGAAGGAGAGATAATGAGCCTCAAATCGAAACATGGAGTGAGCTTTCACGTGTGATGCGAAACGCTTTTGTTCTAGCTTCCTTTCAAAGGAAACTTCGTGGAGAATTACAAGATTTGAAGCAAGGTAGCAATTCGGTTATGGAGTCCTATCAAGAGATGAATACCTTGAGGTTGAAATGTCAATTGGAAGAAGATGAGGAGCAAACTGTGACAAGGTTTCTGCATGGTTTAGACCTTCCAATTCGACATAGAGTGGAGTTACAATCTTATCTTGATTTTGAGGACTTGTTGGATAAAGCCGATACTATTGAGAGATAAATGAGAGAGTCTTCAGCCGCAAGTAGGGCAAGGGCTTCTTCTACTAATTCGACCCTTTAGGTCGAATCAATGGGAAACACTTCTAAAAAGCCGGTGGTTCCAAGTGCTAATCCCTCCAAGCAACCGGTTAAGTCGACCGAGGTTAGCAAGCCATTGGAAAAGGCGCATATGGCAAAGCTTGGTTTATCCACTACTGTCCAATGCTTCAAATGTAAAAGAAGAGGAGCATTATACATCGGAGTGTCTAACAAGAAGGTTATGGTGCTTCGAGATGAGTGGTATTATGAGAGTGACGAAGAAGGGAATGTAGATGATCCGTCTAATATGGTTTTAGCAGCGAAGTCAATGGATGAAGCTACAAGTAATCAGACGTATGATAATGGAGTATCCGAGAGTGATGATGAAGTTGTTTATGAAGAAGATGTGTCTCTAGCTATGGTATTAGTTCATGCTCTTAGTATCCAGCCCGCTCAAGATAAGAATATTGAGCAACGTACCAACATTTTCCATACTAGGTGCAAGGTGAAGGATAAGACATGTCTTGTGATTGTGGATGGAGGAAGTTGCACAAATTGTGTAAGTTCGGAACTTGCCAAGAAGTTGAAGCTTCCTACATTCAAGCATCCTCAACCTTATAAATTACAATGGTTAGATGATCGTGGAGAGATTAAGGTTAGGTCGCAAGCTCGTGTGCTTCTGAGTTTTAGAACGTTCCAAGATGACGTTCTATGTGATGTGGTGCCAATGCAAGCATGTCACATTTTGTTAGGACGTCCATGGAAGTTTGATCGAGGTGCTAACAAAGATGGAAAGACAAATCAATATACACTTATGTATAATGGTTTGTCTATTACAATGTGATGGAGACCATCGAGCTAACACTAATGGAGAGGGACATGTTGCTGCCAATGATGGAGAGGACGAGCAAGTTGAGGTCGTGAATGCTAATGGAGGATCTAAAGTTGCTGCTTTAAAGAATAATCCTTACATCCGTGATCCATTCTCAAACATTGTTGGACCAATGACTCGTGCTAGACGCAAGAGGATGGATGAATCACTTAATAGTGTAATTACTACTACATGGGCTAAGGAGTAAATTAAGCTTGAAGATTACAAGTCCAAGACTATTAATTTGTTGCGACACCAAATGAACTTGGCCCATTTGGAGAGAAGGAATTTTGGCCCTCAATCCAAGGAGAGACCGCCGGCCTTACTCCTTATGGAGGTCGAATGGATCCCTAAAGTTTAGGGACGGGATCATTCAAATCTTATCTTTTTGAAAGATAAGACTTTATCTCTTTAAAGGATAATATTTGGGATGATTCCTTTTATCTTTGCTTTTCGAGTTTTCCTACAATAAGGAGTCATCTTATTGATGTCTACTCAACCGTTGGATGATGACTACATCAAGATGGATGGCTAAGATCACTCTATAAAGAAGATGATGATAGAGTTTTAACTCAAAGGAGATTCTATCCATAGGAATCTTTCTATGAGATTATCTCTTTGTATTTTGAGTTTTAGTTAATTCCTACACAGTCTTAAATGTCTTAAGACTAGTAAAAGTGTCTAGGTTCGTTATCTTATCACTTAAGAGAACTAGGAGTCTTTAGAGTTTGATTTGATTTCAAATTCTTAGAGATAGGAACTGAGATGAAGAGTTGTTTTCTTCCTCTACTTCTTGGGAAGAAAATTTGGCCACCCCCTTTATAAATAGGGACCGAATTTCTCTTGTCGAACACACATGGTATCATTGATATTTTCCTGAGTGAAATCAAATTGGTCATGATTTTATTCCTTTCGTGGAGTTCTTGTGAGGACTTCTTTGTTTAGTTGTTGCATATGTGTTGTGACAATTATTAGACTTATTTATCTTGTTTAGTTCACTTGATAGTGGTGTCTTTAGCATTGGATCTTTCGAATTTTGGTTCTTAAGCTCATAGATCTCATATCTATTGGGTTTTCCAACACAATTTTCCAAGGGGTCTCTACTTGGTTAGAAATAGCTCTCTTCATTCTTGATTTGGGTTGTTCTACCATTGAACTCGTGTATTGATCCACGTGAGATCAAATATCTTTTCTTTTGTTTGTTTTTCGTGTGTTTTTGTGTCATTACATCCGAATTCTCCAAATTCCGCAGCCTACAAATCTATGTCTTTCCGATTTAGCAAAGTTGATCTTTCATTAAGATTGGTTTTGTCACGGATTGCTATCATATTTTTGGTATTCAGAGCCTTCTTATGGTTTTACCATAGTTGGCATAGTCGTTTATTAGAGCCATAATTGGTATATCAAGAGTCATCTTTGGTTACCATAATTGGTCTCAAAATTCAGATTTCTTGTTTTATTGTTTTTGGAATTTTCCTCTCCCAAAATAGGGTATTCGTAATATTTTGTTTTTGAGTTGTTCACCACTCGGACAATTCCTTTTAGTTTCGTGCCTTTCGTTTTGTTTATCATCCAATAGCAAACTTTGGTGATTGTGGTTGATATATATCTCTCGATCTAAGATCTTTATATCTTGAGGGTGATTGATGTTCATGCATTCATTGTTGAAGGAGCTTTTGTGTTGAAGGTGTTTGTTTGATTTTGCCGTATATAAAAAAAAAAAGAAAATTGTTTGAGTCTAGGGTTCTCTGGGCCGCCCCTATATTACAAAAAAAAAAAGAGAAGAGAAATAGCCGTGCAAAAAGAAAATTCAAGACGGCATAGAAGAAAAGGAGTCTTCTTTGATAAGGTACATTAAAGGTTGCCTTGCATTAGGAGATTTCAAGAGTTGGGAGTGAAGTTGGAAAGAATTTTCTTGAAGAGATATATTCAAAGTCAATCTCTATCTAAGAAGGTTAGATAAAGTTGTGTTTGATTGGGAGTCTATCTTTGCACCTATATTCTCTCAAAAGATAAGATTCTCTTTAAATCTTATCCTTATCTTATCTTGTACAAGATAAAATCTTATCCTTATCTCATCTTGTAAAAGATAAGATTCTCTTCAAATCTTATCCTTATCTTATCTTAAAAATAGGATAAAATCTTAACCTTATCCTATAAGAGTTTGAGTTTGAGTTTGGAGTCAGATATAATCTGAGTTTACTTATATTCTTAAAGTAAGATCCCTATTTTTCTCCAAACACTCGAACGAGATTCGTGTTCTCCCTCGTTCTTTTCTGGAATTTCCCTAAATTTACTCTACGTGCTAATTGATTTTGTCTACTTTTGAGTGTTTTATTCGAGTGGATTGTTTAATTAATTATTGTGGTGCATATTGCTATTACTTGAACATTAAAGCCAACCTGGAACTTTACCAAAGGTTTTCGAGTGGTAAAAGGCTTGAGTGTTTCTCTTTCTATTCCACTTTGATCTTGGGGAAAAAGCCAAATAAATCCCAAAGAGAGCATACAAGAGGTGAGTTGTGTGTGATACTACCAAAAGGGGGAAAAAGAAAAAGATCATTGGTTAAGGGAAGTGAGGTAGGAACCTTTTCTACTAACATCTTATATACTTGTTTGTTTTTTGATCTTAAAGGATGTCATCTGGAGATGATAATCAGCAAAGAGACGACCGCTCTCAAGATGCTATGCGAGAAACTCTTGCTAGATTGTATAATGTTACTACTCAATTATGTAGTAGAATACAAGATCTAGAACTAGAGGTTCGCAATGGTTGCGATCAAGGTAATGAAGGTAATGAAAATCATAATAGAGCTCATCGTGTTGTCAATAGGAATGATCCTTATGAACTTGGTAATTTCAAAGTTAAAATTCCTGAATTTAGTGGTACTAATGACCCTGAAGCCTATCTTACATGGGAAAAGAAGGTAGAGCGTGCTTTTTCTTTGCAGGATTATGATGATTCTAAGAAGATTAGAATGGTCGTTTACCAATTCAATAACTATGCTTCAGAATGGTGGGACCAAGTTGTCAAGGATAGGAAGCTCTATGATGAGGATCCCGTATCCACATGGGATGAAATGAAGAGACTCATGCACAAAAGGTTTGTTCCCTCTTATTATTATCGAGATTTGTGTAAACAAATTCAAAGTCTCTCACAGGGAACCAAGTTTGTTGATGAGTACTATCAAGAGCTAGAGTTGGCATTGATACGCGCAAATATTAAAGAGGAGCCTGAAGCTATGATGGCAAGGTTTCTAGGAGGACTTAACAAAAACATTGCCGATGATGTGGAGCTTTCACACTACCTAGATCCAACTGAGATGTTACACAAGGCTAGGATTGTGGAGAGACAATTGGCAAAGAAGAAGTTAGATTCACATAAGTCTTCTACACCATGGAAGAAAGATGATTCAAAGAAGTATGGTAATTCTTCAAAGTTTGAAAAGGGAAGTAGTTCTAATGCTTCTAATACTTCTAATATTCCTAAACCATCTTCTAATGTTAAGAATTCTACTTCATCTAGTAATACTAACAAAGTCAGAACTAGAGATGTTACTTGTTTCAAATGTCAGGGACGAGGACATATAGCTTCTGATTGTCCAACTTTAAAGACTACGATCTTTAAAGAGGATGGAAGTTTCGAAAGTGAAACAGATGAAGAAGATAACAAGATGCCAAGACTTGTTGAAGAAGTCGAGAAAGAAATTGTAGAGATTGATACTGAGGCTAGAAAATTGTTTGTCAATCTTCGAGCATTACAAACTCAAGTAGCTGAAGATGATCAACAAAGGAATAATATTTTCCATACTAAATGTCGAGTTATGGACAAGGTATGTTTAACTATTATGGATCCAGGATCGTGTACTAATGTTGTTAGTTCATATCTTGCAGATACTCTAAAGTTACCTACTATCAAGCATCCGACACCCTATCGGTTGCAATGGTTGAATGATTGTGGCAATCTTAGAGTCACTAGGCAAGTGAATGTACCATTCTCTATTGGAAAATATGAGGATGAAGTACTTTTTCATGTGGTACCTATGGAGGCAAGTCACCTACTTTTAGGATGACCATGGGGGTACGATCGAAGAGTAAAGCATGATGGATACACAAACAAGTATTCGTTTGTGATGAATGGTCGTAACTATACCCTGCCACCTCTTTCACCTCTTCAAGTTCATGAATGTAATCTGTGAATGATTCAAGAGAGAGAGAGACGAAGGAAAGAGCATAGTCCTAAAGTTGAATCTACTTTGGACGTTTCAAAGAGATCTCCAAATGATCTACACATTCGAGAGCCAGTGGGCAAAAATTTCTTCGCTAGTCCCAAATTGGTGGAAAAGTGTTTTGCAAAAGGAACATGTATGATCTTAATGCTTTTTCATGATAATTCTATTTTACTAACCGAAGTTCCTAGCAATTTGCCTAAGGTGTTTCAAAGGCTACTTCAAGAGTACGAGAACATATTCCCCGAGGAGTTGCTTAATGAACTTCCTCCTATACGAGGAATAGAACTTCAAATTGATCTAATTCCTGGCGCAGTCATTCCGAATAGACCTGCCTATAAAGCAAATCCTAAGGAAACAAAGGAACTACAAAAGCAAGTTGAAGAACTCCTTGCTAAAGGTCGAATTCGAGAATCTCTCAACCTTTGTGATGTTCTATAGACTCTCGTGTTGTTAATAAGATAACTATTAAGTATAGACATCCAATCCCCAGATTAGATGATATGCTTGAAGATCTTTATGGTGCTACTATCTCTTCTCAAGTGGATTTAAAATCTGGATACCGTCAAACAAGAGTTAGACAAGGAGATGAATGGAAAACTACTTTCAAAACAAAATTTGGTCTGTATGAGTGGTTAGTGATGCCTTTTGGGTCAACTAATGCTCCTAGTACTTTCATGATATTAATGAATCATGTTTTGAGGAATTATATTCGCAAGTTTGTTGTTGTGTATTTTGAGTTTTAATTAATTCCTACATAGTCTTAAATGTTTTAAGACTAGTAAAAGTGTCTAGGTTCGTTATCTTATCACTTTAGATAACTAGGAGTCTTCAGAGTTTGATTTGGTTTCAAATTCTTACAGATAGGAATAGAGATGAAGAGTTGTGTTCTTCCTTGACTTCTTGGGAAGAAAATTCGGCCACACCCTCTATAAATAGAGACCGAATTTCTCTTGTCCAGCACAGATTGTGTCATTGATATTTTCCTGAGTGAAATCAAATTGGTTAGGATTTTATTTCTTTCGTGGAGTTCTTGTGAGGACTTCTTTGTTTAGTTATTGCATATCTGTTGTGACAATTATTAGACTTATCTATCTTGTTTAGTTCACTTGATAGTGGCGTCTTTAACATTGGATCTTTCGAATTTTAGTTCTTAAGCTCATAGATCTCATATCTATTGGGTTTTCCTACTCAATTTTCCAAGGGGTCTCTGCTTGGTTAGAAATAGCTCTCTTTATTCTTGATTTGGGTTGTTCTACCATTGAACTTGTGAATTGATTCACTGAGTTTAAATATCTTTTCTTTTGTTTCTTTTTCGTGTGTTTTTGTGTCATTACATCCAAATTCTCCAAATTCCGCTGCCTACAAATCTCTGTCTTTCCGATTTAGCAAAGTTGATCTTTCATTAAGATTGGTTTTGTCACGGATTGCAATCACAATGTGTCCCTTATCTCCTACGGATATTATGGAATCTCAGAAAAAAATGCAAAGAGAGAGAGAGAGAAAAGACTTATAAGTGAGCCAAAAGAGTCAAAAGAGAGTGGGAAGGGAGAGAATCAAAAGTGAGTGAGAGTATGAGAGAAAAGCTAAAAGCTAGAGAAAGAAAAGACAACTTTTATGCTTCTGTGGGAGACCTAGGGAGGGATCTAAATACTCGCACCCCACTTGTGTTAATGGTGTACAAGGATTTTTGTTTAACTAATATTAATTCTATTGAAGATGTCCCTAGTGTTGTTAAAGCTGTTTTGTTGGATTACGAGGATGTATTCCCAGATGAATTGGCGAATGGACTTCCACCTTTGAGGGGGATCGAGCATCAAATCAATTTTATACCAGGATTGGTGATACCTAATCGGCCTACATACAAAGCGAACCCATAAGAGACCAAATAACTACAACGTCAAGTTGAGGGACTCCTTGGTATAGGTTTGGTTCGTGAATCTTTAAGCCCTTGTGCACCTGTTATTTCAGTTCCTAAGAAAGATGGAACTTGGCGTAT
Source organism: Oldenlandia corymbosa var. corymbosa (assembly GCA_949775105.1). Classification (NCBI taxonomy): domain Eukaryota; kingdom Viridiplantae; phylum Streptophyta; class Magnoliopsida; order Gentianales; family Rubiaceae; genus Oldenlandia; species Oldenlandia corymbosa. The sequence goes on from OX459123.1 coordinate 9,040,807, forward strand.
GTGTGTGGATTGTCGTGCTATGAATAAGATTACTATTAAGTATAGGCATCCCATACCTAGGCTAGATGACATGCTAGAATATCTATGTGGTTCTTGCAGATTTTCTAAAATAGATCTTGCTAGTGGCTATCATCAAATTCGCATGAGAGAACGTGATGAATGGAAAACTGCTTTTAAAACTAAATTTGATTTATTTGAGTGGATGGTTATGCCTTTTGGTTTGACTAACGCTCTTTTAACTTTTATGCATCTTATCAACCATGCGCTTAGACCTTTTATAGGTAAATTTGTTGTGGTTTATTTTGATGATATTTTAGTGTATAGTAGAGATGAAGTTTTGCATGCTAAGCATCTTTCAAGTATTCTCTTTGCTTTACGTGAACATAAACTTTATGCTAAACTTGCTAAGTGTACTTTTTGTGTACCAGAAGTTATCTTTCTCGATTTTTTTGCTAGTAAGGATGGAGTTAAAGCTGATGAGGCTAAGGTTAAGGCAATTCGAGAATGGCGTACACCTAAGTCTGTTTCTAACATTCGTTGCTTCCATGCTTTAGCTAGTTTCTATCGTAGGTTTGTAAAGGATTTCTCCACTAAGGCTGCACCTTTAAATCACTTAGTAAAGAAGAATGTAAGGTTTGAATGGGGTGAAGAACAACAACGTGCATTTAACACTTTAAAGAATGATTTAACTTGTGCTCCTATTCTTCCATTACCTAATTTTGATATTACTTTTGAAATTGAGTGTGATGCATCTGGAGTTGGTATTGTTGCAGTGTCAATGCAAAAATGGTAAGCCTATTGCGTACTTTTCAGAAAAATTAAGTGGTGCTACATTGAATTATCCTACATATGATAAAAAATTGTATGTTGTGATTAGGGCTTTAGAAAATTGGCAACATTATTTAATGCCAAAAGAGTTTGTTATCCATAGTGATCATGAATCTTTGAAATATTTGCATGGACAAAACAAACTGAATAAGAGGCATGCTAAATGTAGTTCATTTCTTGAATCTTTTCCTTATGTCATTAAGTACAAGAAGGGTAAAGAAAATGTGGTAGCTGATATATTATCTCATAGATTATATGTGCTTTCGGTGCTTGATTCAAAATTGTTAGGGATTGAATATATTAAGGATCTATATGCTACTGATTCTGATTTTTCATCCATATTTGAAGCATGTGAAAGTGGTGCATTTAAGAAGTTCTATAGGCATAATGGTTTCGTATTTAAGGATAATAAATTATGTGTGCCTGTTTGTTCTTTGCAAGAGTTATTAGTGCGTGAATCTCATAGTGGTGGTCTCATGGGTTATTTTGGTATTTTAAAGACTTATGATGTATTAAGTGAACGTTTTTATTGGCCTAATATGAAACGTGACGTGGAAAAGGTTTGTTCTACTTGTATTGAGTGTAAAAAAGCTAAATCTAAATCACAACCACATGGATTCTATACGCCCTTACCTGTACCATCTCAGTGTTGCACTATATTTCAATGGATTTTATTTTGGGATTATCTAGATCTCAAATGGGTGTGATTCGGTTTTTGTGGTAGTAGATAGGTTTTCTAAGATGGCACATTTTATTCCTTGTCGTAAAATTGATGATGCGAAGCATGTAGCTAATTTATTCATGCGTGAAATTGTTAAATTGCATGGTTTACCTAGAACTATTGTGTCTAACAAAGATGTTAAATTCTTGAGCTACTTCTGGAAAACTGATAGCAATCTCGTAGACGAAGCAAATTTCATTAATGCAACCATCAACAAGAAGGTACGAAGATAATTTTGTCTATCCCGTGAAACTCAAAAGAGTGCGGAAAATTCAAAGTAAGACGATCGTTTATCTAAGTGATTCTATCTCTTAACTCAAACCAAGCAAAGAACACATTATCCATGAAAGATTCGAATTAAACAACAACCCACGCTAAGAATAGCAAGGACACCGAAATATACTCGATCAGTCATCTATCAAGAGACTCAAGAAAGGTAGGAGCAAACAATGCCCAACTATGAAGGAATACTATTGATTAGTAATCTTCATAACCAACCAAAGATATGCAACACATACACTATCTCAAAATGCTTATGCCAAAGCACAACTCATCCAACAAAAGTAGGACAAACCCCACAATGGATCTCATGAACACACTCATCATGAAATTCGAACACCAAGCCAAAGGAAAGGCTCATCAATCGAACTACTAGAAGTAGTATGAAAATAAGAAGTTTTGTTTTAAAACAATTCTATCAAGAAGCATACTTGAAAAAGAACGGTTTCTGCAAGATCAAAAAGATCCAAGACAAGATGAAAACCCTCTTGGTTTAATCATACTTGACACGAAAAATGGACACTCCATTTAACAAAAATTCCTCACAGGAAAAACTCTCAAAAGAGACAACAAAAATGACCACTCAAGGGTGCTTAAGAAATTCGGCCAAGCCTCCTATATATAGGCTTAGAATTTTCGGCCAGCACCACTAAAAAGAAGACCAATTAGGACTCTCTAATCTTATCTCCCAAGGAGTAAAAGTAGAAGAGTACTTGATCTCTTTGACTCTATCTAAAATCTAGGAAACCTTATCTAAATGACTTATCCTCAAGTAGGATAATATCTAGAAGGAATCTAAGACTCCTAATCAAAACACTCTAGTTTAATTCAGCCCACATGACTTATTTAACTAGATAAAAATTCAAAAATTGACTCCAAGACTTAGACTAACTCTAATCTCAAAATTCAGCTCCAAATTGTTGAAGTAAAATGTCTTGAACGCCCTTCCAAAAGTGGAATATTGGTCTTGCGCCCCTTAAGTTGCAGAAAACTCCAATTTACTCCAAAACTTGTAGAATTCTCTTTATTGACTCCAAAAGATTGAAAAAACACTTGAAACAATTAAGATAGTTTGCAACCTATCCAATTGTGTAGCAATGGACTCAATCTTGAACACTTTGATCGAATAGATCGTCCATTCATGAACCTAAATGACTCTTCTCACTAGCTTGATCAATGATCTTCATGGAGCACACAGAGTCAAACTCTCTTGATACTCTTCAGCACTTATTTCCATGAGGTCTTCATCTCCTATGGTTTGAACCCCAAAGTTAATAACATTCTCATCACCTTGATCATAGCTCTTTTGAACCAACTCCCTATCACATAGGTAGTCAAGATCCATCATTTCTTCCTTGATTGGCCTGCAAAGTAAACTTGGCATTCCAATACTAGAATGAAGGACTAGCTCATTCCCCTCACTAGGAGAACCTCCATGGAAGGCTACATGATTCTCATCATCCCCTCCTTCTTTAAGAGGATTCGTCCTCGAATCATCAACCTCTATACCTGCACAAGGAACAAACGAGATATAAGGGTTAGTAAAATCCTCACCCTCACCACACTCTAATTTTCTCTCATTGCGTGCATTTTTTTCTGTTTCCACGCTATTTTCATGGTTTTCTCTCGCCTCAAGTCTTACCTCATCGTGACCCTTTTTACTTTCTTGCATCACTCTCTCGACTTTTTCTCTCCCTTGTGTATAGGTTATCTTACGTCTTTTCTCTCGCACAGATTCAGATTCTTCATAAGCCAAAGGCTTAAGAATGTAGTTTTTGTCCTCTTTAGTAAAGACAAAGATATTCTTCGAGCAATGGTGCACAGCATCTACATCTGACTGCCAAGGCCTACCTAGCAAAATATCACAAAGAGACATAGGAATTACATCAAAGTAAATTTCATCCCTATACTCACCAATCTGAATTGTTTTAAAACAATTCTTATTTTCATACTACTTCTAGTAGTTCGATTGATGAGCCTTTCTTTTTGGCTTGGTGTTCGAATTTCATGATGAGTGTGTTCATGAGATCCATTGTGGGGTTTTTTTCTACTTTTGTTGGATGAGTTGTGCTTTGGCATAAGCATTTTGAGATAGTGTATGTGTTGCATATCTTTGGTTGGTTATGAAGATTACTAATCAATAGTATTCCTTCATAGTTGGGCATTGTTTGCTCCTACCTTTCTTGAGTCTCTTGATAGATGACTGATCGAGTATATTGAATGGTGTCCTTGCTATTCTTAGCGTGGGTTGTTGTTTAATTTGAATCTTTCATGGATAATGTGTTCTTTGCTTGGTTTGAGTTAAGAGATAGAATCACTTAGATAAACGATCGTCTTACTGTGAATTTTCCGCACTCTTTTGAGTTTCACGGGATAGACAAAATTATCTTCGTACTTTCTTGTTGATAGTTGCATTAACGAAATTTGCTTCGTCAACGAGATTGCTATAAGTTTCTTGGTATCAGAGCTTGGATTATCTTAGTGATGGTATTAATTGATAATATCATATCAATTCCTATTATCAGTTTGATTTTCGAGAGATTTCTTCTTAGTTGAGGACTTCATAGTTCTTGGTTTTGAGAATATCTTGAATTACCATGGAATCCGTTACTTGGTGTGGTGATCGAGCTTTGTGCTACTTAACGAGTAGTACTATCTTTATTTGTTTCAAGGTTCCTTCTTGTTTTGGAATGGGGTGTTGAAAAAATAAATCAAATTCTTGTGAAAACTACGTTTTCAAAATTGATCTTGTCTTTTGTGTGGTTGTGCGAGACTTCTTACACATTTGTTTGATCTTGTGGTGTTATTTTGAGGTCTATGCAAGAACTTGATGATGGTACGTTGGTATCTAATCAAAGTGGGCGCTGCATCTTGAAATTTATCCTTGATTTGCAAGTAGAGAACTGTTTCTCCTATGAGCAAGTTGGTGGATCTTATGGTGTTGGATCTTTAAGGAGAGAATTGATGACAAAGAAGAGCTTCTTGCTCGAGATATCCTTTTCTTTCTAAAGAGATGTCTTTACATAAGGAGGATTTGAGAGTTTATCTTGTGGTAAATATCTTGGATCTTTTTTTTGAAAGGTGAAGCTTAGTGATTTTGTACTTTCTACATAAAGTATAAATGAAAAAGCCTTCCTTCTTGTTGGTTTCATTTGAATCTAATGAGTAAAATGGAATTTATGGATTTTCAATTCATGAAAATTTCATAGAGACCAAATTTTGTTGATTATCTTGTTTAATCTTAGTGTCAAAAGATTTTTCAAAAGTAACAAATGTTGGTTTTCTTGTTTTCTCGAGTTTTACACTTTGAGATTGAGTCAAAACTTTCTTTGTCATGTGATGAGGAATGAAAATTTTAGTGATATTAGTTTTTGGTATCAAAGTGTTTTAAGGTCTTTGAAGTTGAATTGTGCCAACTTTAAGGATTGAAGTCTTTGGCTTGTGTTTAAAACCTTGATTTTCGAAAGTATGACCGAAAATTGAGTGAAGCTTTACTAAAAAGATTTTCTTAATTTATGACAAGAAATCTTATAGGCTTTGAGATGTATTCTTAAAGTTTACATATTTGGTTGTTGGAAAAGTTGATTTTCAATGGTCACTTATGAAGTTGGCATTGTTAAGTCATTGAGTTTTCAGAATGATTTGTGTTAAATTTAGTATTATGAAGCAAATGTCATAATTGAATAAGGAATTTTAATTTCCTACTTCATTATAATTATGGTGTTCTTGTTACTTTATTTGCCATGGATTGTTTTGGTAAAAAGTGATTTTTGTTAATTCCAAGTACAATTTGGAAAAGGGTTTTTAGAAAGATTCTAAAAGTTGTTGTCTATTTTCGGAAAGTGGTAATTTTCAAGTTTCCTTTTTAAGTGAGTCCAAAGTAATTTTTCAAATTTTAACTATGTGGTAAAAGGTTAATAGCCGAATTTTTGCTGACTTTTTGCATGTGTGTGCGTGTGATTTATGTGGTATTCTAAGCCTAGTTGGTTTTGAATTTTAGAGTCATAGTATAGCCGAAATTGTGAAGCTAAAAATTAGGGTTTCCTAGTCCTAGTTGAACTTGAATTTTGGTTGTCTATTTGTGTTACACTTGGAGACCTATTTGGTCTTGTATTTGTGTGTTCACATGGCCGAAAATTTTAGCCCTAAAATTAAGGTCATTGAGTCTAAATTGTGTTATGATTTGTGTCCTATTCGGTTTTGGATTTTTGTGTTCACAGTGGCCGAAAATTTGCAGCCATTGTTTCCTAATTGTAATACAATTTTATTGTGTGTTTTATTTAAGTCCTACTTGGATTTAAATACTAATTTTTGCATGTGTTAAATTATAATTTCAGTGAGATTATAATTAGAGTTTTAAAGTGAGTCTATTTTTGAAAACTATTAAGATAAGGAAGTCTTATCCTAATCTGAAAATATTTTAGTCTTCTAATACAATTGTGCATGTGTATGGCCGTGTATTTGAGTCCTTTTAGTAGTAGGGGGTCGAAAATTTTATCTCTAATAAGTAGGGATGAGTTTTCCTAATTTGTTTCCAAAAAAGATTATGTTTACCTAAGTTTTAGGACTGTATCCTTGTCTATATATATGAGGCCGGTTTTTCTTCTTCTTTATTCCACATTGTCGAGCAGCCTTCATCATTAAAAGGGGGGGAATATTTTTGAGAAAATTTAGGTCCTATCTTGTAGGAGTTTTCTTGCACAAAAAGACTTGCATTGCCTATAACTAGGGGTGCTGTTTTTTGAAAATTCTCACATCACTCTACTCCAATTTTCTTCTTCTTTCTTGCTGCCGAGATCAAAAGAGAAAAGAACAAGAGAAGCACTCTTCTCTTTAATTCTGAAATTTTGAGAGTTGTGTTCTTAAAAGCACAAGAGAGTTTTTGTTTTTGGGGAGAGCTTTATTCGAACCTTCCTTTGGTTCTTGGGGGGGGTTTCAGCCGAACCAAACTTTGGTTCTAGGGTTCAAGGAATTTTTGTGTAGTAAACAAGGCACATTACTTCTTTTGTTGGTGGTTTCTCAGAGTTGTTGAGCAAAGATGTCATCCGGAGTTGCTGGTTGTACTCAAATCGCTTCAAAGAGTGTAGAGGGTCGCATGGAGGCTCAAGTACAGCTCATGAAGAGTCAAATTGACTTCCTACATGAAGCTTTGGCCGAGGTTAAGGAGGCAAACCGAGACTTGTCTCAATTGCTCTCAAATCAGCAAGATAAAGCTATGGTAAGTTTTGAGAAAATTGCTGAAAATTTAAGAGTCTTATGTGATCGTTTTGAAGTTAAACAAGTACCCTCGTATGCTAGAATGTTGCAAGTGTCATTGCCTTTGTTTTATGGTTGTCATAGAGAATATGATACTTGGGAAAAGAGCATAGAGAATTTGTTTGTGTTGCTTAACATAGAGAAAGAGAGTGAGAAAATAGCCTTAGCTATAGGTTGTTTTCGTTCTAATGCTTTGAATTGGTGGAAGCTAGTTTCAAATACCTACTCGCATTATTGGTATCAAAAATTGGATGATTGACATGATTTGAGAAGTGCTTTGCGAGAAAGATATGCTGGTACTAACACCTTTGATGAAGCAAAAGTGAAGTTGCTGAATTGTAAGCAGAATGGTAGATCCATTCAATCTTACTTTGAGGAATTAGAAGGGTTGTTTCTGAGTTCAGAAGTGGATGAGAACGACTACATGTTGACAGACCATTTCCACTATGGCTTGGACAAGTGTTTCAAACAACATCCAAAGATAAGGAGACAATCAAGGTTCTATGAGGCATACTATGCTGCCTTAGAAGTGGAAAGAGAGCATGATACTTCTTGTGGTTGGAATGGTCCAATTGAGGATCAGGGGTTGGTGTTTGGCGCTGAAGATGGAGATCAACGGACTTGTATCTTCCGTACTAAGTGTTCGGTTGGGTGGTCCAATGAAGTTGATTTGGTAATCGACGGTGGGTCGAGTACTGATTGCGTAAGTGAGGAATTTTGCATAGCAAATGGAATTAAGATGGATCCGCATACTAGACCATACAAGCTTCAATGGTTGAGTGAACAGATGGTTGTGGATGTTACTAAAAAGGCCATGGTACCTTTTCAGATTGGTAAGTATAGGGATGAAATTTACTTTGATGTAATTTCTATGTCTCTTTGTGATATTTTGCTAGGTAGGCCTTGGCAGTCAGATGTAGATGCTGTGCACCATTGCTCGAAGAATATCTTTGTCTTTACTAAAGAGGATAGAAAATATATTCTTAAGCCTTTGGCTTATGAAGAATCTGAATCTGTGCGAGAGAAAAGACGTAAGATAACCTATACACAAGGGAGAGAAAAAGTCGAGCGAGTGACGCAAGAAAGTAAAAAGGGTCACGATGAGGTAAGACTTGAGGCGAGAGAAAACCATGAAAATAGCGTGGAAACAGAAAAAAATGCACGCAATGAGAGAAAATCAGAGTGTGGTGAGGGTGAGGATTTTACTAACCCTTATATCTCGTTTGTTCCTTGTGCAAGTATAGAGGTTGATGATTCGAGGACGAATCCTCTTAAAGAAGGAGGGGATGATGAGAATCATGTAGCCTTCCATGGAGGTTCTCCTAGTGAGGGGAATGAGCTAGTCCTTCATTCTAGTTTTGGAATGTCCAAGTTTACTTTGCAGGCCAATCAAGGAAGAAAGGATGGATCTTGACTACCTATGTGATAGGGAGTTGGTTCAAAAGAGCTATGATCAAGGTGATGAGAATGTCATTAACTTTGGGGTTCAAACCAAAGGAGATGAAGACCTCATGGAAATAAGTGCTGAAGAGTATCAAGAGAGTTTGACTCTGCGTGCTCCATGAAGATCATTGATCAAGCTAGTGAGAAGAGTCATTTAGGTTCATGAGTGGACGGCCTATTTGATCAAAGTGTTCAAGATTGAGTCCATTGCTACACAATTGGATAGGTTGCAAACTATCTTAATTGTTTCAAGTGTTTTTCCAATCTTTTGGAGTCAATAAAGAGAATTCTACAAATTTTGGATTAAATTGGAGTTTTCTACAACTTAAGGGGCGCAAGACCAATATTCCACTTTTGGAAGGGCGTTCAAGACATTTTACTTCAACAATTTGGAGCTGAATTTCGAGATTAGAGTTAGTCTAAGTCTAGGAGTCAATTTTCGAATTTTTATATAGTTAAATAAGTCATGTGGACTGAATTATACTAGAGTATTTTGATTAGGAGTCTTAGATTCCTTCTAGATATTATCCTACTTGAGGATAAGTCATTTAGATAAGGTTTCCTAGATTTTAGATAGAGTCAAAGAGATCAAGTACTCTTCTACTTTTACTTCTTGGGAGATAAGATTAGAGAGTCCTAATTGGTCTTCTTTTTAGTGGTGCTGGCCGAAAATTCAAGCCTATATATAGGAAGCTTGGCCGAATTTCTTAAGCACCCTTGAGTAGTCATTTTTGTTGTCTCTTTTGAGAGTTTTTCCTATGAGGAATTTTTGTTAAATGGAGTGTTCATTTTTCGTGTCAAGTATGATTAAACCAAGAGGGTTTTCATCTTGTCTTGGATCTTTTTGATCTTGCAGAAACCATTCTTTTTTCAAGTATGCTTCTTGATAGAATTGTTTTAAAACAAAACTTCTTATTTTCATACTACTTCTAGTAGTTCGATTGATGAGCCTTTCCTTTGGCTTGGTGTTCGAATTTCATGATGAGTGTGTTCATGAGATCCGTTGTGGGGTTTTTCCTACTTTTGTTGGATGAGTTGTGCTTTGGCATAAGCATTTTGAGATAGTGTATGTGTTGCATATCTTTGGTTGGTTATGAAGATTACTAATCAATAGTATTCCTTCATAGTTGGGCATTGTTTGCTCCTGCCTTTCTTGAGTCTCTTGATAGATGACTGATCGAGTATACTGAATGGTGTCCTTACTATTCTTAGCGTGGGTTGTTGTTTAATTCGAATCTTTCATGGATAATGTGTCTTTGCTTGGTTTGAGTTAAGAGATAGAATCACTTAGATAAACAATCGTCTTACTGTGAATTTTCCGCACTCTTTTGAGTTTCAGGAGATAGACAAAATTATCTTCGTACTTTCTTGTTGATGGTTGCATTAACGAAATTTGCTTCGTCTACGAGATTGCTATCATAACCCCTTTGGACTTGTCTTCATTGCCAGTTTCTGAGTATCTTGATGCAGATGGAGCCAAGAAAGTTGATTTTGTGAAATCCCTTCATGAGAAAGCACACATGAATATCTTGAAGAAAAATGAGAATATTGCGCGGAATGTCAATAAAGGGTGCAAGGAAGTTATCTTTGAACCTGGAGATTGGGTTTGGGTTCATTTGTGAAGGATTCGATTTCTAACTAAAGTTAAATCGAAGCTAGACCCTCATGGTGCTTGTCCTTTACAAGTTGTCAATCGTTTGAAGAACAATGCTTATCAACTTGACCTTCCTGGTGAGTACAATGTGAGTGCAAATTTCAATGTTTCTGATTATCTCCTTTTGATTTTTCAGATGCTGAAGAAGTAGAAGCGTTGGATTTGAAGACGAATCCTTCTGAGGAAGGAGGGAATGATGTGGACATCCTAGGTGATCAAGCTCAAGGACAAGTCAATGTTCAACCGAGTAATCAAGTTCAAGCTCAAAGAGTGATTCAAGATCCATTAACTAATATTGGAAGTCCTATGACGAGGTCTCAAAGAAAGAAAATGAATTGAGCCACTCAACAACTTATTTATGGATGTTCAAGTTCTCAATGTGAATTTAATTCCATGGGTTTCATGTTTATCTTGGAGTGGAGTTGAAGTTTTTAGTGCACGTTAAGGTCTTAGTCAAGGAGAGGAAGTCGACATCAAAGCCGACACGTGCCTATGGCTACGTAAACCAACATGGGTTTCAAGATTTCATGCCCAAATGGAGTGAACATAACACATGCCTATGGCTCCGTAAACCAACATGTACATTTTCAAGCAACATTTATAAGGGATATTGATAGCAATCTCGTAGATGAAGCAAATTTCGTTAATGCAACCATCAAACAAGAAAGTATGAAGATAATTTGTCTATCCCGTGAAACTCAAAAGAGTGCGGAAAATTCATAATAAGACGATCATTTATCTAAGGATTTTTATCTCTTAACTCAAACCAAGCAAATAACACATAATCCATGAAAGATTCGAATTAAACAACAACTCACACTAAGAATAGTAAGGACACCATTCAATATACTCGATCAGTCATCATTCAAGAGACTCAAGAAAGGTAAGAGCAAACAATGCTCAACTATGAAGGAATACTATTGATTAGTAATCTCCATAACCAACAAAGATATGCAACACATACACTATCTCAAAATGCTTATGCCAAAGCACAACTCATCCAACAAAAGTAGGACAAATCCCACAAAGGAACTCATGAACACACACATCATAAATTCAAAAACCAAGCCAAAGGAAAGGCTCATCAATCGAACTACTAGAAGTAGTATGAAAATAAAAAGTTTAGTTTTAAAACAATTCTATCAAGAAGCATCTTGAAAAAGAACGGTTTCTGCAAGATCAAAATATAAAAGACAAGATGAAAACCCTCTTGGTTAAATCATACTTGACAAGAAAAATGGACACACCATTTAACAAAAATTCCTCACAGGAAAAACTCTCATTAGAGAAGACTCAAAATGACCACACACGGGTGCTTTAACTTTCAGCTGTACCCCCCCTCCCCCCATTTATAGTCTAGCAATTTTGGCCATAAGTACCAAAAAGAAGACCAACTAGGACTCTCTAATCTTATCTCACGCAGGAGTAGAGTTAGAAGAGTATTTGATCTCTTTGACTCTATCTAAAATCTTGGAAACCTTATCCAAGTGACTTATCCTTAAATAGGATAATACTTAGAAGGAATCTAAGACTCCTAAACAAAACAATCTAGCTTAATTCAGTCCACATGACTTATTTAACTAGATAAATTCGAAATTAAACTCCTAGACTTTGACAATAACCTTAATTCCGAAATTCAGCTCCATATATTGAAGTAAAATGTCTTGAACGCCCTTCTAAAATGGAATATTGGTCTTGCGCCCCTCAAGTTGTAGATAACTCCAATTTACTCCAAAACTTGTAGAATTCTCTTTATTGACTCCAAAAGATTGGAAAAACACTTGAAATAATTGAGATAGTTTGCACCCTAACCAATTGTGTAGCAATGGACTCAATCTTGAACACTTTGATCAAATAGGCCGTCCATTCAAGAAGCTAAATGACTCTTCTCTCTAACTTGATCAATGATCTTCATGGAGCACCTAGAGTCAAACTCCCTTGATACTCTTGAGCACTTATTTCCATGAGTGAATCATCTCCTTTGGTTTGAACCCCAAAGTTAATGACATTCTCATTATCTTGATCATAACTCTCTTGAACCAACTCCCTATCACATAGGTTGTCAAGATCCATCCTTTCTTCCTTGATTGGCCTGTAAAGTAAACTTGGCATTCCAAAACTAGAATGAAGGACTAGCTCATTTCCCTCACTACGAGACCACCACGGAATGCTATATGATTCTCATAATCACCAACCTCTACACCAGCACAAGGAACAAACGAGATATAAGGGTTAGTAAAATTCTCAACCTCACCACACTCTGATTTTTTCTCATTGCGTGCATCTTTTTCTGTTTCCACGCTGTTTTCATGGTTTTCTTTCGCCTCAAGTCTTATCTCAGTGTGACCCTTTTTACTTTCTTGCGTCACTCTCTTGACTTTTTCTCTCCTTTGTGTATAGGTTATCATACGTCTTTTCTCTCGCACACACTCAGCTTCCTTATAAGCCAAAGGCTTAAGAATATATTTTCTGTCCTCTTTAGTAAAGACAAAGATATTCTTGAAGCAATGGTGCACAACATCTACATTTGATTGCCAAGGCCTACCTACCAAAATATCTCAAAGAGACATAGGAATTACATCAAAGTAAATTTCATCCCTATACTCACCAACTTGAAAAGATACCATAGCCTTGTTAGTGACATCCACAACCATCTCTTCACTCAACCATTGAAGCTTGTATGGTCTAGTATGCGGATCCATCTTGATTCCGTTTGTTATGCAAAATTCCTCACTTATACAATCAGTACTCGATCCACCATCGATTACCAAATCAACTTCATTGGACCACCCAACCGAGCACTTAGTACGTAAAATACATGCCCGTTGATTACCATCTTCAACGCCAAACACCAATCCTTAGTCCTCAATTGGACCATTCCAAACACAAGTATTCTCTCTCCACTTCTAAGGCAGCATAATATGCCTCATAGAGTCTTGATTGCCTCCTTATCTTTGGGTCTAGCTTGTACAACACACCGTTTATTGCTGTTTGACAACAACCAGCAACTTCAGAACTCATTGTTAATCAAAGAAGTTGAAAAACCACCAAAAGAAGTAATTGTGCTTTTGTTACTACACAAGAACTCCTTGAACCCTTGAACCAATGAATGGCTCGGTCGAAACCCCCTAAGAACCAAAGGAAGGTTCGAATAATGCTCTCCCCAAAAACAAAACTCTCTTGTGCTTTTAAGAACACTAACTCTCAAAAATTCAGAATAAAGAGAAGAGTGCTTCTCTTGTTTTACCCTTGTGATCTCGGCAGCAAGAAGAAGAAGAAGAATGGAGTAGAGTGGTGTGAGAATTTTCGAAAAACAGCACCCCTATTTATAGGCAATGCAAGTCTTCTTGTGCAAGAAAACTCCTACAAGATAGGACCTAAATTTTCTCAAAAATATTCCCCCTTAATTGATAAAATTCTGTCGACAAGATGGAAAAAGGAAGAAGAAATTCGGCCAGCTTGATAAATAAAAGAGATAGAGTCCTAAAACTTTGGTAATTATAATCCCTTTTGGACACAACTTATGAATTATGTCATAAAATAATGAAAGGTTCATCCCTACTAATTAGAGACAAAAAAAAATCCGATCCCCCCTTTCTTCCTTGATTGGCCTGCAAAGTAAACTTGGCATTCCAAAACTAGAATGAAGGACTAGCTCATTTCCTTCACTACGAGAACCACCATGGAAAGCTATATGATTCTCATCATCACCAACCTCTAAGCCAGCACAAGGAACAAATGAGATATAAGGGTTAGTAAAATCCTCAACCTCACCACACTCTGATTTTCTCTCATTGCGTGCATCTTTTTCTGTTTCCACGCTATTTTCATGGTTTTCTTTTGCCTCAAGTCTTATCTCAGCGTGACCTTTTTTACTTTCTTGCGTCACTCTCTTGACTTTTTCTCTCCCTTGTGTATAGGTTATCATACGTCTTTTCTCTCGCACACACTCAGCTTCCTTATAAGCCAAAGGCTTAAGAATATATTTTCTGTCCTCTTTAGTAAAGACAAAGATATTCTTGAAGCAATGGTGCACAACATCTACATTTGATTGCCAAGGCCTACCTACCAAAATATCTCAAAGAGACATAGGAATTACATCAAAGTAAATTTCATCCCTATACTCACCAACTTGAAAAGATACCATAGCCTTGTTAGTGACATCCACAACCATCTCTTCACTCAACCATTGAAGCTTGTATGGTCTTGTATGCGGATCCATCTTGATTCCGTTTGTTATGCAAAATTCCTCACTTATACAATCAGTACTCGATCCACCATCAATTACCAAATCAACTTCATTGGACCACCCAACTGAACACTTAGTACGTAAAATACATGCCCGTTGATCACCATCTTCAACGCCAAACACCAATCCTTAGTCCTCAATTGGACCATTCCAAACACAAGAAGTATCATGCTCTCTCTCCACTTCTAAGGCAGCATAATACGCCTCATAGAGTCTTGATTGCGTCCTTATCTTTGGGTCTAGCTTGTACAACAACACCGTTTATTGCTGTTTGACAACAACCAGCAATTTCAGAACTCATTGTTAATCAACAAAGTTGAAAAACCACCAAAAGAAGTAATTGTGCTTTTGTTACTACACAAGAACTCCTTGAACCCTTGAACCAATGAATGGCTCAGCCCAAACCCCCCAAGAACCAAAGGAAGGTTCGAATAAACAAAACTCTCTTGTGCTTTTAAGAACACTAACTCTCAAAAATTCGGAATAAAGAGAAGAGTGATTCTCTTGTTTTACCCTTGTGATCTCGGCAGCAAGAAGAAGAAGAATGGAGTAGAGTGGTGTGAGAATTTTCGAAAAACAGCACCACTATTTATAGGCAATGCAAGTCTTCTTGTGCATGAAAACTCCTACAAGATAGGACCTAAATTTTCTCAAGAATATTCCCCCTTAATTGATAAAATTCAATCGACAAGATGGAATAAGGAAGAAGAAATTCGGCCAGCTTGATAAATAAAAGAGATAGAGTCCTAAAACTTAGGTAATTATAATCCCTTTTGGACACAACTTATGAACTACGTCACAATTGTATTAAATGACTCAAAAATTTTCAGATTAAGATAAGACTTCCTCATCTCAATAGTTTTCGAAATTAGACTCACTTTAAAACTCTAATTATAATCTCACTTAATTTTACGGATAAAATTTTTGGCCATGTGAACACACAAATACAAGACCAAATAGGTCTCAAAGTGTAACACAAATAGACAACCAAAATTCAAGTTTAACTAGGACTAGGAAACCCTAATTTTTAGCTGAAAAATTCGGCTATACTATGACTCTAAAATTCAAAACCAACTAGGCTTAGAACTCCACATAAAACACACGCACACACATGCTTAAATTCAGAAAAAATTCGACATTTAACTTTTACCACATAGTTAAAATTTGAAAAATTACTTTTGACTCACTTCAAAAAGGAAACTTGGAAATTACCACTTTCCAAAATGTCCAACAACTTTTAGAATACTTTCTAAAAACCACTTTCCAAATTGTATATGGAATTAACAAAAATAACTTTTTACCAAAACAATCTATGGCAAATAAAGTAACAAGAACACCATGTATAATGAAGTTGGAATTTAAAGTTGCTCATTCAACTATGATGTTTGCTTCATAATACCCAATTTAACACAAACCATTCATGCGACTCAATGATTCAACAAGGTCATCTTCATAAGTAACCATTTGAAAATCAAAATTTCCAAAGACCAAATATGTAAACTTCAAGAACATATCTCAAAGCCTATAAGATTTGTTGTTATATATAAGAAAATCTTTAGTAACTCTTTACTCAATTCTCGATTCAACTCTCAAAAATTAAGGTTTTAAACACAAGTCAAAGACTTCAACCCTTAAAGTTGGCACAATTCAACTTCAAAGACCTTTAAACATTTGATATCAAAATTGATATCACTAAAATTCATTCTTCATCAAATGATAAAGAAAGTTTTGAAACTCAAGTTAAGAATCATGAAAAGTCCAATGATAGGAAGATCCACTAATTAGACTCATTCTCAAAGTATAAACTTATGGGATACCAAAAACCGACATTTGTTACTTTTGAAAATCTTTTGACACTAAGATTTAAACAAAAACAAAATAATCAAAAAAAAGATCGGAACTCAATGAAATTCTCATTGTTTGAAAATCCATAAATTCCATTTTACTCATTAGATTCAAATGAGAACCAACAAGAAGGAAGGCTTTTTCATTTATACTTTATGTAGAAAGTACAAAATCACTAAGCTTCACCTTTCAAAGAATAGAGCCAAGATATTTACCACAAGATAAACTCTTAAACCCTCCTCATGTAAAGGCATCTCTTTAGAAAGAAAAGGCTATCTCGAGCAAGAAGCTCTTCTTTGGCATCAATTCTCTCCTTAAAGATTCAACACATAAGATCCACTAACTTGCTCATAGGAGAAACAGTTCTCTACTTGCAACTTAAGGATAAATTTCAAGATGTAGCGCCCACTTTGACTAGATACCAACACCATCATCAAACTCTCACATAGACCTCAAAATAACACCACAAAATCAAACAAATGTGTACGAAGTCTTGCACAACCACACAAAAGACAAGATCAATTTTGAAAACGTAGTTTTCACAAGAATTTGATTTATTTTTTCAAAACCCATTCTGCAACAAGAAGGAACCTTGAAACAAATAAAGATAGTACTACTCGTCAGTAGCACAAAGCTCGATTACCACACCAAGAAACGGATTCCGTGGTAACTCAAGATATTATCAAAACCAAGAACTATGAAGTCCTCAATCAAAAAAAATCTCTCGAAAATCAAACTGATACTAAAAACTGATATGATAATATCAATTAATACCATCACTTAGATAGTTCAAGCTCTGATACATAAACTGATAGAAATCTCATAGATGAAGCAAATTTCGTGATAGCAATCTGTGACAAAATCAATCTTAATGAAAGATCAACTCTGCTAATTCGGAAAGACAGAGATTCGTAGGCAGCGGAATTTGGAGAATTCGGACGTAATGACACAAAAACACACGAAAAACAAACAAAAAAAAAGATATTTAATCTCACGTGGATCAATTCACGAATTCAATGGTAGAACAACCCAAATCAAGAATGAAGAGAGTAATTTCTAACCAAGTAGAGACCTCTTGGAAAATTGTGTAGGAAAACCCAATAGATATGAGATCTATGAGCTTCAGAACCAAAATTCAAAAGATCCAATGCTAAAGACGCCACTATCAAGTGAACTAAACAAGATAGATAAGTCTAACAATTGTCACAACACATATGCAATAACTAAACAAAGAAGTCCTCACAAGAACTCCACGAAAGAAATAAAATCCTAACCAATTTGATTTCACTTAGGAAAATATCAATGACACAATGTGTGCTAGACAAGAGAAATTCGGTCCCTATTTATAGAGGGGGTGGCCGAATTTTCTTCCCAAGAAGTCGAGGAAGAACACAACTCTTCATCTCTATTCCTATCTGTAGGAATTTGAAACCAAATCAAACTCTAAAGACTCCTAGTTATCTTAAGTGATAAGATAACAAACCTAGACACTTTTACTAGTCTTAAAACATTTAACTATGTAGGAATTAATTAAAACTCAAAATAGAAAGAGATAATCTCATAAAAAGATTCCTATGGATAGAATCTCACTTGAGTAAAATTCTATCATCATCTTCTTTGTAGAGTGATCTTAGCCATCCATCTTGATGTAGTCTTCATCCAACGGTTGAGGAGACATCAATAAGTTGACTCCTTATTGTAGGAAAACTCGAAAAGCAAAGATAAAAAGGAATCATCCCAAATATTATCCTTTAAAGAGATAAAGTCTTATCTTTCAAAGAGATAAAATTTGAATTATCTCATCCCTAAACTTTAGGGATCCATTCGACCTCCATAAAGAGTGTGGCCGGCGGTCTCTCCTTGGATTGAGGGCCGAAATTCCTTCTCTCCAAATGGGTCAAATCCATTTGGTGTCACTTGCAACAAATTAATAGTCTTGGGCTTGTAATCTTTAAGCTTAATTTCCTCCTTAGCCCATGTAGTAGTAATTAGACTATTAAGTTATTCATCCATCCTCTTGCGTCTAGCACGAGTCATTGGTCCAACAATGTTTGAGAGTGGATCACGGATGTAAGGATTATTCTTTAAAGCAGCATCTTTAGATCGTCCATTAGCATTCACGACCTCAACTTGCTCGTCCTCTCTATTATTGGCAGCAACATGTCACTCTCCATTAGTGTTAGCTTGATGGTCTCCATCATGCTCCCCTTTCGTTAAGCGAATTCGTCCTCGAGGATGATTTCAAACCTTCATAAAAATAAAAAAGAGATAGGTCAGAAACATTGAATGTAGCACTAACACCATACTCACCTGGTAGCGTGAGTTTATAAGCATTGCCGTTGACTCTTGACACTACTTGAAAAGATCCATCTCCGCGAGGATGTAACTTCGATTTCCTAGAGTTTGGAAACCTCTCTGATGAGAATCATGTAGCCTTCCATGGTGATTCTCCTAGTGAGGGGAATGAGCTAGTCCTTCATTCTAGTTTTGGAATGCCAAGTTTACTTTGCAGGCCAATCAAGGAAGAAAGGATGGATCTTGGCTACCTATGTGATAGGGAGTTGGTTTAAGAGACCTATGATGAAGATGATGAGAATATCATTCACTTTGGGGTTCAAACCAAAGGAGATGATGACCTCATAGAAATAAGT
This sequence comes from Oldenlandia corymbosa var. corymbosa, assembly GCA_949775105.1. NCBI lineage: Eukaryota > Viridiplantae > Streptophyta > Magnoliopsida > Gentianales > Rubiaceae > Oldenlandia > Oldenlandia corymbosa. The sequence continues at coordinate 9,059,733 of OX459123.1, forward strand.
GCTCAAGAGTATCAAGGGAGTTTGACTCTAGGTGCTCCATAAAGATCATTGATCAAGCTAGTGAGAAGAGTCATTTAGGTTCTTGAATGGACGGCCTATTTGATCAAAGTGTTCAAGATTGAGTCCATTGCTACACAATTGGATACGTTGTAAACTATCTCAAATGTTTCAAGTGTTTTTCCAATCTTTTGGAGTCAATAAAGAGAATTCTACAAGTTTTGGAGTAAATTGGAGTTTTCTACAACTTGAGGGGAGAAAGACCAATATTCCACTTTTGGAAGGGCGTTCAAGACATTTTACTTCAATAATTTGGAGCTAATTTTCGAGAATTAGAGTTTGTCTAAGTCTAGGAGTTATTTTCGAATTTTATCTAGTTAGATAAGCCATGTGGGCTGAATAAAGCTAGAGTGTTTTGATTAGAAGTCTTAGATTCCTTCTAGATATTATCCTACTTGAGGATAAGTCATTTAGATAAGGTTTCTTAGATTTTAGATAGAGTCAAAGAGATCAAATACTCTTCTACTTCTACTCCTTGTGAGATAAGATTAGAGAGTCCTAATTGATCTTCTTTTCTTGGTGCTGGCCGAATTTCATAGCCTATAAATAGGTCGGATGGCCGAAATTTCAAAGCACCCTTGAGCGCTCATTTTTGTTGTCTCTTTTGAGAGTTTTTCCTGTGAGGAATTTTTGTTAAATGGAGTGTCCATTTTTCGTGTCAAATACGATTTAACCAAGAGGGTTTTCATCTTGTCTTGGATCTTTTGATCATGCAGAAACCGTTCTTTTTCAAGTATGCTTCTTGATAGAATTGTTTTAAAACAAAACTTTTTATTTTCATACTACTTCTAGTAGTTCGATTGATGAGCCTTTCCTTTGGCTTGGTTTTTGAATTCATGATATGTGTGTTCATGAGTTCCATTGTGGGGTTTGTCCTACTCTTGTTGGATGAGTTGTGCTTTGGCATAAACATTTTGAGATAGTGTATGTGTTGCATATCTTTGTTGGTTATGGAGATTACTAATCAATAGTATTCCTTCATAGTTCAGCATTGTTTGCTCCTACCTATCTTGAGTCTCTTGAATGATGACTGATCGAGTATATTGAATGGTGTCCTTGCTATTCTTAGTGTGGGTTGTTGTTTAATTCGAATCTTTCATAGATAATGTGTTCTTTGCTTGGTTTGAGTTAAGAGATAGAAATTCTGAGATAAACGATCGTCTTACTGTGAATTTTCCGCACTCTTTTGAGTTTCACGGGATAGACAAATTATCTTCGTACTTTCTTGTTTGATGGTTGCATTAACAAAATTTGCTTCATCTACGAGATTGCTATCAGTTTCTGGTATCAGAGCTTGGACTATCTTAGTGATGGTATTAATTGATATTATCATATCAGTTTCTATTATCAGTTTGATTTTGGAGAGATTTCTTTTTGATTGAGGACTTCATAGTTCTTGGTTTTGAGAATATCTCGAGTTACCACGGAATCCGTTACTTGGTGTGGTAATCGAGCTTTGTGCTACTAACGAGTAGTACTATCTTTATTTGTTTCAAGGTTCCTTCTTGTTGCAGAATGGGTTTTGAAAAAATAAATCAAATTCTTGTGAAAACTACGTTTTCGAAATTGATCTTGTCTTTTGTGTGGTTGTGCGAGACTTCTTACGCATTTGTTTGATCTTGTGGTGTTATTTTGGGGTCTATGCGAAAGCTTGATCGTACACTGGTATCTAGTCAAAGTGGGCGCTACATCTTGAAATTTATCCTTGATTTGCAAGTGGAGAACTGTTTTTCCTATGAGCAAGTTAGTAGATCTTATGTGTTGAATCTTTAAGGAGAGAATTGATGCCAAAGAAGAGCTTCTTGCTCGAAATAGCCTTTTCTTTCTAAAGGAGATGTCTTTACATAAGGAGGGTTTGAGAGTTTATCTTGTGGTAAATATCTTGGATCTATTCTATGAAAGGTGAAGCTTAGTGATTTTGTACTTTCTACATGAAGTATAAATGAAAAAGCCTTCCATCTTGTTGGTTCTTATTTGAATCTAATGAGTAAAATGGAATTTATGGATTTTCAATCAATGTGAATTTTATAGAGTTCTAATCTTGTTGGTCATTTTGTTTTTTTTTTAAAATCTTAGTGTCAAAAGATTTTTCAAAAGTAACAAATGTTGGTTTTTTGATTTTTCTCGAGTTCATACTTTGAGAATGAGTTGAAGTAGTGGATCTTCCAATCATTGGATTTTCCTTGATTCTTAACTTGAGTTTCAAAACTTTCTTTATCATTTGATGAAGAATGAATTTTGGTTTCAAATGTTTTAAAGGTCTTTGAAGTTGAATTGTGCCAACTTAAAGGGTTGAAGTCTTTGACTTGTGTTTAAAACCTTAATTTTCGAGCGTTAAATCGAGAATTGAGTGAAGTTTTACTAAAGATTTTTCTTATTTATGACAAGATATCTTATAGGCTTTGAGATATGTTCTTGAAGTTTACATATTTGGTCTCTGGAAAAGTTGATTTTCAAATGGTCACTTATGAAGATGGCATTGTTGAATCATTGAGTTTTAAGAATGGTTTGTGTTAAATTGAGTATTATGAAGCAAATGTCATAGTTGAATGAGGAACTTTAATTTCCAACTTCATTATGCTTATGGTGTTCTTGTTACTTTATTTGCCATAGATTGTTTTAGTAAAAAGTGATTTCTCTTAATTCCATATACAATTTGGAAAGGGGTTTTTAGAAAGTATTCTAAAAGTTGTCCATTTTTGGAAAGTGGTAATTTTCAAGTTTCCTTTTTAAAGTGAGTCAAAAGTAATTTTTCAAATTTTAACTGTGGTAAAATGTTAATAGCCGAATTTTTGCTGACTTATTGCATGTGTGTGCGTGTGATTTATGTGGAATTCTAAGCGTAGTTGGTTTTGAATTTTAGAGTCATAGTATCGCCGAAATTGTGAAGCTAAAAATTAGGGTTTCCTAGTGCTAGTTGAACTTGAATTTTCGTTGTCTATTTGTGTTACACGTGGAGACCTATTCGGTCTAGTATTAGAGTGTTCACATGGCCGAAAATTTTAGCCCTAAGTTTAAGGTCATTGAGTCCAAATTGTGTTATGATTTGAGTCCTATTCGGTTTTGGATTTTTGTGTTCACATTGGCCGAAAAGTTGCAGCCTTTGCTTCCTAATTGTAATACAATTTTATTGTGTGTTTTATTTGAGTCCTACTTGGATTTAAATACTAATTTTTGCATGTGTTAAATTATAATTTCAATGAGATTATAATTAGAGTTTTAAAGTGAGTCTATTTTCGAAAACTATTGAGAAAAGCTTCCTAATCTGAAAATTTTTGAGTCTTCTAATACAATTGTGCACGTGTGTGGCCGTGTATTTGATTCGAAATTTTTTATCTCTAATTAGTAGGGATGAATTTTCATAATTTGTGTCCAAAAAGGATTATGTTTACCTAAGTTTTAGGACTCTATCCTTGTCTATATATATGTGGTCAATTTTCCTTTTTTTTATTCCATCTTGTCGAGCAGAATTCATCCATTAAAGGGGGGAATATTTTTGAGAAAATTTAGGTCCTATTTTGTAGGAGTTTTCTTGCACAAAAAGACTTGCATTGCCTATAAATAGGGGTGCTGTTTTTCGAAAATTCTCACACCACTCTACTCCATTCTTCTTCTTCTTCTTACTGCCGAGATCACAAGGGTAAAATAAGAGAAGCACTCTTCTCTTTATTCTGAATTTTGAGAGTTAGTGTTCTTAAAAGCACAAGAGAGTTTTTGTTTTTGGAGAGAGCATTATTTGAACCTTCTTTTGGTTCTTGGGGGGGTTTTGATCGAGCCATTCATTGGTTCAAGGGTTCAAGGAGTTCTTTGTGTAGTACCAAAAGCACAATTACTTCTTTTTGGTGGTTTTTCAACTTTGTTGATTAACAATGAGTTCTGAAATTGATGGTTGTTGTCAAACAGCAATAAAGGGTGTTGTTATACAAGCTAAACCCAAAGATAAGGAGGCAATCAAGGTTCTATGAGGCATATTATGCTGCCTTAGAAGTGGAGACAGAGCATGATAATTCTTGTGGTTGGAATGGTCCAATTGAGGATCAGGGCTTGGTGTTTGGCACTGAAGATGGTGATCAACGGACTTGTATCTTCCGTACTAAGTGTTCGGTTTGGTGGTCCAATGAAGTTGATTTGGTAATCGATAGTGGGTCGAGTATTGATTGTATAAGTGAGGAATTTTGCATAGCAAACGGAATCAAGATGGATCCGCATACTAAACCATACAAGCTTCAATGGTTGAGTGAAGAGATGGTCGTGGATGTCACTAAGAAGGCCATGGTATCTTTTCAAATTGTGAGTATAGGGATGAAATTTACTTTCACGTAATTCCTATGTCTCTTTGTGATATTTGCTAGGTAGGCCTTGGCAATCAGATGTAGATACTGTGCACCATTGCTCGAAGAATATCTTTGTCTTTACTAAAGAGGACAGAAAATATATTCTTAAGCCTTTGGCTAATGAAGAAGCTGAATCTATGCGAGAGAAAAGACGTAAGATAACCTATACACAAGGGAGAGAAAAAGTCGAGAGAGTGGCACAAAAAAGTAAAAAGGGGCACACAAAGGTAAGACTTGAGGCGAGAGAAAACCATGAAAATAGCGTGGAAACAGAAAAAAATGCACGCAATGAGAGAAAATCAGAGTGTGGTTAGGGTGAGGATTTTACTAACCATTATATCTCGTTTTTTCCTTGTGCAGGTATAGAGGTTGATGATTTGAGGACGAATCCTCTTAAAGAAGAAAGGGATGATGTGAATCATGTAGCCTTCCATGGTGATTTTCCTAGTGAGGGGAATGAGCTAGTCCTTCATTCTAGTCATTTAGGTTCTTGAATGGACGGCCTATTTGATCAAAGTGTTCAAGATTGAGTCCATTGCTACACAATTGGATACGTTGCAAACTATCTCAGTTGTTTCAAATGTTTTTCCCATCTTTTGGAGTCAATAAAGAGAATTCTACAAGTTTTGGAGTAAATTGGAGTTTTCTATAACTTGAGGGGTGCAAGACCAATATTCTACTTTCGGAAGGGCGTTCAAGACATTTTACTTCAATAATTTGGAGCTGATTTTTTAGAATTAGAGTTTGTCTAAGTCTAGGAGTTATTTTCGAATTTTATCTAGTTAGATAAGCCATGTGGGCTGAATAAAGCTAGAGTGTTTTGATTAGGAGTCTTAGATTCCTTCTAGATATTATCCTACTTGAGGATAAGTCATTAGATAAGGTTTCCTAGATTTTAGATGGAGTCAAAGAGATCAAATACTCTTTTACTTCTACTCCTTGTGAGATAAGATTAGAGAGTCCTAATTGATCTTCTTTTCTTGGTGCTGGCTGAATTTCTTAGCCTATAAATAGGTAGGATGGCCAAAATTTCAAAGCACCCTTGAGTGGTCATTTTTGTTGTCTCTTTTGAGAGTTTTTCTTGTGAGGAATTTTTGTTAAATGGAGTGTCCATTTTTCGTGTCAAGTATGATTTAACCAAGAGGGTTTTCATCTTGTCTTGGATCTTTTGATCATGCAGAAACCGTTCTTTTTCAAGTATGCTTCTTGATAGAATTGTTTTAAAACAAAACTTCTTATTTTCATACTACTTCTAGTAGTTCGATTGATGAGCCTTCCCTTTGGCTTGGTTTTTGAATTCATGATGTGTGTGTTCATAGTTTCATTGTGGGGTTTGTCCTACTCTTGTTGGATAAGTTGTGCTTTGGCATAAGTATTTTGAGATAGTGTATGTGTTGCATATCTTTGTTGGTTATGGAGATTACTAATCAATAGTATTCCTTCATAGTTCAGCATTGTTTGCTCCTACCTTTCTCTAGTCTCTTGAATGATGACTGATAGAGTATATTTAATGCCGTCCTTGCTATTCTTAGTGTGGGTTGTTGTTTAATTCAAATCATTCATAGATAATGTGTTCTTTGCTTGGTTTGAGTTAAGAGATAGAAATCCTAAGATAAACGATCGTCTTACTGTGAATTTTCCGCACTCTTTTGAGTTTCACGGGATAGAGAAATTATCTTTGTACTTTCTTGTTTGATGGTTGCACTAACGAAATTTGCTTCATCTACGAGATTACTATCACTCTCTTTTCTCATATGTACCCAAACCCAATCACCTAGTTCAAATACAACTTGTTTACGACCATGTTTCGCCGACTTTACATATTGTTGAGTCCTACGCTCAATATTGAGGCAAACTTTCTCATGAAGTCTCTTCATTGTCTCAGCTTTCTTAACTCCATCCAAACTAACTTGATCCTTCAAAGTTAAAGGTGATAAATCTAAAAGAGTTAATGGATTAAAACCATAGACAATTTCAAAAGGTGAAAACTTAGTAGCAGAGTGAACAGTTCTATTATAAGCAAATTCAGCAATAGGTAAGAACTCTTGCCATTTCTTCAAATTACTCTTGATGATCGCTCTTAGGATAGCTCATAAAGTACGATTCGTCACTTCAGTTTGACCATCAGTTTGTGGATGACTAGTTGTTCTAAATAACAACTTAGTACCCAACTTTCCCCACAACGATTCCCAAAAGTATCTAAGGAACTTAACGTCCCTATCATTAACAATTGTTCTTGGAATACCATGAAGTCTTACTATTTCTTTCATAAACAAATCCGCAACATGAAGTGCATCATCTGTTTATCTACAAGCAATGAAATGCGACATTTTAGAAAATCTATCCAAAACTACAAAGATAGAATCCATATCTCTTTGAGTTCTAGGTACACCCAATATAAAGTCCATAGATATGTCCATCCAAGGTTGTGTAGGGATAGGCAATGGCGTGTAAAGTCCATGAGGAAGCGATTTAGACTTCACTTGTTTACCCTGCACACATTAATTGATGATAGTCTGAACGTCAGACTTCATTTTGGGCCAAAAGAAATGCTCTTAGAGCACATCCAAAGTCTTAGGCACACCAAAATGTCCCATTAAACCTCCACTACGCGCCTCGCGTATCAGAAGTTCTCGAAGTGAACACTTAGGCATACAAAGTCGATTTTCTCGAAATAGATAACCTTCATGTCTATAAAACTTTTCAAAACCACTTTCCTCATAAGCATTAAAAATATTATCAAAATCAATATCTTCAAAATATAGATCTTTAATAAACTCAAATCCCATCAATTTTGCATCTAAAGAAGTTAACAAAGTGTAACGTCTAGCTAAAGCATCGGCAACAACATTGTGTTTTCCTTTTTTATACTTGATAACATAAGGAAATGTTTCGATGAATGCAACCCAGTTAGCATGTATTTTACTTAGACGGTTTTGCGATTTAAGATGCTTAATAGTTATCTTATTAACAGTACAACAATCTATGCACATACGCCACATACCATCTTTCTTAGGCACAAGTAAAATAGGAACAGCACAAGGGCTGAGAGATTCTCGAATTTGACCTTTAGCAAGGATTTCTTCAACTTGCTTTTGTAGTTCCTTTTTTTCCTCAGGATTTGATCTATGGGCAGGTCTATTCGGAATGACTGCGCCAAGAATTAGATCAATTTGATGTCCTATTCCTCGTATAGGAAGAAGTTCAATAGGCAACTCCTCGGGGAATATGTCCTCATACTCTTGAAGTAGCCTTTGAAACACCTTAGGCAAATTGCTAGGAACTTCGGTTAGTAAAACGGAATTATCACGAAAAAGCATTAAAATCATACTTGTTCCTTTTGCAAAACACTTCTCCACCGATTTGGGACTAGCGAAGAAATTTTTGCCCACTGGCTCTCGAATGTGTAGACCATTTGAAAATCTCTTTGAAACGTCCAAAAGAGATTCGTCTTTAGGACTCTACTCTTTCCTTTGTATCTCTCTCTCTTGAATCATTCTCAGATCACATTCATGAACTTGAGGAGGTGAGTCACGGGTATAGTTACGACCATTCATCACAAACGAATACTTGTTTGTGTATCCATCATGCTTTACTCTTCGATCATACCCCCATGGTCATCCTAAAAGTAGGTGACTTGCCTACATGGGTACCACCTCACAAAATACTTCATCCACATATTCTCCAATAGGGAATGATACATTCACTTGCCTAGTGACTCTAAAATTGCCACAATCATTCAACCATTTCAACCGATAGGGTGTCGGATGCTATATAGTAGGTAACTTCAGATTATCTACAAGATATGAACTAGCAACGTTAGTACACGATCCTGGATCTATAATTGTTTATAATAGTTAAGAATACCTTGTCCATAACTCGACACTTAGTATGGAAAATATAATTCCTTTGTTGATCATCTTCAGCTACTTGAGTTTGTAATGCTCGAAGGTTAACAAACACTTGTCCAGCCTCAGCATCAATCTCTACAACTTCTTTCTCGACTTCTTCAACAAGTCTTGGCATCTCGTCATCTTCTTCATCTATTTCACTTTCGAAACTTCCATCCTCTTTAAGGATCATAGTCTTTAAAGTTGGACAAGCAGAAGCTATATGTCCTCGTCCCTGACATTTGAAACAAGTAACATCTCTAGTTCTAACTTTGTTAGTATTACTAGATGAAGTAGAATTCTTAACATTGGAAGATGGTTTAGGAATTAGCAGTATTAGAACTACTTCCCTTTTCAAACTTTGAAGAATTACCATACTTCTTTGAATCATCTTTCTTCCATGGTGTAGAAGACTTATGTGAATCTGACTTCTTCTTTGCCAATTGTCTCTCCACAATCCTAGCCTTGTGTAACATCTCAGTTGGATCTAGGTAGTGTGAAAGCTCCACATCATCGGCAATGTTTTTGTTAAGTCCTCCTAGAAACTTTGCCATCGTAGCTTCAGGCTCCTCTTTAATATTTGCGCGTATCAATGCCAACTCTAGCTCTTGATAGTACTCATCAACAGACTTGGTTCCCTGTGAAAGACTTTGAATTTTGTTTATACAAATCTCGATAATAATAAGAGGGAACAAACCTTTTGTGCATGAGTCTCTTTATTTCATCCCATGTGGATACGAGATCCTCATCTTAGAGCTTCCTATCCTTGACAACTTGGTCCCACCATTCTGAAGCATAGTTATTGAACTGGTAAACAGTCATTCTAATCTTCTTAGAATCATCATAATCCTACAATGAAAAAGCACGCTCTACCTTCATTTCCCATGTAAGATAGGCTTCAGAGTCATTAGTACCACTAAATTCAGGAATTTTAATTTTGAAATTACCAAGTTCATAAGGATCATTCCTATTGACAATACGATGAGCTCTATTACGATTTTCATTACCTTGAGCGCGACCATTGCAAACCTCTAGTTGTAGGTCTTGTATTCTACTACATAATTGAGTAGTAACATTATACAATCTAGCAAGAGTTTCTTGCATAGCATCTTGAGAGCGGTCGTCTCTTTGCTCATTATCATCTCCAGATGACATCCTTTAAGATCAAAGAACAAGCAAGTATATAGGGTGTTAGTAGAAAACGTTCCTACCTCACTTCCCCTAACCAATGATCTTTTTCTTTTCCCCCCCTTTGGTAGTATCACACACAACTCACCTTTTATATGCTCTCTTTGGGATTTATTTGGCTTTTCCCCAATATCAAATTGGAATAGAAAGAAAAACACTCAAGCCTTTTACCACTCAAGACCTTTGGTAAAGTTCCCGATCGGCTTCAATGTTCAAGTAATAGCAATATGCACCACAACGATCAATTAAACAATCCACTCGAATAAAACACTCAAAAGCAGACAAAATCAATTAGCATGTAGAGTAAATTTAGGGAAATTCCAGAAAAGAACGAGGGAGAACACGAATCTCGTTCGAGTGTTTGGAGAAAAATAGGGATCTTGCTTTAAAAGTACAAGCAAACTCAGATTATATCTCAGACTCCAACTCAGACTCAAACTCTAATAGGATAAGGATAAGATTTTATCCTATTTTTAAGATAAGATAAGGATAAGGTTTTATTCAATAAGATAGGATAAGGTTTTATCCAATAAGATAAGATTAGGATAAGATTTGAAGAGAATCTTATCTTTTACAAGATGAGATATAGATAAGAGTTTATCTTTTACAAGATAAGATAAGGATAAGATTTAAAGAGAATCTTATCTTTTGAGAGAATATAGGCAATTAAATAGCAAAGATAAACTCCCAAGCAAACACAACTTTATGTAACCTTCTTAGATAGAGATAGACTTTCAAAATACCTCTTCAAGAAGATTCTTTCCAACTTTACTTCCAACTCGTTGAAATCTCCTAATGCAAGGCAACCTTTAATGTACCTTATCAAAGAAGATTCCTTTTCTTCTATGCCGTCTTGATTTTTCTTTTTACACCGCTATTCTCTTCTTTTTTTGAGTAATATAGGGGCGGCCGATGGTGGATTGTCGAAGCCCCCAAAATAAATTACCAACTTAAACTGTAGATAGGATAAGTCAGTAATTTATTTTGGGGGCTTCGACAACCCACCAAAAGTGGCACCGTTGCCAGGGACGACGGAAAACTTCTTTTAACCATTTCTTTGTTTTTGTTTCTTTTCTTTTAATTTTCTAATTTGAAAAGAGTGTGCCAACTCTGAAGTTTGATGGCAGATTATCCTTCATATATAGGAAATTCATATGATTGGAATGATAACCAACACTATGCACCTTAAGATTCCTATGGATAGAATCTCCCTTGAGTAAACTCTATCATCATCTTCTTTGTAGAGTGATCTTAGCCATCCATCTTGATGTAGTCATCATCCAATGGTTGAGTAGACATCAATAAGTTGACTCCTTATTGTAGGAAAACTCGAAAAGCAAAGATAAAAAGGAATCATCTCAAATATTATCCTTTAAAGAGATAAAGTCTTATCTTTGAAAGAGATAAAATTTGAATGATCTCATCCCTAAACTTTAGGGATCCATTCGACCTCCATAACGAGTGTGGCCGGATGTCTCTCCTTAGATTGAGGGCCAAAATTCCTTCTCTCCAAATGGGTCAAGTCCATTTGGTGTCTGATGAGAATCATGTAGCTTTCCATGGAGGTTCTCCTAGTGAGGGGAATGAGCTAGTCCTTCATTCTAGTTTAGGAATGCCAAGTTTACTTTGCAGGCCAATCAAGGAAGAAAGGATGGATCTTGACTACCTATGTGATAGGGAGTTGGTTCAAAAGAGCTATGATCAAGGTGATGACAATGTCATTAACTTTGAGGTTCAAACCAAAGGAGATGAAGATCTCATGGAAATAAGTGCTAAAGAGTATCAAGAGAGTTTGAATCTGTGTGCTCCATGAAGATCATTGATCAAGCTAGTGAGAAGAGTCATTTAGGTTCTTGAATGGACGGCCTATTTGATCAAAGTGTTCAAGATTGAGTCCATTGCTACACAATTGGATAGGTTTCAAACTATCTTAATTGTTTCAAGTGTTTTTCCAATCTTTTGGAGTCAATAAAGAGAATTCTACAAGTTTTGGAGTAAATTGGAGTTTTCTACAACTTAAGGGGTGCAAGACCAATATTCCACTTTTGGAAGGGCGTTCAAGACATTTTACTTCAACAATTTGGAGCTGAATTTCGAGATTAGAGTTAGTCTAAGTCTAGGGTCAATTTTCGAATTTTTATCTAGGTAAACAAGTCATGTGGACTGAATAAAACTAGAGTGTTTTGATTAGGAATCTTAGATTCCTTCTAGATATTATCCTACTTGAGGATAAGTCATTTAGATAAGGTTTCCTAGATTTTAGATAGAGTCAAAGAGATCAAGTACTCCTCTACTTTTCCTCCTTGTGAGATAAGATTAGAGAGTCCTAATTGGTCTTCTTTTTAGTGGTGCTGGCCGAAAATTCAAGCCTATATATAGGAGGCTTGGCCGAATTTCTTAAGCACCCTTGAATGGTCATTTTTGTTGTCTCTTTTGAGAGTTTTTCCTGTGAGGAATTTTTGTTAAATGGAGTATCCATTTTTCGTGTCAAGTATGATTAAACCAAGAGGGTTTTCATCTTGTCTTGGATCTTTTTGATCTTGCAGAAACCGTTCTTTTTCAAGTATGCTTCTTGATAGAATTGTTTTAAAACAAAACTTCTTATTTTCATACTACTTCTAGTAGTTCGATTGATGAGCCTTTCCTTTGGCTTGGTGTTCGAATTTCATGATGAGCGTGTTCATGAGATCCATTGTGGGGTTTGTCCTACTTTTGTTGGATGAGTTGTGTTTTGGCATAAGCATTTTGAGATAGTGTATGTGTTGCATATCTTCGGTTGGTTATGAAGATTACTAATCAATAGTATTCCTTCATAGTTGGGTATTGTTTGCTCTTACCTTTCTTGAGTCTCTTGATAGATGACTGATCGAGTATATTGAATGGTGTCCTTGCTATTCTTAGCGTGTGTTGTTGTTTAATTCGAATCTTTCATGGATAATGTGTTCTTGGTTTGAGTTAGGAGATAGAATCACTTAGATAAACGATCGTCTTACTGTGAATTTTCCGCACTCTTTTGAGTTTCATGGGATAGACAAAATTATCTTCGTGCTTTCTTGTTGATGGTTGCATTAATGAAATTTGCTTCGTCTACAAGATTGCTATCAGTTTCTTGGTATCAGAGCTTCGATTATCTTAGTGATGGTATTAATTCCTATTATCATATCAATTCCTATTATCAGTTTGATTTTCGAGAGATTTCTTCTTAGTTGAGGACTTCATAGTTCTTGGATTTGAGAATATCTTGAATTACCACGGAATCCGTTACTTGGTGTGGTGATCGAGCTTTGTGATACTTAATGAGTAGTACTATCTTTATTTGTTTCAAGGTTCCTTCTTGTTTTGGAATGGGGTGTTGAAAAAATAAATCAAATTCTTGTGAAAACTACATTTTCAAAATTGATCTTGTCTTTTGTGTGGTTGTGCGTGACTTCTTACACATTTGTTTGATCCTGTGGTGTTATTTTGAGGTCTATGCGAGAACTTGATGATGGTGCGTTGGTATCTAATCAAAGTGGGCGCTACATCTTGAAATTTATCCTTGATTTGCAAGTAGAGAACTGTTTCTCCTATGAGCAAGTTGATGGATCTTATGTGTTGGATCTTTAAGGAGAGAAATGATGCCAAAGAAGAGCTTCTTGCTCGAGATAACCTTTTCTTTCTAAAGAGATGTCTTTACATAAGGAGGATTTGAGAGTTTATCTTGTGGTAAATATCTTGGATCTATTCTTTGAAAGGTGAAGCTTAGTAATTTTGTACTTTCTACATAAAGTATAAATGAAAAAGCCTTCCTTCTTGTTGGTTTCATTTGAATCTAATGAGTAAAATGGAATTTATGGATTTTCAATTCATGAAAATTTCATAGAAACCGAATTTTGTTGATTATCTTGTTTAATCTTAGTGTCAAAAGATTTTTCAAAAGCAACAAATGTTGGTTTTCTTGTTTTCTCGAGTTTTACACTTTGAAATTGAGTCAAAAAGTTTCTTTGTCTTGTGATGAGGAATGAAAATTTTAGTGATATCAGTTTTTGGTATCAAAGTGTTTTAAGGTCTTTGAAGTTGAATTGTGCCAACTTTAAGGATTGAAGTCTTTGACTTGTGTTTAAAACCTTGATTTTCGAAAGTAGGATCGAAAATTGAGTGAAGTTTTACTAAAAAGATTTTCTTAATTTATGACAAGAAATCTTATAGGCTTTGAGATGTATTCTTAAAGTTTACATATTTGGTTGTTGGAAAAGTTGATTTTCAACGGTCACTTATGAAGATGGCATTGTTAAGTCATTGAGTTTTCAGAATGATTTGTGTTAAATTTAGTATTATGAAGCAAATGTCATAATTGAATAAGGAACTTTAATTTCCTACTTCATTATAATTATGGTGTTCTTGTTACTTTATTTGCCATGGATTGTTTTGGTAAAAGGTGATTTTTGTTAATTCCAAGTATAATTTGGAAAAGGGTTTTTAGAAAGATTCTAAAAGTTGTTGTCCATTTTTGGAAAGTGGTAATTTTCAAGTTTCCTTTTTAAGTGAGTCAAAAGTAATTTTCCAAATTTTAACTATGTGGTAAAAGGTTAATAGCCGAAATTTTGCTGACTTTTTGCATGTGTGTGCGTGTGATTTATGTGGTATTCTAAGCCTAGTTGGTTTTGAATTTTAGAGTCATAGTATAGCCGAAATTGTGAAGCTAAAAATTAGGGTTTCCTAGTCCTAGTTGAACTTGAATTTTGGTTGTCTATTTGTGTTACACTTGGAGACCTATTTGGTCTTGTATTTGTGTGTTCACATGGCCGAAAATTTTAGCCCTAAAATTAAGGTCATTGAGTCCAAATTGTGTTATGATTTGAGTCCTATTTGGTTTTGGATTTTTGTGTTCACATTGGCCAAAAATTTGCAGCCATTGTTTCCTAATTGTAATACAATTTTATTGTGTGTTTTATTTAAGTCCTACTTGGATTTAAATACTAATTTTTGCATGTGTTAAATTATAATTTCAGTGAGATTATAATTAGAATCTTAAAGTGAGTCTATTTTCAAAAACTATTAAGATAAGGAAGTCTTATCCTAATCTGAAAATTTTTTAGTCTTCTAATACAATTGTGCATGTGTGTGGCCGTGTATTTGAGTCCTTTTAGTAGTAGGGGGGTCGAAAATTTTATCTCTAATAAGTAGGGATGAGTTTTCCTAATTTGTGTCCAAAACGGATTATGTTTACCTAAGTTTTAGGACTCTATCCTTGTCTATATATATGAGGCCGGTTTTTCTTCTTTATTCCACATTGTCGAGCAGCCTTCATCATTAAAAAGGGGGGAATATTTTTGAGAAAATTTAGGTCCTATCTTGTAGGAGTTTTCTTGCACAAAAAGACTTGCATTGCCTATAACTACGGGTGCTGTTTTTCGAAAATTCTCACATCACTCTACTCCAATTTTCTTTTTCTTTCTTGCTGCCGAGATCAAAAGAGAAAAGAACAAGAGAAGCACTCTTCTCTTTAATTCTGAAATTTTGAGAGTTGTGTTCTTAAAAGCACAAGAGAGTTTTTGTTTTTGGGGAGAGCTTATTCGAACCTTCCTTTGGTTCTTGGGGGAGGGGGGGGTTTCGGCCGAACCAAACTTTGGTTCTAGGATTCAAGGAGTTTTTGTGTAGTCACAAGGCACATTACTTCTTTTGTTGGTGGTTTCTCAGAGTTGTTGAGCAAAGATGTCATCCGGAGTTGCTGGTTGTACTCAAATCGCTTCAAAGAGTGTAGAGGGTCGCATGGAGGCTCAAGTACAGCTCATGAAGAGTCAAATTGACTTCCTACATGATGCTTTGGCCGAGGTTAAGGAGGCAAACCGAGACTTGTCTCAATTGCTTTCAAATCAGCAAGCTAAAGCTATGGTAAGTTTTGAGAAAATTGCTGAAAATTTAAGAGTCTTATGTGATTGTATTGAAGTTAAACAAGTACCCTCATATGCTGGAATGTTGCAAGTGTCATTGCCTTTGTTTTATGGTTGTCATAGAGAATATGATACTTGGGAAAAGAGCATAGAGAATTTGTTTGTGTTGCTTAACATAGAGAAAGAGAGTGAGAAAATAGCCTTAGCTATAGGTTGTTTTCGTTCTAATGCTTTGAATTGGTGGAAGCTAGTTTCAAATATCTATTCGCATTATTGGTATCGTAATTTGGATGATTGGAATGATTTGAGAAGTGCTTTGCGAGAAAGATATGCTGGTACTAACACCTTTGATGAAGCAAAAGTGAAGTTGCTCAATTGTAAGCAGAATGGTAGATCCATTCAATCTTACTTTGAGGAATTAGAAGGGTTGTTTCTGAGTTCAGAAGTGGATGAGAACGACTACATGTTGACAGACCGCTTCCACTATGGCTTGGACAAGTGGTTCAAACAACACCCAAAGATAAGGAGACAATCAAGGCTCTATGAGGCATACTATGCTGCTTTAGAAGTGGAAAGAGAGCATGATACTTCTTGTGGTTGGAATGGTCCAATTGAGGATCAGGGGTTGGTGTTTGGCGCTGAAGATGGAGATCAACGGACTTGTATCTTCCGTACTAAGTGTTCGGTTGGGTGGTCGAATGAAGTTGATTTGGTAATCGACGGTGGGTCGAGTACTGATTGTGTAAGTGGGGAATTTTGCATAGCAAACGGAATTAAGATGGATCCGCATACTAATCCATACAAGCTTCAATGGCTAAGTGAAGAGATGGTTGTGGATGTTACTAAAAAGGCCATGGTACCTTTTCAGATTGGTGAGTATAGGGATGAAATTTACTTTGACGTAATTCCTATGTCTCTTTGTGATATTTTGCTAGGTAGGCCTTGGCAGTCAGATGTAGATGCTGTGCACCATTGCTCGAAGAATATCTCTGTCTTTGCTAGGTAGGCCTTGGCAGTCAGATGTAGATGGATCTTGACTACCTATGTGATAGGGATTTGGTTCTAAAGAACTATGATCAAGGTGATGAGAATGTCATTAACTTTGGGGTTCAAACCAAAGGAGATGAAGACCTCATGAAAATAAGTGCTGAAGAGTATCAAGAGAAATTGACTCTGTGTGCTCCATGAAGATCATTGATCAAGCTAGTGAGAAGAGTCATTTAGGTTCTTGAATGGACGGCCTATTTGATCAAAGTGTTCAAGATTGAGTCCATTGCTACACAATTGGATAGGTTGCAAACTATCTTCATTGTTTCAAGTGTTTTTCCAATCTTTTGGAGTCAATAAAGAGAATTCTACAGGTTTTGGAGTAAATTGGAGTTTTCTACAACTTAAGGGGCGCAAGACCAATATTCCATTTTTGGAAGGGCGTTCAAGACATTTTACTTCAACAATTTGGAGCTGAATTTCGAGATTAGAGTTAGTCTAAGTCTAGGAGTCAATTTTCGAATTTTAATCTAGTTAAATAAGTCATGTGGACTGAATAAAACTAGAGTGTTTTGATTAGGAGTCTTAGATTCCTTCTAGATATTATCCTACTTGAGGATAAGTCATTTAGATAAGGTTTCCTAGATTTTAGATAGAGTCAAAGAGATCAAGTACTCTTCTACTTTTACTCCTTGTGAGATAAGATTAGAGAGTCCTAATTGGTCTTCTTTTTAGTGGTGCTAGCCGAAAATTCAAGCCTATATATAGGAGGCTTGGCCGAATTTCTTAAGCACCCTTGAGTGGTCATTTTTGTTGTCTCTTTTGAGAGTTTTTCCTGTGAGGAATTTTTGTTAAATGGAGTGTCCATTTTTCGTGTCAAGTATGATTAAACCAAGAGGGTTTTCATCTTGTCTTGGATCTTTTTGATCTTGCAGAAACCGTTCTTTTTCAAGTATGCTTCTTGATAGAATTGTTTTAAAACAAAACTTCTTATTTTCATACTACTTCTAGTAGTTCGATTGATGAGCCTTTCCTTTGGCTTGGTGTTCGAATTCCATGATGAGCGTGTTCATGAGATCCATTGTGGGGTTTGTCCTACTTTTGTTGGATGAGTTGTGTTTTGGCATAAGCATTTTGAGATAGTGTATGTGTTGCATATCTTCGGTTGGTTATGAAGATTACTAATCAATAGTATTCCTTCATAGTTGGGCATTGTTTGCTCCTACCTTTCTTGAGTCTCTTGATAGATGACTGATCGAGTATATTGAATGGTGTCCTTGCTATTCTTAGCGTGTGTTGTTGTTTAATTCGAATCTTTCATGGATAATGTGTTCTTTGCTTGGTTTGAGTTAAGAGATAGAATCACTTAGATAAACGATCGTCTTACTATGAATTTTCCGCACTCTTTTGAGTTTCACGGGATAGACAAAATTATCTTCGCACTTTCTTGTTGATGGTTGCATTAACGAAATTTACTTCGTCTGTGAGATTGCTATCAGTGTTACTTGCAACAAATTAATAGTCTTGCGCTTGTAATCTTCAAGCTCAATTTCTTCCTTAGCCCATGCGGTAGTAATTAGACTATTACGTGATTCATCCATCCTCTTGCGTCTAGCACGAGTTATTGGTCCAACAATGTTTGAGAGTGGATCACGGATGTAAGGATTATTCTTTAAAGTAGCATCTTTAGATCCTCCATTAGCGTTCACGACCTCAACTTGCTCATTCTCTCCATCATTGGCAGCAACATGTCCCTCTCCATTAGTGTTAGCTCGATGGTCTCCATCACCTATGGCTCTATAAACCCACATGTATGGTTTCAAGCTATCCAAATGGCCCATATGGACAAGTCTCATCTCGTACATCGGAATGGCTCCAAACCTTGGTATAACTTATAAGATATATATTGAATGATTTCAAGCCCATATGGAGTGAACAAACACTTGCCTATGGCTATATAAACCCACATGTACGGTTTTAAGCTATCCTAATGGCCCATATGCACAAGTCTCATCTCGTACATAGGAATGGCTCCAAACCTTGATATTACTGTAAGATATATAATGAATGACTCAATCCTAAAAGAAGTGAACAAACACATGCCTATGGCTTCTTAAATCCACAAATACGTTTTCAAGGTATCCTAATGGCCCACATGGACAAGTGTCATCCCGTACATCAGAATGCCTCCAAACCTTGGAAAAATTTATATGGTATACAATGAATGATTTCAAGCCCAAATGGAGTGAACAAACACATGCCTATGGCTACGTAAACCCAGATGTACGGTTTCAAGCTATCCTAATGGCCCATATGCACAAATCTCATCTCGTACATCGGAAAGGTTCCACACCTTGGTATATCTTATAATATATATAATGAATGATTTCAAGCCCAAATTGAGTGAAGAAACACATGCTTATGGCTCCATAAACCCACATTTACAATTTCAAGCTATCATAATGGCCCATATGGTGGACAAGTCTCATCTCGTACATCGGAATGGCTCCAAACTTTGGTATAACTTTTAAGATGTATGATGAATGATTTCAAGCACAAATGGAGTGAACAAACACATGCCTATTGCGCCGTAAACCCACATGTACGGTCTCGAGCTATCCTAATGGCCAATATGGACAAGTCTTATCTCGTACATCGGAATGGTTCTAAACCTTGGTATAACTTATAAGATATATAATGAATGATTTCAAGCCCAAATGGAGGGAACAAACACATGCGTATAGCTCCGTAAACCCGCATGTACGGTTTCAAGCTATGCTAATGGCCCATACGGATAAGTCTCATCCCGTTCATCGGAATTGCTCCAAACCTTGACAAAACTTATATGGTATACAATGACTGACTTGAACCCTAAATAAGGTGAACAAACACAAGCCTATGGCTCCGTAAACCAACAAGTACATTTTCAAGTTATCCTAATGGCCCATATGGATATTTCTCATCTCGTACAATGGAATGGCTCAAAACCATGGTATAAATTATAAGATATATATTGAATTATTTCATGCCCAAATGGAATGACTAAACACGTGCCTGTGGATCTGTAAACCCACATGTACGGTTTCAAGGTATCCTAACGGCCCATATACACAAGTCTCATCTCGTACATCGGAAAAGCTCCAAACCTTCATATAACTAATAAAATATATAATAATGATTTTAAGCCCAAACGGTGTGAACAATTACATGCCTATGGTGATGAGAATCATATAGCCTTCCATGGTTGTTCTCCTAGTGAGGGGAATGAACTAGTCCTTCATTCTAGTTTTGGGATGTCAATTTTACTTTGCAGGCCAATCAAGGAAGAAAGGATGGATCTTGAATACCTATGTGATAGGGAGTTGGTTCAAGAGAGCTATGATCAAGATGATGAGAATGTCATTAACTTTGGGATTCAAACCAAAGGAGATGATTACATCATAGAAATAAGTGCTCAAAAGTATCAAGGGAGTTTGACTCTAGGTGCTCCATGAAGATCATTGATCAAGCTAGAGAGAAGAGTCATTTAGGTTCTTGAATGGACGGCCCATTTGATCAAAGTGTCCAAGACTGAGTCCATTGCTACACAATTGTTTCAAGTGTTTTTCCATTCTTTTGGAGTCAATAAAGAGAATTCTACAAGTTTTTAAGTAAATTGGAGTTATCTACAACTTGAGGGGCGCAAGACCAATACTCCACTTTTAGAAGGGCATTCAAGACATTTTACTACAATATTTGGAGATGAATTTTGGATTTAGAGTATTATCTAGTCAAGGAGTTTAATTTTCGAATTTTATCTAGTTAAATAAGTCGTGTGGACTGAATTAAACTAGAGTGTTTTGATTAGGAGTCTTAGATTCCTTCTAAGCATTATCCTATTTGAGGATAAGTCATTTAGATAAGATTTTCTAAATTTTAGATAGAGTCAAAGAGATCAAATACTCTTCTACTTCTACTCCTGCGTGAGATAAGATTAGAGAGTCCTAGTTGGTCTTCTTTTTTGGTACTTTGGCCGAAATCGCTAGCCTATAAATAGGGGGGTATGGCCGAAAGTTAAAGCACCCTTGAGTGGTCATTTTCATTGTCTTTCTAATTAAAGTTTTTTCTGTG
Organism: Oldenlandia corymbosa var. corymbosa; assembly: GCA_949775105.1. NCBI lineage: Eukaryota > Viridiplantae > Streptophyta > Magnoliopsida > Gentianales > Rubiaceae > Oldenlandia > Oldenlandia corymbosa. The sequence goes on from OX459123.1 coordinate 9,080,172, forward strand.
AGGAATTTTTGTTAAATGGTGTGTCCATTTTTCGTGTCAAGTATAATTTAACCAAGAGGGTTTTCATCTTGTCTTGGATCTTTTGATCTTGCAGAAACCGTTCTTTTTCAAAGCATGATTCTTGATAGAATTGTTTTAAAACTAAATTTCTTATTTCATACTACTTCTAGTAGTTCGAGAGTTGGGCCTTTCTTATGACTATGGTTTTCGAATTCATGATGTGTGTGTTCATGAGTTCGTTTGTGGGGTTTGTCCTACTTTTGTTGGATGAGTTGTGCTTTGGCATAAGCATTTTGAGATAGTGTATGTGTTGCATATCTTTGTTGGTCATGGAGATTACGAATCAATAGTATTCCTTCATAGTTGAGCATTGTTGCTCCTACCTTTCTTGAGTCTCTTGAATGATGACTGATTCAGTATATTGAATGGTGTCCTTACTATTCTTAGTGTGGGTTGTTGTTTAATTCGAATCTTTCATAGATTATGTGTTCTTTTCTGGGTTTGAGTTAAGAGATAGAAATCCTTAGATAAACGATCGTCTTACTGTGAATTTTCCGCACTCTTTTGAGTTTCACAGGATAGAAAAATTATCTTCGTACTTTCTTGTTTGATGGTTGTATTAACAAAATTATCTTCATCTACGAGATTGCTATCAGTTTCTGGTATCAGAGCTTGAACTATCTAAGTGATGGTATTAATTGATATTATCATATCAGTTTTTAGTATCAGTTTGATTTTAGAGAGATTTCTTTTTGACTGAGTACCTCATAGTTCTTGGTTTTGAGAATATCTTGAGTTACCACGGAATTCGTTTCTCGATGTGGTAATCGAGCTTTGTGCTACTAAGGAGTAGTATTATCTTTATTTGTTTCAAGGTTCTTTCTTGTTGCAGAATGGGTTTTGAAAAAATAAATCAAATTCTTGGTCGTTCCGATCCTTTTTTATTATTTTGTTTTTGTTTAAATCTTAGTGTCAAAAGATTTTCAAAAGTAACAAATGTCCGTTTTTGGTTTTTCTCGTGTTTATACTTTAAGAATGAGTCGAATTAGTGGATCTTCCTATCATTGGACTTTCCATGATTCTTAACTTGAGTTTCAAAACTTCTTTATCATTTGATGAAGAATGAATTTTAGTGATATCAATTTTGATATCAAATGTTTAAAGGTCTTTGAAGTTGAATTGTGCCAACTTTAAGGGTTGAAGTCTTTGACTTGTGTTTAAAACCTTAATTTTCGAGAGTTGAATCGAGAATTGAGTGAATTTTTACTAAAGATTTTCTTATATATAACAAGAAATCTTATAGCCTTTGAGATATGTTCTTGAAGTTTACATATTTGGTCTTTGAAAAATTTGATTTTCAAATGATCACTTATGAAGTTGACCTTGTTGAGTCATTGAGTCGCATGAATGGTTTTGATGAGAATCATATAGCCTTCCATGGAGGTTCTCCTAGTGAGGGGAATGAGCTAGTCTTTCATTCTAGTTTTGGGATGCCAAGTTTACTTTGCAGGCCAATCAAGCAAGAAAGGATGGATCTTGACTACCTATGTGATAGGGTGTTGGTTCAAGAGAGCTATGATCAAGATGATGAAAATGTCATTAACTTTGGGTTCAAACCAAAGGAGATGAAGACCTCATGGAAATAAGTGCTCAAGAGTATCAAGGGAGTTTGACTCTAGGTGTTCCATGAAGATCACTGATCAAGCTAGAGAGAAGAGTCATTTAGGTTCTTGAATGAATGGCCTATTTGATCAAAGTGTTCAAGATTGAGTCCATTGCTACACAATTGGATAGGATGCAAACTATCTCAATTGTTTCAAGTGTTTTTCCAATCTTTTGGAGTCAATAAAGAGAATTCTACAAGTTCTGGAGTAAATTGGGTTATCTACAACTTGAGGGGCGCAAGACCAATATTCCACTTTTGGAAGGGCGTTCAAGACATTTTACTTCAATATTTGGGGCTGATTTTCGAGAATTAGAGTATTATCTAGTCTGGGAGTTATTTTTGAATTTTATCTAGTTAATAAGTCATGTGCATTGAATTAAACTAGAGTGTTTTGATTAGGAGTCTTAGATTCGTTCTAAGTATTATCCTATTTGAGGATAAGTCATTTAGATAAGGTTTCCAAGATTTTAGATAGAGTCAAAGAGATCAAATACTCTTCTACTTCTACTCCTGCGTGAGATAAGATTAGAGAGTCCTAGTTGGTATTCCTTTTGGTGCTTTGGCTGAAATCGCTAGCCTATATATAGGGGGGGTATGGCCGAAAGTTAAAGCACCCATGTGTGGTCAGTTTGAGTCTTCTCGAATGAGAGTTTTCCTGTGAGTAATTTTTGTTAAATGGTGTGTCCATTTTTCATTTGTCAAGTATGATTTAACCAAGAGGGTTTTCATATTGTCTTGGATCTTTTGATCTTGCATAAACCGTTCTTTTTCAAGTATGCTTCTTGATAGAATTGTTTTAAAACTAAACTTCTTGTTTTCATACTATTTCTATTAATTCGAGAGTTGAGCCTTTCATTTGGCTATGGTTTTCGAGTTCATGATGTGTGTGTTCATGAGTTCGTTTGTGGGGTTTGTCCTACTTTTGTTGGATGAGTTGTGCTTTGGCATAAGCCTTTTGAGATAGTGTATGTGTTGCATATCTTTGTTGGTTATGGAGATTACTAATCAATAGTATTCCTTCATAGTTGAGCAAAGTTTTCTCTTACCTTTCTTGAGTCTGTTGAATGATGACTGATCGAGTATATTGAATGGTGTCCTTACTATTCTTCCTGTGGGTTGTTGTTTAATTCGAATCTTTCATAGATTATTCTTTGCTTGGTTTGAGTTAAGAGATAGAAATCCTTAGATAATCGATCGTCTTACTGTGAATTTCTGCACTCTTTTGAGTTTCACGGGATAGATAAATTATCTTCGTACTTTCTTGTTTGATGGTTGCATTAACAAAATTTGCTTCATCCACGAGATTGCTATCATATGGCTTCGTAAACCCACATGTACGGTTTCAAGCTATCCTAATGGCCCATATGGACAAGTCTCATCTCATACATTCAGAATGGCTCCAAACCTTGGTAAAACTTATAAGATATATGATGAGTGATTTCAAGCCCAAATGGAGGGAACAAGCACATGCTATGGTTCCATAAACATAGATATATGGTTTCACGCTATCCAAATGGCCCATATGGACAAGTCCCGTATCGCACATCAGAGTGGCTCCAAACCTTCACAAAATTTATAAAGGATATAATGAATGATTTCAAACCCAAATGGAGGGAATAAAGACATGTCCTATGGCTCTTTAAACCCACATGTATGGTTTTAAGCTATCCAAATGGCCCATATGGACAAGTCTCATCTCGTACATCGGAATGGCTCCAAACCTTGGTATAACTTATGGGATATAATGAATAATTTCAAACCTTAATGGAGAGAACAAACACATCCTATGGCTCCGTAAACCCACATGTACGGTTTTAAGCTATCCTAATGGCCCATATGTAGAAGTCTCATCTCGTACATCGGAAAGGGTCCAAACGTTGGTATAACTTATATATAATGAATGATTTCAAGCCCAAATGGAGTGAACAAACACATACCTATTGCTCTGTAAACTTACATTTATGGTTTTAAGCTATCCTAATGGTCCATATGAATAACTCTCATCACGTACATCAGAATGGCTGAACCTTGGTATAACTTCTAAGATATATAATGAATGATTGCAAGCCCAAATAGAGTGAACAAACACATGCGTATGGTTTCGTAAACGCACATGTACCGTCTCGAGCTATCCTAATGGCCAATATGGACAAGTCTTATCTCGTACATCGGAATGGATTCGAAACTTGGTATAACTTATAAGTTATATAATGAACGATTTCAAGCCCAGATGGATTGAACAAACACATGCCTATCAGGTAAACCCACATGTACGGTTACAAGCTATCTTAATGGCCCATATGGATAAGTCTCATCCCGTATATCAGTATGGCTCCAAACCTTGGCAAAACTTATATGGTATAGTACGAATGATTTCAAGTCCAAATGGAGTGAACAAACATATGCCTATGGCTCTGTAAACAAACATTTACGGTTTCAAACTATGCTAATGGCCTATATGCACAAGTCTCATCTCGTATATCAAAATGGCTCCAAACCTTGGTATAACGTATAAGATATATAATGAATGATTTCAAGCAAATGGAGTGAACAAATAATGCCTATGGCTTCATATACCCACATGTATGGTTTCAAGCTATCCTAATGGCCCATATGCACAAGTCTCATCTCGTACTTCGGAATGGCTCCAAACCTTGGTATAACTTATAAGATATATAATGAATGATTTAAACCCAATGGAGTGAACAAACACATGCCTATGGCTTCATAAACCCACATGTACAGTTTCAAGCTATTCTAATGGCCCATATGTACAAGTCTCATCTCGTACATCGGAAAGGCTCCAGAGCTTGTTATATCTCATAAGATATATAATGAATAATTTCAAGCCCAAATGGAGTGAAAAAAACACATGCTTATGGATCTGTAAACCCACATGTACGGTTTCAAGCTATCATAATGGCCCATATGGACATGTCTCATCTCATACATCAGAATGACTCCAAACATTGGTATAACATATAAGATGTATACTGAATGATTTCAAGCCCAAAGGAGAGAACAAACATAAGCCTATGGCTCTGTAAACCCACATGTATGGTTTCAAGCTATCCTAATGGCCCATATGGACTACTCTCATCAAGTACATCAGAATGGCTCCAAACCTTGGTATAATTTATAAGATACATAATGGATGATTTTAAGCCCAAATGAAGTGAACAAACACATGCCAATTGCACCGTAAACCCACATGTACAGTCTCAAGCTATCATAGCGGCCCATATGGATAAGTCTCATCCCGTACATTGGAATTGCTCCAAACCTTGGTAAAACTTATATGGTATACATTGATTGGTTTAAACCCCAAATAAAGTGACAAACACATGCCTATGGCTCCGTAAACCAACATGTATGTTTTCAAGTTATCCTAATGGCCCATTTGGATAAGTCTAATTTCGTGCAATGGAATGGCTCAAAATCTTGGAGAGTAATTTACCGAGAATTCCTTTTGAAACCAAATAATTGGCTAATTAGTAGCTTTCAATACCTTTTTTATTATACATTTTGAATGAGTAATTTTGCTTGGAATCTTTTCATCATAACTATTATGAATCTGAACCGATCCCGAATCAAATAGAATGAATTCATAATATCTTTGATTTTTAACTGGGTCATCTGGCATCCACTGGCAATCTTTTGGAAATAGTTTGTGAAGAAAAGCTTGAAGGTGCTGGTATTTTGGAATTTGAACATAATTTGTGAGAATAAGATCTTCAGCTTCATGTTTTGTAATATAGGACTCGACCTTGGAATCAGTATTTGAAGAAGGTTTTGAAGTGGCTGTTGAGGTGTATGGTTTAGGCATCGGAGTGTTTTGAATTTTGGAAGAGGGTGTTTCAACTACCATTCTGCAGATTAAAGCTGGAAAATCTCTAAGGGTTTGAAATTTGTTTGGAGAATTTTGAATTGATGAAGGTTTCATTTCATAATCCTTAGCTGTTTGTAATTTGAATGGTTGATCTTTACTCATGTTGTTCCTGTCAAAAATTCTCGAGTGAGAAAATCTGGTAGAGAGTATTTAGCATTGGAAACTCAAGTAGCAGTAATTCGAAGTAGTATTACAAAAGGAAAAGAAATAGACATTTCTTCAGAAAATATAAGTACGTCTTTATCTGAAATACCTATTTCTAATGAAATACCTAATGATATTAAATTTATTCATATAATAGAAAAAATAACTTTTCAAAAATGGTTAGTTTAAATAACTATTTCTATTGGAAATATTAAAGAGACTTTCGTTGCTATGGTAGATAGTGGTGCATATCAAAGTTGTATAAGAGATGGATTAATACCCACAAAATATTATGTAAAAACTAATAAAGTATTAATAACTTCAACTAGTTCACCCTTGACAGTAAAAGGAAAATTAACAAAAACAGCTATTTATAATGGTAATTATTGTTTCAAATATCAATTCATAGTAGTAGAAAATTTAAATGTAGATGTAATATTAGGAACTCCTTTTCTTACTTAGATTTATCCTTTTTGGGTTGATAATAAGGGTATAGGAACAACAATTCTAAAACAAAAAATTAGATTTAGATTTCTAACTCCTGTTAAGCAAAAAGAATTAAATATATTACAAAGTAATTCTATTTATCAGCATATAAATTTAATTCATAGAAAACAAAATAAAATAATGTCTTTAAAGGAAGATATTAAATATTCGAGAACAAATGATCAATTAGGACAAAAAGATATTCAGGAAAAAATAAAGAATTTAGAAACAATATTTAAAAATGAAATATGTGCTGATATCCCAAATGCTTTTTGGGAAAGGAAGAAACAAATAGTAAATTTGCCATATGAAAAGGATTTTTCCAAAAGGAATATTCCAACTAAAGCTAGGCCTATTCAAATGAAACAGGATTTATTAGAATTATGCAAAGTTGAAATAAAAGGATTATTAGATAAAAAAAATTAATAAAACCTTCTAAATCTCCTTGGAGTTGTGCAGGATTTTATGTTATGAATCAAGCAGAAAAAGAAAGAGGCATTCCCAGATTAGTAATAAATTATAAGCCTTGAAACAAAGTTTTGCAATGGATAAGGTATCCTATTCCTAATAAACAAGATCTATTAAAAAGACTATATAATGCAACTATTTTTTCAAAATTTGATATGAAATCAGGATTTTGGTAAATTCAAATAGCAGAAGAAGATAGATATAAAACAACATTTACAGTACCTTTTGGACATTATGAGTGGAATGTAATGCCCTTTGGATTAAAAAAATGCTCCATCTGAATTTCAAAGAATTATAAATGATATATTTAATCCGCATTCATCATTTTCTATTGTGTACATCGTTGATGTATTAATATTTTCTAACAATATAGATCAGCATTTTAAGCATTTATACACTTTCTTCAATATAATAAAGAAAAATGGCTCAGTTGTATCTGCAACTAAAATGAAATTATTTCAAACAAATATTAGGTTTTTGGGACACAATATTAATAGAGGAACAGTAATTCCAATCAATAGATCTATAGAATTTGCTAAGAAATTCCTAGATGAAATAAAATATAAAAATCAATTACAAATATTTTTAGGATGTTTAAACTATATAGCTGATTTTATTCCGAAGATGAGACAAATATGGGCTCCATTATTTCAAAGACTACAGAAGAACCCACCATTAAAACTGGTTACTCCATGATTTTGCATTATTTTATAGTACTAATTTTAGAAGGATTGGCATTATGTATTGTTTTAGTTAAAGAAATTATTGTACTATTTAATGTATTTAACAAAGTTTCTGAATTATTTTTAAATTTTAAATTTCTTCTTGTTTTCTAGGTAAGCTACTTGGCTGGAAATGAGGAGCAAAAATATTTTTTGAAGAAGGAAACATTGAAGTACTCGAAGAAGAGGGATTCTTTGAAATTCCCTTTATTTCTATTGATAATGAATCTACTTGTTGAGCTATAGTATGTAATATTTTATTAGAATAATTATTTTGATAATATATTTTTCTGATATCCTCTATATTTAGAGGATCATTATTATCTTTTCCTCGTTTAAAAGGAGAAGCAATAACATCACCATCAGAAGTATTAATCTTTATAGATTGCAATGGTGGATGAATTGAATTTACTGTTTTCCCATCATTTAGATGCCATTTTCTATACAGATTTTGTTTGAACATTTATGTAGGAAACTTTATTTGAATCAGAAATATCATTTTTTAATAAGTAAAATTCAAACCAGTTTTCAAAATCTAAATCTGTTTTATATTTATACATATCCTTTATCCATTCCTGTTTAATCTTATTTTTACAAAAATCATTTAGTTTCGAAAACAATTCATAATTTTCCGAATCTAAAAATTCGTTTTCTATTTGGTTGGAATTATTTTTCACTACAAAAAAATGGGCTTTGGTGACCAATTTTTTATTGATAAACTAAAACTTGGTCACGAATAATAGTATTTGGTGACCAACTATTTCGCATAGTCATGAAATTTTGTTCATCAAACAAATGTAATGATCAAGACAACAACTTGGTCATGAAATGGTCACTAACTTGAGGCGGGAACCAAAAAACTTCATATAGTGACCAAATACGGTGACCAAGAAAGGACTTTGTCACCATATTTTCGTTTGGCGACATGCCTTGTGGTCAAAAATTTTAGTGACTACATTTTTGGTCACTAATGTTTGGCGAGAAATAAGCCCGCCACCTTATTTTTGCCCAAATTCTTAGTTTGTCTCCAAAGTTTCAAACATTGGTAAAAAAATTTTCCCCCCTAAATTTGGTGACCACCAAAATGTTGGTCACTTCTTTACTTTAGTCACTAAGGCATGACGGGAAATAAGGAATAACTTTCCCGCCAATTTGGTGATCATGTTAGAGTTGGTCTCTAATTTATTTATTTTGCATACACTCACAATTGACCTCTTTTTTTCTTTTCTTTTTATATTATTTAAATACAATTTGATACTCTTAAACTCTTTAAAATTTTATAATGTAATTCAATGCATACTCGCTTTTATTGTATGATTGCAATGAATAATGAATATATAAATCTTAGCAAAAAAAAAAAAAGAACTCATTATTATTAAAATGTATATTTAAATTTTAAACAAGGCATATAGACTTCGTTAATTATGTACCGACTTCAGTTCCTTTATACTACAATTATACTAATTAGACTCAAGTTAGACTTGATTTTTTTAAAAGAAAAAGGTTTGGTGACCACATTTATATTTGTAATCATTATTTCAACATTGTAAAAAAAAAAAAACAATGGAATTAATTGCGAAAAAAAACATTGGGCCAAAATATAATTAGAGTCTAATCATGGTAATTATTGATTTATGACAAATTTTGCTAAAACAATTTGGTCAAAATTAGTGCATTTATATTCAATTTACTTAATTTAGTATATCCTCAACTTAATAGTTATAAAAACCTTACATTAATTACAATATTTCTTCAATTTTACAACAAAACTAGGAAGTTAGGGACGAAATCTTTTACATTAAATATGTATATGTACCAAATTGCAAGTTTAGTACATTGTAATTTAATGATTACCGCCTATCTTCATGTAAATGGTTATTATGATATAAGCAGCTTTTTAAATTTTATTTATATATACTAAAAAAATTCACCGCAGATTTTATTTATAGATGTGATGAAATCCCTCCTCCAAGATCAAAGAGAGGAAATGGAGAATTCAACCAGGTACACTTACAGGGATATACATATCATGCAGATAAGTTTGTCATCAAGTGATACAAGCAAACTTATGAATCTTGATACATTTTACTGCCTTGTAAAAGTCGATTACAGAATAATGATTTATATTATAATAAATCAACTAATAGTTTTTTAAATAAGTTTTAATAAATGGTTAAAAACTATATTAGAACGCTAAAAAAAATGAAATGTTGGGATTCAATTGAAACAAAAAATAGATTTGTTGAAGGACATAATTGAAACAAAAGAGATTGTTATGGTAGGGAAATAAAAAAAAAAAGTTGTAGGCTGTTATTGTAGATTAAGAGGGTGTCATTACATAATTATTCTGAAACTTGAATGGCTAAAAGATCAAAAGAAAAGAACAAAACATAAAAATAAATAAAATAAACTATTTCAGCTTATACTTCTAAATTCCCAAATTCACTCTCCCTTTTATGCTAATACTTCTCACGGCTTCAGAACCCAAAAAAAAAGAAAATAAAAAACAAAAAATTTCCCTCGCCGATCCCAAATTCGCAATCTCCACATGGTTACTATCCTTGTGTTCGCAAACCTACTTGGAGTAGAAATCCCAAAATAAGTGAAGCGGCAGGCGAAGATGGAGGCTTCCAATAGTGTCTGTGTCAGATCTGGGCGGAAACGGCCACTTCGATTTAATACTGGGGATTGGTGTTGTTGTGAATTAGATCTTAGACAATTTAGCCTCTCTCCGTGAAAGAAGGTTAGGAATGTTACTTTAAAAAAGACGAGATGCAGCTCTATGACGACAGTAGGATTCGGTATGAAAGGGCTGCTTTCAAATCCAAATAACCGGTGGATTAGCATCTCTGGTTTTCCTCAATTTTTAACCTTAGATTTAATTTTATTTTAGTACTTTCATCAGCACCGACCAGCTCCTAGACGGATGTTTTTCAGACGAGCAAGGTAAAGATCTGGAAGCCAAGTACTGGGGCTCTATCTATGGATTGCATAACTAGAGATTGCTCCGTCGACTTAGTCATCACGCCGTTTCCGTGGCTTTTGGGCAGAGCCGAAGCTGTAAGATACATTGTTATTAATTTATTTACTGTATTCATTTTTTTTGTGGATTTATTTGATTATTGTATGTGATGGTGATCTAAGATGATCAGCTAAAAAGAGATATGCCCTCTATGGGTTTTTTCTTTTTTCCGTTTTGGGGAGGTGAGTTTCTTGGTTGGCTCATTGGTTGGGTGGTGTTCATAAAGTTTTTTTTTGAAGAGATGCATAAATTTTTTGAGAACAGAGGGGGAAGAAGTTGATTCAGAGAGTGGAACATTAGTTGGCTGAGTAAGACATTTTTTTCGATGTTTGGTTTTTCTTCTTCTCTCTGATAATCTGATCACGAACAATACGTTTACCAACTGCCCAGGAAAACAAAACATCAGTTCCATAAATCAGATTTTTATTTTGGTTTTTTTTTTCCATGTGGTTATATGTGTGGTTTAAGGATTCTACGTATTGGTTGTTGGTGAAACAAAGCAAAAGAGAAGAGGGAAGAATGATAGTTGCTAATTGTTCTTATTGTGTTATGTTTCAATTATTGCATGTTATAAGTGTTGAAGTTGCTGATTGTTGTTGTTGCCATTAAGTACTTTAGACTGTTTCTCTGCATAAAATAGAGGACGATGAATGAAGTTAATGATGTCCCACCTTGTTAAAATTGAATGTGCGGAAGGGGAAATGAGAAAAGGAACAGAGTACATGAGTTATGTTAAGCCTTTAAGGCATAAATTGCATGCTATGTTAGTTGCTGGAATTTGCTAATTGAATGTGGAAATGAGTAATGGATGCTCTGAAAATTGAGGTTCAGTTTGAAAATGATTGAATGTGATCAAAGCAAAACATGTTACTCTCTGTTTCCTGAAAATGTAGAAAATCAGATTCGAGTCTGCTTGTTGAACAGCTCGTTTCTCCTATTACTCGAATCCTTTTGGAGGATTTCTTTATATGAATCTCCTCTATGTTTAATCTAGTTTAATACGGTTTATACGGATAATGAAACGGACTCTTGGTTTGTCCGAAAATCTGCTTTGAATATGACATGTTCATCTCTGAAAATGCAGAAAAATCAAACAAGACTCCTGTTAACAGGCCTATCTCTTTTGGGTCTTGAATTCTTTTCTAGAATTTCTTTTTTGAAAACTCTTCTCCATTTAGTGTAGTTTGATGTAGTTTTTAGGGATTGTTAAATGGACCGATGGTTTGTCCAGAAATTAAGTTTGAATATGACTTATGAGTCGATGAAAATCTGAAACTGTGCATCAGATTATCTGGTCTGAGTTGCTGTTTTGGAGCCTTTGTTTCACCTAATTTCTGAGCTTTCTTTTCTGAATTTTTTTGGATGAAACTCATCTCTGTTTGTGCTAGTCTAAAATTGTTTCAACACTTTGGTAAAAGAAATAATAAATTGCTCTTAAATGTTCTCTGAATATGCTCACTTAGTTACCTTGTTCCTGAATATTAAGAATTGAGGATTTGAAAACTGATTTTGAAGTCTTCATTCCCTTTGACTCTGAACCCTTTTCTAATGCGACTTCCACGCGTTATTTTTCTGTGCATCAAGGCATGTCGTGTAACTTATAGGCTGCAAGATTAAACACTTGGGCACTTGAAATTCCGCTACGAGCATAGCTCATTTGTACATAATTTTGAATATTTTCTCTGTTTATATGGTGAAATTATATTCTGCTTTCATGTTGTTGATGTAAATGAAATAAAGATTGCATTTTCAGTAACATCTTTCCCCTTTTATTTCTTTTATGATTGAATATTGATCTAGTTTTTCCTTGCTTTTTAAAACTTCTTAGAAGCCTTTCCACACTTGTGAAGGTGAGGATCTATATCCATGTGGTGTGTTGCAGTCAGTAGGTACATTTGGTCTTACTCTTAAATTCCAAAATAAAATACCTGATATTTTGGGACAGAGATAGTATTACATAGTTTCTGTTATGATTAACCTTGCCAAAAAAGTAGTATGAGCATGGAAGAGCATTCTATAAGCTTATTTAGAACACCGTGAATAAACTCTGAGCATTTATATTATTTAGGAATTTATCATTATTTTCTCTTTCAGGAAATCATATATGCTTTAATGTTTACTTATTTTATCTTGTTTTCCAATTGATTCTCAAGAGGTGCAGATTGATTATATAACCTTTTCTGTTTCTTTTAACTATTGAATGTTCTAACTTAATTTTTTTGATGTTTATTGGCTCGGAAAAGTCTCACTGTTGTATATGAAATCTTGGTAAAAGACTTCATTTGTTTACCAAGAGTGTTGTAGTCCAGGCTGTTAGCATTGCTGGTCTTCAGCATCCGAACAGGAATAGGGAAACATCTGCTTCTGTTTACTACCTTTTTGTCCTCATTAGTCGCATAAATTTAACCATGTAGCACTTGTGGGTTTTGAGTAAGAAATTATGATCTGTATTGCTCCTAAATTTTGCTGTGTGTATTGCTTTTTCACACGCTCTCAATTGTTTCATTTTGTAATCTCGTTTTTGGGCTAGTTGGGAGCCTGACCAGTATAACACATACGTTGCAGTGTGTTGTACGGATCAGGCTGATTGCATGGTTAACAATAATAAGAATGTACCATATCAGGTTATCCCCCCTTTTCCATGTCTAATGGCTTTACGGATCTTCCATAATTTTGATTGGAAAAATATGTGTTCACTGACTGCTTTCTAAAAATGCAGAAAATCAGATTTGAGTTTTGCAAGATCTATTTTGCCTATTCCTTGAACTATTTTATGAGATTTACTTCGATAAATCTCTTCCACGTTCAGATCAGTTTATTTTAGTTCTTATGAAGTGTCCAACATACCTGCAGATTGGGAAACAATAAGATTATTGAAGAGTTCAAGTTGCACTGGGAAGAATCCTAACAACATAAAGCTCTACATTGCTGTGTGTTCTTCAAGGACAACTGTGAAAAATTGATCCTTGAGTACTTGAGCATTGTCAAGGGTACTGTTCATACAACTCATATCAGTTATGCGTTATGAATTATGATAGTGGTATTAGATTGGAGTTGGATTTTTAGGTACCCTGAGAATGGTGTTTTGGCTGAATTTTTGTACACAACATATAATATGTAGTACTTTGTTGTGTATTTGGTCCTTTAAAGTTGGATTATAGTCGATGTAATTGGTGTTCGTAATTTAGAAATTATTTTATATTATATTTAGTTTCATTAGCTAATTTTAGTCATTTATCGGAATTACATACTATGGTGACCAACTCATATTTGCAATCATTGAAGTGGTCACCAATTTAGTTCTCAATAAAAGGATTTTTTTTTTAAGAAAAAATAAGTTTAGTGACTAAGAAAGTGGTCTTCCGCCTAGTTTAGTGACCACCTTTTAGTGGTAACCGAAATCCATTTTTCTCGGTCACCATCATCACAAAATTCAAAATTTTTGACCAACTAAATCGTCATCAAGTTGGTCACCAAAATTTGCTGCCCGGGCTGCCCAATAAAACTTTTGTGACCAACATAATTGGTAACCAACTATCTCAATGGTCACTTGCTCTCAGCAGTTGGTCACCTAAGTCCTTTAGCGACGAGGCTTAATCGACCAACTAAAAGTTGGTCACAAGTTGGTCGCCAAAGATCTTTAGTGACCAGAACTGGTCACCAAACACCTTTTTAGTGACCAGAAACTGCTGGTGGGCAAAGCCATTTTTTTGTAGTGTTTCTTTTATAATAGCCGAAATTTCACGAACTTCACTTTTCATTTAAGTAGATGTTGGTGAATACAATGGAGAAAAGTTTTGATCTGACACCATTTCTGGAACAGGTGCTTTATGATATACTTTTACTGGATTCCTATATGTAGTTGAATTGTCAGTAAATGAATGTCTACTTGGTTCAAATGGAATTAAAAGAAGAAATAGAAGATCTAGAAGATCCTTCCTGTAATGAACCAAGTAGTTGAAATCACTACAGAAAGGATCTTCTAGATCTTATAAGTTATACTAAGGATTGGGCCCAGTCCGATGTACGAGATGAGTTTTGTCAATATGGATTATAAGGATTGCATGAAACTATACATGTGGGTTTGCTGGGCCATAGGCATGTGTTTGTTTACTCTATTTGGGCTTTAAATCATTCATTATATATCTTATTAGTTATACCAAGGTTTTGAGCCATTCCAACGTACGAGATGAGACTTGTGCATATGAGCTAGTAGGATAGTTTCAAACCGTACATGTGGGATTATGGTGCCATAGACATATGTTTGTTCACTCCATTTGGGCTTGCAATCCTTCATTATATGTCTTATAAGTTATACCAAGGTTTGGAGCCATTCCAACGTACGAGATAAAACTTGTCCATATGAACCATTAGGATAGCTTTAAACCCAACATGTGGGTTTACGGAACCATAGGCATATGTTTCTTCACTCCACTTGAGCTAAATAATTCATTATATATGTTATAAGTTATACCAAAGTTTGGATCCATTCCGATGGACGAGATGAGACTTGTCCATATGGGCCATTAGGATATCTTGAAACCGTACATGTGGGTTTACGGAGCCATAGGCATGTGTTTGTTCACTCTATTTGGGCTTGAAATCATTCGTTATATATCTTATAAGTTATACCAAGGTTTGGAGCCATGCCGATATACGAGATGAGACTTGTGCATGTAGGCCATTAGGATAGGTTTAAACCTACATGTGGGTTTATGGAGCCATAGGAATATATTTGTTCACTCCATTTGGGTTTTAAATTATTCATTATATATCTTATAAGTTATACCAAGGTTTGGATCCATTCCGATGGATGAGATGTGACTTGTCCATATGAGCCATTAGGATATCTTAAAATCGTACATATGGGTTTACGAAGCCATAGACATGTGTTAGTTCACTCTATATGGGCTTGAAATCATTCATTATACATCTTATTAGTTATACCAAGGTTTAGAGCTATTTCGATGTACGAGATGAGACTTGTCCATATAGGCCATTAGGATATATTCAAACCGTACATGTGGGTGTAAGGAGCCGTAGGCATGTGTTTGCTTACTCTATTTGGGCTTGAAATAATTCATTATATACCTTGTAAGTTAAACCAAGGTTTAGAGTCATTCCGATGTACGAGATGAGACTTGTCCAAATATGCCATTAGGAGAGCTCGAAACCGTACATGTGGGTTTACGGAGCCATAGGCATATGTTTGTTCACCCTATTTGGGCTTGAAATCATTCATCATATACCTTATAAGTTAAACCAAGGTTTAGAGCTATTCCGATGTACGAGATGAGACTTGTCCACATAGGCCATTAGGATAGCTTGACGCCTTACATGTGGGTCTACGGAGCCATAGGAATGTTTCTTCACTCCATTTGGGATTTAAATCATTTATTATATTTATAATTTATACCAAGGCTTGGAGCCATTTCGATGTACGAGATGAGACTTGTCCATATGAGCCAGTAGGATAGTTTCAAACCGTACATGTGGGTTTACAGAGCCATAGGCATATGTTTGTTCACTTCATTTGGGCTTGAAATACTTCATTATGTATCTTATAAGTTATACCAAGGTTTGGAGCCATTCCAATGTACGAGATAAGACTTGTCCATATGAACCATTAGGATAGCTTTAAACCCTACATGTGGGTTTACGGAACCATAGGCATATGTTTGTTCACTCCATTTGAGCTAAATAATTCATTATATATGTTATAAGTTATACAAAGGTTTGGATCCATTCCGATGTACGAGATGAGACTTGTCCATATGGGCCATTAGGATAACTTGAAACCGTACATGTGGGTTTATGAAGCCATAGGCATGTGTTTGTTTACTCTATTTGGGCTTGAAATCATTCATTATATATCTTATAAGTGATAACAAGGTTTGGAGCCATGCCGATGTATGAGATGAGACTTGTGAATATAGGCCACAAGGATAGGTTTAAACCTACATGTGGGTTTACGGAGCCATAGGAATATGTTTGTTCACTCCATTTGGGTTTTATATTATTTATTATATTTCTTATAAGTTATACTATGGTTTGGATCCATTCCGATGGACGAGATGAGACTTGTCCGTATGGGTCATTAGGATATCTTGAAATCGTACATGTGGGTTTATGGAGCCATAGGCATGTGTTTGTTCACTCTATTTGGGCTTAAAATCATTTATTATACATCTTATAAGTTATACCAAGGTTTAGAGCTATTTCGATATACGAGATGAGACTTGTCCATATAGGCCAGTAGGATAGCTTCAAACCGTACATGTGGGTGTAAGGAACCATAGGCTTGTGTTTGTTTACTCTATTTGTGATGAGAATCATATAGCCTTCCATGGTGGTTCTCCTAGTGAGGGGAATGAGCTAGTCCTTCATTCTAGTTTTCGAATGCCAAGTTTACTTTGCAGGCCAAGCAAGGAAGAAAGGATGGATCTTGACTACTTATGTGATAGGGAGTTGGTTCCAGAGAGTTATGATCAAGATGATGAGAATGTCATTAACTTTGGGGTTCAAACCAAAGGAGATGATTCACTCATGGAAATAAGTGCTCAAGAGTATCATGGGAGTTTGACTCTAGGTGCTCCATGAAGATCATTGTTCAAGCTAGATAGAAGAGTCCTTTAGGTTCTTGAATGGACGGTCTATTTGATCAAAGTGTTCAAGATTGAGTCCATTGCTACAGAATTGGATACGGTGCAAACTATCTCAATTGTTTCAAGTGTTTTTCCAATCTTTTGGAGTCAATAAAGAGAATTCTACTATTTTTAGAGTGAATTGGAGTTTTCTACAACTTGAGGGGCGCAAGACCAATATTCCACTTTAACGGCGTTCAAGACATTTTACTTCGGCATGTGTTTGTTTACTCTATTTGGGCTTTAAATAATTCATTATATACCTTGTAAGTTAAACCAAGGTTTAGAGCCATTTCGATGTACCAGATGAGACTTTTCCATATGTGCTATGAGGAGAGCTTGAAACCATAAATGTGGGTTTATGGAGCCACAGGTATGTGTTTGTTCACCACATTTGGGCTTGAAATCCTTCATCATATACCTTATGAGTTAAACCAAGGTTTAGAGCTATTCCGATGTACGAGATGAAACTTGTCCACATAGACCATGTGGATAGCTTGACGCCGTACATGTAGGTCTACGGAGCCATAGGAATGTGTTTATTTACTTCATTTGGGCTTTAAATCATTTATTATATATCATATAATTTGTACCAAGGTTTGGAGTCATTCCGATGTACGAGATGAGACTTGTCCATACACACCAGTAGGATAGTTTCAAACCGTACATATGGGTTTACGGAGCCATAGGCATATGTTTGTTCACTCCATTTGGGCTTTAAATCCTTCATTATAAAACCGTACATGTGGGTTTACGGAACCATAGGAATGTGTTTGTTCCATCCATTTGGGCTTGAAATAATTCATTATATATCTTATAAGTTATACTAAGGTATTGAGCCATTCCGAAGTACGAGATGAAACTTATCCATATGGGCTTTTTGGATAGCTTGAACCGTACATGTGGGTTTACGGAGCCGTAGGAATGTGTTTTTCAACTCCATTTGGGCTTGAAATCGTTTAGTATATATTTTATAAGTTATACCAACGTTTGGAACAATTCCAATGTACGAGATAAGACTTGTCCATATGAGCCATTAGGATAGCTTTTAACCCTACATATGGGTTTATGGAACCATAGGCATATGTTTGTTCACTCCATTTGATCTAAATAATTCATTATATATGTTATATGTTATACCAAGGTTTGGAGCCATTCCGATGTGCGAGATGAGACTTGTCCATACGGGCCATTAGGATAGCTTGAAACCGTACATGTGGGTTTATGGAGCCATAGGCATGTTTTTTTTTTCACTCTATTTGGGCTTGAAATCATTCATTATATATCTTATAAGTTTAACCAAGGTTTGGAGCCATGCGGATGTATGAGATGAGACTTGTGCTTATGCGCCATTAGGATAGGTTTAAACACTACATGTGGGTTTATGGAGCCATAGGCATATGTTTGTTCACACCATTTTGGCTTGAAATCATTGATTATATATATTATAAGTTATACCAAGGTTTGGAGCCATTCTGATGGACGAGATGAGACTTGTCCATATGGGCTATTTGGATAGCTTGAAACCGTACATGTGAGTTTACGGAGCCGTAGGCATGTGTTGTTCACTCTATTTGAGCTTGAAATCATTCATTATATATTTTATGACTTATACCAAGGTTTGGAGCCATGCCGATGTACGAGATGAGACTTGTGCATATGGGCCATTAGGATAGCTTTAAACCGTATATGTGGGTTTACGAAACCATAGGAATATGTTTGGTCACTCCATTAGGACATGAAATTATTGTTATAACAAGATTTGGAGCCATTCCGATGGACGAGATGAGACTTGTCCATATGGGCCATTAGGATATCTTGAAACCGTACGTGTGGGTTTACGGAGCCATAGACATGTGTTTGTTCACTCTATTTGGGCTTAAAATCATTCATTATACATCATACACGTTATAGCAAGGTTTAGAACTATTTCGATGTACGAGATGAGACTTGTCCATAATGGCCATTAGGATAGCTTGAAACCGTACATGTGGGTGTAAGGAGCTTTAAGCATGTGTTTGTTCATTCCATTTGGGCTTGAAATAATTCATTATATACCTTATAAGTTAAACCAAGGTTAAGAGCCATTTCGATGTACGAGATGAGACTTGTCCACATATGCCATTAGGAGATCTTGAAACCATACATGTGGGTTTATGGAGCCATAGGAATGTGTTCCTTCATTCCATTTGGGCTTGAAATCATTCATATATATCTTATATGTTTAACCAAGGTTTGGAGCCATGCGGATGTACGAGACTACACTTGTGCTTATGCGCCATTAGGATAGTTTTAAACCCTACATGTGGGTTTATGGAGCCAGAGGTATATGTTTGTTCATTCTATTTGTGCTTGAAATCATTCATTATATATCTTATAAGTTATACCAAGGTTTGGAGCCATTTTGATGGACAAGATGAGAATTGTATGGGCTATTAGGATAGCTTGAAACCTTACATGTGGGTTTACGGAGCCATAGGCATGTGTTTTTTCAATCTATTTGCACTTGAAATCATTAATTATATATCTTATAAGTTATAACAAGGTTTGGAGTCATGCCGATGTACAAGATGAAACTTGGGCATATGGGCCATTAGGATTGCTTGAAACTATACATGTGGGTTTACGGGGTTTTAGGTAGGTGTTCGTTTCCTCCATTAGGGGCTTGACATCATTCATTATATATCTTTTAATTTATACCAAGGTTTGGAGCCATTTCAATGTATGAGATGAGACTAGTCCATATAGGCCATTAGGATAGCTTGACACCGTACATGTGGGTCTACGGTGCCATAGGAATGTGTTTCTTCACTCCATTTGGGTTTGAAATCATTTCTTTTATCTTAAAAGTTATAACAAAGTTGGGATCCATCCCGATGTACGAAATGAGACTTGTCCATATGAGCCAGTAGGATAACTTTAAACCCTACATATGGGTTTACGGAGCCGTAGGCATTTGTTTGTTCACTCAATTTGGGCTTGAAATTATTCATAATATATCTTATAAGTTATACCAAAGTTTAGAGCCATTTCGAAGTACGAGATGAGAGTTATCCATGTGGGCTTTTAGGATAGCTTGAACCGTACATGTGGGTTCCTGGAGCGATAAGTATGTGTTTTAACTCCATTTGTACTTGAAATCATTCATAATATATCTTATAAGTTTAACCAAGGTTTGGAGCCCTGCGGATGAACGAGATGAGACTTGTGCTTAAGCGCCACTAGGATAGGTTTAAACCCTACACGTGGGTTTACGGAGCAATAGGCATATGTTTGTTCACTACATTTTGGCTTGAAATCATTCATTATGTATATTATAAGTTATACCAAGGTTTGGAGCCATTCCGATGGACGAGATGAGACTTGTCCATATGGGCTATTCGTATAGCTTGAAACCGTACTGTGAGTTTACGGAGCCATAGGCATGTGTTTGTTCACTCTATTTGGGCTTGAAATCATTCATTATATATCTTATAACTTATACCAAGGTTTGGAGCCATGCCAATGTACGAGATGAGACTTGTGCATATGAGCCATTAGGATATGTTTAAACCTACATGTGGGTTTACGGAACCATAGGAATCTGTTTGTTCACTCCATTTGGACATGAAATTATTGTTATAACAAGGTTTGGAGCCATTCTGATGGACAAGATGAGACGTTTCCAGATGGGCCATTAGGATATCTTGAAACCGTGCGTGTGGGTTTACGGAGGTATAGGCATGTGTTTGTTCACTCTATTTGGGCTTAAAATCATTCATTATACATCATTTAAGTTATACCAAGGTTTAGAGCTATTTCGATGTACGAGATGAGACTTGTGCATATAGACCATTAGGATATCTTGAAACCGTACATGTGGGTGTAAGGAGATTTAAGCATGTTTTTGTTCATTCCATTTGGGCTTGAAATAATTCATTATATACCTTATAAGTTAAACCAATGTTAAGAGCCATTTCGATGTACGAGATGAGACTTGTCCATATATGCCATTTGGAGAGCTTGAAACTGTACATGTGGGTTTACGGAGCCATAGGAATGTGTTTCTATACTCCATTTGGTCTTTAAATCATTTATTCTATATCATACAAGTTATACCTAGGTTTGGAGTCATTTTCGATTGACGAGATGAGACTTGTCTATAAGGGCCATTAGGATAGCTTGAAACCGTACATGTGGGTTTATGGAGCCATAGGCATGGGTTTGTTCGCTCTATTTGGGCTTGAAATCATTCATTATATATCTTATTATTTATACTAAGGTTTTTAGCCATTCCGAAGTATGAGATGAGACTTATCCATGTGGGCTTTTAAGATAATTTGAATCATACATGGGGGGTTTACGGAGCCATAGGAATGTGTTTCTTCACGGCATTTGGGCTTGAAATCGTTTATTATATATCTTATAAGTTATACCAAGGTTTAGAGCCATTCCGACAGACAAGATGAGACTTATCCATATGAGCCATTAGGATAGCTTTAAACCCTACATGTGGGTTTAAGGAACCATAGGCATATGTTTGTTCACTCCATTTGAGTTTGAAATAATTCATTATATTTGTTATAAGTTATACCAAGGTTTGGAGCCATTCCGATGGACGAGATGAGACTTGTCCATATGGGCCATTAGGATAGCTTTAAACCATACATGTGGGTTTACGGAGCCATAGGCATGTCTTTGTTCACTCTATTTGGGCTTGAAATCATTCATTATATATCTTACAAGTTATACTAAGGTTTTGAGCCATTCCGATGTACGATATTAGACTTATCAGTGTCGGCTATCAAGATAGCTTGAACCGTACAAGTAGTTTTACGGAGCCATAGGCATGAGTTTGTTCAGTCCATTTGGGCTTGAAATCATTCATTATATATCTTATAATTTATACTAAGGATTGGAGCTATTCGGATTGATGAGAATCATATAGCCTTCCATGGTGGTTCTCCTAGTGAGGGGAATGAGCTAGTCCTTCATTCTAGTTTTGGGATGCCAAGTTTATTTTGCAGGCCAATTAAGGAAGAAAGGATAGATATTGACTACCTATGTGATATGGAGTTGATTCAAGAGAGCTATAACAAGATGATGAGAATGTCATTAACTTTGGGGTTCAAACCAAAGGAGATAATTCACTCATGGAAATAAGTGCTCAAGAGTATCAAGGGAGTTTGACTCTAATATTTGCGTGTATCAATGCCAACTCTAGCTCTTGATAGTACTCATCATGAGTATTTTCATTTCATCCCATGTGGATACGAGATCCTCATCATAGAGCTTCCTACCCTTGACAACTTGGTCCCACCATTCTAAAGCATAGTTATTGAATTGGTATACGGCCATTCTAATCTTCTTAGAATCATCATAATCCTGCAATGAAAAAGCACGCTCTACCTTTTTTTTCCCAAGTAAGATAACCAAGTTTATAAGGATCATTCCTATTGACAACACGATGAGCTCTATTACGATTTTCATTACCTTCATTACCTTGAGCGTGACCATTGCGAACCTCTAGTTCTAGATTATCTGCAAGATATGAAATAGCAACATTAGTACACGATCCTGGATCTATAATAGTTAAACATACCTTGTCCATAACTCGACACTTAGTATGGAAAATATTATTCCATTGTTCATCATCTTCAGCTACTTGAGTTTGTAATGCTCGAAGGTTGAAAAACACTTGTCCAGCCTCAGCATCAATCTCTACAACTTCTTTCTCAACTTCTTCAACAAGTCTTGGTATCTTGTTATCTTCTTCATCTGTTTCACTTTCGAAACTTCCATCCTCTTTAAGGATCATAGTCTTTAAAGTTGGACAATCAGAAGCTATATGTCCTCGTCCCTGGCATTTGAAACAAGTAACATCTCTAGTTCTGACTTTGTTAGTTAATCTAGATGAAATAGAATTCTTAACATTAGAAGATGGTTTATGAATATTAGAAAAAGTATTAGAAGCATTAGAACTACTTCCCTTTATAAACTTTGAAGAATTACCATACATCTTTGAATCATCTTTCTTCCATGGTGTAGAAGACTTATGTGAATTTGACTTCTTCTTTGCCAATTGTCTCTCCACAATCCTAGCCTTGTGTAACATCTCAGTTGGATCTAGGTAGTGTGAAAGCTCTACAACATCGGCAATGTTTTTGTCAAGTCCTCGGAGAAACCTTGCCTTCATAGCTTCAGGCTCCTTTTTAATATTTGCGCGTATCAATGCCAACTCTAGCTCTTGATAGTACTCATCAACAGACTTGGTCCCCTGTGAAAGACTTTGAATTTGTTTACACAAATCTCGATAATAATAAGAGGGAGCAAACCTTTTGCACATGAGTCCCTTCACTTCATCCCATGTGGATAGGGGATCCTCATCATAGAACTTCCTATCCTTGACAAATTGGTCCCACCATTCTGAAGCATAGTTATTGAATTGGTAAACGGCCATTCTAATCTTCTTAGAATCATCATAATCCTGCAATGAAAAAGCAAGCTCTACCTTCTTTTCCCATGTAAGATAGGCTTCAGGGTCATTAGTACCACTAAATTCAGGAATTTTAACTATGAAATTACCAAGTTCATAAGGATCATTCCTATTGACAACACGATGAGCTCTATTACGATTTTCATTACCTTCATTACCTTGAGCACGACCATTGCAAACCTCTAGTTCTAGATCTTGTATTCTACTACATAATTGAGTAGTAACATGATACAATCTAACAAGAGTTTCTCGCATAGCATCTTGAGAGCGGTCGTCTCTTTGCTCATTTTCATCTCCAAATGACATCCTTTAAGATCAAAGAACAAACAAGTATATAGGATGTTAGTAGAAAACGTTCCTACCTCACTTCCCCTAACCAAAGATCTTTTACTTTTCCCCCCTTTTGGTAGTATCACACACAACTCACCTTTTGAATGCTCTCTTTGGGATTTATTTGGCTTTTTCCCGAATATCAAAGTGGAATAGAAAGAAAAACACTCAAGCCTTTTACCACTCAAAGACCTTCGGCAAAGTTCCGGATCGGCTTCAATGTTCAAGTAATAGCAATATGCACCACAACAATTAATTAAACAATCCACTCGAATAAAACACTCAAAAGCAGACAAAATCAATTAGCACGTAGAGTAAATTTAGGGAAATTCCAGAAAAGAATGAGGGAGAACACGAATCTCATTCGAGTGTTTGGAAAAAAAATAGGGATCTTGCTTTAGAACTATAAGCAAACTCAGATTATATCTTAGACTCCAACTAAAACTCAAACTCTAATAGGATAAGGACAAGATTTTATCCTCTTTTTAAGATAAGATAAGGATAAGATTTGAAGAGAATCTTATCTTTTACAAGATGAGATAAGGATAAGATTTTATCTTTTACAAGATAAGATAAGGATAAGATTTGAAGAGAATCTTATCTTTTGAGAGAATATAGGCAATTAAGTAGCAAAGATAAACTCCCAATCAAACACAACTTTATTTAACCTTCTTAGATAGAGATAGACTTTGAATATACCTCTTCAAGAAGATTCTTTCCAACTTCACTTCCAACTCTTTGAAATCGCATAATACAAGGCAACCTTTAATGTACCTTATCAAAGAAGACTCCTTTTCTATGCCATCTTGATTTTTCTTTTTGCACGGCTATTCCCCTTTTTTTTTTTGTAATATAGGGGCGGCTGAGAAGAACCCTAGACTCAAACATGATAGCAATCTCGTAGATGAAGCAAATTTCGTTAATGCAACCATCAAACAAGAAAGTACGAAGATAATTTGTCTATCCCATGAAACTCAAAAGAGTGCAGAAAATTCACAGTAAGACGATCGTTTATCTAAGGATTTCTATCTCTTAACTCAAACCAAGTAAAGAACACATAATCTATGAAAGATTCGAATTAAACAACAACCCACACTAAGAATAGTAAGGGCACCATTCAATATACTTGATCAGTCATCATTCAAGAGACTCAAGAAAGGTAGGAGCAAACAATGCTCTCTCCATAACCAACAAAGATATGCAACACATACACTATCTCAAAATGCTTATGCCTAAGCACAACTCATCCAACAAAAGTAGTACAAACCCCACAAAGGAACTCATTAACACACACATTATGAATTCGAAAACCATAGCCAAAAGAAAGGCTCAACTCTCGAACTACTAGAAGTAGTATGAAAATGAGAAGTTTAGTTTTAAAACAATTCTATCAAGAAGCATACTTGAAAAAGAACGGTTTCTGCAAGATCAAAAGATCCAAGACAAGATGAAAACTCTCTTGGTTAAATCATACTTGACACGAAAAATGGACACACCATTTAACAAAAATTCCTCA
Source organism: Oldenlandia corymbosa var. corymbosa (assembly GCA_949775105.1). Lineage (NCBI taxonomy): Eukaryota > Viridiplantae > Streptophyta > Magnoliopsida > Gentianales > Rubiaceae > Oldenlandia > Oldenlandia corymbosa. Next base: position 9,105,534 of record OX459123.1, read on the forward strand.
CAGGAAAAACTCTCATTAGAGAAGACTCAAAATGACCACTCAAGGGTGCTTTAACTTTCGGCCATACCCCCCTTATTTATAGGCTAGCAATTTCGGCCAAAGCACCAAAAAGAAGACCAACTAGGAATCTCTAATCTTATCTCACGCAGGAGTAGAAGTAGAAGATTATTTGATCTCTTTGACTCTATCTAAAATCTAGGTAACCTTATCTAAATGACTTATCCTCAAATAGGATAATACTTAGAAGGAATCTAAGACTCCTAATCAAAACACTCTAGTTTAATTCAGTCCACATGACTTATTTAACTAGATAAAATTCGAAATAACTCCTAGACAAGATAATACTCTAATTCTCGAAATTCAGCTCCAAATATTGAAGTAAAATGTCTTGAACGCCCTTCCAAAAGCAGAATATTGGTCTTGCGCCCCTCAAGTTGTAGATAACTCCGATTTACTCCAAAACTTGTAGAATTCTCTTTATTGACTCCAAAAGATTGAAAAAACACTTGAAACAATTGAAATAGTTTGCAACCTATCCGATTGTGTAGCAATGGACTCAATCTTGAACATTTTGATCAAATAGGCCGTCCATTCAAGAACCTAAATGACTCTTCTGTCTAGCTTGATCAATGATCTTCATGGAGCACCTAGAGTCAAACTCCCTTGATACTCTTGAGCACTTATTTCCATGAGTGAATCATCTTCTTCAGTTTGAACCTCAAAGTCAAGATCCATCCTTTCTTCCTTGATTGGCCTGCAAAGTAAAGTTGGCATTCCAAAACTAGAATGAATGACTAGCTCATTCCCCTCACTAAGAGAATCACCATGAAAGACTTTATGATTCTCATCATCCCCTCCTTCCTTAAGAGGATTCATCCTCGAATCATCAACCTCTAAACCTGCACAAGGAACAAACGAGATATAAGGGTTAGTAAAATCCTCAACCTCGCCACACTCTAATTTTCTCTCATTGCGTGCATCTTTTTCTGTTTCCACGCTATTTTCATGGTTTTCTCTCGCCTCAAGTCTTACCTCAGAGTGACCCTTCTTACTTTCTTGCGTCACTCTCTCGACTTTTTCTCTCCCTTGTGTATAGGTTATCTTACGTCTTTTCTCTCGCACAGACTCAGCTTCTTCATAAGCCAAAGGCTTAAGAATATATTTTCTGTCCTCTTTAGTAAAGACAAAGATATTCTTCGAGCAATGGTGCACAACAACTACATCTGATTGCCAAGGCCTACCTAGCAAAATATCACAAAGAGACATAGGAATTACATCAAAGTAAATTCATCCCTATACTCACCAACTTGAAAAGATAACATGGCCTTCCTAGTGACATCCACAACCATCTCTTAACTCAACCATTGAAGCTTGTATGGTCTAGTATGTGGATCCATCTTGATTCCGTTTGCTATGCAAAATTCCTCACTTATACAATCAGTACTCGATCCACCATCGATTACAGAATCAACTTCATTGGACCACCCAACCGAACACTTATTATGGAAGATACATGTCCGTTGATCACCATCTTCAGCACTAAACACCAACCTTGATCCTCAATTGGACCATTCCAATCAGAAGAAGTATCATGCTCTCTCTCCACTTCTAAGGCAGCGTAGTATGCCTCATAGAGCCTTGATTACCTCCTTATCTTTGGCTCTAGCTTGTATAACAACACCCTTTATTGCTGTTTGACAACAACCAGCAATTTCAGAACTCATTGTTAATCAACAAAGTTGAAAAACCACCAAAAAGAAGTGATTGTGCTTTTGGTACTACAGAAAGAACTCCTTGAACCCTAGAACCACTGTAGGTTCGGCCAAAACCCCCCCCAAGAACCAAAGGAAGGTTCGAATAAAGCTCTCCCCAAACACAAAAACTCTCTTGTGCTTTTAAGAACACTAACTCTCAAAAATTCAGAATAAAGAGAAGAGTGCTACTCTTGTGTATACCCTTGTGATCTCGGCAGCAAGAAGAAGAAGAAGAATGGAGTAGAGTGGTGTGAGAATTTTCGAAAAATAGCACCCCTATTTATAGGCAATGCAAGTCTTTTTGTGCAAGAAAACTCCTACAAGATAGGACCTAAATTTTCTCAAAAATATTCCCTCCTTAATTGATAAAGTTTCAGTCGACAAGATGGAATAAAAAGGAAGAAATTCGGCCAACATATATATATATAAAATGATAGAGTCCTAAGACTTAGGATCATAATCCCTTTTGGACACAACTTATAAACTATGTCATAAACAATGAAAGATTCATCCCTACTAATTAGAGACGAAAATTCCGACCCCTAATACGAATAGGACTCAAAAACTCGGCCAACACACAAGCACAATTGTATAAAAGACTCAAAAATTTTATATTAAGATAACACTTCCTTATCTCAATAGTTTTCGAAAATAGACTCACTTTAAAACTCTAATTCTAATCTCACTGAAATTATAATTTAACTCATGCAAAAATTAGTATTTGAATCCAAGTAGGACTCAAATAAAACACACAATAAAATTGTATTACCATTAGAAACAAAGGCTAAAAAATTCGGCCAATGTGAACACTAAAATCCAAGAACGAATAGGTCTCAAATCATAACACAATTTGGACTCAATGACCTTAATTTTAGGGATAAAATTTTCGGCCATGTGAACACACAAATACAAGACCGAATAGGTCTCAAAGTGTAATACAAAAAGACAACCAAAATTCAAGTTCAAATAGGACTAGGAAACCCTAATTTTTAGCTCAAAAATTCGGCTATACTATGACTCTAAAATTCAAAACGAACTAGGCTTAGTACTCCACATAAAACACACGCACACACATGCATTATTTCAGCAAAAATTCGACATTTAACTTTTACCACATAGTTAAAATTTGAAAAATTACTTTTGACTTGCTTTAAAAAGGAAACTTGGAAATTACCACTTTCCAAAATGTCCAACAACTTTTAGAATACTTTCTAAAAACCACTTTCCAAATTGTATATGGAATTAACAAAAATCACTTTTTACCAAAACAATCTATGGCAAATAAAGTAACAAGAACACCATAAGTATAATGAAGTTGGAATTTAAAGTTCCTCATTCAACTATGACGTTTGCTTCATAATACTCAATTTAACACAAAACATTCATAAAACCCAATGACTCAACAAGGCCATCTTCATAAGTGACCATTTGAAAATCAAATTTTTCAAAGACCAAATATGTAAACTTCAAGAACATATCTCAAAGCCTATAAAATTTCTTGTTATATATAATAAAATCTTTAGTAAAACTTCACTCAATTCTCGATTAAACTCTCGAAAATTAAGGTTTTAAACACAAGTCAAAGACTTCAACCCTTATAGTTGGCACAATTTAACTTCAAAGACCTTTAAACATTTGATACCAAAATTGATATCACTAAAATTCATTCTTCATCAAATGATAAAGAAAGTTTTGAAACTCAAGTTAAGAATCATGGAAAGTCCAATTATAGGAAGATCCACTAATTCAACTCATTCTCAAAGTAGAAACTCGAGAAAACCAAAAACCGACATTTGTTACTTTTGAAAAGTCTTTTGACACTAAGATTTAAGCAAGAACAAAATAATAAAAAAGGATTGGAACTCTATGAAATTCTCATTGATTGAAAATCCATAAATTCCATTTTACTCATTAGATTCAAATGAGAACCAACAAGAAGGAAGGCTTTTTCATTTATACTTTACATAGAAAGTACAAAATCACTAAGCTTCACCTTTCAAAGAATAGATCCAAGACATTTACCACAAGATAAACTCTTAAACCCTCCTCGTGTAAAGACATCTCTTTAGAAAGAAAAGACTATCTCGAGCAAGAAGCTTTTCTTTGGCATCAATTCTCTCCTTAAAGATTCAACACATAAGATCCACTAACTTGCTCATAGGAGAAACAGTTCTCTACTTGCAAATCAAGGATAAATTTCAAGATGTAGCGCCCACTTTGACTAGATACCAATGCACCATCACCAAGCTCTCGCATAGACCTCAAAATAACACCACAAGATCAAACAAATGTGTAAGAAGTCTCGCACAACCACACAAAAGACAAGATCAATTTTGAAAATATAGTTTTCACAAGAATTTGATTTATTTTTTTCAAAATTCATTCTGCAACAAGAACGAACCTTGAAACAAATAAAGATAGTACTACTCGTTAGTAGCACAAAGCTTGATTACCACACCATGAAACGGATTCCGTGGTACCTCAAGATATTCTCAAAACCAAGAACTCTGAAGTCCTCAATCAAAAAGAAATCTCTCGAAAATCAAACTGATACTAGAAATCTCTTGAAAATTAAACTCGAAAATCAACTAAGAATAGTAAGGACACCATTTAATATACTCGATCGGTCATCATTCAAGAGACTACTAATCAATAGTATTTCTTCATAATTGAGCATTGCTTGCTCCTACCTTTCTTGAGTCTCTTGAATGATAACTGATCGAGTATATTGAATGGTGTCCTTACTATTCTTAGTGTGGGTTGTTGTTTAATTCGAATCTTTCATGGCTTATATGTTCTTTGCTTGGTTTGAGTTAAGAGATAGAAATCCTTAGATAAACGATCGTTTTACTGTAAATTTTCCACACTCTTTTGAGTTTCACGGGATAGACAAATTATCTTCGTACTTTCTTGTTTGATGGTTTCATTAACGAAATTTGTTTCATCTACGAGATTGCTATCACTTATCCTTATCTTGAAAAGAATCTTTCGGACTTGACATTCTCTTGGGCTAAACCATTTGATATAAGATTATTAAGTGCACTCTTCATCCTTTTACTTCTAGCTCGAGTCATTGGGCCTCCAATGTTGGATAATGGATCTTGAACCACTCCTTGAGCTTGGACAGTACTTGGAACCCGAACACCTTGATCATCTTGGACTTGATTACCATGGATGTTCACATCATTCCCTCCTTCCTCGAAAGGATTCGACCTCGAATCCAATGCTTGTACAGCTTCAGCATCTGAGAAATCAAATGGAGATAAATCAGAAACATTAAAAGTCGCGCTAACATTATACTCACCAGGAAGGTCAAGTTGATAAGCATTGTTGTTCAAACGCTTGACAACTTGGAAAGGACCAGCTCCACGAGGATCTAACTTCAATTTAACCTTTGTATGAAATCGAATCTTCCTTAAATGAACCCAAACCCAATCACCAGGTTCGAATATCATTTCCTTACGCCCCTTGTTGGCAATTTGCTCAACATGCTCATTTCTCTTCATAATATTCATGTGTACTTTCTCATGAAGAGAACGTACATACTCAGTTTTCTTGGCTCCATCTGCATTAAGATACTCAGAAACAGGCAATGGAGACAAGTCTAAAGGGGTTAAGGGCTTAAATCCATAAACAATTTCAAATGGAGAATATTGGGTAGTAGAATGCACAATACGATTATATGCAAATTCAGAAATAGGCAAACAAGCTTCCTAATTCTTACGATTCTTTTGGATCAAAACATGAAGCAAAGAACCAAGAGTCCGATTAACCAACTCCGTCTGGCCATCCGTTTGAGGATGAGCAGTTGTTGAAAACAACAGTTTTGTACCTAGTTTTCCCAACAAAGTTTTCCAAAGTAGCTCAAAAATATAACATCTCTGTCAGACACAATAGTTCTAGGTAAAACATGCAATCTAACAATTTCACGCATAAATAAATCAACTACATGCTTGGCATCATCAGATTAATGACAAGGAACAAAATGTGTCATCTTAGAAAACCTATCAACTACCACAAAAACTGAATCACACCCTTTTTGAGATTTAGGTAATCCCAAAACAAAGTCCATTGAAATATCAGTCCAAGGGTGGGTAGGTACAGGTAAAGGCGTATATAACTCATGTGGTTGTAACTTAGACTTTGCTTGTTTGCACTCAATACAAGTAGAACAAACTTTTTCTACGTCACGTTTCATATTAGGCCAATAAAAATGCTCACATAAAATATCATAAGTTTTCAAAATACCAAAATGACCTATAAGACCACCGCTATGAGATTCATGCACTAATAGTTCGCGCAAAGAACAAGCAGACACACATAATTTATTATCTTTGAACAAGAAACCCTCATGCCTATAAAACATGTTAAATGCGCCACTTTCACATGCTTCAAAAATGGATGAAAAATCAGAATCAGTAGCATACAAATCTTTGATGTATTCAATCCCTAATAACTTAGAATCAAGCACATAAGATTTACAAGACAATGCATCAGTTACCACATTCTCTTTTCTCTTCTTGTACTTAATGACATAAGGAAAAGATTCAAGAAATGCACTCCATTTAGCATGTCTTTTATTCAGTTTGTTTTGTCCATTCAAATATTTCAAAGACTCGTGATCACTATGGATAACAAACTCTTTTGGCATTAAATAGTGTTGTCAATTTTCTAAAGCCCTAATTACAGCATACAATTCTTTATCATAAGTAGGATAATTCAATGTTGCTCCACTTAATTTTTCCAAAAAGTACGCAACAGGTTTACCACTTTGCATTAACACAACACCAATTCCAACCCCAGATGCATCACACTCAATTTCAAAAGTAAGATCAAAATTAGGTAATGCAAGAACAGGAGCACAAGTTAAATCATTCATTAAAGTGTTAAATGCAAGTTCTTGTTCTTCACCCCATTCAAACCTAACATTCTTCTTTACTAAGTGATTTAAGGGTGCAGCCTTAGTAGAGAAATCCTTCACAAACCTACGATAAAAACTAGCTAAACCATGGAAGGAACGAATGTCAGAGACAGACTTATGTGCAGGCCATTTTCGAATTGCCTTAACCTCAGCCTCGTCAACTTTAACACCATCCTTACTAACAACAAAACCAAGAAAAATAACTTCTGGTGCACAGAAAGTACACTTAGCAAGTTTAGCATAAAGTTTATTTTCACGTAAAGAAGAGAGCACACTCGAAAGATGTTTAGCATGCGAAACTTCATCTCTACTATACACTAAAATATCATCAAAATAAACCACAACAAATTTACCTATATAAGGTCTAAGCACATGGTTCATAAGACGCATAAAAGTAGAAGGAGCGTTAGTCAAACCAAAAGGCATAACCATCCACTCATATAAACCAGATTTAGTTTTAAAAGCGGCTTTCCATTCATCACCTTCTTTCATGCGAATTTGATGATAGCCACTAGCAAGATCTATTTTAGAAAATATACAAGAGCCAAATAGTCTTCTAACATGTTATCTAGCCTAGGTATGGGATGTCTATATTTAATGGCAATTTTATTCACAACACGACAATCCACACACATACACCATGTTCCATCTTTCTTAGAAACTAAAATGAGAGGCACTGCAAGGTTAAAGATTCACGAACCATACCTTTGTCAAGGAGTTCCTCGACTTGACGTTGTAGTTCCTTAGTCTCCTCGGGGTTCGCCTTGTATGCAGGACAATTAGGAATTACTAATCCTGGGATAAAATCAATTTGATGCTCAATTCCCCTCAATGGTGGAAGTCCCTTTGGCAATTCTCCTAGAAAAACATCCTCATAATCCTGCAAAACAGATTTTACAACACTAGGAATATTTTCAATGGGTTTAGTGTTAGTTAAACATAAATCCATGTAAACAATTAAAACAAGTGGAGTGCGAGTATTTAGAGCCCTCCCAAGGTCTCCCATAGAAGCATAAAAGCTGTCATTTCTCTCCCCAGCTTTTGGCTTTTCTCTCAAACTCTCACTCACTTTTGATTCTCTCACATTCCCCAAATTCTCTTTTGACTCTTTCGACTCACTTTCTTGTCTTTCTCTCTTCTGTTTGCATTTTTTTCCTAAGGTTCCATGATATCCATAGGAGATAAAGGACACAATACAGTAGACAAACCCTTATGCACAAAAGAATACTGATTTGTTTTTCCATCTTTGTTAGCACCTTGATCAAACTCCCATGGACGTCCCAACAGTATATGACATATTTGCAATGGAATCACATCACAAAGAACTTCATCCTGGAACGCTCTAAAACATAAGAGTAAGCGAGCTTACGATCGTACCTTAATTTCTCCACGATCATCTAACCATTGCGACTTGTAAGGCTGAGGATGCTTGAACATAGGAAGGTTCAATTTCTTGACAAGTTCCATTCTCACACAGTTTGTGCAACTTCCTCCATCCACAATTACAAGACACATCTTATTATTCACCTTACACCTTGTATGGAAAATATTGGTGCGTTGCTCGAGATTCTTATCTTGAGCTAGCTGGATACTAAGAGCATGAGCTAGTACCATAGCTCGAGATACGTCTTCCTCATAGACAACCTCATCTTCACTCTCAGAAGCTCCCTTAGCATTCATTTGACTAGTTGTAGCTTGCTCGGTTGTTTCTAAAATTATATTAGATTGATCGTGCACATCTTCTTCTTCACTTTCATAGTACCAATCATCTCGAAGTACCATTACCTTCTTATTGGGACAATCAGATGCATAATGTCCTCTTCCTTTACACTTGAGGCATTGTACATTGGCAGATGAACCCGGTTTAACACTAGGTGTCTTCTCCAATGGTTTGGTAACCTCGGCCGGTTTAAGCAACTGTTTACGTTGACTAGAACTTAGAGCCGTCTGCTTCTTAGGAGTATTCTCCCACCGATTTGATCCAAAGGATGATGTACACTAAGATGTCTTTGCTTTGCTTGCGACTGAAGATTCCTTCATTTGCCTCTCAATAGTGTCGGCCTTATCCACCAAATCATCTATGTCATGATAAGACTGTAACTCCACTCTATGTCGAATGGAAAGGTTCAAACCATGTAGAAACCTTGTTATACTTTGTTCCTCATCTTCTTCCAATTGACATTTAAGCTTCAAAGTATTCATGTCTTGGTAGTATTCCATTACCGAACTACTTCCTCGTTTAAGATCTTGCAACTCACCTTGAAACTTCCTTTGAAAGGATGCTGGGACAAAAGCCTTTCGCATTATACGTGAAAGCTCTCCCCAAGTGGTGATTGCGGGATCATTGTCTCTTCTTCTCAGACGTTGTGCCTCATTCCACCATGTAGAAGCATATCCATGAAATTCTAACACAGCTAAATTTAGCTTCTTTCTCTCAGAATAATTGTTGAGGTTAAAGATCCGGTTGATATGATCTTCCCAATCAATATACGCATCAGGATCTGGCTTGCCATGAAATTCTAGAATCTTTTGCTTGATAGTGTTCATGTTATTATCAAATCTAGGCTGCCTTTTGTCGATCATGCCTAAATTCTTCTTCATGCTCAACACCATCATCATCATTTTGTTCCCTTGGAATTTCTACTCGCTCTCCTTGACCTTCTTCTTCTCGGTCACCATCTTGTCCTTCATTACCACGTCCACCACCTTGACCACGCCCGGCATTGCCACGTCCGCCATGGATGTTCCTACGTGCAACAAGGTTAGGTCCAGGATTTACCAATGGATCCCTAACTTGGACAAGTTGGTTTATTTGACGAGCAGTTTCTTCTTGTTGGCGAGTGGTCTCTTCTTGTCGTCATTGTTGTTGTGCCATTACCATCGTCATAAGTTGTAATTGATTGGTTAATGCCGCAATCTTATCTTTAAAATCTTGCACAGTATCATTCAACATTCCATGTTGAGGAGGAGGTAGAGCTTTGTCTCCCATGTTTCCTGAAACACAACTCAACACGCACAAGAACAAGAAAAAGAATATCGAAGAACTCACTTCCTGGTTACCCCTCCCAACTATTCTATTCACTTCTCAAGATCTCTCAAGAAGGTTTAGAATTTCGTAAGGGATGGATTCACTCTTTTCTTACCACTATCTTTGTCTTTTAATTCTTTAGTGCAATGAAGAATAGTGCTACAAGAAGTACTTTATTGAAACAAACAAAGAGGATCAATAAGTAAGGTTCTGAAAATAATTGTAACAAGATCTAAGGAAGAACACGAATATAGGTCAAGTAGTTACAATTATGAAAACTTAGATCTCACAAAAAGGCTAAGAGAACTTGGAGCAAATTCTGAAAAATAAAAGCTTCGACTTAGGGTTATGGATAAAACCCTAATTTTGGCTACTTCACAAATAAGGGCCTATATTTGCAAAAACCCTAGCCACCAAAGATCCAAATATTTTTGAAAAAGATATGTGCAAATAATAGTAGTTGCACTTCAAGTCAAACTCAAATACCAATCTCCTTCTATGACGTCTTTCTTTTTATTTTTGCACGGCCTTTTTTTTGGACTCAAAACGTGGATTAAGATACCCTAGATCCGAAAATTAAGGAGAAGAAAAAGGTTTTTTTTTTTTGTACTAATAATGGATCTAACTATAACAACTTCAATCAACTGAAACAAGAATACAATCGAAGCAAAATAGTGAGATCTATAACAAAAGACTCAATAGTTTCAAAGAACAATTAGAGATCTAACCAAAGATGAGCTTTAGTAGATCAAACAAATGCAAGTCTTCAAGAACAAAAAGCTCTTAGGTCAATTGATACGAAGTATCAATTTTGCATTTGACTCTACTTGCAAGTTTTCAAAAACCAAAAGGTCTGGTGCCAATTGATACAAAATATCAATTTGCACTTGAGTCTACTTGCAAGTTTTCAAAAACCAAGGCTTTGAGGCCAATTGATACGAATCTTGAGGCAAAGGTGGCAGATTTACCTCGACGCGGAAGCTATAAATTTCCCAGGACTTGAAAACTTGCAAATCCAATATTATGGACTCCAAACTCACGAAAATAAAAGGAAAGAAGAGATGAAAACCACAAAAATTTGCACCAAAAAGGGATGGAAAGGTTTAGAAAATGTCGAAAGTGTTTAAGGTTAGCAACCCAATCGGTCACCTCTCTAACAACCCTATCCCTTCGATTTATGGATAGAACAGCTAGCGAAAAGGCTCCAATGAACAACTAACAAAGCTCCACAAGTAGAAAAAAACATATTCTACTCGCATGCATCAACAAAGCACAAGCTTGTATGCAATGCACTAATCTTCGGAAAGAATAGAAAAAGAACAAAGAGTTTCCTCTCGTCTCATATTGAAATATTAAATTCATCAAAGGTACATTTAAAATGCTGGCCAAGCACCCCTATTTATAGTAGAGGGGGGCCGAAATTCTCCTATGAAGTTGGAGAAGACTTTGCTCTCTAACTCATTCCTACTTGATAGCAATCTCGTAGATGAAACAAATTTCGTTAATGCAACCATCAAACAAGAAAGTACGAAAATAATTTGTCTATCCCGTGAAACTCAAAAGAGTGCAGAAAATTCACAGTAATACGATCGTTAATCTAAGTAATTTCTATCTCTTAACTTAAACCAAGCAAAGAACACATTATCCATGAAAGATTTGAATTAAACAACAACCCACACTAAGAATAGCAAGGACACCATTCAATATACTCGATCAGTCATCATGCAAGAGACTCAAGAAAGGTAGGAGCAAACAATGCTCAACTATGAAGGAATACTATTGATTAGTAATCTCCATAACCAACAAAGATATGTAACACATACACTATCTCAAAATGCTTATGCCTAAGCACAACTCATCCAACAAAAGTAGTACAAACCCCACAAAGGAACTCATTAACACACATATTATGAATTCGAAACCAATAGCCAAAAGAAAGGCTCAACTCTCGAACTACTAGAAGTAGTATGAAAATGAGAAGTTTAGTTTTAAAACAATTCTATCAAGAAGCATACTTGAAAAAGAACGGTTTCTGCAAGATCAAAAGATCCAAGACAAGATGAAAACTCTCTTGGTTAAATCATACTTGACACGAAAAATGGACACACCATTTAACAAAAATTCCTCACAGGAAAAACTCTCATTAGAGAAGACTCAAAATGACCACTCAAGGGTGCTTTAACTTTCGGCCATACCCCCCCTATTTATAGAGTAGCAATTTCGGCCAAAGCACCAAAAAGAAGACCAACTAGGAATCTCTAATCTTATCTCACGCAAGAGTAGAAGTAGAAGATTATTTGATCTCTTTGACTCTATCTAAAATCTAGGTAACCTTATCTAAATGACTTATCCTCAAATAGGATAATACTTAGAAGGAATCTAAGACTCCTAATCAAAACACTCTAATTTAATTCAGTCCACATGACTTATTTAACTAGATAAAATTCGAAATAACTCCTAGACAAGATAATACTCTAAATCCGAAAATTAGCTCCAAATTATTGAAGTAAAATGTCTTATCCTCAAATAGGATAATACTTAGAAGGAATCTAAGAATCCTAATCAAAACACTCTAGCTTTATTCAGCCCACATGGCTTATCTAACTAGATAAAATTTCGAAAATAACTCCGAGACTTAGACAACCTCTAAATCCGAAAATAAGCTCCAAATTATTGAAGTAAAATGTCTTGAACGCCCTTCCAAAAGTGGAATATTGGTCTTCTGCCCCTTAAGTTGTAGAAAACTCCAATTTACTCCAAAACTTGTAGAATTCTCTTTATTGACTCCAAAAGATTGGAAAAACACTTGGAACAATTTAGATAGTTTGCAACCTATCCAATTGTGTAGCAATGGACTCAATCTTGAACACTTTGATCAAATAGGCCGTCCATTCAAGAACCTAAATGGCTCTTCTCACTAGCTTGATCAATGATCTTCATGGAGCACCTAGAGTCAAACTCTCTTGATACTCTTGAGCACTTATTTCCATGAGGTCATCATCTCCTTTGGTTTGAACCCCGAAGTTAATGACATTCTCATCATCTTGATCATAGCTCTCTTGAACCAACTCCCTATCACATAGGTAGTCAAGATCCATCCTTTCTTTCTTGATTGGCCTGCAAAGTAAGCTTGGCATTCCAAAACTAGAATGAAGGACTAGCTCATTCCCCTCACTGGGAGAATCACCATGGAAGGCTACATGATTCTCATCATCCCCTCCTTCTTTAAGAGGATTCCTCCTCGAATCATCAACCTCTATACCTGCACAAGGAACAAACGAGATATAAGGGTTAGTAAAATCCTCACCCTCACCACACTCTGATTTTCTCTCATTGCGTGCATTTTTTTCTGTTTCCACGCTGTTTTCATGGTCTTTTCTCGCCTCAAATCTTACCTCAGCGTGACCCTTTTTACTTTCTTGTGTCACTCTCTCGACTTTTTCTCTCCCTTGTGTATAGGTTATCTTGCGTCTTTTCTCTCGCACAAATTCAGCTTCTTCATAAGCCAAAGGCTTAAGAATATATTTTCTGTCCCCTTTAGTAAAGACAAAGATATTCTTCGAGCAATGGTGCACAGCATCTACATCTGATTGCCAAGGCCTACCTAGCAAAATATCACAAAGAGACATAGGAATTACATCAATGTAAATTTCATCCCTATACTCACCAACTTGAAAAGATACCATGGCCTTCTTAGTGACATCCACCACCATCTCTTCACTCAACCATTGAAGCTCTTATGGTCTAGTATGCGGATCCATCTTAATTCCGTTTGCTATGCAAAATTCCTCACTTATACAATTAGTACTCGACCCACCGTCGATTACCAAATGACCTTTATTGGACCACCCAACCGAACAATTAGTACGGAAGATACATGTCCGTTGATCACCATCTTCAGCGCCAAACACCAGCCCTTGATCCTCAATTGGACCATTCCAACCACAAGAAGTATCATGCTCTCTCTCCATTTCTAAGGCAGCGTAGTATGCCTCATAGAGCCTTGATTGCCTCCTTATTTTTGGGTTTAGCTTGTATAACAACACCCTTTATTGCGGTTTGACAACAACCAGCAATTTCAGAACTCATTGTTAATCAACAAAGTTGAAAAACCACCAAAAAGAAGTAATTGTGCTCTGGTTACAACACAAAACTCCTTGAACCCTAGAACCACTGTTTGGTTCGGCCGAAACCCCCCAAGAACCAAAGGAAAGTTCGAATAATGCTCTCCCCAAAAACAAAAACTCTCTTGTGCTTTTAAGAATACTAACTCTCAAAAATTCAGAATAAAGAGAAGAGTGCTTCTCTTGTTTTTCACTTGTGATCTCGGCAGCAAGAAGAAGAAGAAGAATGGAGTAGAGTGGTGTGAGAATTTTCGAAAAACAGCACCCCTATTTATAGGCAATGCAAGTCTTTTTGTGCAAGAAAACTCCTACAAGATAGGACCTAAATTTTCTCAAAAATATTCCCCCCTTTAATGGATTAAATCTGCTCGACAAGATGGAATAAAGAAGAAGGAAAATCGGCCACATATATATAGACAAGGATAGAGTCCTAAAACTTAGGTAAACATCATCCTTTTTGGACACAAATTAGGAAAATTCATCCCTAGTTATTAGAGATAAAATTTTCGACCCCCTACTACTAAACTCAAATACACGGCCACACACATGCACAATTGTATTAGAAGACTCAAAAATTTTCAAATTAGGATAAGACTTCCTTATCTCAATAGTTTTCGAAAATAAACTCATTTTAAAACTCTAGTTATAATCTCACTGAAATTATAATTTAACACATGCAAAAATTAGTATTTAAATCCAAGTAGGACTCAAATAAAACACACAATAAAATTGTATTACAATTAGGAAACAAAGGCAGCAAATTTTCGGCCAATGTGAACACAAAAATCTAAAACCGAATAGGACTCAAATCATAACACAATTTGGACTCAATGATCTTAATTTTAGGTCTTAATTTTAGGACGAAAATTTTCGCCATGTGAACACAAAAATACAAGACCGAATTTGTCTCCAAGTGTAACACAAATAGACAACCAAAATTCAAGTTCAACTAGGACTAGGAAACCCTAATTTTTAGCTTCACAATTTCGGCTATACTATGACTCTAAAATTCAAACACAAATAGGCTTAGAATTCCACATAAATAACATGCACACACATGCAATAAGTCAGCAAAAATTCGGCTATGAACCTTTTACGACATAGTTAAAATTTGAAAAATTACTTTTGACTCACTTTAAAAAACAAACTTGAAAATTACCACTTTCCAAAAATTGACAACAACTTTTAGAATCTTTTTAAAAACTCTTTTCCAAATTGTATATGGAATTAACAAAAATCACTTTTTACCAAAACAATCCATGGCAAATAAAGTAACAAGAACACCATAAGTATAATGAAGTAGGAAATTAAAGTTCCTCATTCAACTATGACATTTGCTTCATAATACTCAATTTAACACAAACCATTCTTAAAACTCAATGACTCAACAAAGCCATCTTCATAAGTGGCCATTTGAAAATCAAATTTTCCAAAGACCAAATATGTAAACTTCAAGAATATATCTCAAAGCCTATAAGATTTCTTGTCATAAATAAGAAAATCTTTAGTAAAACATCACTCAATTCTCGATTCAACTTTCGAAAGTCAAGGTTTTAAACACAAGTCAAAGATTCAATCCTTAAAGTTGGCACAATTCAACTTCAAAGACCTTTAAACACTTTAATACCAAAAATTGATATCACTAAAATTCATTTCTCAACAAAGGATAAAAAAAAGTTTTGAAACTCTAGTTAGGAATCATGGAAAGTCCAATGATAGGAAAGATCCACTAATTCATCTCATTCTCAAAGTATAAACTCGAGAAAAACAAAAACAAACATTTGTTAATTTTGAAAAATCTTTTGACACTAGATTTAAACAAAAACAAAATGACCAACAAAATCGGATCTCTATAAAATTCTCATCGATTGAAAATCCATAAATTCCATTTTACTCATTAGATTCAAGTAAGAACCAACAAGAAGGAAGGCATTCTCATTTATACTTTATGTAGAAAGTACAAAATCACTAAGCTTCAACTTCCAAAGAATAGATCCAAGATATTTACCACAAGATAAACTCTTAAACCCTCCTTATGTAAAGACATCTCTTTAGAAAGAAAAGGCTATCTCGAGCAAGAAGCTCTTCTTTGGCATCAATTCTCTTCTTTGGCATCATACTAATGTACCGTCAAGCTCTCGCATAGACCCCAAAATAACACCACAAGATCAAACAAATGTGTAAGAAGTCTCGCACAACCACACAAAAGACAAGATCAATTTTGAAAACGTAGTATTCACAAGAATTTGATTTATTTTTTCAAAACCCATTCTGCAACAAGAAGGAACCTTGAAACAAATAAAGATAGTACTACTCGTTAGTAGCACAAAGCTTGATTACCACACCAAGTTACGGATTCCGTGGTAACTCAAGATATTCTCAAAACCAAGAACTATGAACTCCTCAATCAAAAAGAAATCTCTCGAAAATCAAACCGATAATAGAAACTGATATGATAATATCAATTAATACCATCACTAAGATAGTCCAAGCTCTGATACCAAAAAAACTGATAGCAATCTCGTAGATTAAGCAAATTTCGTTAATGCAACCATCAAACAAGAAAGTACGAAGATAATTTGTCTATCCCGTGAAATTCAAAAGAGTGCAGAAAATTCACAGTAAGACGATCGTTTATCTAAGTGATTTTTATCTCTTAACTCAAACCAAGCAAAGAACACATTATCCATGAAAGATTCAAATTAAACAGCCACCCAGACTAAGAATAGCAAGGACACCACTCAATATACTCGGTCAGTCATCATTTAAAAGACTCAAGAAAGGTAGGAGCAAACAATGCTCAACTATGAAGGAATACTATTGATTAGTAATCTCCATAACCAACAAAGATATGCAACACATACACTATCTCAAAATGCTTATGCCAAAGCACAACACATCCAACAGAAGTAGGACAAACCCCACAATGAAAATCATGAACACACACATCATGAATTCGAACACCAAGCCAAAAGAGAGGCTCATCAATCGAACTACAAGAAGTAGTATGAAAATAAGATGTTTTGTTTTAAAACAATTCTATCAAGAAGCATACTTGAAAAAGAACGGTTTCTGCAAGATCAAAAGATCCAAGACAAGATGAAAACCCTCTTGGTTAAATCATACTTGACACAAAAAATGGACACACCATTTAACAAAAATTCATCACAGGAAAAACTCTCAAAAGAGACAACAAAAATGACCACTCAAGGGTGCTTTAGATTTTTGGCCATGCCCCCTATTTATAGGCTTAGGAAATTCGGCCAGCACCACTAAAAGAAGATCAATTAGAACTCTCTAATCAATTTGATCTCTTTGACTCTATCTAAAATCTAGGAAACCTTATCTAAATGACTTATCCTCAAATAGGATAATACTTAGAAGGAATCTAAGACTCCTAATCAAAACACTCTAGCTTTATTCAGCCCACATGGCGTATCTAACTAGATAAAATTTCGAAAATAACTCCTAGACTTAGACAACCTCTAAATCCGAAAATTAGCTCCAAATTATTGAAGTAAAATGTCTTGAACGCCCTTCCAAAAGTGGAATATTGGTCTTGCGCCCCTTAAGTTGTAGAAAACTCTAATTTACTCCAAAACTTGTAGAATTCTCTTTATTGACTCCAAAAGATTGGAAAAACACTTGAAACAATTTAGATAGTTTGCAACTTATCCAATTGTGTAGCAATGGACTCAATCTTGAACACTTTGATCAAATAGGTCGTCCATTCAAGAACCTAAATGGCTCTTCTCACTAGCTTGATCAATGATATTCATGGAGCATCTAGAGTCAAACTGTCTTGATACTCTTGAGCACTTATTTCCATGAGGTCATCATCTCCTTTGGTTTGAACCCCAAAGTTAATGACATTCTCATTATCTTGATCATAGCTCTCTTGAACCAACTCCCTATCACATAGGTATTCAAGATCCATCCTTTCTTCCTTGATTGGCCTGCAAAGTAAACTTGGCATTCCAAAACTAGAATGAAGGACTAGCTCATTCCCCTCACTAGGAAAATCACCATGGAAGGCTACATGATTCTCATCACTACTTTAAAGAACTAGAAATCAACTTAACCTCTAATTGACAACTTGTCTTATCTATTAAGGCAATGTATCTAGACACCTTTATAGACTCGGGACGCACTAGTCTAATTAATATAAAACTCCAAATACAAAGAGATATTCTCTCAAAAGAATCTTATCCTTATCTTGAAAAGAATCTTCCTGAGTTGTCAACTCTATCAATATCTTCTTTGCACAGTAATCATAGCCATCTAATCTTGATATAATCTCCATCCAACGGTTGAGATTAGACACCAAGAAATGGACTTCTTATTTTGAATAACTCTAAATTAGATAAAAGAGAATCATGTCAAATCTTATCCTTCCATGTGATAAGCTTTAAATGATCTTATCTCTAAAAGATAGGGAATCTTCCAAATCTTATCCTTTCACAAGTGATAAGATTTAAATGATTTTATCCCTAAAAGATAGAGATTCCAACTCCTAAAAAATAGGAGATAGAGCCGGCTTCCCTTGCTTGGTTTGTGGGCCGAAATTTCCTTCTTCAAATGGGCCTTGTAAAACATTAATAATCTTGGGCTTGTAACTTCCGGACTTTTACATTCTCTTGGGCTAAACCATTTGATATAAGATTATTAAGTGCACTCTTCATCCTTTTACTTCTAGCTCGAGTCATTCGGCCTCCAATGTTGGATAATGGATCTTGAACCACTCCTTGAGCTTGGACAGTACTTGGAACCCGAACATCTTGATCACATTGGACTTGATTAGCATGGATGTTCACATTAATTTGGGCATGAAATCAATCATATATCTTATAAGTTATACCAAGGTTTGGAGCCATTCCGATATACGAGATGAGACTTGCCTATATGGGCCATTAGGATAGCTTGAAACCCTATATGTGGGTTTACGGAGCCACGGGCTTGTGTTTGTTCAATCCATTTGGGGTTGAAATCATTCATTATATATCTTATAAGTTGTACCAGGGTTTGAGCCATTCTGATATACGAGATGAGACTTATCCATGTGGGCAATTAGGATAGCTTGAACCATACATGAGGGTTTACAGAGCCATAGGCATGTGTTTGTTTACTCCATATGGGCTAGAAATCATTCATTATATATATTATAAGTTATACCAAGAATTGGAGCCATTCCTATGTACGAGATGAGAGTTGTCCATATGGGCCACCAGGATTGCTTGAAACCATACATGTGGGTTTACCATAGGCTTGTATTTATTCCCTCCATTTGGGCTTGAAATCATTCATTATATATCTTATAGGTTATCTCAAGGTTTGGAGCCATTCCGAGGTACGAGATGAGAATTGTCTTTATGGGCCATTAGGATCGCTTGAAACCGTACATGTGGGTTTACAGAGCAATAGACATGTGTTTGTTCACTCCAATTGGGTTTAAACTCTTACATATCTTATAAATTTTACCAAGGTTTGGAGCCATTCCGATGTACGAGATGAGACTTATCCTTGTGGGCTTTTAGGATAGCTTGAACCGCAATTGTGGGTTTACGGAGCCAGAGGCATATTTTTTTTGAGTCAATTTGGGCTTGAAATCATTCATTATGTATATTATAAGTTATACCAAGGATTAGATTCATTCCAATGTACGAGATGAGACTTTTCCATGTGGGCCATTAGGATTGCTTGAAACCGTACATGTGGGTTTGTATGGCCATATGCATGTGTTTATTCACTCTGTTTGGGCTTGAAATCATTCATTATACATCTTGTAGCTTACTGAGATTTGGAGCCATTCAGAAGTGCGAAATGAGACTTGTCCATATAGCCCATTAGCGCATAGCTTGAAACTGTACATGTAGGTTTACGGAGCCATAGGCATATGTTTATTCTCTCCATTTGGAATTGAAATTATTCATTATTATATATCTTATAAGTTGTACCATGGTTTGGAGCCATTCGGATGTACGAGATTAGACTTGTCCATATGGGCCATTAGGATAGCTTGAAACCATACATGTGGGTTTACGGAGCCATAGGCATGTGTAAGTTTACTCCAATTGGGTTTGAACTCATTCATTACATATCTTATAAATTTTACCAAGATTTGGAGCTATTCCGATTTACGAGATGAGACTTATCCTTGGGGCTATTAGGATAGCTTGAACCGTATGTGTGGGTTTACGGAGCCATAGGCTTATGTTTGTTTACTCCATATGGGCTAGAAATCATGCATTATATATATACCAAGGATTGGAGCCATTCATATCTACGAGACGAGAGTTGTCCATATGGGCCATCAGGATTGCTTGAAACCGTTATATATCTTATAGGTTATACCAAGGTTTGGAGTCATACCGATGTACGAGATGAGAATTGTCATATGGGCCATTAGGATCGCTTGAAACCAGAGATGTGAGTTTACAGGTCCATAGGCATGAGTTGATTCGCTCAATTTGGGCTTGAAATCATTCATTATACATCTTGTAGGTTATACCAAAGTTTGGAGTAATTCCGATGTACGAGATGAGAATTATCCATTTGGGACATTAGGATCGCTTGAAACCGTACATGTGGGTTTACGGAGCCATAGGCATGTGTTTATTCACTCCAATTGGGTTTGAATACATTCATTATTATATATCTTATAAGTTGTACCAAGGTTTGGAGCCATTCCGATGTACGAGATTAGACTTGTCCATATGGGCCATTAGGATAGCTTGAAACCATACATTTGGGTTTACGGAGCAATAGGCATGTGTTTGTTTACTCCAATTGGGTTTGAACTCATTCATTACATATCTTATAAATTTTACCAAAATTTGGAGCTATTCCGATTTACGAGATGAGACTTATTCTTTGGGGCTATTAGCATAGCATGAATGTACTGTGGGTTTATGGAGCCGGTGCCATGTTTTTGTTCACTCAATTTGGGCTTGAAATCATTCATTATATATATTATAAGTTTTACCAAGCCTTTAGATCCATTTCGATATACGTTATGAGACTTGTCCATATGGGCCATTAGGATTGCTTGAAACCGTACATGTGGGTTTACGGAGCCATAGGCATGTGTTTGTTCACTTATTTTGGGAATGAAATAATTCATTATATATCTTACAAGTTACACCAAGGTTTAGAGCCCTTCCGATGTATGACGTGGGACTTGTTCACATAGGCCATTAGGGTTGCTTGAAACCGTACATGTGGGTTTATGGAGCCATAGGCATGTGTTTGTTTTTCCATTTGGGGTTGAAATCATTCATTATATTCCTTATAAATTTTACCAAGGTTTCGAGCCATTCCGAAGTACGAGATGAGAATTGTCCGTATGGGCCATTAGGATAACTTGAAACCTTACATATGGGTCTACGGACCATAGGAATGTGTTTCTTCACTCCATTTGGGCTAGAAATCATTCATTGTACATCTTATAGGTTATATAGAGGTTTGGAGCCATTCCGATGTACGAATACGACTTGTCCATATCGACCATTAGGATAGCTTGAAACCGTGCATGTGGGTTTACGGAGCCATAGGCATGTGTTTATTTCCTCCATTTGGGCACGAAATCAATTGATAGCAATCCGTGACAAACCAATCTTAATGAAAGATCAACTTTGCTAATTCGGAAAGACAGAGATTTGTAGGCAGTGGAATTTGGAGAATCCGGATGTAAAGACACAAAAACACACGAAAAACACACAAAAGAAAAGATATTTGAGCTCACGTGGATCAATTCACGAGTTCAATGGTAGAACAACCCAAATCAAGAATGAAGAGAGCTATTTCTAACCAAGCAGACACCCATTGGAAAATTGTGTAGGAAAACCCAATAGATATGAGATCTATGAGCTTAAGAACCAAAATTCGAAAGATCTAATGCTACAGACGCCACTATCAAGTGAACTAAACAAGATAGATAAGTCTAATAATTTTTGCAACACATATGCAACAACTAAACAAAGAAGTCCTCACAAGAACTCCACGAAAGTAATAAAATCCTAACCAATTTGATTTCACTCAGGAAAATATCAATGACACAATGTGTGTTGGACAAGAGAAATTCGGTCCCTATTTATAGAGGAGGTGGCCGAATTTTCTTCCCAAGAAGTAGAGGAAGAACACAACTCTTCATCTCTGTTCCTATCTCTAAGAATTTGAAATCAAATCAAACTCTAAAGACTCCTAGTTATCTTAAGTGATAAGATAACGAACCTAGACACTTTTACTAGTCTCAAAACATTTAAGACTATGTAGGAATTAATTAAAACTCAAAATACAAAGAGATAATCTCTTAGAAAGATTCCTATGGATAGAATCTCCCTTGAGTTAAAACTCTATCATCATCTTCTTTGTAGAGTGATCATAGCCATCCATCTTGATGTAGTCTTCATCCAACGGTTGAGTACACATCAAAAGTTGACTCCTTATTGTAGGAAAACTCAAAAATAAGATAAAAGGAATCATCCCAAATATTATCCTTTAAAGAGATAAAGTCTTGTCTTTCAAAGAAATAAAATTTGAATGATCTCACCCCTAAACTTTAGGGATCTATTCGACCTCCATAAGGAGTGTGGCCGGCAGTTCTCCTTGGATTGAGGGCTGGAAATTCTTCTCTCCAAATGGGCCAAATCCATTTGGTGTCACTTGCAACAAATTAATAGTCTTGAGCTTGTAATATTCAAGCTTAATTTCCTTCTTAGTCCATGTAGTAGTAATTAGACTATTAAGTGATTCATCCATCCTCTTGCTTCTAGCACGAGTCATTGGTCCAACAATGTGTGAGAGTGGATACGGATGTAAGGATTATTCTTTAAAGCAACATCTTTAGATCCTCCATTAGCATTGACGATCTCAACTTGCTCGTCCTCTCTATTATTGGCAGCAACATGTCCCTCTCTATCAGTGTTAGCTCGATGGTCTCCATCATCCTCCCCTTCTTTAAGCGAATTTGTCCTCGAATTCAAACCTTCATCAAAATCAAAAGAAGATAGGTCAGAAACATTAAATGTAGCACTAACACCATACTCACCTGGTAGCACGAGTTTATAAGCATTGTCGTTGACTCTTGACACTACTTGAAAAGGTCCATCTCCGCGAGGATGTGACTTCGATTTCCTAGAGTTTGGAAACCTCTCTTTTCTCATATGTACCCAAACCCAATCACCTGGTTCAAATACAACGTGTTTACGACCACGATTAGCCAACTTTACATATTATTGAGTCCTACTGATGAGAATCATGTAGCCTTCCATGGAGGTTCTCCTAGTGAGGGGAATGAGCTAGTCCTTCATTCTAGTTTTGGAATGTCAAGTTTACTTTGCAGGCCAATCAAGGAAGAAAGGATGGATCTTGACTACCTATGTGATAGGGAGTTGGTTCAAAAGAGCTATGATCAAGGTGATGAGAATGTCATTAACTTTGGGGTTCAAACCAAAGGAGATGAAGACCTCATGGAAATAAGTGCTGAAGAGTATCAAGAGAGTTTGACTCTGTGTGCTCCATGAAGATCATTGATCAAAGCTAGTGAGAAGAGTCATTTAGGTTCATGAATGGATGTCCTATTTGATCAAAGTGTTCAAGATTGAGTCCATTGCTACACAATTGGATAGGTTGCAAACTATCTTAATTGTTTCGCTTGTTTTTCCAATCTTTTGGAGTCAATAAAGAGAATTCTACAAGTTTGGAGAAAATTGGAGTTTTCTACAACTTAAGGGGCGCAAGACCAATATTCCACTTTTGGAAGGGCGTTCAAGACATTTTACTTCAACAATTTGGAGTTGAATTTCGAGATTAGAGTTAGTCTAAGTCTAGGAGTCAATTTTCGAATTTTTATCTAGTTAAATAAATCATGTGGACTGAATTAAACTAGAGTGTTTTGATTAGGAGTCTTAGATTCCTTCTAGATATTATCCTACTTGAGGATAAGTCATTTAGATAAGGTTTCCTAGATTTTAGATAGAGTCAAAGAGATCAAGAACTCTTGTACTTTTACTCCTTGTGAGATAAGATTAGAGAGTCCTAATTGGTCTTCTTTTTAGTGGTGCTGGCCGAAAATTCTAAGCCTATATATAGGAGGCTTGGCCGAATTTCTTAAGCACCCTTGAGTGGTCATTTTTGTTGTGTCTTTTGAGAGTTTTTCCTGTAAGGAATATTTGTTAAATGGAGTGTCCATTTTTCATGTCAAGTATGATTAAACCAAGAGGGTTTTCATCTTGTCTTGGATCTTTTTGATCTTGCAGAAACCATTCTTTTTCAAGTATGCTTCTTGATAGAATTGTTTTAAAACAAAACTTCTTATTTTCATACTACTTCTAGTAGTTCGATTGATAAGCCTTTCCTTTGGCTTGGTGTTCGAATTTCATGATGAGTGTGTTCATGAGATCCATTATGGGGTTTGTCCTACTTTTGTTGGATGAGTTGTGCTTTGGCATAAGCATTTTGAGATAGTGTATGTGTTGCATATCTTTGGTTGGTTATGAAGATTACTAATCAATAGTATTCCTTCATAGTTGGGCATTGTTTGCTCCTACCTTTCTTTAGTCTCTTGATAGATGACTGATCGAGTATATCGAATGGTGTCCTTGCTATTCTTAGCATGGGTTGTTGTTTAATTCGAATCTTTCATGGATAATGTGTTCTTTGCTTGGTTTGAGTTAAGAGATAGAATCACTTAGATAAACGATCGTCTTACTGTGAATTTTCCGCACTCTTTTGAGTTTCACGGATAGACAAAATTATCTTCGTACCTTCTTGTTGATGGTTGCATTAACGAAATTTGCTTCGTCTACGAGATTGCTATCAGTTTCTTGGTATCAGAGCTTGGATTATCTTAGTGATGGTATTAATTGATATTATCATATCAGTTCCTATTATCAGTTTGATTTTCGAGAGATTTCTTCTTAGGTGAGGACTTCATAGTTCTTGGTTTTGAGAATATCTTGAATTTCCACGGAATCCATTACTTGGTGTGGTGATCGAGCTTTGTGCTACTTAACGAGTAGTACTATCTTTATTTGTTTCAAGGTTCCTTCTTGTTTTGGAATGGGGTGTTGAAAAAATAAATCAAATTCTTGTGAAAACTACGTTTTCAAAATTGATCTTGTCTTTTATGTGGTTGTGCGAGACTTCTTACACATTTGTTTGATCTTGTGGTGTTATTTTGAGGTCTATGCGAGAACTTGATGATGGTACGTTGGTATCTAATCAAAGTGGGCGCTACATCTTGAAATTTATCCTTGATTTGCAAGTAGAGAACTGTTTCTCCTATGAGCAAGTTGGTGGATCTTATGTGTTGGATCTTTAAAGAGAGAATTGATGCCAAAGAAGAGCTTCTTGCTCGAGATAGCCTTTTCTTTCTAAAGAGATGTCTTTACATAAGGAGGATTTGAGAGTTTATCTTGTGGTAAATATCTTGGATCTATTCTTTGAAAGGTGAAGCTTAATGATTTTGTACTTTCTACATAAAGTATAAATGAAAAAGCCTTCCTTCTTGTTGGTTTCATTTGAATCTAATGAGTAAAATGGAATTTATGGATTTTCAATTCATGAAAATTTCATAGAGACCGAATTTTGTTGATTATCTTGTTTAATCTTAGTGTCAAAAGATTTTTCAAAAGTAACAAATGTTGGTTTTCTAGTTTTCTCGAGTTTTACACTTTGAGATTGAGTCAAAAACTTTCTTTGTCATGTGATGAGGAATGGATTTTAGTGATATCAGTTTTGGTATCAAAGTGTTTTAAGGTCTTTGAAGTTGAATTGTGCCAACTTTAAGGATTGAAGTCTTTGACTTGTGTTTAAAACCTTGATTTTCGAGAGTAGGATCGAAAATTGAGTGAAGTTTTACTAAAATGATTTTCTTAATTTATGACAAGAAATCTTATAGGCTTTGAGATATATTCTTAAAGTTTACATATTTGGTTGTTGGAAAAGTTGATTTTCAATGGTCACTTATGAAGATGGCATTGTTAAGTCATTGAGTTTTCAGAATGATTTGTGTTAAATTTAGTATTATGAAGCAAATGTCATAATTGAATAAGGAACTTTAATTTCCTACTTCATTATAATTATGGTGTTCTTGTTACTTTATTTGCCATGGATTATTTTGGTAAAAAGAGATTTTTGTTAATTCCAAGTACACTCTTTTGAGTTCACGGGATAGACAAAATTATCTTCGTACCTTCTTGTTGATGGTTGCATTAACGAAATTTACTTCGTCTACGAGATTGCTATCACCTACGCTCAATATTGAGGCTAACTTTTTCATGAAGTCTCTTGATTGTCTCAGCTTTCTTACCTCCATCCAAACTAACTTGATCCTTCAAAGGTAAAGGTCATAAATCTAAAGGAGTTAATGGATTAAAACTATAGACAATTTCAAAAGATGAAAACTTAGTAGAAGAGTGAACAGTTCTATTATAAGCAAATTCAGCAATAGGTAAAGCACTCTTCCCATTTCTTCAAATTACTCTTGATGATCGCTCTTAGGACAGCTCCTAAAGTAAGATTCGTCACTTCAGTTTGAACATCAGTTTGTGGATGACTAGTTGTGCTAAATAACAACTTAGTACCCAACTTTCCCCATAACGATTTCCAAAAGTAGCTAAGGAACTTAACGTCCCTATCACTAACAATTGTTCTTGGAACACCATGAAGTCTTACTATTTCTTTCAAAAACAAATCCGCAACATGACGTGCATCATCTATTTTTCTGCAAGCAATGAAATGCGACATTTTAGAAAATATAGCCACAACTACAAAGATAGAATCCATACCTCTTTGACTTCTAGGTAAACCCAATATAAAGTCCATAGATATGTTCATCCAAGGTTGTATAGGGATAGGCAATGGCGTGTAAAGTTCATGAGGAAGCAATTTAGACTTCGCTTGTTTACACTCCACACATTGATTGATGATAGTCTGAACGTCAGACTTCATTTTGGGCCAAAAGAAATGCTCTTGGAGCACATCCAAAGTTTTAGGCACACCAAATTGTCCCATTAAACCTCCACTATGCGCCTCGTGTATCAAAAGTTCTCGAAGTGAACACTTAGGCACACAAAGTCGATTTTCTCGAAATTGATAACCTTCATGTCTATAAAACTTTTCAAAAGTACTTTGCTAACAAGTATTAAAAATATTAGCAAAATCAATATCTTCATAATATAGATCTTTAATAAACTCAAATCCCATCAATTTTGCATCTAAAGAAGTTAACAAAGTGTAACGTCTAGATAAAGCATCAGCAACAATATTGTTTTTTCCCTTTTTATACTGATAACATAAAGAAATGTTTCAATGAATGCAACCCACTTAGCATGTCTTTTACTTAGACGGTTTTGCGATTGAAGATGCTTTATAGATTCATGATCCGTATGAATTATAAACTCCTTAGCCAACAAATAATGCTGCCAAGTCTCTAATGCACGAACCACATCATAGAGTTCCTTGTCATAAGTAGGATAATTATGACAAGCTGCATTTAACTTTTCACTAAAGAAAGCTATAGCACATTTATCTTGCATTAAAACAGCACCAATACCAATACCAGAAGCATCACATTCTAACTCAAATGTTTTGTTAAAATTAGGCAATGCTAAAACAGGGGCACTAGAAAGGTCTCGTTTTAAGTCATTAAAAGCTTTCTCTTGGGCTGGTCCCCAAACAAATTTGACTTCCTTTTTAACCAACTCATTTAAAAGGGCAGCTTTAGTCGAAAAATCTTTAACAAACCTTGTATAAAAACTAGCCAAACCATGAAAAGATCTCACTTGTGTCACATTGGTTGGTGTAGGCCAATCCTTAATAGCTTGTATTTTAGATTCATCAACATGAATTCCTTTTGCACTAACAATGAAACCAAGAAACACAACTTCATTTACACAAAATGAACATTTAGGCATGTTAGCATAAAGTTTCTCTTCTCTCAATGTTTGCAAAACAATTCTCACATGTTCAACATGTTCTTGTAAGTTTTTAGAATACACTAGGATATCGTCAAAGTACACAACAACAAACTTACCAATATGTGCCTCAAAACATGATTCATTAATCTCATGAAAGTACAAGGAGCATTAGTTAGCCCAAAAGGCATCACTAATCTCTCATACAAACCAAATTTTATTTTGAAAGCAGTTTTCCATTCATCTCCTTGTCTAACTCTTATTTGATGGTATCCAGATTTTAAATCCACTTTAGAAAAGATAGTAGCACCATAAAGATCTTCAAGCATATCATCTAATCTAGGGATTGGATGTCTATACTTAATAGTTATCTTATTAATAGCATGACAATCTATGCACATACACCAGTACCATCTTTCGTAGGCACAAGTAAGACAGGAACAACACAAGGGCTGAGAGATTCTCGAATTTGACCTTTAGCAAGGAATTCTTCAACTTGCTTTTGTAGTTCCTTTGTTTCCTCAGAATTTGCTCTATAGGCAGGTCTATTCGGGATGACTGCGCCAGGAATTAGATCAATTTAATGTTTTATTCCTCGTATAGGAGAAAGTTCATTAGACAACTCCTCGGGGAAAATATCCTCGTACTCTTGAAATAGCCTCTGAAACATCTTAGGCAAATTGCTAGGGACTTCGGTTAGTAGAACAAAATTATCATGAAAAAGCATTAAAATCATACTTGTTCCTTTTGCAAAACACTTCTCCACCAATTTTGGACTAGCGAAGAAATTTTTACCCACTGGCTCTCAAATGTATAGACCATTTGAAGATCTCTTTGGAATGTCCAAAGTAGATTCATCTTTAGGACTCTGCTCTTTCCTTTCTCTCTCTCTCTCTCTTGAATCATTCTCATATTACATTCATGAACTCTAGGAGGTGAAAGAGGTGACAGGGTATAGTTACGACCATTCATCACAAACGAATACTTGTTTGTGTATCCATCATGTTTTAGTCTTCGATCATACCCCCATGGTCGTCGTAAAAGTAGGTGACTTGCCTTCATAGGTACCACATCACAAAGTACTTCATCCTCATATCTTCCAATAGAGAATGATACATTCACTTGCCTCGTGACTTTGGAGAATTCGGATGTAAAGACACAAAAACACACGAAAAACACACAAAATAAAAGATATTTGATCTCACGTGGATCAATTCACGAGTTCAATGGTAGAACAACCCAAATCAAGAATGAAGAGAGCTATTTCTAACCAAGCAGAGACCCATTGGAAAATTGTGTAGGAAAACCCAATAGATATGAGATCTATGAGCTTAAGAACCAAAATTCGAAAGATCTAATGCTAAAGACGCTACTATCAAGTGAACTAAACAAGAAGTCCTCACAAGAACTCCACGAAAGGAATAAAATCCTAACCAATTTGATTTCACTCAGGAAAATATCAATGACACAATGTGTTGGACAAGAGAAGGATTTTTAGAAAGATTCTAAAAGTTGTTGTCCATTTTTGGAAAGTGCTAATTTTCAAGTTTCCTTTTTAAGTGAGTCAAAAGTAATTTTTCAAATTTTTAACTATGTGGTAAAAGGTTAATAGCCAAATTTTTGCTGACGTATTGCATGTGCGTGCGTGTGATTTATGTGGAATTCTAAGCCTAGTTGGTTTTGAATTTTAGAGTCATAGTATAGCCGAAATTGGGAAGCTAAAAATTAGGGTTTCCTAGTCCTAGTTGAACTTGAATTTTGGTTGTCTATTTGTGTTACACTTGGAGACTTATTCGGTATTAGAGTGTTCACATTGCCTGAAAATTTACTGCCTTTGTTTCCTAATTGTAATACAATTTGATTGTGTGTTTTATTTGAGTCCTACTTGGATTTAAATACTAATTTTTGCATGTGTTAAATTATAATTTCAGTGAGATTATAATTAGAGTTTTAAAGTGAGTCTATTTTCGAAAACTATTGAGATAAGGAAGTCTTATCCTAATCTGAAAATTTTTTAGTCTTTTAATACAATTGTTCATGTGTGTGGCCGTGTATTTGATTCTTAATAGTAATAGGGGGTCGAAAATTTCATCTCTAATAAGTAGGGATGAATTTTCCTAATTTGTGTCGAAAAAGGATTATGATTACCTAAGTTTTAGGACTCTATTCTTGTCTATATATATGAGGCCGGTTTTTCCTTCTTCTTTATTCCATCTTGTCGACCAAATTTCATCTATTAAAGGGGGAATATTTTTGAGAAAATTTAGGTCTTATGTTGTAGGAGTTTTCTTGCACAAAAAGACTTGCATTGCCTATAAATAGGGGTGCTGTTTTTCGAAAATTCTCACACCACTCTACTCCTTTCTTCTTCTTCTTCTTGCTGCCGAGATCACAAGGGTAAATTAAGAGAAGCACTCTTCTCTTTATTCTGAATTTTTCAGAGTTAGTGTTCTTAAAAGCACAAGAGAGTTTTTGTGTTTGGGGAGAGCTTTTTTCGAACCTTCCTTTGGTTCTTGGGGAAGGGGGGTTTCGGCCGAACCAAACATTGGTTCTAGGGTTCAAGGAGTTCTTTGTGTAGTACCAAAAGCACAATTACTTCTTTTTGGTGGTTTTTCAACTTTGTTGATTAACAATGAGTTCTGAAATTGCTGGTTGTGTTCAAACAGCAATAAAGGGTGTTGTTGTACAAGCTAAGATAAGGAGGCAATCAAGGCTCTATGAGGTATATTATGCTGCCTTAGAAGTGGAGAGAGAGCAAGATACTTCTTGTGGTTAGAATGGTCCAATTGAGGATCAAGGGTTGGTGTTTGGCGCAAAAGATGGTGATGAACGGACATGTATCTTCCGTACTAAGTGTTCGGTTGGGTGGTCCAATGAAGTTGATTTGGTAATCGACGGTAGGTCGAGTACTGATTGTATAAGTGAGGAATTTTGCATAGCAAACGGAATCAAGATGGATCTGCATACTAGACCATACAAGCTTCAATGGTTGAGTGAAGAGATGGTTGTGGATGTCACTAAGAAGGCCATGGTATCTTTTCAAGTTGGTGAGTATAGGGATAAAATTTACTTTGATGTAATTCCTATGTCTCTTTGTGATATTTTGCTAGGTAGGCCTTGGCAATCAGATGTAGATGTTGTGTACCATTGTTCAAAGAATATCTTTGTCTTTACTAAAGAGGACAGAAAATATATTCTTAATCCTTTGGCTCATGAAGAAGCTGAATCTGTGCGAGAGAAAAGACGTAAGATAACATATACACAAGGGAGAGAAAAAGTCGAGAGAGTAACGCAAGAAAGTAAAAAGGGTCACGCTGAGGTAAGACTTGAGGCGAGAGAAAACCATGAAAATAGCGTGGAAACAGAAAAAAATGCACACAATGAGAGAAAATCAGAGTGTGGTGAGGGTGAGGATTTTACTAACCTTATAACTCGTTTGTTCCTTGTGCAGGTTTAGAGGTTGATGATTCGAGGACGAATCCTCTTAAGGAAGGAGGGGATGATGAGAATCATAAAGCCTTTCATGGTGATACTCTTAGTGAGGGGAATGAGCTCGTTCTTCATTCTAGTTTTGGAATGTCAAGTTTACTTTGCAGGCCAATCAAGGAAGAAAGGATGGATCTTGACTACCTATGTGATAGGGAGTTGGTTCAAGAGAGCTATAATCAAGATGATGAGAATGTCATTAACTTTGGGGTTCAAACCAAAGGAGATGATGACCTCATGGAAATAAGTGCTCAAGAGTATCAAGAGAGTTTGACTCTAGGTGCTCCATGAAAATCATTGATCAAGCTAGTGAGAAGAGCCATTTAGGTTCTTGAATGGACGGCCTATTTGATCAAAGTGTTCAAGATTGAGTCCATTGCTACACAATTGGATAGGTTGCAAACTATCTTAATTGTTTCAAGTGTTTTTCCAATCGTTTAGAGTCAATAAAGAGAATTCTACAAGTTTTGGAGAAAATTGGAGTTTTCTACAACTTAAGGGGTGCAAGACCAATACTCTACTTTTGGAAGGGCGTTCAAGACATTTTACTTCAATAATTTGGGAGCTGAATTTCGGATTTTAGAGTTTGTCTAAGTCTAGGAGTTATTTTCGAATTTTTATCTAGTTAGATAAGCCATGTGAGCTGAATTAAACTAGAGTGTTTTGGTTAGGAGACTTAGATTCCTTCTAGATATTATCCTACTTGAGGATAAATCATTTAGATAAGGTTTCCTAGATTTTAGATAGAGTCAAATAGGTCAAATACTCTTCTACTTCTACTCCTTGTGAGATAAGATTAGAGAGTCCTAATTGATCTTCTTTTCTTGGTGCTGGCCGAAAATCTTAGCCTATAAATAGGGGGACGGTCGAAATTTCAAAGCACCCTTGAGTGGTCATTTTTGTTGTCTCTTTTGAGAGTTTTTCCTGTGAGGAATTTTTGTTAAATGGAGTGTCCATTTTTCGTGTCAAGTATGATTTAACCAAGAGGGTTTTCATCTTGTCTTGGATCTTTTGATCTTGCAGAAACCGTTCTTTTTCAAGTATGCTTCTTGATAGAATTGTTTTAAAACAAAAGTTCTTATTTTCATACTACTTCTAGCAGTTCGATTGATGAGCCTTTCTTTTGGCTTGGTGTTGGAATTCATGATGTGTGTGTTCATGAGTTCCATTGTGGGGTTTGTCCTACTTTTGTTGGATGAGTTGTGCTTTGGAATAAGCATTTTGAGATAGTGTATGTGTTGCATATCTTTCTTGGTTATGGAGACTACTAATCAATAGTATCCCTTCATAGTTGAGCATTGTTTGCTCTTACCTTTCTTGAGTCTCTTGAATGATGACTGATCGAGTATATTTAATGGTATCCTTGCTATTCTTAGTGTGGGTTGTTGTTTAATTCGAATCTTTCATAGATAATGTGTTTTTTGCTTGGTTTGAGTTAAGAGATAGAAATCCTTAGATAAACGATCGTCTTACTATGAATTTTCCGCACTCTTTTGAGTTTCACGGGATAGACAAATTATCTTCGTATTTTCTTGATTGATGGTTGCATTAACGAAATTTGTTTCATCTACGAGATTGCTATCACTCTAGCTTTATTGAGCCCACATGGCGTATCTAACTAGATTAAATTTCGAAAATTAACTCCTAGACCTACAAACTCTAAATCCGAAAATCAGCTCCAAATTATTGAAGTAAAATATCTTGAACGCTCTTGCAAAAGTGGAGTATTGGTCTTGCGCCCCTCAAGTTGTAGAAAACTCCAATTTTTTCCACAACTTGTAGAATTTTCTTTATTGACTACAAAAGATTGGAAAAACACTTGAAACAACTGAGATAGTTTGCAACTTATCCAATTGTGTAGCAATGGACTCAATCTTGAACACTTTGATCAAATTGGCCGTCCATTCAAGAACCTAAATGACTCTTCTCACTAGCTTGATCAATGATCTTCATGGAGCACCTAGAGTCAAACTCCCTTGATCATCTCCTTTGGTTTGAAGCCTAAAGTGCACATTCTCATCATCTTGATCATAGCTCTCTTGAACCAACTCCCTATCACATAGGTAGTCAAGATCCATCCTTTCTTCCTTGATTGGCCTGCAAAGTAAACTTGGAATTCCAAAACTAGAATGAAGGACTAGTTCATTCCCCTCACTAGGAGAATCACCATGGAAGGCTACATGATTCTCATCACAATCAGCACATAGAGTAATTTAGGGAAATTCCAAAAAGGAACGAGGGAGAACACGAATCTCGTTCGAGTGTTTGGAGAAAAATAGGGATCTTGCTTTAGAAGTATCAGCAAATTCAGATTATATCTCAGACTCCAACTCAAACTCTTATAGGATAATGATAAGATTTTATCTTATTTTTAAGATAAGATAAGGATAAGGTTTTATCCAATAAGATAGGACAAGCTTTTATCCAATAAGATAAGATTAGGATAAGATTTGAAGAGAATCTTATCTTTTACAAGATGAGATAAGGATAAGATTTTATCTTTTATAAGATAAGGATGAGATATTATCTTTAACAAGATAAGATAAGGATAAGATTTAAAGAGAATCTTATCTTTTGAGAGAATATAGGCAATGAAATAGCAAAGATAAACTCCCAATCAAACACAACTTTATCTAACCTTCTTAGATAGAGATAGACTTTGAATATACCTCTTCAAGAAGATTCTTTCCAACTTCACTTCCAACTCTTTTGAAATCTCCTAATGCAAGGCAACCTTTAATGTACCTTATCAAAGAAGACTCCTTTTCTTCTATGCCGTCTTGATTTTCTTTTCTTTTTTTTACACGGCTATTTCTCTTTTTTTTTATGATATAGGGGCGGCTGAGAGAACCCTAGACTCAAACAATTTTTTTTTTTTTTTGTACGGCCAAATCAAACAAACACCTTCAACACAAAAGCTCCTCTAACAATGAATGAATGAACATCAATCACCCTCAAGATATAGAGATCTTGGATCGAGAGATATATATCAATCACAATCACCAAAGTTTGCTATTAGGTGATAAACAAAACGAAAGGCACGAAACTAAAAGGAATTGTCCAAGTGGTGAACAACTCAAAAACAAATATTACGAATACCCTCTTTTGGGAGAGGAAATTCAAAAAAAAACAAGAAAACAAGAAATCCGAATTTTGAGACCAATTATGGTAACCAAAGATGACTCTTGATATACCAATTATGACTGTAAATATGCCAACTGATGGAGACCATCGAGCTAACACTAATGGAGAGGGACATGTTGCTACCAATAATGGAGAGGACCAGCAAGTTGAGGTCGTGAATGCTAATGGAGGATCTAAAGATGCTGCTTTAAAGAATAATCCTTACATCCATGATCCACTCTCAAACAATGACCAATGACTTGTGCTAGATGCAAGAGGATGGATGAATCACCTAATAGTCTAATTACTACTACATGGGCTAAAGAAGAAATTAAGCTTGAAGATTATAAGCCCAAGACTATTAATTTGTTGCAAGTGACACCAAATGGACTTGGCCCATTTGGAGAGAAGGGATTTCGGCCCTCAATCCAAGGAGAGATCGCCAGCCACACTCCCTATGGAGGTCGAATGAATCCCTAAAGTTTAGGGGTAAGATCATTCAAATTTGTCACAGATTGAAGATTACAAGCCCAAGACTATTAATTTGTCACGGATTGCTATCACCAACTATGGTAAAATCATAAGAAGGCTTTGATAACCAAAAATATGATAGCAATCCGTGAAAAAACTAATCTTAATGAAAGATCAATTTTGCTAATTCGGAAAGACAGAGATTTGTAGGCAGCAGAATTTGGAGAATTCGGATGTAAAGACACAAAAACACACGAAAAACACACAAAATAAAAGATATTTGATCTCACGTGGATCAATTCACGAGTTCAATGGTAGAACAATCCAAATCAATAATGAAGAGAGCTATTTCTAACCAAGCAGAGACCCCTTGGAAAATTGTGTAGAAAAACCCAATAGATATGAGATCTATGAGCTTAAGAACCAAAATTCGAAAGATCTAATGCTAAAGAAGCCACTATCAAGTGAACTAAACAAGATAGATAAGTCTAATAAATGCCACAACACATATGTAACTACTAAACAAAGAAGTCCTCACAAGAACTCTACGAAAGGAATAAAATCCTAACCAATTTGATTTTACTCAGGAAAATATCAATGACACAATGTGTGTTGGACAAGAGAAATTCGGTCCCTATTTATAGAGGGGATGGCCAAATTTTCTTCCCAAGAATTAGAGGAAGAACACAACTCTTCATCTCTATTCTTATCTCTAAGAATTTGAAATCAAATCAAACTCTAAAGACTCCTAGTTATCTTAAGTGATAAGATAACGAACCTAGACACTTTTACTAGTCTTAAAACATTTAAGACTATGTAGGAATTAATTAAAACTCAAAATACAAAGAGATAATCTCTTAGAAAGATTCCTATGAATAGAATCTCCCTTGAGTTAAAACTCTATCATCATCTCGTTTGTAGAGTGATCTTAGCCATCCATCTTGATGTAGTCTTCATCCAACGGTTAAGTAGACATCAAAAGTTCTCCTTATTATAGGAAAACTCGAAAATAAGATAAAAGGAATCATCCCAAATATTATCCTTTAAAGAGATAAAGTGTTATCTTTCAAAGAGATAAAATTTGAATGATCTCACCCCTAAACTTTAGGGATCTATTCGACTTCCATAAGGAGTGTCGCCGGCGGTTCTCCTTGGATTGAGGGCCGAAAATTCATCTCTCCAAATGGGCCAAATCCATTTGGTGTCACTTGCAACAAATTAATAGTCTTGGGCTTATAATCTTTCAAGCTTAATTTCCTCCTTAGCCCATGTAGTAGTAATTAGACTATTAAGTGATTCATCCATCCTCTTGCGTCTAGCACGAGTCATTGGTCCAACAATGTGTGAGAGTGGATCACGGATATAAGGATTATTCTTTAATGCAGCATCTTTAGATCCTCCATTAGCATTCACGACCTCAACTTGCTCGTCCTCTCCATTATTGGCAGCAACATGTCCTTCTCCATTAGTGTTAGCTCGATGGTCTCCATCATCAATCATTATATATCTTATAAATTATACCAAGGTTTGGAGCCATTCCGATATATGAGATGAGACTTGTCTTGATGGGCCATTAGGATAGCTTGAAACCCTACATGTGCTTGAAACCCTATATTATAAGTTATACCAAGGATTGGAGCCATTTCGATGTACGAGATAAGAGTTGTCAATATGGGCCAACAGGATTGCTTGAAACCGTACATGTGGGTTTACCATAGGCATGTGTTTATTCCCTCTTTTTGGGCTTGAAATCATTCATTATATATATTATAGGTTATACCAAGGTTTGGAGTCGTTCCGCTGTACGAGATGAGAATTGTCCATATGGGCCATTAGGATCGCTTGAAACCGTACATGTGGGTTTACGGGGCCATAGGCATGTGTTTGTTCACTCCAATTGGGTTTGAACTCATTCATTATTATATATCTTTTAAGCTGTACCAAGGTTTGGAGCCATTCCGATGTACGAGATTAGACTTGTCCATATGGGCCATTAGGATAGCTTGAAACCATACATGTGGGTTTAGGGAGCCATAGGCATGTGTTTGTTTACTCCAATTGGGTTTGAACTCATTCATTATATCTTATAAATTTTACCAAGATTTGGAGCTATTCCGATTTACGAGATGAGACTTATTCTTGTGGGCTATTAGGATAGCTTGAATCGTACGTGTGGGTTTACAGAGCCAGAGCCATGTTTTTGTTCACTCAATTTGGGCTTGAAATCATTCATTATATATATTATAAGTTATACCAAGGTTTGGAGTCATTTCGATGTACGTGATGAGACTTGTCCATATGGGCCATTAGAATTGCTTGAAACCGTACATGTGGGTTTACGAAGCCATAGGCATGTGTTTGTTCACGTATTTTGGGAATGAAATCATTCATTATATATCTTACAAGTTACACCAAGGTTTAGAGCCCTTCCGATGTACGACATGGGACTTGTTCACGTAGTCCATTAGGGTTGCTTGAAACCGTACATGTGGGTTTATGGAGCCATAGGCATGAGTTTGTTTTTTTCGTTTGGGGTTGAAATCATTTATTATATTCCTTATAAATTTTACCAAGGTCTCGAGCCATTCCAAAGTACAAGATGAGAATTGTCCGTATGGGCCATTAGGATAGCTTGAAACCGTACATATGGTTCTACAAACTATAGAAATGTGTTTCTTCACTCCATTCAAGCTTGAAATCATTCATTATATATCTTATAGGTTATGTAGAGGTTTGGAGCCATTCCGATGTACGAAATACGACTTGTCCATATCGGCCATTAAGAT
Organism: Oldenlandia corymbosa var. corymbosa; assembly: GCA_949775105.1. Classification (NCBI taxonomy): domain Eukaryota; kingdom Viridiplantae; phylum Streptophyta; class Magnoliopsida; order Gentianales; family Rubiaceae; genus Oldenlandia; species Oldenlandia corymbosa. The sequence goes on from OX459123.1 coordinate 9,143,143, forward strand.
AGCTTGAAACCGTAAATGTGGGTTTACAGAACCATAGGTATGTGTTTATTTCCTCCATATGTGCACGAAATCAATCATTATATATCTTATAAGTTATACCAAGGTTTGGAGCCTGATGAGAATCATGTAGCCTTCCATGGTGATTGTCCTAGTGAGGGGAATGAGCTAGTCCTTAATTCTAGTTTTGGAATGCCACAAGTTTACTTTGCAGGCCAATCAAAGAAGAAAGGATAGATCTTGACTACCTATGTGATAGGGAGTTGATTCAAGAGAGCTATTAGAGATGATGAGAATGTGATGAGAGTCATATAGCCTTCCATGGTGATTCTCCTAGTGAGGAGAATGAACTAGTTCTTCATTCTAGTTTTGGAATGCCATGTTTACTTTGCAGGCCAATGAAGGAAGAAAGGATGGATCTTGACTACCTATGTAATAGGGAGTTGGTTCAAGAGAGCTATGATCAAGATGATGAGAATGTCATTAACTTCGGGGTTCAAACCAAAGGAGATGATGACCTCATGGAAATAAGTACTCAAGAGTATCAAGAGAGTTTGACTCTAGGTGATCCATGAAGATCATTGATCAAGCTAGTGAGAAGAGTCATTTAGGTTCTTGAATGGACGGCCTATTTGATCAAAGTGTTCAAGATTGAGTCCATTGCTACACAATTGGATAGGTTGCAAACTATATTAATTATTTTAAGTGTTTTTCCAAGGAGTCAATAAAGAGAATTCCACAAGTTTGGAGTAAATTGGAGTTTTCCACAACTTGAGGGGCGCAAGACAAATATTCCACTTTTAGAAGGGCGTTCAAGACATTTCACTTCAATAATTTGGAGCTAATTTTCGAGATTTAGAGGTTGTCTAAGTCTAGGAGTTATTTTTGAAATTTTATCTAGTTAGATAAGCCATGTGGGCTGAATAAAGCTAGAGTGTTTTGATTAGGAGTCTTAGATTCCTTCTAGATATTATCCTACTTGAGGATAAGTCATTTAGATAAGGTTTCCTAGATTTTAGATAGAGTCAAAAAGATCAAATACTCTTCTACTTCTACTCCTTGTGAGATAAGATTAGAGAGTCCTAATTGATCTTCTTTTTTGGTGCTCGCCGAATTTCCTTAGCCTATAAATAGGGGGCATGGCCAAAATTCAAAAGCACCCTTGAGTGGTCATTTTTGTTGTCTCTTTTGAGAGTTTTTCCTGTGAGGAATTTTTGTTAAATGGAGTCTCCATTTTTCGTGTCAAGTATGATTAAACCAAGAGGGTTTTCATCTTGGCTTGGATCTTTTGATCTTGCAGAAGCGGTTCTTTTTCAAGTATGCTTCTTGATAGAATTGTTTTAAAACAAAACTTCTTATTTTCATATTACTTATAGTAGTTCGATTGATGAGCCTTTCTTTTGGCTTGGTGTTCGAATTCATGATGTGTGTGTTCATGAGTTCCATTGTAGGGTTTGTCCTACTTTTGTTGGATAAGTTGTGCTTTGGCATAAGCATTTTGAGATAGTGTATGTGTTGCATATCTTTGTTGGATATGGAGATTACTAATCAATAGTATTCCTTCATAGTAGAGCATTGTTTGCTCCTACCTTTCTTGAGTGTCTTGAATGATGGCTGATCGAGTATATTGAATGGTGTCCTTGCTATTCTTAGTGTGGGTTGTTGTTTAATTCGAATCTTTCATAGATAATGTGTTCTTTGCTTGGTTTGAGTTAAGAGATAGAAATCACTTAGATAAACGATCGTCTTACTATGAATTTTCCGCACTCTTTTGAGTTTCACGGGATAGACAAATTATCTTTGATGAGAATCATGTAGCCTTCCATGGAGGTTCTCCTAGTGAGGGGAATGAGTTAGTCCTTCATTCTAGATTTGGAATGTCAAGTTTACTTTGCAAGCCAATCAAGGAAGAAAGGATGGATCTTGACTACCTATGTGATAGGGAGTTGGTTCAAAAGAGCTATGATCAAGGGAATGAGAATGTCATTACTTTGGGGTGCAAACCAAAGGAGATGAAGACCTCATGGAAATAAGTGCTGAAGAGTATCAAGAGAGTTTGACTCTGTGTGCTCCATGAAGATCATTGATCAAAGCTAGTGAGAAGAGTCATTTAGTCTAAGTCTAGGAGTCAATTTTCGAATTTTTATCTAGTTAAATAAGTCATGTGGACTGAATTAAACTAGAGTGTTTTGATTACGAGTCTTAGATTCCTTCTAGATATTATCCTACTTGAGGATAAGTCATTTAGATAAGGTTTCCTCTATTTTAGATAGAGTCAAAGAGATCAAGTACTCTTCTACTTTTACTCCTTGTGAGATAAGATTAGAGAGTCCTAATTGATCTTCTTTTTAGTGGTGCTGGCCGAAAAATTCAAGCCTATATATAGGAGGCTTGGCCGAATTTTAGAAGCACCCTTGAGTGGTCATTTTTGTTGTCTCTTTTGAGAGTTTTTCCTGTGAGGAATTTTTGTTAAATGGAGTGTCCATTTTTCGTGTCAAGTATGATTAAACCAAGAGGGTTTTCATCTTGTCTTGGATCTTTTGATCTTGCGAAACCATTCTTTTTCAAGTATGCTTCTTGATAGAATTGTTTTAAAACAAAACTTCTTATTTTCATACTACTTCTAGTAGTTCGATTGATGAGCCTATCCTTTGGCTTGGTGTTCGAATTTCATGATGAGTGTGTTCATGAGATCCATTGTGGGGTTTGTCCTACTTTTGTTGGATGAGTTGTGCTTTGGCATAAGCATTTTGAGATAGTGTATGTGTTGCATATCTTTGGATGGTTATGAAGATTACTAATCAATAGTATTCCTTCATAATTGGGCATTATTTGCTCCTACCTTTCTTGAGTCTCTTGATAGATGACTGATCGAGTATATTGAATTCCTTGCTATTCTTAGCGTGGGTTGTTGTTTAATTCGAATCTTTCATGGATAATGTGTTCTTTGCTTGGTTTGAGTTAAGAGATAGAATCACTTAGATAAACGATCGTCTTACTGTGAATTTTCCGCACTCCTTTGAGTTTCACGGGATAGACAAAATTATCTTCGTACTTTCTTGTTGATGGTTGCATTAACGAAATTTGCTTCGTCTACGAGATTGCTATCAGTTTCTTGGTATCAGAGCTTGGATTATCTTAGTGATGGTATTAATTGGTATTATCATATCAATTCCTATTATCAGTTTGATTTTCGAGAGATTTCTTCTTAGTTGAGGACTTCATAGTTCTTGGTTTTGAGAATATCTTGAATTACCACGGAATCCGTTACTTGGTGTGGTGATCGAGCTTTGTGCTACTTAACGAGTAGTACTATCTTTATTTGTTTCAAGGTTCCTTCTTATTTTGGAATGGGGTGTTGAAAAAATAAATCAAATTCTTGTGAAAACTACGTTTTCAAAATTGATCTTGTCTTTTGTGTGGTTGTGCGAGACTTCTTACACATTTGTTTGATCTTGTGGTGTTATTTTGAGGTCTATGCGAGAGCTTGATGATGGTACGTTAGTATCTAATCAAAGTGGGCGCTACATCTTGAAATTTATCCTTGATTTGCAAGTAGAGAACTGTTTCTCCTATGAGCAAGTTGGTGGATCTTATGTGTTGGATCTTTAAGGAGAGAATTGATGCTGAAGAAGAGTTTCTTGCTCGAGATAGCCTTTTCTTTCTAAAGAGATGTCTTTACATAAGGAAGATTTGAGAGTTTATCTTGTGGTAAATATCTTGGATCTATTCTTTGAAAGGTGAAGCTTAGTGATTTTGTACTTTCTACATAAAGTATGGATGAAAAAACCTTCCTTCTTGTTGGTTTAATTTGAATCTAATGAGTAAAATGGAATTTATGGATTTTCAATTCATGAAAATTTCATAAAGACCGAATTTTGTTTAATCTTAGTGTCAAAAGATTTTTCAAAAGTAACAAATTTTGGTTTTCTTGTTTTCTCGAGTTTTACACTTTGAGTTTGAGTCAAAAACTTTCTTTGTCAAGTGATGAAGAATGAATTTTAGTGATATCAGTTTTGGTATCAAAGTGAAGGTCTTTGAAGTTGAATTGTGCCAACTTTAAGGATTGAAGTCTTTGACTTGTGTTTAAAACCTTGATTTTCGAGAGTAGGGTTCGAAAATTGAGTGAAGTTTTACTAAAAAGATTTTCTTAATTTATAACAAGAAATCTTATAGGCTTTGAGATGTATTCTTAAAGTTTACATATTTGGTTGTTTTTAAAAGTTGATTTTCAATGGTCACTTATGAAGATGGCATTGTTAAGTCATTGAGTTTTCAGAATGATTTGTGTTAAATTTAGTATTATGAAGCAAATGTCATAATTGAATATGGAACTTTAATTTCCTACTTCATTATAATTATGGTGTTCTTGTCACTTTATTTGCCATGGATTGTTTTGGTAAAAAGTGATTTTTGTTAATTCCAAGTACAATTTGGAAAAGGATTTTTAGAAAGATTCTAAAAGTTATTGTCCATTTTTGGAAAGTGCTAATTTTCAAGTTTTCTTTTTAAGTGAGTCAAAAGTAATTTTTCAAATTTTAACTATGTGGTAAAAGGTTAATGGCCAAAATTTTGCTGACTTTTTGCATGTGTGTGCGTGTGATTTATGTGGTATTCTAAGCCTAGTTGGTTTTGAATTTTAGAGTCATAGTATAGCCGAAATAGTGAAGCTAAAAATTAGGGTTTCCTAGTCCTAGTTGAACTTGAATTTTGGTTGTCTATTTGTGTTACACTTGGAGACCTATTTGGTCTTGTATTTGTGTGTTCACATGGCCGAAAATTTTAGCTCTAAAATTGAGGTGATTGAGTCCAAATTGTGTTATGATTTGAGTCCTATTCGGTTTTGGATTTTTGTGTTCACATTGGCCGAAAATTTGCAGCCATTGTTTCCTAATTGTAATACAATTTTATTGTGTGTTTTATTTAAGTCCTACTTGGATTTAAATACTAATTTTTGCATGTGTTAAATTATAATTTCAGTGAGATTATAATTAGAGTTTTAAAGTGAGTCTATTTTCGAAAACTATTAAGATAAGGAAGTCTTATCCTAATCTGAAATTTTTTTAGTCTTCTAATACAATTGTGCATGTGTGTGGCCGTTTATTTGAGTCCTTTTAGTAGTAGGGGGGTCGAAAATTTTATCTCTAATAAGTAGGGATGAGTTTTCCTAATTTGTGTCCAAAAAGGATTATGTTTACCTAAGTTTTAGGACTCTATCCTTGTCTATATATATGAGGCCGGGTTTTTCTTCTTCTTTATTCCACATTGTCGAGCAGCCTTCATCATTAAAAAGGGGGGAATATTTTTGAGAAAATTTAGGTCCTATCTTGTAGGAGTTTTCTTGCACAAAAAGACTTGCATTACCTATAACTAGGGGTGCTGTTTTTTGAAAATTCTCACATCACTCTACTCCAATTTTCTTCTTCTTTCTTGCTGCCGAGATCAAAAGAGAAAAGAACAAGAGAAGCACTCTTCTCTTTAATTCTGAAATTTTGAGAGTTGTGTTCTTAAAAGCACAAGAGAGTTTTTGTTTTTGGGGAGAGCTTTATTCGAACCTTCCTTTGGTTCTTGGGGGGGTTTCAGCCGAACCAAACTTGGTTCTAGGGTTCAAGGAGTTTTTGTGTAGTAAACAAGGCACATTACTTCTTTTGTTGGTGGTTTCTCAAAGTTGTTGAGTAAAGATGTCATCCGGAGTTGCTGGTTGCACTCAAATCGCTTCAAAGAGTGTAGAGGGTCCATGGAGGCTCAAGTACAGCTCATGAAGAGTCAAATTGACTTCCTACATGATGCTTTGGCCGAGGTTAAGGAGGCAAACCGAGACTTGTCTCAATTGCTTTCAAATCAGCAAGATAAAGCTATGGTAAGTTTTGAGAAAATTGCTGAACATTTAAGAGTCTTATGTGATCGTTTTGAAGTTAAACAAGTACCCTCGTATGCTGGAATGTTGCAAGTGTCATTGCCTTTGTTTTATGGTTGTCATAGAGAATATGATACTTGGGAAAAGAGCATAGAGAATTTGTTTGTGTTGCTTAACATAGAGAAAGAGAGTGAGAAAATAGCCTTATAGGTTGTTTTCGTTCTAATGCTTTGAATTGGTGGAAGCTAGTTTCAAATATCTATTCGCATCATTGGTATCGTAATTTGGATGATTGGCATGATTTGAGAAGTGCTTTGCGAGAAAGATATGCTGGTACTAACACCTTTGATGAAGCAAAAGTGAAGTTGCTCAATTGTAAGCAGAATGGTAGATCCATTCAATCTTACTTTGAGGAATTAGAAGGGTTGTTTCTAAGTTCAGAAGTGGATGAGAACGACTACATGTTGACAGACCGTTTCCACTATGGCTTGGACAAGTGTTTCAAACAACATCCAAAGATGAGGAGACAATCAAGGCTCTATGAGGCATACTATGCTGCCTTAGAAGTGGAAAGAGAGCATGATACTTCTTGTGGTTGGAATGGTCCAATTGAGGATCAGGGGTTGGTGTTTGGCGCTGAAGATGGAGATCAACGGACTTGTATCTTCCGTACTAAGTGTTCGGTTGGGTGGTCCAATGAAGTTGATTTGGTACACGACGGTGGGTCGAGTACTGATTGTGTAAGTGAGGAATTTTGCATAGCAAACAGAATTAAAATGGATCCGCATACTAGACCATACAAGCTTCAATGGTTGAGTGAAGAGATGGTTGTGGATGTTACTAAAAAGGCCATGGTACCTTTTCAGATTGGTGAGTATAGGGATGAAATTTACTTTGGTGTAATTCCTATGTCTCTTTGTGATATTTTGCTAGGTAGGCCTTGGCAGTCAGATGTAGAAGCTGTGCACCATTGCTTGCAGAATATCTTTGTCTTTACTAAAGAGGACAGAAAATATATTCTTAAGCCTTTGGCTTATGATGAATCTGAATCAGTGAGAGAGAAAAGACGTAAGATAACCTATACACAAGGGAGAGAAAAAGTCGAGCGAGTGACGCAAGAAAGTAAAAAGAGTCACGATGAGGTAAGACTTGAGGTGAGAAAAAACCATGAAAATAGCGTGGAAACAGAAATAAATGCACGCAATGAGAGAAAATCAGAGTGTGGTGAGGGTGAGGATTTTACTAACCCTTATATCTCGTTTGTTCCTTGTGCAGGTATAGAGGTTGATGATTCGAGGACGAATCCTCTTAAAGAAGGAGGGGATGATGAGAATCATGTAGCCTTCCATGGAGGTTCTCCTAGTGAGGGGAATGAGTTAGTCCTTCATTCTAGATTTGGAATGTCAAGTTTACTTTGCAGGCCAATCAAGGAAGAAAGGATGGATCTTGACTACCTATGTGATAGGGAGTTGGTTCAAAAGAGCTATGATCAAGGGAATTTGAATGTCATTAACTTTGGGGTGCAAACCAAAGGAGATGAAGACCTCATGGAAATAAGTGCTGAAGAGTATCAAAGCTAGTGAGAAGAGTCATTTAGGTTCTTTAGTGGACGGCCTATTTGATCAAAGTGTTCAAGATTGAGTCCGTTGCTACACAATTGGATAGGCTGCAAACTATCTTAATTGTTTCAAGTGTTTTTCCAATCTTTTGGAGTCAATAAAGAGAATTCTACAAGTTTTGGAGTAAATTGGAGTTTTCTACAACTTAAGGGGCGCAAGACCAATATTCCACTTTTGGAAGGGCGTTCAAGACATTTTACTTCAATAATTTGGAGCTGAATTTCGAGATTAGAGTTAGTCTAAGTCTAGGAGTCAATTTTCGAATTTTTATCTAGTTAAATAAGTCATGAGGACTGAATTAAACTAGAGTGTTTTGATTACGAGTCTTAGATTCCTTCTAGATATTATCCTACTTGAGGATAAGTCATTTAGATAAGGTTTCCTAGATTTTAGATAGAGTCAAAGAGATCAAGTACTCTTCTACTTTTACTCCTTGTGAGATAAGATTAGAGAGTCCTAATTGATCTTCTTTTTAGTGGTGCTGGCCGAAAAAATTCAAGCCTATATATAGGAGGCTTGGCCGAATTTTAGAAGCACCCTTGAGTGGTCATTTTTGTTGTCTCTTTTGAGAGTTTTTCCTGTGAGGAATTTTTTTTAAATGGAGTGTCCATTTTTCGTGTCAAGTATGATTAAACTAAGAGGGTTTTCATCTTATCTTGGATCTTTTTGGTCTTGCAGAAACCATTCTTTTTCAAGTATGCTTCTTGATAGAATTGTTTTAAAACAAAACTTCTTATTTTCATACTACTTCTAGTAGTTCGATTGATGACCCTTTCCTTTGGCTTGGTGTTCGAATTTCATGATGAGTGTGTTCATGAGATCCATTGTGGGGTTTGTCCTACTTTTGTTGGATGAGTTGTGCTTTGGCATAAGCATTTTGAGATAGTGTATGTGTTGCATATCTTTGGTTGGTTATGAAGATTACTAATCAATAGTATTCCTTCATAGTTGGGCATTGTTTGCTCCTACTTTTCTTGAGTCTCTTGATAGATGACTGATCGAGTATATTGAATGGTGTCTTTGCTATTCTTAGCGTGGGTTGTTGTTTAATTCGAATCTTTCATGGATAATGTGTTCTTTGACTTTGTTTGAGTTAAGAGATAGAATCACTTAGATAAACGATCGTCTTACTGTGAATTTTCCGCACTCTTTTGAGTTTCACGGGATAGACAAAATTATCTTCGTACTTTCTTGTTGATGGTTGCATTAACGAAATTTGCTTCGTCTACGAGATTGCTATCAATCTTCTTACTTTCTTGATTGATGGTTGCATTAACGAAATTTGCTTCATCTACGAGATTGCTATCAGTTTTTTGGTATCAGAGCTTTGACTATCTTCGTGATGGTATTAATTGATATTATCATATCAGTTTCTATTATCAGTTTGATTTTCGAGAGATTTCTTTTTGATTGAGGACTTCATAGTTCTTGATTTTGAGAATATCTTGAGTTACCACGGAATCCGTTACTTGGTGTGGTAATCGAGCTTTGTGCTACTAACGAGCAGTACGATCTTTATTTGTTTCAAGGTTCCTTCTTGTTGCAGAATGGGTTTTGAAAAAATAAATCAAATTCTTGCGAAAACTACGTTTTCAAAATTGATCTTTTCTTTTGTGTGGTTGTGCGAGACTTCTTACACATTTGTTTGATCTTCTGGTGTTATTTCTGGGTTTATGTGAGAGCTTGATGATGGTACATTGGTATCTAGTCAAACTGGGCGCTACATCTTGAAATTTTGTCCTTGATTTGCAAGTAGAGAACTATTTCTCCTATGAGCAAGTTAGTGGATCTTATGTGTTGAATCTTTAAGGAGAGAATTGATGCCAAAGAAGAGCTTCTTGCTCGAGATAGCCTTTTCTTTCTAAAGGAGATGTCTTTACATAAGGAGGGTTTAAGAGTTTATCTAGAGGTAAATATCTTGGATCTATTCTTTGAAAGGTGAAGTTTAGTGATTTTGTACTTTCTACATAAAGTATAAATGAAAAACCCTTCCTTGTTGTTTCTTATTGAATCTAATGAGTAAAATGGAATTTATGGATTTTCAATTAATGAGAATTTCATAGATCTCTGATTCTTTTTTATTATTATGTTTTTGTTTAAATCTTAGTGTCAAAAGATTTTTCAAAAGTAACAATTGTTGGGTTTTTATTTTTCTCGAGTTTATACTTTGAGAATGAGTTGAATTAGTGGATCTTCCTATCATTGGACTTTCCATGATTCTTAACGTGAGTATCAAAACTTTCCATGAATTTTAGTGATATCAAATTTTGGTATCAAATGTTAAAAGGTCTTTGAAGTTGAATTGTGCCAACTTTAAGGGTTGAAGTTTTTGACATGTGTTTAAAACCTTAATTTTCGAGAGTTGAATCGAAAATTGAGTGAAGTTTCACTAAAGATTTTCTTATTTATGGCAAGAAATCTTATAGGCTTTGAGATATATTCTTGAAGTTTACATATTTGATCTTTGGAAAATTTGATTTTCAAATGGTCACTTATGAAGATGGCTTTGTTGAGTCATTGAGTTTTAATAATGGTTTGTGTTAAATTGAGTATTATGAAGCAAATGTCATAGTTGAATGAGGAACTTTAATTTCCAACTTCATTATACTTATGGTGTTCTTGTTACTTTATTTGCCATAGATTGTTTTGGTAAAAAGTGATTTTTGTTAATTCCATATACAATTTGGAAAGGGGTTTTTAGAAAGATTCTAAAAGTTGTTGTCCATTTTTGGAAAGTGGTAATTTTCAAGTTTCCTTTTTAAAGCGAGTCAAAAGTAATTTTTGAAATTTTAACTATGTGGTAAAAGGTTAATAGCCAAATTTTTGCTGACTTATTGCATGTGTGTGCGTGTGATTTATGTGGAATTCTAAGCCTAGTTGGTTTTGAATTTTAGAGTCATAGTATAGCCGAAATTGTGAAGCTAAAAATTAGGGTTTCCTAGTCCTAGTTAAACTTTAATTTTGGTTGTCTATTTGTGTTACACTTGGAGACCTATTCGGTCTAGTACTAGAGTGTTCACATGGACGAAAATTTTAGCCCTAAAATTAAGGCCATTGAGTCCAAATATGTTATGATTTGAGTCCTATTCGGTTTTGGAGTTTTGTGTTCACATTGGCCGAAAATTTGCTGCCTTCGTTTCCTAATTGTAATACAATTTTATTGTGTGTTTTATTTGAGTCCTACTTGGATTTACATACTAATTTTTGCATGTGTTAAATTATAATGTCAGTGAGATTATAATTAGAGTTTTAAAGAAAACTATTGAGATAAGGAAGTCTTATCCTAATCTGAAAGATTTTGAGTCTTCTAATACAAATGTGCATGTGTGTGGCCGTGTATTTGATTCCTAATAGTAGTAGGGGGTCGAAAATTTTATCTCTAATTAGTAAGGATGAATTTTCCTAGTTTGTGTCCAAAAAGGATTATGTTTACCTAAGTTTTAGGACTCTATTCTTGTCTATATATATGAGGCTGGTTTTTCCTTCTTCTTTATTCCATCTTGTCGACCAAATTTCATCTATTAAAGGGGGGGGGGAATATTTTTGAGAAAATTTAGGTCCTATGTTGTAGGAGTTTTCTTGCACAAAAAGACTTGCATTGCCTATAAATAGGGGTGCTGTTTTTCGAAAATTCTCACACCACTCTACTCCTTTCTTCTTCTTCTTCTTGCTGCCGAGATCACAAGGGTAAATTAAGAGAAGCACTCTTCTCTTTATTTTGAATTTTTGAGAGTTCGTGTTCTTAAAAGCACAAGAGAGTTTTTGTGTTTGGGGAGAGCTTTATTTGAACCTTCCTTTGGTTCTTGGGGGGGGGGGGGTTTCGGCCGAACCTACAGTGGTTCTAGGGTTCAAGGAGTTCTTTGTGTAGTACCAAAAGCACAATCACTTCTTTTTGGTGGTTTTTCAACTTTGTTGATTAACAATGAGTTCTGAAATTGCTGGTTGTTGTCAAACAGCAATAAAGGGTGTTGTTATACAAGCAAAACCCAAAGATAAGGAGGCAATCAAGGCTCTATGTGGCATACTACGCTGCCTTAGAAGTGGAGAGAGAGCATGATACTTCTTGTGGTTGGAATGGTCCAATTGAGGATCAAGGGTTGGTGTTTGGCGCTGAAGATGGTGATCAACGGACATGTATCTTCTGTACTAAGTGTTCGGTTGGGTGGTCCAATGAAGTTGATTTGGTAATCGACAGTGGGTCGAGTACTGATTGTATAAGTGAGGAATTTTGCGTAGCAAACGGAATCAAGATGGATCCGCATACTAGACCATACAAGCTTCAATGGTTGAGTGAAGAAATGGTTGTGGATGTCACTAAGAAGGCCATGGTATCTTTTCAAGTTGGTGAGTATAGGGATAAAATTTACTTTGATGTAATTCCTATGTCTCTTTGTGATATTTTGCTAGGTAGGCCTTGGCAATCAGATGTAGATGTTGAGCACCATTGCTCGAAGAATATCTTTGTCTTTACTAAAGAGGACAGAAAGTATATTCTTAAGGCTTTGGCTTATGAAGAACCTGAATCTGTGCGAGAGAAAAGACGTAAGATAACCTATACACAAGGGAGAGAAAAAGTTGAGAGAGTGATGCAAGAAAGTAAAAAGGGTCACACCGAGGTAAGACTTGAGGCGAGAGAAAACCATGAAAATAGCGTGGAAACAGAAAAAAATGTACGCAATGAGAGAAAATCAAAGTGTGGTGAGGGTGAGGATTTTTCTAACCCTTATCTCTCGTTTGTTCCTTGTGCAGGTTTAGAGGTTGATGATTCGAGGACGAATCCTCTTGAAGAAGGAGGGGATGATGAGAATCATGTAGCCTTCCATGGAGGTTCTCCTAGTGAGGGGAATGAGCTAGTCCTTCATTCTACTTTTGGAATGCCAAGTTTACTTTGCAGGCCAATCAAGGAAGAAATGATGGATCTTGACTACCTATGTGATAGGGAGTTGGTTCAAGAGAGCTATGATCAAGATGATGAGAATGTCATTAACTTTCGGGTTCAAACCAAAGGAGATGATGGCCTCATGGAAATAAGTGCTCAAGACTATCAAGGGAGTTTGACTCTATGTGCTCCATGAAGATCATTGATCAAGCTAGTGAGGAGTCATTTAGGTTCATGAATGGACGGCCTATTTGATCAAAGTGTTCAAGATTGAGTCCATTGCTACACAATTGGATAGGTTGCAAACTATCTCAATTGTTTCAAGTGTTTTTCCAATCTTTTGGAGTCAATAAAGAGAATTCTACAAGTTTTGGAGTAACATGGAGTTTCCTACTACTTGAGGGTGCAAGACCAATATTCCACTTTTGGAAGGGCGTTCAAGACATTTTACTTCAATAATTTGGAGCTGATTTTCGAGATTAGAGTTTGTCTAAGTTTAGGAGTTTAATTTTTGAATTTTATCTAGTTAAATAACTCATGTGGACTGAATTAAACTACAGTGTTTTGATTAGGAGTCTTAGATTCCTTCTAAGTATTATCCTATTTGAGGATAAGTCATTTAGATAAGGTTTCCTAGATTTTAGATAGAGTCAAAGAGATCAAATAATCTTCTACTTCTACTCCTGCGTGAGATAAGATTAGAGAGTCCTAATTGATCTTCTTTTTTGGTGCTCGCCGAATTTCCTTAGCCTATAAATAGGGGGCATGGCCAAAATTCAAAAGCACCCTTGAGTGGTCATTTTTGTTGTCTCTTTTGAGAGTTTTTCCTGTGAGGAATTTTTGTTAAATGGATTGTCGATTTTTCGTGTCATGTATGATTTAACCAAGAGGGTTTTCATCTTGTCTTGGATCTTTTGATCTTGCAGAAATGGTTCTTTTTCAAGTATAATTCTTGATAGAATTTTTTTAAAACAAAACTTCTTATTTTCATACTATTTCTAGTAGTTCGATTGATGAGCCTTTCTTTTGGCTTGGTGTTCGAATTCATGATGTGTGTGTTCATGAGTTCCATTGTGGGGTTTGTCCTACTTTTGTTGGATGAGTTGTGCTTTGGCATAAGCATTTTGAGATAGTGTATGTGTTGCATATCATTGTTGGTTATGGAGATTACTAATCAATAGTATTCCTTCATAGTTGAGCATTGTTTGCTCCTACCTTTCTTGAGTCTCTTGAATGATGACTGATCGAGTATATTGAATGGTGTCCTTGCTATTCTTAGTGTGGGTTGTTGTGTAATTCGAATCTTTCATGGATAATATGTTCTTTACTTGGTTTGAGTTAAGAGATAGAAATCCTTAGATAAACGATCGTCTTACTGTGAATTTTCCGCACTCTTTTGAGTTTCACGGGATAGACAACTTATCTTCGTACTTTCTTGTTTGATGGTTTCATTAACGAAATTTGCTTCATCTACGAGATTGCTACCTGAGCCATTCCGATATACGAGATGAGACTTGTCTATATGGGCCGTTAGGATAATTTGAAACCCTACATTTGGGATTTCGGAGCCATAGGCATGTGTTTGTTCACTCCATTTGGGCTTGAAATCATTCATTATATATCTTATAATTTGTACCAGGGTTTGAGCCATTCCGATGTACGAGATGATACTTATCCATGTGGGCTATTTGGATAGCTTCAACTGTACGTGAGGGTTTACGGAGCCATAGGCATGTGTTTGTTTACTCCATATGGGCTAGAAATCATTCATTATATATATTATAAGTTATACCAAGGATAGGAGTCATTCCGATGTACGAGATGTGAATCGTCCTATGGGGCATTAGCATTGCTTGAAACCGTACTGTGGGTTTACGGAGCCACATGCATGTGTTTGTTCACTTATTTTATGATTGAAATCATTCATTATATATCTTATAAGTTATACCGAGGTTTAGAGCCCTTCCGATGTACGGCATGGGACTTGTTCATATAGGCCATTAGGGTTGCTTGAAACCGTACATGTGGGTTTACGGAGTCATAGGCATGTGTTTGTTTTTCCATTTGGGCCTGAAATCATTCATTATATACCTTATAAATTTTACCAAAGTTTGGAGCCATTCTGAAGTACGAGATGAGAATTGTCCATATGGGCCATTAGGATCGCTTGAAACCGTACATGTGGGTTTTTGGGGCCATGGCATGTGTTTATTCGGTCCATTTGGGCTTGAAATCATTCATTATACATGTTGTAGGTTATACCAAGGTTTGGAGTCATTCTGATGTACGAGACGGGAATTGTCCATATGGGCCATTAGGATCGCTTGAAATCGTACATTTGGGTTTACGGAGCCATAGGCATGTGTTTGTTCACTCGAATTTGGTTTGAACTCATTCATTACATATCTTAGAAATTTTATCTAGGTGTGGAGCCATTCCGATGTACGAGATGAGACTTATCCTTGTGGGCTATTAGGATTGCTTGAACCGTACATGCGGGTTTACGGAGCCAGAGGCATGTTTTTTTCACTCAATTTGAGCTTGAAATCATTCATTATACATCTTATAGGTTATACAGAGATTCGGAGCCATTCCAATGTATGAAATATGACATGTCCATATTGGCCATTAGGATAGCTTGAAACCGTATATGTGGGTTTACGGAGCCATAGGCATCTGTTTATTCCCTCCATTTGGGCATGAAATCAATTATTATATATCTTATAAGTTATACCAAGGTTAGGAGCCATTCTGATGTACGAAATGAGACTTGTCTATATGGGCCATTAGGATAGCTTGAAACCCTACATGTGGGTTTACGGAGCCATAGGCATGTGTTTGTTCACTCCATTTGGGCTTGAAATCATTGATCATATATCTAATAAGTTGTACCAGGTTTGAGCCAAACCGATGTACGATATGAGACATATCCATGTGGGCAATTAGGATAGTTTGAACCTTACATGAGGATTTATAGAGCCATAGGCATGTGTTTGTTTACTCCATATGGGCTTGAAATCATTCATTATATATATTATAAGTTATACCAAGAGCCATTCCTATGTACGAGATGAGACTTGACCATATGGGCCCTAGGATTGCTTGAAACCGTACATGTGGGCTTACGGGGCCCTAGGCATGTGTTTATTCGCTCCATTTGGGCTTGAAATCATTCATTATATATCTTATAGGTTATATCAAGGTTTGGAGTCATTCCGATGTACGAGATGAGAATTGTCCATATGGCCATTAGCATCGCTTGAAACCGTACATGTGGTTTTACGGGGCCATAGGCATGTTTTTACTCCCTCCATTTGGAATTGAAATCATTCATTATATATATCTTAGAAGATGTACCAAGGTTTGGAGCCATTCCGATATACGAGATTAGATTTGTCCATATGGGCCATTATGATAGCTTGAAACCGTACATATGGGTTTACGGAGCCGTAGGCATGTGTTAGTTCACTCCAATTGGGTTTGCACTCATTCATTACATATCTTAGAAATTTTACCAAGGTTTGGAGCCATTCCGGTGTACGAGATGAGACTTATCCTTGTGGGGATAGCTTGAACCGTACATGTGGGTTTACGGAGCTAGAGGCATGTTTTGTTCACTCAAGTTGGGCTTGAAATCATTTATTATATATATTATAAGTTATACCAAGGATTAGATCCATTCCAAGATAAGATTTGTCCATATGGGCCATTTGGATTGCATGAAACCGTACATGTGGTTTTACGTTTGAAAAGAGCGATAGGCATGTGTTTGTTCACTTATTTTCGGATTGAAATTATTCATTATATATTTTATAAGTTATACCAAAGGTTTAAAGCCCTTCCGATGTACGACATGGGACTTGTTCATATAGGCCATTAGTGATGGAGACCATCGAGCTAACACTAATGGAGAGGGACATGTTGCTGACATTAATGGAGAGGATGAGCAAGTTGAGGTCGTGAATGCTAATGGAGGATCTAAATATGCTGCTTTAAAGAATAATTCTTACATCCGTGATCCACTCTCAAACATTGTAGGACCAATGACTCGTGCTAGACGAAAAAAGATGGATGAATCACTTAATAGTCTAATTGTTACTACATGGGCTAAGGAAGAAATTAAGCTTGAAGATTACAAGCCCAAGACTATTAATTTGTTGCATGTGACACCAAATGGACTTGGCCCATTTGGAGAGAAGGAATTTCGGCCCTCAATCCAAGGAGAGATGATGAGAATCATGTAGCCTTCCATTGGTGATTCTCCTAGTGAGGGGAATGAGCTAGTCCTTCATTCTAGTTTTGGAATGCCAAGTTTACTTTGCAGGCCAATCAAGGAAGAAAGGATGGATCTTGACTACCTATGTGATAGGGAGTTGGTTCAAGAGAGCTATGATCAAGATGATGAGAATGTCATTAACTTTGGGGTTCAAACCAAAGGAGATGATGACCTCATGGAAATAAGTGCTGAAGAGTATCAAGAGAGTTTGACTCTGTGTGCTCCATGAAGATCATTGATCAAGCTAGTGAGAAGAGTCATTTAGGTTCTTGAATGGATGCCCTATTTGATCAAAGTGTTCAAGATTGAGTCCATTGCTACACAATTGGATAGGTTGCAACCTATCTTAATTGTTTCAAGTGTTTTTCCAATCTTTTGGAGTCAATAAAGAGAATTCTACAAGTTTTGGAGTAAGTTGGAGTTTTCTGCAACTTAAGAGGCGCAAGACCAATATTCCACTTTTGGAAGGGCGTTCAAGACATTTTACTTCAACAACTTGGAGCCGATTTTCGAGATTAGAGTTAGTCTAAGTCTAGGAGTCAATTTTCGAATTTTTATCTAGTTAAATAAGTCATGTGGACTGAATTAAACTAGAGTGTTTTGATTAGGAGTCTTAGATTCCTTCTAGATGTTATCCTACTTGAGAATAAGTCATTTAGATTAGGTTTCCTAGATTTTAGATAGAGTCAAAGAGATCAAATACTCCTCTACTTTTACTCCTTGTGAGATAAGATTAGAGAGTCCTAATTGATCTTCTTTTATTGGTGCTGGCCGAAATTCTAAAGCCGATAAATAGGGGGCTTGGCCGAATTTCTTAAGTACCCTTGAGTGGTCATTTTTATTCTCTCTTTTGAGAGTTTTTCCTGTGAGGAATTTTTGTTAAATGGAGTGTCCATTTTTCGTGTCAAGTATGATTTAACCAAGAGGGTTTTCATCTTGTCTTGGATCTTTTTGATCTTGCAGAAATGGTTCTTTTTCAAGTATGCTTCTTGACAGAATTGTTTTAAAACAAAGCTTCTTATTTTCATACTACTTCTAGTAGTTCGATTGATGAGCCTTTCTTTTGGCTTGGTGTTCGAATTTCATGATGAGTGTGTTCATGAGTTTCATTGTGGGGTTTGTCCTACTTTTGTTGGATGAGTTGTGCTTTGGCATAAGCATTTTGAGATAGTGTATGTGTTGCATATCTTTGGTTGGTTATGAAGATTACTAATTAATAGTATTCCTTCATAGTTGGGTATTGTTTGCTCCTGCCTTTCTTGAGTCTCTTGATAGATGACTGATCGAGTATATTGAATGGTGTCCTTGCTATTCTTAGCGTGTGTCGTTGTTTAATTCGAATCTTTCATGGATAATGTGTTCTTTGCTTGGTTTGAGTTAAGAGATAGAATCACTTAGATAAACGATCGTTTTACTATGAATTTTCCGTACTCTTTTGAGTTTCACGGAATAGACAAAATTATCTTCGTACTTTCTTGTTGATGGTTGCATTAACGAAATTTCCTTCGTCTATGAGATTGCTATCAAGAGACTGCCGGCCACACTCCTTGAAAGATAAGACTTTATCTCTTTAAAGGATAATATTTGGGATGATTCCTTTTTATCTTTGCTTTTCAAGTTTTCCTACAATAACGACATAATTTATTGATGTCTACTCAACCATTGGATGAAGACTACATCAAGAATGATGGCTAAGATCACTCTACAAAGAAGATGATGATAGAGTTTTACTCAAGGGAGATTCTATCCATAGGAATGTTTTTATGAGATTATCTCTTTGTATTTGAGTTTTAATTAATTCCTGCATAGTTTTAAATGTCTTAAGACTAGTAAAAGTGTCTAGGTTTGTTATCTTATCACTTACGATAACTAGGAGTCTTTAGAGTTTGATTTGATTTCAAATTCTTAGAGATAGGAATAGAGATGAAGAGTTGTGTTCTTCCTCTACTTCTTGGGAAGAAAATTTGGCCACCCCCTCTATAAATAGGAACCGAATTTCTCTTGTCCAACACACATTATGTCATTGATATTTTCTGAGTGAAATTAAATTAGTTAGGATTTTATTCCTTTCGTGGAGTTCTTGTGAGGACTTCTTTGTTTAGTTATTGCATATGTGTTGTGACAATTATTTGACTTATCTATCATGTTTAGTTCACTTGATAGTGGCGTCTTTAGCTTTGGATCTTTCGAATTTTGGTTCTTAAGCTCATAGATCTCATATCTATTGGGTTTTCCTACACAATTTTCCAAGGGGTCTCTGCTTGGTTAGAAATAGCTCTCTTCATTCTTGATTTTGGTTGTTCTACTATTGAACTCGTGAATTGATCCACGTGAGATCAAATATCTTTTCTTTGTTTGTTTTCGTGTGTTTTTGTGTCATTACATTCGAATTTTCCAAATTTCGTTGCCTACAAATCTCTGTCTTTCCGAATCAGCAAAGTTGATCTTTCATTAAGATTGGTTTTGTCACGGATTGCTATCATATTTTGGTATCAGAGCCATAATTTATATATCAAGAATCATATTTTGGTTATCAGTGCCTTCTTATGGTTATACCATAGTTGGTATATTTGTTTATCATAGCCATAATTGGTATATCAAGAGTCATCTTTGGTTACCATAGTTGGTCTCCAAATTCGGGTTTCTTGTTCTTTCTTGTTTTTTTGAATTTTCCTCTCCCAAAAGAGGGTATTCGTAATATTTTTTTTTGAGTTGTTCACCACTTGGAAAATTCCTTTTAGTTTCGTGCCTTTCGTTTTGTTTATCATCCAATAGCAAACTTTGGTGATTGTGGTTGATATATATCTCTCGATCCAAGATCTCTATATTTTGGGGGGTGATTGATGTTCATTTATTCATTGTTGAAGGAGCTTTTGTGTTGAAGGTGTTTGTTTGATTTGGCCGTATATATATTTTAAAAAAAAGTTTTGTTTGAGTCTATGTCTCTTCTCGGCAGGCCCTATATTACAAAAAAAAAGGAGAAATAGCCGTGCAAAAAGAAAAATCAAGACTGCATAGAAAAAAGGAGTCTTCTTTGATAAGGTACATTAAAGGTTACCTTGCATTAGGAGATTTCAAAGGTTGCCTTGCCTCGTACATCGGAATGACTCCAAACCTTGGTATAACCAAAATGATAGTAATCTCATAGATAAAGAAAATTCCATTAATGCAACCATCAAATAAGAAAGTACGAAGATAATTTGTCTATCCTGTGAAACTCAAAAGAGTGCGGAAAATTCATAGTAAGACGATCGTTTATCTAAAGATTTCTATCTCTTAACTCAAACCAAGCAAAGAACACATTATCTATGAAAGATTCAAATTAAACAACAACTCGCACTAAGAATAGTAAGGACACCACTCAATATACTCGATCAGTCATCATTCAAGAGACTCAAGAAATGTATGAGCAAACAATGCTCAACTATGAAGGAATACTATTGATTAGTAATCTCCATAACCAACAAAGATATGCAACACATACACTATCTCAAAATGCTTATGCCAAAGCAAAACTCATCTAACAAGAGTAGGACGAACCCCACAATGGAACTCATGAACACACACATCATGAATTCGAACACCAAGCCAAAAGAAAGGCTCATCAATCGAACTACTAGAAGTAGTATGAAAATAATAAGTTTAGTTTTAAAACAATTCTATCAAGAAGCATACTTGAAAAAGAATGGTTTCTGCAAGATCAAAAGATCCAACTCTTGGTTAAATCATACTTGGCACGAAAAATGGACACACCATTTAACAAAAATTTCTCACAGGAAAAACTCTCAGTAGAGACAACAAAAATGACCACTCAAGGGTGCTTTTACTTTTCGTCCATCCTACCCTATTTATAGGCTAATAATTTCGGTCAGCACCAAGAAAAGAAGACCAACTAGGACTCTCTAATCTTATCTCACACAGGAGTAGAAGTAGAAGAGTATTTGATCTCTTTGACTCTATCTAAAATCTAGGAAACCTTATCTAAATAATTTATCCTCAATAGTATATTATTTAGAAGGAATCTAAGACTTCTAATCAAAACACTCTAGTTTAATTCAGTCCACATGACTTATTTAATTAGATAAATTTGAAAATAAACTCCTAGACTAGATAATACTTTAATTCTCAAAAATAGCTCCAAATATTGAAGTAAAATGTCTTGAACGCCCTTCCAAAAGTGGAATATTGGTCTTGCGCCCCTCAAGTTGTAGAAAACTCCAATTTACTCCAAAACTTGTAGAATTCTCTTTATTAACTCCAAAAGATTGGAAAAACACTTGAAACAATTGAGATAGTTTGCAACCTATCCAATTGTGTAGCAATGAACTCAATCCTGAACACTTTGATCAAATAGGCCGACCATTCAAGAACCTAAATGATTCTTCTCTCTCGCTTGATCTATGATCTTCATGGAGCACCTAGAGTCAAACTCCTTTGATACTCTTGAGCACTTATTTCCATGAGTGAATCATCTCCTTTGGTTTGAACCCCAAAGTTAATGACATTCTCATCACCTTGATCATAGCCCTCTTGAACAAACTCCCTATCACAAAGGTAGTCAAGATCTATCTTTTATTCCTTGATTGGCCTGCAAAGTAAACTTGGCATTCCAAAACTAGAATGAAGGACTAGCTCATTCCCCTCACTATGAGAATCACCATGGAAGGCTACATGATTCTCATCATTATCTTATCTTAAAAATATGATAAAATCTTATCCTTATCCTATAAAAGTTTGAGTTGGAGTCTGAGATATAACTGAGTTTGCTTATACTTTCAAAGCAAGATCCCTACTTTTCTCCAAACACTCGAACGAGATTCGTGGTCTCCCTCGTTCTTTTCTTGAATTTCCCTAAATTTACTCTACGTGATGAGAATCATATAGCCTTCCATGGTGGTTCTCCTAGTGCGGGGAATGAGCTAGTCCTTCATTCTAGTTTTAGGATGCCAAGTTTACTTTGCAGGCCAATCAAGGAAGGAAGGATGGATCTTGACTACCTATGTGATAGAGAGTTGGTTCAAGAGAGCTATGATCAAGATGATGAGAATGTCATTAACCTTTGGGTGCAAACCAAAGGAGATGATTCACTCATGGAAATAAGTGCTCAAGAGTATCAAGGGAGTTTGACTCTAGGTGCTCCACGAAGATCATTGATAAAGCTAGAGAGAAGAGTCATTTAGGTTCTTGAATGGACGCCCTATTTGATCAAAGTATTCAAGACTGAGTCCATCGCTACACAATTGGATAGGGTGCAAACTATCTCAATTGTTTCAAGTGTTTTTCCATTCTTTTGGAATCAATAAAGAGAATTCTACAGGTTTTGGAGTAAATTGGAGTTATCTACTGTAGGTTGTTTTCGTTCTAGTGCTTTGAATTGGTGGAAGCTAGTTTCAAATATCTATTCGCATCATTGGTATCGTAATTTGGAAGATTGGCATGATTTGAGGAATGCTTCGCGAGAAATATATGATGGTACTAACACCTTTGATGAAGCAAAAGTAAAGTTGCTCAATTGTAAGCAGAATGGTAGATCCGTTCAATCTTACTTTGAGGAGTTAGAAGGTTTGTTTCTGAGTTCGGGGGTGGATGAGAACGACTACATGTTGACAGATCATTTTCACTATGGCTTGGACAAGGGGTTCAAACAACACCCAAAGATGAGGAGGCAATCAAGGCCCTATGAGGCATACTATGCTGCCTTAGAAGTGGAGAGAAAGCATGATACTTCTTGTGGTTGGAATGGTCCAATTGAGGATCAAGGGTTGGTGTTTGGCGCTGAAGATGGTGATCAACGGACATGTATCTTCCGTACTAAGTGTTCGGTTGGGTGGTCCAATGAAGTTGATTTGGTAATCGATGGTGGGTCGAGTATTGATTGTATTAGTGAGGAATTTTGCATAGTAAACGGAATGAAGATGGATCCGCATACTAGACCATACAAGCTTCAATGGTTGAGTGAAGAGATGGTTGTGGATGTTACTAAGAGGGCCATGGTATCTTTTCAAGTTTGTGAGTATAGGGATGAAATTTACTTTGATGTAATTCCTATGTCTCTTTGTGATGTTTTGCTAGGTAGGCCTTGGCAATCAGATATAGATGTTGTGCACCATTGCTCGAAGAATATCTTTATCTTTACCAAAGAGGACAGAAAGTATATTCTTAAGCCTTTGGCTTATGAAGAAGCTGAATCTGTGCGAGAGAAAAGACGTAAGATAACCGATACACAAGGGAGAGAAAAAGTCGAGAGAGTGATGCAAGAAAGTAAAAAGGGTCACGCTGAGGTAAGATTTGAGGCGAGAGAAAATCATGAAAATAGCGTGGAAACTGAAAAAGATGCACGCAATGAGAGAAAATCAGAGTGTGGTGAGGGTGAGGATTTTACTAACCCTTATATCTCGTTTAGTCCTTATGCAGGTTTAGAGGTTGATGATTCGAGGACGAATCCTCTTAAAGAAGGAGCGGATGATGAGAATCATGTAGCCTTCCATGGTGATTCTCCTAGTGAGGGGAATGAGCTAGTCCTTCATTCTAATTTTGGAGTGCCAAGTTTACTTTGCAGGCCAATCAAGGAAGAAAGGATGTATCTTGACTACCTATGTGATAGGGAGTTGGTTCAAGAGAGCTATGATCAAGATGATGAGAATGTCATTCACTTTGGGGTTCAAACCAAAGGAGATGATTCACTCATAGAAATAAGTGCTCAAGAGTATCAAGGGAGTTTGACTCTAGGTGCTCCATGAATATCATTCATCAAGCTTGTGAGAAGAGTCATTTAGGTTCTTGAATGGACGGCCTATTTGATCAAAGTGTTCAAGATTGAGTCCATTGCTACACAATTGGATAGGTTGCAAACTACTAAATTGTTTGTTTTTCCAATCTTTTGGAGTCAATAAAGACAATTTTACAAGTTTTGGAGTAAATTGGAGTTATCTACAACTTGAGGGGTGCAAGACCAATATTTCACTTTTGGAAGGGCGTTCAAGACATTTTACTTCAATAATTTGGAGCTGATTTTCGGATTTAGAGGTTGTCCAAGTCTAGGAGTTATTTTCAAAATTTTATCTAGTTAGATAAGCCATGTGGGCTGTATAAAGCTAGAGTGTTTTGAATAGGAGTCTTAGATTCCTTCTAAGTATTATCCTATTTGAGGATAAGTCATTTAGATAAGGTTTCCTAGATTTTAGATAGAGTCAAAGAGATCAAATACTCTTCTACTCCTTGTGAGATAAGATTAGAGAGTCCTAATTGATCTTCTTTTAGTGGTGTTGGCCGAATTTCCTAAGCCTATAAATAGGGGGCATGGCCGAAAATCAAAAGCACCCTTGAGTGGTCATTTTTGTTGTCTCTTTTGAGAGTTTTTCCTATGAGGAATTTTTGTTAAATGGAGTGTCCATTTTTCGTGTCAAGTATGATTTAACCAAGAGGATTTTCATCTTGTCTGTGATCTTTGATCTTGCAGAAACCTTTCTTTTTCAAGTATGCTTCTTGATAGAATTGTTTTAAAACAAAACTTCTTATTTTCATACTACTTCTAGTAGTTCGATTGATGAGCCTTTCTTTTGGCTTGGTTTTTGAGTTCATGATGTGTGTGTTCATGACTTCCTTTGTGGGGTTTTTCTTACTTTTGTTAGATGAGTTGTGCTTTGGCATAAGCATTTTGAGATAGTGTTTGTGTTGCATATCTTTGTTGGTTATGGAGATTACTAATCAATAGTGTCCCTTCATAGTTGAGCATTGTTTGCTCCTACCTTTCTTGAGTCTCTTGAATGATGACTGATCGAGTATATTGAATGGTGTCCTTAGTATTCTTAATGTGGGTTGTTTTTTAATTCGAATCTTTCATGGATAATGTGTTCTTTGCTTGGTTAAGAGATAGAAATCACTTAGATAAACGATCGTCTTACTGTGAATTTTCTGCACTCTTTTGAGTTTCACGGGATAGACAAATTATCTTCGTACTTTCTTGTTTGATGGTTGCGTTAACGAAATTTGCTTCATCTACGAGATTGCTATCAGATTGCTTGTGTTAAAAGTATCTAATTTATATTGTTTTAAGTTTTTTTTTAAAAAATAATATTTTCAAAAATTAGGTCTTAGATTTTTCGAGTCAATATGTTTATGTGGTTTTCGTTTTTTGAGTTTCTTGAACTTGGTAGATGAAAAAAATTTGGTTGAATGCATGATTAGTATTTTTTGAATTTCATTTACTTGACTGAAACAAGGTTTTTAGTATTTAACTAAAAGTTTTTGGCCTTGATTTTAATTGAATAATTTTCAGAATTATTTAATGGTGTAATAGCCGAGATTTTGATTCCTATTTTAAGTGGGAAAATTGCTTATGTGTGAACATGTGTGTCTGCCGTGTTTTTCTTTTTTGGAAATACCAAAAGAAAATTTGTTTTATTCGCTAATTACCTATATAATAAGAGAGGAATTAAAGGAGTTTCCTAAAAGTTATTAAGGTATATTACTTGTTTATTTCTGTGTCTTTTTCGGCCAAAATATTTTTAAAAAGGTATGTTTCTTAAAATTATTTTTCTTACCTATTAAGTATTACTTTAAAATTAAATTTTCTGTTTTTGAAAATTTTTGACCGAATATGTGTTAATATTTTTGGGTGAAAACTTGGAAAATGTTTAGGGTTTTATTAATTGGGAAATTTATAATTATTAAAATAGGAGAATTGCCTAAAAGCTAATCCTATTCTTAATTGGAAAGTTCTTGTAGGAAAAGCCATCTCATGCCTATATAAAGAGGTATGTTGGTCGAATTTTTTTCATACATCCCAACCTCCAAATTTCTTTTTGATCTTTGAGCTAAAGCTTGCATAAGGTCTCAAGTTTGAAAGAATAACTATCACCCCTTAAAAGGTGAAAGAGAGTTTTTGCTAGTTAGTTGGGGTGTGTCAATTGTCGAATCTTCCTTTGATTCGAAGGGGGTTCTCGGATTCACATTATCAAAAATCCAAGGGAGTTTTTCTAGTTGAAGGTGATTATTTGCTCAACATCATGAGTGAAGTGATTGCTAAGACGAAGGTGTGTTCTCCATGCCGTGTCATTGAGGCGCGAGTGAAAGAATTGGAAACATTGTTGAAGAGTTTTGAAGTAGGTGACATTGGAGTTCATGATGAGGTTGTCAACAAGCAATTGGTGAACTTTAGTGAAAAGGTGCTTTGATGAGAATCATATAGCCTTCCATGGTGGTTCTCCTAGTGAGGGAATGAGCTAGTCCTTCATTCTAGTTTTGGAATATCAAGTTTACTTTGCAGGCCAATCAAGGAAGAAAGGATGGATCTTGACTACCTATGTGATAGGGAGTTGGTTCAAGAGAGTTATGATCAAGATGATGAGAATGTCATTAACTTTGGGGTTCAAACCAAAGGAGATGATTCACTCATGGAAATAAGTGTTCAAGAGTTTCAAGGGAATTTGACTCTGGGTGCTCCATGAAGATCATTGATCAAGCTAGAGAGAAGAATCATATACAATTTGGAAAGTGGTTTTTAGAAAGTATTCTAAAAGTTGTTGGACATTTTTGGAAAGTGGTAATTTTCAAGTTTCCTTTTTAAAATGAGTCAAAAGTAATTTTTCAAATTTTAACTATGTGGTAAAAGTTAAATTTCGAATTTTTGCTGATTTATTGCATGTGTGTTGCGTGTGATTTATGTGAAGTTCTAAGCCTAATTGGTTTTGAATTTTAGAGTCATAGTATAGCCGAAATTTTGAGCTAAAAATTCGGGATTCCTAGTCCTAGTTGAACTTGAATTTTGGTTGTCTATTTGTGTTATACTTTGAGACCTATTTGGTCATTTGTGTGTTCACATGGCCGAAAATTTTATCCCTAAAATTAAGGTCATTGAGTCCAAATTTTGTTATGATTTGAGACCTATTTGGTCTTGGACTTTAGTGTTCACATTGGCCGAATTTTTCAGCCATTGTTTCCTAATGGTAATACAATTTTATTGTATGTTTTATTTGAGTCCTACTTGGATTTAAATACTATTTTTTGCATGAGTTAAATTATAATTTCAGTGAGATTATAATTAGAGTTTTAAAGTGAGTCTATTTTCGAAAACTATTGAGATAAGGAAGTCTTATCCTAATCTGAAAATTTTTGAGTCTTCTAATACAATTGTGCTTGTGTGGCCGTGTTTTTGAGTCCTAATTGCAGTAGGGGGGTCGGATTTTTATCTCTAATTAGTAGGGATGAATCTTTCATAAGTTGTGTCCAAAAAGGATTATGATTACCTAAGTTTTAGGACTCTATTCTTTTCTATATATATGTGGCCGGATTTCTTCCTTTTTATTCCATCTTTTCGACTGAAATTTTATCAATTAAGGGGGGAATATTTTTGAGAATATTTAGATCCTATCTTGTAGGGGTTTTCTTGCACAAAAAGACTTGCATTGTCTATAAATAGGGGTGCTGTTTTTCAAAAATTCTCACACCACTCTACTCCATTCCTCTTCTTCTTCTTGCTGCCGAGTTCACAAGGGTAAAATAAGAGAAGTACTCTTCTCTTTATTCTGAATTTATGAGAGTTAGTGTTCTTAAAAGCACAAGAGAGTTTTTGTTTTTGGGGAGAGCATTATTCGAACCTTCCTTTGGTTCTTGGGGGTTTCGGCCGAACCATCATTGGTTCTATTGTTGAAGGAGTTTTTGTGTAGTCACAAAGGCACATTACTTCTTTTGTTGGTGGTTTCTCAGAGTTGTTGAGCAAAGATGTCATCCGGAGTTGCTGGTTATACTCAAGTTGCTTCAAAGAGTGTAGAGAGTCGCATGGAGGCTCAAGTGCAGCTCCTGAAGAGTCAAATTGACTACTTGCATGATGCTTTGTCCGAGGTAAATGAGGCAAACCGAGGCTTGTCTCAATTGCTTTCAAATCAGCAAGATAAAGCTATGGTAAGTTTTGAGAAAATTGCTGAAAATTTAAGGGTCTTATGTGATCGTTTTGAAGTTAAACAAGTACCCTCGTATGCTGGAATGTTGCAAGTGTCATTGCCTTTGTTTTATGGTTGTCATAGAGAATATGATACTTGGGAAAAGAGCATAGAGAATTTGTTTGTGTTGCTTAACATAGAGAAAGAGAGTGAGAAAATAGCCTTAGCTATAGGTTGTTTTCGTTCTAGTGCTTTGAATTGGTGGAAGCTAGTTTCAAATATCTATCCGCATCATTGGTATCGTAATTTGGATGATTGGCATGATTTGAGGAATGCTTTGCGAGAAAGGTATGCTGGTACTAACACCTTTGATGAAGCAAAAGTGAAGTTGCTCAATTGTAAGCAGAATGGTAGATCCATTCAATCTTACTTTGAGGAGCTAGAAGGTTTGTTTCTGAGTTTGGGTGTGGATGGGAACAACTACATGTTGACAGATCGTTTCCACTATGGTTTGGACAAGGGGTTCAAACAACACCCAAAGATAAGGAGGCAATCAAGGCTCTATGAGGCATATTACGCTGCCTTAGAAGTGGAGAGAGATCATGATACTTCTTGTGGCTGGAATGGTCCAATTGAGGATCAAGGGTTGTTGTTTGGCGCTGAAGATGGTGATCAACGGACATGTATCTTCCGTACTAAGTGTTCGGTTGGGTGGTCCAATGAAGTTGATTTGGTAATCGATGGTGGGTCGAGTATTGATTGTATAAGTGAGAAATTTTGCATAGTAAACGGAATGAAGATGGATCCGCATACTAGACCATACAAGCTTCAATGGTTGAGTGAAGAGATGGTTGTGGATGTCACTAAGAAGGCCATGGTATCTTTTCAAGTTGGTGAGTATAGGGATGAAATTTACTTTGATGTAATTCCTATGTCTCTTTGTGATATTTTGGTAGGCCTTGGCAATCAGATTTAGATGTTGTGCAACATTGCTCGAAGAATATATTTGTCTTTACTAAAGAGGACAGAAAATATATTCTTAAGCCTTTGGCTTATGAAGAAGCTGAATTTGTGTGAGAGAAAAGACGTAAGATAACCTATACACAAGGGAGAGAAAAAGTCGAGAGAGTGACGCAAGAAAGTAAAAAGGTTCACGCTGAGGTAAGACTTGAGGCGAGAGAAAACCATGAAAACAGCATGGAAACAGAAAAAAAAATGCACGCAATGAGAGAAAATCAGAGTGTGGTGAGGGTGATGATTTCACTAACCCTTATATGTCGTTTGTTCCTTGTGCAGGTTTAGAGGTTGATGATTCGAGGACGAATCCTCTTAAAGAAGGAGGGGATGATGATAATCATGCAGTCTTCCATGGAGGTTCTCCTAGTGAGGGGAATGAGCTAGTCCTTTATTCTAATTTTAGAATGCTAAGTTTACTTTGCAGGCCAATCAAGGAAGAAAGGATGGATCTTGACTACCTATGTGATAGGGAGTTGGTTCAAGAGAGCTATGATCAAGGTGATGAGAATGTCATTAACTTTGAGGTTCAAACCACAGGAGATGATTCACTCATGGAAATAAGTGCTCAAGAGTATCAAAGGAGTTTGGCTCTAGGTGCTCCATGAAGATCATGTAGGTCATGTAGGTTCTTGAATGGACGGCCTATTTGATCAAAGTGTTCAAGAATGAGTCCATTGCTACAAAATTGGATAGGTTGCAAACTATCTCAATTGTTTCAAGTTTTTTTTCAATCTTTTGGAGTCAATAAGGAATATTCTACAAGTTTTGGAGTAAATTAGAGTTTTCTACAACTTGAGGGGCGCAAGACCAATATTCCACTTTTGGAACGGCGTTCAAGACATTTTACTTTAATATTTGGAGCTGATTTTTGAGATTAGAGTTTGTCTAAGTCTTGGAGTTTAATTTTCAAATTTTATCTAGTTAAATAAGTCATGTGGACTGAATTAAACTTCAGAGTGTTTTGATTAGGAACTTTAGATTCCTTCTAAGTATTATCCTATTTGAGAATAAGTCATTTAGATAAGGTTTCCTAGATTTTAGATAGAGTCAAAGAGATCAAATACTCTTCTACTTCTACTCCTGCGTGAGATAAGATTAGAGAGTGATGAGAATCATGTAGCCTTCCATGGTGATTCTCCTAGTGAGAGGAATGAGCTAGTCCTTCATTCTAGTTTTGGAAATGCCAAGTTTACTTTGCAGGCCAATCAAGGAAGAAAGGATGGATCTTGACTACCTATGTGATAGGGAGTTGGTTCAAGAGAGCTATGTGATAAAACTATCCGTGACATCCTTCCCCACCATGAGTGTGGAAGGCAATGTTGATAGGAACGGGTGCACGATTCTCCTCAAAGTCCTCAATCAATTTGGTGAATTGCCAAAGCTTCTCGATTGGCTCCCAACTCGTCTCACTCATTGGCAAATTCTTCCATTTCACCAAATATTCTTTAGTCGCTGCCCCGCTCTTGCCTCAAATGATCCTCTTAGAAAGGATGTCCTCTGCGGTCCATTCCTCGTGCTCGTGTATGCCAGCTGGTGCCCTTGAGGAAACGTTCCGTTCTTCGTCCTTTGGGTCCTTGCGGTATGGCTTAAGTAGGCTCACATGAAAGACTGGATGAAGCCTTGAAAAGGCCTCGGGTAGTTCCAGCTTGTAAGCAACCGAACCCACTTTCTTAAGAACGGTGAAAGGACCCTCGTATCTGCGCATGAGACCCTTGTGTAGACCACAGCTCCATCCATTCTCATAAAGCTTCACCAAGACTTGATCGCCTTCTTCAAACTCGCGACGGGTCCGTTTCTTATCCGCCCATTTCTTCATGCGCGCGGCCGACTTCTCCAAGTAGAGTTTTGCCTCGTCGGCCCGTTCTTGCCAATCTTTGGCAAACTTGTATGCGGGTGGGCTATTGCCCTTGTAGCCCCCAAGAATATCCTTAGACGTAGTCGGTTGGAAACCAAGGACAATCTCAAATGGACTTTTGCCCGTGCTCTCACTCCTCATCAAGCTATATGAAAATTGGGCAACGTCTAGAAAACGTACCCAATCTTTCTGGTTGGCTGCCACATAGTGCCTAAGGTATACCTCCAAGAGGCCGTTGATGCGCTCCGTCTATCCATCCGTTTGCGGGTGCAAAGATGTAGACATCTTGAGCTCCGTCCCAAGCAAACGAAAGAGTTCTTGCCAAAAACGGCCGGTGAACCTTGAGCCCCTGTCGCTTATGATTGATGTAGGCAGCCCCCAATACTTCACCACATGCCTAAGAAAAAGTTTGGCCGTTATCTCCGCGGTGCACTCTTTTGGGGCGGGTATGAAGACCCTATACTTTGACAAACGGTCTACCACAACAAGTATGTTGGTGCAACCCTCGGAAACGGGTAGGCCCACGATGAAATCCATCGAAATGCTATCCCATGGGCGTTCCGGGATAGG
The DNA here is from genome assembly GCA_949775105.1 of Oldenlandia corymbosa var. corymbosa. Lineage (NCBI taxonomy): Eukaryota > Viridiplantae > Streptophyta > Magnoliopsida > Gentianales > Rubiaceae > Oldenlandia > Oldenlandia corymbosa. The sequence continues at coordinate 9,174,093 of OX459123.1, forward strand.
CAAGGGTGATAACAAGCCATGCGGGTGGTCTTGCTCGGTCTTGTCTTATTGGCAAACTAGACAAGTCCTTACATATGTCTCCACGTCTTCCCGCATGCGAGGCCAATAGAACCGTTCATGTACTAAGGCAAGTGTGCGATGCGTACCTGGGTGACCCGCATAACGGCTATCATGGCAATCCCTTAGAATCTCCTTTCTAAGTCCATCCGATGCGGGCACGTACAAACGGTTCCCCTTGGCATAAAGTATCCCATCCTCAAGCCAGAACCCCGTTGTCTTGCCTTCCTTCACGAGCTCCATGAACCTTTGGGCTTGACGGTCGTGCTCAAGACCCTTCTTGATGCGATCAACCAACGTCCCCTCGGGTATGCTAACAATTGGGGCAAGACATGCCTTTCGACTTAGGGCGTCGGCCACGTGGTTAGTCTTCCCCGGACTATACTCAAGCTCGTATTTAAATTCGGCCAAGAAGTCCAACCAACGTGCTTGATTGCTTGAAAGCTTAGGTTGGCTTTGATAGTAGCTCACTGCCCGATTGTCCGTCTTGATCTTGAACGGTGTGGCAGCCTTCAAGTAATGCTCCCAAACTCTAAGGCAGTGAACTATAGCCAACATCTCCTTCTCGTGCATCGGCCACCTTTTTTCGGTCTCGTTTAACTTGCAGCTTTCATAGGCGATCGGGTGACCATCTTGCATGAGAACGCCCCCAATGGCGAAGTCCGAAGCGTCCGTGCACACCTTGAACAGTTTCTCAAAATTAGGGAGAGCTAGGACTGGCTCTCGAGTGATGGCGTCCTTTAAAGCCTCGAACGTTGTTTGGTGTTTTGGTGTCCAACACCAAGCTTGCCCCTTTTTCAAGAGATCCGTTAATGGAGCGGCTATGGCGGAGTGCCCCTCAATGAACCGCCGATAGTAATTAACAAGCCCCAAGAATGATCTCAGTTCCGTTGACTTCGTGGGTGCCTCCCACTCTACGATAGCCTTGATTTTGGCCGGATCCATGCGGATTTGGCCCCCACCAATGATGTGTCCCAAGAACGACACCTCTTCAAGGCCGAAGGAACACTTCTCCATTTTAACATAGAGCTGGTTTTCCCTAAGGACTTGGAAACGGCTCTAAGATGCTCCACATGCTCCTTTATTGGGTTACTATAGATGACGATGTCGTCCAAGTATACTACAACGAACTTATCAATGAAATCGGCTAGCACGCGTTGCATCAAAGTGCAAAACGTGGCTGGGGCGTTAGTTAAACCGAACGGCATAACAAGAAACTCATAAGAGCCATACCTCGTCACCATGGCCGTTTTCGGTTCATCACCAGGTGCTATGCGTACTTGGTAGTATCCCTTCCGCAAGTCCAGCTTGGAAAAGATCCGTGCCCGTTGCAGCCGGTCGAACAAGTCTGCTATAAGTGGGATAGGGTACTTGTTCTTTACGGTTAGCTTGTTTAACGCCCGATAGTCGATGCATAAACGTAACGTCCCATCTTTCTTGCGTTGGAACAAGGCCGGCGAACCCCACGGACTTTTAGACGACCTTGCATGACCCGATTCAAGTAGCTCCTTGATTTGCACCTTGAGCTCCTCTAGCTCGCTAGGGGACATACGATAAGGCACCTTGGCTATCAGTTTCGCCCCGTCCACTAACTCGATGGCATGATCAACCTCCCTCCTTTGGTGGAAGACCTTTGGGCAAATCGTCGGGCATCACGTCCTTGAACTCAACAAGGACTCGCTCTATGGGAGGCGGGATTCGTTCCTCCTTTGTCAGCTCCTCTGTGCATGGTTCCTCCTCAAACACCATGGCGGCATAGGTGTGTTCACCCCATTTTAACCCCTTGTTCAGCTGGGAAGGGCTAATCTCATTCTCCCGTCTAAACTTTACCACACAAGGCTTCTCGCCTTGGAGGATTACTATCGTGTCGTTGCTAGGCACGATGATTGGCTTAACCTGGTCTAAGAACTCCATGCCAAACACAAGACCGTAATCGTCCATAGGGGCGATGGAGAAATTAGCCGTACCTGACCAGTTGCCGATTTTAAGAGGCACGTCCCTGGCTTCGCCTACAAGACCCGTCCAGTCGCCGTTCACGCCCTTGAAACGGCCTTTGCTAGGTGTCCAATTGACTCCAAGCGAACGGGCTACCTCTTCCGTGAGATAACTCGTATCGGCCCCCGTGTCTAGCATGCCCCTTCTAGACCCGTTTGTGAACGATGCCTCCATGTAAAGACGGCCTTAACGTGTCTCGGCCTTGGCATGCACGGCGTCTAGCCGTTTCATGCAAGCGACCCGTTTCTCCTCTTCTTAGCACAAAACTTGCGCCAATGCTGCCAACTTCGAACGAGACGGGCAATCACGTGCCATGTGCGCTCCCCCGCACAAGAAGCACTCTTGAAACTTCTTTGGCTTGTCCCCCTTGGTCTCCTTACTCGAAGACGGCTTTGTGGAGTCGGCTGCCGGTTTCGCAGGCGTGGAAGACTTCCCTTTGTCTCTCCCACCTTTGCCTTGGAACGACTTCTTGCCCTTGTCCTTGGAACTATCCTTCTTTTGGAACTCAACAAGCGACTCGGCCACCTTCAATGCCCAATCGATGTCTTGGACTTCCCTCCATTGTAGCTCAAGCTTGGCCCAACGGTTGAGACCATCCATGAAAGTAAAGAACGCCTCCTTGGGTGAGAGGTCCGGGATTTCAAGCATCAAATCCAAAAATTCCTTAACGTATTCCCGGATTTGGCCTTCCCTATGGTGCAAACGGTGAAGCTTGGCCCGGGCTTCGTCCTCCGCATCCACGGGTAGAAAATATTTTCTAAACTCTTCCTTAAAACCATCCCACGTGGTGAAGACCGGGTCTCCGTCCCCCACGGGTTTCATCATACGTTTCCACCATGATAAAGCACTATCTTTAAGATAAAGAGAGGCTTGGAAGAGTCTTACCGAGTCGTCCATGATATTCATAGCCCAAAGTACCGTTCCATGCTGTAGAGAAAGTTCTCTACGTCCCTCAAGCGACGGTTGCCCTTGTATTTGTCCGGCTTGAGTGCTTCAAGCCTTGGAACCGTCCCCACGGCCCCGGTTGTCCCTTGCACGGCCATGGCGTCAAGCCGTGCCTTAAGACGCGCCGATTCTGCTGCAACGTTCCACCATCTCGTTGAGCATCCCTAGCATGTCGTCCTTCATTTGCTGCATGACCTCTTGCAATTCACCCACGAATTGCTCCATGCGAGCTTCGACGACCCCCGCTACTGCCTCGGGGTGCTCGTCCCAATGGTCTTGGTGGTCGGCTACAGCAAGCTCTAGCTTGGCAAGCCGTTTCTCGAATTCCACCATCGGCTCCCTAACGACCGACTTCTCCTTGCGGCTTCCCTTACGGGTGGCCCTCTCCACCTGGCGGAAAACGTGATCCCCCTCAAGCTCTGACCCTTGAAAGACCTCCAAAGGGTTGGACATAGCTTATGCACGAAAGTATCAACAAACGGAAGCGTAGACGATGTAGCACACTAAGTATCGAGCCGAAACTCTGATACCAACTATCACGGGCTTATTTTTTCAAAGTAACGGCCATGCGGCACTAGCACAAAACAACTAACGATCAAGTGGTAGCTCAGCCTTAAGACCTCCAAAGCGTGCAAATGCTAGGCAAGGGTTTAAAGAATGGAGGCAAAGAAAAACTTAAGAAAGGTTGAAAGTGAAAGAACGATGAAGGCACAAGAGAGCTTAAGGAATGCTTGAGAACTCTACTCAAAGCTTGGATAGATTACAAATGAAGGGGGCATGGGGTATTTATAGGCAAACCCCAAGTCCCAAAGAATTCTAGAGAATTCTATGTACATAATAAAATAATGGAATTCTAGAGAATTCCTACCATAAAATATTCTAAGTCCAAAATATCTACAAGTCTCTAGAATCCTCCACACGGTTCTAGCAAACTCGGGTAGCTTCCACACGGTTCCACCCGTTTCTAGAGAGTTCCAGGCCTCTCTAGAGAATTCCAGAGTCTTCAAGATTTGACCGGAGAATTCCACAAGGCTCTAGACCGTTCCGTCCCATGTCCGTCTACGAAAATAGCCTGTTTCGCAGCAAACCACCCGAATTCGTGGGGAAGAAAAACTGTCCGTGACACTAGGACATGGAGGCGTCCTCGGACATGGGGGCGTCTTCCGACATAGAGGCGTCCTTGGACATGTGGGCATCCTCGGACTGAAAGGGCGTCCTCGGACATGAGCGCGTCTTCCGACATAGAGGCGTCCTTGGACATGTGGGCGTCCTCGAACTGAAAGGGCGTCTTCCGACATAGAGGCGTCCTCGGACTGAAAGGGCGTCCTCGGACATGGGAGCGTCTTCCGACATAGAGGCGTCCTTAGACATGTGGGCGTCCTCGAACTGAAAGGGCGTCCTCGGACTGAGATGGTGTCTTCGAACATAGAGGCGTCCTTGGACATAGAGGCGTCCTCAGACATATGGGTGTCCTCGGACTGAAATGGCGTCCTTGGACATAAAGGCGTCCTTGGACATATGGGCGTCCTCCGACATGTGGGCATCCTCGGACTGAAATGGCATCCTCGGACTGAGATGGCGTCCTCGGACATCTGGGCATCCTCGGACATGTGGGCGTCCTCGGACCGAAATGGCGTCCTCGGACATGTGGACGTCCTTGGACTGAAATGGCGTCCTCGGACATAAAGGCATCCTCGGACATGTGGGCGTCCTCGGACATAAAGGCGTCCTTGGACATGTGGGCATCCTTGGACTGAAATGGCATCCTCAGACATATGAGCGTCCTTGGACATGTGGGCGTCCTCGGATTGAAATGGCATCCTCGGACTGAGATGAAAGCCGGACGTGGCTTGTTGCCGAGGCTACCATTTCAAAGCTCAAAACCCTTATTGGTCAGATCCATAGACATCCAGAACTCAAGATTCACCTTCAATCAGGAACGCAAAGCGATCCCTACAGTCGGCGCCACTTGTCGAGGGTGAATTCTATTAGGACAAGGGTCAACGGTATCTATGGACCTGAGACCTGTAAAATAATGGTTAGCACTCCGACGAGCAAGTCAGTGTCAAAAGTGAATGTATAAAATGTGAGCCAAGAATAGAGTAGGAGGAAGAGCTTACTCTTCACCACCAAAAATGGGGTATATATATTCCTTTCAATGATGGGCTTGGGCCATTGTTAGGGCTTTTAGCTGGCCCAATAAGCCATAAAGGAATATTTATCGGACCCATGAATGGTTGTCGGCCCAAGTGAAGTTGCACCTCCAACAGCGTTCAAGACATTTTACTTCAACAATTTGGAGCTGATTTTCGAGATTAGAGTTAATATAAGTCTAGGAGTCAATTTTCAAATTTTTATCTAGTTAAATAACTCATGTGGACTGAATTAAACTAGAGTGTTTTGATTAGGAGTCTTAGATTCCTTCTAGATATTATCCTACTTGAGGATAAATCATTTGGATAAGGTTTCCTAGATTTTAAATAGAGTCAAAGAGATCAAATAGTCTTCTACTTTCACTCCTTGTGAGATAAGATTAGAGAGTCCTAATTGATCTTCTTTTATTGGTGCTGGCCGAAATTCTAAAGCCTATAAATAGGGGGCTTGGCCGATTTCTTAAGCACCCTTGAGTGGTCATTTTTGTTGTCTCTTTTGAGAGTTTTTCCTGTGAGGAATTTTTTGTTAAATGGAGTGTCCATTTTTCGTGTCAAGTATGATTTAACCAAAAGGGTTTTCATCTTGTCTTGGATCTTTTTGATCTTGCAGAAACCATTCTTTTTCAAGTATGCTTCTTGATAGAATTGTTTTAAAACAAAACTTCTTATTTTCATACTACTTCTAGTAGTTCGATTGATGAGCCTTTCTTTTGGCTTGGTGTTCGAATTTCATGATGAGTGTGTTCATGAGTTCCATTGTGGTGTTTGTCCTACTTTTTGTTGGATGAGTTGTGCTTTGGCATAAGATTTATCTTTTACAAGATAAGATAAAGATAAGATTTTATCTTTTACAAGATAAGATTAGGATAAGATTTGAAGAGAATCTTATCTTTTGAGAGAATATAGGCAATTAAATAGCAAGGATAAACTCTCAATCAAACACAACTTTATCTAACCTTCTTAGATAGAGATAGACTTTGAATATACCTCTTCAAGAAGATTCTTTCCAACTTCACTTCCAACTCTTTTGAAATCTCCTAATGCAAGGCAACCTTTAATGTACCTTATCAAAGAAGACTCTTTTTCTTCTATGCCGTCTTGATTTTTGTTTTTTACACGGCTACTTCTTTTTTTTTATAGGGGCGGCCAAAAGAACCCTAGACTCAAACCAAAATTTTTTATTTTTTTTTGGTACGGCCAAATCAAATAAACACCTTCAACTCAAAAGCTCCTCCAACAATGAATGAATGAACATCAATCACCCTCAAGATATAGAGATCTTGGATCGAGAGATATATATCAATCATAATCACCAAAGTTTGCTATTGGATGATAAACAAAGTGAAAGGCACGAAACTAAAAGGAATTGTCCAAGTGGTGAACAACTCAAAAACAAAATATTACGAATACTCTCTTTTGGGAGAGGAAAATTCAAAAAAAAAAACAAGAAAACAAGAAATCCGAATTTTGAGACCAATTATGGTAACCAAAGATGACTCTTGATATACTAATTATGGCTCTAAACATGCCAACTATGGTAAAACCATAAGAAGGCTCTGATAACCAAAAATATGATAGCAATCCGTGACAAAACCAATCTTAAGAAAAGATCAACTTTGCTAAATCGGAAAGACAGAGATTTGTAGGCATCGAAATTTAGAGAATTCGGATTTAATGACACAAAAACACACGAAAAACAACCAAAGAAAAGATATTTGATCTCACGTGGATCAATTCACGAGTTCAATGGTAGAACAACCCAAATCAAGAATGAAGAGACCTATTTCTAACCAAGCAGACACCCATTGGAAAATTGTGTAGGAAAACCCAATAGATATGAGATCTATGAGCTTAAGAACCAAAATTCGAAAGATCCAATGCTAAAGACGCCACTATCAAGTGAACTAAACAAGATAGATAATCTAACAATTGTCACAATACATATGCAACAACTAAACAAAGAAGTCCTCACAAGAACTCCACGAAAGGAATAAAATCCTAACCAATTTCACTCAGGAAAATATCAATGATACAAGGTGTGTGGACAAGAGAACTTTGGTCCCTATTTATAGAGGGGGTGGCCGTATTTTCTTCTCAATAAGTAAATGAAGAACACAACTCTTCATCTCTATTCCTATCTCTAACAATTTGAAATCAAATCAAACTCTAAAGACTCCTAGTTATCTTAAGTGATAAGATAATGAACCTAGACACTTTTACTAGTCTTAAGACATTTAAGACTATGTAAGAATTAATTAAAACTCAAAATACAAAGAGATAATCTCATAAAAATATTCCAATGGATAGAATATCCCTTGAGTTAAAATTATATCATCATCTTCTTTGTAGAGTGATATTAGCCATCCATTTTGATGTAGTCTTCATCCAACGGTTGAGTAGACATCAAAAGTTGACTCCTTATTGTAGGAAAACTTGAAAATAAGATAAAAGGAATTATCCCAAATATTATCCTTTAAAGAGATAAAGTCTTATCTTTTAAAGAGTAAAATTTGAATGATCTCACCCCTAAACTTTAGGGATCCATTTGACCAACATGAGGAGTGTGGCCGGCGGTCTCTCCTTGGATTGAGGGCCGAAATTCCTTCTTTCCAAATGAGCCAAGTCCATTTGGTGTCACTTGCAACAAATTAATAGTCTTGGGCTTGTAATCTTCAAGCTTAATTTCCTCCTTATCCCATGTAGTAGTAATTAGACTATTAAGTGATTCACCCATCCTTTTGCGTCTAGCACGAGTCATTGGTCCAACAATGTTTGAGAGTGGATCACGGATGTAAGGATTATTCTCTAAGCAGCATCTGTAGATCCTCCATTAGCATTCACAACATCAATTTGCTCGTCCTCTCCATTATTGGCAGCAACATGTTCCTCTCCATTTGTGTTACCTTGATGGTCTCCATCATAGATTGTTTTGGTAAAAAGTGATTTTTGTTAATTCTATATAAAATTTGGAAAGTGGTTTTTAGAAAGTATTCTAAAAGTTGTTGGACATTTTGGAAAGTGGTAATTTCCAAGTTTCCTTTTTAAAGTGAGTCAAAAGTAATTTTTCAAATTTTAACTATGTGGTAAAAGGTTAAATGTTGAAATTTTTCTGCATTTAAAGCATGTGTGTGCGTGTGTTTTATGTAGAGTTCTAAGCCTAGTTGGTTTTGAATTTTAGAGTCATAGTATAGCTGAATTTTTGAGCTAAAAATTAGGGTTTCCTAGTCCTAGTTGAACTGGAATTTTGGTTGTCTATTTGTGTTACACCTGGAGACCTATTTGGTCTTGTATTTGTGTGTTCACATGGCCGAAAATTTTATCCCTAAAATTAAGGTCATTGAGTCCAAATTGTGTTATGATTTGAGACCTATTCGGTCTTGGATTTTAGTGTTCACACTGGCCAAAATTTTTCAGTTTTTGTTTCCTAATGGTAATACAATTTTATTTTGTGTTTTATTTGAGTCTACTTGGATTTAAATACTAATTTTCGCATGAGTTAAATTATAACTTCAGTGAGATTATAATTAGAGTTTTAAAGTGAGTCTATTTTCGAAAACTATTAAGATAAGGAAGTCTTATCCTAATCTGAATTTTTTTTTGAGTCTTTTAATACAATTGTGCTTGTGTTTGGCCGTGTTTTTGAGTCCTAATTGCAGTAGGGGGTCGGATTTTTTGTCTCTAATTAGTAGGGATGCATCTTTCATAAGTTGTGTCCAAAAGGGATTATGATTACCTAAGTTTCAGGACTCTATCCTTTTCTGTATATATGTGGTCAGATTTCTTCCTTTTTATTCCATCTTTTTGACTGAAATTTTACCAATTAAGGGGGGAATATTCTAGAGAAAATTTAGGTCCTATCTTGTAGAAGTTTTCTTGCACAAAAAGACTTGCATTGCCTATAAATAGGGGTGTTGTTTTTCGAAAATTCTCACACCACTCTACTCCATTCTTCTTCTTCTTCTTGCTGCCGAGATCACAAGGGTATAAACAAGAGAAACCCTCTTCTCTTTATTCTGAATTTTTGAGAGTTAGTGTTCTTAAAAGCACAAGAGAGTTTTTGTTTTTGGGGAGAGCATTATTCGAACCTTCCTTTGGTTCTTGGGGGGTTTTGATCGAGCCATCTATTGGTTCAAGGATTCAAGGAGCTCTTTGTGTAGTACCAAAAGCACAATTACTTCTTTTTGGTGGTTTTTCAACTTTGTTGATTAACAATGAGTTCTAAAATTGCTGGTTTTTGTCAAACAGCAATAAAGGGTGTTGTTATACAAGCTAGACCTAAAGATAAGGAGACAATCAAGGCTCTATGAGGCATACTATGCTGCCTTAGAAGTGGAGAGAGAGAATGATACTTCTTGTGGTTGGAATGGTCCAATTGAGGATCAAGGGTTGGTGTTTGGCACTGAAGATGGTGATCAACAGACATGTATCTTCCATACTAAGTGTTCGGTTGGGTGGTCCAATGAAGTTGATTTGGTAATCGATGGTGGATCGAGTACTGATTGTATAAATAAGGAATTTTGCATAGCAAACGGAATCAAGATGGATCCGCATACTAGACCAAACAAGCTTCAGTGGTTGAGTGAAGAGATGGTTGTGGATGTCACTAAGAAGGCCATGGTATCTTTTCAAGTTAGTGAGTATATGGATGAAATTTACTTTGATGTAATTCCTATGTCTTTTTGAGATGTTTTGCTAGGTAGGCCTTGGCAATCAGATGTAGATGCTGTGCACCATTGGTCGAAGAATATCTTTGTCTTTATTAAAGAGGACAAAAAATATATTCTTAAGCCTTTGGCTTATGAAGAATTTGAATCTGTGCGAGAGAAAAGACGTAAGATAACCTATACACAAGGGAGAGAAAAAGTCGAGAGAGTGACGCAAGAAAGTAAAAAGGGTCATGCTAAGGTAAGACTCGAGGCGAGAGAAAACCATGAAAATAGCGTGGAAGAAATGATGGATCTTGACTACCTATGTGATAGGGAGTTGGTTCAAGAGAGCTATGATCAAGTTGATGAGAATGTCATTAACTTTGGGGCGCAAACCAAAGGAGATGATTCACTCATGGAAATAAGTGCTCAAGAGTTTCAAGGGAGTTTGACTCTAGGTGCTCCATGAAGATCCTTGATCAAGCTAGAGAGAAGAGTCATTTAGGTTTTTGAATGGACGGCCTATTTGATCAAAGTGTTCAAGATTGAGTCCATTGTTACACAATTGGATAGGTTGCAAACTATCTCAACTGTTTCAAGTGTTTTTCTAACCTTTTGGAGTCAATAAAGAGAATTCTGCAAGTTTTGGAGTAAATTGGAGTTTTCTACAACTTGAGGGGCGCAAGACCATTATTCCACTTTTGGAAGGGTGTTCAAGACATTTTACTTCAATATTTGGAGCTGATTTTCGGATTTAAGAGTATTATCTAGTCTAGGAGTTTATTTTCGAATTTATCTAGTTAAATAAGTCATGTGGACTGAATTAAACTAGAGTGTTTTGATTAGGAGTCTTAGATTCCTTCTAAATATTATCCTATTTGATGATAAGTCATTTAGATAAGGTTTCCTAGATTTTAGATAGAGTCAAAGAGATCAAATACTCTTCTACTTCTACTCCTGCGTGAGATTAGATTAGAGAGTCCTAGATGGTCTTCTTTTTTTTAGTGCTTGGCCGAAATTCATAGCCTATAAATAGGGGGGGTATGGCCGAAAGTTAAAGCACCCTTGAGTGGTCAATTTTGTTGTCTCTAATGAGAGTTTTTCCTGTGAGGAATTTTTTTTAAATGGTGTGTCCATTTTTCATGTCAAGTATGATTTAACCAAGAGGGTTTTCATCTTGTCTTGGATCTTTTGATCTTGCAGAAACCGTTCTTTTTCAAGTATGCTTCTTGATAGAATTGTTTTAAAACTAAACTTCTTATTTTCATACTACTTCTAGTAGTTCGATTGATGAGCCTTTCTTTTGGCTTGGATTTTGAGTTCATGATGAGTGTGTTCATGAGTTCCATCTTGGGGTTTCTCCTACTTTTGTTGGATGAGTTGTGCTTTGGCATAAGTATTTTGAGATAGTGTATGTGTTGCATATCTTTGTTGGTTGTGGAGATTACTAATCAATAGTATTCCTTCATAGTTGAGCATTGTTTGCTCCTACCTTTCTTGAGTCTCTTGAATGATGACTGATCGAGTATATTGAATGGTGTCCTTACTATTCTTAGTGTGGGCTGTTGTTTAATTCGAATCTTTCATGGATAATGTGTTCTTTGCTTGGTTTGAGTTAAGAGATAGAAATCCTTAGATAAACGATCATTTTAATGTGAAATTTCCGCACTCTTTTGAGTTTCACGGGATAGACAACTTATCTTCATACTTTCTTGTTTGATGGTTACATTAACGAAATTTGCTTCATCGATGAGATTGCTATCACAAACGTGGATCATGTCTTTCATACTATAGGTGTGATAGATGGGGTTGATAATTTGATTGTAGCTATCGATGGGTGTAGTAGTATCAATTGTATAAGTGAGGAGTTTGTTAGAGTTAATCCCTTGGAGGTGAAAGACTTAAGTGAACCTTACAAATTACGTTGGTTGCATGGTTGAATGGAATTGAGCGTTACTCAAAGTGTTAAGGTGGATCTTTGCATTGGGGATCTTGTTTCGAGTGAGTCGCTTGATATAGTACCTATGATGCCGTGTGACATTGTTTGGGGTCTTCCTTTCATTAAGAAGTTGGGAATTGTCTTTGTTGGTTCATTGAATGTTTTCTCATATCGAGATCATGAGAATAGATTGGTGGAGTTGAGATCATTATCACCATAGGAAAGTGAGCATATTATGTTTAAGAGACGTGAGCTTGCTAGAGCATTGTGCAAAGTGAAGGATGTACGACAAAATAAAAAGGAAGGTACATTCGAGGAGGTGAATCGAGTGGTGGTGTAGGAGGAATACTCAACGCTAACCATGATTTATCTTTGTTTCATTTTGTAGGTAAAGATGTAAGTCTTGATTCGAGGACGAATCCTTTTCAAGAAGGGGAGGATGATGAGAATCATGTAGCTTCACATCGAAGTCAACATCAAATGAAGGAGCAAAAGGTCTTTTTGTCAGTTGGTGGTCCAAGGTTGTTTCCGTTTAAGAATAGAAGAAAGTTTGCTGTGAGAACTAGGCCTTCTTTAAAGGAGTATTCACCAACACCTTCTAGTGGGAACAATGAGGTTGAAGAAGAATTGCTTAGTGAAGATCAAGGGTTGGAAGAATCTAATGAAGACTTTGCTAATCATTGGAGTGATTCAAGTGATGTCAGAGATTGATGCAAGTGAGTTTGTTCCAAAGAGCAAGCATCTTGAAGAGATTGAAGATACACATACAAGTGTGTAGAAGACATCATTGAAGTTGAAGATTTGAATGGAGCCATGCACGCCAAAGAAGAGCAAGAGCCGCGAGGGAAACATATTTACATATTTATGTAAATTATTGTTTGAGTCTGTAAATAGATAATAAGTCTATTTACCTAGAGTTAAAATAAAAAGTTTACCATAAAGGTAACTTCAATAGGGCGGCCGAGAGGGAGTCCTAGGGTTTTCATTAAGTTAAATAAATTAGGGTTTTGAGAGCTATGTGTGGCCAGCCCTAGGGAGTATTTCATTAAGGGTAGATTAGTCTTTTACCATTAAAAGAAGTAAAGTTAATTACTTTGCTTGAGTTTAGTTAGAGTTTGAGTCAAAATTGACTAGGTCTTTCCTTTCTGTGACTTGGATCGAGTAGTACAAGGAAAATATAGAGTTTCTTTAGGCTAAAGTAAAGGCTAAATAGTTGGGTTTGTGTCTTGGAGAGCAAGAGAAGCTTGCCTATATAAGGTGGCCGAATTCTCTCACAATATGTGTGTCGAATAATATGGATTATTGAATCAAATAAATTGATTTGAGCCCTTTATGGTTTTCTCAAACAATGAGCATTTCTTATTGTTTTGAGGGAGAACAATGCTTAGTTCTTTCTTTCTTTCTTTCTTAGAGCAAATGTGTGACTTGGTTCTTTGATTTAAATAGTTTTATCATGTTGAGAATATTGCATGATTTAATTGTTTTAAAACTAATGTTCTTATCATCTTTTGATATGAAGGCCGATAGGTTGAGCATTTTAGATTGCTTGGTTTGTTCAAATTCTTTGTGTCCTAAGGTTGTAGGATACCTTGTTGGTTTATCCATTTTATAGATGATTTTGTATGGAAATTGCATGTTGAATAATGTGTTTTGTTTTACTCTATTACCTTGGTTATGAATGTATACGGTCCAATATAGAGATATATTCAATGATTTTTTGTAGTTGAGTGAGTGATTTGCTCTTTTCATGTGTCGTCAATTATATAGGTGATTGTTCGATTATATTGATGGGTTCCATCTTTTTATGATTAAGTTGTTCAATCCGAAGGGTCATTTGGATTTTATGTTATTATCTTTTGCTTGAGTTCATAAGGTATAGGAATTCTTTTCAACGGTCTAGTTTATTTGTGAAAATTCCGCACTCTTTTAGAGTTTCACTTTTAAACATATTTTTAAGATCTTTATTGTTGATGGTTCTATTAATGAAATTTGGTTCGTCTATGAGATTGCCATCACATAGGTATGGGTTTGTTTTTCCATTTGGGCTTGAAGTCATTTATTATATATCTTATAAATTATACCAAGGTTTGGAGCCATTGCGTTTTATGAAATCATTTATTGTATATCCCTATGGCTCCGTAAACCCACATGTAAGGTTTCAAGATCTTCTAATGGCCCATATGGACAAGTCTCATCTCATACATCGGAATGGCTCGAAACCTGGGTATAACTTTTAAGATATATAATGAATGATTTCAAGCCCAAATGGAGTGAACAAGCACATGCCTAATCGCCCATATGGACAAGTATCATCTCGTACATCGGAATGGCTCCAAACCTGGGTATAACTTATAAGATATATAATGAATGATTTCAAGCTCCCAAAAGGAGTGAACAAGCACATGCCTAATCGCCCATATGGACAAGTCTCATCTCGTAAATCGAAATGGCTCCAAACCTTGGTATAACTTATAAGATATATAATGAATGATTTCAAGCCCAAACTGAGTGAAAAAACACACTCTTATGGTTTCGTAAACACACTTGTACGGTTTCAAGCAATCCTAATGGCCCATATGGACAAGTCTCATCTCGTACATCCGAATAGCTCTAAACTTTGGTATAACTTATAAGATATACAATGAATGATTTTAAGCCCTAATGGAGGGAACAAACACATGCCTATGGATCCATAAACCCACATGTACGGTTTCAAGCCATCCTAATAGCCCATATGGACAAGTCTCATCTTGTACATCGGAATGGCTCCAAACGTGGTAAAAATTATGAGGTATATAATGAATCATTTCAAGCTCAAATGGAAGGAATAAACACAACACTATGGCTCCCACATGTACGGTTTCAAGCTATCCTAATGGCCCATATGGACAAGTCTCTTATTGTACATCCTATGGGCCATTAGAATAGCTTCAAATCATTTATTATATAACTTATAAGTTAAACCAAGGTTTGAAGCCATTGCGTTTTACGAGATGTGACTTGTCCATATGGCCAATTAGGATAGTTTGAAACCGTACATGTGACTTTACGGGGCCATGGGCATGTGTTTATTCCCTCCATTTGTGCTTGAAATCATTCATTATATATCTTATAGGTTATACCAAGGTTTTGAGCCAATCCGATGTACAATAAGAGACTTGCCCATATGGACCCTTAGGATAGCTTGAAACCTTACATGTGGGTTACGGGGTCATAGGCATGTGATAATTCCCTCCATTTGGGCTTAAAATCATTCATTAATTATCTTATAAATCATACCAAGGTTTTGGAGCCATTCCGATATACGAGATGAGACTTGTCCATATGGGCCATTAGGATAGCTTGAAACCGTACATGTGGGTTTACGGAGCCATGGGCATGTGTTTCTTCACTCCAATTGGGCTTGAAATCATTCATTCTATATCTTATAAGTTGTACCAAGGTTTTAAGCTATTCCAATTTACGAGTGAGACTTATCCATGTGGGCTATTAGGATAGCTTGAACCGTACATGTGTGTTTACGGAGCCATAGGCATGTAATTGTTAACTCATTTTGGGCTTGAAATCATTCATTATATATATTATAAGTTATACCAGGGATTGGAGCCATTCCGATGTATGAGATATGACTTGTCCGTATGGGCCCTCAAGATTGCTTGAAACTGTACATGTAGGTTTATGGGGTCATAGGTATGTGTTTATTTCCTCCATTTGGCCTTGAAATCATTCATATATCTTATAAGTTATACAATGGTTTGGAGCCATTCTGATGTACGAGATGAGACTTGTCCATATGGGCCATTAGTAAAGCTGGAATCCCTACATGTGGGTATACGGAGCCATATGCATGTGTTTGTTCACTCTATTTGGGCTTGAAATCTTTCATTATATATCTTATAAGTTGTACCAGTGTTGAGCCATTCCGATGTACGAGATGAGACTTATCCATGTGCGCTATTAGGATAGCTTGTACCGTACATGAGGATTTATGGAGCCATAGGCATGTTTTTGTTTACTCCATTTGGGCTTGAAATCATTCATTATATACCTTATATGTTATACCAACGTTTTAAGCCATTCCGATGTACGAGATGAGACTAATCCATGTTGGCTATTAGGATAGCTTGCACCATACATGTGGGTTTACGGAGCCATAGGCATGTATTGTTCACTCAATTTGGGCTTGGAATCATTCATTAAATATATTATAAGTTATACCAAGGATTGGATCCATTCTGATGTATGAGATGAGACTTGTCGATATGGGTCATCATGTTTGGTTTCACGTACATGTGGGTTTACGGAGCTATAAGCATGTGTTTTCTCCATCTATTTTTGCTTGAAATTATTCATTATATATCTTATAAGTTTTCCAAGGTTTAGAGCGCTTCCGATGTACGAGATAAGATTTGTTCATATAGGCCATTAGGATAGCTTAAAACCGTACAGGTGGGTTTACGGAGCCATAGACATGTGTTTGTTTTTCTATTTGGGCTTCAAATCATTCATTATATATCTTTTAAATTTTACCAAGGTTTGGAGCCATTCCGAAGTACGAGATGAGACTTGTCCATATGGGCCATTAGGATAGCTTGAAACCGTACATGTGGGTTTACGGGGCCATAGGCATGAGTTTATTCCCTCTATTTGGGCTTGAAATTATTCATTATGCACCTTAAAGGTTATACAGAGGTTTGGAGCCATTCAGAAGTACGAAATGAGACTAGTCCATATAGGCGATTAGCATAACTTGAAACCGTACACGTGGGTTTACGAATCCATAGGCATGTGTTTATTCCCTCCATTTGTGCTTGAAATCATTCATTATATATCTTATAAATCATACCAAGGTTTAGGGCCATTCCGATGTATGAGATGTGACTTGTCCGTATGGGCCCTTAAGATTGCTTGAAACCGTATATTGGGTTTATGGGGTCATAGGCATGTGTTTATTCCCTCCATTTGCGCTTGGAATCATTCATATATCTTATAAGTTATACAATACTTTGGAGCCATTCCGATGTACGAGATGAGACTTGTCCATATGGGCCATTAGGAAAGCTTGAAACCCCACATGTGGGTATGCGGAGCTATATGCATGTGTTTGTTCACTCTGTTTGGGCTTGAAATCATTCATTATATATCTTATAAGTTGTACCAGTGTTTGAGCCATTCCGATGTACGAGATGAGACTTATCCATGTGCGCTATTAGGATAGCTTGTACCGTACATGGGGGTTTATGGAGCCATAGGCATGTTTTTGTTTACTCCATTTGGGCTTGAAATCATTCATTATATACCTTATAAGTTATACCAAGGTTTTAAGCCATTCCGATGTACGAGATGAGACTTATCCATGTGGGCTATTAGGATAGCTTGCACCGTACATGTGGATTTACGGAGCTGTAGGCATGTGTTTTCTCCTTCTATTTTGGCTTGAAATTATTCATAATATATCTTATAAGTTATACCAAGGTTTAGAGCCCTTCCGATCTATGAGATGAGACTTGTTCATATAGGCCATTAGGATAGCTTGAAACCGTACATGTGGGTTTACGGAACCATAGGCACGTGTTTGTTTTTCCATTTGGGCTTGAAATCATTCATTATATATCTTTAAATTTTTCCATGGTTTGGAGCCATTCCGAAGTACGAGATGAGACTTGTCAATATGGGCCATTAGGATAGCTTGAAACCGTACATGTGGGTTTACGGGGCCATAGGCATGTGTTTATTCCATCCATTTGGGCTTGAAATTATTCATTATACATCTTATAGGTTTACAGAGGTTTGGAGCCATTCAGAAGTACGAAATGAGACTTCTCCATATAGGCCATTTGCATAACTTGAAACCATACATGTGGGTTTACGAATCCATAGGCATGTGTTTATTCCCTCCATTTGTGTTTGAAATCATTCATTATATATCTTATAAATCATACCAAGTTTTGGAGCCATTCCGATCTATGAGATGTGACTTGTCCATATGGGCCCTCGAGATTGCTTGAAACTGTATGATAGCAATATCGAAGATGAAACAAATTTCGTTAATGCAACCATCAACAATAAAGTACGAAGATAATTTTGTCTATCCCGTGAAACTCAAAAGAGTGTGGAAAATTCACAGTAAGACGATCGTTTATCTAAGTGATTCTATCTCTTAACTCAAACCAAGCAAAGAACACATTATCCATGAAAGATTCGAATTAAACAACAACCCACGCTAAGAATAGCAAGGACACCATTCAATATACTCGATCAGTCATCTATCAAGAGACTCAAGAAAGGTAGGAGCAAACAATGCCCAACTATGAAGGAATACTATTGATTAGTAATCTTCATAACCAACCAAAGATATGCAACACATACACTATCTCAAAATGCTTATGCCAAAGCACAACTAATCCAACAAAAGTAGGACAAACCCCACAATGGATCTCATGAACACACTCATCATGAAATCCGAACACCAAGCCAAAGGAAAGGCTCATCAATCGAACTACTAGAAGTAGTATGAAAATAAGAAGTTTAGTTTTAAAACAATTCTATTAAGAAGCATACTTGAAAAAGAACGGTTTCTGCAAGATCAAAAAGATCCAAGACAAGATGAAAACCCTCTTGGTTTAATCATACTTGACACGAAAAATGGACACTCCATTTCACAAAAATTCCTCATAGGAAAAACTCTCAAAAGAGACAACAAAAATGACCACTCAAGGGTGCTTAAGAAATTCGGCCAAGCCTCCTATATATAGGCTTGAATTTTCGGCCAGCACCACTAAAAAGAAGACCAATTAGGACTCTCTAATCTTATTTCACAAGGAGTAAAAGTAGAAGAGTACTTGATCTCTTTGACTCTATCTAAAATCTAGGAAACCTTATCTAAATGACTTATCCTCAAATAGGATAATATATAGAAGGAATCTAAGACTCCTAATCAAAACACTCTAGTTTAATTCAGTCCACATGACTTATTTAACTAGATAAAAATTCAAAAATTGACTCCTACACTTAGACTAACTCTAATCTCGAAATTCAGCTCCAAATTGTTGAAGTAAAATGTCTTGAACACCCTTCCAAAAGTGGAATATTGGTCTTGCGCCCCTCAAGTTGTAGAAACCTCCAATTTACTCCAAAACTTGTAGAATTCTCTTTATTGACTCCAAAAGATTGGAAAAACACTTGAAACAATTAAGATAGTTTGCAACCTATCCAATTGTGTAGCAATGGACTCAATCTTGAACACTTTGATCAAATAGGCCGTCCACTCAAGAACCTAAATGACTCTTCTCACTAGCTTGATCAATGATCTTCATGGAGCACACAGAGTCAAACCCTCTTGATACTCTTCAGCACTTATTTCCATGAGGTCTTCATCTCCTTTGGTTTGAACCCCAAAGTTAATGACATTCTCATCACCTTGATCATAGCTCTCTTGAACCCAACTCCCTATCACATAGGTAGTCAAGATCCATCCTTTCTTTCTTGATTGGCCTGCAAAGTAAACTTGGCATTCCAAAACTAGAATAAAGTACTAGCTCATTCCCCTCACTAGGAGAACCTCCATGGAAGGCTACATGATTCTCATCATCCCCTCCTTCTTTAAGAGAATTCGTCCTCGAATCATCAACCTCTATACCTGCACAAGGAACAATTGAGATATAAGGGTTAGTAAAATCCATACCCTCACCACACTCTGATTTTCTCTCATTGCATGCATTTTTTTCTGTTTCCACGCTATTTTCATGGTTTTCTCTCGCCTCAAGTCTTACCTCATCGTGACCCTTTTTACTTTCTTACGTCACTCGCTCGACTTTTTCTCTCCCTTGTGTATAGGTTATCTTACGTCTTTTCTCTCGCACAGATTCAGATTCTTCATAAGCCAAAGGTTTAGGAATATATTTTCTGTCCTCTTTAGTAAAGACAAAGATATTGTTCGAGCAATGGTGCACAGCATCTACATCTAACTGCCAAGGCCTACCTAGCAAAATATCACAAAGAGACATAAGAATTACATCAAAGTAAATTTCATCCCTATACTCACCAATCTGAAAAGGTACCATGGCCTTTTTAGTAACATCCACAACCATCTCTTCACTCAACCATTGAAGCTTGTATGGTCTAGTATGCGGATCCATCTTAATTCCGTTTGCTATGCAAAATTCCTCACTTACACAATAAGTACTCGACCCACCGTCGATTACCAAATCAACTTCATTGGACCACCCAACCGAACACTTAGTACGGAAGATACAAGTCCGTTGATCTCCATCTTCAGCGCCAAACACCAACCCCTGATCCTCAATTGGACCATTCCAACCACAAGAAGTATCATGCTCTCTTTCCACTTCTAAGGCAGCATAGTATGCCTCATAGAGCCTTGATTGTCTCTTTATCTTTGGATGTTGTTTGAAACACTTGTCCAAGCCATAGTGGAAACGGTCTGTCAACATGTAGTCGTTCTCATCCACTTCTGAACTCAGAAACAACCCTTCTAATTCCTCAAAGTAATATTGAATGGACCTACCATTCTGCTTACAATTGAGCAACTTCACTTTTGCTTCATCAAAGGTGTTAGTACCAGCATATCTTTCTCGCAATGCACTTCTCAAATCATTCCAATCATCCAAATTACGATACCAATAATGCGAATAGATATTTGAAACTAGCTTCCACCAATTCAAAGCATTAGAACGAAAACAACCTATAGCTAAGGCTATTTTCTCACTCTCTTTCTCTATGTTAAGCAACACAAACAAATTCTCTATGCTCTTTTCCCAAGTATCATATTCTCTATGACAACCATAAAACAAAGGCAATGACACTTGCAACATTCAAGCATACGAGGGTACTTGTTTAACTTCAAAACGATCACATAAGACTCTTAAATTTTCAGCAATTTTCTCAAAACTTACCTTAGCTTTATCTTGCTGATTTGAAAGCAATTGAGACAAGTCTCGGTTTGCCTCCTTAACCTCGGCCAAAGCATCATGTAGGAAGTCAATTTGACTCTTCATGAGCTGTACTTGAGCCTCCATGCGACCCTCTACACTTTTTGAAGCGATTTGAGTACAACCAGCAACTCCGGATGACATCTTTGCTCAACAACTCTGAGAAACCACCAACAAAAGAAGTAATGTGCCTTGTTTACTACACAAAAACTCCTTGAACCCTAGAACCAAAGTTTGGTTCGGCCGAAACCCCCCCAAGAACCAAAGGAAGGTTCGAATAAAGCTCTCCCCAAAAACAAAAACTCTCTTGTGCTTTTAAGAACACAACTCTCAAAATTTCAGAATTAAAGAGAAGAGTGCTTCTCTTGTTCTTTTCTCTTTTGATCTCGGCAGCAAGAAAGAAGAAGAAAATTGGAGTAGAGTGATGTGAGAATTTTCGAAAAACAGCACTCCTAGTTATAGGTAATGCAAGTCTTTTTGCGCAAGAAAACTTCTACAAGATAGGACCTAAACTCCTACAAGATAATCAACAAAATTCGGTTTCTATGAAATTTTCATGAATTGAAAATTCATAAATTCCATTTTACTCATTAGATTCAAATGAAACCAACAAGAAGGAAGGCTTTTTCATTTATACTTTATGTAGAAAGTACAAAATCATTAAGCTTCACCTTTCAAAGAATAGATCCAAGATATTTACCACAAGATAAACTCTCAAATCCTCCTTATGTAAAGACATCTCTTTAGAAAGAAAAGGCTATCTCGAGCAAGAAGCTCTTCTTTGGCATCAATTCTCTCTTTAAAGATCCAACACATAAGATCCACTAACTTGCTCATGGGAGAAACAGTTCTCTACTTGCAAATCAAGGATAAATTTCAAGATGTAGCGCCCACTTTGATTAGATACCAACGTACCATCATCAAGCTCTCGCATAGACCTTAAAATAACACCACAAGATCAAACAAATGTGTAAGAAGTCTCGCACAACCACACAAAAGACAAGATCAATTTTGAAAACGTAGTTTTCACAAGAATTTGATTTATTTTTTCAACACCCCATTCCAAAACAAGAAGGAACCTTGAAACAAATAAAGATAGTACTACTCGTTAAGTAGCACAAAGCTCGATCACCACACCAAGTAACGGATTCCGTGGTAATTCAAGATATTCTAAAAACCAAGAACTATGAAGTCCTCAACTAAGAAGAAATCTCTCGAAAATCAAACTGATAATAGGAATTGATATGACAATATCAATTAATACCATCACTAAGATAATCCAAGCTCTGATACCAAGAAACTGATAGCAATCTCGTAGACGAAGCAAATTTCGTTAATGCAACCATCAACAAGAAAGTACGAAGATAATTTTGTCTATCTCGTGAAACTCAAAAGAGTGCGGAAAATTCACAGTAAGACGATCGTTTATCTAAGTGATTCTATCTCTTAACTCAAACCAAGGAAAGAACACATTATCCATGAAAGATTCGAATTAAACAACAACCCACGCTAAGAATAGCAAGGACACCATTCAATATACTCGATCAGTCATCTATCAAGAGACTCAAGAATTGATATTAATTCCACGGATATCAACCACGCTTGGATTATCTTAGTGATGGTATTAATTGATATTATCATATCAGTTCCTATTATCAGTTTGATTTTTCGAGAGATTTCTTCTTGGTTGAGGACTTCATAGTTCTTGGTTTTGAGAATATCTTGAATTACCACGGAATCCGTTACTTGGTGTGGTAATCGAGCTTTATGCTACTTAACGAGTAGTACTATCTTTATTTGTTTCAAGGTTCCTTCTTGTTTTGGAATGGGGTGTTGAAAAAATAAATCAAATTCTTGTGAAAACTACGTTTTCAAAATTGATCGTCTTTTGTGTGGTTGTGCGAGACTTCTTACACATTTGTTTGATCTTGTGATGTTATTTTGAGGTCTATGCGAGAACTTGATGATGGTACGTTGGTATCTAATCAAAGTGGGCGCTACATCTTGAAATTTATCCTTGATTTGCAAGTAGAGAACTGTTTCTCCTATGAGCAAGTTGGTGGATCTTTTGTGTTGGATCTTTAAGGAGAGAATTCATGCCAAAGAAGAGCTTCTTGCTCGAGATAGCCTTTTCTTTCTAAAGAGACGTCTTTACATAAGGAGGATTTGAGAGTTTATCTTGTGGTTGGATCTATTCTTTGAAAGGTGAAGCTTAGTGATTTTGTACTTTCTACATAAAGTATAAATGAAAAAGCTTCCTTCTTGTTGGTTTCATTTGAATCTAATGAGTAAAATGGAATTTATGGATTTTCAATTCATGAAAATTTCATAGAGACCGAATTTTTGTTGATTATCTTGTTTAATCTTAGTGTCAAAAGATTTTTCAAAAGTAACAAATGTTGGTTTTCTTGTTTTCTCGAGTTTAACACTTTGAGTTTGAGTCAAAACCTTCCTCGTCATGTGATGCGGAATGAATTTTTAGTGATATCAGTTTTTGGTATCAAAGTGTTTTAATGTCTTTGAAGTTGAATTGTACAAACTTTAAGGATTGAAGTCTTTGACTTGTGTTTTAAAACCTTGATTTTCGAGAATAGGATATAAAATTGAGTGAAGTTTTACTAAAAATATTTTCTTAGTTTATGACAAGAAATCTTATAGGCTTTGAGATATATTCTTAAAGTTTACATATTTGGTTGTTGGAAAAGTGTATTTTCAATGGTCACTTATGAAGATGGCATTGTTAAGTCATTGAGTTTTCAGAATGATTTGTGTTAAATTTAGTATTATGAAGCAAATGTCATAATTGAATAAGGAACTTTAATTTCCTACTTCATTATAATTATGGTGTTCTTGTTACTTTATTTGCCATGAATTGTTTTGGTAAAAGGTGATTTTTGTTAATTCCAAGTACAATTTGGAAAAGGGTTTTTAGAAATATTCTAAAAGTTGTTGTCCATTTTTGGAAAGTGGTAATTTTCAAGTTTCCTTTTTAAGTGAGTCAAAAGTAATTTTTCAAATTTTAACTATGTGGTAAAAGGTTAATAGCCGAAATTTTGCTGACTTTTTGCATGTGTGTGCGTGTGATTTATGTGTTATTCTAAGCCTAGTTGGTTTTGAATTTTAGAGTCATAGTATAGCCGAAGTTGTGAAGCTAAAAATTAGGGTTTCCTAGTCCTAGTTGAACTTGAATTTTGGTTGTCTATTTGTGTTACACTTGGAGACCTATTTGGTCTTGTATTTGTGTGTTCACATGGCCAAAAATTTTAGCCCTAAAATTAAGGTCATTGAGTCCAAATTGTGTTATGATTTGAGTCCTATTCGGTTTTGGATTTTTGTGTTCACATTGGCCGAAAAGTTGCAGCCATTGTTTCCTAATTGTAATACAATTTTATTGTGTGTTTTATTTAAGTCCTACTTGGATTTAAATACTAATTTTTGCATGTGTTAAATTATAATTTCAGTGAGATTATAATTAGAGTTTTAAAGTGAGTATATTTTCGAAAACTATTAAGATAAGGAAGTCTTATCCTAATCTGAAAATTTTTTTAGTCTTCTAATACAATTGTGCATGTGTGTGGCCATGTATTTGAGTCCTTTTAGTAGTAGGGGGGTCAAAAATTTTATCTCTAATAAGTAGGGATGAGTTTTCCTAATTTGTGTCCAAAAAGGATTATGTTTACCTAAGTTTTAGGACTCTATCCTTGTCTATATATATGAGGCCGGTTTTTCTTCTTCTTTATTCCATACTGTCGAGCAGCCTTCATCATTAAAAAGGGGGGAATATTTTTGAGAAAATTTAGGTCCTATCTTGTAGGAGTTTTCTTGCACAAAAAGACTTGCATTGCCTATAACTAGGAGTGCTGTTTTTCGAAAATTCTCACATCACTCTACTCCAATTTTCTTCTTCTTTCTTGCTGCCGAGATCAAAAGAGAAAAGAACAAGAGAAGCACTCTTCTCTTTAATTCTGAAATTTTGAGAGTTGTGTTCTTAAAAGCACAAGAGAGTTTTTTGTTTTTGGGGAGAGCTTTATTCGAACCTTCCTTTGGATCTTGGGGGGGTTTCGGCCGAACCAAACTTTGGTTCTTGGGTTCAAGGAGTTTTTGTGTAGTAAACAAGGCACATTACTTCTTTTGTTGGTGGTTTCTCAGAGTTGTTGAGCAAAGATGTCATCCGGAATTGCTGGTTGTACTCAAATCGCTTCAAAAAGTGTAGAGGGTCGCATGGAGGCTCAAGTACAGCTCATGAAGAGTCAAATTGACTTCCTACATGATGCTTTGGCCGAGGTTAAGGAGGCAAACCGAGACTTGTCTCAATTGCTTTCAAATCAGCAAGATAAAGCTAAGGTAAGTTTTGAGAAAATTGCTGAAAATTTAAGAGTCTTATGTGATCGTTTTGAAGTTAAACAAGTACCCTCGTATGCTTGAATGTTGCAAGTGTCATTGCCTTTGTTTTATGGTTGTCATAGAGAATATGATACTTGGGAAAAGAGCATAGAGAATTTGTTTGTGTTGCTTAACATAGAGAAAGAGAGTGAGAAAATAGCCTTAGCTATAGGTTGTTTTCATTCTATTGCTTTGAATTGGTGGAAGCTAGTTTCAAATATCTATTCGCATTATTGGTATCGTAATTTGGATGATTGGAATGATTTGAGAAGTGCTTTGCGAGAAAGATATGCTGGTACTAACACCTTTGATGAAGCAAAAGTGAAGTTGCTCAATTGTAAGCAGAATGGTAGATCCATTCAATCTTACTTTGAGGAATTAGAAGGGTTGTTTCTGAGTTCAGAAGTGGATGAGAACGATTACATGTTGACAGACCGTTTCCACTATGGCTTGGACAAGTGGTTCAAACAACATCCAAAGATAAGGAGACAATTAAGGCTCTATGAGGCATACTATGCTGCCTTAGAAGTGGAAAGAGAGCATGATACTTCTTGTGGTTGGAATGGTCCAATTGAGGATCAGGGGTTGGTGTTTGGCGCTGAAGATGGAGATCAACGAACTTGTATCTTCCATACTAAGTGTTCGGTTGGGTGGTCTAATGAAGTTGATTTGGTAATCGACGGTGGGTCGAGTACTGATTGTGTAAGTGAGGAATTTTACATAGCAAACGGAATTAAGATGGATCCGCATACTAGACCATACAAGCTTCAATGGTCGAGTGAAGACATGGTTGTGGATGTCACTAAGAAGGCCATGGTGTCTTTTCAAGTAGGTGAGTATAGGGATGAAATTTACTTTGATGTAATTCCTATGTCTCTTTGTGATATTTACTTTGATGCCTACGCCTTGGCAATCAGATGTAGATGCTGTTCACCATTGCTCGAAGAATATCTTTTTCTTCACCAAAGAGGACAGAAAGTATATTCTTAAGCCTTTGGCTTATGAAAAAGCTGAATCTGTGCGAGAGAAAACACGTAAGATAACCTATAAACAAGGGAGAGAAAAAATCGAGAGAGTGACGCAAGAAAGTAAAAAGGGTCACGCTGAGGTAAGACTTGAGGCGAGAGAAAACCATGAAAATAGCGTGGAAACAGAAAAAAGTGCACGCAATGAAAGAAAATCAGAGTGTGGTGAGGGTGAGGATTTTACTAACCCTTATATCTCGTTTGTTCCTTGTGCAGGTTTAGAAGTCGATGATTCGAGGACGAATCGTCTTAAAGAAGGAGGGGATGATGAGAATCATGTAGCCTTCCATGGAGGTTCTCCTAGTAAGGGGAATGAGCTAGTCCTTCATTCTAGTTTTGGAATGCCAAGTTTACTTTGCAGACCAATCAAGGAAGAAAGGATGGATCTTGACTACCTATGTGATAGGGAGTTGGTTCAAAAGAGCTATGATCAAGGTGATGAGAATGTCATTAACTTTGGGGTTCAAACCAAAGGAGATGAAGACCTCATGGAAATAAGTGCTGAAGAGTATCAAGAGAGTTTGATTATGTGTGCTCCATGAAGATCATTGATCAAGCTAGTGAGAAGAGTCATTTAGGTTCTTGAATGGACGGCCTATTTGATCAAAGTGTTCAAGAATGAGTCCATTGCTACAAAATTGGATAGGTTGCAAACTATCTTAATTGTTTCAAGTGTTTTTCCAATCTTTTGGAGTCAATAAAGAGAATTCTACAAGTTTTGGAGTAAATTGGAGTTTTCTACAGCTTAAGGGGCGCAAGACCAATATTCCACTTTTGGAAGGGCGTTCAAGATATTTTACTTCAACAATTTGGAGCTGAATTTCGAGATTAGAGTTAGTCTAAGTCTAGGAGTCAATTTTCGAATTTTTATCTAGTTAAATAAGTCATGTGCACTGAATTAAACTAGAGTGTTTTGATTAGGAGTCTTAGATTCTTTCTAGATATTATCCTACTTGAGGATAAGTCATTTAGATAAGGTTTCCTAAATTTTAGATAGAGTCAAAGAGATCAAGTACTCTTCTACTTTTACTCCTTGTGAGATAAGATTAGAGAGTCCTACTTGGTCTTCTTTTTAGTTGTGCTGGCCGAAAATTCAAGCCTATATATAGGAGGCTTGGCCGAATTTCTTAAGCACCCTTGAGTGGTCATTTTTGTTGTCTCTTTTGAGAGTTTTTCTTGTGAAGAATTTTTGTTAAATGGAGTGTCCATTTTTCGTGCCAAGTATGATTAAACCAAGAGGGTTTTCATCTTGTCTTGGATCTTTTTGATCTTGCAGAAACCGTTCTTTTTCAAGTATGTTTCTTGATAGAATTATTTTAAAACTAAACTTCTTATTTTCATACTACTTCTAGTAGTTCGATTGATGAGCCTTTCCTTTGGCTTGGTGTTCGAATTTCATGATGAGTGTGTTCATGAGATCCATTGTGGGGTTTGTGCTACTTTTGTTGGATGAGTTGTGCTTTGGCATAAGCATTTTGACATAGTGTATGTGTTGCATATCTTTGGTTGGTTATGAAGATTACTAATCAATAGTATTCCTTCATAGTTGGGCATTGTTTGCTCCTACCTTTCTTGAGTCTCTTGATAGATAACTGATCGAGTATATTGAATGGTGTCCTTGCTATTCATAGCGTGGGTTGTTGTTTAATTCGAATTCATGGATAATGTGTTCTTTGCTTGGTTTGAGTTAAGAGATAGAATCACTTAGATAAACGATCGTCTTACTGTGAATTTTCCACACTCTTTTGAGTTTCACGGGATAGACAAAATTATCTTCGTACTTTCTTGTTGATGGTTGCATTAACGAAATTTGCTTCGTCTACAAGATTGTTATCAGCATGACACTTCTTTCGGTTGGAATAGTCCAATTGAGGATCAAGGGTTGGTGATTGGCACTGAAGATAGTGATCAACAACCATGTATCTTCCGTAATAAGTGTTAGGTTGGGTGGTCCAATGAAGTTGATTTGGTAATCGATGGTGGATCTAGTACTGATTGTATAAGTGAGGAATTTTGCATAGCAAACGGAATCAAGATGGATCCGCATACTAGACCATACAAGCTTCAATGGTCGAGTGAAGAGATGGTTGTGGATGTCACTAAGAAGGCCATGGTGTCTTTTCAAGTAGGTGAGTATAGGGATGAAATTTACTTTGATGTAATTCCTATGTCTCTTTGTGATATTTACTTTGATGCCTACGCCTTGGCAATCAGATGTAGATGCTGTTCACCATTGCTCGAAGAATATCTTTTTCTTCACCAAAGAGGACAGAAAGTATATTCTTAAGCCTTTGGCTTATGAAAAAGCTGAATCTGTGCGAGAGAAAACACGTAAGATAACCTATAAACAAGGGAGAGAAAAAATCGAGAGAGTGACGAAAGAAAGTA
The DNA here is from genome assembly GCA_949775105.1 of Oldenlandia corymbosa var. corymbosa. Classification (NCBI taxonomy): domain Eukaryota; kingdom Viridiplantae; phylum Streptophyta; class Magnoliopsida; order Gentianales; family Rubiaceae; genus Oldenlandia; species Oldenlandia corymbosa. The sequence continues at coordinate 9,202,575 of OX459123.1, forward strand.
AAAAGGGTCACGCTGAGGTAAGACTTGAGGCGTGAGAAAACTATGAAAATAGCGTGGAAACAGAAAAAAGTGCACGCAATGAAAGAAAATTAGAGTGTGGTGAGGGTGAGGATTTTACTAACCCTTATATCTCGTTTGTTCCTTGTGCAGGTTTAGAAGTTGATGATTCGAGGACGAAGCCTCTTAAAGAAGGAGGGGATGATGAGAATCATGTAGCCTTCCATGGTGATTCTCCTATTGAGGGGAATCTGCTAGTTCTTCATTCTAGTTTTGGAATGGCAAATTTACTTTGCAGGCCAATCAAGGAAGAAAGGATGGATCTTGACTACCTATGTGATAGGAAGTTGATTCAAGAGAGTTACGACGAAGGTGATGAGAATGTCATTAACTTTGGGGTTCAAACCAAAGGAGATAATTCACTCATGGAAATAAGTGCTCAATAGTATCAAAAGACTTTGACTCTAGGTGCTCCATGAAGATCATTGATCAAGCTAGAGAGAAGAATCATTTAGGTTCATGAATGGATGGCCTATTTGATCAAAGTATTCAAGATTGAATCCATTGGTACACAATTGGACAGGATGCAAACTATCTCAATTGTTTCAAGTGTTCCAATCTTTTGGAGTCAATAAAGAGAATTCTACAAGTTTTGGAGTAAATTGGAGTTATCTACAACTTGAGGGGTGCAAGATCAATATTCCACTTTTGGAAGGGCGTTCAAGACATTTTACTTCAATATTTGGAGCTGAATTTCGAGATTAGAGTTTGTCTAAGTCTAGGTGTTTAGTTTTCGAATTTTATCTAGTTAAATAAGTCATGTGGACTGAATTAAACTAGAGTGTTTTGATTAGGAGTCTTAGATTCCTTCTAAGTAGTATCCTATTTGAGGATAAGTCATTTAGATAAGGTTTCCTAGATTATAGATAGAGTCAAAGAGATCAAATACTCTTCTACTTCTACTCCTGCATGAGATAGGATTAGAGAGTCCTAGTTGGTCTTCTTTTTTGGTGCTGGCCGAAATTCATAGCCTATAAATAGGGTAGGATGGCCGAAAATTAAAGCACCTTGAGTGGTCATTTTTGTTGTCTCTAATGAGAGTTTTTCCTGTGAGGAATTTTTGTTAAATGGCGTGTCCGTTTCGTGTCAAGTATGATTTAACCAAGAGAGTTTTCATCTTGTCTTGGATCTTTTGATCTTGCAGAAACCGTTCTTTTTCAAGTTTTCTTCTTGATAGAATTGTTTTAAAACTAAACTTCTTATTTTCATACTACTCCTAGTAGTTCGATTGATGAGTCTTTCTTTTGGCTTGGTGTTCGAATTCATGATGTGTGTGTCCATGAGTTCCATTGTGGGGTTTGTCCTACTTTTGTTGGATGAGTTGTGCTTTGGCATAAGCATTTTGAGATAGTGTATGTGTTGCATAATTTTGTTGGTTATGGAGATTACTAATCAACAGTATTCCTTCATAGTTGAGCATTGTTTGCTCCTACCTTTCTTGAGTCTTTTGAATGATGACTGATCGAGTATATTGAATGGTGTCCTTACTATTCTTAGTGTGGGTTGTTGTCTAGTTTGAATCTTTTATAGATAATGTGTTCTTTGCTTGGTTTGAGTTAAGAGATAGAAATCCTTAGATAAACGATCGTCTTACTGTAAATTTTCCGCATTCTTTTGAGTTTCACGGGATAGACAAATTATCTTCGTACTTTCTTGTTTGATGGTTGCATGAAAGAAATTTGTTTCATCTTCGAGATTGCTATCATACAGTTTCAAGCAATCTCGAGGGCCCTTATGGACAAGTCACATCTCATACATCGGAATGGCTCCAAAACTTGGTATGATTTATAAGATATAGAATGAATGATTTCAAGCCCAAATGGAGAGAATAAACACATGCCTATGGATTCGTAAACCCACATGTATGGTTTCAAGTTATGCTAATGGCCTATATGGAGAAGTCTCATTTCGTACTTCTGAATGGCTCCAAACCTCTGTATAACCTATAAGATGTATAATGAATAATTTCAAGCCCAAATGGATGGAATAAACACATGCCTATGGCCCCGTAAACCCACATGTACGGTTTCAAGCTATCCTAATGGCCCATATGGACAAGTCTCATCTCGTACTTCGGAATGGCTCCAAACCATGGAAAAATTTAAAGATATATAATGAATGATTTCAAGCCCAAATGGAAAAACAAACACATGCCTATGGTTCCGTAAACCCACATGTACGGTTTCAAGCTATCCTAATGGCCTATATGAACAAGTCTCATCTCGTAGATCGGAATGGCTCTAAACCTTGGTATAACTTATAAGATATATTATGAATAATTTCAAGCCAAAATAGAGGGAGAAAACACATGCCTACAGCTCCGTAAATCCACATGTACGGTGCAAGCTATCCTAATAGCCCACATGGATAAGTCTCATCTCGTACATCAGAATGGCTTAAAACCTTGGTATAACTTATAAGGTATATAATGAATGATTTCAAGCCCAAATGGAGTAAACAAAAACATGCCTATGGCTCCATAAACCCCCATGTACGGTACAAGCTATCCTAATAGCGCACATGGATAAGTCTCATCTCGTACATCGGAATGGCTCAAATACTGGTACAACTTATAAGATATATAATGATTGATTTCAAGCCCAAATAGAGTGAACAAACACATGCATATAGCTCCGCATACCCACATGTGGGGTTTCAAGCTTTCCTAATGGCCCATATGGACAAGTCTGATCTCGTACATCGGAATGGCTCCAAAGTATTGTATAACTTATAAGATATATGAATGATTTCAAGCCCAAATGGAGGGAATAAACACATGCCTATGACCCCATAAACCCAATATACGGTTTCAAGCAATCTTGAGAGCCCATACGGACAAGTCACATCTCATACATCGGAATGGCCCTAAACCTTGGTATGATTTATAAGATATATAATGAATGATTTCAAGCACAAATGGAGGGAATAAACACATGCCTATGGATTCGTAAACCCACATGTACGGTTCCAAGTTATGCTAATCGCCTATATGGACTAGTCTCATTTAGTACTTCTGAATGGCTCCAAACCTCTGTATAACCTATAAGGTGCATAATGAATAATTTCAAGCCCAAATGGAGGGAATAAACTCATGCCTATGGCCCCGTAAACCCACATGTACGGTTTCAAGCTATCCTAATGGCCCATATGGACAAGTCTCATCTCGTACTTCGGAATGGCTCCAAACCTTGGTAAAATTTAAAAGATATATAATGAATGATTTGAAGCCCAAATGGAAAAACAAACACATGTCTATGGCTCCGTAAACCCACCTGTACGGTTTCAAGCTATCCTAATGGCCTATATGAACAAATCTTATCTTGTACATCGGAAGCGCTCTAAACCTTGGAAAACTTATAAGATATATAATGAATAATTTCAAGCAAAAATAGATGGAGAAAACACATGCTTATAGCTCCGTAAACCCACATGTACGGTTTCAAGCTATCCTAATGGCCCATATGAACAAGTCTCATCTCGTACTTCGGAATGGCTCCAAACCTTGGTAAAATTTAAAAGATATATAATGAATGATTTGAAGCCCAAATGGAAAAACAAACACATGTCTATGGCTCCGTAAACCCACGTGTACGGTTTCAAGCTATCCTAATGGCCTATATGAACAAATCTTATCTCGTACATCGGAAGCGCTCTAAACCTTGGAAAACTTATAAGATATATAATGAATAATTTCAAGCAAAAATAGATGGAGAAAACACATGCTTATAGCTCCGTAAACCCACATGTACATGAAACCAAACCTGATGACCCATATCGACAAGTCTCATCTCATACATCGGAATGGATCCAATCCTTGGTATAACTTATAATATATTTAATGAATGATTCCAAGCCCAAATTGAGTGAACAATACATGCCTATGGCTCCGTAAACCCACATGTATGGTGCAAGCTATCCTAATAGCCAACATGGATTAGTCTCATCTAGTACATCGGAATGGCTTAAAACCTTGGTATAACTTATAAGGTATATAATGAATGATTTCAAGCCCAAATGGAGTAAACAAAAACATGCCTATGGCTCCATAAATCCTCATGTACGGTACAAGCTATCCTAATAGCGCACATGGATAAGTCTCATCTCGTACATCGGAATGGCTCAACACTGGTACAACTTATAAGATATATAATGAAAGATTTCAAGCCCAAATAGAGTGAACAAACACATGCATATGGCTCCGTATACCCACATGTAGGGATTCCAGCTTTACTAATGGCCCATATGGACAAGTCTCATCTCGTACATCAGAATGGCTCCAAACCATTGTATAACTTATAAGATATATGAATGATTTCAAGCCCAAATGGAGGGAATAAACACATACCTATGACCCCATAGACCTACATGTACGGTTTCAAGCAATCTTGAGGGCCCATACGGACAAGTCTCACTCGTACATCGGAATAGCTTAAAACCTTGGTACAACTTATAAGATATACAATGAATGATTTTAAGCCCTAATGGAGGAACAAAGACATGCCTATGGATCCATAAACCCACATGTACGGTTTCAAGCCATCCTAATAGCCCATATGGACAAGTCTCATCTTGTACATCGGAATGGCTCCAAACGTGGTAAAAATTATGAGGTATATAATAAATCATTTCAAGCTCAAATGGAAGGAATAAACACAACACTATGGCTCCCACATGTACGGTTTCAAGCTATCCTAATGGCCCATATGGACAAGTCTCTTATTGTACCTCCTATGGGCCATTAGAATAGCTTCAAATCATTTATTATATATCTTATAAGTTATACCAAGGTTTGAAGCCATTGCGTTTTACGAGATGTGACTTGTCCATATGGCCAATTAGGATAGCTTGAAACCCAAATGGAGGGAATAAACACATGCCTATGACCCCATAAACTCAATGTACGGTTTCAAGCAATCTTGAGGGCCCATACGGACAAGTCACATCTGGGCTTGTGTTTGTTCCTTCCATTTGGGCTTGAAATCATTCATTATCCATTGGCCAAATTTTTCAGCCTTAGTTTCCTCATAGTATTACAATTTTATTGTGTGTTTTATTTGAGTCCTACTTGGATTTAAATACTATTTTTTGTATGAGTTAAATTATAATTTCAATAAAATTAGAATTAGAGTTTTATAGTGAGTCTATTTTCGAAAACTATTGAGATAAGGAAGTCTTATCTTAATCTGAAAATTTTTTGAGTCTTTTAATACAATTGTGCTTGTGTTTTGGCCGAGTTTTTGTGTCCTAATTGCAGTAGGGGGTCGAAAATTTTATCTCTAAATAGTTGGGAAGAATCTTTCATAGTTTTATGACATAGTTTATAAGTTGTGTCCAAAAGGGATTATGATTACCTAAGTTTTAGGACTATCTCTTTTATTTTTCAAGCTGGCCGAAATTTCTTCATCTTTATCCCATTTGGTTGACTAAAATTTTATCTATTAAGGGGGGGATATTCTTGAGAAAATTTAGGTCCTATCTTATAGGAGTTTTCTTGCACAAAAAGACTTGCATTGCCTATAAATAGGGGTGTTGTTTTTTGAAAATTCTCACACCACTCTACTCCATTCTTCTTCTTCTTCTTGTGGCCGAGATCACTAGGGTCAAAAAAAAAAGGAGCACTCTTTTCTTTAATCTGATTTTTGAGAGTTTTAAGTGCTCTTAAAAGCTCAAGAGAGTTTGTTTTTGGGGAGAGTATCATTTGAACCTTCCTTTGGTTCTTTAGGGGGGGTTTTGATCGAACCATTTACTTGGTTCAAGCATACAAGGAGTTCTTTGTGTAGCTCCAAAAGTACAATTACTTCTTTTGGTGGTTTTTCAAGCTTTGTTAAACAAAGATGAGTTCTGGAATTGTTGGATGTAACAAGGTTGCTTCCGAGAGTGAAGATGGTCGCGTGGAGTCCCAGATTCAGCACATGAAAAGTCAGTTGGAGTACTTGAATGATGCGCTGAAAGAGGTGATGGAGGTGAACCGGGAATTGTCCTATTCGCTTTCCAAATAGCAAGAGAAGGTTGCGAGCAATCTCAATCTTATATCTAAAGATATGAAAGTTTTATGTGACCGTTTTGAAGTGAAACAAGTGCCCTCATATGCTGGTATGTTAAAAGTGTCATTGCCTTTGTTTTATGGTTGCCATAAAGACTATGATACTTGGGGAAAAAGCATTGAGAATTTGTTTGTATTGCTTAACATTGAGAAAGAGAGTGAAAAATAGCCTTAGCTGTAGGTTGTTTTCGTTCTAGTGCTTTGAATGGGTGGAAACTAGTATCAAATATCTATTCGCATCATTGGTATCATAGTTGTGTTGATTGGCATGAATTGAGAAATGCTTTGCGAGAAAGATATGTTGGTTCTAACACCTTTGCAGAGGCGAAAGTGAAGTTGCTCGAGCGTAAGCAGAATGCTAGACCATTCAATCTTACTATGAGGAACTAGAAGGCATGTTCCTGAGCTCCAATGTGGATGACAAGGATTACATGTTGACAGATCGTTCCTTCTATGGGTTGGATAAGGCGTATAAACAAAACCCAAAGATAAGACAGCAATCAAGGCTCTATGAGGCGTACTTTACTGCCTTGGAGGTGGAGAAAGAGCCTGATACTTCTTGTGGTTGGAATTGTTCTGTTGGGGACCAAGGGTTGGTGTTTGGCACTGATGGTGGCGATCAAAAGATGTGTATCTTCCGTACCAAGTGTTCTGTTGGGTGGTCCGATGATGTTGATCTAGTAATCAACGGTGGGTCGAGTACTAATTGTGTTTGTGAAGAGTTTTGCATAGCACATGGAATCAAAATGGATCCACGTACCCATATACGTTACAATGGGTGAGCGAGGACATGGTGGTGGATGTCACTAAAAAGGCTGTGGTTACCTTTCAAGATGTGTATAGGGACGAACTTTACTTTGATGTAGTTCCTATGACGTTGTGTGATATTTTGCTAGGTAGGCCTTGGCAGACGGACTTAGATGCTATGCATTACAGATCAAAGAATGTCTTTGTCTTTACTATGGATGACATTAGACACATTCTTAAGCCTTTGGCTTATGAGGATGCTGAAAATGTGCGAGAGAAAAGACGTAAGATATCCTATACACAAGGCAGAGAAAAAGTCGAAAGAGTGACGCAAGAAAGTAAAAAAGGTCACGCCGAGACAAGACTTGAGGCGAGAGAACCCCATGAAAATCGCGTGGAAATAGAAAAACATGCACACAATGAGAGAAGATCAGAGTGTGGTGGGGGTGAGTATTTTACTAACCCTTATATCTCGTTTGTTCCTTGTTCAAATTTAGAGGTTGATGATTCGAGGACGAATCCTCTCAAAGAAGGAGGGGATGATGAGAATCAATATAGCCTTCCATGGTGGTTCTCCTAGTGAGGGGAATGAGCTAGTCCTTCATTCTTGTTTTGGGATGCCAAGTTTATTTTGCAGGCCAATCAAAGAAGAAAGGATGGATCTTGACTACCTATGTTATAGGGTTCAAGGGAGCTATGATCAAGATAATGAGAATGTCATTAACTTTGGGGTTCAAACCAAAGGAGGTGATTCACTCATGGAAATAAGTGCTCAAGAGTATCAAGCGAGTTTGACACTAGGTGCTCCATGAAGATCATTGATCAAGCTAGAGAGAAGAGTCATTTAGGTTCTTGAATGGACGGCCTATTTGATCAAAGTGTTCAAGACTGAGTCCATTGCTACACAATTCGATAGGGTGCAATCTATATCCCTTGTTTCAAGTGTTTTTCCATTCTTTTGGAGTCAATAAAGAGAATTCTACAAGTTTTGGAGTAAATTGGAGTTATATACAACTTGCGGGGCGCAAGACCAATATTCCACTTTTGGAAGGGCGTTCAAGACATTTTACTTCAGTATTTGTAGCTGAATTTCGGATTTAGAGTATTATCTAGTCTAGGAGTTTAATTTTCGAATTTTATCTAGTTAAATAAGTCATGTGGACTGAATTAAACTAGAGTGTTTTGATTAGGAGTCTTAGATTCCTTCTAAGTATTATCCTATTTGAGGATGAGTCATTTAGATATGGTTTCCTAGATTTTAGATAGAGTCAAAGAGATCAAATACTCTTCTACTTCTACTCCTGCGTGAGATTACTAATCAATAGTATTGCTTCATAGTTGATCATTGTTTGCTCCTACCTTTGTTGAGTCTCTTGAATGATGACTGATCGAGTATATTGAATGATGTTATTACTATTCTTAGTGTGGGTTGTTGTTTAATTCGAATCTTTTATAGATTATGTGTTATTCACTTGGTTTGAGTTAAGAGATAGAAATCCTTAAATAAACGATCGTCTTACTGTGAATTTTCTGCACTCTTTTGAGTTTCACGGGATAGACAAATTATCTTTTTACTTTCTTGTTTGATGGTTGCATTAACGAAATTTGCTTCATCTACGAGATTGCTATCAGTTTCTGGTATCGAAGCTTGAACTATCTAAGTGACGGTATTAATTGATATTGTCATATCAGTTTTTAGTATCAGTTTCATTTTCGAGAGATTTCATTTTTATTGAGGACTTCATAGTTCTTGGTTTTGAGAATATCTTGAGTTACCACGGAATCTATTTCTTGGTGTGGTAATCGAGCTTTGTGCTACTAACGAGTAGTACTATCTTTATTTGTATCAAGGTTCCTTCTTGTTGCAGAATGAGTTTTGAAAAAATAAATCAAATTCTTGTGAAAACTACGTTTTCAAAATTGATCTTGTCTTTTGTGAGATTGTGCAAGACTTATTACACATTTGTTTGATCTTGTGGTGTTATTTTGAGGTCTATGTGAGAGCTTGATGATGGTACATTTGATAGCAATCCGTGACAAAACCAATCTTTAAGAAAAGACCAACTTTGCTAATTCGGAAAGTCAGAGATTTGTAGGCAGCGGAATTTGGAAATTCGGATTTAAAGACTCCAGAACACACGAAAAACAAAGAAAGGAAAGATATTTGATCTCACGTGGATCAATTCACGAGTTCAATGGTAGAAAAAACCCAAATCAAAAATGAAGAGAGCTAATTCTAACCAAGCAGAGACCCTTTGGAAAATTGTGTAAGAAAACCCAATAGATATGAGATCTATGAGCCCAAATACCAAGATTCGAAAGATCCAATGCTATAGACACCACTATCAAGCGAACTAAACAAGATAGATAAGTCTAATAATTGTCACAACACATATGCAACAACCAAACAAAGAAGTCCTCACAAGAACTCCACGAAAGGAATAAAATCCTAACCAATTTCACTCAGGAAAATATCAAACGACACAAAGGTGTTGGACAAGAGGATTTCGGTCCCTTTATCTAGAGGGGTGGCCGAAATTTCTTTCCTAGAAGTATAGGAAGAATACAACTCTTCACCTCTATTCCTATCTCTAAGAATCTGAAATGAAATCAAACTCTAAAGACTCCTAGTTATCTTAAGTGATAAGATAACGAACCTAGATAATCTCTTAGAAAGATTCCAATGGATAGAATCTCCCTTGAGTTAAAACTCTATCATCATCTTCTTTGTAGAGTGATCTTAGCCATCCATTTTGATGTAGTCTTCATCCAACGGTTGAGTAGACATCAAAAGCTGACTCCTTATTGTAGGAAAACTCGAAAATAAGATAAAAAGAATAATCCCAAATATTATCCTTTAAAGAGATAAAAGTCTTATCTTTCAAAGAGATAAAATTTGAATGATCTCACCCCTAAACTTTAGGGAGCAATTCGACCAACATGAGGAGATGTGGCCGGCGGTCCCTTTGAGGATTGAGGGCCGAAATTCTTCTCTCCAAATGAGCCAAATCCATTTGGTGTTACTTGCAGCAAATTAATAGTCTTGGGCTTCTAATCTTCAAGCTTAATTTCCTCCTTAGCCCATGTAGTAGTAATTAAACTATTAAGTGATTCATTCATCCTCTTGCGTCTAGCACGAGTCATTGGTCCAACAATGTTTGAAAGTGGATCACAAATGTAAGGATTATTCTTTAAAGCAGCATCTTTAGATCCTCCATTAGCATTCACGACCTCAACTTGCTCGTCTTCTCCATTATTGGCAGCAACATGTTCCTCTCCATTAGTGGTAGCTAGATGGTCTCCATCATACTCCCTTTCTTTAAGAGAATTCGTCCTCGAATTCAATCCTTCATCAAAATCAAAAGGAGATAGGTCAGAAACATTGAATGTAGCACTAACACCATACTCACCTGGTAGCGCAAGTTTATAAGCGTTGTCGTTGACTCTTGACACTACTTGAAAAGGTCCATCTCCGCGAGGATGTAACTTCGATTTCCTAGAGTTTGGAAACCTCTCTTTCCTCATATGTACCCAAACCCAATCACCTGGTTCAAATACAACTTGTTTACGACCACGATTCACCGACTTTACATATTGTTGAGTCCTACGCTCAATATTGAGGCGAACTTTCTCATGCAGTCTCTTGATTGTCTCAGCTTTCTTAACTCCATCCAAACTAACTTGATCCTTCAAAGGCAAAGGTGATAAATCTAAAGGAGTTAACGGATTAAAACCATAGACAATTTCAAAAGGCGAAACCGAGTAGAAGAGTGAACAGTTCTATTATAAGCAAATTCAGCAATAGGTAAGCACTCTTCCCATTTCTTCAAATTACTCTTGATGATCGCTCTTAGGATAGCTCCTAAAGTACGATTCGTCACTTCAGTTTGACCATCAGTTTGGGGATGACTAGTTGTGCTGAATAACAACTTAGTACCCAACTTTCCCCACAACGATTTCCAAAAGTAGCTAAGGAACTTAACGTCCCTATCACTAACAATTGTTCTTGGAACACCATGAAGTCTTACTATTTCTTTTAGAAACAAATCCGCAACATGACGTGCATCATCTGCTTTTTCGCAAGCAATGAAATGCGACATTTTAGAAAATCTATCCACAACTACAAAGATAGAATCCATACCTCTTTGAGTTCTAGGTAAACCCAATATAAAGTCCATAGATATGTCCATCCAAGGTTTTCTAGGGATAGGCAATGGCGTGTAAAGTCCATGAGGAAGCGATTTGGACTTCGCTTGTTTACACTCCACACATTGATTGATGATAGTCTGAACGTCAGACTTCATTTTGGGCCAAAAGAAATGCTCTTGGAGCACATCCAAAGTCTTAGGCACACCAAAATGTCCCATTAAACCTCCACTATGTGCCTCGCGTATCAAAAGTTCTCGAAGTGAACACTTAGGCACACAAAGTCGATTTTCTTGAAATAGATAACCTTCATGTCTATAAAACTTTTCAAAAGCACTTTGCTCACATGCAGTAAAAATATTGGCAAAATCAATATCATTATAATATAGATCTTTAATAAACTCAAATCCCATCAATTTTGCATCTAAAGAAGTTAACAAAGTGTAACGTCTAGATAAAGTATCAGCAACAACATTTTCTTTTCCCTTTTTATAGTTGATAATATAAGGAAATGTTTCAATGAATGCAACCCACTTAGCATGTCGTTTGCATAGACGGTTTTGCGATTTAAGATGCTTTAGAGATTCATGATCTGTATGAATTATAAACTCCTTAGCCAACAAAGAATGTTGCCAAGTCTCTAATGCACGAACCACAGCATAGAGTTCCTTGTCATACGTAGGATAATTAAGACAAGCTCCATTTAAATTTTCACTAAAGAAAGATATAGCACGTTTATCTTGCATTAAAACAGCACCAATACCAATACCATAAGCATCACATTCTAACTCAAATGTCTTGTTAAAATCAGGTAATGCTAAAATAGGGGCACTAGAAAGGTCTCGTTTTAAGTCATTAAAAGCTTTCTCTTGGGCTGGTCCCCAAACAAATTTAACTTCCTTTTTAACCAACTCATTTAAAGGGGCAACTTTAGTCGAAAAATCTTTAACAAACCTTCTATAAAAACTAGCCAAACCATGAAAAGATCTCACTTGTGTCACAGTAGTTGGTGTAGGCCTGTATTTTAGATTCATCAACATGAATTCCTTTTGCACTAACAATGAAACCAAGAAACACAACTTCATTTACACAAAATGAACATTTAGGCATGTTAGCATAAAGTTTCTCTTCTCTCAATGTTTGCAAAACAATTCTCACATGTTCAACATGTTCTTGTAAATTTTTAGAATACACTAAGATATCGTCAAAATATACAACAACAAACTTACCAATATAATGCCTCAAAACTTGATTCATTAATCTCATGAAAGTACTAGGAGCATTAGTTAACCCAAAAGGCATCACTAACCACTCATACAAACCAAATTTTGTTTTGAAAGCAGTTTTCCATTCATCTCCTTGTCTAACTCTTATTTGATGGTAGCCAGATTTTAAATCCACTTTAGAAAAGATAGTAGCACCATAAAGATTTTCAAGCATATCATCTAATCTAGGGATTGGATGTCTATACTTAATAGTTATCTTATTAACAGCACGACAATCTATGCACATACGCCACGTACCATCTTTCTTTGGCACAAGTAAAACAGGAACAACACAAGGGCTGAGAGATTCTCGAATTTGACCTTTAGCAAGGAGTTCTTCAACTTGCTTTTGTAGTTCCTTTGTTTCCTCAGGATTTGATCTATATGCAGGTCTATTCGGAATGACTGCGACAGGAATTAGATCAATTTGATGATCTATTCCTCGTATAGGAGGAAGTTCATTAGGCAACTCCTCGGGAAATATGTCCTCGTACTCTTGAAGTAGCCTTTAAAACACCTTAGGCAAATTGCTAGGAACTTCGGTTAGTGAAACAGAATTATCACGAAAAAGCATTAAAATCATACCTGTTCCTTTTGCAAAACACTTCTCCATCGATTTGGGACTAGCGAAGAAATTGTTGCCCACTGACTCTCGAATTTGTAGATCATTTGAAGATCTCTTTGGAACGTCCAAAGTAGATTCACCTTTAGGACTCTGCTCTTTCATTCGTTTCTCTCTTTCTCGAATCATTCTTAGATTACATTCTTGAACTTGAAGAGGTGAAAGAGGTTTCAGGGTATAGTTATGACCATTCATCACAAATGAATACTTGTTTGTGTATCCATCATGCTTTACTCTTCGATCATACCCCCATGGTCGTCCTAAAAGTAGGTGGCTTGCCTCCATAGGTACCACATCACAAAGTACTTCATCCTCATATTTTCCAATAGAGAATGGCACATTCACTTGCCTAGTGACTCTAAGATTGCCACAATCATTCAACCATTGCAACCGATAGGGTGTCGGATGCTTGATAGTAGGTAACTTCAGATTATCTACAAGATATGAACTAGCAACATTAGTACACGATCCTGGATCTATAATAGTTAAGCATACCTTGTCCATAACTCGACACTTACTATGGAAAATATTGTGTCTCTGCTGATCATCTTCAGCTACTTGAGTTTGAAATGCTCGAAGGTTGACAAACACTTGTTCAGCCTCAGCATCAATCTCTACAACTTCTTTTTCGACTTTCTCAACAAGTCTTGGCATCTCGTTATCTTCTTCATCTGTTTCACTTTCGAAACTTCCATCCTCTTTAAGGATCATAGTCTTTAAAGTTGGACAAGCAGAAGCTATATGTCCTCGTCCCTGACATTTGAAACAAGTAACATCTCTAGTTCTGACTTTGTTAGTATTACTAGATGAAGTAGAATTCTTAACATTAGAAGATGGTTTAGGAATATTAGAAGTATTAGAAGCGTTAGAACTACTTTCCTTCTCATTCTTTGACGAATTACCATACTTCTTTGAATCATCTTTCTTCCATGGTGTAGAAGACTTATGTGAATCTGACTTCTTCTTTGCCAATTGTCTCTCCACAATCCTAGCTTTGTGTAACATCTCAGTTGGATCTAGGTAGTGTGAAAGCTCCACAACATCGACAATATTTTTGTTAACTCCTCCTAGAAACCTCGCCATCATAGCTTCAGGTTCCTCTTTAATATTTGCACGTATCAATGCCAACTCTAACTCTTGATAGTACTCATCAACAGACTTGGTTCCCTGTGAAAGACTTTGAATTTGTTTGCACAGATCTCGATAATAATAAGAGGGAACAAACCTTTTGCGCATGAGTCTTTTCATTTCATCCCATGTGGATACGGGATCCTCATCATAGAGCTTCCTATCCTTGACAACTTGGTCCCACCATTCTGAAGCATAGTTATTGAATTGGTAAACGGCCATTCTAATCTTCTTAGAATCATCACAATCCTGCAATGAAAAAGCATGCTCTACCTTCTTTTCCCATGTAAGATAGGCTTCAGGGTCATTAGTACCACTAAATTCAGGAATTTTAACTTTGAAATTACCAAGTTCATAAGGATCATTCCTATTGACAACACGACGAGCTCTATTACGATTTTCATTACCTTCATTACCTTGAGCACGACCATTACGAACCTCTAGTTCTAGATCTTGTATTCTACTACATAATTGAGTAGTAACATTATACAATCTAGCAAGAGTTTCTCGCATAGCATCTTGAGAATGGTCTTCTCTTTGTTCACTATCATCTCCAGATGACATCCTTTAAGATCAAAGAACAAATGAAAATATAGGATGTTAGTAGAAAACGTTCCCACCTCACTTCCCCTAACCAATGATCTTTTACTTTTCCCCCCTTTTGGTAGTATCACACACAACTCACCTTTTGTATGCTCTCTTTGGGATTTATTTGGCTTTTTCCCCAATATCAAAGTGGAATAGAAGGAAAACACTCAAGCCTTTTACCACTCAAAGACCTTTGGTAAAGTTCCGGATCGGCTTCAATGTTCAAGTAGTAGCAACATGCACCACAACAATTAATTAAACAATCCACTCGAATAAAACACTCAAAAGCAGACAAAGTCAATTAGCACGTAGAGTAAATTTAGGGAAATTCCAGAAAAGAACGAGGGAGAACACGAATCTTGTTCGAGTGTTTGGAGAAAAAATAAGGATATCTAAAAGTATAAGCAAACTCAAATGATATCTCAGACTCCAACTCAAACTCAAACTCTTATAGGATAAGGATAAGATTTTATGAGAATCTTATCTTTTACAAGATAAGATGAGGATAAGCTTTAAAGAGAATCTTATCTTTACAAGATGAGATAAGGATAAGATTTTATCCAATAAGATAGGATAAGGATAAGGTTTTATCCAATAAGATAAGATTAGGATAAGATTTTATCTTTTACAAGATAAGATAAGGATAAGGTTTAAAGAGAATCTTATCTTTTATAAGATGAGATAAGGATAAGATTTTATCCAATAAGATAGGATAAGGTTTATCCAATAAGATAAGATTAGGATAAGATTTGAAGAGAATCTTATCTTTTGAGAGAATATAGGCAATTAAATAGCAAAGATAAACTCCGAATCAAACACAACTTTATCTAACTTTCTTAGATAGAGATAGACTTTGAATATACCTCTTCAAGAAGATTCTTTCCAACTTCACTTCCAACTCTTTTGAAATCTCCTAATGCAAGGCAACCTTTATGTAGCCAATCAAAGAAGACTCTCTTTTTTTTCTCTTTTTTTTTTTCTGCCGTCCTCTTTTTTTTTTTTTTGTACGGCTTTCTTTTTTTTTTATAGGGGCGGCCGAAACCCTAGACTCAAAATTTTTTTTTTTTGCGGCCAAATTCAAACAAACACCTTCAACACAAAAGCTCCTCCAACAATCAATGAATGAACATCAATCACCCTCAACATATAGAGATCTTGGAACGAGAGATATATATCAAACACAATCACCAAAGTTTGCTATTGGATGATAACAAAACGAAAGGCACGAAACTAAAAGGAATTGTCCAAGTGGTGAACAACTCAAAAACAAAATATTACGAATGCCCTCTTTTGGGAGAGGAAAATTCGAAGAGAGGAAGAAAACAAGAAGACAAAAATCCGAATTTTGAGACCAATTATGGTAACCAAAGATGACTCTTGATATACCAATTATGGTTCTAAATATGCCAACTATGGTAAAACCATAAGAAGGCTCTGATACCAAAATTATGATAGCAATCCGTGACAAAACCAATCTTTAAGAAAAGACCAACTTTGCTAATTCGGAAAGTCAGAGATTTGTAGGGAGCGGAATTTTGAAATTCGGATTTAAAGACTCTAGAACACACGAAAAACAAAGAAAGGAAAGATATTTGATCTCACGTGGATCAATTCACGAGTTCAATGGTAGAAAAACCCAAATCAAAAATGAAGAGAGCTAATTCTAACCAAGCAGAGACCCTTTCGAAAATTGTGTAAGAAAACCCAATAGATATGAGATCTATGAGCCCAAATACCAAGATTCGAAAGATCCAATGCTATAGACGCCACTATCAAGCGAACTAAACAAGATAGATAAGTCTGACAATTGTCACAACACATATGCAACAACCAAACAAAGAAGTCCTCACAAGAACTCCACGAAAGGAATAAAATCCTAACCAATTTCACTCAGGAAAATATCAAATGACACAAAGGTGTTGGACAAGAGGATTTCGGTCCCTTTATATAGAGGGGTGGCTGAAATTTCTTTCCTAGAAGTAGAGGAAGAATACAACTCTTCACCTCTATTCCTATCTCTAAGAATCTGAAATGAAATCAAACTCTAAAGACTCTTAGTTATCTTAAGTGATAAGATAACGAACCTAGACACTTTTACTAGTCTTAAAACATTTAAGACTTGTAGGAATTAATTAAAACTCTAAAATACAAAGAGATAATCTCTTAGAAAGATTCCAATGGATAGAATCTCCCTTGAGTTAAAACTCTATCATCATCTTCTTTGTAGAGTGATCTTAGCCATCCATTTTGATGTAGTCTTCATTCAACGGTTGAGTAGACATCAAAAGCTGACTCCTTATTGTAGGAAAACTCGAAAATAAGATAAAAAGAATAATCCCAAATATTATCCTTTAAAGAGATAAAAGTCTTATCTTTCAAAGAAATAAAATTTGAATGATCTCACCCCTAAACTTTAGGGAGCAATTCGACCAACATGAGGAGATGTGGCCGGCGGTCCCTTTGAGGATTGAGGGCCGAAATTCTTCTCTCCAAATGGGCCAAATCCATTTGGTGTTACTTGCAGCAAATTAATAGTCTTGCGCTTGTAATCTTCAAGCTTAATTTCCTCCTTAGCCCATATTGTAGTAATTAAACTATTAAGTGATTCATTCATCCTCTTGCGTCTAGCACGAGTCATTAGTCCAACAATATTTGAAAGTGGATCACGAATGTAAGGATTATTCTTTAAAGCAGCATCTTTAGATCCTCCATTAGCATTCACGACCTCAACTTGCTCGTCTTCTCCATTATTGGCAGCAACATGTCCCTCTCCATCAGTGTTAGCTAGATGGTCTCCATCAACATTGGTATCTAGTCAAAGTGGGCGCTACATCTTGAAATTTATCCTTGATTTTCAAGTAGAGAATTGTTTCTCCTATGAGCAAGTTAGTGGATTTTATGTGTTGAATCTTTAAGGAGAGAATTGATGCCAAAGAAGAGCTTCTTGCAAGAGATAGCCTTCTCTTTCTAAAAGAGATGTCTTTACATAAGGAGAGTTTAAGAGTTTATCTTATGGTAAATATCTTTGATCTATTCTTTGAAAGGTGAAGCTTAGTGATTTTGTACTTTCTACATAAAGTATAAATGAAAAAACCTTCCTTCTTGTTGGTTTTCATTTGAATCTGATGAGTAAAATGGTATTTATGGATTTTCAATCAATGAGAATTTCATAGAGTTCCGATCCTTTTTTATTATTTTGTTTTTGTTTAAATCTTAGTGTCAAAAGATTTTTAAAAGTAACAAATGTCGGTTTTGGTTTTTCTCGAGTTTATACTTTGAGAATGAGTCGAATTAGTGGATCTTCCTGTCATTGGACTTTCCATGATTCTTAACTTGAGTTTCAAAACTTTCTTTATCATTTGATGAAGAATGAATTTTAGTGATATCAATTTTGGTATCAAATGTTTAAAGGTCTTTGAAGTTGAATTGTGCCAACTTTAAGGGTTGAAGTCTTTGACTTGTATTTAAAACCTTAATTTTTGAGAGTTGAATCGAGAATTTAGTGAAGTTTTACAAAAGATTTTCTTATATATAACAATAAATCTTATAGGCTTTGAGATATGTTCTTAAAGTTTACATATTTGGTCTTTGGAAAATTTGATTTTCAAATGATCACTTATGAAGATGACCTTGTTGAGTCATTGAGTCGCATGAATGGTTTGTGTTAAATTGAGTATTATGAAGCAAACGTCATAGTTGAATGAGGAACTTTAAATTCCAACTTCATTACACTTACGGTGTTCTTGTTACTTTATTTGCCATAGATTGTTTTTGGTAAAAAGTAAATTTTTGTTAATTCCATATACAATTTGGAAAGTGGTTTTTAGAAAGTATTCTAAAAGTTGTTGAACATTTCGGAAAGAAGTAATTTCCAAGTTTCCTTTTTAAAGTGAGTCAAAAGTAATTTTTCAAATTTTAACTATGTGGTAAAATTTAAATGTTGAGTTCTAAGCCTAGTTGGTTTTGAATTTTAGAGTCATAGTAGAGCCGAATTTTTGAGCTAAAAATTAGGGTTTCCTAGTCCTAGTTGAACTTGAATTTTAGTTGCCTATTTGTGTTACACTTTGAGACCTATTCGGTCTTGTATTTGTGTGTTCACATGGCCGAAAATTTTATTCCTAAAATTAAGTTCATTGAGTCTGAATTGTGTTATGATTTGAGACCCATTCGGTCTTGGATTTGAGTGTTCACATTGGCCGAAATTTTTCAGTCTTTGTTTCCAAATGGTAATACAATTTTATTGTGTGTTTTATTTGACTTCTACTTGGATTTAAATACTAATTTTTGCATGAGCTAAATTATAATTTCAGCGAGATTATAATTAGAGTTTTAAAGTGAGTCTATTTTCGAAAACTATTGAGATAAGGAAGTCTTATCTTAATCTGAAAATTTTTGTGTCTTTTAATACAATTGTGCTTGTGTTTTTTCCGAGTTTTTGAGTCCTATTTGTAGTAGGGGGTCGGATTTTTTGTCTCTAATTAGTAGGGATGAATCTTTCATTGTTTTATGACATAGTTCATAAGTTGTGTCCAAAAGGGATTATGATTAACTAAGTTTTAGGACTCTATCTCTTTTATTTATCAAGCTGGCGGAATATCTTCTTCCTTATTCCATCTTGTCGACTGAATTTTATCAATTAAGGGGTGAATATATTTGAGAAAATTTGGGTCCTATCTTGTAGGAGTTTTCTTGCACAAAAAGATTTGCATTGCATATAAATAGGGGTGCTGTTTTTAAAAAATTCTCACACCACTCTACTCCATTCTTCTTCTTCTCCTTGCTGCTGAGATCACAAGGGTAAAATAAGAGAAGCGCTCTTCTCTTTATTCTGAATTTTTGAAAGTTAGTGTTCTTAAAAGCACAAGAGAGTTTTTGTTTTTGGGGAGAGCATTATTCGAACCTTCCTTTGGTTCTTGGGGGGTTTCGGCCGAGCCATCTATTGGTTCAAGGGTTCAAGGAGTTTTTGTGTAGTAACAAAGGCACATTACTTCTTTTGTTGGTGGTTTCTCAAAGTTGTTGAGCAAAGATGTCACCCGGAGTTGCTGGTTGTACTCAAATCGCTTCAAAGAGTGTAGAGGGTCGCATGAAGGCTCAAGTACAGCTCATGAAGAGTCAAATTAACTTCCTACATGATGCTTTGGCTGAGGTTAAGGAGGCAAACCGAGACTTGTCTCAATTGCTTTCAAATCAGCTAGATAAAGCTATGGTAAGTTTTGAGAAAATTGCTGAAAATTTAAGAGTCTTATGTGATCGTTTTGAAGTAAAACAAGTACCCTCGTATGCTGGAACGTTGAAAGTGTCATTGCCTTTATTTTATGGTTGCCATAGAGACTATGATACTTGGGAAAAGAGCATAGAGAATTTGTTTGTATTGCTTAACATTGAGAAAGAGAGTGAGGAAATAGCCTTAGCTGTAGGTTGTTTTCGTTCTAGTGCTTTGAATTGGTATATCTGTTCAATCTTAGTTTGAAGAGTTAGAAGGCGTGCTCCTGAGTTCGGGTGTGGATGAGAACGACTATATGTTGACTGATCGTTTCCACTATGGCTTGGACAAGGGGTATAAACAACACCCAAAGATAAGGAGGCAATCAAGGCTCTATGAGGCATACTACGCTACCTTAGAAGTTGAGAGAGAGCATGATACTTCTTGTGGTTGGAATGGTCCAATTGAGGATCGAGGGTTGGTGTTTGGCACTGAAGATGGTGATCAACAGACATGTATCTTCAGTACTAAGTGTTCGGTTGGGTGGTCCAATGAAGTTGATTTGGTAATCGATGGTGGATCGAGTACTGATTGTATAAGTGAGGAATTTTGCATAGCAAACGGAATCAAGATGGATCCGCATACTAGACCATACAAGCTTCCATGGTTGAGCGAAGAGATGGTTGTGGATGCCACTAAGAAGGCCATGGTATCTTTTCAAGTTGGTGAGTATAGGGATGAAATTTACTTTGATGTAATTTCTATGTCTCTTTGTGATATTCTGCTAGGTACGCCTTAGCAATCAGATGTAGATGTTGTGCACGATTGCTCGAAGAATATTTTTGTCTTTACTAAATTAGGACAAAAACTATAAGCCTTTGGCTTATGAAGAAACTAAGTATGTGCGAGAGAAAAGACGTAAGATAACCTATACACATGGGAGAGAAAAAGTCGAGAGAGTGACACAAGAAAGTAAAAAGGGTCACGCTGAGGTAAGACTTGAGGCGAGAGAAAATCATGAAAATAGCGTGGAAACAAAAAAAGATGCACGCAATGAGGGAAAATCAAAGTGTGATGAGGGTGAGGATTTTACTAACCCTTATATCTCGTTTGTTCCTTGTGCAGGTTTAGAGGTTGGTAATTAGATGACGAATCCTCTTAAAGAAGGAGGGGATGATGAGAATCATATAGCCTTCCATGATGGTTCTCCTAGTGAGGGGAATTAGCTAGTCCTTCATTCTAGTTTTGGAATACCAAGTTTACTTTGCAGGCCAATTAAGGAAAAAATGATGGATCTTGACTATCTATGTGATAGGGAGTTGGTTCAAGAGAGCTATGATCAAGATAATGAGAATGTCATTAACTTTGGGGTTCAAACCAAAGGAGATGATTCACTCATGGAAATAAGTGCTCAAGAGTATCAAGGGAGTTTGACTCTAGGTGCTCCATGAAGATCATTGATCAAGCTAGAGAAAAGAGTCATTTAGGTTCTTGAATGGATGGCTTATTTGATCAAATTGTTCAAGACAGAGTCCATTGCTACACAATTAGATAGGGTGCAAACTATCTCAATTGTTTCAAGTGTTTTTCCATTCTTTTGGAGTCAATAAAGAGTATTCTACAAGTTTTGGAGTAAATTGGAGTTATCTACAACTTGAAGGGCGCAAGACCAATATTCTACTTTTGAAAGGGCGTTCAAGACATTTTACTTCAATATTTGGAGCTGAATTTCGGATTTAGAGTATAATCTAGTCTAGGAGTTTAATTTTTGAATTGTATCTTTTAAATAAGTCATGTGGACTGAATTAAACTAGAGTGTTTTGATTAGGAGTCTTAGATTCCTTCTTAGTATTATCCTATTTGAGGATAAGTCATTTAGATAAGGTTTCCTAGATTTTAGATAGAGTCAAAGAGATCAAATACTCTTCTACATCTAACCCTGCGTGAGATAAGATTAGAGAGTCCTAGTTGGTCTTCTTTTTTGGTGCTGGCCGAAATTAATAGCCTATAAATAGGGTAGGATGGCCGAAAATTAAAGCACCCTTGAGTGGTCATTTTTGTTGTCTGTAATGAGAGTTTTTCCTTTGAGGAATTTTTGTTAAATGGTGTGTCCATTTTTCGTGTCAAGTATGATTCTACCAAGAGGGTTTTCATCTTGTCTTGGATTTTTTGATCTTGCAGAAACCGTTCTTTTTCAAGTATGCTTCTTGTTAGAATTGTTTTAAAACTAAACTTCTTATTTTCATACTACTTCTAGTAGTTCGATTGATGAGCCTTTCTCTTGGCTTGGTGTTCAAATTCATGATGTGTGTGTTCATGAGTTCCATTGTGGGGTTTGTCCTACTTTTGTTGGATGAGTTGTGCTTTGGCATAACCATTTTGAGATAGTGTATGTGTTGCATATCTTTGTTGGTTATGGAGATTACTAATCAATAGTATTGCTTCATAGTTGAGTATTGTTTGCTCATACCTTTCTTGAGTCTCTTGAGTGATGATTGATCGAGTATATTGAATGGTGTCCTTACTATTCTTAGTGTGGGTTGTTGTTTAATTTCAATCTTTTATAGATTATGTGTTCTTTGCTTGGTTTGAGTTAAGAAATAGAAATCTTTAGATAAACGATCGTGTTACTGTGAATTTTCCGGGCTCTTTTGGGTTTCACGGGATAGACAAATTATCTTCGTACTTTCTTGTTTGATGGTTGCATTAACGAAATTTGTTTCATCTACGAGATTGCTATAACATAGGCATGTGTTTATTCCATCCAATTGGGCTTGAAATCATTCATTATATATCTTATAAGTTATACTAAGGTTTAGAGCCATTCCGATGTACGAGATGAGACTTGTCCATATTGGCCATTAGGATAGCTTGAACCGTACATGTGGGTTTACAGAGCCATAGGTATGTGTTTGTTTACTCCATTTAGGCTCATTCATTATATATCTTATTAGTTTTACCAAAGTTTTGAGCTATTCCGATGTACGAGATGAGACTTATCCATGTGAGCTATTAGAATAGCTTGAACCGTACATGTAGGTTTATAGAGCCATAGGCATGTGTTTGTTTACTCCATTTGGGCTTGAAATCATTCATTATATATATAATAAGTTATACCAAGGATTATAGCCATTCCATTGTATAAGATGAGACTTGTCCATATGGGCCACCACGACTGCTTGAAACCGTACATGTGGGTTTACGGAGTGATAGACATGTGTTTATTCCATCCATTTGGGTTTGAAATTATTCATTATATATCCAATAGGTTATACCAAGGTTTGGAATCATTCCGATGTACGAGATGAGAATTGTCCATATGGGCCATTAGGATAGCTTTAAACCAGACATGTTGGTTTACGGGAGCATAGGCATGTGTTTGTTCAGTCCAATTGGGCTTAAAATCATTCATTATATATCTTATAAGTTATACCAAGGATTGGAGCCATTGCAATATACGAGATGAGACTTGTCCATATGGCCCATTAGGATAGCTTGAACTGTACATGTGAGTTTACGGAGCCATAGGCATATATTTGGTCTCTAAATTTGGGCTTTAAATCATTCATTATATATATTATAAGTTATACCAAGGATTGGAGCCATTCTGATTTACGAAATGAGACTTGTCCATATGGGCCATCAGAATTGCTTGGAACCGTACATGTCAGTTTTTGGAGCTATAGGCATGTGTTTTCTCCCTCTATTTGGACTTGAAATCATTCATTATATATCTTATAAGTTATACCAAGGTTTATAGCCATTCCGAGGTACGAGATGAGACTTGCCCATGTAGGCCATTAGAATAGCTTGAAACCGTACACATGGGTTTACAGAGCCATAAGCATGTGTTTGTTTTTTCATTTGGGCTTGAAATCATTCATTCTATACCTTATAACTTTTACCTAGGTTTGGAGCCATTCTGAAGTACGAGATGAGACTTGTCCACAAGGGCCATTAGGATAGGTTGAAACCGTACATGTAGGTCTATGAAGCCATAGGAATGTGTTTCTTCACTCCATTTGGGCTTGAAATCATTTATTATACATCTTATAAGTTATACCAAGGTTTGGAGTCATTGCGATGTACGAGATGAGATTTGTCCACATGGACCATTAGGATAGCCTAAAACAGTACATGTGGGTTTACGGGGCCATAGCCATGTGTTTATTCCCTCCATTTGGGCTTGAAATCATTCATTATATATCTTATAGGTTTTAGCAAGGTTTGGAGTCATTCCGATGTACGGACTAGAATTGCGCATATGGGCCATTAGGATAGCTTGAAACTGCACATGTGGGTTTACGGGGCAATAGGCATATGATTATTCGCTCCATTTGGGGTTGAAATCATTTATTTATCTTATAAGTTATACCAAGGTTTGGAGCCATTCCGATATACGAGATGAGACTTGTTCATATGGGCCATTAGGATAGCTTAAAACCCTACATGTAGGTTTACGGAGCCATAGGCATGTGTTTGTTCACTCCATTTGGACTTAAAATCATTCATTATATATTTTACTAACAGATAACTGCTCCGTGCAATGGGCGGAGAATTACATGCTCGTTATGTAAATGGTAGTATAAATTTGGAGTTGTACTTGTGTGTATATATGGACTTGCGTTAATTAAACTTTTCCAGCCTAATTTGAAATTTATAAATACCAGTAATCTAGGCAAATAATAAAATACAAGGAAAATGAACAAATTAAAAAGAAACTAGATCCATAAAACAAACCAAGCATGACATGTTCTGTCGGACAGAATCGGAATACAAACTTCAACAAGTGCAAAAGTTCAAAAGCACAAAAGCATGGTATGGTTGCAATTCAAGAACAAAAGAATTGACCCAAAACCACGTCTACAAAGTTCCAAAGCTTAAAGACATAAGATCAGCATTGAATAAAAAGGACCAACAAATATGGGTTCTCAAAAGTATTTGTCAATCTTCATGAAACAAGACAATCTTTATGCTGTCCTCTCTCGCTTCGCCTTGCGATCATCACTCGTGTAATCTGTCTCCACAGGACCAGTTGCTACAAGGTTTGAATCCAAGCACATACTTGTTGTGGCCTCCTGATTATATTCTGTTATCAATAGTGATGTACATAAGCGAAGAGCAAAGCATAAAAAAATGGTTGAAAGATGCAACAAGTAGTGAGGTTACCTTCTGAGCTAAGTGGAAAAAGGTTAGCTGAATCATACGACTGAACACTCTCCTGGACACCTGGAACTTGAGAAGACTGGCCAGCAGAACAAGATGCAGTGAAGTCTGCTTCAGACCAGGAAGTTGTTTCCTCTTTGAGCGTATAGCTCGCTGTGGCTGACATGAAGCGGCTACATTGTCAAAGAATAGAGCGCACTTAAGTGCGTTGAAAAGCAGTAGGACAAATAAAGAGCATAATAAGCTAAGCAGAGAGAAAAGGCAAACCTGATGTGCGATTCACCGGGCGGGATTTCCTGGGAGACCATGAGTTGGGACCACCCAAGGAACCAGGCCAGGAAGAGGTGCCAGGAGAATCAGACTGTGAAGCAGAAGGAATGGCACGAACTGCTGTTCCGATAGTAAATTAGAGAGTGAAAAAAACGGGAGAGCATGAAGACCTAACAAGTTCACAAAGAAAGAAGGGGAGAACGCGTGAATACCATCACTAACGTGAGAGTTTTTGGGACTATCCATGGACTGATATACACCAGCCACATGAATGGATGCTGGAGCAACAACAGGGCCGACAGTCTTAGTTGTTGGTTGGCATGCCGATGAGGAATAACCAGCCAAGGCGGGATTTTGTTGCAAGGGTGCTTCAGAAGCGCAAGGGAAATTCTGAAGTCGTGTCAAAGGAGAAGCGACAAGAAGGGGAGTACTGTTGCAAGAAACAGTATTTACAAGACGAGTCACATCGCCACTGCATCCCCTTTCTTTTTTCAGAGCATATAATTCCTTCTACGAGCAAGGATTTGCTGTTTCTTTTCTGCTGACATATCTGAAACACGTCGGGCATAGCCCCCACCTGCGCACCTTTTTCTCAGCAACCTTATCAGTTTTGGGGGCGACAAGAGCCCCGGGGATGTTAAACGTAGCCAGTAAAGCGGAGGATTCAACGCTAGATGCGTCACAGTATCTATTGTTCCGTTTTCTTTTAGTGGCAGTCTGCACGCCACTGGAACTCAGAGAGTAACATTTTACACAGGCACCGGAGATCCCTCCATATCTTTAGAGGAAGCAATAAGGGATGCGGAACTACATTACTAAATAGCATGTACGGGACGTGCACGAAGAAACGCAGGAAGAATACACGCGAGCGCATGTATAAAAAGTCAACAACAACAACACAAACTAAAAGAAACACATTTGGAAATCAATGAAGACATTCACAGGACACCAACTACCAGATGCAACCATAAATTTATATAGAGCTAAAAACTAAAAAAGAGTGGGCGAGAAAAAAGAGCAAATCATAAGAAGTTTTTCAATGGCATATGTGAAAGTGCAACAGCTGAACATACTTGAGTTGCAGATGGAGGAAGAGCACGGATCTGAAAGCAAAGGGACCAACAAAGCACACGCGCAAAACAACAACTAGCAGCTGGAAAAACATGGTAACAGAAATATTTAAAGAAGAACCAAACTGGATATTGAAGAGGGTAATCAAAGGAGAAGACTTTAGAAAAAGCCAAGAAACAGGAGGCCTAAACAGGAATACATTTGTGAAGAAGGGAAGAAAGCAACCAAGAACGAGCAGACGGAAAAGAAAAAAACCATCAAAAGCACATTCTACAAATGATCAAATAACAGGGTAACCAAAACAACGAATAACGAAGAAGGATCTAGAAAATATTAAAAAAAAATAGTTTGCATAAAGTTTGCATATAGTTTGTGTAGTGTTTCACTCTTTTCACATTGTGTTTCACTGTACATCGAGGAACAGATCTAATGATTGAAAGTTTAACTTAAAAGAAGGGCTATAAAAAAAAATCAAAAAGTTTCTATCCATGGAAAATACACTGCTTATAAGCAGAAGGACGAAGCTACCAAATCCTGACATCGTTATCACTGAATTAATTATTTTGAAGCAGAGAACGAAAAAACCCATTCTCATAGGGATGGAAGCTACTAAAGACTGACATCTCCACCATTAAATGAATTCATTTGAAGCAGTGATTAAAGAATTCATTTTTTCACGAATTAGAGGGACAAACAGTAAAATGCATAGGACGAGGTATTCAATCTGGTTGAACGGAAGACTCTCGTAGCAATTTAAACAACAAAAAAAGAACAAAGGGCATTGCAGTAGATGAGTAACGACGAATATAACGTTTCAGACAACAAAGATGGTTCAATTCCCAAAGATGCAGGGATCCAAAAACGTGAAGCCAGAAAGCTAAAAATTACAGATTAGATATGATTACCTTGCAACAGTAGATGGCCGGATCTGCAGAACGGTATAGACGAAGTAAGAAATGTGAAGAACATTATCAGCACTATAAGGATTGCCAAATTCCAGGACATGGTATTCTTGAATAAACTCCGAAGATAGCACACAAGAATCCAGCAGACAATAATTCCATAACCCACCATTTCGGGCAAGCGTTGAAATCCGCCGGTTACAAGGGGGAGGGACTCCTTCACGTGCGACTCCGCCTTGGAAGGAAGATGACAAGAGAAGAAGACAAATTCGCTGCGGTCGAAAACACGTTGGACGGAGGTACACGTTGGAGCAATTTTTTTCAATTTTTTGGTAAACCGTTTAGCCTGGCGGCTAAACTCAGATTACATATACAAAACAGAGGGTGAAACCAATTCAGCCTCTACTAACAAGGCTATAGAGCCTGGGGGATCATCAAAAAAACATACACCCCTATGTACATCTAAGTACATCTGAGGCTTGTTTAGCCAGAGTATCAGCGCATAGGTTATTTTCCCTACACATATACAAAAATTGGACCTCCCATTCCCCTGCAAAACATTAAGGATACTTCTTAATTCAGGGTCAAGGGCATCATAGCTTTCAATTTGTGTTTCGAAGGATGGAAAAGGCAGGCCGGTCGAAGTAAACCGGAGACTGGACTCGTGCGAAGGAGGTTGAACGAAAGTCACACGTGGGAGTGGGTGGTCGAACGAAAAATGGGGAAGTGGCCACCACTCTTTAGAATTTACTTTATAATAAGTTGTACCAAGCTTTGAGACTGACGAGTCCAAAATAAACCCTAGGCCTATTGGGCTTAAGATTAGATTACTTGGAGATTAAGCCACCGCCTAAACATATTCCGCTAGGGTTTCAGGAAACATGTAACACTACCTCTATATAAAAAAGTGGTGCATCTCCCGTAATTGACATCTTCTACCTATTTTCTACACCTTCTACACACGATACACATCCTTCTTTCTCTACTCTCCCTATTCCTTTACTGAGTTAAGAATCGGAGAGTCTACCCTCGGAAGACACCCGAGGCTCTGTCTTGCAGGTTTTAAGCCGTCCGCCGCCGCCTAGATCATCATCGCCGCCCGTCCTAGGCACCGTGCAGTTCCATGCTTCATCAAGTGGTACGCCCAGTGGGACCGATTTGTTTGGTCTTCACCACCAAATAGATTTCTTAGCGAAGGACGGAATCTTTTGTATCTTTCGCAGCCACGGTGTTAATTCGTTGCTCCGATTTTGCAACAAGAAGATCACGCAAAAAATTATCTTTGTTTGGCCAAGAAGACGTCAACCGACAAGTAGCACAAAGAAGCTTTCGATTTCACAAATAATCGAATAGCTGCACTTGCTCCACAGGTGATCGAGAAGAACAATTAGCAAGGGGCAATCTCGAAGATTGGAGTTTCGAGAGATACATCTCCTCGAAGGGGCAAGCATCCCTCGAGCACCTTACTACTACTTGAAGTGTTCGAGAAGACGTATCTTGACTTTCATCTACCCAAATAATACCTTCTCAGAATCGAGGTAACACCTTCTCGAGTAATCAATTTAACTGGAAATCAAGGTACTTCTCAAATCTTTTCTAACTATGCTTCTCGAATCTAAGCCTATAAACTGCTATTCTTGTTAAAAACATATTATTTATATCATATGACTATCTTTTTGATACATACATCATATTATTACATCCAAACATATAGGGATCACCCTTCAAATCAGACATTGGGGATCACCCACCATCAGAAAGGAACCGAAAGACCTGCTAGTCGGGCACCGGGTTTAAATAAGACCTGTTAGTCGGGCACGGGGTTTAAATAAGACCTGCTAGTCAGGCACGACCCACAAAGACCTTCTAGTCAGGCAACGACCAAATAAGACCTACTAGATAGGCACAGCCACAAGACCTGCACGAAAGGCACTATAGGTTTCTCACATTCAAATAAGAGAATCTAGGCGTCATCCTTCTAATTCGGCATACACAGACTTCCCCCTGTCAATCAAGAACTCATTAACGCAAAGACCTCCTCGAGGTATTTTATTCTCTTTATCTTTCCATAGGTGACACCCGAGAACTAGGGCAACACCATGAGAAGACATCAACACTCGTAGTAACCCATATCCTTCTCATCAAGTCTCGAGAATATGGCTTGCTAGGGGCACTTGACGAGTCCAAAAAAAACCCTAGGCCTATTGGGCCTAGGAATAGGTTACTTAGAGATTAAACCACCGCCTAAACCTATTCCGCTAGGGTTTCAGGAAACAGGTAACACCACCTCTATATAAAGAGGTGGTGCCTCTCCCATAATTGACATTTTCTACCTATCTTCTACACCTTCTACACACGATACACATCCTTCTTTCTCTACTCTCTCTATTCCTTTACTGAGTTAAGAATCGGAGAGTCTACCCTCGGAAGACACCCGAGGCTCTGTCTTGCAGGTTTTAAGCAGTCCGCCGCCGTCTAGATCATCATCGCCGCCCGTCCTAGGCACCGTGCAGTTCCATGCTTCGTCAAGTGACACGCCCAGTGGGACCGATTTGTTTGGTCTTCACCACCAAATAAATTTCTTAGCGAAGAACGGAATCTTTTGTATCTTTCGCAGCCACGATGTTAATTCGTTGATCTGATTTTGCAACAAGAAGATCACGCAAAAAATTATCTTTGTTTGGCCAAGAAGATGTCAGCCGACAAGTAGCACAAAGAAGCTTTCGGTTTCACAAATAATCGAAAAGCTGCACTTGCTCCACAGCTGATCGAGAAGAACAATTAGCAAGGGGCAATTTCGAAGATTGGAGTTTCGAGAGATACATCTCCTCGAAGGGGCAAGCATCCCTCGAGTACCTCACTACTACTCGAAGTATTCGAGAAGACGTATCTTGACTTTCATCTACCCAAATAATACCTTCTCAGAATCGAGGTAACACCTTCTCGAGTAATCAATTTAACTGGAAATCAAGGTACTTCTCAAATCTTTTCTACCTATGCTTCTCGAATCTAAGCCTATAAACTGCTATTCTTGTTATAAACATATTATTTATATCATATGACAATATCTTTTTGATACATACATCATATTATTACATATCGAGCATCCAAACATATAGGGGCCACCCTTCAAATCAGACATTGGGGACCACCCACCATCAGAAAGGAATCGAAAGACCTGCTAGTCGGGCACCGGGTTTAAATAAGACTTGCTAGTCGGGCACGACCCACAAAGACCTGCTAGTCGGGCACCGGGTTTAAATAAAACCTGCTAGTCGGGCACGACCCACAAAGACCTTCTAGTCGGTCAACGGCCAAATAAGACCTACTAGATGGGCACAGCCACAAGACCTGCACGAAAGGCACTATAGGCTTCTCACCTTCAAATAAGAGAATCTAGGCGTCATCCTTCTAATTCGGCATACACAGGCTTCCCCCTGCCAATCAAGAACTCATTAATGCAAAGACCTCCTCGAGGTATTATATTCTCTTTATCTTTCCATAGGTGACACCCGAGAACTGGGGCAACACCATGAGAAGACATCAACACTCGTAGTAACCCATATCCTTCTCATCAAGTCTCGAGAATATGGCTTGCTAGGGGCACTTGACGAGTCCAAAAAAAACCCTAGGCCTATTGGGCCTAGGAATAGGTTACTTAGAGATTAAACCACCGCCTAAACCTATTCCGCTAGGGTTTCAGGAAACAGGTAACACCACCTCTATATAAAGAGGTGGTGCCTCTCCCATAATTGACATCTTCTACCTATCTTCTACATCTTCTACACACGATACACATCCTTCTTTCTCTACTCTCTCTATTCCTTTACCGAGTTAAGCATCGGAGAGTCTACCCTTGGAAGACACCCGAGGCTCTGTCTTGCAGGTTTTAAGCCGTCCGCCGCTGCCTAGATCATCCTCGCCGCCTGTCTTAGGCACCGTGCAGTTTCATGCTTCGTTAGAGACATTCTGATGTACGAGATGGGAGTTATCCTTATGGGCTATTAAGATAGCTTGTACCGTACATGAGGGTTTACGGAGCCATATGAATGTGTTTGTTTACTTCATTTGGGCTTGAAATCATTCATTATATATGTTATAAGTTATACCAAGAATTTGAGTCATTCCGATGTACGAGATGAGACTTGTCCATATGGGCCATCAAGATTGGTTGAAACTGTACATGTGGGTTTATGAAGTGATAGGCATGTGTTTATCCCCTTCTTCTGGGCTTGAAATCATTCATTATATATCTTATAAGTTATACCAAAGTTTAGAGCCATTCCAATATACCAAATTAGACTTATCAATATGGGCTATTAGGATAGCTTGAACCGTACATGAGGGTTTACGGAGTCACAGGAATGTGTTTGTTTACTCCATTTGAGCTTGAAATCATTCATTATATATATTATAAGTTATACCAAGAATTCAAGCCATTCCGATGTACGAGATGATACTTGTCCATATGGGCCATCAAGATTGCTTGAAACTGTACATGTAGGTTTACGGAGCCATAGGTAGATGTTTATTCCCTCCTTTTGGGCTTGAAATATTCATTATATATCTTATAAGTGATACCAAGATTTAGAGTCATTCCGATGTACGAGATGAGACTTGTCCAAATAAGTCATTAGGATAGCG
Source organism: Oldenlandia corymbosa var. corymbosa (assembly GCA_949775105.1). Lineage (NCBI taxonomy): Eukaryota > Viridiplantae > Streptophyta > Magnoliopsida > Gentianales > Rubiaceae > Oldenlandia > Oldenlandia corymbosa. Next base: position 9,234,427 of record OX459123.1, read on the forward strand.
TGAAACCGTACATGTGCGTTTACGGAAACCATATCCCTTATTATTTTGATGGATCTTTCGTTAATTATAGTAGAGTTTTTCATATATTTCTTTATTTTGGTATAATTTTCATACTTTTACTATACAGTTTTGATGTGTTTTCTAGTTAACCTTAATTTTTCATATAATCAATTTTGATGGTTGTACAAAAGTTTAATATATTTATCTTATATTTTTTTTATCGAAATATCCAATAATTTTGATAAAATCTATAACTATCTTATTCCTCTCCACCAATTCCCAAAAAAAAATATTCCTCTCTACCGCTGAACCACTTTCCACTACTTCCAAACAGGTACCAACCCCTCGAATTCCAACCTACAGGGCCAGAAATTGGTCGGCATATAGACAGTCGATCACCAGTGTGGTATGATGGTTGCAATTGGTTGTCAACGGTAATAAGCGGTGTTCCTGAGCTTGAAATTAATTTGAAAATACGTATCCAAAGAATAAAGTTCAATGATAAGTTGGACTCACCAGTACATGAATCCGAATCTATACAATAAATTCTTAATTGTGGTACTTTGTAATGATACTTGAACGGTGAAATGAGACATCAATATGTGGGCTTACATATTTTCAATTCATTATCTTTACAAATTAACTCGTTGTCTCCCCAATCAGTATCCAACGGTTCAAAACTTGTGAGAATAATTGAAAAGTTGTGAGAATAAATGTCGACAAGTATGAAGACAACAAATGATGAAAATCATATAGCCTTCCATGGTGGTTCTCCTAGTGAGCAGGATGAGCTAGTCCTTCATTCTAGTTATGGAATTCCAAGTTTACTTTACATGCCAATCAAAGAAGAAAGGATGGATCTTAACTACCTATGTGATAGGGAATTGGTTCAAGAGAGCTATGATCGAAATGATGAGAATGTCATTAACTTTGGGGTTCAAACCAATGAAGATGATTCACTCATAGAAATAAGTGCTCAACAGTTTCAAGGGAGTTTGACTCTAGGTGCTCCATGAAGATCATTTATAAAACTAGAGAGAAGAGTCATTTAGGTTCTTGAATGGACGGCCTATTTGATCAAAGTGTTCAAGATTGAGTCCGTTGCTACACAATTGATAGGTTGCAAACTATCTCAATTGTTTCAAGTGTTTTTCCAATCTTTTGGAGTCAATAAAGAGAATTCTACAAGTTTTGGAGTAAATTGGAGTTTTCTACAATTTGAGGGGCGCAAGACCAATATTCCACTTTTGGAAGGGCGTTCAAGATATTTTACTTCAATATTTGGAGCTAATTTTCAGATTTAGAGTATTATCTAGTCTAGGAGTTATTTTCGAATTTTATCTAGTTAAATAAGTCATGTGGGCTGAATCAAACTAGAGTGTTTTGATTAGGAGTCTTAGATTCCTTCTAAGTATTATCCTATTTGAGGATAAGTCATTTAGATAAGGTTTCTTAGATTTTAGATAGAGTCAAAGAGATCAAATACTCTGCTATTTCTACTCCTACGTGAGATAAGATTAGAGAGTCCTAGTTGGTCTTCTTTTTTGGTGCTTGGCCGAAATTCATAACCTATAAATAGGGGAGGATGGCCGAAAATTAAAACACCCATGTGTGGTCATTTTGAGTCTTTTCTAATGAGAGTTTTTCTTGTAAGGAATTTTTGTTAAATGGTGTATCCATTTTTTGTTTCAGGTATGATTTAACCAAGAGGGTTTTCATCTTGTCTTGGATCTTTTGATCTTGCAGAAACCGTTCTTTTTCAAGTATGCTTCTTGATAGAATTGTTTTAAAACTAAACTTCTTATTTTCATACTACTTCTAGTAGTTCGATTGATGAGCCTTTCTTTCGGCTTGGTTTTCGAATTCATGATGAGTGTGTTCATGAGTTCCATTGTGGGGTTTGTTCTACTTTTGTTGGATCAGTGGTACTTTGGCATAAGCATTTTGAGATAGTGTATGTGTTGCATATCTTTGTTGGTTATGGAGATTACTAATCAATAGTATTCCTTCATAGTTGAGCATTCTTTGCTCCTACCTTTCTTGAGTCTCTTGAATGATGACTGATCGAGTATATTGAATGGTGTCCTTACTATTCTTAGTGCGGGTTGTTGCTTAATTCGAATCTTTCATGGATAATGTGTTCTTTGCTTGGTTTGAGTTTAGAGATAGAAATCCTTAGATAAACGATCGTATTACTGTGAATTTTCCGCACTCTTTTGAGTTTCACGGGATAGACACCTTATCTTCGTACTTTCTGCATTAACGAAATTTGCTTCATCTACGAGATTGCTATCAATTTCTGGTATCAGAGCTTGAACTATCTAAGTGATGGCATTAATTGATATTATCATATCAGTTGTTAGTATCACTTTTATTGTCGAGAGATTTCTTTTTCATTGAGGACTTCATAGTTCTTGGTTTTGAGAATATCTTGAGTTACCACGGAATCCGTTTCTTAGTGTGGTAATCGAGCTTTGTGCTACTAACGAGTAGTACTATCTTTATTTGTTTCAAAGTTCCTTCTTGTTGCAGAATGGGTTTTGAAAAAATAAATCAAATTCTTGTTAAAACTACGTTTTCAAAATTGATCTTGTCTGTTGTGTGGTTGTGCGAGACTTCTTACTCATTTGTTTGATCTTGCGGTATTATTTTGGGGTCTATGCGAGAGCTTGATGATGGTACATTGGTATCTAGTCAAAGTGGGCGCTACATCTTGTAATTTATCATTGATTTGCAAGTAGAGAACTGTTTCTCCTATGAGCAAGTTAGTGGATCTTATGTGTTGAATCTTTAAGGAGAGAATTGATGCCAAAGAAGAGCTTCTTGCTCGAGATAGCCTTTTCTTTCTAAAGAGATGTCTTTACATGAGGAGGGTTTAAGAGTTTATCTTGTGGTAAATATCTTTGATCTATTCTTTGAAAGGTGAAGCTTAGTGATTTTGTACTTTCTACATAAAGTATAAATGAAAAAGCCTTCCTTCTTGTTGGTTCTCATTTGAATCTAATGAGTAAAATGGGATTTATGAATTTTTAATCAATGAGAATTTCATAGAGTTCTGATTCTTTTTGATTATTTTGTTTTTGTTTAAATCTTAGTGTCAAAAGATTTTCAAAAGCAACAAATTTCGGTTTCTTTTGTTCTCTTGAGTTTATACTTTGAGAATAAGTCGAATTAGTGGATCTTCCTATCATTGGACTTTCCATGATTCTGAACTTGAGTTTCAAAACTTTCTTTATCATTTGATGAAGAATGAATTTTAGTGATATCAATTTTGGTATCAAATGTTTAAAGGTCTTTGAAAGTTGAATTGTGCCAACTTTAAGGGTTGAAGTCTTTGACTTGTGTTTAAAACCTTAATTTTTGAGAGTTGAATCGAGAATTGAGCAAAGTTTTACTAAAAATTTTCTTATATATGACACGAAATCTTATATGACACGAAATCTTATTTGGTCTTTTGAAAATTTGATTTTCAAATGGTCACTTATGAAGATGGCTTTGTTGAGTCATTGAGTCGTATGAATGGTTTGTGTTAAATTGAGTATTATGAAGCAAACGTCATAGTTGAATGAGGAACTTTAAATTCTAACTTCATTATACTTATGGTGTTCTTGTTACTTTATTTGCCATAGATTGTTTTGGTAAAAAGTGATTTTTGTTAATTCCATATACAATTTGGAAAGTGGTTTTTAGAAAGTATTCTAAAAGTTATTGGACATTTTGGAAAGTGGTAATTTCCAAGTTTCCTTTTTAAAGTGAGTCAGTAATTTTTCAAATTTTAACTTTGTGGTAAAAGTTAAATTTCAAATTTTTGCTGATCTATTGCATGTGTATGCGTGTGTTTTATGTGGAGTTCTAAGCCTAGTTGGTTTTTAATTTTAGAGTCATAGTATAGCCGAATTTTTTAGCTAAAAATTAGGGTTTCCTAGTCCTAGTTGAACTTGAATTTTGGTTGTCTATTTGCGCTACACTTTGAGACCTATTCGGTCTTGACTTTGTGTGTTCACATGGCCGAAAATTTTATCCCTAAAATTAAGGTCATTGAGTTCAAATTGTGTTATGATTTGAGACCTATTCGGTCTTGGATTTTAGTGTTCACACTGGCCGAAATTTTTCAGCCTTTGTTTCCTAATGGTAATACAATTTTATTGTGTGTTTTATTTGAGTCCTACTTGGATTTAAATACTAATTTTTGCATGAGTTAAATTATAATTTCAGTGAGATTATAATTGTAGTTTTAAAATGAGTCTATTTTCGAAAACTATTAAGATAATGAAGTCTTATCCTAATCTGAAAAGTTTTTGAGTCTTTTAATACAATTGTGCTTGTGTTTGGCCGTGTTTTTGAGTCCTAATTATAGTAGGGGGTCAGATTTTTTATCTCTAATTTGGATGAATCTTTCATAAGTTGTGTCCAAAAAGGATTATGATTACCTAAGCATTAGGACTCTATCCTTTTCTATATATATGTGGCCGGATTTCTTCCTTTTTTATTCCATCATTTCGACTGAAATTTTATCAATTAAGGGGGGAATATTTTTGAGAAAATTTAGGTCCTATCTTGTAGGAATTTTCTTGCACAAAAAGACTTGCATTGCCTATAAATAGGGATGCTATTTTTCAAAAATTCACACCACTCTACTCCATTCTTCTTCTTCTTCTTGCTGCCGAGATCACAAGGGTGAAAATAAGAGAAGTACTCTTCTCTTTATTCTGAATTTTTGAGAGTTAGTGTTCTTAAAAGCACAAGAGAGTTTTTGTTTTTGGGAAGAGCATTATTTGAACCTTCTTTTGGTTCTTGGGGGGGTTTCGGCCGAACCATCATTGGTTCTAGGGTTCAAGGAGTTTTTGTGTAGTATCAAAGGCACATTACTTCTTTTGTTGGTGGTTTCTCAAAGTTGTTGAGCAAAGATGTCATCCGGAGTTGCTGGTTGTACTCAAGTTGCTTCAAAGAGTGTAGAGGGTCGCATGGAGGCTCAAGTGCAGCTCATAAAGAGTCAAATTGACTACTTGGATGATGCTTTGGCTGAGGTGAAGAAGGCAAACGGAGACTTGTCTTAATTGCTTTCAAATCAGCAAGATAAAGCTATGGTAAGTTTTGAGAAAATTGCTGAAAATTTGATAGTTTTATGTGATCGTTTTGAAGTAAAACAAGTACCCTTGTATGCTGGAATGTTGCAAGTGTCATTGCCTTTGTTTTATGGTTGCCATAGAGACTATGATACTTGGGAGAAGAGCATAGAGAATTTGTTTGTATTGCTTAACATAGAGAAAGAGAGTGAGAAAATAGCCTTAGCTATAGGTTGTTTTCGTTCTAGTGCTTTGAATTGGTGGAAGCTAGTTTCAACTATCTATTCGCATCATTGGTATTGTAATTTGGATGATTAGCATGATTTGAGGAATGCTTTGCGAGAAAGATATGCCGGTACTAACACCTTTGATGAAAGCAAAAGTGAAGTTGCTCAATTGTAAACAGAATGGTAGATCCGTTCAATCTTAGTTTGAGGAGTTAGAAGGTTTGTTTCTGAGTTCGGGGATGGATTAGAACGACTACATGTTGATAGATCATTTCCACTATGGCTTGGACAAGGGGTATAAACAACACCCAAAGATAAGGAGGCAATCAAGGCTCTATGAGGCATACTACGCTGCCTTAGAAGTGGAGAGAGAGCATGATACTTCTTGTGGTTGGAATGGTCCGATTGAGGATCAAGGGTTGGTGTTTAGCACTGAAGATGGTGATCAACGGACATGTATCTCCCGTACTAAGTGTTTGGTTGGGTGGTCTAATGAAGTTGATTTGGTAATCGATGGTAGATCAAGTACTGATTGTATAAGTGAGGAATTTTGCATAGCAAACGGAATCAAGATGGATCCGCATACTAGACCATACAAGCCTCAATGGTTTAGTAAAGAGATGGTTGTGGATGTCACTAAGAAGGCCATGGTATCTTTTCAAGTTGGTGAGTATAGGGACGAAATTTATTTTGATGTAATTCCTATGTCTCTTTGTGATATTTTGCTAAGTAGGCCTTGGCAATCAGATGTAGATACTGTGCACCATTGCTCGACGAATATCTTTGTTTTTACTAAAAAGGACAAAAAATATATTTTTAAGCCTTTGGCTTATGAAGAATTTAAATCTGTGCGAGAGAAAGGACGTAAGATAACCTATACACAAGGGAGAGAAAAAGTCGAGAGAGTGACGCAAGAAAGTAAAAAGGGTCACACTGAGGTAAGACTTGAGGCGTGAGAAAACCATGAAAATAGCGTGGAAACAGAAAAAAATGCGTGCATTGAGAGAAAATCAGAGTGTGGTGAGGGTGAGGATATTACTAACCCTTATATCTCGTTTGTTCGTTGTGCAGGTTTAGAGGTTGATGATTCGAGGATGAATTCTCTTAAAGAAGGAGGGGATGATGAGAATCATGTTGCCTTCCATGGTGATTCTCCTAGTGAGGGAAATGAGCTAGTCCCTCATTCTAGTTTTGGAATGCCAAGTTTACTTTACAGGACAATCAAGGAAGAAAGGATGGATCTTGACTACCTATGTGATAGGGAGTTGGTTCAAGAGAGCTATGATCAAGGTGATGAGAATGTCATTAACTTTGGGGTTCAAACCAAAAGAGATGATTCACTCATGGAAATAAGTGCTCAAGAGTAGCAAAGGAGTTTGACTCTAGGTGCTCCATGAAGATCATTAATCAAGCTAGAGAGAATAATCATTTAGGTTCATGAATGGACGGCCTATTTGATCAAACTGTTCAAGATTGAGTCCATTGCTACACAATTGGATAGGTTGCAAACTATCTCAATTGTTTCAAGTGTTCCAATCTTTTGGAGTCAATAAAGAGAATTCTACAAGTTTTGGAGTAAATTGGAGTTATCTACAACTTGAGGGGCGCAAGATCAATATTCCACTTTTGGAAGGGCGTTTAAGACATTTTACTTCAATATTTGGAGCTGAATTTCGAGATTAGAGTTTGTCTAAGTCTAGGAGTTTAATTTTTGAATTTTATCTAGTTAAATAAGTCATGTGGAATGAATTAAACTAGAGTGTTTTGATTAGGAGTCTTAGATTCCTTCTAAATATTATCCTATTTGAGGATAAGTCATTTAGATAAGGTTTCCTAGATTTTAGATAGAGTCAAAGAGATCAAATACTCTTCTATTTCTACTCCTGCGTGAGATAAGATTAGAGAGTCCTAGTTGGTCTTCTTTTTTGGTGCTTGGCCGAAATTCATAACCTCTAAATAGGGGAGGATGGCCGAAAATTAAATCACCCATGTGTGGTCATTTTGAGTCTTCTCTAATGAGAGTTTTTCCTGTGAGGAAATTTTTGTTAAATGGTGTGTCCATTTTTCTTGTCAAGTATGATTTAACCAAGAGGGTTTTCATCTTGTCTTGGATCTTTTGATCTTGCAGAAACCGTTCTTTTTCAAGTATGCTTCTTGATAGAATTGTTTTAAAACTAAACTTCTTGTTTTCATACTTCTTCTAGAAGTTCGATAGATGAGCCTTTCTTTTGGCTTGGTTTTCGAATTCATGATGAGTGTGTTCATCAGTTCCATTGTGGGGTTTGTCCTACTTTTGTTGGATGAGTTGTGCTTTGGCATAAGCATTCTGAGATAGTGTATGTGTTGGATATCTTTGTTGGTTATGGAGATTACTAATCAATAGTATTCCTTCATAGTTGAGCATTGTTTGCTCCTACCTTTCTTGAGTCTCTTGAATGATGACCGATCGAGTATATTGAATGGTGTCCTTACTATTCTTAGTGCGGGTTGTTGTTTAATTCGGATCTTTCATGGATAATGTTCTTTGCTTGGTTTGAGTTAAGAGATAGAAATCCTTAGATAAACGATCGTATTACTGTGAATTTTCCGCACTCTTTTGAGTTTCTTGGGATAGACAAATTATCTTCGTACTTTCTTGTTCGAAGGTTGCATTAATGAAATTTGCTTCATCTACGAGATTGCTATCATGGCTTTGTTGAGTCATTGAGTCTTATGAATGGTTTGTGTTAAATTGAGTATTATGAAGCAAACGTCATAATTGAATGAGGAACTTTAAATTCCAACTTCATTATACTTACGGTGTACTTGTTACTTTATTTGCCATAGATTCTTTTGGTAAAAAGTGAATTTTGTTAATTCCATTTAGAATTTGGAAAGTGATTTTTAGAAAGTATTCTAAAAGTTGTTGGACATTTTGGAATGTGGTAATTTCCAAGTTTCCTTTTTAAAGTGAGTCAAAAGTAATTTTTCAAATTTTAACTATGTGGTAAAAGTTAAATGTCAAATTTTTGCTGAATTAATGCGTGTGTTTTATGTGAAGTTCTAAGCCTAATTGGTTTTGAATTTTAGAGTCATAGTATAGCCGAATTTTGAGCTAAAAATTAGGGTTTCCTAGTCCTAATTGAACTTGAATTTTGGTTGTCTATTTGTGTTACACTTTGAGACCTGTTTGGTCTTGTATTTGTGTGCTCACATGGCCGAAAATTTTATCCCTAAAATTAAGGTCATTGAGTCCAAATTTTGTTATGATTTGAAACCTATTCGGTCTTGGATTTTAGTGTTTACATTGGCCGAATTTTTCACCCTTTGTTTCTTAATGGTAATACAATTTTATTGTGTGTTTTATTTGAGTCCTACTTGGATTTAAATACTAATTTTTGCATGAGTTAAATTATAATTTCAGTGAGATTATAATTAGAGATTTAAAGTGAGTCTATTTTCGAAAACTATTGAGATAAGGAAGTCTTATCCTAATCTGAAAATTTTTGAGACTTTTAATACAATTGTGCTTGTGTTTTGGCTGAGTTTTTGAGTCCTATTTGTAGTAGGGGGGGTCAGATGTTTGTCTCTAATTAGTAGGGATAAATCTTTCATAAGTTGTGTCCAAAAAGGATTATGATTACCTAAGCTTTAGGACTCTATCCTTTTATATATATGTGTTGGCCGAATTTCTTCCTTTTTATTCCATCTTGCCGACTGAATTTTATCAATTAAGGGGGGAATATTTTTGAGAAAATTTAGGTCCTATCTTGTAGGAGTTTTCTTGCACAAAAAGACTTGCATTGCCTATAAATAGGGGTGTTGTTTTGCGAACATTCTCACACCACTCTACTCCATTCTTCTTCTTCTTCTTGCTGCCGAGATCACAAGGGTATAAACAAGAGAAGTACCCTTCTCTTTATTCTGAATTTTTTAGAGTTAGTGTTCTTAAAAGCACAAGAGAGTTTTTGTTTTTGGTGAGAGCAACATTCGAACATTCCTTTTGTTAAATGGTGTGTCCATTTTTTTTGTCAAGTATGATTTAACCAAGAGGGTTTTCATCTTGTCTTGGATCTTTTGATCTTGCAGAAACCGTTCTTTTTCAAGTATGCTTCTTGATAGAATTGTTTTAAAACTAAGCTTCTTATTTTCATACTACTTCTAGTAGTTCGATTGATGAGCCTTTCTTTTGACTATGGTTTTCAAATTCATGATGTATGTGTTTATGAGTTCCTTTGTGGGGTTTGTCCTACTTTTGTTGGATGAGTTGTGCTTAGGCATAAGCATTTTGAGATAGTGTATGTGTTGCATATCTTTGTTGGTTATGGAGATTACTAATCAATAGTATTACTGCATAGTTGAGCATTCTTTGCTCCTACCTTTCTTGAGTCTCTTGAATGATGACTGATCGAGTATATTGAATGGTGTCCTTACTATTCTTAGTGTGGGTTGTTTAATTCGAATCTTTCATAGATAATGTGTGATAGCAATCCGTGACAAAACCAATCTTAATGAAAGATCAACTTTGCTAAATCGGAATGACAGAGATTTTTAGACAGCGGAATTTGGAGAATTCGGATGTAAAGACACAAAACCTACGAAAAACAAACAAAAGAAAAAGATATTTGATCTCACGTAGATCAATTTATGAGTCCAATGGTAGAACAACGAAAATCAAGCATGAAGAGAGCTATTTCTAACCAAGCAGAGACCCCTTGGAAAATTGTGTAGGAAAACCCAATAGATATGGATCTATGAGCTTAAGAACCAAAATTCAAAAGATCCAATACTAAAGACGCCGCTATCAAGTGAACTAAACAAGATAGATAAGTCTAATAAATGTCACAATACATATACAACAACTAAACAAAGAAGTCCTCACAAGAACTCCACGATAGGAATAAAATCCTAACCAATTTCACTCAGAAAAATATCAATTACACAAGGTGTGTTGGACAAGAGAAATTCGGTCCCTATTTATAGAGGGGGTGGCCGAATTTTCTTCCCAAGAAGAAGAACACAACTCTTCATCTCTATTCCTATCTCTAAGAATTTGAAATCAAATCAAACTCTAAAGACTCCTAGTTATCTTAATTGATAAGATAACAAACCTAGACACTTTTACTAGTCTTAAAACATTTAAGACTATGTAGGAATTAATTAAAACTCAAAATACAAAGAGATAATCTCTTAGAAAGATTCCTATGGATAGAATCTCCCTTGAATTAAAACTCTATCATCATCTTCTTTGTAGAGTGATCTTAGCCATCCATCTTGATGTAGTCTTCACCCAACGGTTGAGTAGACATCAAAAGTTGACTCCTTATTGTAGGAGAACTCGAAAATAAGATAAAAGGAATCATCCCAGATATTATTCTTTAAAGAGATAAAGTCTTATCTTTCAAAGAGATAAAATTTGCATGATCTCACTCCTAAACTTTAGGGATCTATTCGACCAACATGAGGAGTGTGGCCGGCGGCTCTCCTTGGAGTGAGGGCCGAAAATTCCTTCTCTTCAAATGGGCCAAGTCCATTTGGTGTCACTTGCAACAAATTAATAGTCTTGGGCTTGTAATCTTCAAGCTTAATTTCTTCCTTAGCCCATGTAGTAATAATTAGACAATTAAGTGATTCATCCATCCTCTTGCATCTAGCACGAGTCATTGGTCCAACAATGTTTGAGAGTGGATCACGGATTTAAGGATTATTCTTTAAAGCAGCATCTTTAGATCCTCTATTAGCATTCACGACCTCAACTTGCTCGTCCTCTCCATTATTGGCAGCAACATGTCCCTCTCCATTAGTGTTAGCTCGATGGTCTCCATCATACTCCCCTTCTTTAAGCGAATTCGTCCTCGAATTCTAACCTTCATCCAAATCAAAAAGAGATAGGTCAGAAACATTGAATGTAGCACTAACACCATACTCACCTTGTAGCGTGAGTTTATAAGCATTATCGTTGACTCTTGACACTACTTGAAAGGGTCCATCTCCGCGAGGATGTAACTTCGATTTCCTAGAGTTTGGAAACCTCTCTTTTCTTATATGTACCCAAACCCAATCACCTGGTTCAAATATAACTTGTTTACGACCACGATTCGCCGACTTTACGTATTGTTGAGTCCTACGCTCAATATTGAGGCGAACTTTCCCATAAAGTCTCTTGATTGACTCAGCTTTCTTAACTCCATCCAAACTAACTTGATCCTTCAAAGGCAAAGGTGATAAATCTAAAGGAGTTAATGGATTAAAACCATAGACAATTTCAAAAGGTGAAAACTGAGTAGAAGAGTGAACAGTTCTATTATAAGCAAATTCAGCAATAGGTAAGCACTCTTCCCATTTCTTCAAATTACTCTTGATGATCGTTCTTAGGATAGCTCCTAAAGTACGATTCGTCACTTCAGTTTGACCATCAGTTTGTCGATGACTAGCTGTGCTAAATAACAACTTAGTACCCAACTTTCCCCACAACGATTTCCAAAAGTAGCTAAGGAACTTAACGTCCCTATCACTAACAATTGTTCTTGGAACACCATGAAGTCTTACTATTTCTTTCAGAAACAAATCCGCAACGTGACGTGCATCATCTGTTTTTCTGCAAGCAATGAAATGCGACATTTTAGAAAATCTATCCACAACTACACAGATAGAATCTATACCTCTTTGAGTTCTAGGTAAACCCAATATAAAGTCCATAGATATGTCCATCCAAGGTTGTGTAGGGATATGGCGTGTAAAGTCCATGAGGAAGCGATTTGTACTTCGCTTGTTTACACTCCACACATTGATTGATGATAGTCTAAACGTCAGACTTCATTTTGGGCCAAAAGAAATGCTCTTCGAGCACATCCAAAGTCTTAGGCACACCAAAATGTCCCATTAAACCTCCACTATGCGCCTCGCGTATCAGAAGTTCTCGAAGTGAACACTTAGGCACACAAAGTCGATTTTCTCGAAATAGGTAACCTTCATGTCTATAAAACTTTTCAAAAGCACTTTCCTCACAATCATTAAAAATTTAGCAAAATCAATATCTTCACAATATGGATCTTTAATAAACTCAAATCCCATCAATTTTGCATCTAAAGAAGTTAACAAAGTGTAACGTCTAGATAAAGAATCGGCAACAACATTGTCTTTTCCCTTTTTATACTTGATAACATAAGGAAATGTTTCAATGAAGGCAACCCACTTAGCATGTCATTTGCTTAGATGGTTTTGTGATTTAAGATGCTTTCGAGATTCATGATCAGTATGAATTATAAACTCGTTAGCCAACAAATAATGTTGCCAAGTCTCTAATGCACGAACCACAGCATAGAGTTCCTTGTCATAAGTAGGATAATTAAGACAAGCTCCATTTAACTTTTCACTAAAGAAAGCTATAGCACGTTTATCTTCCATTAAAACAGCAACAATACAAATACCAGAAGCATCACATTCTAACTCAAATGTTTTGTTAAAATCAGGCAATGCTAAAACAGGGGCACTAGAAAGGTCTCGTTTTAAGTCATTAAAAGCTTTCTCTTGGGCTGGTCCCCAAACAAATTTAACTTCCTTTTTAACCAACTCATTTAAAGGGGCAGCTTTAGTCGAAAATTTTTTAACAAACCTTCTATAAAAACTAGCCAAACCATGAAAAGATCTCACTTGTGTTACATTGGTTGGTGTAGGCCAATACCTAATAGCTTGTATTTTAGATTCATCAACATGATTCCTTTTGCACTAACAATGACACCAAGAAAAATAACTTCATTTACACAAAATGAACATTTAGGCATGTTAGCATAAAGTTTCTCTTTTCTCAATGTTTGCAAAACAATTCTCACATGTTCAACATGTTCTTGTAAGTTTTTAGAATACACTAAGATATCGTCAAAGTACACAACAACAAACTTACCAATATAATGCCTCAAAACATGATTCTTTAATCTCATGAAAGTACTAGGTGCATTAGTTAACCCAAAAGGCATCACTAACCACTCATACAAACCAAATTTTGTTTTGAAAGTAGTTTTCCATTCATCTCCTTGTCTAACTCTTATTTGATGGTATCCAGATTTTAAATCCACTTTAGAAAAGATAGTAGCCCATAAAGATCTTCAAGCATATCATCTAATCTAGGGATGGGATGTCTGTACTTAATAGTTATCTTATTAACAGCACGACAATCTATGCACATACGCCACGTACCATTTTCTTAGGCACAAGTAAAACAGGAACAACACAAGGGCTGAGAGATTCTCGAATTTGACCTTTAGCAAGGAGTTCTTCAACTTGCTTTTGTAGTTCCTTTGTTTCCTCAGGATTTGCTCTATAGGCAGGTCTATTCGAGATGACTGCGCCAGGAATTAGATCAATTTGATGTTCTATTCCTCGTATAGGAGGAAGTTCATTAGGCAACTCCTCGGGAAATATGTCCTCGTACTCTTGAAGTAGCCTTTAAAACACCTTAGGCAAATTGCTAGGAACTTCGGTTAGTGAAACAGAATTATCACGAAAAAGCATTAAAATCATACCTGTTTCTTTTGCAAAACACTTCTCCACCGATTTGGGACTAACGAAGAAATTTTTGCCCACTGGCTCTCGAATGTGTAGATCATTTGGAGATCTCTTTGGAACGTCCAAAGTAGATTCATCTTTAGGACTCTGCTCTTTCCTTCGTCTCTCTCTCTCTCTCTTAAATCATTCTCAGATTACATTCATGAACTTGAGGAGGTGAAAGAGGTGACAGGGTATAGTTACGACCATTCATCACAAACGAATACTTGTTTGTGTATCCATCATGCTTTACTCTCCGATCATACCCCCATGGTCGTCCTAAAAATAGATGACTTGCCTCCATAGGTACCACATCACAAAGTACGTCATCCTCATATTTTCCAACAGAGAATGGCACATTCACTTGCCTAGTGACTCTCAGATTGCCACAATCATTCAACCATTGCAACCGTTAGGGTGTCGGATGCTTGATAGTAGGTAACTTCATATTATCTACAAGATATGAACTAGCAACATTAGTACACGATCCTGGATTTATAATAGTTAAGCATACCTTGTCCATAACTTGACACTTATTATGGAAAATATTATGTCTTTGCTGATCATCTTCAGCTACTTGAGTTTGTAATGCTCGACGGTTGACAAACACTTGTCCAGCCTCAGCATGAATCTCTACAACTTCTTTCTCGACTTCTTCAACAAGTCTTGGCATCTCTTCATCTTCTTCATCTATTTCACTTTCGAAACTTCCATCCTCTTTAAGGATCATAGTCTTTAAAGTTGGACAAGCAGAAGCTATATGTCCTCGTCCCTGACATTTGAAACAAGTAACATCTCTAGTTCTAACTTTGTTAGTATTACTAGATGAAGTAGAATTCTTAACATTGGAAGATGGTTTAGGAATTAGCAGTATTAGAACTACTTCCCTTTTCAAACTTTGAAGAATTACCATACTTCTTTGAATCATCTTTCTTCCATGGTGTAGAAGACTTATGTGAATCTGACTTCTTCTTTGCCAATTGTCTCTCTACAATCCTAGCTTTGTGTAATATCTCAGTTGGATCTAGGTAGTGTGAAAGATCCACAACATCGGCAATGTTTTTGTTAAGTCCTCCTAGAAACCTTGCCATCATAGCTTTAGGCTCCTCTTTAATATTTACGCGTATCAATGCCAACTCTAGCTCTTGATAGTACTCATCAACAGACTTGGTTCCCTCTGAAAGATTTTGAATTTGTTTACACAAATCTCGATAATAATAAGAGGGAACAAACCTTTTGCGCATGAGTCTCTTCATTTCATCCCATGTGGATACGGGATCCTCATCATAGAGCTTCCTATCCTTGACAACTTGGTCCCACCATTCTGAAGCATAGTTATTGAATTGTTAAATGGTCATTCTAATCTTCTTAGAATCATCATAATCCTGCAATGAAAAAGCATGCTCTACCTTCTTTTCCCATGTAAGATAGGCTTCAGGGTCATTAGTACCACTAAACTCAGGAATTTTAACTTTGAAATTACCAAGTTCATAAGGATCATTCCTATTGACAACACGATGAGCTCTATTACGATTCTCATTACCTTCATTACCTTGAGCGCGACCATTGAGAACCTCTAGTTCTAGATCTTGTATTCTACTACATAATTGAGTAGTAACATTATACAATCTAGCAAGAGTTTCTCGCATACCATCTTGAGAGCGATCGTCTCTTTGCTCATTATCATCTCCAGATGACATCCTTTAAGATCAAAGAACAAATAAGAATATAGGATATTAGTAGAAAACGTTCCTACCTCACTTCTCCGAACCAATGATCTTTTACTTTTCCCCCCTTTTGGTAGTATCACACACAAATCACCTTTATATGCTCTCTTTGGGATTTATTTGGCTTTTTCCCCAATATCAAAGTGGAGTAGAAAGAAAGCACTCAAGCCTTTTACCACTTAAAGACCTTTGGTAAAGTTCCGGATCGGCTTCAATGTTCAAGTAATAGCAATATGCACCACAACAATTAATTAAACAATCCACTCGAATAAAACACTCAAAAGCAGACAAAATCAATTAGCACATAGAGTATATTTAGGGAAATTCCATAAAAGAACGAGGGAGAACACGAATCTCGTTCGAGTGTTTGGAGAAAAAATAGGGATCTTGCTTTCGAAGTATAAGAAAACTCAGATTATATCTCAGACTCCAACTCAAACTCAAACTCTTGTAGGATAAGGATAAGATTTTATCCTATTTTTAAGATAAGATAAGGACAAGTTTTATCCAATAAGATAGGATAAGATTTTATCCAATAAGATAAGATTAAGATAAGATTTAAAGAGAATCTTATCTTTTACAAGATGAGATAAGGATAAGATTTTATTAATTACAAGATGGTTTTATCCAATAAGATAAGATTAGGATAAGATTTGAAAAGAATCTTATCTTTTGAGAGAATATAGGCAATTAAATAGCAAAGATAAACTCCCAATCAAACATAACTTTATCTAACCTTCTTAGATAGAGATAGACTTTGAATATACCTTTTCAAGAAGGTTCTTTCCAACTTCACTTCCAACTCTTTTGAAATCTCCTAATGCAAGGCAACCTTTAATGTACCTTATCAAAGAAGACTCTTTTTTCTTCTATGCCGTCTTGATTTTCTTTTTTGCACGGCTATTTCTCTTTCTTTTTTTTTTTGTAATATAGGGAGGCCGAGAACCCTAGACTCGAACCAAAATTTATTTTTTTTTTTGGTATAGATCTCACGTGGATCAATTCACGAATTCAATGGTAGAACAACCCAAATCAAGAATGAAGAGATCTATTTCTAACCAAGCAGAGACCCCTTGGATAATTGTGTAGGAAAACCCAATAGATATGAGATCTATGAGCTTAAGAACCAAAATTTGAAAGATCCAATGCTGAAGACGCAACTATCAAGTGAACTAAACAAGATAGATAAGTTTAATAATTGTCACAACACATATGCAACAACTAAACAAAGAAGTTCTCACAAGAACTCCACGATAGGAATAAAATCTTAACCAATTTCATCAGGAAAATATCAATGACATAAGGTGCGTTAGACAAGAGAAATTCGGTCCCTATTTATAGAAGAAGTGGTCGAATTTTCTTCTCAATAAGTAGAGGAAGAACACAACTCTTCACCTCTATTCCTATCTCTAAGAATTTGAAATCAAATCAAACTCTAAAGACTCCTAGTTATCTTAAGTGATAAGTAACGAACCTAGACATTTTTACTAGTCTTAAAACATTTAAGACTATGTAGGAATTAATTAAAACTTAAAATACAAAGAGATAATCTCTTAGAAAGATTCCTATGGATAGAATCTCCCTTGAGTTAAAACTCTATCATCATCTTCTTTGTAGAGTGATCTTAGCCATCCATCTTGATGTAGTCTTCATCCAACGGTTGAGTAGACATCAAAAGTTGACTCCTTATTGTAGGAAAACTCAAAAATAAGATAAAAGGAATCATCCCAAATATTATCCTTTAAAGAGATAAAGTCTTATCTTTCAAAGAGATAAAATTTGAATGATCTCACCCCTAAACTTTAGGGATCTATTCGACCAAAATGAGGAGTGTGGCCGGCGGCTCTCCTTGGAGTGAGGGCTGAAAATTCCTTCTCTCCAAATGGGCCAAGTCCATTTGGTGTCACTTGCAACAAATTAATAGTCTTGAGCTTGTAATCTTCAAGCTTAATTTCTTCCTTAGCCCATGTAGTAGTAATTAGACTATTAAGTGATTCATCCATCCTCTTGCGTCTAGCACGAGTCATTGGTCCAACAATGTTTGAGAGTTGATCACGGATGTAAGAATTATTCTTTAAAGCAGCATCTTTAGATCCTCCATTAGCATTCACGACCTCAAGTTGCTCGTCCTCTCCATTATTGGCAGCAACAAATCCTTCTCCATTAGTGTTAGCTCGATGGTCTCCATCAATGTGTTCTTTACTTGGTTTGAGTTAAGAGATAGAATTCCTTAGATAAATGATCGTCTTACTGTGAATTTTTCGCACTCTTTTGAGTTTCATGGGATAGACAACTAATCTTCGTACTTTCTTGTTTGATGGTTGCATTAACGAAATTTGTTTCATCTATGAAATTGCTATCAACAAACAACTTTGGCCACCATGCAATACATTACATTTCAATGAGTATCATACTTCATGATTAGCATTACAAGCAATGAACAAGAACCCAATTTTTCCAAAAGTAGGAATTAGGAAATACCAAGAAACTTCATTGACTTTAGTCGAATCTAATTTTGGTTAGCATTACAAGCAATGAACAAGAACCCAATTTTTCCAAAAGTAAGAATTAGGAAACACCAAGAAACTTCATTGTCGACTTTAGACGAATCTAATTTTGATGATTGTTTAACCCAATTTTCCAGATTTTCTTGTTATGACCTCAACTGTGCCAACAGAATGTTTGCCGTTCGTATAAAAAAGCAACTTCAGTAATATTATTTCCACTATGAGGTTTCCGCCAGACACTAGACAAGAATTTACTTGGTTCAAAATCTATGGATTTTACTTGAGAAGTCAGTTATGCATTTGTAGCATTCATAGACATGACGAGAAAATGCACAGTAACATTACAGGCGACAATCAGAAAATTGTGGTGGATGACTTAACGATAAAAACCTAGATATTATATCGTACAATTAAAGACATTGAAGGAAAACACATCAATAAAATCTCTTTAGCCTTGTAATATTTTAGCTTGACCAAATCAACAGAACCCGAAAGCACAAAGGCGTTTCTGCACCACACCAAAAACCAGACTCGTATCCCCCACCTCCCCAGCTTTCCACACCGATCACAACAAGAACAACACTAGGGGATAAATTTACTGAGCTGGTAGATTAACTTTCTTAGTCACCTCTGGATGTTCAGAAGCAAGAGGTTGCAGCACTAGGGATTCCTCAGCGTCTACTTTTACCTGTGAAAGTGCTAAACCTTCATTAATGAATGACTCGATAGTTCCTCTAAACACAGGGCTCACCCTCTCGGTAACAGTAGGGTCATAAATCGGGAATTGCTTCAAATCCAAATCTGGGAAGTGCTTTGCCTTAATCTCCTCCAAAGTTTTTGTGCAAGCCAAATTTGCAACAGGCTCTAACAATTTGAACAGATCCATGAGGGATATCTCTGACTTCTTGTTATAAGAGACAAGCGAGGACCCTTCCACAGATTGCTCCATGTCCACCTTCATGTTCTTGATTTGATCATTGATTTCATCAATCTTTTCCACCATTCTTGCCAATTCGGCAGCAGTCATGTAGGGGCTACTCTCCTTTACCATACCTTTAAGGCTTCGCTGCTGATCATCCATCTTAGCAAGGTTGTTCTTCACGGCAAGTACTTTAGCACTTGATTCAGTAGCACTGATGACGAACTCTTCATTCATAACGTCAAACCTCTTCTGGTCCTCTGTCCCTTCCCAAGATGGTGGCAGAATGTTGCATTCACTCTCCCAGCTTACACTCTGCCAAGCAAAATTTTTCTTGAGAAAGAAACAAATGCACACATTTTAACATAACTGAGAACGGGATTGAGGAAAAGGTTACCTGCAAATTGGAATCATCAGCAACAGTAATTAGCTCTTCGTCATTTTCTTGTGCCTGGTCCACCATTGATCCAGCAGCCTGCTCTAGGTTCCTATTCCCCTCGCAGATGCAGCCTTCAACATCAGATTGTTGACCCTTTGATGAGATGCGTCTGCAATACCCAGAAGATGATGTAAGGTGCATTAGTTGTTGCTCTGTTTGTGTCTCCTCTGCAGCAAGTGCAACAGGCTGCCTCATTGTAGGTCTTTCACCATGGCCATGTTGTTCTGGAATGACATCTTTGTGCTTCACTTCCAGAAACTGCTGATTAGAGTTCACTCTAGTCTTGGCGGTCAGAGACGGTGGAGCCCTGCTAACAGGCTTATGTACCCATACTCTTCCTTCCTCTAGAACTGGAAGAGCAACAACTGGTGCTTTGTTGCAGTCTCTGCTAACTACAGTTTCTGCAAAACAATTGTACGTTTAAATATCAGCCTCCAACGAAACAACTTAGAGAGAACAAATCTGATAGTGTTTCAACAGAAACTTTCCCCGTCATAAACTGATGCGTTACTGATAAGAGAGAAATCATACACTCGGATGTGAAAGTCAACAACCTTCATTCTTATCACTATTCAACAGATTCACTACATATTTTCGCAGGTCTTCGGGCCTATTTAGCAGAGTGAAATTTCTAGTCACAACCCTTTTTGGTTGAACAGATTGACAAGCAATCCAAACCAAGAACTGAACTATAAGAAGTTGAATGGAAATGGTCAAGCAAACACTTGCTCCAAACAAAGATGCATTCCAATGGATGACGAACAAATACTCCACAAACAAGTGTCTCAGGCTTTCTACTTAAATCACTCTAAACATCTTAACCTCAAAATGAATGCACAATCCAACTCAGATAATGTTTAATTTGCTTTACTGTTGCAGCAAAAGACAATGTAATATAAGCAACGATTCCGATCATTCACAAATAGATTTTCCAAGAATTGTAATCAACAGAAAAACTGAGGAAGTACTCCAACCCGCAAGTACAGTTAGTTCAACAAATATTACTAACAATTGAGTAAAATTGTTGCTTCCGACTATTAAAATAAAAACCCAAACACAGTAAACGGAATTACCTATTTACTCTGAGCTACTACTTTAATAATAGAAAGTGTAGAATTGGAAGACATTCATTATCATACACAGGACGAAAAGAAGTTAAAAGAGGAAATAAAAATATTATAACTATTG
Organism: Oldenlandia corymbosa var. corymbosa; assembly: GCA_949775105.1. NCBI lineage: Eukaryota > Viridiplantae > Streptophyta > Magnoliopsida > Gentianales > Rubiaceae > Oldenlandia > Oldenlandia corymbosa. Next base: position 9,255,023 of record OX459123.1, read on the forward strand.
GAATTATTCGTAGGAATTGAACAACACACATCTTAGAGTGAATGCATCCCAAATAAGATTAGTTGAAACAAATGAGTGTGATAGCATTCATAGTAATTATCGTTTGGGTGGTCGCAAACATAAACATATTACAACCTTGTTTAAACTGAAAGAGAAAGGCTACTATAATCTATCAATTCTTAACAAGAAAGTGATTAGAATTATGCTAAAGTAAATTAGTACTAAGTGCAATGAACCCCGCATGTCTGTTAATAAGGGGTGGAACTTAATGAGCATAAAAGAGAGATACTTTGGTAGAAGCCTTACTAAAACACAGTGACTTTCAGGAAATGTTGTGTATTTTGGATGCAAATGGATGAAAACTATCAAGAAAGCAATGAAGTACAAACGTCTGATACTGACACGTTCATTGATCGCCATGACAAGGAAATCAAAATTCATTAGATAAAGCAGCGTTCACAAGGCTGACTACTACATGGCCTTTGGTATGCCATGAAAAGTGACAATGAGAAAATAAATTAGACAGTTAATTCAAAACTTCTAACTTCACAACCATGTTGGGACCAGTGTCTACAGTGAACTCAATATATCATTTGATTTGGGCCTTGTAGCAAATATTTCAGAACCTGGTTTATGGAGACGTATAAGCCGAAAGGACAAATACAAAAACAATGTTGAAATCAAATGTTGGTCTGCCATATACCTGAAGGAATTTTCACACTTTCACAGAGAGTAAAAGTATCAGGAGAGCCATTGATTCCCTTTGCTTCCTTCACGGTATCTTCTAACATGGTGCTCTTGTTTCTAACTTCAGAAATCACTCTTTGGTACGTGCGTATTAACCTCACCCTCTCTGAAGGAGTTTCCAGCATTTTCCTCTTGTCTTCAAGTCGGAAAAATGTGAAAATAACATTGGTTAAGGTCCAAATTGTATGTAATACATGATATTCCTCTTTCAATCTTGTTTGGGGATTACTTCTGAGCCAAATCTGATGATAACAGCATCGTATTCACATGGTAGTGCCTGTCTTTAGTGATTCATCTATATTCTCAATCATCTAGTAATATAGTACTCACGAGCATCATTTCAAAGTTATTTAACAAGTAAACTCAGCAACACCAATAAAAGGATATTTCTGTCTCAGACCCTTTTCATTAGCTGTATCACTGTCCTGTTGCAACCGCTTCATGTCCCTTGCTATCAACTGACACATAGAAAGAACTGAAGTGACAACTAAAGCAAAAGAGGGATCACAAATACCATCAAATGTACTTACGAAGCACAACATGTAAGTTCCAGAACATCAGCAAGCTAACAAAACATTACTTGAAGACTAAAAAATGCTTACCAGACTGGAAATAGTGTAGATGAGTATCTCTAGGCAAAAAACCTATCGCAAAGTGAACTCATCTTGCAAATAAAAAATCAACAATGAAGGGAGCTCCTAACATCCAACGGTCAACTAAAGGGTACAACTGTAATAAAATTTCCAGCAATTGCAAAAATTCTAAAGGTCTAGCTTCAGATCTCTCAAAATAAATCTAAACATATAAGATGGCCAACTAGGCAACTACAATGGTAAAGAAGTAAAAAAGAGTAGGAAAAAGCAGTGAGTCCCTCACGTGTATAATCTAGTCAAATAAAAACCAGAAATAAGTTGAAGACGGAACAGAAGAGAAATCATTCAAAGATCAGTGATTAAACAAGCATAATACATGATTTTCATAAAGTTCAGCCCTTAAGGTACAATTATAATAAATTAGATGATTTTGCAAAGATCTTAGACTACATTCACGAATTCAGATTAATTGACATTTAATGAATTCTCAAAAAAACAAGCAAATCACCACCATGAGATATGAGATATAATACTTATAGAGTCACACAATACTCTAACCAAAGATGTGAGGACATACGTCATCGACTATATCTTCACTCAAAACTTCGGCCTTCCGTTCAAGTTCCTCCTGTGATAAACACAGGTATTCAGCTGCTTGTAAAATAACATAAACTGCACATCTGGAGTCAAAAAAAAAAAAGCAAAAACTACGATTTTCCCCACAAGATAATAAATAAAATATCAATAGAAGCCATAGACAAACCATAAAAGCTGACACTATAAAAAAAGTGCAAGTTAATTAAAGACCGATGCAAGTTCATCTGATGCTTGTTCAACTATTATAATTCATTGGAGCAAACAGTGAACCAGTCAAACACATAAAAAATGAGTTTAATAAGATCACGTCATAGATTATCCCTAAGCACCTGATGTGATGTCGCATTGGGAAAAGATGAAACACACAAAATGAGTTTAATAAGATCCGTGGCCATAGATTGTCATTAAGCACCTGACCTGATGTCATTGGGAAAAGATGAGATGGTAGCTATTTGATGCAAGAAGAAGGTACAAACAATTGGGGTCAGGGAGGGGGTTGGGGGAGCAGAATTTTAACAACTATACAGGCAAAGTGCTTTTCTATAAGAAGAAAATGCACGTTTAATGCAGTTTCGGCAGGCTGCTGATGATTTGTCTTCCATACATCTAACAACTTTCTTCTGTTTGCTCTTAACTATATGCATTCCTTTTAGACGTTGAATGTTGCAACTCTTGACCTGTTAGGCTCAGACCTATATGCATTCTAGTTGACAATTGAAACATTTTCTTCAGCTACCTCTTATTTCTACTGAAATCTTTGACATTTAAACCATGCAATACTAGAAATGCAATAACAAATTTTATACTACAGCAGCTATTCCAAACAAAGCCAAGGGTAAAGTATTGTATGTTTTGTCAAAGTCTACAATTAGCGATTAGCTAGCACAATTGTGGGTAATTCATATGCGATATTTAAAGAATTAATTACTCACGATAGCAGGCATTTCAATGAGGCCATCTTCAACTTTCTGCCTCAGATCTTTACACAAATTCTGTAATGGACACAAAAAAACAAACAAAAACACCAAGCAGTCACAGTTGGAACTAAATCAAGGAGGACAATATAAAATGAGACGTGCGAATAAAAAGAAATATGGGCTCAAACTACGTTAAGGAGTTAAGACAGGTGTTGGCTGAAGGAGTTAACTCAGAAGGAATGTATACATTGGGACTCATACAGTGACCAAATAAAAAAGGGAAAAGGAAGAAAGAGCGATAAGAACGAAATGCAGCGTGTCTTGCATACCCCTCAATGGAACCTAGCTGTCATCAGTTCTTCAACATCATTTGGCATTTACTTAACATCAACTGTTTTGGCAAGGGCTATCGATTTCTTAGTTTTTCATAATTAAAACTTCTTGGAAACTTTTCCATCCTCAAGATGGAGGCCATTTACAAATCTCAGACCCCACTTCAACTATATCAAAGCCAAGAATCTTTGTTGAAATTTCACATAGCAGATCACATGCCTGATCAAACCTTGTACCATACAATTTAAGCCGAAAATCATAAAGCCATCTTAAAGTGTTTTCAATTAGACTTCAGCAAACGAATTATGCAAATATCACCCAGACAATTCTATTTCATTACCTAAGTTGTACAAGGCGTTATTAAATCCAAAATTATAATATTATGGCACTTTAATCAGTAAAGTTAGATCGTATCCTCAGTTATCAATGTGCATTTTAAGAATAATGCATTTTGTGATAGTCATACTTGCACTACCTTAAAGAGTTTCATAACTGGTTGAATTTACTATTGCATTTTTTTTCCTAGCTCTTCGAGGGAAATAATTGCTCATTCTTTCATGGATTTGAAAATGAAGTTTTCATTGGCAAAAGGAAAACATAGAATGAAAAGGCATCTTCTGAAGGCATGTAATTGACAACAACATCGGCATAAAATATTCTTCTTTGAGAGCTTACCTCACGGAAATCAAGGTTAGAAACCATGTCAATGGATATACCATTTGGCATATTCTTTGCTTGAAGTTTGATAGACATCTGTCCATCATGTGATAAAGTCTTTGCTATACCTGTAAACAAACATTCAAGGGTGTCAGCCGAAAAATTGGACACCAGAATGTGGCAAGAAGGTTTTAAGAGAGATACTCACCACTATATTCACTATCTAAGTTGAAATGTGTAGAACAACAAAGATAAACAGAAAAGAACGCAGTCCAGATTCAATCTTCTAAGCTTTTTACAATTCCAAATTAATAGCTATAGTTTAAAGTTGTCTGATTCTTCAACAAGAAACTTTGACATGCCATTTTCTCAATACAAAATTGATAAGCTCTTCCCTACTTGACCTGTCAAAAGTTCAAACATGTGTGAGGGTCTACTTTTGCTCTATAGGTGAACTTGAGAGTAGAAAGAAGTTCTAACAGTCAAATGTTCATTATATTTTAAATGAAATGTCTCGAGTCAATTCCAACTTGAAACCTCTACTTCCTTTATGGACGATTTATTCAGTCAATTTTGCCGTTGATTTGCGAGTCAAAACAAAGCAAGCCGACGTAGATCAGTTTAAAATTGATGAGTAAAAAGGAAACGGAAAAAGTAATGATAACAAGATTGAGCAATGAGCATTTCTTCACTCATACAAGACAAAACTAACATTGTAAACAAATTAGCAGTACAGAAAATACAGCAGAATCACACTCTGCAATAACAGGAAATCAAATACTTTCAAGAAGATGATTTCAATTAATTCATGTACTCAAAAGAAAGCTAACAATTATTTCAACAAAATAATACTACTTGGTCCCAAAAGAGTAGTCCACATTGATTTTTCAAGTTCGTACTGGACTATTTTTTTGGGACAGATGGCGTATTTGCTTTCGAAATTTTCGTTTTAACCATGTCAAGTAAAACTAATTGCAGTTTAATTTGGTCTCAATATAGTTTAAAAATTAACAATTGCAAATGGCCTGTAACTAAGTGGCATTCATGTACCAAGTCTAAAAGCACAGGGAAAAATAAAAGAAAGAAAGCAAACTGAAAACATTTGTGCCGTTGAATTTTTTTATAAGAACCTTAAGTCAAGCTTCTAAAACTTTAACTAAATAAATTAACATATATCTTCAGAACTATAGAAGGTACTTCCGGAACTTAAGAATCTTATGAGAATGGGTAGAGATCAAATATCAGGTATGAAACAAGGGTGCTCATTTCCATAGTTAAAATCCCTGAATAGTTTCTTGTACATCGTTTTCTGTATCTGATTCCAAGTTACAAGAAAAAACGAACTTAAAAGCCATTAAAATCTCAATTCCCACCAAGATTTTAAGTTATGCAGCCATCAATACCAACAGCGGTGAAATTAGAGAGCCAGCTTACTAATTTACTTTTAATTATCATCATTTCTAGCAATTTTTACTTTTTATGGCAAAAAGTGATGCAACTTCATAAAATTCAAAGACAAGAAGTAATGCAGCTGAAACTATAGCAAAAGATACCTATCACTTGCAACAGCTGACGATCAACCTTGTTAGGGTTTCCCTTTCGAGGGAAGTCGACCCCAACAAACGAACCTTTGACCTTGTCCTCAAATGATTCAGGTTGCCTTAGCAGCTTCTCAATAACACTTCTAGTCAGGTAGATTATTTTAACATTCTCAGCAACAAGGGATGGAACCATAATAATGTCGCTGAGAGGGTTCTCCTCATCCCAGGGAGTTTTGCTGGAATCCGACCTCATCTTTTGCAAGCCCCCAAGTCTCTCAGTTACCTCTGCTTTAAATAAGGTTGAAGACTTTCTCTTCCCTCTGCTTTTCAACCCCTTAAATGCAGCTTGGATATCATTCAAAGTGAAGCCAGATTTTTTCTTTACAGCTTCATAGTATTCCATGAAATCTTCATATGAAGTAGATTCATCACTTGGTTTTCGCTGCCACATGTAACATAATCATAAAAGCAATAAATATGTTTCCGAAACAACAAACTTTAATATCAAATCATGAAACCATAAACATAGGTTTCTAACGGAAAGACAGAAGTGTAAACGGGAACAACTGGAAGCTAACTGAAACCTACACTGACACATCTCCAGATAAGCTAGAAAACGACTAAGAAGATGAACTAAGCAACTAGATGAGTAATAAATAACAAAATCATGCAGACAAGGTGCATTCATCTCATCCCAGTCAGGAACATAAGAAATGCAGGGAGGTTGCCCCCCAAGTGGATTAGCAGATTTGACATGACCTATGCAGCAGAACTAAAAAGAAACCCGAATTTACTACAGAAAGTGGTATCACATAAAGCTGCAGGAGTAAACAGAAACTCAAATTTACTACAGAAAGTGGTATGACATAAAGGTTGCACAGAAATGACTAATAGAAGCAAACCAAGCAATGAATGTACAAGGGCGAAGCACTTTAATGAGAAAATGCCTAGAATGATGATTTTTATGGATAGCAACAGGAGAGGATTTTGAAGCTTATATAACCATTCTGGTGCCTTGAAGATTTTAAAATGCAGGAGCAAAAACTAATTCACTAATAACAAGAAAACAACTTGGATGAAATTATTTCAGTAATCGAAGAATATGATTAACTTCAAGGAAATCTGAAATATTTGGGGAGCAAAAACAAATTGCATCACTTAACACTTTAAGAAAAGCCTTGAACTTACTCTAACATAATTTATCCCTTGGTGTGAACAATTTTGATCTCAACTCGTCTTAAAAAAAATACAAGTTCTTTATTCTTGAGAAAATTAGAGAACTTGAAATTTGCAACTCATTCTCTGTCAAGTTTGATTTATAAAAAGCAAAGCATTCATGTCAGCTCTAGCCTCAAAGAAAAGGTTACCCTGGTTTTTTTTTCAAAATGTAGCACAAACTTCATGCACTTCTTGCAGAATCCATTTTCATCGCCAATACAAACAAATTCTGCATCACGGAAGCAGTTACTGCATGCTGCAGATGGACAGCAATAGCATGAGACAATTGCGGTTCCTTGGCAACGATAGCATGTGTGCCGGGCTGAAAAAATAACAAAGCATAATTATCAAAATATCAAAAGCAGAACATATTAGTTCCAACAAAAATAAGAACCAACAGGACAAAGCCGCAAATGCCAGACAACATGTAAACATCAGGAGAATGAGCATACTGTGCTGGGGTCAGTCAAATGGCTGACATCTTACTATCATGTTATTTCGGCCTAAACACAGCATGCCGACTTAAAAGCTTCTTTCAAACTGTTTTCACGTCTTCATCTTCCCAGTTTATAATTTGAATCAATTATTCTCTTACTTCACCCATAGGGGGGCATCCAAAAGGTTGACTTCACAATCACATGAAGCAAACCTTTCCATATTCAGATATTTTGGGTCTTTCCCGCCAAATTGTACTTGATTACTTATTCTATGTCATCTGGTTCATCACCACGGCATGTCAATAATTCATCTCAGCAAGTTTTCATTTTTGCATGTATTTGTAGCTGCTCAGCCCAACTCTCTAATTTAAATACTGGTTGCTTTGCGATTCTAAAAAAATGTTCCTTCCAATTTCATCATCCATTTATACCCATGGAGGACATACAACACATTCTCATTTGTCCCAACCTCGTTGTAACAGTTCTCAAGCTCTTTAAAGATGCATTTCTAATATATAAAATTTAACAAGCAACTACGCCATTCCATCAATTTTCACACTTGCACACTGGCTACTAACAAAAAGACAAACGGCACTCCTAAGCTCATCAACTAACCTTGATTGTGCGAAAACATTTATCTTGACTCTTTAGTGAAAACTATATCCATAAAAACATATACTCACAAATGGCTTTTTGGAGATGCTTAGTAGTTTAGTCTGTTTCTAAGCTAAGTAGGTTAAGTACAGAACTGACCCTTATGGAGTAGGCCCATAGTACCCATATATTGCCCAACCTTACTATCATGAAGAATCCATGCAGTGTTTAGTATTAACATATTTCATGTATCGTTACTAATCTCAAATATATTATTTAGCCATCTTCACGTAGAATCTAATCAACAGTTTCATTTTCAATGCGAATAATGGATCTTTATTTAGGATTTGTTTCAAAGAATAATATGTATAAAGCACTTGTTAAGTACACCACTTACCAGCATGAAAATAAATACAAATGTACATTTCTTCTCGCCTTCATTTGTAGTTACATTTTTTAGTACAGCTACTAACTATGTTTTCAATCGTGTATTCTTTTTAAGAGACCAGAACCAGAACTACAAAGAATAGGAAGAACCAACTGAGAAACGGCACTTCATGAAACAGTCCCCTAGGCCTTTATGGTTCGGTTTACCTATAAGAGAGCTGGAAAATGGAAAAAGGGATGTTCCAAAGTGTGCTTCACCTCTCTCTAACATAAGCCACTGCCATACATAAACAGTGTTACCTACTGCATACATGGAAACTTACATCTCGATTTGAAAATAGAGATGGCAAGTAGATGAAGAAAAAGGATAGCTCTACCAAAAATAATAATGATAACGATACAATAGTGAAGAAAAAGTGATATCTAGAGTGTGAATTTGAATGAGTATAATGATCATGTAAATATTGAATTAATTTTGACTTAATTATGGACACCCCTCTAGTTTTAATCCAATTCGAATCCACTTAATCAATCAAACATGGCCAGTTTGGCACGTTGAACAATGGAGACAGTTTTTCTACTCAATGAAATGGACGTGTGTAATTAGTAGTTTTTTCAAGAATCAACTTTTCCTTCATATACATATATCAATACACAAACTATCAAACAGATAGCACAAAAAAAGTAATTTTCAAACAAGTACGTATGTTATCATTCTTACGGCATTGCCAGTAGGCATCACTCCTCATAAAGGATATGGATTTCTTCAGGCAACTGAAATGGTAAACTTTACCGCATTTCCTGCATAATGAAATTAAAACTACAAATAAAAAAAAAAAATTAAAACTACAAATATCAGAAACACTAAAAGTGGTTCATTTATTTATTTAATCTAACTCTCTGTTGTTTTAGTTGCAGTTTGCCATTTGGAGGCAGATTTTTTTTCCCTTGAAACCCTTTGCGACTAGAGACTTAATTGGTATATACTGTACAGTAAGGAAAAATTTCAATTTTCTTCAGAGTACTTAAAAAAAATAAATAAATAACTTTTCCCCCTGCCGCCTTTCCGGAGGGGGAGAGATTATCCAGGAGAAAAAAGTTGGGCGCAATGGCGGATAGATAGTTATATTACAATTAAATAATAAATAAATTAAGTGGCCAATGAACGATGAATCCCGAAATTGAGGAAGATTTATTATATTATTCTTCTTAATAATAAAGAATATTTAGTAGATAGAGAAAATTCTGAATTGAATAATAAACACGGAACTCACGGATAATCGCAGATTCGAAGCGTTCCACCGTCTTTACAAACCAAGCACCAATCTGCGGTTTTATCAATGTCGACGTCGTTCCCTTCTTTCTCCAGTGCAGGAACGACCCCTTCTTCTTCTTTTTGTACAGCTTCCTCCATCTTCTTCTTCTTCTTCTTCTCTTCCCCCTTCCCGTTTCCCTTCACCACCAGTGGATCAATCATCACGATGTCGTCCTCTTCTGATCCCCTCCTCTTTCTCTTCCCCTTCCCATTTCCACTTTCCTTTCGAGGTTTCCAGGACTCTTTCTTCTCCTTCGTCGCCATCTCCTTTTCTTTTTTGGTTTTTATTTTAACCTTCACAACACCATCAGACAAAAGAAATTAAAAAAACCACAAAAAATCAGTCCAAAATCTTCCGAAGAAATCGAACACATTCTTTTAAAATCACAAAGGAATTAAAGTTACGCAGCAGAAAGAGGTGACGGGAGGAGAAATTACGTTAGGGTTTAGATGGCGGAGCGGCGGTGGTGGATTGGCGATGGAGAAACGTACCGGAGGAGTATTTACTGTTTTTGGGCTACTCTGTGTGTGTGTGAAAAAGTGGCCTCTCTTTTCGAGTTGCCTTTATTTTATTTTTTTTGTTGCATGAAGTTTGTGTGTTTTAAAAAGAGCTGAACTACTGAAAGGAGGGTTGGTAGGTGTGTAAGGGTTGCCTTGAATGAGTACATAAATACGCTCTTCTCTTATCTCTTATTTATTGTGGAGTAGTACTAGAGTAATCAGGTGAACAGATATTATTCGGTTTTTGTCTTTTCCCACTTCAAATTTTTTTGACCAGAGTACCAGACTTCGTCAGCTTATATTCTTTTTTGCTTTCGCCACTCGCAAGTCACAAAACAGAGAAACTCAGACACGAAAAAAAAAAAAAAAGACGCTCCTCCCTAGGTGGGGAAATATATTACTCCCTAGATAATAAGGTGTAACCCCATCACCGCAAACCTCAACAGATTTGGTCATTAAGGTGATCCTAAATTCACCATATCAGCATTTTTAAATGCCCACCCATCCATCATCAATGTAGCCATTTTCGCATATGGTTTTACCACCAATTATAAGAAATGGGATTCCAAAATTTTGAAATTAGTCCCTCTGTCTCGTGAAATAATTTTCTAATTTGATTTTTTCATTCTTAGTTTAAAATTGTACTAAATCTAAACCGATAATCATTTTAAGATAAAAGAAATATAATATTTATTGTTTTATGAATAATACAAATTTTGGCTCAACTTAACCTATCTTTTTCAGAAAAAAGTTAGGTAACTCCTATATTTACCCAAACAAACAATTCAATTCGCTCCAACGAGAAAGGGTTGAAAAGGGTGTTAACTAGCTCTAATTTCTATTTTAATTACCACCATTACAGATTTTTTTTTAATGACTAGTGGTTAGTAGTCAATATGGTAAAATTAGGGGTTAGAAATGAATTAATGCACTAGATTTTAGTATTAATATTAGGTGTATATTTAAGAATTCATAGGTGAAGTTAAATTTATTGTCTGAAGTGGAACTGGTGAGAAACGAAAAGGTCCATATTAAATTGAAAGGGAGAAAATAAATATTCTTTATAATACAAAATTTTTCTACCACCTTTTTATGTATAAAATAAATAATTTTGATCCGGATGAACACTCTTGAAAATGATGAGGCACGACTGTTCATTGCTCCAAAATGTTCCGTGGATTTAGAGTGGAAACTTTTACACAAAACCACTGAAAGCTGTAATATTTGGTGATATCATTATTGCAATGGTAAAAAACATAGAATACAATAGTCGTATAATTGTCTAATGCCAATATAATTTTAACCTTTATAAATGTCTATACTCTATACCATGAATTAGTGTCGTTTTGTGGACTGAATTTCTTTTAAAAAAAATTATTAGGTACTGATATTTTAGTTTTTTTTTATTCTTATATTAAAAATTGAATAACAATTTAGTATTCCCTCCATTCACAAATAGATGTCGTTGGAGGAAAAACTAAATTTTTTAAAATAGATGTCGTTCTCACAAATCGAGGCATATTTTGTCAATTTTTTTTAATATTACCCTTATATTGAAAATTGTAATGATGTTTAATGTAGAATTCTATTAGAACTGATTTTTATTGGGATTACAATTGAATTAAGAATAAATGAGGGTATTATAATATTTTAACGAGATAATTATTGCCTTCTTAAACTTTGTGAAATCTCTCCAACGACATTTATTTATGAATGGAGGGAGTAGTTAGGAAAATAATTCCATGTTGATGTCAATAGACGCCACCACACTTAAAGTACTTAAATGAATAAGGTTTTTTTTTTTTTTAACTACAATAAGACTCGGTTAATTATAACTCCTCTTATAAATGAGATAGATTGAATTCGAATGTGATGGACAATTAACAGAATAACTACATACGTACTCGAGCGTTGTCTACCTCGTTCACATACAATAATATAAAATTAAATATACAAACGATAATTATTTTGGGTAGTTTAAAAAAGTAAAAAATAGAAAAAAAAATTAGAGATCGTTTCTTTTAAAAAAAAAACGTTAAAGAGGTGCATAGATGATATCTTGAGTAATTTAGAGGATAATTATTAGACTATTTTGTTTGGTATCGAATGAATATGAAATCATTAAAATTAATTATAATAAAAATTTTATATAATATTTTTAAAAAGATATAGTGAAAACCGTGATTTGGCAATGTATATTCTCTCTTTTTTTTATCCCTGGCCCTTTAAATGGTGATATAAATAAGAATAAAAAAAAAATTACAAATATTTTTAATTTTAAATATAACATGAGAATTATTTATATCATCTATGTCATGTACATTAATATTCATTAATATTGAGCAATTACTCACAATTAAGGATTGAAGAACTTACCATAATTAAAGATTAGATCAATTAATTTTTTTCACAAAAGTACGTCATTTTTATCAGGCAAAAATAGCTATATATGAGCGCAATACGTCAGCATGGACTCTCATTTCAACTTCTCTTATCCTTACACTTAATATAAAGGCACAGTAGGCAAAAAATTAAATGCCCAAGAAATATTCAGGGCCACCTTCAAAGCGATCTCGTCCGTCGGATGGAGTTGATATGACGCAGCGACTTATTAAGGGTATAAACGGGACTTCATAAATCTCAATTTAAAAATTCCTTTGGATTTTCGGGAAAAAACCTCAACCTGAAAAAACGACGTCGTTTTGGATAACGTTATTTTTTGGACATAAAATCGTAAAGCTTTTGGAAAAAACCCTTGCCTTCCAAAAAACGTCGTTTTGGGGTTTAAGTTTTAAAAGAGCTTATAAAAATAAACTGAATTTTTACAATCATTATTACCACCGTCATCGCCCTCCCCATCCGCCACGACCCAGTCAGTTCCACGGCTTCCCATGGAGTCCAAATCAAAATCCAGACTTTGGATTCGAAGTTGATCGTGCGGCTGAGGTGTTGGTGGTAATGGTTGTCGGCGAGTTGGAATTCCATCCTAATTTGTATTAGGGTTATAGAAAAATAATTTCCTAATTGCCGGCGAGAAATTCAACACAGCTGACAACTCGAAGCCTTCAAGATCCCATCTCTAATTGGACTTCCTGGTGTTTGTTTTCTTCACAGCCAGTGGTAGTGGAGCATTGACAGCCGGTGGTGGTGGTGGAGCCTTGTCATCGGAGATCTGCTGCCGCTATGTTTCAGGTTAGTTTTAAGTTGATTTTTATTAAATTTTTATTCTAATTGAAGTACAATTAAATATGTAGTTGTATGAGATTCTCTCCATGTTAATTTTCATGCTTTTTTTTCAATTGCTTGTAGAAGTCATGAGTTATCTCTTCGTAGTTTGTTTCGATGCATAGGACGAACTTCAATAATTAGCTTTTTTAAAAAAATAAAAATAAAAATTCACCCCAGTGGATCCTACTTAAATGTGGGTAAAACCCTTTTACAATTCTTGGTGGGAATTGAACCCTGATCTATTACCAGGAAAGACAGCAACCTAATCACTAGGTTGTCATTCAATTCTCGACTTCAATAATTAGCTTAAATTTTAATTGCATAGTAGAAAAGAAAGAACTTGGGCAGCACAGAATCTGAGTGAAGCTATTAGCATATCAGTGTTCCCATTGAAACTAGAGGCAGAGCTTTTCAACTTTAGCAAGCGGTAATATTTTTGTTCCTTCATTATGCATTCTCATACTTTTGTATTTCAAAGATAACCAAATTTATTAGGATTATTAGAAAGCTGTGAATCGGCAGTATATGGGCTTATGTGGCACACACCGTCTTCTTTTTCACTCAAGCAAGTTTCCTCCGTTCACTTCAGGCAAGCACGTTTTCTTCATGAGAACAATCTCAATCAGGTTTTCCCCCTTTCTCTCTTTTTTTGCTTTTATTATTCCCGTGTTCAAACATACTTTGTGGCTTATCTTATGTTCATTGTTATATGTTGGAATTTTTCTGAAGCGGAGTAATTTCCCTTGGAATTAATCTAAGGGTTCTTAGAGGTTGATCTTAGTTGGGTGAGATGTTTCCTATATGTTAGAATTCTACTGAAGTGGAGTAATTTCTTTCTAAGTTGTTTTTATCAGTGGGATAAGAATTAAATGGATAGAGATATAGAGTTAACATTTATGAATAACTATTATAAGAAATAAGTAATTTTCAAGACTTAATGATGGTGAACTGCTAAAGTTAACATCGTTGATCAGTCGCCCACCAATACATTATTCTGCACAATGATAAGGGGAAAATCCATGTCTAAAACATTTATCCCCTGCAAATGATTCGCCCTGCGAACATCTATTTGATTCTTCCATGCTTTTGGTTCTCTTTGAACTTCGTATTGTAATCTCCTTTCAAAAATCTAGGTGCATATGTGGATGTTATCTTAGGTTTTGCTTTGATTTGCTTGATTACAGCTTTTCTCTTTTAGTCAAACATGATAGTTGGAATTGATTAATTTAATATGTTCTCGCTCTCTTGCACAAATTTGACTGAGCTGCTATTGAGAGGTCTAGCTAATAAAGTTGTCTTCAATTAACGCTTGTGTGCAGCATATCTATGTGTAGTTGTGACTCGTGAGCCCTTATTTCTAACAAAATTTTAATTTTATAGATGGGTCATTGGTATTGAGACGGTAGTTGAAGAGGTTAACGAACCAATTGCTACTCTTCTGACCAAAGACTAATATACGCCGTTTGATTCCCTTAATGAAGGTCTCAATTTACGGAATATATTAAGAAAATGATGGCCTTGTACCATATCTGTAATGGCATTTTGTCTACTAAAATAGCTACTGAAAATTTCACTGGATGGAACTTGGAAGCTTGCAACTACCTTGCACATGGTAAGAGTTTTAAGATCATACGCAAGATGACAGAGTTTTAGTTAGTTTCCTTGGCATGTGACATGTGTAACTCATTTTGATATAGTGAATAGGTTTTGCAGTTTGTGATGCGGATGCCTTGATTTTCAAATTTAATTTATATTAAGAGCTATGTTTTTTTCTTGTGGATTTTATTTTAACTGTACACAAAAAAATCTCAAGCATAATCTGGACAGATTTGGCAATGAACTTCTGCACCACCACTCATTTTTGCTGCTCTATGTCAACTTTTAGGTATAGTCAAGCTGGGGAAGTCAACATCATTTGCGTATTGCGACAACAGTAATTCTGCTTTGCTGCAACAAGTAGTAGGACTCTAAATATAGATGAACCTGATGTTTCTTGGGTCAATTACTTGGTGAAAGACGTACGACTATTTAGCTCAGAGCAGAAGCGTAATGGAGGGTTCAATGACATTGTGCCATCATGGATTGATCAACTGTGCATAGAGCAGGACAAATAGTAGCTTAATCAATAACAATTGGCAAAATGATGCATTGGCTTCAATCCATTATTGGATTGTATTCATATTCTTTATTCTATAGTATTCTTTTCATAATTCATATATGTAGAACGAAGAAAGTATATGGTGATCTATGGTTTCCCAAGTTAATTGATGAAAGATTTGGGATAGGATAACTAATCTATTGTTTGATAGCTTAAAGGATTAGGCTGAGTAATAATGTTTTGAGATGTATTCAGTTTCTTTCATTCCCTGAAACTCAAGGGGAAGCTACTTCCTATGCATTCTTCAATAGTAAAAACAAAATAACCTTTTAATCTTTTCTATGTTTCTCAGCGTTTTACTTCTTAGCCCTTTCTTCCATAGTCATTAGATCCATTGCCAGGCTAAACTGATCAAAACGCAAAGGAAAAGTTCATATCATTTCATAAACTTCTGGGATCTGAAACAAAGAATCGGGAAACAGAAGTAACAAACTCCTTATAGTGACCATTTCTCCGGACCAATTGGTCCTGCCTTTCTGATGACAAGAATTTTTGGGCTTTTCTTCCAAGAATGCTGCTTTGAAAGTATCTTTCGTTCAATGTACAGTAAAAAAGATTTTTCATTTTGATTAATTACACGTATAGTGAATACACCCAGCTTTTAAAACACTAATTACTCAGTGAGATGCTACATTTGACGTGCATTCGTGTATTTTGTTCATCGTGCTCATTAAAACATTTCTTCACGAAAAAAAGTTATCATATTTGTTAAGAACAATCCGACCCATGTCACTAATTAACAATAAGTACTGATTTATATATAAATTCTTATATTATAATCGCATGCGATATTTACATGATCCTCTTATTTTGGTATAATATCCACGATGTCATATTTTGGTACAAGAAATTGTTATTCATATTTTCCAATACATTTCATCCACCATGTTAGTGATTTCATCGAAGTGATGGATTTAGATTTATGTGTTATATGATCTTGTTTTACAGGTATTTACTTTAGAACTAGAACTTTTCTCGTCGCGCGACCAGTTCAGTATTTGAGTATTTTGATTGGCAAAAAAAGGAAAATAACTTTATTAATTGACCATTATAGCCTTGTTATAAATTGCTGATGTCATGTTAATATATTAACCAATCAAAGGGCTCAATTTAAAATTGATGATGTGATGTGAATTAATGGACCAATCAGAATGCTCAATTTAATTTCTGACCAATGGCGTTCAAAATTCTAAACTCACTAAGAGGCTTTTAGTTATGTACAGATAACAATTTCTGGATGTGCACCAGGTAATCTTGGAATTACAATTGAACTATAAGATGATTCAATTACAGAAAGAGACACAATGTGCTAAAAATTACAAAATAGAAAATTGAATTGTTACACTTTTTGTCAAAATTAACCTTTGAATGTGTTACCGAAATTTAACTATCGTAAATTTTCTAAATTATGAACAATGTATAAAAATGTAACAAAAACATTGGTCGCGCAACGCGCGACAACAAAGCCTAGTAATAAGATAATATACTGCATGATCACTGAAGACCTTATGAACGCTTCAAATTTGCCTGGTATTTTTCATAAATTCTTCAAACAAAAGAAAATCTAATCATTAATTAAGTTTTTTTTTTCTAAATTAAACATTATGTCACAAGAAGTTCTCTCTCCCGTCCTTAATATAAGATATTTTGATTTGTTCTAAATTGCACATAGTATGTATTTTTTATTAAAGAAAAAAACTTAACAATTTTCACATTCGTTGTGTTCTCCAAATTATTTGGAGATATTTTTAAGGTTTTTCTCCAGGTAAAATAACATATTAGGTGAAACCTATGATAAATCAAGATAATTTATATTAGGGAGTACATCTGAGCACGTAAGCAGTATAAAAACGATGAAACATTAAGTTACAATGTGAAGAAAGAGATTTTTTTTTTTTTTGGTTTATTTATAATTTTATATATGTCTTCAAGTCGTGGTTAAATCGATATTTTTCCAAACCATACAAATTTGTCAACTATATTGCAAAAATTGTCAAGTTATGTTAAAAAAAAAACTTGAACTATTAGTAAGGATAAAGGAAAATAAATGATACTCTAAATAGTGCTCCCTCCATCTTATAATTATTATCTAGTTTAGATTTTCATTTTTAGTTTAAATTGTACTAAAAGTAAAATCTCAAACTAGACAATAATATTGGGATGCTCATTGCGCAGAGTTTCAAATGATCCAAGTTTAAATGCGTTTTGACCGCCATGAGACCAAAACAATTGGATGCATCTTTGAAAATGGAGTGAATCTGAAAGAACCATGTTAACGTTAAGACTAAAATGTCCACATAGTCTCTTACATTTGGGCCTACTTGAATTTACGTCCCTAACATTAATATTTCAATATCATAGTCCTAAACATTATGTTTTCAAACTTTTTCGGTCCCATTTCACTGTTTCCGGTCATTGACATGCCGGAATCAGGGGTATTTTTGTCTTTTAATTTAATTTGAATTTCAATTAAAATTTAAATCATTAAAAAAATTAAAAAATTCAGATTTTATTATTTAATTGTTAAAATATTATTATAAAATTTTAAAATTTACATTATTTTCAAAATTAATTTTTTCATTTATCATTTATCTTAGGTCAAAGTAAATAGTAATCATGTTGCGCTTTTAACCTTGGGCCCACTGTAACTTAAAAAATTTACCGAGTTACAGTAAATAATTCAAAATTCAATTTCTTCAAAGAAAAAAAAAAGAAAAAGCAAAACAATTTTTTTTACTCTGACCGCTACAGTAAACCCTAAATGGTAATTATGTTGCACTTTTAACATTGGACCTAATATAACTTAAAAATTTTACCGAGTTACAGTAAATAATTCAAAATTCAATTTTTAAAAAAAAAAATGAAAAAGCAAAACCAAGATTTTTTTTTTACTTGACCGCTACAGTTGAATTTTGAATTATTTACTGTAACTCGGCAAATTTTTTAAGGTACATTGGGTCCAAGGTTAAAGTGCAACATAAGGGTTTACTGTAGTGGTTAATTACTTTGTTTTACTTTTTTCTTTTTTTTAAAAAAAAAAATTAAATTTTGAATTATTTACTGTGACTTGATAAATTTTTTAAGTTATTGTGGGTCCAAGGTTTAAAAAAGCAACGTAGCGGTCAGAGTAAAAAAAAATTCTTGGTTTTTCTTTTTTTTTGGAAAAAAAATAAATTTTGAATTATTTACTGTAACTCGATAAATTTTTGAAGTTACAGTGGGTCTAAGGTTAAAATTGCAACATAATTACCATTTAGGCTTTACTATAGCGGTCAGAGTAAAAAAAATCGTGGTTTTTCTTTTTCTTTTTTTTTTTAAAAATAAATTTTAAATTATTTACTGTAACTCGTTAAATTTTTTAAGTCACAGTGAATCCAAAGTTAAAAGTGTATTATAATTACCATTTAGGGTTTACTGTAGAGGTCAAAGTAAAAAAAATCTTGGTTTTGTTTTTTCTTTTTTTTTTAAAAAAATTAAATTTTAAATTATTTACTATAACTCGATAAATTTTTTAAGTTACAGTGGATACAAGGTTAAAAGTGTAACATAATTACCATTTAAGGTTTACTGTAGCGGTCAGAGTAAAAAAAATTTTAGTTTTACTTTTTTTTCTTTTTTTAAAAAAAATTGAAATTTGAATTATTTACTGTAATTTGGTAAATTTTTTAAGTTACAGTGTGCCCAAAGTTAAAAGTGCAACATAAGTACCATTTAGTCTGTAATTAAACTAAATAGTAAATGAAAAAAGTAATTTTGAAAATAATGATAAATTTTAAAATTGTACAATAATATTTTTAATTAATAAATAATATTTTAATAATTAAATAATGAAATTTAAGTTTTAAAATATTTTTAATGATTTAAATTTTAATAAAAATTTAAATTAAATTAAAAGACAAAAATACTCCTAATTCCGAAATATCAACGGGCGGAATGAGTGAAATGGAACCAAAAAAGTGTAAAAACATAATGTTTAGGACTACGATATTAAAATGTTAATATTAGATACGTAAATTCAAGTAGGCCTAAATGTAAGGGATTATTTGGACATTTTAATCTAACGTTAACGAGAATAGCATAAATGAAGGAAAACCACACTGCCGAAAGAATGGGAGGATTTAGGAACAAAGGAAAGAAGATTGGTAACAATATAAGGAAGCATCAAAGGGAATGAGGAACTATTTCTAGTGACCTTCATTTTCCAAGTAGCACGTTAATTGTTGGTTTCAACACCAATGTTACCAGATGTGAGACCTTTATGACATTTGCTAGTAGTCTGTAACAAATCCAATTTCCTTCAAATCTTTCATGCATCCTAAATGGAAAAAGATAAGACTTCAACTGTAACAGTACAAGAACAAGGACATGAATTCCCATTCATCATATATATAATATAATTAACTTACTTTCTTCTTACATATATCAAGCAAATGAGCAAATTTTCCCATATGCCACAATCTCTATACATACTATATAGTTTGTGATTGCCAAAGGCAAAAACAACAATTACATGTACACTTGAGCATGTAACTTCCTGCAAGGCAGAAGAGCTTAAGACTAAAATGCCTAAGTGGGGAAAAATGGTTGCTTTTCTAGAGGCAGAACCTGTCACTCTGTCTACCTAAACAGAATGCTTTCTCTGAATCGCCTCCTTGAGTTTCCTCCCTAATGCATACGCCAAAGGAGGAGGTACAGCATTACCAATCTGCCTGTGTTTGTGGAGAATATTACCGGAAAACTTGTAGCTGTCAGGAAAGCCCTGCAAGGACGGACAATTGTTTTATTCAACTTGAAGTTAAAAGCAGGATAGGTAAAACCCTAAAAGGTAGTTAAGTCCTGGTTTAAATGAACAGAATGCCCCAACTGCCTCAAGTTTTGATGTCATCAATTCATGCTACAAATACTTTACAACACAATGAAGACGTTGCAGTAGAGGAAAAAAATTAAATAATGGTGTCATTTCAATAGTGGAAGTTCAGGCTTCAAGTGCTGATGAGAACTATAACTTATAACAGCTTCAAGTTACACTTTTTTGTATCTGAAGCAATCAGATTTTTAAGTTAAGATATAGAAATTAAGCATCCAACTTTTCATCTACTTCTCAGAGGAAAATTTATGCAAAGATTGGAATAACAAGTAATTTTGGATTAAACTTACTTGAGAACGTGCACATTCACGAACTGTCACAATCCTGTCCTGCTCAGGATGAAAGCACATTCCTACTTTACCCATAGGCTGGGGATCAGTTACAGAAGTAGGAAAGTTGCCCTCCCAATCCAATCTCCCAAATAGCCCCTTCCACTGGTTGTGTCTTTGGGCTGTATTTGGCAGGCACCATGGTATCAAATCAACCATTTGACCATTAGTCAATTTCACCTGAAATTCCCAAGCAAAACTTTAGTTATTCATTCTTAAGGAGAACTCAGATGTGCTTTTCTTTTTCACATGAATCCATGCTTTCTTTTCATAATAATTGGCTTTACAATTTACCTTTTCATCTGGCAGATCACGCCAATCTGCACCTGGACGCCTAGGGATTCTCTGACACCTGATGAGATTAAGCTCATTCATTTCTTTTGATATGTGATCAGACAAAACTACAGATTTCCCTCGAATTTTTTTCTGAAACCACGATTCAGGGTCACACTTGTACTGCATTAGAAAAGAGAGCAGATAAAAAACTTGCGTTAATAAAAGCATGCCGCTGATAGTTTTTAACAGAAAGAACTTAATATGATGCTGCTAAATTATCAGCACTTTAAAGAAGAAACCAATCTGGCTCTGTTCTGTGTCGGCCCAACACCACAAAGCCAGATCACCAATTGAACAAAAAATAAGAGTTTCCCGCACCTCCAAACTAATTTTTGATGCCCCATTAACAACAGCCGGAAGATCACCAATTGTATCTTTTACAGTTAGAGACCGGAATGGAGCTCCATTGGCAGTGCTTCTCGCAGCTGCATAATAAGTATTTGCTGACAATGAGATTTTCAATTCTGGTGCAGCAAATACATGCATTGGTTCTGGCCAATCTGGAAGGACCTCCTCTGGTGAGGCTGCCCATATAAATGCTCGTTTCCTGGACTGTGGAACTCCAAATGATCCAGCTTCAAGGATACCAAACCTAACCTATATTACACAACCAGTTTGATGCATTCAAGATTCCATGAAAACACAATTTTTTTATTGGCTTTTTTCCATGATGAAAGCCATCATGCGTACCTGGTAACCCATTTCAAGAAGTGATGCTAGGGTCAAACGGAATGTCTGGCCTTGATTGAATGAAACAAAATTCCTCACATTCTCCAAAAGGAAATATTTTGGTCTATAGTAGTCCGCAAATGATAGAAATGCAAGAATCATTTCACATTGAACTTTACTCCAAGTGCTATGATTAAATCTGTTCATTCCAGAAAAGCCCTAAAAAAAACAAAGGAAATTTTCAGGCAATTTAATTATCAACTATGAAGTCACATCGGCCAAAAGGCTGATATACCTGACAAGGTGGCCCCCCATTGATAAAATCCACTTGTCCCGGAACTGGCAAACTTTCCAGCTCATCTTCACTAAGAGATGCAGCTAAGTCATTAGCCTCTGAAGTAGATATGCAGTCATCTCCATCACCACATTTCTGCATTATTGCCCTGCATTACGCAAGAATATGTATATTGTCAGTGTGGGTGTGGGTGGGGGTGGGGGGAGAGAGAGAGAGAGAGAGAGAGAGAGAGAGAGAGAGAGACCTTAGTATGACATTGCAGTTGTTGATGAAGACCAGAGACTCTGGATGATTGAGCTTAAAAGCATTTCCAGCAGCTTCTTCATACTCAATCGCCCACTTTGTGGATGTGACACCTAAAACGTAAGCAACATCATAGACATAAATGTCTCGATGCAATGAAAACATCAGAAGGAAAAATGTTATGATTAAATAAAACAGACTACCTGATTGTTGAAGTCCCTCAGACAAGCCACCACAACCTGCAAAAATATCAAGAGTCGCTAGAGAATCCAATTTTTGCTTTTCAGCTCCTTGGTCATTTTCACTTTCTTTGCACTTCCCCTTTTTCTTCCTGCAATCCTCATTCTGATCAAGCTTCATAGGACTATATCTCAACTTGATATTGGAGGGCATCTGCTCAGAAAGAAAATCAAAGCATGGTTGGTCTATAAACCCATGCAATCAGGATGACAAAAATAAATCATAAACTGTGGCAGATTGCACATGAAGATACATTACCTGCTTAAGAGATCCTTTCGAAGGATCGTAGAGGTGCTCGCAAAAGAAAACATGATCAAAGATGGCAGGGACCTCATCAGATGGAAGATCATGCTTCTTTCTAACTTCACATTTGCCTTCAATTGTGTCAATTGATATCCTGTGAATTTCCTCGCTATAATAGACCTGGGAAAGAGCCAAATGGGAGGATAGAAAAACAAGCCTTTTTTCTTTGGTTGAAATAAGTAAAAGCGCATTTCAACAAGGCACACTAAAGCAGTTCAGTTCCATCATGCAGCAGATTCTATACCATTCATGAAATTCTAAATACATACATCCATAAGTTTTTACCTCTCGAATATCTGATACGTATGCTTTCTCATATGATATGTCCTCCGGCCTAAAAAATCTCCTGACCTTTACTTGGGCATGATTTGGTTCAGTTTTTCTAGTTGAAGTATGACCCACTATCTCAAGCAGTTGGCACACAACATAAGCCTTCAATCCCACATTTCTCCCTCCTTTGTGGGTTTCACTTTCAACCTTTCTGGCAGTAAATTGATGCGGGTTTACATACACATAATCACAAATGAAATATTCAGTCCCAAGGTAGAAAAAACTGGTCCCAGACGCGCCTATTTCAAACTTCTCCTTGTCGGCATCAGATTCTCTTAATTTGCAGGAGCAACAAAAACCAGACCCAAGACCCAATTCATTAACAGGAAGACTGAAGAAAGCACCTTTCTCGGGCGAATACAAGCTTCTGCAGTAATACTCAATTGGTAGACCCTTTTTTTCTCTTTCCTCAGATCTTAATCTCTCTGTTTTATTGGCAATTGCATCATCTTTCCTGTACTGATGTCCCCAAGGCCTTTTTCTTATTTCCATGGTAACTTTTTGTTTGGCATCTTCCAGTTTGAAATCAGCACACTCATTCATCAAAAACACTTCTCTTTGGTTGGCAGCATTTCCCAAAACAGTTTGAGATCCTCTTACCATCATACGTCCATGGAACATTTTGCTTCCATCCATTTTTTCAAACATATATTCCACAAAATACATAATTTTATCCTCATCTGATTCATCCTCCTCCACAAGAACAGCACTCCCTACTGTGATCTCATCAGTATGAACAATGGCTGATTTGTATAGCAACCCAGCGGTATATGTTTTGCCAACAGATTCACCAATCCACCTAATATTCATGTTTGAACATGACTTGGTTCCTCTTGATGATGAGGTAGGCATGTGAGTTTTCTCAGGATAAACTCTTTGACCCTCTAATAGAGCATTGTCCTCTTCATTTTCATCTACTTCTACTTCTTCATCCTCCTTGAGATCCTCATTCGTATCAGGATTGACTCCATCAGCTGCCTCTGGTGAATAATTTGAATAGTATTCACCCCATATTCTGTTGACCAGCCTAGTAGTTGTCGCCTGCATAGCCTTCCTCTTGGACTCTATGGGTGCCAATGCAGCTCTTGGATTTGAATTAGACAAACATCGCTCAACCATCTTCTTCTTCTTGACCAGCCATTTTGTGTGGTGTCGCTCTTCCATTTTCTGAGCAAGACCAACAACAAAAGCACATTTCTTTATATTTTCATCTGGGAACTCAGAGAACTGCTGCAGAATGATCTGCCCGTGGACAACAATATATCTTTCCACCACATCTGCCTTTGAAGATATAAAAGCACAATTATCTTTATTAAATTCTGATACCCTCTTGATGACATCTGCAAAAGAAAGCCGTGCTACTCGGCTCTGTTCTTTCAGTAGAGTAATTATACTGATAGCCACCCTAGCTGTTTTAAGAACAGGTTCATACCATGAGGCATATTGCTTTGATGGCTTTCCAAGTCTGTACCTGAAGAAATTAAATAAATAGAATTTAGATGTAGAGCAACAATTTCCTGTAGGTGGACTGAGAAATCAAAAAAGACTCCAAATATTAAAATTGCATTTGACATTTATCATCAGCTCCAATGCAAGTAAACGAATAAGCATGAACGGAAACCAAATGATGACTAAAAGAAGATAAATTAAAGGCATACCAGGACATATCAGTTCGAATTGATATGAAGACCATTGAGAACCCAAATTCTATCTTCCACTCTTTTATTGCAGTCAGAAAAACAGGCATCCCATCAACTTCAGATGTGCCAGAACCACTTGAACACAATTGACTAGGATCAGTGTCTAAAACATACCCCGAATTATCATCCTCCGTCACCACCCCAGAACCATATATAGTCACATCGATTTCAGAACACGGCCTCATTGGAAGTAGCTCCAGTGATATCAGTCTTGAATCTGAGTTGTATAAAGCCCAATTGTGTAGCTTTCGTACTGGTAAATTTTCAATTTCAGTAGTCCCACTATCAAATACAATATATTCATCTGCCTCATCATTGCAGGTACTGTAATATGCAGGCAGAGGATAGTCATTTGCAATCTCATCCTCATTGATCTTGATATAATATTTGCTAGACAATGAGGATGGAACTCTACTCTTCTTAGTTGTCAATGCGAGCCAGCGTTCTCCATCATCGTAAATTCTGGCTAACCTGTGATCCCCATCCTCTGGAGGATTAGAAGAACCAGATCGATGGTTCGAATTATCATCTTTAGGGCCTATTCTTAAACTTCCACCAGATAGCCCAGCCTTTACTGGTGGCAAATTTTCTTCCAGGGAAGCTACATCTCTTAGGGCAATAAGAACAGGCAGATCAAGAAAAGACTGGTCACTGTTCTTTGATGTCTCATCCAAACCTACAAGTTCTTTGTAGATGAACTCACCCTGAGAAACAATAAAATCCCGAACACAAGCTGCACTGGGAAAGCACTTCATACCATTCATTGCCCGCACAACCCCAGCAAGTAACTCTTCAAGACCCAAATCCGGATTTCCACCAGAAGATTTTGATAATTTTCTGTAAACTTGAATGCATGCACTTGCTTTGGCATAGAACTGATCGTAGTACTTCTTGTAGACACCAGAAGGCTTACAACAATCATAATCAGCAACCTCAGTGGACACCCATATGGTTGGAAATCCATCTTCATAACCTGAAATTGCCCATTCCTCTATACGTCCAAAACCTTCACACCTAATTCCTACAGATTTTTCTTTACCATCACCCGCCTCGATAGGTAAGATAAGCCCAGAAATGTAAACATCATCGAGTTCCACCATTTCCAATGGCTGTGGTTCTCCAGCCACATTATGGAAAACGTAGTCCACGAGCCTTCTGCAAGGACGACCATCATCTTGCCCAGCCGTCAACTTAACAGCTACAACCTCTTCTCCAACACATTGGTCCAATTTCATTTCAATGACATCTGACTTGCTGGATATGTGCAGAGGCTTCTCTTTAAACTCTGAGCAAGCAGCAGCTCGCTTCGGCATCTTTCTCAAAGGAAGCTCCCCTACACTCTGTGAGCTAGATCTCTTTTTATCTTTTCTTTCATGTTTAGACACTTTCTTCTTGGATTCAAGGAGAGGTTGATGATTTTCTTTGACACCTATTGTACATAGGGTAAAAAGTAAAAAAAAGTAGAACAGGTCTCAAAAATAAAACAACACCAGATAGAAATTTGAGCAAAGCGGATTTAGACAGCTCAAATTACATCCACATGACCTCAGTTGTCATCTACAAATTGTAATTGACCAGACAGAAATTAATATTCCTAGTACTGCACGTCAAAAGCATAACACTTAGAAAACCAATCAAGAATACAAACGCTGTTCTCATTTCAGGGATTGGAACTATCAATGAAGTCAGGAATTCATGCAATGCAGCTGTTTCACAAATGACATTCAAAATGTTTCCACCAGGATTAAAATTAAAAGAATCAATCCACAAGAAGCAATCTTTAATGCTCCAGACCATAAAATACGGTTGGCTCTGCAAACACAGCCATAATTTTACATTACTGGAAGATATAAATTTTATTGAAACCTAGCTATTAACAGACAAGAAACATTATAATTCAGACAATCTAATTACATTACTTCAAATTTTCATTGATTTGTTTTTCTCTTTTATTATCAGATTATGACAAAAAAAAGAAGGAACAACTCTACTTTCTATATCTTTAAGCAGCAGTTTCAGAGCAAAATGAATGAGATTAAAACATGGCTCCTTAGGCATCACCAGCTTTGAACTGATAACAAGATATTTGCCTAAAAACACTATAAATTGCTACAAAGAGTTAAGTGATTAAGCAGCCTAAAATACCGTAGTTTAAAGAAGCGAGCTTAAGTTATGATATATATATATATATGTATAAATATATATACATATACATATATATTTCAAGAAATTGAAGCATAAATGTTTATCTAAAAGAAAATAGCAACATAAATGTCCCTAATTATTTAGATCTTTTTCATTTGAGTTTTTCTTAGGAGCCCTTAATAGAAGGCAATAAAAGCTCTCCTTACATAGATTTAATGTACCCTCTTCCCAACTCATGGAAGCGGCTGTCACATAGGACTGCTAGACTTAAAACCTCTTCTTACATTTGTCAATAGATCACAGGGTGACAATATAGGAACTAACAGAACGACAAAGACAATCACAAGCATCACTGAGAAGCCAACAAAAATTTTCTTCAGCAAACGGAACGTTTTCTTCTGGCTCTTCAAGAAAGAAACAGAACACGAAAATCAGTAGCAAACAAAAATGAGCTAAAGTTACTATAAAGAGTCCTTTACCACATCTTGGAGCCCCTTATACCCATTCCATAGAGAAACAACTTCAAATATACTACTTTTTAACAAATCTGATACAAGAGTGAGTTTTGACTTTGTTAATTCATTCATGGAAAATGCCCCAAAACAAAAGACAACCCTCAAAAAATGGGGCAAATATTTGTCACTTTCAGGTCTAAACCCATCCATAAATTACCCAGACCAAAAACGTCAATTTTGATATCCCGGAACAAATTGCTCATTGAAGGGAGTAAACCCCCAAAAAATGAAAAGCAATGTGATAACAAATAAAAAGTAACTGTCCAACCAGTAACTCTGTTACCAAAGGAAGAAATACCATTTCAAACTTCTGGATTTATCACAACAGGTGTGAATAAACGCACCAACTTATAAACGCCAACACCAAATACCCAAATAACAGACATTTGTACATCTTCAACTATATACTCAACTTTCACACAAAAACGTTCGACAACCCGTTGCACAGAAAGTTTTAAAATTTGAAAGCAAACTAAAACATCATGAAATCGGTCACATGCACCCATCAAAAGGATTCGCCAGTATCTTTAAAGCTCAATCTTTTACCGAATTTTTGATAAATCCGGAAACCAGAACCATTGATTCTACACAACTCTTGAAACTCGAAGATACAAAATCCCAATTCCCATAACCAGCATCGACTTCAAGAATACGAACCATAAGGAGCTCTTTCACCACTTTTTTACCAACATTAACAAAACAACGAATTGCAATATGAACTTCAATGCACCCAAAAGCAAAAACCCATACACCAAAAAAAAAAAAGAAACAAATAAATCTACCAAAGAACAAAACAGCAACAGAATAATAAATTAAAAAGGATCAAAGAAAAACAACCACCACCGAAAAAATGAAATGCCACCAGAACAGATACTTCACCATTATCATCGACGGCAGGTCGTTTCAGGCGAGTTGCGGCGCCCATTTTTCACTTCAAAAAGAAGGGAAAATCAAACCCTTTTCGGAAAACTTCTTCTTCGCTGTCTCCAACTTTAGAAACCGATTAAAATGTTCTGGAATGCGATTTTGAAGTATTTTAATCAATCGCTATAAGAGCACTGGGAGTATTTTATTGGTGGGCTTTTGCTGTTCTTGTTTACCGAGGAGTTCCGTGAGTGCGTATACTGTTCACTGAATGGAAGTTTAAAGTAATCGGAAAAGGTTTAAATAATAAAAATCCAAATCATTAAAATGAGAAATAATTCGAGAAAAATGGAAAAGGCGGGATCTAGCGGGAAATTTTGGATGCTTCACTTTTCACGTTTTCTTTTGATTTTTCGCAAAATTTTGTTCGAGTTTTCCCGCCTCAAAAGCCCCCGCCTAAGGAAATGCCAAATTGCCAAATTGCCAAATGAAAGTATTTCGAATTTCAAAATCACCATTATTGATTTATATATTTTCCTTTTAAGATGACATAACAATTAGTTAATACTACTACATATCAATTCATCTTTACTAGTAGATGCCCGCGCATCTAGCGGATGCGACAAACAGAATATATATATATATCCTACTATATTAGAAACAAAAACATCCCTTTCAAACACTTCATATGATTGTCACGTGGCATATAAAAAGTACTAAATTGCCCTTTTGTCTAACCATAACAAAATTACAATCTCCCTTTGCACTTTATGTGACATGTTTTTTTTTTCTTTATGTTTCATTCAACTAGAGTGGTTTTTTAAATTGAATTGATCAATTAGGTTTTTTGTTACAAAGTGTCAATTTTGTTTTAAGCGTATACCCTTCGGATGAAGCTTATTACAAATCTATTAAAAATCTCCAAAACTAAGTATTGATTTGGCACGACCAATGGAGAACATCAATAAATCATCTTACTAATATTTAAATTTATTAGGATGCTTTTATATTTTATCTAACATTTACTTCAACACATATATTCGATTAAGGCTATTTATATTTAATAAGTAACACTTATAAAACATTTCTAAAACATACATGGCGAAATACAATTTATTTTTATTTTTTTTTGTGAAATACAAATATTTCTATGATCACACTTATAAAACATTTTTAAATCCTTCAAATATTTCTAAAATATATCGCTCCAAATACAAAATTTTATTTTTTTCAAATATAAACATTTCTAAGATCTACAGATAGACTGAGCCAGGGTCGCGCATTGCGCGACCAGACATCACTAGTATATATATATATAGATGAGTATATAACTTTAAATTCAATATAATCCACAATATTTTCTTTTTTAAAAAATCAAATAAAAACGAAGGCATGATTTTTTTTCGGTTGTGTGATCCTTCAACCAATGCACATCAAATTCTTATATGATCAATTCCTTTTTTACAATTGTCATTACTCATCTCCAAAATAAATGAAAAGAATTTGACCTTGAATAAACATGGCATTTCACAAAATTAGTTATTATTCATGAAAAAAAATAAGTAATATAAAGAAAAGATCTTATACTATACTCCTTAGATTGCGAAAAAAAAGTCCACATTGACTTTTTAAACTTGTACTAAAAGTAGTACAAATTTTAAAGGTTAAAATGGATTATTTTTTTGGGACAAAGAGAGCACAAAATAATGGATAGTTTACCTCATTAGAAGGGAATTGTCGGTGTGAGCATGCAGCAAAAGTTTACATGTAGGAAAAATGTACATGAAATTTTAACAATAATGTGGTTTAATCTTAACTATCCCCTAACCCTTAAATGGATAAACTCGGAAAGATAAGATTTAACTATAGACATTTATAATGCATTTGACAAACAATATTTAATTATTTTAAAAAAAATAGGATAAGATTACTGTAAGATTACAACTATAAATTTAAATATCTATATATATATATATATATATATATTCAAAAACTATCTATAAATATAGATAAGATTACCAATATAAAGATTGTAAATAGGTAAAACTGAGTTGTCACTTAATCAGATTTACAATTTCTAATGGATCTTTATTTTTTCAATTTTATAATATATTTTGTTTTAAAATATCAAAAGTTGTAAATAATATATATCTAAATTTAATGAATTCGTATAAGCTTATTCTTAACAAATTATATTGTCGTTTTGTTTTAAAAATATATTCAACTACTAACATATTATCTTAACAATCTATATGTAAATCTTTTTAAAGAAAAAAACAAATAAGATTATTTTCACCAAACTATATTCACATATCTTTTTAAAGAAATATGGTTTCATGTTTTTATTTTTGTTAAAAAATTAAATTGTAAATACTATCTTAACAAATTACATTTAACTTTAAAAAAAATTGAATAAGATTATGTTTGGTAAACATATTATCATTTAGTTTTAAGAAATATATATAACAGTTAAAAAGTTATATTAACAAACTAGATCTAAATTTTAAAAATAATGGATAAGATTTTTTTAACAAAATATATTCATGTATTGATAGCAATCTCGTAGATAAAACAAATTTCGTTAATGCAACCATCAAACACTAAAGTACGAAGATAATTTGTCTTTCCCGTGAAACTCAAAAGAGTGCGGAAAATTCACAGTAAGACGATCGTTTATCTAAGGAATTCTATCTCTTAACTCAAAAAGCAAAGAACACATTATCTATGAAAGATTCGAATTAAACAACAACCCACACTAAGAATAGTAAGGACACCATTCAATATACTCGATCAGTCATCATTCAAGAGACTCAAGAAAGGTAGGAGCAAACAATGCTCAACTATGAAGGAATACTATTGATTAGTAATCTCCATAACCAACAAAGATATGCAACACATACACTATCTCAAAATGCTTATGCCAAAGCACAACTCATCCAACAAAAGTAGGACAAACCCCACAAAGGAACTCATGGACACACTCATCATGAACTCGAAAACCATAGCCAAACGAAAGGCTCAACTCTCAAACTACTAGAAGTAGTATGAAAATAAGAAGTTTAGTTTTAAAACAATTCTATCAAGAAGCATACTTGAAAAAGAACGGTTTCTGCAAGATCAAAAGATCCAAGACAAGATGAATACCCTCTTGGTTAAATCATACTTGACACGAAAAATGGACACATCATTTAACAAAAATTCCTCATAGGAAAAACTTTCATTAGAAAGACAACAAAAATGACCACTCAAGGGTGCTTTAATTTTCGGCCATCCCCCCCTATTTATAGGCTAGCAATTTCGGCCAAAGCACAAAAAAAAAAGAAGACCAACTAGGACTCTCTAATCTTATCTCACGCAGGAGTAGAAGTAGAAGAGTATTTGATCTCTTTGACTCTATCTAAAATCTAGGAAACCTTATCTAAATGACTCAAATAGGATAATACTTAGAAGGAATCTAAGACTCCTAATGAAAACACTCTAGTTTAATTTAGTCCACATGACTTATTTAACTAAATAAAATTCGAAAATAACTCCTAGACCAGATAATACTCTAATTCTCAAAATCAACCCCAAATATTGAAGTAAAATGTCTTGAACGCCCTTCCAAAAGTGAAATATTGCGCCCCTCAAGTTGTAGATAACTCCAATTTACTCCAAAACTTGTAGAATTCTCTTTATTGACTCCAAAAGATTGGAAAAATACTTGAAACAATTGAGATAGTTTGCAACCTATCCAATTAGGCCGTCCATTTAAGAATCTAAATGACTCTTCTCTCTAACTTGATCCATGATCTTCATGGAGAACCTAGAGTCAAACTCCCTTGATACTCTTGAGTACTTATTTCCATGAGTGAATCATCTCCTTCGGTTTGAACCCCAAAGTTAATGACATTCTCATCATCTTGATCATAGCTCTCTTGAACCAACTCCATATCACATAGGTAGTCAAGATCCATCCTTTCTTCCTTGATTGGTCCTCAAAGTAAACTTGGCATTCCAAAACTAGAATGAAGGACTAGCTCATTCCCTCACTAGGAGAATCACCATGGAAGGCTATATGAGTCTCATCATGTATCCTCAAAAAAATATATGGTTTAATCTGAACCCGTTAACAAACTATATATAATTTTTTTTTAAAAAAAGATAATATTACTATTAGATTACCACAAAAAAATAGTTTTCTATAACAGACTCATCCCATCATGTTAAAGAAATGTTTATCATCATCCCATCCATCCGTTTATTTTAAAAAAAAAAATTGTCTAGCAAATCTATTCGGTTATTATAACTAAAAAAAAGGTGTAAAGATATTTCCCTTTTCAAAATTTAAAATTTGTTAAGATGTTGAATCAGTTAAAATAAGGCCAAAGAATTAAAGTAAAAATATTAAATTTGTTATGAAATTATATGTTGATTTGATTGAATATCCCATTAATGTGTATTATTCTATTCAAAATTAGAGAGACACGATTCTGTAATATTTAGCATTAATGATAGAGTTATTTGTTTCATATAGTTTGGTCCCCAACCTCTTGTATAAATAGGGAGTTCATTCATGCTTGAGAAATACATCTGAATATAAGTCTCTTATCTCTCTCTACTCTCTTATCTCTCTCTTGTTCTTATGTTTATATTCATATCGCTAGTTTAGTAATATTTTTATAATACGTTATCAGCACGAAGAGCTTTATAATACCACTACCTGAAGTTGGTGCGTATTAATTCTAAAAGCCTGAAGTTTTCAGTAAATATTTAGCTTTTGCGACTGAAATATTTCCGGAGCAATTTTTTCGGGTTGTTCCGATTACGGTTTACAGACTCCGAGGTATTTACATGATTCGAATTATTTGCATAGCTTTGTACTCATGAAGGAATTGGTTCTGTTTCGGCACATGTGTTAAGATACAAAAGGCAGTAGTGCACTTGTGTGTTGGTTTTCAATTTGTGCTCATCTTTTTGTCATATTAAATTATTAATGTCTCGGCTTGCAGGTTTTTTCTCCCTTCCGACTTGTTTTTGTGCCCATCTTTGTGGTTTTTTTTCCGGCTTGTTTTGTTTTATTATATTAATTAATACCTCTTCTTGGTTTTTTAAAAATGAAAAAATCTGGCATGATATCTTTCTTTTCTTAATGGCATAGTATAATTAATATTGGTGCATGCCCTTGAACATTGTAGTCAGTTGTGACAGAATATGAGTTGATGGCCATATTTTTATTTTTTGCTCTTTGGTGGTGGACATATTTTTTTTTATTATTTTGTTCGATTCAAATAATAATAATACAAAAGAAAAATTATGTCGCTATTGTGAGTAAAGAGTGTATGGAATTAAGTTGGTAGAGGCTACTGATTCCTGTAGATGAACTTCTTGAGAATTAATGAGAATTAATTTATGCCCAATTTGAGCCCATGTGTGCCTATGTGTGTACGAAAAAAATATTTAAAACAATTTTGTTTTGTTTGTTATGACAACTAACGTGGGCACATACATGACTTCTTTTTGTTCTCGAAATATGTGCAAATAAACTTGTGGTTTTTACCAAAAAAATTTTAATTTGTTCAGTTCAATCCTTAAAATTTTATTTTTCTTTAATATGGTCCCTGACATTTGTCTTTAAATTTATTCTTGATTTATTTGCACTAAAAGTTTTAAATTTGTCTAGTTCAGCCCCTGAATTTTGAACTTTTCTAATATAGGTCCTAAATTTTGTATTTAAATTTATTTATGATTTTTCGCAGTTTCACTAGCAACACCCAGAAGGTGCAACTGATCCTGGGAATGTCTAGGGATAAATTTACAATGCAAAATATCACGAATGACAAAGAATTATGTCTGGCTGATAATGCAACCACTCATTTTATATTTAGAGACCGAAAATATTTTTGTTCTCTCATAATGAAAAATTCTCATGTTAGTACTAATAGCTGGTACTACAAAATTGATTGAAGGCTCCGGGAGAGCGAATGTAGTTATGCCAAGAGGTACAAAATTTTTCATTAATGATGCATTGTACGCTTCAAAGTCTCAAAGAAATCTATTGAGTTTTAAGGATATTTACAGAAATGGATATCATATTGAGACCTATAATAAAGGTAATCTTGAGTACTTGTGCATTACAAATAATGTTGCTGGAAACAAAGTGATACTGGAAAAACTACCTTCTAACTCCTCCGACATATATTACACGAATGTAACTATAATTGAAAGTTATGCAACTGTAAACCGGAAGATTACTAAATATGATGATTTTATTGTTTGGCATGACCGGTTAGGCCATCTCGGTTCTATCATGATGTGAAGAATTGTGGAGAATTCATATGGCCATTCTTTAAAAGGCCAAAAGATCGTTCAAACAAATGAATTCTCATGTGCAACATGTTCTCAAGGAAAATTAATTATAAGGCCATCACCAGTGAAGATTTAAAATGAATCCCCTGAATTTTTAGAACGCATAAATGGTGATATTTGTGGGCCAATTCACCCACCATGTGGACCATTTCGATCTTTTTTTTGTTTTAATTGATGCATCAACAAGATGGTCACATGTATGTTTATTATCAACTCGCAATTTGGCATTTGCGAAATTACTTGGGGAATTAATTCGATTATGGGCACATTTCCGGGAATTAATTCGATTATGGGCACATTTCCCGAATAACCCCATTAAGACAATATGTCTTGACAATGCTGGTGAATTTACATCCCAATCTTTTAATGATTATTGTATGTCTATTGGGATCAAAGTTTAACATCCTGTAGCTCATGTTCATACACAAAACGGTTTGGCAGAATCGTTTATCAAACGCATTCAATTGATCGCAAGGTCTATACTTATGAGAACTAAACCCCTAATACATGCTTGGGGTCATGCGGTCTTACATGCTGCTGCATTAATTCGCATAAGGCCAATGAATTATCATAATATTCTCCCCAACAATTGGTTTTTGGTCAGGAACCAAATATTTCCCATCTAAAAATTTTTGGGTGTGCGGTATATGTTCCAATTGCTCCACCATAACACCAAGATGGGGCCTCAAAGAAGGTTGGGTATACATGTTGGTTATCAATCTCGTTGATTATCAGATATCTTGAGCCCAAAACTAGAGATTTATTCACTGCTTGTTTTGCTGATTGTCACTTTGACGAGTCAGTCTTTCCAACATTAGGAGGAGAAACTAAACAGTTGGTTCAGAATATAAGTTGGAATGAATTATCATTATCTCATTTTGATCCTCGTACAAGGCAATCTAAACTTGAAGTTCAAAAGATAATTCATTTGCAACATCTAGCAAATCGTTTGCATGAGGGTTTTACTGACCTAAAACAGATAACTAAGTCCCATATACCAGCTGTTAATGCTCCAATTCGAATTGAAGTCCCTGAAGGACCTTCTACCACTAGTAATGAAATAAAGGCACAACAAAAACGTGGTAGACCTGTTGATTCCAAAGATAAAAATCCTCATAAACGTAAAGGAGCAATTAATCAAGATGGCAAAATCGAGGTAATTGGAATTTCTGAAGAATCTCCCAAATTGAAGGATCAGGAGATGATAGTTGATGAACTTCTAAAAGAAGTCCAGGTACCTGGAAGTATTGATAATCATGAGATCTCAATTAATTATGTTGTGACGGGAGAAAAATGGAACCGATCTACATTAGAAGTCGATGATAAATTTGCCTTTGCTGCAGCAATTAATATCATGAATGAAAATGAGGATGATGAACCAAAGTCTGTGGATGAGTGCAGACGTAGAAATGATTGGCCAAAATGGGAAGACGCAATTCAAGCAGAACTGAATTCACTGGCAAAACGGAAAGTTTTTGGCCCGGTTATGCGCACACCAGAAGATGTGCAACCGGTGGGATTTAAATGATATTTGTGCGGAAAAGAAATGAAAAGGGTGAGATTGAGTGATATAAAGCCCGTCTTGTCACACAAGGATTTTCTCAAAGGTCGGGTATTGATTATGAGGAGACATATTCTCTGGTGGTGGATGCAACAACTTTTCGTTATTCACTACATCTGGCAACAAGTGAGAAATTAGAAATGCGTCTTATGGATGTTGTGACTGCCTATTTATATGGCTCACATGATAATGAGATTTACATGAAAACCCCTGAAGGATTTTAGATGCATAATGGATTGAATCTTGGTTCTCGAGAACTTTACTCTATCAAATTGTGTAAATCTTTGTATGGCTTAAAGCAAGCCGGGCGAATGTGGTACAACCGCCTTGGTGAATATTTGATCAAGGAAGGTTACATGAATGATCCTATATGTCCATGTGTTTTCATTAAGAAAAGAGGATCAACTTTTGTAATTATTGCAGTCTATGTAGATGATTTGAATATTATTGGGACTCCTGAAGAGCTTGATAAAGTTGCAAATTACTTACAACAAGAATTTGAGATGAAAGAGCTTGGAAGGACAAAATTTTGTCTTGGTTTGCAAATTGAGCATTTGGACAATGACATCTTTTTGCATCAATCAACTTATACTGCTAAAGTACTTCAACGTTTCTATATGGACAAAGTACATCCTTTAAGCACACTAATGGTGGTGAGAACTCTTGATAAGGACAAAGATCCTTTTAGGCCTTGTGAAAAGGATGAAGAACTACTTGGTCCAAAAATACCATATCTTAGTGCTATTGGGGCATTAATGTATCTTGCTAGCCATACAAGATCTGATATATCTTTTGTTGTGAATTTATTGGCTAGATATAGTTCTTCACCTACTCGAAGACATTGGAATGGTGTTAAGCATATATTCCGCTACCTTCAAGGTTCGCTGGATTTGGGCCTTTATTACTCTAGAACATCAAAATCTGATTAGCAGGTTATGCAGATGTTGGGTATTTATCCGATCCTCATAATGGTCGATCCCAAACGGGTTATGTTTTTACATGTGGAGGAACAACTATTTCCCGACGGTCTATGAATCAGACTCTAGTTGCAACTTCTACCAACCATGCTGAACTCTTGGCAATTCATGAAGCAAGTCGAAAGTATGTTTGGTTAAGATCTATTACTCACCACATCCGAGGATCGTGCGGCCTAAAATTGGATAAGAAGATTCCTACTATTTTGTTTGAAAATAACACTGCATGCATTGATCAGTTGAAGGAAGGATATATCAAAGGTGATAGAACGAAGCATATTTCACCAAAATTTTTCTTTACTCATGATCTCCAGAAGAAAGGTGAAATTAATATTCAACAAATTCGTTCAAGTGATAATTTGGCGGATTTATTCACAAAGTCATTACCCACATGAGTTTTTGAGAAATTGGTGCACAACATTGGAATGCGACGGTTGAAAGATATCAAGTGATGTACTCAACAGGGGGAGTAATATGCATTGTCCTCTTTTTTCCTTGACCAAGTTTTTATCCCAATGGGTTTTTCTTGGCAAGGTTGTTAACGAGGAAGTGTCATATACGGACATGTACTCTTTTTCCTTCACTAGGATTTTATCCCAACGGGTTTTTCCTAGTAAGGTTTTAACGAGGCATTGTTCCGCAAAGATGGACATTTAAAGGGGGAGTGTTATGAAATTATGTGTTGATTTGATCGAATGTCCCATTAATATGTATTATTCTATTCACAATTAGAGAGATGCGATTCTGTAATATTTAGCATTAATGATAGAGTTATTTGGTTCACATAGTTTGGTCCCCAACCTCTTTTATAAATAGGTAGTTCATTCATGCTTGAGAAATACATCTGAATATAGGTCTCTTATCTCTCTCTACTCTCTTATCGCTCTCTTGTTCTTATGCTTATATTCATATCTCTAGTTTAGTAATATTTTTATAATAAAATTAAAAATTATCAATTTTATCATTTTGGACTTATAAAAAGATTAAATTAAAAAGTTACGTAAAAAAACTTGCATCATCTAATTGATAAGCATTTGCCAATTGAATTTTATCAACTCACAATCTGTGCCAAACATGTAGAAAGTACTTCACAAAATGATAACTAAATTACGCATAAGTTAGAACTGGGTAAAACAGACACGTACAAATAAAGTGGGGTGAAGTAAATTTTCTTAACATTTTAAACTTAATTAAATCAATTTACATCATGTAATTTAATTTTTTATGTTCTACATATTAGAATTAATTCATCGTGTAAACAATTTGTGATCTATGCTAACAACTCTTCAATTTCAATTGATCAACACGAAATGAAGAAAACTTAAACAGATCAGAGTCAAAATAGAAATATTAATATAGTATAAGAAATATTAATTGCTCAAATTAAGACATACATTTGCCTGTTTTGCTAGTATGATTATGTTCTTTTTTAATTTAAAATTTTTGGAATACAAGAGTATTGATATTTATGTATATTATATTATTTTTAACCAAAACGACGTCTTATTTTGGAGAGAAAACATTGCACGAGAGCACGACACTTCATTTATCAAAGTCGAAAATCAAAACGACGTCTTTGCTAATTATTTTATTAATACTAGTACGTGCGGGTGGTATTAGTTCTTAAATAAAAATTAAATGAAAGTTTATGCACAATTTAATTACTAAATTCAAAGCCCTTCATTTATCAAAGTAGAAAATCGCTAATACTTGATGACATTTTTTTTTTGTTGCTACCTTTTAGAAATCCATGAGTCAGAATGTATACCCCAAGTGAAAAATTTGGAGATGTATTTTTGTCGCATTAATGGTCTTGTTATAGTTTTCATTCTAAAAAATAATCATATTTGAGGTGGATTATCTACAATTAATAATTACCAAAGATGTTTTTCAAATAATGTATTAACTTCAAGTTTTATATTTATAATACTCTATTCGTCTCGAATTATTGTCCGGTTTGAATTTTTATTTTTAGTTCAAATTACATTAAAAGTGAAATCTCAAAATAGACAATAATTTTGGAATAGAAGGAGTAATGTAATATATGAAATAATATGAGATTTGGTTGCCAATGAAATATTATGTTACATTTTAAGTCAATTAATTAATAATCTTAAATATGGGGGTCATAACATAATTTTAGAAATTTCAAATTAAAAAACCTACCCATTTCCCCTCCCCAAGCCGCCACCCTCTTTTTTTCTTTTCTGTTTTTCCCCTTTCTTCACTATTCTTTCTTCTCTCCTTCTATTTCCCAAATGGTTTATTCTTCTGAGATGCAGCAATCAATGGAGCAGTCTCTTGAAACTCAATCCATCCAAATGGCGATAGTAAAATCGAAGATCGGCGGTCATTGCTGATATTAAAATCGAATATAGCGGCAGCGGCAGTGAGATCGGCGGCCACAGATATTAAAGCAGTTTCTCGACGGAAAGGGAACAACGGGACTGTGGCAACAACAACCGTCGAATTTGCGTCGATCTCATCTTCATCAATCTAACGGAGTTTATTCGAAAATAAAATTCGATGAAACTGGATAGCATTAGCTGGTAAAGACGGATTGGCAGCATGTAAAATTTGTTGTGGCATTGGTTGTTGGAAATAGAAGCTGCTGGATTGAAACCGGACGGGCATCATTTGCTTTTCTTTTTATCCCGATAATAGTGAAATTATAAGCTAAAATAATATGTCATAAAAAATAACATTTTTATTACAGTAAATAATAAATAAATAATAAATGTAATATTAAATATTTACCGTAAAAATTTACCACGAAACCTATTAATATCCTAATTGAGCGACACGTACCCCAGAAAAAAATTATAGAAGATAAGATTTATGCATTGGTATAGATTTAGTTAATCAATTAATGTCCTCACAAATACTTCAATAATCATTTTTAATCATTTAAGAAAACTAATTTGAGCTGTGTTACCTTTCTTGTTTGCAGACTTAGCATTGTTCAAGATCACAAGGGAAGAGTTCTCGGAATCTCCTATGGACATAATTGTTTTGACCAGTCTCTTGTTTATGTACAATTATGGGTGTTCAAAAAACTTACACCGATTAACCGAACCAAAAAATTGATGTAAAACCAAACCAAGCAACCAAACAATCGGTTAATAGGTCCCGATAAAAAAGATTTTTACCAATTAATTAGTTCAGTTTGCAGTTTTGTTTATACCTTTCTCCGTTAAACTGAATAACCGATCATAACAATTAAAATTTATAAACCTAGATAAACTTTCTATATTTCATATTTTCATATTTTCATATCATTAATCTTTTTTATTTTGTCAAATTATTTTACTAATTTTTTTTCTATAATAACTTGCTTTTTGGTTATATAGACTATTATAAAAAAGAAAGGGTTTGATTGTTTTTATTGTACATTGAGAGCTTCAAGAATATTTTTATTATCGAATGGACTTAATAATGTGATATCAACTATATAAATTAGAAGAACAAAATTAAAAATTCGGGTAAACATCAATTACATTTTGTTGGAAAAATATGACAAATAGTTTTGGTGAAACCGGTAGAAACTGGTAATTAAATTGAAAATCGATAAACCGAAATTGTAAACTAATTACTTAATTGGTTGGGTAATCAGTTTTATCCAAAATTGATAAAATCGAAATCAACTAAAACCGGTTAACCGAGAAACTGGTTAACCATCTGTTGGTTGAACACTCCTATGTACAATATAGTTGATGCCAGAAATTACTACTTTATACTAGGCTTTTCTCGTCGCGCGTTGCGCGACCAGTGCATATATTAATTTAATTACAAGTTTTCTTTAAGATAATTTGTAATATACTATATTTGTTCTAAATGATTTGTTATATAATTAGCATTTTGAGTAACTTGTCAAGCAAATCACCCAGCGGTTGAAAAAGTTTTGTAAGTGCTCAGAAATTTGTTATTTTGAACATTTTTCTTATTCATAGACCCTTCAAGAAATTAGGTTGATCAATTTGATATTAGGGCCTTGAATTTTAATGATAATGCAAGTACTATTGATTGTAAATCAAAAGTGAGAATGGACACTATTAATGAACACTATACTACAAGATGACTACAAGAAAGGTGAGATTCAAACCAAAATCTTGTATTTCATGACAAGAAAGCAGTTCAAAATTGATACTGTTGCTAGGATCCCTTTCCTCTATATTTAGATTTCAACACACCAAGGGTAAAGGTTTTTCCTAATGATGACAACTCGAGATAGTCCAAAGGCCAGCATAATACTCTGTCTTGCTGCATATTTTGCCTGCTTTGTTGAACAGACATTTCAGGCTTCCTTGAGTTTTGAACTTCTATCATCAAATCCTCAAAATACTCTCCAGACGACCATCATAAACAGCCGAATGTCCTAAAACCAAAGAGAGGGAAGAAGAAATAAGAGAGAGGGAAATAAGCCACAAATAAAATCAAAAGAACACTTGGCACTACAAATCTCCAGCTGTGGAAATTATATACCTGAAGAAGCTGTTGCTCTATCTGTTGTCTTCACCCTTCTATACATCTGAAACACACGGCAAATGATGAGCATGTAAGTAACAATCTTGATTCAATTGAGAGAAATGAAAGATAATCTCATTGTAGAAAACCAAACTTTCTCCACAGAATTATTGAAAAGTATCCAATGCAAGTAAGTACATGTCCTATAATTAAATACAACTCAGCTAGACGGACTAATAAAATACATGGTACAATGCTACACGCATCATGTCATTGATGAAAGAGACTTATTAATTACAACAATCAGATCTCCTCTGGAAGCTACAATGTCAAATGATAGGGATAAAATTAGAATGGGTAGCCTTGGAGGTACAAGAATTAACATATTTTAATTGGTTCTTTCTAATGAAGACTGACCTGATGCATTGCTTTCGAAACTTCCGTCTCCATCAATAACATCCTGCATGTACTGATAAAGAGGCTATGATCACAGAGCTCCATCTTCTAGATACAATTTACAATACTCAAACCAAGAAGAGTAGTAGCCAATAATGTTTTTATGAGATCTTGCAAATGGAGAGAAAAAGTCCACTTTGATCTAAGATGTTCATAGAAATTTTTTTTAAAAAAGAAGTAAAAGTAGTTCATGACCTTAAGCCGTTAATGCATGAACCTCCAAATAGAAATTTTTTTAATGCATCCAAAGCAACAAAAAAGTAACGTTGTAGGATTGTGTAATATTGTGTAAATTACCTCCATAGATTAAAAACTTGATTGCCAGCCCTGTAGATACTCTGACCGTCGAGAAGCATATTTTCACCCATGTATTGACTACAGCGGAATAAATATTTTCATTCTTTGAAACAACAGATGACGAAGTCACCTCAAATTGCCCTATATCTATTTTCCGATTTGCCGAAGGATAGCTTCTACAAGTCCAGGCTCGCCAGGATTCTTAATCTACCTAGTTCACAAAACCCAAATCAAAACTAATAAATAAATGAACTTGATCTTCACGCTCTAGTCTGTAAAGTTGTATAATGAGAAAAGGTTAGTCACATGAATCTCATAGACTTTAAGACCAGCTCTTAAACCGCGACCCTGTTGTCTACAATTTCCAGCTACTAGTACTATTGAAGCTAAATTTGAAGTGGCAGCGTGGGGGAGGGGGAGGGGTGAATGAACAACCTGACTGGAAAAACAACCCGACAACGATTAGGGGGTTTTAAACACCCCCGTGACCGAAACAACGTCAATTTGGTAGTCTGGGATTTTTTAAAAATAAAAAAACCCCAATCAACCACGCAGAGTATAATCCACTCTCATTATTGGTGCAAACTAATTTACAAATAACTATCAATTCATTACTCCAAGACCAACCTTTCCACTGGAAGAAGAGACATTTGAATGTTAGAAGTACCTTTCAAATTTGCAAAATAGTTTTGAGCAGCTCCCCGCCTATGTTTGTGGAACTCCTCTATCATACCCGTCAATTCTGCAAAAAATACCATAAATATTGCAGAAGATATTCAATTCATGTAGTATATATGGATAAATTTTCTTTGAATCAAAAGACTGAAAAAATCACATAGCCTTCACACATGTAGCGTATGAAAGTTACTTCCTTTTAATTCGATTTAATCATCCTAAATAGAAGAACATAACTCATTTGGGTTGTCCCTTTTACAAGTCAAATCCTACTCCCTCAACAATTTGAAAAGCTAGCTGCGTATCCTCAAGTTTCCATCCATATCTAGCACTTAAATTTCTTCCCCTTACTAATGATCACCAGATATCTCAAAATTAAACCATAGATAACTTAAAAAAATCATGGTTTTCCTATTCCATGGTGTTTCAATTCTAATATTTCATCGAGTTGTATTTGATGAAATATTAACAATCCAAACCTAAGCAAAACTACAAAGAACATGTATACCAAAATAGAAAGAGAAAGTAATGTAAAATTTTTAGTCTTGTTCTGGACCATGGTCCGTGATCGATAAAGATTGGAGCCCCAACCTCTTCATGTTGCGTTTCTTTATTTTTGTCTCCCACAGTCTCAAGCTCGACTCATATGGTTATAAAATTGAAGGCATAACAATAGTCAGAATTTCTCCAAACTTGATTCAAAAGTGGCACAAGAGGATACTATCCTAAACTCAAAAACATAATTCTAAACGTTTCAATAATTCTAAATTTATAAAATACTATGGAACTTCACTGAGAAACGGTAAAATTCACATATCTGAAATTTTTTCCACGGAGAACCGGCATAGCCAAATAGGAAGAAGACCCAGGCAGCAATAGAAAGTCTCAATCCAGAACAACAATTAAAGATAGAGTTTCAAGGAATCTGATATATCCATGACCTTCAATCCACATACGATGATTCATGTACCACCGGAGACTGATTCCAGGGAGCTTTTTTGACAACGAATCGAATCGAGTTGGGAGAGAACTCATGATATCATGCCGGGTTGTGGTTTTGGACTTCGCGTTGGAGGTTGTGTCCGGCGATCTCTCGTTCGGTAGCATGCGAGGCAGCAAATATTGATTTTCGAGTATTTATAGATTTATTCTTATCCCAATTAAATTATATGGGCCGATGGGTGCTTGGCGGTGAGTGGTGAATACCAGGGTTTCGTGTGGGGAGAAGTAGTATATAGTTGAGGGAAACACAATACGATGTCGTTCTGTAGACCAGAGTTTTGGAACTTAAACGGTGCCGTTTCCGGGGAAGGGATCCTTTTTTTTTTGGAAAAATCAGGAGGAGATCACCCCAAACTCCAATGGTGGTTCTGGAGATATAAATTGGCATTTTTGTCCTTAATAAGTCGCTGACGTCATATCAAACCCATCCGACGAACAAGATCGATTTGAAGGTGTCCCTCAATATTTCTTTGGTATTTAATTTCTTACATATGGTGCCTTTTATTTAAGTATGAGGATAATATAGTGGTTAAGTATTTGACAGTGTGTAGGATTCTTTTTTTTTTTC
Organism: Oldenlandia corymbosa var. corymbosa; assembly: GCA_949775105.1. Classification (NCBI taxonomy): domain Eukaryota; kingdom Viridiplantae; phylum Streptophyta; class Magnoliopsida; order Gentianales; family Rubiaceae; genus Oldenlandia; species Oldenlandia corymbosa. The sequence goes on from OX459123.1 coordinate 9,299,427, forward strand.
GGTGTGTAGGATTCATTTTTTTTTTCAGATGCAGGTGGTCGTGGAGTTATTAGTGAGATTAGTTATACACATGTCAATGATCACCTGTTGTTTCTGGAAACTTGCTCTCCATACTTTCCGCTCTGATGACTGCAAATAATATTGTTGTTTTAGTTCTAAACAAAAATCAATGTAGTACTTATTGTTTTGCATTTAGTATTTACCTTATTGCATGATCTCAGTATTTGAATTATAACGATTCAGATTGTAAATAAGAGCCTTTTAGTCAATTAGATATAGTTTTGTGCTAATTTTTTTCCTTTTGTATTGTTCCTTTTTATCATCCGACATAAGATAGAGTGCAGTTTCATAGTTTTTGAATATGATCTGATGATTTCTCATAGTTTTTAGACTAAACTTATGACATTAGTTTTTTTTTTTCTTTTGCAGTAAGTGGAGTTGTTGGCCTTGTAATTCCTTTTCTATAATCCTTTTTGATGTTACACTGCATCAGTGTGTTACTAAGAGCGCTTAAAATTTGTTCAACATGTAATTTCAAAATATTATAGAATGAGACATTAACATCTTCAACCTATTATCAGACCTTAATATTATCTTCAACAAAATTATCGATATTCATAAAATATATAACAATATCAACAACCATACATATGATCTATCTTGGGATTTTAAATCCCAGAATACGCTCTTTAAAGGTAGTTATCATTCATCAATATTGTTCCCAGTATATCAAGAAAAAAAGTAAAATTTATATCTCAACTTTTTTATCTAGAAAAAAAGATGACATTAATTCTCAAATATAAAACATTCCAACACTTAAAACCTTAAAAACAACATTAATCCAAAAAAACAAAACACAACAATAGCAACAACACAAGAATAGTTATTTCAAGACAAGTTAAACTAATTCAACAACAGAACAACATGATTTGAACGATATGAACCAACAGATATTGATTTCTACGAGTAAGCTCAACGATAGCATCATAACTTCGTTGCACCATAATTGAAGGAAGATGTCGACTGACAAAGGACTTATAGTGTTGGAGGACACTTCTTATTCCTAACATATTTTCTTGCCCACACATGTTTTCTATTGATGCTATACTTAGCCTTTCCACCTTCCACAACCGCATTGACGAATGCTGGTGCACGGGCGACAACCCTCGCAAATAACACCTGTTCATTCTCAGCCACTTGTTGCATATGAATATTTTCAATGAAATCCCCAAATTTCCTAATTACATGAAAATTCATTAGTTTAGAGATTCTTCCCATAATTCACCATTAAAATTTAGGCCTAAGTATACCATAAAATTAATACAGCTTACAGTAAATGCCTATGAAAAAAACATGTTTGTGTCATTTACTAATTACTATGTTGAGATTTTAATCTATACAACTTCTTGAACGTATCCTCAATTTGTGCATAGGGATCAACCAATTTTTAATAAATTTTATTCAACAAATAAGGTTTAATAAGAAGCAGTTTTCAAGTAAGATCAATGTTTCTATTGGTTTCTCATTGCCAAAACAAAAAATCTCTTAAATTTTGCTCCCATTGTCCCAAAATTATTGTCCATTTTAGATTTTCACTTGTAGTTCAATTTGTACTAAAAAATGAAAAGCAAAATTGGACAATAATTCAGGACTGAGGGAGTACATAAATTTAGTTGATATCTGAAGCTAGTGGTAGCATAAATCACCCAGAGTTTGTAACAGCAATTAAGGGAACAACTATATAAAATTCACAGAAAATTGAAAAAGGAACGAATATTAAGAGTATATTAATTTTAAGAATTTACGTACTTGGTGAAGAATTCCTGAACCTCATTTGCTGAAATTGGATAGCCTCTGGAGAAGGTCAAGAAGATTGTCCGTTCATCAGGGGAATCATCTTCGTCCTTAATAAGATTTAGGCTACTTTTGAAGATGTGACTAAAGTCATCAATATTGTCCAAATGCTTGATTTCTAATGGTTCTGTGGTAACGTAGTTGGGCTGGAACATATTTTCACCAGCACAAAAAAAAAAAAAAAAACATGTGGAGCTGCAGTGTTTGTGTTAACCATGAATGTTGATGCATCGATGCTACCTAATCCTGATGATTGAATTTGCATCGCCGACAGGGTAACATAATAAGGATACCAATATTCAAAAGCATGGTTTTCTTGAACTACCTTAGTTGGTTGCCCAATCAGAGGAGTGGGATTTGAGATAATCCCCAATTTGGCGTTTTTACTAAAAAAAGAAACATCGCCATTTTCACCAGTACCTCCCATTGAGGGAATCATTAATTGCATTATCGTTGCCTGATCCTGGACACTATCATGAATTTCTTTGCTAGTCGTTACTACAGTAGTCATCTTGAGTGGAGTAATATTTTTGGTTCCATCATAAGCAACTTCTATATCCTGTCCTTTACTCAGGATGTGTAATGGAGTCTGTGCAGTCCCTTTACCATGATTGTCATAATGGGATGTTACTTTCTTAGTGGTTGAAACGTTAGGTTGACCAATGGACAACCTCCCAGTGGTGGAGGATGTTTCACGGGCGTATTCCTTGAGGATGTCCTTAAAGGCTCTGACACACACTTCCTTTACCATCTTGACAACCCCTTTAATGACCTCAGCACAATTCTCGTAAAAGTACTTGAAAGTAACATTTCTTTGAACCAAAATCGGCATCAAAGCCAAATCAAAGCTATCGGAGAAGGGATATGTGTCACTTGCGACGCATCTCACGCACATAACCGCCTCATTTCACAAATCATTGACCAATTTCATCTGAAAATCCGACATCTTTCTTACTAGAGTCAAGTTATGTACACAACTTCTCGCTCTAGCCAAATCCAGAAACCCATGATTTGTATGGCTTCTTTCGGTTTGCGGCGGCAGTGGCTACCAATCAAACACCTAAACAATGTACGGTCGACGTGATGGAACATATAATACTCCATGTCTGAAAGAGTTACGGGAGAAGGAGGAGAAGAATTATTGCTAGATTGTGAAATTATGGCAAAAGCAGATGACTCCATTTTTCTTATCGCCCACTCCCAATTTATTCTAGTGTAGAATTAAATTTTTCTGATGAATTTGTACACTTGTTAACTCTTATCTGTTACATACTTATATAGAGATGACAAAATTGTTTAAATAGTAGTGGTTGGGAGAAGAGAAATGATGGTATTCTTGGTCCATTTGTCACCATTGCATTAAAATGGTGTGATAAGATGCATCATTTGAACACATTAACGATAATAAGTAATAATCAGATTTCTTATTTGAATGATTTCTTTTAAGCGTTGCACCGTTGTGATTTTCTATTTTTAATACATTACTTTTCTATAGTCAAATGTTTATGATGTATGTATATCTTTGTGGTACTAGTAATCTAGAAAAAGATTAAAAGTAAATCAGAATCATTTCATAAGTTTTTGAATGTCTCTCCTTTGTGTGATAATATATATTAAGTACCATAGTCATCAGATTATAATAATTGTTAGATTTTTTTCTTTTTCTTACATGTCATCAAATTTAGAAATGACAATATATTAAAGGGGGTGAAAGTTAGTGCATCAGATTTCTAGAATGGCTCATCGCTCCCTGTTGTTCTTCTAGATTGGATCCTACTCCTGTTAATAATTATTTTAAACTTTTTATGAAAATATAATTGGTTTAATCTTTTTTATTTTTTAGTTTTGTCAAATGATTAGCAATTTAGTCAAAGATTTTAAGGTCACCAAATGGATGAGAGTCATTATCTAATTAAATTATTTGAACTAGTTTTATGCCCGTGCTTTGCACGGAATTATAGACAAAATTGATTTAAAACTTAAATGTTATTAGTTTGCAACAAGTCGAACCTTGCAATACACAAGCGATTGCATTTTATAAAGTAAAGAAGCTGAAAATGAGAAAATATTGTTCTAACTAATGTAAAAAAAGTCGGAACGAAGAGGTCGAAATAGAATCATATCTAGTGTAACGCTTTCTTGTATACCACATTCTTGGTCCGGTTGCCAAAAACTCTTGTATTTATTGCATATGAGCACTTTCAAACCATTTTTGGACTTAACTCTAGAAAGTGTCACATAAAGTGGTTTGTGAGTAAAGATCGGACGTTGCAAGAAAATGCCAACTTGTGAAAGCGACTGACCCTGACTCTTATTTATTGGCATAGCAGAACATCACTACTAGAAAACCCCCTTATAATTACACTTAGATATGTCTTTATATAGTTAGTATTAATACACTTGACCTATTAAGACATTTTATGGATGTGTCATCTATTCCAATGTAGCAACAAGTATTGTGTGATAAAAGATATATTTTGAAGACACACAAAAGTGTATTAGTAAATACCTTCTAAAGTCACTTAAGAATGTGTTACTATGTATTGTTTAAGGACATTTTGGAATGTCAACTAAGGTTGCGTATTATTACACTCGTTTATAAATTTTTTTTTTTATTTTTTTTCAAAAAAAAGGGTTATTTGAATTGCTAATGTAAATGGAATTAGCTAGTTATTATTATTATTATTATTATTATTATTATTATTATTATTATTATTATTATTCATTTGTCCTTTTTCGAGCAATCACGATTTTTATTAGGGATGTTCACGGATTGGTTCAAACCGGTCAATCCGGCCAATCCGGACCACAATTTGGTTTATTGGGCGGTTTTTATGTTTTGTTAGAAACCGACGGATTTAACAAACCGTAATGAACGGTTTGGCTTACGGTTTAAGGCAAAATTAAACTATTAAAATCGGACCGGACCATAATAGTTTTATTTGTTTAAAATCTTTATATGAATTATTAATATATGTATATACGTACGGTCCTTTGTGACCTTTTTCTTGCATTCTTTTTGTTTATTTTTTCACCCCCAATTTGTCCAAAGCCCGGGTGCTTGACTTTAGGGTGTCTCAAACCCAAAGTTGTAGGAGAAAATAATTCTAGGGTTTTAGAAGTAGACATTTATTTACTTCTCGCGCTTTGAAAACGCGAAAACAAAAAATTAAATTAAAAATTCACGTTTGTGAAACACGAAATCTGTTAATGGAATTAAAAAAATTAAATTATTATTTACACAAATTGATCCGAGAAAAAAGAAAGAAAAAAAAGGAATTAAAAAAGGTAAACAAAAAATAGCGTTTTGAAAACGTGAATATTTTTTTTCGCGTTTCGAAAACGTGAAAATGCTTCAGCGTTTTAAAAATGCGAAAAGCTATATATTTAAAATTAATTTTTAAATTAATTTTATACAATATAGCGTTTTGAAAATAAACCGAATATTGTGTCATTTTAGCGTTTTGAAAACGCGAAAAAAATAGTCTTAGCGTTTTGAAAACGCGAAAGTTAGTTTTAGCGTTTTGAAAACACGAAAATATCCAGAAAATTTCCTCAACCACTCATTTGGCTCTACGTGTATTTTGCTGATAAGATTTGAAAGAATTCGCGTTTTGTACGCGCGAAATTTAAAGTACACATAACAAAATAACAGCATTTCTTCCCAAACCCACCTTATTTCGTTCTGTTGAGCTTCGAATTTGCGTTTCACTTCGGAGGACTTGGCTGAATCCGAGAAAGCTCTAATTTCCTTCAAATTGAGAAGTTTCTCCGAAGTTAAAGAAGATTGATTTGAGTATTGAAGTCAATTTAAAACTCAAAGTTTCAACATTCAGGTTTGTATTTTTCGTTATAGAAAACATGTAAGTTTTTTTATGCTTTATTGTGAGCATAGAATGATTTACGCATTATTATTAGTTCATAAATAATTGTGATTTACTTAATTAATGGTGGATTTTTAATTAGGCTGATAAAGTGAATTGAAAGAAATATTAGTTAATAGAATGTTAAATTAGATGAGCTTTGTAAATTATTGTATATCGATTTCTGTAAAATAAAATAAAATTATAAACATGATATTGAATTTTTGAATATTTTTAGCATAAGAATAAATTACGTAATTCGGGCACAAGGTTTAGATTTAATATTAATTTAAATTCTTTGATTCTAAAATTTGGGTGTGCTGTTATTAAATTAGATGATTCTTGAAATTTATTGTATATTGGTTTATGAAAAAGTTTATAATACCCAGATTGAGTTTTAAAATATTTTTAGCGTAGAAATTAATTTGTAAATTCAGGCGTATAGTTGTTCTTTTGAAATTATTAAATCTGTAAAATGGGGTAAATATTATTTCTGCAAAACTAAAATTTAAAATGTATTCTAGTGTTCTGATTTCGTAGGAATTGATTTTGCAGGCCGTAAATGTCTTTCACGGAGACAGTTCGTCTGAAAGTATACTGAAATACTACTTATACAACTGAACCTGATGGGACTATCACGATGCAGCGTGATGCGCCGGACGGTTATCTTATCATTGATCGTATGTTAGATTTCTCGGAACTTGTTGATAAGGTATGTGGTGTGATGGAAGTTGATAGAGAAGGGCTGTATATTGATTTTTCTTTGGTATAGACGGAGAGATCAGGGAAAAGGTCTCGTGTGCACATTAATGTTGATAATACTTTACGGTTCCTTTATCTTTGTGCTGATAAATGGCCGGAACTGTACCCTAAAAATGTTGAGAGAATAGGCCATGTTTATGCAGTACATCTGGCCAGGATATTGGTGCCAGCACTAGTGGTGGTAGAACAGTTGAAGACAATGAAGATGGAGATGAAGATGAAGATGAAGATGAAGATGTCGGGGGTGTCGAAAGCAGTGATGATGAGTACATCCCATCGGATGAGGACTCAAATGACGACACTGATCTTGAGTCATCTTCTTCAGTACTATATATTTTCGATGACATCAGCGGATGGGACAAGGCTTTAGAGGAAGTAGATTCTAATGGGATTAAAATGTGGGATGACAATCCGTTGACGGTTGACCTTGATGTACATTTTACCTACAAGCCTGAGGCACAGGCAGCAGTGGGAGAATGGAACTTGCTACATGGTCGGACTTTCCAGGTGAAAACGAGCTCTATACGAACATGGTATGTCGAATGCAAGACCTGTGGGCCCAAATATCCGAAAGAGCATCTTCACGGCTATGATTGCCTGTGGAAGGCGCGAGTTTCACTACAGAAGGCCACCGATACTTGGAAAATGGTGGTATGGTCCGATTCCCACAACTGTCTTGGGGCAAACAAGAGAAATGAGTCCCGAAACGTCACGTCTTCTATGATTGCTAGACTGGTTGCCCAAAATGTGCGAAAACATCCAGATTTTGCAGTTGCCCAAATTCAAATAGAAGTTTTGAAGAGGTACCAAGTCGAATGTAGCTACAAGAAGGCATTGCACGGTAGAAGAAAAGCACTTGAGGCTCTGTATGGTACATGGGAAAGTAATTTTCAACAACTGCCCAGCTTCCTTGATGCATTGTTCATGTCAAACCCGGACACCTGTGTGCAATTCAAGTTTAAGGAAAAATCAGGAAGCTCGCAAAAGTTTGTATGTAGGTATGTTTTCTGGGCATTTGGGCCATCTATACAATTATTTCATGCTTGCTGGCCAGTAATAACCATCGATGCCACCCACCTACGAGGATCCTACAAACGAAAACTAATTGTGGCATGCGTGAAGTGTGCAAATGGCACAATTGTTCCCATTGCATTTGCTCTTGTGGACGAAGAGACCATACACGGCTGGAAATGGTTCTTGAAGTATTTGAAAAAGTTTGTTCTATAGGATAGAAAGACCTGTATTATCTCTGATCGAAATCAGGGTATCCTTACTGCCATGGACATCATGTTGCAAAAATTTCGAGAGATGGGAGTCCACGGGTATTGTCTAGAGCATGTTAAAGCAAACTTGGTTGGGCATTTTCGAAAGGAGAAACTGGGAGGCAACTGTCAAATGATTGGTTCAGCGACGCAAAAGACAAGGTATTTGGCAGAGTGGAAAAAATTAGAAGAAAAAAATGACAAGGTAGCTCGTTGGCTTCAGAAGCTGGGTGTTGAGAAATGGACCTGTTTACACGATGGAGGGTATCGTTGGGGAGAAATGACCACTAACATTTCAGAGAGTTTCAATAATGTTCTGAAAGGTGCTAGATTTTTCCTGATCACAGCTTTGATCCTAGCATCCTTTCAGAAAAACAACAATCTGTTTCAGGCAAATATTGATATGATCCAGAAATGTCAGAATGTTCTACCTCCTAAGCCCATGAAACTGTATGAAGAGGCCAGGAAGAAATCATTGAGGCAACAGGTAAACAGGTTTAGCAAGAGAAACCAGAAGTACGAAGTGATTACAATAGCACCTGATAATCAACCATGGAAGGCTGAGGAGAAGTAAGTTGTGCTCTATGCAGATCGAGAGTGCACTTGCGGAAGGTGGCAGACTACCAGATTTCCTTGTTCCCATGCACTTCGAGTTGCCCGTGAGCTAGGTGACGACCCCTTCCCACTTTTTGATCCATGTTACACTACGCAGCAATGGTACCAGTAGTTTTCTGGAGAATTCAACCCAATCATGGAACCATGGCCAAAGGCAACGTGGCAGATCAGGCCAGATGACACTAAACTTGCCCACCATGCTGGCCGGAGTCGGAAGCGTGTGAATCGGAAAAAAGGTGTGATGGATTATACAAGCAAATCTGGCCAGTGAAGACTCCAAACTTGCAGTTTATGTAAACTACAGGGCCATAATGCCAGGGCTCGCCCATATGCGACAGTTTGCGCACGATGTGGAAGTTTAGATCATGATGTTGTGGAATGCCCATTTTCTCATCCACCTGCTGACAGGACCGCTATTGATAAACTTTACGATCCATATGGAATTCGTGGTGTGCCTAATATCAATTCTGATGATTCTGATGATGCGTAGTGATGATTTTCCTTAAGATGCGTAGTGATGATTCTGTTAGTGTTTGTATTTGTGTGTTGTTTTGAACATTCATGTAATAAATCTCAGAGGATGATTCTGTTTGCGTTTGTATTTGTGTTAGTGTGTTAGTTTGGATGTTTGTGTGATAAACTCTAATTTTGCGTTTATCAATAGAATCCTAAAACAGCAAAAACTGGAAATTTTGCGTTTTAGAATTCGTGTATATTGTATATCACTCCCAAGATTCAGCCACGTGTCCAAATTCTGGTGAGTCACACTATTCGCATTTCAAAAATGCGAAAGTTTGGCCGGTTTAAATATATTTCGCCGTTTCTAAAACGCGTAATGTTTCTACCTTATATAGTATTCGCATTTCTCAAACACGAATTTGTGTTTATGCAAGAGTCCAGGACTTGGACTCCAGTATAATTAACTTTAAACACCAACCATTTTCAATTTATATTAGTAATATTTTTTTTAAAAAAAATGTCGGTATTCGTCATTATGTATTAAAAATGTAGTACTAATTATTACTATATACATGTCGTATAAAGCACTAATTTTCTTAGGACGGAGTGAGCACTAATTATCTTAGGACTTTCCGATCCACATGGAATTCGTAGTGATGATTCGGTTAGTGTTTGTATTTGGGTGTTGTTTTGAACATTCATGTAAAAGCACTAATGAGGATGACTATGTTTGCGTTTGTATTTGTGTTAGTGTGTTGGTTTGGATGTTTGTGTGATAAACGCTAAAGGATCATTCACTTTGTGTGAGTTGTTACGGTTTAGGGTTTAGGGTTAGGGTAACAAAATTAGTTATTTGTTTATTCATTTTATGATAAACAAAGTTGGCTTAATTCTCATAAACGCTAAATTAGTTGGCTAAACAAAATTAGTTGTCAAAATTACCAAATTACCCCTAATAGGTAAGAGTCCAGGACTTGGACTCCAGTATAATGGACTGGATATTTATGTCTTTTCGGTCAGTCGATCGATTTTTGTGAATTAACCCACAAACTATACGCGTTTCGGAAACGCGAATTAAATCACGTTTAAATATATTTTGCGTTTCTGAAACGCGAAAACATAATATGTTAAGGAAATTTCGCGTTTCAGAAACGCGAATTTGTGGTACTTAAAACGTTTTCGCGTTTCTGAAAAGCGAGTTCTTGTGGGTTAAATCACAGTTTTCGCGTTTCACTTATTTGGTTTCTTTCTATTCCGGTGGCCGGCGGACTCCATAAAAACCGGCGAATTTGAATAATCGTTGCCGGAAGCGAGTTTCGGCGTCAATTTTTTTGCATTTTGTGGGCTATATATCGAGGTAAGTTGTTATTTTGCTCTCATTTAATCGTTTTTTTTTGTGTTGGTTTTTTTTTTTTTTTTTGATTTTTAATTTCGAATCCTAAAAATTTTGTGTTAGTTTTTTTTTTTATTTTAATTCGCGATTTAATACTTCGTTAATAGATCTAGTATTACAGGTGGTGTAGTTGTGGATTTTTTTTTTCAAATTCGGGACTGTGGGTTATGACGGGAATTGCCGGCGGGGGAGTCGGGGTTCTGGGTTTAGAGGGGGGTTGCCGGCAGGGGAGTCGGGGGACTTGCAGGGGGTTAGAGGGGGGTAGGCGGCGGGGTGGGCTTAGGGTTGTGGGGTTTTGGGTTTGGGGGGTTGGGTTGGGTTTAGAAGTGGGTTTGGGTGTAGAGGGGTGGGTATTGGGTTGGGTTTAGGGGGTTGGTTATTGGGTTGAGTTTAGAGGGTTGGGTATTGGGTATAGAGGGGTGGGTTTAGAGGGTTGGGTTTAGAAGGTTGGGTATTGGGTTGGAATTTTTAAATATATATAGATAATTATATTAAGAAATAGAATAATAAATATTGATAAATATTAATCCGTATTTACTAAAATTTAGGGTCGGTTTTTTAATATATAGGATAATAAATATTAATCTGTACTTACTAAAGTTTAGGGTCTTTTTTTTAATATATAGGATAATAAATATTGATAAAGATTTAATCCATACTTACTAAAATTTAGGGTCGGTTTTTTTAATATATAGGATAATAAATATTGATAAATATTAATCCATACTTACTAAAATTTAGGGTCGACTTTTTTAATATATAAGATAATAAATATTGATAAATATTAATCCATACTCACTAAAATTTAGGGTCGGTTTTTTTAATATATAGGATAATAAATATTGATAAATACTAATCCATACTTACTAAAATTTAGGGTCGTTTTTTTAATATATAGGATAATAAATATTAATAAAGCTTTAATCCGTACTTACTAAAATTTAGGGTCGGTTTTTTCAATATATAGGATAATAAATACTGATAAATATTAATCCATACTTACTAAAATTTAGGGTCGGTTTTTTTAATATATAGGATAATAACTATTGATAAATATTAATCCATACTTACTAAAATTTAGGGTCGGTTTTTTAATATATAGGATAATAAATATTGGTAAATATTAATCCATACTTACTAAAATTTAGGGTCGGATTTTTTAAAATATAAGATAATTGACCTTGATAAATATTAATCCATACTTACTAAAATTGTTTGTAAATTGTTATGGCCATGGACATTGGATCATCTTCTTCCTCCCAATCTACCTCAAAGAAGCTACGGCAGGGACCTAGAGACAATAGTTTGTTGTTCCTCCAAAACGCCCACAGGTCACATAATATATTCCATGGTTCACAGTATGATATAGGAATTTCGGAGCCTAGGCGCGTAGATAGCGCATCATGGAAATATATAAAAGATGCACCGACGATGACAAAGGAATACATTGAGAAATTTGGTTTTGGACCGTTTTCTAGAGTTGGGTCCATAAGATATGACCATGCCCTGCTTACAGCTCTTGTGGAGCGATGGCGCCCAGAGACTCATACTTTTCATTTACCTTTTGGGGAGGCTACTATCACACTGCAGGACGTTGAGGTTCTTTTGGGGCTTCGGGTTGATGGACGTCCGGTTACAGGACATCACACAACGCCTGAAGGTGGTTGGGCTGCCTATTTGGAGAGGATGTTTGGATTTAGGTTCCAGACAGAGGAGTCCAGATTGACGAGCGTTTCCATCATTGAAATAAAGACTCACATAGAGAATAATCCTTTGACGGACCAGTCCCTCGACGAGGCACACCTACAGCGAGCCCGTTGTTTTGTTGGATGGCTAGTTGGCAAATTACTGTTCTCTAACACTACGAGAAATAGTTTTCCACTCGATCTTGTGCATTTTCTACATACTCCCGAGATTTGCTCGGAGTACAGTTGGGGTAGCGCAGCACTATGTTACTTGTACCGCAACATGTCCAAGTCATCTCTGGCCACTTCCGCAAAGGCTATTACCGGTTGTGTGATTCTTCTTCAGGTATTTTATCTTTTCATTTCTCTCTCTTTTCATTTTATATTCTCCCATAATTATTTGTGATATTGACTAATGATCCCTAAATTCTAAATTAGCTCTGGGCCTGGGAGCGGATTTTGACGGTTCAGCCAAAGATACTAGGTGGGGAGCTCGATCTTTCTCATTGTCCATTGGGCACGAGGTAATCTTATACATCAAACCTCCGAACATTTTGAGTTTGTGATTTGTACTGTCATGTCTCAATTTAATGTTAGTTTTTCCGTGCAGGTGGTTCCGTGAGAAAAAAGTTCAAGGTATCACGTGGTTCAATTTGGCTGCCTACCGGGATCAGCTTGCAGTTCTCGCAGAGTCAGATGTTAGTATTCATTTCCATTACTGTAACATATTCTTTATTGGATTATTTTAATGGTGCCGGACTTTTAATTATGCGTCTCGTACTATATTACCACTGCAATTTGTATGGATGCCGTACACGACTCTTCTGGGTCGTATTGCCAGGGTTTGTCTTGTGGGACAGGGCATCTGGCGATCTCAGACATGGCTCATCTGCGGTGATGTCGTTGCGCCACATAACCCCAGTAGGGTATTTTGCCAATTTGGTTATCACTAGCGGATACCCGGCAACGCATTGCTTCTGACGCGGGGGAAATTACTAGCCTGCTCAAGAGAAAGCCGTTTGGAGGATCCGATAGAAGATGGATACAACAACTAGGGATATATCTCCAGGTTTGGAATGATCGTCACGGCAGACTTGTCTGGACTGATGATTATTATGTTGGCGAGCCTACAGTAGATCCGGAGTATCTCTTGTGGTACCATCAGGTTACTGTAAAGTATGTTACGGATCCGACAGACTCTGAAAATGCGAGGGGTTTTCACGGCTCTGCAGAGACCTTGCGCCTCATGGTGAGTCTTTCGTACAATTTCTTTCGCATATAGTCCATTATGTAATTTATTTTCATTGTTATCGATTTACGATTCTTTCTAACAAAAATTTCAGGCCACTTTGATGGAGGACGTTCATAGTCTGAGTATTATAGGCCAGCGTACTTTCGACAAGGATTCCTTTGGTTATGATCGCTTAGGCGAGATTGCCCAGGTTGCTGAGCAGGCGTTGTCCGTCAATGCAACAAATGTTGTACATCACGATCTCGAGAGGCAGGTTGAGGTTAATGACATTTTGAGTCAAGAACTTGTACCTGTAGACCCGACCCAGCAATATCAACCTCCTAGACCTCTGAGGCGTTCGCGCAGGTCTCAGCGTGGGCGTGGGGGCCAAGAGACAATTACTCCCACTCAACCACATCAGTCCTCCCAGCATCAGCAGTCTCATATCCCATTCACTGACGGTTCATCCCATCAGTCTCCACTTATGTCTCCACACCATTCTTCTCAGCATTCATCCCATTAGTCTCTACATTCTCCACATCATTCATCCCATCAGTCTCCACATTCTCTACATCATTCATCCCATCAGTCTCCACATCAGTCTCCCCATCATTCTTCGCCGACCCAACAGGCGTTTTACCGTCCCCATTATGTCTCCCCAGCACCAGCAGTCCTATTTTGCCTTCACTTAGTTTTCCTCCCGTCAGACTTCTCAGCCTCAGTTTGGAGATTCTTTTATTGACTTTTCTGGGTTCCAGCAAAGTTCTCTAGATGACCAGTCAATACATTACACGAGTAACTTTCTTTCGAGTATGTTCGAGGGTGTTGCGGGTCAGCATCAGGCTGATGACCCAGCTGGAGGTGAGCGTGAGAGTCAGGGTGAAGATGAGGATGAGGATGAGGCTGAGGATGCAGACCAGTAGGATCAATTTGAGGGTCAGGGTTATCAGCGCTATGAGGAGCAGGGATCGAGTCAGACTCTAGGAACTCCACCGTTGGCTGTGAGTAAAGGCCAGAAAGTGACAAAGGAGCCCGATAGATTGACTTATAGCCATTTTCGGGGTAAAAAGCCCAAGAAGAAGTAGGCTACTAGACTTTTTATGTAGTATTATTAGACTTGTATTTTTTTTTTCCTTTGTTCATTTATGTTTTTTTTTTTCCTTTTGTTATGACTTGTTTTTTTTTCCTTTTGTTATGACTTGTAGTATTTTGTTATGACTTGTATTAATATTCTTAATAGTTTGATTTTACCTGCATCGTTGCTACTTTATTAATATTTATCAAACACATATTCGCCGATCAAATCTAAACACATCTTCAACTTTCTCATATTTTTTTAATAATTAATAGTTGCTTCATCTTTTTTTTTTTTTTAAAACAAACAGCAAAGTATTTAGTTTATCCAAACAAAAGATGTAACTCTTAGCTCTTAAAATACCAACCGTATATTAAAATTACCACATCCACAAAAAGATAGTACCAGATACTTAAAACAAACATTCAGTAAACTATAGTTCTCTTCAAAATTAAGATGAGTTGCATTAAACAATCACATTGGCAGCACTTGCAATCCTAGGCCAAAGATCATCACACTCCTTTCCAATGGGACCACTGATTGCAGAACCTTTCATTTTTCCCTTGGGATTAACAATCACTCCAGCATTATCTTCAAAGTACATGTAGACACCGTCCTTTCGGCGCCATGGCTTGCACTGGCGGACAATGACTGTGGGGAAGACCTTCTTCCTGAGATCGGACTTACCCTTCTTGACGGTGGCCATAACCATGTCACCGGTGCAAGCAGAAGGGAGACGGTTGAGCCTACCCGTCATCCTTTCACTGAAATGATGTAGAGGTTCTTTACCCTGGTGTTGTCGACACAATTCACCGTCGCAGCCACTGGAAGACCCAGAGACATCCTGAACTTGTTACCCACCGATCCTCCGCGTCCTCGGTTCGACATTTTTGCTGTCTCCCCTGTGAGGTTTCCGAAAAAGAGAAAATAGTTGCTTCATCTTAAGCGTTGGTAAATTATAATCAATATTTAATAAAATTTATTCATATTTTAAGCTTTTTTCTTATATTGAAACCGTCATAATTAATAAAAAAAATTTGTAAATTAAATTACATCTAATTAATATAAATCCATAAAATTACGTCATTTATTATTATTGAAAATTTTTCATATAAAATTATTTTATAAAATAATGATTAAATTTTTAATATAATTTTTGTAAAATTTAATCTAATTTTTTAATATAATCATTATTAAACTTTTGATATAATTTTTTAAAAATTTAATACATTATAATAATTATTTCATACTTTTAATAATTTATATTTAGTATAGCTCTATTTAATTTAATGAGTATCAATTATAATATTATATTCTTATTCAAAATTTAATTTTTCAATTATTAAAATTATCAATATAATTTTCCTCTTTATAGCTCTGTTCAAAATTTAATGATTATCAATAATAATTTTAAAATTTTCCTTTAATTTCATTATTAAAATTTAATAATTTTTTGAAGTAAATTTCCCTAGAAATTTTTAAACTAGGCAAATTAATCAAATTTTTATGACTATTTCCTTTTTTTATTTAAATAAAATATTCGTTTTTATTTTTTTTGCACTTTAAAAACGCGAATTTGTATTTAATCAATTTTTTTACCATTAATTAATTATGATTAAGTTAAATTAATTACGATTTCTTATTTTTAGAGTTTCTGAAACGCAAAAATTGATTTTTTGCATTTTCAAAACGCGAAAATTGTTTTTTAGCATTTTCAAAACGCGATTTTGCTTATTTTCGCTTGTTTGAATCGCGAAAGAATTAGTTTTGGCGACAGTCGAAACCCTACGTCTATTTTGTTCTTTTTTTCAGATATAAATAAGTAAATTTGCCTCAAAAGCCCATAAACCAGAATCACTCACCCTAAGCTCTCAAACGATTTATCCCTTGCCTACAATCCTCGCCGCTGTCGTCGGCCATCGTTTGCTAAATATTATTAGTTCCGGCCGCTCCAGTTCGATATTAACGGCATAAGAACACTTTTCTGCCTTTTCAAAACTAAATCTGGATTTGTTTCTCCCTTCGGGCTTCGAATCTGCCGCCTCATTCTAAGGTGCTACCACCGACGATTAAACCATCTAATTGATTTTCCCAAATTTCAGATCTAGAAGAGTGCTTACTTGTTGCTCCAAAGGTTCGAGATCCCTTTTTAGTTCGATGACTTCCATCACTGCTTGTCTTCTCAACTTTCGATTATCGGTGTTTCCGTCGGCTCAACCGTATTCTTCTTTCCCTCAGTCATGTGACGCGCACACTTTTGTCAGGTCAATCCAGTTTTAACTTACATGTTCCTCCAATTTTTGACGGTGGAAAGAGACGCCCCCGATCGAAGGGGAAGAGGCCCGCCGTTGTGATAATGGGAATTTAGGTTAATGAGATTTGGGTTTAGAAACTTGGAGAAGCTGGAGCGAGAGAGGAAATAAGAATTGTGGAAGGAATTGACCCCAAAAACAGAAGTGGGGACGGGGGAATTTTTGTAAAAGCGCCATTTTCACACATTAATCTATAGTATAATAATAAAGATAAAAATCTGGGTGAATAAAAAAATTTCTAAAATATGATTGATCGGATGATTTATTTCTCAAATATGATTAGCTAAACATGCTAGACAGTCTTTTTCTAAAATCAGGGATATTTTCGTAATAAGCTCTTCTTCTGTAGTCCCCTACATAAAACGACACCGTTTAGACCATCCCTTCTATTTTAACTTCTACGGCATCAATAATTTCCTTACAACCCTAAAACTTTCCTCAACGGCATCAACCCCTTCTGTCCATGGCCGAATTACTTCCGATGCCAACTCTAAAGGGGCAGCCCTATTTCGTACCTTTGAGCGAGTTAACTAAAAACTAGCCAATCCGCAATTATCGGTGCTGACTGCTGAGTTCATTCACGGTGGTCTTCAAAGTTGGCTGCCGATGAAGGTTAGAGATTTCGAGTCCGAAGATTTCGATAAGGTAAAGGAATTGGATGTATTCTCTGATCTGTATAGGGATTAGGAATTTTTTCCTTCTTTTTCTAATATTCCTAATCTGGTAGATTTTCTCCTATAACAATTTGGGATATATATATATGTGTGTATATATATATATATATATAAACTGTATAAATGATCCCCTACATTTGTCCGAATTTAAATTTTGGTCCCCTACATCAACATATATATGGATTGAGCCTTTACATTTCATTTTGAAAATTTTTTTCATCCCTTTTCACTGTTTCGTCACCATTTCCGTCTTGATGACCGTTGACCCTACCAAGTCAGGGGTATTTTCGAAATGACACATATTAGATCAAAATAACAAATGTTTTTATTATAAAATAGAATAAAATATTAAAAATTATTATTTTATAATAAAAAATTAAATAATGTAAAAATAAAAAAAATTAAAATGATATCAAATTTCAAATTTTTTTTTCACTTCCCACCTTTGTGGGTCCCACATGCCAGTAAAAAAAATTAAAATTAAAAAGCAAACTTACCTTCACCCGTCAAAATTAAAAAGCGAAAAAAAGACGGGTGAAGGTAAGTTTGCTTTTTAATTTTGATTTTTTTTTACTGTAACAAAAAAAAGGGGAAAATTGACTAGCATGTGGGACCCACAAAGGTGGAAAGTGAAAAAAAATTTGAAATTTGAAATTTGAAATCATTTTAATTTTTTATTTTTATTTTTAAATTATTTAATTTTTTATTATAAAATAATAATTTTTTAATATTTTATTCTATTTTATTGTAAAAACATTTGTTATTTTGATCTTATATGTGTCATTCCGAAAATACCCTTGACTTGGTAGGGTCAACGGTCATCAAGATGGAAATGGTGACGGAACAGTGAAAAGAGACAAAAAAAGTTTCAAAATGAAATGTAAAGACTCAATCTATATACACGTTGATGTAGGGGACCAAAATTTAAATTCGGACAAATGTAGGGGATCATTTAAACATTTTTATTTGATCTTATATGTGTCATTCCGAAAATACTCCTGACTTGGTAGGGTCAACGGTCATCAAGACGTAAATGGTGACGGAACCGTGAAAAGAGACAAAAAAAGTTTCCAAAAGAAATGTAAAGATTCAATCCTTATACATGTTGATGTAGGGGACCAAAATTTAAATTCGGACAAATGTAGGGAACCATTTATACAGTTTAGTCATATATATAATATATATATATATATAATATAGAGTCTCGTTGACCATTTTTACAGAACCGTCCTGTTTTATAAGATGTTCAACCAATCAAAATTGATGGTATAAGATCTACCATGTGGTGAATAACATTCTATAATATCCTAAACTAATTGAGAAAATAATCACGTTTGGCCAAAACATCAAGTTTTTTGCCAATTTGACCCAAAATATTTTTAGGAAACCAAATTCATTATCTAAATTTCAAATTTTTGCCAATTTAATCCAAATTGATGAGAACTCTGTTAGATATAACATTTCCATTGACATTCCGTTACTTTGTATAATTTTTTATTGGTAAAAAACTTTGTTGACCCAAAAGTTTTAACATTTTATCCCTAATGTTTTGTTATTCAGTAACATACGCTTATCTTACCATTTAATTATTATAATATGCCCACCACATAATTTATCTCCTATCTAATCCATTACTCCCAACCTAAGCCTCTTCATTTTCTTTCTCTTTTACTTGTTTTCCACTGCCGCACAACTACCGCCCCTTTCTTCTTCTTCTCCCCTTAAAATTACCATCACCACTTCCTAAATCTGTGAGGATTTCAAACCGTCACCACAAACATAAAAATTTGCTTCCACCAACAGTACACAATCCTCTCTCCATAACTACCCGCACTTCCGTCGCCGTCACTTTTATTCAATTCTACAAAAATTACAAGATATTTTACTTATTTTTCTTTTTTTTTCCTGCTTCTTTCTAAAAAATTGTACAAAGTAACGGAAAAAGAAAAAATAGCGGTTACACCGTTTTGACCCCATCGTCAATTTTACCCTATTGATTTTTGGTTAGCCAATTTTATCCGTTATGTTTGAAATTTTTGTCAATTTCATCTAATTGGTCAAATTTCTGTTAAACTTAACGGATCTCCGTTAGTTTTTAACAAAAATACTCCAATAGTTTCAAAATATTATAAAGATAACTCACAAAATATTTTTTGAGTTATCCGGAACCTGAACGTCGTGTTCATCTTTTTTTTGCTAAAAAAAATATAAAAATAACAAAATAATCCCTTTTCAATTGTATTCATTTTAATCTATTTCATCTTATTTCTATTTACTACTTTTCATAATCATTAAAATATACTATATGATCTTTAAAAAATAATTATTTATTTTCAACAATATTAATCATGTGCAACACACTTGAGTTGGGTTTAGAGGTAATTTTGTCTTTTTATATTTTTTTAAAAATTTTAATTTGTTTTACTTTATTTTTTTTTAACAATTTTCTTCTTGTACTATCTAACTTGTATATTGTGGCACTAGTATAATTACTATATTTAAAGAAAAAAATTTACTTTTTGTATTTCAATTTTGAGGTTTAAAAAATATATGTATTTACCTTTATCATGAAATTCAATGATTACTTATATAGTTTAGCCATCGGCAAAGTAACAATAACAATTACTAAAAACGAATACAAATTGTGTTAACCAAATTTACAACAATTCATCGTCATGGATTAAATAAATTAGCATTTTTTCCTATTTCAAATGATATCTAATTTTTATATTATTTTTTTATTATCACAAACAAAGTAATTTATTTAGTCTCAACCAACTCGCCGGCTCCCTCACTCAATTAAACACTTTTTTTTCCGATAATCTTCTTTTTCAGGCGAGAAGGGCGTCGGAAAGAGCGGCAAGCCCCTGCACTACAAGGGATCGGCCTTCCACCGTATGATTCCCAACTTCATGTGCCAGGGAGGAGACTTCACAGTCGGAAACAACACCGGTGGAGAGTCCATCTATAGTGCAAAGTTCACCGATGAGAACTTCGTCAAGAAGCACACTGGTCTCGGAATTCTGTCTATGGCTAACGATGGGCCCAACACCAACGGATCTAAGTTCTTTATCTGCACTGCTAAGACAACTTCGCTCGATGGGAAGCACGTTGTGTTTGGTTAGGTTGTGGAGGGCATGGAAGTGGTGAAGGCCATTGAGAAGGTTGGTCACAGAAGGCTGAGATCGCCGACTGTGGCCAGCTTTAGATCTGGGGGGACTTTTTTTAGGTGGGGTCAAAATCTATGAGTTTCAATTTTAAATGTAATAAATATCTGGTGGTGTTTTCTGGGATTTTTCTCCTCTTGCTGTTGTTTGGGTCTTTTTTTAAAAAAAATTTTGTTGTTTAAGGTAGCCGGTTTGAAGTGTTTTTGTTATGACTGAGACATGGATATTGGATTGGTAGGCTAACCCTATCTTCTTCTTATGCAATTTAAGTACTATTAAAAAAATAATCTTTTTGGATAAAAAAAATTATTTTAGGCTACATCGAGTAAAATTTATATTTCGTAACTTACTTATGAATTACAAGAAGTCAAGGAGGAAAGACTTGTCTTAACATTTTTTGTTTTTGTAGAATTTTTTTTTTGTTTAGAATGATAAACTATTAATTTTTATATTTATTTCAACTTGATTTTTTCTTCCTCATTTTCTTTATTTTTTAAACTTTTTTTTATAATCTATGAAATGAAAGGTAAATTAATTAATGAAATTTAGTAGTTATACTAATAACAACAGATACAAGTCAGAAAGTATAAGAAAAAGAATAGTAAATAACAAAAAAAAGTTAATTAAAAATTTTAAAAATATGACAAAATTACTTCTGAACCCAACTCACATGTTTGCACATGAAAAATAGAGTTTGAAAATAAAGATTTATTATTTTAAAGATCTTATAATATATTTTGATGGTTATAAAAAGTAGTAAAGAGAAATAAAATGAAATAGAAATAAATAAATAAATAATGAAAAGAGATTATTTTGTTGATTTTACATATTTTGGGGGTTATTTTTATAATTTTTTGATACTATTGAGATATATTTTTGTTAAAAATTAACTGAAATCCCTTAAGTTTAATGGAAATTGGGCCAATTAGATGAAATTGGCAAAAAATTCAAATATAGAGGACAAAATTGGCTAACCAAAATCAATGGGGTAAAATTAATGACGCAGTTAAAATTTTGGGTACCACCGTCATTTTATCCATAACGGAATGTCAGCGGAGGTGTTAAATCTAACGGAAGTTTTGTCAATTGGTTGAAATTGGCTAGAAATTGAAACTTAGATGATGAATTTGGCTTCCCAAAAATCTTTTTGGGTTAAATTAGCTAGACACTCAAGCTTTGGGTAAAATTGACCAATTCCTCTATTTTTTTTTCAGTTTAATTAGGTGTGTTTAGGTATATTTAATTATAATACACCTTTATTTTAATCCTACGGTTATTAATTAGACTAATTAATCTTACGGTTATTATCTTAAAACAGAACCGTCCGTAATGAGACTCTAGCCGCTCTCATATATATATATATATATATGAAGCAAATCTCCCCAAACTTTTACAACACGCCATAGCATATGTTTTATGACGTCGATTTCTTCAAACTTTCAACTTCCCTGTCTGCCAAGTTCAGGTACCAAGTGTTTGGTTGATTTTTTTTTTTTTTTTTATTTGTGTTCTTGAATTTTTGGTATTGATTTCAGATTTTATTTTCTTCATAATGTGACATGAATAATATCAATTTAGGTGTCCTTGAAATTGTTTGAGTGCATGCTTGAATAAATTCGTTGTATCTATTTATGTTTTGATGTTTTGTTCATTAGTTGAACAATGAATTATGTTCGTTTCTATCTTCTGTTCCAATGTTTTCTTGCACAATAAATATTCATCAATATCAACATGGCTTTGCCAAAAATCAGTTCAGGAAAGTGACCGACTGACGCAGCACGAATGTGGGTGTTTAAACACAGACCGTAGGTTAAGAAACCTCAAGTAGGCAGCAGGGAAAACTTTGGAAAAATCTCAGAAAGATAGCTTAAAAGAAGTAGTATTGCAGCAGAAAATTAAAGGGTAACCAACTAAGAATCACTCCTACTCACCTTTGGCATCACACCTCAGGTTTTGAAGCTGTGTCACACAACTTTTGCAAAGCAAAGCTTTTTGCAGGAATTTTATTAATCAACATCTAAAAATCCCTAGAAAGGATACAACCTTATTTATAGGCATAAAAAGACTTAAACCAAAACTTATTAGGAGTCTGATTTGGAATTCCAGAATCTTTTCCCTTATTACCTAATAACACTTAGAAACTAAATTCGAAATAAATATTTAAACTAATTTCCTGAAACCAGAAAATCCTGCAGTAATGCAAAAGTACTAAAATACCCTTACACTAAAATACTGAAAATTAAATATGAAAATAACTTATATATTTCCAGCAGCTTATTCAAGGTCCCAGGAAGACTCTTTCTCACCAAGATGATTCCATATAAGCGTTTGAGCTTTAGAACCCCTCCTAGTATAATACTTAGTATTTTTCAACCATTTGTCCCCATCATTTCTCCCCGGCTTGAACGAACTTGACTCCGACGAGTTAAAAGCTTGATATCTCTTATAGAAATTAGGATCTAGTTGCAGAAATTCAGATTCAGTGATCCAAGTGCAATCTGACCTTGGTCGCCCTTCCCAATGAATTAGAAATTTCTGATAAACTCCAACTCTGGTAGACACAATTTGATGGTCCAAAACATCATTAATTTTGTCTCGAGTATGTGGAATAGGTGGTAAAGAAACTAAGGGTAATGTATCCGCAGAAACCTCATCATGACCAGAATAGCATGTCAAATCCTCAATATTAAAAACATTGCTAATGCCATAGTCATCAGGTAGGTCAAGAACATAGGCATTAGAACTAACCTTCTTGAGAATTTTGTAAGGCCCAGCTTTGCACGAATGAAGCTTCTTGTAAGATCCATGTGGATACCTCTCAGGACGTATCCTCACCAAAACTTCATCTCCCTCTTCAAATTCAGAGAATCTCTTCTTCAAATCAGCATGGGACTTGTATTGTTCATTGCTGATAGCTATTCTGCGTCGAACTTCATCATGAATCTCCAAAAGATGTCTAGAAAAAGCCTCAGCTTCTGCAGTAGGACGTGCACTTGAAGGCAATGCCGCTAGATCTATAGGCTTCCGAGGATCAACACCAACTACTATCTCAAAAGGAATGTAACCAGTAGACCTATGTACTGAACTGTTGTAAGAAAATTCAGCCATGGTTCACTTGATCCCAGCTAGATGTATGATCTCCTACCAAACACCTAAGAAGATTTCCAAGGCTGCGATTAACAACCTCTGTTTGACCATTTGTTTGGGGATAAAAAGTAGAAGACAACTTAAGATCAGTTCGCAGCATCTTCCATAGAGTTCACCAAAAATAGCTCATGAATTTTACATCTCGGTCTGAAACTATAGATTTAGGCAACCCATGTAGTTGGACAACTTCTTTGAAGAAATGTCTAGTGATATGTGTAGCATCCGATGTCTTGCACATGGAAGAAAACGAGTCATTTTTGAAAATCTGTCCACAACCACAAAAATTGAATCAAAACTACGTAATGTTTTTGGCAACCCTAGGACAAATTCCATACTCACATCTTGCCAAGGTGCATGTGGGATTGGCAATGGTGTGTGTAAACCAGTATTTTGCTTTTGTCCTTTACCCAACTGACATGTTCTACACCTAGCAACAGCTTTGCCCACATCTCTTTCAAACTTGGCCAATAAAACCTATCCTCCATCAAGGCAATGGTTTTATCTCTGCCAAAATGTCCAGCAACACCCCCTCCATGCAGCTCACGAATCACTTCCTCCCGGAGAGAGGTATTAGGCAAACAGAGATGTGTTTGTTTGAACAAATACCCATCATGTATTGAAAAATTAGGATAACCAGCTTGATGTCCAGCCTTTATATCTGCATATATAATCTGAAAATCTTTGCAACTAGGGTAGTCTTGCTTCAGGGACTCAAAACCAATCACTTGCAAAGCCATAGAAGTAAGAACATGACGCACACGACTAAGAGCATCAGCCACCTTATTCTCAGTCCCAGCCTTATGTTTAATCACAAAATTATACTGCTGTAAGAAGGAAACCCACTTCCCATGTCGATGACTCAACTTCTTTTGTGAATTAATGTATTTTAAGGCCTCATGATCTGAATATAGCACAAATTACTTATAAATAAGGTAATGATGCCAATGACGAAGTGACTGAATAATAGCATAGAACTCCTTGTTGTATGTAGAATACTTCTTCTTAGCATCATTCAGCTTTTCACTGAAATAAGCTACATGATGCCCTTCTTGACTGAGAACTACTCCAATGCCAATATTTGAAGCATCACAAGCTACCTCAAAATCTTTAGAAAAATCAGATAACTTAAGCACGGGTGCCTCGGTCATCTTACTCTTTATTTCTTCAAAAGCTTTTTGAGTAGATTTGTCCCACTGAAAACCATCCTTCTTCAGGCAATTGATTATTGGTGCCATGATGGTACTGAAACCTTTGATAAACCTCTGATAAAATGTGGCTAAACCATGAAAACTTCGTACCTCTTTTATAGTCTTAGGAGCTGGCCACTTTACGATTGCCTTCACCTTGTCCGAATCAGCTTCTATACCTCTGCTGGATATGATAAATACCAAGAAAACCACACTTGAAATCATGAAACTGCACTTCTCACGGTTGGCATACAACTTCTCTTGTCGTAAAACACGTAGTACTTGTCAAAGATGATCAAGATGCTCTTCCTTTGTAGTGCTGTAGATTAGGATGTCATCGAAGTAAACCATAAGGAACTAACCAATAAAAGGCTGAAGTACTTGAGTCATAAGCCTCATGAAAGTGCTAGGAGCATTTGATAAACCAAATGGCATAACCAACCATTCGTAGAGACCATCCTTAGTCTTGAATGTTGTCTTCCATTCATCTCCTGGCCTAATTCTCACTTGATAATACCCTTTCTTGAGATCAATCTTCGAAAAGACTGTTGCTCCAGCCATTACATCCAACATATCATCAAGCCTTGGAATAGGAAATCGATACTTGACTGTAATCTTGTTAATAGCTCGGCTGTCAACACACATCCTTCATGTTCCGTCCTTTTTGGGTGTCAATAATGCAGGAACAACACACAGACTCTTGTTTTCTTGAATGGAACTCTTTGCCAATAATCCATCCACTTGTCTCTTGAGCTCCGCAGATTCAACCGAGTTCATACGATAAGCGATTAGGAAGCTGTGACCTAGGAATTAGATCAATAGTATGTTGAATATCTTGCATAGGAGGTAATCCACTAGGTAAATCTTCAGGGAAAACATCAGAAAAATCTTTTAGCAGTGTAGAAATCTCTGGTGCAAGCATGATTGAGTTGAATAAAACCTGACCTTGTATCTCTTTCAATAACAAAGCCATCAGGAATCCTTCTTGCTTGCATTCTCTCTCAAAAATGGATTCTTGCTGAGAATTTGCAGAGACTCATGTTTTGTTATAGCCCCTTTACTTGGCTTGGAATCTGGTTGTTTCTTCACAAGTATATGTTTCTTAAGAGTTTCTGGGCTTTGAGGCTTCAAAACAATTTTTTTACCCTTGAATGTAAAGGCATAAGTGTTGGTTTTCCCGTCATGCGTCACCTCCTTGTCATACAACCATCGTCATCCCAATAAAGTATGAGCAACTTCATAGATATAACATCACACCAAACTGAGTTTTGATATGGTCCGCGTCTCAAATTCACTAAGCATCGCCTAGTTACTGGAATGGTTATATCATTTATCCAGGCAACCTTATATGGCTTCGGATGTGGCTCTGTAGGAAGTTTGAGCTTCTCCACTGTAGATTCTAAAACTACATTCATGCAACTTCCTCCGTCAATGATGAGCATCTTGGTGTCACTTCCACAATATACCAATATCTGAAATATTAAAGTTCGCTTCCAATCTCCTTGGGCAGCCTTTGGCGTACTGAGAAGTATGATGTGTCTGCACCATGGATACCAAGATCTTCTCCGTCACACACTCCCATCTCCTCTTCATCATCATTATATTCTGGCTCCTTATACTCTTCATCCACATGTTCACCAATATGTAAATTCCTCTTAGTTGGACACTCATAAGCCATGTGTCCCTTGTTTTCACACTTAAAGTATTCATCCTTCTGGCCCCTTTCCTTCAGGAAAGATACTTTATTTCTTCGTTCAGCAGTTACTTCAGGCTTTGTGAACCTCCCAGGTGATGTAAATTTCCTATTGGGCATCTCCCCTGCTCAGTTGTTCACTCTCCTCAAAGGCTGCAGGACCTTCAAGCTTTTCTCAACCCTTAATGCAAGATGAAAAGTTTCTTCTATGGTCTTTATCTGGTGAGTAACCTTCTGATTACGTATCTCTGGTCTTAATCATCGCTTGAAGCAAGCTAAAGCCACCTCTTGGCTCTCAACAGCTTTGGATCGAACTTTCAACTCTTCAAATCGATTCATATAATCGATCACTGTCATTCCTCCTTGCCTTAGGCTACTCAAATCATCAAGAAGTTCACCCCTTAGCTCTGAAGAAATTCATATTTCTTTTCCAGCTTGAATTTCATATACTCCCAAGTAACATTCGGATCTAGCCCAAGAGCTTCCATCTGTTGCTCAACTCCTTCCCACCATATTAGAGCTTGTCCCTTAAGTTTCATTATGGCAAACTTTGCCTTCCTCTCTTCAGGCATCTCATTCCAACTAAAGTAACGTTCCAGCTTCTTCATCCAATCAATAAAAACATGAGGATCAATTTTTCCTTCAAAATCGGGTACCTCTAACTTTGTTCTCCTAATAATATCTTTCACAGAATCAGAGACATATGGGTTTCGCCTTTCCCATGATTTCTCGTTCTTTTGTTCTAGGAGCTGATGGATCTCATTCTTGAAATAAGCATGTGATTGCTGCAGTTGAGCAATCTTGCTTGGCATCTCCAGAACTTCTATTGCAACCCCCTTGCCATCACGTTTAGGAACTTTTGATGGTGATCCAGGTTCTTTAATACCAGCTTCAGGAGTTGGGTTGAGCAATTGGGTCTCAATCTCAAGCATTCTTTCTTCTAGCTCTAGCAATTTCTTTGCCATAGTAGTCAGAATATCCTGGTTGCTCCCCTCTGTGTATTCTTTCCCACTTTTCAGCCTCATGATGAAAAGTTGAACCTTGCTCTAGTACCAAATTGACGCAACACCAACGTGGGTATTTAAACACAGACCGCAGGTTAAGAAACCTCAAGTAGGGCAGCATGGAAAACTTAAGAAAAATCAGAAAGATAGCTTAAAAGAAGTAGTATTGCAACGGAAAATTAAAGGGTAACCAACTAAGAATCACTCCTAGTCACCTTTGGCGTCACACCTCAGGATTTGAACCTGTATCACACAACTTTTGCAAAACAAAGCTTTTTGCAGGAATTTAATTAATCAATGTCTAAAAATCCCTGGAAGGGATACAACCTTATTTATAGGCATAAAAAGACTTAAACCAAAACTTATTAGGAGTCTGATTTGGAATTCCAGAATCTTTTCCTTTATTACCTAATAACACTTAGAAACTAAATAGGAAACAAATACTTAAACTAATTTCCTGAAACCAGAAAATCCTGCAGCAATGCAAAAGTACTAAAATACAGAAAATTAAATATGAAAATAACTTAAAATATTTTCAGTAGCTTATTCAAGCTCCCAGAAATACTCTTTCTTACCAAGATGATTCCATATAAGCATTTGAGCTTTAGAACCCCTCCTAGTATAATACTTACCATTTGTCCCATCACCGACACGGGGAGGTTTTGTTCGTCCTTTTTAAAGCCCCCAAAACACCTAATTTGCCGTCTGAGTTCTGAGATCTCTCCTCTTCGATCGATCAACTCCAATCAGCTTAAATTATCACACTAAAGAAGAAAGGAAGCATTCTATAAGATACTAGAATTAGTTTCATGGCAACAATAAATGATCGGCAAGATTCCAATTGTTTCACATCTGCGCCTCCCCGCTCACAGCTTTTGCTTCCTCCCGCGTTCTTTTTCTTAAATAAATTTTTGACGACAGATCGGCCTTTTTTAATTCGAGGTGAGCTTACGAACCAAAGTTGATTTTGGCCGATAAACAATTTATTTGTTGGGATTTTTTTTTGTCTTCGTTACACATTACTGTTTTTATTTTCAATTGTCGGAGAGAACCTATGAATTAGATATTTTTATGTTTTGAACCATTCAAGAATCCACAGGGGCTGGTATGATGCTTGATTAATATGTCCATTGACGGGCAAAAAATTTTCGCAAGCTGAAAGTGACTAGGCTTTGCTGACGAAGAATTGTCTGCTATGGCCACAGTTCATAAGATGTTATTTATATTCTGCTTTGTTTTGTATGTAGACTTTACAATTAGTAGGGAATTTTGGTAGAATTGTGATTTTTATCAATTTGTGTTTTATTCACTGGTGGTTTGTTTTATATGAAAAGTTTTACTGATTGAGCTATTGTGTTTCCTTCTTTGTTGTGATTTGAGGCTTTCAGGCTGGCCACAAGTAAATCCTTGGTGGATCGGCCATCATTTGAGGTTGGATGGAACCACGCTGACACCATCAGGGTATGCATTATCTTTTCTATGCAAAAACACTTGTTGTTGCTGCTCTTGGAGCTGTTAAAGATGCTGCACTGCTGCGGGCCTGCGGCTGACCATGGAAAAGTTGAGGTGAGGTCATTTGTTGATTCGTGGCCTTCAGCCTGTCCATCGATTATATTCTCCTGTATTTTCTATTTATTTTATAAGTAAACTCCATAAAATTTACTCGTTATTTTGGCATTGTTGATGGCAACCAATTCGACTCATGCAGTGATGATATCCTTAATATGAAAAGGCACCATTTGATTCTGATTTGCTGCTTATTTTCCTTGACTTTTGGTTGATATTGTGGCCTATTGCACTATCAGCTGCAGGACTGATTGTTGCTCTCTTTCCTTTGTTGTTTGATGCCTGAATTTTCGTTTTCATACTTCGTACAAATCTGTTGTTGTTGTATCCTTGCAAGTCACAGAAGTTTGAGACTTTGCTGGTTTTGTGTGTGGACAGTTCTTGTGTCATTTGCTAATCAATGCTTTCAACTTTATGTTTCTTCAGAGCTGCTTCTGGGAGCTAAGCAGTATTCAACGGCATATGACATGTGGTCTTTGGATTGTATTATGGCTGAGCTGTTAGCTAAGAAGCCACTATTCAATGGGCAAAATGAAATCGACCAACTTGTCAAGGTCTGAATTTGTTGGGTATCCCTGCAAGTCACAGAAGTTCTCTATTTACAATTTGTTGGGTCTTATACTCCTTTAAAGAGAGAAAATTTTTTGTACTTAACCATCTAATCTTTTTGAATTGCAGATATATAAAGCTCTTGGGACTCCAAACGAGAAGATTTGGGCTGGCTCTCAAAGCTGACGCAACCCAAGGTTAACATGGTGAAGAACGAGTAAGTATTGATTTTATGTTTGTCTAAGTTTTCTTCAAATGGAATATGCGATTTATCTACTTTGTGTTTCCCACTCTTTTCCCAGGCTTCCAGCTTTGGGTGATTCTGGTCTGGCTTTCAGGGCCTTTGTTGGTGACAGTTTCAGTTCTGAAATAGAATGTCATGTTTCTATTAACTCGGGTCCTCTGATTGTTTCAGGTTCAGTGGATTGCGTGCGAAATTCCTTCCGGCGTCTTTCACGGGGGCCCCAGTGTTATCTGATGCTGGATTTGATTTGTTGAATAGGCTTTTGACGTACGACTGCTCTTAACCACGAATGGTTTTGGGAAGTTCCTCTACCCAAATCAAAAGAATTTATGCCTACTTTTCCAGCACATCATGCCCAGGACAGGGATGCAGAGATGGAGTCATGGAAGTAGCCTGGAAAAGAAGAAAAGGGAAAAGTACACCCCCCGAATTTCACTGTTTTATCAATTCTTCTTATTCATATTGACCCAAGTGCAAGGCCTTTACGAGTCTGAAAAATTTTGTAATTATTGTCATAGGTTCACATTCCCTTTAATTCTGTTAAAACTCACAGAAATTGAATAGTCAATCTCATCAAAAATTACAATGGTCAAACATTAATAGTTTCATTCTTTTTAAATCAAATTAACTATCAATATATACATCAACTACATAGTAAAAGTCCTATCAATTTGTCAGGTTGAAGAGATCGTGGTCTCTTTACTGACTATTCTTTTCATTTATCAAACAAACTATATTGCACAAATCTTTTTTTTTGATAAAGATAGCACAAATCTTAACTTTATCAAGTTGTACAGATTTTGGCATCTTCTCGAATCTTCGACACTCCTAATTGTGTCTAACCGTTTAAAATAATATTTTTTTAGTCAATGTATTTCAAAAGAGGGGGGAAAAAAGCTTCATCATTCAGCACAAAATACAAATCCCGATTGAAAATGTGGTTAAAAGATGATATAATACAAATGCCAGATAATTGTGTTTAGGTAGTGGGATTACAATACATGAGTTCAACGCTAACTGTCTCGCTTTATCTTTGGGCTCTTGGGGACGGACTAAAGAAATTTCTTATTTATAGATATAGAGCTTATAAGTTAGAGTTTATTATTGGTATTAAAGAAAATTGGTGTTATTGCTAGCTTATGCAAAATTGAGAGGTTTATTTTGGTTAAACTTAGCCAATGGATTGTGGTGATAGAATATTCCAGTTTGAATTCCAATTTAGGAAATAAGTGCATTAGACAACCTTTAATCTCACCATATATAATTAGGTTTTCAAGCGAACAAAATTTATAGTTTTAAATATGCATTTGATTGGACTCTCGCACTTTATTTTTTCAACACTCTTTGTGATAATATCAAATTATGATTAGTGTTCATCGTATCATTTCAAAAAAGATTTCTGACTAATTGAAAAATTGGAATGAATATTATTAGCCGCTTTGCCCCAATTCAATAACATTTGGTTCTTTTACTGACTTAGAGTAATTTCTCAAAAAAAAAAAAAAAAGGACTTAGAGTTGTCTATTAAATAATATAATCATATATTACCTTGAAAAAGTATGTTTTCTTGAGCTTTTCCTATGCAGAACTCATGTAGTGGGTCTTGAACTTATCATATCATCCACAGCTGGAGCTTCATGAAACAATAATCAGACTTCTACTTATTATTTCCATCGATTTCTTTAACAATTTTCACTTAAAATTTTCAATACATGTACATTCACAAATCCTTGCCCAAAGAATAATTCAAAATACTATGACAAAGCAAAGTGTTATTAATCCAAAAACTAAAACCCAAACCAAACTTCTTTAAAAACAAAAATTAATACCACAAATTATTAATAAAATGTGATAGGCAAATATTACTCATTTTATTACACATTACAATTACTATAATTTAATATTATCACAATATAAAGTTGGTTAAAAAGTCATTTTTACAAGATCAAAATCAAATCCCAAACCAAACTTCTTCAAAAACCAAAATAAAGAAAACAAATTATTTATAGAATAACACGCGACGGATCCTCAGCACTGGTTAGAAAAAAAAAGGGACAAATTTTTTCCTTTTCTTAAATGTTTTTTCATTAGGGCGGGCACAATTTTTTTTTTCTTTGCTCAAATATGTTTTCTTTAGGGCGGGATTCTTACCCTCTTTTTTTTATTTTAATTTTTGGCCGAAAAAATCCTCTCCAAATAAAATTATTCATCATAAACTTCCTAGTGTATCATGTTTTTAATATTTTCAAATATTTACATTTCTATTGTTCAATTAAATCCCAATATATATGGCAAAATTTAATAATTGGTAAATTACTCTTAAGGTACTTCACTTGTCCCTTCAAATTAATCACTTTTTTATTTATATTGTATGTTTGAGTACCAAATAAATAACAATTTTTAGTTACTATATAATGTCTAAATGATGTCATGGAATATTAACGCTTTTGAAAATTATTAATGTTTTATCGTACATCAAATGGATATCCATTTGATACTACAGAGTCCAGTTCGACCTCATAAATCATAAGCAAATAATCTCAAACTTAAACAATTACAATTCGAGTTCATTAAGTGAATATGTTAGATTAGGTGTTATTATAAATCCACTGAAATTTCGTGTTCAACGCATTTTTCCTTGAAATCTAATTATATTCGTTGTCTTAAAGTAAAAGACTATATGATAGAAAAAATCAGTTCAATCCATTATCGATTGGGGCTCTACTCGTTTAGATAGTCGTATAGTATTTTGTTGGACAATATAGATTTAATTAAAAAAATACCATGTACAAGTTATGATCACGAGTCAACCAGAACGTTTGTATAGTATAGTACTAGTAATGTATTCTCAGTAATATACCACTAACCTCTTACAGTGAGCTACTTATCTTTACTAGATTCAAAATTATATATATACAGAGAGAGATGTAAAGAGAATTTTTTTTTTTTTTTTCTTTTGTAACGTTGCCTTAAGTGAGTAGCTAATTATCAAGTTAAAGTACAATTTACTGCTATAAATTAAGTATTTTCCTTATACTTAAATAAAAGGCACAGTAGGCAAGAAATAATACCCAAGAAATATTTAAGAACTACCGTCGAATCGATCTCGTCCGTCGGATGGGGTTGATATGATTTCAGCGACTTAT
This sequence comes from Oldenlandia corymbosa var. corymbosa, assembly GCA_949775105.1. Taxonomy (NCBI): domain Eukaryota; kingdom Viridiplantae; phylum Streptophyta; class Magnoliopsida; order Gentianales; family Rubiaceae; genus Oldenlandia; species Oldenlandia corymbosa. The sequence continues at coordinate 9,332,315 of OX459123.1, forward strand.
TATGGGTAAAACAGAGATTTAATAAATCAATTTCAATAAAAGGCACAGTAGACAAGAAATAATGCCTAAAAAATATTCAAGGACCACCGTCAAATCGATCTCGTCCATCGGATGGAGTTGATGTGATGTCAGCGACTTATTAGGGGCAAAAATGAAAATTCAAAAATTCAGTTTATTCCAATTAAAAAAAACCCGTAACCTTTTGAAAAAAATAACCCTAACCTATAAAAGGACGTCATTTCAGGATTTAACTTTGGAATCCCCATTCCTGAAAACAATATATTTACAAAGACTTGAAAGTTTTTGGTTAAAAAACAGCAACAAAACGACTTCGTTTTGTGGGTTTCTCCAGGGAAAAAAGATAAAAAAACAAAAAATAACTCACACCGTTCAAAGTCCCAAAACAACCCCCGCCATTGTTCCCAATTTTTTTTTCCCACTAATAACCTCCATAAGGCAGTGCTCCGCCTACTCAAGTCCCCCTTCGTCAGCCGCCGCTGCCGCTTCCCTCTTTGCATCCTCCGCCACCACTAAACCTCAAATATATATTTTCCTTAAACATGCTTCAATTCGTACCATCCCGATTCCACCTCCACAAATTTAACCAAACAAAAACCTTAAATTCCACCGGAGTCACCCCGTCGAAGAGATTTTGCAAGAATGACTTCCTTAACTTGTACGAGATCAAATTCGTGGGGGAGCAACTTCTTGTATCGTATCACGGAGAAAATGGAACTTTCTAGCTGAAACTAGGATATTATTAGATTAGTAGTTGAAACTTCCTGGCTGGAATTTTGCAAAACTATGGAATTTGCGTAACAACGATGATACTAGAGAAATGAAAAAATTGGAATCTTCAAAAAAAGCATGTGCAAAATACTTCATTTGATCACAGTTTCTAGAACCGTGGAAATCATTGCTCCCATATGATCAACTCCTTGTGCTACATATAGAAAAAAGAAAAAAAAAAGTGTTCCATATGCTCCAAATAGTTGGAGGATACGTCGATTGGCTTTAGTTAGCATTGTCAAACGATTTCTTCATTGTATACTAAGCAGTTCTCAGAGGTTAAACACATGTCTTTTTAAATTTCAGATACAGCAAAAATTTGTGATGCATATCACAGTTTCAGATGCATGTCTGTTTGACAGATGCATCATTCTGTTTCGAGTGTTGTTTGTTGGATGGAGTTGCTTTGTAATAGGAGAGCTGCGGCAACTAAATTATAAATTCTCTGATAATGCAATGATTTTTTTTTCTTTTTGCACTTTTGAATACAGAATCCGCTAGAGTGTAACTTCCTGTTGTTTCCACTGGCCTGAGATCGAGTTTTTGAGCCTTGAAGGAATCAGAATGGCATGTACATGATTGACGACTTTTCGTAATTTTCTCGATGGCATCCTTTGGAAATGGCTTTTAAGTACAATCTCCAAATTTAGACCTGTCCAAAATAAATGACAAGGCTCTTGCAGCTACATGAAGATGAGAAACGAACTTCAGACAAAAAAACATGCGTGAAAATGTTGACAAGACCAAGAATTTGGACGCGGTGAAATCTGAACTAAAACTTAGCGAGGGGAAAACCGTGACTGATATTTCATCTTTTTGTTTTGTGTTTGTGTGTGTGTGTGTGTTTCTTTTTTCCCTTTTTTTTCCCTTCATCTACACCATTTTCCCATGCATTCGTTTGATGCGTTTCTTCTTCTTTTTTTTTCCTTTTTTCGTTTACAACATTTTGGCAAATGCTTACTATATTTTGGCAAATGCTTCCTATCACATGCGGACTATCAAATTTGCTAGGAACAACCATAATACTATAATGTCAAGCTTCTGATTTGAACATGCGTCAAGAAAAAGAAAATTACAATTTTTTCCCTAATTGACTATTCACTTACGCCGGTGGACGGAAACAAATATGATCATTCTGAATCTCTAAAGAACTAAGTTGGGGTAACATATTGCAAATTATTATAATTGTTGCCAACACAAATACTTACTGAGTAATTGTTGTGCATTCACTTACAAATGTAAATCTGATTTGTAATAGTGAACCATGCATATTGTATACTCGACAAAATATGGTTTGCGTTTAAGGTCTTAATTTCAATAACTATCGTTTTGTAGGTTGAAGTTTCAGAGATTATAATAAACACAAATTACATTTTATTATAAATATTTGTCAATATTGACATCGATATATAATATACTAAAAATACAAATTGATTGTGTAACACACGAACATGTGATCTCTTCAAAATAATTGGTTATAGTTTCAAAGATTTAATATTATTGGTTATAAGGTTATAAAAAAAACTTGCCATAGAACAAGCGTTATTAAATTTTAATAACAATCAAATTGACAATTAATTAAGGAAACATAACAGATCTTAGATTGACAATTACAGAAGTAAACCCGTCATATTTACTTACTCTTGCTAATGCCTCTTGATTTTCTTATTTAAGCCAAAACCATCACATATCCTCCACTAAAATAACTTGATTTATAAACTGCCTTATTTTAATTTTCGTTCTCTCCTCTTACAATCGTCCACTACCAAATGCAAAGATTTCTTTATCTCTCACAACAATTATATCTAGTAAAAAACTCTTTTCTAATACACGATTAAATAGCGGAGAGAGTGCACGATAAAAAATCACTTTGTAAATCCGAAAAGTCAATTAAAAAGAATAAAATATCACATTCATATGCACTATTATGGAACAACAAAAATTCTACCGAACATGAAGTATATAAATATTCTAAAACCATAAAAAAGAAACAATCTATATATGTACTGGTCGCGTAACGCGCGACACGTAAAAGACTAGTATTTTTAGAAAAGTTCAGGATTAAATTATAAATATTAGGTGTCTTACTAACATTTACCAAAGAGTGAATGAGGTGTTGGTTCAGTGGTAACACTATCCTTGTTTTAAAGAGGAGGTCATGACTTCAAACCCCCACTCCAACAAGAGTGAGAGAATGACTCTAACCTAACCAATTGGTATCTCTAGAGGGCTTGTTATGGCAAACCCACTCATGAACTCCTGATTTCGCACCAGAGCTTGTCACCCCAGACTTGTCTAGGGTGGTTTACCTCGCACTGTGATTTACAAGCTATTACAGTGGGCGTGAGTTTTACCCATCTTTAGTGGGGTTCCCGGCGTCACTAAGAAAACATTTACCAAAGATATGTTACCTCGGCAAATTATCAAATTATCTATAATTGGACTAAGATCAAAATGAGCACAGGCCCACAATTTGAAACTAAAACCAGAAGCCCAAAAATATATGCGATAGTCCATCTTCATGCATTTGGGCTACAAGCATTTTCTTTTTACATGTTTGAAGCCTTTTTTTTTTTTTCCTTTTTCTTTTGTCCTTTTTCGAAGCTTTTTTTTTTTCTCTTTTTTTTTTGGGAAAAGCTTTCAAGCCTCTACCTTTTCCAAATATTTCAAATTAATTTTTGTAAACTAAAACATAAACATCATACTAAAACATTTTAGTATATACTATCACTTGGAAATATTAAACAATCTGATTCTTTTTACAAGATAATATCAACTTCAAACATGAAAAAGTTTTTGTAAAGAATCTATTATACCATACTAAGAGAGAAACTAGATAGCAATTTTAGGATGATTTCTACGTCGTCATGTAGGATGGAGTCCTACATGGCAAATCCTTAAAATTTAAGATTTAAAATGTTTCTAAGTTATGCTAAAAGTCCGTGAATTATTGTTGTATTAATTGTTTTACATTTTCTTTATAAATATTTAGATAGACAACATGTTTAATTATTAACTTGTAGAATTTTGATAAGTGTCTCAACATGTCATTCTATCATGACACATTTTTTGAAGTGTCTCAACAAAGTTTTCTATGTGTAGTAATAAAAAAAAAAGGTAGCAATTGTAAACTTTTTATGACACATAAAATTTTGTGTCTTAAGATAAAGTGTAACAATAGGGGGTTTCTCTAGTAGTGCGTGGAAAAATTTGAAATTGCCTCCTTTTAAATCTGATTGACATTCTTATGTCTGACGGTTGGATGTCCATACGTGGTATAAACACAGTTCTCCAATATTTGCTCCAGATATGATCGTGGCCTGGATGACACGTTTCCCCAATTCATTAACTTAAAACCTAGTACCATTGCACAGTCTTCCTGGTTGGTCTAGATTGGGAAGAAGCATTATTGGTACTCTTTTTTTTAAGGACAACTTGTGATTCGGCATGCCACAACATATAATGCCACAAAGAAATTCAGGAGTAAATACCTCATCATCTTTACTATTGACAGATGTCTCGGACACTTCCAAACTGTCTGAACTATAGTAAACCTTTGCCTCATCAGTGAGAAGTGACAACATATGATCATTAATCTTATCCACCTCATCATTTGTCGGAGCCTGAATATCTCTCTCATCGAAGAAGTTCAGTGCCTTCAAATTAGATAACAAATTATGATATATAACATCACAAATGGATGCAATAGGAGTACCTGTTTGCTTAATCAGAAGGTCTTCAGGGATTTCAATGTCGACCTCTTCATCATTCTTATCTCCTTCTTTTCCATCTCCAATATTGAGCAGCCACTCAGAAAATTCTCTTATCTCATCAGCACTGTAGCGCAGTCACGTATTTTTAGTCAACCTACACTTCACAATTCTCCCAGAAGGGCGATTCATCAATTGCGGCTCCAACAATCTCATGCCTAGTTGCTCTAGGGATAACTGGTAATATTTGTCTGAAATCTCCTCCAAGCACCGTTACTATCCCACCAAAAGGTTGAAACATGCTTATGGGATTCTTCCTACGCAATATATCTTGAAGAGTCCTGTCTAATGCCTCAAAAAATATCTATGAGTCATAGGAGCTTCAACCCAAATGATTAACTTGGTACGTTCTAATAAAGCTGCCAAATCAGTACCATGTTTAACATTACATGTAGCAATATCCATAGGATTTAACGGGATAGCAAATCTTGAATGCGCCGTCTTACCAGAGGTGAGCAGCAACGATGCGATACCACTGGAGCAATATTTAGAACGATTTCACCTTTGCGACGCAAAGCTGCCGATAAAGTCTTCCATATGAATGCTTTTCATACCCCCCGTAACCATATGAGAAAAAAAAACCCTCCCCTTCCCTTGAAAACTGCACTAATGATCTTGTCGTAAACCATTTTTTGCTCATCAGTCAAACATGAGATCAAAGAATCGTGCTCAACATGTAGTGCTCTTTTCTGCACTAATAAGCTTGTTGCCAGTGTCTAAATCCATGTACTCCTCTACAAATGGCATATTTTCAAAAAAATTTAGATATTTTCTCAACATCCTCAATAATTTCTCCACTTCTGCCAAAGTGTAGTTGTGAAGTTCTTCTTCTAAAAGTTCAATATCTGAAAAAGAAAAAACAAAAAACCATTTGCGTAAAGCACAAAAAAGAAAAATCACGTGCTACACTAATGAGGGAATAACATAGATGCAGTACGTAGTAAAATACTCAATTATACATAACCTTTGTAAAAAATTAATGCGAAAATATCATTAATCAACTTACATGCGCGACGACCACAAATTTTCATACGTTTTTATTCAATATCATCAGCCATTAGACGCCAAGTTTTTTTTCCCAAACATGCTCAGGGCTTGGTAAGTGTCTCGCTAAACACGAGACTAGCAAACAGTTCTCTCAAAATATGTGTCGACACCATTGACTTGCCTCTTCGATACTCTGTATGAATTCTTTATCATCAACCAACAGACCCATTGCAATGCAAGCTTCCTTAAAAGTATCATGAACCTCACCATTGACTGTCTTCAAATCATCGTAGCACGTAGGCCCCCCCTTGATTTTAGTGAGCATGATCCTCAAGTAGTAACTTTCCCCTACTGTCGGAGGAACACTTTGAATTCTACCAATTGACATTCCTTGTTTCCTGATTTTCCACTGCTTATTATTTTGATTCCAAACAAATTTGGTGGGGAACTCAACATAAGTCAATTGCCAGGCCCATTCATATTTCTTGTTGCATTCCATCTAATTTTCAAACATGAGAGCACTCTTTGAAGGCTTTTCCAGTGCGTCATTAACGTCATCAGTTTCTTTAAACGTAACATAGTTTTCCTCCGGGAGATGAAAAGGCAACCTTTCAATAGGGGTCGTTCTATAATGAATGGGGAAGCCATAGATCCTCCATATGGCCTCACACGCAGAAACATACCTACAATTATAATGTTGCCCAATCTCGTCCACATCACGAACAACCTCAGCATCTTGATTCTCAAACTGCACATTTACCATATCTACTCCTTTGTTTATATATTTGATTAAATACTTAATCGCCTGAAACTGGTTGCACCACTCTACATTGATATGCGCCTGGAACATCTTCAGAAGCTTCTTATTGTATGACACAATATAGGTGTTATTCAAGGGTATCCCACTCTTAACCACAAAAATACCAGTATCACATCTCATGTATTCTGGGATCCCATGCTTATCAATGAAACTAAAGGGTGAAAAAGATTTTGGATACCCCTTCGTACATGTGCCATTCTCCATACACGGACATTTTTGGTTTGCCAGGCCGCAAGGTCCATGCATCATGTACTCTTTCACAAGTTCATGTACTTCAGGATCTTCGTCTTTATCTGGGATCTCAGCCGAAATGATTCCATCAATATCTCTAGGTTTCGATACCTTATCATCTGGATGAATCCAAAATAAAAGATGGGCATGCGGAAGTTCTTGCTTTTGAAACTCAACCTTATAAATAACTACATGCAAAAAAGAAACTTAATTCTAAGCAAAGTAATCAACTTCATAAACCTAATGATAAAAATTATTGTCAGGTCTATATTCAAATTATAAATAACTACCGAACATTTTGGATTTCTTTACCTCATTAACAAATCGATCCAACTTCATCTTGAATACTCTGGAGGTAAAGTCAGGTCTATATTCAGGATGCCTCTTTTCTTGCAATACCCGACAATCTCTGGCCACTTGTTGTTGCATGTCATCGTTATGAACAGATTAGGATAACCATAATGTTTACGTATAGCCATAGCATCCATGTAATTCTGCTGCATGTATCTGCGACCACCAGTATATGAAGGGGGTAGTACCACAGGCTTCCCAATGATTGTACCGTCTGTATTTCCCTCATTATAGAGGAGCGTATATGGCTGTACTTTTCACTTCTTAGTTTGGTATGATTTTTTTCTAATAAAAGACAACCTCTGACTTTCAATCATAGTGTATGCATCGACTATTAATTACTGAAAGAGATTTCTTGCATACAGAAAGTGTGTACTCTCATACCTTTCCTGTATTCTGAAGGCAAACCACTCCTTCATTGTCAACATGTAAATGATAGTTGTTGCACTCGAAATCTATTAACACAAACGGTGAATTGCTATTATTGAACATGTGAATATTTTGATGATAAATTGAAGAACATCAAATAGAAACCACGGAAAACTGTACATATAATTGTTAGAGGAAAAATGAAAAAAGGGCAAAGAATTTGACAGGAAAAAAAATGAAAGTAGCCGGTTTCATATACTTTGAATCGCTTTTTTGTAGGCAATGCTGGTAGTGCAAGCGGGTAATTATCCTTTCCTGTTGCAGATGGACACTTTAAGACCTTTTCTGAATTTCACCATGAAAAAAGTAACATAGAAATGACCATACGTTGCACGCAAGGTTTAAATATTATTGTGTATAAATTTTAGTTATATTATTTTGTTTTAAAATTTACATCAATCATATTCAGAATATGCATAAACACAAAGATTAATTCAATCAATGGTATAACGCAAAAAAGTTTCTTATAAACAAATCGATCACTATTGAGCATGCCTCATAATTGAAATAAATTATACATGCCTTTTATATAACCACAAAAAAATCATACATTGTATATGTGTTAAAAAAATTATTTTCAAATTAGAGCTTTCCAAATGACTCCCGTTCCAATTCATCTTGTCAAAATTCTTCTCAAGTGGCCTCATTTATTGAAATACTATTGAGCATATCAAGTAAATGAAACAAATCATACATGCATTTTTTTTAGTCATAAAAATCATATATTTTATATTTACTTTAAAATTTATTTACTTTTGGCTGGACCTCTCCAAATAATTCCATTCTAGTTCATCTTGTAATAAACCCTTCCTAAGTAATCCCGTTTATTAAATTACTATTGAGAATATTAGAAAATGAAATGAATCATACATGCATCTTCTATACTGATAAAAATTATACATTTTAACTTTGTGTTAAAAATTATACATTTTTCTTACACATTACAAATGAACTGTCGGAGTTACTTTTTATCTTTGAAAGACAGTTGATAGCTATAGTTTTGTTAGAGAACCGTCATAGAGTTTTTAGAAAAGCTTTCTGTAAGACGGTCTCTTTTGATTTGGGTAAGTCTTAACCACTGCTTTTTGTAATTTTATCTTTCAATTAATAAAATCGGGGGGATGCTAGCTAGGTACCCTCCCGGTTCTCTTAAAATTTTTTTTTTTTTTGTTAGACCTTTCCAAATGATCCCGTTTGAATTCATCTTGTAATAAACTTGATAGGAATCTTGAGGTGAGATGATTGAATTACCTCAAACGCGGAAGCTTTTCTTTCCCAAGACTTGATAACTTGCGACTCCAAGGAAGAACACACCAAAACTCACGAAATTTAAAAGAGAAAAGAAGATGCAAACCACAAAAATTTGCACAAAAAAGGATGGATAGGCAAGAAGATGAAAGAATGTATTTTTGGCTAGCAACCCGGTTAGAATACCTCTCTAACAACCTCACCCCTTCGATTTACAGGCAGAACTACTAGCTAAAAGGCTCCAATGAATGGCTAACAAAGTTTCACATGTGAATAACACTTAAAATCATGCGCACGCTTGCAACAAAGCACAAGAACGATTGTGCAATGCACTATTCTTCACAAAGAATAGAAGAACAAAGAGTTTCCTCTCTTTTCGTATTGAAAAATCAATTATAATCAAAGACATATGTATTTTGGTCGTCTAGCCCCCCTTTATATAGGCATAGATTGGATTGGACAAAAGGAAACCCGAATACAAGTTCAAATCGGATTTGTCTACCTAAGTTTCCTCATAAAGATTTAAATAATAATTAAATAAATAATTGCACATGTCACAATTATTTAAAACCATATAGAATCTTCTAGAGGTGTAGGAAAAGTTGGCCATAAGGATTAAAAGACCAAAAAATCCTTTTCCTAATTGAAATAGGAAAATTGAAAATTCTGCCCAACTTTCGTCGACTTGTTTGTCGACCGACAAGTTACTCGACATAAGACTGTCGACCTTCTCGTCGACTTCTTTTGCTCGGCCATGAACTCGACGGCTTCTTGTCGACTTCTTTGTTGACTTCCTCTTCTCGGCTAAGGGCTCGACATGCACCAAAAGCTTTAATTCCACTCCAAGATACATGAAACCTATGGAATTGAATCCACATTGAGACCTTGAACATTCATAAACAAATTATTGAGCGATTCATTCATTTTCTTCCTTCGAGACCTTGTCATAGGACCTCCAATATTGGCTAATGGATCTTGAATTACTCTTTGAGCTTGAAGCTGATTGCTTGGTTGAATATTGTCTTGTCCTTGAGCTTGATCACCTAGGATATCCACATCATTCCCCTCTTCCTCAGAAGGATTCGTCCTTGAATCCGACTATTCCACTTCCTCAGCATCTGAAAAATCAAAAGGAGATAAATCAGAAACATTGAAAGTTGCACTCACATTATACTCACCAGGAAGGTCAAGTTCATAAGCATTGTTGTTCAAACGCTTGACAACTTGGAAAGGACCAGCGCCACGAGGGTCTAGCTTCGATTTAACTTTAGTTGGAAATCAAATCTTTTGAAAATGAACCCAAACCGAATCTCCAGGTTTGAAGATCACTTCTTTGTGCCTCTTATTGACATTACGTGCAATACTCTCATTTTTCTTCAAAATATTCATGTGCACTTTCTCATGAAGAGATTTCAACAAATCAACTTTCTTGGCTCCATCTACATCAAGAGACTCAGAAACAGGCAATGGAGACAAGTCCAAAAGGGTTACGGGGTTAAAACCATAAACAACTTCAAATGGTGACATTTGAGTAGTTGAATGCATTACACGATTATATGCGAATTCAGCAATAGGTAAAGATGCTTCCCAATTCTTACGATTCTTTTGTATCAACACACGAAGCAAAGAACCTAATGTCTGATTAACCACCTCTGTTTGGCCATCCGTTTGAGGATGAGCGGTTGTTGAAAGCAACAACTTTGTACCTAACTTCTTCCCGCAAGGTTTTCCAAAAGTAGCTCAAGAATTTAACATCTCTGTCAGACACAATAGTTCTAGGTAAACCATGCAATCTAACAACTTCACGCATGAATAAATCAGCTACATGCTTGGCATCAGCAGTTTTACGACAAGGAATAAAATGTGCCATCTTAGAAAACCTATTGACTACCACAAAAACTGAATCACACCCATTTTGAGATCTAGGTAATCCCAAAACAAAATCCATTGAAATATCAGTCCAAGGGTGAGAAGGTACAGGTAAAGACATATATAATCCATGTGGTTGTGACTTAGATTTAGCTTGTTTACACTGAATACAAGTAGAATAAACCTTTTCCACATTACGTTTCACATTAGGCCAATAAAAATGTTCACATAAAACATCATAAGTCTTCTCTCTCTCTCTCTCTCTCTCTCTCTCTCTCTCTTTGCATTTTTTTTTTCCTAAGATTCCATAATATCCGCCGGAGATAATGGACGCAATAGAATAGATACTCCATTGCGCATAATCGAATATCGATTCGTCTTTCCTTCTTTACTAGCACACCGGTCAAACTCCCATGGACGTCCCAATAAAATATGACAAGCTTGCATAGGGACTACATCACAAACAACTTCGTCCTCAAATTTCTCAAAGTCCATGAGCAAATGAGCTTGTGACCTCATCTTAATCTTTCCACGATCATCCGACCATTGCAATTTATATGGTTGAGGATGCTTGAATATAGGAAGACTCAACTTCTTAACAAACTCCATGCTTACGCAATTTGTGTAACTTCCTCCATCCGTAATCACAAGACATTTTTTATTCTTCACCCTACACCTTGTATGGAAAATATTGGTGCGTTGTTCTAAATCCTTATCTTGAACCGGTTGGATATTAAGGGCATGAACTAACACCATAGCTCGAGACACGTCCTCTTCATAGACAACATCATCATCACTCTCAGAAATTCCATCTACAATCATCTGACTAGTTGTAGCATTCTCCGTTGAGCTTGTTGCCAAAACCAAATTAGATGGATCATCAACATTTTCTTCGTCTTCACTCTCATAATACTACTCATCGCAAAGTACCATAACTTTCTTGTTTGGACAAGAAGATGCATAATGTCCTCTTCCTTTACATCTAAAGCATTGAACATTAGTAGATGAACCGGGCTTGGCCGTAGGTGTCTTCTCCAACGCCTTGACTACCTCGGTTGGCTTAAGCGACGGTTTAACTTGAGTGGAACTTGATGTCACCGGCTTCTTAGAAGTATTACTCCACTTATTCGATCCCAAGGACGTCATAGTAGTAGGGAAATTCTTTGACCAAAAAGAACTCTCTTGCAAATGCCTATCAGCCGTACAAGCTTTATCCAATACATCCTTCAAATCTTTCCAACCTTGCATTTCAACCTTATGTCGAATATTAAGATTCAAGCCAGAAACAAATCTTGCTTCAATGTCCTCGTCATTCTCTTCCATTTGACATTTGATCTTTAAAGACCCCATTTATGGTAGTAGTCCATCACTTTGTCACTACCTTGCTTAAGATCTTGCAACTCTCTCCTCAACTTTCTTTGGAATGAAGCAGGGACAAAATATTTCTTCATAACACGTGTCAATTCTCCCTACGTTGCAATCAGATCTTTATCTTTACGTTTTCTTTTACTTTTCACTTCCTTCCACCATGTAGCAGCAAAATCATGAAATTCTGAAACCGCTAAGTTCACCTTGTCTCTCTCCGAATAGTCATAGAGATCAAGATGCGGTTCATATGATCTTCCCAATCTAAGTATGCTTTAGGGTCATCCTTCCCTTTAAAGGATGGAATTTCCCGCTTGATGTTTTTGAGATTGCTATTGACCCTAGGTTTCTGTTGCCAGTTAAACCTTGGTTCTTCTTCATCATTGAAATCATCTTCTTCTTCTATATCTCCATGATCTCTCTCTTCATCCACTACACGACCTTCTTCAACTCGGTCATCATTGCGACCCCTATCTCCACCTCCACCTCCTTGGCCACGTCCACCATGACCACGTCCACCCATGACGTTCCTACGTGCAACAAAATTAGGTCCAGGATTTGCCAATGGATCCCTAACTTGTGCAAGTTTTTGTATTTGGCGGGCGGTTTCTTCTTGTTGGCGAGTCGTCTCTTCTTGTCGTTGTTGTTGTTGTGCCATTGCCGTCGTCATAAGTTGCAGTTGATTGGTTAATGCCGCAATCTTATCTTTAAAATTTTGTACCGTATCATTCAACATCCCATGTTGATTTTTGTCTCCCATGATGCTGCAATGTTAAACACAAAAACACAGACAAGAAAATAGAATATCGAAGAACTCACTATCTTGTTACCCCTCCCAACTATACTATTCACTCCCCAAGATCACTCAAGAAGGTTTAGATTTAGTAAGGGATGGATACACTCTTTTCTTACCACGCTCTTTGTCCTTCAGTCCTTAGTGTAATGAAGAATAGTACTACTTTGTGGAAGCAACTCAAACACGGATCAAAAAGTATGTTTCTGAATAATTGTAACAGGATCTAAGGAAGAACACGAATATAGATCGAGTAGTTACAACAATGAAAACTTAGATCTCACGAAAAGGGCTAGTAGAACTTGGAGCAAATTTTTAAAATTTAAGCTTCGTTTTAGGGTTAAGATGAAGCCCTAGTCTCGGCCACCACACACTTCAAATTAGGGTTTGTATATATATATTTTTTTCGAAAACCCTACCTACCAAAAACTCCAAATAATTTCGAATATATGTGCAAATAATTCAAATAAGGTAACCTTTGATATATGTTTATAAAGAAGATACTTTCCTATTGAATGCACACACTCAAATCTCCTTAAACAAGGTAAGATTTAATATACCTTTAAAAAGAAGATACTTTCCTTTTGATATGTTGCCTATTTCTTTTTTTTTTTCTTCTTTTTCGGCTACTTTTTTTTTTTTCCTTTCCTAATACTAAAGAATTCGTGGATTAAGGGCTAAGGACCCTAAAATCCAAAACCCTAGGCAGAATACACACACGGCCGCCACACCTCTATTTTTATTTTTCAGCAAAAGCGAATCTAACAATTCAACTTCAAACACATTCAATCAAGAACAATTTCGAAGCAAATAGTGAGATCTATAATAAAAGACAAAAGATTATAGAAGAATAAACAAAGATCAACCAAAGATGAGCTTTAGAAGATCAAAACACATGCAAGGAATCAAGAACCGAAGCTCTGAAGCCAAATTGATACGAATCTTGAGGTGAGATGATTGAATTACCTCAAACGCGGAAGCTTTTCTTTCCCAAGACTTGATAACTTGCGACTCCAAGGAAGAACAAACCAAAATTCACGAAATTTAAAGGAGAAAAGAAGATGCAAACCACAAAAATTTGCACTAGAAAAAGATGGATAGGCAAGAAGATGAAAGAATGTGTTTTTGGCTAGCAACCCGATTAGAATACCTCTCTAACAACCCCACCCCTTCGATTTACGGGTAGAATGCTAGCTAAAAGGCTCCAATGAACGGTTAACAAACCTCCTTAAGTGGAGAACACTTAAAATCACGCGCACGCTTGCACAAAAGCACAAGAACAATTGTGCAATGCACTATTCTTCACAAAGAATAGAAGAACAAAGAATTTCCTTTCTTTTCGTATTGAAAAATCAATTATAATCAAGGACACGTGTTTTGGTCGACTAGCCCCCCTTTATATAGGCATAGGTTGGCTTGGACAAAAGAAAATCCGAATACAAGTTCAAATTGGATTTGTCTACCTAAGTTTTCTAATATAGATTTAAATAATAATTAAATAAATAATTGTACATGTCACAATTATTTAAAACCATCTAGAATGTTCTAGAGGTGTAGGAAAGTCGGACATAAGGATTAAAAGACCGAAAAATCCTTTTCCTAATCGAAATAGGAAAGTTGAAAATTCTGCCCGACTTTCGTCGACTTGTCGTCGGCCGACAAGTTACTCGACGCAAGACTGTCGACTTCCTTTGCTCGGCCATGAACTCGACGGCTCCTTGTCGACTTCTTTGTTGACTTCCTCTTCTCGGCTAAGAGCTTGACATGTACCAAAAGCTTTAATTCCACTCCAAGATAAACATGAAACCCGTGGAATTGAATCCACATTGAGAGCTTGAACATCCATAAACAAGTTATTGAGTGATTCATTCATTTTCTTCCTTCGAGACCTCGTTATAGGACCTCCAATATTGGCTAATGGATCTTGAATCACTCTTTGATCTTGAAGTTGATTGCTTGGTTGAACATTGTCTTGTCCTTGAGCTTGATCACCTAGGATGTCCACATCAAAACCCTTTCTCAATGACTCCTTCATTGAATTATTATTAAAATATCTAGTAGTTGAAACAAATTATACCTACACTTTATATAGCCATAAAAATCATACTTTTATATTTGTGTTAAAAATTATTTATTTTTAGTTGGATTTTTTCAAATGATCCCATTCCAATTCATCTTGTAATAACGCTAAGGATCTCTTACACTACAATCGTACAATAGTTCCTATTTTTTAATATTTTTTTTTTTATTTACTACTTTCCTTCTTCAATTTAACTCACATCTTAACCCACCCTTGATTGAGCCCATTGGAGCCATATGTCAAAATCTTAATAAATAATATAAAAAGTAGCGTAAGGTTATGATATTGAAGATCTTTTACCTTGTAATAAACTTTTTCCAAATGGGCTATAGATTTCATACACCACAATCCCATAACACTTCTTAATTAACTATATAATATTTTTACATTTTTCTATTTAATTACTATTTTCTTCTTTAAAAGTTTTACTAATATACTAACTCGCCCTTGGATGAATCCATCGGGACCACGTGTCAAAACTTTGGTGAATGCTGCAGGAAATGGTGTAAGAAATCTGTTGTCTTGTAATAAATCCTTGTGACCTTATTTTTTGAAGTATTAAGCATATGTAGTAACTGAAACAAATCAACCATGCATTTTATATGGCTATAAAAATAATGAATTTTATATTATTGTTAAAGTTATTAGTTTTAGTTAGACCTTTCCAAATGACACTGTTCCAATTTATCTTGTGGTAAAACTTTCCCAGTAACCCGTTTATTGAAATACTATAGAGCATATCTAGTAATTGAAACACATGATACATACATTTTATATAACAATAAAAAATCATACATTTTATATTTTTGTTAAAAATCATTATTTTTTTAGTTGGACATTTTCAAAAAAATCCCGTTCCAATTCATTTTACAATAAGGATAAGGATCTCCCACACCATTATCCTAAAATAATTCTTAACCCACCACATATATATATATTTTTTATATTTTTTTATTTAGTTACCACTCTATTTCTATAAACATTTTACTAACACACTAATACAATCTTGGATGAACCCGTCATGGCCACGTATCAAAATGTTAGTAAATAATGTAGAAAGTGGTGTAGGAAATCATTTGCTATGTAATAAACCCTTCTCAAGTGGGCTAAAGATCTTCTACACCATAATTCTACAACATTCCTAACTCACCATAAATATTTTTATATTTTTCTATTTAATTATTACATTTTTCTTTAAGAATTTTACTAACACCCTAACCCACCTTTGGATAAACTCTTTGGATCACGTGTCAACATTTTGGTGAATGTTGTAGGAAGTGTTATATGATTATGGCGTAAGAGATATTTTACTTGTAATAAACCCTTCACAAGTGACCAGGTTTATTGAAATACTATAGAGAATATCTAGTAATTGAAACAAATGATACGTGAATTTATGTAACTATAAAAATGATATATTTTATATTTGTGTAAAAAAATTATTTATTTTTAGTTGAGCCTCTTTAAATGATCCTGTTGCAATTCATCTTGTTATAAATCTTTCCCAAGTGTTCCCGTTTATTGAATTACTATTGAATGCATCTAATAATTTTTTTTTTTTATCAAATGTAAATTTGTATTGATGTAAGAATCATACATATTTATAATTTCCTAGCATCTATAAACTTAACTTGACTTCCAAGTATCTATAAATCAATTCCTAGACTCATCTGAAATTGATTTCAGCAGCCCTAGCTTTGTATTTACTATGTTGCACTTCCATCATCACCTCATGTTTCATTTTCCTAACTCTATTACAAACTGGTACTTCCTCACCTCCAAATTTCCTACCATTTCATTCCATCCAAACATTATAGATTACAGAATTGGTACAGGCAAATAAAACTTTCTGCTTGACTTTATTATACCTCCATATCCTTTTCAATCTGGCTGCATTCAAAGTGTTGATCCCTGTCTGCAAGCCAATCCATTCCTGCATTTCCTTCAGCAATTCTTTTGTATATGGACACTGGAAGAACATGTGCTTCACACTTTCTGGTTCCTGCTGACACAAACAGCAAGCATCTGAGCTTACATGAACTTGAAGCTTAATTAGTCTGTCTACTGTTAGCAATCTTCCTTGCAATGCTAGCCAACTAATGAAGACTGCAACCATTCAACACAATGCTGGCAGCTTGAAACTTCTGTCTACCCCTCAGCCATTTATATTTTCCCCTCAATATAATCTTTGCCTTGATCTCCTGTCCACTTTCCCTGACTGATTCCACTTTTCAACTGCTCTTTCAAAATACATAACTTCTTCCAGTGCCAGCTACAGTCTTGTGGCGCTTTGTAATCCCACCAACTCTTCCCTTTGATGTGATACATATGCACCCACCTAATCCATAAACTTTCTTTGTGATGAGCTATATCCCATAGCTGCTTAACCAACAAAGCTATATTCCAAATGCAATGCATCTAATAATTGAAACAAATCATTCATGCATTTTACATAACTATAAAATTAATATATTTTATATTCGTTTTAAAAATTATTTATTTTTAGTTTGACATTTTCAAATGACCCCGTTCCCATTTATCTTGTAATAAGGTTAAGAATCTCCTACACCACAATTCTACAACACTTCCTAACCCAACATTTAATATTTTTACATTTTTCTATTTAATCACTACATTCATTGTTTAAAACTTTTACTAATACCCTAACCCACCTTTGGATGAACCCGTTGGGGTCACATCTCAAAATGTTCATAATGATGTAGTAAATGGTGTTTGATTATGGTATACAAAATTTTTGCCTTTCAATAAATTCTTCCCAAATAACCCCCTTTATTGAAGTACTATTGAGTATATTTAGTAACAGTAATGATAGAGACAGTGAAAACTCATAGTGAAATCTAATAGTGACTGATGTGGACAAACTAATTAAGGACAAAAGTATAAATTTGTGAAGGAAAGATATTAGTTTCTATGGCAAATTACCACCAAAATAAGGGGCCAACTAAGTCACTGTTTATTTTCACTATATATCTGTCACTATTTTATCATTTTCCATTTAGTAATTCAAACCAAATTTTACATACATTTACAACTATAGAAATCACATTTTTATTTTTGGGAGTTATGATTGCCAAAACAACAATTACCATCCAAAACAAAATATTGTATTTTTTCCGAACTTGTCCCTTCCAAAATGTGTCATTTTTCTCTTCCTTACCGTTTGCCTTCTTCCATAATCCACCAGATTAATTTAACGTACTTAGAAACATGAATTTGTCATATCATATGTCACTTTGTCTCATTTATTTAGAGATAAGATTGCAAAACTACTCCTTAATAATCAGTCTTGTTTATTTAAGTTACAAATTACTCCTCCTGTAAAAATTTCTTTTGAATATGATAAAGTTCAAATTTAAGCAATATATAGTCATCTGAACTCATGTATGAGTCCAAAATAGGCAACAACCTCGGTTTGCTAAAGTGAAATAGAATCTCCATGTCCAAAACAATTTAAGAAAAAAAAAGAAAGAAAATTGAAAATCCTACAGTGGCAACTACAATTTCATTAAATCAATCATTGAAATTCCGCAGCCAGCCCTTTTTGTCCCATGACGACAATTGCAAGTTCGATCCCTTTATCATAATAATAAAAAATCTCAAAAAAAAGAAGGGAAAAACTATCAAAAAAAATTCTAAAAAGACAAATAACATGAAGAACAAAAGTATATGGTTTTAATTTATCTATTTGTTAATAGTTTGTGATTTTCTTGTCCAAGATGAAGACGTTTATGATATATAGATTGGAAGGGAGAAAAGGAAACTTGGGAAAGAAAGAAAGGATTAACTTGAGAAGGGTATTTGGGAAGAATGATAACAATTTGTTCTGGATACTAATTGTTGCTTTGGGAAAGAAATAAAGGATTAACTTGAGAAGGGTGTTGAACTTTTCCAAATGATATTGCTCCAATTCAACTTTCAATATACCATATCCAAATGATCCCGCCTGTTGGATTATCATTAAATATATCTAATAATTGAAACAAATCATATTTGTATTTTATATTAAATATATCTAATATTGATCCCGTTCTGGTTCATTTGTAATAACCCCTTCCTAAGTGACCCCCATTTATTGAATTACTATTGAGCATATCTAGTGATTAAAAAAAATCACACATGCATTTTATATATCCATAAAAAATTATGTATTTTATATTTTGTGTAAATAATTTATTTTTAGTTCCATGATTCTAAATTATCCCGTTCTAATTTATTTTGTAATAAACCTTTCCCAAATGGTCCCATTTATTGAAGTACTACCGACCATATCTCATAATTGAAATATTTGTGCATTTTATTATTTTAAAGAGTTTTTTTTTCGATCCTATGAGTAAGCACATCCAAAAATTTATTATTTTTATGTCAAGAAAAGTCCGTTGCAGCCCTTACTATAACAATATAATTTTTGTAATAAAACAAAAGCATGAAAATTGCAAACATAAACAAGTATACTTAAATTAAAATCTAACTAAACATTCAAATCTAATTTGTTATATTAGTTATTTATTAATTTATGAAATTGTGGTTTACAGAGGAGATTCTTGAAAAATTGTTATCTTCTAAATCAATCGAATCTTTATTTTTTTTTGTACTGGTCATGAAAATATTATTTAATAGTGATTACAAATTAATATAAGATTAATTTAGGAAGATTTTATTGCTAATTAATGAAAATATTTATTCCTTATTCAGATTGAATCATGATCAAAATCCATGAACGTATGAATAATTACCTTATTAGCATGAATTCCATATTATAAGATATAATAATAGCGGATGGTAAATAATGTTTACAATAAATCATGGTTACAAATTTGATTTAATCAAATTATAAGTATTTTTTATACTTTAATGAAAGACTAATCTTATTATTACTCGTGGCACAATTAACCTGAAACCACTCTCTGCATGACACATCATAATTAAAAACCTTACTATTTAATAAATATTATTAATTAATATAAGATTAATTTAGAAATGTTTTATTGTACTAATTAATGAAAATATTTGTTTCTTATTTAGATTAATCATGATCAAAATCCATGATTGTCAGAATAATTATATAAATTAGCGTAGATACCATATTATATGATATAATAATGGCAGATGGTGAATAAAGTTTGCAAGAAATCATTGTTATAAATTTAATTTAACCACGTTACAAATACCTTTTATAATTTAAGGAAAGACCAATTTAATTATTACACGTGGTATAATTGACCTAAAATTACTCTCTGCAGGACAAATCGTAATTAAAACGTTAATTTAATATATACATACATATATATATATATATAGATTTCAGATACTTATTTTTTGTATTAATAAAACTTGATCATAGGATGTATTAATAAAACTTATTTTTCAGATACTTAATTTAATATATATATATATATAAACATTTCCAAAGCAACAACTTGATCATCATCATTGATGAGGGGTTTCTCCCAAACTCGTTAAATTCGCACCTTAATATTCCAACCGCATTCGGTTGAATAATCAAGTTGAGCAACGAATTCACCTTTGTCGACATAGATGTTTGAGCGTACAAGTGATAGTGGTTAAGCGTTATTTTCTGAATATTAAATTAAATAAATTAGCTCACCCAATTCACGTATTTATAATATGTAGAGCAGGCGACCAATTAGGGTTTAAAGTGTGACAAAAGTTACGTGAACAAATCGTAAAGAATCATTGCTTTAAAGTTGACAATCATAATATGAGATTATTGAATATTTACCTTATCATAAGCTTGAGTACAGATTAAAAAATAACGTGTAGTAAAAATATGGATGGTTATTAATTTAATTTAACCAACTTACAATTATTTTTTACATTTTAATGAAGGACCAATAAATTTATTACATGTGGCACAGTATACCTACATTCATTCTCTGAACGACATGTCTTGATTGAAAAGCTTTAATATATATATATATATATACATATATATATATATATATAGATTATCGACTAGATCAGTCGATTAGATCATTCAGTCACAACAAAGATAATGTGATTTGTCTTCATCACTACTTCCGTGTTGCAATTATATTGTTGTATGCACAATTTTTTGTTAGACCACTTATCGACTCAAATAGACCAATTAATTTGCACACGAGCTTTTTGGATGAAAACATCTCTTTATGAAAGTTTCTCCCGGACTACAAAGGCAGTAACCACAAACTCTAGTTTTACTTTCGGCTACCATGGCCGGCGATCAAATGCATCCCCCAAAAGATCCCTCATAAAGTGGATTACATTCATCAAAGGTTCACTCGTTCTTGAATATGAAGATGAGTATGAACGTCTAATAGCTCTACATCAATTAAGTTTGTCTAGGAAATTTTCTTATGGATGTTTGAAGAGGGAGGAAAAATTCACAAAAAGTTTGAGAAAATAGGGCTTCGTGGAGGCTACGCAGTGGGATTGAACAACCCTAGGCATGTTTTAATTAATTCGTTTTCAAAGAGAAGATCATTATCCACATTGTTGAATTCGTACTTTCTGGAGCATTGTCAGATTTAAAATGGAATACGGGATCAAATTTGAGGAAGACCCCCCGATCTTACCAATCTAGTATCTTTTTTTTAAAATTTTTTTAAAATTTTTATCTCCCTATTGAGTTTTTAAATCCAGAAGTAATCTTTTCGATGGCAATGACAATCAGAAAGCCTTTGAAGATCGATATACCAACGCTCAATTTGACAAGGCCATTGGTTGCAAGATTTTGTGTGGAGATGGATTTAACGAAGGAGTTCCCAAATCACTAAAGATTGGAAAAAAGGAAAAAAAAACACAAGCAATTGTTTACCTATGAACACATCCCGACATATTGCTCGAAGTGTAGCAAGATTGGGCATAAAAAGAAGAGCACAAGAACGAAAAAATGAAGCTGCCAGTCCATTCAATGTCCAAATGAGTAGGAGTTGTAGAAAGAACTTTCAAGAGCGATAAAGAAGAGTAGGGAGATAGTGTTGAAGGTGTCAAAACCTAAATGGAAAACGAAGCCTGTGATAAAATTGGTAATTGTGTAAGCAACTGAATCTACTTCAGGTTTAACATAAAAAGAGAAAGAGGTACTCACAGTAGATATCCAAAATTCTCCCCAGGGAACTAATATCCAATCCAGCCCATTGAAGACTTTAATGATTCTCATAAGGAAAAGACAGTGATTGATACTCCCCTGACAGCCGTTTATAAGGAGATAGGGAATGAAGATACTTCCCTGACAGTAGTTAATAGCTCAAATTATTTTGCTATACTAGAAATAACAAATAAAATTAAAAATGAGATGGAAGAGGAGGAAGAAAATATTGAAAACGTGTATGTGGAGAGTTCTCCAAACAAAATAAATGAAAAGTAAGCTTCACAAATTAATACAGATGAAATACAACAAGCTTTGTCGATGATGAGCAATGATGATATGTTGCAAATAGGCAAATTTTTGAATGATGATGATATTGGAAAAAGTTCTGTAGATACTAACAATGAAGAAAGTGAAGATGGAAGATGGTCGAAGGGTGAAAAGGCCGAGAAAGCAACATTGCAAGAAAAGTTGATCCCCAGGAGTCACCCCTATTACGGTAAATTTGCTCAATCAATAAGAGCTTGTTTGGACGTCAGTTTAGTTTTCATTTTTTACTTAAAAGTGAAAAATATTTTAAGTGCAAAACGTAATGGAAAATGAAAAGGTTGTTTGGATGGTATTTCTAGCAAAAAATTGTTTGGATGGTGGTTAAGAAAAAGTTTTTGTGAATATTTATTGAAATATCAAGTATGAAAAAGATCACTAAACAATTGAAAAGTGTCAAATTTTGTCACTGTAAAAAAAATTAATTTAAAAAATATCACTAAAAAATGGAAACCTGTCAAATTTGGGCACTGTAAAATTTTCATTTCAGGATCGATCACTAAACAACGGAAAAGGTAATGGTCACTACACTAGCAACATGTTTCAAGTTTGATTTTAAAATGGAAAATCAGAAAGTTGTTTGGATGGTGATTTATTTTGCATTGGATTTTGTGTTTAAGCGGCAAAATGAGTTCAAAATGTAAATTGAGATGACAAACAAACAAGCACTAAATATTCCCATGATTAGTCAAATGATTTGAAATATTAGAGGGGATCAAAATCAAGCATCTCAACATTGTTTGGAAGCTTTAATAGAAATGCCTAAGGTTTCCTTCTTGATTAGTCTAGAACCGATGCTAATAAGTTGTAAGGCAATTTTTGGAATAAATTTGTACCTCTTCGCATATCTTTCTTTATGTGGAAGCTGCGCAATCAGCTCCTCCCTTTTCTAGAAATTCTTTGTATGATGGGTTTCACCTCTTTGCCATCAATATTTTGTTTGTAAATGCATGAAGATACTATAGAGCATTTTTTCTTTGGATGCCCTAAGGTCGTTTATGTTGCTGGTGCCTTAGTCTCATGCTTTATGGACTTTTCTCATTGAATGGTAGTGCCAAGGAAGCTTCACTACTACCCTTAAAACAATAACTAAGGTTGCTCTGGTCTTTACATTATGGGAGCTTTGGAAGGTGAGGAATGGTTTTCTTTTTGATGGTATTCCCATTAATTTGCATAAGGTGTTTCAGGCAATTATTCGACATATTGTAGACATGCATCTTATACATAATATTAAGGTGTCCTCAGAAGCTGAAAATGCTTTCTTGATATCCTCTTTATCGACTCTACAGTTTCATGTTAAATCCAGGAATTCGAAGTTGGTCAGTTGGAAGCCTCCTGATCCAAATGGATTTATTTTAAATACAGATGGTTCTTCCTTAGGGCAGAGTTTAAACTCAGGATACAGCTTCTTGATCCGAGGAGAGAGAGGCACTCTTATATATGGAGAGTCTGGTTTCCTTGGCCGAGGGAGTAGTTTGGTTGCGGAACTTTATGGTCTATTGTTTGGTGTTCAGTTCTTCTCGGCCTTTCTTTTTTTTAAAAAAAAAATAAATAGGAGGTTTAGAAAGGAGTTTAGGTTCTAACTGACTCAAAAACACTCAAGGGGTCTACCCAAAAGATGAATTTTTGAATCAGTTATAGCCAAATGATATAATGCACCCACGGGGTCTACCCGAGGGATGGACATATACATCATTCAGTTCCTTAACTTCCTCCCTACCTCTGTTTTATTAATTTTCCATTAAATAAAAAAATCTGGAAGTGCTTAAGACTTGCCATATTACAAAACTATTTGAGTCTTACTCGTACATATGGAAATGAAATTTGATCTAAACAAACTAGACCACGAGCATGCCTTGGCAATTCCCCCAATCTAGGGTAAATGCAAGATTGCCCTTGTGATCCTTGACCGGGCAAGCTGTCCGTCACTGAGTTTGCTTCACGAAAAATATGAGAAATTGAGTATGAACACCTCTCCATAATACAATGAATCTCCTTAATTTGAGAGTAATATTTCCATGGGATTAATTTTAGAGTCCTCAAAAGATCGGCCAGCACCTTGTTGTCCATTTGAATGTCAACATGCTCCAAATTGAGATGATCACATTTTCGAACACCAAAAAGAAGGCCATAAACCTCTGCGCTAAAACTGTCACACGCTCCAATATACCCATGCTCTCCATAAAGGAAGTTCCCACCAAAGCACCTAATGACAAAACCATAGCCAGAATCTTCATTAGCAGCCGACCCATCAGTATTCAGAATAAAGCCTTCATTACTCCACGACTTCTAACAAACCGAGATACAAGTCCTTCTTTGGACTTTTTGTAATTTTATACCAAATGCATTATCAATGAATTCCCTTTCCTCCACATTCCTTGTCTTCAAATCATGTACAAACAAAATGTTCCGAATTGAGATAGTTATTTCATGGATAACTCTCCCCTTCTCAAACGGAATACCATCAAAGTATATTTTGTTCCTAGCTTTCCAAACCTCCCAAAGAATAAAAGGAGGGTGTATTCGAATGATAGATTGTTTCGCCAAGGAAACGCCACCAGCACTCACCACATTTGTAACAAATCAAGCAATGTAGCCATAGCTTCTATTTTAATGTCAAACAGGTTAGCAAAATGCACCCAAATACATTTGATTTCCGGGCAGCCAAAGAAACAATGGGATATATTCTCTTCATGCATTCTACAAAACAGACAAATAGAGGGCCGAACCTGGATACCGAAATTGGATAAAATCTCTGGAATTGGCACAAACAAATTCCTGAGCTTCCAAACAAAAAACGACACCCTTAGAGGAATCAATTTATGCCAAAAATTCTTAGCCAACAGATCAACTGGATTCCTTCTCCTCAAGCTCAAGAATGCCGACTTTATTGAAAACTTACCACTAGATGAATGCTGCCAAACAAGCAAATCAGGTTCGCCAGTGAGGGGGATATCCATGTCACGCAACATTTGGACCTTTTGCATTCCAAGCACCCCATGCAATTCAGTCAAGAGCAAATCCTTATTAGTAAGAAAATTCCGTATAGTAAGATTTGTCATTGGAGGAGAACCATGTGTGCTATCCCAAAGTATGCCATCGGGCATCCAATTATCAAACCAGAACAACCTATCACCTCCACGGACCAAAACCTTTGAATTTTTTGCTGCCTCTTGCTCAATTTTCGAAACCCTACTCCAAGTTGTTTTATTTTTTGCAGTGTCCGAGAGTGAGCAAATAAATTTGCTCCATAATCCATATTGATGCTTAAATTTCCACCATAGCTTATAGGAAAAAGCTTGCACTACATCAATAAATCGGCGCAGCCCTAGACCATTTTCCTCAGTTGGAAATGTTAATCGCTCCCAAGAGCGCCAATGCCTTCTCTTTTCTTCACTCGCTCCTTGGTGATTGACGTAGGATGTGATTCTGTTCTTCATTCTCCTCTGCTTGAGACTTGAATGAAAAAATCTGGTGTTAAGATCCCTCTCATTGATCCACTGATCCTTAAGCTTCTACTGCCAATAGCTCATTAGTGATTTGGTTGCCAGAAGATACTTGTCTAGTGCTTCCTTTTCTAGCATGTGAAGGATTGCATCTTGCAGGTTCCCATCTAATTGCTTCTGAATTGCTTCCAGTTCCAGCTTCTGTTCATGTACTTTAGACTCAATATCATTAAAATAAGTCCTATTAAACTCTCATAATTTTGGCTTTAATAACTGCTGCTTCTTGAATACTATGAACTGCCCCGGACCATTGACTCTCTTTTCCCATATATTCTTCACTACCTGTTTATACTCAGGATGCAGGGACTACATATTGAAATATATGAATTGTTTTTTACTGTCTTCTGAATCCAACTGCCATCTGATGATTATTAGACCGTGATCAGAAATTCTAGGAGGTAAAACTGTTGTTGTTCCATCCGAGAATTCTTCCAGCCACTTCTCGTTTACCATTGCCCGTTCTAGTCTACATGCTATTCTGCTACTTCCAAATTGCATGTTACTCCATGTGTAGTGATTCCCTATGGTTTTCATATCCAACGGCTCACATTTTTTGACTGCCATCTGAAATATTCTAGAGTCTTCACTTAGCATTGCAGAGCCTCCTATTTTCTCCTCAGGTGCTAAGATACTGTTGAAATCCCCTATAATAAGCCAGGGTTTATCAATGTGACCAGCTTAGCTCATTAGGTAGTCCCATAGATGCATTCTTCCTTGGGGTCTTGACAAGCCGTCGTCATAACTAGTCAAATAAATTCACCTACTTAACACTAGTATAGTGGAAAATAGGATCGTACCCACAGAGAAGGAATACCAATTACCAGGTATAAATTACTCCTATTGTTATCTAGATAAATGATGATCTCAGATTTATAAAATTTAAAACTAAAATAAATAAATAAAATAAAAGCAAATAATATTAATTCAAATAACAGACAAAGAAAACCTAGGACATTTGTTTCACCTACCGAATACTTGGTTTGATTCAATTCATAAATATCTTACTTTTAACTTTCATTAATCTCACAACGATTCACCTAATTAAGAACTACACACTCTCGCGCTATAAAACTCTTACTTAAATTAACTCTATGACTACTCTCATGACTATAGGATCAAAAAAAGCACATTATGAACTTAAGAATCTAACGTTACAAAGGTTGTGTTCCTACTGTCGTGGTTCACTACCTAAGTCCAATATTCCCATGAACTAATATTAATTTTCAACTGTCGTTCCATCAATTAATATCTTCAAACATGCAAGTAGTGGCCAGTTACAAACATGGAATAAAAGCAAGAATATTAAATATGGATCAATGGAAAAGTCAAAAATATAATGGATCAAAATAAACCAAGTATCGGAGGTTACATCCAAGCCCTAGGTTATAGAATTTTAGCCTCTAAAAATTATTAAAATTGATGATGCAATAATAAAAATATTCATGATCCAAAATTCTGAAATTAAAAATAAAACTGAAATAGGAAACTCGGAAGAGTCCGCCGTGCCGTGGTGACCACAAGCTCGAAATCAAATTAGTGCTGCTGGCTGCTTCGGTTGTTGGGATGATGATGCGTAGATGATGAAGGTGTTGATGATGCTACGCGTGGTGGTGATGGGAGTGGAGAAAGAGGGGGGCTGCCGTCGGTGGTCTTATGCTTCGGTGGTGGTGAAGATGGTGGAGGTGCGGTGAAGGAGGCAAGATGGTGATGGCGGTGATGAGATAATGATTAAGGTGGTGCTGATGCATGGATGATAAACAAGGAAGCAGGGTGGTAGGCTGCTGCTGCGTGGATGATCAAGGTGGAGGTTCGACGGAGGTGAATTGCAGCGGCAAGAAGGTGGAGGTCGGCGGGAGGACGTAGGGTTTTTTTCGGTCCAGTTCGGTTGTAAAAATAAAACCCTAATCCTCCTTTTATAGGCTTCCGTCAAACTCTACTACTTGAAGAGGAAGAAAACTTGTTTCCCAAATAATATTGGGATTAAAATTCTTATCAAATTCAATCCCAAACACAATCGCATAAACTCTCGGCCAAACCCAAACAAGTGCTCAAAACTTGTATTATCGGCCCTCCAATTCTCTAAACCATCTGATTTCTTCCTCATCAAATACTTGAATCTTCAATTCTGTCCCATTGAGTTGCTTTTATCTTCATTTTAGCCCAAAATTTCAACAATTCCTCTAGTTGAGTACAATTCCTACAATTAAAGATAAAATCACATAAATAACAGAAATGTATTCAAAATAGTAGCAAAATCTCGCATAAAAGGATATTAAAAATAGGTAAATTTAAAGCATATCAGGCCTATAGTCTCTGTATACTACTGTCAGTATGAATTCCAATATATTACTGAGTATAGTTACTTTCACCTGTATAAACTGCTAATCAATTTTCCCCAAACTCAAGTCATATTCTTGATTATTCCATACTAATAACATAATCCCTTTCCTCCCTAGTTCAGAGTTGCTTATGTAATCATAATTGGGCCACTTCTTTCCCATCAAATCTTTCTCCTTATCTTCCTTTAATTTTGTCTCTAATATGCCAGCAATACCTACTTTATTTATAGAGAGATAGTTGCCTACATCTCTATGTTTCAGGGGACTATTTAGTCCCCTTACATTCCAGCTAAGTATTTTCGTCATGATTGTCAGGCCCTATAGTAGGGTGAACAGTTACATGAGTTAGATTCTTACCACCTTGTTTCTATCTTGTGACCTTGCCTTCTACTTCTTTTGTTTCTGTTCTTATGGGACCTTGTTGTTCTACACTTGGAGCAATCTTTGATACCATTGGCCTTTTCCCTGCACTTTTTGTTTGGGACTGATTCCTCATCTTGTTTCCTGGAGCCTTTAATATTGATCACTTCCTGAGAATTATTTCCTGCCAAACTTTCCTTTTGCTTCTCATTAGTGCCTTGCTTGGTTACTTCAGTCTCAACTTTGATCATCCACTTCTTGATAGATGGTTTTCGACAAGTCTTTGTCTCATGGCCAAACCCACTACAATTCCCACTTACAGGAAGCTATTCATATCAGACTGCTTGTTCTTGTAGTACAACATCTTCATCTTCTAACCACACCTCTTCTGGAAGCTGAACACTGATTGTCATTTCCACTAGAACTTTGGCCAAGTCAGCTCTGTCTTTCGTAGTTGTTCTCTTATGCATTTCTATAGGCTTCCCCAGTGTACTGGTAATTCTGCTAAGAGTCTTAATAGTCCAGTATTTAAGTTGCAGTTTGGGAAATTGGACCCAAACTGAAACTTTTTTGACATTTTCTAGCTTAAAGCCTTCCTTTACAGTCCAATCCTTTACTATCTAAAGGCGATTATCAAAATGGTGGGTAGTATTACTAAGCACTTCCTCTTTAGCTGCAATGGATTTGAACCGAACAATATATATCCCATTTCCATCAATAAGACTTTATTAACCCAAGCCTTCCCCCAAATTCGTTGTAGATATCCGTTAATAACAAAGAAAGGGGGGTTGACACCCAAAATATAACATAATATTGAGATTTTCCAATAATATAATGCTTCATGAAACTCACTCTTTTGGATTTCAGCCACCACCTTATCATGAATTTGCTTTTGCTCTATGAATTCCATCTTCCTATTCAGACCCTGGATTAGATTAGGTTTACGTTTCCCGCAAACATTAGGCTCAAATGCAACCCTAATTTCGCCCTCCGCCCCTTCACTTAAATCCTTTTTGTTATTCAATTCTTCCCCAGCTTGGAATATTTTATGATTACATAAGCTCTCTAGCAGCTGAACACAAGAATTGACATGAGATTTATCACAATCAGAAGTAGTCTTACTGACCTTTGCCACAGATCTGGAATTGGGAACTTCCATCGTTCGAATGAGTTCATCTTTCGGTTGCATATTCGCCTCCATGCTTGCTTTCCCTCTCTTCTTCACTTGGGCATGATAGATCAGCTGGAGAAATGGAGAAACGATCTCACATAGTGGGTCTAATAATAACTTATTAATCTTTATTGATGATAATCTCTTTCGGTCAACCTATTATCACGATTTCTTCTCCCAATGATGTTACTTTTTTCTTTCTTCATTTCTCATAATCTCCAATCCCTTTTTTTCTTTTGCCAACATATCCTCTACCATCTATCTCTTCGACCACTTTTTTTCTTTTTAAACAAAATTCAATTTTATTTCAAACAAAAATTAGTTTTCTCCAAAACCAAAATGCAAAATTCTATTCGCATACCAACTTCTCAATTTTCATCAACTAAATCATTAGTAAAGTCCCAAACTATTACAGAGAGCTGATTTATAAATTAAAATAACATCATTAAATTTAAAATATTCTTTACAACATACAACAAAAAAATGTGACATATATATCTAATGACTTTATTGTCATCCATTATAAAAAAATAAAAAATAACAATAACTTATACAATGCAAACTCAATGTAAGGTTTGTATATCTTCACACCAAAATATATTTTTTACTTTTCTTAAAAAGTATAATGTTCAACAATGGGCTAAGGATCTCCTACACCATGATTTTACAATTTCATAAACTATCATATCACACAATCTCTCTAAAAAGTATAATATTCAATGATGGGACACTGCAGCACTTTCCGTAACTCGACAACACTAGTAGGACTAATAATAAATAAAGTGGATAATATTTTTGAATAATTTGTATATAGGAGATGCCATTTCAATCATACAGACATGTTCCATTTATTTTTAAAATAATATAAGGATAAATTATCATATTAATCTATATTATACCATATATCACGAGAAGATTTTTAATTGACACGTCTCGATCAATTAGATAGTTGAAAAATTCTTTTGTCACATGTAAAGTTGAGAGCTTTTGTTTGCCACTTATCATTGCAAGAGAGCCTCCGTCATTGAACGTTTAAAATTCTTTATGAATTGGTTACTTCAATTTACTTTTTCACTCATTTTTATCACTTCCACTGTATATTTGATTGTATGCCTAATTAATAATTAAATTTTTTATCATTCAGAGGCCCAGAGCTTTTCTCCTGACGTTGTCGTCAAAATCAAGAAGAGACGGGAAACATACTCAATGTCTTTTAATTGAGCAAAAAAACAAATAATCCAATGTGCTTTTAAATCTAGACAAGCAAAACAAAAAATCCGAGTGAATCCGAGTAATAACGGTTCTCTTAACAGGCAAATGTGTGAATACGTTTAGGCTCTAATAACCATGAGAAAACAAAACACACCCTTTGTTAACCATGTAAAAAAAAAAAAATCCAGTGTTTCATTAAAGATTTCCATGGCTATATTGCACATGAAAAAAAAGAATCTATACGATGTTTCCTTTTTGGTTTTTATTTGATTATTTTTATGTTTTTTTTTCATCCTGAGGTTGGTTTTGTTTCAATATTTCATCAAGTTCATACTCATTACTTTCGTACACTTTGATTGTAAAGGACGGTTTCATCAAGTTCACTTCCAAAAAATATTTTGATCATTTAATTTAGTTCAAAATTCGACTTTATTCAATAGTAACACGTTTATATTTTAGCTCTCTACTTTATTCAAAATTCTACTTATTAAATAATTTACAGGAGCCATTTTAATTTTAGTGATCCCAATTACGTACGTACCCATAATTTTTGGGGAACAAAAAACTAGGGGTGATCCTTCCTAACACATTCTATACAAATGATAATCACCTAAAAATTAATTACTAAATTCTCCTTAAAAAAATAGAAAACTTTATTAATGAAACAACCAGTATTGGTGTGGTCAAACTCATGCAGGAAAAAAATAGAATCCACTACTATGTAGCTGCAAAATTTAAGATTTGACTAGGTATGAATAACTACCCCGTATTTTTAATAATTTCTTTAATTCTTTCTATTATAAACTATCAATTATGATAATTCCATTAAACAAAAAGCTACGAATTGCATTTATACCCTACTCTAGCGCTCAAGATGATAGTCACTTAGAGAAGTCGTAATTGCAAATCTTCAATTAAATGATACGGATTTGATATATAACTCTATCAAATCTATACAAACTTGATTATACAGTACATGTAATTACTTCCAATTGCACAAAAAATGACCATCCATTATTTTTGTACTAAATGGTATATTACTGATAATGGTTAATTTGTTACACAAAAAGCATTACAATCTAGTCTGAAATTAATGGAGAATTAGGGGAATTAGTTCATTTTGCTTAACTAGTTTTGTGTTTTTGCATAGGTAAGGACCTAAGTGCATAACTGCTGGAAAAGAGGTGCTTTAGGAACAGAAATTAGGCTGCTGAATCAAATTTTGCTGAGCTGGTCAAAGATATCTCCAAGACACAATTTAATGAGTGTGTCCCATCCAAGGGCATGCTTGTCCCCTTGGTTAGACTCCCAACCGCCCATGATGATCAATGCTGCAGCTGATACCAGTGCTGGAGAAGGGCAAGAGACCAGTCAATTCTCGGATTCAAGACACAAAGCATTGGGAGGAATAAATAATTCACAAGCATGGGGAGGCTATCTTAGAAGAAGAACCGGCTTCAAAACTCTATAAAAGGAGCTGCATTCCCAGCATGAAGGGGTGTCTGAGTGGACATACAACACACAAAACACCACAGAGAGAGAAGAAGAGAGCGGAGAGGGGAGAAAACTCAAAAGGAAGAAGAAGTCCAGTAGCAGAAAAAGAGGAGTAACAGACCTCACTCGCCTGAGTGACCTTTGTCACTCAGGGCGAGTGACTTGTTGCTCAGCCATCCAGATTTGCTTCTTCTCAATGCTTTCCTTCTTTTCTTGTATTTTCTGTAGTTTGTATGTGTAGTTAATTAGATTTCATTCTCTGGAACCTATGTAGTTTAAGTTTGTGAATGCATTTTCGGATGATTTTGTGTTTTGAAGTTAAAGCTTTCATCTACCTCTTGATTAAATTGGCCATTTGATTGATTGTGCACAGAACTACGTGAATCCCGGAAGGGTAAACAAGGTTCAGAATCATTTAGCTTCAAATTATGACTTGGAGGTAACAATCCAAGGTTCTAATTGAGATAGGAATATACTTGGTTAGCATAAGCATTCATATAAGGCTTGAAAACTTCATGACTTTATGACTTGATTAATCTTTGGAAAATAGTTTAATTGAGTTGATAAAGATACCTCTAGGAAAAATCGGAAGTGACTTAGAGATATATAAGTGCCTGAATGAGCATGAATTCATACCAAAAGAGTGCAACATTACAGCTTGATTACATAGGAAAAAGAGAATGAATATCTAGTTTGCAGAGTCAGTCCCTTGAGTCGGGAATTCTCACTCCCGTGAGTGAGGTTCCATTTGTCTTTCTTTGTCTTCAGTTCTGCAGAGTCACTTGCCTGAGTGACTTTACCCACTTGTGCAAGTGAGTGACACTCTGCAACTTTTTTTCTTGTTTGTCCAATTTCGTGTTCCGGTTATTTGAAGTTTAACCCGTCCCTGTGGAATCGACCTGACTTATACTATCTACAGTTTAAGTTAGTAAATTATTTTGGGGGCTTCGACAACCCACCAATTACAGGTTTGCACTTAACAATTCATTATTGACGTCGTAAATTAAATGTTGCAGATTTGTAAATATTTGATACCCGTTGATAATGCAATATATATATATATATATAAGTTTATTCTCATGGACTTCGGTCAATATAGATTCACCAAGAAAGATCACGCATTCTCAACTAATGGATGACTGGGCAATAGTAATTGTAAAACACAGTGGTTATTTTCAAGGTTAGTGAATCATTAGGAGTGTATATTGGAATCTCCCTAATAATGTTTATATTGTACTTTTGTCTTCTATATTCAATTACCATATTCTCCTAAAAAATTAAAAAAAAAATATAAGACTTTACTAATCAAGACAATATGTATTAGGTAGTCCTATGCATGCGGAAAAAAAAAATCATCTATGATGTAACTATATAAAGAAATAAATTTGGCTATATATGAATAATTATCAATGTAAATAAATAATCTCTTTGATTCTTTATGTATTCTAAACTATCAATTTTGATCATTCCATTGAAAAAAAAAAGAAGATTGCATTCGTGAATGCAATGCTGCAAGTGTGAACTAATTAAATGATGTTGATTTGTACGTATTATGTACCCGTTCATAATTAAAAAATGATTTATTCTCATGGATTTCGGTCAAGGTACATTCACAATGATCATTTAATGTAATTTACACCATAGTTCAATGAAATCATAAGTTTAAATATAAGTGATCACTAACTTGTGTGCTGATTGTTAATTGGTTCATAATTAATTGATTGCATAAACTAATTACTTATATATATTGGCCATTATTGGTTTATTCTGAATTCCACTAACATAGAAGAAAAATCTACACCCCTCCATGCGTGTACAACAACCCCCCAACTCCCCACTAGAATAATCCCATATCAGCCATCAATGATTGCACTTTGGTCCCCCAAAATACCATCCCAACCATGACAAGAAATATGATGCACTTTCTAGGTAATTCCAAACAGGGTCTCAAAGTACTCATATGCAATAATAAAAAAAAGAATTTGTCAATCGGAAGAAAAAATTGTCTACAAAGAAGAATTCCACAGAATATAAATGTTCATTTTTTCCCGATTTTTATTATTTCATCACTACGTTCCCAACACTATATACTATATTCTATTTTTTATACTGCGTCAACACTAGAAGTTTCACAATAACAAAACATTATTAACATATATTTAAATAAGAACACTATGCCGATTCATGCAACGTTACAGGTATAAACTAGTATGAAAAGAAGTAAAAAATTTGGATGATGAAAAGATATAATTATCTAAACTTAGAAAATAAGGTTTCGCATTATCTCATTTCTAAGAGGATACTTTGGTTTTTGTTTGAGTGAGGCCCGTAAGTATTTTAATGTCTGTACTCAGGTGCCTCCGTTTCGCCGGAGTCGGATGATGCCATTGGCACCGGAGTCAGACCTGGAGCTGGCTCCGGTAACACTGGTTACGGTGGATTTTCATCTCAATGATTAGAGGGATTTCCCTCCCTTAAGGAGGTAGATTGGCAAATTTTCAAAAGGGTGTTTTCAACCAAAACAGAAAGAGAAGAAGAGAAGTAATTAATCCGTGTGTTATTCCCAACAAAACAGAAAGAAAGAAGGAGAGAAATCTGGGGTGTTGTTCCCCCAACAAAACTGAAAGAAGAGAAGTAGGAAGAGCTGAAGATCGTGGGGATTTTTTTTTCCCTCCAAAACAGAAAGAAAATATGGAAGTTTGATGATGTAAAAGGTCTAGTTTTTGTAAATAAATGGATGAATTTTGATATGAATGGAAACCAATTTAATTTGGTAAAAAAAAAACTTTAGTTTTTGTTTGCATAATGTCAACTTTTTTTTAAATATACAAAATTTTTCCTTTCACATGAACTAACTCGAAATTGTCTTTTTTTTTCTTCAAAAAATCATACTTAATGAGCCAAAAC
This sequence comes from Oldenlandia corymbosa var. corymbosa, assembly GCA_949775105.1. Classification (NCBI taxonomy): domain Eukaryota; kingdom Viridiplantae; phylum Streptophyta; class Magnoliopsida; order Gentianales; family Rubiaceae; genus Oldenlandia; species Oldenlandia corymbosa. The sequence goes on from OX459123.1 coordinate 9,367,471, forward strand.
ATCATATTTTAGAAGAGTTTAATCACGCATTTGTACTCTTTGTGGTTGAAAAGTTTTAAATTTAATAATAACAAAAGTTTGTATCTCTTTGAGTTTTTTTTGATGATGGAGTATGCAAATATGTAATTGTTTCATCTAGTATTGTTGTATTAATCATACAAATGAACTTGAAATTAATGTAAGAAAGAGTTTTTTTAATAGATAAAGTCATGTTTATACAGTTAGTTGTAACATCTTTAATATAAATTATTCAAATATACTGCAAAATTTATTAAAAGTATTACTTTGCACTGTGTGTTTTCCAAATTTCTCCAAAGAAAGCTGACAATGTAACGCCCCAAAAGGACCCCTCCCGTTATTAGCGAGAGGCTCCAAAGAAAGATGTACAATATGAACATCCCGTTTCCACTACTCGATCCCATCCACTGTAAGAAAAACAAAATTAAAGGGATGAACTTATGCCCAAGGAGGTTCCACAACAATCAAATAGACGATCTAACTTTGCGTTTTTATATTTCCTTTCCTTAAAGTTTGATGTTAATCTTTGTAGACCTCTAACTTTCTTTTCTTCACAGATTAGCCCATCTACTATCCTAGTATTATGTAGGAAATATTTATTTAAATATGTAAAGTAAAATTATTAAAATAAGGGGACCTTACATTCCTTCCCCAATAAGCGAATTTTGTCCTCGAAATTCTCGAAAGTTTCAGGATATTTATTCTTCATTTCTTCCTCTATTTTCCATGTTGCCTCTTTATGGTGTGACCTTTTGTTATATGAGGGTAATCATTCTTCTATTTCACGAGGGTAATCGTTTTAGTTCTCAAAACCTTTTGTTGATGATCCAAAATTTTGAATTCCTTTTCCTCGTATGAAAGGTGATCGTCAATTTGTAACTCCTCAGATTGGATGATATGGCTAGGGTCAGGGTGATATTTCTCGAGGAGTGACACATGAAACACATTATGCATTATGGTCAAACTTGAACGCAGTTCCAAACAATAAGTGATAACCCCGACCTTCTGACTAATTTTAAACGGGCTAACATATCCCGGGCTCAAATTCCCTTCTTGTTGTTATGGACTATTCCGGTATGTGGGGTCAGTTTGAGGAATACTTTATCACCCACTTCAAATTCAATATATCCTTTCTCCGGTTGTCAACATAATTCTTTTGTCTACTTTGTGCAGTTTATAACCATTTTCGGATAATCTTTACTTTTTCTTGAGCATCAGTAACCCAAGGAATGATCAGCGGTAGTCTTATCCTTCTTTCTCTAACATCATCCCAAAAATTTGGAGATCTGCATTCACGCCCATGTAGTGCCTCGTAAGGGACCATTCCGATTGAGACATGTTAGCTATTATTTTCCTTATGTTCATGAGGTATTTTAGAGTACACAAGAATATCATCTATAAAGATTACTACAAATTGGTACAAATAATGTTGGGGCATTTGTTAACGCAAATGGCATGACTACAAATTCATAGTGCCCATACCTGGTATTGAAAGCCGTCTTCGGGATATCTTCCTTCTTGATCATAAATTGATAATACCCTTGTCTAAGATTAAAATTAGAGAACACCGTTGCCCCTTGCAATTGATCAAACAACTCATCAGTTAGATGCAAAGAGTATTTGTTTTTAATGATAAGATTATTAAGTCCATGATAGTCATACACATTCTTAAGATTCTGTCTTTTTTTCTTCATAAACAACACTGGGGCTCCCCAAGGAGATGTTCTTGGCTGAATAAATCCTCGAGAAAGGAGGTCTTGAAGCTGTAACTTTAATTCCATTAACTCTGCAGGTGCCATCCAATATTGAGACTAGTGCAGCCCCCGAGACTAGGTCGATAGTAAACTCAATCTCCCTTTCTGGTGGCAAAGCTTATAACTCTTCTGGAAACACTTCCAGGTATTCATTAAACACCGGAACTTCCTCTATCTTCATTTTCTCCTTAGGTTTATTCATGATATACGCAATGTATCCACTGGCTCCGTTAAACATCTGTTTCGAGGTTAAATCCCAAAAATCAAAGCTGTCGATGCTGATCTCCCTTTTACACTTACTTCGACTACGGGCTTACCAGGCATTCACAGTTTTACACCTTAGATCGTATTGTCAAGTTGCGATAATATTTGGACAACCAATCAATTCCTATTATTACTTTGTATCCCTGAATAGGAAAAAATATCAAATCTATAAGGTAGTTTCATCTATCTCTAATTTACAATCTTTTTATATCTTATTAGTTAGCAATATTTGGTTATTAGTAGGGGTGCTAACTTCCAGAGTAAAAGCCATTTTTTCAGAAAATTGAGTAGTGCCTTTTATCAAGCTAGGTGCAACAAAAGAATGTGACGAGCCTAGGTCAATGAGTATTCTAGCAAAACGGTCCAGAATTGAAAGCGTGCCTTCAATCACTTCCTTTGAGTTTGGAGTTTCTTGATCGTCAATGGCATATACTCAGGCTTGCACACTAGGCTGTCCTACACTTGCCTCTGGCTTTTTTCTATGGAGTAGTATCTTTCTTCAGTTACAGACACTCTGAGATTCAATGTTCTGGACTCCCACATTTTAAGCACTTATTTTGCTTCAACCAACAATCTTTTTCTTCGTGGTTCCCCTTCTTACATAAATCGCAACGTAATGTGTGGGTAAGTGCATTTTCAGGCCGATGATTGCCCTTTGACTTCGGAAACTTGGTTGGAGCCACGAAAGCTCTTTTAGCTTGATTTCCACCAACTTGGCCTCAAACATGGATATCATGAAATCCACCCTTGGTGCCCTCAACCCTCGTGGCCGTTTCAACTACTCGAATACAGCTAGCTAATGGGAATACGCTAGTGCAGTAGACCTTGTATGAATGGCCTCTTGCATTTTTCATCTGTGGCTGCCATTTTCGAAACATATTTGCTGAGTTTAGAAAACCTTGCTTCATATTCAGGAACATACATGGCTCCTTGTTTAAGGTTAATAAATTCTTCCTCTTTTTTCTCCCGAACTAACTCTGAAAATATAGTACTTCCGAAATTCTCATTCGAAAGCTTCCAAGATTCTTGGGGTCCCTTCAGATTCCCACTTCTATGGAATTATATTCCATCAACTTTTTGCAGGATCACGTAGTTGAAACTCAAACAAATTTAATATTTCTTTCTTCAGAGTAATCTAATGCCTTAAAAATGTTGGTTATGTTTTACAACCAACGTTGTGCCTTATCAGCATTGTTTCCTCCATAGAACAACGTCTGATGAATTTTTGAAAACGTTCGAGAGCAATGTCTTCCCTATAGGTGTTTCTATGCTCTGGTTGTAATGCTTTGTGATGGGAAATTTGTAATGACATAACCTGGATAGCTTCTATTATGGTACTAGCATAGTGTTCAAGTCCGCCAAGGAAATTATTTGACCCACTTTCTTGCTACGGAATATTATCTCCATCTTTACTTAAACATTTACTCCTATGTTTTACATAAAAAAAAAATGAATAGATGCTTTAATAAAGACATAAAATTTAAAAGACAAGATGTAAAAAAACACATAAAAAATAGAGACAATTACTTATACTCAAATTATGCACATAGGCCATTCACAAAATATTCATTTGTGTACATGCATTTAGAGACTAGGTCTTTCTTAAAAAAAAAGAGAGAGAGACTGGGCCTTTATGTGCACTTATAATTCCTCCCAAAAGCATTATGCTAAACCAGAGCTCACTACACTGGTTCCTACTAATATGAACCAATTCAATAATGAGAAAGTACAAATGTACAATCTTCCCCTAGTCAACAAATAAATCTAAGGCCCTACCTTAGTTAATTTATCTAGTAATCTCAATATTCAGGTGAAGTGAGGAAACCAGCAATTTCATGATCCCTCATAGACTCCCGGGCTGCATCATTGGTGTTGGTGGCTGAAACTCGAGGAGACTACTTAAAGTATTAGCCATAATTTTTCTTTTCATTTAACCACAACTATGTATGGAATCTCCTTATCCCTATTCAATTCTATATCTTTTTAAAAAAGCATCTTAGTCATAGTCTCATTGTTCTTTTCAAGGAGAGCATTATTTTCCCCGAACTATGCCTAGTAATTGATTCTTCTCCTGATCCTGGTGTAAGACTTTAATCATACTAGGTGTTTAACCGCCCGTTGGACGAGGAACAAAAGCACAATTAGAAATTATAATAGAGAGAAACTAAAATTATTTATCATTTCATAAATTTTCTATTGAAAAGATATTAATTATAAATATAATACTACTTTCGTCTCAGAAAATAGTCTGTATTGAGTCTGAGTTTTACTGATTTTAGTACAAATCTAAAAACTTAATGTGAAATCTTTTTTTGGGATGGAAGGAATAATACTTTTTCTTAGATATCAAAATAAAATGTGGAGAAACAAAAGCACAATTTATATCATTAAAGTATCGAAATACTTCGTTTAAATATGAAAAGAAATTACATGAATAAAAAAGAAGTAGAACTATTCACACTCTGAATTATACAATCACATATCATGCTACATTCTTTGTAGAAAAGCATAAATTTAGTAACTTATTATTAAAAAGAACTTAGTGTCAGTTCAAAATTTTATGTGTTCATATCGTTTTGTAACTTGGTGAAAACCGTTAAAACAAAGGACTTTGGAATGATGAGTTTGACGCCATCTATGCGTTAATAGGCAGAAGACTAATCATGTAAAAGAATCTTTGGAGATTCTGATCGTTTTCCATCATAGTTGAGGATGGACTCTTTTTATATATTTATTTATTTTTATATAAGATGAAAGTTCTTGGCTTGATTACATTAAAGCGTTCTTTAAATAAGGAATTACCGTCTTATCTAGTAAAAGAGACTACTCTAATGTGAGGGCCAAGATGTGTAACTCGTATGCCATACCTAAACATTCTTCACTAAAAAGTCAGCTACCATATTGCATACCCTAAGATGTGATTAATCTTGATCTGCCAATTTTATTTTTATTTTTTGAAAAAAAATTCTTATTTTACGAAATAAATTAGACTCTTGGTCTAATACATGTTGGAGGCCGTAGAAAATTTCACATAATTCCACTTCTATAATGAGTAAAACCCTACCTTAATTGGCTGAGAATACGGAGAGCCAATTGCCTTATCACGCAGATCAATCAACCGACCCATCAAAGTTTAATCTAATAAGACATGGCGGTGGTGGCTTGAGGGGCTTTCTTGTTTTTTTTTTAATGATACTGCAACCAAATCAAGTTGCTCCTTTTGATCCTCCCATCAAGAACTGGAAAGATTTTCCTCATAAAGCACTTCTCAGGTCTGGATTTGTTTCCAAAGTTTTGCTACCACTATATGGTATTGTAACGGTGTAATCATAAATTAGTTTAGAATTATTTGCTCAAAACGGTTTGGTCTGGAATTTCCACTTAGCAGTTGTTGGAACTTCAACTAGGAGCAAAACATTTTGTTTTCATCTCATTAGATTAGAGTATCAAAAGCATTAAAAGATGTCAACTCAAGTCTTCAAATGCTCGAGAACCAAAGTACTACCTCCAAAGATCATTTCGGGCAAGTAGCCAGGCTTTGTCTCGTTCTTAATGTTGATTTGAGAATGCACCCTTACATGATTCAATTATTTCAATCTCCCGATGATGCCGGCCCGATAGGACTCTGGTTCTTGTTGCTCTTGACCGCATTACCGATACTGGAAAACTGAGCTGACAACACAACTACGAAATTCAGTTGGGTCAAACTGACCGGTAGATAATCCTCTTAGGCATCCTTCTTATTGGTAAGTGTAGTGGTTGTTTCTTTAAAATTGAGAGTGAAGTTATAGCTGTTTGTTTCTTTCCTTGCATTTCTGGCTAAGAATTGATGGAGTGCTTCTGAGATCAAGGGACGATCGTGTATAATGAAAAATCAATTCTGATTCTGGAAAGTTAGAGAGATCATGTTTGAACCCTCCTGACTTCGAAAGGATTTCCTATTGAGTTTAACCCACATAGTGATCTAAACGTAATCGGTCAAAGGCTTCCCATAATCCTAATGAAGACCCAAAAGCTCAAACATGTGTTCGCTGTCACAATTTTTTGAGCTCTCCAAATGAATATATTCGACAAATTTTATGACATATTATTTTTATATATATGTCATAATAGAATTTTAATTTCATTGTGTAGTTTCAGATGGCTATAAAAAGTTTCAAAACTAAATATGTAAGACACCAACAGTGTTTTGAGATAATTATCAGCGAGTATACTGACTAAAATATTTATAATGTATATAGAGCAATAAAACCCGCATGTATTTCCTCTAGTGAAAGAAGCAAGATGGAATTAACTACAAAAGTTTGGTCCAAATATGAAGTTGATTTTCAATTCATCATTCTCATCAATATCAACACTACAACAAAACTTAAAAGTAACAGTAGTAAGGAAATGTGAAGCAGAAAACCAGCCAAGAAAAACATAGCTAGTGTTCTGCACAAGAAAGCCCAGAGCAAAAAAACTTCTATCAACAGCTGATATGAAACTTTAAAGTATGAGAAGTGATGATATCCCAAAAGCAACCAGGTAAAAAGGAGCTTTTAATATAGTTGAAGAAGCCAATTGCTTTGCCACCAAAATTTTTCCTTCTTGCTTCTTCATGGTCCCTAATTCCGGCTGAGGTTGTCATTTGTCAACATAGTGTAACCAAACTGTACTTTGTCCATATTTGTTCAGCCTACAATTCAATTCTGCCACAGTCATTCTGGATTGTTGTCATTCGTGTACTCAAATTTGCCAATGTATCATGTTTCTCTATGATTAAGAGGAACTTGATGATGACTCTTGAAGGTGACCTGACTTTCATTTATTTTATGCATTACACTTTCTTTTGAGAGCATAATTCAGAATGAAATTTTGAAGCTTGACTTTCTGTGAGATGATTTTGAAGTTGTTATCTTGATCAAAGAAATAACCCAAAAGTTTCCATTAGTAACAAATGGAATCAAGATCAATATATATATATATATAAGGAAAAAAAGAAAAGAAAAGCTAACAAATACAGTCCATTCCCAAAATTTGACTCGTATTGCTAAAGCAGCTATAAAATTCATCAGATGCTCATCCATAATTAAGAAACCAATTTGAAAATGACATTTTTTAAAAATCACCTTTGTCAGCTGCATGAATGATCCAACTGCATAAATCAATATAGTTACCCTCATTTTCACAAGGAAGAAAATCCATCAAAATATACATCTAACAATTAGGTTGCAGTTGATACATAATCATTAGAATCGAATGCCGACTTAGATTGGGGAAAAATAACTACTCTTTTACCTTTTATCAGTCTTGTTGGATGACATATTTCCTTCTCACTACAATAATTAGATTTTGTATCTGCTTCGCTATCCTCCAAAACGACAACCTCAGTCAGTTCCTAAACACATCAAATATACAAAATAAAAATGGCCAAAGAAAGAAAAAAACCGAGATAATTAGTTTAGTCACTTTAAACAGTTGAAAGGCATATGTAAATTATTGTGCAGATTCTACCTAAGAAGGAACCACAAGAATAGCTTCCTTTAGCATGTTTGTGATCTTGCCATTTGTCCCGCATCATCAATCATGAAAGTTTAAGTATTACTCCCGTTTTCAGCAAAAAGAAAAGGTAATCTTTATTAATGCTTTAATATTTGGATTTAAAAAAAAAAACAATTCGTAAAACAACCCGGTAGTTGCCTTTTGCTTGGTGTCATGATTCCAAGCTTTAGATAAACTTTGTTATGCCAAATCAGCATAATCAAAAACACGGAAATAAGACAGTGTATAAGAATGACAATCCTCTGATCAAGGCACAACCATTCCCACCGAGTGTGGTAGAATCCTTAAATAATTTGTTCCCTCACTATAATACAGTGCACTTGATCTTAGCATGCCACATTACTGCATTATGTTTCAGTTTCCAAAAAACATGAATGAGCTAGTTCTTACAATCATAAAACACAGATGATTACAAAAATTCTCGAAAAATAAGGAATGAAGCAGGATTGAGGAAGTAAAAAAACCTTCGGTAGTGGTGCGGTTTTGTGGTCATAGAAATCTTCTATTTTTATTTGGATGATTGCCATATGAAAAGAAAAAAGCAGTAGATCTAAACATAATTTGAGTTCTAATCGCCTAATTTTACTGTTTTATTCAAACCGAATTTACTTTCTTATAATTGATGGCAAGAATCCTTTCCACTAGGGGTGTCAATTTGGGTTGGGCCCAGGTCCACATGTCGGGTTCGACCCAACCAGTTTAGTTTTTACCTCAACCCGAACCCAACCCATATATTAAACAGCTCAGGTTCTTAAACCCAAACCTGACCGTTTATTTTTGCGGGTTACTCGGGTTGGACCTGTTTAACTCGAATAAATTTTTTCCTAGTATTAAATTTGCAAAAATTACAAATTAAATTCATTTTCTACTGTTTAAAATGTAACCCAAAGCAAAAAAATCTAATTTTGGATAAAATAAAATCCAAATAAAAACAAATCATCAACCAAAACATTAAAATTTAAAATCATCATCATCGTAAGAATTGAAGGGAAATCATTGATTGAGATTTGATTAATTGAAGAAGAATTGAAGAAGCTGAACTTTTTCCCCGTCCAAAGATGTATGGAGCAGTAAACAGTAAAATCCCTCACCCACACCCCACGTTTACCGCCAGAAGCAAAATGTTGCTGGCTATATTGATCGAAGCGTCAACGTGGAGGAGGTCTTGTCGTCAATTGTGCAGACTGAAAGAAACTGGGGGTGGTAACAAATGAAGCAACACAATATAAACCAAAGAACAAAGATGGGGAAAAGAAACTTTATTGATAGAATCTGAAATTCAACAACTAAAGGAAATTTACAAAGAATTGAAAGTGTTCTAAGCGTGTCAAACACCACCCTTAAGACAATATTTGCCCCCACTAGATTGCAAACAGGGTTAAATGGCAATTTGCCTCTAGGACTTAAGAACACTAGAACATGCAATTTGCAACTTATTGAATGTTCTTCAGGATTTTGGAATGCAAAAGTTAAATGAATTCCTGCACTAGTTCAGCTATTTATAGGCAACATTTGCAGAAATAAAAGGATATAAAATAAGTACACAACCCTTGACTTGTAGGAAATAACCACCAAGCATGTGAAGGGTTGCCAACTTAATTTTATCCTTCAATTCTAAATTAATTATTTTATTTTACAAACTAAAATTTCCAACATTCCCCCACTTAGTTTGTAATATAAAATAATTACACAATCATGAGAATCGCGCTTAAGAGGTGGTGACTTTCGTCTTAAACCACATCGTAGTGAACTTAAGTCACCTAACTAGCTAAGTTATTGGTGGCTCGTTGCTTAAACCAATAATCAGTCTAGTGTAGAGTTAATAGTTCACGCGCAAACACTCATAGCATTCCTTGTAATCCACATTACCATTTAGCACTATTACCGGCCATGTGCTCATCCTAGATTCTTGACCATGTACAAGACATAACATCAAACTCTTGCTAGACGCGGTACCACTTCTATGGTCAAATAGGTGAAATTTATTCAAATTCATTACTTTACCGTAATTGAATAATCATGAATAATTTCATTATGAGATTGCTCTCAACCTACTCACTTAAGAGTAACATAATGCACCAATACTTTGGAATGGTATATACACTGATTTGGTGCCCCAATTACTAAACAACTTGTTATTACCCTTTAAACCTTTCAATCTAGGGGTAGTACTAGAAGAAGGTTGGGTTTTCATTGTTAGTAATTTTAGATACAAGGTTTTAAACCCATTCCAGATGTTGTCGAAACCACTAACTCTCTCGCAAGAGGTTTAGTCAACGGATCCGCTAAGTTTTTTTGTGTTCTAACAAACACAATTGAGACAACATCATTGTTCAACATTTCTCTGACATATTCATGTCTTATACTGATATGTCAAGATTTACCATTGTACACTTTGTTCAATGCTCTAGACATTGTTGCTTCACCATCACAATATAAGGTTATCGGCGGCATAGGTTTTCGCCAAATTTCTAGATCTAACAAAAGATCTCTCAACCATTCTGCCTCCTTACAAGCTGAGGATAGAGCTACAAACTCGGATTCCATAGTGGAATGAGTTATAAGCGTTTGCTTCTTTGATGCCCAAGAAACAGGACCACCACCAAGTAAAAATAACCAACCACTGGTGGAGTTCTTCTCATTACTTCCAGATATCCAACTGGCATCAGAATAACCTTCAAGAACACTAGGAAATCGGCTATAATAGAGTCCCAAATCTTTGGTTCTTTTAAGATATCCCAAGACTCTAGTGATAGCTTTCCAATGTTCCATACCAGCGCAATGAGTAAACCTTGCAAGGTAACATATTGGATAAGAGATATCTAGCCTTGTACAACTCATAGCATACATAAGGCTTCCAATCACACTAGCATACTGTAGTTGCGGAAATCGTTTATCCTTATTTACACAAAGTTTCATGCTACGATCATAAGGAGAAGATATTCAAGTGTTGATACTTTGTTAGTATCTTGTCCACATAATGTGATTGAGAGAGTACAAAACCCTCACTATGCTTCTTAACCTTAATTCCTAAGATAGTATCTACTTCACCAAGATCCTTCATTTGGAACTTTGAAGAAAGATATTTCTTAGTCTCAACCACACCTTTCAATGTGGTACCAACAATGAGCATATCATCAACGTATAGACAAATGATCACTGTATACTCATCACATTCTTTAGTATAAATGCATTTATCAGCATGATTATATCTAAAACCATGTGAAAGTAAAACAGATTCAAATTTCTCATGTCATTGTTTCGGGGCTTGTTTAAGTCCATATAATGACTTAACCAACTTACATACCTTGTTTTCATGACCTGGTAGCACAAAGCCTTCCGGTTGCTCTATGTACACTTGTTCATCCAAATCACCATTTAAGAATGCTGTCTTAACATCCATTTGATGAACTGGTAAATCGTAAATGGAAGCCAAGGCTAGGATTACTCTAATCGAAGTAATCCTTGCCACTGGTGCATAAGTATCAAAGTAGTCAATTCCTTCTTTTTGCCTAAATCCTTTTGTTACTAGTCTTGCCTTATAAGTAAGTATAGTTCCATTTGTGGCATATTCCTTCGAAATACCCATTTACACCCAATTGGCTTAGAGCCAGGCAAGTCAACCAGAACCCAAGTATTATTAGATAATATTGAATCCATTTTATCATTGACTGCTTCTTTCCAAAACGTGGCATCTCTTAAATTCATAGTTTCTCTAAAGGTTTTTGGATCTTCTTCCACACTAAGCAAAATTGGAGTTTTGCTAAGTAGAGAATCCCTATTGCTTTCAACTAAGAAAACAATAGCTTGAGAAGATATAAAGTCCGAAGGCAATTGTTTTTCTTTCCTTTGCCTTCCACTTCTCCTTGGTTCCATAGGAGAATCATTTTCTTTCCTTTTGAGCTCACTAGAAGAACTACTTGGAATTGCCACATTTTGAGTAGTGTTAGGCACATAAAAAGGATCACTACTTACTTTTGAATCTTTGAGAAACAAATTCTCAAAAAATTGCACTTCTCTTGATTCTACAATAACATTAGAATCAACATCTAGTAGCCTATAGGCTTTAGAATTATCAGCATAGCCCACAAACACACTTTTGAGTGCTCTAGGTCCCAACTTTGTTCTTTTGTTATCCGGGACATGATAATAGGCCACTCAACCCGAACCCTCACATAATTCAGATTTGATTTTCTTCCCTTCCATATTTCATATGGTGACACTTTAGTCTTAAGAGACGGAATTCTATTGTGCAAATGACATGCATCCAATAAAGCTTCATCCCACAAATTATTTGGCAATCCAGAACTCACTAACATAGCATTTACCATGTCACATAGAGTTCCATTTTTTCTTTCAGCCAAACCATTTTGTTGTGGTGTATAAGGTGCACTAGTTTGATGCACAATACCATTATCTTCACAAACTTTTGAGAATTCATTCTAGAAGTATTCACCTACTCTATCACTTCTCAAAATTTTTATTTTCTTGCTTAATTGATTCTCAACTAGGGACTTGTAAACTTTAAACATGCCAAATACTTCATATTTTGTTTTCATTAGATAAACTTGCACAAATCTTGAACAATCATCTATGAAAGTCACAAAGTATTTGTTACCTCCCCTAGTTAGAAATCCATTAAGTTCACATACATCTGAATGCACCAATTCAAGCAAAGATATATTTCTTTCAACTTTAGGAAATGGTAACTTTGTTATCTTGGCATGCACACAAGTTTTACACTTCTTATTTTCCAAGTCACTTAAATTGATTAGGCCATTTTTAGACATGAAAGAAATAACTTTATGGCTCACATGTCCTAATCTACCATGCCAAAGAAAATAAGAAGACTCAATCGAATAAATAAAAACATTATTCATCTTATTGATACTCAACTTGAACATGCCATTACAAGAGTACCCCTTTCCTACAAACACCCTATTCTGTGACAAGATTACATTGTCAGATTCAATGACTGCCTTCAATCCCTTTTTATTAAGGATGTCGGCTGATACAAGGTTCTTAACAAGACTAGGAACATGAAGTACATTAGTTAGGACTAGTTTCTTTCCCGAGGTGAATAGCAAATGCACTTCTCCTTTGCCTTGAACTTGAGCCCTAACACCATTTGCCATTACAATTTCATGTCCTTCAAGAACAACATAGTTCTTAAACTGATCCTTGTTGTTGCCCACGTGAATTCCAGCCCCAGAATCATACCACCAATCCTTGGAAGAAAGTGGTGTTGCCATGTTCAACTCGGTCACGGTTCCAACTGAGATAACCGTCACAACCGGTGCACTATCTTCAACAAGATTTGTACTTGGGATGTTATTTCCCTTATGCTTCTTGTTAGACTTGCAATCAGCCTTAAAATGACCCTTTACACCACAGTTGAAATATTTTTATCCTTTTTCTTGTCATTGGAATTTTCAGATTTCTTCCTCTTATTTTTGTTAGTCCCATTTTCAGCCACAAAATTCACTTTATTAGAGTTTTCTCCAATTTCCATGTTTTGAAGAAGTCTTGCCCCTTCTTCAATTCTCAAGTGTTTCAAAACATTAGACACAGTCAAATTCTCAGAAGTGTGCAACAGTTTCTTTTGATAATCGTTCCAAGTATGAGGCAATTTGACAATAATTGCCCCAACTTGCAAAGATTCTGAGATTTCAACACCAATGTCTTTTAGTTTTGATACTATAACTTGAAGATTGTGAATTTGATCCATAAGAGGAGAATTAGCAAGTAACTTAAATTCAAAGTAGTTTTTAATGAGAACTTATCTGCCCCTTGTTTCTGATTTGCATATTCCCTTTCAATGACAACCCAAATCTCTCTTGGGTTTTTCACATTTGAGAAGAGATCATAAACTGAATCTGACATGTTGTCGAGGATGTGACCACGACAAATGATCTCATCTTCCTTACGTTGTGCACGCTTCTTCTTGATTGCATCAGGCTCTCCTTCCGCAGGCGGTGGGATCTCCTCCAAATTGGGGCTTAGAACATAAGCCACTTTCAAGGCCGTGAGAAAGAACATTAACTTGCCTTTCCAACGGTTAAAGTTAGTGCCAGATCCATCAAGACGATCCAACTTGACAAAGTCTTGGTTCATCACTTTCATGGCAGACTCTTGTGTTGATTCCATGATAAATATTGTCTTAAGATTGAAAGAAACTGGGGGTGGTAACAAATGAAGCAATACAATATGAACCAAAGAACAAAGATGGAGAAAAGAAACTTTATTGATCGAATCTGAAATTCAACAACTAAAGGAAATTTACAAAGAATTGAAAGTGTTCTAAGCATGTCAGACACTGCCCTTAAGACAATCTTTGCCCCCACTAGATTGCAAACAGGGTTGAATGGCAATTTGCCTCTAGGACTTAAGAACACAAGAACATGCAATTTGCAATTGAATGTTTTTCAGGATTTTGGAATGCAAAAGTTAAAGGAATTCCTGATAGACAATATTTGCAGAAATAAAAGGATACAAAATAAGTACACAACCCTTGAATTGTAGGAAATAACCACCAAGCATGTGAAGGGTTGCCAACTTAATTTTATCCCTCAATTCTAAATTAATTATTTTATTTAATAAACTAAAATCCCTCACCCACACCCCATGTTTACCCCCGGAAGAAAAACGTTGCTGACTATATTGACCGAAGCGTCAACATGGAGGAGGTCTTGTCATCAATTGTGCAGACCACCAACGAGCAGGAACTCTGCACTCTAATGTCTCCTTACAAAGACCGTCTGGTTAATCGATTATGTAGTAGTCGCCGGCAAGGACTCAAGAGGCTGATGCCGCCCACTGAATTTGATGAGGCTGCTGTCGAAGTTGAGGTCTTGAGGAGGCCGCTGCTACGTGAAAAAATGGGGAAAATGAGGAATGAGGTAGGGTTTGGTCGTTTGGTACAATTAGATTAGAGTAAAGTACTTTGTAAAATTACCAATATGCCTACAGGAATTTACTAAAATGACTATTTAACCTTTTTAAACTGGTAAATGGGCAGGTCAACTCGAACACGAACTGATTAATAAATAGGTTGGGTCCGATCCAACCCGTTTATTATTTGGGTCGAAAATCTCAACCCAAATCCGCTAATTTCGTGCAGAATTCGTGTCGGGATCACAAGTCCAAACCCAAATTGACAACCCTACTTTTCACCAATGACAAAAGAGGAATTGTGAACAAAAAACCTGAAACATTAGATGCTCTGCAACCTATCCATCTCTCAAACAATTGTCAAATTGTCAATAGCAAGAAAAGTGTTGACCTTTTGAGCATAAAGTTCATGCTACCCTATAAAACTATGGCAGAATCAGTAATAGAAGAAGGAAAAATGGTAATATTATATCAAAATGCAAGACATCGTTTCTATTGGTACCTTCTAGGTAAGTCAACAGTCTTGATTTCATCTCAAGCCGCCTTCACAGTGATTTTCATGGCAGCCTTCGTACCTTTATGGTGCCTTTCAGTTTGTTGTTGCCCACCCTACAGTAATCCGTGGCCATAGTTGTTGCTTATGAGATCTCTTTTTCTCTTGGAAACGATTTGTTTGATATGAAAAAATATCCTATTCTCCTATAATTTCTAAAGATCTGATTAGGACTAACTCACATATCATACTTCAATTTGATTTCAAATCCACGACTCAAGTTATGATTAATGTATTTTAAAGCCGCATTATGTGTTATTAGTTTCGTCGTAGGAGGATTAATTTCTTTTTTGTAAAATACTTAAAAATAAAAAAATCCCACATAGGATTAAATCCTATGTGTCATAGATATATGCCTTTGGCTTTCTCTCTCTGGTTTTTGCCTTAGTATAGTATATATATTGACTATCTCATGCTCTAATTCCTCAACTCTATTAAAAAATTGATCCCTTTCTAGCACCACGCCATGCACCACTTCATTATGTAAAGATTATGCCAAGTGACATTGACATTTCCCCTGTGAATTCCCATTTTGAGGTGGACAAATTACACATGCTTTTGCTTTGTCATCCCAATGTAAGACTTGTTTTCAATTGAAGTTAGAAATGAGCTCACTGGCCATTGTTTTGTTAACTTCCTACAAAATAAGATAATAAGGTCAAAATTTTTTAATGAAATATAGTGTAAACCGTTCCTAGTAAAGAAAAAGAAAATCTAAACTGCATATTCCTTATGATAAATTCACCCAGACATCTCCCTGGTTATAAACAACAATTCATTCATTCACAACATCATAAACAAAAGAAGTTCAATTAACGAAGTACAAGAGCACACATCAAATACTTCATACAACATGGTTTTAACACAAAGAAACAAATTACCTTTTAATTTAATTTGTTTAATTTTTTTAATATATACATATATGAAACCCTGCTTTGATACCACAACTATAACGTCCTAAAAGAATCCCTCCTGTTATAAGCAAAGGGCTCTCATTCAGGCGCATGCCTGGCTCACGTCAGGACTAAACTACAGTCATAGAATCAAGAACAACGCAATGGTTGACTTTATTTATGTTACATAATAATACCGTGTTTCCATAGGAAGAAAAAATAACAATAATCCGACATTTATGTAACAAAGACAACATCAATTCCAACAACTAAAAACTTGAACAATACAAACATCCGGTTTGCACTACTCGATCCTAAGAAAAAAAAAATAAAAGGATGAGCTTATGCCCAATGAGGTTTTACTACATAAATGTCAATAATTAAACAGACGGAATATGACATAGAATAAAGACATGAATTGACAATTAGCAATAAACACCGTTTAGTATCAAGTCACAGTTAAACCTCAACAATTCAATACATGAGAAAGGATACTACTGGCTCAATCCTTGTTGCGATGCCTCGTCAACCAAGACCCAACACTATTTTCCCTTTGCAAGGGTTATTCTTCAGTTTATCATTCACTACCTTCTATTTCATCTAGCCGACGATCAAGCCCGATGCCGGCCTTGCCAGTTTTGATTCCGTAGAAGGGGGCGTGGATCCACTTCACTTCACAAGTAACACTTAATAGCACTTTGAACTAATAATAACATTGGAAAACAATTTCTCGGGTGAGAAAGTACACATACGGGTTACACAACCAAGTATGGCATACCAACAAATATGACAACAAGACAATTATTGAAAACACTCACTTGAGTTCATTGGTCACAAGTTGGTTCTAATAAACCATTTGCATATATGTTTAAATTAATGTGAATCATAGAACAAAGATATTGTCATGCCACTACTACTACAAATGCTATTTCATATATTATTAGTATTTGATTTCATGTATCCCCTGCTGCCCACCAGAGTTTATTTAATTATCAATCCTATTATATCCACCTAAATCTTTATTTATTTATTTATCTATTTTTTCTTACTGTACAAAAAAAAAATCAATCGAAGTAAAATGGCTTAATTCTATAATTAAAAGAAGCGTTAAAAGACTCACATGTTTCCAAGATACTAGTAAGTAGTGATATATGTAGGGGTTATTTGAACTTAAGAAGGCCTGATGAGAATCATATAGCCTTCCATGGAGGTTCTCCTAGTGAGGGGAATGAGCTAGTCCTTTATTCTAGTTTTGGAATGCCAAGTTTACTTTGCAGACCAATCAAGGAAGAAAGGATGGATCTTGACTACCTATGTGATAGGGAGTTGGTTCAAAAGAGCTATGATCTAGATGATGAGAATGTAATTAACTTTGGAGTTCAAACCAAAGAAGATGATGACCTCATGGAAATAAGTGCTCAAGAGTATCAAGGGAGTTTGACTCTATGTGCTCCATGAAGATCATTGATCAAACTAGACAGAAGAATCATTTAGTTTCATGAATGGACGGCCTATTTGATCAAAGTGTTCAAGATTGAGTCCATTGCTACACCACTGGATAGGTTGCAGACTATCTTAATAGCACAAGAGAGTTTTTGTTTTTGGGGAGAGTTAGTGTTCGAACCTTCCTTTGGTTCTTGGGGGGGTTTCGACCGAACCTACATTGGTTCTAGGGTTCAAGGAATTTTTGTGTGGTCACAAAGGCACATTACTTCTTTTGTTGGTGGTTTCTCAGAGTTGTTGAGCAAAGATGTCATCCGAAGTTGCTGGTTGTACTCAAGTTGCTTCAAAGAGTGTAGAGGGTCACATGGAGGCTCAAGTACAGCTCATGAAGAGTCAAATTGACTTCTTGCATGATGCTTTGGCTGAAGTGAAGGAGGCAAACCGAGACTTGTCTCAATTGCTTTCAAATCAGCAGGATAAAGCTATGGTAAGTTTTGAGAAAATTGTTCAAAATTTAAGAGTCTTATATGATCGTTTTGAAGTAAAACAAGTACCCTCGTATGCTGGAATTTTGCAAGTGTCATTGTCTTTGTTTTATGGTTGCCATAGAGAATATGATACTTGGGAAAAGAGCATAGAGAATTTGTTTGTGTTGCTTAACATAGAGAAAGAGAATGAGAAAATAGCCTTAGCCATAGGTTGTTTTCGTTCTAGTGCTTTGAATTGGTGGAAGCTAGTTTCAAATATCTATTCGCATCATTGGTATCGTAATTTGGATTATTTGAGGAATGCTTTGCGAGAAAGATATGCTGGTACCAACACCTTTGATGAAGCAAAAGTGAAGTTGCTTAATTGTAAGCAGAATGGTAGATCAATTCAATCTTACTTTGAGGAATTAGAAGGGTTGTTTCTCAGTTCGGGGGTGGATGAGAACGACTACATGTTGACAGATCGTTTCCACTATGGCTTGGACAAGGGGTTCAAACAACACCCAAAGATAAGGAGGCAATCAAGGCTCTATGAGGCATATTATGCTACCTTAGAAGTGGAGAGAGAGCATGATACTTCTTGTGGTTGGAATGGTCCAATTGAGGATCAAGGGTTGGTGTTTGGCGCTGAAGATGGTGATCAACGGACATGTATCTTCTGTACTAAGTGTTCGGTTGGGTGGTCCAATGAAGTTGATTTGGTAATCGACGGTGGGTCGAGTACTGATTGTATAAGTGATAAATTTTGCATAGCAAACGGAATCAAGATGGATCCGCATACTAGACCATACAATCTTCAATGGTTGAGTAAAGAGATGGTTGTGGATGTCACTAAGAAGGCCATGTTATCTTTTCAAGTTGGTGAGTATAGGGATGAAATTTACTTTGATGTAATTCCTATGTCTCTTTGTGATATTTTGCTAGGTAGGCCTTGGCAGTCAAATGTAGATGTTGTGCACCATTGCTCGAAGAATGTCTTTGTCTTTACTAAAGAGGACAGAAAGTATATTCTTAAGCCTTTGGCTTATGAAGAAGATGAATCTGTGCGAAAGAAAAGACGTAAGATAACCTATACACAAGGGAGAGAAAAAGTCGAGAGAGTGACGCAAGAAAGTAAAAAGGGTCACGCTGAGGTAAGACTTGAGGTGAGAAAAAACCATGAAAATAGCGTGGAAACAGAAAAAAAAAATGCACGCAATGAGAGAAAATCAGAGTGTGGTGAGGGTGAGGATTTTACGAACCCTTATATCTCGTTTGTTCCTTGTGCAGATTTAGAGGTTGATGATTCGAGGACGAATCCTCTTAAAGAAGGAGGGGATGATGAGAATCATATAGCCTTCAATGGAGGTTCTCCTAGTGAGGGAAATGAGCTAGTCCTTCATTCTAGTTTTGGAATGCCAAGTTTACTTTGCAGACCAATCAAGGAAGAAAGGATGGATCTTGACTACCTATGTGATAGGGAGTTGGTTCAAAAGAGCTATGATCTAGATGATGAGAATGTCATTAACTTTGGGGTTCAAACCAAAGGAGATGATGACCTCATGGAAATAAGTTCTCAAGAGTATCAAGGGAGTTTGACTCTATGTGCTTCATGAAGATCATTGATCAAGCTAGAGAGAAGAATCATTTAGGTTCATGAATGGACGGTCTATTTGATCAAAGTGTTCAAGATTGAGTCCATTGCTACACAATTGGATAGGTTGCAAACTATCTTCATTGTTTCAAGTGTTTTTCCAATCTTTTGGAGTCAATAAAGAGAATTCTACAAGTTTTGTAGTAAATTGGAGTTTTCTACAACTTGAGGGGCGCAAGACCAATATTCCACTTTTGGAAGGGCGTTCAAGACATTTTACTTCAATAATTTGGAGCTGATTTTCGAGAATTAGAGTTTGTCTAAGTCTAGGAGTTATTTTCGAATTTTTATATAGTTAAATAAGTCATGTGGACTAAACTAAACTAGAGTGTTTTGATTAAGAGTCTTAGATTCCTTCTAAGGATTATCCTATTTGAGGATAAGTCATTTAGATAAGTTTCCTAGATTTTAGATAGAGTCAAAGAGATCAAATACTCTTCTACTTCTACTCCTGCATGAGATAAGATTAGAGAGTCCTAATTGATTTTCTTTTTTTTTGGTGCTGGTCGAATTTCCTTAGCCTATAAATAGGGGGCATGGCCGAAATTCAAAAGCACCCTTGAGTGGTCATTTTTGTTGTCTCTTTTGAGAGTTTTTCCTGTAAGGAATTTTTGTTAAATGGTGTGTCCATTTTTCGTGTCAAGTATGATTTAACCAAGAGGGTTTTCATTTTGTCTTGGATCTTTTGATCTTGCAGAAACCGTTCTTTTTCAAGTATTCTTCTTGATAGAATTGTTTTAAAACCAAACTTCTTATTTTCATACTACTTCTAGTAGTTCGATTGATGAGTCTTTCTTTTGGCTTGGTGTTCGAATTCATGATGTGTGTGTTCATGAGTTCCATTGTGGGGTTTGTCCTACTTTTGTTGGATGAGTTGTGCTTTGGCATAAGCATTTTGAGATAGTGTATGTGTTGCATATTTTGGTTGGTTATGGAGATTACTAGTCAATAGTATTCCTTCATAGTTGAGCATTGTTTGCTCCTACCTTTCTTGAGTCTCTTAAATGATGACTGATCGAGTATATTGAATGGTGTCCTTAGTATTCTTAGTGTGGGTTGTTGTTTAATTCGAATCTTTCATAGATAATGTGTTCTTTGCTTGGTTTGAGTTAAGAGATAGAAATCCTTAGATAAACAATCATCTTACTGTGAATTTTCCACATCTTTTGAGTTTCACGGGATAGAAAAATTATCTTCGTACTTTCTTGTTTGATGGTTGCATTAACGAAATTTGCTTCATCTACGAGATTGCTATCAAGGCCGAAGAATCATTATTATATATATTAAAGGAAAGAAAGATGATCGACATGTGTTACCCATTCAGGCACATGTCATTATCTCATTGGATGGTCATTAATCAGTAAAAATTTTATGTGAACTGGTAAATCCAAAATTTACTTATTATAATTTCAATTGATTAATATTTATGTTTTTAGAGTTTTAGTCAGACACGTAAATAAGAACAGATGCTTTTAATTTGTTTTGTCCTTCTTCAGCATTGATGACATCCACGATCGCGATGATCATCATAAATCCGACTTCCAACTAAAAACAGTGATGTTTCATGCTACCATTGAATCTTTTTGTCTTTCTTAGAGATTTTGTGGAACTTTTTAGGGGATCATTTTGGCATAAAAACCGGTAAATTTTAACAGTTTGAATTCAATATCGCTGTTTGGCGACGGACCCCTTTCTGTGGGAGATTTCAAATCTCAAGGTTGAAGACTAAGGTTTCTCATGAATTTATTAATAAGCTCACGGCGAACGACTAGACTTCATCATGGGATTTTTTTGTTGCGGTTGCACGGAGCCAAACGGCAAAACAGAATTGCAAAACCGCGAGCGATGAACGACGGAGAGCAAAATGGCGAATGATAAAGTGTCAACAGAACGCGGCAAGATTCTCGGTTCCGACCTCATTAGCTCTGATTCCAGCATGGATCGACTGAATTGAGATATGGGTTTTCTGTAACTCATCATGGGGATCATTTTGACTTAAAAACGATGAGTTTTGTGCACCAAAATGCGAGATCGGAGTGTAATGGCAAGGATCCCTTTGGCCGGAAAATATATTTTTTTGACCGGGAAATTTCAAGTCGGGAGGTTGAAGATGACAATTTTTAAAAATTGCTAAGAAGCCCCATGTCTCCAGGAACCCTTGCATTTGAAAGCTGAAACTTTTAATTGGTTGTCAATTTGGTTCTTAAAGTTCCATTGGTATGCTACCTAGTTCTTCAAGTTCGTCAATTTTACACTTTCAAGAATGATTAATTGTGCCTCATATGTTATCCTTTTGATTGTGGGCTAAATTCAAGTTGACCCGAAAGTAGGATGGTGTTGGGAGTCCATACATATAAAGATTTAAATAGCAAAATAATGGAACTTGTGAAAAATGCTTTTCTTATTGTAATATTTTTGTTAATTACGAAATTGTTGTATGGTGAGAAAATATATTTAGGGGGACGGAAAAGAATAAAAAAGGCATCAATTTATATTAAAAGTTCGAACACAATAAAATTTAAACAATCACGAAAGTAGTATTACCCTCTGGTATAGTTATGGAGAGCTTTTATTAATTTATTATACTATCATAAAGGAATATTGTTTAGTAATGCCATTTGATCTGTTAGTATTGTTTAATTTAACACAAAGCCGTCCATACCAAATATGGACAAAAATTTGAAGTTGTATTATGTTATATACTCTTACAACTGATACAAAATAATTAACCCAAAAAAAATTTGATTAGTGGCTATAGTATTTTCTAATCAATATTGATTGGAAGAATGCTTGCTTTTTTTTTCTTTTTTTTTTTCTGGATTGGTTGTACTAATTTGATAATGAATTAATGACAATAATAAATTATGTAAATGTGTTATGACTATTTGATAATTTGAAAATAGGAACGTTCTAATGGTCCCAATTGGTTCCAATAATTTTCAAGAATTAATTAAAATCTTATTTTAAGAATTATTAATATATTGACTAAGGTAATTTAAGGAGATTAAAGTAAAAATTTTTAGTTAATTTTCTTCTGTTAATCTATGTAAAAATTGGTAACTCTCTTGACAAGAACTCGACGTTCTACTCCAAAGGTTTCCGAGAGATCTTTTAATGAATAATGAGGAAGAGACTACATTATACCTTTTTGTCAAACATTTTGGCCATTTCCCGTGTTAATGTTTCTTCTGTGCATTTTTTCTATTTTTATTTTTGTTGCAAAACAAAACAGTACAATCTATCCATATATGAATTTGGATGCCAATCTATCGACATATTAATTGCCCCCCCCCCCCTCCCCCAAACAAAAAGAGGGTCATCAGGGTAATTATTCAAGCTTTATTCAGTTTCTCTAACAATTAAATATTTCTTCCTACTTTTCATCTTACAATGATTTTTGGGTTTCTCATAAATATTTGGTATCAGAATAATGTGTTGTCAGATGTGTACATTGGATCGAGTTCGAAAGAACGACTTTTCAGATAACAAGTAGATTTTTTTATTTGCTAATGCTACAAACTAAAATAATACAAGTACCAATTCTTTATTTATAGTATGATTTAATCCATTCATATATACTATGTAAACTCTTGGAGTGAATTACTCAATAATGCATGTGCATAATGAAATTACAAACGACTTCCATATCAATAAAACACATCAACAATAAAATTGCATAAGGATATAAGATATAGATATTTTCATAATTTAACCTTTAATGCGTCATTTTCTTTAATAGTATCTAATGATATATTAGAATTCATACTTTATATACGTGTGGGTACAATAGTTTATGAGTTTTGTTTTCATTTTCATAAATAGATTACACTATTGGAAAATTTCTTTTTGGACAAGTAGTGTTTGTTTCTTTTTATTTTTTTGGGGGGGTTCAACATGCTATCGAAAATAAAGATATAAAGATGAAAATGAATAAAGAATGAGATATGCCGGTTCTTCTTTTTTTTCTTCAACGGGCTATCAAAAAAATACTAAAATAGCATCCCAAATTCCTTTAAATATCCCAATAATGGGTTGTCACAAATTAGATATTTATTTTACATATTCAAATTTGATTTTATTCCTAATTTTTATTTTTTGTAAACTGCAAACGAAGAGATGGATAAACGCGATATAAGTTTATTTAGGAGGCATGAGTTTACTTGATAATATTTGAAATTTTGGGGGTTATTTGTGGTGATGTTATTTGACAGGTTTAGATCAAGAAACGATTTTTGTTTTCGTTTGTATATGGTGACAAAAACAAAATGAAATTCAAGGATTAATATCTAAACTCATATGCCTACTATGTCCAAGACCTGGAAATCTCTTTGGATAAGAAATTAAATAACACTTTTGAAGAATTTCTCTTTAGATAAGTAAAATATTTTTGGCTATTGTTAATTTTTTTTTTTTTTTTTGTGGTTCAACAAGCTGTCGAAAACAAAGATGAAAAGGTGAAAATAAAGATGGAACGAGATTTTCCAGTTCGTATTCCTTTTTTTTTTTTGTTCAATAGAGATTATCAAAAAAATACTAAAACTGCACCACAACCATTACTGGTCTTTAACCTACCACACACCCAGAATCTTTTAACCAAAATGATACAGAGTGACGAACTTTTAAAGATAAAAATAAAGATGAAATAAAATCCACCAAAAGACGTTTCTTTCATAATTAGATAAAACTTTTGAAAAATTTCTCTTCGGAAAAATAAGTAATGCTTATTTATTTTCTTTTTTTTGGTTCAACGGGTGAAGATGGAAGATGAAAATGAAGACGGAATGAGATTTGCCGCTTCTTCTTCTTCTTCTTCTTCTTCTTCTTCTTCTTCTTCTTCTTCTGTTCAACGGGTTGTCAAAAAATAATTACATACAATGAAACTATCGTACGTTTTTAGCATTTTAAAACTTGGAATCTTTTAAGTAGGACGATACAGAATCACGTGTTGTTAAAGATGGAAATTAACATGGAATTATCCAAAGATTCAAAGATTACCCTTTCATAAATAGATTACACTTTTGAAAAAAAAAATTTGGATGAGTAAGTAGTGTTTCGATGTTATTTTTTTTAATATTATTTTTTTGTGTTCAACGGGTGGTGGAAAACAAAGACAGAAAGATAAAAATGAAGACAATGAGATCTACTTGTATTTGAGTTGCTTTCTAATTTTTATTTTTTGTAAACGGCAGATAAATAGATTAAAAAAACAACACGTGAGTTTATTTGATAATATTTGAAATTTTGGGGTGATCAGTGGTGATGGTGTTCAATAGGTTTGAAATGTCCCCCATGTCCAAGTCCTGAAAATGTCTTTTGACAAGTAAATAGATAACACTTTTGAATAATTTTTCTTTGGGCAAGTAAATAATGCTTGGTCGTTCTTTTTTTTTCAATAGGTTGTCAAAAATAAAGATAAAAAAAGATGAAAATGAAGATGGAATGAGTTCTGCCATTTCTTATTCGTTTTTTAATTTTTTACTCAACAAGTTGTCAAAAAAATAAAAAACTAAAATTGCAGCCAAAACCAGCGCTGGTTTTTAACCTACTGAAGACTTGGAATTTTTTTTTTATGCAAAACAATATAAACTGAAATAGTTTTAAAGATGAAAATGAAGATGGAATGAGATCCCCTAAAAGACACACTTTTGAAGAATTTTTTTTTAAAAAAAATAAATAAATACTTGTTTTTTTTCTTCTTTTTACATTTTTTGTTTCAATGGACTGTCAACAAAATAAAAATAGAAAGATAAAAATAAAGACGGAATGAGATTCGCCGGTTCTTCTTCTTAAGCGAATGCAATTCCCAATCCTCTTAAACGAAGGCAATTCCCAATCATCGCATGTTTTGCAATGACAATCAATAAGAGACATCGCCAGTCACAATCGTGATAATTTTACAATAAAAATGTGATTCGATTTTTATACTTAATTGTGACATGTACAATAAATATTTTTTTTATATATTATATTATAATATCTTAATACTCGCAATGCAACGCACGGGTTACATACTAGTAAATCAGAATTTTAATTACCAATTAAGTAACATAAATTCAGAATTTTGGTCCACAAATTTTCAGCCAAATATTATCTCAACTATCCATCTATATTATTATTATTATTATTATTATTATTATTATTATTATTATTATTATTATTATTATTATATATTAAGAGAGAAACCAGAGAGAAAAATTAAAAATTACTCTTAGAATGCCCAATAAGAAAAAATTCTATGCGCCATTTTCTAATGCATTCTCAAATAAAAAAGTTTATGAAATTGTTGAACAAGTCCTTTTATTTTTATGAAAAAAACCGCTACTTATGTGTAATATCTTAACTTATAATTTTCAAAGTTTTGACTTCTTATAATAATAATAATAAAAACAAATTCAATAATTGCAGATCAATTCTCCAATATTATTCCCATAGATTAAGGATATAATATTCATAATAAAAAAACTTTATAGCATAATTCCTTATGTAGATTTATTCTTTCACACAAATATTTTTAATGTAATATTTTTTTTTTTTTTATCTATCCTGCACAACGTGCTGATTTAACATCTAGTGCGATAAAGGAAAATACTAAAACATCCAGTACTCCTGCGCACAAGCTCCCTGATCACTCATCTTCACCATCGTCACCCAAAACCCTAGAAACAATCCCGTTTTCATTTACTCCCTCCGTCTCATAATTATTGTCCAGTTTTACTAAAATAAAAGATTTTATTTTTGGTCAAACTTAACTATATTTTACCTTAAACAACCGGATATACCCCTACATTGTTTAACCACTAAGATTTTATGGATAATATTTTTTACTAAGGACAAATGTGTAACTTGATCCATAAAAAGTCAAATTGGACAATAATTTTGGGACAAAATTTTTTGGACAAAGTGGACAATAATTATGGGACGGAGGGAGTATTTTTTTTTCCTTCTTTCTTTTTTTTTTTCGTTGACCCCCAAAAATTCAAATTTTAAATAAACTAATCTATCACCTATTCAGTTCGAACTAAAAGCCCTTGTTTCTCATATCCTTTCCAGATAAAATTCAACTATCAAAACAAAATCCAGTTTAATTATTCATTACAAAAATAAGTAAATATTGACAAAGTGATGAAAGCATGCTTACTGTGAGTACGATAGGGACTTGAGAAGCTTTTCTTATGCTACCTTTTTTTTTCAAAGTTTCTATAAAACGAACAAATTCTAATTGTGCCCCCAAGATTTAAGGAAAACTATACCTATTTCTACATCTTTAGTTAACCTCTCACTTTCATCTCTTCTCTCTTTTTCCTACTGCAATTTATTGATGGTGAAAGTATGCATTTATAGAGTTAAGAAAGCTTAACCAGCAAGGGCAAAAAGGGCTGAGTTTTTGGTGAAAGGGGAATGAACTAAAAACTACTTATTTGGAGTTACTACATCTGGCTTTCCAGGTGTACGTTTATCCTTTTTTTTATTTTATTTTTAATAAATTTACTTTTATTTACAGATAAAGGATCTAGCTTTGTACTTTTATGTATTCTTCCCCTAAAGTTTGATGTTAATCTTTGTAAGGCCTCTAACTTTCTTTTCTTTACAGATTAGACCACCTACTATCCTAGCATTATGTCGGAAATATTTATTTAAATATGTAAAGTAGGATTATTAAAATAAGGGGGCCTTACATACAGTATTCACTAAAGGAAAGAGTAGTACAAATTTAAAATTTGTTATTTTTTTAAAAAATACTTCTATGTTAAAAAAAAATCCATTTTGTTGAACTAAAAGAGTATAACAAATTGAACGATTTTTATAGAATGGAGGGAGTAACAAAGATTATATTGCTCAAATTACCACAGTTTCATAAAGGGCCTTTTTACATATATAATAATTGACATTTTTTATATATATAAAACAACTAATTGATAACCTACATTGAATTGGGAATTAAATAACAGCCTAATGATTAGGTTGATGTTTTTGTTGGTAATAGACCAGGATTCGATTCTCACCAGGTTTTGTAAGGGGGAGGAGAGGGGGGAAGAGAGATTTATTCACATTTAAGTGGAGTCCACTGGGGTGAATTTTTATTTTATTTTTTTTAAAAAAAAAACCTACATTGAATCTCTAGATGGATAATCTACATTTACCAATCAAGTGTTACTCTCTTTTTCTTTTCTTTTTTTTTTTTTAATTTGAAGAATCCGACATATCTCATCTTCATTAATAATAGTACTTCCTCCGTATTGAAATTATTATCTAATTTAGATTTTCATTTTTAGTACAAACTGAATTTAAAATAAAAATTCAAACTGGATAATAATTTTAGGACTTACGGCGTAATTTTTTTCAATGAGGAGATCAGTTCCATACATTATCCTCTTCTGCTGATGTTCCAATACAGACGTATTTTGCATCTGTATGAGTGGTACAATGCGTAGTAAACTTCAACAACACATTCACATTGTACCTAATTTTTTCAAATTTTTTAGCATTACGTTTAGTCCAAATGTGATAGGTAATAATCAATATTCATGCAAACAATTTTTAAAATAAATGCTGCCTCTTTATATTTCTGAAAAATTATATTAAAATAAAAAAATACATTTTTATATCATTTACATGTGAAATATAATAATAGGAAAAAGTAAATGAATTAATTAACTTTTTTCTTACCTTGGTCTCATTTTCAAATGCAAACCACGAACAAAATCATCAAAAATTAGATTTTTTTTTTAAAAACAAAACAAATAAGAATTGGAAACCTGAATCTTGCCTCCTAAAAATAGGGTTATTATCAAAAACACACCCAAGGTCTAGCTGCTTATCTAAATCATCTTTACTGTTTAAGAAAATATTAAAAAAATCCTTTAATTTTCAAGTCAATTATCAAAACATTCTTCAATGACTGGAATTTGATTTATGCACATGAACTTAGTGTAAAAATTACCAAAAAAATGGTTTTTACTTTATCGAAACACTCCTTAATTTTTTCTAAAAATTTCTAGTAAATCAAAATCTACTTTTAAATATAAAAATTCAGCTTTCGGGATCCGTTAAAAGTGAAATTTGGATTTAGAAATGAAAATTTAATTTACTCTTAATTTTATTAGAGTTTGTACGAATGGCTTGCTGAGAGTAAATTTTGCTTCTTCTTTTTTTGTGTTTTTTTGCTGACTTTATGTTCATACATCAATATTCAATCATCGGATTACTCTTTTGATAATTGACACGTCTCTTAAAAAGTGTTTTTGATATTTTTATTAAACAGTAAAGATATTTTAGATAATTAATGAAACTTTGGGGGTATTTTTCATATTAACCCCCTAAAAATAATATGGGAAGATGGGCCCATCGATCTAGTTTCATATCTTTAAAATTGAATTAGGGCATGTATAATAATCCATATAATTCAGCACCACTTCTCACTGTCACGTCAATATTCCACAACACTCTTATTACTCATATAATTTTAGACAAGTTATACTCATTACTCATATAATTTTGGACACACAATTATCCCGCTATCACTACCCCATAACTATCCACAATTAATACTTTACTATTTTTTAAAGTAAACGATAAAAAAAAGCCATAATGAGATAATATAAGAACATAAAAAAGACTAATTATCCTAAACAACATATTAAAATTTTAAAAAATAATTTAAAAAGATTAAATTTCATCAAATTCATTTCCAAAATAATCATAGATGTACTCAACCAAATCTGCTCGTAGTTTTTTTTTTTAGAGAAATAAAAATAAATTCATTAATTTGCTAGAAATCGTATAGCAGCGATTGATAAAAGCAAGATACAACCATAAAAACACAACTTACAAATAGTTACAATGTCATTGTTGTATTTCGCTACATGGATAAACCTATCCTGATCTACCCCATAAAATAATGGTTGTACCACGTGCCAGATTGTTAATCCGGTCAAGGATACAACACTAACCTTCAGTTGAGACCCTCAAATCTTAAACCTAATAATAATTAGATCTACTATGACTGAATCTTCTTGGACCATACCTGCCAAACTGACGAATACCTTCAATGAAGTCGTCGCCGTCGTATCTGCATATATCACCGACAAAACCGCCGCCATACTAGCAAACATCAACAAAGATGCTGCCGCCATACCTGCAAACATCGATAAAGATGTTGCCGCTATACTGTAGATAATAATCTACAAGCCGTTTATTGAAATTAAATTAAAACACAATAAAAAGGCTAAAGGATATTTGTAGAATTATTTCCCCCATTCTTCTATGGTGAAGATGGGGGAAGATTGTTTTTTTTTTTTTTAAGGGTTTGAGGGTGAGGGAGAGGGAGGCGGCAATCTGTTCGTAGTTGATAATGTTCTTTGCAGTTGTGTATTATTGAATATTAGGGATTGGCCTCTTAAAAATACGAAAAATTATGCATTCTACTTCATCCAACCTTGATAATTTGAATTATTTTCTTTTTCTGGTACTTGCGAAAGAGAAATGTTATCAAAACCAAATTGAGTGAAAATGGTGAAAAATAACTTTGGGGTGTTGAGACCATTGGTACTACATTTTGAGCGTCAGATTCGTCTCGAACGTTTCTTCTAGTTGAAATTAGTATAGGTAAACTTCTGGAAGACGAAATCGTATTTGTAAATGTTATTGAAAAATTATTTCTAATCATTGGAGGAAAAAATAACTGGGTGACTGATACATTATGAATGGATTTGGAGCATAAGAAAAAGGTAAATTAAAGATCGCAAAATTTTTAAGGTATCCAAAATTTTGTATATTAGAATGAAAATTTCGAGGCGAAAAATTTGAAAAATTATGAAACGGATTTTCATTTTTTGTTCAAGGATTTTTATTTATTTTTATGCTAAGGTAAGTAGAGAAGAACATCATCAACTACGATCATATTTGGTTAAGCACATTTTACTAAAGGTGTGACATTAGTCTTCGCGACACAATTCAATAGCATGTAACGGTCTTTATCCCAAAAAATAATGAAGGCACCACCCCGATATCTCATTATTTTTTCCTCCTTTTTTCCTTCAGCCGGAACACTTTGTGGGGATCGAGCTATCGTCGACACCGCCACATCATCACTAGTCTTACTAAGCTGGAGTTCGGCAGCCGGAGGAAGGGCTGGTCAGAGGGTCGTCAGACCGGCCTGACCCCCGACTAATTTCGTCCATGCCTTGGTATACTTGAAAGTGTGTGTATATTCAAAAGTATCATTCAGTCCAAAGTGCTTTGTCTTATACTGAACATTTCATCATATTCCTTCGGAAATTGGCATCACAATGTGCAAAGTAAGTTCTTTCCTCATTATAATTCAGCATCATTTCTATGCTCACGTTTTGGTAAAGGTGCGCTGTTTTCCTCCACGCTGTCTCGAACTTCCTGTCGGCTTTAACTATTTTAGACTTCCCTATCTCAACATCTCTACCATACATATAGTTCTCCTCCTCTTCATCCTCGTCCTCGTCCTCGTCGTTTTTCTTGATTTTTCCTCTCTTTCTGACCTCAGGCACTGTCAAAGCTAGTCTAGATTGTGCTTGAATAGAAGAAAGCTTTACCTTCGGAAAGCTAAATGTCCAAAAAGCAACGGTGCCGTGACTGTGAGCATCAACCATGAACGACATCATTACTTTCACCTTGGTCGTAAAAGTACTAATGCTATCAAGATCACAATCAAACAGAATAAGTAGCTGCAGATTCGTGAAATCGTCTGCTAAAATGACCAAACAAAGTGCTAACCAAATGTTGGTTACATTAAATTGCTTATTCACTTCTATCCTTGGGATGGCAAACTCCAGAACACCAGTTGATGTGCCACAGAAGAAAGGTTGACAAAAGAAAAATATTTCTCTGACCACCCTCATATTCGGGTATGTAATTTTAGCATACGATTAACCAACTTAATATATAAGTACATCGAATCAACGGAGGCGAAGCGCATTCATTTAATGGAGAAAATAAACTCAAATTCATTCACCTAGTCAAGGAATTTGCTGGAGTTTCTAAAATGCTTCACATGTTACCCTAGAACCTTTAGGCTGCCAACCATAAGCTACAGACCAACACTGGAGTTTTCACAAGGGAAATTAAATGGTTACCCTTTTAACCTGCACTGTGCAGGAAATAGTTGAAATTTTTACTAGTCAATGTGAAACTAAGCATGTTTTAACAACATCCGGAAAAACAATAAACTTTTTCCCAAAACTCATGTTCATCACCTTTTGCCCATTAAATTAATCATAATGATAAAACCATCATAAATTTTTCCTTTTAAATTTGATTTCTTTTCGTTGGAGAGTAAAAAGAAAGTCATAGCGACAACTATGGGGCACAAGTATACCTAGCTATATGTGTATCTCCCCTTTCAACTCTATTCATTCTGCACAACTTTTATCATTCTTCAAGGGGTTTTCAATGAATCTCACTCAAAATTTCATTTAGAAGCCAACTGTAGAGAATCTTATAGCATGTAAGATTGGGGAAGTTTCTGGATTCAAGCCATATGCATTCGTCTCTACTTGTTTTGGCCATTAAAAGTTCAAATTCTGAGAACACAAATTCAATGGACTAACAAATCTGTCACTGGAAATCTAAAATCTTTGTTATTAGTTACTAAATAGCACTGCCTCCACATGCAAAAGTATGTACAACACAACTAGTTTATAGATAGATGCGTAGAGACTTACCAATAAGTTAATCTTAGAAGAAATGACTAGCCATTAAAAGTTGTGGTTCTTCTTTATCTTCTTCAAACTCCATAGAGGCCTCCTCCCAGATTTCTTGGACCCTCTTATCCCAGATTCCATCGATTAACTTCCAGGTCTTATCACTGATAATTTGAGTCTGTTTGAAAAATATACAAGTACCAACTATTATAATCGTGAAGACTAAGTAAAAGATAAACTTAGGAGAACCAAACAAACCTCCAAGGGCCTGGGAGCACCAAAAGTTGCAAATCCCACATTTCCAGGAGCAAAAGTTACTCTCCCTGGAAGTGAAATCCCATGAATGCCCCATCTTCCAGCACATACAAGGGCTCCATATTCATCAACTGGAGTTACAGCTGACTGTATCAGTAAAAGTTACACAAATTAATGAGCAATAATATACCCAAATAACAATAGAAAACAGTGATGTACAGTAAAGTTAGCAACACTTTTTACCATTGACAATCTCAGAACAACCCGCCCCTGCAAGTTGTCAGAAAATAATGCACCCGTAACCTATTTTTAGATCATACTGTCCACCATTTAAGCAAGCAAAGTCTCGACATGACCAGCTTTACATTCGAACAATGCACCTCATTTAAAAATTCATATTGGAAGGAAAGTAAAATAAAAAGGTAAACCAAACATAATTACTTCATGAATAATCCTTCATGCAATCTCGCCTACTCCGGTTGATTATGACAACAAAATGTTACGTAAGCATATGCTTGGTGCACATGGCCAGAAAAGCACATAACGGTGGAAGAGGAAGGCAGGAGACACAAAGTCATGTCAATACTTAGCAGTTGAAGATCTACCTGAGGTATACGAGGAGATTTGTTATATATTCTCCAGATTTCATCCGCTGTGATCTCACCTTTCTCAAGTAAAATATCTGGACAAGGAGCAAAATCAAGAAAGAGAGGTCAGAGAACAAAATAGCAGACATAGTAATATAAACCAGCTTTTACAGTTTAAAAAACACTATCCACAAAGGAGCCCATGACAAGCAAAACATGGTAGACCTGTTATATTTTCCACAGCAAACTGATTCTCCTTTAGCACAGAGGAGCATCTCTCTACAGCAAACCGCATATACTCATCTCTGAGGGCTTCAAGTTTGGCAGCAAGCTGTAAAGCACACATATCTAACAATCACTATTACATTAACACACAAACACACACACATACACACATAAAAGAAAAGAAAAAAAAGATTAATACATGAATAAGAATTGATAATTAAACGTTGGCATGTCATTCATATACCCACATTTGGCACCAAATCGTTCTGATATCTGTAGTAAGCATTTCCAAATGCAGTCATTCCTGTCTTAAGAATCAGAAACTCTATAAGCCTAGATGCTTCCAAAGTAGACTTGGCAGATATCCAACAGAGATTGTCAACTCCAAACATCTCTTCCTCAATAACTCTAGCTGCAAAATTATGCTATTAGTAAAACTTGAGATAAAACCCGTAAAATGTAAAAATTCATGATTGAATCTTCTACCCAGTTTTAAGGGTGAATAAACAAACACTTAAAAATGGGCAGATGATCATGGACCGCACTTTTCCAGCAAACATTTCAAACAATGCATTTCAAAGAGTCTCATAACTCTACCAAAGCCTCTATATCTTTTACCAAGTAATACAATGTTCTTTCTTGCTTTTACAGTACTTGTAATTCTACTAAAGCTCAAAGCAAGCTCTAAGGTAGCCCAGAAAAACACGATTTAACAATGGAAAACAGATAACCAAAAAAAAGGAAAAAAGAAAATGACAACAGTGAATACTAGTCAATATAGTATCTCTCTCTCTCTCTCCCCCTTCTTCCCGCGGTCGAGGTAAGGAAGAGAATTTAAGGGTTCGGGTGAAACTAAATGCTCTTGCTTCTAACCAGATTAACACAATTTAAAGACCACCACACAGCAATATGCAGATACAAGCAAAACAACTATTACTTTTTTGCTGACACTTTTTTCACAGTTTCAGATGATGAAACAGGTGGAACTGAACAAAATAATTACACGTGTACTGCACCCACTTCAAGTAAACAGTTATCGTATAGTAACGATCAAAGAAAAAGTACATAGCCACCCAGTAAAAGCGAGTGAATAGCTGGCAAGGTTCTTCAGTGTTAAACAGAAGCACAACCCGAAGAACACATTTAAGTTGAAATCAAGAATGTGGCATAAGGAAAAGCAAAAAATGCCTTGAGTGGAAAAAACTATCACTTACGAGCACATGTGCGCACGATGGAGTTTATGTAGTCTTGTTTTCTTTTGAATACCCTGCCGGGGGTCTCCACATAGGACATATTCGGGTGAAGTTGGATGGAACTAATATCTGTCTAGAGGAATACCAAACAAGTAATAAAGACTCTGATTAACTCAGAAGATAAATAAAATCAAGAGAAAGTAGCAAGATGAATCACAAATTATAAAAAACAAAAACTCATCTACCTTGGTGAAAGGACGGTAGGGATCTGGAAAATAGCAAGCAAGAACAGCAATAGCAGCTTCTCGATATGCCAATCTAAGTTTCAATTCTTCAGGGACTTCAGTACTATCTTCTTGACCAGTTTCAAATGTGCCTTTTTGCTGTAGCATGAGCATAACTAATCTAAATATTTGTTCCACACAATACTGGCATTATAAACAATTTCTCAATGGCTCATCATGTTAAAACTCACTCTCTTTAAAGCCTCAAGAAGCTCCTCTCGCTCTATGTAATCCTTGTCCTTTCTAGTAGTCAAAATTCCAGCTTCATTGCTGTCCAATGATCACGGGTGATTTAATTTTCTGTGAAGCTATATGAAAAGAGAACAGAGAAATGCTAATACAAGTAAAACATACAGGACGTTTTGTAATTCTGCTCCAGTAAAATCATCTGCAAGTTCAGCTATTTCCTGCAACAAAACCTCCTTCTCCTCTTCTGAACGGAAAAATTTAGTCCTTGCATGGACCTGGGCGTTTGACACAACAATCCAACCACAAGTTATTTACGTTGCCAACTCTTCCTCAAACAATTCACCAATCCCCAGGTTTCACCATCCCCCAGGTATTCCATAGAGTCCTAATAACAAAAAAGGTTCTGATGAACATACCTTCAATATTGCCAACCTGCCATCTTTTGATGGTAACCCAACTCTAATAATTTTATCAAAACGGCCTTTTCTCAAGAGAGCAGGATCCAGAATATCCAGTCTATTTGTTGCTCCAATTACCAAAACCTGACATATCCCAATTTTAGAGAAATTGGACCTGGTTTTATGCACAACTTTACAAGGAATAAAGACATATGCATGCCTGTGATGTTGACACTTTGAAACCATCCATTTCTGTAAGTATCTGAAGTAGTCCTTGTTCTCTCTCTGCACCACCCTGGCAATGCAATAAATATCAGAGAATATAAGTAGTGAACTTCCAGTCTATTCTTCTATTATTATCATCACAACAATTAAATTTCTGGAAGACACCATAATCACAAAGAATGTTAGATATACGAGAGTAATCAAATGATCTACATCTGTTTCATTGCTCCTTGAGTAAGTGCAACAGAATTAGAATCGAATACGAACATCAATGCCACACTGTTCAATCAAGACTGTGTTATCCTAGTAGGATAACAGCAAAATTTTCTTTTAAAATTTTTTTCCACTTGAAGAGAATAATAATTACAGGAAGATTGTTAATTCCCAATCAAGTAACCAACAAACATGATTACTGCAGTGACCAATGTCAACTTTGAAGGGTATAATGAATATATCATATAATCCCAAGAATTTAACTATTCAAAAACTATCAGAAAATTAATAAATAGCTTGGGATTCTTGAATCTGAGAACTGCTTCACAATGTAAGCATAGAGAAAGGTATCTTACCCCACCAATATCAGGTCCACCACGTTTGCTGCCAATCGCATCGATCTCATCAATAAAAATGATTGAAGGAGCAAAAGACCTGGCACTACCAAACAGGTCCTTCACACGAGATGCAGCGACACCAACAAACATCTGAAAAATTGGAGCTTAAATTAATGGTACCCTAATATCGCTAATGCCTTCTAGACTATATTAACTCTCAGTGCAGCAGAAGAAGGAATTTCAGCAAACAATGTGATGCCACAAACTGCCAAAATACTAAGACTGACAAATACAGTCTTACACAATCATCAAATGGCAAAAACGGCAAGCAAGATTATAAGTTACTCCAACATCTTCAAGGCCCATCAAAAAATCTCTAGCATCACAAACTAAAATTGAAAGAATTGAATCATCAGAAACGCGTGCATAACATAGAAAGACCAAGCTACATACTAAGAACAACTGAAAATTCACACGGAATTACTCAAAGTTGGGGGAGTTGATTGCCAAATCTCCTTAAAGAAGGATGCTGAAGATTGTGAAAATATTAAGAAATGCCAAGGTCAACACATCGTGTACAATGGGTCAAACTGTCAATTAGTGGTTTTATGCAAACAATATATAGAAAATTTTCGCAACATATAGAGGAGCGCCGAGATTCCAAAATCTTATACCTCTACAAAGTCAGTACCATTTGCAGCAAAAAATGGCAGACCTGCTTCTCCCGCTATGGCTTTAGCTAGAAGGGTTTTACCAGTCCCAGGAGGACCATGAAGAAGTACACCTTTAGGACAGTAAATGCCTTTATCCTGGAATTCTTCTTCATTCTTTAGTATGCTAACAATTTCTTGTAACTCCCTCTTGATGTAGTCTTGCCCAGCAAAATCATCAAAGGTGACACCAGTTTTTTCTTCTGCTGATATAAATTTGGCCCTAGTAGAGACACATTAAAAGTAAGATCCACTGAGTAATGCCTCATCAAAAGTCCAAAAATGTAACCTCATATCCAAGGTTGAGAATATTCAACATTCTTTTCGCCACCTCACCTTGTAATTTGGAAGTGGTTATTAAAGTATAATGAATTCTTCTTAACTGGTGCAGCCAAACATACATTTAGTAAAAAGAAAGAAACTACAAGAAAAAGCCAAAGTATGACATTGCAGATAGTTTGCATTCTACAGAAACAGACATATTAAGCAACTAATTAGCAAAGAGCAAATTTATGAGCCAAATTATCATGCCTTAGCACATCATCAAATATTACAAATAAGGAAAGAGGTGGGGTGAAAAAAGAAACAGAACTAAGACACTTCATAAAGGGTTCAGCAGATGGATGATAGAGATTGCTCTTGATATAAAAACAGAAGTGCGACTGAATCCTAATATTTAAGACTTGCGACTCCAACTAACAGGTGGTGCTCCAAACTTTTCAATTGAAATCGAGACTTAAGGTTATGACATTCATAAGGATTGAAAAGTCCTTCCCTAAGTGGTTTGGACCAATTATACTCTTAGGGTTGGATTAACAAGCTCTCAGCAATGAACCCCGATATCAAAGCATCATAAGAGAAGGAACAGGAGTAACTACATCTTCAAAGATCATCATAATAATAGACAAACCATATCATCTGTAATAAAATAGATAGTACATAAATGAAATAGACTGCTGCAACACTAAAGCATAGGAATTGACATAATTCAATATCCACTTACCGACTCTTTCCTAATGATCCAAGGGCTTCACGCTTTAGTGGCAGCCTTGTTTTTTTTGGTGGGGTGCCTAGATCACAAGGTATAAGCTTCGCATAAATAGGTCTCATAATACTGTCAATCCAGAGGTACAATATGACTGCAAGGGCAAGGCGCATAGACCATACGACTGCAGTTGCAACAGTTGAGTAAACTTCAGCAGGAACTGTGTTCCTATTGAACACATCAACATGTACAAGTTGCTGATGTAACTTCCGCCAAACATCATTCCAACAGTCGATAGGCATACGATCAACAATGTGGCGCCGGAAGACAATATTGTTCTTTGTATCCCCACCAGGAACTTCATTTTCTCTGTTTTTGTAGTATGGTAAAATCACTGTACCATAAAGATGCATTAATTTGATATAACAAGGGTATAACTCGAGTATGGAAAGCTAAACATTTGGAAAAGTTGATAGATACTTATAACAGGAAATGAAAAACACTTTAATAGCCTTTTTGGCAGGTAAGCGAAAACAAAAAACGAGCTAGGTACTTGCAAATTATCACCAACAGCTTAAACCCAGTTTTTCACTTGCCAATAGAAGACATAAGCCCCTCTGCAAAAAAAAGTATAATCCAAGACTAGTGAACTCCCTGTTCTACCAGCTGAACCCCTTGAAAGATGGTATAACTGGCAGCTACATAATCAGAAATGATATAAAACCTACCGCCTCATACAGTAAAAGGGGTTCCTTTTTTAAATCCCCTGCCTATCTCAAATCTAGCAGCACAGTTATGCTAATAACTGTCACTCCTGTTCCGGCCCATTGTAGCGAGGTTAGAGCAGATGATGAGAAGTTCAAGGAAATCCAGAAGTAAATACTTCATTGGTAAAAGTTTTAATCTCACACAATGTTTGTGCTTCACAGGAAATGCTAGATTTCACATTCTCATTTAATTATTGTCTCTAATGTAAAATCAAGTCTGTAATGCTTTTTCTTAGCTGATTTCATTCTGGGATTCAATATTATAGGAAAAGTATTCTGAATTTATTTGTTGGACATCATTAAGAGTCAACAAATGATAGATAAGAGATCAGAGACATTTCAGTTGGATAAGAATTCTCTGATATTTTTGTCTACTGCGAGAATAGAATGCAACTTTGCCTTGGGAGTAATGCTTAAAGATTCTTAAGTGTGATACAACGAATGATTTCCAGATAATGCTCATTCTTTTCTGGAAATTCGAAATGGATTGAGCGAGATCCCTTTCCAAATCATAGGTTTTGGCACTGCAAAGTCTCCAAAATAAGCTTAGCTTACACACACTTGGGCCTATTTATGGTATTACAAAATGGCCTTACATTTCAGCAATTTTCTTCGGATGCACTTACAAATCTATTGAGATTAGCGACAGTTATAACCTTTGACAGTCTATGTTGATCTGAATTATGTGAAATTGTTATTTACTTACATAATGACGCATAGATATGAATGCATCCCCCTGTCATGCATATAATTGTGTAGGTATGTAATTTATAGCACCCCATTAAACAACCACACTCATGACATAACCAAAGTTGTTTACAGGTCAAACAGTGTTTAGATCGATCTTTGATGGACTTCCTCACAATTGCCCAAATCCTCATTTCCACAGGCAGAGGGTGATCACAGAAAACCAAAATGTTTCATTTGTTAGTCTCCTAGATGGAAAAGGCCAACTCTGGAGGGCCATGATGAGCTTGTAAAGCATTATTTACAGTGAGTAACTAGCATACTGTAGGCTACGGAGTAGCAAAGTACACACTTGTGTACAGAATGGAAGAGGAAAACAAAACAAAAGATACAACTAATGCACATAAATAAATGTTGGAGGCATGGCGAAATTTATTTCAGGTACTTGGGTGATCAAGGACTCATTTACCAATTTTTGGAACAATTAATGCAAAAGAACAACAAAGCATATGCTGCCAAAAAGTAAGCACTAGCTTCCCGGGATTCCTAAAGAATGAGTACAAAGCGAGAGGAGAAACTGTAAGAAGTCACCGATCCCTGATTGACCGAAGTAGAAAGAGATATGAAAGCCCAGTTGAATGCTAAAATTGCACTGTATGACGCATTAATACTAGACTTTAACTTCTCACTTCTTTAGGCTTCTAGATATTGACAAGCAAATATCAGTAACCAGCAGTCGTAAGATACTTTGCAGAACTCAACTGGCCCCAGAAAAAGTTTAGTAAATTATATTTCACTGACAAAAAGAGATATTTTAGTCTCAAGTCTATGAGCTGTGCTGATGATATCCCTTGTTGAATAGAAAGTGGGTGTCTATGCTAACTCAACTAAATGAAAAATCCAGAAAGAAGAGCTAACCATGCCACTATGAACAAAACAAGAAAATATGGCAACCAAGAAACTAATCTTGCTGGGGAGAAAAATGTATGAATAAATAAATTAAGCAGCTGATGTCCAACCTGAAACAGTCTGACCATAATTCGAGTACTCCATAAACTGTACACTATTTGAATTTAGCAGCCTCTGAAAGTCACTGTAGCTTATCCTATGAGAATTCTCAGGATCCCACTCTGTTCCCTTGAGCTTTCCCCGCATCGTTAGCAGTGCTCTGCTCCAATCAGAAGCCATCACAAGCTGCCTTTCTAACTGAACATTTGCTTTCCTCTCAAATTCCTCCAACTTATTCACCCTCTCTCTCTCAGCCTCTTTCAGTTTCTGAGAAATGCCATCCACCAATTGACACCATTAAAATGAGATTTTTTTAATAAACACTAAAGTTGTGTACGTATTCATTAGAAGGCCCCAATTTGCTTATTTTACTTTAACAGAAAACCAAGTAACGCTTCTGTCTAAAATGATTAAATCTCAACAGTACTTGATTCTTGCTTTAGATGATATACATTTCTCGATAACCAGATAATTCAAGCGCCAACACTGATTAATTTTCCTGAATCACTATGAGAAGAGAAAAATATGACAAATCCACCACGTTATACCTAAATTACAAGAATTTTTTCATCGTTTATTTCTTTCTTTCTCAGGTTCCACTGGGAAGTAAACAAAAAAACCTATCTTACCAAATGCTAAACAAGTAAAGCTGCAATTTCTCCAATTCAACAATTTACTGGAGTAATGAACAAATACTGACTGAAACAAACCTCAAAAAGCTGCTCAGCTGACTCCGGGCCATCAGAACTTGAACTCTGAGTTGAAGAAGAAGCATTGCAACATTTGACTGGAACCCTCTTGGATCCATAACGCAAAAGATCGCTCCGGGTTTTGAAATGCAAATTTGAAGATAGAAACGCATGTTTTTTGGATGATAACGACTGGGGTTTAAGGGTTTTAGAGGGATAACAGAAAGAGGGTTTTGGAATGTAGTACAAATGAATTTGATTTGAAGTTCCTGTCACCATTTTCGTTCATTCATAGAATACTCACGCTAATTCCCTATATGCTGATGATGATGAGGCAGTCAGTGTTCTTGTTGGCTTTTGAAGTCTATTTTATCTTCATGAGAGATTTTTCATGTAAAGAAGAAAAGATGAATAAAGCCTGAAAATGGGACGCGACAAATTCGACCGAAAGTGGAATTATGGAGGGAACTCATACGGCGACGTTTCTTATTGGAAAAACCACAATTTGGCCCTAAAACTTTGGCCTTCCAACGATGAAAAAAGTTTTCATGTTAAAAATAGGCCACATCACTAATTTTTAAAATTACAATGTGGACTATTTTTGGAGTACTCCTTCGATCCTTGTTATAAGCCATTTGATCTTTTAAATTTTATTTATTGTATCTTTTAATTTAAAATAAAACTTAAAAATATATTTTCACATTTATTTTGTTCTCACAACTATTATAAAGTATTTTTAAGGTTTGATTTTCAATGTAAAAATACGATAAATAGAACTTAAGAGGAATCAAAATGACTTATAATAAGGACCAGAAGGAGTAATAAATAGAAAAGAACTATAAAAAAAATTAAAGTTAAAACTAATAAAAGAAGAGGGGAGATGAAAGTCACAAAATTGACACAAATAATGTGAACCTTGAAAATCTAAATTATTGGCATGTGTGTGAAACCTCAAAATCTAAATTATGGGCATGTGCTTGAAAATGATTTTTTTTTTTTTTTTTGGTAATGCCAGGAACCCCACCAGAGATGGGTAAGCCCACGCCCACTACAATAGTCTGCAAACCACAGTGGAAGTGAAACCACCCTATGCAAGCCCGGGGTGACAAGTTTGGGTGCGAAATCGGGAGTTCATTAGTGGGTTAGCCATAACAAGCACCTAGAGGTGTGATAAGTTCGGGTACGAAATCGGGAGTTCATTAGTGGGTTAGCCATAACAAGCACCTAGATGTGCCAATAGACAAGGTTGCAATAGCCTGCAAACTACAGTGGAAGGTAAATCACCCTATGCAAGCCGGGGGTGACAAGTTCAGGTGCGAAATCGGGAGTTCATTAGTGGGTTAGCCATAACAAGTACCTAGATATGCCAATAGGAAAGGTTGCAATAGCCTGCAAACCACAGTGGAAGGTAAATCACCCTATGCAAGCCCGGGGTGACAAGTTCGGGTGCGAAATCGGGAGTTCATTAATGGGTTAGCCATAACAAAGCACTTAGAGGTGTGATAAGTTCGGGTGCGAAATCGGGAGTTCATTAGTGGGTTAGCCATAAAAAGCACCTAGATGTGCCAATAGGCAAGGTGAGAGCCCTCAGTTTTTGTTGGAGTGGGGGATGTGTCAATAGGTAAGGTGAGAGCCAACCCTCAGTTTTTGTTGGAGTGAGAGATTACACTCATGACATCCTCTAAAAAAAATGATGATTTTACCACTGAACCAACTTCTCATTTGCTTGAAAATGTTTTAATATATAATTTAAGCCAAAAGTTTCGTAAAAAACTTCTATAAATTTAAATTAGATAAATATGGATATGAAAAAAAAATGACATCAATTAGATAATGAATAAAATGGAAATAATAATGTTATTTTGGTTCAAAACTTGTTATAATATATGATTAAATTACCTTAACTCAAATCGATTTTATTGCATATCATTCTTATTGCGAACGCTACATTTTCATTTCTTAATCGATATTTCTATTATCTATATAATTAATTTTTAATATAATTTTTAAATAAACAAAAATTGGATGAAAATTCAAAAAGTGCAGTATAGGACATGTGTCTGTGAAATATAAAATTAAAGTATATATCAAGATTTTGCTCAAAAATCCTAAAACTGCAAATTAGACAAAAATGGAAATGAAATAAAAACATGAATAAATAAATAACGAAGATTCAAATCATTTTGTTCTTAAAATAAAGAATGAATGTAATAGAAGAGGGAATTGGGATGAATACGAAAGAGAATTTTTTTGTGTTTGTACGAGATTGTTCAAATGGATTAAGTCAAAAGTAGGTACCCAGAAAAACAAAAAGATTTTTTACAAAATTTTGATTTTGCAGTCTAATGTTTTCTTTTTCAGCACTGCATACCTTCTAATGCTGAAAGAGATTGACAATTATCTATTGTTGCAAGAGCTCTTCACCGGTTGGGCACAATAATAAAGATACAATTAATGAAACTATCGGCTCTGTTCGTTTGCATGGCATTGGGGGTTTGGATTTGGAATTTGAACCCCCAATGCCAAATCCGGCGTTCGGCTCATAAAAAAAAGTATGGAATTGGCATTAGCCCAATGCCAAAAGGCTTCCAATACCACAATTTTAATTCTGGGCTTGAAATTATTATTTGGGATTCTAAAATTCTGTGGAGTTGAGCTAGTCACGGGTCTTTTCCGGGTTTTCAAAATTAAAATCCAGGTTCGGGTCCTTTTTTATTAGCTTTTTACTGTACATCGGATTTTTTTTTTCCACTTTCTTCGCGTTCCCAACTTAGACTTTCTCCTCCAATCTTTCTCCTCCGTTAATCTGTACAATCTCCAGCGACTTCATTAATCGTAACAAATTTATGACGGCGACGGCGAAGAAGAAGGAAGTGGCGACACGGTTTCTTGGTAATTTTTTTATTCTGATCTTTTT
This sequence comes from Oldenlandia corymbosa var. corymbosa, assembly GCA_949775105.1. Taxonomy (NCBI): domain Eukaryota; kingdom Viridiplantae; phylum Streptophyta; class Magnoliopsida; order Gentianales; family Rubiaceae; genus Oldenlandia; species Oldenlandia corymbosa. The sequence goes on from OX459123.1 coordinate 9,411,293, forward strand.
CTTCCTTTTGGGTAGATAGGGTTTGCTGCTCATCAATTCATCCAGATTTTTTTCTGATGCTTGGGTTCTCAATCAAATCTTTCTTATTTCAGTATGGATCTGACTGAATTTTTTGTGGGTTTTGTTTATTAAGTCAAATTCCAACTAGGTTTGCTTCTCCGCATGCTTACTCGGTGCTGTTTCTCAACAACATAGTCCACCGACTTCTCTTCTCTGGCGTTTGCCTCTAAGTGCGGCGCACAAAGGGACTTCAAACTCCATTTCCCAAATAAGACCGACCTTTGCTACGTTATTTGCCGCACCATCCTCGATTTTGGGCTTCACTGCAATCAGGCAAGGTATTCTCTCTGATTTTTGTCTCCTTTTAGTTATGATAATGGGTTTGTGTAGATCTATGAGGCAAGGTGTTATTTTTCTTATAACAAATCATGAAGGACGTGGAAATTGCAAGGTGGGGGTGCCTTGGTCAGGTTTTAGGTGAATGCATTTTCTATCTATCATTTGGCTGAGAAAGGACAGGTTTTGACATGTTAAAAGATAGACTTTGATATTCTCCATTTCAACTATTTACCTTTAATGATCGTTGAACATGACACCTCTAATTCTTAGAATGATCTTTATTAGTCTCTTTGTTTCTTCTTATATTCTTCCCTTCTATGGCTTAAAAGTGATGAATGCTCAGAAGTTGTAGAACATCTATGGCTTAAAAATTTTGTTTTATTCGCAGGTAAATTCTCCTGATCTTTGATAATGGTGGGTGGCCTGAATATCAGCTGTAGTTTTTAGGTAAGAATGTTTCTTAGTGATCAAAATTGTTGTTGGATATTTTATCTCATCTTCAATTCCTCAATTTTGTTGTTCATGCTAATTCTGTGGATTGAATTTATGGCATCAAACTGTTGAAATTGGAAATTACTGGTGCTGCTTCCTTTCCTTTCTCTGTGTGTATGTGTGTTACATTGAAGGTTCTGCTCTGGATTTTCCTCTGTTTGTTTTTTCCTGCTATAAAGTTTGTTGCTTTCTACATTATTGAAGCTTCAAATCATGCGGGTTTAGGAGAAATATGGATAATTTCCAAGTGGTCATAAGCAGTGATATATTGTTTTCAGTTTAGTTGTCCACTGCGTTTGTTTTTGTTTGCACAGATTTTGGCTTTATCAGTGTGTTCTTATGTGGGTTTTCAAGTTTTGGATTTTTCTGAAGAACATAGAAGGAATCATGGATATATAATATTATAATCTTTGATTGATAGTCATAAAACGGTTTAGAGAAAAGAATAAATACATCATCATATGAAGAATTCCCTTCCCTTTTCTGATCCAATCATTTATCAGAGTTTCCTCACTTCTTAGCTTGCCAACTTTAGGGTCTTTTTTCCTGAATTTCTTTGGACCTAGTTTAGACTCAATCTTTTCATTTGTTCTGAAGAAATCCAAGCAACATGATATTGTCAATCGTTAGTCATTGAGGCATTAACCAGATTGCTTCTCTTTCGCAATTTTACTACTACTAACACATGGCTCATCTGCACCAGCATGCTCTCAAATACATCTTTTAGCTCGTGAATCTTCTAATTTGCCAAGCAATCTTCATTTTGGAAACTGGTGCTTTACCTATTTGAACAAGAAATATTAAGTGTGTCCTTGCTTTTTCTTTCAGGTTGGCTACCGTTATTAGAGGAGATTGTGTTAAGATATTAAACATCAATTCAAGGTAACATGTCCTTTGCCTCTATTATAATGTCTTAATGAAATTATGGTTTATGTCTTTGCTTGTCATAATTTGTCTTCATGGGTTCGACTTATCGTATATATGAAACAGTGAAAATGAAACCAAAACATTGACTCTTTTCCATTCTGATTAATGGCTTTACCATTAGCCCAAGTCGGCATTTTTTTGTGGTCTGAAATTGTTGGCATTTCATGTTCACAGTTCCTTTTCACCAGAGCTGAGCTAAATTAAATCTCTTTGCAAGTTAAAAATTGTTTAGTACCTCAATTTTCCATCATAGCAAAGGTTGTTAAACCCTAGGTATAACATTGGTTCTCTTGGAGTCATTGGTTCTCTTGGAGTTGTTTAGTTTTTATACGTGTTTGCGTCTGGGGTTTCGATTTTTTTTGTTTTTAAAGCAGCTAATGTTGTGATCTTGATAGGCAACATATTATTGTTGTTGTATGTTAGCTTTTCGTTCCTTCATATTTAAGGTGCAAGGATAGACTATGTCTAAATTATTAGCCCTTATAATTGTGTTTTGGGAGCAGAAGAATAGGGTTTTATGGTTACTGCTATTAAGTAGAGCTGTTGTATGATTTTCCAGCTAACCTGTTGGTGTGACTCCATGAACTCATTGCTGTTATTAGAATGAAGTTTCAGATCCCGAAACTTTATGAGCAAATGAGGATGAACTGGGAGTACTTGAATTTGATTCATGTCCTAGTATTATGTTTATTGTCTGATTATCTTTTAGTTTAAGTCCAATATATATGTGTCCCTCATAGCTTTGGCTGCGCCACATGTGTTTTGAGGTAGTGAATTCTCCCAAGAGTTGATTTAAATTTTGTGGTTCAGTGCTCTAGAGGCTCATTATGTGAACCAAAATTTGTTTCTGTTTAGAATTTGGAACCTCAGGTCGATAAATATCATGGCTGCTATTATAATGTCTTAATGAAGTCATGGTTTATGTCTTTGCTTGTCATAATTTGTCTTCATCATGGGTTCAACTTCGATACCATAATTTGTTTCCTTATCTAGTATAAGTAAGTAGAATGTGTTATCCTTTGAAGAATTTTTTTTTTAGTTTTAATTAGTTTTGATTTTATTTGAATTCAGTTCATGGATCCATCCTTGTCCCTATCTGATGGTGAAAGTGATGATGAGAGCTCATCAAGTACAGTAAGGAAGACATATGTTATCCTTCGTATGTTGGAATTTGCTTCCCAGGTTTCACAATAGCATGAAAGACATAGGGTGAAAGAGCCAAGTATCGATTACAGCATAGCACGAGAAATCTACCTAAGGCGTCTTTATTATGGAAATAATAGGGTTTGTAGGGAGCAACTCCGTCTCAATAAACATTGTTTTTCTGTTTTATGTACCAGTTAAAGGAGTTGGGGATGAAAGATTCAAACCATGTCACGGTTGAAGAAATAGTTGCAACGTTTCTTTATGTCCTCTCTTTTAATCTGACAAACCGCAAAGTCAGTTTTGATTTCATTAGATCAGGGGATACTGCTAGTCGATACTTCAATATGGTCCTACAAGCTGTACTAAAACTGGGAGGCAATATGTGGTGCAACATACAACAGAAATGGAAGGATTCGAGGATGAAAAATGGGACTGGTTTGAGGTAAATATTATATCTAGTTGTTGATTATTTTGGAAATTATAGTCTAAAAGTTTTAATAATTAATTAGTGCTTTTATTATGGTAGAACTGTCTTGGAGCACTAGATGGGACCCATGTTGAACTCGTTGTTCCATTGAGAGATCAAGGAAGGTATCTTGAGATCAATTCTGTTTGCTCAATATTTTTTTTTGTTTCTTTGTGCATTAGTTTTTTAAGGTGTATAAAGTACTAACAAGAATGTTTCCATTTGATTTTGTAGGCAAATATTTTTTTGTGGATGCGGATTATACCAATGGTCCCGGTTTTCTTGCACCTTATAGAAGAACTAGATATCATCTCAATGAATGGTCAGACCAAGGTAATAATCCACAAACTCCTAAGGAGTTATATAACCTTCGTCATACAACTGCTAGAAATGTGATTGAGAGAGCTTTTGGTGTGTTGAGAAGGCGATGGAAAATTTTGAGAGAAGCGTCTTTTTATGATGTCAAAACAACTGTGAAGATTATCAATGCTTGTGTTATCTTTCACAGTCTTATTCGAGTAGAAGAACCTAATGATCCATTACTGGAAGAAGTTGATCATGAGCTTCTTAACCGAGTTAATCCAGATGGTGATGATCAGAATGAGGAAGAACAGAATCAGCCAAACATGCAAGGTGGTGCGAATGTTGAAGACTCTGATCGCATTACACTTGTGCAATCTACACATGAGTGGACTAGATTTAGAGATGCATTAGCTCAAGCTATGTTTATTGATTATCAAAACAGGCGTAGATGAAATGGTCTTGTTAATTTATGTTCAATAAAACTATTAGTTTTAAGTTTCATTGTTTGTATAAGACTTTAACGTTGTGTGGTATTTTAGTTTGAGTGGTAGTAACATTGGTTGGATTAATATTGTCACCAGATTCTATGTTTGATAAGAATATATAAAATGTTTAGGTGGTTGTTACATTATATATAAAATTGGGTGATACCGCCCCTTCGTTTTATAATCAGTTTAGTTTCTTTGATTTCAAAACAATCACTTGAACTAAATTAATTACTACATATGTAACCAATTTTTGTAATTTTTATATTTATGTTAATGTAACAGTCTTGGAACGACCTAAATTGATCATTATAATGAATATATAAATAATTGATAAATTTAAAAAATAAAAATTTAAAGAGTTTTCTCTTTGTCACCTTAAAGATGGTAACAAAATATATTATTCTAGAAATGATACTATTTAACATAACAAAAATTAAAAGTTGAAATAATTTCAAAATAAATCATTTTCTTCTTTTTTCTTAATTTTTGTAAAAAATAAGCAAAAGCTAAAACCAACCCAATTACTAGACTATACAAACAGAGAATTTGGAATCCCAATTGAATTTGTGACCAATCCAATCCATGATTTTGCCGAACGGATAAATTGGCATTGAATTAGAATATCTTGAATACCAATTGAATCGCAAAAGCAAGTACCCGAACACACCATCATAGTAAAGTTGCCAATGCCCATTGAGATAATACAAAGTTTTTTTAGTTATATTCATATTTGTTTCAAGGTTGTTCTTTGAATGACCTTCTCCATGTATATGAAAGTCAATATAGACTATCATAGTATCTCACTCGGTCTATAATTATTTTGATAGGAACATAGTTAGCATTCACTGGTCGTATTGGTTGGATGTTCGGAACAACCTAAGGTTCTTATACTCAAATATAATTTCAAATATCATTTTATACTTACGACATAATATGTTTTTTTTTTTTCCGTTGCATTCATATAACATAAAACTTTTTATGTCGAGTAACATCATGCCTTTTTTTTTTGTCTAAAAACCTTAGCTTGATTAGAGTGACCATGATCAAAATACTTTTTTTATGTGCTTTTTTTTTTACAAAAAATTATAACTGAATATGAGTTGATCACGAACACAAACATAAACCAAATATTGTAAAGATTAATCAGCTGAAAATTCTATCAATTTCCATTTACAAAGATACCAAAAAACATTTTTGTTGCAATTCTTCTTAGTCAATAGTCTTCTTCTTTCTTCTTTCCCTTTCTACTCCCCTGTCCCCAACCCGACTCCGCCCTCATCAATCCCTAATTTTCCGCCAGGCACCACCCACTGTTCTCCCTCACTTCTCGCCGGCAATGCCATCGAAATTTCGTCACTTCCCCGTCTCTTCTCGCCGGCCACCATCCTAATTAGAGCCCTAGTTTTTTGTTTTTCTTCACTTCTCCCGGTCGACCCTTATTACCCGCCCCATTACGAACCCTAGATTTTTACCTCCGATCTTACTTTCAGCCAACGGTTTCTGAATTTAGTTGAATCCTCTGAGACTCCATTGTTCCATCTCGTGTCACTCCGTGCCCTTCTGTCCCGGCGTATTTCCGACTGTCAACCGTTAAGTTCTTCGTCCAGTTAAGTTTTTTTTTAAAAAAAAATTAATCTGGATCTTTTTGCTACTTTTTGATGCCACGAAGAGATGATATATGTGTAGTAATAGACTAGTAGTACATGGAACTATGGAAAATGGAAATTATGGAATTAATTCTCAATCAATTTATCAATCCTTAATGGGTGGACAGGATGGACGATTTGATTCTAATTTTGGTCGCTTTGTTGCTTGTTGATGTGTTGCTTTAGGCTCCAAATTGTTACTGCTTGTTTCCAATTCAAGTTAGGGAACTCTGTGTATCTTATGCTTTGTTGTTGTGTATTGTTCTTAGCTGTTAGGGATTTTATTTAGAAATTTATTGAGAGACCTTTTTCTCTTAGCTCACTATTACTTTTGCAGAAAATCAGAACTAGGTGCTATTGTTTTTTTTTTTTAAATGCATTATGGTTCTGTTTTTTTTTTTTTACATTCTATTTTTTTTTTTACATTAGGAAATATGGCAAGTTCTTCTTCGTTGCAAGCCCAAAACTTCAAAAATAAGGGTCCGATCGAGGACGACCTTCTTTACCTTCAGGGTGATCATCCTTCTGATGCGGTATTGGAACGGTGAGCCAAGATATATGGCTGAACACCATAAGTGTCGACGATTTGACACTCGACTTTGGGATCTGTATGAAAGTAGCCATGTTGTAGTTAAACTTTTCGTGAATAAAATGGGTTTGAGACACTTCCTCGAGACGGGTCACATCCAGTTAGACAACCCTCTCGTGACAACCTTGGTTGAAAGATGGCGGCCCGAAACTCATATCTTTCATTTCCCAATGGTGGGAAACAACAATTACGCTCCAAGATGTTCAAATTCTCTTGGGTCTTAGAATTGATGGAGCCCCGTAACTGGCATTGATTCGCCACCACCTACTTGGGGTCCTAATGTGCCAGGAACTTTTAGGCTTCACACTTAAATTTTAAAAAAAATCCAACCAAGTTATATCACTTCGCTGGCAAAAGAGTGTAACCGAAAACTTTCAAATACGGCCTCAGAAGATAACTACAAGAAGCTCGAGTTTTTGCTATGTGGGCATTAGGAGGTTCACTATTTTCGAACGGAACCGGCAACACTATGTCTTTGCTTTATTTGCCATTATTGAAGGATTTTCAGTCTTGTCGGAAGCTAAGTTGGGGGAGTGCATGTCTAGCGGTGTTGATAATAATCTTTGTAATGCATCAAATAGGACACAATGGGATATATGTGGATGTCTAATTCTTTTGCAGGTATAACTTCGATTTTGAACTCTATTTATTTAATTTTTGTTTCTTTTATGTATAATTTGTCTTCTTTAAACCTAACATGTGTTACATTTATAGACTTGGGCTTGGGTGCGTATCCCAAGGATATGCCTCAAGAGGAAAGACCCGGAAGAAGACGACACATTGGCCTTAGGTTCAAGGTGGAAGGGTTCATTGGATTTTTCCAATGTGGCCTCCCACTATCTCCCAGCACATCGAGATCAACTCGCTAGCCTTAGAATGACTGAAGATGTAAGGGGTTTCTAATTCTAGATTTGATTCAATTTTTTTTCGAATGAATCTAGACTTTTTTCAACACTTTTTCATCCCGTTTACCCTATAAAAACAGAATACAGGATGTTGATGTGGCAACTTTTTATAAAAAGTTTTTGGCTCCAAATGCATCATATTGCATTAATCATTCTACCACGTGTCATCCCTTTTTAAAAGAAAACAAAATTCTTATCCGGAGAAACAAAAGCTACTTTACAAAAATAGCTAACAATTTTAACTCCTAACATTTATCATTTATTAATCAAATTAAAATAGCATTTAAATTTACCCATAAACTTATCCCCTTTATTACTCCACATTCTTTTGTATGATTTCTGAATCATTGTACATTTCAATATTTTTTCTCCTTTGGCAGATGATTTTATTACTTTTATTTTTATTTTTGGCTAAAAAAGGGAAAAACAATCAAATGTGTAGCTATTTTATTTTTTCTAAATCAAGAAGTCATTTATCTATTAACACAAAATTAAAATAGAGGGGGCGCCCGGGCAGAGCATCTAGTAATTATTTATGTCCTTTTTTTATTTTGTTATATAAGCTAGACTTTATTTTTATTATTTCTGAAAGCTTATGTTAAAAAATATAACATGTTCCTTTTTTATATTTATTTCTGCACCTTTTATTTTAAAATTAGCTGGTCTTTTTTTAAAAAAAAGTTTTTATGCTATTTTTTAAACATAATCTTGTTCGCTTTATTATTTTAGTTTATTTGGCAACCTTATGACCTCGATACATTACATGACGTTTGTACATGGGGTCGGGATTGTTGGCGATCAAACACTTGGTTAATTTGCTGGGAGACCGTTGAACCACATCAAGTTGACCGTGTGATGTGCCAGTTTGGCTTGAAACAGTCGATCCCACTACAACCAACGATTACTGGTTGCAAAGAATGGCACAAGTTGCACCTGTATGGTAGGACTGGAAAAGCTGGGACTAACTGGGAGCTTTATCGTCATGAATACATCGCTATATGGAACAATAGGAAGAACACCATTGCGCCCGGGTCTTTGATTAGTGGTCTATCCTCAACCGATGATGATTATCTCCCATGGTATGAAACCAAGATTATTAAATTCATCAAGGATCCCAATTGGTACAACTTAAAGGATGAAGGGTATCGTGAGTATTCAGATCGCGCAAAATTTTATGTAAGTATTCTCATTGGTTCTTTTTTTTAAAGCTGGTTTTTTAAAAAAATTTGTTTATGCTTTTTCCCCTCTTTTTTCTAATTCCTTTGTTCCTTTTTTTTAATAAAATTTCTAGTTGAGCGTTTTTTTTACACTGTTTCTTTTTACTGCATAAACAACTTTTTTTTTTCTTTTTTAAGCTGGTTCTTTTTATTTTTAAAAAATTTTCTAGTTTGTTTGTTTTTTAATAAATTTTTAATGGTTAACTTAATTCTAGGTTGATGCTTTGAGCGATGTCTACAAAAAGGTAGAAGACTACAAGAAATCAAAAGATGTCTGTCAAAATTCAGTATGTATGAATCTCCTTGATGATATCACTGCTCATGCTATGAGTGCTTTATCCATTGGAGCGAATGAGATGCAAATTTTGAAACTCACCCAATCGCTTGTTGATATCAACCACAAATTTCTCAACCGTCGGCAAAGTTCGCTAGCGAAATATTCCTCACAGTGGCATTGGAGGAGGCAGACAGAAAATCAAGGAAGAAGAAGAACTAGAATATGATTTTGAACTCAAACCAACCTGTTTCAAACTCCAACCCCCCTAGCAACAATACGAAGCCAACCAAGAAGGTGAACCTATAAGTATGGACGTAGATGTTTCCCCGCCCTTGAAGCAATCTAGTCTACGTAACTTTGGCAATAAGAAGGCCGGGCAGAGAGTTCAATGATTCGCATTTCACGCCATCCACGGACGAACCTAAGCCACTACTATAGAAGGAATAATTTTTTCATTTTGTTATTGTACTCCTTTTGATTAACTTTTTATTGATGTAGTTTTTAATTTAAATATGTTACAGTTACAATATTTTTGCTGAATTGATGTGTGAATTTCTTCAATATATTGATGCTACTGTCTTGGTGTTGTTTAGGTGCATTTTTGGTGCTGGGTTTGGGACAGTTCTCTGCCCTTTGAACAGGTTTACAGTTACAGACCATTTCTGTCTTTTTTTTTGTCTATAGCATAAAAAACGGATTTCTGAATTCCGTTTTTTATTTTCAGAAAATAGTTATTGAAAAAAGGATTACTGAATTCTGTTTTTTATTTCCCAAAAATATTTACTTCATAAAACTTTTTTCCACTTGCTTAAATAATAATTTACGAAATAATAAACGGATTAAAGATTTCCATTTTTGTTAATCAAAAAAATTTTGAAATTCTAATTACTCCTAATTCTTTTATGACGAATTTCCGAAATCCGTTTTACGAACAATTCATGTAAAGACGGAAATCCAATTTTTGGCACATACCGTTTCTGTCCACTTCCTCAGATCGGCGTATTTCAATCCATATCTTCTTTAACGAACATATTTTGGGGTTAGACTCCTAATATACATCTTTATTGTGAGTATGTGCTCCAAACCCTTGACTAAGTCCTCAAAATTCTGACAAATTTCAAGCCAAACAAATAGCATATAGATCCTTTAGGTAACCTTATGGCTCATATAGAGATAAAAACTTATGTGCATTGAGTTTTACTCCTTCCAACTTTTCATCAAAATTATTAATCATTAAGGGCTCTCCAATAAAATCAAACAAATCACAAGTATATTGAGATGAGCACGTGTGCAAAGATAGCCACGCAGAGACTTAGCAGTAAGAACAAAAGTTTCATTATTGTTGTGAACAAGTATCATTTGGAAGTACTTTATCATTGGAGATGCATTGAATACTTTACCATTTGGAAGTACTTTATCATTTGGATTGGAGCAGCTCTGTTTTTCTTAAAAACAGTATTATGAAAACAACCACAAATTACAATTATAGAACATGAAATGAACAAAGAATGAATTAGTACATACTCATCCTTTTTTTTCTTGTTCTATAAATTGGTTGTATCAAACTTCAAAGGCTTTAGATGAGCACGTACTCGGTTAGGAGGGCGGGGATACCCCAACCCCACTATCATCATTATGCATTTGCTATGTTATTTGGTTCAACTCTATTTGTGACAGTTTCTCGTATGTGGGACCCTCTATCTTCTTGGGTAGATAATTGCCCAAACCAATAAGTGAGAGCGGAGCGAAAAAGTATGATGGTATGGTAAGCAAGTAATCCGTTAAGTAAATCCCAGTTCTTTCTCTTCTTTCTTTTACAATTCTTGTTGTCAATAAATTTTTAATACCCGGAAAATTTTCAGTAGTTAAATTTTCTCATGAATAAAAGGAAAATGATTTTAAAGTTGGGTGCAAAGTTAGACATGAAAAATCCAATAGCTTGTTTTTTAGAAAACATTTGAACAAATTTTTTTTAAAATTTTATTATTTAATGAAACTAAAGAACATTGCCTCATGTGGTTTCGCCCATTTGGAAAAAGGTAAAATAAAACACTATTGCCTTTAAAAATATAGTACATTGGGAATATTTCAATATGTATATATATATATATATACATATACATAATCATCCTCTACAAACTCCGTTTGTATATGTATACATATAATATTATATAAACAATATTGATGATAGCTTTGAAGAATCAAGCTCTACTGAGTTTGATGTACCCATTACAAATGTATTGACAAAAGAGCAGGATTTACTTTTAGTGTTAATAGATAAACTTGAAGATGTTGAACAAAGGAAAATTTTCTTGACAAAATTTAAACCAGTAGTACAGGAAACCCCTTCAACCTCTAAAAATAATTATGATCACCTAGCAAACCATCCTAAATTACTTAATACCTACAATTTAACAGAAATACTTGAGAGATTCCCTAAAAAATCTAAATAGGTAACAGTACAAGACTTACAGAATGAAATAGTCCAACTTAAAAAAGAGATAAAAAAAATTAAAGCAAGACAAGAATTAGAAAGATTAACATTAAAACTGATATATATATATACATATATATTTATATGCATAGTTTAACAATGAAAGATGGTATAGAGTTGTTAATGGTTGGGCAGCTAAGATGGTTGTTAAGGACGATCTGAAGAATGTTTTGATGCAAATGAGAGCTAGTGTGTATTTTGTAAGACCATGGTTGATCTACTGCAAATATTTTTGAATTAATATGATTAAAAATAAAAAGAAATGGTTGATGAATCAATCTTTTTTTTTTTTTTTGCATCATTGTATGATGATGCCACCATTGAAGGTATTACTGTTTTCCATTCAAAATTGCAAGCAAAATTGATGTTTTTTTCCTTTAAAATTGGATGGCACCAGTGAGAATCAAACCCTCGATCTCTTGGTAATAACCATCTCCCATCCTAATCACCGAACCCCACCCAACCCTCCTACCCCCGCAAAAACTAATGGAAACTAATGGAAATCCCAAAATTTAAAAATCTTTTGCAAATATACTTGAGGTGCTTTGAGAAAGAACATCTTTTTTTTTTGACAAGGTTTTGGATATAAAGCAAAGGTGAAGAACAAGAAAAATTTGACTAGTACCTAAATATAAAGAGTTTTTCTCAGATTGTGAGAATCTGCTAGTAATTGATAATATATATGTGTGTGTGTGTGTGGTACATTGATAACAATCTCGCAGATAAAACAAATTTTTTTAATGCAACCATCTTACAAGAAAGTATGAAGATAAATTTTTTATCCCGTGAAACTCAAAAGAATGTGGGAAAATCATAGTAAAATAATTGTTATCTAAAGGCTTCTATCTCGTTAACTTATACCAAACGAAGAATACATAATCTATGAAAAATTTGAATTAAATAACAACTCACAAAATAGTAAGGACATTGTTCAATATACTCGAACAATCACTCATCAAGAGACTTGAAATATGTAGGAGCAACCAATACTCAACTATAGAGAAATACTATTGAGTTAATAATCTCCATAATCAAGAACCAATATGCAATCAACACACATCTGATTCGGATTGCTTAAACCCAAAGCAAAACTTATCTCTAACAATTGAATCAAGAAACATACTTGAAAAGAATGGTTTCTGCGAGATCTCAAAAGACCCCAAAACAAGATACTAATTCCACATGAATAAAGATACTCTTGCAAACGACTCATCAGAGAGAACAATTCAAATGACCAACAAGGCTCATTAGAAAGAAATAAATCGACCAACAAGGTGCATTTTTTGTTGTAAATATGAGCTACTCAGCTTTTCATTATTATATTTACATTTTCACCAAAAAGAATAAAAATTCTAGAGTAAGGGAAGAAGCATTCAACAGAAGATTTATTTGTTGCACATAATGTCTCTTGGTTTTGAATGATGGAAGCCTTGGACTTCTCTACTAGAATGCAGTTTACACATTTATGAAACTAAAAGACAATAAACTGTGTTATACTACTATAGAAAACATATATCAAATAAACCAGATGACCAAATTCTTTGTGTGAAAGTAAGATCTTAAAAGATGGTTCGAATAAAAGCAAGGGTTGGTTACCTTTTTTACATAGATATATATTGCAAAATGTTAGAAATTTTGAGAAATTTGCTCATGAGCTATACACATTAATAAAAATATGGTCATTAATCTAATAACAGACAATTTGAGAAAGTTGTTGTTGAGCTATACACACTAATAAAAATATAATCATTAATCTAATAACGGACAAATCACCCAACAATGATATGATTATGAATAGACTGAAAAAGTTGTTCCAAGCAATGGTTATTAATTACATCATATATGGATTAATTCTTTTAAAGTGGTTCATTTGAAATATGTGGCATTCAATGATTATTGAAGATTGAAGCCTAAATTCCAGCCAAAGTTAAATCCTAGACGAAAAGAAAAGGAAAAGATTTCCAGTTGGGGTTCATCGATTTATTTAATTTTATTCAATTCCGTTTTGCCCATATCTCTTTATATCCAACTTTTGAGAGTCATTTTAAAATGTTAAATAGTTGACATTTACAATTAACTAGTGCTTAGCATCCATTCTACAAAGAATTTGCTGTATTAATTTTGGTTTTCGGAGAAGTTTGATAATGTTAACTTTGATGATTTTCAATGTTTGTCGAACGATAAATAAAGAAGTTATTAAAATGACTATGCAACTAACTTTATATAATGACCGTGAATTCTAATAATTGCAATTGTATAATAAAATGAATAATATGAAAACAAGGTTTTATAAATAAATTTGCCTGAAGTGGGCATCTCTCTCAAGTTATTGCGAGGTCGAATATTTCTTCGAAAATCACATTCCGAATTTTTTCATCTTCGACCACATTGTCTAAAGTCGACGACATTAGGAAAACTTCAACGATTTGGACGTTTGGTATAGAAAGTCTGAAATAATCGGACACAAATAGCATGTCATAAAAACATAGAACAAAGTTGTTTCTCTTACAAATATAGAATAAAATTGATATTTGAGATGGGGTAAACAATTTTTTTTTTCTTTTTTTGAGAAGTGGGTGAATAATTCTTTTCCATTGATTTTTATAAGAAAATCTATTTAATCCTATCTCCCATTACATCCTTCATTGAAATTCATTCATTCACTTGATATTGAGGTTCCCAGTTATTAGAAGATCCGGGCAAACAATAGAATGGAAAAAATATCTATTACAATAGAAAGTATGATCTAAATTTGATTGCAGAAGTGCAATTATAGGAGAATAGTAGGCACAATTAATGGTCAGAATTGATACATTCTTGGGTTGTTTTGCATGAGATCTGGAACATCTAGGGCAAAAATGAAGTGCGCTTAAGAGATAGAGTATTTAGTTGCAAGGGCTTTTAGGAAGGGGGCTTGCTTTGCGAAATTTTATTATGAAAGGCAAAAAAAAAAAAAAAAAGGAAAACGGCCAGCAAAATTTTGCACGCTGGTCATGCTACCGCATTGACCCATGGTATGACTCGCGTGCACTATTTTACTCCGCGTATAGAGGGGATTAGGATGAGGGACGATTATTAGCAGGAGGTCGTTGGTTCGATTTTCTGGGGTTATCCAATAAAAAAGAAAAAGAAAAAATAGTCTATAAATAGGAGGCCAAATTTTCACTTTAAATAAGACCAAGTCTAAAACCAAGTACAAATTCTATTTGGTTCAGACTTCAAATTAATTCTTGAAAAATAAAAATTATACAAATTAATCTATAGCATAAAGATAAAAGTTTCGTTGAGCCAAAAAAAAATTCCTATAATATAAATGAGCGGGCGGTTTATTCCTCAAAATAATTAGCCGGACAATCGTCCTGTGACATCAGCCGTACATCACCTTTTTAATTAGTATACCAATAGTTGATACTATAGCAAAGTTAGTTTCATTTGGTCAATTTGTAATCTTTCAAAATTTTGGCAAACTGCCAGAGAAATTAGAGTTTCATCATTTGTTTTAATTTATATTTAGACATATATAATAAGAATTGTCACAATATATGACAATTGTTATAATCTGTAAATCTTGTGGGCTACCTCATGTATTTTCTATTGTTTCATATATATATCAAGTTCCATCCCTGCCAAGTATTATCCTGGTTAAACAAAAAAAAAGGATAATTGTTATCAAACATATTACAATCTACTTCATGCTAGAAAACTAAAAATGGGAATAAATCCACTAATTGGGTTATACTATGAATTCAGGCTAAACTAATTCTCTCGACCGCCATGGGAATATAGGGAAATGATATTAAACTAAACTAATTGCCTCGTTCACCTTGAAAATATGCGGAAAAAAAGATTATAATTTTTTTCCCTTAGTATTAAAGTAGAGAAATGTAACAATATTTATAAGACCAGGTATTAGTTAATAAAAATGATGGAATTTGTATCGAGATAATATAGCTAGGTTGCATCTTTTTTCTTTTTTTTTTATATATACCTTTTTGGTCATTGGACAGAAAAGAGTTTCGCTTCCTCTGCATGAACAACTTAAGTACCTCAAAAATGGCATTAAGTCATTGTTTCACCGTGATGTAATAGGAGCTTAGTAATGTACCCGAAAAATATAATTGTGTGAGTACAAGTAATAAAATACTTGCTCCTATCTTGTATCCAAAAACAAAGAACTATGAATCCGTACATTACAAATTTCAATTGGAGAATGGACCCAAATATATATAATATATATATATATATTTATATATACACACATATAAATCCATGATCAAAGTAGTAACATAGTTTATTATTGGAAAAAGATACTCTTGGTGAATGAAAATAGTGACAAAATATAGTGACTGATAATCATGCCCTCTAGTTTTTTGCTACTTTCTCGTTGAAGTTTTATTTTCCCCCAAAATTATATTTTTACCCTTGATTAATAAATAGACATATTTAACAAGTGTATGGTATATTTGTCTTTTCATTTGTCACTATATATTTTTACTATACTTAGTCACTGGATGTATCATTGCTGTTATTATTAATGCCTTATTTCACATACTTTGTGAACTTAGTTCAAGTGTTACAAGAATGATCAGGCACTAACTAGGATGAACATAAAAAAGGCAAATTATCAACGAGATTCTTATTTTCTAAAACATGTAATTTAGCAAAAACGCCTACAAGAGGAGCAGTGTTATAAGTGCAAGCTTCAGATTGAACGAAATTTGACCTTTGGTCATAGAATTGGTCATTTTTATCTGGTCCACCAATGATAGCTCCAACAAGGACATTAGGGTTTGGATCTTGTGTCTTAAACCATCTCTTATATCCTTCCATACATCCTGTATATCTAATGTTTTTGTCATGACCTTCAATAGATGCTCCTCTATGGTGTACTCTTTGTGGGTATTTTGAACCATATCCAACCAGGTAACTCATTCCAATGGGATTCGACCCCAAAATATAGTCTACTTGCATTTTTGCAAAAGCATAAATTTCATCCCCTGTCACTAAAACTTGCCCGCATTGCATGTTTTGGTTTGTGGCTTTGAGATGATCAGAGTATACCATTAGCAGTAATATTGCAGTTGTAACATATTGCAATGCGTTCCATTCTCTAATGTACAATAACCCACCTGGTGTACGAGGAACATTTGCATTATTGTTGTTTCTGTTCAATTGGGCACAAATATAGTGCTCTGCATTTGAATGAAATTCTTGAAGAATTTTGTTGTATTCCTCATTATTCTCCCTAGGCAACTACAACAACCACAACAAGAAACAATGAACAAATATAATGATAACAAAAAATTAGCTAATAAAAGAAATCACAGATAACTGGTTTAAAAAGGTCAACTTAGTTTGTTAAAAATAAGGTTGTAACAGTTAAGATTTATCCCATAGACAAATAATATCAAAAAATGAAAAGAACGCCCCCATGAATCAAAGTATCAATAGCATTTTATGGATTCTTTTAACATTCTTACATCTCCATTTGATTTTTTTTAAGTATGCACGTTTTGGATTGAAAATAAAAAAAAAAAAAAACGCCTTCACTAAGCCCTCTTAAACAACATGATCAATCATCTTTGATAGAATAGAAGATTTTAGGATGAAAATGTTACCATTGCAACTAGGACTTGAACACCAGCAAACTTCAGATCCCAACTGAACTCTCTTATTGCCCATGTAGTTCCATTGAAAGACTCACCATTTCCCAATGCATAATTTAAATAATCAAATTTATGAGTGGCCTTGTAGAGCCACAAAGCTGCCCACAACAATTCATCCTTGTATCCGCTTGTGGATGCATAATATTCCTTTACAACCTCAATGCTCTCATCATATTTGCCTCTAAACTTGTCAGCAAACTCAAACAACTTCATTGAAAAAGATCAATCGTTTTTAAAGAACACCAAGAAATACATGTTAACATTAGCAAAAAAAAAAAAAAAAATTGTGTACAGTCTATTTTGGGATGGGGATAGTAATAAATTCAATTACGTAATGTGTAAGTAACTAGATTTTATATATTTTTCCCATGAATCAAAATCAACGTATCAATGACTTTTTTCTTCTTCAAATTGTTTTCATTTTATGCTATGCATGCACACAACACATATATGTACATTTTAAGTGTAACTGTTTACGTCTTTAAGGTAACAAAACCAAAATCAAATGCAGTTAACACTATACTTATTTT
Source organism: Oldenlandia corymbosa var. corymbosa (assembly GCA_949775105.1). Classification (NCBI taxonomy): domain Eukaryota; kingdom Viridiplantae; phylum Streptophyta; class Magnoliopsida; order Gentianales; family Rubiaceae; genus Oldenlandia; species Oldenlandia corymbosa. The sequence continues at coordinate 9,428,778 of OX459123.1, forward strand.
TCTTTGTCTAATTTAATTATGCTTTGTAAGATAGACTGAATATTGTAGGCTATAAGAATGGAAGACTGTTGGCTCTATAGTGTGATATACACTTTCTATGTTGTCAAACCTTACAACACAGTTTAATTAAATCGAGTTTATAATCTTTAACGGTAGTTAACCTTAATATTCACTTTCCCTTTTATACAGATTAGCATTAAGACTCCACTTTAGTTTTCTTTATGTCAATGTATAAATTTTTCTTCTCATTCTCACAATAGATAAATTATCAAGTACATATAATTTTATTAAAAACAAAATTAACATGGAAAAGAAAATTATCAATAATTAATTAAACCAGGCCTTGAGCCCTTGAGTGTGTATTGATAAAAAAAAAACACTTTACCTAAACTAATTAAAATGTATAGTGGAAGAGCATTTCCTACATTAACTCATCAGCTATTTTCTTTTTCATTGGTACAATATTATTTTAATGAAATTGAATATGAACCACACAATGAAAAAAATGCTTTACATAAGTTCCATTGGCATCTCGAGACTGCAATCTATCACATGTTGTTCTTATTTTAAAAAAGTTAATACTCGTTAAACCACACCAATAAATCGTTAACTAATACAATTATGTATCCAGAAGATTCCTTATGTTCAGATTGTGTATTCATTTTCCACAAAAAGGTTTAAAAATATTTTAAGTTGTTGTATAAGTTTGAAATTTGCATCATTCCATTTTTCATCTAGTTATTGTTAAAAAACTAACAGGTCAACTTTTCAATCATTGACTTGTCAAAAGAGCAATTTTGTAATTTATTCAATACTTATCTTTTGTAATTTAAAAATTTTTATTTTCCATATTCTATTATGTATGAAAAAAGCTTTATTTTATGTTTTATTTCATTTTTAATACTCTCATGATCAACTTCCAATTGCAAATGAAATGCAATTCTCCACCAATAACAATATAAACTTTTAATTCACTATCTTTATTTGTTTTATGGAATTTGTGTCTCAATCATAATCAATCAACACTCATATCTTCCCCCATTTTCTTTTGGTTAAACTCTTACGTTCATTCAAGTTTAAAGAATCCTAGTAATCTTTCATGGTTTCTTCCCAAACCATTTTTACTCCATTTAGATTAAAATAACAAAAAGAGAAAATGAGGAAGCAATAAATTAATTTCATAAAATCTAACCTGTTGGGCATGCTCCAAGAGAAGGTGAGAATAGTATGGATTATTTTCCCTAAAGACAATTGATGCTGCTGCCAGTGCTGCAGCAGTTTCTCCGGCAACCTCTGAGCCGGGATGTTCCTCGTCAATCTTGTAAGCTGGTCGGGAAGTTCTCATATCCTCCGGCCGTTGCCAGCATTTATGATCAGATTCACCATCACCCACCTAAAAGTATTTGAATTATATCAAACTCAAATCTAATTTACATTTCTCGAACTATTCTGGACATGCGAAGACATAAAGTAGTTCACAAAGTCATGCATGCTAAAAATAGACAAAAATATTTATGAACCAATTGGAAATAAATAATTACAATACTAATAGTCCTCTTTTTTATATCTAAAAGTTTGCTCTTGTGATTTATTTTTCTTTGTCTCAAATAAATATTCCTATTTGATAATTCTTTGTTACACACACACACATGTATGTATATATATATATATATGTATATACATATATATATATATATTTATTTATTTCTTTTCTTTTTGTTCTACTTTCAACACTTTTTTTGATATTATAATACGTAATTTTATGGTTAGAACATAAAACACATACTTTAATAAATTATGGTAGATATTTTTTTGAAAGAAAAATGGAAACATTAAATAGTAACAAGAAAAGATCTTTTGGACAAAAGAAATATAAAAAAGAGAAAACAAAATGAGTTTACCTGAACCCATAGGACATTAGGCTCAGGATGTGCTTTGATGAAGTAATCAGTTGCCCATTTGATAGCATCAAGAGCATTTTGAAATTCACCGCCAGCAGCTACTTGTTCTTGATACTGCAGAACACTCCAAGACAACATTGTAATGGTAAATGCCATTGGAAGGCCAAACTTTATGTTGTCACCTGCATCATAGTATCCTCCTACCAAGTCCACCTGTTTAACCATAGAAAAGGAAATATTATTTTCTTGGGACAAGAATTATTTGATTGAGATCTGACTCCGTATTCTCGATATTAAAATTTAATTAATAATAAATACTAATATCTAACGAATTATCTTGTATGATGTTTCAATCCCCTTTATTCTATTTTTTATCTCAAAAAGAATATAAATATACATACCCCTTCTAATAAACCATCAGAAAGGCCGGAATGATGTCTCCATTTAACTCTTTGATTGTATGGTAAATGACCAGAACGTTGTGCTTCGAAATACAGAATACTTTTAGAAAGTGCTTCTCCATAGTTGAAAGATTGAATAAAAGGCAAAACAGAGATGGAGAATAGAATGATCCAATATAGAACAGATATCAGATATTTCTCCATCTCCTCTTACTGTATTTCTTTGATTTCTTTCTGTTGTACCCTATGTCTCAAAACAAAAATATATGTTTCCTTTGTATGTTATGCACCTGATATTATAAAGTATTTATAGTAACGATTTCACACACTTTATGTGTGCGTAATTTTCAATAACTTTGAATACAAAAAGGGAAGTAAATGAGAAAGGAAAATGGAAACAAGGTTTAAGAAGTTTCAATATTATCTTTCATGGTTTACATTGATTTTTTTAAGACATATTGAGAAATACAATATAGATTATATGAAAATCTTGATATAAATTATCAAAAATCTGAAAATTGACCCAAATGGTCAAAGGAAAAAATTGAATGTCCATGTAACACTACATTATAGAAAACCTCCTGCATTATGACATTTTATATTAAGAGACTATCTAAATGTTATTAAAGATATGCAATTAAGACTTTTGAGACGCTTGTCAAACTTTTCATTTTAGTAGTTACTTTACTACTAGATAAATTGTACTAGAATTGCGCAACATAGGACTCGAGTATTGAGGACTAATTTGAGGACTAATTATATAAATTTTGAGGACTAATTTGAAACTAATTATATAAATTTTTTAGTTGGTAGAACATGACGAAATTTAATAATTTCAGGACTCGAGTATTGAAAAGGAAACAAAGTCTTAAAATATTTTAATTTAGTCATGTTTATTATTAGGAATATTTTTGGCAAAATTTGTTCCCAGAAGAAAAAGTAAACAAAAGGAACAGAGTTTGTGAAAGGGAAAAAAGGTAATCCAATTTTGTTTAGAAGAAAGATTTCTAAGATAGATTAAAATAAATAACTGAAATAACTTAGTTCTATTGCTTTTTGTATGGAATAATTTTCGAAGGTTTTATTTTTCGAATTCAAAAATTAAAATAAGTAAATTAGCTAGTGTGGTAAGATGATATGTCCAAAAATTTCAAACACATTTTTAGTATTAAGGTAGGTGTCAAGTTCCACATGTCATAATTTTAACTTCGGTTTTTCTTTTCTAATATAGTAAGAAGTAAGATATTATTATTATTATTATTGTTATTATTATTATTATTATTATTATTATTACTATTATTATTATTTTAACAAGGACTTTCTCTCTAACTTTGATTTGCTCTCGGCGAACCACTGCAGTGTGCCCGTCATGACGAGACCGCAAAAGCAGAAGAAGGGGAAAACTGTTGATGTTGAGAACGCGTAGCCGGAAGAAGATCTAAAGGGATGTATGGAAGTGTTGTCGGGAAAAATGACTTATATATATCTCAAAAAATTTAAGAAGAACAAAATAGATCTGGAGTTTCAATTGTCGCCAAAACTAATTCTTTCGCGCTTCAAACACACAAAAATTGACAATATCGCATTTTGAAAACGCTAAAATAACATTTTCGCGTTTCAGAAACGCTAAAACTAGGATATCCTAATTAATTTAACTTAATTGTAATTAATTAATGGTAAAAAAATTGATTAAATAAAATTTTGCGTTTTCAAAGCGTGAAAAAAATAAAAAAGAATATTTTATTTAAATAAAAAAAGGAAATAATCATAAAAATTCGATTAATTTGCCTAGTTTAAAAATTTGTAGGCAAATTTACTTCGAAAAATTATTGAATTTTAATAATGAAATTAAAGGAAAATTTTAAAATTATAATTGATAATCATTAAATTTTGAATAGAGCTATAAAGAGGAAAATTATTAATAGGAAAATTATATTAATAATTTTAATAATAGAAAAATTAAATTTTGAATACGAATATAATATTATAATTGATACTCATAAATTAAATAGAGCTATACTAAATATAAATTATTAAAATTATGAAATAATTATTATAATTTATAAAATTTTTAAAAAATTATATTAAAAATTTAATCATTATTTTATAAAATAATTTTATATGAAAAAATTTTAATAATGATAAATGACGTAATTTTATGGATTTATAATTAAATGTAATTTAATTTACAAACTGTTTAAATTAATTATGACGGTTTCAATATAAGAAAAAAGCTTAAAATATGAATAAATTTTAAGAAATATTTATTATAATTTACAAACGCTTAAGATGAAGCAACTATTTTCTCTTCTTCGGAAACCTCACAAGGGAGACAGCAAAAATGTCGAAGCGAGGACGCGGAGGATCGGCGGGTAACAAGTTCAGGATGTCTCTGGGTCTTCCAGTGGTTGTGACGGTGAATTGCACCGACAACACCGGGGCAAAGAACCTCTACATTATTTCAGTGAAGGGAATCAAGGGTAGGCTCAGGAAGGGTAAGCCCGATCTCAGGAAGAAGGTCACGCCCGCAGTCATTGTCCGCCAGCGCAAGCCATGGCGCCGAAAGGACGGTGTCTACATGTACTTTGAAGATAATGCTAGAGTGATTGTGAATCCCAAGGGAGAAATGAAAGGTTCTGCAATCACTGGTCCCACTGGAAAGAAGTGTGCTGATCTTTGGCCTAGGATTGCAAGTGCTGCTAATGCGATTGTTTAATGCACCGCATCTTAATTTTGAAGAGAACTTTAGTTTACTGAATATTTGTTTTAGGTATCTGGTACTATCCTTTTGTGGATGTGGTAATTTTAATAGACGGTTGGTATGTAAGAGCTAAGAATTACATCTTTTGTTTAGATAAACTAAATACCTTGTTGTTTGTTTTTTTTAAAAAAAAGATGAAGCAACTATTAATTATTAAAAAAAATAAAATATAGTTTGAAATAAAATAAACTTTTTGTTTTTAGATTTGATCGGCGAAGGTGTGTTTGATAAATATTAATAAAGTAGCAACGATGCAGGTGAAATCATTGTTTGAGAATATTAATACAAGTCATAACAAAATACTACAAGTCATAACAAAAGAAAGAAAAAAAAACAAGTCATAACAAAAGGGAAAAAAAACAAGTCATAACAAAAGGGAAAAATTTTTTTAAAAAATACAGGTTTAATAATACTACATAAAAAGTCTAGTACCCTACTTCTTCTTGGACTTTTTAGCACGAAAATGGCTATAAGTCAATCTATCGGGCTCCTTTCTCACTCTCTGGCCTTTACTCAAAACCAACGGTGGAGTCTCTAGATTCTGACTCGGTCCCTGCTCCTCATGGCGCTGATAACCCTGACCCTCAAACTGATCCTGTTGGTCTGCATCCTCATCCTCATCTTCACCCTGACTCTCACACTCACCTCCAGCCGGGTCATCAGCCTGATGCTGACCCGCAACACCCTCGAACATACTCGAAAGAAAGTTACTCGTGTAATGTAACGACTGGCCATCTAGAGAACTTTGCTGGAACCCATAAAGGTCAATAAAAGAATCTCCAAACTGAGGCTGAGAAGGCTGATGGGAGGAAAACTGAGTGAAGGCAAAATGGGACTGCTGGTGCTGGGGAGACATAATGGGACGGTAAAACACCTGTTGGGTCGGCGAAACTGAACTGTGTAAAGAATGATGTGGAGAATGATGGGATGAATGCTGTAGAGAATGGTGTGGAGACTGATGTGGAGACTGATGGGATGAAAACTGAGTGAAGGGGATATGAGACTGCTGATGCTGGGAGGACTGATGTGGCTGAGTGGGCGTGATTGTCTCTTGCCTCCCACGCCTACGCTGAGACCTGCGCGAATGCCTCGGAGGTTTGGGAGGTGGATATTGTTGGGTCGGGTCTACAAGACCAAGTTCTTGACTCAAAATGTCATAAACCTCATCTTGCTTCTCGAGATTGTGACGTACAACATTTGTTGCATTAACGGACAACGCCCGCTCAGCAACCTGGACAATCTTGCCTAAGCGATCATAACCAAAGGAATCCTTGTCGAAAGTACGCTGGCCTATAATACTAAGACTATGAACGTCCTCCATCAAAGTGGCCTGAAATTTTTGTTAGAAAGAATCGTAAATCGATAACAATGAAAATAAATTACATAATGGACTGTAGGCGAAAGAAATTGTACGAACACTCACCATGAGGCGCAAGGTCTCTGTAGCGCCGTGAAAACCCCTCGTGCTTTCAGAGTCCGTCGGATCCGTAACATACTTTACAGTAACCTGATGGTACCACAAGAGATGTTCCGAATCTGCTATAGGCTCGCCAACATACTCATCATCAGTCCCGACAAGTCTGTTGTGGCGATCATTCCAAACCTGGAGATATATGCCTAGTTGTTGTGTCCAACTCCTATCGGATCTTCCAAACGGCTTCCTCTTAAGCAGGCTAGTAATTTCATCTCTGGTCAGAAGCAATCCGTCGCCGGGTATCCGCTGGTGATAACCAAATTGGCGAAATACCCTATTGGGATTGTGTGGCGCAATGACATCAACGCAGAGGAGTCATGTCTGAGATCGCCAGATGCCCTGTTCCTCAAGACAAACCCTGGCAATACGACCCAGAAGAGTCGTGTACGGCATCCTTACGAACTGCATTGGAATAAAGTAAGAGATAGGAAATTAAAAGTCTGGCACTATTAAAAAAATTTAAAGAATATGTTACAGTAATTGAAATGAATACTAACATCTGACTCTGCGAGAACTGCAAGCTGATCCCGGTAGGCGGCCAAATTGAACCGCGTGATACCTTGAACTTTTTTCTCATGGGACCACCTGCACGGAAAAACTAACATTAAATTGAGACATGACAGTCCAAATCACAATGTCAAAATTTGCGGAGGATCGGCGTGTAAGATTACGTCATGCCCAATGGACAATGAGAAAGATCGAGTTCCTCACCCAGTATCTTTGGATGAACCGTCAAAATCCGCTCCCAAGCCCAGAGCTGATTCAGAATTTATGGATCATTAGCTAATATCACAAATAATTATGGATGGATAAAAAATGAAAAGAGAGGGAAATGAAAAGATAAAATACCTAAAGAAGAATCACACAGCTGGTAATAGCCTTTGCGGAAGCGGCCAGAGATGACTTGGACATGCTTCGATACAAGTAACATAGTGCCGCGCTACCCCAACTGTACTCCGAGCATATCTCTAGAGTATGTAGAAAATGCACAAGTACGGGTGGAAAACTTTTTCTTGTAGTGTTAGAGAACAGTAATCCGCCAACTAGCCATCCAACAAAACAACGGGCTCATTGGAAGTGTGCCTCGTCGGGGGACTGGTCTGTCAAAGAATTGTTCTCTATATGAGTCTTTATCTTAGTGATGGAAACGCTAGTCAATTTGGACTCCTCTGTTTGGTACCTGAATCCAAACATCCTCTCCAAATAGGCAGCCCAACCACCTTCGGGCGTGGTATGATGTCCTGTAACCGGACGTCCATCAACCTGAAGCCCCAAAAGAACCTCAACGTCCTGCAGTGTGATAGTAGCCTCCCCAAAAGATAAATGAAAAGTATGGGTCTCAGGGCGCCACCGCTCCACAAGAGCTGTAAGTAGGGCATGGTCACATCTTATGGACCCAATTCTAGAAAACAGTCCAAAATCAAATTTCTCAATGTATTGTTTTGTCATCGTCTTAGCATCTTTTATATATTTCCATGCTGCACTATCTACGTGTCTGGGTTCCGAAATCTCTATATCATACTTGGCACCATAGAATATATTATGTGACCTTTGGGCGTTTTGGAGGAACAACAAACTATTGTGTCTCTAGGTCCCTGTCGTAGCTTTTTGGAGGTAGATTGGGAGGAAGAAGATGATCCAATCTCCATGGCTATAACAATTTATAAACAATTTTAGTAAGTACGGATTAATATTTATTATCCTAAAATTTAATTTAATTATCTATATAAAAATCCGACCTTAAATTTTAATTTAATGACTTAATTTTACTATCCCTAAATTTTATTTTAAAAAAACCCAACCCAATACCCAACCCTCTAAACCCAACCCAATACCCAACCATCCCAACCCAATACCCAACCTTCTAAACCCAACCTTCTAAACCCAATACCAAACCCTCTAAACCCAACCCAATACCCAACCTATAAACCCAACCCTCTGAACCCAATATCCAACCCTCTAAACCCAACCCAATACCCAACCCTCAAAACCCAAACCCACCCTGGAACCCAACCCAACCCCCCGAAACCCAAAATCCTAAGCCCACCCTCGGAACCCAAATCAACCCCTCGAAAGACAACCATAAGCCCACCCCCTTCAGAACCTACCCCCTGACTTCCCCGCCGGCAACCCTTTGTCAGAACCCACAAACTCCCCTGTCGGCAACCCCTCGTCAGAACCCACAACCCCGAATCTAAAAAAACAACCCACAACTACACCACTTGTCCTAGATCTATTAACGGAGGATTAATTCACGAATTAAAATAAAAAAAAAACCACAAATACGCTAAAAAGCATGAATTTAAAAGCATGAATTTGAAAAACAACGATTAAATGATTGCAAAATAACAACTTACCTCGATATATAGCCTAGAAAATACAAAAAATCGACGCCGAACTTGCTGCCGGCTTCTTGATGTTGTTTCGCCGGTTTCAATGGTTTTCGACGGTGGACCGGGAAAGAAAACAAGGAAGCGAAATGCAAATTCAAGGATTTAACCCACCAAGAATTCGTGTTTCAGAAACGCGAAATCTTTTTAACCACCAAAAATTCGCGTCTGAAATGCGAATTTTATTTAACCCACAAATTTCGCGTTTCCGAAACGCGAAATGTATTTAACCCGCTAAAATTTCGCGTTTCTAAAACGCGAATAATTTGACTCACCAAAATTTTGACACGTGGTTGAATCTGGTGAGTCATGTACAATATAACGTTTCTAAAACGCGATTCAAATGTTCCCGTTCTCCTTAAACTTTTTAATCGCATTTTAAAATTTCTAGTTTTTCGCTGTTTTAGCAATCTATTGATAATCGCAAAATTAAATTATAGTACATTCCTTTACATTACTATTAAATTTAGACACAAAACCGAATAAACAAATCACTAATTTTGTTACATAAACACAAACTGAATAACAACTAACACAAACTGAATCATCCTTTATCGTTTAAAACACAAACATCCAAACCAACATACTAACACAAATACAAATACAAACAGAATCATCCTCTGAGATTTATTACGGGAATGTTCAAAACAACACACCAACACAAACACTAACAAAATCACCACTACGCATCATCAGAATCATCAGAATTGATCTTAGGCACACCACAAATTCCATATGGATCGTAAAATTTATCTATAGCGGTCCTGTCAGTAGGTGGATGAGAAAATAGGCATTCCACAGCATCATGATCTAAACTTCCACATCGAGCGCAAACTGTCGCATACGGGCATGCCCTGGCATTATGGCCCTGTAGTTTACATAAACTGCAAGTTTGGAGTCTTCGCTGGCCAGATTTGCTTGTATAATCCATCACACCTTTTTTTCGATTCACACGCTTTTGACCCCGCCCAGCATGGTGGACAAGTTTAGTGTCATCTGGCCTGATCTGCCACGTTGCCTTTGGCCATGGTTCCATGATTGGGTTAAATTCTCCAGAAAACTGATGGTACCATCATTGCATAGTGTAACATGTATCAAAAAGTAGGAAGGGGTCGTCACCTAGCTCACGGGCAACTCGAAGTGCATGGGAACAAGGAAATCTAGTAGTCTGCCACCCCCCGCAAGTGCACTCTCGATCTGCATAGAGCACAACTTGCTTCTCCTCAGCCTTCCATGGTTGATTATCAGGTGCTATTATAACCACTTCGTACTTCTGGTTTCTCTTGCTAAACCGGTTTACCTGTTGCCTCATTGATTTCTTTCGAGCCTCTTCATATAGTTTCATGGGCTTAGGAGCTAGAACAGTCTGACATATCTGGATCATATCAATGTTTCCCTGAAACAAATTGTTGCTTTTCTGAAAGGATGCTAGGATCAAAGCTGTGACCGGGAAGAATCTAGCCCCTTTCAGAACATTATTGAAACTCTCTGAAATGTTAGTGGTCATTTCTCCCTAACGATGCCCTCCATCGTAAAAACAGGTCCATTTCTCAACACCCAACTTCTGAAGCCAACGAGCTGCCTTGTCATTTTTTTCTTCTAATTTATGCCACTCTGCCACATACTTTGTCTTTTGTGTTGCTGAACTAATCATTTAACAGTTGCCTCCCAGTTTCTCCTTTCAAAAATGCCCAACCAAGTTTGCTTTAACATGCTCTAGACAATATCGGTGGACTCCCATCTCTGGATATTTTTGCAACATGATTTCCATGGCAGTAAGGATACCCTGATTTCGATCAGAGATAATACAGGTCTTCCTATCCTGTAGAACAAATTTTTTCAAATATTTCAAGAACCATTTCCAGTTGTGTATGGTCTCTTCGTCCACAAGAGCAAACGCGATGGGAACAATTGTGCCATTTGCGCACTTCACGCATGCCACAATTAGTTTTCCTTTGTAGGATTCTCGAAGGTGGGTGGCATCGATGGTTATTACTGGCCAGCAAGCATGAAATAATTGTATAGAAGGCCCAAATGCCCAGAAAACATACCTACATACAAACCTTTGCGAGCTTCCTGAATTTTTCTTAAACTTGAATCACACACAGGTGTCCGGGTTTGACATGACCAATGCATCAAGGAAGCTGGGCAGTTGTTGAAAATTACTTTCCCATGTACCATACAAAGCCTGATAAAGTGCTTTTCTTCTATCATGTCATGCCTTCTTGTAGCTACATTCGACTTGGTACCTCTTGAAAACTTCTATTTGAATTTGGGCAACAGTAAAATCTGGATGTTTTCGCACATTTTGGGCAACCAGTCTAGTAATCATAGAAGACGTCACGTTTCGGGACTCGTTTCTCTTGTTTGTCCCAAGACAGTTGTGGGAATCGGACCATACCACCATTTTCCAAGTATCGGTGGCCTTCTGTAGCGAAACTTGCGCCTTCCACAGGCAATCATAGTCGTGAAGACGCTCTTTCGGATATTTGGGCCCACAGGTCTCGCATTCGACATACCATGTTCCTTTAGAGCTAGTATTCACCCGGAAAGTCCGACCATGTCTCAAGTTCCATTCTCCCACTGCCGCCTGTGCCTCAAGCTTGTTGGTGAAATGTACATCAAGGTCAACCGTCATCGCATTGCTGTCCCACATTTTTATCCCATCAGAATCTTCTTCCTCTAAAGTCTTGTCCCATCCATTGATGTCATCGAAAATATATGGTACTGAAGAAGATGAATCAAAATCAGTGTCATCATCTGAGTCCTCATCTGATGGGACGTACCCATCGTCACTGGTTTCGACACCCCCGCCATCTTCATCTTCTTCTCTATCTTCATTTTCTTCAACTGTTCTACCACCACTAGTGCCGGCACCAATATCCTAGCCATATGTACTTGCATAAACATGGCCTATTCTCTCAACATTTTCAGGGTACAATTCCGGCCATTTATCAGCACAAAGATAGAGGAACCGTATAGTATTATCATCATTAATGTGCACACGAGACCTTTTCCCTGACCTCTCCGTCCATACCAAAGAAAAATCAACATACAGCCATTCTCTATCAACTTCCATAACACCACATACCTTATCAACAAGTTTCGAGAAATCTAACATACCATCAATAATAAGATAACCGTCTGGCGCATCCCGCTGTACCGTGATAAGTCTCATCAGGTTCAGTTGTATAAGTAGTATTCCAGTATACTTTCAGACTGTCTCTGCAGAAGACATTTATGGCCTGCAAAATCAATTCCTACGAAATTAGAACACTAGATTCAACATAAATACATTTTGAATTTTAGTTTTGCCGAAATAGTATTTACCCCGTTTACAGATTTAATAATTTCAAAAGAACAACTATACGCCTGAATTTAATAATTCAGTTCTACACTTAAAATATTTTAAAAACTCAATCTGGGTATTATAAACTTTTTCAGAAACCAATATACAATAAATTTCAAGAATCATCTAATTTAACAACAGCACACGCAATCTTCGATTGTATTTTACAAATTTTACAATCAAAGAATTTAAATTAATATTAAATCTAAATCTTGTGTCCGAATTACATAATTTATTCTTATGATAAAAATATTCAAAAATTCAATATCATTATTATTATTTTATTTTATTTTACAGAAATCGATATAAAATAATTTACAAAGCTCATCTAATTTAACATTCTATTAACTAATATTTCTTTCAATTCACTTTATCAGCCTAATTAAAAATCCACCATTAATTGAGTAAATCACAATTATTTATTAACTAATAATAATGCGTAAATCATCCTATACTCACAATAAGGCATAAAAAAGTACATGTTTTCTATAACGAAAAAAATTACCTGAATGTTTAAACTTTGGGTTTGAAATAGACTTCAGGACTCAAATCAATTTTCTTTAACTTCGGAGCAACTTCTCAATTTCAAGGAGAGTTTTCCTAGATTCAGCTAAGTCCTCCGGAGTGAAACTCAAAATCGGAGCTCAACAGAACGAAAGAAGGTGGGTTTGGGAAGAAATGTTGTTATTTTGCTTGGTTTGGTATGTGAATCTTAAATTTCGCGGGTACAAAACGCGAATACATTCAAGACTTATCAGCAAAGTACACATGGAGCCGAATGAGTGGTTAAGGAGATTTTCCGGATATTTTCACGTTTTCAAAACGCGAAAATCAATTTTCGCGTTTTTAAAACGCTAAATTGTCACAGCTTTGTGAATTTATATATTTTCTGGATGAAGTCTAAAATAAAAAAAAAAATTTAAATTTATAGGTTTTCGTGTTTTTTAAACGCTAAAACTTTGTTCGCGTTTCTGAAACGCGAAATACAATATTCGCGCTTTCAAAATGCAATTTTTGGTTTTCCTTTTTTAATTCCATTTTTTTTCTTTATTTTTTCCCGGATCAATTTGTGGAAAAAATAATTAACATGCGTTTCACAAACGTGAAGTTTTAATTTAATTTTTTCATTTCGCCTTTTTAAAGCGCAAGAAGATTAGAAATGTCTAGTTTTCAAACCCTAGACATATTTTTTTCCACGACTTTGGGTCTGAGCCACCCTAAAGTCAAGCACCCAGTGTTGTCACCGGTGAAAGCTATTGTGCCGCAATTGGAGGCTTCTGTCTTCTAAATCTAAGAGTGAATCAGGTTGTTGTATCTATTCTCTGAATTCGCATGATAAGGCTTTAGAATCATTGTGTAAGCAAAGGATTGTGAATTTGGGTAAAGAGATTGGTTTGAGACAAGGGGAAGAAATAGACAGTGGGATAAAACAAGGTAATTGGAGCCCTAGGAACTGGAACAATTTGTTCAAAGTAGAGACTAAACTGCAATATATTGAGCCTCAAATTGGTGATGATAGGAAAATTGCTAAAATCGATCAGGTAGAAGTTCAATCTGAAATAGAATACTAGAGTACTTCGGTATTGTGCTATGTTTTGAGGGCTCACCCTACCTATCCAGTGATGAGCGGGTACATGCGAAGGAACTAGGGGTATCTTTGTATTGATAAAATTTTGTTGCTGGACAATGGTCTGTTCATTGTTAGACTCAGAGATATAGCTGCTAAAGAGGAAATGATGAAACATCATATATACCACTTTGACATAAGCCTTTTATTGTCAAAGCTTGGTGTAAGCAAGAAGGGATAAAACTTGAGGAAGTTATAAAAATTCCAGTGTGGGTGAAATTGCCAAACCTTCACTTAAAATTTTGGAGTGCATCAACCTTGGGCAAGATCACTAGTACTATTGGGATACCTTTAAAGATGGATGATAACACTGCTCAAAAAATTGTGTTGCCTTTGCTCGCATTCTAGTGGAAATGGAAATCAAGGAAGAAATGCCAAAAGAAATTCTGTTGAAAATGAGCATGGCAATGTGCTCAGTCAGCCTCTGCAATATCATTGGCTTCCGATGAAATGTTGCAAGTTTGCTGGTTCTGGGCATGAGGGAGCAAAATGTAGGATGGGAAAACCAAGGCTACCACAAGTACATAAGCAAGTATGGAGAAAGAAGGAAACATGGAAAGAGCAGAAAATACACAAGGAAACTCAAGATGGAAGGGTTATGCATAACTTTGAAGTAGAGGATTCTGAAATCAGTGAAGTAAAGAGAAGGAATTAAAATTTGAAAGATACTCCAATGGAAAGTATGAACAGAAGACAGCATGGTGAAAGGAAGGGTGTTAAAGAAGGAGCTGTAAAGTATACCATAATGAGGCCTAGACTCAATGGATAACCTGCTTATATGGAATGTAAGAGGACTAAACAGTCCCGTGAAGCACAGGGAGGTTCAACATGTGCTCTCTATGTATAAAGTAGGGTTAGCAGGACTTTTAGAAATAAAATTAAATGGGAACATGATAAAGGAGCTAATGGAAGAAAAGTGGGAACAGTTTACATATCACAGTAACATGTAGCACAAGGGAAAGGTAGGATACTGCTGGGTTGGAATGCAAAGGAATTTGATGTGGAAGTTTTGATTTCGAAAGAACAACTGGTACATTGTGAGATAAGAAATGGGAGTAGACAACCTTCATTTATGCTAACAATATTATATGGAGACCCATAGGCAAATGGTAGAAGCAAACTATGGCAACAACTGCTTAATATTGCTGCAAGTCACAAGAGCTTGGCTAGTTGCTGTGAACTTCAACAGCACTTTAAAAGCGGAAGAAAAAGATGGAGGATCAAGAGAAATGAGTATAGATACAAGATGTTCAACTTTACTGCAGAGCAATGCCAGTTATGGGACATGAAAACAAATGGTGGATTATTCACTTGGAGTAACAAAAGGATTCGTGAAGACAGAATACTAGCAAGGTTGAATAGAACAAAGATTAATGAGGAATGGATGCAGCTTTATGAGGAAAGTTTCACAACTATGTTGCTGGCTGGGGTGTCTGATCATAGCCCACTACTTATACAACTTAACCAACAGATGAGAAGGAAGAAGGCAGCATTTGAGTTTTATAACATGAGGTGTAAGGGAAATCATTGCAGCTCAACCGTAAATCCAGTAGTAGGATGCATGCAATACTAAGTTACCAAGAAGCAACCAAGTCTAAAAGGAAAGCTTAACGAGTTGAATAGGCAATGATTCTCTGATATTGAACAGCAAGCTCAAGAATGCAGAAGGATCATAGAAGTGGTACAAGAAGAATTAGGAAAAGAGTTCATGGGATATAGAATTGCAGAAGAAAGAGAAGATTGTTGTTAGTGATTATATACAAAAACGTCAGGCTGTGATTAGTTTCTGGAAGCAGAAGTTGAAGGAGAACTGGGTGACGGAGGGTGACTTAAATACTGCACCAGCCTCAAAAGCAGGAGAATACAAAATAGAATAATCTCTTATGACAAGGAGAATGGGGAAACTGAGAATGAAAAATGTAGAGAAACACTTCATTAATTACTTTGAAGATATATTGGGAAAGGAAGTAGGAAGGCAACCTGCATGAAGAGAAATATTTGAAGCTGGGCAGAAATTGATAGTGATGCAACAAGTGGAATTAATCAGGGATGTGACTAAAGAGGAGATCAAAACAGCATCATTTGAGATTGACATCATTAAAAGCCCCGGACCGGATGATTTGGAAGCGGATTCTATAAGCATGCTTGGGACATAATAGGTACTGATATCTCTAAGGCTATTTTATAATTTTTTTCACATCGGAAAAATTTTAAAACAGCTTTCTTGATTCCAAATGATTTGCCTAGAAATGCAATGGAATATAGACCCATTTCGTGTTGTAATACGTTATGTACATACACGCATTTCCAAAGTATTATATAAAGGTTGAGCAGGTTATTGCCTGATTTGATGGATCCCAACCAAACAACATTTATAAAAGAGGAGAATTTTACATAATATTTTGTTAACTCGGGAGCTAGTTAGACTGTATAAACAGAAGAATGTAAAACCTAGTTGCATGATGAAGGGTGAAAGAAGGAAAGCGTATGAGAGTGTTGGAGTTTTTTTTTTTTTTTTAAAGAAGAAATGACAGTAGCTTATGAGTTTCCACAGAAGTTTACGGGATGGATAGTAACTTGTATGAAGAGTTGTACCTATTCTTTGAATTTAATGGAAGTAGCACAAGGTATTTTTAGAGACGAAGGGGACTGAGGCAGGGAGACCCCATATCCCCTTGGATATTTGTTATGGTAATGGAGAATCTCACAAGGGCATTCAAATTGGAGATACAGAAGAAGAAGATTTAGTTTCACCCCAAATGTGGCAAAGTAAAAATCATAAATTTGGGGTTTGCAGATGATTTGATTATATTGTGCAGATTAGAAACAAAATCTGTGAGCAGAGTTAAAGAGACATTGTAGCATTTGGGGATGTCACTGGACAGAGAATTAATCAGGCAAAATCCAACTTATTTTGTGCTGGAAGAAATGAGCATTTGGAGCAACAGGTGAATGAGATAATGGGATGTGAAGTAGGGAAGTTTCCCAATGAGATATTTGGGGCTACCTATTTCATCAGCAAAATGGAATAGCCATGACTGTTAGCAGTTGGTGGAAAGACTCACCAAAAGAATTAAGTGTTGGAGCATAAAACACTTGTCCTATGCAGGTAGAAATCAGTTAGTTAACTCAGTACTTATCTATAAGCATGTTTGCTGGGAAACACATTTTTACTGCCTAAACAGGTCATAACTCAAATAACTAGAGTATGCAGAGAATTATCCTGGGGCAAAAATGAGGTAGGGCATAGTATAGCCTTGGTTGCCTTGGAAGCAGTTTGTAGGCCAAAAACTGAAGGGGACTCAACATCAGAGAGCCTGGCATATGGAACCAAGCAGCAGTAGCAAAATAAGCATGGGATATTGCCACAAGAAAGAATGTACTTTGGGTTAAATGGGTGAATGAGTATTATATGAAAGGGAAAACATTGTAGCTATATGAACCGCCACTACATTGTAGTTGGCATTAGATAAAGTTAATGCAGATAAACAAGAAAATCAAGGAAGGAATGGATGATGGTATATGGCAGCATAAGAAGAACGAATATAGCATTAAGAGTGGATATGAGCAATGGAGGAATAAGGGAGTGAAATTCAAAGAAGCAGGAATGGTTTGGGATAGAATATGTGTTCCCAAGCATAGTTTTATTGGTTGGTTTGCATACCAAGGAAAACTGTTGACAGTTAAAACGCTAGAAAGGACGAATGTGTGGATTGAGTAGAAAAACTGTATATTGTGTGATGCATGTATTGAAGAGGATAATAAGCATTTATTTTTTGAATGCATGTACTCAGAAAATCTATTGAAAAATCTGATGGATGGGTTGCGAATCAGATGACCTGCAAGAAGTTAAGATAGGTGCACAACAAAGTCAAGAACAACTGCAAATACTAGAGATTGAAAAGAAGACTGGCAGGAGGTGTTGTAATAGCTTGCCTTTGTCATGTCTAATGGAAAGAAATGCCGAAGGTTTACACAGGAGAAAAGAACAATGGAAGACAGGTTTGGCAGTATCAAGCAAGAGCTAGGCTGGAAAATTCAGTAATGTTTGAAGTAGATGACAGTAGCTGAAATGCATCATTTAGATAGTATTGGCATTCAAAATTTATAGTTGGTAGCAACAGTAGCAAGTAGATTAGTAGATGGCAGGGAGCAATGTAAATGTACAATTTACCTTCTACCAAAAAAAAAGATATTATTATATTTTTGCTATCTTCTATCCCAGTACATGTTTTCTCAGCAATTCCTCCCCCAAAATCAGTCATCAAAAACATAGAAAACTGGTGTCAGAAGTTCTTTTGGGCTGGTACAAGGGAAGAAAGGAGAAGACATTGGCGATCATGGGAACAACTTTCATTTCCGGTTCAAGAAAATGATTTGGGTGTTCGGAATTTTCAGGGATTCATTGATGCATTAATGGTTAAGGTATGGTGGAAATTGAAGCATAGAAGAGGAGTTTGGAGTAAATTTATCTTTTCTTTATCCTCGCCAGCAAGGAAAAAAACTTCTTGGAGTCGTGCCAAAGCTTGGTGCTCGGGTTGCGCAGCATACAAAAATTAGCATCCGGCGAGGTGATAGATCTTTTTGGTTCGACAATGGGACTCCTTTTGGAATCCTTTGGGATGGTGAAAATACTCATCCGCCTTTTCTAAGCTTGAGCATATGAGAATTTTCCCACAATAAACAGTCAATACTCCCTGAATTACAAGGTTTCCTTGGCAGCAACATTTGTGACTTTTTTGCAACACATGAGCAAGATTTTCTTGATGATAATGAGAATAATGATGACGTACTAGTGTGGCAGCATACTTCTCTTGGAAAACTAACACTGAAGTTGGCTTATGAGGTCATTCGGGCTAGGAGGGAATCAGAAAGATGGTTGCCAAATGTTTGGAATTCTTTTACTGCTTCGAGGGTTTCAATTTTTTTGTGGAAATTGCGCAATAGATTATTGCCATTTCCAGAAGTATTAGGGCGAATGGGCATTAATGTATACCCGGCTATTTGTCTTTCTTGTAGGAATAGCGGAGATGGTGTTTTTCATTGCTTCCATGGTTGCCATTTTGCAATGCAAATATGACGCCATTTTTCAGCAATTGTTGGAGTTAATATCTTTGGAGTTTCTTCCCTTTCTCTATGCTTGATAGATGGTGGAATGGTGGAGACTTCAAAACTGCCTACGGGGCTATAAGGAAGCTTTTACCATCCCTTATTATTTGGGAGCATTGGAAGTGCCGTAATAAGGTGATTTATGAGGGTGTTGCCCCTAACTTGGCCAAGGTAATCTGGATCATTGTGGACCATGTACGATCTTTGAAGATGATTCATGATCTTAAAATAGGAAATGAATTTGAAAAGTCATTTTTCTCAGCCACTTTCAATGTTCATATAGGCTGAATGATTCGACCTCGGGTAATTGAAGTAAAGTGGATTCCTCCTTCAGCAAATTCTTTTATCATTAACACTGATGATCTTCAAGTTTGAATGAGGTAGGTAATGGATTTGTAATCAGAGGAGAAGGGAACTTTTTTATTTATGGAGAAAATAGCTATCTTGGAGATGGCGATAGTTTCATGGTAGAGGTGTATGGTATCCTATTCGGGCTCTACAAATGTGAACATCTTGGCTTGTTGATGTTGTTATCCAGACAGATAATAAATCCTTGGCGAATTCTTTGGATAGGGGCTCAATGTTTTCTAGGAAGTATTTGTTGCAGCTGCAAGAGATCGTTTCTATTTTGCAAAGGAATGCTTTTACTATCACTCACATATATAGGGAAGCTAATGTTGTTGCGGATATGTTAGCTAAAAAGGCATCTTCAGGATCTTCAGACGTTTACTTTTCTTTAGATGCTTTACCAAAATATGTAAAAGGGTTATTGATTCTAGATCAATCATCCTTCCCATACTTTAGATCCCGACTCTTGTGATATAACTGCAACTTTTGATTATATTATCAATAAATAAATGGGAGGGAAGGTGCTAGGGAACTAGGTAGTATTCATGTTCATCCCTTGGGTATACCCCTTGGGTGCGTGCTATCATCTAGCACTAGTTGATGAAGGGAATAGCTCTTAGGTATACCCCTTGAGTATTTTCTGTATCAGCTAGCACCTGAATACCTTTTCATCATTTCTTTCTTTTGTTTTTTTTTAAAAGATATTATTTTTTCATAAAAAAAAAAACATAAAACTATTGTTTAAATATTCATTTATGAATTAGGGGGAATTGCTTTTTTAAGTTAAACGGAAAATAATGCCAAAGGAGGGAACAACCTTCAGCCACTTGGTTGTCGCAAATTGTACGGTTGCCGCAATCCACATTTTTTTTCTTTTTCTTTTGGTGAATTAGTTTTGTGATTTCCATTGAAATAATCATGGACCTTTCGACCATTTCCCTCTCTAATACCCAAGAAGGAGAAAGTTCTCTCTTTTTTTCAAGTGAGAAAGGCCTTTCTACAAAACCAACAACCAATTTTCTTACGTAAAGCAATTAGAATAACCCCCCTTTTTTTTGGCAAAACTAGATTGATCATTGAGGCTTTACGTCTAATTCTTTACAAAGCTAGTGGATTTACATTGCTTGGTAAAAAAATTCTGCACAATTACCATTTGGAATGCATGCACAAGCCTAGGTCTTCTTCTTTAGCATTTCTCACCCCTTTATATCTTTTTTCTCAAATCTGAGATTAATGCATCCTTTCCCAAATACAACCCAAAAAGAAGCTTTTATTCCTTTCCTTGTTTGTTTGATGTTTCTAGAAATTATTTTGTATTTTCAAGGTCTAGAAGGAGGGGTTCCAAGGAGACCACTTCTTAAAGTTCAACTTTGAGTCTTCCTAGTAGTCACATTTATGGCGAAATCTGAAAAGAATTTTTAAATTAGTGGTGCTTCATCCCAAAAGTTACTTCTTAATTCCCCTTTCTATTCACCATTATCACTCCAACTACACTGCCTTTACTCCTCTGTCACCCCAGATCTGTTTATCTACTGAATCAGACTCTTTATTTTTCCATTCAAAGTTCCTTTTATTCCCTTCCTTTTAATCTTGAACAACATAAATTACCAACATACAATAGATGAAGATTCGGTTACTGCTATGTCAGTCCAAGGCTCTGAATTTTTAGAGGAAGAGTACGACTTTAATCTTGGGGTAGATGTTCGTCCACAACTAATCAACACTCCCTATCTAGGCTCTGAAAATGTTCATCTCAATCAGGACAATAATCATTTCTTAGAGATAATCTCAAGCTCTGTGTTTTGGGATATCTCTTGGATGACAGAAAGGTTAGATGTCCAAATGCAAGCTTATCTTAATGAAAAGTGGCCCGTGTATACCATACTACTACATTACGACAGAAATTTCTTCATCATGAAGTTTGTTTCGCGAGTAGATTTTCTCACCGTAATGGATAATGGTCCATATGTAGTCAACGGAGGATTATTAATCCATCTACTATGACCATGAAGATATAAGCTTGGACAACATTAGAATCAACAAACTTAGTATATGGGTATGCATGCATGGGGTGCCAATTACTTCTCTCAATTACTTGGGAGCCAGAGACCTAGCACAGTGTGTGGGAGAAATCGCTCTGGCCAAAGAGGATTGTGTGTCACTGAGAAAAGCAACCTACATCAAAGCTAAGGTCTTAGTGGTACCAGGTAATCCACTACCACCAAGATTTCACTTTACTAAAAGAAATGGAAAGTTGGGGAAAATCCTATGTAAATATAAAAACATGCATAAGTTCTGCAAAAGATGTGGTCGATTAGGCCACCATATGCAACGGTGTTATATGGCTGATCATCCAGAGCTGAAGTTGTTCTTGGACCATATTTCATGGAGAAAGCAGTCAAATACAATTCTCCATTGCTGAGAGGGTGAATATAACTTTTGAACTGCTTGAATTAGTTTATGACAATTGGGATAACAATCCTTGGCTTCAATCATCAATGAGAGTTAGTTGATTGGTATAGATGATCAATAAGGCTTAAGTAATTAATGGCTTGGAATAATGAATAATTATCACTGAGAGGTAGGTAATTTGGTTAATATGAGACTCTTTACTGGTAAGGACGGGGAAGGTAGAGAATACAAGTACCTGATCACACAATACTCATATGCTAGAAGAACTACAATGAATCAAAACAGGAACATATAGATAGGAAGTAGGATGCCCCTACTGCTTTCTCACTTTGTCAAGTAACTTTTCTCACTCTCCCAAGTGACAATCAGTTCAGTTTACTTGTTCTTGTTTGCACATTAATTAGATTTTATTGATTTACTGCCGTAGTTGTGGATCGACCCTACTTACTGCTAGCTATTAGTTTTGAGTAGGTTAATATTTCTTTTGGAGGTGTCAACGTCTGTCTACCAGAATAGCAAACATGCTGAAGAGTTCTGCAGTGGTTGAACCATATTAACTGCCTTCACCCTCATAAGTATACTGTCTTGGAATAGTGATAATGGCTAAATTGTTACATAAAAGCATCACAATTAACTTTGTAATTGATATAAAATTGGGGGTATTTCCTAACATTGGTGCAATTTACTTAACTCGTTTTCATGTTGTTGTTAGGTAAGGGCTGGATTGAATAATTGCTGAAAATTAGAAGCCAAAGGAACAATTTATGGGCTGCTGAGGCAAGGTTGCTGAGCTGGACGAAGAAGAAGGCCCTTAGACAAGAAGCATCTTGTCATTAATGACCTTGCCTCCTCCTAGAGGCATGCTTGTCCCCCCAGCCGCAATCTCAGCCACCACTGCTGATCAATGAGAGCAAGACAGCCACTGCTGGAAGAGAGAAAAGGAACGGCCAAGTTGGATTGCAGGCTCAAGACATTGGGAGGATTAAACAACTCCAAGCATGGGGAGGCTCTCATGATGAAGACACCGGCTGCAAGGCCCTATAAAAGAGGGAACTGCACTCTCAAATGGGAGGGATCTCTCAATCTCTGGTTACCCTTTCAGTAGCAAAAAAAAAAACACCCAGAAAAACTCCAGGTAGAAGGCAAGAAAGAAGAAGAAGTAGCAACAACTCAGTGAGGAAGCCAAGTTGAAGAGTAGCAACCCAGTTTCTTCTTCAGTTCCACGAGTGAACCCTTTCACTCCCAGGAGTGACTCAGAAACTGCACAAGCTTTCTTCTCATCTCTTGACTGTTAGCTTGAACTTTGTTTACCATGCATATTTCTATGATGTCTTTCGATGTAGTAGATGTAGCATTAATCTGTATGAGTAGCTAAACAGTTCCCAGGGGTTATTCTCCTCAACTGATGTTGTAGTTGTCAAAGCACTTGTTTTGTTCCTTGTTTTATGGTTGAAAGTTTTTCTACATTCATTTACTTGATCACTAAATTGAATGCATGCTAGAACTAAGGGAGATCTGGAAGGATAAACTTGGTTTGGATTGTTTCAACTTTAACTTATGACATAGAGATAACAGTCTATGGTTTTAACTAAGATAGGAATATACTTAGTTAACATAAGCATTCTTGAAGGCCTAAGAACTTAATGACTTTGTAGCTGAATCAATCATTGGAAAATAGGTTGTTAAGGTTGCAAAGATGACTCTAGGAAAAATGGGAACTGACTTAGAGTTATAAGTGAGCTGAATGAACAAGAACTCAACCATTACAGTGCTAATAAAACAACTACAACAGTAGGAAGAGGAGAAGAACACCCCTGGCCTTCATTCCCCTGAGTGACTGTTTCCATTCTCCTGAGTGACACCTTGTCTGACTGGTAGTCTTTCTTTACAACAAATTTGGTAATTAGCTGTCCTCGTGGGATCGACCTAGCTTCCATTATCTACAAAACTCATAATCCAAGCTAGTAATATTTTTTTTTGGTGAACTCGGCACGCACCAAATAGTAGAGGCATTAATGGTGACTCTATAAAACATAGTCATAGTAGATTGTATAAGCATTATAAACCTTCTATTTTATTTTTAATGGAGACTAGGGAAAACATTAGTACTATGGAATCATAGCAACAGACCACCCCTTTTAAGAACTCTTTTGTAATTGATCCAATAGGATTTAGTGGTGGTTTGGCCTTATCATGGCTAGATGGAGTAAAGCTTACCATAATGCACCATACTCTAAATGTAGTAGTAGCTAGGGTCTGTGAACCCCCTGGAACTGAATGGTTAGGTGTTTTTCTGTATGGACTAACTTCTCGCCAAGGAAGAGCAGAAATTTGGTCACAACTTAACACCAACCTCAGCAACTTCCACTATTTAATGATAGTTCTAGGTGTTTTAATCAAGTTGTCAGTCAAGAAGACAAGACTGGTGGAAGACCGGTTACTAATCATGATACAAGGCCTATTCAACAATTCTTAAACCAGAATGATCCGAAAAAAACTCAACGGTATAGGTTGCTGGTGTACCTGGACTAACAAAAGGCTAAATCAAGATTCAATTTTGAAAGGCTTGACAGACCTTTTGTCAAGAGACAATGGCTAACTTGTTTCTCCTAGGTAGTCATTTGGAATCTGCCTATCATGATATAAGATCATGCTCCAATTTTGGTGCACATCAAAGGTAAGAAACAAAATACAAGAAAAAGACAGGTTTGAGCAATTTTGGTTCAAATACTCACAAGAAATTGTCCACCCTACAGATAACCAATCAGCAGAAAAAGATTTTCTACCAATTGAAGACCAGTCTTATCAGTCTCCACGATTGGAGCAGTGATCACTTTGGTAACCTTGACAAATTGGTAGCTAAACTTACAGCACAACTGTCACCCCTACAAATACAATGGGAATCCAACTCTCAAAGTCATCATCTTGGCTCTTGGCTTGAAGCCAAGAGACAGGAATTGGAAGAGGCCTTACAATGTCAGCATGACTATTGGCAAC
This sequence comes from Oldenlandia corymbosa var. corymbosa, assembly GCA_949775105.1. NCBI lineage: Eukaryota > Viridiplantae > Streptophyta > Magnoliopsida > Gentianales > Rubiaceae > Oldenlandia > Oldenlandia corymbosa. The sequence goes on from OX459123.1 coordinate 9,453,547, forward strand.
AAAGGTCTAAACTAATATGGCCTTTGCAGGGTGATTGAAATAAAAAAATTCTTCCACGCATGGGCAACACGAACGAGAGGAAACAAATAGATCAATGAGTTGTGTAATACATAAGGCCATTGGATCCAAGAAGCAGCTCAAATTGTAACATTACTACAAACTCACTTTGAAGGAATTTACAGTATGGATCCTACAACTTCACAACATTTCTCTCGTTTTCCTTTTATGGATCAACTCAAGCAAAATGTTCTAGAGACTCTCACACCTAGGCAAGTTGATTTGCTAGCTCAACCTTTCACTCCTTCGAAGTATGGGATGCTACAAAACAAATGTCCTCATGGAAAACTCCAGGGCCTGATGGTATGTCTACTGGGTTCTGCAAAATATAGAGGCATATAGTTGGTCAGGATGTTGAAATTACCATTTTGGATGCAATTAACTAACAATGCTTTGCAATGGAATGGAATCAAACCAGTACAGAGCTCATTCTAAAGGTTCCTAATCCATCTTCTCCCATAGATTTTCATCTTATAAGTTTTTGTAATGTTAAGTACAAATCATTACAAAAATGATCACCAACAGGATGAAATCAATTTTATCAGACCTAATTGACGAACATCAAAATGGATTTGTCCCGAGAAGAACATTAGTGAGAATATCCTCCTTGCACATGAAGTTATAGAATGCATCAAGAGAAAGGATGGTGACTTCAGGCTAGCTTCCGTAAAATTGGATATGAGCAAAACATATGATCGTGTCTCCTGGACTTTCCTTGAAGCAGTGGTCACAATAGCTGGTTTTCCAACTAACATGATCAAGCTAATTATGTTTTGTGTCTCCACAGTCCCATACTCTACTCAATTAAATGGAGAAGGACTCTCTTATTTCACCCCAAAGCGAGGGTTGAGACATGGCTGCCCCCTTTCCCCTTATTATTTTTATCTTATGCCAACATGTCTTATCTTCAGCAATCAGGATAGAGATTCACACATTTCTGGGACTTGAGATTAAATTAGCAGGTTTGTACCAAGAATTAGTCATTTAATGTATGCTGATGACAACCTCTTCTTTATTGAATGCAAAAAAACTTCAATTCAGGCACTTTCAGGTCTGATTGAGACATATGCTGTCTTTTCTGGACAAAAAATCAACTATCAAAAGTCTTCAATATTGATGAGTGACAGTACTTCTCTTGCTATGAAGAACCTCATTTATACCACCACCAGCATACCTGAAGGTTTGTTTTCAAAGCAAATATTTGGGTCTCTCTTTGGACTTCAAGGAAAACAAAAAAGTCATTTTCCAGGACTTCACAACCAGACTGAACAAGTTTGCAGACTTGAAGACAAAACTCCTCACCTTTGCTGGAAGAGTCACAATAACTAAATCCACATGATACTATGCTAGTTTATCCTATTGGGGTTTTTAAACTCCCGGCTTCTACTCTATGTAAAGCCGATAGCATCATTGGTAACTTCATTTGGCAAGGAGACAGGCAGGCTAAAGGGATTCATTGGCGGTCCTGGAAACAAAAGCAAATCAATGTTTCGTGGAGGGCGAGTGATCTCATTAGACCAAATGAACAATGGAAGATTTCCTTCCTCAGAACCAACTTTCTTGATTATATAATTCCATATATCACTGGAATTTTAATTGATCCTCGTGACCTGCATAGAATGATAGGCAAATTTGGTCGAATACCTCACATGGCAATTACAATCAAGGTAGCATACGACTCTGAACATAGAAATTGCAAATTTGAATCAATCTCACCCCCAGCAACAATAAGAAACAATGGTGTGGAAAAAGTTATGGAACTCCAGAGTAACAACCAAAACACAAATACGTCTTCTAGAGGGCTGCTCTTAATGCTCTGTCAACCAAAGAAGGTTTACGGAGGTGTGGTGTACAAGTAGATTCAGACCTAGATTTATTCCTCATATCTTTTAGAGAATTTGGCTAGAACGAAATGATAAAGTATGGCTTTTTCATAGTATGAATCCAGTCATGTCTTGGAGGCTTATTTAGCAAGAATTGAGGCAACACGAATTGGCAGCAAAATTAACAAAACCTCTTCAAGGTCGAGATTCTTATCACTCACTGCAAACGAGATCTACAGCCAATCATGCAACGATTGAGTTTGAAGGATCCTTCCATCCCATTTACCAGAAATGCAGCTTGAGTTTGGAGAATAACCTCTCCATCGGGATTATTAATGCATATTAAATCAGTCACAATCTCATCATTATCGCCCAGTCAAACGGAGGCAACAACTTGTCTCATGACCCTTTGGCATTTGATTTAAGGAATGTGATCATTCATACAAACTGTGAGACGTTAACAACAGATCACCACATGTCCTCTTTCGATACAGAGGCTGAGGAAGTTGTATTTCGGATACAACAATTAGTTTCTAAATTCCAATCGTGTATCCTAGTGAAAGTTAGTAAGCATGATATCCGGAAATTGCATAATTTAATCTATACAAAAATACTCCCTCCGTCCCACAAAAATAGTCCAGTTTAATAAAAAAGTTTGTTCCAAAAAAAATAATCCAGTTTCATAAAAGTCAAAATTAATTAAATTGAAATGACTTAAATATCCAAAAGAATAGTAGTAAGGAAAACAAAATCCACTTCTTTTTATTTTCATTATTTTTAGTTTTCTCTTATTTTTTCAAATGATTATATTTTTTAATACATGAATAATTAAAAAAAATGTGTTATATATCAAGTTAATCTACGTAACGAGATTTTCTATCAAGATTCATTGTCAATATTTTTTGAGATAAAAATTTTGATCAAATTTATGTTGTAAAATAAATGTATATGTAGTTAACTTTTATAGAAATAACTAGAAGGGACATTAGTGAAAGTTAGGGGTATGAAATGAGTTGTACATTTAGCGTATTAACCAAATTAAAAAAGTTATAAAATTTTAAATTAGACTATTTTTCTGTGACGGAGGGAGTAAATTACCTGTTTTTTTTTAAATAAAATCATGGACCTTTCTCGATAGTGAGTCCGCATAGGATTATTACTAGGTGTTAGACCCGTCTGATGGACGGGAAATGCATACACATTTAGACATTTTTATATAAATTTTCAAATATTTTTATAAAATATGTAATGATTTCAGTTTTAAACATGATTACCTCTGGGTTTACAGGAATTTATTTTTTTTAAATGACATTTTAAATTCACTGGTGACAAGATTTATGCATATCTCTCTAAAATTTGGTAGGATTTAGTACTTTCTCCAATCAATCTCTGTGTTAGGATTTGGTTCATGAAAATAAGGGTTCGGTTTTTATTATTTTATTTTTTAAAAAATTATTTTAGTTGCTTTTTTTTTGGTTTTGTTATTTTATTTTGTGCATTTTTAAGTCTAAGAAATTAAGAAAATGCCACATAGGATTAAATCCTATGTAGCATGTACACTATGCCTTTAGTTTTCTCTTTCTGGTTTTTGCGTTGGTATAGTATTAGTTTTTACTTTTTTGGGGTGTACCTGGCGATTTTTGCTTTCGTAAACTTGAGATGATCTCATGATCTCATCAGTTCACCAAAAAAAAAAGAAGTGCAAATTACTTTCTTTTAATTTCGGTGTTCTTATATTGCCCAGAAAGACCTTAAAATTCGAGAGTTAGATGAGTGTGTCCGCGTGAAGTTCCACATGATGGAAGATTTCCACAAGGCACTGAATGACAAGGGACTGACTGTTTCTAGCTCCCCAGAAAAGGGTCGGAGCCTCTTGACCACCAGAGACTTTTCTCCAGGTTAGCCCGCCATTTCTTTGGAGTTTGAAACATATAGAAACAAACAGAAAGACCTCATTTTTTCTGATTTGTTGTTGATGCGTAATTGTTTCAAACAATTCAACCTCGGGATCTGCTGAGTTGTTGTCTTTCTTTTACTAGTATTTGTTTTTGTGGAGTGCGTATAGTTATATCTTTGCATTTGGGCAGGGGAGGTTATTCTAAGCCAAGAGCCATATGTATCAGTACCTAACCGAAATTCAATTGATTCACGCCCCAAATGTGAGTGGTGTTTCTCCTCAAGTAATCTCAAGAAGTGCTCTGCTTGTAAAGTTGTCTGGTACTGTGGAAGAAGTTGCCAGGTGATGTTTTTATTGTTTTTTTGATCGCCAGTTTCTTGTTTATGTTGAAATTGTTGCAGATTCTGGGAAGTATCTCAAGAAGGAAGTTTTAAAGCAAATGTTGCAAGTATTAGTTGGCCATATTCCGGTGCAAAGGGGAAAATTAATTTTTAACTTTGGTTATAGGAGTGGTTGAATTTTGATATTTTCTGATGTGAGTTTTTTTACACGTTCAAAGTATTATCCGGAGGGAGTGTTCTGCAACAAACTGCAATATGGAACAAAATGGAATATGAACTATTTGGATATTTTGCGAATGAGTTGCATTGCCATTAAACGTTTCTCCATTATGCGGAGAACTTTCGGAACTTTTTTACCCAGTTTTTGCTTAGTAAATTTTCAGCTCTTTGCAAGTTTTTGTTGATACTTGTCAGTCTTTGCTGAGTGATTTTTTCATTAAGTAGCTCTGTGTTTCAGACTATGGACTGGAAATTGCATTCCCTTGAGTGCCAAGTACTATGTGAAGTTGACAAAAGCCGACTGACGTCACTTACACCTTCCATACGCTTAATGGTAAAACTCTTTCTTCGGAGAAAACTACAAAAGGAGAAGGTGAGAGAAAACTCGTTATTTTTATTCATTAGTTAGTTCCTATATGAGATAAAATGTAAAGCAGGCTGCACTAGCCTGACTATTGTTTATAGCTTGTGCAATGTGGTTATGTTTTATTTTCAAGATTTTGTTCATGCATAATAGTTGTAGGATTTGCCTGGATCTTCATATTAATGCTTTCAAGATTCTTTTCCATGAATTGCCGAATCGTAATGTGTTATTATTTTTTTATCTGTATCTATAGGGTATACTATCAACTTCCACAGACAACTACAATCTGGTGGAGGCTTTGGTCTCGCGTATCCTTATTTGTGTTGAACAGTTACTTACAATGTTAACTTCTTGGTTTTATATCTGTAGCTGGTTTCTTATATTCTGCTGTTCTGTATTTCGTTAACAAGTATACCAAGATATGTCTGACATCAATGAGGAGCAATTGGTGTCCTATGCGCAGATGGCTAACCTTGTCAATTTGATTCTGCAGTCAGAGCCCGATGTCAATATTAAGGAGATTGCAGTGAATTTTTCTAGGGTACTTTTCTGCTTATTTTGGTTATGAATATTGGGTTTACCTTTGAAATACGGGCTCTTCTTGGAGATTAAAAGTTTGGAATGATATTTTAAATAGTTTATTGTAATTCAAGACTGAAAATAGCTTCTGATTCCTGAGTTAAATGCAGTTATATGTTTTCTGGTTAAATTTCATATATGTTTGCCGCTGGTAGGATTAGAGCTGCTATGCTAAGTGATACAGTGAAAATTATAGCATATGTATCCATACTTGTGCAGGATTTCCTTACTTAAACCACCAACCAATCTGTCTATGAGCCTCAATTACATTATGTTTCATAGTTGTACAGCCTTAAAGAGTTGCACATTTGGTAGGCAAAGTGCAATTGCGTTAAATTTATGTTAATGATTTGCTGAATAAACAGAAAGTGGCCTTGTAAATGTGGGAAAAGCATTTACAAATTAGAGTGGAAGCTCTGTTTTTATGCATACTAGATAAGGATTCAGTCCTGGGAACATATTTGTTGTGTAAGCTCCTGAACAGAATTGATATAGCATTCTTGAATTGGGGGAGAAGTTAAGAGGCCAGTGTTACTTTATCTGCCACTAAAACGTTACACAAATTTAGCAACCGATTGCGGTAAAATTTGCTTGGTACACCGATTACAATGCTAGTTCTTAAAATTTGTTTGGTACACCTATCACAAAGCTTGTTCTTAGTCCCTTCTATCTAATTTCCTTGGGTTGGAAGTTTTTTACATACAAAATAGCCATTCTCGACACCCACTGGCAGGGTACGTATAAATTGGTATCTCCATCTCTTGGATAGGAAACTGTGGAACTTAATTGGTTCTTATGAATGATTTTCGATGATCTAAATACTTGTGGAATGCAGCAAAAGAAATTCCATCATTTTCCTGCAAAATAATTATGTTTTGTCTATTAACTCCCATTCTTTTATCCTTTTGAGTCAAATGCAGCTTGCTTGTAATGCGCACACTATATGTGATGCTGAGCTGAGACCAGTGGGAACAGGATTATATCCTGTTATTTCTCTTATTAATCACAGGTAACTACATCTTGTATTAAATTTCTAACTCACTGTAGCCTTGCATCTTACACCTATTGTATGGTAGCTGTTTGCCAAATTCTGTTTTAGTGTTTGACGGAAGGGTGGCAGTTGTTCGTTCTCTTCAGTATATTCCGAAAGGTTCAGAGGTATAGATGCTTTTACTTTTGATGGTTCATTTTGTTGTAGATTAGCGTTGTTAAGCTGGTTGTGCGTGTGTTGTAATATTTTATTCCCTTAACTTTTGAGAAGACAAATGTAGTGTTTTTCTAAACCCTCTTCTACGTTTTGGGATAAACGCTTGTTGTTGTTATCCCCAACCCTTTCCACAGGTTAGTTTCTTCCTTTACTTGGGTCAAAAAGATTTAGAGCGTGAGTACTGTTGTGGTTTCAACTAGAAAAAGCTACTATGTTGACTTGCCCCAGAAATTCCCTATAGCACGGTTTCAACTTTCGATAGAGGCCACAATATGCTTGGAATATTGAAATGCCTAGGTGTGGATGGCTCCACTGTTTAGTGGTGGGGCGATCAGCATTATGGAAATTGAGGTTATCCAATATGAAGCGCCAAAATGCCATTTAAGCTATGCTGATTATATTCTCCAAAGACCTGTTGAAGCCTTGTAGGATTACTGTTGATAATCTCTGTTCCCAATGTGAGATGCTAATCGTAATTTTTTTATCGCAACAACAATAGGGGAAAAAAAAAAAAGCTGAACTTCTGATATATTGTTTTAGGTCCATTTCTCTAAACGTTCGCATTCCAAAAGTTTCATTCTTTCTATGCTTCTCCATAGCATCTATCACATTACACATGACGTCGCAAATATTCTGATGCGCTTGTTTGCAGAAAAATATAATTGAATTGATAAAAAGTGCTAGCAAAACCCCATGCCACTCCTTAGACTTGATGTGTCAATGGCACCAATCTTTACTTCTTCTGAACAATTAATAAAATTTATTGTCTATTTCGTTTTGGTATTTTTTGGTATGATCATCAAATGGTTGAAAGTCATTATTGGAAACCGATGAAGGTGGAAGTAACACAACCCATAAAATGCATACAAAAATTGACTTTGTTGCCTTTAAACCTTCCAAAAACATTTCTTACTGTTTGAAAATAGACAGGAAGGTTGAAACTAGTAAGTTCTGTTGAAAGAAAAGAAAAGAAGAATAGGGTTTTGCATATATAGTTCTAACAACCTTAGAACTGACTATCGCAACTGTAGAACATGTATATGGCATTTGTCTTCTTGTTACGTTGCTCTCTCAAACATGTACGAGGGAAAGGGTTAGCATATTCCTTTACACTCAAACAAATGACCCTAAATTCTATTTTCTGTTACATTGTCTTCTTGTTACGTTGGTACCCCTACTCACAAAAATACCATTTCTTGAATTTTAACTTCGACTTTACATTGGTTCCCTTTGTTTTGCTCTTGTTCCATCCACCTTTCTATTCTCTTTGTTAGCTCACAACCCTCTTTCACTTTTGTCTTATTTTAGTTTATGTATGGAGCTTATTCCAACACCTCTTATGTTCATCAACTCCCTCTTTGTACACCTACTCATCCCTTCTATTCCTTCCCACTAACGAGTTTGCATGTCCATGATTATCGAGATATGTTTTATTCATAAGCATTTGTATGGTGGTTGATATGCCATCATTAAGAAACTGATTGATGCATATGCAGATGAAACATGTGTTGAAGTGGTGCTGTGATGTTGGTTATGTGTATTGGTGATACAGTCATCTATAGCAATTTTTAGTGTAAGGTATTTAAGCTACTTTGGTGTTTCCCAGAATTTATCTGAAACTCAATTTTCTAACTTTCAGTCTTGTTTTCAATCATGGTCAGGGAATGGTCACCTTTTCTTGCAATTAGCTATAACCGAAAACTCATTGCTATGTATACAGACCTTTCCTGATTGGATTGGGTCGTTTAGTGTGTAAAAATGTACATTTTTGCGAGGAATTTACACAGACTGCAGCAATAATGTATCCTGTGACAAGTTGTCTTCCAAAATTTTTTGTGATGCAATACCTTGGGGTGATGGCTAAAGGTCTTAGGTGTGATGTCAAACCGTTTCTAGGGTTTTTTTAGAAAAGGTTATCTTGTTGCTGCCTTTTTCTTCTTCTTCTTTTTTTTTTCTAACCCTATTCCTCCAGTTTAATGTCAGTTTTCTTCTTCTGAAGTCTTCAAAAATTGTTTGAGGTCTTAGTCATTTGATCGACACTTGTTCAGTGCTGCTGCAGCAGAGAACTTACTGCTTTGTAATATAATAAATTTTGAGAAAATTTGAAATAATATGTAATTATTTTTCTTTTACCTGTCATATTTGAATGCAACATATTTGAATAACATACTTCAATGGCTTTGAAGGTACTAATAAGCTACATAGAAACGGCGGCAAGTACTATGACTCGTCAGAAATCTCTCAAGGAACAGTATTTCTTCACTTGTACTTGTACCCGGTGCAAAGAAGTGGTATGGTTGCCGTTTTTTTTAGTTGATCCCTTTCCCATGTGATAGGCAAGTTGTCATTGTTTGAGTCAACTCATTGTTACTACAGGGGCAACACAGTGATATTAGAGAAAGTGCAATCCTGGAAGGTTACAGATGTAAGGATGACAACTGCATTGGTTTTCTGCTTCGTGACTCCGGTAGATTCTTTTTCTCTGCCATGTTTGCCTCTGGTAGTTAAGCCATTTATTCTGACAGTTGTATCTGTTGTTGTTGTGTAACATGAAGAAAATAAGGGATTCATATGCCAACAGTGTGGACTGCTAAGAGACAAGGAAGAAGTAAAAAGCATTGCTGCTGAAATCAAATTATTGACAGAAAAAGTTTCCACTTTGTCTTCGGAAGGTATCCTTGGAAGTTTGTGAATTTCCACTTTATTGCCCTTATGGACAAAGAACTGCCAGATATGGGGTTTGCAGAAGTTCTACCCCCATGATATGGATTTTCAGTAGATTTTTGATAAATTAGCTCCTTGACCATATCTAGGGAAGAAAGATACTCGTTCCATTTACACAGCAATTGAGAAACTGCAAGTGAAGCTCTGCCATCCTTTCTCAGTTAATCTTATGAGGACTAGGGAGACTCTTCTAAAGGTATTTCGCTAGGCATTACGTGTCTTGAATGTTTATTGCTGAAATTCAGTCAATGCTGAATGAACACCAATTTGGTACCATTGTCTTCTGGAAGACGCATGAAGGGCACTTTTACCGCCACGGGAATCAACACGTGCTAATCCCACTTGTCTTTCTAAATTGCAAATGCTTTTGCAGACATACATGGAGGTGCAAGATTGGGAACAAGCATTGGCATACTGCAGAATAATTATCCCGATTTATGAGAGTAAGTTGCACAAGGAAGTTGAGGTGAACAAGAATTCACTTGTATTCTGTATTGTCTTTGAGCATCTATGATGAAGCCTGACTCTTCTGGAATCTAATTTGTTTTCCAATTGATGTAGTTGCATGAGCATTAGGGCTTTTTTGTTTCTGCTAAAACATGCTGAAATTCATGTTAGGACTTAAGAATGCAGAAAACAATAATTTGAAGAACAAAGCTGAAACTTTTTGATAGTATTTGGTAATAACGAAAGGTTTAGGAGTCTAGGATCCTTTGGCATAACATCTTGGGCCCTTCATTTCTGGCCCAAACAACCCCTGAAGAAGACGTGTTTGGACCCTTCATTTCTGGCATACCATCTTGCATGTTTGGACCCTTCATAGGTATTTCTGTTGAACTTAAATAGCCAAAAGCGCAACTGGGATTGGAATGTATCTTTCTTTTCCGTAACTATACTCTGCTTCCAGAAGTTAATTGATACATGATCCTATATAGACAAGTTGTAAAATGCATGTTGAAACAGTTCTCCTAAGGATTTCCTTAATTGATCTATGATTTTCTGAAAAGGATCAACTCCTTGTGTTATTCTATGCTTGTAAGTAAGTCTAGTGGACTTGTGTAGTTGTGTTCCTTAGTATATTAAAAGAAATACTTCTTTTATTTCTGGATTTTACTTTGTTTGTTGTTTCCGCTATCAAGAATGAGGACAATGAAGATTTAAGTTCTCCTTTGATGGTTGGCTGTTTGAATTTGAATTAAGGGTGCTGATTTTGACTTCATATATCATGTTTGTATAAGTATGTGCTTGGAGTTGATAATCATCAAATTTGGCATCAGCTGCTTCAAATACAAGATGTAGAATGAGGTTTCTGTATTTCCATGCAAAAGTGAACCTTCACTTTAGGCCGACAAGTTTCCATCACTTGACATACGATTTCCTTTCTTAAAGTCTCTTCATCTCTGTCTGGAATTTTTATCATATTTATTTTAATTGTCTAAATTGTTTTGTCTTTTATGCTAGTTAATGTTGGCATTGGCTGGTGCTTTCTCATTTAGTGTGTCAATTTTTTGTCAACAGGAGTTTACCCAAGCCTTCATCCATTAATTGGATTGCAGTATTATACATGTGGAAAGCTGGAATGGTTAGAATTTTTCTTCTCTTTCCCAGTTATTGTAGTCTTATATGGTTTAGAATGTAAAGGTTGGTCTTGATACATTGCTATTTCTCCTTCTGCATACCAATTTCAGTAACTTTCTTATGGGAAAGGTTAGACTTGGACAGGAAGTTTTCTTAGAAAAGCATTGCCTTTAACAATCTGAAACATTTTGAGCTGTTTACTGGGTATTCGGTAGATGATATTCTTTTAACCAAAGGAAAAAAGAAAAAAAAAATTCTTTCTAAGGGTTGTTCATCAACCCAAGAGGGGTAGATTGGGTTCGATAAGGTCTCTTCCAACTAAGAGTAAAACTCAAATGTTTCTGAAAATCTCTTTCAAACCGACAAATTGAATGCAATATGGCCGAGGTTTATCTGAATCTAGTCTACAACAAATGACACAATGCAATGCCTAAAGTAAATGTATAGGATACTGTGATTGTAGGGGTTTGCATCTGTCTTCCTTAGTAGTGGTAATTCATTGCATTAGGTTTTCCAAGTTTCGTATTTCCTAACTCCACTAATCAGTAATCATCCAAAAGTTCTTTCAAAGAACTTAGAAAAGACTTATAACAAAATGAGATACTTAGCTTCTTAACTCTCAAGAGTCGAATAAATCTTACCTTTCTAAAACTAGAAGGTGATTTTCATTTGACTAAGGTTTATCAAGCTCCTAAGAACTTTAATCTCAAAAATAGTACACCGGTCCCCCTTATAAGCTTCTCACCAGTGACCCTCAATCTTTACTCAAGTATAATTGGAAGTATGTATTGGAACTTGGAAGTATGGTGCCTTTTATGGTGAGCAACTCGCATATTGATTTGGTGCCTTTTGAGAACAATACAATCTGTGTGTGTGTGTGTGTGTTTTTTTTTTTTTGGCTTGCATTTGGCCTTATCACATGATACACTTTGTGTCTCATTCAGACATTTTAGATACAGAATTAGACTCCAGGATATCAGTTTGATGCTTCATGTCAAACTGATTCAGTATATATTAGCAACACACCTAATTGCTTATGAAAAGTGGGGAGCAGACTCGAGATTAGTGATAACATGCTTTCAAATTTCATTATGATAATTGATATTCATGTTGTTTTGACAAGTCCAGTTACAATAATAATAATTCCTTTTTCTTGAAGTTTAAATTTAGAGTGGCCTGGTGTTCTGTTCTCTTTACAGGTTTCTTGGGGAGACTTTGGAAGCCATCCAGTCTTTTACCAAGGCTTTGGGTATATTAAGCATCACTCATGGAACGGCGACAAGTTTTGTGAAGGAACTCGTGCTGAAGTTGGAGGAAGCGCATGCTGAAGCATCTCATAAGAATCTTGCACCCGTCCGTGCCACTTGATGTTCTCACCGTTCACAAATGTAAAGCTGCGGAACCATTGTGGGGAATTTAGGATTCTGTTTGTTTAATCATATGAATACATTCCGTCTTAGTGACATGTGATAAATTTATTTTTATTTTTAGTGATATGCGATAAAGTTAATAGCTAGACATATGATCGAAAGTTGGAAACAATTACAAACCCTCTGCATGAGAAGAGAACCTAATCTAAGCCTGTTACCTTTTGTACTTCTAAATTTCTGTCAGATAAATCCACAGAATTTAGCAAATGTCGTTAGCTGTTACTGCGAAGAAGAAAGCATATTATGTCGTTACAGTATCAGGAATATTGGACTACTGTCCGAAAACTAGTAAACTCCGGACCTTTTCCAAGCTGCTTCTCCAAACAGTTAGTATTTCCTGTGATCCACCGACATACGTATCCATTATTACAGTACAACATAGTGGAGAGAAATCATCGAGTTGTGATTCACTATAATAACAAGGACAAGCTATAGTCATGTGGATTTTGCCATAAAAAATCAGAGCAAACTATATTTTAGTGCTTTACATGGTGTGTTATAAAGAATATCACAATTCGCAAGTTTCAGTAACCATATTTACAATATCTAACACAAGTTAGATTGTAAAGAATGTTGAAGATGTATTGGAAAGCTATCTTATCCCTAATCTTATCCCTAAATTCGTATATAATGAATAGTCCAAAAAGACAGAGCTCAAAGGTATAGCTTTAGTGAAAACTCCCATCAAAAAACTGAGTGTGCATCTCCATTCAGGTTTTGGCAGCCCTTTTGGAGCCACATATACATTCTGGGTAGGGATTTTGGTAGAAGGGTTCTTCAAATCTGAAACGCGCTCGACCTTTGACACCTGAAGGGGCGCCTTCCCTTCTCCTTGGTCCACCCTGCCTGAGAGTGAAACTAAACTTGCATTACATACAAATGTAAATTATCTACAGCATTCTATGGCCCATTTTCAGAAAGAAGTATTCTTTGTCCCTAGTATTTCACACAGGTTTCTCTGGAAAGGGGGATAACTAATGAGAATGGGAATTGTCGACTTAAGGAAAGAGCTTGGACGGAAAGGGTGGAGAAAATTAAGTAAAGCAAAACTTCAGGTTCTTTGAAGTGGCAAATAGACAATCCCCCATATCCTTATCCCATATATTATATTATCCAAATACAACTAGATAAACTCCAGTAGAATCAGTAAAATTCTCATTAAGTACGAGAACACTGTCTATAGTATTTTTCCAGAAGAAAAGAATAGCTTATGTCAACGATAGGCGCTGTGAATCCTCAAGTTACGCAAGTTTCAAACGGTAAAGTATGTCAAACATTCTTTCCATATCCATGTTTTACCGTATATATTGAGGAAGAAGTCACCAGCATACCTGTTCTTGTGCATTTCCAGTACAAGTCGAGACAATGATAATCCTTCCTCAAGCACTCCAGAGTCCAGCATATCAAATAGTGCAACAAGCCTTTTCCTACACGATCGATGCCACTAAATTTTAGTAACTAAAGGGAAAGATACAAAAATCATTTTTGAAAAACTTGAAGAAAGATCATGAGAAACTGTGGGGAAAAAAAGAGGAGCTCACAGAATTCAGATATGATGCTTAGATCCTACAATAATCAACTCTAGGCATTAAAACGTAAGAGAATAAGAACAGAAAAGAATACAGAAAAGCTGCTAGTAGGCTGATACACGGATCATCCATATTCCATACATACATATTGCAATATTCACCTCTGCTATTGATTCCTAGCATGCTTTTTCCTCCTATGGTTTCCTGAGCAACCTCATAACTCAAATTAATTCAGCTAACAACAGGAAAAGAAACTTCAATGTTAACCCAAAACACAAGGACCCAAAAACTCAATCTTAACCAGCTGTTATGCGAAAAATAGAGAAGTACCCAGATCCCCATTGAGCAGAAAAAAAGTTGCGTTGTTGAGTGCATTCAAGAATAAGAGCTAATCTTCTTTTAATTAAACTGGACATTTATCAAGACCCACTGGGTAATGCCCAGTTTGTAGACAAAACTAAGGTTCAAAGATTCGGTAAAAATTCATAAACTAGAACATGGAAAACAAAGAGGTGTTTCCGACAGAATATAATTCACTAAACAGGCAATTGCTTACACATTATTATTCAATTAAATTTTACTAATCAGCAAGTTGAGATTCAGGAAAAAATAGCATCTTAGCAGTTTACAGCGGATGAGTTAAGAGTATGAGACATTTAATAAACAAATATTTTTGCCGAAGTCTTCCATAGACATTTAAGGTACTTCTCCATCTCTTTTCCAACCAACAGGAAAGATCGTACAAAATGTCCAGAGCTGAGGCAAGTTGCCATGAAAGAGATACGGATAAGAGTTGAACTCATGCACTACTAATTGATTCTACCATTCCACCAAATTAATTCATTTAGTAAGGTACCCAGGATTAGTCTGCTCTAATGTTTAATGACAAAAATGGTCATCTAAGAATTTAAGCCAATTACTTTAGTGATGTGTGTACTAACCGGTCTGGAGTAATAGTCTTCCGATGCCCTAAAAATCTGCGGTGCCCTTCAACAGCTCTTGCCATGTTACCTGAATGTGATGGAACAAAGACATCGCTTTCTATAGAGATGATATAATCAAGTGCAGCAGATTGAGATGCGTGATTGGAAAAAGATTTTAGCTCCTGTTTGCTTGCAAGTGTTTCCTGCCGTTAGAGAGAAACTATTTGGTTACAGGAGCTAGCACGAAATAATACATTATCAACATCTGTTCAGTGAGCTAACCAACCTTAAAAACAACATTTGGATAGCGAGAAGTAAGCTCCGAAAGGTGAGTATTACCACCATAAATCTCCCCAGCAGCAATATAAATCAATGTCCACGGAGGGTAACCAAGAGCGTGAAGGAAAATTCCAACCTCCTTGGGAGTCAGCGGGCATAAACCATTTATTCGTTGTTCTGTTGAATTAATATTCTTAACCTTCCAATGGTTTGTATTCTCCCTACACAATTAGGAGAAAAAAGATCAAGACATTGGTCATTGAAAGGGCAGCAGTCAGAAATTTATAACTGTTGAAGAATACCGCTACAGAATCCCCAGATTACAAAGGCGCCTTCCTTGGGTCAAATTACCAAGTAAGTTATAATCAAGTAAGTTATTATAAAATTTTAATACGAATCATTTAAGTCTCTAACTTTTCCAATTTGCTGGCATGTGTCTGTATATTTAATAGAAAGTTTTAAGCTAGACACAGTTGCATGACACATGAAGCCTACCAACCACAATACTGAGAGAATTGTTTTTCCATTCATGAACCCAGCATTTGTAACACATGGCACAACTAAGGACCTGGTGAAACAATAAATGTGAGAAGTAGAGGCTCTATTGGGGCATAAGCATTCACCTCAATATTCGAAGTTCTTTAGATTCTTCCTGTGTTAGGCCATGTGTGCAGCCAGTAAAAGAGAGCATGTCCTTCTCATATCTCAAATGAAGAGCAATGTATCTTTCTGCACGAGATCTCAACCTTTCCACTAGCTTCTGCGGTGTCATCGTCATGTATTCTCAGACCCTAATTTAACATGAAGGATTGTGTCGGAGACACCAAATGAACACAAAAGACCTATGGGCACATCTGGTTCATTACAGTCATAATGTATTACATCAAACAAGCAACTTCATTCATGTGAACAGACATCAAAAACAGCTGATGTCTCGCATTTTAAAGCAATGTCACTCTGTTATAAAAAGTTTCATGAAAATACTGGATTGCCCAGCAAGCCATTTTCATTTTAATATTTCTTATAATCAGCATATGAAGAAAAACAAACATAAAAACATTAGAAAAGTGTATATAAAAAGACGCTGGATTATTAACCCAAGAATCTGAATAGGCTAATTAATTGTAATAGACAGAGAGAGAGAGAGAGAGAGAGAGAGAGAGAATTCTAACCTTTCCAAGGTTTTCAATAGCAGGAGAGAAGCGGAGAGCATTATACAGAGCTCGGCACCTCAATCGCTGGATATCAAGAGGAAGATCATTGTTGGCCAGCCGTGAATCAGATTTCGCAACATGAATTACCTATGTAAACCATATAGCAAACACAGTTCAGACATATCACATGTTAGACATCCGTTAGAGACTTTCTTTATCAAAAAAGTAACAGGGAAGAAAACACAGAATAAAAAAGGAAGTGTGTAAGGAAGATTATAACACAGTTGACTATCCTTTAACTAAAGGCTTGAACATTCTTCATCAATCATATGAAAGTTTCAATCTCAAATTAACTAAAATAAACTATTTAATTTCACATAATCAGCCAAAGCTACGAAAATGGCAATGTACACTTTAACGTATAGCTAGAAACTAGGGTACATAGAGTGAAATTTGTTTTGTGTCATTTCATTGCGAGATTTCATAGTCCTATTGCTACTAGTCTCCTCTCTGCAACCATCCAGCCTTAGAGATCTTTGGCCCTATCAAGATGAATCATCTGTCATTGTGAAATCTCAAAAGATATTGGCTATAACAAAAGTCACCTTCAGATACTATATGTATGTATTACCAGGCATCAAATAGTGTCACACACAATTTACAATCAATTCCGTAGGAATTGAGTTCAGTTCCAGCAGTTTTAGTTTGAAATTCAGATTCAAACTTTTCTCACTTTAGGCCCTTCAGAAAACAGTCTGGTGGCCTATCCAAGTTTTCTCACGAGGAAAAGAGATTTCCAATAGAAGATAAACTGCATCATTAGAATCCAGCCAACAAATTGAACCCACAAATTTGGCAACCAGAAACACAGAGGAACGAAAAAATTATCCACCTTTTCTGACAACATTGCCAAGTACACTTATATACTTTCTTTTTCCATTAATGATTCTCCACTTGGAATATTGGATCAGTCTTCACTATTTATCGTCTCACCTCCATCAACTCTTGATAGGAAACGTAGCATTCAGTAGAATAATCCAAAATGGAATGAAAGCATGATTATAGAATTGGTTTTGGTAGTGACTGAGGCTATTAAAGAAGTTGTTTTCCAAAAGGATTTTCCATGCCTTCTCAGCAAAGCTCTTCAGCACATAACCCGTTAAGAACCCAGAAGCACAAGTCCTGGAGTTCTTTCTCCAATTTTAGAATCAATTAACAAACAAAATCTGACGCAGGACAAAACGTGGTGGTTAAGAAAATCAGAACTTAGGCTGATTAAAGAGTATTATGAAGCGGAAAATCAATAGAAAACTGTAGGGAATAAGGGTAGAAATCGCAGGAACACAGAGATAAGCAGTAGGAAAAGAGAAGAAAACCTAAGAATCACTCTTAGGGCCCGTTGGCGTCACACCGCAGGAATGCTAGGCATCACACCAAGGGTTTAGTTGAGTCACACAACTGATGTTGAAAGCAAAAGCTCGCAGGAATTTTTATTAATCTGATAACTGTATAAAACCCTCAAACGAGGTACTCCCTCCATTCCAAAATAAGTGTCATCCTACACTTTGCACATAGTTTAAGAAACTCTTAAATAGGGTTATAAAATTACTTGAATAACCTCAACCAACCCCATTAAAAAACTGTCCACCAATAGTATTAATTCTTTTGAGGGTAATTTTGGACAAAAAATGCATTGAAATTTGAGAACGACACTTATTTTGAAATTTTTCCATTTTGCTAAAACAACACTTATTTTGGAACGGAGGGAGTAGATATATATAGGCCTAAAACTTAACCTAAACCAAGGACAACTAGGATTCTCACCTAATTTCCTTTTTATTCCAAGAAAATCCTGCAGCATAACTAATATACTAAAATACCCTTTCCTAAATATTAATACTGAGATAAACTAATTAAATTACTGCTTAATAAAGGATTAACTAAACCAAATTCCTAACACTTTGGCTCCTTCATTGGATCATGATAATCCTGGGCATAAGTATGGAAGAACCTACTGATAGGGTTCTTCTACCATTCCTTGTCCACTTTGGCTCCTTCCTTGGATCATGATAATCCTGGGCATAAATATGGAAGAACCTACTGATAGGGTTCTTCTACCATTCCTTGTCCCCTTCAAAATCATACTGTGAATCTTACATCTAAAACCTTTTAATTTGAACCCAAACAAATAGTAAACCTTTATGAAGCCTTTCAGGCATGTGTAAGCATGAACTCTCATCACCAGAAGATCCTCATTGGATAGAAATGGGCATTTGTTAATGAAATGCTTGAAATACTAGTTGTATAACTCCTATTTACCATATTTAAACAATAGTGTTTCTGTTGTCTTTTTAGTGGTAATGAGAGCATCGTTTTGGAACAAAAGGGACAATGATACATTGGGAGAAAAGAATTCATCATAACATTGAAACTAAACACACCTGATAATCCTTCCATAGCTGTGTCATCTCTTCATAGTAGCTCATGCTAGCCCATGAAGAGAAGTGCTTCCTAGCTCGAGGAACAGATTCTAGTTCTTTAGGAAGCTCCTTCACTATCCTCACGTCAGTTTGTAAGTTCATGATAAAATGTGTCTCATCAAATATGTCAGCAAATGTACTGCATAAAGAGGATCATCACCAGATTAAAACTTCAAGCATGTCTACTATAAAACTCGAATAGCTATAGTAAGTAAATGACAAAGCAGATATACCAAAATGAAGAAGGGTGGCACAAAGATAAAGGGAACCAAAACAAGAGAAATATAAGAAAGCTACAAATGAAGGTTCAAACAAAACAGCAAGGTACATAAGATAACCTTGTATCTTGCCAGAATGACTTTTTATCCAGTTGAGGGATTACCAAAGTTGCATTCATCAAGCGTGCCACAACCACCATGTCTGCTATCTAAGAGCAAATGAAAAGATCAATTTGGAGGACTTGACAAATACAAAGAAAAAAAAAATCATATTCCAAAAACTGAATTTGTAGTAGATTATACGTAACTTTCCAGCTTTACAGAATGGTAGAGAACGGAAATAAACCAGTGGTTAGGATATAGGGCTCTCTCAGAATAGACCCGGGACCCATTCTCACGTGGGAAGAAGGTTTTCCAACATTTATAAATGTAAGGCCCAAAAGAGTATCAGAAATTAAACACCCTTCAGAACAACAGCTACGATCATATTTGTCTTTCTTTTTCTTCTTTTTTTTCTCTCGAAAACAGTTGTTCTATGTTCTCTTTGTTTTGTTGAAGGGAATGGATTTTTAAATGGTATGTGTTTTGGGATGTCACCAGTTGACCAAGACAAGGTAGATATTTTTTAAAAGGATACCAATTCTTGGAAGAAATTGTCAAGGCCAAATCACATGCACCTCATACAAGTTCGATTCTTGTGCAATTAAAAATAATGATAAATACAACTTACACCAGTGCGCATTTGATTTAATCCACCATTACTTCTTACAGTCATGTAGCGATTCCCTCTTTGCGCATCTGAAAATTGAAAAATGAGAGGAAAAAAGTAGAGTTTCAAAGAAGAACTAAATGGTAACAAATCTCACTTCTGAAGCATCCATAAATCAGAAAAGTCACAAGGAATATATAAAGCAATACCTTTGTACTGAGGGGTGCGGTTAACACACGAGTGTAGACCATGGCTGGATGGTACTTCCCAAATTGCATCCTCGCGTATCTGCAATGTATTGGACGACAAAACGACTTTACATCTTCCCGCATGTAACTATATTATCGGTGATCTTTCAAACATAACCCTATGTCAGGAAGTTATATGAAAGTGCTGAATTGACCAAAATAAATAAATAAATAAATATTATTGAAGAATGGAGTCCTGATATATATTTTAACACAAAAAGATGCCTACTCCCTCCATTTTGAAATATATGTCGTTTTAGGGTTTGGTGAATTTTTTTAAATATATGTCGTTTTCACAAATCGAGGCACATTTGACCACTTTTTACCAATGTTACCTACATTATTTAATTTTTTCTTGGTTTTGATGAATTCTCTAGAAAGACATATAAAAAAAAAATGGAGGGAGTACTTCGTAACCTGACTTGAACCCCTAAACCAGCAGACTCTCTACAAATAACTAAATTCATCTCCAAGCCTTTCCCAAAAAAATAAAAAATAAAAAAGAATGCATCTCCAAGTGTGATCAAGATAAATTTCCGTTAACAAATTTGAACCGCAGTCACCTCGAGGTAAAAATGATCCTGGTATAGGCAATAGGAAAAAGAAGGAGACCTGCTGACCAAGTTCCATGAGAATAAAATGGTTTCAGCAAAGCAATTTGCTGAAATGTAGCATATAGTTTATATTTTGGCCAAGAAAAGGAAACACTAAATGGCTGAGTTTTTGCAGAGTGAAAAAAAGATCTCTTTATTTTTACAAATTACAGATACAAACTATGAAGTCAAATAGAACCCTCACAGTTGTATTTAATTGCCTCAGAAGAAAGAAAAGAAGAGAAACTCTATCACAAGTGAACAATTCATCACTAACCGATAACACGCAATATCCAGTATAGGAATATGATTTCACATCTATATAGCCTTACAGATTACTAGAGACCAAAAGAGAAGCTCTGTAAAGCATCATTCAGGAGGATAAGAATATAAGAAGAAGAAGAAAGACACCGACTGTTTGTGCGCTCCTTTGGTATCTTGCTTACAACAAGCAAAAACATAACAGGAAAGCAAAAGTGTATACTAAATATTCCTGTTCTCGTTGTTTGGCCAACAATCAAATACAATAGCAATCAAGCAGCATGAAGATACCATTCTATTGTTCATAAATGCACCAGAATGTGAGTTTTAGTTTTAGTCTAAACATAGTGTTTTACCCATCCTTTCACTCTGGAAAACACAGTCCTCTCATGTCTCCAATAGTAAAATAAGAAGACAAAATGGAATTCTTTGATTAACAAATTATGGTTGGCAATTTGTGTGCCTTTTGATCCCAATTTTCACTGTGTTAGTGCTACCAGAGAAACTATATGCGTATTGCATTTTTTAATAATTTCATTCTTTCTGAAGGACAACAAATTTCCATATAAGTTCAAAAGACAAACTCCTTCAGCCTGTTTGGACACTTCTAAGTTCAAAATCATAGAGCTCCCAACACAACAACAGGAACTTTAGCCTCGACCCCATATAGGAAAAACCAAACATAATCCAACTCCTTCTACCTGGAAATGCCCAAACAATCGAAATTGCTAAAAACTCTTGTCAACCGTACCAAAAATCAAACAAAAAAAAAAAAACACACACACACAACAGAACATGAGTATAAAATTGAAAAATCCCAGTTCTCAGTATCCATGATATCGTTTCCAGAAATAATACTAGAAAATAATGGCCAATAATTGAACAATGTCGCACCTTTTCATATTTGAATTTCTCCTCTGATACTACTAAAACAGGTTTCCTCTCTTCATCAGATTTGAATTCGTCCTCTGATACAGCAAACGCGGGCTTCCTCTCTTCATCCGCTAAGATATCTCTACTGTAGATTATGAAACCAACGATTGAGAAAGCAAAGAAGACTACCATACAGAGCGCAATCGACGTCAGAGATGATCTTCTTGACAAAATTGATGAATTCTTCGAGTGACCGTAGCCTCTGTTAACCATTTTTTTTTTTTTTTGCTACCTAAGTCCTTCCATATACAGATCTCTTCGTTGGCTTGTCCTTTCCTTGTGATTAAGACTTCTGAGTTCTGAGCTGTGAAACAAAGATTATTTTAGTAGTCCGACATTATGAAAAATTAAAAATTGATTCTTTTTTATCCTAAACATTTCCTTTTTCTTTTTCTTCTTTTTTTTTTTTCGGGTTCATTTTCGTTCCATCAGTAAACTAAAATTATTTTAATAAGTTATTAAATAAAAAAATGAGTACTCATCGGTTTATGGATTAATAAGCAACGAATTACGCTAAATGTATAGAACTAAAAACTAAAAAAGAGCATCTTTAATAATGGGGAATCAACTCTAAAACGCTCAAGATTTAATTCTCTGTTGTTTATTAGTAAAATTATAAAAGATAAATTTTAGTTGATGTGATGTGCACAATTTTGTTTATTCATTCACTCCAGTGAGAAAGGACAAGTTTTTTTTTTTTTTTTTGAGTAAATGAGAAAGGACAAGTTTAATTCCAATGAAATAACTATTACTGTTATCAAAAACAAAATCAAATTATCATAATGTTATTCATGTCTAAATATTTTGGTCCACAATGTCGACTTGTGCTCATACGTTAAGGAAAAATTGGATTTAGCACATAATATCCGAACTCATCCTTCTCAAATTAAGATGATATCATCTTTTGTAACACTTCACGGTGATTTATATGGTGAACAATGTTTACAATATATAGTATACTTGTTTTAGGATTTGTGTTACACAAATAAAAAAGGAGAGTAGGTTTTCATATTAAACGCCTGTACACATGGTGAGCATAATTTTTTTCCCAAAGTTTCAAATTAAAAACCGTACACTACCAATTGAACGTAGTTCAAAATTAATTCTGAATTTTTCTTTCTCTGGATTTCGATCTTAATACAACTCCTTTGAAAGTCGCTTATGACGACTCAATCTATCTCATGAACACTGATCACATGGAAATAAGTCAAGAAGATGAGAGTGGTGATGGCTCCCAACAACGTTGCAGCAGAGATGATTGTATTATTGAAGATTTCAATAGTGGTTGTTCGAACCAGGATTTTGACGAAACAAATCATGTAGATGATTTGTCAGAATTGCAATTGACACGCATTGGCGATGATGTAATGATTAGTGAGCTTCAATTGGATTCTATTGAGGAAGATCAATCGTTACCTGGTAAAAATTTCTTTTGTTAGTTCTAGTGTAACATAAAAGATGAACATGTCATAGACTGTTTTTGAATTTTTCATTATTAATATATGTACACATACTTTTAAGATGAACTTGCTTTAGAGTGGTTATGAATTTTTCATTATTACTATATGTACACATACTTTTTACAACATTATTTGTCGTGTGTATTGTATTAAAATTTACGAAGTTATTCTGCATGAACATTTCATACACAGATTATGAATATTATCAATCTATACTAAAATTATATTTATATTGCAGAATCCACCGATTTGAATGATGTAATATAAAAGATGAACATGCTTTATAATGTTTATGAATTTTCCATCATTAATATATGTACACATACTTTTTAGATGAACTTGCTTTAGAGTGATTATGAATTTTTCATTATTACTATATGTACACATACTTTTTACACCATTATTTGTTGATTTGTCGTGAGTATTGTATTAAAATTATTCAAGTTATTCTGCATGAACATTTCATACATAGATTATAAATATTTTCAAACTATACTAAAATTTTATTTATATTGCAGGATCCACCGATTTGAAAGGATGTTTAATAGGACAAAAAGTAAAATCAGAGGAGAAGGCTTTTACTCTTTACAACAACCATGCACAATTAGTTGGTTTTAGTGTAAGGAAGACTCATCAAGAGTACAGGTCCGGAACAAAAGAAATTCGAATGAAACAATATGCTTGCCAGAAAGCTGGGGAGAAGAGGAACAAAGACAAGGTAACGAAGTGTTATTCTAACATAGACTTTCGTACTAATTGCCCAGCATTTATAAGTTCAATGTTGATAAAGACGGTATATGGACCGTGCGAAAGCACGCCACAGCACATAATCATGATTTGTGCCTCCCATCGCAAGTCAAATATCTGTGTTCCCATAGGGCAATGACGATCAACACTGTCAAGTATTTTCATGATATGGAGGCAAGTGGAGTACCTTTGGCAACTACTATTAAATACTTAGGTGGAGAGCATAATGTTCGTTGGACAGATAGAGATGCATATAACAAAGTAGCTCAGTACAACGATTCTCAATGAGAAGGTTGTGATGCAAGTGCACTGCTCAAAATTTTGGCACGGAGGAAAGAAGTTGAAGACAACTTCTATTATGATTAGGGTATGGAAGATAGTTCAAGATTATGCTGCATTTTTTGGAGAGACGGGCTCATGTACGCGGACTATCAAGCATACGGAGACTTGTTGGTTTTCGACACAACATATCGTACTAACAGGTATAAAATGATTTGTGCACCATTTGTCGGAATGAACAAACATAGCATGAATGTTATGTTTGGTTGTGGATTAATATTGAATGAGAAGATCGAATCTTTTGAATGGCTACTCGACACATTTTTAAAGTCGATGGATTCAAAGCAACCGATAATTGTTATGACTGATCAAGATTTTGCAATGGCTGCCGCAATTCATGGAGTTTTCCCCGATTCTAGACACAGATTGTGCACGTGGCACATAAGTGAGAATTCTAAGAAACACATCATGGGTTTAAGGGGGAAAAAAGAGTTTGTTGAGTTGTTCAACTTCATTCTGAAGTATACAGATACTGAAGCCGAGTTAGAATGGCACTGGAATAGGTAATATTTCAATTACTACCTTTTTAAATTCTAATGAAAGTATAGGTTATTGTTTATGAACATTGTGCATTCATTATATGAATATTTATGTGAATCAGGCAATACCCTTTTATGATGTGATTTTTGTTTCATGATGTGATTTTTGTTTTATATCATAACCCAATTTTATTATTATTTTTTTAAAATATCATTTTAAAAATTATGAAATATTTACTGTTTACTTTGATTAATGATTAATGTTTATAACCGATACTACATATGAGATTACCATGAACAATTCATTTGAACATATGAACAAGTAATACTTCATATATGAACGTCATCTACATTATGGATAATTTGTTTGAAACATATGAACATGTAATACTACATATATGAACGTCATCTACATTATGGAAAATCACAGGTTTATTTGAAAATTACAGGTTGTGCGACAAAATATGGTTGCGGTGAACACCCCTGGATGGTTAAATTGTATAACAATAGGGAAAAATGGTGTCCAGCATTCAATAAGGATTTTTTCTCCGGTGGAATTTTGTCTTCTCAAAGGAGCGAGATAACTAACAAATCCGTTTCTGCCGGTTTATCAAAAACTTCTTCTCTGTGTGATTTTTATAGGTTATTTAAAGATGTAGTGTCCAGGTGGAGAAGCAATGAAAACGGAGAAGATTTCCGATGCAATCACGGTGATGTAGATGTGATGGTGCATAACCACCCGTTATCATTGCATGCAAGTAAGGTTTACACCATTCAAGCCTATGAGTACTTTGAGAATCAATTCCTACATGGCATTTTATGCAAAACAGAGCTTCAGAGCTTGTGCGTTCAATAGACAATTATGTGGTTTATTACGTGTGGCTGCCTGGGGTGGATATTTTTAAACACCAAGTATTCTTCAAGAAGTCAACAAAACACATACATTGCACGTGCAAACAATTCACGGAGGTTGGTATGTTATGCGGTCATTGTTTAAGAATCATGCATGCTAACAACGTTGATTATGTTCCAGATAAATTTATACACAAGCGTGGACAAAAGAGTATAATCGAAGGGAAAGCATCATAATCGCAGCTAACGTTGTAGATAATTATGAAAAAATTGGTGCATCTTTCTGGTCTTCAAAAATGACCAGAGACATTTTGGAGTTGATATCTGCGAGTGAAAGGAACAAAAATGCCAGGGAGTTTTTCGAAAAAGGCTTTAAGGAATTGATGGATATCATTGTTGCTGAAGTTGGACCTATTTATTTTAAAGCTGGAAATGAACAATCAACTTCCAATGGAGTACAAAATCCTGCTGGATGTAAACCAAAGGGTGAACGGAATGTGCGTTAGAAGTCAATATCTGAAAAGAAGATTAATCAGGCAAAAGGAAGGAAGAAAAATGCAATGCGGGCTGCTTCACGGACTAAAACTGCAGTGCAACGATCAGTGATGGACAGCATGCCCAATATAGTTGGTAATTTGGTGCACCCTTCAAATGGTGGTCAGCATATGGAATCGTCAATGTCTTCAGAAAGATGTGGAGGGAATTTTATTAATTTCCTTTAGTTAGGTTCAATATTTGTTTCTTGATTTTTTTTATTGCTTTCTTATTTTTTACACTTACAAAGGTTGAATATATGCAGATTATAATATTCCTTCAATGTTATTATTAGTTTTTAACGTAAAATTTAGACCTAACTGAATATTTTTAAGTATTGTGATGATTGTTAAAGATTAAACATATGAACACAATGTTTTTCAAAAAAACTGACCCATCAAATCGTATGTTTCCAATCAAATCTTACTTTAATCATATGAACATTATTTATACATTGTATGAAAATCTTCTATTTACTTGATAGACATAATTCCATTAAACATACTATACAACCAATAACCAACATGTAACCTTTACTGAACACCCAAAAAAAAATAATAATAAAAACCTATGTTTCTAATTACGCCTTACTTACTTTAATCATATGTACATTCCTTATATATTGTATGAACTTCAGTTATTACAATGAACTTAAAAAATATATTTGTATAACATAAGGTTCAAACTAGATGTTATTAGTATGAACATCACCATATCAATTTATGAACCTTAAAAAAAACCCCAAACATATCAGATTAAAAAATAAATCACTTTTGAAAATTGAATTTGTCAATGAAAAAATGCCATGAACATCAAGATCTAATGTCATGAACTATTGCAGCTGATTGGAATACGTAATTCATTCTAGCTGATTGGGTGAATACCAAAAAAACTGCTAATATTTAAGTGAATGAAATATTAAAAAAAAAATTAGGGTTTTACTTTCTTCCTCAATTCCTTGTTAAATCTTCGAGCAGCATCCAACACGAACTCATTGTAGTCATTAACTCCAGATAATAGAATTTCAGCCATATATTTCACCCTTAAGGTCTCAATCTGCTTTCCTGACTGCAAAATTAAGATGGAATTCTTTTTAAAAAAAAGGCAAAAAATTCATAATATCTAATCAAACCTTAAAGTTTTTAATCTTACATTTCCTGTGTCAAACCCAGCTTCCCAATCATCAATGCTTTCTGCAAAATAGGTCTCCATGTGCCTCAGACAGAATACACCAGCATCATTATTAGATACCCCATTTTGCCACGGCATTCTCAAAAGTTTTGAGTCCCAAATGGTCGATTTACCAATGCCCGGAAACCTGTTTTTAATGAAAAACGCAATGGTTGCATCCTTCTATATAGTTAATAAACAATAGTGAGTATACACTATATAAAAAGTTTAATATTAACGGGAGCAAAATATTGAGAATTAACTTACTAGCCTTATATAGGATCTCTATACTTAGTTTCACAAGTATCACCCACCTCTGAAGGCTTGTCGTCAATAACTTCAATCATTTTTGAATTCATATTGAAACATACAGCTATGTATCGCGAGTCATGCATCATTGGAATAAACACCTACATGTGGAAAAAAATATTGTCATGAACATAGTCATTATAAAACTTGAACAAATGATGAAACCTAAAACCCAACTCTCACTTCATATAAAACTTAGTGTTACATTACTTGAATATTTATGTATGTCTCTCCAATTCTTTTTTCGACTCTTCCTATATACTTTGTGGCAGACGAAAGGAACTAGTAAGGGCAGATGCCCAAAATTTTTAAAATTTTAACTATAAATTTAAAAATCTTTTTCGTTTTTTATTTTGCAAAATAATTTTTACCCTATCTTTTTTTTTAATAATTTCTAACTCTACCACTATTTATACTATTATACCGAGCCATCTCTGGATAGGAAGACATTATGATAAGATACATAAGCATAACTAGGACTGTCAATAATATTTTATCCAAATACCAAAAGTAGTTATTACATCGTTCATCTTTTCTCTTTTTTTTTTTAATAAAATATGTATCCGGGGATGGTTTTTTTTAAAAAAAAAAAGAAAAAAAGGGAAAAAAGGGGATGGGATTTGTTAATTAATTAATAATATCATTTAAAAACATAGGACTAAAATGGCAATTTTCTTCATTAATCATGAAGACAGTTCATCAAAGTTAAAATAGCAAATCCTAAAAGGAAAAGGATTTGGCGGAATTTGGGAGTCTATAAATAGAGCTCAGAATTCAGATTTAGGCATAATGTTATCATTAGTTCAATTCGATATTGGTTGCCTTATTTCATCAAGAAGAAGAAGAACAGTACGAATACATTACTTCCCGCGCGCTTCGCCGTCGTCAGAATTTCTCCTTTTTTAGTTTCTGGGGCTTGTCGTCTGTAAATTTCTCCGGAGACCCCAAATTTCTCGTCTTTCTTTTTTTTTTTTTAGTTTCTGGGCTTGGAGAATGATTATGGGGTGTGAAGCAGAAACAGAGGATCTGAATTGGAGAGGAGATCATGGCTCCCAAAAGGTGTGGAGGTGAAGAATGAGAAGGTATGGGCAGAGTACGAGAAGCAGATCCACGAGAGTCGGGGTTATGAGGTGGAGGTGTACCTGGGGTTTTGCCGGAAAAGTACATTCATACCTTGGGATTTCAGAGGAGGACAAGGATCCAAATCCAAAGGCCAATTACGAATACTCGATTTCTACTCGGATATAGCACCAACCCTTGAGGATCTCGTTGAGATGTGCAATGAATGCATTCAAAATTACAACCACCATACCCATGGGCCGCCGTACAAGTTGATTAAAACCGGGGTGGGGGAGGATGATGATGGGATTGATTTCGTGACTTGTAATTCGATGGTTTCTTACCTTTAGAGCTTATCAGGATGTTCCCGCAAATTCTCAAATCTTCCAAGCTGAGTATTCGACGGTTGCTAAATTGTTTGGTTACCAGAAATATGTGATTCATTGCCAACTCAAACAGGTGCTCGAAGATGAAGCCACCAAGGCAGAAGAAGCCAATTGGCCATGCCGTCTTCCATGCGGTATCTATCATCCTGGCCTTATTCGTGACTAAGCAACTCTTCTTTCTTTCTTTCTTTCTTTCTTCTATTGATTTAGTAGATGTTTTCTTTTGTACTCTGAAATTGTAGTTAGGAGTAGTTAGTTGTTTTCTATTGATTAGGTTGTTCTCCTTTCTACTCTGGTGGAATTGTAGTACTCGTTCTCTCTTTTTTTATATGTACAACAATGATTATTATTATTACCTTCATTAATTGACGTTCTTTTCTTTTCTACTGTCCACTTTATTATGGAACCGATTAATCAAATCATATCAAATTAACATTGTCTCTTCTTTCATTTGTTTTTGTGGAGTGCTTATAGTTGTATCTTTGCAGCGGGGCAGGAGAGGTTATTCTAAGCCAAGAGACATACGTATCAGTACCAAACCAAAATTCGGTTGATTCACACGCCAAATATGAGTGATGATTCTCTTCAAGTTATCTCAAGAAAGTGCTCTGCTCGTATAGTTGTCTGGTACTGTGGGAGAAGTTGCCAGGTGATTTTTTTTATTGTTCCGGTTATCGGTTTCTTGTCTATGTTGAACTTTTTGCAGTTTCTAGAAATTATTTCAAGATGAAAGTTGTAAAGTAAAACTTGCAACCATTAGTCTGGCCGTATCCCAGAGCAAACTGGAAAATTAATTTTTAACTATGGTTATAGTTATGATTGTGTTTTGATATTTTCTAAAGTGAGCGTTTACACGTTCAAAATATCATCATCAGGGAGTGTTCTGGATCAAACTGGAATGTGGAACAAAGTGGAATATGAACTATTTGGATATTTTGTGAATGAGTTGCGATGCCATTAAACGTTTCTCCATTATGCGGAGAATTTTCAGAACTTTTTTTTACTCAGTTTTGCTTAGTAAATTTTAGCTCTTTGCAAGTTTTTGTTCATACTTGTCTTTTTTTGCTGAGTGATCTTCTAATTAAGTGGCTTTGTGTTTCAGACTATGGTCTGGAAATTGCATTGCCTCGAGTGCCAAGTAAGTACTATGTAAAGTTGGCAAAAGCCGACTAAAGTCACTTACACCTTCCATACGCTTAATGCTAAAACTCTTTCTTCTAAGAAAACTACAAAATGAGAAGGTGAGAGAGAACTTGTTTTTTTCCTTCATTAGTTAGTTCCTTATTTGAGATAAAATGTAAAGCAGGCTGCACTAGCCCGACTAATGTTCATTGTGTCGAGCGCCTTTACAAATTTTCTGAAAACAGAGCTTGTGCTCTGTGGTTATGTTTTATTTTCAAGATTTTGTTCATGCATTATAGTTGTAGGATTTGCCTGGATCTCCATACTAATGCTTTCAAGATTCTTTTCCATAAATTGCCAAATCGTAATGTTTTATTATTTTTGTATCTTTATCTATAGGAGATTGCAGTTAATTTTTCTAGGGTACTTTTCTGCTTATTTTCATGAATATTGGGTTTACCTTTGAAATACGGGCTCTTCTTTGGAGATTAAAAGTCCGGAATGATATTTCAAATAGTTTTGAAGTAGTTCATTGTAATTCAAGAGTGAAAATAGGTTCTCATTCCTGAGTTAAATGCAGTTTTTGGATATGTTTTCTGGTTAAAATTCATTATATGTCTGCAGCTGGTAGGATTAGAGCTGCGATGCGAAGTGGTACTGTGAAAATTTTAGCATATGTAGCCATACTTGTGTTGGATTTCTTTACTTATTCCACCAACTAGTTTGTCTATGAGCCACAATTTCATTGTGTTTCATAGTTTTACAGCCTTAAAGAGTTGCGCATTTAGTTGGCAAAGTGCAATTGCGTTTAATTTATGTTAATGATTTGCTAATTGGAGGACAGATGGATGTTTGTTTCTGAATAAACAGAAGTGGCCTTATAATTGTGGGAAAAGCATTTAGTACAAATTAGAGTGGAAGCTCTGGTTTCATGCATACTAGATAAGGATTCAGTCCTGGGAACATATTTGTTGTGTAAGCTCCAGAACAGAAATGATGTAGCATTCTTGAATGGAAAAAAAGTTAGGGCAGTGTTACTTTATCCGGCACTAAAACATTACGCGTAAATTTAGCAACCAATTGCAGTAAAATAAATTTTGGTACACCTATCGCAATGCGAGTTCTTTATCTCTTCTCTCTAATTCCCTTGGGTCGGAAGTTTTCGTCACATAGAAAATAGCCATTCTCGACATCCACTGGTAGGGTACATACATATTGGTATGTCCATCTCTTTGATAGGAAACCAAGGAACTTAATTTGTTCTTGTGAATGAGTTTCAATGTTCTAATTACTGGTGAAATGCAACAAATAAAATTCCATCATTTCTTCGCGAAATAATTATGTTTTGCCTATTAACTCCCATTCTTTTATAGAGTCAAATGCAGCTTGCTTGTAACGCGCACACTATCTGTGATGCTGAACTGGGACCTGTGGGTACAGGATTATATCCTGTTATTTCTCCTATTAATCACAGGTAACTACATCTGGTATTAAATTTCTTACTTACTGTAGCTGACATCTTACGCCTTATTCAGTTGTTCATCCTTTTCAGTATATTCAGAAAGGTGCAGAGGTATAGATGCTTTTACTTTTGGTGGTTCATTTTGTTATAGATTAGCTTTGTTAAGCTGGTTGCGTGTGTTGTGATCCCCTTAACATTTGAAAAGACAAATATATTGTTGTTTTAAACCCTCTTCTCCATTTTTGGGATAAACGCTTGTTGTTGCTGTTGTTATCCCCCAACCCTTTCCGCAAGTTAGTTTCTTCCTTTACTTGGGTCAAAAAGATTTAGAGCGTGATTACTGTTTTTGGTGGTTTCAACTAGAAAAAGCTACTATGTTGACTTGCCCCAGAAATTTCCCATAGCACGGTTTCAACTTTCTATAGAGGCCACAACATGCTTGGAATATTGAATGTGTAGGTGTGGATGGCTCCAATGTTTTAGTGGTGGGCCGATGAGCATTATGGAAATTGAGGTTATCCAATATGAAGCGCCAAAGTGCCATTTAACCATGTGGAAAGCTAGAATGGTTAAAAACTTTCTTGATCTCTTCCCCAGTAATTGTTGTCTAGTATGGTTTAGAATTTAAAGGTTGGTCTTGATACATTTCTATTTCTCCATTTGCATAGCAATTTCAGTTTCTTTTTTATGGGAAAGGTTAGACTTGGACAGGAGGTTTTCTTGAAAAAGCAGTGCTTCCAACAATCTGAAACAATTTGAGCTGTTTACTTGGTATTCATTAGATGATATTCTTTTAACCAAAGGAAAAAGGGAAAAAAAAAGGATCCTTTCGAAGGGTTGTCCGACAACCCAAGAAGGGTAGATTGGGATTGATAAGGTCTCTTCCAACAAAGAGGAGTAAAACTCGCGCGTTTCTGAAAATCTCTTTCAAATCGACAAATTGAATGCAATGTGATTGAGGTTTATCTGAACCTCTTCTACTACAAATGACGCTATGCAATGCCTAAAGTAAATGAGTAGGATACTGCGATTGTAGGGGTTTGCATCTGTCTTCCTTTGTAGTGGTAATCATTGCATTATGTTTTTCAAGTTCAGTATTTCCTAACTCCACTAAATCAGTAATCACCCAAGAGTTCTTTCAAGGGAGAACTTAGAGAAGACTTAAATAGAGGGTGGTTCATCTTTATCTGGAACGACATAGTTGTCTTGTACAAACCAGGTACTTGAATACTTGTGATGTTGCTGGAGCTGTTGTTGTTCTTGCTGCGGTTGAAAATGGTGACTCCAAGATTTCTTTTCAATCCAAGGGAATCACCTCCCAAGATTTCTAAATGAGATGGGTTTGTGCTATCAGCCGTCCCAGGGATCAAAATAGGCTTTCGTCTTGCTTTTCTTCATCACCTTCGGTAGGAATCAATGGAGGCCTCACTGATTTCATTGGCTTTAGATGAACTTTGAAAAATTAATTTCAGCAAATTCTCATCCTGAGAAGCACAAGTTTGTTAACAAAGCAAATGTACTATTTTACACAGATAGAAAACCTGCCACTTAGGGAAATGTTTTACTCCCTCCGTCCCACAAAAATAGTCCACTTTTAAAATGTACAACATTTTTAATTTGGCCAACCCTCCAAGGTACAACTCATTTTTGTTCCAAGAACTTCCAATTTTACCCCAATTTAAAATTTATAGCAAATCTGATTCTCGTACTTCCTCGATTTCTCTCTTTCGATCTCTCAAGCCGACGATATCAACCACCGAAAATCCACCAGAGACCCGCCGATCACTTCTTTTCCCCACCGTCGTCTTTTCATTTCCACCACTTCTCTACATTTTTTTTTCAAAATCCGTGATTAGGAAAAACCAACCTCTTCAACAGTTGCGAACAGAATCATTATCGTCAGCAAAAGCAGCAACATCAACATCAAAATTGGGTATGGGATTCCTCTTCGTCTTTCTCCCAGAAGATCAACAACAACAGCATCAAGAAGAAGGAAACAATAGTTATTATAAGAAAAGATTTCAACAATTTGGTCAATTTCCATCCTTTAATAAGCGAACCAATTCAAGCCATCTTTCCAGAGCTCAATCCACCATTTTGATTTGTCTCCTTCTCATCTTTGTTACTTTGCTTCTGTTCACCCTCTTCACTTTTGAACCTTTCGTTGCCTTCCCATTTAATTCTCAGAAGGAGACGGCTGATTACCATATTCCCAATTAATGCGTAATTAATGCCTAAATTTTGGATTTAGGGATTCACTGTCGGAGCTCGACCGACAAATCACCGTCAGAACTGAAAGTTTGGTACTGGTCAGATGTGTTTATCAAAAAGGTCATTTAAGTCATTTAACCTGTTTCAATTTTGACTTTTTTTAAAATTGGACTATTTTTTTGGGACAAGATTTTTTTACCAAACTGGACTATTTTTGTGAGACGGAGTGAGTAGTTTAAACTAGACATTAAACTCGCGCGATGTACGGAGATTATTCATGTACATTTAAAAATTAGTTTTTTAAGCGTGTTAAATATAAATGAAGTTATTGGTATGTGACAATAAATATTACTTCAGTATATATAAATTAGATAATCAAAATAAAAATATTATTATATACCTACACATAACAAAGACTTCCGAAATAATAAATAAAAATATTACATGTAATACAAATTAAATGGAAGCATTTTAATTTTCAAGATCATACAAATACAATAAGGGAATAAGTAGGGTATCATTCCCAAGTTGGGGATTTTAAAATATTTTCATATTAAACTACAGAAAATTTTGTTATTGTTTCCAAGTTTGAACTTATTTAGTAATTTAGTTACATCAATCAAAACTTTACACCGACAACCATCAAAATTTAAATTCTGAATGATGTTTGTATTTTAATTTCAAAAAAATGAAGGGTTCCATATTTATTTAATTTCTATTTTTACTTTCTTTTGTTTTTCGTTTCGTTCCCCCCGGGCCACCACCACCACCACCAATCCCAAACTTAGGTTTAAATATAAGTCTTTTATATGAATTTAAGAGATTTGTTTGGATGTTTGGTCTTGTAACGGTGTGAATAATATAAGCCTTTTCGGTCTAATTAACTTTACTAAAATTGTGAGATTGAGTGAAATGGAAGGAGGAATCATTTTTAGGATGGGAAGAAAAGTTCAATAAATCAGCTTTAAGATCATGTAGATGAGATTGAGTATGATGTTATAGGTGTCTTCTACCACTGAAATAATGTAATTTTATTTTTGTGAGGTTTTAACTTTCTTGTTTGTACTAAAGGAAAAAATAAAGAGAATTTAATTGATAAGATAATCATCTAAGGATTCTTATATTTGACTATGTAAACTACATGTATTCTTTGATTTTTTATGTTAAGAGTAAATATATAAATCACAAATCAGTTTCACACTATAAACGGTTGCAAATATGACTATGTATTAACTAGTTTTAAGCCTTATAATTGTTATTATAAAAAAATCTTATCATTATAAGACCATTTTAAAAGCTCACGTTGATACACCGTGTATAGTATTATGGAGACTATTTGTTACAGTTTGGTTGATTTATTTATTTTTTTTATTTTTTGCATATTTGCAGAGTGTCCACCGTCGACAACAGTGACTAATCCCTCTCGCTGAATTGTAGGCATCTCGATGGGTGGGACAGCTGGCCAAAGTATTTAAGGTTACTCCATGCCCATGGCGAAATTCGAACTCTCGACCTATGGTTAAAGGTGGAGGAGTATCTTCCACTCCACCACAATCACTTTGATTGCTACAGTTTGGTTGATGAGGGGAAAAAGAATGCAAAATCTCACGTTAACGATAAATTAAGTCCATGCATGATAAAGAAAATTTTGTGTTGGTGGTTTAATAAAGATTGATATCAAAATAATTAGAAAGATAGTGTCAACGTAAATTAATATTCTCTGTTCCACAAAAATAGTTCACATTAAATTTATACTAATATAAATTCGTAAACTCAATGTGGACTATTTTTGTAGGATGGAATGTTCGTTATATTTTAATTCAATTGAATACTCGCTAGCATATGTATGCAATTCACATGTAGTGCTTGTTTATCGGCATGCATGCGTCATGTAAGTGGATTATCATCGGCCCTTTGGCTTGAGTAGAAGTGCCCGTTTAACCTCTTTCAAAATTGCATTTGTAGGAAATCTATTTATCTATAATATCTATCTATATTATATTTAATTAAAACAGCAAACAAAAAGGACATGTGTCAACACCACAATGAAAATTTTCCCGCCAAAAGCCATTTTCAGTACAAAATTATTTTTGACACGTGGCACTCTAACTGATCAGAAAAAAAAGATAAAATATATAAATACATAATCCCTTAATTATAACTACATAAAAATATATCTTAATTATAGGTATATAGTAATCCTTTAAAACAATAATATTTAGTTGATAAAATCAAATATTAGGAAATCCCCTTAAATCAATTGAAACACCAGTAATGTCTTCCCAATCTCCAATTTCAAAGAATCTCTTCCATTCCGCTCTTCTCTCACACTCGGGCCTTTAAATCAATTACTTAAAATCTGACATCAATTATCAATCCATCTCTTTCTACAACAGAGAAAAAATAAGCTGTCTAAAAGAAATTTGATTTTTTAAGGATAATTTTTTTTATTCTTCTGTTGTAAATATTGGTTTATGATTTATGTAAACCGGGGCATAAGTTAACTGTTATAAATTAAATGTTGTAAATCTGGGTATAGATTTATGTGTAATAGCTCACTTTTCATCCTTTCAATCGATTTTTTATTCTTCTAATTTTTTTTATTCTTTTAAGAATGGTTCGTATTTTTTATTTAATCAATTTAAAAATACAGGCGACACCCCGGACATTCGCCCGGGGCAAGCATCTAGTAATATATTCTAAGAAAAGAAACTAGAGAGAGGAAACAATATTTATCCCTTGAGTGCCACATCATAAAAAATCTTTGATGTAATTTTCTTAGAAATTCTCAAAATAAAACTTAGTGTAATTGTGTAGAAGTCGTCTAAATTCAGATTGTTTAAATTATCTTGTCCCTCAAAGATTAGTGAAATTCAATGATATCCCACTTTAAGTTTACAAAAAGAATAGGAAGCTGAATATTTTTTGGAGTTGAGTAGCTATAAATTTATTCTTATTCTTTTTTTTTTTTGTGTTTGTATAAGCAAATATTGTCTTCTTTTTTCTTCTCTGAACTTTTGAGCTTAACTAAACTATAAAAGTTAAGTTTATATTTTATTGTTGACTAAAAAGTTCATCCAATAATAATAATAAATTTATAGATGTCACATTGGTGTTTAGTATTAACAATTAGTTTGTTTTTTAGTAGGTCCATACCTTAATGTATTGAGCTCTTATATCAACTTTAGCAAGTGAACTATTGACCAACTATATACGGACATTAAACCCATTTATGTAACATTTTATTTGATTTCAATAAGTAATATAATTAAAAAGTAAGATTATTATAAAACAATAAGGATAAATTATTACAAAATTATTATTTAATCCCGTACATCGCACGGGTATAACATCTAGTTTTCTTTACTATGATTCATCATTAATCGTCACATGATTTGCTCACTTGGGGCTTCATAAAGAAAGATGTACAATTTATCAAGGCTAAGCTGATTTGATAACATGCTGCCACGAAGGCAGAGGAAAAGAAAAATAATCAAAGCTAAAGATAATTAAGTTGGTTTCATATCTGTTTTAAGCACCTCAAACAACTTCCATTGATCAACAACTCCCATCAAAGACTAAGCACATATAATCATTTCGAATATTACTAATAAGTAAATTAATACTAAAATACTTTTTACTCAACAACTTCAAAAACTAAAAAAAATAAAAATAAAAAATAAAAAAGAAGTTGAATAAAAAAGTACTTCTTCCATAAAAAATGATTATCCTCTAAAAAAGAATGGTAGATCAAATCAGTGTCCGTACTATTAGATACTTAGATCCAAATAAAGAAAGAATGGTTGTTCTTAGTTTTCATAGACTCAAATTTATCTTTACGATATAGGTGTACCTTCATACACAATATATAATTATTCAAATGAAAAACCTCAATCCATTTTTTTAAGGAAAAAATTAAAAAAAAAAACAAATTCAAAGAAAAAACCCTAAAGTGTAGATTAGTGCAAAAACGGAAAATCATTCAATAGTCCACATTGAGTTTAAAAATTAATTTTAAAAACGGTACAAATCTTAAAAAGGGATATTATTCTAGGATGAAGAGAATAACATTTTGACGGGTTCAGAAATTTCCTTTATCTTTCAAAATTTATGAAATGAAAATTTAAGACAAATTAAATTATTGAAAAGATCTCATATACATAAATACACAAATAGAAACAAACTAAATCAACAATTCCAAAGAGATCTTCCACCAATCATTTCATCAAGAAGTGCGTTTTAAACATCATATTTCGGCTGCAAAGTAGATGCTCCATGACTTTTGATTAAAAAGATTTCAAGCAATTTTCTCCAAAAAAATTGAACATATATACTTCTTGTCTCGCGTACCCTTTGAGGTGATGTTTTTCCTTTAGTTCAAGGAGTAGGTTTAAACAAGCAATGATCTACTAGAGAAATCTTTTTTTTTTTTTAAACAAGTAACCCACCTTTATATAAAGAGGCAATGTCTCTCTCATAATACATATTTTCAACCTATCTTCTACATCTTCTACACACGATACATATACCTCTCTCTCTATTCTCTTATTGACTTAAGTATCGGAGAGTCTACCCTCGGGAAACACCCGAGGCTCTGTGTTGCAGGTTTTAGGCCGTCCGCCGCTACCTAAATCATTGTTGCCGCCCTTCCTAAGACACCGTGCAGATCCATGTTTCGTCATTTTTACATAAATAATAATTTTAATATGCAAACTCCTGAGAAAAAATAGAATGAATATGGTACCTTTTTATTCTTCACAGTCTCCAATATCGTGATCTAGGTCAATATGATGGCAATAAACATAGGGTGAATGGTGTGAGTGGAAATATATTTTTTGTTAAAATGAAAATAGAATTATGCAATAGTAATAGATAAGATTAGGAGTTTAATTTTAGATATTATTAATAAGGAAATGAGCATTTGGATTTTTGAAATGATGTTTTTTTATTAGAATATTAAATAATGACTAATTGAATTATTAATAATAATTGATTGGAATATTAAATGGTTTTCTATGCTGATAAGAATTTGGCACGGATTTGGGGTTCAATTGCATTGTATTAAAGAGATCCGTAGAATAGAACATCAGCTTTTTAGGAAAATATGGGAACTGTTTGAAAATATGATCAGATCAATTATGATTTGTTTTTGCGATATTTTGCCATTATTTTAACTGTAATATGAGAATATCAATTAGGCTTGGTTTTCCCCGTGATTAATAATTAGTACTTATTGTAATATTAAATGGTAATGTAAGTATTATGTATATTTACTGAAATTTTGCTTCGTTATTTTTTTTTTGTGGAATTGTCTTTGATCGGCAGGAAAAAAAAAAAGTCCTGTGCATTAAATTTTTCATTAGTCCCGTGCATTAATGAATTCCTACTTTCCTAATTAAACAATTTCTTTTATTATTTAAGAGTACAATTTTTTTAATTAATGAGGTTTGAATAAATCATGAATATAGCCATGATTTGACCTTTAGTTTGTGCATTACAGAAAAAATATTGTTACCAAATTAAGGTGATTTTTCTTTTAAAAAATAAGAGCATTTAATACTAAAATTAATTAATTTGAATAATAATGGTGATTGGGGTGATTTGATAGTATTAATATACTTCAAGGATTATTAACATAAATTCTGAAACTATTTTTTCCCAAAATTTTGAGGAATTAACATGTAGGATTTTTACTTGGCACTCTAGAAATTTTATTTTGGTTATTATCTTTGGTTTCTCTCTTAGTATAATACTCTAGATATATTCTCCTTCCCCAATTAACGAAAAGTATATTCCTTGACGTGACCAGGACACATGCATCAAAATTATTTAAACTGTCATTTTTCAGCAGCGTCCAACCAAAGAAGCCAGCAGCCTCAAGCACTGCAATACCTGCACAAATTTGAGATTTTCAACCAATGAACTGTTAGTTAAAAGATGATGTAGGAAATGTGCGCTGAATGCTGTCTTAATGGAAAGCCGCTTCCATACTTATAAACACAGTCATCAAAAAAAGTTGAATCTCACGGATTGCCTGATTTCCTCTGTCTATAACAAGAAGTGAGCAGCTACTTCCTACATAGATCTCATCAAAATCATTTGGGTATGCATCTGTATGCCCACCTCTACTCTTCTGGCGTCCTGCAATCATTGTGATTCCTTCAAAAGGGAAGCCCCTTTAGAACTTCTAAAATAATGTTTTCATCGCAAAAGAGATGATCTCCATTTTGACGGAAAAAGAGTTAGAGATTGCAAAAAGAAATTGATAGCAAAAGCAAACTAATTGTCCCATAACATATCCATACTAGGTTATGCATACTCAAACCATCATATTTTCGAGAAACTATCATGAATATTTGTACATGCAACGCTTTCCAGCATGCTCCAGGATTTCATCGTCTCCTACCCTAACAGAAGACACTTATTTCCTTTCCCCAACCATAATACTAAACCATAATACTAAATTTAGGATACTTTACACTCACAACTTTTGGTACATATGTCTTTTTTAAAATAGACTGCCAAAGTAAATTTATAAATTTGAACATGAAATAGTTATAATCAAAACTATTTTGTAATCGATCTTACGTCAAAAAATAAAAGAAATAAAACTCTAACTAATACGCGTTAAAACCGTTAACACGTCAATATCAACATCTAATTAATGACCGAGATAAATTCCTCAAATTTGATTATTTAGCATACAATGTAATAGAAACAAAGTTTTCATAAAATTTTTTTTTAAAAAAAATTATGCATCAAGATAAATATTTAACTAATATTTATCGAGACGAATTTCTCGAACAAGAACACAAGAAAATGATTCAAAGTAGCACTGGTCATGCAACGCGTGACACAAATAGCATTAGTTTAAATAGATAGAATATCGTTACTAACAAATATATTCATTTATTTGATCATAATATACCATCTTAAATTGTGCCTAAATGTTTCATGCGCAATTCATGTGTAAATCACATGCAAAACATATAAAATTGTGTAAAACATATGAAAATCGTGTGCATATGTATGCTTATAATATTGAACAAAATTGATTAAATTAACATATGTTATTTTCGTGCCTCTACTAAAAAAAATTTCTGGCTCTGCTATTGTACCCATGTTTATAACAAATATCTGGGAGGCTCAGTACACCGACCACTTATTCCAGAACCTTTTTCATTTTTCCAGTTGTGGAACCTCAGTGTCGGTAACAGACTTCTTCACAGAAACAAACATGTTTCTGAGCACATCATTCCTTCCCCAAGAAATAGCTGCAAAAGTTCAATTGAATGCAAGATCAATGCGGCACTCTTCCCATTCTATTTTCAAAACAAACATCGAGACTTCTCTGTTTTGGGTTACGTCGATTGAAGGGATGATTGATTTCGCTCAAATCAATGCGGCTCTCAAATGTTAACTGCGGTCACCTCAAATGTCACCACCATAGATCAATATCTTGATGTGGTGAGGGTGCAGAAATTCGACGCCAAAGGTGAGGTCAAATAACACTTTTTCGTTAGTCGACCGAGGTTTTCACGTCTCTTCCTCAAACACCAAAGCTGTGTTTGTTGCTGCTTTTCACATGAACACCTCAACTTGGGCAACAGACCGTCCTGCTTTTAAAGTGTTGAAATCTTCTCTCGGCAAGGGGGAAGCATGCCACTGGATGATGGGCGAGGATGCACTCTTCATTGGTGCAGCATAACCTCCTGTGTTGTTCGTAATTAGACATGTTTTTAAATAAGGTTGAATGGAAAGGCAAAATAATGCCCTTAATTAATTATTGAGTTTTAGGTTCCAAATAAGTTTTATGATGAATGTTGAATGGAGTGGGGACAGATGATAATGGGTTATTTGTTACATAAAAGTATCACAATTAACTCTGAATTTAGTAAGAAATTAGGGGTATTTCTTAGTATTAGTGCATTTCACTTAACTAGTTTTTGTGTTTTTATTAGGTTAGGACTTGATTGAACAATAATTAAAAATTGGGGCCAAAGGAACAAATTGTGGGCTGCTGGATACAATTTTGCTGAGCTGGTCGAAAAAGCACTCCCAAGACACAAAGCATCTTGACATTAATGAGTGTGTCTCTCATTTGAATTCCAAAGGCATGCTTGTCTCTTCGGCCAAAATTCCAACCACCCATGCTAATCAATGAGGTTGCTGCTGCCACTGCTGGAAGAAGAGAAGAAGACCAGTCAATTTCGGATTCCAGACACAAGGCCTAGGAAGGATTAAACAATTTACAAGCATGGGGAGGCTCTCTTGATTGAAGAACCGGCTTCAGGGCTCTATAAAAGGGGACCTGCACTCTCAGAAATGGGCATCTCTGGCTACACTTTTCAGTTGCCAAGAACACACAGAAAAACTCTAGAAGAAGGCAAGAAGGAAGAAGGAACAACAACAACTCAGTAAGGAAGCCAAGTTGAAGAAACAGCCATCCCGGTCACTGCCTCACTGTCATGAGTGAACTCTTTCACTCTCAGGAGTGGTTCAGAACG
Organism: Oldenlandia corymbosa var. corymbosa; assembly: GCA_949775105.1. NCBI lineage: Eukaryota > Viridiplantae > Streptophyta > Magnoliopsida > Gentianales > Rubiaceae > Oldenlandia > Oldenlandia corymbosa. The sequence goes on from OX459123.1 coordinate 9,495,730, forward strand.
GCACAAGATTTTTTCTCGTCTCTTGACTGTTAGCTTGAACTTCGTTTTATGATGCATATTTCTATGATGTCTTTTGATGTAGTAGATGTAGCATTAATCTGCATGAGTAGCTAGTAGCTTCCAGGGGTTAATCTCCTCAACCTATGTTGGAGTTGTTGTAATGCACTGGTTCTGTTCTTTGTTTTGAAGTTGAAAGTTTTTTCTACATTCATTTACTTGATCATTAAATTGAATGCATGCTAGAACTAAGGGAAATCTAGAAAGATAAACTTGGTTTGGATTGTTTCAACTTCAACTTATGACATAGAGTTAACAGTCTATGGTTTTAACTAAGATAGGAATATACTTAGTTAACATGAGCATCCATGTAAGCCTGAGATCTTAATGACTTTATAACTGGAATCAATCATTGGAAAATAGATTGCTAAGGTTTCAAAGATGACTCTAGGAAAAATGAGAACTGACTTAGAGTTATAAGTGAGCTTAATGAACAAGAACTTAACCATTACAGTGCTGATTATACAACTACTGCATTAGGAAGAGGAGATGAACACCCCTGGCTTTTATTCACCTGAGTGACTGTTTCCATTCCCTTGAGTGACACCTTGTCTAAACTGGTAGTCTTTTAATAACAAATTTGGTAATTAGCTATCCTCGTGGGATCGACCTAGCTTCCATTATCTACAAAAATCACAATCTAAGCTAGTAATATTTTTGGTGAACTCGGCACGTACCAGAAAGTGGCACCATTGCCGGGGACGGCGTAATACCTCCAAAATTTGTTGTTTTCATTCATTTGTAAATATATAAAATTCTTTTCTAGTTACCCCACTAAGCTTCCAGTTTCTTTTCTTTGGTGTATGACTAGAAGGCACCAACGAAGTGAACCAGTTTTTGATCCAGAAATTGAAGCTACTATACGCAGAGCCAGAGCAGCAAAAAGAAGGCAGAATCGGTTGCAACAAAACCGCCAAGAAGGTTCATCAGAAATGGCTAACCAAGATGGTAACCCAGAGAACAATAGGAACCCTGGTGGGGATCAACAAAATCGACCAGAGAGATTGCTCAGAGATTTCTTTATTCCACAACAAGAAGAAGTCCAATCCCCTTTAGTGTTCCCCGATGTAGAGGCAACCAATTTTGAGTTGAAACCACCGACGATCCAATGGACTCAGTCAGTCTGGCCGTTGTATGGATTACCTCATGAAAATCCTAATGATCATATCAGAAGTTTCTTGCGTTTATGCAGTACTTTTAAGATTCAAGGCTTATCCAATGATGACATCAGACTGAGGTTATTCCCTTTTACCTTGCAGGATCACGCCCAAGCATGGTTCAATACATTACCCAACAATTCTATCTCCACTTGGGAAGAGTTAAGACAATGCTTCCTTACAAAATTCTTTCCACCCGCAAAAGCTACACAACTCAGAATAGCAATAATGAATTTCAAGCAGCATGGAACTGAAACACTCTATGAAGCATGGGAAAGACTGAAGGAAATGATCAGGAAATGCCCTCAGCATGGTTTGGAAGAGCATCTCCAGCTGAGCATCTTCTACAATGGGTTTCTACCAACTACAAGAGACTCCCTTGATGCTGCAGCTGGTGGTGTGTTTATGACAAAGCCGGTTGATGCCGCAAGGCAGTTGCTTGACAATATGACCACCAATCACTCAAGGTGGCAATCTGATCCAAGGGCAAGTACAACAGCCAAGAGTGATGGAACTTGACCCCAGTACACACTTGCAAGCACAAATGGCTGTTATGATGAATGAAATGACAAAACTCAGGAGTGAGCTGTCCAAATCCAAGGTTGAAGTGTGTGTGTTACGTGATGGATCTCACCATTTGGATGACTGTCCCTCCAAAATGGAAGCTGTCTAGTTTGTCAGGCAGGGCAATGCTGGAGGATTCAACAACTTCAACACTTAGAGAAATCAGCAACAGCCTAATTGGAACAATGCACCATAACAAGGGAACTATCAGAGGCCTACTCAACCCCCAGGATTTCACAGACAAGATGGCCAACCTCCCAACTATCAGAATCAGCAGCGTTCTAACCAGCAATACATACCAAGGGAAGATGAATGGATTTCTGTGCAAAATACAATCAATAATTTGGCTGTGTCTTGCAAAAGTTTGGAAAATCAGTTGGCTCAGATTGCAAAACAAAATGCTGAAAGACCATCTGGAAGCCTGCCCAGTGATACAGTTGTAAACCCCAAGAGAAATGATCAAGAGCAAGGAAAGGCTATCACTCTTAGAAGTGGAAAACAACTCAATCAGCCAAGTGAAAAAGTCACTCCCGTGAGTGACCCTGCAGGTAAGAATGAAACATTTCCTGAGAAAATATCTGATAATGATGATTTGGTTGAACAGGAGCAAGCAGCTGAAAAACCTGGAATGGAGGAAATTCAATTCCCAGCACCAATTAAGAAGCCACAAGAGCCAGCTCTAATACCACCATATCCGGTAAGACAAAAGAAGGCCAAGATGGATGAAGGGCTCAACAGGTATATTCAAAAGTTGGAAAGCATACATATTAATGGACCACTTGTTGATGCAGTTAAACAAATGCCTAAATACTTCAAGTACTTGAAAGATTTGGTGGCTAATAAACCACAAGTGCACGACTCTGCTTTTGTTACTCTAAATGAAGAATGTAGTGCAGCTATTCTGAGAAAATTGCCACCTAAGCTAAAAGATCCGGGTAGTTTCACTCTTCCTTGCACAGTAGGAATCAGAGAATTTTCAAAAGCATTATTAGATCTTGGTGCAAGCATAAATCTCATGCCATTGTCTGTATTTAAATCACTTGATCTGGACAAATTTCTGGTACCTACTAACATGACATTGTAGTTGGCAGATAGGTCACTGACCTATCCAAAGGGAATCTTACATGATGTTCTTGTGAAGGTTGGGAATTTTGTTTATCCAGCAGACTTTGTGGTTTTGGACATGGAAGAGGAGAGGGATGTGCCCATCATCTTGGAGAGACCTTTTCTGGCAACAAGTGATGCAATCATTAAGGTGAAAAAGGGAGAAATCACACTGCACTTTGATGGAGAAAAGGTTACCTTCAACATCTTCAAAAATATGAGATATCCTGCTGAAGTCCAGAATTGCTACATGGGTAAGAAGTGTAGAAGTAGAAGAAGCAGTGACAGAAGAAATACTGCAAGATGAGCTCCTCAAGGAACTCTTATGCCCAGACAGTAATGAGGAACAGGAAGGAGAAGATGAGTACAAGATCACTTGTCTGAGTTTCCTGAACCACTCCCCCAAGTGGCATCCTAAACAACAACCCTTTGAACTGTTAGACCTGACTAAGGAAGGAAGATGCCTCAAACCTTCAATTGAAGAACCACCTCATCTGGAACTTAATCCTCTGCCTTCACATTTGAAGTACGCCTATATTGGAGCAAGTAACACCTTACATGTGATCATTTCTTCTATGCTTACAGGTACTGAAGAGGATAAGCTGCTAAGAGTTGTGAGGTTGCACAAGGAAGCCATTGGATGGTCAATTGACATTAAGGGGATCAGTCCTTCCATATGTATGCACAAGATCCTACTTGAAGACGATGCCAAGCCAACCATTGAAGGACAAAGAAGGCTCAACCCAGTCATGAAGGAAGTGGTAAAAAAAGGAGATTATTAAGCTGCTGGATGCTGGAATCATCTTCCCAATATCTGGCAGTAAGTGGGAGTCTAGTGCAGTGCGTGCCCAAGAAAGGAGGAATCACAGTAATAAAAAATGATCTCCAGGAACTGATCCCTACAAGGCTGAACAATTCATGGAGAGTGTGCATGGACTACAAGAAAGCTTAATAAAACTACTAGAGAGGACCACTTCCCACTTCCCTTTATTGATCAAATGCTAGATAGATTGGCTGGATTCATGTATTACTGTTTCCTTGATGGTTTCTCAGGTTACAACCAGATTGCCATAGATCCTGATGATCAAGAAAAGACGACATTCACCAGCCCCTATGGCACATTTGCCTTTAAGAGAATGCCATTTGGACTATGCAATGCACTTGCAACATTTCAAAGATGTATGATGGCCATTTTCTCTAATATGGTGGAAGACATAATTGAGATCTTTATGGACGACTTTTCGGTTTTTGGTAAGTCATTTGATGCATGCCTGGACAACCTTGGATTGATATTGAAGAGATGCATAGAAGCCAACTTAGTCCTCAACTGGGAGAAGTGCCATTTTATGGTAACTGAGGGGATTGTCTTGGGACATAAGATCTCACAGGGAAAGGAATTGAAGTGGACAAGACAAAGATTGAAGTCATTGAGAGGCTCAGCCCACCAACCACAGTCAAGGGAGTAAGGAGTTTCCTAGGCCATGCCGGCTTTTACAGGAGGTTCATTAAGGATTTTTCAAAAATCTCTTAACTATTGTGCAACTTGCTTGAAAAAGACACTGTTTTTATTTTTGATGAATCCTGTTTAAATGCATTTACTGAACTGAAAAAGAAACTCATCTCTGCACCTGTAATCATCACACCTGATTGGTCACAGCCTTTTGAACTAATGTGTGATGCTAGTGATTTTGCAGTTGGTGTTTTACTTGGACAGACAAGGAACAAGGTGTTGCATGTGGTTTACTATGGTAGTAAAACCCTCAACCCAGCACAAATCAACTACACCTCTACAAAGAAGGAAATGCTGGCAATTGTGTTTGCATTTGACAAATTCAAAGCTTATTTGCTAGGAATGAAAGTCATAGTCTACACAGACCATGCTGCTATCAGGTATTTGATCAATAAAAAAGAGTCTAAGCCTAGGTTGATTCGATGGGTGTTGTTGTTATAGGAATTCGATTTGGAGATAAGAGACAGAAAGGGTGCTGAGAATCAGATAGCAGACCATCTGTCAAGACTTGAAGAGATTCCAGAAGACACAACTCCAATTTTAGAAAAATTCCCTGATAAGTCACTGTGGCGAGTGACAGGCACACTCATGGGAGTGACAGGTAGCAGGCATTGGATTGCAGATTTTGCTAACTTTGTTGCTGCTGGTATTATTCCTCCAGATTTCACCCCTCAACAGCGCAAAAGGTTCCTTCATGATGCTCAACTCTACCTATAGGATGAACCCTACCTATTCAAAAGATGTGCTGACCAGTTGATCAGAAGGTGTATTCCAGAACCTGAGTTCACAGAAGTATTGCACAAATGCCACAGTTCTCCCTATGGCGGACATTTCAACGGTCAAAGAACGGCAATCAAGGTTCTGCAAGCTGGACTGTATTGGCCATCTCTGTTCAGAGATGCACGTGAATTTGTCAAAAGCTGTGACAAATGCCAAAGGACAAGAAACATTTCCTGGAAGAATGAGATGCCAACAGAACATGCTTGAAGTAGAACTGTTTGATGTATGGGGGATAGATTTCATGGGTCCTTTCGTGTCATCCTTTGGGAACTCCTACATCCTACTGGCAGTAGACTACGTTTCAAGATGGATAGAAGCCGTAGCTGTAAGAAACAGTGATGCTAAGATTGTTCTCAGGTTTTTAAAGAAAAACATTTTTGCCAGGTTTGGTACACCCAGGATGATACTCAGTGATGAAGGATCACACTTTGTAACAAGTCATTTGCAACCATGGTGAAGAAATATGGAATCAGGCACAAAGTATCAACATCATACCACCCACAATTAAACGGGCTAGCAGAAGTGTCAAACAGGGAAGTGAAAAGAATCCTGGAAAAGGTTGTCAACTCTACCAGAAAGAATTGGTCCTCAAAGTTGGATGAAACTTTATGGGCATACAGAACAGCATATAAAACTCCCATTGGTATGTCCCCGTTCAAACTGGTCTATGGGAAAGCATGCCACTTGCCAGTGGAGTTGGAGCATAAGGCTTACTGGCTATTAAGGAGCTGAATCTGGATCCCAGAAAAAGCAAGGAACTTAGATTGATGCAATTGAATGAGCTGGAAGAATTCAGACTGGAGGCATATGAATCATCCAGAGTTTATAAAGAGAAAACTAAGGCTTACCATGATCAACACATTGTGAAGAGGGATCTGCAAGAAGGACAAGAAGTCTTGTTGTTCAATTCCAGGCTAAAATTCTTTCCAGGGAAGTTGAGGTCAAGACGAACCAGTCCCTACAAAATCAACAAGGTTTTAAATCAATGAGCAGTGGAGATCATGAATCCACAGAATGGCAGCACCTTTTTGGTCAATGGGCAGAGACTAAAGCCATATCTTGGTCTGGAAAAAGGGAATAAGGGACAGGACAGTCACGTCCTTGCCCTCAAGGAGCTCAACTGAGATTTTGTGAAAGTCTGGTATGAGACTTAAAACCAATGCGCTTTATGGGAGGCAACCCATACGTTTTGCTTTTGTGTGGCTGATTTTGTGCTATTCCAATTTTGCAGGAACGGATAAGGTATCTGTCACCCCAACGGATTTTAGAAAGTGCAACATAAAAAGGCCTTAGGTAAACTCACTTCTAGGAGTGAAGAAGGTCACTCAGCCGAGTGAACCTACAGCAAGGTGATTCTGCAACCAAGGTAGAATTTCAATTTAGACCAAATTCCCATTGCTTTACCAATTCAATTTAGGGTTCCTAAATCATGCCGCCGGCAAGGAGAAAGGTTGCTGCCCGCAAAAATACTTCCAACACCAGAAGACGGATATCCTCCTCCTCATCCTCGTCCTCTCTTGAAAGGCAACCTTCCCCTCAACGGGAACCTACACCGCCGCCGCCTCCACAACCACCAAGGGCCCTCCAAGAACAAGCCCTCAACGCCATCACAGACGAATGGGAGCTAAGGCTATTCCTGAGAAAGAAGGCTTGGAATTTCTTGCTGAAACATCTCAAGCGTAAGATCATTATAGAAAGGAGAATCGGTGAGGATGGTGAAGCGTTCGCCTACATCAAACACTATAGATGGGAGATGTTCTCTAGGCCCCTTATCTAGCCCCGGCTCCAGATCGTGCAGAAATTTTACGGCAATTTCTCCACTGCCCGCAGAGATGGAGTCTTTGTCTGAGGAATATCAGTCGATTGCAGCACAGAAGCCATTAGGGCCATCTGGAAATTGCCAAGAGTCAGCACCGATTACAGGGAAACCATCGCTGTCCTACATCCGAATCAGCCACTGGAGCAAATAATTCTGTCAAGACTGGCAAAGAAAGGCACAGATTGGGAGAAGGACGATCAGGACAACCCCTTGGGATTCTACGCTAATGCCCTGCAAATGCCTGATCTGAATTTATGGTACCACTTCATCTGCTGCAACCTGATTCCAACAACCTACACTGCCTAGGTCACCTACGAACAAGCCATGATATTGTATGCAATCGTCACAAACACGCCACTGGATGCAACATCAGTAATCAGGGATCAACTCGCCAGATGTATCACAGATCCCAAGGTGAAGAGCTGGTAGTTCCCAGTGATGATTACCATGCTTTGCAGAAGGGCGGGGTGGCCTTTCTGAACACAGACGCAGAGAGCAGCCTGCAACAACCTTTGAGGCTGAATAAGCTTGACCAGAGACCCCCAGGTGCATCGTCCTCAGGATAAGCAGCATCGACTCCCACTCCGGCTGGACAGTTGAGGCAGAGAGATTTCAACAAAATGACCAGATTCATTCTGGAAAATGTCCACCAGTGCTAGATGAGGACTGAGCAATTCCTACAGGAAATGCACAAGTGCATTGGATGCCCTGAAAATTGCCCATTACCGCATGATCCACCAGCCCATCCACTCCATGGCATGCCTCTATGAACACTCAGGGAAGTGTTGTTCTAATGCCCCTAATCAACAATTTACTTTTTCTGTTAAAATGGTGAACTCTTTTAATTTTTGTGGTTTTTATTTGTTTACTGTTTGATGTGTTTTGCTGTGTTTGTTTTGTTGGCAATACTTAGAATAAGTTTGGGGGAGTAGTAGAGAGTATTAGTATTGTTGTCAGGTTTTTAAATTCAGGCCCCTTAGGTTGATGTCTAGATGGAGTTTGTAAATTTTTTGGAATAAAATGAAAATTTTCTAAAAAGGAGCTGTCAATAGTCTAGGAGGATAATTGTTTTGAAAAAATTTTGCTAAAACACTTTTGATGCTGAGTCTGATGCATGAAGTGAAAGAATGGCTGACACTCACTCACACACATGAACAATGCCACTTGTGGAAGTGACTGCCTAGAACATAAATTCTAAAATTTGGCATGACTAATCCACTGTTGTGATCTGTGTTTAGTTCTGAGCTACAAGTAGATGAGAAATGCTGTAAACCTGAGACTTCCTTTGTGGTATCCATTCATAGCATGTTTGTTTCAAAAAAATAAAAATTGGATCAACTGAAACCTCAGGGGTAACAGCAAGGAACCACCACAAAAAGTTCCAAACTGTTGGAGTAATAAGGGTTGAGGTATAAGGCAATGGAGAGATAAGGTTGAATAACACCCCTCCCAAAGGTGTAAGGTTAGTCCATCTACATTCAAAAAAAAAAAAAAAAAAAGACAGACGGAAAGGATGTGAAGGAAGTCCATGATTGAAGCCTCAGTAGGTAAATCAAGTCAAAGTAACTTGGGCAAAACCAGATCACAAGAATGACCACCACACGCTGAAACCGGTTAACTTAGAATGGATTGATAGGATGGGCATAACTGACACTTGTGGCATGTATTCTAATTTCATGTGAAGGTTGGCTGTTTGACTCTGGATTGTAGAAAGATTTGATGTCTTTAAGTGTATGTTTTCTTTACTTGAACCTGAGTTAAAAGGTTGACAGCCCCTATCCAGTTTGTGTTTGTATTGTTGTTTCTATGTTCAGTGTCACATGCCTGAGTGAGAATCTTCAATCAGGGAAGTAAGTCAGTCTTCAGTCATTTTAACAATGTTGTTTTCCCTGTTTCTTATGTATAATTCTGTAAGTGCCAGCAAGAGTTTAGTTGTTTTACTTGAGGACAAGCAATTCTTCCAGTTTGGGGGAGTTGATAATGGGTTATTTGTTACATAAAAGCATCACAATTAACTCTGAATTTAGTAAGAAATTAGGGGTATTTCTAAGTATTAGTGCATTTCACTTAACTAGTTTTTCTGTTTTTATTAGGTTATGACTTGATTGAACAATTACTGAAATTGGGGCCAAAGGACAAATTATGGGCCGCTGGATACAATTTTGCTGAGCTGGTCGAAAAAGCACTCCCAAGACACAAAGCATCTTGACATTAATGAGTGTGTCTCTCATTTGAATTCCAAAGGCATGCTTGTCTCTTCGGCCAAAATTCCAACCACCCATGCTAATCAATGAGGTTGCTGCTGCCACTGCTGGAAGAAGAGAAGAAGACCAGTCAATTTCGGATTCCAGACACAAGACCTAGGAAGGATTAAACAATTCACAAGCATGGGGAGGCTCTCTTGATTGAAGAACCGGCTTCAGGGATCTATAAAAGGGGAGCTACACTCTCAAAAATGGGCATCTCTGGCTACACTTTTCAGTTGCCAAGAACACACAGAAAAACTCTAGAAGAAGGCAAGAAGGAAGAAGGAACAACAACAACTCAGTAAGGAAGCCAAGTTGAAGAAACAGCCATCCCGGTCACTGCCTCACTGTCATGAGTGAACTCTTTCACTCTCAGGAGTGGTTCAGAACTGCACAAGCTTTTTTCTCGTCTCTTGACTGTTAGCTTGAACTTCGTTTTATGATGCATACTTCTATGATGTCTTTTGATGTAGTAGATGTAGCATTAATCTGCATGAGTAGCTAGTAGCTTCCAGGGGTTAATCTCCTCAACCTATGTTGGAGTTGTTGTAATGCACTGGTTCTGTTCTTTGTTTTGAAGTTGAAAGTTTTTTCTACATTCATTTACTTGATCACTAAATTCAATGCATGCTAGAACTAAGGGAAATCTAGAAAGATAAACTTGGTTTGGATTGTTTCAACTTCAACTTATGACATAGAGTTAACAGTCTATGGTTTTAACTAAGATAGGAATATACTTAGTTAACATGAGCATCCATGTAAGCCTGAGATCTTAATGACTTTATAACTGGAATCAATCATTGGAAAATAGATTGCTAAGGTTTCAAAGATGACTCTAGGAAAAATGAGAACTGACTTAGAGTTATAAGTGAGCTTAATGAACAAGAACTTAACCATTACAGTGCTGATTATACAACTACTGCATTAGGAAGAGGAGATGAACACCCCTGGCTTTTATTCACCTGAGTGACTGTTTCCATTCCCTTGAGTGACACCTTGTCTAAACTGGTAGTCTTTTAATAACAAATTTGGTAATTAGCTATCCTCGTGGGATCGACCTAGCTTCCATTATCTACAAAAATCACAATCTAAGCTAGTAATATTTTTGGTGAACTCGGCACGTACCAGAAAGTGGCACCATTGCCGGGGACGGCGTAATACCTCCAAAATTTGTTGTTTTCATTCATTTGTAAATATATAAAATTCTTTTCTAGTTACCCCACTAAGCTTCCAGTTTCTTTTCTTTGGTGTATGACTAGAAGGCACCAACGAAGTGAACCAGTTTTTGATCCAGAAATTGAAGCTACTATACGCAGAGCCAGAGCAGCAAAAAGAAGGCAGAATCGGTTGCAACAAAACCGCCAAGAAGGTTCATCAGAAATGGCTAACCAAGATGGTAACCCAGAGAACAATAGGAACCCTGGTGGGGATCAACAAAATCGACCAGAGAGATTGCTCAGAGATTTCTTTATTCCACAACAAGAAGAAGTCCAATCCCCTTTAGTGTTCCCCGATGTAGAGGCAACCAATTTTGAGTTGAAACCACCGACGATCCAATGGACTCAGTCAGTCTGCCCGTTGTATGGATTACCTCATGAAAATCCTAATGATCATATCAGAAGTTTCTTGCGTTTATGCAGTACTTTTAAGATTCAAGGCTTATCCAATGATGACATCAGACTGAGGTTATTCCCTTTTACCTTGCAGGATCACGCCCAAGCATGGTTCAATACATTACCCAACAATTCTATCTCCACTTGGGAAGAGTTAAGACAATGCTTCCTTACAAAATTCTTTCCACCCGCAAAAGCTACACAACTCAGAATAGCAATAATGAATTTCAAGCAGCATGGAACTGAAACACTCTATGAAGCATGGGAAAGACTGAAGGAAATGATCAGGAAATGCCCTCAGCATGGTTTGGAAGAGCATCTCCAGCTGAGCATCTTCTACAATGGGTTTCTACCAACTACAAGAGACTCCCTTGATGCTGCAGCTGGTGGTGTGTTTATGACAAAGCCGGTTGATGCCGCAAGGCAGTTGCTTGACAATATGACCACCAATCACTCAAGGTGGCAATCTGATCCAAGGGCAAGTACAACAGCCAAGAGTGATGGAACTTGACCCCAGTACACACTTGCAAGCACAAATGGCTGTTATGATGAATGAAATGACAAAACTCAGGAGTGAGCTGTCCAAATCCAAGGTTGAAGTGTGTGTGTTACGTGATGGATCTCACCATTTGGATGACTGTCCCTCCAAAATGGAAGCTGTCTAGTTTGTCAGGCAGGGCAATGCTGGAGGATTCAACAACTTCAACACTTAGAGAAATCAGCAACAGCCTAATTGGAACAATGCACCATAACAAGGGAACTATCAGAGGCCTACTCAACCCCCAGGATTTCACAGACAAGATGGCCAACCTCCCAACTATCAGAATCAGCAGCGTTCTAACCAGCAATACATACCAAGGGAAGATGAATGGATTTCTGTGCAAAATACAATCAATAATTTGGCTGTGTCTTGCAAAAGTTTGGAAAATCAGTTGGCTCAGATTGCAAAACAAAATGCTGAAAGACCATCTGGAAGCCTGCCCAGTGATACAGTTGTAAACCCCAAGAGAAATGATCAAGAGCAAGGAAAGGCTATCACTCTTAGAAGTGGAAAACAACTCAATCAGCCAAGTGAAAAAGTCACTCCCGTGAGTGACCCTGCAGGTAAGAATGAAACATTTCCTGAGAAAATATCTGATAATGATGATTTGGTTGAACAGGAGCAAGCAGCTGAAAAACCTGGAATGGAGGAAATTCAATTCCCAGCACCAATTAAGAAGCCACAAGAGCCAGCTCTAATACCACCATATCCGGTAAGACAAAAGAAGGCCAAGATGGATGAAGGGCTCAACAGGTATATTCAAAAGTTGGAAAGCATACATATTAATGGACCACTTGTTGATGCAGTTAAACAAATGCCTAAATACTTCAAGTACTTGAAAGATTTGGTGGCTAATAAACCACAAGTGCACGACTCTGCTTTTGTTACTCTAAATGAAGAATGTAGTGCAGCTATTCTGAGAAAATTGCCACCTAAGCTAAAAGATCCGGGTAGTTTCACTCTTCCTTGCACAGTAGGAATCAGAGAATTTTCAAAAGCATTATTAGATCTTGGTGCAAGCATAAATCTCATGCCATTGTCTGTATTTAAATCACTTGATCTGGACAAATTTCTGGTACCTACTAACATGACATTGTAGTTGGCAGATAGGTCACTGACCTATCCAAAGGGAATCTTACATGATGTTCTTGTGAAGGTTGGGAATTTTGTTTATCCAGCAGACTTTGTGGTTTTGGACATGGAAGAGGAGAGGGATGTGCCCATCATCTTGGAGAGACCTTTTCTGGCAACAAGTGATGCAATCATTAAGGTGAAAAAGGGAGAAATCACACTGCACTTTGATGGAGAAAAGGTTACCTTCAACATCTTCAAAAATATGAGATATCCTGCTGAAGTCCAGAATTGCTACATGGGTAAGAAGTGTAGAAGTAGAAGAAGCAGTGACAGAAGAAATACTGCAAGATGAGCTCCTCAAGGAACTCTTATGCCCAGACAGTAATGAGGAACAGGAAGGAGAAGATGAGTACAAGATCACTTGTCTGAGTTTCCTGAACCACTCCCCCAAGTGGCATCCTAAACAACAACCCTTTGAACTGTTAGACCTGACTAAGGAAGGAAGATGCCTCAAACCTTCAATTGAAGAACCACCTCATCTGGAACTTAATCCTCTGCCTTCACATTTGAAGTACGCCTATATTGGAGCAAGTAACACCTTACATGTGATCATTTCTTCTATGCTTACAGGTACTGAAGAGGATAAGCTGCTAAGAGTTGTGAGGTTGCACAAGGAAGCCATTGGATGGTCAATTGACATTAAGGGGATCAGTCCTTCCATATGTATGCACAAGATCCTACTTGAAGACGATGCCAAGCCAACCATTGAAGGACAAAGAAGGCTCAACCCAGTCATGAAGGAAGTGGTAAAAAAGGAGATTATTAAGCTGCTGGATGCTGGAATCATCTTCCCAATATCTGGCAGTAAGTGGGAGTCTAGTGCAGTGCGTGCCCAAGAAAGGAGGAATCACAGTAATAAAAAATGATCTCCAGGAACTGATCCCTACAAGGCTGAACAATTCATGGAGAGTGTGCATGGACTACAGAAAGCTTAATAAAACTACTAGAGAGGACCACTTCCCACTTCCCTTTATTGATCAAATGCTAGATAGATTGGCTGGATTCATGTATTACTGTTTCCTTGATGGTTTCTCAGGTTACAACCAGATTGCCATAGATCCTGATGATCAAGAAAAGACGACATTCACCAGCCCCTATGGCACATTTGCCTTTAAGAGAATGCCATTTGGACTATGCAATGCACTTGCAACATTTCAAAGATGTATGATGGCCATTTTCTCTAATATGGTGGAAGACATAATTGAGATCTTTATGGACGACTTTTCGGTTTTTGGTAAGTCATTTGATGCATGCCTGGACAACCTTGGATTGATATTGAAGAGATGCATAGAAGCCAACTTAGTCCTCAACTGGGAGAAGTGCCATTTTATGGTAACTGAGGGGATTGTCTTGGGACATAAGATCTCACAGGAAAGGAATTGAAGTGGACAAGACAAAGATTGAAGTCATTGAGAGGCTCAGCCCACCAACCACAGTCAAGGGAGTAAGGAGTTTCCTAGGCCATGCCGGCTTTTACAGGAGGTTCATTAAGGATTTTTCAAAAATCTCTTAACTATTGTGCAACTTGCTTGAAAAAGACACTGTTTTTATTTTTGATGAATCCTGTTTAAATGCATTTACTGAACTGAAAAAGAAACTCATCTCTGCACCTGTAATCATCACACCTGATTGGTCACAGCCTTTTGAACTAATGTGTGATGCTAGTGATTTTGCAGTTGGTGTTTTACTTGGACAGACAAGGAACAAGGTGTTGCATGTGGTTTACTATGGTAGTAAAACCCTCAACCCAGCACAAATCAACTACACCTCTACAAAGAAGGAAATGCTGGCAATTGTGTTTGCATTTGACAAATTCAAAGCTTATTTGCTAGGAATGAAAGTCATAGTCTACACAGACCATGCTGCTATCAGGTATTTGATCAATAAAAAAAGAGTCTAAGCCTAGGTTGATTCGATGGGTGTTGTTGTTATAGGAATTCGATTTGGAGATAAGAGACAGAAAGGGTGCTGAGAATCAGATAGCAGACCATCTGTCAAGACTTGAAGAGATTCCAGAAGACACAACTCCAATTTTAGAAAAATTCCCTGATAAGTCACTGTGGCGAGTGACAGGCACACTCATGGGAGTGACAGGTAGCAGGCATTGGATTGCAGATTTTGCTAACTTTGTTGCTGCTGGTATTATTCCTCCAGATTTCACCCCTCAACAGCGCAAAAGGTTCCTTCATGATGCTCAACTCTACCTATAGGATGAACCCTACCTATTCAAAAGATGTGCTGACCAGTTGATCAGAAGGTGTATTCCAGAACCTGAGTTCACAGAAGTATTGCACAAATGCCACAGTTCTCCCTATGGCGGACATTTCAACGGTCAAAGAACGGCAATCAAGGTTCTGCAAGCTGGACTGTATTGGCCATCTCTGTTCAGAGATGCACGTGAATTTGTCAAAAGCTGTGACAAATGCCAAAGGACAAGAAACATTTCCTGGAAGAATGAGATGCCAACAGAACATGCTTGAAGTAGAACTGTTTGATGTATGGGGGATAGATTTCATGGGTCCTTTCGTGTCATCCTTTGGGAACTCCTACATCCTACTGGCAGTAGACTACGTTTCAAGATGGATAGAAGCCGTAGCTGTAAGAAACAGTGATGCTAAGATTGTTCTCAGGTTTTTAAAGAAAAACATTTTTGCCAGGTTTGGTACACCCAGGATGATACTCAGTGATGAAGGATCACACTTTGTAACAAGTCATTTGCAACCATGGTGAAGAAATATGGAATCAGGCACAAAGTATCAACATCATACCACCCACAATTAAACGGGCTAGCAGAAGTGTCAAACAGGGAAGTGAAAAGAATCCTGGAAAAGGTTGTCAACTCTACCAGAAAGAATTGGTCCTCAAAGTTGGATGAAACTTTATGGGCATACAGAACAGCATATAAAACTCCCATTGGTATGTCCCCGTTCAAACTGGTCTATGGGAAAGCATGCCACTTGCCAGTGGAGTTGGAGCATAAGGCTTACTGGCTATTAAGGAGCTGAATCTGGATCCCAGAAAA
Organism: Oldenlandia corymbosa var. corymbosa; assembly: GCA_949775105.1. Classification (NCBI taxonomy): domain Eukaryota; kingdom Viridiplantae; phylum Streptophyta; class Magnoliopsida; order Gentianales; family Rubiaceae; genus Oldenlandia; species Oldenlandia corymbosa. Next base: position 9,511,277 of record OX459123.1, read on the forward strand.
AGCAAGGAACTTAGATTGATGCAATTGAATGAGCTGGAAGAATTCAGACTGGAGGCATATGAATCATCCAGAGTTTATAAAGAGAAAACTAAGGCTTACCATGATCAACACATTGTGAAGAGGGATCTGCAAGAAGGACAAGAAGTCTTGTTGTTCAATTCCAGGCTAAAATTCTTTCCAGGGAAGTTGAGGTCAAGACGAACCAGTCCCTACAAAATCAACAAGGTTTTAAATCAATGAGCAGTGGAGATCATGAATCCACAGAATGGCAGCACCTTTTTGGTCAATGGGCAGAGACTAAAGCCATATCTTGGTCTGGAAAAAGGGAATAAGGGACAGGACAGTCACGTCCTTGCCCTCAAGGAGCTCAACTGAGATTTTGTGAAAGTCTGGTATGAGACTTAAAACCAATGCGCTTTATGGGAGGCAACCCATACGTTTTGCTTTTGTGTGGCTGATTTTGTGCTATTCCAATTTTGCAGGAACGGATAAGGTATCTGTCACCCCAACGGATTTTAGAAAGTGCAACATAAAAAGGCCTTAGGTAAACTCACTTCTAGGAGTGAAGAAGGTCACTCAGCCGAGTGAACCTACAGCAAGGTGATTCTGCAACCAAGGTAGAATTTCAATTTAGACCAAATTCCCATTGCTTTACCAATTCAATTTAGGGTTCCTAAATCATGCCGCCGGCAAGGAGAAAGGTTGCTGCCCGCAAAAATACTTCCAACACCAGAAGACGGATATCCTCCTCCTCATCCTCGTCCTCTCTTGAAAGGCAACCTTCCCCTCAACGGGAACCTACACCGCCGCCGCCTCCACAACCACCAAGGGCCCTCCAAGAACAAGCCCTCAACGCCATCACAGACGAATGGGAGCTAAGGCTATTCCTGAGAAAGAAGGCTTGGAATTTCTTGCTGAAACATCTCAAGCGTAAGATCATTATAGAAAGGAGAATCGGTGAGGATGGTGAAGCGTTCGCCTACATCAAACACTATAGATGGGAGATGTTCTCTAGGCCCCTTATCTAGCCCCGGCTCCAGATCGTGCAGAAATTTTACGGCAATTTCTCCACTGCCCGCAGAGATGGAGTCTTTGTCTGAGGAATATCAGTCGATTGCAGCACAGAAGCCATTAGGGCCATCTGGAAATTGCCAAGAGTCAGCACCGATTACAGGGAAACCATCGCTGTCCTACATCCGAATCAGCCACTGGAGCAAATAATTCTGTCAAGACTGGCAAAGAAAGGCACAGATTGGGAGAAGGACGATCAGGACAACCCCTTGGGATTCTACGCTAATGCCCTGCAAATGCCTGATCTGAATTTATGGTACCACTTCATCTGCTGCAACCTGATTCCAACAACCTACACTGCCTAGGTCACCTACGAACAAGCCATGATATTGTATGCAATCGTCACAAACACGCCACTGGATGCAACATCAGTAATCAGGGATCAACTCGCCAGATGTATCACAGATCCCAAGGTGAAGAGCTGGTAGTTCCCAGTGATGATTACCATGCTTTGCAGAAGGGCGGGGTGGCCTTTCTGAACACAGACGCAGAGAGCAGCCTGCAACAACCTTTGAGGCTGAATAAGCTTGACCAGAGACCCCCAGGTGCATCGTCCTCAGGATAAGCAGCATCGACTCCCACTCCGGCTGGACAGTTGAGGCAGAGAGATTTCAACAAAATGACCAGATTCATTCTGGAAAATGTCCACCAGTGCTAGATGAGGACTGAGCAATTCCTACAGGAAATGCACAAGTGCATTGGATGCCCTGAAAATTGCCCATTACCGCATGATCCACCAGCCCATCCACTCCATGGCATGCCTCTATGAACACTCAGGGAAGTGTTGTTCTAATGCCCCTAATCAACAATTTACTTTTTCTGTTAAAATGGTGAACTCTTTTAATTTTTGTGGTTTTTATTTGTTTACTGTTTGATGTGTTTTGCTGTGTTTGTTTTGTTGGCAATACTTAGAATAAGTTTGGGGGAGTAGTAGAGAGTATTAGTATTGTTGTCAGGTTTTTAAATTCAGGCCCCTTAGGTTGATGTCTAGATGGAGTTTGTAAATTTTTTGGAATAAAATGAAAATTTTCTAAAAAGGAGCTGTCAATAGTCTAGGAGGATAATTGTTTTGAAAAAATTTTGCTAAAACACTTTTGATGCTGAGTCTGATGCATGAAGTGAAAGAATGGCTGACACTCACTCACACACATGAACAATGCCACTTGTGGAAGTGACTGCCTAGAACATAAATTCTAAAATTTGGCATGACTAATCCACTGTTGTGATCTGTGTTTAGTTCTGAGCTACAAGTAGATGAGAAATGCTGTAAACCTGAGACTTCCTTTGTGGTATCCATTCATAGCATGTTTGTTTCAAAAAAATAAAAATTGGATCAACTGAAACCTCAGGGGTAACAGCAAGGAACCACCACAAAAAGTTCCAAACTGTTGGAGTAATAAGGGTTGAGGTATAAGGCAATGGAGAGATAAGGTTGAATAACACCCCTCCCAAAGGTGTAAGGTTAGTCCATCTACATTCAAAAAAAAAAAAAAAAAAAGACAGACGGAAAGGATGTGAAGGAAGTCCATGATTGAAGCCTCAGTAGGTAAATCAAGTCAAAGTAACTTGGGCAAAACCAGATCACAAGAATGACCACCACACGCTGAAACCGGTTAACTTAGAATGGATTGATAGGATGGGCATAACTGACACTTGTGGCATGTATTCTAATTTCATGTGAAGGTTGGCTGTTTGACTCTGGATTGTAGAAAGATTTGATGTCTTTAAGTGTATGTTTTCTTTACTTGAACCTGAGTTAAAAGGTTGACAGCCCCTATCCAGTTTGTGTTTGTATTGTTGTTTCTATGTTCAGTGTCACATGCCTGAGTGAGAATCTTCAATCAGGGAAGTAAGTCAGTCTTCAGTCATTTTAACAATGTTGTTTTCCCTGTTTCTTATGTATAATTCTGTAAGTGCCAGCAAGAGTTTAGTTGTTTTACTTGAGGACAAGCAATTCTTCCAGTTTGGGGGAGTTGATAATGGGTTATTTGTTACATAAAAGCATCACAATTAACTCTGAATTTAGTAAGAAATTAGGGGTATTTCTAAGTATTAGTGCATTTCACTTAACTAGTTTTTCTGTTTTTATTAGGTTATGACTTGATTGAACAATTACTGAAATTGGGGCCAAAGGACAAATTATGGGCCGCTGGATACAATTTTGCTGAGCTGGTCGAAAAAGCACTCCCAAGACACAAAGCATCTTGACATTAATGAGTGTGTCTCTCATTTGAATTCCAAAGGTATGCTTGTCTCTTTGGCTGAAATTCCAACCACCCATGCTGATCAATGAGGTTGCTGCTACCACTGCTGGAAGAAGAGAAGAAGACCAGTCAATTTCGGATTCCAGACACAAGACCTAGGAAGGATTAAACAATTCACAAGCATGGGGAGGCTCTCTTGATTGAAGAACCGGCTTCAGGGATCTATAAAAGGGGAGCTACACTCTCAAAAATGGGCATCTCTGGCTACACTTTTCAGTTGCCAAGAACACACAGAAAAACTCTAGAAGAAGGCAAGAAGGAAGAAGGAACAACAACAACTCAGTAAGGAAGCCAAGTTGAAGAAACAGCCATCCCGGTCACTGCCTCACTGTCATGAGTGAACTCTTTCACTCTCAGGAGTGGTTCAGAACTGCACAAGCTTTTTTCTCGTCTCTTGACTGTTAGCTTGAACTTCGTTTTATGATGCATATTTCTATGATGTCTTTTGATGTAGTAGATGTAGCATTAATCTGCATGAGTAGCTAGTAGCTTCCAGGGGTTAATCTCCTCAACCTATGTTGGAGTTGTTGTAATGCACTGGTTCTGTTCTTTGTTTTGAAGTTGAAAGTTTTTTCTACATTCATTTACTTGATCATTAAATTGAATGCATGCTAGAACTAAGGGAAATCTAGAAAGATAAACTTGGTTTGGATTGTTTCAACTTCAACTTATGACATAGAGTTAACAGTCTATGGTTTTAACTAAGATAGGAATATACTTAGTTAACATGAGCATCCATGTAAGCCTGAGATCTTAATGACTTTATAACTGGAATCAATCATTGGAAAATAGATTGCTAAGGTTTCAAAGATGACTCTAGGAAAAATGAGAACTGACTTAGAGTTATAAGTGAGCTTAATGAACAAGAACTTAACCATTACAGTGCTGATTATACAACTACTGCATTAGGAAGAGGAGATGAACACCCCTGGCTTTTATTCACCTGAGTGATTGTTTCCATTCCCTTGAGTGACACCTTGTCTAAACTGGTAGTCTTTTAATAACAAATTTGGTAATTAGCTATCCTCGTGGGATCGACCTAGCTTCCATTATCTACAAAAATCACAATCTAAGCTAGTAATATTTTTGGTGAACTCGGCACGTACCAGAAAGTGGCACCATTGCCGGGGACGGCGTAATACCTCCAAAATTTGTTGTTTTCATTCATTTGTAAATATATAAAATTCTTTTCTAGTTACCCCACTAAGCTTCCAGTTTCTTTTCTTTGGTGTATGACTAGAAGGCACCAACGAAGTGAACCAGTTTTTGATCCAGAAATTGAAGCTACTATACGCAGAGCCAGAGCAGCAAAAAGAAGGCAGAATCGGTTGCAACAAAACCGCCAAGAAGGTTCATCAGAAATGGCTAACCAAGATGGTAACCCAGAGAACAATAGGAACCCTGGTGGGGATCAACAAAATCGACCAGAGAGATTGCTCAGAGATTTCTTTATTCCACAACAAGAAGAAGTCCAATCCCCTTTAGTGTTCCCCGATGTAGAGGCAACCAATTTTGAGTTGAAACCACCGACGATCCAATGGACTCAGTCAGTCTGCCCGTTGTATGGATTACCTCATGAAAATCCTAATGATCATATCAGAAGTTTCTTGCGTTTATGCAGTACTTTTAAGATTCAAGGCTTATCCAATGATGACATCAGACTGAGGTTATTCCCTTTTACCTTGCAGGATCACGCCCAAGCATGGTTCAATACATTACCCAACAATTCTATCTCCACTTGGGAAGAGTTAAGACAATGCTTCCTTACAAAATTCTTTCCACCCGCAAAAGCTACACAACTCAGAATAGCAATAATGAATTTCAAGCAGCATGGAACTGAAACACTCTATGAAGCATGGGAAAGACTGAAGGAAATGATCAGGAAATGCCCTCAGCATGGTTTGGAAGAGCATCTCCAGCTGAGCATCTTCTACAATGGGTTTCTACCAACTACAAGAGACTCCCTTGATGCTGCAGCTGGTGGTGTGTTTATGACAAAGCCGGTTGATGCCGCAAGGCAGTTGCTTGACAATATGACCACCAATCACTCAAGGTGGCAATCTGATCCAAGGGCAAGTACAACAGCCAAGAGTGATGGAACTTGACCCCAGTACACACTTGCAAGCACAAATGGCTGTTATGATGAATGAAATGACAAAACTCAGGAGTGAGCTGTCCAAATCCAAGGTTGAAGTGTGTGTGTTACGTGATGGATCTCACCATTTGGATGACTGTCCCTCCAAAATGGAAGCTGTCTAGTTTGTCAGGCAGGGCAATGCTGGAGGATTCAACAACTTCAACACTTAGAGAAATCAGCAACAGCCTAATTGGAACAATGCACCATAACAAGGGAACTATCAGAGGCCTACTCAACCCCCAGGATTTCACAGACAAGATGGCCAACCTCCCAACTATCAGAATCAGCAGCGTTCTAACCAGCAATACATACCAAGGGAAGATGAATGGATTTCTGTGCAAAATACAATCAATAATTTGGCTGTGTCTTGCAAAAGTTTGGAAAATCAGTTGGCTCAGATTGCAAAACAAAATGCTGAAAGACCATCTGGAAGCCTGCCCAGTGATACAGTTGTAAACCCCAAGAGAAATGATCAAGAGCAAGGAAAGGCTATCACTCTTAGAAGTGGAAAACAACTCAATCAGCCAAGTGAAAAAGTCACTCCCGTGAGTGACCCTGCAGGTAAGAATGAAACATTTCCTGAGAAAATATCTGATAATGATGATTTGGTTGAACAGGAGCAAGCAGCTGAAAAACCTGGAATGGAGGAAATTCAATTCCCAGCACCAATTAAGAAGCCACAAGAGCCAGCTCTAATACCACCATATCCGGTAAGACAAAAGAAGGCCAAGATGGATGAAGGGCTCAACAGGTATATTCAAAAGTTGGAAAGCATACATATTAATGGACCACTTGTTGATGCAGTTAAACAAATGCCTAAATACTTCAAGTACTTGAAAGATTTGGTGGCTAATAAACCACAAGTGCACGACTCTGCTTTTGTTACTCTAAATGAAGAATGTAGTGCAGCTATTCTGAGAAAATTGCCACCTAAGCTAAAAGATCCGGGTAGTTTCACTCTTCCTTGCACAGTAGGAATCAGAGAATTTTCAAAAGCATTATTAGATCTTGGTGCAAGCATAAATCTCATGCCATTGTCTGTATTTAAATCACTTGATCTGGACAAATTTCTGGTACCTACTAACATGACATTGTAGTTGGCAGATAGGTCACTGACCTATCCAAAGGGAATCTTACATGATGTTCTTGTGAAGGTTGGGAATTTTGTTTATCCAGCAGACTTTGTGGTTTTGGACATGGAAGAGGAGAGGGATGTGCCCATCATCTTGGAGAGACCTTTTCTGGCAACAAGTGATGCAATCATTAAGGTGAAAAAGGGAGAAATCACACTGCACTTTGATGGAGAAAAGGTTACCTTCAACATCTTCAAAAATATGAGATATCCTGCTGAAGTCCAGAATTGCTACATGGGTAAGAAGTGTAGAAGTAGAAGAAGCAGTGACAGAAGAAATACTGCAAGATGAGCTCCTCAAGGAACTCTTATGCCCAGACAGTAATGAGGAACAGGAAGGAGAAGATGAGTACAAGATCACTTGTCTGAGTTTCCTGAACCACTCCCCCAAGTGGCATCCTAAACAACAACCCTTTGAACTGTTAGACCTGACTAAGGAAGGAAGATGCCTCAAACCTTCAATTGAAGAACCACCTCATCTGGAACTTAATCCTCTGCCTTCACATTTGAAGTACGCCTATATTGGAGCAAGTAACACCTTACATGTGATCATTTCTTCTATGCTTACAGGTACTGAAGAGGATAAGCTGCTAAGAGTTGTGAGGTTGCACAAGGAAGCCATTGGATGGTCAATTGACATTAAGGGGATCAGTCCTTCCATATGTATGCACAAGATCCTACTTGAAGACGATGCCAAGCCAACCATTGAAGGACAAAGAAGGCTCAACCCAGTCATGAAGGAAGTGGTAAAAAAGGAGATTATTAAGCTGCTGGATGCTGGAATCATCTTCCCAATATCTGGCAGTAAGTGGGAGTCTAGTGCAGTGCGTGCCCAAGAAAGGAGGAATCACAGTAATAAAAAATGATCTCCAGGAACTGATCCCTACAAGGCTGAACAATTCATGGAGAGTGTGCATGGACTACAGAAAGCTTAATAAAACTACTAGAGAGGACCACTTCCCACTTCCCTTTATTGATCAAATGCTAGATAGATTGGCTGGATTCATGTATTACTGTTTCCTTGATGGTTTCTCAGGTTACAACCAGATTGCCATAGATCCTGATGATCAAGAAAAGACGACATTCACCAGCCCCTATGGCACATTTGCCTTTAAGAGAATGCCATTTGGACTATGCAATGCACTTGCAACATTTCAAAGATGTATGATGGCCATTTTCTCTAATATGGTGGAAGACATAATTGAGATCTTTATGGACGACTTTTCGGTTTTTGGTAAGTCATTTGATGCATGCCTGGACAACCTTGGATTGATATTGAAGAGATGCATAGAAGCCAACTTAGTCCTCAACTGGGAGAAGTGCCATTTTATGGTAACTGAGGGGATTGTCTTGGGACATAAGATCTCACAGGAAAGGAATTGAAGTGGACAAGACAAAGATTGAAGTCATTGAGAGGCTCAGCCCACCAACCACAGTCAAGGGAGTAAGGAGTTTCCTAGGCCATGCCGGCTTTTACAGGAGGTTCATTAAGGATTTTTCAAAAATCTCTTAACTATTGTGCAACTTGCTTGAAAAAGACACTGTTTTTATTTTTGATGAATCCTGTTTAAATGCATTTACTGAACTGAAAAAGAAACTCATCTCTGCACCTGTAATCATCACACCTGATTGGTCACAGCCTTTTGAACTAATGTGTGATGCTAGTGATTTTGCAGTTGGTGTTTTACTTGGACAGACAAGGAACAAGGTGTTGCATGTGGTTTACTATGGTAGTAAAACCCTCAACCCAGCACAAATCAACTACACCTCTACAAAGAAGGAAATGCTGGCAATTGTGTTTGCATTTGACAAATTCAAAGCTTATTTGCTAGGAATGAAAGTCATAGTCTACACAGACCATGCTGCTATCAGGTATTTGATCAATAAAAAAGAGTCTAAGCCTAGGTTGATTCGATGGGTGTTGTTGTTATAGGAATTCGATTTGGAGATAAGAGACAGAAAGGGTGCTGAGAATCAGATAGCAGACCATCTGTCAAGACTTGAAGAGATTCCAGAAGACACAACTCCAATTTTAGAAAAATTCCCTGATAAGTCACTGTGGCGAGTGACAGGCACACTCATGGGAGTGACAGGTAGCAGGCATTGGATTGCAGATTTTGCTAACTTTGTTGCTGCTGGTATTATTCCTCCAGATTTCACCCCTCAACAGCGCAAAAGGTTCCTTCATGATGCTCAACTCTACCTATAGGATGAACCCTACCTATTCAAAAGATGTGCTGACCAGTTGATCAGAAGGTGTATTCCAGAACCTGAGTTCACAGAAGTATTGCACAAATGCCACAGTTCTCCCTATGGCGGACATTTCAACGGTCAAAGAACGGCAATCAAGGTTCTGCAAGCTGGACTGTATTGGCCATCTCTGTTCAGAGATGCACGTGAATTTGTCAAAAGCTGTGACAAATGCCAAAGGACAAGAAACATTTCCTGGAAGAATGAGATGCCAACAGAACATGCTTGAAGTAGAACTGTTTGATGTATGGGGGGATAGATTTCATGGGTCCTTTCGTGTCATCCTTTGGGAACTCCTACATCCTACTGGCAGTAGACTACGTTTCAAGATGGATAGAAGCCGTAGCTGTAAGAAACAGTGATGCTAAGATTGTTCTCAGGTTTTTAAAGAAAAACATTTTTGCCAGGTTTGGTACACCCAGGATGATACTCAGTGATGAAGGATCACACTTTGTAACAAGTCATTTGCAACCATGGTGAAGAAATATGGAATCAGGCACAAAGTATCAACATCATACCACCCACAATTAAACGGGCTAGCAGAAGTGTCAAACAGGGAAGTGAAAAGAATCCTGGAAAAGGTTGTCAACTCTACCAGAAAGAATTGGTCCTCAAAGTTGGATGAAACTTTATGGGCATACAGAACAGCATATAAAACTCCCATTGGTATGTCCCCGTTCAAACTGGTCTATGGGAAAGCATGCCACTTGCCAGTGGAGTTGGAGCATAAGGCTTACTGGCTATTAAGGAGCTGAATCTGGATCCCAGAAAAAGCAAGGAACTTAGATTGATGCAATTGAATGAGCTGGAAGAATTCAGACTGGAGGCATATGAATCATCCAGAGTTTATAAAGAGAAAACTAAGGCTTACCATGATCAACACATTGTGAAGAGGGATCTGCAAGAAGGACAAGAAGTCTTGTTGTTCAATTCCAGGCTAAAATTCTTTCCAGGGAAGTTGAGGTCAAGACGAACCAGTCCCTACAAAATCAACAAGGTTTTAAATCAATGAGCAGTGGAGATCATGAATCCACAGAATGGCAGCACCTTTTTGGTCAATGGGCAGAGACTAAAGCCATATCTTGGTCTGGAAAAAGGGAATAAGGGACAGGACAGTCACGTCCTTGCCCTCAAGGAGCTCAACTGAGATTTTGTGAAAGTCTGGTATGAGACTTAAAACCAATGCGCTTTATGGGAGGCAACCCATACGTTTTGCTTTTGTGTGGCTGATTTTGTGCTATTCCAATTTTGCAGGAACGGATAAGGTATCTGTCACCCCAACGGATTTTAGAAAGTGCAACATAAAAAGGCCTTAGGTAAACTCACTTCTAGGAGTGAAGAAGGTCACTCAGCCGAGTGAACCTACAGCAAGGTGATTCTGCAACCAAGGTAGAATTTCAATTTAGACCAAATTCCCATTGCTTTACCAATTCAATTTAGGGTTCCTAAATCATGCCGCCGGCAAGGAGAAAGGTTGCTGCCCGCAAAAATACTTCCAACACCAGAAGACGGATATCCTCCTCCTCATCCTCGTCCTCTCTTGAAAGGCAACCTTCCCCTCAACGGGAACCTACACCGCCGCCGCCTCCACAACCACCAAGGGCCCTCCAAGAACAAGCCCTCAACGCCATCACAGACGAATGGGAGCTAAGGCTATTCCTGAGAAAGAAGGCTTGGAATTTCTTGCTGAAACATCTCAAGCGTAAGATCATTATAGAAAGGAGAATCGGTGAGGATGGTGAAGCGTTCGCCTACATCAAACACTATAGATGGGAGATGTTCTCTAGGCCCCTTATCTAGCCCCGGCTCCAGATCGTGCAGAAATTTTACGGCAATTTCTCCACTGCCCGCAGAGATGGAGTCTTTGTCTGAGGAATATCAGTCGATTGCAGCACAGAAGCCATTAGGGCCATCTGGAAATTGCCAAGAGTCAGCACCGATTACAGGGAAACCATCGCTGTCCTACATCCGAATCAGCCACTGGAGCAAATAATTCTGTCAAGACTGGCAAAGAAAGGCACAGATTGGGAGAAGGACGATCAGGACAACCCCTTGGGATTCTACGCTAATGCCCTGCAAATGCCTGATCTGAATTTATGGTACCACTTCATCTGCTGCAACCTGATTCCAACAACCTACACTGCCTAGGTCACCTACGAACAAGCCATGATATTGTATGCAATCGTCACAAACACGCCACTGGATGCAACATCAGTAATCAGGGATCAACTCGCCAGATGTATCACAGATCCCAAGGTGAAGAGCTGGTAGTTCCCAGTGATGATTACCATGCTTTGCAGAAGGGCGGGGTGGCCTTTCTGAACACAGACGCAGAGAGCAGCCTGCAACAACCTTTGAGGCTGAATAAGCTTGACCAGAGACCCCCAAGTGCATCGTCCTCAGGATAAGCAGCATCGACTCCCACTCCGGCTGGACAGTTGAGGCAGAGAGATTTCAACAAAATGACCAGATTCATTCTGGAAAATGTCCACCAGTGCTAGATGAGGACTGAGCAATTCCTACAGGAAATGCACAAGTGCATTGGATGCCCTGAAAATTGCCCATTACCGCATGATCCACCAGCCCATCCACTCCATGGCATGCCTCTATGAACACTCAGGGAAGTGTTGTTCTAATGCCCCTAATCAACAATTTACTTTTTCTGTTAAAATGGTGAACTCTTTTAATTTTTGTGGTTTTTATTTGTTTACTGTTTGATGTGTTTTGCTGTGTTTGTTTTGTTGGCAATACTTAGAATAAGTTTGGGGGAGTAGTAGAGAGTATTAGTATTGTTGTCAGGTTTTTAAATTCAGGCCCCTTAGGTTGATGTCTAGATGGAGTTTGTAAATTTTTTGGAATAAAATGAAAATTTTCTAAAAAGGAGCTGTCAATAGTCTAGGAGGATAATTGTTTTGAAAAAATTTTGCTAAAACACTTTTGATGCTGAGTCTGATGCATGAAGTGAAAGAATGGCTGACACTCACTCACACACATGAACAATGCCACTTGTGGAAGTGACTGCCTAGAACATAAATTCTAAAATTTGGCATGACTAATCCACTGTTGTGATCTGTGTTTAGTTCTGAGCTACAAGTAGATGAGAAATGCTGTAAACCTGAGACTTCCTTTGTGGTATCCATTCATAGCATGTTTGTTTCAAAAAAATAAAAATTGGATCAACTGAAACCTCAGGGGTAACAGCAAGGAACCACCACAAAAAGTTCCAAACTGTTGGAGTAATAAGGGTTGAGGTATAAGGCAATGGAGAGATAAGGTTGAATAACACCCCTCCCAAAGGTGTAAGGTTAGTCCATCTACATTCAAAAAAAAAAAAAAAAAAAGACAGACGGAAAGGATGTGAAGGAAGTCCATGATTGAAGCCTCAGTAGGTAAATCAAGTCAAAGTAACTTGGGCAAAACCAGATCACAAGAATGACCACCACACGCTGAAACCGGTTAACTTAGAATGGATTGATAGGATGGGCATAACTGACACTTGTGGCATGTATTCTAATTTCATGTGAAGGTTGGCTGTTTGACTCTGGATTGTAGAAAGATTTGATGTCTTTAAGTGTATGTTTTCTTTACTTGAACCTGAGTTAAAAGGTTGACAGCCCCTATCCAGTTTGTGTTTGTATTGTTGTTTCTATGTTCAGTGTCACATGCCTGAGTGAGAATCTTCAATCAGGGAAGTAAGTCAGTCTTCAGTCATTTTAACAATGTTGTTTTCCCTGTTTCTTATGTATAATTCTGTAAGTGCCAGCAAGAGTTTAGTTGTTTTACTTGAGGACAAGCAATTCTTCCAGTTTGGGGGAGTTGATAATGGGTTATTTGTTACATAAAAGCATCACAATTAACTCTGAATTTAGTAAGAAATTAGGGGTATTTCTAAGTATTAGTGCATTTCACTTAACTAGTTTTTCTGTTTTTATTAGGTTATGACTTGATTGAACAATTACTGAAATTGGGGCCAAAGGACAAATTATGGGCCGCTGGATACAATTTTGCTGAGCTGGTCGAAAAAGCACTCCCAAGACACAAAGCATCTTGACATTAATGAGTGTGTCTCTCATTTGAATTCCAAAGGTATGCTTGTCTCTTTGGCTGAAATTCCAACCACCCATGCTGATCAATGAGGTTGCTGCTACCACTGCTGGAAGAAGAGAAGAAGACCAGTCAATTTCGGATTCCAGACACAAGACCTAGGAAGGATTAAACAATTCACAAGCATGGGGAGGCTCTCTTGATTGAAGAACCGGCTTCAGGGATCTATAAAAGGGGAGCTACACTCTCAAAAATGGGCATCTCTGGCTACACTTTTCAGTTGCCAAGAACACACAGAAAAACTCTAGAAGAAGGCAAGAAGGAAGAAGGAACAACAACAACTCAGTAAGGAAGCCAAGTTGAAGAAACAACCATCCCAGTCACTGCCTCACTGTCATGAGTGAACTCTTTCACTCTCAGGAGTGGTTCAGAACTGCACAAGCTTTTTTCTCGTCTCTTGACTGTTAGCTTGAACTTCGTTTTATGATGCATACTTCTATGATGTCTTTTGATGTAGTAGATGTAGCATTAATCTGCATGAGTAGCTAGTAGCTTCCAGGGGTTAATCTCCTCAACCTATGTTGGAGTTGTTGTAATGCACTGGTTCTGTTCTTTGTTTTGAAGTTGAAAGTTTTTTCTACATTCATTTACTTGATCACTAAATTCAATGCATGCTAGAACTAAGGGAAATCTAGAAAGATAAACTTGGTTTGGATTGTTTCAACTTCAACTTATGACATAGAGTTAACAGTCTATGGTTTTAACTAAGATAGGAATATACTTAGTTAACATGAGCATCCATGTAAGCCTGAGATCTTAATGACTTTATAACTGGAATCAATCATTGGAAAATAGATTGCTAAGGTTTCAAAGATGACTCTAGGAAAAATGAGAACTGACTTAGAGTTATAAGTGAGCTGAATGAACAAGAACTTAACCATTACAGTGCTGATTATACAACTACTGCATTAGGAAGAGGAGATGAACACCCCTGGCTTTTATTCACCTGAGTGATTGTTTCCATTCCCTTGAGTGACACCTTGTCTAAACTGGTAGTCTTTTAATAACAAATTTGGTAATTAGCTATCCTCGTGGGATCGACCTAGCTTCCATTATCTACAAAAATCACAATCTAAGCTAGTAATATATATTTTTGGTGAACTCGGCACACACCAACAGAATAATGCCCTTATATACTTATTGTGTTTGTGTTCCAACTATTTTTTATTATGGATTATTACATTATATTTATTGACCACCATCCAAACTTTATCCTATCTATCATTTTAATTACAATTTTTTTGGGCACTAATTACATATAATTAAACGAATTATTTATTGATTGACAAAGATTTGGCATATATATATTTCAGGCTATTCTATTAGGTACAATATGTTGAATGATGTAAGGCGCGGGTATTCGAAAGTTAGATAAGTAAACTATGTTGATTAATAATAAAAAATGTGATCTTTCTATTTCTTAAAAAAAAATACTCATTACATTGAAATTTACAAATTGTACTTTTCTAATACATTTCATAAATTACAATGTGAATAATCTTTGTGGGATATAAGAAGTATTTATTTAATAACAAATTAGTTTGTGGGTTTGTATCCATACATTATAAGCCTTACCGAATTTACTAAATGATCAATCAACTACTAAATGACAATGTTTTTTAGTTTTATAGAATTACGTAGTATCAATCAAAATATTTTACAGTTAGCGGTAAGCATGATGTGGTGTACCTATATTTTTGTGTTTCCTATTTTCTTTCCCATAAAACAAAAGTTGCAAAATGTAGGAAATGTTAGATTAAAATACTTGCTCCATAGGTTTATAAATATTGATTGCATCATTATTGAAAAATGGGAGTACCAAAAACAAAAAAAGATAATTTGTACGTCAAAAACTATAAAGAAAATGGGATCAATACTTCACCCAAAGAAACAAAAAAATCTCAGATAACTGTTATGTATTACTTATTTTAGAAAATGTGAGAGGAAGTATTCCATACTAATTGTTGAAGATTTGCTTCAGCCACCTTCAAATTTTCAAAAACATCACTAAAGACTTCTTTATTCCACTATTTCAACTTAATCTTCAAACGCCTAAGTGTTAATGAAAAACCTAGCATTCCAAATAGCCCAATAGGTTAAAAAACTTTCTTGCAATCGTGGTGATCTCCTGGGAATCAACCCTTCATGCAGCTTTGCTTTCTTAGCTTTTATTTTCCGACTACGCTTCCTAGTCACAGTGACCACCCCTTGTGCTGATTCTTGTATCTGGGCGTTGTCTTTTTCACCTTCTGGCCATCTCCCATGTTCACTATCTTTTGTATCTTTAGCAGTAGAATGTTTTCCCACCTCACCATCATCAGAAAATTTACCAACAGGTAGCGGATCATCAGTGTCCAAAAACAACAGCGTCATCAAGTTTAGAAACTTCTAACTCATCCATTTGTTGTGCAGGATCTTCTGCATACACATCTTCGACATTCTCCTCCTCATCATCGTCATCAATCTCATTTGCAGCTTCATTGATTGTTTCCAGTAATGCAAAGTGGGTTGAGATAGTCGTGGAGGCGGCTACTTATTTCGCAGACTCCACATTTGCTAACAATGGCTGATCAACCACTACAATTCAACTGCTTCAACCTCATTATTAAGAGGGGAGTTCTGAATATCTAGAATGAGATAAACATCAACAGCTTTGTACATCGACGGTGTTATAGTGGCAGATACTATATAGCAATGAGAAAATAAACTTAAATAAAATCTATAAAAACTTCCACTACTCAAAGATCTGATAATGAGTATACACCAACCATCATATCCAATTAATTATTAACATACAAACACTTTGCTCATTATCACGTTAAACATCAACAAAATTTGATATAGCCTAACCATGTAGTCTAGGTGTCCATTGCTAGCATACAACATCAAAGAAATATTTTTCGTTTGTTATAAATATGTCATCTATTACCTTGAAATATGAATCAAAGCTATATTATTCATCAAAGAAACTATTATTTATTTAACATAACATAGATGTCTTTATTTAGCTAGAGACAACCAGGATGACAAAAGGTTATTTACC
The DNA here is from genome assembly GCA_949775105.1 of Oldenlandia corymbosa var. corymbosa. Lineage (NCBI taxonomy): Eukaryota > Viridiplantae > Streptophyta > Magnoliopsida > Gentianales > Rubiaceae > Oldenlandia > Oldenlandia corymbosa. The sequence continues at coordinate 9,527,278 of OX459123.1, forward strand.
ATGTATATATCTATGAGTGTAGATTAAAGGTTAATCTATCATAAACAAAATGCTTCGCATGCATACGATATGATCTTTGCTGATTTTGAAAAATAAAATAACTACAATTCTATATGCAAGTATATAAAAGTAATTAAGCTTCTCTACGTAATTCGAATGCACCAAACTTTCAAGATTTCCAACTTGACAAAGGGCTTTAATTTAATCTCTCATACCTTATGCATGCGATGGATGGATGAAATTTACATACTAGACAAGATTCGATGGGTATAATTGATGTAAGCCCACCTTGGGTTAATTGCACTAGCGTTGTAGTAATATCAACACACCCTAGAACAGTCTCCGGTTGATTGCATCGATCGTCATGGCGGTATCAAACCCTAAAACCTTGTCAATCGGCTAGAAACTCATGCTGATAACGTGTTATAAAATAAATATAAGAAAGGCAAAGAAAGGATAAGAGAAAGAATTGATCCGTTGATCTATGTGTTATTATTCAGAGACTGATCTCCTTTTATAGGCAAAGTAGATACAATAGGGGATCTAACTAAATACTATTTCTACAAGTAGTTGAGTCCTTGTCTAAAACTTTAACAATTTAGTCTAATGGATATCCACATAATAATACATTTATTTTTTTAAGAAATAAAAATTCATTTAATATCTGGAAAATCGTCCAGAATGAATTGAACAAGAGAAGATAGAATTGATGAGTACAATCTTACTTTTGATTGAGACATCATATGAATGTACCTGTGATGAATAAACTTATGCAGATCTACTCAAAAATCAGTATGTGAATGCATGTCGTACCAAATTAAAGTTTTAGTCTCGGACACATCTCCTAACTTGTGGTGTAAAGCTCTAGTCATCGATCTAGTAAATAGATTACTATGTGATTCTCCTCGAATGTGAACCACAACAAAGCATCATACGCTTCACCAATAGATCTGGTTCCATAAACTGTAACTCGCCGATGAACAAATTGTGATATGCAATCCCAAGATCAATCCCTTGCCAGAACCGCGATCTAATTGACTAAAAACAAATGACTAAATGAAAACAAATATGAATATAATCCACTTATTCTTAACAAGAAAATAAAAGTACTTGTTTCCCCATCTTCCATCAATGAAACTTTCATTAATGGAAAATTGGGGAATAATTGCATTTTTTAGGGTTGGGTGAGGGGTGGCGGCTAAGAGAAGAGAGAAGACAAGAGTGTCAGATAGGCACTAATTTGTATCTTTATCTATGCCAATACTTCACATAATAGTATATTTATAATATACATCTTATAATTAATTATATTGCTATTGTTGTAAAGTAAATTCTAAAGAGTGGATGCACTCTAAAAGTCTTTCGTTCGACCATGCATGGTCAAAAGGCCTCCCACGTGTGATTTGGTTCGTCCCTTCTTCGTCGCACGCATCAATTGCCAATTTTAATTTTCTTTTTTCTTTCCTTTGCTCACGTTGGCTTCTCCGTTGTCTTCTTCCTACAACGAATCTTTCTTTGCAACCTGTGAAGATGGTTCACCCTTTACCCTTGAATAAGTGAAACCCTACACCACAACCCTCCCTTGTTCTCTTCTCCCTCGCCGCCGTCATCGTCTCCTCCTCTAATCTGTGTTCTTCAGTGGGAATATCCTATTCGGATCCTCTCTCCCCTCATTTCCAATTTGAAAGGCTGTGATGATGTTCATGGGTCTCGGAACTGGTGGATCAGTCATTGAGGTGTAAAATTGAGCCGTATTATGGCTAGGCAACCTGGATGACACTCTTGATGCAACCGGGTTTTGCATCCATGGCGGTCGCAACACCTCTTGGCTGATCTGATTTTTGCAGATCTGAGCCTTTTTTTACTCCCTAAATCAGTGATAATGACTTCTGATACATCTGCCTAAGTGAGGATGCAGTCATCTGGGATCTGGTGGTCTTTAGTTTTGGAGCCTTCATCCTCTTTCTCTTTTCTAATAAATCTTTGCCACTGCAAAAGTAGAACCCAGTTAAGCATCAAACATTTTTGGGGATTCTTGCTTCAATGGGGGGAAAAACAGAGCTCGTTATTATCTCAAGTACTGGATCCCTCTATTTTCTGCTATATGTGAGGTAAAATTTCACGATTTGTCTGATTCTCATGCATAACGCATTTTCCAATTCAATTGTATTTTATTGGGCAGTCTTTGTTCGATCGTCAAGACCTTATTATCTGAAACTAAAGCATTACGGGGGATTAAATTCCCTTTTTCTCAAACAATATGTTTATTTATTTATGGATTTTCAATTACGGCGAAGAAGTCTATGAAATTGCATAATTTTTCACACATTGGCGTGGTTTAGTATTTGGCGGGTAAAGAGCCGGTTTTTCTTTGAGGTCTTTGCGCTTTGAAGCATCTATTTAGTCTGTTGGTTGCTTTGCTAAAGCTCTGGTTAGTGGCGATTTAGGTGTGACTTGTTTTCTATTCCTAATTTTAACTGTGACAATGTTTTTGTTTTGGTTCGTAATCAGTTTAATTTTGATTAGGAAATGAATTGGAATTTAATAATGCTGAATTGGTTTAGGATTATGGATGTTTTGGCCGGAATGTTGTGCCACTGTTATAAGGTTTCATAATTGTTTCTTGTAGAAGGAAGTATAGAAAACTTCTAATCAGAGAGACAAACAAGCACATGAGAAGGTATTCTGGTTCTTTTAAAGGGGGCATTTCTTTTCCTTTCTGAAGATTCATTGATTATGACTGTATGTTTCAGCTCAAAGGGATTAAATTTGATTAAGCATGAAACCTAGCAAATGTGAATTTCTAAATCTTAATTTATTAAATTTAATTGTGGGCAGTTATAAAGCTCTCTAGATTAGGGAATGTCATTTGATTTGATGAGGGAAAGCAGGGAACTCAGAGGGATTGTAAGGTAGGAATTCAGGTCCATGCCTTTATTTCTATGCTTTCCTTGTTGAAATCTCCGTTAGTATCATATAATTGAAAATTTCTATCTCTGAATACCACCTTGTAAATATGATCTCTGTTCCTCTTAGTTTTAGACTAAATTTGTGGCTTCAGTTGTTTGTTATAATGAAAATTAAGAGGAATTTTAAATTTGTAATTTTTTGTTTTTCAGATTTCAAATTTGTAATTTTTTGTTTTTTCAGATTTCGTACAATGCACATGATGAACTTTTTGTGAGATGATTCACTCAATGCAAAAACCCTCTTGAATGTGTGTGTTGCTTTCCCTGTTCCCTATTTTTGGCTCTAATTTGTAATGCACTGATGTTTTGTTCTGCCTTTTGCTCTTTGTTTGGTTCCAAGTTATCGTGTTCCTTTGGGCTAAATACGTAAATGAACTTCACGGTTAAAGAAGTTGGGGATTCAGAACTAAACGTAAGATGCATTATAAATTCTTCAAATCAAGGACCTCTTAAGCCTGTGATCAAGTAGACCGTGGTGTAAGTTAGAAATAGAACACTGATAAAACCATGTCACTTCCCATTATTCTAAGTTGATACCTAATGTGTGGATGCACTTCCACACATTTGGTTCAACTATCTGCTTACGTGTCCCTCACATTTGCCGTTCCCACGCGTCAACTGAGATATAACAATTTTATTTTATTTTTTGTTCTCTTCTCTCTACATCGCATGCCGTTGTCCTCTCTGGTTGGCGTTTTCCGGTGCACATGTATTCACTTTGCAACCTGTGACACTCCTCAACCCGTTCTACCTGGAGGTCCTCTGAGATTTCCCAATATGGTTCCTTCTTCAGCCATTGACCGCTGGCTTCTTCTATGGCTTCTTCGGAGTTTAATCAAAGTTGTTGCTCCTTTGGAAATGCCGAATCTTATATCCCCGTTTCAATTCTTCCCAGTTCTTCCCTCATCTCATTGGATCTACTTGCTCTCTACCTGCAAAGGTTCGTATTTCTGCCCTCTCAAAGTCAGCCAATCTTGCACCTGTTTGTTTTACCTGTTCTCTTACTATCTATTGCTAATTGTTCGTTGTTCCTGTTTGAATTACTTTGTTAGAAACAAATAATTCGTATTGGTTATTGCTGCTGTTGCTGGGTTTATGAGATTTAACATTAAATCAATGTTGCTTTCATATAGTCTATTGATTGGAACTGTCTGGGTTCACTGTTGAATGAGCTTTATTGAACCCCTTTGTTACCTAAGGCTTGATTGGTTTTCTCAGCCTCAATGCTATCTACGAAACCCTAGATCCAAACGGTAAGATTTGGACTTTATTGCCTCTCTTCTTAGCACCTGTTGACCTATCATGGATTTGCATCTTAGCTTCTTTGGACACTTTGTTTGCGTTGTTTGTTTTCATGTTCGTTTTTTATAGCAATCTCGTAGATGAAGCAAATTTCGTTAATGCAACCATCAAACAAGAAAGTACGAAGATAATTTGTCTATCTCGTGAAATTCAAAAGAGTGCGGAAAATTCACAGTAAGACGATTGTTTATCAAAGTGATTCTATCCCTTAACTCAAACCAAGCAAAGAACACATTATCCATGAAAGATTCGAATTAAACAACAACCCACACTAAGAATAGCAAGGACACCATTCAATATACTCGATCAGTCATCATTCAAGAGACTCAAGCAAGGTAGGAGCAAACAATGCTCAACTATGAAGAAATACTATTGATTACTAATCTCCATAACCAACAAAGATATGCAACATATACACTATCTCAAAATGCTTATGCCAAAGCACAACTCATCCAACAAAAGTAAGACAAACCCCACAATGGAACTCATGAACACACTCATCATGAAATTCGAACACCAAACCAAAAGAAAGGCTCATCAATCGAACTACTAGAAGTAGTATGAAAATAAGAAGTTTAGTTTTAAAACAATTCTATCAAGAAGCATACTTGAAAAAGAACGGTTTCTGCAAGATCAAAAGATCCAAGACAAGATGAAAACCCTCTAGGTTAAATCATACTTGACACGAAAAATGGACACTCCATTTAACAAAAATTCCTCACAGGAAAAACTCTCAAAAGAGACAACAAAAATGACCACTCAAGGGTGCTTTTGATTTTCGGCCATGCCCCCTATTTATAGGCTTAGGAAATTCGGCCATCACCACTAAAAGAAGATTAATTAGGACTCTCTAATCTTATCTCACAAGGAGTAGAAGTAGAAAAGTATTTGATCTCTTTGACTCTATCTAAAATCTAGGAAACCTTATCTAAATGACTTATCCTCAATTAAGATAATATCTAGAAGGAATCTAAGACTCCTAATCAAAACACTTGAGCTTTATTCAGCCCACATGGCTTATCTAACTAGATAAAATTCGAAAATTGACTCCTAGACTTAGACTAACTCTAATTCTCGAAATTCAGCTCCCAAATATTGAAGTAAAATGTCTTGAATGCCCTTCCAAATGTGGAATATTGGTCTTGCGCCCCTTAAGTTGTAGAAAACTCCAATTTACTCCAAAACTTGTAGAATTCTCTTTATTGACTCCAAAGGATTGGAAAAACACTTGAAACAATTAAGTTAGTTTGCAACCTATCCAATTGTGTAGCAATGGACTCAATCTTGAACACTTTGATCAAATAGGCCGTTCATTCAAGAACTTAAATGACTCTTCTCACTATCTTGATCAATGATCTTCATGGAGCACACAGAGTCAAACTCTCTTGATACTCTTGAGCACTTATTTCCATGAGGTCATCATCTCCTTTGGTTTGAACCCTAAAGTTAATGACATTCTAATCAACTTGATCATAGCACTCTTGAACCAATTCCCTATCACATAGGTAGTCAAGATCCATCTTTTCTTCCTTGATTGGCCTGCAAAGTAAACTTGGCATTCCAAAACTAGAATGAAGTACTAGCTCATTCCCCTCACTAGGAGAATCACCATGGAAGGCTATATGATTCTCATCATCCCCTCCTTCTTTAAGAGGATTCGTCCTCGAATCATCAACCTCTATACCTGCACAAGGAACAAACGAGATATAAGGGTTAGTAAAATCCTCACCCTCACCACACTCTGATTTTCTCTCATTGCGTGCATTTTTTTCTGTTTCCACGCTATTTTCATGGTTTTCTCTCGCCTCAAATCTTACCTCAGCGTGACCCTTTTTACTTTCTTGCGTCACTCTCTCGACTTTTTCTCTCCCTTGTGTATAGGTTATCTTCGTCTTTTCTCTCGCACAGATTCAGATTCTTCATAAGCCAAAGGCTTAAGAATGTATTTTCTATCCTCTTTAGTAAAGACAAAGATATTCTTCGAGCAATGGTGCACAGCATCTACATCTGACTGCCAAGGCCTACCTAGCAAAATATCACAAAGAGACATAGGAATTACATCAAAGTAAATTTCATCCCTATACTCACCAATCTGAAAAGGTACCATGGCCTTCTTAGTGACATCCACAACCATCTCTTCACTCAACCATTGAAGCTTGCATGGTCTAGTATGCGGATCCATCTTGATTCCATTTGCTATGCAAAATTTCTCACTTATTTAATCAGTACTCGACCCACCGTCGATTACCAAATCAACTTCATTGGACCACCCAACCGAACACTTAGTACGGAAGATACATGTCCATTGATCACCATCTTCAGCGCCAAACACCAACCCCTGATCCTCAATTGGACCATTCCAACCACAAGAAGTATCATACTCTCTCTCCACTTCTAAGGCAGAATAATATGCCTCATAGAGCCTTGATTGTCTCCTTATCTTTGGGTGTTGTTTGAACCCCTTGTCCAAGCCATAGTGGAAACAATCTGTCAACATGTAGTCGTTCTCATCCACTCCCGAACTCAGAAACAACCCTTCTAATTCCTCAAAGTAAGATTGAATGGATCTACCATTCTGCTTACAATTGAGCAACTTCACTTTTGCTTCATCAAAGGTGTTAGTACCAGCATATCTTTCTCGCAAAGCATTTCTCAAATCATGCCAATCATCCAAATTACGATACCAATGATGCAAATAGATATTTGAAACTAGCTTCCACCAATTCAAAGCACTAGAACGAAAATAACCTATAGCTAAGGTTATTTTCTCACTTTCTTTCTCTATGTTAAGCAACACAAACAAATTTTCTATGCTCTTTTCCCAAGTATCATATTCTCTATGGCAACCATAAAATAAAGACAATGACACTTGCAACATTCCAGCATACGAGGGTACTTGTTTTACTTCAAAACGATCACATAAGACTCTTAAATTTTCAGCAATTTTCTCAAAACTTACCATAGCTTTATCTTGCTAATTTGAAAGCAATTGAGACAAGTCTCTGTTTGCCTCCTTAACCTCAGCCAAAGCATCATGCAAAAAGTCAATTTGACTCTTTATGAGCTGTACTTGAGCCTCCATGTGACCCTCTATACTCTTTGAAGCAACTTGAGTACAACCAGCAACTCCGAATGACATCTTTGCTCAACAACTCTGAGAAACCTCCAACAAAAGAAGTAATGTGGCTTGATGACTACACAAAAACTCCTTGAATCCTAGAACCACTGTTTGGTTCGGCCGACCCCCTCCCCCAAAGAACCAAAGGAAGGTTCGAATAAAGCTCTCCCCAAAAACAAAAACTCTCTTGTGCTTTTAAGAACACTAACTCTCAAAATTTCAGAATAAAGAGAAGAGTGCTTCTCTTGTTTTTCACTTTTGATCTCGGTAGCAAGAAGAAGAAGAAGATTGGAGTAGAGTGATGTGAGAATTTTCGAAAAACAGCAACCCTATTTATAGGCAATGCAAGTCTTTTTGTGCAAGAAAACTCCTACAAGATAGGACCTAAATTTTCTCAAAAATATTCCCCCCTTTAATGGATTAAATCTGCTCGACAATGTGGAATAACGAAGAAGGAAAACCGGCCTCATATATATAGACAAGGATAGAGTCCTAAAATTTAGGTAAACATAATCCTTTTTGGACACAAATTAGGAAAATTCATCCCTAATTATTAGAGATAAAATTTTCGACCCCCCTACTACTAATAGGACTCAAATACACGGCCACACACATGCACAATTGTATTACAAGACTCAAAAAAATTTTCAGATTAAGATAAGACTTCCTTATCTCAATAGTTTTTGAAAATAGACTCAATTTAAAACTCTAATTATAATCTCACTAAAATTATAATTTAACACATGCAAAAATTAGTATTTAAATCCAAGTAGGACTCAAATAAAACACACAATAAAATTGTATTACAATTAGGAAACAAAGGCTGCAATTTTCAGCCAATGTGAACACAAAAATCTAAAACCGAGAGGACTCAAATCATAACACAATTTGGACTCAATGACCTTAATTTTAGGGTTAAAATTTTCGGCCATGTGAACACAATAATACAAGACCGAATTGGTCTCCAAGTGTAACACAAATAGACAACCAAAATTCAAGTTCAACTAGGACTAGGAAAACCTAATGTTTAGCTTCACAATTTCGGCTATACTATGACTCTAAAATTCAAAACCAACTAGGCTTAGAATTCCACATAAATCACACGCACACACATGCAAAAGTCAGCAAAAATTCGGCTATTAACCTTTTACCACATAGTTAAAATTTAAAAAATTACTTTTGACTCACTTAAAAAGGAAACTTGAAAATTACCACTTTCCAAAAATGGACAACTTTTAGAATCTTTCTAAAAACCCTTTTCCAAATCGTATATGGAATTAACAAAAATCACTTTCTACCAAAACAATCTATGGCAAATAAAGTAACAAGAACACCATAAGTATAATGAAGTAGGAAATTAAAGTTCCTCATTCAACTATGACATTTGCTTCATAATACTCAATTTAACACAAATCATTCTTAAAACTCAATGACTCAACAATGCCATCTTCATAAGTGACCATTTGAAAATCAAATTTTCCAAAGACCAAATATGTAAACTTTCAAGAATATATCTCAAAGCCTCTAAGATTTCTTGTCATAAATAAGAAAATCTTTTTAGTAAAACTTCACTTAATTCTCGATTCAACATTCGAAAATCAAGGTTTTAAACACAAGTCAAAGACTTCAACCCTCAAAGTTGGCACAATTCAACTTCAAAGACCTTAAACATTTGATACCAAAATTGATATCACTAAAATTCATTCCTCATCACATGATAAAGAAAGTTTTGAAACTCAAGTTAAGAATCATGGAAAGTCCAATGATAGGAAGATCCACTAATTCAACTCATTCTCAAAGTATAAGACTCGAGAAAACAAAAACCAACATTTGTTACTTTTGAAAATCTTTTGACACTAAGATTTAAACCAAAACAAAATGACCAACAAGATCAGAACTCTATGAAATTCTCATTGATTGAAAATCCATAAATTCTATTTTACTCATTAGATTCAAATAAGAACCAACAAGAAGGAAGGCTTTTTCATTTATACTTTATGTAGAAAGTACAAAATCACTAAGCTTCACCTTTCAAAGAATAGATCCAAGATATTTACCACAAGATAAACTCTCAAACCCTCCTTGTGTAAAGACATCTCTTTTAGAAAGAAAAGGCTATCTCGAGCAAGAAGCTCTTCTTTGGCATCAATTCTCTCCTTAAAGATCCAACACATAAGATCCACTAACTTGCTCATAGGAGAAACAGTTCTCTACTTGCAAATCAATGATAAATTTCAAGATGTAGCGCCCACTTTGACTAGATACCAATGTACCATCATCAAGCTCTCGCATAGACCCAAAAATAACACCACAAGATCAAACAAATGTGTAAGAAGTCTCGCACAACCACACAAAAGACAAGATCAATTTTGAAAACGTAGTTTTCACAAGAATTTGATTTATTTTTTCAAAACCCATTCTTCAACAAAAAGGAACCTTAAAACAAATAAAGATAGTACTACTCGTTAGTAGCACAAAGCTTGATTACCACACCAAGTAACGGATTCTGTGACAACTCAAGATATTCTCAAAACCAAGAACTATGAAGTCCTCAATCAAAAAGAAATCTCTCGAAAATCAAACTGATAATAGAAACTGATATGATAATATCAATTAATACCATCACTAAGATAGTCCAAGCTCTGATACCAAGAAACTGATAGCAATCTTGTAGATGAAGCAAATTTCGTTAATGCAACCATCAAACAAGAAAGTACGAAGATAATTTGTCTATCCCGTGAAACTCAAAAGAGCGCGGAAAATTCACAGTAAAACGATCGTTTATCTAAGTGATTCTATCCCTTAACTCAAACCAAGCAAAGAACACATTATCCATGAAAGATCGAATTAAACAACAAATCACACTAAGAATAGCAAGGACACCATTCAATATACTCGTCTTGACTCAAGAAAGGTAGGAGCAAACAATGCTCAACTATGAAGGAATACTATTGATTAGTAATCTCAATAACCAACAAAGATGTGCAACATATACACTATCTCAAAATGCTTATGCCAAAGCACAACTCATCCAACAAAAGTAGGACGAACCCCACAATGGAACATATGAACACACTCATCATGAAATTCGAACACCAAGCCAAAAGAAAGGCTCATCAATCGAACTACTAGAAGTAGTATGAAAATAAGAAGTTTAGTTTTAAAACAATTCTATCAAGAAGCATACTTGAAAAAGAACGATTTCTGCAAGATCAAAAGATCCAAGACTAGATGAAAACCCTCTTGGTTAAATCATACTTGACACGAAAAATGGACACTCCATTTAACAAAAATTCCTCAAAGGAAAAACTCTCAAAAGAGACAACAAAAATGACCACTCAAGGGTGCTTTTGATTTTCGGCCATGCCCCCTATTTATAGGCTTAGGAAATTCGGCCAGCACCACTAAAAGAAGATCAATTAGGACTCTCTAATCTTATCTCACAAGGAGTAGAAGTAGAAGAGTATTTGATCTCTTTGACTCTATCTAAAATCTAGGAAACCTTATCTTAATGACTTATCCTCAATTAGAATAATATCTAGAAGGTATTTAAGACTCCTAATCAAAACACTCTAGCTTTATTCAGCCCACATGGCTTATCTAACTAGATAAAATTCAAAAATTGACTCCTAGACTTAGACTAACTCTAATTCTCGAAATTCAGCTCCCAAATATTGAAGTAAAATGTCTTGAACGCCCTTCTAAAAGTGGAATATTGGTCTTGCACCCCTTAAGTTCTAAAAAACTCCAATTTACTCCAAAACTTGTAGAATTCTCTTTATTGACTCTAAAGGATTGGGAAAACACTTGAAACAATTAAGATAGTTTGCAATCTATCCAATTGTGTAGCAATTGACTCAATCTTGAACACTTTAATCAAATAGGCCGTCCATTCAAGAACCTAAATGACTCTTCTCACTAGCTTGATCAATGATATTCATGGAGCACACAGAGTCAAACTCCTTTGATACTCTTGAGCACTTATTTCCATGAGGTCATCATCTCCTTTGGTTTGAAACCCAAAGTTAATGACATTCTCATCAACTTGATCATAGTTCTCTTGAACCAACTCCCTATCACATAGGTAGTCAAGATCCATCTTTTCTTCCTTGATTGGCCTGCAAAGTAAACTTGGCATTCCAAAACTAGAATGAAGGACTAGCTCATTCCCCTCACTAAGAGAATCACCATGGAAGGCTATATGATTCTCATCATTTTTATTGCTAGTGGTGCCATTTAAAATTTTTTTTGCTCTGAACTTGTTCACTTCCAACTCGATTCCTGCTTTTGCTTATCCAAACGTGTGGTCTGTCAATTACTTCAAACTTCTTGCACTTGCTGTATACCACTGCTGTATTCGGTATACAATGTTTGTTATTGTTGTTTGTTATGCTTCCTACCCAATATATGCACATGGTGCACAAAATGTTACATACGACATTTTGAGTCTTCCTTGCTTTTTACAGCTGCCAGTCATGTCCTGCTTTGTCGGTGGCTTCCTGTCCTGTTGGTTCGTGCACTTTCAGGCCAAATCTGAAGGATGCTTTTCCTACTCAGATCTGTTAGAAACTTGCAGAGTTTCATTCTCTACTTTACATATCTGAAGTACTTGCCAATTACACAACTTTTCGCCCTATTTGTACAATCGCATATAGGGTTTCAACTCGCGCTTACACACAGTCTGATATTTGCATTCATATGTATATGTATGCACAGTCCATGTTAGCAAATATGAATGCTACCAAAGTTTTCATCACAACCCATGATGTTTAGGCATTTATACAGAGTTGAAGCATTCTAACAGAAAGAATTAGTCAACGTTTCTGAAATATGATCTGTTCGTTACATGTAGTTAATTTCTTCTACATCATCTGAGTAGGGGTGTAAACGAATCGAACCGCTCGCAAACTACTCGCGAGCCTGCTCAGTCAAAACTCTGCTCGAGCTCGAGTTGACCGAGTTCGAGTCGAGCTTCAGCCGAGCTCGATAATTAAACGAGCTGAGTTCGAGCTAATATTTTATGCACTCGAAAGCTCGTCGAGCGGCTCGAACAACTTGCGTATTATATATATGTATATATATGGGGTTCCTAATAAATAGCAAATGATTTTTTTACCAACTGAACCCCTTGATTCCTTTACATGTAGGCTCTTCTTCCTCCTTTCTCAATTGGCTTCTAGTATCTTCATCTATCAAAACCTTCAATCCTTTCTCATCATCAATATTGACTAGGATAAAGAAAATCCATAACTGTTCTAAAGCTTTGGAAGTTTAACTTCCATCGCCAGATCTGTCAAGGTCAAAGAGGCGCGTTCTTTTCGAGAGCAAATCTGTGAACGTCACTCCGGAGATGTAGAAGAGTAATATATCTGAGAGTTGGGAATTGTGGGTTTTTGTTTCTCTTTTGTTCCTTATTTCATTTGGGAAATAAAGTGGTATTGGATCAGAGGGATTGAATTGGAGTGGGTGTTTCAATTTTTGATTAGATTTGAAGATATTTATTTTCTGATTTTTCCTCTTTTCCGGTGGGTTGACTTTTTTGTTTCCACATCCCCACTGGCTATAAAATCTCGATTACAAGCTTGAATTCGAGCCGCTTTGAATTTGAAAGCTTGATACGGAACGAGCCCAACGAGCCGAGCTCGAGCTTTGTTTTTAAAGGTCAAGCTCGAGCTCCAGCTCAAATATTTCAGCTCAACCGAGCTCTAGCTCGAGCTCAAGCCTGTGAAGAATTGGTCGAGCCTAGCTCAATTAAGCCACTGCTCGAGCTCGGCTTGGCTCGATTACACCCCTACGTCTGACTAATGGTTATTGTTTATTGTCTGCTTTTTGCAACTTATTGAGCCTACATTCTTCATACTTCTTTTCCTACCGAGGTCTATTTGAAAGTTAAAGTTTTTCATCCTCTTCTTCACGTATCTCATCTACTTGCCAATTATGGAAATTTACCTACTTCTTTTCTTCACTTCGTTTGGAAAAAATAAAAAGCACATGCAACATTTATCAAGTGTGATCTGTTTACTGCTTCAGTTAATCTCTTCTTTGCCACATGTGTAAGGTTACTTGTATAGCGTACATTTTCTTTCAACTGATGGAATCTACATTCTTCCTGTGTGATGTTGCATTTCTCATGTGCTTGTTCGGATTCCCTTGGTCGGTGGCGTGCTGGTCTGCTAGTTGCTGCCTTTTGGATTGGTTGTGGGTTTCTTGCGCTCTCCAGGTATGTTTAATCACTGTTTTTCCTTTTCTCCTGGACTTTAGTGCCTCTCGTTGCTTTCTTATGCCCTCCAACTGTTCTCGTTATCCTTCATGTGTGCTGCTTTATTTTTTCGTTGTTGTTCACGAACGTCCTTACACGTGGTCGCGTGTATTGTTCCTACGTTTGTTGTGTGCTTTATCCCCGATATCCGTTAGTTATACTAGTTATGAACTTTTTGTTTGTGTTTAGCGGGAGCTCACACTATTGATATTTTTAAGATCTTTTTTGTTTGTGTTTAGCGGGAGATCACACTATTTCATCTTCGATTAACCCGCACTTTCCAATAAATACACACGTAATTTCAGCTTTTTATGTTACCTACATGGAAGCCATGATTCATAAATTGGTACGAAATGCTTCTAATTACTTTCGATTCATAACTGTCACCCTAGATCAATCCATTTGAATTTGAATAGATAACGTATCATTTTTTTTACCAAACTATTTACATAACTTCCTCAATAATAGATACAATGAATATTAATTTTTATAACAAAATTCTCTCTCCTCTTCTCTTTCTCTCTCTAGGCGATTTTGAATGACTGAGTTTTCGCCATGGTAAAGGGTAAACAGAAGGGGAAACGGAAAGCAAAAATGCCAGATCTTTCCTCTATTCCGGCTTCTACTAGTATGGGAAAGCAGAATCAAGAGCCAGTTTCGATTAATTCATTAAGGGTAGAGAGTATTGCAAAAGGGGTTTTGTCAAACCCTAATGATTCAATTTCAAAGGGATTTGCTAATACTGTCGATGATGATGCATCCAAAAAGCTGAGTGATATCCTTGGTGTTCCTACTGCGAGGCGAATTAACTGGTCTAATCCTAGCTCTCCGGATTTGCAGAAGGCACAACAACTCTGGGAGCAATTTGACCCGAAGAAATTGAAGAAGGCGGGAGCTAAGCTGGATTTTATTCAACCCAAGGAGCATGATGGAAGGAAAGTTTGTCAGATGCGTCTACAAGATGTGCAAGTGGAGGTGGAATATTGAGAGCAATCCATTTTGAGCTTTGTCCTAGGAGCTAATCCTCCCTTTTCAGTAATGGATCGTTACTACTACAATCTGTGGAAAGGTAACATTGATAAAGTTCTTTTATTGCCATCCGGGTTATTTTTGGTGAGATTTAAGTTGGTAGCAGCTAAAGATAAAGCACTAAATGTTAATATTTATCATATGGGGAATAATCCTGTTATAGTAAAACCTTGGAGTTTAGAACAAGGAATTAATTTGAAGGAAGTCTTTCACGTTCCTATTTGGATTCAATTCCCTGGTTTGGATCTCAAATATTGGAACCCTGCATCACTTAGTAGGCTGGCCAGTAATTTGGGAAGACCTATTATGGCTGATATTGAAACAACTGAGAAATCCAATGCTCAATTTGCTAGAGTACTTGTTGATGTGGAGATTCAGGATCTTCCTCCTGTGGAAACTTACTATGAAGATGAGCATGGATCTGTTCAAACTCAAGCTGTGTGTTACGAGTGGAGACCTACGAAACGTTCTTACTGTCAGGCTTATGGACATGGTGGAGAGGTATGTAGGAAGAAGAATATTGCAATCAAGGGGAAGCAAGTTATCATAAATACTCCTAAGCCCATCAGTACTGTTGAAAAAGAATGGCGTAAAGTTCAAAAAGGCTAGAAAGTGATAGTAGAGAATGATAAGAATGAACTGGAGCTACCTGTAGAGAGGATTATTTCTAATGCAGATATTATCAGTAATGAAGCAACACAAATATGGAAACCTCAACAATCTAAGTTCTCTGTATTAGCTGCAACTGATACAACAGGACCAAGCCAGGAAAAAACTGATGATCAGCAGGAGAAGCAGAGGGGATTACCAAAAGAGCCTGATCCAAGTGTAATATGACAAGTCTATTATCTTGGAATATCAGAGGTCTTAATAGCCTCTGTAAGCAAAGAGAGGTATCTAATTTAGCTGCATCTTTAAAGTAGAGATTATTTGTATGTATGAAATGAAGTTGATACAAAGTAAGGGTGTTGAATATATAAAAAGTAGATGGCCAAGTTATGAATACTATGTTAATTATGATCATAGCCCTAGAGGCAGAGTCTATTTGTTATGGAAGAAGGAGAGTATTACTGTAACTGTGTTAAGTGCTTCAGATCAATATGTGCATTGTAAGGTCTGTGCTAGCAGAAATAGTTGGTTTTAGCTTATTGCTGTTTATGCTAGTAATATTCTATCTGAAAGAGATCAATTGTGGGAGGATTTAATTGCCATGTCAGATAATATAGATGGTGCTTGGTTAATTGATGGGGACTTCAATAATGTATTAAGACCTGATGAGAGACTGGGAGGGAATCCTGTGTCAATATCAGAAATGCAAGGCTTTCAAAGATGTGTGGATATCTGTGAGTTGCAAGACTTGAAGCAGCAGGGGGATCTGTTTACTTGGAGTAATAAGCAACTTGGAGATGCCAGAATTACATCGCGAATAGACCGAGCATTAGTTAACCTAGACTGGATTCTTCAGTTTGAGAGCTCTATTGCTACGGTTTTAGCAGAGGGGGTGTCTGATCATACTCCCTTTATAATTCAGACTGGTATTAAAATACGTAATCCCCCTAGAATGTTTAAATACTTTAATATGTGGTGTTTGGATAGTAGTTTCTCTACTCTGGTTAGCTCCAGTTGGATGCAGCAGGTGAAAAGAACCAAAATGTTTCAGCTAGTTCAGAAGTTGAACAGGTTGCAGCCTGTTCTTCGAAAAGGGTAAGGCGTCATGAATACTTTCAGTTAGTCAAAGCTTTAGAATCTTATTGGTCTCAAAAAGCTAAGGGAAACTGGATCAGCAGGAGGACAGCAATACGGCATTCTTTCATGCTAAAGTTAAACAGAGAAACGTGAAGAATAGGATCTGGTCCTACTTAGATGATAATGGAGACTTGAAATATGAATGGAAGGATGTGGAAAATCACTTCCTTGGCTTTTTTAAGTCACAACTTGGTCAAAAAAATCCGAAGGGCTAAATCTGATGCTAGGGTTTTCCTACAGGGCTCTAAGTTATCAATACAGCAGCAACTGGATCTTATAAAGCCTATTACAGAGAGTGAAATTAAGAAAGCATTGTGGAGCATTGATGGAAATAAGAGCCTGGGGCCTGATGGATTTTCGAGTGACTTTTTCAAGAAAACTTGGAATATTGTTGGAACTGATGTTATAGCAACAGTTCAGGAATTCTTTAAGTCAGGTTGTATGTTAAGGCAGCTGAATTCGACCTTGCTGGCTCTCATTCCCAAAAATGACTCTCCAAAGAATACAGGTGAATATAGACCCACTGCTTGTTGCAATGTGGTCTATAAAAACATCTCCAAGGTTTTGTGTGAAAGAATGAAGGATATAATAGCAGAGCTTGTGAATGAAAATCAGAGTGCCTTTATAAAAGGTAGGCTTCTAATGCACAATGTTCTCATAGTGCAGGAGTTGGTCAGACTTTATAAAAGGAGAAATGTCTCAGGCAGAGTACTAATGAAAGTTGATATAAAGAAAGCTTTTGACACAGTTGAATGAGATTTCATTGAAGAAATACTGCAGGGTTATGGATTTCCCGGACAGTTGATCAGCTGGATCATGGCATGTGTTACCACACCAACATTCTCATTAGCTATGAATGGTACCACAGTTGGTAATTTTGCTGGAAGACGAGGACTTAGACAGGGAGATCCCATATCTCCTTATCTATTTGTTCTTGTAATGGAGTATTTGACCAGGAAACTTCACTCAATAACTGAGATGTCTAATTTTAAATTTCATCCACTGTGTAAAAATTTGAAGTTGACTAACATTTGTTTAGCGGATGACTTGATGTTGCTTTGCAAAGCAGATGAAAGGTCAATTCGAGGATTGATCATAGGTCTTGGTGAATTCTCTAATACTACTGGGTTGTTCCCCAACATTCAGAAATCTCATATCTTCTTTGGGGGAGTGAGTCCGGAGAAAAGGCGAATTTCTATGATCTGATTGGTCTTGCAGAAGGTGAATTCCCAATGAGGTATCTTGGCGTTCCTATCTCTCCCAGAAATGGTCTCAAAATGAATGTGCTCAATTAATTCAGAGGATGATGGCTAGAATTAAGTGTTGGGAAACTAGGCATCTATCTTATGTTGCCAGAGTTCAGTTGACCAACTCTGTACTTATGTCATTACATGTTTTCTGGGCCTGTTCCTTCATTATGCCTAGTAGTGTTATAAAACAGGTAACCAGGATTTGCAGAGATTTTGTCTGGGGGACCAAGCAGACTGGCAGATCCTTACCTTTGGTAGCCTGGGATATTTTATGTAAGATGAAAGCAGAGGGAGGCCTGGGGATCAGAGATGTAAAACTCTGGAATCAAGCTGCCATCTTAAAGCAGGTTTGGAACTTAGCAAGTAAAAGTGAGACGTTATGGGTGAAATGGACTCATGAAGTTTACCTGAAGGGGCAATCTATATGGGAAGTGGAGAAGAAGCAAAATTCCAGCTGGCACTGGAAGCAAATTCTGAAAATTAGAGACTTAGGGAGAGAGGGATTCGCACGTAGCAAATGGAAAGGATGCACATTAGGTAAATTATAGTATTGCTGCTGGATACTCATGGTTACAGGGTCACTCCCCTAAAGCTCATGAATCAACCTTGATCTGGTCCAAATTAAACGTTCCCAAGCATGCTTTTATTCTTTGGCTTATGTGGCAGAGTAGATGATTGACTAAGGATAGATTGCTCACAATGTCCATCATAGAGGTAGATCCTTTGTGTGCATTGTGTCAATCTTATCCTAAGAATCATCAGCATCTATTCTTTGGTTGTACTGTTAGTGCTGGCATTTTTCATCAGATTAGTATTTGGTTGGGAGTTAGAAAGATGTCCACAGACTGGAACATATGGAGGAAGAATGTCAGAAGAGTTTGGAGAGGCACTAAGCTAAAATTCCTACTGTGGAATGCAGCTGTTGCAGATGTTGTATATCACAGTTGGGAAGAAAGGAACAGTGTAATTTTCAGGTCCAGAAGAAGAAGTATAGAGATATTGTCTTGCTAATCAAGAAGGAGCTATATCTTAGAGTTAAAATGTATCAAGTCAAGAAACTTTCCTCAGCAGAGTCTAGTTTGATTCAGAAGTACTTTCCAGATCCAAACTACTTAGTTGAGTAGCATAAGTTTTGACCTTTTGGATGTAAATATGAACTTCACTGTTTATAATGAAAAGTTTTACAGTTTTCCAAAAAACTTCCTCAATAATTTGCCCTTTCAGAAACTTCCGTACGCTGCTACTTTTTTTCATGGATGAGGAGACAAGACCATTTATTCAATTACTCAGTGGTACAAGGCAATACCACATTGGAATACAAAACAAAGCATTCCACCATAATTGGAATCATTTTGTTGAAAGACCACCAATTACTAAATAGAAACTTATACATATTCCTACCACACGACATGGTTACTATTATTGTAGTAATTCTTAATTATCTTTGTATGGAAAACATTTATCCATGGTAGCATAAATTTAAATAATAATGTAACTGTTGATCTTAACTTTTTCTTTCAACTATATAGCATTATTAACGAGAGGACAAGAAACGGTCAATTGTAATAGTTGCCTCAATATTTTTTCTACTGAATATCTAAGTTATTCACACATATGTATTTTAATTGTTTTCCTATAGCATATTGTGGTTTCTGCATTCTTGAAAATAGTGTAAACGAATCGAGCCGCTCGCAAAATACTCGTAAGCCGGCTCGGTCAAAACTCGGCTCGAGCTCGAGTTGACTGAGTTCGAGTCGAACTCGAGCCGAGCTCGATAATTAAACGAGTCGAGTTCGAGCTAATATTTTGCGCGCTCGAAAGCTCGTCGAGTGGCTCGAACAACTTGCGTATTATATATATGTATATATATAGGGTCCCTATTAAATAGCAAATAATTTTTTTACTAACTGAACCCCTAGATTCCTTTACATGTAGGCTCTTCTTCCTCCTTTCTCAACTAGCTTCTAGTATCTTCATCTATCAAAACCTTCAATACTTTCTCATCATCAATTTTGACCAGGAAAAAGAAAATCCATAGCTGTCCAAAAGCTTTGGAAGTTTAACTTCCATTGCTAGATCTGTCGAGATCAAAGAGGCGCGTTCTTTTCGAGAGCAAATCTATGAACGTCACTCCGGGGATGTAGAAGAGTAATATATCTGAGAGTTGGGAATTGTGGGTTTTTATTTCTCTTTTATTCCTTATTTCATTTGGGAAATAAAGTGGTACTGATTCAGAAGGATTGAATTGGAGTAGGTGTTTCAATTTTTGATTAGATTTGAAGATGTTTATTTTCCGGTTTTTCCTCTTTTCCGATGGGTTGACTTTTTTGTTTCTACATCCCCACTGGCTATAAAATTTCGATTACAAACTTGAATTCGAGCCGCTTTGAATTCGAAAGCTTGATACAGAACGAGCCCAACGAGTTGAGCTCGAGCTTTGTTTTTAAGGGTCGAGCTCGAGAGCTCGAGCTCAAATATTTCAGCTCGACCGAGCTCTAGCTCGAGCTCGAGCCTGTGAAGAGTTGGTCGAGCCTAGCTCGATTAAGCCTCTGCTCGAGCTCGGCTCGGCTCGATTGCACCTCTACTTGAAATTCATAAGGAAATTTACGAATGTATGTAAAACACATTAAATCCAGCAAGTCTTTCTCGTCTCCACTTTGGCCCTTAATCTTTCCAAAACTCCAATTTAATCCCTTGGTTCATGACACATGTGGTCCATCATAGAATGACTCAGTCCAAATTACCCTCACCCCAAACTCTAAATGGCGAAACCTTTTCCTCTTTCGGAGGATTCACCTCACATGAGTTAAACAGATCTACAATCCTTTTGCCATATTGGAGCTTCCCCTAATTTATCTGATTCATGCGAGCTTCCTGAAAGCAACCTGTCGTTCCCCCAAATTAAGACCTGCAACAGAAGAGTGTTTTGCTTGGGAAAAAACATATGATGCATTCGAATTATCAGACCCACATGGAATTCGGAGGCAGCAAAAAAGGGAATTGGGTCAATGGCATTAATCTTCCACCATATCAAAGGTATGTTTTAAGAAGTCATAAAACTCTCTTTTAACCTTTAGACAAATCTGCCGATTTTGTAATATTATCAATTTTGTGAAATTTTTGTCTCGTCTTCCTCCTCTAAGGATTGCTTTCCAATGGTTGAACATTCAATTTTACAGATTCCATGTGCTAAGCATTCAAATCAAGCTCATCCTGCTTATATAGTATTAGCTCAGGGTTTAATTTGCTACGGCTTTATCACATCGTCAGCTCTGCCGAGAGCTTCGCGATTATACTGGTAAGTTTCTACTCTTACTTCATTTCCTGTTCTTGATGATGGAATGCTTGTTTTTTTATTTTTTATTTTTTTGCTCCCTCCATATAATGCTTTGTTTAGCTTATTTTGTGTGGCCTGGTATGCGTACAAGTTTAATCATTATTTCTTGTTTGTTGCTTTTTGGTTGGCTTTTATGCAAGTTAGTGGATTACTATTTAGTGTACAACTGTTGTTGTTTGTAGAAAAATGTCATCTCGGTTTTTTATTATGTACTGAACTTGACTGTTTGGTGTAAATGGAATATTTTTTCCCTCCCTAGTGTTTCTCTTCCTTCAGGTGTTCTCTACATATAGATTCAGAACTTGAAATGTACTTTTTTTCTGTTCTTTCCTTCCATGTGCTTTAATTTTCAAATCTCCTCCTTTTGCCATATTGTAAATCCTTCTTAATTAGTTTAAGTGTTGATTTCCTTTGTTGCATTCTTAGAAACCCTTTTTGTGGAAATAAAACATGTATACCATTGTCTTCCAACAGTCGTTTACTGCCTTCAAAGCACTGTTTTTGTTATTTAGCGCCAAACTTGTTACATTGCATTTGCCTTTGCTTCCCTGCCTCTTAGTTGGGGTGTATATTTCTACGTGTACTGTTTTATCAATGACCATGAAATTCGAGACCAATTGAACTGCCCCGAGTACCTGGAATTACTGAATATTGCAACTAACTGAATCCATTGTAATTTAGCAGTACTGATTCTATCTTTGGCTCGTTAAATATTGTTTCGCTTGCCATATAGTTTAGAAGTACGGTAGGATTCTGATTGGTGAAGAATAGCCTTAATGATCATGACTTGACTTTTTTTTCTCAGTTTCCCTTATGTACTTTGATTGTTAGTCGTATATAAGCAAACGCTTAAGCACAATGCACTGATTGATTTTCCATTTCCAGCATCCCTTCAGATTTTTGCAACGCAAAGTGTTCAAACATTCTGAAGTTGGTAATCTTGGAAGCATTGTGCTGCCTAGAGTAATTTCCCTGAAACATTACACTGAGGTAATAATCTTGACTCAATGTTTCATTACCCAATCCGCATTTATTAATACTTTTCCATATCTTCACATCACTACCGACATTTACTTGTCTTCCGTCTCTGCAGGTCCCAACAATACTGAAACTTCAATGGATTCAGTATTTGATATCAGGAGCCTTCGTCCAAAACTTGTTCTTCCGGCTTCATCTATTGGCTGTCCTCGTCAGCCATACCTTGATTCCATGGCACTTCTAGAAAGATTTGGAAAACCAAACCTCTTGATGACCGTAGCCTGCAACCCCAGCTGGCCAGAGATACAACAACAACTGCAGCATGACAATCCATTCGATGAACCAAATATGTTATGGAGGGTTTTTAGAGACAAACTGGAGGTTTTAGTTCATGAGTTAAAGACTAGTACTTTTGGAGAAGTGGCGGCCTTAATATATGTTGTGGAATTCCAGAAGTATCGATTGCCTCATGCACATTTCCTCATCACCTTGCAAGAAAACTTCAAGTTTGTTGACGCTGAAGCTGTTGATAGGATCGTCTCTTCGGAGATCCCGGATTCTACTGGCGATCCTCTTCTACATCACATGGTTAGCGACCATATGATTCACGTCCATTGCCATGTTAACAATACGGTACCCCGCTGCTTGCGTGCTAGCCGCTGCATATACAAGTATCCTAGATCATTTGCAGAGGATACTATTGTTACTGGTTCGCCTCATCCAATTTATCGTAGGCGCGACATTGGTCGCCAAGTCGTGGTTCGAGGATGCTCTTATGATAATGGATGGGTTATACCGTATAATCCTCACCTATTGAAGAAGTTTAACTATCACATGAAGGTTCTGATTTGTACACGTGTGGCGTTAACTAAATACTTTTACAAGTACATATACAAAGCCATTGATCGTGTCGACTTCTTTACTACTGGGGAAACAACTTCCACGGCTGAAGGAAACCTTGCTGAGGTTTGTTCTACTGCATAGTCTTCCAAAATTCCTCATGTGCATGAAGATGTTCAGCCATCCGATGCCGCTGAACCGGTTCCAGTGACCTCAGAAGGTAAAATTCGTAGTTGTCTGATGGAAGAACTTTGTTTACATTAATGCTTCCCTTAATAATGAAAGATTGATGCTGCGACAGTAATGAAATAACTTTGTTTACTGCAACCTTTAACGGTTATAGCTGTATTATTAGGTGAAGATGCTGAACGGATCCTTGCCCATTCGACACCAGCACTGATGGAAAATGCCCAAGAGGTTTGTATCGGTTTAGAAATTCCTCTTCATTAGTTCTGTTGTTGCAGGTGCATTTACTATTTGACTTGTCTAAAGTGTTGTGGTATTTCTTTTTCCAGGTTCAAGTGTGAGGATGCAGCCCTGACGAGTTACCGCAACATGATATCATCAAAGATACTTTCCCGTTATGTTAAACCTCCAAAAACAAAGCATGCCACAGCACGGCCACACTACCTCCTCCAGTGCTCACCTGAAGGAAACTTCACTGAAATCGGTACTACTGGACAATCTTCCAGAGTAGCTGATGACCAGGAAGGATTTCACACATGTGATGCCGCTGAACTGCTCCCAGCTACCTCAAAAGGTGACATCAATACTATCAGAATTTAATTTGTAATTTAATCTACAACCCTTAAAACCCTTAATGGTTAGAGGTGTATTACCAGTGTTTCTTCAAACTTTCCAGCTTCTCTTTATTCTTTGTCCATTACTAATATACATTATAATTAATCTATTGCGGAGGCCGAACCAAAAATATTTATGGATTCGAAGATTGCTGCAGCTGATCCCCTTAAGGCGGAGTCCACAAGTGGTGATCGCAAAGTGAAGCAACCAAGGAGAGTCTAAAGTACTTCTTCGTTAATTCAAATGTTCATATGAGAAAATACTAACATTTACACACAGCGCATGTAATCTTTTGCACATGCGCGGAGTATTTATCGGCTAGTTATCCTTTTTACTCTATTAAAGCAGAAAATAGGATGCTGATGTGGCATTTTCTTATTAAAATGTTTTGGCTCCAAATGCATCATATTGCATTAATCATTCTGCCACGTGTCACCTCTTTTTTAAAAAAAAAAAATATTTACAATATTAACGAAGAGATCAGATGGCCACGTTCATTCAAATTTTGAATTTGACAGTGTATAATTTTCCTTCTCCATTTATTTAGGACTTTTGAAAAAATTAATTTCTGGTCAATCAATTATCTTCATCAAAAACTAAATTCATTCCTAATCAGTTTTGATTATTTACATATCGATTTATTAGGTGGGACGCCCGGGCATTTGCCCGGAATAAGCATCTAGTATTGTATTAGATAAAGATATATCTAACCATTGATATATCAGTACTAGATAATGGATCTAATTAAGATAAACAAAGTCATAAATAATTCATACAGATTTATAGTGCTGAATCTTCTTGAACCGCACGGTACAATACACACGTGGGAGAAATGACAAATTACAAATTGTAGAATTGTGAAATTTGGAGTTTCAATTTCTCCGTATGGCCCATTGCTCTCGTGTTCTTCTTCCTTCTTCAGTGAGCACAGCCCGAAATTGCCTCACTCCGTCACTCCACCGACGACCCATTCCATTGACTTCACAGAATCTAGGATTCAACCCCATTTCTTTTTGCTCAATCAGATCGAAACAAGAAGGGTTCCCTCCGAATTCCAAGTCTCAACAACAGTTTAGAGTAACAACGACAACAACCGCAAAGGCATCAATGGCGGAGGTATCAAATGAGACGAGTAAAACCAAAGAAGTCTTCGATTCGGAAGAAGAACTAGCTGTGGTCTTGGCGGAATATGTTTCCAATCTTTCTGATAAGTTCTGTAAAGACAGAAATGCGTTTACGGTGGTTGTATCTGGTGGTTCTTTGATTAAGTCTCTCAGGTGAAAAAAACGTTCTTCTCGGAGTTATCGAAATTATTTTTCATGTCTTCTTCTTCTTTTTGATTTCCGGAGTTCTTTATTTTTGGTGTTTGATTTGGCAGGAAATTGACGGAGGCGCCATATATTGATTCAGTGGATTGGTCAAAATGGCATCTTTTCTGGGTGGATGAACGAGTTGTTCCTAAGGATCATCCTGATAGCAACTATTTGCTTGCTTATGATGGGTTCTTGTCCAAGGTGAGCAACATTTCTGATGTTTTCCTAAACCCTAAATGTTATGCATACTGATCTTCGTTCTTGTTGCTTCTGTGCACAAAAGTTCATGTGCTTGTACATGTGTAAATTTTGCGATGCCTTGTCCGGTTTGCAGTATTTGAATTGTATAATTTTTTAATGTAAGATTTCTAATTTTAATCTCTGCTGGGATCAGTTTTACTGAACCAGGTAACAAGAATGTCTGTAAATGGAATTGTTGCCTTTTCATGTTCAGGCACTTGGCTTAATCATCTTTGCAATTAAGAATCTATGTCTTGAAGTGTATCTCTGTTGATAAAGGATCCAAAACAAGGAGTTAGTGTATTCCATAACATTTCTACCTAGTGAAGGGGCATATTTATTTACTACCCTTATCAGAGGACTTTCCTGATTTCAGGTTTTCAATTGTAGACTTGTCCAGTTTTCAATGTTCAATTTGGAATATTTAAAGTCTTAGGAGTGATAGCTACATGCGACCTAGGGTACCTCCTTTCTTTTGACTACTCCATGCCACACTTCTTTCTTCGAGTTTGTGTGATCTTAGTCTTGGTTTGGTGTTTAGGATACTGGGATACACAATGATTTCTAAGGTTTAATTTTCATACTTCTCTAACCTGAATCTAAGCCTCCTTTCTTCATCTTATTGTTGTTCGTGTAAAACTTTCAAGATTTGTCTCCATAATCTGTGGTTTTAAATGTGCAAGTTTCAGAACTTTGATTTGTTTGCAACTGTCTTATTTTAGGTTGTAACTACAGAGAAGTTTTGTTGGTCTAAGACAATGATTCTTAGGGGCTTCTTGTAGATTGAGTGAGTGACTGCCTTTCAGTCAGTTGCAGTTTATAGCCTGAAGCAATTAGAGCCTTGTTGACTTATTATTGGCTTACTTGAGTTTTTGTGAAGAACAAGTTACTTTCCACTCTGTCCTAGCACCTTTTCAAACTTTTATTATTATCTACTAGTACTCCTCAATATCAGTTTAGTAAATGTGAACATGATTATTTGATTGACGTAATCAATGCTTTTAAAAGGACATTGACAATATTAAAATGATCAGCAGTAGCTTTTCACGGTTTATATTAAGCAGGGTGCTCCTCTGACTTTTCTTCTTTTGTTGCAACATATTTTGAGAGAGTTTGTTTTGACCAAACTTCATTTATACAAGACCCGTCAGTGAACCGAGCCTAAGTACCAAGTTATTTTCTGAGTTAAAATGCAGTAGATCTTACATTGTATCAGTTCACTGTTGAAGATCCAGTTGCATAAGGCAGTCCGGTATAACATTCTCCAGTGAGATACTCTTTTATTTTGACAGTTGATGGTTCATTCACCCATCATTTCGTTTCCTCCTTTCTACTTGTTTCCAGTGGTACTTGTGTTTTTCCTACCATCAGTTGCTTTTTTGATTTTTATCATTCTTATTGTGGATATGGTGAGCCATTTATGTCCAGCCGAAATAATGGATAAACTGTTGGATACATTTGCTGAAACTTCTGATACTCCTTATGTTAGGTGCCAATTCCTCCTGCTAATGTTCATGCCATTAATGACACACTGTCGGCTGAGGGGGCAGCCGATGACTACGAGGCGAACCTCAAGCATTTGGTAAATAACAAGATCCTGAAAACATCTGAGATCAGTGGATTTCCAAAATTTGATGTCATGTTGTTGGGCATGGGTCCAGATGGGCATATAGCTTCTCTTTTCCCTGGACATCCTCTTCTTCAAGAACGCGAGAAGTGGGTTACATTCATCAAGAACTCGCCTAAACCTCCTCCGGAGAGGATCACCTTTACATTCCCAGTGATAAACTCTTCGGCTAACATCGCTCTGGTTGTAGCTGGAGCTGGTAAAGCCGATGTGATCCGCACAGCACTGGGCGATAACAATCAGAGTTCTCCGTCGCTTCCCGTTCAGATGGTTTCACCAGAAGGGAAGTTGACTTGGTTCTTGGACAAGGAAGCTGCTTCAAAGCTGTAGGCCAGAGATCCTTGACTCGAGTAGTCGGTGTATCAACTACTTATTTGTGAACGTGTGTGAACATGTTTTGGTTCAAAGAAGACTGCAATAAAAAATGAGTTACTGATTTCAATTTTTTACTTTAGCATCGTCATAATTTAATACTACATTCTAACTTATGCAGTGTAAATTGACTATGTGATTGGAACTTGCCATCTTTCGAAAATCTGAGTATTTTCTTTGTATAAACAGTTAAAAATATTGATGAAAAGTAATTGACAATGTGCAATTGGGGTGTTGACCATTATCAGATGGGAAAGAGTCAGTGGAAGTGTGCGTCAAAAAACCTTGGCTAGTCAATTTGTAGAAGCAATTTGCAATGAAATTTAACTTCAGATCCTGAAAATTTTACAAAACGGGCGAAAACAATAAATCCTCTATCTTTACATTAAACTCAAACAGATCGAGGATATAAAATACTAATGTCGTGTTATGAAAGACTTGAGAGTTGTAATAGTTCCATTCTACTTGATTATTCCCTCAGTTCTAAAAAAATTTCACATTTGTTAAGAAATATTTGATTTGATTTGATTAAATGTCCATAATTAACATGTATTATTCTATTCACAATCAAGGAGATATGATTCTGTAATATTTAGCGTTAATGATAGATGATTCATTTCTCATAGTTTGATCCCCTACTTCTTGTATAAATAGGGAGCTCATTCATGCTTCAAAATACATCTGAATACAAATCTCTTATCTCTCTCTACTCTCTTGTCTCTCATCTCTTGTTTTTATGCTTAGTTTCATATGCTAATTTAGTATTAATTTTATAATATGTTATCAACACGAAAACTCTAGCAAAAGAGCTTCTACCACCGCCTAAAGTTGGTGTGTACTGATTTTGAAGGCCTGAAGCCTCAACAAATATTTTAATTCTACCACCGCCTGAAGTTGGTGCGTATTAATTCTGAAGGGTTAAAGCCTCAATGAATATTTTAAAAGGCTTTTGTAATCTAAAGTGCCTGAAGCGCCGTGACCTCCAAAATTTTCCGGTGCACAAGTTTCTAGCCACACTGAGACAGTTCATCATGGAGTTCAATTTAATGGCTCAAAATGATGATGATGGGAGAAAAAGGTAAATCATAAATCCTGCGTATTTGGTTTGCATATGAATGAAAAATATTTCTTGTTATAAATTTTATTTTACTCATATCATACAATCACGATGCAATTCTTAAGCTATGTATATGATTGTTGATCATGTGAATGTATAAAATTTATATAAGTTGCATGTAATTGCGCTAATATCCATGTGTCTAAAGAAAAAAAATGTTTTATTTAAAGAATTAATTTTTTTGATATTTAGATTGCAAGAAAAACATTTTATTTTATTATCATACGTTTATTAATATTAGTAAAAATGTATTAATAGGAAGAAATCTCCTTCTCATATTTTACTTTGTACTTTTATATTCTACTTTACTCATAGTATTACTGATATTTACTAATGCAAGTACAATATATTGCCAATAGCAATATGAAAATGCATA
Source organism: Oldenlandia corymbosa var. corymbosa (assembly GCA_949775105.1). Taxonomy (NCBI): domain Eukaryota; kingdom Viridiplantae; phylum Streptophyta; class Magnoliopsida; order Gentianales; family Rubiaceae; genus Oldenlandia; species Oldenlandia corymbosa. The sequence continues at coordinate 9,555,952 of OX459123.1, forward strand.
AAAGTTGCTCCTGAAGTCGCAATGTTGCTTTGTACTTTTATATTCTACTTTACTCATAGTATTACTGATATTTACTAATGCAAGTACAATATATTGCCAATAGCAATATGAAAATGCATAAAAGTTGCTCCTGAAGTCGCAATGTTGCGATAGCATATTTACCATATTAAAATGTTCTAGTAGTAGCACTATAGCGAAATATTTGATGAAATCTTATGAACTGATTTCATTCCATTCTCCGAAGTGAGTGGGCACTAAAATTATTTCTGGGCAAATTGTAGACATTAAATCTACAATAATTATGTATATATACAATTCTTCACCTAAAGTTGGAGAATTAATTTGAAGACATGTTCAATTTAGACATGGTCCGTTTCTTGAAGTAAATGTGGTGATCATGCAATAATGATAGTGGTGATTCTAACAAATACACTACTAACCATCTGATGAGGTTAAAAAAAATAGAGCAAACACTACTATTGATCTGAAGTTAAAAAGTAGTATATTGCAAATGCTATCGTTGTAATATAGAAAACCATTGGGTTCACATGTTCTGTATACCCACAATTATCTTATTGATATCTTCGATATATTATTGAAAATAGACGAATTCATTAGTCCTGTCGACAATGAATCAACAAATCATAATTCGATCTTTGTCAAATACCCTGAAGGTGATTTAAAATTTAGAGATGAAAATGTCCAATATGTCAAACACCCTGAAGGTTTTGTGGTCTTTTGGCCACCATAGTAATTATACTATTTAATTGACATTTCTATCTACATGTTTCGAAGAAAATAAGATCTAAATTTGTTAATGGCAAAAGTATGCCTTACACATAGTGCAACTCATATTACCTCTCTGGCATTGTGAATTTAATTAACCACCCTGAAGGGGATGCTAGTCAATGATAAACACAGAATCAATTAAAAGCTCCAGTAGAGCATATGCCATTGAATTATTCTAAGATAGATAAAAACTTCCATAGAGTGTAATTACTCCGGAGAGTGAAAATAAATAAATGCCCTCAAAGAGCAAATATAATTTCATCATTGTCTCTGGAAGAGTAATAGTAAACAAACTTTACTCCTAAAAGAGCAAGAGAATGTTAGAAGGAAAAAGTGCATTGAGATATATTATATTTCCGAGGTATCAAAGAAGGATATAAATTGCTCTACCAACACAACTATTTTGGATTGAAAAATTCATTGTTGTCTCCAGCAGAGCAACAACACAATTTGTTTTTAAAAGAGCAAGAACACTTTGGTAGAATAAAATGAAAACAACTAAATAACAAATACTCCGTCAGAGTAAACGCTTATGTGAAGCAAAATTATTCTGGTATATTTGAATAATTAATTCACTATTTTCTCCAGAAGTGAAATTTTAAAATTTGGCATAACTACTTAAGCCATTCAAGACAAAATAATAAAGTTTATATGCTTTAAATTTGGAGAACCAAGAGTTTCTTCTAAGAAATTAGAGTATCAATCGATGTGTTGATGAGATAGCTACATGGATGGTTCTCGTTAACCTGCAACCTGAAGTTTGCAGAAATTTCATTATGGAGTTAAATTGGTAACTTGCAGATTTTCATGTTCTGCTCTTACGAGAATTTTGATTTGACAGTTGTTGTGAGTATATAACTCAATACTAGAATGATAGAAGTTGAACATTGAGTGGCTATAAGAGAAACAATGAAGCAATCCAGTAGAATCATTAATTGCATGTGTTCAATTAAATTAATAGCCTCATGTATAATTGAGAAAGTGTTGAAACACAAAAGGCACCAATTATATGCATAAAACCAAACAGGTCATCGCAGATATTCTCCCCAAAAGTGTTGTTCGGTCAGAAACCATATATATCCATCTTCAAAGATTACATGTGCAACTATATTATAATTATTACACCACAATGCACCCAATGATGGAACCTCCAGAAGAGGTTAAAAATATATGTTTGAGATTATTGATGTTGGATTAACTACTCGATAGACTGATCGTATTACTTTAACGAGTTAGTTACTCTCAAAAGGGAGATTATTAATTGTTCGGTTAGTTAATCGTCATTTTAGCAAGTTAGTTATCCTAACATCAAGGGGAGAAGTTAAAACAGCCTATTTATAAAATCAGATGGACAATGTAATTATCTCATTATGATCCTCGGTGATATGAACCTGAAGTTCAAGAGATAATGTTTAAGACCAGATGTTTACCTGACCAAATGTATAAATATATCTTATACAAAAGGCTGTTAAAACTTAGAATTTGATAATGTGTCCCTAAAGGACTACCTACCACTATTTGTTAGTTGAATGTCCATTTGATGAGTGGTAGAACCATCGATTCCAAATGATAAAAATCCTCGTAAATGACAAGGTTTAAATCTATAGAGATGGCAAATACGAGCGATTCATAAGAATTTTGAATTAGAATAGTTTCCCATTACGGTGAATTAACTTCCAAAAGAAGTATATATGAATATTTGAGAACCTTAATGATTGTAAGAACTCATTACCAAAGAATATAGAATCGATCACTAATAAAATGTGGACATGAAGTTTGCATATACTGCAGCTTATACCAATCTCGTAGATCAAGCGAATTTCGTTAATGCAACCATCAAACAAGAAAGTAGGAAGATAATTTGTCTATCCCGTGAAACTCAAAAGAGTGCGAAAAATCCACAGTAAGACGATTTTTTATCTAAGGATTTCTATCTCTTTAACTCAAACCAAGCAAAGAACACATAATCTATGAAAGATTCGAATTAAACAACAACCCACGCTAAGAATAGTAAGGACACCATTCAATATACTCGCTCAGTCATCAGTTCAAGAGACTCAAGAAAGGTAGGAGCATACAATGCTCAACTATGAAGGAGTACTATTGATTAGTACTCTCCATAACCAACAAAGATATGTAACACAAACACTATCTCAAAATGCTTATGCCAAAGCAAAACTCATCCAACAAAAATTAGGACAAACTCCACAAAGGAACTCATGAACACACACGTCATGAATTTCGAAAACCCTAGCCAAAAGAAAGGCTCAACACTCGAACTACTAGAAGTAGTATGAAAATAAGAAGTTTAGTATTAAAACAATTCTATCAAGAAACATGCTTGAAAAAGAACGGTTTCTGCAAGGTCAAAAGATCCAAGACAAGATGAAAAACCCTCTTGGTTAAATCATACATGACAAATGACAAATGGACACACCATTTAACAAAAATTCTTCACAGGAAAAACTCTCATTAGAGAAGACTCAAAATGACCACACACGGGTACCTTAAACCTTATGCCATGCCCCCTATTTATAGAGTAGCAACCTTGGTCACAAAGCACCAAAGAAGACCAACTACGACTTTCTAATCTTATCTCTCGCAGGAGTAGAGTTAAAAGAGTATTTGATCTCTTTGACTCTATCTAAAATCTAGGAAACCTTATTTAAATGACTTATCCTCATATAGGATAATACTTAGAAGAAATCTAAGACTCCTAAACAAAACATTCTAGCTTAATTCAACCCACATGGCTTATCATAACTAGATAAACTCGAAAATAAACTCCTAGACCTAGACAAACTCTAATCTCGAAATTCAGCAACAATTGTTGAAGTAAAATGTCCTGAACGCCCTTCCAAAAGGTAGAATATTGGTCTTACGTCCCTCAAGTTGTAGATAACTCCAATTTACTCCAAGACTTGTACAATTCTCTTTATTGACTCCAAAAGAGTGGAAAAACACTTGAAACAATTGAGATAGTTTGCACCCTATCCAATTGTGTAGCGGTGGACTCAATCTTGAACACGTTGATCAAATATTTCATTCATTCAAGAACTTAAATGATTCTTCTCTCTAACTTGATCAATGATCTTCATGGAGCACTTACAGTCAAACTCTCTTGATACTCTTGAGCACTTATTTCCATGAGTGAATCATCTTCTTTGGTTTGAACCCCAAAGTTAATGACAATCTCATCATCTTGATCATAGCTCTCTTGAACCAACTCCCTATCACATAGGTAGTCAAGATCCATCCTTTCTTCTTTGATTGGCCCACAAAGTAAACTTGGCATCCCGAAACTAGAATGAAGGACTAGCTCATTCCCCTCACTAGGAGAACCACCATGGAAGGCTATATGATTCTCATCATCCCCTCCTTATTTAAGAGGATTCGTCCTCGAATCATCAACCTCTAAACTTTCACAAGGAACAAACGAGATATAAGGGTTAGTAAAATCCTCACCCTCACCACACTCTAATTTTCTCTCATTGCGTGCATTTTTTTTTGCTTCCACGCAATTTTCATGGTTTTCTCTCACCTCAAGTCTTGTCTCAGTGTGACCCTTTTTACTTTCTTGCGTCATCTCTCGACTTTTTCTCCCCCTTGTGTATAGGATATCTTACATCTTTTCTCTCGCACATTTTCAGCATCCTCATAAGCCAAAGGCTCAAGAATGTGTCTAATGTCATCCTTAGTAAAGACGAAGACATTCTTTGATCCATAACGCATAGCATCTAATCGTCTGCCAAGGCCTACCTAGCAAAATATCACACAACGTCATAGGAACTACATCAAGGTAAAGTTCATCCCTATACTCACCAATTTGAAAGGTAACCACAGCCTTTTTCATGACATCCACCACCATGTACTCACTCTTGGAAGCAACCTTGTTACATCCAACAATTCCAGAACTCATCTTTGCTTAACAAAGCTTGAAAAACCACCAAAAAAAATAATTGTGCTTTTGGAACTACACAAAGAATTCCTTGTATGCTTGAACCAAGTAAATGGTTCGATCAAATCCCCCCTCCCCCTAAAGAACCAAAGGAAGGTTCGAATGATACTCTCCCAAAAAACAAACTCTCTTGTGCTTTTAAGAGCACTTAAAACTCTCAAAAATCAGATTAAAGAGAAGAGTGCTCTCCTTTTTTTTTTACCCTAGTGATCTCGGCCACAAGAAGAAGAAGAAGAATGGAGTAGAGTGGTGTGAGAATTTTCGAAAAACAGCACCCCTATTTATAGGCAATGCAAGTCTTTTTGTGCAAGAAAACTCCTACACGATAGAACCTAAATTTTCTCAAGAATATTCCTCCCTATTTGATAAAATCAAATGGGATAAAGATGAAGAAATTTCGGCCAGCTTGATAAATAAAAGAGATAGAGTCCTAAAACTTAGGTAATCATAATCCTTTTTGGACACAACTTATGAACTATGTCATAAAACAATGAAAGATTCATCCCTACTATTTAGAGATAAAATTTTCGACCCCTTACTGCAATTAGGACACAAAAACTCGGCCAAAACACAAGCACAATTCTATTAAAAGACTCAAAAATAGACTCACTATAAGACTCTAATTATAATTCACTGAAATTATAATTTAACTCATGCAAAAGTTAGTATTTAAATCCAAGTATGACTCAAATAAAATACACAATAAAATTGTAATACCATTAGGAGTCAAAGGCTGAAAAATTCAGCCAATGTAAACACACAAATCCAAGACCGAATAGGTCTCAAATTGTAACACAAATAGACAACCAAAATTCAAGTTTAACTAGGACTAGGAAACCCTAATTTTTAGCTCCAATTTTCGGCCACCTTACACATACAAGAATTCAAAACCAACTAGGCTTAGAACTCAACAAAACACACGTGCACACTTGCATTATTTTAGCAAAAATTCAACATTTAAATTTTACCACATAGTTAAAATTTAAAAAATTACTTTTGACTACTTTAAAGGGAATCTCGGAAATTACCACTTTCCAAAATGTTCCAAAACTTTTAGAATACATTCTAAAAACCTTTTAGCAAAATGTATATGGAATTAACAAAATCACTTTTCATCAAACAATCTACGGCAAATAAAGTAACAAGAACACCATAAGTACAATGAAGTTGGAATTTGAAGTTCCTCATTCAACTATGACGTTTGCTTTATAATACTCAATTTAATACAAACCATTCATACGACTCAATGACTCAACAAGGTTATCTTCATAAGTGATCATTTGAAAATCAAATTTTCCAAAGACCAAATATGTAAACTTCAAGAACATATCTCAAATCCTTATAAGATTTCTTCTTACATATAAGAAAATCTTTAGTAAAACTTCACTCAATTCTCAATTTAACTCTCGAAAACTAAGGTTTTAACACAAGTCAATAGACTTCAACCTTTAAAGTTGGCACAATTCAACTTTTAAAGACCTTAAACACTTTGATACCAAAACTGATATCACTAAAATTCATTCTTCATCAATTGATAAAGAAAGTTTGAAACTCAAGTTAAGAATCATGGAAACTCCAATGGTAGGAAGATCCACTAATTCGACTCATTCTAAAAATGTAAACTCAAGAAACACCAAAAACCGACATTTGTTACTTTTGAAAATCTTTTGGCATTAAGATTTAAACAAAACAAAATAATCAAAAAGGATCGGAACTCTATGAAATTCTCATTGATTGAAAATCCATAAATTCCATTTTACTCATTAGATTCAAATGGGAACCAACAAGAAGGAAGGCTTTTTCATTTATACTTTATGTAGAAAGCACAAAATCACTAAGCTTCACCTTTCAAGGAATAAATCCAAGTTATTTTCCACAAGATAAACTCTTAAACCCTCCTCATGTAAAGACATCTCTTTAGAAAGAAAAAGTTATCTTGAACAAGAAGCTCTTCTTTGGCATCAATTCTCTCCTTAAAGATTCAACACATAAGATCCACTAACTTGCTCATAGGAGAAACAGTTCTCTACTTGCAAATCAAGGATAAATTTCAAGATGTAGCACCCACTTTGACTAGATACCAATGTACCATCATCAAGCTCTCGCATAGGCCTCAAAATAACCCTACAAGATCAAACAAATGTGTAAGAAGTCTCGCACAACCACACAAAAGACAAGATCAATTTTGAAAACGTATTTTTCACAAGAATTTGATTTATTCTTTCAAAACCCATTCTGCAACAAGAAGGAACCTTGAAACAAATAAAGATAGTACTACTCATTAGTATTACAAAGCTCGATTACCACACCAAGAAACGGATTCTGTGGTAACTCAAAATATTCTCAAAACCAAGAACTATGAAGTCCTTAATCAAAAAGAAATCTCTCGAAACTCAAACTGATACTAAAAACTGATATGATAATATCAATTAATACCATCACTTAGATAGTTCAAGCTCTGATACCAAAAACTAATAGCAATCTCGTAGATGAAGCAAATTTCGTTAATGCAACTATCAAACAAGAAAGTACGAAGATAATTTGTCTATCCCTTTAAACTCAAAAGCGTGCGAAAAATTCATAGTAAGACGATCGTTTATCTAAGGATTTCTATCTCTTCAACTCAAACCAAGCAAAGAACACATAATCTAGGAAAGATTCGAATTAAACAACAACCCACGCTAAGAATAGTAAGGACACCATTCAATATACTCGATCAGTCATTAATTCAAGAGACTCAAGAAAGGTAGGAGCAAACAATGCTCAACTATGAAGGAATACTATTGATTAGTACTCTCCATAACCAACAAAGATATGCAACAAAAACACTATCTCAAAATACTTATGCCAAAGCAAAATTCATCCAACAAAAAGTAGGACAAACCCCACAAAAGAACTCATGAACACACACATCATGAATTTCGAAAACCCTAGCTAAAAGAAAGGTTCAACTCTCGAACTATTAGAAGTGGTATGAAAATAAGAAGTTTAGTTTTAAAACAATTCTATCAAGAAGCATACTTGAAAAAGAACTGTTTTTGCAAGATCAAAAGATCTAAGACAAGATCAAAAACCCTCTTGGTTAAATCATACTTGACAAATGAAAAAAAGACACACCATTTAACAAAAATTCTTCACAGGAAAAACTCTCATTAGAGAAGACTCAAAATGACCACACACGGGTACATTGAACCTTACGCCATGCCCCCTATTTATAGATTAGCAACCTTGGTCACAAAGCACAAAAGAAGACCAACTAGGACTCTCTAATCTTATCTCTCGCAGGAGTAGAGATAGAAGAGCATTTGATCTCTTTGACTCTATCTAAAATCTAGGAAACCTTATCTAAATGACTTATCCTCAAACAGGATAATACTTAGAAGGAATCTAAGACTCCTAAACAAAATATTCTAGCTTAATTCAGCCCACATGGCTTATTTTAACTAGATAACTCGAAAATAAACTCCTAGACTTAGACAAACTCTAATCTCGAAATCAGCAACAATTGTTGAAGTAAAATGTCTTGAACGCCCTTCCAAAAGGTGAAATATTGGTCTTGCACCCCTCAAGTTGTAGATAACTCCAATTTACTCTAAAACTTGTACAATTCTCTTTATTGACTCCAAAAGAATAAAAAAACACTTGAAACAATTGAGATAGTTTGCACCCTATCCAATTGTGTAGCAATGGACTCAGTCTTGAACACTTTGATCAAATAGGTCGTCCATTCAAGAACCTAAATGATTCTTCTCTCTAGCTTGATTAATGATCTTCATGGAGCACTTAGAGTCAAACTCTCTTGATACTCTTGAGCACTTATTTCTATGAGTTAATCATCTCCTTTGGTTTGAACCCCAAAGTAAATGACATTCTCGTCATCTTGTTCATAGCAACCAACTCCCTATCACATAAGTAGTCAAGATCCATCCTTTCTTCTTTGATTGCCCTGCAAAGTAAACTTGGCATCCCAAAACTAGAATGAAGAACTAGCTCATTCCCCTCACTAGGGGAACCACCATGGAAGGCTATATGATTCTCATCAGCAGCAGTTAGTGAAATGAATGAAGATCATGAAAGTCTGTTGTGAGTATGGACATTAAACTTATTGGCCACAACAAATGAAAAGACGCGATACGCACACCAGAAGATGTGTAAGTTGAATTAAAACTTCTTGAAAGACTAGAAGTTTTGGCAAATAACACATCGGCTAAATATTATTGGGTGATTGTGCACAACATTAATGAGCAACCAACTTATTGCGCAAGTTTTCTGAAAGTCCGGATGTTAATCATGAGGAGATTTATTCTCTTGTGGTAGATGGAAATAGAGTTCTTCTAATATTTGTTGTATCTGGCTGTAAATGAAGATATGGAAAATGCGTCTCTTGAAAATAGTGATCACTTAATACGTGATATTTGATATTTAATAATGACGTCTATATGAAATTCCCGAAGGATTAAAAAGAAAAGGACATGATTCCCAATTCTCGAGAAATTAGTTCAAAAGATTTGCGCAAGTTATAATGTCTTCATGTGTCTAGATATTTAGGTTCATATTCTTGAATATAATAGATATGCTATGTTTGTTTTTATCTAGATATGTTTTTTTATATATATATATAACATGGTTATTTGTGATTTTCTATCTGTTCTATGACCATATTTGAATGATAGGATGATAACTATTACTAGAGTGAGTATTCATAAGTCATATGTGCATTTACAATTTTGTTAGCACCGAACTCTTGTAGAGTTTCAAAAGACTGAATATTATCGAAACTTATCACGAAATTCGAATAGCCTAAGTATAAGTAAAACTCTTGAAGAGTTATATAAGAGTTTTGAACACTTATAAGGAAGTTCAAAAGGTTGCTACTTACCTGAGACAAGGATAATGAAAGATCTTGAGTATCGGTCTAAATAGTTTGACCTTTGTATATTCAACACCCGTTGAGCACACTTGGTTAAAATCTTGATGTGCATATAGATCCTTCTTCTTGACTTTCTATTAATGACGTAGACCGATTTGGTCCTAAAGTAGCATATAAAGTTTCAGTTTGTCTAATCAATTGGTCAAGAATTGGATATTGTATATTGATACCTTTAAGGTACGATGGTCATGCATCTCTATTATTATAAAACACTCAAGATTATACAGGTATATGAACACAACAGTCTACATAAGAAGTCGAAGTAATCTGTCTATTATTGACTTAAACAATCATGAACCCGGTCAATAGCTTGGCATGCAACAAGAAGATTACAAGTGGCGTACTTAACAGGGAGAGTAACCCACGCTGTACTCTTTTTCCCTTGATCGAGGTTTTGTCCCAATAGATTTCCTGACAAGGTTTTTAACGAGGCAGTGTCACATTTGGAATTGTACTCTTTTTTCTTCACTAGGGTTTTATCCCAAAGGGTTTTTCCTAGTAAGGTTTTAACGAGGCATTATTCCGCAAAGATGGACACTCAAAGGGAGAGTGTTATGAAATATTTGATTTGATTTGATTGAATGTCCATAGATAACATGTATTATTCTATTCACAATTAAGGAAATATGATTCTGTAATATTTAGCATTATAGGTGATTCATTTCCCATAGTTTGATCATCTATTTCTTGTATAAATAAGGAGCTCATTCATGTTTCAAAATACATCTGAATACAAGCCTCTTATCTCTCTCTACTCTCTTTTCTCTCCTCTCTTGCTCTTATGCTTAGTTTCATATGCTAGTTTAGTATTAATTTTATAATAACATTATAATTTGTAAATTGTACTCCCTCTGGTCAATATAAAGTATTTTGATTTGTCTTAGATTTTACCTAGGACATGTTTTTAATTGACGTAAAAACCTTAAAAACATTTCCTAACAATCAAGAGAACACAACAAATGTGAAAATAATTTTTTAAGATTTTCTCATTAATTAAAAGTTCATACTAGATGAAATATAGGATAAAATCAAAATACCTTATATTAAGGACCGAAGGGGTATTGTTTATTAGTATAATTTATAAGTTATAATAGAGACTATTTGTGATTTTTTATTTTTATTTTTTTTATAGGAGTACTATATATCTTAAATAAGATATTATTACATCTCCAAGAAAAATTTACACCTTTGCAACCAAAGAGGAGGAAAATATTTACAATAGCACAATCATCACCCTTAACATGAACAAAAGATAGATTTACATAGTACTTTCTTGTCATGATACTTTCTAAATACTAAGAAAAACCTATATTTAAATCATGTTTATAACAGTTCATCTCCAAAGGCATCTCTCTAATAACAAAATTGTTTTATCGATGTCTACTTAAATCTCATGGAGAAATAAGATGCTTCCTTTCGCTCTCTCTCGGTTTCTTTTCATTAGTTTAAAAACATTGAATTCTTTTATTAATTTGGTGAAATTAACTAAGAAATAAACTAATGAGAAGTTGTAATTCTCTCTTCAGCTATTCATGATCACTATATCAATTTTTAAATAATAAATTATCATTTCATGTACTCATTCGGGAAGATTAATCAGATTAAAAAATAAAATAAAATTGCAGAATTAATGAAATAGAGTCACTTATTATTTACAAGTTATTGTTAAATTTGGCTTTAAAAACTTTAGCTGTTTTTTTTTTAAAAAAAAATACGTTAAAAATGATACATGCTAAAGTTGATTTCTCCAAAAAGAAAAGACAATTTGTCCTTCGAAATAACCCCAAAAAGAAAAATCCACAAGATGATGCTAAGGACTTAGCGGTTTCTTGTTATGTTCGATAAATGGCATTGGTTTTGTTGGTTTGATAGAGGTTTGTGCCGGCCGTGTCAGATGCATAAATAAACTACTATATATGTAAAACGAAAAAGAAAGGCAATATATAATTGATTGGTGATTCATGATTGTTTACTAGAACAAGTGATATGGCAAAGATTCATCATCTCTTTCTCCTCAAAACTTCTTTGGCAATTGCATTTCTACTAAAAGGTTTTTGTGGTATGTATAAGAACCCTTTACATCTTTTGAATTTTGCTTTTTTTTTTTAATTTGTTCATATCTCGTTGGACATTGTCTTTGGATTGTAAATCTCTTAGGGCCTTCTGTTTGTCAATTATTTAACTTGATGTTTTTCAGATGGAAAGGTGATGATGGAGTACATTGGAGCCACAGGTGCCCCAGTAAGATTTGATAATGTACCAATTGAAGATGGCATAGATTTCCATTTCATACTTGGATTTGCAATTGATGCAGATCCATCAGGAAATCCACAGAATGGTACATTTTCTCCATATTGGGTGTCATCTTTAAGCCCTGATTCTATTGTAGCTATAAAGGGTAGCCATCCTAATGTCAAAGTCATGGCTAGCCTTTCTGGTTGGAGCCTTGGCAACACAGTCCTCAAATGGTACAATCCTGCCAATGAGCAACTCTGGATATCAAATGCATTCGATTCAATCAAATCCCTCGTCGAAACCTATCATCTCGATGGAATCGACGTCGATTATGAAGTGTTCAGAAAGACTAACTACAGCAGTGGGAGTTTTTCTTATTGCATTGGGGAACTCCTGAGCCTGTTGAAGAACCAGAGTGTCATCTCTGTGGCTACTATAGCACCATTCTACAACACAGTGGCTCCTTACATCGAACTTTTTCGAAACTATGGAGATGTTATTGATTATGTAAATCATCAGTTTTACACTGATAAAGTTAGAACACCACAGAGATTCTTGAATGACTTCAGACTCAGGGCACAACAGTTTGATAAGGCCAAAGTTTTGCCTGCATATGAAGTGAATGGCAGAGGAATACAGGGGGATAGGTTTTTTGATGCTTTAAAGCTCATTGAAGAAAATGGATTTGAAGTTAATGGAGTCATGATTTGGTCAGCTGATGCATCTGTTAATAATCAGTATTATTATGAAAGGAAGTCGCAGGCTTTCTTGCTCAATTCTACTAGTAGCATTTGATTGAATTTTATATATCTTTCCAAGTACTTTTTTTTTGCTGAAAAAGGTATGTGATGCATACAATTACATAGCAATAGTTTTAGGATACGCTACCCCTACAATATTGTGGTTAAGCCACCAAAAGACCCCTGGTAGGGGCGAATTCAACCTTATAAGTCATGTCGGATTCGTCGTCGTCTGCATAGCTAAATAGCCAGCAACAAAATTACATTCTTTATGAGCATGATGAAGGAAGACTTTCCAAATATTTTAAATAAAAGAAGGTCAAGCATATCTAAATTCCCTTTTTGTTGACTGTAGATTTGTTGGTGTATTTATCTCAATTTTCGAGCGAAAGTTTGTGTCACTTTTCTTGAGATTATCAAGTGATTGAAACGGCCAGAGCAGAATTCTTTGGGTTTTAGTTAATATACTACTAGATGCTTGGCCCAGGCAGATGTCCGGGCGCCCCTCTACTTTAATTTTATGTTAATAGATAAATAAATTCTTAATTTGGAAAAAATAAAATAGCTACACATTTGTTTTTTTTTCTTTTTTAGCAAAAAATAATTATAAAAATAAAAAAAATCATCTGCCAAAGGAGAAAAAATATTGAAAAGTACAACGATTCAGAAATCATACAAAAGAATATGGAGTAATAAAGGGGATAAGTTTATGGACAAATTTAAATACTATTTTAATTTGATTGATAAATGATAAATGTTAGGAGTTAAAATTGTGTAGTTATTTTTGTAAAGTAGCTTTTTTTTTCTGGATAAGAATTTTTTTTCTTTTAAAAAGGGATGACACGTGGCAGAATGGTTAATGCAATATGGTGCATTTGGAGCCAAAAATTTTTAATAAGAAGTTACCACATCAACATCCTGTATTCTGCTTTAATAGGGTAAAAGGGATTATTTACATTCCCTTCCCTTTATTAATATGCTATAATAGGCTTAATATCCGGGACCCTGTAGATTAATGCCGGAGAGCGGAATTGCAACACAGTCGGAGGATATTATCTAAACCGTAAGAGAAAGGAGAAAATAAAGGAAAATTAATTACAGTAGATGTATTAATGTTTCACATAAGGGTATTGTTGGTATGTAAAATTTTTTTGCTCTTTATATAACAAATTAGCTATGTATTTATTAATTGCCAATCATTCAAGCAGTTTGCGAATCTGCCATAACTTTGTAAATTAATATCTTGTTAAAATTTGATTTAAAATCAATTTGAATTATTTGTTTGATTTAATTATGACATTCACATAGTTTACTTTTTACTATTTAGATAGTTTTAGGGTTTTAGACGATTGAATATACAGTAAAACGTCAGTAAATTAATAATCTATAAATTAATAACTTTTAATAATTAATAATTTTCTCCAATTCCAAATTGAGACCGGCACAAAAAGTGAAAAAAAAATTAATAAAATGATAAGATAATAATGTTTCAGAAAATTTCTTATATATCTATAGGTACCAACAATATCATAAATTAATAAATAACCTAAAAGCAGCAATAACAATAATAATAATAATAATAATAATAATAATAATAATACCCTATAAGGTCTTCCAAAAGTAACTCAGAAACTTCCATCCCTATCTGAAATAATTGTACGATACAAACCATGCAAACGTACTATCTCATGCATAAATAAGTCGACAACATGGTTAGCACAATCAAACATACAACAAGGAATGAAATGAGCCATCTTAGAAAAACGACTAACGACCACAAACACATAATCACATCTACGCTAATATCTAGGCAACCTCAACACAAAATTTATAAAAATGTCTGTCCAAGGTTGGATAGAAGTATGTAAAGACGTGTAAAGCCATGTGATTGTGACTTAGACTTAGCTTGCTTACAATGAATACATGATGAACAAACCTTAGCAACATCATGTTGCATTTTAGGCCAATAAAAATGCTCATGTAACACATCATATATGTATAAATATATATATATATATATGTATAGTGTACACACATTAAAAATATACAAAAGTGACTTCAAAAATCTCACTAGCAAAAAAAAAAAGGGAAATCAAAATTTGTAATAAATTACAAGAATAGAAAGCCAAAAAAACCCTGTAATTATTATTGGATTGTATTAATATACAAAAGATAATTTAATTGATTTGGTATAATATCAACAGAAATTATAATTTAGGACTAGGACTGCTAGTTAATCGGCCTAACCCGACAAACTGCCTGACTCGATCTTTATTCGGCTTAATCGGGTCGACTAATCAGTTTAATTGGGTGCATTTCGGCTTTACCTGACCAATCGATTAGTTTGAGCGGTTCGATTTCGGTTTTAAGAAATATTATTCGGCTGGCCCGAATAACCCGATTAAATAATTTTTTATTATTTTTTAATTCCATGTGTATATATATACATGATTTTTTAACTCCTTTCCTTCTCTGACTATGACCAATCTCTCCAGCTTTGTTCAATTGAAGCGAAGGAGAAGTTTTTTGAACCTTAGATCTATAGTGGGCTAGCTAAAACTCTTATCCTTTAGACATGATTTCCAAATTTTCGGTTGTCGAATCTCGAATTTGTAACTTAATGCTTAGTTAAATTTGTTTTGGGTTCTTGTTGGGATTGAACTAATTTGGGGTTGTATGGGATCCATCATTCTGTCGATTTGATTTGATTTCGGGTGAACCGAAGTCCGAACCGATAAACCCGATTATATATTCGGTCAGTTTGGTGTGTTGATACTTCGATTCGGTTTTGGGCGAGTGGAATGAAATAGGGATGGCAATCCGTGTCGGGTTTGGGTTGATGGGTTGGGTCGAACCTGAACACAAAAATTTTATAACTAACCCGAGCCCGACCTGTTTAATTATACAGGTCGGGATTGTCAACCCGAACCCGACCTTTTAAAAATCAGGTCGACCTGGGTTGATCTGTTTAACCCGAAAAAAATTCCAAACATTCCCAAACCGACATAGGTTCAAGGACAGATTGATTTGATGTCATAATCACCATCCTTTTAAGTTCAGGCAAGTAACTAAGATAACCCGTGCTCGCGAGAAACAACCATTATAAGCACAAACTATCTTTAAAAAAAATTATCATAAGCACAAAAAAATAAAAAGTCATGTTTTGTTGCAAGAACTCAGAAACTAACAAATCTCACCCAAAAAAATCATAAACTAATCGGAATCATGATCACTAAAAACCATCAAATTTGTCAAATAAAAAAACTTCAGGCCGGGTTTGGAATGCGTTGGCATTGAATGACTTTGAATCTAGCCAAATCGTGCATGAAACGATCTTTACACAAATATGATCCCCCAATTAAATATATGAAACCCCTGACTGTTTTGACCGGTGAATCTAGACAAACAACCCCAAATCTAATGGAAATCTCGGATTACTTCACTGCCACTACCTCGATCTCCTTTGATTTTACACCAAAATGTACAAAGCAAACATCAAAATGATCCTCTCAGACGGATCAATGAATCCCATTAATCATTTCGCTCAAAAAGAGCTGCAAATGGGACAAACGGTACTGAAATTGGAACCGGAACTTGTAGAAGAAAGAGGAGAGGAAGGAAAAATGAGTATTGAAAACCGAAACAAAAAAATGCCATATATGATTATACTAGTGATGTCTGGTCGCGCAATGTGCGACCCTGACCCAATATATTTGTAGATTTTAGAAATGTTTGTATCTGGAAAAAAAAACTATTTTGTATTTGGACTGATATATTTTAGAAATGTTTGAAGAATTTAGTAATATTTTATAAGTGGGATCATAGAAATTTTTGTATTTGGCATAAAAAGAAATTGTATTTGGCCCGGTACGTTTTAGAAATGTTTGAAGATTTTAAAAATATTTTATAAGTGTTACTTCTTAAATATAAATAAACTTAATTAAATATATGTCTTGAAGTAAATGCAAGACAAAATATAAAAGCATCCTCATAAGTTTAAATATTAGTAAGATAATTTATTAATGTTCTCCATTGGTTGTGCCAAATCAATACGTAGTTTTGGAGATTTATAATAGCTTTGTAATAAGTTTCCTCCAAAGGGTATACGCTTAATTGTTGAAACTATTTCTTCCAAAAGTTTATAGGTAGTAATCAAAAATATGATTTTGAAACTTGTTAATTGTTGAAACTGGTTGATCACAAATATAAGAATGAAAATAATGTAAATTTACATAGGTTTCAAGTTATAGCAAAAAAGAACTCACCTCACCATGGCAAATTAAAAAAAAAATGTAAAAGATAACCCATTAAAAATTGCGAAATTTATTTTTTTCTGTAGGTAAAAATGATGTATAAAAACAAAAATAAACGTAGAAAAATCATTCATTCCCTCTCCATCTCAAATTCATAAGAAGCGACCTGAACTATTTATATGATGAGGAACTAAAAAAAGTCCAAAAATCAAATCTAAAAAAGTATATTCTTGAAAGACCGAACACCAAAAAAAGCGCTTTATTTGTAAATAAAATAAAATAATAATAATAATAATTGGTCAACTGGGAGTATGAAACAAAATCAAAAATAATTAAACAAAGAAAGAAACACACTTCATAACTGACCATATACGAAACAAAACCTGAGACTCCATAATAAGAAAATCAGTCTAATTGAATGAAACATAAAAAAGAAATTTAAAAAACCACACTTTGTAACAAAAATCTAATTAATCAATTCAATCCAAACAGAACTAAAATCATACAAAAATTCTAGGCTAACTAACCATATAAGAAATCACATCATATTACCTGACAACGACTACGGTAGCTGTAACGGATGGACGCATAAAAATAATAGCAATTACACTATTCTTGAACGGGAAAAACAAAAAATAATAAAAGCCAAATAAATGATCTGCAGAAATAAAATCATTTAAATTTTAATACCTGTAATGGCACCACCATAATGGCCGAAGCAAGATCAATGAGAATTTTTTTTTCCTTTGTTTTATATAGTGAGATAAAGAGAATATTTTTTGAACACGAAATTTTATCAGATTAGGATATAGTTGATCATCACTAATGAAAAAATTTAACATGCTAATAGGAAAGGAATATATTTCACCACATATTCTCAATTGATGATTGATGAGAAATTTGTTTTTTTTTATTGTGGAGAAAGAATTGATTAGGGAGTCGATTGTCGTGGAGATGAGGATGAGGATTTGGGTTTTTTATGAACACGTTGTTTTTTTTTTTTTTGGCAAAAATAGGAGGTAAAGATGGATTTGAACTGCATTTGCCTTTTAAGTCTAGGAGATGCATGCGTAAATAAAAATTTATTTAAAAAAATATGATGTGGAAATGCCACATGATAAATGGTGGTGGTTTCTCTAAAGTATGATTTTTGTTTCTAATATAGTAAGATATAGAAAACTTTGCTTAAATTTCCAAATTAACCTCATAAAAGGCATATATTACATATATACGGATAATCCGGATAACCCAGCGGGTTGACCCGAATCCGACCCATATAATAAACAGGTTAACCCTAACCTGACCCGTTTATTATACGGGTCTAAAATCTCAACCCGAACCTGGTTATTTTGTGTCGGGTTCGTGTCGAAATTTCGGGTCGTGTCAGGAATTGCCAGCCCTATAGTAAAATGAAAAAAACCGACTAATTCAAACCGAATTCACCGAGCCTAGCCGAGCCAAACCGACCAAATTAGCATAACTATTTAGGACCCATAAATTGAAAGATTATTGTGGCGAGTACTACAATTAAACCAGTTGATGATATCGGATGATTAATGCAATTGATGAAAAATGGCAACAATTTTCTTTAATGTCTAACCCAGAACGTCAAAAATTACTAAAAAGAATTACATTTCGAAGAATGAAACTTTTGGCAAAACTCAATTTGAGACTGAAAGTATATTTATTTTTTATTAAATTCGGAGTAATCACATATTCTTGAGTCCAAATAAAAACAAAATTATGAAACAATATAGACCTAGAGAGTTCATGATTTATTATTAAAAATTTTAATAGAATTTATACTAAAAATAAAAATCTCAACTGGCTCAGAGAGTTTGAGCTACTGAGCAGAACTTGATAAAATCATAAAAAACCTCGCTTTACATGTTGTGATTCAAGTGTCAAAAATTGCCAA
The DNA here is from genome assembly GCA_949775105.1 of Oldenlandia corymbosa var. corymbosa. NCBI lineage: Eukaryota > Viridiplantae > Streptophyta > Magnoliopsida > Gentianales > Rubiaceae > Oldenlandia > Oldenlandia corymbosa. Next base: position 9,574,775 of record OX459123.1, read on the forward strand.
AAGTTTTCACAAGGGGAAACACCTTCAGTATCTGTGGCTGGTTAAAGTTCACTTCACTTCATTTCATTATCAGTTGTTATATAAACCTTTCTTTCCCGGTAATTTTCGAGCTGAATATGTCATCCAAACTATAAAGAGATTGATTTGTCCTTTCTAACAAAAGACGCTGCTCCTCGGAGCCCTTTTAATCAGTGATTCCTTTCTCAATCTAAGTTTTGAGATTCAGCTTCAGCTTGGCTTATCAGAACGTTAAAAGCAAATATCACCCAATGCTTCAATTTTATTTTATCTTATTTTATTTCCAAACTAATGCACTTTTGATTATATTCAAATTCCAAAATTCAATTTCCGGATTGACACGTAAGGTACAAGCGTAACGGCTTGATCCTAACATCCTAGACGAAATGAAATGAGACGCATAAACCGTATTGTTCATAAGCAACGGTAGACGGAGAACATTGATAAAAGAAAAAAAAGAAAAAAAAGAAAAAAGAAAAAGAGGTCATGAAGTAATACTAAGAACTCAAACAATCGGCTCTATGCAGTTAAAATGAGACATCTTGGAGATGTCGGACATGAAAAAATTGTAACACTAGTTGACCAACGAAACATTAGCTAGCGCCCAAAAATTTTGTAAACCCTGGGATACAAAGCTATACCTGATTTCAACAATCATACAAACCACTTCAATTGAGAAATGGTGTTACAAATGCTGTATATTCAAAAAAAAAATCATTATACAAAATTACAACAATTTTGCAGCGTTGGACTACAATCTTCCCTATATAGTCGCACATGAAGGAGGAATCCACACCTTTGAGATAAATGGCCATTGTTGCAAAAGATAAAGTAGCCGAGACATCACTCTTTAAATCAACATGAAAAGTTTTAACGCTGAAGAGGACGACTCCATCCTGGGTTTGCATAAAAAACTGCACAATTTCAAAAGCCCTATCCCGATAGCAGACTATTGTATACATAGCATATCATCTCAGAACCACCCTGTACAATACATGCTGTTGTCAAATGACCCCAATAACACAATGTCTTCTTTGAATCAAGGAACACACCATTGGCAGATTGATTTGTCTTCATCAAGGAAACAAGCAGTGAACAAACGAAAATTCACCACCTATGGCTTCACCAGGTTGACATTCCAAAGAAGTATATATGCCGTACATAATTACAATTTCCTCATAGTGAACAAGTTTCCTGCAAAACTTTCTATCTACGCCTTTTCAAGTAGATGTTTTAGCGCATCCAACGAATCTAACTGTGCCCTTTTTACACCATCCTTAATGCCAGTAAGGTCTCACTTTCCTTTCCTTGAGTCAAAGCCTAATTCACAAAAAACCCGTCATTGTACTTTAAGTATCATAATATCCCATTCAGAACCTTCTGGTAGTAATCGTATTGACGAGTTCTCCATGCATCCAAGCTGCTGCTGATTAGAGAAAGCACCAAGGACACACATTGCTGCTTGACAAAAAAATAAAAAATTAAAAACCGCTCAACAAATTGAAAGAACAAGAATTTAGAAAAACACACAACAAACAAACCAGACCTCTTCTGTCAAACTGAGGTGAAACCGTTTCCTCAAGTTCTGTATTGTCCTGGGACCACCCTTGAAACAAGGGAAACCAGAATCCTGATAAAAAAAAGAGTATGGTTTGAATTTGGAAAAAAAAAAAATGTTTCGAAACAAAAACCATCTAGGTCAATTCATTTGTACGGAAGCGAATTTTACATGGTGCTCAGTCAACAACCAAAGTTTTAGATCTCAGGATATGCGTTCTAACAGAGAGTCTATTCTTTTTTCACTAAGGGGAAAAAACACAAAATAAACGATAAAAAAAGAAACTAAAAGACTATCAAATACTGCATACATTTAAATGTTTCTAAACTAAAAACTTTTCATGGTGATTTAAAGAGTGATGCCTCGAAATACTGCAAAATTAGGCCATGAAAAGAAGCAACCATTGACAAATAAAGAGGGCAGATTGCATAGAAAAATGAAATCCATTTCAACCATTGACAAATAACCGATGGAAGCATCAATTCCTTGCCAACCAATATTAGAACAATAATTAAGTCAACAAAGAATCAAATACTTCCTCGGAATCCCATTAAAATAGAACAAGTTTTAAGGAGAAAACTAATGGGCTCCTAAAAACTATCCTTTCAGCTCGATTTGCCATCATTTTAAAGATATACTATGCACCATTCCTCACATTCCAAAGACTTAAAAGAGTTTGAAACATGGCTCCGCTAAAACAACCTTCAATAGTTCCTAAAGTTTTGAATCAACTGATTAGCCATTTTTCAAATGTCCTTATATGTAATTGAGAATCTCAAACATAGAAGATTCCATGGAATCACCGACCATGCAGCCAATAGATATGCTCAAAAGTTAAAATGATTCACCTGCACCATCTCAACAAGAAGAATTATCCGCTCTGCATGCTTCCGGCATGTAAGGAATCCCTGGATGCATAGAACCTGAATGCAGGACCAACCAACAAAAAATTGAATACATCACACACCAAAAGTAAATCCAAAGAGGCCATCAGCAAAGGGAAAAAAACAAAGGACAGCCATGAAATTTTTCATGCTTACTTTGAAGTAATCGAAAAACTCACTTGGAACACCCTCAGCATCAGAATCCATAACCTATCACAGGCAGGCATATTCATGAACTTAGCAAAGAACAGAAGCCATATACCAATAAAAAATAAAAATAAACTATAAAAAAAAAAAACACCATGAGAACTAGGGTACCTCCTACACAAACATAATACTATAAGTTACCTCCAGAAGTTCACGAGTTAACTTGAATGGTGCACTTTCAAAGTTAACACCTCCAGGGGAATTAGAGAGCATGAAGCCAAAATCAATATGGATAATATGACCTTCTTCATCCAACAAAAGATTTCCATTATGGCGATCCTTTATCTGCAGATAAGAAGCAACTATAAGAGTTGATGATTAAAATGTTCACCACTCAAAAAATCATATATGTTTGGTAGCATTCAACAACTTGTATTGCTTAACTTTTTGAGGAACATCTAAACTCATCTTCTTTTATTGTACTAAATTATTATTTCCTTTTGGGAAATGTTATTTTTATAATACTCCCTCCATTCCAAAATAAGTGTCGTCCTACATTTTGCACATAGTTTAAGAAAATCTTAAATAGGATAATAAAATTACTTGAATATCCTCAACCAACCCCATTATAAAATTGTCCACCAATAGCATCAACTCTTTTGAGGTAATTTTGGAAACTTTTGACAAAAAGTGCATTGAAATGTGAGAACGACACTTATTTTGAAATTTCTCCATTTTGTTAAAACGACACTTATTTTGGAATGGAGGGAGTACTCTTAAGTTCACAATCACTACTGTGGAGCTCAAGGAAAAACAGAGATTTGAGCTGTCCTGCACTTTGCAATATGGGAAATAAGAAAGTCATAATGAGTTTTGGTATGACAGAGAGAAGTGAGGTAATTGCATCAGCTAATTACACACATTTCAAAAGTCACATAATTCAACAATACTGACCTTTCTAAAGCCAGAAATAACATACAGAACTCTCAAATTCAATTATTGAAATCACAAATCAGAAACAAACTCAATAATATTCAGCAATATATGAACAAAAAAAGAGAGGCGAGAGGGTGAGCAAGAACAATAGTCACCTGTAAGAGATAGCAAACTAGAGAATATCCAGCCATGCTTTCAACGAAATTTCTCTGCATTTCAGACACGCCACAAATCAAAACATATTTCATAAAAAAAAAAGCACCGCAGGACTCATTCATACAACAAAGGCAGCAACAACAACAACAAGCCATCACCATGTACGGACAAAAGTCATGATTTTGAAATGACGCAAACATAGGAGTATAAATTAATAAATCAAAATTCTGCCAACTACTGAAGAAGGGTACGACTAAGATGGAAAGATATAACTGTTGCTCCGAGGCTGAATACAGTGAACCAGGTTATCTAATCTACACTTGCACCTGAATCAAGCCTTGCTTACATGGAACATTAACCAAAACGTTAGTTAAATTAATTCAATTTTACATTAACTCCTGCATACATCAACACATTGTTGTTAAATCAAATTATACGCAATGTTTTTGCCTAAGCTTAAGCATTTCTCCATTTGTAAGGAAAAGTAACAATGCAAAACAAACATTATTTGCTGCTATGTCACTTCATCAAAGAGTCCTAATATGACAAAACATGAGTTAAATGGACCAATCTTGTGATACTAAAAGCTAGCCAAGCCTGCTTGAAAATAAACCAAGACTTTTGAGAAGTTGTTATGCTTCTCATTTCCTACATTTTTGTCCTGCTTGAGGCAGAAATCATTGACTAGTATTCAGCAATTTCACGAGGAATATGCATATATTTTTATATTAGCAAACCCATTTCCTTGTTTTCCTTAAAATTTCAACAAGTCGAACTCCTTCAATTTATTAGCATCCTGATTGTGCACCATCATATTTTCTTCATCCTCTAATATGATTTAGAAGACCCCACACGTAAATTATCATTTAAAATCATAAGTGTGGATATTAAGTGATCTCCATAAGAATCACGGGCCATTTACATAATATACAATTATACAAGACAAATGAAACCAAACAAAACTCTTTCAGTTTATCCCATAAAAATCTTCTGACTCATAACTATAACGTTACAAGGTAGAAAGCACATTCAAAATACAGAATTGCAGTTCTGAAGAAGAAACAACGAATGGACCAACAACTGTTATGCTCCGTGCAACTATGTTCCTTTGTCTGAGCATCATTTAGAGCCAAAATCTTTCATTTGCTTTCTTTCAACTTTAAATGGGGAAAAACATCAAGAACCTACCAATGATACAATTACCTGCTACCCATAAAAAAATACAAAATGAGAAAAACCCCATGTCTTTCTACAGGGAAGAAAATGTTTTCCGTCTCAACACATGCTTATTATTTCAATACCTCATGTCTTTCACAAAAGTTTCAAATTATTCAGGTCTTCCAGTCAATTAAATTAACGATTCTTTATTTTCTACTGCGGTGCTGAGGCATCTAAAACACACTTCCGAATGACCAAAAGTGTTTTCCTCTCGTTCCATTCATTTGCCACTCATGTATAACAACGTGACTTGATCCTTAATGAATTGAATTAGTAGTATATAACAATCACAAAACAGAGAGGACACAATTCTCTAAACCCAGTCGGTGAGTCTACTTATTACAATATTTCCATCGTAATGCATCCTTCCAAACTTCTCATAAGGGAGTGTTTTTTTTTTTTTTTTGCCTATGCTTGTTCAGGCTTAACTATATTTGCAAATAAAATACCTAACATGATCTTAGCCTTAACTATATTTGCAAATAAAATACATAAGGGAGTAGTTTTTCTGCAGATGCTTATTCAGATCATGTCTAATTCAGGACAAGAGGCATGGGGCTCAAAGATAACTTTCATACAACCTACCTAGAGATACAAGATAAGACAAAAACAATGAAATAGAAAGGAAACAGAAAATTGCAAATAAGAGGGAGTGTAAAATGTAGAGGCAAAATCCAGTGCTTCATGGTAACTCACCTGCGCAAGCTTAAAACTTGGAGAATTCTCTTGATACTTGGCATTAAAAAATTCCCTCAAACTGCTAATGTTGGAATACCTACTCTTGATTGAATGAATTGAAGCCTGGAGAAAAGATCAATTTAAGTGGTGTTCACCATGAATAAGAAGTAATACCTACGAGGAAAACCCGTAACCAACAACAGAAAACTTACTGTATCTGGAATTGTTTCAATTAGTGCAGTGTACGAGGATGTAACCAGAACTTCGTAAGGCCGCAGCCAGAGAGGAAGACCGGCTTCCTGAAATATATCTGCCATATTAAAAATAATAAATAGATCATCAAATCGTTATTGCCAAGTGTGATGAGTTTAAGGGATGTCAAGAAAAATTTGCTTTCTCAGCCAGGCCAGAGCAGGAAGAGCTATAGACCCAACAATTCAAAAGATAATCCAGCCGAACCAAAACAAATAAACAACGATGATCATAGACACCGCAACCAAAGTTATACAAGAACAAATTTATGCGAAAGAATTTCACCACCCTGCTTAACTGCATCAGTAAGTTTCAATTAAATTCTTAGCTGTGAAAGAGAATAACAGTAACAAAGAAATTCAACTCAAGCTAAAATTAGCGAGAATAACAGATCTACAAGATAAGCATTAAAAAATAAAGTGACTTAGAGAATTAATTCTAGACAATGTTTCCAGTCAGCTGACCGCTACTATATCACTACAACACCAACGAGCCCATATAACAAAGCACTCAATGTACAAATTTATATAATAATCACTAGTATCACCAAACATATCACCAGATAAGGAATTTCATAAAGGATGTCAGATTTATTGAAGGCCCGAAGCATTGATAACCAAGATTTTGAGAAGATGACCAATTTTTGAAGGTGCATTGTGCCAAATTATTCAGCATATACACTAACAGGCACATATACATACACATAAAACTCAGGGAACCTATACCCTCAAAAGGTTTTTTTTAATTTTTCCCTCATCTGCATCAGCAGACAGAAAACTCGGGTAGTTCAGGTATAGCTCATTTTCCAGTAAAACAGAATAGTTCATTTTCATTATATCCTAAAACATATATATGGCAAGTCACGGAAACAATAATCTAACACAGGAATTACTACAAAAAGAGACAACATTACAAACTTCAGCAAAACTAACAATACAGAAGACAGTAACCAGAACATATTAACTCCACTTTCAACCCGCCACATATGGTCCACTATATGGATCACATGTCAGCATTCTCTATTTGAGTACATACATTCATCTAGTTTCAAAATAGATTAAAAAAAAAAAAATTAGAAAGCAGATAAATGGTATCTACAACTACAAAAAATTTAAAAAATAATAAAAAAAGGAGAAAAAAACTTAAAAGGCAACGAATTAGAAAGTCAATGTCGTTAGAGAAACCACTATAAACTGAATGATTATTTCTTCTTAATTAAATGCTCAGACAATTCTCACGAATAATACACAAATGTAAACTATCTTCCAACTGAGGCATTGAGAAATCAACCATAGTTGACACAAACAGATTTTATGTTAGTATGTTTCTTCAGATTCTGGCTAAATCAGACAAATACAAAACACACATACACAAACAATGATAAGAGAAAGGACATGTAAGTCTACTACTACAAATATAAATGCATACACAACATGAATGGGAAAAAGAATTATGTAAGTCATACAAATGACACAATATCAGTCAAATCTTAATCCTGCACTCACCGTAGAAGTGGGAAATAAGTTGTACAGCAAGATGCTCTTGCCTACAGTCATCTCCACTTTTCACTATTACCTGTCAAATAAGTGAGAAAACAAGGTTCAAAAGCTACTTCAATTAAATAATGGTGATGACATTAGAAATGTGTATGCAACTAACTAATGAGGACAAATCATTTGAGATAGAATAATAATCAAAAACCAAACACGAGCAAGAAAGATCAACAATGAATGGATGTTTGTGTTTCATAAGAACTTCAAATGTCATCGAGCCTCTAGAAATGCATCATGATCTTGCATCCGGTAAACAGAGAAGCAATGTAGACTCCCACTACCAAAAGTTCCCACCATACTAAAAGGTACAAGGTAGTCATTCTAGCAAACTAATGCAACAAATCTGGGTAAAGGAAGCCATGTGATTGGTTTTCTTAACAGAATTTTGGGAGTAAATCATCCACATTACCTGAAAAATCTGATTATTCAATTCTATAAGAATATTGTCATAAAATCAACTCTACTCTTTACAATAATAAAACAACATGAAGTGTTAAATTGTATTTCCCAAGTGGCAGTCAATGACATGAATCTGAATATACGTGTATAAGGGAATGAAGGATGATACAATAACGAACTACCAAATCTTCTCAAGCAAATAGGTTTGATTCATGTATAACTAGAGATCATGTTGACTAAAAAGGACAAATATCTAAGGTCATTTTCAAACTTCAGTAGTGTGTAGGACCGGACACATCAGCAGCCCTTAAAAGTTATTTTTCTGTCATCTAGGATATTCACAGAATTATAAGATTCATTGATATCCTGTTTGGGGTGCCTAAATACAACATTGGAGCGTGTCTCATCGGAGTTTAAAACACCCCCTCTTTCTGTATACTTCAGGTTTAGTAACTTTTGAAGCAATGCACGTCTTCAGCTTTCCCTCAAGTCGCATTTTTACTACAGTGAAGACTGCTCAAGCCCTTAAGGTCTTCAAATAAAAAATAAAAAATAAAAAAAGGATTCAAGAAGCTGGCTAGTTCAACATGACAGATATTCTCATTGGAATCCTAACTTTGATAGATCACAAACGTTGATAACTAACCAAAACTTATAAATAGCATAATGGTGGCAAAATTTATAGGGGAACCAAATCTCTTGCAATGATGGTCCTATAATACTCATCTTCGCAGTAATTAAACTTTTGAACGAGACTGCAAGTCGATCTGCTCTAAATGTTTTGTCCTATATATACGCATAATGTAATTGCTCGGAATGTAAGGCTGAAACTGAGATTCAAAATTCTGCTTTCTACGCCATGATGCTCTTAAGGTTTTGTCCTATATATACGCATAATGTAATAGCTCGAAATGTAAGGCTGAAACTGAGATTTAAAATTCTGCTTTCTATGCCATGATGCTGTTCTATATCTAACTTTCTTCATGCTGTTCTAAAATCTCTACGAATAAGCTTTGGTTATATCTATCGCAAAAAGATTCCTCATCGAGCAGCCTCAGTAACAGTATGCAACAATCAATCCAAAAATACAAATCTAAGATGGAACAGGTTATAACTTACAGAACGCAAGTCCCAACCAGGTAATTTCCCATAATCTGAGGCTCTGCGTATTCTCTCTTTCTTTACCTCCCAAAGTTCCCCTGACAATGCATCAGTTTCCTTAGGAGTTCCTCCAGCCTGTTTTAGAGTCAGACCATCACGTTAGACATATGTGAATCTCACCAGCAAGCAAGAACAAAAGAATAGACAATTTACCTTTGGTTGCGCATCTGATGAATCCTGGCCCGCTCCTTTCAGAGGGAGGCCAGGGGGCGCTTCTCCCTTCAATGCAGCTGCCTGTAAAAGGACAGATATAAGAACTCCAATGCACTACAAAAGAAGGGAAATCGTATACTAATTACGCATAAAGAAAAACATTTGGCTGCTTTGAGAAGCTAGTCCACTAAAAGAATCCCAAGAAAAGCTTTTCGCTCTTGCTCAAGGAGTTACAAAGAAAACCTTTTATGTGAGGAAATGAAATAAGTTTCATTCCATTGCACAATCAACCAGCACGGCTACAAAGCGTTAATGCACTATACCACTCCCACCGAGAGCAGTCACGAATTGTGGAATGCCTTTAAGCCATTTGCATGATGTCTTATATCATTTCAATCAGGATGCAATCAATTGCTTGAATAGAAGTGTGCAAATTGAATTTAAATTTTCTGAACACGTTATTCAATGTGATTAAAAAGATGCCAGCTGTTCCGGAAATGTTAAACATACATCACATTACAGAACCAGTAATACAACTTTATAAGTACAAAAAGAAAACTTAGAAAACTCAAAACTTGTATATGGGTTTTGGCATGTGCTTTCAACCACATCAGGTAGCAAACCCTACAAGATACCAGAGTGCATACTCTCAAAATCACTTTCTCATCCCTAGCCACAAAACCACCATCGGAATTGACAGTTATCTACTACAGAAGTAACGGAAGGGTTGCAATGCCAGATGGTAACCAACAACATGAGTTAAGCAATCAAACTAGACAATGCAAAAAAAATGACAGACGAAGTCTATGATATTTAATTCTCCGTAAGAATAGAAAATGCACGCATGGTAATCGGAAAGAAACAAATATATTTGGAGGGAAAAAAGAGATCAAATAATAAATCACAAAAACTTCTTCAACTTCCAACACAGCAAAAGCAGGAGGTTTCTAGGGATTAAATTATAATATGTACTCAAGTGAGCCTTGTGAATGGAAAATCACACTAAACCAAAAAGGATATAAATCACTTAAAACAAAAGTAAAAAAACTGTATACTCAAATTTAGCACTATGATTAGTAAATTCAAACACCTACTTATTAAACAATCCAAATTTTGAACATTCACAATTTCACATTGTGGTCAACAATAAGGAGTACAGAAAAATATACTCCCTCCATTCCAAAATATATGTCGTTGGAGGAAAGCCAATTTTTTTCAAAATAGATGTCATTTTCGCATATCTAAGTATATTTTGTCAACTTTTTCCAACATTGTCCTTACATGGGAAATTGTAATTGTATTCAAAGTAGAAGTGTATTAGAACTAAATGACATTGGGAATAGAATTCTATTGAGAATAAATGAGGGTAGTTTAGTATTTTAACCAAATATTTATTGTCTCCTTAAACTTTGTGAAACTTCTCCAGCAACATATATTTTGGAATGGAGGGAGTAATATTTTAACGGTAAACACAAAAACAATGTTAACTAATCAGAAGAAAAGTAACCTTGACTTCCTCCATGGCTACTGTACTAGGGACACGACGATGCTCCCTTCTCCTCCTTTGTGGTTCTTGGTCAACAATGTCATCCATGCTAACTCCAGGATCGGTTGTCAAAGTAACCTTCACCCATTCATTTTCCAGGCCCTTCTTCTGCTGAGGAAGACCCACAGTATCTCTACTTTGGCTACATATTGAACCATTCTCACAGCTACAAAATTGAATTTCTGAGATTGATTGACTCTCCACAGCAAGATTCACACGAACAAATTTTACTTTAGCTTCCCACAATTGAGTCATTGCCTCATCTATCGCTTGAGAAGTAGACCTCGACATCCTATCATAACCACTATGGTACATATCATTTCCAGTCCATAATGGATATGCCCAAGGTGGCGGTTTAGGCAATAATGCATCTCCATTGGCTAAAGGGATGCCTCCTTTAGAAAGCTTCTGTGAATTTGACCCATCTTTCAAGTTGCTAGTTCAGAAAAAGCAAAAGGACACAGATTTTATTAGCTCACATAATGATTATAATACATGTAAAGTTTGCAAAAGCATCTCAATAAAGATCTGCCTCACCTGGCCATGTCACTTTTCAGAACTTCAACACAGATCAAATACGGAGCTTTTTCCCTAGAATTCAAAAGAACAGCTTCATCTTCAGGTATATGAACTACACGATACACTCCCTTTCCCATTGGGAAACAAACCCCTACAGCACAGATGACAAAGACCAATGAGTACTAAAAAAGCATTAGGGAGAAGTTCCCTTTCTGACCAAAAAGGGTAAGGAAGCAGAAAACCAAAGCTGGAGGTTTTACCAAGAAGAATACTGATGTTCTCCTTTTCCCCATAGCAAAGGAAAAAACAAAGAACATACAATCGAAAAGCGGGGGAAACAAAAGAAACAATCAAGGAATAGTGCAAATTTTCTTTTCCAGGAAACAAACGATAAAGTAAGAGTATACAAATAAATGAAATGCACATATACGTATACAAATAAAAGAAAGGCAGACGAAAGCAAATGACTGTTAATCCATTCGTTCAGCCTTCTGAAGCATCCACATCACAAGCAGAAAGACTGAGTCACCTTAGAAGCTAAATAAATACTAATGACTACAGAATTGCAAGATAAAATTACAGATTGAACTTTAACAAATAAATGAGACCACAAAAAACAAGGCTGTTACACATGTAACGAGTACAATTAAATAACGATAGCTCTAACTTCTGGAATGACTCACTGTTTATCGCCCTCTATCCACTAAGTTAAATATACCCCGCTTCAATTTAGCATAATAACAGCCATAAGCCTTATGATTCTTCAGTGTATATTGATAAATAATTTCTTAATAATCCAGGCATGACCACGATAATCTTTTGTCTAAATAATACATAACTTTCTAGCCCAAATATGTATTACCAAAACAACCTGGACTTGTAACCCTCTCTGGACTCCATGTCTATCACCCAATGAAACTCTAGCAAATTGTAGCATGAAAGCAGAACTTGATGCCAAGGAAAATTCACATTAGAGCTAATTATTTATTACTCGTATTATTTTTTGTTGATAGTCAATTATTGTTCCCAAGAAGTGCAAAAGCATCTGTACAATAATACATCACAAACAAGTAGATGTAAACAAGATCCCTCTGGTACATGACATTAAATCTTCAACAATTAACAGGACCTACATATCAAATCACTTAGGAAAACATACTGAAACTTATAAGCAAGTATATGTACCTCCACTGCTCTGAGAAGCAGCAATCTGGGAATTGATCTCCGTGAGCGACTAGAAAAAAGAAATTCTAATTTAGATAGCAGATGATTTATAAAAGAATAAGGCATCGAACTAGAGATTCGATAAATGAACAACCTCACAAAGGGCACTCTTCCGGTCTTCAATTGGAAACACATCTACTAATCCATATGAAGTGTCGCATAAAGATAGTACAAAGTCAAGTGATGCATGATATGCCCCCTTCCGGAAATGTGATGCACCACTCATTGGAAGTGGAGGTTTTGAATGCTTTGGCGAGCCAGGAGCATTCTGCAAGCACAAACAAGTGTTAACAACAAAAGAAAATATTATTACAAGAAGCAGGATTCAGAAAGAGACAAATGTACATAAAATGATACATGTATTGATATTTTGCTAGTTTGAGGGCTTAAAACCAAGACCCCTCACATACGCCCCCAAAGAAAAAAAACTATTCAATGCGTGAATAACCATGGTGCCCTACATGTTACATGAGCATTTTGTTTTGCAAAAAAAAATAATCTTAGAACTGGCTGAAGGAGAAGTTTTGATTTGGCATTTTCCCACAATTTATAGACACATATCAATGACAAGAAAGTGACTGCAACCTCTTTAACAATGTACTTGTACATATGGATGCATCTATGCTATGAAGATAGTGCTAGTTTTTTGAAGCGATTGCTAAGCCCAAAAACTAATAGCTTAAACTTTTGGTCGAATTTCACCTCCACTTAAATTAACCTCTACTGAGCAACCCAATGATTTTGTTCCCAACATTTCAGAACTCGGGATCATAGCAACCAATAAGCTTCCTCACCTATTATGATATCCAGCTTCATCATATATCATAGATACAGAATATATGGAAAAATTCATTATCCAATCTCAGAAGGCGCAGGAAACAACCTTTACCTCTCTCTCAGGAATTTTGTCCCCTTCTTTTAGTTTACAAAGAACAACACTCAAGAACCACAAGCTCCGGGAATGGTTATGAACTCTGATTGGATCAACATTAGTAAGATAGGTATTTAATTCGAAAAGGAAAGACTATAAGGAGCTCGAAGCATGATCATTATCAAGTTCCTATACAATTCCTATAACTAAAAAGATTCCTAAAAGTCAGCTTACGAGGATAAGAAACACAATCAAGCCTCCTAAAACTATAAAAGACAGAAACATATTAGCGTGAACCACACTAGTCCGACAGTTTAAAGGTCTCAAAGTAAAGAACAGAAATCTACCATCCAGTTTAGTTCCAGTTAAAAAACCATGCAATGCAAATGCAATTTAAAACATAATGAACAATCGGAAATAGAGGTGAAAATTTAACAAGGAATTTGAAACGGACCTCCTTGCTCTTTCTTGAACCAAAAAGCTCCGAGTCTTCCACAGATCGATCGCGATCCCGGAACAGCTTGCGGAAAAACTTTTCTGTTCCAGGACTGCTATCATTACCATTATTATTGTCAACAGCAGGAGATTTTGGGTCCTCAGGATGCACTCGAAATATCCTGCGAAACAATGAAAACTCTGAAGGCTCATCTTCTTCCCCATTTAGCTGCTCTTTTCCATCCTCATGATCGCTATCTTTCTTGTCCTCGAATTTTTCTTTAAAGAATTTTTTGAAGAACCCATCATCTTCGGAAGTTCTTCGTGCTTTTCCCTCTTCATCATTTCTTTCACCCATATCTTTTTTCTCATCAAATTTCTCCTTGAAAATCTTCTTAAAGAATCCATCTTTACCGTCATCTTCTCCAGATCTTGAACCAGGTTTTTCCTCTGCTTCACTTTTGCTGTCACGAAATAATCTTTTAAAGAACCCATCCGAGCTAGAAGTTAGCTCCTCATCTTCATCCCGACTATCTCTTAACAACCTCCGGAAAAACCCATCCTTTTCTGATTCGTCATCATCTTTATCCATAGATTTTCGAGAATCTTCATCCCTATTATCCCTGAGCAACCTCTTGAAGAAACCCTCCTTCTCTGGTTCATCATCATCCACTGATTTACGAACATCCTCATCTCTGCTATCTCTAAGCAACCTTTTGAAAAACCCTTCTTTTTCAGACTCCACATCAATTCTGTCCACAGATTTCTTGGTGTCTTCATCTCTACTATCTCTCAACAACCTCTTGAAAAAGCCATCCTTCTCTGTATCTTCCTCATCCTTGTCAACTGATTTTCTGAAAAGTAGTGCATCCCTCATTTTTGTTCCAGGAATTAACTTCTTGAAGATCTTATTATCATCAGGTGATGACACCTTGTTAGTAAGGATTCCATTGCTACCACTACCATCATCCTGCTGCAAGTTATGTCCAGAAGAAGATGAAAATGACACTGAGCGCTGCCCCCCAGGAGGAGAGGACGTCAGAGACAAGAGTTTCTGCTTTGAAGAGAGCAATCTATTGAGCACTTGGTTCTTACCCAGAGGACTCGACGAAGCAGCATTTTGCAGCCTAATCAAAGGGGGCCACTCACCCATCAAAGTAGCTGCAATTTGGCACTTCTCCTGAATCCTACTAATTCCCTCATTATCATCATTGTCCTCAAGCTCAGCCATCAAGAACCAGTGCACTTTAAGTGCAATTTTAAGTGATTTTGAGCAGATATCGATAACAAACTTATCCAAGGAAGGGCTAGGCTTGTATATAAGCATGTAACATATCTGAAACAAGTAACTTTCAATGCCCGGAAGGGGCAGGGTGTACATTCTATTACATAGGTAATCCCTAACACCTGCATGATCATGCTTGTACAAGTAGCTGACGGCAATCCATTCACAGAAAAATGCTGAATCAAAGAAACGGATAAGCCACCCGCTCTCACCAACATTCTCACTGGTCGGAATCGAACGAGTAATCTCCCTTGGCAACTCAGCAGGTTCCCCAACTAGCCCCCTTGCTAATCCCAATAGTCTCACCATTTTATCATCTTCATAAAACCCTAAACCTAAGTCCTCCCAACCAAAGAAAAACTTTTCTTCTTTAAATAAAAATTCCAAAACATGAACGTATATACTTGTATATATCTGATATATATTTACAAACGAAAGAATTAAAAACCCTAGCGAGTTCAACGGACTAAGTTGAACACACTAAGGTGCGAATTTCAGTAAGAACTTGAATTCAATTGAGCTTCAGGTGCTGTCCACAATGATCTTAACCGAAAACTTGACAATAAATGTAACTTGGACTTTTTTATGTTGTCAAGTGCAAAGCAAAGATCGGATTGATTCTATCAGTTTATGAAGAAAATAGCGAGAACACTCACCTTGCCAATCAAATCAGCTAATGGTTATTGATTCTATATTCCTTTTCAATCTACCTTGAAGACGAATAACCTTACTAATTAGAGGAATTAGGGGACCAATTCCTAGGTCGGCTCCAAGTTTCGTGCTTCCTCTCTGTTCTCCAGCTTCAATGGTGAATCGTACTTGGGCAACACCGTCAGCTTTAATTTTAAGGGGATTAAAAGACAGAAAGGGAATTGAGAATCGATGGTGGAGGGAAAGGTTGCTGGCCTGAAACGTCAAGTTGTTTGCGGTGTGGCCGATGTATCTCGGTGCTTGTCGACGGCCGATTGTAATTAAAAATTAGGCCCAATAGCCCATTATGGTATCACAAAAGCACCGCGACCGCGTGTACGGCACCATTTCCCCACCCTTCCCATTTCGTCCTCGCTCTCTTCTCGCCCAATTTTCTTTTTACTTTATTTGTTTTTTTTCTCAATTCTTTCCTATTTTTTCAAACTATCATATCTTTTAAATAAACAAATAATTAGAAAATGTACTATATATATCAAATTAATCTACGCCAACAAAATTTTTATATTACTATAAGATCCATTGTTAATATTTTTTAAATTAAAAATTTTGTTCAAATTTATGTATACGGTTATGTATATGAAAAGATAATTTGTCATTTTTATTCTTTTTGTTTTATCCCTCACAATTACATTTTAATTTTTAATTTTTTTCCTTTTTAACTTTTTGTCTAATATACTAATATTAAACCTCAATTTTTATTTTTATTTTTTATTTTTTGCAAACTACGGTTATGTTTACATTTATAAGATTTTAGTTTACCTTTTTCTTTTTGCAAATTACGTTTTTTTAAGAAATGCTTTCATAATATTATCATTTGAAAAACAAAAATCACATTTCTTTTCTTTTAAACTATTTAAAAATTCAGGATTCAAATTTGAATTTGCAATTTTTATTTTAATTATGCCAAATTTTAAATATTTTAATTAAGTTAACGAATCATAAATTAAATAAATTGATAAAATCATTGTAATCAAATATGATTTTATCATTATAATCAAAACTAAATCACATGTATCTTTATATAGTTAAAGATTAGGAACTTAATCGATATCATCTATGCTCTCTTTTTTCTTTTTTCTTTTTTCTTTTTCAAAACACTTACTCTATCATAGAGGAGGTTTTTCCGTGACATTAGATCATGAATTGGTCAAGTTCTATTAGACTTTTGCTTAGATGTTGGTATATTTATGTATAGATACGTAGCAAACTTTTAGTTTCAGTTTTGATTAGTTTTGTTCTTCAGTAGTATTGTTTTTTCATGAAAAAAAGTGAGAGTTAAAATAATGAAATTTAACATAATCCATATATATATATATATATATATATCTTTATATATATTAAAGGAGAGTTTTTAATCGTACAAATGACATGATATTAGATAGACTAATCCACGTGGCGCAAAATTAGACACCCAAGTCCACATGTCGCAACCACATCACTTCATCATTTAATGATAATTTTTTAATGTAAAATTGTATAAATTTATAGTTCAAAATTAAATTAACTAGGAGATAATATTTTTTAGCTTACAAACTAAAACCCCCCTTGTCGTTTGAACTATTATAATATATTATGATATATTTAATATATTAATATATCAAATTATATAGAATATAATATATTATAAAATTATATAATAAATGATTACTAAAAAATTAATATAATAATATAATATATTCATTATTTTTTTTTCCATATGATATAATTTTAGAAAAAGTTAATGTTATGATTATAAAACAAAACCTAGAGATCATAGCAAGAAGTTTTTCTAAATTAAAACAATGATAAAGGTTTTCGTGAGAGACAAATAATAGAAGAAAAACATATTGAGAAATTGAAGAAACAAAGAAAAATATTAGAGGGGGAATTTAAAAGATATAACACAGGTAAAAATATGTAAAGAGTTCATTATACAAATTCAGAAAATACTTTTAAAAGATATAAAATCATAACTCAACAAAACGAATATGATAGACAACAAGCTACATTGGATGATTTTTACGTATTAAAAATCATTCCAAAATGTATTTAAAATAACAAAACACATTGACATTAAAAGTTACACAATTTCAATTTATATCCATAATATTATTTTTTTCATATATCACTTCGTGAAAAATGTCACATAATCATTAAATCATTCAACTCAATATTTATCTTCAACAACCGGCACAACGTCCGGGGTAAACACTAATATATATATATATATATATATATATATTAAAGTAAGGTTTTCAATTAAGAGGTGTCATTCATGGAGTGAATATAGGTAAATTGTGCCACATGTAATAAATTTATTGGTCATTTATTAAAGTGTAAAAAATAATTGTAAGTTGGTTAACTTAAATTAATAACCATCCATACTTTTACTTCACGTTATTTTTTAATTTGTACTTAAGCTTATTCTAAATAAGGTAAATATCTAATAATTCCATATTATGATCGTAAGCATGTTTTATATAAGGTAAATATCTTATAATCTCATATTATGATTGACGGGTTTGTCGAGACCCGTGAAAATTAATCTGATTTCCAAACAGACCAAAAAATAATTTGCAGAAACAGTGTAATCAGGTCGAATCCCAAGAGAGCCGACTTTTAACTCTTAGTTCTATAAAAATACAAGTTGGGGGATTTTTCTTTTCATATGAAATAAAACTGGCAAAATTAAAATAAATAAAACTTGAGAAAATTGTAATATAAAAACTTGGTTCAAGGAATGATTCGATTATATTATAGATCATCGACTAAAAAGATGAATTTCTACAACTCAAACATTCAACCGTAGATTTAATAGGATAACCGTAAAAAAATCTTATATTTTCCAAAAATATTTGACCAAACCCAACATCTAATCAAAACTTATCATAATTTAACTGAGCACGATAACATTCCATATTAAATTATGATTGAAATAAAATTTTTAAAAATGCAGTTGAACCAAAAATCAAAATAATTGAAATAACTGCAATTATAATATTTTTATCCTATTGATTCCCTAGTTAGACTAATCATGCACCTTCAACGTGTCACTACCAACATGCATGATCTGCTAGTTGCTACTTAGTGTTAAATGTTTAAGACAAGAATGCAACATAAACATCTGGTAGCATTAGAAAGGAAACACTTGATTAAATTGTCAGGTTAACCAAGTATTAACTCTTATAAAAATAAATCAAAATCAACAGATATTTGAATTAAAAGTAGAAAAAAAATAAAGTGAAACTTGTAGTCTCACATATAATATAAATGAATAAAAATCCTTGAATCAAATGAAGAAAACTAGTCACTATAGAAACATTTTTTAAGTTTTAAAAGAAAATCAAAAGAAAAATAAAATATGACTAAAAAGCCTTAAGAAAACTAATGAAAATGAAGTAGGGAGTAGCAATTTGCTCAGCTACGGGAAGGGGTGCACTTTTGATCAATTAACAAGGCTCTATTTATAGTGCTTTTTAAAAAAAAAAAAAAAAAGATCTCAAAATTCCTTTCATCAGTTTGTAAGAAACTAAAGTTTACACGACGAAAAACAAAAAACAGTAACCAGTCAAAAACAGTAAACTCCAACACTAGTAGAGACTTGAAGGTGGTCCAAATAAATAACATATATTTTCTTCTAATCATAACTGATTCACTTCTTCGATACTATAACCAATCAAAAACAGTAAACTGCAACACTAGTAAGGACTTGAAGCTGGTCCAAAGAAATAACATATATTTCCTTCTAATCATAGCTGATTCACTTCTTCGATTCCTTCAATCCCTGAGCTGTTTGGGCTGGAGCTGCTGTTGCTGTTGCTGGAGCTGGTTTCTCACCTAGTCCCTGAGCTAAACGTTCCTCTCTCCTGGTAATCTTTCTTTCCCTGCTAGCCTTGTTCTTTGCACGCTTAGCCTCGAACTGATTAGACAAGGTCTTCTCTCTAGCCTTCTCAGCCTTAGTTTTGTGGATGCTCTCCAGCAGCACACTTTTGTTCTTGAAGACATTACCCTTGACCTTCATGTACATGTCATGATACATGTGCTTGTCAATCTTCTTAGCTTCTCTATATTTCCTGAGAAGACGTCTAAGGACTCTCATCCTCCTCATCCACAGTACTTTTGTTGGCAACCTAGCTTCCCTGTACCCTTACATTTACCATAACCAGAGTGTCGACCCTTGCCTCCTTCATTCTGCGAGCACTGGACCTTGAGTGGATCTTGGTTGGCTTCCTGATGATAAAACCATCCTTAACCAACTTCCTAATGTTTTGGCGAGAATTGGCCATGTAGATTTCGTTAACTTCATTTGGGTCAAGCCAGACATTTCCTCGACCACACTTGACGCTGGCGAAAAGCCGCTTCTGAAGCTTGGTGGAAAGCCAGACTTTATAGTGCCTTTTTGCCAACCGAAATTTCAAAGAAATAGGAGTCAAAATCCTATATAAACTGTATATATGTTGATTCCCAAATTTGCAGGTTGTTGCTCCATGATTCTTTTACCAATCTAAGTTGGTAAAAGTCTTCAACATGTATACAAATCTTTTGCAGTGAAATCAAGCCGTCAAGATTTTGCAAATAATTGCTTTGACTTGATGAAATCTTCTCAACTTCTTTTTAACTCCAACTCCGTAAAATAGTTCGTAAGAGTACATAATAGTCATCTTTCACTATTTTACTTCCTAACACAAAACAATAATAAAATCAATTAATAACCTCTAAAATATAACTAAATTAAGCCTATAAGATTATAATAAAATAAATTTTATTATAACTGCCAATGATCGTCAAGTTTAAAGCAATGATTCGTTGCGATTTTGTTCACATAATTTTTGCCACACTTTAAACCCTAATTGGTCGCCGCCTCTACATCGTATAAATACGTGAATTGGGTGAGCAAATTTTTTTAAAATTTTATTTGCATAAAAATAACGCCGCTATCACTTGTCTGCTAAAATAGCTATGTCGACAAAGGTGAATTCTATTGCTCAACTTAACGGTTGAACCGAATGCGGTTGAAATATTAAGGTGCGAATTTTACGAGTTTGGGTAAAGCCCCTCATCAACGATGATGATCAAGTTGTTGCTTTGAAAATGCTTTTGATGGATGGACAAGTTTGTTTTTTATGATATTGAAGAATAATTTTCAAAAAGTTGTTTTTAAATTTGATAATTATGTAAATAATATTATTATGTCATGCTTTCGTTTTATAGGGAAATAAAATCGTTGCATCTATAAAAAAAAGAGATGATGCCCTGATTTATCAACTCCATCATTGAGGGGAAGTGCAAGGAAATCTCTAAATTTGCATGTATTATAAATAACAAATCTCAGAAGCTTACATCGTGCAAACATCCAAACATAATTAACTTTATTCCACGAACGCAGATGAGGGATTGTGAAGATATTGATAATCTTCGATCCGGTGGGAAACATGACTTTGAATTTGCCAGTTTTTCTGACATCAAGAGTGGCCGCCTATCTGAAGATTGTTCCCGTGTGAAAAATAGTTTTGGTTTCCTGTGTCAACCTTTTCACTAAAAATGAGTAAATCAAGTAGCGGTCCGGAAATTAAAGGTTTGGAAGAAGAAAACTGAGTGACTAGATTATGTCAATTCCCTCACTGTAAAATTCCTCCAAAACACATATTAGTCTATTACAAACCTGGCGCTCTTGAAGATGCATTAAGTGATTTTTCATTAATTTATTTTTTTGTTGATTTTAATTTTTTCTAAGAACTTGAGCAAAGATTAATATTTCAGTTTTATTTTTTCTACTTTTTTTGGGGGCTTTTATATTTTGTAGGCTGCATTGAATCAAAAAGTGGTAAAAGATAAGCAATAAAAAAACGAGCGTAGGATGTAAGAATTTTTTAAAAAGTTGACTTATTTAAGGAGGGCTGCTAAAAGGTAAAAAGAGTATGGTTTTGGATCCGCAATCTAAGAATTTGATTTTATTTAAATACGTATATTTTGGTAACCTTATTGTTAGCTTTATTTTCTAATTAGATTTTATTCTGATATGCGGGATCATTTAGAAAGATCTAATTAAAAATAAATAATTTGTAACACAAATATAAAATACATGGTTATTTATGACTATATAAAATGCATGTATTATTTGTTCATATTACTAGACATGCTCAATAGCACTTCAAAAAACGGTGTCACGTACGAAGGGT
Organism: Oldenlandia corymbosa var. corymbosa; assembly: GCA_949775105.1. Lineage (NCBI taxonomy): Eukaryota > Viridiplantae > Streptophyta > Magnoliopsida > Gentianales > Rubiaceae > Oldenlandia > Oldenlandia corymbosa. Next base: position 9,596,637 of record OX459123.1, read on the forward strand.
TTATTACAATCAATTAGAACATGATCATTTGAAAATTTTTAATTAAAAAAAATAATTAAAAAAAATTTAACACGAATTAAAACATATGATTTTTTTGCTAAATAAAATATACATATGATTTATTTCAATTATTAGATATACTTAATCGTAATCCAATAGGCAGGGCCACTTGGAAATAGTATGTTAAAAGGTGAATTGGAACGGGATCATACGGAAAGGTCCAACTAAAAAAAAAAATAACATAAACATAAAATGTATGACTTCTAAAGCTATATAAAATACATGTAAAATTTGTTTTGAATTACTAGATATGCTCAATAGTACTTCAATAAACGTGGTCACTTGGGAGGATTTATTACCATGGAAAAGATGTCTTATACCATAATCCTACACTATTTCCTATATCATTTACGAACATTTTACCATGTGGTTTGAATGGGTTCATCCAAAGGGGATTAGCTAGAATGTTACAAAAAATTTTAACCAAGAAAGTAGTATTAAATAGAAAAATGTAAAAATATTTTATGGTGGATTAGGAAGTGTTGTAGGAGATCTTTAGCCTTATTACAAGATAAATGGGAACAGGATCATTTAAAAATGGCTAACTAAAAAATAAATAAATTTTAATACAAATATAAAAGACATTAATTTTATAGCTATATAAATTGTATGCATAAATTGTTTAAATTACTATATATACTCAATAGTAATTCAATAAATAGGGACACTTGGGATGGGATTTATAACAAGATGAATTGAACAGGATCATTTAGAAAGGTTCAACTACAAATAAATAATTTTTTAACACAAATATAAAATATATGATTTTAATGGTTACATAAAATTCACGTTTAATTTGTTTCAGTTGCTAGATATGCTCAATAATATTTCAATAAACGAGGAAACTTATGAAGGGTTTATTACAAGGTAAAAGATGTCTTACGTCATAATCCTATACCACTTCTTACAACATTCACCAAAATTTTGACACGTATCTAAAGGGGGGTTAGGGTGTTAGCAGAATTTTTAAAGAATAAAAGTAGTAATTAAATAAAAAAAATATATTAAAAAAATATCATATGGTGACTTAGGAGTGTTGTGAAATTATGGTATAGAAGATCTTTAGTCCACTAAGAAAAGGTTTATTACATAGGAAAAGATCTCATATGCCGCTTTCTACACTATTTACCAAGATTTTGACACGTGACCCTGGCGGGTTCATCCAAAGGTGGGTTAGTGTGTTAGTAAATTTGTTAAATAAATAACGTATTAACTAAAAAAACTATAAAAATAATATAGGGTGGGTCAGGAACTATTGTAGGATTGTGGTGTAGGAGATCTTTAGCCTTATTACAAGATGAATTTGAACGAGTTTTTTTGGAAAGGTCAAACTAAAAATAAATAATTTTTAACACAAATATAAATGTATGATTTATTATGGCTATATAAATTGCATGTATGATTTGTTTCAATTACTAAATACACTCAATAATACTTCAATAAACGGGGTCACTGGGAAAAGTTTTATTACAAGATGAATTGGAACGGAATCATTTGGAAAAGTCTAATGAAAACTAAATAATTTTTAACATAAATATAAATGTATGATTTTTATGGATATATAAAATGCATGTATAATTTGTTTCAATTACTAGATATGGTCAATATTACTTCAATAAACGGGGTCACTTGGGATGCTTTTACTACAGGGAAAAATATTTCCTACACCATACACTTTCTGCAGCATTCACTAAGATTTTGATATGTGGCCCGAATGGTTTCATCCAAGGTTGACTTAGGGTGTTAGTAAAACTGTTAAAAAAGAAAAGTAGTAATTAAATTGAAAAATTCAAAAATAAAAAATATTTTATGGTGAGTTAGGAAGTATTGTGGTATTGTAGCATATGAGATCTTTAGCCCATTTGAGAAACATTTATTACAAGGTAAAAGATCTTCTACTCCATAACCTTACGTCACTTTCTATATTCTTTACCAAAATTTTGACATGTGGCTCCGGCGCGTTTATCAAATGGTGGGTTAGGGTGTTAGTAAATTTTTTTAAAAAGCAAAGTAACAATTAAGTAAAAAAAAAAAATGTTAAAATCAAGAACTATTGTAGGATTGTGGTGTTGGAGATCTTTAGCTTTATTACAAGATGAACTGAAACGGGATCATTTTAAAAAATTCAAGTAAAAATAAATAATTTTTAATACAAATATAAAATTTTATTTTTCTCTTTTTTCTTCTTTTATGTTTTTTTATTATTATTCAAATGGCTCCTGAGCATGGGGTCCATCCATAGGATCATAGGATGATCCTTGTGATGAATGTGATTTCTCTTTTGACGATTGTTTCAATTGTTTCTGCAATTTTTTGATCTTCCATTGAAGGAATTTTTGCATCTCTTCGTCCAGATCGTCTTCATTGTGTTGTTCTGTTGACTTTGTTCTTGAAGGCCCTGCTTCTTCTGCTTCTTCTTTCTTAATTGGATTTACGACTTGTTGAATTTGGAATTGATATTTCTTTTCTATCCTGATGAATCAATAACATGTTCTTCTGAAAATAATAAAGAAAGAATCATTGAAATTTCAAGAAGAGTACTGATTTTATTTGTAGACGTGTAAAGTGAATGTAAATCAAGATTTTATTAAACTGAGAATTTGAACTTACAAGAGAAAGGTTTGCTAAAAACAAGTCTGTCTCTTCTACTTGACTTTCTATTCTATTTATAGAAATAAATAACTACTATTACATATAACATTATTGGTGTCTATTATTGTACGATAGATTTTTTATGTTTGGGCATTACTTTTCGCAGTTCAGAAATTACTCACATGTAGTTCGTTTTTGATGATTTTGCCCCTGAACCCTTTCTATTCCCCCTTTCTTCTTCTCCTTCCTCATTTCTTCTTCTTCTTTCTATTTTTCTCCTTCTCCAACTTCATCTTCTTCTTCCATTTTATCAAATTTTAAATCCAGATTTACTAAAAAATCAAAGTTTAAAAAAATGGCGGAACAAGACACACAACAATGCGAAGAAGCACCGTTGACACCGGTAAATTATTTTTTACCAAATCCTATTTAAAAAAACTTTTTAAAAAAAATTGACTGCCCAAGCTGGCCGACCCGACCGGCAGTCAGCCCCGGGAACCTTGGCTGGTGAGAAATCCGGCCAAGGGTAGAACATTGGCCGGGTCAGGGACCGGCCAATCAAAGAATAGTTACCGGCTACCGGCTGTCAGCCCGGGAACCTTGGCCGGTGAGAAATCCAGCCAAGGGTAGAAGATTGGCCTGGTCGAGGACCAACCAATCATAGAATAGTGACCCCTTGGCCGGTGTGAAATTCGACCAAAGGTAGAAGATTGGCTGGGTCAGGGACCGGCCAATCATAGAATAGTGACCGTTATATGTGAAATCCGGCCAATGGTAGAAGATTGGCCGGGTCAGGGACCGGCCAATCATAGAATAGTGACCGCACCGGTCCCTGACCCGGCCAATCTTCTACCCTTGGCCGAATTTCACACTGGCCAAGGTTCCCAGGCTGACCGCCGGTTAGGCCGGCCAGCGTGGACAGTTTTCTTTTTTTTTTCAAATTTTTTTGTGGTTTTTTTTAAAAATTTATTTGTTGTAATTTTGTTGTTATAATTAATTTAGTTAAATTTATTTATAATTAATATAATTAGTTGTTGTATTATTGGTTGATTAATTTAGTTAAATTTATTTATAATTAATATAATTAGTTGTTGAATGTTGTGTTGTTATTTTTTATATGTCATTTAATTTTTTTTGTGCTTTAGTAACATGTTTAATTTAATTTATTAGGTATAATTTGTTTAATTTAATAATTCGTGTAGATTAGGCATGTGGTATATATTTGTTTAATTTAATTAAATTTATGTTTGTATGTGGTATTTAGTTAGTATTAATTTTTAGGTTTTAATAATTAATTATTGTTTACGTAAATGAATTAGTTATTTTGTTATGTATATTGTATTTTTTAAAAACTTTGATATATTTTATTTACAGGATTATGGTAGTGACGGTATTGATTACAGTCATCATTTCGATACTAACATAAAGCAACTATTGAAGCCGCTGTACTATGGGCGAAAAAGACTGCGATATCTCTTAATTTCACAGTGATTAAAGCGTCGAAGACATATGAGACTAAGAAATTATTACGATGTCTAAAGGGTGTTCTCCCTAGAGATACAGAGAATCGGGTGCGAGAAACAAAGCCGCAGTATTGTGGATGCCCGTTCCGGCTTCTAGCCCAAATTCGCCCAGGCGAATCTACTTTTGGGATTCCTTCATGTCCCAGTCGTAATGTAACGCATAACCACCCGTTTGGCAGTTTCGAGGAGGGACAGATGCAAATGAGCAGCCTTGGTGATAAATCGAAGGCGATTGTTGACGAGTTGTCTGCCATTAATATAAAACCGTCTGTAATGCTGCGGGCGATTTAGCAGAAATGCCCAGATGAGCACGTTGTGATCAAACAGATATACAACTACAAGAGTAGGATGCATGTAGAAAAGAGGAAGGGTAAAACGTTGGTGGATCACTTCTTTGACATTACTCAGCAACACAAGTATGTAATTACTACGGCTAATGAAAAAGGTGTGGAGCCATATTTTCTGTGCACATCCAGTATCTGTAGAGTTGATCCGAGCATGCCCGTGGTATATTAGCATGGATACTACTTATAGAACAAACAGGAGTAATATGCCGCTGTTATAAATTATTGGGATGACTCCAACCAACAAGAATTTTCTGATTGGATACGTAATTATGAAGGATGAGAAGAAGGAGAGTTATACTTGGGCATGTCAGCAGCTTCGGGATATGATTGGATGGGAGATGCACCCATATGCCATAGTGACAGATAGGGAGTTAGGGCTGGCAGAACCAATCAGTTTGATATTTCCAGATTCTGCACATCTTTTGTGCGTATGACACATCAACAAATGTGTTTTTGAAAATGCACAGCGGCATTTTGGAAAGAAATTCGCGAACTGGTGGAAGAAGGAGATGTTCGATCCGATACTTGAAGCTCCTACTGGGTACCTTCATGAAATGGCTGTGATTAATATGTCGTACTACGAGCACCCAAATGCGAAAAGTTATGGAGAGTTGGTGCATTATGTGAAGACCACTTGGCTAGTTCACAAGGAGAAGTGGGCTCGTGTGTGGACAAATAGAGTCACACATCTTGAAAACACAAGTAATTGTAGGGTGGAGAGCGCCTATAGCTCCATGAATAGATTTCTTGACTCGACGACTAGTCATCTAGTTATAATATGGACCAGAATCCACGATATGAGGCAGAAATAACTCGACCATGCATGTCCCGTGTACCCGACTCAAGCAACAATGAAGAATCAGGTACATCTAGCCTTTTTTTTTCCTCCTTTGAACCTACATTAATGAATATATATAACTACTCCACTACAATAATCAAAATAGAAATTAAAATAAATTCAATTAAATAAATTATACCTAATTAATTTATCCTTTTAATCTACATTAAATATTATATATAAATATTCCATTATAATAATTATTCAAATAAAAATTAAAATAAAATCAATTAAATTAATTATACCTAATTAATTTGTCCATCTAACCTACATTAAATATTATATATACCTATTCTATTAAAATAAAGATTCAAATATAAATTAAAATAAATTCAATTAAATTAATTATACATATTATATTTATACATTTTTAATGGAATATAATTAAATTAATTACAAATCTAATTAAATTAATTACAAACTAATAAAATTTCTTCCTTTCATTATAAATTAATACAAATCTAATTAAATTAATTACAACTAATAACACAATATTCAACAACTAATTACATTAATTATAAATAATTTAACTAAAATAATTATAAAAAAATTACAAAAAAATAAGAAAACTGCCCAAGCTGGCCGACCCAAACGGTGGCCTGCCCGTCGGCCACTCTTCAGGATTGGCCGGTCCCTGAACAAGCCAATCCACATCCCTTGGCCGGTGTGAAATTCGGCCAAGGTTCCCGGGCTGGCCACCGTTCGGGTTGGCCAGCCTGGGCAGTCCTTTTTTTTTTTAATTTTTTTAAATAGAATTTGAAAAAAAAAAATTATCGGCATCGATGGTGAGCTTTTCCCTTGTTTCCTGCCGCATTTTGCCATTTTTTTAGTGTCTGATTATTAGTAAATCTAGATTTGAAGAAGAAGAAGAGAGGAGGAAGGAGAAGAAGAAAGAATAAAAGAGAAAGAAGAAGAAGAGAGGGGGAAGGAGAAGAAAGAAGGAGGAAGAAAATAGTTTAGGGGCGAAATTGTAAAACATGAACTGCAAGTGAGTAATTTCTGAACTGCGAAAAGCAATCCAGATTCTTTATTCTTTTTTGACATCTTGTTGAATATTTGTTGAATATTGTCACTTCTTCTTTTGCCATTATTATACAACAGATTCTTTTCTTCTTTTTTTCTTCCCTTGACATCTTGTTGTCCTTTACTAAATATTTGCTGAATATTGTCACTTCTTCTTTTCTTCTCTTTCATCTTTTATGGTATTGTCTTCTTCTCCTTTGCTTTTTATTGTCCTTGTTGTTCTTTTCATGGCTGATTAGAATGTAGAATGACATCTTCTTATGCATGTATGATTTGTTTTAAATTACTAGACATATCATTAGTACTTCAATAAACGGGGTTATTGAGGAAGGGTTTATTACAAGATGAATTAGAACGGAATCATTTGGAAAGGTTTAACTAGATATGGTCAATATTACTTCAATAAACGGGATCACTTAGGATGCGTTTCAAACAAGACAAAATATTTCCTGCACCATACACTTTCTACAACATTCACGAAGATTTTGATATGTGTCCCCGATGGGTTCGCCCAAGGTTGACTTAGGGTGTCAGTAAAACTGTTAAAGAAGAAAAAAAAAAGTAATTAAATTGAAAAATTCAAAAAAAAAATGAAAACTATTATATGGTGAATTAGGGAGTATTGTGGTATTGTAGTATATGAGATCTTTAGCCCATTTGAGAAACATATATTACAAGGCAAAAGATCTTCTACCTCATAAACTTACATCACTTTCTATATTATTTACCAAGATTTTGACATGTGGCTCCGCACATTTATCTAATGGTGGGTTAGGGTGTTACTAAAATTTTTAAAGAAGCAAAGTAACAATTAAGTAAAAAAAAATGTTAAAATTTAGCAACTATTGTAGGATTGTAGTGTTGGAGATCTTTAGCTTTATTACAAGATGAATTAGAATGGGATTATTTTAAAAAATTCAAGTAAAAAATAAATAATTTTTAATACAAATATAAAATGTATGATTTATGGCCATATAAAATGCATGTATGATTTGTTTTAAATTAGTAGACATGTCAACTGCACTTCAATAAACGGGGTCACGGAAGGATTTATTACAAGATGAATTAAAACGGGATTATTTCAAAAGGTTTAATTGAATATATATAATTTTTAACACAAAAATAAAATGTATAATTTTTGTAGCAATATAAAATGTATGTATGATTTGTTTTACTATCTTGATATGTTTAATAGTAATTTAATGAACGGGATCGCTTGGGAAGAGCTTATTATGAGATGAACTGGAACAAGATAATTTAGAAAGATTTAACCAAAAGTAAATAACTTTTAACACAAATATAAAATATATTTTTATGGCTATAGGAAATGCATATATGATTCGTTTCAATTACTAGATATGCTCTATAGTATTTCAATAAACTGGACCACTTAGGAAGGTTTATTACATGATGAATTGGAATGGAAATTATTTGGAAAGGTCTAATTAAAAATAAATTTTTAACACGAATATAAAATTAATGATTTTTTTTGTGTGGCTATATAAAATATATGTATGATTTGTTTTAATTACTAGACGTGTTTCATAGTAATTCAATAAACGAGATCAATTAGGAATAGTTTATTACAAAATTAGGAATAAGAACAGGCTCATCTGGTAAGTTCTAATGAAAAATAAAATAATGTTCTAACACAAATATAAGTGTTCACAAATTTTTCTACTGGAACCTTTCAAATTTTGATAAGCAAATCACAAAGTGCATTTTTGGACGTCGTTTTGTTTCAATTACTGATTTGGATTTGGAGGAGATTTAAAATATAGTTTAAACAAAAATTTAAAAATTTGTTTGGATAGTAGTTTAAGATAGTGATCATTTATGAAATTGAAATAGTTCAATGACCAGATTGAAGACTTTACAATAGTTTAATGACTATTGGCGCATCACCCACTACTGCCAGCGGTGCGCTGATTGTCACTAAACTATTGTAAAGTCTCTAATCTGGTCACTGAACTATTTCAATTTCATAGATGGTCATTATACTAAATACTATGCTAAAATATAATTTAAGTTAAATTTCATAAATGGACATCCAACCGTCAGATATAAGAATGCCAATCAGGTTTAAAAGGAGGCAATTTTCAATTGTTCCATGTTTTGCCATGACAATAAATAAGAGTCAGGGTCAGTCGCTTTCACACGTTGGCCTTTTCTTGCAATGTCCGGTCTTTATTCACGGGCAATTTTATGTGGCACTTTCTAGGATTAAGTCCAGAAATGATTTGAAAGTTCTCAAATGTAATAAAGACGGAGTTTTTGGCAACCGGACAAAGAATGTGGTATACAAGGAAGCATTACAACGGATACGATTCTATTTCGACCTCTTCATTCCTTTTTTTTTTATATCAGTTAACACAATATTTTCTTAATTTCAGCTTATTTACTTTATAAAATGCAATCACTTTTGTATAGCAAGGTGCGACTTATTGCAAAATAATAATATTTAAGTTTTAAACAGTTTTGTCTTTGATTCCGTGCAACGCACGGGCATAAAACTAGTTACCATTATAACATAATTAAATAAGCATAAATTTTTATAATCGCACATCGTGCGGATAAGATCTAGTTAATATATATTTTCAAAATGACCACATTAAATTTTTACACGACATAATAGTATCAAAACAAAAAGGCCAAAATATTCGAAAATTAGCTTAACACACAGGCATAATACTAACACAAAAACTATTACATCTTTAGAGTTCATCGTGTAGAAGATTTTTGCCATATTTTACGGTTTTATGACTTATGATTTGTTATAAATACTAGTGTTGTACCCGTGCGTTGCACGGTGGAGCTTTGATCTTTATCTTCGGGGAAAAAAAAACAGGAGAAGCAAAATCGACGAGTCTCATTCCATCTTTATTTTCATCTTTAACAGCAAGTCACACTGCATCATTCTTATTAAAAAGGTTCCGAGTCTTTTATGGTTTACAAACATGCAATAGTTTAGCTGTTATTTTAGTATTTTGGCAACTCGTTAAATAAAAAAAAAGGAAACCAGCAGATCTTATTCCATCTTTTTTTTTTCACTCTTTAATAGCAAGTCACACTGTATCACGTTGATTAAAATTTCTGAGTTTTTAGTTGTTTAAACACTTGCAATGCTTTTAGCTGCTATTTCAGTATTTTGAAGGGTCGTTGAACCCAAAAAAAAATTAAAAAAATTTAAAACAAAAATTAAAAGGTCTCATTCCATCTTTATTTTTATCTATGTCACACTGCATTGTCCAACATAAAAATTCCGATTCTTTAGTAGGTTAAAAATGTGCAAAAGTGTTAGTTATTATTTTAGTATTTTCGACAGCCCATTGAACAAAAAGAAAATGAATTGGTAAAATCTCATTGCATTTTTATTTTCCGTTGAATACAAAAAAAAAAGAAAAAATCTTCATTTTCATTTTTAATAGCAAGTCACACAGTATCATCCTGATTGAAAATTTTTTAGTCATTAGTAGTTCAAAAACTTGCAATGATTTTAGTTGCTCTTAATATTTTGACAGCCCATTGAACCCACCCCCCAAAAAAATAGCAGGTCTCATTCTATATTCATTTGCTTATTATAATTTCTTTAAATGTATAAAATTTCTAAAATGATTATCTATATATCTTTTAAGTGATAATTTCCTCTATGGGTTGGATCTTTTAGTCAACCTTTCATTTAATGTATGATTCACGACGCCATTCAGAGGAATGTTCCAAAAAACCACCCAGGTGACCAATATCATCATAGTGATAAGATGATTGAATACAGTCATGATCATAAGCATCTTAAACACACTGAGAAATGATAACTTTAGTAGGATCATTATATATTGCAAAGTGGCATCAATGTCATCATGTCTAAAATCCTTTTTCAATCTTGGACTATTCAAAAGAAATTCTTTATCGTCATTCATTTCTTCCTCTATATCATAGTCAAAAGTTGCTAATCTCTTAAGTTCCTCTGTATCATAGTCAAAAGTTACTAATCCATTAAGTTGTCCTGAAATCATGTTATCAAACAGTATCAATTAATTGAGTACATATAAATTAAGGGTGATGATACTGCCAGGACAATAATTAGCTTCCAGGGCAAAATATGCATTGCATTTCCCATATTACCCTTATTAACAAAACTGTTTAATTTTTTTATTTCTCTCCCCTCTTACTCGCTTTGATTTCAGACCGTCCCCTTCCCTTTTTATTCTTTTTTAGATCTAAAATCTCCATATATTTTTATGAAAATGGGATGGGATCAGACATTTTGGGGGTATTTCGATCAAAGAATCCTTGGACTTATCTTCGTTTTATTTTTTGTATTTATAAGATTAATGCAAGAAGAAAATCGGGATATGGAGTTTTTGGCTTGTAAAGATTCTTTTTTTTTTCTCTCGTTACTGGGATTTCAGAGTCATTTAGAAGTGCTCAAAGTAATAGAATTACATCATGTCAATCTACTCAAATAAGATTCAACAAAGACAGGTTCATTCCACTCCATCATCTCTCAATTAAACACCCAAATCTAATTCAACTATTCTCCAACATCCATCCGAACTCCGAAATCATAATTTTTATCAAAGTGGCTGCAGTGATGATAAACAGAATTTTGAAACCACCTCCATTTTCTTTTCTTTCTTTTCTTGGGTTTTCATCAATCTTTTTGATCAATTTGCTCATACTTCTTGGTTTATTGAATTTTGATTGCTCTTGGGCTTTTGATGAGGTTGTAAGGTCGTAAATAAAGATGATGATGGAATGATGATTGGATTTGGGTGGTGGAGAAGAATGACGTCATATTAATGTTAGAATAATACTCCCTCCGTCCTAAAAAAATAGTTCAGTTTCAAAATATACAATTTTTTTAATTTAGTCAAACCCAACAAGATACAACTCAAATTATCCAACAAACTTCCGTTTTTATCCCTGGAGAAAAGTTTATTTAACTTCAAATTAAAAATCTATAATCCGGTTAATTATTTTCTCTCATTGTCTCTCTCTCTCTCTCTCTCTCTCAAGTCTCAGCGCCGAATCTCTCTGTCCGCCGGACGGTGACCATTCCAAATCAGAATTTTTCAATCTCCGGCATCCTTAAACACCACAACGGGGGCTATTTTCGCACCTTGTCAATTTCCCTTCGATGACTCGTATTGGAGGATAAGGATCTGATGATGGGATCTCCTTTTACCAACCCTTCGCCGTCCGAGTTCATCAAATCCAATTTAGGCATGAGTTGCGGTTTGTTTGATTTCTTTTTTTTTCTTTAGTTTTGATATCTTTAAAATGTGATGATTGATTACCCTATAATTGAAGATGGTGGGTTTTATTTTGGCTGTGTTGATCTGGCCGTGTTGAATGAAATCACAGAGCGCAAAGAAGAAAGAATATTGATTGAGGGCAATTAAGTCATTTTGTTTGATTCAATTTTGACTTTTTTGAAACTGGACTATTTTTTTTGGACTAAAATTATTATCAAACTGGATTACTTTTGTGGGACGGAGGGAGTACTTAATACTGTTGTTTGGGAAATTTGTTGCAAGGAATCAATAGAGCAGGGAAGAAGGAGATGGGAGCAGGGAATGTCACGCCTTCAGGGAGGGGAGTGGAGGAGAGAGGAAGTTGTAACAAAAACTATTGACATAGTAATTCTTAAGGGCAGTACATATCTTTTTAGCTCTGGATCCTAATAATTGCCCTGACAGTATCATTAGCCATAAATTAATTAAGTTAAAATGCTGAATGGATTTATCAAACACATCTTTAATATATTTATAATTAAGATTATATTTTTTAAATAAAAATATTTTAATTTAATCCCTATCATATATGACCTATAATCAAAAGCCCAATAAGCGTGATAAAAATGTCAAAACATGTAACTAATCTCTCTATTGTATTTGGTTATTTGTTTGATTTTCTATGATAAATAACATTAATTTCCCACGATTAATACATGCTACTAAACTTGCATTTATCTTTCCTTTTAATTTGTTTGTAAATTTTTGTTGCGAAATTGCGAATATCACTCTTATATAATTGGGTGATAGCTTTAAGAATAATTTCCACATTCTTAAAGGGAAGGTTGGAGTTTCATTAGTCATCCTGAATCTTGCATACTTTCTCTCTTATTGCGACATTCATCATTCTATGGTTCTACCTTTAACTATTATTCTCTAACGTATATTTTTTTCCTACCATGTTATCTTTTATATATATCTCTATTCAAAATATTCTCTAATGTGATATATTAAATCATATTTTCTTTTGCCATTTCCTTTATGAGATGATTAAGGTTAACATTCATGGTAGAAACAAAAAACATAAACATACAAATTAGACTCCCTCCGGTCTATTTATAAACGACACGATTTAATATAGTTTTAAAATAGAAATTAGTGTTTATTTTAGCTTGCAAATAACACTGAGAGAAGTATAATAAAGAATAAATCAAATTGATGTTTGATTAACTTCCTAAAATGCGTACAAATAAATGCGAAAACTGATATCTAGTTCAAAAAGTCAAAAGAGACAAGACAAATGAAAAAACAATAGTCATATTGTGTAAGTCGCAAGAATAATAAGTTTACTATAACAAATCTGAGTTTACTTCACATTAAACGGTAACCCAAAATTTTGGACGAAAAATAAGTTTTCTATAACCAATTTAATAGTTGACAAACAAAACATACACATCAAATTCAATTAACGTGAATATTAGGCAAATACATAGCCCATGATTCAATGCCAAAATCGCAGCAATCATGTTAATAACAACCCATATAACTAATAATTAATCACATCCTGACTAAACTAACTTCACCAAATTAAGCAAAGATCCAAAGAGTAAATGCCTAATCCGAACCAAAAACCAAAGTGGATTCTTCAAAAAAAATTTCGATCGGCAGCTTGAGATCAAATAATGTTAGTCAGCCACAATTTTCAAATTTCCCAGGGAAAAAAATTAAACATTTAATTAATAAGCAAATAGGCAGTTTACTTCGAATCTGAAGACCCCCGTTTCTTGTGCTTGCACACTGGAAGCTCCAATACTAAATTGATCAAAAATATTGATCACAAAAAAAAAAAACCATAAAGATAACGGCTCACCGAAACCAAATGGTTTGTCCCAAACTATAAATTCATATGCATACATGCCGACATCTTGCAGTTATATTCCCGGACAAATCGAATTGAACATAAAACAATGGATAATTCATCCTAACGAATCCAAATTCTTTACTATTTAGTCATACCCAATGATAAACTGATAAATTGATTTTGTCTCCATCGGCGGCCCAGAAAAAAACCAAAAACTTATCAACGGATAATAATAAAACATAAATTTCTCAATAACGAAACCGGAAAAGAAAACCACATCGATCTTCTCAAGTTTAGGTTTGTGCATGCCACACCGGAAACTCAAAACACCAAAATAATTTACCGATCTAAATTAGTTAATCATTTGGTGTATAAAAAAACGAAGAACTAATAATCTGAAATGGAAAATGAAAAACATAAAAGTATTACGTTTTGATCCGGATCCTTATAAAGGTGAAAACCCAATTTTGCACCGAACCAAAATAACATCTAAAGTTTAATTTCTCCAAACTTCGTAGGCAAAGGATTGGATTCGTTATCGGATTCTTTGAAGAAAACTAATCATCAAAACCTGGGCTTGGAACGAATCGAACCAAAAGCAATCAATTTTGATCCCTAAGCATAAAACAAAGAAAACTACTTTAGGTAATAAATATATCAAACACCAAATAAAAATATACCAAAAACACCCAAAAAAAATATATTCATCCTTCATCTCCGAAACTTCAATCCAACACCATCGGAGAGGCTATAATCCTAATGGGAAATTAAGGCCTAGCCATGTGCCGTCAAATCCAAAAATTTTCATGCATGAAAAGTCATGAAAATCACAGATGTGAAACAAAATTAAAATGGGAGAAGAGGTAGGCATTAAACATATAAATCAAAATCAAAATCATGCAACTAACGAAAGCGTAAAATATCCTAATTAAACTAAAAAAACAGTTGAAAAAATCAGCTTTTAGGCAAGAAAATTATTGAGACAGCCACGGTGCTGGTTAGCTGATGATGTAGCGTTAGTGATAGTAGATTGTCAAAGCCGAGCAAGAAGAGATAGAGATGAGATAACAAATGAGAGATGATAACGGAGAAGGCCACAGTGATCAAGAATGGATTCGAGATGGGGGGGTGCTATATGCAGGAGAGAGACAAATTATGTTATTATTGTTCAAATTTTAAATATGTTACCTTTAAAAGCATATCTAGAATTTTAGTATTTCATTATCATTTAAAACGGCTCCGTATACAATTATTATCATTTAAATTTTGAATCACCCAAATATTATCGTGTAAAACAATGACAACATCTCAAATTTAATGTGTTCTAAAAATAAACTAAGTTTAGAACTAATTTGAGATAAGGATAATTGTTTCTGGAAAAAAAAAGGAACAAATGGAATCCAAAACCCTATACGTCTTTCACCGGCCTCCATCACCCACCGCCGCCTCACCATCCAATTTCCCATCCAGGACGTCGATTTCCCATCCGACGGTCAATTAGCCTCTGGGATCTCCAGGCTGCCCCTTCATCAGTCACGTTATATCGGGTTACCAGTTTACTGTCTGAACCGGTTCAAAACTGAATGATGTCATTATTATATAATAAATTATTATAACAATTAATAATATAATAAATCAAATACTAAGAAATTTGATTGCAACTTTAAGTATTATATTAAATTTTTACGTCATTTAAATAATAATCTAAACTAAGAGGGTCATAACATAATTTTCTAAACTTCAATTAGAAAAACCTAACCTACCTATTCTCCCAGCCACCGCACATTTCTTTCTTTCTCCTAATTGATTTCGCAGAACCAGTAACCGTTCCTCCTTCCTCACCACCGACGGTTCTGTCACCACTTTTCATATCCAGTCAGAGTCGGATTCCTCTTCCACATCTTCTTCTTCTTTGTCCCCAGTCAGAGCCCCCCTCTCTTCTTTCTATTGAGTGGTCGTCGTTGCAGTAATTTTTTCTTCATCTCAGATTTGTTTTCTGCCATACTTGTCTAGATGTAATGGTCGCCGGTAAAAGTAAGGATTGGCGAATGCACAAAGGACTTCGTTCCCTAGAACTGAATTAATGGCAGATTTTAGGCGAGGTATTAAGGATATTATTGCCGGTGTTGTTTTCATATAATTCGGAAGTCGTTGCGGTTTTGTTGTTAATCCATATACGTGGACAGTGATGCCGGAAGTTATGCTAAAGGGAGATCATCGACGAAATATTGCCGGAATAATTGGAGATCAAGGCCGGCAAAAATTTCAGTTCAAATATTCTTTTATTTTAAAGTTTAGGTGAATTAGTATTTAAGTAATTTTAGATAAATAGTAAACAAAAAGTAATAAATATTTAACTATTTATGTTAAGATCAATAGTAAATATGAAATATTAACTATTTTACCGTTAAATATTTACCGTAAAAACTATTAGTAACCTAATGAAGCGACACGTGTCTTGGGATCAAAATTCTTTTTATATATATGTAAGATGGGTCATTTTCTTTTCTAAAATAAATAAATAATAAATAAAATATCACAATGAAATCGGAAACCAGGGTTTGTAAGGTCTTGTTTGGACAACACCTATTTTGCCATTTTGTCTCATTTTACCTCTTAAAACACCTCTCAAACACAAATCTCAACAATATCCAAACAACCTTTTAATTTATCTTTTAAAAAATACTAGATGCTTGGCCCGAACATCTACTTTAATTTTGTGTTAATAGATAAATGAATTCTTGATTTGGAAAAATAAAATAGCTACATATTTTGTTTTTTCTCCCTTTTTAGCCAAAAATAAAAATAAAAATAAATAAAAAAATCATCTGCCAAAGGAGAAAAAATATTGAAAAGTACAACAATGCAGAAATCATACAAAAGAATGTGGAGTAATAAAGGGGATAAGTTTATGGGCAAATTTAAATGTTATTTTAATTTTGATTGATAAATGATAAATGTTAGGAGTTAAAATTGTGTAACTATTTTTGAAAAGTAGCTTTTGTTTCTCCGGATAATAATTTTTTTCTTTTAAAAAAGAATGACACGTGGCAGAATGTTTAATGCAATATGGTGCATTTGGAGCAAAAAAATTTTAATAAGAAGTTGCCACATCAACATCTTGTATTTTGCTTTAATAAGGTAAAAGGGATTCTAAAAATTATTTTTACACAATTTTCGTCCACCACCACCGAACCACCTCCACCACCACCTGCCACCGTCGGACCACCCCTTACCGCCACCGGACCACTGCCGGCCGGCGACCAGCCCGTCGAGTTCCGGCCAAATTCCGGCCATAAAATAAAAATATTTTTAGAATACCATTGGACCACCTTCAACACCGGCGCCGCAGCCAGACCGCCCACCGCCACCGCTGGACTGCCGCTGGCCGGAAGCCGGATTCCGGCCAAATTCTCGCCAGTTAGTATTCTAAAAATATTATTATTTTATTTAAAATATTACCCAAATAATTTTTTAAATTTTATTTTAAACCACATTTTAAATCATATCTCAAATCCAAAACAAAAACTAAAACAAAATATTTGCCAAACAACACCTAAAAAAAATGGGAAAAAAACAGTAGGTGAAGAGTCCTTCTGAAGCTTCCCTCCAAACTCCAACACTACACCACATACAGACACACACTAGAAGCCTTAAACCCCCGTCTATATAAACCCTCCCTTCCTTTCAACTTTCACTCTCTTTACTCCGTTTGCTCCATCCTCCTCCTCCGCCCTTTTCGTTCCTCTTTCAGGCCTCTCCGGTTCCGTTCTCGGGTTAGTCTTTTTGCGGATCTTCTCGTTACAGATTTTTGTATTTTTTTAAAAAAGATTTCATAATCGAGATTTTTCTTTTTTTGATCGGTTTCTGGATGATCGATGGGTTTCCATGGTGGTGCGTATATATAGATGTCACCTTAATCTTCAGAATACCGCTGACTTTATTTTGGTTATGTCGTTGTTTTATCTGATATATGTAAAAAAGAAAATCATTTTTGACGGAATTGTTTTGAATTGGAATGATTTTATTTCTGGTGTTTGTTGAGTCCAATTGATAAGTCAACAGACTGCGGAAAACGCCTTTTCATTAGTTGAGATAGGGTTTTTTTTATGGATTTATTATTGGGGTTTTGTGATATCGTTGCAAATTGGGGTTAGCAGTTATTTTTATACTTAAAATTCATCTGTGGTATGCTATATTTTGGTGAATCTTCGTATGTTTTTGTTCGTTCAGCAGTCTTAGATGCAAATTACATCTGGGGTTTTTTTTCCTGGGGTTTATTATTGGGGTTTTGTGACATCTTTGCAAATTGGGGCTACGAGCTATTTTTATTCTTAAAATTCATCGGTGGTATGCTATATTTTGGTGAAACTTCATATGTTTTTGTTGGTTCAGCAGCCTTAGATGCAACTTGCATATTGTAATTGATGTCTGAACTGGTAATGGCTGGTGTCTTATTTCTAGAATTCTCAAAGGCGTTCTTAGATGTGTTTTCTTGTTTGTGTATGGTTAAGGCTTGAATTATGACCGGGACAAATTGCATTTTATCTTACTGTAACGGGCTTCTCAAGTAAACAGTTCTGTTGGTTTAAATAATACCTGCCTGAATTGACTGACTGTCTAGTATTTTGTGATTATTTGTTTGTAATTGTTTCTCTTTGAGGCTGACTATTTCTTTTTTTTTTTTTCTTTTTTTTTTTTGTAGGTTTTGCTTTGTGCACCAGATGTCTTTTGGTTCTTGTAAGAGGTATCATTTATTTGTCTGGGGTGCTTTCTATTTTATGACCCGAGGAAGGCTTTGGTGCTCACGGAAGATCTTATTCCGGCATTGGACTTGACATAGACTTAGTTTTGGAGGGGAGGGTGGGTTTCTGGTGTAGATAATTAGTTTTTTCTCTTTTTTAATTTATCCTTTTTGGACAGGAAAAAGAACACATTTCCTTTTTTTTTTTTTTGGGCTTACATCTTCCAACCGATAGACTCTTGTTACGACAAAAGCTGTGCTATTGTGCTCATTGAGAGCACCATAGCAATTGGATTTGATTTGTGATGGTGAGGTCAATGCTTCCTCCGGGGTTTCGGTTTCATCCTACTGATGTCGAATTAGTAATGTACTACCTTAAACGGAAAGTCATGGGAAAGAAGCTTATCTTTGAAGCAATTACAGAGCTCAACATTTATAAGTTCTCTCCTTGGGATCTCCCAGGTAGTAAAATTCTCCTTTTGTTTTCTTTATTTAGCATAATCAACACCCCTCTATTTGAATTTCCAGGGTTATTTTTCAGTTGTATAATAGCTCCACTTTACCACCAACCTGTGGACGTTCTCTTGCTGCACTTTTCACTATTTTTATCATCATACTATCATTTTCATTATTATCTTTTTCTTTTTTTCTGATACACATTTTTCGTAAGCATTCCATTCAGTTTAAATGAAACATTTTTTTGATGCCTGTTTTTCTTTCCAGGGATGTCTCTCTTGAAAATGAAGGATCTTGAGTGGTTCTTCTTCTGCCCAAGGGAGAGGAAGTATGCATCTGGGGTAAGAATGAACCGTGCCACAGAAACTGGTTACTGGAAAACAACGGGAAAAGATAGACCTGTTCTCTACAATGGCAATGTTGTTGGTAAGGTTCGGACCCTGGTTTTCCACCTAGGCAGTCCTCCACATGGGAAAAGAACCGATTGGGTCATCCACGAGTACAGGCTTGAAGACCAAAACTTGGCTGATAAGGGAGTTGCCCAGGTACATTATCATGTCAATTCACGAGTTTCCTCTTAAGATTTACCTTTGCTGTTCTCTTGAGTTTTGACCATGCTATGTTATGGAAGAAATTTCTCACTGAAGTTTGCTTTTCCTTATTATTAGTTGAGAGAATGACACCATGAACGGTGTTATCTTAAAATAATGTTTTATCACTGATGTTGGATGGCTTTCTGTTCTTTTTCTGCTGTTTTTTGTTATATGGCTGCCTATCGAACTTGACTCAAAGGTTGTTACGCCACTCTTTATTTTGTAGGATACTTATGTGCTGTGTAAAGTCTTCCACAAAAATGGACCAGGCCCTAAAAATGGCGCACAATATGGAGCTCCTTTTCAAGAGGAGGAATGGGATGATGATTCTGAAATCCCCCCTGACTCTTTAACACCTAATGGCCCATTTCCTTTTGCGGTTGACCTGCAGCAAAATCAGAATTCCTCAACTGCACTGAGAATAGTCGAGCCGGGGCAATCGTCTGGGTTGTCCCTTAGTGAACCTGGCCCATCTGTTGTTCGACCTTTGCGGGATGAGGTGCTTTTAAATGGTCAAAATAGTTCTATGCTGACAGGCACAGTTGATGCAAATACATGTGGATGGTCTTTAAGTGAAGCAGGTGCATCCTTTGCTAGCCTTTCGGCCCAGGATACGATTCCTGATGCTGGAAATGATGACCTTGCTCATTTGCTTGCTTCTTTCAAGGATGATGATGATGCTTTTCCTCTCACTGCAGATGCAAATGAGGTACTTTCTGATTTGATGTTATAGTTTTTTTTTTTGAAAGGGTACCTGTGTATTAATTTGTCACGATACCTATACTATTACAACACATTCGATGGAATGCTAAATTATGTAGTTTTAATACTTCCTGTCTACTCACTTTTATCAGTGTACATGATTGGAAATTAGAAATAGTAGTTGTAATCAGTGTACATGATTTGATGTTATAGTTGTAATATGTTATGTGGTGCTATTTCTTGATTTTCTTTAGATATTTAACATCATTTTATTTTGGTTTGGTAAACCTTTTATATGACTACATGTGCACAAGTAATATTATGTAGTTATAGTGCAAGTCAGAATGTAAAATTAAAAAGACTCGGATATTTTCAGTGTTGGGATTGATCAGCAGGTGTAACTGAGTGATAACAATTCATTCAAAATGGAAGTGTTAAACTTGTAGAAGTTGTAGAAGTTACTAAAAATGTCATCTAATTGGGAACTTGTATTCTTAACCAGGTTTGATTTATTTATTTATTTTTTGGTTTTTGTATTGGTGTCTTGGAAATTCATTACTATAAGCTATAAAACTGAATAGTTTTATTTGATATTGCAATTACTTAGTGGAGTACCAAGTTTGGATTTCTTAGGATTGTTTGGAATAACAAAGAAAGAAAGTCTGCTACAAAAAATAAGTTCAGGAGTCGAGCGAATAAAATCTTGTCTCTTTGTTTTAATTCAATTTTTTTTTTAATATTGATTTATCGGCTTGAAACATCCATATGTTGGTAAGATTCATATTGTGGGCTGTAGCTTCAAATTAAATATAACTGTACTTCATGACACTTCATTGACTTCACATAATAGACGTTCAAAGAATATGAAAAATTCTCATTTGAAGAAGGAAGTGTGTTTAATTGTTTTTCACGGGCTTTCGTCCTTTAGTTGCTTTTGTTCTATTACTTGTTCCATCTCTTAACTTCTATATATGATCTATTTTTGGTCAGTAATCTTGTGTAAAGTAGAAAATTCTAAAATATGGGATTTGCGAACTATTATTTACTTATTTGCTTGCCCATTTTTCGGGTAGTAATGGAATTATTTTCCCTTGGTTTGTGTTGGCTTTTTAGTCTATTTGGATCTTTACCACAAAGGATATAGTTGGTAGATTTGTAATGCATAATCAGCATTAATGAGACAAAATCATCTCTAGGGTTCCATGTTTGTTTTCCAAGTTCCTTTGTAACTGAATCTTCAACTCTTTGAAATGATGTACTGCTGACTCATTTTGTTGTAACTTTGGAATGAAGGTTGCTCATCTTGATCAAGCAAGGGAAATCCAGCTTGCCCCTAACCCTAATTTTGATGGGAGTGATCCATTCAGTGGTCTAGAGGATCTGAATGTCTTGTCTGGCGTCAATGGGGGTGGACATTACTTTTCTGATATGGAATTTTTGGAAGTTGATGACTTGAATGCTCCATTGAACTTCTCTACAGACTCTTTTGGATTTAGAGAAGTGCAAACAAATGGCTTCCTTAGACCTTGCATCTCCAACGGGTCTCAACATACCTTGCCTCAATGTGCAGTGTCTAATTCTAATGATGTTTCGAGGCAGGTCCAACATCAGGGTAATTTCCCTTGGTGGGATACACGTCTGATCAACTCGATCCAGCTTCCCAGTCTCCCTGACTCTTCTCACAATCAAGGCAACCCTGCTACTGTTGCACCACTGGTGAGGCTTAAGGATTCCAGATGTTCCTGTATCTTCAATATGCTTCGTTTTTCCTTATTTATGTTGATTCCATTCTCTTTGGCTGAATTTTGTTATATTCTGAATTACGACAGGGCAACATCTATAACCCTACCTGGACCACACATGGTGTAAATTTGAGTTCCTTCATACCAGAGGAATCCCAGAGTTGCAGGGAGGCAGGAAAGAGGTAGATCTCATTACAGTCTGATGACACTTCTGGTCGTTGGACAAAGCCTTCAAGTTCTACTTAGTTCTAATTTAATTCTTTCGTAGAGATCCCTGTTCAGGACACATTGAGATCTCTGGATAAAGTTTGCTCGTCGCACTTTATGAACTCTAGTTCTGTTTCATAATGCATGAGTTGTAAAGGTGCCATGTGTACCTTTTTTATCCCCCCTTTTTTCCCAAAAAGAAGAGGTGGGAAGAACTTCTGTTTCTTCGTTCCTCTTGTATTTTCAGTTGTTTTTAGGTGATATTATCATCTTTCAATGTCCCTTGAGGCATCTGATGAGGTTGCAAAAACCTCTAATTTAGGATCGGTGGGTGCTGCAGGTACATGCTGCAGTCTCTGATCATTTGTGGCGTGTTTGCCAGTAATGTACTCATTTTTTGTTTGTTATATTGGTCCCAGGAGTGCAGCAGTGAAAAATTTCCCAAGACTCCAACTGTTGTTGGAGTCCATTCCTGCTGATTTTGATGGCTCCTCCATACTTGCCAAGGCCGAGGTGACTTATAGGTTGAGTAGATGCACTAAAGACGCTTTGTCAGTTATGTTGGAGCTTTTGTGTAGCGCTCTTTATTGGGATTTGTGCGGGATGAGATATTCAGAAGACATTGCCCGATTGCATTCAGGGTTCTTTGTTTCTGTTTCGGTGAATTGGCCTGTTACGGAACTTTATCATGGTGTTTGGCGTTGGTTTAACGTCTCTAAAACTGTGCATTGGTTTGAAATTGCTCTTGTGGATCATGATTATGATGTTATGGATTGCTCTACATGCTTCATTACTATAATGCATTTTTCTGAGTTTTCTGATGATCTGGGTGTATTTCTGGGTGTCTTCGATAAATCAAATTTGATGTCATTTAGTCATTGGTTATCCCTTGGATCTTAGCCGTTTTGCTTCCTAAAATCTTTGATTTCTGAAAGATTAGCCTGCATCAATTTTTTAATTTTCTTTGTATTGTAGCTATCACGAAATTGTTTCCGCAAAAATCTGGAGTGTAAAAAATTATTGAAAAGGTCACAAACTCTTTCGACTACTAAATTTTTTCACTCATTTTCACTTGCAAAATTTCGGCATCCAATCGGGTTTTGTAAATTGTTTGAAAAAGAAGAAACAGTCATTTTTTACTCCCTCCGTCCCATAATTATTGTTCACTTTGCTCAAAAAATTTTGTCTCAAAATTATTGTCCAATTTGACTTTTTATGAATCAAGTTACACATTTGTCCTTAATAAAAAAGATTATCTATAAAATCTTAGTGGTTAAACAATTATTTATGTAGGGATATATCCGGTTGTTTAAAGTAAAATGTAGTTAAGTTTAACTAAAAATAAAATACTCCCTCCGTCCCATAATTATTGTCTACTTTGTCCAAAAAATTTTGTCCTAAAATTATTGTCCAATTTGACTTTTTATGAATCAAGTTACACATTTGTCCTTCGTAAAAAACATTATCCAATTAAAATCTTAGTGATTAAACAATTACTTATGTAGGGATATATCCGGTTGTTTAAGGTAAAATATATTTAAGTTTGACCAAAAATAAAATCTTTCATTTTAGTAAAACTGGACAATAATTATGGGACGGAAGGAGTATTAATTATGTTTGTGTAGCACGATTATCTCATTGATGAAGAACATTTGGCTGTATTTACTAACACTCTCTTTGTTTTAAAATTGTTATTTATTTAGGTTTTCACATATAATATAATTTATACTAAAACTAAAATTTAAAATTTCTTTTATACTCCTTCCGTTCCATAATTATTGTTCAATTTTACTAAAATGAAATATTTTATTTTTGGTCAAACTTAATTATATTTTACCTTAAACAAACCGGATATACCCCTACATAAGTAATTATTTAACTATTAAGATCTTATGGATAATGTTTTTTACTAAGGACAAATGTGTAACTTGATCCATAAAAGTCAAATTGGACAATAATTTTAGGACAATTTTTTGACAAAATAGACAATAATTATGAGACGGAGGAGTACTTAAAGTGAACATCCAGATAAACAATCATGTTTCTGGACCTTTAATTAAAGGTAATGCGACATTTTTGTCAAACAAAGCCAGAAGGAAGAAAAAGAACAGGATATCTTCCCCTGTAAAAGCCAAAAATTCTTCTACGGGAACCACTATTTTTTCCGCCTAGTATTTCCAGCGAAACTTGGGTAATTTGCTTGGAATTAAGGTGATTAATATTTAAAATACGTAATTTGTTAGATACCGACTTAAGAGGGATTATTACAGCCTCATTGACAGAACCTAGATTGAGAGATTATGTGAAGAGCCGGTCGGACTAATTTCAATATATGCTAAGCTTGCTTTCTACGACCACTATCAAAGAGAAGCTAGTTTCAGCTACTAAGACAGACGAGGAACGAAAGTGATATCAATTCTTCTTTCTATTGATTGCCAATTAAGGTACAAACTTGCTCTGAGAAACTGTGCATTATTTAGTTCCTACGAAAGAAGCAGCAGCAGGTACATCATCTTGTCAAAGTTCAAGAGCCTCATTTGAACCTCCCGAACTCCGAAAATTTCAATTTTTTTAAAAGGCAAACGTGAGAATAAAAAAGAAAAACTATGTACACAAGATATACAGCAATGGCTCATACAGGTTCTCCGGAGAGTCATGACCAGAAGAAGAACCAACTAAAACGGCGCGGACACGATATCCCTGATCCGGCTCTCTGAATTCTCAAAACCTTCGAAATCATATACCATGTTTTTGTTCTCCTCCTCCTCCTCGCTATCCCTCGCCGAGTTGATGACTGGCTTTAGACCCTGCAGCCGCATAAAATCATCAAAACCTTGCATCATGTTAACAGAGCAGCAGATTTATCAACGGATCTCATAACAACAAAAAATTGAAGACACATATCAGAAAAGGTCTCATGTTGATTTTACCCGTATATTTAGCTTACACCTTGTGAACCTATATATGCTTCTTAAAACAAGGGCCCATCATCACTGTCAATGACAACATTCAACAATAACCTACTCCATCCCTAAACATTAAAATAAAAATAAAAATCTCAAAATTATACTCTGATTAAAGACCCAATTTCTATGTACACCAATAACAACACACGGGAATAACGATTTCATCCCCTCTGACGAAAAAGAGAAGCAAATTATGCATGAAACAAGACTTTTAATTCAGTTTCACATAAGCATACTGGTGGTTATGGATCAAGATAATTACCGCTGTAAAAATCCGAAGAGCTTCTTCCATGCTTCTTGTGCTCACCACATAAAGCGCCGCCTCCTGCACACCCAGCCACAAATTCAACCATATAGAAGTTTATCGTTAAAACCCACCCACCCGACAATTGAAACCAAAACAAACTTTCTTCCAGACTCACCGTCCGTCCTATAAAAATAGTCTAATTTTTGGAACTTAGGAATTCAACCACATATCTGAATGTTACAAAACAGATAGTATTACTCCTTCCGTCCCGAAAAGAGAGAATACATTTATTCCTCAATCTTTTCATCTTGTTTTATAAACCAACTGAAGCAAGAAGAAGAAGAAGAAGAAGAAGAACTTACTCTTGCAATTTGGATTTGGCTGAGGTTAAGCGTGCGAGGTTCATTTTCGATGGATGATTTCCTCTCCAAATTAGGCATCACCGATCCCGACATCATTCTTTCTTCTTCAAAAAGTGAATGAAATCACAAATTCACAAAAACCAAACAAAAAAACCCAAATTAAATTCGTTGTTTTCGATTAATAATGCATGGACAGAGAAGTTGGTGAAAATGGCAGGCTAGAAACATGTAAGACATATGTATACTTATATGTATTTTTAGTACGAGGAGATAAAATGATGGGATGAGACTTGGTGAGGGAAGATACGCAACTAAAACGTGGCGAAATAAGTCCTCACATGCAGCTTTTACGTGGAACTCTTGTCATGGTTTTACTGTCTCAACGTGGCTTCTCTTCCTTGATTGTGTTTGGTTTCGGGGAATATTTTATGTTTGACCAAATTTCAGGATTTTGGTCCATCTTTGACGTGGGATTTTTCTTTAGATAAGGGGACAATTAGTAAATATAGTTAAACCTCTCTAAATTAATTCTATATAAATTTATAATATCTACTAAATCATAAATTTTTTTGTCTGTCTCAATTCAGAACCAGTACAAAAAATGAAAAAACTCGATTCATTTATAAATAATAAATTTTCAAGAATCCTCTATATAAATATTGGTCTCCACATTTTCATAAAGTAATAATTATCTAAAAAAAATCTAATAATTTTTAGTAAAATAAGAATCTATATCGGTCTTTAGTTTTTCTTAAAATTTATCTATGGAGATATCATTTTTTTAAATCTTTTTTCATTGCATTCAAAAGTTCTTGTATCGCTTTGTAATACTGCAAAAAAAAGTTACGAAAAGTTGTTGTCTTTAGAGCTTCCTTTCTGGATATTAGTTCTAAAAGGACCAAATGATCCTCCGCTTCATCTTGAGTTACATTGCCTTTTAAGTGCCACTAGCTATAATATTCTTAAAATTTTTTATCTCTATAAATTCATTACTTTCTCCTGGGTAATGGAACAAGCAATGAACATTCATTTTGTCATGATAACCGAGATTATTGATCATATTGCAAGTTCATGAATTTCCTTTTCAGAAATAGTTTCATTAAAAAATATTGTTAGTCGCTCATCTATTGAACGAATTTTACAGTTTCAAAAGCAATTTGTTATTATGATTGAAAAACTCTTTAAATTAATAATTATTAATTTATCGATAAATTAATAAATTTGGGGCCTAAAACTATTAATTTAGAGAGGTTTTACTGTATATGATAAAATCGTCTTATTATTATTATTATTATTATTATTAGTAGTAGTAGTAGTAGTAGATATGAAGATTGTACAGCTTGATACTATATGAGAGAATAATTCATAATTTTAGAAAAGTACATAAAGATATTAATACAGTATCTAGAAGGGGCAAGTTATTTTACTGGTATAATTCATCTCGATCATGATACTGGTTGAGAGAAACAAATTAATTTTTTTTTTTTGGAAAATCATGTGGGTATAGTAATCATATTTTTTAACCCCTCAAATAAAGTTAATCAGCGGTAAATTAACTGAAACCCAGATTATTTGAGTTTCTACATGATATATATGTCATTATTCCTGATGGTTCTTAATTTTCCCGCAATTATTGGGAGGAGCCAGCCAACCCAATTAAGCTGACAGGGATACGTGGATATATTGGATGGACACATCAAGATGTCTTGTGTAATACACGTGCATGTATTAGACTGGTGATGGTCGGTTGTTGTCGTCGAATATTTTGCGCAGACTATTTTTTTGTTGGTGTCAAACTAGTATGTTGAATTATTGATGATATATACTTCATCAACTTCAAAGTTCAAAACTTGGTCGCCGTATGGAATTTGTTTTCGTTTTTGTTTTTGTTGGTCGCCGATTAAGCACGACGACCTTGTTGGCCGGATTTCGGTCAATTTGGCCGGAAGTTGGACGGAATTCAACCGCCAGTGGTCCAGCAATGCGCTAACAGGTAGTTGTCCGATGGTAAAATTATTGTATAAAATGAATTGTTAAGATAAAATTTAAAATATAAGTTAAATTTTTGTATAGATAGTGTCAATTTTTACCTTGTACTTATGTTTAAGTTGGAAAAAAAAAACCCAAAAAAAAAAAAAAACTAAAATTGCCTTCGAGACGCTGGTCATGCAGGCCCTAAAGTTCTTACGGTTCCGTTTTCATTTTATTGATTTTTCTTTCTTGTTTTTTTTTTAACATATCATTTACCGTGTTTAATATATTAGTTATAATATTTGTTTCAGAAAAATAAAAATTTCAATGTGAATTGCTTTTGAAGTAAAATTTATCATTAAAAGAAATATGATGATTCGATTATTTTTGTTGAACTATTCGAATTAAACAATTTAAGGCGGAGAATATTTCTAAGTTGCTAATGATAATCTAATTTATCCGACCTATATGTTTGTAGAAATTTGATATAACACCATTGGCATGTGTGAAGTTTAAACAAATTGCTTTTACTTCAAAGGACATGATAAGTCCGTTAGTAGTACTAGTATAGACTACTAGTATACGATGTGATCATATCCCTTATCCAATCTGATTTTTGACTGTTTAATGGGATGATTGGTGCTCCTTTGCATTTTTAATCTCCCAAGGTGTTATTATGTTTACGTTTTGAGTTGACGTACGTTTTGATATCATAGTATGATTCTAGTTTTTAATTCAATAACTCAATTAACTATTTTTCTGAGTTGCAAACAATTATTTTCTTTTCTTTTTTTAATGAAAAAAATATGCTTGAATAAAAAAAAAATTCTCCCTTCTTACCATAATTATTGTCTAGTTTGGATTTTCATTTCTAGTACAAATTATACTAAAATTGAAATATTAAAATAGATAATAATTATAGGACAGATGGAGTATCTGAATGTCCATAGTTGACATCAACGAAAGTGGTGGCTTTTGGGGAGGTTAACTTTAAAAAGAAATACTTCTTCCTCCGTCCATAATAATTACCTATAGTTTGGGTTTTTAAATCTAATACAAGTTATTTAAAATGCAAATTTAAATAGGTTAATAACTTTTGAAACATAAAGGATACTAAAACATACTCTCTCCGTCTCATAATTATTGTCCACTTTAGGTTTTTATTTCTAGTTCAAATTATACTAAAAGTGAAATCTCAAATTGGATAATAATTTTAGGACGGGGGAGTATGTTCTTGGACGGAGGACCTATAAAAGTGTTTTATAAACGTTGGCCTGACAAATCTTTGGATATTTTTGGAAAACACAGACGTAGAATAATATTCAATTAGTTCCTAATCTAAAAGTTTAATGTTATAGGAGGGAAATTAGTTATTCATTCAATATTTTTTAAAGATAGGAGAAAAATTATTAGTAACAACTTCCATACCCCAAAGTATTATATTCCGGCTATCTTTATCCGTAAGTAATAATCTTATCGTTGTAAAAAGAAAAAAAAAGTTTAGTGAACGGAATTTTAACTTACGGACATATAGATTAAATTTAGATAATTCAAATGGCAATTCAGAAAGGAACGAAGAATGAGATGTACATACAGATATTCAACACTTGTAAAAATTTGAGTAAATTACATGTCATCGAACTATTGGTTAATTTAATTACATTAATTAAATTTATTTATAAAACAAGACTTTTTACTCTTACTAACTGCAGACTACTAAACGCCCTAAAAATTTCCCTTCAACGCCCTAAATAAATACCAAATGACCATTTTGCCCTTTACATGAATTTATAAATAAAGAGTTTCAATTTCATTCTTTCAATTCCTAAATCAATCTTTCATTTCAAATTCTCTCAATCCAAACACCTAAAAATCTTAAATTTAATAGCGGATCGAATTAAACGGCTACGAAAAGAGCTACGCAAACTAAAAGTACGTAAATTTGAATTTGAATTGTGTTAAAGTATATTTTGAAAAAAAAGAAAAAAAAAAAAAAAACTCCACTGCCCCAGCCGGCGAGGGAGAACCGCGCCGGGGCAAACAGAGCTGGCGCACAGATCTTCGCCACTCCTTACAAGAGCTGGCGCAGATCTGTGCGCCAGCTCTGTTTGCCCCAGCGAGGTTCTCCCTCGCCGGCCGGGGCAGCGGTGGCGCCGGTTTCTTCACCACCGGAAGACGGGGTGGCGAAGAAAATTCTCGCCAGGCCGGTTGAGCCTGGAGAGAAAAACCGGCGCTGGCCGGTTTTTTTTTTTTAATTAATTTATATTTATATTTATATTTAATTATTTAATTATTTAATTGTTATTTAATTGTTACTATTAGTAAATGTTTATCTTATGAAATTTAGTTTAATTATTTGTTATTAGTATATTTTAATTAGTTATTTTTATTAGTTTAATTTATTTAGGAATTCAATTGTAGTTTTAATTTAGTATAGGTTTAATCTTCAGTAAATAGAATAGTTATAATACTTTTGTAGTTTTAGGAAACGGTTTGTAAATTACGTTGGATTATTATGAAAGTTATTATAATTAATATAATTATATAAAATATATTTATTGGATTAGTCGGTTTAATTGTAATTAGGCTAAAAAATTAAATATTTAGTATAGGAAAATTAAATAAATAAGTTATAATTAAAAAAATACAGGAAGTTAGTAGATAATTAGGGTTAATAAGAAATATTTATGTAGTTGTTGTTAAAATTAAATAATAAATGGTAAATTTATTATTTTTTTGGTTAAAAAAAGAAAAAATAAATATGTAGATATTATTAATTGGACTTAGTAGATTTAATAAATTGAACACTTTAGATGTAGAGTAGATAATATTATAATTACATATTTGAATAATATAAAAGCGTATTAAACTAATTAATCTAAGTTACGTGTAAAATTTGAAACTGTTGTAGGATGGGATATCGCCTCTTGGGGATCTGGACATCGCATGCGCTACGCGCAATCTGTATGCCGAACATCGAGCGAAAAAGAAAAAAGTTAAAGAAAGTGAAAATGTACATCCTACGTTTGGCCCGGTTGGTGAGTCACCAACGTAGACGGTGATGATGATGATTTTGAGGAGAGGATTCAGCAGAGGATAGTTTTGAGAGTGGGGGGGACGATGTGGCTGAGGAGGATGACACATCCTCGTTTTCCTCGCATGAGAGGAGGGATATACGGATTGGAGATACCTCAGTACTGAACCCCATTGGTCGTACTGTTGATCAGACTCTAGTTCATCCTACCCGGGGGGGGGGAAGACCCTTGTTGGATTATCGGCCCTGAATTCAGCTTACACTCCTGGTGGTTCCAGTGTTTGTCCCGGTCTACAGAGTACTCTTTATAGAGGTCAGAGTACTACTCTTCAGCATGCATCGTCATCAGGTACGTATTTCTAATAAGTTAAGCATTCATTACTGTTTGGTCAATTTCTTAATTGCATTCGATAAAGTATTTATACACTATTCGTTATTCGGGTTTCAGGTACTAGCAGACGGTCTAAGGTTTCTACCGAAGAAATTGATGATTGGGTTGTGACAGACGACGTACCTGGCGGGCCATGTGATGGGTCAGTGATTCCTAGTTTTCTTGGACACACTGCTTATCAATTGTGGAATGGAGAACCACGAGATTACCTTACCATTAAGCCAGCGAAGAAGAGTTTGTCTAGATTGCATGGATGGTATGCGAGGTTGCCGGAGAACGCACAGTTGCAGATTCAGCAGACCGGTTTGTATCATCTCATTGATACCATGTATGATGACATTGACCTTGCGCTTGTTTCTGTCTTCATAGAGAGGTGGCAGCCCGACACAAACTCTTTCCACTTGCCGTTTGGGGAGATGACCATTATGATGCATGATGTGGCACACATTTTGGCGATTCCCCTTGATGGTGACTTGTTGATCCAACCTGCGGAAGGTGAGATTTTGAAGATGCAAGTCGCGGGATTGCTTGGGATGTTAAAGCGTGCATGGAGCCACGGAGGTGTGAGCGACATATTGATTGAGGAGTGTTGTCGTAGGGTCCTCCCCGCTGTTTAGGTGCAAGATTGGGTGTGGATCTTGTTAGCCTCGACACTCTTCCTTGACAGGAGTGGTGGCAGGATCAGTGCTTCGCTTATGACTGAGCTGCACAGAGGTATTGGCAATATTGGAGAGTACTCCTGGGGATCCGGTACACTAGCATTCCTCTACCGTCAGCTTGGTATTGCTAGTCGAGCGGGGTGTACCACGATGGCTGGTTGTATGACCCTTCTCCAGGCATGGATATATGAGTATTTTTCATGCTTCCAGCCCTCCAAGAGGCGAGGACGTCGAGGTGTTGTTGGTTGGCCCAGAGCCCGAGACTGGACCCCTGTTAGCTATAAGGGGCCGAGGCCTATTCATAGTCGTCTCCAGCAGATTCGTACGCAGCTCGACGCGATGACTGAGCAAGAGGTACACTTTATATTTCATTTCCGTGTATTGCGTAAGGGGTATTTATTTTTTTACACTATAATAAATGTTGCTAACGTTTGTAGGTCGAATGGGAGCCATTTGGTCGTGATCAGGCTGCAGCACATCCGAGGACCATATTCAGTGGGTGGATTATGTACCACGACTTCCAGGAGCCATACATGCCGGAGAGAGTGCTACGCCAGCTCGGTTATGTGCAGTACATACCTCGTGCGCCGCTCACACCGGTTACTCAGTTTCGCGGGAAAAATGCGCACAAGTATTTTGTTGAGCGTCCTATTGCCGAGACATGTAACTGTTGGGTTAGATTTCCGGAGTCGGAGTGCATCAGCCTCAGTCATTGTGTGCCGGTATCGTCTCTCGAGGTAGGACAGCACTGTAGATTACCTCGACCGGTACAGAGCCATTCACATCCATTTTTACTGCCGGAGTCCGTATGCCTACATCACGCATCCCAGGGAAGAACTGCACCACATACGTAAGTTCAACTCTAACAAAAATACCCATTGTTTAATAATACACGTACTATCATTAAGGGATTAATTTGGTTTTATTTAACATTTGTAGTGGATGCGTGAGATGGAGAAGTTGACTCGAGTTTGCATCGATGATTTGAAGAAGCTCGATGTGGGTCTAGGTGAGAAGTGGGATACTCGCCTGGATGATGTCATCTTCCGGTACAGTCAGGCCCCATGACATTCTACTTATGATGATTCTGTACAATTATGCAATGATTCTGTACTTATGAACAATATGCACTTATGTTTGTTTGCAATTTCAATTTTAATTTACGTCACCATCTGTGCTCCAATTTCCAAAAATATATATATATATACACACAAATGATCACCCCAGATCTTCAAATTCTTGGTGGGTCTTATCCGAGGTACCAAAGTTCGCCATAGCTGTAGTCTGGACTCAAAAGGTTCATCCCAACCAATAACACTACTTTCACGATCATGCCTCCAACTGAGGTGAATGGGGGGAATCGGGAAATCACCCTGCAGATTGAGTCGAATGAAGTGTTGGTAAGGATGAAGGTGGCAAATAACTATCTGGAACTCAGGTCTTGTTGCCCCGCCTCGTGCGCTCAGTGGTAGCACAGTCCAACATGTGCCGTTTAGATTTCCAGCACCGCAGGTACTGAAGTAGTACACAACTGCATTGAAATATGTAGCAAGGGGATAAAATTCATCTGTCGACATCCAGTGACCTAATGCGGTGCCTGTCCACCGTATACGCTCTAGGCTCTCAGCCCATCTGTCCCACCTACATAAAGACACGGGTATGAAAGTTTTTTAACCTAATAACAGTAAGACAATTGCTCACCAACATTAAACTGGTTGCATACCCGTAAATGTTCCCATATAGGCCAGGGTTATTTATAACCTCATCATAACATAGCTGTCTGCACAAAATGTGATTATTCTGCCCGCCCAACATACAACTCGCAAAGACACGGAAACCAGAATTGCCGTCAGGTTCGACATCAAGATATGACTGAACATGATTGTGGAGTACCTGCGGAATCTTATTCTTGTGGCTAAACTGGAAAAAATCTGTCTTTATAACATCTTTAACCACGTAAAATAATATCATTATTTCTAAATTATATATTAGTAATTAAGAAAAATATAAATTATAAACTTACCTCCGACATGTGGTTCGGAACCCGACCTGTTGCCTCTATTGGAACTGCTGTTGTTCGTCTCACCTTGCCCAGTCCATGGACCTGTTGTAGCATGGGTAAGTAACAAAGTAAAATAATTTATCACACATTTAAAAAGAGAAAGTAATATCGGACCTCTGTTCTGATCTTCAGCTCCCGACGTATGCCCTCTACTGGAACTGTGGGTGTTCGTCCCTGATTTACTGGAACCGCTGGTATTCGTGCCACCCTGATTGCCGTCCCTGTATGTCCACACATTCGGTTTGTCTTGCATTTTTTTAGAGATGCCCCTCTTCTTCGGTCTGCCCTTGCCTCTCTTTCCAACCCGCGGTTCATTTAATCCTGCTTGGCCCGGGTGGAGTTTGTTGTACATCAATCTGGTGATCTCGCGCTGTATTGGCTCATCAGCAGCGTTCAATTCTTCCACTAACTGGCTGAACTACAATCTGTGAGGGGGAACATCATCCGAACCATCCTTCTCTGTAACCTCACCGATGTCAAGTGTGCTCCAAAATTGGTGTAAGTATTTTGGAGTTAAAATATCGCTGGCCTCCATTACATGCACAAGGGAGGGAATGAGTTTGTTTCAGGTAATGATTGCATTCGTAATATCGCTGGAGTTAAAATATCGCTGGAGTTAAAATACGCTTAAGTATACATGCACAAGGGAGGGAATGAGTTTGTTTCAGGTAATGATTGCATTCCCAATATACATCATCTCCGAGTTGTTGCATCCTTTCTAATTCATTTTTCAATAGATCCAAGCAGTAGTGTGAAACATTGCATCTTAATTGGTAGAAAGGGTACTTGTTGTGTTGCCTCCCTATTTTCTGCCTTGATTCTTGCAATTTCTCCCTGTACAGGAATTGAAAAAAATTAATTAAACAACCTAAACACACAAATTAACTAAAAAGGGATCAACAGGCATGTACCTTATTTGTGTAAGCTGTGTCTCCAGTAACATGTGAACCCTGTGCCACACCATTTCAAAAGAAGCATTTGGAATGACGAGCCATTCCTTTAACAACTTGTGTGCGCTCTCCACTCTACAGGTAGTGGTGTTGCCAAAATGCAAATAAGTGTTGGTCCATGCACGGACAAACTTGTGCGCCACCACTAACCATGTGTTCCTAATATACTGTAGAACGGCCTGAAATTGGATCCAATTATGCTCTAGAAACTGCACTCTTTCTTCGTATACGTCCCTGGTTTCAGCTTCGATCACTGCTTTGAAGGCATTATACGCGAAACTTTTTGCTGTATGAGCATTTCCATTCAAAATTCTTTTCACATTTCTTTCAACATCCCTGTAAACATGCCACGTACACAATAAGTGATGTGAAGATGGAAATACATCATCAAGAGGCCTCATCAGTCCAGGCTCCCGATCAGTCACGATGACACTCGGATG
Source organism: Oldenlandia corymbosa var. corymbosa (assembly GCA_949775105.1). Classification (NCBI taxonomy): domain Eukaryota; kingdom Viridiplantae; phylum Streptophyta; class Magnoliopsida; order Gentianales; family Rubiaceae; genus Oldenlandia; species Oldenlandia corymbosa. Next base: position 9,631,641 of record OX459123.1, read on the forward strand.
CATATCTTCACCATACAAGTTACGGAGCTGCCACAGCGCCCAATGGTAGCTGTCCCCTGTCTCATCACTCAGAATGGCATATGCTATGAGGAATGTCTGATTGCAATGGGTCATTCCAACAAACTCCACAAGAGGCAGTTTATATTTGTTTGTGTTGTATGTGGAATCTACACAAACAACCCAAGGATACGTCCGCAATAACAACAAAGAATCCGGATGTGCGAAAAAGACGTGGGATAACCTCTGTGTCTCTTCATCGCACTCCGTGAAGATGATGTATTTGTGCTGTTCTGCGACCTCTAACACCTTTCCCACTACGTCCATGGCAGCCATGTCATCTAGAATTGGAAACCCCGCCTTACGCAAAAAATTTCTGTAGTTGTAGACTTGTTTAGCGGTTACCTTTTCATCGGGAAATTGTGTCCATATCGCCCGTAAAATGTGGACTGCCTTAGTCCCAGCTTTGGAGTACTCTTTAATAAGCTCTTTTACTTCAGTACTCAATGGCCTCCTGACTCGAGGTGGATCTTTCAATGAATGGTTGTGCATTCCCCACGGACCTGGATATACACAGATTGCCCACCTATCATACATCTTGTAAGTAGTAACACGAAACTGGCATCCGGTCATCTGTGTCTTTGTATTGGCTCGGGCCCGCACGTTTTCATCCACCTGTTCACCTTGGTACCGCCCCCCTTTATTACAAAGGAGTATAGTACTATTATCCTTATGCGAGGATATACTTAACACCATATTATAGATGTTCGCAATACCCTTCGCATATTCAATAGCTTCCGTGTTCGTTGTGAAAGTCTCGTCTGTAGCAAAAGCCACACTATAATCGATTCCACCCCCCTGATCAAAACTATTCTGCACACACACATTAAAAACAAATTATATCATAACTTAAGTTAACTCTAACATTTTTAAACCACAATTAATTTGATATGAGTAAACATGGTCATAGAATCCGATATAATGATCTTTTACTTTAAAAATAATTAATATATACTAATAACTAACTAAAAATATTATTAATAAAAAGTCATTATTTTAACAAATATCCTAATCCCTAACAACTATACGCATTAACATACAACCTAAATACCCATTTAACAAGAAACAAAGTATTTCTTACGAGCATACTACGTAATTAACATATAACAGTATACGTAATTAAAAAACAATCTCTAAATATCTAGCTTAAACCCTAATTTTCTAAACATATATTAAACTACAAAACAAATACTCAAATAAAATAAATACATGAATTAATTAAATTTGTTAAACTAATAATAATAATTTTTAAACTAATAAATATTAAATATATTAAAAAAATTTTTTAAAAAAAAATTGGCTGGCGCTCGTTTGGGCGCCACCAACACGGTGGTTGGCGAGCATTTGCTCGCCAACCATGAGAGAGGTGGCGCCGAATATGGCGCCACCGCCTTCGCCATTGGCGAAGGCTTGCCTCGCCTCCCCTGTAAGGGGAGGCGAGCTTATTACACGCCATCCCCTTAAGGGATGGCGTGTTTCTCCAGTGCCAGCCATTAACGGCTGGCGCGTTTCTCCCTTGCCACCCCCCCTTTTTCCGGAAAAAAAAAAACTAACCTCCATTTTCAGGGGCGTATTGGTCTTTCGCGGGCGCTCAAATAAAAAAATAAGGGCGTTCAACAGTTCGACTCTTTACTAAACAAAAATCCATCTAAGGTGATTTTACTACTTTTGGCCTTTAAATCATAACGGAAAGCTATTTTCATATGCAAAACATGCGAGTTGGCTCTAGGGGTAATATTGTTATTTTTTTTTGTTTATTTATTTATTTATTTATTTTTTATTTTTTTTATTTTTGTTTACAATTCCTCTCATACTTCATCACTTATAATTGCTGCTACTAATATAATTGATAAATTTCAAGAATTAATTTACCTTTTGTATTTCAACTTATAAATTATTAAAAAAATAAAGAAAATGAAGAAAAAAATTTCAATTTGAATTAAACATGAAAATTACTAGTTTACTATTTTTTTAAAAAAAAAAGGAAAAGAAAAACTAATCCTAAAAAATCAGTTAAGACAAGTCCTTTCTTCTTGACTACTTATAATACATGAATTGGTTACAAAATACAAATGTTACCTTAAAATAATTATTATTGTTAATTATTTTGTTCACCATAATCGTTATTATTAATTTCCAATGGCTTACCAATATAAGCTATTATTGAATTTCATGAATAAATATTTGCACTCTTTAATAGTGTAGTTTTTATGTTTTTTTTTTTATAGCTTAGAAGTTTAAGTATAAAAGGTAAATTAATTCTTGAAATTTAGTAATTATATTAATATCAATATACTTAATTTAGGAAATATAAAAAAATTATAATTTTTTTAAAAAATATAAAATGACAAAATTACCCATAGAAGCAGCTCAAATGTTTTTCATGTGAAAAATAGTTTTCAATCATGATAACGACCAAAAGTAACATAATAACCTCGTATGTATTTTTTGCTTAGTAAATGATCCTGCTTTGTAAATAAATTCGATTGATAACATGTGATTAAATTAACCAAATGTTCAATAACCTGTTTTGTGATTCACTTTTTTTTCCCCTTTGTGTACAAAGTGATTTTTAAATGAATCTAGCAATAACATAATTGAATTTGTTTCCCGCAAGAAATGAATAATGAACACTGTATACGGTATGACTATTGATTATCAATACCCCGCTTAAAAAAAAAAAAAGAACCAAAAGCCTTTTCAATGGATAAACTTCACCAATTTGTTCGCTGCTACATACGAACAGAGTTAAAACTAGGTAATCTGATCATTGTTCTATCTTATTGAGGAAATTAACTAAGTGATTGCTTGCATTTTCTTTTTATTTGAGTTTTCAACACAATAATATTCAATTTGCTGAATTGTTGCTCCTTCTACGATAAACTTTGAATGGCATTTACCAGCCTAAGAATAATGGCTCATAAGAATGGCCTCCTTAGCAATTGGTAATGAAGACCAACAACGTTAATTGCTCCTATAAGAAAGCTCAATGACCCAAAATCCCACAAGAGAATGGAGGACCAGAGTGATAGCAATCTCGTAAATAAAGTAAATTTCGTTAATGCAACCATCAAACAAGAAAGTATGAAGATAAGTTGTTTATCCCGTGAAACTCAAAAGAGTACGGAAAATTCACAGTAAGACGATTGTTTATCTAAGGAATTCTATCTTTTAAATCAAACCAAACGAAGAACACATAATCTATGAAAGATTCGAATTAAACAACAACCCACACTAAGAATAGTAAGGACACCATTCAATATACTCGATCAGTCATCATTCAAGAGACTCAAGAAAGGTAGGAGCAAACAATGCTCAATTATGAAGGAATACTATTGATTAGTAATCTCCATAACCAATAAAGATATGCAACACATACACTATCTCAAAATGCTTATGCCAAAGCACAACTCATCCAACAAAAGTACGAGAAACCCCACAAAGGAACTCATGAACACACACATCATGAATTCAAAAACCATAGCCAAAAGAAAGGCTCAACTCTCGAACTACTAGAAGTAGTATGAAAATAAGAATTTTAATTTTAAAACAATTCTATCAAGAAACAAACTTGAAAAAGAACGGTTTCTGCAAGATCAAAAGATCCAAGACAAGATGAAAACCCTCTTGGTTAAATCATACTTGACACGAAAAATGGACACACCATTTAACAAAAATTCCTCACATGAAAAACTCTCATTAGAGAAGACTCAAAATGACCACACATGGGTGCTTTAATTTTTGGCCATCCCCCCTATTTATAGGCTAACAATTTCGGCCAAAGTACCCAAAAGAAGACCAATTAGGACTCTCTAATCTTATCTCATGTAGGAGTAGAAGTAGAAGAGTATTTGATCTCTTTGACTCTATCTAAAATCTAGGAAACCTTATCTAAATGACTTATCCTTAAATACGATAATACTTAGAAGGAATCTAAAACTTCTAATCAAAACACTCTAGTTTAATTCAGTCCACATGACTTATTTAACTAGATAAAATTCGAAAATAACTCCTAGACTAGATAATACTCTAATTCTCGAAAATCAGCTCCAAATATTGAAGTAAAATGTCTTGAACGCCCTTCTAAAGGTGGAATATTGGTCTTGCGCCCCTCAAGTTGTAGATAACTCCAATTTACTCCAAAACTTGTAGAATTCTCTTTATTGACTCCAAAAGATTGGAAAAACACTTGAAATAATTGAGATAGTTTGCAACCTATCCAATTGTGTAGCAATGGACTCACTCTTGAATACTTTGATCAAATAGGCCGTCCATTCAAGAACTTAAATGACTCTTCTCTCTAGCTTGATCAATGATCTTCATAGAGCACCTAGAGTCAAACTCCCTTGAAACTCTTGAGCACTTATTTTCCATGAGTGAATCATCTCCTTTTGTTTGAACCCCAAATTTGATGACATTTCTCATCATCTTGATCATAGCTCTCTTGAACCAACTCCCTATCACATAGGTAGTCAAGATCCATCCTTTCTTCCTTGATTGGTCTGCAAAGTAAACTTGGCATTCCAAAACTAGAATGAAAGACTAGCTCAATCCCCTCACTAGGAGAATCATCATGGAAGGCTATATGATTCTCATCACAGAGCTGGGAATCAATAAAACCACAATGGTTAAGTACATAGTGATTGATTGGTTTGCCAACCAAAATCAAGTACTAGGCAGCTTCTCTAGTATTTGATTACACATCTAAGAACTACAAGGCTTGTTTTCAATTCAAAGGAAACTGCCAACATTGGATGCCTCTTGATCTTTTTCTTTCTCTTCTTCATTTGCCTCAGCAGCAGGGGCTGTAGCAGAGGTGGTATAAACCAGTTTAAAAATGATCAATAAATAGCTGTGGAAACCAGGGCAAAGCACAATGTTCATTCCAATACATTAACAATATTCTGCCATACGGATTAACACATGAAAGTAGGAGCATCACAATCAGCGGATCATTCGAGACAGACAACTATATGAAGAGGGAAACCATGTATAACTCAAAACTCCAATATTACTGGCTCGTATAACTACAAAACCACAACTCATGAGCACTAATTGGACCAACCCACATCACACAGGGCCACCAGATACACCAATGAGCTCCTATGGTACTGACTACTGATTACATCGTCTCCTTGGTGTCAGGTTCATTGCACCTTCTACCATTACTATAAGAAGAACACCCCATCGGCATTCCCTAAGCCAATTTTTCTAGTAATCTGTAATGTAGTGGATAAGATGATACTATTTGGTTTAGTTTGTAATTTTAATGAATTAAGTTTCATGATATTATGTTGATTTTTAGAGTATGTTGTTCTCTCATTAGGATCATTCAGGCCATAGAGTTAGGTTGGATTAAAGATCTTAATCAGTAACAGTAACAAATGCATAATCCCAAGTTCCATTGACATTCTAAGAAGTTTGAAAGCGGCAGTAAAACTCCCGCAGTCATGACACCTTTTAAGACCCGTTTAATCAGTATACAAATTTGATGTATCTTCTCTCATCTTTCTCACAGAAGAATGTATGTGAAGCTTAATTGAAAAAAAATCTTTTCAGAAAGGCATTGTTGTAGGCAAAATACATCCATCTTAAAATAATCAAACTAATACATTTTCATATAACGAAGTCATAAAAAGGAACAATAATTACATAAACTTACTCAAATCATCGAACAGTTCGCTACATCAGCAACAACATTGAGGAAATCCCGAAGCAAGAGGAAGTATCATTGAGAACTCCCTCACCTATCTTTCAATCGCCGCTGAGTCAACAAAACAAAAAATTTTAGTAAGCAATAACAGATCCAAATATTTGCTACTGCAGAAAATCCAATAAGCTAATTAGCTTTTTCATGGACAATCGTCAACCATACTATACACTGTTAGTTCAGCAACTTTGTCTATCAAGGAAGAAAAGAAATAAAAACACAAAAGAGAGGAAAGACTAAAGAGCAAGTTACTCTTGGCCCTCGGTTTGCAGTTTGAGGCTGTCTACTTGATGTACCATCTTGATCCTGTATCATGTCCGGACTACTGAGCTTATAAAATGTCTGAAGAGACCTTGTGACAAAAGGCCTCACTATATTTGCTTCCATTGCTGACAAATTTTTTAGCTGCAAATTGGTGGTGGAATCAGGAACATAAAGTAGAGAAGTTCTCTTTTCTGAAAGTAAAAACACCAACCCCATACAACTTGCATAAACCTTATCAGTTTGCAACTTGCAAAAGAATCATTATACCACTAAATGACCTATGCTTACAATTTTAATAGGGAAAATCAGAACATACTATCACATCTTTAACATCAAAATCTACTATAGCTTTTCTCCTATAACAAAACAAGACAAGACATAAGAGGATTAGATTACAAGAAGATGGATAAATCAATTCCCTGACTAGTATAGTTATGTGGTTGATTTTTAAAATAGATAAGTTTGCTAGACAAGGGACACTAAATATATATAAGTGCTTCCAAATGAGCAAACACAAAGTTTACAAATACTATGATGTAACCAAGCCTAAATAATCACTCATTTGGAATGCCAAAAGATATGCGACTGTATCTAATTTCTCATCTCCTTATTTTATCCAATCAATATTTTTCTACCTGTTCTCTATCAATATAACAACAATTTTGTAGCGAGGATGAAAACAATCATACCCTTAAAGCGTACGTACGTTCTTTTGAAATTATCTCCAAGCCAGTCCCAATCTTGTGAAACCGCACATCTTTGATGTCCTCAATGAGCGACCTTACCTAAGAATATGGAAAACTTTAAATAAGCCTGAATAAATGCTCATATAGTAAGGCGTTATTGCTGCATCAATTAAACTAACCAGATACACATCCGGTATATCTCCCACCGCACTGCATAAGAAGAACAAATTATTGTCAATAAGCTGAAACCAAGTCAGGTAATGTTTTTAAACAAAGACAATACCATTTGAACCAACTTACTGATCAAAAAGAAGCCTTGATATTTCCACATAATGGAACGGCAAGGGTTGAAACTTTTCTGTATCTCTCTCAGTTTCCAAAACTTTAGTCAACTTTTCCACAAAGCAGCCACAAAACCATTAGAACAGAGGAAAACAGGACAAACGATTATTGTATTATACCATCACACGAAGCCCTCCCTAACAGCATGGATGTCTTTTCCTGATACCTTAGATTCATTGTAAGCTGGAGGTTCATTGTTTAGAACAAGTGTAAGAGAATGTTCCAAAATGTGACAGTCAAAAGACAAAGTAATTAAACCTATCAAATTAAAAGCATAAACATGAAAATTGATAATATTAAGGTAAAAACATTTGAAATTGAAGAACTGACCTACAGACATCCACTCAGGGGGCTGAATTGTGCATTTCCCTCTCTTCTTCAAAGTCGCAGCCAACCAAATGGGTACCTGGGTGGCTATTTGTGGTCTGAAAGGGCCGAAATCACCCAGTCCTTGGCATTAATCAATGACTAACATTAGAGAAGTTCTCGTTCACAGAACTGCTTAATCAAACAAGATATCATTCGACTTAGACAAATGAGGACTAGAGTGTGAGATCGAACCTCGGGAGCTGAGAATGCCGAAGCATGAGCATCATCAGATTGAGCAGCCATTTCAGACAGTTCGCAATATGAATTTTACGTATTAGCCCCTACTCTCTCTTAAGAATATCTAAAGAGTTGAATTTGTGGATTTTGAGTAATTTGAAGTGAATTTAGACATGAAACCTTAACTGAAAGCGTGGGAAAGGAAAAATGAAAGCCAAGGTGCTGCTACAAAAAATCATGTCTAATATTTATTCATAATTTACTATTCCGATCCTAAGGTAGTCATAATTTATATCCTTCTCACAGAATAATCACTATAATCATTATAATTTGTTGACTAATCCTCAACATATGTTATAATTTCTAACATAAGGAATGCTTAATTGGAATAAGTGCGAATACATCATAATTTATTCATAATTTTGACAGAAATGATTTGTTAAAGAAAATAGACAAATGCCCTCATCATTATTTCTAACAAAGCCCTCATTTCGTTTTCCAAGAATGAGCAGGCCGCCAAGCTGCTTTCCAAGGTATAATTTTATCCAAAGAAATCCAAAAAAAAAAACATTTTAAAAATCAGGAGAAAAACATTCTCCAAAACAACACCTCATAACAGAAGTTCCAAAATTTCATGACAGGTTAGTCATGGTCAAATCCATATTTCAGACAAACTGTTACAATATTTTATGATCCATAAAACTTGAGATAAATTCCATCAAGTGTAGAAGTTATTTACAAAAAGAAATCACAGAAGAGAGTTCAAGAGATGGAATGAAATTGATCCATAAAACTTGAGCAGCCAGGATGTTTTAACTACCATGGCAAAGAAATTGCTAGAGTTAGAAGAAAGAATGCTTGAGATTGAGACCCAATTGCTCAACCCAACTTCTGAAGCTGGTATCAAAGAACTTGGATTACCATAAAAAAATTCCTAAACGTGATGGCAAGGGGGTTGCAACAGAAGTTCTGGAGACGCCAAGCAAGATTGCACAACTGCAGCAATCACATGCTTCTTTCAAGAATGAGATCCATCAGCTCCTAGAGCAAAAGGACGAGAAATCATGGGAAAGGCGAAACCCATATGTCTCTGATCCTGTGGAAGATATTATTAGGAGAACAAAGTTGGAGGTACCCGATTTTGAAGGAAAAATTGATCCTCAAGTTTTTATTGATTGGATGAAGAAGTTTGAACGTTGCTTTAGTTGGTATGAGATGCCTGAAGAGAGGAAGGTAAAGTTTGCCATAATGAAACTTAAGGGACAAGCTCTAATATGGTGGGAAGGAGTTGAGCAGGGCTAGATCCGAATGTTACCTGGAGTATATGAAATTCAAGCTGGAAAAGAAATATGAATTTTCAGAGTTAAGGGGTGAACTTTTTGATGATCTGAGTTGCCTAAGGCAAGGAGGCATGGCAATGATCGATTATATGAATCGATTTGAAGAGTTGAAAGTTCGATCCAGAGCTGTTGAGAGCCAAGAGGTGGCTTTAGATCGTTTCAAGCAAGGATTAAGACCAGAGATATGTAATCATATGGTTACTCACCAGATAAAGACCATAGAAGAAGCTTTTCATCTTGCATTAAGGTTTGAGAAAAGCTTGAAGGTTCTGCAGCCTTTGAGGAGAGTGAACAACCAAGCAGGGGAGATGCCCAATAGGTAATTTACAGCACCTGGGAGGTTCACAAAGTCTGAAGTAACTGTTGAACGAAGAAATAAAGTACCTTTGCTGAAGGAAAGGGGCCAGAAGGATGAATGCTTTAAGTGTGGAAACAAGGGACACATGGCTTATGAGTGTCCAACTAAGAGGAATTTACATATTGGTGAACCTGTGGATGAAGAGTATGAGGAGCCAGAATATAATGATGATGGAGAGGAGATGGGAGTGTGTGTCAGAGAAGATCTTGGTATCCATGGTACAGACACATCATATTTACATGCAGTGATGCGCATTCTCAGTATGCCAAAGGCTGCCCAAGAAGATTGGAAGCGAACTTCAATATTTCAGACATTGGTATATTGTTGAAGTGCCACCAAGATGCTCATCATTGACAGAAGAAGTTGCATGAATGTAGTTTCAGAATCTACAGTGGAGAAGCTCAAACTTCCTACAGAGCCACATCATGAGCCATATAAGGTTGCTTGGTGAATTTGAGACGCAGACCATATCAAGACTCAGTTTGGTGTGATGTTATCTCTATGACAGTTGCTCATATTATATTGGGACAACCATGGTTGTATGACAAGGAGGTGACGCATGACGGGAAAACCAACACTTATGCCTTTACATTCAAGGGTAAGAAAATTGTTTTGAAGCCTCAAAGCCCAGAAACTCTTAAGAAACATATACTTGCGAAGAAACAACCAGATTCCAAGCCAAGTAAAGGGGCTATAACAAAACACAAGTCTTTGCAAATTCTCAGCAAAAAGCCATTTGAGAGAGCATGCAAGCAAAAAGGATTCATGATGGCTTTGATATTGAAAGAGATGCAAGGTCAGGTTTTATTCAACTCAATAACGCTTGCACTAGAGATTGCTACACTACTGAAAGATTTTTTTGATGTTTTTCCTGAAGATTTACCTAGTGGATTACCTCCTATGCGAGATATTCAGCATGCTATTGATCTAATTCCTGGGTCACAGCTTCCTAATTTACCGGCTTATCATATGACAGGCAGAATCTGCGGAGCTCAAGAGACAAGTGGATGAATTATTGGCAAAGAGTTCCATTCAAGAAAGCAAGAGTCTGTGTGTTGTTCCTATATTATTGACATCCAAAAAGGACGGAACATGGAGAATGTGTGTTGACAGCCGAGCTATTAACAAGATTACAGTCAAGTATCCTATTCTAAGGCTTGATGATATGTTGGATGTAATGGCTGGAGCAACAGTCTTTTCGAAGATTGATCTGGTATTATCAAGTGAGAATTAGGCTAGGAGATGAATGGAAGACAACATTCAAGACTAAGGACGGTCTCTACGAATGGTTGGTTATGCCATTTGGTTTATCAAATGCTCCTAGCACTTTCATGAGGCTTATGACTCAAGTACTTCAGCCTTTTATTGGTAAGTTCCTTGTGGTTTACTTTGATGACATCCTAATCTAGAGCACTACAAAGGAAGAGCATCTAGATCATCTTCGACAAGTACTACGTGTTTTACGACAAGAGAAGTTGTATGCTAACCGCGAGAAGTGCAGTTTCATGACTTCAAGTGTGGTTTTCTTGGGATTTATCATATCCAATAGAAGCTGATTCGGACAAGGTGAAGGCAATTGTAGAGTGGCCAGCTCCTAAGACTATAAAAGAGGTAAGAATTTTTCATGGTTTAGCCACGTTTTATCGGAGGTTTATCAAAGGTTTCAGTACCATCATGGCACCAATAACCAACTGCCTGAAGGAGGATGGTTTTCAGTGGGACAAATCTACTCAAAAAGCTTTTGAAGAGATAAAGAGTAAGATGATTGAGGCACCCGTGCTTAAGTTACCTGATTTTCCTAAAGTTTTTGAGGTAGCTTGTGATGCTTCAAATGTTGGCATTGGAGGATTTCTCAGCCAAGAAGGGCATCCTGTAGCTTATTTCAGCGAAAAACTGAATGATGCTAAGCAGAAGTATTCTACATACGACAAGGAGTTTTATGTTGTTATTCAATCACTTCGTCATTGGCATCATTACCTTATTTATAAGGAATTTGTGCTATATTCAGATCATGAGGCCTTAAAATACATTAATTCACAAAAGAAGTTGAGTCATCAACATGGGAAGTGGGTTTCCTTCTTACAGCAGTATAATTTTGTGATTAAACATAAGGCTGGGACTGAGAATAAGGTGGCTGATGCTCTTAGTAGGGCTGGCAATCTCTGACACGACTCGAAATTTTGACACGAACCCGACACGAACACGACATACATATTAAACAGGTCGGGTTAGGGTTAAATATATGGACCCGTTTAATATACGGGTCGGGTTAGGGTCAACCCTGCGGGTTACTCGGGTTACCCGCGAATATGTAAATTTTATATACTGTAGGGATAATTTAGAAATTTCACTGCTATCCCAACCCTAATTTCAGCTCATATATGTACTCTTTATTCTTCATCCGGCACAAATTTTCCATTTCCCTTTAGGGTTTCCGTCCTCCCAGCGGCGGCGGCGGCGGCGGCTCCGATTTTCTCCAAGTCCAATCCGTAGCCGTAGTTCAGCTCCCCCAACTTCCGCTGATTCCCCTCCACTTTGACCTTAAAACCTCTCCCGCCGTCTATCACAAATTGGTGTTCCCCGCTCATCAATCATCATCTTCACGGCGGTCTCCTCCTCCTTCTTCTTCTTCGCGTCATCTTCACGGTGTTCTCTATCATCAATCATCAACCTCGCATCAATGGCAGCTCGTTGTTGCTTCAATTCAGCTCCTCAAGGTCACCGAATCAGGTATGTCTCACCATCCTCCTCCTCCTCCTTCTTCTTCTTCTTTTTATTCTTGTTCTCCTCTTTCTTCTATCATTCTCTCAAAAGTCACCTTATCGGTTGGATTTTTATTTGTAAATTTCAAGAAAAGAAAGAAAGCTTAACTGTGGGTCGAATTTGTAGTTGGTATCGTGAGCCCGGTTTGAAGCTTTTAACTTTTAAGGGATAGAACTAAGATTTAGTTTAGCCCTGCATGTTAATCTTTAGTTGATTTAGTTAATCTTTAGTTGATTTGCTTTGTTAATTATCCTGTCATTCATTCAAATTTGACCCACAGTATGCACCTTGTCCAGAGTTATCGAGTTAGTTAATTTGGTTATGATATTATGTTCTATTTTTTTTTTTTTGGCTTCTAAGTGTTAACCTTGTGCTTCTCTGTTTGTTCTGAAGTTGGGTCGTTACTGAAATTTTTTGTCTGTTTATCTCTGGTTTCTAGGAATGGAACCAATTGACGAAGAAGTTGAATTTGATATTGGTTTTGAGGTTAATAGCAGTGAGACCGATGCTGCTGATGATGTTGATGTTTCAATCAATGGTAAAACTGACACAACTGGCACACAAGAAGGTGATGAAGCATCTCCTGCAAACAAAGGGGTGTGAAAGAAAAGAAGGTTAACATCTTCAGTTTGACATCATTTTCGAATTCTGCCCCAGAAACCAAATGAAAAGCTTCGCTGTGAATGTAAAAGATGTGCTAAGAAACACTTGGCTGGAAGTGAGAATGGCACAGGTAATTTACTTCGCCATATTAAAAGTTGTGTGAAGATGACTACTACTGATATTGGGCAGTTTCTGATTGTCTCTGATAAGGATGCTACCTGTTTAGGAACTAGGAATCTACATTTTTCTCAAGAAAAGTTTAGAGAGCTAGTTGTTCATGCAATGATTAGACATGACATGCCCTTTTCTTTTGTGGAGTATGAAGGAATTTGGAATATTTTTAAGTACCGTGAGCCAAAAGCTGTTGAATTTACTCGAAACACTGCAAAATCTGATATTAGGAAGATGTATGCCAAAGAATGTGGTAGACTTCGTGCTGAATTAGTTGCTTGTCCTAGTAAAATAGCCTTGACATCGGATGCTTGGACTTCCTTTGTTACTGATGGTTATTTGAGTTTAACTGTTCACTTTATTGATGCTAATTGGAAATTGCAAAAGAGAATACTGAATTTTTCTTGCATGCCACCACATCCGGGACAAGCATTGAGTGAAAATATCTATTCTTTGGTTTGTAGTTGGGGTATTGAAAAAAAGTTGTTCTCAATTACTTTGGACAATGCATCGGCTAATGATGCTTGTGTTGATATTCTGAAAAAACAATTGATGCTTAATAATGCTTTGGTGTATAAAGGTGAATTGTTTCATGTAAGATGCTCAGCCCATATCCTTAATTTGGTAGTTAAATATGGCTTGAAAGAAATTGATGAGTCTGTGATCAAAATAAGGGAATGTGTCAAATTTGTTAAGGGTTCAAGTTCTAGAAAGCAAAAGTTTGAGCTGTCTATTGCACAAACCTCTTTGGATTCTAAGAGAGGTTTAAAGCAAGATGTGCCTACTAGGTGGAATTCGACCTATAAGATGCTTTCAAGTGCTCTCTACTATCGTAGGGCTTTTGAGCACCTTCAGTGGGCTGATATGAATTTTAAGTGTTGTCCTACTTCGGATGAATGGGAAAGGGTTCAAAAGATATGTAGATTTCTTGAATCTTTTTATGATGCTACAAATACCTTCAGTGGGCTGATTTTTTCTGCCTTTTTCTGGAGCTTTCAACTGTTGAGTGTTCTGCTCTGATTATAATGTATGTTTTTGCATTTTTCTTGTCGATTAAATGATAGATTTTTGGTTTGCTTTGCACCTTTGCCTTCTACTCGTAGTAGTTCAGACTTCAGAAATATTTTTCATTTGAGTTGACGAGGCTGTTTTTTGCTTGCAGCTCAACTGCTTCCTGTTTCTAGGAGCTGAGATTCAAGGAGTTGATGAGAGAAACCTCAAGATTCAAGTTTCTACTGATATTGAAGCCCAAGCTCCCCTCTCTCGCTTATTGTTTTAGATTTGTGAATGTTGAATGTTGAATTGCTGGATATTTAGTTATTCCGATCAAGGTTGTTGTTATTTGGTAATGTGGAGTTTAAGTGGTAATTTGCCATCTGACAATATTTGAAGTTTAAGACTTGTAATCTGTGATTTGGTTAAACTTTTTGAATTTTCTGTTTTTCTGAATTTTTTTTCCGGAATTTCGGGTTAGCAAGTCGGGTCACGGGTGACCTGATTATTTTCAGGTCAGGTTAGGGTTGTAAAACTCAACCTGTATATTTATACAGGTCAGGTCCGGGTTGGTTATAAATTATACTGGTTCGGGTCCAACCCGACACGCCAACCCGGACCCCACACGAATTGCCAGCCCTAGCTCTTAGTTGTGTGCATCATGTTCTTACTTCTATAGTTGTGCAAGTAATTGGTTTTGAGTCCCTGAAGCAAGACTACCCTAGTTGCAAAGATTTTCAGATTATATATGCAGACATAAAGGCTGGACAACATGTTGGTTATCCTGATTTTTCCAGTACATGATGGGTATTTGTTCAAAGGAATACGTCTCTGTTTGCCTAATACCTCTCTCCGGGAGGAAGTGATTCGTGAGCTGCATGGAGGGGGTGTTGCTGGACATTTTGGCAGAGATAAAACCATTGCCTTGGTGGAGGATAGGTTTTATTGGCCAAGTTTGAAGAGAGATGTGGGCAGAGTTGTTGCTAGGTGTAGAACATGTCAGTTGGGTAGAGGACAAAAGCAAAATACTGGTTTATACACACCATTGCCAATCCCACATGCACCTTGGCAAGATGTGAGTATGGATTTTTGTCCTAGGGCTGCCAAAAACATTACGGAGTTTTGATTAAATATTTGTGGTTGTGGATAGATTTTCAAAAATGACTCATTTTCTTCCATGTGCCAAGACATCGGATGCTACACATATAGCTAGACTTTTCTTCAAAGAAGTTGTCCGACTACATGGGTTGCCTAAAACTATAGTTTCAGACCGAGATTGTAAATTCATGAGCTATTTTTGGCGAACTCTATGGAAGATGCTGCGAAATGATCTTAAGTTTTCTTCTGCTTTTCATCCCCAAACAGATGGTCAAACAGAGGTTATTAATGGCAGCCTTGGAAATTTTCTTAGGTGTTTGGTAGAAGATCATACATCTCTCTGGGATCAAGTGTTACCCGTAGCTGAATTTGCTTACAACAGTTCAGTAAATAGGTCTACTGGTTACAGTCCTTTTGAGATAGTAGTTGGTGCTAATCCTCGGAAGCCTATAGATCTAGCGGCATTGCCTTCCAGTGCACGTCCTAGTGCAGAAGCTGTGGCTTTTTCTAGACATATTTTGGAGATTCATGATGAAGTTCGGCGCAGAATAGCTATCAGCAATGAACAATACAAGTCCCATGCCGATTTGAAGAATAGATTTGCTGAATTTGAAGAGGGAGATGAAGTTTTGGTGAGGATACGTCTTGAGAGGTATCCACCTGGATCTTACAAGAAGCTTCGCGCAAAGCTGGGCCTTACAAGATTCTCAAGAAGATTAGTTCTAATGCCTATGTTCTTGACCTACCTGATGACTATGGCATTAGCAATGTTTTTAATATTGAGGATTTGACACGCTATTCTGGTCATGATGAGGTTTCGGCGGATACATTACCCGTAGTTTCTTTACCACCTATTCCACATGCTCGAGACAAAATTCATGATGTTTTGGACCATCAAATTGTGTCTACTAGAGCTGGGGGTTATCAGAAATTTCTAATTCATTGGGAAGGGCGACCAAGGTCAGATTGCACTTGGATCACTGAATCTGAATTTCAGCAGCGGATCCCGATTTCTATGAGAGATATCAAGCTTTTAACTCGTCGGATTCGAGTTCTTTCAAGCCGGGGGGAAATGATGGGGACAAATGGTTGAAAAATACTAAGTATTATACTAGGAGGGGTTCTAAAGCTCAAACGCTTATATGGAATCATCTTGGTGAAAAAGAGTCTTCCTGGGAGCTTGAATAAGTTGCTGGATATATTTTAAGTTATTTTCATATTTATTTTTCAATATTTAAGTATAGGGTATTTTAGTACTTTTGCATTGCTGCAGGATTTTCTAGTTTCAGGACATTAGTTTAAGTATTTGTTTCCTATTTAGTTTCTAAGTGTTATTAGGTAATAAGGGAGAAGATTATGGAATTTCAAATCAGACTCCTAATAAGTTTTGGTTTAAGTCTTTTTATGCCTATAAATAAGGTTGTATCCCTTCCAGGGATTTTTAGACGTTGATTAATAAAATTCTTGCAAAAATCTTTGCTTTGCAAAAGTTGTGTGATACAGCTTCAAATCCTGAGGTTTGACGACTAAGAGTGATTCTTAGTTGGTTACCCTTTAATTTTCCGCTGCAATACTACTTCTTTTAAGCTATCTTTCTAAGATTTTTCCTAAATTTTCCCTGCTGCTACTTGAGGTTTCTTAACCTACGGTCTGTGTTTAAACACCCACGTTCGTTCTATGTCATGGAAGAAACGAGTCTCTCAACAAAGGGATGTGAACTTGGATTTCTGCATTTTCAGAACACAAAGTACATTTGCTCTGTTTCAAACAAGTTTTTAGAAGTCCAGGACACCATTTAATAAACCGCAAAGGCAAATTAAAACCACACCTTGAAGGGGCATGAGTAAAATTTTACACAAAACAAAAGAGAAAATAGGAATACTGAAACTTTCAATATAGTACATCAAACGTTAGAAAATCCTGCTTACTCCATCCTTCTTCATCAGGGAAACCCATATATTCCAATTGTCAAATACCATAAATGTAAATCCAGGTTTTGCAAAAGAAATACATAATCCATAATCATATCTACATCATTCATTTAAACTAGTTATTTAAACTACTGATCATACTTTCCTTAGTTTCCCCATTTTCTTTCAATAATATGCGTCCAACTTCACAAATCAAACTAAAGATGTTTCAAAGATTAATACCAGCAAGAAAGATAATTTACAACTAAATCAATCCAACATGCATCATTGAAATTTAACACATCTACTTCAATGCATTTTCCAAATTTTCTTATAAACCAAATACTACTCTAAATCCTCATGTGTTCATAAATAAGAAAGGAGAACAGTTTCTTTCTCAATTCACCTATTTTGGGTTTCATTTCAGTATTATACTGTCAAACCATAAGCAAAATACTAGGCTCCGGGACCGCAAAAGATGCAGTCTAACCAGAAGAGTTTAAAATACCTAAATAAAACAAAGAATCAATGTCCAAACAAAACATAAGTTTCCAATTTACTAAGAATTGTGAGCATTGAGCCCAATCGTTAATCGTCGTTGTAGTTTATTTCTAATTGCTTTTTACTGCCAAGCTTTTGCATTAATATTTACCGGAAGACAGAACTAAGATACTTTCTAATCACTTTTTGAATTAGCAAAGAGGGAACCTTCTAGAGAAATGACTAATTACAATCGTCTAAGCAATATCCAGTTTTACAGAAGCTAACATTACCCAGTAAGAGTTTTGCACACATTTAAAAGGGGATTGCAAGACACACCAAGGGTAGTACAAGGACATCAAACGCTTTGCAGAACAAACTTCACATGATCTTACTGAACTAACTTCATTCCTTTACAAATGATGATTATGTAATGTAAGTCACACAATGAGCCAACTTTTAATACATAAGAAAGGTTAAACTATAGCTGATTTAAAATGGAATGCGAGTTGGTCTGGTTTAGAAAATGGGAAAAATTTAATCCCGAAGAAGATTTAAGTCAGGAGAAATGTGGTTTTGTTATTTGTTTGTATGACTACAATATGTTAATCAGAAATAATTGAACAGCCAAGTAAACATTTCACATTAAGCAGGTATATTTGTGCACAGATATGGTCTCACATTGAAAACCAATCACTCTTTTTGATGGAATAAGACAGAAATAATTCTTGACACAATAAACAATCCAACTTTACAAGATTGCTAACATGCTGATTGGGAATCTCTCCAGAACTAATTGATAAAAGATGCCTATTGACAACTCTTGTCCCATTTCTTTGTCCTGTTTTATCTCACCCCTATATCCTACTTTCGCCTTAAATAGAACCTAATTTTCTCATAACAAAAAAACAAATACTCGCATACAATCCAAGACCTGCACTAACTGTGAATTTATTTTTATTTACTTTTAAAAAAAAAAACACTCTCAAGCAAAGAGGAATGAAGATTCAGATAATGGGAAAGGAAATGAAAATAAAGAATGTTTCAGTTCAACTCAGTAGCTAAATAATTGACCCTACTGAGGACTTAAAAACAAGTACCTGACTTGCAACAAAACCATGACCGCAATCTGAACTTAGAGAATTTTTCGCAAAGAGGAACCATCAATTTATTTAGAGGGAAGACAAAAATCTAACCTTCCAGGAAAAATTCCTGTTTCCTCAAAGCAACTGCTACAAGGCAAGCAGCTTTGTGGCCTTTTGTTTTTTGGGGTTTTTTTTTCTGAGAAAATAGAGCTCAAAACTGGATTTATAGAACTGAGAAGGAATTTCAGACCGAGGTGGGTAGAAGGAGGAATTTACAACCGAGAAGGAAAATTGAAAGATCGCACAAACTCGACGGCGGTGAAAACTCATGGAGAAAATACGTGAAGCTGACAAGCTGTGACTGTAACTCTATAAGAGCGACGAGAAAAGAAAGCGCTCAGAAAGAAATCAGCCAAAAGCGTTCCTGCCAACCGTACAGAAACAAGTTGGGAAACCCGGCAAAACGCCCCTCATTTATCCAGTGTGGGTAAGAAGAAATCCACAAGGGAAGGACCTTTTTGACTCTCTCTCTCTCTCTCTCTCTCTCTCTCTCTCTAGAAATCCCTCACAAGAACGCTCTCAAGTGCACACCCTTTGACCGTGACTAAATGTCACACCCCCAGAAGGGGAGGGTGATCCACCCATTCCGGCGAGGCAACAACACCTAAAAGATGATTCAATAGCCTTGGTTAATGATAGATCTCAAGAAACCCCGGGTGGCCAAGGCATGCCCCTGAGGAGGACTTTTCGGGATAGATTGGTCAGGCAAGGGAAGAAGAAGGACATCCCAATCTTTGAGGAAGAGGAAGATTTTGAGATCCTTGAGGATGATATGGAAGTTATAGATCACGGAAACAAATCTAAGATCAAGTTTTTTCAAAGTGTTAAGGAGATGATGGCCAAGCCGTAGGAGAATTATGCAGTGTATGTTAAGCTAATGACGACCAGAAGGTGACAACGGCCACTCTAAGCAATAGACTAGAAAACTTATGGCCAGAGTCTGAGGGTCAGTCGGAGATGTATTACGACAGTGGCTATTTTCTTGTCAGATTTGCAAGGAAAGAGGACGCAATACATGCACTTACCGGAGGACCGTGGGTGCTGCTGAATGGATACTTACATGTCCAACCATGGGTTCATAACTTCAATGCAGTAAATAATAAGATCAAATCAATGGTGGTTTGGATCAGGTTCCCTGGAATCCTGTGGATTATTACAACAAACAGGTCTTCAGAAGCTTGGGAAGACTGCTGGAAAGGTTTGTTCACATAGATCACCAAACAGCAGCATTGACCATGGGCAAATTTGCGAGAATTGTGATTGAGATTGATCTCGACAAACCCCTGAAAGCCCAATTTGATTTGGATGACAGGATTCAAAGGATAGAATATGGGAACCTAAAGATGATCTGCTACAACTACGGGAGGTATGGCCATCTGACAGGTCAGTGTACAGAGAAAAAATAGGTAGTGCTGGAGGAGACAGGGATGGCAGATTCCGGCGAACAAAACAAGACCACCACTGTAGGGATGGCTGGAAGGGCTGGGTATGGCCCATGGATGCAAGTTGCGAAGCGGGGAAGGCCATGTGTCATGAGGGACCAGGTGGTTTCAACTAACCAGCAAATGATGGGACAAATGGAGCAATGGGTGGGTCACGATTCGGTCCTTTGCAGGAGATGGAACCAGAATGTTAGAGAGAGAAGGCAGCTGACAAGGACCAATCAGAGGGGGGGACCCATGAGAGTCACGGGGAAGAATGGTAGAGTTGAGGTTAGTCCCAGAATCTCAAAAATACGGTCAAAGACAGCTCAAGAGAGTAAGGGTTTGGGAACACAAAATAAGGCCAAGGATGGAATGGCAAACCTGGCAAATGATAGAAAGAGGCCTGCAGGCTCCATGTTGGATCAACCCAGTAGTTCAAGCCCAAGGCCCCCAACAGGGGTAAGGCCCAAATAGTGGAAGTAAGGAGGTAGGAGACGGACCCAAAAAGCCAAACCCAAAACCATATGGAAGAAGACCAGGTGGAAGGGATGAGCCATTATAGTGTACTTCAAGCCCACTCTACTTTAGATCTAAGCAAGCACAAAGTGGTTATAGTCCTCATGAGTTCAAAACCCAATCCAACACGACCACCAGATGAAAGAAAAATGGAGTCGGGTCAGAGTAGTGGAATTGGGGACATGCCCATGGAAAATGTTCCACTAGATCTGATGGAGGAGGAGGAGAGGCAGACGGGAGGCGAAAGTGGGGAAGAAACACTGACGCTGCCGGAGGATGGCTGGAGAATAGAAGAAGATGACAACAATGGGGCCCTGGCCTAGGGAACACTAACTTCTATCATCGAATGGTGTGAACCAATGGCAACTGCAACCGGATTGTGGAATTGAAGGATGATGAAGGGGATAACATTACAGGCCAGAAGAACTTAGAAAGCCTTGCCTCTGCTTATTTCCGGAAGCTGTACACGGCCAATGGAAACCAACAATTAGCACTGCTGGAAGCAAGGAGATTCCCTGAAATTAGCAATGCACAAAAGCAGATGATGGGAAGGAGAGTCACAGATTTGGAGATACAACAGGCCATAAATGAGATGAATCCATTAAAGGCTCTCGACCCGGATGGATTGCATGTGGTGTTCTTCCAAAAGAATTGGCCGGTAGTGAAAGAGGCGGTTTGCAAAGTGGTAAAGGGAGTTTTGGAAGGGGAAAGAAGTCCAGAGCCTATGAACCAGACCTTGGTGGTACGCATACCAAAGGTGGACTATCCAGAGACGATGAAGGCTTTCTGACCGATAAGCCTATGCAACGTCATGTATAAGCTAATCACCAAAGTGATATCTAACCGGATGAAGTTTGTCCTTCCTGGAATTATAGGGCCAGCCCAATCCAATTTTATTCCAGGGAGACACATAAAGGACAACATCATCGTGGCACAAGAAGTGATGCACAAATGAAGCTAAACAAGGGGAAGAGGGGATATATGGCAGTAAAAGTAGACTTTGAAAAAGCATACGATATGCTTGATTGGAAGTTTGTAGAGGAGACACTGTGTCTAGTAGGCTTCTCGAGTGGTTTGATAGGAAGCATCATGGCTTGTATAAGCACTGCTTCCATGCAAATACAGGTGAATGAAGGAGTAACGCCGGCCTTTAAGCCATCAAGGGGAATAAGGCAAGGCGACCCAATGTCGCCGTACATCTTTGTATTATGTATAGAGCGATTGGGACACTTAATTACAGAAATGGTGGATAACTGAAGGTGGAAACCAATCAAAATAGGGAAAGAAAAATTCCAAGTGCCTTTTTTGATGTTCGCGAATGACTTAATGTTGTTCTTGGAGGCAGAGGAGTCACAGGTGGTCCAGCTGAAACAAGTCCTTAGTCTTTTGTCGGCTGCATCAGGGTTGCGGGTAAGCAAACCAATAATAACAGTTTACTTCTCCAATAATATGAGAGATGAGATGAAGAAGGAACTGGGAGAGAGGTTGGGGTTTCAGGTAGTGGATGACTTGGGACGGTAGTTGGGGGTGCCGTTGATACATGGAAGGCATGAAAAAGGATTGTATGATGGTATTCTGGAGAAATTTCAAAAAGCCTTGGCTGGATGGAAAGCAAGTACGTTATCGTTGGCGGGGAGAATAATGTTGACAAAGTCAGTACTCAATTCACTTCTGTACTATACCATGCAGTTGGTAATGCTACCGGCGGCGGTGGGGAATGAACTGGAACAGCCATGCCGCTGATTCATATGGGGAGGGAGTGATGATCATAAATGTATCAGTCTGGTTAAATGGGAGGATCTATGTATGGGGAAGGAGGTAGAGGGTTTGGGTTTAAAAAGGGCTAAGGATATGAACAAAGCCTTTTTGGCTAAGTTGAACTGTTAGCTGCTAACAAAACCAGATTCTTTTTGGGCCAAAATTTTATGGGCTATATATGGTAAAGGAGAAAGTGGGGGAAATAGAGGGCTTGAGTCTTCTAATGGGTCGGTCATATTTCGATCCATAAAAAAGGTATGGTCCAAGGTCCAAGGGGGATAAGATGGGCCATTGGGGATGGTAAAACAACCCGTTTTTTGGGATGACGCATGGATGCCTGGCCAAACCAGATTGAGGGAATGGATACCAGAACAACAGAAAGATTGGACGGTGGGCGAGGCGGTACATCAAGGAGAATGGAATTGGATAGTGCTGCAACAATTGCTACTAGACACAATCCTCTCCACGCTAGCCACCATAGTGCCGCCGGTGGAGGGAGGGGGACAGGACAAAGTTTTTTGGACTTGGTCAACTGGCGGGGAGTTCACGACCACATCTGCCTATGAAGCTTTCGCTGAGTGCGGAATCCAAGGAGGATCGAAGCTGTGGGAGAAAATATGGACATGGAAAGGTCCGGAGCGAATCCAAACATGTCTATAGTTGGTTGCGAGAAGCAGGCTAATGACAAATTGGAGAGGTACCGTCGAACGTTTACAGACAACCCGCTTTAACCAAGATGTGGGTGACAGTCAGACTCGGCCCTACACGTGGTGCGGGACTGTCCGTCAGCAAGACATGTATGGCTCAGATTACTACCACTAAGAGAGGAGAGAAATTTCTTTGAAGGAAATGAGGTGGAATGACTAGAAAAATATCTGTCGGCTAGCATGGAGAATAGGAGGCAATGGAGCTATGTCTTCGGTGTTACTATCTGGAAGCTTTGGGGATGGAGAAATGAATTTGTTTTTGGGGAAGAAAAGATAAAGGGTGAGAGGAGGGTAAAGGAGATTTGGCGACTTGTGGGAGGGATTCTTGAAGCAATTGAGTACCGGAGGAAGGTGACGAATTTGGGAGGAAGGAGAGAGGAGGTACTTGTTTGTTGGAAGCCACCACCGGCGGATGGTATAAAGTCAATACGGATGAGGTCTTTGACAGCAATACCAGAATAGCGAGGGCGGGAGGTCTAATTCGGGATGATGAAGGACGATGAAAGGGAGGCTTTTCACTGTATATAGGGCCTGGTACAATCATGGTGGTGGAGCTGCGGGGGCTAGATATTATGGATTGCAGCTAGCTTGGGATTCTGGTCATCGAAGGAATAGATAGCAAGCATGTTGTCCAACTTGTCCAGAATCGTAATAGAGCTTCATCAGCGCATAACACTATTGTGCAGCAAATTAGGAAACTGTTAGATAGAAATTGGACAATTATTTTGGGGTTTAATTTTAGAGAGGCTAATTTTACGACGGATGCAATGGCATCAATGCTAGACTCTAGCTATGTAGGAGTTCAACATTATGTAGATTCACCGATAGATGTTCGGGTTTGGCTCAATCATGATGTAATCGGGGTTTTCTACCCACGTTTTGTTAATATATGAAACCAGGCAATGCCTCCTTTTGTTCGAAAAAATTATCCAGTGTGGGTAAAACCCTCTTATAAACCCTTAGGTGGTAATCGAACACTAATCTATTACCAGGAAAGATAGCACCCTAATCACTAGACTATCATTCAATTCCCTATTTTCGATGTAGATAATTTAACTATGAAATTAAAATAAATAAACCATAATTCGACCATTAGTTCTAAAATATATAAATTTGAAAATAATTGTGAATAGTAAATATATTAATACGAATCATATAAATTATAATAAGTAATTAGAATGTGTCATAGTGAGTGCCACGGCAAATAATCCTGTGTCAATTCCAATTAACAAAAGTTTACCCGTGTTCCAAAGCATTAGTTCAGACTAATTCAAGTATGAATCGGATTGATATATTTTGAAACATTGTTGCAGACTAATTCATTCGGCAAATCCAAGTTAACAAAGACATTAATGTTTTGAGGCATAGGTTAGCGAAAACCCATGCCAGAAATTGGAAAACCGAAAATGAAATCAGTCTCTCCACTTTCAGTTGTAAAAGCACAAAATTCGACTGGAACCATGATTTTTAGTTTTTATTTTTTTCTTTTCGCCTTATATTTTCCTTCAAAACTTAGAATTGAGGTGATCTCATTTGTTAAATACTCCCTCCGATCTTTAATTTAAGGCATTTTCATTTAGTCATATGTTTCACCTAATATGTATTTTTAATTAACGAAAAAACTTTAAAAATATATTTTTACTTTGTGTTCTCTTGATTGTTAGAAAATATTTTTATAATTTTTTCGTTAATTAAAAATACGTGTTAAATGAAATCTAGAAAAAAAAATAAAAATGCCTTATATTAAGAACAGGAGGAAGTACCATACCAAATAGGTATGATGGGACTAGTTTCAAACAGTTGACCTCCCTATGATGACCACTATCAATGAGAAGCCGGGGAAAACAAATCATCTCAAATCTTCTTTCTGATGAATGATTACCAATTATGGTACAAATTTGCTGTACAACAATATACTATATAGTTCTTATAAAAGCAGCCAAGCAGGTACATCATAATCATCAAAGTTCCAAAAGCCTCATTCCCGGATTTCTATTTCTTGAACTAAAAAGCGGATTTTAATGCATGCGAGGTTTTTTCAAAATATTGCGTGGGTATTAACCCTTCTTGAACACAAGACAAATCAGTACCACTATCAATCATTGCAACAGTGTTTAAGACAAATTGCCTATCTATCATTAGAGTTAATTTTATATACCATCTTTGGGATGTAATTATTTGTATTGTTTTTAAGAATTCGTAATTATGATCTTCAGATATATTTTCAGCTAAATTCTGAATAGTTTGTGGATCAACTATAGAGGTTTCACCTGATTGTGAATACTCAATTGTTTTAATCCTTTTTTCTAATAATTCGTTATTTTGTTTCAAATATTTTATTTCATTCTTTATATTATTAACTTCTATTTGTAAATCCGAAATAGTTATAATTGAAGAAGATGATTCTTCTTTATTTAGTAATTTCTTCATTCTTTTTTCAATTTCCTGCATTGAATAAGGATTATTATTGAAAACAATATCCTTTTTATTAACTTCTTTTTCTTTTTTATTAGACACATCTATCATTTTAATTATTTTATCACGAATATCGTGATCTGGTATTTGTTTTAGTAGTTCTAAAACATTATCAGTTGTTAACATGTTAAATTGTAGATTTTGAAATTGAGATATAATATTGTAAAGATTATTATCCTTACAACAATCATTATTGTTATTATTTTGACATGGAAGACATTCATCCGAAGAACTAGATAAATATTCATCATTTTCAAACATATTATTTTCTGAGCTATTACTTTCTCCTGTTTCAGACTCAGTATCTGATTCTTCTATTACTTTGCATATTTGTTCTTTAAGTTGTTCATCTATTTCTAATAATCTAATTCTATTAATCTTTTTACAATTAGGGGCAATATGACCCTTTTGACCACATTTGAAACATTTTATGTCTCTTTTATTTTTTCTATTAGTTTTTCTAAATTCTTTTTGTTCTTTTGTTCCTTTACGTCGTCGTTTTCCTTTAGGTATATAAGGAATTTAATTTTTCTTCATTCTTTTATCCCTATTTTCTGATCCTATATCCATAGCAAATTGATCACAGAACTGACCTAATTGTCTTCGTTGTGATAATTGTTGTCTTTTAATATGTTGATTTAACTTTATTTCATTACATAAAGCTAATCCTTCTTGTGTGCAAACACCTATTAGATGACCATAAGTATAATCATCATAAGGAATGTAAGGAAAATCTTTCCTAAGAACTTTTCTTATTCGTTCAAAGAAATGAGTTGGTAAACCATCTATAAATTTAGCTTTCAAATAAGAGCTATTACTTTACGGTAATTCCATGACTCTTGATAAGAATGAATCTTTATACCATCTAAAAGAAGTAAGTGTTTTACACTTAAAATTATTTAACAATGTTCGAATATTTTCTTGATTATTAGTAAATTTTCGGAAAAATGTTCTAATATAGATGCTATCAAAGTATATCTTGCATCTTCCATCATAATGGGTGTAGATGTTCCTTCAGTCTCAATTTTCTTGTATTATAAATTTTTGTCTATCATTTTCAGTTAAATAATTATCCCACCATCCTTTAAGGACACCAGTAAAACCACAAACAATCATTTTGCGATTGCACGATCGTATTACCATTTGCTTTTGCAATCGAGGAGTACATTAACATCCTATGCACCATATTAGTTAATTGCCTATCGGTAAATGCGTCACAATTCCATTCATAAACGGAGCGACTACTATAACTATTAGTAGTTTCTTGATGTTCTTCATAAAGAAGATCTTGTGGAGAAGGTCGAGGTAATAATAATGATTCATATATGGTTTATTAGCAAATTTATTATGTCTAGATTTATGAGAAAGACGATTTATTTCATCTCGTAGAGTTTTATCAAAATCTTTCGTATATTCTCGAAAAATTCTAAAGTGGATAATTTAAGGTTTTAAATTTTTCTTCTAATAATTTTCTAATATATGTGGAGATTCAAGATTATAATCTTTTACTATAGGAGGAGGTTGTATAAAATTTTGTATTTTAATATCTTTATTTTTGTTTTCAATCAAAAGCTGGTTTAATCTGTTTGTTGAAGATTGTTTATAAGAGAAAATAATTTGTCAACTTTATCATGTAAAGAATTAATTTGTTCTCCTAAAATTTTTACATATAAATTTGTATAATTATTTTGCTGAATAAATTTATTTACTAAAGAAACAGTAGAAGGTAAAACTTCACTTTCAACCAATTTTTGAAAGGCAGAAAAAGTTATATGAGTTGCATTTGTTAAAACAAATTCTTTTTGTGGAGGGTAAATTCCTTTTGTAATTTTTCCATCTGCAAGATGATATTCTCTTTCAAGGAGGAAAATATATTTATCAAGATAAGTGATTATGAACCACGGAACAAAATATATTATTTGATTGTGAAAAGAAGCATATTCATAAAATTCTTTTTGTATAAGTTTCTGATTTTCAATATCATAAGTAGAAAAAAACCATTTTCTGAAAAGTTTCCACTTTTCAGATTGAAATTCTTGTTTTATTATTTGTCTAATATTAGATCCTGGACTAAAATCTAATTTTTCAGTATTCGCCATGATAACCCATTTCAAGCTGTTGAGGCATGTCATGGCGAATACTGAAAAATTAGATTTTAGTCCAGGATCTAATATTAGACAAATAATAAAACAAGAATTTCAATCTGAAAAGTGGAAACTTTTCAGAGAATGGTTTTTTTCTACTTATGCTATTGAAAATCAGAAACTTATACAAAAAGAATTTTATGAATATGCTTCTTTTCACAATCAAATAATATATTTTGTTCCGTGGTTCATAATCACTTATCTTGATAAATATATTTTCCTCCTTGAAAGAGAATATCATCTTGCAGATGGAAAAATTACAAAAGGAATTTACCCTCCACAAAAAGAATTTGTTTTAACAAATGCAACTCATATAACTTTTTCTGCCTTTCAAAAATTGGTTGAAAGTGAAGTTTTACCTTCTACTGTTTCTTTAGTAAATAAATTTATTCAGCAAAATAATTATACAAATTTATATGTAAAAATTTTAGTAGAACAAATTAATTCTTTACATGATAAAGTTGACAAATTATTTTCTCTTATAAACAATCTTCAACAAACAGCTTAAACCAGCTTTGATTGAAAACAAAAATAAAGATATTAAAATACAAAATTTTATACAACCTCCTCCTATAGTAAAAGATTATAATCTTGAATCTCCACATATATTAGAAAATTATTAGAAGAAAAATTTAAAACCTTAAATTATCCACTTTAGAATTTTCTCGAGAATATACGAAGATTTTGATAAAACTCTACGAGATGAAATAAATCGTCTTTCTCATAAATCTAGACATAATAAATTTGCTAATAAACCATATATGAATCATTATTATTACCCTCGACCTTCTCCACAAGATCTTCTTTATGAAGAACATCAAGAAACCACTAATAGTTATAGTAGTCGTTCGTTTATGAATGGAATTGTGACGCATTTACTGATAGGCAATTAACTAATATGGTGCATAGGATGTTAATGTACTCCTCGATTGCAAAAGCAAATGGTAATACGATCGTGCAATCGCAAAATGATTGTTTGTGGTTTTCCGGTGTCCTTAAAGGATGGTGGGATAATTATTTAACTGAAAATGATAGACAAAAATCTATAATACAGTAAAATTGAGAATGAAGGAACATCTACACCCATTATGATGGAAGATGCGTATATACTTTGATAGCATCTATATTAGAACATTTTTTGAAAATTTACTAATAATCAAGAAAATATTCGAACATTGTTAAATAATTTTAAGTGTAAAACACTTACTTCTTTTAGATGGTATAAAGATTCATTCTTATCAAGAGTCATGGAATTACCAAAGTAATAGCTCTTATTGAAAGCTAAATTTATAGATGGCTTACCAACTCTTTCTTGAACGAATAAGAAAGTTCTTAGAAAGATTTTCCTTACATTCCTTATGATGATTATACTTATGGTCATCTAATAGGTGTTTGCACACAAGAAGGATTAGCTTTATGTAATGAAATAAAGTTAAATCAACAAATTAAAAGACAACAATTATCACAACGAAAACAATTAGGTCAGTTCTGTGATCAATTTGCTATGGATATAGGATCAGAAAATAGGGATAAAAGAATGAAGAAAAATAAAATTCCTTATATACCTAAAGGAAAACGACGACGTAAAAGAACAAAAGAACAAAAAGAATTTAGAAAAACTAATAGAAAAAATAAAAGAGACATAAAATGTTTCAAATGTGGTCAAAAGGGTCATATTGCCCCTAATTGTAAAAAGATTAATAGAATTAGATTATTAGAAATAGATGAACAACTTAAAGAACAAATATGCAAAGTAATAGAAGAATCAGATACCGAGTCTGCAACAGAGAAAGTAATAGCTCAGAAAATAATATGTTTGAAAATGATGAATATTCATCTAGTTCTTCGGATGAATGTCTTCCATGTCAAAATAATAACAATAATGATTGTTGTAAGGATAATAATCTTTACAATATTATATCTCAATTTCAAAATCTACAATTTAACATGTTAACAACTGATAATGTTTTAGAACTACTAAAACAAATACCAGATCACGATATTCGTGATAAAATAATTAAAATGATAGATGTGTCTAATAAAAAAGAAAAAGAAGTTAATAAAAAGGATATTGTTTTCAATAATAATCCTTATTCAATGCAGGAAATTGAAAAAAGAATGAAGAAATTACTAAATAAAGAAGAATCATCTTCTTCAATTATAACTATTTCGGATTTACAAATAGAAGTTAATAATATAAAGAATGAAATAAAATATTTGAAACAAAATAACGAATTATTAGAAAAAAGGATTAAAACAATTGAGTATTCACAATCAGGTGAAACCTCTATAGTTGATCCACAAACTATTCAGAATTTAGCTGAAAATATATCTGAAGATCATAATTACGAATTCTTAAAAACAATACAAATAATTACATCCCAAAGATGGTATATAAAATTAACTCTAATGATAGATAGGCAATTTGTCTTAAACACTGTTGCAATGATTGATAGTGGTGCTGATTTGTCTTGTGTTTAAGAAGGGTTAATACCCACGCAATATTTTGAAAAAACCTCGCATGCATTAAAATCCGCATCTAATCATACATTAGATATCTCATATAAATTGCCTAATGCTTTTGTTTGTCAAGATAATATTTGTCTTCCACAAACATTTTTATTAGTAAGAAAAATATGCCAGGAGTGCCTATTATATTAGGACTTCCATTTTTATGTATGTTATATCCACTTAAAGAAGTTAATTTTCAAGGTTTTGTAGGAACCTATAAAGATAAATCAATACATTTCCAGTTTGTCTCAGACCCTATAACAAGGTCTATTAGGTCATTAATAGAAGCTAAAGAAAAACAATTATTTTTCATTAAAAATGAAATTATGAATTTATCAATACCTGAATTATTGAGTAATACTAAATTACAAGAAAAAATAAAACATATCACAATACAATTTCAAGAATCAGTATGTGCTGATCACCCAAATGCTTTTTGGAATAGAAAGAAACATTTAGTTAATCTTCCTTATGAAGATAATTTTTATGAAAAGGATATTCCTACTAAGGCAAGACCATGTCAAATGAATTCTGTATATATGAATTTATGTAAAGAAGAATTACATTCTTTGCTTCAAAAGGGTTTAATAAAACCTTCACAATCTCCCTGGTCATGTACTGCATTTTATGTTAATAATGCAGCAGAAAAAGAACGTGGCGTCCCGAGATTAGTAATAAACTATAAGCCACTTAATAAAGTTTTAAAATGGATAAGATATCCTATACCTAATAAAAAGATTTATTATCAAAATTATATAATGCCAACATATTTTCTAAATTCGATTTAAAATGCGGATATTGGCGAGATCCAAATAAATCTGAGCATACTTATAGAACTCGCTTTTAATGTGCCTATAGGACAATTTGAATGGAATGTGATGCCATTCGGATTAAAAATGCTCCTTCGAATTTCGAAAATCATGAATGATATATTTATTCATTATATGGATTTTATAATTGTTTACATTGATGATATCTTAGTATTCTCTGATAATATTGAACAACATTTTAAACATCTTAATATATTAAAGGATGTTATTTTACGGAATGGCTTAGTAATATCTAAACCAAAGATGCTTTTGTTTCAACATAATATAAGATTTCTTGGTCATCAAATAAGTCAAGGAAAAATAACCCCTATTCAACGATCAATTGAATTTTCTTCTAAATTTCCTAATGTTTTCACTGAGAAAATTCAACTCCAGAGATTTCTAGGAAGTTTAAATTATATTTCACCATACTATAAGAATTTACAGAAAGATTTAGCAATTCTATATGATTTGCTTAAAAAATCAATTAAATTTGATTTGGACAGAAAAGCATACTCAATTAGTTAAGCAAATAAAAGAAAAAGTAAAAACTCTACCATGTTTAACATTAGCAAATCCAAATTGGAAAAAGATAATAGAAACTGATGCTAGTAGCATAGGATTCGGTGGAATCTTGAAACAGATTAACCCTCATGATAATAATGAATATCTTATTAGATATCATTCTTGTAAATGGACAGAACCTCAAAAGAAATATGCAACTGTTGCACAAGAATTTCTTGCTATTGTAAAATGTGTATTAAAATTCCAAGATGATTTATTTAATCAGTCGTTTGTCATTCACACTGATGCACTTGCTGTTAAACACATGATTTATAAAGATTATAAGCATGATTCTTCAAAGCAAATATATGCTCGATGGCAAGGCTAATTTAGCCCCTTTTGATTTTGAAATTTTATATAAAAAGGTAGTGATAATTCTTTACCTGATTTTTTATCACGTGAATATTTGCAGGATGGAGTGGCCACAAGTTAATTATCTTAAACCACTATCCGTAATACATATTGCTTATAATAAGATTGTTGCTGAATATAAACATTGTAGAACGGAATATATTTTTGCGAAGCATAGACTAAATCACTTTTTACGAGTTCGTAATACAATTCTTGATTGTCTTTGATGAATTTACTTCACCACAACGGATAACATCTGTTTCAGAAGACCTTGAATTTGTCTATGACATGATAGAAGACTTCACTGAAAGATTAACTGAAAGTGAAGAAAGGTTGAATTATTGTAAAGCAAAATTATCATTAATAATTCTCTAATTTTACAGGATTATGTATCCGCCCGAAAGAGGACGCGGCCCTAATAGAGGTCGTGGAGGAAGAACAATAAACCCTGTAATACAACATGGGAATAAAAAGCTAATAGCTACTGATTTTTCAAAATCTCAGGAGGAATCCTC
Source organism: Oldenlandia corymbosa var. corymbosa (assembly GCA_949775105.1). Taxonomy (NCBI): domain Eukaryota; kingdom Viridiplantae; phylum Streptophyta; class Magnoliopsida; order Gentianales; family Rubiaceae; genus Oldenlandia; species Oldenlandia corymbosa. Next base: position 9,663,881 of record OX459123.1, read on the forward strand.
CTCATCGAATGCGAAATTGGTCCAAATAATGGATTTTATTCAAAATGATTCTGCATTATATAAGCAGATTATGGATCATATCCAAGAGCAACAAAGTGATACTTTTGCTGCCAAAGTAAGTGACACTGACCAGGATGATATCCGGTCATATGAAAAAGGATCCACAAAGGAGGTAATATTCCTTCTTGAAAACGCTGATATTCAGTGGAAAAATGATCCATGGGTAATATTCCGAAGATATCTAGCAGAAAGGGTAATGATACCGGGTGAGTCATACAAACCCAGAAATTATTATGAGAATATTCTCAAACAAACATGTGAAATAACACATTTTCAGTCTAATCAGACTACAACTGAAGTTTATAACTTCTCAAAAATTATTATCAAAAAGATTTTATCTTCTGAGGAATGGGGAATTTCAACCCTTTCTGAAAGAGAAGTACGTAATACTCCTACTTCTCCTCCTTTGAAATTTACTTACTGGGATTATATTCAAAGTTTTTACAAAACTTTTTATTATGAAAACCCAGAAAAAGCATACTTGGTTCATTAAAATATGCTCCCATGTATATTCTTCTCCCATACCCAATTGGTTTATTCAGTGGTGGGCATTATATGGCCCAACAGCAAAAATTTTGCCAGATAATTTTTCAAAATTATATTATCAATGGTTAAAATCCTCCCCTATCATTGATAAACTTCAACACAGTCATATCTGTGCTCCAGGAAAAATCACTCTGTTATACTTCTTTATTGAATTCTCGATTCCTTGGATTTATAAATGGGTCCCTGAGGTGGGATTCAATGAATTTCAAATTCCGTGTCTTTATAAGACATATTATACCAAATTTTGGGATAAATTAACAAAGATGAATCACAATACCAAAAGAATGGAAGGACAAGATTTGCTGGACGAAATTGCCCAGAAAATCAAGGAATATACTCAAGACAAAGGACAGCTCAAAGCAAACCCAGATGAAGAAAGTCCGTTCAAACACATCACAAAACGGATTCAGCTTCAGCAAGGAGCAATTAATAAGGAAGAGATAATATCCGCCTATATGAAAGAAGTTAAAGCAGATCTCATGAGAAATTTAAAGAATCTCGACAATGATAATATTTCAGAAAAATCAGATGTTTCGATGAAGAGCATAACTTCAAATGAAGAAAATTCTTTTGCAATATTGGCCGGAGAATCTCAGTCACCAGAAAAAGATGACGATCACGATGAATTCATCAAAAATCTGTTACAGCAGATCCAAGAAACAGCTCAATCAGCCAAAGGAAAAGAAAAAGAATGAAGTGACAAAAGTAGGAATTTACTTTTGAAATTGAAGTGACAAAAGTGGGAATCTGCTTTTGAAATTTAATACAAGTGGACCCCACCATCAGTTACAAATTTGCTGTACAACAATATACTATATAGTTCTTATAAAAGCAGCCAAGCAGGTACATCATAATCATCAAAGTTCCAAAAGCCTCATTCCCGGATTTCTGTTTCTTGAACTAAAAATTTTTTTTGAAAGGTGAACGTTGGAATACATATAAAAAATTATGTTGCAAAGCACATAGTATTTACTCCTTCCGGAAGAGAGAGTACATTTATTTATCAATCTTTTAATCTTATTTATAAACCAACTGAACAACCGAAGGAAGAAGAAGAAGAGCTTACTCTCGCAATTTGGATTTGGCTGGGGTTAAGCGTGCAAGGTTCATTTTCGATAGAAGATTTCCTCTCCAAATTAGGCATCACCAATATCGATATTATTCTTTCCTTCTTCAAAAGGAAATGAATCACAAATTCACAAGAAACCAAATGCGAGAATTGAATTGTTGTTTGATTTTTATCCAAAAAAAAAATAAAAAATTGTTGTTTGATTAATTAGTAGTAATGAATTGGACGGAGAAGTAGGTGACAATGGTCGGCAACATAATCTAAGACAAAACTTATGTCTATTATTATGTACTTCCTCCATTCCAAAATAAGTGTCGTTTTAACAAAATGGAGAAATTCTAAAATAAGTGTCGTTTTCGGATTTCAATGCATTTTTTTTCAAAAATTTCCAAACATACCCTCAAAAGAAATAATATTATTAGGGAACATTTATTTTAATGGGGTTGGTTGAGGATATTCTAGTAATTTAGTTACCGTTTTCTTAAACTATGTGCAAATTCTAGAACGACACTTATTTTGGAATGGAGGGAGTATTTATAGTGTGAGGATATAAACTGACGTGGTGAAATAAGCCCTCAAATGCAGCTTTTACGTGCACCTCAATATTTTCTCGGAACTCTTGGTCATTGTTTTACTTACTGTCTCAACGTGACTTCCCATCCACAATTGTGTTTGGTTTGGGGCGTTTTTTTATGATTGCCAAAATTTCAGGACCATGCTACCAGATTTTGGTCCATCTTTGACGTGGGATTTTTCTCTAGGTAGGGTGACGTTGGTAAATATTTTGTAAAACTGTTGTAAAATGTTAGCTTATGTAACAAGATAAAAAAAAAAATAAGAGAATAAATTTATTATCTTCAACAAGATATAAAAAGTAACAGAAAGAGTATAAGGAATAGTTAGGAATATGAATAGAAGGAGTAGGAATTGATTAATATGAACCCAACATCCATGATGAAAAAGGTTCATGAACAAAAATTACCTGAGATTAATTTAAATCGTGAAATCAACATCCAAAGAGATGGAATCAGACGCTAAAAGGAAAGAGCTGATTCTGATTTGTTAGGCATAGTGGTGTGCGCTTGCATCAATCTCGCAGGAATAGTATGTGTTTATGTTGAAGTCGTAGTCGGTGAAAGTAACAACGGTAAGAAGGTTGCCGAGGTAGCCATGAATTTATAGCACCGGACTTCAATTTCTGGAAAAAAAAAAAAGAAAGAGAAAAGAAGATTATGATAGAAAAGAAGAGCAAGACTTAAAAAATAAGTTACTCAATAACTAAAATCCACAATTGATAGACTAGAAGGTGATTAAATTATATGTTCTTTGGGCGACAACGCCTGAGAATTGTTGAGCATGCTTTTAGGGCATTCACAGCAATGGTTTAATTGCTGTTAAATATCAGTAGAAAAAAGGAGATATCCATTGCAAGTCGCGTAATTTTATCAGGTGTTTAATATATTTCAATCGGTTGAATCTGGCAAAATGTGAGGCAACGTGGAGCCCATCACATGGGCAGCCACTATTTTTTTTTTTTTCGATTTTTCTATCGCTAGGACCCATGAATGGTCAGGTACCATACGTATTCTTTCGTTTTGTTTTTTGCCTTATTTTGTTTCCTTTTTTTTTGGTAATTCGTTTTTTTTTTTAAATATTGTTATCAACCTGCAAAACCCATTTCATGTTTTTATTTTTATTTTTTTTTTCCTTAAATCTGAGTTTTGTCGTCTTCAACATCAAAAATAAAATTTCTTTATTTTTGTGACCGTTATAAGTCCTTTTTTTTTGTCTTCTTCACAGCATCTCCAAAAAAAATTTTTTTCATTTTGGTTGTCAAATTTGTGGCCGTAGAAATTTTTGAACGTTGAAAAAACTAGCCGTTTCTAAATGTTTGCACTGTAATTTGATAATTTTTTTAAGAGAATAATTTAAGATTTTGCCGATAAATACCCCCAATATTGATTTTCATAACACACCACTTTCTCTATTTTTCCTCTCTTCTATACTTATAGTTCTTTCTTTACTACACATCAACTATTCAAATTGTTTCTTCTATTTTCTACTACCATGAGCCGAAAAAATAACAAAAATCATCCTACAAACAATGCAAATTTATCTCACAATTTTCCAAATTCCCCCCGCCCCCAAAATTTTCATCATAATATGCAAAATTTTGGATATCCTCCAAATTTGGGTACCCCAAATTTGCCTCCTTATGTCCCAAGTCCATTCATGATGTATCAACCGCCCGGTTATTTTTCTCAAATGATTGGAAATAATTTTCTAATGGGATTTATAAATACAGGTTCGTCTTCCGGAAGTCTACCTACACCGGTTTCAACAAGAGGAGACGTTCGAGACTATGACTCTCCAAATGCAACGCCAAGGGCATCAACTCCCCAAGATTATTTTCCACAATTTTCAACTCAATTTGGTTTGGATAATATTTCTTTATCGCAAGCACCAGAAAAAGAAAATACTTCAAATTATCAAGGTTGGAGCAAGGAGGAAGACATACTTCTGGCTCGTGCATGGCTCACGGTTTCTAACTGTAGCATTACAGGAAACTAGCAAGATATGAAGGAATTTTGGAAGAAGATTACTACCTACTACAATGCAAACCGAGGATCTTTACCACAAAGAGAACAAGGTAAGTTAAAGTCTCATTGGTTTTGGTTTTCAAAGTATGTCAATGAATTTAACCAACACTACAATAGACTATGGAACGAACACCGTAGTGGGTGGAGTGATGATTCTGTAAGGGATGCAGCTCATGAGGTATATTACCAAATTAAGAAAAAATATTTTGTGCATGAGCATGTGTGGAAAATTGTGAAAGATGATCCAAAATGGGCAGCTGTTTCTACTGTTGAAGAGTTATCAAAGAGATCAAGAATCAACGAATCTGGATCATACACTTCATCATCAAATGAGTGAGTGTAATATTGTTGTGGGTCCAAAATTATATAGGTAGTGAGTGTAATATTGTTGTAGGAAAAAGTGTGTAAAATGAGAGTGTAGTGGAATGCTGACGTGGCAGTGTAATGTTGTGTTGAATTATTATATGTATTATTGTTGATGCTCTTAGAACAATTTCTAAAAAAGAAAAGTGTAATTATGTCAATTCATTGGGGGTTTATGGCGGCAACGCACAAAAAAATAAAAAAAAAATAGATGTATTACCTAGAACATTAGCGGAAACAAAAAAAAAAAAAAAAAAGAGAGAAACAATTGAACCACACTATCCCACTTGAATAGAGGTGGGTCAATTTACCACAACACACCACGAAACAAAAACATGTGGATGAGATCATTTTCATTTGGAATTAGAGGAAAGTCAAAAAATCAGAAAATTATGCATAAGTTTTGGCTAGAATTGGATGCCCCACTTAGTGACACATGGATAAGAGGGGGGAAAATTGGCGGGAGGAGCTGCTCAAGAGCCTGCTCTTTTAGTAGTTTGAATGATTATTGGAAAGACCCACAAGCAATCTAATCAAGCTGGCATCGATATGTACTGTGTAATACACGTGAATGGATTGTATTTTGACGGTCAATTATCGTTGAATATTTGTGATCTTCTCCGAAATATTTTATGTTGTTATCAAACTAGTATTTTGACGATCCTTCATCGATTATCATCACCTTCAAAGTTTATTTTATTTTATTTTATTTTTAAGAAAGACTTATACTACATTGATATTCAAAAATTAGAAATAAGACTTCAATTGGAGGGAGCTATACTAACTTATGTGGTCCTTCTACAAGAGACCTATAAACCTTATCTTACATGTACGTACGCTTCTCAAGTCTTCAAAATCGAAGGTTATAATGTATGAAAGTGCAATTACATGTGAAAATAATAGTACTAGGCTACGAGGTACACAAGCCATCTTTCGGAGGAAGCTACTTAGTTTACTATAGTTGAAGACATCTTCTTATTTAAGAATTCTTTTATACAATATAAAAAAATATAGTAAACTTTTATACGCCACAATTTAGCTAAGTTCACATTGTCTATCAAATCTACACAAATTTGGAAAAGTAATGTTACTTTGTAACTAGATGAGAGTTCATTACAATTATCTTTAATCTCTTATATATTTTGAAAATGAATATCGTCTTTGACAAAAAAAAAAAAAAAAAAGTCTTAAATCGTTTGCAGAAGCAGCTGACCCCTTACTCTTTTGTAGCAACGCATTTGCGACAATCTGACCGTCCATATGCACTTCGCATTCACTTAGTCCCAGGTTTGCAATAACTTTCAAACCGAAAAGGCATGCTCTAAAGCCTCTGCTTGCTGAGTTTACATAGAAAACCTCACTTCCAGTTCCAGAGTTTCTGTGTCTTTGAGATTTTATTTCCTATGCTCTAGTTTCCACTTTCCCGTAGCTCTTCCCCCAAATCGCAGATCCTATTCACCTTCAAATTTCAAAACTAAGGTTACAGTTTTGTTTCTCTTCCTTTTTTTTTTTTTTTTGCGGGAAGGGGGGGATTCTTTTTTGTTTTTTCAAACACATTGTTTGATTACGGTTTTCAGTGCCAGTTAATTCATATTTATAGTTAAATAAAAAAATAACATTTTCATTGTGCTGTTATTTATTATTTAAATTCAACAAAATAAATATTTTTAGACTGAGAGAGATTATGCTCTTAGTGGTATAGCTTACCCAACCTATTTTATGTTTTGATACTCTATGACGTCATTGGTATGTGGTGAACGATGAGAACTCGTTTGGTAGTAGTAAAGGATGTGAATATGTCTATCCTATTTGATTTGCGAATGTCAATGGGACAATTAGTGCTCCTTTGGATTTTCATCTTTCAAGGCGTTAGTATGTTTAGAGTTTTGATATTTTATTTTAGTTTTTATTTCAATAACTATTTTTCTAAGTCAACAAAAATATTTTTTTTGAAAACAAATTCGAACCGACTATAGTAGTGGCTGTTAGGAGGATTATTATACTAAAGACATACACTTTCCATTTTGATATAGTTTTCCAGTTTAAATTTTCTTTTTCAACTTGTAGTAATATTGAATTTAAGAATAACTCTTGAACTGGTCCTCTACATTTGCAAAAAAACTTAATTTGGTCTAAATTTTTCATAATTGACATCTAAACACCAACCGTGCAGCGCACGAGTACTTACTAATCTAAGTATAATAGTCCTTCATGCTTGACGCAAATGCATGTTTTGATGACGAAATTATTCATAAACATCAAATTGAATCGAAAAGTAGGAAGATTCGAAATTATTCATATAAAAATTTGAAAAATTCCGTTCAATGGTGAAAAACAGATGACGGGTGAATATTTGAATGGGGATTGGTTTTTGAATTTTGGCAGAGGAAGTTGTGTTTATAATCCAAAAAAAAAAAAAAAAAGTGTACCTATTATATGCTCGTTTCTTCTCTTGGAATAATCTCAGTTGCTCTTAATACTCCTTTCAAAAAAAAAAAAAAAACTAATAAATACTCCATGCCGTCCAATACTATATTTGTTATGGTACAATTTTAACTTATTCGACTGACCGGAAAAAGTATGTCACAAAAATGTTTTCCGAGTACATGAGCTTCAACAGAAGTAAACTTTAGAATTTGAGTAAAATGGTTCATGTAAAAGTGTCCGGAGTCCAATGCCATCGAGGAAAGGAGTACTCTAGGAAAGCGTTCGCAGAGATCCTAATGCTCCAAGCTTTGAGAAATTGTTTGAAAGCATTGGCCCTGAAAGGCACTTTACTTTCACCAATGACAATGATTGCTGATATGCTTCGTGGAAATTGATTCCTCTGAGCATACATATTGTCAACCAAAACATACATCTATTGCATGGAAATTATGCCCCAGCTAGTCTGTTACTACAACTACAAACAAGACAACTACTTAACGTAAGGGAGCCGTACTTTCATTAGTAGACCTAAAATGATATTAGCTCCTTACAATTTTACAAACGTAGTCCATTTTAGGCGGCATACACATCCTACCAAAAGTTCCATAGCATCTACAGAGTGACTCAAACCACAAGCGAGTGTCTTGCCTTAACAAACATCTCATTCATCTGCCTTGCTTTTACCTGAGAAATCATCCATACTAATCATAATCATATAAGAGAAAAAAGAAAAAAATTGGTACCCCACAGCAATGTATTTCAACATCCAAGTACTACACATTGGCACATACCCTTAAAGCAACTAGAAACGTGACGGAATTTTCTACAAAATGTTACCTAATTTTTTTCTCCAGAGCACCGACGGCATTTTGCATTGCATAAACAGTCATTTTCTTCACCTGTCCCAAAAGGAAAATACGACACATCAGGACAACTAGGGAGCTATAAGCAGGTCTTTCAGCTGAGAGGAAAATTTACTTCAGCTATGTTCTTTAAGAAAATGGACCATGACCAAAAACAGCAACTAGCTCGAAGGCAAAACATTACATAATAAAGGAAAAGGGGCGATAGTTTGCTCAATTATAAAGTACAAGCATACATATTGATATTGGTAGATCTTGTGGTAGGGACACACACCTCCAATTTGTCTTCCTTAGCTCTATGATTTTGAGGAAGTACTCGAAACTCCTCAGTCATGCGGATGCACTCACCAACATTTTCGGGAGAAACAAAGTCGAGGGCAACCTTTATGCACGACTGTCAACAAAAAAACAAAGGCAAAACGAGATAAAGAAGTTCAGTATAGCCTCACACACATGGACGGGCCGTTACTGACCTAGATAAATTCTCAGTGAGTTCAATAAAAAATCAAGGCAACATACGTGATTACCTTCCAATTATTATCTTCATTCACTTGGGGCCCCTGAGCTATTATTCCAAACTTAAGGGCTACTTAACTATTTAAATAGATTATGTTCGACTTTTACCTTAAGATTTGGGTTAAAGTTGACAGAACATAGGTTTCATTAAACATTGACAAGGTAACATATAGTATTCCATAGTATTTTAATCCCAAATATTAACAGGTCACAAGTTGAGGGAGCGAAAACTATTAGTTAATAGTTTACGGAAATGGCTGACAATAAATATGCCCTCGAAAATATGATCCAGTAATCAATTCAACAAGAAATTTTAAATCGAGAAGCATTGAGACCAGTTCAGCCAACCCAACTTATAAGGATCGATTAATGTTTCCGTTTTCCTAGAAATGAAATAAATGACAAAGCTATATCTACTGTGCACTAGCATGTCACCAGAAGTATGCTGATGCAATAATCTGGATGGCACCGGCAATGATAAACAAATCAAATAATGCAGACATTTAGGCTAAACAGTCAGCATAAGTAAAATTTTTATCAGTAACGCATGGTAAACGCTGTATAAATTCAAAATGATACAAGCAAATCCAACATAAAAATTCCAAAACCAAAGAGAAAGTAGAAGACAAGAAGAAGAGAGGCGGTAAAAGATAATTCTACAGAACAGAAGCCTATGAAGATTGAGAAACTGATTTACCTTCAAATTCCGTACTTGGTGAGGGCACCCTGCAGGAATGAATACAGCATCCCCTAGTCTTTGAACAAAAGTCCACGGCTCCACATCTACACAGGCAACTAAGAACTTACCAGCCACAATTTAATGGTAACATTAAACACCTCAACATAATTATGCATAAATAACTGACCGAATTCTTCCTTAAGCCTCCTCTTATGTTCCATGGTTAAGTACATAGTTTGATCATGGATTGGGTGAACCACCTGAATAATGATTTTTAAAAATTACACAAGTCAGCATATGACATACAACTCCAGGAAATGATGTAGCTCTTGCCATGATCAATGGAAAACGATTGTACCAAACCCTTCCTTGATAGTAAGAGAATGATGACCAGAGAGCAAAAAACTCCTTAATTTAAAAATACAATACTGATCTGTGTACATAAGGTATACAACAAATGAGATTGATCTAAAATTACGATGGATACATGAGCATATCCTAAAGAAGGAAGGCAACAAATTTATACTAATTTTAACTACAGGCTAAATCCATGGAGTAAAGACCAATTATTGTCAGCTAATATTACACAACCCTATAGACTACAGCTAATATAACACAACCAATATCCGTGGAAGAATGACACAGGCTACATCCAGGCTATATCATCCTATAGATATTCAGTACATAAAATACACAACCAGGAGAAAATATAACACAGCCCCGATGAGCTTAAATGGACCACAAATATCCCTAACCTCATATATCTTGGTTCCTAATCAAATCAGATAAATAAATAGATGATAAACCAGACCGTAGACCTAAGCGCAACAGAAACTTCAAATGTTGGAGAGCAAAAAAACAAAGGATATGTCAAAACTATTGACCTGTTCAAGAGGCTGACAATATATATGCCTGAATTCCTTAAAATGTTTCATGAGATATTGTTCCAATTTGGGTACATCTTCTCTCCTCCATATGTCCCATAAAGCACCACTATCCATGTCTGCAAACCCTTCTAAAGTGCTTGAAGTTTCTTGAACAACTTCCTCCTTAACTTCTTGTTCCAGTTTCGCACTTACCCCTGTTTCATTAATTTCTGGTGTACTTAGCAAACCCATGTCCGCAGTCTGAGCATTATAGGTTACACCCACCTCCACGGCAATAGAAGAATTATCAACAGTTCCAGCGGTGAAGTGATCATTTCTCTCATTATTTTGCACATGTCCTATTGCCGATCCAACCATGTTATTGGATGTCTTTTCCTCTCTCTTGAGCTCCTTTTCATCCTGTGCGACATGTTTCTTTTTCAACTCTTCTATTTTTTCAAGAGTTTCACGCTTGAGGGAAAATGCTTCAGTATGAGTCAACACATTCACCTGATACCAGCATCAAAGACCCATAAGAAAATATTAGATATTTGAATGACAGAAAATATCAAAAAGATGAAAAACAAGCCATCTGAGTTTATAACTATCTAGATGTCAGGAACTCCACTTGTTTACGTTGAAAAACCAGATAATATATGGTAACTGTGCATTATATGCATGAAAAAATAGATTTGAGGTGCAATACTATCAAATGTCTCCTGCCATTTTATTTCTAGGACTTAAATGTGACCAAGAAGAGGGGTAAGTTCCACTCAGATAAAACAGTACTCCACTTTACTCCCACTCAGAGATTGAAACTCAAATTCAAGCGTAGACCTCCAAGTACTAAGTCAGGTGTCAGATAATCCGGATGATATCATTAGAAGTGTCACAAATATACATTCTTAAAGAGGAAAATGATCTCTTCTGCCTTTTGTTTAGTGTCCATGTATCTCCATACCCCGAACTAAGCAACTATAACCAAAAGAGACACTGTTTCAGATCGCTATAACATTAATCATCTTAGACTTGAGGATTGCATTGTAGATTCATACCCACCCACCTCATCCAGATACATATTATGCCTACGTTTCCCTTTAGAGTCAGCTCCTTGAGGGCCAATACTTGTGAGATGGACAGCAAAACTTTCAATTGAATACCCTAAAATTTCCATTATCCATAAGAATATCCTTAGGGTCTAGACAAACTAGCTGCTTGCTTGGTGGACAACAAAAATTATCATTGAATACCCTACACTTTCCATGATCCATAAGAATAACCTTAGGGTCTAGACAAACCTTGCTGCTTGCTTGGTTCGTGTTAAAGCCAGCTCGATAAAAATCAAGCCAGGCTGAGCCTTGAAATTATAGGCTGACTAGCTTGTTGGACCCACAGGTCACAGTGCTCAAGACGTGTGTGTTTTTGTGTGTGTGAATTTTCCGTACCTATAAGTTCACAGTATTTCCTTTAATCAAATAATGCCTCGAGCTCAAACTTGCACCAAAGTTGAAAGCTTGATTTTACTTTGAGTATGACAAACTAAGCTCGAGCCCCATTTATGTTTGACATGTGCTCAAATTTACAGCATTAGTTTCTAGAAACCCTACATGCAACCTGCTCACTGTTCAAGAAAGGACACTCTTGCATCTTTTTGCAGCAGGAAACCAAAACAAAACTACAAAGGCATTTCCAATTTGTTATCACATGCTATGTCTAACAGAAATAAGGTCATGCCTACTAGCAGAACAACTGGAGCTAGACTGGCAAGTCAAAAAGGAATTAACCTAAAGTTTACAGATAGCTATAGTAAAAAAAGTTTCATTAAGGAAAACAGAAAATGGAAAACATACCGCATCGGACATATCACAATGAAGTTTTGTGACAGAGTCCCCACGTCCAAGTTCTTGTGCAACCCCATAAGCAATATATGTTTTCGGTCCTAAGTCTGGTTTCAGAGATTCTTTTGGAAGCTTCACCGCAAGGTTTAAGTCACCGCTATGAGGATGAGAATACACTTTAAAAGGCAACGAATTAATAAATTCTGCATTATGACGAGGCAGACGCTCCCCAAAAAAACTGGAAGGAGGCCAATCTTTCAACTTTAAAATCTGTGGCCATCCATAATCATCAACTAACCCGTGGGAGTAACCTTCGAAGAACCTGTGGATATTAATATCTACCTGCAAAAGATGCAGAAAATATATATATATATATATATAAATGAAGAAGTAAATATATATTTATATTTTCTGCATGTGTGTGTGTGTCTATATATATCTAATGAAGAAGTAACATTTCCAGAAAATCAAAAAATAACATAATTTTAAGGTATGAGATGACTCATACGGAACTTCAATAAACGAAAATAGTAGATTGTGCAATTCAGTTGAGATAACGTTGACAGAATGCATTCGTCAAAGTAATTTTGTTGCAGTGAAAAGATAGACAAGCTTCTTACTTCAAATTAATAAGAACAGTAGGCATTTCAGATGGGGAAGCTCTTAAAAGAATTCATCTCTTGTCTAAAAATGGTTTAATGGGCTGCAAGATGTGATATGTTAATGAGCTCCATGATGGGATATTTTAATGAGTTGCAACTAGTACATCAGAATAAGTTACTCAAGTGTGAGAATCAAAAAAATCAATCACTTCATGAAGGGCATTCATCAAATCTGTAGAAACGATAACCAGTTACTACGAGAGTAAAAATATAAAAAATTAGGAGGGTCAAGAGCCCTCCAATTGAAGAGGGGGTGAAGGGGAGGAATATTTACAACTCAGCAACAGGCAGAAAGTTTATGGAGCTAAGAAAGCAAATGCTAACCTCACACCAGTCTAAGCAATTTATGGCAGTCACGCCCAATAGAAGAGGATGGTTTACATTCTTTATTTGCCGACAAGCCCTCCACATAACCATCGGTTCCCAGCTCAAACCCAATGTAGTTTCCAAGACATCCCTCACAATCACAGGTTCTCCTTTCATCCAATGCCATTGAAAATGCTTCTGGTCCTTTGGCTGAATTTCTACTGCTTTTGGACAATATAGATAGTTGTCATCAGAATTTTCTCGGGAAGCTGCTTTCCTCAGGTTATAACTGTTAGAACTGGATTCGCAAGGGGACTTCAAACAAGAACAGCACTGCTGAGGAATCTCAATGGCATCTGCAACTTTGTGTTTCTTCGCCAATCCTTCTGCTCTTTCAAACAACTCTGACACATAATTTTCCCCTAATACAGACCTCAGTTCCAAAGCCCCTTTACCACAACCACCCAGCTCAAGGGGAGGGCAAGGGATGGTACCATCTTCATTAAGTTTCCATTCATAATCTAACTTTACATGATCCTCAAGACTATCTACAACTTCAATGCAATTACTATTCGCATCAGCTTTAGACCTACTTCGTGTAGCATTTCTGGGCCTGCCGGAACTCGATTTAGGTTTTTCAATACCATGCAAGTAATCAACCCCCGGGTCTTTGAACTCTGGGACCTTCCCCTTATCACCTCCTTGCAAACATCCGTCTCTTATTTCACGACAACAAATAAGACAAAGATCGTAAAAACAATGGGGGCAGCTCCGGTGGTAATCAACAATAGAAGTTTTGCAGTGGTCGCTGCAGTAATGAATTTCAAAAAACAATTTTTTCAGTGTACATCAAACATCTACAACAGGAAGAGATTGAATAGTGAGACCTACCAATACATCCTCTCATTCTTCTCGCACTCAGCACTTGCTATCTTAAGCTCTGATATTGGCAAGTCTGAAATACACATACAATGATAAGTACTCCAGATGTTAAACAAAATTTACATTTCTCGTGTTTCACAATAAGGGTGTTCTATAAGACTTTTGAATGCAGAAAAGAGTGTGAAAATAAAATATTTGAATACATTATAATCATAAAAGATACTCATGAGAGAAAGAAAGAGAGAGAGAGAGAGAGAGAGAGAGACAGAGAGAGAGACAGAGAGAGACAGAGAGAGAGAGAGAAAGAGAGAGAGAGAGAGAGAGAGGCAAAACAATCATAATATGATCTACACATTTGATTGTTAAGGATAATTACTGATGTTGCCAAAGTCAATGGTCACTTTAGCCAGATGTAACTTCAATCATATTGACTGGGCATATGATCCCTAAATAAGTGATATGGTTAAATCTTACTTAAGTTTCCGGGAGAGTGTAACATGTTTATTCATATTTTACACATCATGTGTAATGTCTATTTGATGTTTCTCTTTCAGAACAAAAAATCATAAATATAAATACATTATGGTTATCTTGAAGAAGAGAAATATTTACCTTTAAGTTTAGCCTCCACTTCTTTCTCCATCATCTGTTCTGCATTGAATTGTTTCAGGAAAGGCAGAAGCGTTCCTAGAAGATATTTTGCATACTCTACCTTTTCTGGTTCAGTGCTTTCAAACTTTAGTTCATCATCCTACAGAAAGAACAGTTTGAAAAGTCAACAAGATCCAATATAACTGAAAAGAAGGTTGAAAACCTTACAGACATAACAGGCAACTGACCTTAGTTGACAGGTCCACTCGTAAGCATGATTTACAATTGCAATTTTTGCAACAAACAGGACATGATTCAGCGAAAGATTCTTCAGGAACGTTTGGATACCTGCGTGAAAATTGATAAATTAAAAATAAATAAACGGCCAACAATCACCCCAAATGGCAAGGAAACAAATGCATATGACAAAATCAATCAAAAATAATAAGCCCTTAGGCCTTTAAACTCAAATATACTGCTTAAGGTGAGTACGTTGGAGGGAAACACTATGCTCTCAAGGGTCCTCAAATCTTGAAATGATGGTTAGGAGATACACATATAATCCGGGTAGGAGCATTAAGAAAATATGATATTCCAGGACCGCTAATCGAAATGATAAGGACACTAGTCAAGAAACAACCAAGTCAACCATCTACTGTAACAATAGTGAACAAAAGAATGAGATTAATAGCAAAATAAGCAAACAGCACAATATGCAAACTTCAGCTCGAATATATCGTGGAGCGTCCGAACACCCTACAGATGACCAACAGTTATATCATGCCTGTGACATGGCAAAACGCTTAAAGACTGATCCACTTTTAGAATATTATTCATCTTTTAAGCTCGTTGTGAGGCTTACCATCTAGTCATGCAGGGAACACAATATCTTTTCGACTTGCATTTGGTACACCGAACGACCCTTCCTTTGTCATTTCGCTGGCATTGATGACACATGTTGGACAAATAGATACCCTGCCAAATGAAATTAAAAATCAGAATGCTACCAAAATCATGAGGTGAAAGATAAAATCCATAAATCAATATACACATAACCAGAATCTTACATCTTCATCTTTTAATTTTCTCCCTTGGGGTACTGCTTCCTCTATTTTAACTACCCTATCTCGTAATGTACGGTTACCACTACGAGTTCGCCTATCTTGCGTCACCCCCTCTTCATCTGCTTTTACTTCTTTTCCTTCTGACCCATTTTTCTCAATCTTCTTATTGCCAACTCCTTCCTGTTCCTCCTCCTTTTTATCAAAGAACTCACCAGCTACCCCATCATTCTCTTCTTGCTGTTTCACTAAACCTTTGGATGGCTTTCTTCCTCGCCTCTTCTTGATTTCGCTACTGCCATCCCTCCGACTAATCACATCAGATTCGCCACCTGAAGCTTCATGAGCTACAAATTCCTTCCCACACACTTCCCGAGGACGCCTTCTCTTTTTTCTTCTTCCCCCCGTAATCTTCTCTTCTTCAAGCTCCTCCTCCTCCTCATCTTCAACCCTAGACTGTTGTTGTTGCTGCATCTTCAGCTCCGCTACGATTCTACACTTCCTCGGTCCCAGAATCAGTTCACCACAATCCCTAATTTGCAGGCCCACTGGCTCTTTTCTGCCATCATTCTCTTCCCCCACCTCTTTCCCTTCTCTTTCTAGATCAACATTTTCCTCTATTGCCCCTTCGCATTCCATTTTCAAGCCTTCTGTCTTCTCTTCCTCTATTTCCATTATTTTCTTTCTCCTCTTAGCTCCCTCTCTTTCTGCCCTTTTTTTTTTATTTTAATTTTTTGAAAACCCTCCCTCCCTCTTTTTCTATTCGGTTTTCCCTCTAGCGCTTCCTTTCCCACCTTTACCAATTAGGCAATTACCTCACTCTTCTCATCCGGGCTGGTTTATGGGCCAGTACGAACGTATGGCCCATCAATTAAGTAAATTTGGAAAACACCGTTCACTTTTTACTACTTACCGCACATCTTTCCACCCTTTTTCACTATTTTCAAACTTTTTGACACTTAACAAGGACTAAAATGTCCAAATAGTTCCTTACATTTGGGCTTACTTAATTTTACTTCTCTAACATTAATATTTCAATTTCGTAGTCCCAAACATTATGTTTTCACACCTTTTTTGTCTCATTTTATTGTTTCGACCACTTTTCCGTCCAACTCAAATGTTGATCGGCAGTTGAGATCCTGAAATCAAGGGTATTTTCATCTTTTCATAATATTTGAACTTCTATTAAAATTTAAATAATTAAAAATATTATAATAATTCACATTTATTATTTAATTGTTAAAATATTATTATTATGTTAAAATTTAAATTATTTTCAAAGTTACTTTTTTCTTTACCATTTACTTTAAGTACAAAGTAATGTTAATTATGTTGCACTTTTAACCCTAGTCCACTGTAAGTTTAAAAATTTATCGAGTCACAGTTCAAAATACAAATTAAAAAAAAGAAAACAAAACTAAGCTTTATGACTTTGACCGCTATAATAAATCTTGAGTTATTTCTAAAATTTTACTGCGCTATAAAATTAATTCAAAATTTAAACTTTTTTTAAAAAAAAATACAAGAAAATCGTGGGGTGAAAATTCGGATAAAAAATAATTTATAAGTTTTTGGCTTAGTTATTGCTTTGAATTGGAGTTATAATTTAAAATTTGATTTTAGTGAAAATTCAAAAAGTTGTTGGGATAGTATTTTAAATAAAATAATATTATTTTTACACCATCACCTCCACACTTCCACCACCGCCGAAGCACCTCCTGCAGCCGCCAGGCAGTCGCCGGCCGGCGACCGGCAGACCGAATTCCGGCGAGATTCCGGCGACAGGAGGTGGCCCGGTGGCGGGAGGCGGCAGTAGAGGTGTAGAGGTGGTGGTGTAAAAATAATATTATTTTATTTGAATTTCTATCCTAACAATTTTTTGAATTTTCACTAAAACCACATTTTAAATTATATCTCTAATTCAAACTAAAAATTAAAATAAACCATTTGTTATCCGGATTTTCGCCCTCTCAATTTTCTTTCCTTTGGGCCCGTTGGATTTTTTACTTCGACCAAATAAAAAATTGGTAGGTGAAAATTAGAATAAAAAATTTAGTTTGCTTTTCCTTTTGTTTAAGCAAAAAAATTAATTTTGAATTTGTTACTATAGTGTGGTAAAATTTTAGAGCGATACGGGGTTAAAAATGAAAAGTAATTAATCTTTATTTTGTATCCAGCATAAATGATAAATAAAAAAAAGTAATTTTCTAAAATAATGTAAATTTTAATTTTATAATAATATTTTAAATTAATAAATAATATTTTCACGATAAATAATTAAATGTGAATTTTATAATATTTTTAATGATTTAAATTTCAATGAAAGTTTAAATTAATGAAAAGATGAAAATGCCCCTGATACCGGCATGTCAACTACCGGTCAACATCGAGTTTGACGGAAAAGCGACCGAAACAGTGAAATGGGACCAAAAAATGTGAAAACATAATGTTTGGAACTACGATATTGAAATATTAATGTTAGGGACATAAATTCAAGTAATCTCAAATGTAAGGGACCATTTGGACATTTTAGTCTTCAACAAGCTCTCTCAAATATTCAATCTAAAAAAAAACTCAGTTCTTAAGATGATTTTTTTTTTAGGAAATTCTTAAGATGATTAAGATCATGTGTAACAACTCCAGAACATCGAAAATAGATGATAAGGAGGCGTCAACATCTGAAATACTAATAAAATTTTCTTCACTTTCTTTTCGATTCATTGATTGAGCTAGAAACATAATTTTAAGACAGCCTCACTTCGACCAACACGCACGTTCTAATCGAGCACCATTTCGGGGAGTACTACCGTGAATCACAACCCTTTCACATTCGCGCCACCTACAAGCTAGGCTTGAATCGGGAGCACTTAGGCTCAACTAAAACAACTTATTTTAAAAAAATTATATTAGTTTTTGAATTCATTAATAATTACTTTAAATATTTACTAGTTGTGTAGTTAATGTTAAATTAGTTTTTAAGTTTATATTTATTAATTTTTTATATTTTGCTACATACTTTTTAATTGTTTAGGTAATGTTAATTTTGATAGTTATTAAATAATGATTTAGATTTGTTGTTACCATTTATTTATTGATTAACTAGTTTACCAGCTACCATTTATTTATTAATTATTTAATTTATAGTTATTATTTTTTTAGTATAGATTAAGTTCATATTATTAAATTTAATGAAATTACAAATTAATTATTTATTAATTAGGAAATTTATAAAGTTCTAATTATGTAATGTTAATTAAATTTAATTATAAATTGATATTTAAAATATGGAATAGAGATGACTACGGTTAACAGCTTGTGTTTGGTTATTTTTTCATTACATTTGATTCAGCTACTATTATTTTATCTGTCACTATTCAGTCCAAACACTTTACAAAGTGTAAATTTCAAGAACTATAAGAAAAATAGTTTAATAGTTCTTGTTTGGTTGGATCTAAACCTTACTAGTTTGATTCGTGTCCAACTCTTTTGGATAATATTTTCTGGAAGGAAAAGAGAAATGTAAAGGGTATAGAACATAAAGCATATAATTTTAGAAATAAGGAGCACCACAAAATAATGCAAAATTGTCCCACCATAAAATATTTTGTCAAAAATAATAAGGCGGGAACGAGTATTCATATAAAAGATCTTGTTTCCATAAGGTATAAGGAAAAGGGGAACATAAGAAATTCATTATTTAAAATTATCATCTCGAATTAAGACTAAAGGCATTAAAGTTAGAGTCAATCCCTCTCGTACACAATGCAGTTAGGTTAAGAACAATTTTATTGTTACCAATGTCTTAATGAGCTCATTTGGTTTTGTATATAAGAAAAGAGATTGATTAAATTAAGAGATGATTATAAGTGCTAATTTATGTTTAAAATTTAGGAAACTAAAGTACTCGATAAGAAAAGAAGGATAATTAAGTTGCACTACTGTACAAGTATCACAAAATTATTTTGGTTGTTACTTTTGTGGTGGTACTTCTCTATTTGACCTTAAAAAATTATATGGCAATTGTTGTTCTGTTTGTTGTACGGTTCTTTTGATTCTGGTACCTATATGCACTTGGTGGGTGGATTCGGTATTACTGCTCACGTAAGTGTATCTATGCAATGTTCTTTGAATCACCAAAAGTCGATTGATGTTGAAAGACACACTATATGGAGCATTGGTGAGATAATTATAGTTGAGGCAATTAGTTTTTAGGTTATCATCAACATTATATATAATTGCAGAATGTGCTTTTGTGGTTTGGTAGTCCTTTCTCATGCATTAACTTTACTTTCTATCTATCTTTTCTTTTGTATTAATTCTGGTATCTTTTTTTTTATGTGAAATTTAATTTTTAGTAGAACAGAAGTAAAAAAAAAAAACCAAAAGACTTAGAAGTTACAAATTGAAAGTTCTTTATTACAAAACTAATTATTTGGTGAATTAAATAAGTCACACAACCGTTATAAGTTAATTTCAACAACTCTTTATATTCTGAAATTCTTGATTGTCTTTTCTTCTTCTCTTTTTTTAATTTAATGATTACATAAATGAGACTTTTGAGGAATCTATAACTGAAAAATAATATTAAAAGGTTTTTATCGTACAAAATTTTGTGGATATATATAATTCTCAATCATGAGAGTTTGTCATTCTCTCTTTTTCTTTCACTTCAAGTGCGTTTGCTCTCTATACATGGTGATCTTTTCATCTTAAATCCTTGAAGATAAATCGTAATTACTTTTTGTTTATCATCCTCTTTTCTTCTGAAATTTAGTTGTCACCTTTTAAAAAAATATATAATAAAATAACATAAAAAAATCTTTACAAAGATAATATTGTAGTTTTCATCTTTGGTAATCTTTATCTTTTAGTTGGTTTCATTGCCTTCTCTTTTTAGTTGTGATGAAGAAATCAATTGAGTCCCTTATTCACTTTGTATGACTATCTTTCTTTTTTCTTTTTTGTTCAAAGTTTACTATTCATACGTATACTAAATTTGAAAAAATATTGTTTGTCGTTAATAAATTTGCTATAATTAATTTTATTGTTTTGTTTTAGAGAGTGAAAATGAACAATTAAAGGACTGTTAAATTTTTTATTATTGAAATTTCATCTTTTTCTTCCGATATAATTATTATTACATCAAATCAAGGAAAGCGCGAAGTGCGTCTAAGCCCTCTAGTATATTATAATTGGGGAATATAGATTTCAGTTTGGTAGTCCTCAAGCATAATTGTTTAGTCTATTGTTCATTTATTCATGAGATCAATACAATTAATTACTATAATTTTATTTAACTCTTTATTTATCCAACACTAATAATTATCATTGTTAATCATCATAAAGGTTTTAACCTTTGGTATTCATGAAAAGAAAGACCAAAAGTCTGAAACAGGAGAAAAAAAAAATATACGAAGTCACAACGAATTTGTAGATTATGTAGAATTATAAAACTTCAATTCATTGAACTTTCACAGTTGCAACCGAATTGTCATCTACTCTCAATAGTGTTAATACATTTCAGTAAGATAACCTCAACTTTCGGTGGAATTTGGATGATGGGTTGTGTTTGAGCTATTGTTGTGGTGCTTTTTTGCTCCCTTCTTCCACCGTAAAATTGCAGCAAACCACCATCACTAAAGCTCAACATACAAGTAAGCACCGTACCTTGAAAGAGTTTACTTCACGCCTTTAATTACATGATTCACAAAAACATAAATAAATAAATAAAATCATATAGTGAAACTTTATACTCAAAATATATAATCACGGCAACTTTCATTCACGCACGTGCGAAGCACGTTTAAGCCCCCTAGTTAAACACTAAATATTATTTGGCTTGAGAAAGACTTTTATTGTTCCACCTTTTAGGCGGAACTCAATTTATGTTTCCACATTGAACAAAATCTGGTTACTTTGTTCTTTTGGTAACAGTCGGTTAGTCTCTTTCAAGATTCAAAGAAAGTCAATTTCAGTTCTTTATTCGATTATGGTGACTTTTATATACTTCAGACCATTGTTTCAATTAACCAAACATTGCATGATAATTTATGTGGTACTAAAAGAAAATTCGGTAATGGGAATTTCGTATCAGTTTGATAAAAGTGTTTAAGGCACTTGCTTTAGACTAATAATAAAGTTAGTCGAAATTCTTAAATCACTTAACTTATCAAATTCTAAAAATATGAGTTAAGTGCACAAAGTAAAAACAAACAAACAAACAAAATAAGATTGAATGGCATAAGATTTTGGATGTTGTTAGAACTAATACATACGGATATATGTAAACCATTATTTATAGCTTTCTTTTAGAATGGTCACGCATATTGTATTATGTCCACAAACAACTCCCCAGGGCTAGCTCTTTACCATTACTGAGAAGTACTAAGAACTAGACTTGTTCAAAGTTTTAAGACTAAATAACTTTTATAAATGAATTAAGGATTATTGAAATATGTCTAGGTCCATTGGTCAAAGTTTTAGTGAATATGGTATCGTCATGTAGTAACACTATGCCAAAAAGTACTACTATTAATAGTGTTATTATAGAATGAATTCGGAAACGAAAGAATCGACTAAGTAGTATGACAAGTTCTACTACTTAGTTAAACTCACTAAGAGAAACTGTCGAGGGTAAATTCCGGGAACGAGGCCAACGGTCCGACCGAGACTGGAACCTGCAAAAAGGAGGTTAGCACTCCGAAGGTCAAGTCAGTTCTCTGAGATAATTGGTTATCACACTTAGAGAGAGAAAGCGGGAGTGTGTAAAAATTGGGGAAAGAATAAATGAATCAAGGAGTATTTATAGGTCCCCAATGGGACTATACCTGTGGCCCTCCCCCCCCGTCAAAGGGGGGGCAAAAGGGTAAATGGACGTGTGTCAATTCCTTGTGGATCCCCCAGGCCCAAAAGAGTTAATCAAATAGAGGAGTTGGGTCCATGAAGTCAGCCCGGATTAGTGGGCCGATTGGGCCGGTCCGGGATGGTCAAAATTGACCTCCAACAAATGCCCCTGTGCAGCCCGGTGCAGGGGAGTCGGATTGGGCTGGACACAAAGGAACCGGAGGCCCAGTCGGAAGAGCCCCCAAAGCCCAGGATCCTCCTCCATTAAATCATTACGGATCCAACGGTCGGAATCTCATATATTCAAACGGGATGGACGCCCTGGATTTCGTGGAACGAAGCACCGCAATGATGGCACCTGAAGGTAACCGACGCGACTGTCTGCATCCCTTGGGGGGGGAATATATATATACCCCCCATAGGACACAGAACTTCATTTCTTTCCCTTTGTTTTCTCTCCCAGCCATAAACACTTAAGCTTGGTTTTTTCTTCTTCATATCTCTTCTACTCCGTGGCCGAGGGTGCTTTTCAGCCCAGAAAACGGAATCGAAGCCGGTGCAAGTACGGGGGTGACTCTTAGCCGACCGCAGACAAGTAAGTTCCTTTCTTTTCTTTCTCCTTCGATTTACCGCATGGCAAAAGAAATAGTTAGGGTAGAAGACGTAGAATGTTCGTTAACCTAGGAGAGGTTGGGTGAGTTGGAGAGCTATTACAGCCTTACGGCCGTGAACCCCACATTACCCGAAGGCCATGAGAGAGCCAACACTCCTCCTTCGGGGAAGATTACGATATACGAGAAGTTCTTAGAATACGGGTTGCATTTTCCATTGATGCCTATGTTTAGGAAGATCGTTGAGGCTTACGGCCGACCCCTGGCTCAATACACCCCGAACCTCATAACCATAGTCCTGGCCTTCGTGCACGTGTGCAACAAGACGAGGGTAGAACCCGACATTTTCTTGTTCAGGTCCTTTTACAAACTCGTCTGATGCGGGAAGAGCTTTCCTGGGTGGTTCAGCTTCACGAAGAATCCACACGGACCGTCCAAGGAGCTGGTGGTGAAGAACGAGAGCTCCAAGCATTGGAGGTCGGGGTTCTTCTACGTGGACGCGAACTTCGTCTCCCTCTTTCCGTGGACGTCGGACGAGGGAGGGACAGTCAGCTTGGACCCGTGGACCAAGAAGGACAAGAAAGATATTGAGACCTGGAGGAGGGACTTGGAGAAGTTGGTCGGCTGGAAGAAGACTTATACCTATAGGCAAATCGCATCGCTAAGCGACCGGATCAGCTCTCGTAATCAAGGTATCTTACCCGAAGACTAACTGTGGTTATTTTCTGTTGATAGGTGTATTTGCTAATTTGATGGGCAAACATTCGGCTTTTGATGATTCAGATGAGGAAGAGCAGTATGCCGAAGGGGAACCGAGGGAGGTCGCCCCGCCGAAGACGGGGGCGGCCTCTTCCGGGCAAGCGACGAGGACGCCCGTCGAAGGTTCCAAGGGAGGGAGCTCCTCCGGCCGACCCTCCGGCCACCTGAAGAGGAAGAGGGGGGCCTCAGAGGTTGTGGAGGTGGATCCGTTGTCCTTCAGCCTCCCATCGATCCACGAATTGTCCTTCTTAGACGATCTTCTGAAGGAGGGATACGCAGACCCGGGTCGGGGCTCCGATTTGTTCGAAGACATACCCACGGGACATGTCCTGCTGACCTTCGATCCTCCTCGGGTGGAGTGCTCTGAGCTACCCGAGACCGGAGCAATGAGGCTGGAGGACAGCATGAGACAAATAAGTTCTTTTGTTTTTAATTTCAAGGGCACTTTCCTCGTAAGCGTGTTCCCCCGCTGACCTAGGTCGTCCCCGTTGCAGGCTGTGGAGGCGGTCAATACTTTCGTGTCCGTATGCGCGAGCCTGAGGGAGCAGCTGGCTTCGGTCCAGAGGACAGCCACGAGCGAGGCCAACAGGGCCAGGGACACGGAGGTCATGTTTAAGGCCTCGGAAGGGAGAAGAGCGCATCTGGAGGAAGAGAGGAAGCGCCTAGAAGAGGAAGTTGCGCGGGTGAAGGCGGAACTCAAGGACACGGAGCTGACCCACCGACTCGAGATGGAAAGCTTGCTAGCCACGAGTGTCCCGAAATCTCGGCTGGACATGTACATCTTGGCAGGGGTCCAACGGTATCTAGGGTCGACCGAGTTCGCCCTCGGGATAAACGATGTCATGGACCCAGCCATGGAGAGGGGGGCGCGGAAGGTCGTTCTGGAGATCGAGGCGGCCCAGAAGAAGAACGAGGACATCCAACCTATCCTCGAAAAGTATACTGACAGGGACAGGAAAGGGAAGACGTATGCAGTGCGACTGCGGTGCAAGGCCCGGAAACGCTTCCGGGATATGGATTTCGCCAGTCTCCCCATCATGCAGGAGATTTCCGAATCCTGCGCCACCCTTTCAAAGCCCGAGGACATCCTGAACATCCCGGGTAGTCCCTCCTTCGTCTTCCAGATGCCGAGGGGAACAGAGACGCCCCCCAGCATGCCGCCGGGACCGGAGGAGGAACCCGAGATGGTCGCATCCGAGCCTCCACCCCAGGGACATAACTCCGGCAGCCGAGGAGGAGGAGGGACGTCCACGGATTCCAATGCCCGCAGCGGAGACAAGGTGAACGATGCGTAGGGTTAGGATTCCCGGCAATCGTGTCCCCGGGGCTTCCCCCGTTGTATCTGAATTTTAATTCGTTTAAATAATGAAACTTATGTTTACTCTCCGTTGTCTCCTATTTCGCACATTCGGACTTATCACCACGTCCGTTTTAACGGAACCACCTCAATTGGAAATTTTCAGTTTTAGTCTGTATTTTTTTTTCTTTTTAAGCATCTGTTCCTCGGTGCGAACTTGTTTCTACCTTTGGGAAGGCGCGTCCTTAAGGCTTGTTGCTAACACGCGCTTCCTTACAGGGGAAGGGCACGGCTCCGGACTTCCCCTCTCACCCGGACGGGACCTCCCGAGGGTTGTCAGCAACCCCGGGTCTTTGGGAGACTTCAGGGATCCCGAGGATTGACCTGCAGTTGCCCGACCCTCATCACGACCCCACGGCCTTTCCACTATACGCGGCCGTAGGGGGGGCTTTGGCAGATCCGAACGTGGATAGGGGTCGAGGGCGGCTGTCAGGACTTGAAGGGCAACTCGAAGAAGCTCTGCAAACCTTCCGGGCCTCGGAGTTGCACGAGGCCCGTGAGGCCGTCCTCAAGGCGAAGGCCGAGAACGACCGTCTGGATAAGTTGTGACGGGATACGGAGGCTTATTGGGAAGACCATCTAAAGAATTCCATACAATTAGAGATGTTGGCTAACAACCGCCTCCGGACGTTCGAAGCCAAGATACGGAAGAAGAAGAAGGACGAGGGTTTAGCCGAACCCGATTCGGAAAATTTCATCCCCCGTAACTACTTTGAGAGCATGCTGGTACACCTCCGGAAGGCTTACGCCTTGGTCGCCGTGAAGTGGGATCGTTCCTCTGATAAGATCGAGGCTCTTCGGGCATATGCCGGACAGCTTCGGACGGCGTTGGAGAGAGCAATATCCTTCATTGTGGAGACGGGAAAGGAATATGACTTCGTAGCATTGTGGCCTGAATCCTGTCCAGCTATGAGAGACGAGCCCACTTCTCCGACCCGTGAGGCCGAACGCATGATATACAAGAAGGACGCCTTGTTTTTCGAGTTGGGTCGAGGGTCTCGTTAACACGTGATTAGGTTAAGCTACCCCTGTATTTTTGTCGAGTGTATAGGTCTGAGGGCTGTGTACATGAAAATTTTCAAGACATTTTGAAATTTTGAGCTCCCTTTTTTGACAATCGACCCGGAATACATCATTTGTTTTGTTTACCTGTTTTGTCATTGTTATTCATGTTTTTATGGTTGTGTATATGAAATTCTTTTTAATGCCGACATGTTGCTATCGTTTGACGGAGGCGATAGCGATAGGAGTATCTTCCCCCAGATTTCATATTTCGACCGTATTGTTGTTATAGGAGTACGGTTCCGCAGGCCGAGAAGGCCACACGGTGCCGTCGGCCGCTGGGGTCGAGAAGGCCTTGTAAATGCCCCAAGGTCGCGGGGACCGTTGGGGTTTCGCAGGCCGCGGAGGCCACGCGGTGCCGTCAGCCACTGGGGTGGAGACGGCCTCGTAAAGGCCCCAAGGTCGCGGGGACTATCGGGGTTCCGCAGGCCGCGGAGGCCACGTGGTGCTGTCGGCCACTGGGGTCGAGACGGCCTCGTAAAGGCCCCAAGGTCGTGGGGACCGTCGGGGTTCCGCAGGCCGCGGAGGCCACGCGATGCCATCGGCCACTGGGGTCGAGACGGCCTCGTAAGGGCCCCAAGGTCGCGGGAACCGTCGGGGTTCCGGAGGCCGCGGAGGCCACGCGGTGCGGTCAGCCACTGGGGTCGAGACGGCCTTGTAAAGGCCTCAAGGTCGCAGGGACCGTCAGGGTTCCGTAGGCCGCGGAGGCCACGCGGCGCCGTCGGCCACTGGGGTGGAGACAGCCTGGTAAAGGGCATTTGGTAGGAAAGCACAGGAGGTCCTTTTTATACATTTGCCAAAAGCGTCGAAACTTTCCTATGCTGATATCTATTACAAAAGAGGGCAGGGGCCTTTTTAAGCATTGAACTATTTCAGGTTCTGGATGTTCCACCATCGGGGTATGGCACGGGGCTCCTCATCACACGTGTATAGACGATAACTTCCCGAGGGCGAAACTTCGACAACCTGGTACGGTCCCTCCCAGTTCGGAGCCAGCTTACCGGTTGGTTCGGCGTGGCTTACCTCATTTCGGCGAAGGACAAGGTCTCCGACATCGAAGTCTCGGGCCCGAACCCTGGCATTGTAGTACTTGGACACAGCCTGCTTGTATCGGGCTTCGCGGGCCTTGGCTAGATCCCGACGCTCGTCCAGAAAATCGAGACACAAGCGGACTTCGCCTTCGTTCATTTCCTCTGCAAAATTGACCACACGGGGGCTGGGGACCTCAATCTCAGCTGGAAGGACGGCCTCCATGCCGTAAACAAGGCTAAAAGGGGTTGCCCCTGTTGCTGTTCTCATGGTAGTGCGTATGGACCAGAGGACGTGTGCCAGCTCTTCGGGCCACAGCCCTTCGGCTTTCTTGAGTCGCTTCTTCATGCCTTAGAGGATGGCCTTGTTTATGTTCTCAGCCAACCCGTTGGTCTGAGGATGGGCCACGGACGAGAACCGTTGTTCGATCCCCAGTTGTTCACACCAGGACGAGAAGATCTTTGATTCAAACTGGGTCCCATTGTCTGAGACGAGGACCTTCGGGATTCCGAACCGGCAGATTACGTTCTTCCAGAAGAATTTGGCTACGTTCTCCCCTGTGGTGGAAGCAAGAGTCTCAGCCTCGACCCATTTGGAGAAGTAGTCGATCGCGATGATCACAAACTTGAGCTTGCCCGGGGCTACGGGGAACGGCCCTATTATGTCTGTGCCCCACTTGTAGAAAGGCCAAGGGCTGGTAATCGGGACCATTTCGTGCTGTGGAAGGCGCGGAATGGGAGCATGCCTTTGGCATTGCGCGCACCGAAGGACAAGGTCGTAGCAATCCCTAGCCAGAGTAGGCCAGTAATAACCGGCGCGGATCAACTTTTTAGCCAGGTTCCGCGAACCCAAGTGTCCCCCACAAGCGCCCTCGTGCATGCTTCGTACCAAGGCTCCTACCTCCCGCGGGCCAATGCAGCGCAACAGAGGAGTCAGATACCCTCGCCTGTAGAGGATCCCTTCCCTGAGTAGATACTTAGGCGCTTTGAGCCGAATTCTCTGGGCTTCCCTCGGGTCTGGCGGCAATGTTCCTGTTCGGAGGTCTTGAATGAACGGCGCCATCCAGGAAGCTTCGTCAAGTAGCACGGGCAAGGATTCGTCTTTCAGAATGCTTGGGCGGGTCTTGACTTCGATGTGGATACGCGGGGTCAAGCGCACAACACGGGAGGAGGCCAACTTGCTTAGGGCGTCAGCCTTCTTATTTTGCGACCCCGGAATGTACCGAATGTGGAAGGCGCGAAAGCCGCGTTCCAGCCCCCGGACTCTCTGGAGGTATTTCTGAAGGGCCGCTTCCCGAGCTTCGTACAGCTGGAGGACATGATTGACGACCACCAGAGAGTCACTGCAGACAGACACCTCCTGGATTCCGAGGGCGCGGGTGATTGAAAGCCCAGCGATCAACGCTTCGTACTCTGCCTCGTTGTTCGTGGTAGGGAAGTCCAGTTGAATGGCATAGACAACTTCCGACCCATAGGGATCGGTCAAAACCACCCCCGCACCCGAACCTTCCCTGGACGCAGATCCGTCTACGAACAGCGTCCACCCTTGCGATTTGGCAGGAGCCAAGGAGGCGTCCCGCGGGGACTCTTCATTCGTGGCTTCCGTCCCTCGGGGAACTTCGGCCAGGAAGTCGGCTAGGGCTTGACCCTTGATTGAAGTTCGAGGCCGAAACTGTATGTCATGCTCCCCTAGTTCCACAGCCCATTTGGCCATCCGACCGGACGTGTCGGATCTTCGGAGGATTTGCTATAGGGGCTGGTCCGTAAGAACGAGGATAGGGTGTGCCTGGAAGTATGGGCGTAGCTTTCTGGCCGCAGTCACAAGGCAGAATATCAGCTTCTCCGCCATAGTGTATCTGGACTCGGCGGGTAGGAGAACTTTGCTGACGTAATAGACGGGGATCTGCGTTCCCCCATGTTCCCGCACCAACGCTGCACTCACGGTCGTCTCTCCCACGGCCAGGTATAGAATTAGAATTTCCCCCGGGTCAGGCATACCGAGAGTCGGAAGAGTCTTTAGGTGCTCCTTGAGTTCTAGGAAAGCCTTCTGGCACGCCTCAGTCCAACCGAAGGCGTCAGACTTTTTGAGGACCTGGAAGAAGGGCAGGCTTCGTTCGGCCGCCTTTGACAGAAACCGTCCTAAGGTGGCGATCGAGCCTGTAAGCCTTTGTACCTCCTTGACGGAACGCGGGGCTTGCATGTCCAAGATAGCCCGAATCTTCGTAGGGTCCACGTCAATTCCTCTTCGGGAAACCTGAAATCCCAAGAACTTCCCTGATCCGACGCAGAACACACACTTTTTAGGATTCAGCTTCATGTTGGACGACCGGAGGGTCTGGAAGGTTTCTAGGAGATCGTCAACCACGAGGACCATCCTTTGGCTCTTCACCACCATGTCATCCACGTAAACCTCCATGTTCCGTACCAGCTGGCTTCCGAAGATACGGTTGGCCATTCGTTGGTAGGTAGCTCCCGCATTCTTGAGTCCGAATGGCATTTTTACGTAGCAAAACATCCCCTTCTCGGTGACGAAGGCGGTCTTCTCGGCATCGTCCTCGTGCATAAGGATCTGGTGGTACCCCTTATACGCATCAAGGAAGCTAAGCATGGGGTACCCCGAGATAGCGTCGACCTTCTGTTTAATGGCGGGGAGGGGATAGCAATCCTTCGCGCAGTGCTTGTTGAGATCCTTGTAGTCCACACACATGCGCCAGGAAGAGTCGGATTTCTTAACCATAACGGGATTAGCCAGCCACGTAGGGTAACAGATCTCCTTAAGGATGGACGCGGACAAGAGCTTGGCGACTTCCGCATCGACGGTAGCGCTGCGTTCGGGGGCCATCTTCCGTCTCTTCTGCTGTATGGGCCGGGCCCGAGGATCGACATTGAGTCTGTGCACACCCAGTTCAGGGGGAATCCCCGTTATGTCGCTGGGGCTCCAAGCGAAGACATCTTCGAACTGTTTCAACAATTCAATCACCATGTCCCGAAGGCTAAAGGGCAGAGCCACCCCAAGGCTAATGACTCTCCCTTCCACGAATGGATTTAATGCAATGTCCGCCACTCCTTCATCCGCGGGGACAGGGTCATTGGTTACTGGATTCTCCTCTACGAAGGCCGGGGCCTTCTGGATTGATCCAACGGTCGCCTTCTCCTGGAGGAAATCACGTCCCTTCTTGGCAGCGATAACCATACACTGCCGGGCTAGCTGCTGGTCTCCCCGAACTTCCGCGACGCCTGCTTCGGTTGGGAACTTCATGACCAGGTGGTAGGGTGAGTAGACAGCCTTCGCTTTAGTCATCCAAGGTCTCCCGAGTATGATGTTAAAGGGAGCTACGACGTCCACAACCACGAAGTCGACCAAGATCACGCGATCCTTGGGATAGGTCCCTACGGTGGCGGCCAGACTGATGATGCCTAGAGGCATAATGGTGTGGTTGGAGAAACCGACCAGCGGTATGGTCGCCGGACAGAGCAGAGTTTTGTCGAGGCCTAGTTTTTGGAAGCAATCAATGGACATGATGTCCACCGCACTGCCATTATCTACGTATACTCACCGAACTTCCCTGTTGGCGACTATGGCCGAGATGACAAGCGCGTCAGAGTAATCTTCGGAGCCGCCCACCAGATCCTGTTCCGAGAAGGTTATCACCTCCCCGGGACGAAGGCGCTTAGCCTCGGATTCCCTCTGCGGTCGAGGGCGCGAGCTTCTGCGGAGCGCGGCAACACTCTGAACCCTCAGGGGCGCGCCGAAGATGGCGCCTACGGGTGCGGCCAAGATCTGCCGGGCCTGCGCAGGGTCAACGCCGTCCTGGGCCGCAGGTCCACCCCCGGCGGGGGCTCGGTCGACGGCCTTGGCCTTGCCCTTCTTCCACTTCCAGCCCCTGGTCCGGCCCGACGCCTTCTCCTGGGACCCCTTCTGGACGCAGTCCTGGAACTTGCCCACCTTGAGACCCTCCTCAATTTCCTTCTTCAGCCTGTGGCAATCCTCGGTATCGTGCCCTTTACTCCGGTGAAAGTCGCACCATTCGGACGAGGATTCATCCTGGGACCGGCCTGGGGGAGAAAGCTTGAACTCGCTCTTGTGGATTTGGAGGATTTCCTTCCTGGTTTTAGTGAGGACGGGGGCCTTGGCGTCGAATTTCGGAGATCCGATGCTAAGCTTCTTCGCCTCCGGATTCTTCTTCTCGCCTTTGGCAAAGGCCTCCCTAGCCCTCTTCATGGACTCGTCCGTCCGGATCTCCTTTTCAACTACTTCCCATAGCCTTTGGGTGGTGGCAGGAGGCTTTGCCGTGAGCTTGCTCCGCAAGGCAGCGCCCGTGCCAAAGGGGGAGAGGCCATTCACGAACTCGACCCGTACTACTAGATCATTGACCTGGTCTATCATCATGAGTTCCCTCGTGAATCTCTCGTAGTACTCCCCCAGGGACTCGTTCTGGCGCTGACGGACCGAAGACAAGTCGTGAATGGTGCGCTTGGCCCTCTTGCTGGAAAAGAACCGTACGTGGAGCTTCCGCCCAAGGTCCGCGTAAGAGGTGACACTGCCCGGGGGCAAGCTATCAAACCATATTTTGGCGGCGCCCGTCAGGAAGGTGGGCAGCGCTTTGGCGGAGAATTCCCGGGGCGAGTCCCGCAAGTCCATGGCCGCCGTGTAATCGGCCAAGAAACTAACCGGGCAGGTGTCCCCTTCGTATTTTGGGATGTCCGTGGGGAGCTTCAAATTGGCTGGCCGCGGGCAACACCGGATGCGTTCGGCGAAAGGGCTTCCGAGCGTTTCTCGTCCATTGAGTATGGCCTCGAGCCGGGGATCCACCGCACCCTCTCGGTCCGTCCTCGGCTCAGGCCTGACAGGGGTAGGGTCGTGCTCTATGGATGGATGCCGCTCCCGGGGAATTCTCCTTTCCCCTACAAACATGAGACTGTCATCCGGGCCCTCGCCTTTGCCTCCGTAATAAATGTCTTCGAATTTTTCGAACTGCTCCACAAACTCGGGAAATCTCCCAGCAAAGGATCTCCAGAAGCGGTCATCATGAGGTCCCCGTTCGGGGGAACGGGAAAGGCGAGGACGCTTGGAGGTTTCTCTGCTCCTCCCCGCCTCCTTGCTGGTTCGGCGGGACCGGCTCCTATGGCGTTCGCCGATCCGCGGTCCCGACCGCCCCCATGGTCGTCGGTCTTACGGGAGCGGCCCTGGCGGTCGCTGGTGCGGGAAGCTTCTTCGGCGTCCTCCCTGTCTCTGTGTTCTTCACGGGATTGAGCGGACACGCGGGAACTTCCTCCTACAACCTTTGATCTCAATCCAGGCCCGCGACTTGCCCCTTCATCGGGTTTTGTCCGGGTGGAAACCATTGCTCGTAACGCAATCAGATTCGCCCTCGGCCAACCGGGAAAGAGAGGGACTTTCTCACAGACGGCGCCACTTGTCGAGGGTAAATTCCAGAAACGAGGCCAACGGTCCGACGGAGACTGGAACCTGCAAAAAGGAGGTTAGCACTCCGAAGGTCAAGTCAGTTCTCTGAGATAATTGGTTATCACACTTAGAGAGAGAAAATGGGAGTGTCTAAAAATTGGGGAAAGAATAAATGAATCAAGGAGTATTTATAGGTCCCCAATGGGACTATACTTGTGGCCCCCCCTGTCAAGGGGGGGCAAAAGGGTAAATGGACGTGTGTCAATTCCTTGTGGATCCCCCAGGCCCAAAAGAGTTAACCAAATAGAGGAGTTGGGTCCATGAAGTCAGCCCGGGTTAGTGGGCCGATTGGGCCGGTCCGGGATGGTCAAAAATGACCTCCAACAGAAACAGACATAAAAGACTGCAACTTAAAGATATGACAGTGTCCCAACTAAAACAACAATCCTTGTGGATTATGGACGTGCAAATAAGCTAGCTATAGGCATTTCTATATTTTGAGTTATCTGGTTAAGGCAAGACCACATAGGTCTACAAAAACGAAACTGGATTCGGTTTATTGCTATTTTGTTGGATACGATAAAATATTTTTTTTAGGAGATACAAGTTTTGTGATCCCAAAAGTAATCCTTCTTTTAAACGGGAAATATCTAGTTTCTTGAGAATATTAAGTTTGGAGGGAAAGATAAGGTTAATGGCATTGTCTTTGAAGAGAATATTTTTTCTATTCATATGCTAATTTAAGACAGTGTTAAAACTTTCTCTCATCAAGACAATACGAAAAGACAAACCAACAATCTCAAGAACATATGCCACTAAGGAAACTCACTAGAGAGAGGAGAAATACAATGGATTGGTGGTTAGTTAATTTAATAAACTTCAGTCTGGCCATTGAAAGTTCTAGCTCTCAAAAGTAGATTAATGTCATAAAAAGATGAACTAAAATTTGTTATAGATGATGATCATATTTGGGATCTTGTCTTATTGCCTGGAGGAATGAAATCTATTGGTGATAAAGATATTTAAGACCGGGGGATTCAAGGCGGTATGAAAAGATTAAGTTCATCTTATCATTAAAGAAGTTAATTATAATGATGACATTAATTATATAAAGACTTTCACTTCAGTATTATTGAAAGACTCTTTTTAGACTATAATGACATATATGATACATTTTGTTTTTAGGTTTCGTTATATGGATATTAAGAGAGTGTTTCTTAATGTGGACATTTTGAGACAATCTATTTGGTGCAACTAGAAAACTTTGTTTGATGGTTTGCAAATTAAACAATTTCATTTATATGTTTAAATAAGTTTCCTGTTAGCAACTCTAGTACTTTTAAGTTTTCATCTCACTTGGTACTGAGGTGAACATTGTGATGATTATACACATCACAATTTCAGTGGGAGTTTAAGGCAGATAATTAGTAGCAAACAAATAAAAAAATTTCAGATTTAGATATTTAGTAGCAATTATAAGGTTACACGGAATCATTAAGACATTAAAGATTACACGCTCACATATCGGAGTTCGGTCCAGTTAGAGATTATTCAATATCCTGACTTCGATTTTGTTTAGTTGCCTATATTGTCACAAGGCTACAAATATAGTATGATCTTAAAAGACTACTAAAGTTGTGATGTGGCAATAGTGCAACAATTTAGATACTCTAATAACAATGATATGAGGTTCTTAGTTGTTAGATATAAGTTCAGAATGAACAGACTTTCTATAGATCACAATCGGACAAACTCTGTTATCGCATATCACTTCATCTTAGGCCTTTCTTGAGCATTTTGTTCAAACAGGTGTTGTGTCATATGACGATATTACAGTTCAGTGGGAGTTTGTAATTTTGGTTTTGATTTAAGGGTTCATACAGAAACGAACATTCAGATATTAATACTGCAGTATAAAGTATAGAGTATAAAGACTAAAATAAAGTTTAAGATATAAGGTTAAAAGTTTTCAGTGTGCTTACATTCTGAAACTCCGATTGATCTCATTAAGAAATAGTATAAAGAGGACTAGTTGGAAATAGACATGTTAAATATCACATTACATGAAATTTCCCTCCTATAAATCCACACTTGATCCATGTCATTTAGTTATATTAATGTACATGACCACTGATGGGTTTAGTTGCGCTTATTGCAACGAGTGACCCTTTGATCCTATGTTGATCTAATTAATGGACGAGATTATTTAAGATTCTTTTATGATGGCAAATTTTGAGCGCTCTAAAGTTTTGGTATAATATACAAATATAAGGTATAAATATTACCGCTAGCTAATAGTTTTAAGTAGGTTTTATGAATATTCTTTTGGGAGTGTATCAACGACAGCATCCGGTTGCTAGGGATGGCGTTAAAAATCCTTGAAGTCTGATTATTGTGTTCTGTTTTAGTTCTTTTTAGTTTGTTGTTTTCCCTCAAAATCACTCACTCAAATCAAAAATCTTGTTATTGTTACTTTCGTGTTTTGATTACTGGTTTATGACTAGAAGCAATCCATCAAGAGAGCTGAGTTTTGATCCAGAAATCGAAGCCACGACAAGGAGATCCAAAACATTGCGAAACAGAGAAGCTGTTGCTCGTGTTCTTAAAGAAAACCAGAAGCCAATGGCAGAGGTAGAACGAGCTGATCAACCTCAAGAAGGAGAGCTACAACCAGCTCAATCCAGACTGCTAAGAGATTATTTTGTACCCCAAGAGGAGCAAGTTCAGATTCTACTTGTGTACAATGATGTTGCAGCAGAGAACTTTAAGCTTAAAACTCAAATGATTTAATGGGTGCAAGCTGCTTGTCCTTTCTATGGACTACCTAGTGAAGATCCCAATGAGCACATAAGGAAATTCTTGAGATTGTGCAGCACCTTCAAAATCCAAGGTTTTTCCAAAGATGAGGTTTACTTGAGACTGTTTCCATTCACATTACAGGACTTAGCCGCAAAATGGTTGGACACTCTGCCCAACAATTCAATCAACTCTTGAAATGGACTCAGACAGGCATTCCTTACCAAGTTCTTCCCACCTTTCAAAGCTGCTGCTTTAAGATTAGGCATCATGACTTTTTCAGCAGCATGGGACATAAACTCTTTATGAGGCTTGAGAAAAATTCAAGGAATTGATGAGGAAATGTCCTCAACATGGTGTACACAAGCCGGTGCAGCTGTGTATTTTCTACAATGGATTGCAACAAGCTTCCAGAGAATCACTTGATTCATCTTCTGGAGGAGCATTCATGATGAAACCTGTAGAAGAAGCAATCCAGCTATTAGAAAATATGTGTGCTAATCATTTCAAATGGCAGAAGGAGCCCAGAGCTATAGCAAAGAAGGCAGGAGTGTTGGAGCTTGATGCTACAACTTACTTGCCAGCCCAGATGGCAGCCATCACCAGTGAAATATCCAAGTTGAGAGCTGATATCAACAAGCCAAAAGCTGATGTCTGTGAGATTTGCACAGGACCTCACAACAGCTCTATTTTTCAAGCCACATTGGAAGAAGTTCCGTTAGTGAGACAAGGAAATGATATAGGAGGATTAAACAATTATCACAATTGGAGACCTCAGCAGAACAACAACTGGACGAATCAGCAATCAAGCTATCAAAGACCAGCTCAACCACCTAGATTTCAGAATCAACCATTCAGAGTCAAAGAGGAGGACTGGATCAAGGTGGGTAATGTTCTTGCAAGTCTTGATGCCACTATGAAAGATATGCAAAATCAGGTGGCACAAATGGCAAGGAAGATACCCAGACATACCTGCTAGATCACTTCCAAGTGACACACTTGAGAATCCCAAGAGGAGAGAAGCACGCCATACAGTTCAGAACTAAGAGATGCATCACAAAGATGTGATGCAAATCAAGGAGGAAGAATAGAAACACCACTGAGTCTGGCATAAGACTTTAAACAATGCGCTGCTTGGGAGGCAACCCACGGTAAGTTCTTTTGTTCTTCTTAGTTTTGGTTCAATTAGTATTTTGTTTATTAATCAATCTGTTAGTGGCAATCAGAAAAGGTGGAGCAACCCTTATCAGAAATTTTCAGGTGGAATTGTGAGGATGGTTAATCTGAAGTGCCTTGCCGACTATGATATAATCAGAACGGCAACACTTAAGTGTAACTATCTTACACAAAGTAAGGGACAATGATTTGTCGTCTCAATTGGGCGAGTGATAGACTCACTTTCGCGACTGAGATGATTGATCAAGGTAGACTTGCAAAGCTGCACCTCGTGTTTTGATTCAAGGAAAGAGGGACGAAGACTAGGAACTCACTCTGGAGAGTGTCATATACCACTCTCGCAAGTGAGAACATTGACTCAGGATAAGAAAAGTCAACATCCTCATTTTGAGTATGTTAAAGACTGCCGAAGAAGAAAAAAAGGGCGCAATCATTTTTGAAGACTTTTTGATGTGATTTGGGGCAGAGAAGGTCAAGAATAAAACTCTTCTCAATAAAACTGCTACCCACGACCCTCATAGCCATAAAAACCCTCACCACATTTATCATCCTTCACTTCCATCTTCCAAAACCACTCTTAAGGAATATCAAAGGTTTAACTACAGAAACCTACCCAAAACCATAACCTAAAAATGGTAAGAGAAAGACAAAAGGCAAGAAGAAGTGTAGTTGTAGTGTAGGGGCCGGCTATGACACCACCAAATCTGCAGGAGCAGCCGTCCAGAGAGGAGCTAGCCGCCCACCAGAACATCATTCAGAACATAGCAACATCCGGGCTGGTAACCAACCAGGTGGCGGTAGAATTCTTCCGGAGAAACTGGGAGAGGCAGGCAATTGTGGAATGAGGCATGGTGGGACAGCCAAATCCAAATTTTTACATAGGGCTCCACCATTAGGAAGGATTATGCAGTTTCACAATCCGACCCAACCTTAGCGCAATGCGAGAATTTTACAGCAACCTCAAAGGAGACCCAAGGGATGAAATCACAGTGAGAGGTCAAGTTGTTGACATCAGCATAGAAGCTATCAGGGAGGTACTCCATCTCCCAGAAGCATATTTCAACTATGCAAATGGAGCCTACCAAGCAATGGACAACATTCCAGAGGAGGAATTGCCATATGCACTATGCTCAAAACCTGTAGATGTGAAATGATCGAAATGCAATGGCATCCTTCAGCACATCCCTGCTTCAGATCTAAAGCCAGAGTATAAGCAGTCGTACAATATGATATGCACCAACATTATGCCAATGAGACATCGCAAAAAGGTGCCCAATGAGATGGCTCTTATGCTCTTTGCACTGGTCCTCAACATCTCCATTGATGTAGATGTAGTCATTAGAGAAGGGAGAAAGACTGGTTCTTCCCAGTATTGGCAACTAGATTGATGCAGAGAGCCAATGTGCAGTTCCTCCACACCGATGTCAGGGGAGATATACCACCTCCGTGACAGTTGGAAGGACCTCCGCACCAATTCCAAAACCTATGATTACCTAGGGGAGTACTCTGGTTTCTTTTTCTTTTTCTTTTATTTTATTTTCTATTTTGGATTTTTCTGTTCTGTTTTGTTTGTTTATGTGTCTTAGAGCCCTTAGGATAGATAGAGTTTACTTTGTGTGATGATTTTTCTGTTTATAGTTGAATTGCATGATAAGTGTGTGTGCTTGTTCTTCCCCTATTTTCTGTGTCTATAAGCATTGAGGACAATGCTTATTTTAAGTTTCGGGGAGGGGTTAGTCTAAATTCGTATGTTATGTTTTGACAGGATCAAATTTTGAAAAGAAAAAACCAACAAAATTTTGAGTTTGTGTGCAAATTGAACTAGTTGATGTATATACAGTGTCAAATGTCTATGATGATTAAAAAATGTGCGAGAAATTTTGAAATTTTGAACACTTGTTGATTCAGTTGAAGTCAGTCCATAATTCTTCACTTTCTCGAGCACAGTGTGTCACTTGCCAAAGTAAGAGTACTGAGCTTAAATAAATCTGAATGCCTAATTGCATTATTATGATCTTATACTGGAGTCCACTTGTCTGAAACCTGAGGGGGCTGTAATTCTGAGTGAAGACTAAGGCAGCCTTTCGCATCATGGCAGACTCTATAAGAGCCCATGGTGGCCTATAAAAAACCTAAAAACCTTGGGAAAAGAGGATGGTAGGCGGTTAAAACAGAGCTGAAAAGAAAAAAAAATGCAATGAGGGAAGTTAGAAAGACTGTCCAATGAGGCAGTAGTACCCCTAAGAGCTTAGGTTTGGCAAATAAATAGAAGAGAGTCCTCATGCCTGGTGAGAAATAAAAGAAAAATATTTAGAATGCCAAAAGTGCTGAAAAAATGTGCTTGGTATAAGGCCTGAGTGGGAAAGATCCAGAAGAAAAGCCATATGAACAAGGAGAAAAAGGGTTGAGGGAGAATAAGATGCAACTAATGTTGCTTGCAATTATGTGAGGAAGACCTTCGAATCTAAAAATCTCAGTGAGAATACCCAAATTGATGGCATGCAAGAAATAGGTACTGATCGCAATGATGTCCATTTGTTCATAAATTGGTTAATTTTTAGAATGGATCATAGGTAAAAACTTGAATTTTGGCTGTGACATATGCACACACACACACACACACACACACACACACACACTGAAGAACTGTGATATTGTCTTTCTGTTCAATAAGGGACTTGAATATGAGACTAACATTGATATAATGTTGCATTTACCCTTATTCATTTAGCCACATTCTTTTTCGATCACAATCATTACACTTATCTATAAAACTATAAAATTTCCACTCATTCTCTGAGTCAGTCCTTCTGTGTCTAAGTCAGTAGGTGAAGTCTAAATTTGTTTGCTTAAGGATCAGCAAACTTTTGAGTTTGGGTTTTTTGCTTGAAGACAAGCAACACTTCATGGGGGAATCTGACAGTAAAATATATACACTTTTAGCAGGTATTTTCTACTCATTTTTACTTAGAATTAGGTATCAATTAGTTATAGTTAGTTTACTATTAGGTTGATTTTGTATTTCATGGTAATCAAGGGGCCAATGTGCAAAATCAACATAAATGAGGGCCAAATTGCACAAAAGAGCATCATTCTGGACTGAATTAGAAGCTGCTGGAATTCAAGCTGTTGGAGGATCGATCAGAGGTGAAGCAAGTGGAGAAATCCTTGCTGAGGAAGGAAGAATGGCAGTAGATGATCACAATTGGAAGGAATCTGCAGCAGCAGATTCAATTGAGGAGAAGACTAGCAGCTGCTCATTTGCCAAGTTATTGTTGTAGTAGCTATTGCTGCTGTCAATCAAAGAGGATCCACGAGCTGAAATCTTGGTGCCCAAGGAAAAAATTGTTTTGCCATCACTACAAGTTATTGTTGCAAGTGGAAGAAGAGAAAAAGGGACAATATGAGAAGAACAGCAGCTGCAACTCTGCTACTTACCAACTGATACTATTGCTGAATTGATGGATTGGCTGTTGCAGAAGGGTGAGTAATGGTATAGCAAGTGACCCAGGCAAGGATGAAAAGGGCAGAAGATTGAGGCTGAATTATAGGCTGGAAACACAATGATGGAAGGAAGCATGCTGCTAATGCTGCTGCTTGCTGTTGCTGCTAGTTGAGCTATGAAGATTAAAGAATGAAGAAATGGAGATTTGTGGCAGGAGGAAGAGTACAGACTGTCACTCTGTCAAGTGGCGAACCCCACTCGCCATAGTGAGCAGACAGAAACTGCCCCTGCTACCATCTTTCCCTTCTATTTTCTAACCTTTTGATCTTATGTCTTATCTTTTGTACTTTGTTGCTCTCATGTTTACCTCAATAAACATGAGTAGCTAACTCAGTTAAGGGTTCAATCCCTACTATCTTTATGTGAAGGTTTTGATTCAGTTTTCCTTGATGAGCCATTGTGTCTAAATAAGTGTATTAATTAACCTTTTGATTAAACTGACCACTTAATTAAGTGTGCATGTATAGTTGTGAAGATTTGAGAGGGGCAGCATAACTTTAGAACGGCTTAATCTAGTCTATGACAAATGAGAAAATCTATCCTTTGGTTTCAATCATCAACGAGAGTTAGGTGATTGGCATAGGTGACCAAAGAGGGATTATGAACTGAATGGCTTAGATTAATGACTTACACTGACTGAGAGATAGGTAATTTAGATAATTTAGGACTCTTTATTCTGTCTGAGAGGAATTATAAAGAATATATGTGCCTGATCAAACAATAAATCATACACTCTGTCAAAACTGGATTACTTGAATCAAAACTGGATCATAAAGGTAGGAAGGTGATTGATCCTTCTGCCTCTTCACTCTGTCAAGTGTCTATTCTCAATCTCCCAAGTGACAAATCTGTTCAGTTCGCTTTCTTTTCTTCTTGCACTTTAATCAGATTTTGAGTGGTTGACTACTATCCCTGTAGAACGACCCTGCTTACCACTAGCTAATAGTTTTAAGTAGGTTTTATAAATATTCTTTTAGGAGTGCATCAACGACGACATCCACCATATGCTTAAGTTTGGGCTTATGACAATAAAATTAAAGTGTGGCCCAGCATTGTGTAGAAACCTTAAAGCCCGGTTTCCTGTTCTGTGATGGGTGGAACCGAAAACCCTATTATATATTGGTTGTGGTCTCTAGATAAGTCATTATGCCAAATCTCTGACTCCCCATTTTCAGAGGTTCTTGCAAGGGTTTGACGGAATCATCTGGAAGACCAAACCAGACCGATGTTCTTGCCACTTCAGATTAAGGTATGCTTCCGCTTTCGTATAGTTCTCAATAATCTGATATGGAGGTCTCTAAAGGATTTGGATTTATTCCAACACAAGGTTCTTAATTCATAGTTGTTAAAAAGGTGAAGCTTTAAAATCAAGGTGCTCTTCTACAAGTTGGATTTGTGCATCGGTTTCTTGGAGCATATTACCATCCTATCTATTTCATAGGTGGTCTAACATAAAACCTCTCTCAAAAGGGGCAAATTATCATACCGATCTTCAAGTTTTTCTAGATCAAATACTTTGTACTACAAGTTGCAATCAATTTGTCTTCAGAGCCAAATTTCATTTATCATAATTATTAGTTTGGTTCTTGATTGCCATTAATGGAGATAGGGGATCTCCATATTAATACACTTGGAAGAACCCTGCTGGAGTTCCATTTATCAGCACCGAGAACCAGCATTTCTAAGATTATTTAAAATCAAAGAAACAAAGTGTGATGGAAAGCCAAATTATAAAATGACTTCCCCCAAAAAAAAAAAACCCCACGAGACCCTATCAAAGGCTTTCATCATAGTAACCTTAAACATCACATTATTCCCAACAGCCTTGCGGCTAACAAACTGACACAAATCTTGAGCCAAAAGAACATTATCTGTTATATCTTGCCCTGCCAAAAAAGGTGATTACTCCTCTGATATCAGCTTAGGCAAGACTAACTTCAACCTTTCTGTAAGAGTTTTTGTAAAATTTTAATTAAAGAGTTACATAAGCTTGTTGGCTTAAAGTAAAAAAAAAAAAAGGTAGTGACCGAAGATTTCTTTAGAATGAGATTTATAATAGTTCTAGCTATAGATCTTGGAATATGCACTCCTAGCATAATTCCTAGCAACCTTTCAAAGGATCAGTAGATATTATAGGCCAACTTTTATAAAAACTACCTCCAAAGCCATCTATTCCGGGAGCACTATCCTCATTCAAATTAAGTACGGTCTTCTAAACTTCATCAAGAGAAATAGGATTTAATTGCATCATACGATCAACCTCTTCCAGAAAAGTAGGAATGTGTTGAAGAAAAGAAAGTTGCACCGCTTTCTTGCATGATCATTTTTTCGGTAAAAAACTCTTCAAAAAAATCCGGCAGCTTCTTGTTCAATAGCCTCCCTTTCTGACAACCATACATCTTTCATGGACTACTGTATTTTATGAATGCTTTGCCTCAATCTCTTTTTCTTTTAAAATAGCACGAAAAATAGTTCGTATCCCCCCGAGCCATTTCATCCTCATTTTTTGTTGCCAAAAATCATCATGTTCTTCGAGGTTTTGAAGTAAGTAATCCCCAGCAGCATTTAGGCTAGCTCGATCATTCTCAGATGCACTTGCATCATAAATACTTTGCAGCTCCTGAACTATATTTTCAGTTCCCCTTAAGTTTTCAATCATTTATTTTGGCCTAAATCTTTGCCTCCAATAGGTTTTGAACCTATTCTAACACATTTCATTAAATATTTAATATTTCTAAGATTTAACTCCTTCCGTTTAACCTACATCAAATTAAATTCTTCCTTCTCATATCTCCTTCTTTTATTCTTCTTTTTGGCCGTGAGTGGCTAATGCTAAGATTATTCTTTCTATTACAATTTTGGGTTCTAATAGTTCTTAGTATTTGAAGTAATTCGGACAAAAAATTGATAAGATGATATTATTTGTGCAGGTTGATAAAGCGG
Organism: Oldenlandia corymbosa var. corymbosa; assembly: GCA_949775105.1. Classification (NCBI taxonomy): domain Eukaryota; kingdom Viridiplantae; phylum Streptophyta; class Magnoliopsida; order Gentianales; family Rubiaceae; genus Oldenlandia; species Oldenlandia corymbosa. The sequence goes on from OX459123.1 coordinate 9,706,697, forward strand.
TAGGAGTAAAGAATGAAGAGTTTCTGGAAATGGAATTTGATTTGTGAGTGAAATTAATTGTGATAAGTATGTAATTTTTTTTGTTAAGCTGATGAGTATGTAATTTTGACTGTTGGAGTTTTGTGTCAATTAATTATGATGAGCTCTTTGATGTAATACAAGGTATTTTTCAATTCAATAGCAATTTCATGGTGAATATATTAAGTTTATTTGTTACATGAATTCTCCATATGTTATCCTATCCGATTTCATATGGCTTTGAATGTTTAGCTCAACTTTAGAGTTTTTTTTTCTTAAATTTCTTAAAAAAAAATTTAATGGCTAAAGTAGATTTATTACTCTACTGTTTTGGGTAATGGCTCCAAGGATGTTGAAGTGATTGGGTAACTTTTGTTCCTATAGCTTATTGTTAGTTCTAGATGTTGTGATCATGTGGGAGCTTAACGCCTTCTGAATGCCCCCAAGAAAGGGATGCTAATGCTCAGTATCAAGGTGGAAAATACTAACCAACAAGGAAGGTACGCTCAAAAATTAAAAATGAGAAAGTACTCTCTGGCATTATTGGTGGTATGCACATTCGACAACCTCGTCTAAAAATGTAGCCAATTTGGCAAGCCACAAACTTCAAGCATTCACTTGCGCCTTCTTCAAGCAAGTCAATTGTAGCGAACAAACTTCAAAAACTCAACACTGAATCCACTCTCAGGTCTGAAAAAAGAATTGCCTTAGAGATTTTCATACCTCAATTTTGAAACCTTCAGATTTGACTCGTTCAGCAGCCAACCAAAATTAAGTCGATCTGGCAAGTAATTCGATCGTGTAAAAAGACAGAGATTCTAATCAGATAAACAAATCAAAATTGCATCTCAATCATCATATGCAAAGGACTCCGAAGAAAAAATATACCATCACAATTAACAGATATGTTTCTGGTCCAATAATAGCTCAGATGCCCTGAAAAACAAATCAAGCCTTTTATATAAGACTCTTATTTCATTGTATACATGCCGCCAAAATTGAACTAATAGTTGGAGCCACAAATAGGTCACCACAGACCTCTGTTGTCAACAGTCCATCCCCAACAAACCCTACATGAGCAGGTTCGTGGCCACTTTCACCACATGTATAATGATGGGACAGTCATATGACTAATATTTTAAACAAAAGGTAGCTTATGACTGATAAGTCAGGTTTAAGCATAAATTCTAACCATAGTATATATACTATAACAAACATTAATGAAAGGTGGTTGTACAACCGACGCAACGATCTTAAGCCTAGATTCTGATCAAGTACAAACCATTTTCATTTAAGTTCTATTTGAAAATCCTCCCTGGTCTTGGAAACGATGATTCAACTTACTTGGAGTTACCATCAAACTTTAAGGGTTTAAATACAACTCCTGAACTCCAAATCCAAATTAAGGTAGCTAATATCTAAATGTGAAGTTATCTACGGGCAATTCAGAGGTTAAAACGAATAATAAAAGTGACATGTAATTACTACAAACATTAATCTTTTTTAGTTTATTTAGGAGGCTTAATCGCAGAGGTGAAGGCATCTACATCCAAAACAAACTCTTTAAGGCTTTGGAAAATGATGGGAAAGGGGAAAGGGACAAGCAAAAGTAAATTCGCCCTTTGAGTTAATGATGGAACAATGTATATAGCAATCCAACCAAAAATTTCCACTGTTTTTCTAATGCAGAAATCAGATTTGAGCCAAGAATCCTTTATCTAAAATGAGGATAACAGAGAAGGTAGTTTATGAATGATGAGACAAGCTTTATACTGCTAATCATATATTTCAATCATGTTATGAACTTCATCCAAAATTTAACGTGCTATACATGAAATTACGGGAACAATGTTATCCCTGCTGCCACCAGTTCTAATGACCACATTCACCTGCCATTCCAACATAAAAAGATACAAAAGAAAAAAAAAAGAAAAATCAAATGTATAAAACTACCTCCTGGAGATAAGTCAACAAAGGATATGTTTGAACCAATCCCTGAATATACTTGATTGTTACACGTTATTAACAAAACCAAACAAAATAATGTCAATAAACGATATTGGTACATTTCTAATTAACAAAGGAAGAGATATAGAGATGCAAATGTGCAAAATGGTACCAGGGAGTGAGGCCATCCAGATATTAGCCTTCATTAATTCTGAAAATGAAATCCTTAAAGGTTGTTGGAAACTTAAACTAATTTTTTCAGTTTAATAGAATCACCCCACTTCTCCTTGGTCATCAAATTACCTTTTTAGCAAAAGATGCCTTTGGAATTTTTGTATTTAAAAATACTTTATCTAAATTCAAAATCTCACCAAGCACTGGATTATTCTCCAACAAAGGATACCATTAGAGAAGGATCCAATTCTTGGCGAGGTTTTGAATTCCGATCAAATATTTTTAAAGATCAAAGAGGTGGAACGACGAGAAGCATTATTACCAATTGAATCTCACCCTTTTTATTGCATTATTATTATTATTTTTTTTTTTTAAAAAAGGTTTGGGGAATGCTTAAGACTTACCAATTACAGGGAAGCATATACGATAAATACATGAAGGATCTGTTACATAGAATAGTCCTAATTTGTGGATATTAGCCTTTTGACCGCCACCTTACTGTTAAATAGTTCACCAAGAACGTTGATGAAAAGTTATGGCATTCTACTCCTCCTCGTAATTCCACCACCTTAATGTTCAATTACTCAACAAGGACGCTGGTATCGATCATTAGCTCTATATTATCTTATCCTCACATATGGGAACTCTTAGTGATCTAAGAGCATTAGGTCTCTGCTTGTGGATATTGCTGATCCATCCGTATTAAGGACAAATGTACTTGGCACTGGTTTCTTCCATCTCACAACAAAGCTTTTCTTCTTTTTGATGACAAAATTTACAATAACAAATATTGATTCCATGAACGTCTTCTCTGGACTTGATTGAACTGTCAAGGAATGAACAAACATTAGAATGAATTGTTAAAGTGTTTTCTTTATCTATACTAGCATAAACAAAATTTCTTATCATCAAAATGACAACTTTAACCTCATAAAAGATTACTCTCTACACTTACTTAGATTCATAAGTGCATCTAAATCACTGTACAATTCACGTCACAACTCCAAAATAAGTCACTGTACCGTGTACTTGACAACAACTGAAGTCACATTTCTCATTTTCACTTCGTGATGAATTTGCTTATCCCATGAATGAGAAGAATGTTCTCTCTTATGTAACTAAAAAAAAAAACCTATTCCTATATGCTTTCTCCATTTGATTACACTCAGTACTTTCTTCAATCTAACGCACTGTAAAGATTAATCTATTTGAACTTTGATAGAGAAGCTGGGATAGGTTTTGGAACTAGAATAATGTCAGCCTGGTTCCATTCTTGGGGTCTGTATAATAATGTCTAAAGGGCTTTTTTTGTTTTTTAAGGTTAAGCCAAAGAAAATTTTATTTTGTACCTGAAATTTTCAATGATGACATACTTTTAATAGTTGAAATGAGATTGTGTTGAGATTCATACTGTTGTTCATAAGTGATGTAGTAAAGCAACAAGTCTAAAATATATGACTAGGTTCTCTCCACGGTGGGTTGCATGGAATATATTAAAATGTATTATTAAAATAATTATTAGGTATGAAGAAAAAACTACGTACTCGATTAATGGTTGATTATGAAATAAAATCTAAAGAAAAACGAATGATACAAAGAATAAGTGACCAGTAAAAAAATGAAGTAAAAAAAGATATGTGAAAACTAAGTGGTATTAATATTATTATTATAGTTTAAATTTTTTGAGCTTAAATATAAGAAAAATATTTTACTTGAATTTTATTTTGTAATTTTACTCGTTAGATTTCAACATTTTTTTAATAAGATTAATATTATAATGATTGAGTTTGAATATAAGAATCTTTACTTGGATTTTCTCGTCATTTCAATAGCGAAGTTTCAAATTTTTTTTTTTTATAAAAAAATTGGCATTAGAATTATTCAATTTGAATGTGAAAGAATTATTTTTTTTGGATTTTTTTTGTAATTTTACCTGTAAAATTTTAATTTTTTTTACGATGTACAGCGTCAATTTGTTCTTTCAGAAAGTAAAATATTAAATTAGAGAACACATAAGCAAAATTTTCCTATCTGAAATTAGAATGAGGTGATCTTTATATAAATTTATAACATGAACTTGCTTTTATATATATATGGTTAAAGTTTTTTTTTTTTTAACAATACGACGTAGTTTTGACCTAAGATGCTTTGGAGAGAAAATTTTGAACCACAATACGACACCTCAACATTTTCTTCTCTTGAGACTTCTCTTTTAATAGGATACTAGATGTTTGGCCCGGGCATCTCTACTTTAATTTTGTGTTAATAGATAAATAAATTCTTGATTTGGAAAAAATAAAATAGTTACAGATTTGGTTTTTTTTCCCTTTTTAGCCAAAAATAAAAATAAAAATAAAAATAAAAAAATCATCTACCAAAGGAGAAAAAATATTGAAAAGTACAACGATACAGAAATCATACAAAAGAATGTGGAGTAATAAAGGGGATAAGTTTATGGGCAAATTTTAATGCTATTTTAATTTGATTGATAAATGATAAATGTTAGGAGTTAAAATTGTGTCCACATCAACATCCTGTATTCTGCTTTAATAGGGTACTAGATGTTTGGCCCAGGCAGATGCCCGGGCGCCCCTTCTAAATTACTATTTTATTAAAATCTAATTGGATTACTATTTTTTGAGGAATTAATTTAGCGATATATCATTTATGCTATGGTTTAGGGCTTAAAAAAATATACCTATAAATATGAGGTTATAAGGGAATAATAAATAAATAGTTTATAAGGCATTATTCTTAATTGTTGAATTTAGGTATTTTTATTTTTTGTTTATATTAAGCCTGCAAAACTATATGATTGGACATTTTAATTTGAATTAATATATCCATTAGTTTGAAATGTAACTAATCCTTATTTGTAGTAAAACATGTGTTTTTTTAGAAAAAAAAATTATATAGCTTGTAATTAAAAGAGACTTACATGTGGCAAAAATACTCTTGAAATCTGAACTATGGTGCATTGGAGCCAAAACAGATGCATACATAGTTGCCACATAAGCTTCATGTCTTCTGCTTTAATAGGGTAAAAGGGATAAAAGGGATATATTGATTGATAATTGGTTTTGTATATTGCAGAATCAAAACTTAATAACTATCTTCTTACACACGTACAATTATTCTCTCCCTTAAAAATTATGAACTAATATCCTTGTAGAGATACTACTTCAGTTTACTTTTATTTGTCCCTCTATGGTGAATTCAAATTTATTTTTTATCCGTCCATTGCATTTCTAATACATCATTATATACAGTTTTTACAATTTCACCTTTTATCTCTCTCTATTTTACAACATAATATATTAATAACAACTGGTTATTTAACATTAAGTTTCTATACTTTTGATTAGGAACAAGAAAGACAATACACATAAAATTAAAGTTTCAATCATTGTTTCATTAATAGTTGTACAAAATTAAAAGATTAACAGATTCCCAATCAATTCAATCCAAGTTGTACCTTCTGGAATCTTAAATCCCACATCGACTTGGAGACCATGATTATAGGCTCCTAAAGCGATAGATAAAAGTATATAGAGATATTATTAATCATCATAATTCTAAAGTTAAAATAGTGCAAAAAGATAAAAATATTTTCTTAGGCCAATGGATAACTAACGAACACAGCTGAATCACCTTTCCTTGGTACATAATTCTCCCTCGTATTCTTCATCCGCTCCAAGTATGTACAAAATGCCCAAAAAGTAAATGACGCCTTTACCCTCTAACACAAGCAGAATTCCCCACATTAAAAAAAGGCAACTCGTCACTTCATCAGATTCATCGTCATTGTGATTCTCACTTTTCGCCGGCGACGATGCACGACGGCAGCTCCACATCCCGTCACCGCCGGGAATCTCCTTTTTCCCACCGTCGCCGTTCGTGGTGCTGTTCTTTCGCTGTACCACCTCACAGCCCTGAAAGTTACCACGACAGCGGTAAATCCCGTCATTCTTTTTCTACTTACTCCAAGAATCTTCACCATTACCCGGCCACTCCAAAAAAGAACGAATTGCCCCAACAAAAATCTTCTCAAAGTTCCTTCCCTAACTCCCCTCAGTCTCAAGCTTCCACCACTTCCTCATCCAAGCTCGGATTACGACGGATCCTCTCGCCGGGTCGGGTCTCACCTATTGACGAACCCGCTCCAGTTGCTGCGAAAAGTGTGCCGAAACCATCTTCCACTGAGATTCCGAGATCGCCCTTGCGTGAGTATCTCGATGCTGATGCTCGGGCGAGTAGTGCCGCGGACGAGGGCAGTCTTGGGAATTTTGACGTGAGGTTGAGTTTGAAAGCCAGAAATGGTGGGGGATCTCTGATTTTGGAGCTGAGTTCGGCGGTTCTGTCTTCAAATAGCGCGGTGTTTGCCCGTCTGATTGCGGACTACAGAAGGAATTCCACGGGTTTTTGTCGAATTGAGGTGCCGGAAGTTGAGAATTTGAATACATTCCGAGAGACAGTCGAGCTCATGTTCGAGGAAAAAATCCCTGAAAAACTTCTTAACCTTGGGGTTCGTCGCACCATTGATATCCTTGAGGTATAAAGACTACTAAGTGCGCATGGTTTATATTCTTGGTTTTTAGTTGTACCCTTTTTTTCACCTTTTCGAGTAACTTCTTGGATTTTTCTCTAATTTTTTGTGAATTGATGGTAGAGTTGTTTTATTTTTTTTTTCTGAATTTGCTGGATGATCTTATGTGTTGAGTTTTTGTAATAAGTAACTAAATTGCAAGTAGAATGTAGTTTTAAACACTTGTGGCAGTTCCTAATTTGCGGGGAACTTTTCTAAGGCATCAGTTGTGCTATATGTAACTCTTTTGGTGGTCATTTTATCTTGTATGGACTTGGATATAGTTTTTATTCCTTATAAGTATGATAAGAAAGGATTAAGGTAATTAGAGCTTTAGAGACTTCCTTATCCCTTCCTTAAAGAAAAAGCAATTATGTAGAAATATATCGTGAATTTATAAGCTTGTGTTTGATCAAATAGATTTGGCCAAATTAGTGTTGATCAGTCGCGGGCAACAGTGAGCACATCATGTCACTGGTGAACTTTAAAATTTTCCAGGGAATACTTTGAACCTTGATTTGCTTGGGCAGTGGGTAATGGGCATCGTCGCTCTAGTCATTTTTAATTGTTGAGATTGAGCAATTTGATTTTGGTGACCTCAATGGCATGTATAAAAAAAAGGCAAATGCTTTAAAAGGTATCTTAATAAATTTTGATGTTCACAAAACTAGCACTGATAAGTGGACATTTGCCGAGCCTTATAAATTATTTTGAGCTAACTTATGTGTATATTCTTACTTGTTGAATGTATTTCTGTAGGTATGGTTGCTTTCCTCTCTTCTTCCCTTTCTTTCTTTAGTGGATTTATATTTCTCTAAGGCCTCTGATGTTGGAATGAATTAATTGTTCTGAGCTTGATCAAATTCATATGCATTTATTTTAGTTTTGTGATGCTGGTTCTCAAAGATTGGGATGGAAGTATATACATGTATACATATACATATATATATATATATACGTATATATATATTTATTTATTATGTTAATTTCTTTTTTGGGGGTTAAAAATAGTCTTCTGTAGGTTTCGTGGGTTATGTATTTGACAATTGCAGATTTTTCTCTGAGAATCAGATCTAGCTTAATTGGAGTTCTGTGCTTGTCAGTATTTACCTTTGATTTTTTTTTTTTTCATTCACTATGTTAAATAGAGAAAATGAGCTGAAACTTTGAGGAGAATGTGCTGTAAAGTCCTTGCATGTTCCTATATAGGAGTTTGTTAAGATTAGTGTAGTCAACACTTGTATCGTTAGGAAGAAGAGAACTAAACTCCCATTCGGATTGGCTTCTTTTTCTCTCTTTAGGGAATAGCCCGAGATTTTCTGTCCCATTTTAGGGTGAAATACTTGTCAAGCGTCGTGACCTCTTACTGTTTCATGTAGGTGGCTGCTAGTATCAAGTTCAGCAGAGGTGTTTTATCATGTCTAAAGTTCCTTGAAGCAGTGCCATGGTCTGAGGAAGAAGAAGAGAAATTGAGGATCCTTTTCACAAAGTTTAAGTTTGATGATGCAACTAGTAAAGACATTATGGCCAGGCTCTATGGACTTGAATCCGAAAATTCTCCACAAACTTTAGTCAAACAGCTTCTTTGGTCCATTACAACATGTGTGGACACAAATGCCGGAAATGAGCTGAAGTCTTTAGTCAAGGGTCTTTTGTCCAAAAGCTCAGTGTATGAGAAAGACTATGATGTTAACAGGGGAGATGTTTTGGCTGTTTGCCAATCTTCTTTGGACTCCTTGCTTAACCTATTTGAAGAGGCGTCTGCAACTGGAACTAGTCCTAATGAGAAGCTAGTAAAAATTGAGAAAACTAAGCCCCTCATTGAGCGGATTTCAAAGCATGTTGAAAACATTAATTGGCTGCTTGAAATCCTGATTGATCACCAAATGGCTGAGGGGATGGTGGATATGTGGGCCGATCAAAAAGAGCTACTCAGCATGCACAATTGTGTTTCCCCGATGATTAGGTACGAGCTTAGTCGGGTTTCAGCAATGTTATTTATTGCTATGGGTAACCGGAAAGTGCATTGTTGCTCAGAGACGAGGTTGACCTTTGTTCAGGCCTGGTTTAGGCCTATGCTACTGGACTTTGGTTGGTTGCAGAGATGTAAAAAAGGGCTGGACATGAAGGTTCTGGAGGAAGCTATGGGTCAGGCACTGCTTACACTTCCACTGAAGGAGCAGTACCAATTGTTCATGGATTGGTTCTCTTTCTTCTCAAAGCAAGGCAGCGAGTGTCCCAACCTTAGTAAAGCATTCCAGGTTTGGTGGCGCAGATCATTTGTTAGAGGGTCTGATTCTTTTGGTATTGAATCTAGGTAAAATGATTGAAAATCATCTCACACGTTGTCGGGGGAAGGGAGGGGGTGCGGCTTGTTCCGCTTCCCGGGGATTTCGAGAGTTGACTGTGTGAAGTCCATGATGTAGATTATGTAGAGTTTTATGACATAGCAACACCACAGGATATGTGGTGTTGTAAGGAGTAACAATCCAGTGGCAATGTGTAGGATGTTCAACAGTTGTATTATAATTTCCATAGGCTGTGTGTCATTTCGAGTTGATCTCTTTAGGATAGCTTCGATTTCATTGGGATTCTGTATTACTTGTTTGTTCTAGGTACTGGTTGCAGACGAAGGGAATTCCCTTGGAGTCTCTGACCTCAGTAGTAAGTACCGAAGAGATTGACCTTATTATGTAACTTGACAACTCCTGAAGTGCAGTGCAGTGTTCAATTCAATGCCATCTGCTACTTCAGTAAGGAGGCATTTCATTGGGATTTCGATGGTTATATTATACCTGTGTGATGTTTGTTGAAAAAGTAACAAAGAACACAACGCTTCCCTCCGGCAAGATATTGTTGTTAACTTATGAGGATCATTTTCTGAAGCGTACCCTAAGAATAGAGAATTGTTAAAGCCTTATATATATCATTTTGGGACAAAAAAAAAGAGTTTTGAAAATGAATGCACAAAAAGAATTTGTGTTAAAAAATGAAAACCTAATTTGAATAATTATTTTGGGATTAAAAAAATAGAAATAAGGGCGCAAAGAAATGATAATTTCCAAGTGTTCGTCAACTTATTATTGAATCATTCAGAAAAAAAAAGTGAATTTCAATTACCTGCGGTAAGTTCATCTTGGCAGCAAAAGGATATATTTTTTTTATACCTACTGGTATGATATCTACGAAAAAATTTTAGATTTCTATGCATATTCAAAATTAAATCGAAGTTGTAATTTTCTCAAAATCACTCGAAAACATCCTGTAAAGATTGAATTTCTAGCAGCTCGATTTAGAAAAGATATTAGGTACATCACTTGCATATAATATTTTCTCATCGATTTACCTTGTTGCCCAAAACAACAATGACTTGTTTTGTTTTGAGATGAAGACACAACAATGACTTCTCCTTTTTGAAAACCAAATGCAATTTCTTTGATTCAAATGGGAGTAACTGACATATTTCTGAGTGAAGACGAAGTTGATCATTAACAAATTTATTTTTAAATTGAAACATCATTATTTTTGGAAATAATGAATAGTTTATTTTATTATTTTCGGTTCTAATTATAAGACACAAATTTAAATTAATTTTAATTAAACACGAATAAACCTCTATAAAATCTATATAGGAGTCTTATCACCATAGTAAAATCTTATTTGCGACTATAAAATACATTGTAATAATTATTTTTTCGATAAAATTGGTATCTCATGAGGTATGTTATTTTCTCATCTTGTGCCAAAAATTAGTTTGTTAAATGTCACTTTTTTGCCAAATTAGTTATGCTTTTTCAGATCTCTTAATCCAATTAATGTATGTTATCGATCTTAAGGTTGAAATATCATACTCCCTCCGTCCCATAAAAATAGTTCAGTTTAAAATATATAATTTTTTTATTTCAGTCAACTCTCTAAAGGTACAACTCATTTTTATCCTTATGTTTCCAATTATGCCCCTGGTTCATCGACGCTAACTGTAACAACAATATCGTTGATCGTCGATCACCACCAGCGACGCCCAACCACTACATCAGAGAAGTGGAGTTGTCGCAACCAAATATCCTCAGAAAACTTCAGTGCTTTGCAATGCTAAAAATTCCAAATTCAGAAAGTAGAAAAAAAATTCCAAACTATCTTGAATCTAATCCCTACATCCAAATCTATTCAGAGACACATACCCCCAAAAAATGGTATCCTCAGATCCATTCCATAACACCAAAACTAACAATAAAACAACCAATAATGGTTATTCTGATCTCAAAAAATAATTGATGGTGATCAAATTTGGACAATCTAGTCAAACTTGAGATCTCTGGAGATAGTTTTTGTGATGAAGACAGTGGTTTGGCTAGCATATTGGAGAGCGGATAGGGAGTAGCATAATCGGAATAACACGTCGTCGGAAAAAATAAAAATCAATTTATTAGATTAGGAAATATCATAATTGAGAAGTCGTGTTAGAGGAAGAAGAATTATCACCGCCTTTCAAGACAAGGTGGCAAAGGAATTTCGCTGGCAACATCATCTAGGAGGTCGAGAACGGAGTTCTTCTCGGCGGCTTAGGTTGTCGGAGAAATTGAAAATTAATTTTGTGTTTGTAGCGCCTGCTTATTTTGTGTTGGGGTGGCCAGTAAATAAGTTCTGTCGCAAGGATAATTTTGTATTTTAGTTCAAAATTTATTTTGACTTTTTTGAAATTGGACTATTTTTTTGAGACAAGATTTTTTATTAAACTGGATTATTTTTGTGGGACGGAAGAAATAGTTAATTAACTTAAATTAAAATGGTGAACCCTTAATTTTTTGACTAAATTATTCAATGATGTGCCACATATTCGTTCTCAAAGATTTACATACCCCAAAAAAAAGGATAAAACATAGTAAAAGGATATTTACTGCTGAAAATACTATCGAGATAAAAAAATGAAAAAGAGGAGGAAAAAAAGGCGGGAAGAGGAAAAGACAAAGAGAAGACCAGAAGACCAATTCAAGTGAATTTCTTCCCTTTCTCCCAATAACCTCTCATATCCAACCACGTGTACTCTGATTCCAACCGCCTCACATTTGGCCCCACAACTTCCCGCTTTCTCCCAAAACTCTCTTTGCCTCCGTTTAAAATCTTTCCTTCCCCCTTTCTCTACATCTACGCCCCACCACCCTCCTCCTCCGCAGCTCGGCCTCCGCAATTCGGTAAAAAATAAATAAAATTACGTCATCACTACTAATTAATTTCTTCTCACCAGAAATTCGCCATTTTCTCCTCTTCTCCTCCATTCTTCGCACAATTTCTCTCTCTCTCTCTCTCTGTGGAAATTCTACGAATGATCGTTCCTCTTTGTCAATGTTGTTGTTGTTTTGCAGGCGAAGGCTTCAGCTATTCCCCCCTTCCTTCCTTTCTCTTCTTTCTTGTAAGCTTTCTCTCTCCACGAAACAACGTCTTTTTGTTCTACTGTGTGTCTGCGTGTTTTTTTTTTCTCGATTATTTTCACTGTGTGTCTGCGTGTTTTTTTCTTTCCCGAATTTTATGATTTAAATAGACAACATTCCGATTATAATTCCGCATTGCGTGCTCTTCGCATGTTTTCCTTTCTTTATTTTTGTACATAATCGTGTGATATTGGCTTTGGTTGTTGCAGAGGTAGGATAGCGGCGGTTTTTTCTTGATACGGAGCGGAATTGAGGAGAGGAAAAAGAAGAAAGAAAATATAGAAAAGGAGAGGCGGTGGTGAGATTTTTCTGTTTGGCGGAGCTAGCTGGCTTTCAGCCCTAGCTAGCGAAGCGCAAAATTTTCTTGATCGGAGAGGAGAGAGAAGGTTTCGTAAACAATGGCGTCCACGTCCGGCGCCGGAGGTCAGGAGTCAGTCGGCACGCCGTCGGCGTTGGCTCGGAGGCCATCCCGTAGTGCTGCGATGACGCAGTTTTCCATGGAAGTTTTTGATACGGAGGTAGTTCCTTCTTCGCTCCAGTCAATAGCTCCAATCCTCCGCGTGGCCACAGAAATCCAGAGCGAGCGCCCTCGCGTCGCCTATCTATGTACGCACTTCAATTTTTCTCTCTCTTCATCCGTTTCGAAACTGTTGTTGCTGCTTGTTTAATTTCTTGGATGTTTATGAACGTAAATTCGTATTTCCAGGTCGGTTCTATGCTTTCGAAAAAGCGCATAGGTTGGATCTAACTTCCAGTGGTCGTGGTGTAAGGCAATTCAAAACAGGGCTTCTACAGCGTTTGGAACGGGTCTGTATACTGTTATCGTTGAGTTTATGTTATTGAAATTCTTGATAATTTCCAATTATTCTTTCCTACTTGGAAAATTTTGAAGTCTTAGTGATTAGAACAATAAGTCGAGACAATACAGTACGTAAAGTCAATGCTGATATTGTCAATTTCCATATTTAGGGAGGGATCATGTTTTAAGGTTGATTATGTCGATAGTTTCAAGAAAGGAAAATTTTAATTACAGCTTACACTTACTAATGCAGTAATCTCTTCATGAAAAAGAGGTAAATCAACTTTTGTGTGATTTTCAATGTAGCTTTTTTTCCTTCTGGAAAGGATTAAGTTGGTATTCTGTTTTGAAGAGGTAACAGGCCCCTCATTTTTCCAACCTGTGTGATCTGATGTTCTCAGAATCTGGTTTTCATCTTCGAAAGACAAAATCATATTAAAGACACCAATTTAGTGCTGAACTTTTATGAAGATTTAAGAATGTAAACATCTGGGAGGTCATTGATTTTGATCTACTTAATCACTTGGTTGTTTAGGACAATGCAACGAGTCTTGCTGCCCGCGTTAAGAAGACCGACGCTAGAGAAATCGAAAGTTTTTACAAGCAATATTATGAGCACTATGTTGTGGCCCTCAACAAGGGGGAGCAAGCAGATAGGTTGGCATCTTTTCTATCTAAGGACCTGTTTTGCTGTTTTCTATCTAGGTCTGAACAGGTTTAGTAATTAATAGTTTTGCATGTACAGAGCTCAGCTTGGGAAAGCTTATCAGACTGCTGGAGTTCTTTTTGAAGTTCTTTGTGCAGTTAACAAGACTGAAAAAGTTGAGGAAGTTTCTGCCGAGGTCAGTCCTTCTGGACCTTTTTGTAATTGCTATTTGTCAAAGTTTGCAATTATGCAATGATACTGGGAATATCATGCCACATAACATCATGAACTTAATGTGAACAGATCATGGCTGCGGCCAATGACGTCCAAGCCAAGAAGGAGATTTATGCTCCTTACAATATTCTTCCTCTGGATTCTGCAGGGTCATCACAGTCCATTATGCAGCTTGATGAGGTTAAACTTTTGCTGTCCTTTAAATTACATTGATTCTATACAGATATTGCGTGGCAAGTTTCATGACTTTCTTTGGCGCCAGGTTAAAGCATCCGTTGGTGCTCTCTGGAACACTAGAGGCTTAACTTGGCCTGCTCAGTTTGAGCAGCAAAGACAGAAATCTGGGGAGTTGGACCTTCTGGATTGGCTGAGAGCCATGTTTGGTTTTCAGGTATGAAGAGTTGATCTTAAGTGCATTGCTCAAGAGAAGAAATGTTAGCCCATATTATTAATAACCATCTCTGTGTTGATGTTTCCAGAGGGATAATGTAAGAAATAAAAGGGAGGATCTGATTTTACTCCTGGCCAATATCCACACAAGGCTAGTTCCCAAGCCCGAGCCACTGAACAAGGTACGGAAGATGCTCAGTTGTAAAAATACTAATATAGGGTTTCCTATAGTGATTGCATTTGTAAGCTCTTTTTGCCACATTTCTATACCTTCAACCAAATGAGAGAAAGCTCCGTTTCCAATTCCTGTTCATAGACCCCGCCAATTGTGGCCAGTCAATAATTATATGTCTTTCAATTTTATTTCCTGTTTTTATCTAAAAAATAATAGTCAAACATGGTGCTTGTTGCAGCTAGATGATCGTGCAGTAGATGCACTCATGAACAAGCTTTTCAAAAATTACAAAACCTGGTGCAAGTATTTGGGAAGAAAGCACAGCTTACGGTGCGATAATTTGGATCCTTTCTCTTTACTGCATCACTGACATTCAGCTTCTTTGAACGAACTCACGCATTTCTTGTTTCTAGGCTCCCTCAAGGCCAGCAAGAGGTGCAACAAAGGAAAATCCTTTACATGGGTCTCTATCTTCTTATTTGGGGTGAAGCTGCCAATCTTCGCTTCATGCCAGAGTGTTTGTGCTACATATTTCATAATGTGAGCTGTTCATTATTTTTTGTAATCTTAGAATCATTGTATATCCATCATGTGAATACATGTTGAAGGACTTCGTATGGTAACATGTAAATCACTTTCAGATGGCTTATGAGCTGCATGGTCTTTTGGCTGGCAATGTCAGCATTGTCACTGGAGAAAATATCAAACCTTCTTATGGTGGGGATGATGAATCTTTCCTCAGAAAGGTCATCACACCAATTTATCGAGTAATTGAAAAGGTACTTCATATGAAAAATTTGCTTAGGACTTTCCAAGATTCAGGAAGAATGTTTGATCTTTTATCAGAAAAAGGTAGTTTCTCCAGATAACATTTCTTCACTAAATACTCCAGGAAGCAGCTAAAAGCAAGAATGGGACAGCACCACATTCAGACTGGTGCAATTATGACGATTTGAACGAGTATTTCTGGTATGTGATCCCTTAAAGAGTTTAATTTTTAGAGTGAGATTTATAATGTTTCTTTCTGTTAATTGGAAGCACAAATGATAAATGTCATCCAGGTCATCTGATTGCTTCTCTTTGGGTTGGCCAATGCGTGATGATGATGATTTCTTTAAATCAACACGAAACTTGTCACAGGTTTGATTGTAACACCTGCATTGTTAATCAACTAATCCATTATACTTTGCATCTTTTCTTCATGCAACTCCTATACTCCTATGTCAGGGAAAAGGAACATCTACGATATCAAAAAAACCTGGGAAAACAGGGAAATCCTTCTTTGTTGAGACCAGGACATTTTGGCATACCTTCAGGAGTTTCGACCGTCTGTGGACCTTTCATATACTTGCGCTTCAGGTACTTGTCTAAAATTTGCTTTTTCAATCCAACTTTTTCCTCTAATCCTGCATCTTGGTGGTAGGATAAAAACAGTTGATGTTGGAACTTCCTTTTCCACCTGCAGGCCATTGCAATAATTGCATGGAGCGATGTGTCCTTACTAAACATTTTCGGGAAAGACATGTTGTATAAGCTTTCCAGCATTTTCATCACTGCAGCATTACTACGTTTCCTTCAGAGTATGCTATTCAAATCGTTAACTGCTCTCACTACGTAGTTTGTTCTGAGTTCTTGTCAATTCGCTTTAGTTCTTGTCTTGTGATTGGTCCTTCTTTGATTCTGAAAATTTGATTTACTCATAGAAAACTCAAAAGAAAAAGAAAAAAAGTAGATAACAGGCTAACCAAAGGTACTCATTGGAAAACACTTCAATAAAAAAATAAGTTGGTAATCACAATTTATCAAATATATGTGATGTCCTGTGAATCTTATCATGCAATACCATTATGAGATCACTCGGAGGACGTGAAAATCCTTCCTTACATGGTGCTTCTGGTTTATCATTATGGATGTAATAGTTTATTACATATAATGTGTGCTGTCAATCTTATATGGTACCTTAAATGTTGAAAAGAGTGATGAAGTTGACCAGGTGGCTGTAAAAGTATGTATGTTACTTTCTCTTCCCATGCTTTCAGCTGTTCCGTGGACCCAATTATGTTATCTGGTAAAACATACAAAGAGAAAATCTGTATGAGTACAGCTTAAGCTGTGAGGAACAATTTTCCAAATTTACTTCTACTGTTTTGGCTTATATAAACAGGAAACAGTAACGACATTGTTGAAGATTATGGCGGTTTCATTATTCATATGCCTCTAAATATTACCTAATGGAGTGTTTCCCGTTCAAGAACAAAAAACTGCTTCCAAAAATCATGTTTTTCTGATTTGTCTATAGTATCACCATTCTGTATCTTTAAAGGACATCATAAGGTGGAGTCATTAACATATCTTGGTGTCCTAATATACTTGAAGATCAGGAGAAACTCTATTCGGACTTGCTTAATTAAGAGATTAAACTCTTCATGTTTTTTTGTCTCAGGCATGCTGGACCTTATTTTAAACTTTCCAGGATACCACAGATGGAAATTTACAGATGTGTTCAGGAATATTCTGAAGATTATTGTCAGTCTTGCATGGTCCATTATACTTCCTCTCTGTTATCTCCTTGATGAGAAAAACTCAAGGTTCTCATTTGGAAACCTGAAAAATGTGTTATCCTTCCTCGATAAAGTGAAGGGAATTCCTCCTTTATATCTGATGGCAGTGGCTATATACCTTGTACCAAACTTGCTAGCAGCAGTTTTGTTTGTCTTTCCTATGCTTCGGAGATGGATTGAGAACTCGGATTGGCTTATAGTAAGGTTTTTGCTCTGGTGGTCACAGGTACAGTTCTCTTCCTTTTGATTTCTCCTTCATCTAGTTTTTGTTTTCAAGGATTTTCCATTGGCGGTACAATTGACCCGGCCGCTACCCATTCTATTTGCAATAAAGATGAGTTATGACTTGAATAGATAATTACTTAATAAAAAGTTCCCTAAATATGCTCAAATATAGTCTAATTATGCTTCATAACATCATTCATTTGCCAGTCTGCTGTTCTATTTGGTTTCAAAATGCACTTTTCTTGTCACCAAATGTAGATCTTGAAACGTATTTGGACACATTAAGATATTGTGTCTGCATTGAAAAAAGTTCCTTTGCAAGCTACTGGTACTTTATTTCACTTTTCACTTGTTGGGAATTTGTGGAAATCGGCTGGAACTCACTTTTACATCTCTCAGTCTCTTGATTCTTTCCTCAACATAGTTAACCGTATTGTTTTGTAAAAGCTAAAAATTATTTTGTGAGCTTGAAATCATTTTTTCAGATGACTAAGGCTGCAAAAATTATTCTTAGATGCTATATGTAAATACATTTTGTGATGTCCTGGAGCATTACATCCATTTGACCTACATTCTCTCTTGTTGGACATTTATCTGCTGACCAACACGAACTCACTTCCATAGAGAAAAGGGATGCATTTGTTTCTTCTAAATTACGTCATCATCATCATCATTGAAAGAGATTACAGGGATTTCGCCATTTCCATTCCCACAGTTTCCTTTACCTCATTTATTTTGTGACAACAATGATTATCTTTGTGTCATTATTACCATTGAGCATGACATTACTCATTTTTCTTCTGTGAATCATGACCTGCTGCTTGCTTCTAACGTTAATCTTGAAACTTTTGAGAAAAATAACATATTTTACGTGGAATGTTAAGATAGGAAAAGACCTTTTAATGTTCTAGATTCATGTTCACACATAGGAAGTGTTTTATATGTGCTCTAAGTATATTCACTTGCTCGGATGAGGGTTTTTTTCCCCTCTTTTTCTTTTGGGTGCTCTCCATTTGTCTCACTAAAGCCTTCAATTTGTAATAACCTCGATAAACTGTACTTAGCCACCAATAGGAACTGCTCAGGTCTTGCTGATGATTTCAACTGTAATATTCACTAGTGGTGACATTAGATTATTCAAAACTTCACTCATTCTCAGCTCTGGGTAGTCCACTGCAGCAACTGGAAAATCTTTTTTTTAATTTTAAATTTTGAACAGATTGTATCGAAGGAACTATACCTTCTGCTTATGATATGATAGAGCCAAAGATACATAGACTTTTTTTGCAAGAACCATCCATCCATCCATCTGATTTCGTAGCCTCTAAATCAATGAATTGTTTTCGAAGACTTGTGATTTATTGCCCTTTATAGATATCTTCTCTACAATTCAATTTGAAGTTAACACCATAAGTGAGATCTGTTAATGACTAACTTGAACTTTTGCAGCCAAGAATCTATGTGGGAAGGGGAATGCACGAAAGTCAATTTGCACTCATAAAGTATGTTACCATTTTGCCCATGTCTACTAATTGTTATCAATGATCATAATCTTAAAATTTTCACAATAAAATGTTATCAGGTATACTCTCTTCTGGGCGATACTTCTGTGCTGCAAGTTCTCTTTTAGCTACTTTGTCCAGGTATTGCCTCAACTTTGGTTTATTGTTGCTGTAAGATAAGGATAAAAAACAATAATTCAGTTAATTACAATGTCCAAATCTGATGGTTGTTTCACTATAGGTTAAACCTCTGATAAAGCCGACGAAAGACATAATGGACATTCGTCGTGTGCAATATGCTTGGCACGAATTTTTCCCTAATGGTATAATTTTGTCTATGCTTTAGAGTTCTCCCAGTTAAAGCTTTTCCCTTAATAGTTGTGTTAAATGCAGCAAGGCATAACTATGGAGCGGTTATTGCACTTTGGGCTCCTGTGCTATTGGTAAGTTTTTTTTGTCATTCTGTGGAAGAAGAAAAATCATCAATGTTCAAAGGATCACATCTGATATGATTGGGAAATAACACATAGGTCTATTTTATGGATGTGCAAATCTGGTATGCCATTTTTTCAACCCTGTGCGGTGGTATTATCGGAGCGTTTGATCGTCTGGGCGAGGTAATGAGTGAACAAGTCTTTACTATTCAAAATTCTTATTTAGTTTTGGTGATTTTTCATTTCAAGATACCATGTTTTGAGACGTATTAAAGGGTTAAGATATTTAACTCCCTATTATGTTGTTCATCATGTTGCTAAGAACATGATGATGCGGATATCATAAATTAAGCAATCCAAATCATGTTTTCGTATTCAATTCTGGTAGAAATATGATGCCAAACTTTTACTCTTTTATTTGTTTAGTTATTTACTTGGTCATTCTTGCAATTCTCCTTCTGTCCTTCATATTTCTTGCAATGGATGGACATTTGGGGTGGTTATGAGGATTCTTTGTTGAATTTAAGATGGAAATCTATAATGTAAACTGAAGTCCTAAAATTATACTGAAATGTATATCTGCTACTCTCCTCAGCTGCTTCAAAACTCATGTACCTGGTCAGAAGGTTAAAACAGTAGAACTGCATTGCTATCATGGAAATTAGTAGCATAAATAAAAGAGAGAAATAATCACCACCCATTGTGTATATTAGTCATATATAGTCTCAGAGACTATGTTATCCCTGTTTTTTTTGGGGTCAGTGTTCTCTTCTATAATTACTTGCAACTCAAGGACAAAACTCTGAATGTTGCATCGGACTGTTTCTATTAGTAAAAAATATTAAATGAGAAATAATGAACTTGACATGTTTCGCATGTAAGTCTCTTCTATATTACATCACTAGCTTTCATCAGACATAGTAGCATAAGTTCAAATCCCCTGTTGGTATATCAGCTCCCCTCTTTCTTATTTAAACTCATCATGGTATGTATATCTTGTCACAGATTCGCACCCTGTCCATGCTTAGGTCAAGGTTCCAGTCTTTACCTGGTGCCTTCAATGCTTATTTGGTGCCTTCGAGCGTAACCAAGAAAAGGGGCTTTTCCCTGTCTAAGCGCTTCGATGAGGTTAAAATGCTTCTCTTGAATGAATTGTAGTTTAGAATGTGAAGTTTGAGTTTGAGCTAAAATTTGTCTTTATCCTTAGGTTACTGCAAGTAAGCGAAGTGAAGCTGCAAAATTTGCTCAATTGTGGAATGAAGTTATATGTAGTTTCCGTGAAGAAGATCTCATTAGCGACAGGCAAAGCATCCCACTTTCTTGTTTTGTTTATGCTTCTAATAATTGTTATTTTCTTTATCCCTTTCAATCTTTTATTGTGTATGGTTGAAGAATGGAGCCTAAGTAATACATTAATGTGTTTCAGGGAGATGGATCTATTACTTGTTCCATATTCCTCAGATCCTAGTCTAAAATTAATTCAGTGGCCACCATTTCTGCTTGCCAGCAAAGTAAGCTTAATCTCTTTGTAGTCCTCCATCTTTCTATTCCTGTTCTTTTTTTTTCCTCCTTTTTTTTTTTCTCTTTATGCATATATATATATATATATATATATGCAACAGAAGAAGCAATCGTGTTACTGTCTTGGTTTTGCAGATTCCTATTGCACTTGATATGGCAGCACAGTTCAGATCAAAAGATGCGGACCTCTGGAAGCGCATTTGTGCTGATGACTATATGAAATGCGCTGTTATAGAATGCTATGAATCTTTCAAACTTGTTCTGAGTGCCTTAGTTGTTGGGGAAACTGAGAAAAGGTATTCGTTTCTATTTCTGGTCAATTGTTAACTGCTTTAGACCATCATATCTTTCTCATTCAAATCTTCAGAACCAAATTGATAAATAAATCTTTTACCATTTAGTTTTTCCAAAGTTACTGTTTACTGTATTTGCTTACACAACTGATTTATGTTTAGCATTTAAAATTTCCTTGCTCATTTTTCTGTATTGTTATATAATTCTACTTAAGGAACTTTTTGTCCTATCAATAATATTAGAGTCCGGAATAGATGTCCTAAACATACCTGAGATGAATGCTCTGGGGATGTGAGATTAAATATCATAAAAAAAAAAAAGAAAAGAAACTTGTTATTATCCTGGAGACATCTCCTAGCCTCGAATGTTGTGCATAATCATTTTATTCCATTTCACCCAACAAGAAGTGGAAGACAACCCCAGGTTTTTCATCTCCTGAGTGTTAACCTTGCCTTCTAAAACAAAACATAAAATCTAAAACCCTCATGACATTATACAAACATATTTAACATTTTCCACAGAAAATACTTAGGAATATGATCTGTTTCTACCTGGCCCCAATGCAGGAAGCAAGCTAACTTAAATGACAACTGAACTGTGTGTAGCCTTTGTTTAAGCTCTCGGTAATATATCCATGGACTCCAACATTATGTGGATGCTAATTCCTCCTTTCTTTTTTTGTTTGTGTGTGTAATAGGGTTATCAGAATCATCATCAAGGAAGTTGAGAATAACATTTCAAAAGGCACGTTCCTTGCGAATTTCAGGACAGGTCATCTTCCTCAACTTGTGAACAAGTTCATCGAGCTTGCAGAGATATTGGTAAGTTGTAGCCAGGAGCGATTGTAACATTTCATGATTTTCATTCCTAAAATTTCATCTTTAAACATGTCCATGTTCTTTACTGCAGAAAGATGCTGATCCATCTAAGGAAGGTTCTGTGGTTTTCAAATTACAAGACATGTTAGAAGTGGTTACGCGGGACATGATGGTCAATGAAATTCGGTCTGTAATTGTATTTATATCTTATGCAGTAATTTGTTCTTCTATATTTATAAGGATTTGATTATGTATATCGTTGTCTTTTCCATATCTATAATTATGATTTTAGGGAGTTGGTAGAACTTGGACATACAAGCAAAGATTCTGGAAGGCAGCTATTTGAAAAGTCAGCTATAGTCTATCCTCCCCCGGTCACAGCACAATGGGAGGAACAGGTACTCAAATAACACTCAGCTTCTTTTTTTGAGGCTAAACATTTGGAGGGAATTCTGTAAAAAACAACGATGGTGGCAATCCAGTAAACCATCGCTAGTGCCTTATTTTTTTGTGCTACCCTTGCAGATCCGGCGCCTCTATCTTCTTTTAACTGTAAAAGAATCTGCCATTGATGTCCCGACAAACCTTGAAGCAAGGCGAAGGATATCATTTTTTGCTAATTCATTGTTCATGGATATGCCCCGAGCGCCTCGAGTTCGCAAAATGCTATCATTCTGGTACAACTTTGCTTGTTGTTTTCCAGAGCATATAATCAAACGAGCTTTTGAAATCTGAGCTTAAAATGTTACTTAGTTTCTTTTTGTTGAGCTTGTGGTGTTTATGTTAAGATACAAATTTTGATAATAATGAGAAAATAATTTTGGTACATTTTTAGTATTTACAAGAATTATTCAAAATATTAATCAGCTTAATGGGATTTCCTGCTTAATCTAACATAGGGAAGAACTCTACGCTACTGGAGAGGCTATTTGTGTCAATCCTTATAGGTAGCATTTTGCAATGCTGACAAATGTTGCAATTTGTTCTGTTTTATTGCAGTGTCATGACTCCCTACTACAGTGAGGAGACGGTCTTCTCCAAAAGTGACCTCGAACTGGAAAATGAAGATGGTGTTTCAATTATATACTACCTTCAGAAAATTTATCCAGGTTTATTCATACTTTGTAATTTTGATTATCATAAACCTTTTGTTTTATTACAATATATACATATCTACCTGTCATTAACCAATTCCGATCCTTAGACGAATGGAATAA
This sequence comes from Oldenlandia corymbosa var. corymbosa, assembly GCA_949775105.1. Lineage (NCBI taxonomy): Eukaryota > Viridiplantae > Streptophyta > Magnoliopsida > Gentianales > Rubiaceae > Oldenlandia > Oldenlandia corymbosa. The sequence goes on from OX459123.1 coordinate 9,729,666, forward strand.
CTTCCTTGAACGCCTCAATTGTAATGAGTTTGAAGTCTGGGAAAATGAGGAAAACATATTGCAACTTCGTCACTGGGCTTCCTTGAGGGGACAAACACTGAGCAGAACAGGTTCCAAAATAACTACATCCACTACTGGCTGCCTACTTTCCTTTTTCTCTCAAAACCTTCATTTTTGGCTCATTGCTTCTATCCTGATTGCAGTCCGAGGGATGATGTACTACAGAAGGGCATTGAAGCTTCAAGCATATCTTGACATGGCAACAGAAAAAGGTGAGGATTTCATCCAGAGTTATTGGATGTTAAATGAGTGCAGATCTGACTGTTTTTTAAGCTTAGATTACAAATATATTTTTGGCTATGATTCTGTAGCACAATATTCTTTAGTCAAATGATGCAATCTGAATGATAGACTGCAAGAAGCTATTGTCAACAGGATGATTACGATCTAAAAGTTCCTCAGAGCTTTCGGTAGTTTGCCTGAAATTTACCAGGAAAAAAATAATTGTGTGTTGCTTCTTATTTAATCATGAGCAGAGATACTTGATGGATACCGAGCGGTTACTATGCCAACGGAACATGATAAGAAAAGTCAGAGATCTATTTATTCCCAACTTGATGCGATAGCCGATATGAAGTTCACATACGTTGCTACCTGCCAGAACTACGGAAATCAGAAGAGAAGTGGAGATCGCCGAGCAACTGATATTTTGAATTTGATGGTCAAGTAAGTTTCAACTTTGTGCACATTTAGAAAATGCCACCTTTCCTTTTGATAATGCATATTAATCTTATATATGCTCTCGCTTTTTTGTGTGTGTGTATGTGTGTTTTTTTTTCTTCCTTTCCTGCACAAAGCAATCCTTCACTGCGTGTTGCATATATCGATGAAGTTGAAGAAAGGGAAGGTGGAAAAGTGCAGAAAGTTTATTATTCTGTGTTGGTAAAAGCTGTTGAGAATCTTGATCAGGTATAGTTAGTGTTATACTCTTATCACCAATGATTTTTCTTGATTTAGCTTGAGACCTGACTTAACTTTTGATGATGAAGGAAATCTATCGCGTCAAACTACCAGGTCAAGCAAAATTGGGAGAGGGAAAGCCTGAAAATCAGAATCATGCTATAGTTTTTACTAGAGGGGAAGCTCTCCAAACAATTGATATGAACCAGGTAAAAAACTGGAGAGTTTGAGTTCATTAGGATTGGTTGACTTACATGAGGCATAGCACATGATAACTTTTACTTTCTATATAGGACAACTACTTGGAAGAAGCATTTAAAATGCGTAACTTGCTTGAGGAATTTAATGAGGATCATGGTGTTCGCCCACCAACAATTCTTGGTGTGCGTGAACACATCTTCACTGGAAGGTTAGCTAATACTGGTGTTTTGGGGCTTCGGTTCGTGTAACTTTATAGACGTTTCTTAATCTAGTGGGTTTTCTGTTATGAACAGTGTTTCATCGTTGGCTTGGTTTATGTCAAATCAAGAAACAAGTTTCGTCACGATCGGCCAAAGAGTTCTAGCAAGACCCTTAAAGTATGTTCTTCAATATATCAGTCATGTTTCTTCATATCATTGATAATGTTCTAGGAACTAGCTGTACTCATCCACTAATAAATGTTCCTTCACATCCAGTATCCAAAAGTGGGTGCTAGTTAAATACGAACACTGAAACTAAGCAGCACAGTTAAGTTCATTAGCCTCTTTATCTGTGAACTTATTCTTCTGCAATCTGTGGTGAATTAGGGTTCGGTTCCATTATGGACATCCTGATGTTTTCGACAGAATATTTCACATAACCCGTGGTGGTATTAGTAAGGCTTCAAGAGGTATAAATCTCAGTGAAGACATATTCGCGGGTGAGTACTAGAACCAATTAGCTGCTTTCATTTTAGGATTCAAAAAAACTTTCTGACAAATGATTAAATTTCCATGTCATTTTTAAAGAAAGTCCAAACATTATTGATTGATAAGACAATGTTCAGGGTTCAATTCTACCCTGAGACGTGGAAATATCACTCACCACGAGTATATCCAAGTTGGGAAGGGACGAGATGTTGGTCTGAACCAGATCTCCCTTTTTGAAGCGAAGGTGGCATGTGGTAATGGGGAACAGACTCTCAGCCGTGACATATACAGACTTGGCCATCGTTTTGACTTTTTCCGCATGCTGTCCTGCTACTACACGACTACAGGATTTTATGTCAGCTCAATGGTAATTCTAACTTTTTTACTAATTGTGAACTCAAAACAGATGTCATGATATACTTTTTCATCAAGGAATCAACTAAGAAAATGATGGTAAAAAATATCCTATGCACTTGAGTAGTGAATGAATATTGGTGCAAGTTAATTTTTTTTTTTTTATAAAAAAAACCATACGCAGACTACTCTTTTATCTTTCTTTTGATTGTAGAGGCACAATGGATGTTAGAGTTAATTCTACTAGGACAAACTCCAGTATAGTTTGGAGATCTTATTTGATTGATATAGCTCCTTAATCTCACTTTACAAGCTGACAGTTGGATTTTGACCTGAAACTATGCAGATTGTGGTTCTTACAGTGTATGCTTACTTGTATGGCAAGCTGTATCTTTCACTGAGTGGATTGGAGAAGTCCATTATTAAGATTGCAAGATCCAGGGGTGATGATGTTTTGGGTGCTGCCATGGCTTCACAATCTGTTGTCCAACTTGGTCTTTTGATGATGTTGCCCATGGTTATGGAGATGGGACTGGAGAGGGGATTTAGAACTGCAGCTGGTGATGTAATAATAATGCAACTTCAGCTGGCATCTGTTTTCTTTACGTTTTCTCTTGGAACCAAGCTTCACTACTTTGGACGTACAATTTTGCATGGAGGGGCTAAATACAGGGCAACAGGGCGTGGATTTGTTGTAAGACATGAGAAGTATGCAGAGAATTACCGAATGTACTCAAGAAGCCACTTTACAAAAGCACTTGAACTGATGATTTTGCTCATAGTATATCAGATATATGGTTCAGCTGCAACTGACACTGGAACATACATCTTTCTTACATTTTCACTGTGGTTCCTTGTTTGCTCGTGGCTGTTTGCTCCATTTCTCTTCAATCCCTCTGGCTTTGAGTGGCAGAAGATTGTTGAAGATTGGGATGACTGGGTCAAGTGGATCACAAACCATGGAGGCATTGGGGTTCCTGCTAACAAAAGTTGGGAATCCTGGTGGGAAGAGGAACAAGAGCACCTACAGCACACTGGTTTACTCGGGAGGTTCTGGGAAATCATACTTTCCCTGCGCTTCATAATGTACCAGTATGGTATCGTATATCATCTGCATGTTGCCAACGGAGACAAAAGTATCATTGTGAGTTTCATTTTCTTTTAATCGTGGTGATCTGTAACCATAAGCAATATTTGTACGTCAGCAATTAGCATAAGTTTCAGCTGGAAAGTAGATCTTTGCATCTTAGTAGTCTCTCTTAGAATCTACAGATGCATGAACAGAGCAACTCCTGAAGTTTTTTAACTGCTACGCTGATTTAGTGGGTAAAGTCAAATTCACCGAGTAACAATTTATTTTCTTTCGTTGCTGCTGTAACTACAGGTCTATGGCCTGTCTTGGCTGGTCATTGTAGCAGTGATGATAATTCTGAAGGTCAGTGCACTCTAAATGTCTTCTATTATTATTCAGCAATTACAACTTACACACGATTGATTCTTCAACTATGTCTTGTTCAGACTGACCTTTTACCTTTCTCTGCAGGTCGTGTCAATGGGGAGGAAGAAGTTTAGTGCAGATTTCCAGCTAATGTTCCGACTTCTCAAGATGTTTTTGTTTATTGGGTTCATCGTAACTCTGGGGATCATGTTCACTTTTCTGAGTCTCACAGTTGGTGATATTTTTGCGAGCTTGCTGGCTTTCTTGCCCACAGGATGGGCTCTTCTTCAGGTGCGTATTCTGCTTCTGATGTGTATCTATCCATCAGGGAAAAAAAAAGAAAAGAAAACGAAAAGAATTCCCTTGTCTGGTCGTCGACCTCCAAATATGAAGAAGTGTAATATAACAGGCTTTTTTTAAATGTTTGGTTTCACATGGCAGATAGCACAAGCGTGCAGACCCTTAGTGAAGGGGTTGGGAATGTGGGGATCTGTGAGAGCTTTGGGAAGAGGATATGAGTACATAATGGGAATAGTCATCTTCATGCCGGTTGCTGTGCTGGCATGGTTCCCCTTTGTGTCAGAATTCCAGACCAGACTGCTGTTCAACCAAGCCTTCAGCAGAGGACTTCAAATCCAAAGGATTCTTGCTGGTGGAAGGAAACCTGTTGGCAAAAAGCACAAGTAGTGAGCAGCAGCGTATATATATATATAGTAATAAGCAAAGCAATATACAGAAACATATCACAAATGAAATGAAAGGATTTCCACCCTGAGCTGATGCAAATTGGTGGGGGATCCGTACACACACAGAGAGATAGATATATACAGAGCTTTTAGAATCTGTATTCATACTATACCATACCAATTTGGTGCTAGCTTCAAAAACTAAACCATTATATGCTGTAAAGAGAGACTGACCCATGTATAGTTCCAAACATGGTCATACACATACGTTCATTCTTTTTGTTGATCGAGGCTGAAACCATGTATATATATATATATTCTCAATCATTCCTTTTCAGCTCATCAGTATATAAATATATAGCGATGCTCGCTCTCTGTTTTGCAGTTGTCTTCACTGTAATATATATGTCGATAATCCTCATAAACGGTATTTGTAACGTAACCCTCTCTTCCTCTGTGCCTAAATATATGCAGGTACGTATACAAAATGTACTTGATGTAAGCTGCAATAGTTTTCTGATGAATAGCAGTAGTTTTCGCAAACATTTTCCATAGGATCTTCTGAAAATCTCGTGGAATTCACGAGCACATATCTTATTATTACTGAATTGCTTTTTACAGTTATAAAAATTGTTCACTTACAATCGTTAAGATAATTTTGCCCCTCTTTATCTTATTTTTCTCCTTTCTTCCTCTTCTTCTTCCTATTCTTCTCCTTTCTTCTTCTCCAGCCTCAAACCAAAAAAGTAAAATTCCCATCTTTCAAATTTAGATCTACAAAAATTAGGAAGCTTAAAAAATAGCAAATCGCGAGAAACAACCAATAAAAAATTTCATTGTTAAATTATTGCTAAATTAAATTTCATTCACATAAAAATTAATATTAATCAATACACAACAAAAATATAATTAATAATAAATTAATTTTTAAATTCTAATTAATACTACTTATTTAAATTTAATTACATTTAAAAATATACTCTCTCCGTCCCACAAAAATATTCCAGTTTGATAAAAAATATTGTCCCAAAAAAATAGTCCAGTTTAAAAAAGTCAAAATAAAATTTGGACCAAATACAGAATTACCCTTACAATAGAACTAATTTTACTATTATCCCAACACAAAACCAGGTCTCCAGAATCCACACTCCTGGCAAAATCAATCCCAGCCACCGATCATAGTCCTTTTCTTCGCCTCTCGCCGGCAAAATTCTTTCAACGGCAGCGAAAATTCCTCTCTCTCTCACTTGACAATCTCCTCCATCTGTTGCTTCCTAATCCAATAAATTACTCTACAGGTTTTCCGGCGACGTCTTTTGCTACCTTCACCGCCAACAAGAAATACTCTCCCTGATTTGCTCACCATTGTCGTCGTCCTCATACACCAACAGAACTCAAGTTTACGATATCGACCGAATTCGATCACCATTAAGTGTTTGAAATCAGAATAACCGTTTTTGGTGACTTTATAGCTAGTTTTGTTTTATGGATTTGTTTCCATGTTTTTAGCTCCGGAATCTTTGGAAAGGATGAATTGCATCGAAAAAAATTTCCTCATAAGATTTGGACGGTGCTGATCAATTAACTACTCCAACCCAGTTTCAGTGATTCGTCCTCGGTGGCCAAATTATATTAGGGGTACAATCGGAAATATTAGGACAAAAATGACTTGTACATTGATTGAGTTGACTGAAATAAAAATGTTATACATTTTCAAACTGAAATATTTTTATGGGACGGAGGGAGTAATAAACATCAACTAGATGCTTGCCCCGGGCTAATGCCCGGGAGCGTCCTCCCACCTAATAAATTAATATGTAAATAATTAAAACTGATTAGAAAGGAATAAATGCTCGGGGGCGTCCTCTCACCTAATAAATTAATATGTAAATAATCAAAACTGATTAGTAATGAATTTAGTTTGTGATGAAGATAATTGATTGATCGAAAAATAATTTTTTCAAAAATCCTAAATAAGTGGAGAAGGAAAGTTCCATTCACTGTCAATTCAAAATTGAATGAACATGGACATCTGATCTCTTTGTTAATATTGTAAATATATTTTTTGTTTTTAAAAGAGGGTGACACGTGGCAGAATGGTTTATGCAATATGGTTCATTTGGAGCCAAAACCTTTTAATAAGAAATTGCCACATCAGCATCCTGTTTTCTGCTTTAATAGGGTAAAAGGGATTTTTCAAAAATCCTAAATAAGTGGAGAAGGAAAGTTACATTCACTGTCAATTCAAAAATTTGAATGAACATGAACATCTGATCTCTTTGTTAATATTGTAAATATATTTTTTGTTTTTAAAAGAGGGTGACACGTGGCAGAATGGTTTATGCAATATGGTTCATTTGGAGCCAAAACCTTTTAATAAGAAATTGCCACATCAGCATCCTGTTTTCTGCTTTAATAGGGTAAAAGGGATTTTTCAAAAATCCTAAATAAGTGGAGAAGGAAAGTTACATTCACTTGTCAATTCAAAAATTTGAATGAACATGAACATCGATCTCTTTGTTAATATTGTAAATATATTTTTGTTTTTAAAAGAGGGTGACACGTGGCGAATGGTTTATGCAATATGGTGCATTTGGAGCCAAAACCTTTTAATAAGAAATTGCCACATCAGCATCCTGTTTTCTGCTTTAATAGGGTAAAAGGGATTTTTCAAAAATCCTAAATAAGTGGAGAAGGAAAGTTCCATTCACTGTCAATTCAAAATTTGAATGAACATGAACATCTGATCTCTTTGTTAATATTGTAAATATATTTTTTGTTTTTAAAAGAGGGTGACACGTGGCAGAATGGTTTATGCAATATGGTGCATTTGGAGCCAAAACCTTTTAATAAGAAATTGCCACATCAGCATCCTGTTTTCTGCTTTAATAGGGTAAAAGGGATTTTTCAAAAATCCTAAATAAGTGGAGAAGGAAAGTTACATTCACTGTCAATTCAAAAATTTGAATGAACATGAACATCTGATCTCTTTGTTAATATTGTAAATATATTTTTTGTTTTTAAAAGAGGGTGACACGTGGCAGAATGGTTTATGCAATATGGTTCATTTGGAGCCAAAACCTTTTAATAAGAAATTGCCACATCGCATCCTGTTTTCGCTTTAATAGGGTAAAGGGATTTTCAAAATCCTAAATAAGTGGAGAAGGAAAGTTACATTCACCGTCAATTCAAAAATTTGAATGAACATGAACATCTGATCTCTTTGTTAATATTGTAAATATATTTTTTGTTTTTAAAAGAGGGTGACACGTGGCAGAATGGTTTATGCAATATGGTTCATTTGGAGCTAAAACCTTTTAATAAGAAATTGCCACATCAGCATCCTGTTTTCTGCTTTAATAGGGTAAAAGGGATTTTTCAAAAATCCTAAATAAGTGGAGAAGGAAAGTTACATTCACTGTCAATTCAAAAATTTGAATGAACATGAACATCTGATCTCTTTGTTAATATTGTAAATATATTTTTTGTTTTTAAAAGAGGGTGACACGTGGCAGAATGGTTTATGCAATATGGTGCATTTGGAGCCAAAACCTTTTAATAAGAAATTGCCACATCAGCATCCTGTTTTCTGCTTTAATAGGGTAAAAGGGATTTTCAAAATCCTAAATAAGTGGAGAAGGAAAGTTACATTCACTGTCAATTCAAAAATTTGAATGAACATGAACATCTGATCTCTTTGTTAATATTGTAAATATATTTTTTGTTTTTAAAAGAGGGTGACACGTGGCAGAATGGTTTATGCAATATGGTGCATTTGGAGCCAAAACCTTTTAATAAGAAATTGCCACATCAGCATCCTGTTTTCTGCTTTAATAGGGTAAAAGGGATTTTTCAAAAATCCTAAATAAGTGGAGAAGGAAAGTTACATTCACTGTCAATTCAAAAATTTGAATGAACATGAACATCTGATCTCTTTGTTAATATTGTAAATATATTTTTTGTTTTTAAAAGAGGGTGACACGTGGCAGAATGGTTTATGCAATATGGTTCATTTGGAGCCAAAACCTTTTAATAAGAAATTGCCACATCAGCATCCTGTTTTCTGCTTTAATAGGGTAAAAGGGATTATCAAAATTACTTAATACTTCTTATTCATATATTGAAACTAAAATAAATATAACAATAATAATAACAATAACACAAAAATATAATTAACACTAAATTAAATTTCTTTTACATAAATAATAATTATTAATAATACTCATTTAAATTTAATTAAATTTAAAAAAATATAAACAATAAAGATTAATACTACTCATTTAAATAAACTAAGTATTGAAAAAATAATAAATAACTAAAATGAATATAACAAAAAAAATTGAAAAAAAAAAATTTATGTTCCAAGGTAGCCGGCCCAAAACCGGCTATCCATGAAGGACCAGCCGGTCTGAAATCGGCTACCCAAGGAGAGATAGCCGAACCGGAATCGGCTACCCAAGGAGAAATAACCGGTTCTGGTTCGGCTACCTCTCTTTGGGTAGCCGGTTTTGGACCGGCTGGTCCTCCATGGATAGTCCGTTTTGGGTCGGCTACCTTGGGATCAGAATTTTTTTTTAAATTTTTTGTGTTATATTTATTTTAGTTATTTATTATTTTTTTAATACTTAGTTTTTTTTTAAAATGAGTAGTAGTAATCTTTGTTGTTTATATTCTTTAAATTTAAATGAGTAGTATTCATAATTGTTGTTTTTAAATTTGACATTTTGATTTTTTTAGTTTTTTCTTTGAAAGTTGAAGAAGAAGAGAAAGTAATTTGAATTTGATAGTTTGAAGAGAAAAGTTACTTGTTAGGACAAAATTATACGAACGACTGAAAATGAACAATTTTTATAACTCTAAACAACAACTATTACTAATGCCAATCTTCAATTGATTTTTGTCTTACTTTAAAATTATTAGTTGTGATATTTTTAGTTATTTTCGTTTTTTAATTTTGTTTTAAAATTTGCACTTGAAAACATTAATTAGGGCGAACGGAACATGTACCCAAAATCAATTTGAAAATTGATTAATAAGAAAAACCAAACAGTTAGTTTAATGAATCTGAAGACGTTATTCATCTAATCGAATTTGATTTTTTCTATTTTTTTTATTGACTAAACGATTAGACGCCGTGTATTCGAAAAATGAGTTTTTTTTTTTTTTGAGAAAATAACTTCATTGGTTAAAATAAAAGATTTTTTTTTTCTGACTTCAATATATAAGATTTATGTTCACAATGATAACAATAATTAACGCTACTGAATAAGACCATTTTATTGGCTTTATTATTATTGGCTTTAAATAAGACCATTTTATCATTGACTTTTCTGATGTGTTGCAAAACAAACCTATAGAATAAGTTATTGTTTCATGTAATCAAAATTTATTGTCTGAACGTCTTCTATATGCAAAGAGAAAGATTTTGGACGGAGCTAGGAGTATTATGCACAAACATTAACAATGACAATCTGCTTTAAGGTTACATTCATCATGCAGACGATTCCTCCCATTCAAACAGGGCAAGGAGAGAGATGAAATTTATTTTGCGGTCTTTGCAACAATATACCACAAAATGGGCACAAAGGTTTTGCAGATTCTTTTGAACTGCAAACTTGGGAAACGTCTGATAAATCAAAAGGAAAGCTGGACAGCAAGAAAAGCAGAGGAGGAGGGATATGCTCAGACTTTCTGTGACAGCAAATGCAAAACCAGGTTGGAGTCATTGGGGAGACGACCTTCATAGAAACAGCACACCTTGCTAGTTTGTGTACCTGATCGTCTCCTCCGCTACCATCTTTCACTCCTTGGCAAAACGCAACTTCTGTAGATTCAAATGGAACAGACGCCGAACAGAAAATGCACCTCTCTTCATCAACTCGTTCGCAGGTAGATGACAATCTAAAGGTGAGAGCAACAATGAATCATTTGCAATAAAATGTCAGAGAGAGAATCAGTAATGAGAAGATTACAATTTCACAAGATAGTTTCATTAAGAACGCCATTACTCTATGAAATGATGTAAACACAAGAAGAAACAACCCTGCAAGTATCTAACATGAAAGTAGTCAACTTGAGATACAAAGTTACAAGTAACCCCAACTAAAAGAACCAGTATCTTGAAAATGAGGAAAAAAAAAAAAAAGATGAATACAAAAGTTCATACAGCAAAACAAATCATGGGTCATAATGGTGGAAAGGAAAATTGTACCTCGTCTTGCCATTTCCAATTTCTGCTGCAAGAGATTTAACACGATCCTTCAAGTCATCTTGATTCAATGAAACCCACCACATCATCTGGCTTAATCCCACAGGAGTCTGGCTTCTATCATTGACAAATTTGTTGGAGAAGAAAGAATCACTTCTTAAAATGGCTAAACAGTTCACAGCAAAGAGCCTTTCTCGAATCTCCCTTTCACTGTCACCAACCAGCCTCAACCAAAAATTTTGCTCCTCTTCAACACTACCCAATTCTTTTACACCTTGCCCTTTGCTAATGGTTTTATCTAACTCTGGTTCTCTAATAAATACACGCCTACCAATGACATTGAGCAGTTGTAACTGACGGGATGTGATATTTGAGAGACGCTTAGAGGTCTCAAATAAGAATGCAGGGGAAACTTCAAACATGGATCCAAACAAAGATCTCAGCCATTGAATTATTATATTGACCACATGGTTGGGAACACACTGTCTTAGGGCCAACATTGAAGCGACAATGTCCCAAATAACTAATGGCTTATTCCCATGTTCATGCTGTTTAAAGGACCACAACAAATTTTGTTCCCAACTTATTAGCTCTCTCGTAGGAAAATCGGGAATTGCTTCGTCTTCAATTCTCTCGTCAATACAGACAGTAAGGTCCAGCTGCTGCCCTCCAATCCAAAGATATTCCACCACAGCTTTTTGGATCCTAAATAATGTGTTCACTTCTATCAACATCTCAAAATAATAAAAAGAAAAATTGCTGCCCAAAAATACTGGAATGAAACTCAAACTTGAACTATAAAACATAACAGTGAATGAGTGAGAGTTTGAAAGTAAAATGCAGGTAAACATGGAAACAGGAACATGCATCTCACTTGGAAAATATTCCTCTTGCAAGATGCAGACCCATCAACTGTAAAAAGCAGAAACTAGCTACAAAGTAAAGGATCATTATGAAAACAGACCTCGCCTCATACATCGGGTTTAACAGACCACTGTCAAAACTGTGGGCCTGCAAGAACGAATACAAAAGACTTACATATATGAGCATCAACCAAAAAAAATAATAATTTAAAAAAATAACAAACCCTTATTTTTAAAAGACAAAAAAATAAAATAAAATAACAAATCCTTTAAAAGAAGCAGTTGAAGATACAACCTGAGAAGGAAAAATTGATCAATAATGGAAAAGCCCAAGATTCTGAAAAAAATGGAGGACATAGTAAAAGAGGCAATCGTTTGACACATTGAACAAGGAAAGCAGTTATCTTATTTTTCAAAATCCTCAACAGAAGACACTAGGAACCAAGAGCCACACGCAATAAAGTACAACAACCATGGTTGTATTAGATTAATATAAAAGAAAAAACAAGAAACAAGGAACAAGGAAAGAGACAAGTGGAAGAGGGAAAATGACTGGAGGAACAACAAAGATTACCACAGCTAATGTTAAATTTCCAGGGGATATTGCCAGACCAAAGCATAAATCATAATCACATGGAACCTGCAACAATGTGAACTTTCCATTCATCAATCATGAACTGAGAAAGCACACAAAAAAGAAAAAAAGAAAGAAAAATAACAGAAATAGCCACCGATAAATTAGACGGGCTTCTGATTCCAGGAATATTTGATGGAAAAGGTACTTCACGTAAGATACTTTCACTTAAAATCCAGCTCCGGATACTGCCGTCCTGACATTCATAAAAGAACCACAAAACTGAAGTTATTTAATGTCTTGGAAATATTTTGTCTGGTGAGGAATTATCACCAGCAAAAGTATGCAATAAAGCAAAGTCTAATAAGCATTAAGCACACAGGGTTCATGAAATATATTTATACTGCTAGGTTTGCAAAAAAGCTCATTTCTTCAGAAAGACAAAGAAGCAAAAAATTGGATAAATTATAACGGGAGAGCATATTAATCAAAATCAGTGTGATATCCCCAGAGAAGATTCAAATTTCAACTTGAACAGTCTAAATGAAATTTTTCATGTTCAGAAGCATGAACAACGAATATATTCAATGACACAGCAGTGTACCCTTTTAACTTCAAATTACTTTTTTCCATAAGCTTCCTACTTTTTATCTAGACTAGAGTACTACTTTCTGCCAGCAGAACAGAACCATCTTGAATGTTTCAAATGCAGACACAAAAACATTATAGATATGATGGCATTAATATGAGAAGATGTTCAACAAATTCACAGAATAAAAAAAGAGAACTCGTAGATGAAATTGGAACAGATAACATTAAGATGCTGTTATAGGAATTCTTTATAAAGCACAATTTCACAATTCCTCAAAGCTAAAAGAAGATAAAATATTGATTTAATGGCAACATGTTCAATATCAATTCCGTACGTTCTACACACCTGACTGCAGCTGTACAAACATTTTCCACCAAATCCCCAAGCTAATCCCATAAGCTGGAACAGTTTTAAGAAAAGGTTAGCAAAGTGTTTCCAAAGTGTTTCATGAAAAAGAGTGATCATTAGTATGACTTACAATATGATTATGAGCCTCAGAATAGCCTTCTCTCTCAAATTTACTAGAATTTAAATTCCCAATCCAGATTTCCAATAATCCAGATCCTTGGCCAATGGCAAGGACCATTTCTCCAGGAGATTCCCGAGGCAAAAAAAGAGATAACACAGAAACTATGCCACAGTCCATAGTTAACACCTATTTGAAACATGAAACCACAGGGAAAAAGGGAAATAAGAACTTGAAAACCTCTTCAGTGAAAACAAAGCAGTAAAAATATGATCTATGAAAGAAATAAAACCTCGTTCAGCAGATACAACGGTAAGAAGTATGCTTCTGATGACTTCATCACTTCACTGGCATATGCCTTCCAGATTTTAACACTATAGAGAACAGAATCCAATAAATTAAATACATTGCAAATGTTAAATTGGTGGTAGCCAATACATGAATGCTTCCTAATATTACAAAAGAAAGTTGAATTTCATCAGTTCCTTTCTTCATCAATGTAATATTTCCACAATGATAGTAATAAAGATTCTAAAGAAGGGCCTGAAGAGAAAAATATCATATTATCAGATGAAAGTACGTTAATCTTGGAAACCAAGAAATTCTGAAAAGGTTTGGTTCTATCATCTGTTTAAAAATATAAGTTTAAACAAGACGTCATCTAATTTTCTAATTTTAACTCCAATATGAGTAAAATGCATCTTTGAAATGAAATAAATCAAACATCTTTGCTAATGCTAATGAACTCAGAAAATGTTACTCCAAGCTAAGATAGAGCCACTGTTATATCAGGATATATTAATTTATCCAATAAAGGCCTAAAACATCTGCTTGTATACTGACCAGCCATTAGTACTCCCGGAAGCTAGGAGAAGCAAGGGGTTGGCAGCATCACCATCAACAAATATTTCCCAACTAAGAGCAGTTATATCAAAATCGTGTGCCTGAAGAAGTCCAATAAGCAAAGCAGAAAAAGCTTCCCCACCATTCAAGATAGAATAGCTAGTTGGTTGATCAAATCTCCAGAACGATATTCTGCCAGATTTCCCTCCAACTGCGAGCAAAGAGCTTTTCTGTATGCTGTTAGTTTCTTCAATCCCAGAAGTCAACGGCAAAATGGGGGACCAGGCTACAATAAGTGATGACAACAATCTACTGCGAGATGCATATTGCTCAGCACTTATCAGGTCTGGACTACAGGTTTCTTGTGATTGTTTAGGTTCCTTTTTCCCAGAATCAGGGACAGAAAACATGCCAGGTTCTTCATCCTCGTTTAGCTTCTGGGTTTCAATCTCAACTACCTGAGTACAATAAAAAATGAAAAAGATTCTACTTTATATGTTGTAAATCAAGCAATTGAGTAAAAACAATTGCCAGAAACTATCATGATGGAAATGAGAAAAGTCAACAAAAAGTGACCACTAAAGTTGATCTCTTCTGTCTTCTTGGTCTTTTTCTCTGTTCTGAGTCAGTTGTTGGCTGAATTTCAGCACAACGTTGATCTCCCTGAGTTCTTTTAGTGGAATCCTGGAGCTGTAAACCTTGAGAATAAGTAGAGCATAATGGGGAACTTTAAGACTTGAGAAAAAAAAAAAATGTCAAAGTGTTAACTCAGGAAGGGGTAGTTCAACTCAATGTGCCAAGTCCAAATGGAATTGAGGCAAGATATCAACTCAATCTACTGATATATGGATAGAACGCAACCCCTCCTCCCCCCCAAAAAAAAAAAAAACCAAAATAAAAAAATACCTCTGCCATCCTTGATAAACACGTAGGTTCCTCAAAAAAATTGACACTTGCAAGATAAGCATAAAGCATGTCAGAAATATCCATCACCTATAAGGAAAAGAAGTGGTTGGGATTAATGGACAGGATATGTTCTCATTATGTTGGAGCATTATTTGCTATTAACTAGTGATAAGGCATATGAAATGTATGCAGGACAGGGGTGCTAATTCATGAAATGTTACTAACATCAACGAACAAAACCATTGAGCTGTAAAAAGAGAAAACACTAGATGACTCTTCTTCTTCTTTGGGGGTAGTAGATTTATTTTCTATTTTTGTAAGTAAAAATATCGATTTTGAGATTTTGGACTCTCATATACTGATATAAGGTTTATGTACAGCTATTTGTACCACTTAACACATCATGAATCTTCTTCTTTCAAGTCATCAGAGGGAGAAAATGTAAAATGTTTTGGAAAGTAAGAAAACCTATCCATTTTGAGAGTATGGATGCTCATATCTATTTATATGAGATTCATATACAAGTACTTTTACAACTTACTAGTTACTTTGGTAATGCCTCAAACTTACATGGAGCATTGGAAACAGAAACATTTGTACCTTCTTTGTATTCTTTTCCTACAACCAACGATATCTCAACAGCTTACATCGATTTCACATACAACCACTGTTAACGTATGCCAGCTATTACTTAAGTAATGCCTCAATCATAAGAAGAATAATTTACTCCGCAAAGTACACCTTCAATCTAAAGTGGACCTTAATGATTGCATACCTGTATCCACTCTTTAGCATACTCGCAGTAAGGCATTCGGTAGATTGTAACACGTCCTTCAGTGGTGCAAACAGCAAGCAAACAACTGTTCCAATTACATCAAATTCTGATATGTGTAGCATATTACCGTAAAACTATCACAATTACAGAAATGCATACGTACCCTGCATTAGGAGCAAATCCAATGGGAGACCAGGAAATTGACCGAACACAAGGTTTAACATCGCGAGACAAACAAATGGGTAATAAGCATGGAGAACGTAAATCTGCAAAAAGACAGGAGAAAAGAACCAACGGTAACCAAAACGTCAGTGAATTCAGCATGTGTATTGATCGACAAAATTAAAGATCACTACAAAAACAGGAAGTCACTTGTAAAACTGTGGGCAAGAGAAACAGCAGAAAGGAAAGAGTTGATCCTTTGAAAATACAAAAGCCTGTAGAAAAACCATGCAGCATGTCCACATTTAAGTGGGGGAAAAAAGGATTTGGACAAGAACAGCGAAGCTAAGCAACCATTAAGGTTGAACAAGTACAAAGTAGAAGAATAAACAAACTTGCATTATCATGTTCGGTTGGATTCAAAACAAAATAATCACATAAAAAGCATACAAGGGAAGAGCAGAAATCAACCCTGACTTAAAAGGAAGAAAAGCAAAAAGAAAATACCTTCTCGATTGATCACTCCAATTGGAAAAGGCTTGGTGGGAGACAATGTAACAGTTCCCCGAGGTGAGCCAAAAGAAGCTGCCGGTCTCTAACAAATTACATCAAAAGGGCATGACATACAATCGATTAACAGACTGATTCTGATTGGCATCCTTTCAGTGACCAGAAATCTAATGAAATGAATTGAACTGAAAAACTGAGGAAGAAAAATCCATTTGGGAAGAGACAGTACCATAATCGTGACAATTTGACCCGAGGCAGCGGCAACTAAGTTCTCATCGGACCAGGCGACGGCATTGGGGTACTGTGGTGTTCCCACCAGAGGGCAGGCCTCGAACCTCTCCGGCATCGTTGCCGGAATTTTTCTCCGAGATATTTTTCTTCAGTTTCAGTGTGAGTAAATTTGGAGGGAAAGAAGAACAAAGAGAAGAAGTAACAGTTGGTTGCAGGAAGAAGAAGACCAGGGTTCGAATCTGTGTAAACGCGGGCGGCGACCAATTTCTGCAATTCTTTTTTTAATTTTTTTTTACATGTCTAGGAGTAGAAGAAGAATTTTCAATTTTTAAGGAGACAACCCTAGTTCGAGACCCGGTGCCGTTTCCTATTTTCTTTCCCATTTATTATATAACGAATTATTTTCGCAATATTACGACGTCGTTCGCCTCTGCGCAGCCCCTAAAACCTTGGTAAAAACCCTGAGCTCTGTACAAAATCCCTCCTCTGTCGCGGCACCGCCGATCCTCCGCCGCCGCCACCACCACCACACCCCTATTAGAATTGTGAGATTACGACGGTGTACTATTGGAATTGCACTAGGTGGCGCTATTGAGCAGCCATGGGGGAACAGAAAACAATACTGGCGAGTTCAAAAGGTGAGCTGAAACGTAAAGAGAAGCAACTGAAGAAATCGAAATCGGGTGGCTTCGAGTCGTTGAAGCTTAGTCCAGATGTTTATCGAGGAATTAAACGGAAAGGTTACCAGGTCCCGACGCCGATTCAGCGTAAATGTATGCCTCTCATCCTTGCCGGGAACGATGTGGTCGCCATGGCTCGAACCGGCTCCGGTAAAACTGCAGCATTTTTAATCCCCATGCTGGAGAAACTTAAGCAACATGTACCCCAAGCTGGTGTTCGTGCTCTAATTCTTTCTTGCTCCCGGGAGTTGGCTATTCAAACCCTGAAATTCACCAAAGAACTTGGCCGCTTCACAGGTGATTCTATTGCATCAATTTACTTTGAGTGTTTTTTTTATTTTTTTTAGCTAGTTTATGATGGAGGAAATATGTATTTTTGAGAAATCATGCAGATGCGAGTGTACCATCTCTTCTTTTCGTTTTCCTAATTCAGGAATTTGTCGGGGTAAAAACTGGAATTGTTTAGTTGAACTTTAGTTTCTGGTTGGTTGTTATACTTCTGTACTTGGTTAGCAAAAAATGAACTATGTAAAGTTAGCATTTGAATTCCTCTTGTAGCTTTATCGGAACTCATATTAGAAACTTTTTGGTTCTATGTGTCCTTCTGTATGTTTGCTGTTATTTGTAGAACTTGTTGGCAGCTAAAATCATCCAACAAGTAAATTGCATTCTGTAGATTTACTGTTGCTCGTTGAACTTGTTGAAAGCCAAAATGATTCAATTGATTTATATTTGGGACCACTTTCTCTGGTTACTAATCATCAACGGGAAGCTCAGGTGTGAAAAAGGTAATTGTGCTGTGGATGTTTTTACCAAATATGTATACTTTGGCTTAATTGATGATGCAAAATATTACATTACTGTTGGAAATTTTTGTACTGCGGTCATGTACCTTCTTCTTTGGTTTTATTCTGCTTGTTGATTTTTCCGTATAGCATAAATAGCCGTTGAACTCCAGTTTTTAGGCCATTTCACCACATTAAGTCAGTTCATCAGAATGGAAAGAAATGATATGATGAGCAAGCTCCTAATATGCTTGTATTGGTTCTTTTTAATGTCTTTCATCCGTTTTTTCTCTACTCTACTAGTAGTTTTATTAGAGGAAGACAATTTGTTTAAGAGAAGAAAGGTCTGGGATTGAAATGGTTGTGCCTGTGTATGTAGTCATAGTCCTATGCATAATTTGTTATGTGATGGGAATTTTATGTGGGGTGATAATAAGGGAAACTCACTTCAATTTTTGGTAAATGAACTTCCTGCCAGAGGATTGCATTTTGTGTAGTTGTGGTTTTTTGTTGTCAAACTGACTATTAAATTTACTGTGCGTGCCACAAAGGTTCGTTATTTGTAAAATGTATGGTGGTACAGCCGACAAGCCAATGCATTTGTCTCCCTTGCTGACTGAAGGTTGTATGCATATTTAATAATTATGAAAACGTTAAAGGGATATGATGTTGTCCTTGATGTCCAGCTGTATTTGTTTTGAAATTTTTCCTTTTCATCTTTCCTGAATCCCCTACATTTGTATTTCACATTTCCTCTATTCTGTACACGAGAAAAAATTCAGGAGATCTTTTGCAATTCACTTTCTTGAGTCCAAGCAGTGTATGAATCACTGACCGGAAGGTCATGCAGTTCTTACTGACAAGCATGATTTTCCTTGCATATCTGTCTCGTTTGTTTGGATTATTGTTGTACAGTGGGCAAATGGATAAAGTTGCAGATTGATGGGGTTGCTTTGTGTTTTACATGCTATTAATTGTGATTGTATACTTTCAGTGCATGAGTTTTTAATTTGGTTGAAAATGCGACAGATACATGGTTAAGTAGCCCTATTTTTCCTTTTACTGCAAGGAGAAATTTTGATATTTGCTTTTTCTATTGTTCAATTTTGTTTCCGAAATCCCTGTGTCAATTAACATTTAACTGCTTGTATTTTTTGCATTTACTTATTGGTGTCTAAATTTTACTTATGTAGATCTCCGCATCAGTTTACTTGTTGGTGGTGATAGTATGGAAAATCAGTTTGAGGAGCTGGCTCAAAATCCTGATGTAATAATAGCAACTCCTGGTAGGCTTATGCATCATCTGTCTGAGGTTGATGATCTGTCATTGCGCACTGTGGAGTACGTTGTCTTCGATGAAGCCGACCAACTCTTTGAGAAAGGTTTTTCAGAGCAGTTGTATAAAATTCTGTCGCAGCTTAATGAAAACCGCCAAACTTTACTCTTTAGTGCGACATTACCAAGTGCCCTTGCAGAGTTTGCAAAGGCTGGTTTGCGGGACCCCCAGCTTGTACGTCTTGACTTAGAAACCAAAATTAGTCCTGACTTGAAGCTGACCTTTTTAACCTTAAGACAGGAAGAGAAGTATGCTGCATTATTGTACCTGATAAGGGAACATATTACATCTAATCAGCAGACTTTGGTTTTTGTTTCCACAAAGTATCATGTCGACTTCCTAAATGCCTTGTGCAAGGAAGAGGGTATTGAGGTTTCAGTATGTTATGGTGACATGGATCAAGATGCTCGAAAGATTCATGTATCAAGGTTTAGAGCTAGAAAAACTATGATATTGATAGTTACTGATGTTGCAGCTAGGGGGATTGACATTCCATTGCTTGACAATGTTATAAACTTCGACTTCCCAGCTAAACCTAAACTCTTTGTTCATCGAGTAGGACGAGCTGCCCGGGCAGGTCGAACAGGAGCTGCATTTTCTTTGTTGACTACTGAAGATATGGCTTACCTATTAGATCTTCATTTGTTCCTGTCTAAGCCAATCAGAGCTGCTCCTACTGAAGAAGTGGTTTTACAAGACATGGATGGAGTTATGTCCAAAATTGATCAAGCAATTGCAAATGGAGAAACTGTGTATGGACGTTTGCCCCAAACAGTGATAGATCTTTTGTCTGACAGAGTGAGGGAAATTATCGACTCATCAGCTGAACTATCTGCTTTACTTAGACCTTGTACCAAGGCATTTCTTTTGTATTCTAAAACAAAAGCAAAGCCTTCTAGGGAGTCCATCAAAAGAGTGAAAGACCTACCACGGGAAGGGCTGCACCCAATGTTCAGAAACCTTTTGGGTGGCAATGAATTAACTGCTCTCGCATTCTCTGAACGCCTCAAGGGATTCAGGTAGTAGACCAATCTCTATTCTTACTAATGCATGTAGATGATGGTACCAACTTATAATGTTCAGCGAATGATTTTTGCTAGACCCAAGCAAACTATTTTGGAGGCTGAAGGTGAAGCTGCTAAATCAAAACATCAAGTAATCTTCTCCTCTTATATGTACTTGTTCCTCGTCTCTTTTGTATACATTCTACTTAGTTTTGATTAATTGGTAACGCATTTTTTTGTTTAGTATTTTCTTGAATGTCGAAATTTTGATCTCTTTTAATATATTTGAAATATCTACTGTTAACCAAAAAATTAGCGCATCTACTTTTGTGCACTCGGCATCAGATCATATTTGAAGGCATGCCTGATGCTTTGCATTGACCTTGATCTCAGCATAAGCGGCTTGCATGGCATTGTGGCTTGAATTTTATTTATTGTTATTATCATTTATTTAAATGCATGCTACAGCGATCTATGATGATATCATTGGGAATCTTTTATGGAATGAGGTTTGCCCTTCCTCATGGTGGATGTCAGTTTTATTGTTCTCTTTTCTATACTTCATTCATCAGTTTTCTGGATTTCGTCAGTTAGTAGTAATATACGTGATCAAGCTCAAATTAGTTTTGATTAATTAGTAAAGTACCTTTTTGTTTAGTATTTTTTTGAATGTCTAAATTTTGATCTATTTTATATATTTGAAATTATCGTATCAACTGCTAACCAAAAAAAAAAAATTAGCATATCTACTTTTGTGCACTGAGCATCGGATCATATTTGAAGGTATGCCTGATGGTTTGCATGGGCTTGTGGCTTGAATTTTATTTATTGTTATTATCATTTGTTTAAATGCATGCACAGCAGTCTCTGATGATATGATATCATTGGGAATCTTTTATGGAATGAGGTTTGCCCTTCCTCATATTGGATGTTGCTTTTATTGTTCTCTTTTCTACACTTCATTCAACTATTTTCTGGATTTTGTCTGTTAGTAGTGATATACATGATCAAGCTCTTCCATGTTGATACCCACCACCTGAAATATACATTCACAGGAAACTAATATTTTCTTTATCTGAAATGCATCTGCTGCAGGGATCCACTAGGCAATGGGTTGATGTGATGAAAAAGAAAAGAGCTATTCATGAGAATGTCATTAGCAAATTTCACAAGCAACATTCAAATGATCATATCACAGAGGTATACCTTCTCACGAAATGTCTGGCAGGATACAATTGGTTAGCCAAATTCTTGAAATTGATATTTTGTCTGAAACTGACTTTGGAACAAATCACTTGGTGTATTAATGATGCATCTTAACCTCTGAAAGTATTTAGACTTGTTTTCTGTTGTGCAAGCAGCTTTTTTTCCGCACTCATATTCTTTTATAAGCCGTTTTTATTTTTGAAGCTTCATTTTTCCTACTGTAGACTTTCTCTTGAATATGATTGATCCCTTTTCCATGTCTCAGGAAGCTGTAATAGAAAATAATTCTTCTGCTGTCAAGGAGAAGCAAGGTTTGTTTTGATCATTCTCTAATTTTCCTTTCCTGATACCGCACTTTTTATTATGTGAATTGATTTACTGGCAGTTACAGATGCAACCCATACTATACATGTGCTGTGATTAGCCTTTTTCATTGTTTTGTCCCACTGTGTTTGAATTTATTCAAAGGTTGCTTTCTATTGTCTTGGGAAGCTTTCTTCAACTTGTCATCCACAATTCCGACATAGAACTGGTTTGTTCCTTTGTGAGGAACATTGTTTGGGCTGTATTTCAAGCACTTGAGTGATCCAAAGCTGAAGTGATCTTTTTTATTCTTATAGCCCGTAATTGGGTTAAAGTCCTTCAGTATAAATTAATAAACGGAGTATGACTGGACAATGTTGATGTGTTAGTAAAGATGCCAATGAATTGGACCATTGTTTTCTCTGAAGAAAATTCTGTTCTACACCTTCGATAGATGTGAATTCGTTAGTCTCTGGCTACATTTTTTAGCATGTACATATGATTTTTGTATTTCTAAATCAAAGTTAGAAAACCTTTTAGCTAACAAAAGTTGTTAACTTCTGTGAACCTGTCCGTGTTACCACTCTTATCTGTGTCACTGTAGATGTAGTGATAAATTATTTTGCATGTTACATTGAAAAGCCAAATTATACAATGATGAGATTTTTGAAATGTATCTGTTAAAGTTTTTTATTCTGAAAAGACATTTCAGTAACTTGAGTTTACTCTTACATTCATGCTTTATCTCTCTGATTCATATTTGGCAGTTTTTGGCTCAAAAAGGAAGGCGAATAGCTACATTGATGAGGAGTGCTTCATTAGCCCAGTACCAACAAATCAGGTATTATGTAGCTTTTATTTTTGTTGCAGTGTTAAATTTGTTGCTAATTTGAGATGCATGAGTTTCTTCATTTTTTAATTGTCAATTGCGTGGATATTGTTGCTTCTATGTTGCGTCTCTTCGGTGATGCAAAACTTCTATTTGTATCAAATTGCAGCATTTTGAGGCAGGACTCTCGGTAAGAGCTAACCAGGGCTTTGAACCAAACAGGTCAGAAACTTCACTTGTGAATTTCTTTTTAGTTCCTCCATAACTTAGTATCAATTTTCCACTTCCCAATATAAAGATGATGCGCATGATTTTCACCTTGCTATTTGTGAAAGGAATTCCCAGTTAGTTGGTACATAATAATATAATATGGCCAACTGAGACAGTTTCCTCTTATTTGCCAACTCTCTTCAAGTAACTATTAGCTGACTTCGCTAGAGATTTTCTGAAATGGCTTCCAAAAAAAAGTGCTTGCTGAAATTACCTTGACTACCTGATATTGCACTTGCACAGAGTAAATGTAGTTCCATGTTGGTATGAATGAGAAGGTTATTTGTTAGGGAGTGACAAATTCATAAAGAAAAAGAAATGCTTCCTCTCCATAATAGCATCGCTTCTGACCTCTGGCAGAAGCATAAGCGAAGAAATCCATTTTAAAAAGATGATATCTTGATTGGAAATCCCGTCTTTGATTTTGATGTATTTTATCTTCTTGGTTGAATTCTGAGTTTTGTGGTCTTTTAGGTTGGAAGCTGCTGTTATGGATCTGGTTGCTGATGACAAAGAGGGGTTGATAAAGCAGAAATCTTCGTACCATTGGGATAAGGTGCTTTGAACAATCTAAATGGTTTCTAGTAGGATTTATGCTCTTCCCCTAATTTCTGCTTGTAATTTTGGATTTAATTGTTTGGTTACAGAGGAGTAAGAAGTATATCAAGTTGAACAATGGAGAACGTGTGACGGCCAGTGGAAAGGTAATCTTTGTTTTACCATGTTCATTTGGTTTTTTTTTTCCCTATATTAATTTAGATGAGCTGGACATGTTGAGGGCTCTCCCCCAACAAACCCCACCCCACCGCACCCCGGGCTACAGCACTTGTATGAATCACCCCGTTTATGCATGAAGAACATTTTTAACTCAATTTTTTATCTACGTCACATGTGATTATAGATTGATTTCCATTACAAGTTTCCAACTTTTTTGAAAATTCTTACTCCAGAACTGAGTTGAATTGTAAATAGCGAATAGAATTGTGCTTGTTTGTCAAAGGCTGGCTTGAAGTCTGTTTACTCCGCTCAAATGCTTGTTCTTCTATCTTTTAAATCTCTATGGATGAATAATCAGTTGCATATCAACTTCTGACTTATAAAACTGGTAGAAATATGGGACTTCTTTTCACCTCATTTGGTCGCTGCTGAGTTGATGCTGTTTTGTTTCTTACGAGCTGCCAAAGTCTTTAACAGTCGAATGTCTTCTAAAAATTTAGGGGATGTGATATCTGTTACAAGATAATGTTGCTTTCACTTTTTGCTTTTTGTTTTCTAATTTGCACTTGTCTTCAAGTTTGCTGATTCTCTGTTCTTTTGTGTAGGTTAAGACAGAAGGAGGTGCAAAAATTAAAACTAGGAAAACTAATTCATATGAGAGATGGAAAAATAAGACGCATAATAAAGTATCTCTCAAGGGATCTAGTTATGATGGTACTGCTCAGGAATCCAGAATCGCGTCAGGTAATCGTTGTCTGGATCATGATATCTATCATATGCCTATGAGAATTTTGCTACTTTGGTCATGTAGTTCTTAGTTGTTTGCTCGCAAATGTCCTTTTCATTTTATTTCAAGGAGGGGGGTTGAGTAAGGATTTTCTGGAGGGCTAACTTCCGAATTCTGTTAGTGGGTTCTTCAGAGTAAACTTGTGTTACCGGCTGCCAAATTCGGGCAAACTTTTAATCAAAACTTGAATTGAGTAATGTTCTGCAACCTTTGCCGTCAACCTTTTGGTTGATGAAGCTTATCCTGATTCAATATTTTTTCATCTGTATCCACTTGATCAATTTGTGTCCAAACTTGTTTTCCTTGCAAATGTTTTCTGATGCCTTTAATAGCATATTTGATCTGGACTGGAAGTATTAAAGCTCATGAAACGCTTTAAGATTGAATTTGAATGTGCTCGTTTTACAGGGCAGCAAAATGGTGGAGGAAACGATAGATGGCTCAGAGGAAGGCATAAGCATCACAGTGTTCCAAATGCTCATGTACGTTCAGAAATTAAGGATATTGAACAAGTTAGGAAGGAAAGGCAGAAAAAAGCAAGTAGAACCTCGTATATAAAGAGCAAATCCAAAGGAAAGAAATTCAATAAAAACGGCAAAAGAGGAGGGAAGAAGACAAGGTAATGTAGTTGGAGCCTATGGAAAGGCTTTTTCTAAAAATCCTGAGAGACTTTGTAGATTATATATGCTAGGTTTTGTTTAGGATTCAATTCTTTTGATGCTTTTGAGATTGCTGTTTCTATAAAAATCTACGAATTCCAGTCTATCAGTATTCATCAAAACGAATTTTTTGGCTTATGGTAAGAAATCTACTTTGACCATCAATTCTCAATTTGTCACATTTAAGATGGAAGTTTTTAGTCATAGGAGAATGACAATGGTGGTGGTTTGGGAGGGATGCTTATCAAGTAAATAAAGCTCTCGGTCTTTAGGAGGAGTTGGCACTGGAAGATTTTTGGCCATGTTAGATTATGTGTGGAAGAGTTGTGTTATTTTGATTGGTCATAGGTAAATTATCAGTTCGGAAGAGTATCCTTGAGCATTTACTTGTATATGCCTATATGGTATCACTTTCAGAAAAATGGCCTTGGTTTTCCCTCTATAATGTTGACACCTGAGGAAATCTCCCTTGGATAAGGACAAAGCCCACCATTTATCAGCATTTTGATTGCTGGCTTGGCTATAAATAGATCTGTATCTTCCATGTACTACTTGTTTTTCCAGTATCCGGACATAAATTGTCTTTCCAAATTATCTTTCATCATTCATATCTTAGAATTATTCAGTGAGCTGTTTGCCTGTTTGCATTACTTTTGGCGAAATTAAAAATAAAAAATAAAAAATAAAAATTCCTTTTAGTCTTGTAACTCTAGACATGTTTCACTTGACAACAGCCTCCATAGCCAAGACCTAATCTTTTCCCTAGTACTAGTGGATAGAATTTACTCTGTCTTCATTTTGTTGAATTAGTATAACTAAATGGACTATTAAAATAGTCTAGAAAAAGTAATAATTTTTTTTAGATGTTCTATTCCTCACTGAAGAGACCTCCATTTTGTTAAATTTCGGTGCCTCACTATGCAGCAAGTGTTCTGAAAAATGGTGTCCAGTGGGAGTTAGTCTCTGTGTTTTGACTTCCAAAATAAGAATGCCAGAGACGTCAATATGTTACTATGATTTTGAATCATCAAAATTAAATACTACTCCCTCCGTCCCATAATTATTGTCCAATTTTACTAAAATGAAAAATTTTATTGTTTGTCAAACTTAACTATATTTTACCTTAAATAACTGGATATACCCCTACATAAGTAATTGTTTAACCACTAAGATTTTATGGCTAATGTTTTTTACTAAGGACAAATGTGTAACTTGATCCATAAAAAGTCAAATTGGACAATAATTTTGGGACAAAATTTTTTGGGCAAAGTGGACAATAATTATGGGACGGAGGGAGTATATCTGTCTCAAGAAAATAGTTATATTGAGCTTTGAGATTTTTTATATTAAAAAATCAGTACAAATTTAAAAACTCAATATAGATTATTTTTTGGGGACAGAATTAGTATTGTACTCCCTTCATTTCAAATCGTAAGTCTTTTTAGCCTCTACGTGTTAACTAGGGAGACAATTATTTAATGATTAATTTGTATGTTGAATGTTTATTTTGCCCTTCATTAATTGATTTAGAACTATAACCAAAACTAGATGAAAAGTGGTTAGCATCATTTATTGAGGGGCAAAGTTGAGAAATTAATCTTTAATTTACCTTGAAATCATAAGACGACCTATATTTTGAAATATTTTTCCAAACCTAAAACGACCTACATTTTGAAATGGAGGGAGTATTAACATTGAATTCAGCAAAATGAGGAACTTGTATAGATTGAATCTTGTTTATTATTTAAGATCTAAATGTGATACTCTTGTATACCAAAGGAAAAATAACAATAAAAATGTGAACTCGGAAAGTATAAGGAGTTTAGTTGGCCTTTCAGTAAGTGCATGTTAGAACGAAAGTTGTGTGAATGAGTAATGATTCTGTTACGTCTAGTAAATTTAACAAACCTAAAACTTTAACGAATAATTTTGAAGTTTTTACATGTTGTATTATATTAATCACTACATATTGTTGGTTTTTGCAATTTTTTCTAACCCCGACGGTTTGTTTGCCGATGACAAACACAAGGGTTGTTGCGTTTTGCCCAAACAATAACATAGTTCCTTAGGTCTTTTTAGCTTGGATTATGTTTCAGAGTATTTTTTTTATTGAAAATATAAAAAAAATATATCAGAAATGTTTAAAAAAATATTGGAATGAGACATTTATTAATCTTAAATTCTAAAAAAAAAAAAAGAAAGGGAAGCCAAAAACCATCCAAACAGAAAATGGATATCCTTTTGTTTCAAGTGTTAAGCCCTTAATGAGCAGTTAGTTACACATCGTTTACAAGTTTGATATGATTTCACAAACAATTTTTCACATTGTGAAAGAAATACTGTCATTTCAAAGTACATGTCGTTGTAGGATCACTATTTTTTCAAAATACATTTTTTCTTTTTGAAAATACATGTCATTTCAGGATTAATGAATAATTGAATACCTAATTAAATACTTTAAAAGAACAATTGATTCCATCCTAATACTTAAATTCTATTGTTGTTTGGTTTTAATGAAGTGTCACCTTAATTATAATTATTATTTCCATTGTTAGGGCAACAATATGAATAATAATGAGATAAAAAAAACCTTGATTTTTTAAAACTATGTTTATTTTAAAAGGGGATAGAATAATTACATAAGCATTTTTTCTTTGGCAACGTCAGGAGCCTCACCAGAGATGGGTAAACCCACGCCCACTGCAATAGTTTACAAACCACAATGGGAGGTAAACCACTTTAGGCAAGTTTGGGGTGACAAGTTCGGTGCGAAATCGGGAATTCATTAGTGAGTTAGTCATAACAAGCTCCTAGAGATACCAATAGGCAAGATGAGAGCCAACTCTCACTTCTTGAATTGAATTCATGACCTCCTTTTGAAGTAATAGTGGTTTTACCACTAAATCAACTCCTCATTCGTTACACGAACATTTTTATTTATTTATATTTCTTTCATTTTTCTCAGGAAGAAACAGCTCGCACGTATCTTTTCACTTTTATCTGTAGAGATGGGGGAATAAGCGCGTTTTGGTAGCACAGTGGCCAATGTTGATTCTCAAACATCTATTCTTTTTCTCTCTGATTTCTCTGATCATTCGCTGACTTTTTACTAAAGTTTTTGGACATAAAATAATTTTTTAAAAAAAATTAAACACATATCTGTCAGGATCTTTCAACTGCCAACTAAAATTGGGTACAAACCCTACATATCCTGTGAGTGATAATTAGAATAGAAAATATTTGTACGACGAGCATAGTTTCTTGTATTTTTATGTCATACATTCCATAAAATCAATTAGCACATTTTAATATGACTTTTAAACATTTTTATCATAATGAACATTATGTACTAACACTTTTATAGCAACATTTTAACACGTCTAATTATCTTTTACCATTTCAGGGTTCATATATTAATTTTTGGGTTTAACGAATACTAGAACCATATTATTTCATAGTATTTCACACTTACATAATGCGATGGTCTATCCTATTCTTATCTTCCACCTATGTTCATGCTTAAACCAAATTTTTATATTATAGAAAATTGAGATTATTACAAATAAAATCGACACCCAAAACTATAATTATGTTATTTAATTTCTATTCACTGGTGTATTAAAACCCATTTTAATTTCTTCTTCCTGGCAACCAAGAGCGCCGAAAAAGCACCCAATATCTGGGTTGACCTTTGCAAAAAGCGACATTATTTTTAAGGAAAAATCAGTAGACATGTAGTTGACTTTATTTCTGCTTGAGTAATAGATACAGTGAAATATGGCGACCAAGAATTATCTTCAGCTATTTAATTAATTAATGTGCTTCGCTTGTATTATATTAGTAGGTTATTATATTTAAATCACTATAGATGTTGTAATTTTCTGAAATGCGAAATAAACCTGTTATTCAACTTTAACCTTTTCTTTTTATTATTACTATTACTCCCTCCGTCCCATAATTATTGTCCTGTTTGAGTTTTTGTTTTTAGTTTAAATTATACTAAAAGTGAAAAGCTAAACTGAACAATAATTATGGGACAGAGGGAGTATAAAACAGACATACAACCTAAGAGTTACACACTAACGTTGAGAGAATGAGATACTATTAACATCTTGCCTAAGCCACAGAAGAATTTTTAGTGGCGGACTCTCTAACACATATAACCGCAATTCACTTGACTTTGACCATTTCATTTTCCATAAGTATTAGTGTTTTTTCTTCTTCTTTTTTCTCCTTCTATAAATCACTGACTGCATGATATTGATTTTCTCTTCGCGTGTAAAAGGATGAGCGTCGTGTTCTGCGAGATCTTCAGTATACTTTAGTTATTCATAATATTCTTCTTTACGTACTAAACGTCAAAAACAAAAATAAATAAGTGAACTTTTTCAGTACAATTTTGTTTCCCTTTCTTTTGATTTTTTAAAATTAATTTATTAATAATTGTCCCATCCCATCATACTTTTTTACATTTTCAATACACTTTTTTTTTTAATATTTCCCATACAAAAAATTTAAAAAATACTCATTAAAAAAACGATCCAAACATAATGTTTTAGCGGTAAAATGATTTCTTTTAAGGGAAAATTTGGATTAGGAGCAGTGAAAACTAAATAATAATTAATAAATATCGCAATATTGTTGAATAATGTATATTGAGGGCATAACAATTCAAATATACAAACATGTCTTTCAGTTTTAAATATTAATAAAAACCACATCATCTAAATACATTGAAAATTCATTTAATTTATTTTTTTTGATGAGCCTGATTGATATAAAAATACTAAAGAGGTCAATGACTAAAAATACTCAAATATACCAAAAACAAAATTATAATTAAATTTAAAATTTTTACTAATACGAAATATGGGAGGAATTTAACTAACTCCAGTAAAATATGTTGTATGGCTCATTTAAAGTACAAGTCATTGGGGGGGGGATCAACTAATATGAAAGTGAAAAAAAATTACTTAAAAAAATTAACATTATACCAAAAAAAACCTCCTATCAACAATTAAAAATTATTAACCTCTATTTTTATAGTCAACATAATTATATCTTTTCATCATTTAATACTAAAATAGTATCATCATTAAAAAAAATTTAATTTATGTGTTGAAAATCAAATGAAAAAATAAGATGGATTTATTTCAAGAGTTAGAGTCATGTTTGTGTAGTTTAATTATTATGTCCCAATCTATCTATCATATTAAAATAATAGTCCAAGAGATAAAAAAGGCTGATGTGTTGCGTTCTCATGCATTCGTTTTCCATCCAACAAAAACTACGTAATTTTGTGAAAAAAATTAATTTCTATAATCTTTCATTGTGTTAAGTTTTCTTGTTCTTAATTACAATCAATCAATTAATATTAATAGAATAAGACATTAATGATATAAATAAATAATTTTTTTTATTATTTTCAAAACGCAAAAATAACAAGTTGAGTTAAAGTTGAAAAATATTTTTACCATTTGTATATTTAATTTTAAAATATATTGTTGTAAATAGGTCGGGCGGGCAAGCACCTAGTACAAATTATTCAAAAGCTACAGCCCTCTTTATTAATTATTTACTCTCCAATGCCTCTAATTCAAATTTTCCCTTCTTTTAATCCACCCTATTGATGTCTGATGATTGAATGATTATGCATTTAAGTTACTTGTTTAAGCAACCAACTTACATTAAGATCGTATTTACAGCTGAATAGCAAATTTTCAATTAGTAAGTATTCTTTGAATTGTTCAATAAAGTGAATTATTTTTTTAGACGAAAAGAATAATAAAGTAAAAGTTATAATTAAATAGTATCAACTCTGCTACTACTATTTAAAATGGCAACTTGATTATTACATTTACAGGGTTTACACTTGGGTGCCGCTGATTCCGGAATCCGGATGCCAAATCCTACTCTTATCTATGGTTTTCCCATTCCTTTTTTTAACGGACAAATAACCACCAAAAAAAAAAAAAAACTCATGCCAACTTTTTTTTGTTTTTATGAGTTTTAAACCATTTTAAGAATACTACGATGCTTTTTTCACGACGTATGTGACAATGCCCATTATTTATATTTTCACTACAAACCAAAAATACGTGCGCATTGCTCACATCTTTCATCGATCCATTTTTTCTGGGGTTTCTGTATGGAAATTTTTTTTTTTCGTGTATATATTAAAACTTATACTAATATCAAATAGTTAAAATTACAAAAAAGATGCTGTGTTTGAAATGGAAAGTAATACATTAGTTTCGAAATAAATAGTACCGTGTCTTGTTAGTGGCAGTAAATGACTTTTTAAGACCTTTCTCTTTTGTTCAATTTGGTGATATCAAATCTGAAAAACATCTCATTTATCAAAAAAAAAAAAAAAAAAGAAAAAATCTGAAAAACATCTCAATCACCATGCTCCATTTTCTTTAGTCACCAAATCCAAGTCCAACTAACACCCTTAAATTCAAAAGGTATTGAATTTAAAAAAATAAAGATAAATGTCAAGATGCAATCATGAACAGCAAGTCAACCTTCACCACTTTACAAGTTAAACCTGAAAAGTTCGGTGCTAGTTTAAAACTTTGTCAATGTGAATGTCTTCTTTGTCAATGTGAATGCTGGTTTTCCAGTAAAGATTCACTACAATTTACAAGTTTAATTATAAGAAAGGAAGCAGCACATAATTGTGGCTAAACGTATACATTACATACATTGCAGTTTACATGTATAGATGAAAATGAGTTATGACGCCGCGAACTTCGATAAAAATCAATTTGTTGTTATTAGAGGATGAAAATGACGATTTTACTTATAAACTAACTTATTGAGATCTTTTTTTAATAGGTTATTGTTGTCCCGCCGTGTCTAATGATGAATGAAATTGTTTATTTTTATTTTTCGTTCATGGCCCATAATATTATCTCCACATGTCTTTATGATTAATTTGTACTCTCCCGTCCCATAATTATTGTCCAGTTTAGATTTTTATTTTTAGTTCAAATTGTACTAAAAGTGAAATCTTAAATTGGATAATAATTTTAGGACAGAGGGAGATGTCTCATAGACTTAGACTCGATCGAGAGCTTGCCAACTTACTAACTTAAACTCGATCGAGATGAATGCATGATGCATATTATAATTTGATGGGCAACGTCCTGGAACAAACTATTTTTGGTGTGAGATGATGGATTGGCTCGTGTTGTTAATGTAACATATATAATAGTCTAGATGTACAATTTTGGAATAATTTACCTTATTAATGTAATTATTTTTATTTTCTTAAAACGCAGGTGAAAAGGTTTTCACTTCAACCTCCATTAATAATATTAGCAACTTCTCTCAAAAATATATTCTCTTGTACAACAAATAAAACAAACATTTTGAGAAAAAGATGTATATAAGTTACATGTTTTCAATGACAATAACATGTAATTCTAACAAATTGTACACAAATTCGAACGATGCATGAAGACTAAAAAAAAAAAAAAAAAAGAAACAAGGGATTTAATTAGATTCCATTGGATTTTTTTTATGCTCAAAAGTTTGATTAACAATTATTCAATGCAACCTTAATTGGGTTTAATATATGCATAATGCATAATGATTTTGACGATTTGAAATATATTTTATAAGTGAAAGTAGTTTTTTACCCTAAACGCAGCCATTAGCATTTAGCAGACATGACAAATTGACTATTATTGATAGAAAACCGGAAAGCAGACATGACAAAAGAAACACAAAGGAAAGAAAAAGAGTAGACATGACAATTGACATTTTACTTTACATGTATAGTGAAGAGTTGACTCTTTTTTAATTATTATTAATATTACTAGCCGATAGTTATTTTAGAATAGAGGGAGTAGTTAATATAACCTTTCTTTTTTAGTAAATTAGCAATCGTATTTGTAAAATACTCCTCCCGTCCCACAAAAATAGTCCACATTGACTTTTGAGTTTTGTACTGTTTTTAGTACAAATTTGAAAACTTAATGTGGACTATTTTTTTGGAATGGAGTAGTACGTATTATTTGAATGTGAGCAATGTATTCTCAATGCAAGAAAAAAACCTTACAAATTAATGAAATAAAGTAAGAAATGATTGTTTCAGAAAAAAAAAATGATAATTTTAAACGAACATCATGGTATTAGTATTTGGATGAAAAATTGTGTGGGTTGCAACTGTTGAAGATATTACTCCTTAATACAGTGTAATGGTTAGGATGTTGTCTTTCCTGGTAATAGACACGGGTTCAATTTCTACTAAGGATTTGTAACGGGGGTTTACCATAATTTTCAAAATCCTGATTCGGATCTTAGAATTCTACGATCCATCGATCAAGAATTAGGAAATCGATCCTGGATCTTATGAAATCCTTCTTTGTAGTGAAATCTTATGGAATCCTTCAAAATCCCAATCCGAATCGTAGGATCCTACGATTCAACGATCATATTTATTTTGTCGATACTTGTACAAGTTGTTGATTTCGTATAAAAAGAGGGGGAAATGATTGAAACATATATAAAAATTGAAATTTTGAGTTGATGATACTTATGCGGGCACTAATCTACTTCTCCTCCATAAAATCAAACAAGAATTAAACCTACAAATTGAAATTCGCAATTTCAGAATTATTATAATACTTTAAATGGTTACGATCCCACCGATCTAATCCCATCGATCCAGAATTCGATCGGATCCTGAGATGCCAAAACGATTCTGTGTGAAATCCCGATTTCAAAAATCATTTTACCCACATTTACATTGGTCCATTGGGATGGATTTTTTATAAAAAAAAGAAAATATTGAATTCATGAAAAAATCACGCGTTAATACTATTAGTCACTCGGTACGAAGAACTTTCATATTTATATTAAGAGTGAACCTCAAAACAAGTTATCAACCTTTAATATATTTCTACTCTAGGTCATCAATTAAATTTATTTGTAACACAGGTTACCTTACTAAAGTTTTAATCCATTTCAGATTATTCTGTTAATTTTAGCTGTTAAATAGTGACGGAAATCCATTTTTCACATGTCTTTGGGTTCAGGGGTATTTTTTGTCATTTTATTATTATTATTTTTTTAATCTTTTAATTTTTTTTTTTTACAATTCTTCTTCTTATACTCCGTAACTTGTATACACTGGTAGTATAATTCTAAATTTTTAAAATTTATTTCCTTTTTGTATTTTAACTTCTAGATTATAAAATTTTTTTTAAAAAAATTTAAGAAATAAAGAAGAAAAATTCGAGTTAAAGTAAACATGAAAATTAATAATTTACCATTTTAAATAAAAAGAAAAATTAAAAGAATTAGCTAAGACAAGTTCTTTCTTCTAGGTTATTTAATTTTTTTCAACTCGATTGAATTATTTAATTATTAATTTTCACGTTTCTTATTCCGTTTTTTTTTTATAATCTACAAGTTAATATACAAATGACAAATTAATTTGTATATTAACTTGTAGATTATAAAAAAAAGGAATAAGAAACGTGATTTGTCATTTGTGTATTAACTTGTAGATTATAAAAAAAAAGAATAAGAAACGTTTAAATTAATAATTAAATAATTCAATCGAGTTGAAAAAAATTAAATAACCTAGAAGAAACAACTTGTCTTAGCTAATTATTTTAATTTTTCTTTTTTGTTTAAAATGGTAAATTATTAATTTTTATGTCTACTTTAACTCGAATTTTTCTTCTTCATTTCTTAAATTTTTTTTAAAAAATTTTATAATCTTGAAGTTAAAATACAAAAAGAAAATAAATTTTTAAAATTTAGAATTATACTACCAGTGTATACAAAGGAAATATAAGAAGAAGAATTGTAAAAAAAAAATTTAAAAGATTAAAAAATAAAAAAAATAAAAAAATGACAAAAATACCCCTGAACCCAAAAACATGTGAAAAATAGATTTCCGTCACTATTTAAAGGTCAAAATTAACAGAATAATCTGAAATGGATTAAAACTTTAGTAAGGTAACCTGTATAACAAATAAATTTAATTGATGACTTAGAGTGGAAATATATTAAAGGTTGATTACTTGTTTTGAGATTCACTCTTATATTAATTCATGTAGTATTTTTTTTTCATAAGAGAACAAAATAAGGAAGGAAAAAGAAATATAAAAAAAATGCAAGGATTCTAGCCGGCCGATTTGAGAAGAAATCATATAAGAATAGATGATATAGTTAAAACATTATAATTTATTAGTAAATATGCACGCATAAAGAAACGATCTGGAATTTTTTCATGCAGAACTATGAAATTTTAAAATTTCAGAATTTCTTTTTTAAAATAGTACATGTATCATAATACTTTACTTTTATACTATTGCTTCACACGTACATTTTTTTTTTTTCTTTTCCAAAGCAATGCACAACAGAAATCGTAAAAGATGGTTCTATTATGTATGAGATCCTTTATCTCGTTTCATTTGCATCACATATTTCTATCAAAAAGAAAAAGAAAATATTTAATTTTCATTTTTACTATAAAGAAGGTAGTTCAAAAACGAAACCATCACTAAACGAATGAAAATCTCGACAAAGTCTTACTCCAACCAGGTGAGAAAAAAATTAAACACCGGCCCCAACCGAAAAATTACATCATCATTGATAAAATGCTCTAAACTAACAAGTAACTAAAAACCCCTAAATTTTGCTTTAATGAAAGAATTTTTTTTTCTAACAAGGATAAAATGATCTATAAGTTTAACATTTTTTCATTTTATACTTTAACCAAATTCTCCAGATACCATTATAGTGTATTGAATGAAACTTAATTGTTTGAAAATGAATTGTTATCGAAAATTTAGTATATAATAGAGAATTTAAGTGTATCGAATGAAACTCAATTGTTTGAACATCAATCGTTATCGAACAATTTCCTAACAAGTTTAAGAAAAAAAGAACAAGAACGGGAAAAAAAGGGAAAACCAAAAAGAAAAAAAAAGTTTTGTAAGGCAATGCCACATCAGGTGTTCGGAAGCTCATCCAACCACCGCATGCCGTCCCTAACTAGCTGAGCTGTTCCTCACTGTAGTGTTTGCCATTGGATTTCTCCCAAACCCAAACCCCACCTCCCCTCCAAAAACACACACACTCCAAATTTCACTTTCAATCTTCCCCTTCTCCAACTTTTCTCTTCTTCATCATCATTTCATCAGTAATTGTACATCTCCCGACAAACAACCCAAAAAAGAAAACTCCAATTTTAGATTCACTAGAATGAGAAATAAATTGTACTTTAACTGTTGATTCATTAAATTTCGTTTTTATTTTTTTTTTCCTTTTCCGGATTTCACGACTGAAGAAAGTTTCGATCTCTCTCTTTGCACGAAAAATGCCTGGTTGGTGGGGTAAAAAATCCACGAAATCGAAAGACCCACTACCCAATTTGCAGAATTCTTCCAGTGGTAACAGCACCAAGAGTTCACCATCGATTAAGAACGAGAGAAGCAGGGGCGACTCGAGGAACAGGGACAACGGCGGTACTCCTGTTACCCCTATTGATAGTTCTAGGCCCAAAAGCTTTGACGAGGTTTCTGGTATAGTTTTCTCCAGGAATTCTCCGCGGAAAAGTCCGGATTCGAGTGGGTATGGCGTTTCCTCATCTGGGTTCTCGGGTTTTGATTCATCTTCATCTTTGGATAGAAATTATCCACTCCCAAGGCCTTCGAGTGACCAGATTCATGTTGCCGGGCTTGGAGCAGGATCTGCTTCTGTTTCTGGTTCCAGTATGAGTTCATCTGCTTCTTCCGATGATCACTCGAATCTTGATCATGGTCAATTGGGTGGTTTCAGGTACGCAATCTCTTTTATGTTTGCCCATATCTTCTGGGGTTTCCGAATTAAATGACTTCTTTTTCATATAATTCCCAAAGTTGCTGAGTTCTTTTTTCGCACCTTCCTTGGATTCAATCTTTTGTTTGTCCAGTGATAGAATTTGCTGCTATTGTCAAGTTCAAAAGGAATTTTTGTAAGTGTAAAGTTCGGGACATTTTGGTTTTCCTTGAAGTCTGCGCTGAATATCTTTTCTTGTTCAAACGAACAGTGAAATATCTACCAGTATGTTTGAAAATTAGTTCTTGGCTTGGGGTTACTGAAAGATTTCTGAAAACTTAGACCTACTGGTTATTCTTTTTTTAAATGATTTATTTCTGGACCGTTTTCTGGTGTCATTTTGAAGGGTTTGGGTTGCTGGACAGAAATTTTGATCGAGGGCTTGGCTTGCCTCACTTCGCTTGTTCAGATTATCAAAAGATTGTCTTTTGAATCTGTTATATTGTGGGGATTCTTTTCGAAGTTTCTCATGGTGTCTCTGTGTTTCACACTGATTTTTTCCACGTTGATGGAGTTGATCTGTCTGGGGTATACTACCATTTCATTTATTTAGAGGACAACTCAAACAATTCCATGTCCCTTTTAAATTGCTGATGTACCTTATGTGTTTTGGATGTAAATCAGCTATGAATAGCATTTGTATGAGGAATAAAATCTCTATGTAATTAGTGCTAAGAGTATAGTGGCTCCAATCATTTATGCTTTCTTGCAGAGGACAAGGGGATGCCAAATTGAGCCCCCTACCAAGTCCAACCCCTCGATCGAGGAGTGGTACTACCACAAGTTCACCTCTACATCCACGTCTTGCTGGTTTAAGTCTGGATTCTCCTAGTGCCAGATTAGATGATGGTAAAAGTGAATGTCATCGCTTGCCACTACCTCCTTCTCCGAGCAGTCCTCCTTCATTACCAACTCCAAGATCGTCAGCAATGTCAGACTGCTCAAGTAGTAACTCCTCTAAATGGAAAAAAGGAAAACTCCTAGGAAGGGGCACTTTTGGGCATGTTTATGTTGGATTTAATAGGTATGCCTTGGAACAGTCTTGATTAGATATTAGGTTTCATTGGGTGTGCACTGTACTTGTTACTACTGAAGTGCTTGAAAGGATTAGCCCCAAAGGGACATTATATAAAATGAAATTTTATAACTTACTCATATAGTCATTTTCATTAGGATTGCATCCCTTGGGGTTTCCAAGTAAATTCTTACATAATTTGTTATCTTATTGACAGTGAGAATGGGCAAATGTGTGCAATAAAAGAAGTGCGTGTTTTCTCCGATGATCAATCATCCAAAGAATCTCTCAAGCAATTGAACCAGGTACAAAACATTCTTTACTGATTTCTTCGAATGCTATTATATTTTCAGCCTGCCTGTTCTAGATCTCTTCGTTACTATAAATTTAGCATTTTTAGTTTCTTAGGTAATAAGTCTTTTTTAGTTATTTTTATTTTTAATTGACGAGTTTAATCCTGTCAACAGGAGATCATGTTGCTGAGTCAGCTTTCACATCCAAACATCGTCCAATATTTAGGAAGTGACTTGGTAGGAATTTTTTACCTCACTACTTCACTGTTTTAACTTTTAAGAATAATCTTTTCGAGGATTGAGGGGTAATAGTTGCAGTTGTTATATTAGTAAATATAATCACAGGAGTTTCCCTTACTTTTTCCATTTTTTCAGTGCACTAATTGCAACTGTCTGTAGGATGTGATTGACTTTTCTCTTATCTTTGTGTAGGGCGAAGAAACATTGTCTGTTTACTTGGAATATGTATCCGGGGGTTCCATCCACAAATTGCTTCAGGAATATGGACCATTCCGGGAGCCCGTTATTCAGAATTATGCCAGGCAAATTCTTTCGGGACTTGCCTACTTACATGGAAGAAATACAGTTCACAGGTGATGCTCACTATACTTGGTTATTGTGGTCTATGTGTAGTGCTTGCTTGAAATATCGGATTTCCTGAGGATCCTTTTTTTGCAGGGACATTAAAGGAGCTAATATATTAGTGGATCCTAACGGTGAAGTGAAACTTGCAGATTTTGGCATGGCGAAGCATGTAAGAGTTATTGTGTTTACAGTATTTTTCTGATTTTCAATTTTGCCTGTGATTGCCTAGATTAATAACAGTTATTGAATCCAGCTGTTCATTTTGAGCATGTATCTAGCATCCTTTCATACAGCTGAATATATCTCTATAATTGTTTTACATTGATTCTTTATGTTTTAATCATGTATACTGTTTTACTTGATTTTCAAGTTAGACAGCATGGTATATGTTACGCGAGTTATTGAAACAAATTGTTCTCCTTTCAAATTCTCTTGATTAATGGAATTCAATGTACTGAAACTGGTTAACGGCTTAAGCTGCAATTATGGACCTGAAAGACAAGGGAAAGTATGATGCTCAACAACTATTTAATACTAGCTGCAACAGTGGGCGTTACGGTGAAATTAGAAAAGGGGAAAATTGGACTCTTTTGTTAGAATCTGATTTTTATTTCCTCAATCTCTGAATGGATCCATTTGTTTGCATTCTGAGCAGATAACATCTGCATCTTCTATGTTATCCTTCAAAGGAAGTCCTTATTGGATGGCTCCTGAGGTAACTTCCTGCACTTGAACCCTTCTTCCCTTCTTCCTCCAGACACATGCAAAATTGTACTCTTACCATTAGCTAATTTAAAGTGCCTTCTCTGCCTGTCTTCTCTTTACATAGACAGCAAATATTTTCCAAAATTTGAACTCTCTATTTTTGGGAACTGAACTTCAGGTTGTCATGAACACAAATGGTTACAACCTTGCAGTGGATATATGGAGTTTAGGATGTACTATTCTTGAAATGGCTACTTCGAAACCACCTTGGAGCCAGTATGAAGGGGTACGGCATTGTAGTTATTTTGATACATTCTGATGCAATCAAGTTACACTATGTAGGCCATTGTTTTTACTTTTGTCTGTATTCCACAGGTGGCAGCAATATTTAAAATTGGGAACAGCAAAGATATGCCAGAAATTCCTGATCATCTTTCTAGTGATGCAAAAAGTTTCATAAGGCTGTGTTTGCAGCGGGAACCTAGTGCTCGGCCCACAGCTTCACAGTTATTAGACCATCCTTTTGTTAGAGATCAATCTGCTGCTAGAGTTGGTAGTGTAAATATGACAAAGCAAGCCTTTCCACAGGCCTTTGATGGAAGTCGTACTCCGGTAATAATTCTTATATATTGGATAATGTCATATAGGCTACTTCATTCTTATATATGGATTGAACCTAGATGGTTCTAGCTCTGGAGATCTATGGTTGATCTTTGCTTCTTGTTTGGAAATACTTAGTTGAGTCACCGAGTACATTGATTTCAGTTCCAGTCATACTAGTGTTGTGGGTAGGAGTGTCATGATCTGATCCCCCTTTTTTTAACCATGATTTATAGCTATTTTTAAAAAAAAGAAGACCATTATATATAGTGTATGCTCTTTTAGAGGATGCTACATTCTTTTCTTTTTGGTGTTTGCCGTTTGATTGAGATAGATAGCTTCCTTTTGTATTATCCCGTCAGTACGCCTTCTTCTTAACCTTAAAATCGTTTTGCTGCACATCAACCATGGTAAAGTAAAAGCCAATATGTTTCTAATTTCCATAAATGTGCTATCTACCTAGTCACTGTACAAGTAAAAAAATGCTAGGGTCTAAGACAATATATTTTTTGGTTCATATCACTGTCATTTAATTTTGTGCTTTATTTTATTTATGGTCTATGTTGAATATGGACAATGGTAACTATTAGAAGCTGGCCTGACTTGAATTTGTTTGTTTTTCTCCTCAATAAAAGAATAATTTACCTTAATAAGAACTACGGTAATATTAGTTTTTGTCCGATTTGAATGGACTACATAATCTCTAGCCTTATCCTTCCATCATTTTCCTTTTTGGCAGACTGCTCTTGATCTGCGTGGAAGCCGGCGCAGTCTTAGTCCTGAAGGAGAATTTACATCGAGACAAGTTCTCACTGTCTCAAGAGGCATGACAAGCCCTAGGTACTGAAAGCATTACTCCGATATCTACAAATTACTCACTCCCTTCTTGATGAATGAAGCAGGGTATGAATTAGTTGCTCTATTCTTGTTTCTGTAGGGAGAATGCTAGAGCTATAACATCATTGCCAGTGTCTCCTTCTTCAAGTCCTCTAAGACAACACGGGGCATCAAGCAGGAGCTACTTTCTTTCTCCTCAACATCCATCGATGGGTTTTGGCGGCCAGAGTTCATACACTTCAAATGAGTACTCACCCTTCCCAACCAGGTCTTACACGCGAAACATCCTTGAACCGTGGAATGAACCCCCTCAAATGCAATTACGTGGTCCTTCATCTGGTCGATCCCCAAGGACTAGGCCCATTTTGTAGAACGACCTGCAACTAAGTTTTTTATTGTCCTAACTGGCTAATGCACAGAAGTGCTGTTCAAGATTTGCTCTCCAGGGAGTGAAAAGGAGAGGGCGGGTTTGTCGGAATGAGAGTTGTAATTTTGGGAGTTTGTATCTCTATCAAAGATAGAAGATTTTGTACAATGGATGCTAGGAGACTTCATCTGCAGAGTGATGTTCCTCCCAACAGTCTGTTGTTCCGTTCGATACTGTAAATAAAAAACTGATTTCAAGTGTTGTATCTCAGCTGTATATTCCTCATATTAGGTTTCTATAGTTGTAGGAAATTGCATTCAGGTTGAAATTCTAGCATGAACAATATATATGACATTCTCTTTTGGAGATGGAAATACGAGAATTCATTGATCTATGGCCATTTTTGCAGCAGCAATTTTTTTTTTTTTTTCCACTTAAAAAAGCTAATCCAAATTCTGCGCGGATTATCCATGGATTGATGTCTCGAGGTTGGACTTGGACGGATTATTTTTATACTCGCAAATCTCTTTTTTTTTTTTTTTGCTAGTAAATCGGTGAAATTCTTGGAGTTTCAAGCAATTACATTTGCTAATTCTGACTAATTCAAAAGGTGTAAGAACATCAGGTGACATTGATACCCATTGATAGTACTAGTAAAAAGAATGGGTCAATACTACGAGAAAATCTTCTTGTGCAGTTAGACACATGAATAGTGTAAGATTGTAATTTTACTGGGAAAATTACGGGGCCACGATATTTTCCAGTATAATGGGTGTGTTGCTGTACTAAAAAAGGATACACTTTGCTGTATAAAATAATTTTTCCTATACTACTACGTCATATGGGTAGAAAAATGTACATTAAGCGAATTTATGTCGGTAACCGTCTACAAAAATGAGCAAATGCATCCAAACACGGACTCCCCCCAAAGGCCCAAACTTCCCGGACAATTTTCCCACCTTTTCATTTTTCCTCTTTTCCACAATCTCCCATTCAAAAACTCCCTCCTCTTTCTTTTTTCCTTCACACTCACACAATCTGAATGAGTGAATCCCTAATTTCATTCAAATGCTTCTTTCTTGGTCTCTGTGTGTGTGTGTGTGAAATCGATCGATCGATCGATTTTGAAAACCTCAGAAGATGACGATTGAAATGCCAAAAGGGCTTCCATTCTCAGTGGATACATGGTCTCCTAATTCGAAGAAGAAACGACATCATTTCCTCACTCACGCCCACAAAGACCATTCTCAAGGAATTCTCTCACACGCTTCCTTTCCTATTTATTGCACCATTCTCACCAAAACCCTTGTTCTCAACTCTTATCCACAGGTATTCACACCTTTTTTTTCACGTTTTTGTTTTCCTTTTCCATTTTAGGATTTTTGTTTTTTGTACTCTCTATGATTGAATTTGGAAAATTTTATGGCAGCTCGATGAAGGGTTATTTATTGGAATCGAAGTGGGGCAAACCCTTGTTATTAATGATCCGTATGGGGATTTCGTGGTGTCTGCTTTTGATGCAAATCATTGCCCAGGCAAGGTTTTTTCGCTTTCTAAAATATTGATTTTGCCAGTTTTCCTTTTCTCTTTTTTCCCTCATGAAGAAATGAATAAATGTTCCATTTGGAAATGCGCTTTGGTTTGCCTCCCATTTTTGCTTTTGGATTTGGTTTAAGATTAAAAAATAAATAAAAATTATTGGTTCTGGTACATATCCTTTTCTTACTATTATAATCACTGGGAAGCTTAAGTTCTTACTTGCGCATTGGATTCCTAGTATTGGATACGTTATGCATTTCCATCTGGGTTGGTTTTCAAAATTAGTCAGTAGTATTAACTGCAAATAGAATTTGGATACGTAAGTGCTCATTTTCGGATGAGATGGGCATTTTGAACCAGGAATTGGTTATCGTGTGACTGAGTTACATTTTGAACAAAGAGAACCTCCCTTTCATCTGTATTACTTTTTTTTTTTTTAAAGAGTTTCTTTGATGCCATATGAGGTGTCATTAAGGCTTTTCATGACAAGATTTCGTCTACGTTTTGTCAAAGATGGCGAAGTTTAGTGCAGAAGTAGTAGGGGCAGAGAGGATCAGTGATTCAGAGTGAATTGAACTGTCATGTGGGAATATCTGTGGTTGAAACAAAAAGAAGAATGTAGCTCTGTTTTGTTTTCTTTTTTTTTTTTTTTTTTAAAGGGCAGAATCATAGGAGTTGGTAAGGACACGAGTTAGTTGTACCAAAATTTGACTGGTGGTTCCATGTAGTCCTGTCATTCCATTTAGTACATCACGTAGTTCCTTCTTCGCAAATATTTTATGAAACATGAATGATTTTAGCTATGCAACAAATTTGCATGATCACAAGTATAAAAAGCATAGAGGAACATCTCCAATTCTATTTAACATTAAAACATAAGCACAAACTGATTAGAACCTAATCTAATTTTTGAATTTGTTTATATATCCTGACTAGCATTGTACTTCTAAGTCTTGACGCACAAATTCTTGCCTAAGCAATGAGCCCTAATCAATTAAAAAACTTTATTATCATCTCTGGTAAGGTAGACAACCAATTGCATGTAAGACAAAGCAATGAGATCTGGACTCTAATTTATTTTGTTTGTTGTTCTTTGAGTTTAAAGATGAGTCCTTTTGATTTCATGTTTTAGCTACATTTCAACTAGTAAGGTAACCAGCTAATACTTTGAGAAAGCTGAGAGGTCATTATAATTTTGTTAAATGCTTGCTTCATATATTTGGAGTGTCTTTAGTATGTGCCACTAAATTTTAAGTGGGCATCATCAGTTTCAACAAATCACGGGAGAGCAGAGAAGAGATAGAAAGATGATGAGAATGCATGAATGCATGAGAACTTTGTTTGAGAGGCTAGAGAAAATGTTCAATTATTAGTTTTGGTGGATAATGAGAACATGAGAGGGGTAAAAACTAAGGCAATATGGTGGTGGGATGTACATTGGACTATGTAGGAAACTTATTGATCATGGCTAGTGCATACATGATTGAGGCCCTTATTTCTTGATCTAAAAGTGCAGTGTTACAAGCTAAGGGTAATGCTTTGCTAATGCAGCCTCTTCCTTCTTATTGAGCTAAACCTTTTCTGTTCTGTTTTGTTTTCTATGTTT
This sequence comes from Oldenlandia corymbosa var. corymbosa, assembly GCA_949775105.1. Taxonomy (NCBI): domain Eukaryota; kingdom Viridiplantae; phylum Streptophyta; class Magnoliopsida; order Gentianales; family Rubiaceae; genus Oldenlandia; species Oldenlandia corymbosa. Next base: position 9,774,091 of record OX459123.1, read on the forward strand.
TGTTGTCCTTCCCTTTGTTGGTCCTTTTATGTTTTCTCTTGGAATTATTGGTGAGAGAACATAAAGTAAATTGATGAATTGACACTATGGGATATTTTGAATGTCTTTAGCCTTTGTGCAAATTCCATTGGTGTTCTAAACCCATGCTGTATTAGTTCCATCCCCGCTCTGTAACTGCAATTACAAGGTTTTATGCTTTAGCTGTACCAATTCCTTAGGTAATTGTGTTTGCTAGTTTCTGGCTTTCTGCACTTTTTCCTTTTACATGACAAGGGCAATAAAGTGTTCGGTTCCATCTCACATTTGTTGTGGTTGGATGTGTGAGCCGAAGCTGTGAGTTCGTGCCTTACCTGAATCATGCATCAAAATATTGTGTTGTATTAGAGTTATTTAAATGAAATTTTAGGTTATTTTTGTCGTTTTTGTTCCTGTTTCTGATTCAATTTGATTTTACTTTCCTTGGTTTAACTTATTGGAGCCATACATGAGTTACTCTGCTGTATTCTGCTTTTTAATGTTTGTTATTTCTCTGTCACTAAGAAGCTTGATATTTCTGTTTCATTTTGCTTTAAAAGTTTTGTTCTTGGGGGTTGATTTCTTTCTCGCCCAATTCATTGTAACCACTGATTGAAATGTTAATTTGAATTCAGGGGCTGTGATGTTTCTTTTTGAAGGCAGTTTTGGAAGCATTCTACACACAGGAGATTGCAGGCTTACTCCCGCGTGTTTACTAAGCTTACCAGAGAAGTACCTAGGCAAGGAAGGGAAAAGTCCCAAATGTCAGTTAGATTATATATTCTTGGACTGCACATTTGGTAGGTCTCCTTTGAGAATGCCCAGCAGGCAATTAGCTGTCCAGCAGGTGTGTTAAACTGTTTTTCTCTGCTTGTGCACCTTAATCCCCTGTTCAAACTTTACAATCTCCGAGTCTTTTCTTGAGTGTTGCCCTAATGGTTCGGGTTTTGCAATTGTATTCAGAAATTTCTGAACATTCCTAGTCAGGCATCTCTTATCTGTGTTCTGTCTTTTTATTTTCCAATGGGCATCCCAGTTTGATCTGGCATACACACTGAGAAAACTTGGACAATGCTATAGACATAAAATAAAGTACGAAAAATATGGAGTTCTTTGATACTTTTAGAAGAAGATGTAGAGCTTAATGAAAGTTGATCAGTAGCCTGTTTATATTTAGTATGGAGAAAGTAGTAATATCTTAAGGGTAGAGCTCTAGGTTAGTTTAATTTCAGTGTGGAGACAAAAGGAAAAAGACATTTAAAATAGTACAACATAGAATTATGTAATTGGTTTCTTACTTTGGGCTTATACGAGGTCTATTTGGGTTTAGTTCCTCATGAATTGATAGTTTTTTTTGGCAATAATGTTCAGCCAACAGAGCAACATCAAGTTTAATCAATAAACAAATGAAACTAAGCTTGCAACTGCAGGCTGCAAAATGTTCGTTCTACTGAGTTTTTTGTTGTGGAAGTATTCTTCTTTGTGGGATCAGTAATGTAATTTTGCTGTTCGGACCACTTCAAAAATATAGCTCGACACCAAAAGTTCACTTCAGTACACATATGATGTCTTGTATTGTAGAGTGACTAGGCTGACCTATGAAGTATAGCTTGAAAAGGACATTGAATTTTCCAAGGGTTTGATTTAAAGGTGTATTTAATTCAACAGGAATTGCCAATTATGAACAGTCCATACAATCACAAGGACAACTTTAGCATGAGTGAAGATGCATTGTTGAACTAGTATTTGAATATCTGGAAATGGCTGGTTTGAACTAGTAGAATATGTATACCTCTTTCTATAGTTATCGGTCACAAGTAGGACATGTGGGAACATTATAATTGAGGTGTTTCGAATTCTTCATAAAATCGCTATAAAAGAGAACATAAAAGGTGCTTTCGAGTTTTGACACAAATGAACTGGTTGGTTTATACCAGTTTTGTATGGATGGATTTACTTGTTTGAAAGTAAGAAATTATTATTGAATGGACTTTAAATGGTGTTGGTAAGACCACCTGTTTCTCGATCTTGTTGAAGGCAGATTTGGCAGAAAAATGAACAAAACTTCAGTCAGCATGGCTTTATAAACCTCAGAAAGGAAATTTGGTAGCAGTATGTGGTCATCTTTACGAAGCTTTTGGCAGCATACTGCCATAAGGTTGAGTCCATGTCACCTTGAGAGTGCCTTTGTTGGCTTCTTTCATTGTGGATGTGCTTTTGTCCCGAGTTTTGGCAATTAAGAGAATTGATGGTTTATATGAATATTAGAGTACAAGCAATGAAAAGGAATTGAAAATTTTGTCGTCATAGTGAATAGCGGCACTGTAACAGATGTTTTAACGATGTAGAAATAGAAATTGTTGGGAGACAACACTGATAATTAAGTGACTTTCAGAAGTTGAGGAAGCCATTTTTGGTTTCTGAAACAGGGAAATTATAAATTTTGAAATAGATGTTGGTCAGCTGAAATGTTTAGAAATTGCTTAAAAATAGCTAGCAAGCTTTTTTTGTTTTAGGAAATTTGATAATGTTCAATAAAAAGATGTTCATTTTCGTTCATTTTTATGTTGCCCAGAACAACAGCCGCAAAACTCTTCAAATGGACGATGATTTAGTATTTTTGGATATAACTCTTCTCTGTGTTCCCTTCCCTTGCTAATATTTACAATAACTGCTGCATCAAGTCCAAAATCTCTTGTATTATTGATTGGCACACTTTCTTATTTTCATTATCTTTTTTTGAAGCAGGTTATAAATTGCATATGGAAACACCTCGATGCACCCAGAGTTTACCTAACTTGTGACCTTCTTGGCCAGGAAGACATACTCGTAGAGGTGTCCAAAACATTTGGATCTAAAATATACGTTGATAAAGTTAAGAATCCTGAATATTTTCAGGCCCTGGAATTCATAGTTCCAGACATTCTTACACAAGATTCATCTTCTCGTTTCCATCTTTTTGATGGATTCCCTCAACTAAATGAAAGAGCAGAAGCTAAGATTGCCGAGGCTCGTGCTAATTTTTTGCAGGATCCTCTCATTATTCGTCCATCTGCACAGTGGTATGCATGTGAAAACGGTTTCTTTGAGGGTGAAAACCGAAGGAAAGGAAAATGTGACCAAGCTATTAGAGACACGTCGAGTATTTGGCATGTCTGTTACTCGATACACTCATCCAGAGAAGAACTGGAGTGGGCACTGCAGCTCCTTGTGCCAAAGTGGGTCATTTCAACAACTCCTAGTTGCAGGGCTATAAAGCTGGATTATGTCAAGAAGCATTGCTTGAAAAGTGGAGCCACTTCAGACAATTCTCTATGGAAACTTATGGACATTAATTCGGAGCAAGCTTCTGCTCCAAAAGTATCAGTGGAGTGTTCCTGTAGGTCGTCTCCTTTAAAAACAGCCGTAGCAAATGATTTAAAACCTTTGACACAGTCAATCACTCAATCAACAAGACAGGTAAAGTTCTTCGAACTGTCACCAACAAGCAGAAAATCTTCCATCACATTATTTGGGAAAGCACGAATTCATACTCAAGGTTCTGCTCATGACCTTGAGAAAAAATTACTGTTGAAAGAAGACGCTAATTCTTTACAGAAAGAACTTAAAGTTGCTTCATCGTCTGTAGTGGAAACTATTGAAGGGGAATGCATGAAGACATCTGAGGAGGAAGTGGTAAAACAGGAAACTGAATTCTACAAGTCCAGAGAGAGAGGGAAACCAACTTATGATTCCTCCGTTAGATCACCAAACAAGAGCTATAATGACAGCTTAAGAACCTTCTACAGGTCCATGAATGTCTCAGTACCACAGCCTCTCCCATCTTTAGTGGACCTCATGAAAGCGAGTAAGCGAAAATTTCTTATTTGAAGTATTGCCATATTGTGGGAAAGACAGTTGTATCACATGGAATGGTACACTAAGAAAGGTACGCGGGAAGTCATGATTATACGGGTTCCTTTAGATTTTGTGCATTATTTTCAAATATATCGGAACTGCAGAGAAGATTCTGTTCACTAGGGTACCTTTGCACAGCGCAAGTTTGGTGTACAGAAGAATTTGAAATTTGCAGAGTGAACACCAAGCAAACTTTATGATACTGCAGCATTTCTTTGTAACCAGAAAATTGTACTTATATACTCCGATACAACATTTTTTTTCCTTTTAAATTGGATGTTTTTAATGAGAATCGAACCTCAACCTTTTAATAATAATTATCAAAAATCCTAATCCGTTAAACCCCAGTCTCTTATCCTTTAATTTTTTTTTTTCAAAAAGAAAAAAGAGAAAATTTTTATATTATAAAAATATAGTAACCCAAGTAAAAGAGATAAAGATATAAGAGTAGAGAGGAGAATATTAGAAGATGACTCATCTTCTACTTCTCCATCTTTTGGGGGAAGTCAGACTACTTTATGTGAGTATAACCAAGAGTACAAGTGCAGCGTCACGAATTGTGATATCTGTATTGCGTGAAATCAGAAAATTATAATCATATATGAGCCGAATGTTATCATCATAACATGATAAAGTTTGTGTCAGATTATGTAATATAATAATTTTTGTCCATATTTTTTTTAGTGAAAGGTTAATTGTATTAATCTTATCACAACCACACTGTCATTTTACAACCCATCTATCTCTATTACAGCATTTCGACAAATCTTACTTTGTTTTTTTTTTTTTTTTCGAATTGGTACATGTATTAATTAAGGGTTACTTAAACTAGTACATCTCATTTTTGCATAAGCTAAATTGTGTAAATCCTGAACTACCGTCCGGTTTACCTTTAACATTGAGCAAATCCGAAAAGCAGACATTTGGGTACGTATGTTGGCAATTATCTCCTGAGCTTCACTCGGAAATTTAGAGATTTCCTGATCGGTGGTCAAGAGTTCACAGTCTGTGTAGATGTGGAGCTTTTGAATGCCCAGAGATGTGGCATCTTGTAACGCCTGTAAGCAGGTAGTAGCTTCTGCTTGGAAATGTGACAGTGATGTTATAGAAACTGTCTTGATCTGCATCAGCAACCCGGTAGAAGAGAGAATTCGCCAGGCTCCTGCTGCCTTTTTGTTATGGGGATTGAAGGATGCATCAAAAGTAAGTTCTGACAGTGGATCAGTAGGTCTTCTAGGAGGAAGGGGAGGTAAAGTCAAAGCCGTCTGTGACCTTAGTCTGGACAGCAAAGCCTTGTGCTGCTTAAGGTCCTGTTGTATTAATCTCCATGAAGTGACAGGATCGTTGGTCTGACTTCTCCACACTTTATCGTTTCTGTCTAACCAGATACGCCAGAAGATTAGAGGAAGAGGTCGATGTCTTCTGTAGATGGTTGAGTTTGAATCCATGAAGTAAACCAATCCAGTATGGAGGGCATGGAACCATTTAAAATTGATTGGAAATTAGGGTATGCAAAGCTCCAGACTGCTTGAGAGATTGGACAGTTGAAAAAGAGATGAAGATTGTCCTCCAATTTTGTAAAGCACCTTGGACAGGAAGTATCAACATGTATTCCTCTTCTCACAAGTTCTTGTTTGGATGGTAAGGCATTGAGTGCTGCCTTCCAAAAAAGGAATTTATGTTTGGCTTGCACTTTGGCATTCCACAACTTCTTCCAAGCCAAGCTTTCAATTTGTAAGGGAATCTGTGGGGTTGCTTGAGCAGGGAAGGCGGGAGAATCTTGATTTAAAGATTCATGATACCCTGATTGGACCGTATAGGAACCATAATCTGTCTTTTGCCATAGGAGTACATCTGGTTACATATGCCTTGCAGGATCTACATATATTCCAGTTATATAGGGAATATACTGGTCTGGGAAAAAGGACTGAAGGAGAGACATTTTCCATTGTCCATTTGGTCTGAGAAGATCACTGACCATCAGATTGGAATGTTGAGCCAAAAAGGAATTGCACTGTATAGGATTAGTGACTCCGGGATCTAGTTGCTAGCAATCGGGATATCTCTACCACTTATAACCTTCCATTTGATGTTGTTTTGAAGGAGTTTTGCTCCCCAGAGAACACTCTTATATCCCCAAGTGGCATTGGTGGGTGGAGTCTGATGGGGAAAATTTTCCACGGTGCAGTATTTCGCTCTGTATATTCTGGATAAAAGGGAGGTTGGTTGTGCCAAAATTTTCCAAGCATGTTTACCCAAGAGAGCTTGATTAAATTCGGCAGTGGCTTTGAGGCCTAAACTCCCATGGAACTGTGATTTGGCCATTTTCTTCCAGGATTTCCAATGAATGCCTTGCTCTTGATCATCACCTTTCCATATAAAACGAGCAATGATTCCATCAGCTTTCTTTAGTGTGGAGGCTGGAAGTTTAAAAACTCCCATCGGATATACCAACATAGCTGATAAAGTAGCCTTTGCCAATGTAACCCTCCCAGCAAAAGTAAGAAGCTTTGTCTTCCAATCCGCAAACTTCCTTTGGAGCCTAGCGGTGAATTCTCTAAAGATGTCTGTTTTTTTCCGTTTGAAATCTAGAGACAAACCGAGATATTTGCTCTGAAAATTACTTTCTGGGATATTCAAAGTGTTGTGCACCAAAGTTTTCATGGAAGATGATGTATTCTGACTCACTAGAATGGAGGATTTGTGATGGTTGATGTTTTGACCTGAGTAGGAAGCATAATCCTCAAGTAATCCAGGCAGTGCCTATATAGAAGTGTCCCTGCACTCGAGGAAGAATAAGCTATCATCAGCATACATGAGATGACTAATCCGTGGCGCCTGCTTGCAGATTTTGATGCCTAGCCCTGGAAACACTTGCAGCTCTGCCCTAATTGCCGAGTAAAGAGCTTGTTGGCATAAAATGAATAGGTAAGGGGACAAAGGACAACCCTGTTTGAGACCCCTGTTGGGAGCAAAATAAGGCAAATGTTCACCATTGAACTAGATGGAGTAGGTAACCGTGGTGACACAGTGCATGATTAGACTTATGAGTCTTTGTGGGATGCCAACCTTGACTAGTACCGCTTTCAGAAAAGGCCATGATACCCTATCATAGGCCTTGCTCATATCTAATTTGACTGCTGCAACACCAACATCACCCTCCTTTTTCCTGATGTATTGTATGACTTCATGTGCAAGTAAAATGTTCTCACTGATATTTCGCCCTGGAACAAATCCATTCTGCTTAAGTATGTTAGCAATCATTTTCGAGAGAATCTTATACTTCACATTGCAGAGACTTATTGGTCTAAAATCCTCGGAAGTGACTGGATTAGGCATCTTGGGGATGGGAACAATATTAGTCTGGTTCCGCTCATGTGGGAATTGTTGACGTTCAGCTGCTTCCAAAATGGAGGTTTCCAAATCTGAGCCTATGATATGCTTATATGTTTTGTAGAATCCAGCCGGCATACCATCTGGGCCTGGTGATTTCCAAGATGACATTTGTTTAAGAGCCTTCCAAATTTCCTGGGCAGAGAATGATGTTTCTAGAGCTGTGCTTTGATCTAGAGTGATACCTTCCTGCATATGGTTGAGAAATTGAAGAAAAAACGGGGAGCTTAAGGGATCAGAGTTTATTTGGCTTCATGGTACTGAGGATCCAGAAGAACCCGACAATTGCACATCATAAAGATCCTGGAAGTGCCGCAAAAGGACTTGGGAAATCTGTGTTGAATCATATAACCACTGACCTTCATTGGATTGCAGTTTAGTGATCCAGTTATTACCTTTCTTCTTGGAAGCCCATTTATGAAAGTATTTTGTGTTCTTGTCTCCTTGAACTGGCCAGACGAGTTTGGAGCGTTGATGCCAGTAATCCCGTTGATACTGAAGTGCTTGCTCTAATTCCTCTTTTTTCTGTGAAAGGAGATTAAATGATGTATCATCATCAGTATGCTCCTTCCAATGAGATTGTAATATGGCCAGTTGATTCGGTAACCTTGTTACTAGCTTGTCAAGGTTACCAAAGGTATCTTTGCTCCAGTTAGACAGGCCTATAAGACTAGACTTTAGCTTAAAGGACAATTTCTCCTGGATGTTAGTAATCTGTAAATTATCATTTCTCCATGCAGTGTGAACCAAATCTGTGGAAGTGAGTGTGTTTGTCCAGAATTGTTCAAACCTTAAACGAGGTCTGGTTTTCTTCTGCTTGTGCTTGACCTGAACCACAATTGGAGCATGATCCGAAACCATAATAGGTAGATTCCTGACAAAAGCCAAGGGGAACATAGATAACCATTGTCTGTTGACAAAGGCACGGTCCAGTCTTTCATAAATCCTCTCTCCCTATTATCTATTGTTAGACCAGGTGTACCAATATCCCATATGTTGAAGTTCCTCCAAATTATTCCTCATCAGAAACTGACGTACTGGGCCCGTGTCTTGATCCCTAACTAATCTACCACCACATTTATCCTCCTGTGAAACTACTTGATTAAAGTCTCCTAATAAAACAATAGGGTAATGAAAAGAGCTTAGATTGGAGCTAAGGTTTGACCAAAACTCTGCACGGCCCTGCCTACTAGGAAGGCCATACAAGAAAACTGCTAACCAACTAAGCCCTAAGGATTCGCTTATCCTGGTTACTATTACATTCGGCTCCTGCAACATAATATCTAGCTTTACATCGGACATCCAAAACAAAGCAAGACCACCCGAAGACCCTACCGAATCTATTACAAAAGAGTGACCAAAAGGCGTGGTCTGTTGCCATTTTACCAAAAAACTACTACTTGCTTTAGTCTCTATTAAGAATAGAATTTTAGACTTATAATTTTTATATAACCTACCTACATAATGCTGAGTAGAGGCACTATGGATACCTCTACAATTCCAAGAAAGGATATTCATTTCGGTGAAGGCGGTTGATCTGGTTCAACCACCGCAAGACTCTTCAGCATTTCCTTCTCTTGCTCCTGCAATGCAGAAGTGATGACACTGCTCCCATACTTGATCTTCTTGCTGCTGCTCCAGCTACTCTCCTGTGATTCCAATGGCCTTTTCCGGGAACGAAGGAGCATCTCCTCAGGGTCTTGGAACTCGTCCTCCACTGACATTCGCCAAGGTCCTTTCTGTGCCAATCCACCGGGAGAAGGTGGAGCAACTGTTGCAGGAGGATTGGAACTGGATGGCTGTGAAACTGAGCTGTAAGTTGGTTCCATTGACTTTCTTCTAGCCTTCTGTTTCTTCCTCTTGTTCTTCTGGACCAATGTAACAGCAACCTTCGAATCGGATACCACTTTCCGAACTTTCAAGTGGTAGGAATGAGCTTCCTCAGAGGTGTCGGGTTCACTGTCATAGTCCAACTCTGGGGCCGACATTGTCCATGCCCCCTTTCTCTTGGCAGACCAGGTAGTTACTAAAGGGGTAGGAATATGGGAGGACGTCTCTGACTCAGACTCACTAGTTTGCAATCTGGTATTCTCCTCCGAGGCCGAGTAGTACATTAACAATCTTAAGAATGAGCTAGAGTCTGATACTGGAGAATTAACATCCTCTCATAAAGTAGGAACCCTAGTTGGCCGATTGGCAGACCTACTATCACTAGTTACAGATTCAGTGTCTGACACGACTACATCAAAAACAGAGTTTGGTGATACATGTGCATCACCCACAAATTCAAAATTCAGAGTACTAAAAACATCAAAATCAGCATCAATGTTGGAGTGGGCTGAAGCATCCTCAGACTGAAAGGACTCTAACATCTCCGAGTCCGAAGTGCTATATAAACTAGTAACAGGGTTGATAGAATTAATAGAGTCAAGTTGCACAGAATGATGTGTACCAGGAGATGCAGAGTCCGAATCATTTGAGAAAGAAGCCTGCGCTGCAGGGGCAGCCCGTCTGGTAGTGTCCGGGTAGTCATTTGCAAGCAACTCCTCGTAATTGGGACGAGTGAAAGGTGACGGATCAAAAGCCCTATCATCACCTTGATTCCTATTTGGAGCCTCATGATCAGCAGGGAAATTATTATTACCACCAGGCTGGTCAGTATCATCACCCCCATTAGGACCATCATCACCTTGATCAGGATGATCTTCATTTTATTGGTCATCATGCCCGTCCTCATCGTCATCATCATCGTCATCTTCAGGAAACATGGCAGGATACATTGCATCCAGCTGGGGGGCATCCACTTATGTAATGTGAAAGCCATCTTGGATATAGTGCTCTGGCACATTTTCATAGAAGTGATGCATTTGCAGATACTTATTGGCCATGATTCTGGAGGACCGTTTCTGCTTGTGGCCATGGGCTTTCATAGCACCAGAAAACAATGGACGTTGAGCATCAATGAGCATTGGGGAATCATTTTTGATGGCTCGGGTCATGAAGTGATTATCCAGATAATTGAAGAGAACATCATCATCCACCATAAGACACCTTTGGGCCGGATGACCAAGCTTACCACAACGTGTACAGAATTTATGTACACACTCATACTTACATCGAATTTTACCCAACTTGCCATTTTTTTTAGTGTAGTGAAAGACTGGAGTGAGTGGATCTCCCGGATTTATCCAGACCTTTGCCCGGATGTAGGTTGCTTTCCTGAGATTTACACAATCCTCCTTAATAATTGCAATATCCCCCAAATTCTTAGCCAGATCCCTAGCACCATGGTAGTTATAAGATGTGATGGAAGCACCATGCATGCGAACCCAGACACTGAGCCGGTCAATCTGAAGGCTGTTCAATACCAAATCTTCTTCATCATACATCCTTCGCAGAATTAGGAGACCCCCATCAACCGCATAAGGCCCATTATCTAAGACCATGAGGAGATCAGCCCGTGAAACAAACTTAATTATGAAGAAATTTTGGTCATAATGCGAGATCCGGGTATACATGGGCCAGTGCTCTGCCATGTAAGCCTGCATGTCCGCATCCGTGAAGGATCTATCATCTAAGATATAGCCGAGCAAACAGAGCTTGAAATTATCCCGGGAAAGACTGGTATTGTAGTCATTAAGCAAGATACGCAGAGATCTCTCATATGTTGTGGAGACAAATTAAGGATGAACTTCCGTGGCTGGATTAAACTCATGTTCTTCTTCTGAGAACTCAGAGCCCTGCAGTGACATATCTGTCACCGAATCTTCATCCATTGCATGGCTATGAGTCATGATGAAAAGGAAAGTAGAAAGCCGGAAATAAAGGGGTAGAGTACAAAGGACTGGTACAGCAACAACAGTAAAGGTGAGGCAGCTACAGGGTAAGATGGAAAAGGACTTGCGGGAGTAGGGGAGAAGTTGAGCAGTCAAGTATGTAAAAAGGTGTTATACTTTTTCGGTAAAGGAAATCTTGAGCAGACAATTCATGAAGTCCTAAAAGGTCATTAATGTCTCGATTTAACAAACGAACAAAAAGGAAGAATAAAAGGAAGAATAAAGGAGGTACTGTATCCGAGCTTTACTATGTTGATATTAAATGTAAGGGTCCAGAAAGGAAATCTGTTTTATTAAATCAAATCAGAGGAGATCTGATAAGTGCATGCAATTTCAAAAATGCAGAATTTTAAAAATTGGTTAACTACATGTTGTCCAAATATCATAAATGAGCCTCTGACTGCCAAATGAAATAAGAAAAGATGAAGATATGATAATGGCTTGTGGAACCGGATGAGGAAGGAAGGAAGTTGGTATTAGAAGTAAGGCCCTTCTCACTTGGAGAAAGAGAGGACTTTCTCTCTCTTGGGTGTTTAGAAGAAGAAATGCTTTTTCCTATCCTTTTACAGGATATATATATATATATATATATAAATATTTTTGTCCGTGTTTTGTTGTGTAAATTATATTCATCTTCTTATATATATATATATTATATTCAAGACATTGTATATTTTGAAAGGTACGTAAAATATTAGTATGACTCCTTCGAAGTAAAATTTTAGAAGTAATAATCAATAAAATTGATAATAACTTAGTACTGTAATTTCATAAATTGTTATAAATAAATTTAATAAACTCAAAATAAAAGTTTTAACAAACTCAAAAAGAAAAAAGAAATGTAAAGATATATATATATTGTTATATACAATATCTTTTTAATAATATTTTCTTGTAAGATTTCCCTGAGAAATACCACATTTTATACATATTTGATAGTTTTTCATCCATTGAAATAAATTTTTATAATTTTTTTAAAAATTCCACCAGAGTGAACTCTACTTAAAAATGTGTGAAGAATCATTCTTAGCAATCAATAAGAAAAACTAAAAATAATTAGCACCGGAGAAGATGGGTTTTCCATCATTAATTAAGTAGAAAGTTAAATATATATGGAATGTAGTAAAGATGAGTGAAACGCATGGGTAAAAAGTAAATTAAAATAACTAATTTACAAAAAAATTTAACACTTTAATGAAAGGGAAGTCTATGGCATTGACATGTATCAAAAAAACCCTCTGAAATAAACATGTGGTAAAAAAAATTCTGATCTAACTGACCAACACATGTCGATTGAAAATTCTCCTGTAATATGTAAATTACTTGCTTGGCCCGAACGGCCCACTTGTATTTTAACACTACATAAGACTTTTTTGGTATTACATTTAATTTAATATTATTTTTTCCGTTCTCATCAAAAAAATGAATGGCTAATTCCTTAATCAATAAAAAATTTGGAGACGTGTTTAGTATATCCTACTATATTAGAAACAAAAACCTCCCTTTCAAACACCTCATATGATTGCCACGTGGCATGTAGAAAATACTAAATTGCCCTTTTGCCTAACCATAACTAAATTACTAAATCTCCCTTTGCACTTTACGTGACACGTTTTTTTTTTTAATTTTTTCTTTATGTTTCATTCAACTAGAGTGGTATTTTAAATTGAATTGATCAATTAGGTTTTTTGTTACAAAGTGTCAATTTTGTTTTAAGCGTATACCCTTCGGATGAAACTTATTACAAAGCTATTAAAAATCTCCAAAACTAAGTATTGATTTGGCACGACCAATGGAGAACGTCAATAAATCATCTTACTAATATTTAAATTTATTAGGATGCTTTTATATTTTATCTAACATTTACTTCAACACATATATTCGATTAAACTATTTATATTTAATAAGTAACACTTATAAAACATTTCTAAAACATACATGGCGAAATACAATTTATTTTTTTTTTTTTTGCGAAATACAAATATTTCTATGATCACACTTATAAAACATTTCTAAATCCTTCAAACATTTCTAAAATATATCGCTCCAAATACAAAATTTTATTTTTTTCAAATATAAACATTTCTAAGATCTACAGATAGACTGGACCAGGGTCGCACATTGCGCGACCAGACATCACTAGTAATATTTAGACACCTCTTAAAATGATACAAAAGTACAACATACAATATTCTCCTGTGGAAGAACATGCTCCGTAGGAATATTGGTATCACATTTAATTATGTTCCCTGCATATGATTCTTGAATCGGGCCATTTAATTTGTCAGAAATATTAAATCTTCGGAAATTATATTTCCCCGACCTCGGTTTAACAGATTCATATTTAACTATGAAAAGAAAATATGATCTATTAATTAAATAGTGATTCCAGGAAAAAAAAAAAAAAACAATCTATCTATCTATAACTCCCATTATAACAAAAATCACTTTTTTTCCTAAAAATCTAAGTATCATTATTTCCTTAAAAGTCTCCTCTCCAAATTTCTTAAAAAGAAAAATACAAAAAAAAACTAAAAAAAAATAAATAAAAAATCCGAATGGCAGTTTCATACACCATAAGAACTTCTAAAGGCAGTTTGTAGCGGTCGAAAAAAATATATATAAAAATGCTCTAATCTAAAACGCAATATATATATATATATATAAATCTGAATGACAGTTTTATACACCATAAAGAACTCCTAAGGGCAGTTTGCGGTGGTCAAAAATAAAAAATAAAAAATGCTCTAATCTAAAACACAAAAAAGAATTAAAAATAAATAAATAAAATATAAATGGTAATTTAATATACCATAAAGAACTCCTAAGGGCAGTTTGCGGTGGTCAAAAAATAAAAAATAAAAAATGCCCTAAAAAGTTAATTTCAATACACCATTAATGTGGTCTAAAAAGTTAATGACGGTGGGTATAAATGTTTTATTTCCCACTTTGAGGAAAGTTACCTAATTTGGGTCCTCTAATTTTATTTTTAAGAAAATATTCATACTATAATTGACCATAGTCATTTTGGGTTATTGGCGTACTTTTTAGTAACTAATTTATAAAATTATTGACTAAATCATTATACAATACTATTTTTTTTGCGAAAAAGGACATAATAAAAATTTACTTTTATTAATTATATTTGAAAATATAATGAACTAAATTCATAAAAAATTTCATATCCGTGCGAGTGCACGGGTCAAGAATCTAGTTGAATATAAAGGAAAAAAAAAAACACTTGTCCCAGGTCCTGCCAGATGGCCGCTTCTATTTTAAATTTGTTAAATAATTACAAAAAATCATTTGGTATATCTTTTGTAGAAGCATCAGCTGCAGTCCGACTTGAAAGCATATTACAATTTGGAAGTGTAAATCCATAATTGCAAGACCGATTGTCCCATGTAAGTCCACGCACCCCTTCTCCTGAACTTACAAAAATAAATTGACCCCTTAGAAACCTAAATTATTTTTAACAATTACCACAGCATGCAAAGGTTATGACCAAGCCACGCTAAATTAATTATACAATCTCCCACCTTAAAGATGGTGTTTTTTTATTTTATTTTATTTTATTTTATTTTATAACAAATCCAAGAGCAACAAAGTGATACCTTTGCTGCCAAAGTAAGTGATACTGACCAGGATGATATCCGGTCATATGAAAAAGGATCCACAAAGGAGGTAATATTCCTTTTGTAATTTTTCCATCTGCAAGATGATATTCTCTTTCGAGGAGGAAAATATATTTATCAAGATAAGTGATTATAAACCACAGGACAAAATATATTATTTGATTGTGAAAAGAAGCATATTCATAAAATTCTTTTTGTATAAGTTTTTGATTTTCAATATCATAAGTAGAAAAGAACCATTCTCTGAAAAGTTTCCACTTTTCAGATTGAAATTCTTGTCTTATTATTTGTCTTATATTAGATCCTGGACTAAAATCTAATTTTTCAGTATTCGCCATGATAACCCATTTCAGAAGGTGAAGGCATATCCTTATCAAATGTCTTACTATCAGCAGACCGAACAATATTATATGGATCAATTTTTACTTGATTTATTCGATTTGTTAGATCTATTTCAGGAATCGAAGATGTCGAAAATTTATGAGAATCGACTGGATCTATATAAGATTTAAAAGATCTTAGAGAGCTGGATCTTAGTAATTTAGGAATTTTGGTTTATCAAAGTAATACTTATCGACCATTATCGATTGCTCAATTTCGTAACATTACAACTTGTAATATTATGAGTTAATGAGTTTCCTTTAATTCCTTTATTAATTTGCCAAGACTCGGAAATTCAATTTCTTCCCATTTTATAGTTTTACGGGTACTAATTTGAGATTTATAAAAATTAATTTCTATTAGTATGGTTTCATCGATGGTTTACTTATAATCTTACATCCGGGTGTTAAGGTATTTAATAATTTAAAACAAATACGGTAATGTAAACAAATAAGTTCACTTCTGGTAAATAATTGTAACCATGTAATTTCACATTTAAGGTTAAAGCATCGAGTATATTAACATCGACAATGATAGCTGTAAATTTGGGTAGACATTAAAATAAACTGGACCATGAGCTAGGCTGGACTGTATTATGCCCATTAGGGATTTTTTCCAATGTAAATTTCTACCATCACGTAAGGCAGCAATAAAAGATTCAGGCAAACCTTCTAAAGTTAAAGGTTTAAATGCAATTTGCACCAATCCAATATGCATGAATTTATAATTTTTATGAGATCTATAAGATTCAATATCTGTAGCAGATAAAAGTTGTAAAATCCTTTCCTCAGAATTTAAAGCAATTGATTGTTCAGTAGTTTTAACTACCTGTTTAACCAAGTATCGATCAAACATACCATATTCATACAAAGTATTAGTGGGTACCTTTGGTATTGACCACTTATTAAGAAGAGCAAGCTGTTGAGGCATATCATATTCCTCTTGAACTGAATTTTTTATTGAAGTACTTTCTAAATTATTCATTTTAAATTAGGTTCTGAATCAAACAAATCTTTTGTAAACATAAAAAATACATAACCGCTCTGATACCAATTTGGCGTGGGGTTGGGGCCTGGCCAGTGCTTATCTTAGCCGGTAAGACCAGGAAAACAGACTAGCAAGGAAACCAGGCCGGAATCCAAACCACCACCCTGGCTGATACCGTTCATCCGGGAGCTATGCTTTGTCAGCCAGCTACAGGATCAAAATCTCTATCCATCCTTAATTAAAATATCAATAATCGAGATGCATGGAAAAGTTTCACCCAACTCTCAAGCCTGTCTGGAATTCACAACTTATTGTGCATCATGTGGCCTCTTTTCCCCTAAAACAATTCATCATAGCGGGTACTTTTCCAGCCCAATGCACTTATTGTTGAGTTTTCCGACTGAACTCGGGATTGGAACCAATCTCAAATCATCGTATTTTAATTAAAAGAGAAGAAGGAGATAGAGCTTCCATGTATAATTTATGTAAACAAAAGCCAAATGTTTGATTCAGACAAAGGATTTACTCAGACATTGTCTGAGTACTTCAAACTATAAATTAAAACTAACTTAAAGGAAAATATTACCTTTAAAGGCTTCTTCTATGCTTCAAACTTGAAAGATATATTTATTGAATGATGTTTTTACAAGGGAGAGAGAGAATTTCGGGATAAAGGGAGAAGAAATGAGAGAATACTTGGAGAGAATGCTGCTCTCCACAAGAACTTCTACATTCTATTTATAGACAAAGTGCCTAACTACTATTCTACAAAAGTTAAAACTACTATTGTACAAAAATTATTAACTTTTGTCATTATTTGACATGGTTTTCTTCAGATTTGACTGAAGGTGGTGGTCTATTTGTACAAAATTTTCAAAAGTGGATTCCTACTTTTGTCAAAATTTCAAAAGTAGATTCCTACTTTTGTCACTTCATTCTTTTTCTTTTCCTTTTGCTGATTGAGCTGATTCTTGGATCTGTTGTAACAGATTTTTGATGAATTCATCGTGATCGTCATCTTTTTCTGGTGACTGAGATTCTCCAGCCAATATTGCAAACGAATTTTCTTCATTTGAAGTTATGCTCTTCATCGAAACATCTGATTTTTCTGAAATATTATCATTGTCGAGATTCTTTAAATTTCTCATGAGATCTGCTTTAACTTCTTTCATATAGGCAGATATTATTTCTTCCTTATTAATTGCTCCTTGCTGAAGCTGAATCCGTTTTGTGATATGTTTAAACGGACTTTCTTCATCTGGGTTTGCTTTGAGCTGTCCTTTTTCTTGAGTATATTCCTTGATTTTCTGGGCAATTTCGTCCAGCAAATCTTGTCCTTCTATTCTTTTGGTATTGTGATTCACCTTTGTTAATTTGTCCCAAAATTTGGTGTAATATGTCTTATAAAGACACGGAATTTGAAATTCATTGAATCCCACCTCAGGGACCCATTTATAAATCCAAGGAATTGAGAATTCAATAAAGAAGTATAACAGAGTGATTTTCCCTGGAGCACAGATATGACTGTGTTGAAGTTTATCAATGATAGGAGAGGATTTTAACCATTGATAATATAATTTCGAAAAATTATCTGGCAAAATTTTTGCTGTTGGGCCATATAACGCCCACCACTGAATAAACCAGTTGGGTATGGGAGAAGAATACACATGGGAGCATATTTTTATGAACCAAGTATGCTTTTTCCTGGGGTTTTCATAATAAAAAGTTTTGTAAAAACTTTGGATATAATCCCAGCAGCAAACACTCGGCGCGCTCCAATAAACTATAATCATTTCCTCCCATCACCACCTCCATTTCCTTTATTGCGTTTGTCGCCGTCTCTTCCCTTGTCATCCAGCTCTTTACATGGAGGAATGGTGTTTCCAGCTTTGTAGGAAAATGCAATCTTGACCACATATTAAACAGTATTGGTATTTCAAGATCAAACAATACAAATTAAACAGCAATAATTCTAATTGTTTCCAGGAAGATGTACTTACCAGATTTTATCTTCTCAAGTGCTTCCAGCATGGCTTTCTTCTGTGCTTTTAAAGCCAATACAAAGTGCAGAGTTCACATTTAAGCAATGTTCTCGGACTCAAAATCAAAATGAAGATGGATTTAAGCAAATCAAGCACAAATAAATTACATCTCCAAGTATATGGCTGCCATAAATCGAGACATCCCCTTCCATTAATGGATTATTCACTTCTCAGCTAATTCATAAAACAAATATAGCAAAAAAATGAGAAATTTACTTAAGCACATTTTCCATTCCTATTTATGTTAGGGTGAACCCATCATTCGTTTCAATTTACTTTAGCAATCCTGTTGATGATGATAAATGTGTGATTACTACGGAGAAAAATTGTTGATGTGCTTTACTTTGTCCATAAGTGATTTCAGAAGAGCAAGGAACATGTAGTTCATTTATAGTTCAAATTGTACTAAAAGTGAAATCTCAAATTGGACAATAATTTTGGAATAGAGGGAGTAGACAATATATATTTTACATCAAGATTTGGATTTAAGAGGTGAATTTTTTTATTTTTTTAATTATATATCCATATACCCCAAGATTTCTTAATTCATACTGTCTATCCCACTTTAATACGCTAGCTTTTTATTTTAGGGTATCTTACTGAGTAGGCCGATTTTCATATATAGGATTTATTTTTCTAGTGAAGTTCCAAATGTACCTTTAATTCAACTAACCATTTAAACATTATTGAAAGCATTGGAATAAATGGAATGAGATAATAATTTTTTTTCCCAATGAATTGAGATGAAATATTTTGAATTTTGAATTAATGAGTGGTGTTGGTTTAACAATTTTCAAGAACAAATTAAATTAAAGTCTTAATTCACCAAATTTATTAATGCATTAATATGGGCATTTCAGGAAGTTTAAGGTAAAAGTTGTTAGTTAAGTGAGTTTTATTAATCTGTGTAAAAATTGATATAAGTCTATTGAATTGGGACAGAAGTTAAGAAAACCAAAGTTAAGAAGTAATATTATGGCATGTGGTGCTTGATAATTAAAACTAAATGTGTTTACAAAGTGTACATATCATCTTATCACATCAGCTAATTTATTTACTTTAATTTTCAAAATTTTAAAAACAAACCTTTGGAAATTATTCCATACATTATCCAATAACAACTAAATTATTTAAGTTATCTCTTTTAATCTATCTTACAAATTTAAAATTGGATATATTTTTTTTTCCCTCTTACAAACTTTGTTCCTTCTGTTTTCCGGGAACAAAATTTACCCAAATATTCCTAATAATAAACATGACTAAATTAAAATATTTTAAGGATTTTGTTTCTTCTCTAATATCCGAGTCAAGAAATTATTAAAATTCCTCCATATCTTACCAACTAAACAAACATAATTAGTTTTCAATTAGTCCTCAAATATATGAGTATCGACTGACGAAACATCGGGCGTCCGTTACGCAAGGCACGATGAGCCGATACTAGTACGATTTATATAGTAGTAAATTAATTACTGAAATGAAAAGTTTGACAAGTGTCTCAATAGTACCTTTCTGACATATTTTTTTGAAGTGTTTTATCTTAGTAATAAAATTCCCATATGAGCAGCAACAAGAAAAGAAAAAGTCCTAATTGCATATCTTTTATGACATTTAGATATTGTATCTTAACATAAAGAGTCATAACGTGGGAGGTTTTCTAGTGTTTTACGAACATTTAATTTTTTTTCCTTTGATCATTTGGGTCAATTTTCAGATTTTCTATCATTTATGTTAAGATTTTAATATAATATCCATTATATTTCTCAATTTGCTATAAAAAAATCCATATGGATTACAAAGGATAATATTCAAACTTTTTAAACCTTGTTTTCATTTTCCTTTCTTATTATTTACTCCCTTTTCATTTCAAAGTTATTAATATCTCTACTTAACATTTCGCACACTTAAAAGTGTAGGAAATCGTTACTATAAAGACATTATAAAATCAGGTGTATAACATACAAAGGAAACATATATTTTTTGTTTTGAGACGTAGAGTATAAGAAAAAGAAATTAAAGAAATACAGTAAGAGGAGATGGAGAATTCTCTAATATCTGTTTCATATTGGATCATTCTAATATTCTCCATCTCTGTTTTGCCTTTTATTCAATCTTTAAACTATGGAGAAGCACTTTTTAAAAGTATTCTGTATTTCGAAGCACAACGTTCTGGTCATTTACCATACAATCAAAGAGTTAAATGGAGACATCATTCAGGATAATTCGTTAGATATTAGTATTTATTATTAAATTTTAATATCGAGAATACGGAGTCAGATCTCAATCAAACAATTTTTGTCCCAAGAAAATAATATTTCCTTTTCTATGGTTAAACAGGTGGACTTGGTAGGAGGATACTATGATGCAGGTGACAACATAAAGTTTGGTCTTCCAATGGCATTTACCATTACAATGTTGTCTTGGAGTGTTCTGCAGTATCAAGAACAAGCAACTGCTGGTGGTGAATTTCAAAATGCTCTTGATGCTATCAAATGGGCAACTGATTACTTCATCAAAGCACATCCTGAGCCTAATGTCCTACGGGGTCAGGTAAACTCATTTTGTTTACTCTTTTTTATGTTTCTTTCGTCCAAAAGATCTTTTCTTGTTACTATTTAATGTTTCCATTTTTCTTTCAAAAAAATATCTACCATAATTTATTAAAGTATGTGTTTTATGTTCTAACCATAAAATTACGTATTATAATATCAAAAAAAGTGTTGAAAGTAGAACAAAAAGAAAAGAAATATATATATATATATATATATATATACATGTGTGTGTGTGTAACAAAAGAATTGTCAAATAGGAATATTTATTTGAAACAAAGAAAAATAAATCACAAGAGCAAACTTTTAGATACATAAAGGAAGACTATTAGTATTGTAATTATTTATTTCCAATTTGTTCATAAATATTTTTGTCTATTTTTAGCATGCATGACTTTGTGAACTACTTTATGTCTTTGCATGTCCAGAATAGTTAGAGAAATGTAAATTAGATTTGAGTTTGATATAATTCAAATACTTTTAGGTGGGTGATGGTGAATCTGATCATAAATGCTGGCAACGACCGGAGGATTGAGAACTTCCCGACCAGCTTACAAGATTGATGAGGAACATCCCGGCTCAGAGGTTGCCGGAGAAACTGCTGCAGCAACGGCAGCAGCATCAATTGCCTTTAAGAAAAATAATCCACACTATTCCCACCTTCTCTTGGAGCATGCCCAACAGGTTAGATTTTATGAAATTAATTGATGACTTCCTGCTTTTCTCTTTTTGTTATTTTAATCTAAATGGAGCAAAAATGGTTTCAGAAGAAACCATGAAAGATTACTAGAATTATTTAAACTTGAATGAACGTAAGAGTTTAACCAAAAGAAAATGGGGGAAGATATGAGTGTTGATTGATTATGATGAAGACACATTTTATATGAAACTGAATACGAAAAGTGAATTACAACTTCTTGTTGTTATTGGTGGAGAATTACATTTAATTTATAAATTGCTAGAATTAGAAAATGAGAGTATTAAAAATTAACTGAAACATAAAATAAAGTTTTTTTTTTCATACATAAAAGAGAATATGGAGTATAACAATTTATAAATTATAAAAACTAATTTTTTAATAAAATGACAAGATTTCCTTTTTGACAAGTCAATACTCGAAAAGTTGACCTGGTAGTTTTTATCGGTAACCAGACAGAAAATGGAATGATGCTAATATCTAACTTATATTGTCACTTAAAATGTTTCTGAACTTATTTTGGGAAATATGAATACGCAATCTCAATATGTGGGACCTTGTGGATATATTATTGTATTAGTTAATTATTTAATATTGTCGTTAAATGAATAATAAAGTTTACTTTAATAAGAATAACATGTGACAGATTACAGTCTCAAGATGCCAATGAAACTTATGTAAGACACTTATTCATTGTGTAGTTCATATTCAATTTTCACTAAAATAACATTGTGCCAATGAAAAAGAAAATTTATGACAATTTCATGAAAGAAATGCTCTTCATTACACAATTGAATTAGTTTACGTAAAGTTTTTTTTTTTTAAACATTACACACTCAAGACGTGGTTTGATTTAGTATTGATAATTTTATCCATATTTATTTTGTTTTTAATAAATTCTATGTACGTGTTAATTTATCTATTGTGAGAATGGGGAAAAAATTTGTACGTTGATATAAAGAAAATTAAAGTTGTCTCAATGCTAATTTGTTTAGAAGGGGAAGTGCATATTAAGGTTAACTACTATCAAATATTACAAATGCAATTTAGTTGCATTGTGTTGTAAGTTTTGACAACATAGAAAGTGTTACATTGCACTCTATAGAGTCAACAATCTTCCAGTCTTGCAATATCCTATGAAATTCAATCTATATTACAAAGTAGAATTAAAGTAGACAGATAAATAAATTAAGTGTAAATTGCATTTGATTTTTGTTTTTGTTACCTTAAAGACGTCAATAGTTACATTGAAAGTGTTCATATGTTGTGAAATGCATAGCATAAAAGAAAAACAATTTGAACAAGAAAAAAGTTATGATACTATGAATAAGATTAATGGAAATAAAAAAAAAAAAGGAATCTGGTTAATAACATATTTCATCATTGCATTTTCTCAACCCAAAATAGAGAGTGTACACATTTTTTTTCTTTTTTTTTTTGTTGCTAATATTAAGATGTATTTCTTGATGTTTTGAAAAAACACTTTTTCTTTCTTGCTTTTTCAATGAAGCTGTTTGAGTTTGCTGACAAATTTAGAGGCAAATATGATGAAAGCATTGAGGCTGTAAAGGAATATTATGCATCCACAAGCGGATATAAGGATGAATTGTTGTGGGCAGCTTTGTGGCTCTACAAGGCCACTCGTAGAGTTGATTATTTGAATTATGTCTTGGAAAATGGTGACTCTTTTAATGGAACTACTTGGGCTATCAGAGAGTTTACTTGGGATCTAAAGTTTGCCGGTGTTCAAGTCATAGCTGCAATGGTACTATTTCACCCTAAAACCTTTTGTTCTATCAAAGATGATTGATCATGTTGTTTAAGAGGGCTTAGTGAAGACGTTTATTCATTTTAATCCCATAAGTGCATACTATAAAAAGAAAAAAAAATCAAATAAAGATGTGAGAATTTTGATGAAGAATCCATAAAACACTATTGATACTTCGAATGAACGGCACCTTCTTTCATCTAACAATATTATTTCCATGGGAAAAAATTTTTAATTGTTACAACCTTCTTTTTAACAAATTACGTTAATTTTTTAAAGCCAGTTATGCGTGATTTCTCTAATTAGCTTACTTTTTGTCATCATTATATTTGTTCATTGTTTCTTGTTGTGGTTGTTGTAGTTGCCTAAGGAGAACAATGAGGAACACAACAAAGTTCTTCAAGAATTCCGTTCAAATGCAGAGCACTATATTTGTGCACAATTAAACAGAAACAACAATAATTCAAATGTTCCTCGTACACCAGGTGGGTTATTGTACATTAGAGAGTGGAACACATTGCAATATGTCACAACTGCAATATTACTACTAATGGTGTACTCCAATCATCTCAAAGAAACAAATCGAAACATGCAGTGCGGGCAGGTTTTAGTGACGGGGGATGAAATTTTTGTTTTTGCAAAAACTCAAGTAGACTATATTTTGGGGTTGAATCCCATTAGTATGAGTTACATGGTTGGATATGGTTCAAAATACCCACAAAGAGTACACCATAGAGGTGCATCCATCGAAGGTTATGACAAAAACATTGGATATACTGGATATATGGAAGGATATAAGAGATGGTTTAAGTCACAAGATCCAAACCCTAATGTCCTTGTTGGAGCTATCATTGGTGGACCAGATAAAAATGACCAATTTAGTGACCAAAGGTCCAATTTCATTCAATCTGAAGCTTGCACTTAGAACACTGCTCCTCTTGTAGGCATTTTTGCTAAATTACATGTTTTAGAAAATGAGAATTTTGTTGATAATATGCCACTTTTATGTTCATCCTAGTTACTGCTTGATTGTCCTTGTAACAGTTGGACTAAGTTAATAAAGTATGTGAGGTAAGACATTAATAATAAACCATGTTACTATTTTGATCATAGTTGCTTTTTGTCCTTTTTAGTAGTAAAAATCCAGAAGGTTGTGACTTGGTTTTGTTTAAAGTCATAAATTCAAAACGTTACAAATGCCTCCCCAAAGGTTCGAAGCATCACAGAACCCTAATAAACCTTAGGTTTCCATCAATAAGGTAATGGACATGTGACTGTTGTGTATTACTGCTTGGGGACATTTGTTATCCAGACAAATATTAATTTTGAGGAGCTTGAAACATTGACGGGCCAAATTTTGAAAAGAATTTGAAATCAAAAAGGGTAAAAATCATTCCCCCTTTCTTTATTCAGTTCAGTACATGTATCCTAATTAATTTCTTACACAACCCTTTTGATCCCTTCAACTATTTCCAGTTGCCAACACTGGTTTCTCCCTTCTGACCCAAATCAAATTCCATTTCCTTACAATCCAGTCGAAACCATCCACAATTTTTTACAATCCAATCAAAGCCCTCCCCAAAATCCAATATTCCCAAATTCTAAAATATGTTTTTTTGAAGTGAAAAATATGCGTTCTTTAGCAAAATTTTGAAATCCGAACCCCTCAATTTCACTACAGGATTTGGGAATGCATACAGTCCTCAGGCAAGGTAGCGTTAACTATCCTTTTGGAGCTTCCCTAATTTCAAAATCAAATCGAAACCCTACACATACACAAGTTTCTCATATTCGTGAAACACTTGTTCCCCAATCCAAATTTTCACAATTTCTTACATTAACCAATCGATTCGACCCCTCCCCAATTCCTTAAAATAGTCGAGTTGACCGAAACGGTTCTCAATCAATTTTTGAACCCTGTTCCATACCGGTTGTGAATTGATTATTTTCACTTATATAGTGGCCAGAAGCAGTGTGACAGTTTTCAGCAAAAATTTGGACACATATTGTGGGAAATGTGGGAATATGGCTTATAGAATGAAGTCATATTCAACCGACAATTTGGGGCATTATTACTTTCGATGCCCTTCGTACAGATGGTTAGTCTAGGTTGATGAAGTCACGATGGACTCTGGTGCCTAATGAATGCAAAGAAGATGGTTTATTAGAGGGCACGAAGGGTTAGCTGCTAGTATTGATGGATTTAAAGAAAATCAACTAGTCACAGATGAAACTCACTGGAAGAGTCTTTGCTGCAATTTTAAGATAAAATTGAACACTTTTGTTTTTGGTGGTTGC
Source organism: Oldenlandia corymbosa var. corymbosa (assembly GCA_949775105.1). Taxonomy (NCBI): domain Eukaryota; kingdom Viridiplantae; phylum Streptophyta; class Magnoliopsida; order Gentianales; family Rubiaceae; genus Oldenlandia; species Oldenlandia corymbosa. The sequence continues at coordinate 9,799,589 of OX459123.1, forward strand.
AATGTTGATGAGGAATGCTATTGTATTTTTGATGATGATGGTTGTTTTGTTGAAAATTTAATGGTTCCATAGAAGTATCATTAGTGTTTGTTTGGTTTGGTATATTCTATAGGGATAGTCTCATATTTATCTTTGTGTTGTGATGGGGAAGATTGTAATGAATTTCCTTTGAAAGCCATTTCTATTTCATGTTTGTGTGCGGTTAATGACATTTATGTGGTGTTAATGGCTTTCAAAGCCTATCGTCTGAAATTGGCTAGCATCTCTGTAGTGAGTCGTAGTGATTTGTTGCAAATTCATAGTTAATGGAATATTGTTGTAAGTAGCTATTAATCTATTTGTATATGTACAATTAGAGTTGGATTGTATGTAATTAGTGGTTTGATATAAATCCTATTTGATAAAACTTAATTGAGATCTTAAGTCTGAAGTCTGAGCACTGAGCCAATTAAGTTTGTTTTGTTTGATAAAAATCAAAATATGAAGGATGAAAAAAATATGAAATTTGAAGCCAGAACATTGAAATGTGAAATCATTAAGATTAAAGATCTTAACTTATAATTTTATCTAAAAAATAATATATATAAAACCATGATAATAAAAATAAGAATGTTAATAAGATTTTATGTAAAAATTATTTATTTGACTATGTAAGTATTTTAAAAATAATAGCATATACTTATGGTAGATATATAGTTATTATGAACTTTATTCATTTTTTTTCTTTTTTTTTTGGTAGAACCAGGGCAGTACCGAGCAGGGATGGTACTCGACATTAATTGAAGAAAAAGATTTGGTAGTGCTTAAGACTAATCAAGATGTACGTCATGTAAAAGATACTATTACATATACATCTTATTCCCTGATATGCTGAATGATCTTACCACTTTTCTGTTAAGTTACTCATTAAGGACACTGGTTGGCAATCACGTAATAACTACTCCTCGTAACTGCACCAATTTACTAATTATAAGTACCTTACCAAAGACGCGAACAATCACTAACTAGAAACCCCTAGTTATCGCGCTACGTTAAAATCATTCGGCAGATTTACAATTCGGCGGATTAACTAGACGCTGATGAACCATCCCTATTTAATACAAATGATTTACATTCGGCGGATTCCAATTTATCAATGAAGTTCGTCTTCGAAGAATGCTCAAATGCCGTACTCCTAAGATATGGCGGAAAAACCCCTTTTTCTGACTCATTGCGAGCCTTAAGGTGAAGAAGATATAGGATCACATTCCTAACGACAACTTGCAGCATAAAATGAGAGTTATCATGCAAAATTTTATTTCAGAATTTCCAAATCTCCCAAATGTTAATGGATAGAAGAATTTTAATCACTATTTTCTTTGCGGTTAATAAACTCTCCTTATTTCACAATTTTTGGAAATAAATCCCAGAAAGTTGCAACACTTGAAAATCAATTCCGAAAAGCATAGCAAAATGTACCCAAACAGGCCTAGCATGCTCACATTCAAAAAAGAAAAAAAAAGGAATATGGTATCTGAATGCATGCGACAATGCAACAAATTGAAGGCCAAACATGAGTTCCAAACAAACTCAAAACTTTTAGAAAAGGGAGAAGCTTAATAGCTTGTTCCGCAGCTTCCCCCTGATAACCGACATCCGTAGCGGTATAAGTTTGTGCTAATTATCTGCATCAATGCATCTTCATTGCCCCTCCTACGAAGAGCTTCGTAAGTTGTTTTCACTAAGAATTCTCCAGTTGGTCTGTACTGCCAAATCAGAAGGTCACGTTCTTGCGAGAAAGATTGATCAGCCCCGGCCAAGTACTCCATTATTCCAACATTTAGGGATTGCTGCAATTCAGACAAATAAAAATCTTTAGCTTGATAGAATTCTCTTATGCTCAAATGCGAGAATGGAGGCTTCTCCTTTTGTAAGTCCCAAATGACTCCATAAGGCTTCCAATTATCAAACCGAAAAACCAATCTCCAACTCGGAGCAACACCTGGGAATGAGATGCAGCTCTATAGTCAATGTGATTCTTGCCCAAGAAGTTTTCATCTTCGAGGAGTTTGTGAGGGCTGCCAAGAACATACTCCAGAGCTGTTTGATGCTTCCATTTCCACCATAACTTGACAGGAAAAGCCATAATAATCTCTTCAAAGTTTTGCAAACCTAGACCCTTTTCCATGTATGGAAAAGTAATGCGGCGCCAAGATCTCCAGTGCTTAGTTTGTTCATCTTGAGAGCCCCTCCACAAAAAGTTTTGACATCATTTTTCCATTGCATTCAACACAGATTTAGGTGAAGCTACGGCTGCAAAGAGATGTATAGGGATGGCTGAAAGCACATGCGTTATAAGTAAAAGTCTCCATCCTTGACTAAACAATTTGTTTTTCCAACTTAATAGTTTAGCATCCAAGGGAATGAGCAGAAATTGAAAGTTTGATGCTTTTTTCCAACCATGATAAAGCCTACATCCAAGGTAAACAAATGGGAAAACACCCTTTTGCATGCCAAGAGCTTGATATCTTCTACTCGACTTGCATAACACTCCTTCGCTACTAAGAAAAAACTATTTGCCAATTTATCTTTTGGCCGAAAGCCTTCTCCTAGTCTTCGAGAAAAACATTTAACTTATGTAAGGACTGCTGCAACTCCCTTGTAAATATTATCAAGTCCTCGTCAAAATATAGATATGAGATGACCAACAATCCTTTGGGCGTACCATAATTAGCAATCTTACCATTTTCAACTAATGCTTTCAATCTTCTTGTTGTTGCTTCGGACACCCCCAAAGTTTGTATGCAAGATGAACTTACAGGAGTGCCAATAACCCGATCCACCATATTTGAGAATAAGTAAGGATCCTTGGATCTAGTGGCCAATATAAACAAGTATAGCGACAAAGGGTCTCCTTGCTTAATTCCCCTTGAAACTTTAACAAATCCAGTTGGACTTCCATTAATTATTACAGAGAACTAGCTAGTTTGTAAATTATTTAAAATTAACAAAATAAAGTGCGAAGTAAAGCCAAATTTCTCTAATACTTCTTCCAAGAACTTCCATGATAGAAGATCAAAGGCCTTCATTATATTAACTTTGAGCACTACATTGTTGCCAACAACTTTGTCATTGATAAATTGACACATATCCTACGATAACAACACATTATGATGTCTAGCACTGCCAAAAAGACGCACTGTTCTTCCGAGGTAAGCTTTGGCAAAACCACTTTCAGCCTTTCTCTGAGGATCAAGTAAAAATTTATTCAAAAATTACATAAACTGACAGGCTGGAAATCAGAAAATAGACATACTCAATTCTTCTTGGGAATTAGGGTAATTAAAGCGCTTGCAACAGACCTCACAAGTGATATCCCTAACATGAACTCCCTACAAGCCTTAAAGAGATCATCAACAATAATTCTAGCATTTTTGGTAAAAGGACCCTTCAAAACTGTCTACACTGAGAGCACTATCATCCAAGCTCAAATTAAAGATCTCTTTCTTAATTTCTTCCAAGGAAATGGACCTCAATAACATCTCTTGGTCGCAAGGCTCTAGCAATGTAGGTACATGCTGTAGATAAATGTTTAGCACATCTTCTCTTGCTTCATCATTTTGTTCCTCTGAAAGCAAGGTTTCAAAGAAACAAATTTCCTCCTTCTCAATATCACCAATATTTGTGATCCATTCTCCATTTTCGGGCTGAATTCTGTGTATGCTCAGCCACACCCTTCTCTCTTTCAAAGATGTGTGAAAAAATGATGAATGAGTATCTCCCTCCTTGAGCCATTTGAGTTTTATTTTTTGCTCCAAGTAGCCCTCATGTTCCTTCAATTTCAACAACAAACTGAAATTAAAATACAAACTGTAATTAAAGTAAATAGCTTCAATCAATTTGTCTTTGCAATAATCCTATCACATTTCATTAATGCCTACTGGTATGAGGATCAAACAAAGCCAACCCATTAGCCTTTATTGCTAGGAAAATTCATACATTTTTCTCCAAAGATTTCACATTTGCATATTATTTCATTAAACATTCAAATCTTACCCATAGTTCTTACTTTTATCGTGCATCATCATAACAATTTGATCCCCATTGGCCTTTAGCAAAAGTAATGCAAAAAATACATTAGTAGGCTAGCTAAATATTGAGGTTAGAGTTCTCACTAAAACTTCTATCCTTCAACTCAAAACCCCAAGAATAGATTCTAGCCAGTGCAAAAGCCCCATCAATGAGCACCAGTGAATTGTTAATCACTTAATATAGTGCATGGCTCTAATCCAACATGTCCATTTCATCTTAACTGGAAGTAAGGCAGGAGATCCGCCCTTTCCTTCCTCTCTTCTTTCTTAATCAATGGTTCTTAGCTCATCACACATCTCTACATTCCATTATATTTCCTACACAATGTGACCCTGGATGGTCCATTATGTCATACCTAACCACAATGATCATTACATTGATTTTGATTATATAGGGGGTGGATAGTTTCATATTGAAGTTAGAATCAAAGATAATGGATAAATTGAAGCCAAAGTATGGTTCACCTCAAGCAAAATTCAAGTTGTCAATGAAGCCACAATGGCAAGTTGACTTGGTGGCCGTGAGAAAGATGTCAACAACGAGGTCGGTGGTGGCATGCTGAGCTGTTGGCCAAGAAATGGAAATCGACAAAAAGGTCGAAAGTGCACCGTCCAGTTTTCTGTCGGTCGACAACATTGTCGACGGAGCTGGGCAGAATTTGCCGGTTTTTCTAGTTTGACCGGGAAAAGGATTTTTCTGTAACTTAGTAAATTATTATTATAGACGACCCAATAGCCTTATAGTATATTATATTTGATTCTAAATAATTGTGGCATATGCAATTATTTAATTATTTACTTTTTAGTATGTTTAGGAAACTCCTAGTTTAACAAATCCGAATAAGAGCTGTAATTAGGTTTCTCTTCCTCTTCTCGGACCTAGGCGAACTCGTGGCCTATAAATAGAGGTCTGGGTCATGACTTATACATAATGAATTATGATAAAAAATAATTTTATTTATAAATTTGTGTGATCTCTCATTGTTTTTCTTATTCTTGCGAGAATAACTTGTTTTTCAACAAACTAGGGTTTGTTTAAGCATAGCTAACCTTGGCCAATTTTTTCATTGTGTTCTTGGTATGTGGATACTTTATTTGGAATTTTAGTTGAGCACACCAATCCTATCAACGCTATTCTATAACGTTTGGGGAGCTTTTGGTCATTTTGACTACGGTTTCAAATCTTAAACACTTCATCCACTTTCCTAATCTTTCCATCAACTTTAGGTTCGCATTTTTGTTAGTCAAACCTCTTTTATTTTGTGTCTTGAGTGCTTGCACTGGATTTTCCATCATGGCTACAAAGATTCAAACATCCAGACAACTTTTCAAGTCAATTTGCCTCGTTATAATTAGGTTTTAGGTCAATTTGTTAAGTATTTTATGTTTATAGTATAATTTGGTGACTTTTGGTGATCCAAAGACTTAATTGTAAAATCTGGAAAAAGGTGGGCAAAATAGAGAAAAATGGCACAAATCTAGGCAGAATCAAAGGCCCAATTGGATTGGTGGTGCAAATAGGTGGTTGAGGAGAATCTGGCGGGAACTGGAGTCGAAGGAGAAGAAATTCAACCCAACCTTCAAGGCAAAGGAAGAAGGGGCATGGAGGTGAGGTGATGTAGGTGACAAAAGAAGGGGATACCATGCCTCAAGCTGATTAGATCAACTAAAACATCCCTAAAAGGTGATTAGAGGTAAGGGGAGAAGGTGAATAAGTATGGTCTCCTCACTTTGACATTGATCCGTTGGGTAAAGAGGAGACCAACCTCACTAAGCAAACTTACTTCCCCCAACTTCTATAAAAACCAGAAGAAGCAGCAGCAGAAGGCATCTGAGAGTGAAGGAATAAATCTAGAGTTTGCTTTTGTAGTTTCGGGTAGGAGAAACGCAGAGTATCAGTTTGGAAGCAGACTCAGGGGTGTCTCTTGGGGAAATTAGAAGCTGACCTAGCAAAGCCAGCAGAACTTAACCACACTCCCTGACTTTGTCTTCCCCTATTTTCTTTCCTTCCGAGTGTAATCATGTTGGAGCTTTTGTACTTAGTTTCTTTTATGTTTAAGCTTTCCAGTATGTGTAGCTAAACTCTTTTCTAGGGTCTAATCCCTCTATATAATTATATTTTTATTTATCTCTCAGATGATATTTGTGTGCCTAATCTTAGAGTTCTCATTTAGATTTTAGTTGAATTGTCCACTTAGCTAATTATGCTTGCATGTTAGGGGAATTGCGAGAGGGCAAACTTAACTTACAACGTCTAAGATTAGCCGGTAAGAAGGGGGTAATAGCCCAAGGTTTCAAACAACAGCGAGAGTTAGTTGTTTGGTATGAGGCAATCAAAAGGGCTTAAGAACTTAATGACTTAGTAGTATTTTGGAGTCAACAACGAGAGTTAGTTGGGTTTTTGCTACATGGACTCTGTGTAGAACAATCAAGAGTAACCTTACAGTGTAATTATGCCTGATTGAACAAAGTTTCATACCACAAAGAGAGCATATACACATAGAGTAGAGAGGAGGACGAACCTAGATTTCATCAACTCAGTCAAGTTATGAATCACTTGCCCAAGTCACAATCTATTCATACTTTGCATTCCTTGACTGGAATCCAATTTTCTCTAATATTTCCCGTCTCTGCGGAATCGACCCTTCTTATCACTAGCTACAAGTTTTAAGTCAGTTTATTTTGGTGGATTTTGACACTTCTCAATTTTCACAACAATCACGGTTCGGATACAGACTCATATCACTACAGTAACAAACTAGCATCCTACTTCATCAGCCAAAAATCCCATGCAACCACGTATTAAACTTCCAAATACCTCATGTGTTATAGCTACATGGATATAAGTACTTGTCTCCGCCGAACCAAATGCCCCCCCTTGATACAACAAGATCACTCTCACTCTTGCAAAGTTGTCCATAGAAACTAATTGCGAGACCTAAATTCAAAATTAAAAATAGGGATGGTGATGAGGCTTTTCTTTCGATAAGCAAACTACGGTTTAACGGTGTTAGGATGAGCTAACGGGATAAATGGGTGGCGGAGGTTAGACAAGAAATAGTTGTGATCACTTTGGTAGGAACCTGTGACAATGCGGAAGAAACTACCAAAGACTATGACGCCGTCCTTTTTTACTTGCATGGTTCATCTACTGTGCTCAATTTTCTGAATGACTCGACGGTGATTCAATTTCTTGGTGATTTGTTGACTCCACAAATTCAACTGGAGGCATCCAAACACACTTGATGGATGATTAATAACGACATCAAAGTATCCACAATTCAATAAAAATGCAAGACTTCAATTTCTCATGTTTATGGTTAGGAAAACATGTGAAACATTACAAGTAAATTGATAAAGAATTTTACACAAATTTTAAAACTTATTTTCACATGTAAACTGTGCATAACAAAATCTCACACTCATTACAAAAGGTTAGTTCTTACCTCGTCTTCACATTCTGGGCTTCCTCATCATTTACATCCTCAAACTCGACAAAGAGCTGATCTGACAGTCAATGCACTCTTTAATAGTCATCTACAGTTTCATTCTATGCAACTCATGAGCACAGGCAACTCCATATTTTTTGAGGCATAAAACAAACACTAAAATTGGGGCATGTTGAATATTAAAAAGTAAATAAAATAAAACCTACCCTCCTATATTTTGAACTCAAACTTATTGTAAGCTCTAAAGAACTTCTAATTCTTTTTTTCTTTTTTGTCGCCGGATTCATATTTACTTATTGTCATTGTTGGCTGATTATTTTTCTAATGGTAAAAAGCCGTTTATTCAATTTTTAAATAAACTAAAAATATAGGAAATCGAAAAAATAAATTTATTTAATTTGGTTGTGAAAAATTGGGAGTGATTGAGATTTTTGACTATCGATTAATATTTTTTCCTAATTTTCAGAACTAGGGGAATTGATTTGTGGGAGAAAATTAATAACATTGACTCATAGTTGAATTTGGGATTGAAATTTGTAGTTTTTTTTTTGGAAGAAAATGTGTAGTGTTCTTTTCATGAAAGGCAAAATTGACGTAGTGCCCATCATTGTATCCGGTGATAGAGAAAATATGAAGTTCAAATTTTGTACTAGAACAATATATCGAAACAAATTAATTGAAATACTTCGTAATTTAGAGCGTTTAAGTTCCACATCGCTTTGGAGTGAAGTAAGCCAACTAATTAAATTGCAAGCCAGCTAAAGTTAAAAGCATTTTTGTTATGATAGAAATAAACCAGAGCAAGGGGATGGAAGGGTTGGATGGAGTGGTTAGAAGATAAGAATATGGGATGGTTATTACAAATAAGTCGAAGATTCGATTCTCGTTGGGACCATCCAATTTTAGAAAAAAAAAAAAAAGAGAGAAAGAAATAAGATAGAGCCAGTGCTGTAGTATCTTCAATCTTTTCCAACTAGCAAGAACTCTTGAGCATCTTTAACAAATCAAAATTCTATGAACTTGGTTATTAGAAGTGACATTCCAAGAGGTTATAGTTAATATTTTAGAGAACTACTTAAGAGTATCCCATCTACTCATTTTGTACCCACAACACTGTACCTACCCTTATATAATTAAAGTTTGCTGGTGAGGTCTTATAATTAAAATATTTTTGCCAAGACTTAATATTAACATACCAAATGAACCCCTAAGACGTACTATCTTTAGGGTTTCATTCAACACAAATTAAAAATGTAAAACAATATGTCATGTGCGCCAAGAGTCAGTCGGTGGGTTTTCAAAATAATCAAGGAAACGACGTTGTTTAGGTTGATTGAGTCTTTAGTCAGAAGTAATGCTAATCATGCATGCTTAGGGTTTATTAGTCTATATGTAAATATGTTTGTATAAATAGTTGATGAGTTTAATTCCAGAACTATCGAATATCAGAATTGTAAACCTTTGAGTTGAATCAGAATTCATTTCTCAATTTTCTCTCTCTTTCCGGTTACCGGAGTTCCTCTTCGTTGACGAAAAACCTCCATTTCAGGTCAGAAACATTTCTGTACTTAACATTGGTATCCAAAGCTTCAAATCCTTGAATCTGTGAGGTCGATTAGCGCAAAATCGGGTGGTAAATCAAGTAATTGAAAGTTAGAGATCAGTTCAGAAGTTTCAAGGCTGACATCTTGGTTGAGATTGCGAAGCTGGTGGCTAGAAGGAGGAAGTAGAGGCGAAGCTGATGAAATCGCAGGAAGAATTGCCGACGAAAGTAGCTGAACTCTGTACCAGAAGATTGGTAGCAATTGAAGCTAAATTTGCCGGAGTTGAGCTGGATCAGAATGCTGGAAAAGGTTCTTCGAGCTGTGATGGTAAAATTCTTACTACTCTCTTAGTTGCTTCGATTTCTGATACAAAATTTGATAAAAATGATGAGATTATCAAATCAATTGGTAAGAATTACAAGCAGAAAACTCGAATTGAAGTATGTGAAGATGATTGTGATTCTATGGAACCTAAATTTGGTAGAAGAAACTGGAAGCCAAAACCTAAAATTGAGTTAGCTGTGTTTGATGGAGATAATGTAAGGAATTGGCTGAGGAAGTGTCAAAAGTACTTTAAGATGTTCCATATGAATGATGAGGAAAAATTGGAGTTAGTGGAGTTTTATTTGGACGGAAAAGCAAATATATGGTTCCAAAGTTTTAAGAAATGTGATCCTTAAGCTTCCTGGAACAAATTTGAGCAAGAACTGCTGAAGAGATTCAAAGATTTGGAAAGCCTAGATCCTGTAGAGGAGTTCAATAAGTTGACTCAAATAGGAAGAATCAATGAGTATTGTGACAAGTTTGAGGAACTCATATCTCAGTTGTTGTGTATTAATCCCTACTTGAGTAAGGCTTACTTTGTGTCAAGTTCTGTGACTGGAACGAAGGATGAATTCAAGCCTTTTGTAAGATTTTTGGAGCCTCAAATTGTGTTAAGAGCTTTTCCGACAGCTCAATCACAGGAGCAAACTTTGGCAATGGTACCAAAAGCTAGAATTACAGTAGCAGCTAACAATAGATGTTTTAATGATGGGAAGTAGCCTCTCAGGGAGCTCGAAAAGGAGAAAAATGCAGTTTATAAAAGACAATTCAGAAAATTTAATAACCTCTGTTGGAAATGTAATGGACCGTGGGGACCTGGCCATGTGTGTAAGATGGAGCATCTGAATTTAATCATTGTTGATGATGATGTAGATCTGGACCAAGTACAATGGCTTAGTGATGAGTTGGAAGATAAATCAACCAATCAGGTGTATGCTATCACCTGTTGGAATGAATGTTCTGGAATAGAGGATTTGGAGGAAGAGCCAAGAAGACTTATAATGGCGGTTGGCTATGTCAACAATGAAATGCTGAAAATATTGATTGATACAGGTGTTGTAAGGAGCTTCCTAGATGAGGACATGTCACAAAAGTTGGGACTGATAAAGAAGGTGGTAAAACCTTACATGGTGAAGGTTGATGATGGCCACAGGATCAAGGACAATGTAATCTGTCCAGGTGCTAAATGGCCTATATAGAAGCATCACTTTCAATTTGATTTCATATTAATGAAGCTTGGGAATTGGGACATGATCTTGGGTACTGATTGGATGTCTCATTTTAGTCCAAGTCTATTTGATTATGATCAGTGCTGTATAGAGTTACCTTGGCAAGGGAGGAAATTCATGTTGAAAGGGCACTCACTAGGTACTGAGGAGGAGATTGAAGGAATTATTAGACAGGCTATTCCCAAAAGACCAAGGATTGAAGCTCAGTTCAATTTTTCTGAGAAAAGATTGAGGTGGTGTGAGCAGGATAAGGAACTTCTGTTAATTAAATGGAAGTATTAGCTGATAAGGAGGATCAATCAGTTCTTGATCAGATTAAAGGTGTGTTGGAGAAGTTTTCCAAAGTGTTTGAAGAGTCAACCTCTTTACCTTTTGAGAGAACAATTGATCACCATATTCAGCTTAAATCAGGAGCTGAACCTTTTAAGTTGAAACCTTACAGATATTCTCATGCACACGAGACTGAAATTGAGTCTCAAGTGGAGGTATTACTGAAAAAGGGGACAACAAGGGAGAGTGATAGTCCTTATGCTTCACCAGTTCTATTGACTAAGAAAAAGGATGGAACATGGTGTATGTGCACAGACTATAGGCATTTGAATGCCTAAACTGTTAAGAACAGATAACCTATTCCTGTAATTAAATAGCTATTGGATGAGTTAAGGGGTTCCAAGTTCTTTTCTAAGATTGATATGAGAGCTGGATATTATCAGATTAGATTGTTTAAGGATGACATTCCAAAAACAACATTCCAAACTCATCATGGCCACTTTGTGTTTTTGGTGATGCCTTTTCGTTTGACAATGCTCCAGCCACTTTCCAAAACCTTATGAACCAGGTATTCAAACCATATATTAGAAGATTTGTGTTAGTCTTCTTTGATGACATTCTGATTTATAGTTTAACTCTGGAAGAGCACATTAATCATCTCTCTATGGTATTGAAAGTTATGGTGGATCACCAGTTGTTTGCTAAGAAATCCAAATGCTCCTTTGGTAAGAGTTCTGTTGAGTATTTTAGTTATGTAATCTCAGATCATGGAGTTCATATGGATCCTGAGAAGGTGGATAGCATTGTATCATGGTCTATTCTAAAAAATGTGAAGGAGCTGAGAGGTTTCTTGGGTTTGGTTGGTTGTTATAGAAGGTTTGTGAAAGGATTTGGTGTAATTAGCAAGCAATTGACTAAGCTGTAACAAAAAGTTGCATTTTGTTGGAATTATGAATCTACTCAAGCTTCCATAAATTAAAGCAAGCTTTAACAACTGCACCTGTACTGAGGATGCCTGATTTTAACAAACCTTTTGTGGTGGAGACAGATGCTAGTGCTGAAGGGAAGAGAGCTGTGTTAATGCAGCAAAGCCAACCTATTTCATATATCAGTAAGTCTTTTTGTACTAAGAACAAAGCACTGTCAGCCTATGAGAAGGACTTACTAGCATTGGTAATGGCAGTGGGAAAGTGGAAGCACTACCTTCAGGGTCACCACTTTATTATCAAGACTGACCATTACTCTTTGAAATATTTGCTGGAATAGGAGCTGCACACACCTCTACAACATAAATGGCTGGTTAAACTATTGGGTTGGATTATGAGATTCAATATAAAAAAAGGAAAGAAAATGTTGATGTTGATGCTTTGTCTAGAAGATCTAATATGGAAGTGAATCATGTGAATTCCATTTCAGTGGTTCAACCTGTATGGATGCAGCAGTGTGCAAGCAGTTATGTTAATGACCTTGAAGCACAACGTGGATTTGGGAAGCCACTGTTGATTCAAGTAATCATCCTCGGTTGCAATATATTGCTGGAATTCTGAAAGAGAATGGTAAGATTCATGTGAGCAATCAAGGTGACATTAAGAAGTTGTTGTTTGAAGGTTTTCATTCTTCTTCTTTTGGTGGACATTCAGGTCAAAAAACTACTTATCAGAGGTTAAGGAGTTTGTTTACTTGGAAAATTCAAAAGAAGGAAGTGGAGGACTTTGTCAGAATTTGCTCAGCGTGTCAAGCTAATAAAGTGGAGCATTTGCACTACCCTGGGTTGCTACAGCCTCTTCCTGTTTCCCAGCAAGCGTAGAAGGGTATATCAATGGATTTTATAGACAAATTGCCACCCACAGTGGAAGGATTTGACTGCATATTAGTGGTGGTGGACAGACTCACCAAATATGGTCACTTTATTTCTTTAAAACAACATCTTTTTACTGCCAAGGATGTGGCTGAAGTGTTCTTTAAAGACATTTATAAGCTCCATGGTTTACCTGACAGTATTGTAATTGATCGTGACAAGATCTTTACAAGCCATTTCTGGAAGACTTTATTTCAAGCACTTGGAGTTTTCTTGAACTTGATTACCGCCTATCATACACAAACTGATGGACAAAGAGAAAGATTGAATCAATATCTGGAAAGCTACTTAAGATGCTTTTGTAGGACTTCACCTAATACTTGGTCCAAATGATTGGATCTAGTTGAGTGGTGGTACAATACCACTTTTCATTCTAGTGCAAAGATGACTCCATTTCAAGCATTGTATGGTTATCAACCAGTGGGAATTCCGTTGGGTGCATATACTGACATGGTGATTCCTGCAATAGCTGACTTTTTGCATCAGAAATAGGTGGTGTTGCAAAACCTCAAGGAAAACCTCTCTAAAGCACAATAAAGGATGAAGCAAAATGTTGATTTGTTGAGAACAGACAGGGAATTTCAGGTTGGTGACTTTGTGTATCTAAAATTACAGCCCTACAAATAGCAGACATTGGTGTCCAGAAGTATATTGAAGTTTATGAACAGATATTTTGGCCTTTACCAGTGCCATTGACAAGAGAGGAAATAAACCAAGAGGTTTTTGATTTGGATCCTTCGAGTGCTCCAGGGATTGATGGAACATCATTAGTGAAGATTTGGAAGTGGCTTGCAAGGAATTTATGATGGGCGTCTCACTTCCTAGGGCAATTACTAGCACCGTTATTACTTTGATCCCGAAGAAAAATACGGCCACATCTTTTGCAGACTACAGGCCAATCAGCTTATGCAACTTCATAAATAAAATCATGACAAAACTTCTAACTGAGAGATTGAAAATGGTGCTTCCAAAGCTTATATCCGAGGAACAATCGGCTTTTCTAAGTGGAAGAGATATTGTTGATAATGTTCTCCTAATGCAAGATCTTCTATAATTTTTGGATCATCCGGCAAGAGGTGGAAATTTAATTCTAAAAGTGGATATGATGAAAGCATTTGATAGAGTTTCATGGGACTTTCTGAGAAGGATTATGCTGAAATTTGGCTTTCATCAACACTTTGTGGCTTTAGTGATGTCTAATCTCACAAGGAGTTGGTTTTCAATACTTTTAAATGGAAGTACAGCAGGATATTTTCAAGCTTCAAGGGGGATCAAGCAAGGTGATCCTTTATCGCCTTTTTTGTTTATAATCTTGTCAGAAACTTTTACAAGAAATATGAAGAGACTTGCCGACAATGGGAAAATAGCATTGTATGGTGTTCCAGCTAGGTCAAAAATTGTATCGCATTTATGCTTTGCGGATGACCTCATTATCTTCACGAAAGGCCTTAGAAGTTCTATGATGCAACTAAATGATTTTTTCCAAGACTACGAGGCAGCTACTGGGCAAAAGATGAATAAGTAGAAAAGCATGTTTTTGGTATCAGAAAAGTGTAGTGCTAATCATGTTGCAATGGTGGCGCAAATCCTACAAATGCCGCAAGGGGCTCTCCCTTTCAAGTACTTAGGGTGTAATCTTTTTAAAGGGAGGAAGAAAGTAGAATACTTTCAGCACCTTTTGGATGATTTTGATGCTAAGTTGGGAAATTGGAAAAACAAGATGTTGTCGGTGGGAGGGAGGATAGCGTTAATAAGACATGTCTTATCTGCTATCCCAATCCATACTATAGCAGCAATTGCGCCCCCAAAATCAGTCTTGGAAGCTCTCGAAAGGAAGTGTCAATTTTTTTCTTCGGGGGTGAAAATGATTTAGGATATAAACGGCATTGGAGAGCTTGGAGTCGTCTTACATTTCCGGTCGTGGAGAATGGTTAGGGTTTCGGAAGCTGGAGGACACTTTAAATTCTTTTTCCCTCAAGCTCTGATGGAAGATTCAACATGATCAAGGTGTTTGGGCTAGATTTGTTACATCATTATCTGATTCAGCTAAGTCTAAAATAAATTGGAAGCGGGTTCTAAAGGTGGGAATTTAGGCAATGGAGAGCAGTTTCAAGATCATAAATGATGGAGCATCTTCTTTTTGGTTTGACAAATGGCTGGATGAAGGCATTCTATGGAGAGATGAGGCAGCTCCTCCAAGGCCAGAACTAACGGTTAAGGAATTTTTTGGTTTGAAATCTTCTTTTTTACAGGAATTTGCAGGTTTAATAGATCCTCACCTGGTGGGCAAGTTAAATGCAATGGAGATGACCTTTGTTGAAGAGCAAGACAAACTTGTATGGAAGTCAAATCCAAGGGGGAATTTCACTACATCAGCTTACTCGGATTTGCGCGAAAAAAGAGAAGAGATTCTTTTACTTAAAAATTTCTGGAACGAAGTTTTACCAATTAAAATATCCTTTTTTTATGTGGAAACTCTTTAATAATTTTCTTCCTTTTCCTGAAATTTTGCAGAGAATGGGAATTTATGCGAGACCATCACGATGTCTGTTTTGTTGTGAGGAAGAAGAAATCATAGATCATACTTTCTATCATTGTGCAAAGGTAAAACCGATTCGGATTTACTTTGCATCATCTTTAGGAATTTCTTCTTCTAATCATGTAGGATGGAGGAGCAATATACAAGTTTGGAATTCTAAGAGAAGCTATACCACAGCTAAGCGGACTATTCAAATGGTGCTTCTTATTTTTCTCATGTGGGAGATCTGGAAGTTTCGCAACAAGTTGCTCTACGAAGATACAAATTTCTTCTCGGATGCTCTTGTGCAAAATGTTAAAGCTCACATTTCAAATTTGTTGAGTGTCCACACGATTCGAGCAAGAACAAATGAAGAGAAGCGAGGCTTAGAAAGGATTTTTAATGCAAAAGTCTTGGCTCCAAAGCTCAAAACATTTCTTTCTATGAGATGGCAACCACTAGAGCCAGGAGAAACAATATTGAATACAAATGGGTCAGCTTTAGGTCAGCCCGGTGAAACTGGATGGGGATATGTCTTGCGAGGGGAAAGAGGCAAATTTATAAGAGCAGAATGTCAGTATATGGTACAAGCTTTGAGTTTCGAAGCAGAAATTGAAGCCATTCTTAATGGTTTAAGGGCATGCAGGGCCAGAGGAATATCTCAAGTGGTAGTCCAAATGGATAGCAAGACGATAGTGCAAATTCTCAAGAACAAGAAAGCTCTAACCTGGCACTATAATGCAAAGTTCAAACAGATCAGACAAATACTGAAGACTTCCAATTCGAGAATAGTTCATATCTTGCGGAAAGTGAACAGTATGGCGGATGCTTTAGCCAAACAATCCTCCAGAAGAGTTACCACTCAATATGATTCGCAAGAGGATCTCCCTAACTTGTTGAGAGTTAAGTGGTATTTAGACAAATGTGCTTTTCCATTCCTAAGAATTAGTTAGTTAGTGAATGTAATCTAGAAAATAGGTAAAGTAGACTAAGGAACTAGAGAAGTCGTGGAGTTTATGTTTAACCTTTGTAAGACTCTCTCTTAGCATAAGTTTTAAAAATAGAATGCCATGGTATTATAGTACAATCTTTGTAAGGCATTCTCTTAGTACTAGAAGTGAAACAGTCATGAGATTTTAGAAAATCTTTGTACGACTAACTCTTCCATTTGGGTAAGTCTTAAGCACTGTCTGTCTAATCTCTTTTTTTCAAATTAATAAAATCGGGAGAATGCCCGTAAGTTACCGTCCCGATTCTCTTAAAAAAAATAAGAATAAAAAATTTGGCCTTTACCAAGTGTTGGAGAAGGTTGGCAATGTAGCATATAAGCTTCAGCTGCCAGAAAGATCAAGAGTTCATCCTACTTTTCATGTTTCCTTGCTCAAAAGGTATGTTGGTCCAACTCCAAGTGCAGTATATGATTTGCCAGAGTTGGATGATTACCATGACTGTTTGTTGGAACCTAAAAAAGTGCTGCAACGCCCGTTTGTGAAGAGAGGATATGATGATGTTATCCAATGGTTGATTAAATGGAGGGGCTTGGAGATTGAAAATGCTTCCTGAGAAGATCAAGGTTCCATTACGGGGCAGTTTCCAAATTTCAAAACTTGAGGCACGCTTTGTTAAGGAGGAAGGATTGTCATGCACGCCAAAAGTCAGTCGGTGGGTTTTCAAAATAATCAAGGAAACGGCATCGTTTAGATTAATTCAGTCTAAGTCAGAATTAATACTAATCATGCATACTTAGGGTAAATTAGTCTATATATAAATCTTTTTGTATAAATAGTTGATGAGTTAGATTCAAGAACCTTCGAATTTTAACCATAAAAACTTATTTTTGGTTCTTAACTATCCTTCTAGAGTCTACTGCACTAAAGTAAACAAACCCAAAAAAAAATTATTAAAAGAAAGTAATCAAACACAGGAACTAATTAAAAGACATGAGTAGGGAAAATTCGAAGGTTTTTCTTCCAACAAATCTAACAATCGTCCATTATGTGTGGATTCTAGAATGTTTGCAATATAGAATGTATCATTTTACCCCTAATCAAATCGTGAGCAAGCCTAATGCTATGGCGTAGCGTGCAACTCCATCCGTTAGGCAAATGGACTTACATCAATGATAAGCCTCCTAGTAAACTATAGGACTCAATTTTGCATACATAATTTCTGTTTAAAAAAATTAATAAATAAAACCCTTTAAAAGAGTAAGTCTATGCAACTTTCTAATTTTGTCTTTTGGGGCTGCCTGTTGTTGGAACAACTCCTGTTCTACCAAAACAGAAAAATAAATAACACCACTTAATTTCTTTTTTTTTTAAACAAAAAAAAGCCTTTCAATATGTGCAATATTATTTGGAATGCATCACTTTAATATTGAAAAACAAGAAAATATAAAGCCTGCTAGGAGAATCATATCAACAGCTTGTGATCGAAATGGAAGATTACATATGCTGCTTACAGTATAGTAACTCTATAAATAATTTTCAGATAAAATAAATGGCCCTTGAAAAGTTGGAAAAAGAATATTTATTTAGGAAAATATGCCCTTGAAATGCCATTCTCGTGGACCAAATTCCTGTCGTGCTAGAAATGAGGTCGACTGGGTGATAACACCTTTGTAATCATATTCTTTCATAGTCTAACTTATCAGACTGCACAAATCATCCATAATTATCATCAGTAAATAGTAAATGTAACAAACATATAAACAACAAATTTCAATTTTCCAAAATAATTGATGTATAAATTAATCCGTCAAGCAATATAAACTTCAAAACTCTACATTACATAAAATAACCCTTTTCCTCTCTTGTGTTGGAAATTTTAGTTTGTAAAATAAAATAGTTAATTTAGAATTTAAGGATAATAATTAAGTTGGCAACCATTCACTTGCATGGTGGTTATTTCCTACAAGCCAAGGGTTGTGTACTTAATTTGTATCCTTGGTTTCTGCAAGTGCTGCCTATAAACAGATGAACTAGTGCATGATTTTATTCTAACTTTTGCATTCCTAAATTCTTGAGAACATTCAATAATTACAAGTTTCATGTTCTTGTGTTCTTTATATCCTAAAGGTAAATTGTCAAACAAACCTGGTATTGCAATATGGAGGGGGCAAATATTGTCTTATGGACAGTGTCTAACACGATTAGAATACATCTAAATCTTGTGATTCCCCCATTATTATTAGATTCAAGTTTCTAACAATAAAGTTCATAAATCTTTCATCTTTATTCTTTAGTATTTTTTGTGTTGTCTCTTTGATTATCACCCCCATTTCCTTTCAATAGTATATTAGTTGTTTACTTGTAACATGATACCTTTGTCCTAAAACACAGTTTTAAATTTGAAAATGTACAACTCATAATCTTTTGGTCTAAGGAAAATAATCATTTTTATTATATTACATTTATTAACAAAGTTGACTACTTTTCGGACAAGAGGAAGATAACTTACTAGCTTTAATAACTTGTATAAGTTCTAATAAAAGAAGCTTTAAAGAAAAGAATTATAGTCAAAGAAAAACACAAAATTATGTTACTTAATATCTCAATTTGCTTGTATACATAACACTACTTAAAACTCTATCTCTCTTAAAAAAAACATTATTGTGTCATATCGTTTTCTTTAACGTGGTGAACTATTTTTGGGGTTGAGCTACTTTTTTCGTCAACTATAATTAACCTTAATATGTAAAATTACTTTTGTTGAGTATTGAAATTAAATTTGTTTCGAATTGCAGATTTTGGTTATGGCAAATCTTGGAACTATAAAAATAGTGGAAATATTTAATACTCCCTCCCTCCCATAATTATTGTCCTATTTAGGTTTTCACTTTTAGTACAATTTGAACTAAAAATGAAAACTCAAACAGGACAATAATTATGAGACGGAGGGAACACTTAAAAAATAATGATATAAATGATACCTTGATAAGCATGTCTGTCGGGAGCCAAGCTGGTGCTGTTGGAATTCCTACCCATCCAATCTGCCAAAAGATTAAATGAAACTCTTAAGTTTCATACTTCGTTATTTCATTTCAAGTTTTCTCTGTTCTTCAATTGAGAATCCCTAGATTCTGTCAATGTATATTTTAACTCAAACAATTGATTGTATTGAAGAAAGGGCATGTTTGTAATGTCACTTAATGTTTAAAATTATAAGATTAAACATTTTTCTCAATCATCATATCTGATAACAAAAAATGAGTCTCTTAATGAATTAAGTCGTGCTAAAATTGTAATACAAAATATAAATAATAAAAGTTAACTTATTACATGTACTGTAACTACTTAATAATTAAGTATTTCTAATATAGTAATAAGCACTCAGAATTAAATACTAATCTTTTCCAAACATGCAAGGGAGGTTTTAATCAAAATATACATTGATAGATTCTTTTCTTTCTTTCTTTTTATGAAAAAAAAATTAATCTCATCTGGTAGTAAGAATATGGCATACTTTATTTATCTCACAAAAATAGTATATTTTGAAATTATAAATTGTACTAAAATAGTACAACTTACAAAATGGTCAATTTTTATGAGATCGAACGGGTATATGAATAGTTGAAGGACAAAGTTTTATCAGATGGTAACCTTCCTCTGCTGGTTTGATTTTTTTTCTTAATTTAGTATTGTAATATTTTCCTAATTGATTTCTGGTGCATGCGAGTTAAGAATCACCCAACCAAAAAGAGAACGAAAAAGAAAAGAAAAGAAATGTGAAAACTGATAAGCGATAAACACTTACTAATGCATATTCTCCTGTCTCAAAGATCCGCAGGTCCAGCACCTTCACAAAACATATTTGTACTCATTTTTTTTTTTTGGAGATAAAGTTTTAATTATAATTTGTAAAAATTAAAATGAAAACTTGTTGTCGTATATATGATGCTGCCAAATGAACATAGTACGTACCTCCCCTCTGTCTTCATATATATAATCCAAACCTTTGTAAAACGGTGGGTGACCAACCGATAAATACTGAAATTCGAAGAAATTAATCAAAATAATCGAAGTCCGATTGTAAGAATTAGCAATTAAAATGTGAAAGATGATCAACATGCTAATCAATTGTATCCCCAATCATTAGTTTATGCGAAGTTACTGAATTCAGTAACATATAGAGAAACGTCCACATGTTAATCAATTGTATCCCCAATCATTAGTTTATGCGAAGTTACTGACTTCAGTTTTGAAACTTAATGATACAATGAGATGACATTACGAAACTGCATTTTTCGGATCAAGGAAACGGAGGCTCACATTGACACTGTTGAGATATTTCTCCTTATCCACCCTCACAATTTGACCCTTTTTCACTGCGGAAAAACAAAAACAGGGGAAGAGAAAACAGAGCAAATAAAACTCATTCTTAAATACTCTCCGAGTAAACTGAACAAACTTCCTCCAACAAAAGAACAGACAAACTTACTCGAATACACCGGCTTTTTGGGCTTAGGAGGAGGAGGAGTACTGGTGGCGCTGGTGGCAGGTTGAGAATTGGTGGAAACTTGTGGAGTTTTAGCCTCCGATTCATTGGCTGGTTCAGATGAATTCACTGCTCTGATTATTAGAGGTAATCGAGATGGGAGTGTTGATGGGTTTATTTTTGTTTGAGTTCTAGAGGAGGAGATGTATGAGCAATATCCATTTGGAAAAGTCGTGGAGAAAGCCATGAAAGAAGAAAGAAAAAAAAAAGAGGCGTTACTCTGGTTTTCAAAGCTGCAGCGATGACCTCTCACCATGATAAGGGTGGATGAGATTTGTGTTCTTGTGTCCATTTTATCCTTTTTTTTTTTTTTCCACTTTCTTGTCAAATTATGTCCATTTTATCCGACGGTCCTCTTTTAAAGAGTAAAGAGTACTAGTCTACGAAAAAAATAGATTGTGTACAGCTTATGTATCTTTGTGTTTTTTTTTTTTTTTGGTGAAAAATGTAAAATTAAAATAAAAACTAATTCTTGTATGAAAATAAAAATATTGTGCAAAACTTATGTACTGTATCTTTGCTTTTGGAACAAGTACTAAAAACTCCTATTTTATTAATAAAACTTCCGTAAAAGTTTTTTCTTTTCAAAATTACTGTTTTACCTTAATTATTGGATTTGACTATACAATCCTACATGGTACAATTATAGTACTACTAATCTCCATTTTATCTTGGGACCGAAGGGGTATTCATTTTGTACTAGATGGATGCATAGATTGTATATGACATAATATAAAATTATATATAAAGGAAAAACATGAATTTTTAATCGAAAAATTATATAATGAAAATAAAAGATAATGATTTAAGCGGTGAGAATGTTTAATACAGAATACTCTGATACCCGATTTTGTTACCACTTTCCGGTTAAAATTTTATTCTTCTAATAAAATTACACTTTATTCCTAATTATTAAGTACACATCAGTCACTATTAGTTTTTTTCTAAGTATCTATTATCGTTGTTTTCAATAATAAAAAGATTTGGGAGTCATTTTATTTTTCATTATACTATCTAATAATAAATAAATAAAAAATCTCGACAAAATTATTAATCCTAAAAAAATTCTTCGTAAATATAATGTAACCATAAATAGTCTTTCAATTTTGAACAAAAAGAAAATAAATACTCATATAAAGTGGAAAGTAGAACAAAATCAATTTGTTCACCACAATTGAAAAAAGAAAAAACAAAACAAAGGAACTAATTGAAAGAAGAAAAAAACGTCAAAAATGAAATTACAATAGCCTTTCTTTTTTTTTTTTGTGGAACCCGGGCAACACTTGATGGGGATCATATACAAGTTACAACAACAAATATCGGATACAGTGAGCAGTAGTACTTACGACTTACTCATATGTAAATGCAATAAGGGAATTAGAAAATTACAATAACCTATCTTTGAAAAGGTTACGACATTAATTAAAAAGGTAAGAGTTGAAAACAAAATTGGGGAAGACAAAGTGGATGACGAACACAAAGTTAATTGTTAGCTACTTTCAAGAATTTGGGATGGAGAGATCGCGATGTTTAGAGAGCAAATGTCTGAAAGGGGGAAAAAACAAAGAAATGACAAAACTCTCTTTATTGAGGATTATATATCGATAAATTTAGGAAACAAAACTCTTTTAAGTTATAGAACAATTCATTAACCTCGCATTCATGAAATCATTAAATTCAAAAAAAAAAAGAGAAGAAGAAAAGACAATCAAGATTTTAGAGAGATGAGAAAAGTAGAAAATTAAAACTATTATCTGATAAATAAAAAATTCACCTAATAATAAATAATTATTTCAGTAGAAATGAACTTTCATATCGTAACTTCTAAGTCTTTTTGTATTTTAATCATATTGTATATTCTGTTTTTTTTTTTTTTACTTTATCAACCACTCAAATTTTACTCTGAAAGTATTAAATCCCAAAGTTTTTGCATAAGAAAAGATTAAGAAAAAAAAAACTAAATTTAATGCTTCAAAAAGGAATACCAAACCAAAAGAAAAAAATTTTACAATTACACATAATGTTAGATTTTTTTTTTTTAAAAAAAAGAAGAAGATGTACTTGAATAAATGAATTCTATGTTCATAGTCACCAATTATCCTTTCAATTTCTGTTACTTAATAGATTAATAATCTCATTAAATTAACTGTTATGTGCTTCATATTATCATGGCGAGAGTATCAAAATTTCACCATAAACAGAAAATCAAAATTAATGATAGAAAGAAGGTGAAAGAACTAAAACAATTGTAAGTCTGTGAAAGACAAACTCGTGTCGGAATGACTACCAAACTTGTGACAGTACTTGGTATATATATTTCGGAATGAATACCAAAATTTTATTTTATCAAACTAGCTATAAAATTTACATTAATATAGCTAGTTTGATGTAAAATAAAATTTTAAACTAGACAATTATTCGGGATAGAAATATACTATTAATGTCTTTTTTTATTTTGGTAAAATTGAATGGGGTGGTTGTGATGAACAATTAAAAATTAAATATAAAAGAGCAAAAAATTTGAGACACGTGTAACCACCTTATTCTTAAAATAGTTCAGCTCTCTCGCAAGTGGTATAGAAAATAAAACTATTGTCTCATAGGTTACAAAGAAAACTGTAAACATTACTCCGTATGAAATATTTTAACTTTCAAATTGGAACAAAGAAAATATGATAAACATCAATAAAGGTTGAAGGCCATTTTGATTGTATATGAAAATGGTTCTCTTGTGGTCATGGCATCGGTTTTTCTGTAGGCTAAACATTGTAGAAAGAAAAGGGCCCAAAAATTGTTTCAATTTTCAATTAACTTTGACAAATTCATGGCTGAAAGCCTAAAACAGTCACATAGGTTTTATAACTAATCCCAGTATATTGGTAGACGGTCGTTCACACCTCCAAAAAAAAATTAACCTACTCAAAATTTATAATAAGCAGTAAACAGGGTCGATCCACAGGGACGGCAGTAAATCAATAAAATCTGATCGAAGTTTAAACAAGAAAATTAAAACAGAACAGATTATCACTCGGAAAAGTGAGAAAGTCATTTCGTAAAGTTTTCAAGAACTAGGGTTATCCTCCTTCCTATCTATATTATCATGTATTGATTCTTGTAATTCTTTTTGCACATATGAGCATTGTCTGATCAGACACTTGTATTCTCTACCTTCACCTTCGATACCAGTAAAGAGTCCCTGCATAACCAAATTACCTCCATCTATACTCCGAGCCATTGATTTCTTAAGCCTTGGTGATCACCTATACTAATCAACTAACTCTCATTCATGATTGAAACCAAGGGTTGTTATCCCCGTTGTCATAGACTAATTCAAGCAATTCCAAAACTATGTTCACTCTCTCAAGATTCTATGATTTTGCATGCACAATTAGCTAAATGGCTAGTTTAACTTAAAGGTTAAAACTAGGTACAACGCTTCATATAAGAACTTTGAATCAAAACATTCACATATAAATAGTAGGGATTAGACCCTAATAAGAGTTTAGATACTCATGTTTATTCAGTTAAACATGAGAGCAATCAAAGACAAAAGATTCAGCATTATCCATACAAAACGATAGAGTAGCTTCTATCTGCTCACTTGGGGAAGTGAACTGCGTCACTTGCTCGAGTGACAATCTGCACTCTTCCTACTACTACTCTCTATGTTTTGTCCTAACTAACTAACTAAAACTACACTTTTTGGATATGTTCTAACTTCCCAATCTGTTGTTTTCTACTGCTACTGGTTGTACTATTTATAGAGATTTGGAGTGGCTTGGATTGTTGCTTCTTCTGGTCTTCTTCTCTTCAACAAAACAGAGGAACAACTTGCAGCCGAGAGAGGAGTTGTTTATTTGGGCAACTTATCAATTTGCCAAGTTGCCTCATTTTGATTGGTCGTCTTTTTCTTCTTCAGCCGCAACAGTCAGCTTCTGCTGATCATGGCCTTCTCCTTTAGTCTTTTTCTCCGGTGGCTCTGCTTCATTTCTAGCCACCAATTCTCTCCCTTTTTTTTTCTTTCTTTAATCTTCAGCCTCCATTAGCAGCAGAGGCAGCAAATAGCATCAGCAGCCTATTTTTCTTTAATCATCATGTTCCCTCCTTCTTTCTTCTGCCTCAGCCTCCAATCTAAACTCCAATCTTCTGCTCTTCATTTCCTTGTTTCCTGGAATCATTTGTTGCAACACCATCTCTTGCCTCCATCAGCAGCCATTCCTTCAATTCAATCGAAGGTAGCAGCATTGGCAATCAGCAGAATGGGTGCAACTTTGTTCTTCATATTTTTCCTCTTTCTCTTATTCCACTTGCAGCAATAACAACTTGCAATGGTGGTAGCATTCCTTTCCTTTAGCAACAAGATTTAAACTCTTCTTTTTCCTTAATTCGATAAACTCAGCCTCAATTTCCAGCAGTTCCAATTCTGGTACTTTTTAAAGCTATTTTCCACCTTTTGGCCTAATATTTTCAGCATTTTCCACTTTGGCCCTCTGATCACCCTGAAATGTAAAATCAACCTAAAAGTAAACTAATTCTACCTAATTGACATTAATTTATAAGTAAAAATGAATAAGAATTTCTTGATAAAAGGGGTCAAATTTAAGTGTTATCAATTCCCCCAAACTTGAAGAGTTGCTTGTCCTCAAGCAAACAGATTCAGACTCAATTTCTACTGACTTGGACACACGAAAAGACTCAACACAAGGACTCAGAAAGAAGGACTAGAAATGAACATTCTCATGGACAAGTTAAATGACAGTGACAAGAAAAGAATGTGTCTAAGTAAACAAGAGCAAATACAGAATTTTATCAATGTTGGTCTCAGATTCAGGTCCCTTTATGGACACATTATACACTATTGTTAATCACACAAAATAAACAACACAGTTCAACAATGTGTGTGTATATATCACAGCCAAAGTTCAAGTTTACCTATTGTCCATTCTAAGAAATTACCAGTTTGAGATCAGATGGAAATTCCTGTAATCAGTGCTTGTTCCTGCATTTTACTTTTCAAACAAGGGGCTTTTATGCTGAGACTTATTAGACCAAGGATTTCCTCCCACATCTGACATTGCAGCAACAACAATTCTCCCTCTATAACATTCTGTATCGTGGCCCATACGGCTTTTCTTCGGGACTCTTTCCCACTTAGAACCTTACCAAGAGCATTTTTTCAAGCAACTTATGGTAATCTACTCTATTTTCTTTTCTCACCGATAGGCCTGAGGACTCTCCGCTCTTTATTTGCCAAGCCTCACCTCTCAGGGCTTTCACTGCCTCATTGGACAGGCTTCCATTCTTTCCTCATTACAATTTTCAACACCTATCCTCAGTTTCAACCGCCAACACCTCCTTATTTTCCCAAGGTTTCATAGGCTATTACAGACCACTATGGGCTCTTTTAGAGTCTACCATGATGCGAAGGGCTACCTTAATTTATCTCAGCTTCTTATTTTCCCACAACTCTTTAAGTAAGCAGAAACAGGCACAAGATCACAACAATGCAATTAAAGTATCCAAGATTTTAACATTGAGCTCAGAACTTTTAGTCTGACAAGTGACACATTGTGCTTGAGGAAGTGATAAACTATGCGCTGCCTAAAGTGAATCACATGTGTTCAAAATTTTAAAATTTCCTGCACTGTTGGAATTATCATAGACTTTTGACACACAACATTTACAGAACTTGTTCAAAGTCACATAAAAACATAGCATTTTGCATTTTTTTAAAAAAAAATGTTCTTGTCACAGTTTTAACAACACAAACAAACACATGTATACAAATCATACAAATCCCACAGCCCCAAACTTAAAATAAGCATTATCCTCAATGCTGACAAACAAAGGAATAGGAGAGATGATAAATACACAAATATATACAAGAAAACATGCAAAACACTCGAAAACACAGACAAAACAAAAAGACTCAACTATACAGAAATGCAAAAAATAGAAAAGAAAAGAAAAGAAAAGAAAAACTTCCATGGGTGATCAGGGGTTCATTCCTTCAAAGGGATGGGGTGGGCCTTCTAAGTGCCAAGATGGTGGAATCTCTCCTCTGACATCAGTGTTCAAGAACTGCACATTTGCTCGCTGCATTAATCTGGTGGCTAGGACTTGAAAGAACCAATTTTTCTCCCTTTGGTCGGCCACACAGATATTCATCTATTGTCTAATGATTTCTGCAGAACCGATTGGGATGTTGAGAACTAGGGCAAAGAGCAAAAGTGCCACCTCATAAGTCACCTTCTGGCGATAGTGGGTTGGCATGAAGTTGGTGCATATCAGATTGTACCAGAGCTTATATTCCGGCCGTAGATCGGAAGCCGAGAAATACCTAAGAATGCCATTGCGTTTAGTCCATACTACATCTGGAGGATTTGCACATAACGCGTATGGCAATACTTCCTCCAGAATATCATCCATGGCTTGATATGTGCACCATGTGAATAATACAACCAACCATATGAAATTGAAGAAATTCCCAGATCATCGCCGTGCTGATGTTGACTATTCTCCCTCTCACTGCTATTTCATCACCTTGGACCCCCTCATATTGCTGTAGAATTCTCGTGCTGCACTGAGATTGGGTCTTCTTTCCCAGTGTCGCTGGAAAAATTCTGTCGTTGCTGGGTAAGGCACCAACCTTGAATTTTTAATGTCTCCGATTATGTCGTGATGCACCAACCGTTGTGTTCGTGTAGGTTGTGCCGGAAAATTTGGTGAAACCATTATTCCCATTAATTCCTTGGATTTGGACCACACCTCTTCTTGATGGTCTTCTTACTCTTGCCATTTTTCGTTCCCTGATAATAAAATTTGATTGGAGGAGGGGTATTCTGGTTATGATATCTGAAATAGCCGGAAGGGGAAAACTGTTGTGGAAGGTGAAAGAGGCGATGAGAATGTGAAAGGATTGGTATACTGGGGACGTGGGCTGCAGTTTTAGTTAAAGTGGGAATGTTTTACTTCCCCAGGCTCTGCATCATTTATTCTTGACTACTCTGCCCGCCAATCACATCAGAGCATTTAAAATGAATTTCCCTCCTCCTTGTACTCTTAACAGAAAAATGAATGGACTTTCCGGCTATTTGGTCAATTAATTACTTGCGGGAGTGAGTAAATCACTCGCCCGAGTGAAACTACCGTATCTTTTCCCACATTTGTTAGATACTGATCCAAATTGCTATTGTTGTTTTGAAATAATGAAGGCACTTCAAATCAACACCTGTACATTCCACCTGAAAGTTTTTTATAAGAGTGTTTCCACTCTTTCTGAATGCTTGCACAGATTGAGTTAATTAACAAAAGATTAATGAGCTAAAAATTAGAAGAACAAAATAGATTGCCTTGGGTTGCCTCTCAAGCAGCGCATTGGTTTAGAGTCTCATACCAGACCCCTTGATGTCTTCATTTTGTTACCTTGAGGTACAACACATCCGTGTGCTACATTTCTACTTTATGCATTGGATTGTATGGCTTCAACCTCTGTCCATTGACAAAGAATGTATTGCCATCTTCCAAGTTAGCTAGTCTTACTGCTCCTTGATTCAGGATCTTCTTGATTTCGAAGGGACCAAACCACCTTGACCTGAGTTTACCTAGAAACAGTTTCAATTTAGAGTTATACAATAACACCATCTGACCTTCTTCTAGCTGCTTTTTCATCAATCTTCTGTCGTGGTAGGCTTTGGTCCTTTCCTTGTACAACATGGATGATTCATATGCATTCTACCTGAATTCTTCTATTTCATCCAGTTGCAGCAATCTCTTTCCAATTACAGCTTCTGTTTAATAGTTTAATTCCTTGATAGCCCAGAAAGGTATGTGTTCCAGCTCAACAAGCAGGTGAAAAACCTTTCCATAGACCATTCTAAATGGAGACATGCCTACGGGCGTCTTGTATGTTGTCCTGTAAGCCCACTAAGCATCATCAAGTCTGAATGCCCAGTTCTTTCTTGTACTGCATACCACCTTCTCCAAGATTCTCTTAATTTCTCTGTTGGTCATTTCAGCTTGTTCATTTGTCTGAGGATGGTATGGAGTGAAAACTCTGTGTTGGATTCCAAACTTTCTAACCAGAGCTGAAAAGTTTTTGTTGCAGAAGTGTGATCCTTCATCATTGATGATCACTCTAGGAGTGCCAAATCTAGTGAAGATATTCCTTTTTAGGAATCTGGTCATAGTTTTAGCATCACTAGACTGCACAACTGCTACTTCCACCCATTTGGATACATAGTCTACTGCCAGGAGGATGCATGTGTTGTTGCTTGATGATACAAAAGGTCTCATGAAATCAATTCCCCACACATCAAACAACTCTACCTCCAGTAATATCTGTTGTGGCAGTTCATTCCTCTATAACATATTTCCTGACCTTTGACATTTATCACAACTTTTAATAAACTTGTTAGTATCAGAAAATAAAATAGGCAAAAAAAAAAAAAACTGATTATAGTTCTTTGTCCACTGAAATGGCCTCCATAGGGAGATGAGTGAAATTTCTCCAGAATTTCTCTTGTCTCTTCTACTGGTATGCATCTTCTGATCAGTTTATTAGCACAGATTCTAAATAGATATGAAAATTATGACTTAGCTTCATAGAGGAACTTCCTTCTCTGTTTTTCGTTCATATTTGCTTGAATGATATTGAATACAACATAGTTAGCAAAATTTGCATACCAGGGTATGTTGTCTGTCACTTGGGCGAGTATCGCCTCCACTCCCCAGAGTGTCTCATCATGAAACTTTTCCTGAATTGGTTCAGGATCTTCTTGTTGTCCTTCTAGTCTTGACAGATGACCAACCACCTGATTCAAAGCACCCTTTCTATCTTTAATTTCCATGTCGAATTCTCACAGAAGCAAGATCCATGTGATCAACCTGGACTTTGAATCTTTCTTGGTCACCAAGTACTTGATAGTAGCATGATCAGTGTACACAATCACCTTCATTCTTAGCAAGTATGACCTGAACTTATCCTTCTCAATTATTTATACAAACCCATATTATGGGAATTTTCTTAAAAACGGTCAATCACCTAGACAAAAGATATCAACAAATTAAAATATGCACTTAGCAATTTTGTTCCCAGGACAAGAGCAACCTGGCAATCACCAATAAACAATATACCACAACTCATACTTTTTAGCCTTTCTTACAATTAGAACAACAACAATCCTGAATTAAAGTATTAAAAGAAAAACATTATCCCTTGAAACCAAAATAAATTAAGGTTTTGATTAAATAAAAAAAATCATCAACAACAAAAACAGGTACATTTACAAATATGTTAATGTCCTCCAATAGTAGCATGTTGTAATGACATAACTGTGATCAAATACAGGAGGGTGGATAATATTTTTAACATTCTTGTTATTGGGACTATACAGTTGAAGATGTAATGGACAAAAACCCTTTAAAATAAATTTTCCAGTGGGAGAGGATTTGTAGTTGAGTTGGCAGGATAATACCATTCCCTATTGTATGGACAAGTACCAGGAGGAACGTATAGACCTGGCTCTGGAAAAGTTCTGTTTTCAAATACTCTTTTCCATCTCCAACTTCCTGGTTCTTTGTCGCTTAGTTCCTAAGCTCACATTTCAAACTTTAGACCTCTCATATAAGTGTTATTTTCCTCAATTATGCACATAGTTCCTCAATAATCCAAGATCTTCACTTTGGGGAAACTATTCAAAGTAAAGAACATTGGAGTTTTTGGAGCATGAATTACTTGAAAAGTTTCAATTTTAGAGTCAAATGAAACCATCAACTCTGTTGAATTCAGTTCTAACAGTTGTAGCACTTATCAATTTGCCAATACACTTATCTGTCAATCCAAATTCCATCATCAACCTAAAACGGACATACGTTCTTCATTGCTTTCCAACCTAGTTGATCTATCTGCGAACAAGGTTTTAACGAAAGGGTGCAACCATAAAAATATCCCTCAGTTGGAGGGAATAACAAGGCCATGAAAGTATATCATTTGTAAAAGTTGTATAGCCAAAGCCGTTGAACAATTTTAAAGGGGATCAATGTTTGGCCACTGAATTGTTCCAACCGGTCTTGCGATGGGGTTTAAAAATTTGATTTCATCTTCAAGGCAAAACGGATTAAATCTGTTGTAATCGACGTAATCTTGTGGATGTCATCTTTCTCGTATCTCATATGTAGTTCAATATTGATTTCTTTATAACTCTAAACTTTTGTTGCAGTGATGGATGTGATTATCATTCTCCTTTGTTTTAATGCTTCAACTTTTATTAGAAAAAAAAAATAGTTATAGGTTTTAGGCTCCGAATGAAGGATCAAAATCAAACCCCATCACACTTGTTCTAAAATAAATTCAAGATTAATTCCCAACCTGCCACCCCTTGTACCTTCAACCTGATACACACCACCACCCATAAAATTACACGAATCCATCAGAATGAACAAAGCTATACCAGAGAAATAGCTCCACAAAACACTTCACCGCCTAATCCCTACAACAAACCCCCACCAATTTGATAACTTCCCACACGGACCATAGCCAGACCAACTATTTAGATCTCATTTTATAGCCCCAATAAATTCTTCCCACAACCGGAAAATAATTACACATTCAACGCCATTTCTCTCTCCTGTTCACTTTTCTCTCACCTCTTCAATAGTAAATCTCACACCACTCCTACATAGAACACCATCAACCATTGCCACCTTCTCCTCCCCGGTCAATAGTAAGCCAACACCACTCCCAAGCCACAAGTATCCATTATCGCCTTATATAGCAACCAAATCTGCTGCTTCAAACAAACTATGTGTCTCTATATCATTATAGCAAACAATTAAAGCATAGATAAACATGATTCATTACGAAAACAAGCAAGAGAAAAGTTATATCTTGATGTGATCTGAATTGATACAGAGAAATAACCGATGGGAAAAAGCCGATAATATCCCTACATTTTTAGCATCATTGATAAATCACCAATGAAAGGATAACATTGTAGGTTTTACTAGTAAATAAATGTAACTAAATCTTTAAAATTTAATTCCCTATGCTTGGGGATGATAATCTATGGTGATGACAATCATAGACAACATGCTTAAACATGTAAGTGAAAAAGAAATGATATTTTACAATATTTATAAAAAGAAAATACATGAGTAAGCCAAAATATAGGAGACATTGGGCAATCCAGGAGAATGACTCTTAATCTAAGGTGAATACTAAGGTGAAACAAATAGGTGAAGCATGCAACACATTATTGCCTAAAACCCATGCCTATAGATGAGAGAGCAAAGCTATGTAGATTATGTGGAAGATTTGTATTTGCTGCGAAGTGAGAGTTAGACAAAACACAGATCTTATTAAACTCTTCAAAGTTGAATAAGCCTAACTAAGATGCCTAAAAAAATAGTGACTCACCATATAACCTACTACACTAGGTGAAGCAAAGAAGTGTTAGGGGCATTACGATTGAAAGGAAAGTACACCAAATTCAGAGAAAAAAAAAATAGAGAAAAAAAAGGGAACTTTGAGAGCTGAAGAAACGTGGGAAGGAAGAGGAAGAAAAGGGTAGGAAGAAGACTTTCTCTACGACGTCGAAACAACTTCGGCTTAGAGAGGTACTTTAAAAAACTCTCTTTTAGCGTATCTCTATTTTAGATTGGATAGTATTTTAATTGATAGTTATGCTTTCCTTAGCTCAGGGTGATGTTAGAATGTTTAAACATGAATTACTTATGTAAAAATTGATAGAAAGTAGTAAAAACCCGTAAGCAAAGGTTATGCAGGCAGCATGGCACAACCTTGAGAAAACATCAATATCTCTCTGTAGGAAGCTCCATATTAGAAATCGTTTGTTTCATATTAAACTAGACTCATAGATCTTTCTAATGATACCATATTTATGGGCTAGTTCGTCCTACATTTATACAGTATCTCCCCCTTCCCAATTTAACGTAAAAACGGGTTCTACATTTTGGAACTTATTTTGTGATTTGAATAATAATTTGTTCAATGTTTCAAGATTTATAAGAACTTAAGTATATAGACTTAAGAAATATTAGAAAAGGTATTAGGATTTGTGAATCCTAATTTAAGAACGTCAGGATTTAATCTAGTTAAAAAATGAAAGAACCTAGCCTAAGTGGTATAATGATCACAAAAGGTAATTAAGTATGTATGGTTACATATAACGCATGTGATACTTGTATTGAGACAGCGCCACATACCTATGAGTATTTTCACCCTTTGTAAAACTATTTTGAAAACTGGCAGTATGAGAATATGTTCAAAAGACAGAACACACTTGAGTATGTTTGTATAAATACTATTGAAATATCAAATGCATATTGTTGAATGACTCGGTGGTGTACTTTACTGCCGAGATATGTTTTATACTTGATTATTGTATTTGAAATATAGTTGAATTATTTATGTGTGGAATATTTGTTTTGATGGTATGATTGATTAAGTGAATGTTGAATGTTCACATGGTGTTTACCACCTCGGTAGAATTTAAAATGTTATTGTTGAATGTATTCTGGTGGTGTACTTCATCGCCCCAGATATTATTTGTGCATACAAAAGTTAAGAGTTGGGCTCTGCCGTAGTTAGTGAAACTAAACGAGTCAAGCATCGGGCTTGGTCGGATGGCTAGTTACGTTGGCTGGAGTTATGATGCTCATGAGTCATCAAGAGTTGATACCAAGGGAGACATAAGGAAAAGAGTTATAAAGT
This sequence comes from Oldenlandia corymbosa var. corymbosa, assembly GCA_949775105.1. Taxonomy (NCBI): domain Eukaryota; kingdom Viridiplantae; phylum Streptophyta; class Magnoliopsida; order Gentianales; family Rubiaceae; genus Oldenlandia; species Oldenlandia corymbosa. The sequence goes on from OX459123.1 coordinate 9,833,080, forward strand.
GTTAACGGTTGGGCTAAATGCCCCACAATTGTGATCTAACCTGGGTTCACCATCTACAGTGCCATATAGGCTTGAGATGGTCCCTTGTCCTGATCTCTGTATCCATCCTATTGTTATTTGATAATGTTAAGTGTTTTGATTATATATATGTTTCATTGTTTTTATCTGAAACTGTTTTACAAGAGAATAATTTTTTTTCATTAAAACTGTTTTATTAAAACTATCGTAGTAGTGTAGTGAGAAGCTAATTGAGCTCGATGCTCACCCAATATATATGTATATATTTCCCCCTTCCCTTCCTAGGAACATGTTAAAGGATATGCTGCTATCGAAGGAACATTGTTTCAGGACGCTTGTGTAGGAGTTGAGATGACCTATATCTCTACTTCAGTTTATAATACCAATTAGGTTGAAAAATGTTGTTGTTAAGAGTTTTACTCTAATATTATGTAGTGGTTAGGTTTAATACATAAAAGATAATGTACCGACTGAAGTTGATGTGTTATCTTCCTTTAATGAAAGTTTGGTTTTATTTAATCTTCCGCTGCACAATTAAGTTGTAATGCGCGTTAGGCGTGAGCCTGGCAGGCATCTCGGTGTTACTAGCTTGTCTCAAATTTTACTTTAGCTCTAAAAAAATGGTTTATACAGAGACATGCTAGTGAAACCTGGAGTGTTACAAAACCAGAGAAATTTCTTAGAGGAGAGCGAGATTTTACTTTAGAAATGACTATGAAAAAGATTAAAGGAGAAAAAAGATGCTGAAATAAACAGGGAAATGCACTATTCATTTAATATCGCAAAACTCGACCTTAAATGAATAGATCTTTCCAATATAACCTCTTACCGTTTGTAATTACATAGAAAATCCAAAAAAGGACACCTAAACGACGAGGCAAAAGAGGGAGTTCGGTAATAAAAATACACACTTCAACATCTTACACTCACACTTTTTGTACGACGACTCACCCGGACATTATTTACTGTTGGCCTGATAACTGTTCTCCCAAATAACAACAAAACCAACACAAACCCTCTGAACGACCAGGGGCAAAGCGATAACAAAGTTCGTAGACTCGCATGAATTCCCAACCTGACCTCCGATCGTTCCACATATTTACGTGCCCTACTAGGCCAACAAACCCACCCACACCCGTAGACCAAGGGTAAATCCGTCCACACTCTATAATCCCACACAATCGCCACCTTTTCGGCCCACACTCCCCAAAGCAAAGTTATCGACATGCCAATAGCCGCTCATCTTATTCACGAACCATACCACTCACTATTCTCACCGATATCTACAAATCCAGGGGCTAAATCATCCACAAAGCCCATATTCCCACACAATAGACACCTTTTGGGCGCATTCTTTCAACTGTATAGATACAAGTTAATAAGGTGGATCGAATAGTAGTTTTGTCGGGAAAGTTATTAACAAATTAGTTGAGCTATAATGTTTTTAATTTAAAGTTGGTGTGTTGTTGCACTAAGAAAAAGTAAAACACCTATGGTAGTAGATTTTTTTTCTACATGGCACCTGAAATTTCACCAAATGGATACCGATTCTGCTATTTTATTAAAGTTTGTGAACTAAAATTGCAATTTCCCAATAACAAATCTATCCTCTTATCCACACCCCTGCCCCAAAACCCACCCAATAGGGCAGAACCCAAAAGCAGAACCAGTCATTTGAATTTTTATCACACATATGTTCATCACAGTTCTCACTCAACTACAGCACTCAATCTGACATTTACCCAAGACCTAAAGGAGAATCATGGCTGCTATAACTTTGGGGACTTCACTATCAGCACTTGCAAAGTTGGATTCTAGAGATTTTTTGGCTCAATCAACCAAGTTCTTTCTTCCCTCATCGTCTCATTCTTCAGGTACTTTACTCCCCTGTATTTGTTATGGAGAAAGATTGAATTTTTAAGTTTCTCTAAGTGAGTGCGTATGCTGATGATTGGTGAATTCTCGGCGACCCATTTCATTGTTTGATGGTTTCTCGCTTTTCAAGTTCCCAAAAATTAAATTGGTATTTCATTAGCATTGAGGCAATTGAATGATAGGAAGAAGAATTGTGTGCTTTTTGTTGAGTTTACGCCCATTTGATATTTATTATGGCTTCAGGAATTCTTCAAGGGCGGAAATTCTATGGAGGAATTGGCATGCCTGTAAAGAGAAGGTCACAGTTCCATCTTGTAGTTTCCAATGTTGCCACTGAAATTAGCCCTACCGAGAAACAGGTACATTTTTTTTTATTCAATTTTATTATTCCATTAATCTAATTAGCTTCGAAGGAATAGCAAATAGCAATATCTGTATGCTGTACATTGAGTTTTTGATGATGTCATTGCAGGTAATTCTTTTGGAACATCATTCGTGTGTGCGTTGATTATTAGTTGATAATACGAATTATATAAATATTGTTCATAAAGGTTTATTACAAAATTTCCAGGTTGATTTTTTTCTAGTGCTGTTGATGTAATCATATTTATAAAGTGTGGATTACATATTTGTTCTTCTTTTGTCTTTGAGATAGACAATGTGGGAAATAGGAATGGACAGGAAAGGGTAAATGGGTGAATGAGCTTTTGGATTATGTGAAATAGAAGTTCCTTTGTGACAATGTTGAATTTGTTTGTCATTGTCGGTCTGACAGTTTGTGGATTTCAGGCTCAGAAGGTTTCCACAGACAGCGCTCGACCAGTATATCCATTCACTGCCATTGTAGGACAAGAGGAGATGAAACTTTGCCTTTTGTTAAATGTGATTGATCCAAAGATTGGAGGGGTGATGATCATGGGTGATAGAGGAACAGGGAAGTCAACCACCGTTCGGTCATTAGTGGATTTACTTCCTGAAATAAAAGTAGTTGTTGGTGATCCATACAATTCAGATCCAGATGATCCAGAATTGATGGGTATTGAGGTCCGAGAGAAAGTTTCACAAGGCGAGGAAGTTTCTATTACATTAACCAAAATTAACATGGTTGACCTGCCATTAGGTGCCACTGAAGATAGAGTTTGTGGGACGATTGATATTGAGAAGGCTCTTACAGAAGGAGTTAAGGCCTTTGAGCCTGGTCTTTTAGCAAAAGCTAACAGAGGAATTCTTTATGTTGATGAAGTTAATCTTTTGGATGACCACTTAGTGGATGTCCTCTTGGATTCTGCTGCATCTGGATGGAATACTGTTGAAAGAGAGGGAATATCCATTTCACATCCTGCCCGTTTCATTCTTATAGGTTCAGGAAATCCAGAAGAAGGTGAACTTAGACCTCAGCTTCTTGATCGTTTTGGGATGCATGCGCAAGTTGGTACTGTGAGAGATGCTGAGCTTAGAGTAAAGATTGTTGAAGAGAGAGCTCGTTTTGATAAGAACCCTAAAGAGTTCCGGGAATCTTACAAGGCAGAGCAAGAAAAGCTTGAACAGCAAATCCGCTCAGCAAGAAACTCTCTTTCCTCTGTTACAATTGATCATGAACTCCGTGTTAAGATTTCCAAGGTTTGTGCTGAACTGAATGTTGATGGGTTAAGAGGAGACATAGTTACGAATAGAGCAGCAAGAGCATTGGCTGCCCTTAAAGGAAGAGATAAAGTGACTCCTGAGGATATCGCCACGGTCATCCCTAATTGCTTAAGACACCGTCTGAGGAAGGATCCGTTGGAGTCAATAGATTCGGGCTTGCTCGTAATTGAGAAATTCTATGAGGTTTTCAGCTAAGGGGCTTTTAACTTGTTCCCACTTTATGCGATGTTTTGAATGCACTAGAATCTCTGCCAAGTCAATGCTGATCTCATATTGTTTATCTTTAACCATAAAACAACTGATTTGTGGTATTGAGCAGTGAGATTGTTCAAGTAAAAGTTGGAGAGATTTGTGAGGCTCAGGTTTTCGCTTGTTTTCTGCACTACTTATATCATAGTATGTGTGTGTGTGTTTTTTTTTTTACCTGGATAGGTATTTTTGCAGATAATGCCCTCTTTCTTCGCTTGTTATGGCCGCCTTCTCGCGTCAACTGTCAAGTTGTTTTGGTCTATCCTTTGGTCCGAGTCTGTAAATGTATATGGATTCTTCATTCTGTTGTAGAAACAAGTAGCCACTTCATTCAGGTTGGAAGCAGCCATTAATGTTATCCCTCTAAATGCCCCGTCCAAGCCAAAGAACTTTGAGTAATGTCGAATTTGAACATTTATGTAGTTCCAAGTGTTCACGTGTGTCAATTGAACAACAAAATTCTTTGTTTTCGAAATTTTCTAGTGACCAACAAATTACTAATTACAAATTGGCAGCCAATCTGCCAATTAATGTAACTAGGATCAAATCTCGACGACTCGATTAGAATTCAGGCACTAAAGAAAGCTAGATAACCAGCAACTAATGTCATTTGGTAGGCAATTAGCCTACCAAACTCGGATCAAATCACAACGATTTGATTAGAGTTGAGCCACTAAAGAAAATTAATTTGAATGATAAGGATAAGGTGTTACATGAATAGATAAATATACAGGTGATACAACACAAGATTTATATATTATAGTGGCCGTATTTGGATTGGTCGAATTAAATTGGTTAATAGGTTTTGGTTGTTATGATACAAAATTAGAATATGCCTATGAGATGACTATTATCATCATATAAATCCTTTTACTTATGTGACTCAGTAATAATAGTATCAAAATTGTGAGGAAAAAATGACTGTGGAACCAAACATTTTCTTTATCTCTTACATATTTTTTTTTCTTAAACGGATTGGGTGAATTACTTTTACTAACCTTGAGATTATGTACTGATTAAAATAAAGTATCTCAGCAACAAAAAAGAAAAACTTTTTTTATTTTTTATAAATTAACAAAATTTGTGGTGTATTACTAATGTCTTTTTGAGGACAAAATACAAAATTTGAAGGACTTCCATAGTGAGAAAAGCCCAGGTGACACACTTCAGAGAAACAACAATGGAGTCGTCAAGTGACGCACCGTCTTCTGATCCTAATCTCCCCATTCTCCCCGTCACCATCCGAGACACCATCGTTGATCGTAATGATAGTGTTGAAGCAGCTCCCTCATCTGTATCATCGAGAACCAGGCGGAGGGGAGCGGTTGAATTTCCCACCATTGATGGACCTTTGGGGCTTTCCGTGGAAGATTCTATAGGCCAGGCTCGTAAATTCTTCCAGTTCGGATTTCTGTTGCTCCCATGGCTCTGGGCTGTCAATTGCTTCTATTTCTGGCCAGTTCTCTCCAAACCCGCTTCCCATAATCATCCTCAGCTCCGTTACTGTAAGGATTCCGATCCTTTCATACTTTCATGAATTATTTAATTGATTTTTTTGCGGCACAATCAAGTGTGAAATGTTGGTTACCGTTAGCTTTTGGTGGGTTTTGTTGTATTTTTCCTTTTACGATGAACTTGACTTGCTTCTTAACTTTGGTTAACAAAATCCCTAATGATGTAGTATGTGCATTTTGGCAAACCGATTCTTTAATTTTTCTTTTTTCATTAACTGTTTTTAGTAGGGATGCTTTTATTACAGGTCCCACTCTGGGCATTCCTTGATTTTTAATTTTTCAAGTCTGTGTGATTGTTATTTATTTAGAAGCTTCTTGAATTAAAGCTAAACTTTTACATCCTTAAGTTCTGGGATTATCGCACTGAAGCGTCATTGTGATTTAGTTTACTAGAGTGGTCTTTCTTTTGAATTTATATATTTTTTCTATACTGCCCCGCACTGTCAGGTTCTACTAAAGTGTGGGAGGAGGAACAAAACTAGTGTATTTGTATCTCTTCTTTTTATGAAGTAGTCCATGCACTCATTTTAATTTGATAGTCCTATTTTGTATGATTGACAGCTCTGTGTAAGAAGACCATTATTTCTTAAACTTTTGTTCCATACTCGTATGCTGGGGTTGTATGCATCGGTTTGTATATTTCCAATTTATTGGAGCTCCATAGTTTAGATTACATGCGTAGCAAATGATTGTCAGTGTGGAGTTAGGGTTTTGCTCTGAGGAAAATGATCTAAGCTTGGATGTTATTTATCTGCCTACCCCATAGCCGTCTATAGCACTCTGATTATGGTTGTTGGGTCTCCCTTTAAATTCTTGATTCATTGCAAACAACTTGTAACAACTGTGTGTACTTGGTAGATGCATTTAGTGCTATGCAATTTTTCATACACTTATTAGATCTAGTAGGACGCAATTTTCTAAAGCAGAAAGCATTGTTAGATGTGTTTTGGCTGTCAGCTCTACTTCTAGCTTTTCTTTAGCAGGTAAATAGTTAATTTGTTTTGCCTCGAAAAGGAGAACATAGCATCATTTTCTTAAACAGATGTCTGGTGGTGAAATCGCAGAAGCTACTGTGAGCGTTAGATGATAATTTCGGCGACAATGTAATGATGAAAAGTCAGAATGATTAAGTAGTTATGGTGTGGATCTCTTGGTAATTGCTTTAGGTTACTTGCATCATGTTTCCCAATGTTTTCTGGATGCTCATCGTGATAGTAATTTGGTTGGCAAGTCAGAAATGAAAGTTAAAAATTTCTTGTTTCTCTCTGCTTTTTATTTTGTTTTCTATTAGTTTCTGGTAGCTGTCTTAACCCACTGTTAGGGGTACTTTCACATTGTTGAAATGGAAATAAACTTTCATTTCTAGTCATCATATCGAAAAATCTAAACTTCTTGAACAATCCTTTGAAATCTTGATTAATGATCCCTAAAGGTTGTCATTATTCAATTTATAGATTACAAATGTTCTTTCCTTATGTTCTGTTCAATAATAGTGTTCTTCTAGCGATAAATGTTTAATTCTGATTTCAGATTTTAAGCTAGCCTGTCCTGGAGATTTTGTTAAACTGTTAAGATGCATCTCGTGGCCTTAGGTGTGGTGCTCTTAATTCCAGAACTTTCATGCTTAAAATGTCCAACCCATATGTTTGAAGACAGAGGTCCCTTCTCTGGTATGATTCGACTGTTGTTGCAATCTCATCTCACATGCATTCACATTGCTTGATGGTTCATTATTTCATGATTCTGATGAGAAGAGGTTCAGCCAGACAGATCCTATTTTATTGTCGTTCACATTTACAAGTTAAGTATTTGCTGTAGAACATTCTGAGCTTGTAGGTAAGAGCTTGAACTTGGAAGAAGTTTAGCCATGTTCTGAAACATCTGAAGCAACTAACCATTTTGCAGTTGCATTCTCTAAATTATTTGAGGCGAACTAGTGCTTGCAGTAGCTAGTTATATGTGTAATGATCTGGTATTCTGGTTTACCCCTCGGCAAAACTACTACCACATTTTGCTTCTTGGGCATATGATATTACTATCTCAGTTATCCAGTGGTGGGTTTATTTTTTCTGACAACATTGCTGAAAATTGTGCTTCTTCTTCTGTTACGAATTACTTGGTCTTCAAAGTTCTTGTTTACCTTTTCGATTTCAACCATCTTGAAATTTTTTGATGTTACTTGCATCTTTTTATGTCAGCCTTACATCTAGTAGTTGCCATATTACGGTAAAATGGAGTACATTTGTTTTCCTATGGTAAAAATAATTGAGGAGGTGGCTGATAGGTCCCTTCTTTTCCGATCAAAAGGTCTATGGTTTAAATAGGCCCTGCCCTATTGGTGACAATATTGATTGCTTATAATAGATGGTGAAATCGTTGGAATAAGCTGTAGTAAAAATTGACGTGGTTGATAGAACATGGTGGGGCGGGACATTATGATCTAAGCAGCTGATTCATGGCTGGATAAAGCTTTAGTAGTCGTAGTTTGAGTTGTAGTAGGAACTAAATTTTTTTTTAAAGGGTTTCAACAATGTTAGAAAATTGAAATGCGACTGGAATAAAATTTAATGTATACACATGCTAAGATCTCAGTCCAAGTAGTAATACCTAGAGGACAAACTCTTCCAAGCAACGTCAATATAATCATGACGCATGAGTAGGCCGACTAAGTTATTTTGGTTCATTAGATCTTAGGTACCTACAGAAAAAGTTTTTGTAAATTTTCATACTCGCTTTCCCTGCAAGAGCACCTTTCCCTTGTGTTCCTGTCAGAAGCATAGGGCGATGCGGAATACTTGAGGGGTAGGCCGGTAGAAAATAAAATAAACTATCTGTTTACGAGATGCTTCAGCCTGGAGCTGGGATTGATGGATGTCTTAGTAGATCTATAAGTTTGTAGATTAACTTGAATCTGTGTTACAAGTATATCTGTTAAGTGATGTTCTCAGGAAAACTTGGAATATTTCTATCAAACTAGTTTGCTTGCTTGTGCAAATCACTGAAAAACAAGATTAAGGAGTGTGTTTCCTTAATCATCTCTGTAAAACAACTTCCATGTTAATGAGTAGGGCAGGTAACAAGTAGTCAAATTCCTTGTTTTTTCCTCTTTTGTTCAAGAGCTGGATTCAGTCCTTTGTTATTAATGCCTAAACTTTTCTGCATTGCTTGTGATATTAATGACTTTTTTGTTGCAGATGTAGTGGGATCAGCCATTGGGTTCCTGGTATTTTCCGCTCTCCTGTCGTCCTGGGCTTTTACGTTTGCATTTGGTGGAGAGAAGCTCTTCGGCCATGTTTGGGATCAGTTAGTAATGTACAATCTTGCTGACAGATTTGGCCTTACTGGCTGGGTCTAACTATGTTCATAAGCAGCATATCGACATTTATGAATATTCGAAACTTCAATGTGCCATTTTTCTTTTGCTTTAGGATTCAGATAATTTATGGTATAGCTAACTTCGATTTATTATCGTTGTGGGATCACCTGCCCAATTTGTAAGTTTTAATGGGAGAAAAATCGTTGTTCTTCAACACTCGGTATCTTCTTCTTAAATTTTTTATTTATTTTCTAATTTTTAATTTTTAAAATACTACCCAATTTGTAAGTTTTCATGGGAGAAAAATCGTCGTTCTTCAAACACTCGATACCTTCTTAAAATTTTTTATTTTTTATTTTTTAATTTTTTATTTTTATTAATTTTAAAATACTACCTAATTTACCATAATTACCCCTTCCACCTATCCACTCCAATCATTCATCATATTATTGAGTCAATCCTTTTTATTATTATTATTTTTGACCCGTATCTTAGAAAACATCAAAACGTAGAGACAGATTCGGTCAATTTAGAAAACATCTTAGAAATTATTTTTATTACTCCCTCCGTCCCATAATTGTTGTCCACTTTGCCCAAAAAATTTTGTCCCAAAATTATTGTCCAATTTGACTTTTTATGGATTAAGTTACATATTTGTCCTTAGTAAAAAACATTATCCTTAAAATCTTAGTGGCTAAACAATTACTTATGTAGGGGTATATCCGGTTGTTTAAGATAAAATATAGTTAAATTTGACCAAAAATAAAATCTTTTATTTTAGTAAAACTGGACAATAATTATGGGACGGAGGAAGTATTATTCTTACAAAACGTGGAAGATGGTTATGTGTCAATCTTATTTTCTAGGCAATGTTATAAAATGTGTTACACACGAAATATGACACAGAATCTTTATCATTTTTGTAAACTTTCATGTTCATCTTTTTTTTTTTTTAAAAAAAATTGTTTTGACCACGTAGTCATAATATTAATAATATTAATTACAAGATAATAGCTAAGAGATTATTCACTTTTTGAATTCTGTAACCAATTTGGATTTTTAATTTAGAATAAAAATGGGAAAATGTTGGGATATTTTAAATAATATGTAGCTATTATATAAATTGAATAAACAAATTAAAAAATTTCGTGGTTTCTGTTTTTTTTTTCCCACAAATAAAGTAAAAATGATTATTTCTTAAATTCTACTCAAGGCATTTCTGAAAAAAAAAAAAATTATGAAAAGATAGTCTTTAGTGGTTAAAAAAAAGTTGAAAACATATATATATTTTTAAAATGTGAAAAATTTTGGGTTTAGTCAATGGAATTAGCATAACGATGAGTTCTCTGAATTGATACCTCATGTAGCATATTAAATGAGAAATATTTTCTTGCCCATTTTTAATATTGATGATTATTTCTATGATTCAATATTTTTTAAAAATTAATTAAAAATTGATCATGGGCTAATCTTAACAAAGTCACGCAAAGTTATTATTAGTGTGTTTACGGATTTATTACATTGTTGTTGATAGTTCATGAAAGATGATTTTGGTAATAAACGCAATAACATAGCCTATAATATATACTAGTGATGTCTGGTTGCGCAATGCGCGACCCTGGCCCAGTCTATCTGTAGATCGTAGAAATGTTTATATTTGAAAAAAAATAAAATTTTGTATTTAGAGCGATATAATTTTAGAAACGTTTGAAAGATTTGGAAATGTTTTATAAGTGTAATCATAGAAATATTTGTATTTCGCAAAAAAAAAAAAATAAATTGTATTTCGCCATGTATGTTTTAGAAATGTTTTATAAGTGTTACTTATTAAATATAAATAGCTTAATCGAATATATGTGTTGAAGTAAATGTTAGATAAAATATAAAAGCATCCTAATAAATTTAAATATTAGTAAGATGATTTATTGATGTTCTCCATTGGTCGTGCCAAATCAATACTTAGTTTTGGAGATTTTTAATAGCTTTGTAATAAGCTTCATCCGAAGGGTATACGCTTAAAACAAAATTGACACTTTGTAACAAAAAACCTAATTGATCAATTCAATTTAAAAAACCACTCTAGTTGAATGAAACATAAAGAAAAAATTTTAAAAAAAAAGTGTCACGTAAAGTGCAAAGGGAGATTTAGTAATTTAGTTATGGTTAGACAACAGGGCAATTTAGTATTTTATACATGTCACGTGGCAATCATATGAGGTGTTTGAAAGGGAGGTTTTTGTTTCTAATATAGTAGGATATATATATATATATATATTAAAAGTAAAATCTAAATTGGATAACTGTGGATGAAGATATTCTCACTTCAACTTCGTTCATCCTTTTTTTCTTCTTTTGGTAATCTAAACTTCGTTAGTTGGAACTTGGAAAAGGAATTACAGCATAGCATTGGACAAGTATTACTGCAAATTCCTCCAATGTGGAGAATAATAATTAAATTTATAATTTTAATTCTTGCATCTCAAGAACTTTTTTTCTCTCTCTTTTCTAAACTATTGACAATTGGCCCTCTTTCTCTCCAAAGAAATGGAACCAATTTTTTTTTTTTTTTTTTTTTAAAAAAGAAGCAATACTATCGCTATTCCATGAGCACTAATCTACGTTAACATATATAAAATCTATTACCTAACTCAAGAATTCGAAGAGCACCAAAATGTAGAGTCGTTTTTCCGCAAATGATCACAAGGTTCAGGAAAAACCTGAAAACTAAAACCAGACACATATTCGCAGTGCCATTTGAGTGACGGAGAAAGGCCAAGAATACTAACATTTTTCATGCAAATACCTTCAGCGGGAGAACCCTGGATGCCCTCCAGCAACGGCGGTTTCTTCGTCCCCGAGCTGACCACGTTACTTATAACGATGCCCTTAATTTTGGGTAGAGCTTTCGGATTCCATCCATCGTCAGGATGGTCATTTGCTCCCCTGCTGAATCTCAACGGAATCTTCACATTCTCCATGTATATGTTGTTTATGGTGACGTTTTCGATATAACCTCCGCGGCCTTGGTCGGTTTTGATCCGGACGCCAGCTGCCGAATTCCTGATGTGCATATCTTCCACTGTTATGTTCGAGATCCCGCCGGACATCTCGCTACCGATTCCAAGGCCTGAACAGGTCGGAGTTGTGCCGGAAACTCTTCTGATGACGATATTTGAGCTCGGACGAGCAATGGCGATACCGTATTGGTCCCAACCGCTCTTCACCGCTACAAGATCATCCCCACTCTCAACATAACAATCTTCAATGCATACATTGGTGCTTGAATCTGTTATCAATCAAATTTCACGACAATCCAAATTTCAGTTTTGTGCAAGTAAGGCAAGTTCACTTTGATAGTTTAGTTTGATGGTATATGGATTATTACCGGACAGACCTATGACCGGATTCTGATCTCAAAATAGTGTTAATATACGTGTCTGGACTAATTCGTCTAACAATTTTAACTTAGGTCCATCTAATCGGCAAAATGAAAGCTAATATATTATGACAATAAAGGCAAACGATTTTAATTAGTACAAGAGTGTGAACCATGTGCAGGAGCAAAATATTAATCCCTGTAATGAAATTTGTAAGGCAAAGAAAAGGGTCTTACTGAGAGTAATCTTCTCAAATACCACTAATTTTGGAATAAATATTTCTGACTAGGTAAAGATCATTAGATTCTACGTGCGCGAATGGTCTTCCTTCCAATAATAATACTCCATCAAATATTATCCAATTTTTTTTTCATTATTATCAACATAACGAACATGATAATTATTTTGACACACAATGGACATTGTTTTCTTGAACGGCCTTCATAAAACTTGTTATTTACTACAAATTTTTTAGAAAAAGTTTATTTTCCGCGTATGCAGCCAAAAGAAATAAGACAAAATTAAACATTTGTTGGGTTTTGGTTGAACAAAACGATATGGGCACACGATGACATCGAACTTAAATTGTAAATGGACACAAAGAATTTGGCCATAGCATTATCTCTTTGCAAAAGGTATACCAATGTATACCACCAAATATGGGCGCATGATGACATCGAACTTAAATTGTAAATGGACATAAAGAATTTGGCAAAACGTACACCAATGTATACCACACATTGCATAATCCTTTCATCTTCCATCTCTTAAGCCATTCCTAGTTTGCTCAATGTCTCAAACATGCCCATTCTTCCAAAAATATTTTGGCATTTTATATTTATCTCCTAATTCTTCACCACTTTGAAGAAATTGAAAGTTCTGCGTCTTTAGCATCCAATGAAAGCATTGGACATTCAAGGAACAAGAAGGGTGCTTTGTTTTGAGATAAAAGAGTCTTTGAGCAACAAAGCACGTACTTTGTTGAACTAAAATATTACCTAGTGCATGATTAAAATTCTTGGATTATATTCCAACAACTTTTTTGTATTGAAATACACGAGTAAGGTTGTGTATATCATTACTGCTAGACCCTATTCGAGTTGGAAATATATTGGATATTTTGTTATTGTTGTATAATTGAAAGCCTTCCACTACTCCCAAATTCCTTGATCACTTCTCGATCCATTGTTCTTTTTCCTTTTTTTTTTCCTCCAACATTCTTACATAATTAGATTATCAGATTAATTTTGCCCTTTGAAAAAGAATTTATGTTTCCAGCATTTGCCTTCACTAATTAAAATCCTTCCTTCATAGATGCTATAGAATTATGGTCTTAGTAGAGATAAGTATCATTACTGAACCCTAGAAAAAATTAACTAGCATGTTTTGACACGCATAAATAAATAGTCCAACCAAAAAAAAAAAAAAAAGAACACCAAGAAAAAAGAAAAAAAAAAGGAGGTTGTCAATATGGTAGATTTTGGTATTATACCTGGGTCTATTCCATCCGTATTGGGAGCATTAAGAGGAGCCAATACAGTCATATTTTTCACAACAACATTACTGCATCGTAGACAATTAAAACATGCTTAACTTGAAAGTTAGAACATGTACAATAAAATAGACTATCTCTTTTTTGAGCGGGGGAAGTATACAATAACCAGAAATATAACTGAAAAATAATACTCCTACAAGAAAAAGGTGTACCTGCAATAAACGGGATGGATGGTCCAGAAAGGAGAATTACGAAAAGTGAGATTTGAAATGAGAACATTGTGGGAGTTGATGAGTTCAAGGAGATGGCCTCTGGTGTTCTCCAATGTTCTATTCCACCATTGATCCCACCACATCTTTCCTTGCCCATCAATTGTCCCATTCTGACCTACATCTCAAAGAATATACATCTATGAATGATGGTTGTGAAGAAATATACATTCTGTAATTGTCGATTTTATTAGATGAGAATGATTAATTAATGTACATATAATGTCTTATTTTTTTAATGGTGATTTTTGTTGGTAAACACAATAATAATATTCCCTTCGTCCCAAAATTATTGTCTAATTTGAATTTTTATTTTTAATTCAAATTTTACTAAAAGTAAAATTTTAAACTGGATATTAATTTTGGAATGGAGGGAGTAGTCAAAGTTTGAGTAAGATTACCTGTAATGGCAACATTGGTTAGGTTGTTTCCATGAAGCAGACTTATGTGTCTTCCTCCAAGTCTTTCTCGTCCTCTTCCGTAGGAAGGCAATGGCTCAACAATGGGCCACTCACTTGGATCCTATAACAAGAAGAAATTAATTAAACTTCTTCAAGTACAGATTAAAGATTTTTAAAAAATATTTTATTTCTCAATGATGATGAACATAATGATGTTGGATCACTATGTGCAAAAAAAAAAAAAAAAAATTAATTAAAAAAATCACAAAAAATTTAACATGGCCAAAGAAAAATAAATTCAAGGAAAATTACTCCTTCAACTCCAAACGGAATAATCCTAGCTATCACGCGACAATAATATGATTTTATTTTTAAAATGATGAGAATAACACATTTTTCAAAATGAATTCAAAAGTATACACTGTGAATCGGAGATGAGTAAGGGGAAGAAGTAAACTCAAGGGCTAATGGCAACTTGGCTAATATGATAACAACTTCCAACTTGACGAAACAAAATGTCAAGTGACTGGTCTAATGAATCCATTCATTCAAACAAGATTATAGTGGAAAAGTTAAGTTTTAGGTTTGCAGTCTCAGTCTCAACCACAAGCATTAAATATGAATGAGTATGACTTTTTGGACTTAATTGTCTTGGATTTAAAGATTGATTGAAGATTGAGACTAGGGACAAAAGAAAATTGAATTTTTAATCTCTCTCTCTTCTGTTTTTGAAAATTAAATAACTATTGAAATATGATCTTCTGAATGATTTGAAATTTTTTTTTTTTGAGTTGGTTTAGAGGATTAAATCATGACTCGCTAACACTGGAAGTGATTTATTTAGTGATCACCAAGCTAGTGCAATGTGGGGAAAAAGTTTGGTGAACATCACTGTATGTGTTGATACAATGATGATAGTGTCTTTTGTGTATTTTTTTTTTAAAAAACGAAAGTTGAATATCCTACAAAAGTACATTTCAAGGTCGATGATCAAAATAAAATAACGGAAAGGGGTTGTAAAAAATCAAACTAGCTAGTTTCCATTCACAAATCAGCGTCGCATCACACTTAAAACCCCCGAATGAATTTAGACACAAAATTCAGTTTTCTGAAGTTTAATAACTTGGAGGATTATAGTTTAAGATACTACCATATGAACTGCCAAAACAAGCCAAATCAACCGGCCAACGTCCACAAACCTACTTTCTTCCAAACCCAAAGGTGTTCCGTGTTTCATTTTATTAACTCGGTTTTAGCCAGAAAAAAAGATGCTAAACAGAAAGACTTCTTTTTCCTACTCAAAAGTTTAAACTAAAAATCTAGAAAGATTCATAATGCTGTTTCCAGCCATTTCCAAGCAAATGGTTGCCAACCACAAAGACAGATTTGTCACTATGCTTTTTTACTAACCCAAAAAATATGCCGCCAGATACTGTCGGCACAGTAAAAATATTCTCCATTCCACATTGAGTTTTTAAATTTTGTATTAAAATTAGTACAAATCTCAAAACGTTTATTTTTATTTTTTTTTAAACGGAGGTAGTACTGAATATGAAAACCATTTTAGCTAGAGTACTTATCCTTCCAAAAGTAAAAGTAATTTTATAAACAGTTGACATGTGAAATTTAAGTTGAAAAAGGTTAAATGTGGAATTTACCTGACTTCCTAAAATAACAGAACCTTCTTCTAGAAAGAGTGTGAAATTACTGGTGAGATTGAAACTCCCAGTAAGCCAAATCCCTTTAGGAATAATCAACGTCGCCCCACCACTACCTTTGAACCTTTCCATATCCGCCATAGCCGCCCTAAACGACGCCGTGTTCGACGTTTTCCCATCCCCGACGCCGCCGAACTCCACGATGGATTTCACCACTTTTCTCTCCGGCACCGGTTTGAAGAACCCAGAACAAGTCTTCATCGCCGTGTCATCACCGCCGCGGATGCCGCCGGCCTGTTCGTCGGAAAAACCAAAAAACAGGGGATGAACCTGGAAAACCGATTTGTTGGTGATTTGAATGGTTAAGATGATCAATACGGCGAAGAAAACCCACGAAATCACCCATGAAGGCGGCCTTGTTAAACTCGCCCTCATCGAATTGAGAAAAGGGTTTCGATCATTGCCTTCCATAATCATCTCCAATCCGATGATGATGGATGATTATTCCTATACATGATTAATTACCCTGCACATGCATGAAAAAATTGATTCATGCATATGTGATGATATAGAGGGTTCACACGCAAACGGAAAAAATCAATGAAAAATATATGTGGGGCTTTATTGGGTGTGTTTTCTTTGGAAAATATGTCTAAATTCAGTGAAGAAAAGTCAACAAGAAAAAGGAAAAGTGTAGCGTCCTCTAATCCGCTCCATTTAGCAAAACCTCAGAAAGGCGTCTGTCCAATCCTCGTCCGGACTCACACGCTAAAGAACTATTAACAAAAGAATGTAGAAATTAAATACAAGTGATTAAAATATTTAAAGAAAGAGGCCTGCCCTTGTAACGTATCTTAAGGATTTATATCACTACTATTTAGTGAAAGGCAGCAATGCATTATGATGCAATTGATGCATCCACCTCAACAAACCCTCATAGTTATTTTCTTTTTCAAAAGAACACTTTACGCGAGAGGACGAAAAATTCCAGCAGAATTAAAATAGTGAAGAAAATGGAAATGAAATACTCCTGCATCAGTGTCCCATGTTGCCTGGACTCGTCTACGGGTGTCGTATCGGGTGCGGGGATCTGAGTGTGCGACTCGTCAATATTTTAGAAATCTTGGACATTTTAGGCTAAAATGCCATAGTTGACACTCATACCCGCACCAGTGTCGACACGACATGACACGGGTATTCTCCGCAAATAGAAGAGTCCGGATAATATAGTCCCCAGATAATAATGAAAAATGAAGCTTTGGGTTTGAACTTTGAAACATGTGTGAACATGTAAAAGCCAAAGAGTCAACCAAGAAAATGATTGAACCCGGTGAAGTTCCTCAAAAATACATGAGAGAGAAGGAGCAGAAGCTAAAAGAGCAAACGAGCTCTTATTTCTGAACAAAAATTAATGTTTTAGACATGGGTTCTCATCACGCAGTTCAATTGGATACCAGGAAGCACTGGTGTAAAGAAAAACCTAGGGAAGCTTTGTCAATCCCGCTGTGTTTTTTTTTTTAATAATAACTGTACTGAATCTGGTTTTGTTTTGCTGCCCTAACCATACAAGTCAACCCCTGAAATTGTTAATTTTCTCTTGTGCACGCAGAACAAGAAGATTCTGGCGTGGGGATATTATGTATAAAGGAGTTTATTAGTATCTGATGACGTGTTTCTATTCCCAAAAATAAAAATTTTATTAAGGCTTCCTTGGTGAATTGAAGCTTTAGGTTATGCTCCCTGTTCGAATCGAATCTAATTTCTTTTTTTTTTTTGGTAAAATGGTAAACTTGTATTACTATCAAAACTCGAATATGTACAATGCTACTTTCTCTATTACAATGCTTTAGGATAGCTCTGTTTTTTCTTCCTCTCTCAAAAGCTTTCCCCGTTTTTCCTCGTTTTCCTTTTTTTCCCTTTTTCATTTTTAATAATTTACTCAAAGGCTTCTTTAGTTTATTAATAAATCATCCGTAGTTGAGCTATATCTAAAAGGAAAAAGAAAAACCTGTCCCGTTATTTACTGGGGGCCACCTCAAATTTTCCGTCGGCTGGCTACCTAATTTCCTATTATTATTTTCATTTAATTGTTATGCATTTTCTTTTAAGTTTCATCCTTGGGTCTTTTCCCAAAAAAAATTAAATAAAATAAACGTGGACAAATTTAAATTTTTCAGAATATTTGTGGACAGAAATATATTGCTCGGATTTCTGAAATCTGAGTTTTGATTAATATTAGAGATTCGGATTTTGCAAATCCGGATTCATACTTAATAATAAAATAATAATTTCATAAATTTTGTTGAATAATAGTTTTTTTAGTTCTTAAATGAACAGTAAAGCTCGGATTTGTAGAATCCGAGTTTAGTTAAAAATTAATAAATCGCGGCGCGAAATTTTTGAATCCAAAAAATCGGAAGTCCGTAATCCGGTTTGACGAATTCGGATTTTAGAAATCCGGATGCCTTTAATTTTGGTTGGTGGAAGTAGGCATGTGCCTTAAATTGGAGGACCAAAAAATTAATAAAATAATCCTGAATTGACTAAATTCGGATTAATGAAATCCGAATATAACATAGTTCGGATTTCGAAAATCCGAGTTACTTACGGACTCGGATTTCGTAAATCCGAGTTTAACGTGTTATAAAATAAAAAAAATTTCAGGCAGTTCTCATTCGAGAACTGAGTTGGATTTTCTGTTTTTGCAGCTCAAACAAGGGCGAATTGAAGTTTTTGATGCATTCTTGCCTCTAGATACGTGGAAATTGTTATTTGAAAGAGGTTAGATTGCAAAACCATGTTATTTAGTTTATTTTTGTGTTATTTTGATTGTTAGAATGATGTATGATAGATTAGGGTTTATGTTGGTTGGTTGTTTGGATGTTTTAGGTGTTGATTTTGAGGTTAGAGATGAGAAATCATAGTTGTTCATGAGATATCGAAGTTGATTTATAAGTATTTTAGTATGGTGTATTTGTTGGAGTATGTATAGTGTATGGTGTATTTTAGAGAATGTATGGTGTATTTTGTTGATTTTGTTATTAAGAAATAATTAGTTATTGATGTTTTTTTTAACAGTTATCAATGGCACGTAATGTATCATACATGCTTAATTTGTATCATACAAGTAAGTATGTGATAGAGAACGGTAGCATCAACACTTTTTCGAATATGCCGGATGATGGTTTGTTTGTCGAAGAAAGGTTATCATATGAGGGATTGATTAGTAAGATTTGTATGACCCTTGGTTGGGATCCAGCACACGTGAAACTCCACCTTTCTTTGATTTTCGATAGTCCCGGTGGTAGGCATGTAGTGAAGATCAAGAATGATTCGCATGTAGAGTTCATGAACCGTGTAGATCCAATGTCATGTTTGGATTTATACATAGATTTGAAAGATATCACTCAAGAAGAAAGAGAAGCGAGTTTGGAAAACGTGTCATTTGGTGATTTTCGAAGGGGGGAACGTGCTAGTACTTCTCGAAACCGTGATGAAGAGGAGACACCTTTATTTGCACAAAATGACTACCGGGAAGAGTCGGATTCCGACTACATAGCTCCAAGTGAAAGCGAAGAAGACTGTGATGTCTCCGGAGAGAGTGATTTTGAAGAAAGTGATGATGAAAGGTTGGAAAATGAGGAAAGGGATTGTAATCTATTCGCCCGACGCCATGTATATAGTAAGATGGGGAACTGGGATGCCTCATGTGTAGACAAGGATGAGTTTGCTCTTAAGATGTGGGATGAGACGCCCGAAGGAATGGACATTGGTGTTTGTTTCAAATCTCAATCAGAAGCAAAGCATGCTGTGAAATTATGGAATATCCATCATAAAAGGGAATATACGGTCGCCGCGAGTAGTCCAAGGACGTGGGGCATGCGGTGCAGAACATTTAATGTGGAAAGTGAGGATGGTGAACCACCATGTGAGTGGAAGATGCGTGTGTCATTGAAAGCTCACGGCCTTCATGAAATTGTGAGATGGCATGATGCACATAATTGCATGACTCTGTGAATGATAATGACAATCGGTGTGTGGACGCGTCTTTGATTGCTAGACTCATCAGGAGAAAGGTTGAGGACAACGTAGATTATACGGTAGCCTCGGCACAGAAAGATGTGAAGACCTTATTGAAAGTAGATGTGCCATACAAAAGGGCGTGGCACAGGAAGAGGAAAGCCATAGAAGCGGTCTATGGTGATTGGACCTCCAATTTCGAAGAACTTCCACGGTAAATATCAACTTTTATCCGTGTATTGAAATATTTATAATATTTTTATTTTTACATGTATTGAAATATTTTAACAATGACTTGTTGTTGTTTAGGTATATCGCTGCGCTTAAGTTTACTAATTCTGAGACTGTAATAGAGTGGGAATGGAAGGAGGGACAAGAAGGTTGGAACAGGGGAAACCGGACATTTAAATACGTCTTCTGGTCATTTGCACCGGTGGCTGAGACGTTTTTTGAATGTCCACCGGTCATTTGTATCGATGGAACCTTTTTGCGTGGTGGATACAAGGGTAAATTGCTTGTTGCGGTGGTGTATACCGCAAACAAGCACATTTTACCGGTTGCATTTGCGATTGTTGATGAGGAGACAGTAGAGAGTTGGACATTTTTTATGAGGAATTTGAGGTTGTGGTATGATAGAATCGTAAGTGTGATATCCGACCGGAATGTAGGGTTGTTGAGCGCAATGTCACAGATGGATGAATGGCGTGATTTAGGTGATGGTGGGCACTTTCTTTGCCTCCGCCACGTTCGCAGCAATCTTGTGTTGCGATATAATAGCAAAAAGGTGAAGCGGTTATGTTGGAAGATGGGCACGACGCTTTCAAGAGTGAAATACAACCGTATGAGGGCAGAGCTTATTGAATTCAAACCTGCTGCATGGGAGTATCTTTGAGGGATTGGGGGGAGTAACTGGGCTCGATTGAAAGCCGGTCTTCGCCGTTGGGGCATAGCGACAACCAACATTTCTGAGAGTTACAACAATGCGTTGAAAGGGATCCGTTTTTTACCAATTAGAGCCTTGATCGATGCAACCTTTCGCAAAACTGTCAAATTCTATAGAGAAGAACAATTGTCTACGAGAAATTGCATGACACCGATCCCTCCTGAGTTATGGAAAAAATACGAGAAAATGAATGATAAAGCAGCCAGTTTTGAAGCCACCCCTTTCGATGGTGATGATGCTATGTGGCGTGTTGTTACTGCCACACGCCTAAGTGGCAGGGGTGGGTCTCTGCATACGGTGAACTACGATGAACATAGGTGTTCGTGCAGGAAGTGGCAAGAGTACCGGATGCCTTGTACGCACGCACTCCAAGTTTGTCGGAGAAAAGGGGATCGGCCTATTGATCTATACCATAGTGTGTAGCGCCTTCCAACGTGGCGCAGACAATTTCATTACACGGGCTTTGTTCCGGTTCCCGATGCGGAACAATGGCCGATGGTCAGTTGGAACATCATTCCGAATTATGAGCGTCTTGTGTTGCATGCGGGACCGGGACGAAGACAAAAAAGGAGACATAGTATGCAAATAGATTACAGGGGACGCCGGAGCCGTGGGGAATGTTGGAGATGTGGACAACTAGGTGATGATGCCAATTCATGTCCGTTCTCGCACCCAGGAGTAGATAGAAGACCTGTGAATGACAGCTGGAATTGTGTGTAATTTACTGTTCTTGCAAGTTATTTAGTGTTTGATAAATTTATGGGAACATTGATAAATTCGGATTGTAATGTGAACATTGAATTTTTCATATTGTAAAGTGTGATGAAATATGTACTATTTTTCATAATCAAAATCGGATTGTGCAAAATACTCATCATTGAAGGTTTTGTGAAGCATTCGGATTTCAGAAATCCGAGCTCATAGTTTTTTTTGAAATTGCAAAGGACTCGGATTTCCGAAATCCGAATGGGTGAAACCCATTCGAGAGTTGCAATTTGAGGAGAAACAGGGGAGATTCGGATTTTATAAATCCGAGCTCAGAGATTTTCTCGAATTTACTAAGGACTCGGATTTAGAAAATCCGTGTTTGTGAAAAGCATCCGAGAGTTGAAATTTGAGGAGAAACAGGGGAAATTCGGATTTTGTAAATCCGAGCTCAGAGATTTTCTCGAATTTACTAAGCATTCGGATTTAGGAAATCCGTGTTTGTGAAAAGCATCCGAGAGTTGAAATTTGAGAAGAAACAGTACTAACTCGGATTTCGCTAATCCGAACTCAGAGTTTATTTTTAATTTACAAAGGACTCGGATTTCAGAAATCCGTGTTTGTGAAACCATCCGAGAGTTGAAATTTGAGGGAAACAGGAAAGACTCGGATTTGGGAAATCCGAGTTTGACGGGACTATATATTGTTCGGTCAACTCTTCCCTTCCCATTTTTGCCCCAATTCCAGAATTAACAAAACCCTAAAACTAAACTCTAATTAAACAATAATCCGGCGACTCCCACCACTCAATCCGGCGACTCCCTCCACTCCCTCCGTGAATTCCGGCGACCCTCTTGCATTCCGGCGACCCTCTTGCATTCCGGCGACTCAATTTCCAGAATCCGGCGTCTCTCCTCCCTCTGCACAATCCGGCGTCTCTCCTCCCTCTGGATAATCCGGCGAGGTTCCTTGCAATCCGGCGACTCCCTCCGACTATCTCCACCTCCGGCGACTTCCTCCAAAATGAGGATCAAGCACATTCCTCTCGAGGCTCGCGCATCCAGGTCGAGACTCATTTTGAAGAAGCTGGTGGACCCGAGACTCAGTTTGACATTGGTGGACCCGAGACTCAGTTTGACATTGGTGGACCTGAGACTCAGTTTGGTGGACAGTCGCAACCACAACCGGGAGTCAAATTTATCACCATGGGGGAATCCCAATCTCAACCCCAAATCGAGGCTCAGTTTGGTGGACAGTCGCAACCACACCAAAGTTCAATACTCACATATCTTAAGAGGGGAGACAGATCCGACAGGCCCAAACAAATACACTCCGGATGCGCACAATAAAGGAAAAGGGAAAAAATGAGACATTTCATTATTTTGGACATTTATAGTAGTTTTTGTATTGAACTTTTTATGAAACTTGATTTATTTTGTTGTTAATCGAATGCCGTTTATTGTTTTGTTGTTATTAAATTCCTATTTTCCAATGTTTCATTGTTGTTGGTGCTGTAAACATGTTTAGAACTGGTGAAAATCAGTCCAATTTTTTTTTTCAGTTCTGACAAAGACTCGGATTTGCTAAATCAACCCAGACTTTTTGTAAAGGGGTCGGATTATCCGAGTCCGTGGCCAACTGGGAGTCACCATTTTTCAGAAAACAGAGCAGATTCGGATTTCGGTAATCCGAGTTCTGCCCAAATTTAATTTTTCAACACATTATTTTTTTTCTATCCGGAAATTAATATTTTATTGATAAAAACAGATTTATAAAATCCGGATTTAGATTAATTACACTAATTTTTGTCATTAACTTAATATCGAATTTACGTAATACAAAGTCGGATTTTAATAATCCGAGTTGAGTTGGGGTCAGATTTTCGAAATCCGAGTTTTCCCCCCATTCGGATTTCCTAAATCCGGGGCATATAAATTTGTCCACAAGGATTTAAAAAGCTTTATTTTTGTCCAGGTTTTTTTTTTCATATATATTTAAGGAAAAAATTCTTCATGCTTTCATGATATTTTAATTTTCTTTTAAACATTTAGTCCTAAAATGTTTTAGAAGTTGCAATCAGACCCATTTATATATCTCACCTATTATATATGCCCATTTATATATCTCAACTATTATATATGGTGTTCCTAAATCTCTATTAATCCTAATCTTCTTAAAGTAGATGCTAAGATTCTTGGGTCTCACACTGCGTCTCTATGACGCTGTGTATGTGCGTTTTTTCTTTCATTTTTTTTTTGGTCTTAATATCTATTTTGTTATGGGTGCTTTGATTAAAAAATTACCTAGAAAAAGGAGTAGAGAGATTTATTGGTCGCTTTTTTTTAAAAGAAAATTACAGAGATCGGTTTTGAAAATCCGAACTACTAATTAAATTAGTAAGTCGAATTTTCAAAATCTGACCTAATAAAATAATATATATATTTTTTTGGAAAATACATGTAAAAAAATTGAAATAACGGTCAAATAATCAATAGTATCAGTTCGGATTTACAAAATCCGACCTTTGTTTTTTTTTTAAAAAAAATTGAAGGGCGGGAAAATTTGAAAATTTATTATGGTTGGAAAGTTTGAAAAGTTGGTAAATAAACAATAAAATTGGATTTCGAAAATCCAAACTACTTTTTATTTAAAAAAATCTTTAAGTGCATAAAATTTTAAAAATTTATTCGAGTTTTGATAGGAATTCAAGTTAAATTGATCAATCCACTTTTAAAAAAATAAAAAAAAATATTGTATTAGATATGATAATAGTAAAATCTTATATTACTAATAATTACTAGGAATATGCATTAAATCGATGAAAAAAAATATATTAGTAGTGTTGTGTAGTACTATTAAAACTGTTATGAATTTGTATTAAATTAATTCATCATAATTCTTCTGTGCTAGTGTTATATACTATTAATATGTACTAGTGTTATGTAGTATATTAATACTATTACCCACTATGCAGTGGCGGAGTCAGAAAAAGAATTCAGCGGAGGCACATTAACATTATCAAGTATCAACATAATAAAATGGAAAAAAATGTGAATGACAAAATAATAAAATTAAAGTGCATATGAAGACATGTTCTTAGTAAAATATGGTTAAGTTTGATTTCTTTTGGATTTTTCTTCAACATTTTCCAAAATATAAGTTGAACCTTTCATTAAACTAATTTTATAATTTGAAGAGTTATTCCTAAACAATTAGGATGATCTATTCGATGTAAATGTAAATTTTTAACTCCGAATTAACATAATCATTTACTAATGATGTGATTGTTAATGTATTTTCAAATTTCATAAAAAAAAATTGTTGTTTCTTTTCTTGGTCGTTAGCGTTTGCATTACAGTACGGGATAGATATTGGGCCTTTTTATTCTGGATCACTTTGAGCCATAAGAATTAATTCTTATTAGGAGTGTCCACAATTTAATAATTTAATCAAACTAGTTACTCAAATTTATTACTTAAACACATTTTAATACTGTAAAATTACCTTATGGTGGGCCTAACTCAGTGGGGGCACGTGCCCCCACCTTATCTCTGCCTCTGCCACTATATATCTGGTGCGTGCCGAGTTCACCAAAAATATTACTAGCTTGGATTATGATTTTTGTAGATAATAGAAGCTAGGTCGATCGCACGAGGACATCTAATTACCAAATTCGTTGTTAAAAGACTACCAGTTTTGACAAGGTGTCACTCAGGGGAATGGAAACAGTCACTCAGGGGAATAAAGGCCAGGGGTGTTCATCTCCTCTTCCTAATGCAGTAGTTGTATAATCAGTACTATAATGGTTAAGTTCTTGTTCATTCAGCTCACTTATAACTCTAAGTCAGTTCCCATTTTTCCTAGAGTCATCTTTGTAACCTTAACAATCAATTTTTTAATGATTGATTCCAGTTATAAAGTCATTAAGGTCTCAGGCTTACATGAATGCTCATGTCAACTAAGTATATTCCTATCTTAGTTAAAACCACAGACTGTTACCTCTATGTCATAAGTTGAAGTTGAAACAATCCAAACCAAGTTTATCTTTCCAGATCTCCCTTAGTTCTAACATGCATTCAATTTAGTGATCAAGTAAATGAACGTAGAAAAAACTTTCATCTTTGAAACAAAGAACAGAACCAGTGCATTACAACAACTCCAATATAGGTTGAGGAGATTAACCCCTGGAAGCTACTTAGCTACTCATGCAGATTAATGCTACATCTACTACATCGAAAGACATCATAGAAGTATGCATCGTAAACGAAGTTCAAGCTAACAGTCAAGAGACGAGAAAAAAGCTTGTGCAGTTCTAAACCACTCCTGAGAGTGAAAGAGTCACTCAGGGAAATGAGGCAGTGACTGGAATTGCTATTCTTCAAGTCTGCTGCCTTCTAAGTTGTTGTTGTTCTCCCTTCCTTCTTGTCTTCCTTCTGGATCTTTTCTGTGTATTCTTGGCAACTGAGAGGTGTAGCCAGAGATGCCCATTTCTGAGAGTGCAGCTCCTCTTTTATAGAGCCCTGAAGCCGGTTCTTCAATCAAGAGAGCCTCCCCATGCTTGTGAATTGTTTAATCCTTCCTAGGCCTTGTGTCTTGAATCCGAAATTGACTGGTCTTCTTCCAACAGTGGCAGCAGCAACCTCATTGATCAATATGGGTGGTTGGAAATTTAGCCAAGGAGACAAGCATGCCTTTGGAATTCTAAGGAGAAACACAGTCATTAATGTCAAGGTGCTTTGTGTCTTGGGAGCGTTTTTTCGACCAGCTCAGCAAATTCGAATCCAGCAGCCCACAAATTGTTCCTTTGGCCCAAATTTTCAGCAATTGTTCAATCAAGTCCTAATCTAATAAAAACACAAAAACTAGTTAATTAAAATGCACTAATACTAAGAAATACCCCTAATTTCTTACTAAATTTAGAGTTAATTGTGATACTTTTATGTAACAAATAAACCATTATCAACTCCCCCAAACTGAAAGAATTGCTTGTCCTCAAGCAAAACAACTAAACTCTTGCTAGCGCTTATAGAATTATACATAAGAAACAGGGAAAACAACATTGTCAAAATGACTGAAGACTGACTTACTTCCCTGAGTGAAGATTCTCACTCAGGCATGTGACACTGATCATAGGAACAACAACACAAACACAAACTATATAGGGGCTGTCAACCTTTTATCTCAGATTCAAGTAAAGAAAACATACACTGAAAGAAATCAAATCTTTCTGCAATCCAGAGTCAAATAGCCAACCTTCACATGAAATTAGAATACATGCCACAAGTGTCAGTTATGCCCAACCTACCAATCCATTCTAAGTTAACTGGTTTCAGCGTGTGGTGGTCATTCTTGTGATCTGGTTTTGCCCAAGTTACCCTACTGAGGCTTCAATAGGACCAAACCTTACACCTTTGGGAGGGGTGTTATTTAACCTTTTCTCTCCACTGCCTTATACCTCAACCCTTATTACTCCAACAGTTTGGAACTTTTTGTGGTGGTTCCTTGCTGTTACCCCTAAGGTTTTAGTTGATCCAATCTTTTACCACAAGGGAAGTCTCAGGTTTACAACATTTCTCATCTACTTGTGGCTTAGAACTAGACACAGGTCACAACAGTGGATTAGTCATGCCAAATTTTAGAATTTATGTTCTAGGCAGTCACTTCCATGAGTGGCATTGTTCATGTGTGTGAGTGAGTGTCAGCCATTCTTTCACTTCATGCATCAGACTCAACATCAAAAGTGTTTTAGCAAAAATTTTTTCAAAACCATTATCCTCCTAGACTGTTGACAGCTCCTTTTTAGAAAATTTTCATTTTATTCCAAAAAATTTACAGACTCCATCTAGACATCAAAATACTTCAACCTAAAGAACCTACTGACACCAGTCCTGACACCAAACTACTCCCCCAAACTTATTAAAAGCATTGTCCTCAATGCTGAAAGCAATCAGATCAACACAGAACAACTTAATAATGAACAAAACACATCAACAGAAAAATATTAGAATTCACGATTTAACAGAGAAGAAAAAAGAACTAAATAGCTGATTGGGGTAGCAGAACAAGACTTCCCTGAAAGTTCATGGTGGCATGCCATGAAGTGGATGGGTTGGCAGATCATGTGATAATGGGCAGTTTTCAGGGCATCCAATGCATTTGTGCATTTCCTGCAAGAATTGCTTGGTCCTTAATTGGCATTGGTGGACATAGTCCAGGATGAACCGAGTCTGCTTGTTGAAATCTCTCTGCCTTAACTGGCCAGCCGGAGTAAGAGTGGATGCTGCTTGTCCTGAGGAAGATGCACCTGGGGGTCTCTGGTCCAACTTATTCAGCCTCAAAGGTTGTTGCAGGCTGCTCTCTGCGTTTGTGTTCAAAAAGGTCACCCCTGCCCTTCTGTAAAGCATGGTGATCATCATTGGGAAGTACCAGCTCTTCACCTTGGGATCTGTGATACATCTGGTGAGTTGATCCCTGATTACTAACGCCGCATCCAGTGGCGTGTTTGTGACAATTTCATACAGTATCATGGTTTGTTCGTAGGTGACCTTGGCAGTGTAGGTTGTTGGCATCAAGTTGCAGCAGATGAAGTGGTGCCATAAATTTTGATCAAGCGTTTGCAGGGCATTAGCATAGAATCCCAAAGGGTTGTCCTGACCATCCTTCTCCCAATCTGTGCCTTCCTTTGCCAGTCTTGACAGAATTGCTTTGCTCCAGTGGCTGATTCGGATGTAGGGCAGTGATGGTGTCCCTGTAATCGGTGCTGACTCTTGACAATTTCCAGATGGCCCTAATAGCTTCTGTGCTGCAATTGACCGATATTCCTCGGACGAAGACTCCATCTCTGGGGGCGGTGGAGAAATTGCCGTAAAATTCCTGCACGATCTGGAGTCGGGGTCAGATAAGGGGCCTAGAGAACATCTCCCACCTATGGCGTTTGATGTAGGCGAACACTTCACCATCCTCACCGATTCCCCTTTCTGCAATGATCTTGCGCTTGAGATGTTTCAGCAAGAAATCCCATGCCTTCTTTCTCGGGAATAGCCTTGGCTCCTATTCATCTGTGATGGCATTGAGAGCTTGTTCTTGGAGGGCCCTTGGTGGTTGTGGAGGCGGCGGCGGTGTAGGTTCCTGGTGAGGGGAGGGTTGCCTTTCAGGAGAGGACGAGGATGAGGAGGAGGATATCCGTCTTCTGGTGTTGGAAGCATTTTTGTAGGAAGCAACCTTTCTCCTTGCCGGCGGCATGATTTAGGAACCCTAAATTGAATTGGTAAAGCTATGTGAATTGGGTCTAAATTGAAATTCTGCCTTGGTTGCCTGAAATCTCAGAGAAGGGTCAGTGCGTTCACACAAGGGAGTGGTAATTGAAGGGTTGGTTCTGGGAGAAGACGAAGAAGAAGAAGTGGAGGAGTTCCAATTAAATGCACATCAGTTAAATCCTGGGAAGTTGTGGTGGACCAATGTGGCTTCAAAAACGGACGCGGTTTAATTTGAATTTTGAAAAATTTCAGGAAAAATTCTCCCCAAACTTAAATTGTAAAATAGAGTTCAAAAAGGTGAGCTTTTGCAGAAAGTGTTGTACAGTTGTCCTTACTTAGGCGAGTGAATTGTCCCACTTGCGTGAGTGACGTCAGGGTTTGAATGACTTATAGAATCACGTTGCTGTAGGTTCACTCGGCTGAGTGACCTTCTTCACTCCTGGGAGTGAGTTTACCTGAGGCCTTTTTATGTTGCACTTTCTGAAATCCGTTTGGGGTGACAGACACCTTATCCGTTCCTGCAAAATTGGCATAGCACAAAATTAGCCACACAAAAGTAAAATGTATGGGTTGCCTCCCATAAAGCGCATTGGTTTTAAGTCTTATGCCAGACTTTCACAAAATTTCAGTTGAGCTCCTTGAGGACAAGAACGTGACTGTCCTGTCCCTTATTCCCTTTTTCCAGACCAAGATATGGCTTTAGTCTCTGCCCATTGACCAAAAAGGTGTTGCCATTCTGTGGATTCATGATCTCCACTGCTCCTTGATTTAAAACCTTGTTGATTTTGTAGGGGCCGGTCCATCTTGACCTCAACTTCCCTGGAAAGAATTTCAGCCTGGAATTGAACAACAAGACTTCTTGTCCTTCTTGCAGGTCCTTCTTCACAATGTATTGATCATGGTAAGCCTTAGTTTTCTCTTTATGAACTCTAGATGATTCATATGCCTCCATTTTGAATTCTTCCAGCTCATTCAATTGCATCAATCTAAGTTCCTTGCTTTTTCTTGGATCAAGATTCAGCTCCTTAATAGGCCAGTAAGCCTTATGCTCCAACTCTACTGGCAAGTGGCATTCTTTCCCATAGACCAGTTTGAACGACATACCAATGGGGTTTTATATGTTGTTCTGTATGCCCATAAAGCTTCATCCAACATTGAGGACCAATTCTTTCTAGTAGAGTTGACAACCTTTTCCAAGATTCTTTTCACTTCCCTGTTTGACACTTCTGCTAGCCTGTTTGATTGTGGGTGGTATGGTGTTGATACTCTGTGCCTGATTCCATATTTCTTCACTATGGTTGCAAATGACTTGTTACAAAAGTGTGATCCTTCATCACTGAGTATCATCCTGGGTGTACCAAATCTGGCAAAAATGTTTTTCTTTAAAAACCTGAGAACAGTCTTAGCATCACTGTTTCTTGTAGCTACGGCTTCTATCCACCTTGAAATGTAGTCTACTGCCTGTAGGATGTAGGAGTTCCCAAAGGATGACATGAAAGGACCCATGAAATCTATCCCCCATACATCAAATAGTTCTACTTCAAGCATGTTCTGTTGTGGCATCTCATTCTTCCAGGAAATGTTTCCTGTCCTTTGGCATCTGTCACAGCTTTTGACAAATTCACGTGCATCTCTGAACAGAGATGGCCAATACAGTCCAGCTTGCAGAACCTTGATTGCTGTTCTTTGACCGTTGAAATGTCCACCATAGGGAGAACTGTGGCATTTGTGCAACACTTCTGTGAACTCAGGTTCTGGAATACACCTTCTGATCAATTGGTCTGCACATCTTTTGAATAGGTATGGTTCATCCCATAGGTAGAGTTGAACATCATGAAGGAACCTTTTTCGCTGTTGAGGGGTGAAATCTGGAGGAATAATACCAGCAGCAACAAAGTTAGCAAAATCTGAAAATCAAGGCCTGTTATCTATCACTCCCATGAGTGTGCCTGTCACTCGCCAGAGCGAATTGTCCTGCATTTTATCGTAATTTATACATAGGACTTGTGGATTAGAGCATGGTGGTTTATGTTTTTTTTTCCTAAGTGAAATGGATTTCTCTTTTGCAAATTTGTATTAAGATATATTAATTTGATTATTGGGGGAATAGTGAATCTCGCTCATGTACTACTGTAGGGACCAAAATTTTTTTGACTAATAATTACCATTTTTTTAATACATCTTGGTCATCAAGATAATGACTAAAAAACTCATGTCTGATTTGGTCAGCAAAATATGAAATAAACACCAAAACCCTTGTCTCTAATTGGGTCACCAAAATATAAAATAAAGACAAAAAATATCGTCTCTAATTTGGTCACCAAAATATAACATAAACACTAAAAAAATCATCTCTAATTTGGTCAAAGAATATAAAACAAAGACCAAAAAACTCGTCAATAATTTGGTCACCAAGCACAATTTTTCATTAATAATTCAGTGACACTACTATTGGTCACCCAAACATTAGTCAAGGATCCAAATTTAATGACCAAACCTTTTTGTCAATTTATTGGTCACTAAAGTTAGTTGCCCGAGCTGCCCTGGAAGGTTCAGTGACCAACATCTGTGGCGACCTGATTAGTGATCAATAAAAAAAAGATTGGTCACCAAAGCGATTAGTGACGACTCTTTATAGACGACTAGGGGACAAGACAAAACTGGTCACCAAATGCCTTTTGGTGACGAGTCCTGGTCACATAGGCCATTTTAGTGACCAGAACATGTGGGTCACCAAAGCCTTTTTTTTATGTAGTGGATCATTATGCAACTTTTTACGAGGATACAGTAGTATTCAACGTTTTTGTTTCATTTTTTATTGTTTTTTGTATAGCTATGAATCTAATTAGCGACGAATAAACCGACACCTACCGCAGAGCATGCAAACTACAATTGAAGGTAAGCCATTCTAGGTAAAATTTTAAGTTTCAAGATCAGGTGCGAAAATTAGTGATACATGTATGTGTTGTTTGTAACAAACTACTATAGATGTCCATGAGTGGAGGTGAGCCCGCTGCCAACACTGCATACTAAGTGTGAAATTGAATATAAGACACTAGGTGTTACACCCGTCCGATGAACAGAGAGGATATATTCAAACAGATCTAGGTGGAGGATATACAAACAGATATATAAAAGCAGTGGAGGCGAGCCGGCCAACACTCCATACTAAGTGTGAAATTGAATATAAGACATTTATTAAAAATACAGGAGTAATTTTACCACTGAACTAATATCCTATTTGCAACATTAGAACTTTGTAACTAAAATATTTAAAATATGTGCAACAAGGAGAATTTCATAAAGTGCTTTATAGGGTTAAATTCAAAATTTATTTACAATTTTTACCTTATTTACTTAATAAAATGCAATCGGATTCTATTGCAAAAGTCGGTTTACAGAACAAATGATAATATTCGACCTTTAAAACAACGATATCTGAAATTTCTTGCAATGCACATTCATAAAACTAGTACTAATTAAAAGTGAGATTATAGTAATATTAAAATCAATCATGAAAATTAATGACTGAGAATATCAAAAGATTAAATTTGGATAAGGAAGATATTTTATACAATTTGTTAAAATAATCAAATTGGCACGTGGGGGAGATCACTTTCAAAGTTCACATGTGTGAACTGACGAAACTCCCTAATTACATATAATATAGGTTGATAACTAAACAATAAAATTAAGAGAAGGTATGAGATTAATTGGTTGAATGCAACAAACGTATGCTTTTGAAAAATCAAAGAGCATGAAGCGATTTCAAATTCTATGCACAATAACAATCATCAGTGATAATGTTTTGCATTCGAGTAGTGTACGTAATAATCAATATAATGATCAACAACCCTAAACTTGAATGTAAAACACACAAAATATCATAGAACGAAATCATCACGCCATAAGTTTTATACAATTTACACAACCATAAATGGTGGTTTGTAAATTCTTTTCTACAAGCATGAATACATGTTTAGAACTATGCATGTGTATTATCACAAGTCACAAAATATGAAGAATGATGCACAATAAGATTGAGACATTTCAGTAAATACTATGTGTAATTGAGAAAACACATTCAAGTTTACGATATTAAGAAAGGACAAATCCACGTTTTAGTCGCTAATGTATTGTGGGTAGCCTAACCCACTCACCAAAAAGTTTTCACACGATTTTAGTCCCCTAATACATTTGTTTTGCCCGATTTTGGTCTTTTAACAATTTTTTGTTCTAATTGACGAAAATTTTAACCCTTCCGTTAACCTCCGAATTTTTTATTAAATTCCTACAGGTGGTGAGTCCCACATTTGTTGACCCTGAAAAAAAAAAATCAGCCTTCGTCTTTGGTGCAAAACGGGAAGTGAAAAGCGCGCCAAAAAACCCACCTCCAAGCTGTGTAAGTACGAGTTTCATTCCTCTTCCCAGATTCATCAAGTTATTGTCACAAAAAAAAAATTACGAGAAAACTAAAGATGCCAACAAATGGTGCTGTGAGGTGCCGCTGTGGATTGATTGCAAACTCGGTGACCTATTGGAAAGACGATCATCTCGGGAAATGATTTTGGGGCTGCCCATTTTATCCGATAAGTATCAATTCACTTAGATTTATTGAATTTGAGATAGATCTCTACCATGTGCTTTATATCTGTTTTTTTGTTTTTTGTAGAGCGATGATCGTTGTTTCTTTTTCCTTTGGCACGACCCCGATGTATGCGATAGAGCAAAGGCAATCATACTGGGTTGCTGAGAAAGTGCAACGCTATTGATGCCGAGATAATTCGTTTGATGATAGCAATCCGTGACAAAACCAATCTTTAAGAAAAGATCAACTTTGCTAATTCGAAATGACAGAGATTTGTAGGCAGCGGAATTTGGAGAATTCGGATTTAAAGACTCAAAAACACACAAAAAACAAGAAAAGATAAGATATTTGATCTCACGTGGATCAATTCACGAGTTCAATGCCCAAATCAAGAATGAAGAGAGCTATTTCTAACCAAGTAGAGACCCCTTAGAAAATCGTGTAGGAAAACCCAATAGATATGAGATCTATGAGCTCAAATACCAAGATTCGAAAGATCCAATGCTAAAGACACCACTATCAAGTGAACTAAACAAGATAGATAAGTCTAGTAATTGTCACAACACATATGCAACAACTAAACAAAGAAGTCCTCACAAGAACTCCACGAATGGAATAAAATCCTAACCAATTTCACTCAGGAAAATATCAATGACACAAGGTGTGTTGGACAAGAGAATTTTGGTCCCTATTTATAGAGGGGGTGGCCGAAATTTCTTCCCAAGAAGTAGAGGAAGAACACAACTCTTCACCTCTATTCCTATCTCTAAGAATTTGAAATGAAATCAAACTCTAAAGACTCCTAGTTATCTTAAGTGATAAGATAACGAACCTAGACACTTTTACTAGTCTTAAAACATTTAAGACTTGTAGGAATTAATTAAAACTCAAAATATAAAGAGATAATCTCTTAGAAAGATTCCAATGGATGGAATCTCCACTGAGTTAAAACTCTATCATCATCTTCTTTGTAGAGTGATCTTAGCCATCCTTCTTGATGTAGTCTTCATCCAACGGTTGAGTAGACATCAAAAGTTGACTCCTTATTGTAGGATAACTCGAAAAAAAGATAAAAAGAATGATCCCAAATATTATCCTTTAAAGAGATAAAGTCTTATCTTTCAAAGAGATAAAATTTGAATGATATCACCCCTAAACTTTAGGGATTAATTCGACCAACATGAGGGTGTGCGGCCGGCGGTCCTTCTTGGATTGAGGGCCGAAAATTCTTCTCTCCAAATGGGCCAAATCCATTTGATATCACTTCCAACAAGTTAATAGTCTTGGGCTTGTAATCTTCAAGCTTAATTTCCTCCTTAGCCCATGTAGTAACAATTAGACTATTAAGTGATTCATTCATCCTCTTGCGTCTAGCACGAGTCATTGGTCCAACAATGTTTGAGAGTGGATCACGGATGTAAGAATTATTCTTTAAAGCAGCATTTTTAGATCCTCCATTAGCATTCACGACCTCAACTTGCTCGTCCTCTCCATTATTGGCAGCAACATGTCCCTCTCCATTAGTGTTAGCGAGATGGTCTCCATCATACTCCCCTTCTTTAAGCGAATTCGTCCTCGAATCCAAACCTTCATCAAAACCAAAAGGAGATAGGTCAGAAACATTGAATGTAGCACTAACACCATACTCACCTCGTAGCGCAAGTTTATAAGCATTATCATTGACTCTTGACAGTACTTGAAAAGGCACATATCCGCGAGGATGTAACTTCTTTTTCCTAGAGTTTGGAAACCTCTCTTTCTCATATGTACCCAAACCCAATCACCTGGTTCAAATACAACTTGTTTACGACCACGATTCGCCGACTTTACATATTGTTGAGTCCTACGCTCAATATAGAGGCAAACTTTCTCATGAAGTCTCTTGATTGTCTC
This sequence comes from Oldenlandia corymbosa var. corymbosa, assembly GCA_949775105.1. Classification (NCBI taxonomy): domain Eukaryota; kingdom Viridiplantae; phylum Streptophyta; class Magnoliopsida; order Gentianales; family Rubiaceae; genus Oldenlandia; species Oldenlandia corymbosa. Next base: position 9,868,301 of record OX459123.1, read on the forward strand.
AGCTTTTTTAACTCCATCCAAACTAACTTGATCCTTCAAAGGTAAAGGAGATAAATCTAAAGGAGTTAATGGATTAAAACCATAGACAATTTCAAAAGGTGAAAACTAAGTAGAAGAGTGAACAGTTCTATTATAAGCAAATTCAATAATAGGTAAGCACTCTTCCCATTTCTTCAAATTACTCTTGATGATCGCTCTTAACACAGCTCCTAAAGTACGATTCGTCACTTTAGTTTGGCCATCAGTTTGTGGATGACTAGTTGTGCTGAATAACAACTTAGTACCCAACTTTCCCCACAACGATTTCCAAAAGTAGTTAAGGAACTTAACGTCCCTATCACTAACAATTGTTCTTGGAACACCATGAAGTCTTACTATTTCTTTCAGAAACAAATCCACAACATGACGTGCATCATCTGTTTTTCTGCAAGCAATGAAATGCGATATTTTAGAAAATCTATCCACAACTACAAAGATAGAATCCATACCTCTTTGAGTTCTAGGTAAACCCAATATAAAGTCCATAGATATGTCCATCCAAGGTTGTGTAGGGATAGGCAATGGCGTGTAAAGTCCATGAGGAAGCGATTTAGACTTTGCTTGTTTACATTCCACAGATTGATTGATGATAGTCTGAACGTCAGACTTCATTTTGGGCCAAAAGAAATGCTCTTGGAGCACATCCAAAGTCTTAGGCACACCAAAATGTCCCATTAAACCTCCACTATGCACCTCGCGTATCAGAAGTTCTCAAAGTGAACACTTAGGCACACAAAGTCGATTTTCTCGAAATAGATAACCTTCATGTCTATAAAACTTTTCAAAAGCACTTTGCTCACAAGCATTAAAAATATCAGCAAAATCACGGTGAAGATATTGATTTTTAAATATAGGCCAATCTTTAATAGATTGTATTTTAAATTCATCAACATGAATTCCTTTTGCACTAACAATGAAACCAAGAAACACAACTTCATTTACACAAAATGAACATTTAGGCATGTTGGCGTAAAGTTTCTTTTCTCTCAATGTTTGCAAAACAATTGTCACATGTTTAACATTTTCTTGTAAGTTTTTAGAATACACTAAGATATCGTCAAAGTACACAACAACACACTTACCAATATAATGCCTCAAAACATGATTCATTAATCTCATGAAAGTACTAGGAGCATTAGTTAACCCAAAAGGCATCACTAACCACTCATACAAACCAAATTTTGTTTTGAAAGCAGTTTTCCATTCATCTCCTTGTCTAACTCTTATTTGATGGTAGCCAGATTTTAAATCCACTTTAGAAAAGATAGTAGCATCATAAAGATCTTCAAGCATATCATCTAATCTAGGGATTGGATGTCTATACGTAATAGTTATCTTATTAACAGCACGACAAGCTATGCACATACGCCACGTACCATCTTTTTTAGGCACAAGTAAAACAGGAACATCACAAGGGCTGAGAGATTCTCGAATTTGACCTTTGGCAAGGAGTTCTTCAACTTGGTTTTGTAGTTCCTTTGTTTCCTCAGGATTGGCTCTATAGGCAGGTCTATTCGGGATGACTGCGCCAGGAATTAGATCAATTTGATGTTCTATTCCTCGTATAGGAGGAAGTTCATTAGGCAACTCCTCAGGGAATATATCCTCGTACTCTTGAAGTAGCCTTTGAAACACCTTAGGCAACTTGCTAGGAACTTCGGTTAGTAAAACAAAATCATCACGAAAAAGCATTAAAATCATACATGTTCCTTTTGCAAAACACTTCTCCACCGATTTGGGACTAGCGAAGAAATTTTTGCCCACTGGCTCTCGAATGTGTAGATCATTTGAAGATCTCTTTGAAACGTTCAAAGTAGATTCATCTTTAGGACTCTGCTTTTTCATTCGTCTCTCTCTCTCTCTCTTGAATCATTCTCAGATTACATTCTTGAACTTGAGGAGGTGAAAGAGGTGTCAGGGTATAGTTACGACCATTCATCATAAACGAATACTTGTTTGTGTATCCATCATGCTTTACTCTTCGATCATACCCCAATGGTCGTCCTAAAAGTAGGTGACTTGCCTCCATAGGTACCACATCACAAAGTACTTCATCCTCATATTTTCCAATAGAGAATGGTACATTCACTTGTCTAGTGACTCTAAGATTGCCACAATCATTCAACCATTGCAACCGATAGGGTGTCGGATGCTTAATAATAGGTAACTTCAGATTATCTACAAGATATGAACTAGCAACATTAGTACACGATCCTGGATCTATAATAGTTAAGCATACCTTGTCCATAACTCGACACTTAGTATGGAAAATATTGTGTCTTTGCTGATCATCTTCAGCTGCTTGAGTTTGTAATGCTCGAAGGTTGACAAACACTTGTCCAGCCTTAGCATCAATCTCTACAACTTCTTTTTCGACTTCTTCAACAAGTCTTGGCATCTCTTTGTCTTCTTCATCTGTTTCACTCTCAAAACTTCCATCCTCTTTAAGGATCATAGTCTTTAAAGTTGGACAAGCAGAAGCTATATGTCCTCGTCCCTGACATTTGAAACAAGTAACATCTCTAGTTCTGACTTTGTTAGTATTACTAGATGAAGTAGAATTCTTAACATTAGAAGATGGTTTAGGAATATTAGAAGTATTAGAAGCATTAGAACTACTTCCATTTTCAAACTTTGAAGAATTACCATACTTCTTTGAATCATCTTTCTTCCACGGTGTACAAGACTTATGTGAATCTGACTTCTTCTTTGCCAATTGTCTCTCCACAATCCTAGCTTTGTGTAACATCTTAGTTGGATCTAGGTAGTGTGAAAGCTCCACAACATCGGCAATGTTTTTGTTAAGTCCTCCTAGAAACCTTGCCATCATAGCTTCAGGCTCCTCTTTAATATTTGCGCGTATCAATGCCAACTCTAGCTCTTGATAGTACTCATCAACAGACTTAGTTCCCTGTGAAAGACTTTGAATTTGTTTGCAAAAATCTCGATAATAATAAGAGGGAACAAACCTTTTGCGCATGAGTCTCTTCATTTCATCCCATGTGGATGCGGGATCCTCATCATAGAGCTTCCTATCCTTGAAAATGTGGTCCCACCATTCTGAAGCATAGTTGTTGAATTGGTAAACGGCCATTCTAATCTTCTTAGAATCATCATAATCCTGCAATGAAAAAGCACGCTCTACCTTCTTTTCCCATGTAAGATAGGCTTCAGGGTAATTAGTACCACTAAATTCAAGAATTTTAACTTTGAAATTACCAAGTTCATAACGATCATTCCTATTGACAACACGATGAACTCTATTACGATTTTCATTACCTTGAGCGCGACCATTGCGAACCTCTAGTTCTAGATCTTGTATTCTACTACATAATTGGGTAGTAACATTATACAATCTAGCAAGAGTTTCTCGCATAGCATCTTGAGAACGGTCGTCTCTTTACTCATTATCATCTCCAGATGACATCCTTTAAGATCAAAAAACAAACGAGTATATAGGATGTTAGTAGAAAACGTTCCTACCTCAGTACCCCTAACCAATGATCTTTTACTTTCCCCCCCTTTTGGTAGTATTACACACAACTCACCTTTTGTATGCTCTCTTTGGGATTTATTTGGCTTTTTCCCCAATATCAATGGGGAATAGAAAGAAAACACTCAAGCCTTTTACCACTCAAAGACCTTTGGTAAAGTTCGGGATCGGCTTCAATGTTCAAGTAGTAGCAATAAGCACCACAACAATTAATTAACAATCCACTTGAATAAAACACTCAAAAGCAGACAAAATCAATTAGCACGTCGAATAAATTTAGGGAAATTCTAGAAAAGAATGAGGGAGAACACGAATCTCGTTCAAGTGTTTGGAGAAAAAAATAGGGATCTTGCTTTAGAAGTATAAGCAAACTCAGATTATATCTCAGACTCCAACTCAAAATCAAACTCTTATAGGATAAGGATAAGATTTTATCCTATTTTTAAGATAAGATAAGGATAAGATTTGAAGAGAATCTTATCTTTTACAAGATAAGATAAGGATAAGATTTTATCCAATAAGATAGGATAAGGATAAGGTTTTATCCAATAAGATAAGATTAGGATAACATTTGAAGAGAATCTTATCTTTTGAGAGAATATAGACAGTTAAATAGCAAAGATAAACTCCCAATCAAACACAACTTTATCTAACCTTCTTAGATAGAGATAGACTTTGAATATACCTCTTCAAGAAGATTCTTTCCAACTTCACTTCCAACTCTTTTGAAATCTCCTAATACAAGGCAACCTTTAATGTACCTTATCAAAGAAGACTCCTTCTCTTTCTCTCCTTTTTTTTATGCCGTCTTTTCTTTTTTTTTTTTTACACGGCTATTTTTTTTTTTGTAATATAGGGGCGGCCGAGAACCCTAGACTCAAACCAAAAAAAAAAAATTTTTTATTTTTTTTTTGTACGGCCAAATCAAACAAACACCTTCAACACAAAAGCTCCTCCAACAATCAATGAATGAACATCAATCATCCTCAAGATATAGAGATCTTGGATCGAGAGATATATATCAATCACAATCACCAAAGTTTGCTATTGGATGATAAACAAAACGAAAGGCACGAAACTAAAAGGAATTGTCCAAGTGGTGAACAACTCAAAAATAAAATATTACGAATACCCTCTTTTGGGAGAGGAAAATTCGAAAAGAACAAGAAAACAAGAAGAACAAAAATCCGAATTTTGAGACCAATTATGGTAACCAAAGATGACTCTTGATATACCAATTATGGCTCTAAATATGCCAACTATGGTAAAACCCATAAGAAGGCTCTGATACCAAAAATATGATAGCAATCTGTGACAAAACCAATCTTTAAGAAAAGATCAACTTTGCTAATTCGGAATGACAGAGATTTGTAGGCAGCAGAATTTGGAGAATTCGGATTTAAAGACTCAAAAACACACGAAAAACAAGAAAAGATAAGATATTTGATCTCATGTGGATCAATTCACGAGTTCAATGCCCAAATCAAGAATGAAGAGAGCTATTTCTAACCAAGTAGAGACCCCTTAGAAAATCGTGTAGGAAAACCCAATAGATATGAGATCTATGAGCCCAAATACCAAGATTTGAAAGATCCAATGCTAAAGACGCCACTATCAAGTGAACTAAACAAGATAGATAAGTCTAATAATTGTCACAACACATATGCAACAACTAAACAAAGAAGTCCTCACAAGAACTCCACGAAAGGAATAAAATCTTAACCAATTTCACTCAGGAAAATATCAATGACAGAAGGTGTGTTGGACAAGAGAATTTCGGTCCCTGTTTATAGAGGGGGTGGCCGAAATTTCTTCCGAAGAAGTAGAGGAAGAACACAACTCTTCACCTCTATTCCTATCTCTAAGAATTTGAAATGAAATCAAACTCTAAAAACTCCTAGTTATCTTAAGTGATAAGGTAACGAACCTAGACACTTTTACTAGTCTTAAACCATTTAAGACCTGTAGGAATTAATTAAAACTCAAAATACAAAGAGATAATCTCTTAGAAAGATTCCAATGGATAGAATCTCCCCTGAGTTAAAAACTCTATTATCATCTTCTTTGTAGAGTGATCTTAGCCATCCTTCTTGATGTAGTCTTCATCCAACGGTTGAGTAGACATCAAAAGTTGACTCCTTATTATAGGATAACTCGAAAACAAGATAAAAAGAATGATCCCAAATATTATCCTTTAAAGAGATAAAGTCTTATCTTTCAAAGAGATAAAATTTGAATGATCTCACCCCTACCCTTTAGGGATTAATTCGACCAACATGAGGGTGTGTGGCCGGCGGTCCTTCTTGGATTGAGGGCCGAAAATTCTTCTCTCCAAATGGGCCAAATCCATTCGGTGTCACTTCCAACTAGTTAATAGTCTTGGGCTTGTAATCTTCAAGCTTAATTTCCTCCTTAGCCCATGTAGTAACAATTAGACTATTAAGTGATTCATTCATCCTCTTGCGTCTAGCACGAGTCATTGGTCCAACAATGTTTGAGAGTGGATCACGGATGTGAGGTTATTCTTTAAAGCAGTATCTTTAGATCCTCCATTAGCATTCACGACCTCAACTTGCTCGTCCTCTCCATTATTGGTAGCAACATGTCCCTCTCCATTAGTGTTAGCTAGATGGTCTCCATCATTTGAGGAACAAGCTGTTTTGGACTCAATTTGTTGCACTTGTCATGGTAGCTTTTTTTAAATTAAATAGGAAGGTGGGAAAGAAGTTCGGGTTCTAACTGACTTAAAAACACCGAAGGGATCTACCCAAGAGATGAATTTTTAAGGTTGTTATAGCCAAATGATATGAAGCACCCAAGGGGTTTACCCAAGGGATGGACTTACATATCATTTAGTTCCTTAGCTTCCTCCCTCCCTTATTTTATTAAATATCAACTAGAAACTTGGCAGTGCATAAGACTTACCAGTATACAAAAAGCTATTTGCATTGCGACCGGATATATGGAAAGGCAACCTGATCTAGATGTACAAGTCCCTTAATATGTCTAGGTAGACTACTCATAGTATTGTATCTCGTTGATATTCCAAGAGAAGCTTCACCTGCTAATCCATCTGCCACTGAATTTGCTTCTCTAAAAATATGTTGAACAGTATAAGCCCACATCTCCATGATGTGACAAATTTCCATCAAGTGAAAAGAATGCTTCCATGGAACATTCTTCATAGACAGTAAAAGGCTAGCCAGACCTTTATTGTCTGTTTGGATATCCACCTTCTGTAAGCCAAGCTGACAACATTTCCTTACTCCAAACATGACTCCATAAACATCCGCATCAAAACTATCACCTCTTCCTAAGTAACCACTTTCACCATATACAAAGCTACCATTCCTTTTCCTGATGCAAAAGCCATATCCAGAATCTGAATTAATAAGTGAGCCATCAGTGTTAAGAACATAATCACTACCCTTTGAAGCCTTCCACCTAACAGCCATACAAGTTCTCATCCGCACCTTTTGAAGCTGAAAGCCAAAATTATTTTCAATCCAATTCCTCTCTTCTACATTCTGCGCCTTCAAATCATGAGTCATTAAAACATTCCGTATGTCTACCTTGGTTGCTAAAATAACCTTCTCCCTATTGAATTTCTCTCCTTAAAGCATTTTATTCCTCATTTTCCAAATCTCCCAAAGAATTAATGACGGAATAATCTTGATAAGAGCTTTCAAACCTGAAGAGAAACTACCACGATTCCACCACTCATTTAAAACCACAAGCAAGTTAACTTCCTCCCTCCACGGCATGCCAAACAAATGAGAAAAGAATTTCCAAATTTCCTTGACCTCCAAACACTCAAAAAAACAATGCACCATTGAGTCACTTCTGACCTTACAAAAAAGACACATAAATGGCAAAACTTGTATTCCAAACTTACTCAAGATTTCTGGAAATGGCACTAGCGAATTCCGCAACTTCCACATAAAAAAGGAGATTAGCAAAGGAATCAATTTATGCCAATAGCTCTTAGAAAAGTTATCCTCCAATCCTCTCTTTCTTAGGCTCAAATAGGCAGATTTAAAGGTGAAAGATCCGGAAGAAGAATGCTGCCATATTAACAAGTCACAGCCTGGTACAAGTGTTTCATCAGAATGCTCCAGAGTCTGCAACACGTCGAAGGGTAACAAATCCTGCAATTCATGCAAATATAAAGATTTGTTATTTATGAAATCTTTCGTGGTCAAGTCTGGAATAGGGGGATTCTCATTCAAATCATTCCATATCACCCCCGTAGATGTCCAGTTTTCAAACCAGAAGGATCGATCTCCCCCGCAAACTAGAACCTTTGAACCTTGCGACACTTCCTCATCAACTTTCATGATTCTACTCCAAGATGTTCTTTCTCTTGCTGAAATCGAGAGAGAAGAAATAAACTTACTCCATAATCCATTCTGCTGCTTGAACTTCCACCATAATTTACATGAAAAGGCGCGCAACACATCATCAAATTTCCACATCCCAAGTCCATTTTCGGAAGTAGGAAATGTCAGTCGGTCCCAAGCTCTCCAATGCCTCCTCTTTTCTTCGTTCCCCCCATGCCATAGGAACCGTTGACATTTCCTCTCCATTTCCTTCAACACATTCTGGGGGAGGAATAGCTGCCAACACATGACTCGGCACTGCCGATAAAACGTGTCGCAAAAGATTAATCTTCCACCTGGTGATAAGAACTTATTTTTCCAGCTAGCAATTTTTTAGTCTAAGGATTCCAAAAGGAATTGAAATGAACTTGCTCTACTCCTTCCATAGACTCAGCCACCAAAAAGAAACTTTTACTCGTATTCATTCTTTGACCAGAAGCTACTTCATATGCTTCGAAAAATTTGGTTAACTCCTTCAATTGCCTTGCTTCTCCCCTAATAAAAATAATGAGATCATCTGCGAAGCTTAAATGTGAAACCCTCATAGAGCCCGCCGGTGTTCCATATGCAGCAACTTTATTCCTCCTAACAAGATCATTCAGCTTCCTAGACATTGCCTCTGCAATCAAGATAAATAAGTAAGGTGATAGTGGATCTCCTTGCTTTATTCCGCGAGACGATTGAAAGAAACCTGTTGGGGAACCATTCACCATTACTGAAAACCAGCTGCTCTTGAGGTTATTCATAACCAAAAGAACGAAGTGACTCGGAAACCCTAACTCCTTCATTACTTTTTCCAAGAAGCTCCAAGAGACCCTATCAAATGCCTTCATCATATCAATTTTAATAACAACATTGTTCCCAACTGCCTTATGGTTAATGAATTGACAAAGGTCTTGAGCCAAGACAACATTGTCAATTATATCTCTCCACGATAGAAAAGCAGATTGCTCCTCGGAAATAATTTTTGGCATTACCAACTTTAATCTTTCAGTAAGAATTTTTGTGAAAACCTTATTAAGAAAGTTGCAAAACTGATTGGTCGGAAGTCAGAAAATGTACTAATTGAAAACTTCTTCGGAATTAAAGTAATCACAGTACTTGCCACTGCCCTCGGGATTGGAGAACCATTCATAAAATCTCCACACGCAGCTTTAAGATCATCGGCTATTATGTCCCAACATGACTTATAGAAGCTCCCTCCGAACCCATCTATTCCAGGCGCACTTTCTTCATCAAGATTGAAGACCGCCGACTTAACTTCTTTCATTGTAACCGGGCCAATTAACATTTCCTTCTCCTCTAAGCAGAATTCATCATTTAGCTGATCAAGGAAAATTTGTTGCTTTTCATTCTGCTGCAAATGAGGTGAGTCCTCAGTAAGGAGATGCTGAAAAAATTCCACCGCCTCTTTTTCTATTTCTTCCAATTCTATTAAAGTCCGGCCATCATCTGTTTGTATCTTCTGTACCCCCATTTTCATCTTCTTTTCAGCAAGAGAAGCATGAAAATAGGCAGAATTACTATCACCTTCCTTTAGCCATGTTAAACGCATTTTTTGTTGCCAAAAATCTTCATGCTCCTTGAGTTTTTGAAGCAAAAATGCCCTAGCCGAGTGTAGATTTTGCCTATCATTTGTGTGACCAGAATGATCATACAGCACTTCCAACTCCTTCACTCGTTCCTCCGCATTTCTCAAATTCTCAAAAACATCACCAAAATGCGTTTTATTCCATTCTTTTAACACTAGCTTCAGCCTACGCAATTTCATCGAGAAAGCTATCATGCCAAAGCTATTTGCCTGCTGCAACCAACTAGCTTTTACAATATCCTTGAAGTCACCTCTTCTAAGCCACATTCTCTGAAACCTGAAACATCTTGGTCTAGTCTCAAGTTGAGTATCAAACTGAAGCAATACAGGGGAGTGATCTGAGGTAGTGCAACTTAAGAGCTCAATGGAAACACGGGGAAATATTTCCATCCACTCTTGAGAGAAAAGGATATGATCCAACTTCTTACTAACCCAGCCTGTAGTATGTGTCCCACCCCAAGTGAATTCATCACCAACCGAAGGAGCTTCCATCAGATTATTAGCTTCTATACACTGGTTAAACTCGTCAATAGCACCATAATCCTGAATTGTATTTCCCGAATACTCTTCCAAAGACCTTATAACGTTGAAGTCCCCCCAACGACCCAAGGCTGAGATTGATGCAAATTTCTGAAATTTTCCAAATCTGACCGTAGAGATCTTCTCTCCACTTTGTGTGACTTGGCATATACCGCAGTGAGTAGAAAGTTTGTTTGAAGAGGCACATATCCTACCTCAAAATGTATTGCTTGCTCGCCAGCTTGCAACCGGTTAACGGTGTAGAATTTATTATGAAAAACCCAAATTTTACTAGTACTTGAGGAGAACACAAAATCAAAAACCAGCTCACGCCTTATTTCATCCAATTTATCTATGGTTAACATTGGTTCCAAGATCACCAGAAAACCAACTCTATAAATCCGAACAAGAGCTCTCAAACGTCACTGAGAGGCTTCCTTCCTTATTCCTCTAATATTCCAAAAAATAATACTTATCATTGAAAATAGTAGAGATTATTGTAACTGGTGTGATCGCCGAAGCTCTTGGCCATCCAGTAGCCTAGCTCGCTCCTCCTTCGATTTGCGGCCTCTGTTCTTCTTGGTAGAAAAAACGCCTTGCGATTTCCACCCAAAATAGCCTCCATCTTATCGCCTTCAGACCAACACTCCCCTTGCGCAATATCATCATCATCCGTTTCATTCAAATCCATTACCAAGGAATCATCCGGGTAAGCAAGCTTTGCGAAACCTTCATCCTAATTATTGGCCTTCGTTTGATCATCTTGAACCACCTGAGCATGTTGCGTTGCTTCTGTATGCACAATCGCTTCTTCTACTTCATCCTCTTCATTATCCAAAGTTTCAGCCGCGTCCCCATCCAATTCAAGAGGCGCGAACTTATTGGATTGAATTAATGGAGCTTTAACATTCAACTGATTTGCATCTGTTGCTGAATCCTGATCAAGGAGGTGATTGCAAAGAGAACCCATCATCCCCTTGCGCGATGATGTTCTTCTTCAAAACTTCTTCCTCTCGTGTCTCAGGATCAAAAGAGCCATCGTTCCCTTGCGCGATGACTTTCTTTTGTACACCATCAACATCTCCCACCTTTTGACAACCAGAATCCAGAGGTTCACTATCAATAATATCAACGGGAATAGCTCTTTTCTCCAATGCCGACAAGCCCCAAGTCGATTCCCCGGCATGAGTTTCCGCTGGCATCAAATTTCCTGCAGGCTGTGATTTTTCTACGCCCTTAACTATAAGAGGGTTTTCTTGAATGATAGTGACCTGTAAATCGTCCCTTTTACCTTTTTTTTTGGAACCCCAAGTAACTTTTTTCTTCTGCAAACGCAAGCCACCCTTAGCCCCAGTCGAAATTTTCTCTGCAGCAATGCGTTCTGCCGTTTTCAGATCCTCTTTGATCACTCCTTTTCCTTTCCTACAGTCCACTTCTTTATGTCCAATTTTGCAGCACGCTGGACAATAAGACGGAACATGTTCATAGGTATAATGCTGCTCGTACTTCTTCCCTTTTTTCCCAATTCTGATTGATTTTGGCAAATCCTTCATTAGATCAACGTCCACGCAGAAATGCGCTACGGAAGGCCTTGTCAAATTAAGGGTTGGTGTATCCACTTGCAAGGGCTTCCCAACAGCGGAGGCAATGGAGTAGAGCACCGTAGGGTGTGTCCATTCCAAAGGCAGCTCATGAAGCGAAACCCAAATTGGGACGATCGGAGGATCTTCCTCAAACTTAAACCCCGGTTGCCATTTCAAAATGCGCATTTGAAATCCGCCAATATTCCATATAGATGTGATCCAACATCGTTGATAGTCCTCCTCCAATTCGAACCGAATTAACACGTCTCGGATTCATAAGACCAAGGTCATAGCCACCTTTGAATCCAATTTTCTTAAAGTCTTCCCTCAAGATCTCCATTTTTGGTCGACCATACGAGAATTTGCCAACCAGATTCATCTTGTGTGGAGCGATCAAATCGTCGAACTCATCTTCTTCATATTCAAGCTCCGGAGTGCCATTGAAGAAAGTGACCTTCTTTGGGTTTTTGAGGGATTGGAAATCCACCATATTCGGTTTTGCAGTAGCTGTTTTTGCAAAAAAGACTTGTGAAAGTGCGACATTGTCCAGTGGGGACTGGCACGGTATCAAGGGTTCGTGGTATTCCGGCCATGGTGGCCGGAAAAGAAGCCGTCAAAGCTAGGGTTTGTATAGTAGGGAGAAGAGAGAAGAAAGTCGAGAAAATTTTCAAATCTAAAATATTGTTTTATTTAATTGATAAGTGACTAAAGAAAATGGTATCTTTGTCATGGTAGCTTTTGTCTTTTTCTTCGTATAAAGAAGGAAGTGAAGAATGGACTGAAGGTGTTTGATAAATTGTTCCAGTAGTAATCTAAGTTGTAGTATATCCAGTGTAGTTCGTGAGTAGTTTAGGTGTATGAATTATGTTGTGTTTGCGAGTTATAATTCCGTAGTCATCTCATGTTGATGATAATGATTTGGAAACTCAAGTTTGTAATGGATGTTATATATTTTGGCAAATTTCTTCTCGGAGTAATGGATGTTGTATTTGTTTTAGGTTGTCTAATGGATGTTGTATTCGTTTTTTGCCTAAAGACTAAAATCTCAAAAATAACACATCATATGTATTTCAGTTTGGCAACATTCCATTCAAACACATTTGAAACGAAAAAAAAGTTAACTCAAAATGAAACACTTTTTGCAAATCTGAAGCTGATAAGGAAAAGAGCATAATTTAAGGTGTCGGATTACACAAATTTCATTGCCAAAGATAGTAGTTATATAGCTTAAAATGCCTTACACCAACAAAATTGTAGGATGCGTACAAAACGAGACAGCTGGAACACATTTCCGGTCATTAAAACATCCCACAAAGACATTCTACATTGTCTGCTACCAAAATAACATAACATAGCATCCAACACCACAAAATACTGTCTACAAATGTGTTGAGATGATTAGCAAAATAATACGAACAGGCTAAACTTCATCAATTAAGGCTTGGAGAGTTTCATCTTCCCTTTCAGCTTACCAATATCTTCCTGTTTCATATGAGGACCATACATTGCATGTAACTCATTGGTCCTTGCAGTAACTGCCTTTGCTGGAATTGGTTTGGTCTTCTTAGAAGAAATGGTGGACTGAGCATACATTGTGGAAGAAGGGTCTCCCAATCCACACATCTTAATTAGCTCATTTGTTCGTGCAATAGCTTTGGCTGTCAGATCAACAATGTTGTCACATGTACTTTGCGAGGTCCAATCAATCTTACCATCTGGTTTCTTCATATTCTCCAATTGTGTGGTCTGATTTAGCTGAAAATTTGCTTTCTTCACATTGTGTAGTTGAGTTATCTTATGTGCATAACTCACCTTGTACTGAGGGGGCACAACATCACCAAACAGTTTTTCAAATTTGGTCTTATCAACAGATGCAACTTGTGCAACTGTTTCCTTCTTCTGGCTTGTATCATCATCTGGTTCATCAATAAGTTGAAAGCTAGAATCTTTCTTCTGATTTCCTCTCTTTTTTGTCTTAGTAGCCTTCTTTACTCCTTTGGCCTGATTGAATAAGTATAATATTCAGTTAGAGTTCTTGCAAAAGACTGCCCAGAATCTGACTAAATAATGATGTACAATTATATTATGAATGTTTTCAGAAACGTCACTAATACCTGATCATTGATAGAAACAAAGATTGTACTACCCCTATGTTTCTTGACTTGTGAGGCAGTCTTTTTGGGATCATCTAAGAAAATTACATCTAGTTCATCATCGGCAAACCTCTTTGTAGGTTATTGAGGCTGTGAAAGACACTAAAAGCCAAAACAAAGAAGTGAATTTTTATAAGGGAATATTGTCAATCCTACTCATCATACTATATTATAATTGGGGAATATGGATTTTAGTTTGGTAGTCCTCAAGCATAATTGTTTAGTCTATTGTACATTTATTCATGAGATCAATACAATTAATTACTATAATTTTGTTTAAATCTTTATTTATCCAACACTAATAATTATCATTGTAAATCATCATAAAGGTTTTAACCTTTAGTATTCATGAAAAGAAAGACCAAAAGTCTGAAACGGGAGAAAAAAATACACGAAGTCACAACGAATTTGTAGATTATGTAGAATTATAAAACTTCAATTTAGTAAACTTTCATAGTTGCAACCGAATTGTCTTCTACTCACAATAGTGTTAATACATTGCAGTAAGATAACCTCAACTTTTGGTGGAATTTGGATGATTGGTTGTGTTTGAGCTATTGTTGTGGTGCTTTTTTGCTCCCTTCTTCCACTGTAAAATTGCAGTGAACCACCATCACTAAAGCTCAACATACAAGTAAGCACTGTACCTTGAAAAAGTTTACTTCACGCCTTTAATTACATGATTCACAAAAACATAAATAAATAAATAAAATCATATAATGAAACTTCATACTCAAAATATATAATCACGGCAACTTCAATCACGCACGTGCGAAGCACGTTCAAGCCCCCTAGTGCTTCATAATGTTTATAAGGGAACCACAAAAACTGCAATTTACCTTCCCTTTTCCTTTCGTAACCTCCTTTGTAATCTGAACATTCTTCGGAATTTTATGGGTTGAGATAAACTCTGAAAATAACACATAGACAATAAGCAACAGATTATCAAGAATGTACACTTACAGGCAACATATTGAAAGTAATCAAAATAAACCTGCATGATGCCCTTATTCTTATGTTCTGATGCATGTTTGCTCTCAGGTTTTACAATTTTCCTTGGACTTCTCCTCAAAGCTTGTTTTGTCACATTTTGCTTAGAAGCATGTACATCAGTGTGCTGAACATTGTCACATTTGAGGAAAGCACTTATGATGTGTATAAATGAGTAACCCTAAATCAAAGTTGAACTGATAAGTAAACAGTAAACACTTAAACTCACATGGTTTGTTTTCGTTTTTTTCTTCAACTGGTCTATTTTCCTCTTTGCTTCAGCTTCAATGGCCTTTATTTCCTAATAGCAAAACATCGAATCAAATCAATATTCACTAGTTGAATCACTGAAAAAAAAAACTATAGTGTCTTCTTACAGCAATGATGTTTTCATCAAGATCAACTGACTGCTTGTTGGACTCATCAGAGATGGTAAGCTTTCTCTTAACCCCGCAGATGAACATTTTGATGTTATATATTCCCTACATAACCCTGAACTGGTCTTATACTTAATTTTAAGTTAAAGTACACTTACAGGCAACAAGGTAGGATAATGGATTCTGAGTTTTCTGATGCAATTGTCTCCACATTAAGCTTTACCACATCAGAGAGGTCATCCTCATTGCTGCCAAGGTCTACAACCCCTTCTTCAGGATCAATGAAGCGGCACGTCCTCCGGTTGTGACCTGTGATCCCACAGGAACCACATCTGTTTTGCATCTCACTTGTAGCAGGCCCCTATGATTGATTTTGTGTCCCTTGTGAGGCATTTCTTGAAGTGCACTTTCTCCTATTATGACCTGAAATTTTACAAATTGAACAATGGGAGTTTTGTCCAATCCGTCTCAACTTCTGTTTTCCATCCTCCTCAATTATCCTTTTAGCTAGCCTTTTTTTTCCCTTTTATTACTACTCTTTGGCCTGCCAGGACCTCTAGCATAAATTGGTGGAAGAAGTGGTGTTCCCGGTACTTTTTTCCATTCAGATTCACCTCTCATTGACAATATACATGGCTGATGACAGTTTTGATAAGTCTCGAAACTATAACAGGGATAGACAAACTCCATTGGATCTTTCTCAGCACACCAAACTGCAGAGATGACATGTGGACAAGGTACTCCACATAGCTGCCATTTTCTACAGCTGCAAGTCTTAGCTTTCAAGTCCACTGCATCTTTCTCATTATCTTCATCCCCCCCCCCCTCAACCTCAAAATGGTTCTCATCATGAGGTGTACGCTGACATACTTTTGCCTCCTTAGAGTTGTGCATTATCCTCCTGAAATCCTAGGACATATTGCCCGATTACTCCACAAACCATTAGCTCTTTCTCTATTTACATACCACCTCTCGACTAGTATCCTTCTAATTTCATCTAGCATGCTTATTATTGGCATGCACCTAGCATCCCTAATCATTCCATTTAATGACTCACAATGGTTATTCAAAAGAATATCACACGTGGGCCAAAAACTGAAGAATGCCCTGCACCACTCTGATTTTGTTTTGTCCTTCAACCACTTAGCTGCATCTTCATTCAACTCTGCTATCTTTTCAATCTGATAATTGAACTGATTCTCTATTGTAGATTTAGCTGCTGCCCATAGCAACTACCTAAGTGCTTCACCCCTAAACCCCTGATTATAAAAATTATGGTGCATATGCTTGACACAAAACCTGTGATTAGCATTTGGAAACACATTTTCACAAGCCTGAATTAGCCCTTTCTGTTTATCACTCATGAGAGTCCATTCATTGTCCGTTTCAATCATGAGATCCTTCTTCAACAGCTTCGGAAACCATTCCCATGTTAAATTACTCTCACCCTCAGTAACAGCCCATGCAATTGGATATACTCCATTGTTTGGATCAACTCCTACTGCTGTGAGTAAGACCCCTTTACCCTTCAAAAAAGTCCTATCTTCACCTATAACAGGCCGGCAAGAGGACAGAAATCCATCTCTAACTGCTGCAAAACAGATGTACAGCCTTAAGAACCTGGCCTGCCATGTTTTCTCATCAACAAACATTGGTTCAGCAACTAAGTCCATTGTAGAGCCCGGATCACTCCTTACTATTTCCCCGCAACAATTCCTCAGCTTCTGATATTGATCTTCAGCAGAACCATACACAATTCTCATGGAAATCCTTCTTGCTTTATAAGCTTATCTTAGTGTGAGGAAAAACTTGTACTTCTCCTTTGCGAGCCTCCTGTATCTCTTAGTTTTGATCGTAGGGTCATCCTTAACCAATTGAATACAAACCCTGCCAGCAAGGCCTGAGGTTACACTCTTATTCTTATGCCTGAATTTGCACTTGTGACGAGGCACAAATGTCGTCACCACAGGACACCCAGTACAGTTGCTCACAAATATCTCCCAGTCACAAATATCTTTCCCCGTCCTGCACACAGCCTTAATTCTCCATTTGTCATTCTTCTTGAACCTCCATCTCCTACCTCTTCTTATATTCCAGTGTCTGATGGCTTCCTTACATTCAGCCCGAGAACTAAAAGTCAGACCACATTGAAGGGGTGGTTTCTGCATGTCCTTTGGATGAAATACCAAAGGCTTCTCTACATCTTCTTCATCTGATCCATTTAGACTTTTCAAGTCTTCCTTGGAATCTGGTTTAACCTCTGAGCAACTATTGTAATCGTAGTTTTTCTCGTCATATTTGTAATTCTTTAGGGGTTTCGACTGCACCTTTCTTTTTCTACCTGCTGATGTAGAAGCTTTCTGTTTTGCACCCCCTGAATCTTGTTCACCACCATTACCATCTGACCCTTGTTCATCACCATTACCAGTTGACCCATGTTCTTCATACTCATTCTCAGAATCATCCTGGTCATATTCTGAATCTCTTTCATCCCAATCTCCATCGATGCTGTCAGTATCACTTTCACTTCCACCATCTTTACCAGTGGTATTATCAGCAATGGCATTGATTGGATAGTCATACAGAATCAGAAGCCTATCACTAGCTTCAGCATCCTTGCACAACTATTGCACTTTAGTGTCACTAATAACCTCCTCTAGATCATGCTCTTCATCCCCCTCATAAATAGAGTAGAACTTTGTTCCCCCCTTGTTCCTAGATGCAGAATCACACATCACACGCAGATCATAAAGCAAAAGGCCATCAGAATCAATATAATCGAACACACTTGTCTCTCCACCAACATATGGGTAGGGTTCTTTCATTATTTCTCCATGGTGGAAAAATTGAACTGTCAACAGCTTGCTAGTTCTATCTGCACATGACAACAAACACACCAACATTAGGACCCTACTATCTTGTATATTGTTTATAGAAACCAATACCACTTGACTAAATAATACTGAAAGCAACAAAAAAAAACAAACATTATAGAGCCATTTCATTTTCAGTTACTGCTTTAACTGGTCCACATACACAAAATATCTCAGCATATTATAACCCTACACTAGATAGATCACATTTAATAATACCCATTTGATTCTCTTTGTCCCTTTTCGAAAAACATATAGGGCCCTTCATCTTTTGAAAATTTTCCATAACGCAGAAACCCTAACCCTCACCCCCAATTTCAAACAACGAAATTATAAAAAGAGCTTCGACTTTTTACACATTCCCATCGAAATAAGAAACTGATCTATGGAAAAAAGGGGCAAGTCAACCAGAAACCCTAGCCCCAAATTTTTAAACACTTACTCAGAAAAAGAGTCAACTTTTTCACATATTTCCATCGAATAACTAACAGATCTAATCCAAAAAAAGGACAAAAACACTATAAAGGACAAGATCTTACTGTAGTTTGGGATTGGATCATTATTATACTTCTGCTCTCTCAATTTAGACATCGAGAGAAGCTCTTCAATGCTTTCTCGTCTCCTCGCCTTCAACTATTAATTGTTTCCTTTCGATTACTACGGTTTCTGTTGATCAAACTGGAAAAATTGGCCGGATCTAAGGTTCTATGACAAAGGCATTTTGTTGGAATATCAATGGTTTTTTCTTCTAAAATGTAAATTTTTTTGGGGGGAAAGGAAATGTAATGCGGATGAATTGAAAAAGACTTTGTGGCGTTTTTGTTGAAAAAGGCTGAATTTTTTTTTCAGGGTCAACAAATGTGGGACCCACCGCTTGTAAGAAAACAATAAAAAATTCAGAGTGTAACGGAGAGGTTAAAATTTCCGTTAATTAGAATAGAAAACTTGTTAAAAGACCAAAATTGGGCAAAAAAATTTTATTAGGGAACTAAAATCGGTTGTGAAAATGTTTTGGTGACTGGGTCAGGCTACCCCCAAGGGACCAAAACGTGGATTCGTTCTATTACAAAATAACTTTCACCACCAAAGTTTTGGTTTGCTGCGCAAAAAAAAAAAAAAAAAAAAAAAAACCAGCAAGAACTACTTTTAAGTCTATATAATTACATATCACAATACCAACAAAATTCAAAGAAATTTGAAACACTGAACACTAGAGAGCCAAAAAAAAAAATTTACCTTGGTTTTGTTACTTTTGACATGTAATTCCACTGAAATTTCTTGTGAATACGCAAGAAGCTCAGTGTGGTAGTGTGGTGGTGGTGCAATTTGATAAAAAAAAAATAGAGAGAACTTTGAGTTTTGGAGATGAGGGTTTCGATTTATATAGAACAGAAAGAGGAAAATAAAATTTTGAAACAACCAAGCCTTGTTTTCTTTACCCTTTCCACCAAAATGTTCAAAAAAGACTTCAACCAAAATTCGACATTTATTACATTTTTAACATCTAAAAAACCACTCCAAGAGATTCAAATCTTAACTTTATAACTTAAATACCATTGTGTACTTGTTTTAAAAACAAATGAGACTCAAAACATTAAAAAAACTTAAGAACTAAACTTGCTTTAAAACGTAAAAGTTGAAAACCAAGGTAAATACCATTACCTTGGTTTTGTTGCTTTTGACATGTAATTCTACTAAATTTTTTTGTGAATATGCAAGAAGCTCAGTGTGGTGCAATTTGATTAAAAAAATAGAGAGAACTTTGAGTTTTGGAGATGAGGGTTTTGATTTATATAGAACAGAAAGAGGAAAATAAAATTTTGAAACGACCAAGCCTTATTTTCTTACCCTTTCCACCGAAATGTTCAAAAAAGACTTCAACCAAAATCCGACATTTATTACATTTTTAACATCTAAAACACCACTCCAAGAGATTCAAATCTTAACTTTATAACTTAAATACCACTATGTGCTTGTTTTAAAAACAAATGAGACTCAAAACATTAAAAAAACTTAAGAACTAAACTTCCTTTAAAACATAAAAGTTAAACATGTTAACACCAAACAAAATTAGTGCACCTTTTTCTACTAAAAAGAGGACTCAAAAAAAGTTATATACCAACTTAAAAATATGATCTGTTGCTGCCAATAACCAGTTTCATAACAATGCAGTTGTTACAAGTGCAAAGCAACTTTGTGGCTTACGGACAAACATTACCAACTTTGTGGCCAAAATACTAAGGGATAATATGAATCATTCATAAAAAACCATCCTACTTAAATAAATTTAACTAAGCCTTTTGGCTAAACATGTAAATATTCTAAGCCACCATTTGATTAACAGCCAAACATCAAAATCAAAGTAAACTAGTTTATAACAAAGTTATAAATGACCAACTCACTCTCTATTTTCTATTTCATATTACGACCCCCTTCATTCCTTCCAACATCTTGAGTCCTTTGACCAGGCTCCTATGATAGCTGGTTAGATCCTTGTTTAAAGATGTTAACTCATCTTTCGCAGAGGTTTTTACTCCTTCAGCTTCTTTTTTCTGAAGAATTATATCAAAATTTGCTTTTCTGACGCACTCCAGATCCTGCTGGAGCTTGGATTTTTCTCTATCTTTCTGATCATTGAGAGATAATTTTTGTCCAACATCATTCCGAAACATTGGTTCCGACTCCTTCAACGTTGCATTAGTTATTGCAATGTTGCATCATTACATAGCATCGCAACTTTGCGTCATTATCTAAAGTGTTGCATGGACATTTGCAACTCATTTAGTGCCGCAACTTTTATGACATATGAGCTTTTTTGGGTTTTTTTTTGTTGTTGTTTTATATGTTCGGTTTGTCTCATAATTTTAATATAATCTTGCAACATATTTATATGAATAAATAAAAATATAATGTAAACGTACTTGTTCTTAATCAAAATATAGTTATAAAATACAACACAAATATCATAATCGAATAGTATATGTATTAAATTGTTGATCAAATGAAAAATAAACACAACATTATACATGATCCTCCAAAGTTAATATATACATTTCTGTACTGCAATGACCATGACTACAACACAATCTAGATCATGATGACCATGGCATCCACACCCAACAAAAGTTTTATTGAAGCCTAGACCATATGACAACAAATAGCAATCATGTAAGTCATTAACGTTTACTACAAGTGATTCAAAATGATACTTTCTAGTCATTTCTTGATGAGCATGTGAACCTGATAATTATGATCTATATAGTTAGAGTTTCTAGATAATGTGTTCCAAAATAGTTCAAATTTTAATGATTAGGATAAAACTGAAGTTTCCATGAAATATGTATACTACATTGGAGTATTAGAGTCAATGAAAGATATAGGTTTTCAATAATTTTGTGATGAATTGCAGCCTATCCAGATTTTCAATTATCAATCCCCAACATAAGAATAGTAAAAGAAACCACAAAAAAAAACTACATGTCTATCTCTGTTTAGTTCAAAGCACTTGTTCATGTCGCCCATCTCCTTAGTAATTAACCGTAATTTACCAATTTGGTCATTCTTGCTTTTATGTGTTTGATGATTATGGCCCGCTTCCAACTACTACAAATATAATGGTATTGGAACTAAAAAACTATTAAGAAAATGAAATACATATATAAAGTCCTATCATTCTTATAATAAAAATAAATTCACATTCCTCCACAGTTAAGTGTCCCAAAAAGACTAGAAGATCATAATTTTCTTCTTTGTAGAACATAAATATCATAAATTCGTATTTCAATGATATCAATTCTCAAGGGTATATATTAATGAAAGAAGCATGATTGTTTTACTGTCTAAATGAAAATACAAAAGGATTTGAAAGATACACTTTTTTTTTTTAAAAAAAAAAACAATTTTATTAATAATAAAGAAAAAATAGGGCAGTGAATATTCTAAACCCTATATCAAATACAATTTGGATCTTAAAGTAAAGTTGAATCTTTCTTCAATCTAGCGGACCAACGAACTTGAATTTTCTTTTTTGGCTTGGCTTTTTTCGAATGATTGTGATATGTTGGAGCAGAAATTTCACTATAAAAGGACTCTTGTTCCATTCCATATTCCATATCAAAATCTTCATCATCAGAACCATTAGAGGCAAGATTTGGTTCTCCTTCGGAATTGATGTGCTCAATCAAGAAGCTTGGATTAGAGGGCTCAGTTATTTTTCCTACATCCGTGTCATCTTTAGATAAGAATTGATGATGCTTTTTGAAAGATACACATTTACCTATGCAAGGACAATAAGTTCAGATATGAAACTTCATCTTCAAAGGTAACATCAATGGTAGCCAAAACCAAATCCAAAAGTATATAATTTTTTTATGGAATAAAAAAGTTCGGTAATCACATAAGCTATCCTGCTAATCTATGTCCAAATAAATAAAATGGATACATAATGCATTCACATAATAACACGGTAATATTTGGTCTCATACGTTGAAATCCAGGGCTTGAACATTACCGACTTGTATCTCGTGAAAAATGGAATAGCAGATTGCTTGTCGATCTCTTCTCCTCTTGAATATTTCTAACCGTCGTTGGTTTCAAATCTGTGCCCATTGCACTTGAAAATTCCATAGATTGACCGAGGGTAGAAATATTTTTGCAAAAAAATTATCATAGCAGAGGTTTTTGTGACTATCGCTAGCGTAATTCATTACCTTCGGACTAGTCAAAGCAGATATCCTGTTTGGGTTTTTGGCTAATAGCAATCCCATAGAAGGTTTGAATCGGGAAGGTAGAATTTGTTTTGACTTTTAAGTGATAAAATGAAATCTTTTGGCCGCCCAAAAATGATCTTCCCCTTTTTATTTTCCCCTATATATTTAGGAGATTTAATAGATTATAAGGAACTTCTAGCTCTTTTAGTTAGAACCATTTATTCAATTCCATGTTTATTATTTTAATCAATATTAGCATATCTATATAACTTAATAAAAGAAAACCAGAGAGTGGAAACTAGCATAATTTTCCACTTGCCACGTAGGACTAGCAATTTTTTTTTTCCATTTTTTTGATTTATTAAAAAGGAAAAAAAATTTTATTTTCGGTTAAAAAACTCTAAGGAAAAAAGATATATTACTTAAGTAATCATCCGGTAGAAGATTCTATTTTCAAATACTCGGGAGCAAATCTTACCCGATCAAATCTTATCTTACCCAAATCTTCTATTCTGGTTGGAAGTTTTTTAAATTTTAAATCATACTCTGTTGAGTCAATCTATTAAAAATTTTGAAAGGCCATCGATTGATTTATTTTCTTGCTCGAGAATTTGATGCGATGGAAGAGTTCACCGCAATTTGAACACAAAGAGGAAGTTGGTGATGTTGAAAGACCACTCCAAAATAACAATTGATTGATAATCTGATTCGGTCATATTCCAAAATTTTTTCCACAAAATCATGTAAGTACGCGTTCATGGTTTTTCCCCGTTTGTCTATATATTAAGTTTTTCATAAAGGGATGACCTGTCGGGTTCTGTTGTTCCACGAATTGGGCGATTACGTTTCGATTAATCTAATTTCTCCGACTGGTATGGAAAAATCCTACGAGATTTGGGCTGAAAATGCCTTTATTTGGTCTTATAACGCGTATTTAGATCACAAATTCACTTTATCTTTTGTCAGTATGCAAGAAAAGAAGGGGCTAAATGTTCTGATTCATCACGAATTGCAGAGGTGTTCTTCGATGCAAGATATTTTGCTCTTGCAGAAATTACATGGTTGCCTAATACATTGATTCAGATTAAGTCTCTATCCCAAGCGGCAAGCTTTTTCTTAATTGTGGAAGCCATGGAATGGATTTTGATAAAGATTTTTGATATTTATAGTCGGATTTGTAAAACTTCATTACTTATGGAAATCTGGAATAAGCAAATTTGCTTTTCCAAGAATGTTTATCTGCTATTAATATTCTTGTCTACCTTATGCTGCTAAAAGATGTAGACTTATGAATAGGATGCGTATGGATGTGGGACTTCAAGATGTTAAGCAACAACATGAATGATAATATATGGTTTTCTATGTTATAATGAATGTTTATCTGCTATTAATATTCTTGTCTACCTTATGCTGCTAAAAGATGTAGACTTATGAATAGGATGCGTATGGATGTGGGACTTCAAGATGTTAAGCAACAACGTGAATGATAATGTATGCAATCTTGCATTTCACTTTGCCCAGGGTATATACTACCCTTTTAAAACGAAGATAATTTTATTTGGTCATCTCTTTTATAGTATTAAAAAATCAAGCATCTATCCTAGCCATTCCCAATTTTTCATATTATAAATTTTACATTCTTTTCTTAATAAACTATACAAAAGAGTAACTCTCAAAAGTTATATGCAGAGATAAAAAGAGTATGAAATAAGTTCTTTTACTAAGTTAATAGCCCATCTTTTCTTTTTATTAAATTATACAAAAATAACTTATTGCTTAGTTACCAACTTCGACATGTTATTCAATTTAATAAAATTATGTACATAAAGGCAAATGTTAATAACACCAGCTTCTTATATTTTTTGTTTTAGAGTTTGATGGAGTTATGTTTACAACTATCAAAATTTTAATTAAAAAAATGTGAGAAATAGAAATGTTACGGGAATATCAAATCAATTATCTTCAAGTAAATATCTATTACAATTTCTGTATTTACAGTTTAAAATTCTTTTGAATTAAATGTTAAGGGGCGGCCTCGCACCCCCGTAGCCGTGTTGAGCCTCAATAGAAAGACGCCCTGCTGCGTTGGCGCCTACTTGGGTAGGGGCTTGGCGTAGCGTTAAGGGGATGTTGTATATATTAGTGGCTTAGGCCCTACAGAAGAGCTAGACTTTGAACCCGTAGAGTTATGGGGCTCATGTTGGGGACTTCGAGAGAGTTATGAGACTCAATTAAGATGTGGGATTGGAGATTGGCTGAGGGTTCAACTGGTCGGGAGCTAGTGCCGTTCCCCTGATGAGCTCAAGGTAGAGCGAAACCAGTAAGGTGCGTGATGAGAAGGTTGAGTCTTGAGGCAAAGGGAGAAAAAAACCTCAAGACTGTCACACGAGCATAAGAGAGAAACGCCGGACTTAGCCCGTGAAGAATGGTATCAGAGCGGGTACCATCGGATCATTGCTGCGCACCACCCATTGGGGAGTACCAGGCTATGGCAAGAATGAAATTGAGAAAGATCCTAGAGTTAAATTGAGGAATGGGAAGCAAGTAATGGAGGAAGAGAAGAACTCAGATATGAAGAGTGGCACGATGAACTGTAACCCTAAGTTGATTCAAAGTGAATCGATGGAGGGTCAAGGGTCTGGGGAGCAATAGGGAATTCTCAGAGGCGATTATCTTGGGCGGAGGAGTTAGATAACGAGGCTACGAGCAATGTGCATGTGGAGCAAATTCGACATAAGCAAAGTACGCCATGGGGGATTGAAACTGGAATTCATTCGGCCACAAGAAGTTAATGGTCAGAAATTAGGGAAGATTCAGGTGCAAGATGTGGAAGCGGAGGCTCGGTACTGGGAAGCTTCAGTTGTGAGCTTTGTGCTAGGATCAAATCCACCTTTTGCAGTTATGAACAAGCATTTCAGAAACATCTTGGGTCATCTGGGCGTTGATAAGGTAATTTTACTACCTTCTGGATTATTTGTAGTTCGATTCACGACTATGCATGTGAGGACCGCCAAATTTGGTGCCCTTCCATTGTGTGCAATCACACAATTTAAATAAAAAGGGGTTTAGTGAATGTTTTGAATTAATTAGTTATTAGGGTGAAAATAATTTTAGAAGAAACTATATGATGCTTCACATATTTATTTATTTATTCCAGAGAAAGGGATTTATAGTATCTTTAAATCTTTATAATTAAATTTATAGCTAATATACAATTAAAGTAGGGAATGAATTGAGGAAAGATATTTTTAGTTAGGTGGATGAATAAGTTAGACTACAAAAGAATTCAATTTGGGAAGTAATACGTAAAATATAAAACATTGTTCTTTTGTTGGAATGATAAGGCCAATAGCTATCTAGGCCATTTTTGAGAAGTTACTCTAAAATAAAATCTACCCTTTTGGATCAAAATGATCACACGTTGCTGCACTTCTTCACCATATCTATCCCATCTATTTTATTCATGGATAATGCAGTATGACAAGAAAATGATCTCATTCATCCATTTTAAAAATTTTCCATACGAGATTTAAACATTTAAGATTAGGGTTTAGTTTAGATGTTTGACACATCATTCCTTATAAATTTTCCTTGGTATTTTTTCCTTGTACGTATCACTACTCTTTATTCATTTATTTGTTAGATATTTTCCACTAAGAGCTAGTTACAGACCGACTTTCCAATTCCCCTTACCTTATTACTTTCCCCTGAATTACAAAGAACCAGCAGGATCAATACTTCCGCTTTCCACCCTCATGGCCAGAAAGCCCATGTCTCCTTCACTTGCCTTTTTCATCCACAAATCAGTACCATAATTCTATCATCTCATCTTCCTTCAAGTGAAACTGATGGCAATAAAGAACGAAACTAACAATTATCATAAATGAAATTTGACTCTAATAACAAATTGATTGTGATTTATAGTGCGGAAGCATATAATCTAGAAAAACTTGAATATTGGTATGATAATTTGCCTCTTGTGAGAAAGGTCTTATGACAGATCACCTATGAAATAGATGGGATGGTAATATGCTCCAAGAAACCAACGCAAAAATCCAACTTGTGGAAGGACACCTTGATTATAAAGTTTCACCTTTCTAACAACTATGAATCAAGAACCTTGACTATGAAAGAATCAAGACCAATAATCTATAGTGAAAGAACACCGATAGCTATGAATGCTACAATTGAAAGAAGCACTTTTACATTGATAAGTCCCTTAGGAAACACAAAACAGAATTTTGTTATTACCCGTCAAGTGAGGTAACAACCCAACACTAATTTTAATGAAAAATCAACTTGTTTACAATGAAGAATTCAGCTCCTATTTATAAGAGAGGAGGGAGCACGAATTTAGACTCCTAAAAGGATAGAAAAGAATCTCCTAATCATCATAATCCCATATTCTAAGGAGATAAGATAGAAATTGACAACTAGGATTTTTATTTACTAAAAATCAAATCTTATCTAATATACTTTTCTATCTTGGACTCAAATTCAATGAGCCAATAAGGAATTAAATATAAAACTCCTAATACAAAGAGATAATTTCAAAAAAGATTCGTTCATGCGATAAGATAGAAAATCCCTTGAGTATAAACCCTGTAATTATCTTCTTTGTAGAGTGATAATAGCTATTTATCTTGATGCATATTCATCCGATGATATGTCAGTCATCAAATTGAAGACTTCTTATTGAAAAAAAAAATAAAAATCAGCAAAACTCGAAATGAAGTAAAAAGACAATTATGCCCTCTTTAATCGGGCAACTTCTTTGCTTGAGTTACCACCTACACATTAATCTCTCACTTGTGTTTATCTCAATCGGAGCCGCAACCTTAGGATTCTCAGCCCTTAGGCGACTTGATTAAAGAGAAGTCCCACCAACTAGAGATAGAGCTGATTCGAAGCTAGAATAGAAGATCTAGAGAAATATGGAAAATTAAAAGGATCAACGGGGTTATAATCTCCTCTAATTCATATTATTTTGCTGTTTTGCTGCCAAGAGCTACAGGTGAGTTTCCATTGCGAGCTTAACTGCATATTCTTGGCTACGTTAATTTACTAAACGGTATTGAACTTTCTTCAGTAGTTGCTGCTTGTAATACTTGTGCTGCCGGTAGTGAATTATTGTATTTGATT
This sequence comes from Oldenlandia corymbosa var. corymbosa, assembly GCA_949775105.1. Lineage (NCBI taxonomy): Eukaryota > Viridiplantae > Streptophyta > Magnoliopsida > Gentianales > Rubiaceae > Oldenlandia > Oldenlandia corymbosa. The sequence continues at coordinate 9,896,149 of OX459123.1, forward strand.
GCCTAACCATATTGACTGCTTCACTGGAATACCGATCAGCTTGATGCAATTGTCTGTTTGATGCCAGCGATATTTTTGGTTTGTTTCGATGACTGCTTCTTATGGAACTATGTGTTTGTTGTTCAATATTGCCTTTCTAATTAATTGTGCATGATTAGTGGATCCACGAACCTGGTAGTGTTTAAACTCGGTGAGTCAGTGGGGCTGGATTGCTTGGCGAGAACTCTAGAAGGTAGTGTTGGGGTTCTACCCCTAGTGTTCGGGGAAATCCTCCCCTAGTGTTCGGGGCTTTGCCCCTAGTGTTGGGGTGTTACCCCTAGTGTTCCAATCGTGAATATATCTTGATCGTTCCCCGAAAAGTGATCACTGGGATCCTTTTGATATTTCGTCACTTGCTCCTTAACTTGAACATACATGAGAACACTGTCTCTCAATTATTCTTGATGGGGCATACTTGGATGATCAATTTCCTTGTAACTGTTTTCTTGACGTGCCTTTACTAAGGCTATAATTTCTGCTCCCTGAGCTTGCTGCAAATGTTTGATGTCAAGGTGCCATTGCTTTCTTTATTGGATATGGTCAAGGCAATGTTTCTATTATATTTTTTCATGTTCTACTCTGCGGCTGTCAATGATTCCTGGTTTTTAAGTGCTACTTGCTATCTTTTATCTTTGCTTGATTATGTGGTCGCCTAAATTTAGCAGTGCGGTAAACAATGGGAATTCATTGAGCGTGCGCTCACCAAACACATACTATTTTTTTCAGGAATACGGGTCATTTAGTACTCATCAGTTGTATGAGGTTTACGATCTAACTTGGGGTTCGAAGTCCAGTACCTAGTGATAGCAGCTTTGCATTTTAGATGTTGACTTGTAATTTTGAAAGCTTGTAATAAAGCTTATCATTTGAGATTATGTAATAGCTGATGTAGTGCGAATAAATTGTGTATCAAGGAACTTATCTTTCAGAAATGTTTTAGTTTTGCTCTTGATCACCGATTCCAACTGTTTACTGAGACCTGGCGAGAGCCAGGCAGGCGTTTCGGCTATGCCTCCTTTTATAATGACGGGGGGACTAGTCGGGGCATTACAGGTGGTATTAGAGCTTAGGAATGAGACATCTGGTAATAGAATCCTAGACTTGGGGATGTTGTCCTTAGCTTTGTGTTGCTGATTGCAATAAATCCTCTTGGGGATGGCCAGCCCAGAGAGCTGAATTGTTGCAGTTTGTTGCATTGAGCTAAATAAGGTTAATAGGGTTAAATGTAAGGGAGGCACCGAATGAACCAGTCCAACCGTAGTAAATACACGTCGTAGGGACTTAACCAGTAAATGACGGAGTTTGAGAGCTTGACCCTGGCTTGGAAAACTAGATGGCAACGTTCAGGATACTAAGAACCTTAATACTTTTAGGAATGCGTTTTCATTTGCAATCGTACAAGATGTTTCTGTGATCATCTCATATCTTCTAACTTTTCTCTAACTCTGCCAAGCAACGAAATCATTTGGTGTGAAAATACTTGTTGCTTGGTTTTCGTTGTCATTTGTGGTGTATTACATGCTTCTAATTTTCTTGATGCATGATTACAGTTCTGAGGTCGAAGGTCTTAATTAGAGCTCTTTTCCTCCCTGCCAACATCTAGTAGTATAATTTAACATTCCTGATTATGTTGTTAATAATACCCTTGAGGGGAAAAATAACAATAGTAAAAAAAAAAAAAAAATAGTAGTGGTGTTAAAGAGTAGCCCCTCTGTACATATGTTTATAACGGAATTTGGAACATAAAACTTACATAATTGTAACTAAATACATTAGGAGGAAGTCCGATTAGAACACCTCAGTAAGTTAAATCAGATTCCAAATGGACCATTAAACAAACCTGTCTACGGAACAAGAGTTTCTGTAATTAGTTGGTTTGAGAACTATTATGTATTTGGATTTTGGACTAATACTAAGCTACTGGAACGAGTCTGGGATAAGTTGCTCAATGATGCCAAGAGTAAACAGAATCTTATCTTCATCTGTAATTGATGACAGTTTCTAAAGCTGATTCATACAAATCATGAATCAGGTTTGTTCCCTCTATATGGTACTTAGCTTAATAAGTTAAAACAGCAATAATGATAATTAAAAGACCAGAAAATAGAAGGAAAAAAAAAAACGAGGGAGAAAATTGTGGCTTTGTACTGCTGCTAGTGAAGGTTTCAACATTGAAGGATGATTAGCAATCATGGACCAGTTATCATGCTACTGCTTCTAAGGAAATCTGCATTCTGTTGATGATTGCTTCTACAACATTGTTCAATGGTTGTCTTACCAACTATGGGATTTATCTAATGGCTGAACTTTATGGTTGTGTGGCCTTATGTGTCTTCCTGCTGATTTTTTGTGACTCTTGTGACTATATGACCAAGTATGAATGTATATATAAAGTAAATTTGGCTGGTCCTTGTGCATGTCTTTGTTTCTTTTTCCCCGGAATCCTATGATGATTATGACTAGTTTAGAAGTCAGTTACTAATGGGCTGGTATTCTGGATGGATTAGAAGAAGAGTAAGTATGCTAGCCAGCAAATTAAACCGAATAAGAGCGATCATGCAAATTGTTACAGGGAACAAAAGAAAAAAAAAAAATAGAGTACACTCTTCCTAGGCTGAAGCTCTGAATGAAAGTGATGAACTTAGGACCAAGAAACTTAAAACTGGAGAATAGGGCAGAATTAGCCTCTGGTTTAGGCCACTTTTAAATTCCGAGAAGAAAAAAAAGCTTAGAGGGAAAAAGGCAACAAAGCAAAAGAGTTAAAGTTGTTCATGATTTTTAGCTGACAAGAATTATTAAAAATAATAAATTTCCTCTCTTAAAAACTATGTGTAGTAGGTGTCATAAGTACGAATAATAATTGCACGTAACTTCCAAATTTTCTTTAAAAGATGGAGATTTGGGAGTAACCAGAATATAGAGAACCTCAGCAACCTTGAGTGATGAAAATAAACTAACTAATTACGATAATCATTGAAGAAGTAATTTCCTAATAACCTTCTAAGCTTTAGGAAAAGTGGTGCTAGATTTGTACACTTTCATCGTAAAATATGCATATCACATTTTTATTAGATTACAGAAAAAGGGGGAGTAAATTCAGTGGACGAAAGTATACTATATCCTATCACTTGTAAAGTACACACTAATAGGGTCATACTAATAAATTTCTGTGATAAACCCCAAGTTAATGGACTTTGATTCATAGATGTTAATAGACATGAATCTACGAAGAAACATACATAACCTAACAATTAATAACAGTATGAACGTGGGGAAGAAAGTAAGATTCCAAATTTAAGCCAGTATGATGCGAGAAATGAATGAATAGGCAGTTAAATGATATGGTGTGGCAATAAAACGTTGCAATGTAGGAAAAAAAAGTAGTAGCTGAGAGGAAAATATGGTTCCTAGTAGAAGGAAAAAAAATGCGAAGAAGAAACAATAACAAATCACTTACTATCAGGGAAACAATGTGTACCTTTAAGATATTTAATCCATAAAAAAAAAAGAAAGGGAAGGAGAGAGAAGAAAATGGAAAAAAACAAAAAAGAAGAAAGAAAAGAAAACAGTGAGGATGGTCTATCAGATTTTAAAAGAGAAAACGTATTAAAATATACTACCATGATATCGTACTAAACTTGTATATGCTTAGTTATTGTAGGAAGTATATTAACAGGATTATGTCTTTGTGAATAGATGGACAAGGATAAGCCACAAGAAAAAACTACTGATAACGAACAGGTGAGTAAGTTAAGGGTAGAGAAGCCAATTGGACTTGATCGTTTTGCGGATGCTGTTACAACGACAATTTAAGAATTGGCTCAGCAAATAGATAAACCCCTTAATCCTGCTGAACCCCCTAGTTTAGTTGAGCGAGAAACATTGCCCTTGAACGCTTCCAAATCTTTTTCCCTCCGAAGTTTTGCGGTGGACAAAGTGATGAGGAGGCAGAGACCTGGTTCGAGACTATGAACAAAATTTACAGGGCGCTTGATTACTCTGAGGAGCGTAAGGTGAAGTTTGCAGAGTTTCAATTTGAAAATGCTTCTTGTGACTGGTGGAAGGTAATTGAAAGTAAGTGGGCGAGAGAGAACACGCCTCGTACCTGGGAAAATTTCTCACTTGAGTTTAGGAATAAGTACACTCCGAAACTAGTATGCGAGCAACATGAAGAGGAATTTATTAGCTTAAAGCAAGGTGCTATGTCAGTGGCGGAGTAATGAAGCCAAATTCACAAAACTTTCAAAGTTTGCCCCAAAGATGGTGGAAACTGATGATGATCGTAAAAGGTGTTTTGTCCAAGGATTACGCTTAGAATTGCAAGATGCGCTAGCACATGCCCACCAACCAAGTTATGTGGATGCTGTAGAGACTGCATCTAGAGTTGAAATGACAAGAAGGCGCCTTAGGGAAGTGGTTGCTTGGCAACAAGAAAGCATAAATCAAGTACGAAAACAGAAGCAGCTAATAACCATTCACCCACACCAATTCTAGTATAATACAATATGCACACTCTAGCCAAACCAAATATTGTAGCTACTGTAAGAAGAGTGGACATAGACAGGTTGAATGTTGGGTCAAGACAGGGAAGTGTCTGAAGTGCGGCGTTGCTAAACATCATGTTAGTCAATGTCCACTTATCAAGAAAAAGTTCTAGCTTCCCTAGGCCAGTTAAAAATATACGATGCGGCTGTTGCAAAAAGGATGACCATGAAGAGAAAGATTGTTGTTTGAGAGCAGGAAAATGTCTTAAATGTGGCAGTACCAAGCATCGTATTGCAAAGTGTCCACTTATTAAAAACACTGGTAAACCCTCTAAACCAACCAGCCAGGCAAGACAAGAAATGAAATAGGTGTGTAGTTACTTTAAGAATTAAAGATTCTACTGAAACTATTATTATTGCATCGTAATGTTAGGGTCTGGCAAAAGCAAGTGGATTTCGAGGACAAAATCTCTTTTAAGGGGGTGAGAATGTGAGGACCGCCAAATTTGGCGCCCTTCCATTGTGTGCGATCACACAATTTAAATAAAAAGGGAATTAGTGAATGTTTTGAATTAATTAGTTATTAGGGTGAAAATGATTTTATAAGAAACTATATGATGCTTCACATATTTATTTATTTATTCCAGAGAAAGGGATTGATAGTATCTTTAAAACTTTATACTTAAATTTATAGCTAATATATAATCAAAGTAGGGAATCAATTGAGGAAACATATTTTTAGTTAGGTGGATGATTAAGCTAGACCACAAAAGAATTCAATTTGGGATGTAATACGTAAAATATAAAACATTGTTCTTTTGTTGGAATGATAAGGCCAGTATCTCTCTAGGCCACTTTTGAGAAGTTGCTCTAAAATAAAATCTACCCTTTTGGATCAAAATGATCACACGTTGCTGCACTTCTTCACCATATATATCCCATCTATTTTATTCATTTATTTGTTAGATATTTTCCACTAAGAGCTAGTTACTAACCGACTTTCCAATTCCCCTTACCTTATTACTTTCCCCCGAATTAAAAAGAACCAGCAGCATCAATACTTCCGCTTTCCACCCTCACGGCTAGAAAACCCATGTCTCCTTCACTTGCCTTTTCTTCCACAAATCAATACCATAATTCTTTCATCTCATCTTCCCTTCAAGTGAAACCATTGGGCAACTTCCTCCTTTGCTTGAGTTACCACCTACACATTAATCTCTCACTTGTGTTTATCTCAATCGGAGCCGCAACCTTAGGATTCTCAGCCCTTAGGCGACTTCATTAAAGAGAAATCCCACCAACTAGAGATAGAGCTGATTTGAAGCCAGAATAAAAGATCTAGAGAAATATGGAAAATTAAAAGGATCAACGGGGTTATAATCTCCTCTAATTCACATTATTTTGCTGTTTTGCTGCCAAGAGCTACAGGTGAGTTTCCATTGCGAGCTTAACTGCATATTCTTGGCTACGTTAATTTACTAAAACGGTATTGAACTTTCTTCAGTAGTTGCTGCTGTAATACTTGTGCTGCCGGTAGTGAATTATTGTAATTGATTGCTTAACCATATTGACTGCTTCACTGGAATACCAATCAGCTTGATGCAATCGTCTGTTTGATGCCTGCGATATTTTTGGTTTGTTTCGATGACTGCTTCTTATGGAACTATGTGTTTGTTGTTCAGTATTGCCTTTCTAATTAATTGTGCATGATTAGTGGATCCATGAACCTGGTAGTGTTTAAACTCGGTGAGTCAGTGATGAGCTGGATTGCTTGGCGAGAACTCTAGAAGGTAGTGTTGGGGTTCTACCCCTAGTGTTCGGGCCCTAGTGTTCGGGGAAATCCTCCCCGAGTGTTCGGGGTTTTGCCCCTAGTTTTGGGGTGTTACCCCTAGTGTTCCAATCGTGAATATATCTTGATCGTTCCCCGAAAAGTGATCACTGGAATCCTTTTGATATTTCGTGACTTGCTCCTTAACTTGAACATACATGAGAACACTGTCTCTCAATTATTCTTGATGGGGCATACTTGGATGATCAATTTCCTTGTAACTGTTTTCTTGACGTGCTTTTACTAAGGCTCTAATTCTCTGCTCCCTGAGCTTGCTGCAAATGTTTGATGTCAAGGTGCCATTGCTTTCTTTGTTGGATATGGTCATGGCAATGTTTCTATTATATTTCAGCATGTTCTACACTGCTGCTGTTAATGATTCCTACTTTTTTAGTGCTGCTTGCTATCGTTTATCTTTGCTTGATTATGTAGTCTTCTAAATTTAGCAGTTCGGTAAACAATGGAAATTCATTGAGCGTGCACTCACCAAACGCATACTATTTTTTTCAGGAATACGGGTCATTTAGTACTCATCAGTTGTACGAAGTTGTATGAGGTTTACGATCTAACTTGGGATTTGAAGTCCAGTACCTAGTGATAGCAGCTTTGCATTTTAGATATTGACTTGTAATTTTGAAAGCTTGCAATAAAGCTTATCATTTGAGATTATGTAATAGCTGCTGTAGTATGAATAAATTGTGTATCAAGGAACTTATCTTTCAGAAATGTTTTAGTTTTGCTCTTGATCACCGATTCCGACTGTTTACTAAGACCTGGCGAGAGCCAGGCAGGCGTTTCGGTTATGCCTCCTTTTATAATGAAGGGGGACTAGTCGGGGCGTTACAATGCATGCTGAAGATGTGGTATTGAGTACTAATTTGTATCATTTGGGAAGTAAGAGTATAGTTTTTAAACAATGGTCTATTGAGAAAGGGATTAACTACAAGGAAGTGATGAAAGTACCTGTATGGATATAACTAAGGGGTTTGGAACTAAAATACTTGAATAATGCTCCTCTTAGCCGAATAGCTAGAACTATAGGTATCCCAATTATGACTGATAAACTTGCTGCTAGCAGAAAAAGAGTTAGCTATGCCTGTATGTTAGTGGAGATGGAAGTACAGCAGAAAGTGCCTAATAAAATCTATTTTGAAGATGAGAATGGAACTATAGAGGAGCAGGGTGTATTTTATGAATGGAAGACAGTTATATGTGACTGTTGTAAGGAGTATGGGCATACTACTGAACAATGTAGAAGTGATCCAAAGAAACAGCATAACTGGAATCTCCCAGGGAAAGCAATTCAGGGGAAAATCGTTAATAAACCAGTTACTGAAGAGTTGAGGGAAGTGATTAAAAAGCCAAGGAATACTGGAATGGTTAGTTCTCAGCAAGCCGGGGACAATGAAAAGAGTACAGAGTCAGGGTTGAATCATACTAGATCAGATGATGGTTAAATTGCATGACGGTTGAGGTCAAGAAATACTGGCATTGTAATGCATCAGCAACCTGAGGAAATGGTCAAGGCTACAGGGAAGGGGATTGTAACTAAAAGACAAGAGGTTGGTGAAGATGAAAGAAATTAGGCAGTAAGGACTAGTATATTCACTGCAGGGTGTTGCTCTATAAATATAGAAGGGGGAGACAATATGAAGATGATAGGTGGAGATCAAGCTCTAGACCCTGATTTAGGGATCTATGAGTAATATCTTAACCTGTAACATAAGGGGCTTCAATGCCCCTTTAAAGTAGAAGGAAATAGCTAGAATCCTGTCTGCAAATATGATATCTCTAGCATGTATAGTTGAAACCAAAATAAGGAGAAAGAGGAGGAAATAAACAAGAATTATTGGCCACAATGGCAAATGTTTAGTAGCTATGACAGAAGGGGTAAAGGAAGACTATTTATTCTGTGGAGTCGAAATATGGAAGTGGAAGTTCTAAGCCATAGTGATCAGATGGTTTACTGTAAAGTGAGATCATTGGAATTGAATTTTCAATTATTCTTTATAGGAGTATATGCATCGAACAGTGGTACTGAAAGGAATCAGCTATGAAATGACTTAATGAAGATGAAAGAAGATATTCAAGTCCGCGGCTTGTTACTGGTGATTTTAACAATGTCTTGAAAGAAGAGGAAAAACTAGGGGTAGATTGGTGCAGTTGACTGATATAGAGTATTTCCAGATGTGTGTGTAGACATGCCAATTGCAAGACGAGAGACAAGTTGGACCAATGTTCACATGGTGCAACAAGTAGTTGAGAGAAGATAGAATAATGGCTAAATTGGATAGGGCTATGATCAATGGTGAATGGATTGAGCTGGAAAATAAATCCCTTGCAGTGATAATAGATGCGTGATCAAGATACAAGGAGAAGTAATCAGTAAACCGAGGTCTTTTAAATATATGAATATGTGGAAATTGGATCCATGCTTTCAGAGTACAGTTCAGGAATGTTGGAATCAGCCAGTGGATGGTACTAAGATGTATCAGCTTTCAAGTAAATTGAAGAGACTGAAGCAACCATTGACGGCACTCAATTGGGGAATGTTGGCTGATATCCAGGTTCAAGTACAAAAGGCACAAAGTAAGCTCCAGAGGGTAAAACAGAATCTGATGCAGCAGCCGGAAAATATAGAACTGCAAGTTGAGCAAGAGCCGCGTATCAAGACTTTGTTACTCTAAGCAAAGCTCATGAAAGTTTTATCAGGCAAAAGGCTAAGGAGGATTGGCTAAGGGTAGGTGATGATAACATAGCATTCTTTTACTCCAAAATGAAGCAAAGGATAATGAAGAATAGAATTTGGAGCATAACAGATTCGAATGCAGAAGTGATATGAGACTGGGAGCAGATTGAAAATCATTTTGTTCACTTCTTTCAACAGCAACTAGGGCAGTCCACCAGAAGGAAACCAAGTCAATCTGAGGTATTCTTGCAAGGTGCTAAACTCAAAGTTAAGGATCAACTGCAACTAATTAAACCTGTCACTAAGCAAGAGATTAAACAGGCATTGTGGGATATTCATAGTAACAAGAGTCCATGTCCGGATGGATTCGGAAGTGATTTCTTCAAAACAGTCTGGAAGATTGTAGAGAAGAATTTCTGTGGAGCAATTATGGAATTCTTCAAATCAGGTCAACTGTTAACTCAACTAAACTCTACTGTTATTGCTTTAATTCCTAAAACAGAGATTCCAAAAGATGCTAGTCAGTACAAGCCCATATCTTGTTGTAAAGTAGCCTACAAAGTTATTTATAAAGTGAAATAAATACATGCAAATTCTCTCCCTAAAAAAATATTCTCTCGCCTCTCTCTAAAACCAAACCCTAAATTTGTCCGAACATGAACAGGGCGGCTACAAGGCCGCCGGATGATGGCCAGAAAAAGCTACCTTCTTTTGCACAAATTCTAAATGTCTCTAAAACCAAACCCACGAAACCTCATTCAACCATCTGAAAAACATAATCTGGAAGCGCCATTCATCACTTCGCAGCCTACAATAGTCAAAGGAGAACTAGCCTTTTTACTCTCGAAAGAAGAAGATGAGAAACTAGCCGCGCCTTTCAAATTCTGTTTGGTCGCAAATTTTCCAAGGGACGGCCAAAAATGGAGTATTTATGGAGTCTACGATTGGGTATAAAGGAAGCTTTTCTCTAGGAATGATAGATCATCGTCATATTTTGATCTATTTTGATCTTGAAGAAGATTACCATAGGTGTTGTATCAAGGGTTTATGGTCCTATGATCATCACATCATGCGGGTGCTCAAGTGGACTCCACGATTTAATACAGAACAAGAATCATCTACTACTCCAGTGTGGGTGTCATTTGAAGGCCTTCGTGTTCATAGATTCAATAAAGAGTATCTTGGTAAGCTTTCAAACATAATAGGTACGCCGCTAAAAATTGATGTTCCTACGCTAAACATGTCAAGGCCTTCCATTGCTAGGGTTTGTGTGGAAGCCGACTTATTACATTAATTGCCTAAACGAATTTTATTGGGGCGGAAGAGTTTTCTTATTTTCAGCAAGTTACGTATGAGAATTTGCTGGAGTATTGCATGAATTGTAGAAAAATTGGTCATTCAGCCGTCAACTCTCGGCATGGAAAACAGAAGTCTGCGAATCAACTTGCGACTGTGAGTTGCGCGACAGTGGGGATTAAGAATCCGATCCCCACAAAGAAAACTGATATTGGTGTCCCTCCCAAGCCCTTAGCACCAGAATACGCTTGGGGAAAAAAGGATACTGTGGAAAAGAATGCTGGTCAGGCCAATAATAAAGGGCAAGAAGGCTCTACATCGGGTCTGACAGAAAAGGAGAAACAACAAATTCTGACAGATGTTGTACAACTTAGCACTCTAGTTGAGCAAGTGAGCAGATTACTTTCAAATGAAAAGTTAAGTGCTATCCTTGAAAAAATCTCCCAGGAAGAAAACCTAAAAACAACTTGGGAAAATGATGGAAAAATTGAAGATCTTGAAAACATGAATACTCAACTTGTGGTGTATACGGAGCCAACAGTTTCGATTCCAACAATCAATCTCTCATCACGCTTTGATCTTCTCAAGAACTTGCAAGAGGATCAAATAAATGATACAGGTGAAAGGGACATAAATCAAGGTAATGAATTCTTAGATGAAGTCGCGAGTGAGTCGGATGTGGAAATGGCTTATGATGAAACTGTAAAGGAACAAGAGGAAGGTTTAATAACAGAGGAAAGAAGGATTCACGATGATGTTCAAGTTGGTTTACTTGATGAAACAATAGAAGATGCAAGGTTGGTTGTTTCAGATGGAGAAGACAATAAGAAGAAAAGAGGGAGGCCGGAGGGTTCAACAAAAGAACAAAGAATAAGAGCCTCAGAAACTCGTCGATCGACGAAATTGCTTGGTGAGTCTCCACAGAAAGTTTCCCAATGAGTAGCATCCTTATATGGAATATTCATGGTGTCGGTAATAAAGCATCGATCAAACGATTTAAAAGTTTGATCCGAGTGCACTCTATTTCAGTAGTAGTTCTGCAAGAGCCAATGCAACCGGCTGTTAAACTTGAAGAGCTGAAAAATAAATTGAATTTTTCTTCTACTAAGATGTCATCAACAGGAAAAATATGGGTTCTTTATTCACAGCAGTGGAGTATTACAGAGTTGGGGGGTCAGAACAAGTCTCGCATCTACGGTTGGAACATGTAGCATCTTCCAAATCTTTTCTCTTGTCTGCAGTTTACGCAAAGTCCACTCGCCAGGGAAGATCTCATTTGTGGACAGAATTAAAAAATTTCCAGCAGCTCTATGACATGGAGCCCTGGATAGTTGGAGGGGACTATAATGTGATACACAACACAATAAAGTATGAAGGCTCATCTCAGCCTGATATGGGACCAATTGACGACTTCAATAGTTGGATTAACGACTGTAAACTCATTGATTTGACGCTGGTGGGAAATCTTTATACTTGGAAAGGAACACGTCAAAATGGAATGGTGGAAAAGAGATTGGACAGGGTGTTGTTTAATCAGGAGTGGCTAACTTTCTTTCCGATCGCTTCAGTGCACCATCTAAATCGAACAACGTCGGATCACTCTTCTTTACTGCTTAAATACAAATCCGATGTGGGACCAGCCCCTTGATCAATCAGGAGTGCTTGGTTTTTCCTTGAAGTTATGACGATCAAAAGATTGTCTGAAAGTATAGAACAAGGCTGAATGTGGGGATGTTTATCAGAATCTAAAAGAAGCTGAAGACGAGGTTCGTAATAAAGAATTAGTCTACGATAAAACTGAGGATGAAACTGATCGAGCTGAACTTCACAAAGCGCAAGCTCATTTGCTTAATAAGTTGTGAGAACAAGAAGATTTCATCTAGCACAAGTCCAAATTGAAATGGCGGCACGACAGGGATCTAAATACATCTTTCTTTCATGCCTCATTTGTAGAGAAGAAGTCTAAGCTGGGAATTCATAAGATAAGAAAGGCGGATGGAACATGGATCACTGATCAGGCAGGGATTGAACAAGAAGCAGTGTCGTTTTTTCAAACTTTACTCACCAAAGAGGAGTCTTCAACTCATGAAGAAGCTTGCGAGAATATTCTTCACAGCATTCCGTCTGGTCACGAATGAAGAAAATGGAAAACTGTTGGAAATGCCCTCCATGGAAGAGATCAAGGATGCTGTTTTCAGCCTTGATCCGTCAAGTTCCCCAGGAGTAGATGGATTTGGGGGCGAATTCTACCAAAACTGCTGGAGCATTATAAATCATGATCTCAAGTCGGCATGTGAAAATTTTCTTGCTGGAAGTCCTCTACCACGCGCAATTGGAAGCACCGTCGTAACTCTGATTCCCAAAAAGGCAACTGCGACATCTTTTGCGGATTTTAGGCCCATTAGTATGTGTAATTTCGTCAATAAGGTGTTCACAAAGTTTCTGACCGAAAGGCTGAAACTAATCCTCCATGGTTTAATTTTTGAAGAACAGTCAACCTTTGTTGCGGGATGAGATATTGTGGATAACGTGTTGATGACTCAAGACTTGATCCAATTCCTAGATCATCCATCAAGAGGGGGTAATTTAATCATTAAAATTGACATGATGAAGGCCTTTGATAGGGTTTCGTGGAGTTTACTTCAACGGATTCTCAAAAGGTTTGGTTTTCATGACAAATTTATTGGACTCGTGATGTCTAATCTTGGAAGAAGTTGGTTCTCTATTCTACTGAATCGTAGCCCAGTCGGTTTCTTCCAAGCCACGCGAGGGATTAAGCAAGGAGACCCCCTTTCTCCTTACTTATTTATCTTAGTGTCGGAAGCTCTATCGAGGAATATGAGAACTCTAACCGATGCGGGGAAGTTAGTGCTCTATGGAGTTCCCGCGGGTCAAAGATTGTATCACATCTTAGCTTTGCGGATGATCTCATTATATTCACCAAGGGTTTGAAGACTTCAATGAAGAAACTGAATGATTTTTTCAATGATTACGAAGATGTGACGAGGCAGAGAATAAATAAACAGAAAAGTATGTTTCTAACTTTGGATGGAATCAGTGCGAGGCAGCTTGAAATCATCTCCGAAACGCTCAAATGCCAAAGGGAAACCTGCCTTTTAAATACCTTGGTTGCAATCTCTTCAAAGGAAGGAAAAAGGTAGAATATTTCAATCACCTTCTATAAGCAGTGGACGCAAAGGTATGCAATTGGAAAAAACAGAATGCTTTCCATGGGAGGACGATTGATTTTAATAAGGCATGTGTTGAGAGCTACACCAATCCATACTGTAGCCACCTCAGTTCTACCCAAAGTCCATTATGACAACTATTGAAAAGAAATGTCAAGATTTTTTATGGGGTGAGAATGAGTATGGACCTAATTGACACTGGCGCTCCTGGAAGAAATTAGGGTTCCCAATTGCTGAAAATGGGCTTGGATTTAGAGCACTTGAAGATACCATCAATGCGTTTTCCATGAAATTGTGGTGCAAGGTTCAAAATCAAGCACGAGTGTGGGCTGTTTTTGTCACCTCTCTTTCTGAAATGGCCAAGGAAAGAACTAGTTGGAGTCGAGTTAAGAAAGTTGAAAATTTGGCAAGGCCAAAATCCTGGATAATATTGGAGGTTCATCTTCTTTTTGGTTTGATCCTTGGATGGTCGCGGGCTCTCTCTGGAACGAAAATACTCCACCACCTTTTCAATCTCTAACAGTAAAGGAATTTTTTATCTCTAAGTCTTTTTTCTTGCAGGAAATTGGGAATTTTTTGGACCAAGCAGTGAAGAATCAACTTGCAAATATGGTGGTCCAATTCACCGAGACAAAGAATCGCCTAATTTGGATGCCCTTGGTTTCAGGGAGTTTCTCTTTCTCATCTGCCTATTCTGAAGTTCGAAATAAACTGCCTGAAAATCATGTTCTTGAAAAATTTTGGAATAAATGCATCCCGCTCGAAGTGTCTTTTTTCATTTGGAAATTTTATAATAAGATGTTGCCATTTCCTGAGGTTTTGCAAAAAAATAGGTTTTATTTTACGGCCATCAAGATGTTCTTTTTGTGGAGAAGCAGAGGAAGATATAGATCATGTCTTCTTCCATTGTAGGAATATAAAGCCTCTTTGGTAAGTTTTATCAGCTGAACAAGGTATTTCTTTGTCAATAATACAGGATGGAGAAATATAGTACAAGCGTGGCAACAAATAGGAAGCTTCTCCCCTGCCAAAAAAACAATAATGCTTGTCTTACCGGCCTTCATATTATGGGAGATATGGAAATACAGAAACAAAATGATCTATGAACTCATTAAGGCTATTAAACCTCACATTTTCAATATGTTGAGTATTCATAAGCTCAAAGCTCGAGATTTAGTAGAACAAAGAGCCATCGAGCAAGTTTTTCACTTTAAAGTGGCACCCTTCAAACCAAAATGTGCGATATCAATCAAGTGGTAGCCAACTGATCCGGGAGAAACAACTCTTAACACGGATGGATCGGCTTTGGGTCAACCGGGAGCAGCGAGATGGGGATATGTACTAAGAGGCCATAATAGTGAATTTCTCGTGGCAGAATGTCAACATATAGGCATGGCAACAAGTTTTGAAGCGGAACTAGCTGTAGTACTTAATGGTCTTCAATACTGCTTGGTTGTGCAATCTGATAATATGGCGGTGGTCAATTTTCTTTGCCAAAATCAGCCTTTTCCATGGAAGCATCATCATCAACTTAAGAAAATCAAACGCTTGCTCACTCTTTCCAACTCCAAAATAATACATGTCTACAGAGAGGTTAACACCATGGCAGATGAGTTAGCAAAAATGACATCAAAAGGTTCAACTATACAATATGGCTCAAGGGAGCAACTTCCAGTCTCCTTACTAGGAAAATGGTATTTGGACAAGTGCTCCTTCCCTTACATTAGGGTTAGGTAGTTCACAGTCTATTTTTCTTTTTTCTAATTTTTTGCAAGTACTTGGAGATGTCAGGGGATTAATGTTTTAAACCTTTGTAAGGCATTCTCCTAGGTATAGCTTTAAACAGAAAAGAATTGTCAGGGGATATTATATTATCTTTGTAAGACAATTCATAGTCGTAATTGCATAGGAACCGTCGAAAGTTTGTAGTAAAACTTTTGTAAGACGGTTTTCCTTTTCCATTTGGGTAAGTTTTAAGCACTGTCTTATGTAATTTTTTCCTTTATATTAATAATATCGGGGTCCTCCCGCCAGGTACCGTCCTGGATTTCCCTAAAAAAAAGTTATTTATAAAGTGTTATGCAATAGACTTTGTAATGTGCTTCCTTTCATTGTTGATGGAAATCAAAGTGCTTTTGTGAAGGATAGAATTATACTCCATAATATACTAACGCAAGAACTGATTAGATGTTATGGAAGGCAAAATGTTAGTGGTAGATGCCTAATGAAAATTGATCTTAGGAATGCTTACGATTCGGTAGAATGGGAGTTTGTAAAGGAATGTATGGTAGGTTATGGGTTTCCTGAAAAAATTTATAAACTGGATTATGGCATGTATAACTACTACAAATTTTACTCTCTGTTTGAATGGAATTAATGTGGGGTTTTTTTAAAGAGAGAAGAGATTTGAGTGAGGGAGACCCGGTTTCCCCACTACTTTTTGTGTTAGTCATGGAATACTTTACTAGGCAACTGAAAATGGCAACAAACCACCGTAAGTTTCAATTTTATCCACAATGTAAAACCATGAAATTGACAAATATATGTTTTGCTGATGACCTTATGGTCTTTTGTAAGCCTGATGAATTTACAGTGGGTAGAATAATGGTGAAATTTAAAGAGTTTTCGGACACATTAGGACTTAGGGCTAATGTTGAATAGTCAAATATCTATTATGGTGATGTGCCTATGTGGTTGAAACAAAAGCTAGGTGATCTGGCTGGATTTCAGGAAGAAATTTTCCCCATGAAATATGTAGGCGTTTCATTGGCTTCAAAAAAGTGAAATCAATTGAAATGCCAAAGCTTGGTTGATAAAATAGTAAGTAGAATTAAATGTTAGAGCACAAGGAAACTTTCATATGCTGCTAGATTACAACTAGTGAATTCTGTATTGTCTCATATACATGTGTATCGGGCCACTGCGTTTATATTACCTAGATGTATCACAGAATGGATTAATAGATATTGCAAAGAGTTTTTATGGGGTGTGAAGGAATCGGGGAGATACATATCACTGGTGGGCTGGGATTCTGTATGTTGAGGGAAAATAGAAGGAGGTTTGGGTATTCAAGATGCTCGGGTGTAGAATGATGCTGCTATATTAAAGCAGATATGGTGGATTGCTTAGAAAAAAGGATAATTTGTGGGTGAAATGGATAAATGACCTGTATTTGAAGAAAGAAACAAATTGGGAAGTCCAAGCAAAGCCTCACAGCTGATGGCATTGGAAACAACTATTGAAGATTCGGGATAAAGAGAAGAGTATGTTTAAAGGAGACAAATGGATACTGAGTACAACAAGCAAATACACTGTGGCTGCAGGATATAATTGGATGATTGGAACTAAGGAGAGAATGGAAGCTGCAACATGGATATGATCAAGGATAAATGTACCTAAACATGCATTCATTACTTAGCTATTATGGAAAGAGAGAATGTGGACAATGGACATATTACAGAAAATCAACAACAGAGTGGAGAATGTAATTTGTGGCTTATGTAACCAGCAGGAGGAAACCATCAAACATCTATTTTTTGAATGCTTGTTTGCAGAAAGTCTCAATATCAGTATTAAAGCATGGTTAGGAGTCAGAAGACTAATTGTCTCAAATGAAAAGTGGAAACAGGAGCTGAAGTTTATTTGGAAGAGTACAAGACTGAAGAAGAAAATACTGTATATTGTGATTGATGCTTGTATTTACCATATATGGGAGGAGAGAAATTGCAGGCTGTTTAGAACAAAGAGCAGGAGGATAGAGCAAATTGTACAACAGATAAAGGATGAAATATTAGTATAAGAATCAGATTTTGTTATGAAAAGAAAGCAACTGTTAAAGAAAAATGTATCATTGATCAACTTTGTAACTAGATCAGCAGGAAGAGGGAAATGTAATAAAAGAGTGGCAGGGATGTACAAACAGTAAATCCAAAAGGGAGTTATAAAAGCTTTTACTTTTGACCAAAAAAAAAAAAATTAAAACATAAATTTTGTGTGTGCAAACTGTCTACTACTATAACATACTTGTGCTTTAAGAATATGATGACATGTAAATCAAATGTTCAATTTCATTTCACTTGTTAGATTTGGGAATATTTATTAAAAAACTTATGTTTGGAGGATATTTTTGAGGTTTTAGTTATTTTATATACATATATACATATATACATATACATAATATATTTTTGTAATACCGGAAACCCCACAACAGATGGGTAAACCCACAGCCACTTCAATAGCCTGCAAACCACATCGGGAGGTAAATCACCCTGGGCAAGCTAAGGGTGACAAGCTCTGATGCAATATGGGTTCATGAGTAGGTTTGTCATAACAAGCCCTCTAGAGTTACCAATTGGCAAGTTTAGAGTCACCTCTTACTCTTGTTGGAGTGGGAGATGACCTCTACTTGTGAACAATGGTGGTTTTACTACTGAACCAACACCTCATTCTCAATTATTTTATATTTTAGTTTAATTATTTTTTATGAGTTGTACTAATGCAATCTATAGTCTATTGAGTTAAATTTACAAACAAACTAAAATACGCTAATAAATTATTTCATTATCTGAGATAAATATTTTATATTTATATGGGATATTAGTTTTAGTTAACTGTTCTTTTTCTTTAGATTAGAAAGAATAAAATGAATAAAAAAATAGAATCATTGCTGCTAAACTATGCTAATAAAAGATTAACATATTTATATAAATACAAACATGAGTTACAAATATGCAAAAATTAATTTGTAAATAGATTTTGATGATAAATAAATATTTCTTAAAATATCATATATCATACTTTTATGGTTACTAGTTCTTCTTTGTTTGCACGTAGTTTGTGTCATTATGCCAATAAGAACTCATTTTTAAATGGTATTATTATTACTATTTTTCATTCATTTATGAACCTTTATAAGTAAAATATTCATCAATATATATATATATATATATATATATATGTAAGAATTGAGCTATTCATCACAAAGAATCAAAGATACATGTAATCATTATCAAGATCTTAACATAACAGGTTTTATAATAAGAGATTCCATCATTCTCCTGAAAATCTGAACAACATTCAAAATATGAATAGAAATATATCTCATTTAGTTTAAGCAAAAACTAAATCTAAAATCAGATTCAGAAATACTAAACGACTATTATTTGAACATATTCAGTAGGATATGGTCAATTTTTCATTCTTTGGCATATTTTAGGGTATGATTTGGAGAGGCAATAAATAAGGCTCTAGGCATATGCATGGCATGACACATTCAGTAGACTAATAAACTAATAAAAGCATAAATGATCAAATTTATGCAAAAGATTCAGTTTGGAAATAACCCAAAAAAATAATTATCATCGTTTGATTTGTAAATGGCCGAATGCACCAGTACTCTAATTTTCCAGACTTTTGCAATGTAAGGTTCCTATATCGTCTTAAACTTGATTGCATGAAATAGGAGTACCAATAATTATCATTCAATGTCCTAGATTTCATCAGATATTATACTCTAAACAATTGTTTATTACTAAAACCAGATATAATCTCTTTGTTTCAGTTTTCAAAACTTTGTGTTCATACGACACATGACACCATATATATAAATAAAAACTAATCTCGCTACATTACCTTCAAAAATCAAAACATTAGTATCCAACTTTTCTGAATAAACGGCTACATTATTGTATTGTTATTTGCTGAAAATGAGATAATCTAAGAGGGATAAGCTCTTGCATCGGGTTGCAAGAGAAAATGGGTACAGAAAATTGGCACAACGTCAAGTAGTAAATGTCGTCGTGTGGCCCGCCATAGACTTTGTCGGAGACTTTGTGCTCGCCTCAACACATTGTCTCGGCTAATGAATTATTTGATTGGCAAAAAAGAAAATTAACTTTATTAATTGATCATTATAGTCCTGTTTAAATTGCTGATTTTATGTTAATATATTAACCAATCAAAGGGCTCAATTTAGAATTGATGACATCATGTGAAGTAATGGGCCAATCAAATTGCTCAATTTAATTTATGACCAATCACATTCAAGATTCTAAACTCACCAAGAGACATTTAATTATGTACAGATGAAAAGTAGTAAAGAGACAAAAAAAAAAAAGAAAGAAAGTAAAACGAATAGACTCATTTAAACATATAGGTGGATTAAGAAAATGTGAGAGATAGAGTTTATATAAATAATTTTAAAGTGAAATTGCTTCTAAATATCATATTAATGACTAGTGGTTTATTGGTTGATTAGTGAGAGTAATACTAGAAATTAATTAAAATTCAAATGTTCTTGATTTAAGTAGAAGGGATAGTGGAGTATCAAAATTTTAAAATAAAACTTTAATTAAATATCTGAAGTAGAACTAAATTTTGAAACATTCCAAAAAAGAAATGGCCCTATTAGATTTAAATGGCGAAAGAATATGTTAATTTCAATACATTTCGTAGTAATAATAATAATCATTCAAGGATTTGTCACTTAGTTAATAAAAAAATAGAAAAATATGCAATTAGTTCACATAAAATTATTTGGGCAGATTTACAATTATTAGGGTGAGATACTACAATTATTACATACAATAGAGGTATAATATAAATAAGTTTAGTTTGACACACTGATTAGGCTTAGCCCATTTTTAATATTTGCTAAATTCTACAATTTGACTATCATTTGTAACATGGGCCAAATCAAACGCTTAGATCACCAATCAACGAATTTAGCCCTATCAAAATGAGCTCTTATCTGTATTAATGTGAGGAGACATCAATTTGAGCCCAGGAAAATAATTTTCCGTAAAAAATAAAATCATGAAGCAATTGGACTTTTTCAAATAATGTCGCAAATTGGTGACAGTATTATTAAATGACGCCATATTTCAATAATTTGTAGCATAATGAAAATGTGACACATTTGTAATGCAAACTATGTCGATAAATTAACGACAATTCGTCCACATTGCTGCAAATATGTGCCAAAATGTTACGTGAAAAAATTAAATGCCACATATTTGTCGCAAATATAGAGCACTTTTGTAAATTGATGCAATCGTGTCATAAATCTGCAATAGAAGTTAAATTTTGCCGTTAATTAAAGAAACTTAATTCAAGTGTCTCAACTATGTCCCACAATTTTCGGGGCAAAAAGGTTCAATGTCACATATTTGCTGTCAAATTGCCAAATATTTTTAAATGACACATTTATGTCTCAAATACGCGACACATATGCAAGAATGCCGTGCATTAACAGCATTTAAGTGCGGCATTGTATAAGAAAGTGTCGCCGAAGGCCATATTTCTTGTAGTGAGTGTCTGATTGAACACAATTCTATACCATAAAAGTAACAACCATAAAAAGAAGCTAGAGAAAGGATAGTGGAATAAGAACCCCAAGACACTTAGCAATCTCAATTTGTCACTTTCGCAAATCTTCTGTTTTCTCTGTTAGCTTGTTGCCTTAGACGAATCAATTGGAGTTACCTAGTTTCACCCCTCCCTATGGGATCAACCCTGGTTACCACTGTTTGCAGTTTTACCAATGTCTGCACACTATGACCAATACCTCTGTCTTAATATTTCTCTAACCTATTTTCAAGCTTAGCTCCAATAACAAAATCGTTTCTTGCCAGCCCACCCCCTCTTCTTTGGCCCCGTCTTGGTTAAATACACTTGAACCCATTCCAACATTCCAAGAATATGAAGTTCCCTATCATGCAATATTACTCTATTTGAAAGCCTCACAAATATTGTTGGTTAACATATTACTCGTGGGTGTTGTTCTAAAGTGTAACCTACACCAAAAAGAAAAATCCTTATACTTTAACCATCTCTAAGCAGCTTCATCATGTTCCTTTAGAGCTTCCGTTAATTTGTCATGCTCTTCTTTTGTAACTTGCTTTTGTAATTTCAAAAAGATTTTGGTTTAGAAGAAGCCAGTGTGATTGACTTTGAAGTTTGACCACAAATGATGTGCATAATGCCTATGCGAAATAGCAGGAAAATTTGGCTTAACAGTTGGCGATAGAGCCTGCCAAATGAATGCTCAATATTGGAAATTCATATATTTAAAAATTACAAAAACCAGTACAAACATGTTTTAAATTTTTTTGGGTAAAATGTAAATATATTGATCATTAACAGTGTGCTTTCATTTTTACAACCAAAAAATGACTCCTTTACTTCCTACCTGCTTAACTATTACATACTCTTTAACTATACATCATCTATTTAGAACAACAAATTCAAAATTTTTGTTCACCAGCTTTCTTTTTCCTCCAAATATTCTACCATTTCGCTCTTCCCAATTAGGATAGACAACAGCAACCAAGCAGCATAGAATAGTTTCCTTTTCAATTTCAACCCTATGCACACTTTCAGTACTTGTTCTCTCCACATGCCTTGAGACTATGACTGTCCTTGTATTCTTCACTACTAATTGGATCAGTTTTGAGGCAAACCAACACTCAAAGAAAAGATAATATGAGGTTTCCTTATCAACTTGACAACACAAAGAAAAGATAATATGAGGTTTCCTTATCAACTTGACAGAACACACATTCCCGCCTCCCCTCCGCATGTGCATTTTCTCCAACCTGTCTTTAGTAAGAAGCCTATTCTTCCAGAACAGCCTTAGATGAAAGTATGCTTTGGCACAAAAAAAAATTGACCATACAAAACTAGCTATATGCATTTCATCAGCTCTTCCCATTAGCCAATTATATCTAGTAGAGACAGTGTACTTGCCTGTTTTCGAGTGCTTCCATTTCAGGTCCTCAAATTCATCCTTCACCTTCTCTTTGAGCTTAAACACCTGTTTCCAGTGCCAGTTAGAGCTTTGTTTAGGTTGTATATGTCTAAACTCTTGTTGTTTTATATAATGCTCATGTATCCACCTAATCCAAATATTATCCTCCTTTGCAGCTATACTCCACACCTATTTAATTAAAACGGCTTTATTCAAAACTTGGGAATCTCTAATATTTAGTCCCCCATCCTTCTTTCTTCTACATACCCGATTCTGACCAGTGCAAGGCTACTTCTAGCATCTTTTTAACCCCACAAGAAGCATCTCCACATTCTAGTGATTTGTTGTGTAACACTGTGTGGGATGGCAAACATGGAAGCCAAATAGTTACTCATTGCTAACATAACTACATTCACGATTTGTTGTGTAATACTGCGTGGAGTAACCTGTTTTATCAAACTCAATTGTTGTTTCCAGTCCAGGACTGGTCCTTTGCTATAAACAATTTCCTGAGATTCTACCCTCTTACTGCACTGGCCAAGCTGCTTCGATAAAACTCAATGAAGTGATCTTTGACAGCCCTTCAATCACTTATCACTTCCTCTTCTTCAGTCACAATTGAGCATATTCTATTGTTTATCTGCTAATTCTCATTTTAGTGTGGAAATTAGAGCTGTTAGGATCACCCTGCTTCATCCACAGTTCCTTGGCCTTCTGATAACAGAAGCTTTCATATTCCTTGCTGGTTTCAATGTACTTATTATGCAATTCCCTTTCCAACTGCTGCAATTTCTCATCTGTTATTCTGCAAGTTAATTGCTCCTGGCATTGCTGCAAACAGGTTAAATCATGCTGAGTCTACTATTGTATGTCATGAAAGGTACTTCTGTTCAATTTCTTTAACATTGGTTTTAATCTCTTTAGTTTTGAAGTTAGCCGGTACGTACATGTTCCTGCAATAGGCTTAGTCCATACTTCCTATACCCTCTCCTTGAACTCCCTTGCCTGACTCCACATATTAAAGTACTTAGATTTAAGGAGCTTAATTGTTATACCTTCAGTTGCACTGCTAAGGGTGTATGATATGAGATTCCTTCCGCAATAATAGTAACTAAAGACTGTGGATATTTCATCAGTCATTGTTCATTTATCAGAGCCTTGTCAATTCATGAATAGATCATTCCTTCTCCTATTTCTTTGTTAGACCATGTTAATTTAGGACCTTGTTGTTTTAAATCCTTCACCTCACATAGCTCTATACATCTCTGGAACTCTAAGATTTCATTTAAAGTTACTTGCTTTCCCCCCATCCTTTCCTTAACATGTAGTACATTACTAAAATCTCCTAGAATTAACCATAACATACTAAGGAGCCGTTTGTTTGATTGGAATCAGATTCAAGATTCAGATTCGGAATAGAATGAAATGTTTGGTTGATTTGATGGAAAACAAGAAGGATCAAGAACCACTTGATCCAATTACAAATAAGGAGGTACAGTGTATATAGTTTAGGTAGAAATAGGACTACACTTGTATATATTAAATAGAACAGGACCTTAGTTGTAAATACAGAGGTCAACAGAAGTCAGTATTATTATTGTATATATAAATAGGGACTTAGACACAGATTTATGTATGTTTTTTTCTCTTCCTGGTCTTTCTAGAACATTGCAGTTTTTCCTCTGCCATTGACGGCGGTAACCGTCTCTTCTTGCCGTCGATTCTGAATTCTGGTGATGGTATCAGAGCAGGTGTGAACCTGCCTGAATACTAAACCGAGAAAACCTCCAGTTTACCTTCTAAGATAAAACCTCAACCTCGATTCAAGATATGGAGAACGAAGAAGGAGAAAGTCGTCACGAACGCGAAGAACGAGCAGAAGTATCAACGTCTACATATGGCGGTGCGGCGGAGCAAGGAATGATCGATTCTATGGTCGGACTGAGCGTGGCTATGCCCGAAGTCCAGTAATCGACCGAGATTTGGAATGGTTCATAGAGGAACAGCTCGAATTGCATGGATCTGACAATCCGGGAACAAATTTGGTAAGCAATCCTTTGACTACCAAAAATTTTCTGATGTGGAAAATGTCTGCTATTACTGCGCTAGATGCGAAGATGAAACTAGGTTTTATTGATGGATGTTGTCGTATGCCTGATGTGAATTCGCCTGATTATTTGAGATGAAGAAGGGTAGACAGTATGGTTAGGTCGTGGATACTCAATTCTATTGAATCGAGTCAAGCAGGTAGTTTTGCCTTTATACCTACAGCTAAGCAGTTATGGGAGACTATCGTGGCTAGGTATGGCAAGATTAATGGTTCAACAGTGTATCAACTAAAAAGGGAGTTAGCATTGATTAGTCAGGGAACAATGAATATGGTGGAATATTATAATAAATTGAACAAACTATGGGACAAATATAGTCAGTGGAGACCTCGTATAGTTTGTGAACCAGAGGCAATGAAGAAATTGCATGAAAGAGAGAATGAGGATAAGATCTATCAAATGTTGATGGGGTTGAATGACAGATATGAGCCTGTTAGAAGTGAGATACTCAGGCAAGATCCACTTCCGAGTCTGGATGACATTTATGCTAAGCTTTTGAATGAAGAAGCACAAAGACAGGTTAGCAATGTGGTTGCCATTCAGCCTGAAAATGTGGCCATGATGACAAGACCAACAGAAAACGTGGCTATGTTAGCTAAACCAGGAATATGGAAAAAGATGCAGATCAGAAGGATTGGAAGGAGATTAAGGCAGCTGCAAAAAGGGAAAAAATGAAGCTATTCTGCACACACTGCAAGCGTACTGGGCATATTAAGGAAACATGTTTTTTGATTAAAGGTTTTCCGGACTGGTATGAAGAGAAATACAGGAATGCTACTCAAGGATCACACTCTACACAAGGACGGCAAGGTTCTTCTGTCAAACAGGGAGGCTATCAGCAAGCACATCTGGCTGACACACCTGTGGAAGTTTCTGTGGGAAGCAACTTACATGGCAATGGTAATGGTGAAGGTTGGCAGGCTGCAGTAGCACAGTTGGTTCAGGCTAAGATAGGGAGGATAAAGAAAGGAAAGGCACCAATGGAGATCGGAGCACATCACACAGCAAATTACGCACATCTCCATGATTTTGCAGGTAATAACGTCATACCTTCTCTCAATAAAAATAGCTTTTACATTAGTAGTCTTGTTTGGATCACTGATAGTGGAGCAACTGCGCATATGTGTTGTTCTTTGAGTTTGTTAGTGCATGCTCAACTTGCCAGTTCTTATACTCCTGTTTTCTTGCCCGATGGAAGTGTTAGACAGGTTCATCATATAGGGGAAGCAAAACTGTCAAATGCTTTGACCCTAAAATCAGTCTTACATGTGCCCTCTTTTAAACATAACCTGTTGTCTGTTAGGAAATTAGCACAAACCTCTGGTGTCTACGTAAAGTTCTTTGACGAATTCTGTCTACTGCAGGACCTGAGGACTAATAAGGTTCTTGGAGCAGGCATGGTTGTTAATGGACTATACATAATCAATTCTTACTCATTCACACAAGAAGCCATACAGCACACTCATATCTTCTATACTAGGTTACTTTTATCACTTTCTAGGGTTTCTGCAAATGTATCCACCACCTCAGGGAATGTAAATCTTGCAAATAGATATGCCAATGCAAATGTTGCTGTGTCAACATGGCATAATAGGTTGGGACATCCTTCCGATGTAGTGTTACAACACATACAAAATCATGAAATTTCTGATATCAATAAAGATCATCAAGTTTGTGATGTTTGTCCTTTAGCTAAACAGCGTAAATTGCCTTTTTCCCTTAGTTCTATTCAAACTACATCTATTTTTGAATTGTTGCATGCAGATGTATGGGGACCTTATAAGATCTTGTCCCTTACTAATGCACAATATTTCTTAACATTGGTCGATGATTTCAGTCGTTCCGCTTGGACATTTCTTCTAAAACATAAATCAGAAGTCTCAGAAGTTCTCCGACTTTTTTTCCTCTTAGTACAGACACAGTATAGCTGTCATGTCAAGATCCTTAGGACTGACAATGGCTCTGAATTTCTGAGTACACAAACCCAAAAACTTCTTTCTGAATTGGGAATTATTCACCAAAGGTCCTGTCCTTATACACCCCAACAGAACGGGGTGGTTGAAAGGAAGCATCAACACTTGTTGCAAGTAGCTAGAGCTTTGTTAATTCACTCTGGCTTACCTAAGCCTTTTTGGGGGGAATCCATTCTTTCAACCACTTTTCTTATCAATAGGACACCTTCACAGTTGCTTGGGTGGAAAACACCATTTGAACTTTTACATGGCAAACTGCAGATCTTGTCTCATCTTCGAACTTTTGGTTGCCTAGCTTTCGTCATAAATAATAGGCCTGATAAAGACAAGTTTGATTGTCGATCCTTTAAGGTAATCTTTGTAGGTTATCCTACCGGGCAGAAAGGTTATAAAATTTATGTCCCGCATCTCAGGAAAATTGTTATCTCTCGAGATGTCCAGTTTCATGATTCCATTTTTCCATATAAGGGTCATGCTTTAGAATCTGATGATACTTCTGTTCTACCTTGTACTATTTTCTCCAATGTTGAATATACACCATCTGAGATATCTGAGATGTTCCAAAGTGATTCACGTCCTAATTCTTCAGTCTTCTTCTACCCCTCTCTTTGATCATCCAGAGCAAAGAGAACCTGCTTCCATACTACGATCCTCCCCTGTTCAACCTGGTGTTTCTCCTTCTGTTTCCCTACCTTCATCTATTCTTGATCCAATTATATCACAGTCAAACCCTTCTTTCCCACCGACTCTCAGAAGAAGTGATAGGCCCAAGAAACCCCCCAGCTGGCTTACTGATTTTCAGCTAGCTCATCACTGTACCGACCTTACCTCTTCTGTGCCACAGCTTCTTCCCAAAGAGTCATGCACTTTCTCTCTAGAGCATTTACATTTTGTTGCAAATATTTCTGCTGTTAGTGAACCACAGACATACTTTAAAGCTAAGGATGATCCGCGTTGGATTAAAGCCATGAATGAGGAACTCTCAGCTCTTGAGGAGAACCAAACTTGGACCCTCACTTCTCTGCCCGAAGGAAAACGAGCTATAGGTTGCAAATGGGTTTACTAAGTCAAATGTAAACCCGATGGCTCAGTGGATCGTTATAAGGCTCGTCTCGTGGCAAAAAGGATACACTCAAATAGAAGGTGAGGATTACTTTGAGGTTTTCTCACCAGTTGCAAAATCTGTGACAGTTAGGGTTTTTCTGGTCTTAGCTGTTAGTCGTAACTGGAACGTTCATCAGTTGGACGTGAATAACGCCTTCCTCCACAATCATTTAGATGAGGAGGTGTATATGCTTCCCCCTCTTGGGTATGCAAAAGCCACTTCTTCTCAGGTATGTAAGCTGCAAAAGTCTTTATACGGCTTGAAGCAGGCTTCGAGGCAGTGGAATAGTGCCTTTACTTCTATTCTAGTTGATTATGGTTTTAAACAATCCTACTCAGATCCGTGTCTTTTTGTGCTCCGTACTTCTTCTGTTATGATCATGCTCATTGTATATGTTGATGATGTTCTAATCACTGGATCCGATGAAAGTGAGATTATGAAGGTAAAGAATCTCATTCACCAGGCTTTTACTATCAAGGATTTGGGGACTGCTAAGTTTTTTTTAGGGATTGAAATCGCTCGAGGGTCAGCCGGCATGTATCTAAGTCAACATAAGTACATTACAGATATCCTCACTGATGCTGGGATGCTTGATGCCCAGCCTGCTGCCACGCCTTTTCCTTCTGATCTCCGTTTCTCCAAGAAGGATACCACAGCCTTCCTCTCTGATGCATCTCAGTATCACAGACTCGTGGGTAGGCTCTTATATCTTTCTTTTACTCGGCCTGATTTAACTCATGTAGTGCAACAGCTCTCACAGTTTGTCCATGCTCCCCGGCAAAACTCACTGGAATGCAGCTCAACACTTGCTCAGGTATCTTGTTGGTACTTCTACTCAGGGTCTCTTTTATCCATCTACTACTTCCTTGGCTGTTACTGCATACTCTGATGCTGATTGGGGGTGTTGTGACTTCACACGGCACTCTCTAACCGGTTATTGTATATTTGTTGGTGACTGTCTTGTGTCCTGGAAGACAAAGAAGCAGCCAACCATCTCTTGTTCCTCAGCTGAAGCTGAGTACAGGTCTATGGCGCATACAGTTCGGGAGTTACAATGGCTGTCCTATCTTTTATCTGATATGGGAGTTCAAGTTGTTTTGCCTATTCCTTTTTGGTTTGACAGTTGTGCCGCTTTGTACATCGCCGCAAATCCCGTCTTCCACGAGAGGATGAAGCACATCGAAATAGACTGTCACGTCGTCCGTGACTCTTATGCTTCTGGCTTCATCAACCTTCTTTACATCCGTTCTGCAAATCAGCTTGCTGCTGCTACTTTTCATACTCTTCTTGGCAAGATGAGTCTTTGGACTTCTGCCCACGCTCATCTTGAGGAGGGCGTGATGGAAAACAGGAAGGATCAAGAACCACTTGATCCAATTACAAATAAGGAGGTACAGTGTATATAGTTTAGGTAGAAATAGGACTATACTTGTATATATTAAATAGAACAGGACCTTAGTTGTAAACACTTGTATATATTAAGTAGAACAGGACCTTAGTTGTAAATACAGAGGTCAACAGAAGTCAGTATTATTATTGTATATATAAATAGGGACTTAGACACAGATTTATGTATGTTTTTTCTCTTCCTGGTCTTTCTAGAACATTGCAGTTTTTCCTCTGCCATTGACGGTGGTAACCGTCTCTTCTTGCCGTCGATTTTGAATTCCGGTGATGATTGGATTCGTGATTTCCGGGAATTGTTGAATCTGAAAGATGCAATCCCACCTCACCCCCTTCATTCGATATTAAATCCTTTTCTAATTTTTTTTAATAAAAAATTTATCTCTCTTTTCTCTCCTCCTCTATCCTTCCATATCCACCTCCTCCCTCCCTCCCTATGAGCCCACCGGCCACCACAACCATAGGCCTTTCACACCCTCTCTTTCACATAGAGAAATATGCAAAACCACAATTTGAATGCATAATATGGACATCTCATAAGTTATTGCACTCGCAGAGAAAGAGGGTTTGTTGGGTAATTGAGATTTTCTTTTTCTTTCTCTTTATAGCGGCTATGATGAATTCCACTCCCCAAAATCTCTCTTTCCTAACTCAATTGTCACTGCCCCATCATCTCCCATCGCCACCGCCGTCATATCTGCACTTACACCAAGGACAATGAAAAATAAATCTGTAAAATAAATACCAATTAATTGAAGAATGGCAACAACAAGGAAGCCATCAATTTGAAAGGAGCTTGAATGGGCAGGAAGGATAGAGTAGGAGGAGGAGGTGATGATGACCAGATCTGAAGGTGATGTTGTTTAACGGAGAAAGGGTGGAGGAGGATGACTTTGAAAATAGGGGGAAAATGATTTTTTTAAAATATAATTAATTCAATCCAAATTTTAAACCAAACGGTCTATGGGATTTATGAATTCGTGAATATTCGAATCCAATCCCCATCATTCAAATCCGTTTCCTGAATCCATTTCCAGATGACAAAACAAACGCCTCCCAACCTTTTCTGCCAAACTAATCATTTCTTTCCATAGTAATTTCCTTTCTATATGTTGATTAGATCCATACACTACAGTGTAAAAAAATGCTTTCTTACTATTTAGTATTTCTATCCAACAATGTATGTATTGTTTTCCTTTTGGTACTACATTCTTTTTTTTTTAAAAAAAAAGGGGATCAATAGTGGTTCCCCACTTACCCCCGGTGTGATTCGAACCCGTGACCTATTGATCAACAGGTGAGGCGTCTAACCACTAAGCTGCACCTCGTTTTCTTTGTACTACATTTACTTCCATATTTCTTGGACTCTATATAAGTAGAATTCTACCCTTCTCTTCATTCTCAGCATTACTACACTTTCTAGCCCATGCCAATATTTAGTCATCATTTCACTTAATCTGCTACAATTCAACTTTGTTTCAACCAAACTGATCAAATCAACTTCATGCAAAGTACTTAGTCTCCTTACTTGTTTTTGTTTTAAAGGGTTATTTAAGCCCCTAGGCTCCCAGTGTAAGATCTTAATCATATATACATTAATCAATGAGATCATCACTCCTAGCATTCCCCTTCTAATCCTCCAGCTTTGCGTTCTCCTATTGTATAACTCCTCCTAATATATCCATATGACAATTTGCTAGAGTATCATCATCACCAGTTAACACTGTTTCATGATCCACAGCCAAAATATCAAAACCATTCCTATTTGCTTTTGTTGATAATTTTGGATCCCTATGCAGTTGATATCCTGGTTCCTACCTAACTAACTCCTCACCATCCTGCTTATCCTCTATAACCACTTTCTTCCCGTTTTTTGTTACCTTTCTCCATTCCAAGTTGTTGGTAGCTTTTCCTCTCTCTATTGTCTCCTTTTTTCTTTCTACTTTAGGAGCCTCCTTCTTTCTGCAGTCCTCCTCACCATGCCCAAAACTTTTGCAAGCTTTGCACTGAGTGGGACGCCATTCATAGTGGACACTTTACTCTAATAACTTCGCTTTTTCATCCACAAAATAAGTTACTAACGATGGTTTGTCCTGGATCTCAACATCAACCAAAACTCTAGCAAAGATCGCTTTATCTCTATTAGCAGTTAAATCATCAGTAACAATTGCCTACCCAAAGTACTTGCAATCTAGCCTAATGTTGCCGGATTCCAGTACTTTAATTCTAACCCATAGAGTTGTACCCACACAGGAACATATTTTACGTCCTTATGATTGGTCCCTTTCTCCACCTTCTAAGGTTTCATAATAACAAGATTTGCTCCCAAATAATAATAGGATCTGATAAAGTATCATTCACATCATCCATAGGCTTGAATCGAATTACAAAGAGGCCAGCAGGGAGTAAAACTACCTTATCAATATTTAGGTGCTTCCAAATCCTGCAATAGTATGCATCCATGATTTTGTAGGGTGGATTTGTGCCAAGCACAAAACTGATCACAGAGGATTTCCAATAATCCACCTCTCGTTGCAAGTCCAATTTCTGTAACATAGCTTCCCATCCTGTTTCATTAGCTCAATATAATCCAGCGGTATTGCTCTTTTTTTCATTTTCGTTACGGTGTAGCCATCCCATACTGACTTCCCCTTCGTCTTCTCTTTCTCAATTATAGTAGACCAATCCAACTTTCTTGTTGTACTAAAACCCAATCTTTCACACAATGTTTTTGCATGTTCCTTCAAATCTCCCTCCATTAATCATTGCTCTTCACTTTCAGGGCAAACCCTAGAGGAACTTGCATTGTTCTTCATTCCTACTTAATTCCTTTGGTGGAACTTCTCTATACTCTTCTACCCTAACAGCACTTTGTTCTTTCTGCACTTTTTTACCCCTCGTCTTCCTGTTAGCCATCGCTGGCGTACTTCAGCATAGGTTAACATGCACTGAGAGCAAGAGAGAAACGAAGAGAGCGGCATAAGAAAACATTTAGATATATTAACTTGTATACAATAGGTTTTAAATATTATCTTTAAAAAATATTTGAAAAAATTATGAAATTATTACCTTCCGTCGGTCTAACATGATCACCCAATCAGGAGAGTTTGCATCATCTAAATCCTTAATCAAATAATTGAGAAACCACTTCCAAGAATCCTTGCTCTTTATCTCCACAATAGGAAAGACAACTGGAAGCATATTGTTGTTTGTGTCAAACACAACAACATTTAGCAGAACCCAACGACAGTTTTGAGAGAAGTTTTATTTATACCAATTATCATCGGGAACCTTTCTTTAAAACTCCTTTTTCTTGCTTCATAGCAAAGATATAACCTCTTGAATGTAAAATGAGCTTCATAGCAAAGATATGACTTTGTTTGTTTGACATAACCTTCCAACATTGCATACTGTTCTTCAATTATGCCTCTGACCTTTCCCAAAGCCTTTCATTTTGCGTTCCCAGCTTGAGTTCTAGATGTAGAGATCTTCTTCTCATTTATAACCCTTAATTTTGTTGAGTTCCAATTGTCATTCTCAGATCATTTGCAAAGTCAGTAACAAACCGATATGAAACTATGCTGGAGTTGCAGTTCCTAATCTTGTCTCGCACTCGACCAGAAGTATGTTTATTTTTGTGAGCGTGGATCTCAAATGTTAGCTCTTTTTTAGATATTTTAACCCCTCACACTCGTCAATTATACCCCTCAACACAATGTGTCCTAACAAACTGTTGATAATTTTAGAAAACTTAATAACCCTTCTTTCAACAATAGCATGTGTTCTGATGCCTTTTGAAAATATCCACTTATCTCTGAATCTCTGATCAACGTCAAAAATTGGGTTGTGCATCTACATGTGCATAAGTGACAAACTCAGTAGGATTTGTCAAACTAGCCCAACATGAAGCACGCATTGAATTGTGCGCATATATGCAAATGTTTTCACCATCAGAATCAGACAAGGTGTAATCACTCCCTGGTTCATAATCTTCATCATCCGCATCACTCTCTTCACCTTTATCTAAATATCCAAGACGTTTGGGTCTCGGCCTTGGGAGTGGATCATATTCATTAAGACCAATCCTATAGATAACAATAGCTCTCTTCTTCTCTGCATACACAAGTTCTATTAATGATTTCAAATCTTTTCTGAGCTTAGCCTTTTAACACCATCAAATTCAGCCAATTAGGGTCTACATAAAAAAAAAACATGTGAGGCTTGCAGAACCCTATACAATCTATGAAGGTGTTACACTTTCTTAGATTAAGCTCCTTATATATTACTTCATCGAATTAATCAACCAACACTTGAAAATAATCCACTTTTTCATTATTAATGTGATGATTTTTTACTGTAGTAAGGCTAGATCCTTCATCTGAAATAACATTAAATTTCAGTAACTATACACACGGGGTTTATAATCATTTTTTGACAAGATATTCATGTCAACAATAATACTGTCAATATAATACAAATAGTTATGCGAACCCTAATTTACTAAAAATTGCATCTTAACTAAAAAGCATGGCATATGTTCTATTTTATTCAAACATACATAGTTAATTGATTTTTGGGAACTAGTTATCACTTCCAAACAATACAACATGCTCCCTGACTGTCACAAATCCCTAACCGACTATTTACATTAAACAATTACAAACCCAACACCTATACTTCAATACAAAATTAAAACCCAAAACCATAAGGAATTACATACTGTATTCCGGAATTTTAGAGTCTTCATCATCAGGACGAGTGTTGTAATCCTCGCCCCTCTACATCTTCAATGACGGTGACTTTAACCGACACACTTAGACCTTCAGTGTTAAACATGACCGGTGGCGATGAGAACTCCGGTGACAAACCCGACTACCTTCCGAATTCGAATAGACAACCCTACCCCTTTGGTTTCAATCCTTTCAGGAAACCCTAACCCCTTTTGCTGTCAATCCAAAGAGGAAACCCAAAATCACTCGAAACACGAAAACCATTCGAAACCCTCCAATCCCAAATCCATATTTCACATAAAATACTTATTTTTGAGAAGATATTATTTACTTACCTTTGGTTCAATTCCAAGAAATCTTATTCCCCAAACTACCATTCTCTACTGTTTCCCTCTACCTGAAACTTTCTGGGTTTTTTTTTTATTTTTTATTTTTTACTTAGCAATATTTTTGAGAACTAGGTTAACATTTACTGCTACATGATATATGTTATCTTGGGATTAGGCTTCACTTTATTTAATAAAATACTATTTGGCCCAAAAACTAATATGATGCAATTGGGCTCAAAAACTAATATAATGGCATTGGACTCTTAACAAAAAAATTGGCACGCACTTCTAGTTTTTTAATAATTATTTTCTATAAATAGCAACACCGGAATTAGGCCTGCCATCACCTAAAGTCTACAGCTCGGTGTACATTCCAGCAGTTCCTAACCATCCTTTTTTTTGGTTGGCTGGACCAATTGTAATTATAATATAGGGATCCAATGTACACATTGCTAGGTGTCCCTACTTTGGATCACACGCACCCAACAACATGGGGGCTTCCAGAAATTACAATACTGCCACCCAAGTGACCAACACGCGCCCCATTAAATACCCCATTATACACGACCTTTTGATTTTCGAATCCCGATAACCGTCATTTTCTCCTAATTTCCAGTCATTACGCAAATCCATCTTCCCATTCGTTTCAATCAATTCCGTCTCAAACCAAAACATCTGAAAAACACAAAAAAATACTCCTCCGGCTATACAAAAACAGAAGTCCAACGGCGGTACTTTCGAGGAAGAACTCATATTTTGCATCAAAACCAATGATTTTTGGTTGCTGGATGATGAAATTAAGGTAAATTACGGTCAAATTCATCGGGTATTCATCAGATTGCTTGTTTCTTTCATTTATGAAGTTGAAATATTGATATTTGATCCGAACATTTATGCAAAAAGCTACGATCGTTTATTCTATTTCAGATTCTGATCCATTTATGAGGTAATACTAATGTTCTCTTAAACAATTGATTTTTTTTTTTTGAATGGGTTATGTAGATCTAAGATTATTCACTCAATTACTGATGTTGTTTCATCCACTTATTAGTTTTGTTCATCGACATGTGGTTGATTTTGGAAAAGATTAATAGATTTAGGCGTTGTTCATCAGTTTTCTATAGTTATTCATCTATAAACATGTTACTTCATCAATTTTTAGTCTTGTTCAGTCTTTTATGGTTGATTTGATAAATTGTTAATAGATCTGACAGTATTTCTCATTTCGGTAGCATTAATCATCATATCGATGTCATTATTCATCATATATTTGTGGTCAGCCGCATATTTGGGTTTGTAGATCTAAGGCTATTCACTCGATTACTGTTGTTATTGTACTTTTGTTCATTGACATGTCGTTGATTTTGGAAAAGATTAATAGATTTATGCATTGTTCATCAGTTTTCTCTCATTATTCATCTTTTCACATGTTACTCCATCAATGTTTTAACCTTGTTCAGCGTTTTATGGTTAACTTTGTTAAATTGTTAATAGATCTGATAATATTCATCATCTCGGTATCAGTATTCATCATATATTTGTGGTTTTTTTGTTATGTTAAATTCATCTGTGAGTAGATTATTCATCATCTCTTCCTAGATATTCATTAGATTGACTTATTTATTCATTGTCATTATGATACAAACTAAAAGTATATGTTGGAATATAATGTTTATCCGAAACTAACCGTAATGCAGTAACGAAAAGGAAAAAGCTGAAGAAGCTCCCCAACAAAGCAGGATATCTGGAAATGAAAAAAATATAGAATCACTAGAAGTAATGATACAAATAGAGGGACAGGGAACTAAATGGACCAGGAGTGTCTCTGGTGTTGAAAAGAGGTAATATATGTAATTCATTCATTTTGAATTTAGGTTTATTCATCCAAACATGTTAAATTAAACATTTAATAAATACTTATTTGTATCATTCATCATTTATATATTAATACATGTCATTTATATATAATATATATTAGTTATGATTTGTTATTCATCATTTTCAATACGATATAGATCATCCTACGTCTGTTGTTTGTGTACCAGTGACAAAACCAATCCTAAAAGGAAAAGAGTCGCACACTAGGACAAAACAACAGGACAACATGAAAAAGAAGCATCACATGGAGCAAAAAATAAATCAGAGAATCGAACAAAAGTACAAAGGTAACATATCTCTATGCATTATTGATATTCACCAGTTAAAATAATGTTTTCATCAGTTATATATCAATATGCATTATTTGTGATATGTTATTCATACATTTTTCATTTTGATATAAATCATCTCACGTATATTGTTTGTGTACTACTGGCAACACCACAGATATAAGACAGAAAAACGCAATCCACAAAAGACTACGAAACAGCCTAAAGAACAAGCATCACCTACATCTGATCAAGGTTCGATGAAAAGTGCAAAAGTTCAAAGGTAAAGCAAACAAAATCCAGATTGACTGAGTTTATTGGTTGTTGTGTTGTTCATTAATAATATATATTGAGTTGTTTATATGTTTTATTCAGAGGCCCGAAAGGAACCCCAAAAGACAAAACAGCACAGAAGGGCCAGCCTAAAAAAAGGAAAAGCAGGCATGATGAAGACAACCCGTTCCTAACTAGAGTTTCACCCCATGTTGTATGCGATTCTGTCAGAAAACTGGATGACGTACCAAAAAAGGCTGTCCCGGAAATCGGTTTTGGGGATCTTATGGATATTGAATTTGAGATATTTGACGACACATATTTGTGCAGATATCTTTTGGAAAACTATGAGTAAGTAATATATTATTCAACAATATTAAATTATTATTCAACTCTTCCTTTATGTATATTCATCAAAATTTGACTTCACATACATCAATCAAACTAAATGTAGTTATTTTAATGAGATTATTAATGATATATTTTTGCACGGTAATCAAACAGCCCACAATTTTCACGTCTCATAATGTAAAAAAACCAAGTGCTGACAATAGATGAGGCAGATGTGGAGGCCGTACTGGGCTTACCACGAGGTCAGTATGAAGTTGTAGACTACATTGAAGGAAAAGCTAGTGAAAACTACACAAGGCTGGTTGAAGAAATGAGAATAACATTTGGTTTAGATATAAACAAAGGAGGTCAAGCAGCAACTAAAGTGATGAACCATCTGGTTGGTGGAAGGATGAAAAAAAAAGGCAAGGATCCAAACCCGAAAGATATTACAGACCGTATTTACGGAGATAAGTTCAAAAGATGGTTCGTCATCGAAGTTGTATCAAGTATATTCTGGAAAACAAGATCACCGGAGTGCCGTTTTCAGCTGATGAACTCCCTGATCAATATAGATCGGATCAAAGAATTGAAATGGTGTGAATACATCATTACAGCACTTAAAGTTCTCCGTATTGGATTAGAAAAGGAATCCAGGACATTATACAGGCCAACTAGTCTTTCATGTGGTAATAATCAATCTGATATTTAATCCTTCAGTTGTCTATTGATATTCATTTATTCATCAGTTTTAATATTATTGCACAACATTTGCAGCTCGCATACATGGATCTTGTTGTACCCGATTCGAAATGTAGAAAAACACGAACATTTCCAGTCATTGCCCATTGGACGAGTGATGATGTGAATAAAAGGGCAGAACACGAGAGAAAAGGAAATTGGTTCCGGAGTGGTATTATTCACGAACAGCCTATAGCTCCAACACCAATCCCTAAACCAATTCCTGAACAACAACAGACTGTCAAGGTACAGTACCCGAATAGAGCATTTTCAATTATTATTTTATTACAATTTATGTTTTTTTTATGATTGACATATCAATAATCAAAGTATAAATATATTATAGGAACTGGATTTGGCCGAAAGATTTCAGGACATAATGATCAATGAAATGGGGCCAGTGATATTAAAACTTGGAACACTTTTTGAAGAAGCAAAATCTGCAGGAATTAGCAGCCAATCTGAGCTGGCGAGGTTATTCTTCAACAACACAAAAAGGATCAATAACATGGTTGTTGATACTGCCAAAGAACCTGAAAATGTTGATGGCAAACAAAGAAATGAAGGACAACAGCAGCCTGCAGAACATGACAGTTTTTTGGGCAAAGGAATTGACACTGAAAGCTAGCTGGATGATTGGTGCAACAGTGAAGAGATGATTGAATGCTTAAGAAAGTTTGGATGCTTCATAGAAGATGCATCAAAATCGTCAAAACCTGTCAATAAGCAACAGGAGAAGGGTGACGATGATGTAATTTCATCACAACCAAACTGGAGTCTTGGGCTTACCCAGATGAAGATTGAAGGTATTCTTATAATTGCTATTCATCTTTTGATCTTATAGTGTTCATCATATAACATGATTTATGCATCAGTATAAATTTGTATTCATGTTCAACATGTAATTAATATTCATCTTTTGAATCTTTTAATGTTCATCACATAACATAATTTATGCATGGGTATAAATTCGTATTCATGTTCATCATGTACCTTATGTTCCTGTATCATTCCTTTATGAGATAACCAATATAAAAATTACAATCAAAACTATAGCAAAACTAGCTGAAGGTGCATCAAAATCGTCAAACCCTGTCGATAAGCACCAGGAGAATAGAGACGATGATGTAATTTCATCACAACCAAACTGAAGTCTTGGCTTACCCAGATTGAGATTGAAGGTATTCTTATAATTTCCATTCATCTTTTGATCTTATAATGTTCATCATATAACATGATTTATGCATCAGTATAAATTTGTATTCATGTTCATCATGTACCTTATGTTTCTGAATCATTCATGTTCCTGCATCATTCCTTTATGAGATGACCAATGTTAAAATTACAATCAAATCTACAGCAAAATAAGCTAAAGTTGTTCAGCATGAAGCAAATGTGACTGAAGGATTGACTGCCGTTGAGAAGGAAAACCTTGATAGCGTTCTACAAGGTGCAACATCTATTTTCTCTACACCAAAAAAGGTAATTGACAGTATAGGTGATAACCCAAATCAGCAAAGTGTCAGGGAAGAAAAAATAAAAGAGTATATTGATAGGTATACTATTCTGTTTCATATTTTACACTATTAATATTCAACCAATTCAAATTGGTTAATCATTATTACCATAACATTATTCATCTTGTATTTTTATAGTGTTCTCAACGGGGAAAAGCATGAGCCAAAGAAAAAAAAGAAGAGAACTTCAAATATCGGATAAGTCATCATTTTGGAAAAAAGGATGGAAAGAACATCAAAGGAATCACTAAAATTGAAAGGCTCATATCTGATTATGCATTTGCGGATGGGAACGACATGTACAAACCCTAATCTAACCAAGTTATGATATTGTTACTCTTATTCATCTTTTAAACTACTTATGTTGATCACATAACTTGTATTTACATCTTACATCTATCGTATGCAGTCAAACTCTGTTTGAGATGCCAGGAGAAGATAAAGAACCCAGGATTGAATACATTTTCGTCCCACGACATAACATCAAATCAATGATCCCTAGAGTGCAAATAAGTAATGAAGTAGTTGATGCTTGGGCAGACCACATGAACCATTTAGCAGCCAGAGCAAGGACCAAATATCCCAACATCTACTTTTCATCCATGATATTGGTAAGATTGACAATTTTTATTTCATGTAATTGTTCATCATAATTTTTATAATAATCACCTATTATTATAAGTTATGCATCTGATTTTATATATTAATATCAATTGTGCTCTGATTATTAACAGCAACAAATGCCTACTGATATCAATAAAATGCCATTGGAGACATGCTATGTAAATGCAATTTACAGAATTGGTTATGAGCTGCGATGCCAAAAAATCAACAATAAAAAGTTTGATAATGCAAACCAAGTAAGTCCATAAACTGAATAGTTATAATGTTGAAATGTTATATCTCATCCGAATTAAAAGTTATACTAGCAACACGAAATATGTAGCTGTTTGTCTCTGTACTTGCACACGTTCATTATTACCTCTATGTGTTCAACATGCAAGACGGCCAGGTGGAAATGATGGACAACATGGACATAGCTATCAAAAAAAATATCCGTTTGATGCCAAATATGGGGAAATCTATATGTTTTTGGTAATATATTATGTGTTCTGATAATGATTACATAATGTTGTATTGATGAATAACAATCTTCTAATGATGAATACTGAATAATAGTTTAATTGCCTAAAAATGGGTTGAAGCTTTTGCCAGGTATGTTGATTTAGAAAGGTCAATTGCATATGCTAGATTTAGAAAGCTGAAAGAATAGACTGCACAGTATACATGATGTGCCACATGAAGACTTACAGTGCGTGCTCGCAGGGCTACAACTGTGGAATCCCTCCGCTAGGCATATCACTGGTAATTAGACTTACAATTGATACTAATAATATTTTTTGATATATAACAAAATTATTCATTATTAATTGTTATTTTTCTATTGCATATTCAGAGACAAAAGGATACACATAAAAATAAACTTGATCAGCTTAGAATAAAGTACCTTGCAGAGTTGCTGACCTCGGGCGTCAACACCAAATCAATGACCATCACAGAGGGGATCAAAGAATTGCACGCTGCAAGAAACACATAGAGCCTAAAACTCTTATTGTTTTTGATGAATTCAGACAGTCTGATTAGTGATTTGGAATAGCTTTTGTTATTTTATGTTTATTTTGGTTTTCAGTATTTGATTTAAGATAGCTTTTGTTATTTTATGTTTATAAATATCACAAGGATTATAACTTTTAATCATTATACTAAAAAATCAGTAGCATTAATTATTCATCAATAACGCATAAAAATACATCAATTGAGAAATAGTTGTTCATTTTATCATAGCAAAGGGTATCTTATAATATTTACATTCTATAGAATATGTACTGACCAAAAGGATGAATAAAGACAACCACAAACTCATGATGAATAATGATATCAAAATGATGAATAATTATATCGAGATGATGAATAAAAACAACTACAACTCAATATGATGAATAAATATATCCTCATACTGGAATTGATGGGTTCAGACAATTTGTTTATTGAATTGGAACATCTCTTTGGTTGAACAAATGTTCATTTGATTAATGGCAACTGTTAAAGTATTTTTCTTACTATAATGTATATGAATTCTTCTTACTTTTTTATTCAGTTTATCAATGAATTGTTAAATTATCACTAATCCATGATTATTCACGATAAATTTGCGACTCAGGTTATGAAAAAATGAATATGCATAATATATTTAACAATATTTACACAACCATCGAAGAACTGTTAGTTCATCAGTGCAATGTACAAATTCATCAATATGATACACGTTATCCATTATATATTCATCAGTGTATGACAGGTTATTTATCAGTTAAAAGAATGTTGTTCATCATTATTACATTGATATTCATTGCAACTTTCCATATTTTAAAAACCAATTACTCCTCGATTTAAAACAGTTATTCATTGGTATAATATAACTATTCATCCATTTTAATTCATGGATCTTATATATAAATCACAAGACAATGCTATATATAAAAGAACTTCACAATATCATAACGCAATTATTTATGTTATAACAATCTTCATTGTTCATCAATAACACTTAAAAAAATCATCAATACATGTAAAAAAAAATGGAACATTTTTCTGCTATTTGACTACCTTGACTTTTAACCTGATCAAAACCACTGAAAACAAGAGGGTGCACATAACAACCAATCAAATCAGGGTTATCAGAGTTCACCCTTTTGTGTATAGTCTTCTTCATCCTCAAAGCCACATTTCTTTTGTTTTGCACTTGCTTGTCTTGATCTTATCTCAGTTGCACTCTTCCACCTTATGTTCCACTCCACCAATGGCCTCAATATCTCAGGATCTTTAATATTTACAGTTGAACTTGTAGAAGCCTTGTTTCCAAACGCATCCTTGTCGCTTTCTTCAGGCATAGATTCAACCTCCATACGAACATTATCTGACAATGATTTCATGGTCTCTGAAATGATTTTTTTGGCACTATCACATGATTCACTAGCTGATAAAAGACTGATAAACTTAATCATATCGGTTCTCCGTAAGAAAGAACCACTGATGTCAAATTTAGCTTCATATGCACTGTCTAATGAATCACCGATTCACTGTGATGAGAATTATATAGCCTTCCATGGTGGTTCTCCTAGTGAGGGGAATGAACTAGTCCTTCATTCTAGTTTTGGGATGCCAAGTTTACTTTGTAGGCCAATCAAAGGAGAAACAATGGATCTTGACTACCGATGTGATAGGGAGTTGGTTCAAGTGAGCTATGATCAAGATGATGAGAATGTCACTAACTTTGGGGTCCAAACCAAAGGAGATGATTCACTCATGGAAATAAGTGCTCAAGAGTATCAAGAGAGTTTGACTCTAGGTGCTCCATGAATATCATTGATCAAGCTAGAGAGAACAATCATTTAGGTTCTTGAATGGACGGCCTATTTGATCAAAGTGTTCAAGATTGAGTCCATTGCTACACAATTGGATAGGGTGCAAACTATCTCAATTGTTTCAAGTGTTTTTCTATTCTTTTGGAGTGAATAAAGAGAATTCTATAAGTTTTGTAGTAAATTGGAGTTATCTACAACTTGAGGGGCGCAAGACCAATATTCCACCTTTTGGAAGGGCGTTCAAGGCATTTTACTTCAACAATTGTTGCTGAATTTCGAGATTAGAGTTGTCTAAGTCTAGGAGTTTATTTTTTCGAGTTTATCTAGTTAAGATAAGCCATGTGGGCTGAATTATGCTAGAGTGTTTTGTTTAGGAGTCTTAGATTCCTTCTAAGTATTATCCTATTTGAGGATAAGTCATTTAGATAAGGTTTCCTAGATTTTAGATAGAGTCAAAGAGATCAAATACTCTTCTAACTCTACTCCTACAAGAGATAAGATTAGAGAGTCCTAGTTGGTCTTCTTTTGTGCTTTGTGACTGAGGTTGCTACTCCATAAATAGGGGGCAAGGCCTAAAGTTCAAGGTACCCGTGTGTGGTCATTTTGAGTCTTCTCTGATGAGAGTTTTTCCTGTGAGGAATTTTGGTTAAATAGTGTGTCCATTTTTCGTGTCAAGTATGATTTAACCAAGAGGGTTTTCATCTTGTCTTGGATCTTTTGATCTTGCAGAAACCGTTTTATTCAAAAGTAACTTTTCA
This sequence comes from Oldenlandia corymbosa var. corymbosa, assembly GCA_949775105.1. Taxonomy (NCBI): domain Eukaryota; kingdom Viridiplantae; phylum Streptophyta; class Magnoliopsida; order Gentianales; family Rubiaceae; genus Oldenlandia; species Oldenlandia corymbosa. The sequence goes on from OX459123.1 coordinate 9,939,259, forward strand.
AGTTTTAACTATATGGTAAGAGTTAAATTCGTGTGCTTAAAGTTCTACTCCATTGAGGAGTGTGAATTTGGCCGAAAAATCCGTGTGTGTGCATGTGTTGAGTTCTAAGCCTAGTTGGTTTGAATTCTTGTATGTGGAAGGTGGCCGAAAATTGGAGCTAAAAATTAGGGTTTCCTTGTCCTCGTTAAACTTGAATTTTGGTTGTCTATTTATGTTACAATTTGAGACCTATTCGGTCTTGGATTTGGGTGTTTGTTTACATTGGCCGATTTTTTTAGCCTTTGTCTCCTAATGGTATTACAATTTTATTGTGTGTTTTATTTGAATCATATAGCCTTCCATGGTGGTTCTCCTAGTGAGGGGAATGAGCTAGTCCTTTATTCTATTTTTGGGATGCCAAGTTTACTTTGTAGGCCAATCAAAGAAGAAAGGATGGATCTTGACTACCTATGTGATAGGGAGTTGGTTCAAGGGAGCTATGATCAAGATGATTAGAATGCCATTAACTTTGAGGTTCAAACAAAAGGAGATGATTCACTCATGGAAATAAGTGCTCAAGAGTATCAAGGGAGTTTGACTCTAGGTGTTCCATGAAGATCATTGATCAAGCTAGAGAGAACAATCATTTAGGTACTTGAATGGACGGCCTATTTGATCAAAGTGTTCAAGGTTGAGCCCATTGCTACACAATTGGATAGGGTGCAAACTATCTCAATTGTTTCAAGTGTTTTTCCATTCTTTTGGAGTGAATAAAGAGAATTTTACAAGTTTTGGAGTAAATTGGAGTTATCTACAACTTGAGGGGCACAAGACCAATATTCCACCTTTTGGAAAGGCGTTCAAGACATTTTACTTCAACAATTGTTGCTGAATTTCGAGATTAGAGTTGTCTAAGTCTAGAAGTTTAATTTTTCGAGTTTATCTAATTAAGATAATGCATGTGGGCTGAATTAAGTTGGAGTGTTTTGTTTAGGAGTCTTAGATTCCTTCTAAGTATTATCCTATTTGAGGATAAGTGATTTAGATAAGGTTCCCTAGATTTTAGATAGAGTCAAAGAGATCAAATACTTTTCTAACTCTACTCCTGCGAGAGATAAGATTAGAGGGTCCTAGTTGGTCTTCTTTTGTGCTTTGTGACCAAGGTTGCTACTCTATAAATAGGGGGCAAGGCCTAAGGTTCAAGGTACCCGTGTGTGGTCATTTTGAGTCTTCTCTAATGAGAGTTTTTCCTGTGACGAATTTCAGTTAAATGGTGTGTTCATTTTTCATTTGTCAAGTATGATTTAACCAAGAGGGTTTTCATCTTGTCTTGGATCTTTTGATCTTGCAGAAACCGTTCTTTTCAAGTATGCTTCTTGATAGAATTGTTTTAAAACTAAACTTCTTATTTTCATACTACTTCCAGTAGTTTGAGAGTTGAGCCTTTCTTTTGGCTGTGGGTTTTCGAAATTCATGATGTGTGTGTTCATGAGTTCCTTTGTGGGGTTTGTCCTACTTTGTTGAATGAGTTTTGCTTTGGCATAAGCATTTTGAGGGAGTGTTTGTGTTGCTAATCTTTGTTGGTTATGGAGAGTACTAATTAATAGTATTCCTTCATAGTTGAGCATTGTTTGCTCCTACCTTTCTTGAGTCTCTTGATTGATGACTGATCGAGTATATTGAATAGTCTCCTTACTATTCTTAGTGTGAGTTGTTTAATTTCAATGTTTCATAGATTATGTGTTCCTTGCTTGGTTTGAGTTAAAGAGATAGAAATCCTTAGATAAACGATCGCCTTACTGTGAATTTTCCTCTTTTGAGTTTCACAGGATAGACAAATTATCTTTGTACTTTCTTGTTTGATGGTTGCATTAACGAAATTTGCTTCATCTACGAGATTGCTATCACATTGTATATTAGTATTCCTTTTGAATCTTGGAATAATATAACAATCTGGAACTTGATTGACGTTACGAAACATGTAAACTTTGAGACAATGTGCACATAAGAAACCCGAATCCGAAAACATGTTGCACGTGCATTTAATCTCATTCGATCGAGTATTGAAAACAACTTGATGAACAATCACATCAACTTGCATCCGCCTCACCTGATGTAGCTTTTTATCAGGGCCACCGTTAAAAGAATCAACAACCCAATGATTACACTGAACTGCGGCATTAAATCCTTTTTCAAATACAATATATGCCTGAATTGTGTATAATTCTCTAGAATGCTGACACATATCAACATTTGGAAAACACATATTAATGCGACCATTGTTGCAACGGTTGTCTTCATCATTCTCTTTTTGCCTCCAACCATCAATTACTTCTTTGAACCTATCATAAAAAGTGCATAACCGAGAAGTCTTAGTAAGGGATTGCGAAATTGACCTGTTTGTTGATTCATTCCTCTGCAACGACAATGCACCACTCGAAAAAAAATGACTTGCTAAATGCAGGACACCACTTCTCTCTTGAGACGTACCTATCTTTCAACCACTTATCATTGTGATAATTGTAAGTATCGCACATCCTGGTTGTTCAAAAAATACATAAACACAAATTGTGTATATTAATTCATCAAAAAAGATCTCATACACATCAACCTCACAAAATTATGTATTATAAAATCTATACTGAATAATCAGAGAACTTATTCATCTAATTGGGTTGTGATGTTCATTAGCTAGGTATAATTGATCATTATCTTAATGGGTTATGCATTATCTTATCTGTATTACATAACCAGAAACATTATTCATCTATATGGGTTGTCACATTCATCAGATAGGTATAAAAATTCATTATTGAAATAATAGATCATAAAGTAACAGTGAATAAATGAAACTTACAAACGCCAATAATGCTCAAACTCAGCAACTGTATCAGCGTGCCTCAGAACCATTTGGAATAAATCCATAAAACCAGCTTTGTTCCTAAGGTAGCCAATGTGCTTCTTCGAATTTTCGTCGATATGCCTTGTGCAAAGACGATATCATGCCTTCTTGAAAATCGAAGGGATTACAGCACCCATGATAGCACACTGAACAGTCATGATGGTTGTGGGTTCTTTGCTATCCATAGACTTCAAGAATTCATCAAATAGCCATTTAAATGATGGAGTATCCTCATGTAGCAAAACACCTACACCACACATGATATTTTGTGTATGGTGATTCATTCCTATAAATGGTGCACAAACAAGTTTGTATCTAGTTGTCCTGTGAGTGGTGTCATGAACTACCAAATCTCCAAAGATATCATAATCTCTTTTCATACGTGAATCCCTCCAAAAAACACAACAAAGCCTACATTCTTTATCATAGAGATAGTTGTAATTAAAACCTTCTTCTGTCTCTTGTGTTTCCTTCAACAAATCCAACAGCTTGTTCGCATCACCACCTTCCCATTTAACACGTTCATGAGTTGCAACCTTATTCCTAGCATCAGTTATGTTGTAGCATAGGTTAGGAACACCATGTGCTTGATCCCTCAAAAAACTGAAACCATTAGTAAGCCCAATGCCACTATCCTTCAAATTGGACAAATGCATAACATAATTCGTTGGAACTTCTCTTTGAGACAGAATCAAATACCTCTGTCTTAAAGGAACAAGATCATGACAATAACCAGCCACATGCTTCAGCACCTTCCATATCCTTTCATCATTAATCCTCAACTCAACCATCACCTTACAACCAACAACCGTATCCACCTTGGTATAGCACCTACCTTTTGAAGTTTTGACCCCTTGTTTGCTATTGTTTCCAATATACTTCATCAGTTTTGGCCTTTTTCTGTCTTTGAACTTTTTTATTGAAAACCCGATGCGTTTTTCATAACAATTATAATCAGGAAAAGCCTCTTCCAAAGAGTTAAAACATCGTCCAATTAGCACATCATCTGATCAACATAAAAAATAAAAAATTCATCACCAACGCTTCTGATATTTATTACTTAACGTTAAATACTCCTCGGCCAATAAATAATATTGTAAATATATCCATTAATAACCACACATTACGCATCAATAACTGCTTGATATTCATCAATAAATCATAACCTACATAACAACATCCGTGGGATACAACAATGAAATTCTATTCATCAGAAATCATATGTTACTCATAACCTATAATTATTCATCAGGTATGGATAAATATGCATTACCAACGGTAACAAAAATCATTAAGAAAACTATAACATATATTAAATACGATCATATTACCTTCCAAAGATTCAGTAACACGATCATGGATTTCAACCAAAGATCTATCATCACTAACAACAATTGCTGAATAAACATGATCAACATCATCGATTTCTTCTACACCATATGAATTCAACGATCCTTCGTTGGCTGCAACATCTTCTTCAACAACATTTGCAACACCTTCGTCATCATAATCCCAACCATCATCGCTGGAATTACTATCTATTCTGATGTTTGAATCTACACCTTCCATCATGAATAATTTTTCAGATTGAAGAGTATTCCGAATGATATAAAATATACCCAAATTTGGTGAAATTGTTGAATGATCTTGATAATAATGGGAACCATAACTACCCGTTCAAAATTTCAAATTGTTCGCTGATAACGTTTTGTGATCACATAATTAAAACGGAGATTTTGCGGAATAAATGAGCGTGGAGTCATAAAAAGTGGGATAATTACACCACTTTTTTTTGGCTTTGGGAGGTATACGTAGGAGCTTAACATTATTTGTGGGACCAGTTGTGAAGCGTTAGACTTTTGGCTGCTCAATTGAAAATTAAAATTTAAAGAATTTTGAAATTTGAATTTTAAGTTTCCCGTTTGGCAATAAGCACGTGCAAGAAATATGGAAAGGAGAGCGTCAATAATTTTGTTGGACAACATATACCATTGGTCAACATAAGTGAGTTTCACATCTTGACTAGATTGGCCATTCAATATTTGATGGAACAGTTACGGAAAAGTGAAAAAAAAAATAAAGCCAATTTTTTTGGGAAAAGTTTAGGATGATTAAACTTTTTAGTTTTGAATGAATAAGTTGAAAACTTTTTGGGACTTTTTGGTAACTGAAGACAATTTGAGTAATTTACTCTTTATTGTTTAAATATGGTTGTCCAGCGTAATGTATTCCTACTACATATTTCCTATACCCGCACACTGATAATAAGAATGCATGTAGGGAAAATTTGACAAAATTTTCAAGGAATGAGGTGTTTAAATCTTAATTATCCCTAACCCTTAAATGGATAAATCCATAAAGAAATGGTTTAAGTATGGACTCTTATGATTCTTTCCATATTGAAATTCTCTGTATGATTTTCATACACAAATAATTATCCGACTAATAATTAATAGAATATCCTTGCCTCTTTGCTAAGAAAAACAATCATTTTTATTGTAAGAAATGATATGTTTTCGGGTGACGGAAAGAATATAAATTTTACGTAGATCATGAATAACTTAATAAGTTTATACACACAGAGTGCCCACAATACATCCATTGATCATCAACAAAACATAAGAGAATTTATGTCCAGATCTGCTTCATTATTCGTAGCGAAAACAACAATATCCGCTGTATAATTCACTAATTTTTAGTAGTAGTGTTGAAATTTTTAAAGTTTGAAGGGTATTCGTGAGGATCTTTCTTGATTGTTTGCTTCAACAATGCCTCTTGCTCCTGAAGATTGGTTGGAGAAGTGTCATACACATCTGTAAAAATATCATCAATTGAAGGTTTTTCGATCTTTTCAGCATCTTCAATTGCTTCTAATACCTGAGAATCCAAAAAAAATTGTAATTTTGAAGCTGCAAGACTAGATAAACATATAACAATTAAAATGTATTGTTGATTTTGGTGGGAATCATTGGTTTGACAAATTTTGTCCGAATGGCCTACAACCGCTAGATGAACCTTCATCATAAATGAAACTGTATGGTTGAAACATGACATGATCGGTACTTCATATTCAAGAAATGTTTTTATTGCATTATTTAAACTTTTACCTTATTCCTTATAACAAATTAAAAAAAAAAAACCAAACAAAAATTAACTCCACAATCATTTCGGGTCAAAGGTGTTATTGGCATATATCAACCTACACTATACCAGCTCATGCACTTACTGTTGTAACAATGTAATTTTGATTATGACAAATAAGTAAGTTAGACAATATTCACATGACTTATGAAATTTTTCGAAATAATCATATAGAGATACTTATGACATTTTTTGACACGAAAATTCAATTTTTAATTATTAAAAACAACATGAAACGGTGTGATACGAAACAAAACCATATATTTTGATATGATATTCACTTTTATATTGTATTTCAAACATGTCTCTTTTTATAATGAAGTTAAGTAAAGTTATCAAATGATAAATGGAATTAACAAAAAAAAAATAAAATTCTGACCTGAATCTTTAAGTTGGCCACCAGTTCTTCCTCAACAATAGGATTCCACCAATTTTCATATTCAAGCCATTTCCTAAATCGGGTGACCGGATCCTGGGTCACTTTCCACCATTTTGATTCCTCATCTGAACGGTATCTAGTTGAATCATCTAAGGTAGTGTGATTCCCAGATCTATACGTAAGAGCCTGCCAATGCTCCAAACCCGTTTAAAAAAAAAAACTTTTTTTTAATATAATTCATATATTAAAATGTTTATTCTTTTTTGTGCGTAAGAGGGAGTAATTTTCATGATAATGGTTATTTCATCTGCAAAATGTAAGTAGAAGAACATTTTATAGTTCAAAGGTAGTGTGATTCCCAGATCTATACGTAAGAGCCTGCCAATGCTCCACACCCGTTTAAAAAAAAATCTTTTTTTTTAATGTAATTCATATATTAAAATGTTTACTCTTTTTTGTGCGTAAGAGGGAGTAATTTTCATGATAATGGTTATTTCATCTGCAAAATGTAAGTAGAAGAACATTTTACAGTTCAAAAGGAGTATGAAGTAGAGATTTCGGTAATGCTTACATATGTAATCTCCTAATTTTCATCTTTGTCCCTTAAAACTAAAGTCATGATTCATAACCAGTTTGTCACAACCAAAGACAATAGAATCGTTTATTAAAATTGTGTTTTGAGGCTCACATGTTGTAGAATTTTAATATCATGGTTAAAATCAAAATGCGAACACTAATTATATATATAATTCTTCTTTCTACAATATCAAGTCAGATGCAAAATAAATTAAAGATTCCTTGAGTGATGTTTCTCTTAACTTTGCAGTAGTAAAAGTTAGACTCAAATGCCTCAAATATGGCAATTCCACTGCAAAATAAACAAGTGATGACCACCATCGCAAAGGAAAAAAAATAAAATAAAGTAACAAACAAAATAAAAAACATGGTTGTTAAGTGATACTTTCTTAACTCAAAATGATTATCTTGATTAAATTTTTACTGTTTATAGAATTTTGAAATAAAAACAAAAATCAAAACTAGACAATTAAGAAGGAGTAAAAACAAGTAATAAAGTATTCAGGGATTAACTCACCTCAATCAAAACGGGTCGCTGCTGAGTGGTAGCAATTTGGCGAGCAACTCGAACGGCATTATAAATCGCAAGAGCGTCATTCCCATCAACCCTAATACTTACAACCCCATATCCTTCTCCTTTTACCGCAACCCCGTCACCTGTTTTTTCAAAAGAAAATTGTTTATTTCATGGGGAAACAAAAACATTAATCAAATGCAAACTATATATGCATATAACTATGTTGTATGTATAAACATGTCGAAAAAAAAATTAATTAATAAAAGGGAAAGGAATAAACATACAGCGAAACTGTTCAGCGACTGGAGTACTGATTGCCCATCCATTATTCCGACAAAAAAGAATTAATGGTGTCTCCAATACTGCTGCAAAATTTATAGCACCATGGAAATCTCCCTACACATGGAATTATATGTAAAAAAAGAATCATAGTGAATAACATAGAGTGGTAATGATATTAGCGAATAGAGGCTCTCCTTTCCCTTAGAATCAAATTGTAATTGGAGCTAGCTCCAAACAGATGAGTGCACCAATTTTCTAGTCCATAAAAAAAGAGAAGCAAAGAAGAAAATTGGATGTTGTCGATAATTGATACAGAAAGCATTTTAGATAAATTTGTTTTCATTACGCTAGATCCCTTTACCGTTGATTCCAAATGACATTCACTTTGTTGATTTAATATAGAGAATTCGATATGTCACACTATCATTTTACTTGCATTTAAAATATTATTCACTAAATATTCAAAATTAATAACGAAAAGTAAGAGAATGACTAAACAAACTGCTCCCTCTATCGCCAAAAAAAAAAAAAAACTCAATGGACTGAATTTTTTTTTTTGACAATCATAACATTACCGTGCTAGTGCCACCTTCTCCAAAGTAGGTTACAGCGCAAGCATTTGAACCATCCATTTTAAGCGAATAAGCAGCCCCAACAGCGTGAGGAACTTGAGCACTGCAGAAAACATTATCAAACAAATTAAAATAAGTCGTAATTTTTAATCTGTAATAGTACCTCATTTAGATTAAGAAAGTTTTTCCTGACCATAAAAAGAAATTTGATACTTATTGTAGGAGAATGAAATGTAATTATAAATGGAATTAGCAGTGAAAGGATATTCTTACGCAATTGTGGAGGAAACGGTAAAATAGTTGAACTTATTGGAGCCATAATGTATGGGCATTTGACGGCCTTTGTTCCAATCATTACTGTTTCCAAAACATTGGTTTGCGAAATCTCGCAAAGTGAATCCTCTCCACAACAGAACTCCAGCCTCCCTATACTGTAGGAACAATAAATTTCACAAATTTCGTAAGGAAATTAATGAGAAAAAAATTAAAATATTAAATTTCAAGATAACGTAAACATCAATATTGACGACCCATATTTCTAGATAGGTTTTTGAAAATTGTTATTTTTTTATTAAATAATATTTGTCTTTATTTTTTTTACTAGTCCTTAATTGAGACAAGTATATGTAGTAGAGATTATTAAACTTTTAGGGTGTAACTTTATAGAGGATCAACTCCATTCTCGTTATTAATAATAATTATCTAAACTGATTATCTTTTGGTTTACATCCAATAGATTATCTATGGTGAAAATTAATTGCATGCTAAATGTATATTAGAACCTGAGGGAAGACGGGATCATCCATTTGCAGTGCAGCTGCAGATGCTACATTAATGGCTTCTTCCCCTTCGGTAGTAAGATAAAATGATATTTTTCCTTCCTTTTGAGCTTCTGAAAAGATAGAGTCCATAGTTCTGAGTGCCACCATTTTTCTGTATATTTTAATGGCAAACTCTTCACTTACCTGAGAATTTTACAAAATCATAAATAAATGTAATCAGTAAAAAAATGAATACCCGGCAAAACATCACGAGGTTATGAGTCCAAAAATGAAGGGGTATACTTCAGAAAGATATAACAAAGTAAAATATATATGGGAGATTTAGCAACCAGAAAAAAATAACAATAATAATAGATAAAGAATTATTTATTAATTTGGAGCTAAGATTATTACCTTTTCAAAATGGTTAGTGGTTGGTACACCATCATCATCGAGGATTCTGTAGCAATGGATTCTTTCCTCTTGGGATTCAGGTAAGATATTTAATTTGGAGATGAATTTTACCTCTCCTCCTGGGTAATTAAGCACCTTCAAGCAAAAAAAGAAGATACACTTTGAAAAAATAAGAAGATTTACATACGTAAAGGATGCATGCAATTTATTATCTCTTAAGTTCCAAACATGTTTTTTTTTTCATTAAAATTATATATTTTTTACTCTATCCTCCAAAATCATATTATCGAATTTAAATTTTTATTTTTAATCTAGTGTCCGTGCAAATGTACCAGAGTATCTAAAACTGTCTACCATATATACCTTCGCGAAAGGAGGAGGTTCGAGATGTTGTCGATTTTCTTAAGGTCGATCGTCTAATTTGACTTTGGATTCTGTCGACATTCAATTTTCGGAAACATGTACCGGTGTGGAAAGACGAAAGACCCTAAAAGCTCAGAGAAGGCAACGAGCTAAGAGTGACATGAATTATAAAGCTTTAAATTCAGAGACAAAACTGAATTCAAGAACCACATTGCTAAAAGGATAAATCGTTAATTGAATTTGGGCGAAATGACAAGTGATATACTTATATTTTACTTATTTATTATATCCCTAATTTGTGATTTTTGCAATATATTTTGAGTACGAATATGCTATTTATATGATTTTATCTTTATTTTTAGGAATTTTACTTAAAAGGAGGAATTGTTGAAATTGTAGGCTAAAATGAAGATAAAAGCAACTTAAAAGGAAGAATTAAAGATTTGATAAATTGACAAGGAAGAAATTGAAGTACTTGAAAAATTGGAGGATTAAACAAGTAATTTTGGAATTTTTGTTTTTGGAAATTGGCCGAACAACGATGATGGTGCGGTTGATTTGGGATTGGAATTAGATAAGAATTTTAATCTCAATATTATTTGGGAAACAAATTTTCTTCCTCTTCAAGAAGTAGGGTTTGACGGAAGCCTATAAAAGAAGGATTAGGGATTTATTTTTTACAACAGAACTGGACCGAAAACTCACCGAAACCCTCACGACTGCAAAACTCCCTCCGCCGACCTCCACCTTCACCTTCTTGCCGCTGCAACTTCCTCCATCACCACGCAGCACCTCTGCCTCACCACCGTAGCAACCAAGCACCACCTCAAACAGACAGCTTCTCCTCTTTCTCCACCTTGCTTCCTTGCTCAACTCCCATGCACCACCAAAGCAAACAACCCACTGCTGCTCCACCTTGACCTCACGCAGATCATCACCTTCCTGCTGCTACTTCATCACCAAAGCCATCATCATCATCCCGCCGACCTCCACGCACCATCATTCACGCCAAGCAGGAGCTTCATCACCGCGCATCACCATCATCATCCCATAGCCACCACCGAGGCCACCTTCTTTCCTCCGTGACGCAGCAAACCAGCAACTCAAGTTCCCTGCCAATCTCTTGCATGCATCATCAATAAGCGGCAACCGGGGAGCTTTTCGGCGGCATTGTTCTTCTTGCGGGTTTCATTGTTTTTGTTTTGTTTATTAAATTTCAAATTTTTTGATGATGTCCCTAAACATTATTGAATTATTTTTGATAATGTTTAGTGGCTAAATTCTTTTAACCTTAGGGCTTGGGTGTAGCCATCGAATTTATTTGGTTTATTTGATTCATGATACTTTAATTTTTCCATTGATCAATATTTAATATTCTTATTTTTATTTCATTTTTATAACTGGCCACTACTTGCACAAGTTTAAAGATATTAATTGATGGAACGACAGTTGAAAATTAATATTAGTTCATGGAAATATTGGACTTACGTAGTGAACCACGACAATAAGAACACAACCTTTGCAACGTTAAATTCTTAAGTTCTTAATGTGCTTTTCTTCATCCTATAGTCACGACAGTAGTCATAGGATTAATTAGAGTAAGAGAATTATAGCACGACGGTGAATAGTTCTTAATTAGGTGAATCGTTGTGAGATTAATGAAAGTTAAAAGTCAGATATTTATGAATTGAATCAAACCAAACATTCTGTAAGTGAACCCGATGTCCTAGGTTTTCTTTGTCTGATTATTTGAATTAATATTATTTATTTTTATTTTATTTATTTTAGTTTTAAATTTTATAAATTTGAGATCATCATTTATCTAGATAATAATAAAAGTAATTTATACATGGTAATTAGTATTCTTTCTCTGTGAGATCGACCCTGCTTGCTACTTTACTACTAATAATTGTATTAAGTAGGTAAATATTATTTAACTAGTGTGAAGACGGCTCGTGAACAAGACACCAACTAACACAACTAACTATGAGTAGTACTTTAATACCATTACACTACAATGTTTTTATTCGTTATCATTCGAAAGCTCTCAATTTAGCACAATTGTGATAGTTTAATATGGTGAAAAATTAACAAATGACAACCTCATTAATTTTGAATAACTTGAAGAAAGCAATTTACTGAATGGTCTCATTCTGTTGCCCAACCAAACTATCCTTGATCATTTACATATCAGCCTCATTTTATTTCTTGAACAAGAATATGCATAATTGCTTTAAAACCAACAAAAGAAAAACAAAATGCATAACATAAGTTGGCCATGGTAGAAGTTAAACACGTTAAATCCATAAAATTATGTTGGCTTAAATAAGTCATTCTAAAGCTCATTTATCAAATTGCTAAACACAACTTGATTTTAGACTGATTATAAAAGAAACTCAAATATCCAGGAATGATAAACCTTCTAACGTTTTAATGTTTTATACTATTTTCTCTCTTCTTATCACTTTTCTCAATTCTTTCAATATAAACTAAAAAAAATTTAACTACCGATGAAGAATTAACATACCAGAAATATAAAGGATTAATTTAAAGCAACCATCAAATCAAAACCATGTAAACGATAAATCTATGTTTGTGAATAATAAAGCGAGTTTAAAAACCTTGAAATAATTCCGTGACACATATGCATCACAAGATCATTGTATTCGATAAACGTTATCTCCATCAATTTTTGTATAGATTTGTAAATCAATCAAAGAGAAAAATGTTGATAATATAGAGCAACACTAGGTAAATTACGTACCGAAATAAGTTTTAGAAGAAATAATTTTTCATGCTTAAAAATAACCATTAAATCTAGTAAAATGGACACAAAAACTTTATGACCTCATTCAAACAATTAAATAACTCATATTGCCGCCGCGTAGCGGGACATAAAATCTCTAGTTATTATTTTTTTTAAATAATAATAAGCAAACTCTGTCATGGTCCCAATAGCACTAAATTATTGGATCCATGTGAATCATGCCCTTCCAGTAAAACTTCTAAATTACTGTCTGATTTTCATCAGTTAAAAAAAAAAAAAAAACTACAATTCAGCCCTGAGTTGTAACTAGATCTACACTCCCTATACAGGGTTAAATATTAAAATAGCAAAAAAATGACCCTGATGCACACTTCATTTCCTTTTCTCGTTTTCTGTTTTATTAATTGTTTTTGACAATTAAGAATGAGAATTACTTGATGGTGTATTTTCACATTTTTTAATTTAATTATGATAAAAGTTAATTAACACAAATTAACTCATAATTAATAATATTCCCTCTATCTCAAAATGATTATCTCGTATGAATTTTAATTTTCAGTATGAATTGTACTAAAAGGAAAAAATTCAAATTAGATAATCATTTTGGAACAAAGGAATTATAATTTAATTAAAAAATATTTTCTTTAAAAAATAATTATTCAACTAGCTGCGATAGAAAAAAAATATAACTTATGTAATTTTTAAACTTATAATATGATATTAATTATGAAAAGCTAAATTTCAAAAAGATATGAATTGAAAGTTATTTTTGGCCGTTTACACAAAACTATTAATAATATTATTTAATATATTAAAGGGGATGGGATGGTCGGGGATTTAGGATGGGGGATAAGTATTATTAGGAGGTCGATGGTTCGATTCTTGTTAGGAACATCAAATATTTTTTGAAAAAAAAAATGTTAAAGGGGGTATCTAGTAGGTTAATCATGAGTCATGGGACATAAGGTAGTATTATGAAGAGTATACATACAGAGAAAATTAACAGGAAAGACTTACAGGGAATGATGTGTCAATCATCAAAACTATGCCCTAACTTATATGTTTAATTTTTAAATGAAAAGTGTAAAAATGAATAGTTATGATTAATTTACTGCAGAAATTCCTTTTAAAATTTTACTACATAAATCATTATCCTATTAGTGAAATTAGGGTGAGGAAATTATGGTAGATCTGGTTAAAACTCAAGAGTAAAACGTAGTTCAACCAAGAAAAGCAAAAAAAAAAAAAAACATTACTGGTATTAAGAAAAAGGTAGTTTAAAAATCATGCACGCATCTCATTTTTCTTGTCAAAATCGTGTTTTATCTATAACAAAGATGTTATTTCCCTTTCAGGAACAAAAAAAAAAGAAAAAGAAGAGGTTATTTCAATTGTGATTTAATGTATTTTTTGGTTGGACCGGACAATGTGAATTCTGCCATTTCAGTAATAATATATACACAACTGGTGAGCGAAATGACGGCAGAAAATCACATCGAGCAATCAAAAGTATACTATTTGAAAGAAAATTTAAGTGTTGGAAAATTCCTGTCACAACCAAAAAAAAAAAAAAAAAGAAAAAGAAAGAGAGCGTTTCAAAAAATTCATGTCCCAAAAAAATAGTCCACATCGATTTTTCAAATTTGTATTAAAAACAGTACAAAACTCAAAATTTAATGTAAACTATTTTTGTGGGACGGGGGTATAATATTTAGTATCTACGAACAAATTCTTTGTAGTAGATATAAGAAAATGGCGGGGCGAGATCAGATGAGAATTGGTAACAACATTGTAAAATGCCATGGTGCTTCAGAGGTCATAATTAATCGTGTACACGGTAAATCTATTTTTGACTAATTATGAAAAAAGAAACATATAGATTTGTTAGAATTTTTTACCCTACCACATACTCGGAGATAAATAACCAAAATTGAAATAAGTTTAATAAATAAATAATTAAATTCAAAGGAATATGACCGCAAGTACACCATTACCCAAATTATTTTTTACGGCGGAAATGCTTACGATGAAATAGAATACCTTATTGTGATAAGTAGTGTCATCAATTTGTAGGGTTTCCAATTGTTTAGCTTTGGCGGGTACAAAATATTGTCGAACGCCGGAAATGTCTGAACGAATATTCCCGCCTGAAAATGTTTGCGCGATTTTTGCATGTCTTCTAGGCATATGATGATCACGATGATGTGAAAGAGAAGAAGCAAGGAATTGTATTCTTGGGTTGAGATAATTTATCACACCTCTAGACTTTGAGATGAAAGAAGAAGCCATTTGTTTGGAAATTTTGGACATAAAAAGACTAAAGAGTTTATAATTAGTGTCGAAGAGAAAGAGGAAGTGAGCTACACTTGAAGACAGTGTGTTTTCCATGACCATGATATAGCCGTAAGGAAATTAACAATGGGAAGGACAAAAAAAAAAAAAAAAACAAAAGCAATAAAACTGAAAAGAAATACCATTACCAAGTAATGAAAACGACGGCTCAACTTATTTCTAGATACGGAAATCTTTCTGATTTTTGGGGCATAAAAATATTTTAAATTGTAGTAACAAAGATGGATTATGAGAATTGTTAATTAATTAGGTGTAATGTAAGAATAATTATAAATCTTCTTTGATAGTTTCATTTCAATAACTTCTATATATGTACTCTCTTCGTATCCGTGGGAAAAAAAAAACCTACATTACTAAAATTACAACTTTTCTTTTTTTGGCAGACTGAAGAATATCTACCAATAATATGTTGGACAAGTATCTCATGTAACATGTTTTGTGTATCACATCACGTGATAGATACTCTTTCAAAAAAAAAAAAAACTGCCAAACACTCTTGTAAGCATTATTCATTACAACTACATCCATACACTGAAGTATCCGAATTCCATAATTTGATTCATTACTTTTGCAACTCAGTAGAGCAATTTGATAGTTGTTCTGCGCCCACCAACACTATAGTGATACCTAGAGCAATTTGATAGAGCAATAATGCAAAAATATATGCCCGACACAAGTTTAAATTAATAGAGACAATAATTGAACTTTTAATAAGATAAGACAAGAATAAAAAGGAACCTCCCGGACACAATTGGATCTAGGTGATAAGAGACAAGTTCATGCATATTCTTGCAAAAAAGAGGATCGGATCTCCTCGGAGGCCATTGCGCCACCTCCTCCCGGTGGATATCTTTCACATCACATGTACAAAATAAACTCATACTCCCTCTAATCCTTATTATAAAGCATCTTCGTTTGTACTATATTTTATTTAATATATCTATTTAATTGAGAAAAAAATCATAAAAATATATTTTAAAGCTTTTTTTTCAATTAAAAATAAATATATTATGTAAAATCTAATAAAAAGTCAAAAATTTTTATAATAAGAAACAGAGTGAGTAATTGGTTATTGACTGGTAATGACTTCTCTTGCTTTTTTTTTTTTAACGATGCATTTTATTAGTCAAGAAACAAACCTTACAGCGTACATGACAACAAACTTGCCCTAGTCAGTCTATGTGCATTTTTAACAACAGTTCTATCTACCTTCTCAAACATACATAAGTTAAAACTATTCTTTAAAGCAGCAAGATCCTCTTCTAGTCCTTGAAGAGTCGAAGGAAGTATCTGAGAGTGTGTTGCAAGATCCTCTTCTACCTTTCTTAATTATGATCGGTTATTCAAAATTTTGAATCTTTCTTTGGGCAAGTAACATACTTTTTGCTTTTTGCTTTGAAAATGGCGTGTAACATGCTTATTGCTATAAGTGGGTGGGAAATTTTTTAATGAATAAGAAATAAAATATGCACCACTTAATGAATTCAGTTGTTGGGCCCATTAATTTTCATGTTGCACCAAGATTAATCATTACATTACTCAAATCGACAGTTAAACATTACAGATCTCATATCATTCATGCATGAAAACTTCTTAACCAAAAACAAAAGAACAAAAAAAAAAAAAAAAAACCTAAAACTTGTACGACAACCACGAAAATGTCACAACCAAAATATACATTAATTACAGCGTACTGGCCTTTAGGGGGAAAAAAAACAACTTTGCATGGTTTTGTAATTTGAGATTTTTGAATTTTAAGATAGAATTGTAATTTGAAGGTTTGAATCTCGTTATAGGTATAAAATAATTTTAAATCTTTTGACCAGTTTTATAAACGCTTGATAGTTCTTTGTCGTGCGTTACGCGACCAGTTTTCATCTTTAGTATAATATAAATAAATATTTATATTGATAAATTGATAACGGATTAAATTTTGTATTAAATCCTAAAATCAATAACTAGCAATACACTGACAATGAATTAATATAATTAGAACTTAGAGAAGTGGGCAAAACTGGAATAGTCTTGCATTATAACTGAATAGCCGTTGGTATTAACAAATTTGAATGATAGCATCATAATTTTTTTAAATGAAATAACCTCAAAATACAATTCTATGTTTCATCAACAGTCCTCTATTCTTTATACTTCTGTTTTATCTATGAATAATTCTGAATGGATACAGGCATAAGACTTGTTTCGAATAGACTATTTGCAATAAATGGAAAATGGATTTTAGAAAACATAATCTTAGATAAGACAGACAAGAAATGCAAAATCAGAACCTTGCAAAAACACAGCTTCGTGATTATGACAAGCTCCTTTACCCTTATTCTCTTTAGTCTCTTTACTTGCTTTATAATCACTCTGTTGAAATTTAAAAACGGGAAACTAAATTCATTCACAAAAAGAACAAATTCGAGAATAAAAGGAACTGGCATAAGATATTATAATCCTCTTCTTCACCTTCTTCAGTAACTTCATTTCCACTCTTCGCTCATCTCTCAGTCTATGCTTCATTCTTCTGAGCCTCTGCAGAATTAATAAACAGGACTAATTAGGTTGTTAAATTCGACCATAGTGTAATAATTAAAATTCAGCACAAAAACCCACCAGAGGCCACAATAAAAGGCTACCACCATCACATCAAAATCTTCAATTAACAATACAAAAGCCATTAGAAAGCATCGATTTCCACAAATGATCAATTCATTATATTATAACAAAAAACTTTGCATAAATATTCCCAATTAAATTCATGAAGGCATAAATCGTTCAGCAAAACGAGACTGGTATCTCATTTAGCAAAGGTACTCACCAACGTAAACAAAAGAATGGTTAATCATAGGCTAAATGACAAAAGTTGTTAGTATCTCATTTAGCAAAAGTACTCACCAGAAAAGGCTTAGAGCAGGAAGGGCGAAAGACATGCTTGAAAGGTAACTCTTTAATCTTGTCATTTAGCACCAAATTCTCTGGGCAAATGGTGCACCCAGCATCCTTTTTGTCCATTGCAGCAGGATTTCTTCAGTTACATTTGTAACTGGAAGCTAGTGCACCAGGTTTACAATAAAAGCTAAAGTTACTGCAGAAGTTTAGTTCTTTAGTTAATAACTTAATTCGGCGTAACTTGTCTGCGGCTTCGGCGGCTTATAGGCAACGCAAGATTTGACCCTTTCTTTTACAAAGGACGTGCTGCTGCAAGCCTTAGGATGAGATGCCATCACGAAGAACCCAATTTTACGGGAAGATCAGCTTCCACAAAAGTATATGTATCCCAAAACAAGGAAACATAATAAGCAGGTTGAAGAATTATCAAGATGAAAGTGTAGCAGCAGTTTTACAGAATGCAAGTCGACAGATTTAGTTGATAGTTTAGTGTTAGAAGCTGTAGCTGATGGACTTCCTCTTTACCCCTTGCAGTATACTTGTACATAGTTATTTATATAGGGACATACATGTTAATGTAGAAGATAGGCAGTTATTTTAGTTGATATAAATACTTATACAGTTAACACATTTTATAGTATAGTTTTCATTCTAATCGATTTATACAGAATTCAGTTTTACCTCTTTTCTCAGAAACCCTAACTATGGCTTCTGCTCCATCTCTGTTTACCATCTCTTAGATGATATCAGAGCAGTGTTACCATAATTCGATCCGACAATTCTGTTCGTTTTTCTTTCCCGGTTAGATCGATCAGATTGATTTTGTCTTTTTTGGCCGATTTCAGATGGCGATCGAGTCAAGTATAGATCTGGGAGCACCGGTTCATGGAGCCGCGGGTATACGTCGGTTCGATGATTTTTCTTCCAGCGGTAATGACTCTATCAATCTTGTTGATGTGTATAATATGAATGATGGAATAAATCCTTCTCTTATGCTAGTATCTGCTCAATTGAATGATTACAATTACCTTAACTGGAGTCGGTTAGTACAAACCTCACTTGAATCTAAGATGAAGTATGGTTTTGTGGATGGTACATGCACTATGCCACCTCCTGGTACATTAGAATATCTTAGGTGGAAACAAGTTGATAGTACAGTTAAGTCTTGGTTAAGTGCTGCAATTTCCCCTGATATAATAGAAGGTTCCTCCTATGCATCAAGTGGTAAACAACTCTGGGACGATTTAGTTGAGAGATATGGTAATGCAAATGGTCCGATGTTATTATGGATGAGAGAAGAACTGATCAGTTTGAAACAAAGAGATCAACCATTAGTGAAGTATTATAATGATCTCAAAAGACTCTGGGATAAGTATGAACATTTTAGGCCTCTTCTTGAGTGTCTACCTGCAGTTGCTAAGGTTTTGATTGAGCGAGACAATGAAGATAAGCTGGTGCAGTTTGTTTTGGGTTAAATGAAACATTTCAGACAGTCAAAGATAACATCATGCTTATGAAATCGTTCTTCGGGTAGAGAAACAGAAAATTCCTTTTACTGTTAGCTCGCAGTTGTTTGAAAATTCTGCATACTCTGTCACTTCCAACAACAACTATTCTGTTGCTTCCAGCATCACCTCCAATAGTAACTACCCAGCTGCTTCAAGTACTAATGCTGCACTGATGACAAGAGCACAGGTAGGCAAATCAAAGAAGACTGAGACAAGCTATGAATATGCTAAGAGGAAACTGGAAAAGGCTTCATTATTTTGTACTTATTGTCAGAGACCTGGGCATGATAAGGAAGGTTGTTTCAAGATTAAAGGCTATCCAGACTGGTGGCAAGGGAACAAAGATAAAATCAGAAGAAAGCTTTTGCTCATTTTGCCGAAGCTGAGACTCTGATAGACTATACTCCGAGTGCATTCTCCAGTTCAAACACAGATGTGAATGCTCTGATGATAAAGTTCAACACGTTGCAGCAGGAGCTTAGCAGAGCTATCAAAGGGAAGGCTCATGTGGATTCAGATGATGCTTTACAGCATGTCAACTTTGCACACTTTGGAGAGTTTGTAGGTAGTCATTCTTTCCCTTACCTTGATACAGTTAAATCATATGCTAGTATTTTTTGGATTGAGGATACAGGAGCTACGAATCATACTTTTATGGACCTTAGTTTACTTAGGAATGTTAAACCTGTTACGTCTACTACTCCTATAGCATTGCCAGATGGTAGTATAGAATTCGTACAATCCACTGGTGATGCAACTCTTAGTACCAAAGTTAGGTTATTTGATTCCTTACATGTTCCAAGTTTTAAGTATAACCTTCTGTCCGTAAGAAAGTTAGCTAAGACTTCCAACATATATTGTGGATTCTTAGCTGATTGTTCCTTCTTACAGGACCTTAATACTAAAGAAATCATTGGGGTTGGAAGGACCTACAAAGGACTCTACATCTTGGATCAGAGTTCTTTTGAACCAGAGACTATAAAATCTATTTTAGATATGTTTTTACCTAAAGTTTTACTCAGACCTTTCCCTGATGTAAATGAAAAAATATTTGCTGTCACTATACTACATAAAGAGATTTCAGCTGTAACCACACAATGGCATTATCGTTTAGGTCATCCCTCTTGTAATGTCATGAAGCATCTTAATAAGGTTCCATATGTTAATTCTCTTGATGTTTCTCGCTGTAACATTTGCCCATTAGCAAAGCTGCAAAAGAATTCATTTCCAGTAAGTTCAATTAGCACCACTAGATGTTTTGAGTTAATTCATGCCGATCTGTGGGGCCCATAGTCATACTCTAGCAAATACTCATTATTTCCTTACTATCGTGGATGATTTTAGTCGAGGGACATGGACTTTTCTACTTAGATATAAAACAGAGGTTTCTAATATTCTTCAAAGCTTCTTCCTGTTAATTCAAAATCAGTTTTCCTTGTCTATCCAAATTGTTCCCTTCTTTTCTCTTCTTTTGGAATTGTCCATCAACGATCTTGTGCTTACACACCACAAAAAAATGGTGTGGTGGAACGTAAGCACAAACATCTTCTTCAAATTGCTCGTGCTCTTATGTTTCAATCTTCTCTTTCTAAACATTTTTGGGGACATGCAATTTTGACTGCTACTTATCTTATAAATCACCTCCCTGGTCCTTTACTCAATTGGCAGTCCCCGTACTCTATTTTACATGCCATTGAGCCTGATCTTTCTCAACTTAGAACTTTCGGGTGTCTTTGTTACGTTTCAAACACTCAACCCCATGAAGATAAGTTTGCACCCAGGGCCTTTAGAGGCATTTTCATTGGTTATCCTGAAGGACAGAAGGGATATAAAGTGTACCATTTGGAAGATAAAAAGATTTGCGTGTCTCGTGATGTTGTCTTTCATGAGACATGTTTTCCTTATAAAAATTCTTCTTCACCACCCGATTGTTTACCTTTACCCGCAGTTCATGTATCTGATTAGCTCCTTGATAATGCTGATTTCAGAAATCATCATTCGAATCTTCGTCTTCTAATCATCAGTCTGATTATGCAGATTCTTTTCCACCTGCACAATCTTCTTCTTCCTCCGATTTAGTTCCTCATTCTGTGTCTACCACACCAATACATCATTCTATGGATCCAAATGATGTTTTACTTCCTCCTTTATCCAATTTCTTACCTGTGGTTAGGCATAGCACCAGGACCAAAACCAAACCTGCCTGGCTACAAGATTATGTTCATCATATCAATGATCTCAACCCCGTTCCAATGGTTTGTTCCAGTTCTAAATTCCAACCTCCTCCTACCTGTCCTTATGTTCAGCAACCTTTTGTTGGTCTATCCTATATTGATTTCTTAGCTAATGTATCCAAAATCCCTTAACCTAGTTCTTATGGTCAAGCTAAGAATAAAGTAGAATGGAAAGAAGATATGCAAAGAGAAATTTCTGCTCTAGAAGATAATCAAACATGGGATCTACGGGATTTGCCAAAAGGAAAGAAACCGATAGGGTGTAAATGGGTGTACAAGGTTAAGTACCACCCGGATGGATCCGTTGAAAAATATAAGGCTCACTTGGTGGTCAAAGGGTATAATCAAGTAGAGGGCAAAGACTATTTTGAATCCTTCTCCCCAGTGGCGAAGTTAGTCACTGTTCGTGTTGTTCTAGCTCTAGTCGCAGCCCATAACTGGCCCATCCACCAACTAGATATCAACAACGCCTTTTTTCACGGATATCTAGATGAGACTGTTTATATGAAACCTCCTCCTGACTATTTGAAGGAAATTCCTAATCAAGTCTGCAAACTGAAGCGGTATCTTTACGGGCTGAAACAAGCTTTCGTGTCACTGTAATCTTGAGTTTACTCAAAGGTTACAATCTTTTGCTTTCTTCAATCAGGTCATGATCACTGTTTTTTTCTTAAATCTGTTGGTGATGAGTTCTTGGTTCTTTTAGTCTACGAGGATGATATCTTATTAACTGGTTCTTCTGAGAAGCTTGTATGTGATACTAAATAGTTTCTTGATGATACCTTTACTATTAAAGATTTGTAACATGCTAACTATTTTTTAGGTATCGAAATTGCTCGTTTTGAGGCTGTCATATCTTTGAATCAACGAAAGTATATTTTAGATATGTTGCAAAGTGTCGGTCTTCTTGGTTGTAAGTCCGTGTCTACGCCTTTGCCCAAAGGTCTTAACCTGGATGATGATAGCGGTCCTGTTTTGGTTGATCCTAGTGCTTACCGACATTTGGTTTGTCGTCTTTTGTACCTGGGATTTAGTAGGCTAGATATTAAGTATGCGACACAGCAGCTTAGTCAATGTATTCAGCAACCTAGAGAGATTCATAGGACTACATGATTACATGTTTTATGGTACCTTAAAGGTTGTCCGTCTCTAGGGTTGTTTTATAGCAGTACGAATGATCTTCAAGTCCAGTCCTTTTGTGATGCTGATTGGGGAACAGGTACTGTGACTCGTTTTTCTTTGACTATTGTATTTTCCTTTGGTTTGCTCTTGTTTCCTTGAAAACAAAGAAACAGTCCACTACTTCTAAATCCTCCAGTGAAGCCGAGTATCGTAGCATGGGAGCTACTATTGGTGAACTGCTGTGGATATCTTACATTCTGAAAGATCTAAAGGTATCGTTGTCCCTGCCTATTCCCTTTGCTTGTGATAACAGGTCAGCTTTGTACATAACCCAAAATCCTGTGTTTCACGAACGCACTAAACACTTAGACATTGACTGTCACATTGTGTGCAATCAGTTTAAGGTCGGTTTTATTGATCCGTATCATCTCCCTTCTCAAGAACAACCAGCTGATCTCTTTACTAAAACTCTACCTGCTGCTTAGTTTCAAGTGTTACTATCCAAGCTTAGTCTTTGTGATTCCACAATGCCCAGCTTGAGGGGAGCATGAAGAATTATCAAGATGAAAATGTAGCAACAGTTTTACAGAATGCAAGTTGTACAGATTTAGTTGATAGTTTAGTGTTAGAAGATGTAGCTGATGGATTTCCACTTTAGCCCTTGCAGTATACTTGTACATAGTTACTCATATAAGGACATGCATGTAAATGTAGAAGATAGGCAGTTATTTTAGTTGATATAAATACTTGTACTGTTAACACATTTTATACTACTCTCTCCGTTCCATTTTAAGTGTCGTTTTAGAAAAAAAAAAATCTTCCAAAATAAGTGTCATTCTCAGTTATCAATAAACATTTAGTCAGATTCTTCCCAAATTACCCTTCCATTGAATAGATCAACAGAAGTAAATAGACTCACTCTTTCCGATGAGTCGACGGACGGCTGGTTGGGTTAATTCTTTGTCGGGTAGATTACAGGGAAGCCAAAACCATTTATTTTCTCGAATCTCTAATGGAATTCTCCAACTTAAACAAATTGAGAGGAAAAAAGATCAAGAGCAAGAGGAAGATTGATGGATTCCATGAAAAAGAAGAAGAAAAACCCAAATTTTGACTTGAATTTATCGGCGGATTTGGTTTTCGATTTGAACGAGAAACCGGATGAAGATGAAGAAGGAGAAGACGGAGAAGTAGAAGATGGAGTCCGAGTTGAAAAAGTAGAGAGGCAACTATCAAAAAATTTGCTTAGACCAACAATTAATTTGAACACATCTCCAGAGGAAGACAAAGAAGCACTCAATTTTCATGAAATAGGGATTCAAGGAGTGATTGAAATGCTGAGAATTTATGTTCCTCGTTACTTTACTATTAAGCATTGTAATGTCTTGCAGGAATGTGGTTGTGTTGTTTATGACGATAGAGTACTTGATCTACTATTTTTGTTTTTTTTTTTTTATGGGTTTCTGACTTTCTGTTCATGGGGAAGATTGAATATGATTATATAATTTGATGCTGTTTATTGTGATGATTTTACTCTCAATTTTCCTTTTTCTCTTACTACCTTTTTTTTTTTTTTATGAAAAGGTTGATTGGTTCAAGTTTTGTTGTTCACTTCGTGTATATGAACGGAGGGATTAATTAGCTACTCTCATTCACCCTGTATTCTTAATCTCCGTGATTTTGCTGACCTCACATCCATAGTTTCGAAGAGTTAAACTCTTCATTGCTGGAGGTACAATGCTCGATATTTTCTGCACTAATAGTCTGATGAGTTTTATCCATTGCTCCTTCATTGCTGACTTATGATTAGTGTGGAATTAGTAGAAGCCATACTACTTAGTTAAGAATCTTTAGGAAGTCATTCGATACCAGCGTTTTGATTTGTTTGTTGTACTAGATGTATATATCAGTAAACTCTTCATTGATTTTTATTTCTCCGTGGCTTTAGCCCGTGATTTTTGTTTATCTTGTTGAGTATAAGCTGCTTCTCAAAGCTAGGATTAGTATAGTGTTCTGAAATTAGGAGAATACTCGGGGTTCCTAGCGACAAAACAGTCTCAAATTGCAGCAAGTTTATTCCTACAGTGGCCGATTTTGCTGTCCATTTCCGCCTATTTATGTTTAGAATTTGGGACTCATTTCTGAAGAAAAATTGTAGGTCATTCTTTCAGCTTTGTAATGATATAAGGAACTTCCAAATCCGAGATGCGGACAGCAAGTTATGGCCTACGGAACAAAGCTTATTCTCTTAGATGAAATGTTTCTACACAGTTTTGATGAAAGAACTTCAACTACACTTTTGGCCCCTTTACCATCTGAATTTAGAGAAGTGTTGTAGTGTTGTTCACGACGGTCTTAGCTCTTAGTTAGGGCTTTGCAAGCGCATATTGTTCATTTTAAACGGAGACTCTAGCTATCAGTTACAGCTTTTTGACTTTTGCTCTATGCTCGGATCAAAGATGAAGTATATGGATTCATGAAAGTACTGTAGAGGTGTTTTATTCCTGATTTTCAAACTGGCCTAATGGTCGAATGCAATACGAAACATCTCAATTTATCTGGTTTTGATTCATGATTTTCTTTAAGGAAAAGAAACCAAATAAGCATACAAAATTCATCATTTTCTTCACAGGTTCCTCAAGAACCGCTTCTTTTTTTCATTTGGAAGAATCGGCCTATAGAAAGAAGATTCTTTTTTTATCCCCACCAAGTTAGTTCTTCACCACCATAATACCATTCGCAAAGCAATTAGTATCTGATTTTTTTGTTTTGCATCCTCAATGAGAAGTAAAACTACCTAAAGCTTCCATCTGCCATCAAAACAACTTTAGCACTGCTATTTTGTTACCTTCTGAACGAACAACAAGGTACAATTAGAGCCTGCAACATCATCTTTAGCTTGTTAAAACTAGATTAACATAATTACTTGAGCACACATACCCAAAATCCAAATGAAGCCATTCACTTTAGCACTCGAGTAAAATACTCCAATACAAGAGCCAACATTATAATTTTTCACAACCAAAATGATATTACATCCGGCATAACATCAAATTACTAAGCTAAAATGGCATCAGACCAAATGTCTAAGCTAAATGATAAAGGAAACCAAAAAGCATAATAGCAAAGTACTACTTCTCGGCATAAAAAAAATAAAACTTGTCTAAGTGTTTTGACTTAAAAAGTTGACGACATCTTGAACCAATCCAGGGCTGCACTTTAATGAAACCGGAAGATTGCCTTGAGCTTCTAATTTGGCTTTGTTAATATGTTTGATGTCTTTGCTATGGGCACCTTGGGCATTCATAATATCAATCATGGCTAGCTGCAATGACAAAAATATACGGTTAGATTTAATCAAACAAAAGCTCTCATATGATTTTGCCACGGCTAGCACAAGTTGTTTCACAGTTTTGGGAGACACCTTATTTTTCAATGCTTGAATTGCATTGAAATAGCCAAGGTCCAGAATATTCAAATCCGGTGAGTTTGGAGGTTGGAAGATTAAACGAATATCAAATCCACCTTCGACAGCTGCTGCTAGGAACTGAGGATCATCAGGACTAATGTGTGTTCTCGCATTGTCTTGTTGAATGTATATTGGCTTCATCCTATTTTCTCTTGGCCACTTTTCTTTGATAGCCGGTAACACATATTCAATCAAAACTTCCTATTGATGTCTTTTCCAATCGAAGTTATCGATTTCATCACCATTATTCCTGCGGGTCTATTAAGACTGCTCCTCTAGGCTGGTTCTTCATAGACAAAAGGCCAAATACCAATTTTTCCATCAAATATGCAATTTCCATGTGTATCATATCTTGGACGGGCAATAGCAGCCAAAAACATCACCTTATCAATAAAATTTTTGTTCCTAACGAAGCGTACCGGATCCACTTCATTAGGTAGCATGTAGAACCTCTTTGTTTTTTCCGACATGTAGAACCACTTCTCGTCAAGATGGACAACATTATACATATCCTTGAACGTTGGATCATCCGGCAAGCTACTCTCTTCAATCATTGACAAGCAAAATTGTAAGCAAGCTCTCTTATTTTTCTCTTTCAAATAAGGCTTGAGAGTACTACTGTGTCGTCGTATTTGCTTGGACTTCAACAGCCTGAATGCTGTAGTCTTGCTAGACCCATCTTTTTAGCTACAGACTCAAGACATGTACGGTCCGCCAAAGGGATATCACGGAGACGCTCTATATCAACTTGGATTCTTTTGCGACCGCAATTAGATGTTTTCTGGCTTGATACATCACCTGTTGGGGAATTTTTGGATTGCTTCCAAATCCGTTGAATGGTGCGGATGTGAACTCCAAATTCTGACGACACCTCTTTTGTAGCCCATTTCCCCAATATTCCATTAACACTTTTTCTAAGAAGTCTCTTGTATATGGCTGCCCGTAGATCATTACTCAGATTTTTTTTTCTGCATGTTGACATGTTCTCCGCCAAAAACAAAGAAGGAAGAATATGCAAATAAATAAGAAACACCTTATTTGTCATCTACGATGGCCAAATTCATATATTGTGTTTAGTAAATTGATTGAGCGCGGCAACTAATAATCTGTTTACTCCAATCACTTATACATTAAACCAAAAACATGGCAACTAATTAGACCACTTCCTAAACGGCTAAACCATAATCTGTTTACTTAGCACATTAAACCAGAAAAACGAAATAAGATGCTTTTAAGTCTCATCAGTCTCATAAGCTAAAAAAGAAAAGAAAAAAATTACTCTAGAATATTAGTCCAATTTTAATGTAATATACCTGTGATTGTTTCGTTATATGCAAAGTCTTCAAAGTTGTTACCAGCATCATGATCACCATTTCCTCGTTGGAGTTCATCATCACCGTCTTCCTGTTGAAGAGGCTCCAAATTTAAATCGGGTATATGTGTATCATCTTCTTCCCAACATGGCTCCGAATTTAGGTCGATCATCAAGCTTCTCGTTGGAACTCTGGAGATTGGAACTCTGGAGATCATTGAAGAATTTGGACTAAAATTGAGATCAAAATCTAATTCTAAATCCATGACTCATCCTATTCCTTTCTTGCAATAATTTGGAGGTTTATATAAAAACCAAAGTTTTGGTTTGAACTTTGAATTCATGATTTGGCGCAAAAAAAAAAATTTGACAAATCCAATTGGCCTCCAAAATTAGTCCGCCAAAAATTTTTGCTTCCTAACTATACCTAATAATAGAGCCAGTGCGAATAAACCTGGAGAAACAGAGTAGGTTTTGCCTTTTTGGAATTGCAAAGTCAGTCGTGAGTAAACTGGAGAAGCAGATAGCCTTTTTGGGATTGTTGTGGACTTGTAGTACCTAAGAATTTTACTCCATGTAGAAGTCTGAGTAAATGTTCAAGATTAGGGATAATTTAGTAATTTTATTAACATAATTAAGTCTTCCTTAAACTTTGTGAAATTGGGAGAACGACACTTAAAATGGAACGGAGGGAGTATAGTTTTCATTCTAATCGATTTACACAGAATTCAATTTTCCCCCTTTTCTCAAAAACCCTAACTATGGCTTCCGCTCCATCTATGTTTACCATCTCTTAGACAGGTTGGTCTTCCGAGGTTGGATGGTTTCCAACCACAGAGATCATCTTTTTTTTTTTTTGTGATGAATTTATGATCCTCCATCTGACACAAAAACTCTGGGCTGTTTTTCTTTACAGGAAGATGCTATGTTTATGCCGGGCAACATATTTATCCACGATACGGATATGAAAGCTCCCCTTCAACCTCCTGTTAGGAAAACACTTGTAGTTTTTAGCAAAAAAAGAAACTCATCTTCATTCAATCTGGAATGTCAAAGAGAGTGAAAAAGTTCAAACTTGTTACAATTATAGATGCAGCTAACAAACAGTCGAACTTTATCATTTAAATAAATTCAAAGAAAGGGAGCTCAAAATTAAGCCTGTAGGAGGTCAATTCTGACCAGCCCAAAGGGAACTGAAGCCTGGGCTTTAGCAAGGGCCCAAGCGGCCCATCTTGTCACCTAAAAAGGTTAAGCCTCTTTAATATAAGGCTTTTTTGTTGTTAAATTATAGGTTTGTCCCCAGCTAAGAGGGACCCATAGGTACTGCCCCATTGGGTATAAATACCCATGATCATTTCTTACAAACCCAATTCCACACTCCATTTCTCTCTCTAACTATGTTAACTGGCTGCTTCTCTCTCTGGCACTAACTTAATCTTTGGATTGCTAATCCTTGTCTTGTAAGTCTGCGTCCGGGTTTGACTGTTGACTCCACACCTACGGGATTTACCCTCGACAAGTGGCGCCGACTGTGGAGACACTGTTCCTACTTGGCCAGGGGCAAGCCCAAGTGCTCTACAAAAGTTATGGTCTCTACTCGAACAAGGCCTGATGAGGGAACCAGTCACAGCTCAAGACTTAGGTCACAAGTGGTTGGAAGTGATTCCCGCACCTCCCCAAAACCACAGGAGGAATGGCAGGAGAATGAGGACGCAGGTGGGGCCTCTAAGACTAGCGACCGACAGAGCCGATTACTGGGGGATTTCTTAACATAAACTGATTCAATGAGATCATCATCGGAGCCAATTTCATCATCAATCTCTAGTATCGAAGATAGAATTGAGAATTGATTAGTCAGCGTAAACATTAGGCGCACTAGGGTTTGTCACACTCAGATCCATGGATTTGCGAGGAGTGTTTTGTTTTGCTGGGGGCTTCTTTGGATGAGTTAGCTGCTTCTGAGGCTTGAACATCAACCGGAATAGTCTCTTTCTCTTTAGCAGAAAGGCTGGATGACAAACCAACCTGAATTGAACGGTCTGCAGTAGCCGCTGAACTAGGGGCGGTCACATCCTGCGCGCTAGGGTTTGTTGCACCCTGCGCTCTAGGGTTTTTCACAGCCCGTTCCTGAGTTTTTTTATGGGGCTTAACACCATTAACATGCAAAGATCTCTTCTGATTCGCTCCATCAACAGACTTCAATGGAGCCTTCTTCTTCTTATCCAAGGGCTTCTGAAGGCCAACACGGCAATCCTCTTTTTTATGACCAATTTTATTGCATTTAGTGCAATAATCCGGAATATGTTCGTAAGTAAAAATCTGATCATGCTTCTTCCCTTTCTTGCCCACCTTTACAGATTTTGGAAACTCCTTGGTAAGGTCAACTTCCACACCAAAACGTGCAACTGAAGGCCTTGTCATATTGAGAGAAGGCGCATCCACCTTCAATGGCTTTCCAATTGCGGTTTCCATTGAAAAAATTACCTCCGTAATGAGGAACTCAATCAGAAGATCAAAGAGGGAGACCCAGATTGGCACAATGGGGGGATCTTCCTCAAACTTGAAGCCCGGCCTCCACTTCAAAATCCTCATGGAGAAACATGCGATATTCTAAAATATTTTTATCCAGCGTCTTTGATAATCTTCCTCCCTTTTAAAGCGAATGAGGACATGCCTAGGGTTCATTAGGCTGAGAGTATAGCCTCCATGGAACCCTAGCTTTTTGAACTCCGTATGGATCTCTTCCATCTTCGGCCTACCATATAAATATTACCCAATTAACTCAATTGGTGAGGAGCAACCAATTGATCATATTCATCGTCTTCATATTCCAAAATGGGGGCACCATTGACGAATCTTA
The DNA here is from genome assembly GCA_949775105.1 of Oldenlandia corymbosa var. corymbosa. Lineage (NCBI taxonomy): Eukaryota > Viridiplantae > Streptophyta > Magnoliopsida > Gentianales > Rubiaceae > Oldenlandia > Oldenlandia corymbosa. The sequence continues at coordinate 9,969,658 of OX459123.1, forward strand.
CTTCTTTGACTAGTGAACCTTTGGACAAAGGATTGTCCATTGGTTTCTGGAAGAAACCTGCAAATGTGTGAGAAGGTCCAGTGGGGACCTCCCCGGCTTGATCGCCGGTCATGAGATCCGTGAACAAGACTGAGATAGGAACTTCCGGCCTATGGTTTAGGGAGAGGCGAGAGAAAAAATTTAGAGAGTGAAAAAGACAAACCAGCCAAAACCTTTCAAGAAAAAATGAATTTTAGTTTGGCTCTCACTCAAAACCCCATTAGAGAAGAAGATCTCATTGTCCACATCATCACCCAATTAGGTGATGAGTTCAGTCCTATTGTTGCTGCAATCAAAGTTCGTGACTCGCCAATCACCTACTCTGAACTTTTTGATAAGTTGACTGATTTTGAGAGGATGTTGAAGGAGAAAGAGCAAGAATCTGCAACTATACTTGCTACTGCAAATGTCACTCAAAAGCAACATCCGAAGGCTAATCAATTTCACAAGTCATCTCCAGCAAACCAAAATCCAAGTCCCGGATATTTTTTCAATCATTGCAATGCTCCTGGTTCTTGGCAACCTCAAAATGGAAATCGCTCCTATTGAGCTGACTCTTTTTGTCGTTTTTGTGAAATTACAGGTCATGATACCCGTGATTGCAGGAAACTTGCAAGTTTCTCGAAGGAGAACAATATTAGCATTCATGCGTCTCAGCCATCACCAACATTTTCGAGCCCTGTGGCGAATGCCACCACCACTATCAGCTCATCGGCTCAGCAACTAAAATTTATCTCTATATTTTAGGGATAAGATCAATTAAATTTTATCACACTTGTGGAAAGATAAGATTTGGAATAATCCCTATCTTTTAGAGATAGGACTTAATTCTTATCATAATCATGGAAGGATAAGATTTGATGATTCTCTTTATCCGCTTTTGAGATTGTTCATAATAAGAAGTCTATTCCTTGGTGTCTACTCTCAACTGTTGGATGAACATTAGATCAAGATTGAATGGCTATGATTACTCTACAAAGAAAATATTGATAACGTTGACAACTCAGAAAGATTTTTTTCAAAATAAGGATAAGATTCTTTTGAGAGAATATCTCTTTGTATTTGGAGTTTTATTTTCATTAGACTAGTGTGTCTTAAGTCTATTAAGGTGTCTAGTTACATTGCCTTAATAGATAAGACACAAGTTGTCAAATTAGAATTTTATTTGATTTCTAGTTCTTTAAAGTAGGAATAGAGTTAGAGGTTGAACTCTTATCCTACTTCTTAGGAGGATTTTCGGCCCATCTACTATAAATAGGGGTGCTTGGCTAGCTATTGGAGATAGGCTTTTTGATGAATTTGTTCAATATGAATTTGGTGGAAGACTCCTTGTTTCTTTGACTGTGTGAGGTTATTTGGCTTTTTGCAAGATCTAGTATTTTGCATAAGGTAGCAAACGTGCATTCAAGGGTAGTGTCCTTATTTGTGGGGTTCTTTAGATATCATTGTAAGGAAGTACATCTATCTATCGTCGTCATAATATTTAGGCGGGGGTTGTTAGAGTCGGTACTCTTGTGGTAGCATCAACATCACTTTTCTTCTTTTCTATCTTTCCATCCCTTTTTGGTTGGAGTTATTGCAGCTCTACCTTCTTTATGTTTTTTGTGCATTTTGATATGGTTTGGGGCAAGAATCAAGTCCTTGGGCAAGCTTCCGCATATCTACAAGTAAGATCTATCTTGTCTCGGGCATTAGAATTTGTTTTGCTTATAGGTTTTATTGTTGGCTGAATAAATTCACATCAATTTGGTTATCAGAGCTTCGATTCTTGATATTTGCCAATTTTTGAAAGCTTTGATAATTATAATCGTCATATCTTCTGCCAAATTCACATCAATTTGGCCTCAGAGCTCTGGTTCTTGAGACTCGCCAATTTTTGAAAGCTTGAGAATTATAATTGTCATATATACTCTCAAAACTTTTGGTTCATTAGTTTCCTGCATGTTTAGATCTAATTAATCAAGGCTCATCTTTGGTTAATTATCTTTGTACTTGTTTGTGCCTTTTCTTTAGATTTAGCATATTCTACTTTCTTTTTCATCTTGACCGTGTGTTAATTTGTGTGAATCAAGTTTATTCAAATTTGTTTTGATTTTTGTTCGGCTACAGTAAAAAACAAAATCGTTCAAAAAAATTTACAAAGTTGTTGATTTGGAAATTACTTTCTAGATCTAAAGGCTAGGGTTTGAAAAAAGAAATTTATTATACCCTAGATCTATTATATGTTGGCCAAGTGCAAGGGTTTTAAAACATTAAACCCTAATTTGGAGTTTTGAAATATATTTGCTACCGATTTTCTATTAGTTGTGAGATATCTTTCATGTTTGTGACATTCAATCTAAATTCGTATTCTTCTTAGATTTGTTACAAATACTTAGGCTTGTCATATCGTATAATTCTTGTATGTTCGTTGCTTTGTGTGAAATTCTATTTGCTTAATAATCTCATTGCACATAGGTCAAAGTTACAAGGACAGTGGTAAAACAAGAGTGAACCTTTCCCCTTACTATATTATAACCTTTTTGGAGAGTTATTGGGTTGCGTATAGAATAGTTGGGAGGGGTACAAGGGTTGTGAGTTCTTTGAAAATTTTCTTTTTTCTTGTGGTGTTATGTATCTTTGAAGGTACAATGGTACATTTTACACTTGAAGATTTGTTGGCAAATCAAAGGTTTTGTGCTCGAGAAAACCCAAGTTCAATTTTGTCTTTTGACCAAGCAATTGAGAAGGGTTATACTAACTTCTCATGGGAATATCTAGCAAGGTACAGAAAATTGAAAGAGAAAACTCAACATCGTGCAGCAGAACAACAAAGAATCAAAGAAGAAAAAGCTAAGGAAGTTCAACGACAGTTGAATGCAAGTCTTGAGTATATGAAATTATTGGTGCTTGAAGAGCAAAAACAAGCTTGAGCTAGAGCTATTCAATTGCAAAGGCTTGAAGAGTTGCAACGTGCAAAAGAAAAAGAACTGGAATTAAAAAGGCTTGAGGAGTTGCAACGAGTAAAAGAGCAAGAGCTTTAGTTACAAAGACTTGAAGTTGAAAAAGAGATGCAAGAATGTGAAGAGTGGAAACATGAGTTTGAGAAAGAGATACGAGATTTGGTGATAGAAGAAAATTTTTCTAAAAATCTATTCTTTCATTGTTTCTATTTCTTGTTCACAGCCTAAAGATATAGAAGAGCCTAAGTTTATTCCTCAAGAATATGAAGTTCCACCATTTGAAGATGCTCAACAAGTAGACAAAATTGACTTCGTGCTTGGTGATATGTTTTCTCAGACATAACTGGTTATCAATCCATTCAACATATCTGAAGTGTTTCTTGACCATTGTTCATATGAAAAGAAGCAAAGGGAGTTTATGAAGATATTGTACCACCGAAATTGCATCCAACAAGATTCGAGGATGAATCTTTTCGAAGAAAGGGGGAGTGACGTGAAACTGGATAGGCCATTAGGGATCATTCCATGTCATAATCATCACCACATTATTATGTATTCATATGACTTGAACATCTCAAAAGTGGTTTATTTGGCAAGTGTTGATGATGTGATCTTGGATATGCCACTAAAGGTTATTCATAACTTTGATGATCATTACATTGATTTCGATCATGTAGAGGTGGAATGGAATCATATTGGAGTTACTATCAAAGATGATGGAAGATTGAAGCCAAATAATGGTTCACGTCGACCAAAAATAAAGTCGACAATGAAGCTGACAGTAGACCGTCGATTGAATGGTCGAGAAGAAGAAGCCAACGAGAAAGCCGACGAAAGACGTGCAGAAATTCCGAATTCACCTAATTTGGAATTTGTGAGTTTTTCTTTTACTACATGTTCAAGTCGGTTTTACAAGACTCATCTCCTAATTTTTAGAAGTTTTATCTCTATATTTTAGGGATAAGATTAATTAAATCTTATCACACGTGTGGAAAGATAAGATTTGGAATAGTTTCTATTTTTTAGAGATAAGACTTACATCTTATCATGATCTTTTTTTTTTTCTCTCAATCAAAAGGTAAGGATGACATTCAGGTTCTAACTAGCTCAAAAAAACTCAAGGGGTGTACCCAGGAGGTAAATTTTTGAGCTAGCCAGTGCTATATAGTATAATGCACCCAAGGGGTCTACCCAAGGGATGGACATATATACTATATAGTTCCCTAGTTTCCCTCCTCCCTTCCATATTTTATTAATTACCAATCTGAAAACTTGGTAGTGCATAAGACTCACCAGCATACAACAATAGCTATTTAAATCTTGTACGTACATAGGGAAAGGAAACCTGATCTAAAAGATCAAGCCCCTTTATATGTCTAGGCAAGCTTCGCATACTACTATGCCTAATTGAAATACCAAGCGATGATTCCCCTGCTAAAGCATCTGCCAAGCATTAGCCTCTCGGCATACATGAGCCACAGTATACTGGTTCCTTGCAAGAATGTGATGAATTTTTAAAATCTACCAATGATACTTCCAAGGAATAACCTGCATGTCAACTAGAATATCCACTAGAATTTTATTGTCAGTTTGCACCGCCACCTTCATCAATATGAGCTGATCACACTTTGTCACACCAAAAAGCATTCCATACACCTCCGCTCCAAAACTATCTCCCCCGCCTAAATAGCCACTTTCCCCATATTGAAAAATAACATCTCGTTGCCTTATAGAAAAGCCATAACCAGAACTTGAACTAACAAGTGAGCCATCCGTATTCAACACATATAGACAATGATCCGGGACCTCCCAATGTACCGCAATGCTACTTCTCTTTTTCATCTTTTGCAAACGCACCCCAAACCTATTTACAAGAAGAGTACGTTCTATTTCATTAGCTGCCTTAATCTCCTGGGAAATCAGAGTATTTTGAAGATCCTTCATGGACGGAGCTAGTTTAATTAACACTTGTTCCTCAACTTCCAAATCTCCCAAAGGAGAAAGGACGGAGCTAGTTTAATTAATGAGTTCAGTGCTGCACAAAAACTACCTTTGCACCACCAACCTTGCAAAATTGCCAACAAAGTCAAATTTTCATTCCAATTTACGGAAAGGAAACAATGCGCAATTGAGTCCTCATGCGATCTACAAAATAAGCAAATGGACGGCCGCACCTGCAATCCAAACTTACTCAAAGTTTCAGGAAAAGGAACAAGTAAGTTGCGGAGTTTCCACATGAAGAAAGAAATCCGCAAAGGAACCAACTTGTGCCAATAATTTTTGGATAAATCATCCTCCAAACCCCTCCGCCTCAACTGATTAAAAGCTGATTTGATAGTGAACTGGCCGGATGAAGAACCTTTCCACACTAGAACGTCGCGGTGGCACGTAAGGGTTTCATCAAAAAACAGCAATGCCCGCGACACTTCCGACTTTAGAAATCCTTGCAAATCAACCAAAAAAACAAGTTTTATTATTCAATAATTCCTTTATATTCAACTCAGCATAAGGTGGCTTCTCATTCAGGTTATCCCAAATGACACCTTCCTCCATCCAATTATCGAACCACAAAGAGCGGTCACCTCCGCACACCAATACCTTCGATGCCCTAGAAGCTTCTTCATCAAAACTCATTACTCGACTCTAAGAGGTCTTATTCTTTGTTGTATCAGACAGAGAAGCTAAGAACTTACTCCACAAGCCAATTTGCTGCTTACATTTCCACCAAAGTTTACAAGAGAATGCCTTGATTACATCCTGAAAACGCCGCAACCCTAACCCATTCTCAGAAACCGGAGAGGCTAAACGATCCCAAAAGTGCCAATGCCTTCTTCTCTCCTCACTAATTCCTTGCCATAAGAACCATTGACACTTCCTTTCCATTTCCTTTAACACTGACATAGGGGGTGAAATAGCAGCAAGCACATGAAGAGGCATAGCCGATAAAACATGCCTCAAAAGTATTAGCCGTCCACTTGGACTTAACAATTTATTCTGCCAGCCAACAATTTTAGAGTCCAAAGAATCCAATGAAAATTGAAATGAAGAAGCCTTACTGTGTCCATGATAAAGATTGCAACCCAAATACATAAACGGAAAAGATCCCTTTGGCATCTCCAAAGTCCGTTTAATCAACTCAACCCGCGAGGCACGACAAGATTCATCAACCAAGAAAAAACTCTTACTACGATTCATTTTTTGACGGAAGCAATTTCATAATCCTCAAAAGATCTATTAAGCCACTTCAATGATCGTGTCTCACCCCTTGTAAAAATTATCAAATCATCAGCAAAGCTTAAATGAGAGACCCTCAAGGAACCCGCAGGCGTGCCATAGCCCACTGTCTTCCCTTTAAAAACAAGTTCCTTGAGCCTTCTAGACATTGCCTCCGCAATCAAGATAAACAAATATGGCGAGAGGGGATCACCTTGTTTAGTTCCCCTAGTTGGCTGAAAGAAACCCGTTGGAGAACCATTGACCAACACCGAAAACCAACTACACCAGAGATTATTCATTATCAAAAGTATAAAATGTAGAGGGACTCCAAGCTCTTGAAGAACCTACTCCAGGAAATTCCAAGAAACTCTATCAAAGGCCTTCATCATATCTATCTTGATCACCACATTATTCCTCACCGCTTTAAGATTTATAAATTAACAAAGGTCCTAAGCCAAGACCACATTATCAACAAATGTCTCTACCCGGCAAGAAAGCAGATTGCTCCTCAGAAATCATTTTTGGCAGCACCATTTACAACCTTTCCGTTAAAATTTTTGTAAAAACCTTATTCAGGAAATTACATAAACTAATAGGCCGAAAATCCGAAAATGTAGTAACCGCAGCTTTCTTAGGTATTGGAGTAATCACTGTACTAGCAACCGCTCTAGGAATTGGCACTCCTGCATAAACTCATGACAAGTAGCTAGCAAATCCAAGGAAATAATCTCCAACAACTTCTATAAAAGTAGCCCCCAAAGCCATCCATACCAGCATCACTATCCTCACCCAGATTGAAAAAGTTGCAGCCCTTACTTCATCCAAAGTAACCGGACTAAGTAGCATTCCCTTTTCAGCAAAGCTCAACTCATCTTTCAATCCATTCAAAAAAAATTTGCTGCTTCTCTTGTAGTTGAATAATAGGCACCTCCCCTGTTAAGAGATTCTGAAAGAAATCAACCGCTTCCCTTTCAATTTCATCAAGATCCATCAAGACCCTTCCATCTTCTGTTTGAATCTTTTGAATCCCTAAATTCAAACACCTTCCAGCTAATGTGGCATGGAAAAAGGCTGTGTTGCAATCACCCTCCTTCAGCCATTTTAATTTCAGTTTTTGGGACCAAAAGTCTTCTTGCTCCTTCAATTTTTGTAGGAGTTTGGCATTGGCCGCATTAAGGTTTTGCCTATCATGAGGAAGCCCAGAATGATCATAGACAATTTCAAGCTCCCTCAGCTTGTCTTCAGCATGCTGCATGTTCTAGAACACATCCCCAAAATGACCTTATTCCATTGCTTAAGCATACCCTTTAACCGATGAAGCTTCATAGAGAAGGCCAACATTCCATAGCTTCCAATCGGCTGAGACCAACTTGCTTGCACCACCTCTTTAAAGTCTTTTCTTCAAAGCCACGTGTTCCTTCAAAGAGGTGGTGCAAGCTCCATCCACTTCGGAGAAAAAAGGATGCGGTCCAACTTTTTGCTTACCCACCCTGTGTTCCTTGTTCCTCCCCACGTGAAGTCATCACCTATTGGAGATATTTCCATTAGTTCATTGACCTCAATACACTGATTAAACTCCTCCATGGCAGCAAAGTCTTGAACCAAATTTTCAGAATATTCATCCAATGATCTGATGACAATAAAATCACCCCCAACTATCCAAGGTTGAGCCGGATACAACAACCCGAAATTTTCCAGATTCCCATAAGGGTCGTCTTTCCAGTTTGTCGGACTTAGCATACACCGCAGTCATCGCAAACATCAAAATGCACCATTTGCTCACCAAGCTCAAGTAAATTTATTGTATAAAGACTATTATAGAATACCCAAACTTTACTTGATGAGAATCATGTAGCCTTCCATGGAGGTTCTCCTAGTGAGGGGAATGAGCTAGTCCTTCATTCTAGTTTTGGAATGTCAAGTTTACTTTGCAGGTCAATCAAGGAAGAAAGGATGGATCTTGACTACCTATGTGATAGGGAGTTGGTTCAAGAGAGCTATGATCAAGGTGATGAGAATGTCATTAACTTTGGGGTTCAAACCAAAGGAGATGAAGACCTCATGGAAATAAGTGCTGAAGAGTATCAAGAGAGTTTGACTCTGTGTGCTCCATGAATATCATTGATCAAGCTAGTGAGAAGAGTCATTTAGGTTCTTGAATGGACGGCCTATTTGATCAAAGTGTTCAAGATTGAGTCCATTGCTACACAATTGGATAGGTTGCAAACTATCTTAATTGTTTCAAGTGTTTTTCTAATCTTTTAGAGTCAATAAAGAGAATTCTACAAGTTTTGGAGTAAATTGGAGTTTTCTACAACTTAAGGGGCGCAAGACCAATATTTCACTTTTGGAAGGGCGTTCAAGACATTTTACTTCAACAATTTGGAGCTGAATTTCGAGATTAGAGTTAGTCTAAATCTAGGAGTCAATTTTTGAATTTTTATCGAGTTAAATAAGTCATGTGGACTGAATTAAACTAGAGTGTTTTGATTAGGAGTCTTAGATTCCTTCTAGATATTATCCTACTTGAGGATAAGTCATTTAGATAAGGTTTCCTAGATTTTAGATAGAGTCAAAGAGATCAAGTACTCTTCTACTTTTACTCCTTGGGAGATAAGATTAGAGAGTCCTAATTGGTCTTCTTTTTAGTGGTGCTGGCCGAAAATTCTAAGCCTATAAATAGGAGGCTTGGCCGAATTTCTTAAGCACCCTTGAGTGGTCATTTTTGTTGTCTCTTTTGAGAGTTTTTCCTGTGAAGAATTTTTGTTAAATGGAGTGTCCATTTTTCGTGTCAAGTATGATTAAACCAAGAGGGTTTTCATCTTGTCTTGGATCTTTTTGATCTTGCAGAAACCGTTCTTTTTCAATTATGCTTCTTGATAGAATTGTTTTAAAACTAAACTTCTTATTTTCATACTACTTCTAATAGTTCGATTGATGAGCCTTTCCTTTGGCTTGGTGTTCGAATTTCATGATGAGTGTGTTCATGAGATCCATTGTGGGGTTTGTCCTACTTTTGTTGGATGAGTTGTGCTTTGGCATAAGCATTTTGAGATAGTGTATGTGTTGCATATCTTTGGTTGGTTATGAAGATTACCAATCAATAGTATTCCTTCATGATTGGGCATTGTTTGCTCCTGCCTTTCTTGAGTCTCTTGATAGATGACTGATCAAGTATATTGAATGGTGTCCTTGCTATTCTTAGCGTGGGTTGTTGTTTAATTCGAATCTTTCATGGATAATGTGTTCTTTGCTTGGTTTGAGTTAAGAGATAGAATCACTTAGTTAAACGATCGTCTTACTGTGAATTTTCCGCACTCTTTTGAGTTTCACGGGATAGACAAAATTATCTTCGTACCTTCTTGTTGATGGTTGCATTAACGAAATTTGCTTCGTCTACGAGATTACTATCAGTTTCTTGGTATCAGAGCTTGGATTATCTTAGTGATGGTATTAATTGATATTATCATATCAGTTCCTATTATCAGTTTGATTTTCGAGAGATTTCTTCTTAGTTGAGGACTTCATAGTTCTTGGTTTTGAGAATATCTTGAATTACCACGGAATCCGTTACTTGGTGTGGTAATCGAGCTTTGTGCTACTTAACGAGTAGTACTATCTTTATTTGTTTCAAGGTTCCTTCTTGTTTTGGAATGGGGTGTTGAAAAAATAAATCAAATTCTTGTGAATACTACGTTTTCAAAATTGATCTTGTCTTTTGTGTGGTTGTGCGTAACTTCTTACACATTTGTTTGATCTTGTGGTGTTATTTTGAGGTCTATGCGAGAACTTGATGATGGTACGTTGGTATCTAATCAAAGTGGGCGCTACATCTTGAAATTTATCCTTGATTTGCAGTAGAGAATTGTTTCTCCTATGAGCAAGTTGGTGGATCTTATGTGTTGGATCTTTAAGGAGAGAATTGATGCCAAAGAAGAGCTTCTTGCTCGAGATAGCCTTTTCTTTTTAAAGAGATGTCTTTACATAAGGAGGATTTGAGAGTTTTTTTTTTGGTAAATATCTTGGATCTATTCTTTGAAAGGTGAAGCTTAGTGATTTTGTACTTTCTACATAAAGTATAGATGAAAAAGCCTTCCTTCTTGTTGGTTTCATTTGAATCTAATGAGTAAAATGGAATTTATGGATTTTCAATTCATGAAAATTTCATAGAGACCGAATTTTGTTGATTATCTTTTTTAATCTTAGTGTCAAAAGATTTTTCGAAAGTAACAAATGTTGGTTTTCTTGTTTTCTCGAGTTTTACAATTTGAGATTGAGTCGAATTAGTGGATCTTCCTATCATTGGATTTTTTTCATGATTCTTAACTGAGTCAAAACCTTCTTTGTCATGTGATGAGGAATGAATTTTTAGTGATATCAGTTTTGGAATCAAAGTGTTTTAAGGTCTTTGAAGTTGAATTGTGCCAACTTTAAGGATTGAAGTCTTTGACTTGTGTTTTAAAACCTTGATTTTCGAGAGTAGGATCGAAAATTGAGTGAAGTTTTACTAAAAAGATTTTCTTAATTTATGACAAGAAATCTTATAGGCTTTGAGATATATTCTTAAAGTTTACATATTTGGTTGTTGGAACAGTTGATTTTCAATGGTCACTTATGAAGATGGCATTGTTAAGTCATTGAGTTTTCAGAATGATTTGTGTTAAATTTAGTATTATGAAGCAAATGTCATAATTGAACAAGGAACTTTAGTTTCCTACTTCATTATAATTATGGTGTTCTTGTTACTTTATTTGCCATGGATTGTTTTGGTAAAAAGTGATTTTTGTTAATTCCAAGTACAATTTGGAAAAGGGTTTTTAGAAAGATTCTAAAAGTTTTTGTCCATTTTTGGAAAGTGGTAATTTTCAAGTTTCCTTTTTAAGTGAGTCAAAAGTAATTTTTCAAATTTTAACTATATGGTAAAAGGTTAATAGCCGAAATTTTGCTGACTTTTTGCATGTGTGTGCGTGTGATTTATGTGGTATTCTAAGCCTAGTTGGTTTTGAATTTTAGAGTCATAGTATGGCCGAAATTGTGAAGCTAAAAATTAGGGTTTCCTAGTCCTAGTTGAACTTGAATTTTGGTTGTCTATTTGTGTTACACTTGGAGACCTATTTGGTCTTGTATTTGTGTGTTCACATGGCCGAAAATTTTAGCCCTAAAATTAAGGTCATTGAGTCCAAATTGTGTTATGATTTGAGTCCTATTCGATTTTGGATTTTTGTGTTCACATTGGCCGAAAATTTACGGCCATTGTTTCCTAATTGTAATACAATTTTATTGTGTGTTTTATTTAAGTCCTACTTGGATTTAAATACTAATTTTTGCATGTGTTAAATTATAATTTCAGTGAGATTATAATTAGAGTTTTAAAGTGAATCTATTTTCGAAAACTATTAAGATAAGGAAGTCTTATCCTAATCTGAAAATTTTTTAGTCTTCTAATACAATTGTGCATGTGTGTGGCCGTGTATTTGAGTCCTTTAGTAGTAGGGGGGTCGAAAATTTTATCTCTAATAAGTAGGGATGAGTTTTCCTAATTTGTGTCCAAAAAGGATTATGTTTACCTAAATTTTAGGACTCTATCCTTGTCTATATATATGAGGTCGGTTTTTCTTCTTCTTTATTCCACATTGTCGAGCAGCCTTCATCATTAAAAAGGGGGGAATATTTTTGAGAAAATTTAGGTCCTATCTTGTAGGAGTTTTCTTCCACAAAAAGACTTGCATTGCCTATAACTAGGGGTGCTGTTTTTTGAAAATTCTCACATCACTCTACTCTAATCTTCTTCTTCTTTCTTGCTGCCGAGATCAAAAGAGAAAAGAACAAGAGAAGCACTCTTCTCTTTAATTCTGAAATTTTGAGAGTTGTGTTCTTAAAAGCACAAGAGAGTTTTTGTTTTTGGGGAGAGCTTTATTCGAACCTTCATTTGGTTCTTGGGGGGGTTTTGGCCGAACCAAACTTTGGTTCTAGGGTTCAAGGAGTTTTTGTGTAGTAAACAAGGCACATTACTTCTTTTGTTGGTGGTTTCTCAGAGTTGTTGAGCAAAGATGTCATCTGGAGTTGCTGGTTGTAGTCAAATTGCTTCAAAGAGTGTAGAGAGGGTTGCATGGAGGCTCAAGTACAGCTCATGAAGAGTCAAATTGACTTCTTACATGATGCTTTGGCCGAGGTTAAGGAGGCAAACCGAGACTTGTCTCAATTGCTTTCAAATCGGCAAGATAAAGCTATGGTAAGTTTTGAGAAAATTGCTGAAAATTTAAGAGTCTTATGTGATCGTATTGAAGTTAAACAAGTACCCTCGCATGCTGGAATGTTGCAAGTGTCATTGCCTTTGTTTTATGGTTGTCATAGAGAATATGATACTTGGGAAAAGAGCATAGAGAATTTGTTTGTGTTGCTTAACATAGAGAAAGAGAGTGAGAAAATAGCCTTAGCTATAGGTTGTTTTCGTTCTAATGCTTTGAATTGGTGGAAGCTAGTTTCAAATATCTATTTGCATTATTGGTATCGTAATTTGGATGAGTGGCATGATTTGAGAAGTGCTTTGCGAGAAAGATATGCTGGTACTAACACCTTTGATGAAGCAAAAGTGAAGTTGCTCAATTGTAAGCAGAATGGTAGATCCATTCAATCTTACTTCCAGGAATTAGAAGGGTTGTTTCTGAGTTCAGAAGTGGATGAGAACGACTACATGTGGATAGACCGTTTCCACTATGGCTTGGACAAGTGGTTCAAACAACACCCAAAGAGAAGGAGACAATCAAGGCTCTATGAGGCATACTATGCTGCCTTAGAAGTGGAAAGAGAGCATGATACTTCTTGTGGTTGGAATGGTCCATTTGAGGATCAGGGATTGGTGTTTGGCGCTGAAGATGGAGATCAACGGACTTGTATCTTCCGTACTAAGTGTTCGGTTGGGTGGTCCAATGAAGTTGATTTGGTAATCGACGGTGGGTCGAGTACTGATTGTGTAAGTGAGGAATTTTGCATAGCAAACGGAATTAAGATGGATCCGCATACTAGACCATACAAGCTTCAATGGTTGAGTGAAGAGATGGTTGTGGATTTTACTAAAAAGGCCATGGTACCTTTTCAAATTGGTGAATATAGGGATGAAATTTACTTTGATGTAATTCCTATGTCTCTTTATGATATTTTGCTAGGTAGGCCTTGGCAGTCAGATGTAGATGCTGTGCACCATTGCTCGAAGAATATCTTTGTCTTTACTAAAGAGGACAGAAAATACATTCTTAAGCCTTTGGCTTATGAAGAATTTGAATCTGTGCGAGAGAAAAGACGTAAGATAACCTATACACAAGGGAGAGAAAAAGTCGAGAGAGTGACGCAAGAAAGTAAAAAGGGTCACGATGAGGTAAGACTTGAGGCGAGAGAAAACCATGAAAATAGCGTGGAAACAGAAAAAAATGCATGCAATGAGAGAAAATCAGAGTGTGGTGAGGGTGAGGATTTTACTAACCCTTATATCTCGTTTGTTCCTTGTGCAGGTATAGAGGTTGATGATTCGAGGACGAATCCACTTAAAGAAGGAGGGGATGATGAGAATCATGTAGCCTTCCGTGGAGGTTCTCCTAGTGAGGGGAATGAGCTAGTCCCTCATTCTAGTATTGGAATGCCTAGTTTACTTTGCAGGCCAATTAAGGAAGAAAGGATGGATCTTGACTACCTATGTGATAGGGAGTTGGTTCAAAAGAGCTATGATCAAGGTGATGAGAATGTCATTAACTTTGGGGTTCAAACCAAACCTCATGGAAATAAGTGCTGAAGAGTATCAAGAGAGTTTGACTCTGTGTGCTCCATGAAGATCATTGATCAAGCTAGTGAGAAGAGTCATTTAGGTTCTTGAGTGGACGGCCTATTTGATCAAAGTGTTCAAGATTGAGTCCATTGCTACACAATTGGATAGGTTGCAAACTATCTTAATTGTTTCAAGAGTTTTTCCAATCTTTTGGAGTCAATAAAGAGAATTCTACAAGTTTTGGAGTAAATTGGAGTTTTCTACAACTTAAGGGGCGCAAGACCAATATTCCACTTTTGGAAGGGCGTTCAAGACATTTTACTTCAACAATTTGGAGCTGAATTTCAAGATTAGAGTTAGGCTAAGTCTAGGAGTCAATTTTCGAATTTTTATCTAGTTAAATAAGTCATGTGGACTGAATTAAACTAGAGTGTTTTGATTAGGAGTCTTAGATTCCTTCTAGATATTATCCTACTTGAGGATAAGTCATTTAGATAAGGTTTCCTAGATTTTAGATAGAGTCAAAGAGATCAAGTACTCTTCTACTTTTACTCCTTGGGAGATAAGATTAGAGAGTCCTAATTGGTCTTCTTTTTAGTGGTGCTGGCCGAAAATTCTAAGCCTATAAATAGGAGGCTTGGCCGAATTTCTTAAGGACCCTTGAGTGGTCATTGTTGTTGTCTCTTTTGAGAGTTTTTCCGGTGAGGAATTTTTATTAAATGGAGTGTCCATTTTTCGTGTCAAGTATGATTAAACCGAGAGGGTTTTCATCTTGTCTTGGATCTTTTTGATCTTGCAGAAACCGTTCTTTTTCAAGTATGCTTCTTGATAGAATTGTTTTAAAACTAAACTTCTTATTTTCATACTACTTCTAGTAGTTCGATTGATGAGCCTTTCCTTTGGCTTGGTGTTCGAATTTCATGATGAGTGTGTTCATGAGATCCATTGTGGGGTTTGTCCTACTTTTGTTGGATGAGTTGTGCTTTGGCATAAGCATTTTGAGATAGTGTATGTGTTGCATATCTTTGGTTGGTTATGAAGATTACTAATCAATAGTATTCCTTCATAGTTAGGCATTGTTTGCTCCTGCCTTTCTTGAGTCTCTTGATAGATGACTGATCGAGTATATTGAATGGTGTCTTTGCTATTCTTAGCGTGGGTTGTTGTTTAATTCGAATCTTTCATAGATAATGTGTTCTTTGCTTGGTTTGAGTTAAGAGATAGAATCGCTTAGATAAACGATCGTCTTACTGTGAATTTTTCGCACTCTTTTGAGTTTCACGGGATAGACAAAATTATCTTCGTACTTTCTTGTTGATGGTTGCATTGACGAAATTTGATTCGTCTACGAGATTGCTATCATAAAGCACCCATGTGTGGTCATTTTGAGTCATCTCTATTGAGAGTTTTTCCTGTGAGGAATTTTTGTTAAATAGTGTGTCCATTTTTCGTGTCAAGTATGATGTAACCAAGAGGGGTTTCTTCTTGTCTTGGATCTTTTGATCTTGCAGAAACCGTTCTTTTTCAAGTATGCTTCATGATAGAATTGTTTTAAAACTAAACTTCTTATTTTCATACTACTTCTAGTAGTTCGATTGATGAGCCTTTCCTTTGTCTTGGTGTCCGAATTTCATGATGAGTATGTTCATGAGATCCATTGTGGGGTTTGTCCTACTTTTGTTGGATGAGTTGTGTTTTGGCATAAGCATTTTGAGATAGTGTTTATGTTGCAAATCTTTGTTGGTTATGGAGATTACTAACCAATAGTATTCCTTCATAGTTGAGCATTGTTTGCTCCTACCTTTCTTGAGTCTTTTGAATGATGACTGATCGAGTATATTGAATCGTGTCGGTACTATTCTTAGTGTGGGTTGTTGTTTAATTCGAATCTTTCATAGATAATGTGTTCCTTGCTTGGTTTGAGTTAAGAGATAGAAATTCTTAGATAAACGATCTTCTCACTATGAATTTTCCGCACTCTTTTGAGTTTCACGGGATAGAGAAATTATCTTCGTACTTTCTTGTTTGATGGTTGCATTAACGAAATTTGCTTTATCTATGAGGTTGCTATCAGCTATTATACAGGTTAATTGTTGTCCATCGAGGTTTCAAACTATTTTTGGTTAAGGATTCCATGCAATCACATAAATTTCCACTACTGAGGGAGGGATGTAATTTTGTTGGTGATATTCAACAGAATTGGTGGTTGATGGAGGATCGATGCCAGCTTGTTTGATAACCACATTAAACTCGTAAATTGAGGGAGGTATGTTACAACGTAAATATATCCTTATCAATTTCGTCAGCATAAATGTACAACATGTTTCTTGTCGATGGGTTTGGAAATATTTTGCATGTTGTAAAGCAATGGAGACCTTGAATCGGTTATGTTAACGATGGAGAAAATGTGCAAGACAAGCTAGATTAGTGTGCCTATTGGGAATCGGGTTAAGTTGGAAAGCTAAGAATCTGTGAGTCAATACGTACTGGAAAAAAATGTTTTGGTGTGTAATTTTTGTAGGTGAATGGTTAATCGGGGTTGCTGGCAAAGATTATTGTTAATTCATGAGGACTGGTCCTGACTTGGTGCATGGGAAAAGAGCTACACAAAGCCAAATTATACCTAGCAATCAGAAAGAATAGTGGGTAGATTCTTTTTGTAGTTTATTGAGTTTGGGAGGCTGGGAATTGAAATCAAGTCCAAAATTTATATTCATGTTGGTGGCAAAGATTTTTGTTAATTCATGGGGACTAGACATGACTTGGTGCATCGGAAAAGAGCTAAACAAAGCCAAATTGTAACCTAGCAATCACAAAGAGTAACATGTAGTTTCTTTTTGTGGTTTATTGAGTTTGAGAGGCTGGGAATTGAAATCAAGTCCAAAATTTATATTCATGTGGGAAAATAACCAAGTCCAAAAATTGTTGGATTGGAAATGAGTGCTTATAGCTAGGTATTGGTCTAACTTGATACGTGAATCCTTTGTTAGTCTTGGATGAGTAAAATCTCAAAGGATCGGGACTTCGGTCCAAGTTTCATGTTTGGGTGCTAAGTTTTCAATATGTTCCACCGGATTGTTTAATTTAGCATGTGTGGCCTGGTGGGTTTTGCTGCATAAACTCACGCCATTAGCCTTTAAATTCAATAATGAGGAAGTTAGGGTCTAACAGTTACCAAATGAAGATGGAAAATAGAGAATAAAGGTGATGAAGTTGCCAAGGCCAATAGAATCTAGATAGTGACTATCTTGGCTATTGGTAAACAACTATCGTAATAGTCATATCCTTCAACTTGGTCGTATCCTTTTGCCACCAAACGTGCCTTAAACCTTTCAATAGATCCATTTGCATTATGCTTGACTTTAAACACCCACTTGCACCCTATTGCTTTCTTTTCCAGGAGTAAATTAGTAAGTGCCCAAGTGCAATTAGATTCTAGGGCATCCAACTCCTTCTGAATTGCTTGAACCCATTCTAGATGAACTCAAACGTGCTGATATGACTGTAGTTCTTTAACAGGAGCAATATTGGTCATGAAAGATAATTGGGAAGCAAAAAAGCAAGGGAGCTGTAAAATAAGGAAAAGTTTCTAGAGTATAAACAAAAGAGTTGGCAACTACATTAAGACAAGATCTACTGCTAAATGTGCTTTGTTTAAGTCAAAATCCTTTAACCAAGCAGGCAATTTTGTAGGTCTTGTGCTTCTCCTAATCAATGGCTGAATTTGAAAATGAAGAATCCGTATGAGTTGATGCGGAAGGTGATGATACAGATGACTGATCAAGAGAAGAGACAAAAGAATTTGGAGTAACAGTAACTTCAGAATTGCTAGGTGATGTAAAAATGGGAGGTACATTATCTTGAGAAGCAAGAGGCAATGTGGGATAAGTCCAAGAAAGATCATCAAGTTGATTGTTGTTAGGAGTAGACATTGGTGTTTCTGATGAGGAAGTAATACAAGGAAACACAGATTCTTGAAAATTGACATCTCTAGATATGATTATTTTCTTTGACTGCAAATCATATAGTTTGTACCCCTTTTGTCAAAAACAATAGCCAATAAAAACTGTTCTATGAGCCCTATGATCAAACTTATCTTTATTTGGATTGAACTTTGTAGCATAGCATAAACAACCTGGTGGAAGATAGAACAGTCGTTGATTCACCCCCAAGAGAATATTTATTAAACCTACTTAAAACTATTAGCTAGCGGTAAGCAGGGTCGTTCCACAGAGGTGGCAGTCAACCACTCAAAATCTGATTAATGTGCAAGAAAAAGAAAGTAAATGAGCTGAACAGATTTGTCACTTGGGAGAGTGAGAATAGTCACTTAACAGAGTGAAGAGGCAGAAAGGTCAATCACCTCCCTACCTTTATGATCCAGTTTTGATTCAAGTAATCATGTAGTGTATGATTTATTGTTTGATCAGGCACACAAATTCTTTATAATTCCTCTCAGACAGAATAAAAAGTTCTAGATTATCTAAATTACCTACATCTCAGTCAGTGTAATTCATTAATCTAAGCCATTTAGTTTATAAGCCTTCTTTGATCACCTATGCCAATCACCTAACTCTCGTTGATGATTGGAACCAAAGGGTAGATTTTCGACTTGATTAAGCAGTTCTAAAGTTATGCTCCCCTTCTCAGATGTTCATAACTATACATTCACATTTAATTAAGTGGCTAGTTTACAAAAAGGTTTATTAACACACTTATCTAGACACAATGCCTCACCAAGGAAAACTGAATCAAAACCTTCACATAAAGATAGTAGGAATTGAACCCTTAACTGAGTTAGCTACTCATGTTTATCGAGTTAAACATGAGAGCAACAAAGTACAAAAGATAAGACATAATTCAAGATCAAAAGGTTAGAGGATAGAAGAGAAAGATGGTAGGAGGGGCAGTTGCTGTCTGCTCACGATGGTGAGTGGCGTTCGTCACTTGAGAGAGTCATAGTCTACACTCTTGCTCATGCTACTAACCTGTTTCTAACCAACTAACTAACCACCTAACTACTATCATTGTAACTGATTCTAACTACCCAATCTGTTCTTCTTTCTAAGTGCTATTGGCTGACTATTCATAGAGATTTGGAGAGGCTTGGATTGGTAGAATTATGGCCTTCCTTGCAGCAGATTGGAGAAGGGAGCAAGTTGCAACAGCTGACGCGATTTGTTTGTTCAGCAACTTGCCCAATTGGAAAGTTGTTGTCTTCTATTGGCAGATCCCTTCTCCTCTTCAGCCGCAATTAGCCACCTCCTACTCATCATTTCTTCTTCTCCTTAGTCTTCTTCTCCGGCGCATCCTCACCATTTCCAGCCAAAATCTCCATTTCTTCATTCTTTAATCCTCACAGCTCAACTAGCAGCAGCGGCATCAGCAGCATGCTTCCTTCTATCATTGTGTTTGCAGCCTCCAATTCAGCCTCAATCTTCTGCGGTTTTCTTCTTTTTTTCCTGGGTCACTTGCTATAACATTCCTCACCCTTCTGCAGCAGCCAATCCATCAACTCAACAATAGCATCAGTTGGCAAGTAGCAGAGTTGTAGCTGCTGTTCTTCACATATATTCCCTCTTTCTCTTCTTCCACTTGAAGCAGCAACAACTTGCAGTGGTGGCAAAGCAATTCCTTCCTTGGGCACCAAGATTTCAACTCATGGCTTCTCCTTGATTGACAGCAACAACAGCTACTGTAGCATCAACTTGGCAGCTGAATAGCTGCCATTCTTCTCTTCAATTGAGTGTCCTGCAGCAGATTCCTTCCAATTGTGATCATCTGCAAGCATTCTTCCTTTCTGGAAAGGATTTCTCCACTTGTTTAAGCTCTGATCGACCCTCCAGCAGCTTGAATTCTAGCAGCTTCCAATTCAGTCCAAAATGATGCTCTTTTGTGCAATTTGGCCCTAATTTATACTGATTTTTCACATTGGCCCCTTGATTACCCTGAAATACAAAATCAACCCAAAAATAAACTAATTCTAAGTAAAAATGAGTACAAAATACCTGCTAAAAGTGTATTTACATTCCGCCAAACTTGAAGTATTGCTTGTCCTCAAGCAAAAAACTCAAATTCAAAGGGTTGTTGATCCTGAAGCAAACAAATTTAGACTTCATTCCTACTTACCTAGACACAGAAGGACTAACTGATATGCTTATATTTTATCTATTTATTATATCCCTAACTTGTGATTTTTGCAATATATTTTGACTACAAATATGCTATTTATATGATTTTATCTTTATTTATAGGAACTGTACTCAAAAGAAGGAATTGTTGAAATTGTGGGCTAAAATAAAGATAAGAGCAATTCAAAGGGAGAATTGAAGATTTGATAAATTGACAAGGAACAAATTGAAGTACTTGAAAAATTGGAGGATTAAAAAAGCAATTTTGGAATTTTTAGTTTTTGGAAAATTGGCCGAAATAGGTCAAGGACTTGCGGTTGATTTGGGATTCAATTTGGGGAAGAATTTTAATCTCAATATTATTTGGGAAACAAGTTTTCTTCCTCTCCAAGAAGTAGGGTTTTTACGGAAGCCTATAAAAGGAGGATTAGGAATTTATTTTTACAACAGAACTTGACCGAAAACTCACCAAACCCTACGGTTGAAAACTCCCTCCGCCGCTGCAACTTTCTTCTCCTCCACGCATCAGCCCTTCTCACACCAGCTCTTCTCACGCAGCCCCATCCCCATGCCTCCTTCTCCATCAGCACCTCACCAAACTCCACGCCCAACCCTTAATCACCATCCTCTTCAACACCAGCTCACCACGTAGCAAACCAGCTCCTTGCCGATCACCTCCACGCACCACCACCGAAGCAACCTCTGCAGCAGCAAAACTACTAACCGCCGAGTACCACGCATCGTCAACAACTTCATCATCCTCACACGCAGCAGCCGCAAAGCTAGCACAACCGCCGGGAGTTTTTCGTCGGTTTTTGTCTTCTTCCGGGTTTTATTGTGTTTAGTTTTAATTATTTAATTCAGATTTTTTTTATGATGTTTCTAAATATTATTGAATTATTTTTGATAATGTTTAGTGGCTAAATTCTTTTAACTTGTGGCTTGGGTGTAGCCATCGAATTTATTTGGTTTATTTCGTTCATTATTATTTGATTTTTCCATTAATTAATATTCGTTATTCTTGTTTTAATTCGTGTAACTAATTGGCCACTATTTACATGTCTGAAGATACTAATCGAAATAGCGAGAGTGGAAGATTAGTATTAGTTCGTAGGAATATTAGACTTAGGGTGTAAGCTACGAGAGTAAGATTATAACCTTTGCAATGTGGTCTTAATGTGCTTTTGTTAATCCTATACTCACGACAGTAGTCATAGGGTTAATATAAGTAAGAGAATTAAAACACGAGTGTGTATAGTTCTTAATTAGGTGAATCGTTGTGAGATTAATGGAAGTTAAAAGTCAGATATTTATGAATTGAATCAAACCAAATATTCGGTAGGTGAACCCAATGTCCTAGGTTTTCTTTGTCTGATTATTTGAATTAATATTATTTGCTTGTATTTTATTTATTTATTTTAGTTTTAAATTTTCTAAATCTGAGATCATCATTTATCTAGATAATAATATGAGTAATTTATACCTGGTAATTAGTATTCTTTCTCTGTGGGATCGACTACTACTAGTAATTGTATTAAGTAGGTAAATATTATTTGACCAGTGTGCCGACGGCTTGTCAAATTTGGCGCCGTTGCTTGGGAAGGCAGCTAATATCGAATTTAGGTTACTTTCTTTTATTAGTTTAGATTTATTTTTTTCTTTTATTTATTTTATTTTCTTGCTATTTTAGTTATTTCTTTTAAATATTTTTGTCTTGTTTTTATATGCGAAGTGCTAATTCTGAGACTTTGCAATTTGATCCAGAGATAGAAAGAACAGCTCGTGCAAATAGAAAAGAAGCAAGACTAAGAAAGGAGAAGAATCAGAGTGAAACCATGGGCGATAGAGTAAACACTCGGACACTGAGGGATTACTTCACACCTACGGAGAATGTTGTTAGGTCAAGTATTACTAGACCTACCATTGCTGCGAATACCTTTGAGCTCAAGCCAGCATTGATCCAGATGGTGCAGCAGAATCAATTCTCTGGTTTTAACAATGAGGATCCAAATGCGCATATTGACAACATTTTAGAGATCTGTGATACTGTTAAGATAAATGGTGTGACATCAGATGTAATCCGGCTGAGACTTTTCCCTTTTTCATTGAGGGGAGAAGCGAAGAATTGGTTGAATACTTGCCATCCTGGTTCCATCACAACTTGGGATGAGCTTTACAAGGAATTCCTAATCAATTTCTTCCCACCAGATAAGTCGGCAAAATTGAGAAATCAAATTACTGGGTTTATTCAAGAAGATGATGAGACATTTCATGCTACATGGACAAGATTCAAGGAATTGCAAAGAAGATATCCTCACCATGGTATTGAGAAAAGTACTCTTGTTCAGACTTTCTGTCAAGGATTGACAGACTTTGCAAGAAACAATGTGGATGCTGCAGCTGGAGGTTCATTGATGAAGCCTATGAATTGTTTCAAACTATGGCAAAGAATAGGAATCAATGGTCGAACTTGAGAAGTGTTTCTAAGAAGCCTGCTGGAATGTATGAAGTCAATGAACTAAGTGCCATGAACGCAAAGATAGATGCACTGACTAAGGCGATGTGTAATCTTGTAAATGCTAATGCAGTCTTCCATGCCACTGTCTCTGAGTTCTGTGGAGGTCCTCATTTGAGTTCTGAATGTATGCAACTGGCAAGTGCATAATATGTCTCTAATTTCAGCAAGCCTCAGCAACAGAACAGTCCGTACTCCAACACATACAATCCTGGGTGGCGAAATCATCCAAACTTTTCTTGGAATAATCAAGGGGCTCAAGACTTTAATGCAAGACCTCAAAACCCTCCTGGTTTCCAAGCAAAGTCATACCAATCTGCACCAAAGTCAGCAACGAAGGCAAGTTTGGAGAGAATGGAGAAATTGTTGAGTGAAAATAATAACATCTAACAGAATAGAAGCAAGGTTAGATCAATTGAGTACTGATCATAAAACCTTGGAGATGCAAGTGAGTCAAATAGCCTCCGCCATGAATACTCGTGGGCAAGGTCAACTGCCAAGCAAGTCTGAAATTAACCGTCGTGAAAATTGTAGTGCTATCATGTTGAGAAGTGGGAAGCAGTTGGGTGACAAGGAGGAACCAAAGACCACTGAAGTGAATGTGACCACTGATGAGAATAAAGAAGAGAGTAAAGAGAGTGATGAAGAAAAAGTGGAGAAAGTGGAACAAGAGGAAGAAAAGATATATGTGCCACCACCGCTCAAACCTTATGTTCCACCAGTGCCTTTTCCACAGAGACTCCATATGACCAAGCAAGATAGGTTGTTTGAGAAATTTCTGAAAATTTTTAGGCAATTGCATATTAACATTCCTTTTTGCAGATGCTTTAGCTCAGATTCCGGCTTATGGGAAGTTCTTGAAAGAGATCATCTCCAACCGAAGAAAAGTGGAAGACTTTGAGACAATTGCATTATCTGAGGAGTGTAGTGCTGTAATTCAGAGAAAGTTGCCTCCAAAATTGAGTGATCCAGGGAGTTTCTCTATTCCTATATCTATGGGTGATGTTTGTTTTGATAGAGCTTTATGTGATTTAGGTGCTAGTGTTTCATTGATGCCTTTATCTGTTTGTAGAAAGCTTGGGTTGAAACATTTGAAACCAACTAACATCAGTTTGCAGTTAGCTAATAGGTCCATAACTCATCCGAAAGGGATTTTGAAAATGTGCTAGTAAAAGTGAAGAAATTTTATATCCCTGTTGATTTTGTTGTGTTAGATATAGAAGAAGATGCTAATGTGCCAATTATTTAAGGTCGACCATTTCTAGCCACGGCTACTGCTGTTATAGATGTTAAAAAAGAGAGTTTAAAATTTCATATTGGAGAAGAATCTGTGGAGTTCACTTTTTCTGAAAATTACAAATGCCCTGCATTTACTCATCATCTGTTTAGGGTAGATTCTGTTGAGGAGCTAGATAAAACTGATGTTTTCATTGTTAATTCTAAAGATCCTCCTGACACATGTATCAGTGATGTAGGCACAGATAGAAATGGAACAAGAATGATGTATGAAAGAGTTTCACACTCTTTGATTGAGCGTCCACCTGATTGATTAGCCAAATAGTCCGGCTCATGACTTTAAAAAAGTCCTTATTGGGAGGCAACCCAATTCTTTATTTTGCTTTATTTGTCTTTTTCTTTCATTAATCAGTTGATGGTTAAGTTTTTTTGTTCCTGATTATCTGGAGATCTTTGATTTCTGGATTTTTGTAGTTTTTCTTAATCATCTGTTCTTAAGTTTGTTTTTCTAATTTATTTTAGTTTGCAATTAGGTTTGTTGGAAGGGCGAAATTCTGGTGTCCAATGGTGCTGAAAATGAAACATCCAAAAGTCTGGAGAAGTTGGTTGTGTGCTTGGATAACAATTGCAACAGTTTATTCAACAATTCCGGTTCTCTGTTTTACATTCCCAAGGTTGTGTCGTTTATTTTCATTCTGTTTTGTTTTTGTCTTATATTTTCTTTTCACTTGGTTGTTTTGTCTTTTGTGTTTTTTACATTGAGGGCAATGTATGCTTTAAGTGTGGGGGAGAGGAATATTTGTATTTTGTGTTTATCTTTCTTAAATAAAAAAACCCATAAAAATTGAAAAATTGAAAAATCCAAAAAGGCCTATGATGAAGATGGTTTAATTATCTATAACATGTAAGAATTAGACTATTTTGAATTGTACTGCTAGCTTGTGTAATTCTATATGTTGCTTTGAATACCTGTTTTTATGTACTTTGTCGTGACTGTGGGATAAGCCTAAAGTGAGACATAGTTGCATAAGTTTGATGTAGATATTCCATGGAAGTTGTGTTTGATTCACTCATACTTATATGATTTGTATGTGGAACCCATCATGTTGTGAAGGAAAAGCAAGGCATTAACCCAATATCAGCCTTAAAAAACCTTATTGCTTTGACACTTTGTGTTAAGTAAGTTTGGGGGAGGGGTGTTGGCGGATGTTTTTGAGGTTAGGTTAATTTTAATGAGGGAGAAAGGAAGAGCATTCAATGTTGATGCTAGCCCCTTGGGAGGTGAGGAATTGGCAACCTGAGCGGAGAGTCCTCAAGCCCGGTGAGGAAAAATAGATATGTAGACTGCCCTAAGTTGCTGAGCCACTATGTATAGGAGTGGAAAAATGCTTTGGGTAGTGGCCTGAGTAGGAAAGAGTCCTGAAGAAAAGTCGCATGGACCGAAGAATGGGTTACGAGGGGGAATAGGTTATCTGTGAGATAAGTCCTTCTACTTCATAGTATGTTTGGCGGTCCATTGCATTGAAATATAGTGTGAAATGTGAATTTGTGTTAAAGTCTTAATATATGGCATAGTTGCAGAACTTTTGTTTTCTATGTTGAATGTAAAGTGATGTTCCTGAGAAACGGATCGCACACACACAAGCGTGGGGGCTAAAAGTGCATATGGTTTGCATTTTGTAAGCTAGTCCATATTACAGTTAGTCGAGGTCTTTGTGTTATATGATGATTGAATCTAAGAGGCCGCCAAACTAAATAATTAACTGTTTTTGTTTGTTTTAATTTTTGGGAATGCTTGAGGACAAGCAATAATTCAAGTTTGGGGGTATTTGATATGCTTATATTTTACCTATTTATTATATCCCTAATTTGTGATTTTTGTAATATATTTTGAGTACAAATATGCTATTTATATGATTTTATCTTTATTTGTAGGAATTGTACTCAAAAGGAGGAATTGTTGAAATTGTGGGCTAAAATAAAGATAAGAGCAATTCAAAGGGAGAATTGAAGATTTGATAAATTAACAAGGAAGAAATTGAAGTACTTGAAAAATTGGAGGATTAAACAAGTAATTTTAGAATTTTTAGTTTTTGGAAAATTGGCCGAAATAGGTCAAGGACTTGTGGTTGATTTGGGATTCAATTTGGGTAAGAATTTTAATCCCAATATTATTTGGGAAACAAGTTTTTTTCCTCTCCACGAAGTAGGGTTTTGACGGAAGCTTATAAAAGGAGGATTAGAGATTTATTTTACAACGGAACTTGACCGAAAACTCACCGAAACCCTAGGTTGAAAACTCCCTCCGCCGCTGCAACTTTCTTCTCCTCCACGCATCAGCCCTCCTCCACCGGAGCTCCCCTTCTTCTCCTTCCACACACCAGCCCTTCTCACACCAGCCCTTCTCACGTAGCCCCATCCCCACGCCTCCTTCTCCATCAGCACCTCACCAAACTCCATGCCCAACCCCTAATCACCATCCTCTTCAACACCAGCTCACCACGCAGCAAACCAGCTCCTTGCCGATCACCTCCACGCACAACCACCGAAGCAACCTCTACAGCAGCAGAACTCCTCCCGCCGAGTACCACGCATCATCAACAACTTCATCATCCTCACACGTAGCAGCCGCAAAGCTAGCACAACCTCCGGGGAGTTTTTCAGCGATTTTTGTCTTCTTCCGGGTTTTATTGTGTTTAGTTTTAATTATTTAATTCAGATTTTTTTTTGGATGATGTCTCTAAATATTATTGAATTATTTTTGATAATGTTTAGTGGCTAAATTCTTTTAACATGGGGCTTGAGTGTAGCCACCAAATTTATTTAGTTTATTTGGTTCATTATTTTTGATTTTTCTATTAATTAATATTTTTATTCTTGTTTTAATTCGTGTAACTAATTGGCCACTATTTACAAGTCTGAAAATACTAATCAAGTAGCGAGTGGAAGATTAGTATTAGTTCGTAAGAATAATAGACTTAGGGTGTAAGTTACGAGTAAGATTATAACCTTTGCAATGTTTGATTCTTAATGGTCTTAATGTGCTTTTCTTAATCCTATAGTCACGACAGTAGTCATAGGGTTAATATAAGTAAGAGAATTATAACACGAGAGTGTATAGTTCTTAATTAGGTGAATCATTGTGAGATTAATGGAAGTTAAAAGTCAGATATTTATGAATTGAATCAAACCAAATATTCGGTAGGTGAACCCAATGTCCTAGGTTTTCTTTGTCTGATTATTTGAATTAATATTATTTGTTTGTATTTTATTTATTTATTTTAGTTTTAATTTTCTAAATCTGAGATCATCATTTATCTAGATAATAATAGAAGTAATTTATACCTGATAATTAGTATTCCTTCTCTGTGGGATCGACCCTGCTTGCTACTTTACTACTAGTAATTGTATTAAGTAGGTAATTATTATTTAACCAGTGTGACGACGATTTGTCACTAACTTAGAGAGGAGGAGTGAAAATTTTACATTTTCTTGATAAGTTGATGAGAATCATATAGCCTTCCATGGTGGTTCTCCTAGTGAGGGGAATGAGCTTGTCTTTCATTCTAGTTTTTGGATGCAAAGTTTACTTTGCAGGCCAATCAAGGAAGAATGGATGGATCTTGACTACCTATGTGATAGGGAGTTGGTTCAAGGGAGCTATAATCAAGATGATGAGAATATCATTAACTTTGGGGTTTAAACCAAAGGTGATGATTCACTCATGGAAATAATTACTCAGGAGTATCAAGGGAGTTTGACTCTAGGTGCTCCATGAAGATCATTGATCAAGCTAGAGAGAAGAGTCATTTTGGTTCTTGAATAGATGACCTGTTTGATCAAAGTGTTCAAGATTGAGTCCATCGCTACACAATTGGATAGGTGCAAACTATCTCAATTGTTTCAAGTGTTTTTTCATTCTTTTGGAGTCAATAAAGAGAATTCTACAAGTTTTGGAGTAAATTGGAGTTATCTACAACTTGAGGGGCGCAAGACCAATATTCCACCTTTTGGAAGGCCATTCGAGACATTTTACTTCAACAATTGTTTGCTGAATTTCGAGATTAGAGTTGTCTAAGTCTAGGAGTTTAATTTTTTGAGTTTATCCAGTTAAGAGCCATGTGGGCTAAATTAAGCTAGAGTGTTTTGTTTAGGAGTCTTAGATTTCTTCTAAGTATTATCCTATTTGAGGATATGTCATTTAAATAGATTTCCTAGATTTTAGATAGAGTCAAAGAGATCAAATACTCTTCTAACTCCACTCCTGCGAGAGATAAGATTAGAGAGTCCTAGTTGGTCTTCTTTTGTGCTTTGTGACCGAGGTTGCTACTTAATAAATAGGAGGCAAGGCCTAAGGTTCAAGGTACCCATGTGTGGTCATTTTGAGTCTTCTCTAATGAGAGTTTTTCCTGTGAGGAATTTTTGTTAAATGGTGTGTTCATTTTTCATTTGTCAAGTATGATTTAACCAAGAGGGTTGTCATCTTGTCTTGGATCTTTTGATCTTTCAGAAACCGTTCTTTTTCAAGTATACTTCTTGATAGAATTGTTTTAAAACTAAACTTCTTATTTTCATACTACTTCTAGTAGTTCGATTCATGAGCCTTTCTTTTGGCTTGGTTTTCAAAATTCATGATGTGCGTGTTCATGAGTTCCTTTGTGGGATTTGTCCTACTTTTGTTGGATGAGTTTTGCTTTGGCATAAGCATTTTGAGATAGTGTTTGTGTTGCATATATTTGTTGGTTATGGAGATTACTAATCAATAGTATTCCTTCATAGTTGAGCATTGTTTGCTCCTACCTTTCTTGAATCTCTTCATTGATGACTGATCGAGTATATTGAATGGTGTCCTTGCTATTCTTAGTGTGGGTTGTTGTTTAATTCGAATCTTTCATAGATTATGTGTTCTTTGCTTGGTTTGAGTTAAAGAGACAGACATCCTTAGATAAATGATCGTCTTACTGTGAAATTTTCCGCACATTTTGAGTTTCACGGGATAGACAAATTATCTTCGTACTTTCTTGTTTGATGGTTGCATTAACAAAATTTGCTTCATCTACGAGATTTCTATCATAAGTGTAATGACAGTGATCGAAAAAGAATGTGGCTAAATGAACAAGAGTAAATGCAACATTGTATCAATGTTAGTCTCAGATTCGAGTCCCTCATTGGACAGATGATGCACCTTTGTTTATTACAGAAAGACAGCATCATAGTTTTTCAGTGTGTGTGTGCATATGTCACAGCCAAAAATTCAAGTTTTTACCTATGATCCATTCTAAGAATTAACCAATTTAAGAACAAATGGACATCATTGTGATCAGTACCTATTTCTTGCATGCCATCAACTAGGGTATCTCACTGAGATTTTTAGATTCTAAGGACTTCCTCACATAACTGTAAGCAAGATTCGCTGCATCTTATTCTCCCTCAACCTTTTTTCTCCTTGTCCATATGGCTTTTCTTCTGGATCTTTCCCACTCAGACCTTATACCAAGCACATTTTTTTCCGCACTTTTGTTATTCTAAACATTTTTCTTTTATTTCTCACCAGGCCTGAGGACTCTCTTCTATATATTTGCCAAACCTAAACACTCAGGGTACTACTGCCTCATTGGATAGTCTTCCTAATTTCCCTCATTGCATATTTTTCTTTTCAGCTTAGTTTCAACCGCCTACCATCCCCTTTTCCCAAGGTTTTAAGGTTTTTTATAGACCACGATGGGCTCTTATAGTCTTCCATGATGCGAAGTGCTGCCTTAATCTTCACTCAGGATTACAGTCCCCCCCAGATTTCAAACAAGTGGACTCTAGTATAAGATCACAACAATGCAATTAGGCATTCAAATTTTAAATTTAAGTTTAGAACTCTCACTTTGGCAAGTGACACAGTGTGCTCGAGAAAATGAAGAACTATGGACTGACTTCAAGTGAATCAACAAGTGTTCAAAATTTCAAAATTTCCCACACATTTTGAATCATCATAGACCTTTGACACTGTATATACATCAACTAATTCAATTTTCACACAAACTCATAATAATTTTTGTTGTTTTTCAAAATTTGATCCTGTCAAAACATAACATACGAATTTAGACTAATCCCTCCCCAAACTTAAAATAAGCATTGTCCTCAATTCTTACAAACACAGAAAACAGGGAAAAACAAACACAAACACTTAACATGCAATTCAACTGTAAATAGAAAAATCATCACACAAAGTGGACACCATCTAGCCTAATGACTCTATGACATAGAGACAAACACAAGAAAACAGAAAAATCAAAAATATAAAATAAAAGAAAAGAAAAAAGAAAAAGAAAACAGAGTACTCTCCTGGGTAATCATGGGTTCACCCCTGAAAGGGATGGGGTGCGCTATCATCCATTTATGTGCAAGAGCTTGAACATTCTAGCTTGTCATGACGGTGCTTGAGCTTCCTTTCAAACCTCTAGAATGTAATTGAGCATATAGGATTGCTTCTTTGAAAAGTCCCTCCTTCTGCAATCTGGCACTGGTGCTGGCTCATCATAGAGTTTCTCAGGTGGCTCCCTTGCTGGTGAATTGTAAATCGAGAGTGCTGGAATAGTCAATTGTATATCTTCTGAAGTAAATGGCACTCTTGACCTTGCCATTAGCATTGTCACCAACACAGGAAAATACCAGCTCTTAACCTTGACGTCTGTGATGTACCGAGTTAATTGCTGTCTTAGAATTGTGCCCAGATCGATTGGAGTGGAGGTCTTGATGGCATAGATCAACAGTGCTACTTCATAGTTCACTCTTGTGGTGTACCTTGTAGGAATGATATTGGAGCAGATGAAGTGGAGCCATAATTTATTCTCTGGAAGAAGCTTACTGTAAGGAAAATGATATGGCGCTCCTTCCTTGGTGAGTTCCCATCTCAGAGTGTCTTCTTCATCATCACAGAGTTCATTGAGGACATAAGCTTCTCCCTTGTGAAAGTCTTGCAGTGCTTTTTCCATATCTATTTCCACCGTCGGTAGGCTCCATGCGGCTCTGATTGTTGCAGGGCTGATATCCACATTTCTTCCTCTTACATATACCACATCTCCCTCACTTGTTAGATTTCGTAGACTTCTCTCACGGCATTCATCCCGGGCTCCATCGGAGGATTGGCTAGCCTTGTCCATCTGTACATCGATATGTACAGTGCTAGTACATTCTCTGTATCCACACCTCTTTCCACTATCACCGGTCGATTTCTTATTCTTTCAAGAACACCCAGGCAGCTTTAGAAAAAAACAATGCATGATCGTATGTTGTCCTCAATGCCCTTTGTGTCGCTCCTTGTTGGACTGGCGATGGCTGTGGTGGTGGTTGTGGCGCCTCCTGCATAACCCCGTATCCTAGCTTTTTGTTGGAGATCTTCATGGCTGCTACTTTCTGTCTAGGGGCCATGGTATCAGGTATTTAGGAGTGAGAATTTAGGCTTTTCTGTTTGAGAGGGTTGAGTGTGGCGGAATATCTTTTGTCGAAAATCACGGGTCTAGGATTTTAAACTTTAGGGAAGAAGGTGGTTATGGTATTTATGTTGTGGCCCCTCAATTATGACTAATTTCTCTCCCCTCCCCAAGGTTTGTCAGAATGGTGTTTGCATCCTGAATTTAGTGGGCAACTTGGGCAACTAACTTTCGCAAGCAGAACATGTCACTTGCGGAAGTGATTGTCATATGCTTTCGTAGTAGATAACAAAGCAAATCCCACCTCTTTTCCTGGGAAAAATTTCGATAAGAGTGTTCCCACTCTTTTTGCCTTTTTATCACAGATTGATTAGAATCAAACTTCAAAATGAACAAAAATTAAGAAGAGCAAAATTACTTACATTGGGTTGCCCCTCAAGCAGCGCATTGGTTTAAAGTCTCATGCCAAACTCTTTGATTCTTCATTCCAAATTCTTGAGATAGAACATATCATTATGCTGTAAATCTGTCTTATTCAAGGGGTTGTACGGCTTCAACCTTTGACCATTGACATAGAATGTACTGCCATCCTCCAAGTTGGCTAGTTCAACTGCTGCTTGACTTAGGATCTTTGTGATTACAAATGGTCCAGACCATCTGGACCTGAGTTTTCCTGGGAAGAGTTTCAATTTAGAGTTAAATAATAAGACTAACTGACCTTCTTCCAATTGCTTCTTTGCGATTCTTCTATCATGATATGCCTTGGTCCTTTCCTTGTATAGTCTGGATGATTAGTAAGCATTTCATCTGAATTCCTCCATTTCATTTAATTGCAGAAATCTTTTTCCCATCACGGCTTCTTCTTCATAATTGAGTTCCTTGATAGCCCAAAAGGCATTGTGCTCTAGCTCGACAGGCAAGTGACATGCTTTGCATAGACCAACTTGATGGGTGACATGCCTATGGGCGTCTTCTACGCCGTTCTGTATACCCACAGAGCATCATCAAGCCTAAATTCCCAATCTCTTCTGATGATGCATACCACCTTTTCCAATATGCTATTGATTGCTCCATTGAACACTTTAGCTTGTCCGTTTGTTTGAGGGTTGTATGCAGTAGAAACTCTGTGATATATACCAAATTTTCTCACCAGATCTGAGAAATTTTGGTTGCAAAAATGAGATCCTTCGTCAGTGACGATTACTCTTGGAGTGCCAAATCTATTGAAAATATTTTTTTTCAAGAATTTAATCACAGTTTTGGCATCGCTGGACTGGACTGTGGCTGCCTCTACCCATTTGGACACATAATCAACACCCAAGATGATACATGTGTTGTTGTTTGAAGAAACAAAAGTCTATCCCCCAAGCATCAAACAATTCTACCTCCAGCATCATCTGCTGAGGGAGTTTGTTCCTCCATGACATATTTCCTATCCTCTGGCACTTATCACAACAATTAACAAACTTATTAGCATAAAAAATAGGTACGCGAAAAACCTGATTGCGAGAACTTTGCGGCCGTCCTTTGTCCACTGAAATGACCTCCATAGGGGGCTGAGTGGCATTTTTCTTTGATTGCCCCTGTTTCTTCTGATGGTATGCACATTAGATGATCAGCACAGATTTTGAATAAGTATGGTTCCTCCCAGAAATATGACTTTGCTTCATGGAGGAATCTCTTCTGTAGTTTCCTATTCAAATCAGCATACCATGGTCTATTATCTATCACTTGAGCTAGCATTTCCACCACCCCCCAGAGTTGTTCATTGGGAATTTTTCCTAGTTCTGTCTCCTTGCTGTCCTTCTAACCTTGATAGCTGGTCAGCTACTCGGTTCAAGGCCCTTTTTCTATCTCTAATTTCCAGATCGAATTTTTTCAAGAGCAAGATCCATCGAATTAGTCTGGGCTTTTACCAAGTATTTGATAGCAACATGATCAGTGTAGATGATCACCTTCATCCCAAGCAAGTATGAGCTCAACTTATCAAAAGTAAAGACAATAACCAATATTTCTTTCTCAGTTGTGGAATAGTTTACCTGCACTGGATCTAGTGTCTTGCAGGCATAATATACCACATGAAGAACTTTATCCCTCCTCTGTCCTAGCATTACCCCCACTACGAAGTCACTAGCATTACACATTAATTCAAATGGTCGAGACTAGTCAGGTGCAATGATCACAGGTGCAGAAATGAGTTTCTTCTTCAATGTTGTAAATGCCTTCATACAATTTTCATCGAAGATGAGGACTGCATCCTTTTCCAGCAAATTGCAAAGTGGTTTTGAGATTTTGGAAAAATCTTTGATAAAGTTTCTGTAAAATCCTGCGTGGCCTTCTCATCCCCCTAACTGATCCTGGGGGATCCATTCTCTCAATTACCTCAATCTTGGCCTTATCAGCTCCAATTCCATCAACAGAGATTTTGTGACCTAGGACTATGCCCTCTGTCACCATGAAGTGACATTTTCCCCAATTGAGTACCAGGTTAGTTTCTATGCACCTTTCCAATACCCTGCCTAAATTATGAAGACATTTATCAAATGAATTTCCAAAAACTGAAAAATCATCCATGAATGCTTGTATGATGTCCTCCACCATGTCACAAAAGATTGAGATCATGCACCGCTGAAAAGTTGCTCGGGCGTTACACAGGCAAAATGGCATCCTTGAAATGCAAAGGTGCTATAAGGACATGTGAAAGTTGTCTTCTCCTGATCATCTGGTGCAATAGGAATTTGATTGTATTCTGAGTAACCATCAAGAAAACAATAAAACATATAACCAGCTAACATGTCCAACATTTGATGAAGGGCAGTGGAAGGTGATCTATTCTGGTCGCCTTATTGAGTTCCTATAATCAATACATACTCTCCGAGAATTGACTACTCTGGTAGGCATCAATTCATTTGGTCATTTCTAATAACCGTCATTCCTCCTTTCTTTGGTACGCATTGAACCGGGCTCACCCAATTGCATCGATATGGGGTAAATTACGGCTAGCTCCAGCACTTTGATGATTTCTTTTTTTACCATTTCTTTCATTGCTGGGTTCAACATCCTTTGCCCCTCGATGGTTGGCTTTGCTCCATCTTCTAATAGGATCTTGTGCATACAAATTGAAGGACTAATGCCTTTGATATTAGCAATTGTCCATCCAATTGCTGCTCTATGCTTCCTCAGCAGCTTTATCAGTTGATTATCCTGCACGCTTGTGAGACTGGATGAGATAATAACTGGTAAAGTATTACCTTCTCCTAAATATGCATACTTAGATTTCCTGGCAGTGGCTTTAGTTCAACCGTTGGTGGCTCTTCATTGGAGGGTGATGGGGTCGAAACCACCAAACAAAACCTACTTAAAACTGCAGACAGTGGTAAGTAGGGTCGATCTCACAGGGACGGATGAAACTCTAATAAATCCCAAATGACTCAAGTCACAAGGAAACAGAAAAGACAGATGACTTGCGAATGTGAGAAAGTGACTTAGCAAAGAGTTCAGGGGATCTTAACCTATCCTCTCTCTATTTTGTTGCTTCTTTTGTGGTATGAAATTGTGTTCAATCAGGCTAATGTGCCAATTATTTAAGGTCGACCATTTCTAGCCACGGCTACTGCTGTTATAGATGTTAAAAAAGAGAGTTTAAAGTTTCATATTGGAGAAGAATCTGTGGAGTTCACTTTTTCTGAAAATTACAAATGCCCTGCATTTACTCATCATGTGTTTAGGGTAGATTCTGTTGAGGAGCTAGATAAAACTGATGTTTTCATTGTTAATTCTAAAGATCCTCCTGACACATGTATCAGTGATGTAGGCACAGATAGAAATGGAACAAGAATGATGTATGAAAGAGTTTCACACTCTTTGATTGAGCGTCCACCTGATTGATTAGCCAAATAGTCCGGCTCATGACTTTAAAAAAGTCCTTATTGGGAGGCAACCCAATTCTTTATTTTGCTTTATTTGTCTTTTTCTTTCATTAATCAGTTGATGGTTAAGTTTTTTTGTTCCTGATTATCTGGAGATCTTTGATTTCTGGATTTTTGTAGTTTTTCTTAATCATCTGTTCTTAAGTTTGTTTTTCTAATTTATTTTAGTTTGCAATTAGGTTTGTTGGAAGGGCGAAATTCTGGTGTCCAATGGTGCTGAAAATGAAACATCCAAAAGTCTGGAGAAGTTGGTCGTGTGCTTGGATAACAATTGCAACAGTTTATTCAACAATTCCGGTTCTCTGTTTTACATTCCCAAGGTTGTGTCGTTTATTTTCATTCTGTTTTGTTTTTGTCTTATATTTTCTTTTCACTTGGTTGTTTTGTCTTTTGTGTTTTTTACATTGAGGGCAATGTATGCTTTAAGTGTGGGGGAGAGGAATATTTGTATTTTGTGTTTATCTTTCTTAAATAAAAAAACCCATAAAAATTGAAAAATTGAAAAATCCAAAAAGGCCTATGATGAAGATGGTTTAATTATCTATAACATGTAAGAATTAGACTATTTTGAATTGTACTGCTAGCTTGTGTAATTCTATATGTTGCTTTGAATACCCTGTTTTTTATGTACTTTGTCGTGACTGTGGGATAAGCCTAAAGTGAGACATAGTTGCATAAGTTTGATGTAGATATTCCATGGAAGTTGTGTTTGATTCACTCATACTTATATGATTTGTATGTGGAACCCATCATGTTGTGAAGGAAAAGCAAGGCATTAACCCAATATCAGCCTTAAAAAACCTTATTGCTTTGACACTTTGTGTTAAGTAAGTTTGGGGGAGGGGTGTTGGCGGATGTTTTTGAGGTTAGGTTAATTTTAATGAGGGAGAAAGGAAGAGCATTCAATGTTGATGCTAGCCCCTTGGGAGGTGAGGAATTGGCAACCTGAGCGGAGAGTCTTCAAGCCCGGTGAGGAAAAATAGATATGTAGACTGCCCTAAGTTGCTGAGCCACTATGTATAGGAGTGGAAAAATGCTTTGGGTAGTGGCCTAAGTAGGAAAGAGTCCTAAAGAAAAGTCGCATGGACCGAAGAATGGGTTACGAGGGGGAATAGGTTATCTGTGAGATAAGTCCTTCTACTTCATAGTATGTTTGGCGGTCCATTGCATTGAAATATAGTGTGAAATGTGAATTTGTGTTAAAGTCTTAATATATGGCATAGTTGCAGAACTTTTGTTTTCTATGTTGAATGTAAAGTGATGTTCCTGAGAAACGGATCGCACACACACAAGCGTGGGGGCTAAAAGTGCATATGGTTTGCATTTTGTAAGCTAGTCCATATTACAGTTAGTCGAGGTCTTTGTGTTATATGATGATTGAATCTAAGAGGCCGCCAAACTAAATAATTAACTGTTTTTGTTTGTTTTAATTTTTGGGAATGCTTGAGGACAAGCAATAATTCAAGTTTGGGGGTATTTGATATGCTTATATTTTACCTATTTATTATATCCCTAATTTGTGATTTTTGCAATATTTTTTGAGTACAAATATGCTATTTATATGATTTTATCTTTATTTGTAGGAATTGTACTCAAAAGGAGGAATTGTTGAAATTGTGGGCTAAAATAAAGATAAGAGCAATTCAAAGGGAGAATTGAAGATTTGATAAATTAACAAGAAAGAAATTGAAGTACTTGAAAAATTGGAGGATTAAACAAGTAATTTTAGAATTTTTAGTTTTTGGAAAATTGGCCGAAATAGGTCAAGGACTTGTGGTTGATTTGGGATTCAATTTGGGTAAGAATTTTAATCCCAATATTATTTGGGAAACAAGTTTTTTTCCTCTCCACGAAGTATGGTTTTGACGGAAGCTTATAAAAGGAGGATTAGAGATTTATTTTACAACGGAACTTGACCGAAAACTCACCGAAACCCTAGGTTGAAAACTCCCTCCGCCGCTGCAACTTTCTTCTCCTCCACGCATCAGCCCTCCTCCACCGGAGCTCCCCTTCTTCTCCTTCCACACACCAGCCCTTCTCACACCAGCCCTTCTCACGTAGCCCCATCCCCACACCTCCTTCTCCATCAGCACCTCACCAAACTCCATGCCCAACCCCTAATCACCATCCTCTTCAACACCAGCTCACCACGCAGCAAACCAGCTCCTTGCCGATCACCTCCACGCACAACCACCGAAGCAACCTCTACAGCAGCAGAACTCCTCCCCGCCGAGTACCACGCATCATCAACAACTTCATCATCCTCACACGTAGCAGCCGCAAAGCTAGCACAACCTCCGGGGAGTTTTTCAGCGATTTTTGTCTTCTTCCGGGTTTTATTGTGTTTAGTTTTAATTATTTAATTCAGATTTTTTTTTGGATGATGTCTCTAAATATTATTGAATTATTTTTGATAATGTTTAGTGGCTAAATTCTTTTAACATGGGGCTTGAGTGTAGCCACCAAATTTATTTAGTTTATTTGGTTCATTATTTTTTGATTTTTCTATTAATTAATATTTTTTATTCTTGTTTTAATTCGTGTAACTAATTGGCCACTATTTACAAGTCTGAAAATACTAATCGAAGTAGCGAGAGTGGAAGATTAGTATTAGTTCGTAAGAATAATAGACTTAGGGTGTAAGTTACGAGAGTAAGATTATAACCTTTGCAATGTTTGATTCTTAATGGTCTTAATGTGCTTTTCTTAATCCTATAGTCACGACAGTAGTCATAGGGTTAATATAAGTAAGAGAATTATAACACGAGAGTGTATAGTTCTTAATTAGGTGAATCATTGTGAGATTAATGGAAGTTAAAAGTCAGATATTTATGAATTGAATCAAACCAAATATTCGGTAGGTGAACCCAATGTCCTAGGTTTTCTTTGTCTGATTATTTGAATTAATATTATTTGTTTGTATTTTATTTATTTATTTTAGTTTTAATTTTCTAAATCTGAGATCATCATTTATCTAGATAATAATAGAAGTAATTTATACCTGATAATTAGTATTCCTTCTCTGTGGGATCGACCCTGCTTGCTACTTTACTACTAGTAATTGTATTAAGTAGGTAATTATTATTTGACCAGTGTGACGACGATTTGTCACTAACTTAGAGAGGAGGAGTGAAAATTTTACATTTTCTTGATAAGTTGATGAGAATCATATAGCCTTCCATGGTGGTTCTCCTAGTGAGGGGAATGAGCTTGTCCTTCATTCTAGTTTTTGGATGCAAAGTTTACTTTGCAGGCCAATCAAGGAAGAATGGATGGATCTTGACTACCTATGTGATAGGGAGTTGGTTCAAGGGAGCTATAATCAAGATGATGAGAATATCATTAACTTTGGGGTTTAAACCAAAGGTGATGATTCACTCATGGAAATAATTACTCAGGAGTATCAAGGGAGTTTGACTCTAGGTGCTCCATGAAGATCATTGATCAAGCTAGAGAGAAGAGTCATTTTGGTTCTTGAATAGATGACTGTTTGATCAAAGTGTTCAAGATTGAGTCCATCGCTACACAATTGGATAGGTGCAAACTATCTCAATTGTTTCAAGTGTTTTTTCATTCTTTTGGAGTCAATAAAGAGAATTCTACAAGTTTTGGAGTAAATTGGAGTTATCTACAACTTGAGGGGCGCAAGACCAATATTCCACCTTTTGGAAGGCCATTCGAGACATTTTACTTCAACAATTGTTTGCTGAATTTCGAGATTAGAGTTGTCTAAGTCTAGGAGTTTAATTTTTTGAGTTTATCCAGTTAAGAGCCATGTGGGCTAAATTAAGCTAGAGTGTTTTGTTTAGGAGTCTTAGATTTCTTCTAAGTATTATCCTATTTGAGGATATGTCATTTAAATAGATTTCCTAGATTTTAGATAGAGTCAAAGAGATCAAATACTCTTCTAACTCCACTCTGCGAGAGATAAGATTAGAGAGTCCTAGTTGGTCTTCTTTTGTGCTTTGTGACCGAGGTTGCTACTTAATAAATAGGAGGCAAGGCCTAAGGTTCAAGGTACCCATGTGTGGTCATTTTGAGTCTTCTCTAATGAGAGTTTTTCCTGTGAGGAATTTTTGTTAAATGGTGTGTTCATTTTTCATTTGTCAAGTATGATTTAACCAAGAGGGTTGTCATCTTGTCTTGGATCTTTGATCTTTCGAAACCGTTCTTTTTCAAGTATACTTCTTGATAGAATTGTTTTAAAACTAAACTTCTTATTTTCATACTACTTCTAGTAGTTCGATTCATGAGCCTTTCTTTTGGCTTGGTTTTCAAAATTCATGATGTGCGTGTTCATGAGTTCCTTTGTGGGATTTGTCCTACTTTTGTTGGATGAGTTTTGCTTTGGCATAAGCATTTTGAGATAGTGTTTGTGTTGCATATATTTGTTGGTTATGGAGATTACTAATCAATAGTATTCCTTCATAGTTGAGCATTGTTTGCTCCTACCTTTCTTGAATCTCTTCATTGATGACTGATCGAGTATATTGAATGGTGTCCTTGCTATTCTT
Organism: Oldenlandia corymbosa var. corymbosa; assembly: GCA_949775105.1. Lineage (NCBI taxonomy): Eukaryota > Viridiplantae > Streptophyta > Magnoliopsida > Gentianales > Rubiaceae > Oldenlandia > Oldenlandia corymbosa. The sequence continues at coordinate 10,009,363 of OX459123.1, forward strand.
AGTGTGGGTTGTTGTTTAATTCGAATCTTTCATAGATTATGTGTTCTTTGCTTGGTTTGAGTTAAAGAGACAGACATCCTTAGATAAATGATCGTCTTACTGTGAAATTTTCCGCACATTTTTGAGTTTCACGGGATAGACAAATTATCTTCGTACTTTCTTGTTTGATGGTTGCATTAACAAAATTTGCTTCATCTACGAGATTTCTATCATAAGTGTAATGACAGTGATCGAAAAAGAATGTGGCTAAATGAACAAGAGTAAATGCAACATTGTATCAATGTTAGTCTCAGATTCGAGTCCCTCATTGGACAGATGATGCACCTTTGTTTATTACAGAAAGACAGCATCATAGTTTTTCAGTGTGTGTGTGCATATGTCACAGCCAAAAATTCAAGTTTTTACCTATGATCCATTCTAAGAATTAACCAATTTAAGAACAAATGGACATCATTGTGATCAGTACCTATTTCTTGCATGCCATCAACTAGGGTATCTCACTGAGATTTTTAGATTCTAAGGACTTCCTCACATAACTGTAAGCAAGATTCGCTGCATCTTATTCTCCCTCAACCTTTTTTCTCCTTGTCCATATGGCTTTTCTTCGGATCTTTCCCACTCAGACCTTATACCAAGCACATTTTTTTCCGCACTTTTGTTATTCTAAACATTTTTCTTTTATTTCTCACCAGGCCTGAGGACTCTCTTCTATATATTTGCCAAACCTAAACACTCAGGGTACTACTGCCTCATTGGATAGTCTTCCTAATTTCCCTCATTGCATATTTTTCTTTTCAGCTTAGTTTCAACCGCCTACCATCCCCTTTTCCCAAGGTTTTAAGGTTTTTTATAGACCACGATGGGCTCTTATAGTCTTCCATGATGCGAAGTGCTGCCTTAATCTTCACTCAGGATTACAGTCCCCCCCAGATTTCAAACAAGTGGACTCTAGTATAAGATCACAACAATGCAATTAGGCATTCAAATTTTAAATTTAAGTTTAGAACTCTCACTTTGGCAAGTGACACAGTGTGCTCGAGAAAATGAAGAACTATGGACTGACTTCAAGTGAATCAACAAGTGTTCAAAATTTCAAAATTTCCCACACATTTTGAATCATCATAGACCTTTGACACTGTATATACATCAACTAATTCAATTTTCACACAAACTCATAATAATTTTTGTTGTTTTTCAAAATTTGATCCTGTCAAAACATAACATACGAATTTAGACTAATCCCTCCCCCAAACTTAAAATAAGCATTGTCCTCAATTCTTACAAACACAGAAAACAGGGGAAAAACAAACACAAACACTTAACATGCAATTCAACTGTAAATAGAAAAATCATCACACAAAGTGGACACCATCTAGCCTAATGACTCTATGACATAGAGACAAACACAAGAAAACAGAAAAATCAAAAATATAAAATAAAAGAAAAGAAAAAGAAAAAGAAAACAGAGTACTCTCCTGGGTAATCATGGGTTCACCCCTGAAAGGGATGGGGTGCGCTATCATCCATTTATGTGCAAGAGCTTGAACATTCTAGCTTGTCATGACGGTGCTTGAGCTTCCTTTCAAACCTCTAGAATGTAATTGAGCATATAGGATTGCTTCTTTGAAAAGTCCCTCCTTCTGCAATCTGGCACTGGTGCTGGCTCATCATAGAGTTTCTCAGGTGGCTCCCTTGCTGGTGAATTGTAAATCGAGAGTGCTGGAATAGTCAATTGTATATCTTCTGAAGTAAATGGCACTCTTGACCTTGCCATTAGCATTGTCACCAACACGGAAAATACCAGCTCTTAACCTTGACGTACGTGATGTACCGAGTTAATTCTTTGTCTTAGAATTGTGCCCAGATCGATTGGAGTGGAGGTCTTGATGGCATAGATCAACAGTGCTACTTCATAGTTCACTCTTGTGGTGTACCTTGTAGGAATGATATTGGAGCAGATGAAGTGGAGCCATAATTTATTCTCTGGAAGAAGCTTACTGTAAGGAAAATGATATGGCGCTCCTTCCTTGGTGAGTTCCCATCTCAGAGTGTCTTCTTCATCATCACAGAGTTCATTGAGGACATAAGCTTCTCCCTTGTGAAAGTCTTGCAGTGCTTTTTCCATATCTATTTCCACCGTCGGTAGGCTCCATGCGGCTCTGATTGTTGCAGGGCTGATATCCACATTTCTTCCTCTTACATATACCACATCTCCCTCAGCTTCTGTTAGATTTCTGTAGACTTCTCTCACAGCATTCATCCTGGGCTCCATCAGAGGATTGGCTAGCCTTGTCCATCTGTACATCGATATGTACAGTGCTAGTACATTCTCTGTATCCACACCTCTTTCCACTATCACCGGTCGATTTCTTATTCTTTCAAGAACACCCAGGCAGCTTTAGAAAAAAACAATGCATGATCGTATGTTGTCCTCAATGCCCTTTGTGTCGCTCCTTGTTGGACTGGCGATGGCTGTGGTGGTGGTTGTGGCGCCTCCTGCATAACCCCGTATCCTAGCTTTTTGTTGGAGATCTTCATGGCTGCTACTTTCTGTCTAGGGGCCATGGTATCAGGTATTTAGGAGTGAGAATTTAGGCTTTTCTGTTTGAGAGGGTTGAGTGTGGCGGAATATCTTTTGTCGAAAATCACGGGTCTAGGATTTTAAACTTTAGGGAAGAAGGTGGTTATGGTATTTATGTTGTGGCCCCTCAATTATGACTAATTTCTCTCCCCTCCCCAAGGTTTGTCAGAATGGTGTTTGCATCCTGAATTTAGTGGGCAACTTGGGCAACTAACTTTCGCAAGCAGAACATGTCACTTGCGGAAGTGATTGTCATATGCTTTCGTAGTAGATAACAAAGCAAATCCCACCTCTTTTCCTGGGAAAAATTTCGATAAGAGTGTTCCCACTCTTTTTGCCTTTTTATCACAGATTGATTAGAATCAAACTTCAAAATGAACAAAAATTAAGAAGAGCAAAATTACTTACATTGGGTTGCCCCTCAAGCAGCGCATTGGTTTAAAGTCTCATGCCAAACTCTTTGATTCTTCATTCCAAATTCTTGAGATAGAACATATCATTATGCTGTAAATCTGTCTTATTCAAGGGGTTGTACGGCTTCAACCTTTGACCATTGACATAGAATGTACTGCCATCCTCCAAGTTGGCTAGTTCAACTGCTGCTTGACTTAGGATCTTTGTGATTACAAATGGTCCAGACCATCTGGACCTGAGTTTTCCTGGGAAGAGTTTCAATTTAGAGTTAAATAATAAGACTAACTGACCTTCTTCCAATTGCTTCTTTGCGATTCTTCTATCATGATATGCCTTGGTCCTTTCCTTGTATAGTCTGGATGATTAGTAAGCATTTCATCTGAATTCCTCCATTTCATTTAATTGCAGAAATCTTTTTCCCATCACGGCTTCTTCTTCATAATTGAGTTCCTTGATAGCCCAAAAGGCATTGTGCTCTAGCTCGACAGGCAAGTGACATGCTTTGCATAGACCAACTTGATGGGTGACATGCCTATGGGCGTCTTCTACGCCGTTCTGTATACCCACAGAGCATCATCAAGCCTAAATTCCCAATCTCTTCTGATGATGCATACCACCTTTTCCAATATGCTATTGATTGCTCCATTGAACACTTTAGCTTGTCCGTTTGTTTGAGGGTTGTATGCAGTAGAAACTCTGTGATATATACCAAATTTTCTCACCAGATCTGAGAAATTTTGGTTGCAAAAATGAGATCCTTCGTCAGTGACGATTACTCTTGGAGTGCCAAATCTATTGAAAATATTTTTTTTCAAGAATTTAATCACAGTTTTGGCATCGCTGGACTGGACTGTGGCTGCCTCTACCCATTTGGACACATAATCAACACCCAAGATGATACATGTGTTGTTGTTTGAAGAAACAAAAGTCTATCCCCCAAGCATCAAACAATTCTACCTCCAGCATCATCTGCTGAGGGAGTTTGTTCCTCCATGACATATTTCCTATCCTCTGGCACTTATCACAACAATTAACAAACTTATTAGCATAAAAAAATAGGGTACGCCAGAAAAAACCTGATTGCAGAACTTTTGCGGCCGTCCTTTGTCCACTGAAATGACCTCCATAGGGGGCTGAGTGGCATTTTTCTTTGATTGCCCCTGTTTCTTCTGATGGTATGCACATTAGATGATCAGCACAGATTTTGAATAAGTATGGTTCCTCCCAGAAATATGACTTTGCTTCATGGAGGAATCTCTTCTGTAGTTTCCTATTCAAATCAGCATACCATGGTCTATTATCTATCACTTGAGCTAGCATTTCCACCACCCCCCAGAGTTGTTCATTGGGAATTTTTCCTAGTTCTGTCTCCTTGCTGTCCTTCTAACCTTGATAGCTGGTCAGCTACTCGGTTCAAGGCCCTTTTTCTATCTCTAATTTCCAGATCGAATTTTTTCAAGAGCAAGATCCATCGAATTAGTCTGGGCTTTTACCAAGTATTTGATAGCAACATGATCAGTGTAGATGATCACCTTCATCCCAAGCAAGTATGAGCTCAACTTATCAAAAGTAAAGACAATAACCAATATTTCTTTCTCGGTTGTGGAATAGTTTACCCTTTGGATCTAGTGTCTTGCGGGCATAATATACCACATGAAGAACTTTATCCCTCCTCTGTCCTAGCATTACCCCCACTACGAAGTCACTAGCATTACACATTAATTCAAATGGTCGAGACTAGTCAGGTGCAATGATCACAGGTGCAGAAATGAGTTTCTTCTTCAATGTTGTAAATGCCTTCATACAATTTTCATCGAAGATGAGGACTGCATCCTTTTCCAGCAAATTGCAAAGTGGTTTTGAGATTTTGGAAAAATCTTTGATAAAGTTTCGTAAAATCTGCGTGGCCTTCTCATCCCCTAACCGATCTGGGGATCCATTCTCTCAATTACCTCAATCTTGGCCTTATCAGCTCCAATTCCATCAACAGAGATTTTGTGACCTAGGACTATGCCCTCTGTCACCATGAAGTGACATTTTCCCCAATTGAGTACCAGGTTAGTTTCTATGCACCTTTCCAATACCCTGCCTAAATTATGAAGACATTTATCAAATGAATTTCCAAAAACTGAAAAATCATCCATGAATGCTTGTATGATGTCCTCCACCATGTCACAAAAGATTGAGATCATGCACCGCTGAAAAGTTGCTCGGGCGTTACACAGGCAAAATGGCATCCTTCGAAATGCAAAGGTGCTATAAGGACATGTGAAAGTTGTCTTCTCCTGATCATCTGGTGCAATAGGAATTTGATTGTATTCTGAGTAACCATCAAGAAAACAATAAAACATATAACCAGCTAACATGTCCAACATTTGATGAAGGGCAGTGGAAGGTGATCTATTCTGGTCGCCTTATTGAGTTCCTATAATCAATACATACTCTCCGAGAATTGACTACTCTGGTAGGCATCAATTCATTTGGTCATTTCTAATAACCGTCATTCCTCCTTTCTTTGGTACGCATTGAACTGGGCTCACCCAATTGCTGTCTGATATGGGGTAAATTACGGCTAGCTCCAGCACTTTGATGATTTCTTTTTTTACCATTTCTTTCATTGCTGGGTTCAACATCCTTTGCCCCTCGATGGTTGGCTTTGCTCCATCTTCTAATAGGATCTTGTGCATACAAATTGAAGGACTAATGCCTTTGATATTAGCAATTGTCCATCCAATTGCTGCTCTATGCTTCCTCAGCAGCTTTATCAGTTGATTATCCTGCACGCTTGTGAGAGTGGATGAGATAATAACTGGTAAAGTATTACCTTCTCCTAAATATGCATACTTAGATTTCCTGGCAGTGGCTTTAGTTCAACCGTTGGTGGCTCTTCATTGGAGGGTGATGGGGTCGAAACCACCAAACAAAACCTACTTAAAACTGCAGACAGTGGTAAGTAGGGTCGATCTCACAGGGACGGATGAAACTCTAATAAATCCCAAATGACTCAAGTCACAAGGAAACAGAAAAGACATATGACTTGCGAATGTGAGAAAGTGACTTAGCAAAGAGTTCAGGGGATCTTAACCTATCCTCTCTCTATTTTGTTGCTTCTTTTGTGGTATGAAATTGTGTTCAATCAGGCGCATAAACACTGCAAGGTCACTTCCGATTGATCCAGACAGCAGTCCTAATAGTAACAAGTAAACTAACTTCTGTTGATGACTCTGAATTACTACGAAACCATTAAGAACTTCAGTCTTTATGATTGCCTCGTGCTAAACAACTAACTTCCGTTATTGTTTGAAACCTTGGACTATTACCCCCTCGTCATCAGTTAATCTTTGACATTCTAAGTTAAGTTTACCCTTCCAGAATTCCCCTAACAGGCAAGCACAATTGACTAGGTGATCATTCTAATCAAAAGGATAATTAAACCTCTAAGACTAACCACACAAATATCATCCAAGTGCAACCATATATAATAACATAGAGAGATTCAAGGGATTAATACCCCATAAAAAGTTTAGCTACTCATGCCCTTGACCACAATGGATATAGAAATGATCCACGTAGTCAAAGACATGGTTACACACAAGAAAAGTATAGAAAAGGTAGAAAACAGAGTACGGAGACAGTCTGCTTAAAGCTACTGCTGGCCGGCCACTTGGGCAAGTGAGAAACTCACTTTCCCGAGTGGCCGCCCTTCGCTACTGTAGATTGTTCCTCTTCTTCTCTCTCTACTGTCTAACTATGGGACTCTCTCACTCTCTAAATCTGATTTGAGTCTTCTCCTTGCTCCCCAGATGGAAGATGATTCGAAGATGGCTTGATTTGCTGCCGCTCTTCTTCCTTTTATAGATAGGGGAGGAGACTTGGGTTATTTAGTGAGATTGATCTCCTCTTTTTCTATTGGATTAAGACCAAGGTTGAGGAGACCCATACCTCTGAAAATTGCAGCCATCAACTCCCTCTTTTGCAGCCCTAAACAGCAGCTTTTCAGCCTTCCAACACTTCACCCACGCCTTCTTCTTCCTTAGCCTTGAAGGCTTTGCTTGATGGATCTTGTTTCCTTAGCCTTTAAGCCTCCAAGGCTTCCATGGCTGCCCTGCGTCTTCTCTTTCCCGTTGGATTCCAGCAGCCTCATAATTGCAGCAATGGTCCAATTGAACCATCCACAATTGAGCCCAAAACTTTGCCAATTTGCACCAATTTGCCCACATTTTTGTTCATTTTGTAATTCAGCCCCTGGATTACCATAAGTCACCAAATTAGTCTATAAACATAAAATCCTAATCTAATTGACCTATTAAAGTAAAAAGAGGTAGAATGAGTGTGTAAAAACATGGTACGATTTACACTCATCAGAGGGTTTGAGGTATTTCCCTTGGACATATCCAACATCTCAGCAGGCTACTTATCAGAGCACTTAGGCGAGTAGAAAAGGTAACATGCCAAATTGAGTGCCTCTTCTTTATCTCCCATGAGGTGTTGCGCTTCTTCCATCTATCCTTGGGTCAGTGATCTCACCAACTCGCTGGCTCAATATTGATTGGACAAGCTTCCTCTATAGCCATCTCAACTGCGTCTATCCTGAAACATTGTTGTTTTTCTGCAGGAAATTTCATAGTATCGAAAATGTTAAAGGTTACCTTTTCTTCATCGAATTGCAAGGTGACTGCTCCCTTTTTGACTTCAATAACAGCATCACATGTTGCAAGGAATGGTCTTCCAAGGATAATGGGGATGTCCCTATCTTCTTCCATATCGAGCATCCCGAAATCTACTGGATATATGAATGATCCAAACTTCACCAATATATCATGAATTGGTGGGGGTCAGTACTTCATCAATTCCTAATGATTTGAAGACTAAGAGAGGCATCAAGTTGATGCTTGCTCCTAGATCCAATAGGGTCTTCTTTATACTCATGTTCCCCACAGTACATGGCAGAGTAAAGCTTCCTAGATCTTTGAGTTTTGCAGGTAGCTGTTTTTGCATAACCGCACTGCATTCTTCATTCAAAGTAATGAATGAACAATCATGTATCCTGGGTTTATTGGTCACCAGTTCTTTAGATGCTTGAAGTATTTGGGCATTTGCCTCAAACCATCTATCGGAGGAATGTTGATGTGAAGACTCTCCAAGTTCTGGACAAATTTCTTCATTCCAGCTCTGTTCTCCTCTTTGGATCTCGTGCTAGAAATGGCGGCTTGGGCTCATACGGAAGTGGTCTCCTCATCATGAATGCTCCTCCAGCAGATGAGTGATTCCATGGGAGCTTGTTGCTGTCCATTGTGAAAAATACACAGGCTGCATCGGCTTGTCTACACCATGTTGAGGACATTTCCTCATCAATTCCTTGAATTTTTCCCAAGCCTCATAACGAGTCTCTGTCCCATGCTGCTAAAAAGTGATGATGGCTGATCTTAAAGCAGCAGCTTTGATAGGTGGAAAGAACTTGCTAAGGAATGCATGTCTGAGTCCATTCCAGGAGTTGATTGAATTGTTCGGCAGAGTGTCCAACCATTTTGCGGCTAAGTCCTGCAATGTGAATGGAAATAGTCTTAAGTATACCTCATCTTTGGACAAACCTTGAATTTTGAAGGTGCTGCACAATCTTAGGAATTTCCTGAAGTGCTCATTGGGATCTTCACTAGGCAGTCCATAGAAAGGACAAGCAACTTGCACACATTAAATCATTTGAGTTTTGAGCTCAAAGTTCTCTGCTTCAACATCATTGTACACAAATGGAGCCTGAACTTTCTCCTCTTGGGGTACAAAATAATCTCTTAGCACTCTGGGTTGAGCTAGCTGTTGCTCTCCTTCTTGAGGTTGATCAGCTACTAGTACCTCTGCCATTGGCTTCTGATTTTCTTTAAGAACACAAGCAACAACCAGTAATCAAAAACATGAAAGTAACAATAGTAAGATTTTTTATTTGAGTGAGTGAACTTAAGTAACAACAGCAAACTAAAAAGAATAAAAACATAACACAATAATAAGACTTCAAGGATTTTTAACGCCATCCCTGACAATCGGCGCCTGATGAGAATCATGTAGCCGTCCATGGAGGTTCTCCTAGTGAGGGGAATGAGCTAGTCCTTCATTCTAGTATTAGAATGCCAAGTTTACTTTGCAGGCCAATCAAGGAAGAAAGGATGGATCTTGACTACCTATGTGATAGGGAGTTGGTTCAAAAGAGCTATGATCAAGGTGATGAGAATGTCATTAACTTTGGGGTTCAAACCAAAGGAGATGAAGACCTCATGGAAATAAGTGCTGAAGAGTATCAAGAGAGTTTGACTCTGTGTGCTCCATGAAGATCATTGATCAAGCTAGTGAGAAGAGTCATTTAGGTTCTTGAGTGAACGGCCTATTTGATCAAAGTGTTCAAGATTGAGTCCATTGCTAAACAATTGGATAGGTTGCAAACTATCTTAATTGTTTCAAGTGTTTTTCCAATCTTTTGGAGTCAATAAAGAGAATTCTACAAGTTTTGGAGTAAATTGGAGTTTCTACAACTTACGGGGGCGCAAGACCAATATTCCACTTTTGGAAGGGCGTTCAAGACATTTTACTTCAATAATTTGGAGCTGAATTTCGAGATTAGAATTAGTCTAAGTCTAGGAGTCAATTTTCAAATTTTTATCTAGTTAAATAAGTCATGTGGACTGAATTAAACTAGAGTGTTTTGATTAGGAGTCTTAGATTCCTTCTAGATATCATCCTACTTGAGGATAAGTCATTTAGATAAGGTTTCCTAGATTTTAGATAGATTCAAAGAGATGCTTGTACTCTTCTACTTTTACTCCTTGTGAGATAAGATTAGAGAGTCCTAATTGGTCTTCTTTTTAGTGGTGCTGGCCGAAAATTCAAGCCTATATATAAGAGGCTTGGCCGAATTTTAGAAGCACCCTTGAGTGGTCATTTTTGTTGTCTCTTTTGAGAGTTTTTCCTGTGAGGAATTTTTGTTAAATGGAGTGTCCATTTTTCGTGTCAAGTATGATTAAACCAAGAGGGTTTTCATCTTGTCTTGGATCTTTTTGATCTTGCAGAAACCATTCTTTTTCAATTATGCTTCTTGATAGAATTGTTTTAAAACAAAACTTCTTAGGCTTGGTGTTCGAATTTCATGATGAGTGTGTTCTTGAGATCCATTGTGGGGTTTGTCCTACTTTTGTTGGATGAGTTGTGCTTTGGCATAAGCATTTTGAGATAGTGTATGTGTTGCATATCTTTGGTTGGTTATGAAGATTACTAATCAATAGTATTCCTTCATAGTTGGGCATTGTTTGCTCCTACCTTTCTTGAGTCTCTTGATAGATGACTGATCGAGTATATTGAAGGGTGTCCTTGCTATTCTTAGCGTGGGTTGTTGTTTAATTCGAATCTTTCATGGATAATGTGTTCTTTGCTTGGTTTGAGTTAAGAGATAGAATCACTTAGATAAACGATCGTCTTACTGTGAATTTTCCGCACTCTTTTGAGTTTCACGGGATAGACAAAATTATCTTCGTACTTTCTTGTTGATGGTTGCATTAACGAAATTTGCTTCGTCTACGAGATTGCTATCAGTTTCTTGGTATCAAAGCTTGGATTATCTTAGTGATGGTATTAATTGATATTATCATATCAGTTCCTATTATCAATTTGATTTTCGAGAGATTTCTTCTTAGTTGAGGACTTCATAGTTCTTGGTTTTGAGAATATCTTGAATTACCACGGAATCCGTTACTTGGTGTGGTGATCGAGCTTTGTGCTACTTAACGAGTAGTACTATCTTTATTTGTTTCAAGATTCCTTCTTGTTTTAGAATGGGGTGTTGAAAAAATAAATCAAATTCTTGTGAAAACTACGTTTTCAAAATTGATCTTGTCTTTTGTGTGGTTGTCCGTGACTTCTTACACATTTGTTTGATCTTGTGGTGTTATTTTGAGGTCTATGCGAGAACTTGATGATGGTATGTTGGTATCTAATCAAAGTGGGCGCTACATCTTGAAATTTATCCTTGATTTGCAAGTAGAGAACTGTTTCTCCTATGAGCAAGTTGGTGGATCTTATGTGTTGGATCTTTACTGAGAGAATTGATGCCAAAGAAGAGCTTCTTGCTCGAGATAGCCTTTTCTTTCTAAAGAGATGTCTTTACATAAGGAGGATTTGAGAGTTTATCTTGCGGTAAATATCTTGGATCTATTCTTTGAAAGGTGAAGCTTAGTGATTTTGTACTTTCTACATAAAGTATAAATGAAAAAGTCTTCCTTCTTGTTGGTTTCATTTGAATCTAATAAGTAAAATGGAATTTATGGATTTTCAATTCATGAAAATTTCATAGAGACCGAATTTTGTTGATTATCTTGTTTAATCTTAGTGTCAAAAGATTTTTCAAAAGTAACAAATGTTGGTTTTCTTGTTTTCTCAAGTTTTACACTTTGAGATTGAGTCAAATTAGTGGATTTTCCTATCATTGGATTTTTCTTGATTCTTAACTAGAGTCAAAACTTTCTTTGTCATGTGATGAGGAATGAATTTTTAGTGATATCAGTTTTGGTATCAAAGTGTTTTAAGGTCTTTGAAGTTGAATTGTGCCAACTTTAAGGATTGAAATGACTGGTGTTTTAAAACCTTGATTTTCGAAAGTAGGATCGAAAATTGAGTGAAGTTTTACTAAAAAGATTTTCTTAATTTATGACAAGAAATCTTATAGGCTTTGAGATGTATTCTTAAAGTTTACATATTTGGTTGTTGGAAAAGTTGATTTTCAATGGTCACTTATGAAGATGGCATTGTTAAGTCATTGAGTTTTCAGAATGATTTGTGTTAAATTTAGTATTATGAAGCAAATGTCATAATTGAATAAGGAACTTTAATTTCCTACTTCATTATAATTATGGTGTTCTTGTTACTTTATTTGCCATGGATTGTTTTGGTAAAAGGTGATTTTTGTTAATTCCAAGTACAATTTGGAAAAGGGTTTTAGAAAGATTCTAAAAGTTGTTGTCCATCTTTGGAAAGTGGTAATTTTCAAGTTTCCTTTTTAAGTGAGTCAAAAGTAATTTTTTCAAATTTTAACTATGTGGTAAAAGGTTAATAGCCGAATTTTTGCTGACTTTTTGGATGTGTGTGCGTGTGATTTATGTGGTATTCTAAGCCTAGTTGGTTTTGAATTTTAGAGTCATAGTATAGCCGAAATTGTGAAGCTAAAAATTAGGGTTTCCTAGTCCTAGTTGAACTTGAATTTTGGTTGTCTATTTGTGCTACACTTGGAGACCTATTTGGTCTTGTATTTGTGTGTTCACATGGCCGAAAATTTTAGCCCTAAAATTAAGGTCATTGAGTCCAAATTGTGTTATGATTTGAGTCCTATTCGGTTTTGGATTTTTGTGTTCACATTGGCCAAAAAGTTGCAGCCATTGTTTCTTAATTGTAATACAATTTTATAGTGTGTTTTATTTAAGTCCTACTTGGATTTAAATACTAATTTTTGCATGTGTTAAATTATAATTTCGGTGAAATTATAATTAGAGTTTTAAAGTGAGTCTATTTTTGAAAACTATTAAGATAAGGAAGTCTTATCCTAATCTGAAAATTTTTTAGTCTTCTAATACAATTGTGCATGTGTGTGGCCGTGTATTTGAGTCCTTTTAGTAGTAGGGGGGTCGAAAATTTTATCTCTAATAAGTAGGGATGAGTTTTCTTAATTTGTGTCCAAAAAGGATTATGTTTACCTAAGTTTTAGGACTCTATCCTTGTCTATATATATGAGGCCGGTTTTTCTTCTTCTTTATTCCACATTGTCGAGTAGCCTTCATCAATAAGGGGGGAATATTTTTGAGAAAATTTAGGTCCTATCTTGTAGGAGTTTTCTTGCACAAAAAGACTTGCATTGCCTATAACTAGGAGGGCTGTTTTTCGAAAATTCTCACATCACTCTACTCCAATTTTCTTCTTCTTTCTTGCTGCCGAGATCAAAAGAGAAAAGCAAGAGAAGCACTCTTCTCTTTAATTCTGAAAATTTTGAGAGTTGTGTTCTTAAAAGCACAAGAGAGTTTTTGTTTTTGGGGAGAGCTTTATTTGAACCTTCCTTTGGTTCTTGGGGGGGTTTCGGCCGAACCAAACTTTGGTTCTAGGGTTCAAGGAGTTTTTGTGTAGTAAATAAGGCACATTACTTCTTTTGTTGGTGGTTTCTCAGAGTGTTGAGCAAAGATGTCATCCGGAGTTGCTGGTTGTACTCAAATCGCTTCAAAGAGTGTAGAGGGTCGCATGGAGGCTCAAGTACAGCTCATGAAGAGTCAAATTGACTTCCTACATGATGCTTTGGCCGCGGTGAAGGAGGCAAACCGAGACTTGTCTCAATTGCTTTCAAATCAGCAAGATAAAGCTATGGTAAGTTTTGAGAAAATTGCTGAAAATTTAAGAGTCTTATGTGATCGTTTTGAAGTTAAACAAGTACCCTCGTATGCTGGAATGTTGCAAGTGTCATTGCCTTTGTTTTATGGTTGTCATAGAGAATATGATACTTGGGAAAAGAGCATAGAGAATTTGTTTGTGTTGCTTAACATAGAGAAAGAGAGTGAGAAAATAGCTTTAGCTATAGGTTGTTTTCGTTCTAATGCTTTGAATTGGTGGAAGCTAGTTTCAAATATCTATTCGCATTATTGGTATCGTAATTTGGATGATTGGAATGATTTGAGAAGTGCTTTGCGAGAAAGATATGATGGTACTAACACCTTTGATGAAGCAAAAGTGAAGTTGCTCAATTGTAAGCAGAATGGTAGATCCATTCAATCTTACTTTGAGGAATTAGAAGGGTTGTTTCTGAGTTCAGAAGTGGATGAGAACGATTACATGTTGACAGACCGTTCCCACTATGGCTTGGACAAGTGGTTCAAACAACATCCAAAGATAAGGAGACAATCAAGGCTCTATGAGGCATACTAGGCTGCCTTAGAAGTGGAAAGAGAGCATGATACTTCTTGTGGTTGGAATGGTCCAATTGAGGATCAGGGGTTGGTGTTTGGAGCTGAAGATGGAGATCAACGGACTTGTATCTTCCGTACTAAGTGTTCGGTTGGGTGGTCCAATGAAGTTGATTTGGTAATCGACGGTGGGTCGAGTACTGATTGTGTAAGTGAGGAATTTTGCATAGCAAACGGAATTAAGATGGATCCGCATACTAGACCATACAAGCTTCAATGGTTGAGTGAAGAGATGGTTGTGGATGTTACTAAAAAGGCCATGGTACCTTTTCAGATTGGTGAGTATAGGAATGAAATTTACTTTGATGTAATTCCTATGTCTCTTTGTGATATTTTGCTAGGTATGCCTTGGCGATCGGATGTAGATCTTTGTGCACCATTGCTCGAAGAATATCTTTGTCTTTACTAAAGAGGACAGAAAATATATTCTTAAGCCTTTGGCTTATGAAGAATCGAATCATGCGAGAGAAAAGACGTAAGATAACCTATACACAAGGGAGAGAAAAAGTCGAGCGAGTGACGCAAGAAAGTAAAAAGGGTCACGATGAGGTAAGACTTGAGGCGAGAGAAAACCATGAAAATAGCGTGGAAACAGAAATAAATGCACGCAATGAGAGAAAATCAGAGTGTGGAGAGGGTGAGAATTTTACTAACCCTTATATCTCGTTTGTTCCTTGTGCAGGTATAGAGGTTGATGATTCGAGGACGAATCCTCTTAAAGAAAGAGGGGATGATGAGAATCATGTAGCCTTCCATGGAGGTTCTCCTAGTGAGGGGAATGGGATAGTCCTTCATTCTAGTATTAGAATGCCAAGTTTACTTTGCAGACCAATCAAGGAAGAAAGGATGGATCTTGACTACCTATGTAATAGGGAGTTGGTTCAAAAGAGCTATGATCAAGGTGATGAGAATGTCATTAACTTTGGGGTTCAAACCAAAGGAGATGAAGACCTCATGGAAATAAGTGCTGAAGAGTATCAAGAGAGTTTGACTCTGTGTGCTCCATGAAGATCATTGATCAAGCTAGTGAGAAGAGTCATTTAGGTTCTTGAGTGGACGGCCTATTTGATCAAAGTGTTCAAGATTGAGTCCATTGCTACACAATTGGATAGGTTGCAAACTATCTTAATTGTTTCAAGTGTTTTTCCAATCTTTTGGAGTCAATAAAGAGAATTCTACAAGTTTTGGAGTAAATTGGAGTTTCTACAACTTAAGGGGGCGCAAGACCAATATTCCACTTTTGGAAGGGCGTTCAAGACATTTTACTTCAATAATTTGGAGCTGAATTTCGAGATTAGAGTTAGTCTAAGTCTAGGAGTCAATTTTCAAATTTTTATCTAGTTAAATAAGTCATGTGGACTGAATTAAACTAGAGTGTTTTGATTAGGAGTCTTAGATTCCTTCTAGATATCATCCTACTTGAGGATAAGTTATTTAGATAAGGTTTCCTAGATTTTAGATAGAGTCAAAGAGATCAAGTACTCTTCTACTTTCACTCCTTGTGAAAGATTAGAGAGTCCTAATTGGTCTTCTTTTTAGTGGTGCTGGCCGAAAATTCAAGCCTATATATAGGAGGCTTGGCCGAATTTTAGAAGCACCCTTGAGTGGTCATTTTTGTTGTCTCTTTTGAGAGTTTTTCCTGTGAGGAATTTTTGTTAAATGGAGTGTCCATTTTTCGTGTCAAGTATGATTAAACCAAGAGGGTTTTCATCTTGTCTTGGATCTTTTTGATCTTGCAGAAACCATTCTTTTTCAAGTATGCTTCTTGATAGAATTGTTTTAAAACAAAACTTCTTATTTTCATACTACTTCTAATAGTTCGATTGATGAGCCTTTCCTTTGGCTTGGTGTTCGAATTTCATGATGAGTGTGTTCATGAGATCTATTGTGGGGTTTGTCCTACTTTTGTTGGATGAGTTGTGCTTTGGCATAAGCATTTTGAGATAGTGTATGTGTTGCATATCTTTGGTTGGTTATGAAGATTACTAATCAATAGTATTCCTTCATAGTTGGGCATTGTTTGCTCCTACCTTTCTTGAGTCTCTTGATAGATGACTGATCGAGTATATTGAATGGTGTCCTTGCTATTCTTAGCGTGGGTTGTTGTTTAATTTGAATCTTTCATGGATAATGTGTTCTTTGCTTGGTTTGAGTTAAGAGATAGAATCACTTAGATAAATGATCGTCTTACTGTGAATTTTCCGCACTCTTTTGAGTTTCACGGGATAGACAAAATTATCTTCGTACTTTCTTGTTGATGGTTGCATTAACGAAATTTGCTTCGTCTACGAGATTGCTATCAGCGCCACTTTTGGTGGATGATAGAGCAGTCATTGATTCACCCTCAAGAGAATATGTATAAAACTTACTTAAAAGGTTTAGCTAGCGGTAACCAGGGTTGTTCCACAGAGATGACAGTCAACCACTCAAAATCTGATTAAAGTGCAAGAAAAGGAAAGTATGTGAGCTGAACAGATTTGTCACTTGGGAGAGTGACAATAGTCACTTGACAGAATGAAGAGGCAGAAGGGTCAATCACCTCCCTACCATTACGATCCAGTTTTGATTCAAGTAATCATGTAGTGTGTGATTTATTGTTTGATCAGGCAAACAAATTCTTTATAATTCCTCTCAGACAGAATAAAGAGTCCTAGATTATCTAAATTACCTACCTCTCAGTCAGTATAATTCATTAATCTAAGCCATTTAGTTTATAAGCCTTCTTTGATTACCTATACCAATCACCTAACTCTCGTTGATGATTGGAACCAAAGGGTAGATTTCCTACTTTGTCATGGACTTGATTAAGCAGTTCTAAAGTTATGCTCTTCCTCTCAGATGTTCATAACTATACATTCACATTTAATTAAGTGGCCAGTTTACAAAAGGTTTATTAACACACTTATCTAGACACAATGCCTCACCAAGGAAAACTGAATCAAAACCTTCACATAAAGATAGTAGGGATTGAACCCTTAACTTAGTAAGCCACTCATGTTTATTGAGTTAAACATGAGAGTAACAAAGTACAAAAGATAAGACATAATTCAAGATCAAAAGGTTAGAGGATAGAAGGGAAAGATGGTAGCAGGGGTAGTTTCTGTCTGCTCACTATGGCAGGTGGTGTTCGCCACTTGACAGAGTGACACTCTGCACTCTTGCTCCTGCTACTACCCCGTTTCTAACCAACTAACTAACTACCTAACTATTGTCTTTGTAACTGATTCTAACTACTCAATCTGTTTTCTTTCTGACTGCTATTGGCTGACTATTCATAGGGAATTGGAGAGGCTTGGATTGGTGGAAATCTGGCCTTCCTTGAAGCAGATTGGAGGAGGCAGCAAGTTGCGACAGCTAAAGTGATTTGTTTATTCAGCAACTTGCCCAATTGGCAAGTTGTGGTCTTCTCTTGGCAGCTCCCTTCTTCTCTTTAGCCGCAATTAGCCACATTTTACTCATCATTGCTTCTTCTCCTTAGTCTTCATCTCCAGCGCATCCTCACCATTTACAGCCAATCTCCAATTCCTTCATTCTTTAATCCAAGCTCAACTAGTAGCAGCATCAGCAGCATGCTTCCTTCCATCAGTGTGTTTCTAGCCCCCAATTCAGCCTCAATCTTCTGCCCTTTTCTTCCTTGTTTCAGGGGTCACTTGCTATACCAATGTTCACCCTTCTGCAGCAGCCAATCCATCAACTCAGTAGCAGTATCAGTTGGTAAGTAGCAGAGTTGCAGCTATTGTTCTTCACATATATTCCCTCTTTCTCTTCTTCCACTTGTAGCAGCAACAACTTGCAGTGATGTGAACATCCATGTTAATCAAGTCCAAGGTGTTCGGGTTCCAAGTACTGTCCAAGCTCAAGGAGTGGCTCAAGATCCATTATCCAACATTGGAGGCCCAATGGCTCAAGCTAGAAGTAAAAGGATGAGGAGTGCACTTAATAATCTTATATTAATTGGTTTAGCCCCAAGAAAATGTTAAGTCTGGAAGTTACAAGCCCAAGATTATTAATGTGTTACAAGTCCCATTTGAGGAAGGAAATTTCAGCCCACAAACCAAGCAAGGGAGGCCGGCCCTATCACCTAATTTTTAGGAGTTGAAATCTCTATCTTTTAGGGATAAAATCATTTAAATCTTATCACACTTGTGGAAGGATAAGATTTGGAAGATTCCCTATCTTTTAGAGATAAGATCATTTAAATCTTATCACATGGAAGGATAAGATTTGATATGATTCTCTTTTATCTAATTTAGAGTTTATTCAATATAAGAAGTCTATCCCTTGGTGTCTACTCTCAACCGTTGGATGGAGATTAGATCAAGATTGGATGGCTATGATTACTCTACAAAGAAGATACTGATAGAGTTGACAACTCAGGAAGATTCTTTTCAAGATAAGGATAAGATTCTTTTGAGAGAATATCTCTTTGTATTTGGAGTTTTATTTTTATTAGACTAGTGTGTCTTAAGTCTATAAAGGTGTCTAAATACATTGCCTTAATAGATAAGACACAAGTTGTCAATTAGGGTTAAGTTGATTTCTAGTTCTTTAAAGTAGGAATAGAGTTAGAGATCAAACTCTTCTCCTAATTGGTTGGAGAATTTTTTGCCCCCTCTACTATAAATAGGGGTGCTTGGCTAGTATTTCATTTGTACCTTTGATGAATTTGATGTTTCAATATGAGACGAGAGGAAACTCCTTGTTCTTTTTCTATTCTTTTTGAAGGTTAGTGCATTGCACACAAGCTTGTGCTTTGTTGATGCCTGCGAGTAGAATAGGTGTTTTTCTACTTGTGGAGCTTTGTTAGTTGTTCATTGGAGCCTTTTATCTAACCGTTCTATCCATAAATCGAAGGGATAGGGTTGTTAGAGAGGTGACCGATTGGGTTGCTAACCTTAAACACTTTCTACATCTTCTAAACCTTTCCATCCCATTTTGGTGCAAATTTTTGTGGTTTGCATCTCTTCTTTTCTTTTATTTTTCGAGAGTTGTGGAGTCCATAATATTGGATTTGCAAGTTTTCAAGTCATGGGAAATTCATAGCTTCCGCATCGAGGTAAATCTGCCACCTTTGCCTCAAGAATTCGTATCAATTGGCCTCAGAACTTAAGTTCTTGAAGACTTGTTTTTGTTTTAATCTACTAAAGCTCATCTTTGCTTAGATCTCTAATTGTTCTTTTGAATTTTTGAGTCTTTTATTATAGATCTCACTATTTTGCTTCGATTGTATTCTCTCTTGATTTGATTGAAGTTGTTATAGTTAGATCCATTATTAGTCAAAAAAAAAAAAAAACTTTTTTCTTCTCTTTAATTTTGGATCTAGGGTATCTTAATCCCTAATACACATTTTGAGTCAAAAAAAAAAAAAGTCGTGCAAAAATAAAAAGAAAGACGGCATAGAAGGATATTGGTATTTGAGTTTGATTTGAAGTGCAATTACTATTATTTGCACATATCTTTATCAAAATACTTGGATCTTTGGTGGCTAGGGTTTCGCAAATATAAGCCCTTTATTTTTGTATTGGCCGAAATAGGGTTTTGTCTATAACCCTAAGTTGAAACTTTTATTTTTCAGAATTTGCTCCAAGTTCTATTAGCCTTTTTGTGAGATCTAAGTTTTCATAATTGTAACTACTCGATCTATATTCGTGTTCTTCCTTAGATCGTGTTTAGAACCTTACTTTTTGATCCTCTTTATTTGCTTCAATAAAGTACTTCTTGCAGCACTAGTCTTCATTGCACAAAGGATTAAAAGACAAAGACATCCCTTACTAAATTCTAAACCTTCTTGAGAGATCTTGGGGAGTGAATAGAATAGTTGGGAAGGGTAACCAGGAAGTGAGTTCTTCGATATTCTTTTTCTTGTGTGTGTTGAGTTATGTTTCAGGAAACATGGGAGACAAAGCTTTATCTCCTCCTCAACATGGAATGCTAAATGATACTGTGCAAGATTTTAAAGATAAGATTGCGGCATTAACCAATCAATTGCAACTTATGACGATGGCAATGGCACAACAACAACGACGACAAGAAGAGACCACTCACCAACAAGAAGAAACTGCTCGTAAAATAAACCAACTTGCCCAAGTTAGGGATCCATTGGTAAATCCTGGACCTAACCTTGTTGCACGTAGGAACATCCATGGCGGACGTGGCAATGCCGGGCGTGGTCAAAGAGGTGGACGTGGTAATGAAGGACAAGATGGTGACCGAGAAGAAGAAGGTCAAGGAGAGCGAGAAGAAATTCCAAGGGAACAAAATGATGATGATGGTGTTGAGCATAAAGAAGAATTTAGGCATGATCGACAAAGGCAGCCTAGATTTGATGATAACATGAACACTATCAAGCAAAAGATTCCAGAATTTCGTGGCATGCCAGATCCTGATGCATATATTGATCGGGAAGATCATATCAACCGGATCTTTAATCTCAACAATTATTCTGATGGAAAGAAGCTGAATTTAGCTGTGTCAGAATTTCATGGATATGCTTCTACATGGTGGAATGAGGTACAACGTCGGAGAAGAAGAGACAAAGATCCCGCAATCACCACTTGGGGAGAGCTTTCACGTGTAATGCGAAATGCTTTTGTCCCAGCATCCTTTCAAAGAAAGCTTCTAGGTGAGTTGCAAGATCTTAAGCAAGGAAGTAGTCCGGTTATGGAATACTACCAAGACATGAATACTTTGAAGCTTAAATGTCAATTGGAAGAAGATGAAGAACAAAGTATAACAAGGTTTCTACATGGTTTGAACCTTCCCATTCGACATAGAGGGGAGTTACAGTCTTATCATGATCTAGATGATTTGGTGGATAAGGCCGACACTATTGAGAGGCAAATGAAGGAATCTGCGGCCGCAAGCAGAGCAAGGACATCTTCCACTAGTACATCATCCTTTGGATCAAATCGGTGGGGGAGTACTCCTAAGAAGCAAACAGCTCCAAGTTCTAGTCAACCTAAACAGTTGCTTAAACCGGCCGAGGTTACCAAGCCATTGGAGAAGACACCTAGTGTTAAACCGGGTTCATCTGCCAATGTACAATGCTTCAAGTATAAAGGAAGAGGACATTATGCATCTGATTGTCCCAATAAGAAGGTAATGGTACTTTGAGATGATTGGTACTATGAAAGTGAAGAAGAAGATGTGCACGATCAATCTAATATGGTTTTAGCAACAACCGAGCAAGCTACAACTAGTCAAATGTATGATAAGGGGACTTCTGAGAGTGAAGATGAGGTTGTCTATGAGGAAGATGTATCTCGAGCTATGGTACTAGCTCATGCTCTTAGTATCCAGCCAGCTCAAGACAAGAATCTCGAGCAACGCACCAATATTTTCCATACAAGGTGTAAGGTGAATAATAAGACGTGTCTTGTGATTGTGGATGGAGGAAGTTGCACAAACTGTGTGAGCATGGAACTTGTCAAGAAATTGAATCTTCCTACGTTCAAGCATCCTCAGCCTTACAAGTTGCAATGGTTAGATGATCATGGAGAAATTAAGGTACGGTTGCAAGCTCGCTTACTCTTATCTTTTAAAACGTTCCAAGATGAAGTTCTTTGTGATGTGATTCCAATGCAAGCATGTCATATATTGTTGGGATGTCCATGGGAGTTTGATCGAGGTGCTAACAAAGATGGAAAAACAAATCATCATTCACTTGTGCATAAGGGTTTGTCTATTGTATTGTGTCCGTTATCTCCTATGGATATCATGGAATCTCAGAAAAAAATGCAAAGAGAGAGAGAGAAGAGACATAAAAGTGAGTCGAAAGAGTCAAAAGAGAGTTTGGGGAATGGGAGAGAATCAAAAGTGAGTGAGAGTTTGAGAGAAAAGCCAAAAGCTAGGGAGAGAAAAGGCAGCTTTTATGCTTCTATGGGAGACCTTGGGAGGGCTCTAAATACTCGCACTCCACTTGTTTTAATTGTTTACAAGGATTTATGTTTAACTAACACTAACCCCATTGAAAATATTCTTAGTGTTGTTAAAACTGTTTTGCAGGATTATGAGGATGTTTTTCCAGAAGAATATCCAAAGGGACTTCTACCTTTGAGGGGAATTGAGCATCAAATTGATTTTATCCTAGTATCAGTAATTCCTAATCATCCTGCATACAAGGTGAACCCCGAGGAGACCAAGGAACTGCAACGTCAAGTCGAGGAACTCCTTGACAAAGGTATGGTTCGTGAATCTTTAAGTCCTTGTGCAGTGCCTGTCATTTTAGTTCCTAAGAAAGATGGAACATGGCGTATTTGTGTGGATTGTCGTGCTGTGAATAAAATTACTATTAAATATAGACATCTCATACCTAGGCTAGATGACATGTTAGAAGATCTATGTGGCTCTTGAATATTTTCTAAAATAGATCTTGCTAGTGGCTATCATCAAATTCGCATGAAAGAGGGTGATGAATGGAAAAACGCTTTTAAAACTAAATTTGGTTTATATGAGTGGATAGTTATGCCTTTTGGTTTGACTAACGCTCCTTTATACTTTTATGCGTCTTATGAACCATGTGCTTAGACCTTATATAGGTAAATTTGTTATGATTTATTTTGATGATATTTTAGTGTATAGTAGAGATGAAGTTTCACATGCTAAACATCTTTCGAGTGTGCTCTCTGCTTTACGTGAAAATAAACTTTATGCTAAACTTGCTAAGTGTACTTTCTGTGTATCAGAAGTTAATTTTCTTGGTTTTGTTGTTAGCAAGGATGGTGTTAAAGTTGACGAGGCTAAGGTTATGGAAATTTGAGAATGGCCTACACCTAAGTCTGTCTCTGACATTCATTCCTTCCATGGTTTAGCTAGTTTTTATCGTAGGTTTGTGAAGGATTTCTCTACTAAGGCTGCACCCTTAAGTCACTTAGTAAAGAAGAATGTTAGGCTTGAATGGGGTGAAGAATAAGAACTTGCATTTAACACTTTAAAGAAATGATTTAACTTGTGCTCCTGTTCTTGCATTACCTATTTTGATCTTACTTTTGAAATTGAGTGTGATGCATCTGGGGTTGGAATTGGTACTTTGTTAATGCAAAGTGGTAAGCCTATTGCGTACTTTTCGGAAAAATTAAGTGGTGCAACATTGAATTATCCTACTTATGATAAAAAATTGTATGCTGTAATTAGGGCTTTAGAAAATTGGCAACGCTATTTAATGCTAAAAGAGTTTGTTATCCATAGTGATCATGAGTCTTTGAAATATTTGCATGGACAAAATAAACTGAATAAGAGACATGCTAAATAGAGTGCATTTCTTGAATCTTTTCCTTATGTCATTAAGTACAAGAAGGGAAAAGAGAATGCCGTAGCTGATGCATTGTCTCGTAGATCGTATGTACTTTCTGTGCTTGATTCTAAGTTACTAGGGATTGAATACATCAAGGATTTGTATTCTACTGATTCTGATTTTTCATCCATTTTTGAAGCATGTGAAAGTAGCGCATTTAACAAGTTTTATAGGCATGAGGGTTTCTTGTTTAAAGATAATAAATTATGTGTGCCTGCTTGTTCTCTGCATGAACTATTAGTGCGTGAATCTCATAGTGGTGGTCTTATGGGTCATTTCGGTATTTTGAAATCTTATGATGTTTTATGTGAGCATTTTTATTGGCCTAATATGAAACGTGACGTAGAAAAAGTTTGTTCTACTTGTATTGAGTGCAAACAAGCAAAGTCTAAGTCACAACCACATGGGTTATACACGCCTTTACCTGTACCTACCCACCATTGGACTGATATTTCAATGGACTTTGTTTTGAGATTACCTAAATCTCAAAACGGGTGTGATTCAGTTTTTGTGGTAGTTCATAGGTTTTCTAAGATGGCACATTTTATTTCTTGTCATAAATTTGATGATGCCAAGCATGTAGCTGATTTATTTATGCGTGAAATTGTTAGATTGCATGGTTTACCTAGAACTATTGTGTCTGACAGAGATGTTAGATTTTTGAGCTACTTTTGAAAAACTTTGTGGGGGAAAACTAGGTACAAAACTGTTGTTTTCAACAACTGCTCATCCTCAAATGGATGGCCAGACGGAGGTGAATAATCAGACTCTTGGTTCTTTGCTTCATGTTTTGATCCAAAAGAATCGTAAGAATTGGGAAACTTATTTGCCTATTGCCGAATTTGCATATAATCGTGTTGTGCATTCTACTACCCAATATCCTCCATTTGAAATTGTTTATGGATTTAACCCATTAACCCCTTTAGACTTGTCTCCATTGCCTGTTTCTGAGTATCTTAATGCTGATGGAGCCAAGAAAGCTGAGTATGTACATTCTCTTCATGAGAAAGTACACATGAATATTTTGAAAAGAAATAAGCATGTTGCGCGGATTGCCAACAAAGGGCGTAAGGAAATGACATTCGAACCTGGTGATTGGGTTTGGGTTCATTTAAGGAAGATTCGATTTCCTACAAAGGTTAAATCAAAGTTAGATCCTCGTGGAGCTGGTCATTTATAAGTTTTCAAGAGTTTGAACAACAATGCTTATCAACTTGACCTTCCTGGTGAGTATAATATTAGTGCGACTTTTTATGTTTCTGATTTATCTCCGTTTGATTTCTCAGATGTTGAAGCTATACAAACTTTGGATTCGAGGACGAATCCTTTCGAGGAAGGAGGGAATGATGTGAACATCCATGGTAATCAAGTCCAAGATGATCAAGGTGTTCGGGTTCCAAGTACTGTCCAAGCTCAAGGAGTGGCTCAAGATCCATTATCCAACATTGGAGGCCTAATGACTCAAGCTAGAAGTAAAAGGATGAGGAGTGCACTTAATAATCTTATATCAAATGGTTTAGCCCAGGAGTGCACTTAATAAGGCCCATTTGAGGAAGGAAATTTAGGCCCACAAACCAAGCAAACGAGGCCGGCCCTATCTCCTAATTTTTAAGAGTTGGAATCTCTATCTTTTAGGGATAAAATCATTTAAATCTTATCACACTTGTGGAAGGATAAGATTTGGAAGATTCCCTATCTTTTAGAGATAAGATCATTTAAATCTTATCACATGGAAGGATAAGATTTGATATGATTCTCTTTTATCTAATTTAGAGTTTATTCAATATAAGAAGACTATTCCTTGGAATCTACTCTCAACCGTTGGATGGAGATTAGATCAAGATTGGATGGCTATGATTACTCTACAAAGAAGATATTGATAGAGTTGACAACTCAGGAAGATTCTTTTCAAGATAAGGATAAGATTCTTTTGAGAGAATATCTCTTTGTATTTGGAGCTTTATTTTTATTAGATTAGTGTGTCTTAAGTCTATAAAGGTGTCTAGATACATTGCCTTAATAGATAAGACACAAGTTGTCAATTAGAAGTTACGTTGATTTCTAGTTCTTTAAAGTAGGAATAAAGTTAGAGATCAAACTCTTCTCCTAATTGGTAGGAGAATTTTCGGCCCCCTCTGAGTTAGAGATCAAACTCTTCTCCTAATTGGTAGGAGAATTTTTGGTCCCCTCTACTATAAATAGGGGTGCTTGGCCAGCATTTCATTTGTACCTTTGATGAATTTGATATTTCAATATGAGACGAGAGGAAACTCTTTGTTCTTTTTCTATTCATTTCGAAGACTAGTGCATTGCACATAAGCTTGTGCTTTGTTGATGCATGCGAGTAAAATAGGTTTTTTTCTACTTGTGGAGCTTTATTAGTTGTTCATTGGAGCCTTTTCGCTGGCCGTTCTATTCATAAATCAAAGGGATATGGTTTTTAGAGAGGTGATTGATTGGGTTGCTTTGTGCAAATTTTTGTTGTTTGCATCTCTTCTTTTCTTTTATTTTTCGTGAGTTGTGGAGTCCATAATATTGGATTTACAAGTTTTCAAGCCCTGGGAATTCATAGCTTCCGCGTCGAGGTAAATCTGCCACCTTTGCCTCAAGATTCGTATCATGCAGTGATGTCAAAGCAATTCCTTCCTTTGGCACCAAGATTTCAGCTCATGGCTTCTCCTTGATTCGCAGCAGCAACAGCTACTGCATCAGCAACAGCTACTGCATCAGCAACTTGGCAATAGAATAGCTGCCATTCTTCTCTTCAATTGAGTATGCTGCTGCAGATTCCTTCTAATTGTGATTATCGACTGCCATTCTTCCTTCCTTAGCTAGTATTTCTCCACTTGCTTCAACTCTGATCGACCCTTCAGCAGCTTGAATTCTAGCAGCTTCCAATTCAGTCCAGAATGATGCTCTTTTGCGCGATTTGGCCCTCATTTATGCTGATTTTTCACTTTCGCCCTCTGATTACCCTGAAATACAAAATCAACCCAAAAGTAAACTAATTATAACTAATTGACACCAAATTCTAAGTAAAAATGAATAGAAAATGCCTGCTAAAAGTGTGTATTTTTACTGTCATCACAACCAAACACTCTTAATTAACTCAAGTTTGGAGGTTTTGAAAATAGAATCTCATAAGGAGACTTCCATCCCAAACGAAACGAGGGAACCTGATTGATGATATATGTGGTTGTAAGAATGGAATCCCCAAAAAAAAAAATTTGGTATTCCTGACTGAAAGAGTATAAATCTGGCAATCGGTAAAAGATGTTTATGTTTGATCTCCACAACACCATTTTGATGTGGAGTATAAGGACAACTTTTATGATGTAAAATCCTTAGGTTTGAAGAAAGAGTTTGAGTTTCATGGCTTCTGAACTCGGTGCCATTGTCTAATCTTACTACTTTGACCTTTGAATCAAATTGAGTCTGAACCTTTTGGGAAAAGGATGCAAGAATAGAAGGTGTTTGAGTTTTGGATTGCATCAAATGTATCCATGTTGATATACTATAATCATCAACAATGGTTAAGAAATAATAAGCTCCATTCAAGGATTTTTGTTTATAAGGACCCCACGGCTCAATATGAATCATTTCAAACACAACATTAGACTGAAGAGAACGAACATGAAAAGTTAACCTATGCTATTTGGATAGATGACAGATTTCACAGTTTTTTTCTTCATCCTTACAAGTTGAAAGTAATCCTAATTTTGAGAGAACAATGTCTGAAACATGGCCTAATCTCTTATGCCATTTATTATCATGTTTGCTAAAAGCTGAATTTGAAAGGAAAGCTTTATTTTTGCTTGGCTGTGTCACAAAAGGATGATTGATGTTGTTGGTGATGAAGTGGTTGATCGTGGATGGAGAGAACGAAGTGGAATCTAGGATGTAAATCTTGTTAAGGACCTTCCTAACATGTTATACTTGAAGGATGGAACATGAAGACAATCAGGAAGCTCTAAGGTTTCAGTGAGTTTAACAGTTCCTATGTTTTCAACTGACTTAATGCTGCCATCTAGTAAGGATACTTGGGTAAAACATTTGACATGGTGGTAAAAGGCATAAAGGGTCAAAAGGGTTACCATATGACATGTTGCTCCTGTATCTAAGAACCAAAGCCCTAGCAACTCTTGTTCAGTCAAATTAAGTGCACTCAAAGCATTATATATAGTCATACCTGCAAAATCATGATAATATGCAAGGTTGAGCTTCTCTCCTTGAATTCGTTTGCCCTTCATCATTCTGTTCATTTCTTGATGCAACATCTGCATCTTATCCATCGGTTCCTTTAGTCCCTACTGATTTCCTGTTTCTTCATGCTCAACATCAGTAGGTGTTTCTGCTAAGTTGACTGAGTTCCTATTTGTCATAGTTGTCTTCTTCCTTTCCCGATTACCTTCCCACAATTCTAGATACCTAATCAGATTGATACAACTTGCCTTGACATGTCCTGTGAATCCAAAATGATCACATATTACAGTCTTTTAGCTGCTTTATCCATTCTCAACATATTCTCCTTTCCTGTGTTATTATAACCTTTGTAATTGTTTACTGATCTACCCAATCCAGAATTTGAGAATCCCTTAGATGGTTGCCCTGCCCTGGAAGCATAGTTGTTCCCTAAATAACTGGTACCAAACACTTTCTTCTACACCATAATTGCATTCTGTTCCACTGATTCAGCATATATTCTATTCACCATCTGTTGTTTCTCAACATTCAACACCATGGAATAAGCCTTTTTTTCATCCGGAAGATGCTCCACCATTAGAGGTTAGAATATGACTTCTAACTGCATTATATGACTCGTTTAAACCACTTAGAAACTCCATCAACCTATGTCAATTTTCTCTTCAACCATTCTTAGTCACTCCGCAACCACAGTCATCCGGAGGATCTACACCACAGCTTAGTTCATCCCACAACCTCTTAAGCTTTGAGTAATATGCTGCCATTGATAGATCTCCTTGAGTTATAGTAGCCAACTCTCTATGCAGGTGATAAATATGTGGACCATTACAAGTTCCATAGCTAGCCTTCAATTCATCCCACAATCTTTCGCATTTTAGCCAAGTCATAATTGTCTACTATCTCAGGTGACAAAGCATTCAACAACCAAGAAACTACCGTAAATGTATCATTTACTGTGTGCCTTTACTCAAAAAGTGGAACATCAACACCTGGTTCTTTTTCACTTCCAGTAATGAAACCTAATTTGTTCTTAGTTCGAAGAACTCCGTACATTATGACTCCAGGAAATGTAATTCAAATCATTCAATTTTGTACTCACTATAATTATTGAGGAATTATCAGAAGGCTGAAGTACCAGAGGATGTGCTTAACCTCCGCCATTGATCAGCACATCTCCGTCGTTTTGCTGCCTCTTTTGCGTCCGTCTTCTTCACGACGAGCCGCCATTTGTATTTCTGAAGCCAAAGCGTAGGGTTTCATTTTTGAGACCGCCGATCTGTTAATTTTCCAGTCAATCGAATGTGGATCCTGTATAGAACAGGATCTAGTCCTGCTTTGAAACCATCTTGCAGTTTTGAAGGTTTGATTTTGGTTTAGAAAAAGGAAAACAGCTGAGGATTTGATGAATTAGGGTTCTTGCAAGGTAAGTTTGAAGGTATTGAATGAATTGTATTGATTGTGTCCAATTATAGACCTGGATCCGGACGACATCAGAAACGGCGTAAAATGAACTAACCAAATCAAACTACCAAATGTACAACTATGACCCTCTAGTTTCAATATTTACATATGGACCCCAGAACAGCAACAAACTATTTTCAACTATTTACAATTTATACATAATTATTTACATCAGTTGAAATTCGGCTCTATATCAGATTGTATCAATGGTGTATATGTTCTAATTCTACCTTTTCATTGTCAAGTGCAAATAAGGTTCAATTGGAGGAGCCTATCTAGATAACACCCACATCATTTGAAGTTGTTGGCTTGATCATGTGAATTGCAAACTCAATTCTTACAAAAGTCACCATTTTCCTTATCTTTTCTTTATCTGAGGTTTGCTAGTTTTGTTATTTAGTTTGACCGAACCAAGAGTTTGTTGGTTATTCTGAGTGTAATAGCTTCCATGTTCACCATCGCCCGTTCTTGCTTGAGATCTGTGTCCGTGCACCAGTGCTGAAGACACACAAAGCCATACCACCAATATGGTTTGTATTTATTACTTTCGGAGAATTGGCATCTTCCTTACTTCAGATGCATCTATCAAGATCTTGTAAGGATTCACACCTCATCTATAACCTGAATGAACTTGCTAGAATAGACTGAACCTTCTCAACTCGTTAACTTCCACTTAAAATATATCTCAATTTATTTCTCCTTTTATGTATTCATTGTCTAGTCCTCTTTACTCCAATAAAGCTGTTGGAATTTCATTCTTCTCTTTTCTCAATTCTCGTGAGCTTTATGTTTTAATGAAACTACATCAAAAGATCTCAATCAAAAATGTAAATATATGGTGCTTTGTATAAATCTTATTCACATGCCTGAATTATTTTTCTTGTTTAAAGTGATCTGTTTGTCAAAAACATATATCAACTCATCAGAAAGATTTTTTCTGCAGTACATTAATCCAGGAGTATGCATAATCTACTAGCTTTTCTTCACAGCAGGTAAGGGATTGATGCTGTCACTGCCTATGAATGGTGGGAAGGGTCAGTCAAACGCTCAGAAGTTGCAGATCCTGGTGCCTGTCCTTGCATACAATGGCTTTGGAGGAATAAAGTTAAGCTGTCTTCGGAAATATGTGGAGTATAAATCTGTGAAGATCACGAGCCTTCTACGAAGGAATATAAGTTTGGGTCCGTTAGCTCTCACAATTCTTCTACTACTCCTAGTTCTTTTACTCTCCTCCTCCTCCTCCTCCTACTACTACCACTCTACTACTATTATTTCGTCTTTTTCCTTTTCACCAAAACTAGTAAACCAAGTCTTCGTCTTCTTCCCGGGGATTTGTTTCATTCACGCAAAATTCCTTTGCATCTTTTTCCCCTCATTTGAAAATGTTAGTGGAATCTTCATTGTTTGCCATCTGTTTAATTTTGTTTATTCCCATTGTAGATTTTCTTTCATCATTTTTCTCACCAACATCCCTTCTCGTACATGGAAGGTTTCAGTTTTATCAATTGTTACTTTGTACCTGTACAACTTCTGATTTCATATGACATTTCAGCTCTTCCCACATGAAGACTGAATTTCTGATTATACTAGCTTACTGTTGGGCCCGGTTCCCCTTCAATTGGGCCAACAAAGAAAAGGAAAATAAAAATAAGTCAACTTCGACTTTGGTTTGGGTTTGACGGATGAAAACAAAACCCACTTTAATTGGGTTTTAGTTTTTTTTTTGTTTTGCTCTATAAAAACAAGGCTTTGTGCACAATTTGTGCATGTGTTTTCAACCAAGAGAGAAAGAAAATTAGGTAGCCGCACACAGAGAAAAGAGAAGAGAAAAGCTAGTTCTGGGGTTTTTTGGTGTTACGAGAAGAAAGTATTTCACTTTAAGGCTTTGATCGGGTGACGAAACAGAGTCAATTATTGATGCAAGTTTACATGTGTGTTCCTCTCAACAAGATCTACAAATCCTCCGGTTTAGTTTTCAGTTTAGCTCTCTTTTAGTAAGATCCTTCCAATCCTACTTTGTGGTTTAGGTGTGTGTGGAAGAGTATTGTTGTAATCCACCTTTGGGTGAAGTCCTGTGTATCCACTGATTGGTGAAGATTATTTTCCATGATTGTGATAGTGGAGATTTGACTGTTGTTACAATCCCGTGCTTTTTTCTGGTTTGGGTTTCCACGTAAATTCGTGTGGCTCTTTTATTTTATCAGTTCTTGAATTATTTTACTTGTTTGGTTGTCCTATTTTATTGGTAGTAGGAAAGGAGATTTTCTTAGAGTTCGCTTCCGTAGTGTGTTGTGTTTATGCCCTTTCCGCCACAACAGCAGTATCAGACCTATAGTTCGGTAGTTGAGGTGTTACACCAATAAAATGGAAGGGTCATCAGGTACTGGTACAATGATTAAATTGACTTCATCCAATTATCATATGTGGAAGCCTATAATGGAAGATTTATTGTATTGCAAAGATTTGTTTGATCTTGTTATAGTGGATGAAGGTAGGCCAAGTGATATGACTGATAAAAAGTGGGCTGATATGCACAGGAAAACTATTGGTAATATTTGACAGTGGATTGATCAAAGTGTGTTTTATCACTTTTCCGGAGAAACAAAAGCTGATGAACTTTGCGAGAAAATCCAGAATATGTATTGGAAGAAGTCCGGCATTAATAAGTCATTTGCGCTGAAACAGATTACCAAGTTGAGGTACAAAGATGGTGCTAGCATAAATGAGCACTTGAGTTCGTTCCAGGGTTTGTTGAACCAGGCAGTGAATATAGGTTTAAAGTTGGATGATGAGGTGCAGGCTTTGTTATTGTTTAGTTCTCTTCCAGACAGTTGAGACACTTTGGTAGTGTCAATCAGTAATTCAACCCAGGATGGTGTCTTGACCTTGGATCAGGTCAAAGAGGATTTGATGAATGAAGAAGTCAGAAGAAAAGAGCAGAGTATTGAGTCTGAATCGCAGGCTCTGGTGACAGAAAAGTCAGATAGAAGAGGGAGAAGTAAAAGCAGAGGGTCATGTGATCCGAATGACAAGTCCAGAGGATGGTATAAATCCAAGAAAGATGTCGTGTGCTACCATTGTCAAGGGAATAGGCACTTTAAGAGGGAGTGCAGGGTTCTTAAGAGAGAACTAGCAGCGAGAAAAGGTGCAAGAAGGATAAATCAAGTGATGATGACACTACTGCAGTAGTAACTACCAGTGATGTATTTGTGTACTGTGATGATGATACAACTAATGTTGTGAGTCACGACAGTGATTGGTTTGGTGATTCAGGTGCGTCTTATCATGTGACGCTTCACAGACACTTCTTTACCTCTTACACACCTGGACATTTTGGTCTTGTAAGAATGGGCAATCAAGCCTCATCCGATGTTGTCGGCATGGGAGAGCTATCATTGGTAACGAATACATGTTGTACTCTTGTCTTGAAGAATGTCAAACATGTTCCGGATATGCGTCTGAACCTTATTTCCGTTGGAAAACTTGATGATGAGAATCATAGCACTGAAGGTGGTGGCCGTTGGACAATTACCAGAGGGAATCTTTTTATTGCTAAAGGAAAGAAGTTGAACTCTTTGTATGTGTTGAATGCAAAGTTGAAGAATGAAGAGGTGAATGCAACTCACAATGCCTCCATTGATCTCTGGCACAGAAGACTTGGACACATTAGTGTCAAGGGGCTCCAGATTCTTGGTAAGAAGTAATTTCTCCCTGAGATGAAAGGTACTGCTCTAGAACCTTGTGTTGACTGTATCTATGGTAAACAGCATAGGATTTCCTTTCAAAATTCTCCTCCATCTAGAAAGTCCAATCCTCTAGAGTTAGTTCATACAGATGTACGTTACATGAAAGATAGGTCGTTGGATAGAGTATTGTACTTTGTTATTTTCATTGATGACTATGCTCGAAAGGTTTGGTGTTTTTCTTTGAAATCTAAAGATCAGGTATTAGATGTGTTCAAAGACTTTCACCTTAGAGTTGAACGAGAAACTGGCAAGAAGTTGAAGTGTGTTCGAGCAGATAATGGTGGTGAGTACAAGGGTCCATTTGAGAAGTATTGCCGAGACCATGGCATTAAACTTCAGAAGAGTGTTCCGAAGACTCCGCAACAGAATGGCTTGGCAGAAAGAATGAACAGAACTATTACCAAAAAGGTTAGCTGTATGCTCTTGAATGCAAAGCTGCCTAAATCTTTTTGGGGTGAAGCCATGCAGACAGCAGTTGATTTGATCAACCTATCTCCCTCAGTTTTGTTGGATGGTGATCTACCATAACGAGTTTGGACAAGGAAAGATGTCTCATTTGGACATTTGCGAGTTTTTGGTTGTCATGCCTTTGTTCATATTCCCAAAGACGAAAGGTTGAAGCTTGATAGAAAATCGAAGCAGTGTATATTCTTGGGGTATGGCAATGATGATTTTGGATACAGACTTTGGGATCCTGTAGAGAAGAAAGTTTTCAGAAGCAGAGATGTGATCTTCTTTGAAGACCAGACCATTGATGATATGGGAAAGGGCGAGATGCCAGAATCTTCACCTGAGATTCCTGTTGATCTAGATCTAGTTCCTCCACAATCAGATGATTCTCCTAAAGGGGGAGCTGAGACAAAGCAAAATGGTGAGTTTGATAATGATCCTACTTCTGAAGCAGAGACACCACTGGTTTCATCACCTCCTATCCAGCCATGGAGGTCCACTAGAGACAAGAAACCTTCCACTAGGTACAATGCTTATGAGTTTTTGTTGCTTACTGATGGGGAAGAACCAGAGTCGTATGAAGAGGTTCTTAGTCATGAGCAGAAAGATCAGTGGTTAGCAGCCATGCAAGATGAGATCAAATCCTTGTATGAGAATAAAACGTATGACCTGATGAAGCTGCCTAAGGGCAAGAGAGCACTCAAGAATAAATGGGTGTTCAGATTGAAGACAAGTGAGAACAGCTCACAACCGAGGTACAAAGCTAGATTAGTTGTGAAGGGATTCAATCAGAGAAAGGGTGTAGACTTTGATGAGATATTCTCTCCTGTTGTAAAGATGTCTTCGATCCGAGTTGTGCTTGAGATAGCGATCAGTTTGAATCTTGAGATTGAACAGCTTGATGTGAAGACAGCCTTCTTGCATGGTGATTTAGAAGAAGAGATGTACATGGAGCAACCAGATGGGTTCCAGGAGAAGGGGAAAGAAAAGCTTGTTTGTCGTCTCAACAAAAGCTTGTATGGGATGAAGCAAGCTCCGAGGCAGTGGTACAAGAAGTTTGATGCTTTCATGATAGGACAGGGATACCAAAGGACTACAGCCGATCACTGTGTGTTTGTGAAGAAATTCTCTGATAGTGATTTTATAATTCTTTTGCTTTATGTCGATGACATGTTGATTGTTGGTCATGATACTGCAAAGATTGCCAGGTTAAAAAAGGAGTTGAATAATTCCTTTGCGATGAAGGATTTGGGTCCGGCTAGACAGATCCTTGGGATGAAGATTTCTCGTGGCAGACAGAATACGAAGCTTTGGGTATCTCAAGAGAAGTATATCGAGAAGGTTCTTGATAGGTTTAACATGAGCAGTGCTAAGGAAGTCTCGACTACACTTGCGGGGCATTTTAAACTAAGCAAAACGCAGTGTCCTAAAATTGAGAAAGATAATGAAGAGATGAAAAAGGTTCCTTATGCTTCGGCAGTTGGCAGCCTGATGTATATAAGGTTTGCACAAGGCCAGACATAGCTCATGCAGTTGGTGTTGTTAGTCGGTTTCTCTCCAATCTTAGTAAGGAACATTGGAATGCTGTGAAGTGGATTCTCAGGTATCTTAGGGGTACTTCCAGATTGAGTCTTTGCTTTGGCAATGGGAAGACCATGTTAGATGGATATACCGATGCTGACATGGCGAGTGACCTTGATGGTCGGAAGTCTACTTCTGGTTACTTGATGACTTATGGAGGGGAGCAGTTTCATGGTAGAGTAGGTTGCAGAAGTGTATTGCTTTGTCTACTACAGAGGCAGAGTTTATCGCAACTACTGAATCTTGTAAGAAAGTACTTTGGTTGCAAAAGTTTCTACAAGAGCTTGGAATGAAGCAAGAGAGGTATATGGTATATTGTCATAGCCAGAGCGCTATTCACTTGGCGAAAAATTCCACATTCCATTCGCGGTCTAAACATATTAATATGAGATATCATTGGATTCGAGATGTGTTGGAGTCCAAGGCGTTGTTTCTTGAGAAGATATGTTGACGAATGATGTGACTAGAGATAAGCTCCTATTTTGCAGGAAGGAAGCCGGTTTGGTTTTACCCCCCAATTGAGGTGAGGGAGAGATTGTTGGGCCCGGTTCCCCTTCAATCGGGCCAACAAAGAAAAGGAAAATAAAACCAAGTCAACTTGGACTTTGGTTTGGGTTTGACGGATGGAAACAAAACCCACTCCAATTGGGTTTTAGTTTTTTTTTGGCTTTGCTCTATAAAAGCAAGGCTTTGTGCACAATTTGTGCATGTGTTTTCAGCCAAGAGAGAACGAAAATTGGGCAGCTGCACACTTCTTTGTGCGAGAGAAAAGAGAAGAGAAAAGCTAGTTCTAGGGTTTTTTGGTGTTGCGAGAAAAAAGTGTTTCACTTTAAGGCTTTGATCAGGTGACGAAACAGAGTTAGTTATTGGTGCAAATTTGCATGTGTGTTCCTCTCAACAAGATCTACAAATCCTTCAGTTTAGTTTTCAGTTTAGCTCTCTTTTGGTAAGATCCTTCCAATCCTATTTTGTGGTTTAGGTGTGTGTGGAAGAGTATTGTTGTAATCCACCTTTGGGTGAAGTCCTGTGTATCCACCGATTGGTGAAGATTGTTTTCCATTATTGTGATAGTAGAGATTTGACTGTTGTTACGGTCCCGTGATTTTTTTCGATTTGAGTTTCCACGTAAATTCGTGTGTCTCCTTTATTTTATCAATTCTTAAATTATTTTACTTGTTTGGTTGTCCTATTTTATTGGTAATAGGAAAGGAGATTTTGTTGGGATTCGTTTCCGTAGTGTGTTGTGTTTATGCCCTTTCCGCCACAATATTTACTTACTTCCTATCGATAAATTAGTTATCTGGACTGTTACTTTAATCTGGTCCTAGTCCTGCAATGATCGGAAGGAAGTCTATTGTTGCTCTTTCTTTCCGAAGAGCAATCTAACACTTTGAGAGATGGCGTAA
This sequence comes from Oldenlandia corymbosa var. corymbosa, assembly GCA_949775105.1. Taxonomy (NCBI): domain Eukaryota; kingdom Viridiplantae; phylum Streptophyta; class Magnoliopsida; order Gentianales; family Rubiaceae; genus Oldenlandia; species Oldenlandia corymbosa. The sequence continues at coordinate 10,045,473 of OX459123.1, forward strand.
CTGTAGCTGATTCTTCATTCTTCTCTGAATCTGACTTGTAGTTAAGAGTATGCCACTGTCCATTTGTAAGATTGATGATGAATATAGCAGCGCCATTGTATGACTGACAAATCTTTGATAATACATCGAAGTTAGCTTTACAATTGCAAGGTCCTATTGGCTCGAGGTTTACATTTACCTTATGTCCCTTCATCCTTTTCAAATGAATTTTCTGTAAATCTAGATATAAAAGTTCTTTCTTTTCTTTTCCCCCTTTATTGATTTTGCGAGTTTTGGACCTTTCATTTTGTTGTTGGAAAGATATGCTTTGAAGCGGAGCATTTTTTATTTTTATTTATTTATTTTTTAAAATGGGAGCATTTTGTTGTGGGGCTTTTTCCCCAAAAAAATTAAATAAAATAAACGTGGACAAAATTAAATTTTTCAGAATATCTGTGGACAGAAATATATTGCTCGGATTTCTGAAATCCGAGTGTTGATTAATATTAGAGATTCGGATTTTGTAAATCCGAATCCATACTTAATAATAAAATAATAATTTCATAAATTTTGTTGAATAATAGTTTTTTTAGTTCTTTAGTGAACAGTAAAGCTCGGATTTGTAGAATCCGAGTTTAGTTAAAAATTAATAAATCGCGGCGCGAAATTTTTGAACCCAAAAAACCGGAAGTCCGTAATCCGGTTTGACGAATTCGGATTTTAGAAATCCGGATGCCTTTAATTTTGGTTGGTGGAAGCAGGCATGTGCCTTAAATTGGAGGACCAACAAATTAATAAAATAATCCTGAATTGACTAAACTCGGATTTAGGAAATCCGAATCTAACACAGTTCGGATTTCGAAAATCCGAGTTACTTACGGACTCGGATTTCGTAAATCCGAGTTTAACGTGCTATAAAAGAAAAAAAATTTCAGGCAGTTCTCATTCGAGAATTGAGTTGGATTTTCTGTTTTTGCAGCTCAAACAAGGGCGAATTGAAGTTTTTGATGCATTCTTGCCTCTAGATACGTGGAAATCGTTATTTGAAAGAGGTTAGATTGCAAAACCATGTTATTTAGTTTATTTTTGTGTTATTTTGATTGTTAGAATGATGTATGATAGATTAGGGTTTATGTTGGTTGGTTGTTTGGATGTTTTAGGTGTTGATTTTGAGGTTAGAGATGAGAAATCATAGTTCGTGAGATATCGAAGTTGATTTATAAGTATTTTAGAATGGTGTATTTGTTGGAGTATGTATGGTGTATGGTGTATGGTGTATTTTAGAGAATGTATGGTGTATTTTGTTGATTTTGTTATTAAGAAATGATTAGTTATTGATGTTTTTTTTAACAGTTATCAATGGCACGTAATGTATCATACATGCTTAATTTGTATCATACAAGTAAGTATGTGATAGAGAACGGTAGCATCAACACTTTTTCGAATATGCCGGATGATGGTTTGTTTGTCGAAGAAAGGTTGTCATATGAGGGATTGATTAGTAAGATTTGTATGACCCTTGGTTGGGATCCAGCACACGTGAAACTCCACCTTTCTTTAATTTTCGATAGTCCCGGTGGTAGGCGTGTAGTGAAGATCAAGAATGATTCGCATGTAGAGTTCATGAACCGTGTAGATCCAATGTCATGTTTGGATTTATACATAGATTTGGAAGATATCACTCAAGAAGAAAGAGAAGCGAGTTTGGAAAACGTGTCATTTGGTGATTTTCGAAGGGGGGAACGTGCTAGTACTTCTCGAAACCGTGATGAAGAGGAGACACCTTTATTTGCACAAAATGACTACCGGGAAAAGTTGGATTCCGACTACATAGCTCCAAGTGAAAGCGAAGAAGACTGTGATGTCTCCAGAGAGAGTGATTTTGAAGAAAGTGATGATGAAAGGTTGGAAAATGAGGAAAGGGATTGTAATCTATTCGCCCGACGCCATGTATATAGTAAGATGGGGAACTGGGATGCCTCATGTGTAGACAAGGATGAGTTTGCTCTTAAGATGTGGGATGAGACGCCCGAAGGAATGGACATTGGTGTTTGTTTCAAATCTCAATCAGAAGCAAAGCATGCTGTGAAATTATGGAATATCCATCATAAAAGGGAATATACGGTCGCCGCGAGTAGTCCAAGGACGTGGGCTGTGCGGTGCATAACATTTAATGTGGAAAGTGAGGATGGTGAACCACCATGTGAGTGGAAGATGTGTGTGTCATTGAAAGCTCACGGCCTTCATGAAATTGTGAGATGGCATGATGCACATAATTGCATGACTCTGTGAATGATAATGACAATCGGTGTGTGGACGCGTCTTTGATTGCTAGACTCATCAGGAGAAAGGTTGAGGACAACGTAGATTATACGGTAGCCTCGGCACAGAAAGATGTGAAGACCTTATTGAAAGTAGATGTGCCATACAAAAGGGCGTGGCACGGGAGGAGGAAAGCCATAGAAGCGGTTTATGGTGATTGGACCTCCAATTTCAAGAACTTCCACGGTAAATATCAACTTTTATCCGTGTATTGAAATATTTATAGTATTTTTATTTTTACATGTATTGAAATATTTTAACAATGACTTGTTGTTGTTTAGGTATATCGCTGCACTTAAGTTTACTAATCCTGAGACTGTAGTAGAGTGGGAATGGAAGGAGGGACAAGAAGGTTGGAACAGGGGAAACCGGACATTTAAATACGTCTTCTGGTCATTTGCACCGGTGGCTGAGACGTTTTTTGAATGTCCACCGGTCATTTGTATCGATAGAACCTTTTGCGTGGTGGATACAAGGGTAAATTGCTTGTTGCGGTGGTGTATACCGCAAACAAGCACATTTTACCGGTTGCATTTGCGATTGTTGATGAGGAGACAGAGAGAGTTGGACATTTTTATGAGGAATTTGAGGTTGTGGGTTGTGTATGATAGAATCGTAAGTGTGATATCCGACCGGAATGCGGGTTGTTGAGCGCAATGTCACGGATGGATGAATGGCGTGATTTAGGTGATGGTGGGCACTTTCTTTGCCTCCGCCACGTTCGCAGCAATCTTGTGTCGCGATATAATAGCAAAAAGGTGAAGCGGTTATGTTGGAAGATGGGCACGACACTTTCAAGAGTGAAATACAACCGTATGAGGCAGAGCTTATTGAATTCAAACTCGCTGCATGGGAGTATCTTCGAGGGATTGGGGGAGTAATCGGGCTCGATTGAAAGCCGGTCTTCGCCGTTGGGGCATAGCGACAACCAACATTTCTGAGAGTTACAACAATGCGTTGAAAGGGATCCGTTTTTTACCAATTAGAGCCTTGATCGATGCAACCTTTCGTAAAACTGTTAAATTCTATAGAGAAGAACAATTGTCTGCGAGAAATTGCATGACACCGATCCCTCCCGAGTTATGGAAAAATACGAGAAAATGAATGATAAAGCAGCCGCTTTGAAGCCACCCCTTTCGATGGTGATGATGCTATGTGGCGTGTTGTTACCGCCACACGCCTAAGTGGGGGTGGGTCTCGTATACGGTGAACTATGATGAACATAGGTGTTCGTGCAGAAGTGGCAAGAGTACCGGATGCCTTGTACGCATGCACTCCAAGTTTGTCGGAGAAAAGGGGATCGGCCTATTGATCTATACCATAGTGTGTGGCGCCTTCCAACGTGGCGCAGACAATTTCATTACACGGGCTTTGTTCGGTTCCCGATGAGGAACAATGGCCGATGGTCAATTGGAACATCATTCGAATTATGAGCGTCTTGTGTTGCATGCGGGACCGGACGAAGACAAAAAGGAGACATAGAATGCAAATGGATTACGGGGACGCCGGAGCCGGGGAATGTTGGAGATGTGGACAACTAGGTCATGATGCCAATTCATGTCCTTTCTCGCACCCAGGAGTAGATAGAAGACCTGTGAATGACAGCTGGAATTGAGTGTAATTTACTGTTCTTGCAAGTTATTTAGTGTTTGATAAATTCGGATTGTAATGTGAACATTGAATTTTTCGGATTGTAAAGTGTGATGAAATATGTACTATTTTTCATAATCAAAATCGGATTGTGCAAAATACTCATCATTGTAAGGTTTTGTGAAGAATTCGGATTTCAGAAATCCGAACTCAGAGTTTTTTTTTGAAATTGCAAAGGACTCGGATTTCAGAAATCCGATTGGGTGAAAAGCATCCGAGAGTTGCAATTTGAGGAGAAACAGGGGAGATTCGGATTTCCTAAATCCGAGCTCAGAGATTTTCTCGAATTTACTAAGAACTCGGATTTATGAAATCCGTGTTTGTGAAAAGCATCCGAGAGTTGCAATTTGAGGAGAAACAGGGCAAATTCGGATTTTGTAAATCCGAGCTCAGAGACTTTCTCGAATTTACTAAGAACTCGGATTTATGAAATCCGTGTTTGTGAAAAGCATCCGAGAGTTGCAATTTGAGGAGAAACAGTACTAACTCGGATTTCGCTAATCCGAACTCAGAGTTTATTTTTAATTTGCAAAGGACTCGGATTTCAGAAATCCGTGTTTGTGAAACCATCCGAGAGTTGAAATTTGAGGGAAATAGGGAAGACTCGGATTTAGCAAATCCGAGTTTGACGGGACTATATATTGTTCCGTCAACATTTCCCTTCTCATTTTTCCCCCAATTCCAAAATTAAAAAACCCTAAAACTAAACTCCAATTAAACAAAAATCCGGCTACTCCCACCACTCAATCCGGCGACTCCCTCCATGACCTCCAATTTCCGGCGACTCCCACCACTCTCCGGCGACTCCATTTCCGGCGACTCTCCTCCCTCTGGTCAATCCGGCGTGTCTCCTCAAATACTCTCCACCTCCGGCGACTCCTTGCAATCCGGCGACTCCCTCCGAGACTTTCCACCTCCGGCGACTTCCTCCACTCCTCCCGACTTCCTCCATTCCTCACTGTAAGTTTGAAATTCGCGATCCTCTCTTTATTTTTTTTTTGTCAAAATGTTTTTTTTCTTTGTGAAATCCGAGTCCTTTTTTTTTTGAATTGTGGTTGGTTTGTGTTGATATAGTGTTTGTGTTGAATTTAAATTGTGTCTATTGTGAATTGCTTATAGTTTGGTAGTCTTGTTTATTTGGCCGAATAATTTGAAGTTTGGTTGATTTGTTTTTTTGGCCGAGTGTACATCGTTTGGTTGATTTGTTATTTGGCCGAATGTATATAGTTTGGTAGTCTTGTTTATTTGGCCGAATAATTTGAAGTTTGGTTGATTTGTTTTTTGGCCGAGTGTACATCGTTTGGTTGATTTGTTATTTGGCCGAATGTATATAGTTTGGTAGTCTTGTTTATTTGGCCGAATAATTTGAAGTTTGGTTGATTTGTTTTTTTGGCCGATTGTACATCGTTTGGTTGATTTGTTATTTGGCCGAATGTATATAGTTTGGTAGTCTTGTTTATTTGGCCGAATAATTTGAAGTTTGGTTGATTTGTTTTTTTTGGCCGAGTGTACATCGTTTGGTTGATTTGTTATTTGGCCGAATGTATATAGTTTGGTAGTCTTGTTTATTTGGCCGAATAATTTGAAGTTTGGTTGATTTGTTTTTTTTGGCCGAGTGTACATCGTTTGATAGTTTTGTTATTTGGCCAAATGTATATGGTTTGGTAGTCTTGTTTATTTGGCCGAATGTTTATGGTTTGGTTGATTTGTTTTTTTTTGGTTACCTTGTGTAGGATTGAAATGGCGACGCCGGCATCGGGCTCCCAATATGACTATCAACCTAAACATCTTCACCCGGGACCTATACAAGATAAAATGCTATATCGTCAAACAAAGCATAGGTCCCAAGCTGTCTATAAGAATAGGATACCGGACATTAAGACATTCCGCCTCAAGGGCCGTAGGTACGACAGCGATTTTTGGGCGTTATATAAAAATACGGCCCGGAGGTTAAGGAAGTCATTAGGAGAGCCGGTTTTGAGGGGATCATGAAGGTAGGGTACAAAGAGTTGATCTAGGCCTCATTACCGCGTTGGTGGAACGGTGGAGGCCGAAACCCACACTTTCCATTTTAATTTCGAGAGGCGACGGTGACGCTACAGGACGTCGAGGTCTGTTTGGTATTCGGTGGATGGTGACCCGGTGTACGGCACGACAGTTAGCCGGACTGCAGATGAATGGAGGGATCGATGTGAGGCTTATTTGGGATTCCGGCCGGCGATTGTAAATGGCCAATGTGTCAATGTTGGTATTTTCAAGATGAGATGGGCCGTGCACTACCTTCAAATTCCACTGTCCATCGATTCGAGCAAAGGGCCAGACACTTATACCGCATTTTATTAGCAGTTTCATGTTTCGAACAAGACGCAGAACACCTGTCAATCTACGGTTCTTGGCCCAGTTGAGGATTTGGATCGGTGTAGTCGATACTGATTGGGGATCGGCACCGCTTGGCCGGGTTGTACTGCCTATGCGAGGCATCACAAGATACCATGCACGACGCCACCGGGTGTCTATATTTGCTACAGTACGTATTAGTTTTCATATTGTGCTTTAATTATTTTGCGCTTTCGACGTTATAATTTGAAGTTTCTACATTATTATTGCAATTTACTAGGTATGGGCGTATGAGCGGATCGAGAGGATCGCGCCCCAAAGAAAAGGAGTAGATTATTTGCTTGATGAGACCGCTCCATTAGCTCGCCGGTACGTATTTTCAGTTCAAAATAACTCAACGTTTAATTCTATTTGTTTCTTATTCATTTATTTCACTAATTCAAATGTACCCCTTTGTTTATTAAGGTGGGAATGTAGGTACACGTACGGCGACGCCCCAAGGAGCAGACTCCACCGTTTAGAGATCAATTAACAAGTCTGCGTGTTGAAGATGTAAGTACTTGTAATTTGGTATTTATATTTACTTTGAGATCAATTACCCCTTTCTTTTGGTTTCGGTTGTACCATCTAATGAAATTTTTTCGTGCGCTTCGGTGGCAACCATATGCACATGTCCTCCATAGACTCCCGATTTCGTACACAAGGCCAAGCCATTTGGACGACTAGGTGTTGGATGTTCTGTTGGGCTATTAGGGAACCCCACGAGTCGGGCGAGTCGTAAGACAATTTGGATACATACAGGATGTTCCCAAGCGCCCTATGATTAAAGATAACGCAGCATTTCTTCTCGATCACGCCCACGTATGTCCAGGTATCCTAGCAATAATTGGGAGGATCACCATTCCGCAAAGACGCCGTCATTGGAATAGGAGAGAAGAGTTCGTGCTACGAGATTTGGAGGAAGGAGATCCTGGTTCCGTATATGAGGGGTACTATGAATGGTTTATGGTGAACACCGCGATTGATATCCAATCCGGTAATTATGAACCTCAAGGATACGAGACTTCTTCGAGCCGCGTGAAATTATATGTGAGTTAATTGTAGATTTCTTTTATTATTTCTTATGTTTCTATTTTTTTTTCATTTTTTTTTTAGAACTTTACTCTCTTAATTAACGTCCCAATTTCTTTTCAGGGTGAAGTATTGAACAACATTCGCGTGAGTACCGAGAGGTTTAGAGAAAAACGAGAAGATGATAATCTCCTAGACGAAGAACTTGACAAGCATTTGGACGATATCATCAATCAAACACATGCTGCCTTAACCTTGGGCGCAAATGATGAGATGGAGGTGGATGATACCCAAATCCTGGTTGATGAAGATCCATTTTTTCCCTCACAACCTCCGCCGGGTAAAAAAGCGAAACCGTGGTCAAGAGATAAGATTGGAGGAGGAAGAAAGAGAAAGGTCACAATCCCCCCTCGGACATCGCAACAACAAACTGAGGGTCAACAAAATGAGGATCAAGCACATTCCTCTCGAGGCTCGCGCATCCAGGTCGAGACTCATTTTGAAGAAGCTGGTGGACCCGAGACTCAGTTTGACATTGGTGGACCTGAGACTCAGTTTGGTGGACAGTCGCAACCACAACCGGGAGTCAAATTTATCACCATGGGGAGTCCCAATCTCAACCCCAAATCGAGGCTCGGTTTGGTGGACAATGCAAGCACACCAAAGTTCAATACTCACATATCTTAAGAGGGGAGACAGGATCCGACAGGGCCCAAACAAATACACTCCGGATGCGCATAATAAAGGAAAAGGGAAAAAATGAGACATTTCATTATTTTGGACATTTATTGTAGTTTTTGTATTGAACTTTTATGAAACTTGATTTATTTTGTTGTTAATTGAATGCCGTTTATTGTTTTGTTGTTATTAAATTCCTATTTTCCAATGTTTCATTGTTGTTGGTGTCAGAACATGTTTAGGACTGGTGAAAGTCACCCAATTTTTTTCAGTTCGACAAAGACTCGGATTTGCGAAATCCGAACCAGATTTTTCTAAAGGATTCGGATTTGAAATCCGAGTCCGTGGCCAATCGGGAGTCACCATTTTTCGAAAATGAGAAGATTCGGATTTCGTAATCCGAGTTCGCCCAATTTAATTTTTCAACACATTTTTTTATAGTATCCGGAAATTAATATTTTATTCATAAAATCGGATTTATAAAATCCGGATTTAGATTAATTACACTAATTTTTGTCATTAACTTAATTTCAGATTTACGTAATACAAAGTCGGATTTTAATAATCCGAGTTTAGTTGGGGTCGGATTTCCGAAATCCGAGTTTTTCCCCCATTCGGATTTCCTAAATCCGGGGCATATAAATTTGTCCACAAGGTTTTAAAAAGTTTTATTTTTGTCTAGGTTTTTTTTTTTTACATATATTTAAGGAAAAAATTCTTTTGTTGTGAAGATTGAGCAACCTTGTCATAAACTTTGTTAAAGTAAAAATTTTCCTTTTTTGTGTATTTCACAAGTGCTCGAAACCAATGCCCAATTAAATCTAGATTTTGTGATAGGTAGGTTCTTTCCGGAGGCCGAAGTTCAGAATCTTGAGTTACATTATCGCGCTACTCTCAACATCTAGTCGACCATTCAGCTGAAGTCTAATAACTTGTTATTTGAAGTTCAAGTTCTACAAGAAAGGACCAGAGAGCACCCCCAAGAAGTCCTAGTCACCCAGATGTCAGAATCATTGTTGATCATGAAAGGAAGAAAAAAAAAACGTTCAACATAAGGAATTTCAACTATTTAATCCGAGGTTTTAACTAAAACAAACTTGCTAATTCTAAGAACTGGAATCCTATCACTGAGAAAGTCTTCTAGTATTTCTAATAAATAGACTGCCCGACCTTTTTAGTCCCTAAAGTATTTTTCAATTTAATTTTCGTTTTAAAAAATTTTCACCTGAAAAAAATAGTCTTGATAATCTTTTTTTTTTGTTTGTTCCCAAGTGGTCCTATTTATCGGATCTGGCCACCATTTCGGCAAAATCTGATTTTTTTAATTACTTTTTAGAAATAAAAATTATAGTTTTTCTTTAATATTTTATGATTTATCAATTTTTCTCTATTTTTTCAAAAAAAAATTCAATTGAGCCAAATTTAAACTTCACCTTACCACTTTTTAAATTTTATCCTATTTCCTTTATTGTATCCGAATTAAATTTTAACTATTCAGAAATGTAAAATTTACTACATTGTCTAACTTACTCTCTCTCATATTTTACCCTTAACACTAAAAAATTTTAAAATATTTATTTATTTTCTTCTCATTTTTTTTTTAATTCTGTTGGCCCAGTACTAACCAACTATCAGTTTTTTAGTATTTTACTGAGAAAAATAAAAAAAAATAATTCAAATGATAATGTAACTAATAAAACAAGTCTAAAATAATAATTAAATTAAATTAATTTTACATAATAAATTTTTTAAGAATATTTAAATTCAAAAAAAATATCATTTCAAATGGTTTTTTTTAATCTTTCTCTCTCTAAACTTTATTTTTAGCCAATTAACCACTTTTTCAAATTACAACATTTTGTATTTTTGAATTTTTATTTTTTAATGTCTTATTATACTTTTTCGTATCATATAAGATATTCAAAACCTAATTTTATTTTATTATATCTATATTTATTATGTCAATAAAAAACTAAAACAATGAGTATATGCGGAAAAAAAAGTACACTCACACCCGCATGCGCAACCACAACCACCAACATTTTCATCTTCTCCTGAAAAATAAAAAACTTATCACCACTTTTCGGGATATAAAAACTATAGTTTCTCCGATCTTTTAATGATTTTTTCTGGTTAAAAGGTAAAATAAGTATGATGCAAAAAATATGGATAAGGTAAAATCAAATAAATTTTTTTATTTTTTATGACCTGAAAATGTAAAATACAGGGTAAAAAAGGATGGCAATAAGCAAATTTGAAACTTTAGATTTTGAAAAAATAGTTATTCGGGAAAACAAAGAATTGGATAGAAAAACTAGGGGGGGATTGAATTTCACTTTTTTAAAAAAAATTTTACAACAATTTACCGTAGAAGATTTCATCAATTTAATAATATTTTATTAAAAAAATTCTTATTACTCTATTAATTTTAGGATTTTCTGAGATAAAAGGATGAAAATGAATGTTTCATTTAGTAATGAATCAGCAGAATAAAAGATAACAGGGTTCTATTCGGGGTAAAAAAGGGAGTAGTAGGATAAACAATTTAGTGAATTTTATATTTTGAATAGTAAGATTTAATTCGGATAAAAGTGAGAGAGAGTAAACAAACAACAGAAGAGAAAGCAAAAGTGGAAACGAAAATCAGAATACTAGTTAGTAAAATAGATGAAAGCATTTGGCAATTGCCTAGGAGCTAGAAGAAGCACACAGTGAGATCACCTTTTTCAGTACAAACAGATTAACAAATTACATATTGGCCTTGCTAATTCTGTAGAGGATGATTAGTTTCACTACAATGCCATCAGTCCATGTGTCAGGGGAGGTCAAAATCCATGCTCGATGAGTTGGACTTGACGGCAAGAAGAATGTCACCTACAATCCATGGAAAACCCAAGCATTTCACACTTCCTTCACAATAGGTTGGGTGGTAAGTGACATAATACCATGCTGATGCCAGCTTCTTATGCTCATCTGCTGTTTTGCAATGGCTCTCAAACCATCCTCTGGCTTCCTTCTGCAGGCTTTTGCTAGATACTAAGATACGGTCTTTCAATTCTCCATATCTCCTGTTATCTCTTTGCAAGTAAGCTGATTTGTGACGTAAGTTCCCTGTCAGTATTTCATCTTCAGTCTCTCCTTCGTAATAGGTTAGCAAAGTACTCATCTTATCAATATACATCCCTTTGTGGATCCCAGCAATTTCGAGATAGTCTTCATAGCCATCAACTACAAGCTCACTGTCAAAGGCATCCTGGACAAACTTTGCAGAGAATACAAAGCTGGACTTCCAAGGAATTTTAGATGCCAAAGTGGCACGGTAAAGTATACCTAAAACTCCTTGTGAGGTGTACATGGGTTTGTCCCACCTCTCCATGAAGTCTGGAAACTCTCTAGGTTTCAGGAACTGAGGCATCTCAGCCGGGGACCCAGTTTTTGCAAAATCAACAGCCATAGAGTGAAGTGCAGCTAACTGAAGGCATTTTGCACTCAAAGCTTTGTCGGGCTCACGGTCTGCGTGTACCAAATGTGCAGTAGAAATGGTGCCCAGGGTATCACTGATCATATAGTCAACAAAAAATTTTTGTATTTCCTGAAATCATCGGGGAGACCAAAGAATGGTTAAATTACGAATGAAACAAATTGTTGCATGCATATTTTTAACAGAAGTTACCTCTAAAATTACGTCATGATCCACAAGACGCTTTCTTCGGTCTGTGTAGTCCATGGGTGCCACCATCTGACACGGAATGAGACTTTCATCCCAGCTGACGAAGTACAAATCACCATCAAGGTCACCACCAGAGCATTCACTCGGATGCGGCCTGCAAATATGGCACCTTCAGGTTATCAATATATATGAAACTATGCAAGCAAGCAGGGCACTTATAAATTGTGAAGGATACTTTTGAATTCAGATAATTGATCTTGAAAGGGAGTGAAGTAGCATCTCAGAATGTAATGAACTATTTAAACTGAAAATAAATTTTGTTTGTCCAATTCACAATCCTATAAACAATGGTTTCTACTATGCGAAAGAAAGCAAAAGTTAATGTCACCTTGCATTTTCCTGTGTTTAATTCAGTCTATATAGTACATAGTTTTGACTGTGGTTCCCTTCGGAATAATATATCTACAACCAAGAGATCCTCCAATGCCTAGCAAAGGTTCTGAAGAATGCATATTCGTGTTTATTCACACATTCTTTAAGAAAAATAACAGTGCAATTAATTAAATATGGATTTTAAGAATATATCCTTGAGCAGTAGATATGGCAATAAGACAAGCAATGGTTCAACTAAAATTTCGACAAAAAACTTCCTTACCTGTCACCTTTCTGGGGGAATATAACACAATCAAAAAGACCTTTTTCCTCTAAAGCCACCTCATAAACAGCCTCAAGGACTCTAACATCTCCTGGATGAAGACACGGGTTCTTTGTGACCACAACTTTCCCCGTAACTATTGCAGTTCCATCATCCGTTATACGGAATTTCTTTTCACCACCTAGTTGCTCGGCTTTGGTCAAAGTTATACGAACATAAATCTGTCCATAACTCAAAATTCCCGTTTCATCTAGGCATCCAAGTAGTATCCGGCCTTTTGGAACAAACAATCTACACCTACCCCTCAAATCAGAGAGCTGGTTTTCACGATATGATTGTAGCATCATCGAAAGATAAGGTTCCATACAAGGCTCATAACCATGAAGCAACATTTTCACCACAATACTTTTGGATTCCTTAATTCCCATGCTTGCCAAAATATCTACGGCATCATCGCGATTCGTCAGCATCTTGTCCAGCTGCTGTAGTTGGTTATCTTGCAATTCCAGGAATGGTTGGTCCTCAATGCCCAAGGTGGACAAAAGAGTAACAATCTCCCGGTTCAAATAGCAAGGCATTGCTTCATTCCACTTAGTTACATTGAGCATCCTGTTCTTTGACTCAAATTTATGCATACTATCACGAACAGAAATTTTTCGGAAAGAGTTGCGGTCCACGGCCAAAACACCTTTATATCCACCATATCTTATTTGAAATGCGGAGGGGGTGTGATTTAGTCCGCACTTTTGGGCAACCTGTCTAGCAAAAGCTTGAGAAATCTTTCCAATACCATCTGAGAAGCAATAGGTGTCACCATCAGTTATCACTTCTATATCACAAATAACCTCAACATGCTGTGGTGGTACTTCAAGAGTTTGTACAGAGGTGCTAAACAACTGGCCCATTCTCGCAGCACATTTGGATATACTTCGAATCTTGTTAAAGCAACCCATCCAGTCTCTGATCTCTTCTGCTCTCAACTCATCATTAGACGCAAACATCCAGACGGAATTTGAACGCAACTGACTGGCTGAGAAGGCCAGAAAAAGAAATCTCTTCTGTCCGATTACAATCCCATCTTTAAGGATAGACAAAATCCGATAGTAGATGTTTGTCCGGTAGTTCTTGGCAAATAAACCACGATCCAAAGATGTATAAACAGCACCAGGTGAAAGCTTACCCCAATCTTCATCTACAAAAGTAACTCTCACAAAATCTGAAGCATGTTTCGAAAAGTTCCTCACAACATAGTTTGATGTTTCAAGCTCTGGACCCATGCAGTATATCTTTGTTGGTGTTACAAGCACTCTATGACACTTCATCATATTATTATTTTTCAGATTGCCGAGGGATGATGCAAGACCTTTACCCTTTTCTGCCATAGAATGCAGTGTGTTGTTGATGAATAACATGGGCTCATAACACATTGATGGCAACTTGTGCATTTTTTGAAGAATCAAATTTGCAGTGTCCCAATCCAATCTATTCAATTCCTCCATCAGGCGGGCATCAACAGCCCCAAGGCTCAGTTTTTGGGTATGGATCAGCGAGTTAAGCTGAAAGAGAATCTCATATGATAGTTTGAGGTCTGGGTGGCAATTTATAAGGGGAACCAGATCAGATGAAATAGAAACTTCTGCTCCTTCAAGATTTAGTTCGAGCAGATCTCCATTATAATATGGCAGATTCTTGGATGGGTCCAAAAGGCCCAACATAGAAAATTCTCCCTTCATTTCTAAACAGAGAGTTGATGAAAGACCAATGGATTTTATGCCAGAAAATTCAGTAGTGCGAACCCAAACGAAGTCAAAATCTTCCTTGCAAACATGATATCTGTCAGCACCAAACTTTGAAGCAACATTGGTTCCTGAAACTTTTCTGTGTATTTTTGGTGCATGTTTAAGCTGGAAAAAAAAAAAAAAAAAAAAAAAAGGATAAGCAAAGAAGACTTCCACCTACAAGTCTTTAATGGTACATAAAAACATTTTCACTTTCAGCCAATTGCATTTCATGAGCCAAACCTGAAATGTCATTCCAATTTGCATACAACCAGAAATAAACTGGTTGCTTAAACAAGAAACACGAAAAAAGAAAAAATGAGAAAACCCAATCAAGGCAGAATGGTATTCCTTCAGAGTTTGTATATAGTGCTTTAAATCCTAAGATGAAATAATTAACAAAATCAGTGCTTCATCATGTAATCCAGAAGAACTGGTAAACATCTACTTATTAAACAACTTGAAGCAGAAAGCAATCAGACTTAATATTTTGCAGTATATTAAAAAAACGTAAATCAAAAGGCACCAAAAATCATTCTCCGGCAGTTAATTCCATAATAAGCCTTCATTAGGATTCACAACATCGATCAGCATGTACCCACTGCAGCCGGATGTAAAAACATTATTCATACTCAACCTTTTAACTTCTCTTTTCCTCATTAGCAGCTAACTAGACAGCCTACCACTTTATCCCCAAGCTGTGAATATTGGACAAAAAGCATTATATGCGACGGTCAACTCAAGTCAAACAACTGATTGCTTTACCAATTATATTAATCACTGAAGTAGCTGACTGTACTGAGAAAGGTAAAAGATCTAAGCATAGCCCACGATAATCAGAAAATTTCCAAAGCAAAAATTACACAATTGTTCAATTAGCGAAATGTACTAGAAAAACCACCAAAAAGCCAAAGAAGAAACTTGTGCAATGGTAAAAGCACAGGCTCAATAAAGAAATAAACAATAAACTTTTGATATGAACTACCACCGGAAAAATGCAGAAACAGTCCATAAGAAGGATTAAAAAACATAAATCAAACCTTCAGAAGAACAGCACGGGATTTTTGCGCATTCAAAGAGCACTCACAGCTCTCCAGCACATCATGAAATTGAACTTCCAGCTTATAGGTGTCTTCACCATAGGTCAACCAAAATTCAATCGCCTTCCTCTCACGCATAACCCAGAATTTGACGCCATACCAACTCTCCAAGACAGTCATGCAATCCTGCTTCCCCAAGAACCCAGTATGCAAAACCCCATTTGGAATCCTGAGGTTAGGATCCACAGGCCTGTAGATGACCTCGTTGAGGGAATGTGAAAGCCTTAAAGCATAGCCTCTAAACAGCAGTTTTCCTTCCTCGGATAGGGTTAAAGCTCTCACCTTTGCATCAAGGGTCTCAAACTGGACCCTACCATGGCCTTTGGACTTCCAATTCTTCCTCTCTGAGAAGATTTCACAAGCAAATACGGTGTCCTCACCGATTACTGATTCAAGGAAAGCCAAGAGCTCTGCGGCCGTGACTGTAGGGGAGATGTTTTGTGCTCTCACAGTAGCTGTGATCCTCTCTTCCGCCATTACAACCGAGTTGGGGAAAGAGCTTTTAGCAATCCAATTCGAACGCTGAAGTAAATAACAAAGGTTAATTAATTATTCAGTGATCCTTCCACAGTAATCCTAAAACTTTCTTGGACTACATATAATCGAAGAGGAAGGAGGAGGAGGGTTCGACGCGGCGAACATCGGATATGCATGTGGATTACTCAAAAAAATCGCCGGAATTCATGAATTGCGATGGCGAAGGAATTAATGGTGGTGGTGGTGGGGGTGGTGGTGGGAAGAGTGAAGGTGTTGGTGGAGAGAATGGTGACGTTGGCCTGGGAGCTGGGATGAAAAGGTTATAATTTATGTGGAATTATTTTTTTTTCTCGTTAATTAAAGTTTACCGTAATGGGTTTGTAAAATTTTCATTCCTACCCAAAACTTTGCCCTCGTCGTCAATCATACCTAATAGATTTTCGGTTACCCAACATTACTCTAATATTTGAAATTTTTGCAATTTCGTCCAATCGTCTTATTTTCCGTCCAAATTAACGGATCTCCGTTAGTTTTTAATAAAATAATAAATTTAAATACAAAAATACCCCAGTAGTTTGTAAAAATTTTAAAAATAACCCTTAAAATATATAAAAATAACAAAATAATCCTTTTTCACTTTTTTATTTTATTTTTATCTATTTTGTTCCATTTCTCCCAAATACTTTTAATGACCATAAAAGTATATTATATGAGTTTTAAAAAAATATTTATTTATTTTCAAACTCTATCGTAAAAGTTAATCTCTGTATAGTTGTAACACGTGATTGTATTTATATAAGCATGTTAATCTTTTTAATAATATAGTTTAGCAATAAAGATACTATTTTTCTGATTTATTTCATTCTTCCTAAAATAAAGATTAAAAACATTTAAAATGAAAAAAATATTCCACATAAAAATAAAATATTAGCTCAAATAAAAAATAATATATTAGTATAAGTTTAGCGTATTACAATTTAACTAGAGAGACTACATGGCATAATGTAATTAATAAAAAATATTTTTATACTTATCAATACGAGGATTTAACATTTTGTAATAATTCTTTGAGATGTTAATATATTTAACTAAGAGGAAGTCTTACTAGCTTATTCTACATGATTTTAGTTTAAAATAAATGAATGGAGGTAACAATACGATAATAAGTTTTTGTGATAGAAAATAGGTTTTAGATTCAAGAAAGAAAACTTATATTTGGAGGATTTTTTTAAGATTTTAATTATTTATATTTTAGTTATTTTATTATAAATTATATTAATGCAAGTTATAGTCTGTTGAATTAAATTGTAATACACCAAAATATATTAACATATTTTTTATTTGAGCTAATATTTTATTTTTATGTGGAATATTAGTTTTATTTAAATATTTTTAATCTTTATGTTAGGAAGAATAAAATAAATCAGAAAAATAGTGTCTTAATTATTTATATATTTTATTTATTTTTTTATGAATTATATTAATGCAAGTTATAGTTTCTTGAGTTAAATTGTAATACACTAAAATATATTAATATTTTTTTAATTTGAGCTAATATTTTATTTTTATGTGAAATATTAGTTTCATTTAAATGTTTTTAATCTTTATGTAAGGAAAAATAAAATAAATCAGAAAAATAGTGTCTTTTATTGCTTAAACTATATTATTAAAAAAATTAACAGGCTTATAGAAATATAATCATGGGTTACGACTATACAAAGATTAATTTTTACGGTAGAGTTTCTGATAGCAATCTCGTAGATGAAGCAAATTTCGTTAATGCAACCATCAAACAAGAAAGTACGAAGATAATTTGTCTATCCCATGAAACTCAAAAGAGTGCAGAAAATTCACAGTAAGACAATTGTTTATCTAAGGATTTCTATCTCTTAACTCAAACCAAGCAAAGAACACATTATCCATGAAAGATTCGAATTAAACAACAACCCACACTAAGAATAGTAAGGACACCATTCAATATACTCGATCAGTCATCATTCAAGAGACTCAAGAAAGGTAGGAGCAAACAATGCTCAACTATGAAGGAATACTATTGATTAGTAATCTCCATAACCAACAAAGATATGTAACACATACACTATCTCAAAATACTTATGCCAAAGCACAACTCATCCAACAAAAGTAGGACAAACCCCACAATGGAACTCATGAACACACACATCATGAACTCAAAAACCAAGCGAAAAGAAAGACTCATCAATCGAACTACTAGAAGTAGTATGAAAATAAGAAGTTTAGTTTTAAAACAATTCTATCAAGAAGCATACTTGAAAAAGAACGGTTTCTGCAAGATCAAAAAATCCAAGACAAGATGAAAACCCTCTTGGTTAAATCATACTTGACACGAAAAATGGACACATCATTTAACAAAATTTTCTCACGGGAAAAACTCTCATTAAAGAAGACTCAAAATGACCACTCAAGGGTGGTTTAATTTTCGGCCATCCTCCCCTATTTATAAGCTAAGAATTTCAGACAAGCACCAAAAAAGAAGACCAACTAGGACTCTCTAATCTTATCTCACGCAGGAGTAGAAGTAGAAGAGTATTTGATCTCTTTGACTCTATCTAAAATCTAGGAAAGCTTATCTAAATGACTTATCCTCAAACAGGATAATACTTAGAAGAAATCTAAAACTCCTAATCAAAACACTCTAGTTTATTCAGTCCACATGACTTATTTAACTAGATAAAATTCGAAAATTAAACTCCTAGACTTAGACAAACTCTAATCTCGAAAATCAGCTCTAAATATTGAAGTAAAATGTCTTGAACGCCCTTCCAAAAGTGGAATATTGGTCTTGCGCCCCTCAAGTTGTAGAAAACTCCAATTTATTCCAAAACTTGTAGAATTCTCTTTATTGACTCCAAAAGATTGGAAAAACACTTGAAACAATTGAGATAGTTTACAACCTATCCAATTGTGTAGCAATAGACTCAATCTTGAACACTTTGATCAAATAGGCCGTCCATTCATGAACCTAAAGGATTCTTCTCTCTAGCTTGATCAATGATCTTCATGGAGTACCTAGAGTCAAACTCCTTTGATACTCCTGAGAACTTATTTCTATGAGTGAATCATCTCCTTTGGTTTGAACCCCAAAGTTAATGACATTCTCATCGTCTTGATCATAACTCTCTTGAACCAACTCCCTATCACATAGGTAGTCAAGATCCATCCTTTCTTCCTTGATTGGCCTGCAAAGTAAACTTGGCATTCCAAAACTAGAATGAAGGAGTAGCTCATTCCCCTCACTTGGAGAATCACCATGGAAGGCTACATGATTCTCATCATCCCCTCCTTCTTTAAGAGGATTCGTCCTCAAATCATCAACTTCTAAACCTGCACAAGGAACAAACGAGATATAAGGGTTAGTAAAATCCTCATCCTCACCACACTCTGATTTTCTCTCATTGTGTGCATATCTTTCTGTTTTCACACTATTTTCATGGTTTTCTCTTGCCTCAAGTCTTACCTCAGTGTGATCCTTTTTACTTTCTTGCGTCACTCTCTCGACTTTTTCTCTCCCTTGTGTATAGTTTATCTTACGTCTTTTCTCTCGCACAGATTCAGCTTCTTCATAAGCCAAAGGCTTAAGAATATATTTTTTGTCCTCTTTTAGTAAAGACAAAGATATTCTTCCAGCAATGGTGCACAACATCTACATCTGATTGCCAAGGCCTACCTAGCAAAACATCACAAAGAGACATAGGAATTACATCAAAGTAAATTTCATCCCTATACTCACCAACTTGAAAAGATACCATGGCCTTCTTAGTGACATCCACAACCATCTCTTCACTCAACCATTGAAACTTGTATGGTCTAGTATGCGGATCCATCTTGATTTCGTTTGCTATGCAAAATTCCTGACTTATACAATCAGTACTCGATCCACCGTCGATTACCAAATCAACTTCATTGGACCACCCAACCGAACACTTAGTACGGAAGATACATGTCCGTTGATCACCATCTTCAGCGCCAAATACCAACGCTTGATCCTCATTTGGACCATTCCAACCACAAGAAGTATCATGCTCTCTCTCCACTTCTAAGGCAGCGTAATATGCCTCATAGAGCCTTGATTCCCTTCTTACCTTTGGGTGTTGTTTGAACCCCTTGTCCAAACCATAGTGGAAACGATATGTCAACATGTAGTCGTTCTCATCCACCCCCGAACTCAGAAAAAAACCTTCTAACTCCTCAAAGTAAGATTGAACGAGTCTACCATTCTGCTTACAATTGAGCAACTTCACTTTTGCTTCATCAAAGGTGTTAGTACCAGCATATCTTTCTCGCAAAGCATTCCCCAAATCATGCCAATCATCCAAGTTACGATACCAATGATAGGAATTGATATTTGAAACTAGCTTCCACTAATTCAAAGCACTAGAACGAAAACAACCTATAGCTAAGGCTATTTTCTCACTCTCTTTCTCTATGTTAAGCAATTCAAACAAATTCTCTATGCTCTTTTCCCAAGTATCATAGTCTCTATGACAACTATAAAACAAAGGCAATGACACTTGCAACATTCCAGCATACGAGGGTACTTGTTTTACTTCAAAACGATCACATAAGACTCTTAAATTTTCAGCAATTTTCTCAAAACTTACCATAGCTTTATCTTGCTAATTTGAAAGCAGTTGAGACAAGTCTCAGTTTGTCTCCTTCACCTCGGCCAAAACATCATGCAAGTAGTCAATTTGACTCTTCATGAGCTATACTTGAGCCTCCATGCTACACTCTTTGAAGCAACTTGAGTACAATCAGCAACTCCAGATGACATCTTTGCTCAACAACTTTGAGAAACCACCAACAAAAGAAGTAATGTGCCTTTGTGACTACACAAAAACTCCTTGAACCCTAGAACCAATGATTGGTTCGGCCGAACCCCTCCCCCCCCCCCCCCCCCCTGCAAGAACCAAAGGAAGGTTTGAATAATGCTCTCCCCAAAAACAAAAACTCTCTTGTTCTTTTAAGAACACTAACTCTCAAAAATTCAGAATAAAGAAAAGAGTGATTCTCTTAATTTACACTTGTGATCTTGGCAGTAAGAAGAAGAAGAAGAATGGAGTAGAGTGGTGTGAGAATTTTCGAAAAACAGCACCCCTATTTATAGGCAATGCAAGTCTTTTTGTGTAAGAAAACTCCTACAAGATAAGACCTAAATTTTCTCAAAAATATTCCCCCCATTAATGAATAAAATTCAGTCAAACATATTGGAATAAAAAGGAAGAAAAACCGGCCACATATATATAGAAAAGGATAGAGTTCTAAAATTTAGGTAATCATAATCCTTTTTAGACACAACTTATGAAAGATTCATCCCTACTAATTAGAGATAAAAATCCGACTCCCCTACTGCAATTAGGACTCAAAAACACTGCCACACACAAGCACAATTGTATTAGAAGACTAAAAAATTTTCAGATTAGGATAATACTTCCTTATCTCAATAGTTTTCGAAAATAGACTCACTTTAAAACTCTAATTATAATGTCACTGAAATTATAATTTAACTCATGCAAAAATTACTTTTGAAAATCTTTTGACACTGAGATTTAAACAAAAACAAAATGATAAAAAAGAATCGGAACTCTATGAAATTCTCATTGATTGAAAATCCATAAGTTCCATTTTACTCATTAGATTCAAATGAGAACCCACAAGAAGGAAGGCTTTTTCATTTATACTTTATGTAGAAAGTACAAAATCACTAAGCTTCACCTTTCAAAGAATAGATCCAAGATATTTACCACAAGATAAACTCTTAAACCCTCCTCATGTAAAGACATCTCTTTAGAAAGAAAAGGCTATCTCGAGCAAGAAGCTCTTCTTTGGCATCAATTCTCTCCTTAAAGATTCAACACATAAGATCCACTAACTTGCTCATAGGAGAAATAGTTCTCTACTTGCAAATCAAGGATAAATTTCATGATGTAGCGCCCACTTTGACTAGATACCAATGTACCATCATCAAGCTCTCGCATAGACCCCAAAATAAAACCACAAGATCAAACAAATATGTAAGAAGTCTCGCACAACCACACAAAAGACAAGATCAATTTTGAAAACGTAGTTTTCATAAGAATTTGATTTATTTTTTCAAAACCCATTCTGCAACAAGAAGGAACCTTGAAACAAATAAAGATAGTACTACTCGTTAGTAGCACAAAGCTCGATTACCACACCAAGTATCAGATTCCGTGGTAACTCAAGATATTCTCAAAACCAAGAACTATGAAGTCCTCAATAAAAAAGAAATCTCTCGACAATCAAACTGATAATAGAAACTAATATGATAATATCAATTAATACCATCACTTAGATAGTTCAAACTCTGATACCAGAAACTGATAGCAATCTCGTAGATGAAGCAAATTTCGTTAATGCAACCATCAAACAAGAAAGTACGAAGATAATTTGACTATCCCGTGAAACTCAAAAGAGTGCGGAAAATTCACAGTAAGTTGATCGTTTATCTAAGGATTTCTATCTCTTAACTCAAACCAAGCAAAGAACACATTATCCATGAAAGATTCGAATTAAACAACAACCCACACTAAGAATAGTAAGGACACCATTCAATATACTCGATCAGTCATCATTCAAGAGACTCAAGAAAGGTAAAAGCGAACAATGCTCAACTATGAAGGAATACTATTGATTAATAATCTCCATAACCAACAAAGATATGCAACACATACACTATTTCAAAATGCTTATGCCAAAGCACAACTCATCCAACATAAGTAGGACAAACCCCACAATGGAACTCATTAACACACACATCATGAACTCAAAAACCAAGCCAAAAGAAAGGCTCATCAATCGAACTATTAGAAGTAGTATGAAAATAAGAAGTTTAGTTTTAAAACAATTCTATCAAGAAGCATACTTGAAAAAGAACGGTTTCTGCAAGATCAAAAGATCCAAGACAAGATGAAAACCCTCTTGGTTAAATCATACTTGACACAAAAAATGGACACACCATTTAACAAAATTTCCTCACAGAAAAAACTGTCATTAGAGAAGACTCAAAATGACCACTCAAGGGTGCTTTAATTTTCGGCCATCCTCCCCTATTTATAGGCTAAGAATTTCGGCCAAGCACCAAAAAAAGAAGACCAACTAGGACTCTCTAATCTTATCTCACGCAGGAGTAGAAGTAGAAGAGTATTTGATCTCTTTGACTCTATCTAAAATCTAGGAAAGCTTATCTAAATGACTTATCCTCAAATAGGATAATACTTAGAAGGAATCTAAGACTCCTAATCAAAACACTCTAGTTTAATTCTGTTCGCATGACTTATTTAACTAGATAAAATTCAAAAATTAAACTCCTAGACTTAGACAAACTCTAATCTCGAAAATCAGCTCCAAATATTGAAGTAAAATGTCTTGAACGCCCTTCTAAAAGTGGAATATTGGTCTTGCGCCCCACAAGTTGTAGAAATCCCCAATTTATTCCAAAACTTGTAGAATTCTCTTTATTGACTCCAAAAGATTGGAAAAACACTTAAAACATTTGAGATATTTTGCAAGTTATCCAATTGTGTAGCAATGGACTCAATCTTGAACACTTTGATCAAATAGGCCGTCCATTCAAGAACCTAAATGATTTTTCTCTCTAGCTTGATCAAAGATCTTCATGGAGCACCTAGAGTCAAACTCCTTTGATACTCTTGGGCACTTATTTCCATGAGTGAATCATCTTCTTTGGTTTGAACCCCAAAGTTAATGACATTCTCATCGTCTTAATTATAGCTCTCTTGAACCAACTTCCTATCACATATGTAGTCAAGATCCATCCTTTCTTTCTTGATTGGCCTGCAAAGTAAACTTGGCATTCTAAAACTAGAATAAAAGAGTAGCTCATTCCCCTCACTAGGAGAATCACCATGGAAGGCTACATGATTCTCATCAGTTTGAAAATAAATAAATATTTTTGAAAAAACTCATATATAAGACTCTTATGGTCAATAAAAGTAGTTGAGAGAAATAGAACAAAATAGAGAAAAATAAAATAAAAAAGTAAAAAGGGACTTTTTTGTTATTTTTATATATTTTAGGGGTTATTTTTTAAATTTTTAAAAATTACTGGGTATTTTTATAATTAAATTTATTATTTTATTAAAAAACTAATGGAGATCCATTAATTTGGACAGAAAATGGGCCGATTGGATGAAATTGGCAAAAATTTCAAACATTAAGGTAAAGTTGGCAAACCGAAAATCAATTGGGTATGATTGACGACGAGGGTAAAGATTTGGGTAGAACGATATTTTTTCCTGAAATTCTCCATCCAATCTAATTTAAGGCTATGCATTTTTAATTGAAACAAAATCTTAAATAGATTAAGTGATTGTATTTTTGGGAGGATTTTGATTGATTATTTTGATAAGAGTGAGCATTTTGTGAGAATTTTAATTGATGAAGAATGAGCATTTTATGAGGTTAATTAAGTGCATAAACTTGAATTGAGTTTCTTGCAAACTGCTCTTGTTTGAGATTTGGTGTTCCACAACTTGTATGTTAAGTTCGTTATCTTCTCTGAAAAACGACATGTCTATGATTGGGATTTAATCAACACGTCTTATTAGGATTTTGTCCTTTGGTCCCTAAAAAGCTTTTTTCATGTTTGTCTATTCTTCCGTATTTTATATTTTCCTATTCGTATCTTCATATTCAGATCCATCCATAGACTGAAATGTCTGGATTTGCGTGTTTGAGTTTGTGTTATTTGATGTCTTGGTGAGTTTGAGGTAGAACCAAAATAAGCTTTGGTACAATTATTTCATATAAGCTTCCACTGTCATAGACGTTTTTTCTCGTTTACATAAGGTCCATATGGGTGGATTTTTTGTTATTAGAGGCGTGTTAAAGGCCGCCAGGAAAAAGATAAAGATAGCCGTAAAAAAAACAATTTTACCTTTTTCATTTGGATATAGACCGCATAATAAAAGATATAGACTGCCGTAAAAAATACCATTCCACCCTTTTCATTTTTTCAGTCCAAAATGAGTGATTCAGAGGTAAGGAAAAAAATGATTAGACTTGTAAAATTTTAGGCCGAAATAGGTCGAGCCGGCAGACATACTATCCGGAATAGGCCGGGACGACGGTCGTGCCGTCCCGGCTTAGCCTAGACTGTATTTTTGCCGGTTTTTAGGACCAGAGACGGCAGTGTCGCCGACCCTGCGGCCATAGTAGTCATGGCCGCTGCCCACAGCGTCCAGGGCAACACAGGACACCGAAGCTGCCGTCCCTTCATGAGCAAACCGGTGTGTCCACTGGCTCGCTTATCCAGGGCTGGTGTGCCCGGCGGCCCGGGTATTTTTTTTTTAAATTTCAGTTTTATTGATTTATTTAGTTAATTTATCGTGTTTTATTAATTATCGCATCATAATTAAATTGAATAGGATTCATTTAAGTTATTTATCATGCAAATCTATTATTTTATGTCATTTTAAGTTTTTTTTTATTTAGTAAGAGTAATTAGGTATTTTACTAATAAGTTATTTAGAGTATATGTTTGGAATTTGTAGGATACAGATGAAAACGAATATCACAGTGTTTCTTTTAACACTAACGAGATATGCCAATCACTGGATGACGCTATTTTGCGTGCACAAGAGATTGCAATCAGCAATAATTTTGAATTAGTGAGAGATTCAAAGAAGGACAACGGGTATTTGCTGAAATATAAGAAAGGTGGATGGTACAGGCCAGAGAGGTACATAGATGAAACCACTAAACGCCGACCAAATTCGAAGACCCAAGTGGCTGGGTGTAAATTCGAGGTGTTCATCAGAAGATATAAAGAATAGGCGAGCGATGTGTACAGAATCTGACCAAAAACCGATGAAAATGCTTTGCAACAATCATCCGATGATACAACATCCAGAGGGTCATCACCAGATGAGTAAGCTGAGCGAGGGAGTAAAAAAGATGATAGAAGACAGGTCTGCGGCAGGAGCAAGACCGATTTACATTCTAAATGCACTTCAAAAGGAGTATCCAGATGACCATGTTACGAAGCGCCAAATTTACAACTACAGAAACAAATTACGCAAGATGGGGTGCGTAGTACTTGATGGCACGGGTCTTGATGTTGCTAATAGGACTTTTCGGTTGGCCTGAGAACACAACTATATAATTGTGGCGGAGTCAGATCCGAGTACAATGGCCTTGACCCGGGTTTATCGGTATGGATAGCACGCATAAAACCAACAGGTACAGAATGCGTTTTTTTTTTTGAATTTATCGGGATGACTCCGTGCAACAAGAACTTTTTGATTACCTATGTTCTGTTGGATGCTGAGGCTATTACTTGGAGATAAAGAGCAGCTAAAGGTTTTATTCAGTGATCGAGAGTCAGGGTTAATGGGACCAATCAGTGATGTTTTTCCCGAGTCTACCCACTTGTTGTACACATGGCACATCCACAGAGATGTGAGAACCAAAATCCAGACTCTCTTGGTGGCACTTCAATATTCCTTAAAAAGTTCAGGGAAGGAAGATGGTCAAAAATTATGGAAGCTGAAACTGTGAAAGCATATGAAGAACTAGTCAGAACCATAGAGCAACTGTAAGTCCTAATAAGTTATTTTGAATAATTATGTTTTCTTTTTGAAGTAGATATTTCGTTATTAGTAAGGTTAAGTACTTTCTTGGTATTGCAGTTATAGTCCTTATAAGGACTTACTTACATATGTGAAAGAAACATGGATACCAAACAAAGAGAAGTTTGTATGTGCGTGGACGAATAAAAAGTTGCACCTTGGGAACACGACAACATGCAGAGTTGAGAGTACATATAAGGCACTAAAGAATTGGATTGACTCGCCAACAGGTACTATTGACACGATTTGGGGAAGACGCACAATGAGATTAAGGTGCAACTAATTGAAATCAGGTATGTAATGCCTTAGTTTAATATTCATGTGCATATCTTTAATTTTTTTTGGATGTTAATACATTTTTTCCTGATTTTTTGTCAATCAGGAGAACACTAGAAGAATCGCAAAACAAGAATGAATACCATACAAAGGTTATCCATTTTACCACCTCAATTCTGTTGTTTCAAACCATTGTTTGCAAAAGCTGCAAAAGGAGTATGAAGAGATGCAGACAAAGGGAGACAAGTTTGTATGTGATCATAAGCTGAGATCCACTCATGATATTCCTTGTGGCTGTGAGATGAAGGTGACAGTGGACACGGGTCTGGCGATTCAGGTTTTTTTTATCTCAACTCGTTTTGGGCTAATTTCAATATCGACGAGAGTCCCGTCAATACTAGGCCTGATGGACTGTCAGATGATCAAGTCTTATGGAAAAATTTGGTTGGCGTGGTCGAGAATAGAGATCTATTGGTTATGTGTAGGGCGAATGGTTGGCTCTATGATCAAATTTACCCAGATAGAGGGCACATGAAGCAACCGGAGAAGAAGAAGAAAGTAAAGGGGCACCCAAAAGGAAGCAAGAATAAACCACGTGAACAAGTCTATACTCAATGGAGATTACTAATCAATACCACGTGAACAAGTCTAAGAACCATTTATTAATATTTTGTTTTATGTCAACACTATATATTGTTTATTAATATTTGATAATGTATTTTTCATGTTATAGATGTGGTACAGCAAAACATTTACGAATATGATGACCTAGAGAGGATTGTGCCTTGTATGATTCCGTACATTACTGGATATGTTGATGTGTTGGGTGATGGAAACTGTGGATTCCGCGTTATGGCGAGCCATTTGTTTGGATTCGAGCATCAATAGCATAATGCTAGAAGAATTGGCGCAGATGAGCTAGAGAACGTCCAGATTTGTACGATTTCTTCTTCGAAAGAGACATCCCCAAGCATGTTCACCGCATTCGATGGTATGAGAGTCCTTGTTCTGAAGATCATTACATGATTACTTTTATGGACTTGCTCATGTATGCCACTCGCTTCAACATGGTTATCTTCTTATACGGGCGTGGAGTAAAAGGTCAGAATATGAATACATCATCAAGAACTATATTGCCCCTCATTGCTCCCAGTGGCCTTAATGGGCCTTTAACTAGACTTGTTCGGGAGATTGCCATTGCTCACCTAGGCGATTACAAGCATTATATTCGGCTAGATTTTGTGGGTTCAGATTTTCCAGTTCCGTCCATACCTTATCAATGGTTCTGCCACCGTGACACTTCCGTTATTGATTGGGAGCAGCCATATCTCAGGAGAATAGAGCTTTGGCACACTTTATGTCCCGATAATGGACGGACACAATCCCCTCAGTCTTCTCCCTTTAATGTTGAGTAGAGTACCAATTATCTGTGGATTGGTGTATTTGAGATTGTCGCCTAACTATTATTATATTTAGCACAATTTCATTCAATTTGTTTGCAGTTATATATTTTAGTTGTAATGTACGAACAAGTTAAAAACATAATTAAAAAACACAATCACAGGTCTACAACAATGTCTAAGTTGAAATTCAAACATAATT
Organism: Oldenlandia corymbosa var. corymbosa; assembly: GCA_949775105.1. Classification (NCBI taxonomy): domain Eukaryota; kingdom Viridiplantae; phylum Streptophyta; class Magnoliopsida; order Gentianales; family Rubiaceae; genus Oldenlandia; species Oldenlandia corymbosa. Next base: position 10,073,720 of record OX459123.1, read on the forward strand.
AAACAAATACTAAAAATAAACATGGTCCGAATTAAAAACCAAGGCAAAGCAAAAGACATCAGTGCGCTTGACTCCAACGAAGAATGAGATCCTCATACTCCTTCTGTAATTCTGGGCCATAGTCATCATCTGTCACCCTCAGCCTGTTGATAGCTCTAGCAGTGAGGTCGGACCAGTGATCTGTCTACTACATTAATGTAGAAGCAAACAAGAATAATTGTTATATAATAATAATTAATATAAACTTAATCAGGAGAAATATTGAACAACTTACATATTGAACACTGGCGCACGATGGAATAGAGTTGACTATCGAAGAACCCTCATTCTCGAGCAAAAGCTTAGGATGGGAATAATGGTAGAACTAGTTGAGATAACCATCAGCACATGCTGCCTATGCCGAACGAGTGTACGAGCTGAGAATAAGGCATCCTGACTGGGGGAATCTAAGCCAAGCATTACCCGCATACACTTCAGAAAACTCAACCTTGTAGTTGTCGCCACTCATCGGCCTCGATGCAAGTTGCGGGACAACAATCGGCATAGGAATTGTCTGCACATAACAGAGCTGTCGAAGCACGCGATCTGGCATGTATGGCTCAACAAAATTCCTGAAAGCGAGCCATCCAGTGAAGATTGTTCTAGGCACCACCTTGTATATATCCTTACCGAATGGCTCCCACACCACCTCTAAAATAAAAAATTATTTATACATATTAATAAATAGTTAATAAAAATTAAGAAACAAACAAACAACAAAATCTGAACAATTAAACTTACATTACCCGGGGATAAGGTGTCAAGATCCTTCCGTTCAATCCCTCTCCCTCTGCAGCAGTACACGCGGCTAGCTTTCATTGTGCAGCTCTGGGTCCATCGCCCGCCTAGTGTGGATTATGAGGCCGGAAGATCGGGAAATACTCATATATCCAGGCTAGAAATAGGGTCAAACAACCCCCCATCTGCTTGACACCACCTCTACTAGCAACTCCTAATTATCGGTAAAGGTATGCTAGAGTCGCAGATGCCCAGGAATGACTTGATACTCCATCAAGGTCATCAAAAATCTCGTGTAGTAACTGTGCATGTATTTTGCCGCCCCCACTCTTGTCAACAAACAATGTGGCACTCAACATCACCCACAACCAAGCAATGGCTTGTACCTTTGGGTTTGTGCTACCTCAGACTCGGTCCATGACAAATGACTCAACATAGCACCACTCTTATACTTTGGGGGTTTCATATTTTCTACAGATAAGTTCAAAAGACCCATACAGTGGTTCTTCACTGTTTCGCACTTGGGAACGGCCGTCACTATCTCTCCCTCAACAGGGATGGACAAAGTGCACTGGACATCATGAAACATGATGGTCATCTAACCAAAAGGCATGTGGAACGAATTCCTATCTCGTTGTCATCGTTCCACGAATGCACATACTAGGCCGATATCATTATGCGAGAACATCAGTCCTGGAAATTGAGACAACTTAGTCGTCTTAACCAGCGGCCTCGCCCTTTCAAAACCTAGAGAATTCTTCCAGCCTGTCAACATCTGGCAAACGAGGTCTATATTCTGTAACTTGAGACAACCTCGATCCGTACCCTGCCATAACAAAGAGGCAACGTGTCCATTGAAGTTGGGAATAACCGATCCATCTTTAGGCCCACCGGATACTGTATCCGTTACAATCCATGACCGAACATCCGATTTTTTCAATCGACTGCTACTCCCTGAAAAAGAAATGATATGTAATTATTAGATTTTATTTATTAACTTCAACATCAAATAACTAATTTATATGATTAATATTAGCTTCAATTTTCACACAAAATTAATTCATACCTGATGCTACTGTAGCACCCTTACGGGAATTTGTCCCAGTCCCAGTGCCACTACGACCTCTAGACAGGATAAAACGAAGTCGTAGAATTAGGGGGGAAGGGGGAGGGGGGTAATTCACTACTCTGTGATTGTAAAACATTGTGTACATGCTCTTCTTGCTCAAACGAGGGTGCCTGCTGATATAAGGTGTGTCCAGCTCTGTGTGCATTACTGTTGGCACTCCCTTCTTCCTCCATTTACTCAATCTCCACATGTTTGTTTTCATTATGGCCCGATGACAGGAGATTCCGCGATTTCACATGCCGCTTACCCGATTCTTTGTTGATCCGGCCAAGTGATTCCTGCATTTAATCACTGTTAATTACACAACCAAATAATAACACGAATACAAATTATTTCGTTCAACAATATTTAATTCACTAATAACTCATATAATCATTAATTATAAAAAATATTAATTCATGGTAATCATATTAATAAACTAATTCCATTAATTATCAAATAAATTATATTCATACAATAATTAATCATTAATTTATTTAATAACTAACTATATTAAACTAAATAATAATAAATAGTAATTAAAAACTAAATTAAACTAATTAAATTAAAAGAACTAAATAAAGTAAAAGAACAAAATTACACTAATTAAACTATAAGAACTCAATTACACTTATTAAAAACTAAATTATAAAACAACAAAATATAATAAATAAATTAAATTACTAAATAGAAAAAAAAATTAAAAAACGAATAAATAATTAAATTACTATTTTTTTAAAAAAAAGAAAAGAAAAATACCTGGCCGGGGGCGCTGCCTGCCAGGAAATAACAAGACGGCCTGTGCTACTGTCTTGTTTACAGGTGGACGGCGTCCCTGCTGTCCACCTTTCTGGTCGACGGGAGCTGGGCCGTCGACCATGCCCCAGGACGGCACCAGGGTCGTCCCAATTTCTTGGGAACGAGACCACCGTCATCGGCTTCTTCGTGGACGCCGATGGCAGCCACCAAACTTGACAGCGTCCCTGCCGTCAAGTTTCGATTTGGACGATGTCCATACCGTCCAAATCGGGGGCCGACGCCCCAGATGTCGGTTTTGGCTTCCCAGGACGCCAGGCCGGTAGGCGGCGGCCTTTTAGACGTCACCGCCGCCGGCCCACCCTTTCTCAGATTCAAAAAGGAAAAAAAAATTTCAGATTCAAAAAATTAAAAAGTTGGAAGATTTCAGAAAACTTGTTCCAGTGGATGTTTCCAGCGACGGCTATCTCCTCTGACCATCGATCTGAAGTCTACGAAGATTGAAGATTGGAGAGAGTGTTTGAGGTTGAAAGAAATTGGAAGATTGGAGTGTAGGGTTAACATTTAGGGTTTTAAAGTTTGAATTTGAAATTTAAAATATAAGGGTAAAATTTGAAGTCAACTTTCGGTCAATGACGATCTTTATATTTTTCCTGGCTGGCGGGCTTTAAGCTTCTAATTTTTTTATTATTTTAAAGATTCACGAAGAATTGGTAAGGAAAAATCTTTCCTACATATGAGGTCCAACCTCGTACAAAGTTGCTTTCAGCTATTGCTTATCCACAAATAGCAAAACTGGCGTGGATTGTATCCTTGGAACAGCTTCGCCCGAAAAATTACTTGTATCGTTGAGTGTTCGCTGTGCCTACTATGTGAAGTTGTGTTCTGTTATAAATCACTCGAATGGACCTGTCTCCGTTGCGTACTTATGCAATGTGGACTGTATATGAAGCGAAGGAAACCGAGCTTTGCACCACATTCATGAGAAAGTGAACAATATTGTGATATTGAACAAGTCAACTAAAATTATTTTACAAATTATAAACTATTGCCTACTTAACCTTTTTTCTCTCTATTTTTACATCTTACGATTCTACAATATTGATTCTACTGGCCAATGCATTTGATCAAGAGGAGGAGGTAAACTATATCAACAAAGATCATATGAAGATTGACTGCCAACCGATCATCATTCCCCCAATAATAGTGACTCAATAAGGGCGGCCTCTTCTTCCTGTAACACGAGATTGAAAAAATAGGAAAAGGTTTTAGGCTTCATCGAAAACAGACTAATGAATGCTAAACTAAATCAACAACTACATACCGCTAAAGCATTGAATTCAGTTTCCTCATCAATTGCACTTACGATGGCTGGGTCATCCAAGATTTCCTGGTGCAAGACATTTAGGTTAAGGAAAATGCATCATGAAAGAACAAGCTCTAAGGCCATTGAACGACTTAGATGCAGTTCGCTCTCCAAAGAACAATGATATTAATAGACTGATAATACTTAAGATAAGGTGGGCAACTGGACTACAGATGCATTGTCTGCAACAACCATATCTATTACTATTATTATACGAGCTTTAAGTTCTAGTAAACGCAAGCATTATGGAGGTGTAGTGGCTTACATCATCAGCAATTCGTAAGACACCATTTTCATCCTGCATTCAAGAGAAAGGATGCAATTCAGATTAAACAGAAAATTAGCAACAGGAGAAAGATTGCCTTAAATGTCACAATAAGACGGAAAGAGACTATGTTTCACAATAACAAGTTAACTTAATACTGTCCAAGAGAAATGTGAATATTTCAAATGCCTCCACAATGTATGGGATATAAAACCATGATCCACCACATGAAAGTGATTTCTCCAATGTCATTACATTTCCAATTACTTTCCACATAAGGTCTAAAGAAAATTATGAAGTGCTCCCCCAGTTCCCCCCTTTTGACATTGGAGTGACATTTTGCATTCAGCATTGATTAACATTTTACATTCAGCGGTTCATGTGTCGTAATAGTTTTTCAAATTTCTTTCAGCAGAAATGATGAAACCATAAGCTTTTCCATTTTCTTTTCGAAATTGATGCTATGCAAGAGTGATCTAGTAAATTTCAAATATCAAAAGAACTTTCAGAAACAACTGAAACCATTCAAATGTTTGTGATGCCTCTTATAGTTATACTGCAAACTAAGATTTTAGACAATTTGTGAACTAAAACATATCTGTTGGATATTTGAATTCCGTGACTATCTCCTAAACCATAACAAATGCAGCTTACGTATTAGATTACACCATCCCAATATATAATATCAACCCTGCGCTCACAAAGGTTGGGCAATGCTGGACTTGACTACCCCAACAGATCTTATTTGGGCAATCAACTTTAAGCCAATGGGCTATCAACTATACATTTGAGGAGTGCCCAAATAAGTAATGCAGAGAAGACACGTTGGCAAAATAATTGGAAAGCCGGAAAAAAATACAAAGGAAGAAAAAAATCACAATATTTGGAATAATATGTCGTTGGACCGCTTTTTCATGCTTTAGGGGCCCTTTCAAATCCCTCAATATTGACACGATTATCCTAAGCACCCGATTGAAATAAATAAATAAAAAGTAACCAGTTTCATGTGCCAAGGGATGTTTTGGGACTACATTTCAAATCCTCAAATATGAGGAGCAACTAGAAAGTATTCAGTTTTAACACAGTACCTACCATCTCTTTTGACATAGCAAAGTGATGGAGATACTTACCCTCATATCCACACAACTGGGACCAACCATTACATGACTAACATCAAAGTACTTAGAGATGCATAGTTACTCATGTTACTGGAGCTGTTAAAGAAGCTCAAATCAATCAGCTCATTGTTTAACTAGAAGTTCCCTTCCGATCAAGTCCACAACTAACACCATACATTACAAGAACCACACAAATTAGGAGTGAAATGAAAACAACTATGCAATACTTAACAAGGCATCAATATGGAGAGAAACAATGGACTTCCAAAGGACAAACATAGAATTGATATGCAATTAATTAAGAAAATTTTCTTTACCTTGACAGCAACAAAGAGAAGGGGGTCTGATGGCGTGTAAATCATGTAGTGAGAACCCTCCTGTAGATGCAGGAAAGTTAAAAAGGATTAAGAAGAAGGAAACCAATGTGAAGACAGCTACAAACAAACCAACAATCATGATTGTTGAAACAATTAACTGGGTTGGCAACATATTTCTAGCAACTTACAGAAGCTCAGTACATAGAGAGTAAGCACTAAAAGCCAAGTCTCCATTTATCAACTTAGAGCTCAAATCCATATATTTTGCTTTCTGGGTATATTCAACCAGTCTATAAAGAGTGTTAGGGCAGGAACAAGGTCTATAACTTTCTGAAAATAGCCAAAAACTCCAAATAAAAGTCTTAAACCAGTCTTTCAATTCGTTTGGTCAATAGTCCATATTTTTGACAAAATTATAAGGCCAAGAATGATGCATCAAACATATCGAAAGCAGCCAAATGATATCTTACAGTGTTCTCTGGATTCTCATAGATAATGATACAAATAGAACAGATATGTTTATTGAGCTTCAAAGCCAGGAAGGAAAGACAACAGTAATAAGTACACTAAACTAACAAATTAGGTAAGAAGCAATTCATCTATAAGTAATCAGGAGGCATGGATAAAACACAGGTCCCCAAGCTGTATGAATTTCAGTAGAGTACATCATAGATCACATACCATATGGAAGCATGTAATTTCTATGCCTTCTGTTGGCAAGCCATCAACATCTTGACCATCATCTGCATATGTATATATTGCTTTGTTCAGAAACCTAATTCATTCGTTTACATTGATGGAAAATAAATGAAGAGGGCACCAATTCTACGAGAAAAAGAACACCACCAATTACAAAAGACAATGAACACCAGAGTGGTTGAGGATTGGTTCTCGCATCCTGTGCCAAAAGGATGGTCGAGTTCGGTTGGGTGTTCATCAACCAGGTAGCAGTAACAACTAGATATTAAAGATCTTTTGATAGGTTACTTGTATCTCGCATCCATCAGTCTAGTTTAGTCTTCTTCTCTTACATTGAAATTCACAATCCTGTCTATGCTAACAGCAAAGACAACAGAAGGAAAGCAGGAACCCAATAAGGTCACGCTGTTGACAAAAAACAGCACGAAAATCACATGCCCCATGCAATTGGCCATGAACTGAGTTGATAGATGAGACAATCTACATGTAAGATATGCGCAGCTAGAGGAATAATAATTCCGCATTCGATCTGACAATTGCTAATCGTGCCATATATTTTCTACAATTTTCTTTCAACGTGAATGACTGACATTGTACAGCCATATAAGGCGAAAATAGAATAAGAAACACCGGTTATCATAGAGGTTTTCAGCTACCTATGCCAAGATTGCATGGGACACTACTGAAGAAGAAATACTTAACATGTACATAAGATATAACCGTTGCATCCTTTCATCTCTTCCACAGTAGAGATTTGCCCATGACAATGTAATCAAACATTAGAAGATGCCACATTTCTCCATGTATCAAAGTAAGAGTTAAATTTTCAATACAGACTTCCTAGCAACCAATAAGAATGATGATCAAATCCCCACCACAAACAAAAAACTTACCCATGTTATTAAGTATAATGATAGAATATTATTTTATTCAGCATCTTATGCTCCAATCATGAAAACATTCTCATTTGAAATGAACAATATCTAGAATTCTGAAAGCAAACAAATTTGCTCAAGGCATCACTTTGCCTCCGAGTTACCTAATGCCTTGAAAGTAATTCTGAAACATGAAATCCAATATGTGATAGGTTTTGGGCCTTTTAATAATTAAACTTTAGGACTAAAAGTTAAAAGCTTTGCCTGTGCGAAATTCAAATATGTCATCTTCTGTGTAACAGAATCCTCCACGTGCTGTGTAACAAAAGCTGAATACAAAACACACATATTGAGTCATTTTTTGATGTAGTAAGGAAAATCAGTTTTAAGTCAAGAGAACGATGGTCATACCCGCTATATACCAGATGCATATGTATCTTGGCAAGGGCATAAGCTGCGGTAGGGAGTATTGCTTCAACTTCTTCATCGCTAACCTAAAAAGTAGTCGTGATGGAACTGAATCAGGTGATAAAATAATGTATAAGAACAAGGAACTAGGAAGCTATAAGTAAGCCACGTATAGAGAATAATAATATCAGAAGCACTCATCAACATACATATTAGAAAACATTTGGAACAAGGGCAAGAACGAGTGCTAGTTTAAGAGACTCTTTCTTGTGGCAATCCATGAAAAAAAGACATGAAAGGAAGAGCAAATTTGAAGATGGTCGGCATTTTACACCATTTAATAGCAGCATATATGAAAGGTAGAAGGTTTCATATAAAATTCTCAACATGCAGTAGTAATCATAATTATAACTGCAGTAGTAAACATAATTACAACAGGAATAGCAAATTTGCTCCACGCATTACATATAGACTCTAATTAAACTTCATTAAGGAGTATGCTTTAGGTGCCTTGGTAATTTATGCTAACGGATTACTCCTAATTGAGAACTTAATCATTTTGTAATCTTTAATCTTCATGAATCACGACTAAGGTTTTTCCTTAATTTATGCACATGGCCCATGACTTAATAACATCCATAAAGACACTGACCACCTAGACCTTGGAACCCCTACAAGTGGCATCACCAACAAAATCACATGTAATTAGAGGTCTGAAATTTCCACCAGGGAACAGCTCATGATATCCACTTTTCCACCGTCTTGCCAACCCTCTATCCTTCATCAAATGATCTCCTACATTTGACTAGGAATAATTTTCTATTCAAAGGAAACCATCAACGACAAGGTGAACATAATCTAGCTCCATTGCTTGCACTTTCCCTAACTTGATTAAGTTTTGGTAGCCTTTAATCCAGTCATGGTTATGCAATGGCCAGTTTTCCCTTGCGATGCATTTTCGAATTATTTGAAAAAGGATCCAACCACATATGATTAACTACTGACACCCAACTTAGCACACATATAGATGCTCCCCCATATTATCCACATTTTAACCGGAGGGCTCAGAAGAATACTAGAAAAACCTGAAAACATGCTCTTCCTCCAACTAGCCAACTGCTCTAATATCATTGAATATCTCAACCTTAAGCAATCCCAGTAGCATGGCAAGGAATTGAAGGACAAAGCATCAAGATCATGAAGTTCAACAAAAGTATACACCAGAAAAATGAAGCTAAGGATCTTTAAGAACTTGACTAGTAACTATATGCAAAGAACAAAGCACTCTTCCAACAAGTTGGTGCAATGCAACATGAAGCAACACAGTAACTATTGCTTCTTAGTTCATCCAAAATCCACAAGCACGTCTCGTAATTCATAATGTATTTCCTTGAAATTTTTTATTTATTTATTTATTTTTTTGGGGGAGGGGGGGGGGTGGGTGGGAACTTATAGCTACAGTATATGATTGCCAGTGATGGGTGTGAGACATACAGCAGACCATCCTTCCACATTAGTGCTTTTCAAAATCTGAACAGGCCTGCAAATGAGAATATACTCAGTAACAACTTTTGAAGAGGAAAAGGGTTTGTAAAAAATCTTAATTTCACTTACATATCAACAGGTAAGAGCAGCATACATTCATCTCCCCGATCACTTCTGAATATTCGTCTGATGACACATTCCAGTGGGAAGTTGTTTGTGGGATCAATCTGTCAAATGACAACATCTGGATCAAAAATTAAAGAAGAAAATGAAATCAATCTTCGAAAAAGATATATAGCTGCCAAGAACGAAAAAGAAAGACCCCTCAGAAAAAATAAGGCCACAGGAAAAGAAAAGCTAAACGCAGCCAATATGAATAAGTCAATCATTTGATATTCTTTTAGGACTGTATTATTGTAATTATGTGCTAATTCGTTGTCGTTAAGATGAAAGCAAACAATGACAGAAAATAAAAAGTTTTTGTGGTGTACAATCATCTCAACCTCAGTTTACAGCCCACTGTATATTTTTTTTCTCATTGGTTTTTCGTTACTATAATTTCAATAAACGACAACACTAATTGGGAACTATTCTCATAGAAACAAAAATTCATTACATTCTCTTTTGGAAGGTCCTCCAAAGGCATATAGATTTGAACAAGGATTGTTTATCAATTCACTAGATTCTTCAATAAGTATTAAAGGCTACTAAGGGATATAGCACCTGAAGTAACAATAATGCAAAAATCAAAAAATTGGGAAGGCCGGGGATAGTATCACCTTACCTGTTCAGGAATTAACTGCCATTTCAAGCTATCATTCCCAACAGAAAGCACTTTCTTTAAAACTACTACCAATAAAATTACCACTTCCCATCATGTCAGAAACACAAAACTTAGTTATATACGACTAGAAACAAATAGTCACATATTTGCTACAGCAGGGTTTAAGTTCAGCTGCAAATCAATGCTACATCCCCTAACAAAAGCTTCGCCCAAAAGTACAATTTTGTTCTCCAATTTAAAATGGGTGAATCTCAGGTTAGAAGACAAAGTGGACTAATCTTGGATTTATCATTCACACAGATGAAAGGAAATACAACTTTTAGAAAGTACCACAGTTACAATGTGAACGGAAGAGAATTATTGGGAACTTTTCAATTTCTAAACATTAAGCTATCTAAGTTTCTCGGTAGTTTGTGGGTACAACACTAGGTTAGTTGGTAAGATCAGAATGCCCGGCATCAGGTGTAATTAACTTATCATTGGCATTATAGAAATTACAGAACTTCGGGAGAGCAAATTTCTTCTACTTCTAACCTGCTTGCACCACCCATGAAAAATCTCACAACACAATCACATGTGTATCCCTCACATTGAGACTTTGAGAAAATGGATTAAAGGAAAGAAAAAAAATAAATAAATTGTGGAACAAAATTTCATTATTTTTTTTCCAAAAAATTTCAACTATTTCATGCTCAGAACGAAGCAGAATATACAATTTAGAAAGCCAGTTTGAATTATAAACCTGTTATAAGGTCTAGATAATGATTTTCCTTTTCAATGAATTCCTGAACATAGGATAAAAAATGATTCCGGAAAGAAGTCCTCAACAACAGGGATTAATCAAAAAGGAAATTCATCTGTATAAACTTTGTCTCCTATGTTTACAAATATCAGGTCTAGCTCATTACTTTCTCTCTGCGTCTTTTAAGTTTTGTGTTACATCATCCCTAAATTTAAGAATTTCCCATTCGCTAGAAGTTACTGAGGTCAATCCAATAGTCTCCTAAGCTCATGTCTCAATCACCTTAGATATCCCTCAACTCTCATCTATCTATAGACCATAGGGCACGTTACTGAGCTTGTCATATTTAATGGATGCACATTACTTATCTACAGTCTTTCTATCTGGTCTCAATTATTTCCATTTTGAGTTGAAAGCTTTTTTTTCTTGAAAGCTTTTTTTTCTCCACAGTCCCTTCAGGTACAGCTCAAGATTCTCAGGCTTCTTCCCGGCCCACCTTAAGAATGCTTATCTTGTTCCAGTCAAGATACTGTCAAGGGGGAATGCCGCTGTGTGTTAACCCTGGGCTTCCCTTTCAATTACTTTTTTTTTTTTTTAGAACGAGAGAACCTACTACCGTTAGTGAAACGAGGCCTCAAACAAACATCAGTTCAACTTCATAAACTATTCTTGCAATCACAGCAATGAACTACATCTTGTTTTGTGTTAATAATTACGGTTGCACAAACATCTAGCAGAGAAATGGTTGCAGGACCATAGTAGAAAATTATTAGGGCAATGAAACGTAAATGAATTGAGGACAAAAAAAACTCACAATTGTAGTAATCCGCTTATTAGAAGCCAAGAGAACTCTGCCTTGTTCATCGATTACGAACCCAGCTGGAGGCTTCGGCATCGGGAACGACCCGCCTTCCTGTTCCAAGACCTCCACATCACTCAAACTAGTAACCCTTCTCGTATTATCGCCATTTTTGCTGTTGGGCTTCTTTTTCCGCTTTGAATTTGGAGTTGGTGAAGGGCGTTTCTTCACCGGTCCACTTTGGTGCTTCGCTGAAGAACAAACGAACTTAGCAGACGACTTGGGAGGAGAAACTGAGAGGAGCCAATTCGCGTTGTTCTTCCTCCGGTCGAGTAACGAGATGACGCCCAAATGGGAGTCGAAGACTGACTTTGGCACGAGGCCGAATAGAAACGGACGAGTCATTGACGCCATGGATGCAGTGAAGGGCATTTGGCCCACCAAATGTATGTAGTTTGGTTCTTCGAACGTTTTCCGTCTGAATGAAAAGAATGGATTATTACGAGCTGAAACTCAAATGTGACACAAAAGTTTTCTTTTTCTTTTTCTACTACTAGTTTTTATTTATTTATTTATCTTAGCTTAATTACATCTATCTTTCCTATAATAGATAAAGTTACTGCTGGACTCATCTTAGTACTTCAATAAAAGTCTTTGGAACAAATATATTAAGTACTGTATAAAATATTGAGTGAAAAAAATTTACTCCCAGATAAGATCTACTCCGTTGAGAGGCCACGATCCAACGGCCTATATTAATTTTGATGCCACGACTTAGTGGGATTCAATCCGTAAATTAATATATTGAATTTTCTCTTTATTTTCTCGTTTTAAACTAAATCCCAGGACTGAAGAAACGACGTCGTTTGATTCGGGGTTTTCCTTTTTTAAACCCCGACTGCAAAAACGACGTCATTTGGGATCAGGGGGTTTAAATGAGTGCTGCTGGAACACTCTCTCCCTCCCTGCACTCCCGGTTGTCTCCCTTAGGCCTTTGAATGAGAACAAGTTCCGGTGCCAAAGGGAAGCAAAGTCACCTCCTCTACTACGGGATCTTGTGGAGCTTCCGTTTTGATCTTCTCTCTCCCGTTTCCAGTTGGCTTCAATCGTGGATTAATCATTCAATTGCGATGGCTTGCTGACGGAGGAGGTTGGCATGGAGCTGGCCGCGGCGGAGGATGGGGCGGATATTCATGGTAGATCTAGAAGGCCGAACGTACGGCTGCAAGTTTCGCAAAACCCACCTGGCCGTTGCTGATGGTCTTGTCTCTAGGGTACTATCTCTGGCTAATCTTAATTTCCCTTTTGCTTCTAGAACTAGGTTTTGTTTTTCACGCGCGATAAAGTTGATTTTTGTGTTCCATACAGCAAATACAAGCTAATTTGTTTTTAGCTCTGAGTACTCTTTTGAAGTAATTTTAATTGAAGAGCCTGTTGCATTGTGTTTTTTCATTTGGTGGGTGTTTTGATGTTTGATGTTTTCTCCCCAGATGTTTTCAGTTTTGATAGAAAAAAAAGTAACTTCTTTTGACTAACAAGTTCAAAGTTGAGAACATTTTGTTGTTCTTGCTAATTTTCCCTTTTGAAATTTTTGTTCAGACTGAGGTTTGTTATAAGGGGTTTTAGCTTATCTTAGGTTCAGGAATCAGGAGGTACCTAAAGAATGGGAGAAGGGTCTTTGGTTTTTTTTTTTTTTTTTTTTCGTTTTGCATTTCTAATGAAACTGCAAATCTGAAGATCCCCTTATGGTAATTAACCAATTGATGACTTTTCTTGAAGCAGTACTCTTCATTAATCAATTCTAGATTATAGCTCTCAAGAGCTTTTTATTTTCTTTTAAAAATGAACTGGTAGTTTTATAAATTCTCTCTTGATGATCATTTCAATAGAATTTGATAAACACTAGAAGTAGTCCATGCAAAAGTTCTGCTAGGAAATCCCCTGTTAAGGCTGACACTGATGTGCCCACAACAACAATGGATGGTTCCTATGATTCTAAAAAGTTAAGGTTAAAGGACAATAAAGCTGAAACCAACGATTCAAGCAAACTGGAAATGCTGAGGGAACACCAGGATTTAATACAGCAGTTGAAGTTGGAACTCGGAAAAGTAGAGCTACGGGTCTATCCACTATCTTAGAGGAATATGAGGATTTGCCCAGGATTTCTGATGAGCTGAAACCATGGAAGATTGATGAAAGGTTCCATCGTAAAGAATGCAACAGTGAACTTCACAAATTCTACAAGAGTTACAGAGAAACGATGAAGAAATTTGACATCTTCAATTACAAAAGATGTATTTAGTAGGCCAGTTTTCATATTCACTTCAATGACGGTACAAATTATTATGGTCACAATTGAGTTTTTTTGGCATTCATTTCTCCTCCTTTTGGTTGGGTCCTCTGTCATAGTTGCCCATTATTATTATCATCATAAAACCACTGGTCTAAGCCAATGAGTGACTTATGGACATTAAAAACCAACGTAATGAGGAGCTATTGTTATTCATAATTACAATTGCGACCTACAAAATCTGGTTTCGTGGGTCTGCCTAACAACACAAAAACATAAGAGTCTTGCTCAACTTAATGCATTTTAGTGATGAGAGCTCACTGACAGAGAAGGCTAATGATTGTCTGTTTTGTGCTTTATAGTTTCATTGATTTAATACATGGCTACTAAAACACTTGTTTCATCATAGTAGTAGTAGTTGTCTACAGTTGAAAAGTTACAATTTATGTTTACTATGCAACCACCAGTTGAAGAAACAGGCAATCAACATCTCACTTTTGCATGAGTTTCCTTGAAATGCAGGAGAAGAAGCCAAAAGACATAGAAGTGGAAATTGCATACAGAGGAAATTTTGACAGTGTCAGAAAGATGATGTGGATCAAGTGCTTTGCTTCTTCTCACAAGTAGATATGAAGTAGACCTCCACTGATGTTGAAGTCCAACGTAGCTGAGCTTCAAGCAAAGAAAGAAGCTGGCTTTTCGCAGTACAAGCTGAGCTTGGTGAAATAATCAGAACTGGTGTCGCAAGTTTTGCATATCCAGGAGGATTCCCAAGGACTTGCTGAACAAGCAAGCCCAGCTGAAGCTGATGCTCAATCTCTGAAGAAAAACTTGGCTTATTGGAGCAGCAAATGAGGCTAACCATCATGCTCAGAGGCTTTCTCTATCTCTATCAAACTGCACCATAGTTTTGCCTGTTGTCGAAAGGCAAACAACACTGAATTCAACTCTAATCATTGACAATACAGGCGATAGTTACTCTTTTGGTGGAATTATTTTTCCTTCATCTTCACCATCAACAATTCCAAAAATATGAGGCCTGCCCAATTGCTTCTGGATGAAGTAGTCAAGGTGGGAATCAAGGCCATTGATTTTAGCAATGAGAAATACGGCAGAGATTATCACGCAGCAGCAGAAGAGGTTACTTAAACTTCGATCCGAATTGAACATGGAGTTGTTTAACATTGAGTTCTTCACCGTTAAATGAGAATTGCCTGCTAAGATATTAAAGCTCATTGCATTATTAGAGGAGGTATGTTATCAATATTGCTTGTACTTATTTGATTGTGATTTGACGGCTTAATTAGGAAATTCATGTACTAATTTCCTCATTAATTTGTAGGGGAAAACAAGTTATGAGCAATACTACAATCATCTATGCACATCCTGGTTTTGGTTCATGTCAGGCTAAGGAGCTTTCAGATCACCTCGAAAGTGTTCTTGCTAAATGAACCAGTTTCCGTCAAGAGTGGCCTGGACATTGTGGAAGTTGAACCTCAGGTTAGCCAGATCCTTTATTGCATTGTCATCTACTAACATACCAATCATCCGAGTATACATGTTTGCAGCTTGTTGAATGGAAACTAAAGTTCTGTGACTATTCTTCTCACTTGATATAGTATTAACAAAGTAAATGGTATTCTGGTATATAAAAGAAGATGCACAATACAATCATATTAAGGCTCCATGTGGGCATTCATCTCATGATACTTTATTAGCCAAGGGTCTGAGGCATGATAACATGTTGGTGTCATGAGTATATGTGGCCCTATGTATCAGCAGCAATTGATGATTATAGATCTCCCTGAAAGAAAAGTCTTTATTTCTTTTCGCTTCCCTTCCCTTGTTTTAGTAAAACTTGTTCTCATCATCTTCTCTTCATTCAGGGTGTTAACAAAAGGCCTAATAGTCGACCGCCTTCTGGAGACAATGCAGCAAAAGGAAATACTTCTATATTTTGTTCTTTTTATTGGAAATGATCGATTAGGTGAGCACATATTTGAAGTGATAATGAGTGCAGCATCCAACGCATCCCTCACTCCAGTTGCTGAAGTTTTTGCTTGTCCAGTTGGCCAGAAACCAAGTAAAGTAGAGGATACTGCTAAGATTTTGAGAATGATGCAGTGTCTTGCCGCAGCTTCAGAGCAATCAACTAATAGCGAGCCCCACATCTATATCGAATTGGGTTGTGCAGGTAGATTACTGTAGACATCGTTTAGGTTTCTCTCAATGAGGATTGAGGCTTTAGAAAGTCTTGAGTTTCAGTTGCAATTGCCACAATTATAGTCATATTTGAGAAGTCTGTGAAGCTGAGAAGAACAAGCAACAACTTCTATTCTGAAATTAGAAGTTGATTCTGACTGGAAGAAGGCAAATACAAGCTTGGAAGTTGCATCAATGGAACTGAAAGTGCAGGTCTCTTGAAGAAATCTGTCGGCCAGATATGCTTTCATAATCAGTCTTTGGGAAATGTAGAAGAAGACGGCCTCCTGGATTGTAGAAGATGCACTCTTCAATTACTTCATATTCACTTGAAAATATATTTGGTTAATATTTCGTTTGTATCTCATTTTTTTAACAATTCAGATTGTACAACATTTCTCCTATTGATGTTTGTTTAAATTTAGCCATGATTTACCATTAGAATCACTGATACCTTTCAATCGCTAATAGTTAAATATACACTAACTCCCACAATAGTATACACCAAGTTCCGGATATAAACACGAAAGAGTAACTATGGGATAAGTTTTTCAATCAACCATTAATACAATGTTCTATCTTAATTGAACTCCTAAATCTAACTCGGAATTTTGACAAATTCTCGGAATCTGTGATTTTAATTTTTTTTTTTACGAGGAATTTCAAAACATCCATTCATTTTACCAAATTCTATATTTGGTTTAGTTCTAATAAAATCTTTTATATCAAATTATACCGAAATGTTCAATGAAAATTATCGATCACTTGATATTAATATTTTCAATATAAGAATTTGCTAATAGTGAGTTGTATATTGAGTGCTAAAGCATATGCATAATGATATCTTTAAAGAGCCAAACTCCATGCCAATTAATAAAAGAAATTTGCACAAACTAATTCAATGAATTAACCAAAGATTTTCTAAAGATGATTCAAAACCAAGGCGAACACAATTTTTCTTTTTCTAAATGAAGCAGTAAACAAATTTGTAAGTCGCAAGGTTTTGTTTTTTAAATAAAAGAATGCAAATAAAAAGGTACTACACATGTTAAATTTACAATTGCAAATATAGTATTCAAAATGAAAAGCACTAATTTTTAGCGTCAAAATTTTTTAAATTAAATTTATACTCTTTCATTTTAGAGGGCCGAGATTCCTTCCATCCAAATGGGTCAAGTCCATTTGGTGACACTTGCAAAAAATTAATAATTTTGGGCTTGTAATCTTCCAGCTTAACTTCTTTCTTAGCCTAAGTAGTAGCAATTAGACTATTAAGTGATTTAGTCATTCTCTTGCGTTTAGCACGAGTTATAAGTCCAACAATATTTGAGAGTGGATCACGGATGTAAGGATTATTCTTCAAGGCTGCATCTTTAGATCCTCCACTAGCGTTCATTACATCTACTTGCTCGTCCTCTCCATTATTGACAGCAACATGTCCCTCTTTAGTGTTAGCTCGATGGTCTCCATCATTTCCTCCTTTAAGCGAATTCGTCTTCGAATTCAAACTTTCATCAAAATCGAAATGAGATAGGTCAGAAACATTGAATGTACCACTAACACCATACTCACCTAGTAGTGCAAGTTTATAAGCATTGTCGTTGACTCTTGACACTAATTGAAAAGATCCATCTCCACGAGGATATAACTTTGATTTCTTAGAGTTTGGAAACCTCTCTTTTTGCATGTCTATCCAAAACCCAATCACCAGGTTTAAACACAACTTGTTTAAGGCCTCGGCTTGCTGACTTTACAAACTATTGAGTTTGATCTTAATATTGAGGAGATCTTTCTCATGATACCTCTTGATTGTCTCAGTCTTCTTAACTCCATCCAAAATAATTTGATCCTTCAAAGTTAATGGTGATAGATCTAAAAGAGTTAATGGATTAAAATCATAGACAATTTCAAAAGGTAAAAACTGAGTAGAAGAGTGAACAATTTTTTTATAAGCGAATTCAGCAATCGATAACACTCTTCCAATTTCTTAAAATTACTCTTGATGATCGCCCTTAAGATAGATCCTAGAATACGATTCATCACTTCAGTCTGTCCATCTATCTGTGGATGAGTTGTTGTTCTGAATAACTACTTAGTTCCCAACTTTCCCCACAGCGATTTTCAAAAGTAGCTAAGGAACTTAACGTCCCTATCACTAATAATTGTTCTCGGATCATGAAGTCTCACCATCTCTTTTAGAAACAAATCCGTAACATGACGTGCATCATCTATTTTTCTGCAAGTTATGAAATGTGACATTTTAGAAAATCGATCACAACTACAAAGACAAAATCCATATCTCTCTGAATTCTAGGTAAACCCAATATAAAATCCATAGATATATCCATCCAAGGTTGTGTAGGGATCGACAATGGTGTGTAAAGTCCATGAGGAAGCGATTTAGACTTTGCTTGTTTAGACTCCACGTATTGATTAATGATAGTCTGAACATCAGATTTCATTTTGGGCCAAAAGAAATGCTCTTGAAGCACATCTAAAGTTTTAGGAATACCAAAATGCCCCATCAAACCACCACTATGCTCTTCTCGAACTAAAAGTTCTCTAAGAGAACACTTAGGCACACAAAGGCGATTTTCTCGAAAAAGATAACCTTCATGTCTGTAAAACTTTTCAAAAGCACTTTGTTTGCATGCATTAAAAATATTAGCAAAATCGATATCATCTTTATATACATCTTTAATCAACTCAACTCAAGATAAGGCATCGGCAACAACATTGTCTTTTCCCTTTTTGTACTTAATCACATAAGGAAATGTTTTGATGAATGCAAGCCACTTAGCATGTCTTTTATTTAGACCATTTTGTGATTTAAGATACTTTAGAGATTCAAGATCAGTATGAATTATAAACTCTTTAGCCAACAAATAATGTTGCCAAGTCCTTTATGCACAAACCACAACATATAATTCCTTGTCATATGTAGGATAGTTAAGACAAGCTCTATTTTAATTCTCACTAAAGAAAGCAATAGCACGTTTATCTTGTATTAAAACTTCACCAATATCAATACCAGAAGCATCACACTATAACTCAAAAGTTTTATTAAAATTACGCAATGCTAAAACAGGAGCACTGGATAGCTCTCGTTTTAACTCATTGAAAGATTTCTCTTGAGCTGGTCCCCAACAAATTTAACTTCCTTTTTCACTAATTCATTTAAAGGGGCAGCTTTAGTCAAAAAATCTTTAACAAACCTTCTATAATAACTAGTCAAATCATGAAAAGATCTCACTTGAGTCACATTAGTAGGTGTAGGCCAATCCTTAATAGCTTTTATTTTAGATTCATCAACATGAATCCCTTTTGCACTAACAATGAAACCAAGAAACACAACTTCACTTACACAAAATGAACATTTAGGCATATTAGCATAAAGTTTCTCATCTCTCAATATTTCCAAAACGATTCTCACATGTTTAACGTGATCATGTAAGCTTTTAGAGTACATTAAGATAACATCAAAGTACACAACAACAAACTTACAAATACAACGACTCAAAACCTGATTCACTAATCTCATGAAAGTACTAGAAGTATTAGTCAAGCCACTGATACAAGCCAATTTTGTTTTTAAAGCAGTTTTCCATTCATCACCTTGTCTAACTCTTATTTGATGGTATCCATATTTCAATCAACTTTAGAAAAGATAGTATCACCATAAAGATCTCCAAGCATATAATCTAATTTAGGGATCGGATGTCTATACTTAATATCTTATTAATAGCACAACAATCTATGCACATACGCCACGTATCATCTTTCTTAGGCACAAGTAATACAGGAACAACACAAGGACTAATAGATTCTCGAATTTGAGCTTTAGCAAGGAGTTCTTCAACTTGCTTTTTTAGTTCATTTCTCTTTAGGATTTCCACGATAGGCAGGTCTATTCGGAATTACAGCACATGGAATTAGATCAATTTGATGTTCTATTTTTCGTATAGGAGGAAGTTCATTTTGCAACTCCTCGGGGAAAACATCCTTGAACTCTTGGAGTAACTTTTGAAGCACGTTAGGCAAATTGCTAGGAACATTGGTTAGTAATACGAAATTATCACGGTAAAGCATTAAAATCATACCTTTACAACTTGCAAAGCACTTCTCCACTAATTTAGGGCTAGAAAAGAAATTTTTGCACATCTGGTTCTTGAATGTGTAGACCATTTGGCGATCTCTTTGAAATGTCCAAAGTAGATTAAGCTTTAGGACTCTTCTCTTCCCTTTGTGTCTCTCTCTCTTGCATCATTATGAGATTATATTCATGAATTTGAGGAGATGAAAGAGGCGACAGGTATGAACATTGATCACAAATGAGTATTGATTTGTGTATCCACCATGCTTAGCTTTTTGGTCATACTCCTACGTCATCCTAAAAGTAGGTGACTTGCCTCCATAGGTACCACATCACAAAGTACTTCATCCTCATGTTTTTCAATAGAGAATGGCACATTCACTTGCTTAGTGACTTTAAGATCACCACAATTGTGCAACCATTGTAACCAATATGGTGTCAGATGCTTAATAGTAGGTAACTTCAGATTATCTACAAAATATGAACAAAGAACGTTAGCACAAGATCATGGATCAATAATAATTAAACATCCTTGTCCTTCACGCGGAATTTAGTATGGAAAATAATGTTTCTTTGTTGGTCATCTTCAGCTACTTATCCAGCCTCGGCATCAATCTCTTCATCTTCTTTTTCAACTTCTTCAAGAAGCTTTGGCATTTCATCATCTTCTTCATCCGTCTCACTTTCAAAACTTTCATCCTTTTTAAGGATCATAGTCTTTACAGTAGGACAATCAGAAGCTATATGTCCTCGTCCCTGGCATTTGAACAAGTAACATCTCTAGATATGACTTTGTTAGTATTACTAGATGGAGTAGAGTTATTAAAATTAGAAGATGTTTTAGGAATATTAGAAGCGTTAGAAGTACTTCCCTTTTCGAAGTACTTCTTTGAATCATCTTTCTTCCATGACGTAGAAGATTTATATGAATCAGACTTCTTCTTTGCCAATTGTCTCTCCACAATCCTAGCCTTATGAAGCATCTCGGTTGAATCTAGGTAGTGTGAAAATTCCACTAAATCGGCAATATTCTTGTTAAGTCTTCCTAGAAACCTTGCCACCATAGTCTCAGGTTCCTCTTTAATGTTTGCACGTATCAATACCAACTCTAGCTCCTGATAGTAATCAACAGATTTGGTTCTGTGTGAAAGACTTTGAATTTGTTTAACAAAAATCACCATAATAGTAAGAGGGAACAAATCTTTTGCGCATGAGTCTCTTCATTTTGTCCTATGTGAATACATCATCTTCATCATAGAGCTTTCTTTCCCTGAAAACTTGGTCACACCCTTCTAAAGCATAGTTATTGAATTGGTACTCGGCCATTCTAATCTTCTTAGATCATCATAATCCTACAAAGAAAAAACATGCTTTACCTTCTTTTCCCATGTTAGATAGGCTTCAGGGTCAATTCAGGAATTTTAACTTCAAAATTTCCAAATTCATAAGGATCATCTATTGACAATACACTGAGCTCTATTACGATTTTCATTACTTTCATTACATTGAGGATGGCTATTGCGTACCTCTATCTCTAGATCTCGCAATCTATGAGTCATTGAGGGGTGACCTCATATAATAGTTTCTCGCATAACCTTTTGGGAATAGGTCTCCTTAGGCTCTTCATTATATCTCCGGATGACATCCTTTAAGAACAAAGAATAAACAAATACAATTTTATATAGGATGTTAGTGGAAAACAATTCCCACCTCACTTTCCCTAACCAATAATCTTTTTCTTTTTTCCTCCTTTTGGTAGTATCACACACAACTCACCTTTTGTGTGCTCTCTTTGGGATTTATTTAGCTCTTTCCCCAAAATATATATATCAAAGTGGAATGAAGAAACAAAAACATTCAAGCCTTTTGCCTCTCAATACCTTTTGTAGAGTTCTGAGTCAGCTTCGATGTTTAAATAATAGCAATACGAACCACAACAATTAATTAAACAATCCACTCGAAATAATTCACTCCAAAGCAGAAAATCAAATAACACCGTAGAGTAAATTTAGGGAAATTCTAGAAAAGAATGAGCGAAAAAACGAATCGCGCTCGTATGTTTGGAGAAGAATAGGGATCTTGCTTTAGAAGTATAAACAAACTCAGATTAGATCTCAAACTCCAACTCAAACTCAAATTCTTATTTACATAAGGATAAAGTTTTTTCCACTACAAGATAAGATTATCCTCTTCACAAATTCTCTTAAGATAAGGAGTATCTTTTGAGAGAATATAGGCAATCAAATAACAAAGATAGATTCCCAATCAAAATCAACTTTATCAAACCTTCTTAGATAGATATAAACTTTGAGTACTCCTCTTCAAGAAGATTTTTTCCAACTTGAATTCCAACTCTTGAAATCTCCTTATGCAAGGCAACTTTTAATATGCCTCTTTATAGAAGACTTCTTTTTCTTCTATGACCTCTTGATTTTCTTTTTGCACGACTTCTTTTTTTGTTCTTTTTTTTGTAATATAAGGCACGACCAAAAAACCCTAGACTCGAAACAACTTTTTTTTTTTTTTTTTATACGGCAGCCTCAACAAAACTTTAACAATAAGGCTCCTTTTTTAAGTAGAAAAGAGGATGAGAAGATGTTTACGTTCCAACTATCCCATAAGATACACAAGGGGTATACCCAAGAGCTATCTTATGAGCTAGCCGGTGCTAGATGATACAATGCACCCAAGGGATGGACATGTATACTATCTAGTTCCCTAGAATATCCCCTCCTATCTATTACTATTACTAATATAAAGCGAGAGGGTGGGTTCCAACAGTGTTTTCGTCGTTGGAACCACCAAGGGTATTTCTATAAATTCATACTCTTTTTTTTTTGTGTTTTTTTAAGCTCACCAATCTGTTTTGATAAAACTATTTGATACACTTTCTGGACTCTTATTTCTCATGATGGCCAACTTGTCCTCTTCTCCAGAGTTTTTAAGTCATTTACCCTCCCATTGGATTACAATAGCCATATATTAATAAAGAATTCCACTTCTATCTAATTCCCAATCATCAAGCCTACCACTATAGTTTTTACTTCCTTGCCTAGATAATCTGTTATCTCCGTGTAGAAAACTCCTTGAATTTTAAATTTTTTTTCTTCATTAATAGGTTATTCCAGTCGAGGTTGTCTTTCTTCCTTTCAAAATTTAACATTTTTCTTAACTGAAGAAAGTACTTAAATTTTCGAACAAAAAAGAAAGTACTTAAAATAATGATGTTTTCTTAGTAATGACTTTTGGCCACTTTATTTCATTGGGAAGGAAAAAATAGTTATTCCATTATTGAATACGAAAGGGGCTTGGTTAGTTTGTTTTGCTATATTATCCAAACAATATCGATAGGCCATATAATACTCTCTTTTAACAAAAAAAAAAAGCTATCACTCTCTATATCTCAAAATGATTGTACTATAATATGATCTGAACTAAAATAAAAATTCAAACTAGATAATCATTTTAGAAAATATGAATTAATTAATTTTAGATTCATTTATTTTTAACTTGCTATTTTACATTTAAACCTTCAATTCTATTTTCGCAAATATTTCCTAACCATTTTGATAGACGCTTCAAATTCAATCATCTTTTGAATAATATAATATGCATTGCGGAGACTGGGAAAAGCTCACATGTAGTGTGGGCAGGAAATTACTAGTGTATTATTAAAAATAAATGAGACTGGCAGTGCTTCAGACTTACCAGTCTACAGAAAAGAAAGTAATACAAGATAGCAATTCTATCTATTACATCAGGAGTCTACTACCTTACTCTCATATATGGTATAGACTGTTGATCAAGTAGAACAAGGCCTTTAGTGAAACTCGAGAGATCACCAAAACCCTTGTATTGCTCAAAATTTCGAGATGAAGCTCTTTTTGATAAACTATCCGCAACCGCATTCGCCTCTCTGAAAATATGATGTATGTTATATCCCCACCTCTCCATTATTGCATGAATTTCTTCCAGTTCAGAATGAAACCTTCAAGGACAGGGACCCCCACTGGAGATGAGATTTGCTAAAACCTGGCTATCTGTTTGAATTTCTAAAGAGGACAATGCAAGATGATCACATCTCTGAATTCCAAACAGAAGACCTTATACCTCCGATTGGAAGCTATCTCCTTCACCTAGAAAGCCAGATTCTCCATAGAGAAAAGAACCATTGTTTCTTCTAATAGCAAAGCCATAACTCGAAGTTGAAGTTTTTGATGAGCCATCAGTATTTAGAACAAAGTTACATTGCCTCTTCCAACAAACTGCAACCACTTTCTTCCATTTCATTTTAAAACTTGTCCTTGGAAACCTGTCTTGAAGAAAAACCTTTTCCAGTTCATTCCAGACAGGAAGTTCATAGACTAACATCATGTGATGCAAATGATCCCTGACCGCCTTGATGATACTCTGATTATTCACTTCAATTCCTTCAAAAAGATATTTGTTTCGCGCCTTCCAAATCTTCCACATCAAGAAAGATCGCAAAACCTTTTCGATAATTCCCATTGCCGAATGAGAATTACTCAAAGACCACCAAGAAGTTGAACTTCAACACCGTCCCGCTGCGCAAATGTAAGGTCAAAAAAATTAGTAAAAAAATCCCATACCTCTCGTGCTGAGGGACAAGCCAAAAAATGATGTAACATAGTATCGGAAGCCAGCTTGCACTTGAAACAAATGGAGGGTTGCAAATATATTCCCATCTTGCATAATGTTTCCGGAAAGGGAAGCAATGAATTCCCAAATTTCCACAGGAAAAAAAGAAATTCTCAAGGGAATGTACTTGTGCCAAATATTCCGCAACCTAGGGTTTACACTTTGCTTTCTTCGAATTACTTCATAAGTCGACTTGATAGTAAAAACACCCAAGGAAGTTGGTTTCCAGATTAGTTTGTCTTCTCCATCCAAGAATTGTATCTCCATCAACTCCAACTCCTGAATTACATTAGAGGACAGCCTTTTCCGAAATTTATCCAGAAAGAATTCTTTTCGCGAGAAACAGTCTCGAATTGTTGTTGAATGCAAGGGCGCCAGCTCATTGTCAACATTCCAAATACGTCCTAGAGCCGACCATTGATCATACCAAAAAATTCTATTCCCTTTCCGAACCAAGAATTTTGAATGAGTAGTTGCCATAGCATCTATTTTCGCAAAGTGAGTCCAAGATGTTTTCTTCCTCGCTGCATGTGATAAAAAAAGAATAAATTTTGCCCATATGCCCTGCCTATGCTTCACTTTCCACCATATTTTGAAAGAAAAAGCCTTCTCAAAATCTTGAAAATCTCGCAGGCCTACACCATTTTCCCAAACTGGGAAAGTAAGCCGACTCCATGTCCTCCAATGTCGCTTACCATCACTATCAATTCCCTCCCACAAAAACTTTTGACACTGCTGAGTTATTGCATCAATGATGGATTTTGGTGGCTCAATAGCAGCAAAACATGAAGAGGAATGGCCGATAAGATATGCTTGATGAGTACAAGACGCCCACCTGGACTTAGGAACTTGTTCTTCCAGTTTAACAATTTAGCATCAATCGCATCCAATAAAAACTGGAAAGTTGCCGCCTTCTTCCGCCCCTTATATAACCGGCAACCAAGATAAACAAAAGGAAAGGAGTCTTTTTGCATACCCAAGCGACTCTTAATGATTTCTATCTGAAAAGAAGAACACTGTTCATCAACATAAAAGTTGCTTTTTTCTCTATTTATTTTCTGCCCCCGAGCAACTTCATAGTTCTCAAAAAACTTATTCAACTCATTCATAGACAATTGCAAACCACGAGTGAAAACAATGAGATCATCAGCAAAACATAAATGAGAGACATAATTTGAGCCAGTGGGGGTACCAAAACTAGCTATCTTCCTGCTTGACATCAAAAAGTTTAACCTTCTTGTCATTGCCTCCGAGATCAAAATGAACAAAAAAGGTGATAAAGGATCACCTTGTTTGATTCCCCTACTTGCTTTGAAGAAAGCTATCGGAGATCCATTCACCAAAATAAAAAACCAACTATTGTGAAGGTTATTCAAAATGAAAGTAATAAAATGCAAGGGAAATCCAAAGCTTTGCAAAACTCCCCATAGAAAACTCCATGATACACGGTCGAAAGCCTTCATCATATCAATTTTCAAAATCTTATTATTCCCTGTGGTTTTGTGGTTAAGAAATTGACATAAATCCTAAGTGAGCATGATGTTGTCATTTATATCCCTCCCAGCAAAAAAAAAGCCAATTGCTCCTAAATAAGCTTAGGCGGAACCCTCTTCAATCTTTCAGTCAAAATCTTCGTGAATACCTTGTTTTCAAAGTTGCACAGTCTAATGGGGTGGACATCCGAGAATGTTGTTATTGAGCTCTTCTTGGGAATGAGAGTAACAAGAGTACTTCTAATCGCCCTAGGAATTTGAATCCCTAAGATAAACTCTTTACAAGCATTAAGAAGATCCGGAGCTATGATATCCCAACAAGCCCTATAGAAGGAGCCTCCATATCCATCCGATCCAGGAGCACTATTGGGATCAAGGTTATCCACAGCTTCCTTAACCTCCTCCATTGTTATTTCACGCAAAGGCAAGTCACGATCTTCAGCATCTAAGATCGAAGCAACATGCTGCAAAAATCGTTCTTGTGTATCATCATTAGGTGCTGGATTTTCCTCCTTCAAAAGAAGTTCAAAAAACTTCACCGCTTGATCTTCTATTGCTTGCTTTTCAGTCAACCAAATCCCTTCTACCGACTGAATTTTATGAATCCCCATTCTTGCTTTCTTTTTAGTAATGGAAGCATGGAAAAATAAGAATTACAATTCCCATCTTTTAACCATTTTAACCTCATCTGATGATGAGAATCATGTAGCCTTCCATTGTGATTCTCCTTGTGAAGGGAATGAGCTAGTCCTTCATTCTAGTTTTGGAATGCCAAGTTTACTTCGCAGGCCAATCAAGGAAGAACGGATGGATCTTGACTACCTATGTGATAGAGAGTTGGTTCAAGAGACCTATTGATAGCAATCTCGTAGACGAAGCAAATTTCGTTAATGCAACCATCAACAAGAAAGTACAAAGATAATTTTGTCTATCCGTGAAACTCAAAAGAGTGCGGAAAATTCACAGTAAGACGATCGTTTATCTAAGTGATTCTATCTCTTAACTCAAGCCAAGCAAAGAACACATTATCCATGAAAGATTCGAATTAAACAACAACTCACGCTAAGAATAGCAAGGACACCATTCAATATACTCGATCAGTCATCTATCAAGAGACTCAAGAAAGGAAGGAGCAAACAATGCCCAACTATGAAGGAATACTATTGATTAGTAATCTTCATAACCAACCAAAGATATGCAACACATACACTATCTCAAAATGCTTATGCTAAAGCACAACTCCTCCAACAAAAGTAGGACAAACCCCACAATGGATCTTATGAACACACTCATCATGAAATTCGAACCCCAAGCCAAAGGAAAGGCTCATCAATTGAACTACAAGAAGTAGTATGAAAATAAGAAGTTTTGTTTTAAAACAATTCTATCAAGAAGCATATTTGAAAAAGAACGGTTTCTGCAAGATCAAAAAGATCCAAGACAAGATGAAAACCCTCTTGGTTTAATCATACTTGACACGAAAAATGGACACTCCATTTAACAAAAATTCCTCACAGGAAAAACTCTCAAAAGAGACAACAACAATGACCACTCAAGGGTGCTTAAGAAATTCGGCCAAGCCTCCTATTTATAGGCTTAGAATTTTCGGCTAGCACCACTAAAAAGAAGACCAATTAGGACTCTCTAATCTTATCTCCCAAGGAGTAAAAGTAGAAGAGTACTTGATTGCAATTAGAATTGGACAGGTTGCAAACTATCTCAAATGTTTCAAGTGTTTTTCCATTCTTTTGGAGTCAATAAAGAGAATTCTACAAGTTTTGGAGTAAATTGGAGTTATCTACAACTTGAGGGGCGCAAGACCAATATTTCACTTTTGGAAGGGCGTTCAAGACATTTTACTTCAATTTTTGGAGCTGATTTTCGAGAATTAGAGTATTATCTAGTCTAGGAGTTATTTTTGAACTTTATCTAGTTAAATAAGTCATGTGGACTGAATTAAACTAGAGTGTTTTGATTAGGAGTCTTAGATTCCTTCTAAGTATTATCCTATTTGAGATAAGTAATTTAGATAAGGTTTCCTAGATTTTAGATAGAGTCAAAGAGATCAAATACTCTTCTAACTCTACTCATGCTTGAGATAAGATTAGAGAGTCCTAGTTGGTCTTCTTTTTGGTGCTTTGGCCGAAATTGCTAGCCTATAAATAGGAGGGATGGCCGAAAATTGAAACACCCGTGTGTGGTCATTTCGATCTTCTCTAATAAGAGTTTTTTTTTGTCAGGAATTTTTGTTAAATGGTGTGTCCATTTTTCATTTGTCAAGTATGATTTAACCAAGAGGGTTTTCATCTTGTCTTGGATCTTTTGATCTTGCAGAAACCGTTCTTTTTTAATTATGCTTCTTGATAGAATTGTTTTAAAACTAAACTTCTTATTTTCATACTACTTCTAGTAGTTCGAGAGTTGAGCCTTTCTTTTGGGGTGTTCATGAGTTCATGATGTGTGTGTTCATGAGTTCTTTTGTGGGGTTTGTCCTACTTTTGTTGGATGAGTTGTGCTTAGACATAAGCATTTTGAGAAAGTGTATGTGTTCCATATCTTTGTTGGTTATGGGATTACTAATCAATAGTATTCCTTCATAGTTGAGTATTGTTTGCTCCTACTTTTCTTGAGTCTCTTGAATGGTAACTGATCGAGTATATTGAATGGTGTCCTTACTATTCTTAGTGTGGGTTGTTGTTTAATTCGAATCTTTCATAGATTATGTGTTCTTTGCTTGGTTTGAGTTAAGAGATAGAATTCCTTAGATAAACGATCGTCTAACTGTGAATTTTCTGCACTCTTTTTGAGTTTCACGGGATAGACAAATTATCTTCGTACTTTCTTGTTTGATGGTTGTGTTAATGAAATTTGCTTCATCTACGAGATTGCTATCAATTTTTGGTATCAGAGCTTGAACTCTTTAAGTGATGGTATTAATTGATATTATCATATCAATTTTTAGTATCAGTTTGATTGTCGAGAGATTTCTTTTTGATTGAGGACTTCATAGTTCTTGGTTTTGAGAATATCTTGAGTTACCACGGAATCCATTTCTTGGTGTGGTAATCGAGCTTTGTGCTACTAACGAGTAGTACTATATTTATTTGTTTCAAGGTTCTTTCTTGTTACAGAATGGGTTTTGAAAAAATAAATCAAATTCTTGTGAAAACTACGTTTTTAAAATTGATCTTGTCTTTTGTGTGGTTGTGTGAGACTTCTTACACATTTTTTTGATCTTGTTGTGTTATTTTGAGGTCTATGCGAGAGCTAGATGATAGTACATTGCTATCTAGTCAAAGTGTGCGCTACATCTTGAAATTTATCCTTGATTTGCAAGTAGAGAACTGTTTCTCCTATGAGCAAGTTAGTGGATCTTATGTGTTGAATCTTTAAGGAGAGAATTGATGCCAAAGAAGAGCTTCTTGCTCGAGATAGCTTTTTCTTTCTAAAGAGATGTCTTTACATGAGGAAGGGTTTAAGAGTTTATCTTGTGGTAAATATCTTGTTTAAAAGGGATTATGATTACCTAAGTTTTAGGACTCTATCCTTTTATATATATGTGTGTTGGCCGAATTTCTTCTTCCTTATTCCGTCTTGTCGACTGAAATTTTATCAATTAAGGGGGGAATATATTTGAGAAAATTTAGGTCCTATCTTGTAGGAATTTTCTTGCACAAAAAGACTTGCATTGCCTATAAATAGGGGTGCTGTTTTTCAAAAATTCTCACACCACTCTACTCCATTCTTCTTCTTCTTCTTGCTGCCGAGATCACAAGGGTATAAATAAGAGAAGCACTCTTCTTTTTATTCTGAATTTTTGAGAGTTAGTGTTCTTAAAAGCACAAGAGAGTTTTTGTTTTTGGGGAGAGCATTATTCGAACCTTCCTTTGGTTCTTGGGGGGGTTTCGGCCAAACCATCATTGGTTCTAGGGTTCAAGGAGTCTTTGTATAGTAACAAAAGCACATTATTTCTTCTGTTGGTGGTTTCTCAAAGTTGTTGTGCAAAGATGTCATCCGGAGTTGCTGGTTGTACTCAAGTTGCTTCAAAGAGCGTAGAGGGTCGCATGGAGGCTCAAGTGCAGCTCATAAAGAGTCAAATTGACCACTTGCATGATGCTTTGGCCGAGGTGAAGGAGGCGAACCGAGACTTCTCTCAATTGCCTTCAAATCAGCAAGATAATGCTACGATAAGTTTTGAGAAAATTGCTGAAAATTTGAGAGTCTTATGTGATCGTTTTGAAGTAAAACAAGTACCCTCGTATGCTGAAATGTTGCAAGTGTCATTGCCTTTGTTTTATGGCTGCCATAGTGACTATGATACTTGGGAAAAGAGCATAGAGAATTTGTTTGTGTTGCTTAACAATGAGAAAGAGAGTGAGAAAATAGCCTTAGTTGTAGGTTGTTTTCGTTCTAGTGCTTTGAATTGGTGGAAGCTAGTTTCAAATATCTATTCGCATCATTTTTATCGTAATTTGGATGATTGGCATGATTTGAGGAATGTTTTGCGAGAAAGATATGCTGGTACTAACACCTTTGATGAAGCAAAAGTGAAGTTGCTCAATTGTGAGCAGAATGGTAGATCCGTTCAATCATACTTTGAGGAGTTAGAAGGCGTGTTCCTGAGTTCGGGTGTGGATGAGAATGACTACATGTTGACTGATCGTTTCCACTATGGCTTGGATAAGGGGTATGAACAACACCCAAAGATAAGAAGGCAATCAAGGCTCTATGAGGCATACTAAGCTGCCTTAGAAGTAGAGAAAGAGCATGATACTTCTTGTGGTTGGAATGGTCTAATTGAGGATCAAGGGTTGGTGTTTGGCGCTGAAGATGGTGATCAACGGACATGTATCTTCCGTACTAAGTGTTCGGTTGGGTGGTCCATTAAAGTTGATTTGGTAATCGATGGTGGATCGAGTACTGATTGTATAAGTGAGGAATTTTGCATAGCAAACGGAATCAAGATGGATCCGCATACTAGACCTTACAAGCTTCAATGGTTGAATGAAGAGATGGTTGTGGATGTCACTAAGAAGGCCACGGTTTCTTTTCAAGTTGTTGAGTATAGGGATGAAATTTACTTTGATGTAATTCCTATGTCTCTTTCTGATATTTTGCAAGGTAGGCTTTGGCAATCAGATGTAGATGTTGTGCACCATTGCTCGAAGAATATCTTTGTCTTTACTAAAGAGGACAGAAAATATATTCTTAAGCCTTTGGCTTAGGAAGAAGCTGAGTCTGTGCGAGAGAAAAGACGTAAGATAACCTATACACAAGGGAGAGATAAAGTCGAGAGAGTGACGCAAGAAAGTAAAAAGGGTCACGCTGCGGTAAGACTTGAGGCAAGAGAAAACTATGAAAATAGCGTGGAAACATAAAAAGATGCACACAATGAAAGAAAATCAGAGTGTGGTGAGGGTGAGGATTTTACTAACCCTTATATCTCGTTTGTTCCTTGTGCAGGTTTAGAGGTTGATGATTCGAGGACGAATCCTCTTAAAGAAGGAGGGGATGATGAGAGTCATGTAGCCTTCCATGGTGATTCTCCTAGTGAGAGGAATGAGCTAATCCTTCATTCTAGTTTTGGAATGCCAAGTTTACTTTGCAGGCCAATCAAGGAAGAAAGGATGGATCTTGACTACCTATGTGATAGGGAGTTGGTTCAAGAGAGCATTGATCAAGATGATGAGAATGTCATTAACTTTGGGGTTCAAACCAAAGGAGATGATCACTCATGGAAATAAGTGTTCAAGAGTATCATGAGAGTTTGACTCTAGATGCTCCATGAAGATCATTGATCAAGCTAGAGAGAAGAGTCATTTAGGTTCTTGAATGGACGGCCTATTTGATCAAAGTGTTCAAGATTGAGTCCATTGCTACATAATTGGACAGGTTGCAAACCATCTCAATTGTTTCAAGTGTTTTTCCATTCTTTTGGAGTCAATAAAGAGAATTTTACAAGTTTAGGAGTAAATTGGAGTTATCTACAACTTGAGGGGCGCAAGACCAATATTCCACTTTTAGAAGGGCGTTCAAGACATTTTACTTTAATATTTGGAGCTGATTTTCGAGAAGTAGAGTATTATGTAGTCTAGGAGTTATTTTCAAATTTTATCTAGTTAAATAAGTCATGTGGACTGAATTACACTAGAGTGTCTTGATTGGGAGTGTCAGATTACTTCTAAGTATTATCCTATTTGAGGATAAGTCATTTACATAAGGTTTCCTAGATTTTAGATAGAGTCAAAGAGATGAAATACTCTTCTAACTCTACTCATGTGTGAGATAAGATTAGAGAGTCCTAGTTTGTCTTCTTTTTGGTACTCTGGCCGAAATTTCTAGCCTATAAATAGGGGGGGATGGCCGAAAATTAAAGCACCCGTGTGTGGTCATTTTGAGTCTTCTCTAATGAGAGTTTTTCCTGTGAGGAATTTTTGTTAAATGGTGTGTCCATTTTTCATTTGTCAAGTATGATTTAACCAAGAGGGTTTTCATCTTGTATTGGATCTTTTGATCTTGCAGAAACCGTTCTTTTTCAAGTATGCTTCTTGATAGAATTGTTTTAAAACTAAACTTCTTATTTTCATACTACTTCTAGTAGTTCGATTGATGAGCCTTTCTTTTGGCTTGGTTTTCGAATTCATGATGTGTGTGTTCATGAGTTTCATTGTGGGGTTTGTCCTACTTTTTGTTGGATGAGTTGTGCTTTGGCATAAGCATTTTGAGATAGTGTATGTGTTGCATATCTTTGTTGGTTATGGAGATTACTAATCAATAGTATTCCTTCATAGTTGAGCATTGTTTGCTCCTACCTTTCTTGAGTCTCTTGAATGATGACTGATCGAATATATTGAATGGTGTCCTTACTATTCTTAGTGTGGGTTGTTGTTTAATTCGAATCTTTCATGTATAATGTGTTCTTTGCTTGGTTTGAGTTAAGAGATAGAATTCCTTAGATAAATGATCGTCTTACTGTGAATTTTCTGCACTCTTTTGAGTTTCATGGGATAGACAAATTATCTTCGTACTTTCTTGTTTGATGGTTGCATTAACGAAATTTGCTTCATCTACGAGATTGCTATCATCTTTTGTTTCCAAAAGTCTTCATTTTCTTTAAGCTTTGAAAGCAAATGTGCGCGTGCAAGACTTAGCTGAATTCTATCCTCTTCCAAGGCAGTAGCATCATATTTTATTTTGAGCTCTCTGACTTTCTCCTCCGCAGCTTTTAATTTGTCAAAAACATTCCCAAAAACTGACTTATTCCGCTCCTTAAGCTTCACCTTCAATCGCCTGAGTTTCAAAGAGAAACTTAACATCCCAAAGCCATCAATAGGTTCCTCCCAAAGGCATGAAATCCTCCCTTCTTAAGCACATATTCTGAAACCAAAAGCTTCGGGGCTGGATTTCTAAAGTAGTATCAAATTGGTGCAACATAGGACAATGATCGGATATAGTACGATTAATGTTCTCCACCGAGGCTTTAGGAAACTTATCAAGCCATTCCTCTGAAAAAAGGATGCGATCCAATTTTTTACCCATCCAGTGGTTCTTGTGCCTCCCCAAGTGAACTCATTCCCTATGGTAAGCAACTCCGTCAAGGAAGCTCCCTCAATGAAACTATTGAAATCAGACATTGAAGCTTGATCTTGAACCGAAATATCGGAATATTCATCAAGAGATCTTATAACATTAAAATCCCCACCTACCATCCATGGAACATTAGAATGTTGTTGCCGAAACCCTAGCATTTCATTCCATAAGTTTTGTCGAGCAACTCTAGTTGATTTGGCATAAAGCGCTGAAATGCAAACCTTTGAACCAACCGAAAGATACTCAACCTCTAAATGCAAAACTTCACCAATCAACGTAACCCTAACACCATTCTTTCTCAAAACTCAGATTTTGCTCATGGATGAAGAGAACACTTCATCAAAATTCAAAAAATACTTGACTTCTCCCACTTTATTACTTGGCAACATAGGCTCCAAAAGGATCACAAATGATACTTTGTGCAATTTTATTAATGACTTCAACCGCCGTATAGACGCTTGATTTTTTGCTCCTCTTATATTCCATATGATATTTCTAATCATTATGAAATTTATTAAGTTGGTAAAAACCGAGAAACTATTGCAATCGGGCAGAGCGACGAGGCTCCACCCGTGCATTCAATCTGGCCCAATCCTCCTTTGATTTCCTCCCCCTTTTTCTTTTCACTGTAATACCACCTTCCAAGCGCTCAACATGTACATGAGGGCTGTCTTTTTCCCCTTCTAATTAACAAAAATCCTCAGAAGATCCCTCAACATCATCCTCCTGGGTGTTTGCATCATAAAAATCATCAGAAGACTTCCCCAAACCACGTTTTGGCTCAAGTTCGATGTGTCGTTATTCTGCCTCTATTGAACCATTAGCTTGTATCACCTGCTCATCCACAACCCTTTCTGTATACATATTCTCCTCATTCTCAGAATCATCGATTGTGTCGAAATCTCATCCCTTAATATCCTGCAAAGCAGCAAAGCGATTAGAGGAATTAGGTTTAACATGAACATTTTCCTGCTGCGCAAGTTCTACTTGATCGATCCCTTCCAGCTCAACTTGCGTCTCTGGTACATCTAGAATATCCACCAGTATTGCCTCCTTCTGCTTAGTGGTCAAACCAGACATTGATCCCACCAATTGCGTTACTAAAGTACCCGTCGCAAAAGGTTGCAGTTCTTGCCCGCGCACTGCTAGGGTTTCTTCTGCAGGGGGGTGCGACTCAAAGGGGCGCTCTGCTAGGGTTTGCTTCCCCGGGCTCGTCAAGTCGACTAGAGTGTCTTCAGTAGCTTTGACGATCAAGGGGTTCTCACTCAAGATTTGCACATTCAACTTTGGGGCTACGGACTTCTTCTCGCCACTTTTGAAAGACCATTTAGGCTTAGGGTTTGTAATTTTGAGCCCTTTTTTCTTTGCAACTCGATCAACGAGTTGCTTCCTCTCATCTTTTTTCAGTGGCATAAATTTTCCTTTCTTGTAATCTTCCTCCTTATGATCGATCTTGCAGCATTTTAAGCAATAGGATGGAATGCTCAAAGGTGAAGATTTGCTCATGCTTTCGGCCTTTTCTCCCATTCTTCACTGACTTTGGGAGCTCTTTGGTGAGATCAATCTCCACACAAAATCTTGCAACCGAGGGCCTTGTCATGTTCAAAGTAGGTGTATTCACCTTCAAAGGTTTGCCTAGAGCCGTTGCCATTGAATAGATTACCTCCGGATGGATATATTCAATGGGCAAATTGAAAAGAAAGACCCATATTGGCACCACCGGTGGGTCTTCCTCAAATCAAAATCCGGGTTTCCATTTCAAAATTCCCATGGAGAAACCTCCAATGTTCTAGAATGTTCATATCCAACATCTCTGGTAATCTTTCTCTTGATCAAACCGAATCAAAACATGCCTAGGGTTCATGAGACCCAAAGTGTATCCCCCATTAAACCCGATTTTCTTATATTCTTGATGGACCTCCTCCATTTTAGGCTGTCCATAAGAGAATTTCCGACCAAGCATAATCTATGCGAAGCAAACCAACTTCTCAAATTCATTATCCTCATACTCTAGAGTAGGAGTACCATTCACAAACTTTACTTGTTTGCTAAGTGAATCTTTATTCATCTCAATATCGAGGGGCTTCTGTAAAAACCTTGCAAAAGTCCGCGGCGGTGGAAGAGACACCGGCGGCTGGGTGCCCGCCATATTGGCCGAAATGGATAGCCGTGAAGAGTAGGGTTGCCTAGAGAGAACAAGGGTATTTTCGGAACAATGACCCGTTAGCTTGGTTACGAATATCCTCTTTTGGGAGAGGAAAATTTGAACAACAAGAAGAACAAGAAATCCGAATTCTTCTAAAAAGTTTGCCTTCTGATTTTCATATCATTTTGTTATTTTGATTTTACTATTTATTATGATCATTAGAATTGGGAGGGTTATGGCTTGTGAACATCTTCTTCTTCATAAAAAGATATGAATATGATTATAGTCAATTCACCTTAACAGGGAATGTGAACAACTGGGCCACTATTTTTTCAGTTTGAATATGTTCTTCTTGTCTTTTTGAATTCATAAACACATTCATACTGATGCATCAAAGACACTGTTTACAAATATTTGAAGTTTTTCTTATAGAGTCAGTTTTAAATTAATTCTTGTGTCTAAAATGTGTAGCACTCCCTAAAAAGGTTTTATCTAAAGAAACAAATCGCTAAAGAGGATGGATTCTATGAAAGGTTGTTGCCCCAAAACATGGCACATGATTTTCAAAACGACCCCTCTATTGTGTACCATCAATAGCTTTTCAAGTAGTATCGTTGTTGTTGTCCTGATTACTT
The DNA here is from genome assembly GCA_949775105.1 of Oldenlandia corymbosa var. corymbosa. Lineage (NCBI taxonomy): Eukaryota > Viridiplantae > Streptophyta > Magnoliopsida > Gentianales > Rubiaceae > Oldenlandia > Oldenlandia corymbosa. The sequence goes on from OX459123.1 coordinate 10,110,327, forward strand.
TTAAATAGGTTGTTTTTACAATAGACGACATTGGATTACGTGTGTTTTTTTTTTCAATATACGACATTGGATTATGTGTGTGTTTTTTTTCCCCTCATTTTTTTCCTTTTTTGATGCATCGATTTTTTAGAGTTCAAAACGTGTATGAATCCTTATGAAGAGCATAGATTTCTATGGAGCGGTGTTGCTCCAGAACTTAAATCACATTATTTTTACCTTTTTTGTGATTGTACATTATTTACTAGTCAATGTTGACAGATGCTGGTGTGTTGTGATTCCTTTTCTTTTTGTACAATGTATAACTTCTTTAAAAAAAGCATGCGTGTTGATAGCAATCTTGTAGATGAAGCAAATTTCGTTAATGCAACCATCAAACAAGAAAGTACGAAGATAAGTTGTCTATCCCGTGAAACTCAAAAGAGTGCGGAAAATTCTGAGTAAGACGATAATTTATCTAAGGATTTCTATCTCTTAACTCAAACCAATCAAAGAACACATTATCCATGAAAGATTCAAATTAAACAACAACCCACACTAAGAATAGTAAGGACACCATTCAATATACTCGATCAGTCATCATTCAAGAGACTCAAGAAAGGTAGGAGCAAACAATGCTCAACTATGAAGGAATACTATTGATTAGTAATCTCCATAACCAACAAACATATGCAACACATATGCTATCTCAAAATGCTTATGCCAAAGCACAACTCATCCAACAAAAGTAGGACAAACCCCACAATGGAACTCATGAACACACACATCATGAATTCGAAAACCAAGCCAAAAGAAAGGCTCATCAATCGAACTACTAGAAGTAGTATGAAAATAAGATATTAAGTTTTAAAACAATTCTATCAAGAAGCATACTTGAAAAAGAATGGTTTTTGCAAGATCAAAAAGATCCAAGACAAGATGAAAAACCTCTTGGTTAAATCATACTTGATACGAAAAATGGACACTCCATTTAACAAAAATTCCTCACAGGAAAAACTCTCAAAAGAGACAACAAAAATGACCACTCAAGGATGCTTTTGAGTTTCGGCCATGCCCCCTATTTATAGGCTAAGAATCTCGGCCAGCACCAAAAAAGAAGACCAACTGGGACTCTCTGATCTTATCTCACGCAGGAGTAGAGTTAGAAGAGTATTTGATCTCTTTGACTCTATCTAAAATCTAGAAAACCTTATCTAAATGACTTATCTTCAAATAGGATAATACTTAGAAGGAATCTAAGACTCCCAATCAAAACACTCTAGTTTATTCAGTCCACATGACTTATTTAACTAGATAAAAATTCGAAAATAACTCCTAGACGTAGACAAACTCTAATTCTCGAAAATCAGCTCCAAATTATTGAAGTAAAATATCTTAAACGCCCTTCCAAAAGTAGAATATTGGTCTTGCACCCCTGAAGTTGTAGAAAACTCCAATTTTTTCCAAAACTTGTAGAATTCTCTTTATTGACTCCAAAAGATTGGAAAAACACTTGAAACAATTGAGAGGGTTTGCAACCTATCCAATTGTGTAGCAATGTACTCAATCTTGAACACTTTGATCAAATAGGCCGTCCATTCAAGAATCTAAATGACTCTTCTCACTAGCTTGATCAATGATCTTCATGGAGCACCTAAAGTCAAACTCCCTTGATACTCTTGAGCACTTATTTCCATGAGTTCATTATCTCCTTTGGTTTGAACCCCAAAGTGAATGACATTCTAATTATCTTGATCATAGCTCTCTTGAAGCAACTCCCTATCACATAGGTAGTCAAGATCCATCCTTTCTTCTTTGATTGGCCTGCAAAGTAAACTTGGCATTCCAAAACTAGAATGAAGGACTAGTTCATTCCCCTCACTAGGAGAATCACCATGTAAGGCTACATGATTCTCATCATCCCCTCCTTCTTTAAGAGGATTCGTCCTTGAATCATCAACCTCTAAACCTGCACAAGGAACAAACGAGACATAAGGGTTAGTAAAATCCTCACCCTCACCACACTCTAATTTTCTCTCATTGCGCGCATTTTTTTCTGTTTCCACACTATTTTCATGGTTTTCTCTCGCCTCAAGTCTTACCTCAGTGTGACCTTTTTTACTTTCTTGCGTCACTCTCTCGACTTTTTCTCTCCCTTGTGTATAGGTTATCTTACGTCTTTTCTCTCGCACAGATTCAGCTTCTTCATAAGCCAAAGGCTTAAGAATATACTTCCTGTCCTCTTTAGTAAAGACAAAGATATTCTTCGAGTAATGGTGCACAACATCTACATCTGATTGCCAAGGCCTACCTAGCAAAATATCACAAAGAGACATAGGAATTACATCAAAGTAAATTTCATCCCTATACTCACCAACTTGAAAAGATACCATGGCCTTCTTAGTGACATCCACAACCATCTCTTCACTCAACCATTGAAGCTTGTATGGTCTAGCATGCGGATCCATCTTGATTCCGTTTGCTATGCAAAATTCCTCACTTATACAATTAGTACTCGACCCACCGTCGATTACCAAATTAACTTCATTGGACCACCCAACCAATGGTCAATTGCAGACATTAAGGGCATCGGTCCTTCCATATGTATGCACAAGATCCTACTTGAAGACGATGCCAACCCAACCATTAAAGGACAAAGAAAGCTCAACCCAGTCATGAAGGAAGTGGTGAAAAAGGAGATTATCAAGCTGCTGGACGCTGGAATCATCTTCCCAATATCTGACAGCAAGTGGTTGAGTCCAGTGCAATGCGTGGCCAAGAAGGGAGGAATCACAGTGATAAAAAATGACCTCCAGGAGCTGATCCCTACAAGGCTGAACAATTCATGGAGAGTGTGCATGGATTACAGGAAGCTTAATAAAGCTACCAGAAAGGACCACTTTCCCCTTCCCTTTATTGATCAAATGTTAGATAGATTGGCTGGATTCATGTATTATTTTTTCCTTGATGGCTTCTCAGGTTACAACCAGATTGCCATAGATCCTGATGATCAAGAAAAGACGACTTTCACCCACCCTTATGGCACATTTGCCTTCAAGAGAATGCCATTTGGACTGTGCAATGCACCGGAAACATTTCAAAGATGTATGATGGCCATTTTCTCTGATATGGTGGAAGACATAATTAAGATCTTTATGGACGACTTCTCGGTTTTTGGTAAGTCATTTGATGCATGCGTGGACAACCTTGGACTGATACTGAAGAAATGCATAGAAGCAAACCTAGTCCTCAACTGGGAGAAATGCCATTTTATGGTAACTGAGGGAATTGTCTGGGGGCATAAGATCTCAGAGGAAGGAATTGAAGTGGATAAAGCAAAGATTGAAGTCATAGAGAGGCTCAGCCCACCAACCATAGTCAGGGGAGTAAGGAGTTTCTTAGGCCATGCCGTTTTTTACAGGAGGTTCATTAAGGATTTTTCAAAAATTTCTAAACCCTTGTGTAACTTGCTTGAAAAAGATACTGCTTTTATGTTTTATGAATCCTGTTTAAATGCATTTACTGAACTGAAAAAGAAACTCATCACTGCACCTGTGATCATCACACCTGATTGGTCATAACCTTTTGAACTAATGTGTGATGCTAGTGATTTTGCAGTTGGTGTTTTACTTGGACAGAGAAGGAACAAGGTGTTACATGTGGTTTACTATGCTAGTAAAACCCTTAACCCTACACAAATCAATTACACCACTACAGAAAAGGAAATGTTGGCAATTGTATTCGCATTTGACAAATTCAGGGCTTATTTGCTGGGAATGAAAGTCATAGTCTATACAGACCATGCTGCCATCAAGTACTTGATTAATAAAAAAGAATCTAAACCGAGGTTGATTAGATGGGTGTTGTTGTTACAGGAATTCAATTTGGAGATAAGAGACAGAAAGGTTGCTGAGAATCAGGTAGCAGACCATCTGTCAAGACTTGAAGAAATTCCAGAAGACACAACTCCAATTTCAGAAAATTTTCGATGAGTCACTCGCGAGTGACAGCACACTCATGGGAGTGACAGGTAACAGGCCTTGGTTTGCAGATTTTGCTAACTTTGTTGCTGCTGGCGTTATTCCCCCAGATTTCACCCCTCAACAATGCAAGAGATTCCTACATGATGCTCAACTCTACCTGTGGGATGAACCCCACTTATTCAAAAGATGTGTAGACCAATTGATCAGAAGGTGTATTCCAGAATCTGAGTTCACAGAGGTGTTGCACAAATGCCACAATTCTCCCTATGGTGGACATTTCAACGGTCAAAGAACGGCAATCAAGGTTCTGCAAGCTGGACTCTACTGGCCAACTCTGTTCAGAGATGCACGAGAAATTTGTCAAAAGCTGTGACCGGTGCCAAAGGACAGGAAACATTTCCTGGAAGAATGAGATGCCACAGCAGAACATGCTTGAAGTAGAGCTGTTTGATGTATGGGGGATAGATTTCATGGGCCGCTTCGTGTCATCCTTTGGGAACTCCTACATCCTATTGGCAGTGGACTATGTTTCAAGATGGAAAGAAGCCGTAGCTGCAAGAAACAATGATGCTAAGACTGTTCTCAGGTTTCCAAGAAAAAACATTTTTGCCAGGTTTGGTACACCCAGGATGATACTCAGTGATGAAGGATCACACTTTTGTAACAAATCATTTGCAGCCATGGTAAAGAAATATGGAATCAGGCACAGAGTATCAACACCATACCATCCACAATCAAACGGGCTAGCAGAAGTGTCAAACAAGGAAGTGAAAAGAATCCTGGAAAGGGTTGTCAACTTTACTAGAAAGAATTGGTCCTCAAAGTTGGATGAAGCTTTATGGGCGTACAGAACAGCATACAAGACTCCCATTGGTATGTCCCCGTTCAAACTGGTCTATGGGAAAGCATGCCACTTACCAGTGGAGTTGGAACATAAAGCTTATTGGGCTATCAAGGAACTGAATCTTGATCCAAGAAGAAGCAAGGACCTTAGACTGATGCAATTGAACGAGCTGGAAGAATTCAGACTAGAAGCATATGAATCTTCCATGCTGTATAAGGAAAACACTAAGGCCTACCATGATCAGCACATTGTCAGGAAGGATCTGCAAGAAGGACAAGAAGTCCTGTTGTTCAACTCTAGACTGAAATTCTTTCCAGGGAAGTTGAAGTCAAGATGGACCGGTCCCTACAGAATCAACAGGGTCCTAACTCAAGGAGTGGTAGAGATCATGAATCCACAGAATGGCAACACCTTTTTGGTTAATGGTTAGAGGCTTAAACCATACTTTGGATGGACAGAAGGGAGTAAAGGACAGAACTATCATGTTCTGGTCCTAAAGGAACTTAACTGAAAACTTTTTTGAAGTCTGGCATGAGACTTAAAACCAATGCGCTTTATGGGAGGCAACCCATACATTTTGCTTTTGTGTGGCTAAACAATGTGCTATTCTAATTTTGCAGGAATGGACAAGGTATTTGCCACCCCAACGGATTTCAGAAAGTATAACATAAAGGGCCTCAGGTAAACTCACTCCTAGGAGTGAAGAAGGTCACTCAGCCGAGTGAACCTACGAGAAAGTAATTCTGTAAGTCTTCTAACCCTGACGTCACTAACACAAGTGGGACAATCCACTCGCTTGAGTAAGAATAACTGTACAACACTTTCTGCAAAAGCTCACCTTTTTGAACTGTATTTATGGCTTAAGTTTGGGGGGGGAAATTTTTTCCAGAAATTTTCAAATTTCAATTTTAATCGCGTCCGCCTTTTTGAGTCACTCGAGTCAGCCACGACTTCCCAAAAATTTTAACTGATGTGCATTAATTTACAACTCCTCCACTGCTTCGTCTTCTTCATCTTCTCCTTATTCCAAAACCACCTTTTCAAATGCCACTTCCCTGTGTGAACATACTGACCATTTCTCTGAGTTTTCAGGCAACTAAGGCAAAAATTCAGATTCAATCAAAAACCCCTCTTTCAATTTGCTAATTCAATTCCTAGGGTTTGTACAAGATGCCGCCGGCAAGGAGAAAGGTTGTTGCCCACAAAAATGCTTCCAATACAAGAAGAAGGATATCCTCCTTCTCATACTCGTCCTCTCCTGAAAGGCAAAGAATGCCCACCCCACCACCATCCCCAGCCAGAGAACCCACTCCACCACCGCCTCCACAACTACCAATGGCTTTGCAAGAACAAGCCCTCAATGCCATCACAGACGTGTGGGAGCCTAGGCTATTCCCAAGAAAGAAGGCTTGGGACTTCTTTCTAAAACACATCAAACGAATAATCATTATAGAAAGGGGAATAGTAGGATGGCGAAGCGTTTGCCTACATCAAATGCTATGGGTGGGAGGTGTTTTCAAGGCCCGTTGTTCGGCCCGGCTCCAGATTGTGCAAGAATTCTATGTCAACTTCCACACTGCCCCCAGAGACGGAGTATTTGTCAGAGGCATCAGCGTCAATTGCAGCACGGAAGCTATTAGGGCCATCTGGAAATTACCAAGAGTCAGTACTGATTACAGGGAAACCCTTACTACTCTGCATCCGAATCAACCACTGGAACAAGCCGTTCTGTCTAGATTGGCAAAAGAAGGCACAAGTTGGGAGATGGATGATCAAGAAACCCCTCTGGGATTTCCAACAAATGCGTTGCAGACACCTGATCTGAATTTGTGGCACCATTTCATCTAATGCAATATGATGCCAACATCCTACACTGCTAAGGTCACCTATGAGATGGCTCTGCTGCTATATGCCATTGTCACGGACACACCATTTGATGCAGCCTCAGTCATCAGAGATCAACTCACCAGATGTATCACTGATCCAAAGGTGAAGAGCTGGTATTTTCCAGTTATGATCACCATGCTTTGCAAGAGGGCAGGATTGACCTTCCTACACATAGACGCAGAGAGCAGCTTGCAGCAACCCTTGAAGATGCATAAGTTGGACTAGAAACCCCCAGGTGCCTCATCCTCTGGACAAGCAACATCCACTCCCACGCCAGCTGGAATATTGAGGCAGAGGGATTTCAACAAGCAGACCAGGTTCATCCTGAATTATGTCCACCAATGCCAGATGAGGACGGAGAAATTCTTACAGGAAATGCACAAGTGCATTGGATGCCCTGAAAATTGCCCAATGCCGCATGATCCACCAGTCCATCCACTACCTGGCATGCCTCAATGGTGAAGCCTCAGTCATTAGAGATCAACTCACCAGATGCATCACTGATCCAAAGGTGAAGAGCTAGTATTTTCCAGTTATGATCACCATGCTTTGCAAGAGGGCAGGGGTGACCTTCCTACACATAGACGCAGAGAGCAGCTTGCAGCAACCCTTGAAGATGCATAAGTTGGACCAGAAACCCCCAGGTGCCTCATCCTCAGGACAAGCAACATCCACTCCCACTCCAGCTGGACAATTGAGGCAGAGGGATTTCAACAAGCAGACCAGGTTCATCCTGGATTATGTCCACTAATGCCAGATGAGGACGGAGAAATTCTTACAGGAAATGCAAAAGTGCATTGGATGCCCTGAAAATTGCCCAATGCCGCATGATCCACCAGTCCATCCACTACATGGCATGCCTCAATGAACACTCAGGGAAGTGTTGTTCTAATGCCCTTCATCAGCTTTTTCTATTAAAATGATGAATTTTTCGTTAGGTCTGTGTTTTTCTTTGTTTTCTGTTTAATGTGTGTTGCCGGGTTTGTTTTGTTAAGCATTGAGGGCAATGCTTAGAATAAGTTTGGGAGAGTAGTAGAGTAGTTTGTGGTCAGGTCAAGTGTCATTTAGGTCCCTTAGGTTCATGTCTAGATCGAGTCTGTAAAATATCTCTACGAAAATGAAAATTTTTTGTAAGGAGCTGTCAACAATCTAGGATGATAATGGTTTTGAAAAAAAAAATAAATTTTGCTAAAACACTTTTGATATTGAGTCTGATGCATGAAGGAAAGAATGGCTGACACTCACTCACACACATGAACAATGCCACTCGTGGAAGTGACTGCCTAGAACGTAAAGTTTAAAAATTTGGCATGACTAATCCAATGTTGTGAGTTGTGTTTAGTTCTGAGCTACAATTAGATGAGAGATGCCGTAAATCTGAGACTTCCCTTGTGGTATCCATTCACAGCATGTTTGTCATTGAAAAAAAAATTTTAGGGAATGGATCAACTAAAACCTTAGGGGTAACAACAAGGAACCACCACAAAAAGTTCCAAATTGTTGGAGTAATAAGGGTTTGAGGTATAAGGCATTGGAGAGATAAGGCAGAATAACACTCCTGTTAAATTGGTCCATCTACATTCCTACAAAAAAAAAAAAAGCAGAAAGGCTATGCAGGAAGTCCATGATTGAAGCCTCAATAGGTAAATCGAGTCGAAGTAACTTGGGCAAGACCAGATCACAAGAATGACCACCAAAAGCTTAACCGGTTAACTTAGAATGGATTGGTAGGTTTGGCATGAACTAACACTTGTGGCATATATATTCTAATTCCATGTGAAGGTTGGTTATTTGACTCTAGATTGCAGAAAGATTTGGTATCCTTAAGTGTATGTTTTCCTCACTTCAATCTGAGACAAAAGGTTGACAGCACCTATCTAGTTTGTGTTTAAGGTTGTTGTTTTGTTCAATGTCACCTGCCTGAGTGGGAATCCTCACTCAGGGGAGTAAGTCAGTCTTCAGTCATTTTGACAATGTTGTTTTCCCCTGTTTCTTATGTACAATTCTGTAAGTGCCAACAAGAGTTTAGTTGTTTTGCTTGAGGACAAGCAATTCTTCCAGTTTGGGGCAGTTGATAATGGTTTATTTGTTACATAAAAGCATCACAATTAACTCTTAATTTAGTAGGAAATTGGGGGGGTATTTCCCATTATTAGTGCATTCTACTTAACTAATTTTCGTGTTTTTATTAGGTTGGGGTTTGATTGCACAATTGCTGAAAAATTGAGGCCAAGGGAACAAATTGTGGTTGCTGAGGCAATGTGGCTGAGCTGGACGAAGAAGCACCTCCCTAGACAAGAAGCATCTTGCCATTAATGAGTATGTCTCCTCCAAGAGGCATGCTTGTCCCTCAGCCGAAATTTCAGCCACCCCTACTGATCAATGAGAGCAATGCTACCACTTCTGGAAGAAAAGAAGAAGAACAGCCAAGTTTGGATTCAAGGCCCAAGGCATTGGGAGGATTAAACAAATCACAAGCATGGGAGGCTCTCATGATTAAAGAACCGACTACAAGGCCCTATAAAAGAGGGAACTTCACTCTCAGAAGATATAATCTATCTCTGGTTACCCTTTCAGTTGCAAAAAAAAAAAATACACAGAAAAACTCCAAGTAGAAGGCAAGAAGGAAGAAGGAGCAACAACAACTCAGTAAGGACGCCAAGCTGGAGAGTAGCCATCCCCGTTTCTGCTTCAGTTCCATGAGTGAACCCTTTCACTCCCAGGAGTGGCTCTGAAACTGCACAAGCTTTTTTCTCGTCTCTTGACTGTTAGCTTGAACTTCGTTTTATTATGCATACTTCTATAATGTCTGTTGATGTAGTAGATGTAGCATTAATCTGCATGAGTAGCTAAGCAGCTTCCAGGGGTTATTCTCCTCAACCTATGTTGTAGTTGTGTAATGCACTGGTTCTGTTCCTTGTTTTGAGTTGAAAGTTTTTCTACATTCATTTACTTGATCACTAATTGAATGCATGCTAGAACTAAGGGAGATCTGGAAAGATAAACTTGGTTTGGATTGTTTCAACTTTAACTTATGACATAGAGGTAACAGTCTATGGTTTTAAATAAGATAGGAATATACTTAGTTAACATAAGCATTTTTGAAGGCCTAAGAACTTAATGACTTTGTATCTGGAATCAATCATTGGAAAATAAATTGTTAAGGTTGCAAAGATGACTCTAGGAATAGTAGTATAGTAGTTTGTGGTCAGGTCAAGTGTCATTTAGGTCCATTAGGTTCATGTCTAGATCGAGTCTGTAAAATATCTCTAACAAAATGAAAAAATTTTCTAAGGAGCTGTCAACAATCTAGGATGATAATGGTTTTGAAAAAAAAAATTTTTTTTTTGCTAAAACACTTTTGATATTGTGTCTGATGCATGAAGGAAAGAATGGCTGACACTCACATGAACAATGCCACTCGTGGAAGTGACTGCCTAGAACGTAAAGTTCAAAAATTTGGCATGACTAATCCAATGTTGTGAGTTGTGTCTAGTTCTGAGCTACAATTAGATGAGAGATGCTGTAAATCTGAGACTTCCTTATGGTATCCATTCATAGCCTGTTTGTCCATTGAAAAAAAAAATTCAGGGAATGGATCAACTGAAACCTTAGGGGTAACAACAAGGAACCACCACAAAAAGTTCCAAACTGTTGGAGTAATAAGGGTTGAGGTATAAGGCAGTGGAGAGATAAGGCGGAATAACACCCCTGTTAGGTTGGTCCATCTACATTCCTACAAAAAAAAAAAAAAGCAGAAAGGCTGTGCAGGAAGTCCATGATTGAAGCCTCAGTAGGTAAATCGAGTCGAAGTAACTTGGGCAAGACCAGATCACAAGAATGACCACCAAAAGCTTAACCGGTTAACTTAGAATGGATTGGTAGGTTTGGCATGAACTAACACTTGTGGAATATATATTCTAATTCCATGTAAAGGTTGGTTGTTTGACTGTGGATTGCAGAAAGATTGGTATCCTTAAGTGTATGTTTTACTCACTTGAATCTGAGACAAAAGGTTGACAACACCTATCTAGTTTGTGTTAAAGGTTGTTGCTTTGTTCCTTGTCACCTGCCTGAGTGGGAATCCTCACTCAGGGGAGTAAGTCAATCTCCAATCATTTTGACAATGTTGTTTTCCCCTGTTTCTCATGTACAATTCTGTAAGTGCCAACAAGAGTTTAGTTGTTTTGCTTGAGGACAAGCAATTCTTCCAGTTTGGGGGAGTTGATAATGGTTTATTTGTTACATAAAAGGATCACAATTAACTCTGAATTTAGTAAGAAATTGGGGGGTATTTCCTATTATTAGTGCATTCTACTTAACTAGTTTTCATGTTTTTATTAGGTCGGGGTTTGATTGCACAATTGCTGAAAAATTGAGGCCAAGGGAACAAATTGTGTGCTGCTAAGGCAATGTTGCTGAGGTGGACGAAGAAGCACCTCCCTAGACAAGAAGCATCTTGCCATTAATGAGTATGTCTCCTCCAAGAGGCATGCTTGTCCCTCAGCCGAAATTTCAGCCACCCCTGCTGATCAATGAGAGCAATGCTGCCATTTCTGGAAGAAGAGAAGAAGAACAGCCAAGTTTGGATTCCAGGCACAAGGCATTGGGAGGATTAAACAAATCACAAGCATGGGAGGCTCTCATGATTAAAGAACCGGCTGCAAGGCCCTATAAAAGGGAGAACTTCACTCTCAGAAGAAATAATCCATCTCTGGTTACCCCTTCAGTTGCAAAAAAAAAAAACACAGAAAAACTCCAAGTAGAAGGCAAAAAGGAAGAAGGAGCAACAACTCAGTAAGGAAGCCAAGTTGGAGAGTAGCCATCCCAGTTTCTGCTTCAGTTTCATGAGTGAACCCTTTCACTCCCAAGAGTGGCTCTGAAACTGCACAAGCTTTTTTCTCGTCTCTTGACTGTTAGCTTGAACTTCGTTTTATTATGCATACTTTTATAATGTCTGTTGATGTAGTAGATGTAGCATTAATCTGCATGAGTAGCTATGCAGCTTCCAGGGGTTATTCTCCTCAACCTATGTTGTAGTTGTTTTTAATGCACTGGTTTTGTTCCTTGTTTTGAAGTTGAAAGTTTTTCTATATTCATTTACTTGATCACTAAATTGAATGCATGCTAGAACTAAGGGAGATCTAAAAAGATAAACTTGGTTTGGATTGTTTCAACTTTAACTTATGACATTGAGGTAACAGTTTATGGTTTTAACTAAGATAGTTACTTAGTTAACATAAGCATTCTTCAAGGCCTAAGAACTTAATGACTTTGTATCTGGAATCAATCATTAGAAAATAGATTGTTAAGATTTATTAAAGATGACTCTAGGAAAAATGGGAACTGACTTAGAGTTATAAGTGAGCTGAATGAACAAGAACTCAACCATTACAGTGCTAATAAAACAACTACATCAGTAGGAAGAAGAGATGAACACCCCTGGCTTTCATTCCCCTGAGTGACTGTTTCCATTCCCCTGAGTGACACCTTGTCTGACTGGTAGTCTTTTTTACAACAATTTTGGTAATTAGCTGTCCTCGTGGGATCGACCTAGCTTTTATTATCTACAAAATTCAAAATCCAAGCTAATAATATTTTTTTTGGTGAACTCGGCACGCACCAATGTACCGCCCACTTTGACTAGATACTAATGTACCATCATCAAGCTCTTGCATAGACCCCAAAATAACACCACAAGATCAAACAAATGTGTAAGAAGTCTCGCACAACCACACAAAAGACAAGATCAATTTTGAAAACGTAGTTTTAACAAGAATTTGATTTATTTTTTCAAAACCCATTCTGCAACAAGAAGGAACCTTGAAACAAATAAAGATAGTACTACTCGTTAGTAGCACAAAGCTTGATTACCATACCAAGTAACGGATTCCGTGGTAACTCAAGATATTCTCAAAACCAAGAACTATGAAGTCCTCAATCAAAAAGAAATCTCTCGAAAATCAAACTAATAATAGAAACTAATATGATAATATCAATTAATACCGTCACTTAGATAGTTCAAGCTCTGATACTATAAACTGATAGCAATCTCATAGATGAAGCAAATTTCGTTAATGCAACCATCAAACAAGAAAGTATAAGTTGTCTATCCCGTGAAACTCAAAAGAGTGCGGAAAATTCACAGTAAGACGATCTTTTATCTAAGGATTTCTATCTCTTAACTCAAACCAAGCAAAGAGCACATTATCCATGAAAGATTCGAATTAAACAACAACCCACACTAAGAATAATAAGGACACCATTCAATATACTCGATCAGTTATCATTCAAGAGACTCAAGAAAGGTAGGAGCAAACAATGCTCAACTATGAAGGAATACTATTGATTAGTAATCTCCATAACCAACAAAGATATGCAACACATACACTATCTCAAAATTCTTATGCCAAAGCACAACTCATCCAACAAAAGTAGGACAAACCCCACAATGGAACTCATGAACACACACATCATGAATTCGAAAACCAAGCCAAAAGAAAGGCTCATCAACTACTAGAAGTAGTATGAAAATAAGAAGTTTAGTTTTAAAACAATTCTATCAAGAAGCATACCTGAAAAAGAACGGTTTCTCCAAGATCAAAAAGATCCAAGACAAGATGAAAACCCTCTTGGTTAAATCATACTTGACACGAAAAATGGACACTCCATTTAACAAAAATTCCTCATAGGAAAAACTCTCAAAAGAGACAACAAAAATGACCACTCAAGGGTGCTTTTGATTTTCGGCCATGCCCCCTATTTATAGGCTAAGAATTTCGGCCAGCACCAAGAAGAAGACCAACTAGGACTCTCTAATCTTATCTCACGCAGGAGTAAAGTTAGAAGATATTTGATCTCTTTGACTCTATCTAAAATCTAGGAAACCTTATCTAAATGACTTATCCTCAAATAGGATAATACTTAGAAGGAATCTAAGACTCCTAATCAAAACACTCTAGTTTAATTCAGTCCACATGACTTATTTAACTAGATAAAAATTCGAAAATAACTCCTAGACTTAGACAAACTCTAATTCTCGAAAATCAGATCCAGGCTATTGAAGTAAAATGTCTTGAACGCCCTTCCAAACGTGAAATATTGGTCTTGCGTCCCTCAAGTTGTAGAAAACTCTAATTTACTCCAAAACTTGTAGAATTCTCTTTATTGACTCCAAAAGATTGGAAAAACACTTGAAACAATTGAGATAGTTTGCAACCTATCCAATTGTGTAGCAATGGACTCAATCTTGAACACTTTGATCAAATAGGCTGTCCATTCAAGAACCTAAATGACTCTTCTCACTAGTTTGATCAATGATCTTCATAGAGCACCTAGAGTCAAACTCCCTTGATACTCTTGAGCACTTATTTCCATGAGTTCATCATCTTCTTTTGCTTGAACCCCAAAGTGAATGGCATTCTCATCATCTTGATCATAGCTCTCTTGAACCAACTGCCTATCACATAGGTAGTCAAGATCCATCATTTTTTCCTTGATTGGCCTACAAAGTAAACTTGGCATTCCAAAACTAGAATGAAGGACTAGTTCATTCCCCTCACTAGGAGAATCACCATGGAAGACTACATGATTCTCATCACGTGTAGTATAGGCCTTGTTTTAATTCATAGAGAGTTAACAACGTGTTTCTGGGTTTTGAAAGGTGCAACCGATTTACAATCTTCAGGAAAAAGAAAGTATGCTCTCGTGGCTCTTTCTTTGAGATACGATGCGTGCTATTTATTTCTTAATTTGAGGTTTTTGTAGCTCTTCCTTTATTTTTATTTTTCTTCTGAAGTTGTTTTTCTTTTGTTGCAGGTCCAGATTTGGATAACCCCAAAATCAATAATTGCAAATGTAATATTACACTAAATCAATGGAGAAGTAATAAGAACTTAGTCTGTGTCTGTATGCAATAAGTATTTTCGATTGGATTGATTTTTCAAGGCAGGTCTTGATATGTTTCATGGTCCTAAAAATGTAATATGCTTGAAGGAGAGCAAAAGATTCCAAAAAGTAATCGAATCTTCTTTACTTTTCATCAGTTCCAAATTTTATTTTATATACATCCTAAAAGGAAAGAAAAAATTTTAAAATTTATTTTAACTATTAAATATACGTTGTTTCTGATGGGTTTTAATATGGATCTAATTTTGGGGACTTGGATAAGGATTTCTTAGAAGTGATACATTCACCACTAAACAATTTTGTTTAGTATTTCAAATTTGTTATCTTTTACATCATGTATAATATATATGTATATTTACATATATATTAAAAAGTGATTTGTAATGATGAGTGAGTTATGATTTACTATGAAAGATCATGATCTTTTTCATTTCTTTTCTTTTTTTTCCTGGGGGGTTGGGCTTAGAAGTCATGATTTACCATTATGTGTGCTTGCATCTATCTTTCAACATTTTTTTTTTTGGGAAATAAGATGCTTATATGTCTTTAGCATATCACTGACTTTGCTTCGCCCGTAAAAAGTCTTGCTTCCCAAAATGAGATTTATTGTCTCCCAATTCAGGGTAGTTCATTAATTACTTCCGAAATTTTGTTTTCAAAATGCCACCTTCCACCTTCATAAGTTGGAAGCTTTATTGTTTTTACAGTAGGACGTAGTTCAGTAGTAAGATGCTTCTTTGAGTGTTGTTATTTATACTCGACAAGAACATGTAATTATAAAAGTTGCTAAAAGAGTAAATTTAAGTGAGAACATAAGATAATTGATCACTTTCTTCTCTTAGACAAGGTTGTAGACAATTCGTGTTCAATCCATAGGCATGATTATTTTACAAACTATTTATCAAAATTGCTCTTTCTTGAAACTATACTTTTCTATGTTGTATTTTCCATATTATTTTATAAATTATCATATTTTGCAATTTGAAATATGACTTTCAATAAGCTATTTTTTATGTTTCTCTTGCAGAACAACATTGGAAATATAACTTTTCGGAGTTAAGAGATTGAGATTCATATATGACACATTTCTAGAGATTAGTATAGTTGCACTTTAACCTTAGAAGGCGCTTACATGTTGCACTCTTTTTCATCAAATCACGTTGAGGTTTCAATATTATTGTTTTACTGTTCAAAGCTAGACATTCAACATTTTTTCGGGTAGAGTTATAGAGTTAACAAATAACTGTGCGATCCATTTTACATGTAGTTAATTTGAATTTCCCATCAAATTTTTATTCTCATTTAGTTTGAGGTCTCATTTCATTTTTTATTCCAAGCCGTGGTAATGATATGTAACTTTCATTCAGTGACAATCCAATATTGATGCCTTGGAAATAACAAAACTATGGACGAATGGAGAGATAATTGCCTGATATATATCGATGGGAATAGAAGAGTTACTATATGTTGGATCATCTCAAAGAACACACGTTCGAAAAAAGCTCCTGAGAGCCCTTAGTAGTATGATGAGATAGTCTTTCGTGTTCTAAGTAATCATCATTTAATTACATAATCAATGCATGCCATTTATTTTAGTATCATTTTTTATACTTGAGGGAAAAATGCTATAATATGATTTGGAATCAAATAAAAGAAAAATAATTTGGTAACAAATCATTTTGAAATGGAAATAATCATGATGAGAATATGTTATTATGGTCTTTTAAAAGAATAAAGTCTATTGTCATATTTTAGGTTTATTATTGGCAAGCATTCAGTCAGAAATTGTAATCACCTTTTTTTTTTCCCCTCCCTTCCCCGAGGAGGCGAAAAGTGCAGAAACAACAATATGCCCAACAAACACATACTATGTGCTAACCAAAGTTCTAATCAATTTAAACCTTAACTAGATACCGGGCTAGTGCCAAGCTCGGGTAGACTTTGCAACCATAATTTATATTTTCTTGCACTAAAAAGAATGAATGAAAATCTAATATTAATTCATGGATAAAGTTATAATTATAAAAGTTGATAATATAATCATAAACGTTTATTAGGAAGTTACTTTAAACAATATGGAGCAACATTGACAAGGCAAATAACAAATCAAATTAACTAAAGGTGCCTAAAAACTACATGATTGAAAAACAGTCCAGACAAATACAGGTCAACTTGTGAAAGAGATTGTCCTAGCTACTTATTGATCATCATGGCAAATCAAATGGCCAACAGGAATTTTATTCTTATCATCTTAAATAGGAGCCTCTTGTCTGATGGTGTAATTGCCATTCGTGGAATAAAAATTGTATTTCTAGAATGTGATCTGGATATAGTCGTAACCTCAATAACAAACTATCCCAATGTCCTTATGTGTTGTCTTGTTTCGTTACATAGTCTAACACATCGATCAACGTTTCTTAGTAACATTACCGGAACACCAACTTTGAGTGCCAATTATGATTTGGTATGCCGGATACCTTGATAGTGTTCAGATAATATGGAGAATATGTAGTCTCATTTTTCACCCAGGACTGTGTAATAATAAAAACAACAATTATCATCAAATTGATTTGAAACAATTCATAGTTACCTCCGGTAATTAGTGTATTAGATTTTCAGTTGAAAATTTGTGTTTTTTTTTTCAAGAATCAAAGTATAAAACACTAAATTAATAGTGTTTCTATATTACTCAAATTTGTCTCACTTTGATCCTTTATATAAAATTTTCAAAAGGAATTGATGCATATAGAATTTGTAGAAATAGATAAAAACAATTTGAATGATAATGTTGTCAGATCGTCTGACCCGATCAATGTTGACATTGATGTTATTCTGAACATGCTGAACCTTTGAGAGGTTGGATGCTTCTCCTTTTTTTTTGAGGTAACTATCGAGGTTCTGATGCCAGAATAGCTCCGCTTTGATGGATTGACCACAACAAACATTAATATAGTTTTGTAGTCACAACAAATCTTGATAAAAAATTTAAGAAACCAATATCCCTCAGCCACCAAGGGAAAGTGAAACGAAGAAAAAAAAAGTACTTTATGCCAAAGAATTGGTGGATAACAATGAATTTTATAATACAACCGACTCAATTTCACGAGAGACAAATAATTGTGTATTCAGCAAACTGAACATTAGGAGGATGAACAAATATCAACAAAGTCATGAACTTGCTAAAAATATCATGTCATCATGATTCTTTGATGTAGTAGACTTGGAGTAATGCACTCAACTAAATTCCCCGACATTTTTTGATGGTGATGGAAACCATCGAGCTAACACTAATAGAGAGGGACATGCTGCTGCCAATAATGGAGAAGAAGAGCAAGTTGAGGTCGTGAATACTAATGGAGGATCTAAAGATGCTGCTTTAAAGAATAATCCTTACATCCGTGATCCACCCTCAAACATTGTTAGACCAATGACTCGTGCTAGACGCAAGAGGATGGATGAATCACTTAATAGTCTAATTACTACTACATGGGCTAAGGAGGAAATTAAGCTTGAAGATTACAAGCCCAAGACTATTAATTTGTTGCAAGTGACACCAAATGGACTTGGCTCATTTGGAGAGAAGGAATTTCGGCCCTCAATCCAAGGAGAGATGATGAGAATCATGTAGCCTTCCATGGAGGTTCTCCTATTGAGAGGAATGAGCTAGTCCTTCATTCTAGTTTTGGAATGCCAAGTTTACTTTGCAGGCCAATCAAGGAAGAAAGGATGGATCTTGACTACCTATGTGATAGGGAGTTGGTTCAAGAGAGCTATGATCAAGGTGATGAGAATGTCATTAACTTTGGGGTTCAAACCAAAGGGGATGAAGACCTCATGGAAATAAGTGCTGAAGAGTATCAAGAGAGTTTGACTCTGTGTGCTCCATGAAGATCATTGATCAAGCTAGTGAGAAGAGTCATTTAGGTTCTTGAATGGACGGCCTATTTGATCAAAGTGTTCAAGATTGAGTCCATTGCTACACAATTGGATAGGTTGCAAACTATCTTAACTGTTTCAAGTATTTTTCCAATTTTTTGGAGTCAATAAAGAGAATTCTACAAGTTTTGGAGTAAATTGGAGTTTTCTACAACTTAAGGGGCACAAGACCAATATTCCACTTTTGGAAGGGCGTTCAAGACATTTTACTTCAACAATTTGGAGCTGAATTTCGAGATTACAGTTAGTCTAAGTCTAGGAGTCAATTTTTGAATTTTTATCTAGTTAAATAGGTCATGTGGACTGAATTAAACTAGAGTGTTTTGATTAGGAGTTTTAGATTCCTTCTAGATATTATCCTACTTGAGGATAAGTCATTTAGATAAGTTTTCCTAGATTTTAGATAGAGTCAAAGAGATCAAGTACTCTTCTACTTTTACTCCTTGGGAGATAAGATTAGAGAGTCCTAATTGGTCTTCTTTTTAGTGGTGCTGGCCGAAAATTCTAAGCCTATATATAGGAGGCTTGGCCGAATTTTGGAAGCACCCTTGAGTGGTCATTTTTGTTGTCTCTTTTGAGAGTTTTTCCTGTGAGGAATTTTTGTTAAATGGAGTGTCCATTTTTCGTGTCAAGTATGATTAAACCAAGAGGGTTTTCATCTTGTCTTGGATCTTTTTGATCTTGCAGAAACCATTCTTTTTCAAGTATGCTTCTTGATAGAATTGTTTTAAAACAAAACTTCTTATTTTCATACTACTTCTAGTAGTTCGATTGATGAGCCTTTCCTTTGGCTTGGTGTTCGAATTTCATGATGAGTGTGTTCTTGAGATCCATTGTGGGGTTTGTCCTACTTTTGTTGGATGAGTTGTGCTTTGGCATAAGCATTTTGAGATAGTGTATGTGTTGCATATCTTTGGTTGGTTATGAAGATTACTAATCAATAGTATTCCTTCATAGTTGGGCATTGTTTGCTCCTACCTTTCTTGAGTCTCTTGATAGATGACTGATCGAGTATATTGAATGGTGTCCTTGCTATTCTTAGCGTGGGTTGTTGTTTAATTCGAATCTTTCATGGATAATGTGTTCTTTGCTTGGTTTGAGTTAAGAGATAGAATCACTTAGATAAACGATCGTCTTACTGTGAATTTTCTGCACTCTTTTGAGTTTCACGGGATAGACAAAATTATCTTTGTACTTTCTTGTTGATGGTTGCATTAACGAAATTTGCTTCGTCTACGAGATTGCTATCAGTTTCTTGGTATCAGAGCTTGGATTATCTTAGTGATGGTATTAATTGATATTATCATATCAGTTCCTATTATCAGTTTGATTTTCGAGAGATTTCTTCTTAGTTGAGGACTTCATAGTTCTTGGTTTTGAGAATATCTTGAATTACCACGGAATCCGTTACTTGGTGTGGTGATCGAGCTTTGTGCTACTTAACGAGTAGTACTATCTTTATTTGTTTCAAGGTTCCTTCTTGTTTTGGAATGGGGTGTTGAAAAAATAAATCAAATTCTTGTGAAAACTACGTTTTCAAAATTGATCTTGTCTTTTGTGTGGTTGTGTGTGACTTCTTACACATTTGTTTGATCTTGTGGTGTTATTTTGAGGTCTATGCGAGAACTTGATGATGGTACGTTGGTATCTAATCAAAGTGGGCGCTACATCTTGAAATTTATCCTTGATTTGCAAGTAAGAGAACTGTTTCTCCTATGAGTAAGTTGGTGGATCTTATGTGTTGGATCTTTAAGGACAGAATTGATGCCAAAGAAGAGCTTCTTGCTCGAGATAGCCTTTTCTTTCTAAACAGATGTCTTTACATAAGGAGGATTTGAGAGTTTATCTTGTGGTAAATATCTTGGATCTATTCTTTGAAAGGTGAAGCTTAATGATTTTGTACTTTCTACATAAAGTATAAATGAAAAAGCCTTCCTTCTTGTTGGTTTCATTTGAATCTAATGAGTAAAATGGAATTTAAGGATTTTCAATTCATGAAAATTTCATAGAAACCGAATTTTGTTGATTATCTTGTTTAATCTTAGTGTCAAAAGATTTTTCAAAAGTAACAAATGTTGGTTTTCTTGTTTTCTTGAGTTTAACACTTTTGAGTTTGAGTCAAAACCTTCCTCGTCATGTGATGCGGAATGAATTTTTTAGTGATATCAGTTTTTGGTATCAAAGTGTTTTAAGGTCTTTGAAGTTGAATTGTGCCTACTTTAAGGATTGAAGTCTTTGACTTGTGTTTTAAAACCTTGATTTTTGAGAGTATGATCGAAAATTGAGTGAAGTTTTACTAAAAAGATTTTCTTAATTTATGACAAGAAATCTTATAGGCTTTGAGTTATATTCTTAAAGTTTACATATTTGGTTGTTGGAAAAGTTGATTTTCAATGGTCACTTATGAAGATGGCATTGTTAAGTCATTGAGTTTTCAGAATGATTTGTGTTAAATTTAGTATTATGAAGCAAATGTCATAATTGAATAAGGAATTTTAATTTCCTACTTCATTATAATTATGGTGTTCTTGTTACTTTATTTGCCATGAATTGTTTTGGTAAAAAGTGATTTTTGTTAATTCCAAGTACAATTTGGAAAAGGGTTTTTAGAAAGATTCTAAAAGTTGTTGTCCATTTTTGGAAAGTGGTAATTTTCAAGTTTCCTTTTTAAGTGAGTCAAGAGTAATTTTTCAAATTTTAACTATGTGGTAAAAGGTTAATAGCCGAATTTTTGCTGACTTTTTGCATGTGTGTGCGTGTGATTTAAATGGAATTCTAAGCCTAGTTGGTTTTGAATTTTAGAGTCATAGTATAGCCGAAATTGTGAAGCTAAAAGTTAGGGTTTCCTAGTCCTAGTTGAACTTGAATTTTGGTTGTCTATTTGTGTTACACTTGGAGACCTATTTGGTCTTGTATTTGTGTGTTCACATGGCCGAAAATTTTAGCCCTAAAATTAAGGTCATTGAGTCCAAATTGTGTTATGATTTGAGTCCTATTCGGTTTTGGATTTTTGTGTTCACATTGGCCGAAAATTTGCAGCCATTGTTTCCCAATTGTAATACAATTTTATTGTGTGTTTTATTTAAGTCCTACTTGGATTTAAATACTAACTTTTGCATGTTTTAAATTATAATTTCAGTGAGATTATAATTAGAGTTTTAAAGTGAGTCTATTTTCGAAAACTATTAAGATAAGGAAGTCTTATCCTAATCTGAAATTTTTTTAGTCTTCTAATACAATTGTGCATGTGTGTGGCCGTGTATTTGAGTTCTTTTAGTAGTAGGGGGGTCAAAAATTTTATCTCTAATAAGTAGGGATGAGTTTTCCTATTTTGTGTCAAAAAAGGATTATGTTTACCTAAGTTTTAGGACTCTATCCTTGTCTATATATATGAGGCCGGTTTTTCTTCTTCTTTATTCCACATTGTCGAGCAGCCTTCATCATTAAAAAGGGGGGAATATTTTTGAGAAAATTTAGGTCATATCTTGTAGGAGTTTTCTTGCACAAAAAGACTTGCATTGCCTATAACTAGGGGTGCTGTTTTTCGAAAATTCACACATCACTCTACTCCAAACTTCTTCTTCTTTCTTGCTGCCGAGATCAAAAGAGAAAAGAACAAGAGAAGCACTCTTCTCTTTAATTCTGAAATTTTTGAGAGTTGTGTTCTTAAAAGCACAAGAGAGTTTTTGTTTTTGGGGAGAGCTTTATTCGAACCTTCCTTTGGTTCTAGGGGGGGTTTCGGCCGAACCAAACTTTGGTTCTAGGGTTCAAGGAATTTTTGTGTAGTAAACAAGGCACATTACTTCTTTTGTTGGTGGTTTCTGAGAGTTGTTGAGCAAAGATGTCATCCGAAGTTGTTGGTTGTACTCAAGTCGCTTGTCACCTACTTTTAGGACGACCATGGGGGTATGATCGAAGAGTAAAGCATGATGGATACACAAACAAATATTCGTTTGTTATGGATGGTCGTAACTATACCTTGTCACCTCTTTCACCTCCTCAAGTTCATGAATGTAATCTGAGAATGATTCAAGAGAGAGAGAGAGAGAGAGACGAAGGAAAGAAAAGAGTCCTAAAGATGAATCTACTTTGAACGTTTCAAAGAGATCTCCAAATGGTCTACACATTCGAGAGCCAGTGGGCAAAAATTTCTTCGCTAGTCCCAAATCGGTGGAGAAGTGTTTTGCAAAAGGAATAGGTATGATTTTAATGCTTTTTTGTGATAATTCTGTTTTACTAACCAGAGTTCCTAACAATTTGCCAAAGGTGTTTCAAAGGCTACTTCAAGAGTATGAGGACATAGTCCCCAAGGAGTTGCCTAATGAACTTCCTCCTATACAAAGAATAGAACATCAAATTGATCTAATTCCTGGAGCAGTCATTCCGAATAGACGTACCTATAGAGCAAATCCCCAGGAAACAAAGGAACTACAAAAGCAAGTTGAAGAACTTCTTGCTAAAGGTCAAATTCGAGATTCTCTTAGCCCTTGTGATGTTCCTATTTTACTTGTGCCTAAGAAAGATGGTATGTGGCATTTGTGCATAGATTGTCGTGCTGTTAATAAGATAACTATTAAGTATAGACATCCAATCCCTAGATTAGATGATATGCTTGAAGATCTTTATGGTGCGACTATCTTTTCTAAAGTGGATTTAAAATCTGGATACCATCAAATAAGAGTTAGACAAGGAGATGAATGGAAAACTCCTTCAAAACAAAATTTGGTTTGTATGAGTGGTTAGTGACGCTTTTGGGTTAACTAATGCTCCTAGAACTTTCATGAGATTAATGAATCATGGTTTGAGGCATCATATTGGTAAGTTTGTTGTTGTGTACTTTGTTGATATCTTAGTGTATTCTAAAAACTTACAATAACATGTTGAACATGTGAGAATTGTTTTGTAAACATTGAGAGAAGAGAAACTTCATGCTAACATGCCTAAATGTTCATTTTGTGTAAATGAAGTTGTGTTTCTTGGTTTCATTGTTAGTGCAAAAGGAATTTATGTTGATGAATCTAAAATACAATCTATTAAAGATTGGCCTATATTTAAAAATCAACATCATCAATGTCATTTTACTAATATGTTTAATGCTTGTGAGCAAAGTGCTTTTGAAAGGTCTTATAGACATGAAGGTTATCTATTTCGAGAAAATCGACTTTGTGTGGCTAAGTATTCACTTCGAGAACTTTTGATACGTGAGGCGCATAGTGGAGGTTTAATGGGACATTTTGGTGTGCCTAAGACTTTGGATGTGCTCCAAGAGCATTTCTTTTGGCCAAAAATGAAGTCTGAAGTTCAGACTATCATTAATCAATGTGTGGAGTGTAAACAAGCCAAGTCTAAATCGCTTCCTCATGGACTTTACACGTCATTGCCTATCCCTACACAACCTTGGATGGACATATCTATGGAATTTATATTGGGTTTACCTAGAACTCAAAGAGGTATGGATTCAATATTTGTAGTTGTGGATAAATTTTCTAAAATGTCGCATTTCATTGCTTGCAGAAAAATAGATGATGCACGTCATGTTGCGGATTTGTTTCTGAAAGAAATAGTAAGACTTCATGGTGTTCCAAGAACAATTTTTTGTTAAGGGGACGTTAAGTTCCTTAGCTACTTTTGGAAATCGTTGTGGGGAAAGTTGGGTACTAAGTTGTTATTTAGCACAACTAGTCATCTACAAACTGATGGTCAAACTGAAGTGACGAATCGTACCTTAGGAGCTGTCTTAAGAGCAATCACCAAGCGTAATTTGAAGAAATGGGAAGAGTGCTTACCTATTGCTGAATTTGCTTATAATAGAACTGTTCACTCTTCTACTCAGTTTTCACCTTTTGAAATTGTCTATGGTTTTAATCCATTAACTCCTTTAGATTTATCACCTTTACCTTTGAAGGATCAAGTTAGTTTGGATGGAGTTAAGAAAGCTGAGACAATCAAGAGACTTCATGAGAAAGTTCGCCTCAATATTGAGCGTAGGACTCAACAATATGTAAAGTCGGCAATCATGGTCGTAAAAAAGTTGTATTTGAACCAGGTGATTGGGTTTGGGTACATATGAGAAAAGAGAGGTTTCGAAATTCTAGGAAATCGAAGTTACATCCACGTGGAGATGGACCTTTTCAAGTAGTGTCAAGAGTCAACGACAATGCTTATAAACTCGTGCTACTAGGAGATTATGGTGTTAGTGCTACATTCAATGTTTCTGACCTATCTCCTTTTGATTTTGATGCAGGTCTGAATTCGAGGACGAATTCGCTTAAAGAAGGGGAGGATGATGGAGACCATCGAGCTAACACTAATGGAGAGGGACAGGTCGCTGCCAATAATGGAGAGGACGAGCAAGTTGAGGTCGTGAATGCCAATGGAGGATCTAAAGATGCTGCTTTAAAGAATAATTCTTACATCTATGATCCACTCTCAAACATTGTTGGACCAATAACTCGTGGTAGACGCAAGAGGATGGATGAATCACTTAATAGTCTAATTGTTACTACATGGACTAAGGAAGAAATTAAGCTTGAAGATTACAAGCCCAAGACTATTAATTTGTTGCAAGTGACACAAAATGGACTGGGCCCATTTGAGGAGAAGGAATTTCGGCCCTCAATCCAAGGAGAGACAGTCGGCCACACTCCTTAAGGAGGTTGAATGGATCCCTAAAGTTTAGTAATGAGATCATTCAAATTTTATCTATTTGAAAGATAAGACTTTATCTCTTTAAAGGATAATATTTGGGATGATTCCGTTTTATCTTATTGTTTTTGAGTTTTCCTATGATAAGGAGTCAACTTATTGATGTCTACTCAACCGTTGGATGAAGACTACAACAAGATAGATGGTTAAGATCACTCTACAAAGAAGATGATGATAGAGTTTTACTCAAGGGAGATTCTATCCATAGGAATCTTTTTATGATATTATCTCTTTGTATTTGAGTTTTAATTAATTTTTACATAGTCTTAAATGTCTTAAGACTAGTAAAAGTGTCTAGGTTTGTTATCTTATCACTTAAGATAACTAGGAGTCTTTAGAGTTTGATTTGATTTCAAATTCTTAGAGATAGGAATAGAGATGAAGAGTTGTGTTCTTCCTCTACTTCTTGGGAAGAAAATTCGGCCACCGCCTCTATAAATAGGGACCAAATTTCTCTTGTCCAACACACATGGTGTCATTGATATTTTCTGAGTGAAAACAAATTGGTTAGGATTTTATTCCTTTCGTGGAGTTCTTGTGAGGACTTCTTTGTTTAGTTGTTGCATATGTGTTGTGACAATTATTAGACTTATCTATCTTGTTTAGTTCACTTGGAAGTGGCATCTTTAGATTGGATCTTTTGAATTTTGGTTCTTAAGCTTTTAGATCTCATATCTATTGGGTTTTCCTACACAATTTTCCAAGGGGTCTCTTGCTTGGTTAGAAATAGCTCTCTTCATTCTTGATTTGGGTTGTTCTACTATTGAACTCGTGAATTGATCCACGAGAGATCAAATATCTTTTCTTTGTTTGTTTTTGTGTGTTTTTGTGTCATTAAATTTGAATTCTCCAAATTCCGCTGCCTACAAATCTGTCTTTCCGAATTAGCAAAGTTGATCTTTCATTAAGATTGGTTTTGTCATGGATTGCTATCATTTTTGTTTATATATAAAAAATTTTATTTGTGAAACACGGAACCTACTCTTACGATAAGTCTTCTCTTTTAACCTCCTCTATCAGTTTCTATATTTACTCTTGGAGGAGGTAGGCTTGCTTAATGAGGTTGATCTTCATCACTTCACCCATGGCTTCTTCTTCTTTAGCCTGGAAGGCTTGCTGATGGCTAGAAGTTCGTTATCTTCTAAGCCTCCAAAGGCTTCCATGGCTGCCCTTCCTCTTCTCTTTCCCGCTAAATTTCACCCCTCTTCTGCCCTTGCACATCAGTCCCTACAACATCTTCCAATTTGGCCCGAAACTTCACCATTTTGCCATATTTTGAGCACCTTTTTGTTCCTTTTGCAATTCAGCCCTTGGATTGCCGTAAGTTCCCAAATTAGCATATAAACATAAAATTCAAATCTAATTGACCTAAAATTAAAGCATAAAGAGGTAAAATGAGTGTCTAAAAACATAGTATGATTTGCACTCATCAGATGTGCAAAATCGACGACGAGAACATGATGTTATCAACTTTGGTGGCTACAATCATCCTTTCATACTACTTGCATCTGATAATTCAGCCTTGACTTCGATCAATTTCCGCTCACTGATTCCAATTATGTTGCGTGGAGTTATGCGATGTGCAGAGCTCTTGGTTCGTGAAACAAATTAGGCTTCATTGCCGGAAGTTATGAAAAACCTAATCCTCACAGTCTTGAATTTGAGCAGTGGGAAAGAGTGAATGATCTAGTGGTGGCGTGGATTCTCAATTCGATTTAACCTGGTCTTGTTGAAACCTATACCCTGACCGGGACAGTATCTGAACTTTGGGAAGAGTTGAAGTACAGACATGGCACCAAGAATGGTCCTCAGATCTATCAACTTCGAAGGGAAATATTCACAATTGCACAAGGAAATGAACCGTTGGTTTCTTATTGTTCAAGAATCAAAAGACTTTGGGATGAACTCAGTGTTTTGAAAATGGCTGAGGAGTGTGAATGTGGTCATTGTACTTGTCATCTCAAGATAAGTGGAGCTTGGGATGGTAAGAACAGACTTTATCAATTTTTGACTGGTTTAAATGACTGTTATTCTTCGGTGAGAAATCAAATTCTCCTAATGGAGCCAATGTTGGATGTGAAGAAAGGTTATTCCATGGTGTTGACGATTGAAAAACAGACATAGGTCAATGTGATTTACAATACTGTGACTGATCAAAGTGCTATGAAGGTTTAGCAGTTTGAAGGTAATTCCTCAGATGCTGCAATGTTTACACAAAAGTATAAATTCAACAAAACAGTTAGTGAAAATGACTTTAGGAGAGACAAGGCTGCAAAGAAACTCTTGTTTTGTGAACATTGCAAGATGAATGGACATCTTAAGGAATCATGTTTTCGACTTATTGTTTACACGGAGTGGTGGAATGATAACCATAAAGAAGGCAAGAAACCACAACCACAGTTTCAGAGGTCAAACAATCACTCAGCTAATCTAGTGGATGCCAAAGCAAAACAGCAACTAGTAGGTTCTAATGATGATGTTGCAGACATACAGACTTGGATGAGTGCACTGATGAAGCTGCAGTAGGATATGGTAAGGCTCATGAAAGGCAAATAGCCAGCTGAAGGAGGTTTTGATTGGGTGAATTTTGCTCATTACCATGATTTTGCAGGTATGAGTACATTCTTTGAGCTTTGAAGAGAAATTGGTGTTGTTTATGCTTTGGTTTTTAGACACAGTTGCTACTAGTCATATGAGTTACATTTCATACCTGTTTGCATTCTTTAATCCTGTTTCAGAATATACTCCAGTTAGCTTACCAGATGGAAGTATGAAAAGTGTAGGTCATATTGGCACAGTTATCCTTTCAAAATCCTTACAACTCACAGATTGTTTGCATATTCCATAATTCAAATATTACTTGATTTCAGTCAGTAAATTAGCCACTACTTCCAAAATTGACTGTTTGTTCTCAACAAACTTCTGTTTGTTGCAGGACCAAACGACTAGAAAGCTTCTTGCAGGTTGAAAAGTTGTGAATAGGCTATATGTTTTGGATCACAGATCATTCTCACAAGTAACTATTATGAATTTTATGCAAGTTCATGTGAATCATCCATTTGTTTTGTATCTCAATCCTAGGAAATGTCTTTTATCCAACACAGATATAATAATGCCATTTAGCACCATAGGTCAGGTCATGTACCTGATTTAACCATAAGGTAATTAGGTCTATCCAATTAGAGTGATGGTTTTACTTCCAAACAATATAATGTTTAACCTTTGGCAAAACAGCAAACAATAAAATTACCTGTTAGTTACATTCAATCATTATCAGTTTTTTATCTTGTTTATGTTGATATTTAGGGACCTCATTCCCAGAAGTCTATTAGTGGAGCACAATATTTCTTAACTCTTGTTGATGATTACAGCCGATCAACTTGGACTTATCTTAGGCAACATAAGTCCAATTTGATAAAACAGTAAAAACTGTCAGAACTGATAATGGTTCAGAATTCCTCAGTTTTGATCGTCAAAGCCTCTTAAAAGGTCGTGGCATCTTACATCAAAGATCTTGTGTTTATACTCCTAAACAAAATGGAGTTGTGGAGCATAAACTTAAGCATCTTTTAGAAATTTCCAGATCCTTAATGTTTCATTCAAATCTCCCAAAGTACTTCTAGGGAGAAGCTTTGCTTACAGCAACATACCTCATAAATCGAATTCCTTCACCTCTTCTAAAGTGGAAGACACCCTATCAAATATTATTCTCCAAGGATTCAGATTTTCATCATCTCAAGGTGTTTGGATGCTTATGCTATGGAACCAACACTCATCCAAATAAAAGAAATTTTGATCCTAGAGCTTTCAATATATTCTTTATTGGATACCCTCAAGGGCAAAAGCCTTATAAGCTCTATGACTTGGACTCTAAGAAAATTTTTGTTTTAAGGGATGTTATTTTTCATGAAAATACATTCCCCTTTTCAAATCAAGAAAAGTCTTCCATAATCAGATCCCAAACAAACCACAACCATCTTGTGAATATGATTAGTTTCCCATTCTAGATAATGATGCTCCCTTACATACTGAATCTCCTTCTCCTTCTCAAGATCATTTCCATAATTCTTCAACTGATCCACTTCTAGATAATACCTTTCCTTCTAATTTCTCTGATGATCAGCATATACATATCAACCCTTCTTCCAATATTCAAACACAATCCTCACTTCCTTTAGATATTTTTTCCTCTTCTCCAAATACTACTACAAATGCTCCACTCAGAAAAAGTATTAGGATTAGACATACTCCCAAATGGATGGATGCATATGTGCCTGAAAATGCATGGTCTGTTCACAGTAATACTGATACAATGCACGAGTTTTCACAATACACATGTCATAGCTTTCCTTTTTATCCACTTACTAATTGTACAGTAGCTCATGTGTCTTTCCTAACCAAAGTAGACGGCATCACAGAGCCAGCCTCTTATGCAGAAGCCAGTAAGCATCCACGTTGGATACAAGCTATGAATGCTGAGATTGATGCTTTGGAAACCAATCATTCATGGGAACTTACCAACTTACCTCCTGGAAAGAAATCCATTGGATGCAAATGGGTATATAAAGTCAAACACTGCACAGATGGTAACATATATAGAGAGATTGAAAGCCAGGCTGGTTGAAAAGGGCTACAATTAGATTGAGGGAGAAGACTATTATTACAGTTTCTCCCCTGTGGCAAGAATAATACTGTCAGACGTCTACTTGCAGTAGCAGCATCTAATGAATGGTTTATTCATCAATTGGACATCAATAATGCATTTTTGCATGGGTATTTAGAAGAGGAGATTTACATGTTACCCCCAGAAGGATATAGAAAGGTATCACCGGGTGAAGTATGCAAACTCTACAGGTCTTTATATGGCTTTAAACAGGCTTCTAGACAATGGAATGTTGAGTTCAGTTCCAGAATCCAAACTCTTGGTTTTCAACAGTCACCACATGATGCTTGTCTCTTTATCAGAGATCAACAAGGGGTGTTTCTGGCCTTATTGGTGTATGTAGATGATATCTTGCTTCCATGACCTGATGAACAAGCTATTTTAACAGTAAAGAAGGATTTGGATGCAGCTTTCACAATCAAAGACTTAGGAAATGCAAAGTATTTCCTTGGAATTGAACTTACTAGGTCCAATTAGAGAAAATATATCTTAGATATTCTGAAGTCAGCTGGCCTTTTGGGATGCAAACCTACTACCACTCCACTTCCCAAAGGTCATCAATTCAGTGATAAGCCAGGATCTCCCATAGAAGAATCTGCCAAATACAGGAAAATAGTAGGACAATTACTCTATCTCAACTTTACCAAACCAGACATCCAGTTTGTTGTAGAGCAGTTAAGCAAATATGTTCATAAGCCTTGTGAGGATCACTGGAATGCCATGGTTCATGTGTTGTAGTATCTAAAAGGTACTCCTTCTCATGGACTTTTCTATGGAGTTCAACATTCTCCTCAGTTGACAGCATATCGTGATGCTGATTGAAACTCAGATCCGGTTGATAGGAATTCCGTTTCAGGTTTTTGTATCTTCTTTGGCTCATCACTTATTTCCTGGAAGACTAAGCAGCAAGGAACCGTCTCATGCTCCTTAGCTGAAGCAGAATATAGAAGCATGAGCTTTACAACCCGGGAAATGATGTTGATGAGAATCATATAGCCTTCCATGATGGTTCTCCTAGTGAGGGGAATGAGCTAGTCCTTCATTCTAGTTTTGGGATGCCAAGTTTACTTTGAAGGCCAATCAAGGAAGAAAGGATGGATCGTGATTACCTATGTGATAGGGAGTTGGTTCAAGAGAGCTATGATGAAGATGATGAGAATGTCATTAACTTTGGGGTTCAAACCAAAGGAGATGATTTACTCATGGAAATAAGTGCTCAAGAGTATCAAGGGAGTTTGACTCTAGATGCTCCTTGAAGATCATTGATCAAGCTAGAGAGAAGAATCATTTAGGTTCTTGAATGGACGGCCTATTTGATCAAAGTGTTCAAGATTGAGTCCATTGCTACACAATTGGATAGGGTGCAAACTATCTCAATTGTTTCAAGTGTTTTTCCAATCTTTTGGAGTCAATAAAGAGAATTCTACAAGTTTTGGAGTAAATTCGAGTTTTCTACAACTTAAGAGGCGCAAGACCAATGTTCCACTTTTTGGAAAGGCGTTCAAGACATTTTACTTCAATATTTAGAGCTGATTTTCGGATTTAGAGTATTATCTAGTCTAGGAGTTTAAGTTTTTGAGTTTATCTAGTTAAGATAAGCTATGTGGGCTGAATTAAGCTAGAGTATTTTGTTTAGGAGTCTTAGATTCCTTCTAAGTATTATCCTATTTGAGAATAAGTCATTTAGATAAGGTTTCCTAGATTTTTAGATAGAGTCAAAGAGATCAAATACTCTTCTAACTCTACTTCTGCATGAGATAAGATTAGAGAGTCCTAGTTGGTTTTCTTTTTGATGCTTATGGCCGAAATTTCTAGCCTATAAATAGGGGGGGAGGGGTATGGCCGAAAGTTAAAGCACCCATGTGTGGTCATTTTGAGTCTTCTCTAATGAGAGTTTATCCTGGGAGGAATTTTTGTTAAATGGTGTGTCCATTTTCATTTGTCAAGTATGATTTAACCAAGAGGGTTTTCATCTTGTCTTGGATCTTTTGATCTTGCAGAATCCGTTTTTTTTCAAGTATGCTTCTTGATAGAATTGTTTTAAAACTAAACTTCTTATTTTCATACTACTTCTAGTAGTTCGAGAGTTGAGCCTTTCTTTTGGCTATGGTTTTCAAAATTCATGATGCGTATGTTCATGAGTTCCTTTGTAGGGTTTGTCCTACTTTTGTTGGATGAGTTTTGCTTTGGCATAAGAATTTTGAGATAGTGTATGTGTTGCATATCTTTGTTGGTTATGGAGATTACTAAGCAATAGTATTCCTTCATAGTTGAGCATTATTTGCTCCTACCTTTCTTGAGTCTCTTGAATGATGACTGATCGAGTATATTGAATGGTGTCCTTACTATTCTTAGTGTGGGTTGTTGTTTAATTCAAATCTTTCATAGATTATATGTTCTTTGTTTGGTTTGAGTTAAAGAGATAAAAATCGTTAGATAAACGATCGTCTTACTATGAATCTTCCACACTCTTTTGAGTTTCACGGGATAGATAAATTATCTTCGTACTTTCTTGTTTGATAGTTGCATTAACGAAATTTGCTTCATCTACGAGATTGCTATCAGATGTGGCTTTCTTATTTTCTCCATGATCTTCATGTGCCATTGAAGCTACCAATTCCACTCTGGTGGATAATCAGGCAGCCATATATATATAACTGAGAACCCTGTTTTTCACAAGCAAAAAAATCATTTAGAGGTTGATTGTTATTTTGTTCGCCACTAGTTACAGCAAGGGTTCTTAGTTCCTCTCCGTGTTGCTTCTCAAGATCAAGTGGCATATGTCCTCACCAAGTCTCTGCCCTTTCCTTTGTTTAAAAAGATGTGTCCAAGCTTGGCTTGAAGAGTACTCTTCCAGCATCAGCTTGCGAGGGGAATGTAGAAGTTGAAGATCAAAATGGTTCATCACATCAGTTTGATTATCAGCCGTCTTAAAGAGTTTGAATTGTACAGTTGTTAATATATAAGGGCTTAGATGTAAATAAAAGTGTACTTGTAAATAATACGTATACATTAGTTGTTAGATGATGTGGTAGATTAGTTACATTTAGTTAGGGTTAAGGCGTGCTAAGCACGCTTAGATTAGTTGAGCTGACTAGTATATTAGTGCATATACGGTTGTACAGATTATTAATATACAATATATTCTTTAAAAGAGTAAAGTTGTTCTTTAGCTTCAATCATCAAATCAATGTTTGTAAACTCGCGATCTAGGATCGTAAAATCGTCCGATTCTACGATCCTAGGTCACTAAATTGATA
The DNA here is from genome assembly GCA_949775105.1 of Oldenlandia corymbosa var. corymbosa. Lineage (NCBI taxonomy): Eukaryota > Viridiplantae > Streptophyta > Magnoliopsida > Gentianales > Rubiaceae > Oldenlandia > Oldenlandia corymbosa. Next base: position 10,143,489 of record OX459123.1, read on the forward strand.
TTGGATCGATTAAATTCGTCTTTTGCGATAGGATCGGAACAGGATCGTACGTGATCGGACAAACTCGTAGGATCCCGTAGGATCGTTCGAGTCCAATGATTCTGCCTCCAAAAAATTTATTGGGCTTGGTTTACTCCAGTTCATGAAAAAAAAGCTTTAAAACGAAGATGAAAAAGTGATAACGTTGAAGAAATTGAGTTCTTTAGAGTTGTTTAGGAGGATTACTCCATCAGAATTGAGAAAAGGATCTCATAGTTTATATGCTCTGTTTTGTTCTCTTGCCGGAACTCTTCTGCTAACAGACTCTGATCTTAAGGGATAAAAAGAATGGTTTATTGGTCAATGACTCAATTGATGACATAAGCCTTTCTTTAGTTTATGTTTTCTGTTTGGTCCACGACATTTTTCTCTTCTTAATCTTAATCATAATTTTCAATCACTCTAAAATAATCATACACAACTTATTAAGTACTAGTAATTTGTAACTGGAACATTACTTATTCTATTGTCTGTCATATTATTGATTAAATAAAAAATTACAATTATCTCCCGTATTTTAGTTAGAAATTAGAATGAATGCATTATACAGCTTTTAAAAAATCTAAAAATTATTATTAGCAATTGTTTATAATGTATAAATTTTTTAAAAAATTTACGATCCTACTTTTTCGATCCTACCGATCCTATTTACGATCCGATCCTATGATCCCATTTCGATCCTGCATAGAATCACGATCTTGCAAACATTGCATCAAATCCTAGATCGATAATCCAAACTTGTGATTCCAAATCTTGTATTCAAGAAGAATCCAGATCGAGATCCAAACACGCCTCCATGATCAAAGTCATCTCATAGCTCCAGTTGAAACTCGGTAACATTATAGTCTGCCATATTCAACTCTGAACTCTGAAAGAAGCTTCAATTTCCAAGTATAACCCAGGAGCTACTTTCTTTTCTGTTGTCCATCGTGGCAACGCTCAGGCCTTGTAACCATCATTCATTTTCTGATTTCAGTATTCATTACTGTATTGAGTGTTCCATTTGATCAGCAAATCAACCAAACGCTGACTATTTTTTGTTGAGTGAATATTGTTTTTGAAAAAAGGCCAAAGCAAACATGTTATTGAGACCAAAAAGGATTTCAAATATCCGAGTAATGAATCAAGCTTCCCCATTGCAATATATATGAGCTATATCCATTTTTTTTTTTTTTTTTTGGAATGCATTGCATGCAGGTTTATTACCATATTTCTCATTGGTAAAAATTGCATCATGCTTAAATTGGGGCTGCAATTGGCATATAGTTTATAAAAACGGTTTCTATCTTCTGCTTGTTCCAACATCTAAATTTTTTTTAAAAAAAAATCATTTAAGGCACTGATTGAAGAGAAACAGAAAATCTGTAGTCTTGCTTCGACCACGTTGAGCTAAATGAGTTGGTGAGTTAATCAAACATAGAATGAGAACTAGGAGATCCAGGATGTTACTATGTTAGTAAACGGATTTGATGTCGGTATCACCAAGAAGTGTATTCTTTATGTGAGAGCAATACTCACTTCATTTCATGATCATAGTTATTTTGGATACTCTCTTTCGATACAAAATTATTTCTCTAAACAAAAAAGTTGGTGATCAAACATGCTAGTGGTAGTGCCGAGGGAGATGACAAGAATATATTGGTCGGCGTCACTGACTAATTAAATTGGTAGTTTTACAGTTTTAGTTTGATGTAAAAAAAGAAAGGAAAAAAATTCTTCATTGTGCAAAGCAATAGTAGATAATGATAAATAATCGATAGTGTAATGGTTTTAAAGGTGACCAAAGCCCTAGTAGCAGACGAGAGGCAGTAAGACTAGCAACCGCAACGGGCATTAGTCAGTTCACTCCGATAGAAGCATCATCAATAATTCACCGCTTAAATTCTTATGATACCGACTTATTAGAATGGGGACTCGTAATTGCTGATATCAAAGGTAGTTTTCTCATGCCTTAGAACAATTTGCAAAATTTTTTTTGGGATACTATTCCCGACTTTGTACCTCCTTCCGTGTTGGACGGATTCCCAACAAATTAATGAGATTCACTTCTCAAAAAAATAAAATAAAAATAAAAATGGTTGATGTAGGTGAGTTTAATTATTTGTAATATTTTCTAAAAAAGTAGTAGTTTGAAATAGATAAATATCTAAACTTTAGCAACCATATTTGTGATCCATGTGAATCATTGTAGGCTAATGTACGTTCAAAGTTCTGTGGTAGCAATTGTGATTTTCTTCAAACAAAGGGATCAAAACGACAATGTAAAATAACAAGCAGTTGAACTTCAAACCAAACCAAGCAAAAAAGTTTCTACTCTATTGATGATCATTACTGTTATAACCAAAAATAAAAATAAAAAAATTACAGCTGCTTGTACTGAATCCGTCAAGAACTTGTTATTCTACATTAATTCATGGAATTACTTACACATGACTGTACCAGGATGAAGCAGGAATCATCACAATAGTTCTGATGCATTTTCCGAGATTGTAAACAAAAAAATTTCACCAGATATACAAATCTGATTTCTACAAAAGTTTGCTATTCCCTTCCATGCCTTCCTCCAATGTGGCATTCCTTTTGTAATGATTATCATCAGGTGATGTTTTATGCATCGGAGCTAGTCGCATCTGCATAAACTTCCAGTCAGTGAGATAACCAGGCTTTGAAATCGTGCTAGTTACCTCAATGTCTCCACAGAGCATTGCCACCACACGAGACATTGGAGGCCTTAGTGATGGCGAGGTTAGTGTGCACAACAGCGCCACACTGATAACCCTTTTCACTTCATTCTCGTCGAATTCAGTTAAACGTGGATCCACCAGCTCTATGTCACGCTCATTCTCATGTAAGTTCCAGGCCTTAAAATTATGAAAAAAGATAAGACAGATAATAATAACATTACAATGAAAAGACAATGATCAATTAACTAGTTGGACACGTTTAGCACAGTGCTGCTAATTCTCATTTTCTCGATGGTATTCTTCTGGGCTCAAGACGTATCAAACTTTACTTAGTTCACATGAAAAATGGGTGTTTCGGGGACAATGGTGTTATATGAGTATATATATTGAGGATTAAAAGGAAATGATTAGTACCCAATCTAGAAGATGAATCTTATCTTCATCCAGACTAGTCTCGGAGTTTGGCCTTCCACTCACAATCTCGAGAGCTACAACTCCAAATCCAAACACATCAGCCTTCTCTGTGAGGTGTCCTCTCATGGCATACTCTGGAGCAAGATACCCTCTACAGTCCCATGGAATAACAATTTGTCAGTTCGTCAATCGTCAGAGTTGAAATATGAATTAGTAATTTAGAATAATTAACCAATGAAAAGAAAATAGAGAGAATATTGTGGATGTCCAAGGATCCAAGCTTGTGAATTGTACTTACATTGTTCCAGCAACACGGGTACTAACATGTGTCATTTTGTCATCGTAAAGTTTGGCCAGGCCAAAGTCAGAAATTTTGGGGCTGAGATCCGAGTCAAGCAGGATGTTACTGGCCTTCACATCCCTATGCACTATTCGAACTCGGGATTCTTCATGAAGGTAAGCCAGACCTCTTGCGACTCCAAGGCATACATCAAACCGTCTTGACCAGTCGAGGAGTAAACTTTCGGTTCCTGCTCCATTAGAAACAAAAGTTCAATTGGTTCGTTATGTCTGCAGTCCATGTAACTAAAACAACATAATATGATAAAGGATAAGTGACATGAAAGCTCTTTCATCACTTACGAAATAACGCTTGATCGAGACTTTTGTTCTCAAGATACTCATAGACAAGCAATCTTTTGTCTCCCTTAATGCAACAACCATACAACTTCACAAGTAAGGTGCTGCACAGTTGAAATGAAACTGCCTTGCATTGATTTGAAACCACAGATAGTAGTTTAACAGCGACATCTCTCCAGTCATAAAGGTTTCCCTGTTGGATTGCCAAATTACGAATAAATGTATTTAGGCATTCATATTCATGATTACGAAATAAAAGTCATAAGTAAACTCTGAGTGATTGACTTAATCAATTCTGCACTAATAATGGAAGGTCATGAATATAAGAATAACACTCATGGATCTAAAGAAGGGTAAATGAGTGAAACTGTAAGATACAACCCCTGAAAATAAACAACATAAAAATATGTAGAAGATTTTAAGCAGAAGTTGCAGGCCCTCTCTTGGCTTCCTCAATCTCCCTTTTTTCTTTAAGATACAAATTTGTTTCTTCAAATTTGAATTTCCATTGACTTTTTTGAGAATGCAGAAAAACATGTACCTTAAAAACGGTATCAAATCCACCCTCTCCAACTTTGTTAGCTGGATTGAAGTCATTTGTCCCAGCTCTAAGTTCTGCATAACTGAATGTGTATGGTCTGGCATCCATCCCCAGGAATTCTGAAATTAGCAGCAAACATAAGGATGAAAGCTATAGTAAACAAACAAATTTGTATATGTTTTTAGTATCCAAGGTTGCTTATGGGATCATACTGTCTATCAACAACAACATGCTGAAGTCAATCTTAATCATTTAACAACCTCAAAATAGTCTTAGTCTCTTAGATGTTTCTTAATGTCAATCTGCGTAGATGAAGGGAAGGTGAAAAGTAAATACTAAAAACTGGTTATGAATTCAGATAACACAACAAATGGTACAATATTATTTCTTGCATATGCTTTTCTTAAAGAACTTGGACATCCAACTCAAAAGCCAATTGGCAATGAGCGGAGAGACCCAAGTATCTTTTATCTTCATCATGAATCTTTCATCATTGTCATGTGGGACAAAGGCTTTCAACAATTTCAATATTCAAGCACTCTGTCTTGTAACATGGCGTATTTTCAAGAAGTTTCTTTTATTACCTTCCTCAAATATTTGTTGGTTTTCTTCCCCAGATCAAAAAGCACAAAGCAAATGCGGACAGAAAGCTTATAATGATGATGGGAACAATAATACCAACAATCAAACCACTGCGATTCTTCTTCCCCGGTCGGGAGACGCGGTACCAACAGTGGGAATGAAATCTGACAAAATAGCCCATCTGTCACAGAGATGGATAAGGAACAAAGAAAACCTGTATGCATTCTGGAGGAATTCTTGTCTACCTGGGGTGGCACTAACAGCAGAAACAATAGGTCCGCATGAACCTGAACACAGCAAGTTCCCTTGCCAGCCCAAAATAGATGGATTTCAAGGTAGTTTTCAGATACAATAGCAGAAAATGTCCTTTGCACAGAAGTCAAAGAATGTCCATCTGCCTCTCTTTTTATGTCAAAATCTTTCTCCACTAGATTTCCCTGAAAAATACTGACAGTTGAAGTCATAAAAGATAAACCACACAATTCTTAAAAGTAAGGAAATCATAACCTAATTGTTTCTAGTTAGAGCAAAAGGAAGACTGCTCAAAGAAGTAACCACATGACAACAAAAACCAATATACATTTCTAAAAAATTTAGGCTTCCTTAGATTTAACATCTCAACTGTTGCTACTCACAAACCTGGATATATATGTCAAAAGCTCGTTTTCCAAGACTCCTCCAAGTAACAGTATCAAGGATATCTGGTTCAGCAAACTGGAGATTCACTGTGTAGTTACCATTTTCCATACCCAAGCCAAAGTATCTCAATGATCCAACTAACACGCGCGCATATTGGAATATCTCTGGATCCAAAGTATTTGCAATTGGAGCTGACGAAATGAAGGCATATTTTGGATTAGGGCCATCAGCCGGGAAACCAGCATTACTGACTGCCCAATTTCTTGAACTTGTAACGTAGAAAGTTGCAGGACCATTAGTTTGGTTGTCTGCTTCGTATTTAACTCCATCAGCAGAACTCAGAGCTGGACCGCCACATTTGATAGACAAATTGGAATCTGCAAGGCACAAAACAAAAATTAAAAATAAAAATGAAAATGAAAGAGTGAAAATGTTAAGTTCATACAACTGAACTGAAGTTTTTATATTAGCATTCAGGAGGTCAAAGTTGGCACAGAAACAAACTTACAGATAGGAGATCCACGATTACAAGGGAAATTCCTTTGAAGACAGTGCAATCCTGATGGAAGACTTCCGAAAGTGATGCACAATTAATAAAAAAACGGATCATACATAGTATAATTAGAGAAAAAGTACGAAATAAGTAGTTCTGCTTTCTAGCATCCCCACCTGCTATTTGAATCTGACTGGGTAAAGTTGTTAGCCACCAAATTACTGAACAAGGACAACAAATCACTTAATGGTAATGTGCAATCTAGAAATCTTGAGTTCACATCATTATACATCGAGGCACGTATATACTCACAGCTGTAAGTTTTGCTCATTGACCCAAGAAGGAAAGCTCCCAGATAATTCGTTAAACGACATGTCTCTGCAGTGCAAATAACCATTCACAAGTTAAGAACTCCTTTGTACTCCTGCCAGAAAAAGAGGATTTCTTCCAAACATGTAGTTAGTCAAAAACTGTTAAACTGAATGATCATAAGGGCATTACACCTCAAGTCTTGACTTCATTAACATTTCATTAAGGGCCTCATTGTTCGTATTAATCATTCATTTTGAAAATGGATTACTGTTCCGTCATACCTATAGGTGAGATGTTTTGAACTATCATCTAACCCATGTAAGCATCCACAGAAACACATTGGAGTATCTTTTCTAGAAAACTCAAGTCACTAAAACAAGAAGTCCTCAGCAAGTTTCTTAAGACGAAATAACTCTCAGCCGCCTCTAGACTGTACTAACTCACAAACCAAAGATGATATGATTTATAAATGAATTTACAAAATACATGCCTGCCTCGCAAGAACCGTAGTTAAAGTAGATCACATAATGGCGTTTCCATAAAAACAGTGAAATTGAGGTGACTTACAAATTCGGGAGATTTGAACTCTTTAGCTGAGGCAAGGAGCCGGTTAATTTATTATCACCTAGAAATCTGAAAAAAGGACCAAAATTTAAACTTTCAAGATAAATTATTGGCCAGGGAGGTATAATTATTTATTAGTAAGAATGAGAGATTTGATACATATGTGTGAGATTCTTAATGTTGAAAAGTGATTCAGATATGAGTCCACTGAAACTATTGAAGCTCAAATCTCTGAAAAGTTAAAAACATATTTAAGTTAAGAATAAAGAATATCAAAATAACATAGCCAAAATATGACTATGTTTTACTTTTCTAGCTTGCTCGAAAGTTACAAATTAGCCTATTTGGTTTAGGACAACTTACAGACGTTGTAGATTCTGAAGCTCGCCAATGTAAGATGGGATAGGACCAGAAACATTATTGTTTCTCAAAACCCTACCAAGAAAAGAGACATTTAAGGATACAAATATGAAAATGATGAGTAAAGAAAACAACTTTATGTTCTAAAAGTTTAACAAGTTTTTGAGCCTTTTTTTCAAGTCCTAACAATGTGTTTAGAGACTTCATATCCTGAAGAAACTCCAAAGAGCAGCTGTCATTCCCATTGGTTAGATCACTTATCCTCCTGGACATTATATGGAGGAGATAACATCAACTTCCTGACGAGGTAAAACCGAAACCAATGTTGACACATCTAAGAAGTGAAGACTCACAAGTCTTTTAAGGATGTCAAGTTTGAAAATGAAGACGGTATGATGCCGTGAAAAGAGTTGCCCTGCAACCTTCTGCAATACATAACAATCTCAGTGATCAAGGACTTTGCAACATTAATTCATCAACGGTTATAAACATTTTTTTGGTGTTGCACAATCGAGAATTACAGATTCCAGAATTGTTAAACAGCAAACAAATCTGAACTTCTGTCTTTTTATAAAAATTATAAAAAAAAATGTGGGTAAACAACCCCCCCCCTCCCCCCCTCCTTACAAGCCCAGGCGGGAATCTGAACTTCTATCTTACAAGACACAGAGCTGTGACCAATTCCCTATGAAGTCGGGTATCTGACCAGTGAGTTGAGTATCAGAGCCCCACCTGAAAGAAAGCAGAAAGATACATCCTTAGGTGATTTTGATAACAAATAGACGATGCACAAAAAGATTGGAAAGAGAAATCTTACACGATAATGAGGTTTTGTAACCCTGCAAACTTGGTGGTATGACACCACTAATCCCAGAGCTATCAAAGTAACTGCACAAGGTACAAACTTCATATAAGCATCCACTCAAGAAACACATGAAGCTTAATTCTAGTTATTTTGAATGTCAAACAATTCATCCCGGCCACATCAGAATTGATTCAATATTTATGTAGCATTACTGTGCAAACTAAATATGAGGAAAAAAAAAAAAAACAAGCAACTGATTAAAAGCTGGCTATTAGATTTCACAAGTCTCAGCCCAATTGTCCCATGCAACTTCACGTTCAGGTAAAACCATATACACAATGATTATATTTTATCATCGATCTTCTTTAAAGTAAATTGATACCGGATATCTTACAGCACCGGCAAGTCCGTTAGCAACCCAAGTTCCTTCGGTAGTTTGCCCGATAACGCATTAAACCGCAAATTCCTAGTTACAAGAAAACGATGAAATAAAATCGAATACATCAAAGACAATAACTTCCCTGAGACACATAGTTTCTAAGAAAAAACCAACTTGGACACACAAATTCTGTAACCGAGTTAGCCGGGAAATGGCTGCAGGAAGAGGACCTGTAAAGTAATTCTGTCTGAAGTCTCAGCCACAAAGAACACAGGAAGTCATAATTACAAACAAATCAAACAGGAATGCGAACTTAGGATGATTATTAACAGAGATAAAATTTGGGTCCCAATAAAATAAACTCACAAATTAGTGAGGAAAGTCAAATTCCAGAGTTCATCTGGAACTCCCAGAAGGTCCATGGCAAAAAGCCTACTGCAAGGGTGATTATATAGATGAACTGAGCAATAAAATTTGTGGCCAAAATTCAGACAAATCTACAGAACAAGGCAGGGACTTATTTTACTCACAGTGCCGTGATGTGGCAAAGAGTACCATTTTTGTCAGAGCAATCACACTTAATTCCCGGATTAAGACTTTGGAGATCCATGGAATCAATGGCTGACCCAGTGCATAATTCACCACTGACATTCCATTGAGTAGGCGCCCGAACATTCAATTTCCGAAAGATAGAGTTCACAACTCTTGCTTCAAGTTTAACAAATGAATACACGTCTTTTCTTGTGAATGTTGTATATATTGACAAAAAATATGGATCAACTTCTACCATTTGTTATTCAATCAATGAAGCTAAACAAGGCCAATAGTACCAGTTTCAGATGCAAACATCCAACCTTAAACTAAAGAAAGCCTTAGGCTGACACAAAAAGAAACCCAAAACCAAGTTCATATACATACATATCATGTACAATTGTGAAGTTTTGTATTAGCATACAGTAAGAATGAACTTCAACAGCATCCGTTTTCCGATAAATGAAAGATAAAAAGGTCAGCAAGTAGTATTGGTTTCAGTGGGCCTAAATCCAACATTAAATTGCAATCAAGAATCTAAACCTCATGCATAGACAAATCAAACACGATGACTGACTATTGGAACAAGAAAAACGAACTATCTATTTTACATCAATCGTTCATGCTGAGATAATCCTAGCAGAACAGTATTATTTATAAACTACTGCAAGTACCTTCAGAGGGATCGGTGGTTGGATTGGATTGGTTCTGACTATGGGCAATAGGTGATCTTAGAAACAAGCTAAATACAGCCAACAACAACAATGAATGAGGAGGTGTCCCCTTCCAAATCCCAGAAAAAGGACTCATCTTTTTCAACAGTGATTCAACCTAAAAGTAACAGACCCTTTCAGTGCAGCTATCACTTAAATGCAACCGTTTCCGGATTCCAAACCTCAATCTAGTGTTCCTTAACTCATAAAGTGGGAATGAGTTATTGAGAAAAATCATACAAGGTTCATTAATGTTATATAATGAATTGGACATATTGAATTTTGCCATGCATGCAAAGTCAAGTCACAAATTGAAAATTCATATGTGAACCCATGTTTTCTTGCATTGAAATAAACAAACAAACGATGATGACCTGAATTGCCAAGAGAAACTTTTTCTTTTCATTCTTCGTTAAATTGGGTTCTAGTTGCTAATCTGATTCATCTAGTATGCAGTAGTTTAAACAAGATCAATTTCTGGATGCAAAGGATAAAGCTATTAGTTGTATTATTTTCCCACTTGCCAACCTATACATCAACTGGTTAGTTTTTCAACATCTTCAAAATGGACAGGTTTCCCTTCCACGGGTCCAAGGCATCAGAACAAAACCTTATAATAAACTACATAAAAATTGGGAATTAATTTAATGCTAATTACTTAACTTTTGTGATCAAAATGAACCTCAGTGATAGTTAAGAAGTTTTGATGAATGACTGGAGAAGGGCATCTACCACTTTCGGCCACCGGTTCAGACTCCTTCAATTGTATATTCCCTCCAAATTTAATCTCCTTTTCTCCACTTCAGCTATGCCTGGCTCTACAAATTCTTCTTCCTCAATTCCCCTTCGCAATTGACCATCACGGCTACTCAGTAATGGGAGGGCTGCATTTGTTTGGAGAGATATGAGAGGGAAGAAAGAGGGTTTGCTTGGTGATAGCATTGGCAGTCCATTCCCACAGTCATTATGAATTGTGAGCAGTGAGCACAAATGCACTTCATTTTAGAGTAACCAAAGGTAGGAAAGAGAAAACGAACAGAGAGAAAAATACACTCACAAAGAAAATACAAATATCTTTCCCGCTGCACCGGTTTATATACAGAGGTCTCTCGTCCAGTTATAACAAAATCGCGCCAAAGTATTATATTTATCATATCAACGAAAAAGGGTCATGCCAAAAGTAATAAAATTGTGGGTGCATGGCAAGAATATCCCACAACCACAGTTTAAGAGCATTGAAGAAATTGTGGAGAGTTTGCTGGAATGAAGAACCCTCATCCGGAAGAAGAACAGGAAGAGGTAAGAAGTCCCAGTTTCTCATCTTTATTTGATGAAAATCGTAATCAAAAGCATAGGAAGAGAAGAAAGAAGAAACAATGTGGTGATTACAATAGTATGAATATGAATAATTACATTAGCTTTTACAGTATTTATGTCGAGGGCATTGACGGAACATACATTCCTCTCCTCATAAGGCCTAACTAAGTGAAGGAGTCAGACGAGCTATTTTGCTGAAGCCTTCTGTACAAACATGTCCACAGTCCATTGTGTAACTAACAGAGTCCACCGGGCTTGGAATAATTCACAAGCAAAAAGGATTAAACTCAATGCATGTTACTGAATTCATGAAGTACCAGTATCATAAAAAGTTTCTGAAGTATAGAAATTCTTAGTAGAACTGGAAATTTTTAATCAGCACCAGAATCTAGATCAAATTCTCCAGCAACGACAGCCATTTGTACTTCCCAGACACAAGAAGCCTCACATAGCTTTTGCTCAAATGACAGAAGATTACATTTCCAGAAAATGAAGAGAAGATTACTACCTGGAAACAGACAAAACAAGTTACAAGGCAGATGCTTTCTCCTTCAAAGATTCTTGGACAGCCTTCAACAAAGTTGGCATTAACTTCTGATTAGTAACAATTATTCCTGTGTCCAGATCCAGAAATCTTCCCTTGGAAAAGTCCAAAGGGTTTCCTGCGGCGTCCGTTACGATGCCTCCAGCTTCTGCAATGTGTGTATTCACAAAACAAAAATTAGCTCAACTCAAAATTTCCACAAAATTTTGCTGAATATTTGTGTTATGCCATACAACCTATACACGAAGAACCTTCAATCTTATTTCCTGATGGAAAGGGTAAATGAAGAATCTTGGGGAAGCAATTAAATTTATAACATTTAAAACATGAAGCTAAAATAAGAGCACCAAAAGGGAACCAAAAATGGGCACAGCAAATTAGCAATGGTCATGCATTGTGTTCTCTAAGAGATTTTCAGGGTCCATTCTTTTATCAGTAAGTGCTACTACAGGTTGACAGATTAACAAGCTTTAACTCATTGAAATCATAAATGCATAAAAAATAATACTAAGGGAAATTACTGAGGCACCTGTAACAACTATACATCCTGCAGCGTGGTCCCATATTTTCTCATGATATCCCTTGTGAGGAAAACGCATGTATATTGCTCCATCTCCTCTGGACAGGGCCCCATACTTTGCCTGGCTGTCTATTCGTACAGGAGGTGCTTTCACTCCTAGTTTCTGCAGGTTATAAACAAGTTTTTGAGCTCTCACAAAACTATAGAAAGAAAAGTAGAACGGAGGGTAGGAGGGTAGGAGGAAGGATCAGATTTTGTACTTTAGCTATCAAGCTAGTTAAATCATGCAAAGAATGAGCTGCCTCAAAAGATTCAAAGAAAGATGCCTCTTCAGGGTTTTCTGTAGCACTAACATGCACCTGAAATGTAAAGTTTTCACATCCAACGTAAAAAGATAAGGAAGGGTTATTCATGCTTTTTATATTAACATTGTAAAAGAGTAGCTCTTAAAAACAAAATAAAACCTGTGTGGGTGGTGAGCCATCAAGAGATTGCATATAGGTTCCAGCACCTTCTTTGGCAAAGAACAAACAACCAACCTTTTGTGGAAAGGTTTGCTGGCCTTGGCCAGAAAGTGGCTGCAAAGGAAGATTGGGACAAGCAAGGACACCTAATACAACCTTCCCTTCATCTAGCAATCCTAAAGCAATGGCATACTGGTCTCCTCTAAGAAACCTTCAGTACAATGTCGTAGGCATGAGAATTGTCTAGAGAGAAGCCCATTTATGCATGTCTTAGACTCTTAGTTTTTTGGGGATAAAGACCAGCAATAAAATTTCACAAATAATCGATAAGTGAACAAGTTGGTTAACCTTATTCTGAAATACGGAAAAAAATCATGTCAACAAAAAATTTAGAAGAGAAAGAAAGCAAAAAAGAAATTTCCCAAACATGGTGATTTTTATACAACCACATGAAATGGGAAAAGAATTTTATGCAGAAACCAACTCCTCAAAGACATTGATCGTTAGAAAAAAGCAATTCACAAACATTACACTCTAATTACCAGATAATGTATTATGAAATTTCGCAATTCAACCAACACAGTCAGGAACTTAGAAGTAAATCGTTACAATTGGCATACAATTTGTAATTGTTCTATTCTTCCTGTCACTTGGATATTTCTCCAGAAGGCAGGCAGTTTAATTTTAGAAATGGAACTATTGCTATGGAATAGTGGAAGCACCATTTGTCCAAAGAGATTTGTGGCTTAGTACAATCTGGAAACAAGAGAGCACCTTCTAGACTACTCTTCAGATTTGTATTGTTTCTCAATTTTTTTGACAACCATTCAACTAGAAGCCTAAAATATAAAAAGTTTACACTTTTTCTGACAACCACTAGACCCCAGGTTTATCAAATATATTGCCATCCTTTTTTCACCACAATGATATGATATTCTCCATCTCTGGAGTAAACATTGAAGTTAGAGTTCTTCTATCGTCCAAGGCTAAAATATAATTTTTTCTATTGTCCAAGACTATAATATCACCTTTTCTATTACGTAAATAAGAGAAAATTTTAAGACCACAGAAAGTCCAGATGTCATTCTCCAAGTCCATTAAAAATTTCTAAAGGCATCTACAGGAGCATATTTTTCCAACATTTCATCAAATATACCTCTTCAGTGTTTTGTGAGATACTAAATAGCATTATCAAGATCAAACTTCAACTGAACAAGCCATTTAGATTCATGAAACCTGAGACAAATCATACAAGAGTGGCGAAAACATCTCAACAATAAACCCCGACCAGATGTCAAGCCTCCAAACATTCTCTCAAGCATTTGGTGTTCAAGTAGTTTGGATGGGGCAAATGCATGAAAAACAGAAAAGACAATTCATGGCTCTTGAGTGTAAATTGCTCATTTAGGTTCAGTCCCGTTATTAGTAGTGCCATATGTTTCAATTAGAGGTGCCTTCAATACAGATAGAATCTACAATTTGATATGCTGCACAGGGCAAGCAAATGCAGTGAAAAACAAAGGATACACAACATCGGACAGCATTCAAAACAACTTAAAGCAGAACCAAAACTGTACACCTATAAGCACATGAAATAGGACAAAACTAAGGCTGTTAGATGATCAAAATTTTTCTCAGTTTACTCGCCTAATTTTGGGCCAGAATTCTCTCTATATCATTATATCTTTTGGGCATTAAATTATCAGACATGTATCATGTAACAACTTAACCAATTAGCTAACCATAACAGACAGTAAGAAACTACATAAACTTAGTTCTGTGAATAGAACACCATTTTTTTCTTTTTGATGCATAGCTATATGACCATTATCAGGTAGTATTTGAAGCTCACCCCTTTGTACCATCAATGGGATCCAAAACCCAGTGCCGACCAACAGAACCTCCTACAGATTTCCCCGAGTCAATTGAGGCAAGGATATCTTCATCAGATAGAGGTGATTTATTATTCATTCCCTCGCTAGCAAGAGTTTCATTGACGAGCTTTGTGATGCGCTGAAGAGTATCTTCACCTCCTCCTTTGCGAAGGTCTGTGGAATCCTAGAAATTTCAACAGTAGAATAGAATTAATGACAATGGGTTCAAAACGAATAAAAGCCATTAAGGGCCTCAAAATGCTATGCAGATACAGTTAGACAAGGAAAAACTTGAATTCAGGTTCCATCCAGCAATTCATTTAAATAGAATTCGAGTAAAAAAAAAAAAAAGTTGAAACTACCTCCTCAGCTACCAATGAGAATGGCCTAGAAGGTAACTCTTTCTCCAAGACATAGCTTACCACAGCTTGTGAACCTAAAAATCATAACGAACAAAAAACTCAGAGCCTTTCCTCTTCGTCCATTTATCAAAAAGGAACCCCATCAAAGTGGTAATTTAGAGAAGTAATGCACAGCACCAGCGATACAAAATAAGAGTAATTAGATAAACGGCCAGAGGCAAGTACACATGCTCGCATATAAAAGATCCAAGAAAGACAGAGGGATAAAGCAGGATTCTGCTGAAAAGAAAAAAGAATTTTGGCAACTAGGGAATTCCAATCAATGTAACACAGCAAGAATGAACCTTAGAAGAGTCAACCAAATTTAAAGCAGAATAGAAAACATTTCTCTAGGAAAAACCCTAGGCTGGACCTATTGAGCTCATCTTATGAATCAAAGCGTTGTGTAAACAAGTAGCACACGCCAAGAAGATGGTAGATAGCTCCTCAGACACAGCAAAAGTCCAGATCCTGGGCTGGATTTAGCACCAATATATATATATATATATATGCTGAAAAACTCTATTTTGTTTCTGCAAGGATAGAATATGCAGCATGATAGGGTGCAACAACTCAATGAGAACTCAGAGAACTGCAAGAAGATTATTTTAGTCAAGCAATCAAGGGCCTGACATGAATTTCTGTTGCTAAGTAACTGTAGCACATAGTAGAGTTAATGTCAAAGATTCTTTAGTTAACCTATATTATGCTTCACGAGCTGTTGCTCCAATAAATGGATAACCAAAAATATATTACCAGAAACTTAAAGAATTTATACATAAAGGTGTACTGATATCTCTATTCTAATACTTTATGCGAAAAAGTACACCAATCAACAAACTATAATCTGTTAAAATGACACAACACAAAACAGGTACATACCATAGTCAGCTACCGTAACAGGACTTTTATCAGATTTTGATTGGACATCTGATTGCAACAGCGCCTTTTGCACTTTCTGCATGGTTATGTAATGAGAGCTCTATGAGTTTCAGAGAAAAGAAGAACTATCACGTAGAACGTGTTAAGTCAGAAATAAAGAAGTTGACAAAGCTGCAAATGCGTGATACTTCTATCTAACAAAATTGAATGAAGTTGAAAAAGAGACGCTGATAAGATTATATTGTTTTCAATTAAATACATCTAAACTGATGATGGAACCACATAGATTAGATAAAGCATTGTAACTCACCGTCAAAATGAAATGCATCAATTCAAGCATGAGAAATTCGAAAGGAGAGAAGATACAGGAACCATCTACTATCAAATTCTAATTTCTATTCTCCTCAAGCCATTGAAAAGAAACTATCAAAATTGCAAGCAAAATTACATATATTGCACATAAGTAGATAGAACAGTTTGCCCACCATCAGGTAACTTCGCAATGAGATTAGAGAAGGTGACCAAGAAAAAGAGAATACTCAAAAACAATGAAAATCTTAGACATCTATAACTGTTTTCACCATAACACTGGGTAGATTTTTTATCATGCAAGCCAAGAAAGATAGACAATTCAACAACCACAGCCAGCTCTTCCAGCACATGTAGAGTGCACTTATCCCCTGTTCACTTCTGAAGCTTTGTTTCCGGAAACAGTATTTGGCTCAAGACTGGCCCTTTCTTAGTTTCAAAAGTCGAGCAGAAGACTGATAAAACAGGAAACTGGAGACACTAATGCAGGGAATCTTGTACGTAGCTACCAAAGATTGGGATTGACAGTGGATGAAGGGTTTAAACAAACATTTCAGCCAATAAATTGAGCTCATCTAATATATTTAACCATTAAAAGTACCTAAATCTGTTGGGAGTCTATATTTTATCTAACTATGATTTCCAACCAAGGAGATTCTAGGACATATCCACAGCTCAAAATCTGTTAGAAAAGAAGCTTCTATTTCAAATTTTTTGAATAATTTTCTGGAAGATTAAGTAATTCTCCATCACTAAGCATATCTTTAAATTGAACAATAATGTTGAGATGGAAAATCTAAATATTTGAAGACTTAATAGTGAAAACAGCTTATTCTAGCAACCTGATTTTGAGCCAAAACAATCGCGACAATTTACTTAACAAAACACTATACTTATCGAGAAACCATTCAAGCCATCGTATACTTGTCTAACTACGAATTCCATTTTAGTTTGTAGGAAGACACACACATGCCCAGAGAAATAATTGAAGTCAAGTTAAATGCATGCCAGGATTCTCCATTGTGTGCAAGTTTGACGCAGCAATACTGTGCATCTCACCCAACAGAGAGCAGCCTTTGAGCTTTATCCATTACCAACACATTCAAATTGTATTTCATAGCATTCAAAAAACTTTGAAGACATAATGACACAATCTAGTCTAGTTTAAGGTTGCACAGAGAATCGTATTCCTATAATCTAATCAACATCAGTGCCCACGATAAGACAACATTTTGCTGCCTTCACCAAAAATTTAAAGGGCACATGGCTTGCAATAAGGAACTAAATTAATAAATAGTTTCTGGCATGTGCCTTAGATTATATCATGAAAGCCATTTTGCCTGATCCATGATGTTAAAAACAAAAATGTATTTTTGACAACGCGTGTCAACTGCGAACGGCAAACAACAATGTTCCTCTTTTTGATGATGTAAACGCCAGTGTAACTGAGGTTGAAGAGCAGCCTAATGAGGAACTATACCTCTGTTTGCGAACTTTGGTACTAAAAAAGGGATAGTATCAAGTCACCACATATTAAAGAAAGGCAAACAAATTACATAAATCTAACAAAGATGAACTTCTGAAAAACTTATTTCAGCACATCATTAATCTTGCTATACCATTGAGCAATAAAAAAACTTCCGAAAGTAATTAATTTGAAAAATTGAAGATTTCCCGAGATTCGGTAGAATGGGAAACAATGTAAAACATAATATCATCAGCCCTAAGAAACGTATAACACAGCCAACCATGAGTCCGCAACATCTGGGCATAAACTAGAAGAAAAATTCGTATATTCAAAAGATTTAACTGTCGATACAGACACATAGTGGAAAGTAGAATAAGCAAAGTGGCAAAAATCAAAATTCGCCTCATGAGGGGTGCAATAAAGCCCAATATTGGCAACTGGGTTCTCACTAATTCGTTTAATTACAGCAAAAACATAATAAGATGGAAACTTCAGATGGCAAACCAACGAAAGATTAAGGGGCCGATAAAGCTACCTGACAGAGGCGGGCAGCGAGGGAGCAAGCTTTCTTGGCAGCAGCAAGTTCTTCATCGTACGACATTGTTGAAGCAGCAGCTCTAACTGAAGCTCTTGCTGTTGTAATTGTAAGGAAAATTGGAGATTTGGGTCTTAATTTCCGTAAATTTGATGAACTGTAGATGTCAAAACGCAGGATTCTGGACAATGGAGCTGGTGTTAGTAATATATTAGTAGCCATCTCACCCTAGCCCCAAAATGCAATTTTTGAATTACATAAGAAAAGGATTTTCCTTTTTTCTTTTTGTTACACGAAGGATACATTTAAAAAAAAAAAATCATTTAGATATATTCCCTCATGGCGGATCCCTTTCATCCACTCTTCCTATTTTGGTGCATATAAA
Source organism: Oldenlandia corymbosa var. corymbosa (assembly GCA_949775105.1). Lineage (NCBI taxonomy): Eukaryota > Viridiplantae > Streptophyta > Magnoliopsida > Gentianales > Rubiaceae > Oldenlandia > Oldenlandia corymbosa. The sequence goes on from OX459123.1 coordinate 10,161,883, forward strand.
ACATTATTTACACTCTTTGAAAAATATAAAAAACAACGCCCAATTCATTTTCCCCATTTATTCACACCTTCTTTTAGCGTGCTCGAAATATGTTGAAGTATTTATACAAAGAAAACTTTAGCAGGAAGTCAACAGCATCAACCGAGTCATCAAGTGACTCTTTAACTGCCAAATCATACAAAATATATGATATCACCGTGACACAACCAATGTCACTCACACAGACAAAAGAAATGGTTGTGATCAAGTGCCCGTCACCTTAGGGCTGTGCAATAAAACCGCGGGTTCGGGTTGCACTCCAGATCCGATCCGATCCGAACCGCGGTTTTCGGTGCGGTTCGGGACGGTTATATTATTCTATGGTACGGATCGGTTTCGGATCAGACAGATTTTTTTCTATGATTAAAAACAAAAAAAATTTCGATTTTGGATCGGTACCAAAAGAAGCTCTTCTTTCTCAGAAAGCCTTGTGAGCTTCGGTTTTGGAATCCCACGACAAAATCCCTTCAATCTTTTCATAAAGAAATCAAAAATCAAATCCACCTGCATTCTGGGATTCGTAACCAAACATTAATTTCTCCGAAACTCGATTGATTTCTTCAGCTTTCAGTCTAAAACCTGTAAACCTTTCCGTCGAAACCTCTTCCGCCTCAACTCCCCTCCATCAACGCTGAGACAGAATTGCGCACTCCTCAACGGCCCTCCATCGCCGCCTCAACCCACATCGTTTCGTCATCATCCGTCGCCGTCCACAGCTGCTTTTGAGGTAAACATCCTACTTTGCTGTTATTTTTTGTTTTTGAGGGGTTTGGGATATAGGTTCTTCCGCTTTGGTATGTTCTTGTATTTATGGTAAACATCCTAATTTGCTTACAAATTTGCTTATGACGTTTTGCATTTGGGTTTCGAGAGGGGAATTTTTTATTTTTTTTTTTTGAAAATGGGGAATTTTTTTAATTGAATGAGATGGGTTTTTGGTAATCATTTTTCTGTTTGGTAAGCTTTTTGCAGAGTTTTTGGGTTGGCTTTTCTCTTTTCTTTTTTTTTTCTGGTCCCCTTATTAGGTGATTAGAGTTTCAATTTGAATTTGTTAGTGGGGGGTTAGATTGCTTACTTTTGTTGGGATGGTATATGTTGCAGACTAGTATATGGTATTTGAGAATGAATTGAGGTCCTGATGATTTCCTTGGTCGGAGTATACGAGCAGGCATTATTTGATGTTTCTTTTATTGATTTTGATTAATATATATAGGCTTTAATTCCATAACTTGAGGAGGTTATTCGGGTACCCTTCTGACATTTGAGGCTAATAAAGATACTATTTTGTTTCAATTTAGTTAAGTCGTGAAAATTTAGAGATGTGAGTTGGATTTGGATTTGGATATGAAGTTTCTACAATTGCACTCTAAGAACTGTTGTCCTGCTAAATTTTGCATATAGATTCATTTCTTTGGGTGGCAGGAAATGGTTTATTTAGTTCAATGTTCTTCCCAATAGTGTATATACTTCAGTAACGTTTTCTGCAAGTTTGATCATGTTGTGCCTCTGGTGCTATTTTATGTCGTGCCTTTGATATCCATTGTTTTGACTTCTGATGTGTTTTGACTTTGTTTATGAAGGTTGTAAGTAGTAACTGGAGCAGAGGGGTGACATCAGCTTTTGCTGTCAGAGAATCAGAGAAGTCTCATTCGGCTTACATGATGTTTGTGCAAACTTGACCATTTGTTTCATTTGAGGTAACTTGTTAAATCTTTCGAGTAAATTCCTGTTATCGATTTAGTTTCAGTTCGTTAGATGTTTGATTTGCTACCAGCGGAAGTATTTTTCTTTCAAATCCTCTAAAATGAATATGTTCTTTGATACCTGCTGCTTTGAGCCTGTTTAAGCATGCTTATAAAATCTGTTAAGCTGATTTTTTTTTAATGATTATATTCTCTGTTTGATGAAGTTCACATCAGTCTTTACGGCATTTGAAATGGATTAATATTTAGTGCAAATCATTCTTAAAAGATGACCATGATTCTGCAAATTCCAAAATTAAGATTTGAGCTACTGTTTTGATAAACTTAATTCTCATGTCTCTTAGTCCTTTAAAATCATGGTTCTATTGTAAAACTCTTTCTTGTGTGCCTATTTTTATACTGAGTTAGTTGGTGCATCAAAAAGCTTTGTAGTTCTTTTGAAATTCTGCTTAAACAGCGCTTGTGTACTCCGTGACATTGAAATTGCAGAATTCCAGTTTTGCTGAAATCTAGAAATCAGATTTTGAGTTTCTATTTAGGAGTTAGTTACTTTTATATTTTGTATGGTTATTTTTCTCCCTCTTTGTTGTTTATTTTCGGTCTTTTGCATCCCTTATTCAACCTTGTTTTCAACTGGAAATCCATTTCAGAACTTGTATGTTGGATTTTCTACAGAATTGAATTTTCAGAACTGTTTTTGTCGATGGCGGAGGCTGATAGTGATGATGATGTTACTTGCTTGGAGGATGAAATTCCATCTAAGGGGGGTGACACTCAAGGGGGTGAAACTCAAGCTTCTGCTGCACCTTCGAGTAGTACACAAGGTAAGAAGCGTAAAAGAGAAGTTGGGGAAGCTGGTACTTCAGGAAAACATTCTTGGGTTTGGCCACACAATGAAATGGAAGTCAAATTTCCTCCGGAAGCTCAGAGAGCCAAGTGTTTGTATTGTGGAACAAGTTTGTCTTGTGCAACTAAAAATGGCACTTCTTGTTTGATTAATCATCTCAGTAGATGTCAAAAGTATCCTTTCAACATTGAGGCAAAGAGGAAGCAATTGGAGTTGGGGGCCAAGTTAGGGAAAGGACCAAAAAGAACAAGGGTTTCGCCACCATCTACACCTGGGTATAGCTATGAGCGGTGTAAGTATTCTTTGGCTTTGATGATTTTGATGAGTTACCATTTAGCTTTGTGGAAAATGAAGGATTCATTGCCTATAGTAGAGAGTTGCAGCCTTTGTTTAAGGTACCTAAACGCAAAGCTATTACAAGTGAGTGCTATAAGATATTTTTAAATGAAAGGAAATTGTTGAAAGCTTTTTTTGAGAAATTACCTTCTGCTGTTTGTCTTACCACTGACACTTGGACTTCAATTCAAAATTTGAATTATATGTGTGTTACAGCTCATTTTATTGATGAGAATTGGGTACTTAACAAAAAGATCATCAATTTTTGTACAATTGCCAATCACACTGGTGCTTTAATTGCTTATACTTTGGAGAGGTGTTTATTGGAGTGGGGCATTAAGAAAGTTCTTGTTGTAACTGTAGATAATGCAAGCTCTATTGATAATGGTATATCTACATTGAAAAAGCAATTGAATAGTTGGAATGGAGCATTGATGAATGGTGACTTCTTGCACATGAGATGTGTTGCTCATATCTTGAGTTTGGTTGTGAAAAAAGGATTGAAAGCATACAATGCACATATTGCTAGAATCAGGGCTGCTGTTAGATATGTGAGGTCTTCACCTAGTAGGTCTCAGAAGTTTAGATCTTGTGTTAAGTTGGCCAAGATAGAAAGTAAGAGTTTGCTCTGTTTAGATGTAGAGACTAGGTGGAATTCCACTTATCTAATGTTGGTTGCTGCACTAAAATTTCGAAGAGCTTTTGATTTGATGGAGTCTGATAAGAATTATGTAGCTGAGATAACTAAAGAAAAGCTGCCATTGGCCTCAGATTGGGATTTTGTTTCTAAGCTGCTTCCTTTCTTAAAAGTCTTCAACGATACAACCACTGCATTGTCTGGGTCTTTCTATGTTACTGGAAATGAGTATTTGCGTCAGATTGCTGGTGTTGGGGCATTCATTACTCGGATGCGTTACAATTCTGATCATGGGATACAAGAGATAGCTGTGGGAATGAAGATGAAGTATGACAAGTATTGGTCAAACACTGGTAATATGAATTTGCTTATTTTTGTTGCTTGTGTTCTTGATCCTAGATTCAAGTTGAAGGATGTTACTAAAATTTTTGAGAATGCTTATGGTGAGAGTATTGCTAAAGATTTGTCTCAGAAGGTAGAAAAGACATTGGAGGCGATGTTTGTGTCTTATAGTTCATCACTTGTATCACGACATAAATACACTTCAAGTCAGCCTTTGGATTTGAATTTGAATGATATGATAGAAGGGGATGCTACTGTAGATGCTGCTTCATTCTTGAATTCTTATTTTGTTGAAAATGAGGAAGATGAAAATGTTGTGGACAAGACAGAGCTACCAAGGTACTTGTTTGAGGAAGATGAAAACAAATGCAGCAAGGTTTCCAACACTTTCTTTGATTGCTAGAGATGTGTTGGCTGTGCCAGTCTCTACTGTGGCTTCAGAGTCAGCATTTAGTGCTGGAAGCCGTGTTCTTGATGTGTATCGGAGTTCATTATCTCCGAGAATGGTCGAGGCTATTGTTTGTGGTCGTGATTGGTTGTGGAAAGAACACAAGATGGTCAATTTTGAGAAGGAGTTAGAGGAGATAGAGGCAATGGACGTCATTGAATCAAGTACTATTCTTCAATATCTTTTATTTCTGAAGGTGTTTTCTTTCAAAGAAGAGTCCGTTTAAGGTTATTAATTTTAACTTCTTTTTTTTTTGGTTCAGATATTTTAGCTATGCCTGGAGCAGATGACGCGCATCCTCTCATTGTCGTTTATAATAATTGTGGACAAGTTTGATGAAGTTGGTAATATATTATGTATTGAAACTTTATTTTCTTTAATGAACTGTTTTAATTTTGTTGGACATTTTTCCTTTTCATTTTTGGTTTAACAATGGACACTTTTTTTTGTTTGAATTGTACTGTAATAGTTTAAAAATTCTAGTGGAAAAAAATCGGTTCTAAATCAGTTCTGAATTTAGTTCAAAATTATACGTATAAGATTACAGATTGAAAATCGATGGTAACACAATATATTTAAATTTCTGGAACAAGAGCAACCAAAAAAAAAAAAAAATCTAAAATCCGAACCAAGAGCAACCAAAAAAAAATAAAATCTAAAATTCGAACCGAACCGGTTCAAATTGGTTCGATCCGGTTCGGCTCGGTTCGAAAAAAATGAATGCCCGGATCGGTTCGGGTCGGACCGGTTTCGGTTCGGTTTTCCCCAAAGCACAGGCCTAGTCACCTATACGCTTTCTCCTTAACTGTCAAATGCAAGTTGTTTCTGAAATGGCAGATTCGGTTAGAAAAAGAAAGGATTGGGAACCTCTTTGAGCTTTCTTGAAGATCGGTTAAGTCCTTATATTACAAATAATCTTTGATTTGTTGTTGTAAATATTCTAGATTAGATACTGAAATTGTAATTAGCAAATCTTAGATTTGAAGTAGTATAAATACAGCTCGAGGGATTCATTTTGTAACAACAAGAAATCAGAAGATATTTTTACAGAAAGTTTTTCGAATGGCTTTTTCCTTCTCCTTCAAGCTTTCTTCTTCTGTACTTTTCCTTCCTATCTTTACCATTTCTGATTCCATTTGATAGTATCAAAGCTGGTTCTGCTTGTCTGATCATCTGCAAAGTCTACCACAGTACTCTGATTTCACTTCGTTTTCAGTCTTTCACTCATTCTTTCTATATTTGGAATCTGTTCTTGCTTTCCTTATTTTGTTGATTCTCAATATTCTTGTTTTCTCCGATCAATTTTCCTCTGATTCTCGGTTTAATTCTTCAATGGCTCGTGAAGTTCTGGCAGTTACTGAGAATAAGCAATTGTCACTTCATGGATCTAATTCTCCTGGGATGATGCTTGTCACCGCACCATTGATAGAGAAGAATTATCTAATATGGAGGACTTCAATGCTTATTGCTCTTGAGGCTAAGGTTAAAGTCGGTTTCATAGATGGAAGATGTGTTATGCCAGATCAATCATCACATGATTATCACAAGTGGAGGCGTGTTAACAGTATGGTGGTATCTTGGATGAAGAACTCTATCTCGCCAGAGCTGGTCAATAGTTTCACCTTCATCATAGACGCAAAATGACTGTGGGAGGAGTTCTTTTGAAAGGTGTGATTCTTCTAATTCAACACTATTATATCAGTTGAATAGATAAATAGTTTTAGTAAAGCAGAGAAATCTATCAATTGTGCAGTACTACAGTCGTGTTAGACAGCTGTGGGATCAATTGGAATAATTGAGACCTATTCTAGCATGTTCTAAAACTGTGAGACAGATACTGCTGGATCGTGATACAGAGGGTAAAGTAATGCAGTTTCTGATGGGTGTTTGGTGAGTCGTTTGGTGTTGAACTACTTTCCCAAAAGAAATATTTATAAACCTACTTAAAACTAATAATTAGTGGTAATGATATGAATCTTTATCCGAGGCGCGATTATTGTGGAAGTTTGACTTGAAATGTTGCCCGGATATTTGAATATTTGTATAACCATGAAGTAGTACCTATGCAAGCACACAACAAACGAAAAGGAAAAGCTGGACCCTCAAAAATCCTAGCCAAAAAATGAGATCGAAAGGAAGGAAAGATGGAGAAGGTGTTTAAGATTTGAAAACCTAGTCAAAACGACCAGAAGCTCCCCACACGTTATAGATCAACGTTGAAAAGCTTGGTGTGCTCAACTAAAATGTCAAATAAAGCATCCACATACCAAGAACACTTGAAAACTTGGTCAAGGTTAGCTATGCTTCAAGAACAAACCCTAATTCGTTGGAAAAGCAAGTTATTCTCGCAGGAATAAGAAAACAAGGAGAGATCTCACACGCTTATGAATATAACTCTTTATCATTGAAGTCATGCCATAATCTAACTCAAAGCCACGACCAAATCCCCCTATTTATAGGCCAAGGGAGGGTCTAGGTCGGCCAAAGAGGACGAGAAATCCGATTACCACTCTTATTTGGATTTCTTGGACTAGAAATTTCCGAAAACATAAAAATTAAGAAATAATAATTAGATAATTACACATGTCACAATTATTTAATATTAAAATTATCCTAAAAACAAGGTGAAAAATGTGTGAGGGCCGAATTTAATAAGGAAAATTCAAAACCCAACACAAATAGAAAACAAAACCTAGCTAGTCTAAAGAGGAAAACATAATAAAATATAATTTCTCTTGAATAAAAATTCCGATTCTCGTCCATCACCTTGGAAATCCTTCTTGGAGTATGATTTGACTTGTGGAAGGCCGAAAATCTTGTAAAAGTTCAAGAAAAATTGTTGAAACCTCGTTATTCGGAAATTAGGGTTCTGCCGTCGGCTTCAGCGTCGGGTGACAGAAAAGTCGACGAACCTCTGTCGACTCTTTTGTTGACTTCATTCTCTTGACCAGCAACTCGACACCAACTTGTCACCTTCATTTTCGACTTGAGTTTAGTTTGATGCGAACTGTTCTTTGGCTTCAATCTTCCATCATCCTTGATGTCTACCTCAATATGATACCATATACCCTCTATGTCATCACAATCAATGTAATGATCATCATGTTTAGGTATTACACATAATGGTCCATTCATGATCACATCATTCCCCCTTTTTTCGAAACGATTCGTCCTCAAATCGTGCTTCATGGAATTCCAGAGGAACAAATTCTTCATAATGTTCTTTGTCTTCTTTTTGTATGATCCTAGGTCTTTAATAATGTCATTGAATAGATCAAATACCGCAACCTCCATTAAAAGTTTATCACCAAACACAAAATCAATATGCTCAACTTCTTCATAAGAATGCATGAGAGTTGGGTCTTCATGATCATCAACCACTTTGAGCGAACAAGATGTAGGAACAGTAGGGATTGAAGTATCCATAGTGTTAGGAACATTCTCCACAACTACCTCAGCATCGTTGTCGTTTGCCTCTATATCTTGGACATCATCACCAATGGCTTGTTCATGTAGTATCAACGTCTTGGAAAAATGTCCTTCGGAGGAGGATCATATAAGTAATAGTCATCTTGACCACGATATCGCGTGATCCCTTGTAACAATCCAAAAATTTAAGGTACTTCAACTTGAAATTGTTCGGTATAAAACCTTAGGTAGCAATGGAAAGGCGCGTTAAAACTATCAAATTAACGACTACGAACCATATTTGTGGTTTAGTTAATGTTGGCAATTATGGCTGAACATTTGATTAATTCATGATGCATAAGCTACATATTCATCCTAGCTAGCCTACGTGATTTAAAGATGTAGAAAATAATGATGAGGGAGTCAAACTATAAGGTGAAGCATGTTGGTGAAACAAGCAAGATACTCGCCATGCTATTATGACTAGGAAAGTTTGAAAGGACCATGTGGAATTTAGGAAAAACATAGAATAGTGAAACATGAAGGTGAAATAGGCAACACACATAAGCTATTTTGGTTCCTTCAATTGCTGACGGTGCCAAGCTATATGGGACGTGGAGAATCTAGGAATGGGGATTAAGCAAAGCTATGACCCTAGTGAAGAAGGTGAAGCAAAATGGTGACTAAGCTATCCTAGCAATGACTCATCAAAACCTAAAGGGGACATTGGGCAAGTTTAGGAGATTTAGTAGATGACTAACCATATTAAATGCTTAAACATATAGTTGAAACATGTAGTTGAAGCAAATAGGTTACTCAGCTATAATCTGAATGAGTCAGCTAGTCTAACATTTAGGCGATGATACATATAGCTGAAGCACGTAGGTGAAGCAAGATGGTTATTCATGAATCTAATATGAATAAAAAAAATCCTGCTAGGACATGTGTCACATCTAGGAAAGCTTAGACTAGTGACTACTAGAAGCTAGTTTGATGAAGCATAAAGGTGATACAAGGAGGTGAAAAATGACCATAAATAGGGGGGGGGGGGATGGGAACTTGTTCAAAGCACACCAAAAAAAAATTCAAAATTAAACAAAAGAGTAAGTGAGTCTTGAGAGTTTTTAGAGCTTAAAGAAAAGAAGGAAGGATTGATATTTGGCGTTGCTCTAATATCATCTTGGAGAGGTGATACGTGTATAGAGACAGCACCACATACCGATGAGCATTCTCACTCTTTCTAAAACTATTTTAAAAAACTGGGAGTATGGGAATATGTTCAAAAGACACCATACACTTGAGCACGTTCTTGTTAATATTATTGTAATATCAAATGCATATTGTTAAATGACTCGGTGGTGTACTTTACCACCCCAAGATATGTGTTTTACTTGTTATCATATTTGAAGTAAAGTTGAATTGTTTATGTGTGGAATGTTTGTTTTGATTATATGATTGATTAAGTGAATGTTGAATATTCTGATGGTGTTCACCACCTCGGCAGAGTTTGCAATTGTTGAATGTATTCCGGTGGTGTACTTCATCGTCTCGGATGTTATTTGTGCATGCAAGAATTAAGAGTTGGGCCCTGCCTTGGTTAGCGAAACTATATGAGTCAAGCATCGGGCTTGCTCAGATAGCTAGTTACCTTGGCTAGAGTTATGATGCTCGTGAGTCATCAAGAGTTGGTACCAAGGGAGTCATAAGGGAAAGAGTTACAAGAGTTAATGTTTGGGCTAAATGCCCTAGAGTTATGATCCGGCTAGGGTTCACCATCTACAGTGCCATATAGGTCTGAGGCGGCCCCTTGTCGCGATTCCCGTATCCACTCTATTGTCACTTGGTTATTCTAAGTGTTTTTATTATATTATATGTTTCATTGTTTTTATGCGAAACTGTTTTACAAGTGTTTTTCTTAAAACTGTTTTATTAAAATTATTGTAGTAGTATAGTGAGAACCTCATTGAGCTCGACGCTCACCCCCTATATATCTATAATATATTCCCCCTTCCCCTCCCAGGAACACATTAAGGGATATGTTGCTATCGAAGGAACAATGTTCTCAGGAGACTTGAGTAGGACTTGAGATGGTCTATACCTCTGTTTGAGTTAGAATACCCAGTAGGTTGAATAATGTTGTTGTTAAGAGCTTGTTCTCAAATATTATGTAGAGGTAAGGTTTAGTGTAGAATAAGTTAATGTACCAATTGAAGTTGAGGTGATATCCTCTTTTTAATAAAAGTTTGGTTTTATTTAATCTTCTGTTGTGCAATTAAGTGTTAGTGCACCTTAGGCGTGAGCCTGGTGGACACCTCGGTGTTGCTAGCCTGATTTGTCTCTCACTTTGGATTTTTAAAATGGAAAAAAAAATGTTTAGACAGAAACAGGCTGGTGAAACCCCGGGTATTACATCCCCACAACCTCTTCATGCCTAGGAGACCTCTCGTGTTCAAAGTCATCATTGATAGGAACATTAAAATAGTTATATAAGGTACCATCATCCTCAACATCAGAAGCTTTATCATCAACAGCAATATAGTCACCAAGACTAGCAACTCCACTAATTTGATAGTAATTCTGTCTTGACATAGAGTTTAAGAAGCGATCAACTTCTTCCTTAGTAGGCACAATCATAGTTTCAAGTATGTCATAGAAACTATTCATTGACTCAAACTCTTCTTGTAAGTCTTCGTCATAATGATCACTCAAACATAACACAAACAAGAAAGAAGATATTGAAGAACTCACTATCCCTCCTAACTATACTATTCACTCCCCAAGATCATTCAAGAAGGTTTAGAATTTAGTAAGTGATAGGTTCACTCTTTTCTTACCACTATCCTTGTAATTTATTCTTGGTGCAATGAAAATAACAAGCACTAAAAGACAAGAGATCAAATAAAGATAAGCTCTGAATATTTGCAACTAGCTCTAAGGAGAACATGAATTTAGATCAAGATAGTTACAAATGAATTTTAGCAATCTCGCATAAAGAACCTAAAAGATACTAGATTTTGAAATTTAGGGTACACCTTTCCAAAACCCTAGTTCTCGGCCAAAGCAAGCAAGGGAGATATCAAAACCCTAGCTTCAAACACAAGTTTAGGACAAAATTGCAAACCCTAGATCACAAGCGAAAAAAACAATTTATTGATTTTTTTTATTTTTTTCGTGATTTTTTTTTTAACGATTTTTCTTTTGCACGTTTTTTTTTTCTTCCTTCACAAGAAAACCCAAACAAAATCAAACAATATTGAAATCCAATGGATCAAGATCAAGAGAGACCGAAGAAAATTCAAGAATTGAAGAATATGCGAGATTCAGGAAGAACCATAGTTTTGACAAAAGAAGTTAACCAAGGATAAGCCAAAGATTAAATAAAACACAAAGAAACAAATGAACCTTTAGCTCTGAGGCCAAATTGATAAGAAACTAATTCTCTGAGCCTTCAAAACAGCAAGTACCAAGAGCTGAAGCTCTGATACCAAATTGATATGAATCTTTATCCGAGGCGCGATTATTGCAAAAGCTTGAGTTGAAAAGTTGCCCGGATTTTTGAATCTTTGTATAACCACAAAGTAGAACATATACAAGCACACAAGCCACGAAAAGGAATAGATGGACCCTCAAAAATCCAAGCCAAAAAACAAGATGTAAGGGAAGGAAAGATGGGGAAGGTGTTTAAGATTTGAAACCTTAGTCAAAACGACCCGAAGCTCCCCACATGTTAGAGATCAATGTTAAAAGGCTTGGTGTCCTCAACTAAAATATCAAATAAAGCATCCATAGACCAAGAACACTTGAAAACTTGGCCAAGGTTAGCTACACTTCAAGAACAAACCCTAGTTTGTTGAAAAAGCAAGTTATTCTCACAAGAATAAGAAAACAAGGAGAGATCTCACAAGTTTATGAATAAAATTCTTCATTATTGAAGTCATGCCATAATCTAACTCAAAGCCACGACCAAGTCCCTTATTTGTAGGCCAAGAGAGGGTCTAGGTTGGCCAAAGAGGAAGAGAAATCCGATTACAACTCTTATTCGGATTTCTTGGACTAGAAGTTTCCTAAAACATAAAAATTAAGAAATCATAATTAAATAATTACACATGTCACAATTATTTAATATTAAAATTATCCTACAAACAAGGTAAAAAACGTGTGAGGGACAAATTTAATAAGGAGAATTCAAAACCCAACACAAAGAGGAAACAAAACCTAGTCTAAAAAGGGAAACATAATAAAATATAATTTCTCTTGAATAAAAATTCCAATTCTCGTGCACCACCTTGGAAATCCTTCTTGGAGTATGATTTGACATGTGAAAGGCCGAAAATCTTGTAAAACTTCAAGAAAAATTGTTGAAAACCCGTTATTCGGAAATTAGGGTTCTGCCATCGACTTCGGCGTCGGGTGACAGAAAAGTCGACGAACCTCTTTCGACGCTTTTGTTGGCTTCCTTCTCTCGACCAGCAACTCGACACCAACTTTTCAACTTTATTTTTGACTTGAGTTTGGTTTGATGCGAACCGTTCTTTGGCTTCAATCTTCCATCATCCTCGATGCCTACCTCAATATGATACCATATACCCTCTATGTCATCACAATCAATGTAATGATCATCATTGTTAGGTATTACACATAATGGTCCATTCATGATCACATCAGGTAAGCAGGGTCGTTCCACGGAGACGGCAGTCAACCGCTTAAAATCTGATTAAAGTGAAGATAAGAAAGAAAATGAGTTGAATAGATTGTCACTTGGGAGAGTGACAGTAGTTAGTTGATAGAGTGAAGAGGCAGAAGGGTCAATCATGTTTCCTATCTTTATGATCTAGTTTTGATTCAAATATTCCTGTATTGTATGATTAGTTGTTCGATCAGGCACTTATATTCTTTATAATTCCTTCTAGACATAATAAAGAGTTTTAAATTATCTAAATAACCTACCTTCCAGCCAGAGTAATTCATTAATCTAAGCCATTGAGTTCTTAAGCCCTCTTTGATCACCTATGTTATTCACCTAACTTCCGTTGATGTTTGGAACCGCAAGGTAGATTTCCTTCATTGTCATAGACTAGATTAAGCAGTTCTAAAGTCATGCTCCCCCTTCCAGATCTTCATAACCATGAAAGCACATTTAATTAAGTGGCCAAGTTAATTAAAATGTTAATTAAATCACTTATCTAGGCACAACACCTCATCAAAGAAACTGAATCAAAACTTTAACATAAAGATAGTAGGGATTGAACCCTCAACTGAGTTAGTCTTTGAGGCATACAAACTGGTACTACTCTTTCTCACTGCAAAATTCAGCCACTATTCAAAAGCTAACACAAACCAAATTACAGAGAACTATGATACACAAGTGGCTGTCACACAATCTATGTACAATCTGCTATGTACAACACCCTTCCATGCACTCAATGCCCTTGAGAGACATTCCCAGTGCAAAACGGAGCCCTAACTATGATCCTGGGAGGGAACAATGATATAGATATGTATAGAGTGAGCTCCATGCTCAGTGAGGTCCCCAAAACATTACTAAATATATTTAAACAAATCATTTCAAAACAAAATACAGTTCAGTAAAACAGTTCCATCACAAACAAGCTTAATATTAACATTTCACATTGCAAAGCATTTAACAATTTCCGTTGAAACATTAGAACTTTCATTTGGTTGGATACGGGGAATCATAGTAAGGAGCCATTAAGCGCCTATGTGGCACAAAAATGGCTTCCAAACCAGACTCAACTCTTACCATTGGCGTTGACATTCCACTCGCTTCATTACACTGCAGTTGCTCTTTTGTGGCCAACATTAGCGCCACCATTATACCCTTATCCCCTGTGGCCAACACTAGCGCCACCACTAGATACTCATGAGTATCACATTCAGTAGCCGAGGTGGCTAACCTTAACATCCAAGCCCATGCCAGCATGCAAGGCTTCGCACAAACCAAGGCAATGGGCCCAAGCTTCGAGCAATGTTAGTCACCCGAGCAACAAACGCACATTGGTATTCTATCACTCAATACAATCATTCGTTTCATTAACATTTCATTACATTGGGGTGATAAAGTACACCCGATATATCATTTTCATTAAAACATTAACACATTACAATCAACCAAATTAGCACATGCTCACATACATTACTGTCTATCACATTACCACATAAATCACTCACATTACTTTCTATCACATTGGCACATATCACAATCAGGTTATTAATCACTGTCAAACACTCACAAATGTAAGCAAAGAATCCAAAGAGATGAAGTACACTCTTGGATCATATAGTAGCATGCATTTGTACATTTAATAAATGTTAAAACATGTTTATGTGAGGTGGAGTGTCATTTGAAAATAGTTCCGCTCCCAATTTTGAATATACTTTTAAAAATAGTGAGGACGACTCACAAGTATTATAAGGAAGCTCGTCTTCCTCGTACACTTGATCTGCAGATTGAACATAACAACAATAAAAAATTTATACTGGGAGGCTACTAAACACCCTAAAAATGTCCCTTGAGCGCCCTAATATAACACCAAAAGACCTTTTTGCCCCTACATGATTTTATAAATTAAGAGTTTCAATTTCATTCTTTCAATTCCTAAATCAATCTTTCATTTCAAATTCTCTCATTCCAAACTCCTAAATATTTAGATTCAATGGCAGAACGAATGAAACGGCTACAGAAAGAACTACGAAAACTGAAGGCACGTAAAAATTTGAATTTGTTTTTTCAATTTTATTTATTTTGAACTGTTTTTTGTTTAAAACAACAAACCAGCCCCGGCGCAGTTCTCCCTCGCCGGCCGGGGCTAGGGTGGCTCCCCTTTCTTCACCGCCGAAGGGGGGAGGGGTGAGAAAGGTCATATGCCTGGCGAGATTAACCGGCGCCGGTCATAGGCCGGCGCCGGTTTTTGTTTTTTTTATTATATTAATTTTTTATATTATTTATTTAAATTTATTTGTTATTTATGAATTGTATAGTAATTTTAATTTAATTGTTTCTATTAGTAATTGTAAATTTTATGAAATTTATTTTAATTATTTATTATTAATTAAATTTATGATTTTATAGTTTAATCGTAGGAATTTATTTTTATTAGTTTAATTTATTTAAGAAACATTATTATTAAAAATATATGTTTAATCTTCAGTAAATAATTTAGTATAATACTTTTGTAGTTTTAGGAATTCAATTGTAGTTTTAGGGAGCTTCACGGTTTTTAAATTAATTTGGAAAATTATGAAAGTTATTATAATTAATTTAATTATAGAAAATATATTTGTAGGATTAGTCGGTTTAATTGTAATTAGCCTGAAAAAAATATTATACGTAAAAATTAAATACTTAGTATAGGAAAATTAAATATATAAGTAATAAAAAAAGAGGTTAGTAGATAATTAGAGTTAATAAAATATTTATTTAATTGTGGTTAAAATTAAATAATAAATTAAATATTTATTTAATTTTGGTTAAAAAATAAATAATAAAATATGTAGATATTATTAATTGTACTTAGTAGATTTAATAAATTATACACTTAAGATGTATAGTAAATAATTTTATAATTAGGTATTTAAATAATATAAAACCGTATTAAAGTAATTAACTTAAATTATTAATTTTTTTGGGATGCATTCAGGATTAATTAAAGTTACGTGTAAAATTTAAAACTTTTGTAGGATGGGATGTTGCCTCTCGAGGGATCTGGATATCGGCATGTAGTTAAGCGCAATCTGTATGCAGAACATCATATGGAAAAAGAAAAAAAACTTAAAGAAACTGAAAAATTACATCCTACGTTTGGCCCACTTGGTGAGTCAGCCAACATAGATGATGATGATGATTTTGAGGGAGATGAAGAAGCAGAGGATAGTTTTGAGAGTGGGGGGGACGATGTGGATGAGGAGGATGAGGCAGCTGAGTATTCCTTGCCTGAGAGGAGGGATATACATTTTGGAGGTAACTCAGTACTGAACCCCATTGGTCGTGCTGATGATCAGACTCCAGTTCACCCTACTCGGGGGAGAAGACCCTTGTTGGATTATCGGCCCTGAATTCAGCTTACACTCCTGGTGGTTCCATTGGTCGTACTGATGTTTGCAGCTTCGATCACTGTTTTAAAAGCCTTGTACGCGAAACTTTTTGCTATGTTCGAATTTCCGTTCAAAATTCTTTTCACATTTTTTTCAACATCCCTGTAAACGTGTCACGTACACAACAAGTGATGTAATGATGGAAATACATCATCAAGAGGCCTCATCAGTCCAGGCTCCCGATCAGTCACGATGACACTCGGATGTAGATCATCGCCATACAAGTTACGGAGCTGCCACAGTGCCCAATGGTAGCTGTCCCCCGTCTCATCACTCAAAAGAGCATATGCTATAAGGAAGGTCTGATTGCAAGGGGTCATTCCAACAAACTCTACTAGAGGCATTTTATATTTGTTTGTATTGTATGTGGAATCTACACAAACAACCCAAGGATACGTCCACAACAGCAACAAAGAATCCGGATGTACGAAAGACATGTGGGATAACCTCTGTGTCTCTTCATCGCACTCCGTGAAGATGATATATTTGTGTTGTTCTGCGACCTCTAACACCTTTTCCACGACATCCATGGCAGCTAGGTCATCTAGAATTGGAAACCCCTCCTTACGTAATTGATTTCAGTAGTTGTAGACTTGTTTGGAGGTAACCTTTTCATCAGGAAATTGTGTCCATATCGCCCGTAAAATGTGAACTGCCTTAGTCCTAGCTTTAGAGTACTCCTTAATAAGCTCTTTCACTTCTGCACTCAATGGCCTCCTGACTCGAGGTGGATCTTTCAATGAATGGTTGTGCATTCCCCACGGACCGGGATATACACGGATCGCCCACCTATCATATATCTTGTAAATAGTAATGCGAAACAGGCACCCGGTCATCTGTGTCTTTGTATTGAGTCGGGCGCGCACGTTTTCATCCACCTGTTGACCTTGGTACCGGCCTCCTTTATGACAAAGAAGTATAGTACTATTATCCTTGTGCGAGGATACACTTAACTCCATGTTGTAGATATTCGCAATACCCTTCGCATATGCAAAAGTTTCCTTATTCGTGGTAAAAGTCTCGTCTGTAGCATTAACTCTAATAATATTAAACCACAAATAATTTGCTATGAGCAAAAACAAAATATGTAATCCAATATAATGATCTTATACTTTAAAGATAATTAATATATACTAATAACAAACTAAATACATTATTAACAAAAACTCATTATTTTAACAAAAATCCTAAACCCTAACACCTAAACCCTATACCCATTAACATACTACCTAAACACCCATTTAACAAGAAACAAACTATTTCATACGAACATACTACGTAATTAACATAATTAAAACATATAACAATCTAAACACATTATTAACAAAAAATTAACTCATTTAATATGACAACTACAACCTATGAACAAAATACGTAATTAAAAACCATTCTCTAAATATTTAAGTTTAATATTTTTTATAAACCAATATCATAAACCCTAATTAACATAAACCTTAATTTTCTAAACAAATATTAAACTACCAAACAAATACTCAAATAAAATAAATACATGAATTAAATAAATTTATTAAACTAATAAAAATATTTTCTAGACTAATAGTAATTAAATATATTAAATAATTATAAAAAAATTGATTAAATTAAAAAAAAAAGGGGTGGGCGCCACTCATCGGGTGCTCGCCAACCCGGACAAAGGTGGTGCCAAAGCTGGCGCCACCACCTTCGCCTAAGGCGAAGGCCGTCTAAAGGGAGGCAAGTTTATTGCACGCCACCCCTATGGGGCATTTCTCCTGCGCCAGCCGTTAATGACTGGCGCATTTCTCCCTCGCCCCCCCTCCCCCCTTTTTGGAAAAAAAAACATACTTCTATTTTCAGGGGCGTGGCCGTCTTTCAGAGGGCGCTCAAATGAAATAACAAGGGTGCTCAACAGTTCGACCCAAATTTATATGTTTTAGCTTCTGATTTCTTTTTCTAAACCAGCTAAATACTTAAGAGAAAAGCTAAACTAAGTTTTAGTTTCATTCCCTTAAAAGTTTCAAACCCCCAGACTCACTATATCTAGCTACCGGCCAACACACACCTTCACGTTTATTTCTTTTCTTTTAAAATCCAGGAACCAAACTCAAAACTCCTCGGATCCCTTTCTTTTCATTCTTTTTATCAATTAAATCAGCAAATAACAGCAAAACAAAATCATTATCAAACACAAAACAGAAGCATCATATTATAGCATCCATTCCATTTTTACTATTTAGTTAATAACCGGCAACAACCATGACAAAAGAAACCAACTTTTTCACCTCTATCAAACTTAAGCTACTGCACTTAAATAAAGGAAAATGAACTGGAGAATGAATGACAAGAGCAGCAACCAACAACCTTAACACCTTGACATGCAAATCAATCATTTTAATGAAAAACAACACAAATAAGAACAACTAACACTCCTCTTTCTTTTCCCTTTAGATGCCAGGTCATAAGCCTTGATTCCCAAACATTTTTATCTCATTAAAGTCAACAGTAAATGACAAAATGATACGAATCTTGAGGCAAGGTGGCAGATTTACTTCGACGCGGAAGTTATGAATTTTTCACGACTTGAAAACTTGCAAATCCAATATTATGGACTCCAAAATCACGAAAAATAAAAGAAAAGAAGAGATGTGAACCACAAAAATTTGTACCAAAATGGAATGAAAAGGTTTAGAAGATGTAGAAAGTGTTTAAGGCTAGCAACCCAATCAGTCACCTCTCTAACAACCCTATCCCTTCGATTTATGGATAGAACGGCTAGTGAAAAGGCTCTAATAAACTACTAACAAAGCTCCACAAGTAGAAAAACACCTATTCTACTCGCATGCATCAACAAAGCACAAGTTTGTGTGCAATGCACTAATCTTCAAAAAGAATAAAAAAAGAACAAAGAGTTTCCTCTCGTCTCATATTGAAATATCAAATTCATCAAATGTACCTTTAACATGCTGGCCAAGCACCCCTATTTATAATAGAGGGGGCCGAAAATTCTCCTAACAACTAGGAGAAGAGTTTGATCTCTAGCTCTATTCCTACTTTAAAGAACTAGAAGTTAACTTAACTGATGTACTCATAATTTATCTATTTTTAATATCGCTTTATGTGAGATTTTGCCAATGTTTTGAGTACAAATATACTATTTACATGATTTCATCTTTATTTATAGGATTTGTACTCAAATGGAAGAATTGTTGAGATTTTGGGCTAAATTAAAAAGAAAAAGCAACTCAAACGGAGAATTGAAGATTTGTTAAATTGATAAGGAAGAAATTAAAGCACTTGAAGAGTTGGAGGAGTTTTAATTTAAATTGGCTTGAAAAAAAAAAGTAACTTTCTTATTCCTGAAAAAATCGGGTTTGACGAAAGCCTATAAAAGAAGGATTAGGGTTTTATTTTTGAGAGAGATTTAACCAAAAAACTACCTCTCCATCACCTCATCCCCCCCACCTCTGCCGACCATCACCTTAATCATTATCCACCACACCTCCACGCACCAAACCCTTTCTCCACCTGCCAACTCCGCCGAAATCCACCATCACCCCCATCTCCACGCACCATCACCATCAAATCCCGTCACCACACCAAATCAGCCCCAAAATTCCATGCCTCCATCTCACCCCATCAACACCAACTTCACCCCACACCATCATCATCTTCACGCATCATCGGAGGAAGCAAGCAGTAACGCATCAACCTCAGACTCAACTTTCGGCTGACTTTCTCCCGGGTTTCATTATTATATTTATTTTTAAGATGATGTGTAGCTAAATTATTTAATCTAGGGTTTTAGATGTAGCCGCCGTATTATTTAAATTAATTTAAGTTATGATCTTTTTCATTAGTTGATATTTAATATTCTTGTTTTTATTCCATGTGAGTATTTGATCACCACTTACATGCTTTAAAGGTGCTTAACTGAAGGAACGACGGTTGAAAGTTAGCACTAGTTCATGGGAATATTAAACTTAGATAGTGGGCCATGAAAGTAGGAACACTGTCTTTGCAACTAGAGATTCTAGGGTTCTTAATGTAGTCTAATTAAATCCTATAGTCACGACAGTAGTCATAGGGTTAGTTTGAGTAAGAGAATTATATCACGACAGTGAATAGTTCTTAAATAGGTGAATCTTTGTGAGATTAATGAAAGTCTAAAGTCACATATCTATAAGTTGAGTTAAACTGAGTAGTCGGTAGGTGAACTCTTTGCCCTAGGTTTTCTTTTATTTGTGTAAAATCTTAAATTAATTGTAATTGATAGTTTTAGGTTTAGATTAGTTTAAATTGATAAATTGTTAATCTAAATAATAATAATAAGAAATAATTTTAACCGGTACTTTGTAACCTTCTCTGTGGGATCGACCTTGCTTTTTGCTTTACTACTAGTAATTGTATTAAGTAGGTAATTAATATTTGACTAGTGTGACGACGGCTTGTCAAATTTGGCACCGTTGCCGGGGAAGGTATAACCAATATCAAAACTAGATTATTTCTTTTATTAATTTAGATTTGTATATAGTTTTATTTGTTTTATTAATTTATTATTTTTGTTTTTGATTTTTGTTCTCTTTTCTTTCTTGGGTCAATATTTTTGTAAGATATTTGAGCTATTATGGAGAATTTTAACTATGGATATGGAGAGACTCCGTATTACAGTTATAATTCTGAATATGGAGACTATCATACATATCAAGAAGATCCGTACTCTTGGAACAGTTCGTCTTCTGATCCTTACTATGGTTGTGATTATCAAGGGCATTCATTTGATGCTGGGTACAATTTTGGTATATGAGTCCTAAGATGTTGTCATGTTTAGAGAGAATTGATAAATTGCTGGATGACATCGAGAAGAAAAATGCTTCATATTTCTCTCAAGAGGATTGTTACTACTCAAATGCATCAGTATATCAACCACCACCTCCTTAACCCACTCTAAGAGAGTTAGCAGCTCGTCAACCTACTCTAAGAGAGTTAGCAGCTCGTCAACCTACTCTGAGAGAGATAGCAGCCTTACAGTCATCACCTTGTCAACCCACTTTGAGACAGTTAGGATCTTCGTATCAGCAGTCACCAGCTCAACCCCAACTTAGTGTTAGAGAGGCAGCTCTTCGAGATTTTCAAAGTGAAAAAGGCCAACAACTTATCAAAGAAGTCAACCAATATAGGATGAGTGTGGGGTTTCCGGAATATGATCCTATAGGAAATTTGCTTAAATTGAATAAGAATGAGAAGATTTCTGAAGATGATTCATTGGTCCAGTCTCCCCAGCCACCATCTCAAACTGACCTTGAATGTGAAGAATTAGAAGAGATCAAAGAGATTAACTGTCCAGATATTCCAAGTTCTCCTGATTCTTCTGGTATATACATAGTAGTTAAGCATGATTCGCTCATTCTGAGATTTGGTGATAAAAATGTGGATCAAGTTGATTTTGATGAGAATAACATTCCTATAGTTTCAAAAGAAGGGTTTGAAGTAGACATATGTGGTGAGGTTATCCCTAGTATAAGAGATTTTGAGGATGATGCGAAAAATGGTTCAATGAAGGACCAAGAAAAGGATCAATGGTACAAGATTGAATTTGAGAAAGAGGATATAGTGGTCTTAGAATATTAGGTTTTAATTTCTCATGGCAAGGAGAGCCACTACAAGAGATTCATTGTTCCTGCTGAACATGGTTTCTTCTGGTATCGAGATGGGTATTCTGACAGATCAACCATGGAGTCCGGCTAAAGACTATAAAACAGCGCTTATTGGGAGGCAACCCAACATTTTATTTTGTTTTATTTTATTTTATTTTATTTTTCATGAATAAGTGATGGTTGAGTTTTTTGTTCCTGATTATTTGGAAATTTTTGATTTCTAAATTTTCGTGGTTTTTCTTAATCATCTACCTGATAAAATTTACCTTTGTTTTTGTTTATGTGTGGCAGCTACTGTCTAGAATAAATGGTGATGGAAAATGCTTGGATGGTTATGCAACAGATCTCTTTATTCTTCAAGTTCAACAATTTCCGTTTTCCGCTTCACATTCCCAAGGTTGTATCGTTTCTTTTCATTTTTTTTAATTTGTCTTTTCTTTTCTTTTCACTTGGTTGTCTTGTCTTTTGTGTTTTATACATTGTGGGCAATGTATGCTTTAAGTGTGGGGGAGAGGAATATTTGTGTTTTGTGTTTATTTTTCTTAAAAAAAACCCATAAAAATTGAAAAACCCAAAAAGGCCTATGATGAAGATGGTTTGAATTGTATTGAATTGTATTTGAATTATATGCACTTAGTCGTGACTATGGGATAAGCGTAAAGTAAGATATAGTTGCATAAGTTTGATGTAGATATGCCATGAAAGTTGTGTTTGATTCACTCATACTTATGTGATTTGTATGTGGAACCCATCATGTTGTGAAGGAAAAGCAAGGCATTAACCCAAAACCAGCCTTAAAAAACCTTATTACTTTGACACTTTGTGTTAAGTAAGTTTGGGGGAGGGGTGTTGGCGGATGCTTCCGATGTTAGGTTAAATTTAATGAGGGAGAAAGGAAGAGTATTCAATATTGATGCTAGCCCATTGAGAGGTGAGAAATTGGCAACCTGAGCGGAGAGTTCTCATGCCCGGTGAGAAAAAATAGATATGTAGACTACCCTAAGTTGCTAAGCCACTATGTATAGGAGTGGAAAAATGCTCTAGGTAGTGGCCTGAGTTGGAAAGAGTCCTGAAGAAAAGCCGTATGGACCGAAGAATGGGTTACGAGGGGAAATAGGTTGTCTGTGAGATAAGTCCTTCTACTTCATAGTATGTTTGGCGGTCCATTTCATTGAAATATGGTATGAAATGTGAGTCTGTTGTTAAAGTAAAATGACATATTTGCAGTAGAGCTTTTGTTTTCTATGTTAAATATAAAGTAATGTCCCTAAGAAACGAATCGCACACACACAAGCATGGGGGCTAAAAGTAGCTCTAGTTTGCATATTGTTGGGTAGTCCATATTAGAGGTAGTCGAGATCTGTGTGTTATATGATATAAAATCTCTGAGGCCGCCGAATTAAATAATTAATTATTTTTATTTGTTTTAATCTTTGGAAATGCTTAGGATAAGCAATATTTCAAGTTTGGGGGTATTTGATGTGCTCATAATTTATCTATTTTTAATATCGCTTTATGTGAGATTTTGCCAATGTTTTGAGTACAAGTATGCTATTTATATAATTTCATCTTTATTTGTAGGTTTTGTACTTAAATGGAAGAATTGTTGAGATTTTGGGCTAAATTGAAAAGAAAAAGCAACTCAAAGGGAGAATTGAAGATTTGTTAAATTGACAAGGAAGAAATTGAAGCACTTGAAGAGTTGGAGGAGTTTTAATTTAAATTGGCTTGAAAAAAAAATAACTTTCTTATTCCTGAAAAAATAGGGTTTGATGAAAGTCTATAAAAAGAGGATTATGGTTTTATTTTTGGGAGAGATTTAACCAAAAAACTACTTCTCCATCACCTCAGTCCCCCACCTCTGCCGACGATCACCTTAATCATCATCCACCACACCTCCACGCACCAAACCCTTTTCCACCTACCAACTCCGCCGAACTCCACCATCACCCCCATCTCCATGCACCATCACCATCAAATCCCGTCACCATACCAAATCAGCCCCAAAATTCCATGCCTCCATCTCACCCCATCAACACCAACTTCACGCCACACCATCATCATCTTCACACATCATCGGAGGAAGCAAGCAGTAACACATCAAACTCAGACTCAACTTTCGACTGACTTTCTCCCGCGTTTCATTATTATATTTATTTTTAAGATGATGTGTAGCTAAATTATTTAATCTAGGGTTTCGGATACAGCCGTTGTACTATTTAAATTAATAAGTTATGATTGTGACTTTTTCATTAGTTGATATTTAATATTCTTGTTTTTATTCCATGTGAGTATTTGATCACCACTTGCATGCTTTAAAGGTGTTTAACTGAAGGAACAACGGTTGAAAGTTAGCACTAGTTCATCGGAATATTAAACTTAGATAGTGGGCCACGAAAGTAAGAACACTGTCTTTGCAACTAGAGATTCTAGGGTTCTTAATGTAGTCTAATTAAATCTTATAGTCATGACAGTAGTCATAGGGTTAGTTTGAGTAAGAGAATTATATCACGATAGTGAATAGTTCTTAAATAGGTGAATCGTTGTGAGATTAATGAAAGTCTAAAGTCACATATCTATAAGTTGAGTTAAACTGAGTAGTCGGTAGGTGAACCCTTTGCCATAGGTTTTCTTTTATTTGTGTAAAATCTTAAATTAATTGTAATTGATAGTTTTAGGTTTAGATTAGTTTAAATTGATAAATTGTTAATCTAAATAATAATAAGAAATAATTTTAACCGGTACTTGGTAACTTTCTCTGTGAGATTGACCCTGCTTTCTGCTTTACTACTAGTAATTGTATTAAGTAGGTAATTAATATTTGACTAGTGTGACAACGGCTTGTCATTAACCTTTAATTGACAACTTGTGTCTTGTCTAAGAAGACAATGTATCTAGACAGCTTTATAGAGTTAAGAAACACTAGTCTAATGAAAATAAAACTCCAAATACAAAGAGATATTCTCTCAAAAGAATCTTATCCTTATCTTGAAAAGAATCTTCCTGAGTTGTCAACTCTATTAATATCTTCTTTGTAGAGTAATCATAACCATTCAATCTTGATCTAATCTTCATCCAACGGTAGAGAGTAGACACCAATAAATACACTTCTTATTTTGAATAAACTCTAAATTAGATAAAAGAGAATCATATCAAATCTTATTCTTCTATGTGATAAGATTTAAATGATCTTATCTATAAAAAATAGAGAATCTTTCAAATCTTATGCTTCCACAAATGTAATAAGATTTAAATGATTTTATCCCTAAAAGATAGAGATTTCAACTCCTAAAAATTAGGAGATAGAGCCGGCCTCCCTTGCTTGGTTTTTGAGCCGAAATTTTCTTCCTCAAATGGGCCTTATAACACATTAATAATCTTGGACTTGTAATTTTGAAACTTGACATTTTCTTTGGCTAAACCATTTGACATAAGATTATTAAGTGTACTCTTCATCCTTTTACTTCTAGCTCGAGTCATTGGACCTCCAATGTTGATAATAGATCTTTGAGCCACTCCTTGAGCTTGGAAAGTACTTGAAATCCGAACTCAATCATCTTAGACTTGATTACCATGGATGTTCATACACAAAATCATAATTAACAACAATAGACATCAAATCGGCAATAAAATCAAGCTATTGAGCTACCTGCCGAACCGGAATCAAGCCCACGGTAGCTCCCTAATTCAATTCCCTCTTTCTAACACCAATTCAATAATCAAAACTGAAAACACAAACCATCTACACATGTCAACACAGTAGCTACCAGAGTTTATAGCTATAACCCAATTACCTTAGGTTTTCCCTTATTTCCTCTTCCCCTTTCGTTTCCCGCTGCCTTCCACTAGCCCGTTAGATAGATTTATCTTCCTTTTCTCCTGTTATTATAATTAATTTACTAACTTAGAAGAACTGAAATAGTGAGAGGTGAGGGTGGTGATGAAGGGGAAAGGGACTGAAAACGAGAGAGTGACTGGTGGGTGAGAAGTCAAAAAGATGAGGACGGTAAAAGAGAACCTTGGTTCTGGAAATAATTGGAAGCGAGGAAGATAATTTTAAAATGGCTAAATCCTATCTTTTCACCTTGGTCGGTTTAGGACAAGATAAGGGTAAGAAAATCATTAAAAATGAACTGAACTCAATCCTCAAATTGGATCGGTTATTTGACAAAAATGTTAAACAAATATGTTCTGGAAGTTTGTAAAGGAAGAGAGTTTAAAATGAAAATGTGCCAAATTTTCTATGCGTTAATTTCAGAAAAGAAATGACTAGACTTGCTTTTTTTTTTTTTGTCAACATAGATGAGTAATTTTTATAATTCAACTCAAAATATATAATAAGATTAAGCTTAACCTCCTAATTATAAATTAACTAATTATTAATCAACGTAAAGCACGTTAAAATTTCGGTGTCGTCACACATTGTTCCCAATGCTTACAACAGAGATGTAGGGGAAGAACAAGCACAAACACTTAACATGCAATTTGACTGTAATCAGAAAAATCATCATACAAAGTGGACTCAATCTATCCTAAGGATTCTAGATGCATAGACTCAAACTAGAAAGACACAAAAACAAACCTAATTAAAAGAAACAAAAGATAAAATTGACGAGCCAGGGATACAATTCCAGGCATTGTCAAGTGGCACGCCCAGTGAGACTCGATAACTAGGGTTTGTGTCACCATACTTTCTCAAGCTTTTCAAAACCTTTCAGTCTGTTCCCATCGCTTCAGGACCAGGGTTTTTGGAGGATAAGATGGTGGTAGTCGACAGTCCTCAATCCAGTGCTGCATCAACTGGAAGACGGATAAGCCCAGAAGATGGCGAAACCCTAGCACACTTCCAATAGAGGCAGAAGCGGAAAAGAAATGACCGACGGACGAGAAAAGTGAACACCCCCGTAAAGCCAACTAACCAGAAGGGTCACCGCAAGGCCCCTGACCCATATCAAAAACAACGATTGGCCGAGCTTGAAGCGGAACTGAAAAAGCTGAAGGACGACAATTCCTTCAACAAAAGGAAAAAAAGATATATCCTCGAAGAATACAAGCGCTGTTGTCTGTTAGGCTTGCCCGATCCTACAAATCAAGATCTGGATGATTTGGTCAAGGAGAAAGAGGCAAGAAGGACTTTGGATCTTCTCGAGATAAGAAGAGGTAAACGCCCAGTCCCGGATGAAGGAGAAAAAAGGGCTCGCAAAGAAATTCCTTATCGTGAAGCTTCCCGTGCCAAACTTTCTGACACCCCTGGTGATACTTCCTGGGAAGCTCGAGAAGACAAATCCAGTGGTTTATGCAGCGATCCAACAATTTGCACAAGAATACCAGCAAAAGAAACAATTCCGCAGAGAGGACTGACCAAAATCACCCAGTGTCGAGGAACTGTCTAAAAGGGATTGGGAACCTCTAAGAGGCAATGTCCACTCTCGACTTGGACCCAAAACTCCTCCAGAAAATTCCCGTCATGATTATCGTCTAGGAGGAGATCCTCCGCCTCGACACCAAAAAAATCGAGACAATAAGGATCCTTCCATTCGAGACTCGATGTGAAGGATGATAGGGATGATCGTGGATAGAAGCCCTTTTTTCCCTAGGATTCGAGACTGTCCAAAACCTCAAGACTTCGACTTGCCCAAAGACTTCATCTGTTATACAGGAGATTCTGATCCACAGCGCTTTTTAAACAAATATGTCCAAGTTATGAGAATCCGCAATGCATCCCTAGACTTCATGGCAAAAGCTTTGCCATCATTCCTCAACGGACAGGCTGGTTTCGATAGCTGCCGGAAGGAAGCATCGACAGCTTTGAGGACCTCAAAGTAAAGCTAGCTACCCGATTCTTCCTTAGCAAGCAAGTTACAAAGATGTCGATTGACCGATCATCGCTCAGGCAAGGACATAATGAGAGCCTCTCAGACTTCCATCGCTGCTTTACCCGCGAATCTCTCCAGGTTGATAACCTCGATGATAGAGACGTACGGAATGGGTTCATCCAAGGTCTTAACACTTGGGGAAAATCCACCCACCTGCGAGTAAAGTTAACCACTAAACCTCCTCGAAATACACAGGAGATATGGGCCACAGTGGAAAGCTATATCTAACGGGAACAAACACTGAAAAATTCCCAGGAGTCTTTCTCACTTGCAGGGGAGCGAGGAGGGAAGGACAGGTATAAACCTCTCGTAGAGGGTAAGCCATTCCTGCCTAGGCTCGATAGACTACTCACCCCGTTGTTAAAACCCCACCGAGAAATACTCCAAATCCACAAAGACGAGTTCCCGGTCCCGAAACCATTGGCTCATAATCCGAATAGGTCCATGGATCGGTATTGCGAGTACCACAAGGACCATGGGCATGATACAGAAGATTGTCGGGAACTCAAGCAAGAAATTGAAGCAGGAGTGAAGTCTAGGAAATTCCAACAGTATGTGCATAACACACAAGGCAACGCTCAAGGAGACACTCGCGGTCCTTGAGAAAAATCCGCTTTCCCATGCAACTTCCCTAAGCGAAACAACAATCGTGGTTCCCGCAGGGATAACCAAGGGAATAATTGGCAGTCGAGGGATAATTCACAGCAACTTGTCCAGCAAACTCTCGATAGCAGACCACAGCCAATCCCGCAGCTCCTCCAGATCCCGCTAAGCATATTACACACAATGTCGGAGCAATTTTCGGGGCACCCCTCGAGATTCTGTCGACCACAGCAATGAAAGCTTCAGTTCGACAAGTAACAAAAACTCCGCCACAAGAGCCAAGTCACAAGCAGTTTAAAGGAACGGAGGTAATAGTCTTCACCGACAGCGACGTCGTTCCTGGAGTTTTCCCCCATAGCGATGCCATGGTCATCGAAGCCATCATAGGAAACGTGGGGGTAAGCCGTGTATATGTCGACAATGGCAGTGCGGTCAACATCATCTACAGTGACTATTTCAAGAGAATGAACATAAAAAATCCAGACTGGCGTCTGGCTACCTTACCATTGATGGGCTTCTCTGGGCACACGATAACCCCAAGTGGAATTGTTAGGCTTCCAATCATGGTAGGGACGCATCCTCGAACGGTAAATCTAACAATAGATTTCACCATAATCGATGCTCCCGCGCTGTCTGGTCACCATACCACTTGGTTATGAAATTTTCAACGGAGTATGGGATAGGAATAGTGCAAGGGTGCCAACGCAGTTCTCGAGAATGCCTTCTCACAGTAGTAAGAATCGGAAAGAAAACAGTAAAGTCGGAGCCGGCTGTCACCGCATCAGGATGTTATTCGATCTAGCAAGGAGTATCATCGGCTGAGTATAAAGAGGGAAAGCAAGAAACCCAAAACATGGATCTCGATCAACCTCAGGGCCCTCCACTCCGTAGTAAGACAGAAGAGTTAATCCTAGACAAGAGAGAGCCAGAATAAACCATCAAGCTTGGTATATCCATCGAAGGAACGCTGCGGGCCGCGGTAATTGCCTTGCTACGCGACTTCCAAGACATTTTCGCGTGGTCACCATCTGATATGACTGGAGTTCCTCGACATATCATCGAGCATAAGCTAAATGTAGATCCCAACGTCAAGCCAATTAAACAGAAGAAGAGAGTTTTTGCTCGCGATCGCAACGACGTAATTAATGAGGAAACCCTCAAACTGGTTCGGGCTAATATCCTCAAAGAAGTGCTTTGGCCCACGTGGCTGGCTAACCCAGTTCTTGTTCCCAAACCCGACAATTCCCGGTGCTTGTGTCAAGACTACATGATCTAAATAAATATTGCCCCAAGGATTGCTACCCTTTGTCTGTCATCGATCAAATGGGTGAAGGCATTACCGGTTACAAAACCCTTAGCTTTCTCGACGCATACAAAGGATACCATCAGATTCATATGGCTCGGGAAGACACGGAAAAAACGGCTTACATCATGGAGATTGGGGTATACTGTTACGACAAAATACCGTTTGGATTAGAAAATGCTGGAGCCACCTACCAGCGTTTGGTTAATAGAGCTTTCCACAATCAGATCGGAAGGAATATTGAGATCTATGTATATGACATGGTCATCAAGAGCAACTTGGACAATAGGGTGGTCGAGGAAATGAAAGTGATTTTTACAATTCTCCAAGGAATTAACATGAAACTCAACCCGAAGAAGTGTGCCTTCTGTGTGGGCTCTGGGAAATTCCTCAGATTCCAAGTATCAAAAGACGGAATAAGTGTAGATGATAACAATCTCGTAGATAAAGCAAATTTGTTTAATGCAACCATCAAACAAGAAAGTACGAAGATAAGTTGTCTATCCCGTGAAACTCAAAAGAGTGCGGAAAATTCACAGTAAGACGATTGTTTATCTAAGGATTTCTATCTTCAAACGAAACAAAGAACACATTATCCATGAAAGATTCGAATTAAATAACAACCCACACTAAGAATAGTAAGGACACCATTCAATATACTCGATCAGTCATCATTCAAGAGACTCAAGAAAGGTAGGAGCAAACAATGCTCAACTATGAAGGAATACTATTGATTAGTAATCTCCATAACCAACAAAGATATGCAACACATACATTATCTCAAAATGCTTATGCCAAAGCACAATTCATCCAACAAAAGTAGGACAAACCCCACAACGGAACTCATGGACACACCCATCATGAACTCGAAATCCAAGCCAAAAGAAAGGCACATCAATCGAACTACTAGAAGTAATATGAAAATAAGAAGTTTAGTTTTAAAACAATTCTATCAAGAAGTTTAGGACTCTCTAATCTTATCTATCGTAGGAGTAGAGTTAGAAGAGTATTTGATCTCTTTGACTCTATCTAAAATCTAGGAAACCTTATCTAAATGACTTATCTTTAAATAGGATAATACTTAGAAGGAATCTAAGACTCCTAATCAAAACACTCTAGTTTAATTCAGTCCACATGACTTATTTAATTAGACAAAAATTCAAAAATAACTCCTAGACTTAGACAAAATCTAAATCCGAAAATCAGCTCCAAATATTAAAGTAAAATGTCTTGAACGCTATTCCAAAAGTAGAATATTGGTCTTGCGCCCCTCAAGTTGTAGATAACTCTAATTTACTCCAAAACTTGTAGAATTCTCTTTATTGACTGCAAAAGATTGGAAAAACACTTGAAAAAAGTGAGATAGTTTGCAACCTATCCAGTTGTGTAGCAATGGACTCAATTTTGAACACTTTAATCAAATAGAACGTCCATTCAAGAACCTAAATGACTCTTCTCTCTAGCTTGATCAATTATCTTCATGGAGCACCTAGAGTCAAACTCCTTTGATACTCTTTGATATGCTTATATTTTACCTATTTATTATATCCCTAATTTGTAATTTTTGCAATATATTTTGAGTACAAATGTGCTATTTATATGATTTTTATCTTTAATTGTAGGAATTATACTCAAATGGAAGAATTGTTGATGTTTTGGAATAAATTGAAGATAAAAGCAACTCAAAGGAAGAAATTGAAGCACTTGAAGATTTGGAGGATTAAACAAGCAATTTCAGAATTTGAATTTGAATTGGCCAAATTGTGCTTGTCGAAGAAAATGGTTTCCGAATTGATTTCGGTGGCCAAATAAAATCATCCGGAGGAGTTTTAATTCCAACTGACTTGAAAGAAATATAGTTTCCGTATTCCCGAATAAATAGGGTTTGACGGGAGCCTTTAGAGGATTAGGAATTTATTTTTAGTACCGAACTTGACCGGAAATAAAAACCTACGTCCTCTGCCGATCTACCTCCTTGCTGCTACGTCCTCCGCCGGTCACCACCTTGTTCTCCTCCATTCCCACGCAGCATCATCATCACCACCTTGCTTCCTTGATCACCTCCACCTTGTCCACCTTTCTTCCATCACCGAACCTCCATCAACACCATCTTGCCTCCTTCCCCACCACTTCAAACCGGCAGCATCAACCACCTCAAACCTGGCAGCTTTCTCCATCACCACCACGCGCAGCAGCAGCATCAACAAACCATCATCCTTGCTCAGCCACGCATCACCATCACTCTAAGTCTCCTCCACCCCCACACTTCACCGAAGCACAAAACCACCACAGCTCCATGCAACCAGCGCCGCTTCACCTTTGCGCACCATCACCATCAGCCGAGGAGACGAAGCAGCCGAACACGGAGAACCGAGCCTTGAATTGAATTGATTTATGCTTTCGGTTTGGGCAGAGTTTCTCGGGTTTTATTGCTTTTGTTCTATTTATTAAATTTCAGATTTTTGGATAATGTACCTAAATATTATTGAATTATTTTTGATAATGTTTAGTGGCTAAATTCTTTTAACCTAGGGTTTGGGTGTAGCCACCGAATTTATTTGGTTTATTTGGTTCATTATTATTTGACTGTTCCATTAATTAATATTTGTTATTCTTGTTTTAATTCATATAAGTAATTTGCCACTATTTGCATGTTTGAAGATATTAATTGAAGTAGCGAGAGTGGAAGATTAGTATTAGTTCGTAGGAATAATAGACTTAGGGTGTAAGCCACGACAGTAGGAACACAACCTTTGCAACGTTAGATTCTTAAGTTCTTAATGTGTTTTTGTTAATCCTATAGTCACGAAAGTAGTCATAGGGTTAATCTAAGTAAGAGAATTACAGCGCGAGAGTGTGTAGTTCTTAATTAGGTGAATCGTTGTGAGATTAATAGAAGTTAAAAAGTCAAAGTCTTATGAATTGAACCAAACCAAATATTTGGTAGGTGAACCCAATGTCCTAGGTTTTCTTTGTCTTATTATTTGAATTAATATTATTTGCTTTTATTTTATTTATTTATTTTAGTTTTAAATTTTATAAATCTGAGATCATCATTTTTCTAGACAATAATAGGAGTAATTTATACCTGGTAATTAGTATTCATTCTCTGTGGGTACGACCCTATTTTCCGCTATACTAGTGTTAAGTAGGTAAATTTATTTGACTAGTTCTGACGACGGCTTGTCAAATTTTGCGCCGTTGCCGGGGAAGGCGGCTAATATCAAATTCAGATTACTTTCTCTTATTAGTTTAGATTTGTTTTATTTATTTATTTTTTTTCTTGCTATTTTAGTTATTTCTTCCAAATATTTTTGTCTTATTTTTTATATGCGAATTGCTAATTCTGAGACTTTGCAATTTGATCCAGAGATCGAGAGAACAGGTTGTGCAAATAGAAAAGAAGCAAGGCTAAGAAAGGAGAAGAATCAGAGTGAAACCATGGGTGATAGAATTCGGACACTGAGGGATTATTTCACACCTATGGAGAATGTTGCTAGGTCAAGTATTACTAGGCCTACCATTGCTGCGAATACTTTTGAGCTCAAGCCAGCATTGATCCAGATGGTGCAGCAGAATCAATTCTTCGGTTTTAACAATGAGGATCCAAATGCACATATTGACAACTTTTTAGAGATTCTGTGATACTGTTAAAATAAATGGTGTGACGTCAGATGCAATCCGTCTGAGGCTTTTTCCTTTTTCATTGAGGGGAGAAGCGAAGAATTGGTTGAATACTTGTGATCCTGGTTCCATCATAACTTGGGATGAGCTTTACAAGGAGTTCCTGATCAATTTCTTCCCACCAGATAAGGCGGCAAAATTGAGAATCAAATTACTGGATTTATTCAAGAAGATTATTATACATTTCATGTTGCACGGACAAGATTCAAGGAATTGCAAAGAAGATATCCTCACCATGGTATTGAGAAAAGTACTCTAGTTCAGACTTTCTATCAAGGATTGACAGACTTTACAAGAAACAATGTGGATGCTGCAGCTGGAGGTTCATTAATGGATAAGTCAATTGATGATGCCTATGAATTGTTTCAAACTATGGCAAAGAATAGGAATCAATGGTCGAACTCGAGAAGTGTTTCCAAGAAGCCTGCTGGAATGTATGAAGTCAATGAACTTAGTGCCATTAACGCAAAGATAGATGCACTGACCAAGGCGATGCGTAATCTTGTAAATGCTAATGCAGTCTTCCATGCCACTGTCTGTGAGTTCTGTGGAGGTCCTCATTTGAGCTCTAAATGTATGCAAGTGGCAAGTGCACAATATGTCTCTAATTTCAGCAAGCCTCAGCAACAGAACAATCCATACTCCAACATCTACAATCCTGGGTGGCTAAATCACCCAAACTTTTCTTGGAATAATCAAGGGGCTCAAGATTTTAATGCAAGACCTCAAAACCCTCCTGGTTTCCAAGCAAAGTCATACCAGTCTGCGCCTAAGTCAGCAACGGAGGCAAGTTTGGAGAGAATGGAGAAATTGTTGAGTGAAAATAATGAACGGTCTAACAGAATAGAAGCAAGGTTACATCAGTTGAGTACTGCTCATAGGACCTTGGAGATGCAAGTGAGTAAATGGCCTCTGCCATGAATACTCGTGGGCAAGGTCAACTTCCAAGTAATTCTGAAATCAACCCTCGTGAAAATTATAGAGCTATCATGTTGAGAAGTGGGAAGCAGTTAGGTGACAAGGAGGAACCAAAACCCACTAAAGTGAATGTGACTACTGATGAGAAGAAAGAAGAGAGTAAAGAGAGTTATGAAGAAAAAGTGGAGAAAGTGGAACATGAAGAAGAAAAGATATATGTGCCACCATCGCTCAAACCTTATGTTCCACTAGTGCCTTTTCCAGAGAGACTCCATATGACCAAGCAAGATAGGTTGTTTGAGAAATTTCTGAAAATTTTTAGGCAATTGCATATTAACATTCCTTTTGCACATGCTTTAGCTCAGATTCCTGCTTATGGAAAGTTCTTGAAGGAGATCATCTCCAACCGAAGTAAAGTGGAAGACTTTGAGACAATTGCATTATTTGAGGAGTGTAGTGCTGTTATTCAGAAGAAGTTGCCTCCAAAATTGAGTGATCCAGGGAGTTTCTCTATTCCTATCTCTATGGGTGATGTTTTTTTTAATAAAGCTTTATGTGATTTATGATAGCAATCTAATGCAACCATCAACAAGAAGGTACGAAGATAATTTTGTCTATCCCGTGAAACTCAAAAGAGTGCGAAAAATTCACAGTAAGACGATCGTTTATCTAAGTGATTCTATCTCTTAACTCAAACCAAGCAAAGAACACATTATCCATGAAAGATTCGAATTAAACAATAACCCACGCTAAGAATAGTAAGGACACCATTCAATATACTCGATCAGTCATCTATCAAGAGACTCAAGAAAGGCAGGAGCAAACAATGCCCAACTGTGAAGGAATACTATTGATTAGTAATCTTCATAACCAACCAAAGATATGCAACACATACTATCTCAAAATGCTTATGCCAAAGCACAACTCATCCAACAAAAGTAGGACAAACCTCACAATGGATCTCATGAACACACTCATCATGAAATTCGAACACCAAGCCAAAGGAAAGGCTCATCAATCGAACTACTAGAAGTAGTATGAAAATAAGAAGTTTAGTTTTAAAACAATTCTATCAAGAAGCATACTTGAAAAAGAACGGTTTCTGCAAGATCAAAAAGATCCAAGACAAGATGAAAACCCACTTGGTTTAATCATACTTGACACGAAAAATGGACACTCCATTTAACAAAAATTCCTCACAGGAAAAACTCTCAAAAGAGACAACAAAAATGACCACTCATGGGTGCTTAAGAAATTCGGCCAAGCCTCCCATTTATAGGCTTACAATTTTCGGCCAGCACCACTAAAAAGAAGACCAATTAGGACTCTCTAATCTTATCTCCAAGGAGTAAAAGTAGAAGAGTACTTGATCTCTTTGACTCTATCTAAAATCTAGGAAACCTTATCTAAATGACTTATCCTGAAGTAGGATAATATCTAGAAGGAATCTAAGACTCCTAATCAAAACACTCTAGTTTAATTCAGTCCACATGACTTATTTAACTAGATAAAA
The DNA here is from genome assembly GCA_949775105.1 of Oldenlandia corymbosa var. corymbosa. Classification (NCBI taxonomy): domain Eukaryota; kingdom Viridiplantae; phylum Streptophyta; class Magnoliopsida; order Gentianales; family Rubiaceae; genus Oldenlandia; species Oldenlandia corymbosa. The sequence continues at coordinate 10,197,285 of OX459123.1, forward strand.
ATTCAAAAATTGACTCCTAGACTTAGACTAACTCTAATCTCGAAATTCAGCTCGAAATTGTTGAAGTAAAATGTCTTGAACGCCTTCCAAAAGTGGAATATTGGTCTTGCGGCCCTTAAGTTGTAGAAAACTCCAATTTACTCCACAACTTGTAGAATTCTCTTTATTGACTCCAAAAGATTGGAAAAACACTTGAAACAATTAAGATAATTTGCAACCGATCCAATTGTGTAGCAATGGACTCAATCTTGAACACTTTGATCAAATAGGCCGTCCATTCAAGAACCTAAATGACTCTTCTCACTAGCTTGATCAATGATCTTCATGGAGCACACAGAGTCAAACTCTCTTGATACTCTTCAGCACTTATTTCCATGAGGTCTTCATCTCCTTTGGTTTGAACCCTAAAGTTAATGACATTCTCATCACCTTGATCATAGCTCTCTTGAACCAACTCCCTATCACATAGGTAGTCAAGATCCATCCTTTCTTCCTTGATTGGCCTGCAAAGTAAACTTGGCATTCCAATACTAGAATGAAGGACTAGCTCATTCCCCTCACTAGGAGAACCTCCATAGAAGGCTACATGATTCTCATCATCCCCTCCTTCTTTAAGAGGATTCGTCCTCAAATCATCAACCTCTATACCTGCACAAGGAACAAACGAGATATAAGGGTTAGTAAAATCCTCACCCTTACCACACTCTGATTTTCTCTCATTGCGTGCATTTTTTTCTGTTTCCACACTATTTTCATGGTTTTCTCTCGCCTCAAGTCTTACCTCATCGTGACCCTTTTTACTTTCTTGCGTCACTCTCTCGACTTTTTCTCTCCCTTGTGTATAGGTTATCTTACGTCTTTTCTCTCGCACAGATTCAGATTCTTCATAAGCCAAAGACTTAAGAATGTATTTTCTGTCCTCTTTAGTAAAGACAAAGATATTCTTCGAGCAAAATATGGTGCCTACCATCTACATCTGACTGCCAACGCCTACCTAGCAAAATATCACAAAGAGACATAGGAATTACATCAAAGTAAATTTCATCCCTATACTCACCAATCTGAAAAGGTACCATGGCCTTTTTAGTATCATCCACAACCATCTCTTCACTCCACCATTGAAGCTTGTATGGTCTAGTATGCGGATCCATCTTAATTCCGTTTGCTATGCAAAATTCCTCACTTATGCAATCAGTACTCGACCCACCGTCGATTACCAAATCAACTTCATTGGACCACCCAACCGAACACTTAGTACGGAAGATACAAGTCTGTTGATCTCCATCTTCAGCGTCAAACACCAACCCCTGATCCTCAATTGGACCATTCCAACCGCAAGAAGTATCATGCTCTCTTTCCACTTCTAAGGTAGTATAGTATGTCTCATAGAGCCTTGATTGTCTCCTTATCTTTGGGTTTAGTTTGTATGTTTTATTACTGTTTGACACAACCAAACAATTCCAGAACTCATTGTTAATCAACAAAGTTGAAAAACCACCAAAAAGAAGTAATTGTGCTTTTGGTACTACACAAAGAACTCCTTGAACCCTTGAACCAATGAATGGCTCGATCAAAACCCCCCCAAGAACCAAAGGAAGGTTCGATTAAAGCTCTCCCCAAAAACAAAAACTCTCTTGTGCTTTTAAGATCACAACTCTCAAAATTTCAGAATTAAAGAGAAGAGTGCTTCTCTTGTTCTTTTCTCTTTTGATCTCGGCCGCAAGAAAGAAGAAGAAGATTGGAGTAGAGTGATGTGAGAATTTTCGAAAAACAGCACCCCTAGTTATAGGCAATGCAAGTCTTTTTGTGCAAGAAAACTCCTACAAGATAGGACCTAAATTTTCTCAAAAATATTCCCCCCCTTTTAATGATGAAGGCTGCTCGACAATGTGGAATAAAGAAGAAGAAAAACCGGCCTCATATAGACAAGGATAGAGTCCTAAAACTTAGGTAAACATAATCCTTTTTGGACACAAATTAGGAAAACTCATCCCTACTTATTAGAGATAAAATTTTCGACCCCCCTACTACTAAAGGAACTCAAATACACGGCCACACACATGCACAATTGTATTAGAAGACTAAAAAATTTTCAGATTAGGATAAGATTTCCTTATCTTAATAGTTTTCGAAAATAGACTCACTTTAAAACTCTAATTATAATCTCACTGAAATTATAATTTAACATATGCAAAAATTAGTATTTAAATCCAAGTAGGACTTAAATAAAACACACAATAAAATTGTATTACAATTAGGAAACAATGGCTGCAAATTTTCGGCCAATGTGAACACAAAAATCCAAAACCGAATAGGACTCAAATCATAACACAATTTGGACTCAATGACCTTTATTTTAGGGCTAAAATTTTCGGCCATGTGAACACACAAATACAAGACCAAATAGGTCTCCAAGTGTAACACAAATAGACAACCAAAATTCAAGTTCAACTAGGACTAGGAAACCCTAATTTTTAGTTTCACAATTTCGGCTATACTATGACTCTAAAATTCAAAACCAACTAGGTTTAGAATACCACATAAATCACACGCACACACATGCAAAAAGTCAGCAAAAATTCGGTTATTAACCTTTTACCGCATAGTTAAAATTTGAAAAATTACTTTTGACTCACTTAAAAAGGAACTTGAAAATTACCACTTTCCAAAAATGGACAACAACTTTTAGAATCTTTCTAAAAACCCTTTTCCAAATTGTACTTGGAATTAACAAACACTTTTTACCAAAACAATCCATGGCAAATCAAGTAACAAGAACACCATAATTATAATGAAGTAGGAAATTAAAGTTCCTCATTCAATTATGACATTTGCTTCATAATACTAAATTTAACACAAATCATTCTGAAAACTCAATGACTTAACAATGCCATCTTCATAAGTGACCATTGAAAATCAACTTTTCCAACAACCAAATATGTAAACTTTAAGAATACATCTCAAAGCCTATAAGATTTCTTGTCATAAATTAAGAAAATCTTTTTAGGAAAACTTCACTCAATTTTCGATCCTACTCTCGAAAATCAAGGTTTTAAACACAAGTCAAAGACTTCAATCCTTAAAGTTGGCACAATTCAACTTCAAAGACCTTAAAACACTTTGATACCAAAACTGATATCACTAAAATTCATTCCTCATCATATGACAAAGAAAGGTTTTGACTCAATCTCAAAGTGTAAAACTCGAGAAAACAAGAAAACCAACATTTGTTACTTTTGAAAAATCTTTTGACACTAAGATTAAACAAGATAATCAACAAAATTCGGTCTCTATGAAATTTTCATGAATTGAAAATCCATAAATTCCATTTTACTCATTAGATTCAAATGAAACCAACAAGAAGGAAGGCTTTTTCATTTATACTTTATGTAGAAAGTACAAAATCACTAAGCTTCACCTTTCAAAGAATATATCCAAGATATTTACCACAAGATAAACTCTCAAATCCTCCTTATGTAAAGACATCTCTTTAGAAAGAAAAGGCTATCTCGAGCAAGAAGCTCTTCTTTGGCATCAATTCTCTCCTTAAAGATCCAACACATAAGATCCACCAACTTGCTCATAGGAGAAACAGTTCTGTACTTGCAAATCAAGGATAAATTTCAAGATGTAGCGCCCACTTTGATTAGATACCAACGTACCATCATCAAGCTCTCGCATAGACCCCAAAATAACACCACAAGATCAAACAAATGTGTAAGAAGTCACGCACAACCACACAAAAGACAAGATCCATTTTGAAAATGTAGTTTTCACAAGAATTTGATTTATTTTTTCAACACCCCATTCCAAAACAAGAAGGAACCTTGAAACAAATAAAGATAGTACTACTCGTTAAGTAGCACAAAGCTCGATTACCACACCAAGTAACGGATTCCGTGGTAATTCAAGATATTCTCAAAACCAAGAACTATGAAGTCCTCAACTAAGAAGAATTCTCTCGAAAATCAAACTGATAATAGGAACTGATATGATAATATCAATTAATACCATCACTAAGATAATCCAAGCTCTGATACCAAGAAACTGATAGCAATCTCGTAGACGAAGAAAATTTCGTTAATGCAACCATCAACAAGAAGGTACGAAGATAATTTTGTCTATCCTGTGAAACTCAAAAGAGTGCAGAAAATTCACAGTAAGACGATCGTTTATCTAAGTGATTCTATCTCTTAACTCAAACCAAGCAAAGAACACATTATCCATGAAAGATTCGAATTAAACAACAACTCACGCTAAGAATAGCAAGGACACCATTCAATATACTCGATCAATCATCTATCAAGAGACTCAAGAAAGACAGGAGCAAACAATGCCCAACTATGAAGGAATACTATTGATTAGTAATCTTCATAACCAACCAAAGATATGCAACACATATACTATCTCAAAATGCTTATGCCAAAGCACAACTCATCCAACAAAAGTAGCACAAACCCCACAATGGATCTCATGAACACACTCATCATGAAATTCGAACACCAAGCCAAAGGAAAGGCTCATCAATCGAACTACTAGAAGTAGTATGAAAATAAGAAGTTTAGTTTTAAAACAATTCTATCAAGAAGCATACTTGAAAAAGAACAGTTTCTGCAAGATCAAAAAGATCCAAGACAAGATGAAAACCCACTTGGTTTAATCATACTTGACACGAAAAATGGACACTCCATTTAACAAAAATTCCTCACAGGAAAAACTCTCAAAAGAGACAACAAAAATGACCAATCAAGGGTGCTTAAGAAATTCGGCCAAGCCTCCTATTTATAGGCTTAGAATTTTCGGCCAGCACCACTAAAAAGAAGACCAATTAGGACTCTCTAAGGAGTAAAGTAGAAGAGTACTTGATCACTTTGACTCTATCTAAAATCTAGGAAACCTTATCTAAATGACTTATCCTGAAGTAGGATAATATCTAGAAGGAATCTAAGACTCCTAATCAAAACACTCTAGTTTAATTCAGTCCACATGACTTATTTAACTAGATAAAAATTTGAAAATTGACTCCTAGACTTAGACTAACTCTAATCTCGAAATTCAGCTCCAAATTGTTGAAATAAAATGTCTTGAACGCCCTTTCAAAAGTGGAATATTGGTCTTGCGCCCCTTAAGTTGTAGAAAACTCCAATTTACTCCAAAACTTGTAGAATTCTCTTTATTGACTCCAAAAGATTGGAAAAACACTTGAAACACTTAAGATAGTTTGCAACCTATCCAATTGTGTAGCAATGGACTCAATCTTGAACACTTTGATCAAATAGGCCATCTATTCAAGAACCTAAATGACTATTCCCACTAGCTTGATCAATGATCTTCATGGAGCACACAGAGTCAAACTCTCTTGATAATCTTCAGCACTTATTTCCATGAGGTCTTCATCTCCTTTGGTTTGAACCCCAAAGTTAATGACATTCTCTTCACCTTGATCATAGCTCTCTTGAACCAACTCCCTATCACATAGGTAGTCAAGATCCATCCTTTCTTCCTTGATTGGCCTGCAAAGTAAACTTGGCATTCCAATACTAGAATAAAGGACTAGCTCATTCCCCTCACTAGGAGAACCTTCATGGAAGGCTACATGATTCTCATCAATTTAGGTGCTAGTGTTTCATTGATGCCTTTATTTGTTTGTAGAAAGCTTGGGTTGAAACATTTGAAACCAACTAACATCACTTTGCAGTTAGCTGATAGATCCATAACTCATCCGAAAGGGATTTTGGAAATGTGCTGTAAAAGTGAAGAAGTTTTATATCCCTGTTGATTTTGTTGTGTTAGATATGGAAGAGGGTGCTAATGTGCCAAAAATTAGGTCGACCATTTCTAGCCACAGCTGTTGCTGTTATAGATGTTAAAAAAGAGAGTTTAAAATTTCATATTGGAGAAGAATCTATGGAGTTCACTTTTTCTAAAAATTACAAATGCCCTGCATTTACTCATCATGTGTTTAGGGTAGATATTCTTGAGAAGCTAGATAAAACTGATATTTTCATTTCTAATTCTAAAGATTCTCCTGACATATGTATCAGTGATGTAGGCACAGATAGAAATGGAAGAAGACTGATGTATGAAAGAGTTTCACACTTTTTGATTGAGCGTCGACCTGATTGATTAGCCAAATACTCCAGCTCATGACTTTAAAGAAGCACTTATTGGAAGGCAACCCAATTCTTTATTTTGTTTTATTTCTCTTTTTCTTTCATTAATAAGTTGATGGTTAAGTTTTTTTGTACCTGATTATTTGGAGATCTTTGATTTCTAGATTTTTGTGATTTTTCTTAATCATCTGTTTTTAGGTTTGTTTTTCTAATTTATTTTAGTTTTGCAATTAGGTTTATTGGAAGGGCGCAACTCTGGTGTCCAACTATGCTGAAAATGAAACATCCAAAATTCTGAAGAAGTTGGTCGTGTGTTCAGATGGCAGTTGCAACAGTTTATTCAACAATTCCGGTCCTATGTTTCACATTCCAAGGTTGTGTCGTTTCTTTTCATTCTTTTTGTTTATGTCTTTTCTTTTCTTTTCACTTGGTTGTCTTGACTTTTGTGTTTTATACATTGAGGGCAATGTATACTTTAAGTGCGGGGGAGAAGGATTTGTGTTTTGTGTTTGGTGTGTTTTGTGTTTATTTTCATTAAAAAAATAATAATAATAAAAATTGAAAAATTGAAAAATCCAAAAAGGCCTATGATGAAGATGGTTTAATTGTCTATGATATGTAAGAATTAGACTATTTTGAATTTTATTGCTTCACTTGTGTATTTCTATATGTTGCTTTGAATACCCGGCTTTTTATACACTTAGTCGTGACTGTGGAATAAGCGTAAATTAAGATATAGTTGCATAAGTTTGATGTAGATATGCCATGAAAGTTGTGTTGGATCCACTCATACTTATATGATTTGTATGTGGAATCCATCATGTTGTGAAGGAAAAGCAAGGCATTAACCCAATATCAGCCTTAGAAAACCTTATTGCTTTGACACTTTGTGTTAAGTAAGTTTGGGGGAGGGGTGTTGGCGGATGCTTCTGAGGTTAGGTTAAATTTAATGAGGGAGAAAGGAAGAGCATTCAATGTTGATGCTAGCCCATTGAGAGGTGAGGAATTGGCAACCTGAGTTGATCTCTTAGGAGTTGATATCGTAGGAGTAGAGTTAGAAGAGTATTTGACCTCTTTAACTCCATCTAAAATCTAGGAAACCTTATCTAAATGACTTATCTTTAAATAGGATAATACTTAGAAGGAATCTAAGACTCCTAATCAAAACACTCTAGTTTAATTCAGTCCACATGACTTATTTAACTAGACAAAAATTCAAAAATAACTCTTAGACTTAGACAAAATCTAAATCCGGAAATCAGCTCCAAATATTGAAGTAAAATGTCTTGAACGCTATTCCAAAAGTAGAATATTGGTCTTGCACCCCTCAAGTTGTAGATAACTCTAATTTACTCCAAAACTTGTAGAATTCTCTTTATTGACTCCAAAAGATTGGAAAAACACTTGAAAAAAGTGAGATAGTTTGCAACCTATCCAGTTGTGTAGCAATGGACTCAATTTTGAACACTTTAATCAAATAGAACGTCAATTCAAGAACCTAAATGACTCTTCTCTCTAGCTTGATCAATTATCTTCATGGAGCACCTAGAGTCAAACTCCTTTGATACTCTTTGATATGCTTATATTTTACCTATTTATTATATCCCTAATTTGTGATTTTTGCAATATATTTTGAGTACAAATGTGCTATTTATATGATTTTTATCTTTAATTGTAGGAATTGTACTCAAATGGAAGAACTGTTGATGTTTTGGAATAAATTGAAGATAAAAGCAACTCAAAGGAAGAAATTGAAGCACTTGAAGATTTGGAGGATTAAACAAGCAATTTCAGAATTTTGAATTTGAATTGGCCGAATTGTGCTTGCCGAAGAAGATGGTTTCCGAATTGATTTCGGTGGACAAATAAAATCATCCGGAGGAGTTTTAATTCCAACTAACTTGAAAGAAATATAGTTTCCTTATTCCCGAATAAATAGGGTTTGACGGAAGCCTTTAGAGGAGTAGGAATTTATTTTTAGTACCGAACTTGACCGAAAAAAAAACCTAAGTCCTCCGCCGATCTACCTCCTTGCTGCTACGTCCTCCGCCGATCACCACCTTGTTCTCCTCCATTCCCACGCAGCATCATCATCACCACCTTGCTTCCTTGATCACCTCCACCTTGTCCACCTTTCTTCCATCACCGAACCTCCATCAACACCATCTTGCCTCCTTCCCCACCACTTCAAACCGGCAGTATCAACCACCTCAAACCTGGCAGCTTTCTCCATCACCACCACGCGCAGCAGCAGCATCAACAAACCATCATCCTTGCTCACCCACGCATCACCATCACTCTAAGTCTCCTCCACCCCCACACTTCACCGAAGCACAAAACCACCTCAGCTCCATGCAACCAGCGCCGCTTCACCTTTGCGCACCATCACCATCAGCCGAGGAGACGAAGCAGCCGAATGCGGAGAACCGAGCCTTGAATTGAATTGATTTATGCTTTTGGTTTGGGCAGAGTTTCTCGGGTTTTATTGCTTTTGTTCTATTTATTAAATTTCAGATTTTTGGATAATGTACCTAAATATTATTGAATTATTTTTGATAATGTTTAGTGGCTAAATTCTTTTAACCTAGGGTTTGGGTGTAGCCACCGAATTTATTTGGTTTATTTGGTTCATTATTATTTGACTGTTCCATTAATTAATATTTGTTATTCTTGTTTTAATTCGTATAAGTAATTTGCCACTATTTGCATGTCTGAAGATATTAATTGAAGTAGCGAGAGTGGAAGATTAGTATTAGTTCGTAGGGATAATAGACTTAGGGTGTAAGCCACGACAGTAGGAACACAACCTTTGCAACGTTAGATTCTTAAGTTCTTAATGTGTTTTTGTTAATCCTATAGTCACGAAAGTAGTCATAGGGTTAATCTAAGTAAGAGAACTACAGCGCGAGAGTGTGTAGTTCTTAATTAGGTGACTCGTTGTGAGATTAATGGAAGTTAAAAAGTCAAAGTCTTATGAATTGAACCAAACCAAATATTCGGTAGGTGAACCCAATGTCCTAGGTTTTCTTTGTCTTATTATTTGAATTAATATTATTTGCTTTTATTTTATTTATTTATTTTAGTTTTAAATTTTATAAATCTGAGATCATCATTTTTCTAGACAATAATAGGAGTAATTTATACCTGATAATTAGTATTTCTTCTCTGTGGGTACGACCCTATTTTCCGCTATACTAGTGTTAACTATGTAAATTTATTTGACTAGTTCTGACGACAGCTTGTCACTCTTGAGCACTTATTTCCATGAGTGAATCATCTCCTTTGGTTTGAACCCCAAATTAATGAGATTCTAATCACCTTGATCATAGCTCTCTTGAACCAACTCCCTATCACATTGGTAGTCAAGATCCATCCTTTCTTCCTTGATTGGCCTGCAAAGTAAACTTGGCATTCCAAAACTAGAATGAAGAACTAGCTCATTCCCCTCACTAGGAGAATCACCATGGAAGGATACATGATTCTCATCAGTAGACCCTGCAAAGGTCGAGGCAATTCTTTCAATGGAGGCCCGGAAGACCGTCAAGGAAGTACAAAAACTTACAGGATCTCTGGCAGCGCTGAATAGGTTTCTGTCTCTAGCAGCTGAAAGAAACTTTCCCTTCTTCAAGACCCTAAGAAAAGGGAGAGGTTTCCAATGGACTGAGGAATGTCAAAAAGCCTTTCAAGAGTTAAAGGAACATCTTAAGCAACTTCCCATGCTGGCAAAACCACAGCCAGGAGAAGTTCTATATATCTATTTAGCCGCTCAAGAACGGCTATATCTGCGGTCCTCATTCAGAAAAAAGACGGTAAAGAGCTCTCCGTTTACTTCGTAAGCAAAGTCCTGCAAGGGGCGGAATCTCGGTACACCCCCATGGAAAAGCTGATATTAAGCCTTGTTCTCACTGCTCGACGACTGCGTCCTTACTCCCAGGCTCACCCTATATAGGTCTTAACCGAACAACCTATCCAGCAAGTCCTCCTCAAACTGGAGGCTTCGGGCAGAATGATGAAATGGGCAGTCGAGCTGGGGGAACACTATATCGAGTACAAGCCCCGCACAGCTATCAAGGGACATGCATTCGCAGATTTCTTGGTTGAAATGCCCAGAACTCTAGATACTACACAAGGGTCAACACCGGGGAAACAGCTACAAGGACATCCCTCCATAAATCCTCGAGCCTGGACTCTCTATGTCGATGGCTCTTCTTGTGAAGACGGGGGAGGAGCGGGTATCATCCTAGCAAAACCAACGGCGTCTTAAGAAATCAAGGAAATCAAGGAATACGATGCTGAATACTCCTACGCCTTACGGTTTGGTTTCCCAGTTACCAATGATGTCGCGGAATACGAAGCAATGATCACGGGGTTGAATATGGCTTTAGGAGTTCGAAACTTGGAAGTTTTTAGCGACTCTCAAGTGGTTGTCAAGTAGATCAAAGGTGATTACACGGTCCGCGAGGAACACCTCCGACCATATCTCGAGAAGGTTCTTGAGATCAAAGACAAGTTTGAGGAATGCTCTATTTCCCACATCCTCAGAACCAACAACAAAAGAGCCGACGTGCTGAGTAAGCTTGTTTCGTCCAATTTCGCTAATCTCAGTCACAAGGTTTGGGTTGAGATACTCCCCGAACCCAGCATTCAGCCCAAAATTTTCCTGGGTATCACTGAGGATAAAGATACGTGGATGACGCCATTCATCCGATTCCTCAAAAATGGAGCGCTCCCCGATAGCAAGTCGGAAGCTCGAGTGTTGAAGCTGAAAGCAGTTAAGTACACTATGAGAGATGGAATCCTCTACAAGCACGGGTATTTGTTGCCGATGTTACGGTGTGATGGACCAAAGCAAGTAGCATATGTTCTTGAGGAAGTCCACGAGGGATCGTGTGGAGCCCACATGGGAGCAAGAAGCTAGGCCAAAAAGGTCCTTCGAGCAGGATACTTCTGGCCCACAGTTTTTAAGGATGCTTACCAGTTCGTGCAAAGGTGCGACATATGGAAGAAGTTTTCACCGATAACCCGACAGCCACAGCATGAGATGGTAACCATACAAAGTCCTTGGACATTCTACCAGTGGGACACCCGACATCATCAGCCCTTTTTCAAAAGGGACGGGAGGGCTGCAATGGGTCATCGTAACCGTCGATTATTTCACCAAGTGGGTGGAAACAAAACAATTGGCCTCGATATCAGGAAGGAAAGTGTTGAATTTTTTTTGGCAAAACGGAGTTTGCCGCTTTGAAGTGCCTAAGGTAATTGTATCAGACAATGGGACCCAGTTCGAGAGCGATCTCTTCAAGTCATGGTGTGCGGAGATGCAGATCGAGTGTTGATTTTCTGTTGTTGCCCATCTGTAAGCGAATGGTCAAGATGAGTCCATCAACAGAACCATTCTACATGGAATCAAGACAAGGCTGCACAATGCCAAAGGGGCATGGGTTGAAGAACTTTCTCACGTTTTATGGGCATATCGCATCACAGCTCACTCTTCGACAGACAAAATGCCATACAGTTTAGTCTATGAAATGGATGCAGTCCTCCCAGTCGAAATTGGCCTTGCAAGTCCTCGAACGATCAATTTTGTCGAAGACACCAACAATGAAGATATTCTGACTAACCTTGACCTGCTCGAGGAACGGCGAGATGCAGTAAAAGTACAGGAAGCAAAGTACAAAGAAATCCTAGGAAAAACTATAATAAACGAGTCAAGAGCACTGACTTCGTGATCGAGGACTTGGTACTTAGAAAAATTGAAGCCAGTCGAGCAGAAACCCCTGGAAAATTGGCGGCCAACTGGGAAGGGCCCTATCGAGTCATTCAGGTCTCTCCATCGGGCAGTTACCGATTACAGATGACAGATGACACGGGAACCATTCTCCCCCGATGGTGGAACATTTAGAATCTACGCAAGTTCTATGTTTAGATTTCCTACATGCTATTTGCTACCTTATTTGCTGAGTGATTTGTCGCTTTCATTTATTTGTATGTAATGCTAGCCCGGGTCCTCGGGTAATTATTAATAAAAGCCATTGCATATTTCTTCTATACATTACATGAGTCGACACTATGTTATGACTAGTCACTGAGATGGACACCCTCTTTAGGGCCATTCTCGAATTGAGCCGTGTATTCAACATCCGGACACTTAAGTCGAGGATCTCTCCTCGCACTTACTGTGGTTCTTAGTGTTGCTAAATCGGGGGATCCGTATCCGATTCCTCGATAGTGCCGTGTACTTTACATTTGGGCGCTATAGAAGCATACTCGAGTACAAACAAATAACTGACGCTGATACAGCTCAGTGCAAATACGATGCCCTCACATTTAGTGCGGGGTTAGGAAAATGTATCAATATACACTTGATATATACTTAAATGTTGAGATCTGTCCCCTTAGAGTTGAATGGGGAAGGCTTAATGACGCCAGAACGTCCCATCAACGTAAGCCTATGGAGGCACTGACTTAGTTTATTGAAGATACTCCTCGGTGGCTGCCCTTTCTTTTGCTTCATCATCTGGATCTCCCAATCTTGTTCGTTGATTCTAAGAAGATACTCCTCGTCGGCTGCCCTTTCTTTTGCTTCATCATCTGGATCGAGATCCTCGAGAATGGGTAATGAAATCTCGTGGTCCACCAGTATGTTCCATAGAATGGCAGCCTGCTTCGAGTAGAACTCTACCTCTTTGGTCCTCTTCTTTAGGAGGTCAATTGCAGCGATAAAGTGTTCTGTACGAACCTTTATCTATGCCTCGACTAGAGCAAGCGTGTCAAATTTTTCGAGGAACCATGGGGACACAACAATATTCTCGTGCTTCCTCAGTTGAGCATTTTCTTTCTTCAGCTTCTCCATCTCCTCATTAATATTGGTTTCTAGAGACATGGAATCGTGAAAGTCTAAGTCATATTGGTGGAGTCGACGCTTCCATTCTTCCTCTTGTTGTCTAAAGCACTGCACCAAGCGGGAGTGCGCTCGTAGGTTAAGTGTATTGACAACATCCGTAAGCTGTTTCTCGAGAGCTCTCACTATGTCAGTGTTGTGAACATCCCCAAATTTACTCAACATTGAAGAAATCATCGTACACATGGGAAACCTCGCGATCTCGTCTTCCTCGAGAATCAACATACGTACTGGATGAACGAAGTACAAATCCTGACATAATGGGCAGAAGTATATCAAATGTTAGAGGAAAGAGGCACTGATCTAAATCAAAGTTGGCAAAAATTGTTCAAGAATCACTACAGTAGGCTAAGGTCTACAACCTTAGCGGCAAAAATCCTATTACAAGAAGAGAGTTCATACGTCATTTTGGCCGGGAGGGTGACTTGGCTGACTTTCGTTTGTCTCCTCGACAGGGGTGTGAGTTGACGTCTCTTCCTTTTCAGGCTCCTGGTCATGCTTCCCGTCCTCCTCGACCTGCTCTGAGGAATCCTCTTCCCATTCCACCTCAACACCGATGAAATCTGGGGCCAGCTTTGGCACACGCACCTCTTCTCAAGCATCAACAGAATGCACTGTAAGGGCATCTCCTTCAAAAGAAGTGATCTCTGTTGATGAACCCATTTGAGCAACGGCACTGCATAATGGCCCGAACAGTGGGAGTTGCATCAGAGAGCTGCTGCAATCCATTCTTTATGGCCTTATAGAGAGTCTTCTTAGGATGCGGCTTCATGAATTGCTGAAGCCATCCAGCATTGGTAGTCCTTCCGCTCTCCATCCTCTCGAGAGCGGCCACAGCTACACCATGTCCACCCAACGCTTTGGCATTATTACTGATGCCCACCAGGATGCTGGCCAATCCACCAGTTGGCACCATTCTTGCCCAAAAAGTGGTCATCCATTCCTACAGATCTGATTTGGGAACATGGGACTCTCTCTATTCTGCCAGCTTGGTCTCAACCTCCCTGTACATAGCCTGAACCGTGGCTAACTCCTCCCTGGCAAGCCTCATGGCCTGCTCCTCCTTTCTCGACTCCTCATGCGTTAACTTCTCTTCCTCGAGGAGCCCCTTTTCAAGTTGCAAACTGGCAATCTCTTGTTGCAATCTCTTTTCTCGCATAAGAATGCTAGCCATCGAGGTAGTCAACTATAAAGAATACATGATAGATCTCAGCCAAAGTATTGCAGGAACTCAAGAGTAAATGAATTTAAAGATTGATAGATCTTACCATTTTGAGCGATTCCTCCTCCGTCAAGGTCGCTGCAACTTCCTCAATGATGGGACACTCGATCCTAGTGTCCCCAAAATGATATATGGCGGCGGCAGTGGTGTCGATGACCAATCGGTGTCTTCGATAGTGTTCTTCTCAAGCGAGGCCTCGATCGGTTTAAACCACTCCGGATGCCGCTCTGTCATGGGGATGGCCTCGGAAGTTGGGTTCCCATCTGTTTTCTTACCAGTAGAAGGGGTAGTTTTCGAGGGATCAGTTGCGTCGTCAATTCTCCCCTCCTTCGACCAAGACTTCTTCCTCGGTTAGCTTTTCTTTCTCCACGATGGGGGGTGGATTCTTAACTTCCTCTTCTTGGTAACTTTGTTCGATGACCCCTCATCATCTGCATTTTTAATTTCAAAAATCTGGGCATCACCAAACAAGCCAACGGTATCTTTGCTCGATGACATGACCTAAAACAAAGAAAATGCACATGATGATTTAGTACCTTTTTTCTCCTCGACGCGAATAGGGGGAATGCATTGTTGGACTTTGGTGTAGCCGAGGATGGTCTCAAAAGATTCCAGAGCATTATTATCGGCTCTGTACTTCTCAATTTTCTGTCTATCAGAACTAGTCCAAGTATCTATAACACCTAGTTCATGGGTTTCACGGTAATCCCACGCCACACAAAACTCTTTTGGTGCTTGCACAAATAAGTAGTTTGGCTTCCATATCAAGGAACCATCAAAGAGTTCTACTGTGTGATCTGCTTTCGACGTTATGTTGGTTTTTACATTATACCACTCTTTGTACTTAGTCGAGGGAATGCAGACTTTAAGGAAATACCTCCACACTATTAATCGAGGCGGAATGTTCTGCAATTCACAGAGTCTTGCAAAATCAAGGACCGCTATGACTAAGTTCGGGGTGAATCGAGCAAGTAGAATCTTATAGTGCTGTACTATTTTACCAAACAAAGGGTAAAGGGGGAATCTTGACCCTAGGAACATGAATCTAGCATTCACAGTAATTTTCCCCTCTGGTGGAGTGTCAACCCGTTCATAATCCAACGGTGCTCGATATTCTAGATCTACGGGGAAGTTATATTGTGTGGCGATTTCTTTAGCCTTTGCTTCGGAATTTATAGTTGATTTAAACCCAGATACTGTTTGAGCAGCCATATCTACCCCAATATATACAAATCTAACAAGATTTAGACAAAGCAAAATGCATATTTGGGTATTAAAAATACAAAAGGATTGGAAGACTTACTTCTATCGGAGTTTGACGTACGGCGCTGAGATAATGCTTTCCTGATAATAGGTGCTGCAAGCGTTTCCGACGAGGATGAAGAAAATTTCTATATGTGACAGAGGGGTTGTATGTGGCTTTTGGTTGTATTTTTGAAAAGAGACAAATAGCCCAAGTCTCCAGTTTTTCCCAATATAAAAAAAAAGAGAAGAAGAATTATGATTGTGGGAGAGAGAAAGGGAATTTCTTCCCTTTCTCTCTCCCACGACCTGACATCTCGGACGAAGTTCAAGGAACAATTATGATTGCCCAGCCGTCGTTTGGGAATCGTGCACACTGATGAGGCACAACTTTCGTTTAGGCGGGATTTCCGAGTCGGATTGTCTTCTTGGTTCGGATCTTCGCCCGCGAATGTTTACATTTGGGCTGGTTCAAGACCTATTCATTTCACATGGGCTGGGTAGAGGTCAGTTTTATTAGTGTCAAGTCTTATTTATTTTGCACAATTAACACTTGACAGGGACATTTGACGAGTCCACATCCACTACCCTTGATGGACCAGCCCGTTATGCGGCTCTGGGGTCCAATCGCCTCTTGGATGGCGGTGTAATATTACTAACCCTAGTAATATTTGGTACTTCCCAAGTCTATAAATAGGGACCTTTATTTCATAATAGAGATACGCTATCTTAGTTACCAATCAATGTACACACGCTATTCCGATTTTCTGACTTAAATATCGGAGTGTCTACCCTCGGAGACTCCCGAGGTTCTTTTTTGCAGGAAACCCTAGTCAAAGTTCCACAGCCAAGCCAGGGATACAATTCCAGGCATCGTCAAAAAGAAAAGAAAATACAGGACTCCCTTGGGTGATTATTGCTTTATCTCCTCATAGAGGGATATGGTGGATTCTCTAGATGCCATGGCTATCGAAGTTCCTTCCTGACATCTGTAGGTAGAAATTGCACATTGGCTCGTTCCATGAATCTGGTAATGAGGACCGGAAAGAACCAGGAGCTCCTCCTGGTGTTGGAAGCGCAGACATCCATCTGACCTCTGATTACTTTAGCCGCATCGACCGATGTGTTGGTAACTATTGCATAGAGCAGCAGTGCTGATTCATTAGTTACCTTTTTCCAATGTCAATCGGCTCTAGGGTCCAATGTCGATCTGGTCTCCAATCTGAAGCTGGGAAGTGGCTGAGGTTGCCGTGCTTGAGTGTCCAGATGACCTCCATCTCATCACTTAGCATACTGGTTCTTCTTTATGATCAAAGTCCATCATCTGGTGTAGTGCTTCTTCATGGGGGAAACATATCTCTGGCAATTGCAACAACTCTCTGATTGTTGTCATACTGATGTCGACTGCTCTACCTCTCACCACCACGGTATCGCCTTGTGCTTCTCTCATATTGTGGTAAAATTCCCTGACCGCACTGAGATTTGGCCTTAGAGGGACATCACAGAGTCTCTCCCAATGATGTTCGACAATATAAGATGGCGAATTTGTTGGGAAGGTTGCTGCCCTTTTGACAATCATCCGCCGTTCCCAATTTCTTGATGCCTACTCTGAATCTTGGTTTGAGCCCGTGCTTCTGTTGCGACTTTGGTGGACTCTGAGTGGGGTGTGCCTCCATTTGTCTGCATTTCTGGTTCCCGAGGGTTGGTCCCTCCTTTGTCCTACAGATTGTCTTCCTGATGCCATAGCGGTGCTGTATGTCTGAGGGGTTAAAGTGCTTTTGCCTATAGGGTTTTGGCGATGGTAGCTGTTAGAAGGAAGTTGAATGTCGGAGAGGGTTAAAGTATATTGAATGGGATGTTTATGGGGGTGTGGGGTGTTAGTTTTTGAAGTGGGGATTATCCGATATCCCAGATTTTTGCATCTTACAACTCTGTCCCTCATCTCCGCTTTTAAATGAATTCTCCCTCCCTATTTCCCTTTGACCAGAATACGTGGTGACTATTTTGACTGCAATGTTATTTGAACAAATCATCTCAATCACGAAAGTGAGTCCATCACTCGCCCAATTGAGGCGACAACTCAATATTCATTGTATTGTGTAGATAATTAAACTTAAATGTTGCCATTCTGACTACATCATAGTTGGCAAGGCATTTCAGGTTAACCATCCACACAATCTCCACCTATAAATTTCTGATGAGAGTGCCACCACTCTTTCTGATTGTCACTATACAGATTGATTAATTATCCAAAATATAATTGAAACAGAACTAAGAAGAACAAAATAACTTACCTTGGGTTGCCTCCCAAGCAGCGCATTGGTTTAACGTCTCATGCTAGACTAATTGGTACTCCCTACTTAGATTTCTTCAATTGCAACACCTCATTGTTTTGCATCTCAGCCTTCTGATCTGTGTTGTGTGCTTCCCTCCTCTTGGGATTTTCCAGTGTGTCACTTGGAAGAGTGCCAGCAGGTCTGTCTGGTATCTTTCTTACCATTTGTGCAACCTAATTTTGCATATCTTTCACAGTTGCATCAAGACTAGCAAGGACATTACCAACCTTGATCCAATCTTCCTCCTTGACTCTAAATGGTTGATTCTAAAATCCAGGTGGTTGAGCTGATCTCTGGTAGCTTGACTGCTGATTAGTCCAGTTGTTGTTCTGTTGTGGCCTCCAATTGCTGTAATTGTTGAAGACTCACGAACTTCTTCCATAGTGGCTTGATAGGTACAGTTGGGGTGGGATCCTGTGCAGATTTTACATACATCAACTTCGGTTTGTTGATGTCAGCTCTTACTGATGAGAATCATGTAGCCTTCCATGGAGGTTTTCCTAGTGAGGGGAATGAGCTAGTCCTTCATTCTAGTTTTGGAATGCCAAGTTTACTTTGCAGGCCAATCAAGGAAGAAAGGATGGATCTTGACTACCTATGTGATAGGGAGTTGGTTCAAGAGAGCTATGATCAAGGTGATGAGAATGTCATTAACTTTGGGGTTCAAACCAAAGGAGATGAAGACCTCATGGAAATAAGTGCTGAAGAGTATCAAGAGAGTTTCACTCTTTGTGCTCCATGAAGATCATTGATCAAGCTAGTGAGAAGAGTCATTTAGGTTCTTGAATGGACGGCCTATTTGATCAAAGTGTTCAAGATTGAGTCCATTGCTACACAATTGGATAGGTTGCAAACTATCTTAATTGTTTCAAGTGTTTTTCCAATCTTTTGGAGTCAACAAAGAGAATTCTACAAGTTTTGGAGTAAATTGGAGTTTTCTACAACTTAAGGGGCGCAAGACCAATATTCCACTTTTGGAAGGGCGTTCAAGACATTTCAACAATTTGGAGCTGAATTTCGAGATTAGAGTTAGTCTAAGTCTAGGAGTCAATTTTCAAATTTTTATCTAGTTAAATAAGTCATGTGGACTGAATTAAACTTGAGTGTTTTGATTAGGAGTCTTAGATTCCTTCTAGATATTATCCTACTTGAGGATAAGTCATTTAAATAAGGTTTCCTAGATTTTAGATAGAGTCAAAGAGATCAAGTACTCTTCTACTTTTACTCCTTAGGAGATAAGATTAGAGAGTCCTAATTGGTCTTCTTTTTAGTGGTGCTGGCCGAAAATTCTAAGCCTATATATAGGAGGCTTGGCCAAATTTCTTAAGCACCCTTGAGTGGTCATTTTTGTTGTCTCTTTTGAGAGTTTTTCCTGTGAGGAATTTTTGTTAAATGGAGTGTCCATTTTTCGTGTCAAGTATGATTAAACCAAGAGGGTTTTCATCTTGTCTTGGATCTTTTTGATCTTGCAGAAACTGTTCTTTTTCAAGTATGCTTCTTGATAGAATTGTTTTAAAACTAAACTTCTTATTTTCATACTACTTCTAGTAGTTCGATTGATGAGCCTTTCCTTTGGCTTGGTGTTCGAATTTCATGATTAGTGTGTTCATGAGATCCATTGTGGGGTTTGTCCTACTTTTGTTGGATGAGTTGTTCTTTGGTATAAGCATTTTGAGATAGTGTCTGTATTGCATATCTTTGGTTGGTTATGAAGATTACTAATCAATAGTATTCCTTCATAGTTGGGCATTGTTTGCTCCTGCCTTTCTTGAGTCTCTTGATAGATGACTGATCGAGTATATTGAATGGTGTCCTTGCTATTCTTAGCGTGGGTTGTTGTTTAATTCGAATCTTTCATGGATAATGTGTTCTTTGCTTGGTTTGAGTTAAGAGATAGAATCACTTAGATAAACGATCGTCTTACTGTGAATTTTCCTCACTCTTTTGAGTTTCACGGGATAGACAAAATTATCTTCGTACCTTCTTGTTGATGGTTGCATTAACAAAATTTGCTTCGTCTACGAGATTGCTATCACTTACCTTTGATATCCCACTAGAGATGGCCGCCATCTATGCTTGCAAGTGTGTTGTAGTATCTAGCTCCAACACTCCTGCCTTCTTAGCTGTAGCTTTAGGCTCCTTCTGCCATATGAAATGGTTAGCACACATATTCTCTAGTAGTTGGATTGCTTCTTCAACAGGTTTTATCATGAAAGCTCCTCCAGAAGATGAATCAAGTGATTCTCTGGAGGCTTGCTGCAACCCATTTTAGAAAATGCACAATTGCATTGGCTCTTCTACACCATGTTGAGGGTACTTCCTCATCAGATCTTAAATTTTTCCCAGGCCTCATAAAGAGTCTCTGTCCCATGCTGCTTAAAAGTCATGATGGCTAATCTTAAAGCAGCAGGCTTGACAGGTGGGAGAATTTTGTAAGGAATGCCTGTCTGAGTCCATTCCAGGAGTTGATTGAATTGTTGGGCAGAGTGTCCAACCATTTTGCTGCTAAGTCCTGCAATGTGAATGGAAACAGTCTCAAGTAAACTTAGTCCTTAGACAAACCTTGAATGTTGAAGGTGCTGCACAGTCTCACGAATTTCCTAATGTGCTCATTAGGATCTTCACTAGGTAGTCCATAGAAAGGACAAGCAGCTTGCACCCATTAAATTATTTGAGTTTTGAGCTCAAAGTTCTCTGCTGCAACATCATTGTACACCAGTGGACTTTGAACTTCCTCGTCTTGGGGTACAAAATAATCTCTTAGTGGTCTGGGTGGAGCTGGTTGTAGCTCTTTTTCTTGAGGTCAATCAGCTGCTACTACTTCTGCCATCTGCTTCTGGTTCTTCAAAACACGAGCAACAGCTTCTCTGTTTCGCAAGCCTTTGGATCTCCTTGCCGTGATTTCAATTTCTGGATCAAAACTTAGCTCTCCTGATGGATTACTTCTAGTCATAAACCAGTATTCAAAACACAAAGAATAACAACAGGAAGATTTGCGATTTTGAGTAAGTAAATTTGATTACAAACATAAAACTAAAAAGAACAAAAACAAAACACTATAATCAGATATCAAGGATTTTTAACGCCATCCCTGGCAACGATGCCACTTTTGATGAGTCGTTTGGAGTTGAACCACTTTCCCAAAAGAAATATTTATAAACCTGCTTAAAACTAATAGCTCGTGGTAAGCAGGGTCGTTTCACAGAGACAGAAATCAACCACTCAAAATCTGATTAAAGTACAGAAAAGAAAGAAAATGAGTTGAACAGATTGTCACTTGGGAGAGTGAGAGTAGTCACTTGACAGAGGCGAGAGGTAGAAGGGTTAATCGCCTTCCTATCTTTATGATCCAGTTTTGATTTAAATATTCCTGTAGTGTATGATTAGTCGTTCGATCAGGTACTTATATTCTTTATAATTCCCTCCAGACAAAATAAAGAGTCCTAGATTATCTAAACTACCTACCTTCCACTCAGAGTAATTCATTAATCTAAGTCATTGAGTTCTTAAGCCCTCTTTGATCGCCTATGCCATTCACCTAACTCTCGTTGATGTTTGGAACCGCATGGTAGATTTCCTCTATTGTCATAGACTAGATTAAGCAATTCTAAGGTTATGCTCCCCCTTCCAGATCTTCATAACCATGCAAGCACTTTTAATTATGTGGCCAAGTTAATTAAAAGATTAATTAAATGACTTATCTAGGCACAACACCTCATCAAGGAAACTGAGCCAAAACTTTCACATAAAGATTGTAGGGATTAAACCCTCAACTGAGTTAGCTGCTCATGTTTATTGAGTTAAACATGACGGCAACAGAATACAAAAAATAAGACATGAATCTAGATCAAAAGGTTAGAGGAAGAAAGGGAAGATGGTAGTAGGGACAGTTTCTGTCTGACTATTTATAGAGATCCACGATCCACGATCATGTTTAACTATTATAGATCCACGATCCTGGATTTATAATAGTTTAGCATACCTTGTCAATAACTCGACATTTAGTATGAAAAATATTATTTCTTTGTTGATCATGTTCAGCTACTTGAGTTTGTAATGCTCGAAGGTTGACAAACACTTGCCCGGCCTCAGCATCAATCTCTACAACTTCTTTCTCGACTTTTTCAATAACTCTTGGCATCTCAACATCATCTTCATCTGTTTCACTTTCGAAACTTCCATCCTCTTTAAGGATCATAGTCTTTAAAGTTGGACAATCAAAAGCTATATGTCCTCGTCTCTGACATTTGAAACAAGTAACATCTATAGTTCTGACTTTGTTAGTATTACTAGATGAAGTAGAATTCTTAACATTAGAAGATGGTTTAGGAATATTAGAAGTATTAGAGGCATTAGAACTACTTCCCTTTTCAAACTTCGAAGAATTACCATACTTTTTTTAATCATCTTTCTTCCATGGTGTAGAAGACTTATGTGAATCTGACTTCTTCTTTGCCAATTGTCTCTCCATAATCCTAGCCTTGTGTAACATCTCAGTTGGATCTAGGTAGTGTGAAAGCTCCTCAACATCGGCAATGTTTTTGTTAAGTACTCCTACAAACCTTGACATCATAGCTTCAAGCTCCTCTTTAATATTTGTGTGTATCAATGCCAACTCTAGCTCTTGATAGTACTTATCAAAAAACTTGGTTCCCTGTGAAAGACTTTGAATTTGTTTACACAAATCTCGATAATAATAAGAGGGAACAAACCTTCTGCGCACGAGTCTCTTCATTTCATCCCCTGTGGATATGGGATCCTCATCATAGAGCTTCCTATCCTTGACAACTTGGTCCCACCATTCTGTACCATAGTTATTGAATTGGCAAACGGCCATTCTAATCTTGTTAGAATCATCATAATCCTACAATGAAAAAGCACGCTCTACCTTCTTTTCCCATCTAAGATAGGTTTCAGGATTAGTACCACTAAATTCAGGAATTTTATCTTTGAAATTACCAAGTTCATAAGGATCATTCCCATTGACAACACGATGAGCTCTATTACGATTTTCATTACTGTCATTACCTTGAGCGCGACCATTGCGAACCTCTAGTTCTAGATCTTGTATTCTACTACATACTTGAGTAGTAACATTATACAATCTAGCAAGAGTTTCTCGCATAGCATCTTGAGAGCAATCGTCTCTATGCTCATTATCATCTCAGATGACATCATTTAAGATCAAAGAACAAACAAGTATATAGGATGTTAGTAGAAAATGTTCCTACCTCGCTCCCCCTAACCAAATGATCTTTTTGTTTTCCACCCTTTTGGTAGTATCACACACAAGTCACCTCTTGTATGCTCTCTTTGGGATTTGATTTGCTTTTCCCCAAATATATATCAAAGTGGAATAGAAAGAAAACACTCAAGCCTTTTACCACTCAAAGACCTTTGGTAAAGTTCCAGATAGGCTTCAATGTTCAAGTAATAGCAATATGCACCACAACAATTAATTAAACAATCCACTTGAATAACACACTCAAAAGCAGACAAAATCAATTAGGACCATAGAGTAAATTTAGGAAAATTCCAGAAAAGAACAAGGGAGAACACGAATCTCGTTTGAGTGTTTGGAGAAAAATAGGGATCTTGCTCTTCGAAGTATAAGCAAACTCAGATTATATCTCAGACTCCAACTCAAACTCAAACTCTTATAGGATAAGGATAAGATTTTATCCTATTTTCAAGATAAGATAAGGATAAGATTTAAAGAGAATCTTATCTTTTACAAGATGAGATAAAGATAAGATTTTATCTTTTACAAGATAATATAAGGATAAGATTTAAAAAGAATCTTATCTTTTGAGAGAATATAGGCAATTAAAACAAAGATAAACTCCCAATAAAACACAACTTTATCTAACCTTCTTAGATGCAGATAGACTTTAAATATACCTCTTCAAGAAGATTATTTCCAACTTAACTCTTTGAAATCTCCTAATGCAAGGGAACCTTTAATGTATCGTATCAAAGAAGACTCCTTTCCTTCTTGCCGCCTTGATTTTCCTTTTTGCACGGCTATTTCTTTTTTTTTTTTTGTTATATAGGGGCGGCCGAGAAGAACCCTAGACTCGAACCTTTTTTTTTAGAACGGCCAAATCAAACAAACACCTTCAACACAAAAGCTCCTTCAACAATGAATGAATGAACATCAATTACCCCCAAGATATAGAGATCTTGGATTGAGAGATATATGTCAACAACAATCACCAAAGTTTACTATTGGATGATAAACAAAACTAAAGAAATCGTCCAAGTGGTGAACAAGTGAAAAGAAAAATATTACGAATACCCTTTTTTGGGAGAGGAAAATTCGAAAAATAAGAAAGAACAAGAAATCTGAATTTTGAGACCAACTATGGTAACCAAAGACGACTCTTGATATACCAATTATGGCTCTGATACACAAACTATGCCAACTATGGTAAAACCACAAGAAGGCTCTGATACCAAAATATGATAGCAATCCGTGACCAAACCAATCTTAATGAAAGATTAACTTTGCTAATTTGGAAAGACGGAGATTTGTAGGCAACGTAAGTTAGAGAATTCGGACAACTAAAGACACAAAAACACACGAAAACAAAGAAAGAAAAGATATTTGACCTCACGTGGATCAATTCACGAGTTCAATGGTAGAACAACCCAAATCAAGAATGAAGAGAGCTATTTCTAACCAAGCAGAGACCCCTTGGAAAATTGTGTAGGAAAACCCAATAGATATGGAATATTGTGTAGGAAAACCCAAGAGAGCTTCAGAACCAAAATGCAAAAGATCCAATGCTAAAGACGCCACTATCATGTGAACTAAACAAGATAGATAAGTCTAATAATTGTCACAACACATATGCAACAACAAGAAAAAGAAGTCCTTACAAGAATTCCAAGAAAGGAATAAAATCCTAACCAATTTGATTTCACTCAGAAAATATCAATGACAATGTGTGTTGGAAAAGAGAAATTCGGTCTCTATTTATAGAGGGGGTGGCCGAATTTTCTACCCAAGAAATAGAGGAAGAACACAACTCTTCAACTCTATTCCTATCTCTATGAATTAGAAATCAAATCAAACTCTAAAGACTCCTAGTTATCTTAAATGATAAGATAATGAATCTAGACATTTTTACTAGTCATAAGACAGTTAAGACTATGTAGAAATTAATTAAAACTCAAAATACAAAGAGATAATCTCATAAAAAGAATCCTATCATCCGAAGAGATAGAATTTCCCTTGAGTAAAAACTCTATCATCATCTTCTTTGTAGAGTGATCTTAGCCATCCATCTTGATGTAGTCTTCATCCAATGGTTGAGTAGACATCAATGAGTTGACTTCTTATTGCAGGAAAACTCGAAAAGCAAAGATAAAAAAGAATCATACCAAATATTATCCTTTAAAGAGATAAAGTCTTACCTTTCAAAGAGATAAAATTTGAATGATCTCATCCCTAAACTTTAGGGATCCAGTCGACCTCCATAAGGAGTGTGGCCACCGGTCTCTCCTTGGATTGAGGGCCGAGATTCTTTCCCTCCAAATGGTCCAAGTCCATTTGGTGTCACTTTTAACAAATTAATGTCTTCTCGGAGATCTCGCGATGCCCCTGTTAACGTTTCGTGTTTGTTGCAGCTTACTACGGCTATGGCTAGCATTCTCATGCGTGAGAAGACGTTGAAATGTGACATTGTTAGGGGGAGGAGGCTCTGAGACTGGCTAGGGAGCAGGAGCTGGCCGGTGTTCAGGCCATGTATAAGGAGCTCGAGGCCAAGCTGTCTGAGTACAGGGAAACTCATGTTCCCCGATCCGAGTTACCGGCCTGGATAACGAATTTTTGGGCGAGGATGATGTCCACGGATGGGCTGGCGAGTATTCTGGTGGGCATTAGTAATGAGGCCAAGGTTCCGGGGGGACATGGTGTGGTGGTTGCTGCCCTTGAAAGGATGGAGAGTGGGAAGACCATCAACGCTGGATGGCTTCAGCAATTTATAAGGCCGCATCCCAAGAAGACACTCCATGAAGCCCTCAAGAAAGGAGTGCAGCAACTTTCCGACGGCCAACTTCCTCTATTTGGGCAACTGTGTGGCGCTGTTCCTGAGATGAAATCCTCAACGGAGATCTCATCCTTCGAGGGGGAGGTTCTCACGGTGCTTCCCGATGACGCCGGAGAAGAGGTGCGCGTGCCAGAATTGGCTCCCGACTTCATTGGCGTCGAGGTGGAATGGAAGGAGGACTCTTCGGAAGGGCAAGCCGAGGATGATGACCAAAGCAATCCCGAACCAGAGGGAACGTCAGTCCCTCCTCCTGCCGAGGAAACCAACGAGAACCAGCTGACACAGTCGCAGGGCCAGAAGGAAGTATGAGTCTCGCCTTTGTAACAAGATTTTTGTGGCTAAGGTTGTAGACCTTAGAAAATTTGTATGGATCTTTGAACCCTTTTGCCGATTAAGTTGGCTCACCTTTAATATTTTTGTCGCTTATTCCAGGATTCGTACTTTGTTCATCATTTTCATCTACTGATTCTTGAGGAAGAGGAGGTTACTCAGTTTCCCTTGTATGCGATGATTTCCTCGATTCTGAGGAAATCCGGGGACGTCCATAATACTAGCAAGGTGAAGTCTCTCGAGAAAGAACTTTCAGACGCTTTTAACGCGCTGAATCTACGGACACATCACCGCTTGGTGCAGCGCTTCAAGCTGCAAGAGGAAGAGTGGAAGCGCCGACTTCACCAATACGACTTGGACTTCCATACTTCTTTATCCCTCGAAACGAATATTTACGAGGAGATGGAAAAACTGAAGTCGGAAAACTCTCAACTGAGGAGGCACGAGAAGATTGTTATTTCTCCATGGTTTCTCGAAAAGCTCGACACACTTGCCTTGGTCGAGTCGCAGATAAAGATCCGTACTGAACGTTTTATCGCTGCCATCGACCTCTTGAAGAAAAGAACCAAGGAGGTGGAGTTCTATTCGAAGCAAGCTGCCATTCTGCAGAATATACTGGTGGACAACGAGATTTCCTTGCCCATTCTTGATGACCTTGAACCGGAGGGCGAAGCTCGGGAGCGAGCTGCCGCCGAGGAATATCTTTTTAGAATCGATGATCAAGACTGGGAGATTCTAGATTTAAAGGATAAGCTTGGGCACTATGTCCATAAGCTTAGGTCGATGGGATGGTCTGGCCTTATTAAGCCCTCTCGTTTTAACTCGAAGAGGAAGGACCTCCGAATTTAGGCAGATGCGTTGTATGCCCTTCTTTTTTTTTTTTTTATATCCTGCACTTGGTGCGAGGGAATTGTACTTGGCCTAAGCTGTGTTAGCGCCAGTTATTTGTACTCGAGAATGTTTATATAGCGCTTTGTTTAGCCGGCTGTTAATTACGCGGCCTTATCGAGGAATCGGATACAGATTCCTCCGTGTACTGATGTCGCGATCTACGGCGGGTGCGAGGGGAAGTCCTCGGCTTAGGGGTCCGGATGTTGAATACACGGCTCAAATCGAGGATGGCCCTATAGGGAGTGTCCATCTCGGTGACTAATCATAAGATAGTGTCGACACGCGCAAATATATACAGGACAAGTAATGAATTTATTGAAAAAAGTATGTAATGACTCTTATTGATAATTACCCGAGGACCCGGGTTAGCATTACACACATATGACCGAAAGCAATTAAACCACTTAGCAAACAAAGTCACAAGTAGTATGCAAGGAATCTAAACATAGAACCTGCGGAGATTCTGAATGTTCCACCATCGTGGGAGGACAGTTCCCATGTCGTCAATCGTCTGCAATCGGTAGCTGCCCGAAGGAGAGACTTAAATGACTCGATAGGGTCCTTCCCAATTGGCTGCTAGTTTCCCTGGGGCCTCTACTCGACTGGTGTCATTCTTTCTGAGCACCAAGTCCCCGACTACAAAGTCGGTGCTCTTGACTCGCTTGTTGAAATTTCTTCTGAGGATTTCCTTGTACTTAGCTTCTCGGACTTTTACGGCATCCCGCCGTTCCTCGAGCAGGTTGAGGTTAGTCCGGATGTCTTCGTTGTTAGTGTCCTCGACAAAGTTAATTTTTCGAGGACTTGGTAGACCAATTTCAACCGGGAGAACGGTATCCATTTCGAGGAGTGAGTTGTGGTGCGGTAAGCCCATAAAACATGAGAAAGTTCTTCGACCCAAGCTCCCTTTGTATTATGCAGTCTTGTCTTTATTCCGTGTAAGATGGCCCTGTTAATGGATTCGGCTTGTCCATTTGCCTGCGGATGGGCGACGGCGGAGAATCGACGCTCGATTTGCATTTCCGCGCACCATGATTTGAAAGGATCGCTCTCGAATTGGGTTCCGTTGTCCGACACAATCACCTTGGGGACCCCGAACCGGCAAACCACGTTCTGCCAGAAAAAATTCAACACTTTTCTTCCTAATATCGAGGCCAATGGTTTCGCTTCTACCCACTTGGTGAAGTAATCTACAGCTACTATGACCCATCGCAGTCCTCCCACCCCTTTTGGAAAGAGGCCGATGATGTCAGTCCCCCATTGGTAAAATGGCCAAGGACTTTGTATGGTTACCATCTCGTGCTGTGGCTGTCGGGTTATTGGTGAAAACTTTTGGCATCTGTCACACTTTTGGACGAAGTGGTAAGCGTCTTTAAAGACTGTGGGCCAGAAGTATCCTGCTCGAAGGACCTTTTTTGCCAAGCTCCTTGCCCCCATGTGGGCTCCGCATGACCCCTCGTGGACTTCCTCGAGGATGTATGCTGCTTGATTTGCTCTGACGCACCGTAACGTTGGTAACAAATACCCGTGTTTGTAGAGAATCCCATCCTTCAGAGTGTATTTGACTGCCTTTAATTTCAACGCCCGAGCTTCCTGTTTGTCATCGGGGAGTGTTCCATTCTCGAGGAAGCAGATGAACGGGGTCATCTACGTTTTCCCGTCTTTGGTGATAGCCATGGAAACTTTAGGGTGAATGCTGGGTTCAGGGAGCATCTCAACCCAAACTTTATGACTGAGATTAGCGAAATTGGATGAAGCGAGCTTACTTAATGCGTCGGCTCTCTTGTTGTTGGTCCTGAGAACGTGTGAGATGGAGCATTCTTCGAATTTGTCTTTGATTTCCAAGACCTTCTCGAGGTATGGTCGAAGGTGTTCCTCACGGACTGTGTATTCGCCTTTGATTTGCTTGACCACTACCTAAGAGTCGCTAAATACTTGCAAGTTTTGAACCCCTAATTTGAGGGCCATATTTAACCCTGTGATCATTGCCTCGTATTCAGCGACATTATTGGTGACCGGGAAACTGAACCTCAGAGCGTAGGAATATTCTGCATCGTATTCTTTGAGTTCCTCGATCTCTCGAGATGCCACCGGTTTTGCTAGGATGATACCTGCTCCTCCCCCGTCTTCGCAGGAAGAGCCGTCGACGTATAGGGTCCAGGCTCGAGGATCTGTGGAGGGATGTTCACGTAGTTGCTTCCTCGGTATCGATTCCTGCGTGGTTCCTGGAGCTCTGGGTATTTCTACTAGGAAATCTGCCAATGCCTGCCCTTTTACAGCTGTACGGGGTTTGTACTCGATATGATGTTCCCCCAACTCGACCGCCCATTTCATCATTCGGCCTGAAGCTTCAGGTTTGAGGAGGACTTGTTGGATGGGCTGCTCGGTTAAGACTTGTATAGGATGAGCTTGAAAGTACGGACGCAACTATCGGGCGGCGAGCACAAGGCTTAGGATAAGTTTCTCCATGGGGGTATATCGAGATTCTGCCCCTTGTAGGACTTTGCTAACAAAGTAGACTGGGAGCTCCTTATTGTCTTTTTTCTGAATTAATACTGCGGATATGACCGTTTCTCGAGCAGCTAAATAGATATATAGAACTTCCCCTGGTTGCGGCTTCGCTAGCATAGGGAGTTGTTTGAGATGTTCTTTTAACTCTTGGAAGGCTTTTTGACATTCATCGGTCCATTGGAAGCCCCTCCCTTTTCTTAGAGTTTTGAAAAAGGGGAGGCTTCTCTCCGCTGCTCGAGACAGAAACCTGTTAAGTACTGCTAGAGATCCTGTGAGTTTCTGTACATCCTTGACAGTTTTCGGGGCTTCCATCGAAAGAATTGCTTCGACTTTTGAAGGATCTACGCTTATCCCATCCTTTGATACTTGAAATCCGAGGAACTTCCTAGAACCTACACAGAAAGCGCACTTGAGTTTCATGTTGATTTTGCGCAGGATCGTAAAGATCTCCTGCATGTCCTCGACCACTTTGCAATCTGAGTTGCTCTTGATAACCGTGTCATCCACGTATATCTCGATGTTCCTCCCTATTTGATTATGGAAGGCCCTATTAACCAAACGCTGGTAGGTGGCCCCAGCATTTTTCAGTCCAAACGGCATTTTGTCGTAACAGTATACTCCAATCTCCGTGATATAAGCCGTCTTCTCCGCGTCCTCCTCGGCCATATGGATCTGATGGTATCCTTTATACGCATCAAGGAAGCTGAGAGTCCTGTAACCAGTAATACCTTCCACCATTTGGTCAATTACGGGCAAGGGGTAACAGTCTTTTGGGCAGCATTTGTTTAGATCAGTGTAATATTGGCACATACGCCAGGAATTGTCAGGTTTGTAGACAAGGACTGGGTTGGCCAGCCAGGTTGGCCAAAGCACCTCTTTCAGGATGTTGGCTCGAACTAGCTTGAGGGTTTCCTCGTTAATCCTCTTCTTTTGCTTGACTGGTCTGATGTTTGGTGACATTTAGCTTGTGCTCGATAATGTGTCGAGGAACTCCGGACATATCGGATGGCGACCACGCGAAGATGTCCCGAAAGGTACGCAACAAGGCAATTATTTCAGTCCGCAACGCTTCCCCGATGGATATTCCTAGTTTGATAGTTTTTTCTAGCTCTTTCTCGTCTAAGATCAACTCTTCCGTATAGCTGCTGAGTGGCGGGTTTTGCTCAATATCCGCGCCCGAGACCTCTTGTTTCCTCTCTTTATCTTCAATCCTCGTCACCCCTTGCTGAATTGAGTAGCATCCTGATGTGGTGACGGCTAGCTCCGGCTTTACTACTTTCTTCCCTATTTTCACTACCGTGAGAAGACATTCTCGAGAGCTGCGTTGGCAGCCTTGGACTATTCCTATCCCGTATTCCGTTGGGAACTTCATAACTAAATGATAAGGTGACCATACAGCGTGGGCTTGGCACATCCACGGCCGTCCTAGAATCACATTGAATGGCGAGGGAGCATCGATTATGGCGAAATCCATTGTTAGATTTACCGTTCAAGGATACGTCCCTACCGTGATTGGAAGCCTGACCGCTTGGGATTATCGTGTGCCCGGAGAAGCCCATCAATGGTAAGGTAGCAGGGCGCCAGTCTGGATTTTGTATATTCATTCTCTTGAAACAATCACTGTGGATGATGTCGACCGCGCTGCCATTGTCGACGTACACACGACTTACCCCCACGTTACCTATGATGGCCTTGATAAACATGGCATCGCTATGGGGACACACGCCAGGGACGACGTCACTATCAGTGAAGACGATTGCTTCGGTTCCTTTAAACCGCTTGTGACTTAGCTCTTGTGGTGGGATTTTTGTTACTTTTCGAACAGAGGCCTTCAATGCCGTGGTTGAGAGGACTTCGAGAGGTGCTCCATAAATTGCTCCAACATTGTGGGTAATCTGCTTGGTGGGATCAAGAGGAGGTATTTGCTGTATTGGTTGCGGTTTGTTATCGAGAGCTGGTTGAGCAGGATATTGTGAGTTGTCCCTCGGTTGCCAATTATTTCCTCGGTTGTCTCTACGAGAACCTCGATTATTGTTTCGCCTGGGGAAGTTGCGAGAAGCGCCGGGTTTTTCTCGAGAACTGCGGGTATCTCCTCGAGCGGTGCCTTGTGTGCTCTGCACATATTGTTGGAATTTACCGGACTTCACTCCTGTTTCAATTTCTCGCTTGAGCTCCCGACGATCCTCCGTGTCATGTCCGTGATCCTTGTGGTACTCGCAATACTGATTCGTGGACCTATTCGGGTTATGAGTCAGTGGCTTCGGGGTTGGAAACTCGTCCTTATGGATCTGGAGTATTTCCCGTCGAGGCTTTATCAATGGAGTCAGTAACCTGTCGAGCCTGGGCAGCGAGGGTTTGTTCTCATTCTGAGATTTATATCTGTCCTTTCCTCCTCGCTCCCTTGCAAGTGAGAAAGACTCCGGGGAATTTTTTAGCGTTTGTTCCCGTTGGATATAACTTTCTACCATGGCCCACATCTCTTGGGTGTTCTGTGGAGGTTTAGTGGTTAACTTTACTCGTAGGGGGGCGGACTTCCCCCAGGGGTTGAGTCCTTGGATGAAGCTATTCCTTACGTCTCTGTCATCGAGATTGTCAATTTGGAGAGATTCACGGGTGAAGCGACGATGGAAATCTGAAAGGCTCTCATTGTGTCCTTGTCTTATGGAGGATAAGTCAATGGACATTTTTGTGACTTGCTTGCTGAGGAAAAAACCTGGTGGCTAGCTTTACTGTGAGATCCTCAAAGCTATCAATCCTTCCCTCTGGCAACTGTCTAAACCAACGTTGTGCCTGCCCATTGAGGAATGATGGTAAAGCCTTTGCCATGAAGTCTAGAGATGCGTTACGAATTCTCATGACTTGCACGTATTTATTGAGAAATCGCTGCGGGTCAGAGTCCCCTGTGTAACAGGTGAAGTCTTTGGGGAAGTCAAAATCTTTAGGTTTCGGACAGTCTCGAATCCTGGGGATGAAAGGACTCCTGTCAACGATCATTCCTATCATCCTCCGCATCGAGTCTCGAATCGAGGGATCCTGATTACCCCGATTATCTTAATCTCGGGGAGGAGGGTCTTCTCCTCGACGATGGCCATGCCGCGATTTTTCCTGCGTCCCTTTTGGTCCCAATCGAGAGTGGACATTGTTTTTTGGGGGTTCCCACTCTCTTTAAGACAATTCCTCGACACTAGGTGATTGCCGGTGATCTTGCCTACGAAATTGTCTCTTCTATTCGTGCTCCAGTGCAAACTGCTGAATCGCCTGATAAACTACCGGGTTTGTCCTTTCGAGTGCTTCCCAGAAAGTATCATCGGGGGTTTCGGAATGTTTAGCACGGGAAACTTCTCGATAGGGGGTTTCTTTGCGAGTTCTTTCCTCCCCTTCATTTGGGGCCGGACGTTTGCCTCTTCTGATCTCGAGGAAATCCAGGGTCCTCCTTGCTTCTTTTTCCACAATTATCCTCCATCTCTTGTTTTGTTGGGTCAGGAAGACCTAACAAGCAGCAGCGTTTGTATTCCTCGAGGATATATTTCTTTTTCCTTTGGTTGAGGGAGTTATCATCCTTCAATTTTTTTAGTTCCGCTTCGATCTCGGCCAACCGCTGTTTCTGGTATGGATTGGGGTTTTCACGGTGACGATTCTGATCGGTTGGTTTGACAGGAGTGGTTTCTTTTTTGGTTCGGCAATCATTCCTTTTCTGTTTCTGCCTCTATTGGAAGTGTGCCAGAGTTTCGCCGTCCTCAGGGCTTGTCTGTCTTCCGGTTGACGCAGCACTGGATTGGGGACTGTCGGCTTCCACCATCTTTCTTTTCACCGATCCCGTTCTGGAGGTGCCGGAAGAGGATTGAAAGGCTTTGAAAAAGCTTGAGAAAGCTTAGTGACAGAAACCCTAGTTTTCGGGGTCCCACTGGGCGTGCCACTTGACGATACCTGGAATTGTGCCGCCAGTGTAAGGTGAAACTCCGACTAGGGTTTCCTGCAAAACAGAGCCTCGGACGTCTCCCGAGGGTAGACACTCCGAAGCTTAAGTAAGAAAATAGGGTTATGTCTGTATTGATATGATAGTCAAGATTGCGTACCTTTAGTGTGGAATAAAGGTCCCTATTTATAGGCTTGGGAGGAATCCGATTCTTACTAGGGTTAGTAACAATAAACCGCCATATCCGGGGCGGTCTTGACCCTAAAGCCAAGTAGTGGGCCGGCCCGTCGAAGGTGATGGATCTAGACTCGTCAAACAATTAGACTATTAAGTGATTCATCCATCATCTTGCTTCTAGCACGAGTCATTGGTCCAATAATGTTTGAGAGTGGATCACGGATGTAAGGATTATTCTTTAAAGAAGAATCTTTATATCCTCCATTAGCATTCACGACCTTAACTTGCTCATCCTCTTCATTATTGGTAGCAACATATCCCTCTTCATTAGTGTTAGCTCGATGGTGTCCATCATTAAGACTTATATACAAGTCATTCACTTTGTCAGGTAGCAATGTGAGATAGGATGTTACTGCCCACCCCCTTTGGATCTTTCAGTCCTCGTGAAGCCCAACAAGCAAGAATGTGGCCAGTCTACCCTGGAAGAAGACTCTAGAAGTGGCTCACGTGCTTCGTACTTGTCCCGTCTGCAGGCTCAGCGGTGTCCCTGCACTTGTCCCGTCAGTGGGCTCAGAGGTGTGTCCGCTACGTACTTAGCTCCTAGATTAGGGTCCGCTCTGATGCCATTTGTAACATCTCAGCCTCATAGACTGACCCAACAACTTTTAGGCTTTCGTCCTCACTAGCCCAAAATGGTTAACCCAAGTTGTTCGTAGTTTATGAGGTGGAGATTTATATACAGGTCATTCACTTTGTCAGGTAGTAATGTGGGACAAAATGTTACAGGAATGCTGTGATATCTGAGGCAGTAGAAAGAGAGATCGGCAGACTTGTGAAAGGGAAATTTCAAATGGATGGAGTTTCAGAGAATCATGTCAACTTTGCACATTTCCAAGATTTTGCAGGTAGTACCACTATCTCTTGCTTAAATTCTGAGCTTAATGATTATATAAGTAAGGGTGCTTGGATACCAAATACTGGAGCCACCAGTCATATGTGTGCATTTTTAGAACTCTTTATTCAAGCTCATTGTGTCTGTCATTTCACTCCAATTTGCTTACCTGATGGTAGTATTAAATCAGTCCATTCCATTGGAAATCATCAGATGGCCGACAATTTAGTTCTTAAAAAACTTTTGTATGTGCCATCTTTCAAGCATAATTTGCTTTCTGTTCGCAAATTAGCACAAGATTCCCACATTTCAAATCATTTGATGAGTTTTGTCTGTTATAGGACCTAGAGACTAATAAAATTCTAGCAGCTGGAAAGGTTGTCTGGGGTCTCTATGTTTTAGAAAAAACATCTTTCAGTGAAAAGACTATCTTACAGTCACATACTTTGTATGCTTCTACTACTCTTAGGGCTAGACGTTTCCATGTAGTAGGATCAATGAATAAAAACTGTCATAGTGCTTTATCTGCTGTTTCTTGTTCTATTTGGCACTATAGTTTAGGCAATCCATCACTCAATGTAATAAAAGACATAGGAAATGATGTAAACTAAGCAGGTGCTGAGAATGTTGCTAAACAATGTCAGATTTGTCCTCTATCAAAGCAAAGTAGAAACGCTTTTCCATCTAGTTCCATTCACATCATAGAAATCTTTTCATTACTGCATATTGATGTATGGGGGCCATATAAACAGCCTTCCATGAATGGATTCAATTCTTTCTGACTATTGTTGATGATTGTAGTCGAACTGTTTGGACTTTTCTGTTTAAACACAAAACAAAGGTTTATGATCTTCTTGCAGCCTTTTTCATTTTTGTCCAAAATCAGTTTCATTGCCAGGTCAAGAAAGTACGAACTGATAATAGAACTGAGTTTCTCAATGAAAAACTTCAAAAATTGTTGTCAAGTCAAGGCATTATTCATCAAAGAACATGTCCATATACACCCCAAACAAAATGGCATTGTTGAGAGAAAGATCACCATATTTTGCAGGTTGCTAGGTCATTTCTTTTGCAATCCTATTCCTTCTCAGCTTTTAAGCTGGAAGTTTCCTTTTGAAGTCCTTAACAAACACAAACCTAATATCTCACACTTTCAAGTATTTGGTTGTTTAGCTTTTGCTATAGATCACAATCCGCGGAGATGTAAGTTTGATGCTAGATATCATAGAGGGTTTTTTTGTGGGTTATCCTACTCACCAAAAAGGTTACAAAATTTTTTGTCCCTTTCTTCACAAAATCGTAGTTTTCAAGGATGTGATCTTTAATGAAAACGTGTTTCCATATCATTCCTCCCATGATCATTCTTTTTACCTCTTCCAGGCATCAACATCAATGATGATATTTCAGATCATGATTAGTTGTTGATTATAATCCTACTTCACAGATGTCTTATACAAACCCTAGTTTTTCCTCTGATCATATTCCCGAGTCTACAATTGATAATCAGGCCATTATGCCTTCTACTTCTTCCAATGATCAATAGTCTGGCTCATCTCATGACACTACCTCTGAACCTCCTAGTGTTAATCCTCAACCTATTCTTAGAAGGTCTACTAGAGCAACCAAAACTCTAGGATGGTTATCAGATTTTGTTAGAACTACTTCTGCTCATTGTTCTAATGTTGTTGAGTCTGCTTGTTCTCCTCCTGGTTGTGTTTTTTCTGCTGCACATATGCAGTTTTTGGGCAACATATCTGATATTCAAGAACCCTCCACTTATAATCATGCTAGAACTAATGAGAAATGGTTAGAATCCATGAGAGTTAAATTGCAGGCTTTGGAAGCAAATGACACTTGGGAACTTACTGCATTACCTCCTAAAAAGAAAGCAGTGCTCTGCAAATGGGTTCACAAAATCAAGTGAAAGCCTGATGGGACTATTGATAGATACAAAGCGAGATTGATTGCAAAGGGATAAAATCAAATTGAAGGGGAAGATTTCGCTGAGATTTTCTCACCAGTAGCCAAACATGTGACAACGAGGATTTTGATAGCAATTGCGGCATGCAAAGAAGGGGTGGTGTTTACAGCAGATGGACGTCAATAATGAAATCCTTCATAGTTCCCTAGATGAAGAGATGTATATATTGCTACCTCCTGGGTATGTATCAGCTCAGAAAGGTCAGGTTTGCAGGTTGAAAAGGTCTATCTATGGTCTGAAATAGGCCTCTCGAATGTGGAGCACAACATTAACTGATGCATTGGTGACTTAGGGTTTTAGTCAATCTCCAAATCATCATTGTCTTTTCATTTTCAACAAAGATCACATTAGTATGTTTTTGCTGGTCTATGTTGATGACATTTTAGTTACTGGATCTGATGAATGTGAAGTGATCAAGTTTGAAGAATTTTTGGATGACAAGTTCACTATCAAGGACCTTGGCTCAGCAAGGTATTTCCTTGGAATAGAATTGGCTAGGTCTAGACAAGGCATCTTCAGCAGCCAAAACAAATATTTTCTTGATCTTCTCAAAGATGCTAGGATGCTAGACTGCACTACTAGTGATAATCATTACCTAAGGATTTTCGTTTTCTTAAAGAATCTAAGGATCCAACACCCCTTCATAGTGATCCAACTCGCTATAGGAGACTTGTTGGGAGATTGTTGTATCTCAATTACACCAGACCAGACATAACACATTCCAGCTTGTGCATTTTCCACATGAATCTCATTGGCAGGCAGTAGTTCATGTGTTGCATTATCTTTCGGGATGTCCTCGAAGAGGTTTGTTCTATTCTCATCAGTCCAATTTTTCACTTAATGCTTACAGTGATGCTAACTGACGAATGTGCAAGACTAGCAGATGATCCTTGAGTGGTTACTACATCTTTCTCGGCCATAATCTAGTCTCTTAGAAAACCAAGATACAAGGGACTATATCTTGTGCAACAACAAAATCAGAATATAGAGCTATGGCCTTGCTGTTGAGAGTTATAGTGGATCAGTTATATTCTTCATGATCTAGCTATTCCAGTCACGTTGACTACACTTTTCCATTGTGACAACCAAGGAGCCTTGTACATTACAAAGAATCTAGTCTTTCACAAGAGGACTAAACACATATAGATTGACTGCCATGTGGTCCGTGAACAATTCAAGGCCGGCTTCATTGATACCTTACTTGCTTTTTCCCAGGAAAATTTGGTTGATCTCTTCACGAAGCCTCTCTCTCCTTCTGTGTTTCATAGGATTCTGTCCAACCTCAGAATGTGGTTACCTTCCCTCAGCATGTGGTTACCTTCCCTGGCTGAGCTTGGGGGGGGGGGAGGGTGTTGAAGTACTTGGAAAAAGCAAACTTCAGCAGGAAGTCAGCAGCATCAGCTGAGTTATCATGAGGCTCTTCGACTGCCAAATCAGGAAAAATGAGTGATATGACTGTGACATAAGCCACTTCACCCACACGGACAGAAGAAATGGTGGTGATCAAACCTACGTTACCTACACGCTTTCTGCTTAACTGTCAAATGCAAGTTATTTCTGACAAGGCATATTCAGTTAGAAAAAAGAAGGATCGGGAACCTCCTTGAGCTTTCTTGAAAATCGGTTGAGTCCTTATATTGTAAATAATCTTTGATTTGTTGCTGTGAATATTCTAGATTAGGTACTGACATTGTAATTTGCTATAGATTGGAAGTAGTATAAATACAGCTCGAGGGATTCATTTTGTAATAACAAGAAATCAGAAGATATTTTGCAGAAATTTTTCAGAATGGCTTCTTCAATCTCCTTCAAGGGGTTATCTTTGATTTATCACATACTCGGGGAATCCGAATTTCATTCAAGGGGTTATCTTGATTTGTCATGTACTTGGGGAGTTTCCCTTCTCAAGCCCTTCCCAAATCTGCTCATATAGTTCACGGTAATTTTAGGTGTCATGCCCATGACCCTTGTGGAAAGCACACCATAAATGTCTTGGGCACTTGCTTGGATCAGTTGACATGGGTCGTGGCACTTTCAACTCATGTTTATGGACCTCTATGATTTCAGCTCGAGGATGAGGTAAAGGCCTATAAACATTTGCCTTGCACTTTGCTTGGTCATGGCCTCTTTCTCGATCTCAATTGTGTAGTTCTTGATTGTATCCTTTCTCTAGTCCTCGGTCACAATCTTCCCCCAAGCCTTTATAATGAGAATCATATAGCCTTCCATGGTGGTTCTCCTAGTGAGAGGAATGAGCTAGTCCTTCATTCTAGTTCTGGGATGCCAAATTTACTTTGGCAGGCCAATCAAGGAAGAAAGGATGGATCTTGACTACCTATGTGATAGAGAGTTGGTTCAAGGGAGCTATGATCAAGATGATGGGAATGTCATTAACTTTGGGGTTCAAACCAAAGGAGATGATTCACTCATGGAAATAAGTGCTCAAGAGTATCAAGGGAGTTTGACTCTAGGTGCTCCATGAAGATCATTGATCAAGCTAGAGAGACAAATCATTTAGGTTCTTGAATGGACGGCCAATTGGATCAAAGTGTTCAAGATTGAGTCCATTGCTACACAATTGTATCGGGTGCAAACTATCTCAATTGTTTCAAGTGTTTTCCCATTCTTTTGGAGTCAATAAAGAGAATTCTACAAGTTTTGGAGTAAATTGGAGTTATCTACAACTTGAGGGGTGCAAGACCAATATTTCACCTTTTGGAAGGGCGTTCAAGACATTTTACTTCAACAATTGTTGCTGAATTTTGAGATTAGAGTTGTCTAAGTCTAGGAGTTTAATTTTTCGAGTTTATCTAGTTAAGATAAGCCATGTGGGCTGCATTAAGATAGAGTGTTTTGTTTAGGAGTCTTAGATTCCTTCTAATTATTATCCTATTTGAGGATAAGTCATTTAGATAAGGTTTACTAGATTTTAGATAGAGTCAAAGAGATCAAATACTCTTCTAACTCTACTCTTACAAGAGATAAGATTAGAGAGTCCTAGTTGGTCTTCTTTTATGCTTTGTGACCGAGGTTGCTATTCTATAAATAGGGGGCAATGCCTAGGTTTCAAGGTACCTGTGTGTGGTCATTTTGAGTCTTCTCTAATGAGAGTTTTTCCTGTGAGGAATTTTTGTTAAATGGTGTGTCCATTTTTCATTTGTAAAGTATGATTTAACCAAGAGGGTTTTCATCTTATCTTGGATCTTTTGATCTTGCAGAAACCATTCTTTTTCAAATATGCTTCTTAATAGAATTGTTTTAAAAACTAAACCTCTTATTTTCATAATGCTTCTAGTAGTTCGAGAGTATAGCCTTTCTTTTGGCGATGGTTTTCGAGTTCATGATTTGTGTGTTCATGACTTCCTTTGTGGGTTGGTCCTACTTTTTGTTGGATGAGTTTTGCTTTGGCATAAGCATTTTGAGATAGTGTTTGTGTTGCATATCTTTGTTGGTTATGGAGATTATTAATTAATAGTATTCATTCATAGTTGAGCATTGTTTGCTCCTGCCTTTCTTGAGTCTCTTGAATGATGAATGATAGAGTATATTGAATGGTGTCCTTACTATTCTTAGTGTGGATTGTTGTTTACTTCGAATCTTTCATAGATTATGTGTTCTTTGCTTGGTTTGAGTTAAAGAGATAGAAATCCTTAGATAAACAATCGTCTTACTGTGAATTTTCCGCGCTCTTTTGAGTTTCACGGGATAGACAAATTATCTTCGTACTTTCTTGTTTGATGGTTGCATTAACAAAATTTGCTTCATCTACGAGATTGCTATCAGTTTTTGGTATTAGAACTTGAAGTATCTAAGTGATGGTATTAATTGAGATTATCATATCAGTTTTTAGTATCAATTTGATTTTCGAGAGATTTCTTTTTTATTAAGGATTTCATAGTTCTTGGTTTTGAGAATATCTTGAGTTACCACGAAATCCATTTCTTTGTTTGTTTCTAGGTTCCTTCTTGTTGCAGAATGGGTTTTAAAAGAATAAATCAAATTCTTTTGAAAACTACTTTTTCAAAATTGATCTTGATAGCAATCTCATAGACGAAGCAAATTTCGTTAATGCAACCATCAACAAGAAGGTACGAAGATAATTTTGTCTATCCCGTGAAACTCAAAAGAGTGCGGAAAATCACAGTAAGACGATCGTTTACCTAAGTGATTCTATCTCTTAACTCAAACCAAGCAAAGAACACATTATCCATGAAAGATTCGAGTTAAACAACAACCCACGCTAAGAATAGCAAGGACACCATTCAATATACTCGATCAGTCATCTATCAAGAGACTCAAGAAAGGCAGGAGCAAACAATGCCCAACTATGAAGGAATACTATTGATTAGTAATCTTCATAACCAACCAAAGATATGCAACACA
The DNA here is from genome assembly GCA_949775105.1 of Oldenlandia corymbosa var. corymbosa. NCBI lineage: Eukaryota > Viridiplantae > Streptophyta > Magnoliopsida > Gentianales > Rubiaceae > Oldenlandia > Oldenlandia corymbosa. The sequence continues at coordinate 10,238,231 of OX459123.1, forward strand.
TACACTATCTCAAAATGCTTATGCCAAAGCACAACTCATCCAACAAAAGTAGGACAAACCCCACAATGGATCTCATGAACACACTCATCATGAAATTCGAACACCAAGCCAAAGGAAAGGCTCATCAATCGAATTACTAGAAGTAGTATGAAAATAAGAAGTTTAGTTTTAAAACAATTCTATCAAGAAGCATACTTGAAAAAGAACGGTTTCTGCAACATCAAAAAGATCCAAGACAAGATGAAACCCACTTGGTTTAATCATACTTGACACGAAAAATGGACACTCCATTTAACAAAAATTCCTCACAGGAAAAACTCTCAAAAGAGACAACAAAAATGACCACTCAAGGGTGCTTAAGAAATTCAGCCAAGCCTCCTATATATAGGCTTGAATTTTCGGCCAGCACCACTAAAAAGAAGACCAATTAGGACTCTCTAATCTTATCTCCCAAGGAGTAAAAGTAGAAGAGTACTTGATCTCTTTGACTCTATCTAAAATCTAAGAAACCTTATTTAAATTTCTTATCCTCAAGTAGGATAATATCTAGAAGGAATCTAAGACTCCTAATCGAAACACTCTAGTTTAATTCAGTCCACATGACTTATTTAACGAGATAAAAATTCGAAATTTGACTCCTAGACTTAGACTAACTCTAATCTCGAAATTCAGCTCCAAATTGTTGAAGTAAAATGTCTTGAACGCCCTTCCAAAAGTGGAATATTGGTCTTGCGCCCCTTAAGTTGTAGAAAAGTCCAATTTACTCCAAAACTTGTAGAATTCTCTTTATTGACTCCAATAGATTGGAAAAACACTTGAAACAATTAATATAGTTTGCAACCTATCCAATTGTGTAGCAATGGACTCAATCTTGAGCACTTTGATCAAATAGACCGTCCATTCAAGAACCTAAATGACTCGTCTCACTAGCTTGATCAATGATCTTCATGGAGCACACAGAGTCAAACTCTCTTGATATTCTTTAGCACTTATTTCCATGAGGTCGTCATCTCCTTTGGTTTGAACCCCAAAGTTAATGACATTCTCATCACCTTGATCATAGCTCTCTTGAACCAACTCCCTATCACATAAGTAGTCAAGATTCATCCTTTCTTCCTTGATTGGCCTGCAAAGTAAACTTGGCATTCCAAAACTAGAAAGAAGGACTAGCTCATTCCCCTCACTAGGAGAACCTCCATGGAAGGCTACATGATTCTCATCAGATCTTGTCTTTTGTGAGGTTGTGTGAGACTTCTTACACATTTGTTTGATCTTGTGGTGTTATTTTGAGGACTATGCGAGAGCTTGATGATGGTACATTGGTATCTAGTCAAAGTGGCCGCTACATCTCGAAATTCATCCTTGATTTGCAAGTCTGTTTCTCCGATTAGCAAGTTAGTGGATCTTATGTGTTGAATTTTTAAGGAGAGAATTGATGACAAAGAGGAGCTTCTTGCTCGAGATAGCCGTTTCTTTCTAAAGAGATGTATTTACATGAGGAGGGTTTAAGAGTTTCTCTTGTGGTAAATATCTTGGATCTATTCTTTGAAAGGTGAAGATTAGTGATTTTGTACTTTCTACATAAAGTATTAATGAAAAAGCCTTCCTTCTTGTTGGTTCTCATTTGAATCTAATGAGTAAAATGGAATTTATGGATTTTCAATCAATGAGAATTTCATAGAGTTCTGATCCTTTTTTATTATTTTGTTTTGTTTAAATCTTGGTGTCAAAAAATTTTCAAAAAAGTAACAAATGTCGTTATTTTTGTTGTTTTTCTCGAGTTTATACTTTGAGAATGAGTCGAATTAGTGGGTCTTCCTATCATTGGAGTTTCCATGATTCTTAACTTGAGTTTCAAACTTTCTTTATCAGTTGGTGAAGAATGAATTTTAGTGATATCAGTTTTGGTATCAAAGTGTTTTAATGTCTTTAAAAGTTGAATTGTGCCAACTTTAAAGGTTGAAGTCTATAGACTTGTGTTAAAACCTTAGTTCTCGAGAGTTGAATCGAGAATTGAGTGAAGTTTTACTAAAGATTTTCTTATAACAAGAAATCTTATAAGGCTTTGAGATATGTTCTTGAAGTTTACATATTTGGTCTTTGAAAAATTTGATTTTCAAATGATTACTTACGAAGATGACCTTGTTGAGTCATTGAGTCGTATGAATGGTTTGTGTTAAATTAAGTATTATGAAGCAAATGTCATAGTTGAATGAGGAACTTCAAATTCCAATTTCATTATACTTATGGTGTTCTTATTACTTTATTTGCCATAGATTGTTTGGTGAAAAGTGATTTTGTTAATTCCATATACATTTTGCTAAAAGGTTTTTAGAATGTATTCTAAAAGTTTTGGAACATTTTGGAAAGTGGTAATTTTTGAGATTCCTTTTAAAGTGACTTAAAAGTAATTTTTAAAATTTTAACTATGTGATAAAAGTTAAATGTCGAATTTTTACTGAAATAATGCATGTGTGTGCGTGTGTTTTGTGTTGAGTTCTAATCCTAGTTGGTTTTGAATTCTTGTATGTGTAAGGTGGCTGAAAATCGGGGCTAAAAATTAGGGTTTCCTAGTCCTAGTTAAACATGAATTTTGGTTGTCTATTTGTGTTACAATTTGAGACCTATTCGGTCTTGGATTTGGGTGTTCACACTGGCCAAATTTTTCAGTCTTTGTCTCCTAATGGTATTGCAATTTTATTGTGTGTTTTATTTGAGTCCTACTTGGATTTAAATACTAATTTTTGCATGAGTTAAATTATAATTTCAGTGAGATTATGATTAGAGTTTTATAGTGAGTCTATTTTCGAAAACTATTGAGATAAGGAAGTCTTATCTTAATCTGAAAATTTTTGAGTCTTTTAATACAATTGTGCTTGTGTTTTGGCCGAGTTTTTGTGTCCTAATTGTAGTAGGGGGTCGAAAATTTTATTTCTAAATAGTAGGGATGAATAGTTCATTGTTTTATGTCATAGTTCATAAGTTGTGTCCAAAAAGGATTATGATTACCTAAGTTTTAGGACTCTATCTCTTTTATTTATCAAGCTGGCTGAAATTTCTTCTTCTTTATCCCATTTGGTCGACTGAAATTTTATCAAATAAAGGGGGAATATTCTTGAGAAAATTTAGGTCCTATCTTGCAGGAGTTTTCTTGCACAAAAAGACTTGAATTGCCTATAAATAGGGGTGCTGTTTTTTAAAAATTCTCACACCACTCTACTCCATTCTTCTTCTTCTTCTGGTGGCCGAGATCACTAGGGTCAAAAAAGGGGAACACTCTTCTCTTTAATCTGATTTTTGAGAGTTTTAAGTGCTCTTAAAAGTACAAGAGAGTTTGTTTTTGGGGAGAGTATCATTCGAACCTTCCTTTGGTTCTTTAGGGGGTTTGATCGAACCATTTACTTGGTTCAAGCATACAAGGAGTTTTTTGTGTAGTTCCAAAAGTACAATTACTTCTTTTGGTGGTTTTTCAAGCTTTGTTAAGCAAAGATGAGTTCTGAAATTGTTGGATGTAACAAGGTTGCTTCCAAGAGTGAAGATGGTCGCGTGAAGTCCCAAATTCAGCACATGAAAAGTCAGTTGGAGTACTTGAATGATGCGCTGAAAGAGGTGAAGGAGGTAAACCGGGAATTGTCCTGTTCTCTTTCCAAACAACAAGAGAAGGTTGCGAGCAATCTCAATCTTATAGCTGGTATGTTAAAAGTGTCATTGCCTTTGTTTTATGGTTGCCATAGAGACTATGATACTTGGGAAAAGAGCATTCAGAATTTGTTTGTATTGCTTAACATTGAGAAAGAGAGTGAGAAAATAGCCTTACCAGTAGGTTGTTTTTGTTCTTGTGCTTTGAATTAGCAGAAACTAGTATCAAATATCTATTCGCATCATTGGTATCGTAGTTGTGATGATTGGCATGAATTGAGGAATGCTTTGCGAGAAAGATATATTGGTTCTAACACCTTTGCAAAGGCGAAAGTGAAGTTGCTCGAGTGTAAGCAGAATGGCAGATCCATTCAATCTTACTATGAGGAACTAGAAGGCGTGTTCCTGAGCTCCAATGTGGATGAAAACGATTACATGTTGACAGATCGTTTCTGCTATGAGTTGGACAAGGAGTATAAACAGAACCCGAAGATAAGATAGCAATCAAGGCTCTATGAGGCATATTTCGCTGCCTTGGAGGTGGAGAAAGAGCATGATGCTTCTTGTGGTTGGAATGGTTCCGTTGGGGACCAAGGGTTGGTGTTTGGCGCCGATGGTTGCGATCAAAGGGCGTGTATCTTCCGTACCAAGTCTTTGGTTGGGTGGTCCGATGACGTTGATCTAGTAATCAACGGTGGGTCGAGTACTAATTGTGTTAGTGAAGAGTTTTGCATGGCACATGGAATCAAAATGGATCTGCATACTAATCCATATACGCTACAATGGGTGAGCGAGGACATGGTGGTGGATGTCACTAAAAAGGCTGGGGTTACCTTTCAAATTGGTGAGTCTAGGGATGAACTTTACTTTGATGTAGTTCCTGTGACGTTGTGTGATATTTTGCTAGGTAGGCCTAGGCAGACGGACTTAGATGCTATGCATTACGGATCAAAGAATGTCTTTGTCTTTACTAAAGATGACATTTAGACACATTCTTAAGCCTTTGGCTTATGAGGATGCTGAAAATGTGTGAGAGAAAAGACGTAAGATATCCTATACACAAGGGAGAGAAAAAGTCGAGAGAGTGACGCAAGAAAGTAAAAAGGGTCACGCTGAGACAAGACTTGAGGGGAGAGAAAACCATTAAAATTGCGTGGAAACAGAAAAAAATGCATGCAATGAGAGAAAATCGGAGTGTGGTGAGGGTGAGGATTTTACTAACCCTTATATCTCGTTTGTTCCTTATGCAGGTTTAGAGGTTGATGATTCGAGCACGAATCCTCTTAAAGAAGGAGGGGATGATGAGAATCATATAGCCTTCCATGATGATTCTCCTAGTGAGGAGAATGAGCTAGTCCTTCATTCTAGTTTTGGGATGCCATGTTTACTTTGCAGGCCAATCAAGGAAGAAAGGATGGATCTTGACTACCTATGTGATAGGGAGTTGGTCCAAGGGAGCTATGATCAAGATGATGGGAATGTCATTAACTTTGGGGTTCAAACCAAAGGGATGATTCACTCATGGAAATAAGTGCTCAAGAGTATCAAGGGAGTTTAACTCTAGGTGCTCCATGAAGATCATTGATCAAGCTAGAGAGAAGAATCATTTAGGTTCTTGATGGGCGTCCTATTTGATCAAATTGTTCAAGATTGAGTCCATTGATACACAATTGGATCGGATGCAAACTATCTCAATTGTTTCAAGTATTTTTCCATTCTTTTGGAGTCAATAAAGAGAATTCTACAAGTTTTGGAGTAAATTGGAGTTATCTATAACTTGAGGGGCGCAAGACTAATATTCCACCTTTTGGAAGGGCGTTCAAGATATTTTACTTCTACAATTGTTGCTAAATTTCGAGATTAGAGTTGTCTAAGTGTAGGATTTTAATTTTTCGAGTTTATCTAGTTAAGATAAGCCATGTGGGCTGAATTAAGCTAGAATGTTTTCTTTAAGAATCTTACATTCCTTCTAAGTATTATCCTATTTGGGGAGAGGTCATTTAGATAAGATTTCCTAAATTTTAGATAGAGTCAAAGAGAGTCCTAGTTGGTCTTCTTTTATGCTTTGTGACCGAGGTTGCTACTCTATAAATAGGGGGCAATGCCTAAGGTTCAAGGTACGTACCCGTGTGTGGTCATTTTGAGTCTTCTCTAATGAGAGTTTTTCCTGTGCGGAATTTTTGTTAAATGGTGTGTCCATTTTTCATTTGTCAAGTATGATTTAACCAAGAGGGTTTTCATCTTGTCTTGGATCTTTTGATCTTGCAGAAACCGTTCTTTTCAAGTATGCTTCTTGATAGAATTTTTTTAAAACTAAACTTCTTATTTTCATACTACTTCTAGCAGTTCAAGAGTTGAGCCTTTCTTTTTGCTATGGTTTTCGAGTTCATGATGTGTGTGTTCATGAGTTCCTTTGTGGGGTTTGCCCTACTTTTTGTTGGATGAATTTTGCTTTGGCATAAGTATTTTGAAATAGTGTTTGTGTTGCATATTTTTGTTGCTTATGGAGATTACTAATCAATAGTTTTGGAGGGTGCAACTTCACTTGGGCCAGCAACAACTCATGAGTCTGAAAATATTCCTTTATGGCTAATTGGGCCGGCTAAAGCCCTATTAATGGCCCAAACCCATCATTGAAAAGGAATATTTCAAGGAATATTCTCCCTTAACTTATCTATATACATCCTATTTTTTGTGGTGAAGAGTAAGCTCTTTCTCCTACTCACTTCTTGGCTCACATTTAATACATTTACTCTTGACACTGACTTGCTCATCGGAGTGCTAACCCTTGTTTTGCAGGTCTCAGGTCCATAGACACTGTTGATTCTCGTCCTAACGGATTTCACCTTCAACAAATAGTATTCCTTCATAGTTGAGCATTGTTTACTCCTACCTTTCTTGAGTTTCTTGAATGACGACTGATCGAGTATATTGAATGGTGTCCTTACTATTCTTAGTGTGGTTTGTTGTTTAATTCGAATCTTTTATAGATTATGTGTTCTTTGCTTGGTTTGAGTTAAAGAGATAGAAATCTTTAGATAAACAATCGTCTTACTGTGAATTTTCCGCACTCTTTTGAGTTTCACGGGATAGACAAATTATCTTCGTACTTTCTTGTTTGATGGTTGCATTAATGAAATTTGCTTCATCTACGAGATTGCTATTACTTTAGCCTTGTTCTCAAGCGATTTCTTCTCGTAATTGTGCATGTTGTCTCGTGCTCAACATAAATTTTCTTCTGCTCAAACTCCAGTTTCGACCACTAAGAATAGTTGTTGCAGACTCCGGTGTCAACTTTAGTCTTAAGGTCACGGATGCCCCATATGGGTAAAGGCCATTAGTGAAGGTTACAATGATTGTCTCCTCAAGTACTCCTTCTACATTAAGTTGTTCTTTAGTGAAACGAGTATAACAACCACCAATAGACGCTTCTCGTTCTTGTCTGAGACCCATTAATTTCGTGAGCGTCTTCCAAATCATCTTCCCTTGGAATATTCTTATATGAAACAAAGTTCCTAGCTCCTAAAAAAATTGTATGCTTCTCGGAGGTAGGTTTATGAACCAGAGCTAGGCTTAACCCGTGAGATACGTAGGGAACACCTTGCACATGAAATCACTAGAAGCATTCCTCAATCTCTATTACACCATGGGATTGGTATCTCCTCCATAAAACTTCAAATTTGGAAGTTCAAACCTCTTGGGAATGGGTGTTTCGTGGATACGTTGAATGAATGGACAATCTTCTTCATCACCTCCTTTATGTCTTAGAATCTTGTGTAGTTGCTCCTTATGGTTGAGGGTACTCGAGTTGAAGGTACGATTGCTCGAGAGGTATGTGCATCTTCTTGATTCATAGTTTGTTGTTCTCGCGAATTGTCCCTAGGGTTTGGCTCTCGATCTTTCGGGAAGGTACCCAAGTTATTCACCAAGAATTGGCGGTGCTTACCATCGAGTTCATGAAAATCTTCACAAGATTGTGAAACTTGCTAAACTAGTGAGGTTGAAACTTGAAAAGAGCTTCCATGACGGTTGGATCGAACAAACCACTAGACGGCCCCCTAGATGATGATTCCAATGGATTGGCTTGTAGCATGTTGTTTGTCATTCACACGGAGGTGGCAGCAAGTTGTTGTTTCTCTTGTGAGATGATGGCTGAATCTCGATCAAGGGCTTATCTGCTAAATTAAAAAACTTTTGGGGTAAAAGTATCAAAATCAGTAATTTTTGGGACTAATCTACAGTTTTTTTGAAACTGCAAAATTCCTTCGGCTCTGAAATCTGATAAAAAATAGTGAACTTAAAATCAAGATTAATTAAATCTAATTAGCACCGTATTTGTCCTAAAACCACAGAGTTCTTCTTCATAAGAAATTTGTTGATTTGTGAGAATCAACACCAATGATCCCCATAGTCGGTGCCACTTGAGGAAGTCAAAATCCGTATGGTGCTTTGGGACGGGAGTCTATCAGGAGTTAGGGTTTACAAAAGAGTAGAAAAATTGGGAGAATATTATTATTGTATGGTGTAGATACCATTGTCCCAAATAGGGGAGAGACCATCCCTTTATATAGGGGTGGATTACATAAGTATGACGGTTCCTAATTGGAGTAGATTTACTAATAATAGGTAATTTACAATAAGACGGTGGTTTAACATTTAAGTAAACTAACCCTAAGCCCAATAAGCCTAGGGTTCAGTTCGGACTCTTCAAAATTTCAAATGTAAGTTCTTTTTTAAAAAAGACTAAATTCTAAATTCTTGAATTTAGTCTTTTTATTATAATAATTTTTTAAAAAAATAACTCTAAATCTTACACAAAGGTAAAAAATTTTCAAAATTAGTATTTTTAAAACATAAAATAATTAAAAATATGATTTTTTTTTTTTTGTTATGCATCTACTATGTAAATCTAGTTATCGACAATTTCATGAGTTAAAAAAATCCAAAATAAAAAAAAATTTGAAGATAATCTTAAATCTTAACTGAACTAATTTTTTTTTATGTTAGAGATTGTCATAAGGTACTATTTTTACTTTATTCTAAGCCTTTTTAATTAAAAATATATAAAAGTTGTATTAAAAAAAGTACAATTTTTTCATCAAAAAACCTACCTCCAAAAGCTGGCCAAGCACCCCTATTTATAGTAGAGGGGCCAAAAATCCTCCTAAGAAGTAGGATAAGAGTTTGATCTCTAAATCTATTCCTCCTTTAAGGAACTAGAAATCAAATAAAATTCTAATTTGACAACTTGTGTCTTATCTATTAAGGCAATGTATCTATACACCTTTATAGACTTAAGACACACTAGTATAATGAAAATAAAACTCCTAATACAAAGAGATATTCTTTCAAAAGAATCTTATCCTTATCTTGAAAAGAATCTTTCTGAGTTGTCAACTCTATCAATATCTTCTTTGTAGAATAATCATAGCTATCTAATCTTCATCTAACGGTTGATAGTAGACACCAAGGAATAGACTTCTTATTGTGAACAAACTCAAAAGCAGATAAAAGAGAATCATCAAATCTTATCCTTCCATGATCATGATAAGATGTAACTATTCATTAAATATACCAAAAATACCCCTCGTTCTCTATAGCTAAACCCTAACAAGGACGGCTCCACGCCTTCCTCTTGGCCCCCCATGGCTGGCAATCATCTATCGGTGGCCCCCTTGCAACCACCGAAATCATTCACAAGTTTTTTTTCAAAAACCTTCTAAATCCGTTTCTAACAAAAACACTCTCATTAAGCAAGGGAAATTCATCAATGTATCCCACTTTGGAGTCTGAGGATGATGAATTCGAGAAGCTTGTGGCTCCACATAGATTGAGTCTAGTTGGAAAATTCTCGTATGGCCGTCCTAAAATAGAGAAAATCCATAAGGTGTTCAAGAAGATTGGATTTAATGGCGGTTATACTTTGGGTCTCATGAACCCTCGACATGTGTTGATAAGATTCGAACAAGAAGATGATTATCAAAGGTGTTGGATACGTACGTTTTGGAACATTGCCGGCTTCTCGATGCGAATTTTGAAATGGAAGCTGGGGTTTCGTTTTGAGGAAGACCCGCTTGTGGTTCCAATTTGGGTATCACTTTTTGACCTTCCGGTTGAATACATGTATCCAGAGGTCATTTATTCCATGGCCACTGCTATAGGGAAGCCATTGAAGATTGATAAGCCAACGCTCAACATGACAAGGCCCTTTGGCGCGAGATTTTTCGTCGAAGTAGACCTCACCAAAGAATTCCCCAAATCTGTGAAGATTGGAAAGAAGGGGCGCAAGCATGAACATGTATTCACTTATGAGCATGTCCCTTTCTATTGCTCTAAGTGCTGCAAGATTGGCCATAAAGAAATTAATTGCCGCGTAGGGAAGCCATTGCCACTGAAAAGTGATTCTGGGAAGGAGAAGAATCCGGCTGTGGTGAAGAAAGGTGTTAAATTGCATGGCCCCAAAGTGATTTTGGGATCAAAGCGTAGCCAGGGTCAAGGTGATCCGAAGGTTGATATAATCAATATGAATCCGTTGATAGTGAGAGGTGTCGAGTCGAAGAAGTCACAGCTTGTTTCAACCCCTGCGGAAACCCTAATCGCGCCTTCGTAAGAGCTCTCGTATGTGCCCCCTGTGGAAACCCTAGTTGCGGCGTCAACTTCAGGGTTAACTTCAGCTAAAAAAGAAAGCATTCTGGTTGATGTCTTGGACAGCCCTCCACCTGCTCCGACCTTAGAACGAAATGAACCAGCTACTATGCAGCACGATGATTTGAACAGGTCGAGTGAGGTTCCGCAATCTAATAAGTGTCTGGTTCTTCAGGTCATTGATGATGCTGGTGACAATGATGAAGATGTTGAAGATGTCTTCACGGAAGAGAGAGGTGATAGAGAATTGGCAGTGATAGATAAAGATAACCTTCTTCGGGCTGAAGATGATTCAATGACTAAGCAACAATTCTTCCCAGATGATTCGTTTGAGCCGAAATGTGAAGATGATGTAGAGGATTTACATGTTGGCCGATGGTCAGAAGGGGAAAAAGAGGAAGCTGATTTAGTCCGTAAAGATCAAGGTGAACTCTCTGTCAAAAGTAAGCGAGGTCGAAAATCAAAAACGGAGCAAGCTAAGTTGCTGGAAGGTAAAGAGTTGTGGCGGTCTCTCCGCCTTCAATAACCTCCAAAATTTTTAAGATTAGTGTGATTTTTTGGAATATTAGGGGAATAAAAAAACAAGTTTTTCAAAGGCGCTTGAGAGCCTTGATTCGGAGATATCGAATCTTGCTTTTGGTGATCCTTGAGCCTATGCTAGTTATGAATAAATTAGAAGAGGTGAGGAGGGAGCTGAATTTTGATTTTGCCTTCTCTTCTACTACCAGTAATGATAGCAATCTCGTAGACGAAGCAAATTTCATTAATGCAACCATCAACAAGAAGGTACGAAGATAATTTTGTCTATCCCGTGAAACTCAAAAGAGTGCGGAAAATTCACAGTAAGACGATCGTTTATCTAAGTGATTCTATCTCTTAACTCAAACCAAGCAAAGAACACATTATCCATGAAAGATTCGAATTAAACAACAACCCACGCTAAGAATAGCAAGGACACCATTCAATATACTCGATCAGTCATCTATCAAGAGACTCAAGAAAGGCAGGAGCAAACAATTCCCAACTATGAAGGAATACTATTGATTAGTAATCTTCATAACCAACCAAAGATATGCAACACATACACTATCTCAAAATGCTTATGCCAAAGCACAACTCATCCAACAAAAGTAGGACAAACCCCACAATGGATCTCATGAACACACTCATCATGAAATTCGAACACCAAGCCAAAGGAAAGGCTCATCAATCGAACTACTAGAAGTAGTATGAAAATAAAAAGTTTAGTTTTAAAACAATTCTATCAAGAAGCATACTTGAAAAAGAACGGTTTCTGCAAGATCAAAAAGATCCAAGACAAGATGAAAACCCTCTTGGTTTAATCATACTTGACACAAAAAATGGACACTCCATTTAACAAAAATTCCTCACAGGAAAAACTCTCAAAAGAGACAACAAAAATGACCACTCAAGGGTGCTTAAGAAATTCGGCCAAGCCTCCTATTTATAGGCTTAGAATTTTCGGCCAGCTCCACTAAAAAGAAGACCAATTAGGACTCTCTAATCTTATCTCCCAAGGAGTAAAAGTAGAAGAGTACTTAATCTCTTTGACTCTATCTAAAATCTAGGAAACCTTATCTAAATGACTTATCCTCAAGTATGATAATATCTAGAAGGAATCTAAGACTCCTAATCAAAACACTCTAGTTTAATTCAGTCCACATGACTTATTTAACTAGATAAAAATTCGAAAATTGACTCCTAGACTTAGACTAACTCTAATCTCGAAATTCAGCTCCAAATTGTTGAAGTAAAACGTCTTGAACGCCCTTCCAAAAGTGGAATATTGGTCTTGCGCCCCTTAAGTTGTAGAAAACTCCAATTTACTCCAAAACTTGTAGAATTCTCTTTATTGACTCCAAAAGATTGGAAAAACACTTGAAACAATTAAGATAGTTTGCAACCTATCCAATTGTGTAGCAATGGACTCAATCTTGAACACTTTGATCAAATAGGCCGTCCATTCAATATCCTAAATGACTCTTCTCACTAGCTTGATCAATGATCTTCGTGGAGCACACAGAGTCAAACTCTCTTGATACTCTTCAGCACTTATTTCCATGAGGTCTTCATCTCCTTTGGTTTGAACCCCAAAGTTAATGACATTCTCATCACCTTGATCATAGCTCTCTTGAACCAACTCCCTATCACATAGGTAGTCAAGATCCATCCTTTCTTCCTTGATTGGCCTGCAAAGTAAATTTGGCATTCCAAAACTAGAATGAAGGACTAGCTCATTCCCCTCACTAGGAGAACCTCCATAGAAGGCTACATGATTCTCATTATCCCCTCCTTCTTTAAGAGGATTCGTCCTCGAATCATCAACCTCTATACCTGCACAAGGAACAAACGAGATATAAGGGTTAGTAAAATCATCACCCTCACCACACTCTGATTTTCTCTCATTGCGTGCATTTTTTTCTGTTTCCACGCTATTTTCATGGTTTTCTCTCGCCTCAAGTCTTACCTCATCATGACCCTTTTTACTTTCTTGCGTCACTCTCTCGACTTTTTCTCTCCCTTGTGTACAGGTTATCTTACGTCTTTTCTCTCGCACAGATTCAGATTCTTCATAAGCCAAAGGCTTAAGAATGTATTTTCTGTCCTCTTTAGTAAATAGAAAGATATTCTTCAAGCAATGGTGCACAGCATCTACATCTGACTACCAAGGCATACCTAGCAAAATATCACAAAGAGACATAGGAATTACATCAAAGTAAATTTCATTCCTATACTCACCAATCTGAAAAGGTACCATGGCCTTTTTAGTAACATCCACAACCATCTCTTCACTCAACCATTGAAGCTTGTATGGTCTAGTATGCGGATCCATCTTAATTCCATTTGCTATGCAAAATTCCTCACTTACACAATCAGTACTCGACCCACCGTCGATTACCAAATCAACTTCATTGGACCACCCAACCAAACACTTAGTACGGAAGATACAAGTCCGTTGATCTCCATCTTCAGCACCAAACACCAACCCCTGATCCTCAATTGGACCATTCCAACCACAAGAAGTATCATGCTCTCTTTCCACTTCTAAGGCAGCATAGTATGCCTCATAGAGCCTTGATTGTCTCCTTATCTTTGGATGTTGTTTGAACCACTTGTCCAAGCCATAGTGGAAACGGTTTGTCAACATGTAATCGTTCTCATCCACTTCTGAACTCAGAAACAACCCTTCTAATTCCTCAAAGTAAGATTGAATGGATCTACCATTCTGCTTACAATTGAGCAACTTCACTTTTGCTTCATCAAAGGTGTTAGTACCAGCATATCTTTCTCGCAAAGCACTTCTCAAATCATTCCAATCATCCAAATTACGACACCAATAATGCGAATAGATATTTGAAACTAGCTTCCACCAATTCAAAGCATTAGAACGAAAACAACCTATAGCTAAGGCTATTTTCTCACTCTCTTTCTCTATGTTAAGCAACACAAACAAATTCTCTATGCTCTTTTCCCAAGTATCATATTCTCTATGACAACCATAAAACAAAGGCAATGACACTTGCAACATTCCAGCATGCGAGGGTACTTGTTTAACTTCAATACGATCACATAAGACTCTTAAGTTTTCAGCAATTTTCTCAAAACTTACCATAGCTTTATCTTGCTGATTTGAAAGCAATTGAGACAAGTCTCGGTTTGCCTCCTTAACCTCGGCCAAAGCATCATGTAGGAAGTCAATTTGACTCTTCATGAGCTGTACTTGAGCCTCCATGCGACCCTCTACACTCTTTGAAGCGATTTGAGTACAACCAGCAACTCCGGATGACATCTTTGCTCAACAACTCTGAGAAACCACCAACAAAAGAAGTAATGTGCCTTGTTTACTACACAAAAACTCCTTGAACCCTAGAACCAAAGTTTGGTTCGGCCGAAACCCCCCCAAGAACCAAAGGAAGGTTTGAATAAAGCTCTTCCCAAAAACAAAAACTCTCTTGTGCTTTTAAGAACACAACTCTCAAAATTTCAGAATTAAAGAGAAGAGTGCTTCTCTTGTTCTTTTCTCTTTTGATCTCGGCAGCAAGAAAGAAGAAGAAGATTGGAGTAGAGTGATGTGAGAATTTTCGAAAAACAGCACCCCTAGTTATAGGCAATGCAAGTCTTTTTGTGCAAGAAAACTCCTACAAGATAGGACCTAAATTTTCTCAAAAATATTCCCCCCTTTTTAATGATGAAGGCTGCTCAACAATGTGGAATAAAGAAGAAGAAAAACCGGCCTCATATATATAGACAAGGATAGAGTCCTAAAACTTAGGTAAACATAATCCTTTTTAGACACAAATTAGGAAAACTCATCCCTACTTATTAGAGAATAAATTTTCGACCCCCTTACTACTAAAAGGACTCAAATACATGGCCACACACATGCACAATTGTATTAGAAGACTCAAAAATTTTCAGATTAGGATAAGACTTCCTTATCTTAATAGTTTTCGAAAATAGACTCACTTCAAAACTCTAATTATAATCTCACTGAAATTATAATTTAACACATGTAAAAATTAGTATTTAAATCCAAGTAGGACTTAAATAAAACACACAATAAAATTGTATCACAATTAGGAAACAATGGCTGCAAATTTTTGGCCAATGTGAACACAAAAATCCAAAACCGAATAGGACTCAAATCATAACACAATTTGGACTCAATGACCTTAATTTTAGGGCTAAAATTTTCGGCCATGTGAACACACAAATACAAGACCAAATAGGTCTCCAAGTGTAACACAAATAGACAACCAAAATTCAAGTTCAACTAGGACTAGGAAACCCTAATTTTTAGCTTCACAATTTCGGCTATACTATAACTCTAAAATTCAAAACCAACTAGGCTTAGAATACCACATAAATCACACGCACACACATGCAAAAAGTCAGCAAAATTTCGGCTATTAACCTTTTACCATATAGTTAAAATTTGAAAAATTACTTTTGACTCACTTAAAAAGGAAACTTGAAAATTAACACTTTCCAAAAATGGACAACAACTTTTAGAATCTTTCTAAAAACCCTTTTCCAAATTGTATTTGGAATTAACAAATATCACTTTTTACCAAAACAATCCATTGCAAATAAAGTAACAAGAACACTATAATTATAATGAAGTAGGAAACTAAAGTTCCTTGTTCAATTATGACATTTGCTTCATAATACTAAATTTAACACAAATCATTCTGAAAACTCAATGACTTAACAATGCCATCTTCATAAGTGACCATTGAAAATCAACTTTTCCAACAACCAAATATGTAAACTTTAAGAATATATCTCAAAGCCTATAAGATTTCTTGTCATAAATTAAGAAAATCTTTTTAGTAAAACTTCACTCAATTTTCGATCCTACTCTCGAAAATCAAGGTTTTAAAACACAAGTCAAAGACTTCAATCCTTAAAGTTGGCACAATTCAACTTTAAAGACCTTAAAACACTTTGATACAAAAACCGATATCACTAAAAATTCATTCCTCATCACATGACAAAGAAGGTTTTGACTCAGTTAAGAATCATGAAAAAAAAATCCAATGATAGGAAGATCCACTAATTCGACTCAATCTCAAAGTGCAAAACTCGAGAAAACAAGAAAACCAACATTTGTTACTTTTGAAAAATCTTTTGACACTAAGATTAAACAAGATAATCAACAAAATTCGGTCTCTATGAAATTTTCATGAATTGAAAATCCATAAATTCCATTTTACTCATTAGATTCAAATGAAACCAACAAGAAGGAAGGCTTTTTCATTTATACTTTATGTAGAAAGTACAAAATCACTAAGCTTCACTTTTCAAAAAATAGATCTAAGATATTTACCACAAGATAAACTCTCAAATCCTCCTTATGTAAAGGCATCTCTTTAGAAAGAAAAGGCTATCTCGAGCAAGAAGCTCTTCTTTGGCATCAATTCTTAAAAATCCAACACATAAGATCCACCAACTTGCTCATAGGAGAAACAGTTCTCTACTTGCAAATCAAGGATAAAATTCAAGATGTAGGGCCCACTTTGATTAGATACCAACGTACCATCATCAAGTTCTCGCATAGACCTCAAAATAACACCACAAGATCAAACAAATGTGTAAGAAGTCACGCACAACCACACAAAAGACAGATCAATTTTTAAAACGTAGTTTTCACAAGAATTTGATTTATTTTTTCAACACCCCATTCCAAAACAAGAAGGAACCTTGAAACAAATAAAGATAGTACTACTCGTTAAGTAGCACAAAGCTCGATTAACACACCAAGTAACGGATTCCATGGTAATTCAAGATATTCTCAAAACCAAGAACTATGAAGTCCTCAACTAAGAAAAAATCTCTCCAAAATCAAATTGATAATAGGAACTGATATAATAATATCAATTAATACCATCACTAAGATAATCCAAGCTCTGATACCTAGAAACTGATAGCAATCTCGTAGACGAAGCAAATTTCGTTAATGCAACCATCAACAAGAAGGTACGAAGATAATTTTGTCTATCCCGTGAAACTCAAAAGAGTGCGGAAAATTCACAGTAAGACGATCGTTTATCTAAGTGATTCTATCTCTTAACTCAAACCAAGCAAAGAACACATTATCCATGAAAGATTCGAATTAAACAACAACCCACGCTAAGAATAGCAAGGACACCATTCAATATACTCGATCAGTCATCTATCAAGAGACTCAAGAAAGGCAGGAGCAAACAATTCCCAACTATGAAGGAATACTATTGATTAGTAATCTTCATAACCAACCAAAGATATGCAACACATACACTATCTCAAAATGCTTATGCCAAAGCACAACTCATCCAACAAAAGTAGGACAAACCCCACAATGGATCTCATGAACACACTCATCATGAAATTCGAACACCAAGCCAAAGGAAAGGCTCATCAATCGAACTACTAGAAGTAGTATGAAAATAAAAAGTTTAGTTTTAAAACAATTCTATCAAGAAGCATACTTGAAAAAGAACGGTTTCTGCAAGATCAAAAAGATCCAAGACAAGATGAAAACCCTCTTGGTTTAATCATACTTGACACGAAAAATGGACAATCCATTTAACAAAAATTCCTCACAGGAAAAACTCTCAAAAGAGACAGCAAAAATGACCACTCAAGAGTGCTTAAGAAATTCGGCCAAGCCTCCTATTTATAGGCTTAGAATTTTCGGCCAGCACCACTAAAAACAAGACCAATTAGGACTCTCTAATCTTATCTCGCAAGGAGTAAAAGTAGAAGAGTACTTGATCTCTTTGACTCTATCTAAAATCTAGGAAACCTTATCTAAATGACTTATCCTCAAGAAGGATAATATCTAGAAGGAATCTAAGACTCCTAATCAAAACACTCTAGTTTAATTCAGTCCACATGACTTATTTAACTAGATAAAAATTCGAAAATTGACTCCTAGACTTAGACTAACTCTAATCTCGAAATTTAGCTCCAAATTGTTGAAGTAAAACGTCTTGAACGCCCTTCCAAAAGTGGAATATTGGTCTTGCGCCCCTTAAGTTGTAGAAAACTCCAATTTACTCCAAAGCTTGTAGAATTCTCTTTATTGACTCCAAAAGATTGGAAAAACACTTGAAACAATTAAGATAGTTTGCAACCTATCCGATTGTGTAGCAATGGACTCAATCTTGAACACTTTGATCAAATAGGCCGTCCATTCAAGAACCTAAATGACTCTTCTCACTAGCTTGATCAATGATCTTCGTGGAGCACATAGAGTCAAACTCTCTTGATACTCTTCAGCACTTATTTCTATGAGGTCTTCATCTCCTTTGGTTTGAACCCCAAAGTTAATGACATTCTCATCACCTTGATCATAGCTCTCTTGAACCAACTCCCTATCACATAGGTAGTCAAGATCCATCCTTTCTTCCTTGATTGGCCTGCAAAGTAAACTCGGCATTTCAAAACTAGAATGAAGGACTAGCTCATTCCCCTCACTAGGAGAAGCTCTATGGAAGGCTACATGATTCTCATCAAGTAAAGTTTGGGTATTCTATAATAGTCTTTATACAATAAATTTACTTGAGCTTGGTGAGCAAATGGTGCATTTTGATGTTTGCTATGACTGCGGTGTATGCTAAGTCCGACAAAGTGGAAAGACGACCCTTATGGGAATCTGGAAAATTTCGGGTTGTTGTATCCGGCTCAACCTTGGATAGTTGGGGGTGATTTTATTGTCATCAGATGATTGGATGAATATTCTGAAAATTTGGTTCAAGACTTTGCTGCCATGGAGGAGTTTAATCAGTGTATTGAGGTCAATGAACTAATGGAAATATCTCCAATAGGTGATGACTTCACGTGGGGAGGAACAAGGAACATAGGGTGGGTAAGCAAAAAGTTGGACCGCATCCTTTTTTCTCCGAAGTGGATGGAGCTTGCACCACCTCTTTGAAGGAACATGTGGCTTTGAAGAAAAGACTTTAAAGAGGTGGTGCAAGCAAGTTGGTCTCAGCCAATTGGAAGCTATGGAATGTTGGCCTTCTCTATGAAGCTTCATCGGTTAAAGGGTATGCTTAAGCAATGGAATAAGGTCATTTTGGGGATGCGTTCTAGAACATGCAGCATGCTGAAGACAAGCTGAGGGAGCTTGAAATTGTCTATGATCATTCTGGGCTTCCTCATGATAGGCAAAACCTTAATGCGGCCAATGCCGAACTCCTACAAAAATTGAAGGAGCAAGAAGACTTTTGGTCCCAAAAACTGAAATTAAAATGGCTGAAGGAGGGTGATTGCAACACAGCCTTTTTCCATGCCACATTAGCTGGAAGGTGTTTGAATCTAGAGATTCAAAAGATTCAAACAGAAGATGGAAGGGTCTTGATGGATCTTGATGAAATTGAAAGGGAAGCGGTTGATTTCTTTCAGAATCTCTTAACAGGGGAGGTGCCTATTATTCAACTACAAGAGAAGCAGCAAATTTTTTTGAATGGATTGAAAGATGAGTTGAGCTTTTCTGAAAAGGGAATGCTACTTAGTCCGGTTGCTTTGGATGAAGTAAGGGCTGCAACTTTCAATCTGGGTGAGGATAGTGATGCTGGTATGGATGGCTTTGGGGGCTACTTTTATAGAAGTTGTTGGAGATTATTTCCTTGGATTTGCTAGCTGCTTGTCATGAGTTTATGCAGGAGTGCCAATTCCTAGAGCGGTTGCTAGTACAGTGATTACTCTAATACCTAAGAAAGCTGCGGTTACTACATTTTCGGATTTTCGGCCTATTAGTTTATGTAATTTCCTGAATAAGGTTTTTACAAAAATTTTAACAGAAAGGTTGTAAATGGTGCTGCCAAAAATGATTTCTGAGGAGCAATCTGCTTTCTTGCCGGGTAGAGACATTTGTTGATAATGTGGTCTTGGCTCAGGACCTTTGTCAATTTATAAATCTTAAAGCGGTGGGGAATAATGTGGTGATCAAGATAGATATGATGAAGGCGTTTGATAGAGTTTCTTGCAATTTCCTGGAGTAGGTTCTTCAAGAGCTTGGAGTCCCTCTACATTTTATACTTTTGATAATGAATAATCTCTGGTGTAGTTGGTTTTCGGTGTTGGTCAATGGTTCTCCAACGGGTTTCTTTCAGCCAACTAGGGGAACTAAACAAGGTGATCCCCTCTCGCCATATTTGTTTATCTTGATTGCGGAGGCAATGTCTAGAAGGCTCAAGGAACTTGTTTTTAAAGGGAAGACAGTGGGCTATGGCACGCCTACGGGTTCTTTGAGGGTCTCTCATTTAAGCTTTGCTGATGATTTGATAATTTTTACAAGGGGTGAGACACGATCATTGAAGTGGCTTAATAGATCTTTTGAGGATTATGAAATTGCTTCCGTCAAAAAATGAATCGTAGTAAGAGTTTTTTCTTGGTTGATGAATCTTGTCGTGCCTAGCGGGTTGAGTTGATTAAACGGACTTTGGAGATGCCAAAGGGATCTTTTCCGTTTATGTATTTGGGTTGCAATCTTTATCATGGACACAGTAAGGCTTCTTCATTTCAATTTTCATTGGATTCTTTGGATTCTAAAATTGTTGGCTGGCAGAATAAATTGTTAAGTCCAAGTGGACGGCTAATACTTTTGAGGCATGTTTTATCGGCTATGCCTCTTCATGTGCTTGCTGCTATTTCACCCCCTATGTCAGTGTTAAAGGAAATGGAAAGGAAGTGCCAATGGTTCTTATGGCAAGGAATTAGTGAGGAGAGAAGAAGGCATTGGCACTCCTGGGATCGTTTAGCCTCTCCGGTTTCTGAGAATGGGTTAGGGTTGCGGCGTTTTCAGGATGTAATCAAGGCATTCTCTTGTAAACTTTGGTGGAAATGTGAGCAGCAAATTGGCTTGTGGAGTAAGTTCTTAGCTTCTCCGTCTGATACAACAAAGAATAAGACCTCTTAGAGTCGAGTAATGAGTTTTGATGAAGAAGCTTCTAGGGCATCGAAGGTATTGGTGTGCGGGGGTGATCGCTCTTTGTGGTTCGATAATTGGATGGAGGAAGGTGTCATTTGGGATAACCTGAATGAGAAGCCACCTTATGCTGAGTTGAATATAAAGGAATTCTTGAATAATAAAACTTGTTTTTTTGGTTGATTTGCAAGGATTTCTAAAGTCGGAAGTGTCGCGGGCATTGCTGTTTTTTGATGAAACCCTTACGTGCCACCGCGACATTCTAGTGTGGAAAGGTTCTTCATCCGGCCAGTTCACTATCAAATCAGCTTTTAATCAGTTGAGGCGGAGGGGTTTGGAGGATGATTTATCCAAAAATTATTGGCACAAGTTGGTTCCTTTGCGGATTTCTTTCTTCATGTGGAAACTCCGCAACTTACTTGTTCCTTTTCCTGAAACTTTTAGTAAGTTTGGATTGCAGGTGCGGCCGTCCATTTGCTTATTTCGTAGATCGCATGAGGACTCAATTGCGCATTGTTTCCTTTCCATAAATTGGAATGAAAATTTGACTTTGTTGGCAATTTTGCAAGGTTGGTGGTGCAAAGGTAGTTTTTGTGCAGCACTGAACTCATTAATTAAACTAGCTCCGTCCTTTCTCCTTTGGGAGATTTGGAAGTTGAGGAACAAGTGTTAATTAAACTAGCTCCGTCCATGAAGGATCTTCAAAATACTCTGATTTCCCAGGAGATTAAGGCAGCTAATGAAATAGAACGTACTCTTCTTGTAAATAGGTTTGGGGTGCGTTTGCAAAAGGTGAAAAAGAGAAGTAGCATTGTGGTACATTGGGAGGTCCCGGATCATTGTCTATATGTGTTGAATACGGATGGCTCACTTGTTAGTTCAAGTTCTGGTTATGGCTTTTCTATAAGGCAACGAGATGTTATTTTTCAATATGGGGAAAGTGGCTATTTAGGCGGGGGAGATAGTTTTGGAGCGGAGGTGTATGGAATGCTTTTTGGTGTGAGAAAGTGTGATCAGCTCATATAGATGAAGGTGGCGGTGCAAACTGACAATAAAATTCTAGTGGATATTCTAGTTGACATGCAGGTTATTCCTTGGAAGTATCATTGGTAGATTTTAGAAATTCATCACATTCTTGCAAGGAACCAGTATACTGTGGCTCATGTATGCCGAGAGGCTAATGCTGTGGCAGATGCTTTAGCAGGGGAATCATCGCTTGGTATTTCAATTAGGCATAGTAGTATGCGAAGCTTGCCTAGACATATAAAGGGGCTTGTTCTTTTAGATCAGGTTTCCTTTCCCTATGTACGTACAAGATTTAAATAGCTATTGTTGTATGCTGGTAAGTCTTATGCACTACCAAGTTTTCAGATTGGTAATTAATAAAATATGGAAGGGAGGGGGGAAACTAGGGAACTATATAGTCTATATGTCCATCCCTTGGGTAGACCCCTTGGGTGCATTATACTATATAACACTGGCTAGCTCAAAAATTTACCTCCTGGGTACACCCCTTGACTTTTTTTGAGCTAGTTAGAACCTGAATGTCATCCTTACCTTTTGATTGAGAGAAAAAAAAAAAGATCATGATAAGATGTAAGTCTTATCTCTAAAAAATAGAAACTATTCCAAATCTTATCTTTCCACACGTGTGGTAAGATTTAATTGATCTTATCCCTAAAATATAGAGATAAAAACTTCTAAAAATTAGGAGATGAGTCTTGTAAAACCGACTTGAACATGTAGTAAAAGAAAAACTCACAAATTCCAAATTAGGTGAATTCGGAATTTCTGCATGTCTTTCGTCGGCTTTCTCGTCGGCTTCTTCTTCTCAGCCATTCAATCGACGGTCTACTGTCAGCTTCATTGTCGACTTTATTTTTGGTCGACGTGAACCATTATTTGGCTTCAATCTTCCATCATCTTTGATAGTAACTCCAATATGATTCCATTCCACCTCTACATGATCGAAATCAATGTAATGATCATCAAAGTTATGAATAACCTTTAGTGGCATATCCAGGATCACATCATCAACACTTGCCAAATAAACCACTTTTGAGATGTTCAAGTCATATGAATACATGATAATGTGGTGATGATTATGACATGGAATGATCCCTAATGGCCTATCCAGTTTCACGTCACTCCCCCTTTCTTCGAAAAGATTCGTCCTCGAATCTTGTTGGATGCAATTTCGGTGGTACAATATCTTCATAAACTCCCTTTGCTTCTTTTCATATGAACAATGGTCAAGAAACACTTCAGATATGTTGAATGGATTGATAACCAGTTATGTCTGAGAAAACATATCACCAAGCATGAAGTCAATTTTGTCTACTTGTTGAGCATCTTCAAATAGTGGAACTTCATATTCTTGAGGAATAAACTTAGGCTCTTCTATATCTTTAGGCTGTGAACAAGAAACAGAAACAATGAAAGAATAGATTGTTAGAAAAATTTTCTTCTATCACCAAATCTCGTATCTCTTTCTCAAACTCATGTTTCCACTCTTCACATTCTTGCATCTCTTTTTCAACTTCAAGTCTTTGTAACTAAAGCTCTTGCTCTTTTACTCGTTGCAACTCCTCAAGCCTTTTTAATTCCAGTTCTTTTTCTTTTGCACGTTGCAACTCTTCAAGCCTTTGCAATTGAATAGCTCTAGCTCAAGCTTGTTTTTGCTCTTCAAGCACCAATAATTTCATATACTCAAGACTTGCATTCAACTGTCGTTGAACTTCCTTAGCTTTTTCTTCTTTGATTCTTTGTTGTTCTGTTGCACGATGTTGAGTTTTCTCTTTCAATTTTCTGTACCTTGGTAGATATTCCCATGAGAAGTTAGTATAACCCTTCTCAATTGCTTGGTCAAAAGACAAAATTGAACTTGGGTTTTCTCGAGCACAAAACCTTTGATTTGCCAACAAATCTTCAAGTGTAAAATGTACCATTGTACCTTCAAAGATACATAACACCACAAGAAAAAAGAAAATTTTCAAAGAACTCACAACCCTTGTACCCCTCCCAACTATTCTATACGCAACCCAATAACTCTCCAAAAAGGTTATAATATAGTAAGGGGAAAGGTTCACTCTTGTTTTACCACTGTCCTTGTAACTTCGACCTATGTGCAATGAGATTATTAAGCAAATAGAATTTCACACAAAGCAACGAACATACAAGAATTCTACGATATGACAAGCCTAAGTATTTGTAACAAATCTAAGAAGAATACGAATTTAGATTGAATGTCACAAACATGAAAGATATCTCACAACTAATAGAAAATCGGTAGCAAATATATTTCAAAACTCCAAATTAGGGTTTAATGTTTTGAAACCCTTGCACTCGGCCAACATATAATAGATCTAGGGTATAATAAATTTCTTTTTTCAAACCCTAGCCTTTAGATCTAGAAAGTAATTTCCAAATCAACAACTTTGTAAATTTTTTTGAACGATTTTGTTTTTTACTGTAGCCGAACAAAAATGAAAACCAATTTGAATAAACTTGATTCACACAAATTAACACACGATCAAGATGAAAAAGAAAGTAGAATATCCTAAATCTAAAGAAAAGACACAAACAAGTACAAAGATAATTGACCAAAGATGAGCCTTGATTAATTAGATCTAAACATGCAGGAAACTAATGAACCAAAAGTTTTGAGAGTATATATGACAATTATAATTCTCAAGCTTTCAAAAATTGGCGAGTCTCAAGAACCAGAGCTCTGAGGCCAAATTGATGTGAATTTGGCAGAAGATATGACCATTATAATTATCAAAGCTTTCAAAAATTGGCAAATATTAAGAATCGAAGCTCTGATAACCAAATTGATGTGAATTTATTCGGCCAACAATAAAACCTATAAGCAAAACAAATTCTTATGCCCGAGACAAGATAGATCTTACTTGTAGATATGCGCAAGCTTGCCCAAGGACTTGATTCTTGCCCCAAACCATATCAAAATGCACGAAAAACATAAAGAAGGTAGAGCTGCAAAAACTCCAACCAAAAAGGGATGGAAAGATAGAAAAGAAGAAAAGTGATGTTGATGCTACCACAAGAGTACCGACTCTAACAACCCCCGCCTAAATATTATGACGACGATAGATAGATGTACTCCCTTACAATGATATCTAAAGAACCCCACAAATAAGGACACTACCCTTGAATGCACGTTTGCTACCTTATGCAAAATACTAGATCTTGCAAAAAGCCAAATAACCTCAAACAGTCAAAGAAACAAGGAGTCTTCCACTCAAATTCATATTGAACAAATTCATCAAAAAGCCTATCTCCAATAGCTGGCCAAGCACCCCTAATTATAGTAGATGGGCCGAAAATCCTCCTAAGAAGTAGGATAAGAGTTCAACCTCTAACTCTATTCCTACTTTAAAGAACTAGAAATCAAATAAAATTCTAATTTGACAACTTGTGTCTTATCTATTAAGGCAATGTAACTAGACACCTTAATAGACTTAAGACACACTAGTCTAATGAAAATAAAACTTCAAATACAAAGAGATATTCTCTCAAAAGAATCTTATCCTTATTTTGAAAAAAATCTTTCTGAGTTGTCAACGTTATCAATATTTTCTTTGTAGAGTAATCATAGCCATTCAATCTTGATCTAATGTTCATCCAACAGTTGAGAGTAGACACCAAGGAATAGACTTCTTATTATGAACAATCTCAAAAGCAGATAAAAGAGAATCATCAAATCTTATCCTTCCATGATTATGATAAGAATTAAGTCCTATCTCTAAAAGATAGGGATTATTCCAAATCTTATCTTTCCACAAGTGTGATAAAATTTAATTGATCTTATCCCTAAAATATAGAGATAAATTTTAGTTGCTGAGCCGATGAGCTGATAGAGGTGGTGGCATTCGCCACAGGGCTCGAAAATGTTGGTGATGGCTGAGACGCATGAATGCTAATATTGTTCTCCTTCGAGAAACTTGCAAGTTTCCTGCAATCACGGGTATCATGACCTGTAATTTCACAAAAACGACAAAAAGAGTCAGCTCGATAGGAGCGATTTCCATTTTGAGGTTGCCAAGAACCAGGAGCATTGCCACCATAACCACCGCAAGATCTGCAATGATTGAAAAAATATCCGGGACTTGGATTTTGGTTTGCTGGAGATGACTTGTGAAATTGATTAGCCTTCGGATGTTGCTTTTGAGTGACATTTGCAGTAGCAAGTATAGTTGCAGATTCTTGCTTTTTCTCCTTCAACATCCTCTCAAAATCAGTCAACTTATCAAAGTTCAGAGTAGGTGATTGGCGAGTCACGAACTTTGATTGCAGCAACAATAGGACTGAACTCATCACCTAATTGGGTGATGATGTGGACAATGAGATCTTCTTCTCTAATGGGGTTTTGAGTGAGAGCCAAACTAAAATTCATTTTTTCTTGAAAGGTTTTGGCTGGTTTGTCTTTTTCACTCTCTAAATTTTTTCTCTCGCCTCTCCCTAAACCATAGGCCGGAAGTTCCTATCTCAGTCTTGTTCACGGATCTCATGACCGGCGATCAAGCCGGGGAGGTCCCCACTGGACCTTCTCACACATTTGCAGGTTTCTTCCAGAAACCAATGGACAATCCTTTGTCCAAAGGTTCACTAGTCAAAGAAGTAAGATTCGTCAATGGTGCCCCCATTTTGGAATATGAAGACGATGAATATGATCAATTGGTTGCTCCTCACCAATTGAGTTAATTGGGAAATATTTATATGGTAGGCCGAAGATGGAAGAGGTCCATACGGAGTTCAAAAAGCTAGGGTTCCATGGAGGCTATACTCTCAGCCTAATGAACCCTAGGCATGTCCTCATTCACTTTAAAAGGGAGGAAGATTATCAAAGATGCTGGATAAAAATATTTTAGAATATCGCATGTTTCTCCATGAGGATTTTGAAGTGGAGGCCGGGCTTCAAGTTTGAGGAAGATCCCCCCATTGTGCCAATCTGGGTCTCCCTCTTTGATCTCCTGATTGAGTTCCTCAATACGGAGGTAATTTTTTCAATGAAAACCGCAATTGGAAAGCCATTGAAGGTGGATGCGCCTTCTCTCAATATGACAAGGCCTTCAGTTGCACGTTTTGGTGTGGAAGTTGACCTTACCAAGGAGTTTCCAAAATCTGTAAAGGTGGGCAAGAAAGGGAAGAAGCATGATCAGATTTTTACTTACGAACATATTCCGGATTATTGCACTAAATGCAATAAAATTGGTCATAAAAAAGAGGATTGCCGTGTTGTCCTTCAGAAGCCCTTGGATAAGAAGAAGAAGGCTCCATTGAAGTCTGTTGATGGAGCAAATCAGAAGAGATCTTTGCATGTTAATGGTGTTAAGCCCCAGAAAAAAACTCAGGAACGGGCTGTGAAAACCCCTAGAGCGCAGGGTGCAACAAACCCTAGCGTGCAGGATGTGACCGCCCCTAGTTCAGCGGCTACTGCAGATCGTTCAATTCAGGTTGGTTTGTCATCCAGCCTTTCTGCTAAAGAGAAAGAGACTATTCCGGTTGATGTTCAAGCCTCAGAAGCAGCTAACTCATCCAAAGAAGCCCCCAGCAAAACAGAACACTCCTTGCCAATTCATGGATCTGAGTGTGACAAACCCTAGTGCGCCTAATGTTACACTGACTAATCAATTCTCAATTCTGTCTTCGATACTAGAGATTGATGATGAAATTGGCTCCGATGATGATCTCATTGAATCAGTTTATGTTGAGAAATCCCCCAGTAAGGTGGTCGAAGACTTGTCTCGGCCTGTTGAAAATGTTGAGTCGCGTATTCTTGCGTTGATGTCTCTGCCTGAGATTCCATACGTCTTCTCTGATGATAATGGAATTGGAATACGAGATGATTTCTCTGATGATGACAAGAATGATAATTTTTGCTGGTCGGAAGGTGAGAAAGATGATGTCTTGGTGCATGGGGATATTCGGGGGGAGTTCTCGGTTACCAAGAAACGTGGCTGCAAGTCCAAGGAGGAGCGCGGCAGGTCTCAGGTTGGATTGGTATTGCAGCATTCTGCCCAATTGAGTTGAGTCCCCTTTGATCATTTTTCCAATGTTAAGTCAACTTATATGGAATATCCGGGGTATTAAAAGTCAGGCGTCCCAGCAACGGTTGAGATCTTTGCTCCGGATTCATAATGTTCGTTTCCTATTTATCTTGGAGTCCTTGCTTCAAATTGGTATATTTGATAAAATAAGGCGTGAACTTCAGTTTGATGCAGCTTTCTCTTCCAATAAGAGTAAAATTTGGATACTATGTATGTCCGAATTTGATGTTACCTTGATGAATGATGATGAACAAGTGTTGCACCTTGAAATAAAGCACCCTATGGTTTCCGGGTCCTATGTTCTGTGGGCTATCTATGCAAAATCAACAAGGATGGGAAGATCCTTTGGCATAGTTTGGAAGCTTTTAGGAGCAGAAGCTTAGGAGTTCCATGGATGGTATATGGGGATTTCAATGTTATTAGAAGCTTGGAAGAATATAATGGAGTCTCAGTTCAAGATCATGCTGTCATGGAAGATTTTAATGAATGTATACAAGCTTGTGATTTATTGGAAATCCCGACTGTCGGTCAGGAGTTTGCATTGGGAGGAACAAGGCAAACAGGTTGGGTAAGCAAGATATTTAATAGGATCCTTTTTTGGGGGAATGGCATGACCTCTTTCAATTTAATTCCATTGAGAACTTGAATAGAAGAACATCTGATCATAGCCCTATGTTGCATATGTTTGGAGTGCAAGGAGTTTCCAAGTCAAGAGTTTTTCTGTTTTAGGCAAATGTGGCTTCGTACATCGAATTTTCTTGTGGTGGTCAAGGAAAATTGGGAGCAACCTATTGATGCTTTTGGAATTATAGCATTCTCTCTCAAATTGCGATGGCTAAAGTTAAAACTCAAAGAATGGAATAAAACTTGTTTTGGAGATGTTTTTGCTAACTTGAAGGAAACGTAGGCTAAGGTGCAACAATTGGAAAGTCTTTATGATTCCTCCGGCTTGGAGGTAGACAGATTGACTTTGCATAATGCTAAAGCTTTGTTGCTGTTGCGACTCAAAGAACATGAAAATTTTCTGAGGTAAAAAGCCCGTGTTAAGTGGCTAAAAGAGGGTGATACAAATACTTCATATTTCCGTGCTTCGTTAAGAGAGAAGCGGCTGAGGCCAAATATCCATAAGATTCAAGATAGGCAAGGAATCATGTTAAGTGATATGGATGCAATAGAAAGAGAAGATGTTAGTTTCTTCGAAGAGCTTTTGAAAGAAGAAGCTCATCATGATATTTCGGGTGAGGCTGGGCATGGAATTTTTTTGCAACATATTTCGGCTATCTTGGGGGCTGAGGATCATGAGTTTCTCTTAAGCTCAATATCACTTGAGGAAGTTAAAGAGGCTGTTTTCAACTTGAATGAGGAGAGTGCTCCGGGTGTAGATGGTTTCAATGGAGCTTCCTATAGAAGCTGCTGGAACATTGTCTCGGATGATCTCTGGTTAGCGTGCAAGGAATTAATGCTTGTGGTGCCTATTCCACGAGCCATTGCTAGTACCTTGATTACTTTGCTGCCAAAAAAGTAAACTGTAAGTACCTTCTCGGACTTTCGCCTATTAGCCTTTGCAATTTCTTAAAAAATTTTTTACCAAAATCTTGACTGAACGTTTGAAGGTAGTGTTACCCAAGTTAATTACTGAGGAGCAATCAACCTTTTTGGCTGGGAGAGACATCATTGATAATGTTTTGTTAACTCTGACCTTTTTCAGTTCATTAATCGCAAAGCGGAGGGAGGTAATATTGTTTTGGAAATTGACATGATGAAAGCTTTTGATAGGGTAAAATGGTGCTTCCTTGAGTCTATTTCATTGAAGTTTGGTTTTCCACCACACTTTGTGAAATTGGTCATGAATAACCTTCAAAATGGCTGGTTTTCTATTTTGATACATGGTAGCCTGGCTGGTTTCTTTCAAGCATCTCGTGGAATTAAGCAAGGGGATCCGTTGTCACCTTACTTGTTTATCATTGTCTTTGAGGCTTTAACATGGAGATTGAAAGCTCTAGTGGTGGAGGGTAAGATTGCTGCTTATGGATCTCCTGCGGGTTCATTAGTTGTTTCTCATTTGTGTTTTGCAGATGATTTGATTATTTTTTCAAAGGGACTTCAAAGATCATTGCAAAGGCTAAACTGTTCTTTGAGCAATATGAAGTGGATAGTGGACAAAAAATCAGCAGGGGAAAACGCTCTTTTGTTGCTTCGGAGAAGTGTAGTTGAAGAGGAATTGAAATGATAAAAACCACGTTGGGCATGCAACACGGCACTTTTCCTTTTACATATTTGGGATGCAGGATCTTTAATGGGAGGAAGAAGGCGGCTACATTCCAATTTCTTTTGGACGCTATAGATGCTAAGCTCTTGAATTGGAAGAACAAGTTGTTGTCCCCGGGAGGACAGCTTATGCTCATTCGGTATGTCTTGAGCTCTATGCCAATTCATGTGTTTTCGTCTATCCCGCCACCTAAGTTGTTTATTAGGGAGATGGAACATTGATGCCAAAAATTCCTTTGGGAAGGATCTAGTGATGTGAAGAAGCATTGGCGCTCTTGGGAAAGGGTTACATTCCCGGTTCATGAAAATAGTCATGGGTTGAGAAGCTTTGATGATGTCATAGCTGCCCATACATCTAAATTATGGTGGAAATTGAAGAATAACAAGGGTATTTGGAGTTCCTTCCTTCATTCATTGTCTCATGCGGCCAAAGAGAAGACCTCTTGGGCTAGGGTTATGAAAGTTGGTGAGCGAGCTATTGCCTTCTCCAATGTTATTGTACGAAGTGGAGATCGATCATTCTGGTATGACAATTGGAGACCTTATGGAGTTATTTGGAGTCATGCACCTGATCAGCCTCCATGGCCGGATCTTTGCATCCGAGATTTTGTGGACAACAAGGACCTCTACTTGCGGCATTGCAAGGCTTCCTCAGTCAAATGAATTTTGTTTTCTTGGAAGGGTTTGTAGTGGATTTTTTGGATGACAATGATATTCTTTTTTTGGCAAAGCACTCCTCAAGGGCAATTCACGGTTAAATCCGCTAGGCAGCAAGCAGACTTGATGCTCAAGCATTTTTTGCACAAGCTTGTTCCGTTGCGCATCTCTTTCTTTCTTTGGAGATTGCGCAATGGTTTGCTTCCTTTCCCTGAAATTATTAGTGCTTTTGGAATTCTAACAAGACCCTCTGCGTGTCTTCTTTGCAGCAAACAAAGTGATGATTTGTATCATTGCTTTTATAGTTGTAATTTTATCTCAACTATTTGGGATCATTTTGCTCTTGTTATGGAAATGGATGTTTGGGGGCATGCTACTTTGTTAGGGCTCTTAAAGAGGTGGTTGCGCAAAGGGTCCTTCACTTTCGCAAAAAAGGCATTGTATCATTTGTTTCAAATTTTCATTCTTTGGGAAGTTTGGAAGGCAAGAAACAAGGCCATTTTTGAAGGCATAAAGTTGTCCTTGAACTCGGTAATCCTCTCAATCCATCATCAGATTAAAGACTTGATTTGCGTCCATGGATTGAAAGTGGTAGGAGATGCTGAAATTTGATGAGAATCATGTAGCCTTCCATGGAGGTTCTCCTAGTGAGGGGAATGAGCTAGTCCTTCATTCTAGTTTTGGAATGCCAAGTTTACTTTGCAGGCCAATCAAGGAAGAAAGGATGGATCTTGACTACCTATGTGATAGGGAGTTGGTTCAAGAGAGCTATGATCAAGGTGATGAGAATGTCATTAACTTTGGTGTTCAAACCAAAGGAGATGAAGACCTCATGGAAATAAGTGCTGAAGAGTATCAAGAGAGTTTGACTCTGTGTGCTCCACGAAGATCATTGATCAAGCTAGTGAGAAGAGTCATTTAGGTTCTTGAATGGACGGCCTATTTGATCAAAGTGTTCAAGATTGAGTCCATTGCTACACAATTGGATAGGTTGCAAACTATCTTAATTGTTTCAAGTGTTTTTCCAATCTTTTGGAGTCAATAAAGAGAATTCTACAAGTTTTTGAGTAAATTGGAGTTTTCTACAACTTAAGGGGCGCAAGACCAATATTCCACTTTTGGAAGGGCGTTCAAGACATTTTACTTCAACAATTTGGAGCTGAATTTCGAGATTAGAGTTAGTCTAAGTCTAGGAGTCAATTTTCGAATTTTTATCTAGTTAAATAAGTCATGTGGACTGAATTAAACTAGAGTGTTTTGATTAGGAGTCTTAGATTTCTTCTAGATATTATCCTTCTTGAGGATAAGTCATTTAGATAAGGTTTCCTAGATTTTAGATAGAGTCAAAGAGATCAAGTACTCTTCTACTTTTACTCCTTGGAAGATAAGATTAGAGAGTCCTAATTGGTCTTCTTTTTTAGTGGTGCTGGCCGAAAATTCTAAGCCTATAAATAGAAGGCTTGGCCGAATTTCTTAAGCACCCTCGAGTGGTCATTTTTGTTGTCTCTTTTGAGAGTTTTTCCTGTGAGAAATTTTTGTTAAATGGAGTGTCCATTTTTTGTGTGAAGTATGATTAAACCAAGAGGGTTTTCATCTTGTCTTGGATCTTTTTTGATCTTGCAGAAACCGTTCTTTTTCAAGTTTGCTTCTTGATAGAATTGTTTTAAAACTAAACTTCTTATTTTCATACTACTTCTAGTAGTTCGATTGATGAGCCTTTCCTTTGGCTTGGTGTTCGAATTTCATGATGAGTGTGTTCATGAGATCCATTGTGGGGTTTGTCCTACTTTTGTTGGATGAGTTGTGCTTTGGCATAAGCATTTTGAGATAGTGTATGTGTTGCATATCTTTGGTTGGTTATGAAGATTACTAATCAATAGTATTCCTTCATAGTTGGGCATTGTTTGCTCCTGCCTTTCTTGAGTCTCTTGATAGATGACTGATCGAGTATATTGAATGGTGTCCTTGCTATTCTTAGCGTGGGTAACGTTTAATTCGAATCTTTTATGGATAATGTGTTCTTTGCTTAGTTTTAGTTAAGAGATAGAATCACTTAGATAAACGATCGTCTTACTGTGAATTTTCCGCACTCTTTTGAGTTTCACGGGATAGACAAAATTATCTTCGTACTTTCTTGTTGATGGTTGCATTAACGAAATTTTCTTCGTCTACGAGATTGCTATCAGTTTCTTGGTATCACAGCTTGGATTATCTTAGTAATGGTATTAATTGATATTATCATATCAGTTCCTATTATCAGTTTGATTTTCGAGAGATTTCTTCTTGGTTGAGGACTTCATAGTTCTTGGTTTTGAGAATATCTTGAATTACCACGGAATCCGTTACTTGGTGTGGTAATCGAGCTTTGTGCTACTTAACGAGTAGTACTATCTTTATTTGTTTCAAGGTTCCTTCTTGTTTTGGAATGGGGTGTTGAAAAAATAAATCAAATTCTTGTGAAAACTACGTTTTCAAAATTGATCTTGTCTTTTGTGTGGTTGTGCGTGATTTCTTACACATTTGTTTGATCTTGTGGTGTTATTTTGAGGTCTATGCGAGAACTTGATAATGGTACGTTGGTATCTAATCAAAGTGGGCGCTACATCTTGAAATTTATCCTTGATTTGCAAGTAAGAGAACTGTTTCTCCTATGAGCAAGTTGGTGGATCTTATGTGTTGGATCTTTAAGGAGAGAATTGATGCCAAAGAAGAGCTTCTTGCTCGAGATAGCCTTTTCTTTCTAAAGAGATGTCTTTACATAAGGAGGATTTGAGAGTTTATCTTGTGGTAAATATCTTGGATCTATTCTTTGAAAGGTGAAGCTTAATGATTTTGTACTTTCTACATAAAGTATAAATGAAAAAGCCTTCCTTCTTGTTGGTTTCATTTGAATCTAATGAGTAAAATGGAATTTATGGATTTTCAATTCATGAAAATTTCATAGAAACCGAATTTTGTTGATTATCTTGTTTAATCTTAGTGTCAAAAGATTTTTCAAAAGTAACAAATGTTGGTTTTCTTGTTTTCTCGAGTTTAACACTTTTAGTTTGAGTCAAAACCTTCCTCGTCATGTGATGCGGAATGAATTTTAGTGATATCAGTTTTGGTATCAAAGTGTTTTAAGGTCTTTAAAGTTGAATTGTGCCAACTTTAAGGGTTGAAGTCTTTGACTTGTGTTTTAAAGCCTTGATTTTCGAGAGTATGATCGAAAATTGAGTGAAATTTTACTAAAAAGATTTTCTTAATTTATGACAAGAAATCTTATGGGCTTCAATGGTTGAGTGAAGAGATGGTTGTGGATGTCACTAAGAAGGCCACAGTATCTTTTCAAGTTGGTGAGTATAGGGATGAAATTTACTTTGATGTAATTCCTATGTCTCTTTGTGATATTTTGCTAGGTAGGCCTTGGCAGTCAGATGTAGATGCTGTGCACCATTGCTCGAAGAATATCTTTGTCTTTACTAAAGAGGACAGAAAATACATTCTTAAGCCTTTGGCTTATGAAGAATCTAAATCTGTGCGAGAGAAAAGACGTAAGATAACCTATAGACAAGGGAGAGAAAAAGTCGAGAGAGTGACGCAAGAAAGTAAAAAGGGTCACGATGACGTAAGACTTGAGGCGAGAGAAAACCATGAAAATAGCGTGGAAACAGAAAAAAATGCACGCAATGAGAGAAAATCAGAGTGTGGTGAGGGTGAGGATTTTACTAACCCTTATATCTCGTTTGTTCCTTGTGCAGGTATAGAGGTTGATGATTCGAGGACGAATCCTCTTAAAGAAGGAGGGGATGATGAGAATCATGTAGCCTTCCATGGAGGTTCTCCTAGGGAGGGGAATGAGCTAATTCCTCATTCTAGTATTGGAATGTCAAGTTTACTTTGTTGGCCAATCAAGGAAGAAAGGATGGATCTTGACTACCTATGTGATAGGGAGTTGGTTCAAGAGAGCTATGATCAAGATGATGAGAATGTCATTAACTTTGGGGTTTAAACCAAAGGAGATGAAGACCTCGTGGAAATAAGTGCTGAAGAGTATCAATAGAGTTTGACTCCGTGTGCTCCATGAAGATCATTGATCAAGCTAGTGAGAAGAGTCATTTAGGTTCTTGAGTGGACGGCCTATTTGATCAAAGTGTTCAAGATTGAGTCCATTGCTACACAATTGGATAGGTTGCAAACTATCTTAATTGTTTCAAGTGTTTTTCGAATCTTTTGGAGTCAATAAAGAGAATTCTACAAGTTTTGGAGTAAATTGGAGTTTTCTACAACTTACCCGCAAGACCAATATTCCACTTTTGGAAGGGCGTTCAAGACATTTTACTTCAACAATTTGGAGCTGAATTTTGAGATTAGAGTTAGTCTAAGTCTAGGAGTCAATTTTCGAATTTTTATCTAGTTAAATAAGTCATGTGGACTGAATTAAACTAGAGTGTTTTGATTAGGAGTCTTAGATTCCTTCTAGATATTATCCTACTTGAGGATAAGTCATTTAGATAAGGTTTCCTAGATTTTAGATAGAGTCAAAGAGATCAAGTACTCTTCTACTTTTACTCCTTGGGAGATAAGATTAGAGAGTCCTAATTGGTCTTCTTTTTAGTGGTGCTGGCCGAAAATTCTAAGCCTATAAATAGAAGGCTTGGCCGAATTTCTTAAGCACCCTCGAGTGGTCATTTTTGTTGTCTCTTTTGAGAGTTTTTCCTGTGAGAAATTTTTGTTAAATGGAGTGTCCATTTTTTGTGTGAAGTATGATTAAACCAAGAGGGTTTTCATCTTGTCTTGGATCTTTTTTGATCTTGCAGAAACCGTTCTTTTTCAAGTTTGCTTCTTGATAGAATTGTTTTAAAACAAAACTTCTTATTTTCATACTACTTCTAGTAGTTCGATTGATGAGCCTTTCCTTTGGCTTGGTGTTCGAATTTCATGATGAGTGTGTTCATGAGATCCATCTAGAATAATATCTAAGACTCCTAATCAAAACACTCTAGTTTAATTCAGTCCTCATGACTTATTTAACTAGATAAAAATTCGAAAATTGACTCCTAGACTTAGACTAACTCTAATCTCGAAATTTAGCTCCAAATTGTTGAAGTAAAATGTCTTGAACGCCCTTCCAAAAGTGGAATATTGGTCTTGCGCCCCTTAAGTTGTAGAAAACTCCAATTTACTCCAAAACTTGTAGAATTCTCTTTATTCACTCCAAAAGATTGGAAAAACACTTGAAACAATTAAGATAGTTTGCAACCTATCCAATTGTGTAGCAATGGACTCAATCTTGAACACTTTGATCAAATAGGCCGTCCATTCAAGAACCTAAATGACTCTTCTCACTAGCTTGATCAATGATCTTCATGGAGCACACAGAGTCAAACTCTCTTGATACTCTTCAGCACTTATTTCCATGAGGTCTTCATCTCCTTTGGTTTGAACCCCAAAGTTAATGACATTCTCATCACCTTGATCATAGCTCTCTTGAACCAACTCCCTATCACATAGGTAGTCAAGATCCATCCTTTCTTCCTTGATTAAGAGCAATACACTTCAAATGACCATCCCAAAACTGACAAACAAAGACCACCCTTCTTAGCCTTTAAACATGCGACACTTTTCTCCTCAAATCACCATCAAGTTTGATTCTTGAAGTTGTCTCCTAAAGCTTTGTTATTCTGCACTTTTAGCCTCTGCTTGAGTTGTATCAATTTGATAGAGAAACTAAGCATTTTATAACCATCTGTGTTTTTTATTTTTGTCACAAGTGATAATCATGATTAACTTACAATAAAAAGTTACAACTCCAGAGAGTTGGGTTTACAACAACCTAAGTTGGGATATTACAATTTGACATTCACACTTCACCTAGCACAGTAGAAGATATGAGTACCAACACTGTGCATAGATCTAGTGAAGCAAATTTTTGGCTAAATTGTGGCTATATTTCTAATTAGAAGAAAAGAGATACAATAGCTAGACAAAGGTTACAAAGAGAA
Organism: Oldenlandia corymbosa var. corymbosa; assembly: GCA_949775105.1. NCBI lineage: Eukaryota > Viridiplantae > Streptophyta > Magnoliopsida > Gentianales > Rubiaceae > Oldenlandia > Oldenlandia corymbosa. The sequence continues at coordinate 10,274,932 of OX459123.1, forward strand.
TGCAATATAATGAGATCCAACTCTAATCTAACTTGCACTACAAATATGACATTGTATTTCATATCTATGATGCCTACAAGACTTGAATTTGTAATATCTTGATTTTTTACCCCATGTTCATCTTCATTCTCTTCAACAAACTAAAAATCTTCCTTCCTATCCTCAAATTTGTAAAAACAATCCACACAAGAAAAGAAAAAAAAACGAAGAAGAAAAAACAATCAACATAACTCCTCATTAAGAGAGGAGCAAAACCCTAAAAAAATGATGGAACAAAGCTTCCATCAAAGGAAAAGTAAAAGATCTCCACAAGCGAAAAACAAATTTATATAAATAAAAGTTAAAAATTTAGACCTCCTAAAGGGGAGAAAGAGGAAATTTTTGTTGTGGGAATCGGTAAAGAAAAAGGAGGAGAAAGAAGGAGAAGAGAGACAGAGGGAGGATTACAACCATTTCATAATCATCTATTGGCTTCTCCCAATTTTCATGAACAATTTTCATAAATTCTGCTTGTTTAATTGCAATCTTAATATCTTATTTTTTGGGGGGTAAAAAGGTAAATTTCATTATGTACAAACTTTGTGTTCATGTACAATCTAAGTCATTCTATTACATTGTCAATTGATAACACCAATTGATCTAAAGTATCGAATATCGCCACTACCCTTTCTACAATATATTAGCATTTTCTAACTAACTTCTTCCTTTAGTTGTTCAAATCTATGGACTGCCTCCCTGGATTCTGACCTGAACTTCCTCCCGTTTCTCTCAAGCCATATGTGATATATTGCCGCACTGATCACAGCTGCTGCCTTGCCTTCCTTCCCTAACAGAACTTGATCAACCTATTTACTCTTGTTCTTAGGCTTACTAAGGGCGCAGATATATTCAACTAGCTCTTGATGCATGTAATCAATTCTTGTGAATATGGACAAGCAAAAAAGTGATGATCTGTACTTTCTTCATTACCTGAGCATAACTCACTCTTCTAAGATTCCTTTAGCATTCCAAACTTTTTCAGCCTTTCTTGAGTAAGCAGCTTGCCTTTCACAGCCATCCAGCAGATGAAGCTGTGTTTAGGCAAAGGATAAGAACTCCATATAAGCTTTGAAGCGTGGAATTTTGCCTGCTTCCCTGTAATCCATTCGTATCCAGATTTTGCTGTGTATGGCCTGCCTTTCTTCCCCATCGAAACACCATTTTGAGCTCCTCCCTTAATTTCATCTCCCACTTGCAGAAGTTTTTTCAGGTGCCAGCTACTATCTAGGAGATTCATAATCCCAAATGTCTTTCCCTTTTAAGTAATAGGCAAGAATCCACTGTATCCAGAGACTTTCTTTTTGGTATGCCACACCCCAAATCTGCTTCCCAATTAAGGCTTTATTCCAGCAACTTGGATTTTTGATGTGTAGTCCTCCTTCAATATTTTTCCTGCAAACTTCAGACCATTCTACTAAGGTCCAGCTTCTCCCTATTTCTGTTTTTCCCCATAGAAATTCCCGGCATCAGTGCTCTATCTGTGTGATTACACTCTGAGGTAGCAGAAAGATCCCAGACCAATACATACGGAGATTCATCAAAACTGAGTTGATCAATACTACTTGGCCCGCATAAGAGAGATGTTTAGCAGACCAACACCTGACTCTAGCGATTCTTTTACTAACAATTTCCTGACAGTCTTCTTGCTTCCAAGCATTAGGGGAGATGGGAGCACCTAGATATCTTATAGGGAAGGAGCCATGCTGAAACCCAAGAATATCTTTAATCTGTTGTTTCTTTTCCTCCGACACACCCCCAAACTAGATATTTGATTTCTTCATATTTACTGTTAAGCCAGTGGTTTGAGCAAAGTGTTCCAATATTTTCTTAATCTTCACAACAGTACCAACATCAGCTGCACACATGATTATCAAGTCATCTGTGAAACTGCGGCTCGTAATCCTCAGTTTTTCGCAATATGAATGAAATTTGAAATCAGCTTGGGACTCTTTTTTAAACAACCTATTCAAGTACTCCATTACCAAGACAAATAAAACCGGCGGGGGAGATAAGGGATCACCTTGCCATAAACCCCTTTGACCTTGAAAGATACTAGTAGTGTTCCCATTAAGGTTCAAGGAGTAGCTACATGTGGACATGCATTCCATGATCCAGCTGATATATAAGGGAGGAAAATGAAGCTGTTGTAACATCTCAGTCAAGAAACTCCAATGTATGGAGTCAAAGGCTTTTTTTAAGATCTACTTAACTGATTTTCGTTTGTATAACCTAACCAATTCCTGCGTTAGGAGGATATTGTGCGATATACCTCTACTAGGGAAGGTAGTATTTCACTCAGTCTACTACTCAGCATTTTAGAGATACCCTTGTATATGGTGTTACAACACGCTATTGGGTGATATTCAATGGCGTCTTTTAGATTAGAGTTTTTAGGGATAAGGGATATTAGAGTGACATTTAACTGTTTGAGGAGTTTTCCTGTCCTAAAGAACTCTAGAATGGCATTTGATACATCATCCCCAACGATTTCCCAGGCACTTTTAAAAAAACCACTCCTATACCTGTCTGGACTAGGCTTTTCTGACTGTCTATACTAAAATAGACTTCTTAACATCAGTTTAGTGAAGTTTTGAACTAGAAGAATCTTCTGGTCTACAATCAGTTTAATCCATAATTCAAAAACAACGCTGACTTCCTAGTAGCTAATAAACCTAAAAGATTTTTATAATAGTTCAAGAAGTGGGCTTGTACCTAGTCCCATTGATCAATCGAGTCTCCTTGCTGGTTAATGAATGAAAGAGTGCGGTTGGGCTTCCTTCTTTGCCTCAGACTTGCATGGAAGTACTTGGTGTTGAGATCCCCCTCTTGGTTCCATTTCTCTTTGAATTTTTGGTTCCAATAGCTCAATATAGTTTTGCTGACGTCTAGATAATCTTTGATAACATTTCTTTCTTGTTCTTGCAAAGCAAAATTAAGTGGATCATCCCCCAACTTCTTTTGTATATGGTCTAGTTTTGCCTTTAGTTCAAGGCCTCTGTGTTCTGTATCACTGAAATTGGCTCTATCGAAGTTCTTCAAGATGCGTTTCAATCTCTGTAACTTCTGAACTAGTTGATATTGATCTATTCCCCGATTGTCTCCCTACCATGCTTGCTTAACAGTCTCTTTGAATTTCGGGTGCAATGCCCACATGTTATAGTACGTGAAGGATGCCTGCTTAACTATCTAAATCATGCTCCACTTTACCAGAATAGGACTATGATCTGACAGCCCTGCTATAAGTATTGAGGCAGTTGCTTCTGGAGAAGCTTCTGACCATTCATCATTAATGAAAGCCCTGTCCAATTTTGATACCTGCTGCCCAATTGCTTGTTTGTCCAAGTAAATTTACTGCCTAGTGTTTTTAATTCTTCCCATTCACAAGTCTCAACTACCAATCGGAACATATCCGAATCTACACTACAGTTGCTGGTTCCCCCAAGCTTCTCCTCAGATGATAGAATATTATTAAAATCACCTACGATGATCTAGGATCTTAAGGAAAGATCAACTTTGCTAAATCGGAAAGTCAGAGATTTGTAGGCAGCGGAATTTGGAGAATTCGGATGTAATGACACAAAACACATGAAAACAAACAAAGAAAAGATATTTGATCTCACGTGGATCAATTCACGAGTTCAATGGTAGAACAACCCAAATCAAGAATGAAGAGAGCTATTTCTAACCAAGCAAAGACCATGGAAAATTGTGTAGGAAAAACCCAATGGATATGAGATCTATTAGCTTAAGAACCAAAATTCGAAAGATCCAATTCTAAAGACGCCACTATCAAGTGAATTAAACAAGATAGATAAGTCTAATAATTTTCACAACACATACGTAACAACTAAACAAAGAAGTCCTCACAAGAACTCCACGAAAGGAATAAAATCCTAACCAATTTGATTCACTCAGAAAATATCAATGACACAATGTGTGTTGGACAAGAGAAATTTGGTCCCTATTTATAGAGGGGGTGGCCGAATTTTCTTCCCAAGAAGTAGAGGAAGAACACAACTCTTCATCCCTATTCCTATCTCTAAGAATTTGAAATCAAATCAAACTCTAAAGACTCCTAGTTATCTTTAAGTGATAAGATAACGAACCTAGACACTTTTACTAGTCTTAAGACATTTAAGACTAAGTAGTAATTAATTAAAACTCAAAATAGAAAGAGATAATCTCATAAAAAGATTCCTAGGGATAGAATCTCCCTTGAGTAAAACTCTATCATCATCTTCTTTGTAGAGTGATCTTAGCCATCCATCTTGATGTTGTCTTCATCCACTGGTTGAGTAGACATCAATAAGTTGACTCCTTATTGTAGGAAAACTCAAAAACAATAAGATAAAAAAGAATCATCCCAAATATTATCCTTTAAAGAGATAAAGTCTTATCTTTCAAAAAGATAAAATTTGAATGATCTCATCCCTAAACTTTAGGGATCCATTCGACCTCCATAAGAAGTGTGGCCAGCGTTCTCTCCTTGGATTGAGGGCCAAAATTCCATCTCTCCAAATAGGCCATGTCCATTTGGTGTCACTTGCAACAAATTGATAGTCTTGGTCTTGTAATTCTCAATCTTAATTTCTTCCTTAGCCCATGTAGTAGTAATTAGACTATTATGTGATTCATCCATCCTCTTGCTTCTAGCACGAGTCATTGTTCCAACAATGTTTGAGAGTGGATCACGGATGTAAGAATTATTCTTTAAAACAACATCTTTAGATCCTCCATTAGCATTCACGACCTCAACTTGCTCGTCCTCTCCATTATTGGCAGCAACATGTTCCTCTCAATTAGTGTTCGCTCGATGGTCTCCATCATCCTCCCCTTCTTTAAGCGAATTCGTCCTCGAATTCAAACCTTCATCAAAATCAAAAGGAGGTCAGAAATATTGAATGTAGCACTAACACCATACTCACCTGGTAGCGCGAGTTTATAAGCATTGTCGTTGACTCTTGACACTACTTGAAAAGGTCCATCTCCGCGAGGATGTAACTTCAATTTCCTAGAGTTTGGAAACCTCTCTTTTCTCATATGTACCCAAACCCAATCACTTGGTTCAAATACAACTTGTTTACGACCACGATTTACCGACTTTACATATAAGAGTCCTATACTCAATATTGCGGCGAACTTTCTCATGAAGTCTCTTGATTGTCTCAGCTTTCTTAACTCCATCCAAACTAACTTGATCCTTCAAAGGTAAAGGTGATAAAACTAAATGAGTTAATGGATTAAAACCATAGACAATTTCAAAAGGTGAAAACTGAGTAGAAGAATGAACAGCTCTATTATAAGCAAATTCAGCAATAGGTAAGCACTCTTCCCATTTCTTCAAATCAGTCTTGATGATCGCTCTTAGGACAGCTCCTAAAGTACGATTCGTCTCTTCAGTTTGACCATCACTTTGTGGATGACTAGTTGCGCTAAATAACAACTTAGTACCCAACTTTCTCCACAATGATTTCCAAAAGTAGCTAAGGAACTTAACATCCCAATCACTAACAATTGTTCTTGGAACACCATGAAGTCTTACTATTTCTTTCAGAAACAAATCCGCAACATGACGTGCATCATCTGTTATTCTGCAAGCAATGAAATGTGACATTTTAGAAAATCTATCCACAACTACAAAGATTTCCATACCTCTTTGAGTTCTAGGTAAACGCAATATAAAGTCCATAGATATGTCCATCCAAGGTTGTGTAGGGATAGGCAATGGAATGTAAAGTCCATGAGGAAGACATTTGGACTTTGCTTGTTTACACTCCACACATTGATTGATGATAGTCTAAACGTCAGACTTCATTTTGGGCCAAAAGAAATGCTCTTGGAGCACATCCAAAGTCTTAGGCACACCAAAATGTCCCATTAAACCTCCACTATGCGCCTCGCATATCAGAAGTTCTCGAAGTGAACACTTAGGCACACAAAGTTGATTTCTCGAAATAGATAACCTTCATGTCTATAAAACTTTTCAAAAGCACTTTGCTCACAAGCAGTAAAAATATTAGCAAAATCACATTGATGATGTTGATTTTTAAATATAGGCCAATCTTTAATAGATTGTATTTTATATTCATCAACATAAATTCCTTTTGCACTAACAATGAAACCAAGAAACACAACTTCATTTACACAAAATGAACATTCAGGCATGTTAGCATAAAGTTTCTCTTCTCTCAATATTTGCAAAACAATCCTCACATGTTCAACATGTTCTTGTAAGTTTTTAGAATACACTAAGATATCATCAAAGTACACAACAACAAACTTACCAATATAATGCCTCAAAGCATGATTCATTAATCTCATGAAAGTACTAGGAGCATTTGTTAACCCAAAAGGCATCACTAACCACTCATACAAACCAAATTTTGTTTTGAAAGCAGTTTTCCATTCATCTCCTTGTCTAAATCTAATTTGATGGTATCCAGATTTTAAATCCAATTTAGAAAAGATAGTAGCATCATAAAGATCTTCAAGCATATCATCTAATCTAGGGATTAGATGTCTATACTTAATAGTTATCTTATTAACAGCACGACAATCTATGCACATATGCCACATACTATCTTTCTTAGGCACAAGTAAAATAAGAACAACACAAGGGCTGAGAGATTCTCGAATTTGACCTTTAGCAATGAGTTCTTCAACTTGCTTTTGTAGTTCTTTTGTTTCCTCAGGATTTGCTCTATAGGCAGGTCTATTCAGAATGACAGCGCTAGGAATTAGATCAATTTGATGTTCTATTCCTCGTATAGGAGGAAGTTCATTAGGCAACTCCTCAGGAAATATGTCCTCGTACTCTTGAAGTAGCCTTTGAAACACCTTAGGCAAATTGCTAGGAACTTCGGTTAGTAAAACAAAATTATCATGAAAAAGCATTAAAATCATACATGTTCCTTTTGCAAAACACTTCTCCACCAATTTGGGACTAGCGAAGAAATTTTTGCCCACTGGCTCTCGAATGTGTGGACCATTTGGAGATCTCTTTGAAACGTCTAAAGTAGATTCATCTTTAGGACTCTTCTCTTTCCTTCGTGTCTCTCTCTCTTGAATCATTCTCAGATTACATTCATGAACTTGAGGAGGTGAAAGAGGTGACAGGGTATAGTTACGGCCATTCATCACAAACGAATGCTTGTTTGTGTATCTATCATGCTTTACTCTTAGATCATACCCCCATGGTCGTCCTAAAAGTAGGTGACTTGCCTCCATAGTTACCACATCACAAAGTACTTCATCCTCATATTGTCCAATAGAGAATCGTACATTCACTTGCCTAGTGACTCTAAGATTGCCACAATCATGCAACCATTGCTACCGATAGGGTGTCGGATGCTTGATAGTAGGTAACTTCAGATTATCTACAAGATATGAACTAGCAACATTAGTACATGATCCTGGATCTATAATAGTTAAAGATGCCTTGTCCATAACTTGACACTTAGTATGGAAAATATTATTCCTTTATTGATCATCTTCAGCTAATTGCGTTTGTAATGCTCGAAGGTTGACAAACACTTGTCCAGCCTCAGCATCAATATCTACAACTTCTTTCTCGATTTCTTCAACAAGTCTTTGGCATCTCGTCATCTTCTTCATCTGTTTCACTTTCGAACTTCCATCCTCTTTAAGGATCATAGTCTTTAAAGTTGGACAATCAGAAGCTATATGTCCTCGTCCCTGACATTTGAAACAAGTAACATCTCTAGTTCTGACTTTGTTAGTATTACTAGATGAAGTAAAATTTTTAACATTAGAAGATGGTTTAGGAATATTGGAAGTATTAGAAGCATTTGAAATACTTCCCTTTTCAAACTTTGAAGAATTACCATACTTCTTTGAATCATCTTTCTTCCATGGTGTAGAAGACTTATGTGAATCTGACTTCTTCTTTTCCAATAGTCTCTCCACAATCCTAGCCTTGTGTAACATCTTAGTTGGATCTAGGTAGTGTGAAAGCTCCACAACATCAACAATGTTTTTGTTAAGTCCTCCTAGAAACCTTGCCATCATAGCTTCAAACTCCTCTTTAATATTTGCTCGTATCAATGCCAACTCTATGATAGTAATCCGTGACAAAACCAATCTTTAAGAAAAGATGAACTTTGCTAATTCGGAAACTCAGAGATTTGTAGGCAGCGGAATTTGGAGAATTCGGATTTAAAGACTCTAGAACACACGAAAACAAAGAAAAGAAAAGATATTTGACCTCAGGTGGATCAATTCACGAGTTCAATGGTAGAAAAACCCAAATCAAAAATGAAGAGAGCTAATTCTAACCAAGCAGAGACCCTTTGGAAAATTGTGTAAGAAAACCCAATAGATATGAGATCTATGAGCGTAAATACCAAGATTCGAAAGATCCAATGCTATAGACGCCACTATCAAGCGAACTAAACAAGATAGATAAGTCTAACAATTGTCACAACACATATGCAACAAACAAACAAAGAAGTCCTCACAAGAACTCCACGAAAGGAATAAAATCCTAACCAATTTCACTCAGGAAAATATCAATGACACAAAGGTGTCTTGGACAAGAGGATTTCGGTCCCTATATATAGAGGGGTGGCCGAAATTTCTTTCCTAGAAGTAGAGGAAGTACACAACTCTTCACCTCTATTCCTATTTGAAATGAAATCAAACTCTAAAGACTCCTATCTTAAGTGATAAGATAACGAACCTAGACACTTTTACTAGTCTTAAAACATTTAAGACTTGTAGGAATTAATTAAAACTCAAAATACAAAGAGATAATCTCTTAGAAAGATTCCAATGGATAGAATCTCCCTTGAGTTAAAACTCTATCATTATCTTCTTTGTAGAGTGATCTTAGCCATCCATCTTGATGTAGTCTTCATCCAATGGTTGAGTAGACATCAAAAGCTGACTTCTTATTGTAGGAAAACTCGAAAAACAAGATAAAAAGAATCATCCCAAATATTATCCTTTAAAGAGATAAAAGTCTTCTCTTTCAAAGAGATAAAATTTGAATGATCTCACCCCTAAACTTTAGGGAGCAATTCGACCAACATGAGGAGATGCGGCCGGTGGTCCCTTTGAGGATTGAGGGCCGAAAATCTTTTCTCCAAATGGGCCAAATCCATTTGGTATCACTTGCAGCAAATTAATAGTCTTGGGCTTGTAATCTTCAAGCTTAATTTCCTCCTTAGCCCATGTAGTAACAATTAGACTATTAAGTGATTTATTCATCCTCTTGCGTCTAGCACGAGTCATTGGTCCAACAATGTTTGAGAGTGGATCACGGATGTAAGGATTATTCTTTAAAGCAGCATCTTTAGATCCTCCATTAGCATTCACGACCTCAACTTGCTCGTCCTCTCCATTATTGGCAACAACATGTCCATCTCCATTAGTGTTAGCTAGATGGTCTCCATCACTCTAGCTCTTGATAGTACTCATCAACAGAGGTTCCCTGTGAAAGACTTTGAATTTTTTTACACAAATCTCGATAATAATAAGACGGAACAAACCTTTTGCACATGAGTCTCTTCATTTCATCCCATGTAGATACGGGACCCTCATCATAGAGCTTCCTATCCTTGACAACTTTGTCCCACCATTCTGAAGCATAGTTATTGAATTGGTATACGGCCATTCTAATCTTCTTAGAATCATCATAATCCTGTGATGAAAAAGCACGCTCTACCTTCTTTTCCCATGTAAGGAAAAGGCTTCAGGTTCATTAGTAATACTAAATTCAGGAATTTTAACTTTGAAATTACCAAGTTCATAAGGATCATTCCTATTGACAACACGATGAGCTCTATTACGATTTTCATTACCTTCATTACCTTGAGCGCGACCATTGCGAACCTCTAGTTCTAGATCTTGTATTTTACTACATAATTGAGTAGTAACATTGTACAACTAGCAAGAGTTTCTCGCATAGCATCTTGAGAGCTGTCGTCTCTTTGCTCATTATCATCTCCAGATGACATCCTTTAAGATCAAAGAACAAACAAGTATATAGGATATTAGTAGAAAATGTTCCTACCACGTCCCTTAACCAATGATCTTTTACTTTTCCCCCCTTTTCGTAGTATCACACACAACTCACCTCTTGTATTCTTTTGGGATTTATTTGGCTTTTTCCCCAATATCAAAGTGGAATAGAAAGAAAAACACTCAAGCCTTTTACCACTCAAAGACCTTTGGTAAAGTTCCAGAATGGCTTCAATGTTCAACTAATAGCAATATGCACCACAACAATTAATTCAACAATCCACTCGAATAAAACACTCAAAAGCAGACAAAATCAATTAGCACGTAGAGTAAATTTAGGGAAATTCCAGAAAAGAACGAGGGGTAACACGAATATCGTTCGAGTGTTTGGAGAAAAATAGGGATCTTGCTTTAAAAGTATAAGCAAACTCAGATTATACCTTAGACTCCAACTCAAACTCAAACTCTTATAGGATAAGGATAAGATTTTATCCTATTTTTAAGATAAGATAAGGATAAGATTTGAAGAGAATCTTATCTTTTACAAGATGAGATAAAGTTAACATTTTATCTTTTACAAGATAAGATAAGGATAAGATTTAAAGAGAATCTGATCTTTTGAGAGAATATAGGCAATGAAATAGCAAAGATAAACTCCCAATCAAACACAACTTTATCTAACCTTCTTAGATAGAGATAGACTTTGAATATACCTCTTCAAGAAGATTCTTTCCAACTTGACTTCCAACTCGTGAAATCTCACAATACAAGGCAACCTTTAATATACCTTATCAAATAAGACTCATTTTTTTTCCTATGCCGTCTTGATTTTTCTTTTTGCACGGCTATTTTTTTTTTTTTTTGTAATATAGGGGCGGCCGAGAAGAACCCTAGGCTCAAACAAATTTTTTTTTATTTATATATACGGCCAAATCAAACAAAGCACCTTCAAGACAAAAGCTCCTTCAACAATGAATGAATGAACATCAATCACCCCCAACATATAGAGATATTGGATCGAGAGATATATATCAACCACAATCACCAAAGTTTGCTATTGGATGATAACAAAAGGCATGAAACTAAAAGGAATTGTCCCAGTGGTGGACAACTCAAAAACTAAATATTACGAATACCCTCTTTTGGGAGAGGAAAATTCGAAAAACAAGAAAGAACAAGAAATCCGAATTTTAAGACCCACTATGGTGTAAACCGAAATTGGCTATCGATATACCAAAATATGTATGCCAACTATGGTAAAACCACAAGAAGGCTCTGGTAACCAAATATGATTCTTGATATACCAATTATGCCTCTGATAAACAAAATATGTCAACTATGGTAAAACCATAAGAAGGCTCTGATAACCAAATATGATAGCAATCCGTGACAAAACCAATCTTAAGGAAAGATCAACTTTGCTAAATCGGAAAGACAAAGATTTGTAGGCAGCGGAATTTGGAGAATTCGGATGTAATGACACAAAAACACACAAAAGCAAACACAGAAAAGATATTTGATCTCACGTGGATCAATTCACGAGTTCAGTGGTAGAATAACCCAAATCAAGAATGAAGAGAGCTATTTCTAACAAAGTAGAGACCCCTTGGAAAATTGTGTAGGAAAACCCAATAGATATGAGATCTATGAGCTTAAGAACCAAAATTCGAAAGATCCATTCCTAAAGACGCCACTATCAAGTGAACTAAACAAGATAAATAAGTCTAATAATTGTCAGAACACATATACAACAACTAAACAAAGAAGTCCTCACAAGAATCCACGAAAGGAATAAAATCCTAACCAATTTGATTTCACTCAGAAAATATCAATGACACAATGTGTGTTGGATAAGAGAAATTCGGTCCCTATTTATAGAGGGGGTGGCCGAATTTTCTTCCCAAGAAGTAGAGGAAGAACACAACTCTTCATCTCTATTCCTATCTCTAAGAATTTGAAATCAAATCAAACTTTGAAGACTCCTAGTTATCTTTAAGTGATAAGATAACAAACCTAGACACTTTTACTAGTCTTAAGACATTTAAGACTATGTAGTAATTTATTAAAACTCAAAATACAAAGAGATAATATCATAAAAAGATTCCTATGGATAGAATCTCCCTTGAGTAAGACTCTATCATCATCTTCTTTGTAGAGTGGTCTTAGCCATCCATCTTGATGTAGTCTTCATCCAATGGTTGAGTAGACATCAATAAGTTGACTCCTTATTGTAGGAAAACTCGAAAACAATAAGATAAAAAGGAATCATCCCAAATATTATCCTTTAAAGAGATAAAGTCTTATCTTTCAAAGAGATAAAATTTGAATGATCTCATCCCTAAACTTTAGGGATCCATTCGACCTCCATAAGAAGTGTGGCCGGTAGTCTCTCCTTGGATTGAGGACCGAAATTCTTTCTCTCCAAATAGGCCAAGTCCATTTGGTGTCACATGCAACAAATTAATAGTCTTGGGTTTGTAATCCTCAAGCTTAATTTCTTCCTTAGTCCATGTAGTAGTAATTAGACTATTAAGTGATTCATCCATCCTCTTGCGTCTAGCACGAGTCATTGGTCCAACAATGTTTGAGAGTGGATCACGAATGTAAGAATTATTCTTTAAAGCAGCATCTTTAGATCCTCCATTAGCTTTCATGACCTCAACTTGCTCGTCTTCTCCATTATTGGCAGCCACATGTCCCTTTCCATTAGTGTTAGCTCGATGGTCTCCATCATCTTCCATTTTCTTGACAGTCATCTCTTCTGGTACCGGTTTCCTTAATATAGTTTTTTCCTTCCAAGTTTTTTCCACTGGCTTTCTACAAGTACTGGTTTCATGTCCATAGCCCTTACAATTACCACACTTTACAGGAAGCCATTCATATTGCCCTTGCTGCTCTTGTAAGATCCCATATTCATTTTCAAAACAAACAGTAGTTTGCACCTTCTCATTGATCTTCATGGATGTGATTTCATCCATCTCTATTGGCTTTCCCATGGGGGTTATGATTCTGCTTAAGGTTTTAGCAGTCCAGTATTTGAGCTGCAACTTGGGCAATTGCACCCAAACATGGACTGGTTTAATAGCTTCTACTCTGAAACCATCTTCCACATCCCAGTCTTTTACTATTAAGGGCCTCTAATCAAAGTGAAACACATTATGTTTCAGATCCTCTTCATTAGGTGTGGCTGATGTGAACCTTACAAGATAGACTCCATTATCCAATAATAGTATCTTATCCAGGCCTAATTTCCCCCAAATTTGCTTGAGATAGCCATTTAGCGCAAAAAAAGGAGGACTGGCTCCAAAAATATAACAGATTATCGAGGACTTCCAATAATCAATAGCTTCCTGTATTTCTTCCTTATGAATCTTAGAAACAAGCTTATCATGAATAGAATTAGGCTCTATATACTCAAACTTACGATTCATGCCTAAGACAGTCTTAGTTTCAGAGTTTCCCCAAATTCCTGAGTTACCCGTCATCTCAATTCCTTTTCGTGATCTCATACCCAAATTATTCTTACTATTGAAGACTCTTCAACTTGAATCACTCTCTGATGACATAATTTTTCCAAAATTTCATTGTAGGAGACATTCAATTCGGAATTAGGGTTACTGACCTTCGAGGGGATTTAGATCTGGGGTAATTCTGCCGTGCAATTCTTCTCTTCATCCAGTAGCGTGGCTTCCTCTTCGATACTCTTCCCCCATTTCTTCTGCTTCCCCACCATCGTAGGCGTAGCAAGTTCTACACCGGAATTAAAGAAACGAGTTGCACGCACTTGAACGTGAATTCGCCAACAGTACGCATGAAGAGAGAGAAAATAGAGTTTAATATCTTATTTTAAATCCTACAAAATTGTAATTCTAATTCAATTACAATTCAATTGATGTTTACTTTAGCTTATAGTTAATTGGAATATATTTGCAACTAAAACATTTCATATAGGCACATTTTTCTAGAACGAGGATTTCAAATCTAACCCTTGAGGATTGAGGAATGGAGATCCTTAATTAACAAAACACCAACAAAGAAAAAGAAACAAAGGAGAAAAAATGAAGATCACTACTAAGGTGAAAGATGAACCAATAACTTACAATACTTCTAGTCCTCCTGGCCTTAAACCCCAAAAAACCATTACAAAACACCCTAGAATAGAAGCAACAACGGAAAAAGGGGAATCATCAGGTGGTGGAATGATGAGTGTCAATCTATACATGTTTTAAGACACATAATTTGCCTCTTTGTACTTAAGTTTAGGTCAGTTAGGATAGATTTTATGCTTATAGATTAATTTGGTGACTTTTGGTGATATAGGGACTTAGTTTAAAATCTGTAAAAAAAGTGGCGAAAATGTGGTAAATTGGTGAAGTTCTGGGCGCAACGGAAAGAGGCTAATTGGAATAAAGTGCAAGGTCAAGACTAAGATTGAATCCGGCGGGAATTGGAGTTTCTGAAGGCCAAATTCAAGCAATCCTTCAAGGCTAAGCAAGGAGGGCAAGTGGATGAAGTGATGCTACTGACAAAGGAAGAGGTTGATGTGCGTTAAAACTGAATTAGAGCAACCAAATCCCATCTAAAGATGATAGAGGTAAGGGGGGAAGGTGAAGAAGTATGAGTGATAGCAATCTTGTAGATGAAGCAAATTTTGTCAATGCAACCATCAAACAAAAAAGTACGAAGATAATTTGTCTATCCTGTGAAACTCAAAAGAGTGCGGAAAATTCACTGGAAGACGATCGTTTATCTAAGGATTTTTATCTCTTTAACTCAAACCAAGCAAAGAACACATAATCTATGAAAGATTCAAATCAAACAACAACCCACACTAAAAATAGTAAGGACACCATTCAATATACTCGATGAGTTATTGTCGAGGGTAAATCCCGGAGGCGTGGAGTCAACGGTCCAACCCGAACGGGAACCTGCAAGACGGGGGTTAGCACTCCGAAGATTAAGTTAGTGCTAGAGAGAGAAGCAGGCAATTAACAAACTTATAGAGAGAAACGGTAGTGTGGAATTGCCTTTGTAATAAATGTACAAGGAGTATTTATAGGTTCCAATAGGACAATACCTATGGGTCCCCACGTCGAGAGGGGGGGCAAATGCGTAAATAATTATGAGTAACCCCTAAAAGGGCCGACTGGGCCTTTAAAGGAAAGGACTGGATAGCTTGGGCTTATAGTCAGGCCCAAGCTGTGGAGTCGATTGGGCCGGTCAGGTTTTGACCCTCAATAAGTGCCCCTGTCAAGCCCAGTTCAGCAAAGCCGAATTGGACTTGACACAAAGGAATTCTTGGCCCAATGAATCAGCCCACTTTCTAGAATATTCGGATGCGGGGCGCCCTAGATCCAACGCCCTTGGTTTCTTCCCGCCTAAACCTGTTGGATGTCTGGGATTGTCTGGAAGACAATGATGCAATGATGGTGCCTGGTGGAGATCGAGGGGACTGTTTAGTTCTAATGAAGTGTATAAATCCCTCCCTTGGGCACCTGAAACCATTTTTCTCCTTTTTCCCTCCAGACTCAGAAAAGAATCAACACCTTTTCCTTCTCCTTTTTTGCAAAGTGGTAACTTACAGCCGGCGGTGACCAATCTCGGTTTCGGAGCAATCAACAACGTGTAAGTCTTTTCCCCTTCCTTGGATTCGTTTTCCGGTATGGCTAAGGAAGCAGTCAAAGTAGAAGATGTTCAATGCTCGTTGAACCAGGATAGATTAAATGACTTAGAAAACTATTATAGCCTTACGACCATCCACCCCATCTTGCCAGAGAGCTTTGAGAGAGCCAATACTCCTCCTCCGGGGAAAATTACCATTTATGAGAAGTTTTTGGAGTATGGGCTGCATTTTCCCCTTATGCCAATGTATAGAACAATAGTAAAAGCCTACGGCAGACCTCTAGTGATAGCAATCTCGTAGACGAAGCAAATTTCATTAATGCAACCATCAAAAAGAAAGTACGAAGATAATTTTGTCTATCCCGTGAAACTCAAAAGAGTGCGAAAAATTCACAGTAAGACGATCGTTTATCTAAGCGATTCTATCTCTTAACTCAAACCAAGCAAAGAACACATTATCCATGAAAGATTCGAATTAAACAACAACCCACTCTAAGAATAGCAAGGACACCATTCAATATACTCGATCAGTCATCTATCAAGAGACTCAAGAAAGGCAAGAGCAAACAATGCCCAACTATGATGGAATACTATTGATTAGTAATCTTCATAACCAACCAAAGATATGCAACACATACACTATCTCAAAATGCTTATGCCAAAGCACAACTCATCCAACAAAAGTAGGACAAACCCCACAATGGATCTCATGAACACACTCGTCATGAAATTCGAACACCAAGCCACAGGAAAGGCTCATCAATCGAACTACTAGAAGTAGTATGCAAATAAGAAGTTTAGTTTTAAAACAATTCTATCAAGAAGCATACTTGAAAAAGAACGGTTTCTGCAAGATCAAAAAGATCCAAGACAAGATGAAAGCCCTCTTGGTTTAATCATACTTGACACGAAAAATGGACACTCCATTTAACAAAAATTCCTCACAGGAAAAACTCTCAAAAGAGACAACAACAATGACCACTCAAGGGTGCTTAAGAAATTCGGCCAAGCCTCCTATTTATAGGCTTAGAATTTTCGGCCAGCACCACTAAAAAGAAGACCAATTAGGACTCTCTAATCTTATCTCCCAAGGAGTAAAAGTAGAAGAGTACTTGATCTCTTTGACTCTATCTAAAATCTAGGAAACCTTATCTAAATGACTTATCCTCAAGTAGGATAATATCTAGAAGGAATCTAAGACTCCTAATCAAAACACTCTAGTTTAATTCAGTCCACATGACTTATTTAACTAGATAAAAATTCGAAAATTGACTCCTAGGCTTAGACCAACTCTAATCTCGAAATTCAGCTCCAAATTGTTGAAGTAAAATGTCTTGAACGCCCTTCCAAAAGTGGAATATTGGTCTTGCGCCCCTTAAGTTGTAGAAAACTCCAATTTACTCCAAAACTTGTAGAATTCTCTTTATTCACTCCAAAAGATTGGAAAAACACTTGAAACAATTAAGATAGTTTGCAACCTATCCAATTGTGTAGCAATGGACTCAATCTTGAACACTTTGATCAAATAGGCCGTCCACTCAAGAACCTAAATGACTCTTCTCACTAGCTTGATCAATGATCTTCATGGAGCACACAGAGTCAAACTCTTTTGATACTCTTCAGCACTTATTTCCATGAGGTCTTCATCTCCTTTGGTTTGAACCCAAAAGTTAATGACATTCTCATCACCTTGATCATAGCTCTCTTGAACCAACTCCCTATCACATAGGTAGTCAAGATCCATCCTTTCTTCCTTGATTGGCCTGCAAAGTAAACTTGGCATTCCAATACTAGAATGAGGGACTAGCTCATTCCCCTCACTAGGAGAACCTCCATGGAAGGCTACATGATTCTCATCATCTAGCCCAATACACCCCTAACCTCATAACCATAGTGTTAGCCTTCGTCCATGTGTGTAACAAGACGAAGGTAGAACCGGATCTCTTCCTATTTAGGTGCTTCTATAAGCCCGTCCGATGTGGGAAGAGTTGCCCCAGGTGGTTCAGCTTTACTAAAAATCTCAATGGTCCTCCTAAAGAATTGGTAGCTAAGAACGAAAGTTCTAAGCATTGGAGGTCGGGGTTCTTTTATGCAGACTCGGATTTGGCTTACCTTTATCCGTGGAAGCCGGAAAAGGGAGGAAAAGTTAGTTTAGATCCATGGACCAAAAAGGACAAGAAGGAGATAGAGGCCAAGAAAGCAGACCTAGAGAAACTGGTCGGGTGGAAGAAGACTTATAAATATAGACAAATCGTGTCATTGAGCGACACGATCAGCTCTTGTAACCAAGGTATTTTACCCGAAGACTAACTTTGGCTATTTTCCTATTGGTAGGTATATTTGCTAACCTGCTGGGTAAACGCTTGGCTTTTGATGATTCAGACGAGGAGGAACCATCTCCAGAGAAAAGGCAACAAGAAACTCCTCAGCCCGCAGTGGGACAAGCACCCACTAGTCAACTGACGAGGGCGCACGCAGAAGGGCAAGGAAGAGGACACTCTTGGTCCAAGCCGCGGCCCATTAGAAGAGAAAACGAGGGGCACCTAAGTTGGTAGAGGTCGACCCTCTGTCGTACAGCTTGACCTCAATCCATGAAACACCCTCCGTCGACGAACTAGTAAAGGAGGGCTATGAAGATCAAGGGCAAGAAGCGGGTCACTTCGAGGGTATACCCGAGGGTAACGCCCTACTGACGTTCGACTCCCCGCAGATCGAATGTGTAGATGTGCCTGCCTCAGATGTGCCGCAATTGGAGGACAGCATAAAGCAAGTAAACCCTCGTCAGTAGTTTAATACACCCGAGGGTAAACCCTCCTAACCAAAATCCTCTTCGTCGGACAGGTCGTGCAAGCAATAGGCTCCTTCGTGACTGTGTGCATGAACTTGGAGTGATAGCTGGCCTCGGCTAGGAGGAAGGTCACCAGCGAAGCATATAAAGCAAGGGATGCCGAGGCGCGGCTTCAGGCCTTGGTGGAAGAGAAGAGTCGGCTGGAGGAGGACCTCTCGACGATGAAGGGGCAATTTGAAGGTGTGGAGGTAGCCCACAACCTTCATATTGAGAACCTCTGGCCGACGCTCATCCCCAAGTCCAACTTGGACAAGTACATCCTCGCAGGGGTGCAGAGGTACTTGGGGTTGTCCGAGTTCGCCCTCGGTATCAACGACGTCATGGACCCCGCGATGGAAAGGGGAGCTAGGAAGGTTGTCTTGGAGATAGAGGCGGCCCGAAGGAAGAACGAGGACATCCAACCAATCCTCGACAAATACGCCGACAGGGCGATGAAAGGAAGGACGCTCGCGGTAAGGCTGCGGTGCAAGGCGCGAAAGCATTTTCGTGATATGAATTTCGCCTTGCTTCCCATAATGCAGCAGATTACCAAGGCCTGCTCCTCTATCTCCAGGCCCGAAGACATTGCTGATATTCCTGGAAGCCCTTCATTCGTCTTTCAGATGCCAAGGGGAATCCAAACGCCCCCGGGGATACCGCCAAGGCCGGATGAGGAACCGGAGGCGGTTGAAGCTGCATCGCCCCCCAAGGGGAACAATTCCGGGAGCCACGGCGGGGGCGGTACTTCAACTGACTCCAACACTAACAGCAGGGATAAGGTGAATGATGCATAGGGTTAGGCCTCATGTTAGAGATTACCTTTTTCCCGTTGTAACACTTTTATTGATTTGAGTTCAAATCAATTTTAATTTCAATGATTAATAAATTTTAATTTGATTCATCAATTTTTATGGTTAAAGATGTTTTAATGATGTTTTTATAATCGTAAGTTTTTGCTCTTTGGCTTAATTTACTTGAAAAGTTTTTCATAGCCCATGCTCCCTAACCCCTTAGCTTACACGCGCTTCTTGTGTTCAAGGGAAGGACGTGGCTTCGGACTTGCCCCATCCACCCGAGGGAACCTCCCAAGGCGTACTTGTAACCCCGGGTCAGTGGGAAACATACGAGATTCCCTGGATCGATCTGCAGTTACCTAACCCCCATTTTGATCTGACAGCCTTTCCTTTTTATGCGGGCGTCAGGGGGGCATTAGTTGATCCACCTTTCAACCAAAGCCGTGGAAGACTGTCCAGTCTGGAGGGCTAGCTGGAGGAGGCCTTGGAGGCATACAGGGCATCGAAATTGCGCGAGGCCCGCAGGCCATTATAGAGGCGAAGGCCGAAAATGATCAGTTAGACAAGTTATGGAGGGACACAGAAGCCTATTGGGAAGGCCACCTGAAGAACTCCATACAGTTGGAGATGTTGGCCAACAACCGCCTTCGGAAGTTCGAGGCTAAGATCCGGAAGAAAAAGAAGGATGACAGTCTGCCTGAGCCCGACCCCGAGGACTTTATTCCTTGCAACTATTTCAAGAGTGTCTTGGTACACCGCTTATGCCCTGGTTGTTGTAAGGTGGGATCGATCCTCTGACAAAATATAGGCCCTTCGGGCATTCGCTGGTCAGCTTCGGGCGGCATTGAAAAGCGCAATTTTATTTATTGTGGAAACAGGAAAGGAGTATGATTTTGGGGCGCTGTGGCCTGACCCCTGCCCCGGCATGCGAGACGATCCCGCTTCCCCCACTCGTGAGGCCGAGCGTCTGATATATGAAAACGACGCCCTGTTTCACGAATTAGGTCAAGGGTCGCACTAGGGACTTATTTAGTTAGGCCGTTTTTGTTAGGCTGTTTTTTATATGATTTTGTCAAGTGTAAATATCCGAAGGTCGTGCCTTCAAGGATACGAACATAGATAATCGAGACATATTTTTGAAGTTTGACCCCACTTTCCCATTTTTCCTGCTTTCTTCGTTATCTATCTTATTATCGGTGGAGATCTTATGGTTGTATATATGAAATTCTATTTCAGGTAGTCCGATGATGATGCTCTTCCCAACAATCCGAGGGTGGTGATATGAGTACTTTCTCCCGGGTTTTATATGTCAAACCATAAATCCTATATTAATAAGATTGAAACGATTTGGCAAATGATTTGGAGGGATCTTACCATATCGAGGACCGCCCTGGGTTTGTTTATACTTTGAGGTCCCGTACGAGTCCTGCAGGCCGCTGAGGCCATGCGGTGTCGTTTGCCACTGGGGTCGAGATGGGCTTTGTAAGGGCTCCAAGGTTGTGGGGACCGTAGGAGTCCTGCAGGTCGCGGAGGCCACAGGGTGCCGTCGGCCACTAGGGTCGAGACGGGCTTTGTAAAGGCTTCAAGGTCGCGGGGACCATAGGAGTCCGGCAGGCTGCGGAGGCCACGCGGTGTCGTCGGCCAACGGGGTCGAGACAAGCTTTGCAAAGGCTCTAAGGTCGCGGGGACCATAGGAGTCCCGCAAGCCACAGAGGCCACGCGGTGCCGTCAGCCACTAGGGTCAAGACGGGCTTTATAAAGGCTCCAAGGTCGCGAGGACCGTAGGAGTCCCGCAGGCCACGGAGGCCACGCGGTGCCGTCGGCCACTGGGGTCGAGACGGGATTTGTATGGAATGGAATATTCAAGTACATGGGGGGAATCCATATATTAACAACAAAAGTGGTGATATTCCCGTCGTTCAGCTACAACTATTACAAAAGGAGGCGGCAGCCCTCAAACATGGAACTTCTTAAGATTCTGGATGTTTCACCATTGGGGAATATTGCAAGGCTCGTCGTCGCACGTGCGCAAGCAATAACTTTCTGAGGGTGAAACTTCCACCACCTTGTACGGTCCTTCCCAGTTTGGTGACAACTTTCCCGTTGGTTCAGCATGGCTGGCGTCGTTCCGTCTGAGGACCAGATCCCCAACTTCAAAGTCCTGAGCCCGGACCTTGGCGTTGTACTACTTAGCCATAAGTTGCTTGTATTTAGCTTCACGGGCCTTGGTCAGATCTCGCTTCTCATCTAAGAAATCAAGGCAAAGGCGACCTTCATCTTCATTCATTTCCTCCGCGAAGTTGACCACCCGGGGGCTGGGCACCTCTATTTTGGCCGGGAGAACGGCTTCCATGCCGTATGTCACGGACAGTTTTTCTTCACCACGAATTCGGGTGGTTTGATGCGAAACGGGCTATTTCCGTAGACGGACGTGGGACGGAACGGTCTAGAGCCTTGTGGAATTCTCCGGTCAAATCTTGAAGACTCTTGAATTTTCTAGAGAGGCCCGGAACTCTCTAGAAACGAGTGGAACCGTGTGGAAGCTACCCGAGTTGGCTAGAACCGTGTGAAAGATTCTAGAGACTTGTAGATATTTTGAACTTAGAATATTTTATTGTAGGAATTCTCTAGAATTCCATTATTTTATTATGTTCATAGAATTCTCTAGAATTCTTTAAAACTTGGGGGTTTGCCTATAAATACCCCATGCCCCCTTCATTTGTAATCCATCCAAGCTTGGAGTAGAGTTCTCAAGCATTCCCTAAGCTCTCTTGTGCCTTCATCGTTCTTTCACTTTCAACCTTTCTTAAGTTTTTCTTTGCCTCCGTTCTTTAAAGTCTTGCCTAGCTTTGCACGCTTTGGGGGTCTGAAGGCTGAGCTAGCACTTGATCGTTAGTTGTTTTGTGCTAATGCCGCACGGCCGTTACTTTGAAAAAGTAAGCCCGTGACAGTTGGTATCAGAGCCTCGGCTCGATACTTGGTGTGCTACATCGTCTACGCTTCCGTTTGTTAGTTTTCTTTCGTGCATAAGCTATGTCCAATCCGTCGGAGGTTGTTCAAGGGTCGGAGCTTGAGGGAGATCACGTTTCCCGCGAGGTGGGGAGGACCACCCGCAAAGGAAGCCGCAAGGAGAAGTCGGTCGTTAGAGAGCCGATGGTGGAATTCGAGAAACGGCTTGCCAAGCTAGAGCTTGCTGTGGCCGACCACCAAGACCGTTGGGACGAGCACCCTGAGGTGGTAGCGGGGGTCGTCGAAGCTCGCATGGAGCGATTCGCAGGGGAATTGCAAGAGGTCATGCAGCAAATGAAGGACGACATGCTAGGGACGCTCAACGAAATGGTGGAACGTTGCAATAAGTTGAAGGAGGAAAGCCTTGCTCGTGTTGCCGCCCTCCAAGACGACGTCAACCGGCTTATGGGGGAGTTGGATACTTCTCGGGCAGAATCGGTGCGTCTTCAGGCACGGCTTGACGCCGTGGCCGTGCAAGGGACAACCGGAGCCGTGGGGACGGTTCCAAGGCTTGAGGCGCCCAAGCCGGACGAATATAAGGGCAGCCGTCGCTTGAGGGACGTAGAGAACTTTCTCTACAGCATGGAACGGTACTTTGGGGCTATGAATATCATGGACGACTCGGTAAGACTCTTCCAAGCCTCTCTTTATCTTAAAGATAGTGCTTTATCATGGTGGAAACGTAAGATGAAACCCGTGGGGCATGGAGACCCGGTCTTCACCACGTGGGATGGTTTTAAGGAAGAGTTTAGAAAGTATTTCCTACCCGTGGATGCGGAAGACGAAGCCCGGGCCAAGCTTCGTCGTCTGCACCATAGGGAAGGCCAAATCCGGGAATACGTTAAGGAATTTTCGGACTTGATGCTTGAAATTCCGGATCTCTCGCCCAAGGAGGCGTTCTTTACTTTCATGGACGGTCTCAACCGTTGGGCCAAACTTGAGCTACAACGGAGAGAAGTCCAGGACATTGATCGGGCGTTAAAGGTGGCCGAGCCGCTTGTTGAGTTCCAAAAGAAGGATAGCTCTAAGGACAAGGGCAAGAAGCCATTCCAAAGTAATGGTGGGGGAGACAAAGGGAAGTCTTCCACACCCGCGAAACCGGCAGCCGACTCCACAAAGCCATCTTCAAGCAAGGAGACCAAGGGGGACAAGCCAAAGAAGTTTAAAGGGTGCTTCTTGTGAGCGCACATGGCACGCGATTGCCCGTCTCGTTCGAAGTTGGCAGCATTGGCGCAAGGTTTGTGCCAAGAAGAGGAGAAACGGGTCACTTGCATGAAACGGCTAGATGTCGTGCATGCCAAGGCCGAGACACGTCAAGGCCGTCTTTACATGGAGGCATCGTTCGTAAACGGGTCTAGATGGGGCATGCTAGACACGGGGGCCGACACGAGTTATCTCACGGAAGAGGTAGCCCGTTCGCTTGGAGTCAATTGGACACCTAGCAAAAGCCGTTTCAAGGGCGTGAACGGCGAATGGACGGGTCTTGTAGGCGAAGCCAGGGACGTGCCTCTTAGAATCGGCAACTAGTCAGGTACGACTAATTTCTCCATCGCCCTTATGGACGATTACGGTCTTGTGTTTGGCATGGAGTTTTTAGACCAGGTTAAGCCAATCATCGTGCCTAGCAATGACACGATGGTAATCCTCCAAGGAGAGAAGCCTTGTGTGGTAAAGTTTAGACGGGAGAATGAGATTAGCCCTTCCCAGCTGAACAAGGGGCTAAAACGGGGTGAACACACCTTTGCCGCCATGGTGTTTGAGGAGGAACCATGCACAGAGGAGCCGGCAAAGGAGGAACGAATCCCGCCTCCCATAGAGCGAGTCCTTGTTGAGTTCAAGGACGTGATGCCCGACGATTTGCCCAAAGGTCTTCCACCAAGGAGGGAGGTTGATCATGCCATCGAGTTGGTGGACGGGGCGAAACCGATAGCCAAGGTGCCTTATCGTATGTCCCCTAGTGAGTTAGAGGAGCTCAAGGTGCAAATCAAGGAGCTACTTGAATCGGGTCATGCAAGGCCGTCTAAAAGTCCGTGGGGTTCGCCGGCCTTATTCCAACGCAAGAAAGATGGGACGCTACGTTTGTGCATCGACTATCGGGCGTTAAACAAGCTAACCGTGAAGAACAAGTACCCTATCCCACATATAGCGGACTTGTTCGACCGGCTACAACGGGCACGGATCTTTTCCAAGCTAGATTTGCGGAAGGGATACTACCAAGTATGCATAGTACCCAGTGATGAACCGAAAACGGCAATGGTGACGAGGTATGGCTCTTATGAGTTTCTTGTTATGCCGTTCGGTTTAACTAACGCCCCAGCCACGTTTTGCAGTCTGATGCAACGTGTGCTAGCGGATTTCATTGATAAGTTCGTTGTAGTGTACTTGGACGACATCGTTATCTATAGTAACACAATGAAGGAGCATGTGGAGCATCTTAGAGCCGTTTTTCAAGTCCTTAGGGAAAACCAGCTCTATGTTAAAAGGGAGAAGTGTTCCTTCGGCCTTGAGGAGGTGTCGTTCTTGGGACACATCATTGGTGGCGGCAAAATCCGCATGGATCCGGCCAAAATCAAAGCTATCGTGGAGTGGGAGGCACCCACGAAGCCAACGGAGCTGAGATCGTTCTTGGGGCTTGTTAATTACTATCGGCGGTTCATTGAAGGACACTCCGCCATAGCCGCTCCATTAACGGATCTCTTGAAGAAGGGGCAAGCTTGGTGATTGGACACCAAAACACCAAACAACGTTCGAGGCTTTAAAGGACGCCGTCACTCGAGAGCCAGTCCTAGCTCTCCCTGATTTTGAGAAACCGTTCGAGGTGTGCACGGATGCTTCGGACTTCGCCATTGGGGGCGTTCTTATGCAAGATGGTCACCCGATCACCTTTGAAAGTCGCAAGTTGAACGAGACCGAGAAAAGGTGGCCGACGCACGAGAAGGAGATGTTGGCTATAGTTCACTGCCTTAGAATTTGGGAGCACTACCTAAAGGCCGCCACACCGTTCAAGATCAAGACGGACAATCGGGCAGTGAGCTACCATCAAAGCCAACCTAAGCTTTCAAGCAAGCAAGCACGTTGGTTGGACTTCTTTCGCCGAGTTTAAATACAAGCTTGAGTATAGCCCGGGGAAGACTAACCACGTGGCCGACACCCTAAGCCGAAAGGCGTGTCTTGCTCCAATCATTAGCATACCCGTGGGGACGCTGGTTGATTGCATCAAGAAGGGTCTTGAGCACGACCGTCAAGCCCAAAGGTTCATGGAGCTCGTGAAGGAAGGCAAGACAACGCGGTTCTGGCTTGAGGATGGGATACTTTATGCCAAAGGGAACCGTTTGTACGTGCCCGCATGGGATGGACTTAGAAGGGAGATTCTAAGGGATTGCCATGATAGCCGTTATGCGGGTCACCCAGGTACGCATCGCACACTTGCCTTAGTACATGAACGGTTCTATTGGCCTCGCATGCGGGAAGACGTGGAGACATATGTAAGGACTTGTCTAGTTTGCCAACAAGACAAGACCGAGCAAGACCACCCGCATGGCTTGTTATCACCCTTGCCTATTCCGGAACGCCCATGGGACAGCGTTTCGATGGATTTCATCGTGAGCCTGCCCGTTTCCGAGGGTTGCACCAACATACTTGTGGTGGACCGTTTGTCTAAGTATCGGGTCTTCATACCCGCCCCAAAAGAGTGCACCGCAGAGATAACGGCCAAACTCTTTCTTAGGCATGTGGTGAAGTATTGGGGGCTGCCTACATCGATCATAAGCGACAGGGACTCGAGGTTCACCGGCCGTTTTTGGCAAGAACTCTTTCGTTTGCTTGGGACGGAGCTCAAGATTTCTACATCTTTGCACCCGCAAACAGATGGGCAGACGGAGCACATCAACGACCTCTTGGAGGTGTACCTCAGGCACTATGTGGCAGCCAACCAAAAAGATTGGGTACGTTTGCTAGACGTTGCCTAATTTTCCTATAACTTGATGCGGAGTGAGAGAACGGGCAAAAGTCCGTTTGAGATTGTCCTTGGTTTCCAACCGACTACGCCTAAGGACATTCTTGGGGGCTACAAGGGCAATAGCCCACCCGCATACAAATTTGCCAAAGATTGGCAAGAACGAGCCGACGAGGCAAAACTCTACTTGGAGAAGTCGGCCGCGCGCATGAAGAAATGGGCGGATAAGAAACGGACCTGTCGTGAGTTTGAAGAAGGCGACCAAGTCCTGGTAAAGCTTTATGAGCATGGTCGGAGCCGTGGCCTACACAAGGGTCTCATGCGTAGATACGAGGGTCCTTTCACCGTTCTCAAGAAAGTGGGTTCGGTTGCTTACAAGCTGGAGCTACCCGAGGCCTTTTCAAGGCTTCATCCAGTCTTTCATGTGAGCCTACTTAAGCCATACCGCAAGGACCTAGAGGACGAAGAACGGAACGTTTCCTCAAGGGCACTAGCTGGCGTACGCGAGCATAAGGAACGGACCGCAGAGGACATCCTTTCTAAGAGGATCGTTCGGGGTAAGAGCGGGGCAGCAACTAAAGAATACTTGGTGAAATGGAAGAATTTGCCAATGAGTGAGACGAGTTGGGAGCCAATCGAGAAGCTTTGGCAATTCACCAAATTGATCGAGGACTTTGAGGAGAATCGTGCACCCGTTCCTATCAACATTGCCTTCGAGACTTAGGTGCATCGGGGCGATGCACCATTTTGGTGGGGGAGGATGTCACCGACAGTTTTTCTTCACCACGAATTCGGGTGGTTTGATGCGAAACGGGCTATTTCCGTAGACGGACGTGGGACGGAATGGTCTAGAGCCTTGTGGAATTCTCCGGTCAAATCTTGAAGACTCTTGAATTTTCTAGAGAGGCCTGGAACTCTCTAGAAACGAGTGGAACCGTGTGGAAGCTACCCGAGTTGGCTAGAACCGTGTGGAAGATTCTAGAGACTTGTAGATATTTTGAACTTAGAATATTTTATTGTAGGAATTCTCTAGAATTCCATTATTTTATTATGTTCATAGAATTCTCTAGAATTCTTAGGACTTGGGGGTTTCCCTATAAATACCCCATGCCCCCTTCATTTGTAATCCATCCAAGCTTGGAGTAGAGTTCTCAAGCATTCCCTAAGCTCTCTTGTGCCTTCATCGTTCTTTCACTTTCAACCTTTTTTAAGTTTTTCTTTGCCTCCGTTCTTTAAAGTCTTGCCTAGCTTTGCACGCTTTGGGGGTCTGAAGGCTGAGCTAGCACTTGATCGTTAGTTGTTTTGTGCTAGTGCCGCACGGTCGTTACTTTGAAAAAGTAAGCCCGTGACACGTAGACAAGGCTAAAAGGGGTTGCCCCCGTGGCCGTTCTCATGGTAGTGCGAATGGCCCGGAGGACATGAGCCAATTCTTCGGGCCATAGGCCTTCAGCTTGCCGAAGCCGCGTCTTTATGCCCTGCAAGATAGCCTTGTTTATACTTTCGGCCAACCCATTGGCTTGAGGATGGGCCATGGAAGAGACCCGCTGCTCAATCCCAAACTGCTCGCACCAGGACTTGAAAACACCCGACTAGAACTGCGTTCTGATATCAACACCTTCGGAATTCCAAACCGACAAACGATGTTCTTCCAAAAGAACTTGGCTACATTCGTCCCCGTGGTGGAGGCCAGAGGCTCCGCTTCAACCCATTTAGAGAAATAGTCGATGGCGACGATCACAAACTTGAGTTTACCTGGGGCCACTATCCTTCCCAATGACATCTGTCCCCCACTTATAGAAGGGCCACGGACTGCCAATTGGGATCATCTCATGTTGGGGAAGTCGCGGAATAGGGGCATGCCTTTGGCATTGCGAGCATCGAAGGACAATGTTGTGGTAGTCCTGGGACAAGGTGGGCCAGTAATATCCAGCGCGGACTAGCTTCTTGGAGATAGTGTTAATATTAGCATATATTTGTGATGGTTTATGTGTTGTTTTGAATATTATCTATGCTAATATTACTGTTTTGGTTCTTAATTTGATCATAGGAAGGATTTGGAATAAAAAGAAGAAAAGTGTTGAGTTTAAAAAGTCTTTGAATATTTTATTGAATCAAGTTTCAAGTTGGAGAAGAAGTGGTTAATTACCGCGTGGGCACACAAAATCCATACCAAAATCAATGAAGGAAGCAGGAAAGTCCAGAAACGATGTTGTATTCCCACGTGGGCATGCTGATATAGGGACTAAAGTGCAAAATTTCCAAAGTTTTGCGGTCAATTTATAATTTTGGCAAACTTTAGGGACCAATCTACAAATTCCAGAAAATTGAATTGCCCTCTGTGGATTTTGAAGAGGCTGAACGAAGGCTGCCTTACTAATACCATATGTACGCTTTGTTTTCATTATTAATAGAAAGGAAGGAGAAGAGGCACAACACAGGGAGCGACGGCTGGAGCTCAGGACAAGGATTTCTCTCCGTTTTTGTCAGTTTTAGCTCTGTAATGTCAAACATCAATTCTTGTGTTGTTGATTTCACCATGATTAGCAACTAAACCTCTTTTTTAGTTAAAGGATTTTATTGAAGTCTTGATGTTATTCAATTGTGAGATCTAACTGTTTGCTTTTCACCAACGAATTTTGAGTATTTATTTATTCTCTTTGATGTGTATTGATGATTATTTGGTATTATTTGAATAGCCGGTAGCATTCAATTCTCCTAGGCATCTCATTCCTAAATGATATGTTACCTACCCTTTGACACCTTTCACAACTCTTACAAAAATGGTATGCATCTTTAAACACAGATTGCCAATAAAAACCACAATCCAAAATTTTTCTTGTTGTTCTTTTCGGACCAAAATGTCCACCACATGCATGAGTATGACAATAAGTATGGAATGAATTTCATCATCAGGAACACATCTTCGAATAATCTGATCTGACCCAAGTTTCCACAAATAAGGTTCATCCCATATATAATACTTTGAAGCACTTTTTAACTTATTCTTTTGAAAAGTACTCATACCAGGTGGAAATTTACCAATAGTTAAAAAGTTAACTATGTCAGCAAACCATGGTTCCTTACCTTCCTTACCTTGCATGGCCCATAAATGCTCATCTGGAAAGAGTTCTGAAATTGGTTGTGACTCTTCATCGCGCACCAACCGGCTAAGATGATCAGTACCAGTGTTGTCAGTTCCTTTTCGGTCTTTGATCTCCCAATCAAATTCTTGTAGTAGAAGAATCCATCGAATGAGTCTTTGTTTTGATTCCTTCTTCGCCAACAAGTACTTCAAGGCTGCATGATTAGAGTAAACAACAACTTTACTACCTAACAAATAAGACCGAAATTTATCAAAAGCAAACACAATAGCTAAAAGCTCTTTCTCAGTGGTTGTGTAATTGCATTGTGCCGGATTAAGTGTCTTGGATGCATAATAAATCACATTTCCCATCTCTTTGACCAAGTACTGCTCCTACAGCATAATGACTTGCATCACACATGAGCTCAAAAGGCAAATCCCAGTTGGGAGGTTGAATAATAGGTGCGGAAGTGAGAGCTCCCTTTAATATATCAAATCCCTTCTTGCATTCTTCTCCAAACTCAAATGCAATATCTTGTTGCAACAGCCTAGATAATGGTTGTACAATCTTAGATAAATCCTTAATGAAGCGTCTACAAAAACCTGCATGACCAAGAAAGCTTTGAATTTCTCGAACATTAGTAGGATATGGCAAACTAGCAATTAAATCAAGTTTTTCCTTATCTACTTCTATTCCCCTAGATGACACTAAATGACCCAAAACAATTCCCTCCTTCACCATGAAGTGACATTTTTCATAATTAAGAACCAAATTTTTGTCAATGCATCTTTCAAGAACTTTAGACAAATTATCCAAGCATTGATCAAATGAGTCACCATAGACAATAAAGTCATCCATGAAAATTTCAATGCAGTTTTCAATGTAATCAGAAAATATGCTCATCATGCATCTTTGAAAAGTTCCAGGGGCATTACACAAACCAAAAGGCATGCGACGGTAAGCAAAAGTACCAAAAGGGCAAGTAAAAGTTGTCTTTTCCTGGTCCTCTGGAGCTACCACAATCTAGTGATACCCAGAGTATCCATCCAAGAAACAAAAGAAAGCTTTACCTGCTAACCGCTCTAACATTTGATCAATGAATGGTAGTGGGAAATGATCTTTCCTTGTGGCTGCATTTAACTTACGAAAATCAATGCACATACGCCAACCTATCTGCAATCTCATAGGAACCAGCTCATTAACATAATTTTTAACCAATTGAAAACCAGACTTTTTTAGGTACCACATGAACTGGACTTACCCATTGACTATCAGATATTGCATAAATGATTTCCAAATCCAACAACTTAAGAATTTCTTTCATTACTACCTCTTTCATAGCAGGATTCAATTTGCATTGAGCATCTCTGACTGGTTTTGAATCTTGCTCTAGCAAAATGCAATGCATGCAAATTGATGGGCTGATTCCCTTAATATCGGCCAAGGTCCATCCTATGGCTATCTTGTAATCCTTCAAAACCCCCATCAACTTCTCTTCTTGAATCTCTGTTAAGTCATTGGCAATGATTACATGCAAAGTCTCATCTTCTCCCAAGTAAACATACTTGAGATGATTTGGCAATGTCTTCAATTCAAGTTTCGGTGCCTGCTCAACAGAAGGTAAAATTCTATCATAATTCAGCAGCAAATCAAAGCATTGGTTAACTAACCTTGAAGGTACTTCCTGTAGTGCACAAAGTTCCATAACTATGATTCCCTCATTCACTTCAAAACAAATGTCCTTCTATTGCATGTTATGCTTAAGAACAAAATCCAACTCATCATTCACAAAATTATGCTCAAAATCCTCTTGGACTAATGTATCAATCATGCTAACACTAGCAAAAGATTCAAAATCATTTGGATACTTCATAGTATCAAACATTTGAAAGTAACTTAGTCACCATCAAATTCAAAAGTAAAAGTACCAGAGTCCACATCAATCTTTGTTTTAGCTGTTTTCATGAATGATCTACCCAACAAAAGGATTTCAGATTTAGAAACATGCTCATCACTCATGTCAAGTATATAAAAATCAGTAGGAAAAACAAGTTTGTCACATTTAACCAAAACATCTTCAACTACCCCTTCTGGATATATTACAGATTTGTTAGCCAATTGAATTATCACATCGGTGTTCTTAAGAGACCCAATGTTTAATTCATTAAAAAGGTATAAAGACATCACATTTATGGAAGCTCCTAAGTCAAGCATAACTAATTTAATCATTCTCGACCCAATCACACAAGAAATAGCAAACATACCTGGATCAGAGCACTTTTGAGGCAACTTTCTTTGGATAACTGAAGAAACATTTTCACTCACAAAGATCTTACCTTCTGGCTTCCTTTTCTTAGAACACAGTGATTTAAGAAATTTGGCATAACGTGGAATTTGACCAATTGCATCCAACAATGGAATATTAATTGCAACCTTTCAAAAAATCTCGAAAATATCTTTCTCACTTTCCTCCTTCTTCGCTTTTGCTAACCTGCCAGGAAAAGGTGGTGTCTAAATCCTTCCCAACTTCTTGTGAAATTTCTTCAGATACTCCATCTTGTATCTTAGGACCTTGAAGCTCTTTCCCACTTCTCAGCGTCATTACACTAACATTTTCTTTGGGATTAACTTCAGGTTGGGAAGGAAGCCTTCCTGTGTTAGCCTCTAATTTTTGCAATGAGGTGGTCATTCGAGACATTTGTTTCTCCAAGTTCTGTATGCTAGCTTGAGAAGACTGTGAAGCCTGTGTAAGACTATGCACATTAGTTGCTAAACTTCTTACCATTTCCTCTAAAGACATACCTAACGTAGATGATGATGATTTTTTCGGAGGTGGTGTTGGTGCAGAATTTCTCATGATAGGTTGTGATTGTTATTGGAAGTTTGACTGTTTGTAGCTGAAGTTTGGATGATCCCCTCCATCCTGGATTGTAAGTATTTGAATAGGGATCATACCTCCTCTGTCCTTGTCCTGGAAACCCACCCATAGCATTAACTTGCTCGTTGGGATCATCTTGTAACTTGGGGCATGAATCAGTAAAGTGCCCAGAATTTGAGCAAATGCCACAAGCCTTGACAGTTTGTACTTGCCCTACAGCCATTTGATGCACCAAAGAGGTTAATCAGATATTTGATTTTCTAAATTTAAAATACTTACCTCATTGACATGTCTGGTAGTTGTTTCTACTCTTTTATTAAACTGCTGAGTAGTTTCAGCCATGGTTGAAATCAAGTCGGTAGCTTGTTCTGGTGTTTTATTCATTAAAGCTCCTCCACTGTCTGAATCTAACTTGTCTCGATCCACCTCTGATAGCCCCTAATAGAAATATTGAAGTAGTAATTGTTCAGGGATTTGATGTTGAGGACAACGACTACATAACTCTCCGAATCTTTCCCAGTATTCCTACAATGTTTCTCAATGGAGTTGTGGGATTCCACAGATATCTTTCCGAATATTTGCTGCACGATGTGCTGGAAAGAATTTCTCCAAAAACTTCTTCTTCAACTGATTCCATGAAGTGATTGAACCAGCTAGTAAACCATATAACCAGCGCTTGGCTTTGTCTTCCAAAGAGAATGGAAAAGCACGTAGCTGAATATGCTCTTTAGTGACTCCTTGATAGCTTACCGTTGAGCACATAGAATCGAACTCCATCAAGTTCTTATGAGGATCCTCACCTGCAAAACCACGAAATTTAGGTAATAATTGAAATGTACCTGTTTTAGCTCAAAGCGTGGAGTATTTGCAGGCATGGTTATGCAGAATGTTCGTAAGTTCACATCTGGAGTCGCAAGCTCCCTCAGAGTTCTGTCACCCATACTTTCTTCTTCAAATTCTTCCCCTTTTTTAAAGCTTGTAACTTCTTATTTTTCTTCTTCTTCTTGGCTATCGTCCTCTTGAGATTCAGGTGTAGCACTAAGAAGTAAATCTCTTTTCCTCTTTTCCTTTCGGTTCTGTTTAGTTGTCTTTTCTATCTCAGGATCAAACAATAATCTCTCTGTATTATCAGAACGCACCATAAAATCGAATAAAAATAAAAATAAAAATAAAAATAAAAATAAAAACAAACTTTTAACAAGAAATAAATCACTCTAGACCGTGCTCCCCGGCAACGGCGCCAAAAATTTGGTGGATGTCAAACCAACAAAAATAAAAGATTCCACTCCTAACAAATTTAGTAGTATAGCAATGAGTAGAGTCGTCTCCTCAGGGAGCAAGGAAGTGAAAATATTTCTAATCAAAAGCCAAGTAACTAAATGGGAGAGATTTTGGATTTGTAACTAATGAATAACAAAAATAATTTGCAAGCAATAAAAGATACTTCTGGAAAATCAATAATAAGAGCAACTCTAGTCAAAGGAATAATTTCCACCTTGATGTATCCAACTGATCATTGATGCAAAGATTAACTCAACAAATGATGAATATATTAGTTATCGTTGTTGGAACCTCCTAACAACTCAGTCTTTTTATTTAACTACCAGTGACTAAAAAACCTTCATTAATCACTCTATAGCCAAAAAACGCTACCTGGAACCCCCTAGGATTTAGTTTTTGACAAGCAAAGACCCAATTCAACTTCTAAAAAACAAACCTTGTTTCATTAAAAATTGATTATTTATTCTCACAACACAAATAAACTACTTACCAAGTAATTATTTGCATTGTCTCTTATATCATTTAAGAATGAGATGCCCCAAGTCCCTATGTTATTTTGTGAGATATTTGATGTTTGGGGTATGGATTTTATGGGTTCTTTTCCAAGTTCATTTGGTAATCTCTATATTTTGCTTGCAGTAGATTACATGTCGAAATGGGTAGAAGCAAAAGCTACTCGAACTAATGACTCTAAAGTTGTTGCAAGATTCCTTAAATCTAACATTTTTAGTAGGTTCGGACTACCAAGAGCAATCATCAGTGACCAAGGCACCCATTTCTGCAATCGCACAATCGAAGCATTGATGCGCAAATACGGTGTACATTATCGTGTATCTACTGCATATCATCCTCAAACCAATGGACAAGCTGAGGTTTCAAACCGTGAAATTAGGCAAATTTTGGAAAAGACTGTGAACACTAACCACAAGAATTGGAGTCTTCGTTTAGAAGATGCATTGCGGGCATACCGCACAGCTTACAAAACGCCAATTGGGATGTCACCATACAGGTTAATTTTTGGTAGAATGTGTCATTTAACTATTGAACTTGAACATCGTTCGTTTTGGGCAGTTAAATAGTTCAACATGAGTGTCGATGAGACGGGATTGAAAAGGAAGTTGCAACTTCAAGAATTGGAAGATATTCGATTGGAGGCCTATGATAATGTTCAATTGTATAAGGAGAGGACAAAGCTTATTCATGATAAATTCTTGCACAAGAAAGAATTCTTTGTTGGCCAGAAGGTACTTCTTTTCGATTCCAAACTCAGGTTTATGCCAGGAAAGTTGCGATCAAGGTGGCATGGACCCTTTATAGTTATGAAGGTGTTTCCTCATGGTATGATTGAGATTAAAGGGTTGGAGTCCGGTAAGATTTTTTGAGTTAATGGTCATAGACTAAAACCTTTTCTTGAGAATTTTGAAAGTGCTTGTGTGGAAGAAATCACTTTGCTTCTACCCATATATGAGTAAGTGAGGTACAGGTTGTGTCTAGCCAAAGACACTAAAGAAAGGCACTTGTTGGGAGGCAACCCAATGGTTTGATTTTTATTATTTGTTTTCTTGAATAAATCGACTTGGTGCTTAAGTTTTTTGTTCCTGATGATCTTGAGATCTATGATTTCTTGACTTTCGTGATTTTTCTTAATCATTTAATTGACGTAGAGTTAGTTTTTTTTAATGGTTTGTTTGAGTGTGACAGCTAGCTTTCGAGGAAAATTCTTCTATGTGGTCAATCCTTTTGATCCAATGCAAAAAGATGTTACTCCCGCTTCACATCAAGTTTGTTTCCTCCACTACGAATTCCCAAGGAAGTACCGTTTTTTTTTCTCTTAATATTATTTGGGAGTTTGTATGTGCTTTTATTCTTTGTCTCTGCATGTTTTATACATTGAGGACAATGTATGCTTTAGGTGTGGGGGAGAAGTTTGTGTGTTTCAAATTTGTCTTCATTAAATTGCTTACTTGAAAGAGTTAGACTTGTTTTTGATGAAAAGTTTTCAAAAATTTTGAGTTTTAACCACTATTTTCAAATGTTTCAACTGTTATGTTGCTAATCATCATAGGTTGAAAAGTGAAGCATGAAAAACATAAATTTTTCTTTGCTATGTAATATTCCGATATGTTGTGAATTTAAGTGTTGAAGTTGATGATTGGAATATTATCACAAAAAAAAGTTACTTTAAATTGAGTGATCTGAGCTTTTCTGAGCAAATAGAGTTAGTGTATTTGAATGCTCAACATATTTATGTGGGAAGTATATCATATCTAGTATGGATTAATTTTGAATTTGCCAAGCTAGGACACATCTGTGCTCTTGTAGATGGCTTTCCACAAGAATAAAGGCACTAGGATTTAGCCAAGTTAGCTTAAAAAGCCCACCCATTTATGTTTACCCCTAGTGAACCATTCAAGCCTTGACCGTTTTTCTTTAGCTCCAGATACATTAAACCATTAGTATTTTTTTTTTATCCTTTACCCTTTTGTCAAGCTCTGGATTAGGTTGCTTAAACTGGGTTTGTGGTAAGAGTTGGATATTATAGTGGCATGTGTTCTTGTTTTAAGTTATGCATTTGATGTAATATAGGGCGTGCAGAAAAAAAAGAAGAGGAAAATGCAAAAAAAAAGGGGGAAAAATACCAGGAAAAAAAAAGAAGAAAAAAAAATCGCATGAATCCCTATTTCCTACTTGTTTAAGAGTATAGCAAGTTCTTAATATATCTTTGAGATGCCATAGGTTTGTAAATGTAATATGAGAAGTTTACTGCAAGTTCTTATGCAAAGCACACTTAAAGTTTGAGTATGTAAAGTTTGAGATGTGAGGATGAGCAATGCCATTATATGGGATATCTGGTAAGATGGTGGAGTTTAAGTATACTTGGTCTATCTTGACAAAATAAGCCTACATCCATATTTATCCACCTGTTTCCTTACCTAAAGCCCCATTACAACCCTATGCAAAGACCTTTATTGGTAAGTTTATTTGCTTGGTGTATGATGATGTGATGCCTTTTCAAATTCTTGTGTATTCTGCTAGATATTGATTTGTGTGAATTGTTTGATACGCTACACTTGAGAGAAAAGAAGAAAGAAAATGAGTGAACTTACTGGTGAGGTAATTTTGCTCCAATCATTGATGGAGTTTAGGGATGAAGCAACTATCTTGTTGACTATGCGTAGTATTAGAGGAGCTTATGTTTGATTGCCTAATTGATTAAGTTTATGATTGATGTGTGACATGGTGGTTGAGATTGTGTTTTAAATGATTTCCAAAT
Organism: Oldenlandia corymbosa var. corymbosa; assembly: GCA_949775105.1. Lineage (NCBI taxonomy): Eukaryota > Viridiplantae > Streptophyta > Magnoliopsida > Gentianales > Rubiaceae > Oldenlandia > Oldenlandia corymbosa. Next base: position 10,311,675 of record OX459123.1, read on the forward strand.
TTTGTGGTTCAAAGTAGCGGTTTGCAAGTTGAGTTATAAGTTATTCTTTTTAAGTTTGCTTGAGGACAAGCACTTGGCCAGGTTGCGTGAACCCAAAGGAGCTCCACAGGCGCCTTCGTGCATACTTCGGATCAATGTCTCCGCCTCCCATGGTCAGATGCCACGCAACAGAGGCGTATGGTACCCCCGCTTGCAGAAAACAAAGAGGAAAATGCAAAAAAAAGGGGGAAAATACCAGGAAAAAAAAGAAGAAAAAAAAATCGCATGAATCCCTATTTCCTACTTGTTTAAGAGTATGGCAAGTTCTTAATATATCTTTGAGATGCCATAGGTTTGTAAATGTAATATGAGAAGTTTACTGCAAGTTCTTATGCAAAGCACACTTATACCCCCGCTTGTAGAGAATGCCGTCCCGCATCAGGTAACCCGTCGCCTTGAGTCGGATCCTCCTAGCTTCCTTTGGATCCAAGGGTAGCACACCATTTTGTAAGTAATGGACAAAGAGTGTCATCCAAGACGCCTCGTCTAGCGTCACCGGCAAGATTTCATTGGCTTGGATGCTCGGACGTGACTTGACCTCCATATGAATTCGTTGGGTAAGATGTGCAGCATGGGAGGAAGCTAGTTTACTCAAGGCATCAGCCCGCTTGTTCTGAGATCCCGGGATATACTGGATTCGGAAAATGCAAAAGTCGCGTTCTAACTCTCTGACCTTCTGAAGATACTTTTGGAGAGCCACTTCCCGAACCTCATACAGTTTGAGAACGTGGTTGACTACCACTAGAGAATCGCTGTAAACGGAGATTTCTTGAACATCGAGTGTATGGGCGACGGATAGCCCCGTGATCAGCGCCTCATACTCCGCCTCATTATTCGTAGTGGGAAAATCCAGCCGGATGACGTAAACGACTTCCGACCCGTGCAGATCAACTAGAACCACACCCACGCCAGAACCTTCTTCGGAGGAGGATCCATCGACAAACAGGGTCCACATCCGCGGGCCATCCGGAGGAGGTTCCTCAAAGGCTGGATTCTCCTTAGTAGCCTCGACTCCCACTTCTCGATGGACCTCCACAAGGAAGTCGGCCAAAGCTTGACCCTTGATTGAGGTCCGGGGTCGAAATTTTATGTCGTGTTCCCCGAGTTCCACGGCCCACTTAGTCATTCTGCCCGACATGTCGGACCTTCGAAGGATCTGCTTCAGAGGTTGATCTGTAAGAACTAGCACTGGGTGTGCCTGAAAATAGGGGCACAACTTCCGGGCCGCGGTCACAAGGCAAAAAATCAACTTCTCTGCCGGCGTGTATCGAGACTCAGCGAGTAGAAGGGCCTTGCTGACGTAATAGACAGGGATTTGTTTTCCCTTATACTCTCGAACCAGGGCCGCACTTACACTCGATTCCCCCACCGCCAAGTATAAAATCAGCGTCTCCCCCGAGTCAGGCGTGCTCAAGGTTGGGAGAGCCTTCAGATGATCCTTGAGCTCCAAGAAAGCTTTCTGACAGGCTTTGTTCCAGCCGAAGGTATCGGACTTCTTGAGAACCTAAAAGAACGGAAGGCTTCGTTCAGCTGCCTTTGACAGAAATCGCCCTAGGGTGCAATGGACCCCGTGAGCTTCTGTACTTCTTTGATTGTCCGAGGAGGTTGCAAATCCAAGATGGCCTGAACCTTGGAAGGATCCACATCGATCCCCCTCCGAGATATTTGATAACCCAAGAATTTCCTCAATCCAACACAAAATACACACTTCCTTGGATTCAATTTCATGTTGGCAGCTCTGAGGGTTCGGAAGGTCTCCCCAAGGTCGTTAACCACCATGTCGATCGGACGACTTTTCACCACCATGTCGTCCACGTAGACCTCTACATTTCTTCTCAATTGGGACCCGAAGACATAGTTCGCCACCCGTTGGTACGTGGTGCCAGCGTTCTTCAGCCCAAAGGGCATCTTCACATAGCAGAACACACCCTTTTCGGTGATGAAAGCAGTCTTCTCAGCATTATCCCCGTCCATAAGGATTTGGTGGTACCCCTTATACGCATCCAAGAAGCTAAGCACTGGATACCCCGAGAGAGCGTTGACCTTCTGCTTGATTGCTGGAAGGGGTAAACAATCCTTGGGACAGTGTTTATTGAGATCCTTATAATCCACGCACATACGCCAGGAGGAGTCAGGCTTCTTGACCATAACAGGGTTGGCCAACCATGTGGGATAGAAGATCTCCTTAATTATGGATGCGGCCAACAGCTTAGCAACTATAACATCGATAGCAGCGCTGCGCTCAGGAGCCATCTTCCACCTCCTTTTGTTGTATGGGCCGCGCGCTGGGATCAACATTTAACTTATGCACGCCCAACTCAGGAGGAATCCCTGTCATATCGCTAGGAATCCAAGCGAAAATGTCCTCAAATTGCTTTAGCAATTCAATCACCATATCCCGAAGACTAGGAAGCAGAACAACTCCCAAGCTGACGACCCTTCCTTCAACAAAAGGATTCAGGGCCACGTCCGCGACCCCATCGTCCAAGGGACCAGAACCATCATTCTCTTGATCCTCGTCCTCCTTAGAAACTGGAGCCTTTTGGATGGCTCCAACGGTTGCCCCTCTAAGGAAGAATTCGCGCCCCTTCATGGCGGCAATCATCATGGACTGTCGAGCCAACTGTTGATCACCCCGAACTTCTGCGACCCCAGCATCGGTTAAAAACTTCATGACCAAGTGGTACGGAGAATAAATGGCCTTGGCCTGGCTCATCCACGGCCGCACAAGGATAATGTTAAAGGGGGCCACGACATCCACCACTGCAAAGTCCACCATGATAACCCGATCCTTGGGATACGTCCCTACGGTTACTGCCAGACTGATTATACCCAGGGGCATTATCACGTGGTTAGAGAAGCCAACCAAGGGCATGGCCGTGGGTCGAAGCTGGGTTTTATCGAGGCCCAACTTCTAGAAGCAATCAAAATATATGACATACAGTGCTGCCATTATCAATATACACATGCCGAACTTCCCGGTTGGCAACAATGGCTGTTATAACCAAAGCATCCGAATAATCCTCGGAACCACCCACCAAATCTTGCTTAGAGAAAGTAATCAACTCCTTTGGACGAAGCCGTTTAGCCTCATATTCACCTGGCGGACGAGGACGTGCACTTTTGCAGAGGGCAGAAATACTTTGAACCCCCAAGGGCACTCCATATATAGCACCCACAGGAGCGGCTAAAATCTGACGTGCTTGCGCCAGGTAAACATCGTCCTGAGCCTTGGCACCATCGCCAGCGGGGACTTGATTGGCAACCTTACCCTTGTTCTTCTTCCACCGTCAGTTCTTGGGTTGGCCAGCCATCTTTTCCTCGGACCCCTTCTGGACACAATCCTGGAACTTACCTGCCTTGAGTCCCTCTTCGATTTCCTTCTTCAACCGGTAGCAATCTTTGGTATCATGTCCTTTCCTTCGATGAAAATCCCACCATTTGGCAGAGGACTCATTCTGAGATTTGCCCCGGGGGCGGAAGCTTGAACTCATTCTTATGGATTTGGAGAATCTCCTTCCTGGTTTTAGTAAGAATAGGGGCTTTCGACTCGAACTTGGGAAATCCTATGTTCAGCTTCTTCGCCTCCGGTTTCCAGCTTTCTTCTCGCCTTCTCCAAAGGCTTCCTTGGCTCTTTTCATGGATTCATCCGTCCGAATCTCCTTCTCTACTGTCTCCCATAACTTCTGGCTGGTGGCCGGGGGTTTAGCCGTGAGCTTACCCCTCAGGGTTGCACCCGTACCAAAAGGGGAGAGGCCATTCACGAACTCCACTCTCACAACCAAATCATCAACTTGATCTATCATCATGAGCTCCTTCGTGAATCGTTCATAACACTTCCCCAATGACTCGTTCCAACGCTGCCGAACCGACGACAAGTCGTGGATGGTATGACTGGCTCTCTTGCTAGAGAAGAACCGAACATGGAGCTTTTGCCCTAGATCCGCGTAGGACCTAACGCTCCCCGGGGGTAGGTTATGGAACCAAATCATGGTAGCACCTGTCAGGAAGGTAGCCATTGCTTTAGCAGAGAACTCCTGGGGTGAATCCCGCAAGTCCATGGCTGCGATGTAATCGGCCAAGAAGCTAATCGGACACGTATCACCTCCGTACTTAGGAATATCTGTCGGCAGCTTCAGGTTTACGGGCCACGGACAACACCTGATGTGTTCAGTGAAAGAGCTTCCAAGTGATTCCCTACTGTTAAGTATTGCCTCGAGCTAGGGATCTAACACACCCTCGCGGTCCACCCATGGCTCAGGTCTTGGTGGGGGTTTTGGGTCCCGTTCCTTGGACAGGTCACGACCCTGGGGGACCTTTCCTTCTCCCATGAAAATAAGGCTGTCATCTGGGCCCTCGCGCTTTTCTTCATAATACATATCTTCAAATTTACGAAACTGCTCCTCGAACCCGGGGAACCTCCCGGCAAAGGTCTTCCAGAAACGGTCATCATGGGATCCTCGTTTGGGTGAACGGGACGGACGAGAACGCCCTAAAGGCTCTTTACTCATTTCTGCTTCTTTACTAGTCCGGCGGGACCGGCTCCTCCCGTGTTTGGCTGAACCATGGTTGCGGCCCTCGCGAGGGTCGCTAGGCCTCCTGGAGCGACTCTTACGATCACTGGTCTGAGAAGCTCTTCCGATGTCTTCCTTGCCCCGGTGATCCCGCCGAGATCCGAGAGATACGCGGGAACTTCCCCCTACCACCTTTGACCTCAATCCAGGCCTGCGACTCGTTCCCTCGTCGGGCCTCGTCCGAGTAGAGACCATAACTCTCGTAGAGCACTTGGGCTCACCCTCGGCCAAACGGGAACAAAGTGATCCCCACAGTCGGTGCCACTTGTCAAGGGTAAATCCCGGAGGCGTGGAGTCAACGGTCCAACCCGAACGAGAACCTGCAAGACGGGGGTTAGCACTCCGAAGATTAAGTTAGTGCTAGAGAGAGAAGCAGACAATTAACACACTTAGAGACAGAAATGGTAGTGTGGAATTTCCTTTGTAATAAATGTACAAGAAATATTTATAGGTTCCAATGGGACAATACTTGTGGGCCCCCACGTCGGGGAGAGGGGGGCAAATCCGTAAATAATTATGAGTAACCCCTAAAATGGCCAACTAGGCCTTTAAAGGAAAGGACTGGACCGCTTGGGCTTATAGTCAGGCCCAAGCTATGGAATCGATTGGGTCGGTCAGCTTTTGACCCTCAACAGTCATCAATCAAGAGACTCAAGAAAGGTAGGAGCAAACAGTACTCAACTATGAAGGAATACTATTAGTTAGTATTTTCCATAACCAACAAAGATATGCAACACAAACACTATCTCAAAATGCTTATGCCAAATCAAAACTCATCCAACAAAAGTAGGACAAACCCCACAAAGGAACTCATGAACACACACATCATGAACTCGAAAACCAAGCCAAAGGAGAGGCTCATCAATCGAACTACTAGAAGTAGTATGAGAATAAGAAGTTTAGTTTTAAAATAATTCTATCAAGAAGCATACTTGAAAAAGAACGGTTTCTGCAAGATCAAAAGATCCAAGACAAGATGAAACCCTCTTGGTTAAATCGTACTTGACAAATGAAAAATGGACACACCATTTAACAAAAAATCCTAACAGGAAAAACTCTCATTAGAGAAGACTCAAAATGACCACACACAGGTACCTTGAACCTTAGGCCTTGCCCCCTATTTATAGAATAGCAACCTCGGTCACAAAGCATGAAAGAAGACCAATCTAGGACTCTCTAATCTTATCTCTCATAGGAGTAGAGTTAGAAGAGTATTTGATCTCTTTGACTCTATTTAAAATCTAGGAAACCTTATCTAAATGACTTATCCTCAAATAGGATAATACTTAGAAGGAATCTAAGACTCCTAAACAAAACACTGTAGCTTAATTCAGCCCACATGGATTATCTTAACTAGATAAACTCGAAAAATTAAACTCCTAGACTTGACAACTCTAATCTCGAAATTCAGCAACAATTGTTGAAGTAAAATGTCTTGAACGCCCTTCCAAAAGGTGGAATATTGGTCTTGCTCCCCTCAAGTTGTAGATAACTCCAATTTACTCCAAAAATTGTAGAATTCTCTTTATTGACTCCAAAAGAATGGAAAAACACTTAAAAACAATTGAGTTAGTTTGTACCCTATCCAATTGGGTAGCAATGGACTCAATCTTGAACACTTTGATCAAATAGGTCGTTCATTCAAGAACCAAAATGATTCTTCTCTCTAGCTTCATCAATAATCTTCATGGAGCACCTAGAGTCAAACTTCCTTGATACTCTTGAGTACTTATTTCCATGAGTGAATCATCTCCTTTGGTTTGAACCCCAAAGTTAATAACATTCTCATCATCTTGATCATAGCTCCCTTGAACCAGCTACCTATCACATAGGTAATCAAGATTCATCCTTTATTCCTTGAGTGGCCTGCAAAGTAAACTTGGCATCCCAAAACTAGAATGAAGGACTAGCTCATTCCCCTCACTAGGAGAATGACTAGCCATCGTCACAACTAGTCAAATCAATTCACCTACTTAACACTGGTATAGCAGAAAATAGGGTCGTACCCACAAAGAAGGAATACTAATTACCAGGTATAAATTACTCCTATTATTATCTAGATAAATGATGATCTCAGATTTATAAAATTTAAGACTAAAATAAATAAATAAAATAAAGGCAAATAATATTAATTCAAATAATCAGACAAAGAAAACCTAGGACATTGGGTTCACCTACTGAATATTTGGTTTAGTTCAATTCATAAGTATTTGACTTTTAACCTCCATTAATCTCACAACGATTCACCTAATTAAGAACTATTCACTGTCGTGATATAATTCTCTTACTCTAATTAATCCTATGACTACTGTCGTGACTATAGGAAATAACTAGAGCACATTAAGAACTTAAGAATCTAACGTTGCAAAGGTTGTGTTCCTACTGTCGTGGTTCACTACCTAAGTCCAATATTCCCATGAACTAATATTAATTTTTAACTGTCGTTCCATCAATTAATATCTTTAAACATGCAAGTAGTGGCCAGTTACAAACATGGAATAAAAGCAAGAATGTTAAATATTGATTAATGGAGAAATCAAAAAATAAAGAACCAAATAACCCAAATAAATTCGGTGGCTACACCCAAGCCCTAGATTAAAAGAATTTAGCCATTAAACATTATCAAAAATAATTCAACAATATTTAGAGACAAAATCCTAAAAATTTAAATTAAATAAATAAAACTCCAAAACCCGAGACTAGAATAGGGCTGCCGAATTGGAGACTTAGAGTCCACGGCTGCTGCTTGCTTTCTCTTCTCTTCCTCGGATTCTGCTGGTGCGTGGACAAAGATGAAGGAGGCTTCGGTGATGCTTGGTTGCTGCGGTGGTGAGGCAAAGGTGGAGGTCGGCGTGGGGGGTTTGCATCGGCGGTGAGGAGCTGGTTTTGATGTGAGGTGGTGGTTATGGAGGCAAGGTGATCTCGGCAGTGGGATGAAGGAGGCTAAGGTGATGGAGAGTTGATGATGATGATCAAGATTGTGCTGCGTGAGGTCAAGGTGTAGATGAAAAAGGGGGAAGGTGGCTGCCGTCGGTGGTTTTGCTGAGTGAAGGAGGAGAAGTGGTAGTTGCAGCGGCGGTCGTAGGGTTTCGGTCAAGTTTGGTCCAGTTCTATTGTAAAACTAAATCCCTAATCCTCTTTTTATAGGCTTCCGTCAAAACCCTACTTCTTGAAGAGGAAGAAAACTTGTGTCCCAAATAATATCGGGATTAAAATTCTTACCCAATTCTAATCCCAAATCAGCCGCACCATCATCGTTTATTCGGCCAATTTCCAAAAACTAAAAATAAAATTCCAAAATTGCATCATCGGCCCTCCAATTCTCTAAACTCATTAATTTCTTCCCCATCAATTGCTCCAATCTTCAATTTTTTCCCATTGAGTTGCTTTTAATTCGATTTTAGCTCAAAACTTCAACAATTCTTCATTTGAGTACAATTCCTACAATCAAAGATAAAATCACATAAATAACATATTTGTACTCAAAATATTAGCAAAATCGCACATGAAGGGATATAATAAATAGGTAAATTATGAGCACATCAAATACCCGCAAACTTGAAATATTGCTTGTCCTCAAGCATTCCCAAAAACCAAAACAAACAAAAACATTAAATTATTTAATTAGGCGGCCTCAGAGATTTAACATCATACAACACAAAGGCTTCAACTACCTCTAGTATGTATTAACTAACAAAATGCAAACCATATGCACTTTTAGCCCCCACGCTTGTGTGTTTGTGCGATCCATTTCTCAAGGACATCACTTTACATTCAACATAGAAAACAAAAGCTCTACTACAAATATGCCATATATTAACACTTTAACACAGATTCACATTTCACACCATATTTCAATGCAATGGACTGCCAAACATACTATGAAGTAGAAGGACTCATCTCACAGACAACCTATTCCCCCTCGTAACCCATGCTTCGGTTCATGCGGCTTTTCTTCAGGACTCTTTCCAACTCAGGCCACTACCCATAGCATTTTTCCACTCCTATACATAGTGGCTCAGCAACTTAGGGCTGTCTACATATCTATTTTTCGTCACCAGGCCTGAGGACTCTCCGCTCAGGTTGCCAATTCCTCAGCTCTCAATGGGCTAGCATCAACATTGAATGCTCTTCCTTTTCTCCCTCATTAAATTATCCTAACCTCAAAAGCATCCGCCAACACCCCTCCCCCAAACTTAATTAACACGAAGTGTCAAAGCAACAAGGTTTTTTAAGGCTGATATTGGGTTAATGCCTTGTTTTTCCTTCACAACATGATGGGTTCCACATACAAATCATATAAGTATGAGTGAATCAAACACAACTTTCATGGCATATCTACATCAAACTCATGCAACTATGTCTCACTTTAGGCTTATCCTACAGTCACGACTAAGTGCATAGAAAGCAGGGTATTCAAAGCAACATATAGAATTACACAAGCTAGCAGTACAATTCAAAATAGTCTAATTCTTACATGTTATAAATAATTAAACCATCTTCATCATAGGCCTTTTTTGGATTTTTCAATTTTTCAATTTTTATGGTTTTTTTTATTTAAGAAAGATAAACACAAATATTCCTCTCCCCCACACTTAAAGCATACATTGCCCTCAATGTATAAAACACAAAAGACAAACAACCAAGTGTAAAGAAAAGAAAAGACAAAAACAAAAAGAATGAAAAGAAATGACACAACCTTGATAATGCAAAACAGAGGACCGGAATTGTTGAATAAACTATTGCAACTACTATCCAAGCACACGACCAACTTCTTCAGACTTTTGGATGTTTCATTTTCAGCACCACTGGACACCCGAGTTCTGCCCTTCCAACAATCTAATTGCAAACTAAAATAAATTAGAAAAACAAACGAAAAGAAAACAGATGATTAAGAAAAACTACGAAAATCCAAAAATCAAAGATCTTCAGATAATCAAGAACAAAAATCTTAACCATCAACTTATTAATGAAAGAAAAAGAAAAATAAAGCAAAAGAAAGAATTGGGTTGCCTCCCAATAAGCGCTTCTTTAAAGTCATGAGCCGGACTATCTGGCTAATCAATTAGGTGGATGCTCAATCAAAGAGTGTGAAACTCTTTCATACATCATTCTTCTTCCATTTTTATCTGTGCCAACATCACTGATGCACTTGTCAGGAGGGTTATTAAAATAGCAATAAACACATCATTTTTATCTGGCTCCTTAACAGAATCTACTCTAAACACATGATGAGTAAATGCAGGGCATTTGTAATTTTCAGAAAAAGTGAATTCCACAGATTCTTCTCCAATATGAAATTTTAAACTCCCTTTTTTAACATCTATAACAACACCAGCTCTGGCTAGAAATGGTCGACCTAAAATAATTGGCACATTAGCATCTTCTTCCATATCTAACACAACAAAATCAACAGGGATATAAAATTTCTTCACTTTTACCAGCACATTTTCCAAAATCCCTTTCGGGTGAGTTATGGACCTATCAGCTAACTGCAAAGTGATGTTAGTTGGTTTCAAATGTTTCAACCCAAGCTTTCTACAAACAGATAAAGGCATCAACGAAACACTAGCACCTAAATCACATAAAGCTTTATCAAAACAAACATCACCCATAGAGATAGGAATAGAGAAACTCCCTGGATCACTCAATTTTTTAGGCAACTTTCTCTAAATAACCACACTACACTCCTCAGATAATGCAATTGTCTCAAAGTCTTCCACTTTTCTTCGGTTGGAGATGATCTCCTTCAAGAACTTCCCATAAGCCGGAATCTGAGCTAAAGCATCTGCAAAAGGAATGTTAATATGCAATTGCCTAAAAATTTTCAGAAATTTCTCAAACAACCTATCTTGCTTGGTCATATGGAGTCTCTGTGGAAAAGGCACTGGTAGAACATAAGGTTTAAGCGGTGGTGGCACATATATCTTTTCTTCTTCTTGTTCCACTTTCTCCACTTTTTCTTTATTAATCTGCTTACTCTCTACTTTCTTCTCATCAGTGGTCACATTCACTTCAGTGGTCTTTGGTTCCTCCTTGTCACCCAACTGCTTCCCACTTCTCAACATGATAGCACTGCAATTTTCACGAGGGTTGATTTCAGACTTGCTTGGCAGTTGGCCCACGAGTATTCATGGCGGAGGCCATTTGACTCACTTGCATCTCCAAGGTCCTATGAGCAGTACTCAATTGATCTAACCTTGCTTCTATTCTGTTAGACCGTTCATTATTTTCACTCAACAATTTCTCCATTCTCTCCAAACTTGCCTCCGTTGCTGACTTAGGTGCAGAGTGGTATGACTTTGCTTGGAAACCAGGAGGGTTTTGAGGTCTTGCATTAAAGTCTTGAGCCCCTTGATTATTCCAAGAAAAGTTTGGATGATTTCGCCAACCAGGATTGTAGGTGTTGGAGTATGGATTGTTCTGTTGTTGAGGCTTGCTGAAATTAGAGACATATTGTGCACTTGCCACTTGCATACATTCAGAGCTCAAATGAGGACCTCCACAGAACTCACAGACAGTGGCATGGAAGACTGCATTAGCATTTACAAGATGACCCATCGCCTTAGTCAGTGCATCTATCTTTACGTTCATGGCACTTAGTTCATTGACTTCATACATTTCAGCAGGCTTCTTGGAAACACTTCTCGAGTTCGACCATTGATTCCTATTCTTTGCCATAGTTTGAAACAATTCATAGGCATCATCAATTGACTTATCCATTAATGAACCTCCAGCTGCAGCATCCACATTGTTTCTTGCAAAGTCTGTCAATCCTTGATAGAAAGTCTGAACTAGAGTACTTTTCTCAATACCATGGTGAGAATATCTTCTTTGCAATTTCTTGAATCTTGTCCATGCAGCATGAAATGTCTCATCATCTTCTTGAATAGACTCAGTAATTTGATTTCTCAATTTTGCTGCCTTATGTGGTGGGAAAAAATTGATCAGGAATTCCTTGTAAAGCTCATCCCAAGTTGTGATGGAACCAGGATCGCAAGTATTCAACCAATTCTTCGCTTCTCCCCTCGATGAAAAAGGGAAAAGTCTCAATCGGATTGCATCTGACATCACACCATTTATCTTAATAGTATCACAGATCTCCAAAAAGTTGTCAATATGCGCATTTGGATCCTCATTGTTAAAACCGGAGAATTGATTCTGCTGCACCATCTGAATCAATGATGGCTTGAGCTCAAAGGTATTCGCAGCAATGGTAGGTCCAGTAATACTTGACCTAGCAACATTCTCCGTAGGTGTGAAGTAATCCCTCAATGTCCGAGTGTTTACTCTATCGCCTATGGTTTCACTCTGATTCTTCTCCTTTCTTAGCATTGCTTCTTTTCTGTTCGCACAAGTTGTTCTCTCGATCTCTAGATCAAATTGCAAAGTCTCAGGATTAGCACTTCGCATATAAAAGCAAGACAAAAATATTTGAAAGAAATAACTAAAATAAAAAAATCTAAACAAATAAAAGAAAGTAATCTAAATTCGATATTAGCTACCTTCCCCGGCAACGGCGCCAAATTTGACTAGCCGTCGTTACAACTAGTCAAATTAATTCACCTACTTAACACTAGTATAGCGGAAAATAGGGTCGTACCCACAGAGAAGGAATACTAATTACTAGGTATAAATTACTCCTATTATTATCTAGATAAATGATGATCTCAGATTTATAAAATTTAAGACTAAAATAAATAAATAAAATAAAGGCAAATAATATTAATTCAAATAATCAGACAAAGAAAACCTAGGACATTGGGTTCACCTACTGAATATTTGGTTTAGTTCAATTCATAAGTATTTGACTTTTAACCTCCGTTAATCTCACAACAATTCACCTAATTAAGAACTATTCACTATCGTGATATAATTCTCTTACTCTAATTAATCCTATGACTACTGTCGTGACTAGAGGAAATAACTAGGGCACATTAAGAACTTAAGAATCAAACGTTGCAAAGGTTGTGTTCCTACTGTCGTGGTTCACTACCTAAGTCCAATATTCCCATGAACTAATATTAATTTTTAACTGTCGTTCCATCAATTAATATCTTTAAACATGCAAGTAGTGGCCAGTTACAAACATGGAATAAAAGCAAGAATGTTAAATATTGATTAATGGAGAAATCAAAAAATAAAGAACCAAATAACCCAAATAAATTCGGTGGCTACACCCAAGCCCTAGATTAAAAGAATTTAGCCACTAAACATTATCAAAAATAATTCAACAATATTTAGAGACAAAATCCTAAAAATTTAAATTAAATAAATAAAACTCCAAAACCCGAGACTAGAATAGGGCTGCCGAATTGGAGACTTAGAGTCCACGGCTGCTGCTTGCTTTCTCTTCTCTTCCTCGGATTCTGCTGGTGCGTGGACAGAGATGAAGGAGGCTTCGGTGATGCTTGGTTGCTGCGGTGGTGAGGCAAAGGTGGAGGTCGGCGTGGGGGGGCGGGGGTTTGCATCGACAGTGAGGAGCTGGTTTTGATGTGAGGTGGTGGTTATGGAGGCAAGGTGATCTCGGCAGTGGGATGAAGGAGGCTAAGGTGATGGAGAGTTGATGATGATGATCAAGATTGTGCTGCGTGAGGTCAAGGTGTAGATGAAAAAGGGGGAAGCTGGCTGCCGTCGATGGTTTTGCTGCATGAAGGAGGAGAAGTGGTAGTTGCAGCGGCAGTCGTAGGGTTTCCGTCGAGTTCGGTCCAGTTATTTTGTAAAAATAAATCCCTAATCCTCTTTTTATAGGCTTCCGTCAAAACCCTACTTCTTGAAGAGGAAGAAAACTTGTTTCCTAAATAATATCGGGATTAAAATTCTTACCCAATTTCAATCCCAAATTAGTCGCACCATCATCGTTTGTTCGGCCAATTTCCAAAAACTAAAAATAAAATTCTAAAATTGCATCATCGGCCCTCTAATTCTCTAAACTCATTAATTTCTTCCCCATCAATTTCTCCAATCTTTATTCTTTCCCATTGAGTTGCTTTTAATTCGATTTTAGCTCAAAACTTCAACAATTCTTCATTTGAGTACAATTCCTACAATCAAAGATAAAATCACATAAATAACATATTTGTACTCAAAATATTAGCAAAATCTCACATGAAGGGATATAATAAATAGGTAAAATTATGAGCACATCAGAGAACCACCATGGAAGGCTATATGATTCTCATCATCCCCTCCTTCTTTAAGAGGATTCGTCCTCGAATCATCAACCTCTAAACGTGCACAAGGAACAAACGAGATATAAGGGTTAGTAAAATCCTCACCCTTACCACACTCTGATTTTCTCTCATTGCGTGCATTTTATTTCTATTTCCACGCGATTTTTATGGTTTTCTCTCCCTTGTATATAGGATATCTTACGTCTTTTCTCTCGCACATTTTCAGCATCCTCATAAGCCAAAGGTTCAAGTATGTGTCTAATGTCATCCTTAGTAAAGACAAAGACATTCTTTAATCCGTAATACATAGCATCTAAGTCCGTCTGCCAAGGCTTACCTAGCAAAATATCACACAACGTCATAGGAACTACATCAAAGTAAAGTTCGTCCCTATACTCACCAATTTGAAAGGTAACCACAGCCTTTTTAGTGACATCCATCACCATGTCCTCGCTCACTCATTGTAGCGTATATGGATTAGTATGCAGATCCATTTTGATTCCATGTGCCATGCAAAACTCTTCACTAACACAATTAGTACTCGACCCACCATCGATTACTAGAGCAACGTCATCGGACCACCCAACCGAACACTTGGTACGGAAGATACATGTCCTTTGATTGCCACCATCAGCGCCAAACACTAACCCTTTGTCCCCAATGGAACCATTCCAACCACAAGAAGCATCATGCTCTTTCTCCACCTCCAAGGCAGCAAAATATGCCTCATAGAGCCTTGATTGCTGTCTTATCTTCGGGTTCTATTTATACTCCTTGTCCAACCCATAGAAGAAATGATATGTCAACATGTAATCGTTTTCATCCACATTGGAGCTTAGGAACACGCCTTCTAGTTCCTTATAGTAAGATTGAATGGATCTACCATTGCTTACACTCAAGCAACTTCACTTTCGCCTCTGCAAAGGTGTTAGAACCAACATATCTTTCTCGCAAAGCATTTCTCAATTCATGCCAATCATCATAACTACGATACCAATGATGCAAATAGATATTTGTTACTAGTTTCCACCAATTCAAAACACTAGAACAAAAACAACCTACAACTAAGGCTATTTTCTCACTCTCCTTTTCAATGTTAAGCAATACAAACAAATTTTCAATGCTTTTTTCCCAAGTATCATAGTCTCTATGGCAGTCATAAAATAAAGGCAATGACGCTTTTAACATACCAGCATATGAGGGCACTTCTTTCACTTCAAAACGGTCACATAAAACTTTCATACCTTCAGCTATAAGATTGAGATTGCTCGCAACCTCCTCTTGCGGTTTGGGAAGCGAATAGCACAATTGCCGGTTAACCTCCTTCACCTCATTCAGCGCATCATTCAAATACTCCAACTGACTTTTCATGTGCTGAATTTGGGACTCCACACGACCATCTTCACTCTTGGAAGCAACCTTGTTACATCCAACAATTCCAGTACTCATCTTTGCTTAACAAAGCTTGAAAAACCACCAAAAGAAGTAATTGTGCTTTTGGAACTACACAAAGAACTCCTTGTATGCTTGAACCAAGTAAATGGTTCGATCAAAAACCCCCCTAAAGAACCAAAGGAAGGTTCGAATGATATTCTCCCCAAAAACAAACTCTCTTGTGCTTTTAAGAGCACTTAAAACTCTCAAAAATCATATTAAAGAGAAGAGTGCTCCCCTTTCTTTTTGACCCTAGTGAACTCGGCCACAAGAAGAAGAAGAAGAATGGAGTAGAGTGGTGTGAGAATTTTCGAAAAACAACACCCCTATTTATAGGCAATTCAAATCTTTTTGTGCAAGAAAACACCTACAAGATAGGACCTAAATTTTCTCAAGAATATTCCCCCCCTATTTGATAAAATTTCAGTCTACCAAATGGGATAAAGATGAAAAAATTTCGGCCAGCTTGATAAATAAAAGAGATAGAGTTCTAAAACTTAGGTAATCATAATCCCTTTTGGATTATAGGTATTGTTTTCATATTTCAATTTTTTTTTTTTGGCCTCCTACCTATTGAAAGGAATTTATCCCCGTATCACAATTGCCCAAGATACAATAGGTCCAGGGAAATAAAGGCGTGCAAACACACCCTAAAACTAGAAAATAAATTCTTACACTAAATTTACATTGAAAATTCAGCTAGACATAAAATTAAACACCTATCATGCAAAAAGAAAACCTTCTGTTGGTATAAATCCAATCACACATCAAATGAAATAACCAGTAGTGAAATTGTTTATGCTAAAGTAAAAAGAGAGAAACATATAATTCAGAAAAGACATAGCAAACTATTGTTTCGTCAAACAAATAGACCAATTACCAAATTTTGCTGAAGCTTTTAGTGATGCAATGGTTTCTTCAAACTATACCGACGGTCCTTGTTCGAGAAGAAGAACCTCCTCAAAATCAAAGAGCTTCAAAACCGGGGAGTTTTTTTTTTCCTTAAGGAAATCTTGCTTTGCTACTTAAAAGCAATTACAAAATAATTAACCAAAGGGATCTCATTGTTTTGCTTTGCTTCGCGACTACTAAAATGGTGAAAAGGAAAACGAAGTCTGTAATATAGAAAGAAAGAAATATGCAAGAGAATGGAAAATTTGAGAAGAGAGAGACAGGAGGGGCCAGTTGCCAGTCTTTGGTGTGCCAGAAAGGGTGAAGCATAAACGTGTAAAGATGAATTAATGACACGTCAGTACCTTTTGACTGTGAATCGTACCTAAACAGGCTCACTTTCCGGATGTAGCCTTTATATATGTACAGATACAGATACATATGTATCATAGGAAATATTCCATAAGACCTATTCATTATGTTACCCGGACTCGGCCCTCTGGGGCACAATACCCGTGTCGTGTCGACACGAGTGTGGGTATGAGATTTTTACCGGATCTAATTACGACGGTCGAGACACGTTGACTTCAAATTTGGAGAAATTTGAACTTTTTTTCCTTTTTTTTTTTGCGAGAAATCACGTGAAATTTTAAACAATCAAAAGAAAAAAGAATTAGGAGAAGAGAGATGAGGAAAGAAAAGAGATTGAGAGGAGAGGAGGTCCAAATGAGGGAGGGGAGGAGAACAGAGGGGAAGAGGGAGAGAGGAGGAGGAGCAGCGGCGGAGATGGAGAAAAAGCAGTGTTGTCATGCTCCGTTCGGACCGGCAGGTCGACCCGGTTAAACCGGGAACTGGTTCCTAAATCGAGCCGAGCAAGGTTTAAAATCACCAAAAAGAAAATCGGTCAAAACCGATCAAAACTCCGGTTGAACCGCGAATCGGTTAAAACCGGGTCGAACTGGGGTTTTAGTTTTTTTGACCTTTTGACCCAAAAATTGCACATTTTTCCATGAATTTCAACTTCCAATGTCTTCCAGACCAACTCTTTCTCTTTTGTTCAAAATTGCCTAACAACTTTCAATTTTTTGTACTTTTTAAATTTTTAATTTAATATTTAGTCCTCATATTCAATTTCAATTTTTAAAATATAATATTTTGAATAATATTTTTTAAATTTTGCTACAGGAATTTACTTCCCTCATTTTATGAAAAATTTATATTATTACTCTAATATGTCACAAAAAAAAATAATCTTGAAGTACTTTTTCTTAATGTGTATATTAGTTGTCCTTCAAATTTAACATTTTTTTCTAAATGATAATGTATTTATCTTAATTACTTTATTAGTATATACTAATTTACTTCACTTGAGTAACAATTAACTACTGAAAAATATCAATATCAACTAATATAATCGAAGAGAGATATAAAGTTTAAATCTTTTTAATTTTAATATATTAAAAAACTAAATACTATATAGTTAGTAATAATTACATCATCATATGCGACCTCATGAGTTCAATTTGATTATATAACAACCCATTTGTAAATTATGAAGTATTAATTTTACTCCAACAATTGAAAAATATATATACAATTTATAAAATTCTAATTAAAATATTATTATTAATTAATTAGTATTTATTACGTCATTATGACGTCATCCGAGTCGACCCCCAATTCGATCGACCCCTTGGCCATGCCTTGTCGAGCTCCGGTCCGAGCCTAACAACACTAAGAAAAAGGGAGATTGAAGCGGCGGAGATGGAGAAGAGAGAGAGAGGATTAGATAAGAAAAAGGAAGATTGGAGCGGCGGAGATGGAGAAAGAGAGAGGATTAGATAATAAAATTATTAATTATTATTAAGTATTTATACTTTCAAATAATTGGCAATTGACTTCCTTATTTCTTTGATTAGTTGCTAAAATGTTTAGATGATGACAATCATTACCCTCCTAAGTCCTATCCTAATTTTTGCATCCAACACCAAATAGTTATATGATAAATAATACAATTATCTATACTTAGATTTATTTGTAAGAAGGATCCCCATACTCGTATCCATATCTAAATTCATACCCACGTATCCTAATTTTACAAAGTTTACGAGTCTGACACTTAGATCCCGTGTCGTACCCGACACTCGTACCCGAGTCCGGGTAACATAGCCTATTCATGATGTTATGTAGTATTCTGTTTCATGACATTGATGGGGTTTTTTTGAACTAGCTATTTGTTTTCCCCTCAAGCTTCTTCAACAACTATTTAATGGGTTTAAATTGTGTTTCCTTGAAAGCTTGATTTTTCTGTCTTGAAAGTAGACGGTTAAGCTTTTCTTTCTTTTCAGCAAATTCAACCTCAACAGCTTGTTCTTTTACCTCCTCCGCTGTCCTAGAAGTTCTGACATTTCCAGACAAGATGACTTGTTTAACCTCCTATGTTGTATTTGTAGATTGTTGATGATCAGCAACATCCTGTTCATCCTTACTTGATTTGATTACCTCCTCTGATTCCTTCTAATTAGTCTCAGACTTTTCGACATTTTCAACGAATGGGATCGTTTCTTTTACCTCATCCACAACAGGTTTAACTATTTCTAAAAGAAATCGGGGAATGGAAACAAAAGAAACAACACAATATGAACCAAAGACCAAAGATGGAGAAAAAAAACTTTATTGATGGAATATGAAATTCAACAACTAAAGGAAATTCACAAAGAATTGAAAGTGTTCTAAGCGTGTCAAACACTGGCCTTAAGACAATATTTGCCCCCACTAGATTGCAAACAGGGTTGAATGGCAATTTGCCTCTAGGACTTAAGAACACAAGAACATGCAATTTGCAACTTATTGAATGTTCTTCAGGATTTTGCAATCCAAAAGTTAAATGAATTCCTGCACTAGTTCACCTATTTATAGGCAACATTTGCAGAAATAAAAGGATACAAAATAAGTACACAACCCTTGACTTGTAGGAAATAACCACCAAACATGTGAAGGGTAGCCAACTTAATTTTATCCTTCAATTCTAAATTAATTATTTTATTTTACAAACTAAAATTTCCAACATTCCCCCACTTAGTTTGTAATATAAAATAATTATAGAATCATGAGAATCGCGCTTAAGAGGTGGTGACTTTCATCTTAAACCACATCATAGTGAAATTAAGTCACCTAACTAGCTAAGTTATTGGTGGCTTGTTGCTTAAACCAATAATCAGTCTAGTATAGACTTAATAGTTCACGCGCAAACACTCATAGCATTCCTTGTAATCCACTTTACCATTTAGCACTATTACCGGCCATGTGCTCATCCTAGATTCTTGACCATGTACAAGAGATAACCTCAAACTCTTGCTAGAAGAGGCACCACTTCTATGGTCAAATAGGTGAAATTTATTCAAATTCATTACTTTACCGTAATTGAATAATCATGAATAATTTCATTAAGAGATTGCTCTCAACCTGCTCACTTAAGAGTAATATAATGCACCAATACTTTAGAATGGTATATACACTGATTTGGTGCTCCAATTACTAAACAACTTGTTATTACCCTTTAAACCTTTCAATCTAGGGGGAGTACTAGAAGAAGGTTGGGTTTCCATTGTTAGTAATTTTATAGAAAAGGTTTTAAACCCATTCCAGATGTTGTGGAGACCACTAACTCTCTCGCAAGAGGTTTAGTCAGCGGATCCGCTAAGTTTTTGTGTGTTCTAACAAACACAATTGAGACAACATCATTGTTCAACATGTCTTTGACATATTCATGTCTTATACTGATATGTCTAGATTTACCATTGTACACTTTCTTCAATGCTCTAGACATTGTTGCTTCACTATCACAATGTAAGGTTATCAGCGGCATAGGTTTTGGCTAAATTTCTAGATCTAACAAAAGATCTCTCAACCATTCTGCCTCCTTACAAGCTGAGGATAGAGCTACAAACTCGGATTCCATAGTGGAATGAGTTATAAGCGTTTGCTTCTTTGATGCCCAAGAAACAGGACCACCACCAAGTAAAAATAACCAACCACTAGTGGAGTTCTTCTCATTACTTCCAGATATCCAACTAGCATCAGAATAACCCTCAAGAACACTAGGATATCGGCTATAATAGAGTCCCAAATCTTTGGTTCTTTTAAGATATCCCAAGACTCTAGCGATAGCTTTCCAATGTTCTATACCAGGGCAATGAGTAAACCTTGCAAGGTAACATACTGCATAAGAGATATCTAGCCTTGTACAACTCATAGCATACATAAGGCTTCCAATCACACTAGCATACTCTAGTTGCGCAATTGGTTTACCCTTATTTACACAAAGTTTCATGCTACGATCATAAGGAGAAGATGCTTCCTTCACATTCAAGTGTTGATACTTTGTTAGTATCTTGTCCACATAATGTGATTGAGAGAGTACAAAACCCTCACTATGCTTCTTAACCTTAATTCCTAAGATGGTATCTACTTCACCAAGATCCTTCATTTGGAACTTAGAAGAAAAATATTTCTTAGTCTCAACCACACCTTTCAATGTGGTACCAACAATGAGCATATCATCAACGTATAGACAAATGATCACTGTATACTTATCACATACTTTAGTATAAATGCATTTATCAGCATGATTATATCTAAAACCATGAAAGTAAAAAAGATTCAAATTTCTCATGCCATTGTTTCGGGGCTTGTTTAAGTCCATATAATGACTTAACCAACTTACACACTTTGTTTTCATGACCCAGTAGCACAAAGCCTTCCGGTTGCTCCATGTACACCTCTTCATCCAAATCACCATTTAAGAATGTTGTCTTAACATCCATTTGATGAACTGGTAAATCGTAAATGGAAGCCAAGGCTAGGATTACTCTAATCGAAGTAATCCTTGCCACTGGTGCATAAGTATCAAAGTAGTCAATTCTTTCTTTTTGCCTAAATCCTTTTGCTACTAGTCTTGCCTTATAAGTATAGTTCCATTTGTGGCATATTTCCTTCGAAATACCCATTTATACCCAATTGACTTAGAGCCTTGAGGCAAGTCAACCATAACCCAAGTATTATTAGATAATATTGAATCCATTTCATCATTGACTGCTTCTTTCCAAAACGTGGCATCTCTTAAATTCATAGCTTCTCTAAAGGTTTTTGGATCTTCTTCCACACTAAGCAAAATTGGAGTTTTGCTAAGTAGAGAATCCCTATTGCCTTCAACTAAAAAAACAATAGCTTGAGAAGATATAAAGTCCGAAAGTAATTGTTTTTCTTTCCTTTGCCTTCCACTTCTCCTTGGTTCCATCGGAGAATCATTTTCTTTCCTTTTGAGCTCACTAGAAGAACTACTTGGAATTGCCACATTTTGAGTAGTGTTAGGCACATAAAAAGGATCACTACTTACTTTTGAATCTTTGAGAAACAAATTCTCAAAAAATTACACTTCTCTTGATTCTACAATAACATTAGAATCAACATCTAGTAGCCTATAGGCTTTAGAATTTTCAGCGTAGCCCACAAACACACTTTTGAGTGCTCTAGGTTCCAATTTTGTTCTTTTGTTATCCGGGACACGATAATAGGCCACACAACCCCAAACCTTCACATAATTCAGATTTGGTTTTCCTCCCTTCCATATTCCATATGGTGACACTTTAGTCTTAAGAGACGGAATTCTATTATGCAAATGACATGCAGCTAATAAAGCTTCACCACACAAATTATTTGGCAATCTAGAACTCAGTAACATAGCATTTACCATGTCACATAGAGTTCTATTTTTTCTTTCAGCCAAACCATTTTGTTGTGGTGTATAAGGTGCACTAGTTTGATGCACAATACCATTATCTTCACAAAATTTTGAGAATTCATTCGAGAAGTATTCACCTCCTCTATCACTTTGCAAAATTTTTATTTTCTTGCTTAATTGATTCTCAGCTAGGGACTTGTAAACTTTAAACATATCAAATACTTCATCTATTGTTTTCATTAAATAAACTTGCACCCTATGAAAGTCACAAAGTATTTCTTACCTCCCCTAGTTAGAAATCCATTAAGTTCACATACATCCGAATGCACCAATTCAAGCAAAGATGTATTTCTTTCAACCTTAGGAAATGGTAACTTTGTTATTTTCGCTTGCACACAAGTTTCACATTTCTTATTTTCCAAGTCACTTAAATTGATTAGGCCATTTTTAGACATGAAAGAAACAACTTTATGGATCACATGTCCTAATCTACCATGCCAAAGAAAATAAGAAGACTCGATCGAATAAATAAAAACATCATTCATCTTATTGATACTCAACTTGAACATGTCATTACAAGAGTACACCCCATTCTTTGACAAGATTACATTGTCAGATTCAATGACTGCCTTCAATTCCTTTTTATTAAGGATGTCGGCTGATACAAGGTTCTTAACAAGACTAGGAACATGAAGTACATTAGTTAAGACTAGTTTCTTTCCCAAGGTGAATTGCAAATGCACTTCTCCTTTGCCTTGAATTTTATCCCTAACACCATTTGCCATTACAACTTCATGTCCTTCAAGAACAACATAGTTCTTAAACTAATCCTTGTCGTTGCCCACGTGAATTCGAGCCCCAGAATCATACCACCAATCCTTGGAAGGAAGTGGTGTTACCATGTTCAACTCGGTCACGGTTCCAAGTGAGATAACCGCCACAACCAGCGCACTATCTTCAACAAGATTTGCACTTGGGATGTTATTTCCCTTATTCTTCTTGTTAGACTTACAATCGGCCTTAAAATGACCCTTTACACCACAGTTGAAATATTTTTTATTCTTTTTCTTGTCATTAGAATTTCCAGGTTTCTTCCTCTTATTTTTGTTAGCCCCATTTTCAGCCACAAAATTCACTTTATTAGAGTTTTCTCCAATTTCCAAGTTTTAAAGAAGTCTTGCCCCTTCTTCAATTCTCAAGTATTTCAAAACATTAGACATAGTCAAATTCTCAGAAGTGTGCAACAGTTTTTTTTTATAATCGTTCCAAGTATGAGGCGATTTGGCAATAATTACCCCAACTTGCAAAGATTCTGAGATTTCAACACCAATGTCTTTTAGCTTTGATACTATAACTTGGAGATTGTGAATTTGATCCATAAGAGGAGAATTAGCAAGTAACTTAAATTCAAAATAGTTTTTAATGAGAAACTTATCTGTCCCTTGTTTCTGATTTGCAAACTCCCTTTCAATGGCAGCCTAAATCTCTCTTAGGTTTTTCACATTTGAGAAGAGATCATAAACTGAATCTGACATGTTGTTGAGGATGTGACCACGAAAAATGATCTCATCTTCCTCACGTTGTGCACGCTTCTTCTTGATTGCATCAGACTATCCTTCCGCAGGCGGTGGGATCTCCTCCAAATTGGGGCTTAGAACATAAGCCACTTTCAAGGCCGTGAGAAAGAACATTAACTTGTCCTTTCAACCGTTAAAATTAGTGCCAGATCCATCAAGACGATCCAACTTGACAGAGTCTTGGTTCATCACTTTTATGGCAGACTCTTGTGTTGATTCCATGATAATATTGTCTTAAAATTGAAAAAAATCAGGGAATGAAAACAAAAGAAACAACACAATATGAACCAAAGACCAAAGATGGAGAAAAGAAAATTTTATTGATAGAATCTGAAATTCAACAACTAAAGGAAATTCACAAAGATATTGAAAGTGCTCTAAGCGTGTCAAACACTACCCTTAAGACAATATTTGCTCCCACTAGATTACAAACAGGGTTGAATGGCAATTTGCCTCTAGGACTTAAGAACACAAGAACATGCAATTTGCAACTTATTGAATGTTCTTCAGGATTTTAGAATGCAAAAGTTAAATGAATTCCTTCACTAGTTCACCTATTTATAGGCAACATTTGCAGAAATAAAAGGATACAAAACAAGTACACAATTCTTGACTTATAGGAAATAACCACTAAACATGTGAAGAGTTGCCAACTTAATTTTATCCTTCAATTCTAAATTAATTATTTTATTTTATAAGCTAAAATTTCCAACAATTTCCTCTGTTATCTTCTTCTCTGTTTCCTGATGATCATTTGCAGCAGCCAAAACGGCTTTCACTTCTTCGGATTTCTTCTCAGATGTTACTGCATTTTCGGCCTCCTTCGCGACGAGTTTTACTTCTTCCGGGAACTTTTTCTCCCGTGCTGTGGCAGCCTAGCTTCTGTTCTGAGACCTGCTTCTGTTCTTCAGCCTTAGGTGGTTCTTTTTCAACTTGCTCTATTGGTTTTACTATAGATGAAGTGGATTCTTTGGTCATTGCTTCACTATTGCTTGATTCTTTTTCCTCTTTATTTTAAAATATTACACTGTGAAACTTGTTAGCACATCTTGAAGTTATACTTTGACAATCAAAAGCAAAAGCAAAAAAGGTGCCCTTGAAAAGTTCTGATTGTTTATATTAAAAAAATTTTTTAAAAAAAATATATGGAATGAATTAGTTTAGTTGACAGTTGGAAACTTGAAGATCAAAACAATCGCCCAACTGCAATGTAAAACTAAAGAAACGCGCGCCAAAAATTCATGTGCCATGAAAAAAGAAAGAAAGTTCGATAATTCACCAGAATTAAGAGCACGAATGATCTTATAAACTCATCATCAAAGCAGATTCAAGCAGAAAATTTCCCAAATAAAACAAATTATAACTTTCTTTTTCAAATTTTCATCTACTTCTTTGAGGGTGGAAAAGAAAAACACGTTTTGGGGTAAAATTCCAAGAAAATAAAGAAATTAGAAGCCTGAATTTCACAAACGCTGCAAACTTTTTCCAGATTCTTAACATGGAAAGTTCAAAATCAAAAATTTCTTTAAACCATCGAACCAAATATGAAAAAAAAAAATTAATGCGGACATAAAGAAGAAAAATGCTGAACAAAAAAAGCAGTAAAATAATTAAAATCATTAAACCAAAGTAGAGAAAAATAATTCGAAACTAAGTTATAAACATAATGAAAAATGAGTCGCTTATGTTGATAATATATTATCTAGATGTTAATGAAAAATGAGGCACTAAGGTTGTTATCATTAACTCATTACTTTTAAGTTAACTCGATTATCCAGAAAACCATCCACGAAAAACATGCTAACAAAATTAAATTAGACATCTTCATAAAATAGTTTTTCATAGACATTAACTCAATTATTTCATTTATAATGTATATTTTCCTCAATTATTTTCCGCAAAAAGAATTAATTAATGACATATTATATATGATTAATTTGGCCAAATTGTTTTAAGAGATTTAATTTTTTTGAGAAATTCATACTTGATAAAGTTCATATAAAAGCGTGCGAAAGTGTTTAATAAGGAATATCCGCCCAATGTGTAACATGGATAAGACTATTTATACACTTTCTTATCAACTATTACGTGTTAACCTAGCTATGCGAGATTGTGCTACAACAAACAAGCAACATATATTATTTTGAAGCACGGAGACAAATACACGTCTTACAGAGCCCAACAATTTCAACCCATCTACATGTATGGAGAGTGGAGAAAGTACCTTAAATAAAATCAAATAAAACTAAGAGAAAGACTATCGTTTAAGCTCGAGACCGACAATACGAATCATCACACAACAACAATTTGAAGAGTAGAAAATATGAAGTTTATCAGCAAAGACAAATAATTATCTTAAAAAAATCTTAATTTATATAACCAGCGATACTGCTAAAAATATTATCCTTTGTTGCATTTTTATAGGGCTACTCAATTATAAAAATATTCTCTTTTGCTACTCAATTATTATTATATAGCTCCTTTGTTGCATTTTTTATAATGTTATTTGTTTTAAAATCTTATAATATAAATAAAAACTGATTGCGCAACGCGGGATAAAGAGCAACCTAGTATATATATAAATAGAACACACGGATAATCCCTAAAAGTATAAAATTCTTTGATTTCTTTTTTACTTTCATTTATATTTTTATTTATACTAGTTATTTATTATTACCTCCATTCCCAAAAAAAAAAAAAATTCACATTGAGTTTTCAAATTTGTACTGAAACTAATACAAATCTCAGAACTTAATGTAGTCTATTTTTTTGAAATGGATGTAGTACTACAGAATATGTGTGTGAGCAGGTGTATTTTAGTAGTACTAGTTGTGTTCTTTCTTCTATTAATTGTTACTTTTCTTTGAAGATGTGTATCTTAACGCTTACTTGCTAGCGGATGAGATTGCCTTGAGTCTACTTTTCAATAGTGAGAATAATTCAGAAAAGGTACCGGAATACTACGAGACTTGACATTGTAAAATGAAAATCTCGCCTTATTATTCTTTAAAATATGATGCTTAGTAATGTTTCCTTAAAAAAAAAAAAGAAAAAAAATATTTCATTCGTCTTAAAAAAATAATCCAGATACGAATTTTGAAATTCGTACTAAAAATATTACTACGAGACTTGACATTGTAAAATGAAAATCTCGCCTTATTATTCTTTAAAATATGATGCTTAGTAATGTTTCCTTAAAAAAAAAAAAGAAAAAAAATATTTCATTCATCTTAAAAAAATAATCCAGATACGAATTTTGAAATTCGTACTAAAAATATTACAAATATAAAACTCAATATGACTATTTTTTTGGAACAGATCTAATATTATAGTAAATAAGGAACTAGTGTCTTTCATTTCATTTCATGGAACCAAATGTTTGAGTGAAAATTAAGAACTACGTGTCTTTTTTATTTTTTTTTTTCTTTGACATTTCTCCTTCTGTGGTTCAAAATAAGTTCGGCCCTTTTTTTAATACTTTTACTAACAAAACAAAAAAAAAAAAAATATAGAAAAACTAAAAATAAATAAAAGAAAATAAAAGAAAGCTCCCTTCATTCTCTCTATTGTTCTGGATAACAGATTTCATCATCAAAAACGTCTTCCGCGAGAAGCCACTTGGGTCCTCCTCCTCTGGATAGTAACAATGGCGGTCACTCTGCAACTCATCCAAAAGCCATCCCTCCATTCTCTCTTCTCCATTCCTCAGACTCAGACCCGAAACATCCCTTCTCATTTCACTTCTACTTCTTTCCCAACTGCCACTAGAGCTTCAGCCTCTTCTTCCCCTCAAAAGGGTCGCCGGAGGTTAATTACAGAGACGGCTTCGGCGGCGGCCATTTCATTGTTAAGTTCAGTGGTTCAGCTTCCAGAGAAGGCGATTGCAGCTGAAGAATCGCTCCTTTCTGAATGGGAGAGAGTTTATTTGCCTATTGATCCTGGTGTTGTTCTTCTGGACATTGCCTTTGTTCCTGATGATCCTAGTCACGGTCTGCTCTCAATTCTTGTTCATTGGCCCAAACCGTTCTATTTCTTCTTTTCTTTTTGTTTTTGAGTTTTGTAAAAGTTAAGCTCATTTGGGTTTTGTTAATACTGCTAGCCTGCTCCTGCATTCTGTTTCTTTCTTTGAGGTTTTACTAGTCCATCAATATTTGGCTCTTTGGATTGTATGTCGCATTACATTTTTGTCACTGGAATGGTTAAGAAAGATCATTGTTGCCATAATTTATTTGTTTTTAGATGAAATTTTTGCTGGGAATCTTTGGGACATTGAAGAATGCCCGATTATTCTTATAACTTGAAATAGCCTTGTGCATCAGATAATGGTACAATTAGTAGCGTTGCATTTGCAATTTGAAGTCTCTAGTCTTTCCCCATGCATTTATTCCTATCCATAAGAAAGCGAATTTCCTCCAAGACACTCCCTCCTTGTAAGTCTCCCGTATTCTGCATTCTGGCTATGCATAATCTATGCTGAAGTCCTATCCAGCATCTTCATTTTATCGACTTCAGCAGATACATATGGTACAACATTGTTACCTTCAATTGGGTCTGATCATTGTTCTATTCACAGAAACATACTAGGATGTTTATTAAATCAAAAACTTCTAAATATTAGCTTGAAATACATCTTGAAAATTTCAGCTGCAAGCAAAAACTAGAGAATGGATAGCCAAAGGCATAAAATGAACGAAGTGACTTCCTTATTAGGAAAATATTTTGGTAAAACAGATTTGACCACTTCACTGGTTTTTTGGATACAGCAGTTCTTTGTGTATTACACCAAATGTAGGAGGTATTGACCTTATTGTACATCATTGGTAAAGCAATGAGATTTTCTGGAGCTCACAGTTTTAGGTGTGTCTGAGAATGGTTTATTGGCTTTTAGATTAGTTGTCTTTCATCACTTTTGGTGTGTAAACGACACAAATAATTCTTACTATAATCATTTCATATTATAATGTTAGTCGTGTGCTTTACCAAGTTGTGGCTTCAATATTGTACTCTCCAAGTCCAAACTTTGCAAAATCATCGAGTTATCTTATTTGGGTATTCTGAAACATCTCTAAATTGTAATGGCTTGAAAATAACTCACTACAGTCCTTAGGATACATCGGTACCAAAATAAAAATGTATTTTACATGTCAATCATTTTCAGAATGTGATTAGTGCTGAGAAATCTCGGAGTTTGACTTGATCTTTTCCTATTGGTAGCTGACCTTGAGCTACATGTAACACATTCTCATTACAATTCAATGATGAAAATACTAATAAACTATATAAATACCAGATACTAAAGTGCCAATATCAGAATGCATTGAAAAATCTTAAAAGGGAATCATTATAAAGATGGCCGATAATTGTAAGATTGTGAATTTGTATGCTGCTCAGCTTTCCTCAATTATATAGTGCATGTTTTTTGGAGTTGGCTGATGTGTTAGGCACTAATTGTATTTGTAGGTTTCCTATTGGGTACTCGACAGACAATTTTGGAGACAAAAGATGGAGGAAACACTTGGGCACCACGTTCTATAGCCTCTGCTGAAGAGGAGGATTTCAACTACAGGTTTAACTCCATTAGTTTCAAAGGGAAGGAGGGGTGGATTGTCGGGAAACCAGCTATTCTGTTGTACACTTCAGATGCAGGAGATACTTGGAAACGTATTCCACTGAGTTCTCAGCTTCCTGGTGATATTGTAAGCACGATCACATCTCTATAACACAATATTTACGCTGTTACTTCTAGATGTCCTTTAACATGTTTTACCATTTATGCTCAGAGTAATTTGCATTAAAATATGCACTTAGTAGAAGCAAACTTGTTTTCACAAAAACTAAAAACTGAGCTAATGCCTGATAAGTTTTGTTATTGGCTTGGTACTCAGTTTGGATTCAAGTAATAGACTTGCTTTTGTTGTCCTCCGCTGGTAACAGTCATTTTAAACAAGGATGTATTAAAAGGTTTATTTTAGTTCAGCTTCCTGTGACTTAGACTAACCAGTGAGATCTTTCGGTCATCTACTCATTCACCATGTAAGTAAAAACCATCATGTTACCAGCTTGCAAATCATTGTTCTAGATTCCTTGTTTCTCACGAATTTGACTTGGTAGTTGTTTGGATGGAGAATAGGGGCTAGGGGATCTCCAGCATGTTCATTGTTGGAGCTGTTTGGTGAAAGTATGTAGGATTTGAGAGGGTAGATGATTATAAAAATATAAACTCAAGACTTAAATACCAAAAGGAAGGGGGAAAAAAAAAAAAACACATACACACACACACTCACGCGCGGGTGCGCATACATCTTCATTTGATAATCCAGAATTGAAGAAATACCAAAAAAAATAAAATCCTGCGTGTGTTCGGTCATTGCTGGTCAACAATCCATTATCCACGATTAATAGATAGGCTCACGTTTAGCATTTTATCTGATTCCCCTGATTAGTAGCATTATTTGATCTCTTTTTTGGGGGGATTCCTCATTAATTGGGCACAAATGTGACATGGTCTGAACTTGGTGCTAATAGGATGACATGAATTAGTGGACTTGGGATGAATGGGGTTGCATTCATGATCTAGTCATATTTTTAGTGTTTGCTGCCTGAGAAGTGAGTGTCATTGGTGATTGGCCTTTTTACGTCAACCATGTGAACCTAGGTTTCACCACCTACATATACCAAGATTGAAAAATGTACTTCTTGTTGGTATGAAAATATGGTCGGCATGGTATTAAGAAACTGAAGTTCCTCTTATGTCTTTGGAGGATTATGGTGATGAGAGATTACTGAAAATGTGCTTCTGGAAACTCTAAAGCAAAGGGATATTAATGTCAAATCCAGAGAGCATAACCTAAAATCACCTAGAAATATATCTGATTTCCCTTAAACAAAAACCCACAAATTCATTGAAGAAACTACAACCATTTAATCTTGAGTCTCAATTCTGATAGGCGGACGTCATTCTCTTCACTGTTGAGGCTGCTTATTCACAACCCCGTAAATGCAGTCTCATATACAGACCAGACCTCATGAAGCCCCTTCTACTCGATTATGTGACCCCTAAGCCAAACATTCTTTCTATTGCAACTTGAAGTGCATGCCCAAGCTCCAAACAAGTGGGTTTTATTCTCCCTTTAGAGATGGACATTTAAGAGTTTCTAACATGAGTTCTTCGTCATGAAGAGCTGTAAGAGAATGACAAACACACTTAGGACGAATCTGGGAGTCTGACAGTGCTGTCATGAAAGTTCTGTCACAATATATATTTTTGTAGAAGTGACTTTAAAAAGTCAATCAACAAAATGAGGATACATGTTCCAAGATAAGCAGAACTTGGAAAGTGAGTCTGTGCACGTAAATTTGCTCGTCTAATTTAGCAATAACTGAAAATAATAAAATTATACTGGAGATATCTAGAATAGTGTACAAGAAAAATGCTCTAGATGATACCTCGATTGCCCAGAAAGAACAACGTCCTGCGAATATTTTGGACTCCTCCGTTTAGATTTCCATGAGACCTATTCTTGATTGGTTTTACAGATTAATGAATGCGTACTATTTGTTTAAATGGTTAAAACTGATAATGAATCATATACTTTTTCCTTTTCTGAAAAAGTTGACAACTGATTGTGAATAGACTGAAGGTCTTCATGGTACAAATAGTGGGAAAATCATCAAAGATGAAAGACCAAGGTTCTTTGACACAAAAGCACAAACTATGTGCTGGGAGAAAGCTGAAATTGTGAAGGGAAGGAATCCCGAGAGATGGAAAAAAGATGCTGCTGGTAACATTGTTTTGAAGCGGTTCCATAGATGCCAAGGCTGTCTCTGTTATGAATTCGACCACATTATACCTTTCTCCAAAGGTGGTCCGTCTGTATTGGATAATTGTCAAATCCTTCAAACTCGGGTGAACCGGCTCAAATCGAATAAGGAAGATATTAACTCCAATGAGCTAAAAGGTTACTCTTGTGACATCAGTCTTAATGACAATCAGCTGGACATAATAGAAATGGCTGTTTATGGGGATGTTCTTCGCCCTGGAAAGAATTGTCGTGTGATGAGTATCAACAAAACGCTTGAAAAGTATAAATCCAAATATCAAATGTCTAGCTGCCTATAGTTTTGGAATGATAGATAATTATTGGAGGACCAGAGACGTGAAATAGTGGTAAAATTTTTAAGAGTTGTAAAGTTCAGCTACAAAATTCCTTCCTAATGAAAATATAGTTTTGGCAATTTGTTGAATTAAGTCAAAAATTTGCAAATTCATGTTATTGTGGCCTTCAGTATTATCAATTACTTAATGAAATGGCAGGTCTATATAAATGCAACAGGAGAAAAAAGTGCCGAAATGGTAACTGATGAAGGTGCAATATATATAACAGCAAATGGAGGGTACAATTGGAGGGCTGCGGTACAGGAGACTGTTTCAGCTACTCTTAACAGGTAAGTTTCTGTCCAGATAATATTGCATCCAATGTCCTTCATAATAGATTGGGTTCAGCAAACATGCATTATAGGGTTGCCTACTTCCTACTTTGCTGTTAATGGATTTTCAATTTACCATTATCTTGTTTCGGAACTGAAAAAAATTCTCGTTTTTCTGATTGTGGAGGGGGGTTTTGCATCGCTCCTGTCATATATTCACATGTTCACAGAACCGTAGTTGCTTATGGTTCTATTAATGTTGTAAATCAGCTATATGCTTCACTGGCCAAGTTTAAGGTTCAGGTTTGGCCGATGCCTTTTTTTTTTTTCTCCTCTTTAACTTGACTGGCAGAGATCCTCAGAAAGTTCACTTGCCTTGTAACCCTTATTATAGCATCACTGCAATTATATTTACTAAGCTTGACACAATTCAGTTTCGGCATTGGGCAACTGCATGATGGATGTTAATAAATATAAATGTCACAATCTACAGAGTATTTAAAGTCAGTGATCCAGAACTTCTTTTCATGTGAGACTTCTTTTAGAAAATATTTCTGCCCTTTCTGCTGTCTTTGACTTGAGTGACTATGTAAATCCACACCCATGTGCTGCAGCTGAAAGTGTTCTAAATTCTGGGGAAATCTTTAAGCTGATTTCTCCACGTGAATCTTTTATGCTTACTAGTAAGAGTGTCTTCTTATCTTAATGAATTGCAGAACAGTTTCAAGTGGTATTAGTGGTGCGAGTTATTATACGGGCACATTTAGTACTGTGAATCGCTCCCCAGAAGGAAACTATGTTGCTGTTTCAAGCCGTGGTAATTTCTACATGACTTGGGAGCCGGGGCAGGTGAGATCAATTTCTTATTAATTATTAATGGTCTTTCTAAGGATGTGGCATGGTTGACAAGGCATTTCGCTCTATCTCATTTTCCTTTTTATTGAAAAAGTTGAGTTTTTACCATGACTTGGCGAAGTAATTACCTTACAATGATGTTTCACATGTCTGTACGATGTTCCAGCCATTTTGGCAGCCACACAATCGAAACATTGCAAGAAGAATCCAAAATATGGGATGGAGAGCTGATGGTGGTCTCTGGCTCCTAGTGCGCGGTGGGGGACTGTATCTCAGCAAGGGTACGGGGGTAAGTACCTTATGCATATAAAGTTCTCTTTATCAACTTTGTTACATTGGATCCTTGCTCTCTTTTGATATTATTGAAAAGTTGGACTTCTTCGAAGGTCCAAGATTTTGTGGAGGGAAGGAGTATTTAGCAAAATGCTCCATTGGGAGGCGACAAACAGCAAGACGGCAGTTTGCACTTCATATTGATTCTCGACTGCCTTTCTGAATTATTATTGAGAAATTTATGCTTATTGACAAAGTGCACTGATTAGATTTTGATGAATACATCATTCAAAATATGCTAGTTTCGGTCATTTCCATTTCAAGTGATACTGAGAGTAAATTTCTGTACTTTGCCCAATGCATCTCTGGAAAACACCATGGTTGTGCTTCTTTAATAGAAGCACACCATCTATTCTTTCTGCTTGTGGTACCTGATGCAAGTCGTTATACTTAACTGGGAATATTTTTCTTTTCCAGATAGCAGAGGATTTTGAGGAAATTCCTGTGCAGAGTCGTGGTTTTGGCATCCTTGATGTTGGGTATCGCTCTCAGGTACTTTTCCCATTTATAAAAAATAAAAAAAAGGGAAAAAAAAAGAAAAAAAAATGAATAAATCATAGGCTTAGAATGACCTCATTCAGGTGGCATACTACTGTTACGACTCTTTTATCATTTGGATGGTCCGCCGCTGGTTTTTTTTATCATAACAATCAACGTCATCTTGGCACACGGGGTGGCAAGAAGGAACCTAATAATTCATTAATGGTTACGAAATTTTGACTGGAGTTGGTGAGCTTTGGCTGGCCCTTTTTACTTATGTTCCTCTTCATATAACAAGAAACAATGCATATTTGAGGGGTTGGATTATCTCATATTTTTTTATACAGTTTAGTTTGCAATGGTCTCACTGATCTATGTTAAACTCGGATAACAAGAATTCATTGATGTTGCGGATCATCTCAACAGGATGAAGCTTGGGCTGCTGGTGGAAGCGGAGTTTTGTTAAAGACAACCAACAAAGGGAAGACATGGACACGTGACAAAGCCGCTGACAATATAGCTGCCAATCTTTATTCAGTAAAGTGAGTTGAGCACTTCCAATTTTGTCAGATTTCATC
The DNA here is from genome assembly GCA_949775105.1 of Oldenlandia corymbosa var. corymbosa. Classification (NCBI taxonomy): domain Eukaryota; kingdom Viridiplantae; phylum Streptophyta; class Magnoliopsida; order Gentianales; family Rubiaceae; genus Oldenlandia; species Oldenlandia corymbosa. Next base: position 10,345,779 of record OX459123.1, read on the forward strand.
TCTCACTAACTAAAGTAACATGGAAAAGTGCCTGTTCTTCCTCTGCTTACATTTCTACACTTTTCTTGGCAGGTTTATTAACGAAAAACAAGGTTTTGTTCTTGGAAATGATGGAGTTTTGTTAAAGTATCTTGGATAGTAAAATTTTCAACGGAGGTAAGTTTTACTGTCTTACTTTGGGTTTCAATGTTGTGGAAGGTACATGTTCGTTATCAACTTATGTTGACTTGACATACATGAATAGACATTAATCTGGCTTCTTTTTGTCGAACATCAAGCACATTCTGAATGAGAACACCATGTTGTGCATTTCTGTTGCAGGATGTAGGTGCTTGGCTTTTGCTGTCCTGAAGAGTTTTGAAGTTACCATGTAATTAAATGCTATAAAATTCATTGGTTTAGTACGCAGTATACTTAAAAGCACTACTAACCTGTATTATATATATACATGTATTAAAGTACATTATTCATTGATCCTGCATTACCACCTAAACAATGCTGGTGAGCCAAGGATTGTTGCTTTTAGTCATGAGGGGTTGAAGCCCGAGCGGTTTACCGTTCTTATCTTGTACATCTTGATGGAACCAACAACAGCCTCTAATGGTTTAATTTGTTGTCAAACATTAAAGCTGTTTTTGCCTGCAACACTGCTACTTCACTATGTGCAAAACAAGCAGCATTTGATTTGTTTTCTTATTTGGGGGGTGGACCGTGGAATTTCAATTGCATTATGAAACTAGCTAGCACTTTATTTCGTCCGGAATATGCACAATATTTTATTTGCATTTTAACCTAAAGAGAACTTTTGGGAGGATGGATAGACTTAGAGAAAATGTTATCTCATTGAAGACTATATAACAGAAAGGTAAAGTTGACCAAATTATAGCAATCAATCCCTCTATCAAGATTTCATCGTTTAAACTTTAAATTTTTAATCTTCAAAAACTCGTTTAATTTGGTTCCATTCCATAAGTTTAATAATCAATTTTCCCGGGTCCAATATTGATGTTCCATCAAACATTTCACGGAAAATTTAGAAGGATATTCGATGAAAAATTACAACAAATCACCAAAAATGAGACAACTTGAAGAAGATAAGAGGTTGAAACTGAAAGAAAACAAGAACCATACTATTATCATTCAGTTCAACCATTTCCTATATAATATTTAGAAATTTTATTTCTATATATTTTTTTTAACAATACCCTATTTAATTTTTTTTTTCCATTTCCATTTTAAGTTTCGATTTTGTTTTTGAATATTAAATTACTGTACTACGAATTACTGTTACCGTCACCTATGTTGTCTGCCAACACTTTTCTTCTTGGATGGATGGAAGAATAAGGAAAAAATGTCGACAACGAAACGATGGAGCTACTCTATCTTCTTTGCTCCATCGTCTCCTCTTCTATCACTTCCCTTACCCTCTCCGTCGTCCTCCTCCTCCGCCGTCTCGTCAACCCACGCGCCGCTGCAGATTGCAGCAGCTTCGTTTCCCTGTACGAAGGCACAGTCTGGCATGAGCGTCGTCGTCCCGTCCACCATTCTTTCCAGTATAATGTCCGCTATGCACTCTTTGATCTGGACCAGGCCGCCAAAGTGCCTACCGACCATCTCTCCGGCGATCAAGCTCGCCGGATATCTGAAACGAATGGACCCGTGTAAGTTTTCCTTACAATGCTTGCCATTTTTCTTTTCTAGCAATTTTAGTTTTATGGGTCCTTTTAATTGTGTTGCTTCACTAGCAAATTAGCTTTTCTGTTATCAAATTTTGTCTTTTTGGGACTAATGAAGTCGGGTGGATTGGATCCATGTAGCTTTTCGTTCAAAATTTTCGGTTTCTGCTGTGAAGAATGCAAAAAGTACACCTGGGTGCTTTTAATCTCCGTTTTTCCCGGCGGATTGGCTTGACAGTTATATAAGTTTTATTTTATTTTATTGTTTTTAGCTGGTATTATATTATATATCATATAGATTTTTTGAGAATGGATCTTTTTGAACCTTTCCCTTCGTATCAATTTGCTTAGCTTTTACTATCCTTCACCTGATTGAGTTTGAATGATGTTTAGTTTTTACCGTCCTTCACCTGATTGAGTTTGAATAATGTTTTTGAAATAATTTAACCTTTGCAATGAAACTTCGATGGGGCTGATTGTTTAGTTCAAGATGTTTTCACAGCTGCTCTCTGTTTGAATGCTTTTTGTGCAATGCGCTTGTTATCATTGTCAATGTAATGCAAAAAATTTTGATTTCCAATGGTTTATGTTGATGTAACAGTTGCCTGTTGACGATACCTCCAAGTGTGGGATATGAACAGAATCCATTGAGTTTGTACTATTGCTATGACATTGAGGGCTCCACGCACAATTTAAAGAAATGCATAGCTGAGGTATTTCAATATTGCTTCTAAGGAATTATGGTAGAGCAGATTGATGACGCTGAGTTGTTGAAGATGGGGACTCCCAATCTAAAAGCAAAATAGTTTATTTTTTCAGGTTACCAACACGCCATGGGGTGAAAGAGTAACATTTTTATTCGATCCCAAATCTGACACAGTTGCAAAGCCGCTTCATGTTAGTCCCTTCATGGTAAGTCTTACAGCGTTACCGTTCTATGAATTCTCTTCTTTATGTAAGAGCATTCATATTGGCCATTAGGCCATGTTTTTCTCTTTTTACTCTTACAATGTTAAATGCCTTCACGGTTTTAGGCAATGCATTTCTCTTGTTATTCTTGCAAGGTTACTTGCGGCATTGGCAATTGCTTTTTGTTTAGATTTTCCAAAATCAAGCCACTGAAGTCTTAATTGCCTGCTGAGGGAAAGATTAACAGCAATCTTCCAACTTGATTTAAAATCTTAAATTGCATCTCTGCCGAAAAGCATGAACTTCATACCTTTGATTGGATGTTTCTGGTGTATTGTGTGCTTAGGCTTTTATGCTTATGCCCTGTTAGGATTGAAAATCAAATGTTAAACCTGAAATATACGCTGCGTACAATGGTGGAGCATATCTAATTGCTAGGATGCTTTCCTTCTCATTTCTCTTGGGTTGGGCTAGCATTTGATTAAGTCGGCCATTTTATCTTTTCAGAAGATGATGTATTTTACTTGGCACTTCTGCCACAATCATTTTTTGGCTTGTGGAGAATAAGTCCTTGCCATCTTAAGGAAGAATATAGAATAGATGAGCTTTCTTACTGCAGATTTTGTGCAATTATTCATTGTATCAAATCAACCAAGAACCATTTCTTCATGGTTCAAGAGTATTATACGACTAGTTTTTTATGAGGGCTGTATATATGTCTTATAGCTTCACTTTCTAACTTTGAGAAAAGAGTGACTTGATTAGCTTGACGTCCCGACTTTAAATGTCCTAAAGGTTTCTCGGGATGGTGAAGTCGCTTAATGTTCTTGTGCCTGATAAATTGTGCCTATTTTTTGTTGTCCTTAAGTTTTTGAGAGAAACAAAAAGTAAACGGGAATAACAATTACACTAAAAAGGTACTGCAGTAAATGGATTTCTCGGTTAATGCGGAGAAAGAAAGGCCTAGGAACTCTATCCTTTAGGATATTCTATTCTTATGCCCAGGATCATCATGATCCAAGAAAGGAACCAAAGTGTTAAGACTTTGGTTGAGTTAATCCTTTATTAAGCAGCAATTTAATTAGTTTATTATTTTCAGTAATAATTTTTTAGGAAAGGGTATTTTAGTATTTTAGCTATGCTACAGGATTTTCTGGAATAAAAAGAAAATTAGGTGTGAATCCTAGGTTTCCTTGGTTTAGGTTAGTTTTAGGTCTACAAATAAGATGTACTCCTTCCAGGAGAATAACAGTTTATGAGAATAAATTCCTGCAAGCTTATGCTTTCAACTGCAGTTGTGTGACTCAACTAAACCCTTGGTGTAATGCCTAGGAATCCTGCAGTGTGATGCCAAAGGGCCCTAATAGTGATTCTTAGGTCCTATAATTAAAAAATGTACTGTTTAAGATTTCCAGGGCTTGGAACAATCTATATCCGGAAATTACTTTGAATCCCAAGACTTTTTGAGACTTTGAAAAACATTGAACCGTTCTTCAACCATTTTTCCAAATCGTTCCTGCCACCACTCTCAAATCTGCTCTTCAGTCATCACCTTCCACTTTCTCCTCTGCTACCACCGCCAGAAATAACATTGACATAATGCTCCTGATTTTGTAACTGCAGTTTTTCTCTTAAACCACAGCATACTATCATATGTATATTTTTAATTTTATCAGTCTGTGGGCTTGCAAAAAACAAACAAAAGTCTTACTCTGAGCTCAACCTCCAAAAATAAAATAACAACTGTAGAACCTAGAACTAGATTTATATACGATCATTGATCAATATTCCAATAAGAGAAGCCAAATAGAAAATAAAGGGAACCCGTTTAGATAGCCATATCAATTATATTTTTTCACATCCATTGAGCTTCATGTTCCGCAGAACTACTATGGACTTCTCCTCTATCTCATTGAATGTTATGTTATCAGTGTTTTGTGGGTGAAAAAGCACTGATATTAGTTTATGTATGAATTTATTTATGGGCATGTGCATATCAGTTAATTTCTTGATTGAAGAATCAGGAACTTTGTTTTACTTTTGAGGTGAGGAGCAGTGGTGGAGGGATAGAGATGAGGAGAGGGAGGAGGAGGAGGAGGAAGCATAGAGAGCAGGGGTTGTGAGGGTAGAGGTGGGGAGCGGGATGAAGAAGGGAGAGAAAGGGTGAGGATTGGGAGTGTTGGCTGGGCAGCTGAGATCACTGTTGTGGTGGTTCTTGAGGAAGAGAAGAGATGGAGGATAGAAAAATGTCTTTTTTATTGGTTGGAATTTGTTTCAAGTTAATTTCTTTCGCTGTAAAAGATAGGCTAGGTGCTTAGCTTATGAGTAGGTTTAACAGCTCCTTGTAAAAATAATGGCCAAAGGATCAAAAGAATCTAGTTCAAAATGTGAAAAACTCAGAAGACTTTTTCTGGTAGAGGACCAAAGATTTTTCGGTCAAAATTAGTCATTGATATAGGCTCCAGCATTTATGTGTGGGTCCTGCATTAATAAGAACAGGACTATCCTATAGGCTTGACGAGGTGGTAGCAAGTAGGGGAAGTTGGTTTATGTTCCGAAACTGAATGTTTCCTGCTTAGAAGGGCATGAAAAGTGAGATTTGAGGCTAATACCTTGATTAGTATCTCAAAGAGTTTGGGTATCATTAATTCTAGTTACACGAACCATAATGTTGTTCTGGTTCAATGAAAATTGTAATGTGGAGCAATTTTTGCCATGAAATTTTAGGTGTCCTTGTAGCATGAAACGCTTCCTTTGTATTAATTTGAAAAAAAATTTTGCATCTGCGTCTCAGTTTGTCTCTGAATTTTTTATCCTCTAATATTAGCCTTATCATTCCACCACATTGGTTATGTTGATACCAGGATATGTTGGGGAGCTGGAGTATCAAAGCAAATGCACCTGAAGATAATTTATGGGTGGCCATTTCTGTACAACATCCTGAGCTAGGTAACTATTTCACAGCTACGTTGCGAGTCAAAAGGACGTCTATCCAGATAGCCAGGGACCCAGCCTTGTTCTTCTGGTTAATGCCTCACCGAGTTGCCATTTGGATATATTGGCACGTAAGTTTGTTAAGCTCCAGTTATTGTGGTAAATTAGATTTTGTATTTAAGTCGCTAGTTTCTCTCTTGTTCACTGTTGGTTTTCCACAGAGATAAAAGCTTGGTGATGTTTGATTTTTTAGGCATAAGATTAAAGATGACCTAGTTTTGTTACTGACCATGGAACTTTGCTGTCAAATAGGCTTTCAGGCTATGGTGGAAAGGAGTTTCCTTTATCCAACATCCAAGATATCACAGCCCAAATTATAGAGAAGAAGCTTTATTACGTGACAGTCAACTTCAAAACAAAATGGCTTTTGGACGGAATGAGGATGGCCATCTGCAAGCTGAAGGTAGTAGCTCCTCCAATGTCGCTGAGAAGAGTCAAAATCCTCGCTGTTGTGTTTGGAGAGATGCCAAATGGCCCTGGTGTTGAAGATGAATGTTTATGGGTAGGCCAACTTGCAGATTCTCGTTCGAGGGATATGATATGGCAGCCGAGCAGTTGTTGTACTTGATGAGAGTTTTCAATTGGCCCCGGGGCTGGATAACATTGGATTGGCCAGCGATTGTGCAGAATGGGTGGCAAAATACATGCTACTTGGAGTCTTAATGTGGAAAACACATCATTTGTCTCATTTAGAAAGAAAGTGTATCATTATCTTGTGTAATCGTATTCGTTCTTTTGTTTAGACTATTTTGAGTTAGTATTATGGCATGTCTGAAAGTTTTAGTGACAACATTTGAAATGAAAGTGTCTTTTCTGCTCTAACACGAACATAATGATGATACTAGTTCTCATGATATAGCCATGTTACGGTAGCAAAATATGAAATGATTAGATAGTGTTGTAGCAATATTGTTAGGGGGAAAGGTGAAACACTTTTAATTTTTGAGGGGGAAAAAATGGATTGTGGCTAATTCTTTCGGGTGATAATGTCATCAGCAATGTTTTACAGCCTTCAAACAAACACGAACTTCATAAGCATAAATCTCTTTCCATCTAAAAATATGGGGCCAAGTCTTGCCAATACTAAAAGAATCTTCTAAAGCAAGAAACTCAAGTGATGTGCCGAAATGAGTCGAAACCAAGTCGATGCGGAGGCGCATGAAGCAAAAGGCGAAACAGCAAAAGACTTGAGCTTTCTACAATTCCAAAAGCAAAAGTAAAGACGGCTGGCTAGTCTAATCTGCTTCCTCTTGCGATAACTAAAAGTACAAATATAAGAAAATTTCACAATAAACTTGAAATTTAAAAAATACCAATATATGAAACTCCAAAAGAACAGTTTGTGAGTTTAGGTAAAAGAAATCCCCAACAAAAATACATGGTATTGGAATGCCATTGACATTGCATCGTAAAAAAGCAAAAGAAACCATTGACATTGCATCGTAAAAAAGCAAAAGAAATAACGCACTGCTTAGTGCTTAATCATGACCTAGTTTGCTGTTCAAGAGTATAGACAATTTGCAAATTTATGTTTTTCCATAAGGATTCGAAGTTGGAGTCAAAAAAGTTGAGGGAGCAATTTGCCAGCTCATAAACACATTCAATGTGTAAAAGCTACTGGAAAATCTCATAAATCAATTTTTTAAACATCAACCTAATTAGTACTCTATTTGTTCCGCAAAACTAGCTCTCATTGTAAATTGAACTAAAAAACATAAAATTTACAATGTGGACTATTTTTATAGGACGAAGAGAGTATTAAAAATCAGTCATATATTTCAAGTTCTATTGCATGCACACCTAACCAATTTTGGTCTATGAAAGAGCTAAAGTTGCAACTTGCTAAACTAAAGGTTATGACTGGAAAATTAATATATATATATACCAAAAGAATGACATGACTACCATATTTTCCAGACTTTACCCTCTTTCCTTATCCTTTTGTCTCAAAACTTCTACAAATTAAGCATACTAGAAAGATTTCACTTTAAATCTTACATTCACAAATTATTCCCTCAGATATAAACTTACAAACTACAATCCAACTCTAGTAAAAAGTACATATCCAGTTTGATAATTAGAAACATGGATGCTATCCATAATGATGTAACAAAAGAATCAATTGCCAAAATCGATACAAGCAAATGGGAAATGATTGTACCTTAAAGAAGCAAGCAATCCATCTAACTTCAACTAAATGCTTCTTCAAAATATTTAATCTCTTCAGATAGACAGTAATTTCTTGTAACCGAGACTGTGTCCATTCCTTCTCAAAAAAAATTTGTGTTTTGCATCCCTTAAGCAGGTCAAGCCCCTCATTTATCATATGTTTTTGCTTTGGAACAATCATCGACCATGAAACTCCAATAGACTGGGCCAAATGGGTTGCTTTTATTTCCTTACCCCATAACACAACTCAAGAATTTGTGCTTCAGTGGGCAACAAATGTTTCCGAGATTTTTTGGCAACCCTTGAATAAATTTTTCTCAAGCGTCTAATTTTCTCTTATACTTGAACCTTAATTACGTAGATATTGATGTTTAATTTATGCATTTTCAAGATGAAAGATTAACACAATCTATTGAAGATGTGAGTCCGCTGAAAATAACTGCAGTTTGAAAGTTTGTGTCATTAATTTTTGGAAGTTCTTGATGTTTAAAGATCTAAACGATTTTTTTTCTGTTGAATTGATATTAATTGATAAAAAGATAAATTTTTGTAAGTTCACAAGTTTATATTATTGCACGTCATCAGATTAATTATTGTAATTTTGCTATATCTTTTAACTTTTTATATTTGTTTAGGGAAACAAGATTCAAGTTTCGTTGAGGAAGAAATTCTTAAAAGATTCCAGCATGTCATTGTTGCAAGGGGAATTGTATTCATCTCCAAATTTGGTGTTTTAGAAAATAAGATGAATTACAGAATTGTTAGACATCCTTACAAAATCAATTCTATGCAACAACAATTTGAAATCTTCCAATAATGTGAAATTAATACTTTTTTATGAATTTCATTTTATTTCATGTGATCAGATAATTGGACGGCTAAGGCTCGATATTCCTAGGCCTACTATTATCCCACATTCCTTGTCGCTTGGTAAATCTAACATGTAATTATATTGTTCAATTAGAATTAGATTCTATGCTTTATTGTATCATTTTATTAAATTGACTTAGACATGTTTTATCCCTTTTATTACGAAATATTGGTGCATGCAATTCATAACATATTGAAAATTTTATTTGGATGTACTATCAAAACAATAATCTCTAGAAATAATTTTAATCCTAAATTACACGTGTCACTTCCTCGCTAGTTTCCCTCCCCCCCCCCAAAAAATGGAATAAGCTCTTTGCTTGCAAAATATTGACTTCCAGTGCAATTGAATGAGGGAGCGTTTTCCAAAAGGGTCAAATTCATTTCGCATTGTTCATTGCGCCTAATTTATTATTAACCTCATTCTACATTGTTTTTTTTTTTTTTAAATGTTGATTGCACATTGTTCATAAAAAATGCATATTTTTCACATTATTTTTTAAGTTAAGAAAGAGATGAAATTTCAACTCTTGCCTTATAACTGCAAGTTATATTTTTGTGTGAAATTTTCACTATTCGTCAAACTTTGTGACCTTCCATATCGTAAGGTTTTTAGAAAATCAACATAGAAATTAATTTCTTGAAAAGTTAGTCAATAGTCAATTGTAGTCAGTGATTCCTACAATATTTGATTCGTTGCTGACTGAAATTTATTAATAGTTATACATAGTTCGTATTGTTTGATGTGCTCGGCGTAGATTTTCATAAATTCAATAGCCAATAATCTTTATTTTGTGATTTTCTGTATCGTATAGTTTTCAAAATTAACGTGGAAGGTAACTCTACTAAAATTATAGTTGACATCAAATTTTTGATTACATATTACTTGTATTACATATTACAACTTTATGAATTTAAAGTTGCTTACAACTTACGTAGGTATTTATGTTTAAATTATGATTTTTTAAATTTCATCGAAGATGTAAGTCCATGAAAAAAGTAATTGCAGTTTTAAAATTCGAATCATTAACCTTTATAAGCCCCAATGCTTAAAGTTCTAAATGATTTTTTTCCCCTATTGACGTTGTAGGGTGTTGGACAAGAATATTAGTTTAAAAAATGGACAAGACATGTAACTATTTTTTTTTTTTTTGGTCAGTATCTAACTATACCGGAAAATGATTTTCCGTTTTACTAATTCTCATTAATAAAACAGAAATCTGATTTCCATTTTTATTTATTCCATTAATAAATTATAAAATTGGTGCGAATAATATCGACGAAAAAGGGAAAATCAATTTCCATGGGAAAAAAAAGTTAAAAAACGGAAATTGGAATTCCGTGTTTGGAATGGAATCTAAATAATTGTGCTGATACTGACCCACTGGACAAAGGACAGTGCTTTTCAGCAAAAACGGAAATCCGAATTCCGTTTTTGTGTCCAAAAACGGAAATCCAAATTCCGTTTATAATTTTAAATGTGCAAAACAATAATTGTGCTGACACTAGCGCTCTGTAAGCGTGACCGGTCGGACCATGTTTTATCAGTAAAAACGAAAATTCAAATTCCGTTTTATGGTTCATTTATAATTCAACGATTTCACTGTTTACTCGTTTGACAGTTTTGAATCTGAAAGAAAATATACAATTCTGGACAGTTTTGGAGAAGGAAGTGCAGCTTTAGCTTGTTTTTTATGCCACATTTACATCATTAAGAAGGTTAGTAATGATTTAATCTTATTTATTACGTGTTATTTCGTTTATTATTTTTTTTCAATTGTTTGAATTAGTGTAATTATATTTAATGGTGAGATGGTTTACGAAATCAGTAATCATATATGTTATATGGAATAATTTATTTTGTATATATTTTTATTAAGATTTCTAGGGTCGTGTTTAGTTGATTTTAATGTCATTGTTAATTACATGAATTTATTATGGATTATTACATTTAAACAGGAGAAAATGGAGTGGAATGGTCCGTATTTTATTAATGTATATTGGAGAAGTAAGTATGTTATAGAGGATGGTACGATTAGAACATTTGATAACAGAGCAGATGTCACATTGTTTATTGAACGGAAATTATCATATTCTGAGTTTTTCGCCAGAATTTGTGATAAAGCCGGATGAGATAGATATTCTGTGAATTTGAGAATTACATTGTTGTTTGAAACTAACGGTATTAGAAGGACCGCGACAATCACTGATGACTCGTCTTTGGAAATTATTTATTATTTTCCTGGATCATCAAATTTGGATCTGTATGTAGAAAATGAAGGGATAGTTCATGCCCAAAGTTTACTGGATCTTTCTGGACAAACGATGGGTCCTTTTGCGTCCCAAGAACAATGGGGCAGTACTTCCTATCAACATACAGAAGGAGGACCGAACACATTTTGGTCACAGTCACATTGGGCGAGTACTTCTCAACAAAACGCAGAAGCAGGGCCAAGCAGGAGCAGCGAGGATCGGTTCATTACCGAGGCTCAAGGCAGATATGAAAATAATGGACGTGATTCGGATCAGGATGATGAATCAGATGGTACTTATATTGAAAGCGAAGAAGAAAGTGATTATGAAACATCTATGGCGGATGAAACTGGCGATGACGATGCAGAAGAAGAGCCACAACAACGACAACAGGCAGAAAAATTAATCACTTCTTATCAAGGTCAGCATGTTTATTCAGATATTGGTGACTTCAATGCTGCGTCAATAGACCGAGATGAATTTGCACTTAAGATGTGGAAAAGAAAGAAAGAAAACATTGGTTTAAGGACGTGCTTCAATGACAAGGAAGAGATTAGGGCCGCTATGGCTGACTGGAGCTCCTGGCAGAATAGACAGCATTATGTTAAATATTCTGACCCGAAATCGTGGGTTGCAGAGTGCATAACCAGAAAAACAGAAACCCCACCTGGCCAATCAACGTGTGGATGGAGGATGCGTGCGTCTCGTAAGGCTCATGGTCTTTTTGAAATTGTAAGCTGGACAGATTGACACAATTGTGTGGGACGTACCACAGGAAATGACAATTGCAATATAACAGCCGGCGTGATTGCCAGACTTATAATGCGTAATGTTGAAATAGACCCAGATTATTTAGTGAGGTCAATAAGAGATGATGTGAAGAAACATTATAAGGTGGATGTGAAGTACAAGAGAGCATGGCATGCAAGAAGAAAAGCCATCGAAGCGGTGTGGGGCAATTGGATCGATGATTTTACCGAATTACCGTGGTACGATTTTTAATTTGTATGGACTTTTTTTTTATTTATTTACTTTATGCACTTTCTTTTTTTTGTTTTTATACTTTGCTGGACTGATTTTAACATGTTTGTCTGATTTTTTTAAAAATAATATAGGTATATGGCAGCACTGCAGAAGTCTAATCCCGGGACAGTTGTTGAGTGGAAATGGCAGGATGGGACTGAAAATGAAGAGTATCGGACCTTCAAATATGTTTTCTGGGCATTTGGTCCTGCTATTGAGACATTTCATAAGTGCCCCCCAGTTGTGAGCATCAATGGCACGTTCCTTCGTGGTCAATACAAGGGGAAGTTACTTGTAGGAATGGTGAAAACTGCTAACAAGCATATTCTGCCTATCGCGTTTGCACTTGTGGATGAAGAAACTGAGGAGAGTTGGTCATTTTTTCTGGTAAATTTGAGGATCCACGTTCTCTTCAACAGAGTCACATGTCTCCTATCAGATCGGCATAAAGGGATAATCAGTGCACTGAAAAAAAAATCCTGATTTGTGGGACGAACCAAGTTTGGGATACCACAGGTATTGTCTTCGACACGTTTGGAGTAATATGATGTCCAAACACAAAAGCCAACCGCAACAAACAGCTTGGGTGTGCTGGAGATTGGGAAAGAAGTTGCAAGCGCACAAATTTAGAAGATTTTGGGCGAAGTTGGGTGAGTGCAATGAAGCAGGTCAAGCATATATGCGTGCTATTCCAAAAGCAAGGTGGAGTCTTGCCTATGATTTGGATTATGCACGTTGGGGCAACCAGACAACAAACATATCCGAGAGTTACAACAATGTCTTGAAGGGCATTCGATTTTTACCTATTAGAGCTATAGTGGAGTCAACATTGGCCAAAACTGTGAAGTTCTACCGTGAGCAATTTGAGAAGGCCTTAAGGTGTGATACCCTTATTGGTGATCAGTATTGGGAAAAATTCTGTGAATATGAGAATACTGCTGCTGGTCACGATGTGGAAGTGTACGATGAACCAAACCTTGTATACAAGGTGAACCGCTTTGCATCGTGGTGGTAAAGGCCAGAATGTTCACACCGTCGAGTATAGTAAGGCGCGTTGTACTTGTAAAAAGTGGCAAACTTACAGGCTTCCATGTTCACATGCCTTGCGTGTGTGCCGAGAAATTGGTGACCATCCAGAGAACATAATACATGAGTATCATAAGACAACAACATGGCGTGAGCAATTTCGAAATCCGGGATTTATGCCCGTCGCAAGAAAAGAAGAGTGGACCTTTCCAGGCTGGAACCTTGTTACCGATTATAAAAATCTTGTTCTTTACAGGGGTCCAGGTCGTACCCAGAAGCCGCGATACATGATGGCCATGGACTATAGGGGTCGACGCAGAAGATGTAGGAGATGCAGCGCTGCTGACCATAAAACAAGGGAATGTCCTCGTTCGCACTGCAGAGCTGATCGGACAAGAATAAATGTCAATTGGGATGCTGATGGTTTTGAAGGCGTAGAAGAAGTCTGAATAATGTTATATTATTTGTGGACTAAACAGTTCATTTGTATTGTTGTTTATTAATAATGTTTTTTTGTATACTAAACAGTTTATTTGTATTGTTGTTTATTAATAATGTTTTTTTGTGGAATTATAAATACTGTCGAACAGGATAATCGGACATTACCTAATGGAATTAAACATAATTATAAATACTGTCAAAAAAACAGAATTCCATTTTCCGTGTTTAAGAAAAAACGGAAATCTAGATGTAAAAATGTAAAAAAAAAAAAAAGAAACCGTGTAAAAACGGAAAACGGTTTTGTTGTTTTAATTTAAATAATAATAAACCGGAAAACGGATTTCTGTTTTAAAGTCAAAAGATTTGACCGCATAAAATCAGCTCTGTTGGTCAATTGTTCTGTTGGCCGGATTTTTTCCTCCTCCTTTTCCTATGTTCTTCCACCACCACCACTTAATTCCGTAACCTAAAACCACCCACCCGCTGGCCACCACCACCTAAATCTACTCCCTCTGCTTCCTCCGCCGGCCACCACCACCTAAATCTACTCCCTCTGCTTCCTCCGCCGACCACCACCCACCTAGACTTACTCCCTCTGCTTCCTCGCCGACCACCACCCACCTAGATCTACTCCCTCTGCTTCCTCCGCCGGCCACCACCACCTAAACTTACTCCCTCTGCTTCCTCGCCGACCACCACCCACCTAGATCTACTCCCTCGGCTCCATCCGCTTGCCACCACCTTGTTAGATCTACTCCCTCTGCTCCATTTGCCGGCCACCACCTTGTTAGATCTACTCCCTCCGCTGGCCATTGCGTTGCTAGACTTGGAGATTCACTGCCATTTTGAGAGCTAACATCACACTCAGATTATTTGCCTGTAAGTATTTCTTGCCGTCTGTCTCCATTTTCCTTTTTTCTTTTCAGTTGGGATTTCTCATTATCTAGTTCGGCTTTGTGCAAATTTGCCTACTCTGTGTTTCGTTTTGTGCAAAGTGTCTGTGTAGGATTTTGACTTCATTAGAGCAGGAAGGTGCTCACTGGAACTTTAATGGAAGTTGTAGAACCTTTAGTTTTGCAACTTGCTTAGTAAATAGATTATTTAGTCAAGTTCTGTTTTTGTGTTAGCAGAGACATGCATTTCTTGCAGTTGTTTGGTGTGATTTGCTCTGTCTTTTCCAGATTTATCTTGAAAAGGATACAAAATTCTCTAACTGCTTAAAAGTTAGAATGTGGTTCTGCCTCAATTTGGTTCTGCCTCAATGTGGTTCTGCCTCAATAATTATACGTTTCAGATATTAAAGTACTTGAACTGAAAACAAAAATGTTCTTGAGTTTACTTGAAAACCCTTTAATGTGTAGTATTCTTATTTCAAGTTTTCTCTTTAACTTTTATCTGGTATTACTTTCTGTGTTTAACTGCTTTTGTCCTTATTTCAGTTTTCTACTCCCTTAGTCATTGTTGAAATATTCGTGTTTAACTCCTTTTGCAGAAAAATAGCTAGTTCTTCTACACAAACCCAAACGCAAACCCAAACCCAAGTGTACACTAACCAGGGACCGGACATTGGCGACCTCCTATACTTGCAAGGTGACCATAGATCGGCACCTGTTTTCGACGGTGTAGAAGATTTTATAGATAGACACCATAAGTGCTGGAGAAATAATAGTCGAATTTGGGGAGAGTTTGTTGGCACACCTAAGCAGGTAGTAGAATGTATTCATGAAGCTGGTTTTGGGTTTTTGTTGTCGAACGGACATCTGCAACTAGACAACCATCTTATTACTGCCTTGGTCGAAAGATGGCGTCCTGAAACGCATACGTTTCACTTCCCAATGGGTGAAGCAACCATCACTCTCCAAGACGTTGAGGTTCTACTACTAAATGTAGATGGCTCCCCTGTTACGCACAACCCTGTAGAGAAGACAGTCTGGCCTGCTATGTGTGAAGAACTTTTGGATTTCGTACCCACCTTCAAAGGAAACACCATTCACATATCATCCTTAAAAAAACAAGTACCTGTGCCTATTGCCGAGAATTTTGAAAAACCTGCTTATGAAAAGAGGGCACGGGTCTTTATAATGTGGGCTTTAAGCGGTATACTTTTTCCTGACTCAACTAATACAGTTTCCTTGTGTTATTTGCCATTGTTACACAACCTGAAGGATTGTGCTAAACTTAGCTGGGGCAGTGCATGTCTCGCTATGCTTTACAAAGGTCTTTGTAAGGCAGCACAAAGCAAAAATTGGAATGTTGGTGGTTGCCTACTTCTTTTGCAAATCATCTTTACACCATTTCACTTCTCAGTCACTATTTTTTTTTAAACAAATATTGAAATTTACAGCTTGTCATTGTTTTTATGTATAGCTGTGGGCGTGGGAGCGTATCCCTATGATACGACCACAGAGGCAATGTGATGAAGAATTTTTCAAGGACCATGCGTTTGGTGCAAGGTGAGTTATGTACATATACTTATATTTTTTAATTTTTATTGTTACACTTATTTTAGTTTGCTTGGAAACGTTACACAGTTTATTATTTTTCCCATAGGTGGTGCGTTCCTTTGGGCCTTTCTGGGGTACCGGCTCATACTATCACTGCCTACCGAGATCAATTTTCAGCTCTTACTACACCTAATCATGTAAGAGCTCGGATTATTCTGGACTTTTGGCACCTGGTTTTTTTTTTTTTGGTCTTTTTCAGGACTGTTTTGAAATCTGGACATTTTGTTTTTTAAACCTGGATTTATTTTTTATTTTTTCAGGACTGTTTTTTTTTTAATTTTCAAATTTGGACATTTTTTTTTAAAACCTGGATTTATTTTTTATTTTTTCAGGACTGTTTTTTTTTTAATTTTCGAATCTGGACATTTTGTTTTTTAAACCTGGATTTATTTTTTATTTTTTCAAGACTGTTTTTTAATTCCTTCAAGACAATTAGATTTTTTTTCCCTTTTTTCAGGACTTTTTTTTTTTTCATTTTTTCAAATCTGGACATTTTGTTTTTCACCGCTGGATCAGTTGTTGATTTTTTCAGGACTGTTTTTCAAATCATTCAAGATAATTGGATTTTTTCCCCTTTTTCAGAACTGTTTTTTTCTCATTTTTCAAATCTGGACATTGCAACACTTTTATTCTTTTTTTTTTAATTAATTTGTCAGTTCACTTGGATGCCTTATGCTAAATACCTCCTTAAGCTTGTTGATTCTTGTACACGGGGTAAAAAATGTTGGCAATCAAAAACGTGGTTGATTTGTTTTGATGTCACGGAACCACATCAACCCGATCGTGTCCTGCGACAATTTGGACAAATCCAAACTATCCCAGAACCACCCTTGATTGCCAACAAGACTCAATGGGAAAAAATACATCGTTATGGTAAGACTGGATATCATGGGACTAATTGGGTGGATAAGAATCGTGAATACATTGACTCTTGGGATGACAGATTGAGCTCCATTGAGGAAGGCCCATCATCTAATGGGCTACCTTTAGCCACTGATGATTATCTTCTGTGATATCAATCCAGGACCGTTAGATTCAGTACGGATCCTAGTAAATACGACCAAAGGGTGGAGGGTTTTCTTCAACAATCAGATCGAGCAAAATTATATGTAAGTTTTCCTCACACCCTTCTTTATTGTAATTCTCAACTGTCATTTCCAATAGATTACTGTTATTTTGTATTCTTTTTAGTTATTTTATAGTTTTTTCTCTTTGCAAAATTCTAGAAGGGCACTTTGAATGACATTCTCAAGAAGGTCGAAACATACAAGGCTGAGAAATGTTGTTAAAATGCGACATGTGAGGAATTTTCTGATTCAATCTCTGCTTTGGCTGAGAATGCCTTGTCGATTGTCCCGACAGAGATGCCTACTTTGTATCCAAGCCAAGTGGTTCTCCAAATTCAACCTAAAAGACCCATAACAGTTGCTAAACATCGCAGGGCTAATATCCCTAAGGCTAGAATTGGAGGAAGAAAGAAAGTAGTAGAATCCAATGAGTTCTTTGCAAACTTGTTTCAAACTCCGTCTCCCCAGGAACAAACTATGTTTACTGGGGAACAAACTATGTTTACTATGGAACAGGAACAAACTACTACAAAGCAAGGTATTGAGATTGAGGTGACCCCAACTATAGAGCAAGATGCTGAGTTTCAGGCATCCCAAACTTTGCAGCAATCCAGCCTACCTTTGGCAAAAAGAAAACAGGATCGGAAACACAGGCCACCTAAAAAGTATACACCTTCTAGGTCCACGCCGCCATCGCCGGAGGAGTAATTTCTCTTTAGGTTGTATTTCGTAGTTTTGAACTATTTTGGACATGATTTGGGGATAATTCCATGATTTAGACATGGATTAGTTGCTGGAATTTTTGTGGTTGTGATTTGGACTGAATACTTTTGCTGCTTGTTTCTATTTGAATAAAGCTTTGGTTCTATTTATTGGTGTTACACAAGTTGCTGCTTGTTTCTGTTTGAATGAAGATTTGGTTTTGTTTATTGGTATTGCACAGGTTGGTGAGTTTTAGGCTTCACTTTTTTTTTCAAACATTCCAAGTTAAAAACGGAAAACTAAATTCCGTTTATTATCTATGAAAATTATTTCCCGGTATTATTATTATATGAATTTTTTTTAATTAATGAATTTAATTAAAACGGAAAATGGTTTTCCGTTTTTGTTATAATCATCCAGTCAAAACAATTAGTACTCTTAATTATATTATAACCGGTAAATGAAATTTCTTTTTTATTACTGTAGTTCTTAAAAATGGAATTTGGTTTTCCGGTAATGTTATTTCCTGACCACTCCTTCTGATCCTTGTATTTCAGGCGACCAGTGGTACAAACACAATATTTTGGTAAATGATTCTGACGTTGTAATTATTATGAAAAAGTAAGCATGTATAACTTTATTAGAATAAATGATTGGACGAAATGATGCTTCATGTTATGATTTAGATACTCTAATAAATCTCTTAACACGTGTTCAAGAAAATAAGATTCAAACTTTTGTCAAAAAGAATATATTACTAAATTTTCATAATACAATTATTGAAAAGAGAGTTTTATTCAAAACTAAATTCGGCATAATGGAAAACAATGTGACATACAAAAATGATGGTCTATCATTGTAAAATCCATTTTATTGTAACAACTATTTTGAGTTTTTGAAATGTGAACTGTGAGATCCGACAGTATTAGCACCTAATTAAGTATAATAGATGGATCGAACGCGCTTCGCGCATGCTGCAATATAAAACAACATGAGTATAATGATATATGTTAACTCTAAATATGTAATTATGACATGCTTAAATTTGAAGAGAGAAACAACAAAAGAATGCTCCATTATCTTTTTTCATAATCCATTTTGTTACAATAATATAGATGATCAAAATGGAACTGTATATAATTTTTCTCACATAAATTTAATTTGACATTTACAGCAATAAATTCAATAACCTGAATATGTGAACAGAGTCATGGTTTCAAAATGTTTGGTGAAAAAATAAATAAAAACTATTGCTTACGAATTGTAAAGTATTAACCGCATTATATTTTACCTGAAATCAAGAAGACGCCTATTATTCAAGAACAATTTAAATTTTTTTTATTACAACCTTCATTCACTGCTTTTGGATTTTGCACCTTAACTTTATGTTATCTGAATAGCCAAACATGATCGTCCCTACTTCTATTTGAATTCAACTTGAACTTTCAATCAAATTATTAAAACATATTGAAAGAATTTGCAAAAGAAGAGAAAAAAGAAAGAAAATTAGGATAAGAGATAAAGGGAGCAGAGAGAAAACCAAAATAAAAGATGAATTAGGATTGTGGTGCTTAAATAGTTTTAATAAAAACTATTGTATTGAATGCTAAAAGTAAACAAAAGGACACATGAACAAGTTGTTACAAGAGATAAGGGGAGATGAAAAGTATAACATTATTAAATAATAGAAGAGAAATATATATGAAATTTAATACCGATAATAAAGAACAGAAGATGAAGGGAGATAAAACGTATAACACACATAGTAAATAATAAAATATAAAAAGAAATGAAAAATTTAACAATTGTAATAAAAGATCACAATAAATGTTGAAAAATAATAGGAAAGAAAATATAAAAAAGAAAACGAAAAGTTACAACATTTTTAGTTTAAGAAGAAGAAAAAAAAAAATCTAAAGTAAAACATAAAAATGCATGTAAGAATCATGTGAGAGGACTACCAAAAAGAATCTCACATTCCCCAATTATAATATATGCTGATGAGGACCTTCATGGCACTACTACGTAGGCTTAATAGGGACTAACAAGTAGACATTAATAGAGTAATAGGGACATATTATAAATGGGTCTGATTGAAACTTCTAAAGTATTTTGGGACTAAACATTTAATTTTCTTTGGCAAACCCAACCCATCATCTGCATCAATATCATCGACATTCTCTACCTCTCTTCTATTCCGTTCTTCAAGGTTCTATTTTCCCCCTTTTCCCCCATCATTTTCAGCAACATCAACCGGGCTGCCTTCCTCCTACAACCAAGACCATTTTATGTTCCTTAACAACGAGAATTAAAGGGGGGGGCAAGAAATTAGCTAGGGAGTTGAAGGAGGAAAGGAACGGAGAATAAAAGAAATAGGTAATCTTGAATTAGTTTCACTTTCTTCTAGTTTCGATTCTATTCGGGTTGCAGCAGTTTGGGGTCTTTAATATCGATTAAGATTTGGATGAGTTTGGGATTTGTTAATTAGGCCAAATAGGATTTGTGTTCGTTAATTTTGGGGATTTTAGTTTGGGAAACTTTTGGTTTGAACTTTCTTTGTTCAGCTATATGGAATAATTAAATTAACTAGAAGCAACTAAATATTGACCAATGATACTGAGGTTTGGGGGTGGCCGATTGGTCCTCTTTCGACTTACATTAGGAAACAGGGAAGCGAAGCACCAAGAGGCTATTTTCTGTGTTCCATTTGAAATAGGAGATGGAGCATAATGGAGGAAAAATTGGTCGATCTACCCAAAGGTCGGCATGCGTTGTCAATTCTACTTTATTCTTTTTTATTACTCAATATTACCCTAAACTATTCAATCGTTAGCCGGTTTTGACTAATTGGTCAGTTGCAGTTTAAATTAACGGAATTCTGTTAGTTTTAATTACAAAAAATACGCTAATAATTTTAAAAATTATAAAAGCAACCCTAAAAATTTGTAAAAATAACCAAACAGTCTTTTTACACTTTTTATTTAATTTTTTTCTGTTTTCTATTTATTTTTATTATTTCTCATAACTACAAAAATATATTATATGATCTTTTTAAAAAAACTATTTATTTTTAAACACTATTGTGCAAATTTATAGATATGAATATTTATAACTCATGATTGATTTACATAAACATATTAATTTTTTAATAATATAACTTGACAATAATGATATTAGTTTTTTTAATTATTTTTTTAATTTAAAGAATAATATTTTTTGACTAAAAACTAATTTTTTACAAAAAAGTAAAACATTTAGCATAGATTAAAAATTAATATATTAGTATATTTTAATTTATTACAAATTGAATAAACAAACTATAGATTGTATTATCTAATTCAAAAAATTACTAAACTAAAATATAGTGTACAATCTAGTGTTTAGGGTGTTGAGTTTCATGATAGTAGATATAAGATTAATTCTCACTAAGGATTTTTAACCGGTAGAGTGATTTTATCCACATTTATGCACGGTTTACTAAAGGTGAGAGGGTTGAGTTGGATGGTCAGATGATTTAAGATGGGAGATGATTATTATTGTGTTCGAGGCCTCAATTCTTACTGGGGCGATCTTTTTTTTTTTTTTTTTAAGGTGGAGTCCAGTACTGGAGCAGATTTTTTATTATTATTAAAAAAAATTTTCTGCGAAAGTTAGATGTTAATATCTCAAAAAAATTATCACGAAATGTTAAACTCTCGTAATGATAAATATATATATTTTTTATAAAATATTTTGTACCACTTTTTTTACTTTCTGTTTGTACTTGGCCTTTTAAAGAAAATGTATATTTTAGTTTAATTATTTTTTTAATTTTACAATATAATCTAAATTCTGTTGAATTATATTGTAATAATACATTAAAGTATACCAATAAAAAAAATTTAATCTATGCTAAATGTTTTATTGTTTGTGCAAAATTAGGTTTAGTTAAATAATCTTATTTTTTAGATTGAAAAAAATAGATTAAAAAAATTATATCATTACTGTTAAACCATATTATTAAAAAATTAATATGTTTATGTAAATTAACCATGAGTTACGAATATGCATATCTATAAATTTTCACAATAGTGTTTTAAAAATAAATAGCTTGTTTTTAAAAGATTATATAATATATTTTTATAGTTATGAGAAATAGTGAAAAGAATTAGAACACAGAAAAAATTAAATAAAAAATAAAAAAGACTATTTTGTTATTTTTACAAATTTTTGGGTCATTTTTATAATTTTCAAAACTATTAGGATATTTTTGTAATTAAAACTAACGGTTCAATAAATTAGGGTAATATTGGCTAACCGAAAAAGAATAAGGTAAAATTGACAATGCATGTCAACCTTTGGGTAGATCGGCCAATTTTTCCGGAGAATGGAAAAAGAAATCTGTTAAGTGAAGGGAAGAAAAAAAAAAAGAAATGAAATGAATAAGGCTGGTTTGTGAATTGATTCTGATTAACATGTTATTAGTAACTTAGGCCAAGTCTATTAGACGTTATAGTTGGTAGCTAAGTCTATGTCAAGGAAATAATTAGCAAAAGATTATAAAATAGTAACAGTACCACTTGGAATATACCCATCATGTAAGTAAACCTAACATGTACTAGGTTGTGTAAATGTCAACGACCTAATCAGATAAGCTAAATGGAACTTAAACTAAAAATATAACATCTAATTAACTTAACACTAGAAAACCTAACCTTAGGATTTAGTTAGTACAGAAAGTAACGATTATTAATTCTTTCTTAATGAAATGCAGATTAAACCAGCAAATGATTTGATAGCTTATGATTATCAAATATGTTTCATTAGCAGGACGAAAAGGTCAGTGTTCCCCACCTCACTTTTAAAATTTACTTTTCTATCTTTTTAAAATTTATTTTAATTTACAAAAATGCACGTGGATGAATGTGAGAATTCTTGTATGAGTCTTGTTGCGAACTGTGTGTATTGCATGTGCATGATATGTGGGACTTCGGTTTGTGATTCTCTGTGGAGCCTAGCATGCTGTATCGCTTGGTCCGAAAAATTATTTGGGTTGATTCTTGGTGAAAGTGTGACGCCTTGGATTGAATATTGTTTGGGACTACGGTCCGTCCTGGCGTAGTGTGGTGCCTTGAATCGGAAATGTTTGGAGCCATTGAGACCTCTAGTCTGCTGTGTGATCTGGCTATATACTTAGCTCGTGATATTTTGTGTGGAGACCTCTAGCTTGCTGTGTGTTTGGCTATGTCTCGAGTTGTATGAATAAAGTCTTCGCGCGACGGCGCGTTGTTATCGAAAAATATCTGTGCATGTGTGTGATTTAATTTATATATACGATGCTGCTTGCGTGCATGTAAAACAGTGTGATTGCATGCGAACTGTTTCTTTTAAATTATGGGGATACCATAACTTATTGTTCCGCAAGTTCTGTTGGTGAGGGCGTTAGCTTAGAGTGATGTGTGTGGGTGCTGCGAGCTCAATGAATTGAAGTTTGTAGTAGGAAACTCCTGAGGTGTCTCGTAGTTTATGTCTTATTAATTTTAAAAATTGTTTGTTTTCACTTGCATTTCATTGTTGTAAAATGGTTTTTACATCTCATAAAATGGTTTTACAATATTTTCAAATTATGAACAGATGGTCAGGTTCTTGCATTGATATTTTCTAAATGCTTTTAACTTTCAGAGAACGTAATGTTAAAGTTTTATAGTGATGAGTACTAGAAAATCTGTTTCTTTCATTTCTTTTCATAGCTATTGCTAGCTCAGGTTTATGAATTCAGCTTGTAAAATAAAAGTGGCTTTCTGTTTTCAAACATTTTTAGCTTCCGCATTTGTTTTCTAAATTCCGATTCACTATTTTATGTGTGAGACCTAGCGTGAGATGGGCAGATGTTCATGTAAAGTTTCTTTATCGAATTCAAACTGACTGGAGCGAATTAGAGGACGTCACATGAAGTCTATACCTCTTTATAAATTTCAGTTTTTTGCCTTCTAATGGCGTAATTGGTAGCAAGAATGAAGTCAATGCCTAAGTTAGTAAAATATCCTCTGCTAAATTAGTATTGTTTAATAGGGTTTAACTGCACTAAAAGTTTAGAAGATTAGACATGAATTTGATAATATATTGTATCATTCCGTGTACGCATGTAAATATTAATGGAAAAATACATAAAATTGATTCAAAATGGCTCACGGCGTCATTCAGGTGATATTTCTTTGGTAGTTGATTTTTTATGATGTTTTCATCTTCTAATAATAATCCATTAAATTTTCAAAAAAAAAAAAATTGACTACCCGTTGAAATAAAATGAAATGAGAAGAGACCTAATATGAACATTTATATGATAAAAATAGTGACGAAGTAAATATTTTTTATGAAATTGTTTCTCTTGCATGTGATTGTAAATCATATCCAAACGAACAAAAAAAAAACAAAGATATAAGGTTTCCAATGATAAGTTCCAAATTAGTACTTTTAATATACATTTTAATAACTCTTCAAAATATATTAGAATTTGTACTCAATGATTCATGCATACAATGCACAAACGCATTGGGTTTTGTTAAAATTATTTGATAATTCAGCTGTGCAACACACATGGTATATCTAGTAATAATTATAATAATTAAAGAACGGATAAATATATAAAAACTCAAAATAAAGGATTCAAACAATCAAATTGGTACGATTCTGATTGAGTTAAGAGATGCTTTTTTCAAACCACCTCTTAAGTAGTGGCTAACAAATAATTTGAGCAATGATATTGGTCTTGATGTTGTATCATGGTGGTGTAGATTTGGAGTGCACTGTGGAAGATCTGGCTGGCTAGAAATGAAAAAATTTTCAAAAATATGTAGCCTTGTGCTTTTTAGTGAGTGAGGCAGATAGAGTCTCACTTATTGAGGATCAAGGTGGCGATGTCTTTCAACAAACTTCTGGGTGGAACAGGGCAACTTGGGTGTCTCAATATATTTGTTAGGAGAGACCATCTGATGGTTGGTGAATGATAAGGGTCTATCAAGGATTCCCATGAAATGATAGGATCGTTCTTAAATGGTCTAGTTAGACCAAGCCTCTAATCTTAGTGAACACAGCAACAATGGGTATATTAAACCCACTACCTTTGAATCACACCTTAAAAAGATTTTTGGAAAGCTCCCAAACAATTCAACCTGGATCTATTTGAATCAAACAATAGTAGGTATACAAAACCTACCACCTTTGAATCACAAAAAGATGAAATTAAGTATTACTGTTACCTAATCCTCTATTCTAATGAACCCAACAACAATAGGTATACTAAACCTATCACCTTTGAATTTTGAAGAAAAAAAAGAATAGGCCAAGGCACCACAACTAAACGGAATTAATTCAGTTGATAAGCCAAGTAAGCAATCAAGCAATATGCAAGACTCAAACTAGTTCAAAGAAACTAGCAAAGTAGGGAAAACTCTTAACCATTTCGTAATGAAAATTCTGTCTTTAAAAGGTACAACCTTATTTATAGTAGTAGGAATAGCTAAAAGTAAAGTCTAAGGGATTGAAAGTAGAGACTTTTGGTTATACATGAATTTATTCGTCCACAAATTCATATTTGACTTCATGATCTTGACTTGGTGATCTTCAAGACTTGATTTTATGGCCTTCAAGATTTCATGAAAAGTAACAATTTCACTTTGTGATCTTCGAGGCTTAATTTGACTCCTTTGGGTGCATGAATTTGACCAGATTTGTTGAATGTCTTTATTACTTCCAAGACTTGAATTAATAGCAAATCATTTTTTGACCAAATTTGACTTTTGGAGTGTTGAATGATTTTGTCCTTGGACGACATTTCTTGGACCCAATACAAAGGTCATGATCAATAGTACAGGTGCATGCACGGGCAGCCCTTGGTCCATAATCTTCAAGAGAAGCACAGAATTGGGCTTGGTAGCAAAGTGTATTGCATGACTATTGTGAGACACTTGTCTTAATCAAAAGTTCCAATATTTCTTGCCATTTCTTCCATCTTGAACATGTAATTGGGCCAAACACATGCTTCAAAGAATCATCTTTATGAATTTGATACGAAACAGGAGACTCTTGAACTTCCAAATCCTAATCTTCCATATTAGGCTTGTGGTCAGAACGGTCGCTATCAGTGAAGGTGAATACTAACGGTACTTTTGATCGCAATACGGGAATGGTGGCTGCCGGAGGATTGATACGTGGTCCTGAAGGTTCGCTGCTTTGTGAATTCATTGTGAACATAAGCTATTGTACGATTACTGGTGCAGAGTTGTGGGATTTGTTTTACGGTTTACAGTTACCTTGGAATCGAGGTTACAACCAAGTGATTGCTGATTTGTCATCTTTATTATATTATTAGAACTCAATTAAAAATATCTTATTCTTGTTAGGACAATTTTGTAAAATAAATAGGTGAGCAGACTCTCTCTATATAAAGCAAACTCTCAGTTTGAGGATCTTTGTCGGTAGGCTGTTCTTTTACATAAAACCGACCCGAACCGAACCGAACCTGAACTGAACCGTTAGTTTGGATCGGTTCGAAAATGAGACAACTTTCTTTTAGATCACTATGGTTCGGTTCGGATTAAATTTCGGGTTTGAACCGAATTGACTCGAAAAGAACTATTTTATATCTGATAATGTCATCAAAATATTACGATGATGTCATCTTACCGGTGCTGGTCACTGGTCGCCGAAAAAATCGATTTCCGGCAATATAACCGGAATTTTTGGTCGGAAAAATCAATTTGCCGGCGACGTTGCCGAAAGTGTTGCCGGCGGCGGTCAACGGCGGTCGATGGCGGTCAACGTCGGAAACTATTGAAATTTATTATTATTATTTTTTGTTTAAATTAATTCGATCAATTTGGATATTTACTTAACCCGAACCGATCTGAATCATTCCACTCTTTCAAATAATTGATCTGAACCGAAACTAAATTTTCGGATTGGTTTCGGGTCGATCCGGTTCGGATCATCGGTTCGACCCGAATTGTGGTCAAAATGACCAGCACTATTTGCCGGGAATTGAATCACGGTAATTTGCCACCCTGCCGCCACCCATCACCACCGTCGCGCCGCCGCCACCACTACCGAGTTTCATCGGATTTTCCTCAGCAACTACAAGTGCCTGCTGAAATATCCGCGCCGAATCATGAGTTAGAAAGTTTTCTGAACTGACGGACTGATTAGAATTTAGAAGTAGAGAGCTAACGCAACCCCTTTTGATCAACCAAAATCGGCCATGAAATCGGTTCTTAAAAGGGAAAAGATCACAAAGGAGCAAAAAGATAGACTCAGCTCTCTTCCTGGCTCCGTCCTATGTCACATTCTCTCTTTCATGCCGACGAAAAATGCAGCGAGGACATCCCTTCTGTCAACCAATTGGAAGCACCTTTTTCTAGATGTCCCCAAAATCAAAATTGATCAGGGATTTGGATTTAGTACTGTTTTAGAGCGAAAGAGTTGGAATTTCTTTGCCTTTCTGAATAGGAGACTTGCGTTGAGTAGAATTAGAACCCCCATAACAGAGTTCGGATTGAAATGCCCGACGATGACGGAAGATTGGATGAGTGGTTTATGTGTCACGGGCTTACTTTTTCAAAGTAACGGCCGTGCGGCACTAGCACTTAATCAACCAACAAGAACGTGCTAGCTCAGCCTTGAGACCCACAATTCGTGCAAAGCTAGGCAAAACCTCAAAGAACGTAGGCAAAGAAAGCTTAAGAAAGCTAAGAACAATGTAGGCACAAAGGAAGAACGGAGAGCTTGAAGTATGCTTGAGAATGCTTTACTCAAACAAATGATGGATTACAAATGAAGGGGGTATGGGGTATTTATAGGCAAACCCCAAGTCCTAAAGAATTCTAGAGAATTCTATGTACATAATAAAATAATGGAATTCTAGAGAATTCCTACCATAAAATATTCTAAGTCCAAAATAACTACAAGTCTCTAGAATCTTCCACACGGTTTCACCCGTTTCTAGAGAGTTCCGGGCCTCTCTAGAAAATTTCAGAGTCTTCAAGATTTGACCGGAGAATTCCACAAGGCTCTAGACCGTTCCGTCTCATGTCCGTCTACGAAAATAGCCCGTTTCGCAGCAAACCACCCGAATTCGTGGGGAAGAAAAACTGTCCGTGACATCCTCCCCCACCAAAACGGTGCATCGCCCCGATGCACCTAAGTCTCGAAGGCAATGTTGATAGGAACGGGTGCACGATTCTCCTCAAAGTCCTCGATCAATTTGGTGAATTGCCAAAGCTTCTCGATTGGCTCCCAACTCGTCTCACTCATTGGCAAATTTTTCCATTTCACCAAGTATTCTTTAGTCGCTCCCCCACTCTTGCCCCGAACGATCCTCTTAGAAAGGATCTCCTCTGCGGTCCGTTCCTCGTGCTCGCGTACGCCAGCTGGTGCCCTTGAGGAAACATTCCGTTCTTCGTCCTCCGGGTCCTTGTGGTATGGCTTAAGTAGGCTCACATGAAAGACTGGATGAAGCCTTGAAAAGGCCTCGGGTAGCTCCAGCTTGTAAGCAACCGAACCCACTTTCTTAAGAACGGTGAAAGGACCCTCGTATCTGCGCATGAGACCCTTGTGTAGACCACGGCTCCGTCCATGCTCATAAAGCTTCACCAAGACTTGGTCGCCTTCTTCAAACTCGCGACGGGTCCGTTTCTTATCCGCCCATTTCTTCATGCGCGCGGCCGACTTCTCCAAGTAGAGTTTTGCCTCGTCAGCCCGTTCTTGCCAATCTTTGGCAAACTTGTACGCGGGTGGGCTATTGCCCTTGTAGCCCCCAAGAATGTCCTTAGGCGTAGTCGGTTGGAAACCAAGGACAATCTCAAACGGACTTTTGCCCGTGCTCTCACTCCGCATCAAGTTATAGGAAAATTGGGCAATGTCTAGCAAACGTACCCAATCTTTCTGGTTGGCTGCCACATAGTGCATAAGGTACACCTCCAAGAGGCCGTTGATGCGCTCCGTCTGCCCATCCATTTGCGGGTGCAAAGATGTAGACATCTTGAGCTCCGTCCCAAGCAAACGAAAGAGTTCTTGCCAAAAACGGCCGGTGAACCTCGAGTCCCTGTCGCTTATGATCGATGTAGGCAACCCCCAATATTTCACCACATGCCTAAGAAAGAGTTTGGCCGTTATCTCTGCGGTGCACTCTTTTGGGGCGGGTATGAAGACCGCATACTTAGACAAACGGTCTACCACAACAAGTATGTTGGTGCAACCCTCGGAAACGGGCAGGCTCACAAT
Source organism: Oldenlandia corymbosa var. corymbosa (assembly GCA_949775105.1). Classification (NCBI taxonomy): domain Eukaryota; kingdom Viridiplantae; phylum Streptophyta; class Magnoliopsida; order Gentianales; family Rubiaceae; genus Oldenlandia; species Oldenlandia corymbosa. The sequence continues at coordinate 10,374,669 of OX459123.1, forward strand.
GAAATCCATCGAAACGCTTTCCCACGGGCGTTCTGGAATAGGCAAGGGTGATAACAGGCCATGCGGGTGGTCTTGCTCGGTCTTGTCTTGTTGGCAAACTAGACAAGTCCTTACATATGTTTCTACGTCTTTTCGCATGCGAGGCCAATAGAACCGTTCATGTACTAACGCAAGTGTGCGATGCGTACCTGGGTGACCCGCATAACGGCTATCATGGTAATCCCTTAGAATCTCCCTTCTAAGTCCTTCCCATGCGGGCACGTACAAACGGTTCCCTTTGGCATAAAGTATCCCATCCTCAAGCCAGAACCGCGTTGTCTTGCCTTCCTTCACGAGCTCCATGAACCTTTGGGCTTGACGATCGTGCTCAAGATCCTTCTTGATGCGATCAACCAGCGTCCCCTCGGGTATGCTAACGATTGGAGCAAGACACGCCTTTCGGCTTAGGGCGTCGGCCACGTGGTTAGTCTTCCTCGGGCTATACTCAAGCTTGTATTTAAACTCGGCCAAGAAGTCCAACCAACGTGCTTGCTTGCTTGAAAGCTTAGGTTGGCTTTGATGGTAGCTCACTGCCCGATTGTCCGTCTTGATCTTGAACGGTGTGGCGGCCTTTAGGTAGTGCTCCCAAACTCTAAGGCAGTGAACTATAGCCAACATCTCCTTCTCGTGCGTCGGCCACCTTTTCTCGGTCTCGTTCAACTTGCAACTTTCAAAAGCGATCAGGTGACCATCTTGCATAAGAACGCCCCCAATGGCGAAGTCCGAAGCATCCGTGCACACCTTGAACAGCTTCTCAAAATCAGGGAGAGCTAGGACTGGCTCTCGAGTGACGGCGTCCTTTAAAGCCTCGAACGCTGTTTGGTGTTTTGGTGTCCAACACCAAGCTTGCCCCTTCGTCAAGAGATCCGTTAATGGAGCGGCTATGGTGGAGTGTCCTTCAATGAAACGCCGATAGTAATTAACAAGCCCCAAGAACGATCTCAGCTTCATTGGCTTCGTGGGTGCCTCCCACTCCACGATAGCTTTGATTTTGGCCAGATCCATGCGGATTTTTCCCCCACCAATGATGTGTCCCAAGAACGACACCTCCTCAAGGCCGAAGGAACACTTCTCCCTTTTAACATAGAGCTGGTTTTCCCCAAGGACTTGAAAAACGGCTCTAAGATGCTCCACATGCTCCTTCATTGTGTTACTATAGATAACAATGTCGTCCAAGTATACTACAATGAACTTATCAATGAAATCCGCTAGCACACGTTGCATCAGAGTGCAAAACGTGGTTGGGGGCGTTAGTTAAACCGAACGGCATAACAAGAAACTCATAAGAGTCATACCTCGTCACCATGGCCGTTTTCGGTTCATCACCGGGTACTATGAGTACTTGATAGTATCCCTTTCGCAAGTCTAGCTTGGAAAAGATCCGTGCCCGATGCAGCTGGTCGAACAAGTCCGCTATAAGTGGGATAGGGTACTTGTTCTTCACGGTTAGCTTGTTTAACACCCGATAGTCGATGCACAAACGTAGCGTCCCATCTTTCTTGCGTTGGAATAAGGCCGGCGAACCCCACGGACTTTTAGACGGCCTTGCATGACCCGATTCAAGTAGCTCCTTTATTTGCACCTTGAGCTCCTCTAGCTCGCTAGGGGACATACGATTAGGCACCTTGGCTACCGATTTCGCCCCGTCCACCAACTCGATAGCATGATCAACCTCCCTCCTTGGTGGAAGACCTTTGGGCAAATCGTCGGGCATCACGTCCTTGAACTCAACAAGGACCCGTTCTATGGGAGGCGGGATTCGTTCCTCCTTTGCCGGCTCCTCTGTGCATGGTTCCTCCTCAAACACCATGGCAGCAAAGGTGTGTTCACCCCGTTTTAGCCCCTTGTTTAGCTGGGAAGGGCTAATCTCATTTTCCCGTCTAAACTTTACCACACAAGGCTTCTCGCCTTGGAGGATCATCATCGTGTCGTTGCTAGGTACGATGATTGGCTTAACCTGGTCTAAAAACTCCATGCCAAACACAAGACCGTAATCGTCCATAGGAGCGATGGAGAAATTAGCCGTACCTGACCAGTTGTCGATTTTAAGAGGCACGTCCCTGGCTTCGCCTACAAGACCCGTCCATTCGCCGTTTACGCCCTTGAAACAGCCTTTGCTAGGTGTCCACTTGACTCCAAGCGAACGGGCTACCTCTTCCGTGAGATAACTCGTGTCGGCTCCCGTGTCTAGCATGCCCCATCTAGACCCGTTTGCAAACGATGCCTCCATGTAAAGACGGCCTTAATGTGTCTCAGATTTGGCATGCACGGCGTCTAGCCGTTTCATGCAAGCGACCCGTTTCTCCTCTTCTTGGCACAACCCTTGCGCCAATGCTACGAACTTCGAACGGGACGGGCAATCACGTGCCATGTGCGCTCCCCCGCACAAGAAGTACCCTTGGAACTTCTTTGGCTTGTCCCCCTTGGTCTCTTTACTCGAAGACGGCTTTATGGAGTCGGCCGCCGTTTAGCGGGTGTGGAAGACTTCCCTTTGTCTCCCCCACCTTTGCCTTGGAACGGCTTCTTGCCCTTGTCCTTGGAGCTGTCCTTCTTTTGGAACTCAACGAGCGACTCGGCCACCTTCAACGCCTGATCGATGTCTTGGACTTCCCTTCGCTGTAGCTCAAGCTTGGCCCAATGGTTGAGACCGTCCATGAAAGTAAAGAACGCCTCCTTGGGCGAGAGATCCGGGATTTCAAGCATCAAATCCGAAAATTCCTTAACGTATTCCCGAATTTGGCCTTCCCTATGGTGCAGATGGCGAAGCTTGGCCCGGGCTTCGTCCTCCGCATCCACGGGTAGGAAATATTTTCTAAATTCTTCCTTAAAACCATCCCATGTGGTGAAGACCGGGTCTTCGTCCCCCACGGGGTTCATCATACGTTTCCACCATGACAAAGGCTATCTTTAAGATAAAGAGAGGCTTGGAAGAGTCTTACCGAGTCGTCCATAATATTCATAGCCCCAAAGTAACGTTCCATGCTGTAGAGAAAGTTCTCTACGTCCCTCAAGCGACGGCTGCCCTTGTATTCGTCCGGCTTGGGCGCTTCAAGCCTTGGAACCGTCCCCACGGCCCCGGTTGTCCCTTGCACGGCCATGGCGTCAAGCCATGCCTTAAGACGCGCCGATTCTGCCCGAGAAGTCTCCAGCTCCCCCATAAGCCGGTTGACGTCGTCTTGGAGGGCGGCAACACGAGCAAGGCTTTCCTCCTTCGACTTGTTGCAACGTTCCACCATTTCGTTGAGCGTCCCTAGCATTTCGTCCTTCATTTGCTGCATGACCTCTTGCAATTCCCCAGCGAATCGCTCCATGCGAGCTTCAACGACCCCTGCTACCACCTCAGGGTGCTCGTCCCAACGGTCTTGGTGGTCGGCCACAGCAAGCTCTAGCTTGGCAAGCCGTTTCTCGAATTCCACCATCGGTTCCCTAACGACCGACTTCTCCTTACGGCTTCCTTTGCGGGTGGCCCTCCCCACCTCGCGGGAAACGTGATCCCCCTCAAACTCCGACCCTTGAACGACCTCCGAAGGGTTGGACATAGCTTATGCATGAAAAAAAACCAACAAACGGAAGCGTAGACGATGTAGCACACCAAGTATCGAGCCGAGGCTCTGATACCAACTGTCACGGGCTTAATTTTTCAAAGTAACGGTCGTGCGGCACTAGCACTTAAACAACCAACGAGAACGTGCTAGCTCAGCCTTAAGACCCACAATTCGTGCAAAGCTAGGCAAAACCTCAAAGAACGTAGGCAAAGAAAGCTTAAGAAAGCTAAGAACGATGTAGGCACAAAAGAAGAACGGAGAGCTTGAAGTATGCTTGAGAATACTTTACTCAAACAAAGGATGGATTACAAATGAAGGGGGCATGGGGTATTTATAGGCAAACCCCAAGTCCTAAAGAATTCTAGAGAATTCTATGTACATAATAAAATAATGGAATTCTAGAGAATTCCTACCATAAAATATTCTAAGTCCAAAATAACTACAAGTCTCTAGAATCTTCCACACGGTTCCACCCATTTCTAGAGAGTTCTGGGCCTCTCTAGAAAATTCCAGAGTCTTCAAGATTTGACCGGAGAATTCCACAAGGCTCTAGACCGTTCCGTCTCATGTTCGTCTACGAAAATAGCCCGTTTCGCAGCAAACCACCCGAATTCGTGGGGAAGAAAAACTGTCCGTGACATATGGTCGTCATCGCTTACTGAAAGAAATCGGGGGATGGAAACAAAAGAAACAACACAATATGAACCAAAGAACGAAGATGGAGAAAAAAAACTTTATTGATGGAATCTGAAATTCAACAACTAAAGAAAATTCACAGAGAATTGAAAGTGTTCTAAACGTGTCAAACACCGCCCTTAAGACAATATTTGCCCCCACTAGATTGCAAACAGGGTTGAATGGTAATTTTCTTCTAGGACTTAAGAACACAAGAACATGCAATTGGCAAATTATTGAATGTTCTTCAGGATTTTGGAATGCAAAAGTTAAAATGAATTCCCGTACTAGTTCACCTATTTATAGGCACCATTTGCAGAAATAAAAGGATACAAAATAAGTACACAACCCTTGGCTTATAGGAAATAACCACCAAACATGTGAAGGGTTGCCAACTTAATTTTATCCTTCAATTTTAAATTAATTATTTTATTTTACAAACTAAAATTTCCAACATTCTGCCACTTAGTTTGTAATATAAAATAATTACACAATCATGAGAATCGCGCTTAAGAGGGGTGACTTTTGTCTTAAACCACATCGTAGTGAAATTAAGTCACCTAACTAGCTAAGTTATCGGTGGCTCGTTGCTTAAACCAATAATCAGTCTAGTATAGACTTAATAGTTCACGCGCAAACACTCATAGCATTCCTTGTAATCTACATTACCATTTAACACTATTACCGACCATGTGCTCATCCTAGATTCTTGACCATGTACAAGAGATAACCTCAAATTCTTGTTAGAAGCGGTACCACTTTTATGGTCAAATAGGTGAACTTTATTCAAATTCATTACTTTATCGTAATTGAATAATCATGAATAATTTCATTAAGAGATTGCTCTCAACCTGCTCACTTAAGAGTAACATAATGCACCAATACTTTAGAATGGTATATACACTGATTTGGTGCCCCAATTAATAAACAGCTTGTTATTACCCTTTAAACCTTTCAATCTAGGGGTAGCACTAGAAGAAGGTTGGGTTTCCATTGTTAGTAATTTTAGATATAAGGTTTTAAACCTATTCCGGATGTTGTCGAAACCACTAACTCTCTCGCAAGAGGTTTAGTCAACGGATCCGCCAAGTTTTTATGCGTTCTAACAAACACAATTGAGACAACATCATTGTTCAGCATTTCTTTGACATATTCATGTCTTATACTGATATGTCTAGATTTATCATTGTACACTTTGTTCAATGCTCTAGACATTGTTGCTTCACTATCACAATGTAAGGTTATCGGCGGCATAGGTTTTGGCCAAATTTCTAGATCTAACAAAAGATCTCTCAACCATTCTGCCTCCTTACAAGCTGAGGATAGAGCTACAAACTCGGATTCCATAGTGGAATGAGTTATAAGCGTTTGCTTCTTTGATGCCCAAGAAACAGGACCACCACCAAGTAAAAACAACCAACCACTGGTGGAGTTCTTCTCATTACTTCCAGATATCCAACTGGCATCAGAATAACCCTCAAGAACACTAGGAAATCGGCTATAATAGAGTCCCAAATCTTTGGTTATTTTGAGATATCCCAAGACTCTAGTGATAGCTTTCCAATGTTCCATACTAGGGCAATGAGTAAACCTTGCAAGGTAACATACTGCATAAGAGATATCTGGCCTTGTACAACTCATAGTATACATAAGGCTTCCAATCACACTAGCATACTCTAGTTGCGCAATTGGTTTAACCTTATTTACACAAAGTTTCATGCTACGATCATAAGGAGAAGATGCTTCCTTCACATTCAAGTGTTGATACTTTGTTAGTATCTTGTCCACGTAATGTGATTGAGAGAGTACAAAACCTTCACTATGCTTCTTAACCTTAACTCCTAAGATAGTATCTACTTCACCAAGATCCTTCATTTGGAACTTAGAAGAAAGATATTTCTTAGTCTCAACCACACCTTTCAATGTGGTACCAACAATGAGCATATCATTAACGTATAGACAAAGGATCACTATATACTCATCACATTAGTATAAATGCATTTATCAGCATGATTATACCTAAAGCCATGTGAAAGTAAAACAGATTCAAATTTCTCATGCCATTGTTTCGGGGCTTGTTTAAATCCTTATAATGACTTAACCAACTTACACACCTTGTTTTCATGACCCGGTAGCACAAAGCCTTCCGGTTGCTCCATGTACAACTCTTCATCCAAATCACCATTTAAGAATGCTGTCTTAACATCCATTTGATGAACTGGTAAATCGTAAATGGAAGCCAAAGGCTAGGATTACTCTAATCGAAGTAATCCTTGCCACTGGTGCATAAGTATCAAAGTAGTGAATTCCTTCTTTTTGCCTAAATCCTTTTGCTACTAGTCTAGCCTTATAAGTGAGTATAGTTCCATTTGTGGCATATTTCCTTCGAAATACTCATTTACACCCAATTGGCTTAGAGCCTTGAGGCAAGTCAACCAAAAACCAAGTATTATTAGATAATATTGAATCCATTTCATCATTGACTGCTTCTTTCCAAAATGTGGCATCTCTTGAATTCATAGCTTCTCTAAAGGTTTTTGGATCTTCTTCCACACAAAGCAAAATTGGAGTTTTGCTTAGTACAGAATCCCAATTGCCTTCAACGAAGAAAACAATAGCCTGAGAAGATATAAAGTCCGAAGGCAATTGTTTTTCTTTCCTTTGCCTTCCACTTCTCCTTGGTTCCATAGGAGAATCATTTTCTTTCCTTTTGAGCTCACTAGAAGAACTACTTGGAATTGCCACATTTTGAGTAGTGTTAGGCACATAAAAAGGATCACTACTTACTTTTGAATCTTTGAGAAATAAATTCTCAAAAAATTGCACTTCTCTTGATTCTACAATAACATTAGAATCAACATCTAGTAGCTTATAGGCTTTAGAATTTTCAGCCTAGCCAACAAACACATTTTTGAGTGCTCTAGGTCCCAACTTTGTTCTTTTGTTATCCGGGACACAATAATAGGCCACACAACCCCAAACCTTCACATAATTCAGATTTGGTTTTCTTCCCTTCCATATTCCATATGGTGACACTTTAGTCTTAAGGGACGGAATTCTATTGTGCAAATGACATGCAACCAATAAAGCTTCACCCCACAAATTATTTGGCAATCCAGAACTCACTAACATAGCATTTACCATGTCACATAGAGTTCTATTTTTTCTTTCAGCCAAACTATTTTGTTGTGGTGTATAAGGTGCACTAGTTTGATGCACAATACCATTATCTTCACAAAATTTTGAGAATTCATTCGAGAAGTATTCACCTCCTCTATCACTTCTCAAAATTTTTATTTTCTTGCTTAATTGATTCTCAACTAGGGACTTGTAAACTTTAAACATACCAAATACTTCATCTTTTGTTTTCATTAGATAAACTTGCACAAATCTTGAACAATCATCTATGAAAGTCACAAAGTATTTGTTACCTCCCCTAGTTAGAAATCCATTAAGTTCACATACATCTGAATGCACTAATTCAAGTAAAGATGTATTTCTTTCAACTTTAGGAAATGGTAACTTTGTTATTTTGGCTTGCACACAAGTTTCACATTTCTTATTTTTCAAGTCACTTAAATTGATTAGGCCACTTTTAGACATAAAAGAAACAACTTTATGGCTCACATGTCCTAATCTACCATGCCAAAGAAAATAAGAAGACTCAATCGAATAAATAGAAATATCATTCATCTTATTGATACTCAACTTGAACATGCCATTACAAGAGTACCCCTTTCCTACAAACACCCCATTCTTTGACAAGATTACATTGTCAGATTCAATGACTGCCTTCAATCCCTTTTTATTAAGGATGTCGGCTGATACAAGGCTCTTAACAAGACTAGGAACATGAAGTACATTAATTAGGACTAGTTTCTTTCCTGAGGTGAATTGCAAATGCACTTCTCCTTTGCCTTGAACTTGAGCCCTAACACCATTTGCCATTACAACTTCATGTCCTTCAAGAACAACGTAGTTCTTAAACTGATCCTTGTCGTTGCCCAAGTGAATTCCAGCCCCAGAATCATACCACCAATCCTTGGAAGGAAATGGTGTTACCATGTTTGATGGAGACCATCTAGCTAACACTAATGGAGAGGGACATGTTGCTGCCAATAATGGAGAGGACGAGTAAGTTGAGGTCATGAATGCTAATGGAGGATCTAAAGATGCTGCTTTAAAGAATAATCCTTACATCCGTGATCCACTCTCAAACATTGTTGGACCAATGACTCGTGCTAGACGCAAGAGGATGAATGAATCACTTAATAGTCTAATTACTACTACATGGACTAAGGAGGAAATTAAGCTTGAAGATTACAAGCCCAAGACTATTAATTTGTTGCAAGTAACACCAAATGGACATGGCCCATTTGGAGAGAAGTATTTCGGCCCTCAATCCTCAAAGGGACCACCGGCCACATCTTCTCATGTTGGTCAAATTGCTCCCTAAAGTTTAGGGGTAAGATCATTCAAATTTTATCTCTTTGAAAGAGAAGACTTTTATCTCTTTAAAGGATAATATTTGGGATGATTCTTTTTATCTTGTTTTTTCGAGTTTTCCTACAATAAGGAGTCAGCTTTTGATGTCTACTCAACCGTTGGATGAAGACTACATCAAGATGGATGGCTAAGATCACTCTACAAAGAAGATGATGATAGAGTTTTAATTCAAGGGAGATTCTATCCATTGGAATCTTTCTAAGAGATTATCTCTTTGTATTTTGGAGTTTTAATTAATTCCTACAAGTCTTAAATGTTTTAAGACTAGTAAAAGTGTCTAGGTTCGTTATCTTATCACTTAAGATAACTAGGAGTCTTTAGAGTTTGATTTCATTTCAGATTCTTAGAGATAGGAATAGAGGTGAAGAATTGTGTTCTTCCTCTACTTCTAGGAAAGAAATTTCGGCCACCCCTCTATATATAGGGACCGAAATCCTCTTGTCCAACACCTTTTGGGTCATTGATATTTTCCTGAGTGAAATTGGTTAGGATTTTATTCCTTTCGTGGAGTTCTTGTGAGGACTTCTTTGTTTGGTTGTTGCATATGTGTTGTGACAATTGTTAGACTTATGTATCTTGTTTAGTTCGCTTGATAGTGGCGTCTATAGCATTGGATCTTTCGAATCTTGGTATTTGGGCTCATAGATCTCATATCTATTGGGTTTTCTTACACAATTTTCCAAAGGGTCTCTGCTTGGTTAGAATTAGCTCTCTTCATTTTTGATTTGGGTTTTTCTACCATTGAACTCGTGAATTGATCCACGTGAGGTCAAATATCTTTTCTTTTCTTTGTTTTCGTGTGTTCTAGAGTCTTTAAATCCGAATTCTCCAAATTTCGCTGCCTACAAATCTCTGACTTTCCGAATTAGCAAAATTGGTCTTTTCTTAAAGATTGGTTTTGTCACGGATTGCTATCATAATTTTTGTATTCAGAGCCTTCTTATGGTTTTACCATAGTTGGCATATTTAGAACCATAATTGGTATATTAAGAGTCATCTTTGGTTACCATAATTGGTCTCAAAATTCAGATTTTTGTTCTTCTTGTTTTCTTCCTCTCTTCGAATTTTCCTCTCCCAAAAGAGGGCATTCGTAATATTTTGTTTTTGAGTTGTTCACCACTTGGACAATTCCTTTTAGTTTCGTGCCTTTCGTTTTGTTATCATCCAATAGCAAACTTTGGTGATTGTGTTTGATATATATCTCTCGTTCCAAGATCTCTATATCTTGAGGGTGATTGATGTTCATTCATTGATTGTTGGAGGAGCTTTTGTGTTGAAGGTGTTTGTTTGAATTTGGCCGTACAAAAAAAAATAAAAAAATAAAAATTTGTTGAGTCTAGGGTTCTTTCGGCCGCCCCTATATAAAAAAAAAGAGAGAAAGCCGAACAAAAAAAAAAAAAGAGGACGGCAGAAAAAAAAAAGAAGAGAAAAAAAAAAGAGTCTTCTTTGATTGGCTACATTAAAGGTTGCCTTGCATTAGGAGATTTCAAAAGAGTTGGAAGTGAAGTTGGAAAGAATCTTCTTGAAGAGGTATATTCAAAGTCTATCTCTATCTAAGAAGGTTAGATAAAGTTGTGTTTGATTGGGAGTTTATCTTTGCTATTTAATTGCCTATATTCTCTCAAAAGATAAGATTCTCTTCAAATCTTATCCTAATCTTATCTTATTGGATAAAACGTTATCCTATCTTATTGGATAAAACCTTATCCTTATCTCATCTTATAAAAGATAAGATTCTCTTTAAGTCTTATCCTTATTTTATCTTGTAAAAGATAAAATCTTATCCTAATCTTATCGTATTGGATAAACCTTATCCTTATCCTATCTTATTGGATAAAATCTTATCCTTATCTCATCTTGTAAAGATAAGATTCTCTTTAAAGCTTATCCTTATCTTATCTTGTAAAAGATAAGATTATCATAAAATATTATCCTTATCCTATAAGAGTTTGAGTTTGAGTTGGAGTCTGAGATATCATTTGAGTTTGCTTATACTTCTAAAGCGAGATCCCTATTTTTTCTCCAAACACTCGAACGAGATTCGTGTTCTCCCTCGTTCTTTTCTGGAATTTCCCTAAATTTACTCTACGTGCTAATTGATTTTGTCTACTTTTGAGTGTTTTATTCGAGTAGATTGTTTAATTAATTGTTGTGGTGCATGTTGCTACTACTTGAACATTGAAGCCGATCCGGAACTTTACCAAAGGTCTTTGAGTGGTAAAAGGCTTGAGTGTTTTCTTTCTATTCCACTTTGATATTGGGGAAAAAGCCAAATAAATCCCAAAGAGAGCATACAAAAGGTGAGTTGTGTGTGATGCTACCAAAAGGGGGGAAAAGTAAAAGATCATTGATTAGGGGAAGTGAGGTAGGAACGTTTTCTACTAACATCCTATATATTCGTTTGTTCTTTGATCTTAAAGGATGTCATCTGGAGATGATAGTGAACAAAGAGACGACCGTTCTCAAGATGCTATGCGAGAAACTCTTGCTAGATTGTATAATGTTACTACTCAGTTATGTAGTAGAATACAAGATCTAGAACTAGAGGTTCGCAATGGTCGCGCTCAAGGTAATGAAGGTAATGAAAATCGTAATAGAGCTCATCGTGTTGTCAATAGGAATGATCCTTATGAACTTGGTAATTTCAAAGTTAAAATTCCTGAATATAGTGGTACTAATGACCCTGAAGCCTATCTTACATGGGAAAAGAAGGTAGAGCGTGCTTTTTCATTGCAGGATTATGATGATTCTAAGAAGATTAGAATGGCCGTTTACCAATTCAATAACTATGCTTCAGAATGGTGGGACCAAGTTGTCAAGGATAGGAAGCTATATGATGAGGATCCCCTGTCCACATGGGATGAAATGAAAAGACTCATGCGTAAAAGAGGAACCTGAAGCTATGATGGCGAGGTTTCTAGGAGGACTTAACAAAAACATTGCCGATGTTGTGGAGCTTTCACACTACCTAGATCCAACTGAGATGTTACACAAAGCTAGGATTGTGGAGAGACAATTGGCAAAGAAGAAGTCAGATCCACATAAGTCTTCTACACCATGGAAGAAAGATGATTCAAAGAAGTATGGTAATTCGTCAAAGTTTGAGAAGGGAAGTAGTTCTAACGCTTCTAATACTTCTAATATTCCTAAACCATCTTCTAATGTTAAGAATTCTACTTCATCTAGTAATACTAACAAAGTCAGAACTAGAGATGTTACTTGTTTCAAATGTCAGGGACGAGGACATATAGCTTCTGCTTGTCCAACTTTAAAGACTTTGATCCTTAAAGAGGATGGAAGTTTCGGAAGTGAAACAGATGAAGAAGATGACGAGATGCCAAGACTTGTTGAGAAAGTCGAAAAAGAAGTTGTAGAGATTGATGTTGAGGCTGGACAAGTGTTTGTCAACGTTCGAGCATTACAAACTCAAGTAGCTGAAGATGATCAGCAGAGACACAATATTTTCCATACTAAGTGTCGAGTTATGGACAAGGTATGCTTAACTATTATAGATCCAGGATCGTGTACTAATGTTGCTAGTTCATATCTTGTAGATAATCTGAAGTTACCTACTATCAAGCATCCGACACCCTATCGGTTGCAATGGTTGAATGATTGTGGCAATCTTAGAGTCACTAGGCAAGTGAATGTGCCATTCTCTATTGGAAAATATGAGGATGAAGTACTTTGTGATGTGGTACCTATGGAGGCAAGCCACCTACTTTTAGGACGACCATGGGGGTATGATCGAAGAGTAAAACATGATGGATACACAAACAAGTATTCGTTTGTGATGAATGGTCATAACTATACCCTGAAACCTCTTTCACCTCCTCAAGTTCAAGAATGTAATCTGAGAATGATTCAAGAAAGAGAGAAACGAATGAAAGAGCAGAGTTCTAAAGATGAATCTACTTTGGACGTTCCAAAGAGATCTTCAAATGATCTACAAATTCGAGAGCCAGTAGGCAACAATTTCTTCACTAGTCCCAAATCGGTGAGAAGTGTTTTGCAAAAGGAACAGGTATGATTTTAATGCTTTTTCGTGATAATTCTGTTTTACTAACTGAAGTTCCTAGCAATTTGCCCAAGGTGTTTCAAAGGTGATAATGGTTAAATTGTTACATAAAAGCATCACACTTAACTTTGTATTTGATGAACAATTGGGGGTATTTCCTAACATTGATGCAAATTACTTAGCTCATTTTCATGTTATTGTTAGGAAAGGACCAGACAGAATAATTGCTGAAAATTGGAAGCCAAAGGAGCAATTTAAGGGCTGCTGAGGCAAGGTTGCTGAGCTGGACGAAGAAGAAGGCCCTTACACAAGAAGCATCTTGTCATTAATGACCTTGCCTCCTCCTAGAGGCATGCTTGTCCCCCAGCCGCAATCTCAGCCACCACTGCTGATCAATGAGAGCACAACGGCCACTGCTGGAAGAGAGAAAAGGAACGACCAAGTTGGATTGCAGGCTCAAGACATTGGAAGGATTAAACAACTCCAAGCATGGGGAGGTTCTCATGATGAAGACACCGGTTGCAAGGCACTATAAAGGAGGGAACGACACTCTCACATAGGGGATCCATATCTCTCAATCTCGGGTTCCCTTTCAGTTGCTAAAAAACACTCAGAAAAACTCCAGGTAGAAGGCAAGAAAGAAGAAGAAGCAGCAACAACTCAGGGAGGAAGCCGAGTTGAAGAATAGCAACCCAGTTTCTTCTTCAGTTCCACGAGTGAACCCTTTCACTCCCAGGAGTGACTCAGAAACTGCACAAGCTCTCTCCTCATCTCTTGACTGTTAGCTTGAATTTTATTTACTATGCATACTTCTATGATGTCTTTCGATGTAGTAGACGTAGCATTAATCTGTATGAGTAGCTAAACAGGTTCCTGTGGGTTATTCTCCTCAACCGATGTTGTAGTTGTCAAAGCACTGGTTTTGTTCCTTGTTTTATGGTTGAAAGTTTTCTACATTCATTTACTTGATCACTAAATTGAATGCATGCTAGAACTAAGGGAGATCTGGAAGGATAAACTTGGTTTGGATTGTTTCAACCTTAACTTATGACATAGAGGTAACAGTCTATGGTTTTAACTAAGATATGAATATACTTAGTTAACATAAGCATTCTTGAAGGCCTAAGAACTTAATGACTTTGTAGCTGAATCAATCATTGGAAAATAGGTTGTTAAGGTTGCAAAGATGACTCTAGGAAAAATGGGAACTGACTTAGAGTTATAAGTGAGCTGAATGAACAAGAACTCAACCATTACAGTGCTAATAGAACAACTACAACAGTAGGAGAGGAGAAGAACACCCCTGGCCTCCATTCCCCTGAGTGAGTGTTTTCATTCTCCTGAGTGACACCTTGTTGACTGACAGTTTTTCTTTACAACAAATTTGGTAATTAGCTGTCCTCGTGGGATCGACCTAGCTTCCATTATCTACAAAACTCATAATCCAAGCTAGTAATATTTATTATTTTTTTGGTGAACTCGGCAAGCACCAGAAAGTGGCGTCGTTGCCGGGGACGGCGTAAAACCTCCAAAATTTGTTGTTTCATTTGTGTATATATATATATAAAATTCTTCTCTGGTTACCTCACTAAGCTTCCAGTTTCTTTTCCTTGGTGTATGACTAGAAGGCACCAATGAAGTGAACCTGTTTTTGACCCAGAAATTGAAGCTACCATCCGTAGAACCAGAGCAGCAAGAAGAAGGCAGAACCGGTTTCAACAGGACAACCAAGAAGGTTCATTCGAAATGGCTAACCAAGGTGGCAATCCGGAGAACAATAGGAACCCTGGTGGGGATCAACAAAATCGACCAGAAAGACTGCTTAGAGATTTCTTCATTCCACAGCAAGAAGAAGTCCAATCTCCTCTAGTGTTCCCTGATGTAGAAGCAACCAATTTTGAGCTCAAGCCACAGATGATCCAATGGACTCAATCAGCCTGCCCATTCCATGGATTACCTCATGAAGATCCTAATGATCACATCCAAAGTTTCCTGCGTTTATGCAGTACTTTTAAAATTCAAGGCTTATCTAATGATGACATTAGACTGAGACTATTCCCTTTTACATTGCAAGATCACGCCCAAGTATGGTTCAACACATTACCCAACAACTCCATTTCCACTTGGGAAGAGTTAAGGCAGTGTTTCCTAACAAAATTCTTTCCACCTGCAAAAGCTGCACAACTCAGAACAGCAATAATGAACTTCAAGCAGCATGGAAAAGAAACGCTTTATGAAGCATGGAAAAGATTGAAGGAAATGGTCAGAAAATGCCCTCAGCATGGTTTGGAAGAGCATCTTCAACTGAGCATCTTCTACAATGGTCTGCTACCAACTACAAGAGACTCCCTTGATGCTGCAGCTGGTGGTGTATTTATGATGAAGCCAGTTGATGCAGCAAGGCAGTTGCTCGACAATATGACCACCAACCATTCAAGATGGCAATCTGATCCAAGGGCAAATTCAAAACAGCCAGGGATGATGGAACTTGATCCCAGTACACATCTGCAAGCTCAAATGGCTGTTATGATGAACGAGATGACTAAACTCAGAAGTGAGCTGTCCAAATCCAAGGCAGAAGTATGTGTACTATGTGATGGATCCCACAGTTTGGATGACTGCACTTCCAAAATGGAAGCTGTCTAGTTTGTCAGACAGGGCAATGCCCCCAGATTCAACAATTGGAGAAATCAGCAACAGACCAACTGGAACAATGCTCCACAACAAGGAAACTATCAAAGGCTTGCTCAACCCCCAGGATTCCACAGACAAGATGGTCAGCTTCCCAACTATCAGAATCAGCAACGTTCTAACCAACAATACATACCAAGGGAAGATGAATGGATTTTTGTACAAAATGCAATCAAGAGTTTGGCGGTGTCTTGCAAAAGTTTGGAAAATCAGTTGGCGCAGATTGCAAAAAAAATGCTGAAAGACCATCTAGAAGCCTGCCCAGTGATACAATTGTGAACCCCAAGGGGAATGACCAAGAGCAAGCGAAGGCTGTCACTCTCCGAAGTGGAAAGCAACTCAATCAGCCAAGTGAAGAAGTCACTCCTGCGAGTGACCCTGCAGGTAAGAATGAAACTTCTTCTGAGCAAATATCTAATGATGATGACGTGGTTGAACAGCAACCCGCTGAAAAACCTGGGATGGAGGAAATTCAATTCCCAGCACCAATTAAGGAACCACAACAGCCAGCTCCGACGCCACCATATCCAGTAAGACAGAAGAAAGCAAAAATGGATGAAGGACTCAACAGGTTTATTCAGAATTTAGAAAGTATACATATTAATGTACCGCTTGTTGATGCACTTAAACAGATGCCTAAATACTTTAAGTACTTGAAGGATTTGGTGGCAAATAAGCCACAAATGCATAACTCTGCTTTTGTCACTCTAAATGAAGAATGTAGTGCAGCTATCCTAAGGAAATTACCACCTAAGCTGAAAGATCCAGGTAGTTTCACTCTTCCTTGCACTGTAGGAATCAGAGAATTTTCTAAAGCATTACTAGATCTCGGTGCAAGCATAAATCTCATGCCATTGTCTGTATTTAAATCCCTTGATCTGGACAAATTTCTAGTACCTACTAACATGACCTTGCAGTTGGCAGACAGATCTCTGACTTACCCAAAGGGAATCTTACATGATGTTCTTGTGAAAGTTGGTAACTTTGTTTACCCAGCAGATTTTGTGGTTTTGGACATGGAAGAAGACAGGGATGTACCCATCATCTTAGGGAGACCTTTTCTGGCAACAAGCGATGCAATCATTAAGGTGAAAAAGGGAGAAATCACGCTGCACTTTGATGGGGAGAAGGTTACCTTTAACATCTTCAAAAATATGAGGTATCCCGTTGAAGCCCACGACTGCTACATGGTAAGAAATGTGGAAGCAGAGGAAGCAGTGACTGAAGAATTACTGCAAGATGATCTCCTCAAAGAACTGTTATACCCAGACTATAATGAGGAACAGGAAGGAGGGGATGAGTACAGGGCCACTTGCCTGAGCTACCTGAACCACTCCCCCAAGTGGCATCCTAAACAGCAACCCTTTGAGCTGATAAATCTGACCAAGGAAGGAAGATGCCTCAAACCTTCAGTTGAAGAACCACCTCATCTCGAGCTTAATCCTCTGCCCTCACATTTGAAGTACGCCTATATTGGAGCAAGTAACACCTTACCTGTAATCATTTCTTCTATTCTTACAGGTACTGAAGAGGACAAATTGCTGAGAGTACTGAGATTGCACAAAGAAGCCATTGGGTGGTCAATTGCTGACATTAAGGGCATCAGCCCCTCCATATGCATGCACAAAATCCTGCTTGAAGATGACGCCAAGCCAACCATTGAAGGACAAAGAAGACTCAACCCAGTCATGAAGGAAGTGGTGAAAAAGGAGATTATCAAGCTGCTGGATGCAGGGATTATCTTCCCAATCTCTGACAGCAAGTGGGTGAGCCCAGTGCAATGTGTGCCCAAGAAGGGAGGAATCACAGTGGTAAAGAATAACCTCCAGTAGCTAATCCCTACAAGGCTGAGCAATTCATGGAGAGTGTGCATGGACTATAGAAAGCTTAATAAAGCTACCATAAAGGACCACTTTCCCCTTCCTTTTATTGATCAAATGCTGGATAGATTAGCTGGATTCATGTATTATTGTTTCCTTGATGGTTTCTCAGGTTACAACCAGATTGCCATAGACCCTGATGATCAAGAGAAGACGACTTTCACCTGCCCTTATGGCACATTTGCCTTCAAGAGAATGCCATTTGGACTGTGCAATGCACCGGCAACTTTTCAAAGATGTATGATGGCCATTTTCTCTGATATGGTGGAAGACATAATTGAGATCTTTATGGACGATTTCTCGGTCTTTGGTAAGTCATTTGATGCATGTTTGGACAACCTTGGGCTGATACTGAAAAGATGTATAGAAACCAACCTGGTTCTCAACTGGGAGAAATGCCATTTTATGGTAACTGAAGGAATTGTCTTGGGGCATAAGATCTCACAAGAAGGAATTGAAGTGGATAAGGCAAAGATTGAAGTCATTGAGAAGCTCAGCCCACCGACCACAGTCAGGGGAGTGAGAAGCTTCCTGGGCCATGCTGGTTTTTACAGGAGGTTCATTAAAGATTTTTCAAAAATTTCTAAACCTTTGTGCAATTTGCTTGAAAAGGACACTGCTTTTATTTTTTATGAATCCTGTTTAAATGCATTCACTGAATTGAAAAAAAACTCATCACCGCACCTGTGATCATCACACCCGAGTGGTCACAACCTTTTGAACTAATGTGTGATGCAAGTGATTTTGCAGTTGGTGTTTTACTTGGACAAAGAAGAAACAAGGTGTTACATGTGGTTTACTATGCTAGTAAAACCCTTAACTCTGCACAAGTCAACTACACCACTACAGAGAAGGAAATGCTGGCAATTGTATTTGCATTTGACAAATTCAGAGCTTATTTGCTAGGGATGAGAGTCATAGTCTATACCGACCATGCAGCCATCAGGTACTTGATCAACAAAAAAGAGTCTAAACCAAGGTTGATTAGATGGGTGTTGTTGTTGCAGGAATTTGATTTGGAGATAAGAGACAGAAAGGGTGCTGAGAATCAAGTAGCAGACCATCTGTCAAGGCTTGAAGAAATTCCAGAAGACACAACTCCAATCTCAGAAAAATTCCCTGATGAGTCACTCTGGCGAGTGACAGGCACACTCATGAGAGTGACAGGTAACAGGCCTTGGTTTGCAGATTTTGCTAACTTTGTTGTTGCTGGCGTTATTCCCCCAGATCTCACCTCACAACAACGCAAGAGATTCTCGCATGATGCTCAACTCTATCTTTGGGATGAACCCTACTTGTTTAAAAGATGTGCAGACTAGTTGATCAGAAGGTGCATTCCAGAATCTGAATTCACAGAGGTGTTGCACAAATGCCGCAGTTCACCCTATGGTGGACATTTCAACGGTCAAAGGACGGCAATCAAGGTTCTACAAGCTGGACTGTACTGGCCAACCCTGTTCAGAGATGCAAGAGAGTTTGTCAAAAGCTGTGACCGGTGCCAAAGGACAGGAAATATTTCCTGGAAAAATGAGATGCCACAGCAGAACGTGCTTGAAGTGGAACTGTTTGATGTGTGGGGGATAGACTTCATGGGTCCCTTCGTGTCATCCTTTGGGAACTCCTACATCCTGCTGGCAGTGGACTACGTTTCAAGATGGATAGAAGCTGTAGCTGCAAAGAACAATGATGCTAAAACGGTTCTCAGGTTTCTAAGAAAAAATATTTTCGCCAGGTTTGGTACACCCAGGATGATACTCAGTGATGAAGGATCACACTTCTGTAACAAGTCATTTGCAGCCATGGTATGGAATCAGGCACAAGGTATCAACACCATAGAGTCCACAATCAAACGGGCTAGCAGAAGTGTCAAACAGGGAAGTGAAAAGAATCCTGGAAAAGGTTGTTAATTCTACCAGGAAGAATTGGTCCTCAAGGTTGGATGAAGTTTTATGGGCATATAGGACAGCATACAAGACTCCCATTGGTATGTCTCTGTTCAAACTGGTCTATGGAAAGGCATGCCACTTGCCAGTAGAATTGGAACATAAAGCTTACTGGGCTATCAAGGAATTGAATCTTGATCCGGGCAAAAGCAAGGAATTGAGATTGATTCAGTTGAATGAACTGAAAGAATTCAGACTAGAGGCATACGAATCGTCCAGAGTCTATAAAGAGAAAACTAAGGCTTACCGTGATCAACACATTGTCAAGAAGAACTTCCAAGAAGGACAAGAGGTCTTGTTGTACAATTCCAGGCTGAAATTCTTTCCAGGGAAGTTGAAGTCAAGATGGACCGGGCCCTACAAAATCAACAAGGTCCTAACTCATGGAGCAGTGGAGATCATGAATCCACAAAGTGGCAACATCTTTTTGGTTAATGGTCAGAGGCTTAAGCCATACCTTGGATGGACAGAAGGAAGTAAAGGACAGAACTATCAAGTTCTGGTCCTGAAAGAACTTTACTGAAATTTCTTTTGAAGTCTGGCATGAGACTTAAAACCAATGCGCTTTATGGGAGGCAACCCATACGTTTTGCTTTTATATGGCTGACAATGTGCTACTCTAATTTTTGCAGGATTGGACAAGGAATTTGCCACCCCAACAGATTTCAGAAGGTGTAACATAAAAAGGCTCAGGTAAACTCACTCCCAGGAGTGAAGAAGATCACTCCGCTGAGTAAACCAACGGGAAGGAATCTTGAGAATTTTCTAACCCTGACGTCACTCACGCAAGTGGAAAAATCCACTCGCCTGAGTGAGAACAACTGTACGACACTTTCTGCAAAAAGTCACCTTTTGGGCTGTAGTTATGGTTTAAGTTTGGGGGGGAAATTTTTCCGGAAAATTTCAAATTTCAATTTTAACCACGTCCGCCTTTTTGAGTCACTTCAGTCAGCCACGATTTTCAAAAACTTTAACTGCTGTGCATTAACTCATAACTCCTTCATTGCTTCGTCTTCTTCATTTTCTTCTTAATCCCAGAATCACTCCTTCAACCACCACTTCCCTGTGTGAACATACTGACAATTCTTTGAGCTTCCAGGCACATAAGGCAATTTGCAGATTCAATCACAAAACCCCTCTTTCAATTTTGCCAACACAACTCTTAGGGTTTGTCACAGATGCCGCCGGCAAGGAGGAAGGCTGCTGCCCGCAAAAACGCCTCCAACACAAGGAGAAGGATATCATCCTCCTCATCCTCGCCCTCTCCTGAACGGCAAAGAACGCCCACTCCACCAGCATCCCCTGCCAGAGAACCTACCCCACCGCCACCTCCACAACCACCAAGGGCGCTGCAAGAACAAGCCCTTAATGCCATCACAGATGAATGGGAGCCCAGGTTGTTTCCAAGGAAGAAGGGTTGGGATTTCTTTTTGAAGCACATAAGGCGAAAATTCATCACAGAAAGGGGAATCGGTGAAGATGGCGCAGCTTTTGCCTACATCAAGCGCCATGGCTGGGAGACCTTCTCCAACCCACCTGTCAAGCCAAGGATCCAGATTGTGCAAGAATTTTATGGCAACTTCCACACTGCCCCCAGAGATGGAGTATTCGTCAGAGGCATCAGCGTCAATTGCAGCACAGAGGCCATTAGGGCCATCTGGAAGTTACCAAGAATAAGCACCGATTACAGAGAAACCCTGGCTGCCCTGCATCCAAATCAACCGCTGGAACTGGCCATTCTGTCCAGATTGGCAAAAGAGGACACAAGCTGGGAGATGGATGATCAAGAAAACCCTTTGGGATTTCCAGCAAACGCGTTGCAAACGCCTGACTTAAATCTGTGGCACCATTTCATCTGCTGCAATCTGATGCCAACATCCTACACTGCTAAGGTCACCTACGAGATGGCTCTGCTGCTGTATGCCATTGTCACAGACACACCATTTGATGCAGCCTCAGTCATCCGGGAGCAACTCACCCGATGCATCACTGATCCAAAGGTGAAGAGCTGGTATTTCCCAGTTATGGTCACCATGCTATGCCAAAGGGCAGGGGTGACCTTCCTGCACACAGACGCATAGAGCAACTTGCAGCAACCATTAAGGATGCATAAGTTGGATCAAAAACCCCCTGATGCCTCATTCGCAGGACAAACAACATCCACTCCCACTCCAACTGGACAGATGAGGCAGAGGGATTTCAACAAGCAGACCAGGTTCATCCTGGATTACGTCCACCAATGCCAGACGAGGACGGAGAAATTCCTGCAGAAAATGCACAAGTGCATTGGATGCCCTGAAAACTGCCCAATGCCGCATGATCCACCAGTCCACCCACTTCACGGAATGCCTCAATGAACACTCAGGGAAGTGCTGTTCTGCTTTCCTTAATCAACAATTTATTTGTTTCTTGTTCAATGTTTCATGTGTCGTTTTCTGTACTTTTTGCTTTCTGTGTATTGTTGTTGCCGGGTTGGTGTTGTTAAGCATTGGGGGCAATGCTTAGAATAAGTTTGGGGGGAGTAATGTAGTAGTAGTTAGTTGTAATTAGTTTGTGGTTAGGTCGGTCAATGTCAGGATAGTGCCATTTAGGTCCATTAGGTTCATGTCTGGATTGACTTTGTAATGAAAATCTTCTAAGGAGCTGTCAACAGTCTAGGATGATAATGGTTTTGAAAACCAATTTTGCTAAACCACTTTTTGATCACTTTTTGATACTAAGTCTGATGCATGAAAGAAAAAACGGCTGAAACTCACTCACACACACGAACAATGCCACTCGTGGAAGTGAATGCCTAGAACATAAGTCTTAAAATTTGGCATGACTAATCCACTGTTGTGAGCTGTGTCTAGTTCTGAGCTACAATTAGATGAGAAATGCCGTAAATCTGAGACTTCCTTTGTGGTACCCATTCACAGCCTGCTTGCTTTTCAAAAAAAAAAAAAAAAAATTTTTAGGGAATGGATCAACCGAAACCTTAGGGGTAACAGCAAGGAACCACCACAAAAAGTTCCAAACTGTTGGAGTAATAAGGGTTGAGGTATAAGGCAGTGGAGAGATAAGGTTGAATAAAACCCCTGTAGGTTGGTCCATTTACATCCCATTCAAAAAAAAAAAAAAGATTTTCTAAATAAATAAAGCATAAAGGCTGTGCAGGAACTCCAGGATTGAAGTCTCAGTAGGTAAATTGAGTCAAGTAACTTGGGCAAGACCAGGTCACAAGAATGACCACCAAAAGTTTAACCGGTTAACTTAGAATGGATTGGTAGGTTTGGCATGAACAAACACTTGTGGCATATGCATTCTAATTCCCTGTGAAGGTTGGTTGTTTGACTCTGGATTGCAGAAAGATTTGGTATCCTCAAATGTATGTTTTCTTCACTTGAATCTGAGACAGAAAGTTGACAGCACCTATCTAGTTGTGTTTAAGGTTGTTGCTTGTTTAGTGTCACTTACCTGAGTGGGAATCCTCACTCAGGGGAGTAAGTCAATCTTCAGTCATTTTGTCTTCCCTATTTGTTATGTGCAATTCTAAAAGTGCCAACAAGAGTTTAGTGTTTTGCTTGAGGACAAGCAATTCTTCCAGTTTGGGAGAGTTGATAATGGTTAAACTGTTACATAAAAGTATCACACTTAACTTTGAATTTGATGAACAATTGGGGGTATTTCCTAACATTGATGCAAATTACTTAGCTCATTTTCATGTTATTGTTAGGAAAGGACCGGACTGAATAATTGCTAAAAATTGGAAGCCAAAGGAGCAATTTAAGGGCTGCTGAGGCAAGGTTGCTGAGCTGGACAAAGAAGAAGGCCTTTAGACAAAAAGCATCTTGTCATTAATGACCTTGCCTCCTCCTAGAGGCATGCTTGTCCCCCAGCCGCAATCTCAGCCACCACTGCTGATCAATGAGAGCACAACGGCCACTGCTGGAAGAGAGAAAAGGAACGGCCAAGTTGGATTGCAGGCTCAAGACATTGGAACCAAGCATGGGGAGGTTCTCATGATGAAGACACCGGTTGCAAGGCACTATAAAGGAGGGAACGACACTCTCACATAGGGGATCCATATCTCTCAATCTCGGGTTCCCTTTTAGTTGCTAAAAAACACTCAGAAAAATTCCAGGTAGAAGGCAAGAAAGAAGAAGAAGCAGCAACAACTCAGGGAGGAAGCCGAGTTGAAGAATAGCAACCCAGTTTCTTCTTCAGTTCCACAAGTGAACCCTTTCAGTCCCAGGAGTGACTCAGAAACTGCACAAGCTCTCTCCTCATCTCTTGACTGTTAGCTTGAATTTTATTTACTATGCATACTTCTATGATGTCTTTCGATGTAGTAGACGTAGCATTAATCTGTATGAGTAGCTAAACAGTTCCCAGGCGTTATTCTCCTCAACTGATGTTGTAGTTGTCAAAGCACTGGTTTTGTTCCTTGTTTTATGGTTGAAAGTTTTTCTACATTCATTTACTTGATCACTAAATTGAATGCATGCTAGAACTAAGGGAGATCTGGAAGGATAAACTTGGTTTGGATTGTTTCAACCTTAACTTATGACATAGAGGTAACAGTCTATGGTTTTAACTAAGATATGAATATACTTAGTTAACATAAGCATTCTTGAAGGCCTAAGAACTTAATGACTTTGTAGCTGAATCAATCATTGGAAAATAGGTTGTTAAGGTTGCAAAGATGACTCTAGGAAAAATGGGAACTGACTTAGAGTTATAAGTGAGCTGAATGAACAAGAACTCAACCATTACAGTGCTAATAGAACAACTACAACAGTAGGAGAGGAGAAGAACACCCCTGGCATCCATTCCCCTGAGTGAGTGTTTTCATTCTCCTGAGTGACACCTTGTTGACTGACAGTTTTTCTTTACAACAAATTTGGTAATTAGCTGTCCTCGTGGGATCGACCTAGCTTCCATTATCTACAAAACTCATAATCCAAGCTAGTAATATTTATTATTTTTTTGGTGAACTCGGCAAGCACCAAAAGGCTACTTCAAGAGTACGAGGATATATTCCCTGAGGAGTTGCCTAATGAACTTCCTCCTACACGAGGAATAGAACATCAAATTGATCTAATTCCTGGCGCAGTCATTCCGAATAGAACTGCATATAGAGCAAATCCTGAGGAAACAAAGGAACTACAAAAGCAAGTTGAAGAACTCCTTGCTAAAGGTCAAATTCGAGAATCTCTCAGCCCTTGTGTTGTTCCTGTTTTACTTGTGCCTAAGAAAGATGGTACGTGGCGTATGTGCATAGATTGTCGTGCTGTTAATAAGATAACTATTAAGTATAGACATCCAATCCCTAGATTAGATGATATGCTTGAAGATCTTTATGGGGCTACTATCTTTTCTAAAGTGGATTTAAAATCTGGCTACCATCAAATAAGAGTTAGACAAGGAGATGAATGGAAAACTGCTTTCAAAACAAAATTTGGTTTGTATGAGTGTTTAGTGATGCCTTTTGGGTTAACTAATGCTCCTAGTACTTTCATGAGATTAATGAATCATGTTTTGAGGCATTATATTGGTAAGTTTGTTGTTGTATATTTTGATGATATCTTAGTGTATTCTAAAAATTTACAAGAACATGTTGAACATGTGAGAACTGTTTTGCTAACATTGAGAGAAGAGAAACTTTATGCTAACATGCCTAAATGTTCATTTTGTGTAAATGAAATTGTGTTTCTTGGTTTCATTGTTAGTGCAAAAGGAATTCATGTTGATGAATCTAAAATACAAGCTATTAAGGATTGGCCTACACCAACTAATGTGACACAAGTGAGATCTTTTCATGGTTTGGCTAGTTTTTATAGAAGGTTTGTTAAAGATTTTTCAACTAAAGCTGCCCCTTTAAATGAGTTGGTTAAAAAGGAAGTTAAATTTGTTTGGAGACCAGCCCAAGAAAAAGCTTTTAATGACTTAAAACGAGACCTTTCTAGTGCCCCTGTTTTAGCATTACTTGATTTTAATAAGAAATTTGAGTTAGAATGTGATGCTTCTGGTATTGGTATTGGTGCTGTTTTAATGCAAGATAAACGTGCTATAGCTTTCTTTAGTGAAAAGTTAAATGGAGCTTGTCTTAATTATCCTACTTATGACAAGGAACTCTATGCTGTGGTTTGTGCATTAGAGACTTGGCAACATTATTTGTTGGCTAAGGAGTTTATAATTCATACAGATCATGAATCTCTAAAGCATCTTAAATCGCAAAACAGTCTAAGCAAACGACATGCTAAGTGGGTTGCATTCATTGAAACATTCCCTTATATCATCAAGTATAAAAAGGGAAAAGAAAATGTTGTTGCTGATGCTTTATCTAGACGTTACACTTTGTTAACTTCTTTAGATGCAAAATTGATGGGATTTGAGTTTATTAAAGATCTATACTGTAATGATATTGGTTTTGCCAATATTTTTACTGCTTGTGAGCAAAGTGCTTTTGAAAAGTTTTATAGACATGAAGGTTATCTATTTCGAGAAAATCAACTTTGTGTGCCTAAGTGTTCACTTCGAGAACTTTTGATACGCGAGGCGCATAGTGGAGGTTTAATGGGACATTTTGGTGTGCCTAAGACTTTGGATGTGCTCCAAGAGCATTTCCTTTGGACCAAAATGAAGTCTGACGTTCAGACTATCATCAATCAATGTGTGGAGTGTAAACAAGCGAAGTCCAAATCGCTTCTTCATGGACTTTACACGCCATTTCCTATCCCTGCACAACCTTGGATGGACATATCTATGGACTTTATATTGGGTTTACCTAGAACTCAAAGAGGTATGGATTCTATCTTTGTAGTTGTGGATAGATTTTCTAAAATGTCGCATTTCATTGCTTGCAGAAAAACAGATGATGCACGTCATGTTGCGGATTTGTTTCTAAAAGAAATAGTAAGACTTCATGGTGTTCCAAGAACAATTGTTAGTGATAGGGACGTTAAGTTCCTTAGCTACTTTTGGAAATCGTTGTGGGGAAAGTTGGGTACTAAGTTGTTATTCAGCACAAATAGTCATCCACAAACTGATGGTCAAACTGAAGTGACGAATCGTACTTTAGGAGCTATCCTAAGAGCGATCATCAAGAGTAATTTGAAGAAATGGGAAGAGTGCTTACCTATTGCTGAATTTGCTTATAATAAAACTGTTCACTCTTTTACTCAGTTTTCGCCTTTTGAAATTGTCTATGGTTTTACTCCGTTAACTCCTTTAGATTTATCACCTTTGCCTTTGAAGGATCAAGTTAGTTTGGATGGAGTTAAGAAAGCTGAGACAATCAAGAGACTGCATGAGAAAGTTCGCCTCAATATTGAGCGTAGGACTCAACAATATGTAAAGTCGGTGAATCGTGGTCGTAAACAAGTTGTATTTGAACCAGGTGATTGGGTTTGGGTACATATGAGAAAAGAGAGGTTTCCAAACTCTAGGAAATTGAAGTTACATCCTCGCGGAGATGGACCTTTTCAAGTAGTGTCAAGAGTCAACGACAACGCTTATAAACTTGCGGTACCAGGTGAGTATGGTGTTAGTGCTACATTCAATGTTTCTGACCAATCTCTTTTTGATTTTGATGATGGTTTGAATTCGAGGACGAATTCTCTTAAAGAAGGGGAGTATGATGGAGACCATCTAGCTAACACTAATAGAGAGGGACATGTTGCTGCCAATAATGGAGAGGATGAGCAAGTTGAGGTTGTGAATGCTAACGGAGGATCTAAAGATGCTGCTTTAAAGAATAATCCTTACATCCGTGATCCACTCTCAAACATTTTTGGACCAATGACTCGTGCTAGACGCAAGAGGATAAATGAATCACTTAATAGTCTAATTACTACTACATGGGCTAAGAAGGAAATTAAACTTGAAGATTACAAGCCCAAGACTATTAATTTGTTACAAGTAACACCAAATGGACATGGCCCATTTGGAGAGAAGAATTTCGGCCCTCAATCCTCAAAGGGACCACCGGCCACATCTTCTCATGTTGGTCAAATTGCTCCCTAAAGTTTAGGGGTAAGATCATTCAAATTTTATCTCTTTGAAAGAGAAGACTTTTATCTCTTTAAAGGATAATATTTGGGATGATTCTTTTTATCTTGTTTTTTTGAGTTTTCCTACAATAAGGAGTCAGCTTTTGATGTCTACTCAACCGTTGGATGAAGACTACATCGAGATGGATGGCTAAGATCACTCTACAAAGAAGATGATGATAGAGTTTTAACTCAAGGGAGATTCTATCCATTGGAATCTTTCTAAGAGATTATCTCTTTGTATTTTGGAGTTTTAATTAATTCCTACAAGTCTTAAATGTTTTAAGACTAGTAAAAGTGTCTAGGTTCGTTATCTTATCACTTAAGATAACTAGGAGTCTTTAGAGTTTGATTTCATTTTAGATTCTTAGAGATAGGAATAGAGGTGAAGAGTTGTGTTCTTCCTCTACTTCTAGGAAAGAAATTTCAGCCACCCCTCTATATATAGGGACCGAAATTCTCTTGTCCAACACCTTTTGGGTCATTGATATTTTCCTGAGTGAAATTGGTTAGGATTTTATTCCTTTCGTGGAGTTCTTGTGAGGACTTCTTTGTTTGGTTGTTGCATATGTGTTGTGACAATTGTTAGACTTATCTATCTTGTTTAGTTCGCTTGATAGTGACGTCTATAGCATTGGATCTTTCGAATCTTGGTATTTGGGCTCATAGATCTCATATCTATTGGGTTTTCTTACACAATTTTCCAAAGGGTCTCTGCTTGGTTAGAATTAGCTCTCTTCATTTTTGATTTGGGTTTTTCTACCATTGAACTCGTGAATTGATCCACGTGAGGTCAAATATCTTTTCTTTTCTTTGTTTTCCTGTGTTCTAGAGTCTTTGAATCCGAATTCTCCAAATTCCGCTGCCTACAAATCTCTGACTTTCCGAATTAGAAAAGTTGGTCTTTTCTTAAAGATTGGTTTTGTCACGGATTGCTATCAATGTTCAACTCGGTCGGGGTTCCAAGTGAGATAACCGCCACAACCGGTGCACTATCTTCAACAAGATTTGCACTTGGGATGTTATTTCCCTTCTGCTTCTTGTTAGACTTGCAATCGGCCTTAAAATGACCCTTTACACCACAGTTGAAACATTTTTTATCCTTTTTCTTGTCATTAGAATTTCCAGGTTTCTTCCTCTTATTTTTGTTAGCCCCATTTTCAGCCACAAAATTCACTTTATTAGAATTTTCTCCAATTTCCAAGTTTTGAAAAAGTCTTGCCCCTTCTTCAATTCTCAAGTGTTTCAAAACATTAGACACAGTTAAATTCTCAGAAGTGTGCAACAGTTTCTTTTGATAATCATTCGAAGTATGAGGCAATTTGGCAATAATTGCCCCAACTTGCAAAGATTCTGAAATTTCAACACCAATGTCTTTTAGTTTTGAAACTAGAACTTGGAGATTGTGAATTTGATCCATAAGAGGAGAATTAGCAAGTAACTTAAATTCAAATTAGTTTTTAATGAGAAACTTATCTGCCCTTTGTTTCTAATTTGCATACTCCCTTTCAATGGTAGCCCAAATCTCTCTTGGGTTTTTCACATTTGAGAAGAGATCATAAAGCGAATCTGACACGTTGTTGAGGATGTGACCACGACAAATGATCTCATCTTCCTCACGTTGTGCACACTTCTTCTTGATTGCATCAGATTCTCCTTCCGCAGGCGGTGGGATCTCCTCCAAATTGGGGCTTAGAACATAAGCCACTTTCAAGGCCTTGAGAAAGAACATCAACTTGTCCTTCCAACGGTTAAAGTTAGTGCCAGATCCATCAACACGATCCAACTTAACAAAGTCTTGGTTCATCACTTTTATGGCAGACTCTTGTGTTGATTCCATGATAAATATTGTCTTCGGATTGAAAGAAATCGGGAGATGAAAACAAAAGAAACAACACAATATGAACCAAAGAACAAAGATGGAGAAAAGAAATTTTATTGATGGAATCTGAAATTCAATAACTAAAGAAAATTCACAAAGAATTGAAAGTGTTCTAAGCGTGTCAAACATTGCCCTTAAGACAATATTTGCCCTCACTAGATTGCAAACAGGGTTGAATGGCAATTTGCTTCTAGGACTTAAGAACACAAGAACATGCAATTTGCAATTTATTGAATGTTCTTCAGGATTTTGGAATACAAAAGTTAAAATGAATTCATGCACTAGTTCACCTATTTATAGGCACCATTTGCAGAAATAAAAGGATACAAAATAAGTACACAACCCTTGGCTTGTAGGAAATAACCACCAAGCATGTGAAGGATTGCCAACTTAATTTTATCCTTTAATTTTAAATTAATTATTTTATTTTACTAACTAAAATTTCCAACACTTACTACATTACTGTTTCGTAGCATCCAAATCCTTGAAATTGGAGTAAACAGCAGTGTTCCGTTGCGTCCGCCAACAAGGATTTTTACATAGGAAACGATACGAGTGTTAACACTATGTGGGAAGAACATTGTTTTGAAGGTTCCGAAATTTGTCAGCCTGCCTAAACTCAAGGTACTCCAATTATACCGTTGCGATATTCAGTTTGATTCCAACAGTTTGAAAATTGCTGATGACGGGTGTCCCCTGCTTGAGGAATTGGAATTGATTGAAATTACATTCCCTGATAATGCAGTCCTTGGAATTTCTCTGCCCACATTGAAAAGGATAGGTTTAACCATTGGATATGAAAAAGAGTTTCGGATTGATATTGATGCTCCACAACTTCAACATTTCAACTGTGGTCTTGTAAGCTGTCTGACCCCTGCCATCCAATTCCATTTCGTCAACTGTGGATCTCTGGTGTCGGCAAAGTTTTCTAGCTATTTCCCTCCATTAGTCCCTGGAAGTCAATGGTATTTTATATTTTTACGCGAGTTCAACGAAATCAAAGAGCTTCACTTATATGAGATCTTTCTTATGGTAAAATTTCACATATGCTAATTCTCTAGTTTCTAGTTGGCCCACAGTCCAAATGACGGTGTATTCAAAATTACTGCCTGTTTTTTTTCTTTTTTCTTTTTTCGTGTGTTTTGCCTTGTGTTTCATCAGGCATGCCGATCGATTCCTTGCCTACATTTCCATATTTGATCCGTTTAGAGCTGACTGCAACTGAAGACATAATGTGGATTCTACTTCAACGATCGCCAGTTCTAGAAGAGCTTGATTGCTACATGGTATGACAAACAAAATGTAACTTTATCAGCACTAATGCTTCAGTCCTAGAATAAGTCATATGTATCGAATTAAATGCATATCAAAATGATTACTTCTGTTTTTTTTTTTTTTTTAGTTCAAGAAAGGGTTACTGCAAAATTTTATACCATTCCACAATTCCTTTGTTTGGCAGCCAGATAGAGCTACTTTGTTTGTGCAGCCCGATAGAGCTATTTCAGCTCCTTTGGGGAATGTGCCACCATGTTTAACTCAAAATCTTAGACAAATCAGAATAAGAAAGTTCAAGGGGGATGAACCTGAGCGTGAACTAGTTAAATACTTTTTACAGCATGGAGTACTTGAGAGTCGAGAGGATGATTATAGTGCGTTCAAGCGATAGCTTAGAGGAATGGCCAGCGTCGATGTGGAAGCCGTTAACAAAGCTCAGACGGCGCTCACCAAAATGTATGCTCGAGCTCGTTTGAAGCTAAGAACTTGTCTGTTTGATATCTTTAAATCCAACTGCAAAAAAAATATAAAAAAATAAAAACCTGCAGGATCTTATGCATCTGGTGCTTCACTTTTAACTTTTGTCTAATTAATTAATAGGTTTTAAAAATGGTGCTTGGAATTTGTATCTTTTGAATTTTATATCTTATTGGTATGTTTTGAGAAAGAACGAATTTCATTCCGATGCTAAATCAAGTGTTGCATACTCCAGATCTTCAGTTGAACTGGTTTTATTTCATAATGCAAGAGCTTGTCAAGTTTAAGAGCATTGGTGTGGAAAAACCAAGTTCATTTTTCTTAGGCAGCTTAATATTCTTAATAGTAGCTTCTTGTGTTAATATTAGTAGTACATTTAATTTGGACTCTAGAAAAACATGGAAAGTTATGCAGACTCCGTAATAGATCTCATTGCTAGAGTTAAATCAACTATTCAAGAGAACTTGTGTTGAGTTCATAACCAGATATAATAACTATCCCTCCAAAAAATGTACTACCTCCATCCCAAAAAGTCCATATTGAGTTGTCATTTTTGTGCTGTTTTTAATACAAGTTTCAGAACTCAAAGTGTACTATTTTTTTAGGACGGAGGGAGTGTTGGGAAAAATATGTAGAGTATTCACAAAGGCTAAGGACAGAATAGGAAAAATATGAGACTTGTGAAAATACGATCTCCATAAAATAGATTTGCCCCCTCCTAAGGTGCTTGAGCATCTCGAGCAACTGTTTCCCAGGATACGACGGAAACACAGAGACTACTTAGCACAAAGCAATTCTACAAGCGAACTAGAACTTAGAACAAATTGATGAACATGGAAAATTGGAAGGAAAGAAAGGCTCAAAAGAATATGAGAAGACATGGGAGAAAAGGTGTGTTAAACTTTGGAAAATGAGTGCCTATTTATACGCCGGAGAAACCTTTCAAATGACAGTAAACCTTGTAATGGTTTCAGTATTTTAATTTTGTTAAATGCAGAGAATTCATGGCACAAAACCTCCAAAATGTTTATAACCAGCCCAACAGTCAAATGAATTCATTTATGCCTTTTAATATAATTAAATCTGACAATTCATTCTGATCATTCATGACAGCAAAACAACTGCAACGTTTCAGTTTCATTTTGACTGAAATGAATGAATATAATTCTCTATTTAAAATTTAGCTGGAAAAAAATAATTCGAACCGGGGTAAAACGTGGATTGATCAGGCCTGCGAGAGTTCGGTTCGGCATTCGTGTCCGCAAGTCGTGCGCACACATGAGTCAAGCTATTTTGGCCCCGAATCGGACCTCCATTTGCACCTCTCCCTGCGCAGGTGCACGCGAGCGGGAGAGATGTGGTATAGTATTGGCAAGTCAACTTGCAAGTCAATTTAGCGCTCTCACTTATAAAGTGAGCTCCAACTCTTCCCAACACCAATGTGGGACAAAGTCCCTTAACCTTAACTCTATTTTTCCAACTCTTGAGAAACTTAATTCTCATCACTTACTACTCATTTCCAACAATCCCCCACATGAATGAGATATTGTTTCGAATAAACGATTATGGTGTTCACCAACTGATCCCTGCATAAAGAAAGTAGGTTTTACCCTTTGAACTTTCTCTTTGTAAAATATGTTGTCTTTACTAGCTATCCAGTAGATGCGATGTCCTTGAACTGTCTGGTTGTATTGGGTAAAGAAACCCACATACAGTACACATGAACCATTTTTATTTAGTTCCGTTCTCATGATTTTGTGCATTTTGGCCATGAACTCGTCCTGGCTATGCAAGAGTTTCTAAAGAACTAAGTCTTAACAGTTCTCTTTTGAAGCGGCCCCACTTCTCTCTCACATAGGTGACTCAGTCTAGAGTAAATGATATTACTCACTTAAGTATTATTAAAGCAACCATTTATTATTCTTTTCCGTCATATCACTGTTTGATGACAGGAATGAGTTGAGGTTTACCCCCACATTGACCACACTAAGTCTTATGATTATGTTGTCCCATTGAACCTAGATCTTAGGATCTCCAGTCAACTAGGTTGGGTTTTCCTTCTTAAGACTTTCATTTCTTCACAAGTTTTACACCCATTCCTTTTGTCAATCTTTCAACTTCCTCTCTATTTAACCCTTTGGTTAGCGGATCCGCAAGATTATCCTTTGACTTCACATAGTCAATTGTGATAATCCCTGTTGAGAGGAGTTGTCTAATGGTATTGTGTCAACGACGAATATGTTTCGACTTATCATTATACATAGTACTCCATGCCCTTCCAATCGCCGATTGACTATCACATTGAATACTGATAGGTAGCATAGGTTTTTCCCACTTTGGAATATCCTCCAAAAAATGGCGTAGCCATTCAGCCTCCTCACCACACTTATCCAATGCAATGAACTCAGATTCCATTGTGGATCTGGCTATTACAGTTTGTTTTGAGGATTTCCATGACACGGCTGCCCCAGCTATTGTAAACACATAGCCACTTGTGCAGTGTGAGTCCTTTATATCAGATATCCAATTGGCATCCGTATATCCTTCCAACACAG
Source organism: Oldenlandia corymbosa var. corymbosa (assembly GCA_949775105.1). Taxonomy (NCBI): domain Eukaryota; kingdom Viridiplantae; phylum Streptophyta; class Magnoliopsida; order Gentianales; family Rubiaceae; genus Oldenlandia; species Oldenlandia corymbosa. Next base: position 10,408,188 of record OX459123.1, read on the forward strand.
ATGGATATCTGGTATAATGTAGTCCATAATCATGAGTATGTCTTAGATACCTTAGTACTCTAATTATAGCAGTCCAGTGTTCAACACTAGGATTACTCGCGTATGAACTCAATTTGCTCATAACGTAAGCAATATCTGGTCTATTACAACTCATTAGATACATCAAACTCCATATTATCCGAGAGTATTCCACTTGAGATATACCTTGTCCACGATTTTTGGATAAATGGATACTGTTATCTAATGGTGTTTTTGCGACTCCAGAATCATTCTTGTTAAACTTGCCAAGAATTTTGTCTATGTAATGAGCTTGACTCAAAACTAGACAATCTGTTGTCCTTATGATTTTAACACCTAAAATCACATCAGCTAGACCCAAGTCTTTCATGTCAAACTTAGTGACAAGTTGGTCAAATCTACTAAGAACATGTTAAACTTAGAGTCAAGCATGTTCTTAGTAGATTTGACCAACTTGTCACTACTACCAACAATGAGTATATCGTCTATATATAGACATAATATGACATAATCGTTTTCTATCTATTTGACATAAAGGCATTTGTCACACTCATTTATTTTGAATCCACTAGTAATCATTGCATGGTCAAATTTTTCATGCCAGTTTTTAGGTGCTTGCTTTAGACCATACAGGGACTTTACTAGTTTACAAACTTTCTTTTCTGTTCCTGGAGCTCGGAAACTCTCGGGTTGTTCTATATAGATTTCTTCATCTAAATCTCCATTTAAGAAAACTGTTTTAACATCCATTTGATGTATTTCCAAATTTTTTAAGGCTGCAATAGCAAGTATCATCCTTATGGAATTTATTCTCGTCACGGGAGAATACGTATCAAAGTAGTCTAAACCTTCTTGTTGTTTATATCCTTTGATTATAAGTCTGACCTTGTATTTATCAATGGAACCATCAGGTTTCATTTTCCTCTTAAAGATCCATTTAGATCCTAACGGTTTCTGTCCAAGTGGGGGATCAACAAGTTCCCAAGTATGATTCTGTAAAATTGAATCAATCTCACTCTTTATGGTTTCTTCCCATAAAGGTCCCTCAGAAGAACTTACTGCCTCAGCATAAGTTAGAGGTTCTCTCTCTAGCAAATAGGTTACAAAGTCATCACCGAATGATTTTTCTACTCTTGCCCTTTTGCTCCGTCTTGGTTCAGCATCTTGAACCTCAACCGAATCTTGAACTTTTTCATGAATTCATTTTGATGAACTGGCTTCACCCTTAGTCTTACAAGGAAATATATTTTCAAAGAAAGAAGCATTTCTTGATTCTGAAACCGTGTTCTTGTGTATGTCCGAAATGTTTGAATCATGCACTAAGAACCGATATGCATTACTATTCTGTGCATATCCAATAAAAATACAATCGACCGTTTTAGATCCAATTTTTATTGTCTTTGGCGGAGGTACAACTACATTCGTAAGACACCCCCACACTCGGAAGTGTTTGTAGGATGGTCTCTTTCCTTTCCATAACTCATATGGAGTCTTGTCTTCTTTCTTTCGAGGAACCCTATTTAAAAGGTAATTACTGGACAAGACGGCTTCTCCCCACATATTGGGAGGTAGCCTTGAACTTAATAACATCGCATTCATCATTTCCTTCAATGTGCGATTTTTCCATTCAGCAACTCTATTAGATTGAGGTGAATAAGGTGCTGTCACTTCATGGAAAATTCCATGTTGTGCACAAAAGCCACCAATCGGTGCATTAGACTCGCCACCTCTATCACTTCTCAATCTCTTGATCTTTTTACCAAGTTGATTCTCAACTTTGGTTTTGTAGAAAACAAATTTCTCTAAGGCTTCATCTTTGCTCTTTAGAAAATAAACATAGCAATATTTCGTGCTATCATCAATGAACGTGATAAAGTACTTATTACCACCACGAGTTTGAACCGATTTCAAATCACAAACATCACTGTGAACTAATTCAAGTGGTTCAGTTTTCCTTTCAACCTTTTGAAAAGATGATCTCGTTAACTTTGCTTCAACGCAAATTTCGCATTTATTTTTTAAGTCAATTTGGAATGTTGGTATATGGTTTAAGTTAATTAATCAACGCATAGAATCAAAATTAACATGACCTAGTCTACCATGCCATAAATTGGAAGACTCAATCAAATAAGCAGAAGAGGTACTTGCATTCATTGACAATAGTCATTACATTGAGTTTGAAAAACCCTTCGGTTGCATACCCCTTCCCAACAAACATTCCTGCCTTAGACAGAACAACCTTATTAGACTCTATTACAATGCGAAACCCATTCTTGTCTAGCACGAATCCTGACACAAGGTTCTTGCGCACTTCTAGCACATACAACACATCTGTGAGTGTCAGAGTCTTGCCCGAAGTCATCTTGAGCTTCACAGTTTCTTTGCCTTCAACAGTGACAACAACAACATTTCCCATGTAGATCTTCTCTCCATAGACTGGTTCAAAGGTGGTGAAATGACTTTGATGAGTGCACACGTGTCTGGACGCGCCAGTATCCATCCACCACTCCTTTGGGTTGGACTCCACCATGTTCACTTGGGTCACCACAACAACCAGGTGCATGTCCTCCACATCCTTAGTGATGTCTTTGACCATGTTTGCCTCATGATCTTTTTTTGGGGAGCGGCAATCAGCAGACCTGTGACCTGGTTTTCCACAATTAAAACAATTACCTTTGAATCTGTGCTTCTGCTTTGAGACACCACCAGTAGTCCCTAGCTTTCCCTTGCCTTTGTTGGCATTCTTGCTCTTGGCCTTGTTCTTCGAGTTTTGGCCTTTACCATGCTCTACAATATTGACCTTAGCCTATACGCCATTGGACGCCTTTGATTCTGATTTCCTGTTATCTTCTTCAATGCGAAGCTTAACAATTAGATCATCCAAGACATCTCCTTGTGCTTGTGCTTGAGGTAGTTCTTGAAATCCTTCCAACCCGGAGGCAAGTTTTCAATGATCGCAGCCACTTAGAAAGTTTCACTCAAAATCACCCCCTCAGCCTGGATGTCGTGTGGAATTAGCTGGATCTCTTACACTTGATTATAAACAGTCTAGGAATCGACCATCACATAATCAAGGAACCATTCGTCTACGAATTTCTTTGAGCCGGCATCCTCCGATTTATGTTTCCGGTCTATGAATTCCCATAAATCCTTAGCCATTTTAAACTTTCCATACAAATTATATAATGAATCATGAATAGTATTCAAAATATAACCACGGCAAAGAAAATCTGACCGTTTCCACGACTCATATGCATGAGCAGTTGGTGCGTCAGAAGTTCCTTCAGGCACCAGAGGAGCTACACCAGTCAAGAAACCCGCCAAGTTTAGCGTCATCAGGTAGAACAATATCTTTTGTTGCCAAACCTTGAAAGTCATTGTCATTGCATTGAACTTTTCCGGCTGCTCCATGTGGCTAGTTGAGACATTGGGCACAACGGGAACAGCAGCACAACTCGCAACCCCAGGAACAATAGTAACACCGGGCACATCAGCAGCGGGAGTAGCGCTAGTAACAATTGCACCACCATAATCAACCTTCTGAGCATCAGCCATCACGAATACACAATGAACAAAGAAAATTTGTTTTAAGATTGTTGGGAAACATACGAAGAGTATTCGCAAAGGCTAAAGAAAATCAGAATAGGAAAAATTCGAGGCTCGTGAAAACACGGTCTCTTTAAAACAGATTTGCCCCCTCTTAAGGTGCTTGAGGATCTCGAGTAACTGTTTCCCAGGATACAACGGAAACACAGAGACTACTTAGCACAAAAGTAACTCTACAAGCGAACTAGAACTTAAAACAAATTGATGAACGCCAAAAATTGGAAGGAAAGAAAGGCTCAAAAGAATCTGAGAAGAGATGGGAGAAAAAGTGTGTTAAATTTTGGAAAATGAGTGCCTATTTATAGGCTGGAGAAACCTTTCAAATGGCAGCAAACCTTGTAACGATTTCGACATTTTAATTCTGTTAAATGAAGAGAATTCATGGCACAAAACCTCCAAAACATTTTTGATCAGCCCAACAGTCAAATGAATTCATTTCTGCCTTTTAATATAATTAAATCTGCCAATTCATTCTGATCTTTCATGACAGCAAAACAATTGCAACGTTTCAGTTTCATTTTGACTGAAATGAATGAATATAATTCTCCATTTAAAATTTAGCTGGAAAAAATTAATTCGAACCGGAGCAAAACGTGGGTTGATCAGGCCCGTGAGAGTTCGGTTCGGTATTCGTGTCTGCAGGTCGTGCGCACACATGAGTCAAGTTATTTTGGCCCCGAATCGGACCTCCATTTGCACCCCCCTACGCGGGCGCACGCGAGCGGGAGAGATGTGATATAGTATTGGTAAGTCAACTTGCAAGTCAATTTTGGGTTCTCACTTATAAAGTGAGCTCCAACTCTTCCCCACACCAATGTGAGACAAAGTCCCTTAATCTTAACTCTATTTTTCCAACTCTTGAGAAACTTAATTCTCATTCACTTACTACTCATTTCCAACAGGGAGTAATTCGGTTTTGAATGTGATAGTTTCTTTTTTATTTTTAGCTAGTCCATTCATTGGGTGAAACATACTCCATGACATAGAGTTTCAATTGAAATGCAAAGAGACACCTGAAGAATGGACGAGCAATCTTATGGCCTTGTACACTATTTTTGCGTAACATACATATTCTTGATATTGATGTACATATGATAAAGAAGACAGCAGTCCTCCTTTTGTGCCCTCCATCATCGACTTTTGTGTCGGAATCTCTTTACAAGTCTTGAAACTATGGCGATGGAAGATTATGTTGAAGATTCCCAAATTGGTTTCTCTTCCTAATCTCAAAGTTATTCCACTTGAAATATTCGTACTATCCCAAAAAAGGATCGCATTAACAACTGGTTTTTATAAGGGACTAAAGCATATTAATATTGATGATGATCCACATCTTCAGTACTTCGGAGTGTCCAACTAGATGCGGTCATCCCGTGACATCAGAAATCAATGGCATTTCCAACTTTTGCAAGAATTCAACAAATTCAAAGAGCTATACTTCTGAAAGAAGTTTCTAAAGGTAAAAGTTCAAAGATAAGTTTGTATCTTGTTGCTTTTTATCTAGTAGATGCTGATAATGATAGTGTACTCTGATACAAATCTTGAGGCAAAGATGGCAGATTTACCTCAACGCGGAAGGTATGAATATCCCTGGACTTGAAAACTTGAGAATCCAATATTATGGACTCCACAACTCACGAAAAATAAAAGAAAAGAAGAGATGCAAACCACAAAAATTTATACCAAAATGGGATGGAAAGGTTTAGAAGATGTAGAAAGTGTTTAAGGCTAGTAACCGAATCGGCCACCTCTCTAACAACCCTATCTCTTCGATTTATGGATAGAATGGCTAGCAAAAAGGCTCCAATGAACAACTAACAAAGGTCCACAAGTAGAAAAACACATATTCTACTCGCATGTATCAACAAATCACAAGCTTGTGTGCAATGCAACTAGTCTTCGAAAAGAATAGAAAAAGAACAAATAATTTCCTCTCGTCTCGTATTGAAATATCAAATTCATCAAAAGGTATCATTAAAATACTGGCCAAGCACCCCTATTTATATATAGTAGAGGGGTCGAAAATTCTCCTAACAATTTGGAGAAGAGTTTGATCTCTAACTCTATTCTTACTTTAAAGAACTAAAAATCAACTTAACCTCTAATTGACAATTTGTGTCTTGTCTAAGAAGCCAATGTATCTAGACACCTTTATAGACTTAAGAAACACTAGTCTAATGAAAATAAAACTCCAAATACAAAGAGATATTCTCTCAAAAGAATCTTCTCCTTATCTTGAAAAGAATCTTCCTGAATTGTCAACTCTATCAATATCTTCTTTGTAGAGTAATCATAGCCATCCAATCTTGATCTAATCTTCATCCAACGGTAGAGAGTAGACACCAATGAATAGACTTCTTATTTTGAATAAACTCTAAATTAGATAAAAGAGAATCATATGAAATCTTATCATTCCATGTGATAAGATTTAAATGATCTTATCTTTAAAAGATAGGAAATATTTCAAATCTTATCATTCCACAAGTGTGATAAGATTTAAATGATTTTATCCCTATAAGATAGAGATTCTAACTCCTAAAAATTAGGAGATGGAGCCGGCCTCCCTTGCTTGGTTTGTGGGCCGAAATTTCCTTCCTCAAATGGGCCTTGTAACACATTAATAATCTTGGGCTTGTAACTTCCAGACTTGACATTCTCTTGGGCTAAATAAATCATTTGATATAAGATTATTAAGTGCACTTTTCATCCTTTTACTTCTAGCTTGAGTCATTTGGTCTCCAAAGTTGGATAATGGTTCTTGAACCACTCCTTGAGCTTGGATAGTACTTGGAACCCGAACACCTTGATCATCTTGGACTTGATTACCATGAATGTTCACATTATACTCTCTCTTCTATTATTTACCAATACTTTTCCCTTTGTTGGTGTAGTGGCGTTCCAATTCTTTGGCTACATTTACACATTTGATCCGTTTAGAGCTGACTGCAATTGAAGACTTGTTGTGGATTCTACCCCAACGCTTCGCCAATTCTACTACAGCTTGATTGCAAACTGGTGTGTCAATTTTGGAAAAAGCAATGATACTTCCGTCTCAATACATATCAAAAGAGGGATGTTTATACTCTCTATGTCCTAAAAAAATTAGTCCACATCGATTTTTAAAATTTGACATTTACTCTCTCTGTGTTAAATTTTAAAACTTAATGTGTACAATGTTTCTTTAGAGAGAGATTGCATAACGGATGGTTTTATTGTTATAGAGAATGGGAGGCTTCCAATAAGAGAACGGCTTAAAACGGCCCTCACCAAAATGTGTCGAATTCGGTTACATATGTATGTAATCTACATCTTTTGAGTTTTATGTCTAGTGGTACGATTTGAGAAAGATTGATTGTGTCATCCTAATGCTAAACTAAAGTTGCATATACTTCTTGTGAACTTTCAATAATTTTAATGGAAGATTCTTGTTTAATAGTATTAGGTTTCACTTTCCTTGGTCATCAAGGTCATATTTTATTTTACACATAAAGGCTGCAGCAATCCAGAAATGTCGAGGACACAGCCTTATTCTAGGAACAGTGTACCTTTTGGAATAAAAGACTTTTCTACCATCTGAATGCAAAGCCTTATAGAGGGAGCGTGTCTTAAAATGTTCTAAACAAAATCAATCAAACAAAAGACACATAATTATATTAAAAAAAAAAAATCAACCCTTCCTTTCAAAAGGTTAAGAAGACAAACTAAAAGTTTAGAGACAGCAATTATTCTCTTTCCCGGGAATTACCAAAAGAAAAAGGCTGAAAGGCTAACTAATATGCCCCCACCAGAAGACCCCAAATAACGTCGATAAAAATGAGCACAATTTCTACCTGCCATACAGATTACAGGCATTTTCCTTTGAAACCACCAAGCTTGAGAAACAGAAATCCAAACAACTTTTTTGCATCCTTGATATGCTAAAGAGGCCCCAATCAGGACATCAAGCACAACGAGGTCACTTGGGGAACAAAGAGGGTGGGTTGGTGCTCCCACCACATTTGAACAAGGGTTACAGGGGAACTGAGCCGGTGAACACCACCTCTGCGGGGCCAGTCATGTAGACATGGTTATTTTCTTCTCTCCACTCAATTTGCAATGGTCCTCCAGGTAAATCCACCCTACACGCCTGAACCATAAAAAATGAAATTATCAAGATTAAATAGAAATATTGGGAGCAGATTATCAAGATTTATGTATCAGGCCGCATGACAATTGGGACCAGATTTCTTACCCTCCCTGCACGACCTTCAAGCACTGCCGCGACAACTACTGCACAAGCACCGGTTCCACAAGCTAGAGTAGCCCCTATAGAAGCAAAACCTCAAACTTCAGAACAACTGGACATTTGGAAGCTTTGGGTTCAATCTACACCAAACATATAACAGATGAAGCAAGTTTACTCTTAATTTAAAAATAAAACCCCACCGACGGAGCAAGTTCACTATTTTTCTTTATGTATTTTTTTTTTCCTAATGTTGCCCTGAGGAGCCGAGCTTCATTGACGTAATAATATTAGAGAACAAAGCTGTTAGTCAGAGCTGTAAAAACTAGGGCCCCCTCTGAAGTTTGCTTTTAACCCCAAAAAAGAGGAAAAGGAAAAATGACCAGCTGAACATGTAATTCTCCCAAGTAAAAAGCAAAAAAACTAACCAGCGCCACGTTCCCAAACACGCATTTTAAGGTGCATAGGAGAAAACACTTGCACAAACTCTGCAATCCGAAACAAAAGGATGAGAATCCGATCAGTGTGACTCGATAATAGCCACTGCTCATTCTATAACCACAGTCAAAACAAAGAAAATAATAACGAACTCAAGTAGCTGAAAGAGATAAAAATTCTCATGAACTGCAGAACTTTCAGTTACACGATTTCCTAATACGTGCAAATTAAAGTAACTAGTCCATGAGATTATAAGGATCCAAGTATAATGAAAATTTAGCAATAGCACCGACCTGTGTTGGTTCTGGCCGGGAACATAACATGATGTTCAAACTTTGGACCTATTTCTGCCAGGTTCAATTCATCAACTTCCAAATTCTGTTTGGTATACAAATACAGACGTGTAAGATGATGATAGAGAAAACTGCTACTGCTTTAAAACCGCTGAAGTTGAGAATTGAATAAAGCTAAAAGATTCACTTTTAGAATTAGCAAATTTTCTGCTTCATGTTTACGCAATTCCAACTTCATACTGTCCTGGAGAACAATTCATCAACATATTCTCTGCTTTCCATTAACTAAGACCGACATTAGTCTAGCCAGCAAAGTTATATTAAAAGATTACAACATTAATATTTTTAAGTCATAAAAGAGATAATATACCTCGCTTGAATTCGTACCGAAAATAACACAGTGAGGATTTCCCATGCTAACACACGTTGCACTCCAAGATACTCCATCCACATCCAATTTACATTTCACAACTGATTGATCCTTATTTGGCAGCAACCTTGTCGGGACATCTGATGCCTTCAAAATTGGCTCGCCCATGTCAACTCTAACCTGAATTGAGAAAGCAAACAGGCTTTTCAAGTAACAAAGATAATATACCTCAAGTTTTTCCTTTTTGAATCCCAAAATGCATGAACCAAAAGGCACAATATAAAAACTGTGTGCCAAGCGACAGTACATACCTGACCATCTTCTTGAATTTCAGGAACAATTAGGCCAGCATCAGTATGTATAGTGTAACTGCCAAAGAGAGAAGGTGTCAAAATACACATGCACACCCACACACCAAAAAGAAAAGGAAATACCTCACGTAGACAAATTAAATGAGGATGTGAAGGAAATACTACATTAATATCCACATCATATTGTAACTTCCATGCCAATCAAATAGTCTGGAGATAGAAATTCAAGCTTAGGGTAAAACAAAACCCAACAAAAAAAGGTCACCATACTCCCTGAAGGATGAGAGGAAGTTATGTTTGCAAGACTGAAAAAATGTAGCAGTATTTCATGTAGTAGATTATGCATGAAAGGCAAACACCAAGCTACCAGAATTCCAGCCCAAAAGCCAGAACTATCTAAACAAAACAAAAGCTGAGAATGGAGTAATGTGATAAATTGATGATTCCATAATAGAATAAGAAAAGCATCAAAAAATCTTGAAAAGATAATGCATCCAATAGATTGATCTCTATAATAATGTAGCACTTCATAATGGCAAAAACGTATTCTTTGTGGCTACATCCACCAAAAGAAGTTCTAAAGGGTAGCAAAAAGCTTGCCAAACATTAGCAATCAGTTTAGCACACCAATTATGCAGCATTACCATTACCCTACTAACACGACAATGAATATAAACGAAATAAATCAGAGATGTGACAAGTATATCCTTTATCCTTACAATAAAAAGAATCACACCTTTGCTTGCCTTGAGAATTTTCAAGCTCAGAAATAAATTTTGCTAAGCATCTGATCCCATTGCCACACATCTACAAGGAACAAAATACCCTGTGAGAAGGAGATCCCACCAAATGTCAAAGCATCAAACTAGAAGAGTATGCAATCAAAAGGCCAAAAGTGAGTCATCAACAATATGAGAAGCCAAATCAGTGCATCATGTAGGATCATTGTAACACTAAAATGTAGTGCACAATTTTCTTCTTTCCGTAGTCATAATGGTTACTGTGTTCTGTTCCATCTACCCAACAGTAGAGATAAGTAATTTTCTAGAGGGTTGGAGCAACACAACCAGTGCAAATCCATTAACCAATCATCTTCAGCAAAGATAAGCAGGAAACTATGTGAACTGCTACTATGAGGGTGATCACTTTAGACATCTTGGTATTACATAATTCTTCACACCACAAATGGCTCATTACTGATTTAGACAAGCGCCGACGACCTTTTTGAACCCAACAAACCACAAAAAAGGCATGTGAACAGAGTATAAAACTCGTATGAAGTTTTGCATCACTCTAAGATAAGAAAATACACATTACTGAAGGACTGCGAGCATATTTTTATTACTTAATCAAATTTAACAGATCATAAGGAAGTAGTATTTGCTTTTCACTTCAAGCTTCTATTCTTTGGATAACAGAACATCTTTCCAAAAATGATTTGAGTCTGTGTTCTATTTAACCTAAAGAGCAAGATTTGATTCTTTATACGAAGATTCAGCGGGCATGAAAGTGGAATGAGAAACTGAAAATCAGAAGTGTAATGAAACTTGTCAGTATGCTCATGACCGCACTATGGTTTTTTCTGATCCTCCATTTTCAGCCTAAAATCTGAATGTAGATAAACCCGGAGAAACAAAATCAGACAAGAAACAGAGAAAAGCTTTTTGAAAAAATGAAGAAGAATGAAGTCACCTCCGGCTCACTACCATCCGAATTGAAAATCCTCATGGTATAATCAGTCCCATTGATTCCTGGCAACGCAAATATGACTCCATCTGCACCAATCCCAAAGTTACGGTCGCACAATTTAACCGCTTGCTCTGAAGTGATTTTGGGCACAGTAGAATCTCGATTATCAACCTACTCAACAATCATACACCAAAAAAAAAAGAGACAATAGTAACAACAATTCAGATTCAATGCAATCCATATTAAGCCAAGAAAATAATACAAATTAAATTGAATGAAAACCATTGTACCAAAATGAAGTCATTTCCGAGGCCGTGGTACTTGACGAAGTGAAGGATGTTGGTCTCCTTATGGTCAAGAAAAGGAACTGAGGAAGACTTCACTTCGCTCACGGAGGAAGACACGGCGGCGGAGCAAAGCCTGAGCGAGCGAGGGTTTGGGGAGTTGCTGCTGACATTAACGACGGCGAATTGAACTCTGCTCGGCTGCAGAGAAGCTGACGATGATGGAGAAGATGAAGAGCGGAATGCGTTGCTTTTAGCGGAACTGAGACAGAGAGCAGGGTGGTCAGCGCCGGCAGAGACTAGTAGTTTGGCGGCGCCGGTCACCATTTTCAACTGCTAATTCAGACAAGTGAGAGAGAGGAAACCGATAAAGACTGGCTTCACCACGTAGGTGTGAAGTGTAAACCGAACTGCACAGAGCCTGGCTCGAACCTGTAATGGTCTAACCGAGTTCGTAGTGATGATCATAATCAGCTCGAGTAAATTACACAAATAGTTTTTTTTTTTTTTTTTGATTTTTTTTGGTGAATCACATAAGTTATATAATTATATTGATCAAAATGGACGGACCTAAAAAAAAATTATTTTTTAATCTCTCTCTCCATTCCCCTCCTCTCGGCGCACAATAAGCAAACATATTAAGCAATACTTGTTAATATGCGCAAGCCATGACTAAGAGGAAAACTAAGGATACGGAAGTGCAAAAAAAACCTGTAATTGAAAAGGCAAATGAGTTCCTATCAATTTCATCGAAGATTTTGAGGAGAATTGTTGAACAAAAGAAAGAACTACAATTTGGAAAAGTTCATTTAGGATTGGGATTGAGACAGATAGGCTGAAGTCCGGTAAAGATTGAATTAATTTCAGAGTAGAAGAGGATTTGAGGGGTCAAGCAAAAAAGTTGAGCGAGATCTTTGCATCAAACTGTTAGAAAATTAGAATGGTCTGCGGCGAATTTGTGAGAAGCAAGAAAAAGTGTCAAGTTAGGAATCTTTTGATTTTAAGAAGCTACGAAAGGGTGGTATGCCGCTGGAATTTGAGGAGCCGGAGGAACAAGATGGATTAATGGTTGCCGTTGTTCACAAGCCTGATGTTCAATTTTTTTTACTGACTGAAATACTGGGGATCTTTTGTGATCAGTTTTGTGCTAGGGGTTAATCAACTATTCAAAGTGATGGACACCTATTATCAAAGATTTTGGAAGCACTTGAACATAGATAAGATACTGGATCTTGAAGCTTTAGCAGAGCCGACCAACTATCCGGGTTCTAATCCAGTAGTTGTCAAACCGTGGGAGGTGGAGAAGGGGTCAATCAACAAAGAAGTTAAGCATGTTCAGGTATGGATTCAGTTACCTAGACTTGAACCCAAGTTTTGGAATCCGGCAACTTTAAACCGTATTGTAAGTAATTTAGGACAACCTATTGCCACTAATGCCTTTATAGATGAGAGAGGTGAAGCAACTTTGCACATGTACTGGTGGATGTGGATAAGAGACAAGCCACTTACAGTCTCTTATTTTGAGGATGAAAATGGCAGATAAGCTGAACATGGGGTGAATTACAAATGGAGACCAACGCAGTACAAATACTGTAAAAATTTCAACCATGGGGAGGAAGACTATAGGAAGAAAGCAATGATAATGATGATGATAAGAAAGGTAAAGAAGAACAGGGGAAAAAAGAACAAGGTGTTTGAATGGAGAAGGGTAAACAAGAATGAAAAAACTATAGATGAGGAGAACATAGTGCATGAGAATGACAAGATAATCAGTAGCAAAAATCAGAAGGATGTAATACGATCTCTAATTAGAGAAAAATAGATTGAAGTATCCAATGGTTTTACTGTGCTTACTGGAATAGATGATGAAGAAGGAATAAGTGGCAAAGAATGCATCAGAGTATTTGCAACTAGAGACGGAAGACATGGAGTTGTAGAAGGGAAATGCTAGGAGTCATAACCCTATTGATCTAGGTATATCCATATGACAAGCTTTTTAAATTGGAATACTAAGGGCTTAAATAGACCTCTAAAGCAAAAAGAAGTTACATGACTTAGTACTATGCATAATGTCAAACTGATAAGCCTAGCTGAAGCTTAATTGGAGACTAGTAGAATAGTAGACATGATGAGTAAACATTGGTTAGGATTTGAATGTTGTGGTAATAGTATTAATCGGGAAAAGGGAAAAAAATTGATGATTTGGAATCCGTGATGTATACAAGTGAATATAATACAGAAAGGAAACCAATTTTTTCACTGTTGGGTAGAAGTTGTTAGTAGCAAAGAGGGTTTCTTCTACAGTGCTATTTATGGATGTAATAGTCAAGATGAAAAGATTCAACTATGGGAGGATATGATAATATTGGCCCCGAGTATTAGTAACAGTTGGTTGGCTATGGGAGATTATAACAATGTACTAGCTATGGATGAAAGAGTGGGTGGGAATCAAGTGACCTTAATGAAATATTAGGGTTGCAAAGGTACGTAGACTTGTGTGAACTGCAAGACTTGAAACAACAGGGTCTTAAATATACATGGCCAAATAAATAGATAGGAGTTGGGAGAATTTGCTTTAAGATTGATAGACCCTTGGTCAATGGATACTAGGTAATGGAGTATCCTAACTCTTCTCTCATTGTTATGGTGGAAGGAATATCACATCATTCCCCTCTACTTGTACAAATGACAGGAGAGTTATATCCATAGACTTAAACCATATGGGTTCTTTATATATGTGGTGTCAATCAAAGGATTTTTTAAAATTTGTGAGTGGCTCGTGTGGACTGCTTTTGTGAAGGGAACCTATATATGCCAAGTAGTTACTAAACTCAAAAGATTGAAGCGTATCTTGAAGCACCTGAATAGAACTCAATTTTTGGATATTCATAAGGTTGAAAGACTCAGATTAGCACTGGAAAATGTTAAGGACATGATAAATGGAAATGGAGCAGATTAAAATTATTGAACCAAGAAAGAGAGTTGTATAGAGAATATATACAAATCAGTAGGGCTTATGAAAGTTTCTCACAACAAAAGATATAAAAGTTATGGGTGAAATAGGAGAATTCACACACTTCTTTTTTTCATGCAAAAATGAGAATTAGGGTTATGAGAAATAGGATTTCCTCAATTGTCAAGGAAGATGGAGAAGTGCTTACTGATTGACCAATTGTTATAGATCACTACATCAACTTTTTTTCAAAACCAGTTGGGTCAGAATAGCGGCAGACAATGAGCTCAGATAGAAACGGGTATGTGTTGGACTGGAAGCAACAAGTGAGTCTAATCAGGAATGTGGTTTCTCATGAAGTGAAAGAAGCAATTTAGGGTATCCACAGTTGCAAGAGTCCACGCTTGGATGGATCTGGGAGTGATTTTTATTAGGGAGCATGACCAGTGATTAAAGAGGATGTCATCAAGGCTGTGATGGAGTTTTTTGAGCATGGACAACTACTCAAGCAGGTAAATTCGACACTTCTAGCACTTATACCTAAGAATAATTCCCAACAAAATGCTGCTAAATATAAACCCATTGCTTGTTCCAATGTGATCTATAAATACATTTCAAAAATTATATGTGAAATATTGGATTCTGTTTTAACAGAGTTTGTAGATAAACATTAGAGTGCCTTTGTAAGTAACAGGTTAATCCGTTACAACATATTACTTACTCAGTACTTGATTAAATAGCATGTTAGAAAAAACATTAGTGGCAGATGTTTTTTAAAGATTGATATCAAAGAAGCTTATGATTCAGCAAAGTGGAGTTTTATAGAGGAGATTGATGCGGATAGAAATTACGGTTTTATTTATATTTTGACTTTTCTTTAATTAAGGATTTTAGGGTTTATTTTTATCCTTCTTTTTCTATTAAAGGGGTTAATAATTAGGTTTTATTTTATGGGTAGTTTTGTCATTTTATGTTGGATTGGTTAGGATTTTATTTTACCATTTTCTATTTAAATGGCGTAGCCGCCATCATTGTAATTTGGACTTTTGATGAATATTAGGTGGAGTCCCAAGATTCATGTATTCGGCAAGCTACTTAAATTACATTTGGATGACGATGATTTGGGATGTGTTGCTGACTTCTTTTAGTGGTTTAGTGAAAACCAAAGGTAGCAGTCCATGGCGACAATCAGCTGGCTATCCTTTTGATTGGGGGAAACTTCCACCTAAACTTAAGGACGAGTTTTTTCTCAACCCGAGAGAGATGAAGAGGAAGGGGTTAATAATTAGGCTTTATTTTATGGGTAGTTTTGTCATTTTATGTTAGATTGGGTAGGATTTTATTTTACCATTTTCTATTTAAATGGCGTAGCCGCCATCACTGTAATTTGGGCTTTTGGTGAATATTGAAAATTGAGATTTGTCTCAGAAAATCCCAAGGTGAGTTAAACTTTGGTCCTTAAGATCAACGTATTCTTAGACTAAATGGTTCTTGAGTAAGTTGATTGCTAGGTATTCATGCGTCAAATCAATGGCTTTCAACGATTCGATTTAGGGTTCTTTGTTCGTTCTAAAAATTGGGCTTCCGCTACTGCATCAAAGATGCTATGGTTTTGGATTCCCTCTGTCTTTTTCTCAGAAAGTGCTAGAATGTGTCAAGACTCTCTCATTCTCCCTTGCTTTAAATGAGGAAAATTGTGGTTATTTTCAGGGAAAAAAGGGGTTTGAGACAAGGTGACAACATAACCCCTTTGTTGTTTGTGTTGGTAATGGAGTATCTTACAAGACTCAAGACAGAAGTTGCTACTGATAAGAAGTTGCAATACCATCACAGTGTAAAGGACTAAAGTTAAACAACATTTGGGTTGATTCTAAAATTATGGAGGTACTGAAAAGGTTCTTTGGTACTACTAGTTTAGTAGCTAATCAAGCTAATCAGAAATTTTTTAGGAGAAGTTTCGGAAGAGTTGAAGGGCCAGCTATGCAGATTAACAGGATTTAGAACGGGGACATTTCTAATCATGTATCTAAGGGTTCCTATATCTCCAAAGAAATGGAATCAGCTAATTGTGAGATGCTAATCCAGAAGATTGCTGAAAAAATCAGATGCTGGAGTACAAAACATCTTAATTACACTGGAAAGCTGGAATTAGTGAATTCAGTCTTAATGGCAAAGAACAATTTTTGGGATTCTGTCTTTATTTTACCTCATAGTGTCACTCAGCAAGTAAACAGATTATGCATGTGTTTTCTTTCAAGCATTAGGAAACAGGTAGAAGTTTAATACTGGTCAGTTGGACAAAGTTTGCAGAAGAAATAAAGAATGAGATCTAAATATAAGAAATCTTCGAGTCTAGAATGAAACAGCTTTAATAAAGCAAATTTGTTGTAGTGCAGTCAAAGAGGATAATTGGTGGATCCATGAATAGTATATATATATATATATATATATATATATATATAGCAGTAGAACTTATGGCAGATACAACCTAAGCAGAGTTCCAGTTGGCACTAGAGAAGACTGTTGAATATCAATGAGAAATAGGAAAGATGAATTTGAAGGACTAAGGTGGAAGCACACATCATCAGGTAAATACTCTCTTACATCAAGGTATAACTAGCTGGTTGGCAGTGTTGATGAAATACCTACAGTTGTGTTCATATGGGAGAGATTTAATGTTTCCAAACATTTTTTCATCTTAGGGCTTCTCTAATGGTTAGTTTACCAACCGTTTATTAGCAGTTTATGAGAAGAGAATCATTGTGGTGTTCAGTTTATAGAAGCAAAGTTTATGCTCATTAACGGATGAAGAGAGACAAGTGATGGGGCTATCCTTTCAGAAAAAGTAAAAAATATTAAAACTTGCTCCAACTTATCAACTATATATATAAAAGGGAGTTTCTCCCTTTTCATGTGTATGTTTTTGGTAGTAGTATAATATCACACGTGTAAACGAAATGAAAAATTTATTAGTGAATGAAATGGGTGGTTTAATTTGCATTTAAGTTCAATTTTATTACCTTTAGTTAATCTCCTCAATAGTAACCGAAGGATAAAAGATCAATTAGCCTCCTCTATTAATTATATTGCCCATTTGTCTTCTTCCAAGTTGTTTAATGGGTTCTAATATGCAATAAATTTCTCTAAAATATAAACAAATCTATGCATTATGACATTCACCTCTTTGTTGTTGTCTACTCTGTTTTACTCTTCTCTTTAAGATTGGTGTAGCACAAGATTCTTTTCAATTGATCATAAGAAGACCACATGAGGCATCGACCATTTCGTGAATCCCCAAGAGGTAAGACTAATGCTTGCTAAGCAATCGGAAGAGAAATTTGCTTCCCTATATATATAAATGGTTTATTTGCACTTTCCAGTTCATATTAAGCAGCATCGTGTGCTGTTGTTGTCTTATTTCTTTGGTTAAACATATGTGTGCAACGTAAAATTCTAGATTATAATTTTTTTTTCCTCTAATTTATTCTAAGGCTCTAAACCATTTCTACATAACATTTACCTATGTTACTTATCGTACTTAAGTAGTGAATAAGTATTTACCACATGATTTGTTCCTCTCCTCTATTTTCTGAATTCTAGAACTAGTTTGCATCATCATTACACTTTCGGTTGCTCATTGGTGTGGTTTAAAAGGTGACTGATGCACTGTTTTGGAAGATTATTTAAGGAATTTTATAATAATATAATGTAAGGCTTTTTAGCCTCCTCATTCAATAAATATTTAGAGTTTATATACAGAGCAATCAAATGTCTTTCCTTCTCAATTTTTTTTTTTTAATTTTTAGCAAAATTGATTATAGACATTAATAAAACTATACAACAACTTCGATTTTATTTACTCATCATTTCCCGTTTTTACAGTTATCGCTTTACTGTATTTCTATTATGATTGAGGGCACGCGCGAAGCGCGTATGACTTAACTAGTTATATTTTAATAGTGGGTGGGGCTGCTTTTGTGTGTTTATAGATTCACCATTAAAGATGCCCTTATGGTTGTTTTGGCAAAACATGCTGCTCACTAGGGACAGGCTGGTAAAAATGAATATATTAAAGGACAAAACACACTTTTGGCCCCTATACTATGGGGGGTCACAATTTCTGGTCACCATTAATTTTTTACTGACAAAATAAGTCACCATCTTTTCATTTATTAATTCTATGCATTGATAAAAGTAGAACGGAGGTAACTTCACCATCTTGTCTAGAAAATTTTGTAGTTAAAGAGAGAATGATTACAAGATGGAGTCCAGAACAATGCCGAGAGCATCAAACAATTTTGAAGAAAAAGCCTTTGTGCGGATAAGAAATAGCACAAGTAGTTAGAAAATGGTAGTTATTTGGTTGTAAGTATGAACTTTTTGTAGCATATCAATATATTTACATTTTACGAAAAATGCGGTGCTTGTTTTTCAGATGGTAAAGGTGAATCTAACAATCATTTGACGGTTTGGTCTGATCCTTGGGCCACTTAGAGTGACTGATGGCGTTGCAAAGACATTGCTAATTCTATGCATTGATAAAAGTAGAATGAAGGTAACTTCACCATCTTGTCTAGAAAATTTTGTGGTTGGAGAGAGAATGCATAAAACTTAAGGCTTGGTGCGGATAAGAAACGGCACAAGTGTGTGTCAAAAATAACTTAAGGTTATAATTCACGGGGATTTAGTTTGTTCTCTATTACTCCCTCTGTCCTAAAATTATTATCCAGTTTGAGATTCACTTTTAGTATAATTTGAACTAAAAATGAAAACTCAAATTGGATAATAATTATGAAACAGAGGGGGTAGTCTCGAATTATTTTTTGTTAGCACGCTTGTGCCTGTTCGTGCAAAAATAATCAGTAGAAACTGATGTACGCTTACAAATAATTTCAAACAAAAGAGTGTAATTCGTGAGATGCAATATTCGGCTAGGCGTGAAGTAAAAGGGTGTAAAAGTTGTAATAACTTGAATAAAGACTGAATTGTTTGTAAATTGATGAACTAAACCAATTACAAAGAGTAAATCGAATAAAAAGACTATGTGAAAGTGCTGAAAAGAACAATAGGGTGTGAAGAAGTAAAAGAAAGATAAGAGCTTTGCAGCTTGTGTTTTGTTTGTGTTGATGATGAGTTCTGTGTTTTGCGTTGGCCTATCTCTCTCTTTATATACGTATCAGTTATCGCTTGAGTCGGTTCAATCTCCGATTCCTAGTCGAATTAGGTGTTGTCGATTCCGAATTACAATTGTCTTTTGTTTCCGATTTCACGTTTCCTGCCACAATTGTAATTCGTCTTAGATTTGGATTTAGTATTCTCCGCGTTGAGGTGGGCTTTCGACGCACCATATTTTCCGATTTGGATATGGACTCCACTTCTCCGCGTCGAGTGTGGACTTCTTGCAACATGGTGTATTGAGTCGATTCACCACTTTTATTGGGCCGACACGATTTTAATTAAAATCGGTGATAACAGTGCCTTAGCAAGTCATAGGCTCTAAGAGCCTTCTTGACAAATAGACAGAAGTTGCCTCTCAAGACATCTTAGGAATTTTGTTATTTGAAGTAATAGAATATTTTTTCAATGTAAAGAGTTGTAGTAGGACTGAGAAAAGAATGAAATTTGGAAAGTCTTTTTTTTTTTTGGAAAGTATATTCTGAAAACATGGCTTTCACAATATTGTTGATCAAATTCCAAATTTTCAGAATATTTTTAACAGGGTACATTTCCGGTTAACTTTTCCTTTTCAGCAACCCCAGTATTCACTCCTGGGTTTTAGGCACCCTCTAAATGATAAAGGTTCTTGTGTGGTATTTTGATTATAATTTCTATCAGTGTAAAGAAGTTTCAGTGTTTTGCTAACAAATGACAAGATTAGTCAGAAAAATCTCTTCATTTTGTCTCCCCTCATTTGCCCTTTTGTTGTAGCTGCTGAATAACTATTGTTTGGACCATCCTTCTTTTGATTTTTACCCAGTCTTATTCATTGTCACAGAATTCCTGGGATCAGAACTAGCTTTTTGTTTGTTGTTGCAAATGTTTTGGCGAAATTCAAATGAGTATTCAGATAAAAATCATATTTTGTTAATGTCTCCGTAAGTATTCGAAAGAGTCTGGAAGTTGATCAGCTTATTTCGTGTGTATATATATTAGATTTGAATTCAAACTTTCAGCTAAATGTACGTCCTCTACATCTATATTCATGATAATTTCCTCAAGAGAGCTTATCCTGTTATAGAAAAGGCCATGTTCTTCCGAGGCAGGGTGAACTTGTAGAAGACAGGATAAGCGATCTATTCGGAGAGAGCTCCTTCGACACATACGCTGCATTAAATTTTCTCTCTCTAAAATTTTCTCTCTTCTTTCTCTCTAACACTCTTTGTCCGAACCCTAACACCAACATGGCGGCCAAAAGGCCGCCGGATGATAAAAATCTATCTTTCGTTCAAATTTAAAGGGAGCAAAGCCAAATCCAAGAAATATAAAAAGGCATTGGGAAGCCAGAAAATGAAGAGTCTTTTATTCATTCCAATCAAACAGTTTATAAAGGGAGCCCGCGTTCTGTTAACAAAGCAGGAGAATGATAAATTGGCAGAACCATTCAAGCTTGCGCTTATAGGGAAGTTCTCGAAGGGAGGCCTTCAATGGAGTACTTGTGGGCTCAATTTCGAAAAATAGGGTTTAAGGGTGAATTCTCATTGGGAATGCTTGATCATCAGGATGTCTTGATTTGTTTTGATCAAGAAGATGACTTCCAATGCTGCTGGATCAAAGGTCTCTGGATGTTTGGTAGCCATATTATGAGGGTTTTGAAGTGGACACTGGAATTCAACCCGAAGCATGAGTCTTCTATGGCCCCAGTTTGGGTGGCTTTTGAGGGACTATCGATTCACCGCTTTAATGAGGATTACATGCGTAAACTGGCCGGAATAATAGGCACGCCTTTGAAGATTGACGTTCCAACTTTGAACATGTCGCCTCCCTCGGTTGCAAGGGTGTGTGTTGAGATAGATTTATTGCATGATTTACCTGAAGAGGATTCGACTTGGTACTGCGGGGAATTCATATTTTCAAGCTGTCACTTATGAAAATTTACCCGACTACTGCTTGAAGTGCCAAAAAATTGGGCACTCTGAATTGGAGTGTCGACATGTAAAAGGGACAAAAAGTGATGTTGAAGTTGCACACAGAAAAGCCAGGGTTGCGGAAAATCAAACTAAAATAGTTTCTGCTGCGGAGATTGTCAAGGGGAGAGTTCCATTAAACAAAACTAATTGGAAGCAGAAGGATGTTTCTAACACCAATACAGAGAAACTGGGTAAAGGAGAATTAGCTTCGAAAGCAAAGTCAAATACTCAGGAAAAAGATAAGGTTCCATTGAAGTCTGCGGCTGTTGAGGAAATTGGGAACAAAGCTTCATCATCGGGTGTCGCAGTGGCGGAGAAAGAAAGAATTTTGGTTGATGTGGTTGATAACACGCCAAGTAAAACTCTTCCATCAGCTGACAGAAAGATCACTAAAGAGCAATTGAGTACAATTATTGAGAAGAATTCCTCTGAAGAAGATTGTTGGGAAGTAGAAGTTACAGGTTCATTATCGGATGAAACCCTAGGAAAGCAGCTCACTTTCTATACTCCGCAGGTGAATCTCTCTTCACGATTCGATGTTCTGGCTGCTATGGTTGAGGATCCACCAAACCAGACTGAGAAAGGTGCTGCTAATACACTGGAGAATGCGTTGCACAGGGTCGAAGAACCTGATTCTGAGTGGAGGAACTCCAAGACCATGATGCGATGCGCCTTGCTGTGGGCTTTGAATTTGCGCAGGATGATCTAGATATTGGAAAACAAACTGAGGGGCATGAACTCCAGGGCTGTTGAATCAGAAGAAGAAGGCCAAAAGAAAAAACTTGAGCAACCTCGAGGTTCTGTTGAAAATAAAAAGCTTCAAGGTGGCGAAACTCGAAAATCGTCGAGACTCAATGGTGATCCTCTTTCAAATGTTTCTAATGAGTAATCAAATAGTATGGAATATTCGAGGAGTAGGGAATAAAGCGTCTGTTCGCCGTCTTAAGAAATTAATTTCTTTGCATGATGTTTCTTTTGTTATTCTACTGGAGGCAATGTTGCCTTTAAATAAACTGGAAGAGCTGAAAAATATACTCTGCTTCAATCGGGCGTATTCGTCTAGTTCTGGGAAGGTTTAGGTGTTGTTTCCGTCAGAATGGTCAGCCAAACTTCTGGGAGGTTCAGAGCAAGTGCTACATTTTGAGGTGGAAAGTTCTAAGACTGCTAGAAAGGTATTAGTCTCGGCTGTGTATGCGAAATCCACAAGAAATGAACGCCAAGTGCTATGGTCAAAATTGCAACTCTTTGCCGATCAGATTGGGGACTGTCCGTGGATGGTTGGAGGGGACTATAATGTAATCAGAAGCTTGGAAGAGTATGAGGGAAACTCGCAACCGGATTATGGTTCAATGGATGCTTCAACTCTTGGATTAATGGGTGCGGTCTTATTGAGCTCACTCCTTTGGGTAATCCTTTCACTTGGGCTGGGAATAGACAAAATGGCCGAGTTCTTAAAAAACTTGATCGCATTTTATTCAATTAGGAATGGATTCAAACGTTTCCAGAATCTTCGGTACATCACTTAAGTAGAACATTGTCGGATCATGCTCCCTTATTGCATCACTTCAAAGCGGATATTGACACAAGGCCGGGTATATTTCGGTTTCAGCGAATGTTGGCGAGAAGAGATAGTTTCCTGGACATAGTAAAAGAGAATTGGAAGACGTCGGTGGCCGAAACTGGTATGCTACGATTTTCTATAAAGCTTCGAAGGTTAAAGATGCGTTTAAAAGAATGGAATAAAGTGGATTTTGGAGACGTTTTTCAGAACTTAAAAAATATGGAGGAAGCTGTCCGCGAGAAAGAGATTGAGTTTGATCAACATGGTACTGATTCTGCTAGGATGGAGCTAAAACGGTTGCAAGCTCTTTTACTTCTTAGGCTGGGCGAACATGAAGACTTTTTGTAACAAAAGTCTAAATTGAAATGGCTAAAGGATGGTGATTCCAATACAAAGTATTTTTTTGCTTCTTTGATTGAAAAGAAAGCTAGGCTGCGTATTCACAAAATCAGAAAGCATGATGGTTCGTGGACCTCGGAGAGAAAAGAGATTGAGCAAGAAGTGGTTTGGTTTTTCAAAAATCTTCTCACGGAGGAAAAATCAGAAAATCATGAAGATGCTACCAGGAAGATCTTATTGAAGATTCCCACACTTTTGGAGGATGAGGATAATGTGTGTTTATTGCAGCAAGTGACGGAGGAAGAGGTCAAAGAAGCTGTTTTCAGTCTTGATCCAGAAAGTGCGCCGGGAATAGATAGATTTTGGAGTTTGGTCTATTGACACTATTGGAACTCTCATGCCAAGGGCGATTAGCAACACAATCATAACCCTGATCCCTAAATAGTCAACAACAACATCGTTTGCGAATTTCAAGCCGATTAGTTTGTGGAATTTCATTAACAAGGTCTTCATGGAGATTCTCACTGAAAGAATGAAGAATGTCCTTCCAAGATTGATCTCCGAGGAGCACTCAGCATTCTTAGAGGGCCGTGATATTGTGGATAATATCCTCTTCACTAAGACCTTATTCAGTTCCTTAATCAAAAAGCACGAGGGGGTAATCTAATCCTGAAAATAGATATGATGAAGGCGTTCGACAAAGTCTCATGGAGTTTCTTGTGGAATCTTTTATTGAGATTTGGTTTTCATCAGAATTTTGTTAATCTGGTGATGAGCAATCTAATCAGAAGTTGGTTCTCTATACTCATTAATTGAAGTCCCATTGGTTTTTTCCAAGCTTCTCGGGGCATAAAGCAGGGAGATCCTCTATCGCCATATCTTTTCATTCTTTTGTCTAAAGCTTTAACGAGAAAAATGAAGAAGCTAACAGAAGAGGGAAGAATAGCTTTGTATGGAATGCCAGATAGAACAGCCATACCCTCTCATTTATGCCTTGCGAACGACCTTATCATCTTCACAAAAGGCTTGAAGCGCTCAATGGAACAATTGATGATTTTCTTTCAAGACTATGAGGATGCAACCGGGCAGAAAATGAATAAGCAAAAAAGTACCTATATAGTGTCTGAAAAAAGTGGAGAAGCACATATTGCCATGATTGAGGAGACATTACAAATACAAAGGGGTGTTTTTCCCTTTCTGTATTTAGGGTGTAAGTTATTTAAAGGAAGGAAGAAAGGAGAATATTTCCATCATCTTCTGGATGTTATTGATGCAAAGTTGTCGAGTTGGAAAAATATTTTTCTCTCGCAAGGAGGAAGGCTCTTACTTATAAAACATGTGCTATCAGCTATCCCAATTCACACTATAGCTACTATTGCTCCCCCAAAATCTATTATTGAGAATATTGAGAGCAAATGTCAACACTTTCGTTGGGGGGGAAACGGAATCTGGAAATAAGCATCATTGGCGATCATGGCGAAAATTGACTTTCCCGATTGCTGAAAATAGATTAGGTATTCGGAATTTGATTGATGTTATTAAGGCCTTTTCCGTGAAACTATGGTGGAAGTTAAAGACTAATCAGGGAATCTGGTCTAAGTTTGTTTGTTCGCTCTCGGCGACAATGAAGGATAAGACTAGCTGATCTAGAATCGGAATGGTTGATCATCTTGCGTTCTCGAATAGTATTCTGGTCATTTGTGATGGTTCCTCTCCTTTTTGGCATACTAAGTGGCTGGATTCTAGAGTACTAGGGAATGACCCTGGAGATCCTCCAGCGTCGAACTTAACTCTAAAAGATTTTTTCCTTTCAAAAGATTTTTTCTTAACTGTTTTTGCAGGTTTACTTGGGGAGTAACGAGTGGATCAACTACGGAGATTAGAGCTAACCTTTTTGGATGAACCGGACAGATTGGTGTGGAAATCAACCTCAACGGGATCTTTTTCCATTGCCTCAGCATATGAGGAAGCTTTCCCACACAGAGAAGAATTTGCTCCCCTTAAAAATCTTTGGAATAAGTTTATCCCTTTAAAAATTTCTATTTTTGCAATGAAGCTTTTTAATCGTTTACTTCCTTTTTTCTAAAACCTTGCAAAAAATGGGTTTTGTCATGAACCCTTCAAGATGCCCTTTCGGTCAAGCAGCTGAAGATACAATAGATCATATTTTTATGCAAGTGAGCATATAACTTCAGCATAGAAATATTTTGCTTCACTCTTTGGTCTTTTGATTCCGAAAAATGCAAGATGGTGGACTAATTTACAAACATGGCACAAGATGGGCAGCTTCACCTCCGCAAAAAAATCCATACTAATGGTTACTCCAATTTTCCTCCTATGGGAAATTTGGAAAATGCATAATAAAATCATCTATGATGGCGTTAGTTTCTCTTTGAATTTTTTGAAAAAAGAAGTTTTGTCTACTGTTTCGAATATGTTGAGTGTGCATGACTTGCAGGCAATGACTTTGGAAGAGCACAAAGAAATAGGGGACTTGTTTCGAGTGAAGGTTTAGAAGCCAAAAATCAAGAGAACAAGGATATTGAGATGGCGCCCTCCTGATACAGGACAAGTTATACCCAATTCAGATAGATCGGCTTTTGGACAACCTAGACATGCAGGATGGGGATATGTTGTAAGAGGAGAACGAGGTTATTTTATTTTTGCTGAATGCAGTTACATGGGCATTGCTACAAGTTTTTAGACTGAGCTAGCAGGAATTTATCATGGACTCAAAACATGTGAGCTAAAAGGACTTCATCATGTGCTAATTCAATCTAACTCAAGCATTGTAACTCAGCTTCAAAAAGACAAAAATTATCCTTGGAAGCAATGTACAAGGTTGCGGAAAATTCAGCAAATGATGTGCACCACAAATGCGCAAATAGACCATATTTATCGTGAGGCAAATAGTGTTGCGGATGAACTAGTAAAAGAGGCCTTTTTGGGAAGTACGTTGTGTTATCATTCTCAGAAGACTCTCCCTACATCTTTGAGAGGTAAGATTTTTTTAGATAGGAATAATTTTCCATATATAAGAATTAGATAGTTGAATATTTTGTTAGGGGTAAGAAAGAAATGTCATGGGATTTATGTGTAAAATCTTTGTAAGAGATGCTTTTAGAATAGTTTTTTACTTTTGCATTAAGAACTGGCAAGGGATAGTTTACTATCTTTGTAAGTCAGTTCATAGACATACTTTGTTAGAGAATCGTCATAGAGTTTTTTAGAAAAACTTTCTGTAAGACAATCTCTTTTGAATTGGGTAAGTCTTAAACACTACTTTTGTAACTTTTTCTTTTTATTAATAAAAGTTTTACACACTGTCTTTGTAAATTTTTTTTTTTTATTAATAAAATTGGAAGATGCTCACCAGGTACCACCTTGTTCACCTAAAAAAACATTTGCAAAAGCAATCTAGGGAAGACAACTTTATTAGACAAGGCCTATTGATCAATTACAATATTGGGAAAAGTTAATCGGGAATAAATTACATAATAACCCCATTCATTACTACATTAATAATGCAACAGTTGACAAGCCTAATTGGCCCCTATAAGACAATTTCTCCCATCAGTTCGTGAACAATTCTAGACAGGAGTGCAGATATCCGGGAAGAAAAATGTAAAAATTGGAAGAAACTCTCTCGGTTCAAAAAAATTAGTCCACTTTGTTTTACTATTTTAGTTCAACAAAGCAAACTATTCTTTTTGAGACAGAAGAAGTACTATTTTACAACACAATACATTATACAACACTCTACCGTCGGAACTTCGGCATTACTTCAATTACTCCAGGTCTTGCTTCATCGTAACGATACCTGCAAAGAAACAGAAGTTTAGATCGTAAACCTTATGCAACTGGTTTATGCTAGCCAAATGGTAAACGTTCCCTGCTTAAATTCAAATATTTCACAAGTACATCCAAATCAAGAATGCCCAAAAACAACCCCTCAATTCTGTGAAAGATATGAACACATACCCATGTTCAATGAGAAAGCTTCTAATGGCGGCAGGTATTGCAGCTTCACCTCGGCTATGATTACCTTTTCCTTCAAAAATAGTAAATGCATGTCACATTAGAGTATCACTAGATAATTTCTCCAACTACTTATATTTTGACGATATCCAGGTGCACCAGCAGTGCAAGAATGATCATCACATAAATGAAAGCAAAAAAATAAAACGGTAAAAGAAGACTCACTGAAGCTGCGAAGGAGCCATTGTACCTGTTATGACGTGTAATGATGTTGGTCTGGGTCCGAGATAAGAAATTCGGTTGCCCAACTTTGCTGAATCGCTACAGGTAGCCAATTCAGGAGATGCGGAATATACAGATTCTGACATCACATTAAAAGGTGGCATTGGCTTCGCAGGAAGACGAGATTCAATCTTCTGCAAATGAGCCTGTAAGGCTTTTACAGCTTCTGATGCATGAAGACCATGAAGGTCCAATGTCCACTCATCATTATTAAAATTCCTGATGGCCAAAATTTCCTTGGCTGCATTAGCATTTAATTTTTCAGCAAGTAACCACTCTTCCCGAGCTTTCTGCGAAAACAGTTGTGCAGATAAATGATCTCCTCTTATATATGCATCTCGGGCAGCCTTAGAGTGTTGAGATGCTGACCTGTGTAAGGAACAAAAATATGGAAGTGCTTGTGAGGAAGGTTATCACAAAAGAATATCATGTACATGCAGGGCCATGAAGGGGACAGATCTATTGCCAGTAAGAACTGTGGAAAGTAAAGCACTACATAAAACTAAAAGCACTTCCCGATGGAGGAAAGGCATAATGGTAATCTTGAAAGAAGATAAACAACTAAAGGCGAATCTGACAAGCAAACAATAACGTTAAAAATTTGTACAGTTTAGAATCTTCCAGAGCATCCTACTACCTAGATGATAATAGCATAATGTCATGAATAGGTCGCTACTTTGTTGAGAGAAATTTAAGGCAGAACCAAAAGTAAGAAGTTTCACTTCCCCACCCCCTTCCCTCTAATCTTTTTTGGTGAGTAGTAGTGTCATGCCTGAGGCGCTACTACATGCAAGAGAACAGATGACAGGAATAATAAGTGCAACCAGTCAGTCTTGCCAGTTGAAATGAACATGCACTCTCAATTTAGTTTCTGGTTATGTTCAATAGTAGTCTATCAAGTAAATTAAGAATACTTAAACCCATTGCAGGTAAATAAAAAATGATCAAGTTAACAATACAAAAGGAAGATGTTCTTGTCATCCCTTCCGTGTAGACATACCTCATCGATCGTAGTGCATCTTTTCGGTAGACCAAGTAGATATCATCTTCTTCCCACTCAGGCTCAATAGGTAGATACTTGATGCCGATCCGACTATTTTCTGAGTTCAAGTCATCATGCACATATATTTTCTCAAAGGAAACCTGTTCATCTTGATATTCTCTGTGATCAACATTAAGATCCTCAACAAGACAGTTTGGTGCAGAAAGATGAACATGCTGGTCAGCTGATGATTCATGTAAGAGAAACTCGTTGCCATTATTAGATGTCAATTCTTTATTTGCATTAAGTGGATTCTCCTCGCTATTATTTTCAGAGGAAACCATAGAGGCCAACAAAGTTGACGCTTCATCAACATCATAGTTCAAACCAGCTAAAACATCCTCGATTAGGCTTTGGTCAGCCCAAGAATGGTTCTTCTTAAGCATATCATATGCAATTGTAACATCTGTAACACCATTATTTACATTCCCAGACATATTGGAACTGCCAACTTGTGGAGTCTCTCGCTTCATTTCGTATTGGTTGGTCCCCGAAGCAAAAACGTTTACAGGACCTCGTAACACAGACGTAAAAGGCTTCTCCAATACAATTCTACCATTGGCGTTTCCAAGAAAGTTCTGAATCTGCTCCACAGAACTTGATAGAGATGGAAAACTTTCAGTTTCTGCTTCTGATTCGCCACCATCATTATGCCGCTTTTCACGGTCAAAGGCAGTCCAACCTGATATCTTCCCCTTCTTCCAAGAACTCTTCATGTCTAGAGGCCGTGATTTTGCAGGACTAGCCATCTTAAAGTAAACAGAAAACCATCACAACAGAACACAGCAGCAACACCCTTTCCGCCCTCCTAACCACGTTTTTCTTGCCTCCCCTGAACTTTCCTCACGCGGAAGTACCTGACTGTCCAAAATGATCAGGTACTCTAAACAAAACGAAAAAAAAAAAAAAAAAATCGACTCTAGTCAATAATTCTGGCGGCATATTCATTCTTCAGAAAATTGATTTAGAAAGCATAATGCAGCATTTTCATAAATTATAAAAATAAAAAAATAAAAGCCAAATCTATTAACCAAAAAAAAGGGGGAAAAAAATCAAATTTCACCAATCAAAAAGCACGAATCAGTACATGAAATACGCTAATGCAACATTTCCATAAGCCAAACAAAAGCAAAAAACATAAACAGTAATGAAGAGAGGATCTAAGACCTCCAAAAAATGGTCAATCAATCACTGAGAAACTAATAAATCAAGTGATAAACCTCATACATAACTTTCCTATAACTTAAAAACGACTTAAAAGAGAAGGGGAAAAAAAGGGGGAAAAAAATTAGCAAAGGTCGCCGTCATAAAACATTCGTCTGACAACTGAGTTAAACTTAACTAAAGAAAGGCATAACTTTTTTTGTTTTTTGGTAGAAAAAGGCATAACTTTAAAGTAAATAAAGCTTCCAATAATGATCGCCATTTTAAATTCTCAGCTCACTGACAATTTAAAAAAACCAATGGCGTCCAAAAAAAAATGAAACACAAATATTAACATCAAGTAAGGATATGTTCATCACATAAATTTCGGTAAATCAAATAAGCACCTAAAATATTAAAACGGAGTTTCAACATTCCAACGCTTTCCACAAAAAGAAGAAAAAAAAAAACAAACAAAAAACCAAGTACCTGCTTTAGTCCTATTATTATGGCAATAAACTGAATAACACTATGGAATTTCAGTAACACGAAAGTCCCGAATCCAAGTTGCTAATTGATCGGACGGCGGCGTCGATATCAGAAGTCTCAAAATTGGTGGGTAGACGGTTAGAGCCAGGGAGGATGACGATTGAGAAGGGAATTTGCATCTCAAATCCATAAAAGCTTCTGTCGTTCTTCTGCGTGGACTTCTACGGAAACAGCAAATTATTTGATAGAGATAATTTTTAAATTAGGGTTCTAGATTATTTTGGTAATAGTTGGGAAGGAAAGTCCAATCTCAAACTTGGACTCTTTATATTTTTCAATTCTAACTTTTTTAAAAAAAAAAAAATTATAATGTGTGACTCTAAGAGTCTAGAAAAAGTAGTAGAAACTCGGGCCAATAGAATCTTCTCGTTTCAGAAAGAAAAAAAAAAAAAAAAACACACACACACACACACACAAAACAAAAAAAAAAACACAAAAAAAAATCCTTGGATAAATTACAACAATCCCTCACATCCAATTAAATTAGAATTTTCAAATTTTGAACCTCTCCATGGACTTTTAATATCAAAAACACCTCACAAGTTTAACTTATTATAAATACCCTTACTATTTGAAAATATATAAAAAAAAACATCCGTTACATTTACCTAAAAGGTCTTTTGGCGACTGAAAATTGACGTATGTATATTATTCAGTCAAAAAAAGTGTCAAACATACTTGGGGTATTCACAGTTTGGATCAAACTGGTGAATCTGCCTAAACTTGTCATTGGTTCGAATTGGTGAGCGGTTTATAATTAAATTTTTAAACCGGCGGATTTGAAAACTGAAAACCGTTCATAACGATTGCGCTGAAAAATCGTATGTCAAACCGGACCGGACTATATATATATATATATATAATAATTTTTATAATATTAGTTTACTTATACATAGTAAGAGATGAAAACCTATATCACAAATGCCTCGTAATCACTGTGGTAATACTATTCTAACTGCTTCAATTCTAACTAAAGGTCATGTGTTCAAATCCGAAACAACTCCTTTTATTATTTACCTATTTTTTCTCTCTCAAACCAAAAACCTATGCATAAAAAGCCCCAGGAAAAAGGCCATAAAAAGCCCCAAAAAAGCCAGAAAAAGGCCCAATAACTAAAAACGCTCAATTTATGGCCCAAAATGAAAAGATCACAATTAGAGAACAAAACCGTCAAACCGTCCAAACTAAACCGTTCAATATAGTTTATATTGGTCCGGTTTAAATTTCAATCCGGTCTGGTTTTGATGTTCAAAATTTAAAAAACCATAAGTAACAGTTTGGTTACGAATTAATGGTAATCCGGGCCAATCTGGTCCGTGAACACCCCTAAAACATACGTTTGTAACCCGAAGAAAAATTATCCTCAATTTTTTTTCAAAAATTATCCTCATCTTTCGAGAGCTCGTAAAAAGCTGAATTTTGGATTGAGAAGTTAAATATTTTATTTTATTAGAGTTTAGAATAAATTTCAAGAGAGTTTTTATGGGGTGAAAAATATTTTTGGATATTTTTTTGGTGGAGTTCATGTGGAAACATTTATTTTCAGTCGTCATAGGACCCTTTTGATAATTGACTTCGATTTAAGGATGTTTTGATATTTTCTTAAACCATCTAAATCTTGTGTTTTTTTTTTATATATCAATCCAATTTTAAACTCCTCTTCTCCGGATTATATATCCTAACAAACAACACTATCTAAATAGTTTATGAGAGCATCCGAAGTAGTAGTGTTTTTTATATATTCATTCGCATAAAATTAATCCACATTGAGTAAGATACAATTTTTTTTTTTATTTTTAGTTAATCAAATGAAGGAAAAAATCTAATGTGCAGCAGGTATATGTATGCACTTTTTTAGTGTAGCCAACCTCTCTCTCTCTCAAAATTGCAACCAGCCAATACATGATTAAATTTAAGGCCTATATGGTTGTTGTTGGGAAAGTAAAAGAATGTAAATATGTCATTCCTTGAATTTTGATTTTGAGGAAAGTTAAATAAAATAAATTGCTTTTGTGTGTTGATATGCACGGAATGTAAATTTTAATATTTTTTGTTTCAATTACTCAAGGAATGTAAACATAGTAATTAAATTATCTAAAAGAGTACAGTGTGTAATTATTCCCATGTTGAACACATCACTTAACATTTAGTCATTGCATTCTAATCTTGTGGGTTAGTTTCTCAAAAGTTGAAGTCGGTAATGATTTAATGATTAAGTTTTGGCTGCAGTGTCGTATCACATCTGGAAGGAAAAGAAGATGCATATTTTTTCCCAGAAGGAAAAGGGTCTTCGAACTATACTAGAAACAATAAAGTAAGAAACTGAATGGAGGCTTACGGGATGCAGAACCAGGCAAATCACTAGGGCTAAAGCACTAATTTTGGACCAGTTCCTTTAGTGGTCAGAAATGAAAATGATAATAGTTTGGTGTATAGTTAAGATCTTTTGGTTGTAAATATGTGCTAAACTGCTGAATTTAATACGAAATATGTACATTTTTACCCGAAAAAGATAAATTCACTCTAAATAGATGATCTTAATTATACTATTTAATTAATTAAACAAGAATGGAATTTTTATAACTTGAAATGAAATGATGTATTTTAGAAATCAAAATTTAAATATTATTGATAAAATATTAAATTTAGTGTCTTTAGTAACTAAAAATATAATGTAGGGGTCAATTCATCAAGAAAAAAAAAATAAAACGGGATTCAATGTAGGAGAAAAGTCAAAAAAAAGAGGGAAAAAGACAAAACCCGGATTAATCGGGTAAGTTTAGTTCATGGTTGGACCGTGGGTTTGACTGAGTTTTGACCAAGTTAGTTCTTGTCTAGTTTTATAGTAAAAACGAACCCGTCATCATTTCGGTTCACGGTCAAACAGGTCCGACCGGCCAGTCGAGATCGGGATTTTAAACAGTTGTCTACCAGCCTTTATTTCATTGTTCATGGTAGAAGATCTTTCAGAGGCATCAATTCTAATTGGATCATTAGCAGCTGCACGTGTGATTTTGTCACATTTTAGGTCAATAAAAGCATCTCACATTGATTTGTTAAACATTGTAAATGAATTATCTTTTGAATTTCAAGTCCTTATTGCCATGTACGAGGATCAAGATGAAATAATGAAAAATCATTCCAACTTGTTTTTGTATTTGGTTTTTTAGCTTCCCCTAATGTTTGAAAGACTGATTCATCAAAATGATAATCAACTAATCGAATAGTAAATAAATCTCAAGTTCTAGGCTCAAGATATTTTATAATATATATTAATGTTTACCCTGCACATTGTGGTGGTTATTAAAAATATATATGAGCTTAATGATTTAACAATTATATAACATTTCTCACAGACTGATATGTGTGAAAAAATAATATTAACAATATAAATTATAATTGTGTAATTTTTAATGTCAGTGTGCTTTGTTATTTTTAGCATATTCAGAATGATTTTCAATATTTGAAATCATCTAATGTAATTTATTGTTCATCTTTTTCGTTTTGTTGATTTATGGTTTTATATCTTTTAAACATATTATCTTAATTTTTCATAATAATTTTCTAAATATTTCTATCCGTGTCATATCTTTTAAACTCTCATTGTAATAGAAAATTTTCTCGTTATTTCTTTTCGTAACTTTTTTATTTTCTATCTCTCTATATACCTTTTGGAATCTTTCTTTAGAAGTTTGTTCGTATATTTTTCTTATAATATAGTGTTTAATTCATATAATTCTTATAATATAGTTACAATAGACCAAGTAAATTGGAAAACTATATCCGAGTCAACCTTCTCTCTACTTTCTCTCTGACATCTCTCTACCCTCCCTCCCATGGCCGGCGATCCGCCGCCAGCCATAGGCCTAACACCGCCTCCGCGACCTTCATTTGCTCAGATTTTAGCCTCTAATTCAAATCCAAAAACAATTCAAAAAAATTCCACAAAACACCAAATTCTAAGCCCTCCTGTGATTCATTCAGAACCAACTTTATTCAAAGATGAGCCAACTTTTCTTCTTACAAAAGAAGAAGATGAACAATTGGCAGCCCCATTTCGACTCGCCCTAGTCGGAAAATTCACCAAAGGTAGGCCAAAAATGAATTTTCTGAGAAGAGAATTCTAAATCATTGGTTTTAAAGGGAACTTTTCCATTGGATGAATTGATTATCGGCATGTTCTCATATGTTTTGATCTTGAAGTAGACTTTTATATCTGCTGGCTGAAAGGATTGTGGACCTTTGACAAGCATCATATGCGAGTCTTGAAATGGACTACTAACTTTAACTCAGCACATGAAAGTCCCATAGTTCCAGTTTGGATCTCCTTTGAAGGTCTACTCATTCACCGCTTCAACAAGGACTACTTGGGGAAACTTGCTAGCATCATAGGGACTCCTCTTCAAATCGATATGCCAACTCTCAATATGTCGCGAGCTTCGGTGGCTCGTGTATGTGTTGAGATTGATCTCCTAGAAGAGCATCCCATTCGCATTAGACTAGGAGTTGAAGGAAAGTCGTACTTTCAACCAATCTTCTATGAAAATATGCCGCAATATTGTGTCGATTGCAAAAAGATTGGTCATGATGTTCTATCCT
This sequence comes from Oldenlandia corymbosa var. corymbosa, assembly GCA_949775105.1. NCBI lineage: Eukaryota > Viridiplantae > Streptophyta > Magnoliopsida > Gentianales > Rubiaceae > Oldenlandia > Oldenlandia corymbosa. The sequence goes on from OX459123.1 coordinate 10,442,992, forward strand.
GTTGACACAACACCAATGCAGCATCATCGCACAAGGTGGTTTCGCACTAGCCTCCAAAACTCCAACCTGATCAGCCGGAAAAAGGAAAATAAGCATCACAGCCAACGAGAAAGCCACCAATCAAGGATCAATCATCATCTGCGCCACATCTTCTGTTAGGGCTGCAAACGACGGCTGTGGAAGAAAGCGGCACTGAGGCTCATGTTCTACTGTTGGAACCCACAAACCAGCAATCGAAGCAGCAACCAAAGGAAAGAGCAGCAAGTACGCCGAAATCAATCCAAGTGTCGATTCATGTTTCTGATCAGCAATTTGTTGCTCGTTCTACTGCCGTTGATGGTGATCCACTGCCAATAATTGAGGAAGATCGGCAACAACCTCCGGTGACAATTGAGGGACAAAAACACCCCCAGGATTTGCCAAATCTAATCAAAGCGCAACATACTCATAAGTCAGCGCTTCCGAGGATTGAACATGCTAGCAATGCATATTCACTTGAACAAAGAGGCTCGGAAGAGACCATTTAGCCTGCTATGGATGGTTTGATGGTTGAAGTTGCGCCTCCAATGTCTGTTGAAGACGTTGCTACTGAATCATCCCCGGCTGCGCTCCAAACCCTAACTGCGCACCAACCACTTGCTGCCAACATCATCCCTGTAGTTGCTGCTGAGATACAGCATCAGTCTTCCGCAATTTTGAAGGTTGCTGCTGGCAGTGAAGGAATAGCTGCATCATCAGAAGAGGAAATCCGGCCGTTGGAAATCCCCTTGACTTCGCGGCTGAAACAGAACACCGCGGCTTCTGCGACTTCAGCGCAATCGACTCCTTCAGACCCGAATTTTCAATTTTGAACGTGGAAAAATGCCGTGATTCTCTCTCCAAATCTAATCCGGTTGGTTCAGTTTCAAGAGAAGAAAAGTTGAAGTCAAACTCTCCACAATCCTCAAATAAGGAAGGAATCTCTTCAACAATTTCTCCAGTAAGAGCTCCAGTGAAAAGTAAATCCTGAGGCTCCAGAATTTACCATCTCTCATCAGCCGTAAATTCCTCTTCTAGAGGTTTTACTGCCAATTACGGCCTCAAAAACGTATTTGTCCAAGGATGATAAGGAGATAGGGAAGAATACTGAGACTTTTAACTCAAATTATTCGATTGAAGAAATAAATTCTGAAGGTGGACTAAATCATGCTTCCAATGGTTCTGATGATGACGGTTTTGATATGGAGTATGCGATAGAACAAGAGTCCTTTTACAGTGAAGTTTCTGCTCCAACATATCACAATCATTTGAAAAAAGCCAAAACTAAAAAGAAAGTTCAAGTTCGTCGGTCTGTTAGATTGAATAGGGATTCAACTTTACTTTAAGATCAAAATTATATTTGATATAGGATTTAGTATATTCGTTCCCTTATTTTTTTCCCCTTATTTTTAATAAAAAAAATTTTTTGTTTGAAAAAAAAAATAGTGTTTAATTCATTTTTCTATTGGATGCATAGTCTTCACCTTTTTTTAAAAAAAATAATTTAATGACCTCTCTTTGAAGTTTTATTACTTAAAAATTTGTAATAATTATTTCATTTTTCAATATTATCTCGGTTTCTTTTTTGATTTTTTCTTGTTCTCAACTATTTTTTTCCTCCACATAATTATTTTCAATTTCTCAATATATGTTTTTTTTACTGTTTATCTCTTACAAAGACCTTCATTCCTTTTTTTTTTATTAGGACGCGTTAATGTTATAAGAGATAAATTAATTAAACTTTAATAATTTTTTTATCTTATTTAATACTAATACTTAATTATGGTTAAATTTAATACTTATTTTCCAAGACAACGTGAATCGAATTGAATTTTTTAATGATTAGAGACTCATTATCATTATGGTTATAATTATTATGGTAATGATATAAAGAAAAGATTGGAATTTATTATAATCATAATGATTATTATCAACTCAACCCCCTTTACAATATGCATAATCTACTACAAAACCCTCTTAGTTAGGGTTACGAGCGGCCTTATAGAGAGCAAGGATAAAAAAAATAATAATAAAAAAAAAAAAACCATGCCAGCAAGTGGCAATGATGGAGGGAAAAAAACCTAGCTATTATAATATTAATGCATTGATCAATTAAGCAATATATAAGGGAGGGAAAAAAACCTAGCTATTATAATATTAATGCATTGATCAATTAAGCAATATATAAGGGATGTGAACAGTTATAATAAAGAGCACTTAGATACACTTTTCTAAATATATCTAGCGTGTCTTTCACGCTCCAACACACCCCCTATAATAGCTGCTTTTTTTGGATTTTTTAATTTTCAAATCCCCATAACAAAAATATCAATACTCAATTATCTTATTTTTTTTTTTCTCATTTTTCTGCTTTTATAACCGCTCAAGCAAAAGCAAAATTCTCTCGGCAGCTACGCTCTTGGAATCAACCTTGTGCATCAAAAATCTGGATTTTATAATCAAGTAGATACAAATTAAAGCGAGGATTAAGGTAATAAATCGTCTTATTCATCTGTTTTTGTGGGTTTCTCTTTGTGGATTTGTGTAAGATCTTCTTTGATGAATTAATGGGTTTTTATTTGTGGGTTTGTTTCAGATCTTCCTTAATGAATCGTCAGAGGTTTATGGATTCAGATTTGGTGAATTGCCAAAAGATTTATGAATTCAGAGGGCAGAGGTATTTCCTAATAATCTCTTCAACTTTTGTTTTTATTGTTGGTTTTCATAGATCTAAGCACTGTACATTCAATAATTATGATTTTTTTTTCTTTCACTTATTTTTGGATCTTAAAATGGGTTTATTCACCAGTTTCAGTGTGATTATCGTAATAATGTTGTTCATCAATTTGGTTATTCATCCGTTTGTGTATGGTTATTCATCCGTTCTGTATGATTATTCATCCATTGTATATGATTATTCATCATGTTGTTGTTGGTTGGAAATCTGGATTTTATAATTCTGAGATTTAATTTTATTGTTGTTCATCAATTTGGTTATTCATCCGTTGTGTATGGTTATTTATCTGTTGTATATGGTTATTCATCATGTTGTTGGTTGGAAATCTGAGTTTTATAATCCTGAGTTTTAATCTGTTATTCATCATGTAGAGAGATGGAAAAATCAATTTTTTTTTTCGAAGAGAAGCACATCGAAAACCTAGATGGGCACAAGTATTTCCTAATAATCTCTTCAACTTTTGTTTTTGTTGTTGGGTTTCATAGATCTAATCACTGTAGATTCAATAATTATAATGTTCTTTTTCTTTCATTTGTTTTTGGATCTTAAAATGAGTTTATTCACCAGTTTCAGTGTGATTATTCATCAATAATAGTGTGTTACTCGTAATAATGTTGTTGTTATTCATCAATTTGGTTATTCATCCGTTATGTATATGATTATTCATCATATTGTTGTTGTTGGAAATCTGAGTTTCATAATTTTGGGTTTTAATGTTGTTGTTGTTCATCAATTTCGTTATTCATCCATTGTGTATGGTTATTCATCTGTTGTATATGGTTATTCATCATGTTGTTAGTTGGAAATATGGGTTTTATAATCCTGAGTTTTAATATTGTTGTTCATCAATTTGTTTCTTCTGTTGTAAAGAGAACCATTATTCATCAGTATCAGTTAGCTCATTCATGTATTTATCCATTGAGTATAAGTGAGTTCATTCATCAGTATCTTTAATTGTATGGTTATTTATCAGTATCATTGAGCTAATTCTTTTATTCATCCATTACCAATTAATCAATATTTTAGTTAAAAAAGAGTTTTGATGGAATGTAAAATATCACATATTGTAATGTTTTTTTTTTGTTTGATCAGTATCAGATAAATGTTCATCAACATGAACTCGATCGGTTGAGAATCAAATATTTGACAGAAATGCTGAAATCAAATAATCAACAAAGACGTATTGAGTATCGGCGATTCCTTTAAGACCTTATATGTTAAAACGAATGACTACTTTTTTTCTTCAGTTGTAATTAGAAATTTATTAGTTTAGTTGCTCACATTAACTCATTGTAAAATATACTTTTTTAAAATTTATTGATCAAAATTATTCATTCTGTTTCGCATTATTCGTCCAATAATTTTATCTCATTCATTCATTAAATTACAATTATTCATCTAACAAAACCACATATATTCTTCATTTTAGTATTGTTATTCTTGTAGGATGAGATCATTATTCATCAAGATTTAAATAGAGCAGAAAATCTTATTCAGTTGAATTGCACAATACTAAAATGATATCCTAATAAAATAAATCGTCATAAAAAATATTTCTCATAAAATAAAACAATATAAAAACTAACATGATAAGATAAAAAAAAAAAAACAATTTGAAACTACATATGTGTGAAAAAAAAATGGATAAAAGTTGGAGCATTAAATGCACATGTAGCTGAAATTTGAGAGGAAAGAAAACCCACTTTCATACAAAGAGAGTGTATTACACTTACCCACTAAGTGTACTAAAATACTCCTAATTATTTACCCAAACTCATCACCTACTAAAAAAATAAAATAAATATCTAGGGACAAGTGCATGACTTCATCTGTCATTATTATTACATTGATGTTCCTCATTTACTGACGGATTCACAACCATATTTCATGTTTTAAGGGTAGGTACAAATATGATGTTTCCCTTCCCAGGCCCATTTCCCTAAGCCTTCTAGTCCTAATTATAAAATACAAATTAAACTAAATTTATTGTTAATTTATATTCCCTCCATCCCATAATTATTGTCCAGTTTTATTAAAATGAAAGATTTTATTTTTTGTCAAACTTAATTATATTTTACCTTAAACAACCGGATATACCCCTACATAAGTAATTGTTTAACCACTAAGATTTTATGGATAATATGTTTTACTAAGGACAAATGTATAACTTAATCCATAAAAGTCAAATTGAACAATAATTTTAGGACAAAATTTTTTGGACAAAATGAACAATAATTATGGGACAGAGGGAATACTTTATAATTGGGACCAGAAAGACCTAGCATTTCCTTAAAGACCTAGCATTTCCTTTAATTTGCGTGGGAAGAAAATTAATGACACAACTTGCTCAGTCTATTAAGCCATAGTGTTTATGTGACGTCCCCAAAAATTCACTAGCCAACTTGATAATGATTAAGGTAATTTGGAAAACGTTTGTCCCGCTCACGCTAGATCTCACACTATAATTACTGAATGAATAAATAGATTACACTTCGAAATAATTAAATTATATACAAGACAAAATCAGAAGTTCTATATAAAACTAAACAGAAATCTATATTACATTATTGATATCTAAAAGACTACAAAAAGATTCGCTAGCTAGTGATCAAAGTAACTGTAGCCCTTTTCCGCTAACCTGTAAAAATTATTCTAAAGGGGTGAGCTAAGCCCAGTGAGGTCCCCAAGTTTAAGAAAATATTTACATGCATCACTCGGGGGATCACATGCAGGCAAGCAATATAAACAGGAAAATTAAATCATGCGCATGCACAGAAAATTCTCAGGCAGCAAGTACGACTTTGCGCGAAGACCAAACAATCGAGACTTAGCCAGACCACTCAACAAGCTATAGTCTCTCTATGCGAAGATTTAGCTAGACCATACATCAAACTATAATTCTCAACTAATGGACTTAGCCAGACCACACAGCAAGCTAAAGTCCAATATATTAAAACATTAAGTACAGACTTAGCCAGCCCACTATGCAGGCTAAAGTCCAAATGCCACTAAGTAGGGACTTGGCCAGACCACTAAGCAAGCCATAGTCCGTAAAACACTAAGTAGAGACTTGGCCAGACCATTCAACAAGCCATAGTCTATATATATTATATATCACACAGAATCATGGACCAAAGTCCCACATATAATACGCACGCAAATTCACCTAGTCGCAGCAATGGCACACAGGCACACTCGCATTCATATCCACAGGCATTTTACGTAAACTAAAGATAAATATTTTAAAGAAATAGAAAAGTAAATGGAAAAAGTGACGTGGGAAACACTCACCTGGCATGTCTCGACTCTTGACCTCTAACCGACCCAACTTACTATCCTAAAGTTGACTAGCATGTGCACACCTTTAATGGACAGCAAGGTAAACAATGAAACTTGATAAGCAAAGAGTTCAGTTCAAGGAAGAAGAAAATTACAAGATTAGTCTTATGTTTTGGGTCCTAAAATTACAGCATTAGGGTGGTGAAAGTGTCATGTTCGATGCAAGTTCCCAATCAAACCAAAGATCCAAATTGCGAGCCACAAAGACCATTTTAATTTAGCGGAAACATAGAAGGGTTTCAGTTAAAAGATTCAGGAAAACCACTTCAGAAAATACAGCAAATATAATCTCAAATATAGTACTTTAAAACTGAATTTTATTCTAGAAACTTCAAATTCAAGCGATCATATTTAAACTTAACTTCTGGACAAGTTATAACTCTTTTTCACAAGCCGCCGAAACAGAGATAAACTTCATCAAACATAGGAGATATCGAAGGAAGGAAACCTCAGCAAACAACTCAAGGAGTAGGAGTATCGATCCCCTAACAGAGATGCAGAATCTGGCTTTCAGCAGATTTTCAGTCTAGACCATGCCATTTTCAAATCTAGTTTTCAGAAAATCTACAACTCCAAGTTGAAATCCGTAAACACTAGGTTAAACTAAACTAAATGAAGAAGAGTTATATAAAAAGAAATTCAGGAAAAGGATTTAAAACTTAAGAGAAACAGGCCTGGTAACGGAAGAAACCTGTTCTGAATTTTCTGCTTTTTCAGCAGTGAACATGTCATGTTAAAATCAAGTTTTCGGACAATTTACAAATCCTTTTTGCAAGCCGTAAAAACCTGAATAAACTACACTGGAAGAAGGGATTCATGAAAAGAAGTCCCGAAAAATAATTCCAGAGATATGAGAGAATGGCCTCTCAACAGAGGGCTGCGAATGAGAATTCCTTCGCTTCCAAAGGCAATAATCCTACTCAAAAGCTCTAAGTAGAATTTCAAGGGATTCACGTAGCCATTCAATGAACCATAGACTCCAGAATAAATTCATGTGTACCTTAAAGGTTTTTTTTACATTAAAATTACGAATATAAGGACGACATAAGAATTAAATTCTTTAAGTTAGGAACTCAAATCTGAATTTTCGACTATCACAAGACCATATTTTTTTCTATGAAAGTCCTTCCTGCTCTTTTCTACACTTTATGGTTAAAATTACAAATCCAGAACATCAATAGATCATTTACAAGCTTCCCAAAAACAATCCTAAACAACTAAACATGATATGCAATTAGAGGACAGAAGGTTTAGATATAAAACATGTATATATATATATATATAAATATATATTTCAGATTCTTCAATCTAAATCCCAGGAAACCTAACAATAAGAAAGTGCATTTACCTCATTTGGATGTATATCTATGAGATGCATCTCAATTTCAACTGCTTTAGCCGCTAGAATCAATTAATCAACGCGTCTCAATCTTCTTTCCTCCTCTTATTCTTCTCCTTACTCGGCCATCCCTCTCCCACCTCTAACTTGATTATTATGATCGAGTTCAGAGTTTTATATTAGTGTTAATAGAGGGTTATGGTAGACAGGTTGGATTTGGGAGTAGCTGGTCGGTCAGAAAAATGAAGCTACGGGAAGGAGGGATAATGAAAAGGAGGTGGATGTTCTCGATGCTTTTAGAAAAGAAGGAAAAAAATAATTTCAATGCACATCTCTTTCATAAATGTAAATTAGTCCCTTAAGTAGGTTACTTTAGTAACTTAATTCCTTTTGTTTTCAGATGGTTCTAATTGAACCCTTCTGATGACTATTAATAAAACAAAGTTATTTTGTTTAAATTTCTTCTTTCTTTTTTTGGAAAAGTCTAAATAAAATGTTTATTTCATCATTAATACTATGCAAGAAGGACTAAGAACTCAGCCTTTCCCCTTAAGTAAATTTCGTCCTTGAAATTCTTTGTTACTCCCTCCGTCCCATAATTATTGTCTAGTTTAGTTAAAATGGAAGATTTTATTTTTGTTCAAACTTAATTATATTTTGGCTTAAACAACCGGATATACCCTTGCATAAATAATTGTTCAAACAACCGGATATACCCCTGCATAAATAATTGTTCAACCGGCAAAGGTCTCATTAACTACTTTCTCACATTAGCACCGGAAATTCAAAACCCAATTCATATAATCAATCAAAACTCTAGAACAATAATCGAAGAAAATATAGAGCTATGCAATCTCTCTATTCTTCTTCTTCGTCCAGATTAATGAATTTCGGTGCTCTCAAGTTTATGATTGCCGGGACTTCTCTATCTAGCATAACACAGCCGTCGCCAAGTTTGAATTTGGTAACCATGAATGGCCAGAAACATCACTCTACGGATAAGTCCATGTTCATGAATCTAGTATACCATGTATGGCCTGAAACATTCTTGAATTTGGTTATGAGGGACTTACACCCATGCTATATCTTGGTGGCGCCGGCGAAAAAATCACCGCCATGAATAGCCAAAGGCCTCTGAATCTCGTCTCTATTTACTCCCTTCCCAAGGTGTGGCGTCTCTATATCTTGTTCCAATTGATTCTATTCCAAAGATGCTGGCAATTGGTGATCTCTTGCCGACTCCGATGCAAGCTCCGGTGGCGTAGCAGGGAGTTCCGATTCACAGTTCAAAGCTCCAGATTTTTAATTAAAGGGCAAAAGTGTAACTTATCCAATAAAAAGTCAAATTGGACAATAATTTTGGGACAAAATTTTTTTTGTAAAGTGGACAATAATTTTGAGACGGAATGAATATATTTATTGTACAACGTTCTAAGTTCATTGTTTTTCTTTTCTTTTTAAAATCTAAACTCAATGAGCCCAAGTTATTAGGCCAGCCAGGTTAACACTGACTAAGGTGCTATTTTGGGGGCGTCACAGTTTACATTATATGCGGAGTATACGTTCCTCTTATATGTTATAGAAGTGATTCCAGAATAACGACACTTCATCTAAGAAATGGAAAATTGAATTTTTTAAAATGAAGGAAACAATATAACCAAAGTACCAAACAAACCATAGTCAGTTCATACTTTCTCAAAATACACGGGAGACATAAATTTTTCAAGAATAAAGCCCATGTAAGAATATGCTAGGAGCTCCTTTATGTGATTTTAGGTTAAAATCTGTCAACCAAATCCTTTCTGGAGTTTGCCATAATCGTTTCTACAGTTGGATCATTTTCTGCCGTATCATTCATAAACAATTATTAAAGAAAAAGACCCTACATACAATCTATATAAATTATTCCAAATAAGAACTATTTCCTCTATTCTGATATAATTGTTTTGATGGAGGTTTCACTTTTAGTACAAAATGTACTAAAAATGAAAATTCAAGTTATATAATCATTCAAAAAAGGAGTATATAAACATGAATATATCTTACTATATTAGAAACAAAAACCACACTTAAGAGAAAGCACCACTATTTGCCATGTGGCATTTTCATATCATATTTTTAAAATAAATCTTTATTTCTACATCTCCTAGACTTAAAAGGCAAATACAGTCCAAATCCACCTCCACCTTCTATTTTTGCCAAAACAAAAAAAAATCATGGTTTCATAAAAAAAACCCAAATCCTCATCCCCATCTCCACGACAATCGACTCCCTAATCAATCCCTTCTCCCTAATAATAAAAAAAACAAATTCCTCATCAATCATCAATTGAGAATATGTGGTGAAATATACTCATTTCCTATTAGCATGTTCAATATTTTCATTAGAGATGATCAACTACATCCTAATCAGATAAAATTTCGACTTCAAAAAATATTCTCTTTACCTTTCTATATGAACACAAAGAAAAGAAAAATTCTCATTGATCTTGCTTCGGCCGTTGTGGTGGTGCAATTACAGGTATTAAAATTTAAATGATTTTATTTCCATAGATCATTTGTTTGGCTTTTATTATTTTTTATTTTTCCCATTCAAGAATAGTGTTATTACTATTATTTTTATGCGTCCATCCGTTACAGCTACTGTAACTGTTGTCAGGTAATATGATGTGATTTCTTATATGGTTAGTTAGCCTAGAAGTTTTGTATGATTTTAGTTCTGTTTGAATTGAATTGATTAATTGGGTTTTTGTTACAAAGTGTGGTTTTTTAAATTTCTTTTTAATGTTTCATTCAATTAGAATGGTTTTCTTTTTTTAATTATGGAGTCTCAGTTTTTTTTCGTATATGGTCAGTTATGAAGTGTGTTTTTTCTTTATTTAATTGCTTTTGATTTTGTTTCATACTCCCAATTGACCAATTATTATTATTATTATTATTATTATTATTATTATTATTTTATTTACAAATGAAGCACGTTTTTTTTTTGTTCGGGCTTTCAAGAATATACTTTTTTGAATTTTAGTTTTTGGACTTTTTTTAGTTTCTCATCATATAAATAGTTCAGGTCGCTTATTCTAACTAATTTATGGGAAAACCTTTTATGAATTTGAGGCGGAGAGGAAATGAATGATGTTTCTACGTTTATTTGTATTTTTATATAAAATTTTTACCTACAGAAAAAAATAAATTTCTCAATTTTAAATGGGCTCTCTTTTACTTTCTTTTTTTTTTTATTTGCCATGGTGAGGTGAGTTCTTTTTTGCTATAACTTGAAACCTATGCAAATTTACATTATTTTCATTTTCATATTTGTGATCAACCAGTTTCAACAATTAACCAGTTTCAAAATCATATTTTTGATATTTTACTACCTATAAACTTTTGGAAGAAATAGTTCCAACAATTAAGCGTATACCCTTGGGAGGAAGCTTACTACAAAGCTATTATAAATCTCCAAAACTAAGTATTGATTTGGCACAACCAATGGAGAACATCAATAAATTATCTTACTAATATTTAAACATATTAGGAACATTTACTTCAAGATATATATTTGATCAAGTTTATTTATATTTATGAAGTAACACTTATAAAATATTTCTAAAATTTTCAAACATTTCTAAAACGTGTCGGGTCAAATACAATTTCTTTTTATGCCAAATATAAACATTTCTATGATCACACTTATAAAACATTTCTAAATTTTTCAAACATTTCTAAAATATATTGGGCCAAATACAAAATATTTTTTTTCAGATACAAACATTTCTAAGATCTACAGATATATTGGGCCAGAGTCGTGTATTGCGCGACCAGACATCACTATTATAACCAGACAACAATATTATCACGAGCAGTTTACATGTCTCTTACGGAACCCAAAAAAAAAAAAAAAGAAACAAAATCTCAGGAAGTGTTTCAATATGAAACCAAAACAAAGAGTTACGCACAAAAAGAATTGATGACAAATCATCAAATGGCTCCAATAACAGTATCATTATTGTTGAGTTCCAATCTTCATCTTCATCAAAGTAACGTTGCCCGTTCGCTTATTTGGCTTTGGCAAGGAGCTGATCACCACGGGTACTTAGCATTCCACTTCCCCATTTGATAAGCAAAAACAGCTCCTAATCCCATTCGCAAAACCAGCCGGGAAATTGATTGCTCGTTCTCTGTTAGCTGAGTTGGGGGTTTGTTAGAAATGAGCTATTTTGATGAGAATTGTTTTCTCATATATTAGAAAAATTGAGGTTATGCTATCGGAGTTAGCTTAACTTATGTATGTGCCCACCCTGCGGATACAAATGTTGGACGAACTCTCGTGGACTTGATCAACCCACGTTTACTCTGTCTCAGATTAATTTTTCAGTCAAATAATAGAGAGACTTTTGCTGCTTGAATTAATTCCAAACGGTTTTCATTTAATCCGAATTTGACCGGATTGATTACCAATGGTTATGAGGGTGTTAATGAATATAATATTTCATTAAGTACGGGAATTAATTTGCTACAATAAAACTGACCGTTTCAGCTTTGAATTTGTGGGGTTAATTCATTTAATAGAGAAAAATGAATTAATTCAATTGCTTGAATTGTTACAAATATTCAAACATTTGACTCACAATTATTCTGCTACAATTAAAGTGAATTAATAAGAGAAAACCGTTGGGTTTTTTTGGCTGAATTCAAAGGGTCTCTTCATGATATAAATTGTGGCTCATTGTTCAATTCTAAGTACCTCAATTTTCTTCATAAGTTTTGCTTTAGCGTTTTCTTCCTCTTCCTTGGTGTTCATCAAATTTTTTCAAAGTTCCAGTTCGCCGGTACAGCTACTTAGTGCTAAGTAGCTTTCACATTTCTCCGTTGTATCCTGGGAAACAATTGCCGACGATACTCTAGCACCTTAGGAGGGGACAAATATATTTTAAGGAAATCGTGTCTTCACAAGTCTCAGATTTTTCTATTTCTTAAAGATATCATTCTTCATCACAAATACCACATTCAATTTTTCCAACAATCTTAAAACATACTTCTTTGATGTGTTGTATTTTTGATGAAAGTCAGAATGGCTGGAAGCATGAGAAGTTTCTTTTCTTTGTCATCTCGATCTTGTCGACTTCACTATCGGTTGGCAAACTGGTCGACGGAGGCAGACGGAAGGGCAAAATGAAAGAAGTCGAATTTGTCGTTGGTCGACGAGGAAATCGACGAAACTGAATAGAATTCGAAGTTTATGGTCGTCGAGTTTTCTGTCTGGTTTTATATGTTGACAAAAGGGTTGAAGAAATCTGGGCAATATTTTTCTTTGAATTTTTAAAAATAATTGATGTGTTTCTTTTGTCATGTAGGGAATTGGGACAAGATCAAATTGTGCACACATGACAGATAGCATATTTGGACGAAAAGATCTACTCATGCATTACTCTACTTATTGAAAGTAAAGAAACTAGGATTTTTAATTCCTCAACTAAGGTATATTTTGATATCCTTAAAATAAATGAATATGGGTATATGATATTTGCTATTCATGTTAATTGGTTGATTTGTTTATAATCTGCATATATAGGTTTGGACAACCTAAAGAGAAATTAATAGTTTAACATGAATAATAATTTTCAAAGTTGAGCATGTTCCCTAATTGATTTGATGATCTTTCATGTGGATTAAAATTACTCAAAATTATTAAATGACTATGAACCCACAAAGTATGATTATGTAACTCAATGCATGCTATTATTAGTGGGAGTTATTGCATGCTTTTGATGAAAAATGTATGACATTGATTTGCATTAGTACATTCATGGAAAATGAATAGCTCTATGATAATAATGGCTAAATTTATCATGGATGATATATTTAGTTATTGTGAAATACAGTAAAAAATACAAGTAGCATAAATGTGTGTCTTCATTGTCGTGGTGCATAACAAGGAAATTTAAAGATGTTAAATTATTCTATTGCACAAAGAATGATTAGAATTTCCAATGAGCATCTAAGTTGTAAGCATGATCAATTATGAGAAGTTAAAGTATTATGCTTCTTTAAGACATTTTTGTTTGAGCCAATCACATGTTTTGAAATTGTGGCATTAACAAGAATTATTGTCCAAGAAAAAATGCTTGTATATCTCATGGCATTTAATTGTATGTGCGAGGCATTAAATGAATTCATTAGTTAATTAATAAATTCATTTGGAATCCTAAAAGATGGGAAAAAGAACTCTAATGGATTTAAGGAGTTTTATTCCTATTTTTTTAAACAAAATAAAATAAAATAATGTGCTTTGATGAAGAGCATAAATCATGTGATTTCAAGTAGTACGTGTTGCTAGATCTGTAGAACTAGCGTTTCAGTTGCTACTTTCTTGGTGTATTGAAGGGATGTAATTTGGATGTTTTTATCAATAAAAATTACATTAAATGTGCTCCATTTTATGGTCAAATATTTTAAGTGTCTGGGAGTTATAAATTATTTTGAATGGATGATAACCAATGAGACTTAAATATGTGCCATCAATGTATTATTTTATTGTCATCATTTGAAATGGGAGTTACAAAGTGCCCCTAATATTTCCTTGTTCTCATGAAAAAAATAGAACCGGAATAATGATAAAGGTTATGTGCATGACTTTACGGAATGGAAATTATCTTTTTATACTAAATTTAATGGTAGATTTAAATTAGTGGAAAATAAATTATTGTGTTTATTGTTTGGGCATAGATGACAATAGAAGTGTCCAGTCTTAAACCTCATTGTCCATTATGATATACGATGTTTAGACTACTAAATATTAAATAATTTGATGCTTAGTGCATGGAGTTGGTTTGTAAGATACTCCTATATGCAATTATTGTGATTTCATTAGATGCTCGCGTGGCAAGTAATCTTAAAATGGTAAAGCATCAAATATTTGTGCTCTATATGGGGTGCATGATTTTTGAGTTTTCTGAAATTCTTCATTTATATATATGAAAGAATTTAGTAAGAGCAATGATTCTCAATATTGTGCTGAGAACTATGACTCTTAGTTCCAATCCATTTTTTTTGAGAAATGGACAAAGAATGGAAATTCCAAGCGTGGAATGGGATGAACATAATGTGTCCCGATGAGTTCTATCTTCTAGATACGAACAGAGATTTGTTCTCAATAGAATACAGTCTATGAAGAGAATTTGTTCTCTACGAGAATAAGGTTGAGAATAAACTCAATAAAAGTAATGGATATTGGAGAAGTGATACAAGTGGTGAGTGAGGTACCAATAGGTGACTTCTTTACACAACATAGAATTATCTATAAAGTGTCTACCATAGTTACCTCTATACAATAGAAATATGAACGTGAAAAATACACATTAATTTTTGAAGAAAATTGTGAAAACGATATTTTTAGTTCAATATCACCCGAATGTGGGGGATAGTTTCTTTTGTCAAGTGATTACCTTATTAAGGTATCATGAAAGAAATTGTGACCACCCTATAAACACTTGCAAGTGTAGGGGTCTTATATGAGCAATGCAATCAAACACTTGTGAGTGTCAAAGTATCTAGTGGAGATACTTGCATTAAAGGAAATAAAGATAAATCCTAAATGGTGGATAAAATCTTTATAGGCCATGAGTACATGACGATACCATGCACTGGTTCTTAGTGTATATTTTGAACTAGTCAAAATTACAAAAGAACACTATAGTGTGATGAAAAGAATATGTAATTCTTTTGGAAAGAAAAAGGTGCAAGTTGAAGAACCGAGATGTGGCTAAGAACCAAATGAAAATCATTTAAAGATGATTGAATCCTATTTATTGAGAAATGAATCACGAACTTATGGTTGTTCTTGTGATGAATTTTATGGAGAAACCATAAAGAGTGTCGATTCCGTTTTTGAGAATCATACTTAAAAGTAAGTTAATTTCATATAGGGAAACAAAGTAAATAAACAATGAGTTTGTTTAGATTACTTGATATGTATTCTCTCGTGCTGAGATCAAATGATGCTTCCTTCAATGGAAAATTAGATACGGAGTAACCCGAGGGTTTCAAGCACTAAATACCGATAATAAGTTCGGCAAACTCTTTTATGGTCTTGGAACAAGTTCAAAGATCATTGATAAGAGTTAAAAAGTGTGTCAAAATATGCCTACGTCAATGGGACATGGAAAGACTAAGGCATTTGAGGCCTATATGAAAGACATACTAAATTGTTGGTAGTAAGTCTGTTAACATGTTAAATCTATGTTTAGCACGTGGAGCTTACCAGTGTGATTTTAGTGGTTATAAGAATGTGAATGTAATAGTCTTATTTTGAGTCGAGCTCATCATAGACAAAACTCTAGTGGAGTTTGAGCAAAAATAATTGTAGAGTTACTAGAACCACATTAGATGATATTCTTCGGTTATCCTAGTTATGTGCGGAGTACTACTTAGGTAGAATACTCAAGGATAATCGAGAGAATTGTGCTTCTAATGAGTAGCGCTACAGTAAATGCTTATGAAGTAAGATAGTGAAGTGTAAATACGAGTAAAACAAGCAGCATGTTGGACTGTCAATGTTAGTGTACTAAAGTACTCATGATATACTCGTAATGCTGAGTTATATCATACTAGATATCCAACTATGCTAGAAGAATAGGATGATGGAGACCATCAAGCTGACACTAATGGAGAGGGACATGTTGCTGCCAATAATGGAGAGGACGAGCAAGTTGAGGTCGTGAATGCTAATGGAGGATTTAAAGATTCTGCTTTAAAGAATAATCCTTACATTCGTGATCCACTCTCAAATATTTTTGGACCAATGACTCGTGCTAGACGCAAGAGGATGGATGAATCACTTAATAGTCTAATTGTTACTACGTGGGCTAAGGAAGAAATTAAGTTTGAATATTACAAGTCCAAGACTATTAATTTGTTGCAAGTGACATCAAATGCACTTGGCCCATTTGGAGAGAAAGAATTTCAGCCCTCAATCCAAGGAGAGACCGCTGGCCACACTCCTTATGGAGGTCGAATGGATCCCTAAAGTTTAGGGATGAGATCATTCAAATTTTATCTCTTTGAAAGATAATACTTTATCTCTTTAAAGGATAACATTTGGGACGATTCCTTTTTATCTTTGCTTTTCGAGTTTTCCTACCATAAGGAGTCAACTTATTGATGTCTACTCAACCGTTGGATGAAGACTACATCAAGATGGATGGCTAAGATCACTCTACAAAGAAGATGATAATAGAGTTTTACTCAAGGGAGATTCTATCCATAGGAATCTTTTTATGAGATTATCTCTTTGTATTTTGAGTTTTAATTAATTCCTACATAGTCTTAAATGTCTTAAGCCTAGTAAAAGTGTCTAGGTTCGTTATCTTATCACTTAAGAGTTTGATTTGATTTCAAATTCTTAGAGATAAGAATAGAGATGAAGAGTTGTGTTCTTCCTCTACTCCTTGGGAAGAAAATTTGGCCACCCCCTCTATAAATAGGGACCGAATTTCTCTTGTCTAACACATATTGTGTCATTGATATTTTCTGAGTGAAATCAATTGGTTAGGATTTATTCCTTTCGTGGAGTTCTTGTGAGGACTTCTTTGTTTAGTTGTTGCATATGTGTTGTGACAATTATTAGACTTATCTATCTTGTTTAGTTCATTTGATAGTGGCGTCTTTAGCATTGGATCTTTCGAATTTTGGTTCTTAAGCTCATAGATCTCATATCTATTGGGTTTTCCTATACAATTTTCCAAGGGGTCTCTGCTTGGTTAGAATTAGCTCTCTTCATTCTTGATTTGGATTGTTCTACCATTGAACTCGTGAATTGATCCACGTGAGATTAAATATCTTTTCTTTGTTTGTTTTTTTCGTGTGTTTTTGTGTCATTACATCCGAATTCTCCAAATTCCGCTGCCTACAAATCTCTGACTTTCCGAATCAGCAAAGTTGATCTTTCATTAAGATTGATTTTGTCACAGATTGCTATCATATTTTGTTAACCAGAGCCTTCTTGTGGTTTTACCATAGTTGGCATACATTTGGTATATTAATAGCCAATTTTGGTTTACACCATAGTTGGTCTTAAAATTCGGATTTCTTGTTCTTTCTTGTTTTTCGAATTTTCCTCTCCCAAAAGAGGGTATTCGTACTATTTTGCTTTTGAGTTGTTCACCACTTGGGCAATTCCTTTTAGTTTCATGCCTTTCGTTTTGTTTATCATCCAATAGCAAACTTTGGTGATTATGGTTGATTATTTTCTCTCGATCCAAGATCTCTATATCTTGGGGGTGATTGATGTTCATTCATTCATTGTTGAAGGAGCTTGTGTGTTGAAGGTGTTTGTTTGATTTGGCCGTATATAAAAAAAAAGTTTTGTTTGAGTCTTGGGTTCTTCTCGCTCGCCCCTATATTACAAAAAAAAAAAAAATAGCCGTGCAAAAAGAAAAATCAAGACGACATAGAAGAAAAGGAGTCTTCTTTGATAAGGTACATTAAAGGTTGCCTTGCATTAGGAGATTTCAAAGAGTTGGAAGTGAAGTTGGAAAGAATCTTCTTGAAGAGGTATATTCAAAGTCTATCTCTATCTAAGAAGGTTAGATAAAGTTGTATTTGATTAGGAGTTTATTTTTACTATTTAATTGCCTATATTCTCTCAAAAGATAAGATTCTCTTTAAATCTTATACTTATCTTATTTTGTAAAAGATAAAATCTTATCTTTATCTCATCTTGTAAAAGATAAGATTTGACGAGTCCACATCCGCTACCCTTGATGGACCGGCCCGTTATACGGCTCTAGGGTCCAATCGCCTCTTGGATGGCGGTGTAATGTTACTAACCCTAGTAATATTCGGTACTTTCCAAGTTTATAAATAGGGACCATTATTTCACAATAAAGGTACGTTATCTTAGTTACCAATCAATATACTCACGCTATTCCAATTTTCTGACTTAAACATCAGAGTGTCTACCATCGGGAGACCCCCGAGGTTCTTTTTTTTTGCAGGAAACCCTAGTCAAAGTTCCACAGCCGAGCCAGGGATACAATTCCAGGCATTTTCAAGTGGCACGTCCAGTGGGACCCGATAACTAGGGTTTGTGTCACCAAGCTTTCTCAAGCTTTTCAAAACCTTCCAGTGTATTCCCATTGCTTCAGGACCAGGGTTTTTGGAAGATAAGATGTGGTAGTCGACAGTTCTCAATCTAGTGCTGCATCAACTGGAAGACGGACAAGCCCAGAAGACGGCAAAACCCTAGCACACTTCCAATGGAGGCAGAAGCGGAAAAGAAACGACTGACGGACGAGAAAAAAGAACACCCCCGTAAAGCCAACTAACCAGAAAGGTCACCGCAAGTCCCCCGACCCATATCAAAAACAATGACTGGCCGAGCTTGAAGCGGAACTGAAAAAGCTGAAGGACAGCAATTCCTTCAACCAAAGAAAAAAGAGATATATCCACAAAGAATACAAGCGTTGTTGTCGGTTAGGCTTGCCCAATCCTAAAAATCAAGATTTGAATGATTTGGTCGAGGAGAAAGAGGCAAGAAGGACTTTGGATCTTCTCGAGATAAGAAGAGGCAAACGCCCAGTCCCGGATGAAGGAGAAGAAAGGGCTCGCAAAGAAATCTCCTATCGTGAAGCTTCCCGTGCCGAACTTTCCGACACCCCTGGCGATACTTTTTGGGAAGCGCTCGAGAAGGCAATTCCAGTGGTTTATGCGGCGATCCAACAATTTGCGCAAGAACTCCAGCAAAAGAAACAATCCCGCAGACAGGATCGACCAAAATCACCCAGTGTCGAGGAACTGTCTAAAAGGGATTGGGAACCTCCAAGAGGCAATGTCCAATCTCGACTCGGACCCAAAACTCCTCCAGAAAAGTCCCGTCATGATTATCGTCAAGGAGGAGATCCTCCGCCTCGACACCAAGAAAATCGAGGCAATCAGGATCCTTCCATTCGAGACTTGATGCGAATGATGATAGGGATGATTGTGGATAGAAGCCCTTTCATTCCTAGGATTTGAGACTGTCCAAAACCTCAAGACTTCGACTTCCCCATAGATTTTATCTGTTATACAGGAGATTCTGATCCACAACGGTTTTTAAACAAATATGTCTAAGTCATGAGAATCCGCAATGCATCCCTGTGACTTCATGGCAAAAGCTTTGCCATCATTCCTCGACGGACAGGCACAACGTTGGTTTGGACAGCTGCCGGAAGGAAGCATCGACAGCTTTGAGGACCTCACAGTAAAGCTAGCTACCCGGTTCTTCCTTAGCAAGCAAGTTACAAAGATGTCGGTTGACCTATCATCGATCAGGTAAGGACATAATGAGAGCCTCTCAGACTTCGATCGCCGCTTTACCCGTGAATCTCTCCAGGTTGATAACCTCGATGATAGAGACGTACGTAATGGGTTCATCCAAGGTCTTAACCCTTAGGGAAAATCTGCCCACGTGCGAGTAAAGTTAGCCACTAAACCTCCTCGAAACACACAGGAGATTTGGGCCACAGTGGAAAGTTATATCCAACGGGAACAAACACTGAAAAATTTTCAAGAGTCTTTCTCACTTGCAGGGGAGCGAGGAGGGAAAGACAGGTATAAACCTCTAGCAGAGGGTAAGCCATCCCTGCCTAAGCTCGACAGACTGCTCACTCTGTTTTTAAAACCCCGGCGAGAAATACTCCAAATCCACAAAGACGAGTTCCCGATCCCGAAGCCATTAGCTCATAATCCGAATAGGTCCACGGATCGGTATTGCGAGTACCACAAGGACCATGGGCATGATACAGAAGATTGTCAGGAACTCAAGCGAGAAATTGAAGCAGGAATGAAGTCTGGGAAATTTCAACAGTATGTGCAGAATACACAAGGCAACGCTCGAGGAGACACTCGCAGTTCTCGAGAAAAATCCGCTTTCCCATGCAACTTCCCTAAGCTAAACAACAATCGTAGTTCCCACAGAAATAACCGAGGGAATAATTGGCAGTCGAGGGATAACTCACAGCAACCTGTCCAACAAACTCTCGATAACAGACCACAGCCAATCCAGCAGGTTCCTCCTCCAGATCCCGCTAAGCAGATTACACACAATGTCGGAGCAATTTATGGGGCACCCCTTGAGATTCTGTTGACCACAAAAATGAAGGCTTCAGTTTGACAAGTAACAAAAACTCCGCCGCAAGAACCAAGTCACAAGCCGTTTAAAGGAACGGAGGCAATAGTGTTCACCGACAGCGACGTCGTTCCTGGAGTTTGCCCCCATAGCGATGCCATGGTCATCGAAGCCATCATAGGAAACGTGGGGGTAAGCCGCGTATAGTCGACAATGTCAGCGCGGTCGACATCATCTATAGTGACTGTTTCAAGAGAATGAACATAAAAAATCCAGACTGGCGTCCGGCCACCTTACCATTGATGGGCTTCTCTGGGCACACGATAATCCCAAGTGGAATCATTAGGCTTCCAATCACGGTAGGGACGTATCCTCGAATGGTAAATCTAACAATAGATTTTGCCATAATTGATGCTCCCTCGCCATTTAATGTGATTCTAGGACGGCCGTAGATGTGCCAAGCCCGCGCTGTCTGGTCACCGTACCACTTGGTTATGAAATTTCCAACGGAGTATAGGATAGGAATAGTGCAAGAGTGCCAATGCAGTTCTTGAGAATGCCTTCTCACAGCAGTAAGAATCGGGAAGAAAACAGTAAAGCCGGAGCTAGTTGTCACCGCACCAGGATGTTATTCGATCCAGCAAGGAGAATCATCAGCCAAGCCATCGGCTGAGTATAAAGACGGAAAGCAAGAAACCCAAAACATGGATACCTTAGGGCCCTCCACTCAGTAGTAAGACAGAAGAGTTAATCCTAGACGAGAGAGAGCCAGAAAAAACCATCAAGCTTGGTATATCCATCGAAGGAACTCTGCGGGCTGCGGTAATTGCCTTGATACGCGACTTCTGAGACATTTTCACGTGGTCACCATCTGATATGACTGGAGTTCCTCGACATATCATCGAGCATAAGCTAAATGTAGATCCCGACGTCAAGCCAATTAAACAGAAAAAGAGGGTTTTTGTTCGTGATCGCAACGATGTAATTAATGAGGAAACCCTCAAACTGGTTCGGGCTAATATCCTCAAAGAAGTGCTTTGGCCCACATGGCTGGCTAACCCAGTTCTTGTTCGCAAACCCGACAATTCCTGGCGCATGTGTCAAGACTACAAGGATCTAAATAAATATTGCCCCAAGTATTGCTACCCTTTGCCTGTCATCGATCAAATGGTGGAAGGCATTACCGGTTACAAAACCCTTCTCTTTCTCAACGCGTACAAAGGATACCATTAGATTCATATGGCTTGGGAAGACGCAGAAAAAATGGCTTACATCACAGAGATTGGGGTGTACTGTTACGACAAAATGCCGTTTGGATTGAAAAACGCTAGAGCCACCTTCCAGCGTTTGGTTAATAGAGCTTTCCACAATCAGATCGGAAGGAACATTGAGATCTACGTGGATGACATGGTCATCAAGAGCAACTTGGAAAATAGGGTGGTCAAGGACATGAAAGAGATTTTTACAATCCTCCGAGGAATTAACATGAAACTCAACCCGAAGAAGTGTGCCTTCTATGTGGGCTCTGGAAAATTCCTCGGATTCCAAGTATCAAAAGACAGAATAAGCGTAGACCCTGCAAAGGTCGAGGCAATTCTTTCAATGGAGGCCCCGAAGTCCGTCAAAGAAGTACAAAAACTTACAGGATCTCTGGCAGCGCTGAATAGGTTTCTGTCTCGAGCAGCTGAAAGAAGCCTTCCCTTCTTCAAGACCCTAAGAAAAGGGAGAGGTTTCCAATGGACTGAGGAATGTCAAAAAGACTTTCAAGAGTTAAAGGAACATCTTAAGCAACTCCCCATGCTGGCAAAACCACAGCCAGGAGAAGTTCTATATATCTATTTAGCCGCTCGAGAAACGGCTATATCTGTGGTTCTCATTCAGAAAAAAGACGGCAAAGAGCTCCCCGTTTACTTCTGATAGCAATCTCGTAGACGAAGCAAATTTCGTTAATGCAACAATCAACAAGAAAGTACAAAAATAATTTTGTCTATCCCGTGAAACTCAAAAGAGTGCGGAAAATTTACAGTAAGACGATCGTTTATCTAAGTGATTCTATCTCTTAACTCAAACCAAGCAAAGAACACATTATCCATGAAAGATTCAAACTAAACAACAACCCACGCTAAGAATAGCAAGGACACCATTCAATATACTCGATCAGTCATCTATCAAGAGACTCAAGAAAGGCAGGAGCAAACAATGCCCAACTATGAAAGAATACTTGATTAGTAATCTTCATAACCAACCGAAGATACGCAACACATACACTATCTCAAAATGCTTATGCCAAAGCACAACTCATCCAACAAAAGTAGGACAAACCCCACAATGGATCTCATGAACACACTCATCATAAAATTCGAACACCAAGCCAAAGGAAAGGCTCATCAATCGAACTACTAGAAGTAGTATGAAAATAAGAAGTTTTGTTTTAAAACAATTCTATCAAGAAGCATACTTGAAAAAGAACGGTTTCTGCAAGATCAAAAAGATCCAAGACAAGATGAAAACCCTCTTGGTTTAATCATACTTGACACGAAAAATGGACACTCCATTTAACAAAAATTCCTCACAGGAAAAACTCTCAAAAGAGACAACAAAATGACCACTCAAGGGTGCTTAAGAAATTCGGCCAAGCCTCCTATTTATAGGCTTAGAATTTTCGGCCAGCACCACAAAAAGGAAGACCAATTAGGACTCTCTAATCTTATCTCCCAAGGAGTAAAAGTAGAAGAGTACTTCATCTCTTTGACTCCATCTAAAATCTAGGAAACCTTATCTAAATGACTTATCCTCAAGTAGGATAATATCTAGAAGGAATCTAAGACTCCTAATCAAAACACTCTAGTTTAATTCAGTCCACATGACTTATTTAACTAGATAAAAATTTGAAAATTGACTCCTAGACTTAGACTAACTCTAATCTCGAAATTCAGCACCAAATTGTTGAAGTAAAATGTCTTGAACGCCCTTCCAAAAGTGGAATATTGGTCTTGCGCCCCTTAAGTTGTAGAAAACTCCAATTTACTCCAAAACTTGTAAAATTCTCTTTATTGACTCCAAAAGATTGAAAAAACACTTGAAACAATTAAGATAGTTTGCAACCTATCCAATTGTGTAGCAATGGACTCAATCTTGAACACTTTGATAAAATAGGCCGTCCATTCAAGAACCTAAATGACTCGTCTCACTAGCTTGATCAATGATCTTCATGGAGCACACAGAGTCAAACTCTCTTGATACTCTTCAGCACTTATTTCCATGAGGTCTTCATCTCCTTTGGTTTGAACCCCAAAGTTAATGACATTCTCATCACCTTGATCATAGCTCTCTTGAACCAACTCCCTATCACATAGGTAGTCAAGATCCATCCTTTCTTCCTTGATTGGCCTGCAAAGTAAACTTGGCATTCCAAAACTAGAATGAAGGACTAGCTCATTCCCCTCACTAGAAGAACCTCCATGGAAGGCTACATGATTCTCATTAACTTCGTAAGCAAAGTCCTACAAGGGGCGGAATCTCGGTACACCCCCATGGAAAAGCTGATATTAAGCCTTGTGCTCGCTGCTCGACGACTGTGTCCCTACTTCCAAGCTCACCCTATACAGGTCTTAATTGAACAACCTATCTAGCAAGTCCTCCTCAAGCCAGAAGCTTCAGGCAGAATGATGAAATGGGCAGTCGAGCTGGGGGAACACCATATCGAGTACAAGCCCTGCACAGCTATCAAGGGACAGGCATTCGTAGATTTCTTTGTTGAAATGCCCAGAACTCCAGATACTACGCAAGAGTCAACACTGAGGAAACAGCTATCAGAACATCCCTCCATAAATCCTCGAGCCTGGACTCTCTACGTCGATGGCTCTTCTTGTGAAGATGGGCGAGGAGCGGGTATCATCCTAGCAAAACCAACGGCGTCTCGAGAAATCAAGGAAATCAAGGAATACGATGCAGAATACTCCTACACCTTATGGTTTGGTTTCCCAGTTACCAATAATGTCACTGAATACGAAGCAATGATCACGGGATTGAATATGTCCCTCAAGTTAGGAGTTCAAAACTTGAAAGTCTTTAGCGACTCTCAGGTGGTTGTCAAGCAAATCAAAGGTGATTATACGGTCCGCGAGGAACACCTCCGACCATATCTCGAGAAGGTTCTTGAGATCAAAGACAAGTTTGAGGAATGCTCTGTTTCTCACATCCTCAGAACCAGCAACAGAAGAGCCGACGCGCTGAGTAAGCTTGCTTCGTCCAATTTCGCTAATCTCAGTGACAAGGTTTGGGTTGAAATACTCCCCGAACCCAACATTCAGCCCAGAATTCCCCTGGCCATCACCGAGGATAAAGATACATGGATGACGCCATTCATCCAATTCCTCGAAAATGGAACGCTCCCCGATAGCAAGTCGGAAGCTCGGGCGTTGAAGTTGAAAGCAGTTAAGTACACTCTGAGAGATGGAATCCTCTACAAGCACGAGTGTTTGTTGCCGATGTTACGGTATGTTGGACCAAAGCAAGCAGCGTATGTTCTTGAGGAAGTCCACGAGGGATCGTGTGGAGCCCACATGGGAGCAAGAAGCTTAGCCAAAAACGTCCTTCAAGCAGGATACTTCTGGCCCACAGTTTTTAAGGATGCTCATTAGTTCGTGCAAAAGTGCGATAGATGTTAGAGGTTTTCACCGATAACCCGACAGCCACAGCATGAGATGGTAACCATACAAAGCCCTTGGCCAATCTACCAGTGGGGCACCAACATCATCGGCCCTTTTCCAAAAGGGGCGGGAGGGTTGTGATGGGTTATCGTAGCCATCGATTATTTCACCAAATGAGTGGAAGCAAAACCATTCGCCTCGATATCAGGAAGGAAAGTGTTGAATTTTTTCTGGCAAAACGTAGTTTGCCGGTTCGGAGTGCCCAAGGTAATTGTATCAGACAATGGGACCCAGTTCGAGAGCGATCCTTTCAAGTCATGGTGTGCGGAGATGCAGATCGAGCGTCGAATCTTTGCTGTTGCCCATCCGCAAGTGAATGGTCAAGCTGTGTCAATCAACAGAACCATTCTACATGGAATTAAGACAAGGCTGCACAACGCAAAAGGGGCATGGGCCGAAGAACTTTCTCACGTTTTATGGGCATATCGCACCACAGCTCACTCCTCGACAGACGAAACGCCATACAGTTTAGTCTATGGAATGGATGCTGTCCTCCCAGTCAAAATTGGCCTTGCAAGTCCTCGAACGATCAATTTTGTCGAAGACACCAACAATGAAGATCTCCTGACTAACCTTGACCTGCTTGAGGAATGGCGAGATGCCGTAAAAGTACGGGAAGCCAAATACAAAGAAATCCTCAGGAAAAACTATAATAAATGAGTCAAGAGCACTAACTTCGTGATTGGGGACTTGGTACTTAGAAAAAATGAAGCCAGTCGAGCATAAACCCCTGGAAAATTGGCGGCCAACTGGGAAGGGCCTTATCGAGTCATTCAGGTCTCTCCATCGAGCAGTTACCGATTACAGACGACAAATGACACGGGAACCATTCTCCCCCGATGGTGGAACATTCAGAATGTACGCAGGTTCTATGTTTAGATTTCCTACATGCTATTTCCTACTTTATTTGCTGAGTGAGTTGTCGCTTTCATTTATTTGTATGTAATGCTAGCCCAGGTCCTCGGGTAATTATTAATAAAAGCCATTACATATTTCTTCTATACATTACATGTGTCGACACTATGTTATGACTAGTCACCGAGATGGACACCTTCTTTAGGGCCATTCTCGAATTGAGCCGTGTATTCAACATTCGGACACTTAAGCCGAGGATCTCTCCTCGCACTTACTGTGGATCGCGGTGTTGCTAAATTGGGGGATCCGTATCTGATTCCTTGATAGTGCCGTGTACTTTACATTTGGCCAAACAAGCGCTATACAAACATACTCGAGTACAAACAAATAACTGACGCTGATGCAGCTCAGTGCAAATACAATGCCCTCACATTTAGTGCGGGGTTAGGAAAATGTATCAATATACACTGGATATATACTTAAATCTTGAGATCTGTCCCCTTAGGGTTGAATCGGGAAGGCTTAATAACACCAGAACATCCCATCACCCTAAGCCTATGGAGGCACTGACTTAGTTTATCTTTTAAATCTAGAATCTCCCAATCTTGTTCGTTGATTCTAAGAAGATACTCCTCGGCGGCTGCCCTCTCTTTTGCTTCATCATCTGGATCGAGATCCTCAAGAATGGGTAATGAAATCTCGTGGTCCACCAGTATATTCTGTAAAATGGCAGCCTGCTTCGAGTAGAACTCTGCCTCTTTGGTCCTCATCTTTAGGAGGTCAATTGCAGCGATAGAGCATTCTGTACAAACCTTTATCTGTGCCTCGACTAGAGCAAGTGTGTCAAATTTTTTGAGGAACCATGGGGACACAACAATATTCTCGCGCTTCCTTAGTCGAGCATTTTCTTTCTTCAGCTTCTCCATCTCCTCATTAATATTGGCTTCTAGGGACAAGGAATCGTGAAAGTCCAAGTCATATGGTGGAGTCGACGCTTCCATTCTTCCTCTTGTTGTCTATAGCGCTGCACCAAGCGGGAGTGCGCTCGTAGGTTAAATGCATTGACAGCATCCATAAGCTCTTTCTCGAGAGCTCTCACTATGTCAGTGTAGTGAACATCCCCAAATTTCCTCAACATTGAGGAAATCATTGTATACATGGGAAACCTCACGATCTCGTCTTCCTCAAGAATCAACAGACGTACTAGATGAACGGAGTATGAATCCTGACATAATGGGCAGAAGTATATCAAATGTTAGAGGAAAGAGGCACTGGTCTAATTCGTAGTTGGCAAAAATTGTTCAAGAATCAGTACAGCAGGCTAAGGTCTACAACCTTAGCGACAAAAATCCTATTACAAGAAGAGAGTTCATACGTCATTTTGGCCGGGAGGGTGACTTGGCTGACTTTCCTTTGTCTCCATGATGGGGGTGTGAGTCGACGTCCCTTCCTTTTCAGGCTCCTGGTCATTCTTCCCGGCCTCCTCGACCTGCTCCGAGGAATCCTCTTCCCATTCCACCTCAACACTGATGAAATCTGGGGCCAGCTCCGACACACGCACCTCTTCTCCAGCATCAACAGGAAGCATTGTAAGGGCATCTCCTTCAAAAGAAGCGATCTCTGTTGATGAACCCATCTGAGCAACGACACTGCATAATGGCCCGAACAGTGGGAGTTGACCATCAGAGAGCTGCTGCAGTCCATTCTTTATGGCCTCATGGAGAGTCTTCTTAGGATGCGCCCTTATGAATTGTTGAAGCCATCCAACATTAATAGTCCTTCCGCTCTCCATCCTATCGAGAGCGGCAACAGCTACACCATGTCCACCCAACGCTTTGGCATCGTTACTAATGCCCACCAGGATGCTTGCCAATCCACCAGTTGGCACCATCCTTCTCCCTTGCAAGCCTCATGGCCTGCTCCTCCTTTCTCGACTCCTCATGCGTTAACTTCTCTTGCTCGAGGACCCCCTTTTCAAGTGGCAAACTGGCAATCTCTTGTTTCAATTTCTTTTCTCGCATAAGAATGCTAGCCATCTAGGTAGTCAACTATAAAGAATACACGATAGATCTCAGCCAAAGTATCGCATGAACTCAAGAGTAAATGAATTTAAAGATTGATAGATCTTACCATTTTCAGCGATTCCTCTTCCGTCAAGGTCGCTGCAACTTCCTCAATGATGGGACACTCGATCCTAGTGTCCCCAAAATGATATATGGCGGTGGCAGTGGTGTATGTCGATGACCCATCGGTGTCTTCGATAGTGTTCTTCTTCTCCAGCGAGGCCTCGATCAGTTTAAACCACTTCAGATGCCGCTCTGTTACGGGGATGGCCTCGGAAATTGGGTTCCCATCTGTTTCCTTACCAGTAGAAGGGGCAGTTTTTGAAGGATCGGCTGCATCATCAATTCTCCCCTCCTTCTCGACCAGGACTTCTTCCTCGGTTAGCTTTTCTTTCTCCACGACGGGGGGTGGCTTCTTCTTCTTGGACTTTGCGCCTGCGTCAGACGCCTTTACAAGTCTTCTTAGCTTCCTCTTCTTGGTAACTTTGTTCGACGACCCCTCATCATCTGAATTTTTAATTTCAAAAAATCTGGGCGTCACCAAACAAGCCAACGGTATCTTTGCTCGATGATATGACCTAAAACAAAGAAAATGCACATGATGAGTTAGTACCTTTTTTCTCCTCGAAGCGGATAGGGGGAATGTATTGTTGGACTTTGGTGTAGCCGAGGATGGTCTCGAAAGATTCCAGAGCATTAATATCGGCTCTGTACTTCTCGATTTTCTGTTTGTCAGAATTGGTCCAAGTATCTGCTATAACACCTAGTTCATGGGTTTCACGGTAATCCCTCGCCACGCAAAACTCTTTTGGTGCTTGCACAAATAAGTAGTTTGGCTTCCATATCGGGGCACCATCGAAGAGTTCTACTATGTGATCTGCTTTCAACATTATGTTGTTTTTTACATTATACCACTCTTTGTACTTAGTCGAGGGAACACAGACTTTAAAGAAATACCTCCACACTATTAATCAAGGCGTGTTGTTCTGCAATTCACAGAGTCTCACAAAATCGAGGACCGCTGTGACTAAGTTTGGGGTGAATCGAGCAAGTGAAATTTTATAGTGCTGTACTATTTTACCAAACAGAGGGTAAAGAAGGTAGAGCGTATTTTTTCATTGCAGGATTATGATGATTCTAAGAAGATTCGAATGGCCGTATACCAAGTCAATAACTATGCTTCAGAATGGTGGGACTAAGTTGTCAAGGATAGGAAGCTCTATGATGAGGATCCCGTATCCACATGGGATGAAATGAAAAGACTCTTGCGCAAAAGGTTTGTTCCCTCTTCTTATTATCGAGATTTGTGTAAACAAATTCAGAGTCTTTCATAGGGAACCAAGTCTGTTGATGAGTACTATCAAGAGTTAGAGTTGGCATTGATACGCACAAATATTAAAGAGGAGCCTAAAGCTATGATGGCAAGGTTTCTAGGAGGACTTAACAAAAACATTGCCGATGTTGTGGAGCTTTCACACTACCTAGATCCAACTGAGATGTTGCACAAGGCTAGGATTGTGGAGAGACAATTAGCAAAGAAGAGGTCAGATTCACATAAGTCTTCTACACCATGGAAGAAAGATAATTCAAAGAAGTATGGTAATTCTTCAAAGTTTGAAAAGGGAAGTTGTTCTAATGCTTCTAATACTTCTAATATTCCTAAACCATCTTCTAATGTTAATAATTCTACTTCATCTAGTAATACTAACAAAGTTAGAACTAGAGATGTTACTTGTTTCAAATGTCAGGGACGAGGACATATAGCTTCTGATTGTCCAACTTTAAAGACTATGATCCTTAAAAAGGATGGAAGTTTTGAAAGTGAAACAGATGAAAAAGATTATGAGATGCCAAGAATTGTTGAAGAAGTCGAAAAGGAAGTTGTAGAGATTGATGCTGAGGCTGGACAAGTATTTGTCAACCTTCGAGCATTACTGACTCAAGTAGCTGAAGATGATCGACAAAGGAATAATATTTTCCACACCAAGTGTCGAGTTATGGACAATGTGTGCTTAACTATTATAGATCCAGGATCGTGTACTAATGTTGCTAGTTCATATCTTGTAGATAATCTAAAGTTACCTACAATCAAGCATCCGACACCCTATCGGTTGCAATGGTTGAATGATTGTGGCAATCTTAGAGTCACTAGGGAAGTGAATGTACCATTCTGTATTGGAAAATATGAGGATGAAGTAATTTGTGATGTGGTACCTATGGAGGCAAGTCACCTAGTTTTAGGACGACCATGGGGGTATGATCGAAGTGTAAAGCATGATGGATACACAAACAAGTATTCATTTGTGATGAATGGTCATAACTATACCCTGTCACCTCTTTCACCTCCTCAAGTTCATAAATGTAATCTGAGAATGATTCAAGAGAGAGAGAGACGAAGGAAAGAGAAGAGTCCTAAAGATGAATCTACTTTGGACGTTTCAAAGAGATCTCCAAATGGTCTACACATTCGAGAGCCAGTGGGAAAAAATTTCTTCGCTAGTCCAAAATCGGTGGAGAAGTGTTTTGCAAAAGGAACATGTATGATTTTAATGCTTTTTCGTGATAATTCTGTTTTACTAACCGAAGTTCCTAGCAATTTGCCTAAGGTGTTTCTAAGGCTACTTCAAGAATACGAGGACATATTCCTCGAGGAGTTGCCTAATGAACTTCCTCCTATACGAGGAATAGAACATCAAATCGATCTAATTCCTGGCGCAGTCATTCCAAATAGACCTGCCTATAGAGCAAATCCTGAGGAAACAAAGAAACTACAAAAGCAAGTTGAAGAACTCCTTGTTAAAGGTTCAAGAATCTCTCAGCCCTTGTGATGTTCCTATTTTACTTATGCCTAAGAAAGATAGTACGTGGCGTATGTGCATAGATTGTCGTGCTGTTAATAATATAACTATTAAGTATAGACATCCAATCCCTAGATTAGATGATATGCTTGAAGATCTTTATGGTGCTACTATCTTTTCCAAAGTGGATTAAAATCTGGATACCATCAAATAATAGTTAGACAAAGAGATGAATGGAAAACTGATTTCAAAACAAAATTTGGTTTGTATGAGTGGTTATTGATGCCTTTTGGGTTAACTAATGCTCCTAGTACTTTCATGAGATTAATGAATCATGTTTTGAGGCATTATATTGGTAAGTTTGTTGTGGTGTACTTTGATGATATCTTAGTGTATTCTAAAAACTTACAAGACCATGTTGAACATGTGAGAACTGTTTTGCTAACATTGAGAGAAGAGAAACTTTAAGCTAACATGCCTAAATGTTATTTTGTGTAAATGAAGTTGTGTTTCTTGGTTTCATTGTTAGTGCAAAAGGAATTCATGTTGATGAATCTAAAATACAAGCTATTAAGGATTGGCCTACACCAACTAATGAGATACAAGTGAGATTTTTTCATGGTTTGGCTACTTTTTATAGAAGGTTTGTTAAAGATTTTTCGGCTAAAGCTGCCCCTTTAAATGAGTTGGTTAAAAAGGAACCAAGAGAAAGCTTTTAATGACTTAAAACGAGACCTTTCTAGTGCTCCTGTTTTAGCATTGCCTGATTTTAACAAAACATTTGAGTTAGAATGTGACGCTTCTGGTATTTGTATTGGTGCTGTTTTAATGCAAGATAAACGTGCTATAATTTTCTTTAGTAAAAAGTTAAATGCGGCTTGTCTTAATTATCCTACTTATGACAAGGAACTCTATGCTGTGGTTCGTGCATTAGAGACTTAGCAACATTATTTGTTGTCTAAGGAGTTTATAATTCATACTGATCATGAATCTCTAAAGCATCTTAAATCGCAAAACCGTCTAAGTAAAAGACATGCTAAGTGGGTTGCATTCATTGAAACATTTCCTTATGTTATCAAGTATAAAAAGGGAAAAGACAATGTTGTTGCCGATGCTTTATCTAGACGTTACACTTTGTTAACTTCTTTAGATGCAAAATTGATGGGATTTGAGTTTATTAAAGATCTATATTTTGAAGATATTAATTTTGCTAATATATTTACTGCTTGTGAGCAAAGTGCTTTTGAAAAGTTTTATAGACATGAAGGATATCTATTTCGAGAAAATCGACTTTGTGTGCCTAAGTGTTCACTTCGAGAACTTTTGGTACACGAGGCGCATAGTGGAGGTTTAATGAGACATTTTGTGTGCCTAAGACTTTGGATGTGCTCCAAGAGCATTTCTTTTGGCCAAAAATGAAGTCTGACGTTCAGACTATCATTAATCAATTTGTGGAGTGTAAACAAGCGAAGTCTAAATCGCTTCCTCATGGATTTTAAATGCCATTGCCTATCCCTACACAACCTTGGATGGATATATCTATGAACTTTATATTGGGTTTAACTAGAACTCAAAGAGGTATGGATTCTACCTTTGTAGTTGTGGATAGATTTTCTAAAATGTCGCATTTCATTGCTTGCAGAAAAATAGATGATGCACGTCATGTTGTGGATTTGTTTCTGAAAGAAACAGTAAGACTTCATGGTGTTCCAAGAACAATCGTTAGTGATAGGGACGTTAAGTTCCTTAGCTACTTTTGGAAATCGTTGTGGGAAAAGTTGGGTACTAAGTTGTTATTTAGCACAACTAGTCATCCATAAACTGATGGTCAAATTGAAGTGACGAATCGTAGTTTAGGAGCTGTCCTAAGAGTGATCATCAAGAGTAATTTGAAGAAATGGGAAGAGTGCTTACCTATTGCTGAATTAGCTTATAATGGAACTGTTCACTCTTCTACTCAGTTTTCACCTTTTGAAATTGTCTATGGTTTTATCCATTAACTCCTTTAGATTTATCACCTTTACCTTTGAAGGATCAAGTTTGTTTGGATGAAGTTAAGAAATCTTTGACAATCAAGAGACTTCATGAGAAAGTTCGCCTCAATATTGAGCGTAGGACTCAACAATATGTAAAGTCGGCGAATCATGGTCGTAAACAAGTTGTATTTGAACCAGGTGATTGGGTTTGGGTACATATGAGAACAGAGAGGTTTCCAAACTCTAGGAAATCGAAGTTACATCCTCGCGGAGATGTACCTTTTCAACTAGTGTCAAGAGTCAATGACAATGCTTATAAACTCGCGCTACCAGGTGAGTATGGTATTAGTGCTACATTCAATGTTTCTGACCTATCTCCTTTTGATTTTGATGAAGGTTTGAATTCAAGGACGAATTCGCTTAAAGAAGGGGAGGATGATGGAGACCATCGAGCTAACACTAATGGAGAGGGATATGTTGCTGCCAATAATGGAGAGGACGAGCAAGTTGAGGTCGTGAATGCTAATGGAGGATTTAAAGATGCTGCTTTAAAGAATAATCCTTACATCCGTGATCCACTCTCAAACATTGTTGGACCAATGACTTGTGCTAGACGCAAGAGGATGGATGAATCACTCAATAGTCTAATTGTTACTACATGGGCTAAGGAAGAAATTAAGCTTGAAGATTACAAGCCCAAGACTACTAATTTGTTGCAAGTGATACCAAATTGACTTGGCCCATTTGGAGAGAAGGAATTTCGGCCCTCAATCCAAAGAGAGATCGCCGGCCACACTCCTTATGGAGGTCGAATGGACCCCTAAAGTTTCAGAATGAGATCATTCAAATTTTATCTCTTTGAAAGAGAAGACTTTATCTCTTTAAAGGATAATATCTGGGATGATTCCTTTTTATCTTTGCTTTTCGAGTTTTCCTACAATAAGGAGTCAACTTATTGATGTCTACTCAACCGTTGGATGAAAACTACATCAAGATGGATGGTTAAGATCACTCTACAAAGAAGATGATGATAAAGTTTTACTCAAGGGAGATTCTATCCATAGGAATCTTTTTATGAGATTATCTCTTTGTATTTTGAGTTTTAATTAATTCCTACATAGTCTTAAATGTCTTAAGACTAGTAAAAGTGTCTAGGTTCGTTATCTTATCACTTAAGATAACTAGGATTCTTTAGAGTTTAATTTGATTTCAAATTTTTAGAGATAGGAATAGAGATGAAGAGTTGTGTTCTTCCTCTACTCCTTGGGAAGAAAATTCGGCCACCCCCTCTATAAATAGGGACCGGATTTCTCTTGTCCAACACACATTGTGTCATTCGTATTTTCTGAGTGAAATCAAATTGGTTATGATTTTATTCCTTTCGTGGAGTTCTTGTGAGGACTTCTTTGTTTAGTTGTTGCATATGTGTTGTGACAATTATTAAACTTATCTATCTTGTTTAGTTCACTTGATAGTGGCGTCTTTAGCATTGGATCTTTTGAATTTTGGTTCTTAAGCTCATAGATCTCATATCTATTGGGTTTTCCTACACAAATTTCCAAGGGGTCGCTGCTTGGTTATAAATAGCTCTCTTTATTCTTGATTTGGGTTGTTCTACCATTGAACTCGTGAATTGATCCACGTGAGATCAAATATCTTTTCTTTGTTTGTTTTTTTCATGTGTTTTTGTGTCATTACATCCGTATTCTCCAAATTCCGCTGCCTACAAATCTCTAAATTTTTTGAATCAGCAAAGTTGATCTTTCATTAAGATTGGTTTTGTTACGGATTGCTATCATATTTACAAACTTTTTCTATGTCACGTTTCATATTAGGCCAATAAAAATGCTCTCATAAAACATCATAAGTTTTCAAAATACCAAAATGACCCATAAGACCACCACTATGAGATTCACGCACTAATAGTTCATGTAGAGAACAAGCAGGCACACATAATTTATTATCTTTAAACAAGAAACTCTCATGCCTATAAAACTTGTTAAATGCGCCACTTTCACATGCTTCAAAAATGGATGAAAAATCAAAATCAATAGCATACAAATCCTTGATGTATTCAATCCCTAATAACTTAGAATCAAGCACAGAAAGTACATACGATCTACAAGACAATGCATCAGCTACGACATTCTCTTTTCCCTTCTTGTACTTAATGACCTAAGGAAAAGATTCAAGAAATGCACTCCATTTAGCATGTCTGTTATTCAGCTTGTTTTGTCCATGCAAATATTTCAAAGACTCATGATCACTATGGATAACAAACTCTTTCGGCATTAAATAATGTTGCCAATTTTCTAAAGTCCTACAGCATACAATTCTTTATCATAAGTAGGATATTTCAATGTTGCACCACTTAATTTTTCCGAAAGTACGCAATAGGCTTACCACTTTGCATTAACACCGCACCAATTTCAACCCCAGATGCATCACACTCAATTTCAAAAGTAAGATCAAAATTAGGTAATGCAAGAACGGGAGCACAAGTTAAATCATTCTTTAAGGTGTTAAATGCAATTTCTTGTTCTACACCCCATTCAAACCTAACATTCTTCTTTACTACGTGATTTAAGGGTGCAGTCTTAGTAGAGAAATCCTTCACAAACCTACGATAAAAACTAGCTAAACCATGGAAGGAGCGAATGTCAGAGACAGACTTAGGTGTAGGCCATTCTCGAATTGCCTTAACCTTAGCCTCATCAACTTTAACACCATCCTTGCTAACAACAAAGCCAAGAAAAATAACTTCTGGTACACAGAAAGTACACTTAGCAAGTTTAGCATAAATTTTATTTTCACGTAAAGCAGAGAGCACACTCAAAAGATGTTTAGCATACGAAACTTCATCTCTACTATACACTAAAATATCATCAAAATAAACCACAACAAATTTACCTATATAAGGTCTAAGCACATGGTTTATAAGACGTATAAAAGTAGAAGGAGCGTTAGTCAAACCAAAAGGCATAACCATCCACTCATATAAACCAAATTTTTAGTTTTAAAAGCGGTTTTCCATTCATCACCCTCTTTCATGCGAATTTGATGATAGCCACTATATCTATTTTAGAAAATATGCAAGAGCCACAAAGATCTTCTAACATGTCATCTAGCCTAGGTATGGGATGTCTATATTTAATAGTAATTTTATTCACAGCACGACAATCCACACACATACGCCATGTTCATCTTTCTTAGCAACTAAAATGACAGGCACTGCACAAGGACTTAAAGATTCACGAACCATACCTTTGTCAAGGAGTTCCTCGACTTGACGTTGCAGTTCCTTGGTCTCCTCGGGGTTCGCCCTTGTATGCAGGAAGATTAGGAATTACTGCTCCTGGGATAAAATCAATTTGATGCTCAATTCCCCTCAAAGGTGGAAGTCCCTTTGGCAATTCTTCTGGGATAACATCCTCATAATCCTGCAAAACAGATTTAACAACACTAGGAATATTGTCAATGGGGTTAGTGTTAGTTAAACATAAATCCTTGTAAACAATTAAAACAAGTGGAGTGCGAGTATTTAGAGCCCTCACAAGATCTCCCATAGAAGCATAAAAGCTGCCTTTTCTCTCCCCAGCTTTTGGCTTTTCTCTCAAACTCTCACTCACTTTTGATTCTCTCCCATTCCCCAAACTCTCTTATGACTCTTTCGACTCACTTTTATGTCTTTTCTCTCTCTCTCTCTCTCTCTCTCTCTCTCTCTCTCTCTCTCTCTCTTTGTATTTTTTTCTGAGATTCCATGATATCCGTAGGAGATAACGGAAACAATACAATAGACAAACCCTTATGCACAAGTGAATACTGATTTGTCTTTCCATCTTTGTTAGCACCTCGATCAAACTCCCATGGACGTCCCAACAATATATGACATGCTTACATTGGAACCACATCACAAAGAACTTCATCCTGGAACGTTTTAAAACATAAGAGTAAGCGAGCTTGCGACCGTACCTTAATTTCTCCACGATCATCTAACCATTGCAACTTGTAAGGCTGAGGATGCTTGAACGTAGGAAGGTTCAATTTCTTGACAAGTTCCATGCTCAACAGTTTGTGCAACTTCCTTCATCCATAATCACAAGAAACGTCTTATTATTCACCTTACACCTTGTATGGAAAATATTTGTGCATTGCTCGAGATTCTTGTGTTGAGCTGGCTGGATACTAAGTGCATGATCTATTACCATAGCTCGAGATACGTCTTCCTCATAGAAAACCTCATCTTCACTCTCAGAAGCTCCCTTATCATACATTTGACTAGTTGTAGCTTGCTTGGTTGTTTCTAAAACTATATTAGATTGATCGTGCACATCTTCTTCTTCACTTTTATAGTACCAATCATCTCGAAGTACCATTACCTTCTTATTGGGACAATCATATGCATAATGTCCTCTTTCTTTACACTTGAAGCATTGTACATTGTCAAATGAACCCGGTTTAATGCTAGGTGTCTTCTCCAATGGCTTGGTAACCTCGGCTGGTTTAAGCAACTGTTTAGGTTGACTAGAACTTGGAGCCATCTGCTTCTTAGGAGTATTCCCTCACCGATTTGATCCAAAGGATGATGTACTCTTGGAAGATGTCTTCGCTTTGCTTGCGACCGAAGATTCCTTCATTTGCCTCTCAATAGTGTCGGCCTTATCCCGCAAATCATCTAGATCATGATAAGACAACTCTATGTCGAATGGGAAGGTTCAAACCATGTAGAAACCTTGTTATACTTTGTTCCTCATCTTCTTCCAATTGACATTTAAGTTTCAAAGCTTTCATGTCTTGGTAGTATTCCATAACCGAACTACTTCCTTAAGATCTTGTACCTCACCTCGAAGCTTCCTTTGAAAGGATGCCGGGACAAAAGCCTTTCGCATTACACGTGAAAGCTCTCCCCAATTGGTAATTGCGGGATCATTGTTTCTTTTTCTTCGATGTTGTACCTCATTCCACCATGTAGAAGCATATCCATGAAATTCTAACACAGCTAAATTCAGCTTCTTTCCCTCAGAATAATTGTTAAGATTAAAGATCCGGTTGATATGATCTTCCCAATCAATATATGCATCAGGATTTGGCTTGCAACGAAATTCTGGAATCTTCTGGTTGATAGTGTTCATGTTATCATCAAATCTAGGCTGCCTTTGTCGATCATGCCTAAATTTTTTCTTCATGCTTAACACCATCATCATCATTTTGTTCCCTTGGAAGTTCTACTCACTCTCCTTGACCTTCTTCTTCTCGATCACCATCTTGTCCTTCATTACCACGTCTACCACCTTGACCACGCCCGGCATCGCCACGTCCGCCATGGATGTTCCTACGTGCAACAAGGTTAGGTCCAAGATTTACCAATGGATCCGTAACTTGGGCAAGTTGGTTTATTTGACGAGCAGTTTCTTCTTGTTGGTGAGTGGTCTCTTCTTGTCGTCATTGTTGTTGTGCAATTGCCATCTTCATAAGTTGCAATTGATTGGTTAATGCCGCAATCTTATCTTTAAAATCTTGCACAGTATCATTCAACATTCCATGTTGAGGAGGAGGTAGAGCTTTGTCTCACATGTTTCCTGAAACACAACTCAACACACACAAGAACAAGAAAAAGAATATCGAAGAACTCACTTCCTGGTTACCCCTCCCAACTATTCTATTCACTCCCCAAGATCTCTCAAGAAGGTTTAGAATTTAGTAAGGGATGGATTCACTCTTTTCTTACCACATGTTTGCCATTTAATTCTTTAGTGCAATGAAGAATAGTGCTATAAGAAGTACTTTATTGAAACAAATAAAGAGGATAAAAAAGTAAGGTTCTGAAAATAATTGTAACAAGATCTAAGGAAGAACACGAATATAGATCGAGTAGTTACAATTATGAAAACTTAGATCTCACAAAAAAGCTAAAAGAACTTGGAGCAAATTCTGAAAATAAAAGCTTCGACTTAGGGTTATGGATAAAACCCTAGTTTTGGCTACTTCACAAATAAGGGCCTATATTTGCAAAAGCCCTAGCCACCAAAGATCTAAATATTTTTGAAAAAGATATGTGTAAATAATAGTAGTTGCACTTCAAAGTCAAACTCAAATACCAATCTCCTTCTATTTTTGCTCGACCCTTTTTTTTTTTTGACTCAAAACGTGGATTAGGGATTAAGATACCCTAGATCTGAAAATTAAGGAGAAGAAAAATGTTTTTTTTGACTAATAATGGATCTAACTATAACAACTTCAATCAACTCAAACAAGAATACAATCGAAGTAAAATAGTGAGATCTATAACAAAAGACTCAAAAGTTTAAAAGAACAATTAGAGATCTAACCAAAGATGAGCTTTAGTAGATCAAACAAATGCAAGTCTTCAAGAACCAAAAGCTCTTAGGTCAATTGATACGAAGTATCAATTTTGCTTTTGACTCTACTTGCAAGTTTTCAAAAACCAAAAGCTCTGGTGCCAATTGATACAAAGTATCAATTTGCACTTGACTCTACTTGCAAGTTTTCAAAAATCAAGGCTCTGAGGCCAATTGATACAAAGTATCAATTTTCACTTGACTCTACTTGCAAGTTTTCAAAAACCAAAGCTCTGATACCAATTGATATGAATCTTGAGGCAAAGGTTGCAGATTTACCTCAATACAGAAGCTATGAATATCCCAGGACTTAAAAACTTGCAAATACAATATTATGGACTCCAAACTCACGAAAAATAAAAGGAAAGAAGAGATGCAAACCACACAAATTTGCACCAAAAAGGGATGGAAAGGTTTAGAACATGTAGAAAGTGTTTTAAGGCTAGCAACCCAATCGGTCACCTCTTTAACAACCCTATCCCTTCGATTTATGGATAGAACGGCTAGCGAAAAGGCTCGAATGAACAACTAACAAAGCTCCACAAGGAGAAAAATACCTATTCTACTCGCATGCATCAACAAAGCACAAGGTTGTGTGCAATGCACTAATCTTCGAAAAGAATAGAAAAAGAACAAAGAGTTTCCTCTCGTCTCATATTGAAATATCAAATTCATCAAAGGTACATCTGAAATGCTGGCCAAGCACCCCTATTAATAGTAGGGGGGGGCCGAAATTCTCCTATGAAGTAGGAGAAGACTTTGATCTCTAACTCTATTCCTACTTTAAAGAACTAGAAATCAACTTAACCTCTAATTG
This sequence comes from Oldenlandia corymbosa var. corymbosa, assembly GCA_949775105.1. Classification (NCBI taxonomy): domain Eukaryota; kingdom Viridiplantae; phylum Streptophyta; class Magnoliopsida; order Gentianales; family Rubiaceae; genus Oldenlandia; species Oldenlandia corymbosa. Next base: position 10,483,106 of record OX459123.1, read on the forward strand.
ACAACTTGTGTCTTATCTATTAAGGCAATGTATCTAGATACCTTTATAGACTTAAGACACACTAGTCTAATGAAAATAAAACTCCAAATACAAAGAGATATTCTCTCAAAAAAATCTTATCCTTATCTTGAAAGGAATCTTCCTGAGTTGTCAACTCTATCAATATCTTCTTTTTAGAGTAATCATAGCCATCCAATCTTGATCTAATCTCCATCTAACTGTTGAGAGTAGACACCAAGGAATAGACTTCTTATTTTGAATAAACTCTAAATTAGATAAAAGAGAATCATATCAAATCTTATCCTTCCATGTGATAAGATTTAAAATGATCTTATCTCTAAAAGGTAGGAAATCTTCCAAATCTTATCCTTTCACAAGTGTGATAAGATTTAAATGATTCAACTCCTAAAAATTAGGAGAGAGAGCCGGCCTCCCTTGCTTGGTTTGTGGGCCGAAATTTCCTTCCTCAAATGGGCCTTGCAATACATTAATAATCTTGGGCTCGTAACTTTCGGACTTGACATTCTCTTGGGCTAAACCATTTGATATGAGATTATTAAGTGCACTCTTCATCCCTTTACTTCTAGCTCGAGTCATTGGGCCTCCAATGTTGGATAATGGATCTTGAACCACTCCTTGAGCTTGGACAGTACTTGGAACCCGAACACCTTGATCATCTTGGACTTGATTACCATGGATGTTCACATCATACACAGATACAAATTGGATATTGGGTGGCAATGACTCAAATGACACTAGTGGCTATGGTTATGCTAGCATGGACATACGTGTTTTGGAAATCCCCAAACTAGATTTTGATAGCCGGTTTCACAATAGAATCCGAAATGTGTATATCGGATAGTTGTGAGACAAAGGCTAGTTTTGAATGGAGATATGTGCCATTGATCTATTAATCATAGATGTGGATGACACGTGGTCAGTTGTATAATGGTAGTCCAAAACATTACTTTTTCACAGATATAGTATCATTATACAATTTTTCTCAACTATAGATATCTTGGTTGACTGTATGAAGTCAAAAGATAATATCGGGGATCCGCTAACCTGTGTGTTAAACAGACCATAGTTGAGAAAATGACAAAAAGAATAAGATAGCCTGTAAAGTATAACAGTCTTAAGAAGGAAAACCCAACCTAGTTGACTGGAGATCCCAAGATCTAGGTTCAAAGGGACAACCTAATCATACGACTTGGTGTGGTCACTGTGGGGGTAACCTCAACTCATTCCTGTCATCAAACAGTGACATGACAGAAAAGGATAGCAAACGGTTGCTTTAATGACACTTAAGTGAGAAATATCATTTACTCTAGACTTAAGAAGTCACCTATGTAAGAGAGAAGTGGGGCCGCTTCAAAAGAGAACTGTTAAGGCTCAGTTCTTTATAAACTCTTGTAGAACCAGGACGTGTTCATGGCCAAAATGAACAAAACCATGAGAACGGAACTAAAAAGAAAGGATCCTATGTATTTTATGTGGGTTTCTTTACACAATATAGCCGGACAATTCAAAGACATCGAGTCTACTGGACAGCTAGTAAAGTAAGCATACTTTACAAGGAGGAAGTTCAAAGGGTAACACCTACTTTCTCTTTGCATAAATCAGTTGGTGAACACCATCTTCATCGACTCAAACCAATGTCTCATTCATGTGGGGGATTGTTGGAAATGAGCTATTAATTTGAATGAGAATTGTTTTCTCATAGATTGAAAAAATTGAGGTTATGCTATCGGAGTTAGCTCTTAACTCATGTATGTGCCCAACCTGCAGACACAAATGTCAAACCGAACTCTCGTGGACCTGATCAACCCACGTTTGCTCTATCTCAGATTAATTTTCCAGTCAAGTAATAGAGAGACTTTTTCTGTTTGAATTAATTCCAAACGGTTTTCATTTAATCCAATTTGACCGGATTGGTTACCAATGGTTATGAGGGTGTTAATGAATATAATATTTCATTAAGCACGGGAATTAATTTACTGCAATAAAATTGACCGTTTCAGCTTTGAATTTGTGGGATTAATTCATTTAATAGAGCAAAATAAATTCATTCAATTGCTTGAGTTGTTACAAATGTTTAAACATTTGACTCACAATTATTCTGCTACAATTAAAGTGAATTAATAAGAGAAAACCGTTGGATCTTTTGGCTGAATTCAAAGGGTCTCTTCATGATATAAATAGTGGCTCATTGTTCAATTCTAAGTACCCCAATTTTCTTCATAAGTTTTGCTTTAACCTTTTCTTCCTCTTCCTTGGTGTTCATCAAATTTTTTCAAAGTTCCAGTTTGCTGATGGAGCTACTTAGTGCTAAGTAGCTTTCTTTCACGTTTCTCCGTTGTATCCTGGAAAACAATTGCCCATGATACTCTAGCACCTTAGGAGGGGGAAAATATGTTTTAAGGAAATCGTGTTTTCACGAGCCTCGGATTTTTCTATTTTTTAAAGATATCATTGTTCATCACAAATACCATATTCAATTTTTCCAACAGGGTTTTGACTGCATGGTTAAGGATAAAAAAAAATTAAATCGGATGAAATTAATTATTTATAAATTTTATAAATTTACAAATAAAAAATTACCATTAAATGATGGAGTGATGTCATTACGAGATGTAGATTTGGCTATCTATTATTTTGCCACATGGATGACCGTATCTAATTTTACGTCCTGTGTTCGATTGAAAATTCTCATTTGATTATATATATATGTGTGTGTGTGTGTGTGTGTGTGTGTATCTGGAGACTCATGCTCAATATATATTCTCAACCTCCTTTGAGGTCTCATCGTTGTGCTTTGTGGTGGATCAATTGGAACGTGAATCGCATATACAAAAATTCTAATATGGGAAATATTTGGTTCCTGACCAAAAACCGTTGGTTAGGGAGAACACTCTTGCTAATTTGTTGATTTTATGCAAATTAATGCAGCAACATGCAACATAGCATTACCCTAAGCTGATAACAGCAACTTTCTTCTCATAAGTATAATAGCTTTACAATTGAATATGTTTGATAAACAATTCTCCCATGTCTTTTTGTGTGTGAACAAGAGATACATAATGTTCAACTTTTATCCCAATAAACATACGCACAAAAGTTGATGAGAATCATGTAGCCTTCCATGGTGATTCTCCTAGTGAGGGGAATGAGCTAGTCCTTCATTCTAGTTTTGGAATGCCAAGTTTACTTTGCAGGCCAATCAAGGAGGAAAGGCTGGATCTTGACTACCTATGTGATAGGGAGTAGGTTCAAGAGAGCTATGATCAAGATGATGAGAATGTCATTAACTTTGGGGTTCAAATCAAAGGAGATGATGACCTCATGGAAATAAGTGCTCAAGAGTATCAAGAGAGTTTGACTCTGTGTGCTCCATGAAGATCATTGATCAAGCTAGTGAGAAGAGTCATTTAGGTTCTTGAATGGACGGCCTATTTGATCAAAGTGTTCAAGATTGAGTCCATTGCTACACAATTGGATAGGTTCCAAACTATCTTAATTGTTTCAAGTGTTTTTCCAATCTTTTGGAGTCAATAAAGAGAATTCTACAAGTTTTGGAGTAAATTGAAGTTTTCTACAACTTGAGGGCCGCAAGACCAATATTTCACTTTTGGAAGGGCGTTCAAGACATTTTACTTCAATAATTTGGGAGCTGAATTTTCGAGATTAGAGTTAGTCTATATCTAGGAGTTATTTTTAAATTTTATCTAGTTAGATAAGCCATGTGGGCTGAATAAAGCTAGAGTTTTTTGATTAGGAGTCTTAGATTCCTTCTAGATATTATCCTACTTGAGGATAAGTCATTTAGATAAAGTTTCCTAGATTTTAGATAGAGTCAAAGAGATCAAATACTCTTCTACTTCTACTCCTTGTGAGATAAGATTAGAGAGTCCTAATTGATCTTTTTTTCTTGGTGCTGGCCGAAAATCTTAGCCTATAATAGGGGGGATGGCCGAAATTTCAAAGCACCCTTGAGTGGTCATTTTTGTTGTCTCTTTTGAGAGTTTTTCCTGTGAGGAATTTTTGTTAAATGGAGTGTCCATTTTTCGTGTCAAGTATGATTTAACCAAGAGGGTTTTCATCTTGTCTTGGATCTTTTGATCTTGCAGAAACCGTTCTTTTTCAAGTATGCTTCTTGATACAATTGTTTTAAACAAAACTTCTTATTTTCATACTACCTCTAGTAGTTCATTGATGAGCCTTTCTTTTGGCTTGGTGTTTGAATTCATGATGTGTGTGTTCATGAGTTCCATTGTGGGGTTTGTCCTACTTTTGTTGGATGAGTTGTGCTTTGGTATAAGCATTTTGAGATAGTGTATGTGTTGCATATCTTTGTTGGTTATGGAGATTACTAATCAATAGTATTCTTTCATAGTTGAGCATTGTTTGCTCCTGCCTTTCTTGAGTCTCTTGAATGATGACTGATCGAGTATATTGAATGGTGTCCTTGCTATTCTTAGTGTGGGTTGTTGTTTAATTTAAATCTTTCATAGATAATTTGTTCTTTGCTTGGTTTGAGTTAAGAGATAGAAATCACTTAGATAAACGATCGTCTTACTGTGAATTTTTCGCACTCTTTTGAGTTTCACGGGATAGACAAATTATCTTCGTACGTTCTTGTTTGATGGTTGCATTAATGAAATTTGCTTCATCTGCGAGATTGCCATCAGTTTCTTGGTATCAGAGCTTGGACTATCTTAGTGATGGTATTAATTGATATTATCATATCAGTTTATATTATCAGTTTGATTTTCGAGAGATTTCTTCTTGATTGAGGACTTCATAGTTCTTGGTTTTGATAATATCTTGAGTTACCATGGAATCTGTTACTTGGTGTGGTAATCGAGCTTTGTGCTACTAACGAGTAGTACTATCTTTATTTGTTTCAAGGTTCCTTCTTGTTGCAGAATGGGTTTTGAAAAAATAAATCAAATTCTTGTAAAAACTACGTTTTCAAAATTGATCTTGTCTTTTGTGTGGTTGTGTGAGACTTCTTACACATTTGTTTGATCTTGTGGTGTTATTTTGGGGTCTATCTGAGAGCTTGATGATGGTACATTGGTATCTAGTCAAAGTGGGCGCTACATCTTGAAATTTATCCTTGATTTGCAAGTAGAGAACTGTTTCTCCTATGAGCAAGTTAGTGGATCTTATCTGTTGAATCTTTAAGGAGAGAATTGATGCCAAAGAAGAGCTTCTTGCTCGAGATAGCCTTTTCTTTCTAAAAGAGATGTCATTACATAAGGAGGGTTTGAGAGTTTATCTTGTGGTAAATATCTTGGATCTATTCTTTGAAAGGTGAAGCTTAGTGATTTTGTACTTTCTACATAAAGTATAAATGAAGAAGCCTTCCTTCTTGTTGGTTTCATTTGAATCTAATGAGTAAAATTGAATTTATGAATTTTCAATTAATGAGAATTTCATAGAGACCCGAATTTTGTTGGTCGTTTTGTTTTTGCTTAAATCTTAGTGTCAAAAGATTTTCAAAAAGTAACAAATGTCGGTCTTTTGTTTTCTCGAGTCTTATACTTTGAGAATGAGTTGAATTAGTGGATCTTCCTATCATTGGACTTTCCATGATTCTTAACTTGAGTTTCAAAACTTTCTTTATCATTTGATGAGGAATGAATTTTAGTGATATCAGTTTTGGTATCAAAGTGTTTAAAGGTCTTTGAAGCTGAATTGTGCCAACTTTAAGGGGTTGAAGTCTTTAACTTGTGTTAAAAAAACCTTGATTTTCGAGAGTAGAATCGAGAATTAAGTGAAGTTTCACTAAAGATTTTCTTATTTATAACAAGAAATCTTATAGGCTTTGAGATATATTCTTGAAGTTTACATATTTGGTCTTTAAAAAATTTGATTTTCAAATGGTCACTTATGAAGATGGCATTGTTGAGTCATTGAGTTTTAAGAATGGTTTGTGTTAAATTGAGTATTATGAAGCAAATGTCATAGTTGAATGAGGAACTTTAATTTCCTACTTCATTATACTTATGGTGTTCTTGTTACTTTATTTGCCATAGATTGTTTTGGCAAAAAGTGATTTTTGTTAATTCCATATACAATTTGGAAAAGGGTTTTTAGAAAGATTCTAAAAGTTGTTGTCTATTTTTGGAAAGTGATAATTTTCAAGTTTCCTTTTAAAGTGAGTCAAAAGTAATTTTTCAAATTTTAACTATGTGGTAAAAGGTTAATAGCCGAATTTTTGCTGACTTATTGCATGTGTGTGCGTGTGATTTATGTGGAATTCTAAGCCTACTTGTCTATTTTTAGAGTCATAGTACAGCCGAAATTGTGAAGCTAAAAATTAGGGTTCCCTAGTCCTAGTTGAACTTGAATTTTGGTTGTCTATTTGTGTTACACTTGGAGACCTATTCGGTCTTGTATTAGTGTGTTCACATGGCCGAAAATTTTAGACCTAAAATTAAGGTCATTGAGTCCAAATTGTGTTATGATTTGAGTCCTATTCGGTTTTGGATTTTTGTGTTCACATTCGCCGAAAATTTGCAGCCATTGTTTCCTAATTGTAATACAATTTTATTGTGTGTTTTATTTGAGTCCTACTTGGATTTAAATACTAATTTTTGCATGTGTTAAATTATAATTTCAGTGAGATTATAATTAGAGTTTTAAAGTGAGTCTATTTTCGAAAACTATTGAGATAAGGAAGTTTTATCCTAATCTGAAAATTTTTGAGTCTTCTAATACAATTGTGCATGTGTGTGGCCGTGTATTTGAGTCCTATTAGTAGTAGGGGGGTCGAAAATTTTATCTCTAATAAGTAGGGATGAATTTTCCTAATTTGTGTCCAAAAAGGATTATGTTTACCTAAGTTTTAGGACTCTATCCTTGTCTATATATATGTGGCCGGTTTTTCTTCTTCTCTATTCCATATTTTCGACTGAATTTTATCTATTAAAGGGGGGAATATTTTTGAGAAAATTTAGGTCCTATCTTGTAGGAGTTTTCTTGCAGAAAAAGACTTGTATTGCCTATAAATAGGGGTGCTGTTTTTCGAAAATTCTCACACCACTCTACTCCAAACTTCTTTTTCTTCTTCCTGCCGAGATCACAAGTGAAAAACAAGAGAAGCACTCTTCTCTTTAATTCTGAAATTTTGAGAGTTAGTGTTCTTAAAAGCACAAGAGAGTTTTTGTTGTTGGGGAGAGCTTTATTCGAACCTTCCTTTGGTTCTTGGGGGGTTGGCTAAACCAAACTTTGGTTCTAGGGTTCGAGGAGTTTTTGTGTAGTAACCAAGGCACATTACTTCTTTTGTTGGTGGTTTCTCAGAGTTGTTGAGCAAAGATGTCATCCGGAGTTGCTGGTTGTACTCAAGTTGCTTCAAAGAGTGTAGAGGGTCACATGGAGGCTCAAGTGCAGCTCATGAAGAGTCAAATTGACTACTTGCATGATGTTTTGGCCGAGGTTAAGGAGGCAAACCGAGACTTGTCTCAATTGCTTTTAAATCAGCAAGATAAAGCTATGGTAAGTTTTGAGAAAATTGCTGAAAATTTAAGAGTCTTATGTGATCGTTTTGAAGTAAAACAAGTACCCTCGTATGCTGGAATGTTGCAAGTGTCATTGCCTTTGTTTTATGGTTGTCATAGAGAATATGATACTTGGGAAAAGAGCTTAGAGAATTTGTTTGTATTGCTTAACCTAGAGAAAGAGAGTGAGAAAATAGCCTTAGCTATAGGTTGTTTTCGTTCTAGTGGTTTGAATTGGTGGAAGCTAGTTTCAAATATCTATTCGCATCATTGGTATCGTAATTTGGATGATTGGCATGATTTGAGGAATGCTTTGCGAGAAAGATATGTTGGTACTAAAACCTTTGATGAAGCAAAAGTGAAGTTGCTCAATTGTAAGCAGAATGGTAGATCCATTCAATCTTACTTTGAGGAATTAGAAGGATTGTTTCTGAGTTCAGGAGTGGATGAGAACGACTACATGTTGACAGATCGTTTCCACTATGACTTGGACAAGGGGTTCAAACAACACCCAAAGATAAGGAGGCAATCAAGGCTCTATGAGGCATACTACGCTGCCTTAGAAGTGGAGAGAGAGCATGATACTTCTTGTGGTTGGAATGGTCCAATTGAGGATCAAAGGTTGGTGTTTGGCGCTAAAGATGGTGATCAACGGACATGTATCTTCCGTACTAAGTGTTCAGTTGAGTGGTCCAATGAAGTTGATTTGGTAATCGACAGTGGGTCGAGTACTGATTGTATAAGTGAGGAATTTTGCATAGCAAACGGAATCATGATGGATCCGCATACTAGACCATACAAGCTTCAATGGTTGAGTGAAGAGATGGTTGTGGATGTCACTAAGAAGGCCACAGTATCTTTTCAAGTTGGTGAGTATAGGGATGAAATTTACTTTGATGTAATTCCTATCTCTTTGTGATATTTTGCTAGGTAGGCCTTGGCAGTCAGATGTAGATGCTGTGCACCATTGCTCGAAGAATATCTTTGTCTTTACTAAAGAGGACAGAAAATATATTCTTAAGCCTTTGGCTTATGAAGAATATGAATCTGTGCAAGAGAAAAGACGTAAGATAACCTATACACAAGGGAGAGAAAAAGTCGAGAGAGTGACGAAAGAAAGTAAAAAGGGTCACGCTGAGGTAAGACTTGAGGCGAGAGAAAACCATGAAAATAGCGTGGAAACAGAAAAAAAAAAATGCATGCAATGAGAGAAAACCAGAGTGTGGTGAGAGTGAGGATTTTACTAACCCTTATATCTCGTTTGCTCCTTGTGCAGGTATAGAGGTTGATGATTCGAGGACGAATCCTCTTAAAGAAGGAGGGGATGATGAGAATCATGTAGCCTTCCATGGTGATTCTCCTAGTGAGGGGATTGAGCTAGTCCTTCATTCTAGCTTTGGAATGCCAAATTTACTTTGCAGGCCAATCAAGGAGAAAAGGTTGGATCTTGACTACCTATGTGATAGGGAGTTGGTTCAAGAGAGCTATGATCAAGATGATGAGAATGTCATTAACTTTGGGGTTCAAATCAAAGGAGATGATGAAATAAGTGCTCAATAGTATCAAGAGAGTTTGACTCTGTGTGCTCCATGAAGATCATTGATCAAGCTAGTGAGAAGAGTCATTTAGGTTCTTGAATGGACAGCCTATTTGATCAAAGTGTTCAAGATTGAGTCCATTGCTACACAATTGGATAGGTTCCAAACTATCTTAATTGTTTCAAGTGTTTTTCCAATCTTTTGGAGTCAATAAAGATAATTCTACAAGTTTTGGAGTAAATTGGAGTTTTCTACAACTTGAGGGGCGCAAGACCAATATTCCACTTTTGGAAGGGTGTTCAAGACATTTTACTTCAATAATTTGGGAGCTGAATTTTCGAGATTAGAGTTAGTCTATATCTAGGAGTTATTTTCAAATTTTATCTAGTTAGATAAGCCATGTGGGCTGAATAAAGCTAGAGTGTTTTGATTAGGAGTCTTAGATTCCTTCTAGATATTATCCTACTTGAGGATAAGTCATTTAGATAAAGTTTCCTAGATTTTAGATAGAGTCAAAGAGATCAAATACTCTTCTACTTCTACTCCTTGGGAGATAAGATTAGAGAGTCCTAATTGATCTTCTTTTCTTGGTGCTGGCCGAAAATCTTAGCCTATAATAGGGGGGATGGCCGAAATTTCAAAGCACCCTTGAGTGGTCATTTTTGTTGTCTCTTTTGAGAGTTTTTCCTGTGAGGAATTTTTGTTAAATGGAGTGTCCATTTTTCGTGTCAAGTATGATTTAACCAAGAGGGTTTTCATCTTGTCTTGGATCTTTTGATCTTGCAGAAACCGTTCTTTTTCAAGTATGCTTCTTGATACAATTGTTTTAAACAAAACTTCTTATTTTCATACTACCTCTAGTAGTTCATTGATGAGCCTTTCTTTTGGCTTGGTGTTTGAATTCATGATGTGTGTGTTCATGAGTTCCATTGTGGGGTTTGTCCTACTTTTGTTGGATGAGTTGTGCTTTGGTATAAGCATTTTGAGATAGTGTATGTGTTGCATATCTTTGTTGGTTATGGAGATTACTAATCAATAGTATTCCTTCATAGTTGAGCATTGTTTGCTCCTACCTTTCTTGAGTCTCTTGAATGATGACTGATCGAGTATATTGAATGGTGTCCTTGCTATTCTTAGTGTGGGTTGTTGTTTAATTTGAATCTTTCATAGATAATGTGTTCTTTGCTTAGTTTGAGTTAAGAGATAGAAATCACTTAGATAAACGATCTTCTTACTGTGAATTTTCCGCACTCTTTTGAGTTTCACGGGATAGACAAATTATCTTCGTACTTTCTTGTTTGCTGGTTGCGTTAACGAAATTTGCTTCATCAGCGAGATTGCTATCAAAAGTCATTAATTGATTGGAACGTGAATTTGCTAGCATAGTCAAGATGAATAGTCTTGATAGGGTTATCAAGAAATTGCGCTCTTAACCGATTTTACTCGACTAATAATTTTGCAAATGCTAAGTTGCAATTTGATAACAAGCAAACATATGACCATCTTATGGATGCGTTAATTAAAATCATAAAATAACGAAATGAACCACAAAGTGCGTGATTAGACCCTCAAATATCTCCAAGTATGCGTTCTGAAAATGCTAGAGATACGGTACGAATTTTCCCCGGTGTTGGCCTTATAATTAACTTGCCTTGAGAACAAGCAGCACATGGGAATTTTCATTTGATTGAAAAGTCTTATGACTCTTTAAATAATTACCATAATAATTTTTTAGTATTTTTCGTATTATAATATAACTTTGATGGCCTAACCAGTAAAGCCGGATCACAAAACCACCATAACGAGTAAACTTCGGGTTCATTGTTGTATAAGTTTCAACGGCTGTAGTATTTGCGTAGTCTAGCAAATGCAAATATGAAGGTAATGTTTCTACAATGATTTTCAAATTACATTTGTAATGTACAAGTATTCAATATTATCTTCACAATTGTTTCAACATGATATCCATTTCCGTGAATATCTTTAAAACTTAACAAGTCTCTTTGAGATTTTGAAGAATATAATGTATCATCAATGCAAATTTTTATCCCACCTAGAAAATTATATTTGCTCTTCCGGAGCCTTCAATTGATTCTGTACTACCAGATATAGTACTAACATGAGTTTAGTTCATTATTATGTATGAAAAAATTCTTTTTTAAAGTATGAATTGTGTAATTTCTCTTAACTCATGTTAACTACCAGATATAGTACTAACATGAGTTTAGTTCATTATTATGTATGAAAAAATTCTTTTTTTAAGTATGAATTGTGTAATTGCACTGTCTGGCAGAAACATTTCTTAGCTATTGACTATTGAAATGACTACTTCTATATTCAAAAAAAAAAATGATGGAGACCATCGAGCTAACAATAATGGAGAGGGACATGTTGCTGCCAATAATGGAGAGAACGAGCAAGTTGAGGTCGTGAATGCTAATGGAGGATCTAAAAATGCTGCTTTAAAGAATAATCCTTACATCCGTTATCCACTCTCAAACATTGTTGGACCTATGACTCGTGCTAGACGCAAGAGGATGAATGAATCACTTAATAGTCTAATTACTACTACATGGGCTAAGGAGGAAATTAAGCTTGAAGATTACAAGCCCAAGACTATTAATTTGTTGCAAGTGACACCAAATGGACTTGGCCCATTTGGAGAGAAGAATTTTCCGCCCTCAATCCAAGAAGGACCGCCGGCCACACCTCCTCATGTTGGTCGAATTGATCCCTAAAGTTTAGGGGTGAGATCATTCAAATTTTATCTCTTTGAAAGATAAGACTTTATCTCTTTAAAGGATATTATTTGAGATGATTCTTTTTATCTTGTTTTCGAGTTATCCTACAATAAGGAGTCAACTTTTGATGTCTACTCAACTGTTGGATGAAGACTACATCAAGATGGATGGATAAGATCGCTCTACAAAGAAGATGATGATAGAGTTTTAACTCAAGGGAGATTCTATCCATTGGAATCTTTCTAAAAGATTATCTCTTTGTATTTTGAGTTTTAATTAATTCCTACAAGACTTAAATGTTTTAAGACTAGTAAAAGTGTCTAGGTTCGTTATCTTATCACTTTAGATAACTAGGAGTCTTTAGAGTTTGATTTCATTTCAAATTCATAGAGATAGGAATAGAGGTGAAGAGTTGTGTTCTTCCTCTACTTCTTGGGAAGAAATTTCGGCCACCCCCTCTATAAATAGGGACCGAAATTCTCTTGTCCAACACACCTTGTGTCATTGATATTTTCCTGAGTGAAATTGGTTAGGATTTTATTCCTTTCGTGGAGTTCTTGTGAGGACTTCTTTGTTTAGTTGTTGCATATGTGTTGTGACAATTGTTAGATTTATCTATCTTGTTTAGTTCACTTGATAGTGGCGTCTTTAGCATTGGATCTTTCGAATCTTGGTACTTAAGCTCATAGATCCCATATCTATTGGGTTTTCCTACACAATTTTCTAAGGGGTCTCTGCTTGGTTAGAAATAGCTCTCTTCATTCTTGATTTGGGTTGTTCTACCATTGAACTCGTGAATTGATCCACGTGAGATCAAATATCTTTTCTTTTGTGTGTTTTTCGTGTGTTTTTGAGTCTTTACATCCGAATTCTTCAAATTCCGCTGCTTAAAAAATCTCTGTCTTTCCGATTTAGCAAAGTTGATCTTTCCTTAAAGATTGGTTTTGTCACGGATTGCTATCATATTTTTGGTATTCAGAGCCTTCTTATGGTTTTACCATAGTTGGCATATTTAGAGCCATAATTGGTATATCAAGAATCATCTTTGGTTACCATAATTGGTCACAAAATTCGGATTTTTGTTCTTTCTTCTTTTCTTATTTTTTTTCGAATTTTCCTCTCCCAAAAGAGGGTATTCGTAATATTTTGTTTTTGAGTTGTTCACCACTTAGACAATTCCTTTTAGTTTCGTGCCTTTCGTTTTGTTTATCATCCAATAGCAAACTTTGATGATTGTGATTGATATATATCTCTCGATCCAAGATCTCTATATCTTGAGGGTGATTGATGTTCATTCATTGATTTTTGGAGGAGCTTTTGTGTTGAAGGTGTTTATTTGAATTTGGCCATACAAAAAAAAAAAAAATTGGTGTGAGTCTAGGGCTCTGTCGGCCGCCCCTATATTACAAAAAATAAATAAATAAATTAGCAGTGCAAAAAAAAAAAAGAAAGAAAAGCAAGACGGCATAAAAAAGAAAAAAGTCTTCTTTGATAAGGTACATTAAAGGTTGCCTTGCATTAGGAGATTTCAAAGAGTTGGAAGTGAAGTTGGAAAGAATCTTCTTGAAGAGGTATATTCAAAGTCTATCTCTATCTAAGAAGGTTAGATAAAGTTGTCTTTGGGAGTTTATCTTTGCTATTTAATTGCCTATATTCTCTCAAAAGACAAGATTCTCTTCAAATCTTATCCTAATCTTATCTTATTGGATAAAACCTTATCATATCTTATTGTATAAAATCTTATCCTTATCTCATCTTGTAAAGATAAGATTCTCTTTAAATCTTATCCTTATCTTATCTTGTAAAAGATAAAATCTTATCCTAATCTTATCTTATTGGATAAAACCTTATCCTATCTTATTGGATAAAACCTTATCCTTATCTTATCTTAAAAATAGGATAAAATTTTATCCTTATCCTGTAAGAGTTTGAGTTTGAGTTGGAGTATGAGATATAATCTGAGTTTGTTTATACTTCTAAAGCAAGATCCCTATTTTTTCTCCAAACACTCGAACGAGATTCGTGTTCTCCCTCGTTTTTTTCTGGAATTTCCCTAAATTTACTCTACGTGCTAATTGATTTTGTCTGCTTTTGAGTGTTTTATTCGAGTGGATTGTTTAATTAATTGTTGTGGTGCATATTGCTATTACTTGAACATTGAAGCATATCCGGAACTTTACCAAAGCTCTTTGAGTGGTAAAGGGCTTGAGTGTTTTTCTTTCTATTCCACTTTGATATTGGGGAAAAAGCCAAATAAATCCCAAAGAGAGCATACAAAGGGTGAGTTGTGTGTGATACTACCAAAAGGGGGGAAAAGAAAAAGATCATTGGTTAGGGGAAGTAAGGTAGGAACGTTTTCTACTAACATCCTATATACTTGTTTGTTCTTTGATCTTAAAGGATGTCATCTGCAGATGATAATGAGCAAAGAGGCGACCGCTCTCAAGATGCTATGCGAGAAACTCTTGCTAAATTGTATAATGTTACTACTCAATTATGTAGCAGAGTACAAGATCTAGAACTAGAGGTTCGCAATGGTTGCGCTCAAGGTAATGAAGGTAATGAAAATTGTAATAGAGCTCATCGTGTTGTCAATAGGAATGATCCTTATGAACTTGGTAATTTTCAAAGTTAAAATTCCTGAATTTAGTGATACTAATGACCCTGAAGCCTATCTTACATGGGAAAAGAAGGTAGAGCGTGCTTTTTCATTGCAGGATTATGATGATTCTAAGAAGATTAGAATGGCCGTTTACCAATTCAATAACTATGCTTCAGAATGGTGGGACCAAGTTGTCAAGGATAGGAAGCTCTATGATGAGGATCCGGTATCCACATGGGATGAAATGAAGAGACTCATGCGCAAAAGGTTTGTTCCCTCTTATTATTATTGAGATTTGTGTAAACAAATTCAAAGTCTTTCACAGGAAACCAAGTCTGTTGATGAGTACTATCAAGAGCTAGAGTTGGCATTGATACGCGCAAATATTAAAGAGGAGCCTGAAGCTACGATGGCAAGGTTTCTAGGAGGACTTAACAAAAACATTGCCGATGTTGTGGAACTTTCACACTACCTAGATCCAACTGAGATGTTACACAAAGCTAGGATTGTGGAGAGACAATTGGCGAAGAAGAAGTCAGATTAACATAAGTCTTCTTCTGCTTCTACACTTCTTACCATGTAGCAATTATGGACTTCAGCAGGATATCTCATATTTTTGAAGATGTTGAAGGTAACCTTCTCTCCATCAAAGTGCAGTGTGATTTCTCCCTTTTTCACCTTAATGATTGCATCACTTGTCGCTAGAAAAGGTCTCCCCAAGATGATGGGCACATCCCTGTCCTCTTCCATGTCCAAAACCACAAAGTCTGCTGGGTAAACGAAATTCCCAACCTTCACAAGAACGTCATGTAAGATTCCCTTTGGGTAGGTCAGTGACCTATCTGCCAACTGTAATGTCATGTTAGTAGGTACCAGAAATTTGTCCAGATCAAGTGATTTAAATACAGACAATGGCATGAGATTTATGCTTGCACCAAGATCTAGTAATGCTTTTGAAAATTCTCTGATTCCTACCGTACAAGGAAGAGTGAAACTACCCGGATCTTTTAGCTTAGGTGGCAATTTTCTCCGAATAGCTGCACTACATTCTTCATTTAGAGTGACAAAAGCAGAGTCGTGCACTTGTGGTTTATTAGACACCAAATCTTTCAAGTACTTGAAGTATTTAGGCATTTGTTTACGTGCATCAACAAGTGGTACATTAATATGTATGCTTTCCAAAATTTGAATAAACCTGTTGAGCCCTTCATCTATCTTGGCCTTCTTTTGTCTTACCGGATATGGTGGTATTGGAACTGGCTCTTGTGGCTTCTTAATTGGTGCTGGGAATTGAATTTCCTCCATTCCAGGTTTTTCAGCTGCTTGCTCCTGTTCAACCAAATCATCATTATCAGATATTTTCTCAGAAAATGTTTCATTCTTACCTGCAGGGTCACTCCTGGGAGTGACTTTTTCACTTGGCTGATTGAGTTGTTTTCCACTTCTAAGAGTGATCAGCCTTTGCTTGCTCTTGATCAGTCCCCTTGGGGTTTACAATCAGACATCGGGCAGGCTTCCAGATGGTCTTTCAGCATTTTGTTTTGCAATCTGAGCCAACTGATTTTCCAAACTTTTGCAAGACACAGCCAAATTCTTGATTGCATTTTGCACAGAAATCCATTCATCTTCCCGTGGTATGTATTGTTGGTTAGAACATTGCTGATTCTGATAGCTGGGAGGTTGGCCATCTTGTCTGTGAAATCCTGAGGGTTGAGTAGGCCTCTGATAGTTCCCTTATTGTGGTGCATTGTTCCAGTTAGGCTGCTGCTGATTTCTCCAATTGTTGAAGTTGTTGAATCCTCCAGCATTGCCCTGCAGTTGTTGTTCCCTTATTGTGGACACCTTCCATTTTGGAGGGACAGTCATCCAAATGGTGAGATCCATCACATAACACACACACACTTCAGCCTTAGATTTGGACAGCTCACTCCTTAGTTTTGTCATTTCATTCATCGTAACAGCCATTTGTGCTTGCAAGTGTGTACTGGGGTCAAGTTCCATTACTCCTGGCTGTTTTGTACTTGCCCTTGGATCAGATTGCCACCTTGAATGATTGGTGGTCATATTGTCAAGCAACTGCCTTGCTGCATCAACCGGCTTCATCATAAACACACCACCAGCTGCAGCATCCAGGGAGTCTCTTGTAGTTGGTAGCAACCGATTGTAGAAGATGCTTAGTTGGAGATGGTCTTCCAAACCATGTTGAGGGCATTTCCTGATCATTTCCTTCAGTCTTTCCCATGCTTCATAGAGTGTTTCAGTTCCATGCTGCTTGAAATTCATTATTGCTGTTCCGAGTTGTGCAGCTTTTACGGGTGGAGAGAATTTTCTTAATTCTTCCCAAGTGGAGATAGAATTGTTGGGTAATGTATTGAACCATGCTTGGGCATGATCCTTCAAGGTGAAAGGGAATAACCTCAGTCTAATATCATCATTGGATAACCCTTGAATCTTAAAAGTACTGCATAAATGCAGGAAACTTCGGATATGATTATTAGGATCTTCATGAGGTAATCCATGGAACGGGCAGGCTGACTGAGTCCATTGGATCATCTGTGATTTTAACTCAAAATTGGTTGCCTCTACATCGAGGAACACCAAAGGGGATTGGACTTCTTCTTGTTGTGGAATAAAGAAATCTCTAAGCAATCTCTCTGGTCGATTTTGTTGATCCCCACCTGGGTTCCTATTGTTCTCCGGGTTACCACCTTGGTTAGCCATTTCTGATGAACCTTCTTGGTGGTTCTGTTGCAACCAATTCTGCCTTCTTTTTACGTATAGTAGCTTCAATTTCTGGATAAAAAACTGGTTCACTTCGTTGATGCCTTCTACTCATACACCAAAGAAAAGAAACTGGAAGCTTAGTGGGGTAACCAGAGAAGAATTTTATATATTTACAAATGAATGAAAACAACAAATTTTGGAGGTTTTACGCCGTCCCCGGCAACGGCGCCACTTTCTGGTGCGTGCTGAATTCACCAAAAACATTACTAGCTTGGTTTGTGATTTTTGTAGATAATGGAAGCTAGGTCGATCCCATGAGGACAGCTAATTACCAAATTCGTTATTAAAAGACTACCAGTTTAGACAAGGTGTCACTCATAGGAATGGAAACAGTCACTCAGGGGAATTGGAAACACTCACTCAGGGGAATAAAAGCCAGGGGTGTTCATTTCCTCTTCCTACTGCAGTAGTTGTATAATCAGCACTGTAATGGTTAAGTTATTGTTCATTCAGCTCACTTATAACTCTAAGTCAGTTCCCATTTTTCCTAGAGTCATCTTTGCAACCTTAACAATCTATTTTCCAATGATTGATTCCAGTTAAAAAGTCATTAAGATCTCAGGCTTACATGAATGCTCATGTTAACTAAGTATATTCCTATGTTAGTTAAAACCATAGACTGTTACCTCTATGTCATAAGTTGAAGTTGAAACAATCCAAACCAAGTTTATCTTTCCAGATCTCCCTTAGTTCTAGCATGCATTCAATTTAGTGATCAAGTAAATGAATGTAGAAAAAACTTTCAACTTCAAAACAAAGAACAGAACCAGTGCATTACAACAACTCCAGCATAGGTTGGGGAGATTAACCCCTGGAAGCTACTTAGCTACTCATGCAGATTAATGCTACATCTACTACATCAAAAGACATCATAGAAGTATGCATCATAAAATGAAGTTCAAGCTAACAGTCAAGAGATGAGAAAAAAACTTGTGTAGTTCTGAACCACTCCTGAGAGTGAAAGAGTTCACTTATGGAAGTGAGGCAGTGACTGGGATGGCTGTTTCTTCAACTTGGCTTCCTTATTGAGTTGTTGTTGTTCTTTCTTCCTTCTTGCCTTCTTCTGGAGTTTTTTCTGTGTGTTCTTGGCAACTGAAAGGTGTAGCAAGAGATGCCCAGTTCTGAGAGTGCAACTCCCCTTTTATAGAGCCCTGAAGCCGGTTCTTCAATCAAGAGAGCCTCTCCATGCTTGTAATTGTTTAATCCTTCCTAGGCCTTATGTCTGGAACCCAAAATTGATAGGTCTTCTTCTCTTCTTCCAGCAATGGCAGCAGCAACCTCATTGATCAGCATGGGTGGTTGGAATTTCGGCCAAAGAGACAAGCATGCCTTTGGAATTCTAATGAGAGACACACTCATTAATGTCAAGATGCTTTGTGTCTTGGGAGTGCTTGATGCTAAGTTATTAGGGATTGAATACATCAAGGATTTGTATGCTTCTGATTCTGATTTTTCATCCATTTTTGAAGCATGTGAAAGTGGCGCATTTAACAAGTTTTATAGGCATGAGGGTTTCTTGTTTAAAGATAATAAATTATGTGTGCCTACTTGTTCTCTGCGTGAACCATTAGTGCATGAATCTCATAGTGGTGGTCTTATGGGTCATTTTGGTATTTTGAAAACTTATGATGTTTTATGTCAGCATTTTTATTGGTCTAATATAAAACGTGACGTAGAAAAAGTTTGTTCTACTTGTATTGAATGCAAACAAGCAAAGTCTAAGTCACAGCCACATGGGTTATATACGCCTTTACCTGTACCTACCCACCCTTGGACTGATATTTCAATGAACTTTGTTTTGGGATTACCTAAATCTCAAAAAGGGTGTGATTCGGTTTTAGTGGTAGTTGATAGGTTTTCTAAGATGACACATTTTATTCCTTGTCATAAATCTGATGATGCCAAGTATGTGGCTGATTTATTTATGCGTGAAATTGTTAGATTGCATGGTTTACCTAGAACTATTGTGTCTGATAGAGATGTTAGATTTTTGAGCTACTTTTGGAAAACTTTGTGGGAAAAAACTAGGTACAAAACTGTTGTTTTCAACAACTGTTCATCCTCAAACAGATGGCCAAACGGAGGTGGTTAATCGGACTCTTGGTTCTTTGCTTCGTGTTTTGATCCAAAAGAATCGTACGAATTGGGAAGCTTGTTTGCATATTGCTGAATTTGCATATAATCGTGTTGTCCATTCTACTACCCAATATTCTCTGTTTGAAATTGTTTATGGATTTAACCCCTTAACTCCTTTAGACTTGTCTCCATTGCCTGTTTCTGAGTATCTTAATGCAGATGAAGCCAAGAAAGCTGAGTATGTACGTTCTCTTCATGAGAAAGTACACATGAATATTTCGAAGAGAAATGAGCATGTTGCGCGGATAGCCAACAAGGGGCGTAAGGAAATGATATTCGAACCTGGTGATTGGGTTTGGGTTCATTTAAGGAAGATTCGATTTCCTACAAAGGTTAAATCGAAGTTAGATCCTCGTGGAGCTGGTCCTTTCCAAGTTGTCAAGCGTTTGAACAACAATGCTTATCAACTTGACCTTCCTGGTGAGTATAATGTTAGTGCGACTTTTAATGTTTCTGATTTATCTCCGTTTAATTTCTCAAATGCTGAAGCTGTACAAGCTTTGGATTCGAGGTCGAATCCTTTCGAGGACGGAGGGAATGATGTGAACATCCTTGGTAATCAAGTCCAAGATGATCAAGATGTTCGGGTTCCAAGTACTATCCAAGCTCAAGGAGTGGCTCAAGATCCATTATCCAACATTGGAGGCCTAATGACTCGAGCTAGAAGTAAAAAGATGAAAAGTGCACTTAATAATCTTATATCAAATTGTTTAGCCCAAGAGAATGTCAAGTTTGGAAGTTACAAGCCCAAGATTATTAATGTGTTACAAGGCCCATTTGAGGAAGGAAATTTCAGCCCACAAACCAAGCAAGGGAGGCCGGTCCCATCTCCTAATTTTTAGGATTTAGAATCTCTATCTTTTAGGGATAAAATCATTTGAATCTTATCACACTTGTGGAAGGATAAAATTTGGAAGATTCCCTATCTTTTAGAGATAAGATCATTTAAATCTTATCACATGGAAGGATAAGATTTGATATGATTCTCTTTTATCTAATTTAGAGTTTATTCAAAATAAGAAGTCTATTCCTTGGTGTCTACTCTCAACCGTTGGATGAGATTAGATCAAGATTAGATGGCTATGATTACTCTACAAAGAAGATATTGATAGAGTTGGCAACTCAGGAAGATTTTTATCAAGATAAGGATAAGATTCTTTTGAGAGAATATCTCTTTGTATTTGGAGTTTTATTTTCATTAGACTAGTGTGTCTTAAGTCTATAAAGGTGTCTAGATACATTGCCTTAATAGATAAGACAAAAGTTGTCAATTAGATGTTAAGTTGATTTCTAGTTCTTTAAAGTAGGAATAGAGTTAGAGATCAAACTCTTCTCCTACTGCATAGGAGAATTTCGGCCCCCTCTACTATAAATAGGGGTGTTTGGCCAGTTTTTCATTTGTACCTTTGATGAATTATTTCAATATGAGACGAGAGGAAACTCTTTGTTCTTTTTCTACTCTTTTCGAAGATTAGTGCATTGCACACAAGCTTGTGCTTTGTTGATGCATGCGAGTAGAATAGGTGTTTTTCTACTTGTGGAGCTTTGTTAGTTGTTCATTGGAGTCTTTTTGCTAGCCGTTCTATCCATAAATCGAAGGGATAGGGTTGTTAGAGGGGTGACCAATTAGGTTGCTAACCTTAAACACATTCTACATCTTCTAAACCTTTCCATCCCTTTTTGGTGCAAATTTTTGTGATTTGCATCTCTTCTTTTCTTTTATTTTTCGTGAGTTTGGAGTCCATAATATTGGATTTGCAAGTTTTCAAGTCCTGGGAAATTCATAGCTTCCGCGTCAAGGTAAATCTGTCACCTTTGCCTCAAGATTCGTATCAATTGGCCTCAAGGCTTAGGTTCTTGAAGACTTGTTTTTGTTTTGATCTACTAAAGCTCATCTTTGGTTAGATCTCTAATTGTTCTTTTTAATTTTTGAGTCTTTTATTATAGATCTCACTATTTTGCTTCGATTCTATTCTTGTTTGATTTGATTGAAGTTGTTATAGTTAGATCCATTATTGTTAGTAAAAATAAAAATAAAAACATTTCTTCTCCTAAATTATCAGATCTAGGGTATCTTAATCCCTAATCTACTTTTTTTTTAGTAAAAAAAAAATAGCCGTGAAAAAAAAAGTAAAAATAAAAAGAAAGATGGTATAGAAGGATATTGGTATTTGAATTTGATTTGAAGTGCAATTACTATTATTTGCACATATCTTTTTCGAAATATTTGGATCTTTGGTGGTTAGGGTTTCGCAAATATAAGCCCTTTATTTGTGTATTGGCCGAAATAGGGTTTTGTCTATAACCCTAAGTCGAAGTTTTTATTTTTTCATAATTTGCTCCAAGTTCTATTAGCCTTTTTGTGAGATCTAAGTTTTCATAATTGTAACTACTCGATCTATATTCGTGTTCTTCCTTATATCTTGTTACAATTATTTTCAAAACCTTACTTTTTGATCTTCTTTATTTGTTTCAATAAAGTACTTCTTGTAGCACTAACTTCTTACTGATTTGGAGTTCTTTTTCAGTTCTCAAGCACTGCTTTATCACATGGTTGGCTCTTAAAGACAGACTGCTCACTCAAGAAAGATTGATGAAAATGAATCTACTGAAGGTGCCAATGGAATGTGAACTGTGTTTAGAGAAGATTGAAAATGTTGATCATCTATTTTTCTAGTGTTGTTATTCACAGCAACTGATTAATAAAATAAAGCGATGGCTAGGATTGAATTTAGGCCTAAGCTGTTTGAGTTTTACTGTCAGAAGGATGCTGAAGAAATGGAAGAGTCAACAAGGTAAACAAAAGCTTCTGTTTGCTTTGGTGAATGCTGTTGTTTATGGAATATGGAATGAGAGGAATAACAGCAAATTTAAGTAACAAGAAAAGGATCCCGATACTAGATTTAAAGAAATCCAGGTGATTTTGACTATCACATTGCATTATTTTTGTCAAAACAGTAAGAATTTTTTTTTATAAAAAAAGAAAAAATCCACCCCAATAGACTAACATTTAACAGTAAGAAGTTAAATGTCAGTTTTTATAGAAACTTGGAATATATTTGTAAAAATATCATGTAATAGAGTTGCTGGTAGGCTTGTACATGGATAAGTTCTCAATGATATCTATTTACCCTTTACCCAAAAAAAAGTTATTATTAAATAAAAATAAATAAATTATAGAGCAAAAAAAGCTCTGAAAGTTATTTAGCAATGTATTAAAATTAAAACAAATAAGTAAAGTAATGAGTTGGATGGAAAATAGGTACAAGTATCACATAGCAACAATAACTAAAAAATTCCATTTTTTTCTTATACGGAGTGTGTATAGTATTTTTTTTTTTTTTCATGCGGTCCAACTAAAAGTCGATTCCCGAGTCAAAAACCCAAGCAGCAACACAGCATCCCGGTTTAAGTGTTTAACCCAAGTCAAAATTTTTGGTATCCAACTTGACCCGACCCTATAAATAAAGTTCTTACTTTCTCTCACAAAACCCTTAAACCCTAGGAGCAGCTTCCTCCGCTCTTCTCCTCTCCTTTTTTTTTTTTACAATAAAAACCACCGCTGCGCCAAAACCCTAATCTCAAAATCTCCAACGCCGGCATCTGCGTTCTTCTGCCGCTCAATCGAACTTGTAATTCTCTCCTATTCACCCACCGATTTACGTCGAAGGGTTTCTGGGTTTCGATTAATTCGTTCTTGTTAAGCTAGTTGATTGCTAAAAATGGTGGTTTTTTGTTTTACAGGGGTTAAGGAAAAATGCTTGTGCTGTTTGAAACCCCCGCGGGCTTTGCCCTTTTCAAAGTCTTGGATGAAGGCAAACTCTCCAAAGTTGAGGTGATTTGTGTACTAATTTGCTTTTGCATGCTTATTCAAAACATGGGTTGTTTTTTTTTTTTTTTGTAACACTTGTTCGTAGATAATGATTGCGCTCCAGCAGTAACTTCTATTATTTTGAGGTCGGTTTTGATGGCTAATACGAATTTGGCGTTTGCAGGACTTATCGAAGGAGTTCTCCACTGCTGACTCTGCAAGAAAGGTGTGTCCGTTTTGTTTCTATTGGTTGATGGACAAAATTTTTCAATGTTATGTTATTTTTGTCTGTTTGGTTGAATATATTAAGTGTCCGTCTTGTTACATGTATGGTTGTTAAGCGTTGGAAATGATTTTTAAAATTTAAGTTTCCTGTTTAAGTGTTTACTCTCCTGGAGTTGTTTTTCAATGTTATTGTTTAATTGCTCTGTAGTCTATCTCAGTTTGGCTTTTCCTATTTCTGTATTGTTCTCTTCTCTCAGCTAGTTGTGTTTTGTTCAAACTATTGTTGCAGATTGTAAAGCTAAAAGCTTTTTCAAAGTTCGAAAATATTTCAGAGGCATTGGCAGCAGCCACGTTATTGATTGATAGCAAGCCGAGCAAAGGTCTCCGTAAATTTTTACGCGCCCATTGTGAAGGTGAAGCCTTGGCTGTAGCTGACTCAAAACTTGGGAATGCAATCAAGGAGAAGCTGGTTAGCTTGATGCTATTTGCTCACATAAATGATCTGTTTTTTCTGCAGTGCTTGTCTCAGGTTAACTGACTAGCCATTTAATGAATTGTAGCAAATTGATTGTGTGCACAACAATTCTGTCATGGAACTGATGAGAGGCGTAAGAAGTCAGTTGTCGGACCTAATATCTGGTTTAGGTGCCCAAGATTTGAATCCAATGAGCCTGGGTTTATCTCACAGCATGTCGAGATACAAACTAAAATTCAGCCCAGATAAGGTAGATGCGCTTAACCTTGTATTTGTGTGATGTGGTACTTCCTAGCTTTTGGTTCAAGAAATTTCAGCACGAAGTTCTTAAGTTGATATACTAACTGATTTTATCTCTTAATGTTGCAAATGACCTAACTTTTTCAGCATCAATCTTGTAATGATACTGCAGTTATTGTATTCCCTTTAGCTGAATAGTGGTTTTTTTTTTCATTTTTGTTGCAACTGATGTTAACTCCTGAGTAATTTATTTCAGTTGATTAACAGAGCAAAATAAGTTCTGAGTAATTTATTTCAGTTGATTAAACAGAATGAAATAAGTTTATTGTTGATTTTTTTGGTTCTAGAATTTCTTGATGATTGCTACATGTTATGCTAGATCTTTGTTTGAAAATATGTCCTCTTACCCGGTACATTTTTTAGGTGGACACCATGATCATTCAGGCTATTGGCCTTCTGGATGACATTGATAAAGAGTTAAACACATATGCGATGAGAGTTCGAGAATGGTACGGGTGGCATTTTCCGGAGCTGGCAAAGATTGTGCAAGATAATATACAGTATGCCAAGACTGTAAAATTGATGGGTGACCGCTCTAATGCTCCAAAACTTGACTTTTCTGAGGTGAGTTTTTTTCTTTGCACAACCGCTAGCAGTCAATCTTATTTGTTCTGAGTCAACTGCTTTTGTTGATTGCTGGAAGGGTTGGTGTTTGGAGGCCCATTCTGATTTTCTGAGAAAAAGGCCTATTTTTTGAACTAGCTAGTGACTTGATTATTATGTCTTATTTCTTGTTGCTTATTTTTGTTATTTTTTGGGGTATAAAAAGGGAATTTACATTATGCTTCAGTGTTTTACAAAATGTGAAAGCATAAAAAGGATTTCTATGATAATCCTGTTGGCCCGGGTACTTATGATGGACCAAGAGAGGATCCTTTTTATGGGCATTCTTGTCACGGGAAGGGAGATAGCATTTTTTAAGCATAGGCATTGTAATTCTTAAGTGAATTCTTTTTATGTTAGTATCACTTCTGATATTCAATTAATAAAATTTGACTTTTTTTAAATATTTAGTTGCTCATATAGGAGGTGACATTGGTTTTGGGTGGTGTGTTTTCTGTTACTTCAGATACTCCCTGAGGAAGTTGAAACAGAGCTCAAGGAAGCTGCTTTGATATCAATGGGAACTGAAATTAGTGAGCTTGACTTAATGAACATAAAGGATCTCTGCAGCCAAGTTCTTTCTTTTGCCGAGTACAGAGCTCAATTATATGACTACTTGAAAAGCAGGATGAACACCATTGCCCCGAATCTTACCGCTCTTGTCGGCGAACTAGTTGGGGCTCGCCTTATTGCTCATGGCGGCAGCTTGCTCAATCTTGCTAAACAACCGGGAAGTACAGTACAGATCCTTGGTGCAGAAAAAGCCCTTTTCAGAGCACTCAAGACAAAGCATGCAACTCCTAAGTATGGTCTTATATACCATGCATCTTTAATTGGTCAGGCAGCACCCAAAAATAAGGGTAAAATCGCTAGAAGTCTTGCTGCTTCAGCTGCAATTTGCATTCGATGTGATGCTCTCGGCGAAAACCAGGACAGTACATTGGGGTTGGAGAGGAGAGCCAAGGTACTCTTGGTGATTATTGAGTTTAAGATTCTGATTGTCTTGCTCACATGAATAATACTTTTGATTCTGTTTGTAGGTTGAGGCTCGATTGAGAAGTTTGGATGGAAAGGAACTTATTCGTTCTGCTGGATCTGTTAAAGGCAAACCAAAGATTGAATCTTATGATAAAGATAGGAAGAAGGGTGCTGGTGGACTGATAACTCCTGCCAAGGTCAGTAATTAAAAATTTTCAATAGCGAAATTTCTAGTGCTTTGGGAACTTTGGAGTTCGGAATCCTCAACTTCTGTTATGTACAGGTCTACAATCCTGCTGCTGATGTTATTCTTGGGAGGACTGAGGAGGAAACACAGAAGAGCGAGGATGTAGTTGAAGAGGTTCCTGTCAATGGCCATGAGAAGAAAAAGAAGAAGAAAAAGAGAGATGCAGAAGCAGAGGATGGTCCTGCAGAGCCTGAAAATGAGGCAACTGAAAAGAAAAAGAAGAAGAAAAGCAAGAAACATGAAAATGAGGACGGTGAGCAGCCGCAAAATGAGGCTGAAGATGCAGAAGCTGGAGAAACGAAGAAGAAGAGAAAGCATTCTGAAACCGCCGATGAAGATGCTGAAACGCAAAGTGGGAAGAAAGATAAAAAGAAGAAGAAAAAGAAATCAGAGGAATGAGAGAGATCAAAGGAGAACCATTGTTGAGATGTACTGTTCTTTAGGGTTGTTGGGTTCTTGGCGTTGAAGTTTGTCTTTCTTTGGCATCTTACCTTGTAGGATTAAATTTAGTATTTATATCTGCTATTAAGGAAAAGACGTACCCACAGAAAACTTGGTGGTTGTTCTTTTTAAATTTTATTCTTATTAGGGTTCTTATATATTTCACCCAGTTCAAATTTCAGCCTTAGGTCGCTTACAAATGACCATTTGCACTATGGTTCAAGGGTGACAAACTTTACTTGAACTAGTTACTTTGTTTGAACTAGTTCTAATTCTTGTCAGCAGCTCTTCTACTCATCTTGGTTTTCTTACCATTAAAGAAAAATTGAAGCAGAACCACCGCTGGTACAAATCTAGTATTTCGCGAACAAGCCTAAAAGTATTTATGTGGAATAAAACTATATTTTCGGCATCATAGTAAATATATCTGATTAGAATTTCCGTGCCTTGCAGAAAACCGATCATTGTTCGTCAAACGTACATTTTCTAACTCGAACAACTTTTTTCTCTATACTTTCTCAAAGATATGTACATTTGTTTCTAACTCGAACAACTTTTTTCTCTATACTTTCCCAAAGATATGTACATTTGATTCGTGCTAACGAAGAGATATTGGTGAAATTTTATTTACTTTTTAGAGATGTGAATTGAGTAAAAATGAAAATATAAATCATTTGATTCGTACAAACGAATAAATATTGGTGAAATTTTATTTATTTTTTTAGAGATGTCAATTAAGTAAAAATGAAAATATAAATCAGAGAAGTATTTCAGTGCGAAAGGAATATAATTTTTGTTTTTGATACGATAATCTAATTATATCATTTTGGAAGTCACCCATTTTCTATAATATACGTGTCGCTGCCTGAGTATATCACATTGCATTGCACTAGTGAAATGTATATGGAGTTTTAATTTTTTTTTTTGTTTTGTATGATGTCATTAATCATCGCTGTAAACTCTTTATATATTCAAAAAATAGTTAGAACTTGAATGCCTTCGACCTTCGTAATATATTTGTAAACAATAACTTGTACAGGAGCAAACCTAAAACTCATAATGATATTAATTTAAAATGTGGGGTTCATGTCTATTTAGAAAAGGCCATCATAGGAGGGGATCGAGGAAACTTTCAATTGCTTTTTCGCCAACATGAACTTATGCAGATGTTCACGATCCGACATAGACTTCTCGAACAAAGAATCAGGGCATTAGAATCAAATTATGGTGACAAAAAACCACATTCCAGAAAAGAATCAGAGAGAATAATGTACCAAAAAAAAAAAAAAAAAACCTATGTCTACTGTCCTGGTATTAAACGCGTAAAAACATGCAATCCCCCTTGAATATTTTATACCAAAAGTCCAAATTGCTAAAGGTATATGTGGCCATGATGGACAAAAGATTCAATCTGATTGGTGAGATGATATGATTAAAATTCATAAGTCCCTAAACACCCCCATTCTTCTCCACTTGTCTTTACCCACTGTAAACTCGCGACTAAATTGAGAACCTTTCCAAGAGTTGATCGTTTTAGTACACAAACTAACGTCTGACTTCCTCTAGTTTTAATCTTATTCCAGCAAATTGTCATACTGAAATTGACTCATTCAGATTATGATATCTCAAAACCCTAATTATACCAAACATTTCAACATATAATTAGGCCTTTCATCGCCCTTTTTTTAAAATATTGACATTCCAAAGTTTCCAACTATTCTGTTCTCTCATTCTTCAGAATTCAAATCCTAGTACATTTCTTCCCAACAAAAAAAAAAAAAAAAAATCCTATCCCAATTTGGTTATGGAATTTGAGCATCTGAGCCTTTGGGAAGAGAAGGTGAAGCAACAAAACGATCATCATCCGCTGAAATGTCGGCATCATCAAGCTGGACCATTCCATGAACTCGAAAAGGATATATTGCCCTGCAGTAGTAGTAGTAGCACTACTCAATCTGGTTTGAAGAAACTTCAATGGCTTCGGTCACAGATAATCGGCCGCGATGCTGAATTCGACACCCCATTTGGAAAACGCGGCCTAACCTACGCCGATCATACAGCTTCAGGCCGTTGTCTTCGTTACATTGAGGACTATATCATCAACAAAGTTCTTCCTGTCTACGGTATGTTGGATGCATTTTTCTTCCTATGAGGCCAAAAATAAAAAATGGAAAAAAAATTAGTATTTTTAAGTCATGTTATGGATTAGTTAATGTTCTGATAATGACGTATGTTCTGATCATGCAGGTAACAGCCATACTAGTGATAGTTATGTGGGATGCCGGATGACAAAAATGGCGAATGAAGCCAGTAAATATGTAAAAGGATGCTTAGGAGGTGGAGAGGAAGATGCAGTAATGTTTTGTGGCTCAGGTTCGACAGCAGCAATTAAAAGACTTCAAGAAGTTATGGGAATTTCAGTTCCTTCAATCATAAGGGAAAAAGTCTTGAAATGCCTAAACAGTGAAGAGAGATGGGTAGTTTTTGTTGGCCCTTATGAACATCATTCTAATATACTCTCCTGGAGGAGTAGTTTGGCAGAAGTAATCGAGATCGGGTTAGATGAAGATGGCCTAATCGACATGGATGCCCTAAGGTTCCAGCTCGAATGTTATAAGCCGAAAAATCGCCCTATGCTTGGTTCTTTCTCGGCTTGCAGCAATGTCACCGGAATCTGTTCAGACACTCGGGAAATAGCCCGGCTTCTGCACCAATACGGCGCTTTTGCTTGCTTCGACTTTGCAGCAAGGTAAACAATCTTTAAATATTTTGCAAATTCGCAATACGAACGAATTTCAGTTCAGGATTTTAACATAATCTTATTGGAATTCTACAGCGGTCCTTATGTGAAAATCGACATGAGATCAGGGGAAATGGATGGCTATGATGCGATTTTCCTTAGCACACATAAATTCTTGGGAGGTCCAGGCTCTCCAGGAATCCTCCTGATGAATAAATCCCTGTATCAGCTAAGCTCTTCAGCTCCATCAACCTGTGGCGGTGGAACCGTTGATTATGTCAATGGTTTCAACAAAAAGGCAAGTGCATCAATGCCATACCCTTCGAAAATCGCCCTTTACAGAAATGCTTTTGCAAAAATCATCATCAGCTTTTTCTCTTCACTTTCAGGACACTTTGTATGTGAAGAATGTGGAGGAAAGAGAGGAAGCAGGAACTCCACCAATCATCCAGAAAATCAGAGCAGCATTAGCCTTTTGGACAAAAGAATACATCGGACACGATGTGATCGAAAAGATGGAGGAAAGCTACAGTAATCAAGCACTTGAAAGGCTTTGTTCCAACCAAAACATAAAGGTTCTTGGAAATGTGACTTCTAAGCGGCAAGCGATCCTGTCATTCCTCATTTACACAACTTCTTATTCTCCCTCGGCGGAACTGATTGAGAACCCGGAAAATTCCGATCTTTATCTGTGGAGAGAAACCGGTAACAAAAAGGACAAGCCACTTCATGGTCCTTTTGTTTCCAAGCTGCTAAATGATCTCTTTGGCATTCAGGCCAGAGGTGGTTGTGCTTGTGCAGGTCCTTACGGACACACATTACTCGGAATTGACAAATCGCAATCTCTCGCTTTGCGATCTGCCATTCAAATGGTAAATTTTTTTACGTTTCAGACTTCAGACTTCAGTCTTATCGATTACAGCCTCAGTAATAGTCCTTAATTTTTGGTCTTATAAACAGGGATACAATGGCGTAAAGCCGGGGTGGACGAGGATTAGTTTCCCATACTATATGTCCAAGGAAGAATTCGAGTTCATTTTGTCTGCA
Source organism: Oldenlandia corymbosa var. corymbosa (assembly GCA_949775105.1). Lineage (NCBI taxonomy): Eukaryota > Viridiplantae > Streptophyta > Magnoliopsida > Gentianales > Rubiaceae > Oldenlandia > Oldenlandia corymbosa. The sequence continues at coordinate 10,513,279 of OX459123.1, forward strand.
GTTGAGTTCTTAGCTGTGTACGGACAACGATTCCTACCTCTGTACAGCTTCAATTGGAAAACTGGTGCTTGGAATTTCAAGAAAAAAGCATTCAGGGAAGCCATTTCAGGACAGGAAAACATTCACTGTGATTTCCAGGGAACATCTTTATCCGACATGATCAAGGAGTTGAATATCAGATGCAACAATGTTTGGGATGGAGAAACTCATGGGAAGATTCAGGATTACTCGAACTATCTGGAAGCTGCTAGATACATTGCAGGAATCCTTCCAAAATTCCCACCTCAATCTTTCATTCCAGAAGAAGTTGATCCCCGGATTCTAATCTTTAGAGTTTAGTCCATTTTATTTGGTCCAAATTTTTTTGGGATGAATGAATGAAAAACTCACTTTGTAAACTTGACCTCTGCATATCTGAAGCAGAGGTAAAGACACAAATTTTTTTTTTTTTTTTTTGCATTAATTTGCTAATATTTACGTATTAGATTTTGATACCTATATTTATTTCTGATTTATTCTTCGCATAATCTAATCAAAATGTTGGCCAGCCTGTCGGCAGGACTCACCTTTCAATTTATATTTATTTTTTATTTTTTTATAGAAAAAATGATAATGATACATTATGATTTAGCTATTCAAACTTTATATTAATGTTTTTACTTTTTAGGGTTTCATTTAGATTTTAATACGTTCATTCGAATAAACCATATTTAGAATCATAAACATACTCCAGTGGATGAGGGAAAATTTTGTTTACCTATTTATAGCTTTGAACTGCTGATGAGCCAAAATCCCTTGGTGGCGAGTAATGATGAACCGTGGTTAATAATAGCTAGAATAGGATAAAAAATAGGATTAAAGGTGGGAGGAAAAAAAATACTACTGTACTACAATAAATTAGATCGAAGTCACTTTTTTTGTTGGTTGTAAAAACCCCAGCCCAAATGTATATATATATTTTTTTGGAATTTTAATTGAACAAATACAAAATCAAAACTAAGATTACAGCCTATATAAGTTCTTAACTTTAGAACATAATCTTTTATTATTATTTTTTTAAAAATCTAAATGGATGGAATTGTTTGCCTAAAGAACTTGAGGGACGTAAAAGTAAAACTACTCGTATAACTTTGTTGGCCAATAGTTTTCTACTCCTCCAGTGGGGCGCGCAGTTGGATTAATAGTATCGGCACCACCGTCTTCCGCCCTTCAGCCACCGCTTTTTCATTGTCGCCGGCGCCGCTCAACTTCTTGATCTCCAGCTCTGAAACTGCTCGAGGTCTCTCGAAATTTCCTTTATTACCACCCAAAATCATGAAACTTTCAATCAAGGTATACTTGTCTCCTTACCCTTTTTACTCGGATTGAACAGGATATCCATTGTCGTATTTTCAGTTTTTCACTTTCTTCTTGTATGAACTAAGCTTAAAGTGTTTGATTAATTAATCAAGACTTGATTACATGTACAAGTCCTAAAGGAAGAAAATCCTCATTGGTGTTTCGGATGGATTGATGGTTGCCTGTAGGCTGAATAATTAGCGATTATTGTGCTTAATTTGCTTCTGTTTGGATTAATGAGTATTGCGAAACATAACGAAAATCGACGCCGCTGTAACATTGATATTGCCCTACTTAGTAGAAGTTGTTGGTTGAACATTGGCTCTTTGAATATTTGATCTGATTTTAAGAACATATTATGCATAATGAAGGTCTACAATGTGATTTGATTTCATATCTTCTGAGTTCTGATGTTTGAAGTGGTTGTCTTTCTCCAAATCTCTTTCATTTAACATCTTTCCTTTTTCCCTTCTAATCCTTTGAAGCCACAAAATTTACTATGATGGCTTACTGTAGTGGAGGACAAAATTTTTCTTGTAACCTCTCACGCCCTTTGTCACATGTTTCAACTTCTTATTCTAGTAGGAAAGAATCCTAGAAAAAGATGAAGAAGGTTTTCGACAATGCAGCGAAAGTTCTCCTTTTAGCCCACATTAGTTTAGGAAGTAGAAGATATCTTTCTACTACTGAAAGTAAGTTTTTTCAGTTAGGCTTTAGGATTTTTAAATAATTTTTCCTTCCTTGTCTGATACCTTGTAAATCTGAATGTAGTCTTCTGTATTTCGTTTTGCCTTATTTTGAGCATGGAATCTTGAACTAGTCATTGGAAGAAGGTACTGAAAGCTTTTTTACTGAGTTGTTTGGATGCTGCTGCTCCTTTTATTCACCACCAAACTATTTCTTTTTTTTTTTCCCCTGCAGGGAGCTTGTTATAAATTGGTAGGTTAGGAAAACATAATTCTTTCATTTGTTTGAATGTTCTGGATACCTATAGGCTAGCACCGTTGGATGAACAAGTAATGTTGGCAAGTCTACAGTTGATTTATATTGGGAACTGTCCATTGTTATGTGGAAGAAAGTGCTAGTTTGCGTATTTGTGCTTGCATTTTGGAGGACTGCTGCTGGATCAGAGTTGGTTGTTCTAAATACTGAGTTCAAACATGAATTTCAATTAGTCTATTGACTTTTTTATGCTTAAAGCTGGCATGGTTTCTTCCCTCATTTTTTTGTATGTCTACCTGTCTGAACTCTTCTGCTGACATATTTGTCTGCTGTTCTTAGTCCCATGATAAAACTATCATACACGATTGTTTTTTCCTATCCTGTTATTCATTCGAATTCGATCGTAATTGCAGTGACTAATTCCCGGGTGGATAAAAAGTATTTATAGTGGAAAATACATTGTTGAATGTCCCTTTAGAAGTTGACTGGTTTGTTGATTATCAGTTGACTTGAAATTTTAGTCTCATCTAATTTACTTTGTGGTCGAGTACCTGTTTCTTAGCTGATATAGTGTTGTGATAGGGATAAACTTATGTTCATTTTATTTTTTCCATCAACATCTCTTGATTATTTCTTTTTCACTGACTTGCAGTGAGGAGTGAGAATGAGTATGCTTTCAAGGAGGTTGCTGTCATCCTGTGGTAAGGTTGGAGAGGTTTGGCGAGCCTGTTCTTGTCTCCCTAGATCGCAAGAGTTGTCTGGAACTATTGGCGGCTCCCAACCTGATACTGCATTACCATCATTGGGAACTTTTCCAGCAGCGGCTGCTAGATCTAGATTTGTGTCTTTATCTCCTCAAGGAAACTTTCGAGCCTTCTCATCCCTCCCCTCTACGAATGAACATGCCAAAGCTGGAACCACTCAACCACGTAATACTGATCTTTCCCCGGAACTACCAGTGCGGGTTAAGTATTTGAATACAGTTGCCCTGCTTCCATTGATGGCAGTTCGTGAGAAATTATCTTCCAGTGTATTACTTAACCTTTCTCTGTTTTGGCACATAAACCATGGTGTGAAGGAGATTATGGCAGACTACGTTCACCATGAAATGAGCCGATATTGGATCATGATAGGTTTGAGATTGCTCCTTATAATTGCGATGAAAGATGTTTTCCTGGCTCTAGCCTATTAGGATTTAGCATGCCTGAGCAAAAACTCCAATAAAACCATACACCAAGAATTCTGGGTATCAAATTTCATGCATGTGTTGTATTTGTGGTTTGCACTTGTGTTAATTTTGATCCGACACCAACTGCTCTTGGTCTGCATTTCGAGGTTGTTGCTGTTTGGAGTTTGGACGCTGAAGTGATTATGAATAAATACTGTTCGGTCGTTTGTTTTTTGTTTTATTTTTTATTGTCCCCTTTACACGAATTACCATAGTTCCTGTCCAAATTCCAAAATTAAGCTAAAACAATCACACTAGGAATTGCCTCATTTTCTCTTCTAGCATTCAAGATCAACTACTTCAAACTCAACCGTAAACTTTCCAAGTCTGAAGTAGAAAGTAGAAACCTTCACAAATTGAATATCATTCCCACTTCCCAGTAATCGTAGTATGGAGTAATTGCAAGTAGGCGTTAACATTAACAAATTGTATCATTTTAGTTAGACAAACGTTACTCCTTTTAGAAGGGGGAGTACTTCAAATCAAAAGCAATAATACATTATGGCGGCTCAAATATATACGAGCTTTCGTTAAAAGCACAAGAGCATAGTGCCTACCGTTCATAGAGTCTTACTTTAAACTCATGAGATGTTTAAGTCATATTCATTTTCATAAATTATTATATTATTTAACTGTTTTACACTAAAGGTGAATTGCCACTTTTAAATATAATTTTAGGCGAATTATAAACAGTTAAAAATAATTTGCGTCGTGAACAAAATCTTATAATTCAAAGGCATAGATGTGAACTTAGTTCATTAAACCCTTAAATAAAACATTTTATGAACACAAATGATAACCTTTCAGTAATTATTTCTCTATAAACTACGTGCATAAAATCTGTAAATAAAATAGGGCGATTTTTTATTGTGGAAAACACAACTACTAGCAAACTTGAAGGATCATTGATGCAACATAGCTTTTCTATGGGGCTTAATATAAATAAGAGAAGAAGTACGGGCACAAGAGAGCAAAAAAGGAAAAGGCGGGGTTATTCGTGGCTATGGGCTTTATGTAAGTTGGCCATCAGTTTTCTACTCCTCCAGTGGGGCGCCCAGTTGGATTAATACTACCGGTATCACCGTCTTCCGCCGTTCAGCCACCGCTTCTTCGTTGTTGTCGGCGCCGATCAACTTCTTGATCGCCGGCTCTGAAACTGCTCAAGGTCGCTCAAAGTTTCTGTATTACCTCCCAAAACCATAAAACTTTCAATCAAGGTATACTTGTCTCCTTAACCTTTTTACTCGATTCAACCGGATATCCATTGTCGTATTTTCACTTTCTTCTTGTATGAACTAAGATGAAATCAAAACTTGTAGAAGGCCTAAAGGAAGAAATCTTCAATTTTTTGTTTCGGATGGAATGATGGCTGCCTGTAGGCGAAATAATTAGCGAGTATTGTGCTTAATTTGCTTCTGTTTGGATTAGTGAGCATTGCTAAAGATAACGAAATTGACGCCGCTATAACATTGATATTGCCCTACTAAGTAGAAGTTGTGGGTTGAATTTTGGCTCTTTGAATATTTGATCTGATTTCAAGAACATATTATGCATAACGAGGTTCTACAAGTATGATTTGATTTCATATCTTCTGAGTTCTGATGTTTAAAGTGGTTGTCTTTCTCCCAAATCTCTTTCATTTAACATCTTTCCTTTTTCCCTTCTAATCCTTTGAAGCCACAAAATTTACTATGATGGCTTACTGTAGTGGAGGACAAAATTTTTCTTGTAACCTCTCACGCCCTTTGTCACATGATTCAACTTCTAATTCTTGTAGAAAAGAACCCTAGAAAAAGATGAAGAAGGTTTTTGACAATGCAGCGAAAGTTCTCCTTTTAGCCCACATTAGTTTAGGAAGTAGAAGATATCATTCTATTACTGCTGAGTAAATGTGTTTTTAGGAAAAAAATAGTTTTTTCAGTTAGGCTTTAGGATATTTAAATAATTTTTCCTTTCTTTTCTGATAACTTGTAAATGTGCATGTAGTTTTCTGTATTTCGTTTTGCCATATTTTGAGCATGGAATCTGGAAACTGTTCATTGGAAGAAGGTACTGAAAGCTTTTGTACTGAATTGTTTGGATGCTGCTCTTTTATTTACCAGCAAAACTAGTGTTTTTTTCCTTCCCCGCAGAGAGCTTGTTGCCTAATTTGGTAGGTTAGAAAAAACATCAGCTGTTATTCTTTCATTTGTTTGAATATTCTGGATACCTATAAGCTAGCACCATTGGATGAACAAGTAATTTTGGCAGGTCTTCAATTGATTTATGTTGCAAACTGTCCATAGTTATGTGGAAGAAAGTGCTAGTTTGCGTATTTGTGCTTGCATTTTGGATGAGTGCTACCGGATCAGAGTTGGTTGTTCTCAATACTGAGTTCAAACATGAAGTTCAATCAGTCTATTGACTTTTTATATGTGTAAAGCTGGCATTGTTTCTTCCCCCAGTTTTTTGTATGTCTACCTGTCTGAACTATGAGGTTCAGAAAATCATCCTCTTTAGTCACTGAACGTGGAAAGGTTACCAATGAATGATTTTTTAACCATTCATTATGTATTTCTCTTATGAACAGATTGAATTAAAGTGCTCGGAATTCTACTGTTTAAAGTGAATGGACATTGAGCAAAAAGCTGAGATATCTGTAGGTCAGATCAAAAGCACCGATAGGAAGGAGGCACCAAACTCGGGTCCTGTGAGCAGAGTCAAGAAACTCGTGTCTCGCCGACTCTTGGTGGGGATCAAAGATGGACGGTTCTTCTTGGGCACGTTCTACTGTATGGATAAACAAGGGAATATTATCCTTCAAGATGCAGTTGAGTATCGGAGCACCAGACACTCTTCTCCATCCCCAATGGAACAACGGGGTCTTGGTCTGATTCTCATTCCTTTTTCTTGTCGAACTTCGTGTCATGTAGACTGCTCCATTGAAGAACAGATGTCCCTTTTATCTCTTGAGAAGCAAAAGTAACTTCTCTTCCGGTATCCAAAAATGAAAATGTTGTTTGAGAAAATATATACTCCTCCGTCCCGAAATGATTGTACTAAGAATGAAAATCCGAAATGGACAATCATTTCAGGACGGAGTATCTTTTTATTGATGTTCCTTGGTTACCTTAGCTGTTATCCTTTTGTCTCTGTTAGCACTCCGATTTTCTTAAGGTCTAAACTTTGGTGTAACTTTTATGTCTTGAGTCCATATGGCTCTGTGGACACTAATCTTCCCATATGCTCTTTTCACCGTGTTCCCTTTGATTGGGGCGCCCAAGAAAACTATTGATTTGAGTCGGTTCTTCATCAATGCTAAACTTAGTGAGTTAATGCTTTTTTACGACAGAATAAGTTTGCTGAATCCATGTAGTTTCTAGCTACTTCCATGTCTAAGCTTTCAATTATCAGAATATATCTATCAATCTCATCATTTCTTATTAACATTAAAATTTACGCTGTAATGCTGTCCAGTGGCTTGAATATTTTGGACTCCAGTTGTCAAGGCACATACTGCTCCTTATAAAGCAACTAGTTTGCTAAAAGCTGCTTAGGTATGAAAAAAACCCGGGAAAACGAAATTTCTATTCTTATTTATCTATCTGCAACTTTCTTCAACATAGTCAATCTGTCTGGTTTACAAAATTTCAGGAAGTATAATTTCATCCGTGCTGATATGATGTAAACTGCAGAACATCTGCTACACAAGTGCAGATGCTAAATTTGCAGTTTAAGATGTCATTAACGTGGGAAAATTACACTGTTCTAATGTACAAGTTTCTCTAGTTACAAAAAAGAATTACAACATCATTTGCAGGATTTAACATCCCCTACCCCTTCTTCATTAAGTACTCCTCTCCTATGTTCCAAAAGTAGTCCACGTTATGGAATAATGAATAATCTTAATATAGTACGTGTTTATGCTATTTGTAACCCCCTAACTCCTAGATAGTGCTCCCTTTTAACAAATATACACCCCCAACTGTATTTGCCGGCAGCGGATTCAATTCATCCACTTTTTTCTTTTTTTTTTCTTTTTCATAAATTTGGAAAAAAAGAATTTAAACAAATTAAAACTTACTTATTTACCAGTAGAGCCGACCATGACTTTTTGGATTTTCTATTGTTACAACCCCAGAATGAAGGAATTATTTTATCTTTTTGTTTGAATTGGGGAGGATTGGATAGAAAGAACAAAATAGTTTGTGTTTTAATTTTGTGATAAAGGGAAAATAGTCTAAAAGGGGCGCTACCTATTATTTAAGGGGTAACAAATAGCAGCCCATTTACTAAAGTCTAGCTCATGAGGAAAATTTTAAAATCCAATGCTTCCCTCCAAGTTTTAGTTTTATTTATCAAAGCTAGAAATTATTTAAATGGAGCCATAAATAGACAAACTAGATGCTTGTCCCAAGCGAATGTTCGGGCAACCTACTATGTTTTAAGTTAATTAAATAAAGAAAACAAATTTTTTGAAAAAAATAAATATCCTTTTATGTAATATAACAATATCGAATAGGAACATAGTAAAGAGTCGTTGCCTGAATCATTTAACACAATTCTATATTATTTTTTAGTGTCTTAATCTGAATCGTTGTAGGAGCCCAACTTAAAAATTAGAGGGCATAGCTCAAATGATTTTGCTCAAAAATTAGAGGGCATAGCTCAAATCCTATATTTGAAAAAAAAAATCAACGAATAAAGGGCATAGCTCAATAAAATTTCAACATTCAATTCTGAGTTAATGTTAAAATTTTAGTGTCTTGGGAAACTATCTGATTGTGCAAAAAAATGTAGTGTCTCAGCGCTGCGATTATCCGACCGGTTAACACTTTATTATGTTCTGGTGAATTTCAAATGATTTTGCACTTTTCGGTTAATATTAATAAGATATATTCATTAATCAGTGCATAACAAAGCTCGAAAGAGATCAAAGACAAAGTAATTGGAGTGGTCAAATCAATTATTAACAAACTATCAAGAAGCAGAAAATTCTTGGATGGGTTAAAATTCAAGTCTTTAACACAGTAATCATCTTCTTGTACAAATTTTATATTCTTATGAATCAAAAGTTAGTTAATTTTTTCTTCCTCTTCCTATATATGAACAATCTAGCATTTTATCAATCTTCATTTCTATACCACCGGAAAAACATAAGGGCCTATAACTATAATTTTTTCTTCCGATGCTCCCTGCAACCGTAACTTCTTCTCTGGATTCTTGATTATTGATTTTTTTTTATTATGATGATAATATGGTTGTGAATAGGTTAAGTTTGATTTTCAATTAATGATTATATTAATTGCTTTGGGTGATATGTGGATGATTCGATTGCATTGTTTTTCAATTGATGACGATGACTCTGGCTAATTAGTGGGGTTTTAAATCAATGTGCATTATCGTTGCTAAGAGGGAGAGATACTTACCTTTGTAATCAAATTATTTATTTAACATTTGAGTTATCATCTAAATAAATAATTAATGAGATAATTTGACATTTGATTTTATCTACTCAATATTGTTATTTTAACTCTAAAGGAATTAGTATATAGTATAACTATAATTAAAGGGTTAGTTTATAGTAGAGCTACAATTAAAGGGATTAGTATGTAGCCATAATTAAGGGGTTTATTTTTTATTCCTTCTTTTTTTTAAAAAAATAGTTAGAATGTCACATGACAAAAATAATTTTGTATTGAAAATGGCTTTTAGCGAGAAAAAGTTCATTGTAGTGCTGACACATCAACAACTTATATTTTGCTTAGTTAAGTACTATAGATACGCACAAAATTCTCACATCTGAAGATTCTGAACCTAAACTTGGAAATGAAAAAAAAAAAGAAAAAGAAAGAGAAGCTTTTTAGTGTTTACGACTAATTCTGTACTGTTACAAATGTGACCTTCATTATCAGTGTTTTTTCATTTCTGTTATTGGATCAAACGAAAATATGCATTGTGTTGAATACTTGCAAGCTATCCAATCTCCCAAGATAGTTGCTTATTATCCTAAGGATGCCAAATCAAGGTCTCAGCATGATCTTCCTCACCACAACTATTGTTCATGAACCTAAACATGGATATTTTCCCCATGATCTTCCTCACCACAACTATTGTTCATGAACCTAAACATGGATATTTGCCCCATGACTTCACAGTAACTAAAATAGAGAAAATGTATTTCCAAGAGGAAATGATTTGAACAATAATGCTCCTGTCAGCAGCAACAACCAGTAGAAAAACAAGGAAGAACCTAAAAGAACTCCAAAATACAGATAACTGATTTCAATGTCCACCAATTCAGATTAGAGCCCTCAATGTCTGCCATTCATAGATGATACCTTTGAAAAAAAGGCGCAGTGGGAGAAAATAATGAAGACGGATAACTTCTCAAATCATTAGTATAATCAAAACTAACTTGAATAAGAGCAAATTTAAAAGGATACTCAAATAAAAAGAATCTAGATTGCTGAATGAGAAAAACATAATCTCAGTCCTTCTACCTTTATGCATTCTTTTCCTGAATCCATAAATCTGCCCATAGCAACAGTGACTGCCAAGTTGTACTTAGTTTGTTTTGGTCTACAGAGATCAGTCATCCGACCATTCACACCAGGGAATAGACGTTTCAAAGTTTCAACTGCTTGTGAGAATCTAGCAGCCCTTTCGTTTTCATATCTGTCAGCCTTCAGCTCACGCAGTTTCTTCTCAACTTCATCAAGTTTTGTCTTCAACCTGTCATGATACAGTCTGCACGGAGAAAGGAAAGTTCGGTGAAACATGAAAACTAAAACAACACAAGTCCCTAAGAACAAACTTGAATAACAGAAAAGCAGCTTCAAATCCATACATCCAAAACCAAACGACTAAGTTTAAGATCAGCTACTTTATAACAATAGCATTCTCCAAGGGAAGAAAACTCACTTAGACTTGTCAAGTTTATCTTTCATCTCATGCTGTTCCTTTCTCACTCTCCTAAGATCTGCTTTGCGCTTCTTAATAGCAGCTTGGATTTTTGTCTAGTCTTGTTTCCATTTGTTTCTTCTGAGACTCAAGCTCTTCCTTTCGATTGTTCAATTGCTGAAGATTTTCTTCCAAATTTCTCTGAGCTTCAATATTTGCATGTTGTTGCCTATCTAAGACTTCCTTTTCATCTTGAGACTTTGCAGTTTTCGTACCAGCCTCCTCTTAACTGCAGAATAATATCAGACAAGTCTAAGAAAATGTAGCACGCTGAAAAAACTTTACTAATGAGACTACTTCATTAAAAACTGCAACAGAATATATGAAGGCCTGCTAAAGTTTTACACTAAAGCTTAGGGAAGGGAGAGAGAAGAGGTCGGAGGAGTAACGATACCAAAATATTAACACAACCACTCCCTTATACCCAGAAAATCCAATCCAGAACTCAAATCAGATAGACCTCTTTCCAGTAAGAAAACTAATCATTAAAGGAAATACTGTTTTCCCACAAAAAGGACAAAAAAAAAAAAAAAAACATTGACTTGATGATGGGGAACGTGGGCTGAATTGAAAATAGACGGAATAGGCAAACCCTAGCTGTAGGGATTTCAGAAAGACATAGTCTTTGAAAGTTTCAAAAGCTTAACATATATTAATATCAAAAACATCCATCCAACTACTGCAGAACCACCCTATTTATAGAGAAGTCTGACTTATTTCTAAAGCTACTAAAATTGCCTAAAACTAATTCATAATTAAGGCAATATAGCAAACAGGAAATTAAACTAAAAGGAAACTTAATTCTAAGAAGATTCTAGCTATTTTTCTTAAACCTAATATGAAGCTAACCATATTTCTGAAATCTTCCTGCATCAACTCTCCCCTGCTTGAAAGAAAACTCTTGCTCGAGTTTTGCTTTGGGTTTTCCTCTATCAAAAGGAATTCCAGTAAAGTACTGCAATGCCTTCTTTTTTCTCCTCCTCCAAACATAAAGAACTTGATGTCTTGGAAATCTCTTGAACCAATAAAGTATCGTCACCTTGAATAGAGATGCAGGTTTTAGTGTAAAAACAGCTTCATTGGTTTGATAGCAATCACAGACAAACACTTTACTGGATAAAGTTATTTGATGAAAATTGATATTGTGTAGAACTTGATTTTCATCTGATATCTGTGTTTCCCAAACAATTTTCCTCAGCTTTCCTCGATCAAAAGGACATCCTACAGACTCTTCCAGTAACCTCTTTCCTTAATTCTTCTCAAGGGTTAAAGACTTTATCATTGTAGTCCAAAACAACCTCTTTCTGTTGTGGAAATTATGGTTCTTCATTAAAAGTATCATATTATTGACAAGCAGGCTCTTAGAGACGTCCACAAACAATGTGCTAAACTCTTCAAGCTCTAAGACCTGAACTTGTTGAGTGCAACTCAATCTTTCCTGGACATAACCAAAAGCTGTTGCACTCTCAACAAAATTCTGGCACCCCAAATCAAATCTGTCAACACCAATCTACCGGGAACACACCTTACCCTCCTTGTTTTCTATCACTGAAAAGACAAGGCTCACCAAACTCAATGACATCCTCCTCAGAGACATCCGAACACTCATCCCGGTCTTACGGGTACTCATCATAGATTGGTGGATTGTTCCAATCAAGATCATGCTTCTCCTATGGATCATAATCTAATCCACATGAGAAAATCCCATCCTTCATATTATCTTCCGGTAAGTCTGAAGAATAATCACTGCAATCTAATCGTTCTTCAAGTTGACCGTGTTGATCTCCGGGACCATAGAACGGACTGACCTCTTCTACCTTATATTTAAGCACCTCATCAACACCTTCCGGTGGATCAGGATCTTCGATACCTTTGGGTATCAATCCTCGTGCTGCCGCACGGTTGTCACGTTGTTGGTTCTGCACCAGCAACCTGAGTTGCGCAAGTTCTCGTCGCAACTCTTCAATCCCAACCACATATTCCTGATTCTGAACTCTCCTAGGGACAGCAACACAACCTTTGCGTGCCATAGAAACCTGGGGCTTGTGATACTAAATAGATGGGGAACAGGGGCTGAATTGAAAATAGACGAAATAGGCAAATCCGAGCTGTAGGGATTTCCGAAAAACATAGTCTTTGGAATCTTCAAAAGCTTTAAAATTATATGAATATAAAAATTGTCCATCCAACTACTGCAGAACCACCCTATTTATAGAGAAGCCTGACTTATTCCTAAAGCTACTAAAATTGCCTAAAACTAATTCATAATTAAGGTAATCTAGCAAACAGAAAATTAAATTAAAAGGAAACTTAATTCTAAAAAGATTCTAGCTATTTTCCTTAAACCTAATATGAAGCTACCCATATTTCTGAAATCTTCCTGCATCACTTGAGAAAAAAACCCCTACAGAGCTTCCAATAAAAAGAGTTCATCACTCACATTTGGTGATATGTTTCCAACTGGCTATCAGCCAACTGCAGGTTTTCACTCGCACCCGGTCCCTTTTCACAGAGGTCATCCAATTGCTTAATGAGATCTTGCAAGTCATTCTGAAGTTTTTCCACTTCTTCTAAGTGCCTGTTTTTCTCTTCTTTCTTTTTCTTAAGGTCCTTAGTGGTACTCTTAATCTTTTGAGTTAAGCGTGTTACCTCCTCCATCAACTTAAGCATCTCTGGTTGCTGAGCACGGAGAAATGATGATAGTGGATAAACTCTTAGGTCTTAACTCTACCATTGAATCAAACAGCCTCAAAATCAACAATAGAAAATGAACTCCTTCTGACAACTCCTGACAGTTCAGAGTCCCGGATAACATCACGATAAAAGAAAACAACAAACTCCAAACAAAAACACAAAGACGTAGAGTAAATTTTTTTAAAATGATTGGTAGAACCCCAAGCAAATCCCCAAGCAGCAATCACAGCTAGCATGTAAACCAATAAAGAAACTTCCTAACCTATGCACGCTCTGAACAATATGGAAGAAAATAAAATAAAATAAAATTGTAGCAGATTTTTAGCGTCTCAAAAAACCATCATTTTCAATAATTATCTTTGCAATCTGCCAGTTTATCTAGCTGTGTAAAACTGTACCTAGGTGTTTGAACGACATGCACTATTATTGTTTTATTAGTACAAATATATGACATAAGAAATCCCCCCAACCAAAGAGGAAAGCTAATCACATCTAGCAGAATCAAAATATTAAGAAATTTACACTCTTATCAAGTATTGTCTTTTTCTCTGCAATCTTCCTCTCAAAGTGTCCAACCTCTTTCAAATAACCATTCTGTTCTTTTTTCTTTTTGCTCAATTCTTTCTCGTACATGCTCAGTTCATCAAGAATTTGTTTGCGGCTTTCCTCCATAGCCTCAAGATCTTCATTAGAATTCTCAGTATCTCTCTCTATGTTCAGCAATTGCCAGAGAAAATGCTCTTGCTTCAAGGATTTCTGCCTATGAAAGGAATTAATTTTACCTTATTCCACATGAAGAAGGATTTCTAATACACTCATTAATGTGGTGAGAGATCTACCACTCTCATCAAACAAGGCAAATCCGGTTTGGAAAGGGAAATGGTGGAAACAAGTTATGCAGTCTTTCTGTAAAGCAGTACCAGTAACACTTATTCCAACATTGTGAAGCTAAATAAGGAATCTAAAAATGAGGTTAATGTCCTTATATATAAAATCTTTTGCTCTAACGGCACATATTAAAATATTTATAAAATGATACACACTTGGGAATGTTTTCTGCCACTAGAGATGCCCAAACATCATAAAATAGTACTCCTATAAAATAAACAAGAGAATATGCAGAAAGGGCAAGACAAATCAGTTGATAAAGCAAAAGCAGCACCCAAGAGCATAAGCAACAGAAAATCAACATATGAATATTTGGAAGAGCTTTCTGAATAATACCAATTGCTCTTACAAGCGAAAATGTTTATCTGCTTCTTCTTTCTGTTCCTTCTTCTGCATTCACTTCCAGTTTTATTGTCTTTTTCTTCTGGTAAGCAAGGGCTGAGTTTTCTTCAGCTTTGCCTTTTTCTACTTCCAACTCCTCATACTTTCTCTTAAATTCTTCAGAACCGAGATTTGCGCGGTAAACTCTCTTGGATTTTTTTTTGATGCTACAGACTCAACATCTGCCTGTACTGTATTATCCACTCACCGTAAGAAATGAATAAACAGAAAACGCACCAAAAACGAATCTGGTAAACCATTTTCACTTCGCTTAAAATCTGGAATGCTGTTGCTACTTAATTAAGATTCAATAATAAACCCATAATCATAAGAGGCAAGCAAAGTAGTTGACATACCTGGAAAACCAGAAAATTTCGCGCTTTAACCAGAATGCCGAATTCCCTCAACTTCTTATCGTATTCATTCCAATTGACAATACCACCGTTAACCCCAGCGCTAGGTATGGTCCGAGTAAACTCAAACTCCTCGCCCGGCATCCAACCTGTAAACCAACCTAACAAAAGCTTTACGGCCACTCTGTTCTTTGTCGCGGCCATCAAAAGCGTAAAGAAGGGAGCGCTACGAACGCCGAGAACGAAGCTGATGGCGTCCATGAGGTTGGACTTGCCGGCACCATTAGGTCCAATTATGGCAGTGAATTCATAGAACGGCCCTATAGTCTGGAAGCCTTGAAATTCTCTAGCTCCAGACGGATGATCTTTCCCGGGGGGAACCTTTGACGGCGGCATCGCCGGTAGAATTTTTCTGGTGCTGAAAACAACGGAGGATTTGAAGCTCTCAAAATGGAATTTGACTTCTAGGGCTTGAAGAGAGTGGGAAACATTTCGGGATAATTTTGGCGGGATGAAAAATCATTTAAGGGGGGTTTTGGTGGTTATTATTCAGAAGGTGAGGGATTAAGTTGACAAATTTGCAGCTTGATTGCGTATTAAGCACAAGGTAGTAATAACGTGATTAGGACTGAACATTATTACGTCTTTTTTATGTGTTAACATATTTCTTAAAGTTTTACTCCCTCCGTTCCAAAATTTTTGTCCAGTTTTATTAAGATGCAGGATTTTATTTTTGGTCAAACACAACTAAATTTTACCATAAGCTTCCAAATATACCCTTATAGACATAATTTGTTTAACCGGCCATAGATTTTGGGAAAGAACTCCTTCACCTCTTTTTGATTTCAACACTCAGATTTAAAAATCAATTTCAAAAATCAATTTCAGAACTTCTTCACCTCTTTTCAGTTGTTCTTCACTCAGGAACCCGACCGTAATCAAACCAATTCAGACAAAGAACTTCATATTTGGAAGTTTCTTACTCAAAGCTTCAATTTGATATCTGTGAAGAAAACGAAAAGGTTCGGATCGATAGCTCTTCATCTGTGAGTCACCGTTTTGAGCCAATCGAACCAAAATTTCGGATGAATTGATTCAAATTTGGAGAAACTTCTTACTCCGAGTTTCAATCTAATGCTTTTCCGATCCATATGATTTCTTCTATTTCGTCGCTTGAATCTGCAATTTCGACGCTGATTTTTTCAGAATTTTTCCTTCAGATTGCACTTGACAACAGTCGGTCATCTCATCGGCGCCGTCGCTTGGAGCCATTGTAGAATAGATTATGTTTGCACCTCATCGACAGCGCCGCTACTTGAAGCCGTGGAGAATATATAGATTATGTTTGTTTCTGTTTGTTTCTGTTTGTTTCTAAGGTGTGCGGGGAGAAAATAGAAAGAGGCGTCAATAAGTGTTTTTGTCTTGAACTAAAGGGTATATGTGTAATTTTGCTCATAAAAAGTCAATTGGACAATAATTTTGGGACAAAATTTTTTTGACAAACTGGACAATAATTTTGGGACGGAGGGAGTAATTCTTTTTTTTTTCCTGTATTGTTACTTGGTACTCCCTCTGTCTCAAAATTATTGTCCACTTTGAAATTTTAATTTTAGTACAATTTGAACTAAAAATAAAACTCAAACTTGACAATAATTATGGGACGGAGGGAGTACTAGATATGTTTGTTTTGTTTTTTTAGTGTGTGTTTTTAGGTTTTTTTTTGTATTGAGAATGTAAAAATGTGTATTAAAAATATAAAAAATTATGCCGGAATGAAACAAGTATTATTATATTATTCTGAAAAAACCATGAGAAAAAGAAAACAAACAGAAATAAGTAGCCCCAAGGTCAGAAAATTTGAGGGTTTAAAAAAAATTTTACGTAATTTATTTTATTGTATTTTAACAGTTAAAGGTAAATTTCGAATAAAAAATTACTACTGGGGTCTTGGGATAAAAGGTAGTTTTCTTATTCACTCCGAAGAAAATTTTCTTGTGCAAGAAGATGGTTTAATTCTTAGGCCTCTTCTTCTTCATCGAAGCCCACAAATTTATAATTAGTCCGTCAATGGAATGGAGGATTTCAGGTCAAAGTTTTTCCTGTTTAACAATAAGAAGGCGCCACCATTTTTTGATCTCACCAACATTTCTTATAACCAGAACAGAGAGGGCATTAGAGCTGCGTTTCATAGTGCTGTGAATCTATGGAGATTAAGGTTAGTAAATACCTTAAATCATGTCAGATTCGGACCGAGACTAAACTTTCATGTGTTTGCTTCTGTTGCAATACACCACGGGTTACGGAATGTTAAGATTTCCAACAAAGCTTTTTCACTTGTTCACAATTTGAGGAGAATTACAGAAGTTCTTCATCTGGGCAGCGTCAAATCTATGTTAATTCAGGACAAGTTTTGAAAAATTCTTCTCCTCCTGTATTGGGTTGGCTTAGAAATCATAAATTTATAGGCTTTGGTATCTTGTTTGCGTTTTGCTTTCACAAGTTTGCAATGTATACCGGTATCAAACAGGATGCACTTAGCTATATCGAATGAGAAATTCGACTATATGATCAGCTCCTTAATTTGGGAGTATCAGGCTAGAGAAAATCAGGACAAGATTTTGAATGCAGAGAGTCCAGTAGCCATTCGAGTTACCCGAATTCTGAGAGGGATTTTACAGGCAACCCATCGGTCATTAGGGCTCAAGAATGATTTTCGGGTGTCAGTGTATGTGCCAAGAAAAGAGTTGCAGATGCCAAAACTAACAGATGATGATGATGTTATTGGTGATTTCTTCGAGTTTCGAAAGAAAGTGAGAAACTATTATTCATCCCATCCAAACAAAAGGGTTCAAAACAGGCCACTGGAAGTTAGGAAATTCGGGATCAGGTATGGTACAGAACATTTGGAGGGATTAAACTGGGAATTGATGCTGATTGATGATCCTGTACCAAATGCTGCTCATCTTCCATATGGAAGGATTATGCTTTACACAAAGTGGCTTGAAATCCTTACAGATGCAGAATTGGCAACTGTCCTTGCTCATGAGGTATACAATTACGCTTATTTTTTCCCCATCCTCTTATCCCTGCAAAGCAATACATATAACTAGTATGCTTGATTTCCTTCATTCGCTGATCTTTTCTTTTTTATCATGCTCTGATCATTGTGCAAAATTAGGTTGGGCATGGTTTAGCTCGGCATCCATCTGAAAATCTTTTGAGGTTACTTTTGTTCGTATTTTTTACATGTGTACTAGTACCTAAAGTTAATGGCTTTGGCCTAAAAACAGCAGTTTTTATCGGAGTTGTCATGGTTGCAAAGATCATCGACCTCTTTATTACCCGAAGGTACAATCACATTTGTTATTGATGTCTCTCAATTTCTATTTTGGCAACTGATAAAGTACAGAAACCAATGCGGAAGGGGAAGAATCTGATAAGTCATCGAGGTGTTTGATTGAAACATACAGAATTTGAGCTACTGTAAGTTTAATTACCCAGTTCACTTATATTTTTGATGTTTCAGGTCGGAAATAGAGGCTGACCAGATAGGAATTATGCTACTGGCCGGAGCTGGTTATGACCCTCGTCAAGCTCCAAAGTTCCCTGAGAAATCTGAAAAATCCAAAGGCAGTTTGTTGTCAAGCCATCCTTCTGGAAAGAAAAGGGCTAAGAAGCTGAGACGAGGTAAGGTGACGAGGAAAGCAGAGGACATATATGATCGCGCTCGAGCTGGTCAGCCACTTGAAGCTTTCAAATGAACATCAAATTTTGATATCCTCAAGATGAATCAGGAACCTCAATGTCCGTCAAATGCTCACATGGCGCCATACCTGACTGGAAAGTTGCTATTCTGAAACTGGTTTATAGAGAAGGAAATTTCGCCGTGATGTTGAACAATTTGTAGAACTGCCCTTCAAGTAGTAAGCCACGGCGATGGCACGATACAATGAGAGCAACGTGTGGCGGAGATGTAGTTAATAGCCCATAAGAGCCCTGGCTGAACTCTGATGACATGTTCTACTTGTAAAACCAAATTGAGGGATCGTCTGCAAAGATACTTTGAGCTCCATTTTATTTTCGAGGAAAGATTTTTAAGGAAATAGAAGCTTTTCTTGGACACAATCTCAAGTTGATACTTTGCAAAATCAATTCTGACTCTCATTTCCTCCAGATATTCTCCAGGAAGAAATCCTTATGTCCCACAACATTTGTCATTGGAATTCCAATGAATTCAAAAAAGGGGCACATAATGAAGCTCTCTAATCTTTGCTCCCACTTTGTCAATCTTTTACTTGAAGAAGATTATAAAAATCCCACAAATTTAAGCTGAATACACATGCTTAATCCTCTTTTATTGCCAAATAATTTCAGTTTGTAGTTTTATAAATAGAATCAAATGGAATACTAAGATAATAAGGCCATCCCCAGGTAGACCCAGATTCAATTCTCAGTTTCTCACAATGAAAGGAGTTTTTGAAGGGAGTATATACATTGCGTAAAAAAACAGCCTTAGGAAAGGAAACTAGTTTTGCCATTTCCTTAAACCCATTGATCTGAGCAAGTTGATGCTTTTTATAGCATAAAATGTTGAGTTCCAGCATCCTTATACCTAGTTGGTCAACTGATTTGTTAAAGGTTCGGATCTCCAGCTAGAATCACTAGGGTTCTAGCTATAAAATATTTTACTACATTTGTATATACTACCAAACTGGTCAACTATGTGTGCTCTAAGTGTATTTGATGGTATTGTCCCAAGTGTTACATTAAATATGATTGTCACATAACCAGAAGTCAACTGGTTTTCATCTTCTTTTTGTCATCAGTGAGCAAAGACACATGTACACCTACCTTAGAAAACCTGTATTCAAAAACAAAAAAAAAAAAAAAAAAGAAAAGAAAAAAACCTTGGAAAACCAGAAAATATAAACCAAGACACCTTGTTTGCAGCCTTTTTGATGCAAAGCTCCAAAACAGGATAACCTTCTCTGGTTTTCCTTGTGTATCAAATCAGCTAAGATAATGAAGAAGGCTAGCTCTTCAGGGGTCTTTATTTGTAGTATAAATATACTGCACAAACAAACCCTTCATCACAACAACAAGAAAAATCTGCAAATTAACTATTTTACAAGAGAAGAGTTCTTAGAGAGGATTCAAGATGTCAAGCACTCAAGGTCAAGTGATACGCTGCAAAGGTGATTCTCTTTCTGAGTGTTACATTGTAGTCTTCCTAAAGTCTGAAGAAAAATTTGATTAGTTTCGATTTTCGGAAGAATTAATATTCTGATCAATGAACATTTCAGCTGCGGTGGCTTGGGAACCAGGGAAGCCACTAGTAATTGAAGAAGTGGAAGTAGCACCGCCACAGGCGATGGAGGTTCGCCTAAAGATATTGTTTACCTCACTCTGCCATACTGATGTCTACTTTTGGGAAGCTAAGGTTTGCATTTGTAGTCCATTCTAACTATGCAATACTCACATTTTTGTTCCCTTAAAAGTTTAGTAGTTTTTGACAAGAATGTTCCTGTCATTTTTCAGGGCCAGACCCCCATTTTTCCCAGAATATTTGGTCATGAGGCTGCAGGGTATGGTGTACATTTAATCTTCTTCTTTTTTTTTACCCTGAATGTGTTTGATCAAACAAATTGTAAATGTGGAAGCTGGAAAGTTCCAAGTGTATTGTATGCTCATGTTAAACAAATTCTTTTTCTGTTTCTGCAGGATTGTGGAGAGTGTAGGGGAAGGTGTGACAGACCTGAAACCTGGTGATCATGTGCTTCCTGTTTTCACAGGAGAGTGCAAGGAATGCCGTCATTGTAAATCCGAGGAGAGCAACATGTGTGACCTCCTTAGGATCAACACTGACAGAGGAGTGATGCTCAACGATGGAAAGTCACGATTCTCAATCAATGGAAAGCCGATTTATCATTTTGTTGGAACTTCGACATTCAGTGAATACACAGTGGTACATGTGGGATGTGTTGCAAAGATAGATCCTGAAGCTCCACTTGATAAAGTCTGTGTCCTCAGCTGTGGTATCTCAACAGGTGAATTTTTCACCCTTCAATTTTAGACTTAATAGTATGGTTTGGAGTCATTGATTTGTTAGTTCCTAAATTGTAATCAATGTTTTTTTTTTTAATAGGTCTTGGTGCAACATTAAATGTTGCTAAGCCACCTAAGGGTTCAAGTGTTGCGATTTTCGGGCTAGGAGCTGTTGGCTTGGCTGTATGATACTTCTCCCATTATTTCAGTCTAAATTAATGCTTCACTGTAATCATTAAAATATCAGGCTAGCATTCATTTGATTGTCCCTTGTTTCTCATATTAGGCTGCTGAAGGGGCTCGAATTGCTGGTGCTTCAAGGATCATAGGGGTAGATTTAAACTCAAACAGATTTGAGGAAGGTGAATAAGATGATCTTCATGAGTTATTCAGGATTTTTTCACGAATAGTAGACGTAGCATTTGATCTCTGATATACCATTTGTTTTTCCTGCTGGCAGCAAAGAACTTTGGAGTAACTGAGTTTGTGAACCCCAAGGACTACAACAAGCCAGTTCAAGAGGTAAGTGTTATTTTGGCTTCAATGTCTCTGAAAAAAGAATGTTAACTAACCATCTCATAATATTAATTCTTCCTTCAGGTCATCGCTGAAATGACAAATGGTGGGGTTGATCGAAGTGTGGAGTGCACTGGAAGTATCAACGCGATGATTTCTGCATTCGAATGTGTTCATGATGTAAATTCTTTAGTTCCTCTCTAACCTATCTCCCTGATTTCACATTACAAAAAGCGAAAGATAACTAACAATCATAGTTTCTGGCTATTTCATTGCAGGGATGGGGAGTTGCCGTGCTGGTAGGAGTACCAAACAAAGATGATGCATTCAAAACTCATCCAATTAATGTCCTCAATGAGAAGACACTCAAGGGTACCTTTTTCGGAAATTATAAACCACGATCTGACCTGCCTTCTGTTGTCGAAAAATACATGAAAAAGGTTAGCACATGATTTGAGGAATGTGGTTATTTGATTTTCAACCAACAGCAAGCTATAATATTTGTATCTTCCTTTCCATTGTTCTTTGGAGATGACTAAAAACTTGCAGCAGTAAACAGCTAGTATTTCATGCTCTCTGGGAGTGCAAACTTTCACATCCATCCATGCACAAACTTGTAATTATTGACAAATCTATTTCGCTGAAAAATTGTTGAGCTGGAGAAGTTTATAACCCACGAAGTCCCCTTTTCAGAGATCAACAAGGCATTTGAATACATGCTAAAAGGGGAGGGCCTTCGATGCATTATTCGCATGTAAGCATTGTGCAATTTCCCATATGGTGTGATCCAAGTGGTCTGCTGAGCTTGATGTTATGATCAACAGTGTGCTAAGTGTGCCTGTGAACTATATGATTTCAGTCTTTTTTCTTTCCTTTTTTTTTTTCCAATTTTTTCCCTGTAATGATGTTGCAGTACTTGTACAACAATAATAACTGCGTAATTTCTTTGTGAATTAAGATTGTCCTTTGGAATCCTTTTGTATTGATTTGTGCTATCTCACTGAATTTCCAGACTAAATTTTTGCTCCATTTGCAACTGTTTACTGCTAACCTTGACAAAAATCTAGTCCCAACGGATAACAAAATGATTTTCAATCAATCGCTCCACTGTTATGTCATGCCATTGTCAGTATATATGTAGCTATGATGAGTACCTTTAATACCGACAACATCAAAAACACTTCAAACAAACTAAATAGAGACATGCTATTGATGGAATGGAAGTCGACCTAAATTAACTCTTTTTTGCCTTTGAAAAACCAAAGGTCAGACCCTAAATCTTTCCATATCTCTTAACCCGACAAGCAGAATATTTTCCAGCAAAAGGGCAAGCCATCATGAAGGAAAACCTCTTCAATTGTGCATATAAAGATTTCAAACCTCAAAATCCTAAGATTAGCCAAACGTTTGGCCTCAAGCCATTTGATCAACAACTTCTCATAGGAGACAACCCTTCATACTTTCTAACTGTTATTAAGTCTTGGTTTCTTGCAAAATTTTATACTGGGCATTTCACACTCTCAAGGACCAGCATTAAATCTCCTGAATCAATCAACAAATATCATCCCTGTTGATGCATTCTGTTCAAAAAGGATGACCACATTGAATTGCTCATTTCGTTTGCCTACATAACTAATAGGGCTCTGCCCTCAATCCAGGTCCTAATCTAGCTAAAAACGTTGTCTCTAGACTCCAGCATTATAACACTACACAAAACAGAGGAGATGGTGGTGACTTGGGACTTGAAGAGAGATGACAATGGGATTTGGATGATGATGAAGATTACGTAAAGTTTTTATTTCTCTGAAAATAAGGATATGAATATTTTTAGAAATAACAGCGAAAATAAGAATAACTAGATTTTGGTCCCATATGTTGCACGACATCTGTTTACATTGAATATTTTTGTTCATAATGCAAATATTATTACTCCCTCCGTCCTGAAATTATTATCCAGTATTTCACTTTTAGTTAAGAACTTGAATCGAACCACCTCAGATCATTGTCCAATGTTCAATGCTGCATATTTTTTATTCTTGCTCAGCCAATCAGCCTAGATATTTCCGTTTCCAGAAGATGTGATTAAGGCCGCCTATTTTTTTGAATGTAGTTCGTGAAAGTAGGAACTAGTCTCTGGATTCTTTTGGAATACTTGGTTTCTCATTGAAACTTACAAGATTAAAGATCAGACTTAATGACTAGAATAAGGTAAGTTTTGATAATGTTCTTGAGAATTTAAAGAAAGCTGAAGAAACCAAATCAGATGCTGATTGTGTGAGCCTAAGTATTGGTAAAGCACATCTTTTTAGCAAAATTGAAAGAGTATGAAGATTTTTTGAAGCAAAAGATTAAATTGAAGTGGCTAAAAAGAAGAAGATGCAAATACAACCTTTTTTCATGTCTCGCTTTCGAAAAACAGAGCAAGACTCGGAATACATAAAATAGAATTTGATGAGGGTCAGTGGCTTCACAACAGAGCTGATATTGACGAACAAGTTATTTGTATTTTTAAGAATTCCTACAACACATTCCCTCTATTCTTAATGATGAAGATCATGTTGTTTTGCTGAAACCCGTTACTATGGACGAGATCGAATATGTTGTGGATGCCTTAGATCCCGAAAGGGCACTAGGATTTGACGGATTTGGGGGAATATTTTGTGAGAGTCGCTGGAAGAGAATTGCTGATGACTTGACAAAGGCTTGCGACGAGTTCATGCTCGACGTTCCTATCCCAAGAGGAACTGGGAGTAGATTGGTACCGTTGATCCCCAAGAAAGCTTCGTGGATAAGATCTTCACAAAAATTCTAACTGAAGAATTAAAGTTAGTTTTTTTAACAAACTTATATCTGAGAAACAATCGACTTTTCTAACTGGGCTGGACATAACGGATAATATCTTGCTCCGAATATTTGCCAATCTATTGATTATAAGACAGTGGGGAATAATATTCTTGACAGTTGATACGATAAATGCTTTTGATAAAGTTTCCTGAAACTTTCCAAAAAAAGCCCTCAAGAAGTTTGGATTTCCAATGCAATTCATTTTATTGGTTCTGTCAAACCTTCAAAATAGCTGGTTTTCAATCTTACAGAGTCAAAATCCATTTGGTTTATTTTAAGCAATCGAGGTATGTAGCAAGGTGATATGCTTTCCCCATACTTGTTTATATTAGTCTCCGAGGCAATGAGCGGCTGAAGTCTTTGACGGAGAACTAACAAATAGCATATTATGGTACATCAACAAGTTCGCTTCAAATATCACATCTTTGTTTTGTGGATACTTTAGCTGTCTCTTGTAGTATGACATATATATACTACAAGAGAATTCTATTCTAGAAGGGTCTAAAACCCCTCAAATTGAAGACAGCAGAGGTAGCAGACGAAGTTTGTCTAAGAAATGCTAAAATGAATGCTCCGTCAAGGGTTTATTCATAATATCGGCAAGTTGATCAGCGGAAGAAAGAGTGCGCATGTAGAATGCTCATGTAGACTGCTCATGTCGCAGAAGAAAGGGTCTTGGTCTGATTCTCATTCCTTTTTCTTTTTCGAACTTCTTGTCATGTAGACTGCTCTATTGAAGAACATATGTCCCTTTTATCTCTTGAGAAGAAAAATTAACTTCACTTCTGGTATCAAAAAATGAACTTGCTGTTTGAGAAAATACACATCTTTTTGTTGTTGTTTCTTCGTGGAGTCCATTTCATTCAGTGGAATCTTCACATGCCCTTTTTACCATGTTTTCTTTGATTGGTGATAGTGGAGGGAACTTAGAGATTATATGGTGGACGAAAAGTAAATGAAACAAGAACACACTTGCTAAACAAATTAATACTGATGTTAAGTTTTTCATTGTAGGGTCAGGAGATCGGATAGCAAACATAATAGACATTTTCAACTGGATTTGAATATGCTTGTTGTTTTTGAGAGTTACTGGCTGCAAGAGGGTATTTGGGGGATAGAAGTTGACAGATCTTTTCCAAACATATAGTTAAGATTTACTCATACTACTTGAAGCTTTACTTGCACCAATTTTAGAAGATTTAGAAATAAGGTTAGTACTAGAAGATGTTTTAGAAGTAATAGGAATACCCCCCCTTTTCAGCCTTTGAAGGTGTAGACAACTTCTTCACGTCTTCCTTCTTTTGCAGTAGAATATTTTGAGGTACTCTTCTTTGACAATTGTCTCTCCACTACTCTATCCTTGTGTAACATCTCAGTGGTGTCAAGGTAGTGTGACAATTCAACTACATTAGCAATATTTCAGTTGAGAATTCCAAGAAACCTAGCCATAGTAGCTTTGGGATCTTCTCTAATGTTTGCATGAGTCAATGCGGTCTCCAACGCTTGATAATACTCATCAACAAACTTGCTTTCTTGCATAAGCACTTGAATTTGTTACACAATTGACGATAATAATACGAAGATACAAACCTTTTCCGCATGGGTCTTTTTATCTCATCCCATGTAGTCACGGGATTTTTGTCATACAACTTTCTATCTCTTACAAACTTATCCTACCATTCGAAGGCATAGTTGCAAACCTCAGATGCAGTAGCACGGATCTTCTTTGAATCATCATAATTTTGCAATGAGAATGCTCGCTCGATCCTTTTCTCTCATCCAAGATATGCCTCGGGATCATTAGTTCCATGAAATTCTGATATCTTGATCTTCGTGTTTACAAAATCTTAAGGATTATTTGGATTACTGCCTCTTTGATTTCTATCTTGATAAGCGGTGTTATCATCACGTCCTTCCTTATGATTGCGGTTTCTTTTTTCAGGTGTCCGATTTTCTGTTTGCAACTCTTCCATGTCAGCCGTCATGTTGTCTACTTGGAGAATCTGTCGCTCTAAGATTTGACACAAGACTTGTTGTGCATGTCTCCTTTTGAACCTCTTGTTCGGAATTTTTTTTCCCTTTATTGGTCGTTTGAACCATCGTGAAGAACAAGCAACAATCTTTTGCACAACTTTGTTAGAATAAAAACCTACCTCACTCCCCCTAACCAAATATTCCCCCCCCCCCCTTCCCCCTTAAGATGTCACTCACCAATATTTTTTTCTCTCTCAATTTATGGGTTTTATGGGTTTTACGGATTTTTCCCAAAATTATATAAGTAAACACTCAAACATTTTTCTTCTCAACCTTTGAAGTTCAAGTTCCAGCTCAAGTACAATTGTTCAAGGTCATACACAATGGATGCAACAATCAACTTAACTTGTAAACCCACTTTCAAGAGCAATTCTATAGCATAGAGAATAATTTAGCACGTAAGATAGACGAATACAAGAGAGTGAAGGTTCTTGTATATAGAGTTTCAGAGATAAAAATCGAGGTCCTTATTTCTACGGAGAATACTTATCTTAACCTCTAAGAATAGAGATTACATCCTCCACAAGTCTCCTATATGGTAATTTGGGTATATAGATGAAAAATTGAAGTAGGGAGGCTCAAATTTGGAAATGATCTTTTTATATGTGAAAAGAAAATTCTAATCAAGGCAAGTTTCTTATCACCAAATAAATATATTTCTTTCCTTCTTCTTTTTCTCCTTTTCAGATACTTTCCTTTTCTTTCTTTTTCTTTTCAAACCTACTTGCGGCTGAGACTAGGGTTTAGGAGTTCCCTTCACCCTCTTCTTTTCTTTGGACGTCCGAGACACCAACAACAATAATACTAACAACAACTTCACAATCCAACAATTTCAAACCAAACAAATCAACCAATAATTAACCCAATAACGTTGTACCAAAGGGTATATATGATTATGAACAACTTGAATATTGCAAGATAAGTATGAAGAACACAAAAATGAATTGTTCAAGTGGTGAACAACTAAAAAATTTTCAAGTAAGACTTCCTCCTTTTGGGAGGAGAAAATCTGAAAAATTAAAGCAAAAGACACAACAACTCGAGTTTAGAACCAATATGGTAAAACCATAAGATGGCTCTGATACCAAAAAGATTATAGCTACTCAACAACAAAACCAATGCTTAAACAAGTATCAACTTTGTATAATGAATCTACCAAAGCATGCAATGGAAATTTGACGAACGAGAATACTTACTTGAATACATAGGTGATATTTGACCTTACGTGGATCAATTCATGAGTTCTCAGAATCAACTACCTAACTCAATCCAATGAATTGAAGGTTGATGTCTAGCAAGGCCCCTTTTGTGAATCTAATGAGAAGAGCTATTAGATATTGATCTATAATCCTAAAAGTATCAAAACAAAAAGACTGCGTTATTGTAGACGTCACTTTTTAGCAAACTACACAAGAAATATAAGTCTAACAATTGTCACAAAAACCAATGTTACAACCGAATAATTTTCTCTATACAAGAACAAAACTCAGAAGGTAAAAGTCTCACAAAATTCAATTCAACTCGGTACATAGAACTCAAGGGGTGCGGCCTCCCTTTTATAGTGGTGGTTGGCTGAGTTTTCGAAGGTAGCTTAGAAAAGAAATAGGATCTTTCCCTAATTCTACGAATTCAAAGTCAAATTGGACTCTTAGACTCCTAGTTTTCTTTAGAACCAAGAAAACAAACTTAGACTCATTATAGACCTAATACATTAGACCTAAATGTGAAATGAAAAGTAAAAATCCTAATACTTAAGAGATGTTCTCGGAAAGAGTCCTCTCCACAAGTCCCATAGTTTTGTGATGAAGCAATCTTCTTTCTTGAGGACCACTCCATCAATATCTACCTTGTAGATTGTTTATTTGCCAAAAATAAATAAATAAGTAAATAAGGTGGTCGAATCCCTCCCTATAATGTAGGAATGGAAAGGATTTGGGCTACCTTAACCCTTAAGAAAGGGTTTAGGGTGCACAACCTAGGGTACACATGAGCACGAGCTCTTGGCTCCTCCATGGAGCTTGAGTTGAGCCTCCTTCTAGATCCATAAGTTCATTTGATAGCACTTGTAACAAATTAACAATTTTGGCCTTGTATTTATCACACTTATACGTTCGTCAGCCCATAGTCTTCACAGTCTTGGATCTTAGCCCATGTAGTCATAACTAGATTGTTATGGGCAGTCTTCACAGTCTTGCATCTTGAACGAGTGATTGGGCCAACGATATTAGATAGTGGATTCCTTGTATAAGGATTTTTCAAAATTATTTCATCATTAACATTCACAACCTTAACGAACTCATCTTCTTTAGCTTGGATGTCTGCTTGAATACTTGCAGCTCGAGTCTCCATCGGTTGTGATTTGTGAGTGTTTGAGAGGGGGAAGGGGAGGGCACCGAGAAGTGAGAGATTATGAAGAATATTTCCAAATGGGTGGATATGTACTTTCATTTGAAAATTGATTTAGATGCTAGAAATTGTTTTGACAAAATAATCACCCTTAGTATAAATTATGAAATTTTTTTAAATCTAATTTTTGAAAAATTCTCACATAAGATTTAATTCTACATGGCGGCGTAGAATTCTCCTATTAGTCTCTCTTTGGTTTTCCTCTTAG
Source organism: Oldenlandia corymbosa var. corymbosa (assembly GCA_949775105.1). Classification (NCBI taxonomy): domain Eukaryota; kingdom Viridiplantae; phylum Streptophyta; class Magnoliopsida; order Gentianales; family Rubiaceae; genus Oldenlandia; species Oldenlandia corymbosa. The sequence continues at coordinate 10,542,098 of OX459123.1, forward strand.
TGTAGTACTATATGTTATTGCCATGCGATGCACGGGGAGGAGACATCTACATTAATTGCATAAAAGTATTATTTATACAAAATATTCATACACAAACATAAAAGAACAAAACATTTATTTATCAAATGTCATTTAGTCATATAGAGATTAAATATCATTATCTAATAGATTGGGAAAAAAATTTATTTGTCAAATATAATTTTCATTTAATTTACATGTGTGCGTACAAATATATTCACATATAATCCCCATTTTACCATGTCTTGGGTAAAGCCAAGTGTAAAACCTTTCACGTAACAACTCAAGAGTATATCTTTCTACGGTGAATTATCCAGAATAATATAAAAACAAAAATGAATAAATATGACATTATTAAGTCAAGCTAATGGAGATCTCATAGAACAGAATCATATTCACAAAATCTAGCTAAGTGTATGCTGAATTCTATATAAGCATGATGAATCAAAACCACTCTTACTTCAATCATTAATAGAGCAATAAAATACTGCTAAGTCAGGCAAAAATGAGTGAGATAAGCTTAATAAAATGTTTATTTGTCATCACCATCTGTTTTTCATTTTGCTTTAACCAGAAGGGTCTTGTAGTTGCCCCGTTTGAGAAATATAAAATTATAATTGCTAATGGCCTCCCAAATAATTCCCATGTATTGACCATTCATTGTGCATCTAAAGATGATGATCTCGGATTTCATGATCTTTGGATGGAGCAAACCTATCAGTGGAACTTCAAGATAAATTTTATAATGTCAACTATGTATTTTTGTCATTTCTGGTGGGTAGGTATAAAAGATATAAGTTTTGAAGTTTTCAATCTAAAGATCATTGAATTCTATTGTGGCATGGACTCGAGAGAAAACATATGTTATTGGTTGGTGAAAGAAGATGGTTTTTACTTTGGGTTAGGGGACAAACCTGACCTAGGTACCCTAAAAAAATATATAGGATGGTAAGAAAAATCTTGATACTTTGACCAAAGTTAATTTCTTGGGAGAAAGAAAATGGAGAATAATCATTTTGTAATGCCATTCAATGTACACCTAGTTTCTATTATCAGATGATGATGGAAGACGGTTGAACTATACTATTTTTCTATCATTTAATGTCAATTATCTTACTATTTTCTTGTTTTGCCTTCAATGGTTCGTGTTGTTGTAATCCTAATATTGATATCTTCAAACTTAAACTTACAAGATGTTAAAGCCATCCAATGGACATAGCAAAAAAATGGCTGAGAAAATAAATTGTCGAGATTGCAAAAATAGTTTGCCGAAATTAAACATAAATTACACGGTTATAGATTAGTTTGCTTGTTACTCGTCTCTCCGTCTTCACTGCATATCAAAACTTTAAGTTCTCTTGATGGAAATGTGGATAGAATAACATATAACTGACCATGACTAGAAACTGGGCGTCACAGACACATTCCAACTTGAGAAAGTGGGTTGTTCTTAACTATTATAAATAATTATGTGAAACAAATCACCTCTAGGAATTGTTTTCTCTTTATTTTAAATGGTAATTTGGTGTCAGAGAGAGATCAAACATGCAAGGAATATATACATCTTCTCTAATGTGGCTGTCCAGGATAATCTTTGCCTCAATGGCACATTGTTCAAACCTTACAATTTGAAGTCTAGTACCATCATAGAGTTCACCCTGCTAATCTTCATTCCCCAACAATATAATTGGAGTACTCTGTTTTAGCTTTAGCTTATGTAATGACAATCTAAATAACCAATCAAGAGTAATATTTTTCTGTGGTGAATTATCCAAAATTAACTAATATAAAGACAAAAGTGAATAAATATGATATTGAGAAGTCAACTCTAATGGAGAACTCACAGACACAATCATTTTCACAAAATCTAGCTAAGAGTATGCCGAATTCTACATAAGCATGATGAATCCAAGCTGCTCTTACTTCAATCATTAATAGGGCAACAAAATACTGCTAAGTCAGGTGAAAATGAGTGAGATAAGCTCAATAAAATGTTTATTTTTTCTTACAATTTTTTTTTATTTTGCTTTAACCAGAAGGGTCTTGTAGTTGCACCGTTTGAGAAATATAAAATTATAGTTGCTAATGGCCTTCCAAATAATTCCCGTGTTTTGACAAATCATTGTGCATCCAAAGACAATTGATCTTGGATTTCATGATCTTTGGGTGGAGCAAACCTATCAGTGGACGTTCAAGATAAATTTTATAATGTCAAATTTATATTTTTGTCATTCCTGGTGGGAAGGTATAAAAGATATAACCTTTAAAAATTTCAATCTAAAGATCATTGAATACTTTTTGGCATAGACACGAGGTTAAATTATATGTTATTGGTTGGTGAAAGAAGATGGTTTTTACTTTGGGAAAGGGGACAAACCTGACCCAGGTACCCTAAGAAAATATTGAGGATGGTAAGAAAAATCTCGATATTTTGACCCAAGTTAATTTCTTGGTAGAAAGAAAATAGAGATTAATCGTTTTTTATCCTAGTCAATGTACACATGGTTTCTATTATAAGATGATGATGGAAGATGGTAGAACCTACTATTTTTCTACCATCTAATCAATTATCTGGCTATTTTCTTATTTTGCCCCTTCAACGGTTGCTGTTGTTGTAATCCTAATACTGATATCTTCAAAGTTGAACTTGTACCTAATGAAGATCCAATTTAATTCTAAAATTTGATGAATTATTGAAATCTAAAGAGTGGATGAAGAATCAAATCGACCAATTAGCTTATTTTATTTTCGAAATCAAAAATGATTACATTACAAACAATCACGCGACGTGTATTCTTTGGAATCAAAATATTCAATTTAATTATAGTCTTATTCAGATTAACACCTTTTCCAAAGAACGTCTTAGGTGAATTAGTGGCTAGAACCTCTCTCTCAGAGTGTCTCTGAGCATAGCATTTCACAACAAGTACGGTTCTTGGACAAATAGGGTTTCTTCCCTTTTTCGGCCGCCTCCAAGTTTCAACCTTCTCCAAGGTCAAATTGTTCTATTTAGTCAATAGCTCACCACAACTGTAATGGCCCAGCTACTTGGTCCATTCCAATAACTATTTGGAAGTTTAAACTCGCTATACCTAAAATGTGTAACCCAAGTTACTAGAAAACCTCGCTGCAGAAACTTATATATTGATAATCTTTTCCATCATCTGTCAATGTGGGATCCTGTGATATGCTTGCTTCACACGCAAGCTTAGCAATGATATCACACTCTCCACCCTTAGGATCCTTGTTACCCAGCAAGGCCTAATACACAACACAACTCAACACCCAATTGGCCCAAAGCACCCCTAAAATAGATGTGTTTCACTTGTCTCATCCTACGAGTTGAGAGATATCTCCACAGTTGTCTCGTTCCTTTAGCTCAAAAGTGGGTCTGAACTTAGACTAAGTTGGATCTGATACAAATTTTAATGCCCCAACTACTACGTCTGTCCCCATAACTATTTGGATATTCGTTCTCGTCGTACAAAAAATAGTTAACCCAAGTTACTAGTAAACGTCCCTGCTAAAACTTATATATTAATCATCTAGTCCATCATTCGTCAATGTGGGACCCATGGAATGCTTGCTTTACATGCAATCTTAGGGAGGATGTCACAATCATCATCTCTGAACTGGTTGTCGATTCCCATTTTTATAGAAACTACAAAAAACAAATTCTTCTATATTGTTACTTCTGTTAGTATTTTTGGTTTTTCTCTCTTGTTTTGGTGACATGTTTTGGGAGGCTGCCTTTAGATCCACCATCGACATATTATTATTGGTCAGACTTGTTGCATACTAATTGTGAGGATGGAAATAAATCTTGAGGATCCTTTCTCAAGACACTTGTTGGGTTAGAGGGAGACAAACATAGTCAAGCTAAAGAAGAATGTGGTCTAGGGTTATGGCAAGGAGAAGGCTTTGGTGGAAAAACTCATCACCAATAAGGTGATCGGGCATGGGATCATTGTGAAAAAATTTCCGCTCTTTTTGTCATCTCAAGGGAAGCTTATCGATAATTGCTCTAGGGGACAACAAAATCTTATTCTGTTTTAGAAACTCTATTCATAAAAGAAGGATTTTAGCAGGGGCTCATTTGTAGAAGGCCACTTGAAGATTCTAGAGGAGCATACAACCAATGTTATTGTTAAAATCTAAGCCTTCACACACTCCCCTTTATGGATTCAACTCCACAGTCTCCCTGTGCGCTAGATGTCGAAAAGCTTTGCTACAATTCCAAGCAATGATATTGGTCAATTCCTAAAAGTCTACTATGACAACGAAGGTTCTTGTATCGGATGTTTTTTCGCATCAAGGTGATAATGGACATTCGGCTACCACTGATGACAACCAACACAATCAGCCGTGATTGGAAGTCATTAAGGGTGAAGATACAATAGGCCGTAAATAGAATAAGTGCAACTTAAAGATATATGCTCCATTTCGAAACCCTAGACGACTAAAAAATTTGGCCCTTTTCTTAATGGCAGAGCAAACAAACAACTCATTTCTGGAGTGTCATTTTCAGAGGTGTCGAGAGACTGTTGATTACTTCCCAATTTTGAAAACACTAAGGGGGTGCCTGGTTGGGTGGTGTCAAACCCAATTTGTGAGAGTCATTCCCAATTTTTAAATTTTTATTGCTTGGTTCATGGATTGGAAATGGACCAGGCCCACCAAAGTTGGTTTCACTCCAAGAATCTCATTCCTCATTGACTTGATATCTTGGAAAATAAATGGACTTATTTATCCTTCTTCTGGCCTTACGTTTCAAAGTCAAGCTCAAATTCCTCATCATAATCAGAGTCTTCTCTCAGATCAGAATTTTACCCCTTCCTCTTCTTTCTATCGAATCGGATACCAAAAGTTTAGATTTCTATCCGTGCAACTTCTCTCCATCTCTCACTTCTCCGATTTGAAACCGATAAATCTCTTCAATTTTTGTCCTTGCAAACTTCTTCAATATAAACTCCATTATTGGGTAAGTGATTTTTGTGGATAACTTGATATTCAAAAATGGTACATATTTGTGAGATTGACGGGGGCTTGCAGCGGCTAGGTTGAGCCTGTCCACTGATTTAGATATCAACTCTTTTGTATGAATTTGAAAATTGTTTTTGCTTTGATTGCCTGGAAAGTTGAAATTGAAAGCCATGGGTTAGATTAAAATTTGAATTTAGCTGTGTTAATTTTTGGATTCAAGTTTTCTTGTTTCACCAGCTATTGCGGTGGTGGAAGAAAACAGATGCAATAGCGGTGCTGCTGCGATGGTGGGTGTGTGTTTTTTTTTTTTTTTGGAAAAGGTGGTGGTTGTGTGAAGGATAAAATTATAATTCTTTGATAGTTTCAATTTATGTATTTACTGAACCAAGCAAAGTTATGATACCAATTAGCATCTCTATTTTATGAATTCAAAATCAATGAATCCCATTCTAAGGTATCACACCCTCGGCTGAAACAGGTACCCCCTAAGAAATCTCACTAGTCTAACTCCTCGCCCTTAACTCAACACCATAATCATGCCAAGATTGTTGCTACAAACCCTACCCCAACACCTAAACCACAACCTGATCTCCATACACTCTCCCAACACAATCAAATCGCATCCTCATCAAGTGCTTCATCCCAAACACAACATCAAATCCCAAATGTCCCACAAAACCTTCCCCACTACCCTATCAAAGCTCCATCTCGCCATTTTTACCCTATGCCTCAGATTAAATTTTCCATTATTCATCCAATTCCATCTTGTAATTTTTACCTTGCCAATGAAGCTAAGTTCCTCACCAATGCATACTCTGATGAAAACCAGAAATAACCCAACCTGATTTACTATGATGATGGCTCCATTCTAGCATTCTTTTCCCCATATTCAAGTAAAACTCTTATTGAAAATTTGAGTCTGAGAACATATAGATCTATTGAAAAATTTGTTCATCTTCAAGAGTTTAGCCTCCCCAATGATGATTAGGTTTCCTCCCAGAATGTCCCCATGGTTAACCACAACGGTTGAATCTCCCATTTAATGTCACAGGATCTGAAATTGTTGTTGTAATCCATGCTAGGAAAGCCCAGTATAACCTGAACCACGCACAAGAAATGAATCCAAAAAAAACCCAAGTTGATTCCGTAGCTGATAAGTATGAAATAGCATCTTTGATAGCCTATCTTTTATACCTTTTCCCCAATTCAGTTTAGTAGAATTTAGATATGAATTGTATATTTCTTAGTTAATTTTACAATTTTCAATGATTAGAGACTCCATTGCAAACCAGTTAAAATGTTGCGTAAAATTGGGCAAAATGGCAAATATCGCAATTGGACTTAAGGTGCAAATTTTCCAGTGACAGCAGAAGGACCACAATAGTTGTAGGAAATGATATTTTGAGGAACCAAATTCAAGACCACTTAGAGGCTGGAGCTTTTCATGAAAGAAACAAACCTTTGAGGCCAAGCAAGAGCTGTAATACATGGCAAAAGTGGTAATTAAGAATCAAGAAAAAGGACGAAAATGTAGCCAGAAATCACGCTGAAAGGCTAGGGCAGAAATGTACGTCCTGATGGATAGAAGTGTAACATCATGTCCCACTTTGTTACCTGACAAAGTAAATGACATGTATATAAGTCTCAGTCTCAAAAACTACTAAAAATCTTGGGTTAACCATTTTGAACTAGCGAGGATGAAAGCCTGAAAGTTGTTGGACCAGTCTATTCGGCTGGGATATTACAAATGGTATTAGAGTGGACCGTGGTCTAGGAGCTAAGTGCTACATGCAGACACACCTTTGAGCCCACTGATGGGACAAGTGCAGAAACACCGCTGAGCCTGCAGACGGGACAAGTGCCAAGCATGGGAGCCACTTCTAGATTCCTATTATGGGGGAAGACTATGCCACATTCTTACTTGTTGGGCTTTAAGAGGACGCAAAGATCCAAAGGGGGTGGATTGTAACATCCTATCCCACATCACTACCTAACAAAGTGAATGACCTATATATGTGTCTCAGTCTCATAAACTACTAACTACTTGGGTTAACCATTTTGGACTAGTGAGGATGAAAGGCTGAAAGTTGTTGGGCCGTCTATGAGGCTGGAATGCATAAGGATGCTAGTGGCACTTTTGCCAAGGCCAACTCATAAAAATTCCGTGGAATACAAGATTCAGAGATAGCAGAAACATTGGCATTAAGGAAGCACTTTTAGTTGTCAAGGAATGCAAATTAGACCATTTTTTTGGTTATGGGAGATGAAGTTAACCTAGTTCTAGCAGCACAAGATTTTGTTATAGATTCTAAAGACTCAAATTCGATCATAGAGTCAGTATGCTCCCTAATTCACGCAACCCATTAATGGGTGTTGGTTCTACCAAAATAAAACTAACTTAAAACTTTAGATAGTAGTATATTGGGTCGATCCCACAGGGACGGGTGAAACTCTGATAACCCGAAGTGATTCTATAACAAAACAAATGAAAAGGAAAGTGAACTGCTAACTATGACTTGAGCAAGTGACGAACTACTTGACCAAGTGAACTAACAAAAACACAAATAGAATGGGTTCTTCATCCACTCTCCTCTATATAGTTATGTAATGAATTATTTTGCACTCTTTGTGGTTTGAAACTGTGTTCAGTAACTCGGAATAACCATCCCCGATACCATAAGAATATACCATCTACTACTCGATCATGCTTCCAGGAAGCATTCTCTTTATTAATCATCCAACATAGAAGGAAATCCATCATTCTCCACCTTTCTAACTTTTTGGGGATTTTCTAGGGTTGAAATTGATTAAAATCATCATACTCATTTTGCACACCCCAACTGAATTCACCTTCACTTCATTCAATGCTACTCTTATCAACGGAGGTACTTGACTTTTCTTTATCGATCCAAATATTTTTATATCCCAAGTCAATTTTCTCTTCCTTTGGATCAAGAGTCTCATTAAGAACGAAGCTTGCATCATCCTTATCAAACAGTCACTCTAACATCAACTTCTCATCAAGTGGGTCATTAAAAACTTGCTGCACCACTCTTGACTCAACAAATTTTTTCTCATCACTTGGGAAAGTCAATTTCTCAATAAACCCTGAGTGGGTATGGTGGTGGCTTTTGTTAAGGTAGTGGGTGGACTTCCACCTCCACCGGTTCTTTTGTGGATTCCACCTTTGGTTCTGGTTCATTCTCCTCCATTAACCGGACTATTTTTTCATGGGCTTACTCTCCCTCCATTCTTAAGATGTCTTCCAACGTTTGGCACCATAGGTTCATTCGGTCAAGATTTTGCACATACTCTTTTAACGTGGCTCGAACCTCCTCAACCTCTCTACAACATAGTACTTCTACCACTCTTTCATGCTTTGCATCCACTCCTTGGCCCTTGTCCGAAGCTCCTCTATTTCCTTTTGGCATTGCACTTTTTCAAAATCATAGAAAGATCTATATTGGTGAAGAGGAACAATAATAATCTTGTTCATAAGAGCCAAATTCATTATTTGCATAACAAGGATTAAACCTATAAGAAGGTTCATTCGATTTGTAAGTATCCCAATAGTTAAAATTTGGATGGCTATGCTACACAACTTCCTCGAGTCTTTCTTTGACTTTAGCAAGTCAAGTCTTAGATTAATCATAGCAAGCTGCTCTTGGAGTTGTGAAATCAAGCCCAGCCCCGAAAGATCATTTTCTTGATATGGAATACATTAATCTATCAATCTTTTTGGCCGGTTCCATGGAACAAAAAAGGTATCCTAGATATGAAGAATAATTATCCATTTTAAGCTCCGTTTTTCACTTCAGATTACAAGTGAAAGACTTTCGCAAGTGGTAAACTAACTCTATAGAATAACAAACGAAAAAATAAAGACAAGAAAAGAAAACTGTTTGGGCTAAAAAAGTTTTTTGTTGTCCCTGGCAAAGAGCTTTTGATGGGTGTCAAATTCACAAAAATAAAACTAACTGAAAACTGTAGATAGCAGTAAGTTGAGTCGATCTCACCGGGATGGGTAAACTGCAATAACCCTAAATGATTCAATAAGCAAAAACAAAAAAAACAAAAAGGAAAGTGAATTGCTAACTATGACATGAGCAAATGGCGGGCTGACTTGATCAAGTGAACTAATGGAAATACAAACAACATGGAACCTTAGGTTTTCATCCACTTTCCTATATATAGTTATGTACTGAATTATTTTGCACTCCTTGTTCAAAAAAACTATGTTTGATGAGGTACTTATACACTGTAATGTCACTTTTGATTGTTCCAGACAGAGTCTTAATAGCAACAAATCAACTAACTTCCACTGTTAATTCTAGAATTCTATTAAACCATTAAGTTCCTAAGCCCTTATGACCACCTCGTGACAAATAACTAACTTCTGTTTGTCACGGGCTTACTTTTTCAAAGTAACAGCCGTGCAGGACTAACACTAAAACCACCAACGATGAACGTGCTAGCTCAGCCTTGACCCCTTAAACGTGCAAAGCTATGCAAGAAAACTTAAGAACGTAGGCAAAGAAAAGCTTAAGAAAGCTCGGAAATGATAGAACGATGAAGGCACAAGAGAGCTTAAGGAATGCTTGAGAACTCTTCCTCAAAGCTTGGATGGATACAAAAGAGGGAGGCTTGGGGTATTTATAGGCTAAGTCCCCAAGTCCATGAGAATTCTAGTGAATTCTATACAAAGAATAAAATAATAAACTTCTAAGGAATTCTATGAATAAAATATTCTAAGTGTAGAATTCCATAGAATTCAAGAATCTTCCAGCCCGTTCCCGACTGACCTAGTAAAACCCGCGAAGCTTCCCTCGTTTCCAGCAAAGTCTGGTCACTTCTAGAGAATTCTAAATCCATGTGGAATTGACCCTAGTTTTCCAGCGTTCTCTAGAACGTTGGGTTTCTTATCCCGGTTAAGGAAACAACCCGTTTATGCTTCAAACCGCACAAGCGTGGGAAAGGACGGCCTAACCCGAGAACAGAAAACGGCCGTGACATCCTCCCCCACCAAAATGGTGTATTGCCCAGATGCACGCTAAGACTCGAAGGCAATGTTAATGGGAACGGGTGCAAGATTCTCCTCAAAGTCTTCGATCAACTTGGTGAATTGCCAAAGCTTCTCGACCGGCTCCCAACTCGTCTCGCTCATTGGCAAACCCTTCCATCTCACCAAGTATTCTTTAGTCACTGCCCCGTTCTTGCCTCGAACGATCCTCTTAGAAAGGATCTCCTCCGCGGTGCGTTTGATAATGGTTTATTTGTTACATAAAAGCATCACAATTAACTCTGAATTTAGTAAGAAATTGGGGGTATTTCCTATTATTAGTGCATTCTACTTAACTAGTTTTTGTGTTTTTATTAGGTTGGGGTTTATTGCACAATTGCTGAAAAATTAAGGCCAAGGGAACAAATTGTGGGCTGCTGAGGCAATGTTTGCTGAGCTGGACGAAGAAGCACCTCCCTAGACAAGAAGCATCTTGCCATTAATGAGTATGTCTCCTCCAAGAGGCATGCTTGTCCCTCAGCCGAAATTTCAGCCACCCCTAGTGATCAATGAGAGCAATGCTGCCACTTCTGGAAGAAGAGAAGAAGAACAGCCAAGCTTGGATTCCAGGCACAAGGCATTGGGAGGATTAAACAAATTACAAGCATGGGGAGGCTCTCATGATGAAAGAACCGGCTGCAAGGCCCTATAAAAAGGGGAACTTCACTCTCAGAAAAAAGGAATCTATCTCTGGTTACCCTTTCATTTGCCAAAAACACACAGAAAAACTCCAGGTAGAAGGCAAGAAGGAAGAAGAAGCAACAACAACTCAGTAAGGAAGCCAAGTTGGAGAGTAGCCATCCCAGTTTCTGCTTCAGTTCCATGAGTGAACCCTTTCACTCCCAGGAGTGGCTCAAAAACTGCACAAGCTTTTTTTCTCGTCTCTTGACTGTTAGCTTGAACTTCGTTTTATTTTGAATACTTCTATAATGTCTGTTGATGTAGTAGATGTAGCATTAATCTGTATGAGTAGCTAAGCAACTTCCAGGGGTTATTCTCCTCAACCTATGTTATAGTTGTTTAATGCACTGGTTGTTCCTTGTTTTGAAGTTGAAAGTTTTTCTACATTCATTTACTTGATCACTAAATTGAATGCATGCTAGAACTAAGGGAGATCTGGAAAGATAAACTTGGTTTGGATTGTTTCAACTTTAACTTATGACATAGAGGTAACAGTCTATGGTTTTAACTAAGATAGGAATATACTTAGTTAACATAAGCATTCTTGAAGGCCTAAGAACTTAATGACTTTGTATCTGGAATCAATCATTGGAAAATAGATTGTTAAGGTTGCAAAGATGACTCTAGGAAAAATAGGAACTGACTCAGAGTTATAAGTGAGCTGAACCATTACAGTACTAATAAAACAACTACAACAGTAGGAAGAGGAGAAGAACACCCCTGGCTTTCATTCCCCTGAGTGACTGTTTCCATTCCACTGAGTGACACCTTGTCTGACTGGTAGTCTTTTTTACAACAATTTTGGGAATTAGCTGTCCTCGTGGGATCGACCTAGCTTCCATTATCTACAAAATTCATAATCTAAGCTAGTAACATTTTTAGTGAACTTGGCATGCACCAGAAAGTGGCGCCGTTGCCGGGGATGGCGTAAAACCTCCAAAAATTTGTTGTTTTTGTTTGTTTGTACATATATAAAATTCTTCTCTGGTTACCACACTAAGCTTCCAATTTCTTTTCTCTGGTATATGACTAGAAGGCACCAACGGAGTGAACCTGTTTTTGACCCAGAAATTGAAGCTACCATACGCAGAACCAGAGCAGCAAGAAGAAGGCAGAACCGGTTGCAACAGGACAACCAAGAAGGTTCATCAGAAATGGCTAACCAAGGTGGTAACCCGGAGAACAATAGGAACCCTGGTGGGGATCAACAAAAGCGACCAGAGAGACTGCTTAGAGATTTCTTCATCCCACAACAAGAAGAAGTCCAATCCCCTTTGGTGTTTCCTGATGTAGAGGCAACCAATTTTGAGCTAAAGCCACAGATGATCCAGTGGACTCAATCAGCCTGCCCATTCCATGGATTACCTCATGAAGATCCTAATGATCACATCCGAAATTTCTTGCGTTTATGCAGTACTTTTAAAATTCAAGGCTTATCTAATGATGACATTAGACTGAGGTTATTCCCTTTTACTTTGCAGGATCACGTCCAAGCATGGTTCAACACATTACCCAACAACTCTATCTCCACTTGGGAAGAGTTAAGACAGTGTTTCCTGACAAAATTCTTTCCACCCGCAAAAGCTGCACAACTCAGAACAACAATAATGAACTTCAAGCAGCATAGAACAGAAACACTCTATGAAGCATGGGAAAGACTGAAGGAAATGGTCAGAAAATGCCCTCAGCATGGTTTGGAAGAGCGTCTTCAACTGAGCATCTTCTACAATGGGCTACTACCAACTACAAGAGGCTCCCTTGATGCTGCAGCTGGTGGTGTATTTATGATGAAGCCGGTTGATGCAGCAAGGCAGTTGCTTGACAATATGACCACCAACCCTTCAAGGTGGCAATCTGATCCAAGGGCAAGTACAAAACAGCCAGGAGTGATGGAACTTGACCCCAGTACACACTTTCAAGCACAAATGGCTGTTATGATGAATGAAATGACTAAACTCAGGAGTGAGCTGTCCAAATCCAAGGCTGAAGTGATTGTATTATGTGATGGATCCCACAGTTTGGATGACTGTCCCTCCAAAATGGAAGCTATCCAGTTTGTCAGACAGGGCAATGCTGGGGGATTCAACAACTTCAACAATTGGAGAAATCAGCAGCAGCCTAACTGGAACAATGCACCACAACAAGGAAATTATCAGAGGCCTGCTCAACCCCCAGGATTTCACAGACAAGATGGTCAACCTCCCAACTATCAGAATCAGCAGCGTTCTAACCAGCAATACATACCAAGGGAAGATGAATGGATTTCTGTGCAAAATGCAATCAAGAATTTGGCAGTGTCTTGCAAAAGTTTGGAGAATCAGTTGGCCCAGATTGCAAAACAAAATGCTGAAAGACCATCTGGAAGCCTGCCCAGTGATACAGTTGTAAACCCCAAGGGGAATGACCAAGAGCAAGCAAAGGCTGTCACTCTCAGAAGTGGAAAGCAACTCAATCAGCCAAGTGAAAAAGTCACTCCCGTGAGTGACCCTGCAGGTAAGAATGAAACACTTTCTGAGAAAATATCTGATAATGATGATGTGGTTGAACAGGAGCAAACAGCTGAAAAACCTGGAATGGAGGAAATTCAATTTCCAGCACCAATTAAGGAACCACAACAGCCAGCTCCAAATCCACCATGTCCGGTAAGACAAAAGAAGCCCAAAATGGATGAAGGGCTCAACAGGTTTATTCAAAACTTAGAAAGTAAACTTATTAATGTACCCCTTGTTGATGCACTTAAACAAATGCCTAAATACTTCAAGTACTTGAAAGATTTGGTGGCAAATAAGCCACAAGTGCATGACTCTGCTTTTTTCACTCTAAATGAAGAATGTAGTGCAGCTATTTTGAGAAAATTGCCACCTAAGCTAAAAGATCCAGATAGTTTCACTCTGCCTTGTACAGTAGGAATCAGAGAATTTTCAAAAGTATTACTAGATCTTGGTGCAAGCATAAATCTCATGCCATTGTCTGTGTTTAAATCACTTGATCTGGACAAATTTTTGGTACCTACTAACATGACCTTGCAGTTGGCAGATAGGTCACTGACCTACCCAAAGGGAATCTTACATGATGTTCTTGTGAAGGTTGGTAATTTTGTTTACCCAGTAGACTTTGTGGTTTTGGACATGGAAGAAGACAGGGATGTGCCCATCATCTTGGGAAGACCTTTTCTGGCAACAAGTGATGCAATCATTAAGGTGAAAAAGGGAGAAATCACACTGCACTTTGATGGAGAGAAGGTTACCTTCAACATCTTCAAAAATATGAGATATCCTGCTGAAGTCCATAACTGCTACATGGTAAGAAGTGTAGAAGCAGAAGAAGCAGTGACAGAAGAATTACTACAAGATGATCTCCTCAAGGAACTCTTATGCCCAGACAGTAATGAGGAATAGGAAGGAGGGGATGAGTACAGGACCACTTGCCTGAGTTACCTGAACCACTCCCCCAAGTGGCATCCTAAACAACAACCCTTTGAACTGTTAGATCTGACCAAGGAAGGAAGATGCCTCAAACCATCAATTGAAGAACCACCTCATCTCAAACTTAATCCTCTACCCTCACATTTAAAGTATGCCTATATTGGAGCAAGTAACACTTTACCTGTGATAATTTCTTCTATGCTTACAGGTACTGAAGAGGATAAATTGCTGAGAGTACTATGGTTGCACAAGGAAGCCATTGGGTGGTCAATTGCAGACATTAAGGGCATCAGTCCTTCCATATGTATGCACAAGATCGTACTTGAAGACGATGCCAAGCCAACCATTGAAGGACAAAGAAGGCTCAACCCAGTCATGAAGGAAGTGGTGAAAAAGGAGATTATCAAGCTGCTGGATGCTGGAATCATCTTCCCAATATCTGACAGTAAGTGGGTGAGTCCAGTGCAATGCGTGCCCAAGAAGGGAGGAATCACAGTGATAAAAAATGACCTCCAGGAGCTGATCCCTACAAGGCTAAACAATTCATGGAGAGTGTGCATGGACTACAGGAAGCTTAACAAAGCTACCAGAAAGGACCACTTTCCCCTTCTGTTTATTGATCAAATGTTAGATAGATTGGCTGGATTCATGTATTATTGTTTCCTTTATGGCTTTTCAGGTTACAACCAGATTGCCATAGACCCTGATGACCAAGAGAAGACGACTTTCACCTACCCCTATGGCACATTTGCCTTCAAGAGAATGCCATTTAGACTGTGCAATGCCCCGGCAACATTTCAAAGATGTATGATGGCCATTTTCTCTGACATGGTGGAAGACATAATTGAGATCTTTATGGATGACTTCTCGGTTTTTGGTAAATCATTTGATGCATGTCTAGACAACCTTGGACTGATATTAAAGAGATGCACAAAAGCAAACCTAGTCCTCAACTGGGAGAAATGCCATTTTATGGTGACTGAGGGAATTGTCTTGGGGCATAAGATCTCACAGGAAGGAATTAAAGTGGACAAGGCAAAGATTGAAGTCATAGAGAGGCTCAGCCCACCAACCACAGTCAAGGGAATAAGGAGTTTCTTAGGCCATGCCGGATTTTACAGGAGGTTCATTAAAGACTTTTCAAAAATTTCTAAACCCTTGTGTAACTTGCTTGAAAAGGACACTGCTTTTATTTTTGATGAATCCTGTTTAAATGCATTTACTGAACTGAAAAAGAAACTCATCACTGCACCTGTGATCATCACACCTGATTGGTCTCAACCTTTTGAACTAATGTGTGATGCTAGTGATTTTGCAGTTGGTGTTTTACTTGGACAAAGAAGGAACAAGGTGTTACACGTGGTTTACTATGCTAATAAAACCCTTAACCCTTCACAAATCAACTACATCACTACAGAAAAGGAAATGCTGCCAATTGTATTTGCATTTGACAAATTCAGGGCTTACTTGTTAGGAATGAAAGTCATAGTCTATACAGACCATGGTGCCATCAGGTACTTGATCAATAAAAAAGAATCCAAACCGAGGTTGATTAGATGGGTGTTGTTGTTACAAAAATTCGATTTGGAGATAAGAGACAGAAAGGGTGCTGAGAATCAGGTAACAGACCATCTGTCAAGACTTGAAGAAATTCCAGAAGACACAACTCCAATTTCAGAAAAATTCCCTAATTAGTCACTCTGGCGAGTGACAGGCACACTCATGGGAGTGACAGGTAACAGGCCTTGGTTTGCAGATTTTGCTAACTTTGTTGCTGCTGGTGTTATTCCCCTAGATTTCACCCCTCAACAACGCAAGAGATTCCTGCATGATGCTCAACTCTACCTGTGGGATGAACCCTACTTATTCAAAAGATGTGCAGACCAATTGATCAGAAGGTGTATTTCAAATTCTGAGTTCACAGAGGTGTTGCACAAATGCCACAATTCTCCCTATGGTGGACATTTCAACGGTCAAAGAACGGCAATAAAGGTTCTGCAAGCTGAACTGTATTGGCCAACTCTGTTCAGAGATGCACACGAATTTGTCAAAAGCTGTCACCGGTGCCAAAGGACAGGAAACATTTCCTTGAAGAATGAGATGCCACAGCAGAACATGCTTGAAGTAGAGCTGTTTGATATATGGGGGATAGATTTCATGGGCCCCTTCGTGTCATCCTTTGGGAACTCATACATCCTACTGGCAGTGGACTATGTTTCAAAATGGATAGAAGCCGTAGCTGCAAGAAACAATGATGCTAAGACTGTTCTCAGGTTTCTAAGAAAAAACATTTTTGCCAGGTTTGTACGCCCCGGATGATACTCAGTGATGAAGGATCACACTTTTGTAACAAGTCATTTGCAGCCATGGTGAAGAAATATGGAATCAGGCACAGAGTATCAACACCATACCATCCACAATCAAACGGGCTAGCAGAAGTGTCAAACAGGGAAGTGAAAAGAATCCTGGAAAATGTTGTCAACTCTACTAGAAAGAATTGGTCCTCAGAGTTGGATGAAGCTTTATGGGCATACAGAACAGAATACAAGACTCCCATTGGTATGTCCCCTGTTCAAACTGGTCTATGGGCAAGCATACCACTTACCAGTGGAGTTGGAACATAAAGCTTACTGGGCTATCAAGGAACTGAATCTTGATCCAAGAAGAAGCAAGGACCTTAGACTGATGCAATTGAACAAGCTGGAAGAATTCAGACTAGAAGCATACGAATCTTCCAGGCTTTATAAGGAAAAAACTAAGGCCTACCATGATCAGCACATTGTCAAGAAGGATCTGCAAGAAGGACAAGAAGTCCTGCTGTTCAACTCTAGACTGAAATTCTTTCCAGGGAAGTTGAAGTCAAGATGGACCGGTCCCTACAGAATCAACAAGGTCCTAACTCAAGGAGCAGTAGAGATCATGAATCCACAAAATGGCAACACTTTTTTGGTTAATGGTCAGAGGCTTAAACCATACCTTGGATGGACAGAAGGGAGTAAAGGACAGAACTATCATGTTCTGGTCCTAAAGGAACTTAACTGAAAACTCTTTTGAAGTCTGGCATGAGGCTTAAAACCAATGCGCTTTATGGGAGGCAACCCATACGTTTTGCTTTTGTGTGGCTAACAATGCGCTTTTGCAGGAATGGACAAGGTATTTGCCACCCCAAGGGATTTCAGAAAGTATAACATAAAAGGCCTCAGGTAAACTCACTCCTAGGAGTGGAGAAGGTCACTCAGCCGAGTGAACCTACGGGAAAGTAATTCTGTGAGTCTTCTAACCCTGACATCACTCACACAAGTGGGACAATCCACTCGCCTGAGTAAGAACAACTGTACAACACTTTCTGTAAAAGCTCACCTTTTTGAGCTGTAATTATGGTTTAAGTTTGGGGGGAAAATTTTTTCCAGAAATTTTCAAATTTCAATTTTAACCGCGTCCGCCTTTTTGAGTCACTCGAGTCAGCCACGACTTCCCAAAAACTTTAACTGCTGTGCATTAATTTATAACTCCTCCATTGCTTTGTCTTCTTCATCTTCTCCTTATTCCAGAACCACCTCTTCAAATACCACTTCCCTGTGTGAACATACTGACCATTTCTCTGAGTTTTCAGGCAACTAAGGCAAAAATCAGATTCAATAAAAAAAATCCGTCTTTCAATTTGCCAATTCAATTCCTAGGGTTTGTACAAGATGCCGCCGGTAAGGAGAAAGGTTGCTGCCCGCAAAAATGCCTCCAATACAAGAAGAAGGATATCCTCCTCCGCATCCTTGTCCTCTCCTGAAAGGCAAAGAACGCCCACCCCACCACCATCCCCTGCCAGAGAACCCACTCCACCACCGCCTCCACAACCACCAAGGGCTTTGCAAGAACAAGTCCTCAATGCCATCACCGACGAGTGGGAGCCCAGGCTATTCCCAAGAAAGAAGGCTTGGGACTTCTTTCTAAAACACATCAAACGAAAAATCATTACAGAAAGGGGAATAGGTAAGGATGGTGAAGTGTTTGCCTACATCAAACGCTACGGGTGGGAGGTGTTTTCAAGGCCCCTTGTCCGGCCCCGGTTCCAGATTGTGCAAGAATTCTATGGCAACTTCCACACTGCCCCCAGAGACGAAGTATTTGTCAGAGGCATCAGCGTCAATTGCAGCACGGAAGCTATTAAGGCCATCTGGAAGTTACCAAGAATCAGCACTGATTACAGGGAAACCCTTGCTGCCTTGCATCCAAATCAACCACTGGAACGAGCCGTTTTGTCTAGACTGGCAAAAGAAGGCACAAGCTGGGAGATGGATGATCAAGAAAACCCTCTGGGATTTCCAGCAAATGCGTTTCAGACGCCTGATCTGAATTTGTGGCACCATTTCATCTGCTGCAATCTGATGCCAAGATCCTACACCGCTAAGGTCACCTATGAGATGGCTCTGCTGCTGTATGCCATTGTCACAGACACACCATTTGATGCAGCCTCAGTCATCAGAGATCAACTCACCAGATGCATCACTGATCCAAAGGTGAAGAGCTGGTATTTTCCAGTTATGATCACCATGCTTTGCAAGAGGGCAGGGGTGACCTTCCTACACACAGACGTAGAGAGCAGCTTGCAGCAACCATTGAGGATGCATAAGTTGGACCAGAAACCCCCAGGTGCCTCATCCTCAGGACAAGCAACATCCACTCCCACTCCAGCTGGACAATTGAGGCAAAGGGATTTCAACAAGCAAACCAGGTTCATCCTGGATTATGTCCACCAATGCCAGATGAGGACGGAGAAATTCCTACAGGAAATGCACAAGTGCATTGGATGCCCTGAAAATTGCCCAATGCCGCATGATCCACCAATCCATCCACTCCATGGCATGCCTCAATGAACACTCAGGGAAGTGTTGTTCTAATGCCCTTAATCAGCAATTTATTTTTTTCTATTAAAATGATGAATTTTTCATTAGTACTGTGTTTTTCTTTGTTTTCTGTTTAATATGTGTTGCCGGGTTTGTTTTGTTAAGCATTGAGGGCAATGCTTAGAATAAGTTTGGGGGAGTAGTAGAGTAGTTTGTGGTCAGGTCAAGTGTCATTTAGGTCCCTTAGGTTCATGTCTAGATTGAGTCTGTAAAATATCTCTAAAAAAATGAAAAGTTTTTCTAAGGAGCTGTCAACAGTCTAGGATGATAATGGTTTTGAAAAAAATTTTGCTAAAACACTTTTGATACTGAGTCTGATGCATGAAGGAAAGCATGGCTGACACTCACTCACACACATGAACAATGCCACTCATGGAAGTGACTGCCTAGAACGTAAAGTTTAAAAATTTGGCATGACTAATCTACTGTTGTGAGTTGTGTCTAGTTCTGAGCTACAATTAGATGAGAGATGCCGTAAATCTGAGACTTCCCTTGTGGTATCCATTCACAGCCTGTTTGTCATTGAAAAAAAAAATTAGGGAATGGATCAACTAAAACCTTAGGGGTAACAACAAGGAACCACCACAAAAAGTTCCAAACTGTTGGAGTAATAAGGGTTGAGGTATAAGGAAGTGGAGAGATAAGGTTGAATACCTGTTAGGTTGGTCCATCTACATTCCTACCTTGAAAAAAAAAAAAAAAGCAGAAAGGCTGTGCAGGAAATCCATGATTGAAGCCTCAGTAGGTAAATCGAGTCGAAGTAACTTGGGCAAGACCAGATCACAAGAATGACCACCAAAAGCTTAACCGGTTAACTTAGAATGGATTGGTAGGTTTGGCATGAACTAACACTTGTGGCATATACATTCTAATTCCATGTGAAGGTTGGTTGTTTGACTCAATTCTTCCAGTTTGGGAGAGTTGATAATGGTTTATTTGTTACATAAAAGCATCACAATTAACTCTGAATTTAGTAAGAAATTGGGGGGTATTTCCTATTATTAGTGCATTCTACTTAACTAGGCTTTGTGTTTTTATTAGGTTGGGGTTTGATTGCACAATTGCTGAAAAATTTAGGCCAAGAGAACAAACTGTGGGTTACTGAGGCAATGTTTGCTGAGCTGGACGAAGAAGCACCTCCCTAGACAAGAAGCATCTTGCAATTAATGAGTATGTCTCCTCCAAGAGGCATGCTTGTCCCTCAGCCGAAATTTCAGCCACCCCTGCTGATCAATGAGAGCAATGCTGCCACTTCTGGAAGAAGAGAAGAAGAAAAACCAAGTTTGGATTCCAGGCATAAGCATTGGGAGGATTAAACAAATTACAAGCATGGGGAGGCTCTCATGATGAAAGAACCGGCTGCAAGGCCCTATAAAAGGGGGAACTTCACTCTCAGAAAAAAGGAATCTATCTCTGGTTACCCTTTCATTTGCCAAAAACACACAGAAAAACTCCAGGTAGAAGGCAAGAAGGAAGAAGAAGCAACAACAACTCAGTAAGGAAGCCAAGTTGGAGAGTAGCCATCCCAGTTTCTGCTTCAGTTCCATGAGTGAACCCTTTTACTCCCAAGAGTGGCTCAAAAACTGCACAATTTTTTTTTCTCGTCTCTTGACTATTAGCTTGAGTTTCATTTTATTATGCATACTTCTATAATATCTGTTGATGTAGTAGATTTAGCATTAATCTGTATGAGTAGCTAAGCCGCTTCGAGGGGTTATTCTCCTCAACCTATGTTATAGTTGTTTAATGCACTGGTTGTTCCTTGTTTTGAAGTTGAAAGTTTTTCTACATTCATTTACTTGATCACTAAATTGAATGCATGCTAGAACTAAGGGAGATCTGGAAAGATAAACTTGGTTTGGATTGTTTCAACTTTAACTTATGACTTAGAGGTAACAGTCTATGGTTTTAACTAAGATAGGAATATACTTAGTTAACATAAGCATTCTTGAAGGCCTAAGAACTTAATGACTTTGTATCTGGAATCATCATTGAAAAATAGATTGTTAAGGTTGCAAAGATGACTCTAGGAAAAATGGGAATTGACTTAGAGTTATAAGTAAACTGAATGAACAAGAACTCAACCATTACAGTGCTAATAAAACAACTACAACAGTAGGAAGAGGAGAAGAACACCCCTGGCTTTCATTCCCCTGAGTGACTGTTTCCATTCCCCTGAGTGATACCTTGTCTGACTGGTAGTCTTTTTAAAACAATTTTGGTAGTTAGCTGTCCTCGTGGGATCGACCTAGCTTCCATTATCTACAAAATTCATAATCTAAGCTAGTAATATTTTTGGTGAACTCGGCACGCACTAGCATTCCTTGTGCTCGCGTATGCCAGCTGGTGCCCTTGAGGAAATGTTCCGTTCTTCGCCCTCTGTTTCCTTGCTGTAAGGCTTAAGTAGGCTCACATGAAAGACCGGATGAAGCCTAGAAAAGGCCTCGGGTAGTTCCAACTTATAAGCAACGGAACCTACATTCTTAAGAACGGTGAAAGGACCCTCGTACCTGCCCATGAGTCCATTGTGAAGGCCACGGCTCCGTCCATGCTCATAGAGTTTCACCAAGACTTGGTCGCCTTCTTCAAACATGCGACGGCTCCGTTTCTTGTCCACCCATTTCTTCATGCGTCGGCCTGTTCTTGCCAATCCTTGGCAAACTTGTATACGGGAGGGCTATTACCCTTGTAGTGCCCAAGGATGTCCTTAGGTGTAGTCGGTTGGAAACCAAAGACAATCTTAAACGGACTCTTGCCCGTGCTTTCGCTCCGCATCAAATTGTAGGAAAATTGGGCAACGCCTAGCAAACATACCTAATCTTTCTGGTTGGCTACCACATAGTGCCTAAGGTACACCTCCAAGAGACCGTTGATGCGTTTCGTCTGTCCATCCATTTGCGGGTGCAAAGATGGAGACATCTTGAGCTCCGTCCCAAGAAAACGAAAGAGTTCTTGCAAAAAAACGGCTAGTGAATCTGGAGCGGGTAAAAAGACCGCATATTTAGATAAATGCTCCACCACAACAAGGATGTTGGTGCAACCCTCGGAAACGGGCAAACTCACAATGAAGTCCATTGAAACGCTGTCCCACGGGCATTCTGGAATAGGCAAAGGTGATAGCAAGCCACGCGGGTGATCTTGCTTGGTCTTATCTTGTTGGCAAACGAGACAAGTCCTCACATAGGTCTCCACATCTTCCCGCATGCGAGGCCAATAGAACCATTCATGAACCAAAGCAAGTGTACGATGCGTACCTGGGTGACCCGCATAACGGCTATCATGGCAATCCGTTAGGATCTCCTTTCTAAGTCCATCCCATGCGGGCACGTACAAACGGTTCCCCTTGGCATAAAGTATCCCATCTTGAAGCCAAAATCGCGTCATCTTGCCCTTCTTCACGAGTTCCATGAACCTTTGGGCTTGATGGTCTTGCTCAAGACCCTTCTTGATTCGATCAAGCAACGTCCCCTCGGGTATGCTAACGATTGGAGCAAGACACGCCTTTCGGCTTCGGGCGTCGGCCACATGGTTAGTCTTTCCCGGGCTGTATTCTAGCTCATACTTAAACTCGGCCAAGAAGTCCAACCAACGTGCTTGCTTACTAGAAAGCTTGGGTTGGCTTTGATGGTAACTCACTGCCCGATTGTCCGTCTTGATTTTGAACGGCGTTGCTGCATTCAAGTAATGCTCCCAAACTCTAAGGCAATGAACCATTGCCAACATCTCCTTCTCATGCGTGGGCCACTTTTTCTCGGTCTCGTTCAACTTCCGGCTTTTGTAGGCAATCGGGTGACCGTCTTGCATGAGAACGCCCCCTATGGCGAAGTCCAAAGCGTTTGTACATACCTCGAACGGCTTCTCAAAATCAGGGAGAGCCAAGACCGGCTCTCAAGTGACGGCGTCCTTCAAAGCTTCAAATGCCGTTTGGTGCTTAGGTGTCCAGCACCATACTTGCCCTTTCTTCAAGAGATCCGGTAACGGGGCAGCTATGGCGGAGTGCCCATCAATGAACCGCCTATAGTAATTAACAAGCCCCAAGAACGATCTTAGCTCCGCCGGCTTCGTGGGTGCCTCCCATTCCACGATAGCCTTAATCTTGGCCAGATCCATGCGGATTTTGCCCCAACCAATGATGTGCCCCAAGAACGACACCTTCTCAAGGCCAAAGGAGCATTTCTCCCGTTTGACATAGAGCTTGTTTTCCCTAAGAACTTGGAAAACGGCCCTAAGATGCTCCACATGCTCCTTCATGGTGTTGCTATAGATAACGATGTCGTCCAAGTATACTACAACAAACTTATCAATGAAATCGGCAAGCACACATTGTATCAAAGTGAAAAACGTGGCTAGGGCGTTAGTTAAACCGAACGGCATAACAAGAAACTCATAAGAGCCATACCTCGTCACCATGGCCATTTTCGGTTCATCACCGGGTGCTATGCGCACTTGATAGTATCCTTTCCGCAAGTCCAGCTTGGAAAAGATCCATGCCCATTGCAACCGGTCGAACAAGTCCGATATAAGTGGGATCGGGTAATTGTTCTTCACGGTTAGCTTGTATTATAGTCGATGCACAAACATAGCGTCTCATCCTTCTTGCGTTGAAACAAAGCTGGTGCGCCCCAAGGACTCTTGGACGGCCGTGCATGACTCAATTCAAGTAGCTCCTTGATTTGCACCTTGAGTTCTT
The DNA here is from genome assembly GCA_949775105.1 of Oldenlandia corymbosa var. corymbosa. Taxonomy (NCBI): domain Eukaryota; kingdom Viridiplantae; phylum Streptophyta; class Magnoliopsida; order Gentianales; family Rubiaceae; genus Oldenlandia; species Oldenlandia corymbosa. The sequence continues at coordinate 10,565,855 of OX459123.1, forward strand.
CTAGTTTTCTAGGGGATTTACGATAAGGCACCTTGGCTATCCATTTCGCGCCGTCCACCAACTCGATAGCATGATCAATCTCCCTCCTTGGTGGAAGACCCTTGGGCAATTCGTCGGGCATAACGTCCTTGAACTCAACAAGGACCCGTTCTATGGGAGGCGGGATCCATTCCTCCTTTGTCGGCTCCTCCGTGCATGGTTCCTCCTCAAACACCATGGCGGCAAAGGTGTGTTCATCCCGTTTTAGTCCCTTGTTCAGCTGGAAAGTGCTAATCTTGTTTTCCCGCCTAAACTTCACCACACAAGGCTTCTCGCCTTGGCGGATCACCATCGTGTCGTTGCTAGGGACGATGATCAGCTTCACCTGGTCTAAAAACTCCATGCTAAACACAAGATCGTAATCATCCATAGGGCAATGGAGAAATTAGCCGTACCTGACCAGTTGCCGATTTTAAGAGGCACGTTCCTAACTTCGCCCACAAGACCCATCCATTCGCCGTTCACGCCCTTGAAACGGCCTTTGCTAGGTGTCCACTTGACTCCAAGCGAACGGGCTACCTCCTCCGTGAGATAACTCGTGTTGGCCCCCGTGTCTAGCATGCCCCATCTAGACCAGTTTGAAAACGATGCCTCCATGTAAAGACGGCCTTGACAAGTCTCGGCCTTAGCATGCACGGCGTCTAGCCGTTTCATGCAAGCAACTCGTTTCTCCTCTTCTTGGCACAACCCGTGTGCTAATGCTGCCAACTTCGAACGAGACGGGCAATCACGTGCCATGTGCACTCCCCCGGACAAGAAGCATCCTCGGAACTTCTTCAGCTTGTCCCCCTTGGTCTCCTTGCTCGAAGACGGCTTTGTAGCGTCGGCTGCCGGTTTAGCGTGTGTGGAAAACTTCCCCTTGTCTCCCCCACCTTTGCTTTGGAACGGCTTCTTGCCCTTGTCCTTGGAGCTATCCTTCTTTTGGAACTCAACAAGGGCTCGGCCGCCTTTAATGCCCGATCGATGTCTTAGACTTCCCTCCGTTGTAGCTTAAGCTTAGCCCAATGAATGAGACCGTCCATGAAAGTGAAGAACGCCTCCTTGGGCGAGAGGTCTGGGATTTCAAGTATCAAGTCCAAAAATTCCTTAACGTATTCCCGGATTTGGCCTTCCCTATAGTGCAAACGACGAAGCTTGGCCCGGCTTCGTCCTCTGCATCCACGGGTAGGAAATATTTAATAAACTCTTCCTTAAAATTGTCCCACACGGTAAAGACCGGAGCTCCGTCCCCCACGGGTTCATCATACATTTCCACTAACTCAAAGCACTATCTTTAACATAAAGAGAGGCTTGGAAGAGTCTTACCGAGTCGTCTATGATGTTCATAACCCCAAAGTACCGTTCCATGCTTTAGAGAAAGTTCTCTACGTCCCTCAAACGACCGCTGCCCTTGTACTCATCCGGCTTGGGCGCTTCAAGCCTTAGAACCATCCCCATGGCCCCGATTGTCCCTTGCATGGCCATGGCATCAAGCCGTGCTTTAAGGCGCGCCGATTCTGCCCGAGAAGTCTCCCGCTCCCCCATAAGCCGGTTGACGTTGTCTTGGAGGGTTGCAACATGCGTAAGGCTTTCCTCCTTCGACTTGTTGCAACGTTCCACCATCTCGTTGAGCGTCCCTAGCATATCGTCCTTCATTTGCTGCATGACCTCTTGCAATTCACCCGTGAATAGCTTCATGCGAGCTTCGACGACCCCTGCCACCGTGTCAGGGTGCTCGTCCCAACGGTCTTGATGGTCGGCCACAATAAGCTCTAGCTTGGCAAACCGTTTCTCGAATTCCACCATGGGCTCCCTAACGACTGACTTCTCTTTGCGGCTTCCTTGCGAGGTGCCCTCTCCACCTCACAGGAAACGTGATCCCCCTCAAGCTCCAACCATTGAACGACCTCCGAAGGGTTGGGCATAGCTTATGCACGAACTTAGCAACAAACGGAAGCGTAGACGATGTAGCACCACCAAGTATCAAGCCGAAGCTTTGATACCAACTGTCACGGGCTTACTTTTTCAAAGTAACGGCCGTGCGGCACTAGCACTAAAACCACCAACAATGTACGTGCTTGCTCAGCCTTGACCCCTTAAACGTGCAAAGCTATGCAAGAAAACTTAAGAACGTAGGCAAAGGAAAGCTTAAGAAAGCTTGGAAATGATAGAATGATGAAGGCACAAGAGAGCTTAAGGAATGCTTGAGAACTCTTCCTCAAAGCTTGGATGGATACAAATGAGGGAGGCTTGGGGTATTTATAGGCTAAGTCCCTAAGTCCATGAGAATTCTAGAGAATTCTATACAAAGAACAAAATAATAAGCTTCTAGGGAATTCTATGAATAAAATAATCTAGGTGTAGAACTCCATAGAATTCAAGAATCTTCCAGCCCGTTCCTGACCGACCTAGCAAAACCCGCAAAGCTTCCCTACGTTTTCAGCAAAGTCCGGTCACTTCTAGAGAATTCCAAATCCGTGTGGAATTGACCCTAGTTTTCCAGCATTCTCTAGAACGTTCCATTCCTTATACCGGTGAAGGAAATGGCCCGTTTATGCAGCAAACCCCAGAAGCGTGGGAAAGGATGGCCTAACCCGAGAACGGAAAACGGCCGTGTCACGTTGTTGTTTAAAACCATGGGCTAATACCCCCTCGTCGCCGGCTAATACTAGACATTTTGAATTAAGTTTATGATAGCAATCTAGAAGATGAACGTAATTTCGTTAAAAGAACCATCATCCAGAAAGTACGAAAAAGATGTCTAAATGTGTAACTCTAAAAGAGGGCGGAAATCCACAAATAAATGAATACTCAGTCATAGAAGATACTATCTTATGAACTCTCACTAAGATAACAAACAAAAAATCCAAATAACTACCAGGATTGAATAATCAAAACAACTATTATTAGACCAAACAATATAATCGAACAATCACTATATAATTGACGATACATGCAATTAGCAAATCACTCACCTAACTACAAACAAACCAATCGAATATATGCTATATATTGGAAAGGACACATTCATAATCCAGGCAATAAGCATGCAAAACATATTATTCATCATGCTATTTCCAAGCAAACTCATCTATATCAATAGATAAACCAACAAGGCTTTCATACAACCTAAAGCCACAATACTTGAACAAACCAAGTAATCAAACATGCTCAAACTATTGACTATTACCTGTAAAGAAAATAAGAAAATTAGTTTTAAAACAATTAAATCATGCAACAAGCTAAAGATGATAAAATGGTTTACTCAAAGAACCAAGTCACACGTTAGGCTCTAAGAAATAAAGATAGGATCCTACTCCTTCATAGCAACAAGAAACGCTCATTGTTTAAGAAAACCACCCATTGATGATATTTCAAGAAAAACATTAATAGGTTACAAAAGTTTTCGACTCTATCACACACATATTATTGAAGAGATCTGGCCACCTGTTTATAAGCAAGCTTCTCTTGCTCTCCAAGACAAAAACCTAGAATTTAGCCTTTACTTTAGCTTAAAGAAAAGCTATTTTCCTTGTACTACTCGATCCAATTCACAGAAAGGAAAGATGTAGCCAATTTTGACTCAAACTCTAACTTAACTTAACCATTAAGCAAAGTAATTAACTTTACTTCTTTTAATGGCAAAAGACTCAAATAACCTTAATGAAATACTCCCTAGGACCAGCCATACTTAGCTCTTAAACCCTAATTTTATTTAACTTAAGTAAATAGACTTTTTATGTATTTACGGACTCAACAATAATTGAAATAAATAATTAAATACTCTTCTCGTGCATCTCTTCCTCTTCTTTGGCGCACATGGCTCAATTCAAAACGTGATCTTCAATTGATGTCTTCTATACATTTGAATGTGCATCTTCAATGTCTTCTTGGCGTTTATTCTTTGGAACAAACTCACTTGCATCAATCTCCACGACATTACTTGAATATTCATTACTTAAATCATCCCAATTGCTAGCAAAGTCATCACTAGAATCTTTTAACTTTTGATCTTCATTAATTGATTATTCTTCAACCTCAATGTTTCCAATAGAAGGTGTTGGTGATAATTCCTTCAAAGAAGGCCAACTTCTCACGGCAAACCTTCTTCTATTCTTGAAAGGAAACAATCTTGGTCCACCAATTGACAAGAACACCTTTTGCTCCTTTATTTGGTTAAAGCTTGGCTGGGAAGCCCTATGATTCTCATCATCCTTCCCTTCTTGAAAATGATTCGTCTTCAAATCTAGACTTTCACCATTATCTAAAAAATGAACAAACGATAAATCATGGTTATCTTTGAGTGTTTCTCCTACAAAATCACTCTATTCACCCTCCTCGAATGTACCTTCCTTTTTATTTTGTTGTACATCGTTCACTTTGCACACTTCTTTTGCAAGCATCTGCCTCCTAAGCATTATATGCTCACTTTCCCAAGGTGACAATGATCTCAACTCTTTCATATGACCCTCACTATCAAGCTAAGAGTACACATTCCACTTACCAACAAAGACCATTCCCATCTTTCTAATCCATGGCATTCCAAAAACCACATAACACATCGTCATAGGTACTATATCAAGCAACTCTGACGTTTCACGATCCCCAATGCGAAGATCCACCTTTGCATTTTGAGTAACGCTCAATTCCATTCCACCATGCAACCGATGTAGCTTGTAAGGTTCATGTAAGTTACTCACGTTCAAGTGATTAACTCTGACAAACTCCTCACTTATACAATTGATGCTACTACCCCCATCAATAGCAACAATCAAATTATCAACCCATCATATCGTACCCAAAGTCCGAAGGACATGATCAACGTTTGATTCTACACTATGTTAGGTGTATTTCAAATGCAACTCCTTGTTTCTTCCAAAAATCCCCACTCTTTTTCAAAATAGCCTTATTCTTTTGTCCCTCTAACAACACGACCTTATGAAATGCATGATACAAATCATTCTCTTCCATTAAAGGCACTTCATCTTTATAACAAGAATTCAAGCCATTTAGAAATCTCACAGTTAACACTTCATTCAAGTCACGATTATCACTACTCAAGTACAACTATTCAAATTTAGCAATATATGACTCAACATCCATGTCCCCTTGAACAAGATCATAGAATTCAATTTGGCTATCATAAGCAATCTCACTACTCAAAAACCTATTGTATATTGCATCTTTAAATTCATACAAAGTATGCACACTTCCATTTAGATTACGCAAGTATAACACACTCCAAATCTCGGCTATGTTTTGCAAACCTTGGATAGCAATAGATATTTAACACTATCCTTAGTCACTCCTAACACATCAAACAAATTTTCAATAGATGTAACCTATGACTCTACCCTCTCGCAAATCGCTCCATAAAACGTAGGAATTTCAAGGTTCAAATTACCAACTCTAGTAGACTCATTCATAGCAACCGATTGAGAATTCAAATCAACTATGTCACGAGACAAACCTTCACATGCGTTAGCAATTCTCTTATAGAACCACTCTTCCACGTTATGACGTTCATTGTTCAAACTCCGGTTCAAGCAATTCTCTCCCCCTTCTTCCAAAGCACTCACCCTTGCTTCCAATCTTTGTATCTTGGTAGCAACCTCTCCACAAGAATAACATATCCTGGATCTAGCAACCTCTTCACTCATTATGTCGAGCAAACAAATAACCACCAAAACTAAGCAAAACTCCCTTGGATTTTTGATAACAAATCCGGAACCCCCCACCCTTCGAATCAAAGGAAAATTCCGCAATGACACTCCCCAAACTAACTAACAAAAACTCTCTTCACCTTTTAAGAGGTGATCTCTTGAAGGAAAAGAAGAAAAGAGATGGTATAGTTACTCCTTCAATCTTAAGACCCTATGCATGGTTTAGCTCAAAGATCAAAAAGAAATTTTGGAGGTTTGGATGTATGAAAAACTCGGCCAAGACACCCCCTTTTATAGGCATGAGATGACTTTTTCTACAAGGACTTTCCAATTCAAAATAGGTCTCACATGAAAGCAATTTTCCTATTTTAATTAATCAAAATTTCATCTTTACTAAACCCCTAAATAATTTCCAAGTTTTCACCCAAAAATAGACACATAATTTCGGCCAAAATATTTTAAAACCCGCAAGTTTTAATAAAATATTAAACTTAATTCATAAGACTCTAAATTTTAGAAAACTTTCTTAAAAAGAAAAACCCTAATTCCCTAATTTTAATTTAGCCGAAAAACATAAAATAAAACAAGTAATATACCTTAATAAATTTTAGTATACTCCTTTAATTCCCCTATTTTTATTAGGTAATTTTCACACAAATAAAATCTCTTTCCTTTTTTAACTATTTCCTAAAAAGAAATTCGAAAAACACCACACACAAGCAAAAAATTTCTTTACCCACTTGTAATAGGAATTAAAATCTCGGCCATCACACAATCATATAGTTCTCGAAATTATTCAATTAAAAACAAGGCCAAAAACTTTTAGTTAAAATGCTAAAAAACTTCTTTCAATATTGTAATTGAAATTCAAAATCACTAATCATGCATAGAAGCACACATATTTCATCTACCAAATTCAAGAAACTCAACAAACAAAAACCACAAAAACACATTGGACCAAAAACCCCAAAGACCTAATTTTCGAAAATCTTTTGTTTAAAACACTTAAAAAAAATACAAATCAGATACTTTTAACACAAGCAATCTCCAAAGTACATCATGGAATATCTTATTCGTGTAAACCATAGAGTAAGCCCTAAAACTCATATCTCATTCATAAGACACAATAAGAATTAAAGCACATAGTCACATAAAAGATAAACTGTTGGAAAAATCAATTTCCAAACTAATGAAAAAACTAATCTCCACAAGAAAGGTCACGTTATTCTTGAAAAAAACTTCAAACAATTAATCACTAATCCAAAAGTTCAAAGAACACATTGATCTCTTTAAGTTACCTTGCAAATTTTTTGAGTTTAAAGCTCATTTGAAACTTCAAATCAAATCACATAAAATTCAACGAACAACTCGACAGAGAAGTCGATGAGAACACACAAAGTCGACGTGTAACCCGACAAGGAAGTCGATGAAGACACTTCACATAGCACATTAAGTCGAAACAAACCTTAATTCGACAAAAGACTCAATCTACTAAAACGTAATAGTGATTATGGACGTTTCATTGATTGAAACACTACAAACACTAGATTTCACTCTTCTCCAATTCAAAAGAACTAAAGTCAAGAAGGAAAGATTAACACTTCCATATACTACTAAGCATACTTCCATGAATACTCAACCTACAAATCATAGATCATAAGTTCAAAGAACCTAGACCTACACACACGCACACATTGCTCATGTGTACACAATCTCTCTCAAAAAGGTAAGGCTATGCGCTTTTTGGCATCAAACCCTAAATCAATTAATATAGTACACATAAGTTCCAAATCACTTAATCATGAATAAACCAATCTCCAATCTCAAATTCAAAGGAAATCTCGAGTGAAGCCCCCTTGAATCAATTGTTTACACAATTTCAACAAGACTCACTAATTTCTCAAAATGAAAACACTCAAAAATTCATCTTAACAATACCTAGTTTTCGCACCAAATATTCAATAAAGAAGAACTTATGAAATTATAATTTAAATCTAGTTTGATTTACTTTTCTCAAAACTCTTTTTGAAAAATAAAAAGAACCTTAATCAAAATAAAAGATAGTCTCACCAATTCTAGTACATTGCTAGGGTTTTGAACCATATTTCCAAGAGAATCAGATTTCTTCAAAAACCTTCTCTCTGATACCAAAAACTGATAGCAAATTAGAAGATAAACCTAATTTCATTAAAGGAACCATAATCGAGAAAGTACGAAAAAGATTTGTCTAAATGTGAAACTCTAAAAGAGTGTGAAAATCTACAAATAAACGAGCAACTCAATCATAGAAGATACTATCTTATGAACTCTCACTAAGATAACAAATACAAAATCCAAATAACTACCCAAATTGAATAATCAAATCAACTATGATTAGACCAAACAATATAATCGAACAATCACCCATATAATTAATGATACATACAATGAGCAAATCACTCACTTAACCACAAACAAACCAATCGAATATATGCTATATATTGGAAAGGACACATTCATAATCAAGGCAATAAGCATGCAAAACACATTATTCATCATGCTATTTCTAAGCAAACTCATCTATATCAATAGATAAACCAACAAGGCTTTCCTATGACCTAAACCACAATACTCGAACAAACCAAGTAATCAAACATGCTCAACCTATTGACTATTACCTCTAAAAAAAATAACAAAATTAGTTTTAAAACAATTAAATCATGCAAAAAGCTAAAGATGATAAAACAGTTTACTCAAAGAACCAAGTCACAAGTTAGGCTCTAAGAAAGAAAAGGATCCTACTCCTTCATAACAATAAGAAACGCTCATTGTTTAAGAAAACCATCCACTGATGATATTTCAAGAAAAACATTAATAGGTTACAAAAATTTTTGACTCTATTACACACATATTATTGAAAAGATTCGGCCACCTATTTATAAGCAAGCTTCTCTTGCTCTCCAAGACAAAAATCTAGAATTTAGCCTTTACTTTAGCCTAAAGAAAAGCGATTTTTCTTTTACTACTCGATCTAATTCACATAAAGGAAAGACGTAGTCAATTTTGACTCTAACTCTAACTTAACTTAACCATTAAGCAAAGTAATTAACTTTACTTCTTTTAATGGCAAAAGACTCAAATACCCTTAATGAAATACTCCCTAAGGCCGGCCATCCTTAGCACTTAAACCCTAATTTTATTTAACTTAAGTAAATAGACTTTTTATCTATTTAAGTACTCAACATTAAGTTAAATAAATATTTAAATACTCTTCCCACACAGCTCTTCCTCTTCTTTGGCGCTCACAGCTCAATTCAAACCTTCATTTTCAATTGATGTCTTCTACACATTTGAATGTGTATCTTCAATGTCTTCTTAGAGTTTATTCTTTGGAACAAACTCACTAGCATCAATCTCCACGATATCACTTGAATCTTCATCACTTGAATCATCCGAATTGCTAGTAAAGTCATCACTAGACTCTTTTAACTCTTGATCTTCATTAAGTGATTCTTTTTCAACCTCAATGTTCCCAATAAAAGGTGTTGGTGATAATTCCTTTAAAGAAGGCCAACTTCTTACGACAAACTTTCTTCTATTCTTGAAAGAAAACAATCTTGGTCCACCAATTGACAAGAACACCTTTTGCTCCTTCACTTGGTTAAAGCTTGGATGAGAAGCCCTATGATTATCATCAGTTTACCCTTCTAGGATTCCCTTAACATGCATGGACAATTGACTAGTTGACCATACAAATCAAAAGATTAATTCAAACTCTAGTATTAGGCACACAAATATCATCCGAGTGCTAATTGATGAATATAAATACATTCATTCAAGGGATTAGACCCTAGAAAAGGGTTAACTACTTATAAATACATGCACAAAGTAAAAAACACAAAAGAATACATAACAAAGTATTTAATACAACGGAAAGGAAATAGATAGAGCTAGAAGAAGTTAAGAGGTGTTCTATTTTGTCCAGGTGACTTCGCCAAGTCATGCTTCTGACTTCCCAAAGTCTGCGGACCCTGGTTTTCCTTGCTGCTCTATTTCTACATTCTTTTGTATTATATATGGCTAACTCTCTCTCCCTCTCCGTGTTCTGATTCATATCTTCTCCTCCTTTTATAGAAGAAGTATGGCCTCCTTCCCTTTGCATCTTGATTGATCTTGCTTATTGAGAAGGAAGCCTCTCTTTTTGACTAGTCTTTCGACATTTTATGGGTGTCCATACCTCCATGTCTTACTTTGCCTCTACGTCTTTACTTTTTGACCTCCATTGCAGCCTCAAAATCAGCATTTTGCTCAGTCCAATCAGCCACCTTGTCCTTTGCAATTGAGTGCAATTATCAACTCTCCAATTTTGCACAATTAATTCGAACCTCAATTTGTACCATTTTGGCACAATTCTCACTCAAGCCCTTTCACTATACAATACTACAAAATTAACATATTAATATACTAATCTATATTAAATACTACAATTCATTAAGTAGAAAGAGGTAGATTAAGCCTACTTTTAGATGTATACTTTGGCTCTCATCACCCATCCTTTAGAAATTTTTAGATTTGCCATTGTGAGAATATGATAGCGCATGAGTTTGTTGTTTTAGCGAAAAACAACACTAGAGAATGTATCACGTGGTCGCATATTCCCATGACCTTCACTTACTTCCAGCTGGACGGTTTTCGACATACATGAATGAATGAAATTTTTTGCCTAAAAAGAAAAACATCTTAGGTGAATCTTAATCCACAACTTTAGGTCAGACTTCATATTTGCCAAAACAACCATCATTTTTAGTCCTAAATTTAGATCATATACATATCATATGATTTTGATATAGTTATTGTATATATTTAGTCCAAAACAGCCGTTATTCTCCTTCCTTTATTTATTTTTGAGAAATAAAGGAATATTTTCACGACCGATAACTGGTAGATGGTTGTTGACACCTCCAAAATAAAAATTAACCTACTCAAAACTAATAGCTAGCAGTAAGTAGGGTCGTTCCATAGGGACGATAGTGAATCAATAAAATCTTATTAATATGCAAAAGAATATAATAGAACAGAACAGAATGTCACTTGGAAAAGTGAGAAAGTGACTTGGCAGAGTGTCAAAGCATTAGGGCCATCCTCCTTCATATCTATATGATCATGTTTTGATCCTTTATGGTTCTTTTGACATATAGGCATTGTTTGATAAGGCACCTATACTCTTTACCTTCTCCGTCGTTACCAATAAAGAGTTCCAGCATAACCAAATTGCCTCCATCTCTATGATAATTATTCATTACCCCGAGACATTCATTTATTAAACGTTAGTGATCACCTATGTCAATCAACTAACTCTTATTGATGATTGAAACCAAGGGTTGTTATCCCCGTTGTCATAGCATAATTCAAGCAGTTCTAAAGTTATGTTCACCCTCTCAAGATTCTATAACTATGTATGCATAATTAACTAAGTGGCCAATTTAATTAAAAGATTAATTAAAACACTTCAGCTAGATACAATGCCTCATATAAGAACTTGAATCAAAATATTCACATGTAGATAGTAGGGATTAGACCCCAATAAGAGTTTAGCTACTCATGTTTATTGAGTTAAACATGAGAGCAATAGAGTACAAAAGATTAAGCATGATTAAACTCAAAAGGTTAGAGGGTAGAATGGAAAAGAGGTAGCAAGGCAGGTTCTGTCAGCTCACTTGGGGAAGTGTACTTCGTCACTTGCCTGATTGACAGTCTACACTCTTCCTATTGCTACTTCTCTGTTATCTATCCTAACTAACTCTAAGTAACTACTTTTTGGAACTGTTCTAACTTCCCAGACAATTGTTTACATTTGCTATTGGCTGTCTTATTTATAGAGAATTGGAGAAGCTTGGATTGGTTGCTTCCTCTGGCCTTCTTCTTTGCAGCAGAGTAGAGGTGGCAACTTGCAGCAGCTGAAAGTTTGTTTATTCAGCAACTTGTCCAATTTGCCAAGTTGTTTTCTTCTGTTTGGCCGCCTTTTTCCTTCTTCAGCCGTAATCAGCCACCTTCTTCTCATCAATGCCTTTCCTTTTAGTCTCTTCTCCGGTACCTCTTCACCAATTTCAGCCACAAATCTCTATTTCTTCTTTCTTTAATCCTCAGTAGTAGCAACAACAGTAGCATCAACGGCCTGCTTTTCTTCCATCATCATGTTTCTACCTTCTCAGCCTTGGCCTCCAATCTTCTGCTCTTCTCTTCCATGTTTCCTGAAATCACCTGCAGCACCATTTATTGCCTCCAACAGTACCCATTCCTTCTTTTCAATCAAAGGCAGTAGCAGCAGGCAAGTAGCAGAGCTGCTGCCACTTTCTTCTTCATATTCTTCCTCTTTCTCTTCCTCCACTTGCAAAAGGAGCAACTTGTAGTGATGGTGTAGCAATTCCTTCGTTTAGCCGCAAGATTTCAGCTCTATTTCTTCCTTAATTTATCAGTTTCTGCCTCAATTTCCAACAGCATCAATTCTGGTCCTTTCTGAAACTCTTTTCCACATTTTGGTCCCAATTTATCAAGAAATTCCACATTGGCCCTCTAATCACTCTGAAATACAAAATTGACTCAAAAATAAACTAATTCTACTTAATTGATATTAATTTACATGTAAAAATGAATAAAATTTCTTGCTAAAAGTTGTTAAATTTAAGTGTCATCAACTCCCCTAAACTTGAAGGGTTGCTTGTTCTCAAGCAAACAGATTCAAACTCCATTTCTACTGACTCAGACACATAAAAGGACTCAACACAAAGACTCAGAAGGGAAGAATGGAAATGAACATTCTCATGGATAAGTTTAAATGACAGTGACATGAAAAGAATATGGCTAAATGAACAAGAGTAAATGCGATAATGTACCAATGTTAGTCTCATATTCAAGTCCCTCAATGGATAGATTATACACCATTGTTCATCACAAGAAGACAACAACCACAGTTCATCAGTGTGTGTGTGCATATGTCATAGCCAAAGTTCAAGTTTACCTACTGTCTATTCCAAGGTTTAACCAGTTTCAGAACAGATAGACATCCCTGTGATCAGTGCTTGTACTTGCATTTTACTTTTCAAACAAGGGGCTTCTTTTGGTGAGACGTTTTGGACTAAGGTTTTCCTCACACAGCTGACATTGCAGCATTCAACCAATTCTCCGTCATTTCCCATGCTGCATTGTCGCCCATATGGCTTTTCTTCGGGATTCTTTCCCACTCGGGCCCTTACCAAGAGCATTTTTCAGGACTCTCTGCTTTATGGTAATTCTACTTTATTATCTTTCTCATCGACGGGCTTGAGGACTCTCTGCTCTTTATTTGTCAAGCCTCACCTCTTAGGGATTTCACTGCCCCATTGGACATGCTACCTTTTATTCCCTCATTTCAATTTTAGCACCTAACCTCAGTTTTGATGAGTGCAAATTGTACTATGTTTTTAGGCACATATTTTACCTCTTTATTCTTTAATTATAGGTCAATTAGATTAAGATTTGATGTTTATTGGTTAATTTGGTGACTTGTAGCAATCCAAGGGCCGAAATGCAAAAGAAGCCAAAAGGTGGTTAGAATGTGGCAAAATGGTGAAGTTTGGGGCCAAATTGGAATATGTTGCAGGGACTGATGTGCAAGGGCTTCAATCGGCTTAAATGTGGCGGGAAGAAGAAGGGAAAGAAGGCCAAATTGGAGTAAGTCTTCAAAGCTAAGGAAGAAGGGAAGGTTCTGAAGTGATGCTGCTATCACAAGTGAAGGATTGATGTGCCTTAAAGCTGATTAGAACAACCAAATCTCTTCCGAAGAGGTAAGGGGGGAAGGTGAAGAAGTATGGGTCTTCTCTCTTTTGCTTAAACCCATCAGGTAAAGAGGAGACCAACTTGGCTAAGCAAAATTACTTCCTCCAACCTCTATATAAAGCAGCAGCATCAGAAGATGAAGGCATCAGACCAGAATCCAACACAAGAAGTAGATTAGATTGTAGAGTTTTGTTCAGTAGCTTAGAAACAGAGTATAACTCTTGAAGGCAGACTCAGGGGTGTCTTTTGGGGAAGTGAGAAGCTGACTCTGCAAAGTCAGCTGCACTTTACCATACTCCCTGACTTTGGTCTTTCCTTGTTTTCTGTGCTATCTATTGTAACCATGAAAAAGTCTCAACACTTGCACTTTGTAGTGTTGGAGCTTTGCTTCATGAGTAGCTAAACTCATTTCTAGTGTCTAATCTCTCTACTCTATATAATTATGTATTGATTTAAGCTCTTGGATGATATTTGTATACTTAGTCTTAGAGTTTTAATAATCCTTTTAGATTGAATAGGCCATTCAAACTAATTGTGTTTGCATATTAGGAGAATCTTGAGAGAGTAAACTTAACTTCGAATGTCTAAGACTAACCGGTGACGAGGGGGTAACAACCCAAGGTTTTAAATAACAATGAGAGTTAGTTGTTTGGCACGAGGCAATCATAAGGGCTGAAGTTCTTAATGACTTAGTAGTATTCTAGGATTAGCAACGAGAATTAGTTGGCTTATTGCTGCTAGGACTGCTGTTTGGAATAACAGGAGTGACCTTACAACGTTTATGTGCCTGATTGAATACAGTTTCATACCACATAGAGAGCTGAAATAATCATTACATATGCATATAGAGTAGAGAGGAGGACGACCCTAGGCTACCATCACTTTGTCAAGTCATAAACTCACTTGTCAATTTCATATTTATGTTCCCATATTGCATTCTGGTGCTGGATCTCAATTTTCATTAAGTGTTTTCTGTCTCTATGGGATCGATCCTTCTTATCACTTACTACAAGTTTTAAGCAGGTTTATTTTGGTGGTCTCGACACCGATCAAGTTTCAACCGCTAACACCCCTTATTTTCTTAGGTTTTAAGGCTTTTACAGACCACCATGGGCTCTTTTAGAGCATGACATGATGCGAAGGGATACCTTAATCTATCTCAGCTCTTCATTACCCCAAAACACTTATAAGTAAGCAAGAACAGGCATGAGATCACAAAAATGCAATTAAAACATGCAAGATTTTATCATTAAGCTAAAAACTCTCACTCTGGCAAGTGACATAATGTGCTCGTGGAAGTGAAAAACTGTGGATTGACTTCAAGTGAATCAACGAGTATTTCAAAATTTTAAAATTTCCCTCACATTTTTTAATCATGATAGACTTTTGACACAGTATAGACGTGGACTTGTTCATAGTCATAAAAACAACCATTTTTTTGTTTTGTTTTTCAAAATGATCCTATCAAAGTTTAAACACTAAAACACATATATACAAATCACACAAATTCCCTCCCCCAAACTTAAAATAAGCATTGTCCCTAATGCTTACAAACAAAGGAACAGGGGAAGATGCTAAACACATACACATATGTATAGAGCATTCAATGAGACTCCAAAAACGGACATGTCAAAACACAAAATTGACTCTAAGGACTCAGAAACATACAACTAAAACACGGAATAGCAATAAAGACTCATATGTACGGAAACAGAAAAGAAAAGAAAAGAAAAGAAATACTTCCCTGAGTGATCAGGGGTCGAAAGGGTGGGGTGGCCCTTCCAAGTGCCATGATGGTGGAATATCTCCCCTAATATCTGTGTGCAAGAATTGCACATGTGCTCTCTGCATCAGACGTGTGGTAAGAACTAGAAAGAACCAATTTTTCTCCCTTTGGTTGGCCACACAGATGTTCATCTGTTGTCTAATCACTTCAGCTGCATCAATAGGGATATTGAGGACAAGGGCGAAGAGCAGGAGGGCTATCTCATAAGGTACTTTGTTTCGATACCTCATTGGCATGATGTTGGTACATATCATATTGTACGGTGGCTTGTATTCTGGCCGTAGAACGAAAGCTGGGAAGTGTTTGAGGATGCCATTGTGATTTGTCCATATCACATCTGGAGGATTAGAACATAGTGCATCTGGCAATTCTTCCCCCAGGATATCGTCCATAGCTTGATATGCCCCATCTGCATAATTAAAATCAACTTCAGAGAGGTGAAGGATTTCCAGGATGACTGCCGTGCTGATGTTGACAATTTTTCCTCTTACTGTAATTTCGTCCCCTTGGATTCCCCTCGTGTTGCTATAAAATTTCCACATTGCACTAAGGTTTGGTCTAATTGTGATGGTGCACAATCCTTCCCAATGATGTTGGGCTATATATGAATTTAGATCTGGTTGTCCGACCATTCCTCGCTCTATAATTGCCCTTCTTTCCCAATTTCTTCGGAAGAATTCTGCTGCAGTAGGATTAGAGACCAGCCCTAAAATTCCAATATTCTGAATAATATTACGGTGGGCTGCTCGCTCTTCTATGGTTGGCTGTTCTTGCAGATTCGGTGGAACTATCGCCATTCCTTGGATGAGCATAATACTTCTTCTTGCTCTTTGTCTGTTTTTGACCATCTAGTTTAGATGATGGTTTTAAGAGAAGAGGTATTCTGGTGGTTGCGTTCTGGGGTTTCAGAAGAGAAAGGATCGTTGTGGAAAATGGAGGAGGAGATGAGAATGTTGGAAAGTTTGATGTTATGGGGGCGTGGGCTGCAGTTGCATTAAAGGGGGAATGTTGTATTCTCCAACTCTGCGTCATTTATTTTTTACTATTATGTCCGCCAATCACATCAGAAGTATTTAAAAATGAATTTCCCACCTCCTTGTACTTAATCACTTTGACTTCTGTCTGGGTTAGTTAAACTTTACACTCGCGGAAGTGAATATATCACTTACCCGAGTGAGATGATTGACTGTCCATTTTTTATTCAACATTTGTTAGATACTGATCTGGGGTGTTGCCACTTTTCATAATTGGCAAGACACTTCAAATTATCATCTTATAATCCACATGAAAATTTCTGATAAGAATGCTTCTAGTGTTTTTGATTGCTTGCAACAGATTGATCAATTAACAAAAGATAAATGAACCAAAACTAAGGACAAAATAAATTACCTTTGGGTTGCCTCCCAAGCAGCGCATTGGTTTAGAGTTTCATGCCAAACTCCTTGATATTTTTATTCTAGTTCCTTGAGGTACAACACATCCTTGTGCTGTATTTTTGCTTTCTGCAGTGGATTGTATGGCTTCAATCTCTGTTCATTGACAAAGAATGTACTGCCATCTTCTAAGTTAGCTAATCCGATTGTTCCTTAATTCAGGATCATCTTGATTTCAAATGGACCAGACCACCTTGGCCTGAGCTTTCCTGGAAATATTTCAATTTAGAGTTATACAATAACACTAATTAACCTTCTTCCATATGCTTCTTTACCAATCTTTTATCATGGTATGCATTGGTCCTTTCCTTGTACAGCCTGGATGATTCATATGCATTTTGCCTGAATTCTTCCATTTCTTCTAGTTGCATCAATCTTTTTCCAATCATAGCTTCTGTTTCATGATTTTAGTTCCTTGATAGCCCAGAAAGCTTTATGTTCCAGCTCAACAGTTAGATGACAAGCCCTTCCATAGACTAGTCTGAAAGGAGACATGCCTGTAGGAGTCTTGTATGCTGTCATGTAAACCCATAGAGCATCATCAAGCCCGAATGCCCAGTCTTTTCTGTTACTGCATACCACCTTCTCCAAGATTCTCTTCATTTCCCTGTTGGACACTTCAGCTTGTCCAATTGTCTGGGGATGGTATGAAGTTGGCACTCTATGTTGGATCCCAAACCTTCTAACCAAAGCTGAAAAGTTCTTGCTGCAAAAATGAGATGCCTCATCACTGATGATCACTCTAGGAGTGTCAAATCTAGTGAAGATATTTTTTTCAGGAATTTGATCACAGTTTTAGCATCATTGGACTGTACAACTATTGGTTCTACCCACTTGGGCACATAGTCCACTCCTAGGAGGATGCATGTGTTGGTGCTTGAGGATACAAAAGGTCCCATGAAATCAATTCTCCAAACATCAAAAAATTCTACTTCCAGCATTATCTGATGTGGTAATTCATTTCTCCATGACAAATTTCCTGATCTTTGACATTTATCACAACATTTAACAAACTTTATAGTATCAGAAAATAGAGTATGCCAGAAAAAACTTGATTGTAGAATCTTTGCAGCAGTCCTCCGTCCATTGAAACGGCCTCCATAAGTAGATGAGTGACATTTCTCTACGATTGATCTTGTTTCTTCTAATGGTATGCATCTTCTGATTAGCTGATCAGCACCAGATCTTGAATAGATATGGTTCCTCCCAAAAATAGGACTTGGCTTCATGGAGAAACTTTCTTCTTTGCTATCTGTTTAAATTTGTAGGAATAATATTGTCTGCAGCTTAGTTACCATAATCAGCATACCATGGTCTATTGTCTGTCACTTGGGCAAGCACTGTTTCCACTCCCTAGAGCTGTTCATCTAGTAACTTTTCCTGAATTGGTTCAGGATCTTCTTGCTGTCCTTCTAATCTTGACAGATAATCAGCTTGTCGATTCAAAGTCTCTTTTCTGTCTTTGATCTCTAAATCAAATTCTTGCAATAGCAAGATCTACCTGATTAGCCTAGGCTTTGAATCTTTCTTGTAATAGCAACATGATTAGTGTACACAACCACCTTCATTTCCAGCAAGTATGACCTGAACTTATCAAAAGCAAAAACAATAGCTAGCATCTCTTTTTCAGTGGTTGAGTAGTTGACTTGAGCTGGATTCAGTATCTTGCTGGCATAGTAGACCACATGAAGGACATTGTCCTTCCTTTGCCCCAGCATGACTCCTACTGCAAAATCACTAGCAACACACATTGATTCAAATGGTTGAAACCAGTCAGGAGTGATAATCACTAGTGCAAAAATTAACTTCTCTAACTTCTTGAATCCCTTCATACAATCCTTTCCAACAAGTTGCATAATGGCTTGGAGATCTTGGATAAATCCTTGATAAATCTCCTGTAAAATCCAGCATGGCAAAGAAAACTTCTAATCCCTCTGAGTGATGCAGGAGGATCCATTTTCTCAATTACCTCAACCTTGGTTTTGTCAACTTCAATTCCCTCAGTAGAAATTTTGTGACCAAGTACTATGCCTTCTGTCACCATAAAATGACATTTCTCCTAATTCAAGACTAAGTTAGCTTCAATGCACCTTTTTAAAACCCTTCCCAGATTGGGGAGACAATTTTCAAAACATTTTCCAAAAACTGAAAAATCATCCTTGAATACCTCAATGATGTCTTCCACCATATCTGAGAAAAGTAAGATCATGCATCTCTGAAATGTTGCTGGGGCATTACACAAGCCAAATGGCATCCTTCTAAAAGCAAAGGTGCCATAAGGGCAGGTGAATGTTGTTTTTCTCCTGGTCCTCAAGTGCTATAGCAATTTGATTGTAACCTGAATACCGTCGAGAAAACAATAATACATATAGTCTGCTAACCTGTCCAACATTTGATAAATAAAAGGCAAGCGAAAGTGATCCTTCCTGGTTGCTTTATTCAGCTTCCTGTAATCCATGCATCCGCTCCAGGAACTGACCACTCAAGTTGGGATCAATTCATCTTGATCATTCTTGATAACTATCATGCCACCTTTCTTTAGCACACATTGAACATGACTCACCCACTTATTATCTAATATGGGGTAGATAATGGTAGCTTCCAACAGTTTGATGATTTCCTTCTTCACAACTTTCTTCATTGTTGGATTCAACCTTCTTTGTGCTTCAATAGTTAGTTTTGTAGTCTGAGCAATTTGTTTTCTTGTGTTTCTATGAGGTTTGAAGAAGTAATGACTGGTATTGTGTTGCTTTCCCCCATGTATGCATACTTCAGATGAGTTGGCAGAGGCTTCAACTCCAATGTTGGTGGTTCTACAGTGGATGGCTTGAGACATTTCCTCTCCTTGGACATGTCTAGTATCTCAGCAGGTTGCTTAACAGAACACTTGGGTGAGTGATCAGGGTAACTTGCCCCGGTGATGTCTTCATCTTCATCTTCTAGGGGGTGTGTTGGTGCCTCCAATTCTTCATTTGTCAGTAACCTCAGCAATTTTCTGGTTCAATATTGACTGCACAGGTTTCCTCTCTGGCCATCTCAACAGTATCAATCATGAAACATGTTAAAGGTTAAAGGTTACCTTCTCTCCATCGAATTGCAGTGTGACAGCTCCATTTCTAACTTCGATAACGACATCACAAGTTGCTAGAAAAGGTCTTCCAAGGATGATAGGCACATCCTTGTCTTCCTCCATATCTAACACCACAAAGTCATCCAGATAAGTGAATGATCCATCTTTTACCAATATGTCATGTAGGATGCCTCTTGGATAAGTAAGTGATCAATCAGCCAGCTGGAGTGTAATGTTGGTGGGGCTCAACACTTCCTTAATACCCAATGACCTGAATACTGAGAGGGGCATCAAATTGATGCTAGCTCACAAATCCAGTAGGGCCTTCTTAATACTCATATTCCTTACAGTATAGAGCAGAGTAAAACTCCCAGGATCCCTAAGTTTTGCAGGTAGCTTCTTCTGGAGCACTGCACTGAATTCTTCTTTCAAAGTGATGAATGAAGAATCATAGATCCTTGGCTTGTTGGATACCAAGTCACCTTCAGATGCTTTAAGTATTTGGCCATTTTCCTCAAGGCATCTATTAGAGGGACATTGATATGAAGACTATCCAAGTTTTGGACAAACTTCTTCATTCCAGCTTCTTAATTTCTCTTTGGATCTTGTACTGGAAATGGAAATTTTAGCTCATATGGAGGTGGTCTTTTGGAAAGAGTGTTTTCTACTCCTCCTAAGCAGTTCCTACTGTCCTCTTCTCTTCTTCTTCTTCTATGGCTGGTGGTTCTGCAGCTTGACTCTCATTGGTCTTATTTTCTGAACTTGCTACAAGTGGCCCTGGCAATTGTTTTCCACACTTCAATGTGATTTCCTTGGCTTGCTCGGGCTCTAATTCCTTAAAATACTCCAAGGTATTACTTGTAAGTCTTTCAACTAGTCTGTCAGCCATCCTTCTTACTATTTGTGCTATCTGATTCTGTAAATCTTTAGTTTTTGCATCTAGACTAGCCAGAACATTACCTACCTTGATCCATTCCTCTTCTTTGACTCTGAATGGTTGATTTTAAAAACCAGGAGGTTGAGCTGATCTTTGATAGCTTGACTGTTGATTACTCCAGTTGTTGTTTTGTTGAGGTCTCCATTATTGTAGTTGTTGAAACCTCCTCTGCCATTTCCTTGTCTCACGAACTGGACTTCTTCCATGGTTGCTTGACATGTAAAGCTACTGTGAGGACATGTGCATATCTTACAGACATCAGCCTTTGGTTTGTTGATGTTAGCTCTCAACTTTGCTATCTCATTCGTGATGGCTGCCAATTGTGCTTGCAAGTGAGTGGAAACATCAAGCTCCAGTTTTTGATCCAGCAAAAAGAAAGCACGATCGGTTGCAACAAAACCGCCAGGAAGGTTCATCAGAAATGGCTAACCAAGGTGGTAACCCGAAGAACAATAGGAACCCTGGTGGGGATCGACAAAACCAACCTGAGAGATTGCTCAGAGATTTCTTTATTCCACAACAAGAAGTCCAATCCCCATTAGTGTTCCCTGATGTGGAGGCAACCAATTTTGAGTTAAAACCACAGATGATCCTATTGACTCAGTCAGCCTGTCCATTCCATGGATTACCTCATGAAGATCCGAATGATCATATAATAAGTTTCTCGCGTTTATGCAGCACTTTTAAGATTCAAAGCTTATCCAATGATGACATTAGACTGAGGTTATTTCCTTTCACTTTGCAGGATCACGCCAAGCATGGTTCAAGACATTGCCCAACAATTCTATCTCCACTTGGGAAGAGTTAAGACAAGGCTTCCTTACAAAGTTTTTTCCACCTACAAAAGCTGCACAACTCAGAACTGCAATAATGAATTTCAAGCAGCATGGAACTGAAACACTCTATGAAACATGGGAAAGATTGAAGGAAATGATCAAGAAATACCCTCAGTATGGTTTGAAGAGCATCTCCAACTGAGCATCTTCTACAATGGTTTGCTACCAGCCACAAGAGACTCCCTTGATGCTGCAGCTGGAGGTGTGCTCATGATGAAGCCGATTGATGCAGCAAGGCAGTTGCTTGATAATATGACCACCAATCATTCAAGGTGGCAATCTGATCTAAGAGGAAGTACAAAGCAGCCAGGAGTGATGGAACTTGACCCCAGTACACACCTGCAAGCACAGATGGCTGTAATGATGAATGAGATGACAAAACTGAGGAGTGAGCTATCCAAATCCAAGGCTGAAGTATGTGTGTTATGTGATGGATCTCACAATTTGGATAACTGTCCCTCCAAAATGGAAGCTGTCCAGTTTGTTAGGTAGGGCAATGCTGGAGGATTCAACAACTTCAACAATTAGAGAAATCAGCAGCACCCCAACTGGAATAATGCACCACAACAGGGAAACTATCACAGGCCTACTCAACCCCCAGGATTTCAAAGACAAGATGGCCAACCTCTCAACTATCAAAATCAACAGCGTTCTAATCAGCAATATATACCAAGGAAGATGAATGGATTTCTGTGCAGAATGCAATTAAGAATTTGGTTGTATCTAGCAAAAGTCTGGAAAATCCGCTGGCTCAAATCGCAAAACAGAATGCTGAAAGACCATCTGGAAGTCTACCAAGTGATACAATTGTCAATCCGAAGGGAAATGATCAAGAGCAAGCAAAGGCTATCACTCTCAAAAGTAGAAAACAGCTCACTCAGCCAAGTGAAAAAGTCACTCCCGCGAGTGACCCTACAGGTAATAATGAAACATCTTCTAACAAAGAATCTGGTGATGATCATTTGGTTGAACAGGAGCAATCAGTGGAAAAACCTGGAATGGAGGAAATCAAAATCCTAGCACCTAGTCAACAGCCACATGATGCAATACCGCCATATCCAGTAAGGCAGAAGAAGGCCAGGGTGGATGAAGGACTCAACAGGTTTATTCAGAATTTGGAAAGCATACATATTAATGTTCCACTTGTTGATGCACTTAAACAAATGCCTAAATATTTCAAGTACTTGAAAGATCTGGTGGCTAATAAACCACAAGTGCATGATTCTGCTTTTATTACTCCAAATGAAGAATGCAGTGTAGCTATCCTGAGAAAAATGCCACCTAAACTAAAAGATCCGAGTAGTTTCACTCTTCCTTGCACTGTAGGAATCAGAGAATTTTCAAAAGCATTGCTAGATCTTGGTGCAAGTATAAATCTCATGCCATCGTCTGTATTTAAATCACTTGATCTGGATAAATTTTTGGTACCTACTAACATGACATTGCAGTTGGCAGACAGGTCACTGACCTATCCAAAGGGAATTTTACATGATGTTCTTGTGAAGGTTGGGAATTTTGTTTACCCAGCAGACTTTGTGGTTTTTGACATGGAAGAAGACAGGGATGTGCCCATCATCTTGGGGAGAGCTTTTCTGGCAATAAGTGATGCAATCATTAAGGTAAAAAAAGGAAAAATCACACTGCACTTTGATGGGGATAAAGTCACCTTCAACAAAAACATGAGATATCCTGTCGAATTTCATAACTGCTATATGGTGAAGAGTGTAGAAGTGGAAGAAGCAGTGGCAGAAGAAGTGCTACAAGATGAACTCCTCAAGGAACTCTTGTGTCCAGACAGCAGTGAAGAACAGGAAGGGGAAAATGAGTACAGGCTCACTTGCCTGAGTTACTTGAACCACTCCCCCAAGTGGCATCATAAACAACAACCCTTTGAGCTGTTAGACATGACTAAGGAAGGAAGATGCCTCAAACCTTCAATCGAAGAACCACCTTCACTAGAGCTTAATCCTCTACCTTTACATTTGAAATATGCCTATATTGGAGCAAGTAACACCTTACCTGTGATTATTTCTTCTATGCTTACAGGTACTGAAGAGGATAAGTTGCTAAGGGTGCTGAGCTTGCACAAGGAAGCCATTGGATGGTCAATTGCAGACATTAAGGGCATCAGTCCTTCCATATGTATGCACAAGATTCTACTTGAAGATGATGCCAAGCCAACCATTGAAGGACAAAGAAGGCTCAACCCAGTCATGAAGGAAGTGGTAAAAAAGGAAATTATTAAGCGACTAGACGCTAGAATCATCTTCCCAATATTTGACAGTAAGTAGGTGAGTCCAGTTCAGTGCGTGCCCAAGAAGGGAGGAATCACAGTAATAAAGAATGATCTCCAGGAGCTGATCCCTACAAGGCTGAATAATGCGTGGAGAGTGTGCATGGACTACAGAAAGCTTAATAAAGCTACCAGAAAAGACCACTTTCCACTTCCTTTTATTGATCAAATGCTGGATAGATTGGCTGGATTCATGTATTACTATTTCCTTGATGGTTTTTCAGGTTACAACCAAATTGTCATAGATCCTGATGATCAAGAAAAGACGACATTCACCTGTCCCTATGGCATATTTTCCTTTAAGAGAATGCCATTTGGACTGTGCAACGCACCTGCAACATTTCAAAGATGTATGATGGCCATTTTCTCTGATATGGTGGAAGATATAATTGGGATCTTTATGGATGACTTCTCAGTCTTTGGTAAGTCGTTTGATGCATGTCTAGACAATCTTGGACTGATACTAAAGAGATGCATAGAAGCAAACTTAGTCCTCAATTGGAAGAAGTGCCATTTTATGGTAACTGAGGGGATTGTCTTTGGGCATAAGATCTCACAGGAAGGAATTGAAGTGGACAAGACAAAGATTGAAGTCATAGAAAGACTCAGCCCACCAACCACAGTCAAGAGAGTGAGAAGTTTCCTAGGCCATGCCGGCTTTTACAGGAGGTTCATTAAGGATTTTTCAAAAATTTCTAAACCATTGTGCAACTTGCTTGAAAAAGACACTGCTTTTATTTTTTATGAATCCTATCTAAATGCATTTACTGAACTGAAAAAGAAACTCATCTCTGCACCTGTGATCATCACGCCTGATTGGTCACAGCCTTTTGAACTAATGTGTGATGCTAGTGATTTTGCAGTTGGTGTTTTACTTGGACAGAGAAGGAATAAGATGTTGCATGTAGTTTACTATGCTAGTAAAACTCTCAACTCTGCACAAGTCAACTACACCACTACAGAGAAGGAAATGCTGGCAATTGTGTTTGCATTTGACAAATTCAGAGCTTATTTGCTAGGAATGAAAGTCATAGTCTACACAGACCATACTGCAATCAGGTATTTAATCAATAAAAAAGAATCTAAGCCCAGATTGATTCGATGGGTGTTACTGTTACAGGAATTTGATTTGGAGATAAAGGACAGAAAGGGTGCTGGAAATCAAGTGGCAGACCATCTGTCAAGAGTTGAAGAGATTCCAGAAGATACAACTCCAATTTCAGACAAATTCCCTGATGAGTCACTCTGGCGAGTGACAGGCACACTCATGAGAGTGACAGGTAACAGACCCTGGTTTGTAGATTTTGCTAACTTTGTTGCTGCTGGTGTTATTCCTACAGATTTCTCTCCTCAACAGTGCAAAAGATTCTTTCATGATGCTCAACTCTACCTGTGGGATGAACCTTACCTATTCAAACGATGTGCAGACCAATTGATCAGAAGATGTGTTCCATAACCTGAAATTGCAGAAGTGCTGCACAAGTGCCACAGTTCTCCATATGGTGGACATTTCAGTGGTCAAAGGACGGCAATCAAGGTTCTGCAAGCTGGACTGTATTGGCCTTCCCTATTCAGAGATGCACGCGAATTCGCTAAAGGTTGTGACAGATGCCAAAGGACAGGAAACATTTCCTGGAAAAATGAGATGCCACAACAGAACATGTTGGAAGTAGAACTGTTTGACGTATGGGGGATAGATTTCATGGGTCCTTTCGTGTCATCCTTTGGAAACTCCTACATCCTGCTGGCAGTGGACTACGTTTCAAGATGGATAGAACCTGTAGCTGCAAGAAACAGTGATGCTAAGACTGTTCTCAGGTTCTTAAGAAAAAACATCTTCGCCAGGTTTGGTACACCCAGAATGATAATCAGTGATGAAGGATCACACTTCTGTAACAAGTCATTTGCAACCATGGTAAAGAAATATGGAATCAGGCACAGAGTATCAACACCATACCATCCACAATCAAACAGGCTAGCAGAAGTGTCAAACAGGGAAGTGAAGAGAATCCTTGAAAAAGTTGTCAACTCTACCAGAAAGAATTGGTCTTCAAGGTTGCATGAAGCTCTATGGGCATACAGAACAGCCTATAAAACCCCCATTGGTATGTCCAAATTCAAGCTGGTCTATGGGAAAGCATGCCACTTGCCAGTAGAGTTGGAGCATAAGGTTTACTGAGCTATTAAGGAACTGAATCTTGATCCAAGAAGAAGCAAGGAACTCAGATTGATGTAATTGAATGAGCTGGAAGAGTTCAGGTAAGAGGCATATGAATCATCCAGAGTTTACAAGGAGAAAACTAAGGCTTATCATGATCAGCATATTGTGAAGAAGAAACTACAAGAAGGACAAGAAGTCTTATTGTTCAATTCCAGACTGAAGTTCTTTCTAGGAAAGTTGAAGTCAAGATGGACTGGCCCCTATAGAATCAACAAGGTTTTGAATCAAGGAGCAGTGGAAATCACGAATCCACAAAATGGCAACACCTTTTTGGTTAACGGGCAGAGGCTAAAACCATATCTTGGATTGACAAAAGGGAGTAAAGGACAGGACAGTCATGTTCTGATCCTGAAAGAGCTTAACTAAAACTCTATTGAAGTCTGGCATGAGACTTGAAACCAATGCGCTTTAGGAGAGGCAACCCATACGTTTGCTTTTGTGTGGCTAATTTTGTGATATGCCAATTTTGCAGGAACGAAGGAGGTATTTGTCACCCCGAATTGATTTCAGAAAGTGCAAACATAAAAGGCCTCAGGTAAACTCACTCTCAGGAGTGAAGAAGGTCACTCAGCCGAGTGAACCTACAGCAACATGATTCTGTAAGTCATTCAAGCCCTGACGTCACTCACGCAAGTGGGGAATTCACTCGCCTAAGTAAGAACAACTGGAAAACACTTTCTGCAAATCACTTTTTGAACTGCATTTTATAATTTGAGTTTGGGGGGGAAATTTTCCCGAAATTTTTCAAAATTCAAAATTCAACCGCGTCCGTTTAAAACCCCTTAGTTAGCCACAACTTCCAAGGTTTTAAATGCACTGCATTTAATTAAAACTCCTCCACTTCTTCGTCTTCTTCGTCCGGACTGAACCTCTGGCAATTGTTTTCCACACTTCAATGTGATTGTTTTCCACACTTTTCTGAACTTGCTACAAGTGGCCCTGGCAATTGTTTTCCACACTTCAATGTGATTGCCTTGGCTTGCTCTGGCTCTAGTTCCTTAGAATACTCCAAGGTATTACTTGTAAGTCTTTCAACTAGTCTGTCAGGCATCCTTCTTACTATTTGTGTTATCTGATTCTGTAAATCTTTAGTTTTTGCATCTAGACTAGCCAGAACATTACCTACCTTGATCCATTCCTTTTCTTTGACTCTGAATGGTTGATTTAAAAAACCAAGAGGTTGAGCTGATCTTTGATAGCTTGACTGTTGATTACTCCAGTTGTTGTTTTGTTGAGGTCTCCAATTGTTGTAGTAGTTGAAACTTCCTCTGCCATTTCCTTGTCTCACGAATTGGACTTCTTCCATGGTTGCTTGACATGTAAAGCTACTGTGAGGACATGTGCATATCTTATGGACATCAGCCTTTGGTTTGTTGATGTCAGCTCTCAACTTTGCTATCTCATTCGTGATGGCTGCCAATTGTGCTTGCAGGTGAGTGGAAGCATCAAGCTCCAAGATGCCTGATGTGAATCAAATATACATGTATTTATATGCAATTTCACATATCTTTTACTCTTATTTAGGTCTAATCTAGATGGTTTTTAATTGTAATTAGTGCACAATTCTTATTTGTTTGTGGTTCATCATTGTAGAGTGGCTAAATAGCATGAAAATGGAGAAAACCAATCAAAAGTGCCAAGAATGCACTAGTATTGAACAATGACTAGCAGCCAATTTTCGGAGACCATAACTTGAGATCTGTTAATCAGAATTGAAAGTTCTTGATGTAGTTGCGAAGCTCTAAGTGTGATCTACAACTGTCGTGAGAAAGATTCTGCAAATTCTAGCGTTTCAATGGTTAAATATGCAGTTAAAATTCATGTGTCACTTTGCCCCTTCAATTACCACTCCCCTGTGTGTGAATGCACTAAACTTTCCTCTTAGATTTCAGGCAGCCAAGGCAGAAATTCAATTTAGTCCGAAATCCCATCAATTTGCCAATTCAGTTTTAGGGTTCTTGAATCATGCCGCCGGCAAGAAGAAAGGTTGCTGCCCTCAAAAACGCCTCCAACACCAGAAGATGGTAACCCTCGTCCTCCCCTGAAGAGCAGAGAGAACCCACGCCACCGTCCTCTCCTGAAAGGCAACCTTCCCCTCACTGGGAGCCTACTCCGCTACCGCCCCCACAGCCACCAAGGGCTCTCCAAGAACAGGCCCTCAACGCTCTCACAGACGAGTGGGAACCAAGACTCTTCCCTAGAATGAAGGCTTGGGATTTCCTGTTAAAGCATCTGAAGCGCAGAGAGGAGAATCGGTGAAGATAGTGCAGCGTTCGCCTACATCAAACGCCATAGGTGGGAGATGTTCTCTAGGCCCCTTATTCGGCTCAGGACCCAGATTGTGCAGGAGTTTTACGGTAATTTCTCCACCGCCCCCAGAGATGGAGTTTTTGTCAGAGGAATATCTGTCAACTGCAGCACAGAGGCTATTAGGGCAATCTGGAAATTGCCAAGAGTCAGCACAGATTACAAAGACACCCTTGTTGCCCTGCATCCGAATCAGCCATTGGAACAAGCAGTTCTGGATAGATTGGCAAAGGAAGGTGCAAACTGGGAAAAGGACGATCAGGACAATCCCTTAGGATTCTCAGCTAATGCCTTGCAGACACGTGATCTGAACTTATGGCATCATTTCATCTACTGCAACCTGATGTCGACATCCTACACTGCCAAGGTTACCTACGAACAGGCTCTATTGTTGTATGCAATTGTCACAGACACACCATTTGATGCGGCATTAGTGATCAGGGATCAACTCACCAGATGTATCACAAACCCCAAGGTGAAGAGCTGGTACTTCCCAGTTATGATCACCATGCTTTGCAGAAGGGCAGGGGTGACCTTTTTGAGCACAGACACTGAAATCAGCCTGCAACAACCTTTAAGGCTGTCTAAATTGGATCAGAGACCTCCAGGTGCGTCTTCTTCAGGACAAGCAGCATCCCTCCCCCGACTCTGGCTGGACAGTTGAGGTAGAGAGACTTCAACAAGCAGACTCGGTTCATCCTGGATTATGTCCACCAGTGTCAATTAAGGACTGAGCAATTCTTGCAGGAAATGCACAAGTGCATTGGATGCCCTGAAAACTGCCCATTGCCAGATGATCCACCAACCCATCCACTCCATGGCATGCCTCCATGAAAATTCAGGGAAGTATTGTCCTGCTGCCTCCAATCAACTACTTAATTTTTTCTGTTAAACTATGAACTCTTGTTGTTTTCTTTTGCTTTGTTTTGCTTTCTGTTAAGTTGTTTTGTTTTGATTGTTGTAAGCATTGAGGGCAATGCTTTTAATAAGTTTGGGGGAGTAGAGTAGTTTTGAATAGGTTTGGTCAGGTCAAGTGTCATTTAGTTCCTTTAGGTTGAAGTATTTTAATGTCTAAATGGAGTCTGTAAAATTTTTCAAAAAAAAAATTGGAATAAAATGAAAATTTGTTCTAAAAGGAGCTGTCAACAGTCCAGGATGATAATGATTTCGAAAAATTGTGCTAAAACACTTTTGATACTGAGTCTGATGCATGAAATGAAAGAATGGCTGACACTCACTCACACACATGAACAATGCCACTCGTGGAAGTGACTGCCTAGAACATAAATTCTAAAATTTGGCATGACTAATCCACTGTTGTGATCTGTGTCTAGTTTTAAGCTACAGGTAGAAAAAAAAGAAAAGGAAAGATTGGATCAACTAAAACCTTAGGGGTAACAGCAAGGGACCACCACAAAAGTCCTAAGCTGTTGGAGTAATAAGGGTTGAGGTATAAGGCAGTGGAGAGATAAGGTTGAATAACACCGCTCCTAAAGGCGTAGATTGGTCTATCTACATTCAAAAAAAAAAAACGAGAAAGACAGAAAAACTGTGAAGGAAGTCCATGATTGAAGCCTCTGTAGGTAAATCGAGTCGAAATAACTTGGGCAAGACCAGATCACAAGAATGACCACTACAAGCTGAACTTGGTTAACTAGAATGGATTGGTATGTTGGCATGAACGAACACTTGTGGCATGTATTCTGATTTCATGTGAAGGTTAGCTGTTTGATTGTGGATTGCAGAAGAATTTGGTATCCCTAGTGTATGTTTTCTTTACTTAAATCTGAAACAAAAGGCTGACAGCCCCTGGCGGATTGGTATTTGTGTTGTGTTCTATGTCTAGTGTCACTTGCCTGAGTGAGCATTTTCACTCAAGGAAGTAAGTCAGTATTAAGTCTGTATGACAGTGTTGTTTCCTCTATTTCTCATGTGTAATTTTGCCAGTGTCAGTAAGAGTCTAGTGGTTTTGCTTGAGGACAAGCAATTCTTCCAGTTTAGAGGAGTTGATAGTGGTTAATTTGTTACACAAAAGCATTACCATTTACTCTGAATTTAGTGAAGAATTAGGGGTAATTCTTAGAATTAGTTTATTTTACTTAACTAGTTTTATGTTTTTGCATAGGAAGGGACATGAGTGAATAAATGCTTAAAAAGGGGGCTTTTGGAACAAAGTGTGGGCTGATGGATTCAATTTTTGCTGAACTGGTCAAAAAAACATCTCCAAGACACAAAGTACCTAGAGAATAATGAGTGTGTCCCACCTTAGAAATCCAAGGGCATGCTTGTCTCCTTAGCCGAGAAACCAACCTCCCAAGCTGATCAATGATGCAGCTGATACCGTTTCTGAAAGGAGAGCAAAAGACCAGTCAATTCCAAGTTCAAGACACAAGGCATTGGGTGAATAAAGAAACAAGCATGGGGAGGCTCTCTTGGAAGAGGAACCGGCATCAAGCTATATAAAAGGGGAGATGCATTCACAGCAGAGGATATATCTGGTTACACCTCTCAGTTGCTAAAAACACATAGAAAAACTCCGGACAAAAGGCAAAAAGGAAGGAAGAACAACAACAACTCAGTAGGAAGCAAGTTGAAGAACAACCATCTCATTCACTGCTTCATTCCCCTGAGTGAACTCTGTCACTCCCAGGAGTGACTCTGAACTGCATAAGCTATCTTCTTCTCTAGGCTATTAGCTTGTATTTCATTTCGTTGATGCATACTTCTATGATGTCTGTTGAAGTAGTAGCAGTAGCATCAACCAATATGAGTGGCTAAATAGCGTCCAGGGGTTAATCTCCTCAACCTATGTTGTAGTTGTTTTAATGCACTGGTTTTGTTCTATGTTTTGAAGTTGAAAGTGTTTCTACATTCAGTTACTTGATCTCTAATTGAATGCATGCTAGAACTAGGGGAAATCTGGAAGGATAAACTTGGTTCGGATTATTTCAACTTCAACTTGTGACATAGAGGTAACAATCTATGATTTTAACTAAGATAGGAATATACTTAGTTGACATGAGCATTCGTATAAGCCGTAGATCTTAATGACTTTATAACTGGACTCAATCATTGAAAAATAGATTGTTAAAGTTATAAATATGGCTCTAGGAAAAATGGGAACTAACTTAGAGTTATATCTGAGCTGAATGAACAAGAACTTGACCATTTAAGTGAAATTTACAACTGCTACAACAGGAAGAGGAGATGAACACCCCTGGTCTGTACTCCCCTGAGTGAACGTTTTCATTCCCCTGAGTGACACTTGTCTGAACTGGTAGTCTATCAACAACAAATTAGGTGATTTAGCTATCCTCGTGGGATCGACCTAGCTTCCATTGTATGCAAGAATCATAATCCAGCTAGTATTTATTTTTGGTGAATTCGGCAAGCACCAAATGAAAATGTGAGATGTCATGTACTTATATTCTTGATCATTATGTTGTCTCTTTTGATTGCTTTATTCCAATTTGTCAATTGGAGGGTTAGGGTAAATAGCAATTAAACCTCAAGTTTTAAGGAATGCATGCTAGGTCTTTACTAAAATGCCTAAACTAACTTTTATACCTAAATTTGCTTCCTTTAAGCTTTGGTTTCTAATCTTTCATGAGTACCCTATTGTGAATCTTCTACCTCATACTTTAATTCTTTGTTTGCAAAAACTTTCTCAACCTACATAATGTGATGGTGTTCTAATTCTTAAGTTGAGAGTTTTGCAATTTTGTTATGTAGATTATTCACTTGTTGGATTTTGCTTTCTTTTGTGCATAGATTTTCTAGGGATTGGTCTTGTGTCTTGAGCAACCTTAACACATGTCCAAAGTAGCAACCTCAAGAAATTCTCCAACTTTTGTGGGGAGGGCGAAGGGGCATCTCTTCATGAGTTCATTACATTTGTTCATATCCACCGATACTTCTTTGGTGAAGGGAGTAATTCTTTACCTTTCTTACACATTGAGGACAATGTGTTGTTTAAGTTTGGGGGAAGAGAATGCATGTATTGATATTTCCTTGGTGATGTTACTTTGAGTTGAGTTGGTTATGTGTGATAAAAATTTGTGCTAAATTTTTTCGATTTTCATTGATTTTGGTGATTGGATGATCTTTATGCTTGAAGTGTTGAATTCAATATGGATGATTGTGCATAAAATTCTTGTACTTATTTCTAGTCCATCTTGAATGTGTGTGTAGTACACCCTAAACTCCTTGTGAATTTAATTGCATTTATAATGTCTAGTGAGGTGAAGGGTAGACTCAAAAGAACTAAACTAAGCTAACCATGTGGTGGTTTTGCTTAAGGGAACATATTTGTCATCACAACTGGAGCTCTAAATGAAAGTGAGGGACAATTTTTTTGTAAACTCTCCTACAACTCATAATATCTCTCACTTGGACCTAGTTGTGTACTTTGACTTCCACCTCTAGACATGACTTGAGTCTAAATGTTTTTGTGCTTAAAAGTGGTGTTATCTTTCCTATACTTGAATTGAATGAGAATATGCATGTTTGGTCACAAAGCCTAGTAAAGTGAGGGCATACATGAGCCTAAAAAGAGAGTATCATCAAATGCTCTCAACTTTCCTTATTAAGTCTTCCTAATTGAGTGTGTCTTCATTGTTTGCTAATTCTTGAACTTCCCTTGTTATACATTTCAAAATCATTTGGTTTGTGCACAAAAATGATAAGGGCACCTAGGATTAACCATTTTTAGCTTGCGAAAAACACCCACCTTTATTGTCCCCTATTGAGCCAAATTGAGCTTTTTGGCCTTCATTTTTCAATTTAACCCACTATATATTAGTACATTTTTCCTATTTTGGCATTCTCTTCATCCTTTTCGAAGGAATTTGAAATTTCGATTTTAATGTGTGGCGATGGGGAGAATGGGATAGCATGTTGTTACTTGTAAATGTGTTTGATATATTGGAAAAAAAATAAACAAAAAGCTCTTTGTAGAAAAAAAGAAAAAAAAATGAGGATAAATGAGAAAAAAGAAAAAAGCAACATTGTTGTGGAGCATAGAAAAAAAAAATGCTCTTGGACTTAAATGAAGAAATTTCTCAAGTTTGGGGGTGTTTTATGTGTATATATTCAAGAAAAAAAAAAGTGGTGGTTTTTGGAGTTTGTGCAATGCAAAGTTGAAGTTTGGGGGGGGCGGGGGAGTTAGATTTCTATGGTGTGTGTTTTAAATGTTCAAATTCCTTTGATATTTAGCCTTTGAAATCCTTTCTTTATCTCACCTTAATGTCCCTAGTCCCATTACAACCTTGATTAAGACATTTTGATTTGTGCATGAAACCATCCTTAATGGTGGCGAAGTAATTCTCGGCAAGCCTATGAAAACACACTTTGATTGACTCTTTGAGTGAAAAGTCCCAAATTGAGCGTAATGAGTGAATCTATTGGAATGACCAAAAGATGCATGTTTCATGATTTCAATGATGATGGTTTTCAGAATTCTGTGATACTTGTATTTGCTTTGAACTTATTTCTTAACTAGATTCACTGATTATTGAGGTGGCTTAGTAAGTTCTTGAGTCCAACAAGAGTGTGTAATATGCTTCTATCATGGAGTTTCGCATTGGAACCTTTACATCTCATGACAAGCTTATATGTGATGCATTTTGTGGGAACCTTAACACCCATTGTGGAGTTGTAGAGTTTAATACTTTTGGAGGTGCCGGTAAACTACATTATCATCTTTGGTAATTCATTAATCATGTGGTATTGAAGTGAAGTTGGGGAATTTGTTCTCTAAGTTCCAATGTGTGACTTGAAATGTGCTATCATAAACTCGATGAGTCTTTGCTTGTCATGTGAAATCTTGAGTTTGAATGTTCAAATGTATATTTGTTCGGAACGAACAAAGGTTTGAATTTGGGGGTGTTGATATGAATCAAATATACATGTATTTATGTGCGATTTCACATATCTTTTACTCTTATTTAGGCATAATCTAGATGGTTTTTAATTGTAATAAGTGCAAAATTCTTATTTGATTGCGGTTTATCGTTGTAGAGTGGCTAAATAGTATGAAAATGGAGAAAACCAATCAAAAGTGTCAAGAATGCACTAGTGTTGAATAATGATCAACGGTCAATTTTTGGAGACCATGACTTGAGATCTGTTACTCGGAATTGAAAGTTCTTGATGTAGTTTTGAATCTCTAAGTGTGACCTACAACTGTCATTAAGAAAGATTCAGCAAATTCCGGCGTTTCAATGGTTAAATCTGCAGTTGAAATTCATATGTCAGAACTGAAGAAAAAGATTTGCAGAGCTTCAGCAACAGCAAGTCATTTTCCGGAGGCTCTAACTGCACATTCGTAGCTCTGATTGGTGATTTCTTTATATCATTGCGAAGATGAAAGAGGATGTTACAACTTTTATGAAGATCACTTGACCAAATTCAGAGCAGAAATCTGCCAAAAATGCAATTGAATTTCAGCCACCAGTGCTGTTTAAAACAATCTGCAGGTTTTCTGGAAGCATCACTCAACTTTCAGAGGTCGCAACTCTTTATCCACAACTCCAATTTCAGTGTTATAGATACCTTTGCGAAGCTGGATGAAAGATCTACAAACATTATTCAGAAATGACATCCAAATTCTGGACTGGGGGAAGGTGAAAAAGACTGATGAAAGTGGTTGCTCAATGCTGCAAATCCTTAATTTCAGCAAACACTTTGAAGGCAAGTGCTACAACTTCTTGAATTCGAATTGGAAACTCAAACAACAGGCTTAATGAATACATGAGAGTAATAGAAGACATCAGTAGGTGAATTTTGGTGTTGATTTCGCGGGTATTACCTCACAAATCAGACAGAACGTTGGAGATGAAGATCCCGGCGAGAACATTGAACTGCCACAACGTGAGCCCACCCCATTTTCGGCTTCCAAACAGAAAAAGAATCAATTGAGTTTGAGATCTATCAAGGAGGAAGATTTTGGAATAAAGTTGACTCATTTTCATGAAGAAAAGCCGCAAAACCGGGCGGATTCCGGCGAAGACTCCGGTGCCGGCGGCATCTTCCAACGAGGGAAAGAAGAAAGAAGTTTCAGAAATTGCGAACTTAATCCCTCTTGTCCTAAGAAATTGCAGCGAAGGTCGGAACTTTCAAAAGCAACAAAGCTGGTTCAATTGCAGTACAAGAGTTCAATATATTTCTATTTTAACCCCAGTTCCTAGGATTTCTTCTTTGCAGAAAGTTCAATTCGGGCTAAGTATTCTTGTCACTTATTCACTTTACTCCAAACGGGCCATTTGCCTATGAATAGCCCATTGTATACCAAATTAAAAAAATCTCTCCTCTTCAATGCCTGCTTTCTTTTTCAGTAGCTCTGGACTCCTTCTACCATCTGAAATGATTTGTACACATATTTTTTCAGCAGCTGAATTGCTTCTTATACTGGTTTCATCATGAATGCTCCTCCATATGAAGAATCAAGTGATTCTCTGGAGGCTTGTTGTCATCCATTTTAGAAAATACATAGCTGCATTGGTTTTTCAATACCATGTTGAGGACATCTCCTCATCAGATCCGTAAAATTTTTCCCTGCTTCATAAAGGGTTTCTGTACCATGCTGCTGAAAAGTCATGATGACTGACCTTAAAGCAACAGCCTTGACAGGTGGAAAAAATTTGGTGAGGAATGTTTGTCTGAGTCTTTTCTCAGAATCCATTGAATTGCTGAGCAGAGTGTCCAACCATTTTGCAGCTAGATCCTGCAGTGTGAATGGAAACAATCTCAAGTAGACCTCATCCTTGGACAACCCTTAAATCTTGAAGTTGCTGCACAACCTCATGAATTTCCTGATGTGCTCATTTGGATCTTCACTGGATAGTCCATAGAAAGGACAGGCAGCTTGCACCCATTTGATCATTTGAGTTTTGAGCTCAAAATTTTCTGCCTCAACATCATTGTACACAAGAGGAGTTTGAACTTCCTCCTCCTGTAGTACAAAGTAGTCTCTCAGCAGTTTGGGATGAGCTGGTTGTAGCTCTCCTACTCTAACTTTATTTTGATCAGCTCTTGTTACTTCTGCCATAGGCTCTGGATCTTCTTTAGGAATTTCACCTAGCAGCTGTTTTATTCTACAAGGCTCTTCAGTTGTTTTATTCCACAAGGCTCTTCAGTTGTTTTATTCCACAAGGCTCTTCCTTGTTGTGGCTTCAATTTCTAAATAGAAGAGAAGCTCTCCAGATGGGTTGCCTCTAGTCATAAACCAGAAATCAAGCGTGTAAGTAACAATAAAAGATTTTGAAGAAAATGTGAATAAAATAGAAAACTAAAGAAAGATGAAAGGAAACACAAAAATCAGAAATTAAGAATTTTCACCACCGTCTCCGGCAACGGCGCCACTTTTGGTAGACGGTCGTTGACACCTCCAAAAGAAAATTTAACCTACTCAAAACTAATAGCTAACTGTAAGTAGGGTCGATCCACAGGAACAGCAGTAAATGAATAAAATCTGATTAATGTGCAAATAAAAACAATAGAACACAACAGATTGTCACTTGAGAAAGTGAGAAAGTCACTTAGCAGTGTTAAAGTATTATGGCCATCCCCCTTCCTATCTATATGATCTTGTTGTGATCCTTTATAGTTCTTTTTTGACATATGAGCATTGTCTGATCAGACACTTGTATTCTTTACCTTCCCCGTCATTACCTTTAAAGAGTCCCAGCATAAACAAATTACCTCCATCTCTGTGATAATTATTCATTACCCCGAGCCCTTGATTTCTTAAGCCTTAGTGATCACCTATGCCAATCAGCTAACTCTCATTGATAATTGAAACTAAGGGTTTTTATCCCCTTTGTCATAGAGTAATTCAAACAGTTCTAAAGTTATGTTCACCCTCTCAAGATTCTGTAACTATGCATGCACAACTAACTAAGTGACCAGTTTAATCAAAAGGTTAATTAAAATACTTAAAACCAGATACAATGGCTCATATAAGAACTTGAATAAAAACATCCACATATAGATAGTAGGGATTAGACCCTAATAAGAGTTTAGCTACTCATGTTTATTGAGCTAAACATGAGAGCAATAGAGTACAAAAGATTAAGCATGATTAAACTCAAAAGGTTGGAGGACAGAATGGAGAAGAAAGGTAGCAAAGCAGGTTCTGTCTGCTCATTTGGGGAAGTGTACTTCGTCACTTGCCCGAGTGACTGTCTGCACTCTTCCTAGTGCTACTTCTCTGTTTTCTATCCTAACTAACTCTAACTCATTACTTTTTGGAACTGCTATAACTTCCCAATCTGTTGTTTACATTCGCTATTGGTTGTCCTATTTATAGAGAATTGGAGAGGTTTGGATTGGTTGCTTCTTCTGGCATTTTTCTTTGCAGTAGAGTAGAGGTGACAACTTGCAGCAGGTGAAGGTTTGTTTATTCATCAACTTGTCCAATTTGTCAAGTTGCTTTCATCTCTTTTGGCGGCCTTTTCCTTCTTCAGCCGTAATCAATCACCTTTTTCTCATCGTTGCCTTTCATTTTAGTCTTCTTCTCCGGCGCCTCTTCACCAATTTCGGCCACAAATCTCCATTTCTTCTTTCGTTAATCCTCAGCAGCAGCATCAGCAGCTTGCTTTTCTTCCACCATCATGTTTCTTCCTTCTCAGCCTCCAATTTGACTTCCAATCTTCTGCCCTTCTCTTCCTTGTTTCCTGGAATCACCTGCAGCACCATTTCTTGCCTCCAGCAGCAGTCATTCCTTCTTTTCAATAAAAGGCAGCAGCAGTAGACAAATAGCAGAGCAGCTGCCAATTTCTTCTTCATATTCTTCCTCTTTCTCTTCTTAAGAGTAAAGGTGGTTTTAGTACTGAACCAACACCTCATACACGACTAAATATTCAGTATCTATTATTTTTAAATATATATGTATATATATACAGTAAATACATCAAAGTTATATGAGTGGATACATCAAAATTACTGAAAAGATATATCAAAGTTACTTTAAAATTTTATTTCTAGTATACTTTGAACTAAAAATAAAAATTTAAATCCAATAACCATTTCGGAACAGAAAGAGTACGCTTTAAGCATGTAGTTTTTATGGTCTTGCAACGTTAGAACCAAACTTTGCGAATAACTTAAAATACATCCTAAATACATGTGGTCTAGTAAAACAATATACTAGCCCTTTTTCAAAAAATAGTTAACATTGAGTTCTTTAAATTTCTAATAAAATAATACAAATCACATAACTTAATGTGGTTTGGGACGGAGAGAGTAATATTAATTGAGCTTGTTTGGACTTCCACTCATTTTGCATTTTCAACTCATTTTGCCTCTTAAACACAAAACCCAATGCAAACCAAACTGACGTCCAAACAACTTTCTGATTTACATTTTAAAATCAAACTTGAAACATTATGTTAGTGCAGTAACTATTTTTGAACTAAAAATAGTCCAGTGACTAAATCCAAAACTTTGCACATTTATTTCAGTTTGTCCCTAGTCCAAAAACCGAGGCCCAATCGGATGGTAGGAAAAAGTTTTTTGGAATATATATTGCAATATCAAATACGAAAAATATCACTAAACAATCGAAAAATGTCAATTTTTGTCACTGTAAAAAAAATTCAAAAATGATCACTAAACAACGGAAAAGTGTCGATTTTGGTCACTGTAAATATTAATTTTGGAAGTTATTCTGTGATTTTAGTGATCATTTCATAGTAACCAAAATCGACACTTTTCCGTTGTATAGTGATCATTACAGTGATTAAAATTGACATTTTTTTATTATTTAGTGATATTTTTCGTACTTAATATTTCAATACATATTCCAAAAAAAATTTTCCCAACCACCATCCAAACAATTTTTTGCTAAAATACCATCCAAATAACTTTTTCATTTCTCATCACGTTTTTTATTTAAAATACTTTCTACTTTTTAAGTCAAAAATAAATCTAAGTGGACGTCCAAACAAGCATGTTATAATTTCTTATCCGATACCAAAAATTCCACCCCAAAATGAGTTTTGGGTCCAACTGTTTAACAAGACCCAAGTATGGGCCTTATGAGATTTAAAAATATTCTTTTGGTTTTAACAATACCCAAGTATATTCCTCTCGACTTCTATCAGTTTCTTTTCAGTTTAACTCCGATCGCCCGGTGGAATCCGTCGTCACCATCGACTTTGCACCACTGGTGAGTTTCTACTTAATTTTCCATCTGATATTCCGATTTTCTCCAGTTCCACCCTCCTCACCGTTCTAATCATATGATATTAATTAGCGATTCGCTGAGAGTAATGAGCAAAAACTCGGGTTAATCGCGAATGAAGAGCTCTTAATTTCATTTAATGTTGGAATTAATGATGTAGTGGTGGACCGAGTAGGACTTTGAGCTTCTAAGTGAAGAATTATTAAACACAATTTGGGATTTTGTTGCTGCAAATGTCTTAGTTATGTTAGAGGCTCTGACTGTTACAAAAAAAAGCCGTTCAGGTGTAGAACTTTGGAATTTTAATAAAGGAACCAATTAAAGAAATGCTTATTTTACATTGACAACTCGAGTGAAAATGATTAGTGGGAATAATTAGTTCAAACTCTAGGTCATTCATTTGACTTTGGGATTATATTTGAAGAAATTAATCACGTTGCTGTGGCTATATAAAAGGTAGTTAATTCTGGTAATAACAATCCAGAAATTCGTTTTTAGTTTATGTATGATGTGTTGTAGATTGTAGAATGAACATTCTGCCATGTGAAAAATTAGAAAGTAAGAGGCTTGTAAAAAGGATATTTGATTTATTGTCATCCATTAGCATGATATCCCACTGCTTTGTTTTGTCTCCATTTGTTGTTTCCAACATAGTTGTTGTTTATTTCAAGCATCTTTTTTTTCGGTTTGAAATTACTGTAATTATAAGTTATTAGCACTTCCACTTACAGCATTTGTTCACTTTTCGGCAACTGGTGGCTGCTTGAATTCTGGAACTGAGAGAATGTAATCTTTTCAATTTTGTTCTATTGAATCTTAAACCCCTTAAAAAAAAAAAAAGATTCATTAGGGAGTTTTTGCATGCTCCAGGAGATGATTCATGTAATTTTTAATTTCTCCTTTGCAGAGTAAAGTTCATTCAGATTCACATTTAGTCATCGGATAATGGAAAGAGAATATAAAATGCTTGACCATGTTGTTTGAGGTTTTTGAGAATTCTTGCTTCATTTAGTTACATGATTGTAGTCTGATCTCCTGATCTTGGGTTGGCTTATATGGGGTACTTTTTTTAGCCTCATAGACTGTTGAAATTCTTGTTTTGCTTCGGTCCTTGGTATCCTTTTTCATTTGTCATTTAAATGCCTGGTAACCTATTCTTCTACGTTCGCTTTAAAACTAATTTTTTAATCATCCTCTTCTTTCTTTCTTTTCTTTTTCTCTATATATAGGCTGTGGCATGTGGCTTATAATGAATCATGTGGGACCCTTTTGACGATAATGAACGATAAAAATAAGCATATTGTGATTTGTGAGTTTTGGGAAGCATGATTTTCAACTTTTAAGTTGGTTGTAGCTTTTCCTTCTTGTGAATGTTCTAGAGATGAATGGAATGAGAGGAGTCTTGCTCTGTATGTTAATATGGGCAGAATGGTTGGTGGTTGGTGAATTAGGTTAAGATAAAGCTTAAGGGCAGCTGGGTTCATGCAGCGGCGACATGTTGGTCCTCCAGGAAAGGCTCTGGCCATTAAGGCCTAATGATGCAGCCTTACCTTATATTTCTTTAAGAGTCTGTTGTTGTGACTGGAAACTCCGACCTTGTTTTTTGTGGCAACCACTCTTGTTACTGCACCAAGTCC
Organism: Oldenlandia corymbosa var. corymbosa; assembly: GCA_949775105.1. NCBI lineage: Eukaryota > Viridiplantae > Streptophyta > Magnoliopsida > Gentianales > Rubiaceae > Oldenlandia > Oldenlandia corymbosa. The sequence continues at coordinate 10,607,032 of OX459123.1, forward strand.
GCATTCATCATTTATTACTAAATTTGCTTAATATATGTATTTCTTTGATATTTTTCCCCCTTTTTTGTAACTTTTTGGAAATTATGATCATTGGTTTTACATGTGGAAACAACTTGGGTGGTAAAATGAAGTTTATGACTACTCCTTATCTTACATCATTATACAGAAATCAATTCATTGAGTGTATGAAAAATTTTAATCTCAAATATTTGTGGAAACATAACAACCTGAAGAAAATGTTGGATATTGAATCTTTTTTCTGCACTTTAAGTTTATATGTTGAGGATTTTGAATGCTGTTGTCATTATTTTTCTTTCTACCATGAAGCTATCCAGGTGCCAGGATTATGTTTAAGTTTCGACTTTGCGACCTTGGAGGTTATGCAGTGATGAATATTCTAAAAGGTATTCTATCTCACATATTTCCTTTTTCAGTTGTTCTCATTATCAAAACCTTTGGTAAAACGAAGAACACGTCCTTTTAGGTGTTGGAGATTGCCAATCATGGAGTACCCATTCTTGCACATTTTTTTTGTGGGGGTGTTTTTTGTTTTCCTTGTTTATGGCTGAGGAAGCTACTGTGGGGTTTAATGATGTTGTTTTTCAATTTAATGTCTGTAAACCGAGTGGATAATTTTGTTTCTTGAGCAATAGTCGCTGATTTTTGTGCTTTGGGAAAGAGTTCAAGACAGTCTTTTCATAACTTGCAAAGCATACCTGTTATCTCTCTGTAATTCAGAATATGACCTGCAGTTTTTATTTTCCTATTTTTTCATTAATATGGTTTCTTTGCAGTTCCACTTAACTCTTCATCACCAAGACCACGTTTACCTCTGTGTAAAGGTTTGACATGCATGGTAAGTCTCTTATTTCCTTGATGGAAAACTTGTTAATGACAAATTTGGCCTTCCCTAGGGGCTTACTTCTTTGATATGGCTTAAATTGTCAAGCTCTTGCTTTACAGTCTGTTTTTGTTGTTGAAGAACTTGAATATTATATCATACTTTGACTTCCCATCGCTAAAATGAATTGAATGCAGAGTTCATTTTCCCCTTTGTTTTCTCCTTTTGCTACTGATTGCTTCGGGGTGTGTAATTCATTTGCATGCAGATTCTGAGGAGGTTTTGTAGTACAAAGGCTGATAATGCTTTCAAGAAAGAAAATGAAGAAAAGCAAAAGTAAGATTGCAAATCCGATTCTTGGATTCTATAATCATTCTTTGTGAGACCAAATTTCCTTCAGTTCGAAATAGAAGTTCAGTTTCTACGTCGTTCATAAACTTGGGAGTAAAGATGAAAATCTAAAATCCACTGACACACTAGCTAATTGTAATGTTTACAAGGAATGGTATAGTAACCTCTTCTTCAATCCGTGACTGATGCTACTGAATGGGTGATATGAATGGCCTCTTTTGCTCTTTGGTTTTCAGTCCTGCTTCATGCTCTGATCAGCCGCTGTCGGCTGACTGATATCTTCGGTCCCCATACTTTTTGCTCATAGTTAGTCCTTTGCAATTTGCAGAATATCTGTAACTTTTGTAGATAAGGACGGAGAGGAGAAGCATCTTAAGGTTCCAGTAGGAATGTCAATGCTGGAGGCTGCCCATGAAAATGATGTGGATCTGGAAGGCAAGCTCAATTATTTAACATTTAACCTTTGTGTTATTGATTTGTTGTTTTTGATTAATTTCAATATTCATCCAAGACAAACCCTTGTGTGCTTCCTTTATTATTTTGGTTACAATTTATTTATGTTTGGTGATACAGGAGCATGTGAAGGATCTCTTGCCTGTTCAACTTGCCATGTAATTGTTATGGTATGGGCTGGATGCAGGAATGGTTAAGTACAAATTCTTTTTTTGTGGCCAGTTTTGAGTTATCTTTCTTGTTGATATTTTCCTTTAAAAAAAAGAAAAAAGAAAAAATTGGTTGTTGATCTTGTCTGCGTCGATTGGTTGTTTTTGTTGTTATTTGATAGGATACAAATTATTACAATAAACTAGATGATCCAACTGACGAGGAGAATGACATGTTAGATCTTGCTTTTGGCCTCACTGAGACGTAAGTTCACGAACTCTCAAAATCAATCCACAACTTGTGGTCTCACAGTTGATTTTGAAATCTTAACAAAGCTATTTTGCAGATCGCGACTTGGCTGCCAAATTATAGCGAGCCCAGAGATTGATGGGATCCGATTGGCAATTCCAGCTGCCACGAGAAATTTCGCAGTTGACGGGTACAAGCCCAAACCACACTAAAGTTAACTTCAACACCGTGTTAGTATCATATTTGCTCATCTAGAATCAGTTTTCTTTGTAACTCATCACAAACCACATGGGAAGTTTGCTGGAAAGTCGTTTTGTAGAACTAGATTATACCCATGAGTTTCAATCTGCCTGGTAATTGGAATGGACTAAAAAGAGCAGAGATAGGCAGGCATAGGAGTAGTTTCGCTTAGTGCTGAGGGCATATTATTGGAAAGACTATCATGAGATGAAGGGACCAAAATGTTATCTGAGGCATCTTTCTATCCCCTTTTTATTTTTTCATTACTCTTTCGCTCTATTGGCGTATTAGTTACCAATTACAGAATTACTTCCCTTGACAAAACACAAATGATGCTAATAAATTTCTCAGATTGTTGGTTCTGCAATTCCAGCAGGGGTGACAAAGAGACCAGATCCTATGGAGCATTTCCCTTGCTCTGAGTTTGAGTTTGGTGAAATATTGGCAAAACGAAATGTCATTGGCAAAATGATTTTTAAGAAATATGTCACGCCATCATCATTGCATGAAAACCTGCTTCTAGATTAACTTGCTTTCTTCCCCCAAGAACACTTCAGCTGTTCTAGATTAACTTGCTATCAACTAAAATTCTGTCACGTTCTTCTAGACCTAAATAACATTTGTTTCAAAAACCAATTATTCTAGCTATTATGTTATTTTTATATCACAAATAGCACAATCACTTAAGAACGGGGAGGATATATCTTACTTCTTTCGTTCCAAAATTATTATCCAGTTTCAATTTTTTCTTTTAGTTCAATTTATACTAAAAAGAAAATTTAAATTAGACAATAATTTTGGGACGGAGGAAATATCTACTAAAAGATAAAGTTGAGAAAACGCAACATTGGAAAGTCACACATTCACAAAATCCCTTCGAATTCCACAAATCTAGGAGGAAAAAAAAAAAAATTTGGTCGGCTAATGTGAAAAATGGACTTCATATGTAGGCGTTGAAAAACAAGAAATTAAATTCAAATTCCAGAATCCAAAATCATGAACAAGAAGAAATCCATCACAAATCCCCACCAGCAAGACTATCAATAATCCCTAAAACAACCTCACAAATATGCTTCAAAGCATCCTCTCTAGCTGCAAGCTCAGGTGGATAAGCCAACGACCCTTTAGAGCTTCGCCTGAAATTGTTCCTACAAACATTCGGATAGTCTTCCGCTGCCATAACATGCATATAAGCATAATCATACAAATCAGCATTCAAATCTTGGAGGGAAGCTTGAAGAGCATCAATGGCGTATGAATATCGCTTCGCGCAGTCGTTGATTAGCTTCTTCATCTGAGTATCATTCCCATTGACGGTCGTCAGGAACTGAGTAGAAAGGTAGGCATTGGTGGAAGTAGCATTCGCAACTCCAACTTTGACCATGATGATGGCCAACCCTTTTGTGTCTGCATTTAGGCTTGAATTCAGATTTGATTTGAGGGAATTTATGCAAAGGTCATAGTAATTTGAGGCTTTGCAAGTTCTCTCTATTAAGCTTGTGTCTCCATTGACATGGAATGTTGCAAGTGATTGAAATGAAATGAAGAAAGCAAGGAGAAGAATAGTGAGAATAGAGTAGGCCATTTGGGAGATGCGAGCTAATCACCAAATGGAAATTGAAGTAGGTTGCTTTATAGGTATATAGTGTGAAGAAAAATAATGACTCACTTTTTGACAAAGTTCTTATTGGTCTTTTGTCTCTTCTACTGAATAATTTGTGGTTAGACTTTGTAGGAGTGGTCATTGATTTCATATTTTCATATGGTCAAGTATCCGAGCTAAAGGACCTAAACTACGTACGCGTTTCATACCAGGGTTCTTTGAATCTCTCAAGGGGAACAATGTTCAAAACTTTAGTGCACTCCATTTATCTCAAGAGATAATCTCGGTGAACTAAAATATATGTATTTCAGACGTGACGAATTATGAAATATTGAGAAATCTTACACTCTTTACATATTTTCCAAACAAAAAAAAAACATTCAATTAAAAATTGAAACTCGAGATATACTATTCAATAGATATCCCCCTTCCTAGTTACTTGGCCATGTGCTGATTTTCAGAGTACAACCAAATTATTATCAATAATAAGATCTACGTTATATAAACCTATTAGTTACGACTGAAAATCTATAGATTATGTAAATAAATGAGAAAAAAATTGATTTATTTAAGAACTGTGGGGGGGAAAGCTAATTATTTTACTGAATTTATTAATGATGGTTTGGTCTGGTTGGATCCAAGTTTTGGGTTTGACTTTAGAGCCATATCCATTGAAGCATCGGGATTTTAGCATAATTTCATTCAGAAAAAGAACAAATGAACAGTAGCATCCAAATATGAAGGCAAGTTGGAAGATGGCCAGAACTATAACCAACAAAAAACGAGGTCACGGATCTCTGATTAAATTCATGGATAAAAAAGAAAACAACCAAGTATATTTGGGACCCGGAATTGTTGGATCTTTTCTGGCATATCGACACACCAATTTATCAAATTAATTTTCTCCTCATATGGACTTCCTGGCATACAATGAACAAGATATTCAATGCGTTCAGATTAAGTACTAGAAGTGAACTCTAGGTTAGGCAATTCGAGTTATCGTATTATAATCTTATCTACAATTTCTATGTAGTTATACAACTCATTAGCGGCGACCAGTTCCGGCGGATTGACTCGGTTAAATATCCCTTTAGAAAAGTTGAAACCGTGGGTTCATCATGATATAATTGGTCTGTCATACCATTGAATTGTAATAGTCTAGTTTATTAGGCAATATGCCTCCTTTCCTTGTAAACAAAAAACCCAATATTAAAAGATATGAAACTCATTTCATTCGGACCACATTTTTTTTTTTTTTTGGATTATCATGTATTCGTCCTAGACTACTAATCTCATTGAACCTCTTATTTCCTGAAATTTACCAATTTACTCATCTCCTGAACCTTAAAAGGATGATTCCCATTCGAAATATGCAAATAGTACGATTTGGAGGTAAAGAAACCATATACAGGAATTGTATTTAAATAATATTGGATTTTTTTTGGGGCGTATTTCTTGAATTGGGAGAAGGCAATCTCATCTGAGTTTCTGGTGATTAGAGCTTTTTGTGGATTTTCTGCAGACATAAAATGAATCTGCACTCTAACAGACTAAGAGTCCATAAGTTCTTTGGAGTTATTTCAGGATACTTCACATTCACAATCCGTCGACTGCGGACATGTGACTTCTTATATTATCTGTTTTAATTTCTTTTTTTTTTTAACATTTAAATTCCATGCCTCTAGTCGAACAAATATTTTTTAAAAAATGAAACTTGTCGTATTTAACGTCGAGCTATGTATGTGGACGAAAAAGTAAACTACTGTCACTGCCCTTTCAAAGTAAAATTTCACTCATAGTCTTCGTCAGTTCGTCGTTGTGCTCAGTGGAGGTAATATATATATATATATATATATATATATATATATGTATATATTATATTTGGTTGTGAAGGCGCAAAATATTTAATTTGCATTCGTTGGGTGATACGAATGTCCAGGAATTTAAAACAAACGGAAGAGCCAAGAAGCTATATCTACAATATTTACTAACCTGATTTGGAGGAAGAACCATAAATTTGGTTGCACAACCACGGACTTAATTAGGAGGAGAACCGTGAATTTTAGTGAGAAAGAGAGACTTTGATGTCGTTGTGGATGAGGGAAGAGAACGGCCGCCGATCTTGGGAAAACTGACGAGGGTTTTGTTTTTTGATTAAATAAAATTATAAATAGTGATAATTTGACAACTAGATTACTATGTAATTAAAGTTATTATTAGTAGAGTCGAAGATCATATTCTTATAAATTGGACTATTTAGGTGGTGTTTGGACAACGTTTTGTTTTAGTTATTGATTTGAATTTGGGAGGAAATTTAAAAGGAAAAATTACCGTTCATACCCAAAACTTTGGGCTCATCGTCAATTCTACTCTATTGATTTTCGGTTAGTCCATTTTATCCTTATTGTTTGAAACTTTTGTCAATTCTACCCAATTGGCCAAATTTCCGATAAACTTAACGGATTAACGTTAGTTTTAAACTAAAAATATCCCGATAGTTTCATAAAATTATAAAAATAACCCTAAAAAAATAAAAATAATAAAATAGTCCTTGCTCTCCTGTCTCGTTTCCTTCGAATCAATCGATTCAATCCGCCGAACTCTCTCTCTCTCTCTCTCTCTCTCTCTCTCTCTCTCTCTCTCTCTCTCTCTCTCTCTCTCTCTCTCTCTCTCTCTCTCTCTCTCTCTCTCTCTCTCTCTCTCTCTCTCTCTCTCTCTCTCTCTCTCTCTCTCTCTCTCTCTCTCTCTCTCTCTCTCTCTCTCTCTCTCTCTCTCTCTCTCTCTCTCTCTCTCTCTCTCTCTCTCTCTCTCTCTCTCTCTCTCTCTCTCTCTCTCTCTCTCTCTCTCTCTCTCTCTCTGGTGTGAAGTGTAAACAAAAAAAAACAATGATAATGAGAAGCATCGCTCGAAGAAAGGCGACATGTACTTTCCTTTCAACATACAAGTCCTCTTCTTCATACAACAAGTACTCTTTCTATCTAACCAGCAGAGGCTTCGCCGCTAGTGCCGCCGACAAGAACAACATCATTGTCATCGGAAGTGGCCCTGGTTGTTTCAAATTCGTTCAATTTAGATAAGCTTTTTCCTATGTTGCTCGATTCTATGTTATGCCCAATCTAAATAATTTTTGTGCTTGATATCGTTTTCGAAACGAGATTGTGGTTGTGGTTTTATTGGTTAGATTCTCGTTGTAGCTAGGACAAGACTTTCAAGCGTTATGATTATGAATAGTTTAATTAGGCTGTGTAAAGGTTTGATTTTGTGGGGTTTGATTTGTTTGATGATTCTGTATTGGCTTGATATTGATATATATGGATCAGTTTGGTCTTACACATGAATGGATTGTTTCACAATATATTGATGTTGCTCTGAATGGTGTGCATACGGTTTACTCGTTGCTAATGATAATGATAAAAGCTGTTTTGGGTACTTAATTCACTTTTATTTGTCAATTGTTGAGGAAAATTGGCGTATGTGAATGGATGTTTGTTTATTTTGACCACGGACTTCCCTTACGATTCGCTCCAACTGTGCAAGATTGTCAAGCTTTGGTGGCGTATGTGAATGGATGTTTGAATTTTTCTTTTTGGTTTTTTTTTTCTTCAATTAGTGCAGTTCTAAATTTTGTCCTCTTGGTGACCATCACTGGCGCCACAGTTTTGCAACCTTATTGAAAGCAGCCATGGGAGGCCAAAAGCTCAATTATATGATGCTAATCTATCGTCAATTAAAGACTTTCCGACGTTCATAACTCAGGTTTGACATTTACTTCAATTTTGTCGAATATAATGAATTACTTGAAGCACTTGACAAATAACGTTCTCGAATCTGGTCCCTCTTCCGGCGCCCGTCATTTTACAGCTTAACCGCTGCTTATTCTGGTGACAGTGGAGTAGAGGTGGTGGAACAAGGAAATTATCACCGTCAAAATTCATAATTATTACCGTTCAAATTTAGATTCGCACTTTTTGAGCGGTACCGTGGCCTTAGAGTGATCTACACCCTATGCCTAGCCGGCTACACAATTTTTGCTCTTTGAATGTGGCACATGCGGCCTACTTCTTTCCTTGATTGTTCCTTCAATCTCGGTCATGCTACTCGTGAATATATACTCTGATAAGGCCCCTTTAGGAAGTTAATTTCTGAAGAATCCTAACAATCATTGAAAGTGGTTCGCCATTTCTGAATTGTTGAATTTATATGTCCCCCTTTTGTGTCTTTTGGTATTCAGCTATTAATTTCTTACTTTTTATATGTGATTTTGTTCACGAATGCAAAGACATGTACTGAAGATTATCAAAATAAGCCATCTTGGAGGGATATTTCAGTGGACCGGCTGGTGACTTCAGGATCTCAGAAGAAAGCAAACAAGGTTTTGACATCCTTTTGAGGGGTTAGGGTTGACACAACGATATTAGTTTTTCCTTTTTGTGGATTATTATGTGAATTATTCTGTCACATGATAATTACTTGGTTTTGCAACACTTTAGAGAGACCTTGGATGATTTAGTTTCCCCTTTATTTTGCAAGTCATGATTTGCCTGAGTCTGATCCATCTAAACTTACTTCATGTTGATCACTTTGCGAGAATTACTTGTGATTTGGAAGTAGTATTATGGGATTTGTTTGTTCCTTTCCATTTTGTTAATTTGACATTCATACAAATTCTAAAGAAAGTGAACTGGGAGAAATCTATTCATTAAAACTCAGAAAAGTGGCAATGGCAGAAAAAAAAACTGTGTGTGAGTTATTTGAAGAAAGACCTATATGGATAAAGGATTCATTATCAGAATGCTTACTTGATAAAGGTAAAGAATTTTGAGGAAATATGTTAAGGAGGTATCCCATATCTTCTCAATGTGTTGCAATGTGATCTTTTCATTCAAAATCATTGGAAACAACACGATCTCACTTTCATATAGTTTCTCTAACTCTTGTTGTTGGTCCATTCTGGCTTACAGGCTTCTCTTCCGGGCAGCATATTTTTTTTCAAATGGGCCACTTCCTAGATTCCGGATTAGAAAATGATATGATCCTCGTAACTCGAATGTGAGTGTTTTGTTTACTTTTTTTTTTCAGACTTAACATTGTCGTCATTTCATCACTAGACATGTATCCCAAATCTAGGTCAGCTAATCACCTTCATTTCAAATTGATGTCAAGTTCAAGCTATTGCTATTTTTCGCTTTCTTTTTTCGCTTAGATGCTTATGCTTGTGCAGATATCGAAAAACTGATTTCCGCGTGCCTCCACCGTTGAGAAGCTATTGTGGAGCAACTACTACTAGCTTTGGAGGAATTAGTCTTCCAGCTACATTTGCTTTCGATGTCTAATTGGAGCAATTTGCTGGTCCAGGATCTGATAAGATTCATTTTTTTTTGGACTTTTATTTAGAACACAAGATAAAAACATTGGTTTTGTGACCCTTGGTATACCTCAATCCCTTCATAATAAATTTGTAGTTATTTCTCATTTTAATGGTTTAAATTCAAGAATTTTTCACCAATTTCGCTCAGAAGGGAAGGAGTCCTAACAATGGTATCAATTTTGAATTACTTTCTTACTATGAAATACAAGATTTTGGTTTGAATCACCCCTTTATTATGGTCATCTTGTAGTATAATGTTCATTAATAGTATTTATTCTCAGTTTTGATTTACAATCAATAGTACCTGTTTTAGCATTAAAATTTAAAGCCAATCAAATTGATCAACCGAAGTCTAATTATATAACACACCATTTAGAACATTAGTAGTATATTACTAATTATTTTAAAGAAAAATTGCAATCAAATTAATATATGCACTGGTCGCGCAACGCACGACAGGAAAGACTAGTGAAATTAAAATAGTTCAGTTACCAAAATGAAGACTTTACAATAGCATAATGACTAAACGGAAGACTTTAGGATAGTTCAGTGACCAAAAGGATGGTCTTTTTCCCTCATCACCGGATGACCAACACCGTCGCCACTACTGCTGGACCGCCCCTTGCCGTCACCAGCTGGCGACCGACCGGCGATAGCAAGGGGCGGTCTGGCACGGGCCTGTGACGGCAAGGGGCGATCCGGCGGTGGTGTGACCAAAAATATTAGCACGAAAATCCTCATATTTGATCAAATATTCATAGAGAAAAGGGGGCCAGGAAAAGAAAGGAAGAAGACGTCTTTATCAGAAGGAAAAATGCCCTCATGAGAAAAAAGTTATTTGAAAGGAAAATTTTGGATTAAGGGGAATGGAAGGTAAATAATTAATAAAAGGAGTATTACTATTGAATTATTTGTATTGAGGGCATAACAACACTACTTTTCAAACAAGGCTTTAATTAGTAAAAGGAATCCTGTTTTAAAACTTATTTAATTTTCTTTTGAGAACCATTAGTATTAAAATTCTAACGTTACTAAAAACCTACATATATAGATACACAAAACTTTGTTTAAATTTAATTTTCAATGACATAAAACACATAATTTTGTGAGTGCACTTCTATTAATATACTATTTTGGCTTCATCAAGCGTGATTTTTTTTGTAATTTTTTTAGAAAAATCTAAACAAATTTATTTATCTGAGCTTTGGTTCTTATGGAATAGATAGATTTTTTCATATAAAATATTGACACTAAGAAGTAAAGTTTACTATTAGTGAGAATAGAAAAAATCAACCTCTATTAATTAAATTCACGTGTAAGTCTCTTTTGCCTTTTAAGTTTTAAAAGTTTTTGTAATGACATTAAAATTTTATGGTATACAGAAATTCGCAAATAGGCTTGAATTTATGTGTTGGAAAAATAAAATTGAGAAAATACAAGTTATTTATTTTTCTTTTTATAAAGAGTTAAAGTCATGTTTGGAAGGTGAAATTATTATGTCCTTTATGCAAATTATATAAAAGTAGTGTCCTCTTTATTAATTATGCACCCTCCACTGCCCGTAATCTAAATTTTCCCTATTTTAAATGACTTTTAAGAAATAAGTAAATGGGAATAGCTGATTAGCAAGGTATTTCTTGCCTGATTTTTAATTTACTAGCATTATTCTCATGCGTGGCACAACGAGTTTTAGATATTATTGCGTTAAAATTTAAATGATATAAGTCTCCATGAAAGGTTAAGTATAAATGACTCATGAACATTATTGATAATGTAATTTTATATGAAAAATCTCAAGTACACCGCAATCAAAATCATTGCTAAAGTATAACAAATCGTTTTCCACTCAGATGTGTTTAAAAAAGAAAGGTAAAAAAGAAAACTTTTGATCTAAGAACACATATTCATGTCTATCTTTCAAAAAAAATTACACCTACAAATATTTATTGAAAAATGAAGAGAATTAAAAATTTTCAGCTAGTAGTACCACTGTTTCAATCTTATGGATTGAATCAATAATAAGTTTTTAATCAAATCTTACGTCAAATAAAACTCATCTAGCGGATGTAAAACAACCACAAAAAATGAAAGGATTGGTGGTAGCAGGAACCGAAAAAAAATAATTAATATATTAATTGACTTCTAACAAATAATAAACTCAATTTTAAATTAACTCTTTAACGAATGATCAAAATATGTAGATTAACAATATCGTCACAGCTCTTTTTAAGTCTCTTAATTTTCCACCTAGGATCCAAAAAATTAAGCCACAAACTCAAACATTGGTAATTTAAAATTAACTGAAACATAAAAAACTAAAAGAATATGAACAAAATTGTTCAAATGTGCTCATGTGTGCTCATCGCATATATACTGAATATTGTGAATAGATTAAACATGCCACAAATTTTTTTCAAAAGCAAGATGTTATAAAAAGATCCAACACATTTCCGCATTTCAGTGAAAAATATCAACATCATCAGGTTAAAAACAAATTTTAGCAAGAGACAATAGTGGGGAAAAAATGAGATTGAGACAATATATATATATATATATATATCGATGAAATTTTATACGATTATAAGACCTATTATCTCGTATATGTATTAGAGATGGTGTATCTAAAACTTTATGTCTTTTGTTATAAGAATCCTAATTGTAGTTGGTGAGTGATTAAATGTAGATTATGATAGGAATTTTTTTTTTTGGAATATTATCCGTAAAATCAAGGTTTTTTTGAATTTCAAATGTGCAGATAAAATAAAAGTTTACTAAATACATTTATGTTCTCCATATTTAATTTAACATACCATGAAAAAAGATTAAAAAGTAACTTTACAGTTAACATTTTAATTAAATACTTTTAACTGTTTAATGAATGACCAATCATTAAATGACATATGTCCATGAAATCAATGGACGGGCAATTAAAAGACACATCATCACTCCATTTTCTTTCCTTTAATATATATTAGTATTATTCCTACACGTTGTGCGGTGATATCATATATTATATATTATTTTGATAGTCAAAAAATGTAATATTTCGGTTGGCTAATAATTAAATGTAATATGTGGTTTATTTCACTTTGCATCCCGGTTTGACTATTAAGGAAACAAAATCGGATCATCATCATGTCATTATAATATAATCAATAAAATTAAATACTATGAAAATAAAGTAATATATGAAACAGAAAGAACTTATGTTACCAAATAAATAGAATGTAGAATTTGTAAGTCTTTTTAGTACTTAGTTAAATTATTGGGGCCATTACATAATTATAAAAAGTATAAATACCAATTAAAAAACGCTAGCCTACCTATTTTTTCCCACAGCCACCTACCCTCTTCTTTTTCTCTTCTCTGCTCCAGTTTGCAGTCACCCCGCGGCCCCCTTCTATTTTATCTTTTCTTTTCCCTCTTTATTTTCATTCTTTTTCTCCCTTTCTTTCCTATTGTTTTTTGGAGGGATTCTCCCTCTTCTTCCTATTCCTATTCTTGAGGGATTTTTCTGATCATTCATCATGAAGAACAGGGCTCCTCTCTAATTTGGTTGGTTTGTTGTCTCGGATTATGATGATCAAGGTTTTCTTTAGGGATGAGGAGTGATTTCTTCCATTCTGAGAGCCAGTGTGAGGGACGATGATGATGATGCAATATTCTTTCTTCTAATTGGTTGAAAATGCTGGTATTGTTGAAAAAGATGAGTTCTTATGGGGGGTTTTGGTTGGGATTGGGAGGAATGAAATTGCTGGATTTGCTTGCATAATTGGATGACCGATCGTCTTCATCGTGCTTCCTCCGTCGGGAATGGAGAGTGAAGAATTCACTCAAAGCGTCTTGGGGAATTAGGGTTTGATTATGAAGAAGAAGATAAAGATAACGTATGTCTCCCCGCACCCATTTCTGCTTGATTGATTTAGTTAATTCGTTGCCGGATATATTTTACTGACCAATTTTAATTATAGTCGGTCTAAGGAAGTAACCGATGATGGGTGAAAGTTAATTTATAAATTTAACTATTTTAATTTGTAAAATACATACATATTAAAAGTCCAGTAAATATAGCAGCCAATAAAAAGATGACACGTGTATTTAAAAAAATTCTCAACGAATGAAAAGATGACATGTGTACTTAAAAATTATCGATGACCTAAATAACTGACATGTCTCTTTTGAAAAAAATTCTTTTAATATATAGTAAGATATATATATATATGTATATATATATGTATATATATATATATGTGGGAATGATTACAGTCTAGTCGACTAAACGGTTCAGTTAATTATATCAGCCGTTAGATGACAAGAAATGATTATCACTGTAGGATTAAAGATGTGGAATTTCAAACCCAAAAAATAAGCATAACACTGGATCATTTATATCAGTTTTTTTTTTTTTCGATTTTTTAAGTCTTGGATATGTAACACATTATTTTATCTTTCAAAAACCAAAACAAACAAAATTATAACTGTGCGTCTAACGAATCAACTCAAAAAAGTATATCATTAATATATCTAACTTAACCCTCAGAAAATCACAAACAACATTACTAATCAAACATCAGCAAATGGGATCATGCATTTTACTCTTTTTTCAATCAACTGTAAATTTAATTTGTAGTATAAAACCAAGATAATTTAAGGTTCTGTCCATGTTTTTCTTTTTAGTATGGTTCATTGTGATCGAGAAAAATTTAAGCCATAGTTGAGATTATGATCCCCTCTCAATTATGCTTTTGACGGAATACGAAAGACTAACCCAGCTCTTGAAAATTTTGAACAAACTATTATTAAATTGGGAACGGTGAATAAGAATTCAATTTATGGTTTTTGGTGATTGAATTGGTGAACTTTTTTGTGCTTTATGATAGGGTTAGTTTCCTTATGAATCTTGTACTGGTAAATACATTTTAGAGTGTTTCAATGACACCAAAATTGAGAAGAGGAGCTAAACGTGGGTAGAGGGAGGAAATGGGTTGTGCGTATTGTAGATTTTCTTTTTTTGGGAAAAAAAAAACAAGAAATAATTTCCTTTAGATCGATATGGAGTTTAGTTTTATTTTTAAAAATAAAATATTGTGTCTATGTACTATACTAAGGCAAAAACTAGAGAGAAAAAACTAAAGGCATGGAGCACATACCACATAAGATTTAATCCTATGTGGCATTTTCTTAATTTTTTAGACTTAAAAATGCATAAAACAAAATAATAAAACAAAAAAAAATCAACTAAAATAATTTTAAAAAAATAAAATAATAAAAACCAAACCCTTTATTTTCATGAACCAAATCCTAACACAGAGATTGATTGGAGAGAGTACCAAATCCTAACAAATTTTAGAGAGATCTGCATAAATCTTATCACCAGTGAATTTAAAATATCATGTAAAAAAAACAAATTCATGTAAATCCAGAGGTAATCATGTTTAAAACTGAATTCATTACATATTTTATAAAAATACAAAATTTATGTAAAAATGTCTAAATGTGTATGCCTTCCCCGTACATCGGACGGGTCTAACACCTAGTTTATCTTTACTGCAAATTAATTAATTAATATTTATCTTCAAAAATTATCTGATTAGCAAATTGATAATTGTCATGAATTTATTAGAATAAATCTCACCCTATGCGGATACTCAATTTTGATTGGATATACTCAAATTGAACGGTTTAGTCAAAAACTTATGACTAGACCATAGAATTTATGGGAGTGACTATGGTCCAGTCAACTGAACCGTTCAGTCATTATTAAAAGCCGTTAGATCAATTAGGAACAATAACAACCCTTACATTAAAAATAAGGTGTTTTGAAAAGAAAGAATACCCATCACACCTGATCATTACAAATTAATCGTGCAACTTATTGAACCAATCCATTAGCAGGTTAAGAAAAAAATAAATCTCAATGATAAGTACAAAACCTTACCAACGGCGACATCAAGACCAC
Organism: Oldenlandia corymbosa var. corymbosa; assembly: GCA_949775105.1. NCBI lineage: Eukaryota > Viridiplantae > Streptophyta > Magnoliopsida > Gentianales > Rubiaceae > Oldenlandia > Oldenlandia corymbosa. The sequence goes on from OX459123.1 coordinate 10,622,246, forward strand.
AGATATCATCAACTCAATTTCATAATTGTAATCTTCAATGTAAACGATCACAGTCCTACTTCTTCAATAAAAACCATAGGCTCACACAACTTAATCAAGAAGTATATATAGAGTACCCTAAGCGGTGATGGGTATTTTGCAAATTTCGTCTGAATTTGTGCTCTTCTTGAATTAAATGAAGTTATTTTTCCCTCTCAAATTCACTACGGTGGAAGTTTGTTTCGTACTGTGTGTACTCAAGTCGGGGTTAATTGTCAAGATTCCGAGAACAAAAATTGAAACTCTCAGCAAATATTGTTCATGTTTCTGATTTTTGAACAATGGCGTACTTGAGAATTTTTCTTTTCCTGGTGTTTTCTTTTTCCTCCTTTGAGTTGTCCGTCGTCCATTATTCGTTATAGGAATGGATTCATTATGATTGTGATATTAAAGAAACTACTACTATCTAAGATTTAGATAATGATAAATTCTTTAGTTGGCGTATGACCTCTTGATGTTGCAAATTGAAAGTTGTTTCATGGACTCAGTTGCATTTGATGTACTACGCGAGTCCTGATATTGTTTGTGGATCTCTGATTCTTGTGGACTTAATTGCTCACTGAATCAATTATATCAACTTCCCTTTATTGGATTAAGTACTTACGCTTTGCGTTTTTTGGTTCGGCTGCATCTGAAAAGTACTGAAAATAGTTCTGGTGCAACTAGTCATGTTCATCCTCAATTCAAGGATCAAATGCATCTGTTTCTTTTCTCTTTTTTTTTTTTTTTGAAACACCGGTTCTGATGCCCTTTTTGGCTTTTTGGAGTAAGCTAGATAAATCAAAAGACATAGATGGCTTAAATTGATGAAGCAAGGCCACAGTATAAAGAGCCAAATCAGAAGCAAAAGGTACAGAAGCCCATGGGGTTCCACTTCAAAATCAATTGAGAATGAAGGGAATAGCTCATATACTTTTATATTGATATTCAGTCTCTCCCAGTACCGATATGGGACTGGGATTCTCAATAATCCTCCGCAAGCCCAACGTATTTTTTGGGTTAGGCTTGGCCTATTTTTTTCAGTTCAAGCACCACCTCACGTCTCAACTCTATTTTTTGTTGGGCTTTTTTTTGAGTCCGAATGTCGGTGGGCTGGCTCTGATACTATACAGAAGTCCATGAGATTCCACTTTAAAACTAATTGGCAATGAGGGGAGTAACTCATGTACTTTTATATTGATATTCAGTCTCTCCCAGTACCGACGTGGAACTGCAATTCTCAATAAAAGGAAGTGTGTCATCAAATGATGAAAGTATTGATTCCGGCCATTTTATCAGTAGTCAATTTATTGTGAGAAAGAAAATCAGTTTACAATGTGTCTAACAACTATCTTTATTGAGATTAGATAAAATTAATCTTGGTAAAAAACATCACAAAAAAAATAAAATATATAAAAGGTACAATATGGTAAATGACCAAATCGGCAGGTTAGGAAGTAATTTGGATTTAATATGCTGTTTCTCACCATGAACACATTTATAGTTTTCAATTTTGATTGAATAGATTTTATCTGAATGATTCAATAAAAAATTATCGACTGGACCATAAAATTTTCCTATATATATATATATAGGATTTAATGTTAGAATCATATAATGCCGATACAATTAAGATGCTAGCAGTAGTGTTGATTCTACTTATTTAATTATCCATATCAGAATAAATGATCACAAGATATAGATGATCAAGCAAGATCAGAAGTCAGAAATATTTCACTTCCATCAGTTCGTTGGGTCAAAGGTGAGCGGATGTTTGTACAACAGGGTTCATTTTGACCCAAAATAATAGAAAGCTAACTTATAGTCAGTGAAAATAAATATTTTTTGAATGTGCTAGATGAAATAATGTCTTTGGACAAATGTAAAACACGCTTTGCGCAGTTCAATCTTTTGGATTTACAATGACGTTAGACTGAAAAAAACAGTGATAAATAGGTAAGATTAAAAAAGTGATTAATGAAGATTTAAAATTTGACTCGATTGAAAAAAGAAAAATCAAACAAGTGTTGATTGTTTAGGAAAAAATTGACAAATTATAAAATATTAGAGAATCTCCGTAAATTTTTCTTTCTGGAAAATAAAAAATAAAAAAAAAAAAATTGCCGGACCATTGGCCGGAGAGTTGGATTTTGGCTTCAATTTGATAAATTCGATGAATTAGGGAGAAAAAAGGGAATAAAACCTTCCAGGACAAAATTTTCACTTGAAAAGGAATGGGATGAGAATTGAATTCCTATATAAACCTAATAAGTAAAGGAAAGAGTTTGGAAAAGTTTTCCAATCGCCTTAAACCCTAAACACAAGGTTTCTAAGAGCTATAAGTAACTTGGTCTCCAGCACACCACGAGGGAATGAATTTATGAGTACCAATTGCTACTTTGATTGTCGACAAGAAGAATTGGAGTAAATTCTTTTTTTTTTTTTTTGCTTACAGCAAAAACAAAATCCGGCGTTTATTGCTTCGTTCAATCCATCTCCGGCTGACCCAACACCCTGCCAATAATGTCAGATCACATCCTTAATGATGTGATTCCGGACATCCTTAGGAGGCTATCACTTGATTCTTTGATGCGATTCCGATTTGTTTCAAAGCCATGGCGTGATTTGATCGACGTTATGCGCATAAGCAAATTCATCGCCATAAAGGGAAACACTTTATATTCCTTCGATTGGGTTAATGAACATGGTAGTAGCTCCCAGTACAATGCCACCAACGAGAAAAAAATCCAAGGCCCCTCAGATTTTCAGATCACTAAACATGGACTTGAAACTCTTGGGTCTCCAAATGGGATGGTTTGTTTATTTAGTTCTTCCAAAATCGACCTTGTTTTGTGGAATCCCTGGACTAATAAGCACTCTATTGTGCAATATTTCCCTTCTGAATGTAGTTGCCCTGAAGGCGCCCCAATAAATGCAACATTTGGATACGACCACAAAGATAATGACTACAAATGGTGAGATGGCCTGCTGGTAGTTGCGACTTTTGTCTTCATCAGGGGATATTTATTTATAGTCTGAAACTGAATTCATGGAGGGAACTCACAAATGTTGCCATACCATTTGAGCTCGGGGATCGATATCTTCCTTCTGACTGTGCTTTTGTTAATGGTGCATTCCACTGGTTCGTCGAGAGAAAGACAAACCCGGACGACTTCATCGTTTCCTTCGTTCTCGCGAGTGAAGAATTCCGGAAGATGTCCCACCAAGGTGTTCCTCAAATGCTACAAGAAGGATATTACCATGCATATCGAAAATCTTTGTGTTCGTTGAATGGTCGACTTTGCTGTCTCGTTCTAGGAATGCGTACCATGAATTTATGGGTGATGAAGAGTTATGGAGTTGGGAGCTTTTGGACTATGTTAATCTCTATTCCTATTGCGAGTTTGCCTGCATCTTACGTTTCACAATCATACTTTAGGCTAGTGGCACTACTTTGCAAGGAAAATGGGAAAAAGCTAATGCTCTTACGAGTTGGTGATCAATGCGGTTGGCAAAAGCTTGGAATATATGATTTAGACGGCAAGTCAATGAAAGATGTATTCATAGATGGTACGGCACATTCTGTCAGTTCATGTGTTTGTTGTATTGGCCAATCTTCTTCTTGTTGTTTATTGGATTAGGGCTTGTTCAACTTCATGTGTAACTATGAAGTGCTACATGGCCTATAGTGTACACTAACATAACCATATATATATATATATGTATGTATAGAAATTATGTTGGTCAAAATATGGGTAGTATTCGCAAAGGCTAAGGAAAAACGGAAGGAGAAGAAATCTGAGGCTCGTGAAAATACGATCTCCTTAAAACAGATTTGCCCCCTCCTATAATGCTTGAGGATCTCGAGCAACTGTTTCCCAAGATACAACGGAAACGTAGAGTCTACTTAGCACAAAGAAGTTCTACAAGCGAACGAAACTTAGAACACGATGATGAACACCGAAACAAAAAGAGAAAGAAAGAAAGGCTCGAAAGAATATTGAAAAAGGAGGAAGGATTGGTGTGTATAACTTTAGAAAATGAATGCTTATTTATAGGCTGTAGAAACCTTTGAAATAGCAGCAAAACTTCAAACAGTTTTGGTGTTTTAATCCTGTTAAATGTCACGAATTCATGGCACATAAACAGCCAAAACTTTTTTGACAATCAAACAGTCAAAAGAATTCATTTGGCCATTTAAACAGTATTAAATTTGCCATTCATTTGCTCATTCAACAACAATATATAATTGTAACGTTTCAGTTTTCTCTTTGACTGAAATGAATGAACATAAATCTCCACTTTAAAATTTTAGCTAGAAAAAATTAATCTGAACTGGAGCAAAATGTGAGTTGATTAGGCCCGCTAGAGTTCGGTTCGGCATTCGTGTCCGCAGGTCGTGCGCACACATGAGTCAAGCTATTTTAGCCCCGAAGTGGACCTCCATTTGCACTCCCCCTGTGCGGTCACACGCGAGCAGGAGAGATGTGGTATAGTATTGGCAAGTCAACTTGCAAGTCAATTTTCGGCTCTCACTTATAAAGTGAGCTCCAACTCTTCCCAACACCCATGTGGGACAAAGTCCCTTAGCCTTAACTCTAATTTTTCCAACTCTTGAGAAACTTAATTCTCATTCACTTACTACTCATTTCCAACAATCCCCCACATGAATGAGATATTGTTTTGATTAAACGATGATGGTGTTCACCAACTGATTCCTGCATAGAGAAAGTAGGTTTTACCCTTTGAACTTCCTCCTTGTAAAGTATGTTTGCCTTACTAGCTGTCCAGTAGACGCGATGTCGTTGAACTGTCCGGCTGTATTGTGTAAAGAAACCCGCATACAGTACACAGGAACCATTTCTACTTAGTTCTGTTATCATGGTTTTGTCCATTTAGGCCATGAACACGTCCTGGTTCTGCAAGAGTTTCTAAAGAACTAAGCCTTAACAGTTCTCCTTTGAAGCGGCCCCACTTCTCTCTCACATAGGTGACTTCTTAAGTCTAGAGTAAATGAAATTACTCACTTAAGTATCATAAAAGCAACCGTTTGCTATCCTTTCCGTCATATCACTGTTTGATGACAGGAATGAGTTGAGGTTTACCCCCACAGTGACGACACTAAGTCTTGATGATTAGGTTGTCCCATTGAACCTAGATCTTGGGATCTCCAGTCAACTAGGTTGGGTTTTCCTTCTTAAGGCTTTTATTTCTTCACAGGCATTACACTCATTCTTTTGGTCAATCTTTCAATTGCCTCTCTATTTAACCCTTTGGTTAGCGGATCCGCAAGATTATCCTTTGACTTTACGTAGTCAATTGCGATAATTCCTGTTGAGAGGAGTTGTCTAATGGTATTGTGTCGACGACGAATATGTTTTGACTTACCATTATACATAGTACTCTGTGCCCTTCCAATCGCCGATTGACTATCACAATGAATACTAATAGGTAGCACAGGTTTTTCCCACTTTGGAATATCCTCCAAAAAATAGCGTAGCCATTCAGCCTCCTCACCACACTTTCCAAGGCAATGAACTCGGATTCCATTGTGGATCTGGCTATTACAGTTTGTTTTGAGGATTTCCACGACACAGTTGCTCCAGCTAGTGTAAACACGTAGCCACTTGTGCAGTGTGAGTCCTTTATATCAGATATCCAATTGGCATCCGTGTAACCTTCCAACACAGATGGATATCTGGTATAGTGTAGTCTATAATCACGAGTATGTCTTAGATATCTCAGTACTCTAATTATAGCAGTCCAGTGTTCAGCATTGGGATTACTCGTGTATGAACTCAATTTGCTTACCACATAAGCAATATCTGGTCTGGTACAACTCATTAGATACATCAGACTTCCTATTATCCGAGAGTATTCCACCTGAGATATACCCTGTCCAAGATTCTTGGATAAATGGACACTGTTATCTAATGGTGTTTTCGCGACCCCAGAATCATTCTTGTTAAACTTATCAAGAATTTTATCTATGTAATGAGCTTGACTCAAAACTAGACCATCTGTTGTCCTTATGATTTTAACACCTAAAATCACATCAGCTAGACCCATGTCTTTCATGTCAAACTTAGAGTTTAACATGTTTTTGGTAGATTTGACCAACTTGTCACTACTACCAACAATGAGTATATCGTCTACAGATAGACATAATATGACATAATCGTTTTCTATATCCTTGACGTAAATGCATTTGTCACAGTCATTAATTTTGAATCCATTAGTAATCATTGCATGGTCAAATTTTTGATGCCACTTTTTAGGTGCTTGCTTTAGACCATACAGGGACTTTACTAGTTTACAAACTTTCTTTTCTGTTCCTGGAGCTCGGGAACCCTCGGGTTGTTCCATATAGATTTCTTCATCTAAATCTCCATTTAAGAAAGTTGTTTTAACATCTATTTGTGTATTTTCAAATTCCTTAAGGCTGCGATAGCAAGTATCATCCTTATGGAATTTATTCTCGTCACACGAGAATACATATCAAATTAGTCTAAACCTTCTCGTTGTTTATACCCTTTGGTTACAAGCCTGGCATTGTATTTATCAATGAAAGCATCAAGTTTCAGATCAACAAGTTCCGAAGTATGATTATGTAAAATTGAATCAACCTCACTCTTTATGGCTTCTTTCCTCAAAGGTCCCTCAGAAGAACTTACTGCCTCAGCGTAAGTTAGAGGTTCTCTCTCTAGCAAATAGGTTACAAAATCATCATTGAATGATTTCTCTACTCTTGCCCTTTTGCTCGGTCTGGTTCAACATCTTGAACCTCAACCGAATCAGGAACTTCTTCATGAGTTCGTTTTGACGAACTGTCTTCATCCTTAGTCTTATAAGGAAATACATTTTCAAAGAAAGATGCATTTCTTGATTCCAAAACTGTGTTCTTGTGTATATCCGAAATCTTCGAATCATGCACTAAGAACCGATATGCATTACTATTCTGTGCATAGCCAATAAAAATACAATCGACCGTTTTAGGTCCAATTTTTATTGCCTTTGGCGGAGGTACAACTACCTTTTCCAGACACCCCCACACTCGCTAGTGTTTGTAGGATAGTATCTTTCCTTTCCATAATTCATATGGAGTCTTGTTTTCTTGCTTTCGGGGAACCCTATTTAATAGGTAAGTACTAGACAAGACGGCTTCTCCCCACATATTGGGAGGTAGGCCTGAACTTAATAACATCGCATTCATCATTTCTTTCAATGTGCGATTTTTCCGTTCAATTACCCCATTAGATTGAGGTGAATAAGGTGCTGTCACTTCATGAACAATTCCATGTTGTGCACAAAAGCCACCAATTGGTGCTTCATACTCGGCACCTCTATCACTTCTCAATCTCTTGATCTTTTTACCAAGTTCATTCTCAACTTTGGTTTTGTAGAGAACGAATTTCTCTAATGCTTCGTCTTTACTTTTTAACAAGTAAACATAGCAATATTTCGTGCTATCATCAATAAATATGATAAAATACTTATTATCACCTCGTGTTTGAACCGATTTCAAATCACAAACATCACTGTGAACTAATTCAAGTGGTTCAGTACTCCTTTCAACCGTTTGAAAAGATGACCTCGTTAACTTTGCTTCGATGCAAATTTCGCATTTATCTCTTAAGTCAATTTGGAACGTTGGTATATGGTTCAAGTTAAAATTAACATGACCTAGTCTACCATGCCATAAATTGGATGACTCAATCAAATAAACAGAAGAGGTACTTGCATTCATTTCATCGACAATAGTCATTACATTGAGTTTGAGCAACCCATTGGTTGCATACCCCGTCTCAACAAACATTCCTGCCTTAGACAGAACAACCTTATTAGACTCTATTATAATGCGAAACCCATTCTTTTCTAGCATGAATCCTGACACAAGGTTCTTGCGCACTTCTAGCACATGCAGCACATCTGTGAGTGTCAGAGTCTTGCCCGAAGTCATCTTGAGCTTCGCAGTTCCTTTGCCTTCAACAGTGGCAACAACAGCATTTTCCATGTAGATCTTCTCTCCATGGACTGGTTCAAAGGTGGTGAAGTGGCTCCTATAGATGCCCACGTGCCTGGATGCGCCAGTGTCCATCCACCATTCCTTTGGGTTGGACTCCACCATGTTCACTTCAGTCACTACAGCAACTAGGTGCATGTCCTCCACATCCTTAGTGATGTCATTGACCATGTTCGCCTCATGATCCTTCTTTAGGGAGCGGCAATCAGCAGACCTGTGACCTGGTTTGCCACAGTTAAAATAATTACCTTTGAATCTGTGCTTCTGCTTAGAGACACCACCAGTAATCCCTAGCTTCCCCTTGCCTTTGTTGGTGTTCTTGCTCTTGGCCTTTTTCTTCGAGCCTTGGCCTTTACCATGCTCCACAATATTGACCTTAGCCTGTACGCCATTGGATGCCTTTGATTCTGACTTCCTGTTGTCTTCTTCAATGCGAAGTCTAACAATCAGATCCTCCAAGGTCATCTCCTTGCGCTTGTGCTTGAGGTACTTCTTGAAATCCCTCCAGCCTGGAGGCAACTTTTCAATAACCGCAGCCACTTGGAAGGTTTCACTCAAGATCATCCCCTCAGCCTGGATGTCACCGTCCGACTACGAATTTCTTCGAGCCGGCATCCTCCGATTTATGTTTCCGGTTCATGAATTCCCATAAATCCTTAGCCGTCTTAAATTTCTCATACACATTATATAATGAATCATGAATAGCATTCAAAATATAACCACGACAAAGAAAATCTGACCGTTTCCAAGCCTCATATGCATGGACTGTTGGTGCGTCCGAAGTACCTTCAGGCAACGGAGGAGCAACACCAGTCAGAAAGCTCATCAAGTTCAGCATTGTCAGGTAGAATAGCATCTTTTTTTGCCACCACTTGAAAGTCGCAGTCGTCCCATTGAACTTCTCTGGCTTCTCCACGTGGCTAGCTGGAACGTTGGGCACAGCGGGAACAACAATAGAGCTCGCAACCCCGGGAGCAATGGCAACGCTGGGTATCATAACAACGGGAGTGGCGCTAGCAACAGCAGCACCAACAACATCAACACTAACAACATCAGCCATCACGAACACACAAAATCAAAAGAAATCTGTTTTAAGATTGTTAGTCAAAATATGGGTAGTATTCGCAAAGGCTAAGGAAAAACGGAAGAATAAGAAATTCGAGGCTCGTGAAAACACGATCTCCTTAAAAGAGGAGGTGTCGAGGGTAAATCCCAGGAGCAGAGAGTCAACGGTCCGACCTAGACAGGAACCTGCAAGACGGAGGTTAGCATTCCGAAGATTAAGTCAGTTCTAGGGAGAGAAGTAGGCTATTATTATACTTTGAGAGAGAAACGAGAGTGTGGAATTGAGTTAGCAATAAATGAACAAGGAGTATTTATAGGTCCCAATGGGACAATACCTGTGGGCCTTTGTGTTGGGAGGGGCAAAAGCATAAATAAACATGTATTTATTCCTTGTAACTCGGTTGGGCCTTTAGGAAGGAATAAATAGACTTTTTGGGCTTACAAGATAAGCCCAAGCCGAATGGCCAGTTGGGCTGGTCAAAGTGGGTCAGAGTTGACCCCCATCAAATGCCCCTGTCAAGCCCATTGCAGCAAAGCCGGATTGGGCTTGACACAAAGGAGTTCTAGGCCCAACAAACCAGCCCAACTTTTGGAATCTTCCATCTCACGACCGCCCTAGATCCAATGGCCCTTGGCTCTTCCCGCCCAAATGTGATGGACGTGTAGGATCTCATGGGAGGCTGTGCCATAATGATGGCGCTGGATGGAAAATTGAGGGGACTGTTCCTCTCCTCTGGAGTATATAACTGGTGCTTGCCGAGTTCACCAAAAAAAAAGATAAATATTACTAGCTTGGATTATGAGTTTTGTAGATAATGGAAGCTAGGTCGATCCCACGAGGATAGCTAATTACCAAATTTGTTGTAAAGAAAAACTGTCAGTCAACAAGGTGTCACTCAGGAGAATGAAAACAGTCACTCAGGGGAATGGAGGTCAGGGGTGTTCTTCTCCTCTTCCTGCTTTTGTAGTTGTTTTATTAGCACAGTAATGGTTGAGTTCTTGTTCATTCAGCTCACTTATAACTCTAAGTCAGTTCCCATTTTTCCTAGAGTCATCTTTGCAACCTTAACAACCTATTTTCCAATGATTGATTCCAGCTACAAAGTCATTAAGTTCTTAGGCCTTCAAGAATGCTTATGTTAACTAAGTATATTCCTTTCTTAGTTAAAACCATAGACTGTTACCTCTATGTCATAAGTTAAAGTTGAAACAATCCAAACCAAGTTTATCCTTCCAGATCTCCCTTAGTTCTAGCATGCATTCAATTTAGTGATCAAGTAAATGAATGTAGAAAAACTTTCAACCATAAAACAAAGAACAAAACCAGTGCTTTGACAACTACAACATCGGTTGAGGAGAATAACCCCTGGAAACTGTTTAGCTACTCATACAGATTAATGCTACATCTACTACATCGAAAGACATCATAGAAGTATGCATAGTAAACAAAAGTTAAGCTAACAGTCAAGAGATGAGCAGAAAGCTTGTGCAGTTTCTGAGTCATTCCTGGGAGTGAAAGGGTTCACTCGTGGAACTGAAGAAGAAACTGGGTTGCTATTCTTCAACTCGGCTTCCTCCCTGAGTTGTTGCTGCTTCTTCTTCTTTCTTGTCTTCTACCTGGAGTTTTTCTGAATGTCTTTTTTTTTTTCCTGAGAAGCTAACCAGAGACTCAGAGATGTCCTTTGAGAGTGCAGTTCCCCCTCTTATAGGGCCTTGTAGCCGGTGTCTTCATCATGAGAACCTCCCCATGCTTGGAGTTGTTTAATCCTCCCAATGTCTTGAGCCTGCAATCCAACTTGGCCGTTCCTTTTCTCTCTTCCAGCAGCAGCCGTTTTGCTCTCATTGATCAGCAGTGGTGGCGGGGATTGCGGCTGGGGGACAAGCATGCCTTTAGGAGGAGGCAAGGTCATTAATGACAAGATGCTTCTTGTCTAAGGGCCTTCTTCTTCGTCCAGCTCAGCACCCTTGCCTCAGCAGTCCATAAATTGCTCCTTTGGCTTCCAATTTTCAGCAATTATTCATCCGGTCCTTTCCTAACAATAACATGAAAATGAGCTAAGTAAATTGCACCAATGTTAGGAAATACCCCAATTGTTCATCAAATACAAAGTTAAGTGTGATGCTTTTATGTAACAATTTAACCATTATCAACTCCCCCAAACTGGAAGAATTGCTTGTCCTCAAGCAAAACACTAAACTTTTGTTGGTACTTTCAGAAATGCACAAAACAAATAGGGAAGACAAAATGACTGAAGATTGACTTACTCCCCTGAGTGAGGATTCCCACTCAGGTAAGTGACACTAAACAAGCAACAACCCTAAACACAACCAGATAGGTGCTGTCAACTTTTCCGTCTCAGATTCAAGTGAAGAAAACATACATTTGAGGATACCAAATCTTTCTGCAATCCAGAGTCAAACAACCAACCTTCACAGGGAATTAGAATGCATATGCCACAAGTGTTTGTTCATGCCAAACCTACCAATCCATTCTAAGTTAACCGGTTAAACTTTTGGTGGTCGTTCTTGTGATCTGGTCTTGCCCGAGTTACTTGACTCGATTTACCTACTGAGACTTCAATCCTGGAGTTCCTGCACAGCCTTTATGCTTTATTTATTTAGAAATTTTTTTTTTTTTAAATGAGATGTAAATGGACCAACCTACAGGGGTGTTATTCAACCTTATCTCTCCACTGCCTTATACCTCAACCCTTATTACTCCAACAGTTTGGAACTTTTTGTGGTGGTTCCTTGCTGTTACCCCTAAGGTTTCGGTTGATCCATTCCCTAAGATTTTTTTTTTATTTTTATTTTTTTAAACAAAAGCAAGCAGGCTGTGAATGGGTACCACAAAGGAAGTCTCAGATTTACGGCATTTCTCATCTAATTGTAGCTCAGAACTAGACACAGCTCACAACAGTGGATTAGTCATGCCAAATTTTAAGATTTATGTTCTAGGCATTCACTTCCACGACTGGCATTGTTCATGTGTGTGAGTGAGTGTCAGCCATTTTTTTTTCATGCATCAGACTTAGTATCAAAAAGTGGTTTAACAAAATTGTTTTTCAAAACCATTATCATCCTAGACTGTTGACAGCTCCTTAGAAGATTTTCATTTTGTTTTGAGAGATATTTTACAGAGTCAATCTAGACATGAACCTAATGGACCTAAATGACATTGTCCTGACATTGACCGACCTAACCAAAACTAAGTACAACTAACTACTACTGCATTACTCCCCCCAAACTTATCCTAAGCATTGCCCCCAATGCTTAACAACACCAACCCGGCAACAACAATAAACAGAAAACAAAAAGTACAGAAAACAACACATGAAACATAAAACAGGCAACAAATAAATTGCTGATTAAGGGAAGCGAACAAAGACTTCCCGAGTGTTCATTGAGGCATTCCGTGAAGTGGGTGGACTGGCGGATCATGCGGCATTGGGCAGTTTTCAGGGCATCCAATGCACTTGTGCATTTCCTGCAGGAATTTCTCCGTCCTCGTCTGGCATTGGTGGACGTAATCCAGGATGAACCTGGTCTGCTTGTTGAAATCCCTCTGCTTCAATTGTCTAGTTGGAGTGGGAGTGGATGTTGTTTGTCCCGCCCATGAGGCACTTGGGGGTTTCTAGTCTAACTTATGCATCCTCAATGGTTGCTGCAAGTTGCTTTCTGCGTCGGTGTGCAGGAAGGTCACTCCTGCCCTTTTGCATAGCATAGTGACCATAACTGGGAAATACCAGCTCTTCACCTTTGGATCAATGATGCATCGAGTGAGTTGTTCCCGGATGACTGAGGCTGCATCAAATGGTGTGTCTGTGGCAATGGCATACAGCAGCAGAGCCATCTCGTAGGTGACCTTAGCAGTGTAGGATGTTGGCATCAGATTGCAGCAGATGAAATGGTACCACAGATTTAAGTCAGGCGTTTGCAACGCGTTTGCTGGAAACCCCAAAGGGTTTTCTTGATCATCCATCTCCCAGCTTGTTCCCTCTTTTGCCAATCTGGATAGAATGGCCTGTTCCAGCGGTTGATTTGGATGCAGGGCAGCCAGGGTTTCTCTGTAATCAGTGCTTATTCTTGGTAATTTCCAGATGGCCCTGATGGCCTCTGTGCTGCAATTGACGCTTATGCCTCTGACGAATACTCCATCTCTGGGGGCAGTGTGGAAGTTGCCGTAAAATTCTTGCACAATCTGGATCCTTGGCTTGACCGGTGGTTTGGAGAAGGTCTCCCAGCCATGGCGCTTGATGTAGGCAAAAAGCTGCGCCATCTTCACCGATTCCCCTTTCTGGAATGAACTTTCGCCTTATGTGCTTCAAAAAGAAATCCCAACCCTTCTTCCTTGGAAACAACTTGGGCTCCCATTCATCTGTGATGGCATTAAGGGCCTGTTCTTGCAGCGCCCTTGGTGGTTGTGGAGGTGGCGGTGGGGTGGGTTCTCTGGCAGGGGATGCTGGTGGAGTGGGCGTTCTTTGCCGTTCAGGAGAGGGCGAGGATGAGGAGGATGATATCCTTCTCCTTGTGTTGGAGGCGTTTTTGCGGGCAGCAGCCTTTCTCCTTGCCGGCGGCATCTGTGACAAACCGTAAGAGTTGTGTTGGCAAAATTGAAAGAGGGGTTTTCTGATTGAAATCTGAAAATTGCCTTATGTGCCTGGAAACTTAGAGAAATTGTTAGTATGTTCACACAGGGAAGTGGTGGTTGAAGGAGTGATTCTGGGATTAAGAAGAAGATGAAGAAGACGAAGCAATGAAGGAGTTATGAGTTAATGCACAGCAGTTAAAGTTTTTGGAAATCGTGGCTGACTGAAGTGACTCAAAAAGGCGGACGTGGTTAAAATTGAAATTTGAAATTTTCCGGAAAAAATTCGCCCCCAAACTTAAATCATAACTGCAACCCAAAATGTGACTTTTTGCAGAAAGTGTCGTACAGTTGTTTTCACTCAGGCGAGTGGACTTTTCCACTTGCGTGAGTGACGTCAGGGTTAGAAAATTAGTAGGATTCCTTCCCGTAGGTTCACTCAGCTGAGTGACCTTCTTCACTCCTAGGAGTGAGTTTACCTGAGGCCCTTTCTGTTACACCTTCTGAAATCTGTTGGGGTGGCAAATTTCTTGTCCAATCCTGCAAAAATTAGAGTAACACATTGTCAGCCATATAAAAGCAAAACGTATGGGTTGCCTCCCATAAAGCGCATTGGTTTTAAGTCTCTTGCCAGACTTCAAAAGAAATTTCAGTAAAGTTCCTTCAGGACCAGAACTTGATAGTTCTGTCCTTTACTCCCTTCTGTCCATCCAAGGTATGGCTTAAGCCTCTGACCGTTAACCAAAAAGGTGTTGCCACTTTGTGGGTTCATGATCTCCACTGCTCCATAAGTTAGGACCTTGTTAATTTTGTAGGGCCCGGTCCATCTTGACTTCAACTTTCCTGGAAAGAATTTCAGCCTGGAGTTGTACAGCAAGACCTCTTGTCCTTCTTGGAAGTTCCTCTTGACAATGTGTTGATCATGGTAAGCCTTAGTTTTCTCTTTGTAGACTCTAGACGATTCGTATGCCTCTAGTCTGAATTCTTCCAGTTCATTCAACTGAATCAATCTCAATTCCTTGCTTTTGCCCGGATCAAGATTCAGTTCCTTGATAGCCCAGTAAGCTTTATGTTCCAACTCTACTGGCAAGTGGCATGCTTTCCCATAGACCAGTTTGAATGGAGACATACCAATGGGAGTCTTGTATGCTGTCCTATATGCCCATAAAACTTCATCCAACCTTGAGGACCAATTCTTCCTGGTAGAATTAACAACCTTTTCCAGGATCCTTTTCACTTCCCCTGTTTGACACTTCGCTAGCCCGTTTGATTGTGGATGGTATGGTGTTGATACCTTGTGCCCGATTCCATATTTCTTTACCATGGCTGCAAATGACTTGTTACGAAGTGTGATCCTTCATCACCGAGTATCATCCCAGGTGTACCAAACCCGCGAAAATATTTTTCTTAGAAACCCGAGAACAGCTTTTAGCATCATTGTTCTTTGCAGCTACAGCTTCTATCCATCTTGAAATGTAGTCCACCGCCGTAGGATGTAGGAGTTCCCAAAGGATGACACGAAGGGACCCATGAAGTCTATCCCCACACATCGAACAGTTCCACTTCAAGCACGTTCTGCTGTGGCATCTCATTTTTCCAGAAATATTTCTGTCCTTTGGCATCGGTCATGACTTTGACAAACTCTCTTGCATCTACGAAAGGGTTGGCCGTCAGATCCAGCTTGTAGAACCTTGATTGCCGTCCTTTGACCGTTGAAATGTCCACCATAGGGTGAACTGTGGCATTTGTGTAACACTTCCGTGAATTCAGATTCTGGAATGCACCTTCTGATCAATTGGTCTGCACATCTTTTGAATAAGTAGGGTTCATCCCATAGGTAGGGTTGAGCATCATGCGAGAATCTCTTGCGTTGTTGAGGGTGAGATCTGGGGAATAACACCAGCAACAACAAAGTTAGCAAAATCTGCAAACCAAGGCCTGTTACCTGTCACTCTCATGAGTGTGCTGTCACTCGCCGAGTGACTCATCGTGGAATTTTTCGAGATTGGGGTTGTGTCTTCGGAATTTCTTCAAGCCTTGACAGATGGTCCGCTACTTGATTCTCAAGCACCCTTCGTCTCTTATCTCCAAATCAAATTCCTGCAACAACAACACCCATCTAATCAACCTTGGTTTAGACTCTTTTTTGTTGATCAAGTACCTGATGGCTACATGGTCGGTATAGACTATGACTCTCATCCCTAGCAAATAAGCTCTGAATTTACCAAATGCAAATACAATTGCCAGCATTTCCTTCTCTGTAGTGGTGTAGTTGACTTGTGCGGAGTTAAGGGTTTTACTAGCATAGTAAACCACATGTAACACCTTGTTCCTTCTTTGTCCAAGTAAAACACCAACTGCAAAATCACTTGCATCACACATTAGTTCAAAAGGTTGTGATAACTCGGGTGTGATGATCACAGGTGCAGTGATGAGTTTGTTTTTCAATTCAGTGAATGCATTTAAACAGGATTCATCAAAAATAAAAGCAGTGTCCTTTTCAAGCAAATTGCACAAAGGTTTAGAAATTTTCGAAAAATCTTTAATGAACCTCCTGTAAAAACCAGCATGGCCTAGGAAACTTCTCACTCCCCTGACTTTGGTCGGTGGGCTAAGCTTCTCACTCCCGTAACCAAGGTATTTTACCCGAAGACTAACTTTGGTTATTTTTCTGTTGATAGATATATTTGCTAATCTGATGGGTAAACCCTCGGCTTTTGATGATTCAGACGAGGAGGAGCAATATCTCGAGGAGAGGCCGCAAGGAACTCCCCAACGGGAAATGGTCAAGCACCCTCCAGTCAGATGACGAGGGTGCGCACAGAAAGTTCGAGGAAGAAGAACCCCTCGGGCCAAACCTCGGGCCTTCAAAAAAGGAAGCGGGGGGATCCTGAGGTGGTGGAGGTCGATCCTCTATCCTTTAGCTTGCCTGCGATTCACGAGCTATCCTCCATCGACGAACTTTTGAAGGAGGGGTACGAGGATCAAGGGCGGGGGGCAGGCCAGTTCGAGGGCATATCTGAGGGTCACGCTCTGCTGACGTTCGACCCATGCGCAGACTTGCCCGCCGCCGATGTGCCGCGGCTGGAGGACGGCATGAGACAAATAAAATTTTTGCTCAAGTACTTACTCCTCATACTTGGAGGGTTCCCTTACTGATCAAGGGTATCCGTCATGCAGGCTCTGCAGGCGGTGAACTCCTTCGTGTCCGTGTGCGCAGACTTGGAGGGACAACTGGCTTCGGCCAGGAGGAAGGCCGCCAGTGAGCCAGCAAAGGCAGAGAGGCTGAGACGCGGCTCCAAGCCCTGGAAGAGGAGAGGAGGAGATTGGAGGAGGACGTCACGAGAATGAGGGGGCAGCTCGAAGGCATGGAACTGACCCATAGTCTCCAAATGGAGAGTCTGCTGGCAACGAGCGTCCCCAAATCTCGGCAGAACCAACAACATCAACACTAACAACATCAGCCATCACGAATATACAAAATCAAAAGAAATCTGTTTTAAGATTGTTAGTCAAAATATGGGTAGTATTCGCAAAGGCTAAGGAAAAACGGAAGAACAAGAAATTCGAGGCTCGTGAAAACATGATCTCCTTAAAAGAGGAGGTGTCGAGGGTAAATCCCGGGAGCAGAGAGTCAACGGTCCGACCTAGACAAGAACCTGCAAGACGGAGGTTAGCATTCCGAAGATTAAGTCAGTTCTAGGGAGAGAAGTAGGCTATTATTATACTTAGAGAGAGAAACGGGAGTGTGGAATTGAGTTAGTAATAAATGAACAAGGAGTATTTATAGGTCCCAATGGGACAATACCTTGGGGCCCTTGTGTTGGGAGGGGCAAAAGCATAAATAAACATGTATTTATTCCTTGTAACTCGGCTGGGCCTTTAGGAAGGAATAAATAGACTTTTTGGGCTTACAAGATAAGCCCAAGCCGGATGGCCAGTTGGGCCGGTCAAAGTGGGTCAGAGTTGACCCCCATCAAATGCCCCTGTCAAGCCCATTGCAGCAAAGCCGGATTGGGCTTGAGACAAAGGAGTTCTAGGCCCAACAAACCAGCCCAACTTTTGGAATCTTCCATCTCACGACCGCCCTAGATCCAATGGCCCTTGGCTCTTCCCGCCCAAATGTGATGGACGTGTAGGATCTCATGGGAGGCTGTGCCATAATGATGGCGCCGGATGGAAAATTGAGGGGACTGTTCCTCTCCTCTGGAGTATATAACTCCCCCATAGGACACCGGAATTCATTTTTTTCTCTCTTTTGCTTTCAAGTTTCAAACATACTGAGCTCCGACTTCTTCTCTTCTATTTTCTCTTTCGCAAATCAGAGCATATTACCATTCGGGAATCGGAATCACGGCCAGCGACTGACCGTAGCGGCTTCTAATCGACCCTTAACGAGTAAATCCCCCTCTTCTATTGTATGTTCGATTTACCACATGGCCAAAGAGGTAGTTAGGGTAGACGACGTTGAGTGTTCACTAAACCAAGATAGGTTAAGTGATTTAGAAAACCACTATAGCCTTACGGCTATTAACCCCACCTTACCAGAAGGCCATGAGAGAGCCAGTACTCCCCCTCCGGGAAAAATCACAATTTATGAGAAGTTTTTAGAATACGGGCTGCACTTTCCCCTGATGCCCATGTTCAGGATGATAGTGGAAGCCTACGGCCGACCCCTAGCCCAATACACCCCGAACCTCATAACCATAGTGTTAGCCTTCGTACACGTATGTAACAAGACGGGGGTAGAGCCAGACATTTTCTTATTTAGATGTTTCTACAAACTTGTCCGATGCGGGAAGAGTTTCCCTGGGTGGTTCAGCTTCACCAAAAATCCACACGGGCCTTCCAAAGAATTAGAAGCGAAGAACGAGAGTTCCAAGCATTGGAGGTCGGGCTTCTTTTACGTGGACGCGGACTTCGTTGCCCTCTTTCCGTGGACGCCGGACAAGGGAGGAACGACCAGCTTAGATCCGTGGACCAAGAAAGATAAGAAAGACATGGAAATCTGAAGAGGGGACTTAGAGAAATTGGTCGGGTGGAAGAAGACCTACACCTATAGGCAAATCGCGTCGTTAAGCGATACGATCAGCTCCCGTAACCAAGGTATTTTACCCGAAGACTAACTTTGGTTATTTTTCTGTGGATAGATATATTTGCTAATATGATGGGTAAACGCTCGGCTTTTGATGATTCAGACGAGGAGGAGCAATATCCCGAGGAGAGGCCGCAAGGAACTCCCCAATGGAAAATGGTCAAGCACCCTCCAGTCAGATGACGAGGGTGCGCACAGAAAGTTTGAGGAAGAAGAACCCCTCGGGCCAAACCTCGGGCCTTCAAAAAAGTAAGCGGGGGGATCCTGAGGTGGTGGAGGTCGATCCTCTATCCTTTAGCTTGCCTGTGATTCACGAGCTATCCTCCATCGACGAACTTTTGAAAGAGGGGTACGAGGATCAAGGGCGGGGGGCAGGCCAGTTCGAGGGCATATCTGAGGGTCACGCTCTGCTGACGTTCGACCCATGCGCAGACTTGCCCGCCGCCGATGTGCCACGGCTGGAGGACGGCATGAGACAGGTAAAATTTTTGCTCAAGTACTTACTCCTCGTACTTGCAGGGTTCCCTTACTGATCAAGGGTATCCGTCATGCAGGCTGTGCAGGCGGTAAACTCCTTCGTGTCCGTGTGCGCAGAGTTGGAGGGAAAACTGGCTTCGGCCAGGAGGAAGGCCGCCAGTGAGCCAGCAAAGCCAGAGAGGCTGAGACGCGGCTCCAGGCCCTGGAAGAGGAGAGGAGGAGATTGGAGGAGGACGTCACAAGAATGAGGGGGCAGCTCAAAGGCATGGAACTGACCCACAGTCTCCAAATGGAGAGTCTGCTGGCAACGAGCGTCCCCAAATCTCGGCAGCACCAACAACATCAACACTAACAACATCAGCCATCACGAATACACAAAATCAAAAGAAATCTGTTTTAAGATTGTTAGTCAAAATATGGGTGGTATTCGCAAAGGCTAAGGAAAAACGGAAGAATAAGAAATTCAAGGCTCGTTAAAACACGATCTTCTTAAAAGAGGAGGTGTCGAGGATAAATCCCGGGAGCAAAGAGTCAACGGTCCGACCTAGACAGGAACCTGCAAGACGGAGGTTAGCATTCCGAAGATTAAGTCAGTTCTACGAAGAGAAGTAGGCTATTATTATACTTAGAGAGAGAAACGGGAGTGTGGAATTGAGTTTGCAATAAATGAACAAGGAGTATTTATAGGTCCCAATGGGACAATACCTGTGGGCCCTTGTGTTAGGAGGGGCAAAAGCATAAATAAACATGTATTTATTACTTGTAACTCGACTGGGCGTTTAGGAAGGAATAAATAGACTTTTTGGGCTTACAAGATAAGCCCAAGCCGGATGGCCAGTTGGGCCGGTCAAAGTGGGTCAGAGTTGACTCCCATCAAATGCCCTTGTCAAGCCCATTGCAGCAAAGCCGGATTGGGCTTGACACAAAGGAGTTCTAGGCCCAACAAACCAGCCCAACTTTTGGAATCTTCCATCTCACGACCGCCCTAGATCCAATGGCCCTTGGCTCTTCCCGCCCAAATGTGATGGACATGTAGGATCTCATGGGAGGCTGTGCCATAATGATGGCGCCGGATGGAAAATTGAGGGGACTGTTCCTCTCCTCTGGAGTATATAACTCCCCCATAGGACACCGGAATTCATTTTTTTCTCTCTTTTGCTTTCAAGTTTCAAACATACTGAGCTCCGACTTCTTCTCTTCTATTTTCTCTTTCGCAAATCAGAGCATATTACCATTCGGGAATCGGAATCACGACCGGCGACTGACCGTAGCGGCTTCTAATCGACCCTTAACGAGTAAATCCCCCTCTTCTATTGTACGTTCGATTTACCACATGGCCAAAGAGGTAGTTAGGGTAGAGGACGTTGAGTGTTCACTAAACCAAGATAGGTTAAGTGATTTAAAAACCACTATAGCCTTACGGCTATTAACCCCACCTTACCAGAAGGCCATGAGAGAGCCAGTACTCCCCCTCCGGGAAAAATCACAATTTATGAGAAGTTTTTAGAATACGGGCTGCACTTTCCCCGATGCCCATGTTCGGGATGATAGTGGAAGCCTACGGCCGACCCTAGCCCAATACACCCCGAACCTCATAACCATAGTGTTAGCCTTCGTACACATATGTAACAAGACGGGGTAGAGCCGGACATTTTCTTATTTAGATGTTTCTACAAACTCGTCGATGCGGGAAGAGTTTCCCGGTGGTTCAGCTTCACCAAAATCCACACGGGCCTTCCAAAGAATTAGAAGCGAAGAACGAGAGTTCCAAGCATTGGAGGTCGGGCTTCTTTTACGTGGACGCGGACTTCGTTGCCCTCTTTCCGTGGACGCCGGACAAGGGAGGAACGACCAGCTTAGATCCGTGGACCAAGAAAGATAAGAAAGACATGGAAATCTGAAGAGGGGACTTAGAGAAATTGGTCGGGTGGAAGAAGACCTACACCTATAGGCAAATCGCGTCGTTAAGCGATACGATCAGCTCCCGTAACCAAGGTATTTTACCCGAAGACTAACTTTGGTTATTTTTCTGTGGATAGATATATTTGCTAATATGATGGGTAAACGCTCGGCTTTTGATGATTCAGACGAGGAGGAGCAATATCCCGAGGAGAGGCCGCAAGGAACTCCCCCAATGGAAAATGGTCAAGCACCCTCCAGTCAGATGACGAGGGTGCGCACAGAAAGTTTGAGGAAGAAGAACCCCTCGGGCCAAACCTCGGGCCTTCAAAAAAGGAAGCGGGGGGATCCTGAGGTGGTGGAGGTCGATCCTCTATCCTTTAGCTTGCCTGTGATTCACGAGCTATCCTCCATCGACGAACTTTTGAAAGAGGGGTACGAGGATCAAGGGCGGGGGGCAGGCCAGTTCGAGGGCATATCTGAGGGTCACGCTCTGCTGACGTTCGACCCATGCGCAGACTTGCCCGCCGCCGATGTGCCACGGCTGGAGGACGGCATGAGACAGGTAAAATTTTTGCTCAAGTACTTACTCCTCGTACTTGAAGGGTTCCTTTACTGATCAAGGGTATCCGTCATGCAGGCTGTGCAGGCGGTGAACTCCTTCGTGTCCGTGTGCGCAGACTTGGAGGGACAACTGGCTTCGGCCAGGAGGAAGGCCGCCAGTGAGCCAGCAAAGCCAGAGAGGCTGAGACGCGGCTCCAGGCCCTGGAAGAGGAGAGGAGGAGATTGGAGGAGGACGTCACGTGAATGAGGGGGCAGCTCGAAGGCATGGAACTGACCCACAGTCTCCAAATGGAGAGTCTGCTGGCAACGAGCGTCCCCCAATCTCGCATGGACGCATACATTCTCGCGGGGGTTCAAAGGTACTTGGGGTCGTCCGAGTTCGCGCACGGGATAAACGACGTCATGGACCCTACCATGGAAAGAGGGGCGAGGAAGGTCGTCATGAAGATAGAGGCGGCCCGGAGGAAGAACGAGGACATCCAACCCGTCCTCGATAAGCTGATAGGGAGATGAAGGGAAAGACGTCCCCGGTAAGGCTGCGGTGCAAGGCCCGGAAGCACTTTCGGGACATGGACTTCGCACAGCTCCCCATCATGCAGTAGATCGCCGGGACTTGCCCCTCCATTTCAAAGCCCGAAGACATCCTGAGTATCCCGGGCAGCCCTTCCTTCGTCTTTCAGATGCCGAGGGGAACACAAACGCCTCCGAGCACGCCGCCGGGACCCGACGAGGAGCCGAAGATAGTCGGACCTGCACCTCCCCCCCAAGGGCACGACTATGGAAGCCGCGAAGGAGGGCGCACCTCAACAGACTCCAACACCAACAGCGGAGACAAGGTGAACGATGCATAGGGTTAGGACTCCTCATAGTGATCACCTGTCTTCGGGGCCTTTTTCCCGTGGTAACTCTTTTAACCGAGTATTAATGAATTTCTATTTTATTCATGGCCGACCTGTTATTCACTCGTTTCATTACTTGTTTCAAACTGTTTGTTTCTGTTTCATTGCTTGTTTCAAAATTGTTTGTTTCTTAATAATTTCAAGTCTTTGTTCGTGGGCTCAATCTTACTTTTACCTCTGAGGATACTTTCTAGCCCGCGCCTCCTAATCTTCCCATTAAGAAGCGCTTCCTTTCAGGGGAAGGACGCGGCTTCGGACTTCCCCCATCAGCCCGAGGCGTGCCCGTGACTTCCTAATCTTCCCATTAAGAACCTCTCGAGGCGTGCCCGTGACTCCGGATCATTGTGAAACGTCCGGAATTCCCTGGATCGACCTACAGTTGCCCGACCCTCATTACGACCCGACGACCTTTCCACTGTATGCAGCTGTCGGAGGCGCTTTGGTAGATTCGGCCGTTGACAGGAGCCGAGGACGGCTGTCAGGTCTCGAGGGCCAGCTGGAAGAGGCCTTGGAAACTTTCAGGGTCTCGGAGCTGCACGAGACACGTAGGGCCGTCATAGAGGCGAAGGCCGAAAACGACCGGCTGGATAAGTTATGGAGGGACACGGAGGCCAACTGGGAGGATCACTTGAAGAACTCTATACAGTTAGAGATATTGGTTAACAATCGTCTCCGGACATTCGAAGCCAAGATGCGGAAGAAAAAGAAGGACAAGGGCTTGGCCGAACTAGACCCGGAGGATTTTATTCCCCGCAACTATTTCGAGAGTGTCTTGGTACATCTCCGAAAGGCTTACGCCTTGGTTGCTGTAAAGTGGGATCGGTCCTCGAACAAGATTGAGGCTCTTCGGGCGTATGCTGGTCAGCTTCGGGCAACTTTGGAAAGCACGATATCTTTTATTGTAGAGGCATTGTGGCCCGAGCTCTGTCCGGCCATGCGAGACGACCCCACTTCTCCAAATCGTGAAGCCGAACGCCTGATATATGAGAACGCGCTCTGTTTTACGAGTTAGGTCGAGGGTATCACTAGGGACCTGTAACTAGGTTGTTAGGTGATTTTTGGTCTGTTTTTGCCAAGTGTATAGATCCGAGGGCCATACCTTCAAAAATTCACACATATATAATTTATTCGTCCTTTTTGAACACCAACTTGTTTTTGCTTTTCCTCATTTATTTGTTTGATTATTATTTCCTAATTTATTTGTTTTATTATTATTCAAGCTTTTACGGTTGTATATGTTTCTGTGTATTGCCGACGCTTTTTGCTACGACCCGACGGAGGTAATACGAGTATTTTCTCCCGATTTTTACATTTCAACTGTATTATTAATGTTGCGCTGATTTAGTCGATGTTTAGTTAAACCGTACATGTTCAAGGACTGCGGGAACCTTAGGAATTCCGTTGCCGCGAGGTCTGTTAGGTGCCCTTGGCCACTGGGGTCGAGACGACTTTGTAAATGCCCCAAGGTCACGGAAACCGTAGGGGTTCTATAGGCCGCAAAGGCCACACAGTGCCGTCGGCCGGTCGAGATGGCTTTTTAAATGCCCCAAGGTCATAGAGACCGTAGGGGTTCTGTAGGCCGCGGAGGCCACACGGTGCCGTCGGCCACTGGGGTCGAGACGGCTTTGTAAACGCCCCAAGGTCACAAAGACCGTAAGGGTTCCGTAGGCCGCGGAGGCCACACGGTGCCGTCGGCCACTGGGGTCAAGACGGCTTTGTAAATGCCCCAAGCTCACGGAGACCGTAGGGGTTCTGTAGGCCGCGGAGGCTATACAGTGCCGTCGACCACTAGGGTCGAGACGGCTTTGTAAATGCCCCAAGGTCACGGAGACCGTAGGGGTTCTGTAGGCCGCGAAAGCCACACGGTGCCGACGCTTTTTGCTACGACCCGATGGAGATAATACGAGTATCTTCCCCCGGGTTTAATATTTCAACTGTATTATTAATGTTGCGCTGATTTTGTTGATGTTTAGTTAAACCATACCTGGTCAAGGGCCGCAGGAACCTTAGGAATTCCATTGCCGCGAGGTCTGTTAGGTGCCGTCGGCCACTGGAGTCGAGACGGCTTTGTAAATGTCCTAAGGTCACGGAGACCGTAGGGGTTCTATAGGCCACGGAGGCCACACGGTGCCGTCGGCCACTGGGGTCGAGACGGCTTTGTAAACGCCCCAAGGTCACGGAGACCGTAGGGGTTCCATAGGCCGCGGAGGCCACACAGTGCCGTTGGCCACTGGGGTCGAGACGGCTTTGTAATTGCCCCAAGGTCACGGAGACCGTAGGGGTTCCGTAAGCCACGGAGGCCACACGGTGCCGTCGGCCACTGGGGTCGAGAAAACTTTGTAAATGCCCCAAGGTCACGGAGACCATAGGGGTTCCGTAGGCCGCGGAGGCCACACGGTGCTGTCGGCCACTGGGGTCTAGACGTCTTTGTAAATGCCCCAAGGTCGTCACGAAGACCATAGGGGTTCTGTAGGCCGCGGAGGCCACACGGTGCCGTTGGCCACTGGGGTCGAGACAGCTTTGTAAATGCCCCAAGGTCACGGAGACCGTAGGGGTTCCGTAGGCCGTGGAGGCCACACGGTGCCGTTGGCCACTGGGGTCGAGACGGCTTTGTAAATGCCCCATGGTCACGGAGACCGTAGGGGTTCCGTAGGCCGCGGAGGCCACACGGTGCCGTCGGCCACTGGGGTCGAGACGGCTTTGTAAATGCCCCAAGGTCACAGAGACCGTAGGGGTTGTGTAGGCCGCGGAGGCCACACGATGCCGTCGGCCACTAGGGTCGAGACGGCTTTGTAAATGCCCCAAGGTCACGGAGACCGTAGGGGTTTCGTAGGCCGCGGAGGCCACACGGTGCCGTCGGTCACTGGGGTCGAGACGGTTTTGTAAATGCCTCAAGGTCACGGAGACCGTAGAGGTTCCGTAGGCCGCGGAGGCCACACGGTGGCGTCGGCCACTAGGGTCGAGACAGCTTTGTAAATGCCCCAAAGTCACGGAGACCGTAGGGGTTCCGTAGGCCGCGAAGGCCACACGGTGCCGTCGGCCACTGGGGTCGAGACGGCTTCAGGAAGGATGGGAATCTCACAAAGGCACGGGAAGTAGTATATTAACAACAAAAGTGCCGATGTTCTCTTGCTTGGCTATATCTATTACAAAAGTGGGCAGAAGCCTTCAGATATTGAACTTCCTAAGGTTCTCAATGTTCCACCATCGGGGGATGTCGCGGGGTTCGTCATCACATGTGCGCAGGCGATAACTCCCTGAGGGAGAAACTTCCACAACATTGTATGGTCCTTCCCAATTCGTAGCTAGCTTTCCGGTCGGTTCAGCGTGACTCGCCTCGTTTCGTCGGAGGACCAGGTCTCCGACTTCAAAGTCCCGAGCCCGGATCTTGGCATTATAGTACTTGGCCATGAGCTGCTTGTATTTAGCTTCGCGGGCTTTGGCCAGGTCTCGCCTTTCGTCAAGGAAATCAAGGCAAAGATGGATTTCATCTTCGTTCATTTCCTCCGCGAAGTTGACCACCCGGGGACTGGGCACCTCTATTTCAACTGGGAAAACGGCTTCCATGCCGTAAACGAGGCTAAAAGGGGTTGCCCCCGTGGCCGTTCTCATGGTGGTGCGAATGGCCCAGAGGACGTGGGCCAACTCCTCAGTCCATAGCCCCTCAGCTCTCTTAACCCGTGTCTTCATGCCCTGTAAGATGGCCTTATTTATATTTTCAGCCAACCCGTGGGCCTGGGAATAGGCCACGGACGAGAACCGTTGTTCGATCCCAAGCTGCTCACACCAGGATTTAAAAACTCCCGATTCAAACTGAGTCCTGGTGTCTGAGATAAGGACTTTCGGAATCTCGAACCGGCAGACAATGTTCTTCCAGAAGAATTTGGCAACGTTTGCCCCTGTGGTGGAGGCCAAAGGTTCCGCTTCGACCCATTTAGAAAAGTAGTCAATTGCGACGATCATGAACTTGAGCTTACCCGAGGCCAATGTGAAAGGCCCTATTATGTCCGTTCCCCACTTGTAGAAAGGCCACGGGCTGCCAATTGGGACCATCTCTTGCTGGAGTAGACGCAGAGTAGGGGCGTGTTTTTGGCATTGCGCGCACTGAAGGACGATGTTATAGCAATCTTGGACAGAGTAGGCCAGTAATATCCAGCACGGATCAGCTTCTTGGCCAGGTTACGTGAACCTAAGTGAGCCCCACAAGCGCCTTCATGCATGCTCCTGATCAACGTCTCAGCTTCCCGGGGCCCGACACAGTACAGCAAGGGTGTTAGGTACCCTCGCTTGTAGAGGATGCCATCCCTCATCAAGTATTTAGGTGCCTTGAGTCGAATCTTCCGGGCCTCTCCTGGGTCCGCGGGTAATACCCAGGTCTGGAGGTACTGGACAAAGGGTGTCATCCAAGACACCTCATCCATTGTCACAGGCAAAACTTCGTCGTCCAGGATACTCGGACGCGTCCTAACTTCCATGTGAATTTGCTGGGCTAGGTGCACAGCGCGGGAAGAAGCTAACTTGCTCAGGGCATCAGCCCTCTTGTTCTGCGACCCCGGTATATACCGAATGTGGAAAACGCAAAAGCCGCGTTCCAACACCCTGACTTTCCGAAGATACTTATGGAGTACCACCTCCCGAACCTCGTACAGCCGAAGAACATGGTTGACGACTACCAGAGAATCACTACAAACTGAGATTTCCTGAACACCGAGCGCGTGGGCGATGGATAGCCCCGCGATCAGTGCTTCATATTCAGCCTCATTATTTGTGGCATGAAAATCCAGCTGGATAGCATAAACAATTTCCGACCCGTGGGGATCGATCAGAACCACGCCCGCGCCTGAACCTTCTTTCGAGGAAGATCCGTCGACAAACAAAGCCCACAGTTGCTGCCCGGTGGGGAAGATCTCCCAGGGACTTGTCAACATTTGCTAGTCTCGGCTTCCACTCCCCGAGGGACTTCGACAAGGAAATCGGCCAAGGCTTGACCCTTAATACGGGGTCGAAATTCTATGTCGTGCTCCCCGAGTTCCACAGCCCACTTAGTCATCTGGCCCGATGTGTCGGACCTTCAGAGGATCTGCTGCAGGGGCTGATCCGTAAGAACAAGGATCGGGTGCGCCTGGAAATAGGGGGCGCAATTTCCGGGCCGCGGTCACGAGGCAAAAAATGAACTTCTCAGCAGGAGTGTACTGAGATTCGGCGGGAAGGAGGACCTTACTGACATAATAAACAAGGATCTGCTTTCCCTTATGTTCCCGCACTAAGGCTGCACTCACCGTGGACTCCCCCACGGCTAAGTACAAAATTAGAGTTTCCCCCGGGTCCGGTGTGCTCAGGGTCGGGAGAGTCTTCAAGTGTTCTTTTAGTTCCATGAAGGCTTTCTGACAAGCCTCGGTCCAGCCGAAGGTATCGTACTTCTTGAGAACCTGAAAAAATGGCAAGCTCTGTTCGGCCCCCTTCGACAGAAAGCGCCCTAAGGCGGCAATAGAGCCTGTAAGCCTTTGTACTTCTTTGACGGACTGCGGAGGCTGCATTTCCAGGATGGCTTGAATCTTTGAAGGGTCCACATCGATCCCTCTCCGAGAAATCTGGTAGCCTAAAAACTTTTCTAATCCGACGCAGAACACACATTTTTTCATATTCAACTTCATATTAACCGCTCTAAGGGTCCGGAAGGTCTCTTGGAGGTCGTTGACAACAAGGTCAATCTGACGACTTTTCACCACCATGTCATCCACATAGACCTCTATGTTTCTTCCCAACTGGTCCCCGAAGATGCGATTGGCCACATGTTGGTTAGTAGCACCCGTGTTTTTTAGACCGAAGGGCATTTTCATATAGCAGAACACCCCCTTTTCAGTGACGAAGGCCGTTTTTTCTGCATCACCCTCGTGCATCAGAATCTAGTGGTACGCTTTGTACGCGTTCAGAAAGCTAAGCACCGGGTATCCCGAGATAGCATCGACCTTCTGCTCGATTGCCGGAAGAGGGTAGCAATCCTTAGGACAGTATTTATTGAGATCCTTATAATCTACACACATACACCAAGAAGAGTCGGGCTTCTTTACCATGACTGGATTGGCCAACCACATGGGATAGAAGATCTCCTTGAGCATGGGCGCGGCCAACAGCTTAGTAACCTCCACATCGATAGCGGCATTGTGCTCGAGAGCCATCTTCCGCCTCCTCTGCTATATGGGCCGCGCGCTAGGGTCAACATTTAGTTTGTGCTCGCCTAATTCGGGAGGAATCCCCGTCATGTCACTGGGACTCCAAGCGAAGATGTCTTCGAACTGCTTCAACAATTCAACCACCATGTCACGAAGGCTGGGGGGCAAAACAGCTCCTAAGCTGACGACCCTTCCTTCTATAAAAGGATTCAGGGCCACGTCCTTAACCTCGTCATCCGTGGGACCAGAGTCGTCGTTTCCTTGGTCTTCGCCTTCAGAGATCGGGGCCTCCTGGACGGACCCGACGGTTATCCTTCCCTGAAGGAAGTCCCGCCCTTTCTTTGCGGCGATAACCATGCACTGTCACGCCAATTGTTGATCTCCCCGAACTTCTACAATCCCAGCCTCGGTCGGAAACTTCATGACCAAATGATATGGCGAGTAAATGGCCTTCGCCTGACTCATCCAAGGCCGCCCCAGAATGATATTGAAAGGGGCCACGACGTCCACCACTGCAAAGTCGACGAGAATTACTCGATCCTTGGGCTAAGTCCCTACGGTAACCGCCAAGCTGATTATGCCTAACGGCATTATCACGTGGTTGGAAAAGCCGACCAAAGGTATGGATACAGGGCGGAGCTGAGTCTTGTCGAGGCCCAACTTCTGGAAACAATCACCGTACATGACATCCACTGCGCTACCATTATCAACGTATACGCGTCGAACTTCCCGGTTGGCGACTATAGCCGTGATGACCAACGCGTCGGAGTAATCTTCGGATCCACCTACCAAATCCTGCTCTGAGAAGGATATCTCCTCCCCGGGACGGAGGTGCTTAGCCTCGGACTCATCCGGCGGTCGGGGACGCGAACTCCTGCAGAGAGCAAAAACACTCCGGACCCCCAAAGGCGCCCCGTAGATAGCACCCACAGGTGCGGCCAAAATCAGCCGTGCCTGCGCCGGATCGACACCATCCTGGGCTTTGGCCCCGTCCCCGACGGGGACTTGAGTGGCGGTCTTAGCCTTGTTTTTCAGCCACCTCCGGTTCTTGGGTTGGCCTGGCGCTTTTTCTTGAGACCCCTTCTGGATACAATCTTGAAACTTTCCCGCCTTAAGACCCTCATCAATCTCCTTCTTCAGCCTGTAGCAATCTTCGGTATTATGCCCCTTGCTTTGGTGAAAATCGCACCATTCGGATGAGGATTCATTCTAAGACCGGCCCGGGGGTGGAAGCTTGAACTCACTCTTGTGAATTTGAAGAATCTCCTTTCTAGTTTTGGTGAGGACGGGTACTTTGGACTCGAACTTCGGAGATCCGATGTTGAGTTTCTTTGCCTCCGGCTTCCCTATTTTCTTCTCGCCTTCGGCAAAAGCTTCTCTGGCTCTCTTCATGGACTCGTCCGTCTGGATCTCCTTTTCACTATCTCCCACAACCTCTGGGTAGTGCCCGGGGGCTTAGCCGTGAGCTTGCTCCTTAGGGCAGCGCCCGCACCAAAGGGAGAGAGGCCGTTCACGAACTCGACTTCACCACCAAATCGTCGACTTGATCTATCATCATGAGTTCCTTCGTGAACCTCTCATAGTATTCCCCCAAAGACTCGTTCCGAGGCTGGCGAATCGATGACAAGTCATGGATGGTGTGCTTGGCTCTCTTGCTAGAAAAGAATCGGACGTGGAGCTTTCGCCCTAAGTCCGCGTAAGAAGTAACGCTTCCCGGGGGAAGGCTATCGAACCATATCTTAACGGCCCCTGTTAGAAAGGTGGGCATCGCTTTAGCAGAGAACTCCCGGGGTAAGTCTCGCAAATCCATGGCCGCGGTGTAATCGGCCAAGAAGCTAGCTGGACAGGTATCATCCCCGTACTTTGGGATGTCCGTTTGGAGTTTCAAGTTTACAGGCCGAGGATAGCACCGGATATGCTCGGCGAAAGGACTTCCCAGCGTCTCCCTACTGTTGAGTATAGCCTCGAGCCGGGGATCTGACACACCCTCGCGGTCCACCCACGGCTCGGGTCTTGGTGGGGTTTTAGGGTCGCGTTCTCTGGATCGATCTCGACCCCGAGAGACCCTTCATTTCCCCATGAACATGAGACTATCGTCCGGACCTTCGCCTTTGCCTCCATAATACATGTCCTTGAACTTTTTGAACTGTTCTTCGAATCCAGGGAATCTTCCGGCAAAGGATCTCCAGAAGCGGTCATCATGTGGTCCTCGTTCAGGTGAACGGACGGGCGAGGATGCTTGGAAGGTTCTTTGCTCCTCTCCGCTTCTTTACTGGTCCGGCGGGACCGGCTCCTCCGATGTTCGGCTGATCCGTGGCCGTGGCCCTCGCGAGGATCGTCAGACCTCCTGGAGCGGCCCTGACGGTCATTAGTTTGGGAAGCCCTTTCGGCATCCTCCTTGTCTCGGCGTTCTCCGCGGGACCGGGCAGATACGCGGGAACTCTCCCCTACCACCCTCGATCTTAATCCAGGCCTGCGACTCGTCCCTTCGTCAGGCCTTGTCCGGGTGGAGACCATTACTCTCGTAGAACAACTGGATTTGCCCTCGGCCAAACGGGAATGGATGTTCCCACAGACGGCGCCACTTGTCGACGGTAAATCCCGGGGGCGGAGAGTCAACGGTCCGACCTAGACAGGAACCTGCAAGACGGAGGTTAGCACTTCGAAAATTAAGTCAGTTCTAGGAAGAGAAGTAGGCTATTATCACACTTAGAGAGAGAAACGGGAGTGTGGAATTGAGTTAGCAATAAATGAACAAGGAGTATTTATAGGTCCCAATGGGACAATACCTATAGGCCCCTGTGTTGGGAGGGGCAAAAGCGTAAATAAACATGTAGTTATTCCTTGTAACCCGCCTGGGCCTTTAGGAAGGAATAAATAGACTTCTTGGGCTTACAAGATAAGCCCCAGTTGGGCCGGTCAAAGTGGGTCAGAGTTGACCCCCATCAGGAGGAATGATTGGTGTGTAGAATTTTGGAAAATGAGTGCCTATTTATAGATTGTAGAAACCGTTGAAATGGTAGCAAAACTTCAAACGGTTTTGGTGTTTTAGTTCTGTTAAATGTCACGAATTCATGGCACATAAACAGCCAAAACGTTTTTGACAATCAAACAGTCAAAAGAATTCATTCTGCCATTTAAATAGTATTAAATACGCCATTCATTTGCTCATTCAAGAGCAATATTTAATTGTAACGTTTCAGTTTTCTCTTTGACTGAAATGAATGAACATAAATCTCCACTTTAAAATTTTAGCTGGAAAAAATTAATCTGAACCGGAGCAAAACGTGGATTGATCAGGCCCATTAGAGTTCGGTTCGGCATTCGTGTCTGCAGCTTGTGCGTACACATGAGTGAAGCTATTTTGGCCCCAAAGCGAACCTCCATTTGCACCCTCTCCTGTGCGGGCGCACGTGAATGGGAGAGATGTGGTATAGTATTGGCAAGTCAACTTGCAAATCAATTTTTGGCTCTCACTTATAAAGTGAGCTCCAACTCTTCCCAACACTCATTTGGGACAAAGTCCCTTAGCCTTAACTCTAAATTTTCCAACTCTTGAGAAACTTAATTTTCATTCACTTACTACTCATTTCCAACAAATTACACATAGCCTTGTTTGTTATTGAACTTGAAAGAATGCGGCTTTAAGTCTTCATCCTTTTCCGCTTCAAAAGTGAAATGCAAATATCTACCAATGTCGATAGTTTGTGATTGTCAAAAGTCTCAAATAATAAATGAAATTAAATTAGTAACAATAGTGAGATGACTGAAACGAAAGAATCTTTAGAAAAGCAGAAGAGAATAATAAAATTGAGCACTGAATGTTTAATTTTAAGTCCTTACCACCTCGACCATACATGCGTGGGGCACATACTAAGAAAATTGTGATCAAACTCATGTTTTATGTATATAGTTTGACGGGTCCCCATAACTCAACTCCATTAGTTGAACTCAAAATTATTCTTTCAATGTTTATTATGTTACTTATGAATTGATCAAAATCCCTTGAATGGTGGCCATAGACATTAAATTCAATTCTCAAACTCCAGTGCTGAAGATTGTGAAGAGATAAGACGTTCTATGATATGATTAAGATGAATCCTCAGTAAAGAGTTTTTAAGTTATTGTTAGAGGTTCGGTGCGAGGCGAGTTCTTCGGACAAGAGTGGATTCATGATTATCCATATTCCCTCTGTCCCAAATCATTGTAAACTTTAAATTTTCACTTTTAGTACTAACAAGATAATAATGTGCTAAAAGTGAAAATTCAAACTAGATAATAATTTTGGGACGGAGGAAGTAACTATTTGCACCATCAAGGAGGTTATGAGAAAAGATTGGACAATTTGATAAGAACTGGTACATTTGAGATCGAACTACCTTAGAACTACCTTAGAACTGGTACATTTGCACTGAAGCTGCGACTTCAGTGCTTTGTTAACCAAAAAAAAAAACCAATCCTGATAATCGAGTTTACTACCTATGCAACCAAAAATGAATCTAGACTATTCCTGCCATTTTCATTCATAAAGACAAAAAATGTGCTTTCACCTGTAAAATCAATCAAATAATGTTAAGTCACACTCAGGCATCCAAACTCGAAGGAGTCGGTCATAAAATGAGCAAGTGGCCACAAGAGCCCTATTTCCTTTTTTCCCTTTCCCTGTAAACTTCCCCCTATGCCAATCTGCACCGTATGCAAGTGAACCGTGTTTTCCATACCTTTCAATTACCTCAGGCTCATCGCCTTTGGTCTTCACCACTGCAAAACCTTTGTGCATACACGCAGTCAAAACAACGCCTCAAATCGAAGGATGGTGCTTGATTCTCCACACTCCTCCCCCTAAACCAATCGATGTTTCGTTAATAGGCCTCAACATTGATCTCAAACCCCACACCCTCAGGTGCTCGTCGTAACTTCCGGTAAGTAGAGTATTAGTATCACTAGGGTTTTTTGTGATACAACAAATTCCCATTTCATGAACCTTGGAATTCTGGAAAACCATATTCGAAGAGTCATCACGCAAATCCCAGCAGCTAAACTTACAATCATCAGATCCTAAGTAAACAAGATGAGGTTGGTGGTAGTCAAAGGACGTAGCCCAGACCTCAAAGTTATGTGCTTTCCATTCTTGTACAACACTTAACTGCTACTCATGAAAGAAACTATCAAGACGCATCCATCAGAAAGACCCACGGTGACTGATGAGCCTGAAGGGTCCCATTCTAGACATAAACACATGGATGAACTAACATGCTCACTCCAAACATCTTCCAAACAATGCCCTGCAAAAGCCAATTCTTATGAACTTCAGATATAATGTGGTTATAAGCTGGAACTGATGGAACAACTAAAAAGACCTTTCTGAAATAGACAAACTTTGATATGCGAAATGAACGGTAACTATGTTCACTATTATCTACGAGAAAGAAAAGTTTTCAGACACTCAGAGCTTAAATAGAACAGCAAAAAGCTTCAGCACCCACAAGAATTTCTTCATTAAGTCTTATTTATCCAATTTTGATCCTTTTTATGTCTAACTTTCCAATTTGTTAGGATTTGATATTAAACAGGATAAAAAAAATGCAACTGGTACATAAGATGTAGAATTGATTCATAAACTCAGTGTTCTTACTGCTAGCATACCAGATCGGAGCTTACACGTCCATCACATATGAGCTTTTGTCCTAACTTGATGAGTGGTAAGACATATTTTACCTAAATCTAATCATACACATTTGATCCCACAATAAATATCAAATTCATTGCATTTTGCCCGTGAAGCATTATGTCATGTGACCTATAAAAAAAATGTATTGGTTTTATTCGAATAGTTTAATAACTAAATCATTTACTTACGAACCCTGGTCAAGTACTAAATTATCCTACTGACCTGTCTAAGCTATAATATGTCATCTTATAAAACATTAATGTTTAATTCTGGAGATGAAATCACACAGATATCAAATACAACAAACACACAACAGAACTAGGTATTCAACATAAGTATCATGCATGTAACACAATAATATCTGTGAAACAAACTTCCTTTCATATTAATATTTCTCATACCAGGTACTTCAGATCCATTTAAACAACATCCAAGCCTATGAATTCTCAAGTAACCATCAGCATCTGCTAGAGCAAGTAAGGGTAACGTATCACCAACAACCGGGTTCCACTTTATATCAAAAACCCCGGCAGTCTCAGCTCTATAGGCCAAGTCAAGATTACCAACCTCAGATATCAACATTAAAAAGAGAGATGCTTCCAGTTCGTTTAGGCTCATAACCCTCTTGTAGTGTGTACGTGGAGGCTGCAAGCACATGCTGGAATGAATTGTGGGGACAAAATTCGACAGCATCCACATTGCCATCCAAGAAGCAATTAGCCAAATCCATCAACCAGTAAAACTGTAACCTGATATTGAAGGAAAAAAAAGGAGAAATTTTGTAACAGAACTCCAATTTAAGATGAGCAAACTGAACTCTCATTAAGCACCTCAGTTACCAGACACACAGTGATGCACAAGGACAAACCATTGATATTAGTGTTTTCAAACCCAATCAAATCCGAACAAAACAAGACAAGGGGTCACTGAAAAGCCAGATCCGTCATCACGGAGTCACATAAAAACTAAAATTATAAATATTATGTCAATAATGCAAGAAATCAAGTCTTTTACGAAATTGAACCAGAGAAACATTAATGGTCCTGTACATAACTTTCCTTCCCTCTGATAATATCACTCTCACAACTCTGAAATTCTTTCCTCATACGGCCAGAAAGAGTAAACAAGAAAGCATCATTAGAAAAGAGTTCAGATCCATAAAGAAGGAAGTTGAGAAGTTAGTATTTTACGTCATGATTTCTGAAGTTTTCAGCATTAGGTTGACAAAAGGTCATATTCAAAGGTGATTTGTGAATCAACCATTAGTCATTTTAACAAACCGATGAAACGGTGGCAAATCACGGTAAGTAAGGGAGATTCCACAAAAAGAAAAAGAGAAAAAGGTTTAGAAACCAAGAAAAACAAATCTCCTAAAACATTACATCAGACCAGATTTTCAGACCAAAGTTTTCAGATTTTGTGTTGCATTCACATTGAGTTTTGAACAAACCATAACTCCTTTTCACGAGCCACAAAAACTGAGGTAAACTACTTCCACTGTAAGAGATTTTCAAGAAAAGAAACCTCAGAAAAATAACTCAAAGGATAGGAATAACTAATCCTAAACAGAAAGCCAGAATCTGGATTTTTAGATTTTCAGTTCAGACATGTCCGGTTCAAATCACTTTTTTTAACAATCCACAACTCCGTTTCAGAATCCGTAAAAAAAAAAGTGATAATCTACACTGAACGAATAAGAAAAAGAAATCCCTGAAAACAGTTAACGACCTAAGAGAAAAATGCATCTCAACAGAAACCTGCTAATCTGATTTCTGCACTTTCAGAAACACCAAGTATACATACTCTGTCTGTTTAAGCAGAATTTTCCAAAATCTACATAGCTATTTAATGTAGCGTAAAACCCAGAACAAATGTAGGTTTATAAATAAGGGTTTTTCCAGAGAACCATGAATAAACAGGACTAGAAGACATAATGATTAAGATTCTCAAATAACAATTCAAATCTGAATTTTTGATTTGGATGAGACAGAATTCGTACCAAGGTTGTTCCTTCCCTTTTCATTTACTTCCTAACTCAAAACTTAAATCTCAGAGTCATCAAATAATAATTTCTAAATATCCAAAACCAAGCCTAATCAACGAAGCATAATATGCAATCAAGAAAGAAAACAGAAGCTCCGGTTCACCGAGAGCGTTCAAACCATCAAGCACCTCCGAGGTACTTTGCTTTCTATTTCGTATAAATAATCCAACATCCCAATCGGATTAACACCCAAAACGAAGAAGAAACATCTTGAACATAACCTAACTCTTGTAATTTAATTTGAAAAGTATCAATTGAAGGTGTAGAAGAAGACTAGCGTATTACCTCAGATCAAATTCCAAAATTGGGGAGCTCCCTTCCTACCTCAATTTGAGTTCTAATCTCTAAACCTTTTAAGGTTCTGAATTTCCCATTCTCTTGCTTCTATTTTCCTTCCTATCTTCGGGCAAACAAGCGTTACTGGACACACCGGAGGAAGGAAAGAAATAGAAGTTAAAAAGGAAGGAAGGAGAAAGGGGAAGAAGATGACCGATGGGGTGGGGGCTTTTGGATTGGAATTTATATGATAATTCATATGCTATCATTATGATTTATGTAAGCCCGAAATGTAATTTCGAACTCGAATAATCAAAAATAAAAAAATTTGACATCCTACCTATTCGATTCCAAATCGGGTCTTAAGCCTTACTGTTTTTTTTACTCGGGCAGGGCAGCCAAGGTTTCCGTTGTCGAAACAAACACGGATTCTGGGTGCTGCTGTTGGATTCTAACTAGCTTTCAATTAATTCTTACCACTTAATACCTCGTTGAACTTTTCCGAGAATTGTTTCATCAATTTCACCAAAATCAAAATCCTCATCACATAAAATTCCCTCCGACTGAAGCAAAATCTCCATCGGCCGATCAGAAGAGTTCACACGAATTCTTCACCCAATATTCAATCATGGCTGGCAAAAGTGCTGGTTTTTCCATACAGAACCAGTGTCTCTTGTTACTCCTCTTCGTTTCAGGTGCTTCTCTATTTCCTTCTATTTGTCTCTTTTTTTTGTTATTATACGTTTTAATTTACAGTCTGCATATTGGTTTTGATTGCGGAAATTTTAATTACAGTCTATGTTTGTAATTTACTCATCACTAGAACATGAGAGACTTGCTGCTGCAACAGTTGCGAGGGAGATAATTTTAATCTTTTTGAAATTGCTTGTTGCTCGTTATAATAACTGATTATAATAGTTTTTTTTTTAATGTATACTACTTGTGTTCAAAAAAATTGTTCACATTAAATCTTAAAGTAATTGATTAGATTACCTTATATAGTGATCTTTGATTCCTTTAATTTAATTTTTTTTGGGACTGAGGGGCAGAGGGAGTATATACTATATAAAGTAGTTGATTCTAGCTACTTCCTTTTTATCAAAGATTATAATGTTAAATCCGTATGGAAAATTACTTCATGGGGTTTTTTTTTTAGTACTCTATTATTTTTGTCAAATAAAAATTCTTTCATGGTAGTTGTTAATTAGGTAGGTTTACTGACTGTTCTAAATACTGTTTTGAACAACTGTGAGTGGGGGTGACAGTGTATGCTAGGAAACCAATTAAGATAGGTCCTTGGACTGAAGTTGGTGGTTATTTCTGTCATGCTGAAGAAACTATAATTGGTATTGATCTTGGGGCTGTGAATTCCCGCTTTGGAGTGTATCAAAATGGCAATGTTGATGTCATATCCATTGATTCTGAGCTTCTGATCCGAGGTGGCACCGACAATCAATCACTCCTTCACTCAAAATCTATCATTTCTTTTGCCAGGAGGTTTATTGGAAGAGAGTGAGTTCATCACCACCGATTTTGAGTATTGAATTTCTGACATCTTTTACCGCTTTGATGGAATAGAATAAGCTAGCACTTTGTTTTGCTAATTTTCTTTTCTTTATTTTTTTTTTTAACCCAATCAAATGGTTTTTAGGTTTGATGATCCAGAGGTTCAGAAAGAAATCAAGATGCTGCCTTTTAAGGTAGTTAATCAAGGTGGGAAGCCTTACCTAACCGTGGAAATGAAAAGTGGCAAAATGAAGTTGATGAGCCCTAAGGAAATCATTAGTATGATGCTGAAAGGGATTAAGCAAAAAGCAGAATCACACTTGGGGAAGGAAATCGAGAAGGCCATGCTCACTCATCCAGGTAAATTAATTAGCAGCTTATGGTAATTATATGTATCATTACTTTGCTGATTACTGATTTGTGAAATAACTTTGTTTGTGCAGCCTTTTCTTTTTCCAGTGCGCAATTTCAGACCATTGAAGATGCAGGAGCCACTGTGGGGCTAAAAGTTCGTGTACTTTATGATGCAGCAGCTGCTGCCTATGTAAATTATGGACGTATGACTAAGCGAAAAGAAGCTAATATCCTAGTTTTTGATCTTGGAGGCAGTACTTTGGATGTTACTGTATTGATTACTCAAGGTAGATTTGATGAAGATTTCTTTTACCACGGTCTTGCAAGAAATGGCAGCACTCACTTGGGAGGAGAAGATTTTGATCATAGAGTTATGGCCTACTTCTTGAACCTGATCAAGAACAAATACAATAGAGATATCAGTGGTGATAAGCAGGCTCTTGCAAGGCTTAAAGAGGAGTGTGAGAAAGCTAAGAAAGTCTTGAGTGACCAGCCGCATGTTCATATCAAAATCGAGTCACTTTTCGATGAAGTTGATTTCTCTGAAACCCTATCAAGGGAAAAATTTGAAGAACTGAACATGGATCTGTTTCAGAAGACCATAAAGCTAGTAGAGCAGTGTTTAAAGGATTCAGGTTTGGAGAAGAAAGACATCGATGACATTGTGCTGGTTGGAGGAAGCACCAGAATTCCTAAAGTGCGAGAACTATTAAACGATTTCTTCGATGGGAGAGAGCCTAATGAGGTGAGCAATCCAGATGAGGCTATAGCCCGGGGAGCTGGAACTGAAGGTGCCCTAACATCTGGTCAACTTTACCGAAATTCAATGTTCGGTCTCTTACTAAAACCAGTTGTTGGAGCGAATATTGGAATTGAGACAGCTGGTGGAGTCATGGTTAGATTTATTCCATGGTGCACTCTTTATATGGAACTTCCATTAGAGGAGACTCAAGTTGTCACAACGAATAAAGATAATCAAAATACAGTTGCAATCAGAGTATATACAGGTAAATCCAAGTTAAGGAACATAGGAAACTTTGATCTGACTGGGATCCCTCCAGCTCCAAGGTAAATTCACATTGATTGATCAGTTAATATCGAACATTGAATTATGCTGTCACTGAAAGCTTTTTTTTCGATGATTTAACTGAATGGTTTTTCTTTGTTGTCGTCGCAGAGGTGTGCCCCAAATTGAGGTCAAATTTTATATGGACAGACATGGCAAAGTGAAAGTAAGTGCCCTAGAGAAAGCAACAAACAAATCCAACGCTATCACCATTGGGCATGTGCATAATCATGAGTTGCGAGAAGTTGCAGAGTTAGATGCTCTAGAGCGGGAATGCATCATCACGGGCGGCAAAAAAATTGACAGAGATAACAACAACACTTGTTCCGAGCTTAGAGAAACTATGGCAAAGAAATTTGCATTATTGGATGCCAACGGCACAGGGTTGCGGAACGAGGAAGAAGTCATTGCCTTTCTTCCTGTTCTAACAGAAAGATCAGAGAGAACGGAAATGGTTCAAAATGTTAATAGAGTCTATGACAATGAAACTTGTGCTGTTAGATAGCATAGGGAAATTTAAGTAAGCCTAGAGTTTGCGGATACATGTTAATGTTATAAAAGTGGAAGCTCTATCTCCTTCTTCTCTTTTAATTAAAATACGATGATTTGAGATTGGTTCCGATTCCGAGTTCAGTCGGAAAACTCAACAATAAGTGCATTGGGCTGGAAAAGTACCCGTTATGATGAATTGTTTAAGGGGAAAAAGAGGCCACATGATGCACAATAAGTTGTGGATTCCAAACAGGCTTGAGAGTTGGGTGAAACTTTTCCATGCATCTCGATTATTGATATTTTAATTAAGGATGGATAGAGATTTTGATCCTGTACATAAAAAATACCATTCATCCAGGAGCTATGCTATGTCAGCCAGCTACAGGATCTGTTTACAAAAGATTTGTTTGATTCAAAACTTAAATCAAAAATGAATAATTTAGAAACTACTTCAATAAAAAATTCAGTTCAAGAGGAATACAATATGCCTCAACAGCTTGCTCTTCTTAATAAATGGTCAATACCAAAGGTACCCACTAATACTTTGTATGAATATGGTATGTTTGATCGATACTTGGTTAAACAGGTAGTTAAAACTACTGAACAATCAATTGCTTTAAATTATGATGAAAGGGTTTTACAACTTTTGTCTGCTACAGATATTGAATCTTATAGATCTAATAAAAATTACAAGTTTATGCATATTGGATTGGTGCAAATTGCATTTAAACCTTTAACTTTAGAAGGTTTACCTGAATCTTTTGTTGCTGCCTTACGTGATGGTAGAAATTTACATTGGAAAAAATCCCTAATGGGCATAATACAGTCCAGCTTAGCTCATGGTCCAGTTTATTTTAATGTTTATCCAAATTTACAGTTATCATTGTCTGATGTTAATATACTCGATGATTTAACATTAAATTTAAAATTACATGGTTATAATTATTTACTGGGAAGTGAACTTATTTGTTTACATTACCGTATTTGTTTTAAATTATTAAATACTTTAACACCCAGATGTAAGATTATAAGTAAACCATCTGATGAAACCATACTTATAGAAACTAATTTTTATAAATCTCAAATTAGTACTCGTAAAACTATTAAATGGGAAGAAATTGAATTTCCAGAGTCTTGGCAAATTAATAAAGGAATTAAAAGAAACTCATTAACTCATAATGTTACAAGTAGTAATATTATAGAAATTGAACAATCTGATAATGGTCAGATAAGTATTACTTTTGATAAACCAAAAATTCCTAAATTACTAAGATCTAGCTCTCAAAGATCTTTTAAATCTTATATTAATCCAGTCGATTCTCATAGATTTTCGACATCTTCGATTCCTGAAATAGATTTAACAAATAGAATAAATCAAGTAAAAATTGATCCATATAACATTGTTCGGTCTGCTGATAGTAAGACTTATGATAAGGATATGCCTTCACCTTCTGAAATGGGTTATCATGGCGAATACTGAAAAATTAGATTTTAGTCCAGGATCTAATATTAGACAAATAATAAGACAAGAATTTCAATCTGAAAAGTGGAAACTTTTCAGAGAATGGTTCTTTTCTACTTATGATATTGAAAATCAAAAACTTATACAAAAAGAATTTTATGAATATGCTTCTTTTCACAATCAAATAATATATTTTGTTCCGTGGTTTATAATCACTTATCTTGATAAATATATTTTCCTCCTTGAAAGAGAATATCATCTTGCAGATGGAAAAATTACAAAAAGAATTTACCCTCCACAAAAAGAATTTGTTCTAACAAATGCAACTCATATACCTTTTTCTGCTTTTCAAAAATTAGTTGAAAGTGAAATTTTACCTTCTACTGTTTCTTTAGTAAATAAATTTATTCAGCAAAATAATTATACAAATTTATATGTAAAAATTTTAGGAGAACAAATTGGTTCTTTACATGATAAAGTTGACAAATTATTTTCTCTCATAGAAAATCTTCAACAAACAGTTAAACCAGTTTTGATTGAAAACAAAAATAAGGATATTAAAATAAAAAATTTTATACAACCTCCTCCTATAGTAAAAGATTATAATCTTGAATCTCCACATGTATTAGAAAAATTATTGGAAGAAAAATTTAAAAATCTTAAATTATCCACTTTAGAATTTTCTAAGAATATACAGAAAGATTTTGATAAAACTCTACGATATGAAATAAATCGTCTTTCTCATAAATCTAGACATAATAAATTTGCTAATAAACCATATATGAATCATTATTATTATCCTCGACCTTCTCCACAAGATCTTCTTTATGAAGAACATCAAGAAACTACTAATAGTTATAGTAGTCGTTCTGTTTATGAATGGAATTGTGATGGAGTTACTGACAGGCAATTAACTAATATGGTGCATAGGATGTTAATGTACTCCTCAGTTGCAAAAGCAAATGGTAATACAGATCAGGCAATCGCAAAAATGACTGTTTGTGGTTTTACTGGTGTCCTTAAAGGATGGTGGGATAATTATTTAACCGAAAATGATAGACAAAAAATTTATAATACAGTAAAAATTGAGAATGAAGGAACATCTACACCCATTATGATGGAAGATGCAGTATATACTTTGATAGCATCTATATTAGAACATTTTTCTGGAAAATTTACCAATAATCAAGAAAATATTCGAATATTGTTAAATAATTTTAAGTGTAAAACACTTACTTCTTTTAAATGGTATAAGGATTCATTTTTATCAAGAGTCATGGAATTACCAGAAAGTAATAGTTCTTATTGGAAAGCTAAATTTATAGATGGCTTACCAACTCTGTTTGCTGAACGAATAAGAAAAGTTCTTAGGAAAGATTTTCCTTATATTCCTTATGACGATTACACTTATGGTCATCTAATAGGTGTTTGCACACAAGAAGGATTAGCTTTATGTAATGAAATAAAGTTAAATCAACAAATTAAACGACAACAATTATCAGAATGGCGACAATTAGGTCAGTTCTGTGATCAATTTGCTATGGATATATGGCCAGAAAATAGGGCTAAAAGAATGAAGAAAAATAAAATTCCTTATATACCTAAAGGTAAAAGACGACGTAAAAGAACAAAAGAACAGAGAAACTAATAAAAAAAATAAAAGTGACATAACATGTTTTAAATGTGGTCAAAAGGGTCATATTGCTCCTAATTGTAAAAAGATTAATAGAATAAGACTATTAGAAATAGATGAACAACTTAAAGAACAAATATGCAAAGTAATAGAAGAATCAGATACTGAATCTGAAACAGAAGAAACTAATAGCTCAGAAAATAATATGCTTGAAAATGATGAATTTTCATCTAGTTCTTCGGATGAATGTCTTCCATGTCAAAATAATAGTAATAATGATTGTTGTAAAAAAGATAATAATCTTTACAATAACTTGGTATCAGAGCGGTTATGTATTTTTTATGTTTACAAAAGATTTGTTTGATTCAGAACCTAAATCAAAAATGAATAATTTAGAAACTACTTCAATAAAAAATTCAGTTCAAGAGGAATACAATATGCCTCAACAGCTTGCTCTTCTTAATAAATGGTCAATACCAAAGGTACCCACTAATACTTTGTATGAATATGGTATGTTTGATCGATACTTGGTTAAACAGGTAGTTAAAACTACTGAACAATCAATTGCTTTAAATTATGATGAAAGGGTTTTACAACTTTTGTCTGCTACAGATATTGAATCTTATAGATCTAATAAAAATTACAAGTTTATGCATATTGGATTGGTCCAAATTGCATTTAAACCTTTAACTTTAGAAGGTTTACCTGAATCTTTGTTGCTGCCTTACGTGATGGTAGAAATTTACATTGGAAAAAATCCCTAATGGGCATAATACAGTCCAGCTTAGCTCATGGTCCAGTTTATTTTAATGTTTATCCAAATTTACAATTATCATTGTCTGATGTTAATATACTCGATGCTTTAACATTAAATGTAAAATTACATGATTATAATTATTTACCGGGAAGTGAACTTATTTGTTTACATTACCGTATTTGTTTTAAATTATTAAATACTTTAACACCCAGATGTAAGATTATAAGTAAACCATCTGATGAAACCATACTTATAGAAACTAATTTTTATAAATCTCAAATTAGTACTCGTAAAACTATTAAATGGGAAGAAATTGAATTTCCAGAGTCTTGGCAAATTAATAAAGGAATTAAAAGAAACTCATTAACTCATAATGTTACAAGTAGTAATATTACAGAAATTGAACAATCTGATAATGGTCAGATAAGTATTACTTTTGATAAACCAAAAATTCCTAAATTACTAAGATCTAGCTCTCAAAGATCTT
The DNA here is from genome assembly GCA_949775105.1 of Oldenlandia corymbosa var. corymbosa. Lineage (NCBI taxonomy): Eukaryota > Viridiplantae > Streptophyta > Magnoliopsida > Gentianales > Rubiaceae > Oldenlandia > Oldenlandia corymbosa. The sequence goes on from OX459123.1 coordinate 10,666,795, forward strand.
TTAAATCTTATATTAATCCAGTCGATTCTCATAGATTTTCGACATCTTCGATTCCTGAAATAGATTTAACAAATAGAATAAATCAAGTAAAAATTGATCCATATAACATTGTTCGGTCTGCTGATAGTAAGACTTATGATAAGGATATGCCTTCACCTTCTGAAATGGGTTATCATGGCGAATACTGAAAAATTAGATTTTAGTCCAGGATCTAATATTAGACAAATAATAAGACAAGAATTTCAATCTGAAAAGTGGAAACTTTTCAGAGAATGGTTCTTTTCTACTTATGATATTGAAAATCAAAAACTTATACAAAAAGAATTTTATGAATATGCTTCTTTTCACAATCAAATAATATATTTTGTTCCGTGGTTTATAATCACTTATCTTGATAAATATATTTTCCTCCTTGAAAGAGAATATCTTCTTGAATATGAAAAAATTACAAAAGGAATTTACCCTCCACAAAAAGAATTTGTTCTAACAAATGCAACCCATATAACTTTTTTTGCTTTTCAAAAATTAGTTGAAAGTGAAGTTTTACCTTCTACTGTTTCTTTAGTAAATAAATTTATTCAGCAAAATAATTATACAAATTTATATGTAAAAATTTTAGGAGAACAAATTGGTTCTTTACATGATAAAGTTGACAAATTATTTTCTCTCATAGAAAATCTTCAACAAACAGTTAAACCAGTTTTGATTGAAAACAAAAATAAGGATATTAAAATAAAAAATTTTATACAACCTCCTCCTATAGTAAAAGATTATAATCTTGAATCTCCACATGTATTAGAAAAATTATTGGAAGAAAAATTTAAAAATCTTAAATTATCCACTTTAGAATTTTCGAGAATATACGAAAGATTTTGATAAAACTCTACGATATGAAATAAATCGTCTTTCTCATAAATCTAGACATAATAAATTTGCTAATAAACCATATATGAATCATTATTATTATCCTCGACCTTCTCCACAAGATCTTCTTTATGAAGAACATCAAGAAACTACTAATAGTTATAGTAGTCGTTCTGTTTATGAATGGAATTGTGATGGAGTTACTGACAGGCAATTAACTAATATGGTGCATAGGATGTTAATGTACTCCTCAGTTGCAAAAGCAAATGGTAATACAGATCAGGCAATCGCAAAAATGACTGTTTGTGGTTTTACTGGTGTCCTTAAAGGATGGTGGGATAATTATTTAACCGAAAATGATAGACAAAAAATTTATAATACAGTAAAAATTGAGAATGAAGGAACATCTACACCCATTATGATGGAAGATGCAGTATATACTTTGATAGCATCTATATTAGAACATTTTTCTGGAAAATTTACCAATAATCAAGAAAATATTCGAACATTGTTAAATAATTTTAAGTGTAAAACACTTACTTCTTTTAGATGGTATAAGGATTCATTTTTATCAAGAGTCATGGAATTACCAGAAAGTAATAGTTCTTATTGGAAAGCTAAATTTATAGATGGCTTACCAACTCTGTTTGCTGAACGAATAAGAAAAGTTCTTAGGAAAGATTTTCCTTATATTCCTTATGACGATTACACTTATGGTCATCTAATAGGCGTTTGCACACAAGAAGGATTAGCTTTATGTAATGAAATAAAGTTAAATCAACAAATTAAACGACGACAATTAGGTCAGTTCTGTGATCAATTTGCTATGGATATAGGGCCAGAAAATAGGGCTAAAAGAATGAAGAAAAATAAAATTCCTTATACACCTAAAGGTAAAAGACGACTTAAAAGAACAAAAGAACAGAGAAACTAATAAAAAAAATAAAAGAGACATAACATGTTTTAAATGTGGTCAAAAGGGTCATATTGCTCCTAATTGTAAAAAGATTAATAGAATAAGACTATTAGAAATAGATGAACAACTTAAAGAACAAATATGCAAAGTAATAGAAGAATCAGATACTGACTCTGAAACAGAAGAAACTAATAGCTCAGAAAATAATATGTTTGAAAATGATGAATTTTCATCTAGTTCTTCGGATGAATGTCTTCCATGTCAAAATAATAGTAATAATGATTGTTGTAAAAAAGATAATAATCTTTACAATATTATATCTCAATTTCAAGATTTACAATTTAACATGTTAACAACTGATAATGTTTTAGAACTACTAAGACAAATACCAGATCACGATATTCGTGATAAAATAATTAAAATGATAGATGTGTCTAATAAAAAAGAAAAAGAAGTTAATAAAAATGATATTGTTTTCAATAATAATCCTTATTCAATGCAGGAAATAGAAAAAAGAATGAAGAAATTACTAAATAAAGAAGAATCATCTTCTTCAGTTATAACTATTTCGGATTTACAAATAGAAGTCAATACTATAAAGAATGAGATAAAATATTTAAAACAAAATAACGAATTATTAGAAAAAAGGACTAAAACAATTGAGTATTCACAATTAGGTGAAACCTCTATAGTTGATCCACAAACACTTCAGAATTTAGCTAAAAATATATCTTAAGATCATAATTATGAATTCTTAAAAACAATACAAATAATTACATCTCAAAGATGGTATATAAAATTAACTCTAATGATAGATAGGCAATTTGTCTTAAACACTGTTGCAATGATTGACAGTGGTGCTGATTTGTCTTGTGTTCAAGAAGGGTTAATACCCACTCAATATTTTGAAAAAACCTCGCATGCATTAAATCCGCATCTAATCATACATTAGACATTTCATATAAATTGCCTAATGCTTTTGTTTGTCAAGATAATATTTGTCTTCCACAAACATTTTTATTAGTAAGAAATATGCCAGGAGTGCCTATTATATTAGGACTTCCATTTTTATGTATGTTATATCCACTTAAAGAAGTTAATTTTCAAGGTTTTATAGGAACCTATAAAGACAAATCAATAAATTTCAGTTTGTCTCGAGACCTATAACAAGGTCTATTAGGTCATTAATAGAAGCTAAAGAAAAACATTTATTTTTCATTAAAAATGAAATTATGAATTTATCAATACCTGAATTATTGAGTAATACTAAATTACAAGAAAAAATAAAAAATATCACAATACAATTTCAAGAATCATTATGTGCTGATCACCCAAATGCTTTTTGGAATAGAAAGAAACATTTAGTTAATCTTCCTTATGAAGATAATTTTAATGAAAAGGATATTCCTACTAAGGCACGACCATGTCAAATGAATTCTGTATATATGAATTTATGTAAAGAAGAATTACATTCTTTGCTTCAAAAGCGTTTAATAAAACCTTCACAATCTCCCTGGTCATGTACTGCATTTTATGTTAATAATGCAGCTGAAAAGGAACGTGGCGTCCCGAGATTAGTAATAAACTATAAGCCACTTAATAAAGTTTTAAAATGAATAAGATATCCTATACCTAATAAAAAAGATTTATTATCAAAATTATATAATGCCAATATATTTTCTAAATTTGATTTAAAATCTGGATACTGGCAAATTCAAATAAATCCTGAGCATACTTATAGAACTGCTTTTAATGTGCCTATCGGACAATTGGAATGGAATGTGATGCCATTCGAATTAAAAAATGCTCCTTCTGAATTTCAGAAAATCATGAATGATATATTTATTCATTATATGGATTTTATAATTGTTTACATTGATGATATCTTAGTATTCTCTGATAATATTGAACAACATTTTAAACATCTTAATATATTAAAGGATGTTATTTTACGGAATGGCTTAGTAATATCTAAACCAAAGATGCTTTTGTTTCAACATAATATAAGATTTCTTGGTCATCAAATAAGTCAAGGAAAAATAACCCCTATTCAACGATCAATTGAATTTTCTTCTAAATTTCATGATATTTTCACTGAGAAAATTCAACTCCAGAGATTTCTAGGAAGTTTAAATTATATTTCACCATACTATAAGAATTTACAAAAAGATTTAGCAATTTTATATGATTTGCTTAAAAAATCAATTAAATTTGATTGGACAAGAAAGCATACTCAATTAGTTAAGCAAATAAAGGAAAAAGTAAAAACTTTACCATGTTTAACATTAGCGAATCCAAATTGGAAAAAGATAATAGAAACAGATGCTAGTAGCATAGGATTCAGTGGAATCTTGAAACAGATTAACCCTCATGATAATAATGAATATCTTATTAGATATCATTCTGGTAAATGGACAGAACCTCAAAAGAAATATGCAATGGTTGCACAAGAATTTCTTGCTATTGTAAAATGTGTATTAAAATTTCAAGATGATTTATTTAATCAGTCGTTTGTCATTCATACTGATGCTCTTGCTGTTAAACACATGATTTATAAAGATTATAAGCATGATTCTTCAAAGCAAATATATGCTCGATGGCAGGCTAATTTAGCCCCTTTTGATTTTGAAATTTTATATAAAAAAGGTAGTGATAATTCTTTACCTGATTTTTTATCACGTGAATATTTGCAGGATGGAGTGGCCGCAAATTGATTATCTTAAACCACTATCCGTAATACATATTGCTTATAATAAGATTGTTGCTGAATATAAGCATTGTAGAACGGAATATATTTTTGCAAAGCATAGATTAAATCACTTTTTACGAGTTCGTAATACGATTCTTCATTGTGCTGATGAATTTACTTCACCACAACAGATAATATCTGTTTCAAAAGAACTTGAATTTGTCTATAACATGATAGAAGACTTCACTGAAAGATTAGCTGAAAGTGAAGAAAGGTTAAATTATTGTAAAGCAAAATTATCATTAATAATTCTCTAATTTTACAGGATTATGTATCCGCCCGATAGAGGACGCGGCCCTAATAGAGGTCGTGGAGGAAGAACAATAAACCCTGTAATACAACATGGGAATAAAAAGCTAATAGCGGCTGATTTTTCAAAATCTCAGGAGGAATCCTCCTCATCAAATGTGAAAATGGTCCAAATAATGGATTTTATTCAGAATTATTCTGCATTATATAAGCAGATTATGGATTATATCCAAGAGCAACAAGGTGATACCTTTGCTACTAAAGTAAGTGAAACTGACCAGGATGATATCCAGTCATATGAAAAAGGATCCACAAAGGAGGTAATATTCTTTCTTGAAAACGCTGATATTCAGTGAAAAAATGACCCATGGGTAATATTCCGAAGATATCTAGCAGAAAGGGTAATGATACCGGGTGAGTCATACAAACCCAGAAATTATTATGAGAATATTCTCAAACAAACCTGTGAAATAACACATTTTCAGTCTAATCAGACTACAACTGAAGTTATAATTTATCAAAAATTATTATTAAAAAGATTTTATCTTCTGAGAAATGGGGAATTTCAACCCTTTCTGAAAGAGAAGTACGTAATACTCCTACTTCTCCTCCTTTGAAATTTACTTACTGGGATTATATTCAAAGTTTTTACAAAACCTTTTATTATGAAAACCCCAGAAAAAAGCATACTTGGTTCATTAAGATATGTTCCCATATTCTTCTCCCATACCCAATTGGTTTATCCAGTGGTGGGCATTATATGGCCCAACAATAAAAATTTTGCCAGATAATTTTTCAAAATTATATTATCAATGGTTAAAATCTTCCCCTATCATTGATATACTTCAACACAGTCATATCTGTGCTCCGGGAAAAATCACTTTGTTATACTTCTTTATTGAATTCTCGATTCCATGGATTTATAAATGGGTTCCTGAGGTTGGATTCAATGAATTTCAAATCCCGTGTCTTTATAAGACATATTATACCAAATTTTGGGATAAATTAACAAAAATGAATCACAATACCAAAAGAATGGAAGGACAGGACTTGATGGACGAAATTGCCCAAAAAATCAAAGAATATACTCAGGACAAAGGACAGCTCAAAGCAAACCCCGATGAAGAGAGTCCATTCAAACACATCACAAAACGAATTTAGCTTCAGTAGGGAGCAATTAATAAGGAAGAGATAATATCTGCCTATATGAAAGAAGTTAAAGCAGATCTTATGAGAAATTTAAAAAATCTCGATAATGATAATATTTCAGAAAAATCAGATGTTTCGATGAAGAGTATTACTTCCAATGAAGAAAAATCTTTTGCAATATTGGCCGGAGAATCTCAGCCATCAGAAAATGATGACGATCATGATGAATTTATCAAAAATCTGTTACAGCAGATCCAAGAAACAGCTCAATCCCACAAAGGAAAAGAAAAAGTATGAAGTGACAAAAGTAGGAATCTACTTTTGAAATTTAATACAAGTGGGCCCCACAAGCAGTCAAATCTGAAGAAAAGCATGTCAAATAATGACAAGAATTAATAATTCTTTGTAAAATAGTACTTAGAAACTTTGTCTATAAATAGAATGTATTAGTTCATTTGGAGGGCAACGATTCTCTCCTTTCTTCTTCTTTTCTCCAAAAACTCTCTCTTTCCCTTGTAAACAAAATCATTCAGTAAATATATCTTTCAAGTTTGAAGAATAGAAGAAGCTTTCAAAGGTAATTTTTTCTTTTAAGTTTGTTTTAATTTATAGTTTGAAGTACTCAGACAATGTCTGAGTAAATCCTTTGTCTGAATCAAACATTTGGCTTTTGTTTACATAAATTATACATGGAAGCTCTATCTCCTTCTTTTCTTTTAATTAAAATACGATGATTTGAAATTGGTTCCGATTCCGAGTTCAGTCGGAAAACTCAACAATAAGTGCATTGGGCTGGAAAAGTACCCGTTATGATGAATTGTTTAAGGGAAAAAAGAGGCCACATGATGCACAATAAGTTGTGGATTCCAGACAGGCTTGAGAGTTGGGTGAAACTTTTCCATATATCTCGATTATTGATATTTTAATTAAGGATGGATAGAGATTTTGATCCTGTAGCTGGCTGACATGGCATAGCTCCTGGATGAATGGTATCAGCCAGGGTGGTGGTTTGGATTCCCGGCCTGGTTTCCTTGCTCATCTGTTTGCCTGGTCTTACCGGCTAAGATAAGCACTGGCCAGGCCCCAGCCCCACGCCAACTTGTAATAGAGTCTATGACAATGAAACTTGTGCTGTTAGATAGCATAGGGAAATTTAAGTAAGACTAGAGTTTGCGGATACATTTTAATGTTATAAAAGGGAAAAAAAAAAAGGTAATTTATTTTTATAACTATAGTCCTAACTCATTTTAAAAAAAAATAATCCGATCAAATGTCATTATACTATTCATTGCATTATTTACAAACATGTGTAAGAAAAACTAATCCATTTAAACTCAAAACAGACCCCAGAATGTAAGGTCCTGGAAAAGTCCAAAGAACTATAACCGCACCTATATGACTAAAATGTTCAAATGGTCCTTTATATTTGGGCCTACTTGAATTTACGTCCCTAATATTAACATTTCAATATCGTATTCCCAAACATTATGTGTTCAAACTTTTTCGGTCTCATTTCACTGTTTCCGGTCGTTGACATGCCGGAATCAGGAGCATTTTTGTTTTTTAATTTAATTTGAATTTCAATTAAAATTTAAATCATTAAAAATATTTAAAAATTCAGATTTCATTATTTAATTGTTAAAATATTATTTATTAATTAAAAATATTATTATAAAATTTTAAAATTTATATTATTTTCAAAATTAAGTTTTTTCATTTATCATTTATCTTAGGTCAAAGTAAATAGTAATTATGTTACAATTTTAACCTTGGATTCACTGTAACTTAAAAATTTACCGAATTACAGTAAATAATTCAAAGTTCAATTTCTTTTAAAAAGAATAAAAAGCAAAACCATTTTTTTTTACTCTGACCGCTCAGTAAACCCTAAATGGTAAGTATGTTACACTTTTAACCTTGGACCCACAATAACTTAAAAAATTTACCGAGTTTCAGTAAATAATTCAAAATTTTATTTTTTTTAAAAAAAAAGAAAAACGCAAAACCAAGAATTTTTTTTACTTTGACCGCTACAGTTGAAGTTTGAATTATTTATTGTAACTCGACAAATTTGTTTAAGTTACATTGGGTCCAAGGTTAAAAGTGCAACATAAGGGTTTACTGTAGCGGTCAATTACTTTGTTTTCCTTTTTCTTTTTTTTTTAAAAAAATGAATTTTGAATTATTTACTATAACTCAGTAAATTTTTTAAGTTACAGTGGGTCCAAAGTTAAAAAAGTAACGTAGTGGTCAGAGTAAAAAACTCTTGGTTTTCCTTTTTTTTTTTGAAAAAAAAATTAATTTTGAATCATTTACTGTAATTCAGTAAATTTTTTAAATTACAGTGTGTCCAAGGTTAAAAGTGCAACATAATTACCATTTACGGTTTATTATAACGGTCAGAGTAAAAAAATCTTGGTTTTGATTTTTTTTAAAAGAAAAATTAAATTTTAAATTATTTACTGACTCGGTAAATTTTTTTAATTACAGTGAGTCCAAGATTAAAAGTGTATTATAATTACCATTTAGGGTTTACTGTAGCGGTCAAAGTAAAAAAAAATCTTGGTTTTGCTTTTTCTTTTTTTTAAAAAAAATTAAATTTTGAATTATTTACTGTAACTCGGTAAATTTTCAAGTTACGGTGGGTCCAAAGTTAAAATTGTAACATAATTACCATTTAGGGTTTACTGTAGCGGTCAGAGGAAAAAAAAATCTTAGTTTTACTTTTTTGTCTTTTTTTGAAAAAAAATAATTGAATTTTGAATTATTTACTGCAATTTCAGTAAATTTTTAAAAAAATTTACAGTGGGCTCAAAGTTAAAAGTGCAACATAATTACTATTTACTGTATCCTTAAAGTAAATAGTAAATGAAAAGAGTAATTTTGAAAATAATGACATATTTTAAAATTGTATAATAATTTTTTTAATCAATAAATAATATTTTAACAGTTAAATATTGAAATTTGAATTTTAAAATATTTTTAATGATTTAAATTTTAATAAAAATTTAAATTAAATTAAAAGACAAAAATACCCCTGATTTCGGCATGTCAACGGCCGAAAATAGTGAAATAGGACAAAAAAAAGTGTGAAAACATAATATTTGAGACTACCGTATTGAAATATTAATGTTATAAACGTAAATTTAAGTAGGCCCAAATGTAAAGGACCATTTGGACATTTTAGTCGCACCTATATTGTCCTTAAAGCACAATCCCCATTTCAAAGCAAGCACCCTATGAATTAGCAACCATATCTATTTCCCATAGGCATTCTTTTACCATTTTTAAGTCATGCCTTTCATCGAAACTATCATATCTATACCAACAAGTTGAATCTCTGTAAACTCTTTAGCAATTTCTGCAGTGCTATACTGACCAATTCACCTTGCATCATTTTCTGAAAGTGGTCTCAGACCTCAATCATAACCTTATTTAGAAAGAGCTTCTGATTGCTAACTCTCAAGGGACGACATAAACTATGGCCCCATTCAACAGATTTTGAAGCCAACAAGCTAATCAAATAAATGTGGAATATTCATCGCCAAAAGTTGAGACTTCCTAACTCTTTCTACACTACAACCTTTGAAGCCAGTTATTGTTTCAGACCAGGTTTTAGGACTTCCAACAATTTGTATAAACCAGCTCATTCCAATGAGCTCAAATGTAGGTGCTCTAATTTTAGAAAAATCACTACCCAACCAGTCAATTTCAGTCCCGTCATAGTTCTCGACAGATTCATACATCACGATTTCGCTAGCAACATGCAGCTTCACAACCTCATCAGTCAGATTTTTTAAAGAAACGTCATAATCATCAGCACATTCAACTAATTCATCAATAACCAGTAAATCATCACCCAAAATCTCTACAGAGTTGCCACCATCATCTTCAATGCATGCAGTTAAATCATTCACAAAATCCTTAAGAAAATGATTTCTCATTCCTCCTGGTTCAATAGCAAATAAGCTAAGATGGTTTCCTATATTAATGAAATCCTTCCCACCTACAGTGCCTTCACATTTAAGTTGATCAACTGACACAATCATCAAAAATATCATCCAACAACCCAGAATTACCATCAGATTTTCCGAGCATAACATCATAATCGCATCAGAATACACTAGGTTTTCAAGCTGCTTAATGCACTAATGCATGAATGACCATCTAGATACAGCAACAAGAATAAATGTACGGTAAAATGTCTAGTATGCAAAGTATGAAGAACATCATACTAGCAATAACAGGAAAAAGTTGCTTTTGAAAAATGACATCGATCTATCAATCGATGCAACGGCTTCATGACTGTGAGGCAGCAAACAATGGATTAGAAGTCATTCTTGCAGAGGAGAATCATTTGAAACCCTTGAGATGTGAATAAACCAACTAGGCCAGATGATAACTAGATCATCATTGATAATCAACTGTTGAACATTATGTCGTTAATTTTGTAGATGGCAATATCAGAAATAGGTTCAATAGGCAGCTCATCACTGTCTGTTAGAGCAATGCTGCTGCTTACTGGTTCTCTACTGGATAAATCTGCAAAAAAAAAAAAAAATAACACAACATTTTTCACCCTTCCCAACAACAATAATATGTCTAATCTATTATTTCATTCAGGTGACACGTCATAGACTCAACTAGTGATCATCTTTAACTAAAACTTGAGATGTCTCTTGAAATTTAAAAATATTTGGAATTATGAAACCATATCATGAGCATATTGTTTGTTTGCACGTAATTTAGAAAGTCAAGAGAATCAACTGCTGGAAAATAATTTGAAAGTAAATGTACGAACCAAACTGAATTACCGAATATTGTATTGAAAGATGTAGGGGGTGGAGTGGCCATGAAATTGAGTCCAACGTAAAATCCAATTGCCAGCGCTACAGTCACAGTTACATAAGCTGGCACCGCCAGTGCCCAATACCTGAAAATAAAAATACAAGTAAAAAGACTTCTGATAAACATGAACATGGGAATGTAATAATTAGATGAAACAAGGAGTACAACTAGAGATAAATTTTTTAGAAGGAAAAACGATTTGTTATGGTGCCACTTGAGAGGATAGCATCACTAAAACTCCTCAGAGAGAACATGTGCATGTCTGTAGGCGGTAATCATGCTGAAGACTCTGTTATTGAACCTAACCAATTTTGCTTGGCTTTCCCATAGTTAGCAGAGATTTAGGTACTAAGGTCCAAGGATTACAAATTGGTTAGGCTTCATGCAACTTAGTTCTCAAGGGAACCTTATCTGCATGGTCAAAAGTTATAGGCTAGTTGCTATGATATTTTGCCTTTCTCACATTCACTGGACTTCTTCTAGAGATCAGACAAGGCAAAGCAACCAAATAGTTCAGCGAAAAAAAGAACCTGCTGAGTGCTAATTTGATCATTAAGAGAATCGGGAAACCAGTTCTTCTAATATTATCAAACAAAACCTTCAAAATATTGCCGAAATACAAGGCGCCCAAGTATAAATACATATCATCCACACATAAGAGGAGAACATGGTTGAGAACGAACCTGCTTGGGTAGTAGGAGATTCCAACCGAGTGCAACCAACTGTCTGGAGCAAATGCCCACACCAAGAATACAACTGCCCATAAAAAAAGAAGAAAAGTTTTAGGCCTGTGAATAATTCCCAGGAACCAATCGTAAATCACATTTTAATAGGTAGACATTAATTGTTTGGTTTATCAATGATTACAATGTTATGTTATACAAAACGCATGGTACTTCCTCGCCTCAAGTATCTACAAGAACCGCTCAATCCGAAGATTTAAACAAGCCTACCCAATAAAGTCGACATATGAAGCAGTTACTCCTTGATCGGTGGATGAAACCACCATGCAATGCAGGACTTAAGTCAATAAATTGCAGTGAGACAAAAATTTGTGAATGGAAAGAGAATGAATAGGAATGTCACCTGTAGCTACAACAGTGGAAATGGAGCCAACAAAACCATAAACTTCTGAAGACTTAGGACCATGCTCCCCAGAAATACCAAACCCTGAAGTACTCTTGTCATTTCTTGTTTTTGATGGGTAGGGAAACGATTCAATGACTTTTCTATTCTTTGAGAAGCTCAGAGTTCTCCTTGGACTATTAACAGAAAGTTGGTCCTCCATTTACTGCAAATTCACTTCCCACCCTATTGGTATACCGGCACCAGTCTTGGAAAATGCTGAACAAATGATTTTTCTGGTTGATCCACTGAAATATTGATGTGAATAGTAAGTGCCAGGTAAATTTTCTTGAATAAGCAAGCACTGTGTTCAAAATTTAGAATGCCCAGGAAACATTAATGCTAACTAAAACATAGTATCACAGCATGATTGATGTACAATTGCGGAGACATGAAACTGCAATGATAAGGCCATTATCCAAGATCTACAGTAATAAATCTACACAGCAACTTGCATTTTAACTAAAACACAACCATCAATTTCCAAATCAAAGTCAAACAACAAAAATTAAAAGAGAAAATTGATGTCAACCATATTCAACCACAGCGCAGGATGAACACGAAGTAAAGAAAGAAAATTTAGTGAATGCAACAGGAGATCATGAGAATTTAAGATGAGTTCAACAAGTAAAGAGAGTAAGTGGACAAGATATGTAAGGGGTGAAGAGGGAAGGGAATTTTTGACTACCTGGAAGGTAGTGGGTCAAAAATGATGACTAAATTGAGGTATAACATCATGAAATTTATGCTCCCTCTGGTCTAAGAAGAAATCAAGAGCAATTCCATCACTTTTCGGTCATGCATCCGTAGACACAGAGATGGAAGTTTCAATAAAACAGAACCCTTTGGAAAGATCGATATATATGCTTTGCTTTGCATAACCCAAACTTTTTGAGTTCCTGTGGATATTATCATCTTCTCAAGCAAGAGAAGAATAAGACTTACTTTTCACTGCAGCCAAATTTATTCTAAAAATAAAAAATAAACACAAGAGAGAGAGAGAGAGAGAGAGAGAGAGAGAGAATGTTCCAATTCAGATCGAATGAATCATAATTTTGTTCAAAAGAAAAACTTTATGTTACAACTAATTAACTCACTGATCTGTAAAGTTAAATAGCAAGAACTTGCGTAAGCAAATCAAAAGAACTAAATTCAAATGGTGTGCCAAAGTAATCCAGAAGACATAGATACAGAAATTTTTGTTAGCCAGGAGGTCCATACATTTATTCAAGAGAACAATAGAGCCATTGATGTTATTGGAAAAAAGTGCACAAATGTGTACATTTATGGACTTTAATTTAAAAGAAAGATTTACGTCAGGTCAAAAAACACAATGGAGATTTGAAGCTGCTGACACAAAGAGAGGACTTCAATAAAGACCGTTAATTGGAGGTACCTGAGCGAGCTACACCAAAGATATGTAAAGATGAAAATTCTAAAAGTAATCACGCAAATTATAGATGCAGATCTAAAACTCAAACTCAAACAAGAACAAGTCATAATCTAACAGTTCATTCCGTTCTAATATTCTATCCAAAAGTTATCAATATGGCGTCTCTAGGATTGGAGTCCAAAAGATGCGAAGATTTGGTAAGATATTGGAGTACAAAATGAACGGTGAGATAAATCAAATATTAGAAAAAGAAACCAAAAGAAACATTGCAAGCCTGCCTTCAAATTGTGTATAGCTTTTCAGGTACGTCAGTTCGTACAAAATGGAGTCTCTTTCCAGATGACATTCTCATATCTAAACAATCTAGCAAAACAAGACACCAACTGCTCCTGTACAAACTCATCGGCAGGAAGACTAACAACGTTACCTACTTCTTTCCTCAATGATGTAACTTCTTTATCAGCAATCCCACATGGTACAATATTTTCAAAGTAACTCAAATCTGGATCAATGTTAAATGCCAACCCATGTGAAGTAATCCCAGATGAAATCCTCACCCCAATGGCACCAATCTTTCTTTCCTCAACCCAAACACCAGTTTCCCCAGTCCCTGCCTGTCCAGCACGAGCTTTCACGCCATACAAAGTGGACAATTCAATCATGGTTTGCTCTAGTGTCTCAACATACTTTCTTGCCCCAAATCCGATATCTCTCAAGTTAATAATCGGGTATAGAATTGCTTGATGAGGACCGTGGTAGGTGACATCACCTCCTCTTTGGGTATAATGCAACTCAGCTCCTACAGCTTCGAGTTGTAACTCAGAGACTAAAAGGTTATGATCAGTTTTCCTTTTACCAAGCGTGTAAGTATGTGGATGCTGCAGAGACAGTAGCGTATCAAGGATTTTCCCATCCTTTCTCTCCGAAACCAACTTTTCCTGCAACTTAAGTCCTTCCGAATACTTAACAACTCCCATCCTCCAAACCTCAAGGATTCTTCTCCTTGCCATCTATTACCGTGATCTTTTACTCCTATAACAAGTTTAGACATATTAATACTCTTTATTCATGTAAGACGTTCCAGTACTGTTAAACAAACGTTTGTCAGGAACTAGGATTTAGCAGTAATTAATGTTCAAACTTAAAAACAATAGTCACTTTATGAAGATGCATATCTCCTTCGGTTTGCTATTTGAACAATCATTTTGGCACTTCAGTTGAACAGTGGCAATATACTCTAATTCTTAATAAATGATATTATGAACTCTTCTTTTTATTTTGAAGGGTATACAGGGAAAGCACTCATTTCCTAAACATGGCCGATAGGAAGTCATTTACAGGCTAATTAGAAAGTGATTGAACACTAACCTTCATATTAGCTTAGTTGTGTACCGAGTTTTAACAAATAATTTTAGCATAGTTTATGTATCCTAAAAAACTACAAACAGAAACTGGGTTAATTAATTAATATATATAAAATCAGAATTCAAAAGTTTAGTTACTAACCAGAACATAAAAGATTTCTTATTAGCTAATTTAACTCTAGAAAAATTAGCTTAGTTCTGTAACAGATAATTTTGGGATAGTTTACGTATCCTAAGGAACTACAAACAGAAACAAGATTAATTAATATAAATAAAATCAGAATTCAAAAGTTGACTTACTAATGACCGAACACAAGATTTCTTATTAGCTAATGAAACTATGGAAAAACAAATTAAGCTTAACTAATTGGGTAGAATAGCTAGTTATCCACCAATCAAATGTTTAACTTAGTATCCAACTACAACAACCACCTCAAATCCTTTCAGTTAATGACAAATTCATAAAGAAATTGGTATAGTACACAATTTCATTATATGAGATTTATTATATACCACATTACGATCAATTTTAAACATAGATAATAACAAAACAGTCACGAGATTCGGAAATCAGTAAATTTCTGAGAAACAAAACCAAAATAGAGGATAGTCTTAAACACGAACCTTAATAAAGAGGTGAGAAAACAAGGGATTGCTGAAGACCGTATGACAACGCCTTGGTTGATCCTAAAGCTGCAAAATTGCGCTGATACTTGTTTGATGCCAATTCAATTGATTATTTCAGTTGAAAGAAAGGACCTCTCGGTTCTGGAAATGCACTACTGTGATTTCCTAAGAGCAAAAGAACTGAAATCGGCTAGGGTTTGCAAAGGGTAGAAGACTCAGGTTGCCATTTTCCAAGTCGAATAGAGCAGGAGGAGCTGTGTTAGCGGCAATTCAAGGGCGGCAGAGGGGGGAAGACGATGCCCGACGGTGGCGGAGCGCGTATTTTAGCTGTGGAGGTTTATCTTTTTTGAAAGAGCTAACTCCACTATTGGTCACCACTTACTACTGTTATTTTCAAAGCAGAAACATTAGAAATAAACCAAAATTTATGAAATACTAGATTTATTCTAGTTGCTCACAAGTTTGAGTCATGTCAATATGAATTCACTTCAAATAGTCACATTATCATATGACTTAATGAAATTCTAATAATAATTATTATGTGACGCCGGAAACACGATTCATTAGTACCACCGTGTGTTTCTTGGATGGTGGATTGCTTGCAATGTCATCATCAGAAGCCCACCCAAAATATGATCACCATTTGTTTGTTGGACACCGGATCTACACCATTGTCACTATTGGAAAACGGAATAAAAAAATCAGGATCAATTCTTCTTTCTTTCGAGAGATTGACCGTCGCCACCATTGCATAACAATTGAATTTCAAATCTATGAAAATAATTAGATTTTGAAGGAATAGGAAAATGGAGGTGATAGAAGATTACATTAACATTTGAGACGGAGAAAGATTGGTGGGAAAGGAAGAACATAGAGAACCGCCGAAAAAATTAGTAGTAAAAATGAGCACAAAAAAACGACATTTTAATTGGTAATTTCGAATAGTAAACGTCGTCTTTTAACCCGCCACATTAATTAGATTATTTCTGTCGGCTAATATTTGGTTGGCAAAAAAGGAAAACAACTTTATTAATTGACCATTGTAGCCTTGTTTTAACTTGCTGATGTCATGTTATATTAACCAATCAAATGGCTCAATTTAAAATTGATGATGACATGTGAATTAATAGACCAGTCAGAATGTTAAATTTAATTTTTGACCAATGACGTCCAGGATTCTAAACTCACCTAGGGGTTTTACTTATGTGCACAAAAAAGAATAAATAATTTAAAAAGTGGGAACAAAAACCGACGAGCAAAATACGGGCGAGACCGGAATCTAAAAGCCCCTCTAATTTTCCCGCCAATTTCTTCAGTAGAGCAATTCATTTCTCTCTCTCTCTATCTAACATTTCACGAATCTAATCAAACCCAGTTGCACAATAGTATCTCCAATCTCTTCCCTGGAGAAGCTGTAGAATCCATTCCCGTATCAAATTATCGAAGGCTCCCACTGAAGAATGAAGGGTGGAACTGTTCAAATCAATTGGCATGACACTAAGCCAGTGTTAACCCTAGATTTTCATCCCCTTTCTGGGATTCTTGCCACGGGCGGTTCAGATTTTGATATAAAGGTTAGAAGCGGCGCTTTAATTAAAGTGGTTTCTCATATATGATGTTTAATTTACGTTTGCTGTTGCCACTGAGATGGTGATGAATTTTATTCATTTTCGAAGTTCAGTTCTGGTGAATTTTTTTAAGTTGTATTTTAATTATTTACACCAACTATTAACAAAGTTTCAATTTTGGCTTCCTGGGGTTATGAATATTGTTTGATGGTTGGAGCTTTCCTTCTGGAATTGTGGAGTACTCATTACGGACTGGAAATAGCTTTTGGCATAATGATTCGAAAGTCTTGCTGTAGTATTAATAAAATAAGAGGAGAAGCATTAAGATTTTAGACATGTTTTTGGGGGAATTCTTGACTGTGTTAGTTGCCATTGTTTCAGCTATGGACAATGAATTCAGGGGAAGAGCATAATAAAGGTCCAGGAGCTACTTACAAGACTAGTCTTTGCTACCACACGTCAGCCGTGAATGTGCTCCGCTTCTCTCCCTCTGGTAGTCTTGTTTACTTGTATGACCAAAAATTTGAGAAGGATTGCAGTATGAATTCTGCCAAACATTATATTCCTTGCACTCACAGCTTTATACAATTTTATTTATTTTTAATTTATTTATTTTTTTATTTTTAGTTGATGACCAAATTAAAATGTACTTCTGGATTATGATAAGAGTAGAAGTGATTATTACATATTTGTTTGAGTTCTGATAATCTGATTTCTATATACGCAGGTGAGCAGCTTGCCTCAGGTGCTGACGGTATGTATAGCACTCCCGTTGAGTGTATTACAATTTGTTCTTTTGTCTAGCTTCTTTTGTACTTCAACCCTGATTTTTGTGTATGCTGAGCCTAAATTTCCATTTTAGGTGGCGAACTTGTAATGTGGAAGCTGCACTCTACTGACGCTAGTGAAATGTGGAAATTCCTAAAGACTTTCACGTAAGCATTGTGGTTACTTACTAATCTCTATTCTCTTATCATTCCATTTTTATGTTAAGTTTTAGATCTTCTGATCTTTGTCTTCCTTCTGCTTTTTCCCTTTCTTTCCTGTCAACCTTCTAGTAGTACATGTTTCGAGGACCCCTCTTTTTTTTGTCAAAGAGCTCATCGGAATCCTTCAGAACTGAAGTTACATATTACCAGCTTGCAACCACTAAAAGTCCACAAAATAAGTTTCTTTTATGGGTTGCAGAAGTTATCAATGTCCACAATGTGTAACAGCAAAAGTAGTCTGCTAGTTATGGGAGACATGCCTGAGTCATATTTAAATATAATTTCTATCCTTATTAACATTGGAATTGTTTTTTTGGCCAAAACTATCCAGGTTCCATCGTAAGGATGTCTTGGATTTGCAATGGTCTACTGACGGGGCATATTTGCTTTCTGGATCTGTGGATAATTCCTGCATAATATGGGATGCCAACAAAGGTACACTTGGAAGCATGCAATATTTCCTTTCTTAATCATCAGTTGGTGAGTCTTGGTTCGCATTGAAATAAGACTTTCACTATGGAAATAAAAAGATAATAACGCTTTTATGCAGATATGATCCATTAATGAGGAAACTGACTGTACTTTTCAGGTTCTGTGCTTCAAATATTGGAAGGTCATTATCATTATGTGCAGGGTGTTACATGGGATCCTATGTCTAAATTTGTTGCTTCACTTAGCTCGGATAGGACCTGCAGGATTTATGTTAGCAAACCATCTAAGGCAAAAGGAACTGAGAGGATTAATTACACTTGTCAGCATATCATATCAAAGGTGGAATCCCAGATTGTAAATGAACCCAAGGTTAGAAAATCTGTATATGTTTTTGCGTGTTCAGTGATAAAATTGAGACATTCTGTTGAGGTTCTGTTTCTGTTGTACTCTTCAGTCAGGTAAAAGTTTTCTCTTTCATGATGAGACACTGCCATCGTTTTTTCGGAGATTAGATTGGTCTCCGGATGGTACATTTTTGCTCGTACCTGCAGGTATCGCCGTGTCATTGCTAGAATAGATATCTAGTTATTCATTTCAAAGTGTAATTTGCTGCTTTAAGATAAATTCAGTAAAGTCACGAAAAGTGAACACTTTTCTCATTGAAACTCTTATGTGTTTCATGCTCAATAGGTACCTACAAACAAACACCAGGCTCTGAAGCAGTAAACACTGCCTACATTGTTTCTAGAGAAGATCTTTCTAGGTAAGTTTGCCTTTGTTAGTTTAAAAGTAAAATAACCACAACTTCAAGAAACAATCTGCAAGGTTTATGATCTCTAATCTTTTTGACAATGTGATGTAGGATACTGCTCTGTGCATAGCACTAAATTTGATGTTGAAATGCCATCATTTTTGCTAAGTTAAACTCTTAAACTTTTCTGAATGTTTAGGCCTGCACTGATGCTTCCAGGTGCAAGCAGACCTATTGTGGCTGTGCGCTTTTGCCCTTTGACTTATAGCTTGCGGGGACAAAATTCATGTAATCTTTTTGTTGTTTCATTTTTGGGATCATTTGTTGCCTGTGACTTCATCTATTTTCTGAATAGAAATCTTGTCATCTTGTACAGCTACCTTCTTTAATCTTCCTTATCGGCTTATTTTTGCGGTGGCGACGATGAACTCTTTGTATATCTATGACACAGAAAGTGTTGAACCGATCGCCATTGTAGCAGGAATTCATTATGCTGCAATAACAGACATTGCCTGGTACTTACTTCAGTGTCCTCACAGGCTTACCGCTTGACTTTAGCTCTGTTTGAAAAATGACACCCTCTTTGAATATGTTTGATAAGCCTTTCACTTTTTTAAATATGTCCAGGTCTTTTGATGGAAAATATATAGCACTGTCCTCCCAAGATGGCTATTGTACTCTCCTAGAATTTGGAAATGAGGAGCTAGGATCAATTATACATCCATCAGGTTTGCTTTTGATTTTTTTAGTGTTCGTGTTTATTTATCTGCAATTGACATACTGGATCAGGTTTGATTCCATTTCATTTTTTTCAATAGCACCCTAGAACAAGAGATTATGGACTACTAACGAAACAGTAACCATCGTATTGCAGGGTTCCCTGTTGCAAAAAAGAAAGTCAATGACAGCACGGCTGGTGCAGACATTGGTATGGCAGATGCAGCGCGTAAGGAGGAGAAGCAAGAACCATCCATTCAAGTTACCACTCCAGCACCAAATAAACCTGCCAAAAGGCGTATTACTCCGATGTCAATTGACTGAATGTACTAGTGTAGCTCACATGTATAGAGAACCTGCTTTTCTTGTTTTCTTCTGTTTGTTTTGGAGGGTATGGATTTGATGGAAGGTTCACACTGGAGGAATATATGAATCAAAACTTTGTTTGTCCTGCTCATATTTAAGATCATATTATGCACAATGTTAGTATTATAAGACATCCAGAATGAGGTCTTTAGGTCATCTTCAACTCATTACTCAAAGTTGGTGTTTGAGGTGGTATATTTACATTTAACTTAATCCATCTTCTGTCTTTAACACCAATAGGGATATTTGCATTAATAACCTTTCTTACAAGTTGACCCTTTTATCCACTCCAAAAGTAACTCAAACATGAAAGTTCGGTGCATCTGCTCCCACTGAAAAACATCTCCATAACATTATATCACTGGAAGATTTGAGGGTCAACATTATATCTTTACAATTACAAATGTACTTTACACTGATTTGAAAGAGTCAAAATTTGTTACAGAAGATGCGACTGATTCTATGAAATGTTATTTTCATTTCTTAGACAAACAGAGTGCCGCAGGGGAAGAAACAGCAACGAATCGTTACATCTTCTGATTTCTACAAAAGTACCATACAAATGATTGAATTTATCACAACAGACATACAGAGCTCCCCAGGTATCTATACAACTCTATCAAAAAAATCACAGCCACGCCACAATTTCTGGGCGTCTTCCATCAGGAAATGTACACTTGGACAGGAAAAAGAAAAAGCACTTTCATACATGTGACCTGCAACATAAACAAGTATCGAAACAATAAACCTGAGTTGCATTCTTCATCTGAGAAATAAACCAAGGGGATGAGAGAATATTGGGGAATGGGGACTGCAGTAATTACTTCTGACTATGAAACCAGAACTAGTGTTGCTGACAAGTCATACGCCAGGTGAAAAGCAGAAAAAGAATGCCGGAAAGAAATTTTTCAACTTATAAATGTATTCAGCAAATGAGTTCACACAAGGGTAAATTAAGGCACATCTTATAGACCAATGCCCGAGAAAAGTGCATCTTTTCATGCGACAACAACCTGTTGATGGAAAGTAGAGAAAGACAACTACCGGTGGGTAAGTAATACTTATGTAGATTGATTAGTTTGGAACATCAGATGCAGTAAAATGTGATTTAGGCTGGGATGCATCACATAAGAACCAACAACACATCTTTCATGATAAATATGTATTTCAGTTAACAAAAATGGTTACAAATGAAAATGAATAGTTGCAAAAGCTAAAAAAGTGTAAAGATAAACAGATCAACCTTATAACTTCGGGTAAAAAGAGAGGTTATGGGGAAAGCAGACTCTATTCACCTGAAAGATGCCTCTTTGTTGCTAAAAAGCGCGGTAAGAAGCAATTCATTCCATGTGTCAGGTACTCCAGGTAGACACCAATGGCTGCAATCTGACATGTTTGGCTTGTCCCCCCAAAGGCCCACATGTGCATCACTCCGAAACGCAGATAAGGGAGTTATGTGCAGAACTGTGACCGGAACAGCCATGGTCTTCACTACATCCAATATGGTGTCCGAAAAAGGGCTACTTTCATACCCTCTGGTCTCTGAAAGAGGTTGAGTCGTCACGTCACATAAGCGCAAGGTTTGATTACTGATGCAATAAAATGTAGTTTTAGTAACTTGAAACGAAGTAATCTAACATGGTGACTTCAGCACCATACCAATTCATCGTCAACGCAGCAGACAACAGAAAACTTAGTTTTGTGTAGGATCTAAATTTCCGGCATATTCTAAGAATATTTCCTTTGAAAAAATTTCACAAATTTCTCAATTAAAAGGAGAACCCTCATCAAATACCCCATAGGAAATGGAATGTATTTAAGCTTTGTGTTTGACGGCAACTGGATCATTCATAGACCACAGAATCAGTATGGATTAGATGATTGTTTGGTTTCAACTTTCAAGAGCAATGCAACATCTTGTTAACCGTATTTAAGAGCAATTTTTTTCTCACATTTTGTTAACATTACTTTAGATTTTCTCACTAGAGTCTAGAGGATACCTCCAATGAGATGGTTCAAAAGTTCGGAAGAAGACGCGTGTTCTGTTGGAATCAATCATTCTATCAATCCAAGTAGACCAAGTATTCAAAGCTATTCTGAATGCAGAGTCAATAGGCAATCCTAGCTTCAAGGTGTTACCAATCTGGAAGTAGCAACCCCTAACATGAAACAGATGAAGAAATCATAAGTTTTACGAATATCTAAAGTAAACAGACAAACAGACCAACACACACACATACATACACATACAAACACAGAGAGGGAGAGAACTGCCAACCTCCCTTTTCGATAATGCAATAATCAACTCACACATGGTATTTTATGTCCTTACCCTCAGGTTATCTTTTAACTACAAAAGAAAAGTACTTTCAATGTAAGACTTCATTTCTTGGGTAATAATAGACTGAAACCAAGGAGCCTCAGCACTTTGTGAAAGAATGGTCTCTGTGGCCACACTTACAGATGATGCGACTATGATAAAGATCAAGTACGTTCTTCAGAATACGATCAATTGGACATCCACAAATGCCCCAATCAGCTGAGCATATCAAACTTACAGAGCTTGTGTCCCTCATAAAGTATGCTTCAGAAGGGAAAACGAAAATCGAAGTCAACTTTAAAGTTTCAACACTAAAACACCCGATGGTAAACCTTTGAGAGTGTTTCCTTAACAGATTCATATAATATAGAAAATAAGGGCAAGCTCTGTCCCCACATAATGAGCGACAAAATTCTAAACAAAAGAAAAGTTGCATCTTCAGATTCTCTACGAGATCCTCAGGCATAAAAATTTTAGCAAATTTTATACCTCGCGAATTACTTGTGGCAGTTCCTAACAATTTATCCTTGTTCAGTAGTATCAATATTGGATTGAAAAATATATTTTTAACTGAATAAAATAAACAAGGAAAAAAATGTTAAGTTCATGCATTAAAAGATCCAGAAAGTGAAGAACTAATTCCACAATTGAGTACAAAGAGAATTTCACAGAATCAGGTATTCAAGGTTTGTTAGTCTCTGGTTACATGGTTTTTGTCTCGACGATTGCAATTTATGCGCAAGAATGAAAAGAAAGGAATGATATTGATGGAAACAATTTTACAATTCATATGCCCCAAGACTAAGATGATTTGATAAATCATCAAAAGAAAAAATTATGGCCAGCCTAAGACTTCAAATCCATCCTTAGAAAATAACAACCAATATTTTTAGAGCATGCCCTCCATAAAAACGTTCTTCAACTTTAGATACACTAAATATAAAATCAACACACATCACAAGTAATTTCAGAAGAATGCTACAGTGTGAACTCTAAGCCCGTTCATTGTCATGGATCCCAATTTTTCTTTTTCTTTTTATCTTTTTGTACTGGTATGACTCATCTCCCTCCTATTGAACACATGGACATTTTTCATAGAGGTAGACTTCCTGCGGTGTTATCAGAGAGTTTCCAGAAACTCAGGCTCAATTTTCAAGTTGTTTTTTTCCCAATCGATTTTGTTCTTCAAACCATCTTGCTAATCAGCATATCTATATACATAATGACCCTCTGCAGTTAAAACTGAAACGTCATTTGTATGTTATTGGTTTGTTCATGATGATCCATAACTGAAACAACAAAGTGACTTGTATGTAAAAAGACTGTAAAAGAACAATTGTCTTGATTCCACGTGACACGACTTGTAATCTAGTTCCCTGGCAATCTGAAATCCATTTCCCCGGCAGTAAGTAGCTTGGGGAATTGGAGTTCAACTGACAGCTATAATGGCTCAGAACTGCAAATATTAACAACAATCACGGTAATTATAAATCATCATGAAACATAGTAAACCTTTAATATGATTTGGGAGATGCGCAGTCAATTTATCGCGTTGAGTCATGAGTACTATAGCCACAATAGAGACGTGGTAGCATCTATCTGATAGGTCTAACTTCATAAATATTATTCTACTCTTTTCAGGGAACGGACTACCAAACAAAAGATCAGTGAGGAAAAGCAAAAGCAGAAAAGGAAAGACACTAGACGACATATTTGTTGGGACAGACACATGCATAATGAGAAACGGAAACATATGCATTTATTTAAACACATGTCGAAGGTAAAGGCATTCTATACGCTAGTGAATAACCACAGGCAACAACTTTTCCCATTTTGAACGAGTCGGATATGCATGTTCACCATGATGTACATATATTGTGGAGGAAGGGCAAGTCAAAGTTCAAACAAACCAGAGCAATGATGAGCATAAGTGCTGATAAAGTACTTATCTAAGATTAATTTGCCGAAATAGTACTCGTAAGTCCAAATTCAATAGTGACTATTAACACTCTTCCTGGCTTATACAGGCAGATATTACTTCATAAATCAACAATTCTACAGAGATGATGCATGTGAAGTTTCTCTACATTGATCATCTGATCTGAGTACTGATCAACTTCCCTTAGAACGGCGCTTCTTTTTAGTTTTTTACAACTCCCGGGTTCATATCTTTCACTCATAACCAGTGTTCCCTTTCTAATACAAAGCAACGATTTTCTTTGACTTCATTAATCTATGTGATCAATCAACAAACGGAACCAAATGCAAAATTAGTTTCTAACACTTGCACGTTTCCCCTTGCTAAGTAAAGCAAGATGAATTTCAACTAGGTACAACATGGTTGAATTAAAGAGTTTGATAAGGCGTGCAGAATTACTAATAGATCCACCGGATCTACAATAATACAAATTCCAGTCTCGACAGTACAAGCAACAAAAACAAAGGACACATAAATAAATTAGAGAATTACGTTGAACCAGCAGAGCTTATATAAACAGGCACGAATTGCTTAAGGATGGCTAGGTCTAACTTGAAAAGTGGAAAATAGTCATAATCAAAATGTGTGGGCCAAAAATCATGAGAAATAAAAGCAATGTGAAATGTAAAGTAAAACCAAGAACAATATGTTTCTACTGTAAGTCATCTAAACAAATGCCTCACTACACAAACATTTATGGAAAAAAGAACTCAAGCCTAACAGACTTTGAATAAGATAAGTCATAACAATTAATGGCGAAGCAAATGTGGTATAAATGAAAGTCATCTATGTTAAAGAAGAAACAAAACTTACATTCCAAAAAGCTTCCCCGGCACCCACCATTGTCCAGTATTGAATATCAGAACATCCGAATTTATCCACTCATTACTGATATCATCCAACTTGTCCAGCCTCAGTGTCGATCTAACCCTTTTTGGCCCACGTCTCGGTGCCCAGTTATGTTGCACAAGGAACACTGATCTAAAGAATTCGATAGTAAAATTGAGAGAGCTGAATCTCGCTCCCAGGAATCTTATTTGTTTTGTTATCTTGCTCCTATTTACTTCATAGACACTTTTCTTATCTTCCACCCCAGTCATCAACAAACATATCAAGGATTCCCATTGTGTTCTACTCATTGAATCACCAACAAAAACGATTCTTTTGTTACGTAACATTTGCAAAAGATGTTGCACATTGAATTTCGAAATGGCACAACTTTTCGGCTTCCATCTCCACTTAAGATACCCATCATCCTTCCGACCATTTTCTAAGCAGTTGAATCCTTGCTCTACAAAAGGGCATTCAGAGGCATTGTACAAGGGATACCTATCATCCAATATCCAATCCCCATAAAACAAATCACAAGAATTATCTGAACCATTCAAACCAGAAACACTGTTGTCTTGAAAACGAGAAGTCTGTGTAAGACTGGGAAGAACATACAGATACCTCAAACCAATAGCCAAGAAAAAAGAAAGAACAAACGCTATCCCAATGGGTATCAGAATGGACCTAGAACTCCAACTCCTTCGGCTAAGTCTAGGGCTGCCAACAGCTCTAGGACTGCCAATGGTTGAAACCCTTTGTTTTAATGAAACACTTCTGCTAAAACTAGTCATTATCTCAATCATTTACAGCCCAACCATCGCATGTCACAAAATTCAATCTCAAGAACATGTTCACAAAAAGCGTTCCAGCAAAATTCCAGGGGCTAAAACACCCGGACGCATCAATTAGATAATCAGCAAAGTAGTAAACCATTCACAACAAACCGAATTGAGCTAGAATCGGTAATGTGAAGCATTTAGCAAAAACAAAAATTCCCATCTTGATTTTGCAGCATATATAGCACTCTCGATTTTGATTCAGAATCACAAGAACAGCATAAACCACTTCAATTTGTATTGTGATCGGTATCAAAATCTTACCGGAAAAGTGAAAATGAGGTAAAATCCACCACCCCTTTTGATATCTGATTGAATCCGGCCACCTCAAATGTCCCAAACCAGAAAATAGCCAGACTATCACAAACTAAGTACCCAATGCAGGAAAATAATGGTTATTTACAGTGATAAAATTGGAAGCTCTAAGTTAGCCTTCAATCTGCAAAATCTTGATGGAAAATTCAGGAAATTTAAAAGTTGCTATCAGAAGTTGAAAAGATTCCTGAAAAGGAAAAAACGAGCCAGAAATTGAAAACCCAGAGTTATAATTTTCCCCCTAAATATAATATTTGGTTTTTTTTTCCTATAGACCGACACGAATCATATCTTTTTCGCAATTTTTTTCTTATTATTTCACATTGTAGTCTTTGTAGATCAATATTTTTTTTTTTTTACAATCACATACCATTTTTTGCTTTCTAAAAGAAAAAGGGAAATGTGTAAGTGTAACCATTTTTGACATTTACGGAATTTATTTATAAAAGGGTTTTAAGTACACACAAATCTTAAATCAATTTATTTGGATTTTGATGGAAATTTCAAATGTCCGTGGGATATTACATAAGTTAGAAGATATAATGCAATAAAAATTAGAAATAAACATTCCATATCTAATGTAAACTAATAAGAAAAATGATTCCTTTGAAGAATAAGGCCACTCTCAGAAAATATTTAAATGTAGTAAGAATAAATATTGTGTTACCTATATAATATGCCTTATTGACACAAAAAAAAAAAAAAAAAGTTCCGCGAAATACACGTGCATCTCGTAAAAATGACTTTCTTTTCTTAAACCAAAATGTTCAAATTTGATATTAATTAAGTACTTACTATATAAGAATCTCATAATCAAAACAAATACTTTACTGATTTTTATGTGAAGATATCATGGGTGCGAAAAATTAATATCAACATGACATGACAAATTTAATGTCAACTAATAAAGAAAAATTAATTTTTTAAATAATAAAATACTGACATAAAACATTAAAATTTAGTAAATTATTAAAGAATAAAATTATCCAGATGCTATTTCTTACACATAAAATATGGGTGAAATTCACTAGCGAATGTTAAATAAAATTTTTAAAGAATGAAATCATTGCCATAAAAGCAATTATATTATGAAATTTTCCAAAAACTATGTCTCCAACTACGCATAAATGATAAGTGAATTTCACAAATGACTCCGTGAATACGCCACATAGAGCAAAAATAGGTCACTTGAGTTGTTTATATTTTTATATCGATAAATATTTTCTGACTACTTTTAAAAAATAAAGATCTCAAATAGAATAAGAGAACGATGAGTTATTATAACATAAGTATTAAGTGCATGTTGGAGGATGCACTTAATATGAGTACACGCACGCTTAACATGCTCTTGTTTTGCTGGTTCTAATTTTTTTTAATCTGCAACTCACGCGCCCCTTCCCCTTAATTTAGGAACTGAGTTTTAAAAATTTCTTAAATATTAAAATTACTTTATTTCTTAATCTGTAAATAATTAGACCAAGTGTCTTATATCATTTTGATAGTACTCAACGAGATTTATCCAACAAGATCCCTCATGAATATATTTTTCAAAACTTAAAAAAATTATGCAGTAGCCTTGTTCTTACTAAAAGACATTCTAGTCTTATTGTGTCTTTTAGGACCAAGACCTACAGAATAGATCTAAGGGCAAAGACCAAAGACCAAAATTGAATACCAAAGAGCAAAGATCAAAGACTAGAGTAAAGAACGAGCGTGTGTGAGGAACAACGACAAAAGACCAAAAGCCAAAGACCAAGAAACCGAAGACCAAAGAGCAAAAACCGAAGACCAAAGACCAGAGTGAAAGAGCGAGCGTTGTGTGAGGAGGAAAGACCAAAGACCAAAAATCAAAGATAAAATACCAAAGACCAAAGGCCAACGGCCGAAGACCAAAGACCAAAGACCGAAGGCCAACGACCAAAGACCAAAGACCAAAGGTCAAAGTTAATTGGTTTAAAAAAATTTATAAGGTTAATTGTGTTACGACATAAACTAGGCCCTAACCGACACGAAAAATACTTAAACCCCCTAAACCATAAACCCTAAACAACTAGACACTAACTGAAACGGAAATGGTCAAATCCCCCTAAACCCTAAACATACTAATTTTTTTTCTTGGATTAAATTTTTTTAAACCAATTAGGCTAGGGTGCTAATTGGTTTTAAAAAATTTATAAGGTTAATTGTATTACGACACAAACTAGGCCCTAATCGACACGGAAATATTTAAACCCTCCCAAACCCTAAATAACTAGACCCTAACCGATACGAAAATACTCAAAACCCCCTAAATCCTAAACATACTATTTTTTTTTCTTGGTTTAAATTTTTTTAAACCAATTAGGCTAGGGTCTTGTAACTGGTTTAAAACAATTTATAAGGTTAATCGTGTTACGATACAAACTAGGCCCTAACCAACAAGGAAATCCATAAACCCCCTAAACCCTAAACAACTAGACCCTAACCAACGCAGAAATGGTCAAACCCCCTAAACCCTAAAACATACTATTTTTTTTTTCTTGGTTTAAATTTTTTTAAACCAATTAGGCTAGGCTCTCGTCTAATAGGTTTAAAAAAATTTATAAGGTTAATCGTGTTATGGCACAAACTAGGTCTTAACCGCCACGGAAATGCTTAAACCCCCTAAACCCTAAACCCTAAAGAACTAGACCCTAACCGACACAGAAATGGTCAAACCCCCCTAAACCCTAAACATACTAATTTCTTTTTCTTGGTTTAA
Source organism: Oldenlandia corymbosa var. corymbosa (assembly GCA_949775105.1). Lineage (NCBI taxonomy): Eukaryota > Viridiplantae > Streptophyta > Magnoliopsida > Gentianales > Rubiaceae > Oldenlandia > Oldenlandia corymbosa. Next base: position 10,695,922 of record OX459123.1, read on the forward strand.
ATTTTTTTAAACCAATTAGGCTAGGATCTCGTAAAGCTTAATTGGTTTAAAAAAATTTAAAGGGTAATCGTGCTACGACACAAATAAGGCCTTAACCGACAAGGAAATGCTTAAACCCCCCTAAACCCTAAACAACTAGACCCTAACCGACACGGAAATGGTCAAACCCCCCTAAACCCTAAACATACTTTTTTTTTTCTTTTAAAAAAATTTATAAGGTTAATCATGTTACGGCACAAACTAGGCCCTAACCGACACGCAAATGCTTAAACCCCCCTAAACCCTAAGCCCTAAACAAATAGACCCTAACCGAGACGGAAATGGTCAAAGCCACGTAAACCTTAAACATACTAATTTTTTTTCTTGTTCCAAATTTTTTTTTCTTGGTTTAAATTTTTTTAAACCAATTAGAAAAAATTTATAAGGTTAATCATATTACGGCACAAACAAGCATGGCCATTGTGTCTTTCTGGAAGACCCAAGGGAATACATAAAAGTCAAGACCTACAACAACAAATAAAAAGACCAAACTGTTTGCACAAAACACTTAGAAGCAACAAGTAAGACCAGAGTGCCTTTTAGGAAGACCAAGGTTATTTAATAAATTTTTTTAAGTTGCAAAAAACATATTCATGAGGGATCTTGTTGGATAGATCTCATCAAGTACAATCAAAATGATATAAGACATTTGGTCTAATTCTTTACGAATTATGAAATAAAATCATTTGAAGATTAAAGAAAATCTTAAAATTCAAAAACTTAATAAACAAAAAAAAAAAAAATCTGCACATTGGGCACGCAGATGCAAGCTTCACGCTGTGCAATAGCGCGTGAATATCACACGTCATTAAGTGCAGCCACCAAGCTGCACTTAATGCGCAGCGTATAATTTCCGCACTATAGTAAAGAATTGAACAGTACAAAAGTCATCAAAAGAGAAGAAAATTAACAAAACATTGATAGAAAAAAGGAGAAAAAGTAGATATAAAAGGAAAAGTACTTGCAACAAAAAAGTATACTAGAGTGAGGGCTCCACCTTTACCGATAAACATCTTTAGATGGTTCATTATGGTAAATACATACACGAACCTCAGATTTTGCTCCTGACCTTGTCATCTAGGGTTTGGTTGTGGTGGTTTTACTTCCCAGTTAGAATGGATTCATCCATCTCTGGTGAGATTCACAGAGTTACCAAAAAAAAGGAAAAAAAGGATAAAATTATATAGAAATAAAATGATGAGTTTTATTACTATAGAACCTAATCATATCACTTTTAATATATTTTCTAGTTGATCACAGTTCTAAACTATAACAGATTTTCGCCCATTATCATTAATATAAATATTGTTGATGGTATGATAGATAAGGAAGTGAGAAACAAAGATAGAAAAATATAGCTAAATTACACATAACGAGGATCCAAAGAATGTACAATAAATTGATTGCGGATAAGAAATAGCAAAATGCGAATTGTCACACTTAAAAAATCGCTAATTAGACTAGACTAGTATCTCATTCAGTCCAAATTGTTCTACAAAGGAAATTTGCTCAAAACATAAAGGTTTTTAATTGGATCATTATATTCTTTGGTTGTACTAAGTTTCGAATTTTTGTTTTGCAAAATTAAATAGTAATACTTGCATTATGAGTTGGTGGTTCAGTCGAACCTTATACTTGTACTCTTGTCCTTTTTTTTTTTTTTTGAAAATCAGAAAAGAAAGGGCGATGTTTAAATTCTACAGAAAATAATCAAGGGGTATACCCAAGAGATATTTTTTAGCCAGCCAATGCTAGATGGTACAATGCACCCAAGGGGTATACCCAAGGGATGAACATGTATACCATCTAGTTCCCTAGTGTCGCTCCTCCAAGGTATTCCCATTAAATCACCAAAATAAGGCCTGGCAGTGCTTAAAACTTACTAGTATACATGGCAACTACTTGATACGAATACGTAAATAAGGAAAAGAAATTTGATCTAATCGTAGAAGGCCCCTAGTGTGTCTAGGCAGACCATTCAAACAAGTACATGTAGCTAAGTGGTTGAGAGATCCTTGTCCGGCAAGACTGTCCGCAACTGCATTAGCTTTTCTGTAAATATGAGATATTGTGTAAGATCTTCGAGTCATCATCATATGGATCTCCTTAATCTGAAAATAGTATCTCCAAGGGATTGCTTGCGAAGAATTAAGAAGATCAGCCAGTACTTTGTTGTCTGTCTTTACAGACACCAAATCTAGACACAATTGGTCGCATTTCCTTATTCCAAACAAGAGTCTGTACACCTCAGCACCAAAACAATCATCATTGTCAAGGAAACTGCTCTCTCCATACATAAGATTTCCATCGCCTTCTTTGATAATAAAACCATACCCCGAATCAGCATTAACCGCCGAACCATCAAAATTTAGTACAAAACCTTACGGTTGCGGCGGTAACCAATGAACAAAGATATAACTCCGTTGTTGAACATTTTTCAATTTGATGCCGAATTCACTTTCTACAAAGCTCCTTTCCTCCTCATTCCTATGTTCCTAATTTCTATCACAATTTCCAGGGTCACCTTTTCACATATAAAATTGGCCCCATCATAGCAAACCCTATTTTTGATTTTCCAAATTTCCCATAGGATAAATGACTGTAAGACTTTAATCAGAGATGGCCTCACCGTTGTAAAGCTGCCATTGCTCCACCATTTTAACAAAACCTCCACCAAAGGAGTCTCAGCCACCAAGTCAATTCGGAAAATATTGGCAAAATGCACCCACAATTTGTAAACTTCAGGACAAACGAGAAAGCAATGTTCAATGCTATCTTCTTGCATCTTACAAAAACCACAATTAGAAGGTCTAACCTGGATTCCAAACTTACACAATATCTCAGGGAATGATACCAACAAGTTTCAAAGCTTTCAAAAAAAAAAGAAACTTTTAGCGGGATTAGTTTGTGCCAAAAGTTCTTTGCCAAAAGGATCCTCCAAGTTCCTTTTCCCCAATTGAAGATAGGCAGTCTTAACAGAGAAAAGGCCTATAGGGGAATGATGCCATATAAATAAGTCCCTCTCCGCATTCAGGGTTAGCTCCATATTCGACAAAGATTGCACCACATTATGATCCAAGAGATCCTGAAAATCATTCAAAAGAGAAGCTTTGTTAACAAAGAAATTATGAATGGTTAAATCTAGAACAGGTGGCCGCGCATCATTTGAGCTCCAAATAATTCCATCCTTCATCAAATTATTGAACCAAAAAGACTTGTCTCCTCCGCGGATCAAAACTTTAGAATGCTTTGCCACCTCCGTTTCGATTTTCTTGATTCGATTCCATGTTTTTTTTTGTCTAGCTGCTTCAGAAAGTGAAAGCATAAACTTGCTCCACAGTTCTCTTTGATGCTTCACTTTCCGCCAATGCTTATATGAAAAAGCTTGAATCACATCTTGAAACCACCGAAGCCCTAGTCCATTTTCATTTGTTGGGAAAGGCAGACAATACCAGGCCCTCCAATATCTTTTCTTTTCATTACTTGATCCTTGCCACAAGAACCTCTAACACCTCTTTTCCATCTGCCTAATCACCGAAATAGGGGGGCTGATTGCCGAGAACACATGAAGAGGAATGGACATGAGCACATGCCTTAAAAGTACAAGTCGTCCGCTTGAGCTTAAGAGCTTGTTTTTCCAGTTTGTTAATCTTGAATCCAACAAAAACTGAAAAGTGGAGGCCTTACTTCTTCCATGGAATAATTTGCAGCCTAAAAAATATATAAAAGGAAAGTAACCTTTCTGCATCCCTAACGTCCTTTCGATGATTTCAACTCTTTGCACTCGGCATGATTCCGCAACCAGGAAGAACCTATTATTTTGATTCATTTTCTGCCCAGAAGCGGCTTCATAATCAGCAAAGAAAGTGTTTATCTCCTTCAACGATCTCTTCTCTCCCCTTGTAAATATTATCAAGTCATCGGCTAAGCTTAGATGAGAAACTCGCACTCTGCTTTTCATGAGGGAAGGGACATCATTGATAATGTTGTTTTAGCACAGGATCTTTGTCAGTTCATCAATCAGAATGTAGTAGGGAATAATGTGGTGATAAAAGTTGACATGATGAAGGCATTCGATCGAGTGTCTTGGAATTTTTTGGAAAAAATCCTTCTAAAGCTAGGGTTTCCAGGGCGTTTTGTTCAAATGGTTATGAATAATTTGCGTGACAGTTGGTTTCCAGTGATGATAAATGGTTTTCCAGCTGATTTCTTTAAGGCATCTCCTGGCATAAAACAAGGTGATCCACTCTCACCTTATTTGTCTATCTTTGTAGCGGAAGTGATGTCAAGGCGTTTAAAAAATTTAGCTCAATCTAGAAAGTTAGCGGTGCCCTAAACCCTAAACCCTAAATTCATAACCATTTGAACAAACCGCCCTGGAAACCCAAGCTTTAGAAGGATTTTTTCCAAAAAATTCCAAGTCACTCGATCGAATGCCTTCATCATGTCAACTTTTATCACCACATTATTTCCTATTGCTTTCCGACTGATGAACTGACAAAGATCCTGTGCTAAGACAACATTATCAATGATATCCCTTCCCTTAAGAAAAACAGACTGTTCTTTAGAAATGAGCTTTGGCAAAACCTTCTTCAAACGCTCCGTGAAAATTTTTGTAAAAAAAATTTTATTGAGGAAGGTGCATAGAGTGATTGGTCTGAAATCCGAAAAAGTACTAATCGTAACTTTCTTTGGAATTAAGGTAATCACCGTACTAGCAATGGCTTTTGGAATCAGAACTCCTCCCATAAATTCCATACAAGCATTCATCAAATCTTTGGCTATGATACCCCAACAAGATCGATAGAAAGACCCCCCGAATCCATCTACACCAGGCGCGCCCCCTTCATCAAGGCCAAAGACAACACCCTTCACCTCATCCAGCGTAATCATTCCAATAAGCATCTCCTTTTGTGTCGGATTAAGTTCATCATGAAGGTATTGCAAGAATTTCTCCTGTTTCTCCCATTGCTGAGCTGGAACTTGGTTCTCCACCAATAAATTTTGGAAAAAAGATACCGTCTCGTTCTCCAATATCTTTCAAATCTGCCAGGCTTCTTCCATCTTCGGTTTGGATTTTTGAAATGCCTAATTTAACTTTTCTCTCACCCAATGAAGCACGAAAAAAGGCTGAATTTGTATCCCCTTGTTTTAATCATGTAAGAGGCATCTTTTGTTTCCAGGAGTCTTCGTGCTCTTTCAACTTTTGTAGAAAAAGAGCATTGGCCACATTAAGGTTGATCCTATCAGTAACATCACTAGTCCAATCAAAATTGACTTCCATCTCTCGGACTTTTTCTTCAGCCTCGTAATTTTGAAAAACGTTACCAAAATGCTCCTTATTCCATTCTTTTAGCTTCACTTTCAATCTTCGAAACTTTTATGAAAAAGCTAACATTCCAAAACCCTCAACCGGCTGAGACCAATTAATCTTCACCATATCTTTGAATTCAGGCCTCCTTAGCAACATTTTCTGAAACCGAAACAATCTTGGCTTGCTTTCAACTTGCACATCAAATTGGAGGAGAAGCGGACAATGATCCGATGCCGTTCGACTAAGGTTTTCAATCGATGCCCGTGGAAACAAATCCAACCACTATTTGAAAACATAATTCGATCCAATCTTTTACTTACCCAACCTGTACTTCTAGTGCCGCCCCAAGTGTACTCTTCACCAATCGAAGGAAGCTCCAGCAGATTATTTACCTCAATACATTGATTAAACTCCTCAATTGCAGCATAATCTTGGACTGTAGAACCTGAATACTCCTCCAAGGATCAAATGACATTGAAATATCCGCCTACTACCCAAGGAGAGGTGGAATGCAATCTTCTAAAATCGACCGAATTGCTCCAAAGTGAACGTCGATCAACCTTATTCGACTTTGCATAAATTGATGATAGGAAAGAAATTTTTTGGAGTGGAACATAGCAGACTTTGACGTGCAATACTTACTCCGCATCCTCCTACATGTTGATCGTAAATAGATTGCTACACATTACCCAAATATTTCTATTGGAAGATAAGAAAGCCCAATCAAAACTCAGCTCCTGTTTTATTTCATCTAGCTTGTGCACCAGAAGCATTGGCTCAAGAATGACCAGTAAAGATACCCTATACATTCGAAGAAGTGATTTCAGATGCCTTTGCGACGCCTGACTTTTTATTCCTCTAATATTCCAAACAAAATGATACTTATCATTGGAAACATTTTGGGGAGTTTATAACCTACTGAAGTCAGAGGCTCCGCCTTAGCTCGACACCCTCAAACTGTTTTGCAATCTCAGCTTTCGATGTTTGACCGCGCTTTCTTTTAATGGATAACTCTCCTTGTGTATTCTCAATCAAGGGACCGTTGTATTTTTCTCCTTCAAACCATCACCCCCATCATCTTCTTCTTCTATCTCATCCGGACTTTCAAATTCAATCATCTGGAAATCTTCCCATTCCTAGCAGCATTGAAGGCGCCATATTTTGCAATTCTGCTTCAACAACAATGCTGGCTAATCGCTGCTGGCCATCGTTATTCTCCTCAGAGTAAACATTTTTGACATCCTCATCAGATTCCACTACCAGATTAACTTCTTGGTCTTCTATAGTCTGTAGCGCTAAAAACCTATTTGAGGTTTTGCCAGGGACGATCTCATTATTCCCTGGCGCAAGATCACATCGTGGAATGCTTTCCTCTATACTCCGTTTAGCAAACAAAGGAGCTTCATCCTGAAGGTCTACTGGAATGACTTCTTTCTCTTTTGCGGACAGACGTGGAGAGAATTCAAGCACACACTCCGCAATGATTGGTTCCGCAACCCGCGACGCTAGGGTTTGCTCTGCTAGGGTTTTCTTCGCAAGGGCCTGCGACTCTAGGGCTTGCGATGGTAGAGATTGTGAATCTACTCCTTTCACAACTAGAGGATTCATTTGAATTATTTGGACATCTAAGTTTTGCTGATTTTTCTTCCCTTCTCCTCCTTTAGACATCCAATTCAACACTCTTCCCCGCATCTATCTTTTCCAATGGAGCCTTACCAATTCGACAATCTTCTTCTTTGTGGCCAATCTTACAACACTTTAAATAGTACGAAGGAACATGCTCAAAGGTAAAAAAAATTGTTCATGCTTCTGTCCTTTCTTCCCAATCTTAAGTGACTTCAGAAGCTCCTTGGTGAGATCCACCTTTACAGAAAAAATGTGCAACAGATGGGCGAGTCATATTCAAAGTAGGTGTATCCACCTTCAATGGTTGACCTATAGCCTTGGCCATTGAAAAGATAACCTCTGGATGCATATATTTAATTGGTAAATCAAAGAGGGAAACTGATATTGACACCACCGGGGGGTCTTCCTCGAATCGAAAGCCGGGTTTCCATTTCAAAATTCGCATAGAGAAACCTCCAACATTCGAAAATGTCTGTATCTAACGTCTTTGGTAATCATCCTCATGTTCAAACCGGATCAACACATGCATAGGGTTCATAAGACCCAAAGTGTAGGCTCCATTAAATCCGATTTTCTTAAACTCTTTATGGTTCTCCTCCATTTTTGGTCAGCCTTATAAAACTTCCCAACTAGATGTAATCGATGCGGAGCAACCAATTTTTCAAACTCATCATCTTCATACTCAAAAGTGGAGTGCCATTTACGAATTTCACTTGCTTGATAAGAGAACTTTTGTTGCTTTTAACGTCAGTAGGCTTCTGAAAAACGCTAGCAATTGTTTTCTGAGGCCCAATTTGGAGCCCCCAGTGGGTGGGGGACGGCCATGAGGGCCGTGAAACAACGACTTCGCCGTCACTTCTAGGGTTTTTTGATAGAGAGAAAAGAGGGTATTTTGGGAACTATACTTGTATTCTTCTCCCTATTCAAATGGTTCAATACTCGATCCGAGTCTTGATACATTTTGAAGGACAAAGATACAAGTTGTTGAGCTTAAATGATAACATTAGTGCAATTGTTGATAAGAAATTCAGCTATGACTTTTGTTTCACCATATTGAGGCCTCAAAATCTATCTCAATCATTGTTGTTTGCTTTTCCTATGTTGTACTAAAAGATAAAATTTAAACTATAAGTCATTTGCTAACATTAGTGTAATTGTTGATAAGAAATTCAACTATGACTTCTATTTCACCACTTAAAATCTATCTCAATCAATGTTGTTTGCTTTGTCTATGTTGTACTAAGAGATAAAAATTTAAACTATAAGTCATTTCGAGACAAAAAATGTATACTCTTTATATATATATATATATATTTGAGGCTTTATTATGAGAATTTTGTATTCTAATTGATGGGTTAAGGTTGAAACTATTAAGTTTGTCGTTTTCAAATTGAAATATATTTCTTAGAAAAAAAAATTTGTTACATCATTGATGTGATATGTTGAAAGTGCATCAACCTAACCTTATAAAACCAATACTTGGGAAAATGTTAAGAGAACATTTTCTGCACCTATATCTCTCACTCATTAGGTAAGAAAACTCATAATTTTCCATTTTGTTGCTCACTTCACAAATCATTACAATTTTTCCTTAATTTATTATTTAGACTTCATATAGTTCTACACGATACAATTGTTGCAATATTATAGTATCTAATTAGGCTCATTTTCTTTATCTCGAAATTTTCTTTTCTCATTTTCATTACTGTATATTAAGAAACCATGGAAAAGAGTTTCGACTTGTGTTTAGGCTTGGTGTACAATTATGAAAAATTAGGCTAAATTTGGATTGGTGATATTTTCTTGAATTGAAAAACAACATCGAATGAGTGGGATTATTAGGCATTGGGCTTGTTTGGATTGTATTTTATTGTTTCTGTTATTTATATTCATTAAGAAGACTGTTGAATAGTAAAAATGTATCGATATCTAACCATAGAGCGAATGTTCATTTCTAGCTATGAGTATTTGTTGATGGACACCCTGTGATTTCTTACAGAAAAATAAATTCGCAAAAACTATATAATGTTGGAATAAATAATATTTCTAACTCACCCACTCCCCCCCCTCCCCCGCGAATTCCATTAGAAGTACAATCACCAATAAAATTTTGCCTAAATCCAGAACCTGACAACAACGTAAGAAGTCCACACTGAAGGTGATTTTTTTTTTCCCTTTCTCTAGCTAAGAGAGTGAGTGAGTTCAGTTGAGAGTAGTGTTTTTTCAATCAAAATTCAAGATAGTTTTCACGACCTAGTTTTAAAATTTAAAAATTTTTTAAATTTCCAATTCAGATGTATCTGTGTTCAATGACAAACTTTCATAATGTGAAATTTTGATAGATGTGCTTGCATTGTTGTTATATAAATTGAAAATATCCATTTTTATTTCAAACTTGAACCATTGCATATTTTTTTCTCAAGTCACTTTTCAAATTTAAATTGTATGGTGCCTTTGAATAATTTCTTGTGATAGCTTAAGATTTTTCTTCCTAACGTCTACAGAGTTGGAGCAGGCTTGAGAAAAGGGTTTCATCACAATGGAGGAATCAATAGTGAAATGGATGAGGAAGTTCACATTGTTTGATTTCAGCGCCGGGGGTTGAGGTTGTTGATTTGGAAATAAGAAATGCTACAAATGCACTTGACGAGTATGAGAGAAGCCTATTGGAGCCGATCTAGGTCTGCATAGATTCTTTGGGTCCCTAGACTTAATGGATGAATATGATGGAATTGAAGTAATATATGGCTTAAGTGAATCTCTAATAATGAACTATTGATGCTTGACTCATTCCTTAATAAGCTAACAATTAAAAAATAAACTTATTTTTGATTCTCAATGAATTAAAGAAGATGGTCAATGCAAACCATTAAAAAAGTTTTTGGAAGTTCATGAAACTAGAGTCTATATTTCAGTTCTAAATAAGCTTAAAAGGTGCATGTAGGGTTTAGTAAGTTGGAGGAATACAAATGCGAAATTCAAAGTATTAGATTAAGAGGATAAAAAAGTAAACGGAGTCAATATAGAGATGAGGAACATATGAATTAGTTAAGATGAGATCAACTAAAAATCAAGCCGGGTGAGGCTTATAGTAAGGAAAAGGAATATGGTTTCGGAAGTTCAAATGATCCAATAATTGAAGGAGGTGGATAGAAAACACAAAATTCTTCCATGTAATAACAACTGAAATGAGGAAGATGTATAAAGAAACTAGTCAATTCAGATGGGATTGAGAAATATGGAATGAGGTGACCGGTGAGATTGTTGGTTACTTTCAAGAGATGGTTCAATTTGAGTGCAATGGCGAAATTGATAAAACTCGTTAAGAGGTGTCTTGCTCTATAACTATGAATATGAATGGAAAACCAACTAAGAATGTTAGATTGGAGGAAGTCCAAGGTGTTTTGTTTGCAATACCTAAAACCCCTACGGCGTGTATGACACCAATTTTCTATCAAAAGAATTGAAATTTAATAAAATCTTTTTTATCTGATGTTGTTAAAGGTTTTTTTCATGACTGGTTTCCTTGTTATCTTTAATGGCCAAACTTTTTATTCAAAATTGATAATTCTAAATTATTTAAATTAAGAATTTATAAGTTTTACGTGGAGAGATATACAATAACAATCACACCACAACCACCATGGTTACGATTCTGATCCCGTAGGTGAAGATTTTGGACTCCGGACGTGTATCCCCTAGTTTTCTTTTCATAGTGAACAAGAATTGCACAACCTTCGGCCTCCGTTTTGGGGGTGGAGAGGTTCTTTCGAGAATTAGGAGTTATGCCAACTTCTCTAAATAGACTCTTAAAATCCTTCTTCCTCTGAGCCTTAAGTATTTTTTAAGTTGCTCATAGTTGCTACCAGTGCCTATTTGTCTTCTTCAAGAAGTGCTTGCCTATAAAGAAAAGGCAGTTTTTCTAATTTTTTTTTTTCACCTTAGAAGTTTCAATTCATTACGATCTGGCATGAAGTTGGATTTATATGATATCTCGTGAAATCTTTTGGTTACTGGTTTCATACATAAGTAAATCCCTCTATACTTTTTTGGAAATTAAGCCCCTAGCTCTTTAGATCCAATAAACATATAATGTTTGGATGTTGCTCAAATTTTAACATATAACCAATCTCTTCCTTGCATTTCGCAATATCTTCAACCCATTTCGCCTCAATAGGATGACCATTCAACTTACTTATTAGCGTCAATAATACAAAAGTGAGCATATTATTGGTGGATGATTTTGTGATGATTCTTGTTGAATCGCTTCCCAAAAGAATAATTTATAAATCTACTTAAAACTATTAGCTAGTGGTAAGCAGGATCGTTCCACAGGGACGACAGTCAACCAACTCAAAATCTGATTAAAATGCAGAAAAAGAAAGAAAACGGGTTGAATAGATTATCACTTGGGAGAGTGAGAATAGTCACTTGGCAGAGTGAAGAGGCAGAAAGATCAATCACCTTCCTACCTTTATGATCTAGTTTTGATTCAATATTCTTGTAGTGTATGATTAGTTGTTCGATAAGGTATTTATGTATCTTTATAATTCCTTCCAGATAGAATAACTGGAAGCTTAAAGACCGCCACGAAAAAGATATAGTCCGTCATTAACTAATTGTTGACTTCCAATTTTACCCTTAGATTCAAAATTTCAAATTCAAAATTTAAAACTCCTTTCAACCTTCAAATACTCAAACACTTAATTTTCAAATCTTCAAACACTCAAATCTTCCAAACATATTCAAATCATTGAATTTTTAAATTTCTGAATATGGATTTTTTTTTTTTCGAATCTGGAAACCGTCGGCCGGCGTCGGTGGTGGCTGAAATGTGACCGGCCGATGGAGGTGCCATTCCCAGAAGGATTGGGATGCCACACGTGTCGCCAACCACTGATTTGGACGGTATGGCCACCGTCAAGGAAGGAACGGACACTGGTGGCCACGTCCTGGGGGAAGTTGGACGCTCGGGTGCCGTCCAAGGGAACTGAGTCATCGACCGAAAAAGTAGACGGCAAGGTCGCTGTCTACTTATATAGAAAACGGCACGATCGCCCTCTTCTTATTTCCTGGCCGGTAGTGCCGCCGGCCAGGCATTTTTCTTTTTTTCTTTTTTGAATAAATAGTTATGTAATTATTTATTATTTTTAATTTTTTTCAATTTTTTTTAATTTAATTAGTGTAATTTAGTTCTTTTAATTTAATTAGTTCAATTTAGTTTTTAATGAGTTTAATTAGTTTAATTTATTTACATTAATATTAATTATATGGAATATAATTAGTTATATGATTAGTATTAAAGTGATTCATATTAATTATACTATTAATATATTTTTAATTACTATTAATTACTATTTATTTTTACTTTATTTAGTTCTTTTAATTACTATTAATTAGTATTTAGTTTCATGTAGTTTGTTTATTCTTAATAATTATAGTTTATTTGTTAATAATTTGAATATTGTTTACTAATTAATGATTTTTTTTTTTGGTAACGCCCGGAACCCCAGCAGAGATGGGTAAACCCACGGACTTTGCAATAGCCTGCAAACTATAGTGAGAGGTAAACCACCCCAGGCAAGCCCGGGGTGATAAGCTCGGGTATGAATTTGGGGGTTCATGAGTGGGTTTGCCATAACAAGCCCTCTAGAGGTACCAATGGGCAAGATTAGAGTCATATGATTTATTAGTGAATTAAATATTATTGATGTATTAGTGTTATTATTTGGTTGTATAATTAACAGTGATTAAATGCAGGAATCACTTGGCCTGATCAACAAAGAATCGGGTGCGCGGCATGTGCGTTCACGAAATGTCTTGGCCTCGGGTCGGATTGTGAATGAGGAGATGGAGGAAGATGGGAGTGCGAGCAGTTATGCAATCTCTTGTGCGCACAAAATAGCGTCATCCTCTGATTGTAATATCTCATTAGTGTCGAAAGAAACACTATGATCTTCGTTTTCAGCTGTATCCTACAAATTCCAAACATATACTCTAAATAACTTAATAATAGAATACCTAATTACTCTTACTAAATAAAAAGAATAAATTAAAATGGCATAAAATAATAGATTTGCATGAATAAATAACTTAAATGAATCCTAATCAATTTAATTATGATGTAATAATTAATAAAACGCAATAAATTAACTAAATAAATCAATTAAACTGAAATTAAAAAAACTAATAAAAAAATACCCGAGCCGCGGCACACACCGGCCTGGGATAAGCGAGCCGGTATCCATACCGGCTCGCACAACAATGGACGGGAGCCCCGACGTCCCATGCTGATTTGGGCGCTGTGGGCGGCGGCCATGACTAACATAGCCACCATAGCTGCCGGCCCTAATGGCAGGCGGCCCTGCCATCCCTGGTCCTAGAAATCGGCAGAAATGCCGTCGAGGCTAAGCCGGGACGGCACGACCGTCGTCCTGGCCTATTTCGGACGGTATTTGTGCCGGCACAGCCTGTTTCGGCCTGAAATTTTACAAGTCTAATCATTTTTTAAGGCGGTCTATATCTTTTACCATGCGGTCTATATCCAAATGAAAAGGGCATAATTGTCTATTTTACAGCAGTCTTTATCTTTTTCCTGGCGGCCTTTAACACGTCTCCAGAATAAAGAGTCCTAGATTATCAACCCAATCAGAGTGCTATTTAATCTAAGCCATTAAGTTTCTTAAGCCCTTTATGATCGTCTATGCCATCACCCAACTTCCGTTGATGTATGGAACCAAGGGGTAGATTTCCTCCGTTGTCATAGACTAGATTAAGCAGTTCTAAGATTATGCGCCCCCTTCCAGATCTTCATAACCATGAAAGCACTTTTAATTAGTTGATCAAGTTAACTAAAAGGTTAATTAAATCACTTATCTAGGTAGAACACCTCATCAAGGAAACTGAATCAAAACCTTCACTTAAAGATAGTAGGGATTCAACCCTTAACTGAGTTAGCTACTCAGGCTTATTGAGTTAAGCATGAGAGCAACAGAGTACAAAAGATAAGACATGAATCGAAATCAAAAGGTTAGAAGAAAGAAAGGGAAGATGGTAGTAGAGATAGTTCTGCCTGCTCACTATGGCGAGTGGCGTCCGCTACTTGTTAGAGTGACAGTCTGCCTTGTTCTTGCTACTGCCCTGTTTCTAACCAACTAACTAACTACCTAACTACTATCTTTTAGACTAAATCTAACTACCCAATCTGTTGTTTTTCTAACTGCTAATGGCTGGCTATTTATAGAATTTTGGAGAGGATTGGATTGGTGGAGCTCTGGCCTCCTTCTCTGCAGTAGAAAGGTGAGGCAGCAATTTGCAGCAAAGGAGATTTGTTTATTCTGCTTCTTGCCTAGTTGGCAAGTTGCAATCTTCTTTTTGGCTGCTACTTCTCTTCAACCGCAATTGACCACCTTCCTCTCATCATTGCCTCCTTCTCTTAGTCTTCTTCTCCGGCGCAATTTCTCCCAATTCCCAGCCACAAGTCTCTATTTTTTCATTCTTTTAATCTCCAGCAACCCAACTAGCAGCAATAGCAAGCAGCAGTATCAACATCAGCAACATGCTTCCTTTCATCATTGTGTTTCAGCCCCCAATTCAGCCCAATTCTGTATGCCTTTTCCTTCCGTGTTTCCTACAATCACTTACAACACCATTTCTCACCTGACTGCAGCAGCCAATCCATCAATTCAGCAATAGCAGTCACAACAGGTAATTAGCAGGTTGTAGCTGCTGTATTCCACACATATGCTCCCTCTTTCTCTTCTTCAACTTACAGCAGCTGTAATTTGCAGTGATGGCGAAATTTCCTTCTTTTGGCAGCAAGAATTCAGCCTTGGGTCTTCCTGATTGACAACAGCAACAACAACTGCAGCAGCAACTTGGCAGCAGAACAGCTGCCATTCTTCCTCTAAATTGAGTATGCTGCAGTAGATTCTTCCACTTGCATCTATCTGCTATCAATCTTCCTTCCTTAGCAAGGATTTCTCCACTTGCTCCAGCTCCGATCAGCCCTTCCAACAGCTTCCAATCCAGTCCCTTTTGATGCCTTTTTGTGTAATTTGGCCCTCATTTATGTTGATTTTCCACATTGGCCCTTTGAGATACCTAAACTGCAAAATCACTCCAAAAGTAAACTAATCCTAACTAATTGACACTACATTATGAGTAGAAATGAGTAAGAAATGCCTGCAAAAAGGGTATATATTTTTGTGTCAGAATTATCAATATCTCGATTGCGGGGCACCAACATAATTTACTTAACACACCACTTGGATAAACTATTAAATCATGATAATTTAATTTGGATCATTTTTCTTGATGCTCGGATAAACCAACACATGAACCATTAGATGAAAATCTCAAGAGCCTGGAGGCAACAAAATGAATCAAAGATTTGGGTGCACTTTGTACATCACTTGGCTTATAAATGGGAAGCTCTTCTGTTTAAGATGGTTGGGATATTGAAATTGTGACTTTTGAGTTTTCATTTTGTTGATGTTTCATTGCAAATCTATCTGACAAGTCACCACCATGCAATGTTGATACCCTTGTACTTCCAAACATCCTTTCAACACTCACAGAATTACTAACCTTCTGGTAGTTCACATTCTTGTTTTTAAGTGCTGGTGGTTGAGTTTGTCTTTTTCCTCTTAATGTCCTAGTACTTGGCATGATTGGATCACATAGAACCTAAATTTTCGTAATCTTTTTGCTGCTTTGTTCTGTTTTTTTTTTTCCATCTATTTAGGAGGTTTATTTAGCAACTGCCTTATTACCACACTCCAAAAATAAGGTCTAGTTGACACGCCACAAGTATGGTTTCAACATTATCCAAAATCATATAAGTCAGGCAAATTTTTACTTTTATGTTTAACTAAATTCCAACCAATTTGGCTTACATTTTTGGTCTTTGAAAGAAAATCATCATCAACAAAAGAAAAACAAACAAACATATGATCATTGTTTTTAAGTACACTTTAATGTTTTATTTTTATCCTATGAACCAATAAGTGCTACCTTTCTTCCCCAACGTATCCTTTGTTGTTGTAGCCATTGTCATTCTCACATGACTTTACATGACTTTGTCAAAATTAACTTGTGATCAATTTGTTTATTAATTTCAAAAAGATATTAAACCATGTAAATAATCATCTATATTAAAAAGAGTAAGACACTATCTCTCTCTTTTTTTAAGCTGGAAGAAAAAAGAGATAAGCGACATTCAGGTTCCAACTAGCCCAAAAAATACTCAAGGGGTCTACCCAAGAGCTATTCTTTGAACTAGCCAGTGCTAGATGATAGGATGCACCGAAGGGGTATACCCAAGGGATGGACATCAATTTCATCTAGTTCCCTAGGGTCTCTTTTCTTGTACTTTTATTACTGTAATATGGAATTTGGCAGAGTATAGATCTTGCCAAGATACAAAAGGATGAGCATACTATCTATTAAAGCAAAAACTATCACCACACTCGCAAATATGGCATAGACTGTTGGTCTAGGAAAATGAGCCCCTTGGTGAAACTCGGAAGAGTCCCAAGATCCTCATATTGTTCAGAAGTTTAGCTGAAGCCTTTCTGGCAAAACTATCTGCTACTGCATTCGCTTCTCTAAAAATACGATGTATATTGTAACCCCTTCTCTCCATAATTGCATGAATTTCCTCCAGCTCATAGTAAAACCTCCAAGGATAGAGATCCCCACTTTTTTAAGACATTAGCCAAAAATTAGTTATCCGTTTGGATTCCAATTGAAACAAATCAAGGTGCTTACATTTCCTAATTCCAAACAAAAGGTCATATACCTTTGCTTAGAGACTATCTCCGCTACCTGAGAAGCCAACCTCTCCATAAATAAAAGAACCATTTTCCACAACTTACAAATCCATAACCCGAAGACAAGAGCTTTGAAGATCCATCAGTATTTAGCACATACTTACATTGTTGTTCCCAAGAAACCGCAAGCACCCTCTTGCGCTTAATACCAAAAGTTGTCTTCGGGAAATTTTGTTGAAGGAAATCCCTGTCCATTATATTTCGCGTCTTCAGCATATTGACTAACATCATGTCATGGAGATGCTTCCTTCCCGCCTTGATGACACTTTGGACATTTCCATCAACTTGTTCAAACAAAAACTTGTTACGTGCCTTCCACAGCTCCAACACAATGAAAGATGGTAAGACCTTCTTGATAATTCCAAGGGCTATTTTAAAATTCCCTGATGACCACCAAGAATGTATATATCCTCCCAGCCCTTCTCCTTGTGCAACCTGTCCAAAAAGATTTGAAAATACTGTGGAACCTCACGCGCAAAAATACAATCAAAGAATTGGTGCCGCCTAGAATCAGAGGAAGATTTACACTTCCAACAAATTTATGGCTGTAGATAGATTCCCATTTTACATAAAGTCTCCGGAAAGGGAAGAAAAGAGTTACCAAACTTCCACATAAAGAAAGAGATGTGCAAAGGAATGACTTTATGCCAAATATTCATCAAGCTAGGGTTAGCAATTTGCTTTCTCCGTAAAACTTCATACGCAGACTTTATTGTGAAAGTTTCCAAAGGATTTGGTTTCTAAACCAATCTTTCTTTCCCTTCAAGGAAATTCAAATCCATTACCTCCAAGGTCCGTAATACATTGGCATTTAAAATGTTCCGAAACTCCATCAAATAAAATTGTTTCCTTGTGAAAAACTCTCAGATTGTAGTTGATGGCAATGGAGGAGTCGCGTCTTGGATGTCCCATATATGCCCCAAGTTCGAACAATGCTCATACCAAAAATTTTTATCACCACTGCACACCAAAACCTTCGAATGACCAGCTGCAAAGTGATCAATTCTAACAAACTGGTTCCAAGAAGTCCTCCTCTTCGCAGCCTACGACAAGCAGAGTATAAAGTTCGCCCAAATGCCTTGCTTGTTTTTAATTTTCCACCATATTTTGAGGGAGAAAGTCTTTAGGACTTCATGGAAGTCTTGCAATCCCACTCCATTCTCCACCACCGGAAAAGTAAGCCGATTCCACAATCTCCAATGTTTCTTTCCATCACCTTCAACCCCTTCCCAAAGGAAAAGTTGGCATCGCTGAGCAATTGCATTCATGATTGATTTTGGAGGCTCTAGAGCTGAAAAAACATGTAATGGAATGGCCGACAAAACATGTTTCATTAGCACAAGGCTACCACCTTGGCTAAGGAACTTATTCTTCCAATTCGACAATTTTGATTCCAATGCATCAAGTAGAAATTGAAAAGTTGCTGTCTTTTCCTCCCCGTGTATAATCTACAACCAAGACATACAAAAGGGAATGCACCTTTCTGCATACCCAAACACCTTTTGATAGTTTCTACTCGTGAAGATCGACATCCTTCATCCACATAGAAGCTACTTTTTTCCCGATTAACTTTCTGTCCAGAGGCTACTACATAATCCTCAAAAATGTGTTCAATTCCTCCAAAGATGCTTGCAGCCCACGGGTAAAACAATAAGGACATCCGCAAAACAAAGATGCGAAACATAATTGGAACTTGCTGGAGTACCAAATCGAGCAATTCTTCTATTTGCCATCAAATGATTTCCTTCTATTTTCCATCAAATGATTTAACCTTCGCGACATAGATTCTGAGACAAGTACAAACAAAAAGTGGGAGAGGGGATCACCTTGGTTGATGCCTCTACTTGCCTTCAAGAAACCTGCTAGGTTACCATTCACCAAAATAAAAAACCAACTATTTTGGAGGTTATTCAAAATCAAAGAAATGAAATGTGGAGGAAAGCCAAACCTCAATAAAACCACACTAAAAAAACTCCAAGAAACTCGATCAAAAGCCTTCATCATGTCAACCTTCAGAATCACATTATCGCCAACAGTTTTATGTTTAAGGAACTGACACAAGTCTTGGGTGAGCATGATGTTATCATTACTGTCTCGTCCCGCCAAAAAAGTTGATTTCTCTTCCCAATTAAGTCTAGGCAGTACCATCTTCAACCTTTCCGTAAGAACTTTTGTAAAATCCTTGTTTACAAAGTTACACAAACTTATCAGTCTAAAATCTGAGAAAGTTGTGATTGAGGACTTCTTAGGTATTAGAGTAACTAGCATGCTTCCAATTGCTCTTGGGATAAGAATCCCTAGCATAAACTCCTTACAAGCATTGAGAAGGTCTGGAGCTATAATATCCCAGCAACCTTTATAAAAGGAGCCCCCAAAACCATCCGATCCTGGAGCACTATTCGCATCAAGATTATCCACTGCTTGTTTCACCTCCGCCATGGTTATTTCCCTCAGAAGCAACTCTTGATCATCATGTGCAAGAATTGATGGAATATACTGCAAGAACTTCTCTTGGACATCAAGCCGAGGCAGTGTATTTTCCTCTTTCAAAAGGTATTCAAAAAATTTCACTGCTTGCGCTTCAATGGCCGGTCTGTCAGTTAACCATTCCCCTTCATCATTTTGAATTTTATGTATGCTCATTTTAGCTCTTTTCACAGTGAGAGAAGCATGGAAAAAAGAAGAGTTACTATCCCCTTCTAACCGTTTCAACATCATTTTTTGCTTCCAGAAATCCTCATTTTCCTTGATCTTCAACAACAAATTTGCTCGAGCTAGACTAAGCTGAATTCTATCCCCCTCAGATTTTGTTGCATTATACTTTATTTCTAGCTCCTGAACTCTTTTTCCACAACCTCCAAATTATCAAACACATTTCCAAAAACCGCTTTGTTCCATTCCTTGAGCTTCACTTTCAAATGACGCAGCTTCAACAAAAACCCTATCATTCCAAAGCTGCCATTAGGTGCGTTCCAATCATCCTTTACCAGAGCCATAAAATCCTCCCTTCTCAACCACATATTTTGGAAACGAAAACTTCTTGGCTGATGATCCAAGGAAGAATTAAATTGAAGCAACATAGGACAATGGTCTGATGTGGTGCGATTAAGATTTTCCACCGAAGCAACTGGAAAAATATTTAGCCATTCCTGAGAGAAAAGAATACGGTCCAATTTTTTGCTAACCCATCCCATACTTCTTGTTCCACCCCAAGTGAAATTTTCTCCTACAGTGAGCAATTTAGTAAGTGAAACATCTTCAATAAACTCATTAAAATCATCCATGGCTGCATGATCTTGGACAGAAACCCCCGAGTATTCTTCAAGCGACCAAATGATATTAAAATCACCTCCTACCATCCATGGAAAATTCAAGTTTTTCTGCCTAAACTCCTTCAAATCGTCCCATAGATGTCTCCAAGCAACCCTAGTTGATTTGCATATATAGCTGAAACATAGAAAGGAGAGACCATGGATTGATGCACAACCTCCAAGTATAGAGTTTGTTCCAAACCTCCAAGCATTGTCACACTAGCTTCTTTCTTACTTAGAACCCAAATCGTGTTGGATATTGAAGAGAAAGCATAATGAAATTGAAGCTGCCACTTTATTTCCTCCAACTTATTGCCTGGTAGCATAGGCTCCAAAAGAACAAGGAATGTAACCTTGTAGGTTTTGATTAAAGACATGAAACACCGCATCGACGCTTCATTTTTAATACCATGTATATTCCATATGATGTAACTGATCATCGTAAATTTATTAAAGATATAAAAAAGTCATTCTTGCAAGCTGGCAGAGCGACGAAGCTCTGTACCCTCATTCAACTTGGCCCTTTCCTCCTTAGATTTCTGCCCTTTCTTTCTTTTCACTATAATTATATCACCATTGTGAGCTCTTTCCACATGAGCAACGTCCCTTTCTCCTTCTGACCAGCAGAACTCCTCCGCTGCTTCATCTTCATCATCCTCTTCTGGAGTCTTTTCAGTGAAAGAATCGTCACACGATTTCTCAATAACTGACTGCGGAATAAGGGACATCCGCTGTAATTCCATTACAGGCAGCATGACTTCTACATCATCTGCTTGTTTCTGATGCAGCTCTACGTTCTCCTCAGAGAAGACAACTTCCACCTCCTCAGAATCATCTAGCAAAGGAGCATCATCATCATCTATATTCTGGAGTGTAGCAAATCAATTTGAAGGCTATGCTATCTCAGCAACCTTCTTCGATCCAACAAACTCTTGCTGGGGGTTTTCAGTCACCTTTCTTCTCACACATGGATCAAATTCTTCATGGAGATCGATCGGAATGAGAGATTTTTCTTGCGTCAAAAGACCAGAAGTCGATTCAAGAGCTCGCTGCACTAGGGTTTCCGCTGGCATCAAATCACTAGGCCGCGGATCCAGGGCTTTCGCAGCAGGTTGCGACACCGATTCTATTGCCTTCACAACCAAAGGATTCATTTGCAAAATTTGCACTTCCAGATCCTGCTGTTTTGCTCCATCTTCACCACCTCTAGATAACCATTTCGGCTTTGGTGGCGGGATCTTTATTCCCTTCTTTTTAGGCCTAGAATCATCATTCTCCCCGTCACTCTTCCGGCCATGTTCAACATTTTTTCCATCCTCTCGTTTTTTCGGAGCCTTCCCCACACAACAATCAACTTCCTTGTGGCCTATCTTACAACATTTTTGGCAGCAATAGGGAATGTGTTCGAACGTGAAAATCTGCTCATGTTTACAGCCCTTCTCCCTGATCTTGACCGATTTTGGAAGTTCCTTAGTGAGATCAACCTCTACACAAAATCGAGCCACTAGAGGTCGCGTCATATTCAAAGTCGGAGTATCCACTTTCAATGGTTGACCCAAAGCCGTAGCCGTTGAAAAAATTACTTCTGGGTGCATATATTCAATCGGCAAATCAAAGAGGGAAACCCATATTGGCACCACCGAAGGATCCTTCTCGAACCGCAAACTTGGTGTCCACTTTAAAATCCTCATTGAGAAACCGCCGATATTCCAGAAGATCCTTATCCAACATCTCTGATAATCCTCCTCCTACGCAAAATAGATTAAAACATGCCTAGGGTTCATAAGATCCAAGGTGTAGGCTCCACTAAAACCTATTTTCTTGAACTCGTTATGGATTTCATTCATCTTTGGCTGGCCATATGAGAACTTTCCAACCAGACATAGCTGGTGTGGTGCAATCAACTTCTCAAACTCCTCATCTTCATACTCCAAAGTTGGAGTCCCGTTGATAAACTTAACTTGCTTAATAAGAGAATCCTTGTTTACCACTACATCAGGCGGCTTTTGGAAGAAACTAGCGAATGTTCTTGCAGCTCAGTAGGAGCCGCCGGTGGTAGGCTGCCGGCCATAGAGGCCGAGAAGCAAAGGCTGTTGCCGCTTCTATGGTTCAGGGTAGAGAGAACCAGGGGTATTTTTGGTATCTTAAAAGATTCCAATTCACTCAAAATGACACTATTCCTCTCATTTAATATACTACATGAGTTATCTATTCAGACGATTATTTATCGTTATGTTATTCCATCGATGAAATCCAAAATTGTGCACATTTTAAAATAAAAAATATTTTACTCATTATTTTGAACTAAAGACTCTCTTTTAATAAGATTTTTAAATTGTTTTTAAAAATCGAGTTGATTTTCAGAAATGATAATCAACTTTTTTTTTTAAAAAAAAGAAATCAAACTCCATAAATTTTTATTTATTAAATTTTTATAATGACTACCAAATATTTTTTTACGAATACCAAATATACTATGAAAAATTTCCAAATATTTTCTCTTTTTTTTTTCTTTTGGATTAAGCAGGGTGGTACATGGCAGACATGTCCCCAGTTATTATTAGTTCATAGAGAAAAGGTACAAGGGTAATGCATAAAACTTACCCATAAGGAGTGAAATACATAGATTGTCTAAACAAGACGACTACAAAAATATGGGAAACATATTTGATCTAATATCAAAAGACCTTCTGTTACAAAAGGGATTGCGGACTGGACTTGAAAGATCGATGAGCTGCCCTCAGATGCTATCCTGGCCAAATTATCCATCACAGAATTTGCTTCACGATAAACATGTGCTATTGAAAAAGTCTTTCGCTGCAAGACGACACTAATCTCTGCCAAAGGAGAGATATACCATCATGGATAGCTCCTTTTCCTGTTCAAAATTTCAACTATTGCCTTTTTTCAGATGGCACTAAAACGTTCATTAAACCTAACTGCTCACATTTTCTCAAACCAAACAGAAGACCATATATTTTCGCATCCATAATATCCCCCTCTCCTTAATATCCTAATTCTCCCCACCCTCCCCCCACCACAACAGATGACAAACCCATAATTAGCCTCGTTATTCTTTAAGGAACCATTTGAATTTAAAATGAAAGAATTTGGTTTTGGCAGATTCTAGCAAACAGAGACAAACTTCCACTCAACATTTTACAACATTGGATGCCAAAGTTCCATGAAAAAAATTAAGATTCCACAACTATCTTTACCGATAGAGGATTTATTCGCAACATATCAGTTATGCTATTAGTTATTCGCTCAATAACTTGACATATTGAAAATGTCCTCCCTCAAACACTGCCTTGTTTTCGCCCTTCCATATTTTTTCCAAGTAATGTGAGAGGGAAGTGTTGCAACCGCAACATTCTTTGCCACTAAAAAACAACCCTTGTTCCACCATACTTGCAAAAGACGCCCAAACGTGTGCACACTTTGCAAATTAATTTCTAAAAGTGAAGCAAATTGGCTCCATATTGATCTAGCCACATGAAGAATGACACACGCAAAGGAATCAATGCCATATATTCCTCATCAAAGGCTCGACCATATTCCGCCATCGAAGCTGGTCATAGGCTAATTTCACTGAGGATACTCCTGAAGTTGTTGGCTGCTGGTGAATGAGTCGTTGACACTCCCAAAAGAAATAAATACCTACTTAAAACTATTAGCTAGTGGTAAGCAGGGTCGTTCTACATAAACGGCAGTTAACCGCTTAAAATCTGATTATTGTGCAAAACAAAGGAAACGAAGCTAAACAGATTTGTCACATGGGAGATGAGAATAGTCACTTGACAGAGTGAAGACCAGAAGGGTCAACCACCTTCATGTCTTTATGTTCCAGTTTTGATTCATGTAATCTTGTTGGGTATGATTTATTGTTTGATCAAGCACATATATTCTTTATAATTCCTCTCAGATAGAATAAAGAGTCCTAGATTAACCAAATTACCTACCTCTCAGTCAGTGTAATTCATTGGTCCAAGCCATTTAGTTCTTAAGCCCTATATGATCACCTATGTCAATGCACCTAACTCTCGTTGATGATTGAAACCAAAGGGTAAATTTCCTCCTTTGTCATAGATTAGTTTAAGCAGTTCTAAAGTTATGCTCCCCCTCTCAGATCTTCATAACTATGCATGCACAATTAATTAAGTGGTCAATTTAATCAAAAGGTTAATTTAACCACTAAACTAGAAACAATGCCTCATCTACGAAATTGAATCAAAACCTTCACATAAAGACAGTACGGATTGAACCCTTAACTGAGTTTAGCTACTCATGTTTATTGAGCTAAACATGAGAGCAACAAAGTACAAAAGATCAATCATGATTAACATCAAAAGGTTAGAGGATAGAAGGGAGAAGTGTTAGTAGGGCAGATTCTGTCTGCTCACTTGGTGAGTGGCCTTCGCCACCTGACAAAGTGACAGTCTGCACTCTTGGCTTCTGCTACTACCCTGTTTCTACCCAACTAACTTAACCAACTAAACTTTCTTTGGACTGATTCTGACTACCTAATTTGTTGTTTTCCTAACTGCTATTGGCTGACTATTTATAGAGAATCGGAGAGACTTGGATTGGTTGAGTTCTGGCCATCTTTCTTGTAGCAGATTGGTGGAGGCAGCAACTTGCAGCAGCTTGAAGGAATTGTTTATTCAGCAACTTGCCCAATTGGCGAGTTGCTGTCTTCTCTTTAGCAGCTCCATCCTTCCTCAGCCGCAATTAGCCACCTTCTACTCATCATTGCTTCCTCTTATTAGTCTTCTTCTCCAGCACATCCTCAATATTTTCAGCCACAAATCTCCATTTCTACATTCGCTAACCCTCAGCAGCACAACTAGCAGCAGCAGCAAGCAGCAGCATGCTTCCTTCCATCATTGCCTTTCAGCCCCCAATTCAGCCTCAGTCTTTTGCCCTTTTGCTTCCTTGTTTCCTGGGATTGCTTGCATCACCATTTCTCACCTCTCTGCAGTAGCCAATCCATCAGTTCAACAGCAGGAATCACAACAGGTAAGTAGCGGAGTTGCAGCTGCTGTTTTCCACATATTCTCCCTCTTTCTCTTCTTCAACTTGCAACAGCAACAACTTGTAGTGATGGCTAAGCAACTCCTTCCTTGGGTAACAAGATTTCAGCTAAGGACTCCTCCTGATTGACAGTAACAACAGCTTCTGCAATAGCAACTTGGCTTAAGAGCAGCTGCCAATTCTTATCCTCAATTGAGTTTGCTGCTGCAGAGTTCTTCCAATTGGAATCATCTGCTATCAATCCTCATCCTTCAGTCAATATTACTCTACTTGCTTCAGCTGTGATCGATCCTCTAGCCCTTGATTTCCAGCAGCTTCCAGTTTGGTCTTTTTTTGTGCCTTTTTGTGCAATTTGGCCCCAATTTATGCTGATATTCCACATTGGCCCTCTGATCACCCTGAAATGCAAAATCAACCTAAATATAAATTAATTCTATCTAGTTGACACCTAATTCTAAGTAAAACTGAGTAGAAAATACCTGCTAAAAGGGTATATATTTTAGTATTATCAGATTCCCCCAAACTTGAAGTGTTGTTTGTTTTCAAGCAACAAACCCCAATCTCAAAAGTTTAATGATTCTTATGCAAACATATTCAAACTCACTTCTACTGACCTAGACACACAGATGGACAGACTCAGAGAGAAGGAATGGAATTTATAGATAAGTTTAATGGCAGTGATCAAAAAAGAATGTGGCTAAATGAACAAGAACGAATGCAACATTGTATCAATTTTAGTCTCAGATCCAGGTCCCTCTTTGGACATATTATACACCATTGTTTATCACAGGAAGACAGCGTCACGGTTCTTCAGTGTGTGTGTGAATATGTCATAGCCAAAGTTCAAGTTTTTACCTATGATCCATTCTAAGCTTAGTTAATTTTTCAGAACAAATGGACATCCTTGTGATCAGTACCTATTTCCTACATGTCATCAACTACAGTATTCTCATTGAGATTTTTAGATTCTAAGGACTTCCTCACATAATTGCAGCAACATTGGCTGCATCTTTTCTCCGTTATACCTTTTCCTCCTTGTCCATATGGCTTTTTTTCAAGATCTTTCCCATTCAGGCCAAGCACATTTTTGTTCTATCTTTTTTGGTATTCTAAACATTTTTCTTTTCATTCTCACCAGGGCTGAGGACTCTCCTCTCTTTATTTGCCAAGCCTCACCTCTCACGGGTTCACTGCCTCATTGGATAGGCTTCCTATCTTTCCTCATATTTATTTTTTTTTATTTTTTATTTATTTATTTTTTCAAAAATTGATCCTTTCAAATTTTAAAACATGCAATTCCAGACAAATCCCTCCCCCAAACTTAAAACATGCATTGTCCCCAATGCCTACAAACAAAGAATCAGGGGAAGAAACTAACGCAGGAATATATATATATATATATATATATATATATACAATTCATGCAATTAAATTGAAAAATGCACAAATTAAAACACAGAACTGACTCAATCTATCCTAAAGACTCTAAACACACAGAAAAACAGAAAGACTCAACTATGCAAAAACAAAAAAAAAAAAAAAAAAAAAGAAAAGAGAAAAGAAAAGAGTACTCCCCTGGGTGATCAGGGATTCATCCCTTTAGAGAGGGATATGGTGGATTCTCCAGATGCCATGGTTGCTGGAGTTCCTTTCTGATATCAACAGCTAGAAATGGCAGATTTGCTCTCTCCATGAGCCTTGTAATGAGGACCGGAAAGAACTAGGTGTTCTTTATGGGATTGGAAGCGCAGAAATCTATTTGCTCTCTGATTACTTCTTCATCGACTGGTGTATTGGTGACTATTGCATATAACAATATTGCCAAGTCATAAGTCACCTTCTTTCGATGTCGATCTGGCATGATATTAGTGCAAATAAAGTTGAACCATGGCTTGTATTCTGGTCTTAAGTGTGAAGTTGGGAAGTGTCGGAGGTTGCCATTCTTGAATGTCCAGATGACATCAATTTCATTGCTCAGCATCCCTAACAATTCTTCTTCATGGTCAAAATCCATCATCTGATGCAATGCTACCTCATGAGGAAGATCTATCTGTGGCAATTGCAGCAGTTCTCTGATGGTTGCTGCACTGATATTGACTTCCCTTCCTCTCACCAAACTGTTATCGCCTCAGGCTCCCCTCATATTGTTTTAAATTCCCTGATTGCACTAAGGTTTGGCCTTAGGGGGATATCACAGAGACTTTTTCAGTGATGTTCAATAATGTAGGAGGGTAGATCAGTTGGGAAAGTTGCCCCTCTTTTAATTATCATCCGGCGTTCTCAGTTCTGCTGGGCTAGTTCCGCCTCTTCAAGATTTGGTATCAGGCTATAGTTTCTAATTTTGCGGATCCTGTTCCGACGGGTGCTCCTCGGGGTTCATTTTGTTGCCGTCTCGATGTATTGGCCGGAACCACGATCCCGCTTCCAGGGGTGGGTACACCCCTTTGACTTGAGGATTGCCTTCTTCTGGCTATTGTGATTCTGTATTTTGGAACACTGGAGGTTTTCTTCTTTGGCTGTAGGGTTTAGTGATGGTAGCTGATAGAAAAGTTTGAACGATGAAAGAAGGTTATAGAATGGCAAATGGTATTTTTATGGGCGCGTGGGATGTCAATTTTTGAGTTGGAATGTTCCAATTTCCCAAGCGTTACTTCAGAAAACTCTGCCCTTCAATCGTGTCCATCATTTAAAAATAATTTTCCTCCTTTTTTGCTTTGAGAGCAAACTAGGAGGCTTTGACTTTTGTTTTGCTCCCAGATGACCAACTCACTCTCGAGAGTGGAATTTGTCACTCAGTAAGTGACTATGCCTCCTTAAACCAGAACACTGGGTGTATGATGATTTGCAAGTTCTCGTTGATCAATCATCCCAGACGCGAAAGTGAGTCCATCACTGGCCCAAGTGAGATGACCGATCAATGTTCCTTGCTTGTGTTAGATAATAAAACTGAAGTGATGCCTTCTAATCATATCATAGTCTGCAAGGCACTTCAGGTTAACCATCTACACAATCCACCTAAAAGTTTCTGATAAGAGTGATGCCACTCTTTCTGATTGCTACCAACAGATTGATTAATAACAAAAGATGATTAATTAAAATTAAGAAGATCAAAATTACTTACCTTGGGTTGCCTCCCAAGCAGCGTATTGGTTTAAAGTCTCATGCCAAACTCATTGATGCCTCTATTATGCCTTTTGGAGTTACAACACCTCCTTGTGCTGCATCTTTGGTTTCTGAATTGAGCTGTGTGCTTTCCCTCTGTTGGGATTTTCCAGTATGTCACTTAGAAGTGTTCCAGCGGTCTGTTTGGTAGTTTCCTTGCCATTTGTTCTACTTTAATTCTGCATATCTTTCATAGTTGCATCAAGACTAGCAAGAACATTAGCTACCTTAATCCCGTCTTCTTCCTTGACTCTGAATGGTTGATTCTGAAATTCTGGCGGTTGAGCTGGTCTTTGATAGCTCGATTGCTGATTAGTCTAGTTTTTGTTCTGTTGAGGCCTCCAATTGTTGTAATTATTGAAACCTCCTCTGTCATTTCCTTGCCTTACGAATTGGACTTCCTCCATAGTTGCTTGACAGGTTGAGATGTTGTGAGATCCTGTACAGATTTCACATACATCAGCCTTTGGCTTGTTGATGTCAGCTCTCAACTTTGATATCTCACTAGTGATAGCTGCCATCTGTGCTTGCAAGTGAGTTGTAGCATCAAGCTCCAACATTCCTGCCTTCTTAGCTGTAGCTCTAGGCTCTTTCTGCCACTTGAAATGATTAGCACACATATTTTCCAATAGCTGGATTACTTCTTCCACTGGTTTCATCATGAATGCTTCTGATGGAGAATCAAGTGATTCTCTGGAGGCTTGCTGCAATCAATTAAAGAAAATACATAGCTACATTGGCTCCTCTACACATGTTGAGGACATTTCCTCATCAGATCCTTAAATTTTTCCCAAGCCTCATAGAGAATTTCTGTCCCATGCCGCTAAAAAGTCATGATGGCTGATCTTAAAGCAGCAGCTTTGACAGGTGGGAAAAACTTGGTAAGGAATGCTTGTCTGAGACCATTCCAGGAATTGATTGAATTGTTGGGCAGAGTGTCCAGCCATTTTGCTACTAAATCCTACAGTGTGAATGGAAACAGTTTCAAGTAAACCTCATCTTTGGACAAACCTTGGATTTTGAATGTGCTGCACAGTCTCAAGAATTTCCTGATGTGCTCATTTGGATCTTCACTAGGCAGTCCATAGAAGGGACAAGCAGCTTGCACCCATTAGATTATTTGAATTTTGAGCTCAAAGTTCTCTGCTGCAACATCATTGTAAACAAGTGGAGTATGAACTTCCTCCTCTTGGGGTAAAAAATAATCTCTTAGCAATCTAGGTTGAGCTGGTTGCAGCTCTTCTTCTCGATTTTGATAAGCTCCTGCTACTTCTTCCATTGGCTTTTGGTCTTCTTTAGGAAGGTGAGCAGCAGCTTCTCTGTTTCGCAAGGCCTTTCATTTCCTCGCCGTAGCTTCAATGTCTGGATCAAAACTCAGCTTTCCAGAATGATTGCTTCAAGTGATAAACCAGATTTTGAAACTCAATAGTAACAATAACAAGATTTTGAGTGAGTGTATGAACTTTGGGTAAAACAGTAAGCTAAAAAACAAAATAAAAAACACAAAAATAAAAAATGAAGGATTTTGAACGCCATCCCCAACAACAACGCCACTTTTGATGAATGAGTCATTGTCACTTTCAAAATAAATAAACACCTACTTAAAACTATTATCTAGTGGGAAGCAGGGTTGTTCTACAGAGACGATAGTTAACCGCATAAAATCTGATTATTAACAAGGGAAAATAAGTTGAACAGATTTGTCACTTGGGAGAGTGAGAATAGTCACTGGACAGAGTGAAGAGCAGAAGGGTCAATCACCTTCCTACCTTTATGTTCCAGTTTTGATTCATGTAACCCTATTGTGTATGATTTATTGTTTGATCAGGCATAAATCTTCTTTATAGTTCCTCTCAGATAGAATAAAGAGTCATAGATCAAATTAACTACCTCTCAGTAAGTGTAATTCATTGAATCTAAGCCATTTAGTTCTTACGCCCTATATGATCACCTATGCCAATGCACCTAACCCCCGTCGATGATTGAAACCAAAAGGGTAGATTTTCTCCTTTGTCATAGACTAGTTTAAGCTGCTTTAAAGTTTTGCGCCCTTCTCTTAGATCTTCATAACTATGCATGCACAAATAATTAAGTGGCTAGTTTAATCAAAAGTTTAATTTAAACACTCAACTAGAAACAATGCCTCATGTAGGAAACTTAATCAAAACCTTTACATAAAGATAGTAGGGATTGAACCCTTAACTGAGTTTAGCTACTCATGTTTATTAAGCTAAACACGAGAGCAACAAAGTACAAAAAAAAAACAGTCATGATTAACATCAAAAGGTTAGAGGACAGAAGGGAGAAATGGTAGCAGGGCAGATTCTGTCTGCTCACTTTGGCGAATGGCCTTCGCCACTTGACAACACTCTTGGCTCCTGCTACTACCTTGTTTCTACCCAACCAACTTAACTAATTAAATTGTCTTTGGACTGATTCTAAGTACCCAATCTAGTTTTTTTCCTAACTGCTATTGGCTGACTATTTAAAGAACTGGAGAGGCTGGGAGTGGTTGAGTTCTGGCCTTCTTTCTTGCAGCAGATTGGTGGGGGCAGCAACTTGTAGTAGCTTGAAGGAATTGTTTATTCAGCAACTTCCCCAATTGGTAAGTTGATGTCTTCTCTTTGGCAGCTCCATCCTTTGTCAGTTGCAATTAGCCACCTTCTACTCATCATTGCTTCCTCTTCTTAGTCTTCTTCTCCGGCGCATCCACACCATTTTTAGCCATAAATCTCCATTTCTACATTCTTTAATCCTCAGAAGCAGCAACAACATGCTTCCTTCCATCATTGCCTTTTAGCCCCCAATGTAGCCTCAGTCTTCTGCCTTTTTTCTTCCTTGTTTCTTGGGATCACTTGCAGCACCATTGCTCACCTGTATGCAGTAGCCAATGCATCAGTTCAGCAGCAGCAGTCACAGCAGGTAAGTAGCAGAGTTGCAGCTGCTGTTTTCCACATATTCTCCCTCTTTCTCTTCTTCAACTTGCAGCAGCAACAACTTGCAGTGATGGCGAAGCAATTCCTTCCTTGGGCAGCAAGATTTCAGCTAAGGACTCGTCCTGATTGACAGTAGTAGCAGCTTCTACAGCAGCAACTTGGAAGCAGAGCAGCTGCCGATTCTTCTCCTCAATTGAGTTTGCTGCTACTGAGTTTTTCAAATTGGGATCATCTGGCATCAATCCTCATCCTTCACTCAAGATTACTCCACTAGCTTTAGCTCTGATCGATCCTCCAGCCCTTGATTTCCAGCAACTTCAAGTTTGGTCCCTTTTTATGCAATTTGACCATAATTTATGCTGATATTCCACATTGGCCCTCTAATCACCCTAAAATGCAAAATTAACCCAAAAGTAAACTAATTCTATCTAATTGACACCTAATTCTAAGTAAAACAGAGTAGAAAATGTCTGCTAAAAGGGTATATATTTTAGTGTTATCAGCTGCTGTGACGGACCCGAAACCTTGACGTGATTTAAGTTGACTAAATACGTGTTTAGGTGAAGTCACGTGTAGAGTCTCGAGATGGTACCGTCATTTAGGAGTTTATACTTTATGGCCTAAATTAGATTATGAGGTATATTGTGAACTACTAATAATACATGTGCTATCCAAATTATATTTTTAGTCCAATTATCATTGTTAGCCCAAGTGTTGTACCGTACTCCATTCTCTCCAATTTTGGCACACGGTAGGGAATCTCCTACAATGTTTCCTTTCTTAACTCAAATGGAACTAACGACAAAGAAAGAAAATGTAAAAGCCCAAACACACTTCTCATTTCATAATCAGCCCACACATGCTTTCTATTTTTATTTTAGTTGCTAAAATCCCTTCTCAGTGGGGTAAAATTAAAAAGGGGGCAGATTTGTTTTCCCTTAAAGCCAAAAATCCTTCCAGAATCAAAGTATCAACCTCTTCTCCTCTGTTTCCTCCCACTGCCCAAACACACACGCGTCCACTCCCTCTGTTTTTGCATGCACCGCTGACCACAACTTCTATCATCCCTCACGATTTCTAAATCTATAAAACAGAAAACTTGAACCAACGGAAAAGATAAAGAGAGCCGGAGCTTTCTAATTGAGGAAAAATGGAAGGCCGAGGAAGGAAATAGGAAGAAGAAGGTTAAAAGTAGTTGATCAAGTCGAACTAGGAAGGAGGGGAGATTGAAGGGCATTAGTGCTGTTTATTAGCGGCCGAAAGAGATTTTGTGCACGGTCACAGTGAATTAAAGGGCAAAGGTGAGTACCTCCTCTCACGCTCTATATTCTAACCTTGTCTCCCCCTCTCAGTGCATGATTGTTGAGTGCGTCTGTGCTTTTACTTGATTGAAGTGCAAGCTTGGTGCTTCTACTTGAACATGTGATACGTGATTGTAATGGTATTACTTGTTTATGTGTTAATTGAATTGAGTTGCTTGCCCTTCTATTCAGTTGTGTACTTTATCACACCGAGAATCGCTACTGTTATGATCTGTCTTGTAAAGAATACTTGTGCATGAATTACCATGAAATTGTTGAGACTGGGATGTGTACATTATCACACCAGTCTCGGGGCCGCGCTACCATAGATCGAATCCAACGGGTCGGCATTAGGC
This sequence comes from Oldenlandia corymbosa var. corymbosa, assembly GCA_949775105.1. NCBI lineage: Eukaryota > Viridiplantae > Streptophyta > Magnoliopsida > Gentianales > Rubiaceae > Oldenlandia > Oldenlandia corymbosa. The sequence goes on from OX459123.1 coordinate 10,728,834, forward strand.
ACAGACGTATGGATAGACTATGGATAGCTTTAGTAGGCGTGCACGAGCTACGAGTACTTCATTGTTGTGGCCACTTGGAGTGACGAGTTATTGTTATTGGATTTGAAATGTAACTTGAACACCAATTGGGAATCTAACTTGGAAGACAACCCAAAAGACCACATAGGTCTTCGACAGTCTCCAGTTAAGATCCACTTGTATCCTCAATAGAATATGTCAATGGCCTCGGATATGGTCATCTTTTATGTGCTAATGTGACTGAATGTTTCTTTTTCAAATGCAATTCATCGCGTAAATAATGTTAGTCTAACAGTAATAGTGATAGAACTTTGTAGACAATGTTAATAAATGAAAATGATGGATGAAAATAAACTGTGTGAATAGCTGCATGTGCATGTGACTTGATTACCATATGGAGTGTGAGAGACTGGGAGTTGTTGTTTGAGGTATTCACTGGACTTTAAAGCTCATCCCATTATTTTTCCTCATAGGTTAGCACGTTAGCTAAGTTAAGGAAAGAATAAATTGAATTGATTGCGAAGAGAAGCATTTAGCTTTTCTTTAGTCTAGCGCTTATTTGAACTTCGGAATTTGTATTAAATTTTGGAAACATTTTTGTAGTAATTAAGTCTTCCGCTGTGAAAATTCAGAAGTTTGAACATGTAATAGATTAGTTAGTTCTGTTCCACAAAGCCTTGGGCGAGAGATCGTTCGGCGGGCGGCTCAATTAGTCACCAAACACGATAAATAGTTGTGTTGGAGACTTGGGTCATCACAGGTGGTATCAGAGCCTAGGGATATGAACCTGGGACAAAAGCTAACGTAATAGAATATGAAACACTTATGTCCGAATTAAAGCTCAACACTATGCTATACAGCTTTCATAGTTTCGGTTAGGAGTAATTTGGAGTAAATTCTTTAGTGAACCATTGGAACCTTAACCAGGGATGTAGATACCTGAGATGTAAGAATAATGGAAGGGATGAGGAACTTGCAAAATAAAACCAAGCTTCAAATTTAGAGGAGATCCGTTCATAAGTACTTAAAAAAAAAAAAACAGAGAGAAAGACTATAAGATTTCATAAAACTAAATGTGTGATTCTTCTAAACGACTTCAGAATTGCCATGAAATCTTCTTGGGATAGGCCATCCCGAATGGAGTTCAGGTAAATTCTCTTGACTAGTTTGAAAGAAAGCACATGCATATTTCTCTTACCTTTAACAAACTCAAATAGTGAAAAAGGAAATATTCGACCTTCATAATTGATGTTGAAGTTTTAGATGGACAGGAAAAAAAAACGAACATAAAAGAATGAAACCTATAGATAGACGTCAGTGAGGAATTTAGAGTATAGGAGATAAGAATTTGCCAACATTTTGAAAGAAATGAATGCGTGCAAATATTTTGCTGAAATCCTTGATCTCGTGTCTTTCTTTCCTCTTCTTTCAAAATCTTTTCTTAGTGAATAAGTTGTTTTTTTTTTCAGAGAAATTGTCTCATCTTTGTTTTCCAATTTAATTCATTTTTGAGATGGGGAACTCAATGTAGCCTTCTTGAATTAGGTTTGTCGAGGCCACTGTTGTCTCCAAAATGGCAATTTATCTTCTTGATTGATACAGGATACCATCGCTTTGGTTCCTTTCTTTAATAGTATTCCGGATGTTCTATAATTTGGCCTTATGGCCTTCTTCATTTTCTGATGTTTTCTTTACTTGCATGACTCTTTACTTGATTAACTACTGTCAGCTCATTTTGGAAATCATTTGCAACATTTTCCAGTTTTCTCTTAATGCTCATAATTTCAGCTTGAGCCTACCTACTGCAAATGAATTTATTGAGCATAAGAAAGAGTGTTTCTTGATTTTTTTTGTGTAAACATTCTTCATCAGTTTGAATTATTTCACAGCGGGCATCATTTTTATCTTTCTTCATTATTCTATAAAATTGTATATGCTGTGATGGTAAAAATGGGGACTCGAATATTTTTGGACTTTTCCAGTTGTACTAATTTGTCGATTCCTGCGTGGAACAGGCTAAGATCACACCACTCTACTCTTTTTGAGTGGTACTTTTCGAGTTTATTTGTTACTTCCTTGTTATTAGTCTGAGATTCTGCTGCTTGAGACCTTGTCTCACTTTTCTTGGCCTCCACATCAATTCGGTTTTCCTACTATGTAATGCCTTTGTAAGTCCTCTCACAGCAAGAGTAAGTTCTGAGCTTGCAATTTCTCATATCAATTGTTCTACTTTTACCTTTTCTCATTTCCTTCATGTTACAAGTTAATCTTTAAATCCCTTGTTCTTGTTTCCACTTTCACTGCTCAACCCCTCACTGTTTTCCACAACGATTTGTTTCTATGTGAAAGCTTTGCACTTTATGTCCTCTTCTGAAAATCTGCTTCACAACCCCAATTTAAAATTCATTCATCCTCTTTATATGCTTAATTCTTTGACGTTGTAAGATCACACTTAAAGCGTTTGGTTCCCTCTTTCATTTTATTGCTCGATTTACCATTTCATAATTAATTGCAATCTTCAATTATGCGTAGTTTTATTATGGAAGTGCCTTAGTCTTATATTTATTTTGTCAAGGTGCATCATTAGTATGCACTTTCTTCCATTACCCTCAGTTTTGAGAGGAAAGGTTGTATCTTTGCTTACACATTTCAGCCATCATTCCGCAGTTCCCTTTCATTTTGGGTAAATTCATTCACCCACGCCTTGATTTTGTCATTCATCTTCTCACCTCTACCCTTGCTTTCCAGTGAAAAAAAAAAAAACACCTCTGATTTATACCTCTAAATTTGCAAATTCATTTCTCCTTTTTCCCCACTATTTCATGAGTATTCTTTCACTAATCTCTTCTACATAAAGTTGTGGTTTACTTGAATCTTTGATTGAACATAAGAGATTACCTATGGAACTTATGAAAATTCGGTTCTGCAGTGCTGTTTTGGGGACTGATTTCTCTTAGCCTTTAAACTGTTATTTAGGATTTCTAATAAAAAAAAAATACTTTCTTGTTTACCCTATCTTACAATGGTTTGGTGGCTTACAAATAGAATGTTTGGTTTGATCAAAAGCATGCTTTGAAAATGACCATTTGTTATTATCTTATGTAATTCTTAGAACTTAGGAAGTATGAGGTTTACTTGGAGTTTGTTTTCATTGTTAGTATACTTATCTCCCAAAGAGTTTTCATTACCTTGGTCTTATGCTTATAAATTATTTGCTGGAACCATAGGCCTTACAAAAATTAAATAAAATTCGGCATCTCCACTCATCTTACTATCTGAGCAACATCTTTAGGAGTGTTTATAGAAATAACATAACAAAACATGTTATACTAACATTTTACTTTCAAGGACGAAATTCCTTAAGGGGGGAAGGATGTGACGGACCCGAAACCTTGATGTGATTTAAGTTGACTAAATACGTGTTTAGGTGAAGTCGCGTGTAGAGTCTCAAGATGGTACCGTCGTTTAGGAGTTTATACTTTATTGCCTAAATTAAATTACGAGGTATATTGCGAACTACTAATAATACATGTGCTATCCAAATTATATTTTTAGTCCAATTATCATTGTTAGCCCAAGTGTTGTACCGTACTCCATTCTCTCCAATTTTGGCACACGGTAGGGAATCTCCTAAAATGTTTTCTTTCTTAACTCAAATGGAACCAATGACAAAGAAAGAAAATGTAAAAGCCCAAACACACTTCTCATTTCATAATCAGCCCACACATCCTTTCTATTTTAGTTGCTAAAATCCCTTCTCAGCGGGGTAAAATTAAAAAGGGGGCAGATTTGTTTTCCGTTAAAGCCAAAAATCCTTCCAGAATCAAAGTATCAATCTCATCTCCTCTGTTTCCTCCCACCGCCCAAACACACACGTGTCCACTCCCTCTGTTTTTGCATGCACCGCTGGCCACAACTTCCATCATCCCTCACAATTTCTAAATCTATAAAACAGAAAACTTGAACCAAGGGAAAAGATAAAGAGAGCCGGAGCTTTCTAATTGAGGAAAAATGGAAGGCCGAGGAAGGAAATAGGAAGAAGAAGGTTAAAAGTAGTTGATCAAGTCGAACTAGGAAGGAGGGGAGATTGAAGGGCATTAGTGTTGTTTATTAGCGGCCGAAAGAGATTTTGTGCGCGGTCATAGTGAATTAAAGGGCAAAGGTGAGTACCTCCTCTCACGCTCTATATTGTAACCTTGTCTCCCCTCTCAGTGCATGATTGTTGAGTGCGTCTGTGCTTTTACTTGATTGAAGTGCAAGCTTGGTGCTTCTACTTGAACATGTGATACGTGATTGTAATGGTATTACTTGTTTATGTGTTAATTGAATTGAGTTGCTTGCCCTTCTATTCGGTTGTGTACTTTATCACACCGAGAATCGCTACTGTCATGATCTGTCTTGTAAAGAATACTTGTGCATGAATTGCCATGAAATTGTTGAGACTTGGATGTGTACATTATCACACCAGTCTCGGGGCCCCGCTCCCATAGATCGAATCCAACGGGTCGGCATTTGGCACAGACGTATGGATAGACTATGTGTAGCTTTAGTAGGTGTGCACGAGCTACGAGTACTTGATTGTTGTGGCCACTTCGAGTGACGGGTTATTTTTATTGGATTTGAAATGTAACTTGAACACCAATTGGGAATCTAACTTGGAAGACAACCCAAAAGACCACATAGGTCTTCGGCAGTCTCCAGTTAAGATCCACTCGTATCCTCATGAGAATATGTCAATGGCCTCGGATATGGTCATCTTTTATGTGCTAATGTGACTGAATGTTTCTTTTTCAAATGCAATTCATTGCATAGATAATGTTAGTCTAACAGTAATAGTGGTAGAACTTTGTAGACAATGTTAATAAATGAAAATGATGGATGAAAATAAACTGTGTGAATAACTGCATGTGCATGTGACTTGATTACCGTATGGAGTGTGAGAGACTGGGAGTTGTTGTTTGAGGTATTCTTTGGGCTTTAAAGCTCATCCCATTATTTTTCCTCACAGGTTAGCAAGTTAGCTGAGTTAAGGAAAGAATAAATTGAATTGATAGCGAAGAGAAGCATTTGGCTTTTCTTTAGTCTAGCGCTTATTTGAACTTCGGAATTTGTATTAAATTTTGGAAACATTTTTATAGTAATTAAGTTTTCCGCTGTGAAAATTCAGAAGTTTGAACATGTAATAGATTTGTTAGTTCTGTTCCACAAAGCCTTGGGCGAGAGATCGTTTGGCGGGCGGCTCAATCGGTCACCAAACACGATAAATAGTTGTGTTGGAGACTTGGGTCGTCACAGCTGCCACGCCAATACATCTGGTTCTTCGAAGAAAGCCAACTCCCATTTTGTTAAAACTTCAACAACCTCTCACTTAAGATTTTAGAGAATTCAGCCACTAAATGTAACTTGTTCTCATAAAGTTGCCTTATACTAAGGTTCGGTTGAGGAGGAAGAGCACCATTGAAATCCCAAATAACTTCAAGAGAAGTCCAATTATAACGCCAAAAGGAACTATTGCCGCTACAAATAAGGACTTTTGAGAACATGGTCACTCAAAGATCAACTCTTGCTATGTTTATCCATGATGTTTTCTTTCTCGTCGAGTTGGACAAAAAAAAGCAAGAATTTACTCCACAAACCCCTTTGATGCTTGAGTTTCCACCAAAGTTTAGTGGAAAAGGCATCTATAATATCATCAAACTTCCCTATGCCAATGCCATTCTCCGAAGTTTGGAAAGATAATCTCTCCCATGCACTCCAATTCCTCCTCTTTTTCTCATCCGACTCTCTACATAAAAAGCTCTGGCACTATTTGTCCCATGGACCTTAGTATCGACTTAGGAGGAGTGATAGCGGCAAAAACATGAATAGGAATAGCAATAAGTACATACTTAATGAGTAGTAACCTGCCACCTTGACTAAGCATTTTATTCTACCAGCTCATAATTTTGGATCGAGGGCATTCAATAAAAATTGAAATATTGAAGCCTTTTGCTTACCAATGTATAACCTTCAGCCAAGACAAACAAAAGGAAAAGTATATGTTTGCATTCTCATAATTCTCTTAAACATCTCCACTTGACTAGCCGGCATTCATCTGAGACTAAGAAGAAACACTTTCGCCGATTGATTTCTAACCTGATGTATTCCTCAAAAAAGTGTGGAGCGATCCTTGAAATCCTCTAGTGAAAATTATCAAATCATCGGCAAAACTTAAGCGAGATACCACTTTGGAACCCACTGGCATACCATATGTTGCAAGACTTCCAGAGCTTCCAAGTTCATTTAACTTCCTTGTCAATGCTTTAAAGACTAGAATGAACAAGTATGGAGACAGAGGATCACCTTGCTGAATTCCTCGAGTTGCCTGAAAAAAACCCTGTCTGACTACCATTTATCAAAATTGAAAATCAACTACTTCACAGGATATTCATAATCAAGGTTGTAAATTGCACAAAAAAAAATCAAATTTTTGCAAAACCTTTTCTAGAAAAATCAATGATACCGGCTCTATCGAAGGCCTTTATCACATCAACTTTAAGAAAAAATTATCCCCCACCGCCTTCCTATTTATAAATTGGCAAAAGTCCTGGACAACAAGACATTATCCATAATATCTCTTCCAGCTGGGAAAACTGATTGTTCCTCAGATATTATCTTAGGTAGCACTAGTTTGAGTCTCTCTGTCAAAATCTTGGTGAAGATTTTGTTAAGAAAATTACATAGGCTGATTGGTCAAAAATCCGCAAAGGTAGCAACAAATGCTTTTGAGGGAATCAATGTTATGATTGTACTAGCAATTGCCCTCGGCATAGGGACCCCAATCATAAATTCTTGACATGCATTTAGCAAATCAGCAGATATTATCTCCCATCAATTCAAATAAAAGGAGCCTCCGAAACCATCCACACATGGTGCACTCTCTTCACTAAGATTCAAAAACAGCTTCCTTTATCTCCTCTGTTGATGACGGTCAAATTGTTACATAAAAGCATCACAATTAACTCTGTATTTAGTAGGAAATTGGGGGGTATTTCCTAGCATTAGTGCATTTTACTTAACTCGTCTTTGTGTTTTTGTTAGGTAAGGGCTGGATTGAATAATTGATGAAAATTGGAGGCCAAGGGAATAATTTATGGGCTGCTGAGGTAATGTTGCTGAGCTGGACGAAGAAGCAGCCCCTTAGACAAGAAGCATCTTGTCATTAATGACTATGTCTCCTCAAAGAGGCATGCTTATCTCCCAGCTGCAATCTCAGCCACCTCTGCTGATCAATGAGAGCAATGCTGCCACTGCTAGAAGAAGAAAAGAAGAACAGCCAAGTTGGATTGCAGGCTCGAGACATTGGGAGGATTAAACAACTACAAGCATGGGGAGGCTATCTTGGAAGAAAAACCAGCTTCAAAGCTCTATAAAAGGAGCTGCATTCCCAGCATGAACAGATAGATCTGAGTGGACATACAACACACAAAACACCACAGAGAGAGAAGAAGAGAGTGGAGAGGGGAGAAAACTCCAAAGGAAGAAGAAGTCCAGTAGCAGAAAAAGAGGAGTAACAGACCTCACTCGCCTGAGTGACCTTTGTCACTCAGGCGAGTGACCTGTTGCTCAGGTCATCCAAATTTGCTTCTTCTCAATGCTTTCCTTCTTTTCTTGTATTTTCTGTTGTTTGTATATGTAGTTAATTAGATTTCATTCTCTAGAACCTATGTAATTTAAGTTTTTGAATGCATTCGGATGATTTTGTGCTTTGAAGTTAAAGCTTTCATCTACCTCTTAATTAAATTGGCCATTTGATTGATTGTGCACAGAACTAAGTGAATCCCGGAAGGGTAAACAAGGTTCAGAATCATTTAGCATCAACTTATTACTTGGAGGTAACAGTCCAAGGTTCTAATTGAGATAGGAATATACTTGGTTAGCATAAGCATTCATATAAAGCTTGAAAACTTCATGACTTTATGACTTGATTAATCATTGGAAAATAGTTTAATTGAGTTGATAAAGATACCTCTAGGAAAAATCGGAAGTGACTTAGAGATATATAAGTGCCTGAATGAGCATGAATTCATACCAAAAGAGTGCAAGATTACAACTTGATTACATAGGGAAAAGAGAATGAATATCTAGTTTGTTGAGTCAGTCTCTTGAGTCGGAATTCTCACTCCCGTGAGTGAGGCTCCATTTGTCTTTCTTTGTCTTAGTTCTGTAGAGTCACTTGCCTGAGTGACTTTACCCACTCGTGCAAGTGAGTGACACTCTGTAACTTTCTTTCTTGTTTGTCCAATTTCGTGTTCTGGTTATTTGAAGTTTAACCCGTCCCTGTGGGATCGACCTGACTTATCCTATCTACAGTTTAAGTTGGTAAATTATTTTGGGGGCTTCGACAACCCACCAAAAGTGGCGCCGTTGCCGGGGACGGCGAAAAACTTCTTTTAACCATTTGTTTGTTTTTGTTTTTCTTTTCCTTTAGTTTTCTGATTTGAGAAGAGTGTGCCAACTCTGAAATTTAATGGCAGATTATCCTTCATATATAGGAAATTCTTATTATTGGAATAATTACCAACAAATTCCACCTAGTTATAGTCTTAATCCCCCTTGTGCTTTTAACGGTTTTGATTCTTATGAGCAGGATTATTACTACTCTGATCCACCAATGTCCCTGTGCTATGACGGTGAGCTCGACTGGGAGCTGAGTCAAACAGAGTGGGACAAATTTCAGGAAACTTTAAAGGAGTTGGAGCAAAGAGTTGAACAAATACAACAAGGGCTCCAAAAGTTGAATGAAATCTCAGAACGAAAGGAAGAGCAATTTTCTCATCAGAATTTAGTCCTACCAGTGGAGGTGAAGGAGGTAAAGGAAGAAGTAGAGGTGGAGATGCAACCACCGCCATATCAGAAACCACCTCCTTATGTTCCACCTCTGCCATTCCCACCCAGGGGAGTGACGAAACACACTTCCTCAAGTGGCGTTAAAAACTCTGGCAAGCAGAAAGTTGTGCATCAAGATTTTAGTAACCCACTTGATGAGGAGTTGTGTTTAGAGGGACTGTTTGCTGAAGGTGAGCCGTGTTCAAGATTTCATGAGACTCTTTCTCCAGAAAGAGAGATAATTGACTCGGAGAATACAACTTTGTTTACGAATGAAGAAGAGTCAATTATCTCCCTTGATGAGAGTCATGTGGTCAGAGGTAAGGGTGAATTCACTTGGGGTGTGCAATAGAGTATATTGATTTCGATCAATGTCAAACCAAGAAGGACCCCGAGATGTTGGAAGAGTGGAGCAAGAAAGATTTTCCTCTATGTTGGATGATTCAAAAGTATGCTTCCTGGAGGCACGATAGGCTAATTGATGGCACATTCTTGTGGTATCAAGATGGCTATTCTGAGTGACTTGAAGCCACTAGAGTTGATTATGGAATGCATCTTGCATTTCAACATTTTGCTTGCTTCATGGGAGGCAACCCATGTTCTTTTCCTTTTAGTGTGTTTTTGTATGATTTTAATTTTTTCTTGTTTAATGTGTGTGCTTCCATGTGCAGAAGAAGTATCAATGCCATCCCAATTCAATGGGTGATCCAAAAATGCAGCAGATTCTGATATCAGTCACTCTGGAGAGTGAGATTAGTCACTCTCCCGAGTGTGCCTGCAACAAACTGAGTTGCTGTGAGTGGTTTGCTTTCGATTTCTTTTAGTCTGCATAGGATCTGTGCTTTGTTTTATGTTTGGGGGAATTGATGTCTACTCTATTCATGCATGATTATTGTTAGTTTATTTTGTTTCTAACTTAAATATGGGAATTTTGAAAACTAAAGCTGTTGACTTTGAAATTTTGTGTGTATTGCTGAAAGTTCTAAGACACTCAGGGAAGTGACTCATGTCACTCGGCAAAGTGACTATGAACCTACTTGATGTTTGAAGTTAATTTATTTCTTTTAGCCACCCATATATTTTATTTTACCTTTCTATTTTTTTTCCTTTTTAGGTTCTTGAGACATCTTTTGTATGTCATATCCCTTAGTAGCTTGTTAATTCTGAAATTTGGTGTGCTTTAATGTGTACCTGTTAGGCTTTAGTCTGGGGTAAACTTCTAATATCTTTATGAGCATTGATGCCATATCTAGCAAGTTTAGGGAGAATTTTCAGAATTTAGCATGTCCGATTGCATATGAGTCACCTAGTTCTTTCTGAGCATTATAGTTAAAAAGCTAAATCTATTTATGGAACTATGGTGTTTCTGGTGTTTTGCTTTCTATGGTCTCTGTGCTTAACTGTATGAACCAAGGAACTTCATGAACTTAATTTTTGATATCTTTAGTCTGTGTTTTAATTCTAATCCTTGGTATTTGAGAAAACTAAATTTGCAGCTAAAGAAGGACCATAGAGCCACTCCCACGAGTGACCAAAGTCATTCCAACGAGTGACACTGCAGAAAAATAAAAATTCTGAACTCTTATAGCTGTTGAATCTTTTTTGTGTTCTGATGTTGCAATTCCAGGCTATTGTACAAGGATGTCGCGGTCCCTTGTATGTAGTATACTTCGACACAACATAGAGCTTGCAACAAATCGAACAGATATGTTGAATGATGTGCATCATGAAGCCCTCCTCATCCATTTCAATTGCTCCAACTCAGGGAAGTCATCAGTCCTCTACCCCACTCACAGGAATGAGAATATCACTCCTGCGGTGACCACACAGTTTTTGTTGTGAATAGTTTTTGTTTCTGTGAACTGTTTTTTGTTGTTATTTTTGTTTTTGTGTAATCTGTTTGTCAGCATTGGAGACAATGATTTGAATAAGTTTGGGGGAGTAGTAGGGAGCATGTTTATAATTTTTTTTTTTTTTTGATTTTTTGTGAATGCTAGTTCTATGATAATTGGATATCGATGAAGACCAATGTACTTAATTTCTTATATCTAATTCAAATTTTGATTTTACCTAACTCTTGGTTATCATCTCTACACTACTTAAGCACACATGCCTTTTATGCTTAGTTACATTGAAGTTGAGTTTTATAGCATGCTCTGTGGTGTTCTAAATTGGTTAAAATATTTAAATGACTTTTCTCACTACCACTTGAATGCAAAGTGTGGTTTGTTTACATGCTAAAGAGTTGAGTAAGGCAAGCTTAATGACCCTCTCTAATACCTTCTTTGGGAATTGGTAGGCAGAATGCTCAAAAATGAGTAAATAAAAAAATTCAAAAGAACTTGAGGGCGCATAAGGTAGAGCATCAATGCTAAATCTCTGAGAGTGAAATGGCAACAATGAGTGATCCTTTGGCCTGGAAAGAAAAGTCTCCTATCGAAAGCTCTCGGTAGGAGGGTCGGAAGTTGGAAAGAAAAAGAATCATGAGTCATAAATAGAAAAAGCCAAAAGACTCGGAGGTAAATAAAAGGGAATGAGGGAGAATAGTTGAAAAGAAATGAATTGTGAGAGTCCTTATATCTCTGAGGCTGTATTGGCCACATTAGCATGATTGTGGTAAGAAAGAATGAGTCATAAGGCTAAGAAATATATAAATATGCACCATGAGCTGTTATTTACCTTATACTAATTTGTTACTTTGCATACTTGGCATGATTCACACACACACAGAGGTGATTTCGTAAAGACTAGGTGAAATTCGAATTTGGATGAAGATATACTTGTTTTTCTTGCGTCTGAGATGTTGTATCCGATTGTCATATGAACTAGTTATGTTTGATAGTTGCTGTGAAGTTCTTGTGTGTTTGTTGCAGTGTCACTTGCCTGAGTGAAATTTTCACTCAGGGGAGTCAGTGGTTAGCTATTGTTTTCTTATTTCTACGTGTGGTTTTTAAGGGGTTAGATTGTTTTGCTTGAGGACAAGCAATTCTTCCTGTTTAGGGGAGTTGATGACGGTCAAATTGTTACATAAAAGCATCACAATTAACTCTGTATTTAGTAGGAAATTGGGGGGTATTTCCTAGCATTAGTGCATTTTACTTAACTCGTCTTTGTGTTTTTGTTAGGTAAGGGCTGGATTGAATAATTGATGAAAATTGGAGGCCAAGGGAATAATTTATGGGCTGCTGAGGTAATGTTGCTGAGCTGGACGAAGAAGCAGCCCCTTAGACAAGAAGCATCTTGTCATTAATGACTATGTCTCCTCAAAGAGGCATGCTTGTCTCCCAGCTGCAATCTCAGCCACCTCTGCTGATCAATGAGAGCAATGCTGCCACTGCTAGAAGAAGAAAAGAAGAACAGCCAAGTTGGATTGCAGGCTCAAGACATTGGGAGGATTAAACAACTACAAGCATGGGGAGGCTATCTTGGAAGAAGAACCGGCTTCAAAGCTCTATAAAAGGAGCTGCATTCCCAGCATGAACAGATAGATCTGAGTGGACATACAACACACAAAACACCACAGAGAGAGAAGAAGAGAGTGGAGAGGGGAGAAAACTCCAAAGGAAGAAGAAGTCCAGTAGCAGAAAAAGAGGAGTAACAGACCTCACTCGCCTGAGTGACCTTTGTCACTCAGGCGAGTGACCTGTTGCTCAGTCATCCAAATTTGCTTCTTCTCAATGCTTTCCTTCTTTTCTTGTATTTTCTGTTGTTTGTATATGTAGTTAATTCGATTTCATTCTCTAGAACCTATGTAATTTAAGTTTTTGAATGCATTCGGATGATTTTGTGCTTTGAAGTTAAAGCTTTCATCTACCTCTTAATTAAATTGGCCATTTGATTGATTGTGCACAGAACTAAGTGAATCCCGGAAGGGTAAACAAGGTTCAGAATCATTTAGCATCAACTTATTACTTGGAGGTAACAGTCCAAGGTTCTAATTGAGATAGGAATATACTTGGTTAGCATAAGCATTCATATAAAGCTTGAAAACTTCATGACTTTATGACTTGATTAATCATTGGAAAATAGTTTAATTGAGTTGATAAAGATACCTCTAGGAAAAATCGGAAGTGACTTAGAGATATATAAGTGCCTGAATGAGCATGAATTCATACCAAAAGAGTGCAAGATTACAACTTGATTACATAGGGAAAAGAGAATGAATATCTAGTTTGTTGAGTCAGTCTCTTGAGTCGGAATTCTCACTCCCGTGAGTGAGGCTCCATTTGTCTTTCTTTGTCTTAGTTCTGTAGAGTCACTTGCCTGAGTGACTTTACCCACTCGTGCAAGTGAGTGACACTCTGCAACTTTCTTTCTTGTTTGTCCAATTTCGTGTTCTGGTTATTTGAAGTTTAACCCGTCCCTGTGGGATCGATCTGACTTATCCTGTTTACAGTTTAAGTTGGTAAATTATTTTGGGGGCTTCGACAACCCACCAAAAGTGGCGCCGTTGCCGGGGACGGCGAAAAACTTCTTTTAACCATTTGTTTGTTTTTGTTTTTCTTTTCCTTTAGTTTTCTGATTTGAGAAGAGTGTGCCAACTCTGAAATTTAATGGCAGATTATCCTTCATATATAGGAAATTCTTATTATTGGAATAATTACCAACAAATTCCACCTAGTTATAGTCTTAATCCCCCTTGTGCTTTTAACGGTTTTGATTCTTATGAGCAGGATTATTACTACTCTGATCCACCAATGTCCCTGTGCTATGACGGTGAGCTCGACTGGGAGCTGAGTCAAACAGAGTGGGACAAATTTCAGGAAACTTTAAAGGAGTTGGAGCAAAGAGTTGAACAAATACAACAAGGGCTCCAAAAGTTGAATGAAATCTCAGAACGAAAGGAAGAGCAATTTTCTCATCAGAATTTAGTCCTACCAGTGGAGGTGAAGGAGGTAAAGGAAGAAGTAGAGGTGGAGATGCAACCACCGCCATATCAGAAACCACCTCCTTATGTTCCACCTCTGCCATTCCCACCCAGGGGAGTGACGAAACACACTTCCTCAAGTGGCGTTAAAAACTCTGCCAAGCAGAAAGTTGTGCATCAAGATTTTAGTAACCCACTTGATGAGGAGTTGTGTTTAGAGGGACTGTTTGCTGAAGGTGAGCCGTGTTCAAGATTTCATGAGACTCTTTCTCCAGAAAGAGAGATAATTGACTCGGAGAATACAACTTTGTTTACGAATGAAGAAGAGTCAATTATCTCCCTTGATGAGAGTCATGTGGTCAGAGGTAAGGGTGAATTCACTTGGGGTGTGCAATAGAGTATATTGATTTCGATCAATGTCAAACCAAGAAGGACCCCGAGATGTTGGAAGAGTGGAGCAAGAAAGATTTTCCTCTATGTTGGATGATTCAAAAGTATGCTTCCTGGAGGCACGATAGGCTAATTGATGGCACATTCTTGTGGTATCAAGATGGCTATTCTGAGTGACTTGAAGCCACTAGAGTTGATTATGGAATGCATCTTGCATTTCAACATTTTGCTTGCTTCATGGGAGGCAACCCATGTTCTTTTCCTTTTAGTGTGTTTTTGTATGATTTTAATTTTTTCTTGTTTAATGTGTGTGCTTCCATGTGCAGAAGAAGTATCAATGCCATCCCAATTCAATGGGTGATCCAAAAATGCAGCAGATTCTGATATCAGTCACTCTGGAGAGTGAGATTAGTCACTCTCCCGAGTGTGCCTGCAACAAACTGAGTTGCTGTGACTGGTTTGCTTTCGATTTCTTTTAGTCTGCATAGGATCTGTGCTTTGTTTTATGTTTGGGGGAATTGATGTCTACTCTATTCATGCATGATTATTGTTAGTTTATTTTGTTTCTAACTTAAATATGGGAATTTTGAAAACTAAAGCTGTTGACTTTGAAATTTTGTGTGTATTGCTGAAAGTTCTAAGACACTCAGGGAAGTGACTCATGTCACTCGGCAAAGTGACTATGAACCTACTTGATGTTTGAAGTTAATTTATTTCTTTTAGCCACCCATATATTTTATTTTACCTTTCTATTTTTTTTCTTTTTTAGGTTCTTGAGACATCTTTTGTATGTCATATCCCTTAGTAGCTTGTTAATTCTGAAATTTGGTGTGCTTTAATGTGTACCTGTTAGGCTTTAGTCTGGGGTAAACTTCTAATATCTTTATGAGCATTGATGCCATATCTAGCAAGTTTAGGGAGAATTTTCAGAATTTAGCATGTCCGATTGCATATGAGTCACCTAGTTCTTTCTGAGCATTATAGTTAAAAAGCTAAATCTATTTATGGAACTATGGTGTTTCTGGTGTTTTGCTTTCTATGGTCTCTGTGCTTAACTGTATGAACCAAGGAACTTCATGAACTTAATTTTTGATATCTTTAGTCTGTGTTTTAATTCTAATCCTTGGTATTTGAGAAAACTAAATTTGCAGCTAAAGAAGGACCATAGAGCCACTCCCACGAGTGACCAAAGTCATTCCAACGAGTGACACTGCAGAAAAATAAAAATTCTGAACTCTTATAGCTGTTGAATCTTTTTTGTGTTCTGATGTTGCAATTCCAGGCTATTGTACAAGGATGTCGCGGTCCCTTGTATGTAGTATACTTCGACACAACATAGAGCTTGCAACAAATCGAACAGATATGTTGAATGATGTGCATCATGAAGCCCTCCTCATCCATTTCAATTGCTCCAACTCAGGGAAGTCATCAGTCCTCTACCCCACTCACAGGAATGAGAATATCACTCCTGCGGTGACCACACAGTTTTTGTTGTGAATAGTTTTTGTTTCTGTGAACTGTTTTTTGTTGTTATTTTTGTTTTTGTGTAATCTGTTTGTCAGCATTGGAGACAATGATTTGAATAAGTTTGGGGGAGTAGTAGGGAGCATGTTTATAATTTTTTTTTTTTTTTGATTTTTTGTGAATGCTAGTTCTATGATAATTGGATATCGATGAAGACCAATGTACTTAATTTCTTATATCTAATTCAAATTTTGATTTTACCTAACTCTTGGTTATCATCTCTACACTACTTAAGCACACATGCCTTTTATGCTTAGTTACATTGAAGTTGAGTTTTATAGCATGCTCTGTGGTGTTCTAAATTGGTTAAAATATTTAAATGACTTTTCTCACTACCACTTGAATGCAAAGTGTGGTTTGTTTACATGCTAAAGAGTTGAGTAAGGCAAGCTTAATGACCCTCTCTAATACCTTCTTTGGGAATTGGTAGGCAGAATGCTCAAAAATGAGTAAATAAAAAAATTCAAAAGAACTTGAGGGCGCATAAGGTAGAGCATCAATGCTAAATCTCTGAGAGTGAAATGGCAACAATGAGTGATCCTTTGGCCTGGAAAGAAAAGTCTCCTATCGAAAGCTCTCGGTAGGAGGGTCGGAAGTTGGAAAGAAAAAGAATCATGAGTCATAAATAGAAAAAGCCAAAAGACTCGGAGGTAAATAAAAGGGAATGAGGGAGAATAGTTGAAAAGAAATGAATTGTGAGAGTCCTTATATCTCTGAGGCTGTATTGGCCACATTAGCATGATTGTGGTAAGAAAGAATGAGTCATAAGGCTAAGAAATATATAAATATGCACCATGAGCTGTTATTTACCTTATACTAATTTGTTACTTTGCATACTTGGCATGATTCACACACACACAGAGGTGATTTCGTAAAGACTAGGTGAAATTCGAATTTGGATGAAGATATACTTGTTTTTCTTGCGTCTGAGATGTTGTATCCGATTGTCATATGAACTAGTTATGTTTGATAGTTGCTGTGAAGTTCTTGTGTGTTTGTTGCAGTGTCACTTGCCTGAGTGAAATTTTCACTCAGGGGAGTCAGTGGTTAGCTATTGTTTTCTTATTTCTACGTGTGGTTTTTAAGGGGTTAGATTGTTTTGCTTGAGGACAAGCAATTCTTCCTGTTTAGGGGAGTTGATGACGGTCAAATTGTTACATAAAAGCATCACAATTAACTCTGTATTTAGTAGGAAATTGGGGGGGTATTTCCTAGCATTAGTGCATTTTACTTAACTCGTCTTTGTGTTTTTGTTAGGTAAGGGCTGGATTGAATAATTGATGAAAATTGGAGGCCAAGGGAATAATTTATGGGCTGCTGAGGTAATGTTGCTGAGCTGGACGAAGAAGCAGCCCCTTAGACAAGAAGCATCTTGTCATTAATGACTATGTCTCCTCAAAGAGGCATGCTTGTCTCCCAGCTGCAATCTCAGCCACCTCTGCTGATCAATGAGAGCAATGCTGCCACTGCTAGAAGAAGAAAAGAAGAACAGCCAAGTTGGATTGCAGGCTCAAGACATTGGGAGGATTAAACAACTACAAGCATGGGGAGGCTATCTTGGAAGAAAAACCAGCTTCAAAGCTCTATAAAAGGAGCTGCATTCCCAGCATGAACAGATAGATCTGAGTGGACATACAACACACAAAACACCACAGAGAGAGAAGAAGAGAGTGGAGAGGGGAGAAAACTCCAAAGGAAGAAGAAGTCCAGTAGCAGAAAAAGAGGAGTAACAGACCTCACTCGCCTGAGTGACCTTTGTCACTCAGGCGAGTGACCTGTTGCTCAGTCATCCAAATTTGCTTCTTCTCAATGCTTTCCTTCTTTTCTTGTATTTTCTGTTGTTTGTATATGTAGTTAATTAGATTTCATTCTCTAGAACCTATGTAATTTAAGTTTTTGAATGCATTCGGATGATTTTGTGCTTTGAAGTTAAAGCTTTCATCTACCTCTTAATTAAATTGGCCATTTGATTGATTGTGCACAAGAACTAAGTGAATCCCGGAAGGGTAAACAAGGTTCAGAATCATTTAGCATCAACTTATTACTTGGAGGTAACAGTCCAAGGTTCTAATTGAGATAGGAATATACTTGGTTAGCATAAGCATTCATATAAAGCTTGAAAACTTCATGACTTTATGACTTGATTAATCATTGGAAAATAGTTTAATTGAGTTGATAAAGATACCTCTAGGAAAAATCGGAAGTGACTTAGAGATATATAAGTGCCTGAATGAGCATGAATTCATACCAAAAGAGTGCAAGATTACAACTTGATTACATAGGGAAAAGAGAATGAATATCTAGTTTGTTGAGTCAGTCTCTTGAGTCGGAATTCTCACTCCCGTGAGTGAGGCTCCATTTGTCTTTCTTTGTCTTAGTTCTGTAGAGTCACTTGCCTGAGTGACTTTACCCACTCGTGCAAGTGAGTGACACTCTGCAACTTTCTTTCTTGTTTGTCCAATTTCGTGTTCTGGTTATTTGAAGTTTAACCCGTCCCTGTGGGATCGATCTGACTTATCCTGTTTACAGTTTAAGTTGGTAAATTATTTTGGGGGCTTCGACAACCCACCATCTGTCTCAATTTGCTTCGTAAGCCAATCATTATAATTTTCATCTAGAACATGTGGAACATTCATAAAGAAAGAGTCTTGAGCTGCATCTCTTCCTTGGTAAACTCATCAGTTGGTAGTTGTTGGAACAAACTAATTCATTCATTTTCAATGCTAGCCTTATCTGTGAACCAAGCTCCCTCTCGACTGCATTTTATTAATGCTCTCAGTAAAAAGTATATTTTCTCATTTTTATTATGAAACTAACAATACAAATTAATTGGAGGTTTCCAAAAGTGAATAAGTTTAGCTATTATTTTGTTTTTTTAATTATTATGTCCACATGCTGTAAAATTAGACATTCGTGACATATTTTATTGATTGAGATATTTTTATTAAAAAAATTAACGATTGAGACATGGTCAAGATAAATTAATTTTCTTTTTTTAAAAAGGATGAATATGAAAGTCCATTGAAATAATTAGGATTCCATATCAACTTTTTGTTAACACATCTTATAACACTGCTTAGAAATTGAGATAGACACGTATTTTATCTGTGATCAAGATGATTCGTACTAAAAATGAAAATCTAAATTGGACAATTATTTTGGAGTAAAAAGAATATTTGTTTCAAGTAAACATTAAAAATTTATATCTGATACGAGTAATGTTCGGCATAGTGCTAGTCTATCTTAAAAATACATGATTAATAGAAAAACCAAACATAACTCATTGGATGTTCGTAATATTTAGTAATAATTTTTATGCGTATTTATGAGTTAATTTAGAAATATTCATACATATCTCAAATAATGTTCATATGAAGTTGTAGGAATAATAAATAGACGCATTTAACTTGATGTAGTCAAGTTCATATTAATGGCATTTAAGATTCATGATTATATATATATAATTTGTTTTTTTATGGTCTATTTTTTGTGTTTTGCCGACGAGTTAGTAGTTGTTAATTATATGTAATGATGTTATGTCCATCTACTAATTTTTTCAGCTTTGTACTAATAATGAATTAGATCAAAATGACTCATTTAAATTCCGATACTTCTTAATTTGGTGGAGTTGCCGGAATCAATATATCAATGCACTAATGCATCTTGGGTTATATTACTTAAAGAACCTCTCTGCATTGAAATACAGGGGTAAGGCCGCGTATATCTTGACACCCAGACCCCAACTGAGTTGCTAATACATCAGGTGTGTTGTTGTTGTATGTTATGTCCATCAATTCATTTAGAATCATTAATACATATAATAAGTAATGTTTATGGCATTTATAGTAATAATTTCATATGTTGAAGTGAATAACTTGCCATATTTACTTATGAGTTAATTTAGAAATATTCATATGTATATCAAGTAATGTTCGTATTAAATTGTGAGAATAAAAAATAGACCTTTATATAAGTTAGTGTAACAACCTGTCCCACATCGTCACCTGACAAAGTGAATGACCTTTATATAAGCCTTAGGTCCATAAATTACTAACAACTTGGGTTAACCATTTTGGGCTAGAGAGGACGAAAGCCTGAAAGTTGTTGGGCCAGTCTATGGGACTGGGATGTTACAAATGGTATCAAAGCCTGAAATGGTATCAATGACCTTTATATAAGTCTCAGGCTCATAAACTACAAACAACTTGGGTTAACCATTTTGGGCTAGCGAGGACAAAAGCCTGAAAGTTGTTGAGCCAGTTTATGAGACTGGATGTTACAAATGGTATCAACACGGACTTTGGTCTCAGAGCTAAGTGCTACGTGCGGACACGCCTCTTGAACCCACTAACGGGTTGAGTACCTGCAGCGAAGCACGGGAGCTACATCTAGAGTCCTATTCGGATGAAAGACTGGGCCACATTCTTTCTTGTTGGGCTTTGCGAGCACGCAAAAATCCCAAGGAGGTGGGTGACAAAGTGAATGACCTCTACATAAGTCTCAGGCTCATAAACTGATAACAACTTGGGTTAACCATTTTGGGCTAGCAAGGATAAAAGCCTAAAAGTTGTTGGACCAATCAATGCGGCTGGGATGTTACAGTTAGTAAA
This sequence comes from Oldenlandia corymbosa var. corymbosa, assembly GCA_949775105.1. Classification (NCBI taxonomy): domain Eukaryota; kingdom Viridiplantae; phylum Streptophyta; class Magnoliopsida; order Gentianales; family Rubiaceae; genus Oldenlandia; species Oldenlandia corymbosa. The sequence goes on from OX459123.1 coordinate 10,749,111, forward strand.
TTAATATAGTCAAGTTCATACTATTGGCATTTAAGATTTATGATTTTTTCTTTTATATATGTATATAGACGTATAGTTGCATACGATATATATGGAAGAAATCCAGGTAAAAATTAATCATTCACAGTTTTGATTTGATACACGATTGAGTGGATGATAAAATCAAGGAGAAAAATTTAGGAAAATAAAATGAGTTAGCAGTGTGTGGGTTTTATTTTTGGAAGAACATAAAAATCATTCTCTTTTTAAATACATTTAATATAATTCCAGAAATAAGTCTACTATATATGGTGAACGCCATCGACCATATAAATTGCCTTATCCTAAACCATATTTTTCCATGAACTACATAGTAGATGGTTTAATATTGACAGCAAGAGTTTATTATCACATGATTTAGAGGTATACATTTAACACTCATATATTTTAATTATTTTTTCATGTTTTAGCAGAATAATGATCTTTTACTTTGTTGTTACTTCTAATAATTTTCAACAAAGAATCTCAAATTCTTTGGATTACATGCTGTTGGAAATAAGCTAAAGTTTGAATGAGAAATTAGTTTTTCATGAGATTGGAAAATAATAGTTGTCAAATAATTTGACCGTGTGTAGGTCTGCCTACATACATGAATGACGGGATGTAATTCACGGACCTGATCAACCCGGGTTTTACTACTGTATATATTTCTTCCAATCACTAAATAGAGAGATTATGACTGAAATTTAATATGCCATTTATTTTTTTTATGGCTGTTGAATTTCTTTTAATGAGGATGTAATGGTCATTGAATTTATATCTTTAAGAGAATCAAAGTGGAAATGCATAACGATTTTGACCATTTGAATGCACTCTCTCTTTCCTATATGAATGAGCTTATTCTCCAGAATTCCCACACTAAGAAAAAAAAATTCCTTTGTCTTTTCTATTCTCCTTACCAAAAATATCCATTAGCCTTCCATTGGTGTTCATCATTTTTGTTGGTTCCAGTTCGCTGGTGATTTTGTCTAAGTGCAAGAACAATATCACGTCATCCGTTGTATCCTGGGAAACAGACGCTTTTACATCTTCTAGCACTCTGTGAGAGAGAGCGAATCTGTTTTAAGGAAAACGTGTTTTCACGTACCTCGGAATTCCCTCTTTCTTGAGTTCTTGTTGTCATTACAAATACTTGTCCCTATACACTTTTACTAACAATCTTAAAAGAGATTTTTTTTGTGTGTGTTTGTGATGGCAACCATAATGGTCTTTGGATCAGTGAAGATCTTGAGTGATTTGCGAGGAGATGATTAAATTCAAATTGGCTCGAAAATATGCCTAAAATGGAATTTTGTCATCTGTTGTCAAGCGCTAAGTCGACTTATTGCTAATTGAGGAGCAGATCGACGAAACCAGACATAAAGGCATAGATACGGATGTCGACTTCTCTGTCGGACGATGAACCAATTGACACAAAATCGACAGAAATTTTTGTTTGACAGTATGACGGTTTTCTATCTTTTTTTATGTAGGCAAAATTGAAGGGAGATCAAATGAGCATACATTTTATAATCTACCATGGAAAATACTCAAAGGAAAAGTTTATGATGGAAGGGATCAATCTACCCATTTCTTGTCTCTAATCAATGTAAGTCTAAGTAAAGAGGAATTTGGTTTGCCTACAAAATATGTTTATAGTATTTTGGAAAGCACATGACAATTTCAATGTGTGCTTGTTCATGTGTGAATGTGAGTTTTTCAATCATTTTAAGCAAGGAAAGAAATGAATGTTTAGTGATTACTGTATGAAGAGGAACCATGCCTTGATTAATGAAATATGAATTGCTTATAACTTGAAGCAAAATGAAAGGCCACAACTTTGGTTTTTGGTTCATTTAAATATTGCAGATGTAGTCTTAATTTTATATAGTTTTTCTTTGTGTGTAAAATAAAATTCACCAAGGAAATACTTGTGTTGTGATGATGTATATTCTTTAACGAACAAGAATATGGAAGTTCATTACCCAATATTTTACTGTTTGCATATGGTGCTAAAGTACGGTTGATATTAATCTCATAATGGCAATAAATATATTTGTTGGCCTTAAAAGGCTTTGATTGGTTTTGTGCAATAAATACATTGGTTTTGTTTTCTTATCATCAAGTAAGAAATTTATTATCATGTTATAGTAAGGAGGGAAATGATTAATGGAAATTAAGTACTATTTCCCCTATTGCACATAAATGTTCCAATATAATGCATTGGGTGTGTATGAAAAAAAAAAGGAAAAAGAACTGAAATATTTATGTTTTTTCCCGTTGTGGCTGTAGATGGTAAAGTTGATTGATATGGTTCAGAGCCACTGATGGGATTTTCCATTTTGAAATCATAATTTTTCTCCATTAACTGTTTAAATTAATGTATCATTATGCATGCTTGCACCAAGAAAACCATAAGAATTTAGTATCAATACAAAATGGCTGTTTGTTTTAGGCTCTCAGTAAACTACATACATAATGTTTTGTGAGCTACAAGTGTTGTTAATGCACTCAATAATGCTTCCCCATTCTTGAAAATAACAAAGCTGCATGAACTTATTTTATGATGGCATATCGTTGCCCGAGAGAGTTTGCACTGGGAGAAAAATGCATATTTTGAATAGTACTGTACTTGGGATCAAAATGTGAATTTTGATAATAGTACTGGATGCTCAAGCATATGGTTTAGCATTTAAATGAATGCATTTACTGCATTTTAATATACCAAATTAAATTACAAAATATTTTTATTTAAGGATAAGAGTTACAAAATATTTTTGGTCATAACCGGCAATTAAAGCGGCACTAAATACAGAGTAATGACTTTGGAAATGTTTTCTCTAGTCTCCTTTTTGGCCAAACTGAAAGTATTTAATTGGTTATGATAAATTGTTAATTACACTTTATTCATATAATGGCGGGTTCTAATTCATTCTTGATTGCATTTCTTATAATCCCTATATTGCTAGACTAGAAACCTAATATATATTTGGATTATATATATTGTCAAAACACTTGTTTTGAAATCATGCATTGAGTATGAATATCACATAAATGTATGAGTAAGGTACTTTAGAAAACCATTGTAATTTACTATTTAATGTTTGTGTAAATAGTAAGAAAATAATGGTAGATGCATTAATCTCAAAGAAGAGATAAATTTTTAGAAAACTTGGAAATTCTTTGTTATGAAAGAATTTATGATTCTTAGTTGAATGGAGAAAATGTTGTATGGAAATAAGTTAAAGTTTGAATGAGAAATTAGTTTTTCATGAGATTGGAAAATAATAGTTGTCAAATAGTTTGACCGTGTGTAGGTGTGCCTACATACATGAATGACAAGATGTAATTCACGGACCTGATCAACCCGGGTTTTACAACTGGATATAATTCTTCCAATAACTAAATAGAGAGATTATAACTGAAATTTAATATGCCATTTAGTTTTGTTTATGGCTGTTGAATTTCTTTAATGAGGATGCAATGGTCATTGAATTTCTATCTTTAAGAGAATTAAAGTGGAATTGCATAATGGTTTTGACCTTTTGAATGCACTGTCTCTTTCCTATATGAATGAGCTTATTCTCCAGAATTCCACACTAAGAAAAAAAAAAGCCTTTGTCTTTTCTATTCTCACCAAAAATATCCATTAGCCTTCCAATGGTGTTCATCATTTTTGTTGGTTCCAGTTCGCTGGTGATTTTGTCTAAGTGCAAGACTAATATCACGTCATCCGTTGTATCCTGGGAAACAAACACTTTTACATCCTCTAGCACTCTGTGAGAGAGAGCGAACCTGTTTTAAGAAAAACGCGTTTTCACGTGCCTCAAAATTCCCTCTTTCTTGAGTTCTTATTGTCATCACAAATACTTCTCCCTATACACTTTTACTAACACATGCATCCATCATAAGTTATTTGAGTCCTTAGCTAGGTAATTTTTTCTACAGATTTTACGTGCGTAAATATGATCGAGATGGAAATTATACCTTGCGCATTAAGTGCAACGTGCAAGCTGCACTTAATGGTGCGTGGGTGACGCTTCCTCCTGTGCGCGTACATATTTTAGGGGACTTACGCACAGGTATATATTTGACTATTTGACTTCTTCGTCCCTGTTTCCAAATTCAAATTTTTCCCCCAATTCTTTCAAAATTTTCCCTTGACGATCAGAATGATGAGGCTAGATGATCATCTAATGCCAACGCCGTCATTTGTTGATTTGGTGAGGGACGTCGAGAAAGGAAAAGATTTGCTAGAACATCATGATTTGAGCTTCTTAAGTTGTGAAGATTCGACATATTTGAAACAATTTGATAATTTTGATTATACATATTTCGGATCAATCGGAGAAGCAAGAAGCAATTATTCCAAGGATTTCTCATGCGATTTGACTGAAGAAGATGTCGATGATGTGGACGATGATGGTGATCGTATTGAAGATATATTAGACGGTGGCAATGGACTTGAAGATGAGTTTGAAGTTGTTCCAGATCTTGGCGTTGAAGGTGTATTGGACGATGTGTCTCGTGATGAGATTGAAGAAGGAGAGGAAGCAGATTCCAACAGGGTAGATTGTTCAGGTGTGAAGTTTTTTTGGATCGTTGGTTTTTCGGTGATTGGTCACTTTGTGTAACTTGTTGGTCCGTCAATATCATGTCCACTGTCTTTGTGGTGTGCATTTGTGTTTTGTTGCGGTTGTTTTACTGTTTGTATTGCATTGTGATCCATTAGATGTGTTTGGATTTTTGTTGGTGTGTTGTTGATGGGGTGAGGGTGATGCAGTGTAATCTCTTGGTCTTGCAATAACTTTTGCAGAGTCTTGTTCTAGGAAGTGTGTTTTCGATGCGGGTCTATTTTGTTTTTTGCCTTCTTGGATTTTAGGCGATTCTTTCAAGGTGATGTGATATGCACATGTGTTCTTGTTGTTGTGCATTAGATGTGTTTTCATGTATTCTGCACATGTGTTATTGTTGTGATGCATTTAGATGTGTTTAGATTTATGTAGGCCTGTTGTTGATTGGGTTCAGGGTCTTGCATTGTAATCTATTGGTCGAGAAGTATTCCTTGCAGAGCCTTGTTCTCGACATTGTGTTTTTGTCGCAGCTCTGTTTTGTTTTTTTATTTCTCTTGGTCTTTTGGACTTTCCTGCAGTGTCAATTTTCTGTTCTATTTTTAATTATATATTTAAGTTTGTTCTGCATTTCTCAGGTGAAAGAAGTGAATGTGTATCCCAAATGAAGGAAGTGGAAATGTTGTGACCTCAGATGAAGATTTAAGCTTAAGTTTAGAGGGCCGTGTTGTGCATTCAGAAAAAGAGGCATATGACGTGTACAATGCCTGCAGCCAAAGTTGTGTTTAGTGTTAGAAGAGGTCAGTAGGATCGGTAGAACAGGACAAAGCAAATAACATGGAAGGAGTATCTTTGTCACAAACACAGGTTTCGGGATGAAAACAACAAAGTTGCTTTTACAAAGGTTGATTTTCCTGTTGGATGTGGGGCTTGTATCTTCTTCAAGGGGGATGATGGAGGTGTGTGGACGGTTACCAAACATGAATTGAATCATTTTCATCCTTTATGTCCACCGGATAAGATAAATTTGTTGCGTTCCCATAGGAGTATTCCCAAAAATGATTCAAGGTATTTTAGAGTTATGGATGAGAGTGGTATTGCTCCGACAACAGACTATAGGCTTTATAGGAATAATTATTCTGTTGAAGAGAGTACTTGCACCTTGAGGAACATGTTAAATGAGAGAGCAACATATAGAGGCTTCGATTGGGATGGGAGAGATTGTAGTAATTTGATCAATATATTTTGAGAACGAGAGAGATATGAAGTTGATTTCTATTTTAGATATTTACTTGACAATGATTCAAGACTTTGTGGTTTGTTTTGGAGGGATGGTAGAATGAGGTCTGATTATGAGTACTTTGGGGGTTTGGTTGTGTTTGATACAACCTATTGAACCAATAAGTATGGGATGATATGTGCCCCTTTTGTTGGAATGAACAACACAATAAGAATTTGATGTTTGGTTGTGGTTTTCCCCAAAACGAAAGGATGGTTTTTGTTGGCTTTTCGAGAAATTCAAGGAATCCATGAGTGGAAAACCACCTATTACTATCATGACAGATCAAGCTCATGCAATGGCGGCTGCAATAAAGATCTCTTTCCCCTTTGCTCGCCATAGATGGTGCTTGTGGCATATTTCAGAAAATAGTAAAAAGCATATTATGTTTCTGAGGCAGAAGAAAGGTTTCGTGACTTTGTTCAATTACCTTCTGAAGTACACCAGCAGTGTGAATGAATTTGAGTAGTTTTGGGACAGGTAACCTCCTGGTCCTTCTATCATTCTTGGTCTTTGCTGGAGGACACTCTGGTCCTGCTTGATAGTACTGCTGGTCTTGTGACATTGGTTTGGTCTTTTGAGTCTGATGTAGTTTTTGTTTGGCCTTTTCCTATTATTACTAGTGGTCTTCTTATTATTTGTATTATTATTCTTGTTTGTTTTTTTTTTTTGGGGGGGGGGAGGGTATGTGTTTTGAATGTAAATAACGTAAGAAGTTTGCCGGATCAGTACATATATAAGAGGTGGACAAAATGATATGGTGAAAGGGTTCACTTACCATTGGCGAAACAACCGTTGAATCAGCAGCTTGGTGTTTTTTCATCACTTTGGACAAATGAACATGATTAAGAAGTTCTCACATTTGGTAATAGCTAGTGAGTTGAGTACAGAAGCACAAATGTGTTGTGAAGATGCATTAAAGGTGATGGCTATCGGAGTACAAGCAGCAGTTGGCGATGTTAGTTCTACTCCAGAGCCGAACAATGGTTCAAATACAAAGGATGTGGTGTTGAATCCTGCTGGAAGAAGGAAAAAAGGTGCTGACAACAAAAGGGTACGGAATGCAGTGGAAAAGGCTTCTCAATGTGGTGGAAGACGCAGAAAAAAAGCAAGGCTTGCTACTGTTAGAACAAGAAGCAGTTTTTTCTTCGATTGAACAAGAGCGAGCTGCTTCAGGTTCAAATGCATCTAATTCAGCACCATGGTGTGCCAAAATGTTGGGTCTGTCTTGATTGATGTTCTAATAGCAGCAAGCCTTGTTTCTATATCTATTTCCACAATATGTTATAAGCTATTCATACATTTTATTGTCATGTTTTGGCCTTCGAGCCTCGTTTCTATATCTATTTCTAGGATATGTCATAAGTTATTGATATATTTTTGGCTCTCATTCTTAAAAGTTGTATTAAAACTTATGACCTTTGCCATTTAGAATCTTTGGTCTTTGGTCTTTTCGACATTTTTATTTTTGGTTTTGGTCTTTCTACATTTTATCCGGGGCCTTTCCATTCTGGGATCTTGGTCTCAATGTTGTAGTTCAATGTCTCGTTTAAACTTAAGCTTTATTAGAATTCAATATGTGAGGATATAAACAACGCATTTTTTGGTGACCTTCTTCATATTAGACTCCCACCGGGCCATCTGTGTATTTTTTTTATATCATATATTTGTTGTTATAGCATGTTGCTACTGTGTGGAAGATTACAACAATGCAAAGAAGAAGCTAGACAAACAACGTTTTGAAATACAAGTCCACAGATATTATGGAATATGGGGTAGCACAACAGCACTTCTAAATTAGCATTTTCTGAAACATTGTAGCACAATATACTAATACATGCTCACATAAAAAGTGTATTTTCTTAGATACTAATACGGGCTTACATCAAAATTGCGAATTCAAGACATAAGAGCAACAGAGCTATTCCATTAAGAAGCAACCACATCGTCATTTGCTTTTTTGTTTTCTGAATTAACCATGTCCATAATCTGCATGCACACTTCCATGGACTTGAGAAACTGTTCGTCTTCATACAAAATACCATTGCCGTGGCATGATTATGTCTCTACAGTCGGTGGCTTTGCTGTAGTGGAGATTAGAGAATCTGTAAAGTTTTGAAGAAGTTTATTCATTGAAGGGCTTGGATGGATTTGAAGCTCCTTTTCAACAGTTTGGATACCAGCAAAGTTTTGTGTCATGTTTGAAATCAAGTTAAAGAGTGGTAATGGCCGAGCAGCTAGCGACAGAAACAATTACTATCAGATGTATTCCGTAGAACAAGGACAACAAATAGGTTTATGATTAATAAAGCTTGAATACAAACAGCTGAATTCATACCTCAGTAGATTTCTTTGTGAAAGCAAGCTTTCCACAACATATTTTTCATTCACTTCCTCCTAGTCTTTGCTGGTCTTGGAAGATTGTTTTTTGTTGTCTCTGCTCTTCTCCTTTTTATGCTTCTTTCCCTTTACCTTGGTGTTTTTTCATCACTTTGGACAAATGAACATGATTAAGAACTCAGATTTGGTTATAGCTAGTGAGTTGAGTACAAAAGCACAAATGTGTTGTGAAGATGCATTCAAGGTGATGGCTACCGGAGTACAAGTAGCAGTTGGCGATGTTAGTTCAACTCTAGAGTCGAACAATGGTTCAAATACAAAGGATGTGGTGCTGAATCCTACTGGAAGAAGGAAAAAAGGTGGTGACAACAAAAGGGTATGTAATGCTGGTGGGTTGTTGAAGCCCCCAAAATAATTGACCAACAAAAGGGTATGGAATGCTGTAGATAGGATAAATCAGGTGGATTCCACAGGGACGGGTTAAACTTCAAATAACCGGAACACGAAATTGGACAAAAAAGAAAGAAAGTTGCAGACTGTCGCTCACTTGCACGAGTGGGTAAAGTCACTCAGGCAAGTGACTCTGCAGAACTGAAGACAAAGAAAGACAAATGGAACCTCACTCATGGGAGTGAGAATTTCGACTCAAGGGACTGACTCTGCAAACTAGATATTCATTCTCTTTTCCCTATGTAATCAAGCTGTAATGTTGCACTCTTTTGGTATGAATTCATGCTCATTCAGGCACTTATATATCTCTAAATCACTTCTGATTTTCCTAGAGGTATCTTTATCAACTCAATTAAACTATTTTCCAATGATTAATCAAGTCATAAAGTCATGAAGTTTTCAAGCCTTAATGAATGCTTATGTAAGTACATTCCTATCTCAATTAGAACCTTGGATTGTTACCTGCAAGTCATAAATTGAAGCTAAATGATTCTGAACCTTGTTTACCCTTTCGGGATTCACTTAGTTCTATGCACAATCAATCAAATGGCCAATTTAATCAAGAGGTAGATGAAAGCTTTAACTTCAAAACACAAAATCATCCGAATACAATCACAAACTTAAACTACATAGGTTCCAGAGAATGAAATCTAATTAACTACACATACAAACTACAGAAAATACAAGAAAAGAAGGAAAACATTAAGAAGAAGCAAATCTGGATGGCTGAGCAACAGGTCACTCGCCTGAGTGACAAAGGTCACTCAGGCGCGTGAGGTCTGTTACTCCTCTTTTTTTGCTACTGGACTTCTTCTTCCTTTGGAGTTTTCTTCTCTCTCTGCTCTCTTCTTCTCTCTCTGTGGTGTTTTGTGTGTTGTATGTCCACTCAGATCCCCCTTCATGCTGGGAATGTAGCTCCTTTTATAGAGTTTTGAAGCCGGTTCTTCTTCCAAGATAGCCTCCCCATACTTGTAATTATTTATTCCTCCCAATGGTTTGTGTCTTGAATCCGAGAATTGACTGGTCTCTTACCCTTTTCTAACACTGGTATCAGCTGCAACATTGATCATCATGGGCTGTTGGGAGTCTAACGAAGGGGACAACCATGCCCTTGGATGGGACACACTCATTAAATTGTGTCTCGGAAATATCTTTGACCAGCTCAGCAAAATTTGATTTCAGCAGCCTAATTTTTGTTCCTAAAGCCCCTCTTTTCCAGCAGTTATGCACTTAGGTCCTTACCTATGTAAAAACACAAAACTAGTTAAGCAAAATGAACTAATTCTAAGAAACACCCCTAATTCTCCATTAATTTCAGAGTAGATTATAATGCTTTTTGTGTAACAAATTAACCATTATCAACTCCCCCAAACTGGAAGAGTTGCTTGTCCTCAAGCAAGACATTCTAACCCTTGAGAACTACACACAAAAACAAGAAAACAAAAGCTAACCACTGACTCCCCTGAGTGACAAAAGTCACTCAGGCAAGTGACACTACAACAAACACACAAGTACTTCATAGCAACTATCAAACATAACTAGTTCATATGATAATCGGATACAACATCTCAGATGCAAGAAAAATAATTATATCTTCATCTAAATTCGAATTTCACCTAGTCTTTACGAAATCACCTCCGTGTGTGTGTGAATCATGCCAAGTATGCAAAGTAACAAATTAGTATAAGGTAAATAACAGCTCATGGTGCATATTTAGAGAATTCTTAGCCTTATGACTCATTTTTTTTCTTACCACAATCATGCTAATGTGGCCAATACAGCCACAGAGATATAAGGACTCTCACAATTCATTAATTTTCAACTATTCTCCCTCATTCCCTTTTATTTACCTCCGAGTCTTTTGGCTTTTTCTATTTATGACTCATGATTCTTTTTCTTTCCAACTTCCGACCCCTCCTACCGAAAGGTTTCGATAGGAGACTTTGTTTTCCCAGCCAAAGGATCACTCATTGTTGCCATTTCACTCTAAGAGATTTAGCATTGATGCTCTACCTTATACTCCCTCAAGTTCTTTTGAACTTTTTATTTACTCATTTTTGAGCATTCCGCCTACCAATTTCCAAAGAAGGTATTAGAGAAGGTTATTTAAGCTTGCCTTAGTCAACTCTTAGCATGTACACAAATCACACTTCACATTCAAGTGGTAGTAAGAAAAGTCATTTAAACATTTTTAGCCAATTTCGAATACCACAGAGCATGCTATAAAACTAAACTTCAATGTAACTAAGCATAAAAGGCAAGTGTGCTTAAGTAGTGAAGAGATGATAACCAAGAGTTAGGTAAAATCAAAATTTGAATTAGATATAAGAAATTAAGTATGTTGGTCTTCATAGATATCCAATTATCATAGAACTAGCATTCACAAAAAATCAAAAAAAAAAATAAAATTATAAGCATGCTCCTTACTACTCCCCCAAACTTATTCAAAGCATTGTCTCCAATGCTGACAAACAGATCACACAAAAACAAAAATAACAACAAAAACAGTTCACAGAAACAAAAAACAAATCACGACAAAAACTGTGTGGTCACTCGCAGGAGTGATATTTTCATTCCTGTGAGTGAGGTAGAGGACTGATAACTTCCTTGAGTTGGAGCAATTGAAATGGATGAGGAGGGCTTCATGATGCACATCATTCAACATATCTGTTTGATTTGTTGCAAGCTCTGTGTTGTCGAAATATACTCCATACAAGGGATCACGACATCCTTGTACAAGAACCTGGAATTGCAACATCAGAACACAAAGAAGATTTAGCAGCTATAAGAGTTCAGAATTTTTATTTTTCTGCAGTGTCACTCGTTGGAATGACTTTGGTCAGTCGTGGGAGTGACAGTCCTTCTTTAACTACAAATTTAGTTTTCTCAAGTACCAAGGATTAGAATTGAAACACAGAAAAAAGATATCAAAAATTAAGCTCATGAAGTTCCTTGGTTCATACAGTTAAGCACAGAGACCATAGAAAGCAACAAACCAGAAACACCATAGTTCCATAAATAGATTTAGCCTTTTAACAATAATGCTCAGAAAGAACTAGGTGACTCATATGCAATCGAACATGCTAAATTCTGCAAATTCTCCCTAAACTTGCTAGATATGGCATCAATGCTCATAAAGATATTAGAAGTTTACCCCAGACTAAAGCCTAGCAAGTACACATTAAGCACACCAAATTTCAGAATTAACAAGCTACTAAGGGATATGACATACAAAAGATGTCTCAAGAACCTAAAAAAGAAACAAAACAGAAAGGTAAAACAAAATATATGGGTAGGTAAAAGAAATAAATTAACTTCAAACATCAAGTAGGTTCAGAGTCACTTTGCCGAGTGACATGAGTCACTTCCCAGAGTGTCTTAGAACTTTCAGCAATACACACAAAATTTCAAAGTCAACAGCTTCAGTTTTCAAAATTCCCATATTAAGTTAGAAACAAAATAAACTAACAATAATCATGCGTGAACAGAGTAGACATCAATTCCCCCAAACTTAAAACAAAGCACAGATCCTATGCAGACTAAAAGAAATCGAAATCAAACCAGCCACAACACTCAGCTTGTTGCAGGCACACTTGGGAGAGTGACTATTCTCACTCTCCAGAGTGACTGATATCAGAATCTGCTGCATTTTTGGATTACCAATTGAATTGGGATGACATTGATACTTCTTCTGCACATGGAAGCACACACATTAAACAAGAAAAATTAAAATCACACAAAAAAAAACTAAAAGGAAAAGAACATGGGTTGCCTCCCACGAAGCAAGCAAAATGTTGAAATGCAAGATGCATTCCATAATCAACTCTAGTGGCTTCAAGTCACTCAGAATAGCCATCTTGATACCACAAGAATGTGCCATCAATTAGCCTATCATGCCTCCAGGAAGCATACTTTTGAATTATCCAACATAGAGGAAAATCTTTCTTGCTCCACTCTTCCAACACTTTGGGGATTTTCTCGGCTTGAAATTGATCTAAATCAACCATCTCTTCTTGTGCTCCCCAAGTATGTTTACCTTTGACTCCATCAACATGACCCTCATCAATGGAGATAGTTGACTCTTCTTCATTCATCAATGTACCTATAAATCCCAAGTCAACCACCTCTTCATTTGGAGGATAAGTCTCATCAATTTTTAGCACAACCACAATTTCTACCAGCTCACTCCCACAAGTGAGTTTCTCTGTTCCCTTGAGTGGGTATGGTGGTGGAGGAAGTATAGGTAGTGGATGTAGTACCACCTCCCTTGGTTCATCTTCTACATCATTGTCCTCCATTGATGAGATTACTTTTTCATGAGCTTCTTGTCTCTCTCTTCTTGAGTTGTTGTCAATTATAGTTTGGAGATGAAGACTCATTCGTTTAGTACTTTGCACAAGCTCATTTAGCATATCTTTCATCTCTTGGAACTCTTTTTGGCGTTGTGCTTCTTGCATTCTTTGGACTGCCAAATCTGTTCTATGTCGCATCTGCAACATTTCTTCGTAAATCTCTTCCATCTCGATTTGGTGTTGCTTCTCTTTGTCCTCATAGCAAGAATACATTGGTGGAGTACAGTAGTTGCAATCCTGCTCATAAGAGGAATAATCATTAGTTGCATAACAAGGATTAAAACTACTATAAGGTGCATAGTGTTGGTTAAAAGAAGTTTTCCGCTGTCCCCGGCAACGGCGCCACCTTTGGTGGGTTGTCGAAACCCCCAAAATAATTTACCAACTTAAACTGTAGATAGGATAAGTCAAGTCGATCCCACAGGGACGGGTTAAACTTCAAATAACTGGAACACGAAATTGGACAAACAAGAAAGAAAGTTGCACACTGTCACTCACTTGCACGAGTGGGTAAAGTTCCTCAGGCAAGTGACTCTGCAGAACTGAAGACAAAGAAACACAAATGGAACCTCACTCATGGGAGTGAGAATTCCGACTCAAGGGACTGACTCTGCAAACTAGATATTCATTCTCTTTTCCCTATGTAATCAAGCTGTAATGTTGCACTCTTTTGGTATGAATTCATGCTCATTCAGGCACTTATATATCTCTAAGTCACTTCCGATTTTTCCTAGAGGTATCTTTATCAACTCAATTAAGCTATTTTCCAATGATTAATCAAGTCATAAAGTCATGAAATTTTCAAGCCTTATATGAATGCTTATGCTAACCAAGTATATTCCTATCTCAATTAGAACCTTGGATTGTTACCAGCAAGTCATAAGTTGAAGCTAAATGATTCTGAACCTTGTTTACCCTTTCGGGATTCACTTAGTTCTATGCACAATCAATCAAATGGCCAATTTAATCAAGAGGTAGATGAAAGCTTTAACTTCAAAACACAAAATCATCCGAATGCAATCACAAACTTAAACTAAATAGGTTCCAGAGAATGAAATCTAATTAACTACACATACAAACTACAGAAAATACAAGAAAAGAAGGAAAACATTAAGAAGAAGCAAATCTGGATGGCTGAGCAACAGGTCACTCACCTGAGTGACAATCTGTTACTCCTCTTTTTCTGCTACTGGACTTCTTCTTCCTTTGGAGTTTTCTCCCCTCTCCGCTCTCTTTTTCTCTCTCTGTGGTGTTTCGTGTGTTGTATGTCCACTCAGATCCCCGTTCATGTTGGGAATGCAGCTCCTTTTATAGAGTTTTGAAGCCGGTTCTTCTTCCAAGATAGCCTCCCCATACTTGTGAATTATTTATTCCTCCCAATGCTTTGTGTCTTGAATCCAAGAATTGACTGGTCTCTTGCCCTTCTCCAGCACTGGTATCAGCTGCAATATTGATCATCATGGGCGGTTGGGAGTCTAACCAAGGGGACAAGCATGCCCTTGGATGGGACACACTCATTAAATTGTATCTTGGAGATATCTTTGACCAGCTCAACAAAATTTGATTTCAGCAGCCTAATTTTTTTTTCCTAAAGCCCCTCTTTTCCAGCAGTTATGCACTTAGGTCCTTACTTAATCTAAAACACAAAACTAGTTAAGCAAAATGAACTAATTCTAAGAAACACCCCTAATTCTCCATTAATTTCAGAGTAGATTGTAATGCTTTTTGTGTAACAAATTAACTATTATTAAATGCAGTGGAAAAGGCTTCTCAATGTGGTGGAGGACACAGAAAGAAAGCAAGGCTTGCTGTTGTTAGAACAAAAGAAGCAGTTTATTCTTTGATTGAACAAGAGCGAGCTGCTTCAGGTTCAAATGCATCTAATTCGGCACCATTTCAAAATTTTGATTCAGTTACTGATCCCAGGTTGGAGGCTGCTGTAATGAGATGGTGTGCCAAAATGTTGGGTCTGTCTTGATTGATGTTCTAATAGTAGCAAGCCTTGTTTCTATATCTATTTCCACAATATGTTATAAGCTATTCATACATTTTATTGTCATGTTTTGGCCTTTGAGCCTCGTTTCTATATCTATTTCCAGCATATGTCATAAGTTATTGATACATTTTTGGCTCTCATTCTTAAAAGTTGTATTAAAACTTATGACCTTTGCCATTTAGAATGTCTGGTCTTTGGTCTTTTCTACATTTTTGTTTCTGGTTTTGGTCTTTCTACATTTTATCCGGGGCCTTTCCATTTTGGGATCTTGGTCTCACTGTTGTAGTTCAATGTCTCGTTTAAACGTAAGCTTTATTAGAATTCAATATGTGAGGCTGTAAACAACGCATTTTTTGGTGACATTCTTCATATTAGACTCCCACCGGGCCATTTGTGCATTTTTTTTATATCATATATTTGTTCTTATAGCATGTTGCTACTGTGTGGAAGATTACAACAATGCAAAGAAGAAGCTAGACAAACAACATTCTGAGATACAAGTCCACATATTATATAATATGGGGTAGCACAACAGCACTTCTAAATTAGCATTTTCTGAAACATTGTAGCACAATATACTAATACATGCCTACATAAAAAGTGTATTTTCTTAGATACTAATACAGGCTTACATCAAAATTGCGAATTCTAGACAAGGGCAATAGAGGTATTCCATTAAGAAGCAACGACATCGTCATTTGCTTTTTTGTTTTCTGAAATAACCATGTCCACAATCTGCATGCAAACTTCCATGGACTTGAGAAACTGCTCGTCTTCATACAAAATACCATTGCCGTGGCATGATGATGTCTCTACAGCTGGTGGTTCTGCTGTAGTGGAGATTAGAGCATCTGTAAAGTTTTGAAGAAGTTTATTCATTGAAGGGCTTGGATGGATTTGAAGCTCCTTTTCAATAGCTTGAATACCAGCAAAGTTTTGTGTCATGTTTGAAATCAAGTTAAAGAGTGGTAATGGCCGAGCAGCTGGCGACAGAAACAATTACTATCAGATGTATTTCATAGAACAAGGACAACAAATACGGTTCTGATTAATAAATCTTGAATACAAACAGCTGAATTCATACCTCAGTAGATTTCTTTGTGAACGCAAGCTGTCCACAACATATTTTTCATTCACTTCCTCCTAGTCTTTGCTGGTCTTGAAAGATTGTTTTTTGCTGTCTCTGCTCTTCTTCTTTTTATGCTTCTTTTCCTTTACCTGTGGACTGCAGAGACAGTCTAGCACACTCACTCATCTTAACCCTCCACATTTTGCTCTTCAGACACTCTCTTATGCAGGGTTTTTTCGTCCCAGCAAGCAATCATCGGCACAGCTCTCTTGTGCTTTTACATCTTGTAATGGCACCTATCCAGGTGCGTCAGCTGCAAAGTGGTCAATAACAATCACAACCAAGGAATTACTAACAAAGTGTCCCACAGGAAGACCATGCAAGCTACAAAAATCTCAAAAAGATAGACCATCTGGGAAGGACCAGGACTAACAACAACTGAGACCAGACGGTTTTATAGGAAGACTAGGAACGAGCAGTCATTACCAAAAAGAACAGCAGGGGTCCAGAGAAGCTGATTTGCTTTTTCCAATCCTCAATTTCATCAGTCAGGGCCCTGATTATGAATGCGCACAAGTTGTACTCTTTGATCCGGTTCATGTTCTTGAGTGACTTGAGGACAAGAAACGGGCAAGACTTCCCGTATGAGCCCCACAGGAAGCACGCAATGGCAAACACAACAAAATCAATCTTAAACTCGTCCCTAGCATCTTCCCTTTCTATCAACAAGGATCGAACCGTACCATTGCATTGCGTTTTCCCTTCCTCAAGATCAAACCTACGCTTCCATTGCTCCACAAAGGGAGCGTGTTCCTCTTCCAGGCACTCAGATGGTGTGAAGAGCTCAACTTCTTTCTTTCCACAGGGCAATCAAGCATAGCAAGCATATCCTCTTCCTCAATATTGAAATGCTCTCCATTTGGGAATGATAGATTTCTTGAGCTGGGCTCAAAGTGGTCGGCCAGGAAGATAAAGAGTTGGGGCGGCACGGTCTTGATGTCCAACTCCAGCAGCGCCCCAAACCCTATCTCCTTCACCGCCTCAACCTGCTGTGGTCTTTTCTTTTTCATATGTTCGATGAACCCAAGCAACATGCTGGGAGTCATTCTGGTGATGAATGTCTTGGTTGCCTTTTCATGTTCTTGCGGTTCAGCAGGAGCCTCAGGAGGTACAGCATTTAGGGGATCCTCTTCAAACACGCGAACCATATCCTTTGGACCATGGAGCACAACATCCTTCTTTTTCTTCTGGACCTTACCCTTTTTTGACACTTGGGTCTCAACTGCAGTTTCAGGTTCTTTGCGCTTCCTCGGGCTTTTTCGTCGTGGATTTGCTTTCTTTGGTCATTGGGAAGAACCAATGGTGGTGCACAACTAACAACAATCAAATCTATTTACAGTACCTGCATGCATAGAATTTAATGCAACCACACCAAACTCATAGCAACAAGCTGGAAGACCAACCGTTTGTCACAAGAGCAGTAGTGCCAACAATCAGCACCAAAGTGTATTCAGGATGACCAAGCTAATAGTGCAAAACTCACAAGCCACGACAAGACCACATTCTATCTCAGGAAGAGCAAAGACCCATAGCAATAACTACAAAGACCATCTGCTGACACAAGACTAGTAATGTACTAGCAAAACCACAGAGTATCTTTGCAAAATCAAGGTAACTGCATAAGAACCAAGACCGCTACGTAGCAACAAATAGAAAGGCTCAAGTTTTTGCATAAGACCAACATTCAAACAAGAAAGACCGATACCAACAAGTACAAACACCAAATAGACTCAAGACCAATAGCAACAAATACAAGCACCAAATAGATTTTCAGCAAGCCCAATAGCACCGCAATACCGGAAACAACAAAACAACAATGATATTGTACAAAAGCTATTGAAATAAAAAAATACTAACCGGAAACGACGAGGATCGTCAGAGGCTAGTTAAAAATAGCATCAGAAGGTTGATTCTAGCTGAAAAAGGACAGGAACGAGCTAAATTTCTGGAGCGAAGTCGCTAGCGGAGTTTTCAATGTTTCGTGATTTTTACAATGAAAGCGTAGAATGACAGGAATATACAGGCCGCTCTGCCACTGACTTCTCTATTGGCTTTCTACTTGACACACCAAATGCCCCAAAATTAGGGTTCTAAGGGAAATGGATTTACGAACGCGAAGGAGGAGAAAAGCGATTATACAAACGTGAAGGATGAGAGGAAATGGATTTTGGACTGTTTTGACCAAATCATATTTCACAAACAAGCCCCTATAGTCAGAATTAGGGCAATTGAGTCCTTTGTAGACGAAAATTTTTTTTTTGACCAAATCATATTTCACAAAGACAAAATCGGTTTTTTGTTTATTATTATTTTAAAAAAAATAAAATTATGACATTGATTTATTTGTGATGAAGATTAAGAAATCTTACTTTATTATCTTTGATTGGTCTATGATACATATTTCATATGGGTCTCCTAGTATAAAGCATTTAATTTTGTAGTTTAAATGGAGAAGGCTACTACTTAAGCATGCGCAAGAAATGGAAAAGGTTACCAAGAATTAAGATAAGTGAAAATGAAATGATAAGGTTACATACTTCACGGTAGCCGAAGGCTACGTGAGCATCTGCGGCAAAATATCCGCCGCTCCTCACACACACCCGCTCCTCAAACACGCCCGCTCTGATATCTCCCCCGAAAAAAGATTTCCAATTTATAAATGAAGGGCCGCGCTGGCAGTCGAAAAGCACGCTAGCCGAAGGCTATGTGAGCATCTGCCGCAAAGTATCCGCCGCTCCTCACACATGCCCGCTCCCCTCACAATTGGCCGCTCCGATATCTCCCCCGAAAAAATGTTTCCAATTAATATACGAAGGGCCGCATAGGCGGCCAAAAAGCACGCTAGCCGATAGTAGAGCATTTGCCGCAACTCACACAGCCGCTCCTCACACACGCCCGCTCCTTACACACGCCCACTCCATAATCTCCCCCAAAAAAAGGTTTCCAATTTATGTACGAAGGGCCACAGGCGGCCAAAAAGCACGCTGGGCAAAGGCTACGATAGCATCTGTCGCAAATTATCTGCCGCTAATCGTACACACCCGCTCCGTTATCTCTCTCGAAAAAAGGTTTCCAATTTATATACGAATATCCGTGCAAGCAGCCAAAAAGCACGCTAGCCGAAGGCTACATGAGCATCTGCCACGAAGTATCCACAACTCCTCACGCACGCCCCTCTCTGATATCTGCCCTGAATAAGGGTTTCAAATTTATATACGAAGGGCCGCGCAGGCGGCTGAAAGGCACGCTAGCTAAAGGCTACATGAGTATTTGCCGCATTTCACACACCGCTGCTCCTCACACTCGCCCGCTCCGATAGCTCCCCCGAATAAAGGTTTCCAATTTATGTACAAAATATCACAGAGGTGGCTGAAAAGCACGCTAGGCGAAGGATATGTGAGCATCTGCCGTGAAGTATACGCGACTCCTCACACACGCCCGCTCCGATATCTCCCCCAGAAAAAGTTTCCAATTTATATACGAAGGGCCGTGCAGGCGGCCGAAAAGCACCATAGCTAAAGGCTATGTGAGCATCTGCCACTACTCACACACGCCCGCTCGTCACACACACGTGCTCCGATATGTCTCCCAAAAAAAGGTTTCCAATTTATATAGGAAGAGCCGCGCAGGCGGCCGAAAAACATGCTATTGAAGGCTACGTGAGCATCTGCCGCAACTCACACACCGCTTCTCCTCACACACGCCCGCTACGATATCTCTCCCGAAAAAAGGTTTCCAATTTATATACGAAGGGCCACACAGGCGGCCGAAAAACACGCTAGCTGAATGGTATGTGAGCATCTGCCGTAACTCACACACCGCCACTCGTCACACACGCCCGCTCCTGATACACGCCCGCTCTGATATCTCCCCCGAAAAAAAATTAGGCTTTTAGGGGTTTTAAGCATTTCCGTGTTGGTTAGCGCCTAATTTCTCCCGTAACACAATTAACCTTATAATTTTTTTTAAACCAATTAGGCTAGGGTCTCGTAAACAAAAATCTAGCCTAATTGATTTAAAAAAATTTTCAACAAAAAAAATTGTGTTTAGGGTTTAGGGGGTTTAAGCCTTTCCGTGTTGGTTAGGTCCTAGTTTCTCCCGTAACACGATTAACCTTATAAATTTTTTTTAACCTATTATGCTAGGGTCTTGTAAAGCTAACTGATTTTAAAATATTTCAACCAAAAAAAATTGTGTTTAGGGTTTAGGGGGGTTTAAGCATTTCCGTGTTGGTTAGGGCCAAGGATCTCCCGTAACACGATTAAACTTATAAATTTTTTTAAACCAATTAGGCTAGGGTTTTAGTATTTCCGTGTTGGTTAGGGCCTAGTTTCTCCCGTAACACGATTAACCGTATAAATTTTTTAAAACTAATTAGTCTAGGGTCTCATTTTCTAATTGGTTTAAAAATATTTCAACCAAAAAAAAAAATTGTGTTTAGGGTGTAGGGGGGTTTAAGCATTTCCGTATTGATTAGGCCCTACTTTCTCTCGTAACACGATTAACCTTGTATGCAATTATTAGTAATTGCAAATTAAACTAGAACTTGGGTGCTCTGTACTAGAAAAGACAGGACCAATGAAAAGGAGAACAAGGACCAATCCATCTCTTAGGAAGACCAAAGGCCAGCTCTACCTTGAAATCGCTAAAAAAAAAAAAAAAAACTGACCATTCCAATTTCTTGGTCTTTCTACTTCTTTGTGAGACCTTGACCTATGCATCAAAGTTAGCGGTCAAAAAATGTAATCCAAATTCAATATCGAATTAACTTAGTACTGAAAAGCACAGGGGCAATGAAACTAGAACAAGGACCAATCCATCTTCTGAGAAGACCAATTCCCACGACTACTCAGAAATTCATAAAATAAGAACAAATCCGAATGTTGCAATTTCTTGGTCTTAATAGTTCGTTGGCAGTTTTTAACATATTCATAAAAGTCAACAGACAAAGATCTAATTTAAATACAATATGAAATTAACATAAATTAAATTTCCATTACTTTCTTTCAAAAAGAAATTATAAAAGAAGAGGGACGGACTAGAAATCCCTCGATGCTTAAGATTGCATTAGATTCCAAAAGCAGACAAAAGATTCTAAAAAAGATGCCCTAATCGCTACGTTCGGAGTTAGAGCCATCCAGGAACTGGTTAATTGGGTCGCCGATGTTTTTCACATCCTTGACTACCTTGTCAATGCGCTTGTTCACCTCCTTGAAATCATTCTCCATGTTCTTGATGGTATCCTCAAGATTTTCGAGCTTGTCATTGATCTTCTTGAATCCCTCTTCCATACGGACTTGGATTTGTTTTAGCAGTAGAAAGATATCAAGAAGGGAGGGCTCCTCTGCCTGAGCAATAGCTTGAGGGAGTGGTGCTGGATTGGCTTCTGCCATGATTGCATCATTAGTTTCAGTGTTCATCTTGATTAGAGAAGAACAGAGCAATAGGGAGGGGCTTGATTTTTTATTTATGCTAATACGAAGGAGAGTAGAGAAATGGATATTGAAATGGAGTTGAAAAAGGCTAGTTGGTGTTGAATTTTATAGAGAATAAAGAGGCGAAATTTATTCTTGGAGAGACAAAGGGTCTCATTGCGTTTAATGCTCTACAAGTTCGAAATCATTATGTTTGTTGAATGAAAACGCGCGGCTCAATGAGGTCTTTTGGTTCAAAAATTGTCTTTTCAAATTTCACATATATAATCAGAATATAAATAAGGGTTTTTTTTATTGTAATGAACATAATATTTTTAATTCAGGTGTAGTAATAAAAACTTCCATTCAATTTTTAAAATTCGGACTCATAAAAATTACACAACATGTTTAAGTTAGTAATTAGAAAAGTATATGTTAAAAGTTGTACATATTGCCTAGAAAAACACCGGACCAAGGAGTACAGAAGCAAGATGAATAGAACATTTCCGAAAGACCAAATGTTAGAACCAAATTTAGGTCCAGTTTCAATTTGCCACTTTTGGTCTTTATTTTATTTTCTTTTCTTTAAAGTTTAATGAACTTTTATTTTTTGTTTTTGTTTTCTTTTTTTTTCAATATTCAGTTTCCAATAATTTCAATTATCTCTGGAAAAGTATACAAGTAGACAACCAAGAACTCTCTTTAAAAATAAAATAAAAAAAGAATAATTATAAGTTGACTGTAACTGAAAAATGATTTGGTCTTTTTCAGTCAAGGTCTTTGTTTTTCTCGACTCTGTCTGAATATTCCAATTTTCTTTCCAAAAACAATTACAAAAAGAAGAGGACAGAGTTATTTTAAATTATTTTTTCTTTTGGTATAAATTATCAATTATTTCTACTAAACTATACAATGGAAAAATGTCTTAGAATTATTAATAATTGTAAATTAAAGTAAAAGTTGGGGGGCTCTATACTGAAAAACACAGGACCAATGAATTCCAGAAGAAGGACAAATCCATCTCTTCAAAAAGACCAAAGGCCAGAAAATACATAGAAATTCCTAAAATAACATTGTATACACAAAGAGACTAGTAAAAGTTTTTTTGAGTGGGAATTTGTAAAATTAAATGGTTTTTTTGAAAGACCAAAAGGATGTGTATGTTTTCCAGAAGGCTTTTACATTTTTCCATATGAAATGGTTAAGGAGGAAGGAATCTAATCAAATAAGCAGCTCAATTAGAAGTTGGTGGTGAGACGATTTTTGTGTTGTCGTTGGAATCACTTCCCAAAAGAATAATTTATAAACCTACTTAAAAATCTATTAGCTAGTGGTAAGCAGGGTCGTTCCACAGAGACGGCGGTCAACCGCTTAAAATCTGATTAAAATGCAGAAAAGAAAAGAACTAGTTGAACAGATTGTCACTTAGGAGAGTGCGAATAGTCATTTGACAGATTGAAGAGGCAGAAGGGTCAATCACCTTCCTACCTTTATGATCCAGTTTTGAAATTCAATATTCCTGTAGTGTATGATTAGTTGTTCGATCAGGCACCTATGTGTCTTTATAATTTCTTCCCGATAGAATAAAGAGTCCTAGATTATAAACCCAGTCAGAGTCTTATTTAATCTAAGCCATGAAGTTCCTAAGCCCTTATTGATCTCCTACGCCACCACTGAACTGCTGCTGGTGAATGAAACCAAAGGGTGGATTTCCTCCTCTGTCATAGACTAGATTAAACAGTTCTAAGGTTATGCACCCCCTTCAGATCTTCATAACCATGCATGCACTTTTAATTAATTGATCAAGTTAACTAAAAGGTACATTAAATCGTTTATCTAGGCACAACACCTCATCAAGTAACTGAATCAAAACCTTCTCAAAAAAATAGTAGGGATTGAACTTTTAACTGAGTTAACTACTCATGCTTATTGAGTTAAGCATGAGAGTAGCAGATTACAAAAGATAGGACATGAATCCTAATCATAAGGTTAGAGGAAAGAAAGGAAAGATGGTAGCGAGGACAGTTCTATATGCTCACTATGGCGAGTGGCGTCCGCCACTTGACAGAGTATCAGTCTGCTTTGTTCCTGCTACTACCCTGTTTCTAACCAACTAACTACTACTTAACTATTTTCTTTTGGACTAAATCTAACTACCTAATCTGTTGTTTTTCTAACTGCTATTGGCTGGCTATTTATAGAGATGTGGAGAGGCTTGGATTGGTGGAGTTTCTGGCGTTCTTCTCTACAACAGAAAGGTGAGGCAGCAACTTGCATCATAGGAGATTTGTTTATTCTGCAACTTGCCTACTTGGCAAGTTGCAGTCTTCTCTTTGTACTTCTTCTTCTTCAGCCGCAATTTACCACCTTCCTTTCATCATTGCATTCTTCCCTTAGTCTTCTTCTCCAGTGCAGCTGCTCCAATTCCCAGCCACAAGTCTCTATTTCTTCATTCTTTAATCCTCAGCATGGGCAGTAGCAAGCAGCAGCATGCTTTCTTCCATCATTATGTCTTCAGCCCCCATATTCAGCCTGAATCTTCTGTCCTTTTCTTCCTTATTTCCTGGGTCACTTGCTATACCATTGCTCACTCTTATGCAGCAGCCAATCCATCAACTGAGCAGCAGCATCATTGGATAAGTAGCAGAGTTGCAGCTGCTGCTTATCACATATTATCCCTCTTTCTCTTCTTCTACTTGCTACAACAACAACTTGCAGTGATGGCAAAACAATTTCCTTCCTCGGGCACCAAGAGTTTAGCTAGGGGCTCCTCTTTGATTGATAGCAGGAACGGCTACTGCAGCAGCAATCAGGCAGCATGGCAGCTGCCATTCTTCCTCTAGATTGAGTATGCTGCAGCAGATTCTTCCACTTGCATCCATCTACTATCAATCTTCCTTCCTTAGCAAGAATTTCTGCACTTGCTCCAGCTCTGATAAGTCCTTCCAGTAGCTTCCAATTCAGTCCTTTTTTATGCCTTTTAGTGCAATTTGGCCGTCATTTATGCTGATTTTCTATCTTGGCCCCTTGAGATACCTAAACTGCAAAATCACCCCAAGAGTAAACTATTCCTAACTAATTGACACTAAATTATTAGTAGAAATGACTAAGAAATGTCTGATAAAAGGGTATATATTTTTTGCGTCATCAGATGCCCCCAAACTTGAATTGTTGCTTGTCCCCGAGTAACACCCCCAAACTTAGAATTTTACTGATCCTTTAGCAAATAGATTCATGCTACATTCCTATTGACCTAAACACAGAAAGAAGAAGAGATATTACTAATTTTCATGGATAAAAGTAATGCAAGTGATCGAAAATGAATGTGGCTAAATGAACAGAAGTAGATGCAAACATTGTGTCAATTTTAATCTCATATTCAAGTCCCTCACTAGATAGATTATACACTAAATCAACAAAAAGCAGTATCACAGTTCTTCAGTGTGTATGTGCATATATCACAGCCAAAATTCAATTTTTTACCTATGATCCATTCTAAGAATTAATCAGTTTAAGAACAAATGGACATCATTGTGATCAGTACCTACTTCTTGCATGTCATCAATTAGGGTATTCTTACTGAGATTTTTAGATTCTAAGGACTTCCTCACAGATTCTGCAGCAACATTGGTTGCACCTTATTTCTCCCTCAACCCTTTTTCTCCTTGTCCATATGGCTTTTCTTCTGGATTTTTCTAACTCAGGCCCCTACCCAGAATATATTTCCACTCAATTTTCTATTCATAGTGGCTTAGCAACTTAGGGCATATTGCTCGGAGCATATTTCCATAGTGGCTCAGCAACTTAGAGTATTTCTCCTTGAGCATTTTTCCACTAAGTTTCTATAGTGATTTCTTACAGTGGTTCGACAACTTAGGGTAGTTTATTCATCTTTCTGATTTTTCCTCACCGGGCCTGAGGACTCTCTCTACTAGTTTGCCAAACCTAAACACTCAGCGGTATTACTGCCTCATTGGACAGTCTTCCTAACTTCCCTCATTTTAGATTTTTCTTTTCAATTCAACCGCCTACCAATCCCCTTTTCCTAAGTTTTTAGGAATTTACACACCACCATGGGCTCTTACAGAGTCTGCCATGATGCGAATGCGAAGAGTTGCCTTAGTCTTCACTCATGTTTACAGTACCCCCAGGTTTCAGACAAGTGGACTCCAGTATAAGATCACAACAATGTAATTAAGGCATTCATATTATAGCATTAAGTTCAAAACTCTCACTTTGGCAAGTGACATATTGTGCTCGAGAAAGTGAAGAACTGCAGTACAGATTTCAAGTGAATCAACAAGTGTTCAAAATTTTCAAATTTCCCGCACACGTTTTAATCATCATAGATTTTTGATACTGTATATACATCAACTAATTCGTAGTTGCACACAATCTACAAAAATTCAATTTTCAAAATTTTCCAAAATTTGATTACTGTCATAATTAAAACATGCAATAAACACACAATCCCTCCCCCAAACTTAAAATAAGCATTGTCCTCAATGCTTACAACAGAGATGCAGGGGAAGAACAAACACAAACACTAAGCATGTAATTTTACTGAAATCAGAAAAATCATCATACAAAGTGGACTCAATCTAGCCTAAGGACTCTAGATGCATAGACTCAAAAAAGAAAAACACAAAAACTAGATCTAATTATATGAAATAGAAAATAAAAGAAAAGAAAAAGAAAAACTAAAACTAAAGACTTCTCTGGGTGATTGCAATTTTATCCCCTCAAAGAGGGATATGGTGGGTTCTCCAAATGCCATGGCCGTTTGAGTTCCTTCCTGAAATCTGTGGGTAGGAATTGCACATTGGCTCGCTCCATGAGCCTGGTAATAAGGACCGGAAAGAACCAGGACTTCCTCCTGGGGTTGGAAGCGCAGGAGCTTATCTGCTCCCTGATTACTTCAGCCTCATCAACCGGTGTGTTGGTGACTATTGCGTAGAGCAATAGTGCTGCTTCATAGGTTACCTTCTTCTGGTGTCGGCTAGGTATGAGGTTGGTGCAGATAAAGTTGAACCAGGGCTTATACTCTGGTTTTAAAGCTGAAGTTGAGAAGTATCCTCTTGAATGTCTAGATGACATCAAGTTCCCGACTCAGCATCCCTGAGAGCTCCTCTTCATGGTCAAAATCCATCATCTGATGGAGTTTTTCTTCATGGGAGAAACCTATTTCTGGTAATTGCAGCAGTTCTCTGATTGTCGCCACACTGATATTAGCTGCTCTACCTCTCACCGTCACAATGTCGCCTTGTGCTTCTCTCATACTGCGGTAGAATTCCCTGACCGCTGTGATGTTTGGTCTTTGAGGGACATCACAGAGTCTCTCCCAGTGATGTTCAACAACGTAAGATGGAGAATCCGTTGGGAAGGATGCTGCCCTTTCCATGATCATCCGCCGTTCCCAGTGTCGTGCAACGGATTCGACTTCCTCCGAACCCTGTATTGAGTCCGTTCTTCGGATATGACTTTGGTGGACTCTTCATGGAGTGTGCCTCCATCTTCCTGCATCTCTAGATTTTGCGGATTGCCGTTCTGCCACGAAGGACAGAAGTGCTTTTGGCTATAGGGTTTTGGTGATGGTGGCTATTAAAAAGAGGTGGAAGGTTGGAGAAGGTTATAGTTTCTTGAATAGGATGTTTATGGAGGAGTGGGGTGCCAGTTTTCGTGTTATAATGTTCCAGTTTCCCAGGCATAACTCTAGATAGTTTTACTCTCCATCTTCGCCTGTTATTTTTGAATCATTCTTCCCTCCTTCCTACTTCCCTTTGACCAGAAAACTTGGTGACTTTTTGGCTGCAATTTTATCTTGACAAATCATCTCAATGGCGAAAGTGAGTCTATCACTCGCCCAACAGAGACGACGGATCAATGTTCATTGCTTTGTGTAGATAACCAAACTAAAATGTTGCCGTTCTCATTATATCATAGAACAAAATAACTTACCTTGAGTTGCCTCCCAAGCAGCGCATTGGTTTAATGTCTCATGCCAGACTGATTGGTGCTCCTTACTTGGATTCCTTCAATTGCAACACCTCCTTGTGCTGCATCTCAGCCTTCTGATCTGTGCTGTGTGCTTCCCTACTCTAGGGATTCTCCAGTGTGTCACTAGGAAGAGTGCCAGCAGGTCTGTCAGGTATCTTCCTTGCCATTTGTGCAACTTGATTCTGCATATCTTTCACAGTTGCATCAAGAGTAGCAAGAACATTACCAACCTTGATCCAGTCTTCCTCCTTGATGCTGAATGGTTGATCCTGTAATCCAGGTGGTTGAGCTGATCTCTGGTAATTTGACTGCTGATTAGTCCAGTTGTTGTTTTGTTGTGACCTCCAATTGTTGTAATTGTTGAAGCCTCCTCTGTTATCTCTTTGCCTCATGAACTGAACTTCTTCCACAGTATCTTGACAAGCAGAGCTGGAGTGAGATCCTGTACAGATTTCACATACATCAACTTTTGGTTTGTTGAGGTCATCTCTCATCTTTGATATTGCACTGGTGATGGCCGCCATCTGCGCTTGCAAGTGAGTTGTAGCATCTATCTCCAACACTCGTGCTTTCTTAGTTGTAGCTCTAGGCTCCTTCTGCCATCTGAAATGGTTAGCATACATATTCTCCAAAAGCTAGATTCCTTCATCCACAGGTTTCATCATGAATGCTCCTCTAGATGATGAATCAAGTTATTCTCTACAAGCTTGCTGCAATCCATTGTAGAAAATATACAGCTGCATTGGCTTATCTACACCATGTTGAGGGCACATCCTCATTAGATCTGTAAATTTTTCCCAAGCCTCATGAAGAGTGTCTATCCCATGCTGTTGAAAAGTCATGATGGCTGATCTTATAGCAGCAGCCTTGACAGGTGGGAAGAATTTGGTAAGGAATGCCTGTCTGAGTCCATTCCAGGAATTGATTGAATTGTTGGGCAGAGTGTCCAACCATTTTGTGGCTAAATCCTGCAATGTGAATGGAAACAACCTTAAGTAAACCTTATCTTTAGACAAACCTTGAATCTTGAATGTGCTGCACATCCTCAAAAATTTTCTGATGTGCTCATTGGGATCTTCACTAGGCAGTCCATAGAAAGGACAAGTAGCTTGCACTCATTGAATCATCTGAGTTTTTAGCTCAAAGTTCTCTGTTGCAACATCATTGTACACCAATGGAGTTTGAACTTCCTCCTCTTGAGGTACAAAATTATCTCTTTGCAGTCTGAGTTGAGCTAGTTGTAGCTCTCTTTCCTGTGGTTCATCAGCTACTGCTACCTCTGCCATATTCTTCTGAACTTCTTTAGGAACTTGAGCAGCAGATTCTCTATTTGCAAGGATTTTGATCTCCTCGCCGTGTCTTTGATTTCCGGGTCAAAACTTAGCTCTCCAGAAGGATTGCTTCGAGTCATAAACCAATAATCGAATCACGAAAGTAACAATAACAGATTTTGAGTGAGTGAATGAGGGAAATTGATAAAAAGAGAAAACCTAAAAAGAATAAAAACAGAACATAATAATCAGACTTTAAGGATTTTTAAGGCAATCTTCGGCAACCGGCGCCACTTTTGGTGAGACGATTTTTGTGTTGCTGTTGGAATCGCTTCCCAAAAGAATAATTTATCAACCTACTTAAAACTATTAGCTAGTGGTAAGTAGGGTCATTCCACAGAGACGACAGTTAACCGCTTAAAATCTGATTAAAAAGCAGAAAAGAAAAGAACTAGTTGAATAGATTGTCACTTGGGAGAGTGAGAATAGTCACTTGAAAGAGTGAAGAGGCAAAAGGGGCAATCACCTTCCTACCTTTATGATCAAGTTTTGATTCAATATTCTTGTAGTGTATGATTAGTTGTTTAATCATACACCTATGTATCATTATAATTCCTTCCAGATAAAATAAAGAGTCCTAGATTATCAACCTAGTCTGAGTCTGATTTAATCTAAGCCATGAAGTTCCTAAGCCCTTATTAATTACCTATGCCACCACCGAACTGTCGTTGGTGAATGAATCCAAAAGGGTGGATTTCCTCCTCTGTCATAGACTCGATTAAGCAGTTCTAAAGTCATGCGCCCCCTTCCAGATCTTCATAACCATGCAGGCACATTTAATTAATTGTTCAAGTTAACTAAAAGGTAAATTAATCACTTATATAGGCACAACACCTCATCAAGGAAACTGAATCAAAAATTTCTCATAATGATAGTAGGGATTGAACCCTTAACTAAGTTAGCTACTAATGCTTATTGAGTTAAGCATGAGAGAAATAGAGTACAAAAGATAGGACATGAATCCTAATCAAAAGGTTAGAGGAAAGAAAGGGAAGATGGTAGCAGGGACAGTTCTGTCTGCTCACTATGGTGAGTGGCATCCGTCACTTGACAGAGTGACAGTCTGCCTTGTTCCTGCTATTACTCGGTTTCTAACCAACTAAATAACTACCTCACTACTGTCTTTTGGGCTAAATCTAACTATCCAATCGGTTGTTTTTCGAACTGATATTGGCTGGCTATTCATATAGATTTGGAGAGGCTTGGATTGGTGGAGTTTCTGGCCTTCTTCTCTGCAGTAGAAAGGTGAGGCAGTAACTTGCAGAAGAGGAGATTTGTTTATTCAACAACTTGCCTAGTTGGCAAGTTGTAGTCTTCTCCTTGGCTGCCCCTTCTCTTCAGCCGCAATTTACCACCTTCCTCTCATCATTGCCTTCTTTTCTTAGTGTTCATCTCCTCCGCAGCTGCTCCAATTCCCAGCCACAAGTCTCTATTTCTTCATTTTTTTATCCTTAGTAGCCCAATTAGCAGCGGCAAGAAGCAGCATCAGCAGCATGCTTCTTTCCATCATTATGTCTTTAGCCCCATATTCAGCCTGAATCTTTTGCCCTTTTCTTCCTTGTTTCCTAGGTCACTTGCTATGCCATTGCTCACCCTTCTGCAGCAGTCAATCCATGAACTCAACAGCAACATCAGTGGATAAGTAGCAGAGTTGCAGATGCTGCTTATCACATATTCTCCCTCTTTCTCTTCTTACACTTGCAACAGCAGCAACTTGCAGTGATGGCAAAACAATTTCCTTCCTTGGGTACCAAGATTTTAGCTAGTGGCTCCTCTTTGATTGAGAGCAGCAACGGCTACTGCAGCAGCAATCAAGCAGTAGGGCAGCTGCTATTCTTCCTCCACATTGAGTATGCTACAGCAGATTCTTCCACTTGCATCTATCTGCTACCAATCTTCTTTCCTTAGCAAGGATTTCTCCACTTACTCCAGCTCTGATCAGTCCTTCCAACCGCTCCAATTCCAACAGCTTCCAATCCAGTCCTTTTTGATGACTTTTAGTGCAATTTTGCCCTCATTTATGCTGATTTTCCATATTGGCCGCTTAAGATACTTAAACTGCAAAGTAAACTTGATAGCAATCCGGGAAAAAAACCAATCTTTAAGAAAAGATCAACTTTGCTAAATCGGAAAGACAGAGATTTGTAGGCAGCGGAATTTGGAGAATTCGGATGTAAAGACACAAAAACATACGAAAAACAAACAAAAGAAAAGATATTTGATCTCACGTGGATCAATTCACGAGTTCAATGGTAGAACAACCCAAATCAAGAATGAAGAGAGCTATTTCTAACCAAGCAGAGACCCTGTGGAAAATTGTGTCGGAAAACCCAATAGATATGAGATCTATGAGCTTATATACCAAGATTCGAAAGATCCAATGCTAAAGACGCCACTATCAAGTGAACTAAACAAGATAGATAAGTCTAATAATTGTCACAACACATATGAAACAACTAAACAAAGAAGTCCTCACAAGAACTCCACGAAAGGAATAAAATCCTAACCAATTTAACTCAGGAAAATATCAAGGACACAAGGTGTGTTGGACAAGAGAAATTCGGTCCCTATTTATAGAGGGGGTGGCCGAATTTCTTCCCAAGAAGTAGAGGAAGAACACAACTCTTCACCTCTATTCCTATCTCTAAGAATTTGAAATTAAATCAAACTCTAAAGACCCCTAGTTATCTTAAGTGATAAGATAACGAATCTTGACACTTTTACTAGTCTTAAGACATTTAAGACTATGTAGGAATTAACTAAAACTCAAAATACAAAGAGATAATCTCTTAGAAAAATTCCTATAGATAGAATCTTCCTTGAGTTAAAACTCTATCATCATCTTCTTTGTAGAGCGATCTTAGCCATCCATCTTGTTGTAGTCTTCATCCAACGGTTGAGTAGACATCAAAAGTTTACTCCTTATTGTAGGAAAACTCAAAAATGAGATAAAAGGAATCATCCCAAATATTATCCTTTAATGAGATAAAGTCTTACCTTTCAAAGAGATAAAATTTGAATGATCTCACCCCTAAACTTTAGGGATCAATTCGACCAACATGAGGAGTGTGGCCGGCGGCTCTTCTTAGATTGAGGGCCGAAAAATCCTTCTCTCCAAATGGGCCAAGTCCATTTGGTGTCACTTGCAACAAATTAATAGTCTTGGGCTTGTAATCTTCAAGCTTAATTTCCTCCTTAGCCCATGTAGTAGTAATTAGACTATTAGGTGATTCATTCATCCTCTTGCGTCTAGCACGAGCCATTGGTCCAACAATGTTTGAGAGTGGATCATGGATGTAAGGATTATTCTTTAAAGCAGCATCTTTAGATCCTCCATTAGCATTCACGATCTCAACTTGCTCGTCCTCTCCATTATTGGCATTAACATGTCCTTCTCCATTAGTATTAGCTCGATGGTCTCCATCAAAACTACTCCTAACTAATTGACAATAAATTATAAGTATAAATAAATAAGAAACGCCTGCAAAAAGGTTATATATTTTTGCGTCATCAGATACCCCCAAACTTGAATTGTTACTTGTTCCCAAGCAACACCCCCAAACTTAGAGTTATACTGATCCTTTAGCAAACAGATTCATGCTACATTCCTATTGACCTAGACACAGAAAGACTAACTCAGAAAGTAGAAGTGATATTTGTAATTTTCATGGATAAAAGTAATGAAAGTGGTCGAAAAAGAATGTGGCTAAATGAACAGAAGTAGATGCAAACATTGTGTCTTAGATTCAAGTCCCTCACTAGATTATACACCATATCACACGAAAGCAGTATCATAGTTCTTCAGTGTGTGTGTGCATATATCACAGCGAAAATTCAAGTTTTTACCTATGACCAATTCTAAGAATTAATCAGTTTAAGAACAAATGGACATCATTGTGACCAGTGCCTATTTCCTGCATGGCATCAACTAGGGTATTCTTACTGAGATTTTGAGATTCTAAGGACTTCCTCACAGATTCTGCAGCAAGATTGGATGCACCTTATTTCTTCCTCAACCCTTTTTCTCCTTGTCCATATGGCTTTTCTTCTGGATCTTTCCAACTCAGGCCCCTACCCAGAGCATATTTTTACTCAATTTTCTATTCATAGTGGCTCATCAACTTAGGGCATATTGCCCAGAGCATATTTCCATAGTGGCTCAGCAATTTAGGGTATTTCTCCCAGAGCATTTTTCCACTCAGTTTCTATAGTGATTTGTCACAGTTGTTCAACAACTTAGGGTAGTTTATTCATTTTTCTGATTTTTCCTCACTAGGCCTGAGGACTCTCTATACTAGTTTGCCAAACCTAAACACTCAGGAGTATTAATGCCTCATTGGACAGTTTTTCTTACTTCCCTCATTTCAATTTTTCTTTTCAATTCAACTACCTACCATTCCCCTTTCCCAAGGTTTTTAGGCTTTTACAGACCACCATGGGTTCTTACAGAGTCTGTCATGATGCGAAGGGTTGCCTTAGTCTTCACTCAGGTTTAGAGTCCCCCCAGGATTCAGACAAGTGGAGTCCAGTATAAGATCACAACAATGTAATTAAGGCATTCAGATTTTAGCATTAAGTTCAGAACTCCCACTTTGGCATGTGATATTTTGTGCTCGAGAAAGTGAAGAACTGCAGTACTGACTTCAACTGAATCAACAAGTGTCCAAAATTTCAAAATGTCCTGCACATTTTGAATAATCATAGACTTTTGACACTGTATATACATAAACTAATTTACAGTTGCACACAATCTACAAAAAGAAAAAATTCAGATTTTTCCAAAATTTGATTACTGTGATACTTAAAACATGTAATAAACACACAAATCCCTCCCCCAAACTTAAAATGAGCATTGTCCTCAATGCTTACAACAGAGATGCAGGGGAAGAACAAACACAGACACTAAGCATGCAATTTGTGGACTCAGTCTGGCCTAAGGACTCTAGATGCATAGACTCAAAATAGAAAAACACAAAAACTAGATCTAATTATAAGAAACAGAAAATAAAAGAAAAGAAAAGGAAAAGCTAAAACTAAAGACTTCCCTGGGTGATTGCAGTTTTATCCCCTCAAAGAGGGATACGGTGGGTTCTCCAGATGCGATGGCCGTTTGAGTTCCTTCCTGAGATCTGTGGGTAGAAATTGCACATTGGCTCACTCCATGAGCCTGGTAATAAGGATCGGAAAGATACCGGACTTCCTCCTAGGGTTGGAACTGCAGGAGCCTATCTGCTCCCTGATTACTTCAGCCACATCAACTGGTATGTTGGTGACTATTGCGTAGAGCAATAGTGCTGCTTCATAGGTTACCTTCTTTCGGCGTCGACTTGGTATGAGTTTGGTGCAGATAAAGTTAAACCAGGGCTTATATTCTGGTCTTAAAGCTGAAGCTGAGAAGTATCCCACGCTGCCGCTCTTAAATGTCCAGATGACATCCAGTTCCCGACTCAGCATCCCTGAGAGCTCCTCTTCAAGGCCAAAATCCATCATTTGATGGAGTGTTTCCTCATGGGAGAAACCTATGTTTTGCAATTGCAGCAGTTCTCGGATTGCCGCTACACTGATATTGACTACTGTGCCCCTGACTGTCACAGTGTTGCCTTGTGCTTCTCTCATACTGTGGTCGAATTCCCTTACCACAGTGATGTTTGGTCTTTGAGGGACATCACAGACTCTCTCCCAATGATATTCAACAATGTAAGATGACGAATCTGTTGGGAAGGATGTCGCCCTTCCCATGATAATCCGCTGTTCCCAGTGTCGTTGCGCGGATTTGACTTCCTCCAAACCCTATATTGAGTCCGTTCTTTAGATCTGACTTTGGCAGACTCTTCATCGAGTGTGCCTCCATCTTTCTGCATCTCTGGATTCTGCTGATTGTCGTTCTGTCACCATTGTTATGCTATATTGCTGAATGATAGAAGTGCTTTTGGCGTTAGGGTTTTGGTGATGGTGGCTGTTAGAAAGAGGCGGAAGGTTGGAGAAGGTTATAGTTTATTGAATAGGGTGTTTATGGAGTGGTGGGGTGCCAGTTTCCCAGGCATTACTCTAGATAATTTTACCCTCCATCTTCGCCTGTTATTTTTGAATCATTCTTCCCTCCTTCCTGCTTCCCTTTGACCAGAAAACTTGGTGACTTTTTATCTACAAATTTATCTTGAGAAATCATCTCAATCGCGAAAGTGAGTCTGTCACTCCCCCAACTGAGAAGACAGATCAATGTTCATTGCTTTGTGTAGATAACCAAACTGAAATATTGCCGTTCTGATTATATCATAGTCTGCAAGGCATTTTAGGTTAACCATCCACACATATCTTCACCTGAAAATTTCTGATAAGGGCTATTCCACCCTTTCTGATTACCACTTAAACAGATTGATTAATTAGCAAAAGATAATTAAAACAAAACTAAGTAGAACAAAATAACTTACCATGAGTTGCCTCCCACCCTTTCTGATTACCACTTAAACAGATTGATTAATTAGCAAAAGATAATTAAAACAAAACTAAGTAGAACAAAATAACTTACCATGAGTTGCCTCCCACCCTTTCTGATTACCACTTAAACAGATTGATTAATTAGCAAAAGATAATTAAAACAAAACTAAGTAGAACAAAATAACTTACCATGAGTTGCCTCCCAAGCAGCACATTGGTTTAACGTCTCATGCTAGACTGATTGGTGCTCCTTACTTGGATTCCTTCAGTTGCAACACCTCCTTGTGCAGCATCTCAGCCTTCTGATCTGTGCTGTGTGCTTCCTTTCTCTAGGGATTCCCCAGTGTGTCACTAGGAAGAGTGCCAGCAGGTCTGTCTGGTACTTCCTTGCCGTTTGTGCAGCTTGATTCTGCATATATTTCACAGTTGCATGAAGACTTGCAAGAACATTACCAACCTTGATCAAATCTTCCTCCTTGACTCTGAATGGTTGATTCATAAATCCAGGTGGTTGAGCTAATCTTTAGTAATTTGACTACTGATTAGTCCAGTTGTTATTCTGTTGTGGCCGCCAATTGTTGTAATTATTGAAGCCTCCTCTGTTATCTCCTTGCCTCACGAACCAAACTTCTTCCCCAGTAGCTTAACAAGCAGAGCTGGAGTGAGATCCTGTACAGATTTCACATACATCAATTTTTGGTTTGTTGATCTTAGCTCTCAGCTTTGATATTTCACGAGTGATGGCCGCCATCTGTGCTTGCAAGTGAGTTGTAGCATCTAACTCCAAAACTCCTGCTTTCTTAGTTGTAGCTCTAGGCTCCTTCTGCCATCTAAAATGGTTAGCACACATATTCTCCAACAGCTGGATTGCTTCATCCACAGGTTTTATCATGAATGCTCCTCCAGATGATGAATCAAGTGATTCTCTGGAAGCTTGCTGCAATCCATTGTAGAAAATACACAGCTGCATTGGCTTCTCTACTCCATGTTGAGGTGCCTTCTTCATCAGATCCTTAAATTTTTCCCAAGTCTCATAACGAGTCTTTGTCCCATGCTGCTGAAAATTCATGATGGCTGATCTTAAAAGCAGCAACCTTGACAGGTGGGAAGAATTTGGTAAGGAATGCTTGTCTGAGTCCATTCCAGGAATTGATTGGATTGTTTGGCAGAGTGTCCAATTATTTTGCTGCTAAATCGTGCAATGTGAATGGAATAGTCTCAAGTAAACCTCATCTTTAGACAAACCTTGAATCTTGAATGTGCTGCACAGCCTCAGAAATTTTCTGATGTGCTCATTGGGATCTTCACTAGGCAGTCCATAGAAAGGGCAAGCAGGTTGTATTCGATTGAATCATCTGATTTTTCAGCTCAAAGTTCTCTGCTGCAACATCATTGTACACCAATGGAGTTTGTACTTCCTCCTCTTGAGGTACAAAATAATCTCTTAGTAGTCTGGGTTGAGCGGTTGTAGCTCTCTTTCTTGAGGATGATCAGCTGCTACTACTTCTGCCATCTTCTTCTGATATTCTTTAGGAACTTGAGCAGCAGCTTCTCTGTTTCGCAAGGATTTTGATCTCCTCGCCGTGTCTTTGATTTCTGGGTCAAAACTTAGCTCTCAAGAAGGATTGCTTCTAGTCATAAACCAGTAATCAATTCACGAAAGTAACAATAACAGATTTTGAGTGAGTGAATGAGTGAAATTGATAAAAATAGAAAAGCTAAAAAGAATAAAAACATAACAAATAATCAGACTTTAAGGATTTTTTACGCCATCCCCGGCAACCGGCGCCACTTTTGGTGAGATGATATTTGTGTTGTTGTTGGAATCGATACACAAAAGAATAATTTATAAACCTACTTAAAACTATTAGCTAGTGGTAAGCAGGGTCGTTCCATAGAGACGCCAATCAACCGCTTAAAATCTGATTAAAATGTAGAAAAGAGAAGAACTAGTTGAACAGATTATCACTTGGGAGAGTGAGAATAGTCACTTGACAGAGTGAAGAGGCAGAAGGGTCAATCACCTTCCTACCTTTATGATAAGGGGTGGATTTTCTCCTCTGTCATAGACTAGATTAAGCAGTTCTATGGTTATGTTCCCTCTTCCAGATCTTCATAACCATGCAAGCACTTTTAATTAATTGATTAAGTTAACTAAAAGATAAATTAAATCCCTTTTCTAGGAACAATACCTCATCAAGGAAACTGAATCAATACCTTCTCATAAAGATAGTAGGGATTGAACCCTTAACTGAGTTAGTTACTCATGTTTATTGAGTTAAGCATGAGAGCAAAAGAGTACAAAAGATAGGAAATGAATCCTAATCAAAAGGTTAGAGGAAAGAAAGGGAAGATGGTAGTAGGGACAGTTCTGTCTGCTCATTATGGAGAGTGGTGTCCGCCACTTGACAGAGTGATAATCTGTCTTCATTCTTTAATCCTCAGCAGCCCAGTTAGCAGCAGCAAGTAGCAGCATACTTCCTTCCATCATTATGTCTTCAGCCCCCAATTCAGCCTGAATCTTCTGTCCTTTTCTTCCTTGTTTCCTGGGTCACTTGCTATGCCATTACTCACCCTTCTGCAGCAGCCAATCCATCAACTCAGCAGCAGCATTAGTGGGTAAGTAGCAGAGGGACAGCTGTTGCTTATCACATATTCTCCCTCTTTCTCTTCTTCCACTTGCAACAGCAACAACTTGCAGTGATGGCAAAGCAATTTCCTTCCTTGGGCACCAAGATTTTAGCTAGTGGCTCCTCTTTGATTGACAGCAGCAACGGCTACTGTAGCAGGAATCAGGTAGCAGGGCAGCTACCATTCTTCCTCCAGATTACGTATGCTATAGCAGATTCTTCCATTTGCATCCATCTGCTATCAATCTTCCTTCCTTAGCAACGATTTCTCCACTTGCTCCAGCTCTGATCAGTCACTCCAATTCCAGCAATCCAGTCTTTTTTTTATGCCTTTTAGTGCAATTTGACCCTCATTTATTCTAATTTTCTATATTGGCCCCTTGAGATACCTAAACTGCAAAATCACCCCAAAAGCAAACTATTCCAAACTAATTGACACTAAATTATAAGTAGAAATGAGTAAGAAATGCCTGCAAAAAGGGTATATATTCTTGCGTATCAGTTGATTCCAAGCATTTGATTATCTCTACAAAAGCATACAATTCGTGTATCCATTTTTTTGACTATCCATTTTTTTCTAAAGGGCTTTCAAAGACAATTCTTGTTCTTTAAACACCACCCTTTCGTTCGTTAGACTGGCTATTCGCACATGCCATAGAATATTTCTAGCATCCGTCTCCCAGGTGTCCTCCCATCTCCTATTGGGATTTACCTAAAACTAGAACGTTTTTCAAAGAGCAACGTATAGTGGTTTTTTCCAGTCACGTATGTTAGGCACAAAAAAATGCAGGACCAATGATAGAGAAACCAAAGACCACTTCTACCCTTTGAAAGACCAAAGGTCACGAGTACATATTTCACATAAAAACATAGGACCAATGACAACGAGATCAAATACCAATTCATCTTTTCAAAAGACCAAAGGCCACCGATACATATTTCCCCAGAAAAACACAGGACCAATCATAACGAGATCAAAGACCAATTCGTCTTTTAAAAAGACCAAAGGCCACAACTACCTACAAATTCATGATATAAGAACACTTGTCTCTTCCCGAAAAGTTAGACTAAGAACCAACAATACATATTTTCAAAAGACCAAAGGCCAGAACTAACTACATATTGTCAACATAAGAACATTCGTGGAAAAGACCAACACATTTTTCTTCTTTAGAGTCTGAACTTGAGCTTCTACTTCTTGAATTTGAGCCAGAATCTTCAGGTTTGTCTTTTTTCGGTTTATCCTCTTCTCCATAGAACAACACATCAATGTTCTCACTATCGTGGATCAAATTAAGGGGTTCTTCCACTGTTTTCTTGTAGAATTACTCTGAAGCGGTTACAACTTCCAAAAGCATCTCAGTTTCTGGACTAAGTAGTATCCTTGCAAGATACTTGGTCCTGAAATTGCTGATGTATGAAGAGTCCTTTCCTGCTATCGGTGCAGTAAAAGCCTCCTCTTCTCCATTGTAGAACTCCATGTGGTGCATTGCATAGACATCACAGTCTTTATGGTTTTCTGTATTTTGCCAGGTGAGAGCTGGGGTGAATGCTTGCAACCCCCTCAGACCTGGATCATTTGCTTTGATGCGTTTTAGATATGACTCAAATCCGAAGTCTGTCATACGGAAAACATTATATCAGAAAGATAAACTAATAATACTTATTACATGTATTCGTGTAAAGACACAAAGAAGCAAGTATTACATACCATAACAGGTAGGTATCTTTATATTTTGTCAATTTGTTCTTGAAGAAGTACGGCAAGTTGTCAAGAATATAGACTTCTTTTGCCTTCAGGATGTAGCAGAAAACAGTGTAATGATTTCTGTACAAGACTGGGAAGAATATCTGAAACAGATTGAGAAAAATACGATCACAATAAGCAAACACCAGAGGCATGCAACAGAGCATTTAGACAAGACCAGCACAACCAAATACCAAGACCAGATTGCCTACTAGCAAGACCAGGAGCATGCAAGTGAAAGGACTGATTGCCTACCAGCAAGACTAAATCATTTAAGAAACTTTTGGACAAAACTGATAGTGCACGGAAGGAATGAACTGTTTGTCTTACCATTTCAGCATTCTATAGTTGCGTTGCAGAAATCCTTTGTTCCTCAAGCTCCAGTTGCATCCTTTCAATCAAAACATTTCTTATATTTGCTGTCAGTGTCGATGCAATATAGTCCTTGACAATTTCAAAGCACTTGGTTGTGAAGAAAACTCGTCGATGCCCTGTTAGCCCTTCTTGTGTATTCATGATTACACACCATGCATCTACGATGCTAGATTCTATACAGGACCCAGGCCTAATTCTCCAAAATGCTTGCCTGTTAAATTAACTATGGTGCCGTACCTAAAGAGTTCCATGCTGCAACAGTTAAACAGGAATCATTA
Organism: Oldenlandia corymbosa var. corymbosa; assembly: GCA_949775105.1. NCBI lineage: Eukaryota > Viridiplantae > Streptophyta > Magnoliopsida > Gentianales > Rubiaceae > Oldenlandia > Oldenlandia corymbosa. Next base: position 10,789,456 of record OX459123.1, read on the forward strand.
GAATCCCTCTAAAAATGTAGCTGTTGGTGGCTCAAAAAAAGAAAAAAAAAAGACTAAAGAACATGTAGATAAAACTTACGTTTTCCGTGATTCTTCTTCCTTTCTGCCAGCTAGCAATACAAAATCCAGTATAAGTTGCTCTAGCTTTGTCAGTTTCATCACCGTTCTTCTTTTTTTCATCTGAAGCCAAAACGGCGATCCAAAACACGGTGGCACTTCTTTAACGTCTCTCATTTTATTTCTCCGTACACATTTGCGTGCATGATGAATAATTCTGTAGTTTGTAAGAATATTGTTCTGTCACGCAAGCACATACAAGAAAAAACAACAAATACCAAAATCTAGAAACCATGAAAAAGTATCCTGCCTCAAGGAGAAATCTTACCTGCTGACTGATTCAGCCGCTTTCTCCGGTGTCCATGTCACAACTTGTATGTTGAGTTCCAAATCATCTGTGATTCCCTCGTCTCGTTTGATATCTGGTGTATCTGGGAAATTCAATTTCTGGGAGACATTGCGTGAAGGAAATACTATGTTTATCGGCACAGTGACCGACGTTTCTTCCACTTTTAATTTTTCAATGATGACGTCTGCAATCATATCCAAGCTCGAAACATTAGGTGTTTCATCAAGATTCATTTCCGTTACTGAACTGAGTACTTCGAAAATGACTTCATCAGCTTCTAGACTTCATGATTACAGACGCTTGAGAAATGACTCAATGGCTATTTATTCCATTAAGTCCTACAACGTCTGAATCAAAGAAGTCGTCGTCAGCTGTTTCAAACTTTCTGTTCCACTTATGTTGCTATCTTGCGAAGTTATACAAAGGTCAAATGATGTCTGAGAAGACTTCTGTTGTTTCCTTTTACTCTTGCGTTTCTTCTTTTGACGTGGAGGAACAACAACCTCCACCTTCTCATTTGCTATCTGGTCTTTGGTCCTTGGGCACTGGTTTTCCCTATATACCATTTGGTCTTCCTTCTCTGACACTGTGGCAGGATCAGCTTTAGTTTCTTTTCTGAGTCTGTGACGTGGAGGACCAACAACCTCTGCCTTCTCATTTGGTATATGGTCTTCCTTCTTTTGCCATTGGTCTTCCATCTCTGCTCTCTCGTCTTCCTTCTCAGACACTGAGGCAGGATCAACTTCAGTTTCTTCTTTGAGACTTTTCTCTTTCACACCTTTCCACAATTTATAGCTTGCATGCAGAGTTCAAAGGCCTCCTGAAACTCTTTGTTTTCATAGACATCTTCATCATCCACCGTTGCTTCATTCGATACTGTCGTTCGTGTGTTTAGCATGCTAGTAAACTTCTCGAGAAGTTTCTTCAACACAGGTCCTGGATTAATTCCCAGCTCTTTCTCTATATCCCGAATTTCGGCATAACTCCTTGATAATTTGGCCATCATATTGAAGTGCTTCGTGTAAGGTGACATCAGCTGCAGAAAAATGAAAACACAAAGACCATAATTAGCATAAGATAACCAAGTTAACAAGAGCAAGCACGAAACAATGAAAATGGTACGACTAAAACTGATACCTCATGAGATTTGTTTACGAAATGCGGGCTTTGTTCAACAGTTTTTTTCCTCCCGGGCTCCTGGCCTTTACTAGTCTTGGAAGATTATTTTTTGTTGTCTCTGCTCTTCTTCTTTTTATGTTTCTTTTCCTTTGACTGTGGACCGCAGAGATAGTCGAGCACACTCCCTCATCCAAACCTTCCTCCATTTTGCTCTTCAGACACTCTCTTATGTAGGGTTTTTTCGTCCTAGCAAGCTATCATGGGCACAGCTCTCTTGTGCTTTTGCATCTTGTACCGACACCTATCCAGGTACGTGAGCTACAAAGTGGGTAGGAACACTTAAAAACAAAGAATCAAGCTACAAAAATCTCAAAACTGACAGACCATCTAGGAAGGACCAGGACTAACAACAACCAAGACTATAGGGTTTTATAGGAAGACCAGGAAGGAGTAGTCATTACCAGAAAGAACAGCAGTGGTCCAGAGAAGTTGCTTTGCTTTTTCCAATCCTCGACTTCCTCAATGAGTGCCTTGATGGTGAATGCACACCAGTTGTACTCTTTGATCTGGTTGACATCCTTGAGTGACTTGAGGACAAGAAACGGGCAAGACTTCCCTTATGAGCCCCGCAGGAAGCACACAATAACAAACACAACAAAATCAATCTTATACTTGTCCCCAACATCTTCCCTTTGCATCAACAGGGATCAAACTGTACTAGGGTATTGCGTTTTCCCTTTCTTGGGATCAAACCTACGCTTCCACAGTTCCACAAAGGGAGCATGTTCCTCTTCCAGCCACTCAGATTTATTGAAGAGCTCAACTTCTTTCTTTCCGCGGGGCAAATCAAGGACAGCAAGCACGTCCTCTTCCTCAATCTTGAAATGCTCTCCATTCGGGAATGTTGATTCTTGAGCAGGTCCCAAAGTGGTCGACCAGGAGGATAAAAAGTTGGGACGGCACGGTCTTGATGTCCAACTCCAGCAGCGCGCCAAAACCTATCTCCTTCACCGCCTCGACCTATTTGGTCTTTTCTCTTTCATATGTTTGATGAACCTAAGCAACGTGCTGGGTGACATTCTAGTGATGAATTTCTTGGTTGCATTGTCATCTTCTTCCAGTTTAGCAGGACCCTCAGGAGGAGCAGCTTCATCTTTGCTAAAAATGGAATCGTTGTTGCTTGTTGGAGCCTCAGGATGTATAGCTTTTAGGGACTGCTCTTGCGGTACTGGAACTATATCCTTTCGGCCATATAGCACAACATCTTTCTATTCCTTCTGGACCTTTGTCCTTTTTGGCCCTTGGGTCTTTGCTGCAGTTTCAGGTTCTTTACGCTTCCTCGGGCTCTTTCGTCGTGGACCTCCATCAACTGGGCTCAATTTCCTCATTATTGTATCTAGAGTTGAATTCTGGGATCTGCTTCTTTTGGTGATCAGGGAGAACCAATGACGGTACACAACTAGGAACAAATCAAATATGTTTACAGTACCTGCATGCACAGAATTTAATGCAACAACATCAAACTCACAGCAACAAGCAAGAAGATCAACCATTTGTCACAAGACCAGCAGTGCCAACAACCAGCACCACAACGTATTCAGGATGACCAAGCTAATAGTGCAAAACTCACAACCCACAACAAGACCACATTCTATGTCAGGAAGACCAAAGACCCATAGCAACAACTACAAAGACCAGTGCTGGCAAAACCAAAACCATAGAGTATCTAAGCAAGACCAAGCCAACTGCATAAGAACCAAGACTGCTACGTAGCAACAAATAGAAAGACTTAAGTGTTTGCATAAGACCAACAAACAAACAAGCAAGACTGATACCATTAAGTACAAACACCAAACAAATTCAAGACCGATATCAACAAGTACAAGAACCAAATAGATTTTCAGTAAGCCCAAGAGCACCGCAATACAAGAAACAACAAAACCTAGCATCCTCACAACCAGATACAAGCAAACAAAGGACCATCGACTACCAATGTAGAATGACAAGCCTTCATCACCACTAGTCAAATAAAGTTACCTACTTAACACTAATATAGCAGAAAATAGGATCGATCCCATAGAGAAGGATACCAAGTACCAGGTTAAAATTATTTCTTATTATTATTTAGACAACTAATAATAATGATTTTAAATTAAACTAAACCTAAAACTAATAATTAAATATAATTAATCAAATAAAAGAAAATCTAGGGAAAAGGGTTCACCTACCGACTACTCAGTTTAACTAGACCCATAGATATGTGACTTTGGACTTTCATTAATCTCACAACAATTCACCTATTTAAGAACTATTCACTGTCGTGATATAATTCTCTTACTCAAACTAACCCTATGACTACTGTCGTGACTATAGGATTTAATTAGAGTACATTAAGAACCCTAGAATCTATAGCTGGAAAGACGGTGTTCCTACTTTCGTGGCCAACTATCTAAGTTTAATATTCCCATGAACTAGTGCTAACCTTCAACAGTCGTTCCTTCAGTTAAACACCTTTAAAGCATGCAAGTGGTGATCAAATACTCACATGAAATAAAAACAAGAATATCAAATATCAACTAATGAAAAAGTCACAATCATGAATTAAATTAAATTAAATAGTATGGTGGCTACATCCAAAACCCTAGACTGAATAATTTAGCTACACATCATGTCAAAATAAATATAATTAAAACAGTGAAACCCGAGAAAAGTCGACCAAAATCCGAAAGTTTGAAGTTCCTCCGATTGCATGCTTCGGTCTGTGCTTTCCCTTCTAATGATGATGGTAGCGGAACGTGGAATTGTGTGGTTGATAGAGGTGTGAGGTTTAGGTGGCTGTGCTTAGACTGTGGTGTTGATGGGGTGATGAGGCGACGAGTTTTTGGGTGCTTTAGTTAAGGAGTTTGGTGTGAGGGTTTTTGTGGTGCAGTGGTGGTGCGTGAAAGCTTAGTGCAATGGAGTTGGTTTTGGAGTGGGAAGGGCTGATGGTGTAAGGAGGTGATGGAGTTGGGTGGAGGCTCGGTGATGCGGATGGGCTGCGGCAGGAGGAGAAAATTGCAGTGGCCAACTTCGGTGGTTTTCGGTTAAGTCCTGGTCCCCAAAAATAAAATCCTAATCCTCTTTTTATAAACTTTCATCAAACCCTATTTCTTCAGAAATAAGAAAGTTATTCTTTTTCAAGCCAATTTAAATTAAAACTCCTCTGGATGAATTTATTCGGCCACCCCAAATCAATTTGGAAGACTTCTTCTTCGGCAAAATCCGCAGAAGCTCAAATCGGTCAAATTCAAAACCAAATCCCAAAATTACTTGTTTAATCCTCCAACTCTTCAAGTGCTTCAATTTCTTCCTTGTTAATTTATGAAATCTTCAATTCTCCTTTTGAGTTGCTTTTATCTTCATTTTAGCCCAAAATTTCAACAATTCCTCCATTTGAGTACAATTCCTACAATTAAAGATAAAATCACATAAATAGCAGAAATGTATTCAAAATAGTAGCAAAATCTTGCATAAAGGATATTAAAAATAACTAAATTTTAAGCATATCAAACTTGAATTATTGCTTGTTCTCAAGCATGCCCAAGAATTAAAACAAATAAAAACATTTAGTTATTTAATTCGGCGGCCTCAGAGATTCAATCATCATAACACATAGATTTCGACTACCTCTAATATGTACTACCTAACAAAATTCAAACCACAGCTACTTTTAGCCCCCACGCTTGTGTGTGTGTGTGTGCGATCCGTTTCTCAGGAACATCACTCTACATTTAACATAGAAACAAAAGCTCTGCTGCAAATATGCCATATATTAACACTTTAATATAGAAACACATTTCATACTATATTTCAATGCAATGGACCACCAAACATACTATGAAGTAGAAGGACTTATCTCACAGACAACCTATTCCCCCTCGTAACCCATTCTTCGGTACATGCGGCTTTTCTTCAGGACTCTTTCCGACTCAGGCCACTACCTAGAGCATTTTTCCACTCCTATACATAGTGGCTCAGCAACTTAACCATCAACCAAATTTTGCTCAGCAACTTAAAGCAAAATAAAGAATTGGGTTGCCTCTCAATAAGCGCTTCTTTAAAGTCATGAGCCGTACTTTATGGCTAATCAATCATGTGCACGGTCACTCAAAAAGTAAGAAACTTCTTGATGTACCATCTCTCCAGCTACATATAACTTCAGCCACTGCCCATTAACCTTGAAAGGACCATGCACATCATTTTGAATCTCAGCAGCACCATACGGGAACACCTTAGTCACGGTAAATGGTCCAGACCACCTTGAACGGAGTTTTCCAGGAAACAGTTTCAGTCGTGAGTTAAAAAGTAAAACCTTCTGACCTACTTCAAACTCCCTCTTCTGAATATGCTTATCATGCCAAAATTTAGTTTTCTCTTTATAAAGCTTTGCACTCTCATAAGCATCCACTCTAAACTCTTCCAACTCACTGAGTTGCAATAATCTCTTTTCTCCAGCAGCTTTCAAATTCATATTCAACTCTTTCACAGCCCAATAAGCTCGATGCTCTAACTCCACTGGTAAATGACATGATTTCCCAAACACTAATCGATATGGAGACATACCCAATGGTGTCTTGAATGCTGTCCTATAAGCCCAGAGAGCATCATCCAATTTCATGGACCAATCTTTCCTCTAACTGCCCACTGTTTTCTCCAATATTTTCTTCAATTCTCGATTTGCCAACTCTGCTTGCCCATCGGTTTGAGGGTGGTAGGCAAGAGCAACCTTATGAGTAACACCATATTTCTTCAATAGAGCATCCAAATTTTGGTTGCAAAAATGGGAATCTTCATCACTAATGATTGCTCGTGGAACACCAAATCTTGTAAAAATATTCTTTTTGAGAAATTTTATCACCACACGAGAATCATTAGTTTGAGTTGCTATGGCCTCCACCCATTTCGACACATAATCTATTGCGACCAGAATATAATGATTGCTAAAAGAAGATGGAAACAGCCCCATAAAATCTATACCCCAGACATCAAAAAACTCAACCTCCAAAATACCAGTCAAAGGCATCTCATTACGCTTGGAAATTGTATCCATTCTTTGACATCTGTCACATTTCTCCACAAACTTTCTGGCATCTTTATACATGCTTGGCCAATAGAATCCTGACTGTCAAACCTTAGCTAAAGATTTGGATGAACTAAAATGGCCTCCACACTCTAAAGAATGGCAATGTGTAAGTATATCTTCAAACTCATCCTCTGGCACACATTTCTAACAATCCCATCAGCACAAAACTTGAATAGTAGTAGCTCTTCCCTGAAATAATGCTTTACTTTCCATAAAAACTTCTTCTTCTGCTGATAGTTGAATTCAGGGGGAATAACACCACTTACTAGATAGTTGACCAACTCTGCATACCATGGAACCGAAGAGAGAGCTAAAATTCTTTCATCAAGAAATTCTTCATTGATTGGAAGCTCTACTTCTTCTGCTGGCACAACAATTCGAGATAGGTGATTAGCTACTGTAGTCTCAAGTCCTTTCTTATCCTTAATTTCCAAATCAAATTCCTGCAATAATAACACCCAACGAATAAGTCTTGGCTTACATCTTTCTTAGCCAACAAATACTTTATTGCTGCATGATCAGTGTAAACTATAACTTTTGAACCAACTAGATATGATCTAAATTTATCAAAAGCAATAACAACAGCAAGCAATTCTTTCTTAGTAGTTGCATAATTCATTTGAGCATCATTCATCAATTTACTAGCATAGGAAATAACATGCAACTTCTTATCCTTTCTTTGACAAAGAACTACGCCTAAAGCATAATCGCTAGCATCACACATCAACTCAAAAAGTAAACTCCAATCAGGTGCTGCTAAAATAGGAGCTGTGACTAGAGCTTTCTTCAAGGCATTGAAAGAATTTAAACAAGCATCAGTAAACTCAAAAGCCACATCTTTGTTCAACAAATTGCACAAAGGTTTAGTAATCTTGGAAAATCTTTAATAAAACGATGATAAAACCCAGCATGTCCAAGAAAACTTATAACTCCTTTTGTTGAAATTGGTGGAGGCAATTTCTCAATAGCTTCTATTTTAGCACGATCCACCTCAATACCTTTGAAAGAAACCTTATGCCCCAAAACTATACCTTCCTGCACCATAAAATGACACTTCTCCCAATTTAACACAAGGTTAGTCTCTTCACAACGTTTTAAAACCAAAGAAAGGTTAGCAAGACAACTATCAAAAGAAGATCCAAACACAGAAAAATCATCCATAAACACTTCCATGATCTTCTCAATGAAATCAGAAAATATAGCCATCATACAATGTTGAAAAGTAGCAGGAGCATTACACAAACCAAACGGCATCCTACGAAATGCAAAAGTACCATAAGGACATGTAAAAGTATTCTTTTCTTGATCTTCAGAAGCAATGGGAATTTGATTGTAACCAGAATATCCATCAAGAAAACAATAGAATTTATGCCCAATAAGTCTTTCAAGAATTTGCTCAAGAAAAGGTAAAGGAAAATGATCTTTCCTAGTAGACTATTCAACTTCCTATAATCAATGCAAACTCTCCATCCAGTTACAGTCCTAGTGGGAATCAATTCATTATTTTCATTTGCAACCACAGTCTTCCCACCCTTCTTAGGTACAACTTGAACAAGACTAATCCACACACCATCAGAAATAGCAAAAATAAAACTAGCATCTAACCATTTCAGAATCTCATTTTTAACTACCTCTTTCATGTGAGGATTCAACCTTCTTTGATGTTCAATAACAGGTTTATGATCATCTTCCATTAAGATCCTATGCATGCAAACAGAAGGGCTAATTCCCTTTATATCAGAAATTGTCCAACCAATAGCTTTCTTTCTCAATCTTAAAACACGCAACAATTTCTCAAGTTATGCATCAGTCAACAGAGAACTCACAATAACAGGCAATGTATTATTCTCACCTAAAAATGCATACCAGAGATCTGCAGGGAGTGGTTTCAGCTCAACAACAAGAGCTTCAACTGAAGAAGGTGGCAGTAAAGACTTACCTTTAACCAATTCTTCAAAACAAACCTTCTCTACACGAGGGAGTTCCAAAACGCATGCAACTTCAGCAACTTCTTGCCTCTCATCATCAATAGTACCTGTAGTACTTAAACAAAGCTCAAGAGGGTCTTCAGAAGTACCTAGCAAAGACTAAGCTTTTGTTAATTCTTCAAGCACATCAATACTGAAAACATGATCAGTAAAAGTAGGATACTTATAGTCCTTAGAGAAGGTAAACTCTACCGACTTCACCAACATGAAATTTCAAACTCCCATTTCTAACATCAATTACCGCACCAGCTGTAGCTAGAAAAAGACGGCCTAAAATAATTGGAATTTCAGTATCTTCCTCCATTTCCAACACAACGAAGTCAACAGGGATATAAAATTTCTTTGCTTTAACTAGCACATTTTCCAAAACTCCCTTAGGATAAGTTAAAGATCTATCAGCTAGTTGCAAAGTAATGTTAGTGGACCGCAATTCTTTCAAACCAAGTTTCCTACAAACAGACAAAGGCATGAGTGAAATACTAGCACCTAAATCACACAAAGCTTTTTTAAAATCAACATCACCAATAGTAAGAGGAATAGAGAAACTTCCTGGATCTTTCAGCTTTGGAGGCAAATTCTTTTGAATGATTGCACTACAGCCCTCTGATAATGCTATTGTCTCAAATTCTTCCACTTTCCTTCGGTTGGAGATGATTTCCTTCAAGAACTTCCAATAAGCTGGAATCTGAACTAAAGCATCTGCAAAGGGAATGTTAATGTGTAATTGCCTAAACACTTTAAGAAATTTCTCAAATTGCTTATCTTGCTTTGTTCGTTGCAATCTCTGCGGAAAAGGCACTGGTGGAACATAAGGTTGAACTGATGATGACACTGGTATCTTTTCTTCCTTTTTTTCGACCTTCTCTTCATCAATCTGCTCACTCTCCTTGTTCTTCTCATCAACGATCACATATTCTTCATCGATTTTGGCCTCTTCTTGGTAACCCACTTGCTTCCCACTTCTCAAGGTAACATCTTTACAATGCTCTCGATGGTTGATATTTGGCTTGCTTGGCAACTGACCTTGCTCGCGAGTATTTGTTGATGTAGCCATTTGACTCACTTGCATCTCCAAGGTCCTATGAGCAGTAGTCAATTGATCTAACATTGATTCTATTCTGTTAGACCGCTCATTATTATCACTCAATAATTTCTCAATTCTCTCTAAACATGACTCCATTGCTGAATCCGGAGAACTGATTCTGCTACAATATTTGGATCAAGGACGGCTTGAGCTCAAAGTTGTTTGGCAGCAACAGCAGGCCTAGTGATACTTGGCCTAGAAACACTTTCAGCTAGTGTGAAGTAATCCCTTAGAGTCCGATTGTTGTTTACATTATCACCAATGGTGTCACTCTGATTCTTCTCTTTCCTTAGCTTTGCTTCTTTTCTATTTGCACGAGCTGTTCCCTCGATTTTTGGATCAAATTGCAAAGTCTCAGGATTAGCACTTCGCATATTAAAACCAGACAAAATATAACCAACCAGGATAGCCATAAAATAAAATAAAGATAAAAATAAATCTAAACTAATAAAAGAAAATAATTTAAGTTACATATTAGCTGCCTTCCCTGGCAACAGCGCCAAATTTGACAAGCAGCCGTCACCACTAGTCAAATAAAATTACCTACTTAACACTAATATAGCGGAAAATAGGGTCGATCCCACAGAGAAGGATACCAAGTACCAGGTTAAAATTATTTCTTATTATTATTTAGACAACTAATAATAATGATTATAAATTAAACTAAACCTAAAACTAATAATTAAATATAATTAATCAAATAAAAGAAAACCTAGGGAAAAGGGTTCATCTACCGACTATTCAGTCCGACTATTCAGTTTAACTCAACCTATAGATATGTGACTTTGGACTTTCATTAATCTCACAACGATTCACCTATTTAAGAACTATTCATTGTCGTGATATAATTCTCATACTCAAACTAACCCTATGACTACTGTCGTGACTATAGGATTTAATTAGAGTACATTAAGAACCCTAGAATCTATATCTGCAAAGACGGTGTTCCTACTTTCGTAGCCCACAATCTAAGTTTAATATTCTCATGAACTAGTGCTAACATTCAACTGTCGTTCCTTCAGTTAAACACCTTTAAAGCATGCAAGTGTTGATCAAATACTCACATGAAATAAAAACAAGAATATTAAATGTCAACTAATGAAAAAGTCACAATCATGAATTAAATTAAATTAAATAGTAAGGCGGCTACATCCAAAATCCTAGATTAAATAATTTAGCTACACATCATGTCAAAATAAATATAATTAAAACAGTGAAACCTGACAAAAGTCGGACCAAATCCGAAAGTTTGAAGTTCCTCCGATTGCGTGCTTCGGTCCGATCTTTCCCTTCTGATGATGATGGTAGCAGAACGTGGAATTGTGTGGTTGATAGAGGCGTGAGGTTTAGGTGGCTGTGCTTAGACGGTGGTGTTGATGGGGTGATGAGGCAACGGGTTTTTGGGTGCTTTAGTTAAGGAGTTTGGTGCGAGGGTTTTTGTGGTGCAGTGGTGGTGCGTGCAAGCTTAGTGCAATGGAGTTGGTTTCAGAGTGCGAAAGGCTGATGGTGTAAGGAGGTGATGGAGTTGGGTGGAGGCTCGGTGATGCAGATGGGCCGCGGCAGGAGGAGAAAATTGCAGTGGCCAACTTCGATGGTTTTCGGTTAAGTCTCGGTCCCCAAAAATAAAACCTTAATCCTCTTTTTGTAGGTTTTTGCCAAACCCTATTTCTTCATGAATAAGAAAGTTATTTTTTTCAAGACAATTTAAATTAAAATTCCTCCGGATGAATTTATTCGGCCACCCCAAAATCAATTTGGAAGAATTCTTCTTTGGCAAATTCCGCAGGAGCTCAAATCGGTCAAATTCAAAACCAAATCCCAAAATTGCTTGTTTAATCCTCCAACTCTTCAAGTGCTTCAATTTCTTTCTTGTTAATTTATCAAATCTTCAATTCTCCCTTTGAGTTGCTTTTATCTTCATTTTAGCCCAAAATTTTAAAAATTCCTCCATTTGAGTACAATTCTTACAATTAAAGATAAAATCACATAAATATCAGAAATGTATTCAAAATAGTAGGAAAATCTCGCATAAAAAGATATTAAAAATAGGTAAATTTTAAGCATATCATAGAACCAATCGGAAGGAGAAAACAAAAACATCAATGATATTGTACAAAAGCTGTTGAAATAAAAAAAAAAATACTAATCAGAAACGACGAGGATCGCCGGAGGCAACTTACAAACAACATCAGAAGGTTGATTCCAGCTGAAAAATGATGGCAACGACAAGCTAAATTTCTGGAGCGAAGTCGTTGGCGGAGTTTTCAATGTTTCGTGGTTTTTACAGTGGAGCAAATTTGTTGGAGTAAAATTTATGACCGATAATTTTGAGTTTTGACTGAGGTTTAGGGCTATTGACCCGCGTGTACCTCACTTTCTAAACTAGCTGGATTTTTTGGGCAATCATAATATTGCTACGCGTGACTTCACGATAAGTGCAAGTATCTTCTTGCACTTAATGTTTATAGTGTAATAACTCTGATCGAGATATATTAAAAATGATAATTATGCCATACGTATATGTGGTATTGCGTTGTCTTTGTAAACTAAATTTGTTAAAAAAAAACTAATTGTAAAACCCACGAGGGTTTTCGTAAATGGCTACAAAGCAAGTTGGTATTTGGTGAAGAACCATATTAAAATAAATTATGGAGTTATAAATAGAGACAACTTTTTGTACCATATTGTCGTCCTATGACAAAAGTCTAAATGATCTGTAAAGTGAATGCCCTCGTTCTTATACATAATATGCAGCAATAGCTATCTATATATGTGCATCTTTCCAATTACTGAAAAAGAAAACCTTCTACTTGCATGACCTAATCCTATGTGTGGACCATTTTCTTTAAGGTATTTTAGGACCAAACAACATTATCAATCACTTTTCTTCCTCAATTGCCATTTCTGGTAAGTTGAAAATTTTGTCTGAAAAAATTGATGAGTTCATTGTTTTTTGATCTGTGCAGACTCTGGAGGATGAACTTTTAGGATCATCTTCTTTCTTTTACTTCTGGTTTGTATGGGCAGGATCGAGTAAGTGATTTTTGAGAGGGTTCATTTAAAGATCTCTTTATATTGAATTCTTCTTGGAATGTGATATTCCTTTTCCTATCAACTTTATTATAAAGTTGAGTCTCTTCTGATGAGGGCAGAATTGTAACCCTTCTATGAATATTATTAGGTGGACCATATTTTTGTACTTCTTATAATTGCTAAAACAATTTTTTTTTTTTTGAGGGGTGAAACCACATTTTAATTTTGTTACAAAATGAACTTCGAATTTTGGTTATATAAGCAAAAACCCTAAAATTTATTAAATTTCACTCTAAGGGATAAAATGCACAAAAAAAAAAAAAAATTCTGGATAACTTTCGGTTAGGGTTCGATGTGTGACAAACTCACAAAAGAGCCTTAAAACATAAGTGTTAAAGAAAACCCTCCGGGCTTTTCTCTTCCTCCTGTACTTGTTCATTTTCCATCTTTGTTATTCAAAATAGACAAATGAAAAAATAAAACCAAAAACAATTCCCCAATGACTTTCATCTCCATCTCCATGGGTTGCACACACATAACAACCTATACAACCACTAAATGAACTCTATGCTTGTTCGCCACTGTCACGTGTAGGTTACATAATTAAACATTTTGAGGGGATTTTAGCATCTGGCGAATTTGGATATTGAAATTCTAATATATTTTGTTTTGAAATGCAAAAGAAAGTAGATATCACCTCATTTTGAAGTAAAAAAAAAAGATAAAGATTGCGCGAACATAGCCAAACTATTATTAGTCTCTTAATTCGATTAATATCTGATTAATAAAATAATTGACAGCGCAATTTTATATTTTCCCGTATAAAAGACGCTTATACTGCAAACAAGTATCAACCATTTCGACTGACAACAAACTAAATATCATACTTTGAAATATGTAAGGGATTCAAATTATCCATTTGAAAACCGATGGCTAAATTAGGTTTTCTTGAAATGTTAGGGGACTTTCCATGTACAAATATTTATTTATACTCAACTGTTATTCAGCTTATACTATCTAAGTTAGCAAGACTCTTTACTCCTTATACATATCTAACTGCAGAACGTGGACCATACGTCTTGTGTACAGGAAAATATAGATGATATAATGATATTATAGAAAGATAGAGATAATAATAAATGGATTGTGGACGTATGCATGTTGAAGCATCGGACGCGCACAAAAAAAAAAAAAAAAAAATCCCTCCAGTTTTTATTATAAGGTATTTTGATTTGTCATAGGTTTTTTTTATTCTATTTTTCAATTAAAAGTAAAATTTTAAAAACACTTTATAATAATTGGGAGAACACAATAAATCTGAAAATTCATTTTTAAGGTTTTCTTTTCAATTAGAATAATTAATTAAATAAAATTTGAGACAAATAAAAAATGTCTTATAATAAGAATTGGAGGAGACAGGGAGTACATCCATGCAAAAAATAAAAAATAAAAAATTATGGAATAATAATTCCTGACTAGAAAGGATTAATGACTAGATTTCCCAAATGTCGGCATTATAATTCTTTTGTTTCTTAAAACAAAATAGTTCATATTAACTTCTATGATACGTGAACAATGATAAATTTATTGCTGTAGAAAAAAAGGATTTAAGTTTGATGGTGGAAAACTAGATACACTAGTAAAAATTATATATGAACGGTAGAGGTAAATTGATGAAATCTATTTTTAACTTCTGAATGTTACATTTTTAGCGCAGAAAATGCTCAAAAATATGTCACATTAATCTTCAATTGCTTTGTTGTTTCTATAGTCTGCTGTCTGCTCTCTGAGTATTATTGTAAATTGGAATAATTTTCCAACGTAGTCAACTCCTTTTTTGTTCGAAATACTGATAAAAAGCAGGGCATATGTTTTTTTTTTTTAATTACCTCATCGTAGACATATGTTCCTTCCACCCCTCAAAAAAAAAAAAAACATTTCATCTTTGTTTTACTATTTTGGTCCATAAATATAGTTTTTTTTTGGGGACAGGAGAGTAATCAAATGTAGTACTAGTATTTTTGAGCTGATCGAAAGAAAAAGATCACTGGAACAAAAGTACATTATTAATGACAGATGCACAAAAGTGTGTGCATTCTGTGCCAAACTTCAAGGCTATTAAATTGCATGGGTAAAATAATGAATCAAAAAGAAATCCGTAGCAAACGAAAATAAAAGTTATTTTGACTTTTGTAGTTGAGTTTTTTTTCCTATTGTAATAGTGTCTATTTAGTTTATTACTCTTCTGATTATTAAAAGTAATAAACCGCTTGTTTTCCACAAAAAATTGTCCCAGACACTATAATTATATATCCCGGTTTAGCCAAAAACGAGAATGGTACGTTGTCTTATAAGCCGGTGGATTATACTTATTGAGCAAAATGAGTCTAAATGTAAGGCACGTTTCTCTATCCTAAAAAATCACAAATTTGGATTTTAAAATTAAACACCTATAAACAAGAATTATATTTCCCCATCGAAAATGACTAAATATGAAAATTTGTCTAAAAGACAGTAGAGTTAATCAAATTAATAAAAAGGGTATGACAATAAAATAATTTTTATTAAGGGCGGTGAATTACTTGATTTAAATTATAAAATTAAAACAATTCTATTATGACACTGTTACCCTTTGCTTATTAGTTCTATTAACGGAAGAAAAAAAAATTTAAATCCTTTTCTTTCTTCGTCAAGATTTTAACATAACATCATTTCAAGAAAAACTTGAATTCATTAACAAAACTGTTAAACAAGCTTAATTACAAATCATATTCTGCAAAATCAAAATCCAAACTTCTCATTCACACTCTTCAATAGGTAATCTATAAATTTAGAGACAAAAGTTTAGCATCTCATCAAAGTTGTTGCTACTCGGGTTTGAAGACCGATGCAAATATAACGTTCAATTTTTTCTGGAGCTAAAATTGGTTGTTGCTATTTTTATGTTCAGTTTTATGAATAATTTAACTGCTTATTATTTATTGCAGCTACTCTAATTAGTAGATTAGATTGTCTTCAAATCATGTTAAGATAATTCTTTATTACTACATAAAAATCTCTCTTTCTCTCTGTGACAGTAATGCTATTGGGCGTTGAAATGATTCATATACTAGAATCCCAGCCCATAAACCTTTAGTTTTGTTTTATGGATTTTTATAAAATTGTTCTTGTCACTTGATAAATTTTGATTAAATGGCGCGACAGAGAAAATTTTGTTCTCAATCAAGTTTGACTAACAGCTTTTTTAATTAATCGAGTTGAGGCCCTATATTAAAATGATTGAATCTGGAAAACAAGAAAAGGAGCTTAGCTTCCCCCCTAATCGGAAGATAGAGTGAGGATAATCATATGTAAAAACAAGTGTGTTAATTGTATAATTTTTTAATAAGTAATTTATTGCCCTAAATAAAAATTATTTTTTGGTCGTACCCCTTTTATTAATTTGACCATCTCTATTACCCTTTAACTAAATTTTCCCAAAATAAAAGGATAGTCGCTTCGAGACGGAAAAAGTATAGTTCTTGTTTAGAGGTTTTTTTTTTTAATATTTTCCACACGAACTAAAACGACAAAATACTCATTTTAAAATTAATCTATTCATATTCACAAAATAGTCATTTGATACTGCAATTAAATATATATTTTCTCTGCTCCGAAATGATTGTTTAGTTAGTATTTTATTTTGAGAGAAATTGTACCATAAATAAAAAATCAAACGGAACAATTTTTTTCAAACTGACAAAGTAACTAGAAACCCATAATCCAAAATGAAATGAAAACAAAAACAATCTTCTTAATAAATAACCGTGCCAGAAAAAGGAAAAAAAGAAATGCACACAATAATCTGAGCAATTATTGAGCATTTGTCAGTATATCATGATTCCTGCAATATTTCATTCTGATAATAAAACCCACAGAAGTACTGTCTTTGTCAAGCAATTGCAGGGTTTCTCTGCCATATATACACCAATTCAAGTTCATTTCCAATATGCATGATTACTTTTGGTGCATGCGCCTTAAATTTCTTCTTTTTTATGTATACGCTAAAATTAAATTGTCAATGGTAATTGATTATCATAACAGAACGAATGATGAATGATGTCCTTAAAAATGTGTACGATGTTATCTGATCCTTTTTTTTTCCCCCTCAGAAGTACTTATGTTAATTATGAAAATTGATTGTTCCTCTTTTCTGCTTTGTGAGTCAGGAGCTTCTGATACGAGGTGGCAGCTATATGGAAAAGGTAATAAATGGAAGATGAACAGTGAAAATTTTTGCAGGCTTTTAATTATTAATTCCTCTTTCTAGTTTTTCCGTGAATGTTATTTTTGTGATATAAGATTTTGTTGACTATACAAAAATGAAATGTGGATGCCTTAGAGTTACGTATACCCGAAATTATGACCTTATATATTTGAAAAATGGGACGTGCGGTGCTATAATCTAATTTAAACTTTGAAGCCATAAAAGGTTTAAGAGCTCTAGCTTCAAATCTGATTCTGTGGACGGAAAATATACTCTTTTCGATATAATTCTCACTCGATTTGGGAAAAAGAAAACGGTGTTTTAAGGTTTTAATACTCAAAAAGTATCGAACAGAAATGAATATAAAACGTGCCTCCAGCATGACAATGTCAAACAAAAATAATATAAGCTGAGATCTAAGTAACGTTCAATGAGAAAAACTGATCAGTAGTTCGCAAAGTTTGCGGTGATCTTCCATTTTGTTTTCAGGAATCGGCATTATACGTTATTGAAATATTTCAACTTTTTTTTTTATATTTTAAACTCAACTATTTTGAATTTTCACTTTCCAATATACGTTACGACGTTGTTCAACACCACCACGACGGTTATCGATTGCATTCAGAGTTTTTGTTACAGGTGACATGAGTTTTTTAATCCTTAGCCGTTTAGACTAAAAACCAACTAGTAGAATTACAAAAAAAAAAAAAACACAAACGAAAAGAGCAAATTAAGATTAATCCTGAAATACATAAATATATGACCAATTAATTGGCAAGTGGCCCAATACTTATGGAAAAAATTTTGCCTCTTAAAACGACCTGATTCGAATGATTAGTTTGTATATATATGAATCAGTTTGAGATTATTTTCATGATTCATTTCCTTAAAAGAAATAAAAGGAAACATAACTGATTTTGTTTGTTGTTCTTATGGTATCAGTATAGCTTCTGCAGTTTTAATGAAATTTTGTACACACTGAATAATATTTTTCGTCAACAATATGTTGCATTTGTTATGTTATTGCACGTATCAGTTATCTAAAGCATTTCTCAATTTTAAGTGTCCGTAAATACATAATAATTGAACGTCACGTTTAAAACGATAGCAAAATAATAGTGAAATATTAAAATTTTCACTTACCATATAGTACATAGTAAAACGAGATCATCTTATTTCAATTAAAGTAATCTTATACATAAGACGCATCAACCCGTATTATTACATACGTAACGTAATTAATATAAAATAAGTGAGACAGAACGTTTCAATTGACAACAAAAGGAACTGCAAAGTAGTACTAGTCGTGGTAAGCTATGATACAGCTATATAAGTAAGATATAAAAAATACGTTTTTTGAAGTCGAAAAATCTATAACGTTTGGGAATGATAGCAGATGAGATCAGCTCCATCCTTTTTTCAAATATCGGTTGTCTTCAACTAGACGGTACCGTCTCTCCATATAGGAATTTTTTTTTTTTCATAATAACGAAATATCAATTTCCTTAAAAAGAATAGAACATAGAGTCAATGATGTGGATGGCTCGAGCACCTTGCATGTTGATCTTTCTTAATTTCTCATCGCATCATTATAGCTTTTGCATTAAAGAATTTTGGGACATGGATGATGATGCAACTCTATAACTCCTTATTGTCCCAATATATGCCCTTCTCGTTCGAGAAAAATAACCAATCTTATTGTATAGTCTTAATTCAGCAAAATACATAGATTATTTTTTAAGACGAAGTAATTATCTTCTTCTCTTTTTAATATCCTCAAAAGAAATGATAAAAAGATTTCTTTCGTTTTGAAATGATTGTCCTTTTTATTGTTTTAAATAATATAACAAAAAAGATTATTAAAAAAAGAATAATATAACAAAAATATATTACAAAAAAGTAGAGCGACCATTGTCCAAAGGAGAACGCCCCTAAATAATATACTCACATTTATAGATTTTGTTTTACTTTAATTGGTTAAAGAAATTGCACGATATTGGAGTTCTTGATTGCAACTTTGAATTACTTTTTCTAGTTTGAGGAAAATAATTCATTTTGCTATAATGTTCTGATTTAACAAAATGAATTAGTTTTGTATGACAGGAGGAGGAGTATCAATCAATAATCGAGGTTGGATAATAGGAAAAGAAAATGTAAAATATAATGCATTTGCGGCTTCATTCTGTCTGATTGTGGAAACAATAACTTTATATTCAGGCCTTCATTTCCAACCAACGATTTTATTATAACAGTAAGAATAAAAGGCTTTTTCTCAAAACATTGAAATTAATAACACAGAGAAGTCAAAAGATAATTCTTAATTAATTCTCAGCTCATAAATTTAGTTTAGAATAATTAATTAAGTTATGAACGTTTTCCTCCCAAGATGCAATCAACAAACGGAAACTCTCCTTTTGAATATATACCATGTATCAGTTTTCGTGTAACTGCATGTAACGGTTCTTACAACTTTATGCACACAATTAAAATATGACATGTAGATTATTTGTGTATAGTTTTCATCCACAATTATTACTTTCAATATCTAAATCTTATTGCTAGAGTCTAGCTTATGTTGATAAACTAATGGGTTAAGAATTATCTTCGCAAATAAATTAGTACGTCTACTTCTTTTCTCTAGTCAATGACATTTTTCAAATAAATGAAAGCACGATAAGAGTTCTATTAATTGTTCGTCAAAGTACGTAGCATGAGTGGCATGTGAAGGGAAAAAGAAAATTCACAAAACATTTGTTAAACTTATCTTAAATCCAAATCTAATTACGGATAGGATCAATTCATCCAGAAAAGGAGATTGTAGCCATGTCCCTTCCGTTTTTCTAATTTGTATATGATAAACTTCAGTAAAAGAATAAGTTACCCATTTTACTTATTTTCACAGCTAATTTCAAATTATTACGTAGTATGTTTTAAATTTCGCATCTCTTTCGAGAAATTGCTAGCGATACAATTGAATTTTGGATCAATAAGAGTTGTTAAATGATATATGGTGAATAACTGAATGAGTTAGTTTTCTACTCCCTCCGTCCCAAAATTATTTGTCCAGTTTGAGACTTCATTTTTAGTACAATTTGAACTAGAAATGAGAACTCAAAATGGATAATAATTATGGGATGGAGGGAATATCTAATTATTCATTACTCAAAATAAAATGTCAAAGATAAAGTACGTAGTTTATTCACATCATCAACTATAGCCTTTGTTGAAGAGACCGTATGATGTACAGCATTGTATAATATAGAAAATAAGGTAAGCTACTCACACCATAACCAGAAAAGTAATAATCATGTCATTCAAAAAAATTTTGATACTTTTTCTCAGTGGAAATAGTAAATCGCTAGACATTTTTTTTTTTAAAAAAAAAGATAAAAATCAAGATCAAGCCCATAATATCTGAACTGGAATCAAGATTAAAAATCACCCCAGAAAATTGACGAAATTTTGCTACTTCAATTAAATTTTCTCAAAGTATCTAAGATAAAATAACGTTTATGAATAAATTAATTTTCCTGCCTATGTTTACCACTTTTATTTTCGCTTCACTTTCTCATCATTTTACCTTAATTACCCTTTAAATAACATTTTCGCTTATTTCTCCGATGATGTTCGTATTAATTATCGCAGTACACAGTACTAAACTATCATGACAGTCGATTGTAAATTAGATTGATCATTATGTGCCATGAATATAGAATAGATACATGCTCATTTATTGACAAACATTGTTTTAATTACTAGAGGACAAAGATATTAAAACGCTATCAAAATATTGTTGCATCTGATCAAATTTATTTCCCTTGTTAATTACTGTGTGTACTAGTTAGAATCAACCAAGAACATTGTCTTTCTACTTCTTCCCTCCCAAAATAGCAATCTTCTTTTTTTTTTTTTCAGTATATTAATTTGTTATCTGAAACCATTGACCCAACTAATTCAAATTGAAACATGTTAGATTCTCCCAACAGGTAATTAAGCGAAAAAAAAATTATACTTGCTGAGTTTTTTTTTTATTTATTATTACTATAGATTTCAGTTCAACTTAGTAAAAAAATATTCATTTATTCTAATAAGGAGACGGAGTCATGTTTTTTGAACTTTCTGTCAGTTATTCTAGTATGAAACGTACAAATAAACCTTGCTTTCTATAAGATTATATATTGCTTTCAATTATTAACTAATAAAATGTGATTGTTAGTACAAGAAGTCAGACAAAAGATCTGTTATAGTATTTATGATGGGGATGATTTGAATTTACCAATAATGAAACTAGCTAGTTACACACTTCCACATAATGTACTCCAATCTCTATCTAGTAGGAACAGCAAAAGCCTCAAAATCTATATAATTTGTAAGAGGGTGATGGGCAGGGAACTCTATTGGAATAGAACTAGCTACAACAAATCAAGCAAAGCCTGCAAAACTACAGTAAATGCATTTTTCTTCATCTTAAAAGTAGTAGTACTACTTCTCTTCTCATAAAAAGAAAGAGATCATAGCCCTTAGCTTTCATCACCCAAAAAAACCTCATTTCTGGTCCCCCACTCTAAATAAGACCTCTCTTCTTCTTCATCATCTTCTATTTCTCCTCTCCTCTCCCCTCATTCATATAGTAATCCTCAAAAACCCTCTTAAAAAATTGAGCTATGATTCACTTCTTTTCTTGATTTTCCTCACCTGATTTTTCTTTTTGTGACCAAAATTTGGTTGACAGGTAGCATAAGATTAAAAGGGTTGCCTTAAATTTTGTCCAAAACTAAATTGATCATGGATCATATTAACCCTCAAAAACTCCAAAACCTTCCTTGGGATGTTTCCATGGCAATGGAAGATCTATGGCCTAACTTTGGCTTTGAAAACCACCACATTCATATTCCGTCTTCTTCTTCTTCAATACCTTCCTCAACATCATCATCAGCAGCAGCTATTAATAATCACATCTCTGATTATCAGATAACAACAAACCAGCATCATCTTCATCATCATCAAGCTGCTGGAGAACGGCAAGAAGATCAATCGGAAGAAGGGCTCGAAGAGCAAGATGAGGAAGAACTAGGTGCCATGAAGGAAATGATGTTCAGAATCGCCGCAATGCAGCCGGTGGACATCGATCCGGCCACGATACGCAAGCCGAAGAGGCGAAACGTTCGCATTAGCGATGACCCTCAGAGCGTCGCGGCCAGGCATCGCCGGGAGCGGATCAGCGAAAAGATCCGAATCCTACAAAGGCTTGTTCCGGGTGGGACTAAGATGGACACGGCTTCTATGTTGGATGAAGCCATTCGTTATGTTAAGTTCTTGAAACGACAAATTCGCCAACTCCAAGCTAATAGTAGTAGTATTAGTATTAACAGCAACAACAACAACAACAATAATATTCCGGCATCATTTGCCGGCATAATTCCGGCATGTAACCCTACTTGGACATCTACAATGGCTGCCATTTCATCATCAAACAGGACCACCACCGCTACAGCCACTGGAAACTCGTCGGTTTTTGGGGTATTTCAACCATGAGGTAATCGGTGATTAATTAATGAGAAAAAAGGGATTATTGTAACGCTTTCTCAACTGAAGTAAGTTTGGTGTATATTTTTAAGCATTATTATTGGTGACGTTTTTGTGCCAATTGGCATAAGGTTTCTAAAAATTGTTATATTAGGGAGAAGAAGGAGAAACAAAAAGGGAAAAAATGCCATGTGATTCCAAGAAATGTTTGTTAGGATTTTTTTGTTGACTCAAGTGGGACAATAGAATAATACATAACGGTTATGATTATACCCCCTTGAGTTGTTCATCATCCGTGTTTTCTATCTTTTATAAAAATAAATATATGGTTTTGTTATTTGGTCTTCATTGGAAAGTTCGTCTGTCCGGATTCTATACCGGGAACTGAAACGAGTGACGAAGACTGAAAATAAAACCATTGAATATGATTACATCCTTAATGTGATGCGTATGCGTGTAGTACTGTGTGTGTGCGTGCGTTTTTTTTTGGGTGGAAAAGAACAAAATAAGACTACTTGGCCCGCAGCTTGCATTCATCATCAACGTGTGCCTTGTATGCCTTGTTTAATTTTGTCCATTTTCTTGCTGTTTTTGTGGGTTTCTTTTTTGTTTTTATGTTTTTTCCCCTTTTGGTTTGTTTTGTTTGAACAGATGATGAGCAAAGAGAGACTCAGAAAAGTTTACAGGAACTAATGGCGTTTTAATAGTCCTAGATGAATCATAGATCAATCTCTACACTATGATTCTCTCACAAACCCTAGAGTTTTTTGAACTACTGGGAATATTGTGAAACTTTTTTCCTTCTTCTCATTTTTCCGATTCAAAACAACCTTATCCCTAATTGGAAGTGTGTTCAGAGATGACAGAAATGGGAGTATCAAGCCTTTTAAATTTTTCTTTGCTTAAAATAAAACCTTTTAAGTTAATATTGAAGTGAAGATGATATTTGTAAATGAAATCAATGGCATCCATGTTTTTTAGGAAACAAGAACTTTAATTCACGAATTGAAAGATGAAGGATTTTGCTACACCACCAAAGAGAAAAGTTCATCTAGCTTCCTAGAGATGTATAATCTGTTTATCATCGCTTTCTTTTGATTTCTGGATTAAGTTTAGCTAATGTGTATACAGTATATATATCATTGTTACTCGGAAAAGTATGCCAGCAAGCTTGATTAGGCAATGTTTTTGGAGTTTTACCTTGCGCGAGATGCAAAACTTTATCTTTGCCATTGACTGATATATTTGATGCCAAGGGCTTTCATGTTTTAGAACCAATTTCTCAACCTTTCTATTAACGCCATTGAAAATCTGCAATGGTAAACAACTGCACATAGCGCACAACAGTTAATAGAACATTTCTTCCATGTAGCGCGGACTTTGGTCCACATTTTTATTATTCCAAGATGATTATAGTTCTTTGTATTTCTGCCTTCCAGGTTTTATAGTATAGTTACCTAAATAGGAGTTTAAAATCGATATATGTGCCTATTAATTCTTGAATAACCGGATTTAACTTTTTCTTTTAGATCCACCAGATCACTATTTCCGTCTAAGTAGAAATTATTTTAAGTGTTTCGAATATCTATTGTATCAATCAGTCTACTGTAGAATTTCCACAAATTTTACTTTTCTCTAGCTACCGTTGAATGCAATAAGAAATTTCAGATAATTATTGTGCCAATGCCATAATATATAAACCATGACAATAAAAACAAAAAAACAAAAAGAGAAGTGAGAAGTCCTCTAAATTAAAGATTAGTCCAAGTGTAACAACATCACTAAAGTGAAGGATTTAAAGGGTCAACACGTTTCCCAAGTAATTTTCTTGGGCATATGAATGAATCAAGGATTAATGGTTGTAGAAAAAACAAATCCAACTCGGTTTGATCCGAGAACATCCAGAAACTTTCTGGTTTGATCAAAATTCCGCAGTTCGTGTTGGCTCTCCCCACCGAATGATGAGAGGCCTGGGAGTCCACTTCTGCGGTGGACCTCTCGACATTTATATTTAAACTGGTCATAGCCCTAGCGGGTAATCACGGTTTCATGATCCAGTGTTAAGAAAAGTCATGACTTGAAATGCGATGATGTCGATATCTTCTATATCACATATGGTACCAACTTAAAAACAAACGAAAGGGTTCTTTCTTTTTTCTCTTGGATTAAGATCTATTCTTTTTTTTTTTTTTAAAGATTCACTTGTTAATAATTAAAAAAAAAAGGGTTACATATTCCTTCTACAAATGGAAATTTTAAATGGTTGAAAAAGGGAGGAACTTAGCAGCCAAATTAACTAGAATTAAGAATTGTCTTATATTGTATCAAAGAATGAGAATTCCAATTGTATACATAAACATTATTAGAGTCAAATGTAATATTGATGAGTGTCAAACAAAGCATGTTTTAGGAAACATAATGTGCCTTTTTATACTTAGTTTTAAGTCAATTAGATTAGAATTTTATGTTTATAGAATAATTTAGTGACTTTTGGTGATCCAAGGACTTAATTACAAAATCAGTAAAAAAGTGGTCAAGATATGACAAAATGGTGAAGTTCTGGGCGAAATTGAAAGTGGCTTAATGGACTGAAATGCAAGGGTAGAAGATGGCAGAATCCGATGGGAAGAATAGCTGATTTGAAGGCCAAGTTGGACCAAGACTTCAAAGCTAAAGAAGAAGAGAATGTGAACAAGTGATGCTGCTGACAAGGGAAGAGATTGATGTGCCTTAAAATTGAATTAGAGCAACTAAATCCCATAAAAAAAGATGATTAGATGTAAGGGGGGAAGTTGGAGAAGTATGGGTCTCCTCTCTT
Organism: Oldenlandia corymbosa var. corymbosa; assembly: GCA_949775105.1. Lineage (NCBI taxonomy): Eukaryota > Viridiplantae > Streptophyta > Magnoliopsida > Gentianales > Rubiaceae > Oldenlandia > Oldenlandia corymbosa. Next base: position 10,814,798 of record OX459123.1, read on the forward strand.
TTGCTTAACCCATTGGGTAAAGAGGAGACTAACATGGCTAAGCAAGATTACCCCCTCCCCCCCCCAACCTCTATATAAACCAGCAGCAGCAGAAGAAGAAGAACAACAAGAGTTAGAACGATAGAAGTTAGAGTTAGCTTAGTGAGTTAGGTGAGAAACAAAGCAGAAGTCTGAGAAACAGACTCAGGGGTGTACTTTGGAGAAGTGAGAAGCTGACTCTGCGCACAGTTTACCATACTCCCTGACTTTTTCCTTCCCCTGTTTCCTACCATTTCTGCTGTAGCTATGAGGAAGTCTAAATACTTAGATTCAGCGGTTTTTGAGATTCTCTCCATGTGTAGGTAAACTCCGTAGATGTCTAATCCCTCTACTCCATATAAGTATGTTTTGATTCAGCTCTTGGATGATACTTGTGTGCTTAGTCTTAGAGTTATCATTATCCTATTAGTTGAATTGGCCATTTAAACTAATTGTGCTTGCATGTTAAAGGAAATGTGAGAGGGTAAACTTAACTTAGAACGTCTAAGATTCATCGGTGACAAGGAGGTAACAGCCTAAGGTTTCAAACAACGAGAGTTAGTTGTTTGACACAAGGCAATCATAAGAGCTTAGTAACTTAATGGCTCCGTAGTATTCTGGAGTTAACAGCGAGAGTTAGTAGGCTTTTTGCTGCTAGGACTGCTGTTTAGAATAAGGAGAGTGACCTTATAGTGTTATTGTGCCTGATTGAATACAATTTCTTACAACATAGAGAGCTAAAGAATCATTACATATGCTTGTAGAGTAGAGAGGAGGACAACCCAAGGCTTCCATCACTTTGTCAAGTTATAAACTCACTTGCCAATATTTTAATTTTTTTCATACATTGCACTCTTGCACTGGAACCCAATTTTCATCAGTTGTTTCCCGTCTCTGCGGGATTGACCCTTCTTATCACTTACCCCAAGTTTGAAGTATGTTTTTTTTGTGGTCTCGACACCCATCAAAAGTGGCGCCGTTGCCGGGGACGGCATAAAACATCTTTTGGAAATTGGTTACTATTCATTACTTTCATGCATTGTTTTCTTAGCCGTTAACTTAAAAATCAAAACCCCTTCGCTTTTGTTACTTATTACCTATTGGTTCTTGATTTCTTGTATACGACAAGAAGTAATCCCCCTGAGGAATTCTTCTTTGACCCAAAAGTTGAAGCCACTTCCAGGAGAATCAGACACTCAGACGTGAGTACGTCATTGCTGAAGCTAAGGAGGAGTTTGCTGAAACCATAGAAGCCTTAGCTGAAGAAGAAATGAGAAATAATAGTGGAGCTACAATACAACCAGCTCAACCCCCGATTGTTGAGAGATTACTTTATCCCTCAACATGAGGAGGTTCAGTCACCATTAGTATTTCAAGATGTGGAGGCTGACAACTTTGAGCTCAAATCAAACATGATTCAATAGGTTCAAGCAGTTTGTCCATTTCATGGTCTACCATCTAAAGACCCCAATGATCATCTACGAACCTTTTTAAGGTTTTGTAGTACATTCAAGTTCCAGGGATTATCTCATGATGACATTAAACTGAGATTGTTCCCATTCACCCTTCAAGATCAAGCTGAGACGTGGTTGAATTATCTTGCCAAAAACTCCATTACAAGCTGGCAGGAATTAAGGAAACCATTCATAACTAAGTTTTTCCCACAATCTAAAGCAGCCCATTTTAGAATTGCAATCATGACGTTCCAGCAACATCCTGATGAGACATTATCTGAGTCTTGGAAAAGATTCAAGGAGCTACTGAGAAAATGTCCACAACATGGGATTGAGGATCATATTTAGACATTTTCTATAATGGTTTAACTCAGTCCTCAAGAAATTCCCTTGATTTCTCTGCTGGTAGAGCATTCATGATGAAAAATGTGGGAGAAGCAACCTAGGTGCTGGAGAACATGGCTACCAAAAACTACAGATGGCAATCAGATCCCAGAGCTCTTTCCAAGAAGGCCGACGTGTTTGAAGTAGATACAACAACTCATATGCAAGTCCAACTCTCACAAATCTTGAACCAGATGGCCAAAGTAGAAGCTCGTATGGCTAAGTCACAAGACCGGGACAAGTCATGCTCTGATCCATATAAGATTGATGACTGCCCTGAGTTGATGGAGTCAGCTCATTTGGTTCGTCAGAACAATGCTGGAGGTTCCAATCCTTACAACAACTGGAGAGGGAAGCAGGCAACTGGAATAGCAATCAGTAACAACGCGGCTACCAAAGGCTTGACCAACCACCTGGTTTCCAAAAACCAGAGTGGAGTTTAAAAAAAAAGTGATGTGGTTGATATAAAGACACTGCTCAAGGCTTTACAAGCCAACCAACGACAATTTGAAGCTGTGTATAGCAAGGCCCACAGGAGTAAGCCAAGGTAGTATCATTTCACAGTGGTAAGAAACTCACTTCCACAAGTGAAATTCCAATCCAAGCACCTACAAAAGAGCCGAGGAAGCTGAAGATATCATCGACCTTACTACAGAGAAAGAAGAAGCAGCGGATCCTAAGGGCCATTCCACAACAGTACCAGCACCCCCTACTCAACAGCAGCCTGATGTTCCAACAACCCCTTATCCACTTAGGCAAGCTAGGAAGAAGACTTCAGACATTGCAATCAACAGATTAATGAACAAATGGAGAGCTTACACATCAACAATCCATTGATTGATGCTCTAAAACAAATGCCAAAGTATTGCAAGCACCTGAAGGAGTTAGTCTCAAGCGAGCCAAGGATTCACGATTCATCATTCATAACTTTGAATGAGGAGTGCAGTGCAGCCATTCTGAAGAAGCTCAAGGAACCAGGGAGTTTCACTATTCCCTATACTGTTGGTAACACTAAATTTAAGAAAGTTTTGCTAGATCTAGGAGCAAGCATTAACTTGATGTCTTTATCTGTTTTTAATGCACTTGGAGTCAGTGATATTCTTGTGCCAACTAACATTACCTTACAGCTAGGTGATAGATCCCTGACCTATTCAAAGGGCATATTGAATGAAATTTTGGTAAAAGTTCGATCATTTATTTATCCAGCGGAATTTGCTGTCTTGGATATGGAAGAGGATAAGGATGTCCCAATCATTTTGGGCAGACCTTGCTTAGCAATCTGTGATGATATCATAGAAGGAAGGGAGCTGTCACTTTGCAGTTTGATGGAGAACAGGTAATGTTCAACATCTTCAGCGGCATGAAATTCCTTCTGCAATTCTGCACGGAAGTCCTATAAACCCTCCTTAGAAGAACCACCAACTCTGGAGTTGAAGCCACTCCCAACCCATCTCAAATATGTGTACTTTGGGAGCAACAACACTTGCCCGTTATCATCTTAGCATCACTGAGTGAGGTAGAGAAAGTCAAGCTGATGAGAGTTCTAAGGATGTAAAAGAAAGCTATTTGGTGGACCATAACTGATATCAAAGGCATCAGTCCATCCATCTGCACTCATAAGATCCTACTTGGAGAAAAGGCAAAACCTAGTATAGAAGGTCAAAGAAGATTGAATCCGACCATGAAGGAGGTAGTCATCAAAGAGGTTGCATGGATTACAGGAAGCTCAACAATGCTACCAGGAAAGATCACTTCCCACTACCCTTTATTGATCAGATCTGTAAAGACTAGCTAGATACAGTTACCACTGCTTCCTGGATAGAACTCAGGGTACAATCAAATTGTTGTTGCTGTAGAAGACCTGGAGAAAACTTCATTCACATGTCCTTATGGTACTTTTGCTTTCAGAAGAATGCCATTTGGCTTGTGTAATGCACCTGTAACATTCCAGAGGTGTATGATGGCCATTTTCTCATATATGGTGGAAGATATTAAATCTTCATGGATAACTTTTTTGTGTTTGGGAATCTTATGAAGTATGTCTCGAAAACTTGAGCAACGTGTTGCAGAGGTTTATAGACACCAACCTGGTGCTCAATTGGGAGAAATGTCATTTCATGGTTTCTCAGGGCATTGTCTTGGGCCATAGAATTTCAGAGAAGGGCATTGAAGTTGATAGGGCAAAGATAAAGGTGATAGAGAAGCTCAGTTCGCCAACAACACTTCGTGGAGTGAGAAGCTTTCTTGGCCATGCAGGTTTTTACAGGAGATTCATCAAGGACTTCTCAAAAGCCTCTAAGCCCTTGTGTAATCTCCTAGAGAAAGATGCTACATTCATCTTTGATGAGCCTTGTATAAAGGCATTTGAGGAGCTCAAGGAGAAACTTATTTATGCTCCTGTGATAGTCACACCTGATTGGACTCAGCTATTCGAAATAATGACCGATGCCAGTGACTTTATAGTTGGAGTTCTGCTTAGTAAGAGGAGGAACAGAGTGTTGCACGTTATCTACAATGCAAGTAAGACTCTGAATGCAGCCCAGATCAACTACTCAACTACAGAGAAAGAGATGCTGGCTATAGTGTTTGCTTTTGACAAGTTCAAACCCTACTTGTCAGGAATAAAAATCATAGTATACACTGATCATATTGCCATCAAGTATCTAGTCACCAAGAAGGATTCAAAGCCAAGGTTGATTAGATGGGTTCTATTGCTGCAAGAATTTGACCTGGAGATCAGAGAGAGGAAGGGCATCTAGAACCAAGTAGTAGATCATTTTTCAAGGCTTGAAAATCTGCTTGAAGATCCTGAGCCAATTGCTAAACCATTCCTTGATGAACGACTTTGGAAAGTGACAGCCGCACTTGCCCAAGTGTTTGAATAGAGACCATGGTTTCCTGAACTATGCAAACTATGTTGTCTCTGGAATCTCCCAGTTCAAAACAAGGTTAGTCTCTTCACGACGTTGTGAAACCAGAGAAAGGTTAGCAAGACAAATATCAAAAGAAGATCCAAACACAGAAAAATCATCCATAAACACTTCCATGATCTTCTCAATGAAATCAAAAAATATAGCCATCATACAACGTTGAAAAGTAGCAGGAGCATTAAACAAACCAAACGGCATCCTACGAAATGCAAAAGTACCATAAGAACATGTAAAAGTAGTCTTTTCTTGATCTTCAGGAGCAATAGGAATTTGATTGTAACCAGAATATCCATTCAAAAAACAATAAAATTTATGCCCAACAAGTCTTTCAAGAATTTGCTCAAAAAAAGGTAAAGGAAAATGATCTTTCCTAGTAGCACTATTCAACTTCCTATAATCAATGCAAACTCTCCATCCAGTTACAGTCCTAGTAGGAATCAATTCATTACTTTCATTGCAACCACAGTCATCCCACCCTTCTTAGGTACAACTTGAACAGGACTAATCCACACACTATCAGAAATAGCAAAAATAATACCAGCATCTAACCATTTCAGAATCTCATTTTTAACTACTTCTTTCATGTGAGGATTCAACCTTCTTTGATGTTCAATCACAGGTTTATGATCATCTTCCATTAAGATCCTATGCATGCAAACAGAAGGTGTGCCACTACAAAAAAAAAAAAAAATGCCAGTACCCACAAAAAATTAGCGGTCGTGGATAATTCGTGGGTATTTACCCTCAAAATACCCATGCATTGCCCACGAAACTTTGACCAAAAGTTTTTCCCACAGATTTTCCACGGATTTCTCACAAGATTTCAAACGAAAGAAGATGTGGTGGGTATCTGTGGGTAAAAGTTTCCCGCCATTAAATTCCCCACGAGTTTCCCACAACAAACCTTGTGGGAAATCACACACGAGCATCGATCCGTGGGAAACTCATGGGCAAATCAGATCACCCACGGATTATCCACGGATTATTTTTGTGGGTACCATTTCCACACACAACCCGTGGGTTATAGTTTCCCGCTAACAAATTCCCCCACGACTTTTCCCACAAAAACAGCTGTGGATAATTACACACGCAAATGTCTCCGTGAAAAACACGTGGGAAACTAATATCGCCAACGTATTACCCACTGATTTCTTTGGTGGGTAAAATTGTCAGATTTAAACCTTCAGTGAAAGTTTCCTGCCAACAAGCTCCCCGAATTTCCCACAAGTCTACCTATGGATAATTACACACGAGATTTACTCTGAAGGGAACTCGTAGGTGATAGTTATCACCCAAAAAATTCAAATGTAAACCATGTGCAAGTTAAATTGCCCATGAGTTGCGGTCGTGGGTGAGCCATGGGTAAGTAATGTTACCCACGGTTTACCTACAACTTTTTTTGTGGGTAAATAATGTTACCCACGACTTTTTTTGTGAGTAAGTATAGTTTCTCACGGTTTTCCCACGACTTTTTTTGTGGGTAGCGATTTCATGAGTATGTCGTGGGAAATGCGTGGGTAAATTTCGCCACCCACAGCTCTTTAGTTGGTAATTCATGGGTAAATAATTGTACAATATTTAAATTTTATTCATAAATAATTTGTATTTATGCAGCTTGACATAATTATTGGTTAAATTAATATGTATATATATACATATATACATATATACATTATATATGTATATATGTATATGAATGTGATATTGATGTATTCGTTGTATATTTTTCGTGTAGTTTGATCAAATAATGCACTTGATATTAAATTGTATCTACTTCGTACATATATAGATAGTTGTCAAAATAGTATGTATGGTACTTATTATATAGTGCATGACAATATGTACATACTTCATTCCGAAAAGACTGTTGATGAACTATATAATCATGCATGACAATAGAGTATATATTGATAATGTACTTGAAAAAGACTATTGAGACATATATTGATAAGTTTTGTGATCACATTTATGATTTGATAAGTTGTGATTATACCTAATCAATGTAATTAGTATGTAGACAATAATTTGTAAAGGTTGAAATCAATGACTGATTATGAACTTATTATTATTATATTAATGTTCAATAACGATCACATAATTGAGTTTCATTATGATGTTCATTTGAATCAAAGTGAAACGTCATTTTTGGGATGGGGGACAAAGTGGACGTTGTTAGATATCATAAAATTTGGGTAAAAATTGAAATAGAAAAATTAGTTATTAAGGGCGTTAATGAAAATATTTACATTAGTTATATAGGTGAATAGAACTCAAATTTATTGTCCTTGCTCTTTAGTCATTAGTTTTGAATAGAGTCTTTGATTCTTCTTTTTCTTTTTGGTTGTAGCTCAGCTGCTCTGGATGATGTGCCTTTGGTTATGATCTTTTTGTTCATTGATTGAGATTTAGGTGAAAGCTTATTGACTGGCTTTTGTATGAAATACTATTCGGAGAAATTTAATAGGTTAATGGATGCTATAATTGGATTAAAATGTGTCACTTTCAATGTAAAAATTCCGATATATGCTGCCTTAGGCTTGTAGTTTTCTGGGTACGTTGATGCATTCTATTGCATATGAGATTGGGAACTATTGGGTTTTGTATACAAGTGCGCAATACACCATATTTTCATGGATTTGGGAGTGTGGGATATGAATTGACAGAAACTGTACATGAGTGGTTTGAAAGATATGGAATTAGTTGTGTGTTATTACATTGTGGACATGGATACTATACTTTTCCTACTTTTTGTAGGGCCGGCAAGGCCACCTCTGCCGTACGGGACTGAGAGATGGAAGGGCTTTCGAAAGAAGCAAAAAAGGCCCGATGAGGGAGTAAATTCGCTCCACTTCCATCTGCTCCTCCACCTTGTTTTCCACCCAGGTTAGTTCTTTTTAAATTAATTGAAGGTTTCTTTTTTTTTAATTTCTTTTATCGAAAAGGTTTCATTTTTATCTGATGGTGTAGAGGATAATGTTATTATGCTTGCTTGAGTTTATTTCATGTAATTGATATAGTTCCTATTGTTAATCTGATTTCTGGAATCGAATGAGAAAGTAGAAGTGATGATAATGCCTTTGTTTCATTTTAATTTGGGAATTATGTGCAAAGATGGGAAATGGAAAGAATATAGAGAAGTATGCCATGTAGTTAAGCCTTCAGTTCGTAGATTGCATGTTGTGCTTAGCATCTGAATGTTGTTTATGTGAAATGTAAAGTGAATGATGGATGGTTGGGAAGCAAGGTTAGCTTGGAAATGATTACGTGTAATTGAAATTAGATGTGTTCGTTTTGTGTTTACTGAAAATGTAGGAAACCAGGAATTGGTCTGCCTGTTGAGTTGCTTGTTTCTCCTATCTCTTGAATTCTTTTTCTGGGATTTCTTGATATGAATCTCTTCTATGTTCCCTCTAGTTTAAGTTGGATTTTACAGATTAGTAAACGGACTCCTGGTTTGTCCGAAAATTTGATTTAAAGATGGCATGTTCATTGCTTAAAACTGCAGAAAATTCAGAGCCAACCCCTTCTATTATCAGGCCTTTTCTCCTTGGTCTTGAACTCTTTGTCGGGTTTTCATTTTTTGAAACTGTTCTTCATTCAGTGTACTTTGATGCGGTTTTTATGGATTCCAAAACGGACTTCTAATTTATCGAAAACCTCATTTGAATACGACCTGTTCTTCAGTAAAATTGCAAAAAGAATCAAATCTGTGATCCCTATTAGCAGGCCTATCTCTCTTAGGTATTTAATTCTTTTTCGGAATTTATTTTTGGAAAACTTTTCTATGTTTAGTGAAGTTTAATGTAGACTTTACAGATTATTAAATGGGATTGCGGTTGATCTAAAAGTTTGAGTTTAAACTACACTTACCAGTTCTGTTTGTTGGTTTGCTCATCATTTTCTGGCAGCAATTAGTCAATTGCTTTCACGCATTTATGCATGGATGTAAAGGATTTTTTGCTTCTTGATCCGTGTTGTAGGAGTCTTTTTGTTAGTGCAAAGAGTCTTTTTGCAGGTGATTCAATCTTTTTTATTAGGTAATGACTCTTCACTTAGATATCTGATATTCACATTGAACAGCCTGGAAAGTAGTTTGCTTGATTATTTTTTCTCTTTCTGAGTTGTGGAAAGGGATTTTATGCATGCTTGCATGACTTTATAGATGATGATGAAAACTGTTAGGCGAAACAATAAGGGTAATAATACTAGTAGTACTGTTAGCATGTTCCAAAAATTAAACTTTCTGAACATTTAAGTTCCTGTTAATTTATAGGTATCTAGCAGTCAAGACGGCATGACTTTTAAGGTCATCTCTGAAAGTGACAAATATCTAGCTGCAAAGAGTGCCCTTGTCTCGGGAAACAACAAGAGTGCCATTCTCAAGTTGCAAGCATTATCGACGTATGAAGTTCATCTATGTATGCCTCAAAAATGGAGTAGAACTTCATCTGGTTGCATCTTCTATACACATTTATCTTTAGCAGCTAAAATCAGTTTCTAAGTTAGATGCTTAGATTAGGTTGTATTAGAAGTTGTCAAGTTTTGACTGTTTAATTGATAGTGGTTGTATTAGAAGTTGTTTTGGCAATAAATATGTAAATGATGCATCATTGTTTTAAATTTGAATACATTATACAATTTAGAATTTAGTTTTACGTGTGCTTCTTCTAATCATTGTATTGTTTAGTTTGAACATTAAAGGAATACCAAAAAAAAATGTAATTATAATTATAATTTTTTTAAAAAAAAATGAATATTACCCATGCAAAGTCCGTGGGTATACGAACTACTAATTCACCCACAAGAAAGTCGTGGGAATTAAATATTTTCAATTATTCTTTTCCCACAGCACACCGTGGGTAAAAAGATTTGTTAAACAAATTATTAGTATTTTTTCCCACGACATTACCCACAAAAGTTTCGTGGGTAAACTATCCAAAATGCCAAGTCTAAACATCATTCTCCCACGCCTTCACCCACAAAAATAATTGTGGGGAAATTATCCACAAAACACATGCTTGGTGGGAGAATTACTCACGAAGCATTGACCGACCGTGAGAGAGCCATTACCCACGGCAAATTCTCCCATGAGGATTTTTCTTGGGAAAAACCGTGGGTAACCGTGTTACCCACTGCCGCTTAGTTCATTTACCCACGACTTGCCTTCCGTGGGTACTGGCCTATTTTTTTGTAGTGTGCGGATCAACTCATCAGATGGTGTGTACCATAATCAGAAGCATCGGCCATATTGGAGAAGTGTCGTAGCTCACCATATGGAGGACATCATGGAGGCCAAAGAACTACCGCTAAGGTACTACAGTCTGGTTTCTTTTGGCCTACTTTATTTAGGGATGCTAAAAATTTTGTACTTAGTTGTGATAGATGCCAAAGAACAGGAAATCTATCTTGGGGGAATGATTTACCACAAGGAATGATCCTGGAAGTAGAACTCTTTGATTTCTGGGGCATAGACTTTATGGGGCCATTTGTGTCATCTTTTGACAACACACAAATTCTAGTTGCAGTTGATGATAATGGTTAAATTGTTACATAAAAGTATCACACTTAACTTTGTATTTGATGAACAATTGGGGATATTTCCTAACATTGGTGCAATTTACTTAGTTCATTTTCATGTTATTGTTAGGAAAGGACCGGACTGAATAATTTCTGAAAATTGGAAGCCAAAGGAGCAATTTAAGGACTGCTGAGGCAAGGGTGCTGAGCTGGACGAAGAAGAAAGCCCTTAGACAAGAAGCATCTTGTCATTAATGACCTTGCCTCCTCCTAGAGGCATGCTTGTCCCCCAGCCGCAATCCCAGCCACCACTGCTGATCAATGAGAGCAAAACGGCTGCTGCTGGAAGAGAGAAAAGGAACGGCCAAGTTGGATTGCAGGCTCAAGACATTGGAAGGATTAAACAACTCCAAGCATGGGGAGGTTCTCATGATGAAGACACCGGTTGCAAGGTACTATAAAGAAGGGGAGCGGCACTCTCACAGGGGCATCTCTCTCTCAGTCTCTGGTTAGCTTCTTAGTTGCTAAAACACTCAAAAAAACTCCAGGTAGAAGGCAAGAAAGAAGAAGAAGCAGCAATAACTCAGTGAGGAAGCCAAGTTGAAGAGTAGCAACCCAGTTTCTTCTTCAGTTCCACGAGTGAACCCTTTCACTCCCAGGAGTGACTCAGAAACTGCACAAGCTTCCTTCTCATCTCTTGACTGTTAGCTTGAACTTGTTTATTATGCATACTTCTATGGTGTCTTTTAATGTAGTAGATGTAGCATTTATCCGTATGAGTAGCTAAACAGTTTCCAGGGGTTATTCTCCTCAACTGATGTTATAGTCGTCAAAGCACTGGTTTTGTTCCTTGTTTTATGGTTGAAAGTTTTTCTACATTCATTTACTTGATCACTAAATTGAATGCATGCTAGAACTAAGGGAGATCTGGAAGGATAAACTTGGTTTGGATTGTTTCAACTTTAACTTATGACATAGAGGTAACAGTCTATGGTTTTAACTAAGATAGGAATATACTTAGTTAACATAAGCATTCTTGAAGGCCTAAGAACTTAATGACTTTGTAGCTGGAATCAACCATTGGAAAATAGGTTGTTAAGGTTGCAAAGATGACTCTAGGAAAAATGGGAACTGACTTAGAGTTATAAGTGACCTGAATGAACAAGAACTCAACCATTATTGTGCTAATAAAACAACTACAACAGCAGGAAGAGGAGAGAACACCCCTGGCCTCCATTCCCCTGAGTGACTGTTTTCATTCTCCTGAGTGACATCTTGTTGACTGAAAGTTTTTCTTTACAACAAATTTGGTAATCAGCTGTCCTCGTGGGATCGACCTAGCTTCCACTATCTACAAAACCCATAATCCAAGCTAGTAACATTAATCTTATTTTTTTTGGTGAACTCAACAAGCACTAGAAAGTGGCGCCGTTGCCGGGGACGGCGTAAAACCTCCAAAAATTTGTTGTTTTTGTTTGTGTGTATATATATAAAATTCTTCTCTGGTTACCTCACTAAGCTTCCAGTTTCTTTTCTTTGGTGTATGACTAGAAGGCACCAACGAAGTGAACCTGTTTTTGACCCAGAAATTGAAGCTACCATCCGTAGAACCAGAGCAGCAAGAAGAAGGCAGAGCCGATTGCAACATGACAACTGAGAAGGTTCATCTGAAATGGCTAACCAAGGTGGCAATCCAGAGAACAATAGGAACCCTGGTGGGGATCAACAAAATCGACCAGAAAGACTGCTTAGAGATTTCTTCATCCCACAGCAAGAAGAAGTCCAATCTCCTCTCGTGTTCCCTGATGTAGAAGTAACCAATTTTGAGCTCAAGCCACAGATGATCCAATGGACTCAATCAGCCTGCCCATTCCATGGATTACCTCATGAAAATCCTAATGATCACATCCGAAGTTTTCTGCGTTTATGCAGTACTTTTAAAATTCAAGGCTTATCTAATGATGACATTAGGCTGAGACTATTCCCTTTTACATTGCAGGATCAAGCCCAAGCATGGTTCAATACATTACCCAACAACTGCATTTCCACTTGGGAAGAGTTGAGGCAGTGTTTCCTAACAAAATTCTTTCCACCCGCAAAAGCTGCACAACTTAGAACAGCAATAATGAACTTCAAGCAGCATGAAACAAAAACGCTTTATGAAGCATGGGAAAGATTGAAAGAAATGGTCAGAAAATGCCCTCAGCATGGTTTGGAAGAGCATCTTCAACTGAGCATCTTCTACAATGGTCTGCTACCAACTACAAGAGACTCCTTGATCTTTGGTGGTGGTGTATTTATGATGAAACCGGTTGATGCAGCAAGGCAGTTGCTCGACAATATGACCACCAACCATTCAAGATGGCAATCTGATCCAAGGGCAATTACAAAACAGCCAGGGATGATGGAACTTGATCCCAGTACACATCTGCAAGCTCAAATGGCTGTTATGATGAACGAAATGACTAAGCTCAGAAGTGAGCTGTCCAAATCTAAGGCAGAAGCATGCGTATTATGTGATGGATCCCACAGTTTGGATGACTGTCCTTCCAAAATGGAAGCTGTCCAGTTTGTCAGACAGGGCAATGCAGGGGGATTCAACAACTTCAACAATTGGAGAAATCAGCAACAGACCAATTGGAACAATGCTCCACAACAAGGAACTTATCAAAGGCCTGCTCAACCCCCAGGATTCCACAGACAAGATGGTCAGCTTCCCAACTATCAGAATCATCAACGTTCTAACCAACAATACATACCAAGGGAAGATGAATGGATCTCTGTACAAAATGCAATCAAGAGTTTGGCGGTGTCCTGCAAAAGTTTGGAAAATCAGTTGGCCCAGATTGCAAAACAAAATGATGAAAGACCATCTGGGAGCCTGCCCAGTGATACAATTGTGAACCCCAAGGGGAATGACTAAGAGCAAGCGAAGGCTGTCACTCTCTGAAGTGGAAAGCAACTCAATCAGCCAAGTGAAGAAGTCACTCCTGCGAGTGACCTGCAGGTAAGAATGAAACTTCTTCTGAGCAATTATCTGATAGTGATGATATGGTTGAACAGGAGCAACCCGCTGACAACCCTGGAATGGAGGAAATTCAATTTCCAGCACCAATTAAGGAACCACAATAGCCAGCTCCAACGCCACCATATCCGTAAGACAGAAGAAAGCAAAATTGGATGAAGGACTCAACAGGTTTATTCAGAATTTAGAAAGTATACATATTAATGTACCGCTTGTTGATGCACTTAAACAAATGCCTAAATACTTTAAGTACTTGAAGGATTTGGTGGCAAATAAGCCACAATTGCATAATTCTGCTTTTGTCACTCTAAATGAAGAATGTAGTGCAGCTATACTGAGAAAATTACCACCTAAGCTAAAAGATCCGGGTAGTTTCACTCTTCCTTGCACTGTAGGAATCAGAGAATTTTCAAAAGCATTACTAGATCTTGGTGCAAGCATAAATCTCATGCCATTGTCTGTATTTAAATCCCTCGATCTGGACAATTTTCAAGTACCTACTAACATGACCTTGCAGTTGGCAGACAGATCTCTGACTTACCCAAAAGGAATCTTACATGATGTTCTTGTGAAAGTTGGTAACTTTGTTTACCCAGCCGATTTTGTGGTTTTGGACATGGAAGAAGACAAGGATGTACCCATCATCTTGGGGAGACCTTTTCTGGCAACAAGCGATGCAATCATTAAGGTGAAAAAGGGAGAAATCACACTGCACTTTGATGGGGAGAAGGTCACCTTCAACATCTTCAAAAATATGAGATATCCCGCTGAAGTCCACGACTGCTACATGGTGAGAAATGTAGAAGCAGAGGAAGCAGTGACAGAGGAATTACTGCAAGACGATCTCCTCAAGGAACTTTGGTGCCCAGACTATACTGAGGAACAGGAAGGAGGGGATGAGTACAGGGCCACTTGCCTGAGCTACCTGAACCACTCCCCCAAGTGGCATCCTACACAGCAACCCTTTGAACTGATAAACCTGACCAAGGAAGGGGAGATGCCTCAAACCTTCAATTGAAGAACCACCCCATCTCGAACTTAATCCTTTGCCCTCACATTTGAAGTACGCCTATATTGGAGCAAGAAACACCTTACCTGTAATCATTTCTTCTATGCTTACAAGTACTGAAGAGGACAAATTGCTGAGAGTACTGAGATTGCACAAAGAAGCCATGGGTAGTCAATTGCTGACATTAAGGGCATCAGCCCCTCCATATGCATGCACAAAATCCTGCTTGAAGATGACGCCAAGCCAACCATTGAAGGACAAAGAAGACTCAACCCAGTCATGAAGGAAGTGGTGAAAAAGGAGATTATCAAGCTGCTGGATGCAGGGATTATCTTCCCGATCTCTGACAGCAAGTGGGTGAGTCCAGTGCAGTGCGTGCCCAAGAAGGGAGGAATCACAGTGATAAAGAATGACCTCCAGGAGCTAATCCCAACAAGGCTGAACAATTCATGGAGAGTGTGCATGGACTATAGAAAGCTTAATAAAGCTACCAGAAAAGACCACTTTCCCCTTCCTTTTATTGATCAAATGTTGGATAGGTTAGCTGGATTCATGTATTACTATTTCCTTGATGGTTTCTTAGGTTACAACCAGATTGCCATAGACCCTGATGATCAAGAGAAGACGACTTTCACCTGCCCTTATGGCACATTTGCCTTCAAGAGAATGCCATTTGGAGTGTGCAATGCACCGGCTACGTTTCAAAGATGTATGATGGACATTTTCTCTGATATGGTGGAAGACATAATTGAGGTCTTTATGGATGACTTCTCGGTCTTTGGTAAGTCATTTGATGCATGTTTGGACAACCTCGGGCTGATACTGAAAAAATGTATAGAAGCCAACTGGTTCTCAAACTGGGAGAAATGCCATTTTATGGTAACTGAGGGAGTTGTCTTGGGGCATAAGATCTCACAGGATGGAATTGAAGTGGATAAGGCAAAGATTGAAGTCATTGAGAAGCTCAGCCCACCAACCACAGTCAGGGGAGTGAGAAGTTTCCTAGGCCATGCTGGTTTTTACAGGAGGTTCATTAAAGATTTTTAAAAAATTTCTAAACCCTTGTGCAACTTGCTTGAAAAAGACACTGCTTTTATTTTTGATGAATCCTGTTTAAATGCATTCACTGAACTGAAAAACAAACTCATCACTGCACCTATGATCATCACACCCGAGTGGTCACAACCTTTTGAACTAATGTGTGATGCAAGTGATTTTGCAGTTGGTGTTTTACTTGGACAAAGAAGGAACAAGGTGTTACATGTGGTTTACTATGCTAGTAAAACCCTTAACTCCGCACAAGTCAACTACACCACTACAGAGAAGGAAATGCTTGCAATTGTATTTGCATTTGATAAATTCAGAGCTTATTTGCTAGGGATGAGAGTCATAGTCTATACCGACCATGCAGCTATCAGGTACTTGATCAACAAAAAAGAGTCTAAACCAAGGTTGTTTAGATGGGTGTTGTTGTTGCAGGGAATTCGATTTGGAGATAAGAGATAGAAAGGGTGCTAAGAATCAAGTAGCAGACCATCTGTCAAGGCTTGAAGAAATTCCAGAAGACACAACTCCAATCTTAGAAAAATTTCCTGATGAGTCACTCTGGCGAGTGACAGGCACACACATGAGAGTGACAGGTAACAGGCCTTGGTTTGCAGATTTTGCTAACTATGTTGTTGCTGGTGTTATCCCCCCAGATCTCACCCCTCAACAACGCAAGAGATTCTTGCATGATGCTCGACTCTACCTATGGGATGAACCCTACTTGTTCAAAAGATGTGCAGACCAATTGATCAGAAGGTGCATTCCAGAATCTGAATTCACAGAAGTGTTACACAAATGCCACAGTTCACCCTATGGTGGACATTTCAACGGTCAAAGGACGGCAATCAAGGTTCTACAAGCTGGACTGTACTGGCCAACCCTGTTCAGAAATGTAAGAGAGTTTGTCAAAAGCTGTGACCGATGCCAAAGGACAGGAAATATTTCCTGGAAAAATGAGATGCCACAGCAGAACGTGCTTGAAGTGGAACTGTTTGACGTGTGGGGGATAGACTTCATGGGTCCCTTCATGTCATCCTTTAGGAATTCCTACACACTGCTGGCAGTGGACTACGTTTCAAGATGGATAGAAGCTGTAGCTGCAAAGAACAATGATGCTAAAACTGTTCTCAGGTTTCTAAGAAAAAATATTTTCGCCAGGTTTGGTACACCCAGGATGATACTCAGTGATGAAGGATCACACTTCTGTAACAAGTCATTTGCAGCCATGGTAAAGAAATATGGAATCAGGCACAAGGTGTCAACACCATACCATCCACAATCAAACGGGCTAGCAGAAGTGTCAAACAGGGAAGTGAAAAGAATCCTGGAAAAGGTTGTTAACTCTACCAGAAAGAATTGGTCCTCAAGGTTAGATGAAGTTTTATGGGCATATCGGACAGCATACAAGACTCCCATCGGTATGTCTTCGTTTAAACTGGTATATGGGAAAGCATGCCACTTGCCAGTAGAGTTGGAACATAAAGCTTATTGGGCTATCAAGGAACTGAATCTTGATCCGGGCAAAAGCAAGGAATTAAGATTGATTCAGTTGAATGAACTGGAAGAATTCAGACTAGAGGCATACGAATCGTCCAGAGTCTACAAAGAGAAAACTAAGGCTTACCATGATCAACACATTGTCAAGAAGAACTTCCAAGAAGGATAAGAGGTCTTGCTGTACAACTCCCGGCTGAAATTCTTTCCAGGAAAGTTGAAGTCAAGATGGACCGGGCCCTACAAAATCAACAAAGTCCTAACTCATGGAGCAGTGGAGATCATGAACCCTCAAAGTGGCAACACCTTTTTGGTCAATGGTCAGAGGCTTAAGCCATACCTTGGATGGACAGAAGGGAGTAAAGGACAGAACTATCAAGTTCTGGTCCTGGAGGAACCTTACTGAAATTTCTTTTGAAGTCTGGCATGAGACTTAAAACCAATGCGCTTTATGGGAGGCAACCCATACGTTTTGTTTTTATATGGCTGACAATGTGCTACTCTAATTTTTGCAGGATTGGACAAGAAATTTGCCGCCGCAACAGATTTCAAAAGGTGTAACAGAAAGGGCCTCAAGTAAACTCACTCCTAGGAGTGAAGAAGGTCACTCAGCTGAGTGGACCTAAGGGAAGGAATCCTACGAATTTTCTAACCCTGACGTCACTCACGCAAGTGGAACAATCCACTCGCCTGAGTGAGAACAACTGTACGACACTTTCTGCAAAAAGTCACCTTTTGGGTTGCAGTTATGATTTAAGTTTGGGGGGGAATTTTTTCTGGAAATTTTCAAATTTCAATTTTAACCACGTCCGCCTTTTGAGTCACTTGAGTCAGCCACGATTTCCAAAAACTTTAACTGCTGTGCATTAACTCATAAGTCCTTCATTGCTTCGTCTTCTTCATTTTCTTCTTAATCCCAGAATCACTCCTTCAACCACCACTTCCCTGTGTGAACATACTAACAATTTCTCTAAGTTTCCAGGCACATAAGGCAATTTTCAGATTCAATCACAAAACCCCTCTTTCAATTTTGCCGACACAACTCTTAGGGTTTGTCACAGATGCCGCCGGCAAGGAGAAAGGCTGCTGCCCGCAAAAACGCCTCCAACACAAGGAGAAGGATATCATCCTCCTCATCCTCGCACTCTCCTGAACGGCAAAGAACGCCCACTCCACCAGCATCCCCTGCCAGAGAACCCACCCCACCACCACCTCCACAACCACCAAGGGCGCTGCAAGAACAAGCCCTTAATGCCATCACAGATGAATGGGAGCCCAGGTTGTTTCCAAGGAAGAAGGGTTGGGATTTCTTTTTGAAGCACATAAGGTGAAAGTTCATTCCAGAAAGGGGAATCGGTGAAGATGGTGCAGCTTTTGCCTACATCAAGCGCCATGGCTGGGAGACCTTCTCCAAACCACCGGTCAAGCCAAGGATCCAGATTGTGCAAGAATTTTACGGCAATTTCCACACTGCCCCCAGAGATGGAGTATTCGTCAGAGGCATCAGCGTCAATTGCAGTACAGAGGCCATCAGGGCCATCTGGAAATTACCAAGAATAAGCACTGATTACAGAGAAACCCTGGCTGCCCTGCATCCAAATCAACCGCTGGAACATGCCATTCTGTCCAGATTGGCAAAAGAGGGCACAATCTGGGAGATGGATGAGCAAGAAAACCCTTTGGGATTTCTAGCAAACGCGTTGCAAACGCCTGACTTAAATCTGTGGCACCATTTCATCTACTGCAATCTGATGCCAACATCCTACACTGCTAAGGTCACCTACGAGATGGCTCTGCTGCTGTATGCTATTGCCACAGACACACCATTTGATGCAGCCTCAGTTATCCAGGAGCAACTCACCCGATGCATCACTGATCCAAAGGTGAAGAGTTGTGTTCCTGCACACTGACGCAGAAAGCAACTTGCAGCAACCATTAAGGATGCATAAGTTGGATCAGAAACCCCCAGGTGCCTCATGGGCGGGACAGACAACATCCACTCCCACTCCAACTGGACAATTGAAGCAGAGGGATTTCAACAAGCAGACCAGGTTCATCCTGGATTACGTCCACCAATGCCAGACGAGGACGGAGAAATTCCTGCAGGAAATGCACAAGTGCATTGGATGCCTTGAAAACTGCCCAATGCTGCATGATCCGCCAGTCCACCCACTTTACGGAATGCCTCAATGAACACTCAGGGAAGTGCTGTTCTACTTCCCTTAATCAGTAATTTATTTGTTGTCTGTTTTATATTCCATGTGTTGTTTTCGGTACTTTTTGTCTTCTGTTTACTGTTGTTGCCGGGTTGGTGATGTTAAGCATTGGGGGCAATGCTTAGGATAAGTTTGGGGGAGAGTAATGTAGTAGTAGTTAATTGTAGTTAGTTTGTTTGTGGTTAGGTCAGTCAATATCAGGACAGTGCCATTTAGGTCCATTAGGTTCATGTCTGGATTGACTCTGTAATGAAAATCTTCTAAGGAGCTGTCAACAGTCTAGGATGATAATGGTTTTGAAAACCAATTTTGCTAAACCACTTTTTGATCACTTTTTGATACCAAATCTGATGCATGAAAGGAGAAAATGACTGACACTCACTCACACACATGAACAATGCCACTCGTGGAAGTAAATGCTTAGAACATAAATCTTAAAATTTGGCATGACTAATCCACTGTTGTGAGCCGTGTCTAGTTCTGAGCTACAATTAGATGAGAAATGCCGTAAATCTGAGACTTCCTTTGTGGTACCCATTCACAGCCTGCTTGCTTTAAAAAAAAACAACAAGGATGGATCAACCGAAACCTTAGGGGTAACAGCAAGGAACCACCACAAAAAGTTCCAAACTGTTGGAGTAATAAGGGTTGAGGTATAAGGCAGTGGAGAGATAAGGTTGAATAACACCCCTGTAGGTTGGTCCATTTACATCCCATTCAAAAAAAAAAAAAAAGAGAGAGAGAGATTTTCTAAATAAATAAAGCATAAAGGCTGTGCAGGAACTCCAGGATTGAAGTCTCAGTAGGTAAATTGAGTCAAGTAACTTGGGCAAGACCAAGTCACAAGAATGACCACCAAAAGTTTAACCGGTTAACTTAGAATGGATTGGTAGGTTTGGCATGAACAAACACTTGTGGCATATGCATTCTAATTCCCTGTGAAGGTTGGTTGTTTGACTTTGGATTGCAGAAAGATTTGGTATCCTCAAATGTATGTTTTCTCCACTTGAATCTGAGACGGAAATGTTGACAGCACCTATCTGGTTGTGTTTAAGGTTGTTGCTTGTTTAGTGTCACTTACCTGAGTGGGAATCCTCACTCAGGGGAATAAGTCAATCTTCAGTCATTTTGTCTTCCCTAGTTGTTATGTGAAATTCTGAAAGTGCCAACAAAAGTTTAGTGTTTTGCTTGAGGACAAGCAATTCTTCCAGTTTGGGGGAGTTGATAATGGTTAAATTGTTACATAAAAGCATCACACTTAACTTTGTATTTGATGAACAATTGGGGGTATTTCCTAACATTGGTGCAATTTACTTAGTTCATTTTCATGTTATTGTTAGGAAAGGACCAGACTGAATAATTGCTGAAAATTGGAAGCCAAAGGAGCAATTTAAGGACTGCTGAGGCAAGGGTGCTGAGCTGGACGAAGAAGAAAGCCCTTAGACAAGAAACATCTTGTCATTAATGACCTTGCCTCCTCCTAGAGGCATACTTGTCCCCCAGCCGCAATCCCAGCCACCACTGCTGATCAATGAGAGCAAAACGGCTGCTGCTGGAAGAGAGAAAAGGAACGGCCAAGTTGGATTGCAGGCTCAAGACATTGGAAGGATTAAACAACTCCAAGCATGGGGAGGTTCTCATGATGAAGACACCGGTTGCAAGGTACTATAAAGAAGGGGAGCGGCACTCTCACAGGGGCATCTCTCTCTCAGTCTCTGGTTAGCTTCTTAGTTGCTAAAACACTCAGAAAAACTCCAGGTAGAAGGCAAGAAAGAAGAAGAAGCAGCAACAACTCAGTGAGGAAGCCAAGTTGAAGAGTAGCAACCCAGTTTCTTCTTCAGTTCCACGAGTGAACCCTTTCACTCCCAGGAGTGACTCAGAAACTGCACAAGCTTCCTTCTCATCTCTTGACTGTTAGCTTGAACTTGTTTATTATGCATACTTCTATGGTGTCTTTTAATGTAGTAGATGTAGCATTTATCCGTATGAGTAGCTAAACAGTTTCCAGGGGTTATTCTCCTCAACTGATGTTATAGTCGTCAAAGCACTGGTTTTGTTCCTTGTTTTATGGTTGAAAGTTTTTCTACATTCATTTACTTGATCATTAAATTGAATGCATGCTAGAACTAAGGGAGATCTGGAAGGATAAACTTGGTTTGGATTGTTTCAACTTTAACTTATGACATAGAGGTAACAGTCTATGGTTTTAACTAAGATAGGAATATACTTAGTTAACATAAGCATTCTTGAAGGCCTAAGAACTTAATGACTTTGTAGCTGGAATCAACCATTGGAAAATAGGTTGTTAGGGTTGCAAAGATGACTCTAGGAAAAATGGGAACTGACTTAGAGTTATAAATGAGCTGAATGAACAAGAACTCAACCATTATTGTGCTAATAAAACAACTACAACAGCAGGAAGAGGAGAAAACACCCCTGGCCTCCATTCCCCTGAGTGACTGTTTTCATTCTCTTGAGTGACATCTTGTTGACTGACAGTTTTTCTTTACAACAAATTTGGTAATCAGCTGTCCTCGTGGGATCGACCTAGCTTCCACTATCTACAAAACCCATAATCCAAGCTAGTAACATTAATCTTATTTTTTTTGGTGAACTCAACAAGCACTAGAAAGTGGCGCCGTTGCCGGGGACGGCGTAAAACCTCCAAAAATTTGTTGTTTTTGTTTGTGTGTATATATATAAAATTCTTCTCTGGTTACCTCACTAAGCTTCCAGTTTCTTTTCTTTGGTGTATGACTAGAAGGCACCAACGAAGTGAACCTGTTTTTGACCCAGAAATTGAAGCTACCATCCGTAGAACCAGAGCAGCAAGAAGAAGGCAGAGCCGATTGCAACATGACAACTGAGAAGGTTCATCTGAAATGGCTAACCAAGGTGGCAATCCAGAGAACAATAGGAACCCTGGTGGGGATCAACAAAATCGACCAGAAAGACTGCTTAGAGATTTCTTCATCCCACAGCAAGAAGAAGTCCAATCTCCTCTCGTGTTCCCTGATGTAGAAGTAACCAATTTTGAGCTCAAGCCACAGATGATCCAATGGACTCAATCAGCCTGCCCATTCCATGGATTACCTCATGAAAATCCTAATGATCACATCCGAAGTTTTCTGCGTTTATGCAGTACTTTTAAAATTCAAGGCTTATCTAATGATGACATTAGGCTGAGACTATTCCCTTTTACATTGCAGGATCAAGCCCAAGCATGGTTCAATACATTACCCAACAACTGCATTTCCACTTGGGAAGAGTTGAGGCAGTGTTTCCTAACAAAATTCTTTCCACCCGCAAAAGCTGCACAACTTAGAACAGCAATAATGAACTTCAAGCAGCATGAAACAAAAACGCTTTATGAAGCATGGGAAAGATTGAAAGAAATGGTCAGAAAATGCCCTCAGCATGGTTTGGAAGAGCATCTTCAACTGAGCATCTTCTACAATGGTCTGCTACCAACTACAAGAGACTCCCTTGATGCTGCAGCTGGTGGTGTATTTATGATGAAACCGGTTGATGCAGCAAGGCAGCTGCTCGACAATATGACCACCAACCATTCAAGATGGCAATCTGATCCAAGGGCAATTACAAAACAGCCAGGGATGATGGAACTTGATCCCAGTACACATCTGCAAGCTCAAATGGCTGTTATGATGAACGAAATGACTAAGCTCAGAAGTGAGCTGTCCAAATCTAAGGCAGAAGCATGCGTATTATGTGATGGATCCCACAGTTTGGATGACTGTCCTTCCAAAATGGAAGCTGTCCAGTTTGTCAGACAGGGCAATGCAGGGGGATTCAACAACTTCAACAATTGGAGAAATCAGCAACAGACCAATTGGAACAATGCTCCACAACAAGGAACTTATCAAAGGCCTGCTCAACCCCCAGGATTCCACAGACAAGATGGTCAGCTTCCCAACTATCAGAATCATCAACGTTCTAACCAACAATACATACCAAGGGAAGATGAATGGATCTCTGTACAAAATGCAATCAAGAGTTTGGCGGTGTCCTGCAAAAGTTTGGAAAATCAGTTGGCCCAGATTGCAAAACAAAATGATGAAAGACCATCTGGGAGCCTGCCCAGTGATACAATTGTGAACCCCAAGGGGAATGACTAAGAGCAAGCGAAGGCTGTCACTCTCTGAAGTGGAAAGCAACTCAATCAGCCAAGTGAAGAAGTCACTCCTGCGAGTGACCCTGCAGGTAAGAATGAAACTTCTTCTGAGCAATTATCTGATAGTGATGATATGGTTGAACAGGAGCAACCCGCTGACAACCCTGGAATGGAGGAAATTCAATTTCCAGCACCAATTAAGGAACCACAATAGCCAGCTCCAACGCCACCATATCCAGTAAGACAGAAGAAAGCAAAATTGGATGAAGGACTCAACAGGTTTATTCAGAATTTAGAAAGTATACATATTAATGTACCGCTTGTTGATGCACTTAAACAAATGCCTAAATACTTTAAGTACTTGAAGGATTTGGTGGCAAATAAGCCACAATTGCATAATTCTGCTTTTGTCACTCTAAATGAAGAATGTAGTGCAGCTATACTGAGAAAATTACCACCTAAGCTAAAAGATCCGGGTAGTTTCACTCTTCCTTGCACTGTAGGAATCAGAGAATTTTCAAAAGCATTACTAGATCTTGGTGCAAGCATAAATCTCATGCCATTGTCTGTATTTAAATCCCTCGATCTGGACAATTTTCAAGTACCTACTAACATGACCTTGCAGTTGGCAGACAGATCTCTGACTTACCCAAAAGGAATCTTACATGATGTTCTTGTGAAAGTTGGTAACTTTGTTTACCCAGCCGATTTTGTGGTTTTGGACATGGAAGAAGACAAGGATGTACCCATCATCTTGGGGAGACCTTTTCTGGCAACAAGCGATGCAATCATTAAGGTGAAAAAGGGAGAAATCACACTGCACTTTGATGGGGAGAAGGTCACCTTCAACATCTTCAAAAATATGAGATATCCCGCTGAAGTCCACGACTGCTACATGGTGAGAAATGTAGAAGCAGAGGAAGCAGTGACAGAGGAATTACTGCAAGACGATCTCCTCAAGGAACTTTGGTGCCCAGACTATACTGAGGAACAGGAAGGAGGGGATGAGTACAGGGCCACTTGCCTGAGCTACCTGAACCACTCCCCCAAGTGGCATCCTACACAGCAACCCTTTGAACTGATAAACCTGACCAAGGAAGGGAGATGCCTCAAACCTTCAATTGAAGAACCACCCCATCTCGAACTTAATCCTTTGCCCTCACATTTGAAGTACGCCTATATTGGAGCAAGAAACACCTTACCTGTAATCATTTCTTCTATGCTTACAAGTACTGAAGAGGACAAATTGCTGAGAGTACTGAGATTGCACAAAGAAGCCATGGGTAGTCAATTGCTGACATTAAGGGCATCAGCCCCTCCATATGCATGCACAAAATCCTGCTTGAAGATGACGCCAAGCCAACCATTGAAGGACAAAGAAGACTCAACCCAGTCATGAAGGAAGTGGTGAAAAAGGAGATTATCAAGCTGCTGGATGCAGGGATTATCTTCCCGATCTCTGACAGCAAGTGGGTGAGTCCAGTGCAGTGCGTGCCCAAGAAGGGAGGAATCACAGTGATAAAGAATGACCTCCAGGAGCTAATCCCAACAAGGCTGAACAATTCATGGAGAGTGTGCATGGACTATAGAAAGCTTAATAAAGCTACCAGAAAAGACCACTTTCCCCTTCCTTTTATTGATCAAATGTTGGATAGGTTAGCTGGATTCATGTATTACTATTTCCTTGATGGTTTCTTAGGTTACAACCAGATTGCCATAGACCCTGATGATCAAGAGAAGACGACTTTCACCTGCCCTTATGGCACATTTGCCTTCAAGAGAATGCCATTTGGACTGTGCAATGCACCGGCTACGTTTCAAAGATGTATGATGGACATTTTCTCTGATATGGTGGAAGACATAATTGAGGTCTTTATGGATGACTTCTCGGTCTTTGGTAAGTCATTTGATGCATGTTTGGACAACCTCGGGCTGATACTGAAAAAATGTATAGAAGCCAACCTGGTTCTCAACTGGGAGAAATGCCATTTTATGGTAACTGAGGGAGTTGTCTTGGGGCATAAGATCTCACAGGATGGAATTGAAGTGGATAAGGCAAAGATTGAAGTCATTGAGAAGCTCAGCCCACCAACCACAGTCAGGGGAGTGAGAAGTTTCCTAGGCCATGCTGGTTTTTACAGGAGGTTCATTAAAGATTTTTAAAAAATTTCTAAACCCTTGTGCAACTTGCTTGAAAAAGACACTGCTTTTATTTTTGATGAATCCTGTTTAAATGCATTCACTGAACTGAAAAACAAACTCATCACTGCACCTATGATCATCACACCCGAGTGGTCACAACCTTTTGAACTAATGTGTGATGCAAGTGATTTTGCAGTTGGTGTTTTACTTGGACAAAGAAGGAACAAGGTGTTACATGTGGTTTACTATGCTAGTAAAACCCTTAACTCCGCACAAGTCAACTACACCACTACAGAGAAGGAAATGCTTGCAATTGTATTTGCATTTGATAAATTCAGAGCTTATTTGCTAGGGATGAGAGTCATAGTCTATACCGACCATGCAGCTATCAGGTACTTGATCAACAAAAAAGAGTCTAAACCAAGGTTGTTTAGATGGGTGTTGTTGTTGCAGGAATTCGATTTGGAGATAAGAGATAGAAAGGGTGCTAAGAATCAAGTAGCAGACCATCTGTCAAGGCTTGAAGAAATTCCAGAAGACACAACTCCAATCTTAGAAAAATTTCCTGATGAGTCACTCTGGCGAGTGACAGGCACACACATGAGAGTGACAGGTAACAGGCCTTGGTTTGCAGATTTTGCTAACTATGTTGTTGCTGGTGTTATCCCCCCAGATCTCACCCCTCAACAACGCAAGAGATTCTTGCATGATGCTCGACTCTACCTATGGGATGAACCCTACTTGTTCAAAAGATGTGCAGACCAATTGATCAGAAGGTGCATTCCAGAATCTGAATTCACAGAAGTGTTACACAAATGCCACAGTTCACCCTATGGTGGACATTTCAACGGTCAAAGGACGGCAATCAAGGTTCTACAAGCTGGACTGTACTGGCCAACCCTGTTCAGAAATGTAAGAGAGTTTGTCAAAAGCTGTGACCGATGCCAAAGGACAGGAAATATTTCCTGGAAAAATGAGATGCCACAGCAGAACGTGCTTGAAGTGGAACTGTTTGACGTGTGGGGGATAGACTTCATGGGTCCCTTCATGTCATCCTTTAGGAATTCCTACACACTGCTGGCAGTGGACTACGTTTCAAGATGGATAGAAGCTGTAGCTGCAAAGAACAATGATGCTAAAACTGTTCTCAGGTTTCTAAGAAAAAATATTTTCGCCAGGTTTGGTACACCCAGGATGATACTCAGTGATGAAGGATCACACTTCTTGTAACAAGTCATTTGCAGCCATGGTAAAGAAATATGGAATCAGGCACAAGGTGTCAACACCATACCATCCACAATCAAACGGGCTAGCAGAAGTGTCAAACAGGGAAGTGAAAAGAATCCTGGAAAAGGTTGTTAACTCTACCAGAAAGAATTGGTCCTCAAGGTTAGATGAAGTTTTATGGGCATATCGGACAGCATACAAGACTCCCATCGGTATGTCTTCGTTTAAACTGGTATATGGGAAAGCATGCCACTTGCCAGTAGAGTTGGAACATAAAGCTTATTGGGCTATCAAGGAACTGAATCTTGATCCGGGCAAAAGCAAGGAATTAAGATTGATTCAGTTGAATGAACTGGAAGAATTCAGACTAGAGGCATACGAATCGTCCAGAGTCTACAAAGAGAAAACTAAGGCTTACCATGATCAACACATTGTCAAGAAGAACTTCCAAGAAGGATAAGAGGTCTTGCTGTACAACTCCCGGCTGAAATTCTTTCCAGGAAAGTTGAAGTCAAGATGGACCGGGCCCTACAAAATCAACAAAGTCCTAACTCATGGAGCAGTGGAGATCATGAACCCTCAAAGTGGCAACACCTTTTTGGTCAATGGTCAGAGGCTTAAGCCATACCTTGGATGGACAGAAGGGAGTAAAGGACAGAACTATCAAGTTCTGGTCCTGGAGGAACCTTACTGAAATTTCTTTTGAAGTCTGGCATGAGACTTAAAACCAATGCGCTTTATGGGAGGCAACCCATACGTTTTGTTTTTATATGGCTGACAATGTGCTACTCTAATTTTTGCAGGATTGGACAAGAAATTTGCCGCCGCAACTGATTTCAAAAGGTGTAACAGAAAGGGCCTCAAGTAAACTCACTCCTAGGAGTGAAGAAGGTCACTCAGCTGAGTGGACCTAAGGGAAGGAATCCTACGAATTTTCTAACCCTGACGTCACTCACGCAAGTGGAACAATCCACTCGCCTGAGTGAGAACAACTGTACGACACTTTCTGCAAAAAGTCACCTTTTGGGTTGCAGTTATGATTTAAGTTTGGGGGGGAATTTTTTCCGGAAATTTTCAAATTTCAATTTTAACCACGTCCGCCTTTTGAGTCACTTGAGTCAGCCACGATTTCCAAAAACTTTAACTGCTGTGCATTAACTCATAAGTCCTTCATTGCTTCGTCTTCTTCATTTTCTTCTTAATCCCAGAATCACTCCTTCAACCACCACTTCCCTGTGTGAACATACTAACAATTTCTCTAAGTTTCCAGGCACATAAGGCAATTTTCAGATTCAATCACAAAACCCCTCTTTCAATTTTGCCGACACAACTCTTAGGGTTTGTCACAGATGCCGCCGGCAAGGAGAAAGGCTGCTGCCCGCAAAAACGCCTCCAACACAAGGAGAAGGATATCATCCTCCTCATCCTCGCACTCTCCTGAACGGCAAAGAACGCCCACTCCACCAGCATCCCCTGCCAGAGAACCCACCCCACCACCACCTCCACAACCACCAAGGGCGCTGCAAGAACAAGCCCTTAATGCCATCACAGATGAATGGGAGCCCAGGTTGTTTCCAAGGAAGAAGGGTTGGGATTTCTTTTTGAAGCACATAAGGTGAAAGTTCATTCCAGAAAGGGGAATCGGTGAAGATGGTGCAGCTTTTGCCTACATCAAGCGCCATGGCTGGGAGACCTTCTCCAAACCACCGGTCAAGCCAAGGATCCAGAATTGTGCAAGAATTTTACGGCAATTTCCACACTGCCCCCAGAGATGGAGTATTCGTCAGAGGCATCAGCGTCAATTGCAGTACAGAGGCCATCAGGGCCATCTGGAAATTACCAAGAATAAGCACTGATTACAGAGAAACCCTGGCTGCCCTGCATCCAAATCAACCGCTGGAACATGCCATTCTGTCCAGATTGGCAAAAGAGGGCACAATCTGGGAGATGGATGAGCAAGAAAACCCTTTGGGATTTCTAGCAAACGCGTTGCAAACGCCTGACTTAAATCTGTGGCACCATTTCATCTACTGCAATCTGATGCCAACATCCTACACTGCTAAGGTCACCTACGAGATGGCTCTGCTGCTGTATGCTATTGCCACAGACACACCATTTGATGCAGCCTCAGTTATCCAGGAGCAACTCACCCGATGCATCACTGATCCAAAGGTGAAGAGTTGTGTTCCTGCACACTGACGCAGAAAGCAACTTGCAGCAACCATTAAGGATGCATAAGTTGGATCAGAAACCCCCAAGTGCCTCATGGGCGGGACAGACAACATCCACTCCCACTCCAACTGGACAATTGAAGCAGAGGGATTTCAACAAGCAGACCAGGTTCATCCTGGATTACGTCCACCAATGCCAGACGAGGACGGAGAAATTCCTGCAGGAAATGCACAAGTGCATTGGATGCCTTGAAAACTGCCCAATGCTGCATGATCCGCCAGTCCACCCACTTTACGGAATGCCTCAATGAACACTCAGGGAAGTGCTGTTCTACTTCCCTTAATCAGTAATTTATTTGTTGTCTGTTTTATATTCCATGTGTTGTTTTCGGTACTTTTTGTCTTCTGTTTACTGTTGTTGCCGGGTTGGTGATGTTAAGCATTGGGGGCAATGCTTAGGATAAGTTTGGGGGAGAGTAATGTAGTAGTAGTTAATTGTAGTTAGTTTGTTTGTGGTTAGGTCAGCCAATATCAGGACAGTGCCATTTAGGTCCATTAGGTTCATGTCTGGATTGACTCTGTAATGAAAATCTTCTAAGGAGCTGTCAACAGTCTAGGATGATAATGGTTTTGAAAACCAATTTTGCTAAACCACTTTTTGATCACTTTTTGATACCAAATCTGATGCATGAAAGGAGAAAATGACTGACACTCACTCACACACATGAACAATGCCACTCGTGGAAGTAAATGCTTAGAACATAAATCTTAAAATTTGGCATGACTAATCCACTGTTGTGAGCCGTGTCTAGTTCTGAGCTACAATTAGATGAGAAATGCCGTAAATCTGAGACTTCCTTTGTGGTACCCATTCACAGCCTGCTTGCTTTAAAAAAAAACAACAAGGATGGATCAACCGAAACCTTAGGGGTAACAGCAAGGAACCACCACAAAAAGTTCCAAACTGTTGGAGTAATAAGGGTTGAGGTATAAGGCAGTGGAGAGATAAGGTTGAATAACACCCCTGTAGGTTGGTCCATTTACATCCCATTCAAAAAAAAAAAAAAAGAGAGAGAGAGATTTTCTAAATAAATAAAGCATAAAGGCTGTGCAGGAACTCCAGGATTGAAGTCTCAGTAGGTAAATTGAGTCAAGTAACTTGGGCAAGACCAAGTCACAAGAATGACCACCAAAAGTTTAACCGGTTAACTTAGAATGGATTGGTAGGTTTGGCATGAACAAACACTTGTGGCATATGCATTCTAATTCCCTGTGAAGGTTGGTTGTTTGACTTTGGATTGCAGAAAGATTTGGTATCCTCAAATGTATGTTTTCTCCACTTGAATCTGAGACGGAAATGTTGACAGCACCTATCTGGTTGTGTTTAAGGTTGTTGCTTGTTTAGTGTCACTTACCTCAGTGGGAATCCTCACTCAGGGGAATAAGTCAATCTTCAGTCATTTTGTCTTCCCTAGTTGTTATGTGAAATTCTGAAAGTGCCAACAAAAGTTTAGTGTTTTGCTTGAGGACAAGCAATTCTTCCAGTTTGGGGGAGTTGATAATGGTTAAATTGTTACATAAAAGCATCACACTTAACTTTGTATTTGATGAACAATTGGGGGTATTTCCTAACATTGGTGCAATTTACTTAGTTCATTTTCATGTTATTGTTAGGAAAGGACCAGACTGAATAATTGCTGAAAATTGGAAGCCAAAGGAGCAATTTAAGGACTGCTGAGGCAAGGGTGCTGAGCTGGACGAAGAAGAAAGCCCTTAGACAAGAAACATCTTGTCATTAATGACCTTGCCTCCTCCTAGAGGCATACTTGTCCCCCAGCCGCAATCCCAGCCACCACTGCTGATCAATGAGAGCAAAACGGCTCTGCTGGAAGAGAGAAAAGGAACGGCCAAGTTGGATTGCAGGCTCAAGACATTGGAAGGATTAAACAACTCCAAGCATGGGGAGGTTCTCATGATGAAGACACCGGTTGCAAGGTACTATAAAGAAGGGGAGCGGCACTCTCACAGGGGCATCTCTCTCTCAGTCTCTGGTTAGCTTCTTAGTTGCTAAAACACTCAGAAAAACTCCAGGTAGAAGGCAAGAAAGAAGAAGAAGCAGCAACAACTCAGTGAGGAAGCCAAGTTGAAGAGTAGCAACCCAGTTTCTTCTTCAGTTCCACGAGTGAACCCTTTCACTCCCAGGAGTGACTCAGAAACTGCACAAGCTTCCTTCTCATCTCTTGACTGTTAGCTTGAACTTGTTTATTATGCATACTTCTATGGTGTCTTTTAATGTAGTAGATGTAGCATTTATCCGTATGAGTAGCTAAACAGTTTCCAGGGGTTATTCTCCTCAACTGATGTTATAGTCGTCAAAGCACTAGTTTTGTTCCTTGTTTTATGGTTGAAAGTTTTTCTACATTCATTTACTTGATCATTAAATTGAATGCATGCTAGAACTAAGGGAGATCTGGAAGGATAAACTTGGTTTGGATTGTTTCAACTTTAACTTATGACATAGAGGTAACAGTCTATGGTTTTAACTAAGATAGGAATATACTTAGTTAACATAAGCATTCTTGAAGGCCTAAGAACTTAATGACTTTGTAGCTGGAATCAACCATTGGAAAATAGGTTGTTAGGGTTGCAAAGATGACTCTAGGAAAAATGGGAACTGACTTAGAGTTATAAATGAGCTGAATGAACAAGAACTCAACCATTATTGTGCTAATAAAACAACTACAACAGCAGGAAGAGGAGAAAACACCCCTGGCCTCCATTCCCCTGAGTGACTGTTTTCATTCTCTTGAGTGACATCTTGTTGACTGACAGTTTTTCTTTACAACAAATTTGGTAATCAGCTGTCCTCGTGGGATCGACCTAGCTTCCACTATCTACAAAACCCATAATCCAAGCTAGTAACATTAATCTTATTTTTTTGGTGAACTTGACAAGCACCAGTTGACTATGTTTCTAAGTGGGTAGAAGCTGTGACAGCTCATTTCAGTGATGCAAAAAGAGTGATCAGGTTCTTGTAAAAGAACATCTTCACTCGTTTTGGCACTCCACGAGTGATGATCAATGATGAAGGCTCTCATTTCTGTAATAGATTATTCACTAAATTGATGGCTAAGTTTGGCATTAAGCACAAGGTTTCTATAGCTTATCATCCACAGTCCAATGGTCAAGCGGAGGTTTTTAACAAAGAGATCAAGGGGATATCGGAAAAGGTAGTCACCAGTTGTAGAACTGACTGGTCTGCCAAGCTTGATGATGCTCTCTGGGCATATAGAACTTGTTTTCAAGACTCCTATTGGCATGTCTCCATTCAAATTGGTGTATAGGAAGGCATGCCATCTTCCAGTTGAGTTAGAGCACAAGGCTTATTGGGCCTTGAGGAAGTTGAATATGGATCCAAAACTCAGCAGGGAGTAAAGGTTACTGCAGCTGAATGAGTTAGAAGAATTCAGGCAAGAAGCTACTGAGTCATCTAGAATCTACAAGGAAAAGTCCAAATGATTCCATGATAGGAAGTTGATAGGAAGTAGCTATTGGTAGGACAATTAGTTCTACCCTACAACTCCAGGTTGAGACTCTTCCCTGAAACTGAAATCAAGGTGGGGAGGACCTTTCAAGATCAACAAGATTCTGAGCCAAGGAGCTGTGGAGCTACTCAATCTGCAGGATGGGAGCATGTTTTTGGTCAATGGACATAGGTTGAAGCCATATTTGGGGATGCAATCTGAAGGAGAACATGATAGGCATGTCCTGGCACTTCATGATATAAACCGTGCGCTTCTTGGGAGGCAACCCAAGCGTTTTTGTTCTTAACCCTATCTTGTATATTATTTTGTTTTGCAGGTAGTTTTCAACCCATGTGAGAGACCAAGTTTCAGGAGGAGTGACGATCAGTATCTAACAAATGTCAAGAAGAACGAGGAAAGGCATCACCACTCCAAGGGATTTGGCTGACCACTTCCAAAAGTAAGTTTCTGACTTGCGTAAGTCATTTTGACTGCTCAAAATGCAATTAAGTCTATCTTTGACTTTTTGAACTGGTCTACACTTTGAGTTTGGGGGGAAATTTTGACTTTGGTAACTGCGTTTTGGCGCCAGAAAGGATTCGACCTTTCTGCGTTTTGAATGACTAGACTTGGGAAGTTGTTGCCTTTAACAAAAAAAAAACTGCAACTCCCATGTCCAAAGTCATTATCATCTAACCTTTTGCTCCCCTGCAAATTCTTTGTCCATTCCTTCCTTCTGCAAAAACAAACTTTTTTCGTTTAATCTATCTTTTGTCTCTTAAACATCCGGACCTCTAAAACCTTAGCCCTAGAAATCACACCTCCAGATCTACCATCCAGTGGAAAAGATTGGATCTTTTGCAGATAACAATGGTGAACATAAAGCAATCTGCCCAAAAAAGAGTTCTCTAATAGGCATCTTGGAATCGGTATTGCTCAACCCCCACCGCCAAGCCTAAACAACCCATTAGAGCACAGCAAGAAGCGGCGGAGGCGGCCCTACAAGCCAAAAGAGATCCTGCTCTGTATAGCACCGATGAAGCTTGGACCTCTTTCAGAACAAATTAAAATCGACCGTTCATTGTTGAGAGGGGGATCGATTCCGAGGATTTCCCAATGATGTATATCCTCCTACACAACTGGACGAAGTTGTGCAACCCTACAATGAAGCCAAGGTTGAAAGTGGTTAGAGTATCTAACAACTTAGTGTCTGCAGAGAAAGATGTGGTGTATGTTCGAGGAAGGCATGTGGATGTCTCCCCTGCCGCAAATCGGGAAGTCTTGGGACTCTGGATTGTAGAGACGGACTATGTGAAGGCTTTGGAGGACCTTGAATGAGATGTGGATAAACAGAGGGCCCCAGATTCATTCGCCTAAGCCTTGTTAAAGCCTGAGAACAAGGTGTGGTTGAAGTTCATCACCACCACCATCATGCCTACCATGTTCAGTCAAGTTGTCACTTATGAGCGTGCTCTGCTCATTTATGCCATCACCACTCCCACTCCTTTTGATGTGGCTAGTGTCATTCGGGATCAGATGACCAGATGTATCTCGGACTTAGCAGTTCGAAGTTGGTACTTCCATGTCCTAGTTATAATTCTTTGTGCTAGGTGGTGGATGCTGTCGTTGATGCACTCCCAAAAGAATATTTATAAAACCTACTTAAAATTATTAGCTAGTGGTAAGTAGGGTCGTTCCACAAAGATGGAAGTGAACCACTCTAAATCTGATTGAAGTGCAAGAAAAAGAACGTAAATGAGTTGAACAGATTGTCACTTGGGAGAGTGAGAATAGTCACTTGACACAGTGAAGAGGCAGAAGGGTCAATCACATTCCTACCTTTATTATCCAGTTTTGATTCAAGTAATCCTGTAGTGTATGATTTATTGTTTGATCGGACACGTGTTCTTTACAATCTCTCTCAGATAGAGTAAAGAGTCTCAGATTACTAAATTACCTACCTCTCAGTTAGATTATTGAGATTAATCTAAGCCATTGAGTTTCTAAGCCCTATTGACCACCTATGCCAATTATCTAACTCTCATTGAGGGTTGAAACCAAAGGGTAGAGTTCCTCCATTGTCATAGACTAATTTAAGCCGTTCTAATTTATGTTTGCCCTCTCAGATCTCCATAACATGCATGCACATTTAAATAAGTGCTCAGTTTAATCAAAAGGTTAATTAAAGCACTTAAGCTAGAAACAATGGCTCATCAAGGAAAACTTAATCAAAACCTTCACATAAAGATAGTAGGGATTGAACCCTTAACTGAGTTAGCTACTCATGTTTATTGAGTTAAACATGAGAGCAACAAAGTACAAAAGACGACATAATTCAAGATCAAAAGGTTAGAGGATAGAAAGGAAAGGTGCTAGCAGGGGCAGTTACTGTCTGCTCACTTTGATGAGTGGCATTCCCTACTTGACAGAGTGACAGCCAGCACTCTTGTTCCTACTACTACCCTGTTTCTAACCAACTAACTAACTACCTAACTACTGTTTTTGTAACTGATTCTAACTACCCAATATGTTCTCTTCTACTAACTGATATTGGCTGACTACTTATAAAGATTTGGAGAGGTTTGGATTGGTGGAATTCTGACCTTCCTTGCAGCAGATTGGAGGAGACAGCAAGTTGCAGCAGCTGAAGGCATTTGTTTATTCAACAACTTGCCCAATTGGCAAGTTACTATCTTCTCTTGGCAGCTCCTTCTACTCTTCAGCCGCAATCAGCCGCCTTCTACTCATCATTGCTTCTTCTCCTTAGTCTTCTTTGCCAACGCATCCTCACCATTTGCAGCCACAAATCTCCATTTCTTCATTCTTATGTCCACGCAGCTCAATTTACAGCAGTCAGCAAGCAGCAGCATCAGCAGCATGCTTCTTTCCATCATTGTGTTTCCAGCCCCCAATTCAACCTAAATCTTCTGCCCTTTTCTTCCTTGTTTCCTGGGTCACTTGCTATACCATTGCTGACCCTTCTGCAGCAGTCAATCCATTAACTCAGCAGCAGCATCAGTTGGTAAGTAGTAGAGTTGCAAATGTTGTTCTTCACATACTCTCCCTCTTTCTCTTCTTCCACTTGCAGCAACAACAACTTGCAATGATGGTAAATCAATTTCCTTCCTTGGGCACCAAGACTTCAGCTCGTGGCTCTTCCTTGATTGACAGAAGCAACAACTACTGCAGCAGCAACTTGGCAACAGAATAGCTACCATTCTTCTCTTCAATTGAGTGTACTACTGCAGATTCTTCCCAATTATGATCATCTGCTGCCATTCTCCTTCCTCAGCAAGGATTTCTTCACTTGCTTCAGCTCTGATCATCCTTCCAGCACCTTGAATTCCAGCAGCTTCCAAATCAGTCCATAATGATGCTCTTTTGTGCAATTTGGCCCTCACTTATGCTTATCTTCCATATCGGCCCCTTGATTACCTTGAAATACAAAATAAACCCAAAAGTAAACTAATTCTAATTAATTGATACCTAATTCTATGTAAAAATGAGTAGAAAATGCCTGTTAAAAGCGTATATATTTTATTGTCATCAACGGTCAGTCAATTTCATTGTCTTTGAGGTCTAATGGATATGATCTTAGAGCAAAACCGTTTTATCATGTTTGCTATTACATGATTTAATTGTTTAAAACTAATTTTCTTGTTTTCTCTCATTATGAGAGTCCATTGGTTTATGTCTTTCTTAGTTTGAGTTTTTTGAATTCCTTGTGATTTTAGATCATGAGATACCTTGTTGAGTTTGTATATTTTATAGATAAGTTTGTTTGGAAATAGTATATCAATTTATGTGTTATGCATGCTTTTTTGCCTTGTTACGAATGATCCAGTTGATTAGTATTGTTTGTAGTTGAGTTGCGATTTGCTCATTACATGTGTCGACAATTATTTGGGTGTTGTTCAATTATATTGAAGGTTTCAATCTTTATGATTTATTGTTCAGTTTGAATGATTATTGGATTTTGTGTTTATGACTTGAGTTTGAGTTCATAACGTAGTTTTGTTAATGTCAAATGATTCATTCATTTTGTGATTTTTCCGCACTCTTTTAAAGTTTCACAGTTAAACATCTCTTTCTTTCTTTATTGTTGATGGTTCCATTAATGAAATTTGGTTCGTCTACGAGATTTCTATCAATAGAGGATTAATTTACAAAGGTTCTACTGTATTAGAGTCCCTTGCATTCTCCTCAAGAATTGTATTAAGTTGTTCTTTGGACATTTTCCGCTTTCTGGAGGTGTTAGATTGTGGTGACGGACTTCGATCCAGTAGACAATTGGAATTATTTGTATTCCTTTGAAGTTAGACCTGATGAGGAATGTTCTAATGGTGTGATTCCTCCACTGCTCTCTACTATTTATTTACTTTCTCTTTTGGCTTTTTGACATTTTCAACAAATTTTTCTTGAGCTTTTACCGAAAGTTTATTTTGTGCTGCTTTGGGGCTATCCATCTCCTTCACATTGCTTTCTTTAGAAACCAATTTTTTGTTGCATTGTGACCATAGTCTTTCCAGGATATCCTTTTTTTCTTACATTCATTGCAATATTCTGGAAGATTTGTACCTTACTTGATAGAAATATGTGTTTTCATCTACTCCAAGTTCAATTTTCTGGAGTATCTCATGTAAAAGATCATCCTCAACACAAACTCAAGCAAACAAACGGTCTCGTCATATTTAAAGTGGGGATTTTTATCTAAAGTTGCTAACCAATCATGCTGCCTGATTTTCTATGATATTTTTCACTAAACCTGTGCACCGTAACCCTTACCACTTAGTTTTGGTAACAAAATTATACTCCATACTTTAAAGAATAAACAAGAAAATAAAATAAAATAAAAACTCAGTTTAAGGGAAAAAAAATAATACAAACTTGTCCAATCAATCAATTACACAACCTATGAATAATCTAACGTTCTAAATTAATAGCAAACAACAAAATATTTCAAAAATTTTTATATGTGAATTTAATGATTAACATATTTATAAATTAAAAATACTACAAATATTTTGAAAAAAAAATACTGTTATGCAAACCAAACAAAGGTTCAAATCATTACACAACCATTACAAACATCATTGTACAAACTATTAAACGTTTAAAATACTGTACAAACAACAAATGCTCAAACCACTACACAAACATCAAGAAACATCCCACAATTATTTATCCAACACACCATTATTATACACACTCTCATTTCTATATCGATCATAGTCATGATATAAGGAGTCTTATTGTAATGTGGATGAGACCTAGTGCAATTCCTAAAATTTTGATTAGGATCTTTACATCAACTTTAAGATTCTAGTCGATGATGGTCATGGTTTGAATAATCCATAATGTCTTTTATTCGAATAACATACTAGCCTGGCAACATAGAATGGTGCCAAATTGACAAACATTATATAAATTGTAGAATTTATTTTTATAGTACAAGAAACTTTATTTGATGAAAACATATATTGGAAAACTCCAAAACTAAGAAATCTTAACCGTTGATGCCATAGTGTAAGAAACATCGTGAGCAAGAAAGATAGAGATTCAAAAATAAAGAGTTGACAAGTCAAGTGCATGAAGGAAAAGTGTATATATGACCAGAACCATTAGAGAATTGGAGGAGCTTGCTCGTCTTGTGATCCTTAAGAGAAAAACCAAATTCACCGTATCCAATAGTGCAGCAATTAGCGTTTAACAAATTTATGAATAGAAAGGAAATTACTGCAATGGAAGGAACGTGAAGCACATTAGATTAATGAAAAAGCCTATTGCAAGAAAAAAAATATTAATATAAATAGAGAATGCTATCATCAGCAAGGCACTATTACTAATAAACATACGGGTTCTACATGTGCAAGCAGTGAAAGAATTATTGATCATAGGATTATGAGTGGTATGCGAAGTTGTACAAGCGTTAGTGTACCATGCATGATCGGATGAAAATCAAGAATTTATGGAATGTGTATCGTCTAGCAATGCAAAATTTGTAGTTTGGTTACACTATTAAGTAGTATGATTTGGTTGGAAAATAATTCCTAGCAAACATGAGAAGATAAAGGATGAGCGCCAAGGATAGATATAGGATGACCACTACAGGATGAATACTATGGACAAAAGAAAAGAAGAGGATGATCAGTGTCAAATATATACGTTTATGAGTATTACCTTCAATCCTTTTTCCCTTGTAATTTAGTAGAATTTAGGTTAGAATTGTATACTACTAAATGATTTGCACTTTCCTTTGATCATGGACCCAATTGCAAAATGGCCAAAATTCTAGGAAAACATTGACAAAAATGTAAACTTTGGTGATTGGACTAAAGTGCAATTTTGGGGACATTTCTAGTACTACTTTGTAGAAAAGGCCAGTTCCAGGAGACAACTTCAGGACCACTTCCAAGGCGTGATCCTTCGCAAAACAAGAAATCCTTAAAGGCCAAGAAAGAGCCATATCAGGTGGCTGTTGTGGTCCTGAATATTCCGCAAAATGTCAAGATAATGTAGCTGAATCATGCCTGAAAAGCCAAGCAAGGAATGGACGCTCCTGATCAATCTACTGGCTAGCATATATGTTAGAATCATCATGGAGAATCAAGCTGCAGTTGCTCTATAAAAGGATGAAATGATGCACACTTTGAAGATAGGAGAAGGAGGCGTGGCTAATTAGTGTAAAAAGTTTAGGGTTTAGCTGAGTAGAGAGATAGGCAAGAGCTCTGCAACAGAGTCTCTTAGGTAGTATTAGCAGAGACTTCAGGTGAGTAGCATTCCAACGCGCCTGAGTGATCTGTTGTTCATCCAAAACTTGTATCTTTCGCTCTCTACTTGCTTCCTTTAGACTTGTATTCATGTTTGATATGCATATAATTTACCTATTTTTAATATCCCTTTATGCGAGATTTTGCCAATATTTTAAATACATTTCTGCTATTTATTTAATTTTATATTTGTTTATAGGAATTGTACTCAATTGAAGAAATTGTCGAAGATTTGGACTAAATTAAAGATAAAGAGCAACTTGTAGTGGCGAGAATGAAGATTTGAATAATAAATAAGAAAGGAATCGGAAGATTTGAAGGCTTGGAGGATTAAACATGTAAATTGGGAGTTTTTGTTTTATGTCAGGCCGAAAGAAAGAAAGTTGATTTGCATGGATTTGAGTTGATTTATTTCAGCCTAAATCTGGAGCCCAAACAAAGGACATGTGGGCTGGTCTTTCTTAATTCAAATCAACAAAAAGAAAACCCCAAAAAATAGGCAGCCCGTATGCAATCTTTCGGGTGACTTAAGCTTTCAAAAATATTTTTGGGCATCTCCCTCGCGCTGAAGACG
Organism: Oldenlandia corymbosa var. corymbosa; assembly: GCA_949775105.1. Classification (NCBI taxonomy): domain Eukaryota; kingdom Viridiplantae; phylum Streptophyta; class Magnoliopsida; order Gentianales; family Rubiaceae; genus Oldenlandia; species Oldenlandia corymbosa. The sequence goes on from OX459123.1 coordinate 10,854,432, forward strand.
AAACCGAAAATAAAGAGGAGAATTCCAAATCTATAAAAGGGGTGAATATCTCGGGTTAACTAAGTTTTTTGGTTTGATTTTAGTACGTATCTACTACTTGTTACTCCTATTTTGCAATATTCTAGTCTATATCCTATTATTTAGAGAGAGACCCGGCGCACACAAAGAAGCCGCGTCAAGGAGCAATCCGGTTCCATTGTATTCTTCTCGGCAGTCGCAATCTTCTCTTCCTGGTTCCATTGTTCCTTGTTCTTTTATTCTTTTTTAAAATAATGTGTAGCTAAATACTTTAATCTAGAGTTTTGGTTTTATCCGCCGCACTATTGTAATTTATTTAATTTATTTGATATTGTGAATTTTCCATTACTTAATATTTATTATTCCTTTTTTTTTATCCATGTGAATACCTAATCATTATTTGCATGCTTTAGGGTGTTAGCTGAAGTAGCGAGAGTGGAAGGCTAGTATTAGTTCCTAGGAATAATAAATTTAGGTAGTGAGCCACGACAGTAGGAATACCACCTTTGCCACTAGTAATTCCAAAGCTCTTAATGTGCTTTTATTAACACCTATAGTCACGAGAGTAGACATAGGGTTTGTTTAATTAAGAAGGTTATGACACGAGAGTGTATAATTCTTAAATTTGTGAATTGTCGTGAGATTAATGAGAGTCCAAAGTCACATATCTATAGATTGAATTAAACTGAGTAGTCGGTAGGTGAACCCTTTGCTCTAGGTTTTCTTTTAATTGTTTAAATCTTAAATTAGAGACAATTGTTAGTTTTAGGTTTAGGCTAGTTTAAAAATCGATATCATAGTTTGTCTAAATAATAATAAGAAATAGTTTGACCTGGTATTTGTTAACCTTCTCTGTGAGATCGACCCTACTTTCTGCTTTACTGCTAGTAATTATACTAAGTAGGTAATTTTATATTTGACTAGTGTGACGTTCTATGCTCAGTTATTCATGGATTTTATATTTAAATTACTAAATATCAGTAGCTAAGTCATTTGGTGCGTTCGAATCCCTCTTTGTATGTGAAAATACCTTAGATGTGCATAGTGTTCCCAGTTTTAGTGTTTGAATTAAACTTGTGTGTAGTCTGATCAATTAGGCACTTGTGCTTGCATACTGGGGGAACCTTGAAAGGGTTAACTTAGTTTAGAATGACTAAAATTGATCGAGAACTTAGAGGTAACAGTGTAATATTTCAACTAAAATTCAGAAGATACCTAGTTAGCACAAGACATTCTCTACCTTCTAATGGCCTGGTAGGAGTTGAACACTTTACCCGGAAGGGAGCTTGTTAGTCACTGGAGAGACTCCCTTAAAAATATCGGTTGAGACTTAGGGTTATATTAGTGTCCAATCGAACATAGTTCATACCAAATGGATGCATAATCATTGTAAAAGCAACATAAGAAGAGAGGAGGATCCCCAAACTCCCTTACTCTATTTATTACCCTTCATTCTTCCTTAAGCTGCTACATTTCATACTCTATCTGCTCTAATTTACTTCCTTGCCTGTTATTTACTTGGTCTGTTTAATATTCTGTTTAGGAAGGCCATCACTCACGTGAGGGTTGGCAACACTTGCGCAAGTGGCCATCTCAACTGCTCTTTCCTGTCTCGTTTTGGTTTGGTTTTCATGTATTTCTAGGTGGTTTTTGGATAGTCATTGCATTCTCGTGGATTCAACCCAACTTGCTAGCTATCTACTACTTTAAGTTGATTATCTTTGGGATGACTTGATGGCAGTCGGTGACACTAGAGGATGACTTGATTATCTACACTTTCCTGTCTCGTTTTGGTTTGGTTTTCATGTGTTCTAGGTGGATTTTGGATAGTCATTGCATCCTTGTGTATTAGATCCAACTTACTAACTATCTACTAGTTTAAGTTGATTATCTTTTCGATGACTTGATGGCAGTCGGTGACACTAGAGGATTACAAGATTGTTGATATTGAAAGTACCAAGACCATGCACGTGAGGAAGAGACGATTGACTAGCTATTATAACAGCATTGGTTGTTATAGGGGGTGAATGATTAATGCTTTGAACATGTTAGACCCCAAAATAAATTTAGGTCCTTTTGACAGGCCGATTTGGCCGTCAACAGAAGAAACGGAGTTGCATAATATTGGTCTTCAAATCAGAGAAGGAATAGTAATTATTATCCCGTTTGGTTTGTTTCCTATAATTTAGAGATAATATTTGAGACTTCCTATTTGGTTTGGGATTAATGAATGAAACAAGGGAGTATATATTGGTTTATTAATCAAATATTTCGGTTGGCATTTGGTTTGATTAATTAAAGAATCCTATCATGTTGGGCTGTTGACATTGCATGGGAAAAGGACTCCCACGTGCTGCTACCAAGTTAATAAGTAATCATTTACTTATTTACGTAGGTGGGCAAGTGTTCTTCTTCTAATGGGATTCTGGTTCAAGAAATGTGATCAATTAGAATACTACAAGTTGGGAGGTTCTTTTGGGCCAGGAAGCTTCATCAACCGGGCACATCTTTTCCTATTTAAGAGTCGCGTGAGACAACAAGAAAGGGGATCTCCTCTCAACATCGATCATCATCGACTATCATTTTATATCTTTTCTTTTATTCATGTATCTTTTATTCATGTTTCCATAGTGTAGCCTAGTCTAAATAGTTTTTGGCCTATTTTTCTTCATAGAAATAGGTAGTCGTTCATCATTTTCTACTTCAGTAAATTCGATTCTTCTTCTAATAGCGCATTATCGACGTTCTCCATAGCTAGTCGGCGCTATCTATCTCTTTTTTCCCATTTTAATGGATTGACGTCCACCACGCTTTGGCTTGTCTCACTCTTTCTCTATATCTTTTTCTTATTAATATTAAACCAAAGTTAACCCTAAGTTCTCGATTCTAAGTCTGAGGCTGGTTTTAAAACACATCCACAATCGCTTGGTTTTATATGTTTTAGGAGATTTTCACCCCTCCTTTCTCACGCTTTAGAGTGAATTTTTCGGCACAAACATAATGGCACGCCCGGTGACAAGCTTTGGTTTGATTCCTAGATCGTGGTGGTTTTTCCTTCTAAAAATCTCTATTTTTAAAATCTCTCTTTCTTCTCTAAAAAAAAAAATTCTTCCTTTCGTTTTTTATTATGGGATCCGATCTTAGTAGCCCTAGGATCCGATCTATACTTCTTCTCCATATAATAGGTCGCCTAGTGATCCCCAATCTCCATATTCTTATAGTCCATCACCACTGGTGGGTATATCCCTGAACAGCCTGCAGTTCCACATGTAGGACATAATTCTTTGGGGGCTGAAAATAATATCGGATGGCAGGCTACCCTTGATGGCCGCTTTCCTCAATCTTATGGTCAACATGGTGCGAAACAGCAATCTAGTTGCATTGACAGACGGCGTAACGGGTATATGGTGCAAGATCCCTCAAGATTTGGGGGGCTGCCCGCTGTTGGTAACTCAAATGCTACACATGATTTTTACAATATGCTAATTAGTGAAAACATGGTGCAACAGATACAGGCGCAGTAACTGCAGGTTTTGTCGCTGCAACAACCGCAAGTTCAGGTGCAGGTGCAACCACATCAGGTTATGTTACTGCAACATCAGCAAGTTCTGTTGCAGGCACAACCACAACAAGTTTTGTCGCAGCAACATCAGCAAATTCAGAAGCAGGTGTTGCAACAGTTGCAGTTATAGCAGGTAGTGCCGCAGGTACAGAATCTACAGGTGGTACAACAAACTCAGCAGACGCAAGCAAGTGAAATTTCAGTTGCAACAGCAGATCAATTGCATGAAAGTTTTGAGACAGATTTATCGTCAACATCCGGGGGGCTACCTAGTGATTTCGATGCTGAGTTTGGCAAGTTTAGGGAAGGCCCGCAGGAACAGTCTGAGCACATTCAACAACCGTTTGTCGATGCAAATGAACAGGTGTTGCAGCCATTAAATACAGTTTCGGCGATTGAATCATTACCGATTATTGAAACTATAGTTTTTACTGAGCATTGCGAGCATACTGATTCTTTTTGTTTGTCTAATGATCCTGTTATTGATTGCAGGAAATCTTGTGAGTCTTCTAGCAGTGACAGTGATACCAAGGAGATTATTTGTGACATTTGCGACAATATTTCACCTGCAACTAATAATTCTGTTTGTCCAAGTGTCAACGAAATTAAGGCGAGCAGGGGCAAGACCAAGTGGCAGTACCTGATGCCAATTTATCTGTGACAGCTGAACCGACACAATGCCAAGTTGCTGATGTTCCAAAAGAAGCAAAAGCAGACCAACAGGTTGGAGTTTCTGATGATGGCTTCCAAAATCAGCGGTGCAACAATAGTGCCGAATTGGTCAATGATGCAACAGATTCTTTGCTGGTTAAGCAGAAGTTTAGTCATGCCTAGCTTTATGACAAGAGAGGTTCTGCCAATAGAAGAAGCAAGAGGAATAAAGGGAAGCCAATACCGCATGGTTTTCACTTTGCAGAAAAGGTCGATGACAGTACCCAATTATGCAGCATTGATTTTGAAGGTGGCAACAACAATTATGCTTATTTAGATTATGGTGGTGCTGTTGAATGGAGGATTCATTTGGCTAAAGATCGCGAGTTGCTGAAATCCTTGATTGGCCGAGAAAAGAACCGTTCTGCAAGAGCTCAGTCAAAGATGCTTACATCTTCCGTTATGCGGCCTAGCAGAATCAAGGCATTTGGGGGCAAGGTGGTCGATGCTAAGTCTAGCAATGTGTCGTCTAAGATTAATAGCGATGTAATCCAATGTATGGCCGACCAAGAGGAAAAGTATGTTGTTGAAGTGTCGACAATTGATGATAAGGTCGACGGCGATCAAGCAAGATCTATTGCAGATGCTAGTAAGTCATTTTCGATTAATGGAGCACTTGAAAGTAGTAGTGCCACATCAAGCTCTCAGGTTCAGAATGATAGTGGGTGCCAGAATAGTGGTTCTCCTGCACATGAGGGTCAGTTCCAGCAAGTTCATAAGGATCGTCGCGGTAATGTTGACTATCATACATGGCGTCAACGCAGTACAAGAAGTTCTGGCAAAGCAGGTGATTTTCGAAGGAGACGTGCAACATCTGGGCAAAGTAGGCATGCACCTCGCTTTAATCATTATGTTCCTCAATTTGCATGGGTGCCGTACTACTTTGTTGTTCAGGCAGGTTGGTGCTTCGTCGATGTTAGTGCCATGCCAAACGCATATTATTGGTGACAATGTGCTTATCAATGCTCACATCTCATTCCATTCCATATAAGCGTTCAGGGGTTTTATGTTAAACCCCAAAATAAATTTGGGTCCTTTTGATTGGCCAATTTGGCCGTCAACCGAAGAAACAGAGTTGCCCTAATATTGGTCTTTGAATTGGAGAAGGAATAACAATTATTATTCAGTTAGGTTTGCTTCCTATAACTTAGAGATAATATTTGAGACTTCCTATTTGGTTTGGGATTGATGAACGCAACAAGGGAGTATGCATTGGTTTATTAATCAAATATTGCAGTTAGCATTTGGTTTGATTAATTAATGAATCCTATCATGTTAGGCTGTTGACGTTGCATGGGAAAAGGACCCCCACGTGCTGCTACCAAGTTAATAAGTAATCATTTACTTATTTACGTAGGTGGGCAAGTGTTCTTCTTCTAATGGGATTCTGGTTCAAGAAATCATGTGATCAATTAGAATACTTCATCAACCAGGAACATTTTTTTTATTTAAGAGTCGCGCGAGACAACGAGAAAGGGGATCTCCTCTCAACATTGATCATCATCGACTATCATTTTATTTCTTTTCTTTTATTCATGTTTTCATAGTGTAGCCTAGCCTAAATAGTTTTTGGCCTATTTTTTTCATAGAAATAGGTAGTCATTCATTGTTTTCTACTTCAGTGAATTCGATTCTTCTTGTAATAGCGCATTATCGACGTTCTCCATAGCTAGTCGACGCTATCTATCTCTTTTTTCCCATTTTAATGGATTGACGGCCACCATTCTTTGGCTTGTCTCACTCTTTCTCTATATCTTTTTCTTATTAATATTAAACTAAAGTTAACCCTAAGTCCTCGATTCTATGTTTGAGGCCGGTTTTAGAACACATCTACAATCGCTTGGTTTTGTATGTTTTAGGAGATTTTCACCCCTTCTTTCTCACGCTTTTGGCTGATTTTTTCGGCACAAACAGAACATGAGTTTCATGCATGTAGATTAAAGATATGGTTTGAATGAACGAGAATGGGGAAATTTTTATTGAAATTGCTATATTGATTGACAAAATTTCATGGCAAACACATAAAGATTTGTATGACAAGATTGGTTTCAGAAATAGGTCTGCCAATAGCAGTAAGAGGATTATAGATAGCTTTTAATTTGCGGACATAATAAGTAATGCTAAGATCACTTTTCTTAAGCTTATGAAATTGAGTTTTCAATTGAAGGAATCATGACCTTATTCGACCATGGAAACTTTTCAATATGTAACTATGATTTAAGAGTTATGACAGACCCATTGGGACTTATAATACTTTGTAAAATATCAATAGAAACAATGGCTTGAATACAATATAAGACAATAAAATCAAGTTGTTGCCTTATGTGTTATGAAGGATTAGGAGCTCAGTTGTTGTAACTTTCTAAATACAGACGCAATAACTTTGCTTGTTCATCATTACTCATTACTGTCTACTCCCCTCTCTTCTTTATAACCAATTTCTCGTTATCCCATTCCAATCAATTTGTATGAAAACAAGATCAATTGGACATTTTATTTTCATAATCTTATTGTACCTTTGCAAATGATTATTTTATTTGCGTGACAATTCTGTTGTTTGCTGCATTTAGATAAAAAAACAATTTTCCATATATTCGTATTAGATATGGAGGAATTGCTATAGGATCCTAATCTAATAGTTAGGATTGTATTTATTTTCTCTTTGTTTTGTGAATTGGAACTGTCATGGATTTTTAGCAAAACCTCTGCAAGATAGTTTATATATAGATAATTGTTGTAGTAAGATTTTAGACAATCTTTGCACGATACACTCTTTTCATGTGTAAGTCTTAACCACTATCTTATGTAAATTATTTTTTAACTACTAAAATCCGGAAATACTCGTAAAGTACCTTCCTAGATTTAACGAAAACAAAAATACTTGTTATTGAGTGAAAAGATGTATGCATGTGCGCTTTTCAGGTGACATCTATGGTAAGTAAAACCTAATTCATGTATATTTGGTGAAAAATTTGAAACCAACTTTGTCAAATTCTTGTGAAACTTCATATGTAGCTACCAAGTTCTTGGGTTGATTAATAATTTGTCTTCCAATACCTATTAATTGATGCATGGATTGTGAATTTTTTTATTTGTTAAAGGAGACATACTCCGAACAATAATAATAAATGGATTAACTATAAGCTTGGAGCCCTTCACTGTTATCAAGGATCCTTTGTTTCTCCATTAACGCAGAGTATGATTTCATTTCCAAAATCATAAATTCAATTGAATTTCCTACAATTTCTACTATTTCGGAGGACGGACACTGAACTCATTATTGCACGTTCCATATAAACTCTGCAAAAGTTTCATTAGTTAGAATCAATCCATAACAAACTTCATTGAATCTTCGATGATCCCTATTAATGTTAATGTTATATAAGCAAAACTTTTATCGGAAAATCTCTATTTAACATCCTTGCATGTGCTTGAATTTCATCATTCAAAAATTTCTAGTATACGCTATACAAGTATTGATAGTTATAAACAATTCATTAAAAAACTCCGTATAAGTTTCTTTCATCTCTATATGATGATGTTATTATAAATTCAATCATGATTTGACAATCCATAAATTACTAATTTGTAACTAATAAGTTTAAGTGTTACAAATGGATTTGCAAAATAATTCTATGTCCCAAGAGTGGTATTGGTGGAAAAACATTATTTGACATGCAATTGTAAATTTAAATTGCTGATTGTTGTCCTATAATCATTAATATTAGCATATTCTCTTTATCAACATATGTTGTTATTATTAAAACATTTTTCACTATTTTTAGCTTTTGAAATAAGACAATTGGGAATTGGGATTGTTAAAATGAAAAAAGTTCTACATGTATGTTGTTATCTTGTAGTAATAAGTTAAAAATCAATTTTGGTACCCAATTTTTATCCCAAGTTCAACTAAGTCACCACAGAATTTTTGTCGATTTTAGTCATAGCAAATTTTTTTTATCACCTATTTTAGTGTTCTTCAGAGAAATATGGAAATTTACTTGGATTTGGCCTCAATCCGTTAACTATCCCATGTTTTATTATTCTTTCCTTTGACTGATGTTGACCCCACATTTGTTTGATTCATATTTAAAATATTAAAAATAACAAAACACACTTTTGGGCCGTAAAATATGGGTGGTCATAACTTCTGGTCACCATTAATTTTTTACTGACAAATTAGTCACCATCCTTTTGTTTATTCAACAATTTTAGTCAACTATTACAAAAAGTCAAAAAGTCAAGATTCAAAAAGTCAAGGATACCAAAAAGCCAAGATTCAAACGGATAGCAAATTGGTGGTTCAACTACTACAAAATGGACAAAAATTTCCATGGAAACATCATGGCTGCTTGAACCAGATTCAAGGTATTTTGACTCGAACGGGTTATAAAATGCATCATATTTTTTCGAGAAATAAATGCATTGGCAGATGGACTATCGAAACGAGCTTCAAAGGGACAATCTATAGAACATGACAGTCCAGATAGCCTTTCTAGCTCCTTGAGAGGTACTCTATATTTAGATCAAATGTCTTTTCCATACCTACATATTAGATAGTTGATTAGAATAGAGAGCTGTCAAGGGATTCTAGAAAATCTTTGTGAGACAGACTCTTAGTTTACTTATCTAGACTTGGTGAGCTTATATGGGATTCTTGTAAGATCTTTGTAAGGCAGTCTCTTAGATTTTAAATCCTAGTTAGTCATATAGAACTGTCAAGAGGTTTTTAGAGAAATATTTGTAAGACAGTTCTTAGCAGTAGATCTGAATTGAAACCGTCATAAGATTTTAGTAAATCTTTGTTAGACGGTTTCTTCTTTTTGGGTAAGTTTTAAGCACTGCATATGTAATTTCTTAATTGTTATCAATAAAATCAGAGGGATGCCCACTAGGTACCACCCTAGTTCTCTTAAAAAAAATTCAACAATTTTAGTCAATTTAACAGTCAACCAACGGACAACTCTTTTTTCCGTTAAGTTTTTTTATTTTCATTAATTTTTTATTGAAATAGGACCCGCAATGTATTGACTAAATTGTTGAATAAACGAAAGATGATGACTAATTTTGTCAGTAAAAAAATTAATGGTGACCAAAAGTTGTGAACCCTCCATAGTTTAGGGACGAAAAGTGTGTTTTGTCCTATTCAAAAAGTTAAAAGATAAAGGAAAAAGAGAGGGATAAAGGCATCACCTGGAAGGATTTTACCATCATCATTTTCATCACAAGCATAACTTCAATATGGATTATGCAGGCTAGTTATGGATTCTATAGTTTATATTCATGATAATAAGATGAAGAGTTTCGCTGGTGACAATTCTATCCCTCTTCTACTACCTTTTAGAGTGGGCAAAGCATTATTTATTGCTCGCCAAAACATCCAACAAATTTTCTTTGGCAGCTTAACCTTCAAGAAAATCTTCCATGCTGCCTCTGTAACCATATTTAAGGTTGAATTGAGGATGAAGCTTAGTTTGCTTCCCGATTATTAACTGCCTTATAATATCTTGATTTCATTGTATACTCACCAATTGCTAGTTTTTTAATATCGGCACATCTCGTTTATTCTTTGGATCAGTCGGAATATACAACCCCAAGTTTTTTTTACCAAAGCGGGAGGAAACATGATCATTAACAAGGGCATTTTCCTACAAAAATTTCCCTCCATCAAGTCCCTGGCTTGCAGATTTTCCAACCCCTGATTATATATTAAGGGATTTAACAAATCAGCAATCCAATCATCTTGAACATGTATATCTTTCTCGTTCATCACTTGCCATTTAAGCCCTTTTATCAGCAATTCTTTACCCCATAAAACACTTCTCCATCCCCAAGAGATCCCTTTCTTTTCCTCGCAATTCATGAAGTCTTTATCCTTTACATACTTTGCCATGAAGGTCTTAGAAAATAGAGATTTTGGTTTTTTATATATTCACCAAGCCATTTTGGCCAAGAGTGCTTGATTTAGCTCCCTCAAAGCCCTTAACCCAAGTCCTCCTCTAAACTTCGACTTGCAGAATTCTGTCAAAGCCTTCTAGTGTACCCCTCAATGTTCTTTGTGTCCCTTCCAAATAAATTTTTCAATAGTTGAGTTTATTTGTTTCATGACTGATTTTTGCAGCTTAAAAACTTCCATCATGTAGATTAGCAGAGAGGCCAAAGAGTGTTTTGCCAATGTCACTTTGCCTAACATTGACAATGAATCATTTCTCCAAGAATTCAGCATTCTTCTCATTCTGTCGGTTATACAGCCAAACTGAACCTTTTTCCTTCTCTGAAAATTAAGATTTAGTCCTAGATATTGAGACTCTAAATTTTCATTTTGAATTCTAAGCCTTGATGACAACTAGACCCTTTCCCTTTTACTCATATTCAGACTTCTCATAATTGAGGACTTCTCAAAATTCACCCTTTGGTCTGAGAGTCTTGCATCTTGATTTAGAACTTCTGCAAAAGCTGTGATATTTCTATCCATGTATTATGTAAAGATTAAATAATCATCAACATACATTAGATGAGAGATTTTGGGGGCTAATCGTGCTATTTTGATGCCAAAGCTGCCATTTCTCCTTCCCAAATTGTTCATTGCAACCAAAAAAGCTTGTTGACATATGATGAACAGATAAAGTGAAAGAGGACACCCTTGGTTAAGACCTCTTTTTGGCTCAAAAGCCTATGACTGCCATCCATTAAAACAAATTGAGTATTGCATAGACGTCACGCATTTCATAATCAGCTGTATCATATTTGACATGAAGCCAATCCTATCTAAGACTTGTTGCAGAAATTTCCACGAGATCCTATCGTATGCTTTACTCATATGCAACTTTATCGTAGCTAAACCAATATTTCCCTCCTTTCTCTTCCGCCAATAATTTATTTTTCCCTATATATCGGCCATGCACAAAGCCATACTGGTATTCCTCTGTTAGCTTGTCCAAAATCCTGTTGATCCTATTTGCCAAAATTTTTGCCACAATTTTGTAGAGAACATTGCATAAACTAATTGGGAAAAAATCCGACAGTGAGGTTGGATTTCTTTTCTTCGGTATAAAAACCACAACTATCTTATTCTAGCTATTCCACCATTTCTGATTGTTCAAGACTGCTAAGACATGTGCAACCAATTTTCCTTTAATAAGCTTCCAATATCTATGATAAAAACCAAATGGAAAACCATCTGGTCACGACGACTTCCAAGGGGACATACTCATGATCACTTCCCTAATCTCTTGCTCCGTATACTCTCTTTCTAGATTCATTCTTTCTTCTATTGAAAGCTGTTGCGGGAGAAGATCCATAATTTGTAAACCTGATCCCCAGAGAATATCATCATCTAGCTGAAAATTGTCATCTATAAAAATTCTTTTAAAATGATTTAGAATAAGTTCATGCATGTACTACTATGAGTGGTATTAGATTCAATCTTCCCCTTTTAGGCATGTAATCCATATAGTTCCTTTCTTTTTCTCCGTCCACGAGTGAAAAATTTCGAATTATTCTCACACATACATACTACTAATTACAGACTTTTTCTCACAATGACAGAGAGCTCTTCTGTACATACCAAATCGGGTACTTTAATATCCATGAATTCACCAAAATCCTTTGGTTATATATGGAATTGTTCAAAAAACTGTTTTTCAAAGCCAAAGACACATAGATGAATTTTTCGAACCATGAAAGAGGAGATTGCAAGCTTTGGCAAGGGAAATCACACCAATACTCAAATCGGTTGTCTATTAGATTTTCAGAGTTTTAACCGGAAACAAATTCAAAGTTATTTTTTACTTCATTCGGGCTTCAATGCATCAGGAAAATACAAAGAAGGCAATATATTTGTTGGTGCAGTTTCACAGACACGATCAAATGATAACAATCCTAAAAAGAGGGCTTTTTCAATTGATGGTGCTCTTATAATGTTTCACCAATAGTGCCCAAATAGAGCCTACAACAAGTTGCAGGAACTGAAGATCATCATCCAGGTATGAATATTTAGTTTTCCGTCAAATTATCTCAATTACAATATAGGGAAAGATCTGGCCTCAATGATTGGTAAAGTGGAAGAATTGAATTTTAGTCGGCAAAGCAAGCTAGTTATGTGCAGACAAGAGTGTTGATCAAATTTTCAGATCAATTGCCTTTTGGTTTTTGTTTACAGCTTCTCACTGGTGATAAGGTTTTGATTATATGCAGCTAAGAGAAGGGTTATAAATTATGTAAAAGGTGTAAGCATCTGGGCTACTCTTCCACAAATTGTAGTGAATTAGAGAGATCAGATTGGATAAAAATTCTATGTGGTTCAATTCTCTATATAACTTCAACCAGAAATCATGGAGTTTCCATGAAGAGCCTGTACAGAGGTAAAATAAATTGGAATAATGAATAACGGCAGTGGCCAGTGCCGGTGGAGAAAAATTGATATCATCACCTTTGGAAATTTTGGAACAGTTGAGAATGCTGGTGGGCAGTGCCACATCGGCTATGAGGCAGATCGGGCAGATAGCTCTTGTTTTTTAGTAGAGGTAAATGGGTCACACCTGTCAGGGTCTGCTGACGGAAGAACAAAGCCGTTGGAAACAAACCATGCCCCAAATTGGGGTGTATGTAAGGACATGTGTCCCCTTTTAAAAGATGAGGTGGCAACATCTAGTAATTTTGTCATTCATCGCATGAACTAGCCAACAGTTTCTTTCAAAATGGGCCAACAAGAAAAAAGGAAAAGCCCAACGTCACAAGACTTCTATGATGAAAAATCGGGTCATCACAAGTTTTGCGATAACGGAATCTCATCTTTCAATCCTTTAGACCAGCAGCTGTTTATAAGCTCCAAAGCTAAAAAGAGAAAACCAAATTATCTGATGCCCAACCTCAAAGAGAAATTGGGGGAAGGAAAAGGGGTAAAGTGGAACAAGAAGAACTAATTTCAAAGAAAAGACATAAGAGTTTTGATGCCAAGCTTGAAAAAACAATTCCAACTGACAACAAACAAGGATGGAAACAAGGATGTGAAGTTCTTTTTGCTGAAAACTCACCTAATTTGGAGAGCAGTGAAAGCAAGGGTCCGGTTACAAAGCGAGGTAAGTGTTACTATTTACCTGAAGTGCAAAGAAAAATTGCAAAAGTTGTGGTCTTGCCTATAAAAAGAATGTAAGCATGCAATTGTATACAGGAAGGTGGCCACAAAGGTTTTGTCCATTGTAAATATGAACGTTTTTTGGTGGTTGAACCAAATCAACCACCCAAGTAGCCATGAGAGTACTAGGGGACTTAATAGTTCACATGAAGTACAAACCCTGGAAAAATTAGTTAAGTTTTATAAGCCTGATATATTATTTTTGCAAGAGAAGCTATCATGAAGCTGCACGACCTAAACATGGAATTTAATACAGGAAGTGATCGACTTGTGTGGAAGCCATCATCAACTGGCGGTTTTTCAGTTTTTTTGGCCTATTAAGAAGTATGCCAAAACAAAGAAGAAGTTTCCTTTATTTGCAATTGTTAGAACAAATTAATTCCTTTAAAAATCTCAATTTTTATGTGGAAAATTTTTAATAAATTTTTGCCTTTCCCTAAAGTATTTCAGAACCTAGGCATCACATCAAGACCTTCAAGGTGTCACTTCGGTTGTGTTGAAGAAGAAAATATTGACCATATTTTCTTTGATTGCATAAAGGTAAAACAAATATGGAAATCTTTCGCATCATAATACGAGGGTTGGATGCATTCTTCACTCCTTCAATGATGCATGAAAGAAAGAAGTATTTGCATCTCCTTCTTGCAGCCATTTAACCCTCATTTTCTGAGCCCAAAAATCCTCATGTTCCTTTAACTTTCTAAGCAGAGTAGCTTTCACTTCATTCAGCAACATTCTATCATTTTCCAACTCCGAAGAATCATACAAACCCTCCAGCCGTTGGACATTGGATTCCACCTCTTTCAAGTTTGCAAAGACATCACCAAAGACTTCCTTATTCCATATTTTCAATTTAGCATTCAATTGTCTGAGCTTGAGAGAGAAACCAATCATTCCAAACTAAGTTAAAGGCTGCACCCAACATTCCTTCACAACAATTTTAAAGTCATCTCTCCGCACCCACATATTTTGGAAGTGAAAAACTCTAGGCTTGCATTTGAAGGCGTAATAAGGTGCAAAATAGGGGAATGATCTGAGGAGGTGCAACTTAAGTTCTCAACAAAAGAGGAGGGAAAGAAATCATGCCATTCCTTTGTAAATAGAACCCTATCCAACTTTTTACAAACCCAACCCATACATCTTGTTCCACCCCATATAAATTCCTCTCCAATTGGCAACATTTCCATCAATCCACAAGTTTCTATACATTCATTAAACTTTGTTATTGCTAATTGATCTTGAACTGAAGAACCCGAATATTCATCCAATGACCGAATAACACTAAAGTCCCTCCTATAACCCAAGGTGAGTCAATGTATTGTTGCCTAAAATCCACCATACTTTAACATAGTTCTTGTCTTCCCAATCTACTAGATTTGGCACACACGGCTGAAAAATAAAATTTGCTGGGGACCAAACCATGTGTTACCTCAGAATGTAAAATTTGATCATTACCTTCAAGCAAGGAGACCGAGAAGTCATTCTGACAAAATACCCATATCTTACTGTTTTCAGACGAAAAAGCCAAATCAAAACCTAGCTCTCGCCTTATTTCATCAATTTTTTTTTACTAACATTGGCTCCATAATCATCAAAAGAGAAACCTTATACATTTTCACCAAGGATTTCAACCGGTGTTGCAAGGCTTGGTTTCGAATGCCTCGAATATTCCATATCAAATGACCTATCATTGAAAAATATTGGAAAGGAGAACCAGAATTATTGTAACATCGACAACCCCCACGGGATTATTCCATCCAGGGAGATTGCCTTCTCAGCCTTTGATTTGCGACCCCGCTTCTTTTTAGGAGAAACTAACCTTTGCGCTGTATCTTTCGTACTGGAATCAATGTCATCAGCATTCCCTTCAAACAAGCTACCATGATCATCATCTCCCAGCACCAGTCCTTCTGTGGCATTGTAGGAACATCAACGACCAAAGTAGGGTTTCCAACTTCAACCGCAACCGATTGCAGAAGAATTTGTTCAACTTGTGGAAGAGGATCCTCCTGATGCACAAGCTCCTCTTCTTCATCATCATGACTCTCCAATAATACAAAATGATTTTCAACGAAATTAGACACTAACGCCGCAGCATCAGTTGTCAACATTGCGCCCCCAGCCTCAGTCGTGATTTTCGCACCCTCAGTCACAACCAGCACCTCCGTCATCGTTGCAACCAGCACCTCCGCTTCTTTTCCTGTCTTCATCTGGGTTTCTACCTCCATTGTAACTTTCTCAGTCTCAAGATCAATCACATTAGCTGCCACATTTGTCATTAGAACATTCGCTCTAGCATCAGTCGTAACCAGTGACTTAGTCGCAACCCACGAATCAGCTGCAGCAATTGCAACTTGCGACTCAGTCAGAATCCACGACTCAGTTTCTACATGTGCGCTCTTCATCGGGGAATCTTGAACATCCACAGGGAAGGCCACCTTCTCCTTCTCCGATAGCCCTGAAGAGGATGCTTTGCCCTTAGCTTCCATCGACTTCAGCCCTAAATTAGGGTTTTTTTGTTTCTTCAAAATTGCTTTTTGCAGAACCTCTTTGGATACAGGCTTGAGTTTATTTATCTCCATTGAAATTTTTGCCAAACGTTTCTTGCAATCATCCACCTTATGGCCAATCTTGCTACACTTTGAACAATAAGCCGGAACGTGCTCATAAGTGAAGAGTTGTTCATGATTCTTGCCTCTCTTACCTATCTTTATCGATTTTGGGAGTTCTTTCAATAAATCAACCTCGACACAACGACGGAGGGTCTCGTAAGGTTTAAGGTCGGCGCATCCACTTTGAGGGGTTTTCCAATTACCATAGCCATGGAGAAGATGACTTCCGGGTTTAGAAACTCAATTGGGAGGTCTAAAAGAGACACCCAAATAGGAACAATCAGTGGATCCTCTTCGAACTTGAATCCTGACTTCTATTTGAGAATCCGCATCGAAAATCTAGCTATGTTCCAAAAGATCCGCATCAAACAATGTTGGTAATCATCTTCCCTTTCGAAACGTATAAGTACATGCCTAGGTTTCATCAAACCTAGGGTATATGATCCGTCAAAACCAATCTTTTTGAATTCCTTATGGATATCTTCCATTTTTGGCCTTCTGTAGGAAAAATTCCTTACCAAACTCATTTGATGGGGGGGCTATGAGGCGTTCATACTCCTCATCTTCATATTCAAGAATGGCGGTGCCATTTACAAAGGTGACTGGCTTAATAAGCAATCCCTTTTGAGGTTTATCAGTGGAAGGTTTGTTGAATAAGCTTGCAAATGGGGGAAGCCCAGTCCCCAGTGGGATTTCCGACCATGGAAGACGGCTGGATATAGATAGGGTTCAGTCAAGTCGTGCGCCAGAGAGAGATAGAGAGGCTCAGGGAGTGACTCAAATTATACTTTTTGTTCATTTCTTATTGATGCATTTGAGATACTTTTTTATTAAAGCTCAAACTTTGATTCTTTGTTTGCGCTGGAGGTTTTTTTCCCCTTTTGTTACAAGCATGATTTTTCTTTTTTGGTACTACATGTTCTATATTGGGCTATAATTTCTTTTTGGTTTAAAATAATGCAGAAAAGAACCAAACTTATACTTCAAATTTCTAATAAACTAGAAAGACTCAATCGATAGCCCAAATCACCAAATTGGTCTGACTAACCATTGAATGCGAGTTTATTTAGTGGATTCAACTTTCAGACCCGAAATTTGATTTCTCAGGCATATTGAAATCCAATACTGAACTGTTGCACAACTTGAATGGAAATTAATTTAGTTTGATGGAGGTAGATTGTTTGGTAAAGTTTTAGTTTGAGAAGAGAAGTGATTGCACTGATTGTAGTATTGAAGATGACGAAGGAAAATTTTGGGGACCAAGATTGGGTTATTGGAATCCTTATAATTATGTTCGAAAATACAAAAAATATAAATATATATATGGGGATTAAAAAAAGAAGAGTCATATGGTCAATATTGAATTGACATTTAAACATTGACTACTATTAGCTTGACAAAAATAAGTTAGATTGGTCCAACCCAAAGCCCGCACAAATGACTCATTTGTCTGCTCTAGTTTATTTTTAATAGTCATTTGATGGTTATGTTTTCACACTTGTTAAACAATAAATGTTTTGTTTTTATTCACATTTATATATATATTTTTTTTAACTTTTGTTTTATGATAGTTTTAGTGAGGCATTTTACTAATATATAAGGATCTTGAAATATTATCCTTGACAAATGAGTATAAGGATCTTAGTGAAGTTTTTAAAAAAAAAAAAAAAACCAAGAAAGGTTAGGACAATTTTCAAGTTCCAACTGACCCAAAAAAACTCTAGGGGTATATCCAATAGGTATGTTTTGAGCCAGCCAGTGCTAGATAGTACAATGCACCCAAGGGATGAACATATGTACTATCTAGTTCCCTAGTATCATCCCTTCCCGAATTTATTGCATTTCAAGCAAAATGATGCCAACGCAGAGTATGATCTAACCCAGGCTTTTACAATAAATCTTTCTCATTCTTAAAAGTCTAGCCCTATACAAGAGACTACTATTTTTAATTACGAAAATAAGGAAAGGAATGTTAATCTAAAATCAGTAGCCCTTTTACAAAGCTAGAAAGAGAAGAAAAAGACAGAAAAACTTTTGAGACTCCCGTTGCTGCCTCCTTCGCCAACCAATCTGCAACTGGATTCCCTTCTCTATATATATGCATACTAGAGTACTCATTGCGCCTTAAAATAGTAACTATCTCTTCCATTTCAAAAAAGTACCTCAAAGGAAAACATATTTGCTTGGTGAGAGCTTCTAAAAGTACCTTGTTATCCGTCTTAACAACAACATTAAGAAGCTTTAAAAGCTCATATCTATATAGCCCAAATAAAATTTCATCAACTTCCGATTTAAAACTATCACCATCCCCCAAGAAACCACATTCCTCATACACAAAAGTTCCACCTTCACCACGAATCACAAAACCATAACCAGCCCCATTGATGCATGAAGAACCATCCGAGCTCAAGATACATGAATTTGGTCCTGGCGGAATCCATCTCACCATCTGCGACCTTCTTTGAGAAAACCGGGATAATTGCAATTCAAAGAGGCTAGCAATGAAGTTTTTTTCAGCCTCATTACTAACTTTTACTAACTTTTAGATCATGTGCGACTAGGAGATCCCAGCCATTCTCCATAATAGAGTGTATTACAACAACACAAAGCAGGCTTAGTTTCCTCAAAAAACATTTTATTCCTCACCTTCCAAATCTCCCAAATAACAAATACAGGAAAAAATTTAAACAAAGCTCCTTTAGCTAAAGTAAAAGAACCCCTCTCCCACCATCTTTTAAGCATTCAAACAAGATTCATAAAACCCCCTACTCCAACATCCATTATAGAAGCAAAATGGCCCCATATAGATCTTGCAAAATCACAACTATAGAAACAATGACCAATACTTTCCGACTCCCGACCACATAGACAACATATAGAAGGATAGATCATCATACCAAAGCTACATAAAATCTCAGGAAAAGGAATCAAGCCATTACGTAATTTCTATAAGAAAAAGGATCTTAGTGAAGTTGTCTGTACTTTTAAAACAAATCTTTATAACTTATATAAATTAAAATTGATTCAAGTTGAAGTATATCCTTACAATTGTTGTCCTCTTTTTAATTGAATTTGAATTTTTTTAAATTATCACTAAAAAAGAAAGGTCAGTATCAGGAGTTTTGATAGTGGTCCAACTAAGAAAAATGTTATTCTTATTGTTTCCTTTTTCCTTGATATCCATCTTGGTGCACCTTTTTATAATAAATAGATGTTAAATTATTAATTTGATGTACCATTTCAAGAAATTTCACTATCACATATATTTTGTATTGTAGACTACAATATATGTTGTCACCTGGTTTTTCCCAAACAAACTCTCCATTATACAATAATGTTAAAAACTCAACGTGTTGTGTGACGAAACAATAATGATGAGACACTTAATGTTAGTGAAGAATT
Source organism: Oldenlandia corymbosa var. corymbosa (assembly GCA_949775105.1). NCBI lineage: Eukaryota > Viridiplantae > Streptophyta > Magnoliopsida > Gentianales > Rubiaceae > Oldenlandia > Oldenlandia corymbosa. Next base: position 10,873,873 of record OX459123.1, read on the forward strand.
AACAAATAATGATCATTAATATCTTACGCCTAACTTTTTCAAGTGTTTTGATTCTTGAGACATAACTTGTGAGTAAATTTTGAATTATTAAAGTGTTCAATATTTTAATTTTTGGATTGCTTGGACTTGAATTTTCTCATATCAAACGTTCCAGTGTAAAGTATTGTTAAAAGTCAACATTTCGTGTGATGGAAAATTAGTTGGTAAACTCTTAAAATTAGAGGAAAACTAACCAGTATCAATCTTTAAAATTGTATAACTAACTATGTATTTCAAATTTCTGGTGTTTTTCATCCATTGTATAATCCCTAAACTTATGTAAGAACCATTTTAGTTTAATACTTTGACGTGAATCGTATAAGGAACATGATATGCATAGTGAAAAAATAGTGAAAAAAGATAATGCGTACTATGGTGTATTCTTAGCCCCAAGTTTTTTGCCTCTTTCCCGTTAAAATTTTATTTTGTCCTAAACTTACATTTTTACCCTTAATTAATAAGTACACATATTTAATGAGGATGGTGAATTTATTTTTTCATTAGTCACTATTCCAGTTTATATCTTAAGTACAAGTTAAAGATGGGATACCAAGGAATGCCAACGATGGTAAGTAAGATCGTGCAGTGTGTTACCTTTTTCTAAAAAATATATGAATATCTTAATGGAATTAATGTAATTAATGATCGCTGAGGCATATTTACTGTAGTTAAATAGCAATTATTTAGTTAAATAATAAATGTAGTATTTCATTTAAATCAAAAGCGGATTTGATATTTCGGGCCTTTTATAGGAATTTATGGTGGCTTATAAGTTATTTGAAACAAAATGCAATGGGATTATTTTCGCTCTTAAATATTACTTGTTCTTCAGATCTTTTATAGGATTTTTTTTTTTTTTTGCTTAGCTTCAAATGTTGATTGCACTTTAAAAATATCAACAAAGTCATCTTATGGGAAATTATATTTATTTACTTCTGATAATCAAATGTTATGCATTATGCTTGAGCTATTTAAAAAATGAATCATTCAAAAGAGAGCCAGAAAAGGGTAAAATGAAAAACAAATGTTTGCACTGGATTATTCATTGAAAGAATGTATCTAGTCAAACATTGAGATAACTGAAAAGTTAGAATTAGGAATCCTTGTTGAACCCATGTTCTCGCTAGATATTGTGCATCTACTCTCATAGTCCTCTTGACTCAGGTTTGAAATTCAAAAAAATAATTTCAATTTGTTACATGCTACTTACTTCACCTATAGTATCAAGTAATTATTTCATATTGTGATATTCTTTCTTTTTCCTTCATAAAATACATGTTGATATTTACATAGCCAAAATTTGTTTCTTTTTTGTTTTATGTCAGTTTTCATAGGGCAAATGTTTCTAGATTTCTCTTTTTAGTGTTTGCATATGTGTGTGTAACACACACACACGCACCCACCCACACACACATACGCATTGAATGACCTTTCACTTTCACAGAAAACAAGCACGCAAGATTTCCTCCCAATTTCTTTTTTGCTATCTTCGATCACTCTAAACCTTAGATTCCCGCAGTATGGCTCCCAAGATCGTCTCCAATCAGAGCCCATCCCCACTCTTTTCGAGACGCCATCTGTCGGCGCTCTCTATGATCTGGCATTTAGCACTTTTGTGATCCGGCATTTGTCAGCGCTGTTGGTCCTAGCGTCTCTTTGTCCTTTCTGTCTAGTACATTTTAATTCAAACTGAAAAAGATGATTGAAAAAAGAGCAAATAAAAAAGAATGAGGAGAAAAGAGACAATATAGAAAGGGGAAGACGTAAAACTATAAAAACATAAAATATTGACGATCTAATACAAAATACAATATATGAATCTAATTTGATAAGAGTTGTTTATACATAGTACATTAGCGAAGATATGCTTCATATAACTGACTTTATCTTGTAGGTTATAAATTTACTATTCTTAAATTATTGAGTTTGTACCAATCTGTTTTATGTATCAAATTGTTACATGATCTCAATCATGGTTGATATTGAAACATTACTATAGAAAGTCGACTTATTGCAACATTTGATCTTGAGACCATTTTTTCCTCAGGAATAATAAATATTTCAACCAACAAAAGCAATATGGATATTAAGCTTCAAGCATCGGGCATACCATATGATATTTCGATTGATATGCTCTCAAATGCATACTTATCTGAGGTAAATGAGTAGTTCATTTGCATTTTGAATGGATCATCATACTTTCATTGTCTTCGTTGCATTTTTTTTAATCTTTCATTCCGTGAAAATCCATCCTCTTTAGCCTTATAAGAAAAATACTAACAAATTTTGTTCAATTAAATTGTTAAAAACTTTTAACTTTTTTCTTTTATTTCTATCTTTGTTAATTTATTGATAACATAATTACTTCGTGATTTATTCTAGGGGTACCAAATAACCCATGGCCCATGTTGTGACCCAACATATCTATTGTGTTGACTTATTTGGTTTGGGTTAAATGAGTCATGAGTCATATGATTTGAGTTATAGATTAAACGAATAATCTTTATGTCTTGGGTTGGGTTGGGTAAGATAAGTAGACTCAGGTGTCGAACGAGTAAATAACATGGATCAGATGGTTAATAATATTTTTCTCCAATTTTCATATACTTTAAACCTTCCACTTCTTCCTTCTTTTTTCCCTCCGATGAACCACCTTTTCCTCCTGTGACTTGAATAACCAACCTAGCTACCCATAAAACCACTCTCCCATCGAAACCCCTCACCATGGGGATGTGAATTGTTATTTTTCTCTTATATCTATTTTCCGAAAGTTGCACAACTTTTGAAACTCAGAAATAAAGAATTTGTGAAGGTTTTGGTAGGCTGTGAACTAGGGATTTTAACGGAATGGTTGAAATCGGAAAATCACTTTGTGCTTTGGTCTCACGCTCATTTTTCAAATTTATTCTAAAACAGACATTTTTGAAAATTAGGAAGAAAAAACGGTTTGTTTTACGGTTTCACATTTAAAACTCGGCATCCAAGCTGGACCAGACCATTAATTTTTTGTATATTTTAACTCATAAACAAGGCTACTACCCTCATTAGTGTGCTTCTTTATAGAACATGTAGTTTGGGTTTGATTCTTTATATTGCCTCTTTTATCTTTGTTCTTTTATATTTATGCTTTTTACAATTTTCTTTTTCAATTTACAATTAAAATGTACCAGAGAAAAAGAAATCCTAGCCTTTCTTTTTCTTTTCTTTACTTCTTCTCTTTGACTTCTCTTCTTACACCACATTTTCCAAATTATATCTAAAATCGTCACATGAAATTGAGAATCCATCATTTGGAAACTGTAGATGTGACCTAAAAAAGATATATGTAGTAGTTCAGAGTTCTGCAAATGCTTAAGATTTCTCTGATTCCCACAATACACAATTCATCCCCCTCTTCCCCAAGTTCAGTTAGGTTTTCTGTTCATTGCTTATGGATGCATTTGAGATATTTATTTATTAAAGTTCAAACTTTGATTCTTTGTTGGTACTGGAGGTTTTTTTTATTTTTTTCCATTTGTTACTAGCAGGGTTCTTCTTTATGGCTCAAATTTCTAATAAAATCGAAACACCCAATTGATAGTCCAAATCACCGATGTTTAGACCAACTGTTGAATGTAGTTTGATTTGGTCCGGGTTCAACTTTCAAACCGGTCCTGTATTGTTTTAAATTTCAAAAATTATCACGATTAGTTCATGGTTTAATATAAAAATAACATCAACTAGATCGTGAACACCAACTAGATCGTGATCTACCACTAGTACAGACTATAAATACTTGTCTCCCCGCAATTTGATTTCTAGGGCATACAATTCAAATCCAATATTGAATAGCTTCATAGATTGAATGAAAATGAATTTAGTTTGATGCAGGTGGATTGTTTGGTGACGTCTCATTTTGAGAAGAGAAGTGGTGATGCTATTGTAGTTTTGAGGATGACGAAGGAAAATTTTGGGACCAACATTAGGTTACTGGAATACTTATAATTATGTTAGAAAATATAAATAAATATATGGAGAGAAAAAAAGAAGAGCCATATGGCCATTATATTGACATTTAACATTGACTAGTGTTAGCTTCACAATAATAAGTTGGATTGGTCCAATCCAAAGCCTACTCAAATGACTCATCTGCCAGCCCCAGTTTTTTCTTAATAGTCATTTCATGGTTTTATTTTCACTTATTAAACCAAAATTTTTTGTTTTTATTCACATTTATACTTTTTTTTTACTTTTTATTTGTGATAGTTATAGTCACCCATTGTACTAGGATATATGGATCTTGAAATATTATCCTTGACAAATCATGAGTGTATCCATGTAATAAAATCTTAGTGAAGTAAGTTTTTTTTTAAAAAAAAAAAAAAGGAACCTTAGTGAAGTTGTCTGCACTTTTTAAATAAAAACCTATCACTTATATAATATTAGGTAATTCTAATACAGGTCATCAATCAAATTTATTTGTATAATAGGTCACCGTACTAAGCAAAAAATTCATCCGAGATCATTTTTTTAATTTTGGCTGTTAAATAGTGACGAAAATCTATTTTTCACATGCTTTTGGGTTCAGGGGTATTTTTGTCATTTTGTTATTTTTAAATTTTTATTTTTAAAAAAAAATTAATATTTTTTTTATTTTTTATTTTTTACAATTCTTCTTCTTATACTTCCTAACATGTATATGCTGGTAGTATAATTCCAAATTTCAAAATATAATTTCAATTTTGTATTTTAACTTCTAGATTATAAATTTTTTTTTCCCTAAGAGAAATTGTTTCCCCTAGGTTATTCTGGGAGTTAAATCGTGACAGAAAGCTATGCCAATCTTTAAAATCGCATAACTAGCTATTTCAAATTTCTTGTGTTTTCCATCTATTGTTTATTTCCAGAACTCATGTACAAACCATTCCAGTTTAATACTTTGACGTGAATCTTATAATTTTCTTTCTTTTAGGTATCTTAAAATTCCTGCTGATTTGTTATTGTCATGGCAGGAGGAGTGTGAACATCTCAAGTACAAGTTAAAGATGGGCTTCCAAGGAATGCCAACAAAGGTAAGTAAGACCATGCTCTGTGTTACCTTTTTCTATAGAATAAATTAATATCTTAATGGAATTGATGTAATTAAGTATCAGTGAAGCATATTTAGTATAGACAAATAGCAGTTATTTAGTTAAATAATAAAGGCAGTATTTCATTTAAAGCAAAAGTAGATTTGATATTTCGGGACTTTTCTAGGAATTTTTGATGGTGTATAAGTTATTTGGGACAAATTGCAATGGAATTATTTTGCGCTCTTTAATATATTTGTTCTAATTTTGCTTAGCTTCAAATGTTCATTGCACATTAAAAATGTCAACAAAGTCATCTTATGGTAAATCCTTTTTACCCTATTAAAGCAGAAGACATGAAACTTATGTGGTAACTACGTATGCATCTATTTTGGCTCCAATGCACCATATTTCAGATTTCAAGAGTCTTTTTGCCACGTATAAGTCTCTTTTAATTAGAAGCTATATAATTTTTTTAAAAAAAAAACACATGTTTTACTACAAATAAGGATCAGTTACATTTCAAACGAATGGATATATTAATTCAAATTCAAATGTCCAATCGTATAGTTTTGCAGGCTTAATATAAACAAAAAATAAAAATACCTAAATCTAACAATTAAGAATAATGCTTTATAAACTAATTATTTATTATTCCCTTATAACTTCAGATTTATAGGTATATTTTTTTAAGCCCCAAACCATAGCATAAATGATATATACGCCAAATTAATTCCTCAAAAAATAGTAATTCAATTAGATTTTAATAAAATAGTAATTTAGAAGGGGCGCCCGGACATCTGCCTGGGCCAAACATCTAGTTATGTTTATTTACTTATCATAATCAAATGTTATGTATTATACTTGAACTATTAAAAAAATGAATCATTAAAAACAGAATCGGAAAAGGGTAAGTTAGAATGACAAACAAATGTTTGCACTGGATTATTCATTGAAAGAGTATATACAACAGTTGATGTTGAGATAAATGAAAAGTTAGAATTAGGAGTTCATACTGAACCCAAATTCTCGCTAAATGTTGTGCATCAACTTCTCATAGTCCTCATGTCCCAGGTTTGAACTTAAAAAAAAAGAATTATATATTTGTTACATGCTATCCACGTCATTTATGGTATGAAGTAATTATTTCATATTGTGATATTTGGTCTTACTTGTGCCTCTTAGGCATGGTAGTTCTCATATTTCTTTTTCCTTCATTATATACATGTGCATATTTTCAAAACAAAAATTTTGTTTCTTTGTTCATTACATGCATACACGCACATACACGCAACACACACATATAGAGTAAAATGAGCTTTCTCTTCCGCAGAAAGAACTTCATCTAAAGGTCATCAGTGTGCATGAGAATTTCATAGATGAGACTCATATGTTTTGATTTCTCTTTTATGTGTGTTCTACGAATGTGTTTCAAGTTATTGTTCTTTTCTTTTTCTTTTTTTTTTTCTGCAGGATTCAACAATGATCCTTTCGCAGGACAATATTTCATAGGATAATTATTGTTCATTTCACAAATTTGCTTCCAGATCTCTTTTTTTTGGGGGGTCCCAGGAAATGCTATTATTTTGAATCATGCCCATTGACCTTAACCATACTCACATGCTTGGTTGTAGCCAAGAAAAGGGAGCAACTAGCATCACAAGCTGTAAGAACGCAGCTACATAATAGCTTTTTGAAGACTCTGCAGTATCCTCAATAGTTAATAAAGGTAATCACAATTCAAGGCTTAATCTTTCTTGTTGAATGCTGTTATCAAGTTATCACCGCCATTTTTATTTATATGTATGGTGCTATTGAAAAATAGATTACAGTCGTTGATGCCCCTTACCATCAATTAGATAGTGTTTTTCATGTGGATTTACATTTAATTTGTCATGTGACATTAATGGTCAAGGATAACAAAAGAAGTATATGAAGGCTTTCTCCAATCTCAAAATCCATAGAGTTTAAGGGTCGTACTTTGTCTATATGCTAAGTATTCCTAGACTTTTCCTGTTAAGTCTTTCGAAATGAAACTCTATCTATACTCATAATGTGCAAATGCCATCAATCTCTTTAACAGTTTCATGTTGGATTTCTTTTATTTCAAACAAACTGATCATCCATTTGCCTCTGGGCTATCAGAAAAGGAGATGCCTAAAGAAAAGATAAAAGATCCGTCGACGCAAATATCTCTCATTGAAAAGAACTCTGGAGAGAAGACCGGTGGATCTTCTGTCGAATTGCTGAAGGAAGCTGAGAAAAAAAGCACGAAAGACACGACAGCTGAGCACGAAAAGCTTCATATTGAACTTGAAGAAGAAAGGAAAAAGCGCAGTTTGGGAGAAGCTGAGTTAAAAAACTTGAAGCAAAAGATGGAAGAGGAAGCTAAACTAAGTGCCACCAGAATACGCCAGCTAGAGGAAGATGCTCCAGCACGCAAAGCCCGAATCGGCGAAATGGAGCGCGAAGCCGAAATGCAAACAGCAAAGATGAAAAAGATGAAAGAGGACTCGCAACTGAATGACAACAAAGTAACAATGCTGGAGGAGGAGTTGCTGTTGAAAATCGTAGGAATTGGAGAGATGGAAGAAAAGATGGAAGAGGATGGCCAAGAGGCAAACAAGATGGAAAGCCATATTCGATCAGCTTCAAAGACGATTGAAGGTTTGAGTTCGGATATAACCAAGATGCAAGAGTATAATATCCGGAAAATGGAGGAGGCCGAAATTCGCAAACGCATGGAGGTGGAAAACGCCAGGAATGAAAGGATATCGAAGAGGTAGTTTCGCTGTATAAGAAATCAATAGCTTTTGTGGATGACTTGTTGAAGGTGTGTGGGCCGGTCTACGCCGCGGGTTGGACGGATGGGTTGAACAAGGTGAAAGAGAGGGTCCTCCCGGGTTTGAACCTCCATAACTTCAAATATTCCCATGCTAATTACTGGCAGGTCGCGGAGGATACGCTGAACTACGTCGTCAACTCGCGCGTCGAGTCGGAACGCTTTTTTAAAAAAGCCAACTGTTTGAAACTTCGGCCTAACTCCGGCACTGCAGATCTCTAGAGTCGAGAAGGAAGAGAGATACGGAACTGCATGTTTTCATTGCTTCTGGAACCTTGGATGCTGTGTGCTTGCTTGCCTTTAGCAAGTAAAAAAAAAATTGTTGTAACCATTTACATTTCAAGTTTGGGGTGGCTGCTTTTATGTTTACGTGTGTTAAACTTATTTCGAAGAGTCCAAGTCGAGTCATTCTGGGTTTTTCATCGAACAAAATGATATTGCCTTTCAGAGAAAGCGCTTCATTTTATGATATACTTAAATTGCTGACATTATGAAAGCATAATTTTGTTTTTTTTTTAAGTCTTCATTTGGTGCTTTTACTGTGCATTCATAATTCATTCAACAAGTCATAGAAGTTAGATTTACTCTTCCTTTTGCCGACACTGGCAGCATATTACCAGGCCTTGATCAAGTTCCGTTTCTCTGGAATGATTTGAAGTTCCTGAAATCCAATTTTCTTTCATTTCAGGCTTTTTTTTTTTTTTTTTTTGAGCCTCTGCAAATGCTCTCTATCCAGCCTTTCCATTACTTTGTCCTACCTCTTTCCGCTATTGGACAATGTGGAAGTGGTTTCCACTTTCCAGAATATGGGATTTCATACATTTCCATGGTGGTGAAATGGTTACATGGGCTTCTGAGACTTGTTTACTCCCATCTTATCTGATTTTGAAAATCTCCCAACAAAAGCCAAGGAAGCGAGTAAAAAAGCAGAAGACAGATTTTTCCATTTCGTTCTGAAATCTGAATCCTTAACCTTGGATTCGAATCGGTTTGCCCCATAGAGTTATCAGTAACGGACTCAACCTTTAATTGTCCGGTCAAACTATGTTTAAACAATTTTTTTTTTATTTATTTAACCTTTGTTCTCACTTTTCTTTTTTTCGCTTACTTCGTTCATCAGATGAGATCAGTTATGATGTTGATTTGAACTATGAACGGGTCTTATTCTTTGCTTTGTTATTCTCCAAGTGCATCTTGAATTGAAGCAATGTTAAATAATCCTTAATCTTATTGTAGCAATAAATAAATAAATAAGTAAATAAATAAATAAATAAATTGCAAGTTTCCTATTGTAGCAATGTTAGAATCACTGAAATGATCCTTAATCTTTTATCTGATAGATTTAAATAATTAGTTGTATATTTCTTTCATTTCACAGTGATTATCCTCTATGATAAGGTGGTGTGCATCGAGGGGAAAAAAGAACTCCCGAGTACATTTGCAAAGTTATGAGACACCATATATGATGCGCAAAAGTCCAAACCAAATTAAAGACAAAAAAAAAGGCGCAAGGAGTAAGGTTTAAATTAGTAAAAGTGGAAGTTTACTTTATGTTTATTTTTCTTGGTCTTTAGGTCCGTGTGGTGACTTGACTTTGAGCGTAATAAGCCAATAGCTGCTGATTAAGCTTTAATGTCATGTCACTCTACTCTAGTTGTCTTCCGAAGTGTCGTTTCCTAGTATCCTAAATTTCCAAGATCTTGACTTTGACTCTGCCTCTTTTCTAATTTTCATTTATTTCTTCCTTCGAATTTGCATTAAAAACGAACGGGAGTAATCTTCTAACATTTGACTATTTCAAGTGCTTTGATCGAGTCATGAAGTTTCTCAGAAAATTAGTATTCTTTACGAAGTTAAGCTCTGAAGTCTTTGTTTTTGGAACGAAGTTTGTTCATATATATAATATAATAGACATAGACCATTGCTGATCAGGTGCAATTGGCGTCAACATGATAAACACCAACGCCAATCTACCATTTTATTTATTTATTTTTTTGGGTTAAAGGGCTAGATAAAAATATGGGAAAATATTCTTTTTTTTAGTGTAGAAAAGGTGAAAATATTCTTAACAGTCCTAGGGTATGATACTTCAATAATATTATGTTCTTACCATAATTTGACTGGTGGAGGATATTCAAACCAAAACAAATCACCGGATCCATCCGTCGCCCAAAAATATTCTCTCTTTATATTAGAGTCAATGCCTTAAATCATGAAATCATTACGTTATATTTTATGGATGAGAATCTCTTACCCAATCTAACTATCTAACCACCATTTTCAATTCTAATGGTGCATCGTTTAGTTTATGGAATCCTCAATCACAAGTAGTGGTCGAAAAAACTAGATACTTCTCCTTAGATACTTCTCCTTTTGTCTCAAAATTATTTTCTAGTATGTATTTTTAGTTTTAATATAATTTAAACCAAAAATAAAAATTCAAAATGAACAATAGTTTTGGGAAAGAGTATATGATAACTATAATTATCTACAGAAATCACGTCGTGCTTGATCTCCATTACCTATTGTCTTTTTATAAGAAATCCTTTACAGCCGTGACTCAGTTATGTATGTCTGGTTGTATGCACAAAACTTTTTCTAAATTTGGAGCAAAATATTGGTTTTTTGTACAATAATTTCTTTTTTGATAAATAATTTGTACAGTCGTTTTGTTACTACCTCTAATTTTAGAGAAAATTTTGATAGTTTGTCCAACTAAGAAAAATATTGTTTTTCTTGTGACAAATAGTGCATAGAAAAATGAATGGCAAGTTGTAGTGAATCAACTTAAACAGTAGTTGGCAGATTTTCAAGTAAATTGTTCAAACAACCATGACCCTACAACTCTGTTCACCAAAACATATCGATTAAATGAGATCTTCTTTACATACAAGTGCTGCAATTTTTCCGTCTCAAAAACAAAATAAGGCAATTATTTTGGGATGAGAGATTTCTCAGATAAATGAAATGTTGCAAAATGTTATACATACTGAAGGAGAAATGGCATTGTACACACAAAAAAATATGTCTAGGCCTGAAATTCAGGGGAACTCTGGAGATATCTGCACAAGAACTCTTTTACAGAGTTTCAGAACAGAACAGCACATAACAGAGAACAATGGCTGAAGTAGTGAACTAAGTACTGAAAGTACTGAACGAAGGAATCAAAAAACTAGGAATCCAACCTTACGGAATTCTAGCAATTGAACAGGACAAAGCATCTACCCTCTGAATCTGAAAACTTCCTCATATCCACAAGAACTATCTCTAAATCTCTGGTTAACTTTCTTCACTTCCAAAACTTCAATCGAAAATCACAATTCTGACTTCTCCGTCATCATCATCCTCTTCATCATTACCGGACAGCAATGGATCAGCCTCACCATACAGAAATTTATTAGCCTGTGAATCATCACACTTTGAACCGAATTGATCATCAACCTTTGAGTAATCACTGGACAGCAGTTTATAGTCTTTATTAGCAGTACCGAACAGGAATTGATCAATCTTTGTTGGACCACCGGAGAAGTATTGGTCGGCCTTTCTAGCATCACCGGAGAAGTAATCATCAACCTCTGTAGCACTGCCTTGGAAGGATTTATCAGCTTTTGTAAAACCAGCGGAGAAGTATCTGTCAAACTTTGCAGAATCGCCGCCGAAGAATTTACCAGCCTCTGTAGCATCGCCAGAGAAGGATTTAGCACCACCGGAGAAGAATTGAACCTCCCCTGTTTCTTCCCCGAACAGAAATCGTCGTTGTGATCTCCTCACCAAATTCGAAACCCTCTCCGCAAACACATCCCTTCTCTCCCTCCATTCAATCGCGGCATCCACATTTGCCGCCGCCTCGTCGTTCGGTTCCCAAAGAAGAGAAATCACACCCAACAAAATCGTTTCCACCGTATGAACCGGTAACCACCGCTCGCCGGCAAGTTCGTAACCGTATGGGTCATCGCCGGGAGGGCTGAGAGTCGACATACACACCGTTCCGTCGGGGTACACGTTCGGGTGCCACATCTCCGAGGTGAACTTAACCGTCGGAGGGTTGTTGGGATAGTCGCCGGTGAACTCAATCTTGGCCTGAAAAAATCCGCCCTCATAAATTGTGCCCTCAAGGCCGAAGATTATCACGTCCCACTCCAATGGATTGCTCTGATCAACTAATCCGGCCGAGAAGAAATCCGTAGGGTAAAAAGAGAGCTCCTTTGCTTGTTTCCGGAGGAGAAGGTCTGCTAGCGATGTAGCCATTTTTTCCGCAATCTTGAACACAATTCGAGAAATTCAACTTGAATTGCAGGAAAGAAATTAAAACCCAACTCAAATCTTGCAGGAAAACAGAGTTCAATTCAACTTTATATAAAGATTTCTTGATCGGAGGCAGTAGTCAACCGTAGGAAGAAAACTGAGCGGACAGAAAGTCGCGAGGAAGAAGGTGAGTTTTTTTTTTTTTTGCTTCCTCTTTTCTGGGCCCCGAAGAAATTTGCCCTGGGTTTTATTGTAAAGATCGATCATAATCGCTATAAAATTGTCTCGTTCTTTAAGCGTTTTGATCACTCCATTGTAATATTATAATGATAAAAATTGTAATTATCAAATTTATTTACCGAATTTTATTTTAGGTATTAAATGTAGATACTTGCCCTGCAAGAAAATGGAATTTCAAGTGAACTTCCTAATATCATTGCAACGGCTAAAATCAATCAGGTATCATAATCCTTTCCATGTATTTTCGAATTTCTCGAATTATTCGTCTTTTTTTGCTTTATCTAATTCTTTCATAAAAAGAAATTATTTCATCTAACTACTGATTCTTTTTCTTCAAAGAAAATAATAATCCGTCCGTCCTTTCCTGTTGGCTCTCAAAAAGCCTTTCTGTTTTAACTTCTACGTTGAAATCGTTGTGTATTTTAACCTTAAGCCATGGAAATATATACTGGAATGAGACAATAGAGACAACTTTCAGTGAGAAAGTCCGAAGAAACATTTGAGACAAAAAAAAAAATTTATGACTCAAAAAGAGAGACAATTAATTTTAAAATTGAACTCAATTTCATTTTCATTTTGAATCGGTACATATTTGGTGCATTGATATTAATCCTCCAGTTTCAACTCACAAGCAAACTAAGGAATCTCAGTTTATTTCTTTTTGGAAGAATTTATTTTTCTTTTTTCTTTTTTTTTTCTTTAATAAACAAACTCAATGATATATGTCATATGTTGATGGAATTGTAATCAACATTTTATTTAATAACATTATTTGTAAGAACAGTAAAATTTTAAATACGACAATTATTTTGAGACTAGTTCAATTGAACAAAGATTTGAAGTGGTAATTGAATATTTGGGAGTAATTATACACACGTCACTTAATTCATCTCATCATTGTATCTCACTTTACATGATATTTAATTATTGGATAAAATCAAATAAGTTTTTTTTGTTAGATTTATTGACTTTTTGGCTATTTTTATTTTCAGAAATTTAAAATAATAGCCACTAATTCCCAAAATAAACCTTTAAGGGAAAAATTATTATATTGTAAATGATTTATCAGTCAAGCCAATATTGATAAAAATATATATATATATAATATTTATATTAAATTATTTAGATGTAAAGTAACAAGTGGTGCATCAAATGTAATTCATTATCCAAATAATTAAAATGTAAATTAAAATATAACAATGAGATAAATTTGATGAGATGATTATCATTAAAGTTTGTGAACAACGTAATCGCAATTTATTTGTGTGGGCTTTAACATCGGGCTAGTATCCGTCGATTCTAGCTAAACTTGCAATCCAGTCGCAATCCCACTAAATAAATCTCCAATTTATTTTATCATCAAAAGATTTCAGTTCAAAGTTTTAAGAAATTATAATTTTGGCCCTACCAAAAACATGTTTCATTCTGCTCCTGTATTCTAGAATTCTTGGCATTGTGGTATGATGGCTCCACTTTATTTTAGTATTCTTTCCATTTCAAAATTAATTTACACTTAGAGATAAATAAACAGTTGAAAAACAACGCCTTGAACAAGATCAACATTAGTGTTTAGCCCCCATTAAGTTTCTTCAAGTTACTTTTTGGTAACTCAAGTGTGAGTTTGCTTATAAACATTTTCTTTTTATCTTGTTTCTTTTAAATTTTCACTTCGATTACTTTTTTTGGTTTTTTTTTTTTGGGAAAATTTTGATTGAGAGCATAGGAAAGTTTTTATTTATTATGAAGGCACGGATATTCTTTATCATTATTTCCTCTGTCTAAAAAAAGTTCACATTGAATTTTAAAATTTGTATTAAAAAGTTGATAAAGATATGACTCATTTCCAACTGTAGTAATTATTTACGCGGATGTATTATTGATTTCCAACTCCTTGACAAGCTAGAAACCAACCATTTTCTCTGTTCCTTGAGCCCAGCAATTTCTAGTGTCCAAGTTGATAAATCCAAACTATAAGCCCAAACATGTCCTAATTTCATGCTGCCTCCATCCAAAAAAAAAAAAATAATCTACATTGAAATTTCAAATTTAAATTAAAAATATTATAAAATTTAAAACTCAGGACTATTTTTGTTGGACGGAAGGAGTATAAAATAGTAATACCACTCCACTGGGTGCGTTCATCCACCCAAAGTCACAGGAAACCGAGAGTACCCCATTTCAGCTAAAAAAGAGTTTAAAATGCAACTTTACCATGAACCAAAACTTAGCCCATTACTTAAGTCCGTCCATCGTTTTCCTCCCCCCCACCAAGTACTAAAGGTTAACAATTCTGGGTTTATTGTGTAAACGTGTACAGCTAAAATGGCTGCTACAGCTTACCTCTCAACTAAATCTGACTTAGTATGTAGAACAATATCACTACAGAAAAAAAACACGATCCATATATTTTTGTCCTGAAAAAATAATTCCTATTGAGTTTTTAAAATTTATATTATTTTAATACAAATCTGAAAATAAATGTGAATTACTGATTTTTAGAACAGAACGAATATAACGTTGTTATCATTAGTGTTTGAAACATAAAACCTCTGAAAAACTCACGAGAATTGCAGCATTTGACCTGAGACTGGAATCATTGATTACGAATGACCAACCTTTAGGTTTTCGTTAAGAGTTGATTAATTCTAAATTAAATTGCCAATACTCTATATTGTCTTTTTTACTATTTCTGTTTCAAAAAAGATAATCCACATTGAGTTTTGCAATTTATAAAACTCAAAAATTGCAAAACTCAAATGTGGATTAATTTTTTTTTTTTTCGGTCAGAGCGAGTAACTTCTAAGGACTTGATCTAAGAGAATCGGACCAATGAAGTTCCGCAGGTATCCATCTCTATATGCTATGTCATGTCAACACTCCAATATTGAGGGGGCTTTATTTCCCCTTTCAAATATAATTCTGTCAGAGTTTTTGTTCTGCCTAACTCCTATAATCAAACAGTTCAGTGTTAAATCACGCACTTTTGCTAATCCAATCATCACCTTGAATGAAGTTTCCAACAGTATACACATTAACATGTTCTTCAGGAATTTGGCTACTCCAAGGCACACGACCAGCTAAATCAGCACCAGGTCCTCCATTCCCGAATTCGCCATAATAAAGAGTCGCCAAAGCGAATTCGCCGCTCCAGGGCATCCATCCCTGAGAAGAAAGGAGAGATCCCAAACTCGAATTTATGTAAACGGTCCTGGAATATTCCTTCCAGGGCCGGCCGAGGAAATTCCGATGGATTCCGGGCTTGCTGTTGTACAACACCATGTACTCTTCCGTACCATTGACCACACAGTTGTAGAAAACGAAACCCGTCGACTGACACGCGTCCGTCCTGGATTGGGCTGTCACGGCGTTGGTTTCTCCGGCTTCGGGTTTGGCCTGGCGAGGAACCACTAGGATGGTGCAGTCTTGAAAGAAGGCCGCCGCATTGCCGAAGATGAAGTCGACGTTTCCCTGGATTCGACAGGATTTGTAGTATTGCCGGAGGGAATGTGCGTACAGTGTGTCTTGATTGCCGAGGAATTCGCAGTTTTCGATCACCGAGAGATCGGATTGTGATCGGAATGCTACTGCTTGGGAAGTCGGTGGCCCTGCTGTGTTCTGGAAAGTGATGTTGCTCGCCATGAATCCGTCCCCCACGACCCCTGCATTATTAGTTGAGATTTCATACATAAGAAAGCCTAATTTTGACATCAGTTAGAACACTTCGTTTCAGAAAAATAATTTTTTTATTATATCGAATTTTTATTTGTATAATAAAGTTTTTAGTTTAACAAAAGAGGCATTTCAAAAGATTAAATAGATTGATATGAATTAATAGAATCCGGATGAAATAATAACCTTACAAATACAAAAAAACATTGTTTTATCTTTAATTACAACGAGATAAAAATTTTGTGATAACAAACTAGCCAGATGCTACACCAACATTTTATATCTTGAACTGAAATTAGAGATTATAATTGTATTAAAATTATTGTCCAATTTTTAGATTTTTACTTTTCATTCATTTTGTACTAAAAATTAAAAAAAAAAATCCAAACTACATTATAATTTTAAGACGAAAGAGCACAAAGTTTTTGTGAGGAACTTTTTGTGGATGTCCAAAGTTGGACGAAACTGAACTTCTTTTTAGTACTTAGAAAATAGGAGAGATTCGATTGACCTCTGAACATCCCGAGGTTAAGGACATTTGAATGACATTGACAAAGTTTAAAAGGTCATTTCGAACATATTCAACACGAGCACTGAAAACTTATACGGAGTATCGTGGCAATTCCCGCTGGAAATATAAATACATAGTACGAAAGAATGTTAACGAAATATTTAATTGCTCTGCGACTCTGCGCTTGTAAAATGCAAAAATCACAGAAGTCTGACCCACTGTCAGGTATATATTAATTTACTTTCTGCTGAATTTATTAGAATCATTCACTAAAAATTCTGCTAAACACCAGAAAGCTATAGATAGACTTTATGATGCCTCGTGTAACAATTTTTTTTAACCGACTAATATTTACTCTTGAATAATAATTACTCCATCTTAATGGTCCACATTACTATATGATATTCTCTCGGTCCTAAAATTTTTGTCCAATTTAGAATTTTATTTTAATATAAATTGAACTAAAAGTGAAAACCCAATCTGAACAATAATTTTAGAACGGAAGGAGTCCTAGTTTAATGTACGTAACATAACTAGGAATGTGCACTGGTCATGAGAATCAATTATGTATTCACCTAATACTACTAAATCAGTCAAAATCACTGCATTCCTTATCACTATCAAAGACATCACTAATACATAATTAAATTCCCACACCCTTTATATATGTTCATCCTCCATTTGGCAATTCCTAGCTCGTGTGTGGCCTAAATTTCATTACCACATATTGTTGAACAACATCCTGCCAAAGCACTACATATGTTTTACGTTGTATTAACCAAAAAATAAAGTGACAAAGAAAAAAACCAAAACTTACCGACAGTAGCTGAATAATAGGTCGAAATTCCAGGCATGCCTACATTCAATGAACCCGTCATCACAGTTTTACCCATTCCATCACCCAAAAACACAACATTTTTCTTCTGTAACGGTACCCGGACTATCTCCTCGTAAACACCCGACTTGATCCATATCACGAATTTCCGGCCAACTCCACGGTTGTCGGGAGCCACATTCACCGCCTCCTGCACCGTCTGGAAATCGCAGCCGCCGCCATCTTTGCACACAGTGACGTTCACCTCCAAGCCCCAGGGTATCCCGCCGGAAAAGTAGAACCCGGAACCGGACCCATCGACCCGATCCCAAAACCCGTTCCGCTCGGTCCGGACGGGGCCCCAAGATCGGGGGTCCTCACCGAAATTGTCGTAGTTCACCATCATTGCCAATGCGTTACCGGTCAAGAAAGCTAACTTGTTTAGGAACGCCACCGATTCGTTGGTCTTGTAATCCCGGTTTACTTTAGCCAACCCGACGGAGCACCCGGATTCGTAACCCAAAGCCGCGCTCATCCATGCACGTGCGTCTTTTATCCTTCCAAGTGTCAGAGCCTCGGCCGTCGAAACCGTCCGGTACTGGGAGTTGATAAGGCCGTCCAGGCAGCCTCTGGCGGCGGTGGTGAGGTTGAGATCGCCGGCGGCGAGGGAGGCGTTCAGTATGGAGCTCACCATGGCGGTGGCTAAGTTGAGGTTTTCCGAGGAGGCCCACGTGGCGGATTGAATGACATTTAAGAGGGTTGAATTAGTAGTAGTGGGAGGCGGAACGTGACCCGATTCGGATAATGTAGACTCACATGTCGGTGGGTCACGTGAGGCTTTGCATGCTTCGTGGATGAGGCCATTCTCATTCTCATTCCCCGCGGGTTGATCGGAAATAGTTCCCCAGCGTTGCTCCGGCGGAGGGATGGCGGTGATACTGGTGGCGGAGGAGAGAGATGAGTGGAGGAGGAGGAGGGAGACGAAGAGAGTAGAAGAAAGATAGTGTGAAGAAGAATTCATGTTTTGTTTGTTTTGAGGAAAACTATGAAACATGGAAGAGATTTTGTCAGTTGTCCCCGTGATGGAAGAGGGATGGGCGAGCAGTTATAGAGAAGCCGTCGGTTTCAAATAATTTCGTATTGGCGTGTTTTGTTCGTGGAAAAATAAATTGAAAGCGAGACTTAACAAATTTATTTACCATTTAAACTCAAGAAAAAAAGAAAAGTTTGGTGCGTGAAGTATTGAACCACATACATATAGGATGGTAAAATTGGCATATCTATCCTCATAATAGTACGAGTAGTTACATTTATTGTAAATTTTTCTTTTAAAATCTAAAGAATCACATCTACTTGCCAAAAGAAAAAGGGTAGAGAGTCATGGGATTAATACTACGTAGTAATTAGTTAGTTTAAATAATCATATCGCTTATACGTATACATCACCAAGTATGGAAACTTCCTTCCGTGTTGGCGATTGCAAATTAGTTAGAAAAAGTATGATGATAAAGTGACACTTTGAAATCGTATGGTGAGGTATGTATGTGTGGTTTCGGTGAATGTTCACCACATATATATATATATATATATATATATATATATATATATACATTGTGCACAAATTATATCACACCAATATATATATATATATATATATTGGTTTTTGGTAATTTGAAATATTATTTGGGTAAGTGTAATCAACTACACTTGCCAGATAATTTTTCAATATTATCTGGCAAAATCAATCTGATAATATTGAACAACATGTTGAATATCTTCATATATTAAACACTTACCCAATCTGATAATATTACACTTACCCAAACATTGAATCTGATAATATTGAACAACATTTTAAACATCTTCATATATTAAAGGATGTTATTTTACGAAATGGATTAGTAATATCTAAACCAAAGATGCTTTTGTTTCAACATAATATAAGATTTCTTGGTCATCAAATAAGTCAAGGGAAAATAACCCCTATTCAACGATCAATTGAATTTTCTTCTAAATTTCTGATGTTTTCTTGAGAAAATTCAACTCAGAGATTTCTAGGAAGTTTGAATTATATTTCACCATACTATAAGAATTTACAGAAAGATTTAGCAATTCTATATGATTTGCTTAAAAATCAATTAAATTTGATTGATGAAAAGCATACTCAATTAGTTAAGCAAATAAAAGAAAAGGTAAAAACTCTACCATGTTTAACATTAGCAAATCCAAATTGGAAAAGATAATAGAAGCGATGCTAGTAGCATAGGATTCGGTGGAATCTTAAAGCAGTTAACCCTCATGATAATAATGAATATCTTATTAGATATCATTCGGTAAATGGACGAGAACCTCAAAAGAAATATGCAATCTGTTGCACAAGAATTTCTTGCTATTGTAAAATGTGTATTAAAATTCCAAGATGATTTATTTAATCGATCGTTTGTCATTCACACCGATGCACTTGCATTAAACACATGATTTATAAAGATTATAAGCATGATTCTTCAAAGCAAATATATGCTCGATGGCGGGCTAATTTAGCCCCTTTTGATTTTGAAATTTTATATAAAAAGGTAGTGATAATTCCTTACGATTTCTTATCACGTGAATATTTGCGGGATGGAGTGGCCACAAATTGATTATCTTAATCCACTATCCGTAATACATATTGCTTATAATAAGATTGTTCTTGAATATAGGCATTGTAGAACGGAATATATTTTTGCGAAGCATAGACTAAATCACTTTTACGAGTTCGTAATACAATTCTTGATTGTCTTTGATGAATTTACTTCACCACAACAGATAATATCATTTGAAGACCTTGAATTTGTCTATGACATGATAGAAGACTTCACTGGAAGATTAAGCGAAAGTGAAGAAAAGTTGAATTATTGTAAAGCCAAATTATCATTAATAATTCTCTAATTTTCAGGATTATGTATCCACCAGATCGAGGACGCGGCCCTTATAGAGGTCGTGGAGGAAGAACAATAAACCCTGTAATACAACATGGGAATAAAAGCTAATAGCTGCTGATTTTCAAAATCTCGGGAGGAATCCTCCTCATCAAATGCGAAATTGGTCCAAATAATGGATTTTATTCGAAAGATTCGCATTATATAAGCAGATTATGGACCAAATCCAAGAGCAACAAAGTGATACCTTTTTTGCCAAAATAAGTGATCTTGACAGGATGATATCCGGTCATATGAAAAAGGATCCACAAAGGAGGTAATATTCCTTCTTGAAAACGCGATATTCGGTGGAAAGAAGATCCATGGGTAATATTCCGGAGATATCTAGCGAAGGGTAACGATACGGGTGAGTCATACAAACCCGAAATTATTATGAGAATATTCTCAAACAAACATGTGAAATAACACATTTCAGTCTAATCAGACTACAATGAAGTTTATAACTTCTCAAAATTATTATTAAAAGATTTTATCTTCGAAGAATGGGAATTTCAACCCTTTTCGAAAGAGAAGTACGTAATACTCCTACTTCTCCTCCTTTGAAATTTACTTATGGGATTATATCCAAAGTTTTACAAAACTTTTATTATGAAAACCCCAGGAAAAAGCATACTTGGTTCATCAAAATATGCTCCCATGTGTATTCTTCTCCCATACCCAACTGGTTTATTCAGTGGTGGGCATTATATGGCCCAACAGCAAAAATTTTGCCAGATAATTTTTCGAAATTATATTATCAATGGTTAAAATCCTCTCCTATCATTAATAAACTTCAACACAGTCATATCTATGCTCCAGGGAAAATCACTCTGTTATATTTCTTTATTGAATTCTCAATTCCTTGGATTTATAAATGGGTCCCTGAGGTGGGATTCAATGAATTTCAAATTCCGTGTCTTTATAAGACATATTACACCAAATTTTGGGACAAATTAACAAAGGTGAATCACAATACCAAAAGAATAGAAGGACAAGATTTGCTGGACGAAATTGCCCAGAAAATCAAGGAATATACTCAAGAAAAGGAACAGCTTAAAGCAAACCCAGATGAAGAAAGTCCGTTTAAACACATAACAAAGCGGATTCGGCTTGAGAAGGAGCAATTAATAAGGAAGAAATAATATCGCCTATATGAAAGAAGTTAAAGCAGATCTCATGAGAAATTTAAAGAATCTCGACAATGATAATATTTCGGAAAAATCGATGTTTCGATGAAGAGCATAACTTCAAATGAAGAAAATTCGTTTGCAATATTGGTAGGAGAATCTCGGTCACGAGAAAAGATGACGATCACGATGAATTCATCAAAATCATTTACAACAGATCCAAGAATCACTCAATCAGCAAAGGAAAAGAAAAGAATGAAGTGACAAAAGTAGGAATCTACTTTTGAAATTTTGACAAAAGTAGGAATCTACTTTTGAAATTTTTGTACAAATAGACCACCACCTTCATCAAATGAAGAAAACCATGTCAAATAATGACAAAAGTTAATAATTTTTGTACAATAGTAGTTTTAACTTTTGTAGAATAGTAGTTAGGCACTTTGTCTATAAATAGAATGTAGAAATTCTTGTGGGAGTATCATTCTCTCCAAGTATTCTCTCATTTCTTCTCCCTTTATCCCGAAATTCTCTCTCTCCCTTGTAAAAACATCATTTAGTAAATATATCTTTCAAGTTTGAAGCATTGAAGAAGCCTTTAAAGGTAATATTTTCTTTTAAGTTTGTTTTAAGATATAGTTTGAAGTACTCAGACAATGTCTGAGTAAATCCTTTGTCTGAATCAAACATTTGGCTTTTGTTTACATAAATTATACATGGAAGCTCTATCTCCTTCTTCTCTTTTAATTAAAATACGATGATTTGAGATTGGTTCCAATCCCGAGTTCATCGGAAAACTCAACAATAAGTGCATTGGGCTGGAAAAGTACCCGCTATGATGAATTGTTTTAGGGGAAAAGAGGCCACATGATGCACAATAAGTTGTGAATTCCAGACAGGCTTGAGAGTTGGGTGAAACTTTTCCATGCATCTCGATTATTGATATTTTAATTAAGGATGGATAGAGATTTTGATCCTGTAGCTGGCTGACAAGGCATAGCTCCCGGATGAATGGTATCAGCCAGGGTGGTGGTTTGGATTCCGGCCTGGTTTCCTTGCTAGTCTGTTTGCCTGGTCTTACCGGCTAAGATAAGCACTGGCCAGGCCCCAACCCCACGCCAAATTACCAAGAATCAGCTCAATCAGCAAAAGGAAAAGAAAAAGAATGAAGTGACAAAAGTTGTAAAACCCTTTCATCAGAATTTAAAGCAATTGATTGTTCAGTAGTTTTAACTACCTGTTTAACCAAGTATCGATCAAACATACCATATTCATACAAAGTATTAGTGGGTACCTTTGGTATTGACCACTTATTAAGAAGAGCAAGTTGTTGAGGCATATCATATTCCTCTTGAACTGAATTTTTTATTGAAGTACTTTCTAAATTATTCATTTTTAATTAGGTTCTGAATCAAACAAATCTTTTGTAAACATAAAAAATACATAACCGCTCTGATACCAAATTTGGCGTGGGGTTGGGGCTGGCGGTGCTTATCTTAGCCGGTAAGACCGGGCAAACAGACTAGCAAGGAAACCAGGCCGGAATCCAAACCACCACCCTGGCTGATACCATTCATCCGGGAGCTATGCCTTGTCAGCCAGCTACAGGATCAAAATCTCTATCCATCCTTAATTAAAATATCAATAATCGAGATGCATGGAAAAGTTTCACCCAACTCTCAAGCCTGTCTCTGAATTCACAACTTATTGTGCATCATGTGGCCTCTTTTCCCTAAAACAATTCATCATAGCGGTACTTTTCCAGCCCAATGCACTTATTGTTGAGTTTTCCGATTGAACTCGGGATTGGAACCAATCTCAAATCATCGTATTTTAATTAAAAGAGAAGAAGGAGATAGAGCTTCCATGTATAATTTATGTAAACAAAAGCCAAATGTTTGATTCGGACAAAGGATTTACTCGGACATTGTCCGAGTACTTCAAACTATATCTTAAAACAAACTTAAAAGAAAATATTACCTTTAAAGGCTTCTTCAATGCTTCAAACTTGAAAGATATATTTACTAAATGATGTTTTTACAAGGGAGAGAGAGAATTTCGGGATAAAGGAGAAGAAATGAGAGAATACTTGGAGAGAATGATACTCCCACAAGAATTTCTACATTCTATTTATAGACAAAGTGCCTAACTACTATTCTACAAAAGTTAAAACTACTATTGTACAAAAATTATTAACTTTTGTCATTATTTGACATGGTTTTCTTGATTTGATGAAGGTGGTGGTCTATTTGTACAAAAATTTCAAAAGTAGATTCCTACTTTTGTCAAAATTTCAAAAGTAGATTCCTACTTTTGTCACTTCATTCTTTTTCTTTTCCTTTTCTTGATTGAGTGATTCTTGGATCTGTTGTAATGATTTTGATGAATTCATCGTGATCGTCATCTTTTCTCGTGACCGAGATTCTCCGCCAATATTGCAAACGAATTTTCTTCATTTGAAGTTATGCTCTTCATCGAAACATCTGATTTTTCGAAATATTATCATTGTCGAGATTCTTTAAATTTCTCATGAGATCTGCTTTAACTTCTTTCATATAGGCGAGATATTATTTCTTCCTTATTAATTGCTCCTTGCTGAAGTGAATCCGCTTTGTTATGTGTTTAAACGGACTTTCTTCATCCGGGTTTGCTTTAAGTGTTCCTTTTCTTGAGTATATTCCTTGATTTTCTGGGCAATTTCGCCCAACAAATCTTGTCCTTCTATTCTTTTGGTATTGTGATTCACCTTTGTTAATTTGTCCCAAAATTTGGTGTAATATGTCTTATAAAGACACGGAATTTGAAATTCATTGAATCCCACCTCGGGGACCCATTTATAAATCCAAGGAATTGAGAATTCAATAAAGAAATATAATGAGTGATTTTCCCCGGAGCATGAGATATGACTGTGTTGAAGTTTATTAATGATAGGAGAGGATTTTAACCATTGATAATATAATTTGAAAAATTATCGGCAAAATTTTTTTGTTGGGCCATATAATGCCCACCACCGAATAAACCGATTGGGTATGGGAGAAGAATACACATGGGAGCATATTTTGATGAACCAAGTATGCTTTTTCCGGGTTTTCATAATAAAAGTTTTGTAAAAACTTTGGATATAATCCCGATAAGTAAATTTCAAAGGAGGAGAAGTAGGAGTATTACGTACTTCTCTTTGAAGAAAGGGTTGAAATTCCCATTCTTCGAAGATAAAATCTTTTAATAATAATTTTTGAGAAGTTATAAACTTCGATTGTAGTCCGATTAGACTGAAATGTGTTATTTCACATGTTTGTTTGAGAATATTCTCATAATAATTTCAGGTTTGTATGACTCACCCGGTATCGTTACCCTTTCGCTAGATATCTCCGGAATATTACCCATGGATCTTCTTTCCACCGAATATCAGCGTTTTCAAGAAGGAATATTACCTCCTTTGTGGATCCTTTTTCATATGACCGGATATCATCCTGGTCAAGATCACTTATTTTGGCAAAGCAAAGGTATCACTTTGTTGCTCTTGGATTTGGTCCATAATCTGCTTATATAATGCGAATCTTTCGAATAAAATCCATTATTTGGACCAATTTCGCATTTGATGAGGAGGATTCCTCCGAGATTTTGAAAATCAGCAGCTATTAGCTTTTATTCCCATGTTGTATTACAGGTTTATTGTTCTTCCTCCACGACCTCTATAAGGGCCGCGTCCTCGATCCGGTGGATACATAATCCTGAAAATTAGAGAATTATTAATGATAATTTGGCTTTACAATAATTCAACTTTTCTTCACTTTCGCTTAATCTTCCAGTGAAGTCTTCTATCATGTCATAGACAAATTCAAGGTCTTCAAACAGATATTATCTGTTGTGGTGAAGTAAATTCATCAAAGACAATCAAGAATTGTATTACGAACTCGTAAAAAGTGATTTAGTCTATGCTTCGCAAAAATATATTCCGTTCTACAATGCCTATATTCAGCAACAATCTTATTATAAGCAATATGTATTACGGATAGTGGATTAAGATAATCAATTTGTGGCCACTCCATCCTGCAAATATTCACGTGATAAGAAATCGTAAGGAATTATCACTACCTTTTTATATAAAATTTCAAAATCAAAAGGGGCTAAATTAGCCTCGCCATCGAGCATATATTTGCTTTGAAGAATCATGCTTATAATCTTTATAAATCATGTGTTTAACTGCAAGTGCATCATGTGAATGACAAACGATCGATTAAATAAATCATCTTGGAATTTTAATACACATTTTACAATAGCAAGAAATTCTTGTGCAACAGATTGCATATTTCTTTTGAGGTTCTGTCCATTTACCGAATGATATCTAATAAGATATTCATTATTATCATGAGGGTTAATGCTTTTAAGATTCCACCGAATCCTATGCTACTAGCATCGCTTTCTATTATCTTTTCCAATTTGGATTTGCTAATGTTAAACATGGTAGAGTTTTTACCTTTTCTTTTATTTGCTTAACTAATTGAGTATGCTTTTCATTCAATCAAATTTAATTGATTTTTAAGCAAATCATATAGAATTGCTAAATCTTTCGTAAATTCTTATAGTATGGTGAAATATAATTCAAACTTCCTAGAAATCTCGGAGTTGAATTTTCTCAAGAAAAACATCAGAAATTTAGAAGAAAATTCAATTGATCGTTGAATAGGGGTTATTTTCCCTTGACTTATTTGATGACCAAGAAATCTTATATTATGTTGAAACAAAAGCATCTTTGGTTTAGATATTACTAATCCATTTCGTAAAATAACATCCTTTAATATATGAAGATGTTTAAAATGTTGTTCAATATTCTTGTGCAATATATGAAGATCATTCTCTCCAAGTATTCTCTCATTTCTTCTCCCTTTATCCCGAAATTCTCTCTCTCCCTTGTAAAAACATCATTTAGTAAATATATCTTTCAAGTTTGAAGCATTGAAGAAGCCTTTAAAGGTAATATTTTCTTTTAAGTTTGTTTTAAGATATAGTTTGAAGTACTCAGACAATGTCTGAGTAAATCCTTTGTCTGAATCAAACATTTGGCTTTTGTTTACATAAATTATACATGGAAGCTCTATCTCCTTCTTCTCTTTTAATTAAAATACGATGATTTGAGATTGGTTCCAATCCCGAGTTCAGTCGGAAAACTCAACAATAAGTGCATTGGGCTGGAAAAGTACCCGCTATGATGAATTGTTTTAGGGGAAAAGAGGCCACATGATGCACAATAAGTTGTGAATTCAGACAGATGGCTTGAGAGTTGGGTGAAACTTTTCCATGCATCTCGATTATTGATATTTTAATTAAGGATGGATAGAGATTTTGATCCTGTAGGTGGCCGACAAGGCATAGCTCCGGATGAATGGTATCGGCCAGGTGGTGGTTTGGATTCGGCCTGGTTTCCTTGCTAGTCTGTTTGCTCGGTCTTACCTGGCTAAGATAAGCACTGGCCAGGCCCCAACCCCACGCCAAATTTCCCTTGCTAGTCTGTTTGCCTGGTCTTACCGGCTAAGATAAGCACGGCCGTGCCCCAACCCCACGCCAAATTTGGTATCGAGCGGTTATGTATTTTTATGTTTACAAAAGATTTGTTTGATTCGAACCTAATTAAAATGAATAATTTAGAAAGTACTTCAATAAAAATTCAGTTCAAGAGGAATATGATATGCCTCAACAACTTGCTCTTCTTAATAAGTGGTCAATACCAAAGGTACCCACTAATACTTTGTATGAATATGGTATGTTTGATCGATACTTGGTTAAACAGTAG
Organism: Oldenlandia corymbosa var. corymbosa; assembly: GCA_949775105.1. Classification (NCBI taxonomy): domain Eukaryota; kingdom Viridiplantae; phylum Streptophyta; class Magnoliopsida; order Gentianales; family Rubiaceae; genus Oldenlandia; species Oldenlandia corymbosa. The sequence goes on from OX459123.1 coordinate 10,901,156, forward strand.
TTAAAACTCTTGAACAATCAATTGCTTTAAATTCGATGAAAGGGTTTTACAACTTTTGTCTACACAGATATTGAATCTTATAGATCTCATAAAAATTATAAGTTCATGCATATTGGATTGGTGCAAATTGCATTTAAACCTTTAACTTTAGAAGGTTTACTGAATCTTTTATTCTTTGCCTTACGTGATGGTAGAAATTTACATTGGAAAAAATCCCTAATGGGCATAATCTGATCAAACCTAGCTCATGGTCCACTTTATTTTAATGTCTACCCAAATTTACAGCTATCATTGTCGATGTTAATATACTCGATGCTTTAACCTTAAATGTGAAATTACATGGTTACAATTATTTACTGGAAGTGAACTTATTTGTTTACATTACCGTATTTGTTTTAAATTATTAAATACCTTAACACCCGGATGTAAGATTATAAGTAAACCATCGATGAAACCATACTAATAGAAACTAATTTTTATAAATCTCAAATTAGTACCCGTAAAACTATAAAATGGGAAGAAATTGAATTTCCGAGTCTTGGCAAATTAATAAAGGAATTAAAGGAAACTCATTAACTCATAATATTACAAGTTGTAATGTTACGAAATTGAGCAATCGATAATGGTCAGATAAGTATTACTTTTGATAAACCAAAAATTCCTAAATTACTAAGATCCAGCTCTCTAAGATCTTTTAAATCTTATATAGATCCAGTCGATTCTCATAAATTTTTGACATCTTCGATTCCTGAAATAGATCTAACAAATAGAATAAATCAAGTAAAAATTGATCCATATAATATTGTTCGGTCTCATTGATAGTAAGACATTTGATAAGGATATGCCTTCACCTTCTGAAATGGGTTATCATGGCGAATAATGAGAAATTAGATTTTAGTCCAGGATCTAATATTAGACAAATAATAAGACAAGAATTTCAATCTGAAAAGTGGAAACTTTTCAGAGAATGGTTCTTTTCTACTTATAATATTGAAAATCAAAAACTTATACAAAAAGAATTTTATGAATATGCTTATTTTCACAATCAAATAATATATTTTGTCCCGTGGTTTATAATCACTTATCTTGATAAATATATTTTCCTCCTCGAAAGAGAATATCATCTTGCAGATGGAAAAATTACAAAAGGAATTTACCCTCCCCAAAAGAATTTGTTTTAACAAATGCAACTCATATAACTTTTTCGCCTTTCAAAATTGGTTGAAAGTGAAGTTTTACCTTCTCTTGTTTCTTTAGTAAATAAATTCATTCAGCAAAATAATTATACAAATTTATATGTAAAAATTTTAGGAAAACAAATTAATTCTTTACATGATAAAGTTGACAAATTATTTTCTCTTATTAATAATCTTCAACAAACAGTTAAACCAGTTTTAATTGAAAACAAAAATAAAGATATTAAAATACAAAATTTTATACAACCTCCTCCTATAGTAAAAGATTATAATCTTGAATCTCCACATGTATTAGAAAAATTATTGGAAGAAAAATTTAAAAACCTTAAATTATCTACTTTAGAATTTTACGAGAATATACGAAAGATTTTGATAAAACTCTACGAGATGAAATAAATCGTCTTTCTAATAGATCTAGACATAATAAATTTGCTAATAAACCTTATATGAATCATTATTATTACCTCGACCTTCTCCACAAGATCTTCTTTACGAAGAACATCAAGAAATTACTAATAGTTATAGTAGTCGTTCGTTTATGAATGGAATTGTGACGCGTTTACGGATAGGCAATTAACTAATATGGTGCATAGGATGTTAATGTACTCCTCGATTGCAAAAGCAAATGGTAATACGAGATCGAGCAATCGCAAAATGATAGTTTGTGGTTTTACTTGGTGTCCTTAAAGGATGGTGGGATAATTATTTAACTGAAAATGATAGACAACAAATTTATAATACAGTAAAATTGAGAATGAAGGAACATCTACACCCATTATGATGGAAGATGCAGTATATACTTTGATAGCATCCATATTACAACATTTCTCTGGAAAATTTACTAATAATCAAGAAAATATTCGAACATTGTTGAATAATTTTAAGTGTAAAACACTTACTTCTTTTAGATGGTATAAAGATTCATTCTTATCAAGAGTCATGGAATTTAAAGTAATAGCTCTTATTGGAAAGCTAAATTTATAGATGGCTTACCAACTCATTTCTTTGAACGAATAAGAAAAGTTCTTAGGAAAGATTTTCCTTACATTCCTTATGATGATTATACATATGGTCATCTAATAGGTGTTTGCACACAAGAAGGATTAGCTTTATGTAATGAAATAAAGTTAAATCAACAAATTAAAAGACAACAATTATCAGAACGAAGACAATTAGGTCAGTTCTGTGATCAATTTGCTATGGATATTGGGTCAGAAAATAGGGATAAAAGAATGAAGAAAAATAAAATTCCTTATATACCTAAAGGAAAACGACAACGTAAAAGAACAAAAGAACAAAGAGAATTTAGAAAAATTAATAGAAAAAATAAAAGAGACATAAAATGTTTCAAATGTGGTCAAAAGGGTCATATTGCCCCTAATTGTAAAAAGATTAATAGAATTAGATTATTAGAAATAGATGAACAACTTAAAGAACAAATATGCAAAGTAATAGAAGAATCGAATCGAGTCCAAATGTAAGAAACTAATAGCTCGGAAAATAATATGCTTGAAAATGATGAATATTCATCTAGTTCTTCGGATGAATGTCTTCCATGTCAAAATAATAATAATAATGATTGTTGCAAGGATAATAGTCTTTACAATATTATATCTCAATTTCAAGATTTACAATTTAACATGTTAACAACTGATAATGTTTTAGAATTACTAAAACAAATACCAGATCATGCTATTCGTGATAAAATAATTGAAATGATAGATGTGTCTCATAAAAAAGAAAAGGAAGTTAATAAAAAGGATATAGTTTTAAATAATAATCCTTATTCAATGCAGGAAATAGAAAAAAGAATGAAAAAATTACTAAATAAAGAAGAATCATCTTCTTCAGTTATAACTATTGCAGACTTACAAATAGAAGTTCATAATATAAAGAATGAAATAAAATATTTGAAACAAAATAACGAATTATTAGAAAAAAGGATTAAAACAATTGAGAATTCACAACTTATTGTGCATCATGTGGCCTCTTTTCCCCTAAAACAATTCATCATAGCGGGTACTTTTCCAGCCCAATGCACTTATTGTTGAGTTTTCCGACTGAACTCGGGATTGGAACCAATCTCAAATCATCGTATTTTAATTAAAAGAGAAGAAGGAGATAGAGCTTCCATGTATAATTTATGTAAACAAAAGCCAAATGTTTGATTCAGACAAAGGATTTACTCAGACATTGTCTGAGTACTTCAAACTATATCTTAAAACAAACTTAAAAGAAAATATTACCTTTAAAGGCTTCTTCAATGCTTCAAACTTGAAAGATATATTTACTAAATGATGTTTTTACAAGGAGAGAGAGAATTTCGGGATAAAGGGAGAAGAAATGAGAGAATACTTGGAGAGAATGATACTCCCACAAGAATTTCTACATTCTATTTATAGACAAAGTGCCTAACTACTATTCTACAAAAGTTAAAACTACTATTGTACAAAAATTATTAACTTTTGTCATTATTTGACATGGTTTTCTTCAGATTTGATGAAGGTGGTGGTCTATTTGTACAAAAATTTCAAAAGTAGATTCCTACTTTTGTCAAAATTTCAAAAGTAGATTCCTACTTTTGTCACTTCATTCTTTTTCTTTTCCTTTTCTTGATTGAGGTGATTCTTGGATCTGTTGTAATGATTTTTGATGAATTCATCGTGATCGTCATCTTTTCTGGTGACCGAGATTCTCCGCCAATATTGCAAACGAATTTTCTTCATTTGAAGTTATGCTCTTCATCGAAACATCGATTTTTCGAAATATTATCATTGTCGAGATTCTTTAAATTTCTCATGAGATCCGCTTTAACTTCTTTCATATAGGCGGATATTATTTCTTCCTTATTAATTGCTCCTTCTGAAGCTGAATCCGCTTTGTTATGTGTTTAAACGGACTTTCTTCATCCGGGTTTGCTTTAAGTCATTCCTTTTCTTGAGTATATTCCTTGATTTTCGGGCAATTTCGTCCAAAGAAATCTTGTCCTTCTATTCTTTTGGTATTGTGATTCACCTTTGTTAATTTGTCCCAAAATTTGGTGTAATATGTCTTATAAAGACACGGAATTTGAAATTCATTGAATCTCACCTCAGGGACCCATTTATAAATCCAAGGAATTGAGAATTCAATAAAGAAATATAACAGAGTGATTTTCCCTGGAGCACAGATATGACTGTGTTGAAGTTTATCAATGATAGGAGAGGATTTTAACCATTGATAATATAATTTCGAAAAATTATCTGGCAAAATTTTTGTTGTTGGGCCATATAATGCCCACCACTGAATAAACCAGTTGGGTATGGGAGAAGAATACACATGGGAGCATATTTTGATGAACCAAGTATGCTTTTTCCTGGGGTTTTCATAATAAAAGTTTTGTAAAAACTTTGGATATAATCCCGATAAGTAAATTTCAAAGGAGGAGAAGTAGGAGTATTACGTACTTCTCTTTCGTAAAGGGTTGAAATTCCCCATTCTTCGAAGATAAAATCTTTTAATAATAATTTTTGAGAAGTTATAAACTTGATTGTAGTCGATTAGACTGAAATGTGTTATTTCACATGTTTGTTTGAGAATATTCTCATAATAATTTCGGGTTTGTATGACTCACCGGTATCGTTACCCTTTCGCTAGATATCTCCGGAATATTACCTATGGATCTTCTTTCCACTTTGAATATCAGCGTTTTCAAGAAGGAATATTACCTCCTTTGTGGATCCTTTTTCATATGACCGGATATCATCCTGGTCGGTATCACTTATTTTGGCAAAGAAAGGTATCACTTTGTTGCTCTTGGATTTGGTCCATAATCGCTTATATAATGCAGAATCTTTCGAATAAAATCCATTATTTGGACCAATTTCGCATTTGATGAGGAGGATTCCTCCCGAGATTTTGAAAATCAGCAGCTATTAGCTTTTATTCCCATGTTGTATTACGGGGTTTATTGTTCTTCCTCCACGACCTCTATAAGGGCGCGTCCTCGATCTGGTGGATACATAATCCTGAAAATTAGAGAATTATTAATGATAATTTGGCTTTACAATAATTCAACTTTTCTTCACTTTCAGTTAATCTTCCAGTGAAGTCTTCTATCATGTCATAGACAAATTCAAGGTCTTCTGAAACAGATATTATCTGTTGTGGTGAAGTAAATTCATCAGCACAATCAAGAATTGTATTACGAACTCGTAAAAAGTGATTTAGTCTATGCTTCGCAAAAATATATTCCGTTCTACAATGCCTATATTCAGCAACAATCTTATTATAAGCAATATGTATTACGGATAGTGGATTAAGATAATCAATTTGTGGCCACTCCATCCTGCAAATATTCACGTGATAAGAAATCAGGTAAGGAATTATCACTACCTTTTTATATAAAATTTCAAAATCAAAAGGGGCTAAATTAGCTCGCCATCGAGCATATATTTGCTTTGAAGAATCATGCTTATAATCTTTATAAATCATGTGTTTAACTGCAAGTGCATCAGTGTGAATGACAAACGACTGATTAAATAAATCATCTTGGAATTTTAATACACATTTTACAATAGCAAGAAATTCTTGTGCAACATTGCATATTTCTTTTGAGGTTTCGTCCATTTACCAGAATGATATCTAATAAGATATTCATTATTATCATGAGGGTTAATCTGTTTTAAGATTCCACCGAATCCTATGCTACTAGCATCAGTTTCTATTATCTTTTTCCAATTTGGATTTGCTAATGTTAAACATGGTAGAGTTTTTACCTTTTCTTTTATTTGCTTAACTAATTGAGTATGCTTTTCATTCAATCAAATTTAATTGATTTTTAAGCAAATCATATAGAATTGCTAAATCTTTCGTAAATTCTTATAGTATGGTGAAATATAATTCAAACTTCCTAGAAATCTCGGAGTTGAATTTTCTCAGTAAAAACATCGGGAAATTTAGAAGAAAATTCAATTGATCGTTGAATAGGGTTATTTTCCCTTGACTTATTTGATGACCAAGAAATCTTATATTATGTTGAAACAAAAGCATCTTTGGTTTAGATATTACTAATCCATTTCGTAAAATAACATCCTTTAATATATTAAGATGTTTAAAATGTTGTTCAATATTATCAGAGAATACTAAGATATCATCAATGTAAACAATTATAAAATCCATATAATGAATAAATATATCATTCATGATTTTCTCGAAATTCGAAGGAGCATTTTTAACCCGAATGGCATCACATTCCATTCAAATTGTCCTATAGGCACATTAAAGGCGATTCTATAAGTATGCTCGGGATTTATTTGAATTTGCCAATATCCAGATTTTAAATCGAATTTAGAAAATATGTTGGCATTATATAATTTTGATAATAAATCTTTTTTATTAGGTATAGGATATCTTATCCATTTTAAAACTTTATTAAGTGGCTTATAGTTTATTACTAATCTTGGGACACCACGTTCTTTTTCAATTGCATTATTAACATAAAATGCGATACATGACCAGGAGATTGTGAAGGTTTTATTAAACCCTTTTGAAGCAAAGAATGTAATTCTTCTTTACATAAATTCATATAGACAGAATTCATTTGACATGGTCTTGCTTTAGTAGGAATATCCTTTTCATTAAAATTATCTTCATAAGGAGATTAACTAAATGTTTCTTTCTATTCCAAAAGCATTTGGGTGATCAGCACATACCGATTCTTGAAATTGTATTGTAATATGTTTTATTTTTCTTGTAATTTAGTATTACTCATTAATTCGGTATTGGTAAATTCATAATTTCATTTTTAATGAAAAATAATTGTTTTTCTTTAGCTTCTATTAATGATCTAATAGACCTTGTTATAGGGTCCGAGACAAACTGAAATTTATTGATTTATCTTTATAGGTTCCTGTAAATCCTTGAAAATTAACTTCTTTAAGTGGATATAACATACATAAAAATGGAAGTCCTAATATAATAGGCACTCTGGCATATTTCTTACTAATAAAAATGTTTGTGGAAGACAAATATTATTTTGACAAACAAAAGCATTAGGCAATTTATATGAAATATCTAATGTATGATTAGATGCGGATTTTAATGCATGCGAGGTTTTTTCAAAATATTGCGTGGGTATTAACCCTTCTTGAACACAAGACAAATCAGCACCACTATCAATCATTGCAATGAGTGTTTAAGACAAATTGTCTATCTATCATTAGAGTTAATTTTATATACCATCTTTGAGATGTAATTATTTGTATTGTTTTTAGGAATTCATAATTATGATCCTCGATATATTTTCAGCTAAATTTGAATAGTTTGTGGATCAACTATAGAGGTTTCACCGATTGTGAATTCTCAATTGTTTTAATCCTTTTTCTAATAATTCGTTATTTTGTTTCAAATATTTTATTTCATTCTTTATATTATGAACTTCTATTTGTAAGTCTGCAATAGTTATAATGAAGAAGATGATTCTTCTTTATTTAGTAATTTTTCATTCTTTTTCTATTTCTGCATTGAATAAGGATTATTATTTAAAACTATATCCTTTTATTAACTTCCTTTTCTTTTTATGAGACACATCTATCATTTCAATTATTTTATCACGAATAGCATGATCTCGGTATTTGTTTTAGTAATTCTAAAACATTATCGGTTGTTAACATGTTAAATTGTAAATCTTGAAATTGAGATATAATATTGTAAAGACTATTATCCTTGCAACAATCATTATTATTATTATTTTGACATGGAAGACATTCATCCGAAGAACTAGATGAATATTCATCATTTTCAAGCATATTATTTTCCGAGCTATTAGTTTCTTTTGTTTCAGACTCAGTATCTGATTCTTCTATTACTTTGCATATTTGTTCTTTAAGTTGTTCATCTATTTCTAATAATCTAATTCTATTAATCTTTTTACAATTAGGGGCAATATGACCCTTTTGACCACATTTGAAACATTTTATGTCTCTTTTATTTTTCTATTAATTTTTCTAAATTCTCTTTGTTCTTTTGTTCTTTTACGTTGTCGTTTTCCTTTAGGTATATAAGGAATTTTATTTTCTTCATTCTTTTATCCCTATTTTCTGACCCAATATCCATAGCAATTGATCACGTAACCGACCTAATTGTCTTCGTTCGATAATTGTTGTCTTTTAATTTGTTGATTTAACTTTATTTCATTACATAAAGCTAATCCTTCTTGTGTGCAAACACCTATTAGATGACCATATGTATAATCATCATAAGGAATGTAAGGAAAATCTTTCCTAAGAACTTTTCTTATTCGTTCAGCAAACAGAGTTGGTAAGCCATCTATAAATTTAGCTTTCCAATAAGAGCTATTACTTTCTGGTAATTCCATGACTCTTGATAAGAATGAATCTTTATACCATCTAAAAGAAGTAAGTGTTTTACACTTAAAATTATTCAACAATGTTCGAATATTTTCTTGATTATTAGTAAATTTTCCAGAGAAATGTTGTAATATGGATGCTATCAAAGTATATACTGCATCTTCCATCATAATGGGTGTAGATGTTCCTTCATTCTCAATTTTTACTGTATTATAAATTTGTTGTCTATCATTTTCAGTTAAATAATTATCCCACCATCCTTTAAGGACACCAGTAAAACCACAAACTATCATTTTTGCGATTGCCTGATCTGTATTACCATTTGCTTTTGCAACTGAGGAGTACATTAACATCCTATGCACCATATTAGTTAATTGCCTATCCGTAAACGCGTCACAATTCCATTCATAAACAGAACGACTACTATAACTATTAGTAATTTCTTGATGTTCTTCGTAAAGAAGATCTTGTGGAGAAGGTCGAGGTAATAATAATGATTCATATAAGGTTTATTAGCAAATTTATTATGTCTAGATCTATTAGAAAGACGATTTATTTCATCTCGTAGAGTTTTATCAAAATCTTTGTATATTCTCGAGAAAATTCTAAAGTAGATAATTTAAGGTTTTTAAATTTTTCTTCCAATAATTTTTCTAATACATGTGGAGATTCAAGATTATAATCTTTTACTATAGGAGGAGGTTGTATAAAATTTTGTATTTTAATATCTTTATTTTTGTTTTCAATTAAAACTGGTTTAAGCTGTTTGTTGAAGATTATTAATAAGAGAAAATAATTTGTCAACTTTATCATGTAAAGAATTAATTTGTTCTCCTAAAATTTTTACATATAAATTTGTATAATTATTTTGCTGAATGAATTTATTTACTAAAGAAAGCAGTAGAAGGTAAAACTTCACTTTCAACCAATTTTTGAAAGGCGAAAAAGTTATATGAGTTGCATTTGTTAAAACAAATTCTTTTGGGGAGGGTAAATTCCTTTTGTAATTTTTCCATCTGCAAGATGATATTCTCTTTCGAGGAGGAAAATATATTTATCAAGATAAGTGATTATAAACCACGGACAAAATATATTATTTGATTGTGAAAAGAAGCATATTCATAAAATTCTTTTTGTATAAGTTTTTGATTTTCAATATTATAAGTAGAAAAGAACCATTCTCTGAAAAGTTTCCACTTTTCAGATTGAAATTCTTGTCTTATTATTTGTCTAATATTAGATCCTGGACTAAAATCTAATTTCTCAGTATTCGCCATGATAACCCATTTCGAAGGTGAAGGCATATCCTTATCAAATGTCTTACTATCAGCAGACCGAACAATATTATATGGATCAATTTTTACTTGATTTATTCTATTTGTTAGATCTATTTCAGGAATCGAAGATGTCGAAAATTTATGAGAATCGACTGGATCTATATAAGATTTAAAAGATCTTAGAGAGCTGGATCTTAGTAATTTAGGAATTTTGGTTTATCAAAAGTAATACTTATCGACCATTATCGATTGCTCAATTTTCGTAACATTACAACTTGTAATATTATGAGTTAATGAGTTTCCTTTAATTCCTTTATTAATTTGCCAAGACTCGGAAATTCAATTTCTTCCCATTTTATAGTTTTACGGGTACTAATTTGAGATTTATAAAAATTAGTTTCTATTAGTATGGTTTCATCGGATGGTTTACTTATAATCTTACATCTGGGTGTTAAGGTATTTAATAATTTAAAACAAATACGGTAATGTAAACAAATAAGTTCACTTCCCGGTAAATAATTGTAACCATGTAATTTCACATTTAAGGTTAAAGCATCGAGTATATTAACATCAGACAATGATAGCTGTAAATTTGGGTAGACATTAAAATAAAATGGACCATGAGCTAGAAATTTGATCTGTATTATGCCCATTAGGGATTTTTTCCAATGTAAATTTCTACCATCACGTAAGGCAGCAACAAAAGATTCAGGTAAACCTTCTAAAGTTAAAGGTTTAAATGCAATTTGCACCAATCCAATATGCATGAACTTATAATTTTTATGAGATCTATAAGATTCAATATCTGTAGCAGACAAAAGTTGTAAAACCCTTTCATCGAATTTAAAGCAATTGATTGTTCAAGAGTTTTAACTACTGTTTAACCAAGTATCGATCAAACATACCATATTCATACAAAGTATTAGTGGGTACCTTTGGTATTGACCACTTATTAAGAAGAGCAAGTTGTTGAGGCATATCATATTCCTCTTGAACTGAATTTTTTATTGAAGTACTTTCTAAATTATTCATTTTTAATTAGGTTCTGAATCAAACAAATCTTTTGTAAACATAAAAAATACATAACCGCTCTGATACCAAATTTGGGATATGTATTTTTATTAGTAAGAAATATGTTTGGAAATGTGTTAAAAGTTATCAGGCAGATATTATCTGTTTTGTAACTCACAATCAGGCAGATATTATCTGTTTGGAAATGATAGACAACAAACAATTGAGAATTCACAATCAGGTGAAACCTCTATAGTTGATCCACAAACTATTCAGAATTTAGCTGAAAATATATCTGAGGATCATAATTATGAATTCCTAAAAACAATACAAATAATTACATCTCAAAGATGGTATATAAAATTAACTCTAATGATAGATAGACAATTTGTCTTAAACACTGTTGCAATGATTGATAGTGGTGCTGATTTGTCTTGTGTTCAAGAAGGGTTAATACCCACGCAATATTTTGAAAAAACCTCGCATGCATTAAAATCCGCATCTAATCATACATTAGATATTTCATATAAATTGCCTAATGCTTTTGTTTGTCAAAATAATATTTGTCTTCCACAAACATTTTTATTAGTAAGAAATATGCCAGGAGTGCCTATTATATTAGGACTTCCATTTTTATGTATGTTATATCCACTTAAAGAAGTTAATTTTCAAGGATTTACAGGAACCTATAAAGATAAATCAATAAATTTCCAGTTTGTCTCAGACCCTATAACAAGGTCTATTAGATCATTAATAGAAGCTAAAGAAAAACAATTATTTTTCATTAAAAATGAAATTATGAATTTATCAATACCTGAATTACTGAGTAATACTAAATTACAAGAAAAATAAAACATATTACAATACAATTTCAAGAATCGGTATGTGTTTGATCACCCAAATGCTTTTGGAATAGAAAGAAACATTTAGTTAATCTCCCTTATGAAGATAATTTTAATGAAAAGGATATTCCTACTAAAGCAAGACCATGTCAAATGAATTTGTCTATATGAATTTATGTAAAGAAGAATTACATTCTTTGCTTCAAAAGGGTTTAATAAAACCTTCACAATCTCCTCAGTCATGTATCGCATTTTATGTTAATAATGCATTGAAAAGAACGTGGTGTCCCAAGATTAGTAATAAACTATAAGCCACTTAATAAAGTTTTAAAATGGATAAGATATCCTATACCTAATAAAAAGATTTATTATCAAAATTATATAATGCCAACATATTTTCTAAATTCGATTTAAAATCGGATATTGGCAAATTCAAATAAATCTGAGCATACTTATAGAACTGCCTTTAATGTGCCTATAGGACAATTTGAATGGAATGTGATGCCATTCGGGTTAAAAATGCTCCTTCGAATTTCAGAAAATCATGAATGATATATTTATTCATTATATGGATTTTATAATTGTTTACATTGATGATATCTTAGTATTCTCGATAATATTGAACAACATTTTAAACATCTTAATATATTAAAGGATGTTATTTTACGAAATGGATTAGTAATATCTAAACCAAAGATGCTTTTGTTTCAACATAATATAAGATTTCTTGGTCATCAAATAAGTCAAGGGAAAATAACCCTATTCAACGATCAATTGAATTTTCTTCTAAATTTCTGATGTTTTTTGAGAAAATTCAACTCCAGAGATTTCTAGGAAGTTTGAATTATATTTCACCATACTATAAGAATTTACTGAAAGATTTAGCAATTCTATATGATTTGCTTAAAAATCAATTAAATTTGATTGGATGAGAAAAGCATACTCAATTAGTTAAGCAAATAAAAGAAAAGGTAAAAACTCTACCATGTTTAACATTAGCAAATCCAAATTGGAAAAAGATAATAGAAACGATGCTAGTAGCATAGGATTCGGTGGAATCTTAAAAGCATTAACCCTCATGATAATAATGAATATCTTATTAGATATCATTCGGTAAATGGACGTAACCTCAAAAGAAATATGCAATCTGTTGCACAAGAATTTCTTGCAATTGTAAAATGTGTATTAAAATTCCAAGATGATTTATTTAATCGATCGCTTGTCATTCACAACGATGCACTTGCGATTAAACACATGATTTATAAAGATTATAAGCATGATTCTTCAAAACAAATATATGCTCGATGGCGAGGCTAATTTAGCCCTTTTGATTTTGAAATTTTATATAAAAAGGTAGTGATAATTCCTTACGATTTCTTATCACGTGAATATTTGCAGGATGGAGTGGCCACAAATTGATTATCTTAATCCACTATCCGTAATACATATTGCTTATAATAAGATTGTTGCTGAATATAGGCATTGTAGAACGGAATATATTTTTGCGAAGCATAGACTAAATCACTTTTACGAGTTCGTAATACAATTCTTGATTGTCTTTGATGAATTTACTTCACCACAACAGATAATATCATTTGAGAAGACCTTGAATTTGTCTATGACATGATAGAAGACTTCATTGGAAGATTAAGCGAAAGTGAAGAAAAGTTGAATTATTGTAAAGCCAAATTATCATTAATAATTCTCTAATTTTCAGGATTATGTATCCACCGGATCGAGGACGCGGCCCTTATAGAGGTCGTGGAGGAAGAACAATAAACCCCGTAATACAACATGGGAATAAAAGCTAATAGCTGCTGATTTTCAAAATCTCGGGAGGAATCCTCCTCATCAAATGCGAAATTGGTCCAAATAATGGATTTTATTCAGAAAGATTCGCATTATATAAGCAGATTATGGACCAAATCCAAGAGCAACAAAGTGATACCTTTGCTGCCAAAATAAGTGATCTTGACCGGGATGATATCCGGTCATATGAAAAAGGATCCACAAAGGAGGTAATATTCCTTCTTGAAAACGCTGATATTCAGTGGAAAGAAGATCCATGGGTAATATTAGGAGATATCTAGCAGAAAGGGTAACGATACGGGTGAGTCATACAAACCCGAAATTATTATGAGAACATTCTCAAACAAACATGTGAAATAACACATTTCAGTCTAATCAGACTACAATGAAGTTTATAACTTCTCAAAAATTATTATTAAAAAGATTTTATCTTAGAAGAATGGGAATTTCAACCCTTTACGAAGAGAAGTACGTAATACTCCTACTTCTCCTCCTTTGAAATTTACTTATGGGATTATATCCAAAGTTTTTACAAAACTTTTATTATGAAAACCCAGGAAAAAGCATACTTGGTTCATCAAAATATGCTCCCATGTGTATTCTTCTCCCATACCCAACTGGTTTATTCGGTGGTGGGCATTATATGGCCCAACAAACAAAAATTTTGCCGGATAATTTTTGAAATTATATTATCAATGGTTAAAATCCTCTCCTATCATTGATAAACTTCAACACGATCATATCGTGCTCAGGGAAAATCACTCTGTTATATTTCTTTATTGAATTCTCAATTCCTTGGATTTATAAATGGGTCCACGAGGTGGGATTCAATGAATTTCAAATTCCGTGTCTTTATAAGACATATTACACCAAATTTTGGGACAAATTAACAAAGGTGAATCACAATACCAAAAGAATAGAAGGACAAGATTTCTTTGGACGAAATTGCCGAGAAAATCAAGGAATATACTCAAGAAAAGGAACGACTTAAAGCAAACCCGGATGAAGAAAGTCCGTTTAAACACATAACAAAGCGGATTCAGCTTCACAAGGAGCAATTAATAAGGAAGAAATAATATCCGCCTATATGAAAGAAGTTAAAGCAGATCTCATGAGAAATTTAAAGAATCTCGACAATGATAATATTTCGAAAAATCAGATGTTTCGATGAAGAGCATAACTTCAAATGAAGAAAATTCGTTTGCAATATTGGCCGGAGAATCTCAGTCACCAGAAAAAGATGACGATCACGATGAATTCATCAAAAATCATTACAACGAGATCAAGAATCAGCTCAATCAAGCAAAAGGAAAAGAAAAGAATGAAGTGACAAAAGTAGGAATCTACTTTTGAAATTTTGACAAAAGTAGGAATCTACTTTTGAAATTTTTGTACAAATAGACCACCACCTTCAGTCAAATCTGAAGAAAACCATGTCAAATAATGACAAAAGTTAATAATTTTTGTACAATAGTAGTTTTAACTTTTGTAGAATAGTAGTTAGGCACTTTGTCTATAAATAGAATGTAGAAATTCTTGTGGGAGTATCATTCTCTCCAGTATTCTCTCATTTCTTCTCCTTTATCCCGAAATTCTCTCTCTCCTTGTAAAAACATCATTTAGTAAATATATCTTTCAAGTTTGAAGCATTGAAGAAGCCTTTAAAGGTAATATTTTCTTTTAAGTTTGTTTTAAGATATAGTTTGAAGTACTCAGACAATGTCTGAGTAAATCCTTTGTCTGAATCAAACATTTGGCTTTTGTTTACATAAATTATACATGGAAGCTCTATCTCCTTCTTCTCTTTTAATTAAAATACGATGATTTGAGATTGGTTCCAATCCAGAGTTCGATCGGAAAACTCAACAATAAGTGCATTGGGCTGGAAAAGTACCGCTATGATGAATTGTTTTAGGGGAAAAGAGGCCACATGATGCACAATAAGTTGTGAATTCAGACAGCTTGAGAGTTGGGTGAAACTTTTCCATGCATCTCGATTATTGATATTTTAATTAAGGATGGATAGAGATTTTGATCCTGTAGCTGGTGACAAGGCATAGCTCCGGATGAATGGTATCGGCCAAAGGTGGTGGTTTGGATTCCGGCCTGGTTTCCTTGCTAGTCTGTTTGCCTGGTCTTATCGGCTAAGATAAGCTGCCAGCCCCAACCCCACGCCAAATTTGGGGAAGCCTTTAAAGGTAATATTTTCTTTTAAGTTTGTTTTAAGATATAGTTTGAAGTACTCAGACAATGTCTGAGTAAATCCTTTGTCTGAATCAAACAAATCTTTTGTAAACATAAAAAATACATAACCGCTCTGATACCAAATTTGGCGTGGGGTTGTGGCCTGGCCAGTGCTTATCTTAGCCGGTAAGACTGTGCAAACAGACTAGCAAGGAAACCAGGCGGAATCCAAACCACCACCCTGGCCGATACCATTCATCCGGGAGCTATGCCTTGTCGACCAACACAGATCAAAATCTCTATCCATCCTTAATTAAAATATCAATAATCGAGATGCATGGAAAAGTTTCACCCAACTCTCAAGCCCTGTCTGAATTCACAACTTATTGTGCATCATGTGGCCTCAAATTTGGCGTGGGGTTGGGGCTGGCAAGTGCTTATCTTAGCCGGTAAGACCATGCAAACAGACTAGCAAGGAAACCAGGCCGGAATCCAAACCACCACCCCAGGCGATACCATTCATCCGGAGCTATGCCTTGTCGGCCGGCTACAGGATCAAAATCTCTATCCATCCTTAATTAAAATATCAATAATCGAGATGCATGGAAAAGTTTCACCCAACTCTCAAGCACATCTGGAATTCACAACTTATTGTGCATCATGTGGCCTCTTTTCCCCTAAAACAATTCATCATAGCGGGTACTTTTCCAGCCCAATGCACTTATTGTTGAGTTTTCCGATCGAACTCGGGATTGGAACCAATCTCAAATCATCGTATTTTAATTAAAAGAGAAGAAGGAGATAGAGCTTCCATGTATAATTTATGTAAACAAAAGCCAAATGTTTGATTCGGATTAAAGGATTTACTCAGACATTGTCTGAGTACTTCAAACTATATCTTAAAACAAACTTAAAAGAAAATATTACCTTTAAAGGCTTCTTCAATGCTTCAAACTTGAAAGATATATTTACTAAATGATGTTTTTACAAGGGAGAGAGAGAATTTCGGGATAAAGGGAGAAGAAATGAGAGAATACTTGGAGAGAATGATACTGATACCAAATTTGGCGTGGGGTTGGGGCCTGGCCAGTGCTTATCTTAGCCGGTAAGACCAGGCAAACAGACTAGCAAGGAAACCAGGCCGGAATCCAAACCACCATTTGGCGTGGGGTTGGGGCCTGGCCAGTGCTTATCTTAGCCGGTAAGACCATGCAAACAGACTAGCAAGGAAACCAGGCCGGAATCCAAACCACCACCCTGGCTGATACCATTCATCCGGGAGCTATGCCTTGTCAGCCAGCTACAGGATCAAAATCTCTATCCATCCTTAATTAAAATATCAATAATCGAGATGCATGGAAAAGTTTCACCCAACTCTCAAGCCTGTCTGGAATTCACAACTTATTGTGCATCATGTGGCCTCTTTTCCCCTAAAACAATTCATCATAGCGGGTACTTTTCCAGCCCAATGCACTTATTGTTGAGTTTTCCGACTGAACTCGGGATTGGAACCAATCTCAAATCATCGTATTTTAATTAAAAGAGAAGAAGGAGATAGAGCTTCCATGTATAATTTATGTAAACAAAAGCCAAATGTTTGATTCAGACAAAGGATTTACTCAGACATTGTCTGAGTACTTCAAACTATATCTTAAAACAAACTTAAAAGAAAATATTACCTTTAAAGGCTTCTTCAATGCTTCAAACTTGAAAGATATATTTACTAAATGATGTTTTTACAAGGGAGAGAGAGAATTTCGGGATAAAGGGAGAAGAAATGAGAGAATACTTGGAGAGAATGATACTGATACCAAATTTGGCGTGGGGTTGGGGCCTGGCCAGTGCTTATCTTAGCCGGTAAGACCAGGCAAACAGACTAGCAAGGAAACCAGGCCGGAATCCAAACCACCATTTGGCGTGGGGTTGGGGCCTGGCCAGTGCTTATCTTAGCCGGTAAGACCATGCAAACAGACTAGCAAGGAAACCAGGCCGGAATCCAAACCACCACCTGGCCGATACCATTCATCCGGAGCTATGCCTTGTCGGCCGGCTACGGGATCAAAATCTCTATCCATCCTTAATTAAAATATCAATAATCGAGATGCATGGAAAAGTTTCACCCAACTCTCAAGCCATGTCTGAATTCACAACTTATTGTGCTTCATGTGGCCTCTTTTCCCTAAAACAATTCATCATAGCGGGTACTTTTCCAGCCCAATGCACTTATTGTTGAGTTTTCCATTGAACTCGGGATTGGAACCAATCTCAAATCATCGTATTTTAATTAAAAGAAGAAGGAGATAGAGCTTCCATGTATAATTTATGTAAACAAAAGCCAAATGTTTGATTCAGACAAAGGATTTACTCAGACATTGTCTGAGTACTTCAAACTATATCTTAAAACAAACTTAAAAGAAAATATTACCTTTAAAGGCTTCTTCAATGCTTCAAACTTGAAAGATATATTTACTAAATGATGTTTTTACAAGGGAGAGAGAGAATTTCGGGATAAAGGGAGAAGAAATGAGAGAATACTTGGAGAGAATGATACTCCCCACAAGAATTTCTACATTCTATTTATAGACAAAGTGCCTAACTACTATTCTACAAAAGTTAAAACTACTATTGTACAAAAATTATTAACTTTTGTCATTATTTGACATGGTTTTCTTCAGATTTGACTGAAGGTGGTGGTCTATTTGTACAAAAATTTCAAAAGTAGATTCCTACTTTTGTCAAAATTTCAAAAGTAGATTCCTACTTTTGTCACTTCATTCTTTTTCTTTTCCTTTTGCTGATTGAGCTGATTCTTGGATCTGTTTATGTGATTTTGATGAATTCATCGTGATCGTCATCTTTTAAAGTATTGAGATTCTCCGGCCAATATTGCAAACGAATTTTCTTCATTTGAAGTTATGCTCTTCATCGAAACATCCGATTTTTCGAAATATTATCATTGTCGAGATTCTTTAAATTTCTCATGAGATCTGCTTTAACTTCTTTCATATGGCGAGATATTATTTCTTCCTTATTAATTGCTCCTTGCTGAAGCTGAATCCGCTTTGTTATGTGTTTAAACGGACTTTCTTCATCTGGGTTTGCTTTAAGCTGTTCCTTTTCTTGAGTATATTCCTTGATTTTCTGGGCAATTTCGTCCAGCAAATCTTGTCCTTCTATTCTTTTGGTATTGTGATTCACCTTTGTTAATTTGTCCCAAAATTTGGTGTAATATGTCTTATAAAGACACGGAATTTGAAATTCATTGAATCCCACCTCAGGGACCCATTTATAAATCCAAGGAATTGAGAATTCAATAAAGAAATATAACAGAGTGATTTTCCCTGGAGCACAGATATGACTGTGTTGAAGTTTATCAATGATAGGAGAGGATTTTAACCATTGATAATATAATTTGAAAAATTATCGGCAAAATTTTCTTTGTTGGGCCATATAATGCCCACCACTTGAATAAACCAGTTGGGTATGGGAGAAGAATACACATGGGAGCATATTTTGATGAACCAAGTATGCTTTTTCCTGGGTTTTCATAATAAAAGTTTTGTAAAAACTTTGGATATAATCCATAAGTAAATTTCAAAGGAGGAGAAGTAGGAGTATTACGTACTTCTCTTTCGAGAAAGGGTTGAAATTCCCATTCTTCAGAAGATAAAATCTTTTTAATAATAATTTTTGAGAAGTTATAAACTTGATTGTAGTACGATTAGACTGAAATGTGTTATTTCACATGTTTGTTTGAGAATATTCTCATAATAATTTCGGGTTTGTATGACTCACCGGTATCGTTACCCTTTCGCTAGATATCTCCGGAATATTACCCATGGATCTTCTTTCCACTGAATATCAGCGTTTTCAAGAAGGAATATTACCTCCTTTGTGGATCCTTTTTCATATGACCGGATATCATCCAGTCGGTATCACTTATTTTGGCAGCAAAGGTATCACTTTGTTGCTCTTGGATTTGGTCCATAATCTGCTTATATAATGCGAGAATCTTTCGAATAAAATCCATTATTTGGACCAATTTCGCATTTGATGAGGAGGATTCCTCCTGAGATTTTGAAAAATCAGCAGCTATTAGCTTTTTATTCCCATGTTGTATTACAGGGTTTATTGTTCTTCCTCCACGACCTCTATAAGGGCCGCGTCCTCGATCCGGTGGATACATAATCCTGAAAATTAGAGAATTATTAATGATAATTTGGCTTTACAATAATTCAACTTTTCTTCACTTTCGATTAATCTTCCAGTGAAGTCTTCTATCATGTCATAGACAAATTCAAGGTCTTCTGAAACAGATATTATCTGTTGTGGTGAAGTAAATTCATCAGCACAATCAAGAATTGTATTACGAACTCGTAAAAAGTGATTTAGTCTATGCTTCGCAAAAATATATTCCGTTCTACAATGCCTATATTCAGCAACAATCTTATTATAAGCAATATGTATTACGGATAGTGGATTAAGATAATCAATTTGTGGCCACTCCATCCTGCAAATATTCACGTGATAAGAAATCAGGTAAGGAATTATCACTACCTTTTTTATATAAAATTTCAAAATCAAAAGGGGCTAAATTAGCCTGCCATCGAGCATATATTTGCTTTGAAGAATCATGCTTATAATCTTTATAAATCATGTGTTTAGCTGCAAGTGCATCGGTGTGAATGACAAACGATCGATTAAATAAATCATCTTGGAATTTTAATACACATTTTACAATAGCAAGAAATTCTTGTGCAACGATTTGCATATTTCTTTTGAGGTTTGTCCATTTACCGAATGATATCTAATAAGATATTCATTATTATCATGAGGGTTAATCTGTTTTAAGATTCCACCGAATCCTATGCTACTAGCATCGTTTCTATTATCTTTTTCCAATTTGGATTTGCTAATGTTAAACATGGTAGAGTTTTTACCTTTTCTTTTATTTGCTTAACTAATTGAGTATGCTTTTCTGTCAATCAAATTTAATTGATTTTTAAGCAAATCATATAGAATTGCTAAATCTTTCTGTAAATTCTTATAGTATGGTGAAATATAATTCAAACTTCCTAGAAATCTCGGAGTTGAATTTTCTCAAGTAAAAACATCAGGAAATTTAGAAGAAAATTCAATTGATCGTTGAATAGGGTTATTTTCCTTGACTTATTTGATGACCAAGAAATCTTATATTATGTTGAAACAAAAGCATCTTTGGTTTAGATATTACTAATCCATTTCGTAAAATAACATCCTTTAATATATTAAGATGTTTAAAATGTTGTTCAATATTATCGAGAATACTAAGATATCATCAATGTAAACAATTATAAAATCCATATAATGAATAAATATATCATTCATGATTTTCGAAATTCGAAGGAGCATTTTTAACCCGAATGGCATCACATTCCATTCAAATTGTCCTATAGGCACATTAAAGGCAGTTCTATAAGTATGCTCGGGATTTATTTGAATTTGCCAATATCCATTTTAAATCGAATTTAGAAAATATGTTGGCATTATATAATTTTGATAATAAATCTTTTTATTAGGTATAGGATATCTTATCCATTTTAAAACTTTATTAAGTGGCTTATAGTTTATTACTAATCTTGGGACACCACGTTCTTTTTCATTTGCATTATTAACATAAAATGCGATACATGACTGAGGAGATTGTGAAGGTTTTATTAAACCCTTTTGAAGCAAAGAATGTAATTCTTCTTTACATAAATTCATATAGACAGAATTCATTTGACATGGTCTTGCTTTAGTAGGAATATCCTTTTCATTAAAATTATCTTCATAAGGGAGATTAACTAAATGTTTCTTTCTATTCCAAAAAGCATTTGGGTGATCAGCACATACTGATTCTTGAAATTGTATTGTAATATGTTTTATTTTTTCTTGTAATTTAGTATTACTCAGTAATTCAGGTATTGATAAATTCATAATTTCATTTTTAATGAAAAATAATTGTTTTTCTTTAGCTTCTATTAATGATCTAATAGACCTTGTTATAGGGTCTGAGACAAACTGGAAATTTATTGATTTATCTTTATAGGTTCCTGTAAATCCTTGAAAATTAACTTCTTTAAGTGGATATAACATACATAAAAATGGAAGTCCTAATATAATAGGCACTCCTGGCATATTTCTTACTAATAAAAATGTTTGTGGAAGACAAATATTATTTTGACAAACAAAAGCATTAGGCAATTTTTATGAAATATCTAATGTATGATTAGATGCGGATTTTAATGCATGCGAGGTTTTTTCAAAATATTGCGTGGGTATTAACCCTTCTTGAACACAAGACAAATCAGCACCACTATCAATCATTGCAACAGTGTTTAAGACAAATTGTCTATCTATCATTAGAGTTAATTTTATATACCATCTTTGAGATGTAATTATTTGTATTGTTTTTAGGAATTCATAATTATGATCCTCGAGATATATTTTCAGCTAAATTTGAATAGTTTGTGGATCAACTATAGAGGTTTCACCGATTGTGAATTCTCAATTGTTTTAATCCTTTTTCTAATAATTCGTTATTTTGTTTCAAATATTTTATTTCATTCTTTATATTATGAACTTCTATTTGTAAGTACGCAATAGTTATAATCGAAGAAGATGATTCTTCTTTATTTAGTAATTTTTCATTCTTTTTCTATTTCTGCATTGAATAAGGATTATTATTTAAAACTATATCCTTTTTATTAACTTCCTTTTCTTTTTTATGAGACACATCTATCATTTCAATTATTTTATCACGAATAGCATGATCTGGTATTTGTTTTAGTAATTCTAAAACATTATCAGTTGTTAACATGTTAAATTGTAAATCTTGAAATTGAGATATAATATTGTAAAGACTATTATCCTTGCAACAATCATTATTCGTGATATTGTAAAGACTATTATCCAGTCTAATTAAAAATGAATAATTTAGAAAGTACTTCAATAAAAAATTCAGTTCAAGAGGAATATGATATGCCTCAACAACTTGCTCTTCTTAATAAGTGGTCAATACCAAAGGTACCCACTAATACTTTGTATGAATATGGTATGTTTGATCGATACTTGGTTAAACAGTAGTTAAAACTCTTGAACAATCAATTGCTTTAAATTCGATGAAAGGGTTTTACAACTTTTATGCACTACATGAGATATTGAATCTTATAGATCTCATAAAAATTATAAGTTCATGCATATTGGATTGGTGCAAATTGCATTTAAACCTTTAACTTTAGAAGGTTTACCGAATCTTTTATTCTTTGCCTTACGTGATGGTAGAAATTTACATTGGAAAAAATCCTAATGGGCATAATACAGTCCAGCCTAGCTCATGGTCCAGATTTATTTTAATGTCTACCCAAATTTACAGCTATCATTGTCGATGTTAATATACTCGATGCTTTAACCTTAAATGTGAAATTACATGGTTACAATTATTTACCGGAAGTGAACTTATTTGTTTACATTACCGTATTTGTTTTAAATTATTAAATACCTTAACACCCGGATGTAAGATTATAAGTAAACCATCCGATGAAACCATACTAATAGAAACTAATTTTTATAAATCTCAAATTAGTACCCGTAAAACTATAAAATGGGAAGAAATTGAATTTCGAGTCTTGGCAAATTAATAAAGGAATTAAAGGAAACTCATTAACTCATAATATTACAAGTTGTAATGTTACGAAATTGAGCAATCGATAATGGTCGGATAAGTATTACTTTGATAAACCAAAAATTCCTAAATTACTAAGATCCAGCTCTCTAAGATCTTTTAAATCTTATATAGATCCAGTCGATTCTCATAAATTTTCGACATCTTCGATTCTGAAATAGATCTAACAAATAGAATAAATCAAGTAAAAATTGATCCATATAATATTGTTCGATCATTGATAGTAAGACATTTGATAAGGATATGCCTTCACTCTGAAATGGGTTATCATGGCGAAATCGAGAAATTAGATTTTAGTCCAGGATCTAATATTAGACAAATAATAAGACAAGAATTTCAATCGAAAAGTGGAAACTTTTCAGAGAATGGTTCTTTTCTACTTATAATATTGAAAATCAAAACTTATACAAAAAGAATTTTATGAATATGCTTCTTTTCACAATCAAATAATATATTTTGTCCCGTGGTTTATAATCACTTATCTTGATAAATATATTTTCCTCCTCGAAAGAGAATATCATCTTGCGAGATGGAAAAATTACAAAAGGAATTTACCCTCCCCAAAAGAATTTGTTTTAACAAATGCAACTCATATAACTTTTACGCCTTTCAAAATTGGTTGAAAGTGAAGTTTTACCTTCTCTTGTTTCTTTAGTAAATAAATTCATTCAGCAAAATAATTATACAAATTTATATGTAAAAATTTTAGGAGAACAAATTAATTCTTTACATGATAAAGTTGACAAATTATTTTCTCTTATTAATAATCTTCAACAAACAGTTAAACCAGTTTTAATTGAAAACAAAAATAAAGATATTAAAATACAAAATTTTATACAACCTCCTCCTATAGTAAAAGATTATAATCTTGAATCTCCACATGTATTAGAAAAATTATTGGAAGAAAAATTTAAAAACCTTAAATTATCTACTTTAGAATTTTCTGAGAATATACAGAAAGATTTTGATAAAACTCTACGAGATGAAATAAATCGTCTTTCTAATAGATCTAGACATAATAAATTTGCTAATAAACCTTATATGAATCATTATTATTACCCTCGACCTTCTCCACAAGATCTTCTTTACGAAGAACATCAAGAAATTACTAATAGTTATAGTAGTCGTTCTGTTTATGAATGGAATTGTGACGCGTTTACGGATAGGCAATTAACTAATATGGTGCATAGGATGTTAATGTACTCCTCAGTTGCAAAAGCAAATGGTAATACAGATCAGGCAATCGCAAAAATGATAGTTTGTGGTTTCTTGGTGTCCTTAAAGGATGGTGGGATAATTATTTAACTGAAAATGATAGACAACAAATTTATAATACAGTAAAAATTGAGAATGAAGGAACATCTACACCCATTATGATGGAAGATGCAGTATATACTTTGATAGCATCCATATTACAACATTTCTCTGGAAAATTTACTAATAATCAAGAAAATATTCGAACATTGTTGAATAATTTTAAGTGTAAAACACTTACTTCTTTTAGATGGTATAAAGATTCATTCTTATCAAGAGTCATGGAATTACCAGAAAGTAATAGCTCTTATTGGAAAGCTAAATTTATAGATGGCTTACCAACTCATTTCTTGAACGAATAAGAAAAGTTCTTAGGAAAGATTTTCCTTACATTCCTTATGATGATTATACATATGGTCATCTAATAGGTGTTTGCACACAAGAAGGATTAGCTTTATGTAATGAAATAAAGTTAAATCAACAAATTAAAAGACAACAATTATCAGAACGAAGACAATTAGGTCAGTTCTGTGATCAATTTGCTATGGATATTGGGTCAGAAAATAGGGATAAAAGAATGAAGAAAAATAAAATTCCTTATATACCTAAAGGAAAACGACAACGTAAAAGAACAAAAGAACAAAGAGAATTTAGAAAAATTAATAGAAAAAATAAAAGAGACATAAAATGTTTCAAATGTGGTCAAAAGGGTCATATTGCCCCTAATTGTAAAAAGATTAATAGAATTAGATTATTAGAAATAGATGAACAACTTAAAGAACAAATATGCAAAGTAATAGAAGAATCAGATACTGAGTCTGAAACAGAAGAAACTAATAGCTCGGAAAATAATATGCTTGAAAATGATGAATATTCATCTAGTTCTTCGGATGAATGTCTTCCATGTCAAAATAATAATAATAATGATTGTTGCAAGGATAATAGTCTTTACAATATTATATCTCAATTTCAAGATTTACAATTTAACATGTTAACAACTGATAATGTTTTAGAATTACTAAAACAAATACCAGATCATGCTATTCGTGATAAAATAATTGAAATGATAGATGTGTCTCATAAAAAGAAAAGGAAGTTAATAAAAGGATATAGTTTTAAATAATAATCCTTATTCAATGCGAGGAAATAGAAAAAGAATGAAAAAATTACTAAATAAAGAAGAATCATCTTCTTCAGTTATAACTATTGCAGACTTACAAATAGAAGTTCATAATATAAAGAATGAAATAAAATATTTGAAACAAAATAACGAATTATTAGAAAAAAGGATTAAAACAATTGAGAATTCACAATCGGTGAAACCTCTATAGTTGATCCACAAACTATTCAGAATTTAGCTGAAAATATATCTGAGGATCATAATTATGAATTCCTAAAAACAATACAAATAATTACATCTCAAAGATGGTATATAAAATTAACTCTAATGATAGATAGACAATTTGTCTTAAACACTGTTGCAATGATTGATAGTGGTTTGATTTGTCTTGTGTTCAAGAAGGGTTAATACCCACGCAATATTTTGAAAAAACCTCGCATGCATTAAAATCCGCATCTAATCATACATTAGATATTTCATAAAAATTGCCTAATGCTTTTGTTTGTCAAAATAATATTTGTCTTCCACAAACATTTTTATTAGTAAGAAATATGCCAGGAGTGCCTATTATATTAGGACTTCCATTTTTATGTATGTTATATCCACTTAAAGAAGTTAATTTTCAAGGATTTACAGGAACCTATAAAGATAAATCAATAAATTTCCAGTTTGTCTCAGACCCTATAACAAGGTCTATTAGATCATTAATAGAAGCTAAAGAAAAACAATTATTTTTCATTAAAAATGAAATTATGAATTTATCAATACCGAATTCTTGAGTAATACTAAATTACAAGAAAAATAAAACATATTACAATACAATTTCAAGAATCGGTATGTCTTTGATCACCCAAATGCTTTTGGAATAGAAAGAAACATTTAGTTAATCTCCTTATGAAGATAATTTTAATGAAAAGGATATTCCTACTAAAGCAAGACCATGTCAAATGAATTCTGTCTATATGAATTTATGTAAAGAAGAATTACATTCTTTGCTTCAAAAGGGTTTAATAAAACCTTCACAATCTCCTGGTCATGTATCTTGCATTTTATGTTAATAATGCAGTGAAAAAGAACGTGGTGTCCCAAGATTAGTAATAAACTATAAGCCACTTAATAAAGTTTTAAAATGGATAAGATATCCTATACCTAATAAAAAAGATTTATTATCAAAATTATATAATGCCAACATATTTTCTAAATTCGATTTAAAATCTGGATATTGGCAAATTCAAATAAATCTGAGCATACTTATAGAACTGCCTTTAATGTGCCTATAGGACAATTTGAATGGAATGTGATGCCATTCGGGTTAAAAATGCTCCTTCGAATTTGAGAAAATCATGAATGATATATTTATTCATTATATGGATTTTATAATTGTTTACATTGATGATATCTTAGTATTCTCGATAATATTGAACAACATTTTAAACATCTTAATATATTAAAGGATGTTATTTTACGAAATGGATTAGTAATATCTAAACCAAAGATGCTTTTGTTTCAACATAATATAAGATTTCTTGGTCATCAAATAAGTCAAGGAAAATAACCCTATTCAACGATCAATTGAATTTTCTTCTAAATTTCTGATGTTTTTTCTTGAGAAAATTCAACTCCAGAGATTTCTAGGAAGTTTGAATTATATTTCACCATACTATAAGAATTTACGAAAGATTTAGCAATTCTATATGATTTGCTTAAAAATCAATTAAATTTGATTGAATGAAAAGCATACTCAATTAGTTAAGCAAATAAAAGAAAAGGTAAAAACTCTACCATGTTTAACATTAGCAAATCCAAATTGGAAAAGATAATAGAAGCGATGCTAGTAGCATAGGATTCGGTGGAATCTTAAAGCAGATTAACCCTCATGATAATAATGAATATCTTATTAGATATCATTCGGTAAATGGATGAGAACCTCAAAAGAAATATGCAATTGTTGCACAAGAATTTCTTGCTATTGTAAAATGTGTATTAAAATTCCAAGATGATTTATTTAATCGAGTCGTTTGTCATTCACACTTTGATGCACTTGCGATTAAACACATGATTTATAAAGATTATAAGCATGATTCTTCAAAGCAAATATATGCTCGATGGCGAGGCTAATTTAGCCCCTTTTGATTTTGAAATTTTATATAAAAAGGTAGTGATAATTCCTTACGATTTCTTATCACGTGAATATTTGCGGGATGGAGTGGCCACAAATTGATTATCTTAATCCACTATCCGTAATACATATTGCTTATAATAAGATTGTTGCTGAATATAGGCATTGTAGAACGGAATATATTTTTGCGAAGCATAGACTAAATCACTTTTTACGAGTTCGTAATACAATTCTTGATTGTCTTTGATGAATTTACTTCACCACAACAGATAATATCTGTTTCAGAAGACCTTGAATTTGTCTATGACATGATAGAAGACTTCACTGGAAGATTAACTGAAAGTGAAGAAAAGTTGAATTATTGTAAAGCCAAATTATCATTAATAATTCTCTAATTTTCAGGATTATGTATCCACCGGATCGAGGACGCGGCCCTTATAGAGGTCGTGGAGGAAGAACAATAAACCCTGTAATACAACATGGGAATAAAAGCTAATAGCTGCTGATTTTCAAAATCTCGGGAGGAATCCTCCTCATCAAATGCGAAATTGGTCCAAATAATGGATTTTATTCGAAAGATTCGCATTATATAAGCGATTATGGACCAAATCCAAGAGCAACAAAGTGATACCTTTCTTTGCCAAAATAAGTGATCTTGACCGGGATGATATCCGGTCATATGAAAAAGGATCCACAAAGGAGGTAATATTCCTTCTTGAAAACGCGATATTCGGTGGAAAGAAGATCCATGGGTAATATTCCGGAGATATCTAGCGAAAGGGTAACGATACCGGGTGAGTCATACAAACCCGAAATTATTATGAGAATATTCTCAAACAAACATGTGAAATAACACATTTCAGTCTAATCGGACTACAAATGAAGTTTATAACTTCTCAAAAATTATTATTAAAAAGATTTTATCTTCGAAGAATGGGAATTTCAACCCTTTACGAAAGAGAAGTACGTAATACTCCTACTTCTCCTCCTTTGAAATTTACTTATGGGATTATATCCAAAGTTTTTACAAAACTTTTATTATGAAAACCCGGAAAAAGCATACTTGGTTCATCAAAATATGCTCCCATGTGTATTCTTCTCCCATACCCAATTGGTTTATTCGGTGGTGGGCATTATATGGCCCAACAGCAAAAATTTTGCCGATAATTTTTCGAAATTATATTATCAATGGTTAAAATCCTCTCCTATCATTGATAAACTTCAACACGATCATATCGTGCTCCGGGAAAATCACTCTGTTATATTTCTTTATTGAATTCTCAATTCCTTGGATTTATAAATGGGTCCCCGAGGTGGGATTCAATGAATTTCAAATTCCGTGTCTTTATAAGACATATTACACCAAATTTTGGGACAAATTAACAAAGGTGAATCACAATACCAAAAGAATAGAAGGACAAGATTTCTTTGGACGAAATTGCCCAGAAAATCAAGGAATATACTCAAGAAAAGGAACGACTTAAAGCAAACCCGGATGAAGAAAGTCCGTTTAAACACATAACAAAGCGGATTCGGCTTGACAAGGAGCAATTAATAAGGAAGAAATAATATCTGCCTATATGAAAGAAGTTAAAGCAGATCTCATGAGAAATTTAAAGAATCTCGACAATGATAATATTTCAGAAAAATCAGATGTTTCGATGAAGAGCATAACTTCAAATGAAGAAAATTCGTTTGCAATATTGGCCGGAGAATCTCAGTCACCAGAAAAAGATGACGATCACGATGAATTCATCAAAAATCTGTTACAACAGATCCAAGAATCAGCTCAATCAGCAAAAGGAAAAGAAAAAGAATGAAGTGACAAAAGTAGGAATCTACTTTTGAAATTTTGACAAAAGTAGGAATCTACTTTTGAAATTTTTGTACAAATAGACCACCACCTTCAGTCAAATCTGAAGAAAACCATGTCAAATAATGACAAAAGTTAATAATTTTTGTACAATAGTAGTTTTAACTTTTGTAGAATAGTAGTTAGGCACTTTGTCTATAAATAGAATGTAGAAATTCTTGTGGGGAGTATCATTCTCTCCAAGTATTCTCTCATTTCTTCTCCCTTTATCCCGAAATTCTCTCTCTCCCTTGTAAAAACATCATTTAGTAAATATATCTTTCAAGTTTGAAGCATTGAAGAAGCCTTTAAAGGTAATATTTTCTTTTAAGTTTGTTTTAAGATATAGTTTGAAGTACTCAGACAATGTCTGAGTAAATCCTTTGTCTGAATCAAACATTTGGCTTTTGTTTACATAAATTATACATGGAAGCTCTATCTCCTTCTTCTCTTTTAATTAAAATACGATGATTTGAGATTGGTTCCAATCCCGAGTTCAGTCGGAAAACTCAACAATAAGTGCATTGGGCTGGAAAAGTACCCGCTATGATGAATTGTTTTAGGGGAAAAGAGGCCACATGATGCACAATAAGTTGTGAATTCAGACCAGGCTTGAGAGTTGGGTGAAACTTTTCCATGCATCTCGATTATTGATATTTTAATTAAGGATGGATAGAGATTTTGATCCTGTAGGTGGGTGACAAGGCATAGCTCCCGGATGAATGGTATCAGCCAGGGTGGTGGTTTGGATTCCGGCCTGGTTTCCTTGCTAGTCTGTTTGCATGGTCTTACCGGCTAAGATAAGCACTGGCCAGGCCCCAACCCCACGCCAAATTTGGTATCAGAGCGGTTATGTATTTTTTATGTTTACAAAAGATTTGTTTGATTCAGAACCTAATTAAAAATGAATAATTTAGAAAGTACTTCAATAAAAAATTCAGTTCAAGAGGAATATGATATGCCTCAAC
Organism: Oldenlandia corymbosa var. corymbosa; assembly: GCA_949775105.1. Classification (NCBI taxonomy): domain Eukaryota; kingdom Viridiplantae; phylum Streptophyta; class Magnoliopsida; order Gentianales; family Rubiaceae; genus Oldenlandia; species Oldenlandia corymbosa. Next base: position 10,931,842 of record OX459123.1, read on the forward strand.
AACTTGCTCTTCTTAATAAGTGGTCAATACCAAAGGTACCCACTAATACTTTGTATGAATATGGTATGTTTGATCGATACTTGGTTAAACAGTAGTTAAAACTCTTGAACAATCAATTGCTTTAAATTCGATGAAAGGGTTTTACAACTTTTGTCTCACTGCTGAGATATTGAATCTTATAGATCTCATAAAAATTATAAGTTCATGCATATTGGATTGGTGCAAATTGCATTTAAACCTTTAACTTTAGAAGGTTTACCTGAATCTTTTGTTCTTTGCCTTACGTGATGGTAGAAATTTACATTGGAAAAAATCCTAATGGGCATAATACAGTCCAGCCTAGCTCATGGTCCAGTTTATTTTAATGTCTACCCAAATTTACAGCTATCATTGTCTGATGTTAATATACTCGATGCTTTAACCTTAAATGTGAAATTACATGGTTACAATTATTTACCGGGAAGTGAACTTATTTGTTTACATTACCGTATTTGTTTTAAATTATTAAATACCTTAACACCCAGATGTAAGATTATAAGTAAACCATCTGATGAAACCATACTAATAGAAACTAATTTTTATAAATCTCAAATTAGTACCCGTAAAACTATAAAATGGGAAGAAATTGAATTTCGAGTCTTGGCAAATTAATAAAGGAATTAAAGGAAACTCATTAACTCATAATATTACAAGTTGTAATGTTACAGAAATTGAGCAATCTGATAATGGTCAGATAAGTATTACTTTTGATAAACCAAAAATTCCTAAATTACTAAGATCCAGCTCTCTAAGATCTTTTAAATCTTATATAGATCCAGTCGATTCTCATAAATTTTCGACATCTTCGATTCTGAAATAGATCTAACAAATAGAATAAATCAAGTAAAAATTGATCCATATAATATTGTTCGATCTCTTGATAGTAAGACATTTGATAAGGATATGCCTTCACCTTCACGAAATGGGTTATCATGGCGAATCGAGAAATTAGATTTTAGTCCAGGATCTAATATTAGACAAATAATAAGACAAGAATTTCAATCGAAAAGTGGAAACTTTTCGAGAGAATGGTTCTTTTCTACTTATAATATTGAAAATCAAAAACTTATACAAAAAGAATTTTATGAATATGCTTCTTTTCACAATCAAATAATATATTTTGTCCCGTGGTTTATAATCACTTATCTTGATAAATATATTTTCCTCCTCGAAAGAGAATATCATCTTGCAGATGGAAAAATTACAAAAGGAATTTACCCTCCCCAAAAAGAATTTGTTTTAACAAATGCAACTCATATAACTTTTAACTATGCCAAACAGATATTATCTGTTTGGATATGTATCCAAATTATCATAGTGGATAACTGATACTAATAAAAATATTTGTCTTCCACAAACATTTTTATTAGTAAGAAATATGCCAGGAGTGCCTATTATATTAGGACTTCCATTTTTATGTATGTTATATCCACTTAAAGAAGTTAATTTTCAAGGATTTACAGGAACCTATAAAGATAAATCAATAAATTTCAGTTTGTCTCGAGACCTATAACAAGGTCTATTAGATCATTAATAGAAGCTAAAGAAAAACAATTATTTTTCATTAAAAATGAAATTATGAATTTATCAATACTGAATTCTTGAGTAATACTAAATTACAAGAAAAATAAAACATATTACAATACAATTTCAAGAATCGGTATGTCTTTGATCACCCAAATGCTTTTGGAATAGAAAGAAACATTTAGTTAATCTCCCTTATGAAGATAATTTTAATGAAAAGGATATTCCTACTAAAGCAAGACCATGTCAAATGAATTATTGTCTATATGAATTTATGTAAAGAAGAATTACATTCTTTGCTTCAAAAGGGTTTAATAAAACCTTCACAATCTCCCAGTCATGTCTTTTGCATTTTATGTTAATAATGCAGTGAAAAAAAACGTGGTGTCCCAAGATTAGTAATAAACTATAAGCCACTTAATAAAGTTTTAAAATGGATAAGATATCCTATACCTAATAAAAAGATTTATTATCAAAATTATATAATGCCAACATATTTTCTAAATTCGATTTAAAATCGGATATTGGCAAATTCAAATAAATCTGAGCATACTTATAGAACTGCCTTTAATGTGCCTATAGGACAATTTGAATGGAATGTGATGCCATTCGGGTTAAAAATGCTCATTCGAATTTGAGAAAATCATGAATGATATATTTATTCATTATATGGATTTTATAATTGTTTACATTGATGATATCTTAGTATTCTCTCGATAATATTGAACAACATTTTAAACATCTTAATATATTAAAGGATGTTATTTTACGAAATGGATTAGTAATATCTAAACCAAAGATGCTTTTGTTTCAACATAATATAAGATTTCTTGGTCATCAAATAAGTCAAGGAAAATAACCCTATTCAACGATCAATTGAATTTTCTTCTAAATTTCTGATGTTTTTCTTGAGAAAATTCAACTCCAGAGATTTCTAGGAAGTTTGAATTATATTTCACCATACTATAAGAATTTACGAAAGATTTAGCAATTCTATATGATTTGCTTAAAAATCAATTAAATTTGATTGGATGAGAAAAGCATACTCAATTAGTTAAGCAAATAAAAGAAAAGGTAAAAACTCTACCATGTTTAACATTAGCAAATCCAAATTGGAAAAGATAATAGAAAGCGATGCTAGTAGCATAGGATTCGGTGGAATCTTAAAAGCAGTTAACCCTCATGATAATAATGAATATCTTATTAGATATCATTCGGTAAATGGACGAGAACCTCAAAAGAAATATGCAAGCTGTTGCACAAGAATTTCTTGCTATTGTAAAATGTGTATTAAAATTCCAAGATGATTTATTTAATCAAGTCGTTTGTCATTCACTTTGATGCACTTGCGATTAAACACATGATTTATAAAGATTATAAGCATGATTCTTCAAAGCAAATATATGCTCGATGGCGAGCTAATTTAGCCCCTTTTGATTTTGAAATTTTATATAAAAAGGTAGTGATAATTCCTTACGATTTCTTATCACGTGAATATTTGCGGGATGGAGTGGCCACAAATTGATTATCTTAATCCACTATCCGTAATACATATTGCTTATAATAAGATTGTTGCTGAATATAGGCATTGTAGAACGGAATATATTTTTGCGAAGCATAGACTAAATCACTTTTTACGAGTTCGTAATACAATTCTTGATTGTCTTTGATGAATTTACTTCACCACAACAGATAATATCATTTGAAGACCTTGAATTTGTCTATGACATGATAGAAGACTTCTTTGGAAGATTAGCGAAAGTGAAGAAAAGTTGAATTATTGTAAAGCCAAATTATCATTAATAATTCTCTAATTTTCAGGATTATGTATCCACCGGATCGAGGACGCGGCCCTTATAGAGGTCGTGGAGGAAGAACAATAAACCCTGTAATACAACATGGGAATAAAAGCTAATAGCTGCTGATTTTCAAAATCTCGGGAGGAATCCTCCTCATCAAATGCGAAATTGGTCCAAATAATGGATTTTATTCGAAAGATTCTGCATTATATAAGCGGATTATGGACCAAATCCAAGAGCAACAAAGTGATACCTTTCTTTGCCAAAATAAGTGATCTTGACCGGGATGATATCCGGTCATATGAAAAAGGATCCACAAAGGAGGTAATATTCCTTCTTGAAAACGCGATATTCGGTGGAAAGAAGATCCATGGGTAATATTAGGAGATATCTAGCGAAAGGGTAACGATACCGGGTGAGTCATACAAACCCGAAATTATTATGAGAATATTCTCAAACAAACATGTGAAATAACACATTTCAGTCTAATCGAGACTACAATTGAAGTTTATAACTTCTCAAAAATTATTATTAAAAAGATTTTATCTTCGAAGAATGGGAATTTCAACCCTTTACGAAAGAGAAGTACGTAATACTCCTACTTCTCCTCCTTTGAAATTTACTTACTGGGATTATATCCAAAGTTTTTACAAAACTTTTATTATGAAAACCCCGGAAAAAGCATACTTGGTTCATCAAAATATGCTCCCATGTGTATTCTTCTCCCATACCCAATTGGTTTATTCGGTGGTGGGCATTATATGGCCCAACGGCAAAAATTTTGCCGAGATAATTTTTCGAAATTATATTATCAATGGTTAAAATCCTCTCCTATCATTGATAAACTTCAACACGATCATATCTGTGCTCGGGGAAAATCACTCTGTTATATTTCTTTATTGAATTCTCAATTCCTTGGATTTATAAATGGGTCCACGAGGTGGGATTCAATGAATTTCAAATTCCGTGTCTTTATAAGACATATTACACCAAATTTTGGGACAAATTAACAAAGGTGAATCACAATACCAAAAGAATAGAAGGACAAGATTTCTTTGGACGAAATTGCCCGAGAAAATCAAGGAATATACTCAAGAAAAGGAACGACTTAAAGCAAACCCGGATGAAGAAAGTCCGTTTAAACACATAACAAAGCGGATTCGGCTTGACAAGGAGCAATTAATAAGGAAGAAATAATATCGCCTATATGAAAGAAGTTAAAGCAGATCTCATGAGAAATTTAAAGAATCTCGACAATGATAATATTTCGAAAAATCAGATGTTTCGATGAAGAGCATAACTTCAAATGAAGAAAATTCGTTTGCAATATTGGCCGGAGAATCTCGGTCACGAGAAAAGATGACGATCACGATGAATTCATCAAAATCATTACAACAGATCCAAGAATCAGCTCAATCGGCAAAGGAAAAGAAAAAGAATGAAGTGACAAAAGTAGGAATCTACTTTTGAAATTTTGACAAAAGTAGGAATCTACTTTTGAAATTTTTGTACAAATAGACCACCACCTTCAGTCAAATCTGAAGAAAACCATGTCAAATAATGACAAAAGTTAATAATTTTTGTACAATAGTAGTTTTAACTTTTGTAGAATAGTAGTTAGGCACTTTGTCTATAAATAGAATGTAGAAATTCTTGTGGGGAGTATCATTCTCTCCAAGTATTCTCTCATTTCTTCTCCCTTTATCCCGAAATTCTCTCTCTCCTTGTAAAAACATCATTTAGTAAATATATCTTTCAAGTTTGAAGCATTGAAGAAGCCTTTAAAGGTAATATTTTCTTTTAAGTTTGTTTTAAGATATAGTTTGAAGTACTCAGACAATGTCTGAGTAAATCCTTTGTCTGAATCAAACATTTGGCTTTTGTTTACATAAATTATACATGGAAGCTCTATCTCCTTCTTCTCTTTTAATTAAAATACGATGATTTGAGATTGGTTCCAATCCCGAGTTCATCGGAAAACTCAACAATAAGTGCATTGGGCTGGAAAAGTACCCGCTATGATGAATTGTTTTAGGGGAAAAGAGGCCACATGAAGCACAATAAGTTGTGAATTCCAGACAGGCTTGAGAGTTGGGTGAAACTTTTCCATGCATCTCGATTATTGATATTTTAATTAAGGATGGATAGAGATTTTGATCCTGTAGGTGGTGACAAGGCATAGCTCCGGATGAATGGTATCGGCCGGGGTGGTGGTTTGGATTCGGCCTGGTTTCCTTGCTAGTCTGTTTGCCTGGTCTTACCGGCTAAGATAAGCTTGGCCGGGCCCCAACCCCACGCCAAATGGTGGTTTGGATTCGGCCTGGTTTCCTTGCTAGTCTGTTTGCACAGTCTTACCGGCTAAGATAAGCTGTGGCAGAGGCCCCAACCCCACGCCAAATTTGGTATCGATATCATTCTCTCCAAGTATTCTCTCATTTCTTCTCCCTTTATCCCGAAATTCTCTCTCTCCTTGTAAAAACATCATTTAGTAAATATATCTTTCAAGTTTGAAGCATTGAAGAAGCCTTTAAAGGTAATATTTTCTTTTAAGTTTGTTTTAAGATATAGTTTGAAGTACTCGGACAATGTACGAGTAAATCCTTTGTACGAATCAAACATTTGGCTTTTGTTTACATAAATTATACATGGAAGCTCTATCTCCTTCTTCTCTTTTAATTAAAATACGATGATTTGAGATTGGTTCCAATCCAGGAGTTGATCGGAAAACTCAACAATAAGTGCATTGGGCTGGAAAAGTACCGCTATGATGAATTGTTTTAGGGAAAAGAGGCCACATGATGCACAATAAGTTGTGAATTCAGAGATGAGGCTTGAGAGTTGGGTGAAACTTTTCCATGCATCTCGATTATTGATATTTTAATTAAGGATGGATAGAGATTTTGATCCTGTAGCTGGGTGACAAGGCATAGCTCCGGATGAATGGTATCGGCCGGGGTGGTGGTTTGGATTCCGGCTGGTTTCCTTGCTAGTCTGTTTGCATGGTCTTACCGGCTAAGATAAGCACTGGCCAGGCCCCAACCCCACGCCAAATGGTGGTTTGGATTCCGGCCTGGTTTCCTTGCTAGTCTGTTTGCCTGGTCTTACCGGCTAAGATAAGACTTGGCCAGCCCCAACCCCACGCCAAATTTGGTATCAGTATCATTCTCTCCAAGTATTCTCTCATTTCTTCTCCCTTTATCCCGAAATTCTCTCTCTCCCTTGTAAAAACATCATTTAGTAAATATATCTTTCAAGTTTGAAGCATTGAAGAAGCCTTTAAAGGTAATATTTTCTTTTAAGTTTGTTTTAAGATATAGTTTGAAGTACTCAGACAATGTCTGAGTAAATCCTTTGTCTGAATCAAACATTTGGCTTTTGTTTACATAAATTATACATGGAAGCTCTATCTCCTTCTTCTCTTTTAATTAAAATACGATGATTTGAGATTGGTTCCAATCCCGAGTTCAGTCGGAAAACTCAACAATAAGTGCATTGGGCTGGAAAAGTACCCGCTATGATGAATTGTTTTAGGGGAAAAGAGGCCACATGATGCACAATAAGTTGTGAATTCCAGACAGGCTTGAGAGTTGGGTGAAACTTTTCCATGCATCTCGATTATTGATATTTTAATTAAGGATGGATAGAGATTTTGATCCTGTAGCTGGCTGACAAGGCATAGCTCCCGGATGAATGGTATCAGCCAGGGTGGTGGTTTGGATTCCGGCCTGGTTTCCTTGCTAGTCTGTTTGCATGGTCTTACCGGCTAAGATAAGCACTGGCCAGGCCCCAACCCCACGCCAAATTTGAGGCCACATGATGCACAATAAGTTGTGAATTCCAGACAGGCTTGAGAGTTGGGTGAAACTTTTCCATGCATCTCGATTATTGATATTTTAATTAAGGATGGATAGAGATTTTGATCCAGTGGTGGGGTGACAAGGCATAGCTCCGGATGAATGGTATCGGCCGGGGTGGTGGTTTGGATTCCGGCCTGGTTTCCTTGCTAGTCTGTTTGCACTGGTCTTACCGGCTAAGATAAGCAACTGGCCGAAGCCCTGACCCCACGCCAAATTTGGTATCGGAGCGGTTATGTATTTTTTATGTTTACAAAAGATTTGTTTGATTCAGACAAAGGATTTACTCAGACATTGTCTGAGTACTTCAAACTATATCTTAAAACAAACTTAAAAGAAAATATTACCTTTAAAGGCTTCCCCAAATTTGGCGTGGGGTTGGGGCCTGGCCAGTGCTTATCTTAGCCGGTAAGACCAGGCAAACAGACTAGCAAGGAAACCAGGCCGGAATCCAAACCACCACCCTGGCTGATACCATTCATCCGGGAGCTATGCCTTGTCAGCCAGCTACAGGATCAAAATCTCTATCCATCCTTAATTAAAATATCAATAATCGAGATGCATGGAAAAGTTTCACCCAACTCTCAAGCCTGTCTGGAATTCACAACTTATTGTGCATCATGTGGCCTCTTTTCCCCTAAAACAATTCATCATAGCGGGTACTTTTCCAGCCCAATGCACTTATTGTTGAGTTTTCCGACTGAACTCGGGATTGGAACCAATCTCAAATCATCGTATTTTAATTAAAAGAGAAGAAGGAGATAGAGCTTCCATGTATAATTTATGTAAACAAAAGCCAAATGTTTGATTCGGACAAAGGATTTACTCGGACATTGTCTGAGTACTTCAAACTATATCTTAAAACAAACTTAAAAGAAAATATTACCTTTAAAGGCTTCTTCAATGCTTCAAACTTGAAAGATATATTTACTAAATGATGTTTTTACAAGGGAGAGAGAGAATTTCGGGATAAAGGAGAAGAAATGAGAGAATACTTGGAGAGAATGATACTCCCACAAGAATTTCTACATTCTATTTATAGACAAAGTGCCTAACTACTATTCTACAAAAGTTAAAACTACTATTGTACAAAAATTATTAACTTTTGTCATTATTTGACATGGTTTTCTTCAGATTTGACTGAAGGTGGTGGTCTATTTGTACAAAAATTTCAAAAGTAGATTCCTACTTTTGTCAAAATTTCAAAAGTAGATTCCTACTTTTGTCACTTCATTCTTTTCTTTTCCTTTCTTGATTGAGTGATTCTTGGATCTGTTGTAAATGATTTTTGATGAATTCATCGTGATCGTCATCTTTTCTCGTGATTGAGATTCTCCGGCCAATATTGCAAACGAATTTTCTTCATTTGAAGTTATGCTCTTCATCGAAACATCGATTTTTACGAAATATTATCATTGTCGAGATTCTTTAAATTTCTCATGAGATCTGCTTTAACTTCTTTCATATAGGCGGATATTATTTCTTCCTTATTAATTGCTCCTTCTTGAAGCTGAATCCGCTTTGTTATGTGTTTAAACGGACTTTCTTCATCTGGGTTTGCTTTAAGCTGTTCCTTTTCTTGAGTATATTCCTTGATTTTCTGGGCAATTTCGTCCAGCAAATCTTGTCCTTCTATTCTTTTGGTATTGTGATTCACCTTTGTTAATTTGTCCCAAAATTTGGTGTAATATGTCTTATAAAGACACGGAATTTGAAATTCATTGAATCCCACCTCAGGGACCCATTTATAAATCCAAGGAATTGAGAATTCAATAAAGAAATATAACAGTGATTTTCCCTGGAGCATGATATGATCGTGTTGAAGTTTATCAATGATAGGAGAGGATTTTAACCATTGATAATATAATTTGAAAAATTATCGGCAAAATTTTTCTTTGTTGGGCCATATAATGCCCACCACCGAATAAACCAGTTGGGTATGGGAGAAGAATACACATGGGAGCATATTTTGATGAACCAAGTATGCTTTTTCCGGGGTTTTCATAATAAAAAGTTTTGTAAAAACTTTGGATATAATCCCGATAAGTAAATTTCAAAGGAGGAGAAGTAGGAGTATTACGTACTTCTCTTTCGAAAGGGTTGAAATTCCCATTCTTGAGAAGATAAAATCTTTTTAATAATAATTTTTGAGAAGTTATAAACTTCGATTGTAGTCCGATTAGACTGGAAATGTGTTATTTCACATGTTTGTTTGAGAATATTCTCATAATAATTTCGGGTTTGTATGACTCACCCGGTATCGTTACCCTTTCGCTAGATATCTCCGGAATATTACCCATGGATCTTCTTTCCACTTGAATATCGCGCGTTTTCAAGAAGGAATATTACCTCCTTTGTGGATCCTTTTTCATATGACCGGATATCATCCTCGTCGTATCACTTATTTTGGCAGCAAAGGTATCACTTTGTTGCTCTTGGATTTGGTCCATAATCTGCTTATATAATGCGAATCTTTCGAATAAAATCCATTATTTGGACCAATTTCGCATTTGATGAGGAGGATTCCTCCGAGATTTTGAAAATCAGCAGCTATTAGCTTTTATTCCCATGTTGTATTACGGGGTTTATTGTTCTTCCTCCACGACCTCTATAAGGGCCGCGTCCTCGATCTGGTGGATACATAATCCTGAAAATTAGAGAATTATTAATGATAATTTGGCTTTACAATAATTCAACTTTTCTTCACTTTCGTTAATCTTCCGGTGAAGTCTTCTATCATGTCATAGACAAATTCAAGGTCTTTCAAACAGATATTATCTGTTGTGGTGAAGTAAATTCATCAAGACAATCAAGAATTGTATTACGAACTCGTAAAAAGTGATTTAGTCTATGCTTCGCAAAAATATATTCCGTTCTACAATGCCTATATTCAGCAACAATCTTATTATAAGCAATATGTATTACGGATAGTGGATTAAGATAATCAATTTGTGGCCACTCCATCCTGCAAATATTCACGTGATAAGAAATCGTAAGGAATTATCACTACCTTTTTATATAAAATTTCAAAATCAAAAGGGGCTAAATTAGCTCGCCATCGAGCATATATTTGCTTTGAAGAATCATGCTTATAATCTTTATAAATCATGTGTTTAACTGCAAGTGCATCGGTGTGAATGACAAACGACGATTAAATAAATCATCTTGGAATTTTAATACACATTTTACAATAGCAAGAAATTCTTGTGCAACAGATTGCATATTTCTTTTGAGGTTTCGTCCATTTACCGAATGATATCTAATAAGATATTCATTATTATCATGAGGGTTAATCTGTTTTAAGATTCCACCGAATCCTATGCTACTAGCATCGTTTCTATTATCTTTTTCCAATTTGGATTTGCTAATGTTAAACATGGTAGAGTTTTTACCTTTTCTTTTATTTGCTTAACTAATTGAGTATGCTTTTCTCATTCAATCAAATTTAATTGATTTTTAAGCAAATCATATAGAATTGCTAAATCTTTCGTAAATTCTTATAGTATGGTGAAATATAATTCAAACTTCCTAGAAATCTCGGAGTTGAATTTTCTCGGTAAAAACATCAGAAATTTAGAAGAAAATTCAATTGATCGTTGAATAGGGGTTATTTTCCCTTGACTTATTTGATGACCAAGAAATCTTATATTATGTTGAAACAAAAGCATCTTTGGTTTAGATATTACTAATCCATTTCGTAAAATAACATCCTTTAATATATGAAGATGTTTAAAATGTTGTTCAATATTATCAGAGAATACTAAGATATCATCAATGTAAACAATTATAAAATCCATATAATGAATAAATATATCATTCATGATTTTCTGAAATTCAGAAGGAGCATTTTTTAACCCGAATGGCATCACATTCCATTCAAATTGTCCTATAGGCACATTAAAGGCAGTTCTATAAGTATGCTCAGGATTTATTTGAATTTGCCAATATCCAGATTTTAAATCGAATTTAGAAAATATGTTGGCATTATATAATTTTGATAATAAATCTTTTTTATTAGGTATAGGATATCTTATCCATTTTAAAACTTTATTAAGTGGCTTATAGTTTATTACTAATCTTGGGACACCACGTTCTTTTTCAGCTGCATTATTAACATAAAATGCAGTACATGACCAGGGAGATTGTGAAGGTTTTATTAAACCCTTTTGAAGCAAAGAATGTAATTCTTCTTTACATAAATTCATATAGACAGAATTCATTTGACATGGTCTTGCTTTAGTAGGAATATCCTTTTCATTAAAATTATCTTCATAAGGGAGATTAACTAAATGTTTCTTTCTATTCCAAAAAGCATTTGGGTGATCAGCACATACTGATTCTTGAAATTGTATTGTAATATGTTTTATTTTTTCTTGTAATTTAGTATTACTCAGTAATTCAGGTATTGATAAATTCATAATTTCATTTTTAATGAAAAATAATTGTTTTTCTTTAGCTTCTATTAATGATCTAATAGACCTTGTTATAGGGTCGAGACAACCTGAAATTTATTGATTTATCTTTATAGGTTCTGTAAATCCTTGAAAATTAACTTCTTTAAGTGGATATAACATACATAAAAATGGAAGTCCTAATATAATAGGCACTCCTGGCATATTTCTTACTAATAAAAATGTTTGTGGAAGACAAATATTATTTTGACAAACAAAAGCATTAGGCAATTTATATGAAATATCTAATGTATGATTAGATGCGGATTTTAATGCATGCGAGGTTTTTCAAAATATTGCGTGGGTATTAACCCTTCTTGAACACAAGACAAATCAGCACCACTATCAATCATTGCAACAGTGTTTAAGACAAATTGTCTATCTATCATTAGAGTTAATTTTATATACCATCTTTGAGATGTAATTATTTGTATTGTTTTTAGGAATTCATAATTATGATCCTCGATATATTTTCAGCTAAATTCGAATAGTTTGTGGATCAACTATAGAGGTTTCACACGATTGTGAATTCTCAATTGTTTTAATCCTTTTTCTAATAATTCGTTATTTTGTTTCAAATATTTTATTTCATTCTTTATATTATGAACTTCTATTTGTAAGTCTGCAATAGTTATAATCGAAGAAGATGATTCTTCTTTATTTAGTAATTTTTCATTCTTTTTCTATTTCTGCATTGAATAAGGATTATTATTTAAAACTATATCCTTTTATTAACTTCCTTTTCTTTTTATGAGACACATCTATCATTTCAATTATTTTATCACGAATAGCATGATCTGGTATTTGTTTTAGTAATTCTAAAACATTATCGATTGTTAACATGTTAAATTGTAAATCTTGAAATTGAGATATAATATTGTAAAGACTATTATCCTTGCAACAATCATTATTATTATTATTTTGACATGGAAGACATTCATCCGAAGAACTAGATGAATATTCATCATTTTCAAGCATATTATTTTCCGAGCTATTAGTTTCTTCATGTTTGGACTCGGTATCGATTCTTCTATTACTTTGCATATTTGTTCTTTAAGTTGTTCATCTATTTCTAATAATCTAATTCTATTAATCTTTTTACAATTAGGGCAATATGACCCTTTTGACCACATTTGAAACATTTTATGTCTCTTTTATTTTTCTATTAATTTTTCTAAATTCTCTTTGTTCTTTTGTTCTTTTACGTTGTCGTTTTCCTTTAGGTATATAAGGAATTTTATTTTCTTCATTCTTTTATCCCTATTTTCGACCCAATATCCATAGCAAATTGATCACGTAACCGACCTAATTGTCTTCGTTCGATAATTGTTGTCTTTTAATTTGTTGATTTAACTTTATTTCATTACATAAAGCTAATCCTTCTTGTGTGCAAACACCTATTAGATGACCATATGTATAATCATCATAAGGAATGTAAGGAAAATCTTTCCTAAGAACTTTTCTTATTCGTTCAGAAACGAGTTGGTAAGCCATCTATAAATTTAGCTTTCCAATAAGAGCTATTACTTTACGGTAATTCCATGACTCTTGATAAGAATGAATCTTTATACCATCTAAAAGAAGTAAGTGTTTTACACTTAAAATTATTCAACAATGTTCGAATATTTTCTTGATTATTAGTAAATTTTCCAGAGAAATGTTGTAATATGGATGCTATCAAAGTATATCTCGCATCTTCCATCATAATGGGTGTAGATGTTCCTTCATTCTCAATTTTACTGTATTATAAATTTGTTGTCTATCATTTTCAGTTAAATAATTATCCCACCATCCTTTAAGGACACCAAGTAAAACCACAAACTATCATTTTGCGATTGCACGATCGTATTACCATTTGCTTTTGCAACTGAGGAGTACATTAACATCCTATGCACCATATTAGTTAATTGCCTATCCGTAAACGCGTCACAATTCCATTCATAAACAGAACGACTACTATAACTATTAGTAATTTCTTGATGTTCTTCGTAAAGAAGATCTTGTGGAGAAGGTCGAGGGTAATAATAATGATTCATATAAGGTTTATTAGCAAATTTATTATGTCTAGATCTATTAGAAAGACGATTTATTTCATCTCGTAGAGTTTTATCAAAATCTTTCTGTATATTCTCAGAAAATTCTAAAGTAGATAATTTAAGGTTTTTAAATTTTTCTTCCAATAATTTTTCTAATACATGTGGAGATTCAAGATTATAATCTTTTACTATAGGAGGAGGTTGTATAAAATTTTGTATTTTAATATCTTTATTTTTGTTTTCAATTAAAACTGGTTTAACTGTTTGTTGAAGATTATTAATAAGAGAAAATAATTTGTCAACTTTATCATGTAAAGAATTAATTTGTTCTCCTAAAATTTTTACATATAAATTTGTATAATTATTTTGCTGAATGAATTTATTTACTAAAGAAACAGTAGAAGGTAAAACTTCACTTTCAACCAATTTTTGAAAGGCAGAAAAAGTTATATGAGTTGCATTTGTTAAAACAAATTCTTTTTGGGGAGGGTAAATTCCTTTTGTAATTTTTCCATCTGCAAGATGATATTCTCTTTCGAGGAGGAAAATATATTTATCAAGATAAGTGATTATAAACCACGGGACAAAATATATTATTTGATTGTGAAAAGAAGCATATTCATAAAATTCTTTTTGTATAAATTTTTGATTTTCAATATTATAAGTAGAAAAGAACCATTCTCTGAAAAGTTTCCACTTTTCAGATTGAAATTCTTGTCTTATTATTTGTCTAATATTAGATCTGGACTAAAATCTAATTTCTCAAGATTCGCCATGATAACCCATTTCGGAAGGTGAAGGCATATCCTTATCAAATGTCTTACTATCAAGCAGACCGAACAATATTATATGGATCAATTTTTACTTGATTTATTCTATTTGTTAGATCTATTTCGGGAATCGAAGATGTCGAAAATTTATGAGAATCGATTGGATCTATATAAGATTTAAAAGATCTTAGAGAGCTGGATCTTAGTAATTTAGGAATTTTTGGTTTATCAAAGTAATACTTATCGACCATTATCAGTTGCTCAATTTCGTAACATTACAACTTGTAATATTATGAGTTAATGAGTTTCCTTTAATTCCTTTATTAATTTGCCAAGACTCTGGAAATTCAATTTCTTCCCATTTTATAGTTTTACGGGTACTAATTTGAGATTTATAAAAATTAGTTTCTATTAGTATGGTTTCATCAGATGGTTTACTTATAATCTTACATCTGGGTGTTAAGGTATTTAATAATTTAAAACAAATACGGTAATGTAAACAAATAAGTTCACTTCCCGGTAAATAATTGTAACCATGTAATTTCACATTAGGTTCATTTTTAATTGAACCTAATTTGGCGTGGGGTTGGGGCCTGGCCAGTGCTTATCTTAGCCGGTAAGACCAGGCAAACAGACTAGCAAGGAAACCAGGCCGGAATCCAAACCACCACCCTGGCTGATACCATTCATCCGGAGCTATGCCTTGTCACCCTGCCTACAGGATCAAAATCTCTATCCATCCTTAATTAAAATATCAATAATCGAGATGCATGGAAAAGTTTCACCCAACTCTCAAGCTCGTCTGAATTCACAACTTATTGTGCATCATGTGGCCTCTTTTCCCTAAAACAATTCATCATAGCGGGTACTTTTCCAGCCCAATGCACTTATTGTTGAGTTTTCCGACTGAACTCGGGATTGGAACCAATCTCAAATCATCGTATTTTAATTAAAAGAGAAGAAGGAGATAGAGCTTCCATGTATAATTTATGTAAACAAAAGCCAAATGTTTGATTCAGACAAAGGATTTACTCAGACATTGTCTGAGTACTTCAAACTATATCTTAAAACAAACTTAAAAGAAAATATTACCTTTAAAGGCTTCTTCAATGCTTCAAACTTGAAAGATATATTTACTAAATGATGTTTTTACAAGGGAGAGAGAGAATTTCGGGATAAAGGGAGAAGAAATGAGAGAATACTTGGAGAGAATGATACCCCCACAAGAATTTCTACATTCTATTTATAGACAAAGTGCCTAACTACTATTCTACAAAAGTTAAAACTACTATTGTACAAAAATTATTAACTTTTGTCATTATTTGACATGGTTTTCTTCAGATTTGACTGAAGGTGGTGGTCTATTTGTACAAAAATTTCAAAAGTAGATTCCTACTTTTGTCAAAATTTCAAAAGTAGATTCCTACTTTTGTCACTTCATTCTTTTCTTTTCCTTTTGCTGATTGAGCTGATTCTTGGATCTCGTTGTAATGCATTTTTGATGAATTCATCGTGATCGTCATCTTTTCTGGTGACCGAGATTCTCCGGCCAATATTGCAAACGAATTTTCTTCATTTGAAGTTATGCTCTTCATCGAAACATCGATTTTTCGAAATATTATCATTGTCGAGATTCTTTAAATTTCTCATGAGATCTCGCTTTAACTTCTTTCATATAGGCAGATATTATTTCTTCCTTATTAATTGCTCCTTGCTGAAGCTGAATCCGCTTTGTTATGTGTTTAAACGGACTTTCTTCATCTGGGTTTGCTTTAAGCTGTTCCTTTTCTTGAGTATATTCCTTGATTTTCTGGGCAATTTCGTCCAGCAAATCTTGTCCTTCTATTCTTTTGGTATTGTGATTCACCTTTGTTAATTTGTCCCAAAATTTGGTGTAATATGTCTTATAAAGACACGGAATTTGAAATTCATTGAATCCCACCTCAGGGACCCATTTATAAATCCAAGGAATTGAGAATTCAATAAAGAAATATAACAGAGTGATTTTCCCTGGAGCACAGATATGACTGTGTTGAAGTTTATCAATGATAGGAGAGGATTTTAACCATTGATAATATAATTTCGAAAAATTATCTGGCAAAATTTTTGCTGTTGGGCCATATAATGCCCACCACTGAATAAACCAGTTGGGTATGGGAGAAGAATACACATGGGAGCATATTTTGATGAACCAAGTATGCTTTTTCCTGGGGTTTTCATAATAAAAAGTTTTGTAAAAACTTTGGATATAATCCCAGTAAGTAAATTTCAAAGGAGGAGAAGTAGGAGTATTACGTACTTCTCTTTCAGAAAGGGTTGAAATTCCCCATTCTTCAGAAGATAAAATCTTTTTAATAATAATTTTTGAGAAGTTATAAACTTCAGTTGTAGTCTGATTAGACTGGAAATGTGTTATTTCACATGTTTGTTTGAGAATATTCTCATAATAATTTCTGGGTTTGTATGACTCACCCGGTATCGTTACCCTTTCTGCTAGATATCTCCGGAATATTACCCATGGATCTTCTTTCCACGAATATCAGCGTTTTCAAGAAGGAATATTACCTCCTTTGTGGATCCTTTTTCATATGACCGGATATCATCCTGGTCAGTATCACTTATTTTGGCAGCAAAGGTATCACTTTGTTGCTCTTGGATTTGGTCCATAATCTGCTTATATAATGCAGAATCTTTCTGAATAAAATCCATTATTTGGACCAATTTCGCATTTGATGAGGAGGATTCCTCCTGAGATTTTGAAAAATCAGCAGCTATTAGCTTTTTATTCCCATGTTGTATTACAGGGTTTATTGTTCTTCCTCCACGACCTCTATAAGGGCCGCGTCCTCGATCTGGTGGATACATAATCCTGAAAATTAGAGAATTATTAATGATAATTTGGCTTTACAATAATTCAACTTTTCTTCACTTTCAGTTAATCTTCCAGTGAAGTCTTCTATCATGTCATAGACAAATTCAAGGTCTTCTGAAACAGATATTATACATTGTGGTGAAGTAAATTCATCAAAGACAATCAAGAATTGTATTACGAACTCGTAAAAAGTGATTTAGTCTATGCTTCGCAAAAATATATTCCGTTCTACAATGCCTATATTCAGCAACAATCTTATTATAAGCAATATGTATTACGGATAGTGGATTAAGATAATCAATTTGTGGCCACTCCATCCTGCAAATATTCACGTGATAAGAAATCAGGTAAGGAATTATCACTACCTTTTTTATATAAAATTTCAAAATCAAAAGGGGCTAAATTAGCTTGCCATCGAGCATATATTTGCTTTGAAGAATCATGCTTATAATCTTTATAAATCATGTGTTTAACTGCAAGTGCATCGGTGTGAATGACAAACGACTCGATTAAATAAATCATCTTGGAATTTTAATACACATTTTACAATAGCAAGAAATTCTTGTGCAACAGATTGCATATTTCTTTTGAGGTTACGTCCATTTACCGAATGATATCTAATAAGATATTCATTATTATCATGAGGGTTAATCTGTTTTAAGATTCCACCGAATCCTATGCTACTAGCATCGTTTCTATTATCTTTTTCCAATTTGGATTTGCTAATGTTAAACATGGTAGAGTTTTTACCTTTTCTTTTATTTGCTTAACTAATTGAGTATGCTTTTCTGTCAATCAAATTTAATTGATTTTTAAGCAAATCATATAGAATTGCTAAATCTTTCGTAAATTCTTATAGTATGGTGAAATATAATTCAAACTTCCTAGAAATCTCTGGAGTTGAATTTTCTCGATAAAAACATCGGAAATTTAGAAGAAAATTCAATTGATCGTTGAATAGGGTTATTTTCCTTGACTTATTTGATGACCAAGAAATCTTATATTATGTTGAAACAAAAGCATCTTTGGTTTAGATATTACTAATCCATTTCGTAAAATAACATCCTTTAATATATGAAGATGTTTAAAATGTTGTTCAATATTATCGAGAGAATACTAAGATATCATCAATGTAAACAATTATAAAATCCATATAATGAATAAATATATCATTCATGATTTTCTGAAATTCAGAAGGAGCATTTTTTAACCCGAATGGCATCACATTCCATTCAAATTGTCCTATAGGCACATTAAAGGCAGTTCTATAAGTATGCTCAGGATTTATTTGAATTTGCCAATATCCAGATTTTAAATCGAATTTAGAAAATATGTTGGCATTATATAATTTTGATAATAAATCTTTTTTATTAGGTATAGGATATCTTATCCATTTTAAAACTTTATTAAGTGGCTTATAGTTTATTACTAATCTTGGGACACCACGTTCTTTTTCAGCTGCATTATTAACATAAAATGCAGTACATGACCAGGGAGATTGTGAAGGTTTTATTAAACCCTTTTGAAGCAAAGAATGTAATTCTTCTTTACATAAATTCATATAGACAATTCATTTGACATGGTCTTGCTTTAGTAGGAATATCCTTTTCATTAAAATTATCTTCATAAGGGAGATTAACTAAATGTTTCTTTCTATTCCAAAAAGCATTTGGGTGATCAGCACATACTGATTCTTGAAATTGTATTGTAATATGTTTTATTTTTTCTTGTAATTTAGTATTACTCAATAATTCGGTATTGATAAATTCATAATTTCATTTTTAATGAAAAATAATTGTTTTTCTTTAGCTTCTATTAATGATCTAATAGACCTTGTTATAGGGTCTGAGACAAACTGGAAATTTATTGATTTATCTTTATAGGTTCCTGTAAATCCTTGAAAATTAACTTCTTTAAGTGGATATAACATACATAAAAATGGAAGTCCTAATATAATAGGCACTCCTGGCATATTTCTTACTAATAAAAATGTTTGTGGAAGACAAATATTATTTTGACAAACAAAAGCATTAGGCAATTTATATGAAATATCTAATGTATGATTAGATGCGGATTTTAATGCATGCGAGGTTTTTTCAAAATATTGCGTGGGTATTAACCCTTCTTGAACACAAGACAAATCAGCACCACTATCAATCATTGCAATGTTGTTTAAGACAAATTGTCTATCTATCATTAGAGTTAATTTTATATACCATCTTTGAGATGTAATTATTTGTATTGTTTTTAGGAATTCATAATTATGATCCTCAGATATATTTTCAGCTAAATTCTGAATAGTTTGTGGATCAACTATAGAGGTTTCACCTGATTGTGAATTCTCAATTGTTTTAATCCTTTTTTCTAATAATTCGTTATTTTGTTTCAAATATTTTATTTCATTCTTTATATTATGAACTTCTATTTGTAAGTCTGCAATAGTTATAACTGAAGAAGATGATTCTTCTTTATTTAGTAATTTTTTCATTCTTTTTTCTATTTCCTGCATTGAATAAGGATTATTATTTAAAACTATATCCTTTTTATTAACTTCCTTTTCTTTTTTATGAGACACATCTATCATTTCAATTATTTTATCACGAATAGCATGATCTGGTATTTGTTTTAGTAATTCTAAAACATTATCAGTTGTTAACATGTTAAATTGTAAATCTTGAAATTGAGATATAATATTGTAAAGACTATTATCCTTGCAACAATCATTATTATTATTATTTTGACATGGAAGACATTCATCCGAAGAACTAGATGAATATTCATCATTTTCAAGCATATTATTTTCCGAGCTATTAGTTTCTTCTGTTTCAGACTCAGTATCTGATTCTTCTATTACTTTGCATATTTGTTCTTTAAGTTGTTCATCTATTTCTAATAATCTAATTCTATTAATCTTTTTACAATTAGGGGCAATATGACCCTTTTGACCACATTTGAAACATTTTATGTCTCTTTTATTTTTTCTATTAATTTTTCTAAATTCTCTTTGTTCTTTTGTTCTTTTACGTTGTCGTTTTCCTTTAGGTATATAAGGAATTTTATTTTTCTTCATTCTTTTATCCCTATTTTCTGACCCAATATCCATAGCAAATTGATCACGTAGGCGACCTAATTGTCTTCGTTCTGATAATTGTTGTCTTTTAATTTGTTGATTTAACTTTATTTCATTACATAAAGCTAATCCTTCTTGTGTGCAAACACCTATTAGATGACCATATGTATAATCATCATAAGGAATGTAAGGAAAATCTTTCCTAAGAACTTTTCTTATTCGTTCAAAGAAACGAGTTGGTAAGCCATCTATAAATTTAGCTTTCCAATAAGAGCTATTACTTTCTGGTAATTCCATGACTCTTGATAAGAATGAATCTTTATACCATCTAAAAGAAGTAAGTGTTTTACACTTAAAATTATTCAACAATGTTCGAATATTTTCTTGATTATTAGTAAATTTTCCAGAGAAATGTTGTAATATGGATGCTATCAAAGTATATACTGCATCTTCCATCATAATGGGTGTAGATGTTCCTTCATTCTCAATTTTTACTGTATTATAAATTTGTTGTCTATCATTTTCAGTTAAATAATTATCCCACCATCCTTTAAGGACACCAGTAAAACCACAAACTATCATTTTTGCGATTGCCTGATCTGTATTACCATTTGCTTTTGCAACTGAGGAGTACATTAACATCCTATGCACCATATTAGTTAATTGCCTATCCGTAAACGCGTCACAATTCCATTCATAAAATGAACGACTACTATAACTATTAGTAATTTCTTGATGTTCTTCGTAAAGAAGATCTTGTGGAGAAGGTCGAGGGTAATAATAATGATTCATATAAGGTTTATTAGCAAATTTATTATGTCTAGATCTATTAGAAAGACGATTTATTTCATCTCGTAGAGTTTTATCAAAATCTTTCTGTATATTCTCAGAAAATTCTAAAGTAGATAATTTAAGGTTTTTAAATTTTTCTTCCAATAATTTTTCTAATACATGTGGAGATTCAAGATTATAATCTTTTACTATAGGAGGAGGTTGTATAAAATTTTGTATTTTAATATCTTTATTTTTGTTTTCAATTAAAACTGGTTTAACTGTTTGTTGAAGATTATTAATAAGAGAAAATAATTTGTCAACTTTATCATGTAAAGAATTAATTTGTTCTCCTAAAATTTTTACATATAAATTTGTATAATTATTTTGCTGAATGAATTTATTTACTAAAGAAACAGTAGAAGGTAAAACTTCACTTTCAACCAATTTTGAAAGGCGAAAAAGTTATATGAGTTGCATTTGTTAAAACAAATTCTTTTGGGGAGGGTAAATTCCTTTTGTAATTTTTCCATCTGCAAGATGATATTCTCTTTCGAGGAGGAAAATATATTTATCAAGATAAGTGATTATAAACCACGGGACAAAATATATTATTTGATTGTGAAAAGAAGCATATTCATAAAATTCTTTTTGTATAAGTTTTTGATTTTCAATATTATAAGTAGAAAAGAACCATTCTCGAAAAGTTTCCACTTTTCGATTGAAATTCTTGTCTTATTATTTGTCTAATATTAGATCCTGGACTAAAATCTAATTTCTCAGTATTCGCCATGATAACCCATTTCAGAAGGTGAAGGCATATCCTTATCAAATGTCTTACTATCAGCAGACCGAACAATATTATATGGATCAATTTTTACTTGATTTATTCTATTTGTTAGATCTATTTCAGGAATCGAAGATGTCGAAAATTTATGAGAATCGACTGGATCTATATAAGATTTAAAAGATCTTAGAGAGCTGGATCTTAGTAATTTAGGAATTTTGGTTTATCAAAAGTAATACTTATCGACCATTATCGATTGCTCAATTTCGTAACATTACAACTTGTAATATTATGAGTTAATGAGTTTCCTTTAATTCCTTTATTAATTTGCCAAGACTCGGAAATTCAATTTCTTCCCATTTTATAGTTTTACGGGTACTAATTTGAGATTTATAAAAATTAGTTTCTATTAGTATGGTTTCATCGGATGGTTTACTTATAATCTTACATCTGGGTGTTAAGGTATTTAATAATTTAAAACAAATACGGTAATGTAAACAAATAAGTTCACTTCCGGTAAATAATTGTAACCATGTAATTTCACATTTAAGGTTAAAGCATCGAGTATATTAACATCGACAATGATAGCTGTAAATTTGGGTAGACATTAAAATAAACTGGACCATGAGCTAGGCTGGATCAGTATTATGCCCATTAGGGATTTTTCCAATGTAAATTTCTACCATCACGTAAGGCAGCAACAAAAGATTCAGGTAAACCTTCTAAAGTTAAAGGTTTAAATGCAATTTGCACCAATCCAATATGCATGAACTTATAATTTTTATGAGATATATAAGATTCAATATCTGTAGCAGACAAAAGTTGTAAAACCCTTTCATCAGAATTTAAAGCAATTGATTGTTCAGTAGTTTTAACTACCTGTTTAACCAAGTATCGATCAAACATACCATATTCATACAAAGTATTAGTGGGTACCTTTGGTATTGACCACTTATTAAGAAGAGCAAGTTGTTGAGGCATATCATATTCCTCTTGAACTGAATTTTTTATTGAAGTACTTTCTAAATTATTCATTTTTAATTAGGTTCTGAATCAAACAAATCTTTTGTAAACATAAAAAATACATAACCGCTTTGAAGCCAAATTTGGCGTGATCAAACAAATCTTTTGTTCTATGGACCAAATCCAAGAGCAACAAAGTGATACCTTTGCTGCCAAAATAAGTGATACTGACCAGGATGATATCCGGTCATATGAAAAAGGATCCACAAAGGAGGTAATATTCCTTCTTGAAAACGCTGATATTCAGTGGAAAGAAGATCCATGGGTAATATTCCGGAGATATCTAGCAGAAAGGGTAACGATACCGGGTGAGTCATACAAACCCAGAAATTATTATGAGAATATTCTCAAACAAACATGTGAAATAACACATTTCCAGTCAAATCAGACTACAACTGAAGTTTATAACTTCTCAAAAATTATTATTAAAAGATTTTATCTTCTGAAGAATGGGGAATTTCAACCCTTTCTGAAAGAGAAGTACGTAATACTCCTACTTCTCCTCCTTTGAAATTTACTTCTTGGGATTATATCCAAAGTTTTTACAAAACTTTTATTATGAAAACCCAGGAAAAAGCATACTTGGTTCATCAAAATATGCTCCCATGTGTATTCTTCTCCCATACCCAACTGGTTTATTCAAAGTGGTGGGCATTATATGGCCCAACAAAGCAAAAATTTTGCCGAGATAATTTTTGAAATTATATTATCAATGGTTAAAATCCTCTCCTATCATTGCTAAACTTCAACACAGTCATATCTGTGCTCCAGGGAAAATCACTCTGTTATATTTCTTTATTGAATTCTCAATTCCTTGGATTTATAAATGGGTCCCTGAGGTGGGATTCAATGAATTTCAAATTCCGTGTCTTTATAAGACATATTACACCAAATTTTGGGACAAATTAACAAAGGTGAATCACAATACCAAAAGAATAGAAGGACAAGATTTTTGGACGAAATTGCCAGAAAATCAAGGAATATACTCAAGAAAAGGAACGACTTAAAGCAAACCCGGATGAAGAAAGTCCGTTTAAACACATAACAAAGCGGATTCAGCTTGACAAGGAGCAATTAATAAGGAAGAAATAATATCCGCCTATATGAAAGAAGTTAAAGCGAGATCTCATGAGAAATTTAAAGAATCTCGACAATGATAATATTTCGGAAAAATCAGATGTTTCGATGAAGAGCATAACTTCAAATGAAGAAAATTCGTTTGCAATATTGGCCGGAGAATCTCGGTCACCGAGAAAAGATGACGATCACGATGAATTCATCAAAAATGTTACAACAGATCCAAGAATCAGCTCAATCAAAGAAAAGGAAAAGAAAAGAATGAAGTGACAAAAGTAGGAATCTACTTTTGAAATTTTGACAAAAGTAGGAATCTACTTTTGAAATTTTTGTACAAATAGACCACCACCTTCATCAAATCTGAAGAAAACCATGTCAAATAATGACAAAAGTTAATAATTTTTGTACAATAGTAGTTTTAACTTTTGTAGAATAGTAGTTAGGCACTTTGTCTATAAATAGAATGTAGAAATTCTTGTGGGAGTATCATTCTCTCCAAGTATTCTCTCATTTCTTCTCCCTTTATCCCGAAATTCTCTCTCTCCCTTGTAAAAACATCATTTAGTAAATATATCTTTCAAGTTTGAAGCATTGAAGAAGCCTTTAAAGGTAATATTTTCTTTTAAGTTTGTTTTAAGATATAGTTTGAAGTACTCAGACAATGTCTGAGTAAATCCTTTGTCTGAATCAAACATTTGGCTTTTGTTTACATAAATTATACATGGAAGCTCTATCTCCTTCTTCTCTTTTAATTAAAATACGATGATTTGAGATTGGTTCCAATCCAGAGTTCATCGGAAAACTCAACAATAAGTGCATTGGGCTGGAAAAGTACCGCTATGATGAATTGTTTTAGGGAAAAGAGGCCACATGATGCACAATAAGTTGTGAATTCAGACAGGCTTGAGAGTTGGGTGAAACTTTTCCATGCATCTCGATTATTGATATTTTAATTAAGGATGGATAGAGATTTTGATCCCGTGTTGGTGACAAGGCATAGCTCCGGATGAATGGTATCAGCCAGGGTGGTGGTTTGGATTCCGGCCTGGTTTCCTTGCTAGTCTGTTTGCCTGGTCTTACCGGCTAAGATAAGCACTGGCCAGGCCCCAACCCCACGCCAAATTTGGTATCAGAGCAAATTTGGCGTGATCAAAGTCAGCTCCTTGTAACAAACATGTACTGAAGTTTGTTATTTACCCAAATAATAGGTTTGTGTAAGTGTATTTATTGAATCTACTTTTAAAGTCATGAATTAAAAGAGAAGAAGGAGATAGAGCTTCCAGTCACATGTTTGTTATTTGGGTAAGTGTAGTTGATTACTATGATTGTTCTAAAGTCAGCTCAACATTTTTATCGTGAATTCGTTTATTTTACTCTTCCTATTTTATATATACTAGGTGTTAGTCCCGTCCGATGAACGGGGAATGCATACACATTTAGACATTTTTACATAAATTTTGTATTTTTATAAAATATGTAATGACTTTAGTTTTAAACATGATTACCTCTGGATTTACAGGAATTTATTTTTTTAAATGACATTTTAAATTCACTGGTGATAAGGTTTATGTAGATCTCTCTAAAATTTATTAGGATTTGGTACTCTCTCCAATCAATCTCTGTGTTAGGATTTGGTTCATGAAAATAAGGGTTCTGTTTTTATTATTTTGTTTTTTTAATAATTATTTTAGTTTTTTTTTTTTTGGTTTTATTATTTTGTTTTGTGTATTTTTAAGTCTAAGAAATTAAGAAAATACCACATAGAATTTAATTCTATGTGGCATGTGCTACATGCCTTTAGTTTTCTCTCTCTGGTTTTTGGCTTAGTATAGTACTAGATGTTACCCGCACGATGTGCGGGATAGATAAATTATATACAAAGATAAAATGTATCAAAGAAATATTTTTTATTTTTGTAGAATTAAAATAATTGGAAGAGATTATGATATATTAGTTTCAGGAAATTGACACGTTTGAAGGACTCATTTTATCCACTGATACTATAAACGACCATTCTGTTTCCAAATGGGCTGTAGTAAATCAAATATATTGTACTCTTCCTTCACCTTCTACGTCTAAGCATATGTAGTCGATAATGCATTACTTGCCCCACCTTAAAAATAATTTAAATTTTGTTACAAATATATATATATATATACTGACCGAATAAAATCCCTGAAGTTTAGAGATTTTAATTTTTAATGAAACGCTAAAATTAAACGCGATTAATGCTTATCATAATTCAAATCGAATTTTAAAATTCAAAATGTTAAGATATTTTAGTCTAATTTACAACCTAATTAATAAAAAATCAGGATTATATGTTAAGATAATCCTAATTCAAAATGTTAAGATATTTAACATATTTAATATGTTTGAGTTTAAGATATTTTAGTCTAATTTACAACCTAATTCAAAATGTTAAGATATTTAACATATTTAATATGTTTGAGTTTATTTTTTATTTTTTTTTGGTGCAAAAAACTCGAATCAACATTACCGTTGATATTATGATTTCAACTTTCCGATTAAAAAAAATTTAGCATTAATTTTGATTATTTTCTTTTTTTGTAAGGTCATTGGTCATAGTTTTTTTAGGTAAGGTCATCAACCATAATTGGAGCTTTATTTAAGTCAATTAGAAAATTTATTCAAATCAATCAGTAATAATTATAATAAAATCAAATCAATGTTACCTTTTCTTTATGACACCAGCTGGAAAGAAACCATTAATGTTGATTTTTTAAAAAAATTGTTCAATTTTTTTTTGTCTAATTTACAACCTAATTAATAAAAAAATCAGGATTATATATGTATATTGAAATATTTAACATATTTAATATGTTTGAGTTTAATTTTTTTTTTGTGCAAAAAACTCGAAATTACATTAATGTTGATATTATGATTTCAACTTTCCGATTAAAAAAGATTTAACATTAATTTTGATTATTTTTTTAGGTAAGGTCATTGGCCATGATTTTTCTAGGTAAGGTCATCAACCATAATTGGAGCTTTATTTAAGTGAATCAGAAAATTTATTCAAATCAATCAACAATAATTATAATAAAATCAAATCAATTTTATCTTTTCTTTATGACACCAAATGGAAAGAAACCATTAATGTTGATTTTTTTTAAAAAAAAATATTCCGTTTTTTTTGTTTGATCGAATTTAAAAGTGAAAGTTTAGCCCCCAATTAATTGATAGAATTTAATTACGATTTGATGAAACTTTATTTACTGAAAATTCAAATGACTGTTAGTGTAATTGTTGTAAATATTTTTTGTGTCAACCTATAAAAAAATTACACATAGGATTTTGTCTTATGTGTCAACGGGAGGAGAAGTTTGATTTCCTCTCTCTGGTTTCTCTCTTAGTATAATACTATAGATATATATATATATATATTTGACTGTAAATACTAATTTTGGTCACGAGTTATGTTATAAACAAAATGTGAGGGATATGAGATTATTTTATTTGGACGTCTTTCTCACCATTTACGACGATCCCAATTCGCAACTGATCTAACTCATACAAGTTATAAAGAAAGTAAATTAATATAACTTGCTTTTCAGTTTTTACTTCCTTTTTTTTGGAAAGAAAAATTAATGTAAACATAAGTACACCCTTCTCGAGTTGGCAAACGGAAATTTATTTTTGATTTTTTTCTTAACAAAAAGAAAAATAAAAATTACTATCTCTATCACAACTGTTTTTCTGAAATGAATGGAATTTATTTGGCTTAACCTCAGGGGCCAAAGAATGTTGACATGATCCCGGATACAAAAATGCTTCATAGCGAGGTATATTCATGTATATGTGTAACGGATTAAATAATTAAACTTGTAGATTAAATCAAACCTTTATCAAATTCTCGCATTGTTTCAAAATAATTAAACAGTTTGACTACGCAATCGTTTCAGGACGAAAACTATCTCATTATATATATATATATATATATATATATATATCAGTACTTTGCCCGAGCGTTGCACGGCGGATATTTAGAAATGCTTATTTGAACATATAAATGATAATTTTTGTGCTTAAAAAAATCTTAATTCTAAAAAGTAAATTGCTATTATTGAAATATGTGTGTTTCGGATAGTAAATTAAAAAAACATTGAATGAATACAATCAAAATCAGTTTATGTCACTTTGAACGAAAAATTCAAAAACTAAGGAATAATGAATTATTCAGGAATTAAAAAAAGAGACGCATTTCATACATTCAGAAGCGCTTCTTTGTACAGAACGTGGCGTTTGTGGTACGAGTGAGAAATTCAACCTCCCTGTTGCAGATTATTTTTATGGGACGAAGGGAGTAAGTAATAAGTATATAAAATACTAAGTAATGAGGGGTGCTTTGGTTAAAAAATCAACTAGAAAAAGGAGTAGAGAGATCTATATTTTTTTTTTTTGGTAAAGAAAAATGTGGAGATCGGATTCTCAAAATCCGACCTACTAATTAAATTAGTAGTTCGGATTTTAAGAATCCGATTTAATAAAATAACAATTTTTATTTCCGAAAAATATATGTGAGAAAAATGTATTGAAAGTCAAATAAAGAACAGTCAAAGGTCGGATTTTAGGAATCTGACCTTGTTTATTTTCATTAAAAAATATAGGCGGGAGATTTGAAAATTAAGAACAGTACAAAATCGGATTTACAAAATCCGACCTTATTTAAGCATACCTAACAGTAGGTATCGGCATTGAATGGACGTAATTAGCTGGCAGAAGGTCGGATTCGTGAAATCCGGCCTTGATGTTAAATCGGATTTTCTAAATCCGATTTTATAAATAAAATCGGATTTTAGAAATCCGACTTTATTGTGTTATAATGGGGCGACGGAAAACACTGTTCACATATCGGGATTTTTGGTAAAGTAGGCTATTTCTTGAAGGAGGAGGTGATTTTAGTGGCGATTTGAAGATTTTGTTCACGATTCTTCGCAACGGATGTCTTAAAACCATTTCATAAGAAGGTTAGTTAATGTTTTGATGTATTTAGAATTATTTTTGTTATTTTCTTTGTAAAAGTTTAGAACTAGGATGATTTATAAGGTTTTAGGGTTGACGTTGGGTGTAGTTGATGATTGTTGTTGTATACGTGGTATTGAACGTTCAATTTAGTAAAATGCTTGAATTTGGCCTAAACTTTTGAATTTGTAGGGGGTTTAGTAAATTTAGTGTTGATTATGCCTTGTTTGTGGTAATTGTTATAATAAGTTGTTTGATAATGCCTTGTTTGTGTCATTTTTTTCAATAATTTGTTCATGATGTGTTGTAATTCATGTAATCAACAGATATAAATGGCGTTTAACGGTCCATATTTCATTAATGTCTATTGGTCGAGCAAATTTGTAGTGAAGAATGGGATTGTGAATAGTTTTAACAACATGCCGGACGATTCCTTTGTGATTGATCATAAGTTATTGTACAATGATTTGGTTGGACTGATTTGTGAAAGAGTGGGGTAGAATAGAAAGAATGTGAATTTGAGTCTATCGATTTTGTATGATATGATGCGCAATGGTTTTATGCGTATCGCCAAAATCAAGGACGACGCATCGTTGCAAGTGTTGTATTTCCTCCCAAGTTCGACATATATTGATTTGTATGTAGATTTGGAGGTGGCGGGTACTTCTAGGTCCCATTTGGAAGTAGGGACAACTAGTGGTAGGCCGAATGTGGAGAATGTCGATTACAAGGAAGATGATGATGTGGGTGGACCGTTTATGGAGGATGGCGATCACATGGAATATAATCACGGTGAAGATGATGAGAACTACACATCGATAAGTGATCAAAGCGATGAAAACCAATCAATATCCGAAGGAAGTCGGGAGAGTGATGAAGAGGTCAAAGACAAATTCGCCACAAAGGATAGGCACATATATCGTTCACAGGGTACATGGGATCATACAAAAGTGGACAAGGATGATTTTCAACTTACCATGTGGGACGGGACAACCGCAACAATTGGGATAGGGACTTGTTTCAAGAATAAGGAAGAAGCAAAAAATGGTATTGCAGCGTGGAACATAGAGCAAAAGAGAGAGTTTTATGTGAAGGAAAGTGATGGTTCAACATGGTCTATTTGGTGCAAATCCCTAAAAGAGTCAACCCCTAAGGGTTATGTTCCTTGCCGTTGGAAGGTACGTGCCTCCTTGAGAGACCACGGTTTGTGGGAGATTGTGAAATGGGTGCCCGAGCACAATTGTATGAACGTCACCGAGGATAACAATAATCGGAATGTGAGCGCAACGCTTATTGCGCATCTCATAAGGCATAAGGTTGAGTTGGACCCAGATTATGAAGTGAAGCTCATTCAAGAAGAAGTGAAAGACCGTATGCATGTCGATGTTCCTTACCACAGGGCATGGGAGGGAAGGAGAAAAGCTATCGATCTTGTTTACGGCGACTGGGTTTCCAATTTTGACAAACTTCCAAGGTATTTACTTAAGTCCTATCTAATTTTTTTGATTTGTTTGTAATTTAGGAATAAAATAAGGATTAATTTTTTTATTGTAATTTAGATTTTTTGCCGCCCTAGAGAAGAGCAACCCCGGTACAGTTGTAGAGTGGGAATGGCAACCGGGTTGGACCGATATAGAGAGGACGTTCAAATACATTTTTTGGGCATTCAAGCCTGCAATTGATTGTTTTGCTAAATGTCCTCCGGTGATTAGTATCGACGGGACGCACTTGCGCGGCAGATACAAAGGTAAATTACTTGCTGCAATGGTCAAAACTGCGAATAAGTGCATCCTGCCAATTGCATATGCGATCGTGGATGAAGAGAGTGAGGAAAGTTGGTCATTCTTCTTGAAGCATTTGAGGAATCATGTTATATCTGACCGGCCTGTGTGTGTTATATCCGATCGGCACAAGGGTATCATCAGTGCAATACGCCTAATGCCCGAATGGAATGTATACCACCGGTTTTGCCTTCGTCACGTCCGTAGTAACTTGGTGGCGCAGTTTCGAAGTAAAAAGATCAAAAGGTTGTGTTGGGAGATGGGCACGAAACTTTCTAAGTCTAAATTCAAAGAACTAAGGAATGAGCTACGTGATTTTAGCAATGATGCTTATTTGTATCTCGAGGAGATTGATGCTTGTCAGTGGACTCTTGCCAAAGACATACACTATCGTTGGGGTAACCAGACAACGAACATTTCTGAGAGCTACAACAACGTCCTCAAGGGCGTTCGTTTCTTGCCAATCCGGGCTTTGGTGGAAGCTACTTTTATTAAGACTGTGGATTTGTTCCAGGAAGAATACGTAAAGTCGAGGAAATGTATTACTCCGGTCCCAACTGACTTGTGGGAAGACTTCAAGAAAAAAGAAAAGAAAGCCGCATTGTCAGGAATCAAGGTGAAAAGTAGAGCCCGACTTGGTGGTAAAAGGGACAACACGTACACTCTGAAATATGAAGAGAAGAAGTGTTCTTGCAAGAAGTGGCAAGAGTATAGGTTCCCTTGTACACATGCACTAGCTGTGTGTCGGAAGATAAAAGATCAACCAATCAATACGGTGAATCCATATTTCAGGGTTGTTGCTTGGCAAGACCAATTCAGTGGGCACGATGACTTTTCCCCGGTCCCTGATATGAGAAGATGGCCTAAGGTTGGATGGAGACTCGTTCCTAACTACGAGCGAGTTATTATGCATGCTGGACCCGGTCGTTGGCAAAAAAAGAGATTTAAAATGCAAATGGATTATAGGGGACGCAAATCGAGGGGTGAATGTTTGAGATGTGGCTCAAGGAATCATTTCACCAATGCGTGCCCAAAATCACACAAGAAATCCGATAGGACAAGGCTCAAGATCAATTGGGATGCCGATGGTATTCACAACGACTAGGATTGTTTTGTTGAATTGTTGTTTATATGGCAAAACAATGTTTCATGTCTCGAAACTTTTGATATTTATGCTTTAGTTTGTTCGATTTGGAGTTTATGTTGTAGTTCTTTTGAACCATGAGGCTTAATGAATTAGTTTATTTAATATATTGTTATTGTGTTTGATATTAGTACTTGTGTATCCGAATTACAAAATCCCATCTAGGCATAAAGCCGGATTTTCTGAATCCGAGTTTCAAGGAAAATCGGATTTTGTAAATCCGAGCTAGGCATAAAGCCGGATTTCCTGAATCCGATTTGTGCACTGTTCACTCAGAAGGTCGGATTTTGGTGAAATTTTGCAACCAACTTCGTAACTCTCTGTCCAAGGTCGGATTTCTTGAATCCGATTTTTGCACTGTTCACTCCGAAGGTCGGATTTTGGTGAAAATTTGCAACCAACTTCACAACTCTCTGTCCAAATCCGACTTTGTTTCTCAATGAATAAACCGGTTGACCAAAATTTGGGGGAGTCAAAATCGACTCCCCCTTCTTCTCCAACCCTAATCCCGGCGAAAGCAATTCCTCAAGGTCGGATTCCCCCAAACCCGGCGATTCCCCTCCCCGGCGATACACACATTCAGGTAATTTGTCCATTTTTTTCATTTTCATTCAGGTAATGTGTGTGTGTGTGTGTGTTGCCGGCGATGTGTGTGTGTGTGTTGCCGGCACTCAGTGTGTGTGTGTGTGTTGCCGGCACTCAGTGTGTGTGTGTGTGTGTTGCCGGGTGTGTGTGTGTGTGTGTGTGTTGCCGGCGATATGTGTGTGTGTTTTGCCGGCACTCAGTGTGTGTGTGTGTGTTGCCGGCAATGTGTGAATGTGTGTGTGTGACTGTGTGAATGTGTGTGTGTGACTGTGTGAATGTGTGTGTGTGTGTGTGTTGCTGGCACACTGTGTGTGTCGGCACTCTGTGTGTGTGTGTGTGTGTGTGTGTGTGTTGCCGGCACTCTGTGTGTGTATTGGTATTGATATTGGTATTGGTATTGGTATTGATATTGGTATTGATATTGGTATTGGTATTGGTATTGATAGTATTTGGTATTATAGGATTAAAAAATAGAGGGTTCGAGTTCCTCGCAACCCACACTGCAACATTTTAATACAGCTCCAATAGATGACTCATTATTATACCTATATGACCATCATAGGGCGAAAGCCATTTTCGAGAACCATGAGGCTTTTAGTAAAGCCCTTAAAGGCAGGAGATTTGATAGTCATTTTTGGACTTGTATAGAGAAACCATCCCGGCATTGCCCTCCACAAGTCATAGATGAGATAAAGCGGGCAGGCTTTGGGGGGGGAGGGGTGATCCAACTAGGTTATATACAAGCGGACAATTGTTTTGATCACCGCAATGGTTGAGAGGTGGAGGCCTGAAACTCATACATTTCATTTTCATTTTGGCAAGGCCACTATCACTCTAGAAGACGTTGAGGTGTTATTAGGGTTGAAAGTGGATGGTAAGCCTGTGGAGGGGATGACACCTGAGAATTCTATGGCACAGTGGATGGCATTGTGCTTTAGATTGTTGGGAATTACACCCGTTAGTGACATGTTTGATGGGAATAAGATTTATGCAGAGTGTTTAATCAACGAGTGTCTGCGTCCGATCCCAGAAAATGCCCCAAGAGAGGCCTATACACAGAGGGCCCGTGCATTACTGTTACTACTGATTGGAGGTTTCTTGATTCCTGATAATACGGGAAACAGAATACCACTTTGGATCCTGACAATACTCGAGGATTTGGATGTCATGCTACCTACGGTTGGGGTCAACTGTGTTAGCTAAGTTGTACTTTGCTCTGTGTCAAGCTTCCGTGCCCGGGAAAAAAGACATTACCGGATGTTATATGCTGATGCAGGTGAATTTTTGTGTTTCTTTGTTTATTTATATTTTTTTATTATATTTTTGTTTGTTTTCCTAATTTGTGCCTTTTCTATTTGATTTAAAATTTCAGTTATGGGTTTGGGAGCGTATCCCAAGACTTCAACCAAAGAGGAAGGTTAATGATGAGAGTTACTTGGTGCCGGACGCACCATTAGGCAATAGGTAATGATTTATTTTATTATTTTTTATTTCCTATTAATGTTTCAATCCAATGATTTATTTTATTATTTTTTATTTCCTATTATGTTAAAATCTAATGATTTATTTTATTATTTTTTATTTCCTATTATGTCTCAATCGTAGGTGGAAATGCCCAAAATCCAAAGCGAACATCGCCGCTCATTGTGTTGCTGGCATCAGGGATCAGTTATCTAGCCTAAGGGATGGGGATGTAAGTATTGATTTAAGTTGCTTGATAAAATTCCTTTTCATATTTTCCTCTATTTTTTTTTACCAATTTTTTATTTTTGGACAGTTTCTATGGACTCCATACACTCCCTTCATCGACGATCTCCCTGATTTCTGTAAAGAGGGGGTTAATTTCTACCTCTGTAGGACGTGGATCTTTTGTTGGGCCATCAGAGAACCATACGAGCCCAATCGGGTCCTTCGTCAATTTCAATGTGTCCAAACTATGCCAGAGTACCCGTTAATCAATGACATTGATCGCTGGAATGCGATACACCACGGATGCCTTGGGACTGGAAAGGCATATGATGATTGGGTGCAAAAACACACTGAGGTACGACCTCATTGGAATGTAAGAGATCAGCACGTGGTCCCTCATGATTTGGGTGATCCGGAACTAGGTCCTCAATGCACATCGGACTACATGCCGTGGTTTCAAAAGAAGACTATCAGATTTATGACTGATCCCACTCAATACGGCCCTCTGGCACAGGGTTATCACTCGTCTTCATCTCTGGAGAGATTTTATGTAAGATCTAATATTATATTTTGACTTAAATTTTTTTTTATATTTTAATTCTTGCTATATCTTACACTTTATTCACATGGTTCAATTTTCTGCAGTCTTCAAATCTCAGCGACATATATCATCTCGTTGATGCAGCCTTACGGGAAAAATCCAAGCCTCGGTGGTAGTCTAGAGGATAAACTCTTCCAAATCTTCGACAAGAGTTTCAGTGCCCTGACTTTGGGCCCACGTGATATGAGTACTCAGTCCGATACTCAAGTTCTTCAGAAAAGACCCCCTGAGTCAAGTCAAAATGTGGTACTCACGCAGAAAACAACATCGAAGCCTACTGGAGGAGGAAGGAGGAAGCGACCGGGAATTTCAGATCGAACAATCATAGTTCATCCTAATCCAACTCCGATGCAAGAAGATGATGAAAATGATGAAGGCAATGAAAGCGATGAGGATTACTACATTAGGGGCGAAGAAGAAGAAGAAGAAGAGTCCTCTCCACCTCGTGTTTCTTCCCAAAGAAAAGAAAACGGTCGAGGTTCGCAAGAGTGATAGGGTTAGTAAACCGGCCAAGAAGTATACTCCCGGCGATGGGGCTACAAGGAAGAAAAGGTCGTCAAAGTAATTCAATTGTAGGACTCTTTAATTTATAACTCTTTCATGTATAAATGTTGTAATTTGGATGATTTGGGATTTGAATTTGTTAATGTTTGTTTTGATGTGTTTAGAATGTGTTTATAGGTAATTTTATTCGTGAAATTTGGTTTTGGTGCTGTTTTGATAGATTGGGATTGGTTTAGAAACCAATCTTTTATTTTTTTCAAAGTGTCTGTCCAATCCGACCTTTTACTTGTTTTACGAAGAAATCGGATTTTGAGAATCCGAACTTAGCTTACACGGATTCTCAAAATCCGATTTAAGCTTACCCGGATTTCTGAAATCCGGCCTTATGTTAAAATCGAATTTTAAAAATCCGACTTCGGTCAAAATTTTATTTCAAAAAAAAAAAACTAAATGTTTTTCTGAAAATATATTATTTTAATATAATAGGGTCGGATTTTAGAAATCCGATTTTCTCTTAATCTTGATTAATTTCATTAATTTTTCGTATTAAGTGTAGGTCGGATTTGGAGAATCCGATTTAGGTGAAAAATCGGATTTTAGGAATCCGATATCGGTATTTTTCTCTTCCCCAAAATTCGACCTATATTTATCTCTACTCCTTTTTGAACCATTTTTTAACTCAAAAACTCAAGTAATGAGTGATATTCTCTCCATCCCACAAAAATCATCCAATTTCAAAATGTAGAACTTTTCTTTTTTGGTCAACTTAATAAATGTACAACTCATTTTATAGTATGAACTTCCATTTGTACCCCTGTTGAAACTTATTCAACGGTGTAACTCAAACTAATAAAGTTAAATCCCTACATCTTCTCTCTCCTCTCCGCCCAACGCCGATCACTTTGTCCATGATATAAACCGCCGGGGACCGATTACCACCACCGTCCATCTGCAAACTTCTCTCCTCCTCCGCACCACCACTGCTACCAGTTTTATTTTTCTGCCCATAATTTCTGCCTTAATATTTTCCATCTTCTCTCTTGTTTTTGCTTGAATTCCCACCGCCGCTGCCACCGCCACCCCTACAGCGAAGAAGACATGTGGAGGCCGGGACGGAGAGGCATGGCTAGAAAAACGGAGACGAACCCGATGCCGATGAAATTAAGGAATAAAAAAACATTAACGAGAATCAATCAAAGAGTATGGAAATCAAAACGGAACAAAAATCAATCTAAGAGTAAAGAAAAAAAAAACCACGCCAATTTTGATATTGTACTAACTGGAACAAGAATCAATCAAAATCAAAACGGAAGAACAATGCAAAGATGATGATCGGTCATGGGAGAAATTGGAAATGGAAGAACGGTGGCTTAATTTAAAAGCTTGCCCAATTGAAACCAAATCCTCTTTTTTCTTGTGAGGTGGAACCAATTTGGTGTTAGGGTGACTGAAAATAATAATCTTTTAGGTTAGGGATGTTATGGTCATTTTGATTGTTTTTTATTTTGATTTTTTAAAACTGGACTATTTTTTTGAGACAAAATTATTCATCAAATTAGACTATTTTTGTAGGACGGAGGGAGTACTTGTTTCGTCCCAAATTAATTTAGAAAATAAATTTATTTGAACATAAATAGACCAATAAAATTTTTATTTTGATGGAGATAGCATTTACCAGGAGATGAAAAATAAATAAATAATGTGTATATGAACGGATCATGACTATATTATAGTTTCAAAATTATTCAACTACATGAAGGGATAAGTTACAATAATAACATCATGACTAAGCCATTCAAGAGCATTTGGTGACGACAAATCTGGATTCATTGCGTCGGCATTGCAACATGATTCGTGATAAATTTACATTTTATGTGTTTTACTGTCCAATCTCTTTTTATGTGAATATGATTAAGTTTTACTATCCAATCTCTTATTACACGAAAGTTATTGTGATCAAACACTATTTATGATGATACTCTAATCCTCGACTTTAGCCTCTAGTCTTCCACAATATCCCAAATCCCAGGCATTGTAGCCTTTTACTGTTTTAGAACAGTGAAAATATTTTACATCTTCTTATTTATTTATTTTCGTAATGAACATCAAGATCTGGTTATAAATCTTGAATCACACGACTTTCTTAATCTTCCAGAACAGTGTCTTCTCTCCACTAATTCCAACTACTTACTCTTATGCAAGTTTACCATCACCGACAATCACTTTCGGCATAGTAAATAGTTATATAAAGATGAGATAGATTATCAAATTGGACAGTATACATTTTCTTTCTTTTTTACTATATTTGATGAACAGATTGAATACACAATGACAACATATGATTTATACAGCGGATCCCACGTAATGAAAAAAAGATTTGCTGAGTTGTATGTTTGAAACAGTGGACAATTTAGAACATGAGAGTACTTAAATATTCTCTTTATCCCACGATAAACATTGTTTGAACAATAATAACTTGGAATGTTAGTACTTAGTACAACAAACACTCATAGAAAACAAAATACAGCAAAATTATCCTAGTATAATTAGGATTTCTTAGGATTCAAGAATCGAGTCCCATCAGAGATACATAGAAAGATTAATGAATGTAGAATTAGAGTCTAGAGATTGATTAACAAAAATGTGCATATATCATTACCTAAAAAAAGGTATTACATTAATTTTCAGAAGATAATGCCAAAATTTTTCTAGTTTCTTACTTTCTTTAACCTTACTCGGTGTAGATTTGCTCATTTGCTAGTGAACTGATGACAAAATATAAACACTAAGGACTCAAATAGCTACTTAACCAAATATGGAAGATAAGAATGTAAACCTACACTCTAAAAAGGTGATCTCGTGTTTCCGCTGTGGGCCGCCGACCAAAACTCTCCCATCCATCAGCCACTTCACACTGCACTTTTTCTTTCACACAGTCACACAGTGGTGGCCACTTCTTCTTTCTCCTTCGCTCACAACCACAAACCTCAAAAACCTCCAGCTTCCTTACTTCCTTTTTGTTCATGCCCAACTGAAACCACCAGAACCAAACAAAACAATTTCCACTATATACTATACCCCGTGATTCTTCCACTACCTTTGTGGTTTAAAAAAATTCCACCAATTCTTCTTAGGAAAAATAAATATATTCTTTATCCCAGGTTAATCCAATTCCAAAACACCAATTGACGCATTTATTGTTGGATTTTGACAGATACTGAAATATATTTTTTCCCCAAAAAATAATCGAAAATGTATTTCAAAAAGGCTATAAAACCTCAACATCATCAACCCAATTCCAAGAGATTCATCGTATTATTAATGGCTACATTTCTGTCCATGTGCATTGGTTCCCTCGTCTTATTCTTCTCTCTCTCCACCGCCCTCCGCCACCACGGCCACCACAACAACCATGATCATTTCGTCGGAGCCCCAACTCAGCCCATTTATAACCCCTCAACCAATGGGTTCATAAGCGAAGCCTGCAAAGCTTCGAGAGACCCGCCCACCTGTGAATACTCGCTGTCGTCTTCAAGCGGCGGGCCTCCGTATCAGACACTTTTGGATACTATCCAATTAGCTATTTGGGTTTCTCAGAAAAACCTCAGAATTGCCCAATCCATGGTGAGTGATATCCTTGCTGCTTCCGCAGGGAATTTGAACCGGAGCAACGCGGCAAAAACGTGCTTGGAGGTGCTGAATTATTCCGATTACCGGAGTAATCTGACGGCAGCCGCTTTGCGAGGCGGCGGGATAAAGGATTCACGGGCGTGGATGTCCGCGGCTTTGGTTTATCAGTACGATTGCTGGTCTGCTTTGAAGTATGTTAACGGGACATCAAAGGTGAATGAAACGATGGCGTTTCTGAACGATTTGCTCGGATTGAGTAGCAATGCTTTAGGAATGATGCTGAACTTTGACAACTTTGGCGAGAAAACGGAGCTTTGGACCGCACCCAAGACTGAGCGTGATGGGTTTTGGGAGAGGGTTGATGGGTCGGGCGGAGGTTCCGGGTTCGGGTTTAAGGGTGGAGTGCCGGCTATGTTGAAACCGGACGTCACTGTGTGCAAAGGAGGCGGGGGTTGTGATTATGCCACGGTGCAGGAGGCGGTTAACGCCGCTCCAGATAACGCCCCAGAACGGCGGTTTGTGATTTTGATCAAGGCCGGAGTTTATGAGGAAACAGTTCGGGTCCCGTTGGAGAAAAAGAATGTGGTGTTCT
The DNA here is from genome assembly GCA_949775105.1 of Oldenlandia corymbosa var. corymbosa. Classification (NCBI taxonomy): domain Eukaryota; kingdom Viridiplantae; phylum Streptophyta; class Magnoliopsida; order Gentianales; family Rubiaceae; genus Oldenlandia; species Oldenlandia corymbosa. The sequence continues at coordinate 10,971,427 of OX459123.1, forward strand.
TGGGTGATGGAATTGGTAAAACGGTGATTACTGGGTCGGGAAATGTAGGCCAGCCCGGCGTTTCAACTTATAATTCTGCCACCGTAGGTGAGTATAATGGCCTCCGATCATTCCCATTTAGCTCTTATATTTGTTGTCACTTGTTTAATTATGATCATCTTTATATATAGACAAGTATATATGTCTACAAATTTGTGAAAATGGACCCATAGGAGAAGGAATATGAAACATGGGCAACTCTGATTTAGTTGGTTAGATGATTTGATGATGTGACCAAAACCACTTGTTGGATTAATTAAATAGAAGTTTTGGCCTGAATGTATTTAAATTAATGCAATATTGGTCTTATTTGGTCAGCAATTAGCAATTATCCTAAATGAGATTCTTTTGCTTACTTTTCGTGTACTGGTTCAATGATACAGTGTAGTCTCACTAAAGCTTATAGACATTTATATTGGATTAAACTTTAAAGTAGGTTAGCTAATTGATTTATATATATGGTGTTGGATGTGTTGGGTGGGAAGGTAGGAGTAGTGATAAGGACCCAGTGTTTAACGTTGTTGACTGATTTTGAAGCTTTTGCAATTGCTTTGTTGCTACTAGCCTTTGGTTGAAACAATCATTAGAGTCAATGATCTGCTTACCGCGTAAGATGACCTGAAGTTTTGTAGTATAATGGAAACTCATATAGTAATTAGCTTGAAAGGAGTGAGAATCAGTAAATGCTGAATAATATGATACCTGAATACAGCGTGTCAGGCTTAGCACGGAGATACACTGCATTATAACACATTTACTTGAGAACCTCTGTTTTGGGAAAAGAGAAAGTTGTGGTTTGTGATAATTTGACTGTGTAAGCTTGAAAGTTTTGTCTCTAATGCAATAATATTTGAATCCTTTATACCAGGTGTTGTTGGTGATGGTTTCATGGCTAGTGGTCTCACCATTCAGAATACAGCAGGTCCTGATGTTCATCAAGCAGTAGCCTTTAGATCGGATAGTGATCTTTCAGTTGTAGAAAACTGTGAATTCCTCGGCAATCAAGACACCCTATATGCACATGCTCTACGCCAGTATTACAAATTGTGTCGCATTCAAGGAAATGTTGATTTTGTATTTGGAAATTCGGCTTCATTCTTTGACAGTTGCCTCATCCTTGTCGCTCCAAGGCAAATAAACCCCACAAAGGGGGAGAAAAATGCCGTGACTGCTCACGGGAGAATCGACCCTGCCCAGTTCACTGGATTTGTGTTTTTAGGTTGTGTGATAAATGGAACTGAAGAATACATGAAACTGTACTACAGCAAGCCCAGTGTGCACAAAAACTACCTAGGACGGCCATGGAAGGAATACTCTAGGACGGTATTCATCCAGAGCACATTGGAGGCTCTCATTACACCTGATGGATGGTTGCCATGGAGCGGGGATTTCGCCTTGAAAACCCTTTATTATGGGGAATTTGACAATGTTGGATCTGGGGCTAATATCTCGGGGCGTGTTTCCTGGAGTAGCCAGATTCCAGCTGAATACATGAACAGATATTCAGTGCAAAATTTCATTCAGGGTGATCAGTGGATACCTACTTCTGGATAAAAAAAGGTACCCAAATGTGTAAATTCCATAAGCTCTGAAGTGGAAATTTTTATGTTACTTTCAGAGTAACAACTAACAAGGGAGTTAAATGATCCCTTTGTGCATCAAGATCTGGTTGTGGTTGTTGTTGTGCTGATGAGGTGAAATATTAGTTCATTTAGCCTTATTATATAGGACGCGGGAAATTGATTGTAGCAGTTGATTCTGATGAATTAACCCGCCTACTTTACACATTGGAAATTTTTTAGAAATAGTCTCTGTCTAATTAATCGATTTTATGACCCTGCGCAAGGATGGCGCACACACGAATCTTATGAGCCTAAACCTATTAGTTCTACCATTGGATCATGATTCGATAAACATTTGGAAAAAGTGGTTAAGATATGGACTATGGAGCATTTTCTTTGATAGAGGCAGAATGTACTACTCACCCCATGTGACGTGTATTTTGCAATTTCGTTCAAAAAAGAAGAAGAAACATTGAAATAGTGGACGATTAAAATGAAATGTTTATCCAAAAGCTGTAGACCAGCCATGTTAAGTTTTTCCAAAGTGGAACATGTACTATAAGATAGATGTTTGGCCACTATGGCAGGATAGTGCCGACTGCACATACCGTATGCTTACGGTTGTGCTCTCATGGGCCACAAGAAGGGGAAAAAGAACAAAAAACTGAAAAAGATGAAGAAAGAAGACAAAGAAGAGAATAACAAGAAACAAGAAATTGGAATTAGGAAATCATTTTCTTATTGCCATCTTCCAGAATGGAAAAATTATAGCCCCGTCGGCATAGTATTTTTGAACGTGTTTTGGAGTTCGTTTAAAAAACTATCTCGGATAACAAACAACCACTCTAGCAACAAAATTCAAGCACTCTACAATTGGTCGTCTATATTCGACAAAAGTGATGGTCATTTTTTTTTAAAAAGAACTAAAATATTATTCCTATCTATTACGACAAATCTTACCGTTTAATTAATACTCTTTCTGTCAAAAAAAAATTCACGTGATAAATACTAAAAATAGTACAATTTACATTTTGGATGATTTTTTATGAAATTTGGGAATACTATAATTACATTCTTCACCACTGATATTCACTTAACAATTGTACACAAATTGTGTGCTATGTCTTTAGCACACTCATAATCATTGAACAAATTTTAACATTTCATCATAGCGGATCATGATTAGAGTGTGTAACCAAAAAAAAAAATATTATTAGACATCTAATTATTGTGACATAATTTTCTAAAAGTATCATGAATGTTTGTAGCCTATGAAATTGATTCGACAAAACATAAGCATGAGACATTCATACCTTTCTAGTTAGGGCATCGGGGTAACTTCAGAGAGAAGAACAACTCTAGAAAAAGATACACATCAATCACTAACATCAGGAGCTGACACGGTCGAAGCTACATCATGTTGAATCTCTAAACACAGTCCATGCAATGTTAGCATGCTTTTCACTGGAAACTTTTTATTTCAATTCAAATTAAGCAAGATTAAATCCTATTTTCACCTTATTTCATTCGAAAGAATCCCTTGATTTTTGAACATGATATGAACATCTAAAGTGATAAAGTTCAGTATGTTAAATGTGTTCAAGATCAAAGTCAAGTCCAAACTCAAAGTAAGGTTAAAATTCCTTTACCAAAATATTGGAAGCTCAATGACTCGAGTTAATAGTAAGAAGATGAAGTTTACGAACAACCACTCTAGCCACAAAATTCAAGCACTCTACAATTGGTCGGTCGATCATTGTCTACATTCAACAAAAGTGATGGCCATTTTTTTTTAAAATAACTAAAATATTATTCCTATCTTTTACAACAAATCTCACCGTTTGATTAATACCCTTTCTGACCCCACCCCCTCCAAAAAAGTCACATAATAAATTGAAAATTATACTAAAAATAGTATAATTTATATTTTGGACGATTTTTTATAAAATTTGGGAATACTATAATTACATTCTTCACCACTGATATTCACTTAACAATTGTACGTAATCTTTAGCACACTCGTAATCATGGAACAAATTTTAACATTTCATCATAGTGGATCATGATTAGAGTGTGTAACAAAAAGAAAAAAAAGAAAAACTATTATTAGACATATAATTAATGTGACATAATTTTCTGTATCATGAATGTTTGTAGCCTATGAAAGTAATTCAACAATAATGAGCATGAGACATATTCATACCTTTCTAGTTAGGGCATCGGGGTAACTTCAGAGAGAAGAACAACTCTAGCAAAAGATACCATCAATCACTAACATCAGGAGCAAACATGGTCGAAGCTACATCATGTTGAATCTCTAAACACAGTCCATGCAATGTTAGCATGCGGTTTTTCACTGGAAACTTTCTATTTCAGTTCAAATTAAGCAAGATTAAATCCTATTTTCACCTTATTTCATTCGGAACTATCCCTTGATTTTTGAACATGATATGAACATCTAAAGTGATAAAGTTCAATATGTTCAATGTGTTCAAGATCAAAGTCAAGTCCAAACTCAATGTGGTTCAAAATCCTTTACCCAAATATTGTAAGCCCAATGACTCGAGTTAAGAGTAAGAAGATGAAGTTTGCGCTTAATAATTTTATATCAACTAATTAGGCTAAGAAGAATGTCAAGGTTGGAACTTACAAGCCCAAAGTTTTTAATATGTTGCAAGTGCTATAACCAAACGGATTTGGCCATTTTGATGAAGGAAATTTCGGCCCTCATCCAAGTAAGGCCCGTCTTATCTACTAATTTTTAGGAGTTGGAATAATCCCTATCTTTTAAAGATAATATTCCCTGTGGTCCTTATTATAAGGCAGTTTGATTTTATCTTTGGTTTCACTTAGGATGTCTTTTTTATTGAAATAAAAATCTTAAAAATATTTATTAATACTTAGAGATCTTAACAAATATGAAAACATATTTTAAGAGTTTTTTCCAATTAAAAAGATATCAGAATAAAATTGCCTTATGATAAGGACCGGAGGGAGTATAATTTAAATTCATTTCACACTCACAAAAGGGATAAGATTTGATATAATTATACTTTAATAGTATTTTATTTTATTTACAATAAAAAGTCTACTCATTGATGTCTGCTCCACCATTAGATGAATTCTACATCAAGATGGATGGATAAGATTACTTTATAAGAACTATTTATTGAGTTCACTCTTTTCTGTAAAGAGATTGCGTTTATATGCACGAGGAATTCTTTTCAATGAATATCTCTTTGTATTTTGAGTTTAATTTTTATTCATTAATTAGGTTCAATGCGTCTTACCTCTATCGAAATGTCTAGGTTGATTATTTGAATAGTTAATATATGAGTTGATATTAGAGCAAATGCCATCTCTGATAGGAAATTCTTAATGCCCTCTGGGACAACTCATATCTTGACTAAACCTAGATATTTCTATAGACATAAGACATTAAGTTTAATCAAAGAATAAAAAAAAAAACTCAAATTACAAATAGATATTATCTGAAAAGATTTCTCCATGAATGTGAACGCAACCTCTTAATGAAAAAGAGAACTCAATCAATATCTTCTTTATCAAGTAATCTTATCCATCAAATCTTGATGTATTTTTCATCCAAAGATTGAGTAGAAATCAAACAATAAGCTTCTTATTGTAAACAAAATCAAATTCAATTATAAAAATCTTATCCTTCATGAGTGTGAAAAGATTTAAAGAATCTTATCCCTAAAAGAGAGGGATTTCCTCCCTAAAAATTAGGAGATGAAGCTAGCGACCATCCTTGAAATGTTGGTAAAAGTATGCTCCTTCAAATGGACCACACAACACATAATTTTGGGCGTGTAATCTCTAGACTTCATATTCTTCTTAGCCCTACTAGTTGATATAAAGTTATTAAGTGATGTTTTCATATTCTTACTCCTAGTTCGAGTCATTTGGCCTCTAGTGGTGGATAAAAGATCTTGAACCTTGAGTTTGGACTTGACTTTGATCTTGAACATTTTGACCAAATCGAACTTGATCACCTTGGATGTTCACATCGTTCCCCCTTCCTCAAAAAGATCCGTCCTCGAATTTTGATTTTGCAGAACCTCAGCATCTAAAAAATCAAATCGTGCTAAAAACATTAAAGGAGTTGCACTAACGTTATACTCTCTAGGAAGGTTAAGTTGATAACTATTATTGTTCAAACACTTGACATTTAACCTTAGTTGAGAATGGAATCTTTTGAAAATGAACTCAAACCCAATTATCGGGGTCAAATATTACTTATTTGCATCCCTTTTTGCAATCCGCACAACATTCTTATTTTTTTTCAAGATATTCATGTGAACCTTCTCATGAAAAGAGAGCAAAAATTCAGCTTTCTTGGCTCTATCTGCATTAAGAAACTCATAAACAGGCACTAGAGACAAGTCCAATGGGGATAAGAGGTTAAATCCTTAAACTATTTCAAACAAAGAGTGTTAAGCAGTAGAATGCACAATACAATTATATGTAAATCCAGTAATAAAAAAACATGCTTCCCAATTCTTACGTTTCTTTTGGATTAAAGCAAGAAGCAAAGAACCAAGAGTTCGATTAACCATCTCTATCTGGCCGCCCGTTTGAGGATGAGCTATTGTTGGAAAAAAAATCAGTTTTGTAGCTACTTTTTTCTACAAAGTTTCCTAAAGGCAGTTAAAAAAAATCTAATATCTCCATCAAACATAATATGATGCGATCCTGGATGGCCCGTTTAGTGTTATACCTAATTATGATGATCATTACATTGATTGTGATCACATAGGGGGTGTATGATATCATATTGAGGTTGGAATTAAGGATGATAGAAGATTGAAGCCAAAATATGGCTCGCGTCAAGCTAGAATCAACTCGACAACGAAGTCAACAAGATCGTGTCGACATGATGGCCAAGCAAATAAGATAGACGAGAAAGCTGATAAGGTGAGCCTCGACGTTTTTGCCGAGAAGAGGAAATCAACAAAGAAGTCGACAAGGTGCCATGGAGTTCATGGCCGAACAAAGGAAGTTGACGGGAAGGTCGACACTCTCACGTCGAGTGAAATGTCTGTCGACGAACAAGTCGACGAAGGTCGGGCATAATTTTTACTTTTCCTATTTCGATTAGGAAAAGGACTTTTCCATAATTTAACTATTATGGCTGACTCTCCTACACCTCTAGGAGATTCTAGATGGTTTTAAATAATTGTGGCATGTGCATTTATTTATTTAATTATTATTTAAATCTATATTAGGAAACTTAGGTAGACAAATCCGATTTGAACTTGTATTCGGATTTTTTTTTGTCCAAGCCAACCTTGCCTATAAATAGAGGGGGCTGGTCGACCAAAATCATATACTTTTGATGATTATTGATATTTCAATACGAGACGAGAGGAAACTCTTTGTTCTTTTTCTATTCTTTTCGAAGATTAGTGCATTGCACACTTGTTTGTGCTTTGTTGACGCGTGCGCGTGATTTTAAGTGTTCTTCACGTGTGGAGCTTTGTTAGTTTGTTAATTGGAGCCTTTTCGCTAGCCGTTCTCTCCATAAATCGAAGGGAGAATGTTGTTAGAGAGGAACCGATTGGGTTGCTAACCAAAACACGATTCTTCATATTTCGAATCTTCCATTCTTTTTGGTGCAAATTTTTGTGGTTTGCATCATTTCTTCTTCTTTTCTTCTTCTTTCTTGTGTGGTTTGGAGTATTCTCCATTGGCGTCACAAGTTATCAAGTCTTGGGAAATTCATAGCTTCCGCATTTGAGTTAATTCAATCATCTCACCTCAAGATTTGTATCATAATAGTTGTAGGTAAACCATTCAATCAAACAATCTCATGCATAAACACGTTAACTACATGTTTGACATCACTAGATTTTGACAAGGAATAGAATATGACAATTAAGAAAACCTATCAACTACAACAAAAATTAAATCACACTCTTTTTGAGATTTAGGTAATCCCAAAACAAAATCTATTGAAATATCTGTCCAAGGATGAGAAGGTACAAGTAATGGCGTATACAATCCATGTGGTTGTCATCTAGATTTATCTTGTTTACACTCAATTTAAATAAAACAAACTTTTTTCATGTCGCGATTCATATTAGGGAAATAAAAATACTCACATAACACATCATAAGTTTTCAAAACACCAACATGACCAATGAGACAACCACTATGAGATTCACGCACCAAAAGCTCAAGCAAAGAACATGCAAGTACATATAATTTGTTACCTTTTAAATAAGAAAACCTTTATTCCTACAAAAATTTATTAAATTCACCGCTTTCACATGCTTAAAAAATGGATGAGAAATCAAAATCAATAACATACACTTCCTTTAAATATTCAATCTATACTAACTTAGCATCAACCACGATCTACAAGACAATGCACATGCTACAACATTCTTATTCCCCTTCTTGTAATTAATGACATAAGGAAAAACTTCAATAAAATGCACTCCATTAAGCATGCATCTTACTAAGTCTGTTTTTTCAATTCAAATATTTCAAAGATTCATGATCACTATGGGTAACAGATTCTTTTGGCATTAAATGATGTTGCTAATTTTATAAAGCCCTAATCGCATCATACAATTCTTTATCATAAGTAGGATAATTTAATAAAACACCACTTAATTTCTCCAAAAAGTATGAAATAGGCTACAACTTTGCATTAACACAACACCAATTTAAGCTCCAGAAGCATCACACTCAATCTCAAAAACAAGATCAAAACTAGGTAATGCAAGAACATGAGCACAAGTTAAATTATTCTTTAAGGTGCTAAATACACGTCCTTGTTATTCATCCCATTCAAACTTAATATTCTTCTTATTGATTTAAGGTGCAGCCTTAGTAGAGAAATCATTTACAAACTTACGATAAAAACTAGCTAAACCATGGGAGGAACGAACGTCAGAGAGAGACTTAGGTGTGAGCCATTCTCGAGTGCCTTAACCTCAGTCTCATCAACCTTAACATCATTTGCTAACAACAAATCCAAGAAAGATAGCTTTGCTTACACAAAAAGTACACTTAGCTCGTTTAGTAAAAAGTTTATATTCACATAAAATAGACAACACACTCGAAAGCTTCTTAGCATGCAAAACTTCACCCCTTCTATACATTAAAATACCATCAAAGTAAGCTCCAACAGTTTACCTATATGGGGTCTAAGAGCAACCGCATCGGTATTACATGTTTGGTAAAAAACTATGGCCCCAAACCCCTTTTCATGTCAGCTTTTTGTGATTTACCACTTCATTAATTACTTGTTGCAATGAATATTACCATATGTGCATATAATTGTGGTCCTTCTTTCATTTATAAATATATTCTTTTTTAAAAAAATCTTAGCCTGCAATAAAATAAGCTGGCCCACCTTATTCTGCCAAAGATGAATAACTGCAGAGAGAGCGTGAGCTTCCATGTAACTTTCTCGAATATGAGCCGCTTGAATTTGTTGGTAAGTGACAGAAATTTTCAAGCCAATTACCCAGCACTGTGGTTGCTCTGAGCACATGGTTTATAAGACTCATAAAAGTAGAAGAAGGATTAGTCAAACCAAAAGGCATAACCATCCACTTATACAAACCAAGTTTATTTAAAAGCATTTTCTGTTTATCACCCTCTTTCATACAAATTTGATAATAGCCACTAGCAAGATCTATTTTAGGAAATATGTAAGAACCACATAGATCTTCTAACATGTCATCTAGCCTAGTATGGAAAATCTTGTTCACCACACAAAAATCTAGGGTGCCTTGGTTTAAAAATGCCTAGAAAAAGGAGTAGATAGATCTATTTTTTTATTTTTTTGGTAAAGCAAAATCCGGAGATCGGATTTACAAAATCCGATCTACTGATTAAATTAGTAAATCGGATTTTGAAAATCTGACTGAATAAAATAATATATTTTTTTTTCGGAAAATACATGTGAAAAATATGAAATGAAGGTCAACTAATGAACAGTGAAGGGTCGGATTTTAGGAATCTGACGTTCCTTATTCTTAAAAAATAAATATAGGGTGGAGATTTGAAAATTAAGAACAGTAGAGGGTCGGATTTATAAAACCCGACCTTATTTAAGAATACCTAACAATAGATATCGGCATTAAATGGATGTTGTTGGCGAGCAGAAGGTCGGATTCTTGAAATTTGAGTTGATACGTAAATCGGATTTTGAAATTCCGACCTTACTTATAAACTCGAATTTCAGAAATCCGACCTTGTTGTGTTATAATGGACGACGAAAAACACTATTCACATATCGGGATTTTGGTAAAGGAGGCGATTTCTTGAAGGAGGAGGTGATTTTGGTGGCGATTTGAAGATTTTATTCACGATTCTTCGCAACGGATGTCTTAAAACCATTTCACAAGAAGGTTAGTTATTGTTTTGATGTTTTTAGGATTATTGTTGTTGTTTTGTTTGTAAAAGTGTAGAACTAGGATGATTTATAAGGTTTTGGGGTTGATGTTGGGTGTAGTTGATGATTGTTGTTGTATACGTGGTATTAAACGTTTAATTTAGTAAAATTCTTGAATTTGGCCTAAACTTTTGAATTTGTAGGGGGTTTAGTAAATTTAGTGTTGATTATGCCTTGTTTGTAGTAATTGTTATAATAATTTGTTTGAAAATGCCTTGTTTGTGTATTTTTTTTAATAATTTGTTCATAATGTGTTGCAATTCATGTAAACAACAGATATAAATGGCGTTTAACGGTCCATATTTCATTAATGTCTATTGGTCGAGAAAATTTGTTGTGAAGAAGGGAATTGTGAATACTTTTAACAACATGCCGGACGATTCCTTTGTGATTGATCATAAGGTATTGTACAATGATTTGGTTGGATTGATTTGTGAAAGAGCGGGGTGGAATAAAGGGAATGTGAATTTGAGTCTATCGATTTTGTATGATACGATTTGGCAATGGTTTTAGGCGTATCGCCAAAATCAAAGACGACGAATCGTTACAAGATGTTGTATTTCCTCCCAAATTCGACATATATTGATTTGTATGTGGATTTGGAGGTGGCGGGTACTTCTAGGTCCCATTTGGAAGTAGGGACAAGTAGTGGTAGGCCAAATGTGGAGAATATCGATTACATGGAAGGTGATGATGTGGGTGGACTGAATATGGAGGATGGCGATCACATGGAAGATAATCACATAGAAGATGATGAGAACTACACATCGATAAGTGATCAAAACGATGAAACCAATCAATATCCGAAGGAAGTCAGGAGAGTGATGAAGAGGTCGAAGACAAAGTCGCCACAAAAGACATGCACATATATCGTTCACAGGGTACATGGAATCATACAAAAGTGGACAAGGATGAATTTCAACTTACCATGTGGGACGGGACAACCGCAACAATCGGGATAGGAACTTGTTTTAAGAATAAGGAAGATGCAAAAAATGGTATTGCAGCGTGGAACATAGAGCAAAAGAGAGTTTTATGTGAAGGAAAGTGATGGTTCAACATGGTATATTTGGTGCAAATCCCTAAAAGAGTCAACCCCTAAGGGTTATGTTCCTTGCCGTTGGAAGGTACGTGCCCCCTTGAGAGCCGACGGTTTGTGGGAGATTGTGAAATGGGTGCCCGAGCACAATTGTATGAATGTCACCAAGGAAAATAATAATCGGAATGTGAGCGCAACACTTATTGCTCATCTCGTAAGGCATAAGATTGAGTTGGACCCGGATTATGAAGTGAAGCTCGTTCAGGAAGAAGTGAAAGATCGTATACATGTCGATGTTCCTTACTACAGGGCATGGGAGGGAAGGAGAAAAGCTATCGATCTTTTTTACGGCGACTGGGTTTCCAATTTTGACATACTTCCAAGGTATTTACTTAAGTCCTATCTAATTTTTTTGATTTGTTTGTAATTTACTTTTAAAATAAGCATTTTTTTAATTTAGGTTTTTTGCCGCCCTAGAGAAGAGCAAACCCGGCATAGTTGTAGAGTGGGAATGGCAATCGGGTTGGACCGATACAGAGAGGAAGTTCAAATACGTTTTTTGGGCACTGAAGCCTGCAATTGTTTATTTTTCTAAATGTCCTCCGGTGATTAGTATCGACGGGACGCACTTGCGTGGCAGATATAAAGAGAAATTACTTGCTACAATGGTCAAAACTGCGAATAAGCGCATCCTGCCAATTGCATATGCGATCGTGGATGAAGAGAGTGAGGAAAGTTGGTCATTCTTCTTGAAGTATTTGAGGAATCATGTTATATCCGACCGTCCTGTGTGTGTTATATCCGATCGGTACAAGGGTATTTTGCTTATGAAATTTGATAGTATTGGTATTGATAAATGTTGTAGTATTGGTTTATGAAATTTGTAGTATTGATAAATGTTGTATGAAATTTGATAGTATTGGTTTATTTTTCTTTTTTTTTCAGTTGTATTTTGCTGTTTAGAGTTCTTTAATATGCATGTTGATAGTATTGGTATTGATAAATGTTGTAGTATTTGTTTATGAACATTGTAGTATTGAAAAATGTTCTATGAAATTTGATAGTATTGGTTTAATTTTCTTTTTTTTTTCGGTTGTATTTTGCTGTGTAATTTGCTGTTTAGAGTTCTTTAATATGCATGTTGATAGTATTGGTATTGATCAATGTTGTAGGATTAAAAAATGGAGGGTTCGAGCTCCTCGCAACCTACAATGCAACATTTTAATCCGGCTCCAATAGATGACTCCTTGTTATACCTTTATGACCATCATAGGGCGAAAGTCATTTTCGAGAACCATGAGTCGTTCAGTAAAGCCCTTAAAGGTAGGAGATTTGATAGTCATTTTTGGACATTTATAGAGAAACCTAGCAAACATTGCCCTCCACAAGTTATAGATGAGATAAAGCGGGCAGGATTTGAGGGGGTGATCCAACTAGGTTATATCCAAGCGGACAATTGTTTGATCACCGCAATGGTTGAGAGGTGGCGGCCTGAAACCCATACCTTTCATTTTCATTTTGGTGAGGCCACTATCACTCTAGAAGATGTTGAGGTGTTATTAGGTTTGAAAGTGGATGGTAAGCCTGTGGAGGGGATGACACCTGAGAATTATATGTCACAGTGGATGGCGATGTGCTTTAGATTGTTGGGAATTACACCCGTTAGTGATTTCTTTGATGGGAATAAAATTTATGCAGAGTGTTTAATTAACGAGTGTAAACTTCCGATCCCAGAAAATGCTCCAAGAGAGGCCTATACACAGAGGGCCCGTGCCTTACTTTTACTACTGATTGGAGGTTTCTTGATTCCTGAAAATACTGGAAACAGAATACCGCTTTGGATCCTGACAATACTAGAGGATTTGGATGTCTGTGCTACCTACAGTTGGGGGTCAGCTTTGTTGGCAAAGTTGTACTTTGGTTTGTTTCAAGCTTCCGCGCCTGGGAAGAAAGACATTACCGGATGCTCTATGCTGATGCAGGTAAATTTTTTTGTTTGTTTGTTTTATATTTTTTTATTATATTTTTGTTTGTTATTATAATTTGTGCCTTTTCCGTTTCATTTAAAATTTTAATTATGGGTTTGAGAGCGTATCCCAAGACTTCAACCGAAGAGGAAAGTTAAAGATCAGAGTTACTTGGTGTCGGACGCTCCACTAGGCAATAGGTAATTATAGATTTATTTTATTATTTTTTATTTCCTATTATGTCTCAAAACAATGGTTTTTTAACTAGAATTCCTTTCCTTCATAGGTGGAAATGCCCAAAATCCAAAGCGAACATCGCCGCTCATTGTGTTGCTGGCATCAGGGATCAGTTATCTAGCCTAAGGGATGGTGATGGAAGTATTGATTTTTATTACTCGATAAAATTCCTTTTTATTTTTTTCTCTATTTCTTTTTTACCAATTTTTTTATTTTGGCCAGTTTCTATGGACTCCATACACTGCCTTCATTGACGGTCTCCCTGATTTCTATAAAGCGGGGGTTCATATCTACCTCTGTAACACGTGGATCTTTTGTTGTGCCATCAGAGAACCATACGAGCCCAATCGGGTCCTTCGTCAATTTCAGTGTTAGCAAACTGTGCCAGAGTACCCGTTAATCAATGACATTGATCACTGGAATGCGATACACCACGGATGCCTTGGGATTGGAAAGGCATATGATGATTGGGTGCAAAAACACACCGAGGTACGACCTCATTGAAATGTGAGAGATAAGCACATGGTCCCTCATGAATTGGTTGATACGGAACTTGGTCCTCAGTGCACATCAGACTACATGCCGTGGTTTCAAAAGAAGACTATCAGATTTATGACTGATCCCATTCAATACGGCCCTCTAGCACAGGGTTATCACTCGTTTTATCTCTGGAGAGATTTTATGTAAGATATATGTCGATATTTTATTTTAAAATTTTTCTATTTTTTAATTCTTGCTATATCTTATACTTTATTAACATGGTTCAATTTTCTGCAGTCTTCAAATCTCAGCGACGTATATCATCTTGCTGATGCAACCTTACGAGAAAATCCTGACCTCGGTGGTAGTCTAAAGGATAACACTTGCAAATCTTCGATAAGAGTTTCAGTGCCCTGACCTTGGGCCCACGTGATATGAGCACTCAGAACAATACTAAGGTTCTTCAGAAAAGACCACCGGAGTCAAGTCAACCTGTTGTGCTCACGCAGAAAACAACATCGAAGTCTACTGGAGGAGGAAGTAGGAAGCGACAGGGAATTTCAGATCGAACAATCATAGTTCATCCCAATCCAACTCCAATGCAAGAAGCTGATGAAGGAAATGAAAGCGATGAGGATTACTACATTGGGGGCTAATAAGAAGAAGAAGAAGAAGAAGAAGAAGAAGAAGAAGAAGAAGAAGAAGAGTCCCCTCCACCTCGTGTTTTTTCCCAAAAGAAAAAGAAAACGGTCGAGGTTCGCAAGAGTGATAGGGTTAGTAAACCAGCCGAGAAGTATACTCCCGGCGACGGGACTAGAGGGAAGAAAAGGTCGTCCAAGTAATTCAATTGTAGGACTCTTTGATGTGTATTAGGAGTTATTTGGATGTTTTTTATTATTTTAAACTCTTTAATATTTATTAGTTGTAATTTGGATGATTTTGGAATTTGAATGCTTTTGAATTTGTTAATGTTTGTTACGACGTGTTTCGAACGTGTTTATAGGTAATTTTATGCGTGAAATTTGATTTTGGTGCTGTTGTAATAGGTTGCGATTGGTTTAGAAACCAATCCTTTATTTTTTTCTAAGTTTCTGTCCAAGGTCGGATTTCTGAAATCCGACTTTTCACTTGTTTTACAAAGACATCGAATTTTGAGAATCCGAGCTTACCTTACCCGGATTCTCAAAATCCGATATAACCTTACCCGGATTTCAGAAATCCGACCTTCTCTTACAATCGGATTTCTAAAATCCGACCTTGGTGAAAATTTCAATTCCAGAAAAAAAACTAAGTGTTTTTCTTCAAAATATTATATTTTAATATGACAAGGTCGGATTTTGAAAATCCGGCCTTCTCTTAATCTTGATTACTGTAATTAATTTTTCGTATTAAGGAAAGGTCGGATTTTGAGAATCTGTTTTAATATAAAAATAGGATTTTAGGGATCTGATGTCGGTATTTTTCTCTTCTCCAAAATTCGACCTATATTTCTCTCTTCTCCTATTTTTGGGCCATTTTTTTAATCAAAAACTCCAAAAATCCACACAGATATGCTAAGTTCCATGTATTATTTTTCAGGAACTAAAATGGCTGGTATTGCATAAGTACTTAAACATTCATGAACCATATCTTTGTCAAGGAGCTTGACGTTGTAGTTCTTTGGTCTCCTCTCAGTTCGCTTTGTATGCAAGACAATTAGGAATCACCAGTCCTAGTATAATCGATTTGATGCTTGATCCATCTCAAATGTGGAAGTCGTTTTGACAATTCATCTAGAGAAACAATCTCATAATCCTATAAAACAATTTTAACAACACTAGGAATACATTCAATGGAGTTAGTGTTAGTTAAACATATATCATTGTAAACTATTAAAACAAGTGGAATGTGAGTATTATTTAGAGCCTTCCCTAGCTAGGTCTTCTACGGAATCATAAAAGCTGCATTTTCTCTCCTTAACTTTTGGTTTCTCTCTAACTCTAATTTACTCTTCTTTTTTTTTTTTGACAAACAAAATATAGATCAAACTATAACACAAATCCAACAGGCACACAATCAAAGCAAAATAGTGAGATCTATTACAAAAAAAGACATAATAATTTTAAAGAACAAATAGAGATCTAACCAAATATGTTTAGTAGATCAAAATAAATGCAAGTATTCAAGAGCTGAAAATTTAATAACCAAATTGATAGGAAGCTCAAGGTGGTTGATGATAGAATTATCTCGCTGTGAAAGCTATGAATTTTCCAAAACTTGAAAAGTTGCAAATCCAATGTTAATACTCCAAACACAAGAAAATAAGATATGCAAACCACAAAAATTTGCACAAAAAGGGATGGAAAGGTTCGAAGGATATGTGTTTATGGCTAGTAACTCGATTAAATTATTTTTCTAACAACCCTACTCTTAGCAAAAACGCTCCAATGAATGGCTGACAAAGCTCCACACTTAGAGAAACACCTATTCTACGTGCAAACTTGCAACAAATCACAAACAAGTCGTGCAACACACTACTCTTTGCAAAGAATAGAAAGAATAAAGAGTTTCTTCTCTTTTTGTATTGAAAACCAAATTCATAAAGTGTATATCTCTCTCTATAGTAGAGGGTTGGCTGAAAATTCTTTAGAGAGTAGGAGAAGAAATAGGATCTTCACCTCTTTTACTATGTCTATGAATTCAAAATCAAATCAAACATTGATAACTTTATATTTCTTAGTTACAAGTTTTCTGTTTTCCTCTTGGGAACTTCAAACTTTGCAGCTTCAAGATGGAAGAGTGGAGCTACCGAGGCTCCTCGGCATATTTACATGAGGGAGGCGTCCAAAATGTTTCTTTTGCTGCTTTAAAGTACATAGACGATGAGCTCTGCATTTGATCAACCATTGTTCATCATGGGGAAGCACTCTAGTTTCCGCATATATTTTTTCCAATAGTAAATGGTTCTTTGCACATTTGATTGAATTTAGTCATTCTAGTACACGATTCCCGGGTGGTTTGTGGTGATGCAATCTTACCAACAGAGTCTGTCGTAAAAATATGTTGAAAATCTGCAGTTGGTTCCTTTCAATGTTGATCTTAACCTTTTGGAGCTTGATTTAATATAAGAAATAATGAAAGGTTTCTGTGTAAAAAAAAACGAGTAAAGTTCAACCAAGAAAGTTAATCAATGTTACTAAATGGAGTAGTTGATATTACTTTTGTTCAGAAAAAATCCAAGTCTAGCTGGGACGAAATTTCATTCACATAATACCAATTACCAACACTTGTTCTAGGAAAGAAATTTCGCTCACATAATACACAAGTTCTAGGGAAGAAATTTCATTTACACAACAACTCCCAAAGCATTCTCTTCTTTCTTCTTTTACGCCCTCTACCTCGACTTCTTTTTCCTCAACTAGTCCCTCCACCTCGACTTATTTCTCCTCAACTAGGCTCTCCTGTAATCCAAGAACTAAAAGATCATCAAAGATACTGAAACCACTCGGAGAAGTATTATGACAAGCACAATGCAAGCGCCACTTCTTTCTTCTTTTACGCCCTCTACCTCGACTTCTTTTTCCTCAACTAGTCTCTCCACCTCAACTTCTTTCTCCTCAACTAGGCTTTCCTGTAATCCAAGAATTAAAAGATCATCAAAGATACTGAAACCACTCAAAGAAGTATTCTGACGAACACAATGCAAGCGCCACTTCCTTGTGTACTCTTCATTTTCTTCTTTCTTTTCTTGTTTCCCAATAAGAACTTGCCTTCCAAGGTTGTTTTTCTTGAGATACCTGGGAATGCTACCCCAGTAACAGTGATGGCATGCCCAAGGACCTATAATATAGGCTAACACAAAAAAAAAACATAAATGATCTTATACCTAGAATTAGGGGTTCTTCCAACTCCTAATAATCAGGAGATAAGATCAGCCACCTTGCTTAGATGAGAGCCAAAATTTTCTTTCATCAAATGGGCAAATTGTTTTGATTGTATCATTTGCAACATGTTATTAACCTTATGATTGTAATCTCCAAACTTGAATTCTCCTTAGCCTAACTAGTTGATATAATTTCAGTTAAGTGCATCCTTTATCCCTTGCTCGAGTCATTGGGCCTCCAATGTTAATAAAGGATCTTGAACCACACCTTGAGCTTGGACTTGATTTTGATCTTGAACGCCTTGACTATATTGAACTTGATCACCTTAACTGTTCACATCAGAACGAGAACGGTAGCCTTCTCTCCCAGATTCGTAACGATATATAAAATCGAGTTACAAATCTCAAGCTTTGGCCTTCGAAATTGACTGATTCCTGCTAATTGCTACAATATTCTAGTTAGTTTTGATACCAACTTAACTATGCTATGACCAAAAATATTAGAATTTGAGTCTTTTTTCTAAACCAAACTCGTAATATGTTCTACTAGCTTCACAAAGATATCAAGAATTCCTAAATACAACCAACGAATTTCAAGTTATGTTTTTGGAAAGTTAACTGATTGGCACTGCATTTCGATAGTATTTTTGGACGCGCAGTTTGGTAATCACTTGTTTGGTAATGACGTCCTCTCTTATGAGTCTAAGGCTCTGTTTGGTAATCACTTGTTATAGTCACTTAATCTATTTAAGTGTTTAATGAACTTAAGTCTGTTTTATAATCATCTCCGAAAAGTCGCAATGAAAAGTGCTGAAATAATTAAGTACTTATAAATTAAGTGTATTCCGTAACTAAAATACACAATTTGAATTAATTAAGTTGGTCTGTATGACTAGTTTAATTGTTAGCCAGAAAATAAATGATAGGCTTATGACTTATTAATGAACATGTACTTTTTTTAATGACTATTTTTTTGCTTCTTTTTTTTTCTCTTGTCTTTATTCTTAAATGGGTTTTATTTTTATATTCTTTTAAAAATTTTATTGTGAATAGTACAACAACAACATCCATAGCCTACTTTAATTCAAAATAAAAGAAAGGTGAAGGTTTTGGCAACAAGGTTTTGGCAACAAACAACGGTACCAAAGACGGATTTCTACTAGTTTCGTAAAGGAGCTGTTCACTACAAGCTATCAACGCTCATCAAACCTGTACCTTAACTTCAACTAATTTTTATAATTAAATTGTCGTAACTAACAAGATATAAACATACAATCTAAATTAATTTTTTTGATTTTATCCCCTGTGTAATATCTACTTCGATATACATACTCCAAAATTTATTTCCAAACTATTATTTGTTATGTGTTAACAAATATTACTTATGTTTTCATTAAAAGAATTTGTTTATAATTATGTTATTACTCATGCTAAATGTTAAATAAATATTTAGAGAGTAATTTATAAGTATCCATATTCAGTCTTTAGATTGTAGACTTTAGCGTTCAGACATCAAATTCAGACATATTTATAAAAAAAATGTGAATTCAGTATTCAGATATCAGATTTCAGTGTTGAGTGTTAAATTTCCAGATTTAAGACTTAAGTAATTATCAAACGAAGCCTAAATCTTTGTTTATCAATTGATTTGCACTAAATGGGATTACGATTTATAGTCTTTAATATAAATAATACGTTATAGTCTGAATAAATCAAGACTTGGTTGTTATGCAATTTGTACTGGAAACTTCTGATGAGTAGTGAAAATTTTGTTTAAATATTGGGAAGATAGATATCAATTATTGTGTAACTGGGAGATGAAGATCACCATCGAGTAAGAAAAATGGAACAGAGAATTGGAGAGTAAAAGTTATTATTGGCTAACAATCCGGATGCTAATTGCTACTTTACTATTGTCGAAGATCAAATTCTCAACTTTTCTTTATTTTTGTCTGTTTTTTTTTCCTTTTCATTTTTAGCTTTAATTGGGATCCAGATTAACTCCCCCAAAAAAAAAACTCTAAGTAGTTGTGTTGGACCCATGAATTTAATCTGTCTTTGTTTGGAGAACCACAATTTTTGAGATTTGAAGATTTATTATAGTGGGATTTGGTAAAGGAGAAAATTGTAAGCGAGACAGTTAGTAGATTATCAAAGGTTTACAAAACAACAGTTAACACTATAAAAATTGTCCAACATAGTTCAATAAATAATCATCCTCCCTGCATCTCAAAATGATTTTTAATTTAAATTTTTATTTCTAGTGTAAATTGTACAAAAATTTAAACTAAACAAATAATTTTGGGATAGAGCAATATTAACTCAAAATGCGAGGAGATTAGATAAGTAATAATACATAGTCCGCGGGAAACCAAGCTGCAATAGCAATCCAGGAAGAGCACATCTTATTATACTTTAATAAAAAAAATATATTATTGAAGATAAAGTCTAAAGGAAATAGCTTCTTACAATTTCAGTTTGTACGTTCCATAGCTCATGTATTTCATTTGCTAGATTATACCAATAAAGTACACAAGCATGTGGCAGATAGTTGAACTAGTAAGACTTGGAAGCCATACGACTGCATGAAAATGAGAACCTATATGAATAAAACAAACCATAAAAATGATTAAGAAAAAAAAAGAAAAACGAAAATCGAAAATCGCACCACACCAAGAGAACTTTTTTTAAAAAAAATATATAAATGAACAAATAACTACTCGTTCACATCAATTTCCTACGATTCACAATTCATAGTTAGGTTTGGTATTTATAGATATTTAGGGTGGAGCATTAACATTTCTTGATACCAATTGATTTGAACCACTCTTCCTTTTATCCACCCTAAATTCCCTATCTTTGAATCCTATAAAAATGAGTCCAAGTCTCTGACAGAAATGCCCAACCACTACCCAGTACCAACAAGGTCATTCTCGATTCTCATGAGCCCACTTAATACCTATAGAACATTTTGGAGGATGCAAATGGGTTTGTAGACTAAAGAATCCATCCGCAGTCATCAGAATTATTGTTGCAATACAATGATAATTGTAATAAAGCAATGTTAGGAGAAAAATTCAAATACAAAAGCTCATGAAGCGATGTTGTTGATTTTGCCAATAAAGATTATTTTGACCATAAATTACACTTTTGCAATCCTAAATACTAATAATGCTAATAGGTCAAGAGACCATATTATAACAGCCAAAAGAGAGACCAATGCTCCAATTCTTCCATAAGCTTCTATGGTTCATTGGTAGAATATAATCATGATATAAAATCAAACAAATACTTAGCACCTACGTGTTAGCACAATTTCAAATCAATATACCCGATTAAAACAGAAGTCCAAATGAGAAAAAGTGGTGAGGTTTTTGTTCTCATAAAATGTTTTCCCTCCAAAATAAATCTACATTGTTTTAGTTAAAATAAATCTCTATTTTTAATTAAAACAACTGTCAAAGAAAAAATGGAAGATATATATATCATATTATAATTCATAAGCTTCTAACCTACAACATATCAAATCAATACTAAGAAGTTTTGATTGAAAAATATTTTTCTAACTAAATACATTAAAAAATTAGTTTTTATAAAAATAATTATTTTTTAGAAAAAATTTAATAATTTATTTGCTCTCCCTTCTGACCTTTCACCATTTATATCAGGAAAAAAATATCAAAACTCGAGGTGTAAAATTATGAAAAAAATCCAAAATATAAAATTTTTCCATAAATTCAAATTTAGTGGTTCTAATGTTAGTCTTTTTCAAGTGATTGCCAGAGAGAGAATAAAAATTTGAGTTGTGGCGTAATTAAATTTTTTACATCAAACTATCAATGTAATACTGTAATTTAACATATTTCGTGCAACACACATGAAAAAATCTAATTAATTCTTCAAAGACTATATTTCGCAAATTGGAAGTCATTGGATGTTCAAGTAAGGTAGATATACCATACTGGTCTTAAGGAAGAATGAAAAACTTGAGAAACACAGATAAAATACTAACAAAAAAATAAAAATGGAATATTAAGCAAGTACCTCATGTGACAATTTTTGTGAAATTAATTAAAAAAGTGATACATGTTCAAGTTAGTCATTAGAGTTCATTCACCATTAGGGTAATGTATTATTATTAATTAATTTGGATAAAATGTTAATTTTTTTAAAGAAATCCACATCTCATTTAAATGTGGGTAACCCCCCCTCCCACTTTACATAACCCTTGGTGAAACCCAAGTCTAATACCAGGAAACATAACAGCCTAACCACTAGGCTATTATTCAATTATCAGATAAGATGTTAATATTAGAACTATGCTTGTTCAAAAAAAAAAAAAGTCCACATTGAGGGAATAGTATTAAGAATGATGTATGTTTAAATTGTTTAATTTCTGTCACATTACCTGTAAAATAACAGGGTCATCGAAAATATTGAGCTAATACATGAAGTCCACTGGTCACCATTGAAAGCTGAATAATATTCTATTACATGTAATATCCTCCCCTCCCCCTACCCCTCCTCCTATTACATAACCCTTGGTGGAAGTTAAACCCAAGTCTAATACCAGGAAGCACAACACCCTAATCATTAGGCTGTTATTCAATTACCAGATAAGATGTTAATATTAGTACTATGCTTGTTCAAAAAAAAAAAAAAGGTCCATATTGAGGAAATAGTATTAAGAATGATGTGTGTTTGAATTGTTTAATTTCTGTCACATTACCTGTAAAATAACAGGGTCATCGAAAATATTGTGCTAATACAGAAGTCCACTGGTCACCATTGAAAGCTGAATAATATTCTATTACATGTAATATTCACATACTTCTATATTATAACCATGTGAAATTTAAGTTTTATCTTCTTCTCTTCATCTTCTTATGTCCAAAAGACATGGCAATTTGACTCAAGTCTCATATATTAAAACAAC
Organism: Oldenlandia corymbosa var. corymbosa; assembly: GCA_949775105.1. Taxonomy (NCBI): domain Eukaryota; kingdom Viridiplantae; phylum Streptophyta; class Magnoliopsida; order Gentianales; family Rubiaceae; genus Oldenlandia; species Oldenlandia corymbosa. The sequence continues at coordinate 10,993,980 of OX459123.1, forward strand.
TCATCTTTCGAACACATGGCGCATGATGGATCAATCAATCAAACAATTGGAAAAATCAAGGTCAATTGAATGTAGTAGAGTTTTCGGGTAACTCACTACAAGAGAAATGGCTTTTGGCAACATGTGAATAATGTCGCAAAAAGTGATAGAAGTGCCGCAAATACACTCTTGCAACATTTAATGTAGCATCAAAAATTGAATTTTGTCCTTAATCAATGGCATTTTTTAAAGAGTGGCAAACACGTGCCATCATTTTGCCACAAAAAAGATTCAATGCCGCATGTTTGATGCCAAATAAATACATATTTAGAAGTGATGTTATTGTGTTGCAAATTAGCGACACAAATGCAAAAATGCCACAAATTTATGGCACAAGAATGCAGCATTGCATGAGAAAATGTCGCCAAAAGCCATTAATTTACATATGCAATTTGTTATCCAGTGTGTGGAAATAACATCCACTAATAATTGTTTCCAAATAAATCAAAAGGATTTGATGAAATAAAAAGTCAAAATTCATGGAATGATCTACATCCAAAAGTATTCGGTGAAATAATATGTCAAAATTAATGGAATAATCTACATTAACATACATTAGATCATTTTTTTCAAATTTCAAACTAAATGTGATAATAGCAAATTAAAAAATTACCAAAAAATCAAATCTTTTTCAAAACAACTCTCGGTAATTTCCAAAAAATACAACGATCAGTGATTAACGTGATTATCAGTTTCCAGCCTCTTATATATAACTCTATCATCACGTTACTACTACTCCTAACATCCTCTGATACTCTACTTCACTTTTTTGATTTTTTTTATATTCTTCTTAGTTTGGTTCCTAAGCCGAATTTTCTCCAGCTTTTTGTAGATACTAATTTTTTTTTTTAAAGAAATCTTTGCAAGTTATGGGTGAAAATATTCATGACGCAAGTTTTTGTGAGGTACAGTGTCATTATATTGCATATATTAAGTGCCGATATTTTTTTCATTAGCTACTTCTTCATCATCTTAAGATTGTTCTATCTCTGTTTTTTGAATAGTTTTGAAGATATAAAAAATTGCTTTCCATAAATGTTTTGGGAGATATATAAGTCGATACCAATATGTTTTACTATATCACTACAACTAATTAGTTCAAATATTCCACATTTCCACCGTTCTTTTTATTTGCAGATGGCATTGTTGCTAATATGGCTTTTTGGATTAAAAATTGCATCATTGTGTCGTAAATTATGTTTATAAATTGACACGTTCTTTTCTTCGACACGTTTGTTAAAACACTATATATATTCTTTTAGATGCAATTGATGGGTGAACAAACATTCTTTTTGGTTATTTTGATTTTTTTGATATTTCTATTTTATTTTTTTGGCCCTTTGATAATTTTTTCCATGCCTCATGTATCCCTGGCAAACTGGAACAGGGGCCTTAGGATGTCACACGAATGAAAAGTAATGATGGTGCAAGATTACCTTGTCTACGGAATTTATGAATTTTATAAAACTTGGAAACCTATAGATCCAATGTGAAAGATTCCGAAACACAAGAAAATAATAACAAAAATATTTCACTCAAAAAAAAACAAACAAAATATATTTCACAAATGGAGATACAAAGGTTTGAAGGATGTAGAAGTGTTTATGGCTAGTAACCCGATTAGACTAACTTGCTAACAACCATATCCCGTAGATTTTTGGATAGAATGGCTAGCGAAAAGTCTCCAATGAACTACTGAAAAAGCTTCACATGTAGAGAAACACCTGATATATGCACAATCTTGCAACAAAACACAAACAAGTAGTGCAATGCACTATTCTTTGCAAAAGTCAGAAAGAACATAGAGTTTCCTCTCTTATTATAGTGAAAATCAATTCATAACATGTACATCTCTTCTTGGCCAAAATTCCAGTCTATCTATAATAGAGGGATGGTCGAATAATCCCAAGGAAGTAGGGGAAGAAATAAGACCTTCACCTCTATCCCTACTTTAAGAATTCAAAATCAAAATCAAAATCTAATGACAATTCATATCTTAATTATTAAGCTAATGGACCTAGACACTTATTTAGACTTAAGACACCCTAAGTCTAATTAAGAATAAAAAGATTAGTTAAGCTACAAAGATATATTCTCTAAAAAGTATACTTTATGCGTTCGAATAGAATCAACTCGATAGGAAAGAGTTTTCTTTAAATGTGAACTCATTGAAAATCTTCTTTGTATAATAATCTTATCTATTCGTATTGATGCAACCTCCACCCAATGGCTGATATCCAATGGAGTCGACTTGAACTTGAAATAGACAAGAAAATTATGAAAAAAATCCAAATTAACCAAATTAGGAAAATCCTTAAAATTCTTCACTCCATTCTTCGGTTGATTCGTTGACTTTTTTTTGTTTGGCAATTCAGTTCACGCTTTCCTGTCTGCTTCGTTATCGATTTTATTTTTGCTTAACGCGAACTGTATTCTGGTTCAACCTTTCATCATCCTTGATTACTTCAATATGATTCTATTCCAATCACTATATGATCAAAATCAATGTAAAAGTCACCATAGTAAGGAATAACCCTTAGTGGCCTATCCGGAATCACATCAGAATGTGGAAGTACAATTGTGGAATAAGATAAAGTTTGTCGAGCACATCATCTTTGAGAATTCCACCTGAAAAGAAATAACTTTTGTCCGTTTAATCTTTGCTCAATTTATCAAATATTTTGATTTTTTTAAAACGTTTTTTCTTTGAATAATTTTTTTTTTTTGCATAATAATCTTTGATGATTGAGCTCTCATTTCTTAGTTGTGATAGAATATATATATATATATATATGCTTAAGAAAAACGAATGAAACAATGGATATCATGACGGACAATTGTAAAGATATATTATTCATATTTCACAATGTTTGTATGAAACTCTTCCTAGAAAATTAGGATAGCATTTCAACTTAAGCATTAAAATGTTTTAAAATCCGCGTAACGGGGGGCATAAAACTAATATGAAAAGGAAAGGAAAATGGTGAGTATCGCACATCGGTAGTGGGAGAGATTTGATATTAATATATAAATTTATGGGCTACTTTCCTCATTGCCAATTGGTTTTGAGGTGAAAACCCATGAGTTTCTATATGGTATCAGAGCTAGCTCACCAAGAGTCGGACTCTAAGCCCGATGTGAAAGAGCCGGACTCGAAGTCTGATGTGATAGAACTGGTAGGGCTGAGACGCGAGACGGTGACTGGGCTGAAGAAAAATAGACAAGTCCAACCCAAGAAGATGCGTTGGGCTTGCAGGGAGTATTGAGTATCTCACATGTCCCCTCATTGCTAATTAGTTTTGAGTTGGAATCCTATGGTTTCTATAAAAAAAATAAAATTAAAAAAAGCAGAGGGGATCATGTGAATGGCACATGTGAGAAATTCAACGTCATACTCCTAGTAGTAATTATTTATTTTTACAACGATGATGAATAATAAGAATTTAATGATGTGCTAGTTTTACGCAAAGATTTAGGACACAAATGTAAAGTGTTCCGGTTTGTACATAGTGTAATTTCATGAGAACTTTTGTCCTTTTGGTTTATTTGTGGCATGGCCAAAATATTCTCTCAGCCTAACACTTCACACTCCAAAACACTTCTTCTTCCAGAAACCCCCAAATTTTCTACTTTTTCCATTACCAAACTGTAACAGAACCAAAAACAAGAAGAATCGCACTGTAAAATTTCGATATCATTTGACGCATTTGTTGTCGGATTTTTAGACCGTAAATAATCCACATGGTAAAAGGAGAAAAATGTATCCAAAAAAAAACCTATAAAACCTCATTCTTCATCTCTTCCCCCATTCCGACATTAATAATCCAACGAAACTGAAAACCCGCTTTCCAAGGCATTAAATCGTTTCATTCATGGCCACTTTTCTATCAATATGTATCGTTTCCCTTGTCTTATGCCCATCTCTTTCCACCGCCCTCGCCGCACCTACTGCACCGCCGGGCAATGGCGGCCTCATTCGCGAAGCCTGCAAAGCTTCAAAAACCCCACCGTCGTGTGAAACCTCGCTGTCGCAGGCCACCGGCGGGCCGCCGAGCGGAACCCTAATGGATACGATCAAATTAGCTATTTGGGTGTCCCAGACGAACGTCAAGACCACCCAAACCATGGTGAATGATATCCTCGCGGTTTCCAGAGGGAATCTGAACAGGACTAATGCGGCCAAAACGTGCGTGGAGGTTCTCAACTATTCCGATTACCGGAGTAATATGACGGTTGCTGCTTTGGCTACCGGAAAGATTAATAAGGACACGCGCGCCTGGATGTCGGCGGCCATGGTTTACCAGTACGATTGCTGGTCCGCGTTGAAGTATGTCAACGACATTCCTAAGGTCAACGAAACCATGTCTTTTTTGAACAACACCATTTCGTCGACTAGTAATGCTTTGGCAATGATGCTAAACTATGACAACTACGGCGAGAAAACGCAAACTTGGGGCCCGCCTAAGACGGAGCGAGATGGATTCTGGGAGCGGGTTGACGGGTCGGGCGGAGGTTCGGCCGGGCTTGGTTTCAAGGGTGGCGTGCCGGCCGGGTTGAAACCGGACGTCACGGTGTGTAATGGAGGAGGAGGATGTAAGTATGCCACGGTTCAGGAGGCGGTGAATGCTTGCCCGAAGAACTTAGTGGCGGGACGGCGGTTCGTGATTCTGATCAAGGCTGGAGTTTACCAAGAAACCGTCCGGATCCCCCTGGAGAAAAAGAATATGGTGTTTTTGGGTGACGGGATCGGTAAGACGGTGATTACAGGGTCCGGGAACGTCGGCCAGCCGGGCATTACCACTTATATGTCTACTACAGTCGGTGAGAGCGTTAGACTTCTTATTGTTATCATTATTGTGAACACCTTGAAATATTTTCCAATTTCAGTCTCGAAATTATTGTTCAGTTTGAAATATCTATTTTTAATACTAAAAACAGATGTTCAAACTGGACAATCATTTTGGGGCGAAGGTTATATGTTTAAAGGGAATATTTGTGTATACATCCGAACATTTATACCTTACTATCGAATTCATCCCAAAGTTTTAGAATCGGTAAATTACGTTCCAAGGTTATCAAAATTGAGTAGTTCCATCCCATGACCTGCAAACCAACAAAAGTGACTTGGTATAACAGGTAAAATCATTTGGATCCCATATTTAACATTTTTACTTCTGTTTTTTTGAATTTTTAAAACTTTTTCTAGTTTATTGAAACAAAAACAACATTTATAAATAGAGAAACTAAAAACTTTAATTTATTTTTAATGAATCTAATGTATTTTATAATCAAATTCATCTAAATTTTTTGATAAAACTTGAACAAAATTTCCAAAAAAATTTCTTTATTTTGAATGAAAAAAGAATGATTATGCTTTCACACACACACACATATATATATATCGTGTATTCAAAAATTAATTAATTTTGAGTTTATCTAAAATTATAAATTATTTCATTTGTGATGCATAAATTATTTTGATCAATTAAGTAAGTTTATTCGAGTTTTTTTAATATAGAAATTTTGTTTGTTTTTTAATGAACTAAACAATGACCAAAAAAAAAAAAAAGAGAAAGAAAGAATAAATATGAGATCCAATAGATTTTTACCTGTTATATTATGTCATTTTTAATGTTTTGCAGGTCATGAGATGTATCTGCTCAATTTTGATAACCTTGGGATGTCATTAATCAATTTTAAAATATTGGAATGAATTAGCACACTGGTGTAAACGTTAGAATGTAATGTACTCATTCATTCACCCTATGTTTAAATGTTTGATCTAATGAAATAATACTTCTGAATTTTTTTGGTACCAGCTGTTATGGGCGATGGTTTCATGGCAAGTGGTCTCACCATTCAGAACACAGCAGGTTCTGAGGCTCATCAAGCAGTGGCCTTCAGGTGCAACAGCGACCTTTCCGTCATCGAAGACTGCGAATTCCTCGGGAATCAAGACACCTTATACGCTCATGCTCTACGCCAGTACTACAAATCCTGTCGAATTCAGGGAAACATCGATTTCGTATTCGGAAACTCAGCTTCCTACTTCGAGACTTGCCTCCTCCTGATTGCACCAAGGCAAACCGCTCCGGAAAAGGGGGAGACGAATGCGGTGACAGCCCATGGTAGAATCGACCCGGCCCAGTTCAGCGGATTCGTGTTTTTAAACTGTGTGATAAATGGAACCGAAGAGTACATGAAATTGTACAGAAGCAACCCAAGTGTCCACCTGAACTACTTGGGACGACCATGGAAAGAATATTCCAGGACAGTATATATCCAGAGCACTTTGGAGGCTCTCATATCACCTGATGGATGGTTGATATGGGACAAGGATTTCGCCTTGAAGACCCTTTATTATGGGGAGTCCGGCAACCTTGGATCCGGGGCGAATACTACGAAACGGGTCCGCTGGAGTAGCCTGATTCCTGCTCAAAATTTGAATAGATATTCAGTGCAGAACTTTATTCAAGGTAATCAGTGGATACCTGCTAAAGCATAATTATTAGGTTACCAAATGTATGCTCTGATAAGGGCATCAGTTTTCTTACTTTGCAAAGGCTTAAAGAGGGAGTTAATTAGAATGTTAGATGATACCATTGTGCATCCACACCTGGATAGTTATAAGACTTGGTCCAGATGAGGTGAAATGTTAGTCCATTGTTGAATTGGATTGTAGCATAATTCTTATTGCTGAATAAGCTTAGTTAGTTAGGTCATCACTTGTGATCCGACTTTCCAACAGCTAATGGCTTGGAAGTGCATAATCAGAATCAGAATCATAAATTTCAATGGAGTAAGTGCGTAATCAGAATCAGAGATATCAACGGAGTTATGGGCGTTTGGATATCTGGCATCAATAGTTACAGATTTCGAAACTTTGTAGTCAATTGTCGTGATCTTTATTTGATAAGAAGCTTCCTTGAAACACATGTAGTAGTTTACAAACACACAAGTTCATAGGTTTAGGATAATAGGCGTTTCAATTATTCCTTTTTATCTCAAAACAATTTTCCAAGTTGGATGTTCAATTTAATATAATTATGTTAAAAATGAAAATTCAAACTGAATAATCATTTCGGGACAAAAGAGTGTATGGAACTGTCACATGTTCTCATCCAATAACGTCTAAACGGATCGTAGCCTACTGTAATGTGAACAATGACCTCATTACTGTGAAAGTGTGAATCCTCATTTAGTCTTGTTTGTGCCGAAAAAATCACTCCAAAGCATGAGAAAGAAGGGGTGAAAATCTCCTAAAACATACAAAACCAAGCAATTGTGGATGTGTTCTAAAACTGGCCTCAGACTTAAAATTGGGGATTTAGGGTTAACTTTGGTTTAATATTAATAAGAAAAAGATATAGAGAAAGAGTGAGACAAACCAAAGAGTAGTAGCCGTCAATCCATTAAAATAGGAAAAAAGAGATAGATAGCGCCGACTAGCTATGGAGAACGTCGATAATGGGCTATTACAAGAATAATTGAATTCACTGAAGTAGAAAACGATGAACGACTACCTAATTCTATAAGAAAAATAGGCCAAAAAGTATTTAATCTAGGCTAAACTATGAAAACATGAATAAAAGATACATGAATAAAAGAAAAGAAATAAAATGATAGTCGATGATGATCGATGTTGAGAGGAGATCCCCTTTCTCGTTGTCTTGCGCGACTCTTAAATAAGAAAAGATGTGCCTGGTTGATGAAGCTTCCTGGCCCGAAAGAACCTCCCAACTTGTAGTATTCTAATGGATCACATGATTTCTTTGAACCAAAATCTCATTAAAATAAGAACACCTGCCCACCTACGTAAATGGGTAAATGGTTACTTATTAACTTGGTAGCAGCATGTGGGAGTCCTTTTCCATGCAAATTCAACAGCCCAGCATGATAGGATTCTTTAATTAATCAAACCAAATGCCAACCGAAATATTTGATTAATAGACCAATGCATACTCCCTTGTTGCGTTCATCAATCCCAAACCAAATAGGAAGTCTCAAATATTATCTCTAAATTATAAGATAAGCAAACCAAACCGGATAATAATTGCTATTCCTTCTCCGATTCAAAGACTAATATTAGGGCAACTCCGTTTCTTTGGTTGACGGCCAAATCGGCCTGTCAAAAGGACCCAAATTTATTTTGGGGTCTAACATAAAGCTCCCTGAACGCTTATATGTAATGGAATGAGATGTGAGCGCTGATAAGCACATTGTCACCAATAATATGCATTTGGCATGGCACTAACATCGACGTAGCACCAACCTGCCTGAACAACAAAGTAGCACGGCACCCATGCGAATTGAGGAACATAATGATTAAAGCGAGGTGGATGGTTACTTTGCCCAGATATTGCACGTCTCCTTCAAAAATTACCTGCTTTGCCAGAACTTCTTGTACTGCATCGACGCCAAGTATGATAGTCAACATTGCCGCGACGATCCTTATGAGCTTGCTGGAACTGACCCTCATGCGTAGGAGAACCACTATTCTGGCACCCACTATCATTCTGAACTTGAGAGCTTGATGTGGCACTACTACTTTCAAGTGCTCCATTAATCGGAAAAGACTTACTAGCATCTGCAACAGAACTTGCTTGATCGCTGTTGACCTTATCATCAATTGTCGACACTTCAACAACATACTTTTCCTCTTGGTCGGCCACACATTGGATTACATCACTATTAATCTTAGACGACACATTGCTAGACTTAGCATCGACCACCTTGCCCCCAAATGCCTTGATTCTGCTAGGCCGCATAACAGAAGGTGTAAGCATCTTCGACTGAGCTCTTGCAGAACGCTTCTTTTCTCGGCCAATCAAGGATTTCAGCAACTCGCAATCTTTAGCCAAATATATCCTCCATTCTATAGCAGCACCATAATCCAAATAAGCATAACAACTGTCGCCACCATCAAAATCAATGCCACGTAGTCGGGGACTGTCATTGACCCTTTCTGCAAACTGAAAACCATGCGGTATTGACGTGCCTTTATTCCGCTTGCTTTTTCTGTTGGCAGAACGTCTCTTGTCATAAAGCCAGGCATGATTAGACTTCTACTTAATCGGCAAAGAATCTGTTGCATCATTGACCAATTCGGCACTATTGTTGCACCACTGATTTTGGAAGCCATCATCAGAAACTCCAATCTGTTGGTGTGCTTCTGTTTCTTTTGCAACATCAGCAACTTGGCATTGTGTTGGTTCAGCTGTCACAGATAAATTGGCATCAGGTACTGCCACTTGGTCTTGAGCTTGCTCGCCCTTAATTTCGTTGACACTTGGACTAACAGAATTATCAGTTGCAGGTGAAACATTATCACAACTGTCACAAATAATCTCCTCGATATCACTGTCGCTGCTAAAAGACTCACAAGATTTCCTGCAATCAACTTCGATAGACTCGTTTTCACCAATAACAGGACCATTAGACAAACAAAAAGAATCAGTATGCTCACAATACTCAGTAACAACTATAGTTTCAATAATCGGAAATGATTCACTCGCCGAAACTGTACTTAATGGCTGCAACACCTGTTCATTTGCAGCGACAAACGGTTGTTGAGTGTGCTCAGACTGTTCCTATGGGCCTTCCCTAAACTTGCCAAACTCAGCATCGAAATCACTAGGTAACCCCCCGAACATCGACGATAAATCTGTCACAAAACTTTCTTGCAATTGATCTGCTGTTGCAACTGAACTTTCACTTGCTTCTTGAGTCTACTGAGTTTGCTGTACCACTTGCAAATTCTGTACCTGCTGTAATACTTGCTCATGATATTGTGCCGACGAACCCTGATGTTGCTGCGTCGATGATTCTACTTGCTGATGTTGCATCGACAGCAATTGTTGTTGACGCGTCGACGGCAGAACTTGCTGATATATTGTGGCGAAAGAAACTGCTGATGCACTGCCTGTATATGAACTTGGAGATGTTTCAGTGACAAAATCTGCTGCTGCAGTGCCTCCATATGCACTCGCTGCTGTTGCGGAGACAAAACCTCCATATGCACTTGAATCTGTTGTGGGTGCGCCTGCAACAAAACTTGCTGATGCTGCAGCGACAAAACCTGTTGTGGTTGCGCCTGCAACAGAACTTGTTGATGCTGCACAGGCCCCTGTTGCACCATACTTTGACCATTATATGTAAACATTGGAATACCACTAATGGCTAGCCCCCCGAATCTTGAGGATCTTGCGCCATAGACCCATCACGCCATCTGTCAACACAACTAGATTGTTGTTTCGCGCCATATTGACTACAAGATTGAGAAAAGCGGCCATCAAGGGTAGCCAGCCATCCGATATTATTTTCATCCTTAAAAGAATTATGTCCTACAAGTGGAACTATGGGCTGTTGAGAGATATGCATACCAAGTGGTGATGGACTATAAGAATATGAAGATTGGGGATTATTAGACGACCTATTATATGGAGAAGAAGTATAGATCGGATCCCTAGGGTTACTAAGACCATAAATATGACTATTGGAATAATCCATAATAAGAAAGAAAAATAGAGATTTTTTTGTTAAGAAGAAAGAGAGATTTTAGGAAGAAAGACCACCATGATCTAGGGATCAAACGAACGCTTGTCCCACTGGGCGTGCCATTATGTTTGTGCCGAAAAAATCACCCTAAAGCGTGAGAAAGAAGGAGTGAAAATCTCCTAAAACATACAAAACTGAGCGATTGTGGATGTGTTCTAAAACCAGCCTCATACTTAGAATCGGGGACTTAGGGTTAACTTTGGTTTAATATTAATAAGAAAAAGATATAGAGAAAGAGTGAGACAAGCCAAAGAGTGGTGGCCGTCAATCCTTTAAAATGGGAAAAAAGAGATAGATAGCGCCGACTAGATATGGAGAACGTCGATAATGCACTATTACAAGAAGAATCGAATTCATTGAAGTAGAAAACGATGAACGACTACCTATTTCTATAAGAAAAATAAGCCAAAAACTATTTACTCTAGGCTAAACTATGAAAACATGAATAAAAGATACACGAATAAAAGAAAAGAAATAAAATAATAGTCGATGATGATCGATGTTGAGAGGAGATCCCCTTTCTCGTTGTCACGCGCGACTCTTAAATAGGGAAAGATGTGCCCAGTTGGTGAAGCTTCCTGGTCCGAAAGAACCTCCCAACTTGTAGTATTCTAATTGATCACATGATTTCTTGAACCAAAATCCCATTAGAAGAAAACACCTGCCCACCTCCGTAAATAAGTAAATGATTACTTATTAACTTGGTAGCAACACGTGGGAGTCCTTTTCCCATGCAAAGTCAACAGCCCAACATGATAGGATTCTTTAATGAATCAAACCAAATGCCAACCAAAATATTTGATCAATAGACCAATGTATACTCCCTTGTTGCGTTCATCAATCCCAAACCAAATAGGAAGTCTCAAATATTATCTCTAAATTATAGGAAGTAAACCAAACCGGATAATAATTGCTATTCCTTCTCCAATTCGAAGACCAATATTAAGGGAACTCCGTTTCTTCGGTTGACAGCTAAATCGGCTTGTCAAAAGAACCCAAATTTATTTTGGGTTCTAACAAGTCTTAACTTTAACGATACTGTGAAAGTGTGAATCCTCCTTTAGTATTAACTTTAACGACCACACGTTCCGACAGGATGCGTGCACTTCGCCATTGACATATTCAATTAATGTGACGACACAATCTTCTAGTTCACATTCTAATCTCTGAATTAGATCAACATGTGAAGAATTTCGATTGATCCATTTAAAACTAAATTCTGGCTGTATACAGTCTATCACTGGCAATAAATTTCATGTGATCAGATGTATGCCATGCTGATAGGTCATTGTAATCATTGAAAGTACTCTCGTTACTATGGACTCCAACTAGTTATAAGGTTGACCGATGAACAAATACGGGAACATAATGATTCTAAAATATTCCAAACTTGTAACGACATATAATTATGCACATACATATAAAACAAAATCATCATACCAACATATCCTAAGAAAAACTCGTTGCTTGAGAGCTACGAATCTGATGATGCAATAAACTCTCTCAGTCCTAAAATTATTGTCCAGTGTGAAATTTTACTTTTATTTCAGTTTGAATTAAAAATAAAAATCTAAATTGTGCAATAATTTTTGTTCCGTGGTAGTAAAACATTTTCTTGCAAGTCCCGCGGTACTTTAATAGTTCTCATTAAGGTTGTTGCAATCCCGAAATTCTGTTCTCGATGTGATTCTTTTGAGTTGCACTTTGATTCAAAGGAAAAACAAATGCACTCACATGCAAAATTGAAATTCTAAACCGTGCCAAGTACCGTAGCTTGTCCTTGTGTCTTTTCATTTTTTTTTTTTATATATAGATAATTCTAACAATAAATCGGTCAATTATTTTGAGACGAGAATTATTTCATTTGATTGAATCCTGATTGCCACAGTCTCTAATTCCATCTACTGCTAATCCATTGTTTCCCTCATTTCTTTTTGGAAATCTTTTGAGCCCAAATTTGGCTATCACAAAGTGGGTTAAGGGATATGAAATAAGCATTTGTTGGGGGTGTATCAATCATGTATGACGACTTTGTCCATAATTTACAAACTCTGATGTCAGTGCCAGCAAACCTAAACCATAGTTTTATAACTTTATATTGTAAATATTTTGCGGGATTCTTGAACATTAGCCCATTTTGAATTAAACCCAAATCCAATCAAGAGTCAACGCACATTTGAAGAAAAGAGAGAGAGAGAGAGAGAGAGAGAGAGAGAGAGAGATAGAGAGAGAGAGAGAGAAACAGAAAGGGTATGTATGACATTATTAGAGGAAACTTTGACTTGCTAAGAGGCCTAAAAATCATCAATACTAAACTTCTTCAGAGAGTAACTAAACACATCAAAAAAAAAAAAAAGGAATATTTGATTCTGTTGTTGAAGATACGGGGACGCTAGAAATTTGAGCAGTTTGAAACAGAGTATTAGAAAAATCTGTGCTGCTATCTTAAACTCATTCCAATCCATGTGTTGCTCATATGATGAGATGACAAAATCCCTTTCCCATCTTGTTGAAAATTTCAAAGATCTTGCCGACTTGAAAGCTGACGTTACTGTTTCTTTGAAGAACCAAATCTTGGTTCATCATAAAAAGCTAATTTTCCTAAGAGCCCTTGTTGATTTTTCGGGAAAGAGATGTGCTGAATATGATATGGTGGGGAACTTGTTGGCTTATGTAAAAGAATGGGCGTATAATTCAGCAAGGTTTTCCCTTTTATGCTTACTGATGAAAGGAATGGATGAGACAACAATGGGCAAAGGATTGGAAACTATTTTCTTTTGTGATATACTTCAGCAGAAGGAGTTTATACTCTGCACTCCTGAGGTAATGGGGATCTTCATAGGACTCTTACAAGCTTCAAAGCCTTTACGATCTGACCGTTTCAAGTCGGCGAAATTGTTTCCTGGCTTGTTAAGTTTTTGCTGGAAGGTTTAGCTTCTGATCCTTCTTCATTGGATTATACTGAATTCCTTAAAGACGGTTTAGTAGAATCCCCTTTGCGGCTTTGCCGAGGATCATATTATGATAATTCGGGAAAACCTCATTTCCTTAAACCATTTCTCAAAGCTATCTGTGAGCTGGCAAAAGAGAGGAAGAACATAAGATATCTTTGGAGACGAATCATCAATCTTGTGTTCTTGGCTGACCATGTCATCAGCTCCTGTTTGGTTATGAATAATCCTATCTGGTATACGTAGTTGATGCTTTCTGATGTATTACATGCGATTAAACTCACGGAAATTAAGTGAAAAGCCATTATGATCAGAACTAACAGATTGGATTGATGATAAGTAGTAAAACAAAATCTAGTCATGTCCCCAAGAGGCAGGGGAATCTTGAGGAACACAACCACTTCACATTGTCTCTTAGGTATGCCCCTTCTTGGCAAAACCACTGTAGCCCAACAAGTCTACAATGATCCCTCTATCAAATGTCATTTCCATAAACGCGCGTGGTGTTGTGTTTCCCAATTGGTTCATATCGATATTGTACGTCACCTTCTATATCCTTGTACGTTGGGGCGTCTCAACCATTTTTAGGGACCTAAGACATATTCTGAAATCGAAACATTTTAATAATAAATAAACTAAATAAAGAAAAAGAAAAAAATTAATTAACCCTCTTTTTTTCAAGTTTGGGACTGACAACTATGAACTTGTGAATTGTGAGTCTATAATAGGTAATACTCCCTTCGGTCCTTAATATAAGGCATTTTGATTTATCCTAGGTTTAACTTAGTACATATTTTTAATTGACGAAAAAAATTTGAAAATATATTTTTACATTCGTTCTATACTCTTGACTGTTATGAAATATTTTAAAGATTTTTTTGTCAACTAAAAATGTATACTAGGTGAACATAAGACAAAATCAAAATACTTTATATTAAGGACCGGATGGAGTATTATTCATAGCAGGTGGAGTTAAAACTTTCTTTGCAAATATTATTCATATTAACTTATATTTCTGGCATTTTTTAAAATGTTGTATCTTAAATAATGTTGTTTAACTTTATATGCCCTGTGCTTTATTTATAATGGTAAATGAAAAAGAGATTTTTTATTTATAATGGTAAATGAAAAACGTAATTTTGAAAATAATGTAAATTTAAAATTTATAATAATATTTTGAATTAATAAAATTTAACAATCAAATGAATTTTATAATATTTTAATGATTTAAGTTTTAATGAAAGTTCAAATTAAATAAAAAAACAAAAATACCCCTGATTCCAGCATGTAAACGGCGGGTCAAAATCGAGTTGGACGGGAAAGTGGTGGAAACAGTGAAAGGAGACAAAAAAAAGTTTGAAAACATAATATTTGGGAATGCGATATTAAAATGTAAATATTAAGGACGTAAAATTAAATAGGTCCAGATGTAAGGGACCATTTGAACATTTTAGTCGAAATTCAACATAAACAAATTTTTTAGAACTTAAATTAATAAAAAATTATTTAAGATCAACAATGTCGCAAGAAAGCACAGGACGTATAAAGTTAAACAACATTATTTAAGATACAACATTTTAAAAAATGCAAGAAATATAAGTTAATATGAATAATATTTGCAAAGAAAGTTTTAACTCCACCTGCTATGAATAATACTCCATCCGGTCCTTGATATAAATTATTTTGATTTTGTCTTATGTTTCACCTAGTATACATTTTAATTGACAAAAAAATCTTAAAAAATATTTCATAACAGTCAAGAGTATAGAACGAATGTAAAAATATATTTTCAAAGTTTTTTCGCCAATTAAAAATATGTACTAAATTAAACCTAGGACAAATTAAAATGCCTTATATTAAGGACCGGAGGGAGTATTACCTATTATAGGCTCACAATTCACAAGTTCATAGTTGTCAGTCCCAAACTTGAAAAAAGGAGGGTTAATTAATTTTTTCCTTTTTCATTATTTAGTTTATTTATTCTTAAAATGTTTCGATTTCAGAACATGTCTTAGTCTCCTAAAAAACGTTGAGTCGTCCCAATTAACATGGATATAGAATATGACGTACATCATCGATCTGAACCACTTGGGAAACACAACACCACGCGCGTTTATGGAAATGACATTTGATAGAGGGATCATTGTAGACTTGTTGGGCTACAGTGGTTTTGCCAAGACCGGGCATACCTAGGAGACAATGTGAAGCGGTTGTGTTCCTCAAGATTCCTCTGCCTCTTATTTAGAAAAATAATATTGTTGTAAGAAAAAAGAAAAATTCTAGATTTTTCTTTCCCTATTATTTTGTAACATAAAATAAGGAAAGTCAAATCGGGCCCTCCCGATACTGGAGCTTTAGGTGATGGTGCCATGCTGATCGGGTTTAGTAGCAGGTCGGTTTGATAATTGGATCAATTAGGGTTATGAAGGAAGGATGGTGCGACGTCGTTTGAGTTCAATTGGGGAAGAAGATTTGGCGCAATGGATTTTCGGAGTGGCAATGCACCGTCATTAGCAAACAAGATAGTACTGCTGAACTGTTTTCTTCCCGTTGCTAATTAGTATCATTTTTCTTCTGAATTTTGATATTTTTCATTTCCTTAAATTATTAAGCATTGAGCTGTCTTAGCAGATGAAAAGGAATCTTTTTCCTTTCTATAAAATGTAAATTATCAGTAGAGGAGCGTCATTAATGAAAATATCATTTGGAACTCTTTCTTTCCAAAATATTCCTCTAAATTCCTTTTTCTTTCCAAATTCACAAAATTTTCCCCCTCCCTGCTACCTTTGATCCTCGGATTCTGAGATCTGAACTCTTTTTCTGTTAGTTACATGTCAAATTAAATCAGTAATTTTAAGTTATACCATAATAGATGGCCTATTTTACCTAATGGGAGAGCCACCCTTGTGGTTTTACCCATTTTCCTATCAGTATTGGAATACTTTTGAGCAAATTTGGTCGCGACAGAGTGGGTTAAGCAATATAGAATGCATGCACTTGGGTGTAGCAATAATCAAGAGACACGGAGATTTACATGGGAGCAAAGATTACAGGATCGGTAAAAATATTTACGATGTTTTTGTTGGACCCAGTTCCCCTCAGTTGGTCCAATAAAAAGAAAAATAAAACCAAGCCTAATTAGGCTTTGGTTTTGGTTTTGACTGAGGGAACAAAACCCTTTGCAAATTGGTTTCGTTTTTTTTATCCTTATAAAAGCAAGGCAGTACAACATATTTGTGCGTGTGTTTTTTCCAGCCGAGAGAGAAGCAAAAGGGCAACTGTGCATCTTCTATTTGTGCGCAAGAAAAGTGAGAAAACTAGGGTTCCGGGGTTTTGGCATTGCGAGAAGAAAGTGTTTCAATTTAAGGCTTTGATCGGGTGACGAAATACAATTAGTTATTGGTGCAAGTTTGCATATGTGTTCCCCTCAACAAGATCTACAATTCATCCGGTTTAGTTTTCAAATTAGCTCTCTTTTGGTGAGATCCTTCCAATCCCACTTTGTGCGATTCGTGTTTGTTTGGAAGAGTATTATTGTATCCACCTTTGGGTAAAGTCCTGTGTATCCACTGGTTGGTGAAGATTATTTTTTTTGAATTTTTACGTAAATTCGTGTGTCTACTTTATTCTATCACCTCCTTGAATTATTTGCTTGTTTGGTTGGCTTGTTTGGTTGTCCTATTTTATTGGTAGAAAGGAAATTTTCTTGGGGTTTGACGATGCTTGGTTACGCGCCGCCGGTCTAAGGTGGAACTCCGGCTAGGGTTTTCTGCAAAACAGGGCCTCGGGGTCTCCCGAGAGTAGACACTCCGATACTTAAGTCAATAAAAGGATTGCTGGAAGGTATAGGTATGTAGTCTGTTAAGCTCTAGATTGCGTACTTGTATTGTGGTGTGAGCTACCCTATTTATAGGTATGAGAATACCTGGACAATCCCCGAATCCTATTAGGTTTCAGGAACCTAAACCGCCCTAAGAGTCCCAGTTGGATTCTCTCTACGGTTGATGGGCCGGTCCAGTCTCGGGTATGGATATGGACTCGCCAAGTGCCCCGCCAAGTGTTAGTGGGATAAAGATAAACAACGCTTGATACAAAGTAAGTGTTACCTGGGACATACCCAAGAGTGGACATGCTACTCTCGTTCAGCTAATTATCGAGCAATACGTTGAACGGCCTCGATGCGAATGCACAACTCTCGATCTTGGAAACCCGAGGGTGACTAGTGGGTTAGATCTTGACCCGAGAAGGCGATCCGTTTCACCAAAATTTCAACCGCGCGTTATTAGTGGGCACGTTCCCCAAACAGCGGCCTTACCATCATTACCTCCTTGAAATTCACATTAACTGTCATATCGTGGGCTGTAATTAGGGAAACGCGGGAGAATAAATTTTATTTTTAAAGAGAAGGCTCTACCATTCTCCTGTCACTTAATCACTTTTCCTTCTTCGGAAAAACTTCAAAACTCTCCTGTCTGTCAGAGCATTCCAATTACCTCCGACGGAATATTCAAGCCTCTACCGGAAATACTGCCCTAGCGACGTTATTTCCAGGGGATTTGCCATCAAGATTCGGGAAGCACTGGGAAGTTACAACTCGAAAGGCGAGTGGTCACATCCTCCTCTAACAGTAAGTTTCCAGATCTAAATCCCCGGTTTCGTTCCAAGTTTTTGTCTTTTCCAATTGTAGCCAGAGTAGATTTGTACCGGAATCATGGTTAGGGATCTGAAGGAAAAACTGTCGATGATTTTGTATCCACCATAGATTCTGTCGATAAGGTAGAGAACCTTAGATCCAAATATGACCTTCCTTCAGCCCTAGAGGCAAGAGCCCCGTTAGGAAACGAGAGGGCTAACTCTCCTCCAGGGGGAAGAATTACTGTATATGGCCGATTCATGCACCTAGGGCTTAGATTCCCCCTCTTCCCCCTGTTTGAGGAGATTGTACAACACTATAGGACTCCCCTTGCTCGTTTTACCCCAAATTTAATAACTTTTGTGCTGGGGTTTGCAAGAGTATGCCAACATGTAAAAGTAAGACCTCGATTAATATTGTGGAGGTACTTCTTCCAAGTAGTTGTGGCCTCGACCTCCTTCCGAGACTGGTATATTGTAAAAAGGCGCCTTAGATCCAGCATGAAAAAGATGGTTGAGGCGTATGGCGGCTCTCCGGAATGGAAGCCGGATTTCTTTTTTGTACGGGCATTCGAGAGCTATTGCCTGCCGTGGAATCTTCGAGAGACGGAGGGTCTTGGGGCCCTAAAGGATGAGTGGACTCAAGAGGACAAAGAGTGCATCGAGGAGCTCGAGGCAGATGTGGAGAAGATTTTGAAATATTCCAAGGTCGTGAAATGGAACGACGTACAATATTATGTGCCCCCTGCATACGCCGAGGAAGAAAATACTGCCAATGTCGAGGCCTCAACCAGAATTCTTCTCGAAACCTCTGTTGAAGAAAACCAAGGTACTAATCATTTGCTTTTTCCCTCTGTTTTTAGGTCATGTCGTCAAGCAACGTTGGTTCTCGATTGTTTGGTGACGAAGATTCTTTTACTACTGTAAATTCAGATGAGGACGTTACTATCACAGCGGCGCCTCAGAAGAAGAAGAAGAAAAGGATCGTGAAGGTTGGTGATAGGGTGAAATCCAAGAAGGTGAAAACGGACGCGCCCTCGAAAGAAACCACACCACTAGGGAGCGCACCGGGTTGGTGTAGCAGGTTTGAGGAGGCTCGACCAGGACAGGCTGATCAAAGACAAATGGTTCAAGCAGCTCCTGATAAAGGACCCGAAGAAAACCATGCATGAAGCCATGGTGAAGGTCTTAACAAAGTTGAGCCTCGAGCAGCTACCTCTGTGGGAAGCTCTGTCTGGTGCCCTGGAGAAAATGAGTTCCCCGAGAACATTGCCTCGTTCCCTGGCGACGTTCCTGCTATCCTAGCCAAGGGTCCAAGTGAGGAAGATCCCATACCTGATGTACCAGACGAGTACATGGGTATCGAGCTCGAGGATGCCGACGAAGCCACTGAGGAGGACGTTGCTGATACTGGCCATTCTGGAGTCCAAAGAACTGTCGAGGATGCCTCCCAGGACCCTTCCAAGGACCTCCTCCAGGTAGTGACGCTGTATGAATCCTGCCCTTTGTAATAGCTGTTAGGCCATTTAAACTACCATTTTCTTTTGTAATGAACTGATTACTGCATTTTTTCTTTTTCGTACTTATACAAGCATCCCTTCTCCTTCTTTTCTTTGTCTTCTGTTTTCTTTTTCTTTGGTTTGATGTAAACATCTTATACTCCTCTGGTGAAACAGGATAGTTGGTCCGTCCATCGTGTTCACCTCATGGTGCTATCAGAGGAGCAATCAAGTGAGTTCCCGCTATATTCCATGACTAGCGGAATTCTGAGAAGTCGTGCCGATGTGCACAACATCGAGACAGTGGCAAACTTAGAGAATGAACTTCTCGATGCAATTAGGACGCAAAATGTAAAGATTAATTAGCATCTGATAAACGAGATTAAAGGACTTCGTGAGGAGATGCAGCATCGAGAAGCTCAGAGTTTGTAAGACTATAGTGATTCTTTGACTTTCGAGGCCGAGATCCATGATGAACTGGTTACCTTGGAGAAGGAGAATGGTTTGCTGAGGGCAAGACAATAGATTACGGTGTCCCCTTGGTTCCTCGAGAAGCATCAAGTGCTAGCCC
Organism: Oldenlandia corymbosa var. corymbosa; assembly: GCA_949775105.1. Lineage (NCBI taxonomy): Eukaryota > Viridiplantae > Streptophyta > Magnoliopsida > Gentianales > Rubiaceae > Oldenlandia > Oldenlandia corymbosa. The sequence goes on from OX459123.1 coordinate 11,014,229, forward strand.
GAGTTCAACACATGATTTTGACTAGAACTCGCCGCTTCATTGCAGCCATGGACATACTGAAAGAGAAGGCTCATGAGATCAAGCTTCTTACGGATTACATTGCCAAGTTGCAAAATTTGTTACAAGACAACAACATTGACTTCGAGGCCTTTGAACATCCGGAGGAAATAGTGGATCCTCAAACTCGGAGTTCTCGAGAAGAGCTGTTGATGAGGGTGCATGCTCAGGACCTAGAGATCGTGGATCTTAAGGACAAGTTGAATCAATGTGTGAATCTCCTTAGCCTGCATGGGTATAAGAGTATTATTCATCCTTCTCCTGACAATCCTGTCAGGGAGGTTCTTGTAAGAGCGTAGGAAAATATGTATATTCCTACAAGCTCGCACAGTAGTGTGGAGTGAATTATTTTTGGCTTTACTCCAGTGTTAATTTATATAGAGCTTTTTTAGGCCGAATGTGAAGTACATGGGCCTTTCGAGGGAATTGGTTCCGAATTCCTCGATTAGATACTGCGTTTTGCAGTGTGTGTGTGAGGGTAATCCCACGATTTCGTGGATGTTGAGTACACGGCTCTTTAACGAGGATAACCCTGAAGAGGGAGTCCATTTCGATGAATAGTCACTAGTGAAGGGAATATGTAATGTCTTTTATTGAATAATTACCCGAGAACCCGGGTTAGCATTACATATGAGAGGATAAAACTGACATGGTAAATAAAGCAAATAAAACACACAATAGGCAAATAGCAGGCAAAGACTCAAACATAGAACCTGCGAAGATTCTGTATATTCCACCATCGAGGGAGAATAGTCCCACTATCATCCATGGCCTGTAAGCGGTAGCTACCTGCTGGGGAAGCCTGAATAACCTTGTAGGGCCCTTCCCAATTTGCTGTGAGTTTTCCAAGAGTTTCTGCTCGGCTGGCCTCATTTTTCCTTAGCACGAGATCGCCTATAGCAAGATCCGTGGCTTTTACCTTCTTGTTGTAATGTCTGTGCAGAATCTCTTTATACTTTGCTTCTCGGATTCTGATGGCGTCCCGCCGTTCCATGAGCAGGTCGAGATTTAGTCGGATGTCATCATCATTGGTACTCTTGACGAAGTTTATTATTCGAGGACTCGACAGGCCTATTTCAACCGGGAGGACGGCATCCATGCCATAGACTAAGCTATACGGTGTTTTGTCTGTCGAGGAGTGAGCAGTGGTGCGGTATGACCATAGGACATGAGGAAGCTCGTCGGCCCAAGCTCCCTTTGCGTCATACAACCTGGTCTTGATCCCATGTAAGATGGTTCTGTTTATGGATTCGGCTTGACCGTTAGCCTAGGGATGGGCCACACTTGAGAAATAACGCTTGATTTGCATTTTGTCGCACCATGACTTGAAAGGATTGCTCTCAAATTGGGTCCCATTGTCGGAGACGATAATTTTTGGGATTCCAAAACGGCATACAATGTTCTGCCAGAAAAAATCCAAGACTTTCCTTCCTGTTATCGAGGCCAGGGGTTTAGCTTCTACCCACTTAGTAAAGTAATCTACCACTACGATGACCCACCTTACTCCTCCTACCCCCTCCGGATGAAAGGGGCCGATGATGTCAGTGCCCCATTGGTAGAATGACCAAGGGCTTTGGATGGTGACCATCTCGTGCTGTGGCTGTCGGGTGATGGGAGAGAAGCGTTGACACTTTTCACATTTCTGTACCCACTGGTAGGCGTCCTTGAAAACTGTAGACCAGAAATAGCTTGCCCGCAAGACTTTCTTGGAGAGTGCCCTTGCCCCCATGTGGGCTCCGCACGATCCCTCGTGTATTTCTTCGAGCACATAAGCTGCCTGCTTTGGGCCAATGCATCTTAGCATGGGTAGCAGGTAGCCATGCTTATACAGGACGCCGTCTCGTAATGTGTATTTGACCGCCTTCAATCGGAGAGCTCTGGCCTCTGCTTTTCCGCTTGGCAGCGTCCCATCCGTAAGGTATTGGATAAACGGGGTCATCCAAGTACTACTGTCCTCGACGATGGCCATTACGGGGGCTTCCTGGATGCTAGGATTGGGGAGAATCTCGACCCATACCTTGTGGCTAAGGTGTGCAAAGTTCGAGGAGGCCAACTTGCTAAGGGCGTCGGCCCTTTTATTTTTTGAGTGGACTATGTGGCACACAGTGCATTCTTCGAACTTGTCCTTGATGTCGAGGACTTTCTCGAGATAGCGCTTGAGTTGCTCGTCGTTTGCTGTGTATTCTCCCAATATTTGTTTCACCACTACCTAAGAATCACTAAAAACTTGGATTTTGCGGACACCGAGCTTTAGTGCCATGTTCAGTCCTACTATCAGTGCCTCGTACTCTGCTACATTGTTGGTGACTGAGAACCTGAACCTTAATGCGTATGTATATTCTGCATCGTATTCTCTCATGCTTTCGATGTCGAGGTCAGCTGGAGATTTGGATAATATGATACTGGCTCCTCCCCCTTCGTCACCGCGAAAGCCGTCGACGTATAGGGACCAAGCTCGGGGGTTGATGTTGACACGAGTAGATGGATCATCTTTGGGCTCCACCGTGTCCTTGACATCGATAGCTCGAGGCATCTCTACTAGGAAATCTGCAAAGGCCTGTCCTTTGATTGCTGATCGAGGTTTGTATTCGATATGGTGTTCGCCCAATTCGACTGCCCATTTCATCATCCTGCCAGAGGCCTCTGACTTGAGTAGGACTTGCTGAATTGGTTATTCTGTTAGAACCATGATGGGGTGTGCTTGGAAGTATAGGCGCAGACGTTGGGTGGCCAAGACTAGGCTAAGGATGAGCCTTTCCATGGGTGTATAGCGGGTTTCCGCTCCTTGCAAGGCTTTGCTAAAGAAATAGATGTGGATTTCTCTGCTATCTTTGCGCTGGCACAAGCACGGCCGAGATGGCTTTCTCTCAAGCTGCCAGGTAAATATATAGTGTTTCCCCTGGCTCAGGCTTAGCTAATGTGGGCAACTGCTTGAGGTGCTCCTTCAGGTCTTGGAAGGCCTTCTGGCATTCTTCATTCCACTCAAATTTTTTGCCTTTGCGGAGGGTATGGAAGAATGGGAGGCTTCTCTCCGCGACTCGAGACAGAAACCTGTCCAAGGCTGCCAAGGAGCCTGTGAGTTTTTGAACTTTGACGGTTTTTGGTGCTTCCATGGCTAAGATGGCCTCGATTTTGGCTGGATCAACACTTATTCCATCCTTGGAGACTTGGTACCCTAGGAATTTTTCTGACCCTACACAAAAGGTGCATTTTTTAGGATTTAGCTTCATGTTAATTTTGCGTAAGATTGTGAAAATCTCGCGCATATTTGCAGCTACTTGCTCGTCCTTATTTTTCTTTATCACCATGTCGTCCAGTTAAATCTTGATGTTCCGGCCGATTTGGTCATGAAAGGTTCTGTTCACGAGACGCTAGTACGTGGCCCCTGCATTTTTCAGTCCGTAGGGCATCTTGTCATAGCAATAAACCCCCATCTCGGTGATGTAAGCCGTCTTCTCTGCATCTTCCCGCGCCATGAGGATTTGATGATATCCCTTGTACGCGTCAAGGAAACTGAGGACTCTATATCCGGCAATACCTTCTACCATCTAATCAATGACTGGTAGGGGATAGTAGTCCTTGGGGCAATGTTTGTTAAGGCCGGTGTAGTCTTGGCACATGCGCCAAGAATTATCGGGTTTTCGCACCAAGACCGAGTTGGCTAACCATGTAGGCCATAGAACTTCTCGGAGTATGTTGGCACGGACTAGCTTCATTGTTTTTTCATTGATGACGTCATTACGTTCGCGAGAAAATACTCTTTTTTCTGTTGCACTGGTTTGACATTTGGGTCGACATTTAGCTTATGTTCCATAATTTCTCGAGGGACTCCTGCCATGTCCATTTCCGCTTGATTGTTCTATCTATACCCTTTCAACCACAACAGTGGTATCAGAGCTACTGTTTGGTAATTGAGGTGTTAGACCAATAAAATGGAAGAGTTATCGGGTTCTGGTACGATGATTAAATTGACTCCATCCAAATATCATATGTGGTAACTTAGAACGGAAGACTTGTTGTATTGCAAAGATTTGTTTGATCCTGTTCTAGGGGATGAAGGTAGGTGGTGGATGGATTTGTGTAGTGTCGTTGATCCACTTCCCAAAAGAATAATTTATAAACATACTTAAAACTATTAGCTGGTGGTAAGTAGGGTCGTTCCACAGGGACGACAGTAATCAAATCTTAGCTCTTCTGAAGGATTGCTTCTAGTCATAAACCAGTAATCAAATCACGAAAGTAACAATAAAAGATTTTGAGTGAGTAAATTTGAATGTAACCAAATACTAAAAAAAGAAAAACAAAAACAAAACACAATAATCAGACTTTAAGGATTTTTAACGCCATCACAGGCAACGGTGCCACTTTTGGCTGATGGATTTGTGTAGTGTCATTGATCCATTTCCCAAAAGAATAATTTATAAACCTACTTAAAACTATTAGCTAGTGGTAAGCAAGGTCGTTCCACAAGGACGGCAGTTAACCACTCAAAGTCTTATTAAAGTACAGAAAAGAAAGAAAATAGTTTGAACAGATTGTCACATGGGAGAGTGAGAATAGTCACTTGACAGAGTTAAAAGGCAGAAGGGTCAATCACCATTCTACCTTTATGATCCAATTTTGATTCAAATCTTCCTGTAGTGTATGATTAGTTGTTCGATCAGGCACTTATGTATCTTTATAATTTCTTTTAGATAGAATAAAGAGTCCTAGATTACCTCTACCTTCTAGTCAGAGTATTTTAATCTAAACCATTGAGTTCTTAAGCCCTATAATCGCCTATGCCATTCACCTAACTTCCGTTGATGTCTGGAACCGCAGGGTAGATTTCTTCCATTGTCATAGACTAGATTAAGCAGTTCTAAGGTTATGCACCCCCTTCCAGATCTTCATAACCATGCAAGCACATTTGATTAAGTGGCCAAGTTAATTAAAAGGTTAAGTAAATCACTTATCTAGGCACAACACCTACTCAAGGAAACTGAATCAAAACTTTCACATAAAGATAGTAGGGATTGAACTCTTAACTGAGTTAGCTAATGTTTATTGAGTTAAACATGAGAGCAATAGAGTACAAAAGATAAACATGAATCTAAATCAAAAGGTTAGAGGAAAGAAAGGAATGATGGTTACAGGGATAGTTTTCTGTCCGTTAACTATGGCGAGTAGTGTTCGCCACTTGACAAAGTGACAGTCTGCCTCATTGTTCCTGCTACTACCCTGTTTCTAACCTACTAACTAACTACCTAACTGCTGTCTTTTGAACTAAATCTAACTACCCAATCTATTATTTTTCAAACAGCTAGTGGCTGACTATTTATAGAAATTTAGAGAAGCTTGCATTGGTGGAGTTCTTGGCTTCTGTTCAGCAAAGTAGAGGAGACAGCAAGTTGCAGCAGCCAAAGTCATTTGTTTATTCAGCAAGGCAAGTTGCTGCCTTCTCTGGGTATCTCCTTCCTTCTTTAGCCGCAACCACTCACCTTCTACTCATCATTGTTGCTTCTCTTTAGTCTTGTTCTCCGATGCCTTCTCACCATTTGCAGCCACAAATCTCCATTTCTTCATTCTTTAATCCTCAGCAGCCCAACTTGTAGCAGTAGCAAGCAGCAGCATTAGCAGCATGCTTCTTTCCATCATCGTGTTTCAGCCCCCAATTTAGACTGAATATTCTGCTCTTTTCTTCCTTGTTTCCTGAGTCGCTTCACCATTTCTAACCCTTCTATAGCTCCCAATCCATCAACTCAGCAGCTTCAGTTGGTAAGTAGCAGAGTTGCAGCTGCTGCTTATCACTTATTCTCCCTCTTTCTCTTCTTCCACTTGCGACAGCAACAACTTGCAGTGATGACAAAGTAATTTCCTTCCTTGGGCACCAAGATTTCAGCTCGTAGCTCCTCTTTGATTGACAACAGCAACAGCTATTGCAGCAGCAATTAGGCAGCAGGGCAGCTGCTCTTCTTCCTCTCAATTGAGTGTGCTGCAGCAGATTCTTCCAAGTTATGATCATTTGCTGCCAATCCTCCTTCCTCAGTAAGGATTTTTCCACTTGCTCCAGCTCTGATCGACCTTCCAACAGCTCAATTTTGAGCAGCTTCCATTCCAGTCCCTTTTTATGCCTTTTTGTGCAATTTGGCCCTCATTTATGCTAATTTTTCAAATGGCCCTCTGAGATACCTGAACTGCAAAATCACCCAAAAAGAAAACTAATCCTAACTAATTGACAGTAAATTATAAGTAGAAATGAGTAAGAAATGCCTACAAAAAGGGTATATATTTTTGTGTTATCAGATACCCCCAAACTTGAAGTGTTTCTTGTCCTCAAGCAATACCCCCAAACTCAGAGTTTTACTAATCCTCTAGCAAACAAATTCATGCAACATTCCTACTGACCTAGACACAGCAAGACTGACTTAGAGAGAAGGAGTGATATTTTAATTTTCATGGATAAAAGTAATGACAGTGATCGAAAAAGAATGTGGCTAAATGAACATAAGTAAATGCAACATTGTATCAATGTTAGTCTCAGATTCAAGTCCCTCACTGGAGAGATTATACACCATTGTTCATTGGAAAGCAGCATCACATTTTTTCAGTGCGTGTGTGCATATGTCACAGCCAAAATTCAAGTTTTTACCAATGATCCATTCTAAGAATTAATCAGTTTATAAACAAATGGACATCATTGTGATCAATAGCTATTTCCTGCATGCCATCAACTAGGGTATTCTTACTGAGATTTTTAGATTCTAAGGACTTCCTCACAGATTCTGCAACAACATTGGCTGCATCTTATTTCTCCCTCAACCCTTTTTCTCATTGTCCATATGGCTTTTCTTCTAGATCTTTCCCACTCAGGCCCTTACCCAGAGCATATTTCCACTCAGTATCTATTTATAGTGGCTCAGCAACTTAGGGCATTTCACCCCGAGTATATTTCCACTTAATTTACAGTGGCTCAGCAACTTAGAGCATTTCACCCAGAGCATTTTTCCACTTATTATCTATAGTGATTCCTCACAGTGGTTCAGCAACTTAGGACAGTTTTATTCATTTTTATCATTTATCCTCATCAGGCCTGAGGACTCTCTCTACTGGTTTGCCAAACCTAAACACTCAGGGATATTACTGCCTTATTGAATAGTCTTCCTAACTTCTAACATTTTAGAATTTTTCTTTTCAGCTCAGTTCAACCGCTTACCATTCCCCTTTCCCGAGGTTTTTAGGCTTTTATAGACCATCATGGGCTCTTACAGAGTCTGCCATGATGCGAAGTGCCGCCTTAGTCTTCACTCAGGTTTACAGGCCCCCCCCCAGGTTTCAGACAAGTGGACTCCAATATAAGATCACAACAAGGTAATTAGCATTCAGATTTTAGCATTAACTAAACTCTCACTTTGGCAAGTGACATATTGTGCTCGAGAAAGTGAAGAACTGCAGGACTGACTTCAAGTGAATCAACAATGTTTGAAATTTCAAAATTTCCCGCATATTTTTGAATCATCATAGACTTTTGACACTGTATATACACAGACTTGTTCACAGTTGCACACAAGCTAAAATTTTTTTGCTGTTTTTCAAAATTTGATCCTGTCATATTTTAAAAAAATAAATAATACAAATCCCTCCCCCAAACTTAAAATAAGCATTTTCCCCAATGCTTATAACAGAGATGCAGGGGAAGAACAAATACAAACACTTTAGCATGCAATTTGACTGAAATCAAAAAAATCATCATACAAAGTGGACTCAATCTATCCTAAGGACTCTAGATGCATAGACTCAAAATAGAAAACACAAAAATAGTCCTAATTAAAAGAAACAGAAGATAAAAGAAAAGAAAAGAGAAAGAAAATAAAATACTCCCCTGGGTGATTAAAGGTTCTGGAATGGGTGTGGAGGTCCTTCCAACTGCCATGGAGGTGGTATATCTCCCCTGTTGTCTGTATGCAGGAACTGCACATGGGCTCTCTGCATCAGTCTTGTTGCCAACATTGGAAAGAACTAGTCTTTCTCCCTTGGGTTGTTGACACAGATATTCATCTGCTCCCTGATAACTACGGCTACATCAATTGAGATGTTGAGGACCAGGGCATAGAGCATAAGAGCCATCTCATAGGGATCCTTTTTTATGCATCATTGGCATTATATTGGTGCATATCATGTTGTACCACTGTCTGTATTCTGGCTTTAGATTTGAGGCTGGGAAGTGCTTGCGGAGGCCATTACATTTTGTCCACTTCACCTCTGCAGATCCTGAGCATAGTACATATGGAAATTCATCCTTTGAAGGGTCATCCATTGCTTGATAAGCTCCATCCGCATAGTTGAAATCCGTTTCTAGGAGATGGAGCACCTCCCTGATTGCTTCTATACTGATGTTGACTACCTGTCCTTTTACAGTGATTTCATCCCTAGGGGCTCCTCTGAGATTGCTGTAGAATTCTCTCACTGCGCTGAGGTTGGGTCTGATTATGACATTGCATAATCCTTTCCAATGATGGAGCGCTATGTAGGAATTCGGATCTGGCTGCCCTACCATACCTCGCTCCACAATTGCCTGCCTCTCCCAATTTCTTCGGAAAAATTTTGCTGCTTCCTGGTTAACCAACAGCCTAGATATAGCTATGTTTTGAATGATGTACCGGTGGGCATCTCTCTCCTCTTAGGAAGGCTGATCTAAGAGGTTTGGTGGTGTTATTGCTGCCCCTTGTACAAATACTACACTCCGCCTTGCTCTTTGCCTTTCTCTCACCATATCTGAATGTGGTTTGGGCAGGTTTCTAGAGTTGAACTTTAGATATTCTCTTGGGAGTTACTTTGGAGGATGTATGGGAAGGGTGATAAATGTTGTCAGGGTTTTATTGACCAAGAAGTTCATGGGCGGTAGTTTTATGGAGAAGAGTTTTATTCCTGACCTCCTCTGTGCGGCATTCACGTCAAGTTCTTCTTTGAAAAGTGATTTCCCCTTTTCTTCTTTTTGCAGAATTTGACCAGAGTTTTGAAGGAATTGACTTCCCTAGCTTCTGAGTCGATATTCTCACTTTGGAGAGTGAAAGATTACACTTTCCAGAGTGAGTTTTTGGTCTCTGCTTCCTCTTCCTAAATTAGAACTCAAGGTGCAGGGTTGCACTTTTACTTTGTTCAATCATCTTAGTCGCGAAAGTGAATTTATCACTCGCCCAACTGAGACGATAGATCATTTTTCATTGCATTGTGTAGATAATTAAACTCGAATGTTGCCGTTTAAACTACATCATAGTCGGCAAGGCATTCTAGGTTAACCATCTACACAAGTACACCTAAAAATTTTTGATAAGGGCTATTCTACCCTTTTTAATTACAACTAAACAGATTGATTAATTAGCAAAAGATAATTGAAACAAAATTAAGAAGAACAAAATAACTTACCTTGGGTTGCCTCCCAAGCAGCGCATTGGATTAATGTCTCATGCCAGACTGATTGGTGCTCCTTAGGTTCCTTCAGTTGCAACACCTCCTTGTGCTGCATCTCAGCCTTCTGATCTGTGCTGTGTGCTTCCTTTCTCTTGGGATTCTCCAGTGTATCACTAGAAAGAGTCAGTTGGTCTGTCTGGTATCTTGCCATTTGTGCACCTGATTTTGCATATCTTTTACAGTTGCATCAAGACTACCAAGAACATTACCAACCTTGATCCAGTCTTCCTCCTTGACTCTGAATGGCTGATTCTGAAATCCAGGTGGTTGAGCTGATCTTTGGTAGTTCGACTGCTGATTAGTCCAGTTGTTATTCTGCTGTGGCCTCCAATTGTTGTAATTGATGAAGCCTCCTCTGTTATCTCCTTGCCTCATGAACTAAACTTTTTCCATGGTGGCTTGACAAACGGAGCTAGAGTGAGATTGTGTGCAGATTTCACATACATCAACCTTTGGTTTGTTGATGTCAGCTCTTACCTTTGATAGCTCACTGGTGATAGCTGCCATTTGTGCTTGCAAGTGAGTTGTAGTATCTAGCTCCAACACTACTGCTTTCTTAGTTGTAGCTCTAGGCTCCTTCTGCCATTTGAAATGGTTAGCACACATATTCTCCAGCACCTGGATTGCTTCTTCGACAGGTTTCATCATGAATGCTCCTCCAGATGATGAATCAAGTGATTCTCTGGAAGCTTGCTGCAATCCATTGTAGAAAATACACAGCGGCTTCTCTACACCATGTTGAGGGCACTTTCTTATCAGATCCTTAAACTTTTCCCAGGCCTCATAAAGAGTCTCTGTCCCATGCTGCTGAAAAGTCATGATGGCTGATCTTAAAGCAGCAGCCTTGACAGGTGGGAAGAATTTAGTAAGGAATGCATGTCTGAGTCTATTCCAGGAATTGATTGAATTGTTAGGCAGAGTGTCCAACCATTTTGCTGCTAAATCCTGCAATGTGAATGGAAACAGTCTCAAGTAAACCTCATCTTTGGAAAAACCTTGGATTTTGAATGTGCTGCACAATCTTAGGAATTCCCTGATGTGCTCATTCGAATCTCCACTTGGCAGTCCATAGAAAGGACAAGCAACTTGTACCCATTGGATCAGTTGAGTTTTTAGATCAAAGTTCTCTGCTGCAACATCATTGTACACCAATGGAGTTTGAACTTCCTCCTCTTGGGGTACAAAATAATCTCTTAGCAGTCTGGATTGAGCTGGTTGTAGCTCTCTTTCTTGAGGTTGATCAGCTGCTGCTACCTCTGCCATTTTCTTCTGATCTTCTTTAGGAACTTGAGCAGCAGCTTTTCTGTTTCGCAAGAATTTTGATCTCCTCGTTGTGTCTTTGATTTCTGGGTCAAAACTTAGCTCTCCCAAAGGATTGCTTCTAGTCATAAACCAGTAATCAAATCACAAAAGTAACAATAAAAGATTTTGAGTGAGTAAATTTGAATGTAACCAAATACTAAAAAAAGAAAAACAAAATCAGAACACAATAATCAGACTTTAAGGATTTTTAATGCCATCACAGGCAACGGTGCCACTTTTGGCTGATGGATTTGTGTAGTGTCGTTGATCCATTTCCCAAAAGAATAATTTATAAACCTACTTAAAACTATTAGCTAGTGGTAAGCAAGATCGTTCCACAGGGATGGCAGTTAACTGCTCAAAATCTGATTAAAGTGCAGAAAAGAAAGAAAATAGTTTGAACAGATTGTCACTTGGGAGAGTGAGAATAGTCACTTGACAGAGTGAAGAGGCAGAAGGGTCAATCACCTTCCTACCTTTATCATCCAGATTTGATTCAAATCTTCCTATAGTGTATGATTAGTTGTTCGATCAGGCACTTATGCATCTTTATAATTCCTTCAAGATAGAATAAAGAGTCCTAAACTACCTCTAGGTTCCAGTAAGAGTATTTTAATCTAAGCCATTGAGTTCTTAAGCCCTATATAATTGTCTATGCCATTCACCTAAATTCTGTTGATGTCTGGAACTGCAGGGTAGATTTCCTCCATTGTCATAGACTAGATTAAGAAGTTCTAAGGGTATCCCCTTCCAGATCGTCATAACCATGCAAGCGCATTTAATTAAGTGGTCAAGTTAATTAAAAGGTTAAGTAAATCACTTATCTAGGCACAACACCTCATCAAGGAAACTGAATCAAAACCTTCACATAAAGATAGTAGGGATTGAACCCTTAACTGAGTTAGCTACTCATGTTTATTGAGTTAAACATGAGAGAAACAAAGTATAGATAAACATGAATCTGAATCAAAAGGTTAGAGGAAAGAAAGGAACGATGGTAGCAGGGATAGTTTTCTGTCTGTTCACTATGGCGAGTAGCATTCGCCACTTGACAAAGGGACAGTTTGCCTCCTTATTAACTACCTAACTCCTGTCTTTTGGACAAAATCTAACTACCCAATCTGTATTTTTCTAACTGCTATTGGCTGACTATTTATAGAGATTTGGAGAGACTTGGATTGGTGGAGTTATGGCCTTCTGTTAAGCAAAGTAGAGGAGACAACAAGTTGTAGCAGCTAAAGGCATTTGTTTATTCAGCAAATTGGCAAGTTGCTGCCTTCTCTGTGTAGCTCATTCCTTCTTTAGCCGCACTTAGTCACCTTCTACTCATCATTGCTGCTTCTCTTTAGCCTTGTTCTCCGGTGCCTTCTCACCATTTGCAGCCACAAATCTCCATTTCTTCGTTCTTTAATCCTCAACAGCCCAACTAGTAGCAGTAGCAAGCAGCAACATCAGCAACATGTTTCTTTCCTTCATTGTGTTTTAGCCCCCAAATTAGCCTAAATCTTTTGCCCTTTTCTTCCTTGTTTCTTGGGTCACTTGCTTCACCATTGCTTACCCTTCTGTAGCCGCCAATCCATCAACTCAACAGCAAATTAGTTGGTAAGTAGCAGAGTTGCACCTGTTGTTTATCACTTATTCTCCCTCTTTCTCTTCTTCCACTTGCAACAGCAGCAACTTGTAGTGATGGCAAAGTAATCTCCTTCCTTAGGCACCAAGATTTCAGCTCGTGGCTCCTCTTTGATTGACATCAGCAACAACTACTATAACAACAATTAGGCAGCAGGGCAGCTGCCCTTCCTCCTCTCAATTGAGTGTGTTGCAGCAGATCCTTCCAAGTTGTGATCATTTGTTGCCAATCCTCTTTCCTCAGGAAGGATTTCTCCACTTGCTCCAGCTCTGATCGACCTTCCAACAGCTCAATTTTGAGCAGCTTCCATTCCAGTCCCTTTTTATGCCCTTTTGTGCAATTTGGCCATCATTTATGCTAATTTTCCACATTGGCCCTTGAGATAGCTGAACTTCAAAATCACTCCAAAAGCTAAACTAATCCTTACTAATTGACACTAAATTATAAATAGGAATGAGTAAGAAATGCCTACAAAAGGGTATATATTTTTGTGTTATCAGTAGGCCAAATGATATGATTGATAAAAAGTGAGCTGATATGCACATGTTGACTGTTGGTAATATTTGATCAAAAGTGTGTTTCATCACTTTTGGGGAGAAACAAAAGCTGATGAATTGTGGGAAAAAATCCAGAATATTACTAGAAAATCCAGAATATGTAATTTGATCAATCCAGTGTATGGATTGATCAAAATGTCTTTCATCACTTTTGGAGAGAAAGAAAAACTGATGAACTTTTGGAGAAAATCTAGAATATGTACCGGAAGAAGTTCGACATCAATAAGTCATCTGCGTTGAAACAGATTACCAGGTTGAGGTACAAAGATGGTGCTATCATGAATGAGCACTTGAGTTCGTTTCAGGGTTTGTTGAACCAGGCAGTGAATGTAGGTTTAAAGTTGAATAATGTGGTGCAGGCTTTGTTATTGTTTAGTTCTCTTTCAGACAGTTGGGACACTTTGGTAGTGTCAATCAGTAATTCAACCCAGGATGGTGTCTTGACCTTAGATCAGGTAAAAGAGGTTTTCATGAATGAAGAAGTCAAGAGAAAGGAGCAGAGTATTTAGCCTGGGTTGCAGTCTCTGGTGACAGAAAAGTCAGACAGAAGAGGGAGAAGTAAAACCAGAGGGCGTTCTAAATCCAAGAGAGATATTATGTGCTACCATTGTAAAGAGAAAGGGCACTTTAAGAATAAGTGCAAGGTTCTCAAGGGAGAACTAGCAGCGAGAAAAGGTAATGGCAAGAAAGATGAATCAAGTGATGACGACACTACTGCAGTAGTAACTACCAGTGATGTATTTTTGTACTGTGATGATGATACAATTAATGTTGTGAGTCACGACAGTGATTGGTTTGGTGATTCAGGTGCGTTTTATCATGTGATGTCTCACAAGAACTTCTTCACCTTTTACACACCTGGGGATTTTGGTCGTGTAAGAATGGGCAACCAAGCCTCATGTGATATTGTTCGCTTGGGAGAGGTATCAATGGTAACGAATACAGATTGTACTCTTGTCTTAAAGAATGTCAGACATGTTCAAGATATGCGTCTGAACCTTATTTCTGTTTGCAAACTTGATGATGAGGGTTATCATAGTACTAAAGGTGGCGACCATTGGACAATTACTAGAGGGAATCTTGTTATTGCTAGAAGAAAGAAGTTGAACTCTTTGTATGTGTTGAATGCAAAGTTGAAGAATGGAGAGGTGAATGCAACTCACAATGTCTCCATTGATCTATGGCTTAGAGGCTTGAACACATTAGTTTCAAGGGGCTGCAGATTCTTGGTAAGAAGTAATTTCTCCATGAGGTGAAAGGTACTGCTCTAGAACCTTGTGTTGACTATATCTATAGTAAACAACATAGGTTTCCTTTCAAAATTCTCCTCCATCTAAAAAATCCAGTCCTCCAGAAGGTAGTTCATACATATGTATGTTACATGAAAGATAGGTCGTTAGGTGGTGCATTATACTTTGTTACTTGATGACTATGCTCGAAAAGTTTGGTGTTTTCCATTAAAATCTACAGACTAGCTATTAGATGTGTTCAAAGAATTTCACCTTAGAGTTGAAAGGGAGACTGACTAGAAGTTGAAGTGTGTTCGAGCAGATAATGGTGGTGAGTACAAGGGTCCGTTTGAGAAGTATTGCCGACACCATGGCATTAAACTTTAGAAGTGTGTTCCAAAGACTCCGCAGCAGAATGGTGTGGTAGAAAGAATGAATAGAACTATTACCGAAAATTTTAGGTGTATGATCTCGAGTGTAAAGCTGTCTAAATCCTTTTGAGGTGAAGCCGTGGTGATAGCAGTTGATTTGATCAACCTCTCTCCCTCCGTTCCATTGGATGGCGATCTACCACAGCGAGTCTGGACTGAAAAAGATGTCTCATTTGGACGTTAGTGAGTTTTTGGTTGTTGTGCCTTTGTTCATATTCCCAAAGATGAAAGGTCGAAGCTTGAAGGAAAATCCAAGCAGTGTGTATTCTTGGGGTATGGCGATGATGGTTTTGGGTATAGACTTTGGGACCCTAAAGAGAAGAAAGTGTTCAGAAGCAAAGATGTGATTTTCTTTGAAGACCAGAACATTGATGATATGGGAAAAGGCGAGATGCCAGAATCTTCACATGAGATTCCTGTTGATCTAGATCCAGTTTCTCCACATTAAGATGAATCTCCTAAAGGGGGAGCTGAGACAGAGCAGGATGGTGAGTCTAATGATGATCCTACTTTTGAAATAGAGACACCACCATTTTCATCATCTTTTGTTTAGCTCAGGAGGTCTACCAAAGACAAGAGACCTTCCACCAAATACAATGCTCATGAGTATTTGTTACTTACTGATGGGGGAGAGCCATAGTTGTATGAAGAGGTTTTTAGTCATGAGCAAAAAGATCAGTGGTTAGCAGCCATACAAGAGAAGATCAAATCCTTGCATGAGAATAACACTTATGACCTGGTGAAGCTGCCTAAGGACAAGAGAGCACTCAAGAATAAATGGGTGTTCAGACTGAAAACAAGTGAGAACAGCTCACAATCGAGGTACAAAGCCATATTCGCTGTAAAGGGAGGGATTCAATCAGAGAAAGGGCGTAGACTTTGACGAGATATTCTCTCCTGTTGTAAAGATGTCTTCGATCCGAGTTGTGCTTGGGATAGCGGCCAGCTTGAATCTTGAGATTGAATAGCTTGATGTGAAGAAAGTCTTCTTGCATGGTTATTTGGAAGAAAAGATATTACATGGAGCAACCAGATGGGTTCCAGGAGAAAGGAAAAGAGAAGCGTGTATGTCCTCTCAACAAATGCTTGTATGGGTTCAAGCAAGCTCTGAGGTAGTGGTACAAGAAGTTTGATGCCTTCATGATAGGGCAGGAATATCAAAGGACTATAACTGATCATTGTGTGTTTGTGAAGAAATTCTTTGATGGTGATTTTATAATTCTCTTGCTTTATGTCGATGGCATGTTGATTGTTGGTCATGATACCGTAAAGATTGCCAGGTTGAAAAAAGAGTTAAATAAGTCCTTTGCGATGAAAGATTTGGGTATGGCTAGACTGATCCTTGGGATGAAGATATCTCGTGATAGACAGAATGGGAAACTTTTAGTATCTCAAGAAAAGTATATTGAGAAGGTTCTTGATAGGTTTAACTTGAGCGGTGCTAAGGAAGTCTCGACTCCACTTGCGGGATGTTTTAAGCTATGAAAAATGCAATATCCTAAAAGTGATAAATACAAGGAAGAGATGAAAAAGAGTCCTTATGCTTCAACAGTAGGCAGCCTGATATAAGCGATGGTTTGCACAAGGCTACACATAGCTCATGTAGTTGGTGTTAGTCGATTTCTCTCCAATTCTGGTAAGGAGCATTGGAATTTTTTTAAGTGGATTCTCAGGTATCTCAGGGGTACTTCCAAATTGAGTCTTTGAGTTGGCAATGGGAAGACCATGTTAGATGGATATAAAGATGCTGACATGGCGGGAGACTTGGATGGTCAAAAGTCTACTTCTGGTTACTTGATGACTTATGGAAGGGGAGTAGTTTTAGGGTAGAGTAAGTTGTAGAAGTGTGTTGCTTTGTCTACTATAGAGGTAGAGTTTATTGCGGCTACTGAATTTTGTAAGGAAGCACTTTGGTTGCAGAAATTTCTACAAGAGCTTGGCATGAAGCAAGAGAGGTATGTGGTTTATTGTGATAGCAAGAGCACTATTCACTTAGCTAAGAATTCCACATTTCATTCATGGTCAAAACATATTGATGTGAGATATCATTGGATTCAAGATGTGTTGGAGTCCAAGGCATTGTTTCTTTAGAAGATCCATATAGATGACAACGATGCCGATATATTAACGAAGACTATGAGTAGAGAAAAACTCCTATTTTGCAGACAGGAAGTAGGTTTGGTTTTACCCCACAATTGAGGTGAAGGGGCAGATTGTTGGGTCCGGTTCCTCTCAATTGGGTCAACAATAAGAAAAATAAAATGAAGCCTAATTAGCCTTTTGGTTTTGGGTTTGACCGGGGGAACAAAACCCTTTGAAAATTGGTTTTGTTTTTGTTTTTTATGCTTACAAAAGCAAAGCAACACAACAACTTGTGCGTGAGTTTTTTCCAATTGAGAGAGAAGAAAAAGGGCAACCATGCATCTTCCTTTTGTGCACGAGAAATGAGAGAAAAATAGGGTTCCAGGGTTTTGACGTTTCGATAAGAAAGTGTTTCACTTTAAGGCTTCGATCGGTTGATGAAATAGAGTCAGTTATTGGTGCAAGTTTTCACGTGTGTTCCTCTCAACAAGATCTACAATGCCTCCAGTTTTGTTTTCGAATTAGCTCTCTTTTGGTGAGATCCTTCTAATCCCACCTTCTACGATCAGTGTTTATTTGGAAGAGTATTGTTGTACTCCACCTTTGGGTGAAGTCCTGTGTATCCACCGGTTTGTGAAAACTGTTTTCCGTTATTGTGATAGTGGAGATTTGACTGTTGTTACAGTCCTGTGGATTTTCCCGATTTGGGTTTTTCACGTAAATTCGTGTGTCTACTTTATTTTATCAGTTCCTTGAATTATTTGCTTGTTTGGTTGGCTTGTTTCATTGTCCTATTTTATTGGTAGTAGGAATACTTTATTTTCTTGGATTGTAGTAAGTGATAAGAAGGGTCGATTCCACAGAGACGAGAAACACTTGATGAAAATTGGGATCCAGTACAAGAATACAAAACAGAATTAAAAACAGCAAATTGGCAAGTGAGTTTATGACATGGCAAAGTGATGGTAGCCTAGGGTCGTCCTCCACTCTACTCTATATGTATATGTCTTGATTCTTTTAACTTTCTATGTGTTATGAAACTGTATTCAATCAAACACATAAACACTGTAAGGTCACTTCCGATGTTCCAGACAGCAGTCCTAATAGTAACCAGTAAACTAACTTCCATTGTCGACTCAAAATTACTACTAAGCCATTAAGATCTTCGGCCATTATGATTACCTTGTGCCAAACAACTAACTTCCGTTGTTGTTTGAAACCTTGGGCTTTTACCCCCTCGTCACCGGTTAATCTTAGACATTCTAAGTTAAGTTTACCTTTCCGGGATTTCCCTAACATGCAAGCACAATAAGTTTGAATGGCCTGTTCAACCTAAAAGGATAATTTAAACTCTAGAACTAAGCATACAAATATCATCCGAGAGAATGAATCAAAACAAAATTATATAGAGTAGAGGGATTAGACCCAAGAAAAGAGTTTAGCTACTCATGGAATGGAGCTCAAATACCACAAAGTTCAAGTGTTGAGACTCCATCCTGATTACAACAGAAAGAGAAGAAAACAGGAGAAGAGTAAAATCAGGGAGTGTGGTAAAGTTCAGCTGACAAAGCAGAGTCAACTTCTCACTTCCCCAAGTAACACCCCTGAGTCCACCTTCCAGAGTTATACTCTATTTCTTCCTAATCTGATCTAAACACTAAACTACTCCACTTCTAAGTGTATTCTGGTCTTCGATACCTTCTTCTTCCTACTGTTGCTACCTTTTATAGAGGTTGGGGGAGAGATCTTGCTTAGCCATGTTGCTCTCCTCTTTACCCTATAGGTTTTATGCAAAAGAGAGGATACCCACGCTTCCCCCATCATCTCCCTTACCTCTAATCATCTTTTGGAGAGGCTTAGTTGAATAATTCAGTTTTAAGGCACATCAATCCTTCTCCAATGTCAGCAGCATCACTTCACCAATGCACTTCTTCCTTAGATTCGAAGGTTTGCTCCAATTTGACTCTCTTCCTGCCGGATCTTCCTTCTTCTACAGCCCTTGCACTTCAGTCCCTGCAACCTGTTCCAATTTGGCCCGAAACTTCACCAGTCTGCCACATTTTGACCACTTTTTGTCAATATTTTATTTCAGCCCCTGGATTACCATAAGTCTCCAAATTAGCCTATAAACATATAATTCTAACCTAATTGACCTATAATTAAAGCAAAAAGAGGTAAAATAGATCCCTAAAAATATAGTACAAAATGCACTCATTAACTCGCCCAAACTTGAAAAGTTGCTTGTCCTCAAGCAAATACAACATCTACCACCTATACAGACTGAAAATAGCGAATGCAGCAAAGGAAACAATCAAAATTTTTGTCTCAGGAACTAGTCTCATCACAGGCAGATGCATACACTAAAGTTCAGAACCACTTGAGCAAGTCAGAAACACACATCTTCAAGTGCATAGATGACAGCCACAGAACAACGTGCTGATTTTCCTTCTTAAGTTCATTTCAGCATAGTAGACATTCTTGGATCTGTACCTATTTTCATCAAGTCTACAACTAGGGTATTCTAACCGAGATTTTGACTAAGGGCTTCCTCACTTCACTGCAAGTACAATGGCTATATCTTTCACCCTCATACCCCTTTCCTTCTATCCTTATTGGCTTTTCTTCTGGATCTTTCCGACTCAGGCCTTTACCAAGCACATTTTTAGCACTATTTGGTGTTCTAAACATTTAGGGCTGGTTTGGCCAACATTTTATTTTCCATTTTGTCTCATTTTACCTCTTAAAACATCTCTCAAACACAAAACCCAATACTATCCAAACAACTTTTCAATTTACTTTTTAAAACTGATTTCAAACATTATTTTTACACAATTTTTATCCACAACCACCGGACTACCTCCGCTGCCACCGTCCACCGCCAGACCACTGCCGGCCGGTTGATTTCTGGCCAAATTCCGGCCAACTCGCCGGAATCCGGCCGGTCTGTAGCCGGCCAATGTCGGTCCAATGGTGGCGATGGGCGGTTCGGCAGTAGCGCCGGTGGTGGAGGTGATCCGGTGGTGGTGTTAAAATATTATTATTTTATTTAAAATACTACCCAAACAATTTTTTAAATTTTCTCTCAAACCACATTTTAAATCACATCTCAAACTCAAATAAAAAACTAGACCAAAAACTAAAACAAACCATTGTCCAAACAAACCCTTATATTTCTGGTCATCACTCCTCCTGGAATCTGGCTTTCCATATGGGTTGGTAATTACCTGCAAAATACAAAATAATACATGAGATAGGGTTAGAACAAAAGTGCGTGGGTTGCCTTCCTAGTAGCACAACAGTTTATAGTCTTATGCCAGACTGTGCTGAAGTTTATAGTTTATGGAGCAACAGAACATGACTGTCCTGCTCTCCTTCAGAATGTACCCCCAAATACGGCTTCAGCCTCTGTCCATTCACCAGAAACATGCTCCCTGTCTGTAGGTTCATCAGCTCTACTGCTCTTTGGCTCAGAATCTTGCTGATCTTCTAAGGACCTTCTCATCTAGATTTTAGCTTTCCATGGAAGAGCTTCAGCCTGGAGTTGTAGAGTAGGACCAATTGTTCTACCTCCAACCTCTTCTTGACCAGCTTTTTATCATTGAATCCCTTAGACTTCTCCTTGGATTCCGAAAGACTCATAGGCTTCCTGCCTGAATTCCTCCAATTCAGTTAGTTGCAGAAGCCTATGCTCCCTGCTGAGTTTTGGATCCAAGTTCATCTCCCTCAAGGCCCAATATGCCTTGTGTTCTAACTCAAGAGGAATGTGGCCTGCTTTTCCATACACCAATTTGAATAGAGACATGTCAATTGAAGTCTTAAAAGCAGTTCTGTATGCCCAGAGAGCATCATCAAGCTCAATAGACCAGTCAGTTCTTGAATTGCTGACTACCTTTTCCAATATCCTCTTGATCTCTCTCTGTTTGATACCTCTGCTTGACCATTGGACTGTGGATGATAAGCTATAGAAACCTTGTGCTTGATGCCAAACATATCCATCACCTTAGTTAAAACTCTATTGCAGAAATGAGAACCCTCATCACTGATTATGGCTCTTGGAGTACCAAAATGAGAGAAGATGTTCTTTTTCAAGAACCTGATCACTGTTTTTAGCATCACTGGAATGAACTGCTACATCTTCTACCCACTAAGAAACATAATCAACTGCAAGTAGAATGTGTGTGTGAGCATCAGATGACACAAAGGGTCCCATAAAATCTATGCCCCATACATCAAAGAGTTCTACTTCTAGGATCATTTCCTGTGGCATTTCATTCCTCTAGGAGATATTTTCTATTCTCTGGCATCTATCACAGCTAAGCACATAATTTCTAGCATCCTTATATAAAATAGGCCAAAAGAAACCAGATTGTATTACCTTAGCAGCAGTTCTTCAGCCTCCATAATCTCTTCCATATGGTGAGCTATGGCACTTCTCCAAAATTTCAGGTGGCTCTGATTCTGGTACACATTGTTTGGTCAGCTGATGCACACACCTTTTGAATAAGAAGGGTTCATCCCAGTAGTATTGCTTTGCATCATGGATGAACTTCTTCTTCTTATGTGGCCAGCTAAGTCCTTCAGGTTTGATAATAGAGACAACATAGTTAGCATAATCAGCAAACCATGGCCTCTCTTCGAACACTTTGGCAAGTGACTCTGTCACATGCCAAAGTTGTTCATCAGGAAATGCTTCAGCAATTGGCTAAGGATCTTTTGGTGCATTTTTAGGCCTTGACAAATGATCTGTTACTTTGTTTTGGATGCCCTTCCTGTCTCTGATTTCTATGTTGAATTTTTGCAGCAGCAAAACCCACCTAATCAACCTTGGCTTGGAATCTTTCTTTGTAACCAGATACTTAATGGCTGCATGATCAGTGTATACTATGACCTTTATTCCTAACAAGTAGGATCTGAATTTGTCAAAAGCAAACACTATAGCCAACATCTCTTTCTCCGTAGTTGAGAAGTTGATTTGTGCTGCATTCAGAGCCTTGCTTGCATGGTAGACAACATGCAACACCCTATTCCTCCTCTGACCTAGATGAACTCCCACTGCAAAGTCACTGGCATCAGTCATCATTTCAAATGGCTGAGTCCAATCAGGTGTGACTATCACAGGAGCAGAAATAAGCTTCCCCTTGAGCTCTTCAAATGCCTTTACACGGGACTCATCAAAGATAAATGCAACATCTTTATCTAGAAGATTACACAACGGCTTAGATATTTTGGAGAAGTCCTTGATGAATCTCCTGTAGAAACCTGCATGGCCAAGAAAACTTCTCACTCCACGAAGTGTTGTTGGTGGATTGAGCTTCTCTATCATTCCTATCTTGACTCTTTCAACTTCAATGACCTTTTCTAAAATTCTGTGGCCTAAAACAATGCCCTCTGACACCATGAAATAGCATTTCTCCCAATTCAACACCAGGTTGGTCTCAATAGACCTCTGCAACACCTTACTCAGGTTTTCCAGACATTCTTCAAAAGTCTTTCCAAACACAGAGAAGTCATCCATGAAAATCTCAAAGATGTTTTCTACCATGTCTAAGAAGATAGCCATCATGCACCTTTGGAATGTTGCTGGTGCATTACACAAACCAAATGGCATTCTTCTAAAAGCAAAAGTACCATAAAGACATGTGAATGTGGTCTCTCCTGGTCTGCTACAACAACAACAATTTGATTGTACCCTGAATAGCCATCCAGGAAACAATAGTAGTTATATCCAGCTAGTCTGTCCAACATCTAATCAATGAAGGGTAGTGGGAAGTGATCCTTCCTGGTAGCCTTGTTCAGCTTCCTGTAATCCATGCAAACTCTCCAAGCATTAACCACTCTGGTGGGAATGAGTTCATCCTGATCATTCTTCACCACTGTCATCCCTCCTTTCTTTGGAGCACACTGAATTGGACTCACCCAAGTACTATCAAATATAGGGTATATGATCCCTGCATCCAATAACTTGATGACCTCTTTCTTAACTACTTCCTTCATGGCTCGATTTAACCTTCTTTGACCTTCTATACATGGCTTTGCTTCCTCCTCAAGTATGATCTTGTGAGTGCAGATGGAGAGGCTGATGCCTTTGATATCAGCTATGGTCCAACCAATAGCTTCCTCATGCATCCTCAGAACTCTCATCAACTTATCTTCCTCTATCTCAGTCAATGATGCTGAGATGATCACAGGCAAAGTGTCTTTATCTCCCAGATACACATACTTGAGATGTGTAGGTAGTGGATTCAATTCCAGAGTTGCTGGTTCTTCCAAAGAAGGTTTGTAAGTTCTACCTTCCTTGGCTAGATCTAACAGCAATGCTGGTTAACTTCTATGTGGCCACTTTGGAGAGTGATCTAAGTAACTTAGCCATGTAATGGCTGAGTCCTCATTTGTATGTTCTGCATCTACTTCAACATCAATTAATATTTTAAGTAATTTATCAGACTCTATTACCTCTGCAGATACTTGCTCAATAGTTTCCTCCACAACATCGACCTTGAAGCACTTCGGCAGGAAATTTTATGTTGTTGAAGATGTTGAATGTCACCTTCCATCAAACTGCAAAGTAACAACCTCTTTCCTTACTTCTATGATAGCATCACAGGTTGCTAAGAAAGGTTTGCCCAAAATGATAGGGACATCCTTATCCTATTCCATATCCAAGACAACAAAGTCAGCTGGATAAATGAATGATCCAACTTTGACTAAGATATCATTCAGAATGCCGTTTGGATATGTAAGGGATCTACCAGCTAGCTGCAGGGTAATGTTAGTAGGCACAAGTATATCACTAACTCTAAGTGAATTAAAAATAGATAAAGGCATCAAGTTAATAATTGCTCCTAAATATAGAAAAGCTTTCTTAAATTTAGTGTTACCGACAGTGCAAGAAATTGTGAAACTCACTGGATCCTTAAACTTTGCTGGCAGCTTCTTCAGAATGACTACACTACACTCCTCATTCAAAGTTATGAATAATGAATCATGAATCCTTGGCTTGTTTGAGAGTAACTCCTTTAGGTGCTGGAAATACTTTGGCATTTGATTCCGAGCATCAATCAATGGAATGTTGATGTGTAAGCTTTCAAGATTGCTCATGAATCTGTTGATGGCTACTTCTGAAATCTTCTTTCTGACTTGCCTAAGTGGATAGGGGGGTATTGGTACCTCAGGTTGATCTTGAGGAGATGGAGATTGAGCCTCCTTTGTCAAGCATGGTTCTGTTGTGGAATGCCCCTTAGGATCCACGTCATCTTCTTTTTCTTTAGTGAGGTCAATAATATCTTCAGCTTCCTCAGGTACAGCTGCAAGTGCTAGAATTAGTACCTCACTTGTGGAAGTGATTTTCGTTCCACTGCGAAGTGATACCACCTTAGCTTTTCTTGCTGAACTAGCCTTGGGTTTTCCACAAGTCACTTGGCAAGCTTCCTGCCAAACATTCTAATGTAAAGACTTGATCATTGTCTTTAGCTCCACCGCATTGCTTTTTTTTAAACTCCAGTCTGGTTTCTGAAAACCAGGTGGTTGGTCAGGCCTTTGGTAGCTACATTGTTGCTGATTGCTGTTCCAGTTGCCTTGCTGCCCTCTCTAGTTGTTGTAAGGATTGAAACCACCGGCATTGCTCTGACGAACAAATTGAACTGACTCCATCAACTCAGGACAGTTATCAATCTTATGTGGACCAAAGCATCATTTGCATGCGTCAATTTCTGACTAGGCAATGCGAGCTTTAACTTTGGCGATCTAATTTAAAAGTTGGGAGAGTTTGGCTTGCATATGTGTAGCTGTATCAATTTCAAATATGCCGGTCTTTTTGGGCGAAGCTCTGGGATCTGATAGACATCTGTAGTGGTTGGTTGCCATGTTCTCCAACAGTTTGGTTGCCTCTTCCACATTCTTCATCATGAATGCTCGACCGGCAGAGGAATCGAGAGAATCTCTAGAGGACTGGGTTAATCCATTATAGAAACTGCCTAACCTCACATTTTCCTCAACTCCGTGCTGTGGACATTTTCTTAGCAGCTCTTTGAATCTTTCCCAAGACTCATACAATGTCTCATCAAGACATTGCTGGAACGTCATGATTGCAGTTCTAAAATGGGCTGCTTTGGGTGGTGGAAAGAACTTAGTTAAAAATGCTTGCCTTAATTCCTGCTAGCTTGTGATGGAGTTGTTGGGCAGAGAATTCAACTACGTCCGAGCTTGATCTTGAAAAGTGAATGAGAACAATCACAGTTTGATGTCATCTTGAGATAGTCCCTAGATCTTGAATGTACCATAGACCCTTAGAAAGGTTCGTAAATGATTGTTGGGTCTTGTGATGGCAGACCATGACATGGACAAGCCGCTTGAACCCATTGAATCATATTTGATTTGAGTTCAAAATTATCATCTTCCACATCTGGGAATACCAATGGCGATTGAACCTCCTCCTGTTGAGGGATGAAGTAATCTCTCAACAATCGGGGTTGAGCTGGCTGAATTTTAGCTCTACTATTGTGTCTGACTTCTTTCAGCTATGGCTTCCATGGTTTCAGCAAACTCCTCTTGGGCTTCAGTAATAGCGTACCGACATCTGTGTCTGATCTTCCTGGAAGTGGCTTTAATTTCTGGATCAAAGAAGAATACTTCAGGAGGATTACTCCTATCATATACCAGAAATCAAGAACCAAACAAAACAGGTAACGGGAACAAAGAGATTTTTGGGTTTATTCTATTAGCTAAAAGAAACTAGCATAAAAATAGTACATAGTAACCAATTTTTGAAAAGATGTTTTACGCCGTCCTCGGCAACGGTGCCACTTTTGATTGGTGTCGAGACCACCAAAAATGAACCTGCTTAAAACTTATAGTAATTGATAAGAAGGAGCGATCTCACAGAGATGGGAAACACTTGATGAAAATTGGGATCCGATACAAGAACACAAAACACAAGTAAAAATAGCAAATTGGCAAGTGAGTTTATGACTTGGCAAAGTGATGGTAGCCTAGGGTCGTCCTCCACTCTACTCTATGTGCATATGTCTTGATTCTTTTAGCTCTCTGTGTGGTATGAAACTGTATTCGATTAGGCACATGAATACTGTAAGGTCACTTCCAATATTCAAGAGAGCAGTCCTAATGGTAACCAGTAAACTAACTTTCATTGTCGACATAAAATTACTACAAAGCCATTAAGATCTTCGGCCCTTATGATTTCCTCGGGCCAAAAAATTAACTTCCGTTGTTGTTTGAAAACTTGGGCTTTTATCCCCCTCGTCACTAGTTAATCCTAGACGTTCTAAGTTAAGTTTACCCTTCTGTAATTCCCCTAACATGCAAGCACAATTAGTTTGAATGGCCTGTTCAACCTAAAAGGATAATTTAAACTCTAGAACTAAGCATACCAATATCATCCGAGAGCATGAATCAAAACATAATTATATAGAGTAGAGGGATTAGACCCAAGAAAGGAGTTTAGCTATTCATGGAGTAGAGCTCAAATACCCCAAAGTTCAAGTGTTGAGACTCCATCCTGATTACAACAGAAAGAGAAGAAAACAGGGGAATAATAAAGTTAGGGAGTGTGGTAAAGTGTAGCTGACTACGCAAAGTCAGCTTCTCACTTCCTCAAGTGACGCCCATGAGTCTACCTTCCAGAGTTATACTTTGTTTCTTCCTAATCTGAACTAAACACTAAGCTACTCTACTTCTAAGTGTATTCTGGTCTTCGATGCCTTCTTCTTCCTACTGCTGCTGCCTTTTATAGAGGTTGGGGGAGAGAGATCTTACTTATCCATGTCGGTCTTCTCCTTATCCGATGGGTTTTATACAAAAGAGAGAAGACCCATACTTCTTCCAACTCCCTCCTTACCTCTAATCATTTTTTAGAGAGGTTTAGTTGAATAATTCAGTTTTAAGGCACATCAATCCTTCTCCAATGTTAGCACCATCACTTCACCAACAGCTCTTCTTTCCTTAGTTTCGAAGGTTTGCTCCAATTTGCCTCTCTTCCTGCCGGATTCTTCCTTCTTCTTCAGCCCTTGGACTTCAGTCCCTGCAACATCTTCCAATTTGGCTCGGAACTTCACCATTCTGCCACATTTTGACCATCTTTTTGCCAATACTTCATTTCAACCCCTGGATTACCATAAGTCGCCAAATTATTCTATAAACATGTAATTCTAACCTAATTGACCTATAATTAAAGCATAAATAGGTAAATAGATGCCAAAAAAATATAGTACGAAATGCGCTTATCATTCGCTTCCACTTGATTGTTGTGTTTATACCCTTTCTGCTACAATATTTTTTTAGTAAATACTCCCTCTGTCTCACAAAAATAGTCCACATTGAATTTTGAATTTTATATAGTTTTTAATACAAATTTGAAAAATCAATGTGGATTTTTTTCTTTGGGACGGATGTAGTAAGAATTTAGAGTTACACAAAATTCTCAGTATCTTAACCGTCTTTACAGTTCCAGCAACAGTCAGATTTTATGGCTCGATTTTTGTCTCACACATTATTCAATATCACTACAAAAAGAACATGTCGTTATCCATGGCTTTTGGCCTTCTGTGAGTAAATCATGGGTAAATACCCACGAATTACCCACGAAGCGTTGACCAAATCCAGATCCTCCCAAAAATTTAATTTACCCATGCCGTACTCACGGTTTACCCACGGAATTACCCATGACCAAAATAGTAGTGGGTAATCCGTGGGTAATTTTTTCTCGCCATCAAATTTGCCACGCCTTACTCACGGAATTTGCGTGGGTAGTTACACACAATCTTTTTCGTGGGTAATCTGTGGGTAAACATTTCCCGCCAATAATTTTCTCACGTCTTACCCACAATATTTTTCGTGGGCAATTACACACGAAACTTTTCGTGGGAAATTCATGGGTAATAATCACTTTACCCACGAACTACCCTCGGCTTTTGTTGTAGGAAAAATTGTTGTGGGTAATTGCTTTTTTACCGTGGGAAAGTCGTGGGTGAAATGCAAAAAGAAATTAACAACACTTTTCTTTATTCGTGGTTTTATTATGTTGATTTTTTTAAAAAAAAAATAACGTGTTTATGATATTTTTTATTTTTTATTTTGTAATCATCTATTGTTGTTGTTAATTATTTATAATATTGATGAAAACGTTTGTTACATTTAATTATAGCTTATATGTATCTGATATTGATCGATGTGTGTATGTATGTAACTATATATATGGACTATTGGTGGGTTGTCAAACCAACAAAAATAAAAGAACCTACTCCTAGGAAATTTAGTAGTATAGCAATGAGTAGGGTCATCTCCTCAGGGAGCAAGGAAATGAAAATATTTCTAATCAAAAGTAAAGTAACCAAATGGACAAATTTTTGGATTATAACTAATGGATGACAAAAAATAACTAGCGAACAATAAAAGATAGCTTTGGAAAATCAATAATAAGAGAAACTCTAGTCAAGGGAATAATTTCCACCTTGATATATCCAACTGATCATTGATGCAAAGATTAACTCAACAAATCATGAATGTATTAGTTATCGTTGTTGGAACCTCCTAACAACTCAATCTTTTTTATTAATTACCAGCAATTAAGAAACCTTCATTAACCACTCTATAGCAAAAAACACTACCTGGAACCTCCTACGATTCAGTTTTCGACAAACAAACACCCAACTCAATTTCTAACAAACAAACCTTGTTTCATTAAAAATTGATTATTTATTCTCATAACACAAGTAAACTACTTACCAAGTAATTATTTGCATTGTCTCTTCTAAGGAACAAACAAATCTTTTTGTTCAATAAATTAAATTATCTAGGAGAATTGAATGCTACCAGCTATTCAAATAATGCCAAATAATCATCAATACACATCAAAGAGAATAAATAAATACTCAAAATTCATTGGTGAAAAGCAAACAATTAGATCTCACAATTGAATAACATCAAGGCTTCAATAAAATCTTTCACCTAGAAAAGAGGTTTAGCTTCTAATCTTGAAAAACTTAATATTAAAAGAGTACATAATTTAAGCTTACAGAGCTAGTCCTGTTGAAAATAGAGAGAAAAATTTGAAACCAGAGGCTCAGAGCCTCCTTATGCCTCCTACAATCTACCTCCCTCAAAATAATAAGAAAAAGACTATTTATATGCAAATTTAGGGCATCCCCACAATTAAATTTTTCAGAATTTGCAAATTGGCCCCTAAAGTTTGTAGAAATTACAAATTGACTCAAAAACTTTGAAAATTTTGCAATTTAGTGCCTATTACATCGTTCCCACGGGAATACAACATTGTTGCTGGAATTTCCTGCTTTCTTCATTAATTTTGGCATGGATTTTGTGTGCCCACGCGGAAATCAACCACTTCTTCTCCAACTTGAAACTTGATTCAATATAACCTTCAAAATCTCTTCAAAATCAACACTTTTTTTCTTTTTGTTCCAAATCCTTCCTATGATCAAATTAAGAACCAAAGCACTAATATTAGCATAGATAATATTCTAAACAACACATAAATCACCACAAATATCATGCTAATATTAACATTATCAACTCCCCCACACTTAGATTTTGCTTGTCCTCAAGCAAAGTTAAAAAGAATAACTTTTAACTCAACTTGCAAACCACTACTTTGAACCACAAAATTTGGAAATCATTTAAAACACAATCTGAACTACCATGCCACACATGAATCATAAACTTAATCAATTAGGCAATCAAACATAAGTTCATCTAATACTATGCATAGTCAACAAGATAGCTGCTTCATCCCTAAACTCCATCAATGATTGGAACAAAATCACCTCACCAGTAAGTTCCCTCATTTTCTTTCTTCTTTTCTCTCAAGTGTGGCGTATCAAACAATTCACACAAATCAATATCTAGCAAAATACACAAGAATTTGAAAAGGCGTCACATCATCATACACCAAGCAAATAAACTTACCAATAAAGGTCTTTACATAGGGTTGTAATGGGGCTTTAGGTAAGGAAAAGGGTGGATAATTATGGATGTAGGCTTATTATTTTGTCAAGATAGATTATGTATACTTAAACTCCACCATCTTACCATATATCCCATATAATGACATTGCTCATCCTCACACTTCAGAGTTCAAGTGTGCTTTGCATAAGAACTTGCAGTAAACTTCTCATATTACATTTACAAACCTATGGCATCTCAAAAATATAATTAAGAACTTGCCATACTCTCAAACAAGTAGAAAATAGGGATTCATGCGATTTTTTTTCTTCTTTTTTTCCGGGTATTTTTGCCTTTTTTGTTGCATTTTTCTCTTTTTTTTTCGCACGCCCTATATTACATCAAATGCATAACTTAAAACAAGAATACATGCCACTATAATGTCCAACTCTTACCGCAAACCCAGTTTAAGCAACCTAATCCAGAGCTTGACAAAAGGGTAAAGGGTAAAAAAAAAAACAAGGCTAATGGTTTAATATATCTAGAGCTAAAGAAAAAACGGTCAAGGCTTGAATGGTTCAGTAGGGGTAAACATAAGTGGGTAGGCTTTTTAAGCTAACTTGGCTAAATCCTAGTGCCTTTATTCTCGTGGCAAGCCATCTACAAGAGCACAGATGCGTCATAGCTCGGAAAATTCAAGATTAATCCATACTAGATATGATATACTTCCCACATAAAAATGTTGAGCATTCAAATACACTAACTCTATTTGTTCAGAAAGGCTCAGATCACTCAATTTAAAGTAACTTTTTTGTGATAATATTCCAATCATTAACTTCAACATTTAAATTCACAACATATCTGAATAGTACATAGCAAAGAAAAATTTATGTTTTTCATGCTTCACTTTTCAACCTATGATGATTAGCAACATAACAGTTGAAACGTTTGAAAACAGTGGTTCAGACTCAAATTTTTGAAAAAGTTTTATCAAAAAGAAGTTTAATTCTTTTAAGTAAGCAATTTAATGAAGACAAAATTGAAACACACAAACTCCTCCGCCACACCTAAAGCATACATTGTCCTCAATGTATAAAAGATGCAATGACAGAGAATAAAAACACAAAAAAACTTCCAAATAATATTAAAGAGAAAAAAAAGGGGTACTTCCTTCGGAATTCGTTATGGAGGAATCAAATTTGATGTGAAGCGGGAGTAACATCTCTTTGCATCGGATCAAAAGGATTGACCACGTAGAAGAATTTTCCTCGAAAGCTAGCTGTCATACTCAAACAAACCATTAAAAAAAAACATAACTCTACGTCGATCAAATGATTAAGAAAAACCACGAAAATCAAGAAATCATGGATCTCAAGATCATCAGGAACAAAAAACTTAACCACATAATCGATTTATTGAACAATACAAATAACAAAAAATAAACCATTGGGTTGCCTCCCAACAAGCGCCTTTCTTTAGTGTCATTGGCTAGACACAGCATGTGTGTATCAAGATGGAAATTTGAAAGCTCCACACACAATCAGAACTTGATACAACTCTGAATAGGCCTCAACAAAACCAAGGTTATATGTCTCAAACTGATATTCAAGCATTGTATCAACA
The DNA here is from genome assembly GCA_949775105.1 of Oldenlandia corymbosa var. corymbosa. Classification (NCBI taxonomy): domain Eukaryota; kingdom Viridiplantae; phylum Streptophyta; class Magnoliopsida; order Gentianales; family Rubiaceae; genus Oldenlandia; species Oldenlandia corymbosa. Next base: position 11,045,505 of record OX459123.1, read on the forward strand.
AACAAAGGTGGAAAATGATCTCCTCTAAATGACTCTTTAAAAGTATTACACACTCTCCACACGTAAACGCAAACATGAAATTCAAAATTGACATCTATCATCCACCCAAATTTAGGAGGTCTAAGCAAATGTCCATATCCATGCTTAAGATCTACATGTACGGATCTTAAGTCAACTTTTGATGGTTTCCACTTTTCAAAAATTGTAGGCACGTAGTCAAAAGGACAACGGCCATTCAAATCAACTCGTGAAGCACACTTAGCATTCAAATTCACAATTTCCCAACCTAAAGATTTAACTCCATTTGTTAATTTAATTCTAGCAGTTTTTCAAAATGACCTTCCTAAGAAAAGTGAAATCAATTTTATTGCAGAATTTTCGTTTAAATCAATCACATCAAAAGTAACAGGCAAAACAAAATGACCACTTTTCACTACAGATTTCTCAAACATACAAGTAGGAAATTCAAGAGACTCGTCAACAATATTTATAGCCACATTGCTTTTAGATAAAGGCTCATGTTTTAACAAGTCAAATATAGAACAAGGTAAGTTACTCAAACTAAATTCACCAAGTTGAACCTATTGAAGATTGTAAAATATAGTGAACATACCAAAGATCTTACATTTTGGATGAAATTCTGAATTAAATGTCCTATAGGAATTATTGCTTACCGAAATAATCTCATTACCTTCGAGAGAGCTCTCTAAGGCTTCTTTCTCATTCTCTTCCTCCTTTGGCTCCAACAACCTCTCTAAAAGAGATGAAAACTTTGCATAAGTAGGACAAGTATACATAGCAACAACACTTTCCTTATCAATATTTTCCAAAGCCTTTTTCATTGCTTCTTCTGCCTTTGCATCTTCAACACTTTCTTCATCATGCGCCTGTGTGGTGTCTACTTGAACATTCTCTTCAGAAGGAATCTCCACATTATCTGGCTTAACCTCTTGTTTAATCGGTCCTCTCAACCTTCCAGGAAAAAGAGGGGGTATCACAATCTTTGGTCGGTCCTTCTTACATTCCTTTATTTCTTCCCTCTTTAGTACATCCTGCTTGATTTGAGTGTCTTCCACCACCATTGTACATTCACTCTCTGTAGTATAATTCTCAACTTGATTTGGAATCTGAAATGTCTCAGCCTCTAATCTACTAACTTCTGCAACCATCTAGGACATTTGATTCTCCAAGTTTTGAATTGTAGTACAAGAAGATTACGATTTGTGTATAAGATCATGCACATTAATCGCCAAATTTCTAATCATTTCCTCTAAAGACATACCTGGCTCTGGCGTTAGCATTGATGGTTGATACACTTGTTGTGATGGTGGTAGTGGGTTGTAGTCGTAATTTGGGCAATCTTGCAAACTTGGATAATGTGTATATGGATTCTGCTCATATCCCCTTCGTGGTGATTCCCAAATCCTCCTTCGTTACCCACATATCCTCGTGGATGATATTGAAAATTTGGAGAAAAATTAGATGTGTGACCCCGCATAGAACATATACCACATGCTTGCACCTGCTTGAGTTGACCTACAGAAGAAGTTAGTTCATCTAGTTGTTGACTGATGGACTCTTACCTCATTTGGATCCCAGGTTTTATACTGATGATATGCAAATGAACTCATGGCAAAAGTAAAATCACAAAATAGAGAAAAGGAAAACAAAAGCAAAAACAAAAACAACTTCTAAAGAGAAATAAATCACTTCACCGTGCTCCCCGGCAACGGCGCCAAAATTTGGTGGGTTGTCAAACCAACAAAAATAAAAGAACCTACTCCTAAGAAATTTAGTAGTATAGCAATGAGTAGGCTCGTCTCCTCAGGGAGCAAGGAAACGAAAATATTTTTAATCAAAAGTAAAGCAACCAAATGGACAAATTTTTGGATTATAACTAATGGATGACAAAAAATAACTGGCGAATAATAAAAGATAGCTTTGGAAAATCAATAATAAGAGAAACTCTAGGCAAAGGAATAATTTTCATCTTGATGTATCCAACTGATCATTGATGCAAAGATTAACTCAACAAATCATGAATGTATTAGTTATCGTTGTTGGAACCTCCTAACCACTCAATCTTTTTTATTAATTACATGCAATTAAGAAACCTTCATTAACCACTCTATAGCCAAAAACACAACCTGGAACCTCCTAGGATTCAGGTTTCGACAAACAAAGACCCAACTCAATTTCTAACAAATAAACCTTGTTTCATTAAAAATTGATTATTTATTCTCACAACACAAGTAAACTACTTACCAAGTAATTAATTGCATTATCTCTTCTAAGGAACAAACAAACCTTGTTGTTCAATAAATTAAATTATCTAGGAGAATTGAATGCTACCAGCTATTCAAATAATGCCAAATAATCATCAATACACATCAAAGAGAATAAATAAATACTCAAAATTTGTTGGTGGAAAGCAAACAGTAGATCTCACAATTGAATAACATCAAGACTTCAATAAAATCTTTCAACTAAAAAAGAGGTTTAGCTACTAATCTTGAAAAAATTAATATTAAAAGAGTACATAATTTAAGTTTACAGAGCTAGTCCTGGAGAAAACAAAGAGAAAAATTTGAAACCAGAGGCTCAGAGCCTCCATATGCCTCCTACAATCTAACTCCCTCAAAATAATAAGAAAAAGACTATTTATATTCAAATTTAGGGCATCCCCACGTTCAGCCCGTTCAGAAATCGCAGCAACCAATTAAAGTTTTCAGAATTTGCAAATTGGACCCTAAAGTTCGTAGAAATTACAAATTGACTCAAAAACTTTGAATATTTTGCAATTTAGTCCCTGTTACAGCGTGCCCATGCGGGAATACAATATTGTTGCTGGAATTTCCTGCTTTCTTCATTGATTTTGGCATGGATTTTGTGTGCCCACGCGGGAATCAACCACTTCTTCTCCAACTTGAAACTTGATTCAATAAAACCTTCAAAATCTCTTCAAAATGAACACTTTTCTTCTTTTTATTTCAAATCCTTCCTATGATCAAATTAAGAACCAAAGCACTAATATTAGCATAGATAATATTCAAAACAACACATAAACCACCACAATTATCATGCTAATATTAACATTATCAACTATCTTTACAATTACTACATATATATATATATGAATTCAAATTGTATCTTGGGTTTAGGTTTTATTGTATATATATAGATGTTACATATCGACTTAACCTATATCTATAGTGATTATTATAGTATATGTATATGTTATACATAGTTGTTTATTTGAAGAAGTGATATGAATCTTTATCCGAGGCTCGATTATTGCGGAAGTTTGACTTGAAAAGTTGCCCTGATGTTTGAATCTTTGAATAACCACGAAGTAAAACCTATGCAAGCACACAAAACACGAAAAAAAAACAGCTGGACCAACAAAAATCCAAGCTAAAAACGAGATGGAAAGAAAGGAAAGATGGAGAAGGTGTTTAAGATGTGAAACCCCAGTCAAAACGACCCGAAGCTCCCCACACGTTATAGATCAACGTTGAAAGGCTTGGTATGCTCAACTAAAATTTCAAATAAAGCATCCACAGACCAAGAACACTTGAAAACTTGGCCCAGGTTAGCTACGCTTCAAGAACAAACCCTAGTTTGTTGGAAAAGTAGGTTATTCTCGCAAGAATAAGAAAACAAAGAGGGATCTCACAAGTTTATGAATAAAATTCTTTATTATTGAAGTCATGCCCTCAAAGCCACAACCAAGACCTCTATTTATAGGCCAAGGAAGGGTCTGGTCAGGAAAGGAGGAAGAGAAATCCGATTACAACTCTTATTCGGATTTCTTAGCCTAGAAGTTTCCTAAAACTTAAAAATTAAGAAATAATTAAATAATAACACATGCTACAATTATTTAATAGGGCAAACTACATTTTACCCCTCGAGTTTTAGTCACCTAACTATTTCCCCCTTGAGTTTTGGTAATACTACCATTTCCCCCTTTGACTCATGGTCAACTTACACCCTTGCTCGCCAGAAAAGTGATGCAATATCCTACATCATCAAAATTTCCTTTTGAACAGACAAAAATACCCTCACTTAACTAACCCATATTGATTACTATTCCACATGCCAAAAATGGATATCCCACACTGACGTTTTCAAAATTTTGGTTGATTTTAATTAGTTAATCAGGTTTTTCTGCCACCCTTTTTATTTTTCTCTGTATCTTTTTCTATTCTTCGACTAGATAACTCAGTCTCCTCCAGATCGCCACCAAAGAAACGCTCGGTACCTCCAGTTTTGTAACATCACCACCAAACCAACCCATTGTCTTTAATCTCCAAATCAAAATTTTTAGAACCCAGAGTACGAAAGACATCAGAAAATCCCAACATAATCATAAGTTTCAATTGCAAACAACATATATCCGGTTGAAAATCAAATCAAAGAATTTGATAGAAACCCTAATTCTCCAATCGGGGTAATCCTTAATTTATGCTACACAAATGAAACCCTATTCCTCATTTGAAGTGTTGAAAATTTTGAGCTTTTGACATAAAAAAATAAACAAGCCACTCACCAGTCACCCTTTTCAATTCGAAGACTTGCACAAGGAGGAATAACAAAGATAGCTAAATGGCAGTATGGTAAAAAATCAGTGGCACAGAAAGTGGGCAAGAAAACAGAGAAGCAAATTTGTTATATGTTTCAAGATTTTGAGTTTTTGATATGGTGAATGTCTAATTGAATGGGGGCTACTATCGAAGGATTTAAAACAAAGAACAATTGGACGGCCATCGTACGCTCTTCGTCGGTGTTCGCGTGATGCTTTTGGATGATTATGGAAAAAAGAAAAGATGAAAATAGAGGCAGTGCCGCTGGATATTTATGTTATGTTTTCTAGTTTCTATCACATTTCTCTCTTTTTTTGTTCTTCCCGGAAAATTGCTCTGGTTTTTCGGTCATTTTGTCTATTATCAGCGTTGACTCGATGTTTAACCCGGTCAAAGGGGGAAATGGTAGTATCATGAAAACTCGAGGGGGCAACGGTGATGTGACCAAAACTCGGGGGGTAAAATGTAGTTCGGATGAGGGAAATTCGAATTTGTGTTATGTAAATCCGATATTAACGTAATGACAGAAATTAGTGTAATTAATTTAAATCCGGATTTTTCAAATCCGTATTTACGAATAAAACATTAATTTCTGGATTAAAAAAAATATGTGTTGAAAAATTAAATTTGGGTAAACCCGGATCACGGTAATCCAAATGTATGTAGATTCGGATTATCGTAATCTGAATCTCCTCTGTTTTCTGCAAACTGGGAACTCCCAGTTGGCTACATATTCAGATTTACGAAATCCGAATCCTTTACAAAAAGTCTGGGTTCGAATTTCGTAAATCCGAGTCTATGTCAGAACTGAAAAAAAAATTGGACTGGCAAAACCTGTTTATAGCACCGACAACACTGAAACATTGGAAAACAGAAATTTATTGGCAACAAAACAATAAATGGCATTCAATTAACAACGAAACAAATCAAGTTTCAAACCAAAATCAATACAAAAACTACTTTAAATGTGCAAAATACATCTCATTTTTTCCCTTTTCCTTTATTATGCGCATCCGGAGTGTATTTATTTGAGCCCTGCCGGTTCCTGTCTCCCCTCTTAAGATACGTGAGTATTGAACCTGTTGTTGACACGGTTGGGGTTGGGATTGGGACTCCCCCATGGTGAGAAATAGGACTCCCGGTCGTGGTTGCAACTGTCCACCAAACTGAGTCTCGGGTCCACCAAGGTCAAACTGAGTCTCGGGTCCACCAATGTCTTCAAATTGAGTCTCGACCTGGATGTGCAAGCCTCGAGAAGAATGTGCTTGATCCTCATTTTGTTGACCCTCAGTTTGTTGTTGCGATGTCCGAGGGGGGATTGAGACCTTTCTCTGTCTTCATCCTCCAATCTTATCTCTCGACCACGGTTTCGCTTTTTTACCCGGCGGAGGTTGCGAGGGCAAAGATGGTTCTTCATCAATCAGAATTTGGGTATCCTCCACGTCCATCTCATCATTTGCACCTAGGGTTAAAGCAACATGTGTTTGATTGATGATATCGTTCAAATGCTTGTCGAGTTCTTCGACTAGGAGATTCTCATCTTCTCGTTTTTCTCTAAACTTCTCGGAACTCACGCGAATGTTGTTCAATACTTCACCCTGAAAAGAAATTGGGACGTTAATTAAGAGAGTAAAATTCAAAAAATAAAAAAATAAAAGGAAAACATAAGAAATAAAAAAAATATATAGACTGAACTCACATATGATTTCACTCGGCTCGAAGAAGTCTTGTATCCTTTAGGTTCATAATTTTTGGGATTGGATATCAGCCTGACAGTGTTCACCATGAACCATTCATAGTACCCCTCATATACAAAGCCAGGGTCTCCTTCCTCCAAATCTCGTAGCACGTACTCTTTTCTCCTATTCCAATGACGATGTACTGCGGAATGGTGATCCACCCAATTGTTGCTAGGATATCCAGACATATTGTGGGCATGATCGAGAAGAAATGCTGCATTATCTTTAATCATAGGGCGCTTGGGAACATCCTGTATGTATCCAAATTGTCTCAGAACTCTGCCCGACTCGTGGGGTTCCCTAATAGCCCAGCAGAACATCCAACATCTGTTCGTCCAAATGGCTTGGTCTTGTTTACAGAAATCAGGAAGTCTATGAAGGACCTTTGCATATGGTTGTCACCGAAACTACACGAAAAGAATTTATTTAGATGGTATAACCGGAACAAAAAGAAATTCAAAATTAATATAAATACCAAATTAAGTACTTACATCTTCAACACGCAGGCTTGTTAATTGATCTCAAAAAGGTGGGGTGTTGCTCCTTGGGGTGTCTCCGTAGGTATACCTACATTTCCACCTTAATGAACAAACATGAAGGGGTACATTTGAATTAGTAAAAAAGATGAATAAGAAACAAATAGAAATAAACATTGAGTTATTTTGAAATAAAAATACGTACCGCTGAGCTAATGGAGCAGTCTCATCAATCAAATAATCTACTCCTTTTCTTTGTTGCACGATTCTCTCGATCCGCTCACACGCCCATACCTAGTAAATTTCAATAATAATGTTCTCATCAATCAAATAATCTACTCCTTTTCTTTGTTGCACGATTCTCTCGATCCGCTCACACGCCCATACCTAGTAAATTTCAATAATAATGTTAAAACTTCAAATTATAACGTTGAAAGCAAAAAACAGTTATAACACCAATTGAAAACTAATACGTACCTATAGCAAATATAGACCGCCAGTGGCGTCGCGCATGGTGTACTGTGATGCCTCGCATACTCCAGAGTACAAACCAGCCAGCAGTGCTGATCCCCAACTGTATCGACTTCACTGATCCAAATCCTCAACTTGGGGCAAGAACTATAGATTGACAGTGTTTTGCGTCTTGTTAGAAAACATGAAACTGCTAATAAGTGTCCGGGCCCTTTGCTCGAATCGCTGGACTGTGGAATCCTCAGGGAGTGCACGGCCCATCTCGTCCTCGAAAATACAAACATTGACACATTGGCCATTTACTTGGGCTGGCCGAAATCCCAAATAAGTCTCACATCGATCCCGCCATTCATCTGCACTCCGGCTAACTGTCGTCCCGTACACTGGATCGCCATCCACTCGAATACCAAAGAGGACCTCGACATCCAGCAGTGTCACAGTCGCCTCTCTGAAATTGAAGTCGAAAGTGTGGGTTTCTGGCCTCCACCGTTCCACCAACGTTGTAATGAGACTGAGATCCAATTTTTTGTACCCTACTTTCATTATCCCCTCAAAACCGGCTCTCTTGATGACTTCCTTAACCTCCAGTGTCATATCTTTGTATATCCCTCAAAAATCGCCATCGCATCTACGGCCCTTGAGACGGAATGTTTTAATGTTGTCGATCTTGTTCTCATAGACAGCTTGGGACCTATGCTTTGTTTGACGATATTGCATTTTATCTTGTATCGTCCCCGGGTGAAGATGTTTAGGTTGATATTCATATTGCGAGCCTAATGCCTCCTCCACCATTTCAATCCTACACAAGGCAACCAAAGAAAACATCAATGCCCTAACTCATTATTTGGCCAAATTCAACACAAACCAAACTAATACACAATATCAAAACAACTAACACCAATACAACTAACATTATATTTAAACAACTAACTATATTGCAAAAACATTGCAATACAACTAACACCAATCCAAATATGCATAAACATTCACAATTCACAATTCACAATTCCAAATAGCTGCACTAATCAAATCCAACACAAACCAAACTAATACACAATGCAAACCACACTAATATGCATTCGGCCAAAAAAATGATGCACTAACCACAAAAACAATAATACTACATTCGGATTTCCCAACTACATATTGCACCACATATATACACACCGCTCCAAAAAAATTACACTACTTAGCACCATTTAACTACATTCAGGAAAAAAAACTAACACTATATCAAAACAACTAACTATATTGCAAAACATTGCAATACAACTAACACCAATCCAAATATGCATAAACATTCACAATTCACAATTCACAATTCACAATTCCAAATAGCTACACTAATCAAATCCAACAGAAACCAATTCAAAATTCACACACCATAACAATACACATTCGGCAAAAAGAAAGAAAAAAACTACATTCAGATTTCACAAAAAAAAAATTCACAAAACTATATACATATTCGGAATTCTGAAAAAAAAATTTGAAAGACAAAAACTTAAAGAGAAAAAAACTTAGAGGGAGTAGAGGGAGTCGCCGAGAGAGGAGGGAGTCGTCGGGAGTAGAGGGAGTCAGAGGGAGTGCAGTCGCCGGGAGTGTAGGGATTTCACCGGGAGGAGACCTCCAGAGGGAGGGTCGCCGGGAGGAGTGGAGGGTCGCCAGACGTCGAATTCAGACCACCAGAGGGTTTAGGGTTGGTTACTGGACGGAGGAGAGCTCGATTTGGGTCGCTGATTGACTCGCCGGATGATGGGGGTGGTGGAACGACGAAATACGTTACCGGGAGAGGGATGTTTAGTTTTAGGGTTTTTTTTTTAAATCGGGAATTGGGGGAAAATGGGGGAAAGGGGGGGGAGGAAGAGTTGGCGGGCTATATATAGTCCCGCAAAACTCGGCTTTCTGAAATTCGAAACTACCACATCCAGATTTCAGAAATCCGAATCTCCCCTGTTTCTCCTCAAATTGTACACTCCCGGATACTTTCCTCAATTCAGATTACCGAAATCCAAACGTAGTACGAATTGCAAAAACCCAGATTTCGGAAATCCGAGAACTTTGCTGCAAGAAATCGGCCATGTTTCAGATTTCCGAAATCCGAACGTAATACAAAACATCTACTTTCGGATTTCGGCAATCCGAATCCTATACAAAACCTTAAAATGAACAATTTTGTTTTTTGCACAATCCCAAAACCTGTTATCAATAACTAGCCCCTATTTCATCACAATCACAGCACCAGCACCAACAATTTAATGTTAACATTACAATCCGAACAATTCAATGTTAACATTACAGTCTTCTTCAAAATCACTTTCTTCAATAACCTTTCCTCATCACTTTCTTCAAAATCACTCTCTCCGGAGACATCACAGTCTTCTTCGCTTTCGCTTAGAGCTATGTAGTCGGGATCCAACTCTTTCCGGTAGTCATCTTGTGCAAATAAAGGTGTCTCCTCTTCATCACGGATTCGAGAAGTACCAGCACATTCCCCCCTTGGAAAACCACCAAATGACACGTTGTTTTCCAAACTCGCTTCTCTTTTTTCGTGAGTGATATCTTCCAAATCTATGTATAAATCCAAACATGACATTGGATCTATACGGTTCATGAACTCTACATGTGAATCATTCTTGATCTTCACTCCACGCCTACCACCGGGACTATCGAAAATGAAAGAAGGATGGAGTTTCAAGTGTGCTGGATCCCAACCAAGTGTCATACAAATCTTACTAATCAATCCCTCATACGACAACCTTTCCTCAACAAACAAACCATGATCCGGCATATTCGAAAAAGTGTTGATGCTACCATTCTCTATCATATACTTGCTTGTATGAAACAAATTAAGCATGTATGATATATTACGTGCCATTGATAACTGTTTAAAAAAATCAATATCTAATCATTTCTTAATAACAAAATCAACAAATATACAATACATACTCCATTCATAATTCAAAAAACCTATAAAATACTAAAATACTTATAAATCAACTTCCATATCTCATGAATAACTATGATTTCTCATCTCTAACCTAAAAATCAACACCTAAAACATCCAACCAACATAAACCCTAATCTATCATACATCATTCTAACAATCAAAATAACACAAAACTGAACTAAATAACATGGTTTTGCAATCTAACCTCTTTCAAATAACGATTTCCACGTATCTAGAGGCAAGAATGCATCAAAAACTCCAATTGACCCTTGTTTGAGCTGCAGAAACAGAAAATCCAACTCAATTCTCGAATGAGAACTATCTGAATTTTTTTTTTATAGCACGATAAACTCGGATTTCCTAAATCCGAGTCCGTAAGTAACTCGGATTTCCCATATCCGAATTACGATGGACTCGGATTTCCGGAATCCGAATTTGGTCAGTTCCGGATTTTTTTATTCATTTTTTGGTCTTCCAATTTATGGCACATGCCTACTTCCACCAACCAAAATTAAAAGGAGTCGGATTTCCAAAATCCGAATACAGAAAACCGGATTACGGACTTCCGGTTTTTGGATTCAAAAATTTCGCGCCTCGATTTTTTTTTTTTTCTTTTTGAGAACTTGGATTTTGTAAATCCTAGTACTACTGTTTATTTAAGGAGTCCAGGACCTGGACTCCTGGACTCCTTATTTGAATTCAAATATTTCGCGCCTCAATTTATTTATTTTTTAATTAAATTTGGATTCTGCAAATCCGAACGGCACTGTTCATTTAAGAATTTTTAAAAACTATTATTCAACAAAATTTATTTAATTATTGTTTTATTATTAAATGGAGTCTTGAATTTCCGAAATCCGAATCGTTAATTTTAATTAGAACTCGGATTTCAAAAATTCGTGGGATATATTCCTGTCCACAAATATTTTGAAAAATTTAAATTTGTCCACATTTATTTTAATTAATTTTTTTAGGGAAAAGACCCCAAAGTAGTGGGTGCGAAAACAAGTTGCTCTTGCAGGGGAATTTAATGCATAATTGCTTATGCAAATTTCTAGTCCAATTTGGCTGCTTTAAATCCCTGCAAATCTACGTCTAACAGATTTCAGCCAAATTTTCTCCATCTCATTAAATGGAGTGAGCTGGGCAATTGAGGGGCCTGGACCTAATCACTAATGTGACTAATTGTGGGATTGTGTAATATTATCCTTAGCGCACAACTTGTTTTGTTTTTTCCTCTCACAAAAAAATTAAAAAATAAAAAAATTATTTGATCAGGGAACATTGACTTGCTAAGAGGCCTAAACATCATGCATATCAATACTATAGCACTTCTTTAGAGAGTGTTTACTACTTTTACCATTTGTTAGAGTTAACACACAACAAAAATGGCTGATGCCAGTGGTTACAGTACTAGAGTTGTTGATTCTGCTGTTGAAGAAATGGATAGGCTAGAAATCCAATATGGCTTTCCAGAAGTTCTTTTACAGCAGGAGTTAGCATTCCTGATAAGGTTTATGATCAGGCAGTTTTGGTGGGGAAATAAGGATATCAAGTTGCTTAATGCACTTGATAACCTTGAAGCAGTGCTGAAAGAAGCTCGTATTATCAACGGACGCATTGATGAGGTGTCAAATTTGGTTTCTTTGGTTCCTCATTTGCAAGAAAAATTTGATCAAATTGAGTCAGAAATTAGGAAAATCGGTGCTGCTACCTTAGACTCATTCGAATCCAGGTCTTGTTCATTTGTTGAGATAAGTCATACCATCCAATGTCTTGCTGAGAACTTGATGGATCTTGCCAACTCGAAAGTTGAGGACCTGACAGTTTCTTTGAAGAACCAAATCTTGGTTGATCATCAAAAGCTTATTTTACTTCGGGCCCTTTCTTATTTTTCTGTAAAAAGATGTCCTGACCATCAGCTGCTGAGAGAATTGTTCATTTACGTCAACGATTGGGTGAACAATGCAGCAAGTTTGTCCCTTTTGTGCTTACTGAAAGGGAAGGATGAGACGACCATGGGCCGAGGATTGGAAACTGTGTTTTCTGATCTATTACAGCATAAGAAGTATAAGCTTTTCACTCCAGAGGATATGAGGCTGTTTATGAGGGTCTTAAGAGCTTTAAAGCCATCAAAATCTGACACGATTGAAGTCGGCAAAATTGTTGTCAGGATTGTTGATTCTTTGGTAGCAGATCTAGTCGCTGAGCCTTTAAAGGATTATGTTGAAATCCTCAAAGACGGTCTGATATTCATGTTAAGCTTCTTTTTGGATCCTCCAAAAGAAGATGAAGCTGTACCATTTACTGGACATGGACTTATCCGGCCGCGAATTGATGTGCTTCTAGAGGAGGTACTGTCTCTCATTTTCTCAACATGCATGGACAAAGAAAAAGTTGTGAATTTCTCTAATCTGCAAGTGAAAATTGACAAAGTGAAACTAGATGTTAGAGAGCTTTATTATGTCCCCTTTTTGAAGTCATTGGACTTCAATTTTCCAAAGACAAATGTTATGGGACATATGGATCTTTTCCAAGAGAATTTGAAGGAAATGATTATCAAAGTTGAGTTTGCAAAAGATCATGTTGTGATGGTCCAAGAAAAGCTTAATTCCTTCAAATTATTCCTTCAAACTAACATGGAGCTGGCAAAAGTTAGAAAGGACTTGAAATATCTCTGTGAAGGAATTATCAATTTGGTTTTTCTAGCAGAACATGTCATTAGCTCCTGTTTAGTTAAAAATCATCCTATTTGGTACGATATGTTGCGGCTCTCTGATGTGACACAAGCGATTAATCTTTCTGAAATTAAAATGAAGAGGCACAGGGATCATCAGATGTACAAGACCACCAGATTGATGACAGGTGGTGAGCCACATTCTAATCATGCCCCCTCCAGGCAAGCAAATCCTTCAGCTCTTGAAGAGGTTATGGTTGATTTGGAAGATGAGTCAACGGGGATAATTGATATGCTCACAAGGGGAACAAAACAGCTTCACTTTGTTTCTATTGTAGGTATGCCGGGACTCGGTAAGACTACCATGGCTCAAAAAGTATATAAGGATCCATCTATCAAATACCACTTCACTAAACGTGCGTGGTGTTGTGTTTCCCAAGTGTACAGTTGTAGAGAGTTGTACTTTGACATTCTAAGTGAAGTCGCTGAAGTTAATGCTCGTAAGCATTATTCCAAATGCACTGATGATGATTTGGCTCAAGAACTCTGGAGGAAATTGAAGCATCAAAGGTATCTCATTGTTCTGGACGACATTTGGAATATTGAAGCATGGGAAGGCATAAAAAATTCATTTCCAGATGACATGCGTGGGAGTCGAATTCTATTAACCAGTCGGATCCAAGATTTGGTAACACCAAAGATGATCAATTGCAGTGTCCATTTTCTCCGGTCACTTTCTGATGAGGAGAGTTGGGAGTTAATGAAAGGGAAGTTATCTTGTATTCATAGTTCAGATCTTGATGACGAACTATCAGTAATAGCTAACAATATTGCCAAAAACTGTAAAGGGTTGCCTCTATCAGTGATTTTGGTTGCAGGTATCCTGGCTGGCAAGGGCAAAGAATTCTGGAGGCTAATTGAATGTCGCTCAAGTTCTCAGGTTATCGCTGAAGACTGCAAGGCTATCCTTGAACTAAGCTACAAGCATTTGCCCGATTATTTGAAACCCTGCTTCCTCTATTTCGGAACATTCCCAGAGGATACGGTTGTCAGAGCCAAAAAGCTGATGAGTTTGTGGATTGCAGAAGGACTGATACCAAGAAATGGTAGCAACAAGATCAGCTTGTATGAAGTGGCAGAGAATTACTTGCAGGATCTTATCAGTCGAAGTTTGGTGATGCTTGCTGAGAGAAGTACAAATGGTGGCATCAAGACTTGTCGTGTTCATGATCTAATACATGATCTATGCTGGTTGAAGACAAGAGAAGATAACTTTTTGCAATGGGTGTATGACAAAGATGTTTCTTCTTGTTCTTCCTCAAATCCCAATCAGTATAAGAGCTCATATCGTCTGTGCATCCGTGCTGAGTGGTCCAAGTTCATTGAAACTAAACTTATAGGTCCATTTGTGACCTCTGTAGTTGTTCCGGACAGTGGCAAGATCAGTAAACCTAAACCTATAGGTTTAATCTCACACTCTCTAGTAATTGTTCGCAAAGAATGCACCGTTCAATCCCCCTCTAGTTTTTTCAACAGTTTCATGCTTCTTCATGTGTTAGACATGGAGTGCATTGAGATGGGTGATCCATTTCCTGAAGAGTTAACATTGATGGTACATTTGCGATACCTAGCAATTTTTTGCAAGGGTACAAAGCTTCCACCATCCATCGCCAATCTATGGAACCTGGAAGTTTTAATTTTTGCAAATCCGCACACGGAATTCTCACTGCCAAAATCCTTCTGGGGGATGAAAAGCTTGAGGTACATACATGCTTTCCATTTGAATTTACCATATGAGGTTGAGGATCATGAATATGGTCAACTAGAGAAATTAGAAATTCTCACAACACCATTTTTCAAATGGGGAAATGAAACCAACAAACTACTGAGAAGGTTGCCAGGACTTTGGAAGCTCAGGTGTGAAATATCTTTTGTGAGCGATCGTCATTATGAGTTTCCAGAAATGAGTCATCTGAATCATCTCCTATCACTTAATATGCATGTTTGTGGAATGGATCCCCATTGGTGGCAATGGAATCGGACTCCAGCTTTGGCATTTCCCAGTAGTCTTAGAAAATTGACACTGAGTGAATTAGCCCTGCCGTGGAGTGGAATATCCGCGGTAGGGGAGTTGCCTAGTTTGGAGGTTCTCAAGTTGAGACTTAATGCATTTTCAGGAAGTGAATGGGTTGTGGAAGACGGCCAATTCATGAATCTTAAGTATTTGGAACTCTCTGTAATATTCCTTGAAGAATTGATTGTCCAAAATGGGTCATTCCCCCGCCTTGAAGAGCTCATACTGGGAGCTTGTTCCAACCTTATCGAGATTCCATCCGAACTAGGATACATTCCTACATTGAAGAAGATAGCCGTGTATTATTCTGACCAGCTCTCAGATTCAGCAGAAGAGATTCTCAAGGAACAGCGAGACTTCGGAAATGATATCCTGGAAGTCTTGGTTATTCCTACGTGGGGGCCTGGCGAAGAGGAGAAGGTATTTCGTTTGGCTTAAGAACTGATTTTCTTTTCCTTTTGATTTTCATCTTCAAAATTCCATGCGCTTGCACTGTGTGTGTTTGCCTAATTGGAAAATCTCTTTTTTCCAGATACAAGAAATGTTGCAGAATTCTTGGCTTGAAGAGGAAGATCGGCATTTTTCCTCGTCGACTGAGTTTTCCGAACAAACCAGCGGATGATCTGTGGGAGAGCTGCTATGTCTTTGGCATTCATCATTTGCTGTCCGAATTCAGTCAATTCGACATACCTTTCGGTGGTTCCCTGCTTTGCTTTCTCTGGTGAGTCGTGGAAACCGAAATTAATTCAGAGACCTCTGTGATATTACTTTTAAGAAGACAATCAAACGCTTTTTTTTTTTTTTCTACTAGTACTTAGCATTTGTCGCGCCATGCGCAACGCACCCTATAAATAATCTGGTGTCATAATTTTCTTTTTTAAAAAAAGAATTTAATTATATTAGCTATGATAATTAATAATTTGATGAAAAATAAAAAAGATTTTGTAGTATTCAGCTCAAGTCTAAAGGTTCGTAATGGTTGTTGCTTTAGAATACGAGATAGATACACAGGGTCTGAGTCATGGTAATTTGCAAATAATTTTTACATTAATTTGCCAACTTATTTTTCCTAATCATCTTACATACAGTTCATGTCACAATGCACTTCAGAAAAAAAAAATCGAAACAGTTTGAATTTATACTACATGAATGTATTGAATTTATCTTGTGAACGATGTTAGGTGGCAATGCAATTTTTTTGATTATGTGTCGAATAAATTTGCTTGTAACCTTAATTATCATATAAGGACTTTTTTACATTTAGACGTTCATTAACTAATTATAAAAATTAAACATTCATTAGCTGGAAGTTGATTTCAATGCATAGGACAGAGAGGAAGAATTATTTTAAGTTATTTAGAAAGAAATCTGCATGATATGGCAATAATATTCGTTTAACTGACATTTTACATCTACGACTACGAGCCTTCCATTCAACAAAAATTCAGCAAATGTAACCATGCGTGGGTTACTGACATTCTTTTTCTCGAAGTAGAATGATGAAAGTAATATTATAATACTACAAACTCATCTGAACACAAAATTAAACTTCCTTTCGAAAAAATCGAAAACAGGGGAGAATAAAATCAGATTTAGTAAGGACAATTATTGCATTATTATTAATTTAGCTAAGCTATTGATCAGGTCGGCGACCAACTGACCATAATGTACTCTGCCGAGAACCATAACAACTACAAAACCCAACTAAACGAAAAGGCTACAGTTGACTCTCTTCTGTGTTACTATTTAACTAAGGCACTGAATAGCACCCCAACAACCTTGTACCGCCAAACCAGGCACACTATTAGAGCTTCAACACTAAAATAATTTACCTCTTTTGAAATTTGAGTTAGAATATAGTCATTCATCTTTGATTGTCAGGGTCGACAACGGTAGCAGGGAATAAACATGCTAATCAATGGTAGCAGAAGTCTTTGACAAGATCCCAACAACATCAATCGTAGCATTTGCACGGTGAGAATCTCTGCAAATTGTGAACAGCAGTCCTTACATAATGCTGTGGTTCCACCTAGGAGTTTGAATTGACAAGGACATTGCTTATTGCTTTCTTTGATGAAGCTACCTTTCCGCTTGGATACCTACTACAACAATTAACCGGAGCCCGAGTGAGCGGTATGCCCCAAATAACATTTTAGGGCTGTCAAAGGCTGTCAAAAAAACTGGGTATAACAGAGCCTATTAGATGGCAATCAGGTCTGAGATGTTCTACCCTGCCTGGCAGCCCGAAATTTACATAACATGGAGCTAAGTGAAACATCAAAACAAAGGATTCTGAAACAAAATAGCAGTCAAGCCTTTCTAATTTAAAAACTGAGAGCAGTATTCAAAAGCTCGCAACATCATAAAGAAAGCACTCCGGGCTTTTTGATGGAGGCAAGTGGATGTCGTCCCTGTTTAATAAAAGAGCTCGTAATTAAACACCAATATATTGTAAGATATTAAATCAGGTCAGAACCTAAAAAGTGCAACATCTCCTTGCCAACTCAAAAAATAAAAGAGCAAATAGACCAGGATTTAGATTGAAGCTTCCTACATGCCTTTCTCAGAGATGAAAGTTGGTAACTTTCTTGCCAAAGTTAATGCCAATTATTAGTCTTCTTGATCATCAAAACTCACACCCATATGTAAAGTCCAAGTTACAATATCCGGTAAATTCGTGACATGGAAGTAGAGTACACACAAAAGAGAAACTAAAATACACCAGAGTTTTGATGTTACTTTGAATAAGAAATTTGTAGACTAAAACCATAACCAGAAACTTACTGCTACATTCACAGGTACTGTAGGTCTTGCAAACTGTGAGTATTTGATGGTTCTTGAGTCTGATTACACTAATTTGGTTCTTGGTGTCCAGGGCATTCCTTGTGCTTTTCCCAGGATGTTGCTTTCGTGGTTTTCTCCGGTAAAGGCTGGCTACACCAGATTGACGTTGTCTCTTTACTCACCGCCGATCACTGCGACTGTATGACGTGATAACTTCTGAGCATAACAATTGCCGTTCCCTTATTACTCCTACCTGGAAAATGTCTGACTGCAGTGTTTTGCTCTTGATAGTAAGCTGCTTGCAATTGTTGCATTCTGATTATCCCGCTAGAATCTAAAAACCGAGAGCAGTATTCAAAAGCTCGCAACTTCATAAAGAAAGCACAGATGCACATTTCTCAAGACAAAAAAATCTGAAGTAATTGGGACCTTCATCAGATTATTAGCTATGGCTTCTGTTCGCAATTGGGACCTTCATCAGCTTGATGTCACCAACGCCTTTTTACATGGCGATCCTCAGGAAGAAGTATACATGAAAATTCCTCAGGGCTTTGCCACAAAGGGGAAGCACCGTGTTTGTCGTCTTAAGAAGTCACTCTATGGTTTGAGGCAAGCCTCTCGGAATTGGTATCAAAAATTCACTCAGTCACTTATTTCTGCTGGTTTCAAGGAGTCTTACTCTGATTCTTCTTTATTTACTTATAAGAGTGGTCTTCATTTCTTGCGGTCTTAATTTATGTTGATGATATTATTGTGGCTGGCAATGATCCCGTTAAGATTGGTCGGCTTAAGAGATATCTTCATGGGCGCTTTCATATCAAAGATCTTGGTCTGCTGAAATATTTTTTGGTCATAGAGGTGGCTCGATCTCCGACAGGGATTGCTCTTAGGCAACAAAAGTATACACTTGATATATTGGTAGAGTGTGGACTAACTGGATGTCGTCCGAGTTCCACTCCGATGGAGCAACAACATGGTTTGGCCATTGATTCGGGGGCATTATGTGATGATCCTGGCCGATATCGGTGCATTGTTGGGCGTCTTTTATATCTTACTATTACGCGTCCGAATATAGCTTATGCAGTTCATGTGCTTAGTCAGTTTATGCATAAGCCACGACAGCCTCATCTTGATGCTGCGAAGCGAGTCTTGCATTATTTGAAGACAGCACCAAGCCAGGGCATATTTTTACCTACAGATACTTCTTTACAGTTGCGTGCGTACTGTGATGCTGATTTGGCTGAGTGTCCCACTACTCGTCGTTCGACCACAGGCTATCTTATGTTCCTGGGTTCTTCTCTAATTTCATGGAGATCTAAAAAGCAGACTGTGGTTTTACGCTCTTCAGCAGAGGCGAAATATAGAGCTATGGCAGTTGCAACTAGCGAACTTGTGTGGTTGGTTCGACTTTTGGGTGAGTTAGGAGTGCCTTCGGCTCAACCCGTTCCATTGTATTGTGATAATCAGGTGGCCCTCCATATTATTGCGAATCCAGTATTTCATGAGCACACGAAACATATTGAGATTGATTGTCATTTTGTTCGACAACATTTCCAGTCTAAGTTGCTCGTGCCTCGTTCGATTTCTTCAGATTTGCAGTTGGCCGATTTATTTACCAAGGCCTTGGGGTGAGACAGATTTCATACCTTGATACATAAGTTGGGCATTAGAGATCTACATGCTCCAATTTGAGGGGGAGTAATCAACGTAAACTGTAAATCGTAAATAGTTGTATAATTACTTTTACGGTTAGGGTTTTAGGTCAACTTAATCTGTATAAATATGTTATACCGGCATCAATACAATGGTGATTTTACAATCATTTATTTTCTATATCTTAAAAAAATAAGTTCGTGACACAAGAAACTATTTGGCCAAGCGTGACTTTTATATTAGCTTATTATTATTATTATAGATTAGTTCCCGAGTCTGCTGTTGTTAGATTCTGATCAAAGACCAGACTTCCCCCCCCCCCCCCCCCCCCCTTTTTCTTTTTTCCTTTTTGTGGTGTGTAAATCATGGTCTTGTCCCGATTGAAACATTTTGGCACAGGTTCTTTTCTGTTTAAAGGTTTATTTTGCTTTAAGAAAGCGATCATTTGGTTTGAATATCGATATGTGATCATTCTTCTTAGTATTTGGCGAATTACCCTCTTGTAGTTTGTCCCCTAGTGCCCAATTTTCATGAATTTGGGGTACTGTGGTGGATTCTGGAGTTGGCGTCCTGCAGAATCAATTTGGAGTGGCAGTGCTCCCCTCTGAGTATTGTTTTCTGCGCATGGCTTAGATAATGTGGTCCGAATCACCCGAAAAGAAACAAGCTTTTGTCAGCAGTCTCGTGCCACGCACTTGAATCTAAAACCAAAATAAATAGAGAAAAAAAAAAGAAAAAGGTTTTTATTTTATTTTTTTTATTTGGGTATGGAAAAAATATTGACATTTGTTTTTTGAATCATTCTTACTAACTGTTTGGGACAATACATCAAGAAAAGAGAAGTATGGAGCAAGAAAAATTGGGATGACAATAGTTGTTTTTTTCCCATTGTCTTCACCTTATATATGTCCCTGTCTTGAAAACCAAATTCCCCACACCAGCCAAACCAGAAGAAGAGGAGTCTCCTCATTTGAGTACAATCTGAGAAAATGGACAAGAATGTCAAGCTCACCAATTCTGCAATTTTCTTCTCAATCTTGTACTTGACAGCTTTCTCTTTCACTGTAAGTTACCCTTTGGCTAAATTTCTCAATCACATTATGGTCACCTATTTCCTCTAACAATTTATATTGTTCATTTTCTTTTGTGTTTTTGTTCTTGTGCTTGCAGGTTTCATTAGCTAAAGAAAGCCCTCTAACAGCAAAAGCTTCATTGATTCGTTATTGGAATGATCACATCTCAAACAATCTTCCAAAGCCTTCATTTCTTCTTTCCAAAGTCTCACCACTCTCCGTAGTTAACTCTGCATATTTCACAAAGCTTGCATCCCAAAAGGCTCTGTCTTCCCACCTTTCATTGTTCTGTTCATTTGCAAATTTGTTCTGCCTTATTGACACTAATGCTCCACAAACCAAAACCAACCTGCCAAAAGATGCCAGTTTTTCTTTTTATACAAACAAACAGTTCTCCAATTACGGATCTTCGCGTCTCGGGGGAGCCGACGAATTCAAGAACTACTCGAACGGCGTGAACTTCGCGACCGGATCGTTTTCGCGATACAGTCGCGGATCGAATGATCACCATGAGGAGTTCACTAGCTATGCAGATGATGGCAATGTGGCAAGTTCTAACTTTACATCCTATTCCTCGGCCGCTATCGGTGGTTCCAGCGAATTCCAGAGGTATTTACCTCGGGTTAATGTACCTGATCTTCAGTTTACTTCTTATGATTCAGATGGAAAGAATCATAAGCTCACATTTTCGAGCTATTCCGATGATACCAACTCTGGAAATCAAGGTTTCATTGGCTACACAAAGAATGGCGACGACATCCCTCTTGATTTTTCCAGTTATGGAAACAATTCAAATGTGATTTGGTCTTCATTTACAGGTTATGGTGGATTGGGGAACAGGGGAAATGATTCATTCAAGGAATATGGTTCAAATGCAAACAACCCGGGTAATAATTTCAATAATTATGGAGTTGCTGGGAACAGAAGCATTGGCACATTCACAAGCTACAGAAATTCAGCCAATTCAGGCAAGGATACTTTTCAATCGTATGGAAAATCCTCTGTTTCAGAGAAAACCCAATTCGCTAACTATGGGAAATCAATCAATGGAGGAACAGATACTTTCAAAGGATATGGCAAAGGAGCTAAAGATCCATCAACTGATTTCAAGCTTTATGGTGTGAATAACACTTTCAAAGATTATTCTAAAAAGGGTGTCACATTTGCTTTGTATACCAAACCAGGCCATCCCGAATCCATAGCCAATAAACCTGTAAAACACTGGGTAGAGGAAGGTAAATTCTTCAGGGAATTTCAGCTGAAAGAAGGGACAATCATGAAAATGCCTGATATAGTTGATAAAATGCCTAAGAGATCTTTCTTACCCAGAGTTATTTCTTCAAGAATGCCATTTTCAACCATGGAGTTGCAGAGTATCAAAGAACTATTCCACGCTTCGGATAATTCAACAATGGAGGGCATAATCCTGAACGCCCTGCAAGAATGCGAGCGCCCGGCAAGCCCCGGCGAGACCAAATGTTGTGTCGGCTCACCGGAGGACATGATCGGCTTCGCCATTTCCGTTTTAGGCCGAAATTTGATCGTCCGGACAACAGAAAATGTGGATGGTTCGAAGCAGGATGTGATGATCGGGAAAGTCAGGGGAATCAACGGCGGACGATTGACGAAATCGGTATCTTGCCATCAAAATTTGTACCCTTACCTACTGTATTACTGCCATGCGGTCCCAAAAGTGAAGGTATACGAAGTAGATATTCTTGATGTTGAGTCGAAGAACAGGATAAATCATGGTGTTGCAATTTGTCATATGGACACGTCAACTTGGAGTTCTGGTCACGGGGCTTTTGTAGCACTTGGGTTTGGTCCTGGGCGCATTGAGGTTTGCCATTGGATTTTCGAGAATGATATGACCTGGACTATGTCGGATTGAAAAACCAATTACTTCATCATTTTAATTATAAGTTAAATTTAAATCGGTGTTGTACGAATTGTGTTAGATTTCGGTATAAAAAAGCTTTGCTCATCACGCATGAGCAGAGTGTCATTCAAATTACAGTATGATATCAACAACTTATAATTGCAACTAAATTATGTCCTCGAAACATTTTTACATGATGTATTTTATTGGCTGAGGATTTCCTACATTACAATCATACAAAACTTCTTGAACTACCATATAAAACTTATTACCTTTTTTATTCAATTATTACTTTCTTTTTAATTTTTCTTTTAGTAACATCTTAACTTATTATTGGATCATCAGGATCATGTGTCAAAATCTTAGTGAGTGACATAAGAAATGTTGTAGAAATAGAATATATTACTTGATATCACCTGCATGATGTGCGGGATAGATAATAATAATTTATGAGATATTGACAAAAATGTATTAAAAAATAAATCATAATTTATGAAATAATAAGTATTAAAATTTTGAATAACAGATATGTCAAAATTTGATACGGTGAACGTGCAAAGTAATTTTTTTTGTTTCTTTTTACAAATCATATGCATAGGTTCTGCATTAGAAATGCAAATATTCAAAAATATTATATAATAACTTGTGCGTATCATTTACTTACTTTAGTGGATCGGTAAAAGAGCAATTTGATCATATGTTACGTCAATGTGAGGTAATAGAAGAATAATTTGAAGAAGAAATGAATCAAATATATTTTCTTTTGTCATTTTTTGGGAGGTAATTCCATTTGTCTGTTCAGTTACATGTATTCAATCCATTTAAAAAAAAACATATATTCACTCATCAACATTTGAATAACACAGGTCATTTGTTTGATGACATATGCTAATAAATTACCGAATTCAGTGCATATATTCAGTCCAAACTCATCGATCCCTTTTTCTCTTGTTTCAATTTTTCCAGAAAACCGAGTAACACCCAAACTACACAAAAAATCAAGGGACTTTCGTTTTTGTTTAAGTTCTGGAGCCATGTGTTTTTGTTTTTTTTTTTTGGGGGAAAAGTTTAATAGTTGGGTGTCTTCAATTTTGGTATATAAATTATCCCATAATTAATAGAAGTAATCGAGAATGTTAGCACTAATTATGGATGTGATATATTGATTTTCTTTACCAAATAATATTTCTAAAATTTAACAAAAGTCGCCATATTTGTGGAAAATAGTGCATGCGGTCAAGTACAAACACAAAACATGGATTTAGTACTTACAAATGAATATGTAATCGAGAAAAAAATATATTTAAATGATTAATATGCCATAAAATTAATCCATTTAAAATAGTACTTCCTTAATATATATAATCAGGATAAACGCATAAACATACATCTGAATTGCTTTTTGTAGTCAGAAAAATTACTCATTTACAGTCGATTGGATATTTTTGCCCTTCTTCCTCATTTCCTTCCCCTTACTTCCTCCTTTTCCTCCTTCCTCCTTCTCCTTTCTTCTTCTTCACATTCAAACCCAAAATCCAATCTTTAAAATTAGATCTACAAAGATTCGGGAGCTAAAAAAAGGCGGATTGAGGCAAACAAAGTCAGGGAAGCTCGCCCTGTGCACCAGTAAGGTTTTTTTTTTTTTATCAAAATTGTAATAAAAAAATTCGAAATTTTTTTTTTTTTTTAAAAAAATTCTGGAATGGGGTAGCCAGCGTCGGGCTACTCTTCGAAAGGTAGCCGGTCTTGGATCGGCTACCTTCCCCCAAGTAGCCGATCCCACGAGGGTTACCCAAACTGGGGTAGCTAGTCCGATGCTGGCTACTCCATTCAAGAATTTTTTAAAAAACATTTTTGGCTACTCTTCCAAAGGTAGCCGGTCTCGGATTAGCTACCTTCCCCCGGGTAGCCAATCCAGCGGGGGTTACCCAACCAGAGGTAGCCGGCTACCCCTGAGTAATTATTTTTTTATTGATTTATTTATTAATTTTATTTTTCGATAATTAGTTTTAATTATATTTTGTTTTATTTATTGGTGTTCATGTTATTATAATTTAAATAAATTGGAATAAAAAGTATAAATTAGAATTTTAAAAATAATATAGTTTTAATTATATTAGTTTTTATATTTTAATAATTATGGCATCTTTTAATTTATGTATTATAATTATTGTAGCAATAATTTAAATAGGTTATAATTTAAAGATATTATAATTATTTGAATTTATAACCGTAGTTTTAAATAAGTAGTTGTTATATTTTAAAACATTAGAGCATGTTTTAATTTATGTGTCATAATTATTTTAGCAATATTTTAAATAGGTTATAATTTAAAGATGTTATTATTATTTGATTATTTGATCATATGTTTAATTTATGTGTTATATTTATTTTTATGTGAATTATAGTAGTAGTGTAGTTATATATTAATCAATGTAGGTTAAAGAAAAAAGACCGAAAAGACCAGTTGTACCTGATTCTATATTGATGGTTGGGTCTGGTCCACGGAGACTTGACGAGGTACTTGATCAGGCTAGTCTGGACTGGGAGAATGTCATTGACGAAGAAAATGTTCCATTCGAGAATTTCGATTCGGATGGGTATAATCATTTCGAAGATGACACACCTCCATGTCCACCTCCAGTTAGACCTCCCCCTGTAGTTAGATGCCTTACTGTTCGTCATGGCGGCAGTGAGTCTGTGGCTGCATAATCATCATCATCAGGTATAATATTTATTTTTTAAATTATAATATAACAATTTTTTCAAATATTTTTGAAAAAAATGTATGATTTATTTTTAATAATTTTAGTGAGCAGTGCTGGCAATTGGATTGTGAGGGGACCAGTTAAGGGTAGCCTTCAGGACGGTTATGTTATTCCCAGTTTTTTTGAGCGTGTGGCCACTCTCTTGACAGAAGACTAGTGTAAAAGCTACCATACTTTATTTAACAAAAAATTCATTTACTTTATTAGTGTGCCGGGTTCATAATGTTGATGTAGTCAAGTATAAAAACAAATGATTCTCCACGAACTTTGTTTACAATAAACGGCTATCTTTGTTGCCAACTCACCAAGCTAATGGTAGTCACCAAATTATCTCCATAAACAACCTTATAGACAATAGCATCCACCTACGACTAAATTAGTTATACACATGTATTGTTCAGTGATAATTGCATTGATCTTTAAAATTATAATCAATCAACTTTACTTGGTGAATATTAAAATTAATATGATCAAACAAATTTAGTTGATGAATATTAAGATTAATATACATAATAATCAACCAAATTTACTTGATAAATAATAAGATCAATAAACTCAAACACTCAATTCAAATATCAAGGTATGTAGCAATGTCCAGGTTGTGAGGCCTTTTTCATCAATATGATATGCAAATAAGTTTTTCCATATTTTTTGAAACTTTTCCAAAAGTTCAAAATCATCGTCTACAAATACATGTAAAACGTAAAGCATGTAGAACATTTCCAAAAGTTCAAAATCATCATTTACAAATGGATGTAAAACATTAAACATCACACGAGCTTCAAAAAAATGATTTTATTTATTCCAATGAATGAATATATTGAAAACTTGCAATTCAATTGATCTGTATTCAACTTGTGTCAAAAAAGTATTGATTCCCGTGTAGAAACATTTTCACTCTAAAATGGTTGCTGCCTTGAAACACAAAAACTCATAACTTCTAATATCCACACCTATTTCCAGAGAATCATGGTTTCCAAATTATATATGGGTTAGATCTTGTGCCCTGTAATTGTTAGTATATACATAGATTATAAAATTAAAAGTAGAACCTTAACAAACAAAGAATGACTACGTAACATAGTGACTTGTTGTTAACCTTTTCCTTGATGGGAAAAGTTTTGACAAATGCGCCTTCCACAAAGTAGGACTCCACACGTTTAGGATGCGTACATGCAGCCTCCAATCGACTGCCAGTCATCAAGTTCCCCATCCTGTGAATATCAGTTGTAAATGTTCATAAAATATGGTGATTTTCAGTTTTATGGCTGTGCCTGATACATATCACATATGTTGGCATTTATAGCGGTACTTTCCTATCACAATTTAAAATGAAAAACCCTAATTATACAGTTATTGGGGGATGATCCTAATTGATGTGATATCATTTTTTTTTTTAAGTAGAAAAGTTAGGATGACTTTCAGGTTCTAACTAGTTCAAAAAAACTCAAGGGGTATACCCAAGAGGTAAATTTTTGAGCTAGCCAGTGCCATATAGTATAATGCACCCAAGGGGTCTACCCAAGGGATAAACATATATACTATATAGTTCCCTAGTTCCACCCTTCCCCATATTTTATTAAATACCAATCAGAGAACTTGGCAGTGCTTAAGACTTACCTGTATACAAAGCAACTATTTATATCGACTTCGTACATATGGAAAGGAAACTTGATCTAAGAGTACAAGTCCCCTAAGATGTCTAGGTAAGCTACCTATACTACTATATGTAATTGAGTTACCAAGTGATGCATCTCCTACCAAGCTATCAGCAACAACATTTACCTCTCTGAAAATATGATGAACTGAATAAGAACACCTTGTTATTATATGATGAATTTCCATAAGCTGCCAATAGTATTTCCAAGGTATTGTCTTCATGTCCACTAAGAGAAGTGATAACGTCTTGTTATCCGTTTGTATTGCCACATTCATCAAGCCAAGTTGGTCACATTTTCTTACTCCAAATAGCATTCCATACACTTCAGCTCCAAAGCTACCTCCCCCACCTAGATAACCACTTTCACCATACAAGAAACCACCCTCTCTTTTCCGTGTGGAAAATCCATTGCCCGATTCTGAATTCACAAAAGAACCATCAGTGTTTAAAGCATAGCCACATTGATCCGGTGCAACCCAATGGACTGAGGTGCATCTCTTCCTTTTGACATGTAGCAAGCGCACACCAAACATTCTTTCAAGGAGGTTCCGGTCCTCCTCACTCCGCGCCTTCAATGCATGAGCCGTTAAAAGATTTCGAAAACACTCCACAATTGCAAAGACCACCTTTTGTAGAATAAAACACTCTCCTTCAAAAATCACCTTGTTCCTCATTTTCCAAATCTCCCAAATAATAAATGATGAAGCCACTTTAATCAGAGCTTTGAAAGCCGAATCAAAACTACCTCTATTGCACCATTCTTGCAAAATCATTAGTAGAGAAGCATTTTCCATCCAATCAATTGAAAACAGATTTGAGAAATGCTTCCAAATTTCCTTCACTTTTGGACATCCAAGAAAACAATGCGCAATGGTATCTCATGCATTTTACAAAGAAGGCAAATAGAAGGTTGCACCTGAATTCCAAACCTGATCAAAATTTCAAGAAAAGGCACAAGAATGTTGCGTAGCTTCCAAACAAAAAAAGAGACTTTCAAAGAGATCAATTTGTGCCAATAATTCTTTGATAAATGATCCACCACATTCCTCCTTCTCAGTTGGACATATGCCGATTTAATAGTGAATACGCCGGATGCAGAAGGTTGCCACACAAGGAGGTCACGCTCTTGAGTTAAGGTTTCATCAACCCACAACAAGCTCCGCGATATCTCTAGCTTCAATGATCCCTACAATTCATGTAAAAAGAAATTTTTATTAGTAAAAAATTCCTTGATACTAAGCTCTTTTAAAGGTGGCTGTTCATTTGGTTAATCCCATGCTACTCCTTCCAGGATCCAGTTGTCAAACCAGAATGTCCTATCTCCTCCACAAACCAACACCTTTGATAACTTGGAAGCTTCATCCTCAGCTTTCATAATCCTTGTCCAAGATGTTTTTTTCATAGCAGAATCCAAGAGCGACGTAATGAACTTGCTCCAAAAGCCATTTTGCTTTTTAAGTTTCCACCAAAGCTTACATAAAAAAGATTTGATGACATCTTGAAACCGGCGCAACCCTAGACCATTTTCTGAAATTGGAAATGCTAATCTTTCCTAGGCGCGTCAATGCTTTCTTTTTTCTTCACCTACACCTTGCCATAGAAACCTTTTGCATTTCCTTTCCATTTCTTTTTTAATATCGACATTGGATGAGAGATTGCTGAAAAGACATGGATCGGCATTGCTGCAAGTACATGTCTCAAAAGAATAAGTCGACCACCCGGACTAAGCAACTTGCTCTTCTAGCTTCCTATTTGGGAATCCAAAGAATCCAAAAGAAATTGAAAGAATGATGCCTTGCTTCTACCATAAAAGAGATTGCAACCTAAGTACATGAAAGGAAAAGATCCTTTAGGCATTTCCGGAATTCGCTTGATCACCTCAACCCTAGAAGCACAACATGATTCAACAACAAAAAAGAAGCTCCTATTGCAATTCATTTTCTGGCCAGAAGCAATCTCATAATCCTCGAAAAACATATTCAGCTCTTTCAATGATCTTGTCGCACCCCTTGTGAAGATTATCAAATCATCTGCAAAACTCAAGTGCGAAACCCTCATAGAACCCGCATGAGTTCCATAACCAACTACCTTTCCTTTATCAACAAGAGTCTTAAGCCTTCTTGATAGTGCCTCCGCAACTAAAATAAACAAATAAGATGAAAGTGGATCACCTTGTTTAATGCCCTGAAATGGTAGAAAGAAGCTTGTCGGAGAGTCATTTATCATCACAGAGAAGCAGCTATTACGAAGATTATTCATAATCAAAAGAATAAAATGAAGGGGGAAGCCAAGTTTTTGAAGAACTTTACCCTATCAAAAGCCTTCATCATGTCAATCTTTAGAACCATATTATTCCCCACCACCTTGTGATTTATAAATTGACAAAGATCTTCTGCCAAAACAACATTATCAATCATATCCCTCTCTGGCAAAAAGGGTGATTGTTCCTCAGAAATAATTTTTGGTAATACCATCTTCAACCTCTCCGTTATAATTTTTGTAAAGACCTTGTTAAGAAAATTACACAAACTAATTGGCCAGAAATCTGAAAAAGTAGTAACCGAAGTTTTCTTGCGGATTAAAGTAATCACCGTACTAGCAATGGTACTAGGCAACGGCACACCCGCCCATAAAATCTTGACAAGTAGCAAACAAATCATCCGATATTATCTCCCAACAAGATCTATAAAAGCAGCCCCCAAACCCATCCATTCCTACCGCGCTATCCTCATCTAGCTTGAAAGTCGCAGCTTTGGCCTCCTCCATTGTGATTGGCTTTATCAACATTTCCTTCTCCTCCACATTCAGCTCATCATCCATTCCTTGTAAAAAGGCCATTTGTTTTTCAAGCTGTCTACTACGAACTGGCTCTTTAGTCAATAAATTTTGAAAGAAAGTCACCGCCTCCTTTTCAATATCCTCTAGCTACGTCAAGACTCTTCCATCCTCCGTTGAATTTTTGGAATTCCAAACTTCATTCGTCTTTCAGCCAGAGTAGCATGAAAAAATGCTCTATTTTCATTCCCCTCTTTCAACCATTTCAGGCGCATTTTTTGCTTCCAAAAGTCATCATGTTCTTTCAATGTCCTCAGCAAGTCCGCATTGGCTACATTTAGGAGATGCCTATAATTTTCATTCCCCGAATGATCATATATTGTTTCCAAGTCTTTCACCTTCTCCTTCGCCAATCTCAAAATTCTAAAAGACATCACCAAATGTGTTTTATTCCATTCTTTAAGAACCAATTTAAGATGCCTAAGCTTCATAGAGAAATCCAACATTCCAAAGCTTCCAACCGGCTGTGACCAACTTGTTTAAACCATCTCCTTGAAATTAGACCTTCTTAGCCACATTTTCTGAAACCTAAACAATCTTGGTTTGCCCTCCATTTGAACGTCAAATTACAACAACAAAGGACTGTGACAAGACGTTGTCCGGCTCAAGTTCTCCATAGAAACCTTTGGAAACACATCCATTCACTCTGGGGAAAAGAGAATTTGGTCTAACTTCTTGCTTACCCATCCTGTGCTCCTTGTTCCACCCCAAGTAAAATCATCACCAATAGGAGAGACCTCCATTAAATTATTCACTTCGATACACTGATTAAACTCTTCTATAGCTGCAAAATCCTGCACCAAATTCCCAGAGTGTTCATCCAAAGACCGAATAACATTGAAATCCCCTCCCACTATCCAAGGTTTTTCCTGATTCAAGTTGCGATAATTTTCCAAGTTCTCCCACAACGGATGCCGATCCACCTTATTGAACTTGGCATAAACCGCTGTTAAGTGGAAACTTTTTTGAAGAGACACATAACCAACCTCAAAATGCATCATTTGCTCTCTAACTTCAAGCCGGTTTATCGTATACTCCTTATTACAAAATAACCAAACCTTACTAGTATTGGAAGCGAAACCAAAATCAAAATTCAGCTTCCTTCTTATTTCATCTACTTTATCCAGAGACAACATTGGTTCTAAGATTACCATCATGGAAACCCTATACATCTGAATCAAAGCTCGCAAGCGCCGTTGAGAGGCTTGCTTCCTTATTCCTCTTATATTCTAGAAAATAACACTAATCATTGATAAAAAAAAATTAGGGATTATTGAAGACGGAGAGACCGCCGAAGCTCCTTACCTTCTATCAATTTAGCTATCTCCTCTTTTGATTTCTGGCCGCACTTACTTTTAACCGAAAGTGCACCTTGATCATTAGCAATTAATTCAGTGGCATCTTTTTCACCATCTGACCAAACTCCATCATGAACATGATCTTCCTCCTCACGATCATCTTGTTCTGGCACAAAAGAATCATCCGGATAGTATCGCTTGTCAGACAAAACAACATTTTCCAGATTATCATCATTGCTAATTGCGGCTAACCAATTATCATGTCTTTCTTTTATAAAAAAAATTCTCAATACTCTCATCATTTTCCGCCAAAGCCTGCTCATCTTCAACCTCATCTACAATCTCCTGAAGAACCGCAAACATATTATTTTGCAGTACTTGAGCAAGTTCCTCCAACTTACACGGAGATGAAGCTTCTACGTCTAGAATCTCTGCGACAAGGGGTAGTGTGGAACTCTCCGTAAAGTCCACAGGGATGTCGCTCTTTTCCTTCATTGACAGCCCTGAAGATGAGCCTTCTGGAATCGTTGCTGGATGCGGGATTGAAGGTGCCGCAAAACTAGGGTTTCCGTAGGGGGGTGCGATTAGGTTTTCCACAGAGGGCGCAACTGGAGCTTCCGGTGACTCCATTGTTCTTGCATCCAAACCCTTGACAATCAACGGGTGTGTTTGTAGGATTTCTACTTCCAAATCTGGCTTCAGTTGTGCACGTTTAGAACCCCAAGTTAACTTCGGTTGAGGCATCTTAATGCCTTTCTTCTTCGCAGCTTGATTGGCAGCCTTCTCAGTCACAGGCTCTGGCTTTTGCACCAATGGCTTCCCTACTCGGCATTCACTTTCTTTATGCCCTATTTTATTGCATTTTGGGTAATATGAGGGGATGTGTTCATAAGTGAAAATTTGTTCATGTTTACGTCCTTTCTTCCCAATCTTCATAGATTCTGGTAACTCATTCAAGAGATCCACTTCAACACAAAACCGGGACATCGACGGTCTCGTCATATTTAAGGTGTGTGTGTCTACCTTCAATAGCTGCCCTATAGCTGTTGCCATTGAGTAGATGACCTCCGGATGCATCTATTCAACCGGTAGATAAAAAAAAAACCATATTGGGACAACCGGCGGATCTTCCTCAAAGCGAAAGCCCGGCTTCCATTTCAAAATGCACATTGAGTAGCCTGCGATGTTCCAAAAAGTGCGAATCTAGCATCATTGGTAGTCTTCTTCTTCATCAAATCGGAATAAGACATGTCTCGGATTCATGAGACCCAAAGTATAGCCTCCATTAAACCCTATCTTCTTGAACTCGTTATGGATTTCCTCCATTTTCCAACTAGGCTCAAACGGTGGGGGGCTTTAAGTTTCTCAAATTCATCATCCTCGTACTCCAAGTTAGGCGTACCATTGATGAACTCGATTGGCTTGATGAGGGAGTTTTTATTTGTCTTAGATTCTTTGGGCTTATGAAAGAAGCTTGCGAAAGTTTTTGGTGCGTTTGAGGTGACCACCGGTGGATGATCGCTTGCCATTGCGGCCAAGGGGAAGGCGTGGACCCGTCGCCTCTAGGGTTTGGGTAGAGAGAACAAGGGGAAAGCAATTGATATATGCATCAATCTGATGTGATACCATGATAATGATGTTAGACTTATCAGTATTATCACGATATTCTCTTTTTCGGATTTCATAATAACAAATCAATTAATTGGTGAGACGTTTTTGTAAACTTTTGAGATTTTTCAGGAAGTGATTGGACAAAATTACCATTATTGTAGTTTTTAAAGAAAAAAAGCATTAACTATGACATGATCAAATCAATTAGGATTATTTTTTTTATTCTACCAATCAACATTAATTGCAATATTAAAAATTGTTTTAATACTTACCAATTATAATATAATGAAGAAAAATTAGCCGCATTTATATTCCAACAATTATGATTAGTTTTTCTCAGCCAAATCTTTTTCATTAATTTTAATATTTTCTAGGGAGTATTAGCTAAATGTTGAAACTTTTTTTTGCCTAAATTTTGAGAAAATGCCACATTGGATTTTTTCCTATGTTGCACTCTAGAAATCTTTTTTTTTGTTTTCTCTCTCTGGTTTCTCTTTTAATATAATACTATAGATAGATAGATAGATAGATAACATATCTTTTCCCAATGCAATATTCTTTCCACTCTTAATGAATGGGTAAACTTTTTTTTATTTTAATCATCTTCTTTTGTAAATTAACTATGGAAAAATTATTTGTCAGGATGTCCAATCAGATATTCATTGGTCATGCCAATTCGTACTACAAGGACAAGTTCATTCAAATTATACTAATTTTCTTGTATTGGTTTTTTTTTTTGAAATAGTTTTCTTGTATTGGTTTAGT
Organism: Oldenlandia corymbosa var. corymbosa; assembly: GCA_949775105.1. Lineage (NCBI taxonomy): Eukaryota > Viridiplantae > Streptophyta > Magnoliopsida > Gentianales > Rubiaceae > Oldenlandia > Oldenlandia corymbosa. The sequence continues at coordinate 11,078,801 of OX459123.1, forward strand.
GTAATTGAATGTATCAACAAAAATTTTATTTTTTTCAAAAAATTATCCAATTAATAATTTCATTTTTTCCATTGATGATTAAATATGAATTCGTACAGCGATTTTCTTATAAACACTGTAAAAATATCTATGATTAAAAGTGTATGCTAAAAGTATTAAAATTTCGTAAATTTTGTTCAATTTTTATGGCATCGGATTTTTTAAATTATATAAATTTACCTGTATCTTTTGAAGCTCCCAATATATAATATATAAATAAATAAAAAGTAAAAAGACTAAAATGTTATAGTAACTTCCAAGTTATGGGTTATAGATTTTCTTGAGTGAGGAAAAAAAAATTTAGTAAGTTTTTAATATTGTAAATTTATTTTTTATGTTTCAGACATCTATTTTGTTGATTTTATTTCTAACTGAGCCGTACTGAAGATTTGCAAAGGTAACATGAGAACATAAGAATTTTGGAAGAACAAAAAAGCAGGAAACCTTTATTTATTTATTTATTTTAAATACTTTTGATAAGTACAGTAGCTAGTGAGCGTAACCTAACCCTAAAATATAAACTATGCAAACAATTGTACCTTGAAAGCTTACCTTAATTAATTGGGGCATAAAAGTCTCTATATATAGGCAAAAGAATTCTCTCTTTCTTTCGTGTTCTAAATTCTAATCCCTAGTTGATTTATGAGATTATAGCCGACTCACTAGACTGTTCGGTCCTTCTATCCGGGCTGTGATTTTCTATTTCGACCGGGTATTATAATTGGCTATTTGCCCCAAACCCTATCACGTGTGATGGCCCAAATAGCAGCGCGGCGGTGGCAAAGATTGCGAAGGAGAACCACGAAGTTTCGCTAACCATTAACAAAAGGTTAGCCTCTTCGCCCTTTTTGGCTGATGTTGTTCTACATTATTTGATTTACTTCTTGTGTGTGTGTGTGTTTTTATTCTGGTCGTTTATGGATGTTGAAAAACCTAGGGTTGTTTGAGTTTATTTTTTCGTTTTTAAATTCGTGTGGAGCTCTATAGAGACATATATGTTTAGGATTACGAAGTTAGTTCCCAGTTAACATCATTATCAACCTCTTACGGAACACATTGCAAATTTAGAATATTGAGTTTCATTGTGTTAATTTGTTATTTACTAAATAATGTATATGTGCATGCACGGATAAGTATAAGCTTAAATACTATATGAACACAAACTAAGTTATATAGTATGAAATCTTTTACTAAGGTTGCCTTGTTGGCAAGGATTATGAAGAAAATTGAAGTTTCTTATCATACACAAGTCCTATTTGTACTCACAAAAAAACAACAAGGTTTTGCTTCTTGTACTAAAACTACTTAAAAACTTGATAATCATTTCAGGAAGGATGGAAGATATGTTAATTTTTTTATGTTTTCGACGGTGCTTAATTGAGGAAAGATTGATTGGGAAAAAAAAGTCTGATTATGATTTACGAAGCCTTCCAATAATATAATAAACCCTAAATATTGTTCGTCCTTTGTGATAGTAAAATATCGTTATAGTCACCAACTGATATGGTCCATAAAAGGAGGGTATACCCGCAACGACCTAGTCTCAGAGCTTGCAACGCAAAAAATGCCCATTTAGTGACCAATTCATATGAAAATAAAAGGCCTAAAGTCGTCACTAGAACCACACATTGGCGACAATTCATATGTGCAACAAAAACTCCTCATAATTGGAAAAACTAGTAATGACACTCTTATGTGATAGCTATGTCTCTAGAAACTGTGATTCGTCATCCATATCAATTGACAGAGACACAATTTATCGTTGTTAATCGTAGTGACAAACAAAATAAATAAACAATAAAATAGCCATATAATTAATTTATTTAAAAATTTATTATAAATATCCAATCTGATCGCTCTGAAATAATCTGGGTTCTATATAAGAATCACTTAATACAACACTATTCAACAACAATAAATTGAATTTAAATAAATTTTTATTTGTAACATCCAATACAACGATGTAGTGCACATATCTCATTCTCTTCAAAACTTTTGAATTTGGCTTTGATGATGAGTCTCTACAATGGATAAAAATTAAAGGGAAAACAAAGGAAAGATCATAAAATCAAAGGGGTTATTATCCTTACAATGGATAAATATGAAAGGGAAAATAAAGAAAAGATCATGAAATCAAAGGGGTTTGATCCTAAATATCGAGGGGCCATGGAAATGTTTATATTAATAAAAAGGGTATGATCCTAAAATAACTTTTCTTAAGGGTGCTAAATTACTTTAAAAAATGAAAATATTTTTCTATTGATTACACGATCACCACATTCAATCTATTAAGATAACAACAAATCAGTTTATATGTGCATAGATCAGGAAACTAAAAACGCTGGTTGTAAATATGCTGAGTTGTGGTAATTAATAGAATTTTTTGTTCTTACCAAAAAAAAAAAACAGTTTATAAGAATCTTCAACGTTGCAATCCAAAAGTTCCTTCGCTTTCTCTTTTACTGTCCATGCTTGTTAATCGGGCATCTACAAGTGGTAGTCTCCATTTACTTGAATGTAGGGAAAAAGTTGCACAAGTGAAAGTTGAGACACTATTATTCAAAAACCTATAAGTAAGCATTAATAAAAAAAAAAGCTTATCATTCAAATATAAGATAACTAAAATTTTGGGATTCATAATATTTTAAATCGTTTGAGAAACTTTTATGGACCACATATTTTTCATTATATGTGTTTGAACCTAATTTAATAACTATAATTAATAAAATTTTGGTGATAGCCCTAAATAATTCAACATAAAAAAGAAAATAAAAGTGAACATTTTGGACTATATCTAGAAGCTAGCAATGAAGGCTGACTTGAGGAGTTCGGTTGGCAGAGGAGTTCCAGTTCTTGGTTCAGGGCTAGCGCATGTGGTACGGGAGAAATAGCCCTGAATTTGCTATACCTCAATCGAACCATTACTTTATTTTTTATATCTTATGAATAATTTTATTATTCAATTATTTATATTACAGAATATTGTTGATCATTAAATAATTTGGTTTTGTTGGTGATTTCATAAAAGATTATTCTCTTGATTTAACTTTAGTAATTGTTTTGGCCAGTTAATTTTTTATGATAGATAATTGTTCTTCTCCAAAAGAGGATGTATCATTTAGCTCTTCCTCCATTGATCTAGGGGTTAAGGCAAAAGCTCAGGGTATAATTTCTTGAAAGCTATATATCACTAGGGGTCGTATAAAGTTGTAGATGAACCAAATCAACAAGGAATGATCACATTACAAAACATCCAAGTACATAAAAGACTCTTTGTTTAAGAAACAGCATTAGATCACCACTCCTAGTGATGTAGATGTCTACATTATCATGTATCCTCCTAAGATAGGAAAATTCTCATATTCTCATAAACCGTCTGCATAAACATATTGCAAATAATTCAATTATGATTTCCAATCTGATCAACCGAGAAAGAGCTCATTATAAATCTGACGTTAATGTTAGCACTAGCTAGTACTTCACTTTGGCTGATTCTCATCAGTCAAGAAAGGCAAAAATCCAAAGAGTGATTGGGAAGAATCATAAGAAACAAATGCAAATGTATATCTCACCATGGCTAGTTTGAACCTAATCAAGGGAGAGAACTAGCCAATACATTAGACAATAAGCGCAATATTGTCAAGCGTAAGAATGAGTCTGTCAAGTAATCATAAAAATAAATTTTCTATCATCATGGATAGTCATAATTTATTCCAGCAACAAACATAAAAAACATTAGATAGCCATTAATGTATAAAAACTACAAACAAAATAACAACAACAACACCATAACAACGAGATTGTCAATGACTCTTACAACATTAGTTCAAAAAATGTTGTAAACCAATGATCTTTTTCTGGTAGCTATATTTAGAAGAAAAGTGACTACAAAGTTTCTCTTACATTACTCTACCAGACAATAGAATAAATCATATTTCGCAATTGGATAATGATGTTCTTGCTGCCGATATTGCCTACTTGCACGTCCATAGTTGTCATACAGAATCTCTTCCTTGAAGATGTATATTGAACCCGACCACTATAATAATGGTCATTTGGTCATCTATAGTTTCACATCATTGATTTTTTTTATTGTCTTGGTAGAGCAATGAAGACAAATTCTGCAATCAATTTTCTTCCCTAAAGAACTAACATAAATTGACATTTAGTTTACAACATCTTTTGGCCTAGTGTCGTAGGAAGCATTGATGATCCTATTGTTATGATATCGTTGTTGTTAACAAACTTGTAGTTTTCATACGTCCCAATCTGATTTTTTTTTTTTTTTGGTTTTTGTCGGGATAACTGATGACTATCCATGATGGTAGAAAACTTATTTTGCAATCCTTTGATGGGCTAAATCTTGAAATTCACAATATTATGCTTGTTGTCCAATATGTTGGCTAGTTATCTCCATTGATCAGGGTTCAAACCAGCCAAGGTAGGATACAACATTTCCATTTGTTTCCCATGATCCTTCCTAATCTCTCCTTGAAATTTTTGTATTTCTAGACTAATAAAAATCAGCCAAAGTGAAGTTCCGGCTAGTGGTAACGTTGATGTTAACGTTGCAATGAGCCCTATATCAGTTGATCATATTGAGATTTGTAGTTGAATTGTTTGTCCATATCCATCTCTAGACAGTTTCTTGGAATTTTCCTACATTAGGAGGATACGGGATCATGCAGGCATCAACATCACAAAGAGGGGGTATTTAAATGAAGAAAGAGTCTTTTCTACTTTTGATTGTTTTGTAATGTGATGATTGCTTGTCAACTTGGTTCGTCTCCAACTTTGTACGACCCATAGTGATATATAGATTTTAAATAAATTGTACTATGATCTTTTGCCTTATCGAAAGATTGATGGTGTAAGAGCTAAACTCTACACTTTATTCCTAGTAATGAATAATTATCTAACACAAAAATCAACTAGCCGAAATAATTATTCATGAAACCCAACAAAACTAGGTTATCAAATCATCAACAATATTGTATACTCTAAATTATTGAATAAGAAAATTATTCACAAGAAATAATTAAATAAATGAATGATTTGATTTAGAAACAACATATTCAAGGGCAATTGTCCCCTTTGCATATGCACCTGTCCTGAACCAAGAACCACAAATTTGAACTCATTTACCAAGCCAAACTCCTCTCTGTCGAACTCCTCAAGTCTTCCTTCATGGCCAGCATCCAAGTGTGGTCCAAAATGTTTCACGTTTATTTACTTCTTATTGTGAATAATTTTCGGCACAATATTTATAACCTCCAAATTTCTAAGAATTTCCGTTCAAAAAAATCCCACGGAATGGAACAAGATGGACATTTTGCTAGTACGGTGATCAACTTTGGTTAACAAATAATTACTAAATATAGATATCCGTAATATAAAATTTGTTCGAGCAGGGAAGCAAAAGGTTCATTTGTATAATAAACAGAGGACACCAAGAATCCCAAATCTGTACAACTATAACAATAAAACTTAAATCAACAACCTAAAAGATTCAGAATACCCATTAAAATAATCAAGCAGAGAGGTTTTACACTGCAAATCACAATCTTCATGGAATCAGTGAGATGAGCATCATGCCTCAGTAAGAACTGGGAATGAAGAAACATTATATAGTCCACATTAGAGCTCCAATCCACAATTCTGGATAGTAGGCCGAAAAATTCATTTCAAAAAGTTGAAAACATGTACCCAGTCTAGATTTTGAAGAAAAAAATCACCAACAGTTGATTTGTGCCTCGTCAAGAGTGTACACTTGTACACTAGTATCTAAGAAACTCATACTCTGAACAATTGGACAGGGAATAACAGGTAAGATAATCTAGTATAACTATAGAAAATATCATCACAAGACTATAAGAGAAAAGATATTCATCCACAGCAGTAATGCTTCAATGAATTGCTTGAACAGATAAAAAGCGAAGCAAAATGTAGATTCCCAAACAGACAAGTCCTGCTAAAGAGGGGATAGGACAAAAAAACAATTCAAAAATACAAAACTAGCCACTTATGATTTCCAACAATAATAATTTTATAGATGAGAGAGAAATAACGCTAGCATCACCTGTAGGGCAGAAAACTCACCATGGATATACTCCTTCCACTCGAAATAATTATTTTTTTTTTTAATTTTTATTTTTAGTACAATTTCAAAATGTACAATTTGAATCTTTTTTTTCAATACAAATTGTACTAAAAGTTGTACCATAAGTAAAATTAAAATATGATAATTATATAGAAACGGCAGAGTAGAGCTTATCGAAGGATGAATAGAATCAGCGAATCATTGTCTTCTCAGTGGGGCCATTATGTTCACTTTTATTTGTTTTTTTTACATAAAATAATGGAACATTAATGTCTGTTCTGATGGTTCACGGAAGGGTAATATGAACTAACCTGTTATGTGTGTGTTGCAGTTTGCTCTAAATAAGTGTTCGGTTGCTGCTAACATAATAGAGAACTGACTTTGTTTCCATCCTTTACTATGGTGATGAAGGTGGGTTAGAAAACCAATTGCACTTGTTCAACGACATTGAGCCCATCAACAATACAAGTCTATCACTGCACTTCTTGGCCACATGCTAGTCCAATATATCTGATATTTCTTCTCGACGAAAAGTGTATTAAACTTGCTAAATTTGCAATTTTGACCCTTTGAATGTCCAACTTCTTCACTTTCTTGCTTTAAGTTCTCCACAATCCTCACTTAATTCTCGAAATTTTTCTCTTATTCAATTAAGTCCATCTTAATCCAATTTCACTTCAAATGGTTCCAACCTTTTCATTCCTACTAAACAAATATTTTACTAATTAAATAATCTCTAAAGCACAATATCTAGAATAAAATCTTAACTAAAAGCCTCTAGAATCATGTATATACATCTGACCCTTTCAAGAACAATACTAAAGACAAGTCGGACACGATAGAAGAAAATTTTGGCATCCATGAATTGTACCAAATGATGATTTAACAAAGAGATTAAATGCACAAAAATTTCAAACCATACTAAGACATTTCTTACAAGATAAAATACCCTCTTTGTAACAAACAAAAACATCATCGATAAATGAAATCTTGAATTTTTTGCAATCTAATAGTATCTTAATATTTGAAAATTTTTTCTTTACATAGAATCTATGGCCACAAACTACTCCTCTAATTGTTAGATTGCTCTAAAATAGAAAAAATTTCAAAAACTTTGTCTATTGATGATACTGCTTCAGTGATTGGGTTGCATCACATGGGAATTATTCTCGTAAGACATGATATTCTTTATTCAAATCAAAATAGTGATATTGTAATCTTTGTTTCAATCATTTGGTACAACTTATGCACTTACCATATGTAAATTTTCTTTTCATGTGTAATTGATCTCAACTATTGTTCACTGTTAGATATACAATTATAGCACATGCCCAAATGCTACTGGATGAACTTCTAGTTACATTTGTGATCAACAAATTTGTCCTTTCATGAAATGCAACATAAGAACTCATTTTTCTATTAGGTTAAGTTTTGGCTTCAAAAATTCTCAAATAGCCATTAGCCACTACCAAAGATGCTAGATCATGGTTTTAATATAATCTCTTGTATTTTGTATTGTTAGTAGGTCGATGTTAATCGTAATACATGTCTTGAAACAGTAGAAAAAGATTTTGGTGGCCAAAGCTAAATTGTTGGTATATTTGAATTATTTTAGAAAAATTGCTTCCAAAAAAAATAACATCCAACTTTTACAATATTGCCTTTCTCTATTAACACATTGATTTTTCATTCTGTTTATTTTGCTTTTTGATTTGTTGAATTATTACAAAAAACTGAGTGTTTATTAACCAAGTCATGCGTTCAATGAAAGGCAAAAGATCGTCATTGAAAATATAAAATGATTACTATCCAGCTTTTAATGGTTAGTAATTGTGTGGATGGCATTAAATATTCGCAGAAACTTGAATTTGGGCATCAAAGTTATAAATTTTAATAACCAATGATGGTTGTCAGTAACATTAGGAATGATGTATGGATTTAATCCCAAGGTTTGGGAAATTAAAATAATCTCATCCCAAACTATGAAAAATTTAGCATTAGTCCCTAAGTTTGAACTCATTTAGTGACACAGCTCCATCGGCCAAAATATTACTCTGGCAACAATTCAAATAGGAATTTCGATCAAAGTTTAATTTTTTATTCTCAAAAAATTAAGTGTGTCCCACAATTTATTTAGTTTTCCTTCTTTCTCCTGTATTTCTCGGCGACCACCTCTAAATTTTACACTCTAGGAATTTTATAAACAACATAGAGCACGCATAAAGATGCAGACAAAATCATTTTGCTTTATCTTTTGTTTTTTTTTTTGCATATCTTGACCTTCTCTACTTTGTCTCTTGTGATTTTGGGGGTATTTTTGTTTTTGGATAAAAAGAAGGCATAAGTGCTGCAAAGAGCTTCAAGTACAAACACATCGGCCCAACATTTTTTATACTTTACAAAAGCATAAAAATGTTCAATAATAACTATAGAACATCCAAAATTATTGATTGTTATATATGCTACTTATCTCATCTGTTTTAAACGGGATGCCTTGTCTTCTATAGCTTTCGCCGATGGCAAAATTATACTACCCTCTCTCCCTATTTTATGTTTTCATTCTTTAAAACTTTTAGTATTATGGAACAAATTTAAAGTGATCATATCCAGTGGTAGTGTTTAATTGAACGTGTTTCCCTAGCTTCTATTAAATTTGGAATTGAAGCATATCCAAACCTAGAAAGTCATCAGTTTGGGTTTGGTGTTGGTGGCGGGCTGAGGGAGGAGAAGGAAAAAAAAAGAAAATTAAATCCCTAGCAAGACACAAATTAAAAGCCAAGACAACTAAAAAAAACTTGTAAGATTGAAACCTTTAATAGTTTGGTGGTGGCGGTAATAACGGCCGGCGGAGGGTGGGGTGGAGGTGAAAAAAAGTGTGGAAGAAAATAAATTGTAGGACCCATTAATTTCAGGAAAAAAAAAGTAAACTTTGATTGGAATTCCAAATCCGGTGGTTGCCGTAGTAAAATTTCGGCGGGTGGGACTAAATCACATAATAAGTTTAAACGTTGGAACTAACTTCCAAATTATTTATAGTTTGGGATGAGTTTATTTTAATTCCCCAACCCTTAAGACTAAATATCAAATGTTTTCATAACATCAATCATGGCCATAAGTTGTCACTTCATTTATTATTAAATATCCTATGTCGTCACTTTTAATGATGATTTCTAGACGTCACGAGTAATCTTAAGCTAACTATTTCGATCAATATTCATTGCAAATGCAAAGTGATCCCAAATTGCCGATGTAAACTCACAACTAAAGAAACAGTAAATCTTACACTAACTGTTTCAATTATAAATGAAATGTGATGTAAAAATATCTTTTTGACAACATAGAGTCGTTACTAAACAAAATCCAAAGAGTGGCCAATTTTTTTTTTCAGCCACTATTTTTTGTTACTGCAAATGAGTCTTGGAAATTCTACACTTTGATGTGGAAATTCTACTGCAAGGAGAGAAAGCCAAGAGAAGAAGAGAGAAGAAAATGAAAAGGTGTGATAATTTGAGTGGGTCTTCGAGGAGTTTTATAATAATTTTTTTCGCTTACTCAAAGAAAAAGTAAAGCAAAAAAAAGAGGTGAACTGGAGTTGCATGATTATTACATCTCCAATGACAGTTATGAATCCTCTCTCAAGTGTCGTCTTTACTACCATGGGGAGCGTCAACACAAAATCAAGTTGGACGACACATTGTGATGACACAATGTCTCCCAAAACATGCTCACCATTCTCAAATATTCACTTTTGTAATCCACGTAGTGAAATATATGCTTTTCCATACAAATACAAAAACAATGCAAGAATTACCATCTACAAAATTCCAGGTCAAAAGTCAACTATCAGCTTGTGAGGAGCTATATCAAATGAAACCTCTAAACTATCCATGGTAAATCGTAAAGGCATGTAACATGTTTACTCCATATTTTTTCTTCTTTTCATTCTTTATTTTGCTTTCAAAACTAACATATTTTCACTCATTACTCAAGCCGATAAGTATTTAAGACATATCGGCTGTAAATTTACAATCTGTAAATCTGTTACACTTGTTTTAGAGCAGATGCATTGTCCAATAGTTAAGTAGAAAAAAGAAAATATGATTAGCCCACCTTACAATTCGTTGGTGTTTCTCACGGTGATTAGCAAAAGAGTTGAAAAGGAATGGGGTGCCTATCCCCTCCAGTTTTTCACTATTTTATTAAATTTTTTACCTCACTTATTACTATCTCATTGTGTGGTTATTTCAAAAGTTACCCACTAAGTCACTAATCATCATTCTAGTTCTTATCATATAGTTAACTAAAATCTAACTTATCCTCACTAGTAATTACTAATTAAGTCATAACTTAGTTAAATGTTTCATAAATTTATTGTTATTATTATTATTATTATTATTATTATTATTATTATTATTATTATTGACTACTAAGAAAACAAAAAAAATCTGGGTCTCACAATCTTCCCTTCTTAAATAAATTTCGTCCTCGAAATTCTTTATATTATTCACCTGGTACTTTAAATAATTGCGGGTAACTTTTCTTTATTTCATCTTCTAATTCCCAGGTAGCTTCCTTGACTCCGTGATGGTCCCATAAGACTTCACCATATGAATATTTTTGACTTTCAACTCATTCATCCTTCGATCTACAATCTGTAGAGGTTTCTCTTTGTATACTAAGCCTGCGTCTATACGTAATGGTTTATAATCTATCACGTGAGTAGGATCAGGAACATATTTTCTTAGTAAAGAAACATGAAACACATCATGTATACTACATAAGGAAGAAGGTAGAGCCATCCGATAAGCCACATTTCCAATATTTTTCAAAATTTCAAATGGTCCCACAAATCTCGGGCTTTATTTTCCTCCTTTTCCATGCATAATAAATCCCATTTGAGGAGACAGCCGCAAGAATACTTTTTAACCCACCTGGAACTCTAAATCTTTTCTCCTTTGGTCCACATAGCTCTTTTGCCGGGTTTGAGCTTTTAACATATGCTTTTGAAAACCATCAAAAAAACAAAATGAACAGAGCCTGAATAGTTTCGGTTCGAACCGGGAAGTTAGGCGTGGATCACTATTTATACTAATTAGGTTCTGTATCCGTGGCCACAACTGGGAAGTAAAGCGTGGATCACGATCAAAAGTGATACTAATTGGGACTTCGTGCAATTGAACAATTTCATCCAATTATATATGAACTAGTTTTTCCAGAGAATATTGCATATTTATTGGTAGAAAATGAGTTGTCTTAGTGAGACGGTCAACTATGACCCATACTTAAATCATGATTCCTCGGCATCCGTGGTACCCCGCAGACAAAATCCATTGTAATGTGTTCCCATTTCCACTCAGGGATTGGTAACATTGAAGTAATCCTGATGGTCTTTGACGTTCAGCTTTGACCTGTTGACATGTGAGACATGAAGCAACAAATTTACTAATGTCTCGTTTCATTCCCGTCCACCACTAATCTCTCTTCAAATCCCGATACATGTTGTTTCCCCTTGGGTGTTTGGCGTACTTTGAACGGTGTGCTTCTTCCATAATTTCTTCCTTTATTTCCTTATTATTTGGCACACAAATCCGATAATGGAACCTAATAATCTCATTACTCCCAATGTTATACTCTGGTGCTTCTCCTATACTCATTTTCTTTAGAATTTCCAGCATGTTGGTATCATTCTTTTGAGCTTCTCTGATATGAGTAATTAGATTAGGATGTATCCTAATGCTTGTGACAAATACCCCTTGAAAAGATATCTTTGGTTGCCAAGTACCAACTTCTTCTAGCATTCCCCACCCTTTTATCATCAAATGGGCTATTTGGATCTTTCGACTTAATGTTTTGTCCACTATTACATTAGCTTTTCATGGATGGTAGTTAACAGTAAAATCATAATCCTCTAGGAATTCAATCCAAAGTCTTTGCTTCATGTTCAATTCCTTATGAGAAAATGAATACTTTAAGCTCTTATAGCCAGTGTAAATTCCAAAAGTGGCACCATACAATAGTGCCTCCATTTATTTAGCGCAAAAACTATAGTAGCAAGTTCTAAGTCATGAGTTGGGTAGTTTCGCTCATATAGTTTCAACTTCTTGGATGCAAATTCTATGACTCGATCCTTTTCCATTAATACACATCCAAGTCCTTCTTTTGATGCATCAGTGTAGACCTTGTAGTTGTCATGTCAATTTGACAAAGCTAGGATGGGAACGGTGGTAAGTCTCTTCTTGAGTTTCTAAAAACTAGACTCACATTTCTCACTCCACTAAAACTTTGTTTCCTTCTGAGTCAAGAGAGTCAATGAGTGAACTATTTTTGAAAATTCTCAATAAATTGCTGTAGTATCCAGCAAGTCACAAAAAACTTTTCACTTCTGTAACACTTTTGGGTTGCTTCCATGATAATATTGACTCATCCTTTGAGGGGTCCACTGCCAAGAAGTTCACTTCACTCAGTCAGAACTCACATTTTGAGAATTTGGCATAAAGTTCGTTGCTTTTCAAAGTATCTACTACTATTGCTCATGTTCCTCCATGGTTCTTGAATGGAACAAAATATCATCAATGAATATGATGACGAAGTTTTCTAAGTACGGCCGAAGCACTCTATGCATAAGATACATGAAAGCAGCTGGGGCAGTAGTAAGCCCAAAAGGCATCATTGCAAACTAGTAGTGACCGTATCGAGTGTTGAACGTTGTGTTGGGTATGTCCTTCTCTCGAATTTGCAATTGATAATACCCTTGCCTCAAGTCCAGTTTTTACAATACTCTTGCACCAACAAGCTGGTCAAACATTTGTCGATGACTGACAAGGTATACTTATTCTTTATGGTGACCTCGTTTAGTCCTAGATAATCTATGCACAATCTTAGGGACCCATCTTTTTTTAACAAAGAGTTTTGATACCCGTCATGGTAAGGTGCCAGGTCTGATAGATCCACTTTCCAAAAGCTCTTGAAGTTGGACCCAAAGTTCATGTAACTCTGCTAGTACCATTCTTGGTTCCCGGAACCAACTCAATCATAAACTCCACTTCTCTAGTTGGAGGTAGAGAATTTAACAATTCAGGGAAAATATCTGAAAAATCTTCAACCATTATAACATTTCCAAATTTCACCCTGTCCATAGGTTTCTTAATTATGTAAGCAAAAAATTCCTGATTACCCTTACTCTATAGTATGCTAGCCTTTGCACCAGATATTAGGAGATTTATTTTTTCCCTCTTTTCACCCACAAACTCAACTAAAGGTTGTCTGGGTTCACAAATTTCACTTTCTTAGGGTGACAGTCAACCTGCGCATAGTGTTGTGACCAACTGTCCATACCCATAATGACCTCACAACCTTGAATTGGTAAAGAGATCAAATTTCCTAACGATGTCCTATTGCCAATTTTGACTTCACAATTTTTATAGCCTAAATATGTGGTCAAACGTTTATTTCCCATTGGTGTATTAACCTCTAACACATATGGTAGCTCACTGACTCTGATGCCAACATGGAAATAAAATTTATGGGTAACAAAGGAGTGAGTAGAGCTAGGGACAATGAGAACTCTAGCGTTTCTATGAAAAATTTGAAGCGTACCTTCAACCACGTCAGATTCCTCAAGAATGTCTGCCTTTTCCATAGCATAGACCCTAGCTTGAACCTTAGGTTTCTCCTCTGGTTTCTTGACACCTTGGTTGAGCTTCTTGGTACTTCCTTCAATATTCGAGGTAATTTTTGGGGTTTTGATATAATAATTAGCACTTCCACACTTAAGACACTTATTTTCTTTCCTCTAGTAGCTATTCTAAGCATGCCCTTCTAGTATTCAATAAGTACAAATCTTCTTACCTGCCCTTGCGGTTGGGGTTTCCCTATGGCAAGTTTCCCTTTCTTTGCAACATGGTCTTCTTAGCTTCTGGTAAAAGTAGTTGACCGCTTAGCGCTTGAGTTGTTTCGTTCCTTCATCTTAAGCTTACTACTCTTGACTGTGGTAAGTGTCTCTAGTGCATTTGCGTAGGAGTTTGGTTTTATAGATATCATACTATCTTGTAATTCCAAGCGTAGCCCTTTTATGAATCACCAAATTCTTGGTGACTCATTATTTACTATTTATGGAGCAAACTTGGAGAGCCTGTTGAACTTAACTTCACATTGCATTACAGTAAGGTCTCTCTCTTTTAGGGTTTAAAACTCTGGTCTTGCTTGGCCAACCTGTGGTTTGCATTTTGTCTCATTTTACCTCTTAAAACACCTCTCAAATACAAAACCCAATACTACTCGAACGATTTTTTGATTTACTTTTTAAAATTTGTTTCAAACATTATTTTTACATAATTTTTATCCATAACCACCGGATTGCCGCCACCGCCACCTTCTGCTGCTAGACCGCCCATTGTCGCCGCCGCCACCTTCTGCCGCTAGACCGCCCATCGTCGCCGCCGGACCATCGTCATCCGATCGCCGGCCGGCAGCAGCTCTGGGCGGTCCGGCAGCGGCACACGTGGTGGAGGTGGTCCGATGGTTGTGATAAAATACTACCCAAATAATTTTTTAAATTTTCTCTCAAACCACATTTTAAATCACATCTCAAACTCAAAAGAAAAACTAAACCAAAAACTAAAACAAACCATTGTCCAAACAAGCCCTCTTCTACTTTCTTTTCCTTGACAATACTTGGAAAATATTTCTCATTAAACTCGCACCAGAGGTTAGCTCATGTGGGTGGCGTGTCATCACTATTCCATTTGTTTTCAATAGTCCACCACCAATCTTTTGCATCTTCCCGCATTTGATACACCGGAGAAGGAAATTTTTCTTTCATCTTGATCTAATAGAGTTGAAAAAATGTGTAGTAAAAAAACTCATCTGCTTCAAAGATCCTCCCACCTCATGTTTTCTGGGACTTGAAAGAAGCGAATTGGAACCCAAATCCCTTTGAGTGTGTTTCTTGCTTCCTGATCCCCTATAACAATCTGCAAACTATAACAATCTACTCTTGCTCAAGTAGAAGAGTCCAAGTGTTCATTCCACGGTTATATAAATATCTCTCCCTCATTTAAAACGGCATCACAAGGTGATTTCCCATGATATACACATGACCATGGCTACCAACCACATATGTAGTCCATGATTCATCTTGGAGGGAAACCTATCAATGCGCATTTTGCTACCCATTAAATAAACACATACATCCACCAACACTGCTGCCCTAACATGAACCCAAAACATTAACGACAATTCCCACATATACCTAGTCCATATAGATTCCCCTCTTCGAATAACAAACAACTTCAGTTTATTACCATCATCACATGCAACCCTGGTCACAGTCACATCACATTCATTAGAGGTTGGAAGGGATGAGAAACCAGCGATGGTTGGGATTTCTTGGGCATGTGAAAGTGTAGTGCTAGGTAGCTGGGGCAAATCAAATCTAGCCCATGAAAAGGGGCAAAAGAAAAACATTGTTGAATTGTTTATGTAAAGAATTAGCCACGCAAGAGGCGAGACAGGAAGTGTTCATGTAATACCCAATATTTTTGTAATAATGTGATTGTTCTAAGTTAATTTAAATTAAGAATATCCTAGGTTTTCTTACGTGTGGAGAAATAATAATAATAGTAACAATAACAATAGCAATATTAACACTAATAAAAATAATATAATAGAAAAAATAATTATAATAACAATAGAAGCTTCCATTAATAGTAAAAATAATGTAAAATTAATGTGAATAGTAAAGGTCATGCTACAAAACTTTTTAAATAATGTGAAAGAGTTTGATAAGAATAGTAACAAATATTAAAATAATAAGGAAGTGTTAGTTAGGAATAAAATAATAATGAAGGGGTAGGTAGAAATAGTGAAAAATATTTTAAAAAAATAATGAAAGGTTAGTTAGGAATAAAATAATAATGAAGGGGTAGGTAGGAATAGTGAAAAAATATTTAAAAAATAATGAAGGGGTAGGTAGGAATAGTAAAATCTCTCCCTATAATAGAGGACCTCCCATTGTGTTGTGGTACACCAAAACTTTGCTAAGCATTGGACACTTCTTAGTAAAGGACTAATTTTAGCTATAGTTCAAAAATTTCCTAGTAGTTCTTAAGGAAGATCAAGGTAGCTTTGGGGGATCATAGAGTCTCAAAGGGTCTTCTAAGAGGTAATTTTCAAACTCCTCCTCTTAATTAGGGTTATAAATTTAGGAGTTAAATTTTCTTGTGTTATTTATGATATAAGCCTTTGAATGTTTATTGTTATATATTCTAGGAATGTTTAGATTACTGGTTTCAACTATCATCCATGTTTTGGTAGTAATAGTATAATTTCTTAAATAGTAAGCCATGCAACTAGATTGTTATATCTTCTTTAATTTTGTAAGTGGTAATATGTGTTCCTAAATAATGAGCTATATTTTCTAAGTAGTATGTTTTCTTTCAAAAATAATAATATTAAAAAATAATGAGCTATATTTTCCATGTAGTTGTGTACCTTCTTTTCAAAATGATAATATATATGGTTCTTGATAGTTTATTCTCTTTTCAAAATAATGTTTCATATGTTTTCTTAATTATTAGTACATTTCCTTAAGTAGTGATATATTGTTTGTTAGTAGTAATGTGATATAATAGTATATATTAACTTATAATAATATGATATTTTGAATAAACACTATTTATTCTCCTATTATATCATACTTTCTTTCAAATTAGTATTTTGTATGTCTTTCAAATACGGGTATATTTTCGTAAATAGTGAATGGTAGTTAAAGTTTTAAAGTTTAATTTAGTGAAAACTTACTAGTATTATACTAAACATAGATTTTAACTATATACTAAGAACTCACTAAGAGATGTCCTGTCTAAGGAGGTTGGATTTTAAGTGGGACTGTTGTGACCCCTCCAATCTTTCCTGGGGATGATTTCTAGTGTGGTTTATGGTGCACAAGTATAAGAAATTTTAAAACAATTATTTCAATATTATACTTAAGACATTAGTAGAAGTTATTAGTATTGTAAAAGTAGTGTTAAATAAATAATGTGCATGGTGTTAGGTGAAGAAAAAGGTGTTGAATTGCTTGACACGGAAGTTGCTTAAGTCAAGGTGCGTTCCCTTGCACGATGTACATGCTTGTCTAAGTGCTTATGTGAACTAAATGTTTTGATTGTTATGCACGGAATGTGATAAATGCTTTCTTTGATTTATATTTAAAATGTTTTGAAACTGAGACTATATGCACATACGATATTGTGGTAGAGATCACTAAAGTGAAAGGGGACGAAAAAGCTGGAAAGCCCAAGTCCTAAGGTGAGAGTAGCCTTCAGTTAAAATGATCCCTAATTTCGGAGGGTTTATATCTGGAACTGTGCACAGGTTATCATGATAAAGTATATAGCTATGTCTCAATTTCTAAAGTTGTGAATGTGTTATTTCTGAAATGAGAAAGTTATGAAGTGAAATTTTGTTTTATAAAATGAAAGTTTTCTATGAAATATTTTTGAATTTATCATGTTTCCGTGAAATCTTTTTGTGTTTGCATAAATACTTGAACTTGCATGTACTGACCCCCCAATAGATACTTCGAGTGACAGTGATGACGATTACGACGATGGGGAGTATGATGGGGAAGAATGGTAGATTGGTGACCACTAGGCGAATTGAAGAAATGTTCTTTTGTATTTTGTTATAGTTTAAGTCCACTGCATAAGACTCTAGTAATTTGCTTTTGATAAATAAAGTATGGTAGTTTTGATTTATCAATCTTAGAGTTTTTTTTTTAAAAAAAATGTAAGATGCCTTACTTGTATGACATGGGACATAGTTCTTTGTTGTACTTGTGGCGCATCAACTAGGCCCTAGGTTCGAGGCATGACAGTTCATCAGTTCTGGGATTCTCGAATTGTGAGATTTTCTTCATCCCTCCACATTTTGATAATACAGCGAGCAAGCGTCTTGATAGGGCAAGGACAAACAACAGCACAACAACAACACATCAACCTCACTATACATAGGGCAGTAGCAAAAACCCCATAAAGTGGAGTCCAACTATATGATATGTCATGATAGAGAAGCCTTTATGCTTTATCCTACTAAGAAAAGTTTGGCTATCATGGATAACATGTTTCCACTGCACCAGATCAACATAGATATGCTCATTCAAAGTTGAATATTTCAATTAAATAGTTTGCTTACAAGTTTTTGGGGTCTACAAAAAATAGAGTTGAAAAAATGCTCTCTATGTGTTCAATCCACCTTTCACCCTCATCGTAATCCATTTTACCACAGAATTTTGATGTCTTAAATTTTAGAAACCTCCCGAAGTGAGGTGTTGTTTCTTGAAATATTTTGAGTTTCTAGGACTCGAGTCACTCGGCTAATGGCTAAGACCAGTTGTGCCATGAGACTGTTACCCTCATCAGCTAGTTCTCGTAATTTCTCACGTTCATTGGTTTTGGATTGATTAGTTCCTTGGCACTGGGTCCTCTCCATCCATGGATATAAGTTGTCAAATGATTATTTAGATAACGTGGACATTATACTTATGTCTAACTAATAAATTCAGAGATCATAAATCTTAGACTATTCACAATTTTATCAAGTCAACTGAACCAATTCACTGCGACTAATGACACATAGGCTCCGTTTGGTTAGATTGAATCGTAATTGAATTGGAATTACAATAATATTCAATTAAAAATGAGATATTAAGATTGCAATTTAATCATAATTCCTTTGTTTGGAAGATCTTAAGAATTGACTAGAATTAAGATTCTATTAGGTAAACTGTAGCAGTCGCCACTCTCCCCCCGTCTTTCTCTCAAATCCCAACTCCAAAAGTTTTTCTTCCCCTATCTTCTTATCATGGGAGGATGGGAGAAATAAACTTGTTTGATCGTCTTCCTTTTTTGTTCTTTATCGTTTAATAAATGAGTTTATTCTCACAAATTAATTTCTTCAATAGATTATTTTGATAATCTGTTGAGAGGGTAGAGTTTTCTCATTCGCATTGTTTCTTTAGTAGATTGCTCTACTGAAAGATAGGTACGTTTTGCAGTGTTCGTAGCGGCTTTGAAGATGTTCACAACGTTGCCACACGAAGAATCAATCACCGCAGATCTAATATTTAGATTTGTGGTTTGTAGTTTTCAACAAAATTTTAGAGATATGTTCGAGATCAGATTCAGCCTCTGGTACGTGATATATCCGTCAATTATATGGGTAAATCCGTATAGGTTTATCCACGGTGAACACAACAAAGTGATACATTGTAAGTTGTGTTTGACTGTTTCTTTGTATTATTCAATCGCAGCAAGACGATTTCCAGTAAATGAATGAAAATACTATTTTATTTAAAAAAACAAAAAGAATTAAGATTCTAATACCAATTCTTGTGTTTGGATCCTTATAAATTTATAAAATGTAGAATTGGAATTAGGTTTTTATTATCTAACTATAATTTAGTACTTTATTTCATTGAATAGAAGAAATACTTAATTTTATATATCAAAGCAATTTATTACTTACATATATAAAATTAAAAAAAATTATTATGTACATTTATATTAGAACTTTTGTTGTCTGAGTAATATTTAACAATTTTATAATTTACTAGATACATACATGTGGAAAACTTTATTTTTTATTATTATGTAAGTAATATTAATGTGATGATTGGAATTCTCACAAGTAAACTGTAGGACATTGTTGTTCCTCTCCTTTTTATTATTTTATAAATTTTTGATATTTAATTTTTTTTTCTAAATTCTAGTGGAAAATTTTTATCTTGTTGAAAGTAAAGACCATTCATTTATGTATAGATTAACATTAATACATGGTACTCATAATTATTTTTATTTTTAGTATATAATTATATATGGAATAATATATATTTCGACAACTTGAAAGCATATGTAATTTTTAGTGAAAACAATTTCAAGTATAGTTCAAAATTATTTATACATTTGATAAAAAAAAATTGTTAACCCAAAATCAATACCTTTAATATTTTAAATAAATTACGGGTATGGTTATACATTTGATATTTTTTTACAAAAAAATACAATACTAATTTTAATGTATAGATCTCATTATCAAGTTGATGTACACCTTGTTTGCACAATGAATAAAAACAGATGTTAATTTAACAAAAAGCAAAAAAAAAAAAAGAAGCTTAAAAGTAAAAGAGATCCGTTTCTTTTTAACTCGGAAAACGACCCACATGTGACCCGCGTTTTTCCTAAAGTCCTTAGAGTTCGAATTGCAATTATTTCCTCCTACAAAAGAATTAGAAATAAAGAATTGAGTCTCATCTTGAATTATAATTCAAATTCTGGAACCTCTATTTTTGTCAGCCAAACACAAGAATTAGAATTGAAGCTTCTAATTCCAATTCTTGGGTCCAATTCAATCCAACCAAACAGAGCCTTAACATTATTATATAAGCAATTCATAATGAGATTACCAAACCCCTTGTACAAATATAGTCTAATAACACCACTAGTCAATAACAACAACTACATGAAATGCACTAAGAATTAATTGCAAGAAGGAATATAGATAGATTATAATAAATCCATAACACTTATATTTTTTAGTAAAACCAATTCTTAGTAGATTTACATGAGGTCATGGAATTAAATACTCTACCTATTACATGGAATCTAGTTTCTCTCGTATTTAGCCATAAGAAAATTAAGAAATCATAGAGTGAGGTAGTAAGACCTTTTTTTTTTTAAGAGAACCAGGCGGTACCTGGCAGGCATTCCCCCGATTTTATTAATTTTTTAAAAAGATATTACACTGGCAGTGCTTAAAACTTACCCAAAGGGAAGAGTCTGTCTTACAAAGATTTTCTAAAATATCATGACAGCTCTACTTCTAATTCTAAGAGGTTGCCTTGCAAAGATTGTACTATAATCCCATGGCATCTCTGTATTTATAAATTAAGCTAAAAGATAGTCTTACAAAGGTTAAACATAAACCTCATGATTTCTCTATTTTCCTAGTCTAAACTATACTTTTCTTTTACATTACATTCAAAAGTTATCTAATCCTTAAATATGGAAAGGAACATTTATCTAAGTATCATTTACCTCGCAACAATATTGGGAGATCCTCATGCGAATCATATTAAGTGGTTACTCTTCTGGAACAAAGTTTTGCTAGAGCATCCGCCATGCTGTTCGCTTCAAGATAGATATGAACTATTCTTGAATTGGAAATGTACAACATTTGTCTTATTTGTCGGAGTTTTGCATTATAGCGCCAAGAAAAATCCTCATTCTTCCTAAGAATTTGCACAATTGTCTTGCTGTCCGTTTGCACTACCACTTGAGATATTCCCCTTGCTTCGCAAGCCTTTCAACCATTTAGAATTGCTTTAATCTCTGCTTCTAAACTCAAAACTTGAGATACTCCACTTGCTTCGCAAGCCTTTAAACCATTTAGTAAGGCATTTGCCATAGTCTTATTTATATAATATTAGCTCCACCTTAAACCCTAAACTTTCTCATCACCCTAGTCATCAACCTCAGGTTCATATTTCGAAGTTTCTTCGCTAGCGGGTGATGATGGAATAATGATTGGATTATTTTCATTTCCACCCTGTGGCATGGTAGTTGGCATTGTTTTCATTCAATCTTAATTCCATCTCCCCCATGCCCTGCACCATATTATCAAATTGCATTTCAAAAACAACATTCTCTAACTCATGAACTACATAGGCATTAAGGCCCTGTTTGATAAACTAATTAAACACTTAAACTTATTAATTAAGTACTTAATTGATTAGCACTGTTTGATAACACAATATCATAACAACTTAATTGCTGAAGAATTTAATTTATTAAGGACTTAAATTTTAAGCGTGTTTGATAACTCAAAGTAGCATGTCTTAATAAATTAAGTGGGTCTGAAATGCTAGTACTATGTGAGCCTAAAAATAAGTGATAGGCCTATCACTTATGTCTGAACGGAAGTCTTGAGACGATTTTTTTCTATTTATTTATTTTTATGTTTATACTTTTGATATGTTACCTTGAAATATTTTTATTAATCATGATGTCTAGTTCTAAATAAAAATTTATGTAAATTATTTTTATTTAATAAATATTTATTTTTTATATAAAAATTAAAATCCATTAAATTCCATGATCAATATATCTTTACCATATATGAATTTTTTTTGTCAATGATAAAATTTGACATTATTATTAACTGAAAAAATAATAACATAATAAAATTTAAATATTTTTATTACATTATTTAGTAATATTATTATTATTTTTATTATCATAGTTTCATATACATCAATTATTTCTTTAGATAAAATTATAAGTCGAAATACTTTAAGTTTCAGTCTTCAGACTTCAGATTTCAGACATTTTAGTCAGTGTTTAGATTTTGGTTTTTATCAAACACGACAAACTTAATCAATTCAGTACTTATGATTCAGTCTTCAGATTTCAGACTTCAAACCCAAGTTAAGTTTTATCAAATGGGCCCTAAGATTCTCTAGCTCCTGAATCTTATATTTCATCATTTTAATTGCTATTGCATAGGCTTCATAAGATACAAAATGAATCTTATATTTCATCATTTTTGTAACGATTCATTTTGTCAGGTAATTTAATAGGGACGAAGTCCTCCTGCAAAAGAACCATTGACTAGGGGGACAAACATGATACGAGGTCCTTCATTTCCTACAAGGTAGTAAATTACGGGTTTGTTTTGACCAGCCATAGCCTACAAGCCCACCAACAACGTTAGTACGAAAGAGATTATCAATAACAAGAGCGACCTTACAGTTTTATAGTGCCTGATTGAACACAGTTTCATACCACATAGAGAGCTAAAGAATTATTATATGTGCATATAGAGTAGAGAGGACTAGGCTTCCATCACTTTGTCAAGTCACAAATTCACTTGCCAATATCCTACTTCTGTTCTCACATTGCATTCTTGTACTCAATCCCAATTTTCATCAGTTGTTTCCCGTCTCCTTGGGGTCGACCCTTTTTATCACTTACTACAAGTTTTAAACAGGTTTTATTTTGGTGGTCTCAACACCCATCATGTAGCACCATGGAAAGGATGGCTACTGACTCCCAGGAGAAAAAATGCTAGTTATAAGCTCATGATTCCATTCAACACGGTCCTGCAGAATTAAAGCTGAAACTTTTGCTGATAATGGCAACAATTGTGGAGTTGCTGAAGTCCAAAAAGAAAGTTCTAATGGAATTAATTTATCACCCCAAGTGTTGGTTTGTTCCCTTATTCGGATTTGCTTTCAACAACCCAGCTCGAAAACCTTACAACCTTCCAAGATGCTCCTCCATGTCCATGATGGTGTTTGTCCAAGATTGGCTTCGAAAAATTTCTGAGAAGGATGATACTCTGCCTTCAACGCTCACGCTAGTAACGAGTGTGGAGATGTTAGCAAATGCCATGCTTGCTTGCTTAACATTGCCATGTTGAATACTTTCAAATTTTGGAATACGAGACTTCCGTCTTTTTTATTATGAGACATGGAAGACCAAGATGGCCAGTGAATTTTCCTCCTTCCTTTTAAACCTCCCCAAAAGTTGTTGCTAGACATAGATTGTTGCTCATTCAACACGTTATCTGGCAATAAGAAACAATACATAGCATAGGAGGGAATAGTTTGGATGACAGATTTGGTGAGAAGCTCTTTCCTAGCCCTAGATAAAGTCTTCGAACTCAAGCATTTTAGCTTTTGCTAAATTCTTCTTTGATGCTTGCAAAGACTTCACTCTTGCACTTTCAAACAATAGATGGCAATCCAAGATATTTTCCATGACGATCAACCTCCAAGATTCCAAAAATGCTACAAATAACCGCTTTCGCCGACTCCTCAGTATTAGGACTAAAGAAAATTCCATATTCATCAAAGTTAATCTGTTGCCCTGAAACACATCCATACAACTTAATAGCCCAATCTTCAACCAGGAAAAGTGCAAAAGATTCTGCTTTCAACTGGGGCCCAAAACTAGACTGAGAAAACAATTAATATTGTTAAAGCAGGTTAGTGCATAGAAATCAAGAAAGTGGTATGGAGCATCCAATAGTGGTAAGAGTCCTAAAAAAACTTCAAACCTACCTATTTTTTCTCTCTAGTTGAACCCTAGAAACGACGGCTCCACGCCTTTCCTTGCCGTTATGGCCGGCGATCAGCCGTTGATCGCACCTCCAAAACCACCAAAAACGTTTGCAAGGTTTTTCCGAAAGCCCTCGGCATCTGAGGCAAGCCAAAACTCACTCATCAAACAAGTTAAGTTCATCAATGGTACTCCTACATTGGAGTATGAAGATGATTAATTTGAAAAGCTCATTGCTCCGCATCGCTTGAGTCTTGTGGGGAAATTCTCGTATGGTCGCCCCATGATGGAGGAAATCCACGAGTTCAAGAAGATTGGCTTCAATGGTGGCTATACATTGGGTCTCATGAACCCAAGACACATTCTAATTCGATTTAAGGAAGAAGGTAACTATCAAAGGTGTTGGATTAGAATGTTTTGGAACATTGTGGGGTTCTCAATGCACATATTGAAGTGGACACCGGGATTTCGTTTTGAGGAAGATCCACCCGTCGTCCCGATTTGGGTATCCGTATATGATCTACCGGTTGAATTTATGCGCCCGGAGGTTATGTTCTCAATGGCATCCACAATTGGTCAGCCATTGAAGGTAGATACCCCAACCTTGAATATGACGAGGCCGTCGGTTGTGCGCTTTTGCGTAGAAGTCGACCTTATGAAGGAACTTCCAAAATCTGCGAGGATTGGAAAGAAAGGCCGTCGGTTGTGCGCTTTTGCGTAGAAGTCGACCTTATGAAGGAACTTCCAAAATCTGCGAGGATTAGAAAGAAAGGCCGAAAACATGAGCAAATCTTTACACATGAACATGTTCCATTATATTGCTCCAAGTGTTGCAAGATTGGACACAAATTGAGTGACTGTAGAGTTGGAAAGCCATTGCCACAAGTGAATGAAATCGAGAAGGAGAATGCTCCAATTCCAAAGAAAGAAGGAATTAAATTGCTGCAATCCAAAGTGACTTGGGGTTCCAAACGTAAGAAGGAAACTCCAGAGCTTGATGTGGAGATTCTGCAAACGCAACCTCTAATTGTTAGGGCAGTTGCACCACCGGTTAAAGAGTTGCAACCCTCTCAATAGCTAACCCTAGCTGTACAAACCCTAGAGGTGCGCGCTGGTGGATTGACTTCCGATTTGTCTATGAAGGAGAAAGGTGACATTCTTGTGGATATCTCAGCTAGTCCTACTTTGGTTCTCCAGGATCAGGTTGTGGATAAAATTGTTCAGATGGGAGATGACAAAGTGCACGGTGAAATTGGCTCCTTTGTTGCAATCAGCCTCACAGGATGATGAAAACAGAAATGCGACAGAGAAAACTCATGCTCTAGTGACTTCCAATTGTTTCACTACTCTTGAGGAAGAATCCACTGCAGTTGTTGATGAGGAAGAAGAGGAGCATGTGGAAGATGTATTTATTGAAGATCCTCAGTCGCTGCATATAATTCAGAATGTCCCTGAGTTAGTTGCTGAATCGCTCGAAGTGCTTCCTTTGGGTAGTACAAGCCCCCTGGATGTGGGAACTTGTTTGGATGATGGAATGTTGGGAACATCTACTAAAGATGATGATTTGGTTGATATTGATCGGGGAAGTTGGTTCGACGGCGATGCAGAAAATGCTCATGTACCAGAACCGGTGCAAGGGGATGGTTTAGTGCATAAGAAACATGGTCGGAAGTCAAAGGAGGAAAAGGCTCACTTGCTTGAAGGCTTTATGCCAAGGCGGTCTTCGCTACTACAATAGATTGTTACGGTTCTCTCATTATCAGTTTCTATGTTAAGTCAAATAATTTGGAACATTAGAGGAATAAGGAATCAAGCGTCGCAGCGACGATTGAGGATGTTGATTCAACAATATAGGGTTTCTTTTTAATAATTCTTGAACCTATGTTGGATTTGGGACAGATTGAAAGCATAAGAAGGGAGTTGGGTTTTGATATGGCTTTTTCTTCTAATTCCAGCAAAATTTGGGTATTCAATCGGCGAGAATTTTCGTTATTTGTGTTAGCTGATGAGGATCAAGTTTTGCACTTTGAGGTTACTCATGTTATTGCTGACAAGTTCCATCTCTCGGCGGTGTATGCAAAAACAAATCGGTGGGCGCGACAATTGTTGTGGAGGAGTTTAATGGCATTTCGGCAGCGGTATGCAAACTCACCATGGATGGTTGCTGGGGGACTTCAACGTTATCCGGTCATTAGAGGAATATTCGGGCGTCTCAATTCAGGATCATGCGGCCATGTTGGAGTTTATTGATTGTATCTTTAAATGTGATTTACTTGAACTCCCAACAACTGGAGAAGAGTTTACATGGGGCGGTAATAGGGCTACAGGCTGGGTGAGCAAAAAACTTGATAGAGTTTGGATTTCCAAGGAATGGAATGATTACTTTCCAAGCTCCCCCGTTGAGAATTTAAATAGGACTACATCTGACCATAGTCCTTTGTTGCATTTATTTGCTGCGCAAGGGGAGAGCAAGCCAAAGGTATTTAGGTTCCAGAAAATGAGGTTGCCCCGAGAAGGGTTTAAGGAGATGGTCCAAGATTGTTGGGACCAACTAGTTGAGCAAACCAGAATGCTACGTTTCTCTCTAAAACTCAGGCGTCTGAAATCGAAGTTGAAAGAATGGAATAAATTAGTTGTTGGATATGTCTTGGAGAGTATAAGGGTGGCGGAGGAGAATGTGCAGCAACTTGAAAATGCCTATGACTTATCTAGGTCAGTTCAAGATCGGGTTATTCTTAATGAAGCTACAGCTAACTTGCTTTTGGGGCTCAAAGAGCATGATGATTTTTGGTCGCAAAAGATGAAACTGAAGTGGTTAAAAGAAGGGGATACTAATACGGCCTTTTTTCATGCCACCTTGAAGGAAAGATGAATCAAGCAAAGTATTTTTAAAATTCAGTCGAATGCTTACCTCTAGTGCTGAAATTGATCAAGAAGCACTGAGGTTCTTTCAAGGTCTTTTGAATGAAGATGCGGATGATGGCAGCGGGGGATGGAATTTTGCAATGCACGTAGAAGAAGTTGAAGGATATGATAGGAAAAATCAAGAAACATTGAAGGCAACTCGAACTTGACCCTGTTGTTTGAATACTGTATACCTGTCGGAATGTTACCCTTCTCTGGCCCTTTAATAGACTTTCCAATCCTCAGCTGCAAGGATGCCTATTCCACATTTTTCCCTGCGTTTCTTTTTGTAATTTATTGTATCTGTGAATAGTATGGTTTGTTTTATTTTTTTAAGATTTGTGGGAATGCTTATTTTTCTTCTCATTTCTCTTTTTATTGATAAGGGTGGTTTTCTTGGGAAAATATTTGTCTGTTATTTAGCCAATTTTACTTAGTAAGATGAACTTTGATTTAGCCAATTTCACTTAGGCTCTGTTTGGTTGGATTGAATTGGACCCAAGAATTGGAATTGAAGGCCTTCAATTCCAATTCTTGACAAAAATAGAGATACCGGAATTAGAATTATAATTCAAGATGAGGCTCAATTCTTTATTTTCAATTCTTTTGTGGGATCAAATAATTGCAATTCAAACTCTAGGGACTTTAGAAAAACACGCGGGTCACATACAGGTCATTTTCCGGGTTATAAAGAAACGGGTCACTTTTGTGTTTAAAGGTTTTCTTTTTCCTCTTCTCCCTTCAGCGCTGTACAACACTGCTTTTCCTTTTTATTTTTCATTCCCCTCCCCCCCCCTTCTCTTCTTTAAGCGCTCGAATTTATTTTTTTGTTTGTTGCTTTTTAATAGATTAACATATGTTTTTATTCATTGTGCAAACAAGGTGTACATCAATATCATAATTATTAATGAGATCTATACATTAAAATTAGTATGGAATTTTTTTTGACAAAACCTATCAAATGTATAACGATACCCATAATTTATTAAAAAATTAAGGATATTAATTATGGTTAACAGTTTTTTTTTTATCAAATGTATAAATAAATTTTGAACTATACTTGAAATTCTTTTTACTAAAAATTATGTAAGGTTTGAAGAAGTCGAAATAGATATTATTCCATATATAATTATATACTAAAAATAAAAATAATTACTATGAATCAACATTTCACCTTCGGTTTGTCAACTTTGTTTTGCTTATGGTGATAAGCTTGAGCACTGTTTTATTCAGTGCTCATTGACCCGGAGGATATGGTTTCATTTTGCTGCGATGATTAATCTCAATGTGGTAGGGTGTGATTCTTTAGATTTGATGCTTGGAAAATGGTGGAGGAAGGGAGATATCAAGACAGCTTCTGGTGCATTTTGTAAACTTTTTCCTTTGATTATCCTCTGGGGAATTTTGAAGTTGCGCAACAAGGCAATCTATGATGGAGTTAGGGTTGATTTTCAGTCCATTTTTAGTGCAATTATGGATCAAATTCACTCTATTTTGCTTGTCAAAAACATGAAAGCTCGAGGTGAGTCGAAAAAGGAGTTTTTTAGGGTGCTTTTTTGGGGTAAAACTAAGTCGAATAATTCGGCCTAGGGTTTGGAAAGTAGCTTGGATACCTCCGGCAGCAAATTCTTATGTTTTAAACACGGATGGCTCGTCTCGTGTTAATGATGCTAGTTATGGCTTCGCGATGGAGGAGGTGGTGCTTTTTTGTATGGAGAATGTGGTTATTTGGGAGACGGAGATAGCTTTAAAGCTGAAATTTTTGGAGATTTATTTGGCCTAAGAAAATGTGATTTCTTGGGACTTTCAAATGTGATGCTTCAAACATACAACAAGATCTTAGAGGATATATTGAAGTTGGAGAAGGTGTTCTTCTAGAGTTATTACTCTATTTTGCAGGAAATGATTTTTATCATTCAAAAGAATAATTTTCAGGTTTTGAATATATACAGGGAGTCTAATTCGGTTGCGAATAGATTAGCAAAAGATGCATCTAATGGCTCCTCAAAAATGTACTCTAGTTTAGAGTCTTTACCACTAGTTGTAAAAAGATTATTGATACTTGATCAATCTTCCTTCCCATATATTAGAACTCGCTTTACTTGATGTATAGCAGGTAAGTTTTATGCACTGCCGGCTTCATTTTCTTTGAGAACGTTAATAAAATGATGGGGAGAGACGAATCTAGGGAACTATATGATATATATGTCCATCCCTTGGGTATACCCCTTGGGTGCATAGTATCATATAGTACTGGTTACCTTATAAAATAGCTCTTGGGTATACCTCTTGAGTATTTTATAAGTCAGCCGGGACCTAAAAATAGTCTCATATCCTCCTTTTTTGCTTAAAAAAAATAGCGGGAAGAGTCCTGGACCCGATGGTTTTGGAAGTGGTTTCTTCAAAGGAGCTTGGAATATAGTTAGGGTTGATCTTGTAAAAGTCGTGATGGAATTCTTTGTCAGTGGGAGATTGTTGAAACAGGTCAATGCTACAACACTAGCCCTGGTTCCGAAGATTGATGCGCCGCAAAATGCTGGTGAATACAGACCCATCGCCTGTTGCAACATGGTATACAAGGTTATCTCAAAAATCATATGTGAAAGATTGAAAGCAGTGCTACCGGACTTGATTGATGCAAATCAAAGTGCATTTGTAAGTAATCATCTTATTTTGCATAATGCACTTCTTACGCAACAGCTTTTTAGGTTATATGGTAGAAAGAATATCAGGGGTAGATGTATTTTGAAAATTGATATAAAAAAAAGCATATGACTCGGTGGGATGGGATTTCATTGAGGAAATGCATGTAGGGTGTAATTTTCCTTACTCTTTTATTAGACTGATAATGGAATGCGTTAGATCACCAACTTACACTTTAGAGTTGAATGGGGAGAGGGGACTTAGAAAGGGTGACCCTATGTCACCATTTTATTTGAAATGTATGGAGTATCATACTCAGTTGTTGAAGAAAGTTGCGAGTGACCCTAGATTTTGATTTCACCCTCAGTGTAAGGAATCTGTTTTTCATATGATTTGATGATTTTTTGTAAAGCGGATAGGTATACTGTCCAGAAAGTTATGCAGACTTTGTAGGAGTTTTCGGCTACTTTTGGCCTTTGTGCAAAGTCCAGCAAATCAGCAATATATATTGGAGATGTTACAGAGGAGATCAAACAGGAGCTGCGTAACCTCTCTGGCTTTTGTAAAGGCAGATTCCCGATGAAGTATCTTGGTGTTCCACTGTCTCCAAGGAAGTGAAACAAAACTGAATGGAAAATCATGGTGCAGAAAACGATTGCGAAGATTCGGTGTTGGAGCTCCAGGCATTTAAGTTATGCTGGCAGAATTCAACTGGTGAATGTGTTCTAATGGCGATGAATAACTTTTGGGCTCAGGCCTTTATTCTGCCTAAAAGTATCACAAGACATGTCAATAGAGTTTATAGGGAATTTGTTTGGGGGAT
Organism: Oldenlandia corymbosa var. corymbosa; assembly: GCA_949775105.1. Lineage (NCBI taxonomy): Eukaryota > Viridiplantae > Streptophyta > Magnoliopsida > Gentianales > Rubiaceae > Oldenlandia > Oldenlandia corymbosa. Next base: position 11,109,426 of record OX459123.1, read on the forward strand.
AAAGGAGAATGGGAGGAGTATACCTTTTGTCAGTTGGGATCTAGTATATCGAACAAAAGAAGAAGGAGGATTAAACATAAGGGATGCCCAGGTATGGAATGAAGCAGCACTGATTAAGCAAATTTGGAACTTAGCTTGCAAAGCTGATAACTTGTGGGTAAGATGGATGCATGGAGTATACTTAAAGGATGAAACTTTATGGGAAGTTCAACCAAAGTTAGATTCTAGTTGGCACTAGAAAAGACTGCTGAAATTGAAGGAAAGGATTAAGGGTGAAGCTAAGTGGTAGGTAACAATTGGAAGCACAATGCTGATGGAAAATATACTATAAGTTCTAGTTATAATTGGTTAATGGGAGATCAACAGCATTGCCCTGACTCTATGTTTATTTGGTCATGTTATAAATTGTTGAAGCACTACTCCATTGCTTGGCTTTGCTGGAAGAATAGGCTTCTGATGAAAGACCGAATAAGTAAGTCCCTGTTGGTACATGTTGATCCTGTCTGTGTTCTATGTCAACAATACCAGGAAGATGCTAGCCATTTATTCTTTTGTTGTACCTTTTCTCATGAGGTTTTGAATGAAGTTAACAGATGGCTGCAAATCTCGCTACCATGTAATCAGACTGGATGGAGGGAGAGAATCCTTTGTATTTGGAGGACCTCCCTATTGCTGCTCTGATCTACCACCTTTGGGAAGAGAGAAATGCATGGTACTTTACTGGTAAACAAAGAACAGGTTTGCCGCTGGTGCAGGTGATTAAGCAGGAGCTGTTTTCGAAAGTGCAAAGTTGCCTTAGACAACCTTCCACAGTAGCTAAAAATGCAGTTTTGAACATTTTGTTTTGAGAGTTGTACATATGCCAGCGATAGATTCAGGTTAGTATGGTCAATGTAATAGAGTTGATTTGGTTGTAAATATGTGCTCGAAAGCCAGTTATTAATATATTTACATTTTCACAAAAAAATTTTTTAACCCAATGTAGGTAATGAGCTTTATCCTCTGTAGCATGGCCAAAAAATAATGTGTCATCAGCAAAGAAAACATGAGAGATTTTAGGTACATCACGAGTTACTCCAATTTCATGTATACAGTCATATCTATGAAGATCATGTAATAAACATGAAAATACTTCCGAGTAAATGATAAAGAGATATAGGGAGAGAGGATTACCTTGATGAACCCTCTCTCCAGTGTTAAATTTCTGAATTGCTGCCCAGTTAAAATGAAAGAAAATCTTACTGAAGAAAGGCATGTATTGATCACTTCAACAAAAGACTCAAAATCCTAGAGCTAGTAAAACAGGTTTTAGAAAAGTCCACTCTACTTTATCAAAGGCTAAACTCATGTCTAATTTGACATCAATCCGGTTTTGTAACTGGGACGAGTTTTCATGTGATGGTGAGTCTCAAAGGCTAAGAGAAGATTGTCTGCAATGAGACGACCAGGGATAAAGGCTAATTTAGACTCAGAAATAATATAAGGTAAAATGAAACATAACCTATTAAAAATGACCTTGGAATACAATTTGTAGACAAAATTGCATAAATAATTGGGGCGAAATGAGTAACGAGATCCAGATTTTTAACTTTAGGAACCAGAACTATGCGAGTATAATCATATGAGAATCAAAAATACCATGCTTAAAAAAAAAATCAGCACAAAAGAGGTCACATCATTACTGACTACATTCCAGATTTTTTTGAAAAAAATAGTACTCATACCATCCGGACTAGGGGACTTGAAATGTGCCATTTCCTTGAGTGCTTTCACGATCTCATCCGCCGTATATGGGCGCATTAAGCGATCATTCATATCCAACGTCCCCTTTGTGGTTAACCAGCCTACTTATTGGTGTATTTCCGACTTAAGAGCGCTTGATGAAACAAAAAGTGTGCAATAGTAATCCATTATAATATTCTCCAATTCCTTAGTATCAACACAAAGATAACCCGTATTGTCTTTAAGCCTGAAAATATGGTTTACAGATTTTCTCTTATTTGCAAAAACATGGAAAAATTTAGTATTACAATCTCCCTCCCAATACCAATGTTGTTTAGCACGTTGTTGCCACTTCAAGTTTTCTCTCACAGACAACAAATCCAGCTCCTTCTTCAATTCACTAAGTTTGCTGTGCTGAGGGTCATCAATTCGGCCTCTTCGTAAAAGCAAGATTTCTTGCTTGAGAACTTCATTCGTTTTTTCAAAATCTGAATGATGATGCCTGCTCCAATTCAATTTACCAATCTGAACATTCTCCAACTTATCCCCCAGTGAGTTGAAATCAAAGTCCTTGTTTTCCCCAATTACCCTTTGGCAGTCCTCAACTTTCACCCAATGAGCTTCAAACCTAAACGGTTTCTTTCGCCTGTGAACATGAGCGTAAGTGTCTCTTTCATGCAACTGAATATGTAATAGTACATGATCAGAGACAAACATAGGAATATGGGACACCGAACTCCATGGAAATAGTTGGAGCACATTACAAGTTGATCGATCAAGCCGAGCTCTTTGAGTTTGTGGATGTTCATGACGTTGCCAACAAAACTTATAGCCCTCAAAACCCATATCTAGAAGTTTGAAGATAATCCATCATGTTCTGGAGAAGATTGATTTGCCAATTAGCATGAGAACGACACCCTTGAAACTCATCTTGAGATACCTCATTAAAGTCACCAAAGAAAATCTAGGGTTTTTGCTCCGAATAAAAAAGTGAACAGTACTGGTTCCATTCTTCTCTTCTTAAAGACACATCCGGCTGACCACATATGCCTATAGCACGCACCTTTTGACCTTTAGGTTCAACATTAACATCAATATACCTGTCAGAATAGGACCGCAAGTCAACAGTAATTTCCTTACTCTATAGCATGGCCAATCCACCTCAATTTCCATTTAACTCTACACACACTGAAAACATATCCAATTTAGTCTTTAATCTGAATTGATACCGATCAATCTTAGTTTTACACAGAAAAAGAAGATGGGGAGACTTTCACGCCCAGTTCATCAAATTTCTGAGAACTCCCCAATCCCCGGCAATTCCAACTTAAGATACTCATTGAACTGGGCGGGATTGGGAGGGGGGGCGGTAACAACCCAATCTCTACCACTCCGTCGTCCATTGAGACATTAATTGAGAAAGAAGTGTCCGAAACAGCAAGACAATCAATGCGAGGCTTTTTTCTTATAATTTCAACATCGACCATTTGGAGATCCAGGCCATCAAACTCATCAACATACCACTTGCATTTCCGTAACTGTTCAACTGGAGCATCAATTGAAGCATTTTGAAGAATAGGGTTGCATTGAATCCACGAGCTACTTTCCGAGTTGGAGTATCAAATGTTATTGGAACTGTAACTAGGTAAGGTCTAGGAAGTGTAGAGATTATTGATGCGACAGTAATTTTTTTTCCACAAAGGGGAGTGGAGGGCTGGTTAAGAAAGGAATCAAAATGTGTATGTGAGAAGACATGATGAGATGGTGAAGGGGGTGGTGAAACAGAAACAATGGTAGTAGTTACAGGGTCTACGCAAGGATTAAAAGAAGAGGTAGGGAAGGGAAGAAATTGTCCATCGACATTCTTCAAGGGAGATAAAGTTGTGGAATTGGTAGTTGATTGATGTTGTGGGGGGTGGGTGGGCTGAATAAGTGTTTTGAGATACACTGACTCCTAAAGTTCCATTAGTTTCCAAGTTTATGGTTGGATTTGGTGGTAATATCTCTAAACAAGACTTCGAAGATGAGGGCTGAGAGATAGAAGAATCAGTTGGCTCTGGAAGATTTTTTGTGACTGAGGAGAGATAATTGGTGAAGGAGAGATGTGGAGGTTATTTTTATGGTTTGGATTAAGAAGAATCAGTAGGCTCTGCAAGGTTTTTTGTGAGTGAGGAGAGATAATTGATGAAGGAGAGACATGGAAGTTATTTTTATGGTCTGGATTAGAAGATACTAAAGGTGTTCAGTTTGTGGGAGTAGTGGAGACATGAACGTGGGTTGGTGGATGAGTGATAGTAAGTCTGGAAGTAATACGGTGTGATTGATGTGTAAGGAGCAACTTCTTCGCCAGAATCATCCGGAGCATGAAATGGATCTGGTTCTTGCACCGGCCGTTTGGAAAAAGACGGGTTCCAGTAGCCTGTCGCCTTAAGCCAATTACCGTATTTAGGAGGGGAGGAAGAACTGCCTTCATTCACTGGTTTAGTTGGACAACCACTTTCAATGTGCCCAGTAATCCCACAATGATAATACCATTCTGCCAAACGCTCATACTTTAATATGGAGAAATCTGCCAATGCAATTACGATTAGCATCATGTAAACATCCAAAAATTGACCAATCAGATTTCCTGAATAAATGGTAAATTCCTCATTCATCAAAACCTACAGACACTGATGTAATTGAATCCACCAAGGGCAGATACCAAAATAAGCAGTTAAATCATCATGAGGCTTCAAAACCAGGAGATGTTTACGACCTAGCAATCATGACTCCCCCTGAAGAACACTAGCACGATCGATTCGTTCATTAAACTTGAAATGAACCAAATTTTCCCCCACTGGTCTGACTGTGAAACTATGCCGGATCGATCAAATGTTACGACAGTAAGTACGAATAGCATCATGAGACACTACTCTTGGACAATGAAGTTTTCCAACAATGATAAGGAACGGATCAATGTGAGTGGTCCTCAATGATCTTGTAGAATGTCTGGTGGATTCATTATCTCTTAGTGATAGCCTCCCAATAATATGTTCGGCCTCCTCCCCCATAGCCAATGATACAACAAACAGTGAAGGAAAATTCAACCGCAGATGACAAAGGATATGAAAGACCAATAATACGAACTATACTTCACAAACAAGGTCTGTAAAAACAAGACGAAGAAAACATAAAATAATTAGAAAACAAAGGACAGGAAATAGCACAAAACAATAAATGATTGAAGACAATCTAAAACAGAAGTGAATGGAAACGAGATTATAGATCTAAACCATGATGAAAATCGCTAAAAAAACTTATACAGGGAAACTTAAAGAACTAAAAATTAGAAAGAGTGAGATTTGAGATGTGTCAAGTAATGTGAAAAGAGCAACAATGGGATAACTATTTAAGCGTGGATGAAAATTTTTGTAATAAAACAATCAATCCACCAAAAAGATTCCATGGAAGACTCAAGGTAAAAATGGAACTCTGAGAGAGAATCTCCCCAAGTTAAGGACTCTCGGACTCATTAATTTGAAAAATTAATTACCATCACCAATCTTGGCACAAATAATACTAAGCATCCGATGTGCGCTAGCTTAGAGCGTACCGAGAGGGCAATCACACGCGGTGCGCGCCCGCTCACTATTTTTTTTGTTTAATTTTCTAATTTTTAATTTTGTAAGCCTTATCCTTCTCTTTAGAAAAATATGTTTCTTCTCTATTTACATATATATGCTCAGATATTAGAACCGAAAAAATTATTGACTTAGATTAGTTACGTATACGGTAGACGAGATAATATTGGCTACACTAATAGAAGGTATGTTTACACATGTTTGCTCATATATTACAGCCAAAAAAAGGTTGTAATTTATTCGCATAGCGGCTGAACATACGAGTCAAATACATTTTATATTTATTTTTTGATTAAAGGATAAAGTAAAATAATTAAAAAAAGAATAATTGAAAACTAATAGTAAAAGTAAAAAAGTTATTAGAAAAAGGGAGAAAAAGGGGTGAGGGCGCGTCCTGCGCTCCCTCTGGGTGCACAATAGAGCACATCTTGGTGGATCCGGTAATAATTATTTACTATTTCAAAATACATATTTAAATACAGGTCCTCATGATTTAAATAAATTCTAAATAAACCTTAAAATAAAAACTCCTTTCTTACCCACCGTTCTAAAATATATGTTGTCGTTTATAAATTTTTCCCGAAATATATTTGTTTTACCAAATCAAGGTAATTTTTTTTTCTTATGTTTCAGCATTTTTATTATTTAATATTTCATTATATTGATGTGAAATTATTAGAAAGAAAGAATTGTTTATTTTGGAGAAGAGAGGGAGTACCAAATAAAAATTAGGCTTATCTAAGGAATTTTTTCCTTAAATATATTTCCTTATATATACCTGGACAAAAATAAACCTTTCAAAAATTTTGTGGACAAACTTATATGTCCCGAATTTAGGAAATCCGAGTTTCTCTAAACTCGGATTATAGAAATCCAACTTTGTGTTACGTAAATCCGTATTAAGTTAATGACAGAAATTAGTGTAATTAATCTAAATCCGGATTTTCTAAATCCGTATTTACGAATAAAATATTAATTTCCGAATAGAAAAAAAAAAAGATGTGTTGAAAAATTAAATTTGGAAAAACCCGGATATCGGTAATCCGAATAAATGAAGATTCGGATTACCGAAATCCGAATCTCCTCTGTTTTCTGAAAATCTCAGTTGGCTGCATACTTGGATTTACGAAATCCGAATCCTTTACAAAAAGTCTGAGTTCGGATTTTGCAAATCCGAGTCTATGTCAGAACTGAAAAGAAAAAATTAGACTGGTTTTAACCAGTTCTAAACCTGTTTACAGTACCAAAAACAATGAAACATTGGAAAACAGAAATTTAATGGCAACAAAACAATAAACAGCATTCGATTAACAACAAAACAAATCAAGTTTCATACCAAAATCAATACAAAAACTACTTTAAATGTGCAAAATACATCATAGGTCTTATATTTTTCCTTTTCCTTTATTGTGCGCATCCGGAGTGTATTTATTTGAGCCCTGCCGGATCCTGTCTCCCCACTTAAGATACGTGAGTATTGAACTCTGTTGTGGTTGCGACTGTCTACTAAACTGAGCCTCGGGTTGGGGTTGGGATTAGGACTCCCCCATGGTGAGAAATTTGACTCTCGGTTGTGGTTGCGACTGTCCACCAAACTGAATCTCGGGTCCACCAAGGTCAAACTGAGTATCGAGTCCACCAATGTCTTCAAATTGAGTCTCGAACTGGATGCGCGAGCCTCAAGAAGAATGTGCTTGATCCTCATTTTGTTGACCCTCAGTTTGTTGTTGCGATGTCCGAGGGGGAATTGGGACCTTCCTCTTTCTTCCTCCTCCAATCTTATCTCTCGACCACGGTTTCGCTTTTTTACTCGGCGGAGGTTGTGAGGGCAAAGATGGATCTTCAGCAACCAGGCTTTGGGTATCCTCCACCTCCATCTCATCATTTGCGCCCAGGGTTTAAGCAGCATGTGTTTGATTGATGATATCATCCAAATTCTTGTCGAGTTCTTCGTCTAGGAGATTCTCATCTTTTCGTTTTTCTCTAAACTTCTCGGTACTCACGTGAATGTTGTTCAATACTTCACCCTGAAAAGAAATTGGGACGTTAATTAAGAGAGTAAAATTCTAAAAATATAAAAATAAAAAAATAAAATGAAAAATAAGAAATAATAAAAAAACATAGAATGAACTCACATATAATTTCACTCGGCTCGAACAAGTCTCGTATCCTTGAGGTTCATAATTTTTGGGATTGGATATCAGTCTGACAGTGTTCACCATGAACCATTCATAGTACCCCTCATATACGGAGCCAGGGTCTCCTTCCTCCAAATCTCGTAGCACGTACTCTTCTCTCCTATTCCAATGACGACGTACTGCGGAATGGTGGTCCACCCAATTGTTGCTAGGATACCCAGACATACTGTGGGCGTGATCGAGAAGGAATGCTACATTATCTTTAATCATAAGGCGCTTGGGAACATCCTATATGTATCCAAATTGTCTCACAACTCTGCCCGACTCGTGGGATTCCCTAATAGCCCAACAGAACATCCAACACCTGGTCGTCCAAATGGCTTGGGCTTGTGTACAGAAATCAGGGAGTCTATGAAGGACCTGTGCATATGGTTGCCACCGAAACTGCAAGAAAAGAATTTCATTAGATGGTATAACCGGAACAAAAAGAAATTGAAAGTAAATATAAATACCAAATTACAAGTACTTACATATTCAACACGCAGGCTTGTTACTTGATCTCTAAAATTTGGGGTGCTGCTCCTTGGCACATCTCCGTAGGTGTACCTACATTCCCACATTAATGAACAAAGGAATACATTTGAATTAGTAAAAAAAATGAATAAGAAACAAATAAAAATAAACATTGAGTTATTTTGAACTGAAAATACGTACCACTGAGCTAATGGAGCGGTCTCATCAATCAAATAATCTACTCCTTTTCTTTGTGGCGCGATTCTCTCGATCCACTCATACGCCCATACCTAATAAATTTCAATAATAATGTTAAAACTTCAAATTATAACATCGAAAGTGAAAAATAATTATAACACCAATTTAAAACTAATACGTACCTGTAGCAAATATAGACAGCCAGCGTCGTGCATGGTGTACTGTGATGCCTCGCACAGTCCAGAGTACAAACCAGCCAGTAGTGCCGATCCCCAATTGTATCGACTACACTGATCTAAATCCTCAACTGGACCAAGAACTGCAGATTGACAGTGTTTTGCGTCTTGTTAGGAAACATGAAACTGCTAATAAAATGCAGCATAAGGATCCCTTTCAACGCATTGTTGTAACTCTCAGAAATGTTGGTTGTCGCTATGCCCCAACGGCGAAGACCGGCTTTCAATCGAGCCCAGTTACTCCCTCCGATCCCTCGAAGGTACTCCCATGTAGCAGGTTTGAATTCAATAAACTCTACCCTCATACGGTTGTATTTCACTCTTGAAAGCGTCGTGGCCATCTTCCAACATAACCGCTTCACCTTTTTGCTATTATATCGCGACACAAGATTGCTGCGAACGTGGCGGAGTCAAAGAAAGTGGCCACCATCACCTAAATGACGCCATTCATCCATTTGTGACATTGCGCTCAACAACCCTGCATTCCGGTCGGATATCACACTTACGATTCTATCATACACAACCCACAACCTCAAATTCCTTATAAAAAATATCCAACTCTCTATTGTCTCCTCATCCACAATCACAATGCAACCGGTAAAATGTGCTTGTTTGCGATATAGACCACCGCAACAAGCAATTTACCCTTGTATCCACCACGCAAGAAGGTTCCATCGATACAAATGACCGGTGGACATTTAAAAAACGTCGCAGCCACTGGTGCAAATGACCAGAAGACGTATTTAAATGTCCTATTTTCCCTATTCCAACTTTCTTGTCCCTCCTTCCATTCCCACTCTACTACAGTCTCAGGATTAGTAAACTTAAGCGCAGCGATATACCTACACAACAACAAGTCATAGTTAAAATATTTCAATACATGTAAAAAAAAAACACTAAAAATATTTCAATACACTAATAAACCTTGATATTTACCGTGGAAGTTCTTCAAAATTCGATGTCCAATCACCCTAGACCGCTTCTATGGCTTTCCTCCTCCCGTGCCACGCCCTTTTGTATGGCACATCTACTTTCAATAAGGTCTTCACATCTTTCTGTGCCGAGGCTACCGTATAATCTACGTTGTCCTCAACCTTTCTCTTGATGAGTCTAGCAACGAAAGGCGCCTCCACACACCGATTGTCATTATCATTCACGGGAGTCATGCAATTATGTGTATCATGCCATCTCACAATTTCATGAAGGCCGCGAGCTTTCAAAGACACACGCATCTTCCACTCACATGGTGGTTCACCATCCTCACTTTCCACATTTAATGTTCTGCACCGCAAAGCCCACGTCGTTAGACTACTCATGACGACCGTATATTCCCTTTTACGATGGATGTTCCATAATTTCACAGCATGCTTTGCTTCTGATTGAGATTTGAAACAAACACCAATGTCCATTCCTTCGGGCGTCTCATCCCACATCTTAAGAGCAAACTCATCCTTATCCACACATGAGGCATCCCATTTCCCCATCTTACTATATACATGGCGTTGGGGCAATGGATTACAATCCCTTTCCTCATTTTCCAACCTTTTATCATCACTTTCTTCAAAATCACTCTCTCCGGAGACAGCACAGTCTTCTTCGCTTTCACTTGGAGCTATGTAGTCGGAATCCGACTCTTCCCGGTAGTCATCTTTTGCAAATAAAGGTGTCTCCTCTTCATCACGGTTTCTAGATGTACTAGCACGTTCCCCCCTATGACAAGTTTTCCAAACTCGTTTCTCTTTCTTCTGAAAACCACCAAATGACAAGTTTTCCAAACTCGTTTCTCTTTCTTCTTGAGTGATATCTTCCAAATCTATGTATAAATCCAAACATGACATTGGATCTACACGGTTCATGAACTCTACATGCGAATCATTCTTGATTTTCACTACACACCTACCACCGGGACTATCGAAAATCAAAGAAAGGTAGAGTTTCACGTGTGCTGGATCCCAACCAAGTGTCATACAAATCTTAATAATCAATCCCTCATATGACAACCTTTCCTCAACAAACAAACCATCATCCGGCTTATTCGAAAAAGTGTTGATGCTACCATTCTCTATCACATACTTGCTTGTATTATACAAATTAAGCATGTATGATACATTATGTGCCTTTGATAACTGTTTAAAAAACTAATCATTTCTTAATAATAAAATCAACAAATACACCATACATACTCCATTCATAATTCAAAAAACCTATAAAATATTAAAATACTTATAAATCAACTTCCATATCTCATGAATAACTATGGTTTCTCACCTCTAACCTCAAAATCAACACCTAAAACATCCAAACAACCAACCAACATAAACCCTAATCTATCATACATCATTCTAACAATCAAAATAACGCAAAACTAAACTAAATAACATGGTTTTGCAATCTAACCTCTTTCATATAACAATTCCCACATATCTAGAGACAAGAATGCATCAAAAGCTCCAATTCGCCCTTGTTTGAGCTGCAAAAATAGAAAATCTAACTCAGCTCTCGAATGAGAACTGTCTGAATTTTTTTTTCTTTTATAGCACGTTAAACTCGGATTTACGAAATCCGAGTCCGTAAGTAACTCGAATTTTAGAAATCCGAATTACCATGGCCTCGAATTTCCTGAATCCGAGTTTGGTCAATTCCAGATTTTTTTATTCATTTTTTGGTCCTGCAATTTATGGCACATGCCTACTTCCACCAACCAAAATTAAAGGCAGTCGGATTTCCAAAATCCGAATACAGGAAACCGGATCACAGACTTCCGGTTTCTGGATTCAAAAATTTCAGGCCGCGAATTTCTTTTTTTCTTTTTTCTTTTCGTACACTCAGATTTTGTAAAACCGAGTACTACTGTTCATTTAAGGAGACTCCTTATTTGAGTTCAAATATTTCGCGTCTCAATTTATTATTTTTTTACTAAATTCGGATTCCGAAAATCCAAACGACGCTGTTCATTTAAGAATTTTTAAAAACTATTATTCAACAAAATTTATTTAATTATTATTTTATTATGAAATATAGGCTCGGATTTACGAAATTCGAATCTTTAATTTTAATTAGAACTCGGATTTCAGAAATCCGAGAGATATATTTCTGTCCACTAATATTCTGAAAAATTCAAATTTATCCACGTTTATTTTAATTAATTTATTTTTGGGAAAAAGCCCGTCCCCTTATCTAAGCTCATCAATTCGATCCCTAGTGTATATCAATTTCTAGTCTTTTCCTTCCGCCAAGATTACTTCTCCTATTCCGACGGAAAATGCTGCGCCACACGGCATATCGGCTTTTGGGTACATTTTCTTCTTCCTCCTCCGCCCTGTCATCATCGCCGGCGGGTGCGTTACCACATCTTCACAGGAGGCTCTACCACGAGAGAGTTGTGGACCATTACAATAACCCCAGGAATGTCGGAGCTTTTGACAAGAATGATCCGACTGTTGGAACGGGGCTTGTAGGTACTCCTTCTTGAGGCGATGTCATGAAGCTTTAAATTAAAGTTGATGATAAGACCGGAAAGATTGTCGATGCCTGCTTCAAGACTTTCGGCTGTGGCTCCGCTATTGCTTCTTCTTCCGTGGGTTCGTATCGATTTTTCTTTTTGTTTTCCTAATTTATTGTTTGCTACGGATATTTTGTTATACTTGATTTTTTTTAATTTTGTTTTTTATTGATGGGATTGTGTTATTGTAAATAATTGTGGAAGCTATCCTGCTGCAATGGTTGTGGATTTAGGTTATATGGTTATTTTTCTTCTGTTGGATTCTTTAGTGTAATTATTAGATAGACGATTCCTAATTTCCAAAGCGCTCTAGAAAATGAAATATTTAACATTTTTATGTTGGAATTAGACGCACGGGTTTATTCATTTATCTGAGGGAATTCAGATGGCAATTATATGTCTGCTAGGGACTTTGAACCTAAATCACGAATTTTGTACTCCTAAGTCTTTTCAGTGCTGAAACATGATTTGAAACTTGGGCTGATAGAGTAATATCAAGGCAAGTTTATTTAGATTTTTCTTTGCAATTTTTTTGATCCAACGAGAACAAATAGTTACGATCCATGGAAAAGAATAGATATCTCATGTCTTAGAAGGTTGTGGATGCTTTTTTATTTATTTTTATTTACATATTGTGGGTATTGGACTTGAGGTCTCTGCCCTTAGCTTTGAGGATTAGGTTAACTGAGATTGCGTATTGGATATGTGTGCTTCGTTTCCATGTCATATTGGAAGGTTGATATTCTCACTGGTACATTTATATCTCGGCCGTAAGTGTGTATGTGTGTGTGTGTGTTTTTTTTTTTAAAGCATGCATGGGATTTGAATCTTTTTCTTTTCCACTGTTGGGCACTGATAGTCAATATGTTTTTTTGTATCCTACTTTGTTGTGAACACTGCAACTTGGTGACCGTGTTTTATTGTGCTTTATTGGTAATTGTTGTTGGTTGGCCATTTTATAAAGGTTACCCAAATTTTATCATACCTTCAGCGCTGCTTGTGTTTCCTAAGAAATTCCTAGACTTTTTCCTGCTACTTTCAGCTACTGAATGGGTTAAAGGGAAGCAAATGGAGGAAGTCCTTACCATCAAGAATACGTAAGATCTATATCTCTTGAAAACACTTTATTTGATTCATTGGTTGTTTAGCCTTACCTCTTACTGTGTTTAATATTTATTGTATGTTGTTGTTTTAGTTGCAGTGATCTTGTGCTGCTTGTTATTCTATGGTATCTTTTCGTTTGCATATCATTTTTGTGAAGTTTCTGTAATTCCCTATGGGAGAGCTAATTTTCTGTGACAGTGAGTAGATCAGAGCATCTGATTTTCCCTTTTAAATGAGCCACCTCGCCTCTCACATAAGTAGAAGATTTTCAGCCAAAAGATCCCCTTTTTTCCCACTCTGAATCCAGATGGTAGTGTTGTCTTCAAAAATGGAATGCAAAGTTGAAAATGTTTCAAAGCTGACATTGTGTAGCGTATAACAACCAGATTACTTTATTAAACTTTGGCAACATGTTTTTCATCTTTCTAAAGTAATCTTTCCATACTTGAAATTTTGTATGGTTGAACATTATAGATCTCAAGTGGTTTTGCTGTGTAAATAACAATAGTTGGCTAACTATTTATGGACCAGAGCATTAACATCTTAATTCCTAGTGATGATTGTTTTATTACTATGCATTTTTGTAGATTAACCCTCTCTTACTTCCATCGTTCTAGAGGACTAATGTTCTTACTTCATTTAGTGCTGAGGTTTTTCATTATTTACTGCTGAGTTTTTTCAAATGAATACTTCCTTAACTTTGCATATCAAATGGTTGATCTATTTCTGCTAGCCCTTGTTATAGAAAGGTGTTACCCGTATGCAACTGATTATTTTATATAAACTTTGCTGAAAGAGGGGAATGGTTATCATAAGCTCATTGCATTAAGTCTAATCTGCCTCCTGTAAGAAAATATAAATCTAAATCATTTAACCTCTCTGTAAGCACCAATGACATCATAAAACTGCAGTTAGTACTAGGATATCTCATGGATAAGCTACAATAGTGGCCACCAGAGTCCAATCCTCCTGGATTGAAGAGATCCACTCTCCTTGGCTGCTAAAATTCATTTACATTAATAGGTTAGAGATACATAGAAAGACTTAGTGATCATAAGGTGTTTTACCCTGAGTTCAGGGTATCTAAGTGATTAGAAGCATCCGCTCAAGTGAAATGCTTTAGGTGATGTCCAATTAGCTATTAATGAAAATAGAAGTAAACTACAATATATGGTTTCAGATATAATCACACCTCAGAAAAAGACCTAGTGACCATAAGGTGTTTTACCCTGAGTTCAGGGTATCTAAGTGATTAGAAGCATCCGCTCAAGTGAAATGTTTTAGGTGATGTCCAAGTAGTTATTAATGAAAATAGAAGTAAACTACAATATATGGTTTCAGATATAATCACACCGCAGAAATTTAATGACTCATTGTGACCCATTATACTGTGTAGCATCTGTTAGAATATCACAAGTGCCTGTAAACCAAAGAAAACCACTATTTTTAGCTTATAGAGAGCCTATCTGCAATAGTATAATAGCGGGTTTGTTGCTGCCCAATCCTACAGTGCATTTACTCTAGAATATTAGAAAGTTTGGAATCTCACCAAAGATAATTGAAATTATGGATGTATGTGTTCGTAAGTGCGTGCGTGTAAAAATTTATCAATGTCTTTGCAAGAAGCATTTTGACACATGCTACTTGTGGATGATGTGCACCTCATTTTTCTCTCTACACCTTTTTTTTTTATATTGGTAAATTCTTTTAGTTTAATTGTGTGATTTAACAAGTCTATGATAGTGCTATGCAAGTGTGAGTAGTTTACTGCAACTGGGCAAGCATCATCTCATTGTGGGGTTAAGAGTTTATTCGCATTCTGAAAGCTGAAGAATTTTATGTCCTTTTGAAAATCTGGATATGTGAAACAACAGAAACAGTGTGGTTTGATTGACATTCACTGAAGTGGCCCGTGGGAGCCTCCTTTCTCTGGGCTTAACTTGCTCATGCTTCTTTCTTCAACCATATTTTCTGGACGATTGCAGCCTATTAAGATGTACATCTGGCATTATGATCATCAAACACATGCTTAATTGATATCAGTCTTTTCTATTATGAATTAAATTAACAAGCTAATGTTTAGACAACGTTTTGATTTAGTTTTTCATTTGGATTTGGGAGGAGATTTAAAATGTAGGTTTAGTGACAATTTTTAGAAAGTATTATAGTGTAGTGACCATTTTTGGAAAGTGGGATAGTATAGTGACCAGATTTAAACCTTTACAATAGTTTAGTGACCAAATTTAAAACTTTACAATAGGTTAGTGACCACCGCCACTAAACTTTACAATAGTTCAGTGATCAAACTTAAAATTTTAAAATAGTTTAGTGACTATCGGTACTAAACTTTACAATAGTTTAAAAGGTAAATTAAATTGATGTTTGGATAGTGTATTGGGTTTTGTGTTTAAGAGGTAAAATGAGACAAAAAGTAAAATGAAATGACAAACAAACAAGGCCTGATTGACCTAGGTAACCAGTGTCGAGAGTCTTCTGGACAACAGCTGTATCTAGATTCTAACTTATTGGACATAGCTAAGTGATCTCGCCCTTGATATGAAGTTATTCTTGATTCAGGGTAGATTTAGATGAATCAATTGAGGATATTGTGAACGTTCATTAAGAAATAGGAGTCCATATTTAGTGAAGAAACTATCATTGAGTATAGCATCCTCATATGTCCAGATGACCATATTGTGAGATGTTGAAGGGTAGTTGAACAAAATTCAAAGATATATCTACCTAATTAACAGACTTTAAAAGTAGTACTTATGAAATTTTTTTTGTTCAAAACATGTGTCAAATATCAAAAGATTGCAAGGCAGGATTGATAGTAAAAAATAAAGATGTGATATTGCTGTTAAATTTGGCAGGGTTATGTATCGATGCTCTTCATACAGTGCTTAGATGCACATTACTCTTCCTGATTTTCGTACTCTGCTCTTATGCATTTGATTTTTTTATTCGCAAAGGTTCTTTTGTTTTTTTGACCAAATGTTGGGAGTACTTTTTCAACAATGCAATATTCACACTGGTGGATGAAGAAAAGTCAAAAGATTTCCAGTTAGCAATTACCTTGAATTGACTGTCACTTTTCCAGTTGTAAATCCCAAAATCCAATTGGAGATCTTACATTCAGCACGCCACAGTTCTTTTCATAGTCTTACCTGCGAAATAAACTAAGAAATACTTTTGCCCACAGCCGTGATTTCAAGGTCATGTGAGTCTTAACCAGCCTTGAATTTGTCCCCCCCCCCTACGCACACGCACACACACGGGGAAAGCCACTGATTGTTTCATGAGCTTCTTCCGCTTGCATTTCGTGTGTTGTTGAAATCATAGAGACCAGAGTGTTCAGCTTCAGAAAGTGCTCTTTCGTAGAATAAAATAACCCACAATCCTTTGCATGGATATTTTGGTGATTGAAAATGGTACTTAAGTAGGCATTGTTTTGTGGAGAAACCATTATATCAGAGTCAGACGCCAGTCTGATATTTGTATCATATATGAAGAATAGCTGTCTAGGTGTAGTTGAACCATTATGATTGATTTTCCTCTTCTGCTTGATTAGAGTAGGTTTTGGTGTTTTGTTTTGCGCATATTTACCAGGCATTAGCTTATAGGCTTTAGAACTACTTGGCATTGCCACTTGCTGGATTTTTATTTCTTTGTTCTTATCCCATTCCCCCGTGAATGTGCTTCAGTTTTGCCCACTGCAAATGCTTTTCTGGCTGACTTGAAATTTTTTTATTTATATCTTAGCATCTCTGTTGTGCAATCTCAATTATACAAATCGACTCTAAGCGCATTCTTTGATTTTGCAGAGAAATAGCAAAACATCTCTCTCTTCCTCCAGTCAAGTTGCATTGTAGTATGCTTGTTGAGGATGCTATTAAAGCCGATGTAAAGGACTACGAAGCAAAGCGTGCAAAGAGAAATGAAGCTCCAAAGGAATAAGCTGCTGATGGTTGGAATTTTCTGGCATCACAATTCACAACCAGGTTGCTGGGGCAGTTCTTTCTTAGAGGCCGTGAGTAAGAGAAAACAATAAAGAAGCAGTTAATGAGTATGATGGAAACTGAGCTTTTAGGCTGCAGTGGTTTTTTAGATGCCCGGCTTGTCTGTAGCATATATCCTATGTATGATTTGTGCAGTCCTATTGTAGCTCGCGCACTTTTTAACAAAGTGAAATATTTCCTTATTAGCTTTTTCTACTACCAAATTAATAAATTATAGTTCCAATCCTCTTCACTCTATGGACACTGAAATCAGACAATAGTGTTTACAAACCTAATGAAATATATAAGTACCTAAGTCGGATAATTTGTTTATGCAAGATTACCAAGGAATTTGTTCTGGTGCTTCCGTATCTATGTTGGTTTTCACCAATTAAACAAGCTGAATTTTCTAACTGATTCTGGTATCATAGCATTTTCATTGAAGAGAATAGTCAACAGACGTTTGAAAATCATGAATACAGAACTGTCCCAAGTACGAACCTCAGGGTTAGAATTCCTTGATACAACAACACGTCCACCCAACCTCTCCAACAGAACTGTTTACGCGTGTTATATTTCCAAAATCTGATTTTAGATAGCTATAAACTACATGAGAGCAATCACGGTGTTTATTATTTCTACGAACTAATGCTAGTTCTCCACTCTCGCTATTTCAACTTAGCATCTTAAAGTATACAAATATTAATCAGGTATTTACATGAAAGACAAAAATAATAAATATTAATTAATAAAAAAACCACAATCATAAGTTAAATAAGCTAAATAATATGACGGCTACAACCAAAACTCTAAATTAAAATATATAGCTACTATATGTTAAAATAAAAATAAAAGAGCAATGGAACCCGATTAAAGAAACACAAGTTGCCGAAGCCTAAATCTTGATAGGAAGAAGTTGATCCGCCTCCACTACTTGTGTGTGTGTTGTCTAGCGTGTAGCGTTAATTGGCGCGGTGATGGTGGCTTTGGAAGGGGGTTCGGGTTCAGTTTTTAGAAGAAAATCCAAGTCCCTTTTACAGTATTTTGAGCCCCATTTCTTAAAGACTAAGAAACTTGTTTCCCCATCCAATTAGAATAATAACTCCGGGCAGCACCACCACAAACTTGGGGAATTTCTAGGGGTGTCAGCTAGTCGGGTCAACCCGAAAACTCGCTCGAGCCGAACTGAATTCGGGGCTAACGGGTCGGTTAATTGGATTATCGGGTGGGTTTTCGGTCTCACCCGAAAATTTGTGAGATAAAACGGTTCATAATAATTTACTAATTTTTTTATTATATATATTTATAGTTATAATTCATTAGAAATTTCATTTGGCCCATTTAACCACTCTTATTTTCCTTTTATCTTCACATCCGCCGATGCCTCTCCTTTCCTCATCGTCGCTCGTCGACCAGAGAGCTTCTTCACCCATCTTGCTTTCGTATAATCTTGGAGTCCATCAATCAAATCCCAAAATCTCATATCTATAAATCCTCCTTCCCTTATCCTCAATTGTCAAAATCAAAGTCTCGTTCTCCAGTTTTTTTCTCCAACCCATACCTCACCGTGGCTATCATCTTGTCCAACATACCTTCTTGTCTTTATTTGGTTAGATAGCAAATCAATCAGATCGGAATGAGGAGTGGTGGAAATATGTGTTTCGGGTTTGGATTTGGGATTTTGTAATTCGAAATTGGGGTTTTGACTTCTTATCCTAAAGATGGATTTGCTATGTTGCTCTAAGTTTAGATTTGTGTTAATTTGAGTGAGAATTTTGTAGGGATGAGTTTGTGTTAAATTTGTTATATTTATGCGGCCATTTCAGTCCGAAGGAAGCTGTTTGCGCTCAATTTCTTCTTTATTTTATAGGAGAAAAAAAAGAGTCAAATCGTTGGCGATGTGTCAGCACACATCACCGGAATGACTGGAAAGAAGTCATTATGCGGGTGAACCGAAACCCGAACCGATAAATCTGATTGTTTATTCGGTTGGTTTGGTTCGGTTCAACAGTGTAAGCGGTTCGGTTTCGGGCGGTTCATGTGAAAGAAAGAAATCGATTAAACCGAACCGAATTACACTCGAACCGACCGAACTGCACAAACTGACACCCCTAGGAATTTCTTCTTCGGTTTTCGTGTTCAGCGCAGAGCAACAGCAACAGATTTGGAAGCTCAAATTAAAAAGGAAATTGGAGCTTCATCAAATTAGTGTAGCTTCCTTTCTAATTTTTTTTAGAAATATGACCAGCCCAATTCTTGATGTTTAGGCTCCAAGAATCAGGCCGAAAAAATATTAATTCCAGCCCCCACTCGCGGCCTAATCATAGAAAAGTCCAAATTTGCAATTCAAATCCTTCAAAAATTCAGTTTCTCAACTTTCTTCCTTTTCAATTCTCTAAATTTTCAATAAAGTCCAAAACTCCAATAATTTATCATTTAATTTTCAAGAAAAGAATTTGTTTCCTGCAAATTATCATTAATTAAAATAGCATCAAATTCAATTTGAAAATATAAATTCTTATTAAAAATAATATGAATGAGGGCATAAAAATATATCTAATTTAGCACTTATCACAAATAAAACAAGTAATTTACCAAATAACTTTTAGAAAACCCCCCAATTTCCCTCTTATTATTAGGCAACACACACAAATAATATTAATTTTCTCTTTTAGTATTTCCTAAAAACACACACACGTTCACACATACACAAAATTTCTTTTCCCACTTAGAATAGGAAATAAAATTTCATACACTAAACAAAATATTCAATTTCCGATTTTATTCAATTAAAATCAAAGTAAAAAACTAAGCCTTCTTATTGTAATTGAACCTCAAAAATATTAATCATGCATACAAGCAAATTTATTTCGTTTACCAAGCTCAAAGAACAAACAAATGAAAACCACATAAAAACACATAATTGAAAATTTCTTAACCCTATTTTTCGAAAAACCTTTTGTTAAAAAAAAACACATAAAAAAACACACACACAAATTAGATACTTGGACCACAAGCAATTCCCAAAGTCCGTCATGGAAACTCTTTTACGTGCAAATCCTAGAGTGTAAAACTCTTAAACTTATAGCTTCATTCTTATGACTCTACAATAAAATCACATAAGTCACATAGAGATAAACTCTAAGAAAACTAAAATTTGAAACTAATTGAAATCTAATCTCCACAAGAAAAGTCCCGTTATTCTTGATAAAGGACTTCAAACAACTCCTCATTAACCCAAAAGTTCAAAAAACAATTTGCTTCCTTCAAGTTATCTTGCACATATATTGAATTAAAGCTTTTAGAAAACTTCAAATTAAACCACGCAAAAGTCAAAAAAACAACTCGAAAGAGAAGTCAACGAGACACACATTTTGGTCGACATGTACCCAAGGCCGACGCAAGACTCGACAAGAAAAACACCTATAATCGTTCATGAATATTTCATTGATTGAAAAATCACAAACCCTAGTTTTACTTTTCTCTCAAAAAGGAAAGATTAACACTTCTATATACTACTAAACATACTTCCATGAAAGTTCTACCCACAAATAGATCATAAATTCAAAGAATCTAGACCTATAGACACACACACACAAGTGCTCATGTAAACACATCTTCTCTGAAAAAACAAAGCTATGCGTTTTCGCTTTTGGCATCAAGTCCAATCATAAAAAACATAGAATAAATAAGTTCTCAATCAATTGATCATAAAGACGTAAATCTCTACTTTCAACTGCATAAGGAATCTCGAGTGAATCCCTGCTTGTATCAATTGTTTTCACAGCTTCATCAAGACTCACTAGTTTCTCGAAATCACACACTAAAAAATTCTTCCCAAGGCAATACCTAATTTTGCCATAAATATTCAAAAAAGAAAAACCTATGAATTTTTTGTTTTAACTCAAAGTTTGATTTACTTTTCTCAAAAAGTTTTTGAAAACAAAAGAACCTTTGTCCAAATAAAAGATTGTCCTACCAATAATAGTAATTGGCTAGGGTTCTAAACCATATTTTCAAAGAAAATCGGATATCACTTAGATTAACCACTATCTATGAACCAAAACCAATCAGAAGATCAACGAAGGCTCTGTTACCAAAAATTTGATAGCAATATAGTAGACGAACCAAATTTCATTAATGGAACCATCAACAAGAAAACATGAAAAAGATGTTTAAAAGTGAAACTCTAAATAGAGTACGGAAATATGACAAATAAACGGATCGTTGATCATTGATTAAGCTACCTTATGAACTCAAACAAAGGTATAAATATAAAATCCAAATAACCATTCGAATTGAACAATCAAATCACAAAAGATTGAACCCTTCAATGTAAGCAAACAATTACCTATATAATTGACGACACATGTAATGAGCAAATCACTACTCAACTACAAACAAACCAATCAAAAATTACTACTATTCCAAATAATAATATCGAAGATAGGACAATTCGCAACCAAGGTAACAAGCATGCAAAATACATAATTCATCTTGCTTTTTCTAAGCAAAACCATCTATAAAATAGATAAACTCAAAAAGGCATCTTATGCATAAATTTCACAAGAAATTTGAATAACCTAAGCCAAATAAAAGCTATAACCAATCGACTCTTATTCCACTCACATACAAGACTATTAGTTTTAAAACAATTAAATCATGCAAAAGCTCAACATGATAAAACGGTTTACTCTTAGACTAAGTCCCCTTAGGCCATAAGAAAGAAAGAATTAAATAATAGTAAAACTCTTCAAAATAACGAGAAACGCTCATTGTTGTGAAAACCATCCAATCATGAAATTTCATTAAAAACCATAAGGTTTACAAAATCAATTTGGACTCCATCACACAAGAAGAAAAGACGAAGCTGATTTTGACTCAAACTCTTACATAACTTAACCATTAAGCAGAGTAATTAACATTACTTCTTTTAATGGCAAAAGACTCAAATACCCTTAATGAATTACCTTCCTAGAAACGAACAAAGAAGCTCAATTAACCCTCATGGTAAATCAATTTATTGACTCTAGGTAAATAGAGATTATATATTTACAGACTCTATTATTTAAAATACTTTAAACAAATAATTCCCGCATGGCTCTTCCTCTTCTTTTGGCATGCACGGCTCCATTCAAATCTTCAAGCTCCAGTGATATTTTCTACACATTTGAATGTGCATCTTAAATGTCTTCATGACGTTTATTCTTTGGAACAAACTCACGAGCATCGATCTCAACAATACTTGAACTTTCACTTGAATCATCCCAATTTTCAGCAAAGTCATCACTTGACTCTTTTGATACTTGATCTAGATGATTTAGTACTGATTTTTCCTCATTGCTCCTACTAGAAGGTTGAGGTGAAAACTTCTTCATGGAAGATTTTCTTCTCACACCAAACTTTCTTCTAGACTTGAAAAGAAACAATCTCGGACCTGCTATTGATAAGAACACTTTTTGCTCTTTTAATGGAATAGAACTTCGATGTGAAGCTCCATGATTCTCATCACTTAGCCTAACCTCCTCCGCCTTACGGGACTTACAATAATCATCGTCGACTTCTGAAATGCTAAACCAGTGGATTATTGGTTTCTTCAGGCAAAACCTGTGAAGAAGCAACAACAATATGGAGTGCGTGTATTGCATTCGACTCAAATTTTGGTCCAACACACCTAGGTATTTCCTCTATAGAAATTGAAAAACACCACCATTTGAACAACATCTTCCCAAATTTTCAGACATCGTACTTGAGGCCTAGGAGGGATCTTCAAGAATTTGGGAGTTTGATCATCATCATTGTTACCCGAACAACTGCCATGGATAGGGTTAACTATCAACAACCATCCATTACAGGGCAATCTTTGGAGTCAATTGGTTCAGAGCTTAGCCAACTGTAGATACAATGGCAGCAAAATATGTGACCACAACAAGTTACAACAGGTCTTTAGCTTTGTCCAAACATATTCTGCATTCATAATCAGAAACACATTTTTTCTCAACAGCCTTCTTCACCAAACTCTCTTTATGCTTGAATGACCGACTAGTCTTTATAGGCATTTTGTCAAGTACAAAATAATCACCAAGATTAGTTTAGGGTTTATAATTATGGAGGAAAAATACAAGAATTAATTATGAATCATTCTCGATTACATACTAATAAACATAATAAGTCTATATTTATTAGTCGGCTTAGCCGACTCTAAATATGGAATGAGCAAAATTGCGAAGGATTCCCTAAAGTTAAAGTCAACTATTATAGTCGTAGCCAACTTTACTTATTACGATTAATTCCCTCATTCATTACTCACCCCCAGTCCAATTTCATCCGGCCTAAACTCTCCAGTCCAAACTATCCGATCCAAACTCCAATTCAATTCTGTACATCTCCAGTCCGCGAAACTTCTACATTATTCGTCACTATATCCTTCAATTATCAGCCAACTACTTTCGTGATTTCCTCTCTCTCCTTTGATTTGATCGGGATTATTCATTTGTTTAGGTAAATTATGAGTGGAATATTGGATAGAGTAAATTCAAGGATCATAGTATCCACAAAAAAGAGTATGATTTCAACTGAATTCTAAATTACCTCGCAGGCTCGTACGTGTCTATTTAAATTATCTCATATAATAAAAACCAAATCACATGAATGATGAACCATGGAATAGGATGGTTCCACTGTGTATGTATTCTGCCCTTTGTTAATTTATTGCTTCTATTTTGAGTCAATAGTATGTCCTTTTTAATTATTTTAATTTGGTGTCGTTGATTCAACGTACATATTCTATTGGTGAATAGTGATGAGTGAGTTCTTAAAATTCATCATCATGCTTTATTTCGTATGACTTACATTGTAGTTCAATGATTGGTTGTGAAAAGCTACAATATCAATTGCAACATTATTGTGCTTTGTTTCACCATTGGTTCAACCCATAAAATCAGGTGAAATTTCAAAACAGATTCATGCTCTGTTAACTTACTTGAACAAAACTCTAGAGACGGTGCTATATAATAATTTAGAGATAATATAGTGAGAGGGGCCGCAAATTCTAATCTCCATCGTTTACTTCACGAATTTCCAAAAATATCTGCCTATTTTAACTTCAATAAATTAAATTGTAGTTGATTTGTGGTTTTAAGGTTTTTATATTTCAGCAAAAATGTATTTTCTCATGAGAAAATTTTTTTATGTGCAAGCTTTGTTGGTGTGGAATGGATATAGATCTGGTCAACTGCGCGACAGGCAATTTTAACATATTTTCATCTCATTTCTTCCGAAAAGAAAAGAGAGAATAAAAAGGGGAAGTCAATCATTCATAAATTGATGTTGGTTCTGTTTTCTTTTCAAATTCATGTTTCTGCAACGAGTATGAGTTCCCAATTCCATGCATTATTTGCGGATAAATACTTCGTTTCAATATTTTATAAAGCTTGGATTCCAAATAAAGGCTGTATTTTCTATAAATTTTGGGTTGTGTTGATTCTCTTCTCTTAGAGTTCAATTTTTTGTTTCATTGCTTTGGGATAAAAACTTAGTTACGTATTACTAAGATATAATTTTACAAAGGAGGGTTAAGTTCTTTCATAATGTTTCTGTAGTAGGCAGAACATTAAATTTCCTCAGCAAAAAATTTAGCTAGTACAGAAAAATATTTTGACAATTGACATTTCATTTTTCCTTTTTGAAGAAATTAAAGAAAGAAAATGGCTAAAAGGGAAGTAAGAGATCAAACGGTAGTTAAACGAATGTATAGACTAAGGTCATAGATATACCACACAAGAGTAATGATGAACTGATAATCTTAGAAATGTCTTGCATTTGATAAAATTAACAGCTTTTTCTTTTGTCATTGGTTTGGAACATTTTTTCTCCACCTCATACAGAGTTGGTCAATTGGCATCCTCAATTCACCTTAACAAAATTTATAGTTACCTAGAGAATCACTCGAGAATTATTTATTTATTTTGGATTTTATTTGTTTTGTATATTATCTGATTTACAAATATCCTTTCATTTATTGATTGATTTGGTCAGACAAGTAATATGCTCATGTCTGCGTACCAATACTAGTTTGTTTTATTCTAATTTTTGTTTATTTCTTTTTCATTTTGCTTTGTTTTCATATTTGAAAATAATATATATTATAATGTTAAAAATTATTTGGTCAATCGTTTAGTACTCTCTCAAACCGCGATTTTCATATATTAAAACATTCATAATAATGATGTTGTGATGGAGAGTAAAAAAAACCTGACAGCAAATAAGTTATTTTAGAAAATGCAAAAACCACGTACATGATATAAATATGGTGATATATATTTATTGATCGTTTTTCTTTCCTTTAAAGATATCATCATCAAACTATCAACTATATATATAAAAAGGGAGTTTCTCCCTTCTCACATGTGAACTTTGGTAGTATCATCTCATGTGAATTGGTATTTTAAACATTCAGTTTTTTAATTTTAATTTAACTTTTTTTTATTTTCTCTTCTTCTATGTTCTATTAATAATAATTAGAAAACCAAAGATTGAGTTATATATTCCTTCCCAAGTAACTATTTTTGGATGATTAACTTAAAGAATGTGAGAAGTTTCTTTATTGCAATTAAAGATAATTATGAGAGCTAATTTATTTTATAAGGATATTCAAGAGATAGAACACTGTTGAAACATTAAATTCCAAAATTTATAAAATATTCATGATCGTTTGTCCTTTCACTTGCCAATTGTCATTCGTTTTTCTTCCCTTCTCAAATCATTCATTGCAAGTAACTGTAAAAAAAAATAAATGAAATTTGGTATGCCATAAATATTGCCCATAAAGTAGCATTTTATATTTGCACATATTTTCGTGTCTCAAACACCCAAACTTTTGGTATTCTACTACAAAGTTAGCAATCACTATAAATAGGGATGATATAAAATCAATCCTAAACTATTTTGATGTGACTCTAATTCTTGTGTTGGTTATTACTTTTCCTCACTCAAATTTTCTTTCACTTCAAAATAACAACATAATAGCCCACGACGAGTTCAATGATGGTGCAATAGTACTAATTTTCAAAAGAGCAAAGGTTTTAGAAAAAAGAAACAAAAAGTTGCCACCTTCCCTTTATTTGGTTGCTTTTGTAAGAAGGACAAGGATGGCGTATCTCATCAGAATATAAAAACACACAAACAAAAAAAATCAAATTCTATTTGAGAATTTTTTACATTTTACTTTTGCTATTTTGGTTACTAAAACATTTATTCTCTCTTCAAATTGTTTTTCCTATCCAAAACATTTTTGTTTGACCGTTTATCATTTCTCCTTTTTTTTCCCATATGTTTTTATTTGATAATGTTTGCTATGTGAACTTTGTTTTTTTTTTTCACTTTTTATTTTCAATAATATACTTATACTAACTAGCAATAGTGTACTGCGACAGACACGCACGAAGTGCGTTTGATTCATCTATCTAGTATATATAAAAAGGGAGTTTTTCCCTTCTCACACGTGAAACTTTGGTAGTATCCCCTCACGTGTGTGAAAGGTTATTTACGTAATTTAACATTCAATGCTTTAATTTTAGTTTTTTTTTTCTATCTTTTTCTTCTTCGATGACCTTTGATCCACCCCCACTTTCTTTCAATTTATGCACGCAATCAATTTTTCTATTTTTCTTCTTCATAATAGTGAATTTACTATTACATCTATTTCTAATTGTGAGGGTCAAAATCGCTAACTTTTCTAATTATTCCAGGTAAAAGATATATAACTTCACAATACTAACCTGCCCAATCTTTTCAATCTACTTTTTTCTTTGTCTTTATATATATATATATATATATATAATTGCAGAATGGTCGAAAGGTTTGGTAGTTCTCCTTGGTATTTTTTTTTTATAGGAGAACCACGGCAGTACCTGGCAGGCATCCCCCCAAATATATTAATATAGTGTAAAAAGTTACAGAGGCAGTGCTTAACACTTACCCAAAAGAAGAGACTGTCGTACAAAGATTTCTTAAAATCCCATGACAGTTCTAATTTCTAAAAATTAAGAAGATGTCTTACAAAAATTATACTAAAATTCCATGACATCTCTATATTCGAATATTTTAACTAAGAGCAAGCCTTACAAAGGTTTACAGAAACCCCATGACTTCTCCTTTTTTTTTCATCTTAATCTTAACTATTCATAATCTATTACAATACATTAAAGGAAAAAAAAAACTATCTAATCCTCAAATATGGAAAGGAGGACTTATCAAAATACCACGTACCTCTTAATAAGACTAGGAGTTCATTCTGCGAGTTATATTGAGTAGTGACTCCTCTGAAAGATTGTTTTGCCAAAGCATCTACCACGCTATTCACCTCTCGATAAATATGGACTATTTTTGAAGTTGAGGCATTTAACATTCTTTGAATCTGTTGTAAACTTGATTTGTAATGCCAAGGAAAAATATCATGCCTTTGAAGAATTTGAACTATTGCATTGCTATATGTTTGGACCACCACTAGTGATATTCTTCTTGCTTCAAAAGCCTTTAAGCTATTTAAAATGGCCTCAAGCTCTGCTTCTAGACGCAAAGCTTGTCCCATATATTTGCATTCAGCTCTTATGAAATCTCCACGGACTCCTGGTATTATATAGCCCCATCCAGCTTCTCCAGGTTGACCAAATGCTGAGCTATCTGTATTTAGAATTGTCTCTCCTAGTTCTGGCGGCTGCCATCTTAATGATTGAATCGTTTTCTGCTTGGGTGAGAAAACTTTTGTAGCAAACATCCTTTCAAGTCCTTGCTTCTCCTCTATTGTTTTTGCTTGAAGCTTATGCACACTCAGCAAGTTTGAAATGTGAGTATTAACATTCTTAACAAGAGCATCCAATCAAAAACTGGAACCATCACATATCGCCCTGTTACGAGTCTTTCAAATCTCCCACATTAGAAAAATTGGGAGCAACATTTGAATTGTCCGCTTTGCCATTGTGTAGCTCCCCACAGAGTGCCAAGCTTGTAAAGCGCTCCACCATCCTGTATGATTAGAAGAGGAAATATCTAAAGATGATGCAAAGCTATTCCAAATTGGTTTTTACCATTGCACATTAAAGAAAATATGATCTATATTTTCCTCCTCTTCACAGCAAATTGAGCGTCGAGATGGTCTAGAGTGAATTCCCATGCTCTACAAAATTTCAGGAAAGGTAGCAATTTATTAAAAAGCTTCCACATGAAAAAATATATTTTTAAAGGCAAAACTTTATGCCAAATATTTTTAAGAAAAGGATTTTCTTCTTTTTTTTCCCGAAGTTCAGCGTAAGCAGATGAGATAGTGAAAGCCCCCATTGGATTCGGTTTCCACACTGAGTGATCTTGCTCTTCATTGAAGGACATCTCCATTGTTGACAACTTCTCCTCTAGTTGAGTATTGAGGAACTCTGCAAATTCCTGCAAATAGTTATATTTAGAGACAAAAAATTCCTTCACTGCTAGATGTGATATTGGAGGAGTTGACATTTCTCCCCATATGATCCCTGTGTCTAGCCAATTATCAAACCAAAAAGATGATGCACCTTCATTGATATAAGTTAGCAATTTTTGGTAGTCATTCTCACACGAGTTTTCTTTTACACACATACAAGTGTTTGAGTTCTTTCATCTTCATTTTCATTAGTATCATCATCGTCAATCAAACCAATTAAAAAATTTTCTTTTCATCTCCTCTCAATAATGTTAAAACTGAAACTCATCTTCTTCATTTACTCTCAACATTTACGACGAGAGAAGTAAAGCCAACCTTCCCCCTTGCTCTACTATTTCTTGTTCTTGCATTCGTATTTCGTAATTCTCATATTCATTCGGTTATAGTAGAAAATCAAATCTAACAACACATACAACCATGGATGCAATTGTAGTGTTTGGAAGGTTTTAATAGCAAACTTTTGAGAAAAATCAAAATTATATACGCCACATAGATCGTGCACATATATACCTACAACAGGTTAAAATTGCTTTGTTTGTATAAAAAGGAATGGCCTTTTTTTTTATAAGTTTATGGTTGCTTATATAATAAATCTCTTTCTTAGAAGATGATTACTATTTCTTCTTTTTTTGCTTACCGTTGGTGTTTTTTCATTTTTAATGGGACTCAAAATACTCTGAAATTGAATTAAAAGTCATTACTGAAATAAAAATAACATAAGTGTGAAACATTTGAAATGTATTTTTTATTTTATAATTCGTAATATAAATGTAAGAAAAAAATGCCAAAAAGTATTAAAAGGTTTTTCCTTATCGATCTATATTTTCTCATTTCTTATTTTTACTTGTATGTATATGCTTTATATATTTTCTTTAAAAAATATAATATTAGAGGCACGTGAGTAGCACATATTAATTAATTAGTAACCTATGAAACTAGAGTGATACTAATATGCTGATATTTATTGATATTTGTTGTTTTCATTTAGTTTGTTCACTAGAGTAATGTAATTTTTCTCCTACTAGGTAATCTTTTTGTATAATAAATGGCCAATCAAACTAATGGAGAACAGAGATAATTGCAGTTTCAAAGTTAATATAGGGTTGCACTTGGGTCACCACTTTGTAGCGGTGTGAATTTGACATTTTGCACCATATCGAAAGAATTTAATTCCTGTTCTTCCGCTCTCCGTCGGGTGGAGATGTATTTTAAACTTCATCCATGCCCTCCATTTGTTTATTTGTTCATTGCATTTTGGGGGTATTTAAAGTTCATACACGTGCAGACAAGCATTCAAAACATTGAACTAATTATACTAATAAATGTAACCGAAATGAAAATGAAAATGAAAAAGGCGATGAAAAGAGGAGCCAGGCAAGTGTGAGACATGTTTTGAAAATTGGTTTTTGATGCGAAAACGGAGTAGGAATGTAGTACCAAAATATTATAGGAAATCAAAACAAAACCTCATAGAAATACAACAAATAAATACCCCCTTTATCCCTTTTTCTCATTTCTTGAATTATTTTTTATAATAGGTCGTCATGAAGGTGTGCTTGTAAAGTGCATCTTTCATTTTTGTTTTTTTGTTTAATCAATAAAACCGTTCCTAAGTTAGTAGTAAATGAGCAATAGAAGTGCCACCTTATGGTGAAAAAAGTTTATTCTAATCTTCAATGAAAATAAGGATTTCGGAAATGAGCAATAGAAGTGCCACCTTAATGGTTTATGTAAAACAGAAATTCATTCATATAATAGAACTTAAGTTTCTCTTACAAGAAAGTAACCAAAAGCAAAATGCTTAAATACAGCTTATGAAGAATCTACATTTATTTTTCTAGACAGTAGAACTGAAAAAAAAAAAAAAAGGAAAGAACAACTTTCCTAATCAATAGGTCATATCCAAGTTTAACAACACGAGAAATTATTCTGTGCAGCTGCTGTACCACGGAGGATTGTGCAGCTAGACACAATATTAGGGTAAAGTAGTAATTTTGGGAGGGGAGAGATAATTTCTATGGGAGTTATACCACCAAAATAGGGGTGCTAGTACTTGCTGCACAAAAAACCAGGATACAGCAGCTGTACTCAATAATTTTCTAACAACACTGCCACACCCCAAGAATCTGACCAGGGCGTAAATTGAGAGCATAAAATTGGAAACTTGAGAGATTAAATTTTATCCACAAGCATAAACATGAATGAAACTTAACCGAACATCCTCCACCTTAAGGGATTTGAATCATGCATCATCCTCGATTTCTGAAACTATAAAACCACCATCATCAAAAGATTTCATTATCTAGTCTAAATTCATATCATTATCGTCATCATCAAGGCTTAAAAAATCATCACTCACATATTCAACACCCATAAAATGTTGTTTTTGACCCGAACTACCCATGCTTGTATCCACAGGATTGACAAGAAAATAAGGCACAACTGATGCATTAATATAAGAAAAGTTACTAGGTCCCTTTTGAGCTCGATCCCAAAAAAATTGTTGAACTCATCCGACTTTCTTCTCCAGTATGTGAATAAGCAGGACTAACATCATTGGCATCATGTGGTTGTATTATGTAAATATGTTGTCTCCGCATTCCTTTTGAAGTTACTACCCAATTGAGCGGCGAGTTGCTTCTGTCAGGCATCACCTGTGAAGAAATAAGATCAATGTTTTGTCCGCTTGCTGGATTCAACTCGAATTTACAACCAAGGCACAAGGTACTTTATCCCTTGGAACGGAAAACACTGCCTGTTGAAAAGCATCTTTCCAGGTTGGTGCACAATTCGCCTGAGGCCTAGGAGGAGGAGTTGGATCTTCATCATCATCATCGTTATTAATTTTTCCCCAAACTCCTGCCGTAGACCGATGTAATGCTGTTTTTTAAAACATTTTTCTTACACACCAACCTTTCGAGGGATCATGAGTTGATTTCTTAAAAGCTTAGCCAGTCATAGATACAGCGCCAGCAAAAGAGGTGGCGACAACGGGTTACAACCGGGCCTTTAGCTTCGTCAAAAGAGATTATGCAATCAAAACATGAGCCTTCTGCATCAGAATCAACGGGTTGTTTTCCTTTTCCAAGAACCTTGTTGACCATAGTCTCTATGCTCTCTTCAATAAGCCTACCAATTGTTTGATCCCTCATGTTTCCTGCACAATCTAGCTCGCGATTTTCGCTTGAATCTCGAGGCATTTGGTTTCTCATGATCTCCCATTCTGCAAAATTAAGAAAGAAATTACTCAAATAAATTAAATACGAACCATCTCCATGTTCCAACCTGACATCAATTTATGCATGCAATCAAATTTTCTAATTTTTTTCTCCATAATAATGAATTTACAATTACATCAATTGCTAATTATCACGGTCAAAAAATCGCTAACTTTTCTAATTCTTCCAAATAAAAGGTATATAATTTTACAATATCAACATGTCCAATCTTTTTGAATTTATTTTTTTCTTTGCCTTTATCATAAATATATATGTATATATATATATATATAAATGTTGAATGTGGGAAAGGTTTTGGCATTTCTCCTTGCTATATTATCACTAGGTTGAGTATGTGTTAGCAATTTAGGTAGTCATTCTCATATGTTTTCTTTTACACACATATTATCACATAGATCGTGCACTCATGTACCTACAACAGGTTAAAAGTGTCATTTCTATAAAAAGGATTTTTTTTTTCATCCTATGTTTGCTTATATACTAAATCTCTTTCATAGAAGATGATTAATCTCTTTTCTTTTTTTTTTTGCTTACCGTCTATCTTTTTCTCGATTTTTATTGGGACTTAGAATGCTTTTAAATTGAATTAAAAGTCATTACTGAAATAGAAAATAACATAAGCGTGAAACATTTGAAATTCATTTTTTTCTTTTGTAATTTGTAATATAAATGTAAGAAAAAATTTCCTAAAAGTATTAAAAGGTTTTTCCTTGTCAATATATATTTTCTAATTACGTATTTTTACTAATATTTGTATTCTTTATATTTTTTAAAAAATATATAATATTAGAGGCACGTGCGTAGCGCGTACTAATTAACTATTAACCTATAAAACTAGAGTTATACTAATATGGTATCATTTATTTATATTGGTTGTTCTCGTTTAGTTGGTTTACTAATGTAATGTACTTTTTCTACTACTATGTAATCATTTTGTATAATAAATGGACAATCAAACTATTGGAGAACAGAGATAAGTGCAGTTTTGAAGTTAAAATTGGCTGCATATGGGTCACCATTTTAAAGCGGTACGAATTTGACAGTTTGTACCGTAAAAGGCTTTAATTCCCCTTCTTCTTCTCTCCATTTGGTTGAGATGTATGTTAAAGTTCATCTATACCCTCCATTTGCTTATTTGTTTATTGCCTTTTGGGGGTATTATAAAGTTCATCCATACACGTGTAGACAAGCATGCAAAATATTGAACTAAGTATATTAATGGTTGAAATCGAAAAGAAAATGAAAATGAAAAAGGCGATGAAAAGAGTAGCTAGCCAAGAGTGAGACATGTTTTGACAATTAGCTTTTACAACCAAGGCACCGAGGTACTTTATCCCTTGGAATGGAAAATACTACCTGTTGAAAAGCATCTTTCTAGATTGGTACACAATTTGCCCGAGGCCTTGGAGGGAGAGTTGGATCTTTATTGTCATTATCGTTATTATTTTTTTCCCCAAACTCTTGCCTTAGACCAGTCTAATGCCGTTTTTTTAAACCTTTTTCTTACACACCAGACACTCTTTCAAGGGATCATTAGTTGATTTCTTGAAGCTTAGCTAGTCATAGATGCAGCGCCAGCAAAAGAGGTGACGCAAACGGGTTGCAACCGGGTGTATAGCTTTGTCAAAAGTGATTGTGCAATCAATACATGAGCCTTCTGCATCAGAATCAATAGGATGTTTTCCTTTTCCAAGAGCCTTATTGACCACAATCTCTATACTTTCTTCAATAAGCCTACCAATTGTTTGATCCTCCATGTTTTCTGCACCGTCTAGCTAGTGATTTTCGCTTGAATCTCGGGTAATGTTGGATCCGAGATTCATGGCATTTGGGTTCTCATGACCTCCTATTCTTCACAATTAAGTAAAAAATTACTCAAATAAATCAAATACAACTCGACTCCAAGTTCCAACCTGACATCAATTTATGCATGTAATCAAATTTTCCAATTTTCTTCTTCATAATAATTAATTTACTACTACACCAATTGCTAATTATGAGAGTTAAAATTGCTAACTTTTCCAATTCATCCAAATAAAAGATGTATAATTTTACAATACCAACCTACCCAATCTTTTCGAATTTATCTTTGCCTTTATCATAAATTTATATATATATATATATGTGTGTGTGTGTGTGTGTGTATGTATACATATAAATGCTGAATGTGGGAAAGGTTTTGGTAGTTCTCCTTGCTATATTATCACTAGGTTGAGTATATGTTAGTAATTTAGGTAGTTGTTCTCTTACGTTTTTCTTTTACACACATATTATCACATAGATCGTGCACTCATATACCTACAACAGGTTAAAAGCGCCATGTTTCTATAAAAAGGAATGATTTTTTTTATAATCGTATGGTTGCTTATATACTAATCTCTTTCATAGAAGATGATTACTCTCTTTTCTTTTTCTTTTTTTTCTGCTTACCGTCCGTCTTTTTCTCGATTTTTAATGGGACTTAGAATACTCCGAAATTGAGTTAGAAGTTATTATTGAAATCGAAAATAACATAAGCGTGAAACATTTGAAATTCATTTTTTTCTTTTATAATTCGTAATATAAATGTAAGAAAAATTTGCCTAAAAGTATTAAAAGGTTTTTTCTTATCGATATATATTTTCTAATTTCTTATTTTTACTAATATTTATATTTTTTAAATTTTTCAAAATATATAATATTAGAGGCACGTACGTAGCGCATACTA
This sequence comes from Oldenlandia corymbosa var. corymbosa, assembly GCA_949775105.1. Lineage (NCBI taxonomy): Eukaryota > Viridiplantae > Streptophyta > Magnoliopsida > Gentianales > Rubiaceae > Oldenlandia > Oldenlandia corymbosa. Next base: position 11,143,879 of record OX459123.1, read on the forward strand.
CTTAACTAGTAACCTATGAAACTAAAGTTATACTAATATGGTGATATTTATTGATATTTGTTGTTCTCATTTAGTTGGTTTACTAATGTAATGTACTGTTTTTACTACTAGGTAATCTTTTTGTATAATAAATGAACAATCAAACTAATGGAGAACATAGATAAGTGCAGTTTAGAAGTTAATATAGGCTGCACATGAGTCGCCATTTTAAACTGGTATGAATTTGACAGTTTGTACAATATCAAAAGGCTTTAATTCCTCTTTTTCTTCTCTCTGTTTTGTGGAGATGTATGTTTAAGTTCATCTATACCCTCCATTTGCTTATGTGTTTATTGCATTTTGGGGGTATTATAAAGTTCATCCATACACGTGTAGACAAGCATGCAAAATATTGAGCTAAGTATACTAATGAATGAAATCAAAAAGAAAATGAAAATGAAAAGGGCGATGAAAAGAGGAGCTGGCCAAGAGTGAGACACGTTTTGACAATTGGCTTTTACAACCAAGGCGCCGACGTACTTTATCCCTTAGAACGGACAACACTACCTGTTGAAAAGCATATTTCCAGGTTAGTACAAAGTTTGCCTGAGGCCTTGGAGGGAAAGTTTGATCTTCATCGTCATCATCGTTATTATTTTTTTTGCCTAAACTCCTGCCGTAGACCGGTGTAATGCCATTTTTTGACACCTTTTTCTTACACACTAGACACTCTTTCGAGGCATCATCAGATGATTTCTTGAAACTTAGCCAATCATAGTTGCAGAGCCAGCAAAAGAGGTGGTAGAAAGAAGTTGCAACCGGGTCTTAGCTTTGTCAAAAGTGATTGTGCAATCAAAACATGATCCTTCTGCATCAGAATCAACGGGATGTTTTCCTTTTCCAAGAGCTTTATTAACCACAGTCTCTATGATTTCTTCAATAGGCTTACCAATTGTTTGATCCTCCATGTTTTCTGCACCATCTAGCAAGCGATTTTCGCTTTAATCTCGAGTAATGTTGGATCCGAGATTCATGGCATTTGGGTTCTCATGATCTCCCATTCTGTAAAATTAAGTAAAAAATTACTCAAATAAATCAAATACAAATCGACTCCATGTTCCAACCTGACATCAATTTATGCATGCAATCAAATTTTTCAATTTCTTCATAATAATGAATTTACAACAATATCAATTGCTAATTATAAGAGTCAAAATTGCTAACTTTTTCAATTCTTCCAAATAAAAGATGTATAATTTTATAATACCAACCTGCCCAATCTTTTCGAATTTATTTTTCCTTTTCCTTTATCATAAATATATATGTGTATATATATATATATATGTGTGTGTGTGTGTAAATCTTGAATGTGGGAAAGGTTTTGGTAGTTTTCCTTGCTATATTATCACTAGGTTGAGTATATGTTAGCAATTTAGGTAGTCATTCTCATATGTTATTCTTTTACACACATATTATCGCATAGATCGTGCACTCATATACCTACAACAGGTTAAAAGTGCCATATTTCTATAAAAAGGAATGATTTTTTTTTATATAATCGTATGGTTGCTTATACAATAAATTTCTTTCATAGAAGATGATTAATCTCTTTTCTTTTTTTTTTTTTTTTGCTTACAGTCTGTCTTTTTCTCAATTTTTAATGGGAGTTAGAGTACTCTGAAATTAAATTAAAAGTCATTACTGAAATCGAAAATAACATAAGCGTGAAATATTTGAAATTCATTTTTTCTTTTATAATTCGTAATATAAATGTAAGAAAAAATTGCCGAAAAGTATTAAAAAGTTTTTCCTCATCGATATATATTTTCTAATTACTTATTTTTACTAATATTTATATTCTTTATATTTTTAAAAAAACATATAATATTAGAGGCACATGCGTAGCGCGTACTAATTAACTACTAACCTATAAAACTAGAGTTATACTAATATGGTGATATTTGTTGTTCTCGTTTAGTTGGTTTACTAATGTAGTGTATTTTTTCTACTTATAGGTAATCTTTTTGTATAATAAATGGACAATCAAACTAATGGAGAACAGAGATAATTGTAATTTAGAAGTTAATATAGGCTTCACATAGGTCACCATTTTAAAGCGATATGAATTTCACAGTTTGTACCGTATCGAAAGGCTTTAATTCCCCTTCTTCTCTCCGTTTGGTGGAGATGTATGTTAAAGTTCATCTATACCCTCCATTTGCTTATTGTTTATTGCGTTTTAGGGGTATTATAAAGTTCATCCATACACGTGTAGAGAAGCATGCAAAATATTGAACTAAATATTGAACTAAGTGACTTTAAGTGAATCAAAACAGAAGTTTTTTCAAACATCAATAATGAACATCCATTTCATTAAAGGAAGATATGTGTAGTGGAAAGTTATAGTGAAAAGAAATAGTGACTAATGTGTACCCCTAATTTTGTTGTCACTTTACCGTTGAAATTTTATCTCCCTCCCTAAAATTACTCTTTTGTCCCTAAATATTATGCACACATTAGTCACCATGTATTTTCATTATATAATTTTTACTATCTCTATCATTGCTTCATTAAAATCTTGAATAAGTACTTTATATCAGCCGAAGGTGTATGCACAATTCCAGTCAATAAATGATATATCCCCCGATGAAATAATCATTCAAGTTACAGAAAAAAGAAAACTCTTACATACCAAGAAGAACAGAACGCTACAACAACTTCTCGTCCCTCAAAAGGAAATACAAAGCAATATTAAAAAATCAAATTAAGTAATGTCAGTTTGTACTAAGAAACCCCAAATCAGCCCCATGAAAAAGAACAAAAGAAACAAAAAACAAAAAAAAAAAAAGAAAAAACACACACACACACACTTTAGGAAACCAGAATTCTTTTCATAGGATTTCTATATGTACATATTTCTCAGGCCCTCGACGCAGGAATAATATTTTTATTCAGAAAGCCAAGTTTTGATCACCTCTGCTCTAACTTGTAAGAAGATTTGTTCACCAACACTGACATATAGATCTGTAAAGGATGCGATTTGTAATTAATATATAGTTTCAACTTCCACTTCGCTGGATTCTTACTATCTTTGTTCCTACAAGTAAAATTAGGCGCTGGCCATAAAATTATTTTGAATAAGCAACCCCCGAAAAAAAAAGGAATAAAGTTGTTGAATAACAAAGTATGTATCTTGGAGATTTTTGTACTTTGACAAATGTTATATTGATTAAAAAAAAAGTAAAGCAGTTTCTCACATTTCAATGAGTTTACACAATAACATTAATCAATATTGAACACTTCATGATTGAGTAATTGATATTAAGCATATGAAAATCATAAATTTCTATCATTTTATTAAATGACATGCATTTGCTGAATTATTTAACTGTTGAAAACATAATAAATGTCCTTCTTTTACCACACGACCTTTCTAATAATTACTCGATTTCTCTTACATGATATTTGTATTGGTGGAAGGTATTCATAAAATAACACGTGACTCTAAACAAAAAAAAAAACGGTAGAAGTGAAGTTAAGTAATAAAGAGTTTGTTATCACATAACATGCCGACACACATAGTATTCACACACTAACTAAAGTCATAACCGAAGGTAAAAGGCTAAAAAAAAAATTAAAAAATAACTTAATGAAAACAAACTTGTGTTTTACATGCAGCCAAAATATTATAATAATACTAAAAAATGTACAAAATAAATTTAAAAAATAGTAAGATGTTGTGGCTTTTGATCTTTTGAACAAATCAAGATATAGATCCACCGCATGACATATGATTTTTATAATTGATGATTATTTTTCTTTTTCGATTTCTTGATACAAGTTATAATTGAAATCTTGTAGATGTTTTATTACCAATGAATGTTGTTTTTGTTGAAAATTAGCTGATTATTTGAATGAGAGATTGATTTCTCATCAGATTGGAAAAGTGAATGCCCAATAGATTGACTCGTACATAGGTGCAGCCTACACACATGAATGTTGATTTGTGACTCGCGGACCTTATCAACCCGCATTTTGTCACTGGTGTTGATTTTCTAATCGACATTGATGGAGAATTATTGGAGCAAAACTGAAATGTAGTTTTGTGGTTTTATTCCAATTAAATGGTTTTGAATTTTTAGCTTTATTGCAATTAAAGCAAAACGGTTTTCTGTTATTAATCACATTAATTGACAGAAGTTATTAAGGCAATGATTTTCTCCATTCTATAAGTGTTAGCTTATTTTCTAGTTCTCAACAACTTAAGAAAAAGCCAACCTCCATTCCAGTTCCCTTTCTAATTTCCACTAGTGTTCATCATATTTCCTAGTTTCAGTTCGCCGGTGATTTTACCTAAAGTGCAAGACGAAAGTCATATTGTCCTTTGTATCTTGGGAAATAGACGCTCTTCCATTCTATAGCACTCCGTGAGAGGGAGAGAATCTGTTTTAAAGAAAACGTATTTCACGTGCCTCGAATTTTTCCTTTTCTTCTATGTCGAACTTGTTATTGTTCTTCACAAATATCTTATACAATTTTACCAACAGCTTTCTCGTCAACACACAAGTTGGTTAAGTGGCCACATCAATCACATGTTTTCTTTTTAAAAAAATTAAAAAAAAAAAAAAAACACATGAGTTATCTATGTCGATTCCAAATTGATAAAAATAATGATTTTTTTTAATGAAATTAAAATAATGAATTTTGATACCAAATGAGTAACAGATAAAAATAGTCAATTTTACATATTTTTCTCTTGTCATTCAAGTTGATTTCATCTTCACATTGTGCAAGCTGAAATCACGTTTCAAACATTGAACACCTACTTTGTGAGATGGCTTTAAGTGGTTGATTCTGAGTAGTGTATAAATATCAGTACTTCGACAACAAAGGTTTGGTTTTGTAGTTTACAAAACTCGTGTTACATATAAGTGTATGATTCCAGTAACGAAACTTTAGCGCTGTCAAAACAAACTATACAAATAAGTAGCTAGATAGACACTTGTTCAAGTAAAGTGGAGACTTTTTGAAGTACTGAAAATTAGAGTAAGACGGGCATGCTTAATGTATGTCTTATAAAAATAAATTAATAATCCTTCTGCACGCACATTTGTAAACTATTGTAAACGGTCTATGAAACAGGTGTAATAGTACAAAAATATCACATTATTTGTTGAGTTATTTTAGTTTTATAATTCCATTCTCTATTTTCATTTGTGGTCTCCTATTTTCCACCTTGAGAACGATTTATGAGTGATTGGTAAGAAAGTTCATTTGCTTTTGTCAAAAGGAAAACCATGTACACTGGATAAGTCTTGTAGTAAGATGAATTTGAACTTTCTAATGCAAATATGTTATGGACATGTAAGACAAACTGTATGTTGTCCAATTATTCCTCAAAAGAAATTAAGTATTTGGGATTCCTATAATAGCTTTCAGGACTCCGAACTTAACTAATAAAGAAATGAACTAAGACTTTTCTTCTTAAAGGAAAGAAATAAAGGAGAAACGTAAACCCAAAAAAAGAAAAAAAAAAAAAAAAAGAAAAAAAAAGGGTAAATGTCGCTGTAAAATTTTATTGCCCTGACAAGAAACCTTTGTAGTAATAATGATCTACCAACCTAGGTTCATGTTTACATGTACATAACAAAATCTATCTTGAGTTTTTATTTTTTTAGAGAATATCACTTGAAAATAAAATAGAATACAATATACATGATGACAAGTATATTTCCGGTAGCTATGCAATGAGAATGGAGGACTTGAGTTTATCATAAATATCAACTGATACAAAGTATGCAAAACATTGGATATTGGTTTTCCTCGACGTTCAGTGAAAAAGGCGAAGTTGTCAATGCCAATAATTCATTAAAAAAAAGATAAATATATTGTAGTAATTTTTAGATTGACACCATAAATAAATGAATATTTCAAAGTAACTACTGTATGTTGAGACACTTCTTTTTTTTTCCTGATAAACTACATAAGACATATATGATCTCATCTAATGAGACATTTTTAAATAGTGTTTTCTGTAATCGAGTCACAATCATCATAAATAATTATTTAATAACTCTAATATGTTCCAAAAATTGTGAAAACAATGCAAAATCATGGATAGTGGTCTTTGTCGATTACTTTATCAGTTTTGATAAGTAGAGAAAAACATTGATGCCAACCATTATTACATTAAAAATAAAAGTTTCCCGGCTTTTACGTTGATTGTTACCTTTAAATTGACGAATATTTCAAAGCCAAAAATATTTCAATAGGAATTCAAAAATTCAATGGTTAAATATTTTTTCATACATTTTTAGGCAGTGTCAAATGATCAAGTTGAAATAGAGTATTGAATATCAATTTTGGTCGACATTGAATTCTCACAAGGGTTTCAACTTGATTAGCTTTTTTTTTTTTTTTTCTGAAAAGGTCAACTTGATAAGTTATTACATTATGTGTTGTATTTGTGCTCGTCATTTTCCGTCCTTTTAGTGTGAAATGTAAATAACAGCGTAGGATATAAAATTATTTTGTTAAGAAAATTGGAAATTTATTATGTAAATATTTATAACATTTAACAAACAACGAAAATGAAATTGATCAAATACTAAATAATGATATGATAATAAAATATGTGAAAATGTAACAAATATGCCTTTATCATCGGTTTTACTAAGTAGATGACTTCTGGCAAATTTTGAAGCGAGAAAGAAAGAAAGGCAAAATACTAATTGCGGAAGGTAGATTGACATGACCGGTTTGTTCATTGCTGAGATACCTATGTGTCTTAACTAGCTTAGGATGAACTTATATTGGGACTAATACTGCCTGTTGCACCACACCACCGTCAAAGAGCCAAGAAAACTTATCAATTCAACTATATCCTTCTATGTTGAATGTGATTGATTGTTGACTGTCAAAACAAACTTATCAATTCAAATTTGACTTGATGTTAGATCCTACCGAAACAGAAACCTACAACAAACTACCTACCTCCACAAAATTTACAATTTCTGTATTAACGCGCATGTACCGCATCAATTAGAGAACTAACTGCGGAAAAAGAGCGATCAGCATACAGTTAAGCACTAAATGAAAGTTTGAATCGCACAATTCCGGATAAACATCCTCCTTTCAACGCTGCTGCTCTTGTAATGTCATTGGTTGCATATCCAAAAAAAACTTGCACGATAGATTTGGTTTCCTTAGGGAGAGCTCACATTGCATTCTATAGTTGTTTATAGAAGAGTATGTATGCCTGGTCATGCAATACCTTGCCAGTACCAATGGTGGTAACAGATGCATCATCAAACCGCAACCACTGACCACTAGGATAGCGAGCATCTGCGGTGTAGTGTCCCTTTGATGCTTCCTTTCCATGATGTGTTATCGTCGAAACAAGCTCGTACTTTCGTCCCTAAGCAAATAACAATCAGCAAATAAGTATTCCCATTCCAGTAAGCCACTATTATTAAAGAAGAAAAGCATTTCAATGTTCACTATTTAGACCAAACGTTGAGTTTTCCCCATTCATTCAAAGTTTCCATTTTTGATCAACATGGAAAGAATTGTTCAAATTGTTTTGCGACATTATGATAAACATGTCTCATCATTATTGACAAACTTGGAAAATAAATTTGGCAAATTTCTGAATTGAGTGAGAAACTGCAAAGATACAAATAAACAACATATTGAACATCAATTCTAGATCAAATTTTTATAACAAGCAGGAGATGTTACCTCAGTATTTGAGTAAAGCAAATCACGGTTAAGGACCAGTTCAAGAGGGAACCGCACTGGCTTGTGCAACTTGGTGCTTCCGCGGGCTACATAGCAAAACCGTTTCAGGTGCAAGACCAATATCTTGGGAAGCGTCCGTATGCTAACAGATTTTCTTGCACTAGCAACTCCGACCTAAAAGATGATGCGATAGTGTGCGATCAGAAACATCAGCATGGAAGTCAAACTCCAATTCATACGTGTTACTTTATCCATATAAAAAATAAAAATAAATAAAGCTATGCATGCAACCAAACACCTGACTACCAGAAGGCTGGACATTAAGGCTGTACGTTTTTCATATTTGTGTTTTATTTTTTTCATAATTTTTCCTTTCAAGAGGATGAGCTCTGTTGTACAATGATCAAAGTCAGGAAACCTATTTACAGATATTGGAAATAATGTCAAAGAAATGCAGTTTAACTATCAAATGCATGATCTTTAATTAGGTTCGGTCAAACAATTCTCACAATAACTAAGAATTTACCCTCGCTATGCTACCCGATATACACATCATATACCAGCATATAATGATCTGTCAAAATGCTTATCATCATTATGTTTGTATTATCACTTCTCCGTAGATTTCTTTCAAGTCTTTTCAAGTATTCCCTTTCACCTATAAATTGTTGATTTAATAACTCTCCACATTTTCCAAACAAAGAGAACTCAATGAATGAGATAAAACTGGTGCCATGAGCAATTTAGGATTGCTACTAGAATTCCCATATCTCTCAATCTGAATAGAATAAAAAAAGAAGAGAACTAGGAACTTGTAATGGACCAATTACTCGAAAAGGCATAATCATCAAAAGTGCTGGGAAAATTTGAATGACACTAAGAAATGGCCATGTATTTCAAAATCATTTAAGACATTTAAACCACCTTAGAAATGACAATGAGTCATGAAGAGATGCCCAACGAGAGAAACAACAAGTACTGATATTTATCAAACCCTTCTTGATGGAGAAAAGAAAAGAAAGATCCAATCCACCTTTTAATGTCAAATTTGGAAATATGTTCTTTTTGCAAGTTAACTTCAAAATTGTCATGGTCATTAATACACAAACCTTTCCACTAGCCGGTGCTCGGTACTCATCAAGAGTCTCTTTTGCAGAAAATAAGTGCAGAGCGTCTTCGATCGAATACACAGTTTCATGATTGATGTCAAGATGAAGAAGAAGAAATGGCTCCACAGTAGCAGATGGTTTATTTCCTGTAGCAAAAATCAACAGCAATGCAATATCAGATTTCTCTGGATAGAGGGACACGATCATAAAATCTGGGTAATCAGAAGTGTCTAAAGTTTGAATCGACCAATGAACAAAGGGTTCAACATGCACAATATTGCACCAAGAATAGCATAATAAATAAAAGAGTAGCCAGAGCTCGGAAGCACATAAGATAGCAGTGAGATAAAATCAACAGAATGAAGTCACGTCCCAAACCTAACCAGATCAAGAAAACCCATCCCTTTACCTTACTTTTCCTTCACACACAAGAAGCATATACCAAAAGAACAAATGCACAAGTCAAATTGTTTATCTTATTTTCCCTTCATACAAATAGCATATATTACTAGAACAAATGTACAAGTCAAATAGTACAACAATATACCACATAGAGGAACAGTACGCGTTTAGCAAGAATACATGTCTAATAACCAGAGAAGAAAAGATCCCCTATTGCATGCGCCCTGGAAACATTAACAATACCTAAATGAAAAGGAATTTAGCGTCAACCTCATGGCAATATTACCAGTCAGGTTCTCAGCAGCAGAATATAAAAATTCAAAAGCATCAAAGTCAAATTTACCTTTTGCCTTCACAACACTGTGTAATTGCCCCCCAAAAACCAAACTTAATTTTGAAGGGACAAAGGTTTGCGTTCTTGTCACAGCAGATTTATTTTTGGGGCCAACAGTCTCCCACTCATCATCCTCAGCCGCGGAAACAAGTGATGATTTCCCTCCACTCATGTTTGATTGGCCTTCAAGCTTGAGCAGTTCATCATGCATTTGATGCATAACATAACTTAAAAACTCTTGAGCATCTTCTTGCCTGTCAAAAATCAAAACTAGTTCTCAGTTGCCTCAAAATTTTAATATTCTTTACCTTAGAATTAAGGAAATATCCAGAGACAGCTCTTTCCAGAAAATTTTCTTGAAAGAAAAAGAACACCAAATTATGCAATTAATGCTGAAAATAAATGAAGTAGCCTTCATCAATATCTTAAAAGAAAAAGAAGCGATCCAAAAAAAAAAGAAAGAAGAAAACTTAATTAACAAAGACATTATCTGAAGCATTTCTCAAATTCAATGAATTACCAAAAGTACATATACATGTCACCAGATTTCTTCGGTCCATTTTGTGAATTAAAACATATCTGGAGCATGAAGTCTATAAACCTTCCACCAAATTCTCTACATTAGGAAATCGGCCTCTCGAGAAACATAACAGATTCCACAACTTTATGACTTCTTTAAATCATCGATCAATAAATACGTACACCAGTCCACCAACACCCCTACACCCCAGGGAAAGAAAAAAATTTTAAAAAAAAAGTGAAAAAAGGAAAAGAACAAAATAAAGCCCTTGCTTTGAGCATTCCAAAACAGTAGAGTAAAAGAAAATTCCAATAACAGATTCCAATAACAGAAGCCTCCAGAAAAAAAAACAAAATTTTGGAGAACCATTAGTGCAATAAAAACTGGATACGATTCGTTAAACAAAATGCCTTGAAAAGTGAACCTCATTACAACATAGGGAATAACAATCTTCCACCATACCACTTATTTCCCAAGCCTATGGTCATACTAACCACAATTGAAGCAAATATTGACATCGCTATAACTATATAGCTTCAGCCTTTTTGTAAAATTTTATAGGAAAAGACAGTTATTTTCCTTAAAAATACAGAACATTCAAACAACACCGAAAATCAAAGTTCAAAATCAAGATTCCCTCAAAAAATTTGTTCAGTTGTTCCAGTATGAAAGAGAAAAAATTTCCATTCAACATTACTTTTGTTTCCATCTATAATCTGCTCACTTCTCCAGAAAAATTTCTCCATAAAAAGCTCCCAAGTCTTAGCACAATGTTTTTGACACCACCTACAAAATCTTAAAGAGTCAAAATCAGATCTTGTACTCTTCGGAAAATTTTTTCTTACCCAACTAATTTGTGGTTAATTTCCTTTGCCAGATAGCCTCTTTGGCTGATGGTTTCTGTGTCAAACACCATTTACAGCATAAGAATTTATTACCTCTTTAAAAGAATTATTTATTAACATATAAAATTTTACCAGTATCAATTAGAGAACTATTGCATCTATAAAAATACCGTCATCTGGTGAAGGTAGAAGCAGAGCATCAACAATATGGACAACAGAAAATGAACTAACCCATCTGACATATGGCTCAGTTCTGTTTCGATAATTTAATTCCCCATAGGCCACGGGATCAATGAGGTCATATTTGTAGTCAAATGGGTGTGGTACTGAATTAGATATAGAAGACAATACCATTGCTATTGTATGAAGGTAGCTTTTACATACATGTTTGTAAAATCGTTGATTATTGTAAGGATTGTGTGGGATGAAGGCATTAGTATTTGACATATTAAAAAGGAAGACTGACACAATGTTAGAACTTGATATGCTAATTGAGCATTTTAGCTGAGGAAAAGGGACCCAAAAGATATTATCAAACTGGATTTCATTTCTTTAATAAAATTCAAGAGTCTCTACTTCTGCTCAAGAGTTCTACTTCAGCTACTCAAGAAAAAGCAAATATTACTAGGGATCCTCCCATATTTTAGAAAATCTAGTCATAAGAAACACATTAAAGCACTACCAAAAAAGGGATACTGATTAATGAAACAGTCAAATAAACAATCAATTCAAGACAGACAGGGAAAATATAGAGTAGCAACAGCACCGACAACTAAGCCTTACCCCATGGAATAAAAATCACATGTCACCATCTTGCTCAAAGAGTGGTTATGGGAGAAAAAAAAAAAAAAAAAAAGAACAAAAAAAAGATATAGGTAGTAAGATACTGCAAATGCATACAAACCTTGGCCTGCCAGACATACTACTGGGCACGTCTGGAGTAAAATTTTTCAGAATCACTTCAAACATGACGGGACTGAATGGCCAGCCAGTTTCAAGAGCAGAAACATCTTTCTTCGTCAAACTAACACCAGAAGGAAAGCCAAACGCATGAATAAACTCATAAAATGCCGTAAGAGTGGGGAATTCAACCTGAAAAATAACAAATCTTGAATTATTAGTATGCACGAAAGCAAGCAACTCAAAAGAAACATGGAAAGATCACAGATAATCAAATTAAAAGGATCAAAAACCACCTTAGAAAAATTGCTCATTCTTAATTCTTGCAGAAGCTGAACAAATGGGGAACAGGCCAAAAGAGCCTGTAAAGTTGCATTAAGAAAGCACAAATTTCCTGCATTTATTAGGCCCCGAGGCCGAAGCTCGGTAAAGGCCAGAGGATCATGACTAGCGTCTGTGTGGACAAAACCAAAATTATGTGTGCCCCAAGGTCCAGCAAAGTTTCCATAATTATGTGTGCCCCAAGGTCCACCAAAGTTTCCATTTGAATTCAATCCCTTTGAACTCACACCACCAAGAGATTGTGGTGGCAAGGCAGCCAACTTACTCAATGCGTCCTCATACTCTCCAGCCACATTTAAAGCAGTATATTCTACCTTATCAATGGTATTTGTTCCTTCACTTTTACTACTGTTTAAATCCTTCCTCTGGCAAACGTTCCCGTTTTGTTTCGCATCATCAGACACGGTATTATCACCTAAATTTGCATTACCGTCATTCTTCTGCTTCTGAAAGTTAGACGGAACTGAGACCAGAGGTGCCTCCAGGGAACCGAATTGTATGCTTAGTTCATTTCCACAGCTGCCCAAAGATGATTCTTGAACAGAGGCCCTCGAGCCAACTTGGGACTCTACCGATGTCTTTTCGTCTTTGGAAGATTGCCAAAATCGAGACTTTATTTCATCCTCAGTAAACGACCCAAATAGAACCACCTGTAAAAGAAGAACGGTAAACATTTCAATAAAGCGGCAAAAGAAGAACCGAAAACAAACAAGAGCAGCAAAGATAACCTAAAACATATACTCCTCCCCGAGCCCCCAAAAAAAAAAAAAATGCGCACTTGATTGAACTAAAACAGTAGAACTTGCACAAAACTAATATTTGTGCTTTGGGTATCAATCGGCTTCTGGGGCACAAAACTAAAAATGTATGTAAACAATTCACTGATTTTAGATATTCCAGATAAACCCCAATTCATATAACAGAAAAATAAAACAAACCCAAAACTCAAATCGGAAAAAGAATGAAAAATTCCGGCGCAGACAGTGAATAAGTCGGTTGAAGAAGAAAAACAAAAGGCTGAAGGGAAAAGGCCAGTACTAACCACGGGAGGGGTGCTGGTGCTTGAAGAGTGACGGGCTTCCTTCTTCTCCGCCGCTGATCCTCCTCCACCGCCTCCGCCTCCGCCTCCGCCTCCGCCCCCTTTCTTCATTTTTTGTTTTCTCTTTCTCTTCTATTCTTTTCTCTTGCGGTTTATGCGTAAGAGATTTTACTTATTATTATTACACCGCTTTAGTTTTCTGTTTGTGGTTTCATTTTTAGTTAAATTCCAAATGGACCTTGAGAATAAAGTGTCGTCACATGGGAGCCCTTATAATTAGAAGATTATTCCTTAAGTGACCTTAAAACTCAAAATCTTTCAATAATTGTCCTCAAAGAGCCTTTTTATAGAAAAATAAATAAATAAATAAATAATGCAACCATATTAGCGAAAAATCCAATAACAAGTTTTTTGAACTATGAATGAGGTAATATCCACCACACTCTCAGGAAGCAAACCAGGATTCTGATACATTAGGTGTTCTACTTTACACATTGATGGAGGGGACAAACTGCAAAGAAGTGGTTCTACCTTTCACTTTTAGAATTTCCATGTATTTTCTTTTGAGTGAATCATGAAAAATTCGTTTTGGCCTCAACCTAAAATATTTATAATGGCGTGGAAAATTTTTTTAGAAAAGTTAAAATAAATTTTAATATTGCTTATCGTGTTTGTGATTCTTCCTTGTTTTCATATTTGATGGATACGATATAGACTATACTAAGTCTGGGCAGTCGCACGTTGCGCGACCAGTTCGTATTTCTCATTATTATGCTCTGTTTGTGTCAGAGAAATTCTATTACGGTGAATATTATTTTGAAACTCTATCTGTTAACATGTAATTGTTTGTTAAGGAGTTAGATTTGAGCCTATCATGAATTGTGTATTATTAGTTGACGGTGATATAGAATACAAAGTTACCGATAAATACTCATATTTAATCATTGAATTTGGTTGTACATAACTTTGATTGCGTTCAACATACATAACCCTACTTTGTTTCTTTTCCTTCGAAATGAGAGATTTTATCACTGAAATTATCACAATTTACATCAGAGTAAGGCGATAAGCAAAATGAGAATATGAATATAAAGAATATTTTTAGTATAATATACCTAATAATGGTCAACCTAAATTCATGTGACATGCATTGAAATTGACCAAATAATATCTTATCTACATTTTTTTTGTAAAAACTGTAAATTTTATATTTACTCAGATAAAACGTTTCCAATACATGTTTCCTACCAAAATTACACCATTTACAGTTTTTATCTACAAAAACTGAAACCAATGTATCTTATCGACATTGGTCATAATTTTATTTCTTTTTTTTTCCTTTCCCCACACTTCTTTTTGTTCACCAGCAAAAGAGAATAAAAAATTCACAAGCCACAACGAACTATATAGATTTGAAGTTTAAGAAAATAATTAAATTAATGTCAAAATATACAATGGCAAAATGAAAAAAAACAAAAATTTGAATTCTTAATTTATCTTTTCAAATCTGAGCAAAAAAAATATAGCAAAAATTTGAACTTCAAAAACAACACATTATCCAACGCACCACCAGTAAAAATAAATGGAAAAACAAACCACATTATATTTCTTGGACAGAATGGAATATAGTCGAGTTTTTTCCTTAAATATACTTGCACATTAAGGACCTGGATAAAAATAAACCTTCCCAAAATTTTGCGGACAAAACTAAATGCCACGGATTTCTGAAATACGAATCAGAGTTGCACTCAGATTTCTGAAATCCGAAACCTATAGAATTTGGATTATCGAAATCCGAGTTTGTGTAATGTAAATCTGACATTAAGTTAATAACAGAAACTAGTGTAATTAATGATATTACGGATTTTCTAAATCCGAATATGCTAATAAAATATTAATTTCCAGAAAGAAAAACAAAATACAAATGTTGGAAAATTAATTTTAGCTAAATTCGGATTACTGGAATCCTACGGATTTTGAAAATCGGGAACACTTCTTCGGCTAAATACGGATTCGTGAAATCCGAAGTTGGATACAGTCGGATTTTCGAAATCCGAATATGCTCGGTTTCTGAAAACTGGGAACTCCCAGTTAGCTACCAATTCGGATTTGCGAAAGCCGAGTCCTGTAAAAAATGAAAGGAGAATCTTTGTCAGAACTGAAAAAAAATATTGGACTTGTTTTAACCAGTCCAAAACCTGTTTACGACACCAACAACAATGAAACATAGCAAACAGAAATCTAATAGCAACAAAACAATAAACATCATTCGACTAACAACGAAACATAACAAGTTTCAATCCAAAATCAATCAAAAAATTACTTTAAATGTAAAAATACATCAAAGGGCTCATTTTTTCCCTTTTCCTTTCTTAAGCGCATCCGAAGTGTATTATTTGGCCCATGCCGGTTCCTGTCTTCCTTCCGAAGATACGTGAGTATTGAACCCTGTTGTTGACGCGGTTGGGGTTGGGATTGGGACTCTCCCATGGTAAAAAATAGGACTCCCGGTTGTGGTTGCGGTTGTGATTGCGACTCTCCACCAAATTGAGTCTCGGGCCCACCAATGTCTTCAAATTGAGTCTGGACCTGGATGTGCGAGCCTCTAGAAGAAGCCGCCTCGCCATCTCATTGTTGACCCTCATTTTGTTCTTGCGATGTCCGAGGGGGGATCACTATCTTTCTCTTTCTTCCTCCTCCAATCTTGTCTCTCGACCACGGTTTTGCTTTTTTATCCGGCGGAGGTTGTGAGGGCATAGATGGTTCTTCATCAACCAGGATTTGGGTATCTTCCACGTCAATCTCATCATTTGCACCCAGGGTTAAAGCAGCATGTGCTTGATCGATGATTTTGTTCAAATGCTCCTCGAGTTCATCGTCTAGGAGATTATTATCATCTCGTTTATCTCTAAACAGCTCGGAACTCACGCGAATGTTGTTCAATACTTCACCCTGAAAAGAAATTGGAACATTAATTAAGGGAGTAAAATACAAAAAATAAAGAAAAAAATAAAAGGAAAATATAAGAAATAAGAAACCAAAAATATAGAATGAACTCACATATAATTTCACTCGCCTCGAAGAAGTTTCGTATCCTTAAGGTTCATAATTTTTGGGATTAGATATCAGCTTGACAGTGTTCATCATGAACCATTCATAGTACCCCTCACATACTTGGTCAGGGTATCCGACCTCTAAATCTTGTAAAACGTACTTTTCTCTCTTTCTCCAGTGAGGACGTACTGCGGAATAGTGATCCACCCAATTGTTGCTATGATACACAGACATACTGTGGGCGTAATCGAGAAGAAATGTTGCGTTATCTTTAATCATAGGGCAACTGAGAACACTCTGTATATATCCAAATTGTCTCACAACTCTGCCCGACTCATGGGGTTCCCTAATTGCCCAACAGAACATCTAACACCTGGTCGTCCAAATGGCTTGGCCTTGTTTACAGAAATTAGGGAGTCTATGAAGGACCTTTGCATATGGTTGCCACCGAAACTGCACGAAAAGAATTTATTTAAATGGTATAACCGGAAGAAAAAGAAATTCAAAATAAATATAAATACCAAATTAAGTACTTACATCTTCAACACATAGGCTTGTTAATTGATCTCTAAAAGGTGGCAAGCTGCTCCTTGGGACGTCTCCGTAGGTGTACCTATATTCCAACCTTAATGAACAAACACGAAGGGGTTACATTTGAATTAGTAAAAAGATGGATAAGAAACAAATACAAATAAATATTGAGTTATTTTGAAATGAAAATGCATACCGCTGAGCTAATGGAGCGGTCTCATCAAGTATATAATCTACTCCTTTTCTGTGTGACGCGATTCTCTCGATCCGCTTATACGCCCATACCTATTAAATTTCAATAATAATGTTAACACTTCAATAATAATGTCGTGCATGGTGTACTGGGATGCCTCGCACAGGCCAGAGTACAAACCAGCCAGTAGGGCCGATCCCCAACTGTATCGACTACACTGCTCCAAATCCTCAACCTGGGCCAAAAATTGCAGATTGACAGTGTTTTGAGTCTTGGTAGGAAACATGAAACTGTTAATAAAATGCAATATTAGTGTCCGGGCCCTCTGCTCAAATCGTTGGCTGGGGAATCCTCAGGGAGTGCACGACCCATCTCATCCTCGAAAACACTAATATTGACAAATTGGCCATTTACTTGGGCTGGCCGGAATTCCAAATAAGTCTCACATCTCGCCTGCCATTCTTCTGCACTACGGCTAACTGTTGTTCGATACACCGGGTCACCATCCACCCGAATACCAAAGAGGACCTCAACATCTTGTAGTGTCACAGTCGCCTCTCCAAAATTGAAGTGGAAAGTGTGGGTTTCTGGCCTCTACCGTTCCACCAACGTCGTAATAAGATCGAGATTCAATCTTTTGTAGCCTACTTTCATTATCCCCTCAAAACCGGCTCTCCTAATGATTTCATTAACCTTCGGTGTCGTATGATTATTGTATATCTCCCAAAAGTCGCTATCGTATCTACGGCCCTTGAGGCGGAATGTTTTAATGTTGTTGACTTTGTTCTCAAAGATAGCTTGGGACCTATGATGTGCTTGACGGTATAGCACTTTATCTTTTATCGGCCTCGGTTGAAGATGTTTAGGGTGATATTCATATTGCGAGCTAGATTCACCAGCCATTGCAATCCTATACAAGGCAACCAAAGAAAACATCAATGAGCTTACTCATTCGGCTTTTAAAAAAAAACTAAACTAGGTATTATACTACATTCGGATTTCATAATTCCAACAAAGCATATCAATACATTTAAAGCATTTCCAACAATGCATATCCAAAAAATTAATAATAATGCATATCCAACAATGCATATCTAGTAACACACTTAACATACCGAACCAAAAAAAAATAATAACTAAACTAATACACATTCGGCAAAACCAAACTAACACACATTCGGCCAAACCAAACTAACACACATTCGGGAAGTAAAAAAAAAAAACTAAAAAACAGAGCCAAAGAACTGAAAAAAATAGTTGTAGGGAGTTATCATCATTCATCAGGCTTAATTCTAAGTAATTCGTTCGAATTTAAAAAAAAAAACTATTCGGATTATCAAATTCCGAATCTCCTCTGTTTTTCCACAAATTGCACACTCCCGGATGGAATTCCTCAATTCGGAAATCAAAAATCCAAACGTAGTACAAATTCTGATAACTCGGATTTCGGAAATCTGTGTATTTTGCTGCAGGAAATCGCCCCTATTTCGGATTTCGAAAATCCGGGCGTTATACAAAACGGCTACGTTCGGATTTCGGAAATCCGAACACTATACAAAATCTTAAAATGTCTATTTTTGTTTTTTGCATAATTCCAAAATCTATTATCAACAACTAGTATCTATTTCATCACAATCACAGCACCAACAATTCAATATTAACATTACAATCCGAACAATTCAATGTTAACATTACAATCCGAATTTATCAATACAAATATTTAGACTAAATGTCTCTCAATTCCAGTTTTCAGTCACAGGTCTTCTATCTACTCCTGGGTGCGAGTAAGGACAAGAATTGGGATCGTGACCTTGTTGTCCGCATCTCCAACATTCCCCCCAGCTCCGACGTCCCCTGTTATCCATTTGCATTCTATGTCTCCTTTTTTGTCGTCGTCCCGGTCCCGCATTCAAAACAAGATGCTCATAATTCGGAATGATATTCCAATTGACCGTCGGCCATTGTTGTTCATCGAGAATCGAAACAAAACCCGTGTAATCAAATTGTCTGCCACATGTTGGAAGGCACCACACACTATGGTATAGATCAATAGGCCGATCCCCTTTTTTCCCGGCAAACTTGGAGTGCGTGCGTACAAGACATCCGGTACTCTTGCCACTTCCTGCACGAATACCTATGTTCATCATAGTTCACCATATGCAAAGACCCACCCCTGCCACTTAGCCGTGTAGCAGTAACAACCCGCCACCTAGCATCATCACCATCAAAAGGGGTGGCATCAAAACTGGCTGCTTTGTCGTTTATTTTCTCGTATTTTTTCCATAACTCAGGAGGGATCGGTGTCATACAATTTCTCGCACACAATTGTTCTTCTTTGTAGAATTTCACCGTTTTGCGAAAGGTTGCATCGATCAAGGCTCTAATTGGTAAAAACCGGATCCCTTTCAACGCAATGTTGTAACTCTCAGAAATGTTGGTTGTCGCTGTACCCCAATGGCAAAGACCGGCTTTCAATCGAGCCCAGTTACTCCCTCTAATCCCTCGAAGATACTCCCATGCAGCAGGTTTGAATTCAATAAGCTCTGCCCTCATACGGTTGTATTTCACTCTTGAATGCGTCGTGCCCATCTTCCAACATAACCGCTTCACCTTTCTGCTATTATATCACGACACAAGATTGCTGCGAACGTGGTGGAGGCAAAGAAAGTGGCCACCATTTCCTAAATCACGTCATTCATCCATCTGTGACATTGCGCTCAACAACCCTGCATTCCGGTCGGATATCACACTTACGATTCTATCCTGCACAACCCACAACCCCAAATTCCTCATAAAAAATGTCCAACGATCTACGGTCTCCTCATCCACAATCGCAAATGCAGCCGGTAAAATGTGCTTGTTTGCGGTAATTTACCCTTGTATCCACCACGCAAGAAGGCTCCATCGATACAAATGACCAGTGAACATTCAAGAAACTTCGCAGCCACTGGTGCAAATGACCAGAAGACGTATTTAAATGTCCTATTTTCCCTGTTCTAACCTTCTTGTCCCTCCTTCCATTCCCACTCTACTACAGTCTCAGGATTAGTAAACTTAAGCGCCGCGATATACCTACACAACAAACCAGTCATAGTTAAAATATTTCAATACATTTAACAAAAAAAAAACTAAAAATGATGCACATAACAATACAGATAAAAGTTGATATTTACCTAGGAAGTTCTTCGAAATTCGAGGTCTAATCACCATAGACCGCTTCTATGGCTTTCCTCCTCCCGTGCCACGCCCTTTTGTATGGTACATCTACTTTCAACAAGGTCTTCACATCTTTCTGTGCCGAGGCCACCGTATAATCTATGTTGTCCTCAACCTTTCTCCTGATAAGTCTAGCAATCAAAGACGCGTCCACACACCGATTGTCATTATCATTCACGGGAGTCATGCAATTATGTGCATCATGCCATCTCACAATTTCATGAAAGCCGTGATCTTTCAAAGACACACGCATCTTCCACTCACATGGTGGTTCACCATCCTTACTTTCCACATTTAATGTTCTGCACCGCGCAGCCCACGTCTTTGGACTACTCGCGGCTACCGTATATTCTCTTTTATGATGGATGTTCCATAATTTCATAGCATGCTTTGCTTCTGATTGGGATTTGAAACAAACACCAATGTCCATTACTTCGGGCGTCTCATCCCACATCTTAAGAGCAAACTCATCTTTGTCCACACACGAGGCATCCCACTTCCCCATCTTACTATATACGTGGCGTCAGGGCAATGGATTAAGATCCCTTTCCTCATTTTTCAATAATTCATCATCACTTTCTTCAAAATCACTCTCTGCAGAGACATCACGGTCTTCTTCGCTTTCGCTTGGAGCTATGTAGTCGGGATCCGACTCTTCCATGTAGTCATCTTGTGCAAATAAAGGTGTCTCTTCTTCATCACGGTTTCGAGAAGTACTAGCACGTTCCCCCCTTGGAAAACCACCAAATGACACGTTTTTTTCCAAACCCGCTTCTCTTTCTTCGTGAGTGATATCTTTCAAATCTATATATAAATCCAAACATGACATTGGAGCTACACGGTTCATGAACTCTACATGCGAATCATTCTTAATCTTCACTATACGCCTACCACCGGGACTATCGAAAATCACAGAAAGGTGGAGTTTCACGTGTGCTAGATCCCAACCAAGTGTCATACTAATCTTACTAATCAATTCATCATATGACAACCTTTCCTCAACAAACAAATCATCATCCGGCATATTCAAAAAAGTGTTGATGCTACCATTCTCTATCACATACTTGATTGTATGATACAAATTAAACATGTATGATACATTACATGCCATTGATAACCGTTTAAAAAAAATCAATATCTATTCATTCTTAATAACAAAATCAACAAATACACCATACATACTCCATTCATAATTCAAAAAACCTATAAAATCCTAAAATACTTATAAATCAACTTCCATATCTCATGACGACAAAATCAACACCTAAAACATCCAAACAACCAACAAACAAAAACCCTAATCTACCATACATCTTTCTAACAATCAAAGTAACACAAAACTAAACTAAATAACATGATTTTGCAATCTAACCTCTTTTAAATAATGATTCCCACGTATCTAGCGGTAAGGTTGCATCAAAAACTCCAATTCGCCAACCAAGAGCTGCAGAAACAGAAAATCCAATTTAGTTCTCGAATGAGAACTGTCTGATTTTTTTTTTCTTTTATAGCACGCTAAACTCGGATTTCTGAAATCCGAATCGGATTTCTGAAATCCGAATCTCTAAGTAACTCGGATTCCCTGAATCTGACTCGTCGTATAGTCGGATTTCAAAAATCCGTGTTTGGTCAATTCCGGATTTTTTATTCTATTTTTTGGTCCTCCAATTTATGGCAGATGCCTACTTCCACCAACCAAAATTAAAAGCCTTCTGATTTCCAAAATCCGAATCTCTGTATCCTGATCACGGAATTCCAGCTTTCTGGATTAAAAAATTTTCTCCTTTTTTTAATAAATTCGGATTTCGTAAATTCGAATGGAACTGTTTATTTGAGTTCAAAAATTTCGCGCCTCAATTTTCTCTTTTTTTTTAAGGCATTCGGATTAAATCGGAATGGAACTGTTCATTTTCTCTTTTGAGTTAAAAATTTTTGCACCTTAATTTTCTCTTTTTTTAAGGCATTCGAATTTTGTAAATCCGAATAGAACTGTTTATTTAAGGAGTCCAGGACCTGGACTCCTTATTTGAGTTCAAAAATTTCGCGCCTCAATTTGCCTTCTTTTTTTGGAATTTGGATTTTCAAAATCCGAATGTACTGTTCATTTTCTGATTTTTTTACTATAATTCCACAAAATGTATATAATTATTATTTAATATTATATGTGGATTCGGATTTCGGAAATCCGAAGGTTTAATTTTAATTAGCACTCGGATTTCAGAAATCCGTGGGATATATATATATGTCCACAGATATTTTAAAAATTTAAATTTGTCCACCTTTATTTTAATCAATTTTTTTAGGGAAAAGACCCGAATATTCTATCAACCAATTAATACTCAAAGCCACAGTCCCATTAATACTCTATCAACCAATTTTTTGTTCCAAACTATTTATTATTAATTAAGTTGAGTGGTTTATGTAAAAAATATTAATATTCTATCAACCAATCATTTGTTTCAAATTATTAGGCAAATTTATAATCTGTAAATTCTATGATGTAAAATAGAATTTGTCCAAGAGATAAAGCCACTGGGTTAAAGTAAATTCTATTAATTTTATTTCACTTACAAAATAATAAAATAAATAAATGTGTATGTTCATTTGGAATGTATCAAATGTTAAAATGCAAATCTGAAACTCACTCACCTAAACCTGCAAACTTAAGCTGTTAAGGGCACACATATAGAAAATACAGACAAATTATATCGTGGACCATGGTCCATCTTGCAATGTGAGCCATAAGGGGATGTGTTACTCACTCTCTCAACTAGCAAGTGATATTCTTTTTTATATTTTCTATTTTAGTAATTATCTTGAAATCTTATCATTACTAATATTTATCTAATCAGAACAGTTAAATATTCTCTCTCATCATCTTGGTGCCCTTCAAATCTCCGATTTAAAATTCGAACAAACCCACCTTCTCAGCTACCTCCACCATGATTAACACCGTCTACCCTTATGAATATCAAAATTCGAACAAACCCACCTACTAATCTATTCTTTCTTTTTCCATACTCTTCTATGACTCTTTTATCGGGTATTGACTTATTACAATTAATAAAAAAATAAAGTTATAAACATAAAAACCTTATATGTATATATATATATATATATGAACACTATCCATATGTACTATAAACATATAATTGCTATGAAAGTTAGATTTAGTTTAAACATATGAACATGAAACCTATTGTGTATAAACATTGAACAAATAATGAATAAACATATTAAGAAAAATGCACATATTTCATTTCATAGCCTCAAAACATATATACATTAAAAATCAAACCTTTTCTTTCCATTAATAATTGGTTTCGATCCATAGATTTAACAATCACCGCTACAATAGCATCCACAACAATTTGTCAGTTTAATTGTCTTAGATTAAAATGCAAGTCTGTACTCAAGAAATTATCAAATTCATTAGTAAAAAAATAATGTACTTTCATTTATAAAGTCTATATCGTTGCAACAAAACTACGAATCAATGAACTTTGGCTATTTGATTAATCATATGTACATTTTAGCATTATTAGATGAATTTTTGCTATTTAATTAATCATATGAACATCCAAATATATAATTCAAACAAAATGCATAATTAGCTAACTAGCTAAACTAAAAAAAAAAATAATGATCCTACTGAAATTGAGTGAGAGGGAAAATAAATAGGAACCAAAAATATGTGATACCAGAACTAAAAATAATAAATAACTAAATATGAACAATATCTTATTATTGTATGAACTTTAAGCGTGGCTAAAAAACACCCTATTTCATTATAAGAAAACAAAACATTTCACAAATATTGCATGATATTTGTCTATTTGATTAAGCATATGAACATTGCAGTTGTTTATGAATATTAAACACGTATCGTGTAAAGATTTGCACCAGAATGTAATTACTATGAATTTTACCTTAAGTGTATGAACATTAAATAGTTTGAGTATCATTTTTAAAACAAAATTGTATGAACTTTTAAAAAAAGGATAAAATATGTAAGTAACCGAAAATCCAAACCTTCCAACTTTTTAAAATCATGACAACCACCTACCCAAAACACTTATTCCCATAAAAGAAAAGAAAACAAGAAGGAAACTATAAAATATATTGTGCATTTTCAAATTTGAGTATAAAATTAATAAAAAAAATGTACCTTCATGCATAAAGTCTATATTGTTGTAACAAAACTATGAATCAAGGCATAACTATGAATATTTTAGTTATTGTATGAACATTAGCTGTTTCATTAATCATATGAAAATTTTAGCATTATTGTATGAACTTCGGCTATTTGATTAACCATATAAACATTTAAGATTTTGTATGTGAACATAATACATATGAGGTATGTATACTAACGTGATCGAGCTCAATTTCTTTATATATGTATACTAATGTCATCAACATGCAATAGTTTTGAGCTTCGATGGCAATAATAATTTATTTTCAATATTTAAGGTATATAATTCAAAATTTCATGTAAAACAAAACCATACGACTTCTATATAAAAATAGTAGAATAGCTACATAAGAGATCAAAACAAATACAAATAAAATTCTCATGTATGAACATAAAATAAAATAAAACCCTATCTTTGCAACTCTTTGATAATAGTAATATGAAAAAACCAGTGTCAACAAAAATATTAGGAATTAGGCCATCATGTATAATCTTTAACAAAAATGCTTATAAACAAAAACATGAAATATAATTTGCAAAAACAATTCTAAGGTTAATGGATCCCTAAGACCCTAAACATTAAATAGCATTGATATTCAAATGTTTCGATCCTAAATAGAAAAAGAAGAAAAAAAAAAAACAATACAAACCTTTTCTCCATTGTAAAGGAATTCCGGCGCCGTAGAGCCAAGAATCGCCACTGAAATTTTTTCCGCTATTAACTCAAGTTGTATAATGAATTAAGAGTTAAAATTTTGTTTCTTTGTACATCAGCAATTGGCGGCGTAGAGTAGAATGATTTCATGAAATTTAGATGAGGTTTATGAAAAGGAAGAATTTGAGATGAAATATAAAACAAAATTCTTATTTTTCCTCCGTGGAAATTAATATCATTTTTTTTTTCTCTCCTCTAAACAAATTTCCTATATTTTCTCCTTTTTTTTTCTCAAGCGCGTGAATATTCTATATGATCCACATGGACCATGGTCTACAATATAAAGATCGGAAAATGCATTAGATTCTAAGTTGCATTTTGCATTTAACTTTAGTATGTTAATTGCATAAACTAAACTGTATTCTTTTGTCGTTTGTAAAAACAAACAAAACAAAAAAAAAACAGAAAAAGAAAACAAGAATAGTATAGTAGATTAATGTTTAATGAGAGTAGCTGAATAATGAGTTATATGTGTTGCTTCCCCTGAAAATAGAATCTGAAGCTGTGGAAATGATGATGAACTTCAAACCGAATTGTTAAACTTTGGCAATGGCTCTGCCATGGCGTCCAAATCATCCCCACTTGATCCAACAACAACATCACTGTAGGAGCCCCAGAACAGGGATTGGTCCCCCGTCCGCTCTTCAAAATTTAGTCAACTTTCACACATTTTGGATGTCTGATTTGGACAATAAATTTGACATTGTTGCTGAGACCCCATCAAGGATATCATCATAATTCATTGAGTCCAGCTGCAAAGCTTCTTCACCTGCAAACCACGATAAAAGAACACTGGAACTGCTGTAAATCTGTGCTGAAGTTGTTGTCTTTCTCATCCGCCATGGGTCTTTTGGCTAACCAAATGCAAGCTCGGAAACTTCTTTGGAATCGTGATGATGGAGTACTATCTGCTGGCTGTCTTTCGATTTCGTGACCTTTCAGCCTAATTGAATCAGGCCAGAAGGCAAAACAGAAGCTAAAGAATCAACAATACTCAAAAGTAGTACTCCAATCACCATGGAACATAAAATAAATACTCACTCTCTGCATTGTAATCCAGTGTATCCAGACCACCTTCAGAGGTATATGTCCTTTGTGTGTTAATACATCATTTCCTTCATAAACCTCCAAAAAAATTCTTAAGACCAACAAATTCAAAGAGACAGACTCAAGATACTTTCTAGATCCTTAGCCATAGCTGCATTTCTGGCAATAAATTCCTCTCATGTAGTTTTAGTTTGTAATACAGAAATCCAAAGAATAAACTGGTAGCATCAGAGAGAGGCCAAAAATATGACCAAGCAAAAAGTATACAGGAAAAATTGGGAAAGAATTTAATTGCCAAAAACAAACATGAAGAATCAGAATGGTTAGGGCAACCTGCAAGCAAGATCGGTAACTTTCCGATGATCATAGCCAACTTGTGGAATTACAACATAGACAAACAATTAAGTTAAATTCACAGATAGGGCTGTTCTTTAACAACTTTGCGGCATGTACTTCATTGTTCTGTTGTTCAATATAATCGAATCTTCATTTCTCAATAAGGGAACTCTTGGAGTCTAAAAGAAGAAAAAAATTTCAAGGCTTCCAGGAAAACTCACCAATCTGTTCATCCATCTGCAAGTTCAATCTCAAGTTCTCCTTTTCAAACAAAATAAGTACGGTTATTCTATATCTTTCGAGGTCAAGTTTGATTAATTACCTTCTGCGACCGGGCTATCCTGACAAGTCAAATTTAGGATAAGAACGCTAATTCAATCAAATATAACAAGACGTACAACAAAAAATTTACGAAGATGATAAGAAACATGAAAATTACCAAACTGGCTTGACCTTCACCATGAATTCGCTATCTTAATTTCTTCAAATATCACCGCGGAGCTCGTCTGCTCAAACTCTCTGGGCCTAGAATATATACCTGGGCCATTATAGGGTTGCTTGCATCTGACTGCAAGTGGTGTAAAGCGCATCTTTTTGTTTGGAAATGATGAATCCTTTGGACCAAATTCATGCTCCATCTCAGAAGATTCTGGAGATCCAACAAACTGGTCGCCAAAAGGAAGCTTAATAAAACGAGCTACACACTCTTGTCGCTCTTTCCAGTGACAGTGTCAGCAACCTTCTTCCAGTCATCACCATAATGCATCACAGCTTCTAGTAAGAGGAGAGTTTCTTCAACCGTCCAATCATTCTTTACAACTTCGGTAATCTCAACGCATCTAAAATCTGAAGTAATGATAGCCGAACTCTGATGAACATAGCATATCGTACACAAAGTCAAATCGAGCTGCACAGGAAGCAAAAACATGTCAAGATTAGCATCTATGATGGACACATATCCCCATTAGGATACTTCTTTGTTTTGCAATAACCATGTTCCTTGTAAATTAACATCAGGCTTCAACCTCAAAGTAGACCTTCATATACTGTGCTTGAATCATATGAAGCATTCTAGTAACAGTCTATTTATATGGCAGTGTGAAGTAATAAAATCAAAACTAAGTTCATCCTACTAAGTGAAATTGGCTAAATCAAAGTTCAGCCTACTAAGTAAAATTGGCTAAATAACTGACAAATATTTTCCCAAGAAAACCACCCTTATCAATAAAAAGAGAAATGAGAAGAAAAATAAGCATTCCCACTAATCTTAAAAAAATAAAACAAACCGTACTGTTCACAGACAATAAATTCTAAAAAGAAACGCAGGGAAAAATGTGGAATAGGCATCCTTGCAGCTGAGGATTGGAAAGTCTATTAAAGGGCCAGAGAAGGGTAACATTCCGACAGGTATACAGTATTCAAACAACAGGGTCAAGTTCGAGTTGCCTTCAATGTTTCTTGATTTTTCCTATCATATCCTTCAACTTCTTCTACGTGCATTGCAAAACAACATCTAACAAACTAAGCCTAAAATCCAATATTGAAAAAAAAGAAGAAAGAAACATACTTGGTTGGATTCCCCTCCATAAGGTGATTGGCAGCCTCAGATCGGCTGACAGCAAGTCTATCTTTGTCTATGTTCTAAGCCAGTCACAACAACGATTATGGTACATAGAGCTTTAATTTCGCCAGCCTGCATGCGAACCAAAAATTGCAAAATTTATCATTTGCGAAAATAAAAGTCCAATTCATCTAAAGGTACAAATCTATCTAGTACCTTCTTCTGAAAAAAGAACGAAAAGAAAGAGATAAATTTATCCCTGATTGTTTATATTCATCAAGCAAAATGGTTGAAGGGTATATTGCGTAGTCTTGGGGTTGCTCACTCTCAGCCTATGCATCTTTACTGTGATAGTAAGGCTGCTTTGTAGCTGCTTTGCATATTACAGCCAATCATGTTTTTCATGAGCAAACGAAACACATTGAGGTTGATTGTCACTTTCTTCGTAATGCTCTCCAACAAGGTGTTATTTCTGCTTTCATATTTCCACTCGTGAGCAATTAGCTGATATCTTCACCAAAGCTTTGGGGAAGCGTCACTTTGATTTCTTTCTTGGCAAGTTGGGCATTCGGAATCCCCATACTCCACCTTGAGGGGGGTGTTAGAGTACTGTACATATAGTAAATGTAACTTTTGTATTTACTTAGTTATCATGTATATTTACTATGTTGTAACCCTAACCCTAATATATAAAATCTCACATTGTCATCGTTGGAGACAACTTTCGGCAGCCATTTTATGCCGTCAAATATTTGCTTTGTTATGAAGATGCACAACAGACAAATTGGGATTCGTCACTTTCCAATAAAGTGGTTGATCACTGGAGGCCAAGAATGACCTGGTAGAGCAAAAACCATCAAAATACTTGAAACTAATTCAAAATTGATCAAAAACAGAAAATTTGGCATTCTAGTTTTCGAGTTTTAGGCAATGAAACAGTAATCCAAGAAACATAGTTGCATATTACTCATTTTAATAGCCAGAATGAAGTAGAACAGAGCTGAAAATCCGAAGAAAGATCTCATTTTTTATCTTTGATATGTTGTTGATAGCTTCCGCTTGTCATTTTCATTTCGAAATATTTGTTGATAACTTCAATACCAGCTTACTTTACTCTTATGACTGTGAGTAGTGTGTGAAGTGTATGCATCTTATGGGCCTTCATTGAATTTATTTTCGATGAACTTGGTACAAATAAAATTCAGAATCGAAGCTCTCTTTGGTATAGGTTGGTACAAATCCTTCTTTATATATTCGTAAGCTAAGGACACGGGCTGCCGACCCTCGGAGCAGGAAGAGAAGTGGGACAGGAAATGTTACCGTGATTGACGACTTCAATTTCAATGAAAAGTCGTTCAATTCCCGGAAGCTGTTAATCCCCTTCTTTATAAAAATTAGGGCTCTCATTAGATTTACGTTTTCACTATTAAAATTCAAGTGATGAAACCAAGGAAGCTAAAATCGAAAAGGAGAAAACAACAAAAACCAATTTGGATCAAATAGTTGAATTCAAGAATCTGGTTGAAACTCTTAATTGAGATCTAATCGGTGGGATTACTGATTGGGGAAAAAGAAGGGATGAAACTGTAGGGGTGTTAATTAAAAGGATAAAATTATCTTTTAAATTGTCATAAAACATTAGTTATATTTAAGAAATTTACAAAACTAATAAAATAATGTTTATGCCCTTTAGAATAATTTTCATCTTTCTCATGCCCTTTTTAAAAAATTTCCAAAAAAGAATCACCTTGATTTACTATAGATATACTAATTTTTGAGTTATTATAATATGCACATTAAGTGCATGTAGGTAGTTGCACTTAATACGAATACACGCGCACATTTAACTCCATGTCCCCTCACATCCGTTTTTTTATGTGTGTAGTACACATGCCTTAAACAACCCTTATATGAGCATTGCTTAATTTTAGGAATTGGGTTTTAAAAATTTCTTCAATTTACAAATGATTTTATTTCATAATCCGTAAAGAATTAGACCAAGTGTTTTATATCATTTTGATAGTACTCGATGAGGTCTATCAAACGAGATCCATCATGAATATAATTTTGAAAGTTATAAAATTTTTATGCAATTGGCTTTGTCTTCCTAAAAGACGCTCTGGTCTTCTTTGTTGCTCTTTAGTGTTCGGTTTTTTGTCCTTGTCCTTTCGTCTTTGGTCTTTGCACCTCACACTCGTTCGTCACTCTGGTCTTTGGTCTTTCCTCTTTGGTCTTCGGTTTTTAGTCTTTGGGCTTTGGTTTTTGGTCTTTGCTCCTCACACATGCTCACTTTTCACTTTGGTCTTTGCTCTTTGGTCTTTAGTCTTTGGTCTTCGATTTTTTATCTTTGGCATTTGGTCTTTGGTCTTTGGTCTTTGTTCCTCACACACGCTCACTTTTAATTCTGGTCTTGGTTTTTGCTTTTTGGTATTTGGTTTTTGGTCTTTGCTCCTCATACACACTCACTATTCATTCTGGTCTTTGGTCTTTGATCTTTAATTTTCGGTTTTTAGTCTTTGGCCTTTTGTCTTTGGTCTCTGTTTTTCATATACGCTCGCTCTTCACTCTGGTTTTTGGTCTTTGATGTTTGGTCTTTGGTCTTTGGTCTTTGGTCCTCACACACGCTCGCTTTTCACTTTGATCTTTGGTCTTTAGTTTTTTTTCTTTGCTCTTTAGTTTTCGATTTTTAGTGTTTGGCCTTTGGTCTTTGGTATTTGTTCTAGGTCTTGGTCCTAAAAGACACAAGTAAGACCATATCGTCTTTTAGGATGACCAAACCAACTGCATAAATTTTTTAAAGTTTTGAAAAACATATTCATTATGGATCTTGTTGGATAGATCTCATCGAGTACTATCAAAATAATATAAGACACTTGGTCTAGTTTATTACGGATTAAAAAATAAAATCTTTTGAAAATAAAAGAAATTTTTAAAACCCATTTTCTAAAATTAAGGGGAACGGACACGTGCATTGAAAAAGAAAAAAAAAGGTATGTTAAATAAATTACATATGAAGTCCCTCTATTATTAAATAATTAAAATAGCATCTAAGTGCACTTAGCTAGATGCACCTTTTTAAAGGAGAGATATCGGAGCTAGCGTGTGTGAGGAGCGGCAGATACTCACATAGCCTTCAGCTAGCGAGTTTTTCGGCTACCTACGCGACCATTTGAATAAAAATTGGAAACCTTTTTATGGGGGAGATATCAGAGCGGGCGTGTATGAGGAGCGGCAGATACTCACGTAGCCTTCGGCTAGCGTGCTTTTCGACCGCCTACGCGGCCCTTCGAATATAAATTGGAAACCCTTTTTCGGGAGAGATATTGGAGCGGGCGTTTGTGAGGAGCGGCAGATACTTCGCGGCAGATGCTCACATATCCTTTGGCTAGTGTGCTTTTCAGCTGCCAGCGCGGCCCTTCGAATATAAATTGAAAACCTTTTTTCGGGGAAGATATCGGAGCAAGCGTGTGTGAGGAGCGGCAATGTGTGAGCGGGAGATACTTCGCGGCAAATGCTCACGTAGCCTTCGGCTGGCGTGTTTTTCGGCCGCGTGCGGGGCCCTTCGAATATAAATTGGAAATCTTTTTTCAGGGGAGATATCAGAGCGGACGTTTGTGAGAAGCGTGCGTGTGTAAGGAGCGACGCATTTCAAAGGTCAATCTGGTCTTAATTCTTGGTGTTAATGGTCTTAATTCCTCTATATAATTTGTTTTATGATTTTATTATATAATTTTATAGGTCTTACAACAATAATTTAATTCATGGTGTTACTATATAAAATTTTAAAATTCATGTATTGTAATTCATTTTATGGTCTTGTTATATAAAGGTCGTGTAGTATGTTTTATATGGTCTTATTATATAATTCAAAATTATATTAAGTAAGAAATTGGAACTAAAATGAAAAGAAATAAATTACAAAAAAAAATTTTTATACTATCTCATTTTATAATTTAAAATTATATTAAGTAAGAAATTGGACCTATAGTGAAAAGAAATAAATTGCAAAAATATAAAAATAAATGAAATTTTCCATTGTTAAATAATCAAAATAGAAGTTAATTACATAGATAAATGCACACTATCAAAATTATAAAAAAAAAACACTAAACCAAAAAACAAAAAGTCTCATTAAAAAAACCACTAAAAAAAGAAAAAAATTCAAAAAAATCCCCCAAAAATCCCACCGTAAACCAAAGAGCAATGGTCCAAGACCAAGAACTAAAACCAAGGACCAGTAATACAAACAAGCATGATCAGAGTGTCTTTCATGAAGACCAAGACAAATACGTAAAAGTCAAGACCCATAGCAACAATTAGAAAGACCAAACAATTTGCACAAAATATTTAGGAGTAACAAGTACGACCAGAGTGTCTTTCAGTAAGACCATGACAACTAAATAAATTTTTTGAAAGTTTCAAAAAATATATTCACGAGGGATCTTGTTGGATAGATCTCGTCGAGTACTATCAAAATGATATAAGACATTTAGTCTAATTATTTATAGATTAAGAAATAAAGTGATTTGAAAATTTAAGAAATTTTTAAAACCCAATTAACAAAAAAAAAAATAATTAGAAAACCATAACCTGCGCATTAAGTGCGCGTGGGCACACTTCAGGTGACTCAATGGCGCGTTCAATCACGCGCCTGCTCTTATGCACATACAATAATTTCCGCTAATTTTTAGGAAAAATTCTTATTAAGGGCCTTATTGAAATTAAAATTCCCAATGAGGGCATCATATTTTCAAAATTGCTATGAAGGGTGTAAAACTAGTTAAATATTCGAAACCAATTCATAATGATAACTTTACCCTTTCCAAGTATCAAAATTCTAAGGGTTAAAACATTACATAACTTCGACTCCACCATCCATCCGAAAAAACAAATTTTTAGATTTCACCCATTATTGCAGAACCCTGCATCATTAAAAACCCATCGACACTGAATCATAATGATCACAATTATAATACTACTAACAAGTACTCTTCCTCAAATTTTAACTATCATGATGAAGAGCGCTCCACCGTTGAAGAATCTTGAACTAAAATCGAGTTAGGATACTAATAGAATGCTCATTTAATCTGCAGTTACCTTAAATCCAGGGATCCAAAATTCTTAAAGAAACAAACTCAAAATAAATAACATATGGACCTTTATAAGAAAAAGAATTTAAAAAAACCCAAAAAAAAAGGTTGTTTAATTAACAAATTATATGCTGCTTGAGTCACGAAAGTATGAACAATTATTTAACAAGCAGAGCTTTATTGATTGACCCTTTCCAATCTGCACTGTTGCCAAAAGCCAAAATTCACATAACTGGCCATCAACACCGAATTCGGATGAAAACTAATGAAAGAAATATTTCAATTGACCATAAATTATGTCGAAACAAATTTGAACCTTTGAGAACACAAGAATTAGAACATATACCAATTGTATCTACTCTAGATCGAGTATCATTGATTGACTTGAAGACTGGTTTGATTTTGACTCTAGGATTGGGGAGTGTTAATAGATTTACAACGGGAGCAACAAATCATATATATCATATATATTTATTATTATATATATTAAAGTTGGCCGTTTTTAATCCATTTCGTGAAGCTACATAAGAATCTTACATGTTATTTTGTGATTTATTTGAAGTTTTTTTTTCCACATTTCAAAATGCCATTGATTACAACTTTCCTTAATCCACTAATTCCCGAAAATAACGTATAGATTTATTTAATTGGCATTTTTCTGTTATCATTCACAAATTACCACTTAAAATAATGAATCAAATTCATTCCAAAAAACAAAAAGAAAGTAGAACATTGAATCCAAAATCATCCTATCTCATCGTATAGAAAGGTAACGTATGATTTTAGTTTATGTTGACGATTACAAATAATCATTTAAATGAATGTTTTCTTAAAATAACTAACTATATCTCTAAGAAAAAAAAAATTCTCTTTAAACAAATGGAATCGGAAAATTAATTCCACAAATACGCAATAACAATATATCTCATCGACTAATTAAGGGAGAATGTGCAATAACATTAAAATTAAACGCGTCACATTTTTCAACCTCCCTCAATTCCTCTCTGCTACACTTCTCTACTTTCTGCTGTTGCACGCCGCCTCCTCCTCAACTTCATCACTAAGAAGAATAATTTTGCCATCAATATCTTTTGAATTATTGGCATTACATATTATATCTGCCTGCATGTTTGTGGAGGATTCTATATATTAGTACTATATCTTTTCTCAATATTTTTTCCCCTATAATTTGTTTACGTAACAGTAGTAATAATTTAGATAGTCTTTGTTTAGTCACGCTTAAGGATCTTTCATGAAAAGATTTAATGAAGATTGCACTATAGCGCGATAAAAACCCATTCCCGCTAAGATTGCACTACTTAAGAAAAAAACAATGGGCATGCACACCTGCGCATGCTTGGGTGTTGCTTTGCTTTGAAGACAAAGCATATACGGTGTCATGTCTTTCTTGTAATAGTATCGATCAACAAAAGGACCAAACCTTATCTTCCATTTTAGTGTTCTTTTATTTCATGCATCTATGCATGATATGATTAACATATACGTTGTCATTACATTCTTGTTTTTCTTTTATTGAATGATCACCAATCTGGAATTCGATATATTGTTACTCTTTTTTAATTGCCTACTACATCCGGTGTTGTATTGTAAAATGTGAAATCTAGATGGAAACAGATCAATTATTTAGAAGATACATATAGTTATTGTAAATTGTATTGAATTTCTTAAGCATATACAAATTTTAATCTTAATACGAGCTTGGAAGTAATTTGAAGATACTGGGATAATAACATATGAACTTATGTCTCTTTCAAGTAATACAAGTGCACTCTATACCCTAATTTTCTAAATTATGAGATTTCGCAACTATGAATTGAATTAATTTGATCTTGTAATTTAAACCCAATTGCCTTGGCTATAAACAAGAACTTTTGAGAAAAAAGAAGTATTTCCTCCATTCTGAAAATATAGTTTACTTTCTTGAACTAATAATACAATAAAGTAGATTAGTTTGTATATTTCAAAAAAAAAAAAAAAAAAGAAATACTCCCTCCGTCCCATAATTATTGTCCAGTTTGAATATTTATGTTTAGTTTAAATTGTACTAAAAATAAAATTTCAAACTGAACAATAATTTTGGGACAGAGGGAGTAAATTAGTTTGTAAGACAGAAAGAATGTTATTCTCTAATTAAGAAACAAAATTGAGAGTAACTTCTTAAAGCCAAAACATGAAGTGTGGGTAGGAGGGTTTTATGTTGTAACCACAACATCAACCTGGTCGGGCAAAATTATCTGAAACATATCATTTTGAGCAAGTTAAAAGTAAACCCTCTTTTAATGATGTAAACATTTTATGCTAGTACCTTAAATTAGGTTTAAAAAATAGTTTTTTCAAAATAAAATAAAATAAAATAAAATCCACCAAATTTATCCATTACTAGTTACGAAAATAGCATCGTGCTTGTTTTGAAAGTGGGAAAATTGCCAAGAAGTATTGATTCTACTCCATCCCTTTTAAATAAATAATTTATTTTATTAAGTTAAAACAATATAGCGAATTGAACTATACAACCTTAACGGAAGGAGCAGAAAATCTATATCGCCCAATCCCCCAAAGAAAATTATAAAAAAAAAAAAAGTGAACCCTAAAGAAAAAAATAAAAAAGGAAAAAACGGTATGGGAAGAGTGAAGCGATAAACAAAAAAAGACGTAGCGATAGGTGCAAGAATTGACTATTTTAGGACTCGGAAAGTGTCCATGGATCTCATATCCTAAACAAGCAAGCATTCTTCTACATTGGGACAACTGTTGTTTGCTATATATCGCATGAACTCGTAGCATTTTTTAAATTTATCTAGAAAGTTGTAACTTTTATGTCAATTAGATTCTAATTGAAACCCTCTTTCTTTCGCGAGTTTGAGTTAATTATGCTAAAAAATAGTTAGATTTCTTAAACTTAATAGACGTTTGAAATTTTAGCTTAAGGTTAATGGAGCTTGAATTCTTAACGAGTAGCAATTTTAGCTATTAATTAAGTGCAACACTTTCTTAAAGTCGAATTTTCTATAATGTATGTTTCGTATGGTGGTATAGTTTTAAGTCGGTTTTTAAATAGTTTGTAAAAGATAAAAATTGCCGCATTCATTATTATATTTCAAAAACCAGTATTTCCAAATAATATATTTCTGCCTTGCAAAAAATAATTCATTTTGTCTAATTTAATCCTAAAACTTAAATAATAGTACAATATAATAGACTATCTTTTAAGATCGAAAAATTTGTAAATTAATCAGATAGCCGTGTGACCAACCTATATAGGCTTTTGACATACGTGTAACTGTCTTAGGTTGACTATTTGGTGATATCTAAATGTGCATTGAGGATATGGTTAAAAGTGCACACAATTAAAAAAAAAAAAAGTAAATGGCTTTTTTTGCATCTTTCAAAAAAACATAACTAACCATATGCACCTTATGACCAAATTGTGATAACCCGCTCTGTTCTTTTTTAACAATTCATTTTGTAATATTGTCTTAAAGCTTGATGATTAGGTTGGACATGTTATTACAAATAAGGAACACCTACAAGGTTACATAAAGCTGAAGCAAATCAATCTTCACTTCAAACAAACTGTCTGATCAAAACGGCATTTAATTTTGAAAGTTATTAGTAAAACAGTCCCTCTTGATTAAACAATTTTACCAAAGGGTTTTGTATTATGAAAGTTATTAGTAAAACAGTCCCTTTTGATTAAACAATTTTACCATACATTTCAGTGTTTTGATCAAGTCATGAAGATGAGGTAATTACGATTTTTAGTTAGTAAGATATGACTTACTAATCATCCCTATCACATCCATATAAACATCTTCAACTAAACCTGTTGTTTTCATTAACCTAATCTATCTACTACCCTCAACTAATTAAAACCAAATGGTGGTGTATTTGTGGCTTTCTATTTCTTTCCTATATTTTTTGCTTGCCTACTACGTACTATATACATTTTAACTATTTCGTATCATTTAATAATATTGTAGTACTTTCATCGTTACGCTATAAAGATCAAAATTATTTTCATGATCGATACGGAAAAAAAGCAAGTTAAAGGACTAGGTTTCTACCTTTTGGTTGTTTGGTAATGCGAATACACTTTGAATGATGAAGAGTTCAAGCCGCCGTAATTATTATTTTTCCGATACGAATTTACATTTTTCTTCTACCGGCCGGCCTCTTAGTTCGCGCTATAATTTTTCGAGTTTACCATCCATCGAATTTCCTGTGTTCAATCATGTCCTACTTTTTGCTTTTTAACTGCAAAGGTAATCTTAGAACTTTTGGAACAATAATTTTTCAAAGAATTTTCTGTTAGATACCATACCGTATAGTCCCTCTATTTCAAAATTTCAGTTACATTAAAATTTACAAATAAACAAAAGATATATCATATAATCACTCATCAATTAAATTTTATATCAAATATGTTTATACCCTTTTTTTTAGTATCTTGTATACCCCTCATTAAATGAACTAGAATTATAAGCAAGAATAAAAAAGAGCTGATATCATTTATTGAGGATAAAATTAAAAATTTAATAATTAATTTGTCTTATATTTTTATATTTTAAAATATTCCTTTAAATTTAAAACGACTATGGAGAGAGTTCAAGGTACATTAATATTAAATATTCAAACTAATGTGTGTTAGTTTTGTCTTGAATATCACATCATAATTCACATTCCCATAAAAGTTTTAGGTAGATCCCTTGAAATAAAAATAAAATTAAATGCTACGGGATATTATATTACAATTATAAGTACTCAATGTAATGATAATCAATTGAATTGTCATCATCTGGGAAAATTTCGGACGACGGCTTGATAACAAATCGCTATTTAGACTACAGAAGTTGACATTTGTATACGTAACTTTGAAGAAAGGATTACCAAGAAGTAGATGTGTATTCTTTGATACAGCTAATTTTATTATTCTTTGATTTTTAATGCACCAAATAGAAATTCCAGTGTGCCTTTTATAAACCAAATCTTCAAACAGATGATAGCTTAATTTAGGGCTGGAATTCAATTAATTATACCTTTC
Organism: Oldenlandia corymbosa var. corymbosa; assembly: GCA_949775105.1. Taxonomy (NCBI): domain Eukaryota; kingdom Viridiplantae; phylum Streptophyta; class Magnoliopsida; order Gentianales; family Rubiaceae; genus Oldenlandia; species Oldenlandia corymbosa. The sequence goes on from OX459123.1 coordinate 11,182,089, forward strand.
TTTATTAATATCGGTTGGGAATACTAGATAGTTAACTATTTCGTAGTTGGTTTAGTTATACGTATGTTTACCTACTTTGTCCTTTTTTTCCACATGAAATTATGTACATATAGTATATACATTTGGGAAGAGTAGGTGCATATTGCCTAAAATTTACACTGATAACAACATAAGATTATCAAAAAAAAAAAAAAAATTTCAATTTCCAAAATTATTGATATCTTGGTTACTTTTTTTTTTTTCCAAGAGGATAATGAAAGCAAGTAAGTTGGTAACAAACAAGTAGAGTACAAATGTCTCATTTCTTTCTAAAAAAGAAACAAAAGTTTTGTTGTTGTTTCACCAAATATTCCACAACTCACAAATATAAGATTTCACTAAGGGAAAAAAAAAAGTCTTGAAATTTTGTTGAAGAATTCAAATGCAAGTTTAGTACTTTTAAAAATTGTGTCTTACCCCCTTCTTTCTTTTTCCATCATCTTCTTCTTTTGGCTTCTTCTCCTCTCATTTTTATTCATCACCATCTCGTTACTTCTTCTCTCCCATTTATTCCATAACTTTGTGAGCAGCACTCCCCAAATTTCTCTGATCCTCATCTTCTTCTCTGATTATCTCTGATTTTGAGAAACCCTTTTCAGAATCATAGTGATATCAACCCTTTTTCGTGATCTTTACTATCATATGTTGATCCATTTGATGCTGAGGAAATTGGAATTTCTGAAGTTGCCATCATGCTGATATAATGTGAGTGCTGCCTTTCTTTGGGGTTCTTTCTTTCTTGCATTATTACTCTTGAGTGCCATGTTCTTCATGTTGAATGTAAGCTGGTCAAATACATAAAAACACAAAACTCACGCTATGAGACAGGCAAGACAGTTGATGTTGGAATGATAATGAGTACTATTTGCTTGACAAGAATAGTACAGAACGTTCAATTATTTTGAGACGAAGAGGATATGTGACAAGAATAGTACAGAACGTTCAATTATTTTGAGACAAAAAAAATATGATTGTTGAAGTAAGCTGCAAAAGCTGTACATCAAATAATATTTTGCGTGTTTGTAGATTTTCAAGTTGTTGTATACTTGACTAAGTCACCCAGATAAGTCTTCTAATTTTGTGTCTCAATTCATTTTTGTATTTCATCGTCAAGAAATTTTATAAACTCATGGTTCAACTTCAATGAGTTTCAACTTTCAATACAGTACAATCAGGTCAGTTGGTCAAAGTTTTCAATATGAGTCAGACGTGTTTTTCTTTTATTGGAACGCCAATCAGCAATTGTAACATGATAATTTGTTTGGTCAGAAACTTTTAATGACTGAAACAGATTTGGAGACTAAAGACAACAATTGCACTAATAGATGATTAAGCAAATTTTTGAAATTAATGACTGAAACAGATTAGGACACTAAAATCTTTAAACCGTTGAAGTGATTTGCCCTTTTCATATTTTTGGCTATATTAGTCATTGGTGAAATTAATGTGTAGATTACGAATTTGAATATTAACTTTTTGATTGATTTGGTTTGTGCAGAGCATTGGGCATTTTCACCAAATTCGCAAAATCCACATTCAAAATTGAAGGAGTTGGTGGAAGCCTGTTGAACCTCTCCATGGAAGCAAGGCAAAGATCACTCACTCTCTACTGTTTTCCTAATATTTCCCCATTTTAAATTTCATTTAATTAATGCTGAATAAATTAATTATAACGGATGTTGAAGTTAGTACAAAGCAGAAGCTTTGTCTATCAATTTTCACCTGCACAATTAGGCAGTCTTTGATACCTTATACCCCAGGTTCTGGGTACTACAATTTCGCTTGTTAAAATCGAGATTATAGAATTTGTGAAACATTATAGTTTTACTTAACAAATGAGGCAAATTAGTCGCCATCCATTATTTTATATTTTGAACAGCAACTTTTTTCAAAAAAAAAAAAAGGAAAAAAGGGAAAAAGAAATCCCGCTGTTGTTTTCTTGTAAGTAGGAGGGTGGTTGGTATAGTTGTTATATTTTGCAGTATTTAGTTAAGTAGATTTCAAAAGTAAATATCAGCTTCATTTGATGGAGAAAAAATGTTGTGCTCGCGTAATGTAATTATATATTATCTCTTCAATTTAGCAACTGGTCCACATTTTTGAAGGCGACCTTTTTTTGTGGGTCAAATGGAGTATAAACCAAGGTTTTCAATCTGGTAAATTATTGTTTTAAAGGGAATTTGATATTTGAAGCTAAACTTCAAATGAGTTTATTTAAACCCAAGAATTGTTTATAAACTTTCAGTTACCACCTCGAATCGCAGAAGGTTTATACTATAGAGGAACTTCATAACTAGCTCTTACTGTTTGGTGATATGATGACTAATCTGCGTTGTGTCTGTTAGGATATAAAGTCTCAGATCATGCCTTAGATGTTTTTTTCTTAGTTGTATTCTTCCTTTTCCATCTTAGCTTCTTTGTAAGGGAGTTAATTTCCTTAGTGAAAAAAAAAATGTTGATTGCAATACTAGCCGCTGCTTATAGATATGGTAGATTGCATAATAAACTACGTAGGAGATGTGTGATCAGATCATCAGTCGCACTTATTTTATCTGATACATATCTCATTAGTGAAGTAAAGTTATTACCGCTCGAAAAATTGATACCACATTATGTAGCCCTAGAGTTTGCGTTGCTGGATAAAGAACCTAACTGTTCCATTAATCCATAGCATCCTGTTTTAGTATTGCATTGACTCATTTTGTACCTTTTGTTTTGCAGAGAAGATGCATGCAAGAGGAGATTACAGAGAATTAGAGTTAAAGATATTGAGAAGCCTTTCCAAATGTCCTTATTACAAGAAAGAAGCACAAAATACAAGCTTCATCCAATGAAGTTAGTCCTACTTGTGATTCTAACATGCACTATTCTGAAAATTCTCTCCTCCCCACCTTCCTGCCCTAATAGTGGCATTTCCCGGACTGTTTCCCGGTAAGTTGTAAAATTTGTATACAATTGAAGTCAAATACATCTGAGAAAATGGTTTGTCAGGATGAGCCTGATATCTCAGTTTCCATTGATGAATAACTTATGCAGGCAACATTTTGTGAACAGGTGGATATGGGGTGGATTTGATCCTAGATACAAATCAGATCTTGATGTCAATTGGGATGAGATCATAAAAGTCGTACAGAAGATCCCGGACCAGAATAGCATTCACAGAATCGGCCTTCTTAATTTTAATGAAACTGAAATCTTTCAATGGAAGCAAGTCATGCCCTTTGCTGATCATACAACCCTGAATCTAGACCATGCGGATAAAAACATTACTTGGGATATCTTGTATCCTGAGTGGATTGATGAAGAACAAGAAGATGAAGTACCTACTTGCCCGTCTTTTCCAAAGATTGAAGTTCCTGAAAAGAGGCTTGACCTTGTCGCAGTCAAGCTTCCTTGCCAAAATAATGGTAACTGGTCAAGAGATGTTGCTAGGCTCCATTTGCAACTTGCTGCAGCTGGTTTAGCAGCATCTTTCAAAGGGAACCACCCGGTTCATCTGCTGTTTTCGACCAAATGTTTTCCAATACCGAATCTTTTCCCTTGCAAAGAACTTGTCGCCCGCCAGGGTAACTCATGGTTGTACGAACCTAATTTGAATTCTCTGAGAGAAAAGATTCAGCTCCCGGTGGGATCATGTGAACTCGCGCTCCCCCATGGCGCCAATGGTAAGTTCTTATCCTTAAACCAAATTAACTTTTCTCCTCATTTGCAAAAAGGAACATTTCCTTATATGCATTTACTTGTAAAATTTTTGAAACAGAACAAGAGTATGCAGTCAAAAGACCTCGTGAAGCATACGCGACAATACTTCATTCAGCCCATGTCTATGTTTGTGGCGCGATCGCTGCAGCCCAAAGTATTCGCATGGCAGGATCGACAAGGGATCTTGTTATCCTTGTAGATGACACAATAAGTGAGTATCATAGAAGTGGACTTGAAGCTGCAGGGTGGAAAATCAGGACAATACAGAGGATAAGGAATCCGAAAGCTGAAAAAGATGCATACAATGAATGGAACTACAGCAAGTTCAGACTTTGGCAGCTGACAGACTATGACAAAATCATCTTCATTGATGCTGATTTACTGATCCTCAGAAACATCGATTTCCTATTCAAAATGCCACAGATTTCGGCTACAGGAAACAACGGTACGCTTTTTAACTCAGGGGTCATGATTATTGAGCCATCAAACTGCACATTCCAGCTCCTAATGGATCACATCAACGAGATTGAATCCTACAACGGTGGAGACCAAGGATACTTGAACGAAATCTTCACATGGTGGCACAGAATCCCGAAACACATGAACTTCTTGAAACATTTCTGGATTGGTGATGAGGAAGAAGCGAAACAGAAGAAGATCCGCCTGTTCGGGGCAGAGCCACCAATTCTTTATGTCCTTCACTACTTAGGCTACAAACCGTGGTTGTGCTACCGCGATTTTGACTGCAACTGGAACGTCGACATATTACAGGAATTCGCAAGCGACATTGCTCACAGAAGTTGGTGGAGAGTACACGACGCGATGCCAAGGAGGTTGCAGGAGTTCTGCCTGTTGAGTTCAAAACAGAAAGCGCAGATGGAATGGGACAGAAGGGAAGCAGAAAAGGCAAACTATACAGATGGACATTGGAAACTGAAGGTTAAAGATCCTCGTCGGAAGAAATGCATCGACAGATTATGCAACTGGAAGAGTATGTTAAGGCATTGGGGTGAGAAAAACTGGACTGATGAACCATTTTACTACCCTACACCACCTGCTATAACCACAGCATCTCTGTCAAGTTCCTGAGGCTTAAGTCCGATGCATCCTTCAAATGATTCTTCCAATTTTTTTTGGGTTTTCTTGTTCTTATACATTGTATTGTGATTACAGAAGTCACATATAGAGTACTATACATTCCATGTTGAATGGGATAGGATCCATAAAGCTCTTTAAAAATAGCATTATGCTGCCTAGGTTTATACTATTTTTTGGTGAAGAGAATCATTTTTCTTAGAACTCAAAATTCCGGTCTCAAATAATTCTTCTAAGGTGTTTACTCGGCACCATATTGCATCGCATTCTGGATCTAATGAAATGCCATAAAACGCTATTTTGTTCAATACTCAATTATAGAAATTCTTAATCATTGCTTTACCAAGGAAGGACCCAAAAAAAAGTTGTTACAATTTTGGAAAGGGTTTTGCACTTGGTTTACTCCATTTTTGTTTGAAGTTTCCTCTGCTATCATATGGTCAATTGAATAAATGTAACAGTACTATCCAAATTTGGTTAGAAGTGCACTTTCTTGATTGTCACTTCATGAAAAGATGCCTAAGAGCAACATAAATCCCTTCAAAGTAAGTAAAGCTAGCTACTGCAAAATTGACCTAATCTAGCACCTATCACCACATAGATCCTTTTGAGGCAAACTAACCAGGAAGCTAGGAAAAAGAAAATCAACCCCAAAAAGGTAGACACCCCCCCCCCAAAAAAACTCACAAATCAGAAGCATTTTGTGCTCAAATTAGCAAGTTGACTAGACAAAGCCGATGATGACTTTCCCACAACACAATCATCCCTCTGTTGATCACCTTTCCTCATCACTAAAGGAGTTAGAGCCGTACCCAGTGGGCTAAACTGATTTACTACTTCTTTAACTTGATTGAAAGATACCCTTTGAGGGTTGGCAAGCCATTTGGATTGCATGTAAGCCACTGTCCTCCATGGAGGGATATGAAGACCTCTTTCTTTGAGTGATTGTTTTGCTTCAGAACAGAGTATTGAGATGATTTTAGAAAGCTTCTGGGCATCACCAATGAAAATGGAAGGCAGCTTGTCACAGAGCTCCTTGTAAGTTGGTGTTGGCCTGGCTAATTCGAATTGTGACTTGAAATCAATGTCTAAAATCAGTCGAATCGATGGTGATGATGATGATGATGAACTTTGAATCACAACTTCAATATACTCATAAGTCCCTGTTTATGAGTACAAAATCAAAAAGGGCTCAGACTTCAGATTTCATTACATCTTTGCTAATGAATCATTTGGTAAAATGAAGAAATTAGGAGAATGGCTTGAGTTCTATTTTGATCGATCCCTTTAAATGGAAATCATTAAAAACATGGAAATTGATAAAGACTTACCTCCAGGGCAACCTGAAATAGTAAGCCAAGAGGTTCGACAAAGTGAAGCGCCATGAAAACCATTCTTTCTGAGTCTCATCACAAGCCATTTCTTCAAGCTGGTAGAATTCTTGTCTGCCGCTTTGATTTTATTGATCCTCAAATTCTTCAACACACATCCAAAGACAGCATTTTCAACTGCATTCCTACTCTCTACAATCTCCTACAAGCACCAAAAGTAGAAGGAAAAAAAAGAACCAAATTTAACCTTAGTTGTTACAAACACAAAAAGATCCATATATAAGCTGGACTATTAAAATGAGACGGAAATGTACTGATTCACAACTCCATGAATAAACTACCTGCAAAATGTAATGCTTAGCATAATGATGGTTGGAGGGCAAGCTTTCATATGAAGAAACAGGATTTTCTGATGAAGATTCAGATTTCAGAAAATCATGTACCATTTGGAACAGCTTCTCATCTTCTAAGGTACCCATCAAACCTTTTTTTTGTTTTTTGGGTTTTAATTTCTTCAATAATTTGTTTGATCTAGAGGATCAAGACTTATATAACCAAATGAATGAAGCTTGAGTTGCTTCACTCAAGGGAAGTTGAATGAATGAAGCGTGTGATGAGGACTAAGTACAAAATGGACATTTAGACACAGAAAGAAGGCGGTGGCGAGGAGTTAGCATTTATGTGTCAATTTTGGTGATGATGAGGTGAAAGACCAGATAATGATGAGAGGACATCAATTCTGGACTTTAGTGTGTAGTAAGTGGAAGATTTATCTAATGTAGATAGATATGTTTTGTTATTGTGAATGTGGGGCGTTATCTAATTTTCTACTTTTTGTAAAAAATAATAATAATACTTTTTACGCGGTATTTTAATAATTCATCAGTTTATTATATAATTTTAGACTTTTATTTATCAAAATTTGGATTACTGAAATAAGAGGAAAAGAATGCTTTGATATGAAGTTCTGATCATGAATTATATTAGTCTAAAAATGTACCTACTCTATGTTTTGGAGGAAAATTAATGAATATTTTGAAATGGTGAGTAGTGTAAAAATGTGTCTACTCCATTTTTTGGAGGAAAATTAATGAATATTTTGAAACGGTGAATATAATAGATGTGTGATATTTTAATTTAATTTCCAATAATGAGTTAATTGCATTAACTTAATCTTTCAAATAATGGATACCATCCTTTGTTTTACATTTTCTTGAAATTTTCAAACTGTACTGGTGCTACTTAATCCCGAATTTCTTTTTTACTATAATGGTTCACTTTAAATCAATTATATGCTTTTATTTATTTATTTATATTTAGATTGTGGGATGATGATGGGAATGGCACACGGTATTGGCATTTGGCAGCTTGCAGGGGAATATTAGGAATGGTGTCATGAAAAGAAATCAGGATGCAGACAGTTAAGTCACTTCTCTGCATATGCAACTTCCAGAATTCACTCCCATTTGATTTATTTCCTCGTCATGTTCAGTGCTTCTTTTTTGATATTGCTTATCCAACTTTACCAAAGTAGAAGAGTTCATAAAAACTCTTTACCAAAAGTACAAGTTTGTACTACCAAATCTACTAATGTACTCCTATCTCACACTTGGGATAAATCCATCAAATACTCGATGCATTTTAATCGTATTTATACTTCATTTAGTTGCTTTTGAGTTATTATGTCACGTATTTTAAATATAAGACTAATTTAAGACGGTCTTTATAAGGTCGATCGAATTCCTGAAAAGAAATTAGAAAGTAGTCACTACGAGAAAAAATATGTATTTTTAGCTACAATAGATGAAATGGAAAAGAATCATTTATTTTTCATTTTATTGTGTTGTATTAAATTTTGAATTATAAACCTGGGAGATTAAGAAATCTTGAAATTATTACAAACAATTCTTCAGGCTCAGCATGCACCTCGATCGCCCACAAGAATGATGTATGGGCTATAACCATAACCAGGACTTACAAACCCACAGATTGGACTTTCTGTTTCTCTTTTTCTCTAATTCATTTCTTCATCCAATTATTTGCAAATTGAAATCATGAGGTAGCCACAGAGGTAGTCAACAAAGTTGAGCACCTTTCTTATCTTTATAATCTTTCTAAAGATTCATACTCCTTTTATTCCATAAAAATTTCTTATGCATTCGATTCAAGAGCTATTTATTGTCACACTTCCCACATTATTTAGTAGACATTCTTTTAGGACAACCTAAGCTTTAAAAATTGGAGTATTATGGAATTTAGGAAGTATTTTACCTACATTCATGATCACCTCTCATCCTTTCTACAATGAACCAAGTTGCTTTATTATTTTTCATTTTAGGCACTCCATCCCAAAATGAGAGAATTAAGGATTGTGACGCAGGTAGTAAATCATTTGGATAACTTCGTTAACTTATCATATTTATGTTTGTTTTTACCTTTCATCTTCAACGAGCTTCTACATAATTTGGACACTTCACTCCAAATTTATTAGTTACAGTCCTTAATTAAGGAAGATAAACCCCTGAGAATGAAGTTTAAATATGTATTCTCCTTGCTATTGCGGCCTATATGTAACACTATCCAGGCAGCGCTTAATACGTTATGACATTAAAACTTTCTAAAACCTTTTTCTTTCTCCCAATTTTGACTTGTATTACCTCTCCGACTGAACCAAGTTCAGTGATCTAACAAGCCCTTGATGCCTTGATTCAAGTTTGTCATCTTGCTCCTACCTAGATATTATCATGCAAACCAGTTCTGAAAAAAATGATAATAATCGACCTTAAATCTTTCAGTTCGAGTTGCTGATGTCCCCTTAACTGATTTGGCCATTAAGTTCTGGCCATAACTCATGAAGGGTTCACATTAGAAAGTCTTTTGTGCTGTTAAGAAAACTTGAACTCTGTGTTTCAAGAGCTTATCTGTGTTTAAATGTGAAAATTCACAAGGTCAGATGCACTCAAATTGACTGTCTGGTCCTGGACTTGAAGAACTACAACAGCTTAGTAAGGTACACTACTGATTTAGTGTACACTAAACTGTGATAGTTAGTAATGAAAAGACTTACCACTCACATTCATTCACAGAGAAAGCATCCTCAAATCTGACTCTGGTTAGGTCTGAATATACCAGGCCGAAAAAGGATGAAGAGCGAGGCAACCGGCATTCTACTCAAGAAGTAAGATGCAGGCTGATAACACAGTTCATAGTTACCTTAACGAGGCTTTGCAGCACAAAGTTAGCTGGAAACAACATTGAAGCCTTACGTTGTTTCATTTTAAGACAACTTGACCATCTGCCTAACCAGCAGCGAGATCAAGAGAAGAAATGTTCTAAAAAAAAAAAAAAAAAATGTGCTTTGAAAATAGTTTACGAGGTTCCAAAATACCTCAAAACATTCATTATGCTAAATTCAGCATTTAAAAAGGCATCTAATCAGCCTAATCTGTGTTTCTTAGGGCAATTGGGGGGTGAATAATCCTCTCTGAATTTTGTATTCTGGCCACATAATGGCCTGGCAGCACCACTTCTAAGTCGGAGCAAAATTGGCAACTGCCGTATATGAATGGAGACCTAAAGTAATCCTATAATCCTTCACCGATGGTTGGAATCCAATGCTTCAGAAACTCAGATGAACATATGAGTAGGGTATTCGTACTCATGTCCATTATAATCATAATATAATCTCTCCCCCTTGGCAATATCGCGAGTTGCGACCAAGAGGACACGACATTCACCATTCACATTGTACCTTACACATTTCAGATTCTGCCTCTTCCTACTCTCCCTGCACAAAATTGAACTGGTTTCAATACCTAAAAGTGTTGTTTCGACAGGATTTTAAGCTGAAAACAGAAACTCAGACAGATAACAACAATATTAAAATTAATGAAAAAGCATGATAAGTGAAACAGGGTTGGAGGGCCACAGGCTTACGGTAAATGGTTGTTTATTCCATTTATAAAACGAGCTATATTTCCACGCTTATCAGGGCAGATTACAAGGCTCCTAGAAGGGTTTTTGGCTAAAAGAAGTGTCATGAGGCTATCACAGTTATCATGCTCCCGCTTCTTCAAATAGTCCACATCTCCAGCGTATTCTGCTATCAATGTCAGGTCCTTTATGGGACCATCAGCCTCCACAGTATAGCTGTAAAAATTGAAGATCAATGCATAAACCGTGCAAATTAGATCAATGGAGACTGAGCCACTACTAAAGACAAAAGGGAATAGATATATGATATACCCTTCATATGCGTCATACACAACCATAAGTGGAGGACATAAGCCTCTTATTCCCATAGCATTACAAAACTGCAACGTACCAAAGTCTTCTTTTGAAAGAACCTAACAAGAGATATCCGATGAGAAACAGATGAAAGTATAAAACGACTGTAAATGCATTACTGAAATTTCAAAGTTAAAATCAATATAGTTGACAACAAAGGTTAAAAGCTGAACCTGCATGCCACCCTTTTCTAATCTGGCCTTATTAGCTGATCTAGGAGCCATGCCAGGCATGTAAGTTAGCTCGGAACTGAAATTTATATTCATTGCCATCAATGCAGAAGCGAGAGATTGCATTTGCCTTAGCCTTTGAGACTCATCTTCAACTGGCACATAGGGCAACAATCTCCTGCTCTTTTTATGGAACACTAAACTACCATTACGCCTCCGCTTTCTTCTCATCCCTGTTAAACATCTCAGATGAAGAAAGATGGAAATAGAATGAGAAAGATTAACAGTATAAGGAAATAAACAAATATCACATACATAAAATAGTCTACTTCAGTTCAGTTAAGCAAAAAGGGAAAAAAATAGTTTAGTTCAGATAAAAAATAATTTAAGTTCACTGAGACGTTATTCCCTTGACATATGATATTAACATAATAACACCCTAGAGAATCTAAAAAACACCAAGAAGCTAAGACCCATTTCCACAGTGTACCCAGTCAGAGAGAGAGAGAGAGAGAGAGAGAGAGAGAGAGAGAGAGAGAGAGCATATTGTAGTTCATGAACAATGTTCTAAAGCACAGGTCACCTCAAGCTTTGTTAGCGAACAAAGATATCCTCAGGATTCAGCAGCAACTAGGTACATTAAGATTCAATAAAGTAGTCCAATTTGAAAGCGTCCACCTTACTTCAGGTGAAAAATTAATGTATAAAGCCGTAAACCAGAGTCCAAATGGAGAGGAGAAATAATTTGTTACAGAAAGATTTTGTCAATAATTTCTTTGTCCTGGATTCATCTATCAAGGAACATCAGTTCTCGAGGTTCTTTGAGCTCAGCATCAAGAGTTGTTGGCGAAATTAATTTATGAATTTTTACGTTGGAAAAGAACGGACAAGTTTAATTTCTAATCTTAACCTGCTTCATCTCATTGAATTCACTAGATCATCAACTTTGTAAGAGTTAAAATGCTTCTGTTTAGGAACCTGTTGCAGCATCAAACAGCAAGATTCCGGAATATGGAAACTACCTCAAAACAAAGAAGCTTTAAGCTCGATCTTCACATAGTCTCACAAGCTAACCTCTTCTAAGTTCCCCGTTTTGTACTCACAACTGGCAACTTTTCAGTGCAAAGCGAGATCAGTAAATTCAATATCGACAGGAATCTATTTATGTAGAATTGAATATACCATGACTACGCTCAGTTAAGTAATGTATTAACATACAGAAACTACCAGCCTTAAAAGCACTGACTCCAGAAAAGTACCTACCCTAGAGTCAGTTTCCAGGTGCCACCCCTTAAATGTCTCTCAACACTAAATAGCTCATCACCACATATCTCAACCCATGAATTTCCTAAACTACAATTCTATCCACCCCCACCTGAGTTTCTGACTCTATTACCGGATTTTGGATTCTATGTTGATTGATAACTCATGACCTACATTTGAAACAACTCATCAAGAAACTGTATTGCGAACTTCTTCTTGCTTGTACATTTTAGCAAATAAGGGAAACTAAAAGATGTTTGACAAGAAGCTTACAACCTATGATGCTATCAGCTGCAAGAATAAAGAAAGTACATTTCTCCAACGGAGAAGAAGATTTTGAACTGGTTTTACATCTGGTTTTCAAATATCTTTTTCCAAACGGAGTCTAGATATGATTTCATTTCTAAAATGAACAAGAAAATGTCGGAAAACTAAAACCGAATACGACAACCAAAGAAAAGAAAGGGCAGCATTCTGCAGAAGTTTCACTATAGCTATCCTAATTGCGGTGATCTTAAATTTTTATATTTATTTTTACTTGTTGAAAAGGAAAGAAGGGAACCAAAAGAAACATAAACAAGAAGTTATCTTCCATAGGAGGCTGATTTTAACCACCATTAGAAGCGTGAAGGCTAGAATTGAAGGAGCAAGCCCAATACTAGCAGCTTCTGAAACCACATTTCTTCTGCTAACACTGCTGTATAAAAAAATGTAGACACAGAATGAGGTAGAAAGGTCAAAACTTTACCTAAAACTGAATCAAGTTTCTCCATTGATTCCGTACATTTCTGAAGCCCAAAGAAATCCATGATCGTCGTCTGGGTAAGAGCTGTATTAAAAAAAACACAGGAAAACAGAAAAGACATCAAATAAATGAAAACAAGTCAATACCTTTATGCAAAATTTTCCATCAAAATCAAAACTTTAAACCCCCAAATTCACCCCCATCCCTTAGCCCCAAACGAGAGAACAACGGCACACATTCAGACACTCAATCACACGCTCTGACTTAACACTCATTGTTTATATCAGTCAATTATAACAGCTTTTTATTAGACCAACACAGATTGATACACACATACACTCATTCCCTCGCACACACATACACACACACAAAGACACACGTTTCGTATTCGATGAAATTGAGGTTAGATTGTTCTGGTGAAATTTCCCACCATTGAATTGAATTGAATTAAAGGGTTTAATCATACATTTAAATTCAGGCCTTTGGGGAAGTGGGTCGGTGCAATTAGGGCAAGACCAGGAGCCAGGGGGGACACTAGTAACAATGGGCCTAAGGCAGTTCATGTGAAAGCCTCTGTCACATTTGTCACAAATCAAAATCTGGTCAGCTCGTTCCCCTGAGCCGCATTCCTCACACCCCAATTCGCTGTACTTATCGTCTTCTCCGTCACCGCCATTACCGGAATCGTGATCGTCGACGTCGTCGTCGACCACACCGTAATAATCTTCGGGGCGGTACGGGAGTTCCACCCTTTTAGCCATCCTCATTAGCAGCTTCACCGACTTATACTTCCTCGCCCGACGCGGCCGATGGAGGATGATCAGCTGATCGTCTTCTTCGTCGGAGAATTCATCCGCCGGCGAAAAGCACCGGTTGGCGGCGGCTTTGGTGGTGGTGGTGGTGGTGATGGAGGTGGACGGCGCCATTTTGGGGTGGAAGGGGTGTGCCGTTAGAGGAAATTCAATTGAATGCCGGAGGTTAATTTGGGAATTAAAAAGACATTGACATTTCCAGCTCGGAGCAAAATATATGATTTATATAGAGTTTTCAAAAAACATAAAAAAAAAATATGGAAGAAGGGGATTTTAAAGGGAAGAGAGGAAAGTCAGTGTGGTGGGGACCGTTATGGGTGACGTGGCGTTTTCCGGGTGGGAAATGCTAACGTGCGCTGCCTGTGACGTTATTGTGTATGAAGGGTGCTTCTCGTGTGCGCCTCTTCCGGAAATTTAGGATTACAGTAAGACAGTATTTTTGTTTAGGCGTTTCTCGTTTCGAAAAACTTTAACGTTTGCCTTATTCGCTTTTTCATTTTCCTTTTTCTCTTTTTTTTTTTTTTGGTCTTTGGTTTCCTTCGTTTTACGTTAGTATTTTCGTAAATCAAGATGTAATAATAAAATTATAAGAGTATTGTGTAAATATGTTAATAAGTGGTAAATTTGTCATCAAATGAATAATTTTAATTTGGGGAGAATTAATCTGAGTTTTCTGTGCGAGTTCAGAGTACTAAATTACTAATAATGAGAACATTAATTATCAAAACTGTAATATGAAAAGAAACAAAACTAAAAGAGAAACGTTGAAGGTTGACAACCATTGGGAAAAAAATGAGTTAATTTGACAACAACATCGTGAGTATTTATTTTCAATGAATGTATCTAATAATTGTTACATGAATAGTTTCAAATTAACACACCTTACTAAAAATTCATTAATAAGGTACGTTCATTATAAAATATCTATCAATAATTATAATCAATCTTGTTTCCAATAATAAAATATTAATTAGGTACGTTCGTTGAATACATTAATTAGTTCATGTGTAATTACAGTTCCACATAATTCTTTTCCTTGAAGGTGCCCTATAATATGATTCTATTATTTGAAGCAACATTCCTTAAAGAGCATTTATGTAATAATTGGTAAATGTGGCCTAATATACTAGTGCAGTGCACAATGTGTCCAGTAAATGTGAAATTGTAGTACTAACCAGAAGAAACTCGAAAGAACCTCAATGGCACTGATTCATTGACCAAAGCATAGTTTGTCCTTGTTATTTATATCTGTGATGATCATAATTGGCACTAATTTATGTTTAAGTGAGAAAATCTATATCAAGTTATTCAATTTGTGAACACATTATGTGATTCTCCCCCTTTTTTTTCTGTTATCGAATTAATTCAGATGGACTCACCTTTAAACTTTTTGGAGAACATTTTGGATGAGAATTATTACATTTATTTTTTGTGCAATGAAAGTGCATATTCGTTGCATCCTGATTTATTATTGAAACAGTGCCTGTAATTTTATCAACTAATTCACAAAGCCTAAATTATTATTCCATGTTCGTTTGCGGAGTTAGTATTCACTTAGTAGTGCTCTTTGTTAATAATGATTTCTTCCTTTTCTTATTACTAAATAATTTTCCCCTAATTATTTAAATGTCAAAACTTTCATTAATCGAACTGAATTCTTACTTTCTCTCTAGGATTAGGATGAATAACTTTGGGATAATTGTGAATATGTAAGTTACTTAAAATCTTACTTAAGGGATGGGTCAAAATACGTGCGTTTGTCAAGTTTTGATCTTCACCCCCAATTTAGTTAGTGTTGACTATTGTGACTAAGTATAATATCTTTCTGTTCTATAATGATTATTCAAAATCTCAAATTAATACTACAAAATAATCATTCTAAAACGAAGAAAATATAATTTTTTGCCTTTTTCCTTAAAGGGAAAAAAAAATAAAGAAACAACGGGCCAGTATAGAGTTTATATTTTTGTTTCATCATATAACCACAGGAAGTCGTTTTAGAATACTTTTTGAGGAAAAGTCTCAGGTTTAAACCCCCCCCCCCTCATAATGTAGGTTTATTCTCCCTTTCCCCATTACTCGTACTTTGTCCTCTGATAATAGTTTAGGTTTACGATTAAATTTATGGGAGTCTCACCCAATTTGTGCACGGCAAATGAATGATATATTAAAAAAAAACCATTTTTTGATTCTTTTTCTTTTTACGTGTTTGTTGTTTTATTGAAAAAAAAAAACCAAAAAAAGAGTATATTTGACTATTTTAGTTTCTCAAATGTTAGCCCATTTTCTTAAAATTAGCAAATGGGCTAAGAAAGTTAATGTCATGCCCCTAAACTCAATTGTAGAAATTAGAAACTTTAGGGACTAGAATGTAGTTTCTGAAATTAGGTAGAATATAAATATCTCAGAAGGGACCTGTAATAGTTTATCGAAAATATTATACTTGAATTGGAATTTTCCAATTGCCCTTCCTTCTTCCCCGATCTCCCCCAATTCTCAACTCTAGAGTTTCTGGCCACCTTCTATTTCTCCCCTTGCTGTTTCTGGCCACTCCCAAGGCCCCCCGGGTCGTGACATTTGGTATCAGAGCCGGCTGATTCTTGGCCGACTCTATATTAGATTCACTGTTCCGATTCTTTCTCATTCTTCTCCCTTCTATTTCTCAACCCTCTGAACTCTGACCTCTATTGCTTCCCCCATTTCTGAAATCTGTGTGAATGTTTCCATTTCTGTGGTTCACACCGAATCTTTCACTCTGTCCCTTTCTGTGGTTCATCGATTAAGCTTACTATCAACCCAATCCATGGCATTCATCTTGTCCGACGAAATCCTACGCAGGGTTCAGAAAGAATTAACTCTTCCCTCATCTGAAATCCTTCCACCTAATCCGACAAAGTATAACCTCCCTGAACCGTCGCCGGACGAAATTCCCCTTTTTACAAGCAAAAATGTCGGCCGTGGATTGACAAAATGGAGCGACTCTTCTCCTTTAATTCCATACGACCGGATTCAAAATTATTTATTTCAGAATTCTATTTAGCTGGAGAACCATTGCGATTCTTATATGGGTTGTTCTATACTTCTCAATTTTCAACTTGGCAAAAATTTGCTGACCAGCGAGAGCTCAAATTTGGGGACTATATTCGGTCAACCACGGTGATCTGTACTTGGGAGATAGAGTCTACGGTTTCTTCATTCAAGGAAGTTAAGCCACCAGTGGAGTCAACTGAAATTCCTGCTTCAATAGTCCAAGAAGAATCCGATGGTGATCTGGAGGTGGGATCGTATAAGTCGGCAACGCACACACCCAAAGAGTCAAGATTTGAACTGAAAGGTAAAGCCTCTGAACTCCAAGATAGTTCAGATGTGGAAGTTGAAAATTCGGATGAAAATGATACTTCTCGTGGAGTACTTTCTGTGAACTTAATTGATAATGGTGCTGACTTTGTGCAAGAAATTGATGAATATGAGAAATTGTCTGGATATAGATCAATGTGTCTCAGTCCAGTCGATGATTACTTGCTTTACTATTCTATAGTTGATGATGAACTGTTGAATTGTGTTGATGATAACGTTGCCTCTTTAGAGAATTCGGTTGATGCTTCTGTGAATTGCAATGAAAAGGGTGAATTTGTGCGTTCCTATGATTTTGAAAAATTCTTACATGTGGATCTCGAGGGAAATGAGTGCCCTGTTAACGTTGTCGTGGCAGATGAGCTTATGTATTCTGATGATGAGCATTTGATTGCTGATGATTGGTTGTCATGTGGTGTGTTTAACCCCTTTGAAGATAGTACTGGATTGCTATGTTGTATTATTAAGGGTTCATTTGATCTTGTCAAGTGGGAGAAATATATTGAGAGTTCTATGTTTGTTAAAGGGTCATTTTTTGATGATCCGGGTGGTCTGAAAATCAACTACTGTGAAAGTGATTGTGTGACTATAGAGCCAAAAACGTTAGAGATGTCAGAATATGCTATTGATGCTAATGTGTTTAGTCATTTTAAAAACAGTAATGAAATGCATTTCAACTATGAAGATCGTGGTGTTAATCAACCTACCGCTGCTTATGATGCAAAATTTACTGTACACAGACTTAGTGAGGATGATCTTAAGAGTCTTGATATGTTTCTAGTTGCAAAAAGTGATACTGGTGTACTGGGAACTAGTATTGGGTTATATGGAGTAGGAACCGGAACTCATGCGACTGTGGAGTATAAAGCCACCAATATGAATGCTGATTTCCTGGTCCATACGGGAATTTCCTTACTCTCGGTTCATAGAAATCTTGTTGGTTGCAACAGTGGGGTAAACGAAGTATTCCAGTCTTCGAATGACGTGGTTTTTTGTATTTCGGCTGCACTGTTACATAAGTTTTCGAACTCTAAACTGACTGAGTCGAACTGCAACAATGTTGATGCTGATTTAGAAGGTCTTACTGATGCTTCTTCATTGTCTACTGATGACTCGATCGCTGATTTTGTGGTTTTCCATGAAATAATGATTGCTGAAAAATGGGGACGCGAAAGTCAATAATGGTAAATTCCTCTATTTTGAAAATATTGTTCTAAGTAGAGTCAATGAAGAAAAAGGACACGTTCTTGATGAATTTGATGATTATGTTATTCAGTATCCTTATTATAACGTTAGTGTTGCTGGTTTGTTGTTTGGTGATGCGTCGAGTGGTCTATCGATGGATAATGCCAAGGATCCTGAGTTTTGATTGAAATTGATAAAAGAACGGTGGTAGTAAGTAATGGTTTGCAACGTCTTGTAACTGGAAAAAGTTGTAGTTTTGTTATTGACCCTGGTGATCAGTTAATAACGCCGAAAGGATTTTGTGAAATATTCCCAAAAAGAGAACTGCAAGCTAGAGAATTCTGCCCTAATTTAATTCATATTGATGTTATCTTTGTTCTTCTGGGTGAATGGAACGATGTTGTGATTAATCCTGCCTATAGTTGTGTTCTGGTGGTCATTCTTCTCATATCAGTTGTTGATGCTCCGTCAAGTGTTATAGGGACCAGTGTGGCTGCTCCTAATACTGCAAGGCACAAGCTACACTCTGAAATTGGTTTCCACCTTCTAGGCTTGAGGTCAAGCCTTACTTTAGTGGGAGAGGAGGTACGAATTCCTAGGTCTTGTGTTAATGAAGTTGTAGGTAAAGTTGGGTATTTGAATGATACTCTGAAGCTGCTCTTCCAAAATACTCTTGTTGATATCATGTGTGAATCTCCCTTGTTCTGAAGTTAATTTGAATCACGATAGTAATACAGGTTCAGTGAATATTGCTAAATGGTTGAATTGGGTTAAAAGACCTACTTGTTTCAAGGGTGGAACTACTTCTTCCGAATTAGAAACAGTAGCATTTAGTAGAGTTTTTTATCTCGATTTATTTGGGAACTATCAATATGCTGTTAGAGAAGTTGGATTGATTAATACCTCTGAGAATTGCAAAATGAAGCAAGTGTTTTTCTTGAAGAAGTTTTCTTGGGTTTGCTTCTATGCTGCTTATGATGGTATTTCGAATCTTATTCTTTGCTGTTTGCGGGGCTTAGTGAGAATGTTTTGTCTGAAAGTGGTTCTTGTGCATTTAGAAATCATGGCTTTATTCGATATTTTTGTACAAGAAAATAGTATAAATCTTGGTCTGAAAGTGTCTCTAGTTTCAAGGGGGGTACCATTGTGATACATGTGAAGTACTTGTATTATTATTGCTGGAAATGAGAACAAGGATTTAAAACTAGATAGAAATGATCTTATGCAGTATGAACCAAAAATAGGTTCTGTAGTTAATATTAACGCAATGTTTTTATGCGAGGCTGTTGCATCGGTGGGTTGGATGACTGTGTTGGTGCTGTCAATCCAATCAGCAGTAAAGGTCATGATGTAACGCACACACCCAACGAGTCAATCTTTGACCTGAAAGGTAAAGCCTCTGAACTCCAAGATAGTTCAAATGTGGAAGTTGAAAATTCGGATGAAAATGATACTTCTCATGGAGTACTTTTTGTGAACTTAATTGATAATGGTGTTGACTTTGTGCAAGAAATTGATGAATATGAGAAATTGTCTGGATATAGATCAATGTGTCTCAGTCCAGTCAATGATTACTTGCTTTACGATTCTATAGTTGATGATGAACTGTTGAATTGTGTTGATGATAACGTTGCCTATTTAGAGACTTCGGTTGATGCTTCTGTGAATTGCAATGAAAAGGGTGAATTTGTCGTTCCTATGATTTTGAAAAATCCTTACATGTGGATCTTGAGGGAAATAAGTGCCCTGTTGACGTTCTCGTGGCAGATGAGCTTATGTATTCTGATGATGAGCGTTTGATTGCTGATGATTGGTTGTCAAGTAGTGTGTTTAACCCCTTTGAAGGTAGTATTGGATTGCTATGTTGTATTATTAAGGGTTCATTTGATCTTGTCAAGTGGGGAAAATATATTGAGAGTTCTATGTTTGTTAAAGAGTCACTTTTTGATGATCCGGGTGGTCTGAAAATTAACTACTGTTAAAGTGATTGTGTGACTATAGAGCCAAAAACGTTAGAGATGTCAGAATATGCTATTGATGCTAATGTGTTTAGTCATTTTAAAAAAAGTAATGAAATGCATTTCAACTGTGAAGATCGTGGTGTTAATCAACCTACCGCTGCGTATGATGCGAAATTTATTGTACACAGACTTAGTGAGGATGATCTTAAGAGTCTTGATCTGTTTCTAGTTGCAAAAAGTGATACTGGTGTACTGGGAACTAGTATTGGGTTATATGGAGTAGGAATCGGAACTCATGCAACTGTATAGTATAAAGCCACCAATATGAATGCTGATTTCCTGGTCCATACGGGAATTTCCTTACTCTCGATTCGTAGAAATCTTGTTGGTTGCAACAGTGCGGTAAACGAAGTATTCCAGTCTTCGAATGACGTGGTTTTTTGTATTTCGGCTGCACTGTTACATAAGTTTTCGAACTCTAAACTGGCTGAGTCGAACTGCAACAATGTTGATGCTGATTTAGAAGGTCTTATTGATGCTTCATTGTCTATGGATGACTCGATCGCTGATTTTGTGGTTTTCCAAGAAATAATGATTGATGAAAATGGGGACGGGAAAGTCAATAAGGGTAAATTCCTCTATTTTGAAAATATTGTTCTAAGTGGAGTCAATGAAGAAAAAGGACATGTTCTTCATGAATTTGATGATTATGTTATTCCGTATCCTGATTATAACGTTAGTGTTGCTGGTTTGCTGCTTGGTGATGCGTCGAGTGGTCTGTTGATGGATAATGCCAAGGATCCTGAGTTTTTGATTGAAATTGATAAAAGAATGGCAGTAAGTAATGGTTTGCAACGTCTTGTAACTGAAAAAATTTGTAGTTTTGTTATTGACCCTGGTGATCAGTTAATACAGCCGAAAGGATTCTGTGAAATATTCCCAAAAAGAGAACTGCAAGTTAGAGAATTCTGCCCTAATTTAATTCGTATTGATGTTATCTTTTTTCTTTTGGGTGAATGGAACGATGTTGTGATTAATCCTGCCTATAGTTGTGTTCTGGTGGTCATTCTTCTCATCTCAATTGTTGATGCTCCATCAGGTGTTATAGGGACCAGCGTGATTGCTCCCAATACTGCAAGACACAAGGTACACTCTGAAATCGGCTTCCACCTTCTAGGCTTGAGGTCAAGCCTTACTTTAATGAGAGAGGAGGTACGAATTCCTAGGTCTTGTGTTAATGAAGTTGTAGGTAAAGTTGGGTATTTGAATGATACTCTGAAACTGCTCTTCCAAAATACTCTTGTTGATATCATGTGTGAATCTCCTTTGTTTACTGAAGTTAATTTAAATCACGATAGTAATACAGGTTCAGTGAATATTGCTAAATGGTTGAATTGGGTTGAAAGAGCTACTTGTTTTAAGGGTGTAACTACTGCTTCCGAATTAGAAACAGTAGCATTTAGTAGAGTTTTTTTATCTCGATTTATTTGGGAACTATCAATATGTTGTTAGAGAAGTTGGATTGATTAATACCTCTTAGAATTGCAAAATGAAGCAAGTGTTTTTCTTGAAGAAGTTTTCTTGGGTTTGCTTCTATGATGGTTATGATGGTATTTCTGGTACTGTTGTTGTTGCAGTGGGGCTTAGTGAGAATGTTTTGTCTGAAAGTGGTTCTTGTGCATTTAGAAATCATGGTTTTATTCTATATTTTTGTACAAGAAAATGTTATAAATCTTGGTCTGAAAGTGTCTCTAGTTTCAAGGGGGGTACCATTGTGATACATGTGAATTCTCCTTGTATTATTATTGCTAGAAATGAGAACAAGGATTTAAAACTAGATAGAAATGACCTTATGCAGTATGAACCAGAAATAGGTTCCGTAGTTAATATTGAAGCAATGTGTTTATGGGAGGCTGTTGCATCTGGTGGGTTGGATGACTGTGTTGGTGCTGTCAATCCAATCAGTAGTAAAGGTCATGATGTAACGCATACACCCAACGAGTCAAGCTTTGACCTAAAAGGTAAAGCCTCTGAACTCCAAGATAGTTCAAATGTGGAAGTTGAAAATTCGGATGAAAATGATACTTCTCTTGGAGTACTTTTTGTGAACTTAATTGATAATGGTGCTGACTTTGTGCAAGAAATTGATGAATATGAGAAATTGTCTGGATATAGATCAATGTGTCTCAGTCCAGTCGATGATTACTTGCTTTACAATTCTATAGTTGATGATGAATTGTTGAATTGTGTTGATGATAACGTTGCCTCTTTAGAGACTTCGGTTGATGCTTTTGTGAATTGCAATGAAAAGGGTGAATTTGTGCGTTCCTATGATTTTGAAAAATCCTTACATGTGGATCTTGAGGGAAATGAGTGCCCTGTTGATGTTGTCGTGGTAGATGAGCTTATGTATTCTGATGATGAGCGTTTGATTGCTGATGATTGGTTGTCAAGTAGTGTGTTTAACCCCTTTGAAGGTAGTACTGGATTGCTATGTTGTATTATTAAGGGTTCATTTGATCTTGTCAAGTGGGGGAAATATATTGAGAGTTCTATGTTTGTTAAAGGGTCATTTTTTGATGATCCGGGTGGTCTGAAAATCAACTATTGTGAAAGTGATTGTGTGACTATACAGCCAAAAACGTTAGAGATGTCAGAATATGCTATTGATGCTAATGTGTTTAGTCATTTTAAAAACAGTAATGAAATGCATTTCAACAGTGAAGATCATGGTATTAATCAACCTACCGTTGCTTATGATGCAAAATTTATTGTAGACAGACTTAGTGAGGATGATCTTAAGAGTCTTGATCTGTTTCTAGTTGCAAAAAGTGATACTAGTGTACTGAGAACTAGTATTGGGTTATATGGAGTAGGAATCGGAACTCATGCGACTGTGGAGTATAAAGCCACCAATATGAATGCTGATTTCCTGGTCCATACGTACTCTCGGTTCATAGAAATCTTGTTGGTTGCAACAGTGGGGTAAACGAAGTATTCCAGTCTTCGAATGACATGGTTTTTTGTATTCCGGCTACACTGTTACATAAGTTTTTGAACTCTAAACTGACTGAGTCGAACTGCAACAATGTTGATGCTGATTTAGAAGGTCTTACTGATGCTTCTTCATTGTCTATTGATGACTCGATCGTTGATTTTGTGGTTTTCCAAGAAATAATGATTGCTGAAAAGGGGGACGCGAAAGTCAATAAGGGTAAATTCCTCTGTTTTGAAAATATTGTTCTAAGTAGAGTCAATGAAGAAAAAGGACATGTTCTTGATGAATTTGATGATTATGTTATTCCGTATCCTGATTATAACGTTAGTGTTGCTGGTTTGCTGCTTCGTGATGCGCCGAGTGGTCTGTCGATGGATAATGCCAGTTAGAGAATTCAGCCGAAAGGATTATGTGAAATATTCCCAAAAAGAGAACTGCAAGTTAGATAATGCTGCCCTAATTTAATTCATATTGATGTTATCTTTGTTCTTTTGGGGAATGGAACAATGTTGTGATTAATCCTCCCTATAGTTGTGTTCTGGTGGTTAGTCTTCTCAAATCAATTGTTGATGCTCCGTCAAGTGTTATAGGGACCAGTGTGGCTGCTCCCAATACTGCAAGACACAAGGTACACTCTGAAATTTGTTTCCACCTTCTAGGCTTGAGGTCAAGCCTTACTTTAGTGGGAGAGGAGGTACGAATTGCTAGGTCTTGTGTTAATAAAGCTGTTGGTAAAGTTGGGTATTTGAATGATACTCTTAAGCTGCTCTTCCAAAATACTCTTGTTGATATCATGTGTGAATCTCCCTTGTTTACTGAAGTTAATTTGAATCACGATAGTAATACAGGTTCAGTGAATATTGCTAAATGGTTGAATTGGGTTGAAAGAACTACGTGTTTTAAGGGTGGAATTGCTACTTCCGAATTAGAAACAGTAGCATTTAGTAGAGTCTTTTATCTCAATTTATTTGGGAACTATCAATGTGTTGTTAGAGAAGTTGGATTGATTAATACCTCTGAGAATTGCAAAATGAAGCAAGTGTTTCTCTTGAAGAAGTTTTCTTGGGTTTGCTTCTTTGCTGCTTATGATGGTATTTCTGTATTGTTGCTGTTGCTGTGGGGCTTAGTGAGAATGTTTTGTCTGAAAGTGGTTCTTGTGCATTTAGAAATCATAGTTTTATTCGATATTTTTGTACAAGAAAATGATAGAAATCTTGGTCTAAAAGTGTCTCTAGTTTCAAGGGGGGTACCATTGTGATATATGTGAATTCTCTTTGTATTATTATTGCTGGAAATGAGAACAAGGATTTAAATCTAGATAGATATGACCTTATGCAGTATGAACCAGAAATAGGTTCCATAGTTAATATTGAAGCAATGTGTTTATGGGAGGATGTTGCATCTGGTGGGTTGGATGCATGTGTTGGTGCTGTCAATCCAATCAGCAGTAAAGGTCATGATATAATAGAGTCTATTTTTGAGGAATTGGATCGGTATGATGTGGAAGATCAAATGTTTCAAAGGTGTGGTAGTATTCAGGGTGTTGTTTGAGACCTGGGAATAACCTATGTGGAGGTGGAGAAGGCAGAATGAAATCAGCGGACACAAACAGAATACACAAGGTCTGGTCTCAGGTTGTCACTGGTTTTAAGGGTGGCACCGTGTTTTTGGAAATGATGGTCTGGTTTCTAAGAGCAACATATCTCAGATGTGATACTTTAATCCTTGAAGTTCACAGAAAACAAGCGCACTTACTTGGATTTGGATGATCGCTTGGCATCTGGGGGTAATTTCTGCGAGGACAATGGGAATTATATAGTTGATGATTAGAGCAGACACAGTTGAATATTTCGGCAGTCACTTGTCTTCAAAAGCTGCAAACCAAGGAAATGGTAGCTGCTGGATTCAGAATTCTGCTCCTGCGCCTTTTCATTGTGTTAAGACTATTGGTTTTAGTGACTTGTTTTTGTTTGTTTGTTTTTTTTTTTTTGTTTGTTAGTCCGCTGTAAAAACTTAGTTTTTTTTGCTCATTTCACGAAGTAGTAGCCAAGTACTGACAGTCTTGGGGACAAGACTGTTTTAAGGGGAGGGGTTTGTCATGCCTCTAAACTCAATTGTAGAAATTAGAAACTTTAGAGACTAGAATGTAGTTTCTGAAATTAGGTAGAATATAAATATCTCAGCAAGGACCTGTAATAGTTTATCGAAAATATTATACTTGAATTGGAATTTTCCAATTGCCCTTCCTTCTTCTCCGATCTCCCCCAATTCTCAACTCTAGAATTTCCGGCCACCTTTTATTTCTCCCCTTGCTGTTTCCGGCCACCCCAACGCCCCCCGGGTCGTGACAGTTAACTAATTGGCCCAATGTATAAATCTAGGCCCGTGAAATTGATCAATACATCCTTCAGTTCCAAAAAGAAAGTTGGTTATGAGGAAAGAAAATTATTGATATTACATCTCGTTATCGATTCTAAGTCAATAAGAATTACAAAGTTTTCTATGTTAATACAAAATATATGCTATAAGAAAATGGAAATTGGGCGAGAATATGATTACGTCAATGGAACGTATCATTAAATTCAAACAATACATAATTATCCTTGTCAATTTTAAGTAATTTATAACTTCCCGTGGATTGGTGCGCTTCTTGCAAACAATATTTATTCATCGTTGTGCTTATAGAAATTGTCATTGTTACTTTATCGAGGGTATTATACTATTGGACTAGACCCAACAATTAAATGATGGATCCTAATTTCTTTTTTGTAAGTTTTGTAAAATATAATATCTTTTTTTTATAAATTTAAAAATTCTCTCCGACAAGAATCGAAAACTTTCAAATGATTATGAGTTTGTATGGCCAAGCAAAAAAACAAAACAAAATTTTTTTTAGCTTTTCCCGTAAACCCATATCTCAGGACAAAATAAATGCTATACATATAACATTTTAACTCATATTTTAAAATTTATGTTAAATATTATTTTCACATAATTTTAAAATGCTATCCACCAGTTGCTGCTGCTGTTTTGGGTCAGATCATTACCTTTTTCTCCCTTCTATTTTTGCTGGTTAATTGATAGTTGTTGGACTTCTCCACCGTAGCTGCAGTGGAACTGACCACTAGTCCAAGCAAGAAATTGTAACAAAACTTACAATTATGACTACAATGGAGCATTAATGGATTATGCCTTTGAGTCATCTAGTTGCGGAACTGATACTGAAGCTGACAACTCTTGGTTATGATGGTATTCAGGATCCCTATCAAGTAAGCTTTATGATTGTTTTATGTTTTTTTGTGAAAAATTTTGTTTTCTGTTTGGGCAAAAACTAATTTTGACAACTGATGCCTTCATCGAATGGGCTAAACGTTCTTAATCATCAAGAATTACAATAGTGTAAAGAGATGCAATATCTTTTGCTCTTGCAGAAATTACAGAAATTGCTTAATATGTGGATTCAGATTAAACCTTCGTCGCAGACGGCTATCATGTTCTAAATTATGGAAGCCGTGGAATTCATTTTGATTGAAATTTGTTTTATATTTATAAAATTGGATGCGTTACATGATTTCTCAGATGTTGAAGACGATTGATTTGGCTTCAAGAATTGAAGCTCCAATGGGGGTTGAGATTTTGATAAAGGCATTGTTTAAGGTGATGAACTTTCTTCATTTTTTGAATTGTGTCAAAAAAACTGGAGTTATGAATGCTCATGGATGTCCTCATATCTTGGAAACTCTGAAGGAGATATATGATGAAGATGGGGAAGCTCAACGAGCAATTGGGCGACTTATATCATCCCTATCATTTAGTACTCACTATAACCTAAAATTATTGTCTAATTTGTGTTTTCATTTTAGTTCAATTTGTACTACATATGGAATTCAAACTTTAAACTGGACAATGATTTTGGGACGAAATGAATAATTTTTTAAAATTGCTTAGAGAACAAATTCTGCTTTTTTTTATTATTTGATTGATTAATATGTTGGCCACCGAAATATTTCTATTGGAAAAAACTAAATAAAATTGCATATTGGGACTCAAATTCCAAACTTAGGAATCTCACGTTGTTTGTGCTTTTGGGAATAAAGTCGGGTTATAATGCATGCATGTCTCGAATCCATATAAAGGAAAAAAAGATAAGTTTTTGTTTCATGCCTAACATTGATTCAAACATGTGATTGATTTTAAACAAGAGTGTTTCAATTGCATAAGATAAAGATAAAATAAAATAAAAATAGAAACCATACATCAAGGCCTTATTTATAAGGGCTGGACTCCAAATAAAAATCAATGCAAATTGGACTTTCTTGCCTAACATGACAACTAGACTCTTACATATCACAAGACTTAACCTTTCTCTTAACGTGACTAAATAGTGCCAAATAGTACATGTCGTCATCAAGTCAAGAGACACGATGATTTATTTGAAAAGACAACTCTAATAATAAAGACAAACATAGACTGATGAATCACAACTCTAAGTCCGGTGAGTCATGACTCTAGAACTGGAAAATAGTGTTGACCTGTGTCCTTTCCAAAGCACCCGTGACATAGCCTTCACGATCAATGATACTCATAGTACTCCTTTGTGTATGGTTCGAACCAGAAAAGTCCACAACCATCCCAATTAATGTCATGACTATGTTCATACTCTCATGGGTCTTGTGAGTCTGGATTTGGGTCTAATTCTGGGTAGTCTGGCATTTGTGTGTCCTAGTCTTCTGTTTCTAGTTGAGATGACTACTTTATCATCTAAGTGCCCTTTGGACAAACTTCTTCGTGATTGAGTACTTCTCCTTCCACAAGAAAATAGGACGTGTATTTCAGATTCTTAGTAGGGATAGTAAATGAGAGCTTGTTATCACTACTAAGTTTCTTGCTAAGACTGTTGAGCATATCTGGGTGTTTGAAAATAGATCCTTCTAGGCTGACCCACTTGTAGTTATAGGAGTGTGGGATGAGTGTTCCATGAGTTCCGCGATAGCAGGGCCTGCGAAATAACATGATAATTTTGTCAGGCTTCTTACCACGCTTAGCTTGGAGATCAATTTCTCCTCGCATCATGGTATCCCAAGTCTCTAATTCATCGAAGCAGTGGAGAAATGACCAAAGGAATGATCCTACATTTTGTGGGTATGGATATATTCTAACAACGGTAAAACGGGTATTTCCATTGCAAAGCGATAAAGAACCGCCATGCACCAAAGATACCATAGACCAGGTTCAGGCAATGGATTAGTCACTGACATGCGTATGATAGTTCCAAAGGGGTATTCAAGAGAGAAACATCCTCGTTTAAAAGGAATATCAGCGGCACTGAGAAATTTTGCCAAGTAGAGTAGCTCATTATTTTTGGCAAATTTCTGCATTTCATTCAAGCTCTTGAATGGTTTTGCTTCTGGGGGGAAAGTATGGATTGGTTGAATTTGTGGAGCTATTTCAGATGAAGAAGCCATGAAGTCGGGATGATTTTTCTTGCTGAGATAAGATGTATTGGTTGAACTGGTTGAGGTATGGATAGCCAATCTGGGATGATGTTTGTATCTCCTTTTATATGCTTCACTTAGAACTGGTACTTAGAGAACCAATCCTTCAACCTCAACAATTGTGGTTCCGGGACACCTTTGTTCTGTAGATCCATGATTTTTAGGAAAGACGTGTTATCCATCTATACAATGAAATGATGACCTACAAGATGAAATTCAAATTTTTTAATTCCATATTTGACAGCCAAGATTTCTTTGTATACTGCATGGTAATGCTTTTCCGAGTCCTTGAATTGTCCGCTGGCGTGTCCACAGAGGCTTTTCTTTCCATCAATCTCTTCAATGAGGACTGCTCCCCAATGTTCATTGCTAGCATCTGTCTACAGAATCCGGTGGCCGGTGCTGGGAATCTTCAGTGGTGGTGGAGTCTGCCAAAGATTTTTTAGAGTCTTAACAACATTTGTCTGGTCTGGGCCCCAGGGCGGTGCATTCTTCCGGAGTAATCTGGACAGGTTGGTGGTATACCTGCAACAATCAGAAACAAAATCTCGAATGAAGTTTATAATTCCTAAAAATTGTTCGATTTCTTTGGTGGAAAGATTTTCATCAGGAAATTTGAGAAGTTCTTGGGCAATATGGGGACAGGGTTGATAAGACCCCTCAAGAAATTTCATGCCTAAGAAATCTATGGAGGATTGACCAATGAGAGCTTTCTTTTCAGACAGTATGATTCCATACTTTTGAACAATAGACACAAATAGTTTCAAAAGACTTTCTTTGGATTTTCATGTGAAGGATGGGCTCAAAAATTTTGGTCATGGCTTTTTGGAACAGTAATGGGGCTACTTTGAGGCCAAATGGCAGGACAGTCCATTTGTATTGGGCTGTAAGAATACAAAAGGCTGTTTTGTATCCGTCTTTTGGGTCAACACCTAATTGCCAAAATCCAGACTTAAGATCAATTTAGAACAATATTTGTCTTTGGATAAATCGGTAAAAAAAGTTTGGGTTCTGGGAAGAGGAAACTTGTCATAAAAAAGAAAATGGTTTAAGGCTTTGTAGTTAATCAGAAGCCTTTTCTTTCCTCTTATTTGTTCTGATCTTTTGTTGACATAAAAGGCAGGCTAAGCCCAATTGGACTTTGTGGGCTCAATAAGCCCAAGAGCAAGAAGTTGGTGGCATTCTTCACGGGCTAGTGCCAAATTGTCAGGAGTCATTCCTTGATGGGAGGCCTTCAAGGGTTGCATCTTCATTCAACTTGAATGGTAAATGAACAAAGAACTCTTCATTCTTCCGCAAAGGCATTTCATGGTGAAAGTCTCCATGAGAATCTGCACAATACAATTTGAGTTGTTTTGCAATTTCTCTGTATTCTTCTGGAGCGTCAGTGATAGCAAATAAGTTGTGGATGGAGGAGAATGGCTGAAACTCTCTTTTGAACTTTATTCGTGCAGGAAGAATCTGGAGTCGTTGAGCCTGGCAATATGTGTCAATGCCTATTATGAGATCTTTCCCATGGAGTTTGCTACCAATCACATGAATCCAAACAGTTCATTCAGGGAAGAACCAAATCCCTATACGTTTTTTGGAGATGAGAGATGTAGTAAACTGTTGGCCATCAGCTGCTCTGAAATACTCATAATGGGTTTTCCATGCATCTTTGGGAAGGACATCAGGATTTAAGAGAGTTTTCATAGAACCAGTATCCACGAATCTAATCACTTTGACTAGCCTTTCAAAAGAAGAGGGAAGTATCTGCACTATGACATGTGGAGTAGGAGTGCATTTATCTGCTTGGTAAGACACGTTGTTGAAGCTGAGGGATTCCATAGAGCATGATTGTGTCATGTAAATGGGAAGATCATCGGAATCATCATTAGTGCTTAGACATTCATCTTCTGAGGTGTCATCTTGTATTGCAAAGACACTCTCATTAGTTTGTTTATCCTGCTCAGAATAAATGGACTCAATGTCTGTATCATCTAGTGAGGACTTAGAGATCTGGAGGATTTGGGACACCATCCGGGCTGATTTCTCTTTCTTGTTAGGGCAATTCTTTGCAAAATGACCTTTCTGCTTGCATAAGAAATACCTATCGCTCTTCTTTTTCATGTTGAACTTCTTTTTGGAGAACCGAAGTTTTTCTTTCTTTGATTTCCTATATTTGGTCTTCCACTATTTGTCTTTCTTCTTTTTAGAGCCTTTTGAGCAGGAACAAGGAGGTTTGCATTTGATCTGTAGGTAAGATTGTTGCATGCCTTCTTCAGAGTTGATTTCTTATCCATCCAATCCTTAAAGAAAGATCTTTGTTCACATAGCTTTTCAATAGCTACAAATGTCATCTGATGGAATTCTCCCAAACTGAAAGAAGTAACATCTCGTCTTGCGGAAGTGATCATCTGCTGGAGTTCAGGTTGAATTTCTTTGGGAAGAGATGCTAGGAAAACATGCTTGAGATTGGGATCGTTGTAACCATTTAACATGTAGAACTTCTCTGACATCCTCTTGAAGTGGAGATCTAGGTCTTTCTTCTTTAATGAGCAGCATTTCATGGACAAGTATTCCTCGTTGGCCATCTTCTTAATGAGGGTAGCATCTCCAATGAATTTTTGGTGAATGATCCCTAGTGCAGCTGAAGGACTTGTCACTTGGACCTGTCTGTACTCTCCCAAGATCTGGAACCATTCTCTCAGTGTCCTTGTAAATCTGGACACAAAATCTTTAAGGACTTTGAAAAGATTAGCTTCTTCTTTGGCCATTTGCACATCAATCCAAGCAGCAAACGTATGGAGTTTGTCCCTTCTTTTATGCACTGGAATATCGTCAAATGTGAACCATGATCCATTCGCTGGTTTTGTACCGGAGTGATGGTTTTGACGGTGTTAATCATTTGCTGGTTCAGTTTCGAGTTCAGACTCTATCTCAACATCACTATTTTCTGTCCTTTGTTGACTTGTTTCTCCTTGAGTGGCCATTAAAATGGATGCGATGTTAGCAACCTGGGTGTGTTCATTTTCTGAGTAGCTAGAAGTGATGCTTTCAGCTTCAGATTCATCATATGAGAAGTAATTGGTAGAGTTAGAATCACTTGAACTTTGGTCTGCTTCTGCTGCTTCTGGTATATGTCAGGACGTGGAAGAGTCATCGTCACTTTGATCGGTTTCAGTTAGCTCTTGCAAATGTAGAGGCATGGGACACCTTAATGTCATCATCAGGGAGTCTTTAAGTGACTCACACTATTGTTTACACATGATAGACCAAATTATCATCGAGGATTATTAGATATAATTATTTTAAAATGAGTCTTTTATTATTTCTTAATGAAGATTCGTATTTTTAGTCTTTGATTTTAAACAAATTAAAATTCTGAACTTTATATGACATCCGGGCAATAAAAAATCTTCAGGAACAAGTAAACTAAAATGATTCGTATCAATATATTCTTCTTCTCGATATCACTGATTTTTTATTTTATGTTTTTTTGTGTATGAACCAACTAAAGTTTCATACATAAGAAATTTCCTATCATTTTTTTACAGACAAACGGTTGGGTTCGATAACCAATTAATACTCCCTCTTTTATCAATTTCGGAGGACTTAAATTCTTTGGAATGAGTATTATATCCAAACTCATTTCTCTTCTTTAAATGGAAATATAGTATCTTTTGTGATGGTTTTTAATGGAGGGTTTCCATTGTCTTTTGAAAAGCTTTCATGGTTAGTGGATTTTCTTTGTCTTTGACATGTAAAAATTGATCTTTGAGTAAAACCATTTTATCACATTTGCTTTGCATGATTTGATTGTTTTAAAACTAATTTTCTTATTTTCATATTGATTGTGATTCGATGGATTTGATTATTTGTTGTCATTTAGTTTTGAGAATCGTCATGATGAGTGTGATCATGAGATACCTTGTTAAGTTTATCTGTAACCGAATTTAACATATTGACATATGTGTTTATAATTACTTATTCTCATTTGTTAGAGATAGCAATGGTTTCAATAGTTTTGTCCATAGTTGAGTATACATTTTCTCCTACATGTATCGATCGATAACTATATGGGCGATTGTTTAAATTTATCGAATGGTTTTGTCTATCATGGATTGAGATTTTCAAGTCGAGTTTGCATTGGATTATGTTTTTATGGCTTGGGTATGAGTTCATAAGATAGTATTTCTCATGTGTAACGATCTTATTTGTTTGTGATTTTTCCGCACTCTTTTAGAGTATCACTTACAAACACCTATATTTATATTTTCTTGTTGATGATTTCATTAATGAAATTTGGTTCGTTTACAAAATTGCTATCACGTTCTATAATTTTGGATGGTCTTGTTATTATTATTATTATTATTATTATTATTATTATTATTATTATTATTATTATTAATATTATTATTGGATGGCTATGTTTTAAAATTTGATGATCACATTGTTGTTGTCCCCCCCCCCCCTATGATTATCCTTTACGATTGCTACAGGGTCATACTTTGATAGTTCTAATATTGTTCTTTGGATATTCATGCTCTAAAGCTTTGAAGGTCTAGTTCTTCTTTTTTTTTTATCATCTTTCTCTATAATTTTTATGGCCCTAGTGTTTTTTCAGTGATCCTACTCAATATGTTCGACGGTCTGACTGCAATTTTATATAATTGTGTATTTCTGTTCCGATTGTCTTGATATATAAATTTGATGGTTCTACTGGAACAGGTGGTACTCACTTTCTTACTATGGGCATTCGATCAATTGGAGCTTTCCCGTGAGTCTATTCACCGAAAAATCAATCAGAATAGGAGTTATTTTGATTGTATGGATTCTGTCGTTGAGTTTGAATTGCATATAATGTTTGTATGAAGGAGCAGAGCTTAAATTCCTATTATATGGTCGGACAAAGGAACAAGAACCACACTTGTGGGTTTCAATACCTAGACTTGTATCAGTTGTGCTATTACAATTTAGGTGCTACAATCATAAACAAAGATGTCAACGTGGTGTTGTTTTCTGTCTTGGCTACCTCAGGGGATTGGCTTGAAGTTATTGTGGGGTAGCCTGGAATAGAGAGGAGATTTTATTTAGTATGTCAATGTGGTGGCTTAAAGTTATTTAGACTCTTACACCCTAGGTTGAGTGGTGGCTACATTCATTTTGACTGCCCTCGTCATAATGACATTGAGAAGTTGAAGGATGAGAATTCAAACCTCAAGGATCTTCTAAAGACCAAAGAAAACAAGAATAACAGCTCTCAAAACAGCTCAAGAGATTCATGATCAACAAGAAGAGGCAGCTAAGGTTAGAATAGTAGAACTCACTACAGCTCTGGCGACACTTGAGCATAGTCTTAATGTTCAAATTAACAAAGAAGGGGCAGATGGGGTTACAATAGCAGAACTCACAAGAGCCCTGGAGACAACTTGACAGAGTCTCCTTGATCTGGGAGCAAAAGTTTATTCCATGGAAGTGCAAGTTAACTTGATTAATTAGAAAGCTAAGTTTAAGAAAGCTTATTTTATGGGTAGGGCGGCAAATTGGAAGGCACATATATTCTGTCGAAAATTGAAGAATCATAGGAGGATAGAAACTAAGGCAACTAGCATTGTGATGGCAAGATTGGAAGCTGACCTGGAACTGGAAGCTTTAGGCTATGTTTGGATGGTTTTTTGAATGTATTTTTTTGTATTGGGAATGTAAAAAGGTATATTGAAAATGTAAAAATGTGCATTGGGAATGTAAAAAGCTATGCTGGGATTGGATATATATTAATTAAAAATTCTGAAAAATGAATGAAAAAACGAACCAAACAGAACCTTAGAGTGAAGAATAATCCAGGAGCTGTTGGTCCAATCCAGTGTGGTGTATCATCATAGCCGCACCAGCTAAATGCACAGGAGAATGCGAAGAGGGATACTGACGAGAGGTCGTTGTTGTCTTCGGTGAAAAGCGTTTTGCCAAAGTATTTTAGCTCAGAATGGTTTGTTGCTGAGTTTTGTTTGCCTAAAGGATCTGAATCTGTAGTTGCCTCCTTTGGACAAGAGGAGCATACACTGATGATACTTAGATTGGATGGAAGCTTTTACAGATAGCAAATGATGTTATGACAAATTCTGACATATAAAGCACTAAAGATGCTTGCTCGAATAGCTTTTGGAAAGCCAGAGAAAGCTCGAGCTATTGAAGAGGCTATCATGAGACCTGCTCAAATGGACCAGATCCATGATCGGGTTTCTGAGGAGCAACTGTTGTGGCTTCTAGAAGAAATTAACACAACTACGACACAGACCAAAGTTACAATCCAAAGACGCAGAAGCTTTCTTGATGATGATGATGAAGCCTAGATTTGGTCACTATTGCTTTCCTGGCCTTATGCTTTAAACAGAAATGGTTTTGACTTTTGAGCTTGTTATAAAGGGGAAAGATTACTTTTAACTATCGAGGATAGAAATGTACAGAGTTTTTATGTCTCTTTATAATGTTCCTGTTAAATTTCTAGTACTATTAAACAACTACAGACTTTGAAGTTAGCTTGTCCGGTTTCATCTTGTTTTTCACTATTGAAAAATATATGTCTATATATATATATATATATATTTGATGGTCTTTTGTTTTTGCTAAATTTGGATAGTCGTGTTGTGTAGAATCAATGGTCATAAATTAGTTTGTTAAATTGCATAAATCCTACTCTTTGAATTTACTTTATTATGAGAACATGTAAGGTGGTTCCAGATCCACCTACCCCTATTTTTCATTTATTTATTTATTCGCATGTTTGGTCTCTCTTGGTAGAATCCCTCCTAATGCATTTTTTTAGTTTCTCTTTTTTTTTTTAAAAAAAAAAAGAAGTTGTTATTTGTTAATAGAAAAATGGTTGTTATATCTTTGATGAGAAGAAATGATGTTTATCAACTTAATTTACATAGCGAGATCTTTCAATTGCAGTCCATCTAATAAAATTACAACCATAATATTCGAACGTACATGTGTTAAGTAAGACGTGTGAGGAGAGTTTATATTAGCTGCCTTTAGTTTAGTGTGCTGGTTTTGGCTAGTATGTTCTATCGCTGTATGATATAGCACATTTTATAGCAATCCTTTTTTTTTTTTTTGGAAATAATATCTAAATGTACATGTATTAGTCAGATTTTGATAAACATCATCAAATATAATCAAAATTTTCACATAACACAACTACTATTTACGGATTAAAAAGATAAATCGATTATAAAAAAATAAATTTAAAATTTTTTTATGAGAATTTCACAATTTACGAAAAGTACAAAAGACCCAAAGATCCACCAATACTTCAATGGATCTCCCAAAATCTCACGTGTGAAACTTTGGGGAGGGATCCTACGATATCTTGGTGGAGTGGTATTACTAATATTTATTTTATGAACACCAATGGTGAGTTATTTTAAATAAATATTTTAGGCATTAAGTTATGACAGAAAGTTATTTTTCACATGTACAACATATGAGTTGGGAATGGCAATTTCAGCTTTTTTTATTTTTTTAAAATTAATTTTTAATTTTAATATTTTTTTTCAATTCTCCTTATATTTCAAAAACTTGTATATGTTGATACTAATATAATTACTAAATTTCAAGAATTAATTCACCTTTCGTATTTCAAATTCTAAATTATTAAAAGTTCTAAAAAAAATAAAGAAATGAAGAAGAAAAATTCAAGTTGAAGTAAACATAAAAATTAATATTCACCATTTTGACAAAAATAAAAACAAATCCTAAGGAATCAGTTAAGACATGTTGTTTCTCCTTGACTCCTTGTAATACATATGTTAGTTACGAAGTACAAATTTTACTCATTCCGTCTTAAAATATTTATTTTGTTCATTGTAATTACTATTTTTTATTTTCCGATGGCTAAAAAATTTATGCAATCATTGAATTTCATGACAAAGTTAAATGCTTGCACTATTTAATAATGTAATTTTTATATTGTTTTATAACCTAGAAGTTGAAATACAAAAGGTAAATTATTTTTTAAAATTTAGTAATAATACTAGTACCAATATATACAAGTCAATATGTATAATAAGAATAATTATAACCAAAAAAATTAAAAAAATATAAAAGACAAAATGACGAAATTGGCCATAAACCCAATTCGCATATTTTGCATGTGAAAAATAGCTTTCCGTCACGATTTAATAACCAAAAGTTGCACAATGACCTTGGATGATTTTTTAGCTTAGTAAAGGGTCATGTTTTATAAATAAATTTGATTGATGACTTATGATAAAATTACTCAATAATTCGATGACCTTTTTTGTGGCTACTCTTGTTTCATTTCCTGATATTAATTCAAAACTGACACAACCCACACAACCTGTGGTGTAAGCACTATTTAATTATGTTCCTAAAATTTTTTAAAAACTTTTGTAGGATCTGAACCCATGGACATGACAAGAGTAAAAATTATAGGACTTCATTTTTCAAATTTTAAAACAAAATTTTAAAAAGTGCCAAACTTTTGAAATGGTTTTATTCTTAATCCATTGAAAATTAAGAAACATGTGGTACATCAAATTTTTTTTTTTTTTGGATGATTTTGCATTGTAATTTTGATGTGCATGGTGTGCAGTACTCTTTATGGATTATAGTATAATTTTGTTTGTTCTACCACATAAATTTTTAGTGATTGCTCTACTTAATATATTTTGATGGGTCTGTCAAGCCACATAATTTTTATGGTTCTATTCTACCGTATAATTTGAATAGTACTGCCATTTATTTTTAATTATTTACTATTTGGGGGAGTGTTGAGTATATAGTGTTTTCAGGGACCTCCCATATAGACTTTGAAGTGTCCTTCATATAATTAATTTATTTTTAACTTTCCCAGAATTGTGATTTTTCTACTATGTAGTTTTGATGTGTCTATCATATATTTTTTTGTGTATAAATTTTGATAATTCAACTATATAACTTTAATTTATCCACTTAATGATTTTAATAAATTTACCACCACTATTATTGAGCCTCTTTATACAACCACCGAAGCACCCTCCACCATCAGCAGACCACCACCATCTCACCAGACCTGACAAATTTACGACCATGTTTGTCAGAATCCAGCTAGCCGATGGTTGGTGATCCAGTGGTGGTGACTGGCGGTGGTTCATAGATAAAATGTTGTATTAGTAGCAATTTAAAAGTAATTTTAAAACTAGTCAGAAAGAAATAAAGTTTAACATAATATTCACAAGTTAAGTCCTCTTATGTAGTTAATAAAATAAAAGAAGTGGGGATTTACATCCACCGTAGATGTTCTCACTACATATAGTCTCTATTACTATAATCTTATTAAAAGTTTAGGCGGGATTAATTTTACAATTTATTAGTTTGGGGGAAAATGTAGTATATTTGAATTTTAAAAACTAAATATTAATGTTAATAATAAGATGTTAATATTATCATTATTAATCAAGAGTATGATATCTGCGTGTATTTTTTGCAGTGATCAATCATTAACTAACACAAATTAAATTTTAAAATTTGTAGCCAAAAAAGAAGTGAAAATGGTATTTATTCAAATTAATTAATGTATTAATACAATGTAGTTTTTTGAGAAAGCATATTAAGGTGAAGATTTGCTATAGTGAACTAAAATTTAAATTATACACCCAAATCTTGAATCTATAGTATAAGTATATATATCATATATTAAAACAAGGTTTTCCATAGCACGTGTCGCTTAATGAGATAGCACATAGCCCAAAGTTACACGCGTCAATTGATGGGAATAGACAAGAACTAAAACTGCCACATGTCAATTTAGGACACTTTCTTTCATTAAAATGTTAAAAAGCATTGTAACATGGTACATTGTGAAAATTTTACGGTTTGCAAATTATCCCAGATTCAACAGATAAAATTAAGGCTTGTTCGTGAAAGGAAACTATATTTCGTGTGACAGATGTTACATAAAATAATTTATTACCATTAATTAATGGTCTACATATGGTAAAAATTTGACCATTCACAATATTATAATTTTGATGAATAAAGTAATAATACTAGTCTAGATACATATCTGGGAAAAAGTATTATTAATTGTTTAATTAATGGCTATTTGAAACCAAACATTATACATTATTTTTAAGAAAATTATATTGTTCCAATTTCAAATTTTTTGCATAAATTTATTAGCTCACTAAATATTACTCAACTACTAATCTTTTGGCTGAATATTTATTTATAAAAAGATTGTTTCCACATTAAATAAAAGCAAGTTTGATGTAAAAATCACTGAAAATTGGATGATTGGATCAAATCTAATCAATCAATTATCTATTTCACATGCTCAAGTCCCTTATAAGTAGCGCCTCCTAATCAATCAATTATCTAGTTCTCATGTTGTCTCACCACTAGAGGTGTGCATATTATGTTGATTCGAATGTGTAATTCAATTTTTAAATGTAGATTTATTTTTATTTGCATTGTATTTTTCATATATATGATCATGCACCTTTTTCTTCTTTCTTTTTTTTTGACTCGGATGTTGTGTTTTTTAATGGCTACTTTTGTTGTTGGCTCTAGCCAATCCATTATGTTATATATTAATTTTTTTAATTTTTTCAATAAATATTTCAAAATTCAACATCTTATAGCTTTTGTTGTGCAATTTGATTATTTTGTTTTTGTAAGACAGATCATAACAGGGAGAATAAAGGATTATGATTTGTGATTTTTGAAATGAACTAGATTTTTGATATATTTCAAACTCATGAAAAGTGGGAAAATGATAGGTATAGTGAAAAAAAAATGATAAAAACAAAACTTTAACCATTCATTTTCCTCTTTTTCGGAGATCTTTACTTTCAAATGAAAATACTTTCACCATTCATTTTATAAAACAACTATAAAATGGTAAATCAAGAATGTATTTATTTTTTTAAAAAAAAAATTACGAATCATTATAATTGACAAAAGAGAGATAAGTGGAGAGGGAAAAAAAAGAATGAAAGAGATTTGTTATTGTTCCTATTTTCGAACGGTCTGAACAACGTAGAGATTGATACTGATAACCTGAAAGATATGCTTCTCGAGTCGACAAGTACTTCTATCACTAATGTCCTTACCCAAACATATTGGTCAACTTTGAATTTCCGAATTTATATGATGAAATGATTATTTTAGTCCTGACTAATGACGATGTTGACGCTCTCAATAACCACATACTGTTCATGTTTACTGGAAAATTGAATATATATATATATATATATATATATTATAGTTCGACTAGCATAAAAGAGACTGAAAAGTCCGTAAAGTTTTACGTTTTGTTTCAGTAATTCACTTATTTTTATTCCGTGTAAGTTATTTTAACAAGTTTTGTTCATTTTTTTTTCATAACCTTATTTAATTACTACAACTTGTGGTTATGTTTTAATGTGAAGCTTTTTTTTCCAAATAAAACTAAATCTCCAATAATACCCATAGACTGGTTTTATTAAAACCTTATATGAAAATATTATGTAAACTCTAACACAATATAATATCTAAAAAATCACGTGTAATGCGCGGACACAACACTCATCCTAATATATTATTTTAAGATATTGAACCATAATTTGACATTGAAAAAGGGGTACCGATCATATTTCTTTGAAATCTAGACTAACCAGACGGGTTGTTCAACAGTATCAGGCTTCAGGTTGACAAGCTTGGAGACCATGTCTTTCAAACAACTATTATATCCGACTATATTATTAAAAATAAAATTCAATTCCATGCATGGAAATCCAGCTGTCTGACATCCAGCGAGTTAAATTTAAGAGTAGACAATTCCTGATTATTGCATGTTTTGCTGTGACGACTAATAAGAATTAAGGTAAGTTACTCTTGCAAGTGGGCCTATTTTGCAGCGTCCGTTCTTTTCCCATGAACAACTATATATTGCACTTTCTAGTGTGAAATCCAAAAAAAAGGTCTCAAAGTAATTATACATAAGGTAGGAGAGTTTAGCGATCAGACGAAAGATGTTATCTACAAAGAAACACTCCAAAGAATATAAATTTTCTGATTTTAATTCATTTCATCACTGTGTCTCTAGCATTATATACTATACTTTGTGTTTTTACTGTATCGACACTGAAAATTTCACAATTACATACGTCATTCTCCGCTCGCTAAACAAGAACTCTATGGCAACCGTGTAACGCACGGGTATAAACTAGTATATTAAGAGAGAAACAAAAAAAAAGGGAGTAAATCATTGAGTGACACATAAGATATTATCTAATGTGACATTTTCTCATGAATCCAAAAAAAAGAACACTTTGCGTAGTTTTTAAAAAAGCCCGCAAATCTTTAATTAATTCTAATTCAGTAGTTTTATAATTATTTTAAAAACCTTTGCTTTAATCAATTATAATTAATCCATTATATATTTTGCTCATACAATCATTTTTTTTCTTTCATTCAATGAAATATTAATATGATCTTATTTACTTTTAGTGAAATAATGTTTAGTATTGTCGTCTTATTATCCAGTTTTTTCCCCTTCAATCAACTAAAATTTCATATGATAAGCAAATATTATCTTTTGTACTAATTCATTTCAGTTATATAATGCACACTAATATGAATTTCAAATTCATTCCATACTTTTAAAATTATTAATGTCCATAATGTACAAATAAGTCCCGCACGTTGAAGGAGTTTAACATCTAGTGTATAATTGGAGCAAAAAGTCCAGATTCAAGATTATGCAATTATTTATTGATATGCAATTTAAAATGGAAAATGATTTGTATAGTGAAACAAAAAATAGTAAAAAAAAGATAGTGAGTGATGTGGAGTTTTCTTATCTACTTTCTCGTAAAAATTTTATTTTTCCCTAAAAATTATATTTTTACTCGTAATTAATAAGTACACATATTTAGTGAGAATTGTGTATTTGTTTTTTCCTTAGTCATTATTCCGTTTCACTATAATTTGAAATGATAGAGACAATGAAAAATTATAGTGAAACGGAATAGTGACTAATGAAAAGATAAATACACCATCCTCAGGAAATATGTGTACTTATTAATTAAGGGTAAAACTGTAAGGATTTGAAAGGTTTTTAAAAAATTAATTCATCAAGTTATTTAAAAATTTGGTAACAGTATAACCTATTGGGATGGTAATATTATTGTTAAAAATTATAGTAACAATAAATTTTTAATGAATATTTAATAAGCTACGTGTGACAAAATTAGATTGCCTAATCAAAAAACGCAACATTTGTCTTGAAAACCAATCCTCCTATTAATATATACTAGTGTTTACCACACACATTGTGTGGTCAAGATATATATGAGGTTAATGATTTAACGATTATTTGAAATTTCCAACTGAGCGATATATGTTAAAAAAATTATATTAAGATATAAATTGTAATTGTGTAATTTTGAATGTCGCGTGTTTTGTTATTTTAAGTACATTTGGAATACTTTTCAATATTCGAAATCATCCAATATAACATATTATTTACCTTTTTGCATTTTATTGATTTATAATTTTATATTTTTTAAATGTATTCTCTTAATTTATTTATAATAATCTCTCCGAATATTTTTACCCGTGTCATATATCTTTTAAACACTCACTCTAATATGAAAATTTTTCACTATTTCTTTCTTTTTTTTGGTGAAAAGTAAATTTTATATACATATGCACCAAAACAGTGAAAGCATCTTTCAGTTTTTGACAGCACATTTTACTTCTAAACAACTACCAAAATTGCAGAGACTAAACATAGTCTCCTAACAACTAATCACTGTAGAGCATTTTACAATAATGCAAATCCTATGAGTATCATCTACTTATGGAAAAAATTGCAGCAGCATTCTGTCCACAGCTAAACTTTTTCTCCATCTTTTTTCTAAATCTGCATTGAAGCCCTCTTTAGATTAGCTTGATGATGTCTTCCGACGCCCTTGCTTAGTTTTCAAACTGCCTTTTGTTCCGTTCTTTCCACAAGTGATAAAGACCAGCAGTTACAGCAGCAAGTAGAATTCTCCTCTTCACCTTTTGTCCTTTCCAGAGATGTAAGATTTGATGCTTCCACCTGTGATCACACTGGTCAATTCGCCTGCAATCCAGCCAACTCCTCAACAATTCCAGCACTTTCTTTGAGTTACAACACTAAAAAATAAGTGGCTCACATTCTCAGGGTGAACCTTGCATAATATACATATTGGATCTTCTACCACCACATGCATCCAGCTTAACCTATCACGTTTCTTCCAGATCAACCAAGAAACAAAGGAGTGCTTTGGTATATGATCTTTAGCCCAGATACATTGAGCTTCACTTTGTCTTTCAGAACTACCTGATAGCCATTGGTAACCGGAAGCTATGGTATAAATCCCCTTGCTGTTTCTTTTCCATTTTAGCCCCTCATAACCTTGTTTTAGCAGCTCTTTCGTCTTCAAAACCTGCTTCCACTGCCAACTAGAGTCCGCTTTGGGCTGCATCTCCCAGACCTTTTACAATCTTTCTTTAGAATTTTGTTCGTATATTCTTCCTATAATATAGTGCTTAATATTTTTCCCTAAATTTGATGACCTCTCCTTAAATATTATTTTCTTGAAAATTAACACATGACTATCAAAATGAATATTGATTGGCGAATTGATTTTTCTCATCTAACCGTCAATATTTTTTTTTACATCAAATTGGTTTTTTAAAAAAAATTTTTAGTTGGCTATCTTTGGATTTATTAGTTTGAAATTTCTTTTTGGTCACCT
Organism: Oldenlandia corymbosa var. corymbosa; assembly: GCA_949775105.1. Classification (NCBI taxonomy): domain Eukaryota; kingdom Viridiplantae; phylum Streptophyta; class Magnoliopsida; order Gentianales; family Rubiaceae; genus Oldenlandia; species Oldenlandia corymbosa. The sequence goes on from OX459123.1 coordinate 11,225,285, forward strand.
TAAATTATATTACGTAAAAGAAAGTACTTATATAGAGAAAAATATTTATTATTAGTTTTAAACTATATTATCTTTGGATTTGTTTGGGCACGGGATCATTTTTTCATAATTTTATTTTTAATCCACGTAACATAATGGATGAATTGGGAGGGATGCGGAAATTATTTTCTTTTCTTGTGGTAATTAGGTAATTGGTGATTGATATGGTTGGTAAAAAAATATATTATCTATTATAGATTTGAGAAATCTCTCAGTTAATTTAGTTTATCTATAAATTTATAATTTTACATTGAAAATTATCATTAAATGATAGACTGATGTGGTTGCGACATGTGGACTTGAATGTCTAATTTTACGCCACGTGGATGAGTCTATCTAATATTGCACCATGTGTCCAATTGAAAACTGTCCTTTAATATATTAAAAATAGATAATTGGTGATTGATATGGTTGGTAAAAAATATATTATCTATTAGAGTTTTGAGAAATCTCCCAGTTAATTTAGTTTTATCTATAAATTTACAATTACATTAAAAATTACCATTAAATGACAGACTGATGTGGCTGTGACATGTGGACTTGGATGTCTAATTTTTACGCCTCGTGGATTAGTCTATCTAATATTGCGTCATGTGTCTGATTGAAAACTGTCATTTAATATATTAAAAATTAGGTAATTGGTGATTGATATGGTTGGTAAAAAATATATTATCTATTAGAGTTTTGAGAAATCTCCCAGTTAATTTAGTTTTATCTATAAATTTACAATTTTACATTAAAAATTATCATTAAATGATAGACTGATGTGATTGCAACATGTGGATTTGGACTTCTAATTTTACGCCACGTGGATTAGCCTATCTAATATCGTGCCATATGTCCGATTGAAAACTCTCCTTTAATATATTAAATATATATATATATGGATTAGACACACTTCACACGTATATCTGTATAATAATTTTATTACGTAAATTATATCAAAGAAAAGAAGTAAATTTTAAAAGATAAAAAATTATGCATCTCGTTGTTGTCCATTATACTATCTCTATAATAAGCAATGAAATACAATCAAGATTTGATATCACCACAACAACTATTAAAAAATTATTAAAGACGAAAAACTAAATTCAAAAAGAGAAAGATGAAAATTGAACAATAAAAGAGGAATACTTTCAATAGACTTGCGATGGAAAAATCATTGAATGTAGAGAGTAAAGAATCCAAAAAAAGAAAAAGAAAAATGTCGAAACCCTTACACCATTTAGAATTATATATTGGTTAAAACTTAAAGAGGTAAGACTCTTACTATTTTTTGGAACAATCACTCAAGTTGATCATTGAAGAATCTATTTTTTTAACCTTGATCGAGTGTGGAAGTGTTTTGCGAACAAGACACGTTCTTTTGAAACTTGAAAGTGTTTTGGGGATCATAGTTTTTTTCCAGATAGAAGGCAGGATTCATATTTTAGTATGTGTGAGTATTTTTTTATTTTATTTTATTATTTTTTTTGTAAAAGGTGCGAGTATTATTTATAAGAAGAACAGGTTTTCGACACCAAAAACAATATTTGGAGATTATGCCCACCTGAAAACCCTGCTAAATGAAACTACAACTTGAGCAGGCATAAAATCACAGAGACACAACTATTTGGCAGTTTTATCTGTGTATCAGAAGCTAGCAAAATTAAGTAAAATCAACAGATAGCATTATGAAGGAAACACTTTATCTTGACAATTTAGCTGAACTTTTGGAGATAAAACATAAAGAGATTACCCTTCTGTAACAAGGAAAATGAAGGATTGATCCCATTGATCACACTGACTTGTTTTATTCGATTTTTTGAAACATCTCAATGACTCAATCCAGGATTTTTTTTATTCAAAGCTCAAAGAGCGACATAAATCCGCAACAAGCTCAGGAACTAAACAGTTTCCTTTTAGGTTTCCTGAAGATGCCTGATCCGTAAGTGCGATTAATCATCTCAACCAGCAGTGGAAACTGCAGCAAGGAAAAAAGAGCGACTGGGATGACAGAGAAAACTATGATTGGATATGAAACCCAAGATAAATCATTGATCAGCATCAGATATATAGCTGCGCCAAATGATATCATCATGGTGACTATGGATATGAACAGACAAGCAATGCCAAAGATTAACTTTGTAGGTAAGGACTTCAGAAAATCTATCTCCGCGTATCGTGCTGTGAGAATCCCCAAGAACATCAGGATTGAAGTTGAGGAAGTGAACATAGCTAGTGCGTTCGACCCCATGAAGAGCAAGAAAGCCTTTCGTTGTTTTTTAAGCATGACTGGGAGTCCTGTGTTGGTATCATTACCACCTGGAACAGTGAAAGCTGTCGTAAACATGACTGCAGCAATGAGAGTCCCAACAATCATACTTGATCCCGCAGTATTTTTCATCCATCTTTCTCCCTCCTTAGCCAGCACCTTATGCTCATCAGAAAAAAGTGTAGAAGGCGTTTTCATATTCTCATTCTTTTCTTCCCTGCACTTTGGTTGAACTATGGCTTCCACTTCCTACAGAAAAAAGAGATGAGAAAAATTTTGGCGATGTAACAAATCAGAAAACATTAAACATACTACAGTGACTTTATACTGTAAAAAGGGTTCAGCTAATGTTCCCGCTCTGATGAAAAGACAAACAATTATCAGTGACTTTGGTACAGCAAAATGGCTCAGATAATGATCTTGCACTGATGGAAAGATAAATGCACCATGAGTTTATGAACAAGAGACGATAATGGGCAGTTGTCTTTCCATCTAAGCCACAGCATTTATTGTGTCATTTCATTATACAATTTTTCTTTTGAGTATCATTCTTCTAACCATTGGTAATCATGATGGGGAGCACAGTTACTCTCTGTACTAAGTATGATCCAAGGTTGTTTTTGTCAGCTAATAAGTTCATAATAACATAGCTTTCCCAGTTTTAGACCCCCTGTATCTCTCAATTACCACCCTTACTATCCATACCATCTTTCAAACTAGTTGACAGCATGTCTTCCCTGACTTCAAAGAAACTTCACATAAAGCATTATTCTACAGGGGAATAAGAAGAAATCCTACGGAACACGCCACCGCTAATGGAGTTCACTTTCCTTCTTTGAAATTAGTCAGGCTGCTTCTTGTTTTGCTCCTCTATAGATACATTATGTCTTCGACAATGTATAGAAAATAAACCAGGCTGTGCAATGTAGTAAATTTACTGCTCCTAAGTCTAAGATTATGAAGTTGACAAATTTCAGAGATATGAAAAGTCCAACCTGAAACCACTGCAGTTCCCTTTGCATTTGTAGGGCAGCACCTGAAACCCTCTCGAGTTGAGATGGAGGAGACATCTTGGCTGCTAAATGCAAAAAATTGTTTCCAAAAACATCATGTCGACGTGCAATTATTTTCTTTTTAGCACCCAAGGAATGTATAAGGCTGTAAATCTTCTCTTGCCGGAGTATAATTGCATGTGCGAAGATTGTTCGTCCCCTTTTGTCTTTTCTCCATATAATTTCAGGAGTAAATTTAAGAATTTCAAGGACAAACTCAATAATTCCATGCTCGATAGCATCATACAAGATCTTATCAATACCCATTGTTTCAAGTTGTGACTTATTCAACTCTCGGACCTCCTGAAAAATGCAGGTGAGTAGTCCCCTAGCTTCAGCATGAATTAACTTCCTGTCATGAATATCCTTGATATCTGGAACTGGAAAATGAAATAGCCCACAAAAGGCCACAAAGAAAAGAAAGATCAATAAACTGGGGAAATATACGCTGGCATCAATATAGGATGTTATGTAATCGATGACACGTACCAAGGCATCTCAAAAGTCCCCAACCCAGTTCTTTCAGAGTCTTGCGAACTGCAAAAGTAGGAATATACGAATTTGTAAACAAAGATGAATGCTAAAAAGCCGTTTAAATTGGTCTGAAGCTTAATCTTTACTAAAGATATTAAGATACTGAAGTTCTTACCAAACAGAGCTTAATACTCAACTCACGGAACATTTCAAAATAAAAATGGTAGTTCTGGACTTGAAAAGAATGTGCATAAACTCTTGTGAGATTATTGCTTACACTGGAAAATTATTTACTGATAAAAGAACATATTTTCTATATGAACATTGTTATTTTATAGAATTGAAACAAGTGCTGGTTCTTATAAGCATCTCTAGATGAATATCACCGTCCAACCTACCTATTATGTAAACTATTCAATTTAAATAAATATTGCAGATTATGTTCAGTTTAATTCATTGAAATATCAACCAGTAATGTCTTCCGCATCCTTTCATATTATATCACCTCATTAAAAAACCAAGCTAGAATGGGTCTTCAAAGTTTTAACTACAACTCTTTAATATACATCAGATAATAATTCCAATGGGGAAAATTAGTAAGTGACTTCAGTACCATAGCTAGTAAACCTCGCACCAGCATGCGTCGTTATGGCCATTTCATCATCACTGGAATCAAGAATGTCAATGTTGTGGTCCTCAGGATCGCTTGAATGCTGGGTTTTGGCGCTTTCACCTCCATGGGAACCTTTTGATCTACTCCAAAACGAATCAACCACTACACCTAGTTCATGAGTAAAGCAACAAAAGCTTTCTCCATTAGCTTTCAGATAATATATTGTATGTCAAAAAAAAATTGATAATGTCAAAACCAGAAATTGTATCTCAATTTGCATTCAGAATAATTTTGATGGATTTGGAATTGAGAGTATAACAGATGCTCACATGAGTAGATCCATTTCTTCCAGAAAATGAAATTGGTTCCACTAGGGAATGCTGATGGCTTGTGAGAAAGGATTCTAAGAGTGTAGTCACCATTATGATCGGGGATGGTACCAAGTTTTGGGAACCTTTTCAATAGCGTTGCTGCAACATCTACAGAAATTAAAAAAGGAACTAGATCACAGGAACTAGATATGAGGGCCGTTGCTGCACAATTTCACTTGAAGCTATTATGTCCGAAAGTGTAAAAAGCTGCAAAGACAGTTATATTCATATGCAAATGAAGTGCATAAGAAGTGTTAACCAAAAAATAGTACATAAGGAGTTTTATCCAGATTTTGTCTTAACATCATTATGCAGATTTTGCCTTATCTGATTATATTAAAATCTTACCGTGCTCACCAAGAAAAAAAAAAAAAAGAACAGAAGAAGAAGAAGAAAAGGAAGAGCTTACCAAAAAAATAAGAATAAAATATCTTACCATAAATTTCGGCCGTAATCAGACAATTCAGCAGTGTGACTCCATTTTCACCCTTCTCTGGACTTAGTTCCTCTTTTGGCGTTACCCTGTATAGATAACGAACCATACGCTTTTGGCCATATTGCGCAGCAACAATGACCGGAAGCTGCCCATCTTCTTGCTCACTTGCGATGCTAACTAACTTATGGTTTCTCTCTACCAACATCTTCGCTAGTTTTGTTGCACCACTGATTGCAGCTAAAGAAAGAGCTGTAGAGCCATATTCATTTGTCATCTCCAAGTCTTCTGGTCGCATTTTCTTTACCAACTCCTCTGCAATCTTCATGTGTCCAGCCAAAATGGCAATGTGAAGAGCAATGTCTTTATGTGATGAAATTCTTGCCCCGACTGCATTTGGTTTTTGTTCAAGAAAAGCCCTTGTGCTGCGCAAATTGCCTTTATCAATTGCCTCATACAAGTCGGCATAATTAAGGTATTCTTTCGATCCTGAGACAGCAGAAGAATATGACTCAGTTAAGCATAGCTAGACAATGAAATTACCTTATTGAACTCAGCAAGCAAGGCCAAAATTTAAGAGAAGGCAGGAGCGCCGAAAGCCAGAATAGGCCTGCATTTGAATTTTAATTTGTCACAGCACAGAAAATGTAAGTTACCGCTTCTACTGCATGTCAAGGTGTTGAAATATGTGAAGTTTCATAATATTGCTTGACCAGTCAATCTATATAATTTATGAATGGCATAGGAAAAAATATACCTTTCAGTTGGTTCAAGAGCTACAATCTGTAGAAATTGTCATCAGAAATTAAGCAACTAGTGGCATGGTGCGGACACTGGGGATAAGGCGGAAAAGGCTTTTATAGCTAATCATGACTCGAAAGTCACATTGTTTCATGTCTAACATTTGGGACTCTGAATGGGGCAATAAAAAAAAAAGGAATTGAGTTGAAGCTATAGAATTTCACTAAGTGAAACATGAAATTCAAAAAGAATGCAAAAGTAGATAAGAGGAAGAGAAAAACAAATTGAAAACCTTCAATCCCAAAGACGTGAAGTTGTGTGCTACCTACCAAGACATAACCTACGTTCAAACATCTTTCTCTCATGTGATCTACAGAAAAAGCCTCACAACATCTAAATTTCTTTGTGGAATCTGAAACTTCATCAGCAACCATGAAAAAGTGTGTGTTACCTTCATCTTTGATATGGTTTTCATCTTCAACATCAGGTGCTGTTATTTTTTTAGGGCTCTTTATTTTCTCAGCCAAATGGTACCATGCAACCCGAGCGGAAGTATGAGCCTCTTTAAACTTGGCGTATCTGCTTGCTCCGCATGAAAGTTGTATGGCATGCAAAGCCAGTGCATTCTTCTTCTTCCATTCTTCATGTTCTTCTTTCTTATCTTTACTTGGTTCAGACTCTTTCCCAGAGACGACACCCCAAAGTCCATGGCCAACCAAATAATGCTTTAAGCATATTTTCCAGTCCTCATAGTTGTTCTCAGTTAGCTCCTCGGGAACAATTCCAATCACTGGTTTATTAGGAATGTCGCCACCTGCAAGTACATTTTGATGTGACGGTCTGTATTTCCCAAAAAGAAGGTAGAAATTGGCCTAACTACAGGGTAAAAAAACAAAGAAGGTAATTATGATGGCAAATAACCAAACAGTACTTCTGCTTCAGGCCCGAAACTATGTCCACAAATACTGCAAAGCCTTCCAACATGAATATGAAGGAGGCTTCAACCAACTCCTTACCCATAATGTATATACTTTTGTTTTGTTAGTTCTTCAATTTTGACTACATAAGCAAAATATTTTACTAGCGGCACATGGTGAAAGATTCAGAGAAAACCGTAGAAGCTTCAAATAGTCTGTACAATAAAACCGTTGATCCATACCTCAAGTTATATTGAGTTTAAGATAGAACAGTAATCTGAATACCATAAGAATTGAAACAAAGTTAATTTAATTTTGCTCAATCTGGCAGCTATTTTGAATCCATGAACACCCTGATGGCCAGATGCCAGAGCTTCATTCTTTTCTCATTTACACCGCTAGATAGAAAATCTAGAGCCAGCACCATACAATTCACCAGTGAAGGTTATGATTATTCGGAGGTTCTAAGAAACAGTAGTAGGTCAACAACAAGAAGCCTATTTCTCACTATTTGGGTCGGCTGTATGGATTATATGTCCCTATGTCGCCATGGTGCTCGATCAATACACAATTCATCAATTAATTTAAACAATTCAGGTCATTTTTTACAATGCCAAACAGTAGTAGTTCAAGGCCTAATATGTATACAACAAACAAAACTGAAATTCATATGGTAAGTTTGTCATCATAAAAAAACCAAATGCCGCTTTAGTTATTTAACTCAATCAGATGATGGGCATAAAATGTAAGGTGAGTGAGAACGGAAAATGTAACAGAATTCATTTGAATAATGAATGTATCACAAAATTTTCAAATGGAAATGACAGAGCTAAGTTCAATGCAAAGCTTACCACAGCTCCTGAAGATTATAAGCCCAAAACCAGACTAGACTAACAAACTCGTTTACTTCCAAACCCAAAATTTGCAGCCCCAAAACCCTCCAAAATCCTTCATTTTCTTTTCCTCCCCAAAATTTCTTCTTCTTTTGAAATACACGGAAGCTAAGGGACGTCATGATCAGGGATTTTCGCAAAGTGGGCTTTTTTCGGAGATGATGAACAGAATGTTGATAGTGGGGCAAAGGGCGGGGACGATTGAAAGAATGTACTCCCTCCACCGTCCCACAAAAATAATCTACATTGAGTTTCGATTTTTGTACTATTTTAAGTACAAATTTGAAAACTCAATGTGGGCTATTTTTGTGGGAGCGGAGGTAGTACTGCAAAAGTTTGAGATTGCAATTGAAATTGAATTGGGAAGCCATTAACGGATCGAACCATAGGAGAATTGTAGAATAAGAGTCGGTGAAAATGAAAATCTCGATGGCCTCTCTTTATCGATTGGTACGAGGTAAATCATTTTCTGAAAGCTCTGTAATCTATTGGCATTTTTTTCCCCATCAGTTTCATGATCAGTTGAGGAATTAAAAGGCGCAATTTGGAACAGCTGATCACAATTAAGAAACACAAGAACAAGAAAGAAGAATCATTGAAAAATCAGTAGTGTCATTTTGACGGCTGGTAAATATTTTTAACCACGATAACTATCACACTCAAAATACTACATCCGGTCCTATTTTTTATTTATAAACTTTAAATAATCATATCATCCAAAAAATTTTAAAAAAATATAATGAAATTAGTACCTTGTCTCGTAAATAGACTAAATGATCCATAGTGTCCCAAAAAAAAAAAAAAAAAGTTCTTTTTTACTCAGGCGCCATAATTTGAAATAAGACAAACTATTTTATTGTCAAACCAAGGATTGTAGGGCTTCTCATAAAGCTAATTTATAATTTTATTATTATTATTATTATTATTATTATTAGATTTATATATTTCATCTATTTCACGATCATTATCATGTTTGTCCAATAAACATGATAATAATTTTGAGATGAATAACATATTAGGCCTTAGAAAAGGCACAGTGCACGTGAGGAAAAGTTTATGAGTGAAACTGAATGTATGCATTATAAACAAGCCGCGCTATATTGCAAAATAAATCTTTTAAAAAAACTAGCGAAAAAAAAAATGGCAGAGAAACTGAAAAACTCACCGGAGGCTTTCGTCATCCTAAATGGAGCAACTCTAGATACCCAAAATGAAATCTAATCAAGTCATACTAAGTTTACTGTAGGAACGTGGATTTATAGTAACATTAATATACTCCACTATTCTTTACCCACAAAAGATAAAGCCAATATGCTTCCTCCCTGTTTAAGTAATTCTTTATTCCTTGTCTTTTTTTTCCTCTTTTAAGAGCAGTAATTCTCTTTTTTTCCATTCATGAGTTCACAGTCTTGCTTCTTCTTGCATTGGTAAAACCTTACATTGACTTGTTCAAATGGTCTAATTAATTGCTCCTTTTGAGAATATATTTGTCATTGTTATTATCTCTCTATATATAGAGAGAGAGAGAAAATATATATATATATATATATATATATTAGTAGGTTTGGCTCAATAGATCTGAAGCATAGAAAGATTTGTAACAATTTAGGGGAATTGTTGCAAAAATTGTATAATTGCCTATTCACTTTCCTATGTAGTATTGCTTTCGATAAGAATGTGTTTACGTGGCATATGCCGTTTGATTAGAAATATGTCTTATGGTTCAAGTTACCAGATTGCTTGCTTCAAGACATTACAAGGATGATGAGCTCGTATTGGTGAGCAAAGATTCGGGAGGATTAGGTTTCCGAGACTTAAAGGATTACAATCAGGCTATGTTGAGTAAGCAAGCGTGGCGGTTACTAACCAATCCTTCATCACTGTTGGCGAGGGTTCTTCAGGCTAAATACTATCTGAATACTTCATTCCTGCATGCTAGCTCTTCTCCACAATCTTCTTGGTTATGGAAAAACTATTATGAATGGGAAACCACTTCTTGAAGGGCGAATTTACTTATTAATATCTGAAAAAATTTATGAAGAACAAAATAAACTTAGGGTTTAAATTATGGTCAAAAATAGCTTTCTCGCGCTTCAAACACGCGAAAAAAATAAAATTCGCGTTTTAAAAACGCTAAAAAGCAAATTTCGCGTTTTGAAAACGCTAAAATTGATTTTTCGCGTTTTAGAAACGCAAAAAATAAGAAAATGTAATTAATTTAACTTAATCCTAATTAATTAATGGTAAAAAAATTAAATAAATATCAATTCGCGTTTTCAAAGCGCGAAAAAAATTAAAAAAATATTTTATTTAAATAAAAAAGAAAATAGTCATAAAAATATGATTAATTTGACTAGTTTAAAATGTTATAGGGAAATTGACTTCAAAAAATTATTAAATTTGAATAATGGTAACAGAAAATTTTAAAATTATAATTGTTAATCATTAAATTTTGAATAGAACTATAAAGAGGAAAATTATATTGATAATTTTAATAATACGAAAATTAAATTTTGAATAAGAATATAATATTATAATTGATACTCATTAAACTAAATAGAGCTATACTAAATATAAATTATTAAAATTATGATATAGTTATTATAATGTATTAAATTTTTAGAACATTATATAAAAAAATTTAATAATGATTATATTAAAAAATTTATTAAAAATGTAATCATTATTTTATAAAATAATTTTATACGAAAAATTTTCAATAATGATAGTGACGTAATTTTATGGATTTAATTAGATGTAATTTAATTTACAAATTGTTTTTATTAATTATGACGGTTTCAATATAAGAAAAAAGCTTAAAATAGGAATAAATTTTATTAAATATTTATTATAATTTACCAACGGTTAAGATGAAGCAATTATTGTCTCTTCTTCGGAAACTTCACAGGGGAGACAGCAAAAATGTCGAAGCGAGGACGCGGAGGATCGGCGGGTAACAAGTTTAGGATGTCTCTGGGTCTTCCAGTGGCTGTGACAGTGAATTGCACCGACAACACCGGGGTAAAGAACCTTTACATCATTTCAGTGAAGGGAATGAAAGGTAGGCTCAACCGTCTCCCTTCTGATTGCGTCGATGACATGGTTATGGGCACCGTCAAGAAAGTTAAGCCCGATCTCAGTCAGAAAGAAGGTCATGCCCGCAGTCATTGTCTGCTAGCGTAAGCCATGGCGCCGAAAGAACGGTGTCTACATGTACGTTGAAAATAATGCTAGAGTGATTGTTAATCCCAAGGGAAAAATGAAAGGTTCTGCAATCAATGGTCCCATTGGAAAGGAGTGTGATGATCTTTGGCCTCGGATTGCAAGTGCTGCCAATGCGATTGTTTAATGCACCGCATATTAATTTTGAAGAGAACTTTAGTTTACTGAATGTTTGTTTTAGGTATCTGGTACTATTCTTTTGTGGATGTGGTAATTTTAATAGACGGCTGGTATGTAAGAATTACATCTTTTGTTTGGATAAACTAAATATTTAAAAAAAAAAAAGATGAAGCAACTATTAATTATGAAAAAAATATAAGAAAGTTTGAAGATGTGTTTCGATTTGATCGGCGAAGATGTGTTTTATAAATATTAATTATTGTATTTACGATGCAGGTGAAATCAAACTATTAAGAATATTAATACAAGTCATAACAAAATACTACAAGTCATAACAAAAGGTAAAAAAAATAAAACAAGTCATAACAAAAGGAAAAAAAACATAAATGAACAAAAGGAAAAAAAAATACAAGTCTAATAATACTACATAAAAAGTCTAGTATCCTACTTCTTCTTGGGCTTTTTAGCCCGAAAAAGGCTATAAGTCAATCTATCGGGCTCCTTCGTCACTCTCTGGCCTTTATTCACAGCCAACGGTGGAGTCCCTAGAGTCTGACTCGATCCCTGCTCCTCATGGCGCTGATAACCCTGACCCTCAAACTGATCATCCTGGTCTGCATCCTCAGCCTCATCCTCAGCCTCATCTTCATCCTGACTCTCACGCTCACCTCCAGCTGGGTCATCAGCCTGATGCTGACCCGCAACACCCTCGAACATACTCGAAAGAAAGTTACTCGTGTAATGTATCGACTAGCTATCTAGCGAACTCTGCTGAAACCCAGAAAAGTCAATAAAAGAATCTCCAAACTGAGGCTGAGAAGTCTGAGGGGAGGAAAACTGAGTGAAGGCAAAATGGGACTGCTGGTGCTGGGGAGACATAATCGGACGGTAAAACGCTTGTTGGGTCGGCGAAGAATGATGTGGAGACTGAAGGGATGAATGATGTGGAGATGATGGGATGAATGATGTGGAGAATGATGTGGAGACTGATGGGATGAATGCTGTCGAAAATGGAGTGGAGACTGATGTGGAGACTGATGGGATGAACCGCCAGTGAAGGGAATATGAGACTGCTGATGCTGGGAGGACTGATGTGGCTGAGTGGATGTGATTGTCTCTTGCCCCCCACGCCCACGCTGAGACCTGCGCGAACGCCTCGGAGGTCTGGGTGGTGGATGTTGCTGGGTCGGGTCTACAGGTGCAAGTTCTTGACTCAAAATATCATTAACCTTAACATGCCTATCGAGATCGTGACGTACAACATTCGTTGCATTGACGGACAACGCCCGCTCAGCAACCTGGGCAAGTTTGCTTTAACATGCTCTAGACAATACCGGTGGACTCCCATCTCTGGGAATTTTTGCAACAGTAAGGATACCCTGATTTCGATCAGAGATAATACAGGTCTTCCTATCCTGTAGAACAAACTTTTTCAAATACTTCAAAAACTATTTCCCGTTGTGTATAGTCTCTTCGTCCACAAGAGCAAATGCGATGGGAACAATTGTGCCATTTGCACACTTTACGCATGCCACAATTAGTTTTCCTTTGTAGGATCCTCGCAGGTGAGTGGCATCAATGGTTATTACTGGCCAGCAAGCATGAAATAACTGTATAGATGGCCCAAATGCCCAGAAAACATACCTACATACAAACCTTTGCGAGCTTCCTGAATTTTCCTTAAACTTGAATTGCACACAAGTATCCGGGTTTGACATGAACAATGCATCGAGGAAGCTGGGCAGTTGTTGAAAATTACTTTCCCATGTACCATACAGAGCCTCAAGTGCTTTTCTTCTACCATGCCATGCCTTCTTGTAGCTACATTCGACTTGGTACCTCTTTAAAACTTCTATTTGAATTTGGGCAACTGCAAAATCTGGAGGTTTTCGCACATTTTGGGCAACTAGTCTAGCAATCATAGAAGGCGTGACGTTTCGGGACTCGTTTCTCTTGTTTTCCCCAAGACAGTTGTGGGAATCGGACCATACCACCATTTTCCAAGTATCGGTGGCCTTCTGTAGCGAAACTCGCGCCTTCCACAGGCAATCATAGCCGTGAAGACGCTCTTTCGGATATTTGGGTCCACAGGTCTCGCATTCGACATACCACGTTCGTTTAGAGCTCGTTTTCACCCGGAAAGTCCGACCATGTACCAAGTTCCATTCTCCCACTGCCGCTTGTGCCTCAGGCTTGTTGGCGAAATGTATATCAAGGCCTAGCGTCAACGGATTGCCATCCCACATTTTAATCCCATCACAATCTACTTCCTCTAAAGTCTTGTCCCATCCACTTATGTCGTCGAAAACATATGGGACTGAAGAAGATGACTCAAAATCAGTGTCGTCATCTGAGTCCTCATCCGATGGGACGTACTCATCATCACTGCTTTCGACACCCCCGCCATCTTCATCTTCATCTGCATCTTCATCTTTATCTTCATCTTCATCTCCATCTTTATCTCCATCTTTATCTTCATTGTCTTCAACTGTTCTACCACCATTAGTGCTGGCACCAATATCCTGGCCAGATGTACTTGCATAAACATGGCCTGTTCTCTCAATATTTTCAGGGTACAATTCTGGCCATTTATCAGCACAAAGATAAATGAACCGAACAGTATTATCATCATTAATGTGCACACGAGACCTTTTTCCTGACCTCTCCGTCCATACCAAAGAAAAATCAATATACAGCCCTTCTCTATCAACTTCCATCACACCACATACCTTATCAACAAGTTCTGAGAAATCTAACATACGATCAATGATAAGATAACTGTCCGGCGCATCCCGCTGTACCGTGATAGTCCCATTAGGTTCAGTTGTATAAGTAGTATTCCAGTATACTTTCAGACGAACTGTCTCCGTGAAAGACATTTGCGGCCTGCAAAATCAATTCCTACGAAATCAGAACACTAGCATACATTTTGAATTTTAGTTTTGCGGAAACAGTATTTACCCCATTTACAGATTTAATAATTTCAAAAGAACAACTATACGCCTGAATTTACAAATTCATTTCTATGCTAAAAATTAATATTAAATCTAAACCTTATGCCCAAATTACATAATTTATTCTTATGCTAAAAATATTCAAATATTCGATATCATTATTATAATTTTATTTTATTTACAGAAATCGATATACAATAATTTACAACGCTCAACTAATTTAACATTCTATTAACTAATATTTCTTTCAATTCACTTTATCAGCCTAATTAAAAAATCACCGTTAATTGACTAAATCACAATTATTTATTAACTAATAATAATGCGTAAATCATCCTATGCTCACAATAAGGCATAAAAAAGTACATGTTTTCTATAACGAAATAAACTTACCTAAATGTTGAACGAAATGAGAGCTTTCACGGATTCAGGACTCAAATCAATCTTCTTTAACTTCGGAGCAACTTCTCAAATTGAAGGAAATGAGAGCTTTCACGGATTCAGTCAAGTCCTCCGGAGTGAAACTTAAAATCGGAGCTCAACAGAATGAAATAAGTTTAGGAAGAAAAATCGGAGCTCAACAGAATGGAAAAAGTTTGCGAAAAAATGCTGTTATTTTGCTTGGTTTGGTATATAAATCTTATCGCGTTTACAAAATGCGAATACACTCAAGACTTATCATCAAAATACACGTGGAGCCGAATGAGTGGATGAGGAGATTTTCTGGATATTTTCGCGTTTTTAAAACGCTAAAATTATTTTTTGCGCTTTCAAAACGCTAGAAAACTTTTTTCGCATTTTTAAAACGCTAAATTGTTATTTTCAAACCGCAATTTATTTAAAATTTAAAATTTATAGCTTTTCGCCTTTTTAAAACGCGAAAATAAATTCTCGCGTTTCTGAAACGCTATTTACGTTTTTCGCGTTTCCAAAACGCGAAAAATGGTTTTCCTTTTTTAATTCAATCTTTTTTCTCCTTTCGTCCCGGTTGAATTTGGGGAAAACATAATTAAAATGATTAGCATTTCACAAACGCGAATTGTTAATCTAATTTTCTTGTTTCGTGTTTTAAAAGCGCGAGAACATTATATTTGTCCACAAAATAAACCCTACACATTTTTTGTTCCACAATTTTGGGTTTGACTCACCCAAAAGTCAAGCACCCCCTTCTTGAAGTTGGTGTCAGGAAACGGATTATGAATGGGCAGAATACTAGAATCTGGGGGGACAAATGGCTGTCGTGGTGTCAGGAAACGGATTATGAATGGACAGAGAATACTAGAATCTGGGGGGACAAATGGCTGTCGGAAGCTCTGTTTTGGATCACAACTCCACCTTCCTTTCTCCCAGCTAACAGTACAGTCAGTTCGTTGATTGACCCTGACACTGGTTGCTGGAAATTCTACTTATCCGCCAGATATTCTCAGCCAGCGAAATCCTGTCAATCCAGTTGGGTGAAATGCAGTCATCGGATTTTTATATATGGTCTCCGACACCTTCTGGCTAACACACCGTCAAGTCTGCTTATCATCTCTCTCAGAATATCAACAACTCAGTTATGTGGAAAAAGCTGTGGAAAATCTCTCTGCCGCCGCGTGTTACACTTTCTATGGCGATGTTTAAACAACTCGTTGCCCACAGCTGAAAATCTTGTTAATCCCCACCTTAGTTTTGATCCAACATGCTGCTTTTTGCGGGTGTTGCTGATTACGGAACTACTCATCTTTTCTTTCTGTGCCCTTTCGTGCAGCAAGTTTGAAGTTCAGCAGGGTTACTGGAAATCGTTCTGAGCTTCCAATCCGATGATTTCCAGCGCTGGGTTGGTGACATTTTTTGCGCATTGGACAGAGGTCAACTTCAGTACTTTGGCCTTCTTTGCTGCACGTTATGGCATTCTCGTAATGCCAAGACTTTTGAGCAGAAAAGCTGTACTTCCTCTGGGGGTGTTTCTTTCGGCAACAACTACTTTGAAGTCATGGAAGCTCTCTAGGAATGAAAATGTCGACGCGGACCGGTTCCAAGTGGATTCTGTTTTTCGACTGAAGAAGGATACCACCATAAATAACCTTTGACGCAGGAATTTCTCATTGGAATAGAATTGCTGGACTTGGTGTTTATGTTGCTGATCAAAATGGTCTTTTCCTTCATGCTTTCGTCTCACACGTTCAGCATGTTACAGAGGTGGATTTGGCAGAATTGATGGTGCTTAGAGAAGCCTTCGTCTTGCACATCGCCTGAATCTTACTAATTTCCAAATTGCGAGCGATTCTCTGAATGCCATTGTAATTGCTCGTGGTGATATCGAAGGTTCGCCATCAGCTTTTCCAATCATCCGAGATATCCACCAACTGCTCCAACACTTTTCTAGTCTCGGTCTCTTTTGGATTAGTAGATTAGAAAATGCAATTGCGCTGAACACTGAATTCAAATTGTTTTATGAAAACATCTGATTTTGATGTCTGAAGACTGAAATATTCAGGTCTGTATATTACTAGTGATGGCCCAATATATTTGTAGATTTTAGAAATATTTATATCTGAAGAAAAAAAATTTATTTTGTATTTGGGTCGATATATTTTAGAAATGTTTGAAGAATTTAGAAATATTTTATAAGTGTGATCACAGAAATGTTCGTATTTGGCATAAAAAGAAATTGTATTTGGCCCGGTACGTTTTAGAAATGTTTGAAGATTTTAAAATATTTTATAAGTGTTACTTCTTAAATATAAATAAACTTGATCAAATATATGTCTTGAAGTAAATGCAAGACAAAATATAAAAGCATCCTTATAAGTTTAAATATTAGTAAGATAATTTATTGATGTTCTCCATTGGTTGTGTCAAATCAATACTTAGTTTTGGAGATTTATAATAGCTTTGTAGTAAGCTTCTTCCAAAGGGTATACGCTTAATTGTTGAAACTATTTCTTCCAAAAGTTTATAGGTAGTAAAATATCAAAAATATGATTTTGAAACTGGTTAATTGTTGAAATTGGTTGATCACAAATATGAGAATAAAAATAATGTAGATTTACATAGGTTTCAAGTTATAGCAAAAAACAACTCACCTCACCATGGCAAATTAAAAAAAAAAAAGAGTAAAAGATAGCCCATTAAAAATTCAGAAATTTATTTTTTTCTGTAGGTAAAAATGATGTATAAACACAAATAAACGTAGAAAAATCATTCATTCCCTCTCCACCTCAAATTCATAAAAAGCTTCCCCATAAATTAGTTAGAAGAAGCGACCTGAAGTATTTATATGATAAGGAACTAAAAAAAGTCCAAAAACCAAATCCCAAAAAAAGTATATTCTTGAAAGACCGAACACAAAAAAAAGCGATTCATTTGTAAATAAAATAAAATAATAATAATTGGTCAACTGGGAGTATGAAACAAAATCAAAAGCAATTAAACAAAGAAAAAACACACTTCATAACTGACCATATACGAAAAAAAACCTGAGACTCCATAATTAAAAAAAGAAAATCAATCTAATTGAATGAAACATAAGAAACAAATTTAAAAAACCACACTTTGTAACAAAAACCCAATTAATCAATTCAATACAAACAGAACTAAAATCATACAAAAATTCTAGGCTAACTAACCATATAAGAAATCGCATCATATTACTTAACAGCGAATACGGTAGCTGTAACGGATGAACGCATAAAAATAATAGTAATAACACTATTCTTGAACGGGAAAAACAAAAAATAATAAAAGCGAAACAAATGATCTGCTGAAATAAAATCATTTAAATTTTAATACCTGTAATGGCACCACCATAATGGCCGAAGCAAGATCAATGAGAATTTTTTTTCCTTTGTTTTATATAGTGAGGTAAAGAGAATATTTTTTGAACTCGAAATTTTATCAGATTAAGATTTAGTTGATCATCACCAATGAAAAAATTTAATATGCTAATAGGAAATGAATATATTTCATCACATATTCTCAATTGATGATTGATGAGAAATTTGTTTTTTTTTTTATTGTGGAGAAGGGATTGATTAGGGAGTCAATTGTCGTGGAGATGGGGATGAGGATTTGAATTTTTTATGAACACATGGTTTTTTTTTTTTTTTGGCGAAAATAGGAGGTGAAGGTGGATTTGGACTGCATTTGCTTTTTAAGTCTAGGAGATATGTAAATAAAAATTTATTTTAAAAATATGATGTGGAAATGCCACATGGCAAATGGTGGTGCTTTCTCTAAAGTGTGGTTTTTGTTTCTAATATAGTAAGATATAATTTTTGAAATTGATATTAACTTAACTAAATTTAAGTAGATATTACACTTTGTAAAATATCCAGAAAACTAAATTTATATTATTTGTAGATTTCAAAATATGTGTATATTTTATTATTAAAAAAATTTATATATTAAAATTAGTTTGAGTTGAGTTTACAAGTTTTAAGAAATTTATACTCATAATATAAATTCAAATTTAAGCTCTTAATTAATTAACTTAAGACAATTGAATTTTTTAAAAGAATGTTAAAATAAGAGTCAAAAGAAAGACAAGGGGAGAAAAGCAAAAAAAAAAAAAAAAAAAAAAAAACAAACAAACAAACACAAAAACAAACAAACAAACAAAAAAAAGAAGAAATAAAATCATTACAGAAATGTAGTGTTCAGTGATAAGTGTTAAATGATGGAACTATCACTTATTCTCTGGCTCACAGATGAAATAGCCATTCAGATACACTTAATTAATCTAGACAGTATAATTTCAGTTATTAAATACACTTACTTTATAAGCACTTAATTAGTTCGGAACTTAATTCATTAATAATTTTCAGTGGTAATTATCAAACACAGTTAATTTTATAAGTACTTAAATTATTAAGTGATGTATTAAGTGATTATCAAACGAAGTGTTAAATATTAAGGGCCTGTTTGATAAAGCCATAATGCTTAAAATTATTGGATTAAATTATTTTTATTTCAGCATATTTGATAACAAAAAGATGAACCCCTTAATGAATTAAGTGGTACTGGAACTACAGTACAAAATATAAACAATAAAAGTTAGCTTATTACTTATTCCGTAACTATTTCATGGATTCAATATTTCTAATTCAGCGTTAAGCATTCAGAATTAAGCACTAATTTTTATCAAACAGACCCTAATTTTCCATACTTCAGAGGAAGTGATTATCAAATGGATGTGTGTTTGATAATCATCACTGAAAACTCTTAATGAATTAAGTCTTGAACTAATTAAGTACTTATAAATTAAGGTCATTTGATAACTAATTACAATGTCTGAACTAATTAAGTGGGTTTGAATACCTAAATTAATTGTTAGCAAAAAATAAGTGACAGTCTTATCACATTTATCACTTATCATTGAACACTACTTATTTTTTCTATGACTATGTTTTTATACTTTTTTTTTTATTTCCTCTCATCTTTGTTCTTAAATTAGTTTTTATTTTGATGCTCTTTTAATACTTTTATTTTCATAATGTAAATTAATTTAAAATACTTGAATTTGAACTAAGTTATGAGTATAAAACAACATCAACCTGCAAATTCAACTCTAACTAATTTTTATAAATAAATTCTATTAAATAACAAGATATCTATATATTTCAATATATACATACAATCTAAATTTGATTGTTTCATTATATATTATGTGTAATATCTATTTTCATTATGTATAATTAAAATTTCTCTTCAAGATTATTATCTTTTATTTATGAAAAAACATTAATTATTCTTTTACTAAAAATATTTGTCTATAGTTATGATACTAATCATAGTAAAAGTTAAATAAACATCCAGACGTAACTCATAAGCTAATTATTATAGTTCCAAACATTGAAAGTGATAATGTGATTACTTAGTATTAGGGAATCTATATATATATATATATATATACATATATATTAATAGAAGATGAAAAACGCTTACGTGGCACGAAATTGAGAAACACAATGAACCATTACTTTAAAACTATTTTCGTTCTGAAATTTAGGTATATCTATTAAGAAAATAACTTATAAAATTTGTGGCGGACCAAGTCAAAAAATAATGTGATTATGTTTTTATTTTTAATCTTCTTTCATATTTAAATAATATCTCAAATTTTACTGACTATTTCATAATTTAATAAATATTAGTGAATATTTTATTACTTGAAAATTTTGAACTTTTTTTTAAAAAGATTAATAGTTAAACTCCATTGATTTTCTTTTCAAATTTTAAATTTGATCCCGTTAATAATAGTTAAACTCTATTAAAGTTTGTCACTCCCTTCGTTCCAAAAAAAAGTCCAAATTTAGTTTTGAGATTTGTACTAAAAATATTATAAATTTAAAAATTCAATATGTAACTTTTTGGGGACAGAGGTAGTAGTATTTAACAAATGTAAACCACTCATCTCTCTACCGAACATATTTTACACCCATCGTGTATTTTCCGTGCATCGCACGGGGTAAACACTAGTATAAATATAATTCGGAGTCTTTTTTGTCTTTATACTTAAAAAATAATAAATAAGTTTTGTGTATAATTGTAAATTCAATTTATAAATTTTTAGATTTAAAATATAGTTTTAACCATCTTGGTGTTTTTGTCATTTTAACACCCATGGACCATTGACTTCAAATTTATAACAGTCAAAGGAGGGGGGGGGGAGGGGTTGTCCTTTAAAAAAACTCGAGGGGTATTAGGTTTTAGGACATAACTCGGAGGCCTTTTTATCCTTATCCTAATAAAAAATGAATATTGATTACCAAAAGTGACTAGGTCGACTTGATCTAGAATTGGTCAAACTAACAACCTCTTAATGGACCAAATTAGTTGAAAACGCTAATTGTAATGGACTAAACTAGTCTAATATTAATGTTGTGGACTAAATTAAGTTTTTTTTGCCAAATGTAAATGATGATTTGAGTAGTTTGTTTATATTATAAACATGTAAGAAAATTCTCTTTGAGAGAATAGAACCGAGTTTATATCCAGATAAAAGTATGCTATTCTAGTAACTAAGATACATTTGGTTCTCTTGTCTAAAGTTTTTACATATATCGTTTGAACAATACTATTTGGAATTGGTGAATAGTTAAGGAGTTCATTTTGTAGTTCAAAACTTCAAATGACAATGACAAACTTTTGGTCACCACAAAAGCATACCCATATGTCTCCGTCGACCATTCATATATCAAGTCATAATTGTCAAAGTTGTAAAAGTATTTTTCCTGGAAATGAACACTATATAAAGACACGCTATATAATAATTTTATCATTTTTTGTACAAAATAAATAAGTAGGTGTATTTCTCATTTATTAGCCCACAAAGACTTTTTCCACTGCTTTTTTTTTGCTGTCTCTTTTTACTTCTGTTCCCCTCCAAGTCCACCACTCCATTTCAATAAAAATCTCCAAAAATTCACACCCAAATCCTCCTCCACCACCACCGCCGCAGCATGGATCCAGCTGAGTTTTTCACCGGAGGAGGCCGGCCGTCGCCGAGGAAAGAGCTTCAGGGTCCACGCCCAGCCCCACTGAAAGTCAACAAAGACTCCCACAAGATCAGGAAACCGCCGGTAGCACCCCAGCTCCACCACCCACCTCAGCAGCCGCATCTTCCGCCTCCGGCCGCCGCCAACAACAACCGTCAACCGGTGGTTATCTACACCGTTTCTCCCAAGGTCATACACACAACGGTCAATGACTTCATGAACTTGGTTCAACGGCTCACCGGCCCATCTCCCCGTGCCGGAAACACGCCCACCGCGGGCGCCGGGGATGTATCTCCGGCTGCCAGGTTAGCTTCTGTAGAATTAGTAAGCCCATCGGAAAGAGAAAGGGAGAGACAACAAAGGGCAGCCAATGAAGCTGACGATTTGATGGAGATTCTTGAAGGGACGAGCTTTGAAACGGGTCAAATTCCGGGGATATTGACGCCGGAACCGGCGACTTTGCCACCTGCATCGATTCCGGGACTGTTCTCGCCGGCTCCGGATCCATTTTTGAACGGGAGTAACATGTTTATCCCTAGCCCATCATTTTTACTTTCATCGCCTTTGATTTCACCGTCTCTTTCTTCATCATATGATCTCTTCAACTCATTCTTTGACCTTTAGCTAGTTTTGCTTTTCCTTTTTAACAAATTAATTGAAATTGCTTTTTTTTACTTAGTCATGAATTCTTTTGGCCCAAAAAAAAAGAAGGAAAAAATCTTCCACCATTGAAGCATGAGATTCATAGTGTAAAATCACCATCTTTTTGGGCAATTAGACTACAAAGTCAAAGGGGATTTTTCAGAAACAAGGATGAAGTTTCGCCAGGAGGAAAATAATAATTGTTTTATTTTCCCCCCTCTAGAATTAGAAGCAAAGAAAGTCAAAAAGGACAAGTAGAAATTTGTATTGTACAGCTGCTTTATTGCTCTTGCAACTTGGTGGACCAAAGTGACAGAAAGCTGAGGTTGAGCTAACTTATTTTCATCATCTAATAGATGTAGAAGAGTTCAGATTATTCTTATTATTCTGAAGAGATTTTTGGTTAGATTTAGTGTAAGTTTTAGGTGTATGAAGCGAAAAAACAAGCAGACTTGTTTGATGTTTCTCTCACTGTAATGTAGTAGCAATGAGTTAAGGACTTTGTAAAATCTGATGTTACTATTAGTATGGATGGCAAAAACTTGCATTTCTTTGCTGTAAATGTACTTTGTTCGTCCCAAAATCTAACATTGGACTTAGGTACGTTAGTTTCGTGTTGGAGAGGAAATCTAACATGGATTGATGAATTAGTGCTTTTGGAGAATCCTTCTTCCCTAAAAGATTCAAGAACTTGAAGCTGTGTGATATTTTATTGAGTTTCTGTATGTAATAACTTAATGCTGCCTACAACAAATAAAGGTTGGTTGCATCCAAAATGGAAGTCGGTTAAATGTTTTCTGTATTTTATTGTTGTGTGAAGGTTGTTTTGAATCACATTTGTACTTGTTTTTTGTTGTATTTTCTGCAACATGTGCTAATATTTTTAATAGGAGAAAGTCCATAATTATTGGCCATACCTAAGTTGGCGTTTGGCAACTGTGGACTTTTTGGGCATCAAAGAGATGGAAGTGTTAGAATTTGATCAAAACGGTAATCATTTATTGGATTTGGAAGATTGTTTGGGAATGATTGTACCTCTCAATCTTAGGTGACCTTGTGATGATATTGTTCTTTCTTGATTATTGGACTTGCCAATGAGGATGCATTTGCATTGTTGATTAGCCCTTCTAATCACACTCACTTTCTATTTTTGTCCATAACAGCTTTTAAACAATGCATTTGCATCATACAAGCCTTGATTTCTTTCATCTGTGTTGTTGTATTATGTTTTAGTTCAGAGAACGACGTTGAAGCTAACAAATTGCTTCCTCTTCTTCTTTTCTTTCTTTTTTTTTTTTTGGTGGAAAAGGGTAATATATACATAGCCACCAAACTAGGCGGTAACAAAACGGGAGTATGTCACCCCTACAATATCATGGTTAAGCCATAGTTATGCCATGGAGGCGAAGAATCCCATCGATGCAATCCTCGTGGATTCTCCCTACAATATATACAAATTGCTTCCTCTTCAATTGCCGCTTGGCGGTCAAAAAAATTGAAGCTTAAAAACACTAGGGAACAAATGAAACAATTAAAATGTAAAAGGTTAATTTAGAAAATATAAAAGTAGGAAATCACGTTCACAAAATATGTATCATACAATTGTCCATTTGATACAATTATACACGTTTCCTCTAAAAAAAAATTGACATATTTATTGAATTATAATATGACGGATGAAGAAGTCGAAGATCAGTGGAGAATCATCAATGTGGCCATTATTGTTGCTTCATAACCCTTATGTGTAATCCCTTTGGCGCTTGAACCCTTGGAAATTGACTGATCTTCTGCTCACCAATTTCTTCCCACCTGTATGAAAAAAGTAATATCCAAAAAATTTAAACAAAAATATTCGGAGCTCTTTTCTCATTGAACGTTAATTAAAATTGTAATTACCTGTATTTGGTTACAAAATAATGAAGGAACATAGAGATAGTAACTATCCCCAATTCCTTTCCTGGGCATAGTCTAGTTCCTCTTCCAAATAAGAATTGATAATTATGGGACTCCAAGACTTTATCCTACATTAGACCGCACAAAAAAGTTAGATTCGGACTAACGTATATATCAATTTGAGTTGTTGTGTTATAATCATGTTATGCAGTACAAATCCTATTTGTGTCACTCTTGTCAACTTGATAAATTATTTTATCATGTCAAGAAAAGACAAACAAAAAAAAAAACATTTGAACATACTTGCAGCCATCTCCATGGATTGAACTTGAATGGTTCTGGATACAGAATTGGATCATAATTAATTTCTCTTGTGGAGGCATAGATTTTCCATCCTTTTGGTATGTAAAAACCTGAGCCACAATTCATAATTTTTAGGAAAGAAAAACATAAGAAAGAAAAAGAAGAGAAGAGTCAGATATAAGTGCCTTGAAACTTGATAGTGCTTAACCCAAACCACAAAATGAAATTCTTAGTCCGTTTATTTTTGTCCTTTGTAAACAAAATCATGCTATATTAGAAAAATGAGATAATTCCATAAATAATATAATAATATACATTAATGAAACACAACTGTTATAGGGAAGTATTGGACCAGAAATCTCATCTCAAAAACACAAACTATGTGAATATTATTCTTATGCACTTATATGAATCCTTTTTATCATTACTTTCGTTTTCGTTTCTTATTTTTAAAAAGATTTTGAAAACCCTTACCATTTAGCTCTATATCATTGGTTGCCTTCCTCATTAGGCCATTTACAACGGTAGCCAATCTCATTGTCTCAAATATGACCTACAAGACAAAATTGGTCAGAATCAAAACATAATTTCTCTTTTTATACTCCATCCGCCTTTAAAAAAAATGATGATATAGTCTATTTTTCCGAGAGAATTATATTGAGATTTGAGGTTTGTACGATTTTTAATACAAATTTCAAAACTCATTGTATATTATTTTTTTGGACAGAGAAAGTACGATTTTAGTTTTAAAAATATAAACTTGTAGGCTATATGACTCACGGCGCGAGTGAAGCTCATTCTTTTGTAAGCTAACCAATCAATTGGCTCATCAGGTGATTTCTCTTGACGAATCATAATATGCTCATCCTGCAAATATAGTCAAGATATTGATATAGGTATTATTATTTGTACATATTTCAGGAAGATATATTAAAACAATTAATTGCTTCTTTTTTTTTTTTTTTTTGTTAAAAGAATAAGTAAACATAATGTGCACTAAATAAATGTGATTAACCTGAAAAACTAAACGCATTAACCAGTTTGATTTTACCAGGAGTTCCTCCAAAGCATTTGGATGATCACCAAGATATTTGATAGCCATCATTGTTGTAGTAGACACAGTTTCATATCCAGAATTTAGGATCATTATTATCTGATCATAAATCTCAATATCGTTGAGTTTATAATTGATTGAATCATCCTTTGATAATAGCCAATTGAGCATGTCAATGTGTTCAGTCGAGGTCGTTGAGGAAACTCTTCTGCTTATAATTTGTTTCAGAAGTTTGATAATTTTTTCCCTTGCCTTCAAATCAATAATAAAACAAGTTAGTCATCAGTTTTATACGGATTGGAACATTTCTCTTAATTTGAAGAGACTTAATTGGAAAAAAAAAAAAAACAACTTTCTTCTCTATCATATATGAATGCTTGACTATGTCTCTAGTAAACAATCTCTTACCATTTGACACCATTACCACCCCCCGCCCAAAAAAAAATAAAATTCATATTACATTTTGTGAATAATATTACATTTTTGGACCATTTTTATGAAATATAGGGAAATGGAAAGAAAGATGCAACATTAATAAACGTCAAAATCATTTCTTTCTTGTAATATTATTACAGGAAAGAATATGCTGCTTGCAATTCTTGTTTTTTTTCCCTCCTTCCCACATTTATAAATATGTGGAAGAATCTCTTCACAATGAGAATTGAATGCAGATCTATCTAGATAAAAACCCTCTATTCTATAAGTACTGATTAAATTCGATGCTCATGCAAGCGTTCCCAAAATTTTCAAATCACTTATCAAGAGAACTTTCTTCGTATTATATATACTTTACATTCAGAAGTACTACCTCCGGCCTATTTTAATAATCTATTATTTAACCTTATTATACAGTTGTTTAATGAAATGCATTATTAAAATGAAACCGAAAAATTATCAAATACGTACTTATTATATATATAATAATACATCTAACATTTAAAATTGAATTTGAAATCATATTAAAGGAAACAAAGCATGCATATATGATTTTGTGTACCTGTAATCCTCTATAATAATTTGTGCCTGGAAGCTTGATGGGCAGCGAAATTGTTCCTTCAACCAATTGCTCAAATTCTTCTTTCATAGATTTATAAACTAAACTCGACTCGTCATCCTCCAAAATCTGCTTGAACGCTAGGAAGAACGCCATCTAAACACAAAGAAGATGAACCATTTTAAGTCAAATTAACTTACAATTTAACTTTCAAATTAGGAAAATTACATAATTTTCTTGCTCAATGATTCAGTCAATAATCAAATGATTGAAGTCATTCTTCATACGGATGAGATTTAATCTATACGGGTATGATAATTAACTGAACCATTTAACTAATTGAATGACAATTATCTCTTTGTGGGAAAAAGGCTCGTTGTATGTAAATTTAATTACCTCCTGGGTTTTTGCTTGAATGTCAATGGTTTTGCCCTCCCAATCTTGAAGAAAGAGCCTAATATACTTATTAATCTTGGGCAGCAATTGCTCTTTAACTGCAGAAGGCCCAATAAGAAACATGGTTGCCCCTCTAATTTGCTTGTGTTTGCCTCCAGCTACAGCACCAATATTATGTCTACCTAATATGTCTACAATTGATTGTGGATATCCAGGTACAAGCCCTTTCGACTCATTCAGAATTATGTATCTGTTGAGCTCAGGGTCCATTGAAACAATTGTTGGGCTTCCAAGTAGGTGAGATTTGAAAATATTGCCATATCTACAGAACAGAAATATAAGACAAATCTCTTAATCAAGTTTATGAGAAAAAGGAAAAATTTAATCTCAAAATTTATCCCGTTTTGATGCATTAAAAAGAGTAATACAGGAAAATTTCAGCAAAACATTTTGGAATGAATGGAATAATTATGTACTTCTATCATATCTTGATTTACAGTACAACCAATTGTTCTAATGCATGATCCGAACCCTATGTTATGACAGCATGATCATTAATTTGAGAGAATCTGATTTATTTATTGGTAAAGAAAATGATACATACAATCAAATTCTAGAATCATCCAAATTAACATACTAAATTTATTTGTATGTCAGTTTTTACAAAGATGATCTTACTGTTTCTATCATCACTCCAATTACAAAGATGATCTTATTCGTATAGTCCAGCACCAATTGAGATACAAAGGTAGGAGGGCTACTCCATTGAATTTCAATTGTTTCAGCATGCTCAGCAAATTTTGCAAAACAGTGATTTAATAAAATGGCAAGTAGACAACACCGATTGAGACACAAAGTTCGGTAAATTATTTTCCTTGGTGTATAACTTTTTCACACCTTAATTCTTAATAACCTGAGCCCAAGAATGACCAACAATATTTTCCGGACATCTTAAACCAAAGTAATCCATTCACCAGTAAATCATCACAGAGGAACATTTTGCACAAATAGAGAAATGAAGAGATATCTAACCTTGCTCTCTTTTTTTTCATAAAATTTGGTCCTTCCTGGAGAAATTTGAGTGTTTCACCAAAAACTGGCCATCCCATAGTGCCAGGAGGCAACCCTTTTCTCCCGTATCTAATCTCATTCCAATTCAACAGCAAGAAAAAGATGCAAAAAATACCCAAAGTTAACAAAACTAAAGCCGTCAAGGACTCCATGGTTGTGCGTACTAAAGCGTTTGGGGAAAAAAGAAAAAAGAAAAGAAGAGATCTTTAAAAAGTTATTAGATACACAAGACTTAAGGGAAAATTTATAAATAGGATCACAAAATTTATGGACAAATAATATGCACTTATGGGTATTAATTGAAGAAATGTCAATCCTGGTAGTTTCTTCATACGGTGATACACAACGTAATCAATCTACTACGAATATCTTGATGTAATCTGCCAATTGTCATTACCTTAATGTAACATAATTTTTCACAAGACAAAAAAGAAAAAAAAAAGTAGAATAACAAGATGTTTACAAATGGTGATTTTGAAATTTAGATAACAATGTTGACGTAACGCCTTAAAAATTTCATTCGTTTTAAAAAAATCAAATTAAAATCATTTAGTTACTTACCTTATTTTAGTTGATGCGAAAACCATAATTGATTAGTTATATTGAGAAGTAATTAAGATATATATTAGACACTGATAAGTGATAAACCTACTATCTTAAAACTGATAAAAGATTTTATTTTAATTTTTTAATTTTCGTTTTTGTAGACTTTTATTCTTTTTGATTCAGTAATACTCAAAACCTCATAAGCGTAGACTTTTATTAACTTTGAATGAAATGAATGCAATGTTTTCATCATCAGATATAAATTTTAGGGGAAAAAAAAAAACTTCATAAGCCTAATACTTTACTACATTTAATTTTATCTTTTTGGTACTCTAGGTAAACATCAATTTATGAGATCTTCAGGTCCTATATTAATTTATTATTTTACTTTTTTTATCGTTTTGTTTGTTTTTCGGACTGGTCAGGACTAGAATTTTTTATTTTTTATTTTTTGAAATATGACTAAACAAATTTATTCTTTAATTGATTAGAAATATAGAGAGTTTTTTTACTGCTATAAGTTGTTCAGACTTGTTCTCTCTACTTTGAAAATTTGGTAATGATCAACTATGAATTTATTTTCTTCATTTAAACGTATGAAAAGTTGTCCATGTGGGTATAAATTGTACAATATGGACCATTTTTGTGAAAAATCAGTAGCATTTTTAACCAGTAAAATGGTCATATGTAGTTGGATCATATGCCAAATGAGGCTTTCGACTACCATTAAAACTATGACCAAGTGATAACAGTGTTCTTCCTGTTCAGGTGAAAAGGTCTCAAAAGTAATAAAAGGTGATCCGTAGGAACAAACTCCAAATCTCATCTAACAATTTATAAATTTGACATTTCTAATGGACATTCGTATTTACAACGTCACTTTACAAGATTAAGATAGCAGTCACCACAGGCACAGACCCTCGCACCATCTACTAACATCCGTCTTCTCTAGGTTTCCCAAGGAAGTCTGTGACATCACTGGAAGGAAATAAGGATCACCAAGGAAGTCTGTGACATGGATCAAGCTAACAGTATGAAGCAACATTGGCTGTGCGCCTGTGCCAAAAAGTAAGATGCAGGCAGAACATGTTGCTTGCCATGAGCATATGGAACTCCATCGAATAGAGAAACAGCCTTCGTTCCATCCAATCTCCTTCACGATGTGCATATAAATATTGATTCTTCCAATTGTTTGTCCCATAAACCACCGACTTCAAGCTAGACTCCCAATTCCCACGCATGATTATATGCAAATCCAGCAATTGCTCCTCTATCCCAAGCTCAACCATGTCAAGCAGTTCATGCAAAGAAACAAAAAGGCTCTAGAGCGATTGATCTCATCATCATTTGACTCTAACCATCAGGACAAGATGGACGTTTTTCTTGAATATGGATCTTAACTCTTCATTTGCTTCAAGTCCTATTCTTCTGCATCACATATGAAACAAACAGATAAATCAGTCCTTGGATTACATCATTGTTTTCATCAGCCCCATAAAGCAGCAAAAGAAACCTTCGACTCAAATAAAATATTAACACAAATTGAACGTAATATAACAAAATTTTAAAGCTGAATATTTAATTACATCGGCCACAAGATCATCAAGTTATACAACAAGCCATCATCAAATGCTTTTACATTTTTCAAACGCCAGTAAATAACCACTGCTTGATGAGTACCGCCCAAGGACTGCGAAATACTCCACGTTGTTCCATCTAAATTTGATGGAACTTAATGTTTAATAAAATATCATTATCATTGATGTCTACTGCAATGAAAATGACAATTTTTTTTTGGGGGCATTTTTCTCTAAGGCAAAGCTACAAGCTGTTTGTGTTGTTTGTGGAGCTTACTTGTTTACTCTAGAATACTAAATTTAAAAATAACATATTGCTCTAGAAAAAAGATTAAGTGGTCCTCTCAGTTGTCAGACACCAAACTAGAAAGAGAAAATTACCAGCCAGAAGTGGTAAAATCTTTCATCTATCGAGCCTTACCCTATTTTAGAACCATTTTTCCCCACCAGAATCTTGCGTTGACTCATTTTATGTGTTATAAAATGCTGCTCAATCCTCAGAGAACCATCCCGCAACTCCTTCCAATCCATCAACCGATGTTCAATGTTGTAAGGGATTTCCTAAATGAGAACATTTTGAATCAATAAATTGTAGAAGTTCTATGCACGTGTGCCTGCAGGTGTAGGTGTGTGTGTGTGTGTGTGTGAGAGAGAGAGAGAGAGAGAGAGAGAGAGAGAGAGAGAGAGTACAATTTCCTCAATGAGCTTAATTTTATGGGGTAGCAATTCAAAGTAAAAGGCAGTACCTGATGTACATGATGTAATAATTTTTCCCGAACCACTTCCAGTGATATCCTCTTCATGATTTCTTCAGTCAGAGTGAATGGATCTTCTTCCCAAGGTTTTTCAACTGCCTAATCATGCAAATCGAGGGAAAGGAGGAATTTAGATGTTTAGCAACAGAACAGGAGGAAATGCTACATAATCGTTGACTGCATTCTTTCACTAAAGTCAGAAGACAGAAATGGTACTCGGTGTTAGTATCAGAAATTTCAAAAAAGACCACACAGCACTATTCGATGAATTGCAAAGCCACGAATTGCATCTACAATCTAGTACTGGAAGCAAGAATGCCAAGAAACACATCAGGAGCTTTTGCAAATTGTCATGACTGTATTCATAAAAATTACCATTTCTACTACATGTAACAAAATGGTCAATCAAGCATGAATTGAGGAAATGGTCATTATCACAAGGAGTCTGTTAAAAGACGAAGTTATTATTGTCGGCCATGGAAACACAGGAAACTGGAACCAACTATGGCCATTAAGTTCAGATGATCATTATTAGATAACTGACGGGATAATGCAACCAACAGTCAAGCATGATTGCAAAGATGATCATAGTCATATATAGAGAAACATTTAGTGATCCAGTAACGAGCATAAGTTACAGATGGAAACAAGAAAGTGATGAAAAACCAGGAAAGTGACAAAGAAAACATGCCTGTTCTATCAAATATTGCGTCAGTTCCTTCACTCCGGATCCTTTTAGCCCCGAGATCATGAAGTGCCTAATAAGAACAATTCAGCACATAGGTAAACGAGTTATAAGCTAAAGCCCATTACCTTCTATTATTGAAAAGTGAGAGAGAATCAAAATTATTGTCTGCACTGAATCAAATGATCTAATCATGACAGCTTACTGATTACCTTTCGTATCCAGGAAGGTCCTTAAATTCCTCAGCAACCTTCAACAAGTCTTTCTGTTTCTCAACCAAGTCAACTTTATTCATGCATAATATACGTTTCTGATTTGGGTTGACTTGAGAACCCATTCGTTGAATCAATCTCACCACTCTGGAGTCAGGCCTAATTGAAGATAACAGAACAGAAGATCATTTAACAGGGAAAAAGTAGTTGGACATGTATCAAACAGGAAAATCTACGGAATAATTGTGTGCAAACTAAGGCTTACATCATACATCTTGTCAAATAAGGACCATTATCAAACATTCGAAATCAAATATTAGCGAGTAGCACTCAGTTTTTTTTTTAGCCAGACCATTAAGAAAAAAAAAATAAAATTTGATGAAATATGTACATATACTAAATCAGCATATTGCCTGTTTCAAAGTAGGACTAAAACTGATACAGCCCCGTGAGCGGGAAAAAATAAGAAACAAAATTTGAAATGGGGAATTTGTACAGGCTATGTGATTGTTAGAAATAAAAGGCTATTTCAACAATCCAAGATGAACAACCAAATAACAAAATACAGCTTGAAACTACCATATTAAAGTGGTACGAGTTCCCAGAAATCTCAATAATAACCAGATTTAGAAATTAAGAGAAATATGTGGGGTAAAAGAAGATTTCCTTTGCTTCCAGAATATTAACCCTATTAAATAAAAAGAAATTGACCTCTTGATATGTCTATCAACGTCAAAAATGACCAGCAGCACATCAAATAAACTAATTGAACTCCAAGCACTTTCCATGCGCACTTTGATATCATTGTAAGGGAAACCACTTTTCCTTAACATCAGCCCTGGAGTATCAAAAAAACACTGGAAACTGATATTCATGAGAAATAATTTTATAATAATAATACTATAACATCACATGCTACATCTAATCTATTCATAATCCTCAAAAAACTAGAGCAAACAAAATGTTATATAAAACTATTGCCAGTGGACAAAGACACAAGCAAGCCATCTTTGAAAATTTACTCTTGATCTTTAGAAGAATCACATATTGAAGAACTCAGAGTTGCAGTCAACGTTAATCACAAGGTTACAACAAAACAATGATATTCACGAAATCAAAATGAGATGTAGAAATTATGAAAACTGACTTAGGGAAATTTCTATTGCATCAATTTAGTTCCCTTATATGCTAAGATGTGAGCCTCCAATAGAAGAAAATTTTGGATGCACAAATAAACCTTTGTGACCCAACTCTTATCTGGCTCCTGCATCTGCAGGAGGCTTCAATGCACTGAACCAGCACATATACAAAAATGTGATGATAAATAACAAATTGAATCAGTTTAATACTCGACTTCCAGCTAAGCTATGAAACTATTTGTTGTTGTTGTCGTTGTTATCAAGAGCAAAGCTATATTACTTTCTTCAGTCATACTGATGTTTCTTTACTCTTATACAAGAAAGAAAGATCTTCAGATTCATGTGGATACCTGGTGCAAATAAAACACAATCCTAAAACTAATAACCAATTTATCTTAGTTAAGAAAACACAGAAAGATCTCAGAGCAAAGGACTCACAATTTGGGTAACTCCTTTAGTCATTACTCCCAACACTTCGTGAGTAGTTGTGTTCATTTTTCTGGATACCGCAGCAACTTTTGTCCCAACCTATAACATTGTAGACAAATGAAATCAGAGAGAACACTGGGAGAATCAATAGTCCTAAACACCAACTAAACAACACAATGAAAACGATAAGATAAATTGCCATGTCATACGTATGAATGAACTTCAGTCTGACAGAAGTACACATGCAAGGAAATCAACACAGAAATTGCTGCAACACAATCAGAGATAAAAAAGCATCAACACTAGCAATATGATGGCCAAAGTTCTTCCTTCTCAATCTTATTGATGTTTTTCTAATTCCTCATTTGCAGAAGT
This sequence comes from Oldenlandia corymbosa var. corymbosa, assembly GCA_949775105.1. Taxonomy (NCBI): domain Eukaryota; kingdom Viridiplantae; phylum Streptophyta; class Magnoliopsida; order Gentianales; family Rubiaceae; genus Oldenlandia; species Oldenlandia corymbosa. Next base: position 11,258,920 of record OX459123.1, read on the forward strand.
CGCGGTTAAGATGCGAAAATGTGAATTGTCAAGAGTTTTAAATGCTTAAAGAACATATTTGTCTAAGTCCCTCTCCCCATCCAAACTTTATGATTTTCAAGGAAACAAAATCAGCAGTTGAGATTTAACCATGACAGAGAAAGTCTCTCATCTCTTCACTTATGCAAATAAATACCCTTCCTTAATCCTGCTCTTTGAAACCCATGAAAGTGGTCCTTGATAAATGTCTAGGCATGCACTAACTCCTTATTCAAATTGCTTCCAAAGATTATTGGCCATGTCAACTTCATAGAAGCTTGTTTCAGGTATCGGTGCTATAAACAGGTGTCTTCAACAAAACATGAAATGCATTTATTTAAAGTGTTGCAGTATCAACCCGACGTTTTATTGAATTCCAAGACAATCCAATTCAAATGATTCTCTGCAATGTTTGTAGAGAAAAAAAAAATCCAGCTTAAACTTCTTACCAGGACAAGGAGTACCAAGGAGGAAAACCTAAGTTTGAATAACAGCAATGACACAGAGGAGGTTTACAAAATTGAGGATCCCGCATGGGACAAGAAAAACTAGGATGCAATTAAGTTTACAGTATTTGCAGAGAGATTAGAGTTCGAAATTTTAAAGGATGCAGTGGGAGGTAGATAAGCTAGAGAGGAAAAGGAGGTGAAGGTTGAAGATAAGAAATCTGTTGATGGTTGGAAATTACACCCCTTAATGCTGGGAATCAGCTCTTACTAACTGTAAGGTAGCATGGTATGGTACTCCGGTTTCTTGTTTCGGTATCATATATGAGCTACAAATGTCTAACTTTAGAAGAATTTTTATTCTCTAATCACATTTCCATGTCATGAAACACTTTACTCCAAGGAGGTGAGTTAGAATCTAACAACAATCTGCCTAGCAATTTGCGCAATCGTATTTACAAAACGTACCAAACTTCAGCAGTTGTTTTGTTGTGTGGTGCAAAAAGGGAATGTGTCCCACCATAGTTTCATTTTAATAGTAGTTAAAATAGTTGCAAGTAAAAGATACATCCTTGCATCCAACACATTTAAACCAAATTACTGACAACACAAAATTCAATATTTCAACTTTGACAATCATTCAGAAGTTACAAATAAATGCAAAAACATACTGTACAACTTAAACCATTGCAAATGTGCTATAGCATGAACTGAAGATTTATACCATAGTGCCTGGGGTGAAATATGCGGGTTACGAGTTGGAAATATGCTGAACACACTAGAAGCTCGCAGATTCTACGAGCCTAAATCCACATCTATAGATGCACTAGCCAAAATGATAGAAACTTTTTGGGACACAGATAATCTACTTAACCAGGGCTCTCATAAGACCATTCGATGTTTGATCCAATAAAACGATCTCTAGTATTTCAAACTAAAAAGGATAGGAGGAAAGTAGGGGGGAAACATTTCTCATTTAGCCCTTCTGTATGATAATAATCTAACCTTAAAAAAACTATTGAGACACCTAAATCACAAGTTATGCAAAAACTAGGAATATCTAGCTCAAATATATTATTCAAACCTCACAAACCACGTTATTTTTGCAGAAGGCTCACCATATAATTAGTAAGAGCAGACTTCCCAGCATTAGGCGCTCCAATAATTCCAACATGCAAAGATTTCTGATCCTCCAGCTTGACCTCCTTCTCCTTCCCACCGTCTTCCTCCTCATGCTCATCCTGCTGAACCGCAGCATGAAGAAGAAACATTGCAAGCCTAGCAGCATTATTCTTTTTCTCTTCCTTCCTCGCAATCCTTGGATTTTTAATCTCTTCCCCGAAGACTTCACGCAATCTATCCCGGTGCTTCTCATCCCAATTAGGATTACTCATTTTTCCACCCTTCTCCGAATCACTGTCGAAATGCGAGCTATCAAAAACTGATGACGAATTCTCATCTTCCCCCTCGGTACTACTGCTCGAAAGTTCTGGCTGAGTTTCTGCACTGTAAAAACGTTGCACAAGAGCTGACCTGTAACGGGATTTCTGAGAATTCAATGATATCGTTGAGCTTAAAACCCTCAAGGCTCTAAATGATCTCATTTCAAGTTTCGGCCAAGAATCCTTTTCTTGTAACCTGCACAATATGGAATTTGCATATTTGTCATTAGAACTCGGTATCGATAATAATCTACTCATGCAAATTGAACAAAGCACCAGCAGATGAGTGTGCATGAAATAGGGAGTAGTATTCTATGTTCCCAACAGCTGGAAAGAACAAAGCACGGCGTTTGCAACAGTCTTGTGGAGTGTTTAATTTTTAATGGGTAGAACTTCAGTATGAAAATTGAACTAGCTAGGATAAAAAAACTAGAAACCGAGTTGCAATGGAGTTGGTTGATACAACTTTTCACCCCATCTGAACAAACAAATCATATGCTCAAACCAAATGATGCCAGAGAAATTGTATCAAGAAACACAACTGCAGAGACTATCATACCCGTGAATGTAAAGCTTTATAAAATTAAAAAGCCTCAATGACAACAGAAACCAATCAATCTCGTACAATGGTTATCGCGGCAAATGACAAATTTTCTGGAAAACAGAAGCATCGGCCAAAAAGCTGCCATGGACAGGCCTAAGACAATAAACAGAATCCCAGAATAGGGTCTCCAAATATTAATCTTTGCTGTTTAGGATTATCCACGAATATCCATTTTTCCAATACAGGAGTATTTGGTTCAATCCGATCACCAATCACATGCACTCAAACATGCTGGTTATATATCAGAAATTCACATTACACCAACCCAAACTTTCAGACAGAGAACAGAGCCAAAAAAACAAAAAAAAATTTAACACAAGGAAATGGTGAAAACGAGAAAATGTGGCAAAGCAGTGGACATAGAAATTCGAAGCATCATTGGTGTCATTCTTAGTAATTACCAGAAACAGAAAACAAAGAACCAAAGTTCGCATGTGTAAAACATTTCAATGTTCCAACAACTAGCCTGGACATAAGCAATAAATAAAAGCATTAAGAAATGCCTCAAATCTTCGAAGTTCAAGAAGCATATTTATTGGGGGGAAATAGAAACCATTTCGGCTGCCGGCCTCAAATGGCATCATTTCAAACTGCGACAAAACCTGAATCGATAAGCCTCAAGTTTAAGTAAATAAATTTCGTAAATCGGAAGTGGAGAAAAAAAAAAAAAAAAACTACCGAGCAGCGGGGACGGAGCGCGTACAAGCTTCGCTTTGGACTTTCGGAAGACTGCAGAAAGAGGAAGGTGGGAGCAGGAGATCGGTAACTGTAACAAGCTCTTGATGAAGGTGATACGGCGGTGGCGGTGGCGGAAGACTTGGGAAGAGATGTTCGCCGGCAGAGCTGTGTGTACAAATACAGCAGAAACGGAGGGGAAGGGGTTTTTCTTTCTGACTTTGGCGTCCAGGGGTTTTAGGCCTTTTCGCTTTTTTTTTTTTTTGTTTTTTTATTTTTTTCCCTTTCTTTCTTTTTCTTGTAAAATTAAATAAAATAAAATGACAATAGTAAACCAAAAAAAAAATTCCCAAGTGAATATGTGTATTTCATTCATTTTGTCCCGTGATTGATGAATTGATGAACCTTATCCAATTTAGAAAAATGTTTATATTGTTAATCTATATAACTTAACTAGATGTTTGCCCGGGCGACTGTCCGGTACCGGCTGTATTTTTAAATCGATTAAATAAAAAATACGAATCATTTTTAAAAGAATAAAAAAAATTAAAAGAATAAAAATTAATTGAAAGGATAGGAAGTGAGTTATTACACATAAATCTATGCCCAGATTTACAATATGTAATTTACAATAGTTAACTTATGTCTGGGTTTACATAAATCATAAACCAATATCTACAACAGAAGAATAAAAAAAAATCATCCTTAAAAATTCAATTTCTTTCATGACAGCTTATTTTTTCTCTATTGTAGAAAGAAATGGATTGATAATTGATGCCAGATTTTAAGTAATGATTTAAAGGCCCAGGTGTGAGAGAGGAACGAAATGGAAGAGATCCTTTGAAATTGGGGATTGGAAAGACATTACTGGTGTTTCACTTGATTTAAGGGAATTTCCTTACATTTGATTTTATCAACTAAATATTGTTGTTTTAAGGGATTAGTATATACCTATAATTAAGAGATTTTTATATAGCTATAATTAAGGGATTTATGTATTTATGTATTCCATTTTTTTTTCTAATTAGTTAGAGTGTCACTTGTCAAAAATGATTTTGTACTGAAAATGGCTTTTGGCGAAAAAATTTCTATTGTGGTGGTGACACATGTTCTTTTTGTTTGCTACTTTAATTAAGTACTATAGATAACAAAAAACCCAGAGAGAGAAAACTGGAATAGTTTTCCACTCGCCACGTAGGACTGGTAATTTTATCAATTTTTTATTAATTAAAAAAAATTAAAAAAATTTTCTCTACCCTAGATTCCCAATTCCTTCAATCAAAACTCAAAACTATCACTCCAAAAATCTTCTCCTGATCTTAATCTTTTGATTTGGTTGGAAGATTTTTCAATTTTAGAGCATAAAGTCTTCAAGATTTCATCCCCGATTTCTTTTCATCTTCATCCGGTGACTAAGTTCAGATTAAAAATTTTTAATCTGGGATTGATGTTTATCATGATTTCAATTCTTTTAATAATTGTGTATATTAAGATTGTTTTCTACTTGACACATAGGATTTACTATATTTTTTTTCATTTTAAAATTTAGTAATTATAATAACTATTAATAATTAATAATAACCAAATCAACCTTATTACTGACCGAATTGGACGCAAAGCATAAAAGATAATCATGAACTTTTGAGTTTAAATGAAAATTAAATAAAAAAAAGATAAAGATAAATTAATTATTATTCTATTTTTTGTAATCAAACTAAATCCCTATTTTTATTTTTTTTTGAAACCAGGACGGAACCTGGCAGGGGGCTAGCCCGATTTATTAATGCTTAAAAAATATGTTTACAGAGGAAGGGAAAACATAGTACAAAGATATTCATCGAATTCTAATATATGGAAAATCCATTTGATCTAAAGCGATAAGGCCTCTCACTGTTTGAGGAAGATCTCTCAGATCCAGAAAGCGTTGAGATGTACCAGAGGAGGCCATACAAGCAAGTTCATCAGCTACTGTATTAGCTTCACGATAGACATGGTTGAGAGTAATTCAGACTGTGAACAAAGAACTGAATTTCTTGGATGTATGATTTGTATCGCCAAGGGGGTTCTCCATAGGATTGTATAAGTGTAGCAAGAGATAGATTATCCGTTTGTACCTCGACATTTCTAAGATTCAGTAACCAGCATTTCCTTAAACCAAAGAGGAGGCCGCTTACTTCTGCTAACATGCTGTCTCCTTGGCCAATAAAGCCAGCCTCTCCGAAGATTAAACATCCATGATGATTCCGATTGTGAAGCCATAGCCAGAAGCATTTCCATCAAGAATGGCGGAACCGTATGTGTTTAGAGCAAAAGAACTTTGTTTCAGCTTCTCCCACTGGACCATTTTGATAACTTTTTCCTTTAGAGCAACAAAAACAGTGGAAAAACTTGATAGCATGAAAGTTTTTTCCAAAGTAGATCGTGCTAGGGGATGGACCATAAGGAGGCTGCGGATATCATCTGTTACGAACTGTTTTACTTGGGAAGCGGAGAAGTGTTTCCCATCCAAGATGGCACTGTTTCGAGCCTTCCAGAGTTCCCAAAGAATGAAGATTGGAGTTTCCATAATCGCCGTCTTTCTGGCTGAGGTGAAGCTTCCAATTGAAAACCATGATTGCCGCATATGCCATACTGTTGACCCCTGTGGTATTGTCACTTGGAAGAAAGCTGAGAAGTGAGTCCAAATCAGATTTGCGAAATTGCAATCAATGAAATTATGTTGGATTGAATCCACGTTATTCCTGCAAAAAATACAAATGGAGGGATTAACATTGATACCAAAAGAAGTAACAATGTCTAAATCCCTATATTTTAGAGATTTCAACGTGTAAATCATTTCTCAATAAACACTAAATAAAGCAACCCGATGTAATGTAACCATAGTTAAAAATTTTCAAACCAGAAATTACAAGTGAATCTTCACTTACGAGTTCTCCTTTATTTTTCTTATTTTTCTTCTCTCCCTATCTAATTCTTTTTTCCATCAATCCCTTAGTCCCATTGGCTTAAGCACAAAAATAAACATAAAACGCTTTGTGGATTGTGATTAATTGTTTAACTGTTGAAAAATTTTGTGAAGTTGTTATCATCGTCACACAGGTTCGTGTGAATAGATGATATTACTGAGGAACGTCTTTATCAGAATATTTTTGCTTCTCACTTTGGTCAATTAGCAATAATTTTTCTGTGGACAAATCTTATATTGTTTTGTATGTTTTTCTAATTTTTACAAATCAATATTATTCTGTTTTTTTCTTCCTGGTACAACTTTTTAGGGGATGCTGACTTCGAGAAAACGGTTGCATCCGTGATTTGTTTCGGCAAAAGGACATTTTAGGGTGGTTTTTGTTTTATCAAAAAGAGGATGTGCATATGATCACATCTTCCACGTACTAAGATGTGTTTAGGATTGTACGTGTATTGTAGGGATTTAATCTATGATTGGAGCTTATCAGCAATAGCAAGTTGCCCTTATATTGGCCAAAAAGGGGTTCTTCAGTTGGATGTAAAAGGCTGACTTAACTGATCATTGCACTCATTTTTCGTAGATAATTAATTAATTAACCTGAAATTTTTGCGATACATTTATGTGGTTTTCAGGCAAAATGATCCTATAAGTTTAGTTAATCTGTTGAACACTATCTGGTCTATTTTATTTATCTCCCTTGCAAGAACATTGTGTTTCTTTCATTTAATCTTAAAGTGAGAGAAATTTTCAATCCCCCGTAAGCATATTAAAATATTTTTCTTTTTCATTTCTATCCAAGCAGAAGTATTCGTGTTTAAAAAAATATTAATTAGTAGTAGTTTTTACTCATTAAGTTGTAATATTTGTAAATCTTAATTTTTCAAATCTATTATCGGGGCTGTGGTGAATGCTTGGTTCGACTGAAAATCATGCATTGATCTCGTGGGCTAATTGTTTTTTATGAAAGCCAATGATAATGCCCAGCTTCTAATATTTTGGAATATTAAACATGTTTCAATTCTTTCTTACTCCTTTCTTCTTGAAATTATTGTCCAGTTTAAATTTTTATTTTAATACAAATTGAACTAAAAATAAAAATCTAAATTGTATCATAATTTTAGGATGGAGGGATTTTTTTCATAGATGACGTGTGTTTTTTGTGCATCGTGTTATATAGATGCTTCTGTATGCTAGCTAACCATACACGAAACAAGGAAAAATTAACTTGGATTGGAGTTTCAACTTTCCAATTCCAGATTTCCAATTTCAAAACTTGGATGAGAACTCCATGGACAAAAGTTGATGGGAGGGTGCTGACAGCTTCTTACACAAAAAACTTTGCTAAGCAAGTTTCGAGTGGGGCTTGCAACGTTGAAAGAATTTTGGTGTGGAATGGGATTTTTAAAAAAAAAAAATTGGGAAAGAGAAGTGCAATGTAATTTTTTTCCCATTTGAATAATTTAATTTTTTCCCCATTTTTTTCCCATTTTCAAACACTTTGCCCACCTCATGTGATTTTTTGGAAAACTAAGACTCCAACTCGGATTCAATGGCTTTTGTGGCGTTTTATTGTGAACACAGAGTTTTATGAGAAGAGGGGTACGTGATGGTTCCCGTTTATGCAGCAGATGTGAAGATGAAGTTGAAATAACACAATATTTGTTTCTACATTGTGAATTTTCAAAAAAAAAGTCATGGGAAGCATTTGGACAGCACGAAACAAAGCAGTTCGGGACAATCACAAAGAAGATCCAGTGGTAACTTGGGATCGTGCTAAGGAGGCACATGATTTCTATCTAAGTATGCAGCAGCAACCCTCATGAGCTAGGCATGGTGATAGTTGTCATATGTTCAATATGGTCGATAATGATATGTTAGAGTTAGGAACACATCTGATATATGTAGATGGGTCATATGAAAGTAATGGTTGTCATGGGGCTGCTGCTTGGGAAATTTTGACTTCGACAGGGAAAAATCAAAGAAAATGGCATCACATTTGCATCCATTTCTGCGGAGCAGTCGGAAGCCCTTGGCATTATGTACGCATTGCAAGAAGCTTTGGAGTTGAAGGTGCAAGTATGCAGGGTGTACAAATTGCAATTTACTACTAGAGCTTGAAGGAAAGTAAGATATGCTGCCTTTAGAGATTAGAGATATTAGTAAAGATGTTCTTAGTCTTAAAAGTAAGTTTATCGATTGTAAAGTAGTTAAGGTTAGTAGAAATGAGGTAGATAACATCAATCAGGTAGCTAGGTTGCTATCTAAAAATGTAACACTGTTTGCTTGACCATTATATATATATATATATATATATATATATATATGAAAGTAACCGTGCTTTAGTCAAGAAAATAATAAATTAAGAAGAATTATATGACCTGCTGAAATTTCCAGCTGTTAATATTATTTTAAATATTTTTTTATTTCGTTCTTATTTTTGCCATAAAAATGTCCGAAAAAAGAAATATTTGTAGGAAAGTTGTAACTGGCCTCCCACAGAGCCAAATGCCGTTTGAATTTTGATTAATTGGCTTAATACGTTGTAATTTGATTATTTTACTTATTTCTTTTATTCTTAGGAAGTGATTTGTACTGGAAGTCGTTTTTCCTTCCATGCAGAGGGACGGGAAAAAAGTTTTGCGGCCTTTATGTTTTGGGACTTTTTTTCACAGCATTCAATTACACATATGTGACGGTTGTAGATTCCGTATGTATAAGGTCTGGACAATGAAATCTTTGCGGCCCTTATGTTTTGGAAAGTTTTCCGGGTGGATTATGCACCGGTATTAAGTTTCGTATCTTAAGATCTGACAACGTGTTATTAAAGCAAAAGTCTCAGACAATTACATTGGAAAAGACATATACAATACTTGCATGTCTTTCTGCCTCTCCGAAACGAAATTTCCATTCAAATGAAGAGATAACAATCTTTCAATATTCATTTCTTTTGCAATGACAATTAACAAGAGAACAATCATTTTTTCCAGTTGGGTTGTATTTGCAACGTCTGATTTTCAGACAAGGTTAGTTATATATTTATTCTATCCAGAGTTACATCACAAAAAAAGACATAAATTTTGATTTGCATAAAAACCAGAGAGACGAGTAACAAGAAAACCAACATTGCATACAAAAACACTGCAACATCTATAATTATTCAATTTGTTTTTAATGTTATCAAAATTTGCTTTCTAATTCTCGAAAAATTGTTATCCCTATGTTCTTTTCTGTCCCGTCCATCGGACGGGTTCAACACCTAGTAACTAGAATGGGGAAGAAAAATATTTTTTTCCTCAAATATAAGATCATCTTCGTGATGCTTACTTGGAAAATGTAATAAAATTAATTTTTAGATTTCTTCCATTAGTATCAGAAATTTTCTCAAACTTGGGTCTTAATAAGGATATTGCAATACCCTCAAATTTCTAACTTTTACCTGTTTTAGTTGTGTATAGAATACGAAAATGAGAAACATTCAGAGAATCTCTGTTACAATAGATCCATGATTGAAGACAGCAAGAAGCCCAGTCAATCAAGCACAATTACAAATTTACAATCTCTGAGTTTTACTAGAGTTGGTGCACAAACTGTGTTACACATATCTCTTAGCACTTTGTATATGATGTTATTGTTAGTTAATGATGGTGTTTGCCAATTTGGGTTCTCAAAAAAGAAGAAACGAAAAAAAAAAATTAGGGCGAACTACATTTTACACCCCGAGTTTTAGCCCTTTAACAAAATCCCCCTCGAGTTTTTATCATATTACAAATATCTCACTGATCTTTGATCTTTCTAACCGTTTGAACACGTTCTCACCAGAGAATGATGTCAGTAGCTGACATCATCCAACTTTTAGCATGAACTGACAAAAATACCTAGCTATAAGCTCTTGTTTAAAAAAATAAAAAAATAAGCCTCATATTTTTAACAGCCAAAAAAAAAAAAAATCCAAAGGCCAAATGCAGTTCCCATCCTCATGACGTTCTTCATCACCATCCAAATAATATGCCCCCTTTCATCCTCCCCTCCCCCACCACATGCTGTCGCCTACAAATCCACATCCCTCTTTCCACCATCCAACCATAATCTCCTCTGCACATGAAATATATTCATAGCCACCACTTCCAAACTTGCTCGTTGCATACGTCAGTCGCTGCTTTACAAATTTGGATTGAAAAATAAAACACCAGCATAGTTTTGCCAAAACGAAAATCACTAGTTGAGTTTCAATTATATTCGAATGATCGAATCCATTCTGCCCCGTTCTTCTCATCTCTTTTAACAATTAATCAAGGGATGGCATCACAGCTAGCTAAAATATCAGTAACAGTAGTAGATCGACATAGGCCTTCGGGCTGAGAGGGCCGGCTTTAAATTTCTTTTACTTTATGAAGTTCTATAATTTCTTTGATTTTTTGACTCAATTATGATGTGTTGCGGTTAAAAATTAGTTTAGATGATGGTGGAATTAGGTTTTCTTATCTCAAAATAGAGAAATAATAAAGAGGACAATAAAGACCAACATGGCATTAGAAAGGAGAAAACAGGATAGTTTGTGTCGGTAAAATATAGTGGCCGGAAAAAAATAACAGTAGTTTGGTTGGGTGGAAGATAGGGATAATATAGTCTTCTTATATTATCTTTTTTAAAATATTTTTATTTAATTAGGTGGTCTAACCGAAGGCTTTTTTGTCATTTCATAATTTTCCGACGTTGACTTAACGTTTCACCCAGTTAAAGGGGGAAAATGTAATAACACCAAAACTCGAGGGGTATTTGGTTAAAGAGTCAAAACTCGGGGGATAAAATGTAGTTTGTCCAAAAAATTAGTCACACACTCACAAAGAATTTTCTCTTATTGAAATATTTAGATTCCACCTTACAAAGCCCTAATGTTTTAGATAATAGTCACATTCATGTATACAGTTTTGGGGGGGAGGGGGGGGACCCCCAAAAAAGGGCAAAACTCAGCATTAGTCCCCAAAGTTTAGGGGTATCTCAGGTGAGTCATCAAAAATTTTTCTTCAACGGTTTAAGTCACCATTTTTTATTCAACACTATGGTCCATTTGACGGGAGAATACATTAACTTAACGGTGAATGACCAAAATCCGTTAATTGTTCAATATTTCATGAATTTTTTTACTGATGTGGGTCCCATGATTTTTTACTTGTTTTTAATTGTTAAGAAAAAAGAGAAACCCAAAATAAATAAGTCAAAGAAAAAAAAAACCTTCCCTTTCATCTTCCCCCCCCCACCCTGCCGCCGATACCACCATCACCACCCAGTTGTTCATCCTCCCCTCCCACCTTCTTCATTTCTTCCTTTTTAATTCATCTCTCATTATCCACACACAATTTCCATCCGATTTGCAAAATCCTCTTGTTTCATGATTTCAAGCAGGAACGTCTCTAAGAATCCACCATAAAGCCATAGTTCTTTTCACAAATTGATTTCCTTTTTTGGCTACAAATTTATTGCTGTCAATTTGAATTCTTCACATCTTAATATCGGAGCAGGAAAAAGAATAATAATTCATTAATTTGGGTTCTCTTTCTTCTTCATGGAATACTAAGGGGAAAAAAGAAAGATGGAGGCAACTGGTGAAATGGTTGAGGAATCATTTAGTTCGGATTCGTCGTGATTCTGATGTGTATAAATTAATGGATTTTTTTTTCTTTCTTAAAATTCAATTTCTTTTGATTGGATTTTCTACCTTTGGAATCGTTCAAAAAGATGTGAAGAATTTGGGTGGGCTTAGTTGGGTCCATGAATAAGGACATTGATGTGTGACTTTTATAGTTAGAGATTGAACTTTGGTAACGCAATTTGAGTTGTTTGGTATTAAGGAGATTTGACTTGTCTGATTTTTTCTTCGATTCCAGCCAAGATCATCACCAATCTGCAGAATTTTCCTACCATGTTGATTCCCCATGGTAGCAATATCCATAAAAGAAACAGTAATAGCTACTGCATAGAGAATTTTGTGATCATTTTGTTATACTTCTACATCAAATATGATGGTTTGCTAGTGAAAAGTATCATTGAAATTTTTTATGAAGATGAACTAGTGGGCGGTGGTGGTGGTGCCTACGGTAGTGTGAGAGGAAGAGGAAAAGGCGAGCCATCAGTGGTGGTTTGGGCATTGGAGGAAAAACTCAAAAAAATAAATAAAATAAATAAATAGAAATATTAGTGGGTCCCACTATTGATGAAATATTAATAAAATATTGAATAGTTGATAGATTTTCTAATTCACCGTTAAAGTTAATGAATTTTCCGTCAAATACACATCGCGATTGAATAAACTTAAACTTGGGGACTAAAATCGTCGAAGAAAACTTTATAGTGACTGACCTGAGTTACCCCCAAACTTTGGGGACCAATACTGAGTTTTGCCCAAAAAAAAAACACTTGCCAAACAACTAAGAAACAGGCAAAATACTCCTGTTCCAGGTTAGCACCATCATTTGCCACCCCTCAGCAGAAAACTAAGGTTAAAGGGAATTCATGATAAATTTGAACTTCTAAACAAATGCTGCAAACATCCAAAATACTAATCACACCGATCAAGAAACAGATCCAATTGCAGCTGTTCTTAATCTTCGGAAATGAAGCTACTTCCATGGTGGTTTCCCCTCATTTCCCAAAACCAGTACATTGCTACAGAACTGTGAGAATCAGTAAGATCCTATTATGTTGACGGATTATGAACTTTCACATGCACCATTAGTCTGCAGCCATAAAGGGATCTGTATCACCAAGGTCAGCTACCAGAGGTTCCAATTCAGATAAATCTTCATCTTCCGGTGCAAAATATGTTGGGAAAGGAAGCAATGTTCTATCTGGTTTCTTGAATACAGAATCTTTTATAAACACAAAGTTTCCTGTGGCACCCGGCACCTGACAAGGAATGAGCAAGTATTAATTATCATCAGGAGGAAGGAAGCCCTTGCCCCAATTACAATACGAGGATGTAAAAAGAATGGAATTAGCTTGAAGTGTAAAAGCAGCTGTGAAAAAACAAGGTTCCTTCATTCGTCACTACATAAACTCCGCGTGATGGAGATATTAGCAAAGTTGTCAGTTATGATTCAAAGCACGATACTGAATTGCAGCTAAATTTTGTGCACAAAAGATTTCGCATGAAAGAATTCATAAGTATCTTCATCAGTTTCAACCCAATGAATTATTTTGCATAGAATAACTTCAAGAAGAAAGGAAGATAGAAAGAAAAACTTGAATCAACCTGGCCTTTCACCCAAATCAAATTTCTTGCAGGGTCAACTTTGTAAACCCAGATATTTTTTACGGTTACTTGCTTTCCTCCCATGCGTCCAGCCATTTTTTTACCCTTAAACACCTGCAAGAGTAGGGGGTAACGAAAATGATTCTCCCAAGAAATACATGCTTATTAGATTTCTACTTTGGCATGCAATTTTCTATCCACAAGGGTAGCACACTTTTGAGTCTTAAAGTTTATACGTTGTGTAGTATGTGAAAAGTTTGATTACAGTTGATACTGTTTTACTACGGTGAATTTAAAGGGTGAACCAGTAGAACTAGAACGTTTCCAGCAATACAAGGAAAAAAGGGAAATGACTTCAGAAACCAGCTATCATAGGTAAAACTAGGCAGTTTTTAGCACTTTTAATGAACACATGCCATAAAAACCAACAAGGGGATTCAACCAACAAAGAAGTCCGCAGCTTTGTTCCTTATCCAGTACCAGCAATCATAGAATTTCTTATATAAGGAGTTACACATAACATGTCATGAACCATTAAAACTAGCCCTTTCAGCAACTCAATCAACCAGCCATCAGAGTCCGGTGCTAAGAGCGTTCAAGCAACTTGAGTTATTTAAGAAGTTAAAAAGTCACTGACTTATAGGACTGCAAAACTAGTTTGCTAGAGGTACGGAAAACATCAAGACCGATTGTCCTAGGCAATGGATAACGCTGGTTAACAAAAAGAAAATTCAAAGCAAGAAAAAATACCTTTCCAGGGGCATCCCTTTGACCAGTAGAACCACCGCTTCGATGTGATTTAGAATGACCATGAGAAGCTGGCAAACCTTTAAAGTTATGTCTTTTGATACAACCCTATACATACAGAAAGAAACTATGTCGTATTAAAACCGCAACTTAGAAAATGAACTCCATGTTCCGCATTCAATTCAACTGATTACGCATCAAACAACCAGAAGAGTTCAACATTTCATGCTAAAGAGTCATTACTCACAACTTTGTAGATGAGTATTGGAGAACTGGCCTGCCCTACTAGGATTGTTCAAAAAGCCACAGCAGAGCAGACTTAGCACGAAGGAAAAGTTGAAGCATAAATTGATACCACAAAGGCAGTATGTCACAGCGAAAAGGGAACTGGGCAGCAAATACATCAAAATGAATATTAATTAAGCACAACCTTTTTATAATCGAATTGAAAGAATGATCCCTCACCTGAAACCCTTTACCTCTACTAATCCCAGTGACATCAACAAACTGTCCAGGAAGGAAATGGCGAACACCAATGGACGTACCAACAGGGAGTAAAGCGTCCTCAGTGACGGGGAATTCCCTCAACTTCCGCTTCAAGGGGACACCTTGTGCTCTAAAATGTCCCACCTCAGGTTTTGTCAAATGCTTCTCCTTCTTGTGCCCACAACCAACCTTATAGAAGAAAAGGATTATTTTACTACACAAACTCTTCTATTCAGGGGATCATTCACAGTGCGTATTCACTCATTGTCATAGCTCGATTTTAGGCAAAAGATGAGATCATATTCCTATTTTTTTTATTGTGGTTTCATTGAATCTAAGTTCAAATCCGGAAATCCAATGAACCAAAAAAACAAAAAGCTTGAAGGACAGATCATAAATCATGCTAAGCCAGAATTTATTGAACAAATTGGCAGAATGAATGGGAAATTTTAGCCCACCTGGAGAGCAACGATGCCTTCCTTTTCAGGGGTTTTGACTTGGGTAACGATGTTATCATCCATTGAGAGAACGGTGATGGGAATCCGAGCACCCCATTTGTCCCATAAAGCAGTCATTCCACATTTGAAGGCTATTGCCCCAGTTCGCTTGGAGCTTGGGGTCATCACCCGGGTCTTTGCTTCTACGATTCGTTGGGTCAATCCATTCTCATGGTATATCTCTGCTGTGGAAGAACTACTGAACAGCCTCCTGGTACCCAAAAGATGGATACGAGAGATGAGACCTCTGGATACTGCCGACATAATAGAAGATTGGCGGTTGGCGGAGGCGGAAGGCGGAGGAGAACGGAGGAGGAAAAGAAATCAGAGTACAGCGTAGGGTTGTAGGAGGTTTCTCACTTTTAATTGTAATTTTGAAAATTTTAATTTTTCTTTTTACAATTTTACCCAGATTCGTATATGGAACAGTGGGGTCGTCATTTGGACCCCTAAATTTTTCTTTTTACAAGTTTACCCCCTAAATTAAAGATTTGTGTATGGAACAGTGGGGTCATCATTAGGAAAAAAATGAAATCATATTCTATTTTACCCGAACTCGACTAAAAAATGTAATAATTTTTCTTTTTTTAAGATCGAAATGGGTGGTTTTTAAATTCAAAATATTAGAGCATGATGGGACATTTATAAAAATATAAAAATAAAAGAATAGTCTATCTATAATATATATATATATCTAACTATATACTATATGGGGAATCCCAGATTTTGGCTCCGTTTTTTCTGGGTTCTCAGTCATTTGTGGACACGTTGCACCAGCCAATTAGACTGCCTGTATTAGACACATTGTCTCATATATATATATATATATATATATATATATATATATATGGGATTTTCTAGAGTCCTGTAGTTCATTTATACGGAACCGTCCCGTATTTTTTTAACCAATCAGAATTGAGGGTACAAAATTTATTCATGTGGTGAGTAACATGCTAACATATCTCAAAATAAATTTTATTAAAATAAATTTTTTAAAAAATTAAGTAAAACCTGTTAAGCAGGTTGTTTACCGGATAAAAATATTTAAAAATTATTTGTTAAAATTGACACATCAAAAACCATTTTACTTAACTTTCGGAAAAGTTGTCTGCCACTTTCCAGTTGCCTTTTTTTTTCTTTGGTGAACAAATTACTTCAAACAGGCGACTAATTTACATCCAAAATGCTTCAAGCATCGTCTTGCAAGAATATGCTAATGCTATTAGGGACTCTTTCACTAAGCAAGCGTCCTTCTTCTACACTAAAACCTGAATTCCTTTTCTGAGACAAGGATCTGTTGGATCTCGTTTAGCCATGAATTCTCCCTAGCTTCTGCAACCATGCTCCGGATCCCTTCCACAGCTACCAGTGAGTCAGACTCAAAAATTACTTTTGAGTGACCTAACTGCTTAGCAATTCTCATGCTCTCTAGAATTTCTTTTAGTTCAGCCCTTTAAACTAGGCAATAGCCTATTCTCTCTTGAAAGGCTTTCAAAAATCTTCCCTTGTTGTCCCTGATAATGCATGCCACTGCCGTTTTCATGTTTTAAGCAACTGTGGAAGCTGTGAGGTGCCGATTATCATGTTTTATGGTCCTTGTACATATCTTTCAATCAAACTCTATCCGGGATACTTAGGTCTGTTTTGACTTTTATGGTTTGCTACACGGCTTTACGGATCGTTCAAAATTTGATCAAAACAAGATGAGTTCACTGGTTGCTTGCTGAAAATACAGAAAATCAAATTGGGCTCCTTCTATTGAAGGGTCTATTTCTTATAGCTTTAGAACTATTTTCCAGAATTTGCTTTTATGATAATCTTCTTCATTTAGTGTAGTTTAATGCATTGTTTACGTATTGTAAAACGCATTCGTAGTTTGACCAAAAACTTGATTTGAACATGATAACCACTTTCTGAAAATCTCTCCTACGGTGCTGTTTTCAGAGAATCGTTTCTCTCCTTTCTTGAACTGTTTTGTGAGACTTCTTTTGGTGAATACTCTCTATGTTTATTGGAGTTTACTACAGAATTACGGATTGTAAACTGGAGCTATAGATTGCCCAAAAATTAGATTTGAACTTGATAGAGAATTTGAAATTTATGAACTTCAGTTCTGATGTTCTATTTTAGGGAGCATTTTCCTCCTGAAGTTTGAACTTCTTTTCTTAAATTCCTTACATGAAGCTATTCTTTGTTCATCCTAGTTTATAACAGTTCTGATGGCTCACGAATTGGATTTGTGGTTTGATGAAAAATGTATTTTGAATATGACCTTGGCTTTTACATTGTATTTTCTCATACTTTCAATCTGCTTCCACAGATGCTCATCCAAATTTTTCTTTAGTTCTTTCACTAAAGTCTGCAGAAAAAAAAAAATACTAAATGCTGCTCTAAAAATCAGTTATTAAGGAAAGGAATCCTGAGCTCTTACTTAAAAAATGAACTCAGCTGACATTTTGCTCTATTAGTTTCTGGAGTTTGATGCTGATGTTTTATAACTTGGATAGTGCATATTTAATTCGTGTAAGATTTTTCAGTTTCATGAGACATTTGCTTTCAGTTTTGCATGCTTTGGATGCCAGCATGCATTAAAGTGATAAAACATTGACAAATCATAGCTCAGGCATGTTTGTGTGATATTTAAAACTTACTCCTACGGGCTTTATAGATACTGCATACAGCATGAACTGAGTGATTCTTTATTCTAAATAAACAAAAGGTTTCTTGAATTTTTTAAAGTAAAATATGCTTCATTTACAACAATTTGCTTTGTATTTGATTATACATGATTTCTCTGAAAATAACTCAAATGAAAAAATTCTATCAAAATGAAGTAGAACTACGGAATTCTTGAAAAACAAAATGCAAGAGGCAACAATGTTGTACCTTATTAAAGAAACTCGTCAATTGTATCTGACAAAATAAAAGCACTACAATAGCAAACTACAAAAAATAAAGCTACAACTCTTGTTTGAGTTTCCTCCTTATCATAATCCTATTCTGTTTTTGTATCCCCCTAGTTTTTATTGCTTTGTTACGTAGTTGAACTTAAAAGACACACCCAAAACCGTTTCTATATACTCCACGAAAAGAAAGACCCTCTCAATGCAGTATGCTGCTGCACATTCTAAATCAAGATCAAAAGCATAATCAGTTGTTGTACATATCTCCGGCCTTGCCTCAACACTCCACCATCTCCGACCACCGTAACTTGTATAACTACCACTCTTTATTGGATATTCGGAGCAATACACCTCTGCAACAAACGACTCCATTGTCCTCTCTGCAAGAATTTCCCAACAAATATAAGCCTCATCCCTCGCAGCTTTCTCAGAGCAATTTCTGGATTGAACTTGCAGAGATTCTTGTTATCTGTCAAAAGCATTTCGATTTATTATATAGATATCATGATGGTCTCATTTCATGTAGCAAGATAGAACTCTAAAGTTTCTAAGAATAAGAGGTTGAGCTGTGCAACATTACTAATTAATTGGCAATTAGCTATGTAAGCAAGGAACAGTACTACTTCCAGATGCATTGCTTGTAGAGTCATCCCAAGCTCAACAACTATGACATAGCCACAAGAATATGAATTCATGAAGATACACGAATACAAAGATACCCAAATTTTGGAAGATTGTTTTCCAGTTACAATATTGAAAGTGTTCCATTTTGCATAAGCGCAAATGGCATTATTGTCTAAAATGCTTCAAATAAAAATGGCTCACTCCAAATATGGAAGTAGCTTTAGGGCGGAAGTGCTTCACTGCATCACTCTAGGCCCCGATCTTCCTTCAGAAATACTTACAAGGTAAACATGGATCTTCGTTCCAATCAGGTGGAGGATACTGGAAACTTGCATCACCCTTTTCAATGGAAATAACTGCAGAAAGCTAAAATTTGCTCAATGAATAGGAGGGAAGAGTTCATTATTCTCAAGGATAAAAGAGAAACTACCATTCCTCGACACTTTTAGTTGAGGAAAAAAATTCCTACTTCTTTTCAATATGAAGGTTCAGTCTGAAATATTGCTGCATTACTCCTCCTTTATAGAAACAATTGGCTAACAATGTTAATGATGAATGCATTAAAATTCAAAAGCAGATTTATTTTTATTTTTTTTGAATGAACCAAAAGGGAATAAGTCATCTTCAATTTAATTTGCCTGAGGAAGTAATCCTACTCTGAATCCTACACTGCAAACTACAGCAGACTAAGAACTCGCTAGAAGCAAAATCCTACAACATAAAGACTAACCAAATTACATAAGCTATATATTTTAGCCATAAAACTCCAGGCCAAAAAAGAAAGAATGGTAAAATACCAAATCATTTACCCACCAGAAGAAGAACAAAGGAAACATGCATTATATGCTGTGAAGGCTACCTGTCAGTGGTAGTTAACAAAACAACACAAAGGCACTAAATAATGGAAAAGGATGAATGTTTGGATTCAAAGAACTTATGATACTTGTCTTTGAAAAAAAAAATTCCGTGAAGCCATTAAGCGGAAGAACTTTTTTCAACTTAAAAAAATTCCTAGAGACTAACGGTATTCTTTATAATTATAATTTTGCAACTGCACAGACAATTTCTGTCCTACACTCCGAACAAAGTGGATATTCATTTTGTGTCAATCATCAAACAAATTAATTGTGAAAAAAAAATTCAGAAAGAATATTTCACGGACCTTTATGAAGTTACATAAGCTCCTCAATTTTGCATATTGTAGAGTTTACCTGCAAATGAAACACAGCATTTCAGCAAGTCTTCAGAGGAAAATGGCAAAAACAAGCTGCAAGTCATATTTAGAAGCTAAATCATATGGGGTTATAGAAGGTACATGCTAATGATCCACTTCTTAACTTCCAAATATTCTTAACTTTCAATACATACTATCGCAGAATACAATATCTTATTGCGCCCGAACCCTTTCCTTTATTTAATCAACATTATTGGTGGGCAATTTGCATTACCAACTGATGTCCACAACTTAACAACAAGAATTTAATCGGTGGGCAATTTCTTATATGCATTTGTAGATGCAATTCAATTCCTTGGCATTACAAGATTTAAGCAATACACTTAATATAGCATTCAAGTATCACGATCATTTACCCAATTCAATTTTATGAAAGGGATTAACTTGTAGTGAGATTATTCACCTGGATAGCATTCAACAATCCTTCGATCACCTGTGAAGTCTGTTTATCAAACAATCATAGCATTAGGTGGAGGGTTCTGGAAACTTGCCTCACCCTTTTCAATGGAAATAACTGCAGAAAGCTAAAAATTGCTCAATGAATAGGAGGGAGGAGTTCATTATTCTCAAAGATAAAAGCAAAACTACCATTCCTCTACACTTTTAGCCGAGGCCAAAAACTCCTACTTCTTTTCAATATGAAGGTTCAGTCTGAAATATTGCAGCATTACTCCTCCTTTATAGAAACAATTGGCTAACAATGTTAATGATGAATGCATTCAAATTCAATAGCAGATATATTTTTTTTTTTTGAAAGAACCAGAAGGGAATAAGTCATCTTCAATTTAATTTGCCTGAGGAAGTAATCCTACTCCGATGCCTCATTATCTGATAATAAATGAGAAAAAGACTCTTCCATTGTTAGAGAAACCGTAAAATTAGAATCCTAATCATCTCTTGTTAGAGTTGTTCCATTAAGGTTCAAAATCTCAAAAGCCTCTCCTACATTGATCAAAGGACCAACAGTGGAGCCAATGCTTCTTATGGCATTATGCCAATGTTTGTGTTAGACTTGCTATGTACTACACATTGAAGGAAAAGATTAAACATCAAACTGAAAGCAACAAAGTGAAAAATCAATACCCAAGAGTTCAAACAGCTAGAAATTTCCTCGCAAAACAGACGCTCAACTATGAAATGTGAATGAATTCCCCTCCCTTTTTCCTTTTCCACACAAGATTATGCAACTTCAGATCTTAGCCCATCATACAAATATTCTAGAAATCCAGAGTAATTACTCATTTTCAAAAGCACAAATGTTGTAGCACTAAACCACTCCCTCCCCCCTCCCCCCAGAAGAGAGATTAGTCACTTAAATGTTTCTATTCTATTAAACCAGAATATGAAACTACTCAGTATTAATCATTGATAGAGTGCATAACATTAATCCGGGAGGGAAGAAGTAAAAAAAAAATGGAGGAAAAAAAAAGTCAATTACCATCTCCGGATGTCGCTCCGATCATAATTGCTCAAACCAGAAGTAAGAAGCATTATTCCTCTTGCTGCAGAATTTGACAAATCACAATGTTGGAGCTTTAGAGCTTTCAATCTTGCAGGAGGAAAAAGATCTAATAGTGCCGAAGCATGAGAATTTAATTGACGTTTCTGAAAAGGGCCGACCCAACTGCCGAATTCGGGAAAGACGCTACTGCTGCTTTGATTGATTCGATTTGCTTCTCATGCTATGAAAGAAGCAAAAGCTGTATTTTTCCTAAGCCTGATAAAAATTGGGAATCCTAATTACAATACGAATCGACTCCATCATCAAACTGCAACTTCCTCGCATCCACGACCACCTTGACATCCAACTGACCAAATCACTTCGGAAATAGGAAGATATTTGGAAGGGGGGAGGGGTTGGAAAATTAAAAGCGATGAGAAAATTCGTCGCGGTAGCATTGGATGTGGGGGAAGGGGGAAATAAATAACCCGACTGAAAAAACAACCCGATCAAAATGACAAAATCCGATCTCCCTATTCAAAAAATAAAAAGAAAAAACAAATCCATTCCCATCGCCAAAATGACCAAATAACCCCGAATAGGCAGGAGTCCAGGACCTGAACTCCAGTATTGTTAATTTTAAGAAAGGAGGCCAAGCAGGATATTCATGTCTTTTCAAATGATTATAAAGACGCAAACCGTTAATAAGAAATCAGAACTCCTTCAGCAGAATGACGAAAAAACCCCCACTTGGACCTCATCATTTTTGTAATAAGGAGTCCAGGACTTGACTTCAGTATATTACCTTTAGTAAAGGAGATCGGACTGGATATTTATGTCTTTTTGTTAGTTCGACTAATTTTTGTTAAGTTATGTAGAATAACTAAATACAAAATTAAATTAATTATATTTTTATTTAATATCTTAAAAAATTAAATGTATGCTTAATTTTAATTAATAAATTAGGCTTATTAATTAAATTAGTAGATATTATTTAAACTACCAGAAAATTAAATTAATTAAGTGTGGTACTAGTTTGACCAAGTGAATGGTCGGAATTTGCTAAATATATAATGGAAATTACATTGCCGAAGTCTAATACATTAATATGAAATTGACAATCTCTAATAAATTATGATGAAATGTAAAATATGGACTGAAAATCGAAAATCATTCTAAAGGTACTTAAAATAACAATACACATTGACATTAAACATTGCACAATTTTAATTTATATTAGTAATATTTTTTTTTATATATGTCACTCCATCATTATGTATAAAATGTAGTACTCCCCCCGTCCCAAAAACATTGTCCACATTGAGCTTTGGGTTTTGTACTGTTTTTACTACAAATTTGCAAACTTAATGTGAACTATTGTTTTGGGACAGAGATAATATCTTTTAGGGAAATCAAATAAATAAATATCACATAGAGATGTCATATAAAACACTAATTATCTTGGGACAGAGTGAGTACAAATTTAACATTGTATAAGCATCACCGTTTTTGGGTTAAAATTTAATTTTTTTTAATGGGTGTAAATGAGAATATATACATTAGCATATATTAAAAAAAAAAGTTCAAGGGTGTCACTTTCTGAATCTAAGAGTGTCTGCTTTTGTAATTTATAAGAGGTAATTATAGAATTTAACCATTTTAATTAATAATAGTGTGACACCCTAAATTTTAAAACTTGCACCCCGTTATATTCTAGACCTAAAACTTCTTACTTAGATTATCCAATACTTAGCTACTAGTGTAATAGTCCATCTAGGATCATATCACTTATGGAAACTAACTTTTGTGACGATCACTCCTAATGATCTTATAACTAATATTGATCTGGATAATATGAAGGAGTATACATGTTATACTTGTTAATTTCTTTTATGCTATAAGTACCTTGCTTTCACTATATTATGGAAATTTAGTAGTTTAATTTGTGTTGTGTTAGGTACACCACTAATCAATTTTTCAAGTATTTTAATATGAAGGTGAAATTTCTAACTATATTGTGATAAATCTATGTAATTATTTCAAATTAAGGTTTTGGAAATAAAAATAAATTATGGTGTTTTTTTTTCGTTATTAGAATTGTTTAGACATGTAGACCAATTAATTTGTTGAGCTAATCTATCTATTTCAAAAGGCTATAACAAATGCTCCAACTGAACATGACTAAATGAATCACTACAGAGATATGTGGTCTCTTAAAAAGGATTAAGAAAAATCATGTTTAAATTCTTTTATAAATAGATTGGATGTAGCATTATAGTTGATATACATTAGAACCTCCCTTATAATAACCTCTAGAAAATAATATTTTTTTTCAGTTCTAATTCGGAACGAATACAAGAAAATTGGAAAAAATTAATTAATTTATAAGATGATAAGTTTTTTAAAAATCTCACATGTAAGTATAAGTCCCATGCTTTCATTAATTAATAAATACTTAAAATAGAAAAAAATATAATGATACTAGGGTTGCAACTAACTTTTCTTTTTATCATATAATAAATTTTTTGAATTTTTTTTCCACTAATAAATTTAAAAACTCTTTAAATTAATTTATGGATCAATTAATAACTCTACAAGTGAATAAATATTTTTAGAGTCCCACATATATTAGTATGTATAAACTAACGTATCAATTAATAACAATTCTAATTAATTTTTTTTGGGTTAACATTGTAATAATTAATCACAAACGTAAGTTATAAGTAACACTAAAGTAAGGTTTATTAGTACATAAGAGTCAAGGTGAAACTCGAGTGGGAAAAAAAAAACAGTCAAGAATTTAACAATACAAAATATAAATCAAAGTCGAAAGTCTTCGCCCAAACTCCTCCGAAACGGCATGAAACATCACCCTCACCACTCATCCTCCTTTTTTAAATCGCCCAAACTTCCACCACCTTCTAATCCCACGCATTGACAACAAACCATTTGAATTCTTTGAAGGGGAAAAGGGGAACACGGGGAGCTTTGAGAAAGAAAAGGAACTGAGAGCTTATAGCTATCGATTTGGGGATACAATTCAAAGAAGGAACATAGCTTAAATCTTCCGTTCATCGAGGTAATATGTTAATCTCCTTCTAGTGATTTAAATTATAAATTCTTAGATCAAATGGCATAAAAAAAATCTGGAAGAGTAGCTCCTCTTTTGCTTCTATCTTCATTAATCTTTGTGGGAAGAGGAATCCTTTGCACAGAGTATAGAAGCATAATAATTCGGTCGGTGTTTGTGGATTGAATGCTCATCGTGAATTAGAGCATCGATTTCTTTTTTCGATTGCATGATGAAGCCTTGCCTGATTAAGTGGTTTTGTTAAAAAATATTAAAATAAAAAAATAATATGATAGAATAGGGAGTCTGCATGCTAAAATTCCTCCTTGATTCTTAGTTGGTGTTAGTTTTCAATTCGAAAAAAAAAGGGAAGAGACAGGGGTCGTAGGTTCAGGGAGGCAAAGGCTCAGGTCACTAGTATACAATTTTTAAGGGAGAATGAGGTTTCATAATCTCCTTGTGCCGTATGCATGATTAAGTTCGGGAAACTACTTAATTGAACCTCCATAATGCTGGCTGAACTTAGGAAAAGGTAGGAACTAGCTTTTGAAAGTGATTTTGCTCCATCTTAATTATATAAACAGGGAATTTGATAAAGGGTTAGGTGAGATGTATAAAGTTTTATAACTTCTTTCTTTGTGCTTATTTATTTAATAGTATTTTCATGCAATTCCAATATTAAACAGCTACAGAGGGCTATTTATGCTCATATCTAAACTAACTAGCTATGGCAGAAGATGTTGTAACATTTGTGTGTGAAAATCCATTTGTCGAGGAACCACAGTGGCAGGTTTGTTATGTGAATCTTTTGTTGCCATCATACTCATCCAACACTCTATATGATGCGGGGTAGTTATAGTGTCTTATGATATATGTGTTCATTTATTCTTATTCCTTATTTATTATATTTGCTTTGCAGCAAAAGAAAATGAGAATCTGAAATTGGATGCATTGAAATGGAGTTTCACTAACCTGTGCTGAAGATTCCTTCGATCTTTAGTTAGATTTGAGGTATTGGAACCGACTCTTTTAATTCTCGGATGGCTTTTGATTTATATCTAGGCTGAATTTAATTGTCTGAGAATTTGGTGCTGCAGCTAGGCATAGGATTTTCTTTTGTGTTCTGGAGTTGCTGCCTAATGTCATTGCACCTTTTTCTGGTTTTAGTTGATTTTACTTCTATATAATTGACAAGCCACTGTAATTTTAATATCACCTTTGTTGCATGGCAAGAGCTGAGTCATGTGCTTCATCTAGTTCAAAAGCATCCAGGGAGAAACAACGAAGAGATAGGCTAGTATGTAATACGCTTTTGTCTCTTGGGTGTAGTATTTGTCTTTTGTTTTTTCTTTTCTCCGCCCGTCCCTTACGAATATGATATGTTTAGGTTTGTGGAATTGGGGGCTCTGCTTGAACCTGGAAGGGCTTCAAAAACAAGCAAGGCTGCCATTGTGGTTGATGCTGTTTGAATGGTAACAGGGGTCGGGACAGTTGTGGTAAATTTATTTATTGCTCAAAATGTGTTTCTTTGGTCTAAATTGTTGTTGTTGTCAGAGAAATAATCATTTTTTATGCTTTTCTTATAGCGCTTTCCTTTGGTTGTTTTCAGGCACCACAAAAGGTAAAATATAGAAAAGCTGGCTCTGAGGGTACCATAATAACAGTCAAAGACATAATCATCGCTACTGGTTCTGTTCCCTTTGTGCCAAAGGGAATTGAGGTGGATGGTAAGTGCTTGTATTCCATCTTTTTTCTATCTTAGTTCAGAGATGACTGCAATTTCTAGTTTATCTGTTAGTTTTATGAAATGATACAACGGTTTCTTTGATGTTTAAATATGACATTTCTGCAATTTCATTTTATTTTTTCCCAGCTCCCTGAAGAGAGTTCTTTGTTGTCTTATAATTAAAGGGATTCTGTGCTTGCGTACATTTTCCAAATCTAGTAGTCTTGCCCATTCAATACTTTAAATTGAAGGATGCAAGTCCCCTGGTTAATAAATTCTTGGGGATTTTCCGGGTCTGTTATCCTTTCTTCAATCGGATCCACTTTAGCATGAGCTGTTGCAATCTTCTAGTTCAATCCCATGACCCAAACGTGTACTGTTAAATTGTTTGTTTTTAGTATTTGATCTTAGCTGTAAACTATAATAATTTCAACAGTTTTTCAAATACAAGAACTGTCTTAAAGGGCTTGTAATATTCATCTGGTACCTTTATGCTTACATTACTTTGTCAAAAGTCGCCTTCAAGGTTGCTAATGCATTGTTAGCTACGAAGTTGTTGATGCATTGTTTTGTCAGGCTATTGAGATATTAAGTAATGAATATCAATTTTTTCTAGTTCAATCCCATTCTTTATAGCATCGATTCTCATTTTAAGCATTGGGTTATTCAAAAACTAACTATGTTGTTTTCTGTATCGAAAAAATTTCAGTTATCAATTGATCCATATCAAATCAAATGGATGGTTTGGAGGCTGCAGATGGAATGAAATATTTGAAGGTCTGAAATTTAAGGCGCTTTATACTTCCATCACATGAAAGAAGCTTTTTGTTCGGCAGACGAGCTCGCGACCAGAAGCTTTGAATTACGTAATTGAAGTCATCAAGTGGGATGATGAGACTCGAAATATGTATGTGATGTTTGATGACTACTCGTTTGGTAGCTCAGAAAGTACCAGTTCACCCAGTATTCAACAAGATTAAAACAAACTGTATATAATTACTGGATGATTCAGCCCTTGAAAATTTTTCCAGTTTCAAGGGCTGGCAATTTGATTAATCAATGTAGCCGAAAATGCAGGCAATTGATTCTGTATATCATTTCTTTTCAGAAATTGTCCAATCCCTGTTAGCGCAGATCTCCAATGGGAAAGATTGTCAAAGCAAAGATTTGTTATAAATCACATTGCCTATTGATACCTGGGGCTTCCAGCAGGAGTAGTTGAGAAGATCCTATATACTTATGCATCCATACGCAGAATATAACAAAATCAGATAAGCTAAAATGGATTTATTCGGTGAATGGCTAGGTGAGCACACAAAAGTCTGGTGCGGAGCGCCATTTAAAATGCATTCGTTCTTACAGTCTGAATGGTCATACCGAATTTTGCATGAAGCGACTTTGGGTTGCAATTTCGATCTCCATTCAGACTGAATTTTGCAGGAATCGACATTGGGTTTCAATTATGATATAGGAGATCACGCATGTTTTAAAGAGCTTATTTTCCAATAGATACAAGAGGCACCATAAAAGGAATCAACCTCTCACTCCTTGACCGCAGCTTAGAGCACAAGCTAGGCTCAAATCCAGGTGACTCAACTGTCTTAAACGCAGCTTATCCGGCAACAATATTGGTTGAAAGGGGTTTTTCAAGTCTTCCATCAGGAAGGCAAACCCCGTGCTTGGAAAATCAGTCCCAGATTGACCATTCATGGCTGTGGGTTGGTCATTTGTCACACCATTTACAACTATGTTTTAAGTTCACTATTCCACGACAAAACATACATTCAAAGCTATAGAAGATTTTATCGCTGGGGGAAAAAAAATCTCAACAAAATCACCAGCATAGTAGAAAGTGAACTACATTATCCAGAACTACAATGAAGGGGCACGAACGCTGCAATAAGTTTCTTTGTGAATCTAAAGTTGAAATGACAACGTACCGGTACATGAAACCACTCTACACGACAACTGCGAGTCCTCTCACTCAGAAACTCATTACTTTACAACTGATTCCTCTCACTCAGAACGTGAATACATGGGGTCACATTATACAATCAATTTTGATGTATTAAATCTAAAGAAAGTCTGGTATATCCTTACCCACAGTGGAATCTGGGCAAGAAAGCTTACTAGTCCTTGTACCTCTTCTCCACCTCCTCCATGCTCTGGATGTCCTTGTAATACTTGCAAACACGGTAGATACACCTGCGATAAGGTGTAAACAAAAGGTTATATTATTTACAAGCAGGAGAAGGAATCCGGATAGAAACCAAGGGTCAACCATAAGCAAACATGTACCAGTTCTCAGCAAGCATTGACCTACACAACATTCCTGAGACAAACCTTCACTCAATCTCATGATGCTTTTGCATCAACAGAGATCTCAGCCGCAACATAATACCGTCAACTAATCTAATTGCAATGAAGTGGCATAGAGATACTTCAAGTTACAAATTCATTAACAAACAATAAATGGTCAACCATTAAGTATGCAAGAGCTCTCTCCAGATATGTCATCAAATTACAAGCCAACAGAACAGTAAGTGCTCTTGAACCCGTGAATTCATTAGGGACAAACGGAAATCAGTCTGGTCTGCAATTGACAGGTGTAACACCCCCACCAGTAAAATAAGTATACAGCCAAGAAAAACATGGTATGTAGCTAAGTTCAATTCCCTTATGGTAAACCTTTGTTCTTTGAAAATTGACGAGTCTCACCCACCTATTCCATACAATTCAACTATGTTTTTCTTTGGTTCCCACTGTGTCTCACAGAACTTCAATGAAGGAAGTTGTTCAAAATAAATGAATGAATTGGCACCATCATGTAATAGATACTACAGAATCGAAGACAGATACTATAATCCATACTCCAGTAAGCTCCTCTGGCACAAAACTATTTCTTGGGGAACTAAGAAAACGAGTGAACACATTGATTCTGCATTAACGATATACTAGGGGACTCGCTGTTCACTCATACACCTCAATAAAGATCTCAACTCAAGAAATCATCCTAAGAAATGACACAGAAAATTTAAGTATTCCCACAAGGAGTTATACAATCACGATGTCAACTAAAAGAACAGGAAATTGAGAAAAGTTCATCCAACAAGAACTGATCACAGACAGATCTAAAATTGCAAATCAAAGTTCATTCAAGTTTCATTCAAGTTTCAAAGGTTCAGAAATCAACAGAAATAAATCTCCTAAAACCGCACATCAAACCAGGATTTTTTTTACTTTAACTTTCAGATTTTAGATCATGTTCAAATCGAGTTTTCTTTCAAACCATAACTCCTTTTTACGAGCCGCTAAAATTGAAATAAACCCCTTCAAATGTAATATATTCCCATGGAAAGAAACCTCAGAAAACAAATATAATAATAGGATTAATTAACCCCTAAACAGAACGTCAGAATCTGAATTTTAGACTTTCAGTTCAGACTTGTACTGTTCAAATCAAGTTTTCGGACAATCGACAGCTCCGTTTTAAAATCCATAAAAACAAGAATAAAGTACACTCAATGAGGAAGATATTCATATAAAAAAAATCCTTGAAAAAGTTAGCAAACTAAGAGAAAAAGGTCTTGCAACAGAGGACCGCAGATCTGATTTCTGCACTTCCTAAGTATGTATACTCTGCTTTAGCAAGTTTCTTGAGATATACATAGCTTTTTACAAAAGAACAAAGGCACACAAAGAAGGGTTTTACAAAAAAAACCTGAATATAAATGACTAAAAGACATGAGAGTTAAGTTCTCCCAAACAGTGTATCAAATCTGAATTTTGTACTCATTGGACTGAATTCTTATCAGCCATCATCTTTACCGTTAACTTTCTTTCAATGTAGGAACTAATGCTAATGTACTTCTGCCAAGAAAAGGCTAATAGGCCAGAGCTTATTTAACATAGCAAACTTAGCTGGAATTATCTAAAAAACAAAACCGCAAGGAAAAGACAACTAACAGTAACATTGTTAGTAAAACAAACCTTTCTTTCTTCGTTAGCAATAACCCTTTCTTTCTTCAATAGCAAAACCCCAGGAAGATGAAGTATCACCGCCTAAAATATTTGGGTTTCCTCAACTGCAGAAGAAGTATAAGAATCCATGTTCAAAGAAGGACAAGATTAATCGGCGGACATTGAAGCCTCTCATCATCCATATTAAATTAAATTCCATAAAAAAAAAGACTACAAAAAACTCAAAATTTAGAGGAGCAAACTAAGGGAAAAATAATTGGAAAGAGTAGAACTGTAGTGAAAATGAAATTCGAAGCTATATAATAATGGATGCGGCCAAAGTCGATCATCTATAGAAATTAATTGATTGATGGATGCGGCTTACCCAAAAAAAAAAAAAAAAACAACATAAAAGCCTTGCCAAAGTCACTCTCATCCTTCAAATAAGATTGGAATAATGCTCTAGAACTACCAGGTGAATCAATCAAATAGAATTTCGATCAACTATTAGAAAACAAAATCAGAGAAACTCTTACCAAATATTCCAGAAGCTTCTCAAAACATGTGTCACTCTAACTAAACAGAAAAAATAGAATAAATAAATAAATAAATCCCTTAATTATCGCTCCATACTAATTCCTTAATGATAGCTATATACTAATCCTTTAAAACAGAAAACTTGAGTTGATAAAATCAAATGTAAAAAGTTATCCTTAAATCACGTGAAACATTACTGCGAGTAACGCCTCCCAAATCTCCATAAATATAAAATGATTAAATGAAAATTGGATACTGTATACAATTGGCTCAATAAAATATATAATACCTCAATCAAGTATTTTTGCTCAAAGTAATACGATTGGCTTAATGAAAATGAAGGCGATCCCCTCAATATTTTTGCTCCAGCAGATAATTGGCTCAATCAAGAAGACATCAATCCTTAAAATTTGACTTAAAACATAGTAATGGGAAAACCAAGTAGATTCCATCATGCTATCACGGGAGATCAACGCCGGGGGAGTAAAAGATGATCAGCTCTCCATTGTATCCAATTCAAGAGATATTATCTCAATAATATTGTAATTTGTTATTAGCCAACTGGCATGACCAGCGGGTAAAATATAAAAGAATTTTTTGTACGAGTATAATTGTTATTTACTTACATGTACAAAATTCCACGTTATAGTGATCTGTGTTATATTGTTATATTATACATATTATTACTCTAAAAAATACTTTTTCACTTATAAGTTTTTTATTTAACAATTTTAAGATACAAGCGCCCACGGGCATTGGCCCGGGGCAAGCATCTAGTATATATATTAATACCGGATGAAAATAGCGTACTTGGTATCAAATGGGAAACTCACGTAAGTTGGAAGTAAAAAGAATAGATTTAACCATGATTACAATACATCTTAACCATACAAGATAACTTTATTTTAACTTTCCGCAACAACTTTTTAAAATAAATAATCTAATAATGAAAGCTCAAATAAAGTCTAAGTTATCCTAAATTACTATTATCCTAAATCTTATATGAGATTTGTTAAATATTGTTCTATTTAAACTCCACGATATTAAACACTTCAAAATAATCAGGTATGTCTCTCTGTTTCATTTTCCTTTGAAACTTTTGTTCCTTTCTTAGAGGTTTTTTTTTTTTAAATTCAACCGGTTTCTTTCATACAGATTTTTTTTAATTCAATCGTACATGTTTATGTTCAATGCAGGCACTTTCAATGGATGTGGAGTACATGCGCATAGTACCAGAAAATATTACCGATGGTTTAGTAATAATCTCCGTCATAATTTTTTGTTTTTGTTTTTTGAATGTTGTACTGGATTGAAGAACCACTTATTAATGGTTTTTATTTTCGCAGATACTTTTCGAGTTGTTTGCCATCGTTATATAGAGGAAATCCACAAGGTTATGTCTATCTGCGCACTGATTTTCGAGATTTATATGTTAAATTTCATATCATCCGTAAGGCCCAAGGACAGTTTTATAGTGATAGGTTTTTGGAATTTATTCATAGCATCAATCTTATTCACGGTGCAAAAGTTCACATCGTAGTTGTTGAAGAGTATATCATGAAATTCATCGTTTATGATCGAGGAAGGTGTCAGAATTTTGATGTTCGTCGTCAACCTATTTTACCATGAGGAGTGTGATATTGCCTCGAGATTGTCAACTGCTCCTACAATAATGCTGTAAGTTTAATACCAATAAGTATAACTATGATTTCAAAAAGTGTTGTCTTGAGATAAATACGTTATGCTAATGATATTCATTTTTATGAATGTAGATGATGTCACCTACTTTCTGGTCTTTAATTTCCTTTACAAGGCCTCATGATTGTGTTTTTGTGGATGGTGGTGAAGTGATATGGCACTTTAAACCGTCTAGAAATCAAAGTGAAATTGTTGGTTTCTATGGAACAGAACGAAAGACATTTTACCGTACCTGGGATCTTGGGTTTCATGTTGTGCTATCTTTAATTAGTGGACAAATTCTTCCGTGCTACAATTTTCTACGTCAATGAATTTTCGGTGCATGTTGCTCTTCTACCCTCCGATCTATCGGACATTGAGTTATTTACTCCGATTAAAATTTCGAGAAAACGAAACAACTGTGACTTTTTGTAAAAAAATTTATCTACCAAACCATTGAGTTTTATTTTACAAAACAAGTTTTTAACATACATATATTTTTTCATAATCCTCGTGCGACGCATGGGTCATCCACTAGTGACAAAGAAGCTATACATATTAATAGAGGAAAAATGTTGATGTAACACGAAAATGAGAACCTCAATTAAATTGATGTAAAAACTTAGATATTACCATTACATATTAATAATTTTACGTTATAACTTAGGATAAAAAAATCTAAATACTTGATTAAACAA
Organism: Oldenlandia corymbosa var. corymbosa; assembly: GCA_949775105.1. Classification (NCBI taxonomy): domain Eukaryota; kingdom Viridiplantae; phylum Streptophyta; class Magnoliopsida; order Gentianales; family Rubiaceae; genus Oldenlandia; species Oldenlandia corymbosa. The sequence continues at coordinate 11,291,922 of OX459123.1, forward strand.
AATCTTAGAAACAAATATAAAGATAATTAAGAGATTTTCTCCAAACAATTATAATTTTTTCAAAAAAAAAAATGTAAACTAAGAGATTGGTTATTTTTAAAATGGGAGGGTAAAAATTGTTTACATTATTTTTTAAATGATTTATTATTCATGGTTGACTCGCAATATTATGGATATTTTATAATTTAATAAAATCTAGGGAATAATTTGTTATTTAAAATTCTTCAAATCTATATCTATATACTATAGTAAGGCAAAGTCTAGAGACAGAAAGCATCAATGAATTTTCCAATGTTTAATCCTATCTACTTTGTATGGTATTAATCCCTTTTCCTTATACTTAAATAAAAGGCACAGTAGACAAGAAATAATAACTAAGAAATATTAAGGACCACAGTCAAAGCGATCTCATCCGTCGGATGGGGTTGATATGACGTCAGCAACTTATTAGGGGTAAAAAAAGAAATTCATAAATACATCCCAATCCAAAAAAGAAAAAAAAAATCCGTAAGCTCTTGAGAAATAAAACCCTAATCATCCAAAATGACGTCGTTTTTGGCTTCTCCGTGAGATTTTGTGGTGAAAACCCCCAACCGATAAACGACATCATTCTATACTTCTCACTAATCAAAACAAAATCCCCCATTTGTCCTCGTCATCCACCTCATCTGCCTCACCCAGTAACATTTATATAAAAGAAAAACCCAAAAGGCTCCGCCTCCACTGCCACCCAAAAAAAACTCGACGTTCACCTCATCTTTCTCTCCCAAAAAAAAAAAAAAAAACCTAAGGCAATGCTTTCTCCGCCTACACTGCCATCCATCACCGTTCGTCGTCCTCCTTATTACCACAAAACCACATTTGGCATCAGATCCATTGCGTCGAACAGCCGAAGGAGAACGACATCAGTTGTGGAACATCAAATTAAGTCAGCAGAAGATGACCAATGATGACATTACCGGCAACCATCTTTACTAAAATTGAACTTCCTCTGACCAAGAAGAAAACAATCGCCGAATTTTTCAAGTAATCGAACTTGGCAGCATCGTCAGAATTAGGAACTTCGTGTCTATGAATATAGATTTGGAATACAAATCGAAATTTATGAATCTAGATTTGGAATACAAATCAAAAATTCTCCGAATTTGTATACGGATTAGAAATCTATGAGTCGGGCTCTTCTCCTTCAAGCTGAAGTCTATTACGCATGAATAAGCTAGATTAACAACACCGGACAAACTCGGACTACCGGTTGCAGCAAACCATCCAACACCTCTTCTTCCACTTCTTTTCCAGTCCATTAAGGTATCTTTCCGATTGATTCAGCTATTATTGTTATTTTTAATATGTTTTCTTAGTTCCTTTTCTACTTCATTTTCTCCACGATTATTGTAAGCTTCTTTTGATTAAAAAACTATTTTATTGTTTGGGTTGCTCTGTTTTCGTGCAACATCGTTTTTTTCCATATGTGCTATGAACTTTTTACAGTTGTTAATCGTTATTGTAATTCCAAAAGATCCTCCTTTTATGTTAGCTTCTTTTGATTAAAAAACTATTCTATTATTCGGGTTGTTCTGTTTTTGTGCAACATCGTTTTTTTCCATATGTGCTATGAACTTTTTATAGTTGTTAATCGTTATTGTAATTCCAAAAGATCCTCCTTTTATGTTTTTGGTTTAGATTCTGCGGATTGCGCCCTTTTTAAGCAGATGGAGGGCTTCTCAAGGGGACAACCAGGAGGTGGTTTTTAAGCAGATTCTGTGAATTTGTCGGATGGCGTCTTTCTGCTCGCCATCGACGATAACAACCGCTGCCTCTTCATCAACCTGCGTCGCCGCGTGGTCCTCTACAGGATCAGCTTCAAATACCCCATCGCCACCGCCAAATTCAGCCCCGACGGCAAGTTTATCGCTGTAGCTGCTAGTAAGCTCCTCCCAATTTGGCGCTCCCCTGGGTTTAGAAAGGAATTTTTCCCGTTTGAGTTTATTAGGACATTTTCAGAAAATTAGAATTTAATTTTTCTGATATTCACAATTTACAGCATCTGCAATATTTGGTCCGAGTCTGCAGGCATTACTTTCATCTGATATGTTGCCTTTCTTTAAGGAAAATGTATTTCTCTATGTATTGTGGAGATTACGAATGAGCTGCTAGTTCATCCTTCGTCTTATGCAGGAGTTAAAAGAGAGGATTTTGAAGTTTGTCGTGCTGAATTCTTACATTGTGGGCACACATGAATCAGGGTAATTTGCACTCCCTATATTATCATTTGATAAAGATTTGTAGACCATAATCTTTTGAGTTTTACAGGTCAGTTTGCCCTGAAAATATTTTTTATTTTGGTTCAAAGCTGCATTGACATTGGTAGGTATATCTACATATGCGTGCATATCCATGAGATTTTTTGTCATCTTCTATCATCATATTTGATATTTTGGTCTTTTATGGTTTTAATGGTCAATTTAGTTCGGTTAATTGATTTCGGTTTTATAAATTTAAAATTTGATGGCTATTTTGGTCCCAATTGGTGTGGTTTACTCCTTTGGTTTTGAGTTTCTTGGATATCAATTTAGTTTAGTAGATTAATGCATACTTTTATAATCAACTTGGGTCGTTAAGTTCTTTTCTTATTCTTTAGGCACAATTTACTTAATTAGTCTGGGTTCTCCATCGTGGTCTTATTCTGCGACTTTGGATTGATCTTTCCTGCTAAATTTACTAAATTTATTGCTATCCTGCTAAGTGATTTCAGATTTCCTTTCTATGCTGCATGGGTCGTTAGGACTTAGCAAATATATGTTTGCTTTGGGCAATATCGTTTCTTTGATCTGGAATTATTGTTTTTATAGTCAATTCATCTGGTCATACATATCCCATCTTTTGAACCAGGTGATCTGTTGCTTAGGGGGAGCAAGGATTGGCATTCTGTACGAGATGTCGTTCGCAGGTAGATATAAATATTCATTATTCGGGTGGAATCTCGGACGTGTATGTTACTTCTCTGAATTACTGTGAGGTGTATTGCTGGAATTGAAGAACGTGGCATAGATGAAATGATTTTATCTGGTTTTTTCATTAATTGTTTCTGTTACTTTGCATCATAAATTCTAAATTTCTATTGAATGAACTGTTTGTTGATTCTGCATGATTGCAGGAGAACCTTGCAAGGTGTTCCACTGCGGCTTGAGAGCAAATCATTTCTTGATAAGATGACTGTTGTTGAGCATACCGTGACTTTTTTCTTGCCAATACGTGAAACAGAAATTGAATACCTTTCTTCTAATGCCATGGTAATATTTTTTGGATGGTTTTTCCTGATGATTTGATATTTAATTACGTATTTGATTTTTGTTTGACGTGGGCTTTCCATGTTTGCACTCCAGAAATTCATAGATCATGTTGTAGAATTGTTGCAGGCATTTGTTGATCAATGGGAACATGTATGATTGTTTTTATTGAGAGCTTGTTGGTTTTTGTTTTGATATGAAGTGGTAGTAGAGTTAAATAAATTTGATTTATTCGGTATAAAAATTTTTGGGACACACAAATTTACGTCAAATGTTGATCGTTAAACCTTTGATATTTGGACTTCGTTGGGAAAATACCCACTCTTCCCTTTGTTGTGGAAAATAATTTTTTTTCCACCACTTTACTGATGTCCTTCTCTAATGCAAGATGCCATTTTTAAACCCCTGGATGCATATACTTGCCGTTATGTATGCATACCTGAATTTGTTCACGTTTTCCTTTTTTTGTATTACCAAATTAAGTCAACTGGTCCAATTCTTTTGCAAGTGCGCCTTATTAAGGAACTGTACGGAAATCAAATTAAAGAGCTTTATAATAATCTTGCACACCACACTTGGTTGAATTCGTCAGTAATGATTACAATTGGTAAGTTGATTTATGCACTTTTCTGAAATTCTTCACATGTGCAGGATTTAATAGAAACAACGAATTGTCTGTAGAATAATTTTATAACATTTCAGATGTGGCTTCTTTTCTGCGTAAAGTGACTGTAAGTTTTAGATGCGCTGATCTTGTCTCTATACTTCCAACTGCTGTTAGTGTGCTCGCATGGCCAAAGCAGAGTGATTCTCTCACAACGACGATGGTAATGAGCAGGAGGAGTACTAATAAGTGTATTCCAGAACGGATGTCTTATGCAGAGGATGCATTGGAAATAATGAGTTAACCATAAGGTAATTATTATTATTTTGTAGTCATTAATTAAGGTGCCATTTAATAAAAAGGAAAAGAAAAGATTTTTTTTCCTTCCCATGCTACAATTTATTATGTTAAGATTCATTTGGAGCCCGTTTGGCATAATCTTGCTATGTGTTTTAGTTCGATTTTCAGTGCCGCTTTCACATTTGAAAGACGAACTTTTTACATTTTAAATGAATTTGAAAATGGGTCAAAAGATTAACCATAAAAAAAAAGCCAAAATACAATGTACAACAAGATCATAGTCCAACAGGCCCCATTTTAGCTGAGTTGCTTGTCATCCAAAAATTTGCAAACAACTTACCAAAAAGGCATGATGATCTTCTGATATCTTCTATATACTATGTGTATTGTTCTTTTTTGTTTTAAGGAATGAAAATCAACTGCAGCTCTTAGTACATTCACATTGTTTCTCATCTGAAAGCGTCATAGTATATCTGTTCTTTTCTTTTGGCCCTAAACCCCCTTTCAAATCCTTAGGGCCGGCAGTAAAGCTGCTTTCATTCTACTTATCATTTAAAATCATATTCCATATTTAAAAATTAATCTGATTTAATTTATATTAAGAGCTACGTTTTTTCTTGTGAATTTTATTTTAATGGTACACAAGAAAATCTCAAGCAATAATTTGGACAGATTTGGCAATGAACTTCTGCACCACCACTCATTTTTTCTGCTCTACATCAACTTTTAGGTATAGTCAAGCTGTGGAAGTCAGCATTTTTTCGGTATAGATGAACCTGATGTTTCTTGGGTCAATTACTTTGTGAAAGAAGTTCCATCTGGGAACACTGGGCAACTATTTAGCTTAGAGCAGAAGCGTAATGGAGCGTTCAATGACATTATGCCATCATGGATTAATCAACTGTACATAGAGCATGACAAATAGTGGCTTAATCAATAATAATTGGCAAAACGATGGCTTGGCTTCAATCCACTATGGAACTGTATTCATATTCTTTATTCTATAGTATTCTTTTCATAATTAATATATATAGAAAGAAGAAAGTATATGGTGGTCATTGGTTTCCCAAGTTAGTTGATGAAAGATTTGGAGTAAAATAACTAATCTATTGTTTGATAGCTAAGCATTAGACTGAGAAATAATGTTTTGAGATGTATTCAGTTTCTTTCATTCCCTGAAACTCAAGGGGAAGCTACTTTCCATTTATTCTTCAATAGAAAAACGAAATGACCTTTTAATCATTTCTCTATTTCTCAGTGTTTTACTTCTTAGACCTTTCTTCCATAGGCATAGGATCCGTTGCCGCGCTAAACTGATCAAAACGCAAAGAAAAAGTTCACATCATTTCATAAATTTATGGGATCTGAAAGAAAGAATCGGGAAACAGAAGTAGAATGTTGAAGTTCACATACTAATGGTACTTTTTCTGTTTCAAAGTAAGAGTTCATTTGTGACGAGAGAATATGTTTATTTCAAATACGTGTTTGGTATTTTTGATGATGTAGTTTTTCATCTGTTAAATTACGAGGCAACCAACTAGCACGTAAATATGATGAATACTATTGTTTATCTAAAATAATTGTCAACGAACTAACGTAAATATGATAAATACTCTTGTGTAGCTAAAAAAGTTATTTCAGACAATACAGAAGCAACTATTTCAAGAATTGGGATTAGATTACATTAAAGGGTCTTGGTAAATAAAGAAATTTGTAACGAAGGACTAACAAAATTAAGTGATAAGTAGAAGGCGCTTTTACCGAACAATGCTGAAATTTCAACAAAATCATCAATCTCGTAACTATAAGATGATTCAATTACAAAAAGAGACACAATGTGCTAAAAATTACAAAATACAAAATTGAATTGTTACACTTTTTACTGAAATTAAGCTTTGAATGTATTACCAAAATTTAACTATCGCATACGTTCTAAATTATAAACGATGTATAAAAATGTAACAAAAACATTGGTCGCGCAACGCGCGACAACAAAAGCCTAGTACTTATAAAAGAACCACTTCCAATTATATTCAAATATGTTGATTGGTCCATTCAAACTCTGACATCAGCTTTTTAAAAAGGGTTAAAATCGTCATTATAAAAATATAATATTAAATATTTTTTCCCCTAAATAAATGTAAAAAACGTTAAAAAAGTTAACTTTAAACATGAATACGACGTCGTTTTGAAAACGACGCCGTTTTGACATGATATGGATGAGAAAACCCAGTCAATTTTCTCACAAGTCGCATTCTTCCTTTCACGTTTATTCTTCGACAGTCCGACCAATTCCTTCCTCCTCCCCTATGCGCTTCCGACATCTCCAATTATCGTCGCCGGCTGCATCCTCTTTGTAATGATACAGTAGTCCAACGTAAAAAAAGAATATTATGATTCAATCTTTTATTTATTTAGTGCACCTTTTATTATTTAGTTAATTATCGAATAGTGGTTTAGAATTATAATTAGGAGATAAGATGTAGAAAAAGTGATTTGTAGAGTCATGGATTAGTGGGAGATAACCTCCCTAGCTGGACTCTATTTATATGATTCTACTTTTATTTTAAGAAATTAATGAAAAATGGCTCGTTACACTCTTCCTCCTTCGCGATTGTCCTCCGACCATCAGCCTCCCTTCTCTGCGGCTTCTTTCTCCCCAATTTTACTTTCTTTTGGTATGGCGGGTTTTGTAGAAGGAGCTCGGGGTAACCAAACGGGTTCATTATTTTTTGGGTGGAAAGTTTAGGGTTCTAGATTCGTTTTTGGGCCAGTTGCGATGCTCCTCTCACCGAACCAGGTAATCTCATTTTTCTCTTCTTCGGACGCAAAAGTACTTTTGTATATTGTTGTTTGGGAATTGAAAACGATGACAGAATCCTAAATAGAACGAACAAACGTATTGTTGTTTGCCTCTTTTTGAGAATTGGTCTGATTCTTTGATTTCTGCTATTTGGAGATTTGGTGTGAAGTTGCAATTTTTTCCGTTTTGTTTATAATTTGTTTCAGATTTACTGATTGTAATAAGTTTTAGCTTGGCATAAATTATACAACTGATCTTGCCCAATGGATTTGGGCACTGTCAAATCTAATCTAATGAAAAGATTATAACTTTCGTTTGATAAAATTGGAGCAGACATGAGATTGACTTTATAATGCATTGGTAAAGGAAATTTGTTCATATATATTCCATACGAATTGAATATGTTCTGCTTTATAATTTTGAAAAGGTACTTATAGACATTCAAATATATCTTCCTTCAGTGAGAATTTGGATGCTGCAAGTAATAAATTAATAATGATCAACATGTTTCCATTTGACTCTGCGGGAAGATATTGCATAATAATTTAATTCTGTGTCATTCACAAAATTTGGAATTTTCTGAGATAATGTGGATAGGTGGGACTATGGGTGTATAAGTAAATATAGATTTGAAGCATCAGATGTGTGAGACTCGGTCACTCTGAGTAAAGCCTATAATTTCAATCATATTGACCCAAGTACCAAACAGCTTATGGCAGGGTGCCTGATAAAGTTATTTGTCTTCTAAAGTGGACTTTAGGATCTCTTTTTGGTCATCGTATATTAGATAACATATCTTTCAATATGATAGTAGTTGGGGGATCCCTATAGCTTGTTCCTTACTTGCTCACTTGCTTCATGCTCTAGCACACAATGCTGCAACAGGCTTGGCTTTTAATTGGTTCAAAAGTTTTCTCTACATATTAACTCAAAAGAAAGTTAAATGGTGGCTGGCACTTGGCAATGGTTTTATGCTGCATTTGGCACTTCTCTTTGTAACAGAAACCATCGGAGCTATTTTTTACAGCTATTGTTTACACAAATATGTTTTCCCCTTGATTTTTGCTGCCTAAAATGTGACTAAATCTGGGCTCTTGTTCAGCTATCATTCTCATTGCCAATTTGTGCATTCCAGAAGTACTTGTAGTATTATTTTAATCATTCTGAGGATTTCTTGAGAAGGGGAACAATGAATTTGTCTTATGGAGATGTACAAGAGTACTGAAAATGTGTGATCCTTCCTTAATGGATGAAAGACGCCACACTTAAATTTGGATGCTTAGTATTTATTATTTTGTGGCAATGTGGCTTATGAACCTCCCTTAAATAATAGGATTAAATGGAAATTGTTGCTAGCAGAAAAGAGGGTTCATTTCTCTCAAAGTCCTTTCTCATCTCTAAATATTGGTGCAAAATTGGACATTTATAATTCTGTTCCCATTATGATTGTAAAACTTTGGTCCAATTGCAATCATGTATACCTCTTGAGCCTACGTGTTCCTCCCAAAATTTACAGTGACAGAAACCTTGAGGCAAATTGCTGTCTGTTTGGTTTTTGCCCATCTGCGTCCAGTGGACTGTCTCGCATTGGATATCCTTTAATTGTGATCAATATAATACTAATAACAATTTTTCAGTATTTTTTTTTTTTTGCGATCCTACAAAGCAGGTACTAATTTTTATTCCCTTTCTCATTTTTGTCTATACAGTTGGGTACATTCTAAGTAATTTAGTTGGGCACAAATTTCTATCCCCTCATGACTGCTCATCTTTCCATTTTGGTTTGATCACCATGCATTTTCTGTTGTTGATTTACTTAGGGTGCAGGGTGTTTTGTTATGGGATCGGGATTCATTTGTTCCTACAAGATTTACTTTGCATGCAGGTTGTTTGCAGGCTGTGATTGCTGATACTAAGTCAAAAGCTGCCAAGTATTGCAACCTTCTTGGCTTCAAGTTGAAGGGCCAGCGTGATAGAAAAACCAAGAGTTTGGCAAGAATGAGATTACTCGATTTCCATATTCCGAATCCTACCTCGTGCGTATTTATCTTTGAATGAACGAAGGAACGAAGCCTTTTGATAAGGGCTTACCAACAAAGACTGAAAGAGAGACTTTTTGAGGCCAAGTGAAGTTGATACAATTTCCTCCCAAGTACCAGAAGCTTCTTGCCTCCGCTTGAAGGAACAAACTGATAGAAATGAGAAGAGGCTAGGAAGAGATGTGACATGCTTTGTAGGTCCGAGCAATAAGTTTTTCTAAGTAATCTTGTAGTCCATTCACTTTGAGTTCTATTTTAATTTTTGAATGTTAAAATACAAGAATCATGGCTCTTCTTTAGATTTAAAAAGCTTATAAGTTAAGAGTTTATTACAGTTATAAAAGAAACTGAGTACTTCCTCCATTTCAAAATATTAGTCACTTTAGACTTTGCACATAAGCTTAAGAGATAATTATTTAACAATTAATTTATGTGTTAAATATCTGTTTTACCCCTCCTTAATTACATTAGAACTATAAACAAAATTAAATGAAAATAAATTAGCATAATTTATTGAGGGTAAAGTTGGAAAAATAATCATTAATTTACTTAAAATTTGTAAACGACCTATATTTTGAAAAATCTCTGCGAATCTAAAACGACCTACAAATTGAAATGGAGAGAGTATTTTGTTCCATGACATTGAGGTAGATTATGCAAAATTGACAAGCTTCGTTTTTCAAACTTAACCCGCGGATTCCTACCTATGATAGAATATTCCAGTTTGAATTTTGATTTAAAAAATAAGTACATTAAGCGGTACTAATCTCACCGTATAATGAAGTCTTCAAGCAAACAAATTTCAATTTTCAATATGTAATAAATTCAAGTTTGCTTCTACATTTTGATTAGACTCTCGCACTTTTTTTTATATACGTTTGTGATAATCTCTATTCTTAGTGTTCACTATATAAGATCTTTTAAAAAAAATCCCTTTTACCCTATTAAAGCAAAATACAGAATGTTGATGTTGCAATTTCTTATTAAAAATTTTTGGCTTCAAATGCACCATATTGCATTAACCATTCTGCCACGTGTCATCCCTTTTTTTTTTTTAAAAAAAATTCTTATCCAGAGAAACAAAAGCTACTTTACAAAAATAGCTACACAATTTTAACTCCTAACATTTATCATTTATCAATCAAATTAAAATAACATTTAAATTTACCCATAAACTTATCCCCTTTATTACTCCACATTCTTTGGTATTATTTCTGCATCGTTGTAATTTTTAATATTTTTTCTCCTTTGGTAAATGATTTTTTAATTTTTATTTTTATTTTTGACTAAAAAAGGGAAAAAAAACCAAATGTATAGCTATTTTATTTTTTCCAAATCAAGAATTCATTTATATATTAACACAAAATTAAAGTAGAGGGGCGCCCGACATCTGTCCGGGCCAAGCATTTAGTTCCTTATTAAATGTAAAACCGAAATGAATTAACACACTGCATTATGCCCCTAATTTTATCAATTTAACGTAACAGAATGTCCAAATAAAACAATGGGAAAAAACTTAATAAATGCACTTCATGCGACAACATAGGACTAGACAATGAAATACTCCCTTTGTTATTGTCCAGTTTGGATTTTCACTTTTAGTTCAATTAGTATTAAAATTAAAAAAATGCAGATTGAACATTAATTTTAGGACAGAGAAAGTAAATATTTAGACCATTTTTCAAAAGTTACCACTTTTAACAATAATTATAAAAAAATGTTTAAAAAGAATTTGTTAAGTTTTTTTAATTTGTAACGTGTATATTTAAGATATTAGACCCGATTAATAATGCATTAACAGAAGTAAGTAAACTATTGATTCCATCTTATACGTATATTACTACAGAGACTATCCATCATACATGATGAGAAAGTATATCTTAATACTTACAAATGGCGTTATATAACCACTGCACAACTCATTGTATACAAAACATTATTAAGAAAATTACATGAACCTTGTTTCTTTTAATAATAAATTATTATTTCAAATAAATTTACTAGATTTATTCTCTATACCCTCGCCGGAACGGCGGTGGTAGACAGTCCGGCGGCGGCGGGTGGTGGTGGTCGAAAATTGTGTAAAAATAATTTTTGGAATATTTTTTAAAAGGTAATTAAAAAATTATTTGGATAGTATTGAAGTTTGTGTTTGAGAGGTGTTTTAAGAAGTAAAATGAGACAAAAATGCAAAACAAATGTTGGCCAAACAAGCCCTAAAATTCCCTTGTCTTTTGGGCATATAACAAATACCCCTTTTGATCGGTCATTCATAAGGGCCAACAAGCAGGTGGAATGAAAAGACAAGAAATCCAGGCATGATTTAAAGTGTTTTTTTTTTTTTTATAACAAAAAAGAGCATGGATTTATTAAATTACTCTATTAGCGTTTACACACACTCCAATACTCAAATATTGACTTTGAGAAATCTCAGACGGAAAAAAGAATTCTCAACTCTTTGGGCTTTCCACTCCTCCACTCCTCATTTCGACAAACCGAAAACCCTTGTCTTTTCTTCCATCTTCAATCTCTGCAAAACCTTCGAGTAAGAGAGCCAGTAGATGACAAGAAAACCTGTTGAAACATATGGTGGCGGGTTGAAAGGTTATTGAGAAATCAAAGATTCAATAAGCATCTATTTCTCAACTGAAATTGAGTTAACAAAAAATGGCAAGAACCAAAACCCTTTTCATCGTTGCATGGGCTGGTTTAGGGGTTCAAAATAGGGTAGTTTCACTTGATTGAACACCCATCCCCACGATGTTTTAAATTGGCATAATAAAAACCCTAGTTTAATAATGTTTTAAAATTGGTTTGGGGATTTTTTGAAGAATTAGTTTTTATGTGAAAAAATTTAATTTTTATGACATTATGTGATTGTAATGACCGTGTATAAGTCCATTATTGTGTATGTTTCCAAACAATGGTACTAACAGTCTTTTTATGTGCTAATAATGAAAGGAATTTAGAAATTTTTAGTTAATAGTTTTGTCAAATGGACGCACCAAAACTTGATGTAATTCCATGATTAGAATAGCTGATTTAGAAGCACTAATGCTTCATCCTTACTAGGTAGCGACCTTTCAGGAAGGTTTGTGGTCAAACAGTCACATAAAAATCCAACTATGGTTAATGGTGATGCTAAAGTGGGTGCAAAAGAAAGTAGTAAAATTATGACCAAGCTTAGCGCATCTACTGCCACACCAAAGTTCAAGCCTGCTTCATCATCGTAGCATGTAGACTTTGCTAATTCATGTAAGGCATGAGTCGGTATACAATCATCATCACAGCTCACAATGGCTTCAACTTGGGCCTATTTGTGATCATCCAACCCGAAGGCTTCATCAACAGCAAACAGGGAACGGTAGTAGTTAATTGTCTAATTATGGAAGATTATGATAGTTTGGTACGAGACACTATTATGTCCTCACTTTTAATTTGTCCCAAACACTTAGCAAAGTGGTATGTGTAGAAGTGATTTATGTTATTCTTTGCTTTGAGACATCCATTCTCACTTTATCAAAATCTCGTTTTAAGATGATTAGAGGATTACAAGATTAAGTGATGTAATGTTTATGTTTATATTGACACTCATCACTTTTTCGGAGGTGAAAACAATAAATTTATGATTGGGAATGTATTTGTGTTTAAGGCTCTTGTGGAAATGTTAATCAGTGAGTTTGCCTTCAAATCCAAGGAGTTACCATTTTTTTTTTTTTTTTTGCTCTTTAAACGAAATCAAATTCAGTTAGAAAATGAATGATACCGTTCTATACGTTAAAAAAAATTACAAAATCTTTTTCTTTTGAATTTTGACTATCAAAATTGAAGTTATTATTTTTAATTGAAGTTTCCATCTAGAAGTAACTGCAAGGGTAATGTTTGTCCAGAAAAAATTGAAAATCCATTACTTAAGGGTGTTTTAGTCTTCATCCGCCACTATTTTGCTGAAGTCATCATTTTTTATTAAAAGGGAGTTAATTTTCTATTGACTTGCCGGCCAAAGGGGGTATTTATTGTATGCCCAAAGAACAAGGGGATTGTTTCTAAGCCGAACCTCGGGGAGATAAAAGTAATTCGCCCTATAAAACAATGCTTAAGGGTTAGAATTCCGTGTGATTCTATTAGAGGAAGGATTTGCAATCCCAATTTTGATCCCATCAGGATTCTGACTGCAAGATATTAAACCTCAAACAATTTGCAATCTTTTTCGAACGTCAAAATATATTCTGGTCTGTATTTATGAGTAATATAATCTCACCAAATCTTATCAGAAGATATCCATGGGTTCCAATTACAAAGAAATGGATTACCAATATGCCAATACAATGTTGGTTGTCTTTGATGTTGTTCGTGTGTCATTCAGTTTGGGTTATTCATATATGGCAATTTATCCATTAAAAGATTTCCACGAAATAAGTTATCTCTTCTAAATAAATCCAGACAATAAATCTAGACATAAAACTAGGTTACTTCTTGTCGCGCGTTGCACAAAGGAATAATATAAAAATAATTGGGTAACAAAGGAGAATATTTTTTATAATTAAGTAGTAATATAAAAATACAATAAAGAAGAATATTTTTAGCGGCATTGTTGGTTACATAAATTAAGATATTCCTAAGATAATTATTTGTCTTTGTTGATAAACTACAAGAGAATATTGTATGTTCACCAGACATCCGGTCTTCTTCATCCTTTGATACAAGCTGCATGAACTTTCCAAATCATTGCACCAGAATAAGTACCTCAAGAAAACATGGTAAGTAGTAGCATTTGGACTCTGCCCGTTCCTCACCATCAAAATAAAATCAAATAAAAATTATACTTTTCTATTTTTCTATTTTTTTTAAAAAAGTTTTTTGGTAGTTTATAGTTAAAGGCTCCAATGTCTCATACAAAGAGGAGTTTCTGGTCTCAGCCAGCCACAAACTCAAGGCTCCACTTAAAATGGAGAGCAACCCAAAAATGAGAAAGACTATATAAGGAATGAATCGGCCGACAGCCACCAACAGAGGAGCCTTAGATACCCCTAACATCAATGCTTGCCGCGACATTGAGACAACGAAATTTATCACATTCGTTAAAAAAGAGTTCTACACAAAATATACAGAACATCAAATGCAATCAAAATTGCCATGAACCCAAGCACTCCAAGGATCAATTGCGGTCAGCTTCCTCCTGATTTATCTCCCACATTCACAAATATTATGCAAAGAATGCTTGAAAATCCAGCTACATAAGCTGATTGAGAAAAAAATTACCCAGCGATTAGCCATGCTAAGTAATAAGCTACTGAAGAACACCGTTGGTATCTCCATCGTGGCGTTTACTGCTATATACGTTGAAGTTCAAATCTTCAACATTAAGCTGTAGCCCGAAAACACTTAGCAAAACAGTAATCACTAATTTAAAAACTAATCACCAGCTTAAACTAGCAACTACCCATGTTTTTTGGTAGTTTTATAACTTGAAGCAGCAAACGTGCTTGAATCTTCCACACTTAACGACAACCATCCGCATATCCTTGCACATTCTCGAAGGAAATTCATAGGTAACAATTTACCTAGTAAGAAACCTTCCCCACTTAAACGTTTTGATGCCCTCATCAAACTTAACCGGCATGGCTATCAACAAACCACTGCTCCGCTATCTTTTTTTTTTTTTTAGCAAATAGACATAAACACTCCCCCACTTAGCAAGTCGATACCAACTACACAAACCAACCCAATCTGCACAACTCAAACAAGCAAAACACAAGAAGTAATGCTCAAATGAAAATGAAATCTACCACATACATTTCACCTTCACGAAACCAAGCAATTGGATTACCGTTGGACCGTCCCATAGTAGCCTATCAACAATCCAAACACTTAGTCTCACTCCGCTATACTAGCTTTTAGTCACCAATATAGCTCCACCACACTTCGGTCTTCACTGATCAACAACTCGCAAAAGTCCAAGCCTCGGGACAATTGAGTCATCCTCCCCAACTTCTTCCACACGCAGTTCATTAGCAGCACTACTCTTATTCTTCTCAAGCAATGGACAATTTTTGACCTTGTGTCCTTCTTTCCCGCACTTAAAACAGCCCTTACCTTTCGGTTTTTCTTTAGAACTATTTTTGTTGTTAGCCGTTTCAGACACAACAACCTTCTCTTTCATCCAAGCCTTGTCTTTCTTTGACTCTTTCACATCATCTCCACTTGTTGAAGTCTGCACATCAACTAAACCATCCGCAACTCGAATTGCATGGGTTAATTCCCGCACATTGTGTCGACGTAACTCTGCTTGCGCCCACGGTTTCAAACCAGCAACAAAGTTAAAAATTGTCTTTCTCGGACATACCACCTACACCCAACATAAGAGATAAAAAATCCTTCACATATACATGAACAGAACCAACATGTTTCAGCCGTCTCAAAGCTTCGCGAGCCATCCAACTTGAATTGGTGGGAAGAAATTCCTCCTGCAATTCCTTCTTCAACACCTCCCAAGAGTCAATTTCACCCGCACTTTGATCCTTCACCCAAGTTCTCCACCACAACTTTGCATCCCCATCAAATTACATGCTAGTGATCATAACTCGGTCTTCTTCTGGCACATGAGCAGTCTTGAATACTGCTCCATATCCCATACAAAATTCTCAAATTCTTTGGAACTTCTCTGTCCATCAAACTTATTGGGCTCAAGAACTTTGATTTTATTCCCCACTAACGATGCATCTACACTAACATGTTTTAAGAGAGCAACGCCAGTAAATAAACCATCAATCTTAGAGAATAACTCACCCATAGTTGATGATGAACTAGCCATGGATGCAAAATTCCGTCCCATCCCTTCGATCTTGGCTAAGAGACCAGCAACCGAAAACTTCAAGTCCGTTAAATCCGACTCCCTCACATGATTTTGTGAGTTTGTTTCCATCTTCTCCCGGATTTCCTGAATGGCACCTTCAAGCTTCGGTTAACGTACACGGACAGCCATCTTCGCTTCACAAGTACCAGGCCCCAATCTATTGGGGCTCTGATACCAACTTCTTAGACCCCTTTTAACTCTCTAGCAGAAGAAAAGATCTAATTGGCGTGGATTTCCTTAGCACACATCCACCAGCCCGCTTGAACACTCAATCTTAGCAGCGGAAACATGTTCTAGCACGTAGCAAGAGGGTTTTGCTGCTATGTATCAAAGAACCAATGAAAAAAAAAAATAAAGGCAACACAAAAATAATCGGGCAAAAGCCCCAATCCAAGTACTTTATTGCTCAACAAACTAGTACAGAGGATCAAACACCCAACACGGGTCACACGCCCACACTTACACAATTTTATTGAACACCAAAGACCACCCGAAAATTAAAGATCCTTGACTCTAATTTTCTGCCCTCAAAATACGATTCTAACTTCTTTATAGAGAACGTGATTGCAGCTCGCACATACTTAGCAAAATAGTAATCACTAATTTAAAAACTAACCACCAGTTTAAACTATCAACAACCCATGTTTTTTGGTAGTTTTATAACTTGAAGCATCAAAAGTGCTTGAATCTTCCACACTAAACGACAACCATCCGCACATCCTTGCACATTCTCGAAGGAAATTCATAAGTAACAGTTTACCTTGTAAAAAACCTCGCCCACTTAAACGTTTGATGCCCTCATCAAACTAAACCGGCACAGCTATTTAATGTTGATGGGCTTATGACATTTTCGTTGATGGGCTTGACTGCAACCGTAAACGTTCATGTTCTCTTAAAACAGAATTAACCAAAACGACGTCGTTTAAGCTATTATTTAAAAAACCAAACGACTAAAACTTGGCGTGCACGACACAGGTATGCTAAGGATTGAGCCCAAAAATTGTAGATAACAACTCAATTTATCGGATTCCATTACCACCTATATGATACGAATTACATTTTTAATATAAATGAAAGAATATAATAATAATGCACTGGGTAAAATTCATGAACACAAAACACTGTTAAAATCCGAAACCTTCAAATAAATAAGGTATATAACACATTGTTCATAAAACTAATTAAACCAAAACCAAAACCAAAGTATTCATCAACATTACATGTCTTCCCAAAATTTTTTTTAAAATAGTTAATCTGAAACCAAGAGTGGCGCAACAGATGTCCTAGGGACTGATGATTTCACCCAAACTTTTGATGACTCATACCTGCGAAGTTTCCTCCCAAAGATTCCATTGGACGCGTAATCATCTTCTTGAGCAACCCAGACATATAGGGAATCATCGTGAGTAACAGACCCTCCCCAATCCTGCTTCCCATGGTGATCATTCTTATAAACTTGATGAAATGCAAGACATCTGTTAATCGATCCAAACCAATTCTAAAATGAACAATAGCTATTCTAGAGTGGCCAGACTCAGTTTCCCACAATGGCTCCACTTTTGTTGGATTAAAACCTTTGCCTATATACTTCTCACGCAGACCCCTGCCACTCGATCCAACAAACTTCCCATCCTCGAGTTTTCTAGCCAGGTTAACAGCAGTAGCCATTGGATGGTAAACAAAACGGTCATGTGGAGTGTGATATTGAAGGGGATCTACCACTACTTCTGCATGAGGAATTGTCGGCACAACTATTTTAATGCGAGCGACGGGTGTGAGATCATCTTGTAAATATCTTGCCAATGCATGATGATTCGCTCACTTTTGCATAGAATTTTCACCGAACCACCCTCCCCATTTGCATGTTGTAGAAGGTCAACGTATTCAAACTTACTCTTTTTTTTTACCTTTACAAAAAGGGCAAGTAAATTTATTCCCATTAACTCGAACTTCATGACCTCCATTTCTCAAAGAATTATACAAGGTATCTGTCTGTTCATCAGGCTCTGACTCACTGAAATCACTATCATCTTCGGAGTTGGAGTGTAATCTTTTTGCCATCTAAATAGGAAATAATTGTATAAGTACTCATAACCAATATATATATATATATATATATATTTATATATATGAAAAAAACATGGCGATCCCATTCTCCCTTTTCAAAAATGTCTCACCTGAACGAAAAGAACATTTCTCCCTTTTTGAAAATGCCTCATCTATATGAAAAATGTATGATGGTCCCTTTCTCCCTTACTATTTTGCTGACAGTGACATTTGGTCTAATGAGGTGATTTCATATTTCTTCTGGTTACTATTTACAATAGTCATAATAATTTACATTCCAGATCGGTTACTATGTTTAAGGAAACAGATCGAGTTACTTAATCATCATCAACAATATCCATTCCATATAGTAAGACAACTATGTTTAGCAAAATCGTTGGTATTACTAAATTTATTTTTTAGTACATAATAACAAAGCAACAATGGCTAAGTTTGGCACTTTAACTATAAGTCCTAAATGTTCAAACTGCACCACCAGAAACCTTCCACCTCCTACTTATACTCTTAAAAAAGCTAGTTTAATTCTATTCCGAAGGTTTTCTTACTTTCATATTATTATATTCATTTTTTGGGACCACACCATCTTACTACATGTTGAAGAAATCGACCTAGATCTACGGTAAAGGTAAAAGTAAAAGTTTACCATGGCATACAAAGAAATGTGAGAAGGAGAAGAAATGGATTTTTTCAATTACCTTATTATAAGATGATGCAAATGGTTTTTGGCCAGATTTGGGGAAGGAGATGCGTCCAAGAAGAGAGATGCGTCCAAGATGAGTTGACCTAGAACGGCAACAGAGATTTTTATAGTCCCCTTTGTTATATCTGCCAATTTATTGAGTGGTGGGAGATGAAGCGGAATGAAGAATTAAATGCACCTTTTCACTTAAAAAAAATAATAAAAATAAAAGAAAATAAAACTAACATAAAATGCATGTTTCATATTGGCCTATTGGGGGACGATACACATCAGGTATCACTTTGGCTATATGACCCCAAGTTGGCCATAATCCCATGTGGAATAAGTCTTTGCCTGATCATATATTTGTAGGTTAAATCCCAATTTTAGCTTTTCATTTTTTTCCCTTCTTGACACAAAAAACAAACTCCATCCAAACAACATCTCCAGTCTAAATCACACATCAAAAGCCAAATAAAATCCAGAATATCTAGAAATATACAGTACAATCATTTCAACCATATTCCTACAAGCTGCTGAATAAAGCAAAATCAATGTTTCAATTAATGTCTCTTCCAGTTTAGAGTTTGGACATTCTGAATAAAAATCACCTTACTATCTGGCCTATTATATGCTATGTCCAGAGTTAACTGCACAGGCTGATTCTCTTCGATCAGGTTGGCATCGAAGAAATTCCTCCAGTTCTCACTTAATTCCCTCTGAACTGTAGAACCACGGGTATCCGCTGGGCTTGTTATCCGGAGTTCTGCTGCTTCAAGTGGACCTTAAAACATAGCAACTTTTTTTTCTCTCTAGTGCGTGGCGGCGCACAAATTTAATCGGAATGTTCTGCACAAAAATAACACGCCAACAACTTTTCGTGAATTATATATTTTTGTTTCATTTACAATGATGGTTACAAAAACTAAGACTCACCATTCGATATTTGGCCGTACGTGACTGACTAACACTTAGTTTGAAGCTATTGTCAGGGTTGTTCTCCAAGTTTGATCCCGAATTCTCTCCCCCGACAACGATGTCATCTTCTTCTTTATCACATTCACAACCCTACAAAATGAAGGGAGAATCATTTTAGCGCAGGATTACACAAACCCCTTGACAACTGCCACATCCAAACCCTACAACGACAAAAGACAAAACCGAAAGCATGGGATAGGTGATTTCGTGCCTAATCTTCCTCCTGCAGACCAATATCGATTGGAGAATCTGTCGTGCTTCCTGGTCCCCCCACGGGACTTTGTGTCCACAACAACCTCCCCCTAATGCTGTTGCTAAATCTACTTGGACTGGGCGTAGTAGGACCTAGATTTTGTCCACTGACCTTGCTACATTGCCCTATTTTCTTCCGAGTAGGGGCCAGCTTTGATAATCACAACAAGATGAATTACAAAATGCGTTAATAATGGTTTAACCAATGCAAGGAAATTAAAATGAACATCTTGTATGGTCAATCGTATATTATACAATAGGCATACCGTTTCCGTTGTGACCGATGCTTTATCGGGGTGTTCAAGGGGTTGTGTTTCTACCACTAGTTCAATGACGGGCTTCCCTGCGTCCTCAGCTTCACCCTTCTTTCCTGTTACCTTCTGTCAACATGAGAAATTTATTTAGGGCACACCCTCCGATTGGAGTAGGAAAACAGTCATTTTTTAAAAATTTTTTGTTTTAATTTTTTTTTCTATTGATGACAATCGCATTACCTGTGCTTCGACACATTCATATAAGAGGTGTCCAAAACAATTGCAAAATGAACACTGCATGCTTAACCGAGTACATTCCTCCCATCCTCCATGTTTAAATTCCCCATGTCAGTGTTCACACGGAAAGCCAAAAGTCGAATAACCCCCAGTCAGATTCTTGTTCGTAATCATCAGGTGCTAAGTTGAGTATCTCTATCGCTTGCTCATCAGGTGCATTGATGGCCTCCGATGATTCCTCATTATGATCCTTCCTTCATTCGTCTTTTGACAACAATATATATTTATTAAACCACTAAACCCTTCAATGTTCAAATGATATCAAGTTTTGGGAAAAGATTTACCTTTGCGCTTGCACACTCTTCTACCGTTTGCTCGTCAGGTGCATTCATGGCCTTCGATGATTCCTCAGTATGATCCTTCCTTTCATCCATGTTTAAATTCCCCAAGCAGTCTGCTTGTGGTTCAAGATCAAGGTCTGCAGCATGATTATCCTCTTTGTCAAAAGTTTCCTTTTCTAACCAACGTTTCAACTCTCCTTCAGGGCATTCAGCGGTCCGATGACTGGTCATTTGACAAAAGTCACATGGCAAAACTTTTGGAACAACATTTTCAGCTTCTCCATCATCATCATTATCATCATCATCATCAATAATCTGAAATTTTCCTCTCCGCTTAGTTCTGGACACCAAGATAACAGGATCATCAGGATCATTTTCATCTTTATCAACAATCTGATCTATTTCTTTCCACTTAGTTCTGGACACCAAGATAACATGATCATCAGGATCATTTTCATCTTCATCAACAATCTGATTTATTCCTTTCCTCTTAGTTTTGGACACCAAGATAATAAGATCATCAGGATCATTTTCATCTTCATCAACAATCTGGACACCGGGACAACAGGATCATTTTCATCTTCATCACGAAACTGAAATTTTTCTTTACACTTAGTTTTGGACATCGAGATAACAGGATCATTTTCATCTTCATCAACTACCTGAATATTTCCTTTCTGTTTAATTCTAGACACTGGGATAACATGATCATTTTCATCTTCATCAAGAAGTTGATTTTTTCCTTTCCGCTTAGTACTGGACACCGGGATAGGTCGTTCGGCTCATTTTCGTCTTTATCACGAAACTGGAAATTTCTTTTATGATTGTTATTCCACTTCTGTTTGGTGCCCTTTTGATTTTGATGCTAAGCCTTACCCTAGTGCCACAATGATGGGGACAAGACATCACGGTTTGGTTTAAAGGTATAGAACAAAAACAACAAAGTCCGCAAACAAGAATGTTAATAAAGATATTCTTCTATGCCATCACAATGCACTTTAGGTTTTTACATAACAACCAAAGTATTAACTTCGTGGACTATGCAAGTTAACTCTTACATCGAGTTATATATATAAAAGTTAAACCGAAATACGGAGGTTTTATTTCAGTATCATTTTGCAGGAGCTTAACCAATACGAAGGTTTCCTTGTCTTGCTTGGCTGCTTCCTTCTGTTTTCTAATTTCCTTTTGAGTGCTGGACAAGACTTTCATTTGTGCCCCCTACCTTTGCAGTATTCACATTGACTGTTCGGGTGTGCTTCCCTGCCTCTTTGCTTTTGCTTACCCGTCTATCAATTATCAAGCCATTCAAACCCACACAATTGAGAACTCGTAACATTTGAAGAACATATACAAGTACAAAAGCTTACATCATCAGCCAAAGGTTCAACTGCAACCCTTTTGCGTGGTTTGTCCCGCTGCTTGGATGCCGCTCGCTTTTGGCCAACTCAGGGCCTCTCACTCTCCTTGCCATCAGTCTGTGTAACAATTCCAAACTTTCAATTATTATCACAAATAATGGTACATAAATACACAACACAGGTTGAATTAGGGAACAAAGTTCGGAATAAAATACAATTTCCACATGATAATAACTTGTTTCAAATCTGGACATCTTTTCCTACTATGCCCATCACCTGACAATTACCACACTTATTGTGTCTTTCTACTAGCCTTATACCAACCTCTTTTGTTCTTGTATACTCGGCAGGGCTCATCATGCCGCTTGTTCCTGCTGCCCTTCATTCTTCCTAGCATGGGTCTAAACACTAGAGGCAACAGGGGTGGGTCTGATCTTTGCCGCCAAAAATTTGGACCATTCATCCCCCGGAAAGTATTTGCATATGATCTCAAGTATATCTCCTTTGAGTAGCATCTGTCAACATAATCTTCCACCTTTCTTTGGTCATCAACAATGCACCTTACTGGATGGGGCCATAGGATACCAATCAAATCCCACTTCTGGCAAGCACAACTCAGATTTCCTGGTCTAAGGCACACAACAACCTGTTCATCAATTCCCCTCACCTTATACTCACCATCACCACAATTATCTGCAACATAACCACTAGAAGCTTCCCGGGGATGCCGATCACCGTTCCCTGATTTTGTCACCAAATTCAAATGGTGATTTTTGAATCCGCTCCCTAGTCTCGCGGTATTTAATCATCAAATATTGCCACAACCACTCCAACAGCCTAAGAATTGGTAGTCTACGACACTTAGCATAGCACAGTTAAATCCTTCACATATGTTGTTCACCAACATGTCATACTTTGTCTCAGTCAAGAAATGTGACATGCACCAGTAATTTGCTCCAATTTCACGAAGATACCTCCATGCACATTCCTGCTTCTTCTTCAAATCATCCATTAGCGTCTTCCATTCCTCATGAGTTGTTGCTTTTGCAATCCATGTGAAGCTGGCTTTCAATTTCAATCCGGAGTACTTTACCTTGAAATTATTCCACAACTGCTCCACACAGTATCTGTGGGAAACATTTTTCAGAAGTGCAGCAACAACTGGAAGAAGACCCTGAAAAATAATTCATGTCAATGCCTTAACATCCACACCAAATCTCAGTATCATGAATTGATCAATTGCTTTACACTCATTTACATTCTCAATGGAGATGCCTGTTATTGAACACAAATTTAAAATTTACTCTCATGCCTTTTGCCGGTCTAACATGATGACCCATTCAGACGTATCAGTTATTCCCAAGTCATCAATGACATATTGCAAGAACCATGTCCATGAATCTTCATTCTCTATCTCAACAACAGCAAATGCAACAGGATATATCTGGTTATTCCCATCGTATTCCACGACTGCAAGGAGCTGGCCCCCAGTTGGAGTCTTCAAGAAGGTCCCATCTACACCAATCAGTTTCCTACATCCTTCTTTGAAACCCATTTTAGAGACTAGTAAACACATGTACAGCCTCTGTTGGGGATCGTCTTTCATAGTCAAAAGCTTAATTGTGCTACCTGGGTTTGTCCTCGGCCAAATACGATTCCAAATATGCATAATTCTCCTCAATAGTACCCCTGTTTATTTTAAGTGCCTTCTTCTTAGCCCTCCAGGCTTGAATTCTTGAGATCTTCAATCTATGATCCTTCTTAACCCTCCATTTAAGGTAGCTAGAACTGAGGTAGGCCCTACTGCCAAATCTTTAAGATACCACTCGGTAACCACATGGGCAGTACAGTTCTTTGTTTTATCTAGTCTTGGACAACTGTGTTTGTCTTGGTGAGTCTTTATCTGAAACGTCGGTTCATTTTCACTCACCTTAATTGCATACAGTACCCAGTTGCATCCACCCCCTTGGCAAATTGCCCTAACATAGTTGGAGTCATGCCTTTTGAAGGTTATATGTCGCCTATTGGTGGGTTGTCAAAGCTGCCAAAATAAATTACCAACTTAAATTGTAGATAGAATAAGTCGGGTCGATCCCATAGGGACGGGTTAAACTTCAAATAACCGGAAAACAAATAAGAATATAAGAGTTGGACAAACAAGGAAGAAAATTACAGACTCACTTGCCCGAGTGACAAAGTCACTCACGCGAATGGACTCTGCAGAACTGAAGACAAATAGACAACTGGAACCTCGCTCACGAGAGTGAGAATTCTGACTCAGGGGACTGACTCAACAAACTGAGATATTCATTCTCTTTTCCCTATGT
This sequence comes from Oldenlandia corymbosa var. corymbosa, assembly GCA_949775105.1. NCBI lineage: Eukaryota > Viridiplantae > Streptophyta > Magnoliopsida > Gentianales > Rubiaceae > Oldenlandia > Oldenlandia corymbosa. The sequence continues at coordinate 11,316,307 of OX459123.1, forward strand.
AATCAAGTGGTAATCTTGCACTCTTTTGGTATGAATTCATGCTCACTCAGGCACTTATATATCTCTAAGTCACTTTCGATTTTTCCCAGAGGTATCTTTATGAACTCAATTAAACTATTTTCTAATGAATAATTAAGTCATGAAGTCATTAAGTTTTCAAGCCTTACATGAATGCTTATGCTAACCAAGTATATTCCTATCTCAATTAGAACCTTGGACTGTTACCTCCAAGTCATAAGTTGAAGCTGAAATCTATCCAAACCAAGTTTATCTTTCCAGATCTCCCTTAGTTCTAGCTTGCATTCAATTAGTGATCAAGTAACCGAATGTAGAAAAACTTCCAACTCCAAAATACGTATTCAATAAGTGCATTACAAACTCAAATTACATAGGTTCCAGAGAATGAAATCTGACTAACTGCACATACAAACTACAAAAAATATAAGAAAGGAAAGAAAGAAGCGAGAAGAAGCAAATCTGAATGCTGGACAACTGTCACTCAGGCGAGTGAGGCCTCTTATCCCTCCTTGCTGCTACTGGGCTTCTTCTTCTTGGAGTTCCTTCCTCTCTTCTTCGGGTCTGTGTAGTGTTGGTGTATTGTATGTGTGTTTTTTGTCCTTTGATATGTGTTCTTTATGCAGGGAATGCAGCTCCTGTTATAGAGCTTGTTGCCGGTTCTTCTTCTAAGAGAGTCTCACCATACTTGTGTATTTTTTATTAGCCCCAATGCCTTATGTCTTGAATCCAGTTTAGACTGACCTTTTCCCCTTCTTCTAGCAGTGGTATCAGCAGCAGCATTGATCAATGTGGGTGGTTGGTTCTTCAGCCAAGGGGACAAGCATATTCTTGGGTTTCTATTGTGGGACACCCTTATTTACTCCCAATGTGCTTTGTGTCTTGAAGTTACTTTTGACCAGTTCAGCAAATTTGAATCCAGCAGCCCAATTTTTGTTCCATAAGCCCCTTTTTCAGCTAATGTTTACTCAGGTCCTTGCCTAATTAAAAACACAAAACTAGTTAAGTAAAATGAACTAATTCTGAGAAACACCCCTAATTTCTTACTAATTAAAGAGTAAATTGACATGCTTTTATATAACAAATTAACCATTATCACCTATCAACAACTGAATGGAGTTGTTTATATCTCATAAGTTGCCACTTATCCTCAAAGTCATGCCACACCTCAAACCCTGGATATCTCATATCATCCTCAGGTACATACTTTCTCTCATTCTTTAAATTCTTTCCACCTCTATTTGCATCCTGTGAAATTGATCCCTCTGATATATTTCTAGACTTTAACGATTCAAATGAGCCACAATTAGCCACAGGATCATAATCTTTCACCTTATCCAATTTTTGGTCCTTGTCAAAACAACACCACGGTTGAACACGGATCGCGTTATTAGCTTTTTTCTGATACTCCAGATCCATGTCATCTACGTCATAATCGTTGTCTTCGACAAGATCTTGATCGACATAATCGTCACCCACGATTTTTTCAATTCCCCCACCATCATCAGATACATAACCACATTCAGAATCACCAGAATCAGACTCAGATGAAGAAGCAGTATCAGAATCACCTGAATCTTCACTGTCATCATCACCAGAACCATGATCCCCACTACCATAAACATCATCTCCACTATCATCAACACAATCACCCTGTTCCACGACTCCTTTTGAACATTGGCTAATTAAAGGATCCTCGTCTCCTGGGCCAATCCTGTATACCACTATCGCTCGCTGTTTCTGAACAGTACTGTCCCCCACGATTGCCTTAATATCCTTACCTCCAAGTATATGCTTAAATTAAGAATGTTCAACCCTATTTCTATCCCTATAAAACCCCGTTGGCACAGACCCTATAAAAAAATGACCTCAGGGACTCCACGGTAAGATTGTATTCATTTATGAAGTCAACATAATGAACTCTGCCACCAATATAATTCACCTCTGTTGTCATCCGAAAGCTGCCCCCGTGGTGGATTTTTGCAGTGAATTGCTTCGCGTTATCACCTATTAATCAACAGTACTAGATTCAGTTCATCCAATTTACACAGTAACTATAAATTAGGTTTACAGCCTTTCATAACTTAACTAAATCAAATAACACAACCATATGTAAGAAATACAGATCTATGCATCAATCTACTGAAAGAAGCAAAATTCATAAATGGGTTCGAAGTATATCAATCCAATAGTATTTACGGTACAGTGGGATATCTGGTTGTTCAGAGTTTGTATCTAGAATCCATTCATGATGATAGTCTACACCATGCAACAAATCCATTCACACTGAATTCCAACACGAGCTGAAAGAGTTGATGAATTCCAGAACAGATTCCTTCACTTCATCTGGAACTCAAATTTCTGGAAACCCTCTTTTCTCGATACATTCGAAGTTCTCTCTCTTTTTCCTTTTTTGGTCAATAAGTTTCAACTTATGACGCCCAACTACTAGATATGTATTAAAATACTCGTTCATCATATTCTTGTCAACGTGCACCATTCATTCCGACAAAATATGGAGATGGCCAATATTCCTAAAGAGAGGATTTTACCCCTGCACGTGCCTAGGAGCTTCCGTTACGATTTCTTCTGACAAAGACGGAAAGATAGCAAAAAACACTCTCCTATCAAGTGGGGTTGACTGGGAATATTTTCAACATAAGGGTTTACACCAGAACAAACCAGAAACCTTTGGGTTTTTTTTCTGAAATAAAGCCAAACTTTTACTAAAAGATTGATAAAACCTCAACTTCAGTGGGTACATTATCTTATTCTGCATTAAACCTTACATCTACATAATATTAGAGCACAAACTATTAATAATAACATTATTCAGCCTACTTGGTATAAAATCTAAACTCAGGTTGTATAGTCTATCTCAACTCCTACGCAAGTTTCCTGAAACTTCAGTTCTTTTGACGATATCACATTTATTCATGTGTTCCTCGGAGGGGAAAGGGATAATATATACATATATAGGGGTTGAGCGCCGAGCTCAATGTGGTTCTCAAAATATTACTACAATAATTTTAATAAAACAGTTTTAAAGAAAACATTATTCACTTGTAAAACAGTTTCACATGAAAACAATGAAACATGTATACAATCAAAACACTTAGCATTATCAAATAACAATAGGGTAGATATGAGGATCACGACAAGGGGCCGCCTCAAACCTATATGCACTGTAAACAGTGAACCCAAGTTGGATCATAACTCTGGGGCATTTAGCCCAAACATTAACTCTTTATAACTCTTTCCCTTATGTCTCCCTTAGTACCAACTCTGGATGACTCATGAGCATCATAACTTTAACCAATGTAACTAGCTGTCCGACCAAGCCTGATGCTTGACTCATTTAGCAAGCAAAGGATGAATCAAATAGAAAATTCCAAAGATGGTAGACTGATGTGCTTCAAATTTACCTATTTTTAATATCCCTTTATATGCGAGATTTTGCCAGTATTTTGAGTACAAATGTGCTGTTTATGTGATTTTATCTTTAATTATAGGAATGTACTCAAATGAAAAGGTTGTTGAAATTTTGAGCTAAAATCGAGATAAAGAGCAACAAAAGGGGTAGAATCGAAGATTGGAATAATTGATGGTGAAGAAATTGAAGAACTTGAAGGTTTGGAGGACCAAATGTGCAATTTTGGAGTTCTTGCTTTAGTGTGGCCGAGAGTTGCATGTTTGGAGAATAATTGATTTCGACCAGTTTTTGGAGCCCAAACACACAAACGTGGACTGGCCTCCTCTGCTTAATGCCATGATCGTCAAAGTATTGGGGGGCAATGTGATATTTTGTCAAAGTTAAGGAGTTGCTAAAGTCTATACCTGAAGTTAAGTTATTTATAAATTTGCCTAGATTTTTTTTTTTTTTTGATAACGCCAGGAACGCCACTAGAGATGGGTAAACTCATGCCCACTGCAATAGCCTGCAAACTACAGTGGGAGGTAAACCACCCTAGGCATGCCCTGGGTGACAAGCTTGGGTGCAAAATCGGGGGTTCATTAGTGGGTTAGCCATAACAAGTCCCTAGAGGTGCCAATAACTAAGGTGAGAGTCAACCCCTCACTTTTTTTTGTTGGAGTGGGGGGTTGAACTCATGACCTCCTCTTGGAGCAAGGGTGGTATTACTACTAAACCAACTCCTCATTCGCATTAGCCTAGATTTTGTATTAAGTTAAAAGCTGTATTTATTACCAATGATTACTGTGTCAGTAAGGGTTTAACGATTGAGTCTTCTCTAAGAATGGGTAATTCTGGCTCTGAGGATTTCGGTTCTATTAGAATGAGCTGGACTCACTCTATATGTATGCATTCCGTTCTTATTTGGACCTCAGTGAAGAATTATCTAAAGTTATTTATCAATTTTCTTGTTTTTCAATTTTCAGTTACTTTTTCTATAATTTTCCGGTCAATCGGTCGGATCTGACAAGTTGGTATCAGAGCCGGGAAAATTCCTCGGCTCAGGTCAGCATGGCAGAAGGTACTAGATCCATAAAACAACTTGAAGAGCAAGTTAAAAAGCAGGATGCGACTTACAAAGGTGACGACGGGGATTAACGACCACATCGCCGGAAAGTTTGCAGAGTTTCAGTGTCAAATGGAGCTCAAGATGAAGTCAGCTATGGAAGGATCAGCAACCATGAGTCAATTGGGTTGGGGGAAAGCGATGATTGCCTCTCTTCCTCAGGCGAAGATCGGACCCTTTCTTCCACCACCAGTAAGGGACAAAGCTCCACTGCGATTTGGAGATGTACCCCCTGACCGATCTCTGATGGTGATTAACTGTGGTAGGCCATATAGGTCAGCTGCAGATCTGAATTTCACGGCAACCAACAGAGGTCGGGGATTCAGACCACAATGGTTCACTCAACCCCGGCTAGAACTTCCGATGTATGAGGGTGACAACAATCCAAGAGGCTGAATCCGTAAAAGAGATTCTTCATTCTTCATCAGATCTCAGAGCTTTGAAAGGTCAATCATACAAGCTTTATTTGGAAGGTAAGGCTGAAAAATGGTTTCAAGTCATGAAAATGTTGAAACCTCACGTGAATTGGAATGAATTCAAATCAGGACTCATTAAGTGATTTGAGGAAAAAGGATTGCAAGATGAGGTGGAAGAGTTCAATAAATTGGTTCAGATCAGTACAGTCTGGGAATATCAGGAGAAGTTCGAGGAGCTGAGGGTCAGGATGCTGTAAAAAGGATCCCCATTTATCAGAAGGATACTTCATTTCAAGCTTCATCAGTGGCTTAAAAGAGGAACTCAAGCCAATGGTTCGAATGGTTTCCCATCATGATTTGGTAACTATGTATGAAACTACCCTTTTACAGGAGTAGAACATTGCTGTTAACTCAAAGGGGACTTGATCTGGAACATATTCAGTGGCCAAAACTTATTCTGCTTCACCTAAGGTAACTGAATCTACCAAATTACCTTATAAGAAAACTGTTGGTTCTAATAATTTTAAAAGGTTAAGCCATGAAGAGTATCATTTTAGAACTAACAATGGACTGTATTACAAGTGTGCTGAAAAATTTTCACCTGGCCATAAGTGCAAATACAGACAGTTTGATGTGATGATTGTGGATGATAGTCAAGTGAAAGAAGCTATGAATGTGCCGGATTTAGAGGTTGATGATGGTATTGATTTGACTGATCTTACCATTAATGAAAGATCTATGCATGTATTGTCTATTAACCCTGTTAAAAAAACCATTTTGATTTTGGGAAAGATAGGAGGAAGGATTGTATGTATTCTGATTGATACAGGCAGCACTAATAGCTTCATTGATTTGAAGGTTATGAATTTGCAACTTCACTATGCTGAATCTGATTTATGCACCATAACTGTTGGAAATGGAACAAAAGTATCAGGATCCTTGATTTGTCCTATGTGGAGGTGGGATATAAATGATCATAAGTTTAGCTATGACTTGAAGACAATGAAATCGGAGGGTTATGACATGGTGTTAGGGGTTGATTGGATGAGGCATTACAACCCCATAACATTTGATTATCTTGATATGACTATAAGGCTGAGTAAGTTTGGGAGGCAATATATATTGTATGGTGATGGAAGTCAGCCTAGCTTACAGTTGAGAAGGGATGATCATTGCATGGAATTCTCACCTAAGAAAAGGAGAAGAGTTCTAACAGCCAGAGGAAGGGATGATCTTTGCTAAGGTCTGACAATCAAGAGGATCAGGAATAGCCAGAGGAAGTATCATCTTTACTTGCCAGGTATAATGCAGTGTTTTACATGCCAACTTTTCGCCCCCAAAAGGTTTATCAACCATCACATTTCTTTGAAGAGTGGTGTGAAACCCTTCAAAATACTCCCATACAGATGCCCACATGCTTATAAGGCAGAAATTAAGAAACAAATATCTGAGTTATTAGAACATAGAGTGGTTCAACACAGCACTAGTCCCTATGCTTCACCAGCAGTATTGGTAAGAAAGAAGGATAGCAGCTGGAGGTTATGGGTGGATTTCAAGTGGATGAATAAAATGACAATCAAAGATAAGTTTCCTATATTCCATCATTGATGAACTGATTGATGAATTAGGGGATGCCACTGTTTTTACTAAGCTGGATCTAAGTTCTGGTTATCACCATATCAGAATGGCAGCTGAAGACATTCCCAAAACTACATTTCACACCCACCACGACCATTTTGAATTCCTAGTAATGCCATTTAGCCTCACTAATGCACCTTCTACCTTTCAATCCTTGATGAATCAGGTGTTTCAGACATGTTTAAGGAGATTTGTTCTTGTTTTTATTGATGACATACTAATTTATAGCCCTGATTTGTCAACTTAGCCATTTGGAGCAGGTGTTTCAGATCTTACAACAACATCAACTCTTTGTTAAGAAGAGTAAATGTGCATTTGCTCAGAGCTCAGTGGATTACTTAGGCCATACTATCTCTGTTGGAACTGTTAGCATGGATCAACAGAAGGTTAGTAGCATCATGGAATGGCCTACCCCTACTAATGTTAAGCAGCTAAGGGGTTTTTTGGGACTCACTAGTTACTATAGGAGATTCATCAAAACTTATGGGATTATCTGCAAGCCACTTACTCAGTTATTGAAGAAAAGTGCTTTCTGTTGGAATGATAAAGCACAACTAGCTTTTCAGGAGTTGAAGACAGTTATGACATCACCAGTTCTCAAAAACTACCTGATTTCACTCAACCCTTTGTGGTTGAAACCGATGCTAGTAATTTAGGTATAGGAGTTGTTCTCATGCAACATGGCCGGCCAATTGCTTTTCTCAGCAAGGCATTCAGCACACAAAATCAAGGGTTATCAACTCATGAAAAAGAACTTATAGCACTTGTTATGGCTGTTTCTAAATGGAGGCATTATCTGGTCGGGGTGCACTTTATTTTCAAGACTGACCATCAGTCATTGAAATATTTGATGGAACAAAAAGTTGTGAGCACCTCCCAACATAAGTGGCTTACTAAATTGATGGGGTATGACTATGAGATTCATTACGAAAAGGGGAAGGAAAACTCAGCTGCTGATGCCTTATCCAGGATAGAGAGGACTGATGCAACTGTGGAGGTGATGCAGGAATCCAATCTGAATACCTTAACATTAGTTCAACCTCAGTGGGTGCAAGACATCATTGATAGCTAGCAAAATGATGGTGAAGCTTTGGAACTCATTTCAGGGGTTACTATCATACCTGATGACTATCTAGGATTCAATTTCATATAGGGTCTTTTGAGGAAAGATGGAAAACTATTTGTTGGGACTGGCAAGGGAATCAGGGAAACACTGTTGGAGGCTTTCCATTCTTCAGCATTGGGAGGTCACTCAGGGCAAAGTGTGACACGTCAAAGGTTAAAATCTATGTTCTACTGGCCACAAATGAAGAGAAAGTGGTGGAATTTGCCAAGAATTGTGAAGTTTGTCAGAGAAACAAGAATCAGCATGTTCCTTATCCAGGCCTGTTGCAGCCAAATCCAATTCCAGTACATCCTTGAAGAATATATCCATGGATTTCATAACCCGTCTTCCTTTGTCTGACAAATATGATACTATCCTTGTGTTAGTAGACATGCTGACCAAATATATAGCCACTTCATTGCATTGGAACCTCACATCACAGCAGTAAGAGTGGCTGAGGTTTTCTTGTCTGAAATATTTAAACTCCATGGATTACCTAAGGACATCATAACTGACAGAGATAGTGTTTTCACCAGTTAGTTCTGGCAGCATTGTTTGAGTTATTGGGAGTCAAATTGAAGATGAGTACCGCCTACCACCCTCAAATAGTTGGTCTGACTGAAAGAGTCAATCAGTGCCTGGAAACATATTTGAGATGCTTCTACTATGATAAACCTAACAGTTGGTGCAAATGGCTTGCCATGGCTGAATTCCGGTATAATACTTCTTATCATTCTAGCATTTTGATGACCCCTTATGAAGCTTTATATGGGGAGAAACCAACTGCTTTTCCAATGGGACAATTTCTAGACAGTGTTATTCTAGCTGCTTATGATCAAGTTCAGCAGAGAGGTATGATTAATAAACTGTTGTAGGATCATTTATAGAAAGCTCAACATCGCTTGAAGTTCTTTGCAGATCAGAAAAGGATAGAAAGATCATTTGCCATTGGGGATTGGGTCTACCTTAAGTTGCAACCATACAAACAGACTACTGCTGTTGTTAGGTCTCATTTGAAGTTCATGCATCGATTTTACGATCCTTATGAAGTTCTGGAACGGATTGTCAACGTGGCATACAAGTTGAGGTTACCAGCTCATACTAGGATCCATGTTGTTTTCCGCATTTCTCAGTTGAAAAGACACCATGGTAAACATCCAGTACCCAGTACTCCACCACCATACTTTTCCCTGATTGAAGAAAGTACTCTTCAACCTGATAAGGTGCTAAAAAGGCGATTTGTCGAACGAAATGGACACAAGGTGACACCATGGTTGATGGCATGGAAAGGATTGGGTACAGTGGAAGCATGATGGGAGGATCAAGGATTTGTGAAGAAACAGTTTTAGAATTCCAACCTTGAGCACAAGGTTGTTCTTAAGCGGGATGGATTTGTCATGATCGTCAAAGTATTGGGGGCCAATGTGATATTTTGTCAAAGTTAAGGAGTTGCTGAAGTCAGTACCTGAAGTTAAGTTATTTATAAACTTGCCTAGATTTCGTATTAAGTTAAAAACTGTATTTATTACCAATGATTACTGTGTCGGTAAGGGTTTAACGGTGGAGTCTTCTCCAAGAATGGGTAATTCCGGCTCCAAGGATTACAAATCTATTAGAATGATATGTATGCATTCCGTTCTTAGCTGGACCTCAGTGAAGAATTATCTACAGCTATTTATCAATTTTCTTTTTTTTTTTCCAATTTTCAGTTACTTTTTCTATAATTTTCCGGTCAATCGGTCGAATCTGACACTTAATTAAAAGGAAAAAATCTAGACCATTTAAGGAAGCCTAAAGCCTTTTATTTTGTGCTGAAAATTTCAGAGGTTTTGTGCTCCTCCTTGACCGAGGCGAAACCGCGAAGAAGACAAATTAAAGCGGGGGAAGCTGAAATTTAGGAAGAATTTTTATAATTAAATTATGTTTATTCCTGCAAGCTAATTGGGGTTGAGAATCTTATAAAAGGGGGCCGACGGTTTTCTTTTTGAGGGTGACCAAACTTGACCGAAAGTCCCCGCCGAAAACAAAAACACCAGCCTCCTTCACGACATCACCAGCCGATATCACCACCCGACATCAGCTACCTTTCCACCTTCCTCTCCACGCACTCCCTTGCCCCCATCACCCTTGCAGCCGCGCAACAAACCGGCAGCAGCTAGCTAGGAGCAACCTTGCGCACCATCATCATCTTCAGACCTTAAGCAATCAGCTGTATTGGAAAACAACTTCGGGTGAGAGTTTGGATTTGTTTCTTCACGGCTGGAATCCTTAGCGGCTTCCGTTTGGCAACGGGTTTCAGATTTCAGTTTTATTTTTATTTTCAGAATATTTAGACAATGAGCATTATTAATTTCACTTTGTTTTTAATAATGTTTAGTGACTAAGTTTGTTTAACTTATGGCTTGGATGTAGCCGCCGATATTTGGTTTATTTTGGTTCATTATATTTTGGCTTTTTCTTTGATCAATATCTTATATTCTTGATTTAATCCATGTAAGTAGATGGCCATTTGCATGTTTAGAGGTGTTTAATTGAAGGAACTATAGTTAAAGGTCATTAGTCCATAGGAATATTAAACTTAGGTAGTGAACCACGATAGTAGGAGTATTGCCTTTTGCAACTAATAATTCTTAAGATATTAATGTGCTTTAGTTATATCCTACAGTCACGACAGTAATCATAGGATTAACTTGAGTAAAAGAATTATATCACGGCGGTGTATAGTTCTTAAAATGATGAATTCTTGTGAGATTAATGAAAATTCAAAACCAGATATTTATGAATTAAAATTGAGCTAAGTATTCGGTAGGTGAATCCAGTGTCCTAGATTTTTTTTTTCTGATTATTTGAATTAATACTATTTGCTTTTAGTTTCTTTTGTTTAGTTAGTTTTAAAGTTTACAAATTTGAGATCATCATTAGTCTAAATAATAGTAAGAAGTAGTTTATAACCGGTATTTAGTTTTCCTTCAATGTGGGACGACCCTACATGCTCTTGTGCTATTGTCATTTGTGTCGAGTAGGTTAAATTGTATTTGATTAGCTTGACGACGGCTCGTATAGACAAGAAATGGAAGAAGTGTTTTCATATCGAATCCTATTAGAACTTGTCAATTATATCCCCACCTTGCGATGAAAACTCGTCGATTTGTTCTAAAAGGACCACGAACTCAGCATCCAAGTTGAGAAACACCACATCTTGAACAAGAGTAGCCGGGCAATTTGTAAGAAATCAAATTCAAGCTTATGCACCTTAATATTAATCACACAGGATTAAAACAAAAAGAACTTCACTCGTTCTTTCAAACCATCATCAAAATTCATCAAATCACTCTTACTACAAAAATTGACCAACACCCCTATTTATAGTAGAGAGTGGCTGAAAATTCTCCTAATAAATATGATAAAAATTTGATCTCTAACTCTATTCCTCTTTAGAAATCAAAGTGAACTTTAACTAGCAACTCCTGTCTTTTCTATTAAGGCAATGTATCTAGACACTTTTATAGACTTAAGACACAATAGTCAAATGAAATTAAAACTCCTAATACAAAGAGATATTCTCTAAAAGAATCTTATCTTTATCTTGAAAAGAATCTTACTTAGCTGTCAACCCTATCAATATCTTCTTTGTAGAGTAATCACAGCCATCCAATCTTGATTTAGCTTTCATCCAACGGTTGAAAGTAGACACCAAGGAATAGACTTCTTAATCTAAACAAACTCAAAACAGATAAAAGAGAATCATATCAAATCTTATCTGTCAATGAATGTGAGATATAAATTATCTCATCCCTAAGAGATAGGGATTATTCCAGCAACTAAAAGGCTACTTTTACTATTAAAACTTTTGTAATTGGAATGACCAATAACAAGTAAAAATCTTGCAACAAAAGTTACTATAAGCATCGTAAAAGTAACTAGGATTTTAGGGAAGCCTTAAACCCCATAGATCCACATCAATATGAATAATCTAGAATCACATTACAACTTATGCTTTGTGCATTTTTTTCATACTAGTTTGCAAGAAAGAAATTTGGTGGATATTAATGAAAATAAAAAGGATATATAAGAAAAAAAAACAATTTCGGCAATCCTTAGCATAAGAGTGATAAGCTTTTTATTTCATTTTTTTTTGTGTGGAATGTACTGAATCCTTTTACAAATTAAAATGCTGATTTGACACATACACACAAGAATAATATTATTCCATTTTTTTTCTATAGCTATTATAAAATAATCATCTAAATTTTCCTTTGTGGTATTGCTCTTCTCGTTTTTATTGGTTCTTAATTTTATCAAAACATAATAAAGGTACAAGAAACATCCAAATGAGATCAAATTCAACATTCACTTTTTTTCTTTTTTTAAGAAACAGAATGTATAAAAAAATTATAGACTATAAAGAAACTATCAGAACTAAAAACTATCAAGAAATCTACTAAAAAATATGTTACCTTTCGAAGAACTAGTTCAAGAAAACAAAAAAAACAAGATATTTGGTTCTCTAGCAGTGTAAATTGAGAGAGAGAGAGAGAGAGAGAGAGAGAGAGGAGAGAGAGAGAGAGAGGAATTGACAATACCACGTAGTGGCTGGTAACTTTTCCAGTAGAATAAAAGTAATTTTGGCCGATCCTCACCATCCACTTGGAAAGTATCTATTGAGTATGAATCATCTAGTGTCACATTACAATTTATGTTTTGTGTACTTTTTTCATACTAGTTTGCAAGTAAAATTTTTTGTGGATGTTAATGAAAATGAAAAAGGGTTTTCTTCTTTCTAAGTGTTAGATTAGCATCCGAAAAAAACATTTCGACATATGGTAAGACAAAAAAACAATTTCAACAATGCTTAGCATAAAGGTGATAAGGTTTTTTTTCTTTTTCTTTTGTGGACCGAATTGAATTCCTTTTACAAATTAAAATACTGACACACACACACACAGGAAAAACATTATTTCCATTTTCCCATAGCAATTATGAAATAATCATCTATATTTTCCTTGGAGGTATTTCTCGTTTGTATTGGTTCTTAGTTTTATCAAAACTAGTAAAGGTACAAGAAACATCCAAATGAGATAAAAATCAACTCTATTTTTTTTCTTTTTTTAAAATTTAAAATGCATAACAAAATTATAAACTACCAAGAAACTATCAGAACTAAAAACTATCAAGAAATCAACTAAACAAGATGCTAACTATCGAAGAACTAGTTCAAGAAAACAAAAGGCAAGATTATTGGTTTTAGACTTTAGAGGAGGAAAAGAAGAGTGACTGCTATTTAGCCTTCTGAGAGAGAGAGAGAACCATGTAGTGGCTGTCAACTTGTAATACCCTTTAATTTTGGTGTCTTAGGTTAATAATTATTATTTGCTGTTAAATTGGAGCCCCGGAATTTTGCTTTAATTTGTGAAAGTGTTAGAACATTTAATTCTTGTAATAAACAAAAAATTTGCAACTACTAGAACAAAGATACGAATTATTCAAAATCAGCTTTAATAGTATTTTGTCATCACGAAACTCACAAGCTAGGACTAGAGACCTTGAAAAGTAAGCTTTAAAACAAAATATAGGTAAATAGATTTACTCGATGACAAACTCGAGGGTTCTGAATAATTAATAAACTATTACCTTAAACAGATAACCATTAGGACAAAACAATGTAAATAGGAGCTATCCTATTTTGGCTTTGTGTTACTAAATTCCTTGACCAAGTCGAGAGACATTAGCAATACTATAATGAAAATGGAAATTTATTGAGATTAAGATGAGCAGTTGGAAATTTTTATTTTTATTTTTTGTTTATTACCATTTACACATTTATGTTTTTTTTTAAGAAAAATAGATTTTGCCCAACCTAAATTAACAATAATAAGAGGTAAGTACATTAAATTTGTAATATTAAAAATCTTGCCCCATCACTTCTTCGGGCCTAGCTCCGCCCCTAACCTTAAAGGCTGCAATCCCGTGTTCCCTTATCTCCTTAGAACTGGACAAAACAAGTCCCATTTTTAAGTCTTATTCCTCACCGCCAGACCACCCGAGTTCTCTAGCATAGAAAGAAAGCAAAGATGTTAAATATAAATACCAAGAGCCTCACCGAAATAACGCCACCACCCTATTTTGCTCTTCTTTTAAACTGCTCTAATTGGGATTAGTTTATATATAAAGCCAAATGAATAACATGAGCCCATTACCTTTCCTCTCTCCTTGATCCTTCCCAATTCAAGAAACAATGGCATCACAGCTATCACTCTTCATTCAGTTTTCCTTAGTATTGCTGCCGAACCTCTTGTCGTTTTGGTCGAAAGATAAACATAGTATTTTCTGTCGGGTAGAATTGAAGGAAAGAGACAATAGATAAGTAGCTAGGGATAGAAGGAGGAAGAAGAACTCGAAGGGAGAACGAACCCGGTGATAGACGATGATGTTTTCTACTTCGGTGCAAGAAGTATTACAATGTTGAAATGATCCTGCAAGAGCACCGACCTGCTAAGGTCCATAGGTGAGTAATTTTCACTCTTTTGAAATTATTTTCAAAACTGGGAGTATGAGAATATATATTTAAAAGTCACTACACCCCTAAACACATTTTTATATCTTATTGAAATGTTAAATGCATATCATTGAATGACCAGGTGGCGTACTTAACCGCTCCGGGCTAAGTGTTATAAGTATTGTCTTATTTGAGTGTAATTGATTATGTGTTTGGAATTAACTGGTTATATGATTAACTGTAACCGTTGAACATATGTGCTGAAGTGAAATGTTTGAACGAAAATATTCTCGATGGTTGCATTACCTTGACAGAGTTTCCATTGTTATCGTTAAATGTATTGTATTCGGTGGTGTACTTAATCGCCCCGGAAAAGTATATTGCTTGTGCATGCTATCGTTAATGTGTACACAAGATCGGGTGATCTCGGTCGTCTAGGAGCACGGGCCTAGGCACTGGACGGGCAAGGAACGTGAGCTGCATCGAGCTTGGTCACTAGTCTTTTTTGTCAGTGGCTGTATCATAGGGAAAACTCGACGGGGTGACCCCAGTCGCGACAATTGTAAGGTGAAGATTGAATTGTGAATTGTTATTGTTAGTCGGTGAGGTTGCACCTTCCTGTGAAGTATTGATTAATCGTTAAAATCTAGTTTGAAATAACGTCCTTGTGTCACATCGACTTTTGATATGCCTTACTAGATTTTTTCATATCCACCCCATTGTTAACTGATTTATGTGAAATAATTTATTGTTAAATGATTATATGTAAGGTTTGTTTTATTCTTGAATATTATTTTGTGAAAATAATTTTATTAAAAATATCTTAGTAGAATAGTGAGAACCTCACTAAACTCGGCGTTCACCCCTTTATGTTTTTCTCCCCTATCTCACTCCCAGGTTTAGAATGGATGCTGATAAGTTCAAGGAAGCGATATGTCGAAGAAGACCGTCTGCAAGATGATGCCATTCATAGATTATAACATGAGATAGGTTTTAGTGAGAATATTAAGTTAATGTTTGAAACTAGCGTTTGGAGAGGTACTATTATTCAATAGAATTTATTTAGTTTGTTTTAGGATTTGTAGTTAAAAGTAAATGAAAGTAAAGCACCTTGGGCAAAAGACAGGCAGTAAGTACGACATATGAAAATAGATAGGCAAGTTGGGTCGTTACATAACTTGTCCGGTGATATGAATCTTGAGGTGAGATGATTGAATTACCTCAAACGCGGAAGCTGTGAATTTTTCAAGACTTGATAACTTGCGACACCAATAGAGAATACTCCAGATCACACGAGAAAGAGAAGAAGAAAAAAAGAAGAACGATGCAAACCACAAAAATTTGCATAAAAATTTGCATGAAAGATGAAGAATTGTGTTTCGGTTAGCAACCCAATCGGTTCCTCTCCAACAACCCTATCTCTTCTATTTATGGATAGAACAGCTAGCAAAAAGGCTCCAATGAACAAAACAACAAAGCTCCAAACGTGAAGAACACTTAAAATCACGTGCACGCGTCAACAAAGCACAAACAAGTGTGCAATGCACTAATCTTCGAAAAGAATAGAAAAAGAACAAAGAGTTTCCTCTCGTCTCATATTGAAATATCAATAATCATCAAAGTATATAAATTTGAGTCGTGCAGTCCCCTATTTATAGGCATAGGTTCGCTTGGATAAAAAGAAATCCGAATACAAGTTCAAACCGGATTTGTCTTCCTAAATTTCCTAATATAGATTTAAATAATAATTAAATAAATAATTGCACATGTCACAATTATTTAAAACTATCTAGAATCTTCTAGAGATGTAGGAGAATCAGCCAAAAGGGTTAAATGACCAAAAAATCCTTTTCCTAATCGAAATAGGAAGATAGGAAAATTTTGCCGACGGTCGTCGACCTTGCTGTCGACTGGCAGAATGCTCGACGCGCCACTGTCGACTTCCTTGTCGACCGACCTTCAGCCCAACGCCCTCCTGTCGACCTTGGTGTCAACCAACGGCCTACTCGACGCCAATTTGTCAACTTTGTTGTCAACTTCTTCACCTCGACCAAGAGCTTGACATGCATTAAAAGCTTCAATTCCACTCAAAGCTAAACAAGATACCCATGGAAATGAATCCACATTGAGAGTTTGAATATCCATAGACAAATTATTGAGCGACTCATCCATTTTCTTCATTCGAGACCTCGTCATAAAACCTCCAATATTTGCTAATAGATCTTGAATCATTCTTTGAGCTTAAACTTGATTATTCGGTTGAACAATGAGTTGTCCTTGAGCTTGATAACCTTGGATGTCCACATCTTTCTTCTTTATTGATTTATTCTTCCTGAGTAAATCATAGTTGCGCACCTTATCATCTTTCTCGTCTATCTCCTTTGCTTGACCATCATGTCGACGTGATTCTTTCGACTTCATTGTCGACTTGATTCTAGATTGACGTGAACCATATTTTGGCTTCAATCTTCCATCATCCTTAATTGCAACCTCAATATGACAAAATATACCCCCTATGTGATCACAATCGATGTAATGATCATCATAGTTAGGTATGAAACTCAACGAGCTATCCAGGATCGCATCATTCCCTCTTCCTCAAAATGATTCATCCTCGAATCATGCTTCATGTAATTCTCGAGGAACAAATTCTTCATGGTCTTCTTATGCAGCTTCACATACCTTCCTCGATCATCAAATATCCAGAACTCTGAGAAATTTTGGGGAACCAAAACTTCTCGTGAGAATGCATCACCAAACACAAAAAAAATGTTTTCAATCTCTTCGTATGAATCCATGGGAATTATAATCTTTCTGTTCAACAACCACTTCGAGCAAACAAGATGTAGGAATAGTAGAGATTGAAATATCCATTGTGATAGGAACATTCTCCATAACTACTTCTTCATCATTGTCATTTGCCATAGTATCTCGAACATCATCAACAATATAGTCACCATGACCAGCAACTCCACTAATTTGAAAGTAATTCCACCTTGACATAGAGAGGCGCGATAAACTTCTTCTTCAATAGGCATAATAATGAAATAAAATATGTCGTAGAAATTATCCATCAAAGAAGAATCTTGTATCTTGGGCTCAACCACTTCAAACAATGGCAAATCATCCGGCTCCTCAATATCAACATCAAAAGGTAGGATATTGGAAACCTATGACATGGAATTATTTTCTTCAACAACACTTTCAACCTGCAGATAAGAAATAGAAACAATGAAAGAATTTATGTTGTTAGAAAAATTTTCTTCCAAAACCAAATCTTAGATCTATTGCTCGAGCTCATGTTGCCACTCTTCACATTCTTTCTTCTCTTCCTATACCGCAACACGTTGTAATCTAATATCTTCCTCCTCGTCATATTGTTGGAAAGAAGATTGTAGTTTTTTTGTATTCTCTACAATCTTTTGCATTTGAAGTTGCATTGCTTGACTTTGTCGTTGCATGATCTCTTGCGATTGAAAGATTTGTTGTAACACAACTTGCTCCTCTCTGATTCTTCTTTGTTCTGCTTCAAGAACTCCTTCTTTATTTTTCTTTGTAGTCATCTCGCACCTCCCAAACTTTTCTTCTTTCTTATGGAGTCTCCTTTGTTTTGAAAACGTAGGAGAAAAATTCTTTTGAAGTTTTTTATGAAGCACTTCCCAAGAAATAATAGGAGGATCACCAAACCATTTTCAATCTCGCTCCAGATCCGTCCACCATGTAATTGCGTTTCCACAAAATTTGGACACGGCGAATTTTACTTTCTTAGTCTCTGAAAAGTCATTAAGACAAATCACTCTTTCCACACGTGACTCCCAATCAAGATATTCATCTTCATCTTGTTGGTCATAGAACTTGGGAAACTTTCTTTTAGGACTATAGTAAAGTCCATTATACACTTCATCATAAACTCTACCATCATCATAATGATCATAGTACCCCATTGCACCTTTCTTATAACATAAAAAAAAAAACACACAAGAACAAGAGTATCGAAGAACTCACTTCCTTGTTACTCCTCCCAACGATACTAATCACTCCCCAAGATCACTCGAGAAGGTTTAGAATTTAGTAAGGGATGGATTCACTCTTTTCTTACCATGATCTTTGTCCTTCAATCCTTAGTGCAATGAAGATTAGTGCTATTTTGTGCAAGCAACTAAGAGGTCAAAAAGTATGATTTTGAATAATTGTAACAAGATCTAAGGAAGAACACGAATAGATCAAGTAGTTACAATTATGAAACTTAAATCTCACGAAAAAGGCTAATAGAACTTGGAGCAAATTCTGAAAAATTAAGCTTCGATTTAGCGTTATAGAAGGAACCCTAGTCTCGGCCACCACACAAAAGGGCTTATATTTTCAAAAACCCTAGCCACCACAAACTCCAAATAATTTCGAAAATAATGTGCAAATAATTCAAATAAGGTAACCTTTGATATACCTCTATAAAGAAGATACTTTCCTTTTGAATGCACACTCTCAAATCTTCTTAAATAAGGTAAGATTTAATTTACCTTTTAAAAGAAGATACTTGCCTTTTAATATGTTGCATTTTTCTTTTCCTTTTGTCTAAGAAAAACGTGGATTGGGGGCTAAGGAACCCTCTAAATCCGAAAATATAAGTTAGGAAACAAGAATATTGTCTTCGTTTTCTTTCTTTTTTTTCGGCTACTTTCTCTTTTTTTTTTTCTTTTTTTTCCCTTTTTTCTTCCTTTTTAAATAATAAATAATGCGGTCCAAGGGTTAGGAAACCCTAAAACCGAAATCCCAAGGCAGCAAACACAAACACGACTGCCAACAACCCAAACCAAAAATCTAACTACCCAACTTCTATCAAATTAAATCCAATCAACAACAAATTCGAAGCAAATAGTGAGATCTATAACAAAAGACTCAAAAATATATAAGACCAATCAGATATCAACCAAAGATGAGCTTTAGAAGATCAAAACACATGCAAGAAATTAAGAACCGAAGCTCTAAGGCCAATTTGATATGAAACTAATTCTCAGAGCCTTCAAAACATGCAAGTACCATTAGCCGAATCTCTGATACAAAGTGGATATGAATCTTGAGGTGAGATGATTGAATTACCTCAAACGCAGAAATTATAAATTTCCCAAGAGTTGATAACTTGCGACACCAATAGAGAATACTCTAAATCACAAGAGAAAGAGAAGAAGAAAAAAAGAAGAACGATGCAAACCACAAAAGTTTGCAAAAAAAAAAAATAATAATAATAATGGAAGATTCGAAAGATGAAGAATTGTGTTTTGGTTAGCAACCCAATCGGTTCCACTCTAATAACCCTATTCCTTCGATTTATGTATAGAACGGCTAGAGAAAAGGCTCCAATGAACAAACTAACGAAGCTCCACATGTGAAGAACACTTAAAATATTGCGCATGCGTCAACAAAGCACAAACAAGTGTGCAATGCACTATAGAAAAAGAATAAAGAGTTTCCTCTCGTCTCGTATTGAAATATCAATAATCACCAAAGCATATGAATTTGAGTCGTGCAGCCCCCTATTTATAGACATAGGTTGGCTTGGACAAAAAGAAATCCGAATACTAGTTCAAATCAGATTTGTCTTCCTAAATTTTCTAATATAGATTTAATAATATTTAAATAAATATATAATTGCACATGTCACAATTATTTAAAACCGTCTGGAATCTTCTAGAGGTGTAGGAGAGTCGGCCAAAAGAGTTAAATGACCGAAAAATCCTTTTCCTAATCGAAATAGGAAGATATGAAAATTCTGCTAGCGGTCGTCGACCTTTCTGTCGACTGGCAGAATGCTCGACGCGCCACTGTCGACTTCTTGTTGACCGACTTTCTACTCGACGCCCTCCTGTCAACCTTAATGTCAACCAACAGCCTACTCGACGCCAGTTTGTCAACTTTGTTGTCAACTTTTTCACATCGACCAAGAGTTTTGATATGCACTAAAACTTCAATTCTAGGGCTGGCAATCTCTGACACGACTCGAAATTTCGACACGAACCCGACATGAGATAACCCGAACACGAACACGACACGCATATTAAACAGGTCGGGTTAGGGTTGAAAATTTAGACTCGTTTAATATACGGGTCGGGTAAGGGTCAACCCGACAGGTTACCCGGGTTACCCGCGAACATGTAAATTTTATATACTGTAGGGGTAATTTGGGAATTTTGTAACAAAGTAACCCTAATTTTACCCCATATATATACCTCTCTTCCTCTCCCTCAGCCACCTCTTCAGCTCTTCTCCTCACTCTTTTTTTTTTATTCTTTTTCTTTTTCTTTTTCTTTCCTCTCTTCCTCTCCCTCTCGCTCGGCCGCCTCTTCTCCTCTCTCCTTTTTTTTTCTTTTTCTTTTTCTTTCCTCTCTTCATTTCCCTCTTGCTCGGCTGCCTCTTCTCCTCTCTCCTTTTTTCATTTCTTTTTCTTTTTTTTCGTTTTTTTTTTAATTTTCCGTACAATTGAAACCTTTCCTGAAAGATCTGATAGATGGGGCATCTGATCTGTGAGTTAGAGGATAAAAGGATGTTGAAAATCTCTGACTTTCAGTGCTCTAATTATTATTTTTACCTTCATTGTGGTCGGCGGCGTTCGGGTGGCGAGTTGCAGTGGAAATGCAGTGAAGAAGAAGATGATTTTAGTTTTCCAGAATTTTAGGATTGGTCCCCATTTTTCTATATAGCAGACGGTTGTAATTTGGATTTAATTTTGTAATTTGAATACTGGTTCTTTACTTGTTTGGACTTTGGATCAATGTGGTTGTAATTGGTGTGATTTGAAATTGGAATTTTCAGATTTTTTGGAACTGCAGTCTTAGTTTTTCTTGATTTTAAAATTTTTTTTTTTTAGAGTATCGAGTTAACAGGTCGAGTCACAGGTGACCTGAATATTTTTAGGTCAGGTTAGGGTTCTAAAACTCGACCTGTTTATTTATACAGGTCGGGTTCGGGTCGGCTGAATATTATTCGGGTTCGGGTCCGACCCGACACACCAACCCAGACCCAACACGGATTGCCAGCCTTATTCAATTCCACTCAAAGCTAAACATGATACCGATGGAATTTAATCCACATTGAGAGTTTGAACATCCATGAACGAGTTATTGAGCGACTCATTCATTTTCTTCATTCGAGACCTCGTCATAAAACCTCCAATATTTACTAAAAGATCTTGAATCACTCTTTGAGCTTGAACTTGATTATTTGGTTGAATAATGAGTTGTGCTTGAGATTGATAACCTTGGATGTCCACATCATTCTTCTTTATTGATTTCATCTTCTTAACTAAATCATAGTTGCGCACCTTGTCATCTTTCTCGTCTATCTCCTTTGCTTGACCATCATGTCGGCGTGATTCTTTCGACTTCATTGTCGACTTTATTCTAGCTTGACTCGAATCATATTTTGGCTTCAATCTTCCATCATCCTTAATTGCAACCTCAATATAATAAAATATACCCCCTATGTGATTACAATCGATGTAATGATCATCATAGTTAGGCATGATAGTCAACGGGCCATCTAGGATCGCATCATCCAGTACGGTAAAAATATTTTTGGCCGATCATCACCGTGCACTTGGATATTATCTGGTGGGTCTAAACCATCGAAGGCCACATTAGAATTTATGTTTTGTGCAATTTTCTAATACTAGTTTGAAAAAAGAAAGTTGGTGGATGTTAATTAACATGAAATATGTTTTCTTCCTTATATGTGTTAGATTAGTTATCCAAAAAAAAAAATAATAATTCCACATCTAGTAGGATGAAAAAATAATTTCGACAATTCTTAGCCTAAGGGTGATAGGTTTGTTTATTTATTTATTTTTATTTTTGTGGTCTGCATTCCTTTTCAAAATTAAAATGCTGACTTGATATACACACACAAGAAAATTATTATTTATGTTTTCCCATAGCAATTATGTAATAATCATCTATATTTTCGTTGGAGGTATTTCTCATTTGTATTGGTTCATAGTATTTGTCAAAACATAATAAAGGTACCCCAAACATCCAAATGAGATAAGATATACATTCACTTTTTATATTTTTTAAGATTAAATAACAAAATTATAGACTATCAAGAAACTATCAGGACTAAAAACTATGAAGAAATCACCTAAAAAAGATGCTACCTTTTGAAGAACTGCTTTAGGAAAACAAAAAAGAAAGATATTTGGTTCTTGGATTTTAGAGAGAGAAAAGGGAAGCGACTGCTAACTAGCATTTAACAGAGAGAGAGAGAGAGAGAGAGAGAGAGAGAGAGAGAGAGAGAGAGAGAGAGAGAGAGAGAGAGAGAGAGAGAGAGAGAGAGAGAGAGGAGTTGACAGTACTACGTATTGGCTGGCAACTTGTCCGGTACGGTAAAATCAATTTTGAGCAATCCTCACCCTCCACTTGGATGTTATTTGTTGGGAATGAATCATATAGGGTCACATTACAATTTATGCAATTTTTTAATACTGGTTTGCAAGAAAGAAATTTGGTGGATGTTAATGAAAATTAAAAAGGCTTTTCGACCTTAAATGTTTTAGATTAGCATCCGAAAAACTAATTTCGGCATATAGTAAGATAAAAAACAATTTCGACAATGCTTAGCATAAGTGTGATAAGTTTTTTTTTTTTCCTTTTTTTCCGACTGAATTCCTTCTACAAATTAAAATGCTGACTTGACACACATGCACACACAAGAGAAACATTATATCCTTTTTCCCATAGCAATTATGAAACAATAGTTCATATTTACTTTGGAGGTATTTCTCATTTGTATTGATTCTTAGTTTTTATCAAAACGTAATAAAGGTACATGAAATATCCAAATAAGATAAAATTCAACATTCACTTTTTTCTTCTTTTTAAGATTTAAAATGCATAACAAAATTATAGACTATCAAGAAATTATCAGAAATAAAAAAATACAAAGAAATCACTAAGAAAAATATTACCTTTTGAAGAACCAGTTCAACAAAACAAAAAAAAAAACACAAGATATTTTGTTATTAGACTTTTGAAGGAGAAAGGGAGAGTGACTGCTAACTAGCCTTTGAAAGAGAGAGAGAGAGAGAGAGAGAGAGAGAGGAGAGAGAAAAAGAAAAATGAAAGAGGAATTGACAGTACCACGTAATGGATGGCAACTTATCCGGTATGGTAAAAACAATTTTGGCCGATCCTCACCATCCACTTAGATGTTATATGTTGTGTATGAATCATCTACAATCACATTACAGTTTACGGTTTGTGCAATTTTTTAATACTAGTTTGCAAGAAAGAAATTGGTGGATGTTGATGAAAATGAAAAAGGTTTTTCTACCTTATATGTGTTAGATTAGCATTCGAAAAACAAATTTCGACATATAGTAAGATAAAAAAGAATTTCGGTAATGCTTAGCATAAGGGTGAGAAGGGTTTTTTTCAACTGAATTCTTTCCACAAATTAAAATGCTGACTTCACACACACACACACACACAAAAGAAAAGAATATTATATCCTTTTTCCTATAGCAATTATGAAATAATCACCTATATTTTCCTTAACTTTTGTAGGATTAGGTTACTAAGCAAATAGAATTCCACACAAAGCAACAAACGTACAAAAATTTTGTGATAAATGTCCTAAATATTTGCAACAAATATATGAAGATCACGAAATAGACTTTTGGTGTCAAAAATATAAAACTAAATCTTGCAAAGAAGGATAAAATTGTGGAGCAAAATAGAAGAAAATATTTGAAGAGTGAATGTAAAACCCTAATTCTTTACTGACTTGAACTTTCTAGGGTTTGTGTTTTTCAAAAATCCTAACTTCATAAACCAACAAATTTTAGGGAATCTTATGAACCCCTAATTCGAACACTCCCAAAAACAGCAACTACGTACACTCTTTTCTTTTAACGACCAACCCCTCTCTCTCTCTCTCTCTCTCTCTCTCTCTCTCTCACCAAACAAGCTGCTGCCCCTTTTTTTGTGGCCAAAATCACCAAAACGAACACCAACACAGCTCAATCACCAATCAACACTTCATGTGAAACAACATACTCACTGTTAAATAGTATAGATATACATTTCAATATACGATTAAAATATTTGAAAAATAGTTGTATCTACAACCCATTTTTGGACCTTACTAGATATACTGTTCAAGTATTCATCTATAGCTTCCACATCAACTTCCTCCTTCCCCTTTTCAGGCTTCACATTTTCCTCCTCTCCCCATTCACATCCGCTTCCTCCTCCTTGTACATCTTCTTCTTCCCCTTCACCTTTTTAAGCTCCAGACCCTTCTTCTCCTCAATAGTCACATCAAAATCCGTAGAAATACTCTCGAACTTTGGGTTTTTCTGAGATAGAGAATCCCCCGGTGATGAAGTGGGTGAGTCGGATCCCATGATTGATTTACCCCTGCAAACTATTGTGAGTCTGAGGGGATTTGTTTTCTTATCTTTCTTGGTTTTCTTATCACATCCGGATTGGCTTCACCTTTTCCTTTTCTATCCTCTGGTAATTCTCTTTTCTGTTGCTTCCCCATTGCCACACATAACCCTAATTGGGAGACAGAAACCTAAAGGAACGCACATTTAATTGAATGTATACTTTTACCATCTAGAGTTTCAGTCATCTTTGCTATTGATATTTTAAATCGAATATAGATAATACCATTTTTCTTAACCAAAGATAACAAGAATGAGGCCTAATAGTCTAGAAGAGACTTATTAGTTTTAAATCATAAAATAAAAGTCTAGTCATATGTCTATAGCACATTGTGCAACCCATGCGTCTATTTTTTTTTTTTTAATATCTTTCATGTTTGGGAATGTAATAGTTAACTTTTCTTAAATCCCAATCCGGAAAAGTCATAACAAAAAAAAAAATTTCATTCAGTAAAAAATATAGAATATTCTTGCTAAGTCTAGTAAGGATATATTTGCATCAATACCAACAAAAACATTTTCTCTCTCTAAAAATTTTTTCTCCACCTTCTCTCCTCTAAAAAAAACCCTAAGCAATGGCTACTCTTTGCTTCCGGCTACCATGACTAGCAAGCCTTCAAATTCAAGTGCTAATCGCACTTTTGCGAGCCTTTTCAACAAGCCATATACACCTACAATCCCCAAAGAGGTACCGGTCTCCATTGATTCGGGCATCACAGATTATTAAAAAAGTCTTTTTTTTTTTTCAATGGTTCGCCCAAACTAGAGTTCCATGATGATGAATTCAAAGCCTTAATCGCCCCGCATAAAATGTGTCTTGTCGGCAAATTCTCCTACGGGCACCCTAAAATGGAAGACGTAAGGGAGGAATTTAAGAAAATAGGATTCAAAGGATCATTCTTTCCCAGTCTTATCAAACCCCGTCACGTCTTGAAACGATTCGAGCTTGAGGAAGATTATCAACACTGTTGGATTTCTTCGATTTGGAACATTGCGGGATATCAAATGCGGATTTTGAAATGGCATCCATGCTTTAAATTCGAAGAGGATCCACCAATTGTCCTAATTTGGGTCTCACTTCATGAACTTCCTTTAGAATGGACTCGTCCAAAGGTTCTATATTCGATTGTCATCGCAGTAGGAAAGCCCTTGCAGATCGATGCTCCCACCCTCAATTTGAGAAGACCTTCGGTTGCACGTTTCTGTGTGGAGGTCGATCTGACAAAAGAGCTTCCAAAGCTGATAAAAAAAAAAGGTAAAAAGGGCAAGAAGCATGAGCAGTACTACACCTATGAATACATTCCGGCTTACTACACGAAGTGCTGCAAGATCGGGAAAAAAGTCACGGAATGTAGGAAAGGAAAACCCTCGCATCAACAGTATATTAAAGATGTTGCACAAATCACCAAGTCTATGGAACTTGCAGTGCTTAAGGAGCCAGTGAATTCCACTAGTTATGGTCCCAAAAAGGTTCGGTTGTTCTTTCCAAATCAATTCCAAAGTGGCAGCCGAAATCCGATATCTCGCGATCAGAAACTTCTAAGTAAGATAAAGCATCGACTTCTGGCCTTTCTGATAAGGAAAACAAATCCATCCCTATTGATGTTGATGGCCAGCTTGCATAAAAAAATGTCGCACTGGAAGCAGTTTCGACAAAAGCTCAAAATCAGACGCAGCTGCCCGCTGTGGAGGATCAATCCGCAAACCTTGATTCTGGTTTTAAAAATTCAGAACAATGCGCTATTTTAAGTGATTTAAATCATTCTACTAATGTTTCAGTTTCTGTTGAGTCTGTTAAAAATATTTAGATGACAAAAATCAAGATCTCCCACGAATAGAAGCAACTTAAATGCAAATTATTCCCTCGGATGATTCTCAAATTGGCCGCCGCAACTCTCCAGTCGAAGATGAGGATGATCCGCAATGTAGATGGTTAGATGGGGAGAAGGATGACGCCCTAATTCATGAGTCTGAAAGTTTCACGGCGGTGAAACGAAGAAAGAGCATGAAAACTAAAGCCGAGAGGCTCAAATGCTGGATGGATTCGTGCTTCGGCGCTCACTACGGTTACAATAATTTAGTTTTTCCCCTCATTATTTTTTTTAAATGATTAGTCATTTATTTTGGAATGTTAGAGGTGTTAATAATCATACATCTCAAAGACGTTTAAAATTCTCGTTTGTATTGGTTCTTAGTTTTTATCAAAACATAATAAAGATATAACAAACATCCAAATGAGATAAAAATTGAACATTCACTTTTTTCTTTTTTTTAAAAAAATAAAACATAACAAAATTATAGACTATCAAAAAAATCACAACTAAAAACTATAAAAAAAAAAAATCAACTAAAAAAGATGCTACCGTTTTGAAGAACTAGTTCAAGAAAACAAAAAGAAAGATATTTGATTTTTAGACTGTAGAGGGAGAAAGGGAGAGTGACTACTGACTAGGATTTGAGAGAGAGAGAGAGAGAGAGAGAGAGAGAGAGAGAGAGAGAGAGAGAGAGAGAGAGAGAGAGAGAGAGAGAGAGAGAGAGAGAGAGAGAGAGGAATTGGCTGTATTACGTAGTGGCTGGCAACTTGTCTGGTATGGTAAAAGTAATGTTGGCCGATACTCACTGTTCACTTGGATGTTATTTGTTGGGTATGAATCATATAGGCCCACATTACAATTTATGTTTTGTACAATTTTTAAATCTTAGTTTGCAAGAAAGAAATTTGGTAGATGTTAATGAAAATGAAAAAGGGTTTTTTCCTTCCTCATATGCATTAGTAATTGATGTCGTGAAGTGGATGATTGTATATTTTAAGAAACAATATTATCAATTAATGTGATTGAATGAATTCTCTCCAACAATTTCAAATAGGTGTTATTAAAAAAAACATAAACAATTAAATTTGTTTAAAACCAATCAATCAATATTAATTATTAATTGATGTGGTTAAATAATTAGTTCTTATTCAAGGCAAACCTTAACAAGTATAAATACATCCCTTATTTTTCTTTTTCGCTGATAAATAACTCCATGTACGAATCAATTTTTTGTTTTTTTTGAAAGGTCATTGAAACTAATTTTATGCTTTCTTTTCCCTTTCATTTTCCATCACATTTTAGGCCAAAAAGATCAATGGCATGACGTTCTATGCGACACTATAATCATTCGGAAAAAGGCTAATGAGTGACGATACTAAATTACTGCTTAATTGGTAAGTGATTCAGTTTTGCTCTCCATTATTAATTGTTTGATAAGAAAATTCATGCCGATAAAAAAATGGTAAATTTTCGTACTTTTATTATCTTTTTATTGCTTTTTCTTTTCATAAATTTTTAGATTACATGTAAACAATATCGTATGATTTCTATTATGAGATTGTTTAATTATTAGTCTTTTTGCTTTGAATCAATCGATTTGGTAGTTCTTTCTCACTAATCAATTATAGGTTATTTGATCAACTGAATTTGTAATTGTGATTATGGATAATTGTTGGCCTTATTATTTTTTCTGCAGTAACCTTCCAATATCTGAATTAGAGTAATTATAAACTCTCACTAACCCTATTTTCTCCAAAAGGTTTTGGATTATACTAGATTAATTTCATGGATTCCACAACCCCCCTTTTTGTATTCCTAAGACAAATAAGGAACAAGAGGGAGAAATCAACGTATCGAAAGTATCAATAGCTGCAGTTAAATTGTTTCTTTTTACCACATATTCAGATTATTACATATTTTTTAGGAGGATATATTAATCTTTTTTTTATTTTTGGATAGTTTTTCTCTTATTGGATACTACTTGCCTTTTTATTGGAAAAGATAGAAAATTATCCAAAAGGAAAAATAATAAACAAGTGTTTAATTTTGGCTGAAGCAATGGAGAATATGAATGATAAGTTAAACTTATGAACAATTGAAGTTTAAATTGCACTAAGAGTTAATGTGTTTTAAGTGGTAAAATAATAAAATCTAAGAGATGCATTCATATCCATTTTCCAATCTCTGTCATTCACTTGCTTCTTTAAATCAATAGGGTGTAAAAATTATTTTTGGTATAGCAGTATATGGATTTAGTCTTCTTAAATAACATATCAATTTTTTTTTGAAGGAAAATAATATATCAATTGAATAATGATTGTTGTAGGAAAAATTTGTAAGGAAAATATACATTGAATGAATCATAGCCGTCCATAGTTAAACTTTTACCCTATGAGGTTATCCATTTAAGGGTTAGGGAATAATTAAGATTCACCCTATGAGTTAATGTGTTTTAATGAAGTCTGGATTTTTTTTTTTTTGGCTTACAGTTAATTTACTTTTACTCATATAGTATTTTTATTATAAACTAATAAATTCATTTGTATTTAGTACATTTAAATTTCAATATATATTTTATTTTTATAAATGTAGATGAATAAATCCAGCACATCATGTGGGTTTAATATCTAGTTAAGTTGAAAAAAAAACTTTAACTATGCTTAGCATAAGGGTGATAAGCTTTTTTTTCCTTTTTTTTTACTGGACTCAATTCCTACTACAAATTAAAATGCTGACTTCACAAATACACACACAAGAAAAACAATAATTCCTTTTTCCCATAACAATTATGAAATAATCACCTATATTTTTCTTATCTTCAAAAAAAAAAAACCTATATTTTCCTTGGAGGTATATCTCATTCATATTGGTTTTTAGCTTTTATCAAAACATAATAAAGGTACAGGAAACATCCAAATGAGATAGAATTCAACATTCATTTTTTTTAAGATTTAAAATGAAGAACAAAATTATAGTCTATCAAGAAACTATCAAAACTAAAAACTATTTAGAAATAGAAGAACTAGTTCAAGAAAAAAAAAATTAAAAAAACAAGATATTTGCTTCTTGGACTCGTTCCTACCGCTCGAGGGAAATCGTACTACTTTTGTTTGAGTATAAAAATGCACCTTCCATCATTGTACTACACGTTTCGCTAATATTTTTGTTCCAAGGAAGCAACTCATTATCATTGATGTTCTACTTGACACACTACTCTGTAATTTGAAGTATTACACTGACATGATATAAGAGATTGAAAACTTTCGCGCATATGTACAGTTTGAGTAGTGGATTGGATCTTAGGAATGTGTGCATGGAGAAAGAGGAGCTCCGCAAAATCCAGGATTGCCTAAAAACGATTCCATTGAGGCTGGAAAAGTGGCATCAAAAGTAGGAATTCTTCCAGTGAGATGATTTCCGGAAACATCAAGATCTGTTAACGAGGTTAGATTTCTAAATTCCTCTGGGATTAAAGAGTAGAATGCATTGCGAGATAAGTTGAGGTAGTTGAGACCTGTCATGTTCCCTATCCAACTCGGCAATATTCCTGTCATTTCATTGTCTGATAAATCCAACCTGTAAAGATATGAGCATGAAGGCAACCAATCAGGAAATGGTCCTTTGATTCCTGTCCTTGCCATTGATAAACTCTGGATGCGCCCCAAATGTGGTATCCAATTGGGTAAGCTGTTTAGGTTTAGAGGGTTAAATGATAAGTCTAAGATATCTAATTTCTGTAGTTTTGAAAACTCTGGAGGGATCGGCCCAGTAAGCTGATTTCGTGACAAATTCAGAAGGGAGAGAGTCTGCAGATTGCCAAAACTTGAAGGGACTTTGCCTACCAACTTGTTGTTGGGGAGGGACAGGACTATTAGACCTGATAAATTTCCTATATCATCAGGTAGAATTCCAATGAACTTGTTGTTCGCCAAGTATAGCCTTTGAATAGAACCAAGTTTGGCAAATGGTAAGATATTCCCGCTAAAATTGTTAGCAGATAAATCACATTCGTCCAATTTAACGAGACCAGAAAATGAAGAAGGGATATATCCACTCAACTGATTACCCTGTAGGTACAATGTAGTTAAGTTGGATAACTCACCAATGGATTGTGGGATAGTTCCAACCAGTTGATTGGAAGTCAATCCAAGGTAATCTGGCTCTAAAGATCTCCAATGGATTGTGGGATTGTTCCGGCTAATTGATTGGAAGACAAATCAAGGTGATTTAGGCGCGAAGAACTCCGATGTTTTGAGGAATACTGCCTGTGAAGTTGTTTTGAGAGAGATCGATATTGGTCAAGGAAACCACCTTGGTGATAGATGATGGAATCGGGCCTGAAAGCGGGTTGTTTGAGAGCTTGAGGTTCGAAAGAAATGGAAGAGATTCAAAAAGAGTTTCAGAGACCGTGCCAGATAACTCATTTGTACCAAGATCAAGGGTATCTAGTTTGCGTAGGTTCTGAAATGTCATGGGTATAGATCCTCTAAGCTTGCTAATAGACATGCAAGGAGGCACAAATTTGAGTAACAAAGATCATCAGCCAAAATGAACTTCTCATTTTGGGACTTCTGTTGTGTAGTTTGTAAATATGGAAAGACATTCTAAATGAAAGTGTTGGAGTTTTATTGTATGGTTAATGTAGTTCAAATCATCATGTATATATGTAACCTGTGTAGATTTTCTCTTTTCTTTTCTTTTCTTTTTCCTTTAGGCTTTTCCTAGTCTTTCTTTCTTATCTGATTAGGAAGACAAAGTAGTGAATTTGAGAACTAAAATCGTTTCATTAATATTATTGCACGAAGCACCATTACTTTTAAAAAAGTTGCTTTTTCCCCAATTGCTTTATAGGGTGTGCGACTTGTAATGTTAGGCTAGGCTTGTTTTTTGGTAAAATAAGTAAAGTAATGGTAAAGTAATTTCAATTTTCTACTTTCATATTTTATTGGGTTAGCATTACAATTCGGATTATGAGTTTCCCTATGGAGAACTTGTTTTCCTTAAAATGTAAAAGGTCATTTCCATCAAATAGAAAAAAGCATAAGATCACACAATTAAGCCTGTGTAACGAGGGTCGTAAGATGGTTTGGCTTGATAGTTTACCCTATGATATAATGAATACTCCATTTAGACAGTTATAACCGTATACTTTTTCATTATAGAGAGTACCGTTAGGTATGAGTGCATATCTAAGAATACATCCATATACGACGATGTCTACTTTGTTTGGGTTGACACGAAAAGCGTCTTAAGATCAAGCACGAAAAATCACTACTTGCTATACATCAATAACATAGTTTATGAAAGTTTACAAATGCATGGAAAAAGCTAACTAAAGTGAACAAAAATTAATGAAAGTTTTACACACACATATGAAGGAGCATTACAAAGTAGAACATCGATAAATTAATAATTTTTTTCGGTCCCAAGTCGGGGCCAGTACAAAAAACAAAGACAATCGATAAAATAATAAAATAATAATTTTTCAAAAAAATCTTTTAATAAATATAGGTCCCATCAATATCATAAATTGATAAAGACTTGAAATTAAAAAAAAATGAGCTAGTAAAATATGAATCTAGTGATGTTTATTTTTTCTTGAAATTTATATCTAAAGAAATTGTAAATGATATGAATTTTTGCATGATGTAGCTAGCCATTGATGAGAGTTTAAAGATTTCTCAGAAAAAGGTCAAATCTCTTTTAATAGAGGCATGTTACATAGATTGGGTAGGTGATAAAATTTAAAATAATGGTAGAGTCTAAATTCTAATGCAAAATATAAATTTTATACGGCTAAACTCAAAAGATTAATAAAATTCTTTGGGATTTTCTTTAAATTAATATTTTTAATTTATCGATAAATTAATAATTATGAATTTACCGATAAATTAATACATCGATAAATTAATAATTTTTTTGAGCCCTAACAGTATTAATTTATAGATGTTTAACTATTTGCTATTTCCACTAAGAACACTGAATTTCCATGTTGGGTTTTAAAACTTTCTAATTTGAAAAAGAGGTTAACGAGAGAAATAACGGATGAAAGCGGGAAAAAATGAATTTCAGAGGGTTTTTTTTTTTGGAATTTAAATGTCTTAAAATAATTACTATAGAAAATTTCATTTATATAGTATCGTATTATTTTATTAAAACTTATCTTATTATTTCAGACTTATTTTATTGGTTACATTATTATTTCATCAATTTTAGAATTTCTTATAAAATGAGGAAAAAATAGAAGTTGGTTTCGTAGTAGGCTGGCGAAATTAAAAAATGATGGGAGCAAAAAAGATATTTTGGCATATTCTTTAGCATATATATATGAGAGAGAAATGGGGGTAAATAATGTAGTGAATTTTTACCTTTTTTTTTTTGAATTGTAAGATTTGATTGACATAGATAAAAGTAAATAGGATAAAATTAAGAAAGTGGTGGGCCAAGTTAAAATTTGGCTCTATCAAAATAAACTGAAACAACTGGGGTGAAATTGTTAAATTATACAATTTATAGAAAGCTAGTAATTTTTCTTTGTAAAATTTTTTATAAAAAATAAATAAATTTTCAAGAATGTTGGTTGGAAAGATGAGTTTCCGGCAACTTAGACCAATTTAAGACAAAAAATAATAGTAATAATAATTTAATCGGAAAATACTTTAGGAATCATTTTATAATTAGAAATTTATCTCCGATGAAACCATTTTACAAGTATTTATAGATGTGTCGAAGTGGAAAAATCAAACTAACGCAAATAGATGTAATACTTAGACTGATAGGAGATCAGATTGTGAGGCTCTGCTAGGTGATCTTCAATCTCCCTTCGGAATCACGAGAAATTTTATTATTATTAGGTACTTTAATTTTCTCGTTTACATCGTGCATACTGACTAAGTGCACAAACAGGATGTTACTGAAATGTATAATTTATCATATAGTCGTATAGGATGTGATAGTAGGTGTTACAATTTTCAAAAAAAAAAAAAAAGAACAAAAAGACAGGAGATCGGATCCGCGGTTCTATAATTACTATATATCTCTGAACCCAGAACCAGCGATTTAAATCTGGCAGTTCCGATTCCGAACCCTTGTCATGGCTATTGACTGTACTTTGGATATAAATGTCATTTTCCTTACAGATATAACTTAGGTTTTACTCTTTTTCAAAAAAAAAGAAAGAAAGAAAACCTTATGTTTTACTTGAAAAGGGATTTTACAATTACGACTGATACAATTTTCAGTTTTTGCTGAATTGACCCACCATTTCAGTACAAATTTACTAATGAAATGGGCTGGGTTTGGCAGAACAGGTTAAAGGATTAAGAGATCACAACCACACGTACACATTTTCCAGGAAAATTCTCGATGTTTGAGATTCTTCAAAACACTGCCAGAGGGAGGGAAAAAAAAAAAATCCTTTGCCGTGTTAATTTTGTACTGTTGTTGTTACTTTACAATTTCTTCTGTCCAACTAAATATGAACCAGAGTTAGCAAATGATCTAATCTGCTAATCTTGCCGACAATATGCCTATCAATATAACATGAATAACAAAACTATTGTCAGATGTCAGATCAGAGGAATCTGTTATAGTGTATAAACTTGGGGACCAATCAGTCTGATGTTTGCAGAGAACCAGTCCATGACGTTAGCGTATTGAGCAACACAATAGTTTGCAGAGAACCAGTCTGATGTTTGCAGAGAACCAGTCCATGATGTTGGCGTATTGAGCAACACAATTGTTAATTCAGACTCGGCCTCTCTCCGGACATAATCATCTGTGTAGATCCTTGAAACAAGGAACTGCGGAAGCGTAACATTCAGCTTCTCATGTTTCCCTTTTAGGATTCTAAGATTTGATGGGCAGCCCGAAATTGTGGAATGTCCTGATTTTTCCATCCCAACCAGCTGTTACGATGACAGTACCCCATGTTGCCGAAAATTTTTGGCAGTTGCGGGTGTTATTGTTTTCTTTTTGCAGCTGCTCAGGTAGGCTATCGTCCAATGATCTGAAACTCAGGTTGCTTTGTTCTAAACGCGGTACCTCCCAGAGCGGAAGTTTCTCTGCAGGCCATGTTGCAGCGCCTTTGGATGATATATCCATAGAAAACCAGCTAGTTAAGGAGAAACGGTCTTGATCTCGATCTGCTGGATGCAAAATGTTGACAGGAGATGCGCAATCGTCTAATTGACCCTCTTTTTCTGTTACCATTCCTGACCAAGGAATTGCAACTGATGCACAATGAGAGAAGAAATATTCACAGGCGCGGGCTGATTTTTTAGCTTTTGATGATTTGACATGCAGGTTGTCATAGTTCCATATGCATATACGAGAATCATCGCCAACAGATACTATGTGTTGTCCGCTTGAAGTGAACGAAGCAGATGTCTGGCTTCCAGATTTTGTTGGACCTGTAAGCATCAAGCCAGTCACAAATCAAGCCGCTGAAGATATGGAATCTTGATTGTTAGGGAATAAGACAGCAAGACGTTTTCTAAAATCTCAAATGAACAAATTTATTTGACAGCCAAAGAGGAATTAACAACAAAAATTCTGACTTTTTAGGAACAGAGGAGCCACTTTCATACCTCGATATTTGTGGACAATGTCAAGCCCATCAAGAATACGAATTTTTGAATCTTCAGAGGTTATCATAACCCGGTGAGAGTCATTGTCTAAATACTGCAAAAAAATACTTGTGTAAGCAATACTCAAATTTTGCAAGTATTAATGATGTTCAGCATCAAAAATTTTAGGTTGCAATACCTTAATGCCTGTGATTCTGTTGCCAGAGGATTTTTTCCTACCACCAATATGCATTTCTGCATGCAGTGAAGGTTCAGTGCCTGCACATCAGGAAACAAATTTAAGCCTCCATCCAGAATATAATCACAGGTTTCACAAGTGAAACGTGTTAAGAACAAATCACGATAGCCAAATAATTACCGTGCAATTCATAGAAATGGCAGATACCAGATACACATCCAGCTACAAAACCCTGTTTCCATGACATGGAATGAAATTTACTCAGTTTTTGTTACACCAGGAGGATCTTTAGGATGAAAAAGTACAAAAAATATATAGTTCGCCACTGAATATATGAATTGTACCTTTCCATTTGGTTGGTAACATACTGCTGAAACTACATCCCTGGTATCAGCCCAATCCACAACCCTCTTCTGTGGTACTCCCCAAATTCGTAGTTTTCCATCAATAGAACCACTAATGAAGTAACGATCATCAATTGGGTTGAACTGGATGCATGTTACTGATGATCCACAGAAAAACAGAACAATGGGGTTACCAAATGTTACACTACATTAAAACAAGGAAAAGAAAAACTATCACAGGTTTTGGGCAACACTAATTTGAGATTTACCATAATTTGTGTGGAGGAAAACACCAAGACATCCATTAGAACCAACTTGCCACAAACGAACAGTGTTGTCCTTGGATGCTGATAAAATTTGCTGCAAGACAATGCCAGTTTAGATCAAAAAACTATTTGGGATAAAATGTGGAAAACTACAGAAGACTCTATATGATACATCGAACAAGAAAAGGTGTATAGAACCAAATAAAAAGCAAGTGCATGCTGTATCACTCACATTGGATGAGGACCAAGCAAGGTCCAATATATCAGCAGTGTGTCCATGAAACTCATGCAGCGGCAACTCGTTGATGTGGAAAACCTTCTTAGGTAAAATAACAGATGCATTCATTAACCTCTTCTTCCTAAAACTGGAGCTGGACTTTGTCTGGTCGTTTCTGACATTGCAATCAGAAGTACTGCATACTGCTTCTGTTAAAGAAACACTCCAAATTCTGACAATCCCATCTTCACCCCCACTTGCTACAAACTGTCCATCAGGACTGAACTTCATTGTTGAAATCAAACCTTTGTGGCCATTGATTTCTTGTCCAGCATAAACAGCAGTAAATTCCATAAACTTTTTCTTCTTCTGTTCAACTTTGATCTGAGTCACTTTTCCTGCTTCACCACGTGGTTTCCCAGGCTCAGCAGCATCAATGCTTCTACAATTCTTCATCTTGTGCTTAAGAACCTTTAACCAACCCCTAGTTTTCTTCTTTTTCTGGTCACAATGCCCATAATCCTTAGCCCGTGCCCCAGCTTGACTATCTTCCAGCTCACCATTAGAGCTAGAATCCCCTTCAGTACAAATAAATAAATCATCCGAACATTCAGATGATGATTCCTCGATCATACAATTTGCTTCACCATTTGATTCTCTACAATCACTCCCTATGTAATTCTCTACAGACGATGTACAACTACTGGATACAGCTCCGCCACATTCCACAACCCTTTGGGTAGTCTCTGACTCATCAAGTGCCATAACATTTGAAGATGAAACCTCCATCAAACCCATTTTGACCAAAAAACTTTCCCTTCTCTCCTTCACACTTTTTAGTTCATCCAACCAAATGCCATATCCAAGAGTATCACTCACTATATTTTCTGCACTAACAATAGACTCTGATGAAAGGGATTCTTCGGCATCAAAGAAAAGCTCATCCCTCTCATCAAAACCCAGCATTTCGCTGACTGGTTCTCAATCCAAAATTCCACATCAAATCCTAATTCTCATCTGACTTTCCAGCAATTCAAGACTGACAGAAACCCCTCATTAAGTACTTATGCAATCCCAAAATTGCGGACCGGGTCTCCCTCAAAAACTCATGCAAAACAGTTTGCAGTGTACCCACAGAATGCAACCCCCTTATACGCAACCACACATTAAAAATACTGCACCAAAATCAACAAGAGAAACTGTCTGTGTACTAGGTACCAGTTTTACCAATCCCACAAAATCAGCAAAAGCAGAAGTTGGTCACTCAAAGTCAAATATTATAATGCATTGATCTCGATTCTCAACACAACACAGAGTAACAAAAGCTCATAAAAAAATGAAGTCCAACCAATCAAACAATGACCACAAAGGCTTTGATCAAATTCAAATAAACTTAAAAATTGCTCCTTTTTTTACCTCGATTCCCCTTCTAAGGCCAACAGCAAAATCAAACAGAATCACCGACTCCTCCAGCGGTTAAGGAGTCTGTACGAGACTGCTCAAAGGTCAACCCTTTTTTTCAATTAAATACACCAAAAATTTAGCAGCCAAAATGCTCCTCTCCAGATTCACCGCATTCAACCCACCTCCAAATTCTCCTCAGTTTTGTGAATGAAGCAAAGAAATACTGTATATCCAAAAGACCAAAACAGAGTGACCCTTTAACTTATTGAAACATCAAGATCAATTTTTTTTTTCTTTTCCCTTGTAACAAAATATGGAGACCTCGAGATCTGTGGCTGTTTTCTGATGATGGAAATTCGCACGGGCGACAAACACAAGCGGCGCCAACAGATAATAGTACAGAAAATGCAGAGATAAATGTGGAACTGCGGAAGACTACTAATAAAGCAATCCTATGATGTGGGCTATATGTGTAAATAATGTCTCTTCACAATACTGCAAGAGCTCAGAGAAACTCTTTTTCTTTTCTTCCTTCCCCCTCAAATGTCACCACTCAACATACAATCCAAAAGTCAATTTTACACGAACTTCAAGAAGAAACGCCTTCCTCCCTCTGAAAAAAAAAACACACACACACACACGCGAAACCCCAAGTCAGAGGCTAACTCAGAAATGAAATGGAATTGTCACGAATATAAACTATAAAGTTAAAATAACTACCAAGATTGAATTTTTTCTTTTACTTTTCACTTTTTTTGATCACGGCCCATTTGACATTGTTGAATCATGACGGTAAATTCATGGTTTATAGCAATGAAAACTTTCATATGAGATAGGACAAATATATATTTTTTGTGGACTAAATCAAAGAAATTGAAAAACATCCTGAACCCACCAACACAAAACCGGCAGAATGATCCATATACTATTAAATTATGAGAAAATGGAAAAAATAAATTAGACCCAAAACCTTTTTTTTTTTTTTGATTTGGAGCAGCATACAGGCTGTGAGGTTGTCTGTGTCTCACTCTCCCCACACGCGCACACACACACACAAGAAAAAAAATACAGAGACTCACGTCGTCCAAATCCACAGCCTCTTCGACCTAGTGGGAAGGTGCATTAGCATATTTAGCTGTGGAGCTGTCCAAGATACTATAAAGATTGCATTTTGTTTGTCTCCTTCAATCAATCTAAAGACATTGTTTCTATAATTTATTAATTGATTCAGTGTTTAAAAAAAAAAAAAAAAAGAAAAACCCAATAATCTTGGGCTAAGAAAGTGAAAGAGTAAAAACCAAATCGTATTCAATCAAAAATTCGTACAAGATTATAAATGGCGAGATCTTAATCAATCAAGAATTCAGTTATTGAGATACGAATAGTTATTAGTTATAATGCTCGAATTTTGTGGCCATTCCTTTTAGACTAATCAAAGGGATTACAACTCAAAGGGATTTGCTTCTTTTAATCATACATTAACTTTTACAGTGTCAAACAACTCAAAAAATTTGAACCCACCAAAAACCATGAACAATAATGCTGCAGAATCATCACTTGTATAATGTTGGTTGGTCAAGAAGAATAAATTCTGCGTGTAATGTAAAAGATGCTGCAATCCAGGAAATAATAGATTCAATGATTCTAGAGAATCAAATGCGAAGAATTATAAAGGGGGTGATGGGTTGCCTTCAAACTTAGGATTAATTTACACGTACACTCTTCTGACTTTAGTGGTTGTTAAGGTGACAACTAAGAAAGTATCGTGCCCGAATTATACGATTCTTGGATATTTGGATTGCTGTTTTTTACCTCTGCATTTTTGCCCGTAACGAGAAAAGGGAGAAAATTTTGCTAA
Source organism: Oldenlandia corymbosa var. corymbosa (assembly GCA_949775105.1). Taxonomy (NCBI): domain Eukaryota; kingdom Viridiplantae; phylum Streptophyta; class Magnoliopsida; order Gentianales; family Rubiaceae; genus Oldenlandia; species Oldenlandia corymbosa. Next base: position 11,355,622 of record OX459123.1, read on the forward strand.
GTAGTAAATGTAATTTCAGATAATGTAAGTATAAGTTTCGACTTTCGACAACTTTTTAATACTGGTCATTTTTTCAGTAGAGTTTGGCATTTATTCAACCGGTAAGTATCTTTTATAACTCTTTTCACTTGATATAACATATTATGTAAATTATGTAAAAAAAAAAAAAGTAACAGTAAAACATTTCTAAATTGTGAAATTAGAAAATGAGAGACCCTTCTGAAAATAAAAACATTGTCACTTTTATTCAGTATGTCTTCGCATACATATGCATTCGCAAAATTTTATAGTATCAACCTTTGTGTCAATATGTATTCAACATCAACTACTGAATCTTGAACTGTAAGGAATAATATCCATTTGACAATATTTTTGTCAATAATGCATATAATTACATTTGTTCCCCTTTATTCTTAAGTTAGATTATGAAATTCTTGAATTGTATTTTAGACCGTGGACTAATAATAAAGTAGAATTAGGCGAGAAAATAATAGTTCAGAAAATGTCGTAGTCCCAATAGAAACACAACACTTCTAAAAATAAGAAAATACAACATACTTCCTTCCAAAATTATTGTCTATTTTGAAATTTCACTTTTAGTTCAATTTGAATTGAAAATAAAAATCTAAATTGGACAATAATTTTTTGGATGGATTCTGTTGCAGCACAATTTCGAATATAAGTGAAAAATTCAAGGTGGACAATAATTTTGAGACATAGAGAGTACTAAATAATTTTTAATACTTTCACATGAAATTATCCAAACTTTTTGACTCTATAAATATATAAAATAATGAAACACGAATTCTCCCGTCTTATCAGAAGAAACTTTTTGGCAATAATGAAAGCAAAAAAGGGAACTATCAATTTTTGTGAAGCTCATGAATGGGCCCCTACGACAGCTATTCCTATATCCACAGCTGGACTAAAAAGTGTTAATGGCCCATATCTTTATGGACCAGATGTATATAATAAGGACTTTAAATTTAACAGTTTGAACATGATCGGTCTGCCTTGAATTCTTGGACCTGTACTGCATGCCGAGTGCCGACTCAAGAATTTTACCAATTTTTTATTTTCTCGTTAAGTTTTTTCCCCCTACAACTAGTATTTAACTTATTCATGACTTTTTACATAAATTTCTTTAGAGAGACTTACTTTGCCACAATGACTAATGTCCAATTGATTAGCTAAAATCTAAAGAATCGTCACTTTAAAATTAGTCTATCACTATATCAAAATTGATACAATCTTTCACTTTAGTTATCATTTTTTATTTTTTCCTGCTCGATATCTCGCGAATAAAACATCATTCAAAATTTCAAATGCATACCGATGAAGCAATTCACCATTTCTAGTTTGTTCACAAGTAAAAACAAAATTTTTTTTTTAAAAAAAAAGTCACAGTGACAAGAGACTTATATATTCTTTTTGAAAAAAGTTGTAGAGAATAAGAGATGTCGAGATCAAGTAATATAACCAATATAAATTTGTAAAATGATATGACGTGACAAAAAGTTCAGAATGGAATGAAAATTGGAAAAACATCGTAATTACCTCAAGCAACAATCGAGAATGTTGGTGGTCGACACAAGTTATGGGAGCTCGATGGACAGCTTCCAAAAAGGAAAACCAGAGAGTGAAGAGAAGATGGAGATGGAATTTCAATGTGGACAGATGACCACTTTTTGTGAAGATGATAAGAGTGATATGACAAAGATATATATAAAGACACTCATATTTATAAGAATATTTCCTCTTATTAATTAATTATTACTATAAAAAAATTCAAGTAGTAATCCTCTAACCAAGAAATCCATAGTTCCAAATGGTTGGGGTTACGTGTTGTTTGAATTGCCATATCTCCTAATTATATATTTATTTTTCTTTTCCACAATTATTTAACCTCTTCTGACCATGTTGACCAAATATGGCCACCAATTATATGAGCGACATATGAGTTTAAGTGTGAAGATTCCCTTTTGGCTAAAACAGTTCACTGCCCAAGCTTTACTTTTTTGACTATGTAGTTTGTTTCATTGATGAATTAATATAATTAAAAAAATTCATTATAATTTGATATAAAAATGAAGGGTATTATAATCATATAAAATGTTATTGATGTTTTCACTAGTAAGTCGAGTGTGTTATAATTTCTAGGGTATTCTTACGAAATTCAGTTGATCAGTCCGACACAAGACAAACACTTTTTATGATACGTTGTGTTACATGAATTTTTTTAATTAGTGCTAGCCTCATGTTATTAACATTCATTTTCATCATGTTAACATTTTACTTAGGTTCACATTATTTTTGTTATGGCTTATTTATTTTAAAATTTTGTTGTAAAAAATCCAAAAAGTATCATAAAATTTCATTGGAGATATAATGTGTATAGAATTATTAAAATATCAAAATGAAATTCGTCTCCAGTGAATAATGTGTACATGTCATATGTCTCAATTATAAAAGGGTACGTAATACAAATATGTTACCTATCCGACAGTGAACACTTAGTGATATGCATAAAAAAAAAAAGAATTAAGAAAAAACTTGTATATTTTCGTCCATAAATTTGCCTTTTTCTTTTTTTCTTTTTCTTTTTTTTAATTGAATGAACCACAAAACAGGTCATTGAACTGTTGGGTAATTCCACCATAGGTAATCAATCAAATTTATTTGTAAAATAGGCCATCATACTAAGCAAAAAAATTCATCCGAGATCATTCTGTTAATTTTGGCCGTTAAATAGTGACGGAATGCTACTGTTCACATGTTTTTGGGTTTAGGAGTATTTTTGTCATTTTTAAATTTTTAAAAATTTAAAAAATTTTACTTTTTAATTCTTTTACAATTCTTCTTCTTATACTTCCTAAATTGTATATGTTGGTATTATAATTACTATATTTCAAAAATTAATTAACTTTTGTATTTTAACTTCTACATTATAATTTTTTTAAAAAAATATTAAAAATGAAGAAGAAAAATTCGAGGTGAAGTAAACATGAAAATTAATAGTTAATCATTTTAAACCAAAAAATGAAACTAAAAAATTAGCTATGACAAGTGGTTTCTTCTAGGTTATTTAATTATTTTCAACTCCATTTGATTATTTAATTATTAATTTTCACGTTAAATTAAGTTTAAATTTTTCTTCTTTAGTTTTTCTTCTTCTTTTTTTTATAATCTGGAAGTTAATCTACGAATGACAAATAAATTTTTAAAATGTAATTATTATACTAGTACCAACATATACAAGTTAGGAAGTAAAAGAAGAAGAATTGTTAAAAAAAATTAATAAAAATATTAATAATTTTTAAAAATATAAAATGATTAAATTATCTTTGGACCCAAAAGTATGTGAATAATATATTTCCATCACGTTTTAACGCTCAAAATAACCTAGATGAAACAACTTCTCTTAGATGAAAATTATTTATTAAGTTGAATCATGACGGAGAGCTATTGTTCACATTTTTTTAATCCATGGGTAATTTCATTATTCTGTATTTTTCTTAGAATATATTAATATTTTAATTATTTTTTTTTTACAATTCTTCTTCTTGCACTTCCTAACTTGTATATGTTGGTATTATCATAATTATTACAATTCAAAAATTTATTTTCCATTTGTATATTAACTTCCAGATTATAAAAGGGAGAAAAAAAAAGAAGAAAATTTTAAATTTAATATAACGTAAAAATTAATAATTAAATAATCAAATCGAGTTGAAAATAATTAAATAACCTAGAAGAAACAAATTGTCTTAGCTAATTCTTTAGTTTCACTTTTTGGTTTAAAATGATTAACTATTAATTTCATGTTTACTTCACCTCAAATTTTTGTTCTTCATTTTTTATTTTTTTTAAAAAATTATAATCTAGAAGTTAAAATACAAAAATTAATTAATTTTTGAAATTTAGTAATTATAATACCAACATATACTAGTTAGGAAGTATAAGAAAAAAAATTAAAAAGTAAAACAAATTTTAAACTTTTAAAACTTTAAAAATGACAAAATGACAAAAATACTCCTAAACCCCAAAACATGTGAATAATAGTATTTCGTCACTATTTAACGACCAAAATTAATAGAATGACCTCGGATGAATTTTTGCTTAGTATGATGAGCTATTTTATAAATAAATTTGATTGATGATATGTAATTGAATTACCCAATAGTTTGATGACCTGTTTTGTGGTTCACTCTTTTTTTATTTTGTTTTTTATTTGCATCTAGTTGTTGTAATCTGGGAGAAGGAAGCCGCCGCTTCGGAAAACTACCCATTCAACGACCGACTTAATTTCTATCAGAACATTGTTTGTAAGAGGTACATTAATCTAATATGTACTTGTAACATTAAGGAGAATATATATATATCTTATATTGTGTGAAAATTAAAAGTCTTTACTAGATAAGAGAAAATGAAAAAAAAAAAATTAAAAAATCAAACGTTCCAAGAGGAATTTGATTGGACAAATACACGCACTGTAATGAAATGAAAAATACATCATATAGTAATTATTTTGGTTTGGAAATGAGTATATTATTCTCTTTAACTCAAAAAAAAAAAAAATTATTTTGTTAATCTACATTATTAGAGGGGATTTTTTTTTTGAGAACGAAAAGATTACGTGAAAGTAAAATGCCAACTCACTAGCCAAGCAAAGCAAATCAATGGATTTAGGTGCTTAATATTTATATTAGCATCAAATCTTCACTGAATCATCTTTGATTTCGAAAAATTCAGAACCAAAAAGGTTGTTTTGTCTTTATTATCTGTAATACTAATATCGGATTCGAATAAAAGAATTGTTATAATTTTTTAAATAAAAACAAATCGACAATGTTGACCAGTAGTGATCAGTGATCACCAATAATTTGAGCAACTAGTTGAGTAGATACGATGCCCTTTAGGCTAATTAATAAGTGTAATTAATTACTGGCCAAGGTTTATCTTTTGACTATGGAATTGATGAAACAAAAATATTACTACCTCCGTCCCAAAAAATAATTCTCATTAAATTTTGAGATTTGTATTTTTTTTTTGGGACGGAGATAATATAAACTAATGAGCTCTATATCAGCAAAACTTACGATGATAGGCTAATAGTCAATTATAAATTCTAAATAATTTATGAAAGCAAAACTTACAAAGAAGGCCGAGTTTACTCTAATACTACTTTGCATAATTACATAAATTTAATTAAATTTATAATTTTAGTTTAAAGAAATTGGAATACCAACTCACTGGTATTTTGATCGCCCAGCAAAGCAAATCAACGGATTCAGGTGGCATCATATCCACAGTGAATCTTCTTTGATCTCATAAATTCAGACCCAAAAAGGTGGTTTTGTCTTTATTATCTGTAACATCTGATTCGAAGTACTCGTATCTCCTTTAACCATTTAAAAAAAACATTAATCATTATTGAATAAAAAATCGATGTACAGTTCCTTTCTTTTCCTTTTTTTTTTCCCCCCTTTTTCCTTTTGCAACACAAAATTAGATTTATTGAATTAAATTAATCATTGCTGGAAATTGTCCAGCTGTGTTTGAGATGATAAAATTTGGGAGTTGCTCATGGCACCTGAAGTGCAGTTCTAATTTCTAAATAGCCTTTATCAGGATTTGGTTTCCACAATAATTTTAAGTACTGATGTCCAAAATCGTCGATGGTTTAGCAAATTGATGCAGGACAGGTACTTTAAATGACATTACCAAGGTCAAAACAAATCATGTATGCAAAAAAGCAAAGCCAACCCGAACCTATTCAGAACAAAATTAAACGAACCAACTTGAGCTCTAATACATACACCAACTAAAACTGTTACATCAAATAATAATGATAAATAAATAAAAGATAATTGGTTATGAATAAAGAAAGCCAAGAATATTTTAGCAAAATAAATGTGAGATAAAAACTCTAGCAAGCTAGCTATCTACATGCATGCTTTTGAATGTTCTGATATTTGGATGGTAAGTATCATTCGAATGTACTCCCTCCGTCCCATGATTATTGTCCAGTTTGGATTTTTCATTTTTAGTTTAAATCATACTAAAAGTGAAATATCAAACTGGACAATAATATTAGGACAAGTTCTGCCAACAGTGAGTTCTGCCAGCATTTATTGTACAAGTTCTTTTTTCGTAAGTATTTATTGTTTGTACAAGTTCTGCCAGCGGTGAGTTAATTAACCTTGGCGCACACAGATGCACACGTAAAGAAAAACATATATATTGACGCAGTGTTTTGATTTCTTGAAATTAAGTTTTTATCTTTCTCATTGTAAGAAAATAAAAGAAAAGCAAAAAAAAAAAAAAAGAAAGAAAAGCATACCCAATCCTCTATGTGTATATATATACAAGCCACCACTGCCTTGCCTGATCAAATAATGCATCCGCTTCATGGCCAATTTGATCGTGGAGCGGGTCAAGCACACAAGATCATAGACCAATGTAATTGAATTTTCGAGTACGTTTAATTAATATTTGTGCTACAAGCAGACATTTGGTTGCTGCCAAAATGCCAGCTACAAATTTGCTGTGATTGGAACTTTGTGAAATTAATGCATTGAATTGGAAAATCACATTCAAATGGAGCCACAATGTTGCTTCATCCGATCCACATCTTTTTGGTCATTATCCAGATCCAGATGTAGTTTCATATGTACCTTCTTTATCCATCCCACAAACACGTAAATATGAGATCTGAGTATGAAGAGTAGGAAAGTTACTCAAAACGACAAAAGAATATATCCATATCCTTTTTTAAGTACATTAATATACATTCGGTGCTTTAAACCACCGCTATCACTACTATGAATTCAAATCCAGTAAGTCATTTAAGATTGTGAATCTCTCTTTAAAGTATTTTCATCATTGTTGTAGAAATCGAACTCTGATCATAGTTAAGTAGATTCAAAAATTTTGTTACTTCGCCCAAGTATTTGTTGATTCAAATGTGATATATGATTAGAACAACTCAAGCCAAGATACCCCATGAGTGTACTATGATCGGAGTTCATTCCTATTTTTCCGGTGAACCCTAAATGAAATGAAAATCATTGTTTCTCGGTTTTAAAAGGGGGGCTGGGAGATCAAACCTTTTACGTCTTTTTTTCCTTCCGTGGAATTTGAGTTCAACTTGCAAAATATAATTTACTTTAGTAAATTTCTCGATTCGTTAAGAGATACAACATCATCCAAGCCTGCAAAATACATATTTGTACTCCAAGTAGTAAATATGCATGCACTTTGTTCATGCATTAAAATTATTACTCTCTTCATTTTAAAATAATTATTTTCTTCGTTACATTATTTTCATACAACGATCACGATCACGATCACGGTCAGGGCAATCATTCAGGGAGTATAAAAATAAAAGGGCATCATGAAGTCAAAAGGTTTCCCTACCCTATGGCGTCTTCGACTCTTTTCAATAATGTTCAACAAAAAAACATTGAGATGGTTCCGTGCATGCGGCAACAAACATTCAAACATATACGTTCGTGTGATTGTAAGTTTCTCTAATTTGGATGTTTCATGCATGTTCGGAATTATCAATCGCCTATGATATGACGGACATGACTTGAATCACATATAAAGTTAAAATGTTTCAAATCAATCGAGAAGAATTATTGAGAAATGAAATTATTAATTTATATGCGATTAATGCAGCAGAAAACGTGGTTCATCAAATATGGAGTTGGAAAATGAGCAACGTATATTCATATAAAACCACTAAAACCCTAGTTGGAGCCTAGGGGGTACAATGCAACTACAATACGTACCAGAGGATTGATGAGAAATTGTTGGGGATGTGGGACAATTCTGATTAATACATATCATGCAGAGATCTCACTTTTTTTTTTTTCTTTTGGAACGAACAAAAGATTTCTTGAAAAGTTCAAATAAGTTAGACGACAAATGTAAGAATATATTCACATTCTTCTCAACAATACCAGGACTTATTGTACTGAAATAATACAATGGAGCCAAACTTCTTTTAACTTGTTTTTGGGTGCCCTGCAATGGATTATCTGCTTCAAAATAGTAAAATCTGTGTATAAATTGAGAAATAAGAGAAAATGACGGTAAAAAAAATTTTATTAGCTGAAAATATCAATGAGTTAGCTTTACGATCTTTTTCTGTGTCACTTTTTCGAATAACATATGTATATCACTCTTTATTAATGGCGCATCCCTGTTAAACAATACAAACACCATCAATTCTGATACTTTAATCTGTAATCGACGCCATCAATTGTTATCTACTCTAGTATCTCAAATTCCTATAAGAACTCTAATTGACAGATGATTTATACTATAATAATAAACTACCTCTATCAATAAAATAAAATAAAATAAAATAACACACTTTGAGTTTTGAATTTTGTGTAGTTTTTAATACAAAGTTGTAAACTTAATGTGGACTATTTTTTTTTTTTTTTGGACAGAAGTAGTATTAAAGAGCCTTACAAAGGTTGTTACTCATAGATAATGATGCTGATGATATCCATTGTCATAATTTGGTTAATTAGTAGTAGTAGATTTTCGTAATACACTTCTTATAAACACCGCACAGAAATTGATTGTGTATGGATTATACAAGCATTAATTCTTAAGTTTTCAAAAATGTAAGAAAATGAGAAGAAAGATTAATAAAAATGAGAAGAGAAAGATAGTTTCAGTGTACTTCTGCAGATAATTAAATCTATGGACTATGGATTAAGCTCACAGATTACTCTACCATCTCGATCGATTGGACTAGGCTCAAATATATGGTCTTTTGGAGTTTCGTGGTGGACATGTTTTGCGAATTAGTAAGTCCTGAACCCAACTGAGGGAAAACTATGAGAATGCCAAATTCACTTCAAAATAAACATATAAATTTTTTACTTTTGTGGATACAGATAGAAGAGGTTATATTATTTTAACTAATAGTCTCATATCGTAACGAAAAAAAAAGGCTGTTTTTTGGACGAGGCGAATGCATTAATATGGATGACAATTCCAATGATTACATAAATATAATGTCCTAACCATAATCTAATAGTTAAGGGAAGAAGAAAGATGTTTAGTTTAAAAGTATCTTTTGCTATCCATATCATAGTGGCTTTTAATTTATGTTACAATACATTATTAATTCATCTATTTCATTATTTCTAGTGTCATTTTATTTATGATGCGACTAACAAAATGTTTATGTATGTGTGGAATTTATCGTTTTTTTTAAGAGATACAAAACCATCAAGTTGAACCAACAATCTATTTCCCTCAATTAGAAAGAGAACGAAAATCCAGTTGATCCTTATACTTAAATAAAAGGTACAGTAGGAAAGAAATAATGCCCAAGAAATATTTAAGAACCACTGTAGAATCGATCTCGTCCGTCGAATGGGGTTGATATGATGTCAGCGACTTATTAAGGGTAAAACCGAGATTTCATAATTTGTTTCCTTCTAATAAATAATACAAAATCCGAATTTTTGTTTCCAAATTTTATTCCCCCTCGGTTAAAGAATAGCACATGTTTTAGGAAAAAATCCCCAGGCCAAGAAAACGACGTCGTCGTTCCTCCCTGCCCTCTCCCCTCCTCCCACCTATAAATATTAACGATGGTTGTATAAGCTCTTCTACTCTCGACCGACGACAACTCCTTTTCAAACCACCACGCCCATTGAATCGGCCATTCAATCTCGTACATAGTCTTAATTCTCGTCGATTGAATCGCAATACCGATTAAACGAATCAAACTTGGAACCTGGATCCTCCGCCGCCTTCCAAGGTCTCCTCATCGTTTTTCTCCATCCTTTGCAGACCCTAGCCGCCGGCAAAGGTGGTAGAAGCCAAAGATTGAGATTCCGGTGGTGATTTTCCTACTCCAATCTCTTCAATTCTGAGGTAATTCATGCAGGTTGTTCATCTTCTCAACGGGTTCGTATTGATTTTTTTTAATTAATTTTTTTGTTAATGGGTTTCTGATTATATATGATTCTTTTCCCGAGCTTGTGTTGATAAAAGTAATTAGGAAGATGATCTGAGTTATCTTTTCTTTTGGCAGTGAGAAGTGCCAGTGTAGTTTTGTGCTTGATCTTTTTGCCTAGAATTGATTTATGGGCCCTGGAGACATGCAGTCAACTGTGTGAGAAATCAGAATGTTCTCCAAGCAACACTGCAACTGAAGAGTTTGCCGAGGGTTCAGAGTCTCAGACGGCTGAGAAAATATTTACATATCTGTGGAATTCATTTGTTCATTTGTTGGAATTCATTATGTCTCTTTGTATTCTTTGGTTTTTTATTTTTGAAACATTTTTTTCTTGGGATTAATATGAAATAATTGAATTTGGTAGCTCTAAATCTTTATTTTAGAGTCAAGATGATATATACTGTTTTATGATGGATATCGCCCATTGACTGAATTCAGGTTTTGACAGAGCTTTATAATTCAGATTTGAGCACTTTCACCTATATTTTTTTGAAATTATTGAATTACTTCGTAATAAGAATCTATGTGGAGCTAAGCAGGTTTCAGTTCGTGAAGACAAGGAATTGGAGCGAAAAGTTGTTAAGAATTTGAGGAATAGATACGCCAAAGCAGAGCAGCCACAATCTTTGGCTTTGGAGATTGAATGGAAATCCTTCGTGGTAATATGAGTTGGTCCTGGAGATTGAATGGAAATCCTCCAAAGATTTTGAGTTTTTTGGTACTATGTTTTTGGATTTTTTTCTCCTCCTCGGTTATGTTAATGTTGGGGTCGATCATAATGAAGTTTGCTGTTACTCCCGAGCTTGAATTATTGAAGTTTTTTTGGTAACTATCACATGTATACATCTGATGATTACTTAGATGATGATTGAGAGTGATTGGGTTGGGACCCGAAAATTACTAAAAAAATCAGTACTGCATAATTTATTTGACGTGTTGTTCCATAATCAGTTTGAGATTAGCTGCATAATTATGGTTTCCAGATTGGAGTAGAAAACTCCAAACTCCAAGACAACAACGTTTTAGGGCTTTATGGTTCCCCCTCTAATTCTCGCTGCTTCCCAATCCCCCAATTCTGGACCTTCGATGCCCTTGATAGAGTAGGCACGTAATCAGAAACTTCCACGGTAAGCTTCAAGGATGAAAGAATAGATGCGTAAACATCTAAAAATATCATAATCAGAAACTTCCCTTGATGGCTTGATCGGAAACATCTTTCAAGCTCCAGTGACATGGATGAAGCTTCAAGGCAGGTTCGAGTGCGGTTTGTGACTAAGCTGAAACCTCCATATAAAGCACCACCAACCTCTATTACCATTCCTTCCAACCTCACCCGCTTGGGTCTCTCCACTATTGTTAGTAGTTTCCCGAAAGCTGGTAATTATTCTAGAATGTTTTCTCATCTAATTATTATAAACCGTTTACAGCTGCTGTTGGTTTTGATTGTTCCTTTTGGAACTATTCTACTGTTTTAGGTTGTTTCATTTTGTTGGTATTTGCGAATAAAAGTAGTAGTTTTTGGAAAATTTTGTTGTCCAAGTTGCCAAATTGATTTTGCAATATATATGTTAATAAAGCTTTGGCTAATTATTCCATGATAAATGATAATTGGAAGACTGAAGTTTTTTATTTTCTTATTGATGGGAAGCTTGTATAGATGTCCTTGGAAGAATTTCTAAATGCCAAAAGTATCTCAGCTGTAAGTAATGATTTTTGAAAGTTTTGCTACTTCACTAATGTTATTTGTGATAAAATCTGGTATTTGTGGCTCTTTTTATGCCACATATGCAACCTTTCAGAGAGCCCAATTTTCTTTGTCGAGGTTATTGGTACATCCCTTTAAAAACAACTTTCGAATCTATAAGCTATTAAGGTTTTCTGCAATATGCACCTACCATTTTTGTTATTTTGTGTTGTTGTTTTCTAGTTTATAACTATAGAAGTTTTGGCCCATTACAGGAGAAAACTCTTGAGATGAATACATCAAGGCCATGGTCCCAAGGACGGTAGAGGAGCCTTCTATACATGATGATTGGGTTAGTGCAATTGATGGTTCAAGTTCCAAGTATGCCTCTTCTCATCCTGAGTTCTGTATGCTATTCATAGAAATATTGTGCTATAACATTCTTAGTCTTACTTAGAATAGGGAAATTGTATTGAATTCATAATATGTTGTGCACAATATACAGACTATATATAGACAATAACAAACCCTATAATAGGAAATATACTAAATATTACAATACGCCCCCGCAAACTCACGGCGGAGAAGAGAGAAGCCGAAGTTTGTCCCGAAATCGAAAGAATAACTCTTTGGACAAGGGTTTTGTCAGAATATCAGCAAGCTGATCAGCAGCAGAGATAGAATTGACCGAAACAAACTTACGCCGAACATGATCTCGAACAAAGTGAAAATCAACCTCAACATGTCTTGTACGAGCATGGAACACAGGATTGACAGCAAGGAAAACTGCACTACTGTTGTCACACCAAATAGAGGGAGGGCGATTTAAAGAAATGCCTAACTCGGACAACAGATGACACACCCAATGCAGTTTAACACAGACATTAGCAACCGCACGAAACTCAGCCTCAGTAGACGAGCGAGCCACAGTGGGCTGCTTCCTAGATGCTCAGGCAATGAGATTAGGTCCCAAATAAATGAGAAAACCAGTAGTAGAACGACGATCATCCAGACAACCAGCCCAGTCAGTATCACTAAACGCAGAAGAGTACCCAAATCAGAGGATGCGAACTAAACAAATCAATGGTACCACGAAGATAGCGAAGAACCCGTTTGAGAGCCCGAAATGAGAAGTGCGAGGCTGATGCATGAACTGACAAAGCTTATTAACCGCAAAAGAGATATCTGGACGAGTGAGAGTGGTATACTGCAGACTGCCACACAACCGACGACAAGTAGTCGCATCATCAGGAGACAACAGAGTACCATCCAAACGGGACAACACAACATTAGCCTGCAAAGGAGTGGAAACAGGGTTGCAAGTATGCATATTTGCAAGTCGTAGCAAATCAGTGACATACTTGCGCTGAGAGAGAAGCAAACCCTTGGAAGTACGACGAACCTCAACCCCAAGAAAGTAACTCAATGGACCTAAATCCCGAAGAGAAAACTCCTTAGCAAGACAAGAGATAAAATGCTGGACCAAACCAGAAGTGCTGCCTGTAAGAATAATGTCATCCACATAGACCAGCAAAAAACACAACTGCGACCCACGTCGATAGACAAAAAGAGACGGATCACAACGAGACTCCACAAAATCCAAGGTAAGTAGAAATGCTGCCAGCCGAGAATACCAGGCCCGAGGAGCTTGCTTAAGACCATACAAGGACTTATGCAGTTTACATACATAATGAGGGCGCACCGGATCAACAAACCCCTGTGGCTGAACCATATACACAGTCTGACTGAGAACACCATTAAGAAAGGCATTACTGACATCAAGCTGAGAAATCGACCATCCACGAGCCAGGGCAACAGTCAAAACGGAACGAATGGTGACCGGCTTAACAACCGGACTAAAAGTGTCAGTGTAATCAACCCCAAAAGACTGAGTAAAACCTCGAGCCACCAACCGAGCCTTATACCGCTCAATAGAGCCATCAGCATGAGTTTTAATCTTATAGAGCCATCGATTGCCGACAACATTGCCGGAGGAAGGAGGGGGAACTAAAGTCCATGTGTTATTTTTGAGGAGGGCGGAAATTTCATCCTTCATGGCATTCTGCCACTGAGGAAGAGATTTGGCTTGGGTAAAGGATGTAGGAGCAGTAGACAAGGCTGGGGAAACAGAGGTAAGATGAGCCGAGGGATCAAAGATTTTCTTGGGCTTGGGTTGTGGACGAAGTGTCATTGAGTGCTGACGAGAAGAAGGAGGAGGAGGTGGCGGCGGAGGACTGCAATCAGATGATGAAGGGCTGGATGCAGGAGATCTAGCTAAAAGTGATGAGTCGGGAGGGATAGGAGGAGACGAAAGAACTGGTGTACTAGAAGGAGACGAAGAAGACGCAGAAGACGATGCAAGTATACCAGGAGAACTGGTTACACGCAACCAAGGGGTAGCGAAGACTCCAGAGCGAAGAAGGAGAACTAGAAATAGGAAGTTTAAAGGGAAAGAGTTTCTCATCAAACTCAACGTGACGAGCAACATAAAGACGGTTATTCACCACATCAAAACAGCGATAACCAAGATGAGATGGAGAATACCCAAGAAAGACACACTGAGTAGAACGAAAGGAGAATTTATGTTTATTATAAGGGCGAAGAAGAGGATAGACAGCGCAACCAAAGACACGAAGAAAGGTATAATCAGGTGGCTGGTGATATAGTGTAGTGAAGGGTAGGTGACCTTGAAGAGGTTTACTAGGGTGGCGATTAATCAAAAACACAGCAGTTTCAAAAGCAAACTCCCAAAACCGAAAAGGGGTACTGGAATGGCCAAGGAGAGCAAGTCCAATGTCGACAATGTGACGAATTTTGCGTTCAGCAGTGCCATTCTGCTCATGAGTGTGTGGACACGCTAAACGATGAACAATACCAACATCCTTAAAGAAAGAATTGAGAGAACGAAATTCACCACGAAATTCAACATCCTTAAAAAAAATTGGTTTTGTTAAACCTAGCTCTGATACCAACTTAGAATAGGGAAATTGTATTGAATTCATAATATGTTGTGCACAATATACAGACTATATATAGACAATAACAAACCCTATAATAGGAATATACTAAATATTACAATAGTCTTGGATTGCTATTTTTCGAAGTTAGGTATGTTGCACAGTTGATTATGTGGTCACTTTGTTGCATTGCAATTGAACCTCTTAGCTTGTGCTAACAAAAAGAAATTTCCTTTTGATTGCTTGAAAGATCTTCGTGATGATAGAGGATACATGGCTGATCATATGGGTTGTAACTTTATCACGTCTGCTCGGGTATCTCTTTTCTTCACTTGTAATCCTAGGTTACTACTTATCACACTGGTCATGGAAAAGAACACAATTTCTGGTGAGGAGAAATTTTTCTGACTTCTGAGTTCTACAGGGTGAGGAGCTGAGGAAACAAATTGGGGCAGCAGTGTACATTGAGTGCAGCTCAAAAACACAGCAGATTTGTTGATATTATCCCATTTTCCTATGCTTGAGATGAATAGTTTTCCGAGTTGGATATTATGGGCTGATCCTTATAGCCATTGGTAAATTTATTTTGATAAATGGCTAGCCTCAGTCTCATTCTCATTACTGGCCTTGTAAAATTGTTACTTGTTTAGAATTTAAAAGCTGTGTTTGACACTTCCATCAAAGTTGTTCTCCAACCTCCATGGAGGAAAGAAGTTGCTAGAAAGAGAAGGCACAGAACCTTTGGCTGCTTCATTGTGTAAGTTGCTGCATTTCAATTTGATCATGCACATTCTCTGCCTTTCTTATTGAAAAAGTTTAGAATGTGAAAGCTGTATATAAACTTCTGATATGAAAGATTTTGCAGAGACTACAATCATTTTATTTATTTTTTTGGCTAATCCTAGAAGAAACCTTTTAACGGTTCTATAATCATCTTCTTCTCTCTGAAACAGGCGGGCAATGGTTTGCGGAGGATGTGCTGCTTAATCAAGCCTAACGAATTGATCACTTGTCAGTGGCATCAAGAATGAATCTTTCATCAACTGTATAACAACCTTTGACCTATATATAACGTTGCTACTTACTGGTAGTAGACTTGTAAGTGTTTTGGTGGGAGGGGGGAGTTTTTTTGGGGGCTCAATGAAATACGGGCGTAAACCAGATTGATGGCACAAAAACACAAACTAATATTGTCTTCTGTGCTTAGCTTTTTTCTAGTAGACAAAGATCTTCATAATAATAACCTATTGACCTTTAAATTAATCTATTCAAACTGTTTTCAATCTTGGCAATAAATCATAATATATCTAGTGTAACTGATTATACAGTTCAAAATTGTTACTACTCCTCCATAGCTCACCATAAATAACACCGTAGTTAATTTACTCACCAAAGAGTAATAACAATGTATAAGGATAAGGATAATAAAAATCAGAAACAGCACCGTAGTTAATTTACTCACCAAAGGGTAATAAAAATGTATAAGGATAAGAATAATAAAAACCATAAACAAGAGATATTACTAATTAACAATAACATTGGAAAAAGCATATTCATTGATATTAAAATAGCACTTTGCTTGTATTGACTGGGAAAAAAAATCAGAAGTTCTACGAAAATTTTAAAAATGTAGAATCTTGCATATCAAATACTATTAAAATTTTCAATTATAAATTAGAGTTTTTGAGATTTATACTATTTTAGAATTTAGTTTTTGTTGTGATTTCTTTGTAAAAGAATGTGTTATTAGTCTGAATTTAATAATTAAAAAAAATACTTTTCGTCTCGAATAAGGCTTATGCAAAAATTTTTACTGTTCAAAGTCTGAATTTAATTTTTCCGAACAAGAATAAAATAAAATGCTTCTATTGTATTTAATATTCCTCGATTACACATTACTAAGTCCAACAGAGAAATATATTTTTTTAAATATTCTTAATTACGATTTATATTACACAAGTATTAGTAAAGACTAGTCGCGCAACGCGTGACACCAAAAAACTAGTTACAGAAAAGAAAGAAAAAAAATCTAAAAGATGATACGAGAGACAAATCTATTTATATAAGAGACAAATTTATTCCATCCGGTCCTTATTATAAGCCATTTTGATTTCTCATTAGTTTCATTTATCATGTCTTTTTAGTTGAAAATGAAACATTAAAAATACTTTATATATAATAATTGGGAGAATAAATCGAATGTGAAAGAAAAAAGAAACTTTTAAAAGTTTTATTTCCAAAACACAATAAATAAAATTAAAAGAAATCAAAATACCTTATAATAAAGACGAGGAATATTTAGAATTTATAATATCATCAACTCTATTTAGGCAAAAATCCTGTATTTGTTGGGCCGTTATACGTAGAGCTTAAATATTTATACATCATCATACTTCGATTTCGTTTGTTTGTTTTTACTATTATTTTTTTTTGGTTAGTTATTTCTTTCTTAAATAACCCAACTGATGCATAAATCCATTTGCAATAATTCAAAATCAAATCCAAATCCTTCTGCAATAACTCAAACTCACCAAATTTCGACAAAATCTATTCAGATCAAGGAAGAAAACTAAATTCAACGCACGAGGGAAAAAATTGAAGGGGGGAAAAGAAAGAAAAAAGTGTGCTAAATGGCTACAAATTAGATTTAATTGTTCAATGGAATTTCTCCTCTAAGAATTCTGGGTAAAGTCTTATTGGGAGTCTGACATGGCATTGGCGCAATATGATTTCAGTATATACGGTTATTCAAACAAATAGTACTACTTGAGTTCATGAGGAAAACAAAAGGCCATTTTTGTTATCTTAATTAAAGGCCGTATTTTTAGTACATTTCATTAAGTTGTGTACACTGAATGCCTGTATGGCAAACAAGGAACAGTACATGATCATCTAGCGTCTGTTATTACATTGCGGATGTCGATGGCTTTCAGGGGCTGTACTTGGTTTTTAATTATCTCCGTACTGATTGACTTATAACTGCCTATTTCCATGAGTTTTCGGTTAAGTCTTTTTTAATCCAAAAAAAATAAAAAAATTAAAGAAATTAAGTGAACTGAATGAATAAAAAAGAAAAGAAGAAGAAGAAAAAAGATTCTGTAAAGATCTCTAATTGATTGGATCAAAGGTCGATTAATTGAGTCTCATTTAATCTCCGAAAGATACATTTTATCACAAAATAATATTAGTACAATAACCACAATCTCTTCTAATTATAATTCAAATATGACTCTTCTCCTACGTATTGTGTACGTACTATACAACGTATTTATTATAAATGCATGTAAGAGAAACCAAAGGTTGTATGTTATCAAAATTTATTTATTAAATAATGGCTTCAACAAAAGCTCTACTGTTCGCCTTCTTTTTCTTCTTCTTTTTGACTGGCCAACAGGAAGCTTTTGCTGCGAAAAAGGTACACATATGCTTCAGTTTTCTCGTTCTTTTTTTCTATTAATGAATTTTGCATGCATGATACTGAATTACTTCATATTGCAGTCATATGTAGTCTACTTGGGAGGTCATTCTCATGGTCCGGAAATAAGTTTGAATGATCTTGATCGGGTCACAAATTCTCATCATGACTTGTTGGTTTCGATCCTGGGAAGGTTAATTAGTATTCGATGTCATTTGTTAGATTGTTTTGAAAATGATCTAGTCTTAATAACATGATGAATAATTTTTATGTGCTTCTCTTTTCAGCAAAGAGAATGCGAAAGAAGCCATAATTTATTCATACAAGAGACATATAAATGGTTTTGCTGCCATTCTCGAAGAGGAAGATGCAGAGAAGATTGCAAGTATGTATTCTTTTGGACCCTTTTAGTTCATGAATTTATTTTGTTATCAACCTTTTTTTTTTTCTTCCTTCTTTTCTTTCAATTTGATTGTGTGGAGGGTGGAACTAATTAATCTGAAACTTTGGAGGCGCTCCCCTTGCTAAAACAAAATTGTCTGCATGTATAAGTAATTATGTCAATGATTTTACGTAAATAGTTATGTAAAGAAATGGTATAGCTAAAAAATGTGTAAATTCTATTAAAATTTGTCCCCAAATATATTTATCTAGTTATTCTTTTTTTTTTTCGTTAAAAAAACTTATTCAAAATTTTGACAGATTGTATCCAAAATGTAGCCCGTAACCATCCAAATTAGAGTGGCTCGCATTATGGTAATGAAAGATATTAGAAAAGGAAAAGAACGGGACAAAAAAGATAGAGATCCTATTTTTATGAATTCTCTATGTGTTAGAAAACTAATCTACTTCATTAATTGAATCAAATCATACAATACAGTGACTTTTTTTTTTTTTAGAAAACAATGACAATTATAACAAGATTGTCAAGAATCATTTTCCTCGATGATAAAAGTTTCCTCTCAAGTCTAGTAATAATTTTCTACCTCATTCATAAGTCATAAATTACTATAAATCAACAAGACAAAACTAATTTTGATAGGCTAGCTTCTTTTCTATTTGAAAATGAAAAAATCTGACCGAATCTGCATAGGTTTTAATTCCACAAGAGAAAATGAGGCGACCTTTGTGAAAGCCTAATAGGTTAGTAATATAAAATTCCCTCCATCAAAAGAGTAAACTCTCCACACATTAATATGTTAGGTTTGTAAAATTGCAAGATCTTTTAAAAGTTACCCTTGTTCTAATCAAAATACTTTAACAAAGTCATTTATTAAATTCAAAATTTTGTTAGCTTAATTACCAATGCACAAAATAGGTATTCACATTATAAGTTCAAACACTACAAAGGGAAGGCTGCGAATTGTGCGCAGCCC
This sequence comes from Oldenlandia corymbosa var. corymbosa, assembly GCA_949775105.1. Taxonomy (NCBI): domain Eukaryota; kingdom Viridiplantae; phylum Streptophyta; class Magnoliopsida; order Gentianales; family Rubiaceae; genus Oldenlandia; species Oldenlandia corymbosa. Next base: position 11,375,048 of record OX459123.1, read on the forward strand.
TAACGTTTTTCTTTCTTTCATTTTTTTTTCTTGTTTAATATACCGCAGTGTCCGCATAACACCCGATGTTATCTTGCACGGGAGTATGATTATATATATTGAGCACAATTAAAATCCAATTGTGTTTAATCAACTGCTGAATTGAACTCTTCTTCCGTCACCCACAAAAAATTTGCACAACAGTACAAATCTCAAAACTCGGTTTATATATTTTTTTGGAGGGAACAAATGAAGTACTTATAATTCAACATAGAAAGGAGTATTGACAACTCTACTCATATTAATTCTGCCAATCTTTCCTCACGGTTTCAGCATTTCGAACTCCCCTTTCGTTTGACTGAAGTTAGTCTTCATTTCATCTAGACTCATCTTATACTTCAATTCATAAATTTCGATAATGCTTATTTAAAGGGCCTATAGCGAGAATTTGCTTCCTTCTACCTACAAAGTGATTAAGTGAATTCTGGGCGCCCGGAGAGCCTTTTTGTTTTCTTCTTTTTATTAATATTTATTTTTGAATCCTATTAAAAATGTTAACGAGAGAATTCGACCGTGATACGTAGGGCATCCGGCGGTGATATCAGTGTTCGAAAATAAAGGGAAAAGTTTGCATACAACTCGTTCATGGACGTTTATGATGCTTGAGGATGCCAATGGGGAAGTTTCTGATGACTCACTTTGGACCCGAGCCAATTTTGGAAGAGACGTCATCATTGCTAACCTCGACACTGGTATGCCCCTTTCACTATGTTATTTTATGCATTAATATACCTCAGACATGATTGTACGATTTGAATTATTATTTTTAATTTAAATTGTAGCAAAAGTAGAGGGAGTGCCATTCACTTTTATATCATATTGATATATTTGTCCAAATTTTAATAATCAACATGGGTGTTTTGATTAGAACTTTTTTCTTTTGGTAATTATTATTATATAAGGTGTTTGGCCGGAATCGGAGAGTTTCAACGACCATGGATTCGGTCCAATTCCATCAAAATGGAAAGGCATTTGTCAGAATTCCAGCATAATCCAATGCAACAAGTAATTTATTCACTGTATTTCATTATTATACTTCCGATTGTTATAGTACTTCTGAGAGCTACTACCTAGTTTGAATTTTCATTTCGTGATTAAAATAAAAATTCAAACCATCTGATCAATCATAGGGAATAAAAGCTAATTGAATTATTTCAGGAAACTGATTGGAGCAAGGTACTACAATAAAGCATATCTAGAACTAGAATCCAACGCCACCGTCACCCTGAGCCCTGATAGGTTCTCCGCCCGGGACTACGAGGGGCACGGGACCCACACCCTCTCCACCGCCGCCGGCAACTTTGTGACCAATGCCACCATCTTGGGTACCCCTCTCGGCACCACCAAAGGCGGGTCTCCGGCTGCCAGGGTGGCTGCTTACAAAATTTGCTGGCCATCGAAAGTCGGGGGATGCTACGAAGGCGATATCTTAGCGGCGTTTGACCAGGCCATTCACGACGGCGTCGACGTGATTTCCTTGTCGGTTGGCGGCACTGCAAATGATTACCTCTATGACGGACTTGCCATTGGTGCTTTCCATGCTATCCAGAACAACGCGGTGGTTGTCGCGTCGGGCGGGAATTCCGGGCCAGATCCATGGACTGTGTCTAACGTGGCTCCTTGGTTTATCACCGTTGCCGCGAGCACCATTGATCGCACGTTTCAATCCAACGTCCATCTTCAAAATGGAATCATCCTCAAGGTAATTTAGCCCGACTCTTCTAAATTATTGCATTTATCTAACCTAGTTATCTTCAGTGTTTCAAGATATTCTCACCGTTCCAAAACGATTGTCTAATTTGGTAGAAGTCATTATAGAGTGAATGAAAGTCTAATAACACATTGGCATAGATCACATTTTAAAACAATGTGGTGAAAAATTTAAATGTGATTATAGATTATTTATTAAGACATTTTTAAGTGTCTTATAAAGACCTTTTTCTTGTAGTGATGTCTCCGAAAAACAGGTTGTTTCTTTCTTACATGTTAGACCACCAGCAAGTTTTCCGTGATTCTGTTGGGCGAAAAATGAACCCGGATTAATTTCATTAATTAAATATTTTTTGTTTTTTTATATATGATGATGCGTGCTACTATACTCATAAGTTGAAACCCTTGTGTAATGAATGTACCATCAGGGAGAGAGTTTTTCTACCACAAAGACAGAGAAGAAATTCTACCCTTTGATTTACGCTGCAAATGCCGGAAATGCTAATTCCTCCGTCAAAGATGCGTAAGTGGATCTTAGATTATAAGTAGCCAAAAAAACAATTTCATAGTATAATAAGTGATCAAATAATTAGTACCTATATATAATTGCTTCTTTTTTTTTTTTCATTTCTACAGAGAACTATGTTCTCCCGGCAGTCTTGACCCGGAGAAAGTTAAAGGAAAGATAATTGTATGCTTGAGAGGTGAGTCAGCCAGAGTGGCGAAAGGAGTCGTAGCTGCTCAGGCCGGCGCCGTTGGGATGATTCTATGTAACAATGCCGCCGCCGGGAACGGTATTAATGCCGATCCCCATTTCCTACCGGCCACACACATCACTTACCATGATAGTCTTCCCCTCCTTTCCTACATCAACTCCACCAAGTAAAATCTTATTTAATTACGTAATGCCTACTTTAGAAAATATGGTTCTGTTGTCAAATGGTTTATTATTCATTATTTTTGTGGATGTATGATTTATCAATGTTTGACAGGGAACCAAAGGCTTATATACAACCTCCTGAAATACTATTCGACAATAAGCCGGCTCCACAGCTAGCTGATTTCTCTTCTAGAGGTCCTAATCCAATTAATCCTGAGATTATCAAGGTTAGCAGTAACACAAGTCTTGATATTTTTTTTTTCATCTATTTATAATGAAAGATAGATAAGATAACACTAGTAACTGAATTTTGTTACCTTGTAGCCTGATATTACTGCTCCGGGAGTAAATATCATCGCGTCATACTCTCCAGCTGCTTCACCGTCCGATATATCCGAAGACACGCGGCGAACCCCTTTCATGATGACGTCTGGAACTTCCATGTCTTGTCCTCATGTTTCCAGCGTCGTAGGACTCCTCAAAAGCCTCCACCCGGATTGGAGTCCCGCTGCCATCAAATCTGCCATCATGACTACAAGTAACAGAATTAATAAACTATATATGCTCTCTACTTGCTTCCTGTATAAATAGTGTACATTGTAAATTATAATATTAATTTTGATACTATTTGATTTTATAATAATATGTATCATGCATTTTTTTCTTTCTTATTAAACAAACAGGTCGAACTCGTGACAACATGAAAAATCCGATGAGGGATTTGTCTAACAACGAGAAGGCGGACCCATTTGGGTACGGATCCGGGCATATACGGCCAAACCGGGCCATGGATCCCGGGTTGGTGTACGACTTGACCGTGAAGGATTATTTCAACTTCCTTTGTGGAAGTGGCTACAACGAAACCTTAATCCGTTTGATCGCTGATAAGTCATACAAATGTCCAAAGAAATTCAACCTCAACGACTTCAACTACCCCTCCATTTCCGTCACGGACCTCGAGCCGCAGAAGCGAGTCACGGTGACCCGCGCGCTGAAGAATGTCGGCCTTCCGGGAACTTATGTTGCTCGATTACGCCGCCCGGCCGGAGTTTCGGTGACGGTGGACCCAAATGTGTTGACTTTTGGTAGGTACGGAGAAGAGCTGAGCTTCAGTTTGATCATAGAAGCTGGAAAAAGTCATGATCATCACAATGCTTCATCTTTATTTGATCATCATGAATTTGGAGAATTGCTGTGGACAGATGGAAAGCGTAACGTGCGGTCTCCAATAGCTGTTTCTTTTGCGCAACCAAGAAATTAACGAACTGATTGGGAACACTACAACAAATTATAAATATGCTGTCTATGTTTAGAGTTTATTTGGATCCTTTCGGTAGCGATTAGTTCTTAGTAATATTGGTTTTTCTTCTTTTTTTTTTTTTTCTCTTAAGTTCTTAATATTTTTCAGACAAATGATATGTGTATTAATTGGAGATCTAGAAAGTGGTCAAGTAGAGTATTGGCTCAAAATTAATGTTTTTCAATTTGGTGTTTTTTACTCCCTCTACGTCGGTAAAAAGAAAAATGGCCACAAAGTACAGTGTGTATAATTTTCTGGGAAAGAGGGAGGTACATTTTATTTAAAAGAACATTTTGTTGTTTTTATTACATTTTATATGTGTTTGTTTTTTCTCTTGGCATGATAACATAGACGTACAATTTTTTTAAAAGAGAATATACCCCCAAATATATATATATATATATATATAGAAGACGGTTGTGATTAATTGTTATCAATTTGTAATTTAATTCTGAATGACCAAAAAAAGGCTTCAATTAATGGATCCAACCCAATCTAAAGCTTCAAGTTTTAAATAGAACAATATTAGGTGCAAGGAAAATTTGCGAGAAAAATTTACAAGAAATAAATTAAAATCGTCTATATTCACACTTCAGTTTTAGAGATTTATCGGGGATAGTTAATTTTCAACCACATTATTCTTAAATTTTTTTGTCAGATATTTCTGGCATGAATCACTATTCTTTTAAATATAAATGTAGTTCTTTCAATTTTCTTTAGTGTGTCTATATGATCAATCCATAATTTTGGCCTTATTTTTTTCATTTTACTAGTGATCCATCAGTGATTATATTAGAGTCTCTTAAGCTGTATTAGTTAACTAAAGAAAGAATCTATACGATTTAATTAATGAATCAGTTCATGAAGTAGTTAGTTAGGCTAGCTACCTAATATAATTTATTTAGCTAACAAAATTAACTTATAAATTCTCTAAAAACTCCAGTTCTAATCTCCTTTCATGTTTTAATCAAACTGTCATTTTTTTTTTCGGAATACTAAAAACTCGAACAAAACATTTTTTAATTATTAAACATATTCACCACGAGGACAAAGGAATTATAAAACCTCCATTTGCTCACTGTATATAAGAGTACATAATCATCGGGCGCAATACATCGGCTGAAACATAAAAACAAATAGTATGGGAGAGATTAATCGATCAATAATGATAATAATTCCATACTTTTAGCATTTGGGTTGGGCCACGTGGCAGGCCTTACCAATCATTTTGGCATTCTTGGAGTTCATTAACTTCCTGAGCACGGGATGCTTCCGGTACATACAAAAGTGTTAGCAAAAGTGTATAGCGAGATATTTGTAATGAAATTCAAGAAAGAGGGAATTCCGAAACACGTGAAAACATGAAGATTGTTAACAAAAGTGTATAAGGAGATATTTGTAATGAAATTCAAGAAAGAGGGAATTCCGAGACACGTGAAAACACGTTTTCCTTAAAACAGATTCGCTCTCTCTCATAGAGTGCTAGAGGATGTAAAAGCGTCTGTTTCTCAGGATACAACAGATGACGTGATATTAGTATTGCACTTAGACAAAATCACCGACGAACTGGAACAAAGCAATACGATGAACACCAAGGAAAGGCTTATAGATATTTGGCTAAGGAGAATAGAAAGGCAAGGACATTTTTTTTTTAGTATTGAATCCTTGAAATAAATTTGTATTTATAGGATAGAGAGAACAACCAATTGAATGGGATTAAAAGCAGCCATCACTCCCAAATTAATTAAAATAAAACCAGCAATTTAATGAAAAACCGTTTTTGATTTTGGGAATGAAAAGACTATTTAATATTCCAATTAAATTGTGTATAACTCTCCGTTAAAATGATTAGAAGACTCAAATCGGTAGCACGGGTTGATCAAGTCCATGAGTTACAACCCGACTTTCGTGAGTCTAGGCCACACCTTTACACGAGTCAAGCATCACTTAGCTTATACTCTATTTCCAATCATATGAGAAACAAATTTCTCATTCACTTATAAATAGTATTATTTTCAACAATCCCCCACATGAATAGAAATTGTTTTTAGATCGAGGATTTGATGTTCATCAACTAGTCCCTGCATAGAGAAAGTAGGTGTTACCCTTTGAACTTCCCCCTTGTAAAGTATGTTTGCTTTACTAGCTGTCCAGTAGACGCGATATCCTTGAACTGTCCGGCTGTATTGTGTAAAGAACCCACATACAATACACAACAACCATTTTCGGTTTGTTCCGTTCTCATTGTATTGTTCGTTTTGGCCATGAACACGTCCTGATTCTGCGAGAGTATCTCAAGAATTGAGCCTGACCAATTCTCCTTTGAAGCGGTCCCATTTCTCTCTTACACAGGCGACTTCATAAGTTTGGAGTAAACGATATTACTCACTTAAGAGTCATTAAAGCAACAATTTGGTATCCTTATCCGTTATATCACTATTTCATGACAGAAATGAGTTGAGGTTACCCCCACAGTGACCACACTAAGTCTTAAGATTAGGTTGTCCCTTTGAACCTAGATCTTGGGATCTCCAGTCAACTAGGTTGGGTTTTCCTTCAAAAGACTTTTATACTTTCCAGGCTGTCTCATTTCTTTTGTCATTTTCTCAACTAATCACTCTGTTTAACCCTCAGGTTAGCGGATTCGTAATGTTATCTTTTGACTTCACGTAGTAAATTAAGATTTCTATAGTTGAGAACAGTTGCATAATGATACTGTATCTACAACAAATAATGTCAAAAATTACTAGTATACAATTGACAACGTGTCATTCCACATCTCTGATTAATATATCAGTGGCACAATCATCCCCATTTTGAAATATTATTCAAAACCTGCAATACCATTTAGCATGTGTCTCACAACTATCCGATACACAATTTGGATTTCATTGTGAACCTGGCTATCACAATCTAGTTTTAGGGATTTTCAAAACACGTATGTCCAGGCTAGCATTCAACCATATCCATAGCCATTAGTGCTTTTTTGAGTCATCGGCACCCAATATCCAGTTTCTATCTGTGTAGCTTTCTAGCACAGTTGGATATCTACTATGTGTAACTCAACACGAGAATATCATAGGTACCTCAGTACTTCAACAACAACATTCTAATGCACTTCACTTTTATTACTCGTGTGTGCATTTCACCAGCTTACTTCATAAGCATTTATCTGATCTAGTGCAACACATTTGATGCATTAGTCTCTCGATTATCCATGAGTATTCTATTTAAATAATACCCTTTCCAAGGAACTAGAATAAACGAAGAATATTATCTCATGTTGTTCTAGCAACTCTAGATTCATTCTCAATCAAACTCTGCAAGAGTTTTGTCTACGAGTCTGACTCGCAATAGGATTATTAGTTATTTGTATGATTTTAAAAGGTTAAAATCATATCAACAAGTCCCATTTGTCAAATTTCTAATTTCACACGCTAACGGACTTGCCCAACTTTCCATCGCTACCGACAATTAAGTATATATTTCTTATATAGACATCAAATGCCTTAGACTTCTCATGTCCTTTTGGCATAGACATACTATTTGATTTCTATTGGTAATCTTTGAACATGTTCCAAGCGTATCTAGACTTTACCAATTTTTATTATCAGTACTTGGAGCTTTAAAACCCTCAGGTTGCTCCGATCCCGTTGAAGGGAACATCCTTCAATCTCACCACGAGAGAATACATTTTAAGTAATCTAAACAAACTTACTATTTATTTACTTTCATTACTTATGTGAAGTAAACTTACTTCCAAGTACGATTATTCAAAATAGAATCGACACCTTTTATGGCTTCTCCATAAAAATTCATCATAAGAACAAACATAATTTCGTGATTCATTTTCCAATAAGTAGGATTCAAATCATCTCTAAATGATTTTCATTTGGCTCTTAGCCACATCTTGGTTCTCAACATGAACCATTTCGTTTCCAAAAAGAATTACATATTCTTTTCATCGCATCATAATGTTCTTTTGTAAATTTGACAAATTCAAAAAACACATAAAGAACCACTACATGGTATTGTAATGTACTCATGGCCAATAAAGATATAATCGAACGTAATAGGATGTATCTATATTGCCTTTAATGCAAGTATCAACACCAAGATACTTTGACATTTGCAAGTGTTTGATTGTGTTACTCATATAAGACCCCACACTCGCAAGTGTTTGTAGGGTGGTCGCAATTTCTTTTATGATACCTTAACAAGGTAATCACTAGACAAGAAACTTTCCCCACACTTGGTGATAATACCCAAGTTAGAGAATCACATTTATCATTTCATCAATGTGTGACATTTCAATACACAATCCGATTGGATTCATGTAAGTACATGGTAGTCACTTCATAGACAATTCTATGATGTGCAAAGAAATCACCTATTGGTGCCCCACTCACATCTTGTACCACTTTTCCAATTTAGGAATTTGTTTACCAAGTAAATTCTCAATCTCAACTTCAGAGATTAAAATCTATTCATAGAGAATTTATTCGTAGAGAACAAATCTCAATAAATATCACGTTAATCACTTTCCATGCATAAAAATATCAATTTATCCATTTTCTACAAAGTGGATGGATTGGAGAATCAATGTCCTCACACAAAATAGAGAATCATTGTCCTTTCTAAATTCTTTCATTCCATATGAAGAATACCCAAAATTAATCATGCATGAGATTACATGTAACTTATATAAAAGAATCTCGCATGGCAAATATTAATAAATTGAAGTTAGTAACATTTGCCCTCAATTTACATCAAATAATATATATAACCATGGCATATAATTTCCTTTTCGCAAAATGATGAATTTATTCTTCTAGCATGATGCACGCCAATTTATTTTCTTTTGCTTAAAAACACGTAAATTTGGAATAATAAGCAATGACCTTAGTAGTCATCCACATTAATGACTTAGCATATTCTTCAACTTCAAGACCAAAAGCATTCCAAATGGGCACTATATGATTATAAGATCAGAAATCTCAAAACGGAACACGGATGCAAATGCATATATCTGAAAGATCACTACTCCAAATCGATCAATTATACGTATAACGGCAATCTTAACTTGCATGGGCATGTATATGATTGTTCAAGGCGTTGTTCAGATGTAAAGTATCTATTGATCAATCTAATTTATGATGGGCAAAACATAATTGATTAATCTATATTCCATGGCCATACTCTTAGTAAGTAAGACTAATGTCTCCTTTATCATATCTTATCTAACAATAAAGATACATTTGCAGCCGCCAAAGAGACATGCAAAATGATAGGGTAATCACACAATCCCACGCCCAATTGTAGCTATAATATTAATTGGACAAACCAAAAGAAAGCTGATCTAGTGTTCACGAGATTAAATTCCAGCAACCATCCAAATTAGTGTAATTCATTAACACCAAATAAAAACTTATGAATACCATATTGTGCTAACATTTCCATGGCTAGCCTCATTTGTATTCTCCCTTATAGTTTCCAGTATATAATAGAAGCTTCATGTTAAATTCCCAATTAATTAACATTTCAAAGCAATACTACAATGCTGCCCTTTAAGCCTTTAATGCAAATGGGAAATGGAGGTTTAGATTAAATAACATTTCCTTGAAACACGTCAACAATTTGTTTCTCATTGATCAGAAAAATGGAATATAAAACCTGACCAATTAATACAACACAAACGTTCACTTTCATCTTTAATTCACAGAGACAATTCAAACGGTTTTTCTTTTCCCTTTCTTTGGCTGATAACGCATTACTTTAATTAACAATTGGATATAATGGATGATAAAGAAAACAGCCTTAGGAGAAATTAAAAACACGTTAATTCTAAAATTAAATAAAAACACCAAAACTGACAACAAAAGCTACATTCAGTTTCGGTTTTGTTCTTTTTATTTTTTTTCTTTCATTTAAATATGTAGTTTAAGCAAGATTTCAATTTTATTAGCAAAACCAATTTGTTGGAGCATTTTGGGCGGTTCTTCGTGACAACAACAAATCATGCTACTGTAGAAATATTTATTAAGAACAAGGTTATGATGGAAATTTTCCCAATCTATTTCAACATGTATGACCACATAGCCATTATTTAGAAAGTATACCAAAGCGTACCTTTCTTTGAAGCCAACGGGAATATCCTCATTTTAACCTTTTTTACTAGGAACCATTCCTTTGATTTCAAGTGTTGAGATAAAATCATCATCACCCAATGTCAGTAGGACATTCAAATTCATGCAGATTTGATCGCCTTCCATTTTACATACACGAAAATAAGAAATTTGTAAAAATTTCAAATAAATATTCCTGCTCAGGTCTACTGTCGATCTGTTCGTTGCCCAATGATAAAGTCAACGCTTGTAACTTTCCCTTTTTGTCTAGGTCCATCGACCTGTTCGTCAACCAGAGTACCTGAGACATGATGGTCGACGACAGAACACTCTCTTCCCCCTTTGTTTTTCCATTTTCCTGTGCTTATTTAGCTTTGATCGATCTCTAGGCCACACGTTTACATGAGTCAAGCATCACTTCGCTTATACTCTATTTCCAATCATGTGAGAAACAAATTTCTCATTCACTTATAAATAGTATTATTTTCAACAATCCCCCACATGAATGAAAATTGTTTCTGGTTAGAGGATTTGATGTTCATCAACTAGTCTCTGCATAGAGAAAGTAGGTGTTACCCTTTGAACTTCCCCCTTGTAAAGTATGTTTGCTTTACTAGCTGTCCAGTAGACGCGATGTTCTTGAACTGTCCGGTTGTATTGTGTAAAGAACCCACATACAATACACAACAACCATTTCCGGTTTGTTCTGTTCTCATTGTTTTGTTCGTTTTGGCCATGAACACGTCCTGATTCTGTGAGAGTATCTAAAGAATTGAGCCTGACCAATTCTCCTTTGAAGCGGCCCCACTTCTCTCTTACATAGGTGAGTTCATAAGTTTAGAGTAAACGATATTACTCACTTAAGAGTCATTAAAGCAATAGTTTGCTATCCTTATCCGTTATATCACTGTTTCATGACAGAAATGAATTGAGGTTACCCCCACAGTGACCACACTAAGTATTAAGATTAGGTTGTCCCTTTGAACCTAGATCTGGGATCTCCAGTCAACTAGGTTGGATTTTCCTTCAAAAGACTTTTATACTTTCCAGGCTGTCTCATTTCTTTTGTCAATTTCACAACTATCACTCTGTTTAACCCTCAAGTTAGCGGATCCATAATGTTATCTTTTGACTTCACGTAGTCAATTAAGATTTTTATAATTGAGAACAGTTGCATAATGATAATGTATCTACAACAAGATAATGTCAAAAATTACCAGTATACAATTAACAACGTGTGATTCCACATCTCTTATTAATAGATTAGTGGCACAATCATCCCCATTTTGAAAAATTATTCAAAACCTGCGATACCATTTAGCCTGTGTCTTACAACTATCTGATACATAATTCGGATTTCATTGTGAACCTAGCTATCACAATCTAGTTTTAGGGATTTTCAGGACACGTATGTCCAGGCTAGCATTCAACCATATCCATAGCCTTTAGTGTATTTTTTAGTCATCGGCACCCAATATCCAGTTTCTATCTGTGTAGCTTTCTAGCACAGTTGGATATCTACTGTGTAACTCAACACGAGAACATCATAGGTACCTCAGTGCTTCAACAACAATATTCTAATGCACTTCACTTTTATTACTCGTGTGTGCATTTCACCAGCTTACTTCATAAGCATTTATCTGATCTAGTGCAACTCATTGGATGCATTAGTCTCTCCATTATCCATGAGTATTCTATTTAAATAATACTCTTTCCAAGGAACTAGGATAAACGAAGAATATTATCTCATGTTGTTCTAGCAACTCTAGAGTCATTCTTATTCAAACTCTGCAAGAGTTTTGTCTACGAGTCTGAGTCAGAATAAGATTATTAGTTCTTTGTATGATTTTCACCTTTTAAAATCATATCAACAAGTCCCATCTGTGAAATTTCTAATTTCACATGCTAACGGACTTGCCTAACTTTCCATCGCTACCGACAATTAAGTATATATTTCTTATATAGACATCAAATGCCTTAGACTTCTCATGTCCTTTTGGCATAGACATACTATTTGATTTCTATTGGTAATCTTTGAACATGTTCCAAGCGTATCTAGAATTTACCAATTTTTATTATCTGTACTTGGAGCTTTAAAACCCTCGGGTTGCTCCGATCCCGTTGAAGGGAACATCTTTCAATCTCACCACGAGAGAATACATTTTAAGTAATCTAAAAAAACTGATTGTTTATTTACTTTCATTACTTATGTGAAGTAAACTTACTTCCAAGTACAATTCTTCAAAATAGAATCGACACCTTTTATGGCTTCTCTATAAAAATTCATCACATGAACAAACATAAATTCGTGATTCATTTCCCAATAAGTAGGATTCAAATCATCTCTAAATGATTTTCATTTGGCTCTTCGCCACATTTTGGTTCTTCAACTTGAACCATTTCATTTCCAAAAAGAATTACATATTCTTTTCATCGCATCATAATGTTCTTTTGTAAATTTGACAAATTCAAAATCACACAAAGAACCACTACATGGTATTGTAATGTACTCATGGCCCATAAAGATATAATCGAACGTAATATGATGTATTTGTATTGCCTTTAATGCAAGTATCAACACCAAGATACTTTGACATTTGCAAGTGTTTGATTGCGTTACTCATATAAGACCCCCACACTCGCAAGTGTTTGTAGGGTGGTCGCAATTTATTTTATGATACCTTAACAAGGTAATCACTTGATAAGAAACTTCCCCCACACTTGGTGATAATACCCAAGTTAGAGAATCACATTTATCATTTCATCAATGTCCGATTGGATTCATGTAAGTACATGGTAGTTACTTCATAGACAATTCTATGATGTGCAAAGAAATCACCTATTGGTTCCTCACTCACATCTTGTACCACTTTTCCAATTTAGGAATTTGTTTACCAAGTAAATTCTCAATCTCAACTTCAGAGATTAAAATCTATTCATAGAGAATTTATTCGTAGAGAACAAATCTCAATAAATATCACGTTAATCACTTTCCACGCATAAAAATATCAATTTATCTATTTTCTACAAAGTGGATGGATTAGAGAATCAATGTCCTCACACAAAATAGAGAATCATTGTCCTTTCTAAATTCTTTCATTCCATATGAAGAATACCCAAAATTAATCATGCATGTGATTACATGTAACTTATATAAAAGAATCTCGCATGCCAAATATTAACAAATTGAAGTTAGTAACATTTTCCCTCAATTTACATCAAATAATATATATAACCATGGCATATAATTTCCTTTTCGCAAAATGATGAATTTATTCTTCTAGCATGATGCACCCCAATTCATTTTGTTTTGCTTAAAAACACGTAAATTTGGAATAATAAGCAATGACCTTAGTAGTCATCCACATTAATGACTTAGTATATCCTTCAACTTCAAGACCAAAAGCATTCCAATTGGGCACTATATGATTATAGGATCAGAAAGCTCAAAACGGAACACGGATGCAAATTCATATCTTTTAAAGATCGCTACTCCAATCGATCAATTATACGTATAACGACAATCTTAACTTGCATGGGCATGTATGTGATTTTTCAAGGCGTTGTTCAGATGTAAAGTATATATTGATTAATCTAATTTATGATGGGCAAAACATAATTGATTAATCTATATTCCATGGCCATACTCTTAGTAAGTAATACTAATGTCTCCTTTATCATATCTTATCTAACAATAAAGATACATTTGCAGCCACCAAAGAGACATGCAAAATGATAGGGTAATCACACAATCTCACGCCCAATTGTAGCTATAATATTAATTGGACAAACCAAAAGAAAGCTGATCCAGTGTTATGCACGAGATTAAATTCTAGCAACCATCCAAACAAGTGTAATTCATTAACACCAAATAAAAACTTATGAATCCCATATTGTGCTAACATTTCCATGGCCAGCCTCATTTGTATTCTCCCTTATAGTTTCCAGTATATAATAGAAGTTTCATGTTAAATTCTCAATTAATTAACATTTCAAAGCAGTACTACAATGCTGACCTTTAAGCCTTTAATGCAAAAGGGAAATGGAGGTTTAGATTACATAACATTTCCTTGAAACAAGTCAACAATTTGTTTCTCATTGATCAGAAAAATGAAATATAAAACCTGACCAATTAATACAACACAAACGTTCACTCTCATCTTTAATTCACAGAGACAATTGAAACGGTTTTTCTTTTCCCTTTCTTTGGCTGATAACGAATTACTTTAATTAACAATTGGATATAATGGATGATAAAGTAAACAGCCTTAGGAGAAATTGAAAACACGTTAATTCTGAAATTAAATGAAAACACCAAAACTGACAACAAAAGCTACATTCAGTTTCGGTTTGTTTTTTTCATTTTCTTTCTTTCATTTAAATATGTAGTTTAAGCAAGATTTCTATTTTATTAGCAAAACCAATTTGTTGGAGCATTTTGGGAGGTTCTTCGTGACAAAAACAGATCATGCTACTTTAGAAATCTTTATTAAGAATGGGATTATGATGGAAATTTTCCCAATCTATTTCAACATGTATGACCACATAGCCATTACTTAGAAAGTATACCAAAGCGTACCTTTCTTTGAAACCAACGGGAATATCCTCATTTTAACCTCTTTTACTAGGAACCATTCCTTTGATTTCAAGTGTTGAGATAAAATCATCATCACCCAATGTCAGTAGGACATTCAAATTCATGCAGATTTGATCGCCTTCCATTTTACATACACGAAAATAAGAAATTTGTAAAAATTTCAAATATATATTCCTGCTCAGGTCTACTGTCGATCTGTTCGTTGCCCAACGATAAAGTTGACGCTTGTAACTTTCCCTTTTTGTCTAGGTCCGTCGACCTGTTCGTCAACCAGAGTACCTAAGACATGATGGTCGACGACAGAACAATCTCTTCCCCCTTTGTTTTTCCATTTTCCTGTGCTGATTTAGCTTTGATCGATCTCTAGGCCACACGTTTACACGAGTCAAGCATCACTTAGTTTATACTCTATTTCCAATCATGTGAGAAATAAATTTCTCATTCACTTATAAATAGTATTATTTTCAACAATCCCCCACATGAATGAAAATTGTTTCTGGTTAGAGGATTTGATGTTCATCAACTAGTCCCTGCATAGAGAAAGTAGGTGTTACCCTTTGAACTTCCCCCTTGTAAAGTATGTTTGCTTTACTAGCTGTCCAGTAGACGCGATGCTCTTGAACTGTCCGGTTGTATTGTGTAAAGAACCCACATACAATACACAGGAACCATTTCCGGTTTGTTCCATTCTCATTGTTTTGTTCGTTTAGGACGTGAACACGTCCTGATTCTGCGAGAGTATCTAAAGAATTGAGCCTGACCAATTCTCCTTTGAAGCGGCCTCACTTCTCTCTTACATAGGTGACTTCATAAGTTTAGAGTAAACGATATTACTCACGTAAGACTCATTAAAGCAACAGTTTGCTATCCTTATCCGTTATATCACTGTTTCATGACAGAAATGAGTTGAGGTTACCCCCACAGTGACCACACTAAGTCTTAAGATTAGGTTGTCCCTTTGAACCTAGATCTTGGGATCTCCAGTCAACTAGGTTGGGTTTTCCTTCAAAAGACTTTTATACTTTCCAGGCTGTCTCATTTCTTTTGTCATTTTCTCAACTATCACTCTTTTTAACCCTCAGGTTAGCGGATCTGCAATGTTATCTTTTGACTTCACGTAGTCAATTAAGATTTCTATAGTTGAGAACAGTTGTATAATGATACTGTATCTACAACAAGATAATGTCAAAAATTACCAGTATACAATTCACAACGTGTCATTCCACATCTCTGATTAATAGAACAGTGGCACAATCATCCCCATTTTGAAATATTATTCAAAACCTGCGATACCATTTAGCTTGTGTCTCACAACTATCCGATACATTATTCGGATTTTATTGTGAACCTGGCTATCACAATCTAGTTTTAGGGATTTTCAAGACACGTATGTCCAGGCTAGCATTCAACCATATCCATAGCCATTAGTGCATTTTTGAGTCATCGGCACCCAATATCCAATTTCTATCTGTGTAGCTTTCTAGCATAGTTGGATATCTACTATGTGTAGCTCAACATGAGAATATCATAGGTACCTCAGTACTTCAACAACAACATTCTAATGCACTTCACTTTTATTACTCGTGTGTGCATTTCGCCAGCTTACTTCATAAGCATTTATCTGATCTAGTGCAACTCATTGGATGCATTAGTCTCTCGATTGTCCATGAGTCTTCTATTTAAATAATACTCTTTCCAAGGAACTAGGATAAACGAAGAATATTATCTCATGTTGTTCTAGAAACTCTAGATTCATTCTCATTCAAACTCTGCAATATCTACGAGTTAGAGTCGGAATAAGATTATTAGTTTTTTGTATGATTTTAACCTTTTAAAATCATATCAACAAGTCCCATCTGTCAAATTTCTAATTTCACATGCTAACGGACTTGCCCAACTTTCCATCGCTACCGACAATTAAGTATATATTTCTTATATAGACATCAATTGCCTTAGACTTCTCATGTTATGTATTTCGTATTTCCTATGTCCTAAAATTATTGTCCAAATCCAAACTGGACAATAATTTTGGGACGGAGGAAGTATAATACATGTGTATAGAGAAAATTGAAATAATGCCGATCCTGAATACATGGTTGTCTCTATGAATTGGGTGAAAGCTTAACTGATTAACTCTAAGTTGAATGCATTCAACACGGGTTTCTGAATTTTTGCTCAATGATTCGAATATAGTTTTTGTAGTTGTTGGAGGGTTTGTAATTGAATCACACATGAGGGATGAAATGAGTTGTATGATTTTAATTTCAGTATGATTGTTTAATATTAGTCCAGATCTTTGACGCAGAATTTTATTAATGGTTTTTGTGGTGGTGTTCGTTCTGTCATTTGGTTATATTGTAGTAAACATGTATTTAAGGTAGTAATTGTGTATTAGGGTTTCCCTTTTATATATATATATATATTTATGTGTGTGTTGTACGCGCATGAGAGAATTATCAATGATACATCTCTATTTCTTCTAACTTGGTACAGAGCTAAGGTTTTTTTGACTCTCTCGTTTTTTTTTCTCTCTAATTTCTGTCGGCCGCCGCCTCCCAAGTTCTTGGAACTTCGGTCTTCTTCTCCGTCCAGCACGTTCTGTTCGCTGGTTCTTCTTCAACGCCGCCAATCCTGTCTGATTCTTCTCTGTCCGTTATTGAGTCGTCCGTTGTTGGCGTTCAACAGACCATCACCATGTCTGAACTCCATGGCCACGCCTGCTTCTCAGTCGGCGGCTTCTTCTACTGTTGCTCCGCTTATCAACCTCCAGATGAGCCTTCAGTCCCTCAACCACTCTTTCACAGTCAAGCTTCAGTCTCGGGCAAATTACTCAGCGTGGCGGTTGCTCGAGCTTTCACCCAATCCTTTGATGTTGATTATACTGATACTTTTAGTCCAGTTGTTAAGCCGGTTACTATTCGTACTATTCTTGCTGTTGCTTTATCGCGTGGATGGTTGGTTCGGCAACTTGATGTTAGCAATGCCTTCCTTAATGGTGTTTTCCATGAGACTGTTTATATGGTTCAGCCTCTGGGCTTTATTGATCCTTTGCACCCTCATTATGTTTGTAAGCTTCATAAGTCTTTATATGGCCTTAAGCAGGTTCCTCGGGCTTGGTACTCTCGGTTGGGTATTTTTTTGATGAGCATGGGTCTCTCGGAATCTCGATGTGATCCATCCTTATTCATTTACCGGCAAGGATGTCATTTATGTTTTCTTCTGATTTATGTTGATGATATTATTTTTACTGGCAGCTCATCAAACTTTGTTCAGCATGTTACTTCTGCTATTGCTAAGGAGTTCTCTATTCGGGATTTGGGTCCTCTCATCTACTTTCTTGGTGTTGAGGTCACTCGTACTCTGTGGGGTCTCCTCTTGTCTCAACGTAAGTATTTGGCTGATTTGCTTTGTGGTGCTAATATGAGTTCTTGCAAACCCGTTTCCACTCCTATGTAGTCTGGTGCTCTGTTATCTCACTTGGATGGCACGTTGCTCTCGCCTGAGGAAGCTACCACTTACTGCCGTCTTTGTGGTAGTCTCCAATACACTACTCTGACTCGGCCAGATATTTGTTTTGCGGTTAATAAACTCTGCCAGTTTATGCATCAGCCTCGCACCACCCACTTTCAGGCCCTCAAACTGGTTCTTCGATATCTTCGCGGCACTCTAGATCTTGGTCTTGTCCTTTATCCCACAGACTTGGGAACTATTATTGCCTTCAGTGGTGCTGATTGGGCTGGTTGTCCTGATGATCGTAGGTCCGCTACTGGCCTTCTTCTCTACTTGGGCCCAAATCTCCTTACCTAGACTTTGCGGAAGCAACCTACTGTTACTCGGTCATCCACTGAAGCTGAGTTTCGTGCCATTGCTAATGTTTGTGTGGAGCTGCACTGGGTGTGTCATTTGTTGACTGAGTTGGGTGTCTCCTTGCGTTGCTCTCCTTCTGTTTGGGTGGTAACATTAGTGCTGTTTTCCTTGCTGCCAATCCAGTTTTTCATGCGCGTACACGACATGTTGAGGTGGATTTTCACTTTGTAAGTGATCGTGTCTGTTGGAAGTTTGTTTTGATTCACTCTTTGTCTGCTGCTGATCAGGTTGCTGATATTCTTACCAAACCTTTACCCAAGGATTTATTTCTTCATTTTTGAGACACACTTCGGCTTCTTGCGTCTTCGCCGTCAGTTTGAGGGGGTGTATTGTAGTAAATATGTATTTACGGTAGTAATTGTGTATTAGGGTTTCCCTTATGTATATATATATATATGTGTTGTACGTGTATGAGAGAATTATCAATGATGCATCTCTATTTCTTCAAACTGGTTATTTGTTTTTTTTTTTTTTAAGTATCAGGTGAGGGGGATACAACATAGACAATTAAGATGGCAGCCTCCCTTCTTAATTGTATTCACTCTGCCTTACTTGATACAAACTTGCTGCTTAAAAATTCTATCAACCATGGCCAGCGGTGGTTGAGGAATCTCAAACCTTTTGCTGTTCTTTCTGCCGAAGTTTTTAGCCAGAATGCATGTCTAGCATCTTTGTTGATAAGGGTTGAAGATATTGTTTGCAGAAATGCAGAGAAAATTCACCCTCTACCTCCCCTTTGGCTGGTACGGATGCTGAAAACACGATGTTTGATATAGCCTTCAGGTTCCAAACTCAAATTCAGTCTTCGATGGAAGAAATAGAAGAATGGTTATTCGTTCTTTCATATTCTGCTTGGCAGCAATCGGTTTATCTTATCCCAAATGAACTCTCCGAAATCATTTGTTGGAAATTGGGGAATATACATGACATTATCACTCTCATGCCAGGACATATGACTCGCATTATAGTTTCAATAAAGGAATTGGAAGAGCAGATGATATTTTTGAACTGTCTTATCTGCTTTGCACTACAAAGGAGTTCTGTTGCCACACAACATTTGTTGGTTCATATTGTAGATGTTGCTTTTGCTGCTGAATCTCTCCTGTTTACTTGTGAATATTATTTTAGGTCTGATAAAGAAACTCGAGAATGATTAGAATGTGAGATTCTGTCAATGGTGCAAATGATGAAGAATCATCACCTTCAACTCTATAAGGCTTACAGTCAACCCACGAGTCGCCCAAAGTGTCCAAGACATTCTTTTGCTCCTACTCACACACACATGGATGATGATAATGCCTTAACAACTGTGAAGAACTGGCTCAATTTCATCATAACTAATCTTTGGGAGTATCTACGACTAAATGTTGGTCCTGCGATTTCCATGAAGAGTCAACTACAAGAGTTCTTTGGAGCACTAAGATCCTTCATGAACACCATTTTCAAGCAGCCGTGCCTTAACAAATTTACGAAAGACATCGGAGCTGTGGTATGTAATGCTGGAGTCTTAATTTACTTATTGTGTGAAGTAAATACAGTACTTGACCTTGGGCTTCTTCAAGATTTACTAGAAACTTTAAGATGATTGGGGCACAAGTTGGAGTGGAAGATCCACAATTAACAAGATTCAACTTCCCGGCGACTCATCAGTTGGATTATGTCAATTTTGTAATATAAAAGCTGGAGAAACTCCCAAGTCATGAAGCCGAATCAAATACTATTCAAGAGAGTGTTCAAATTATCAAAGAAGAACTTGTTTCTGTTAGGTCATTCTTGGGGAACATAGTGGATTCCATCCGACAACAAGAGGAACTCCAATCTTTATGGGATCGTGGTTTGGAGATGACATATAAGGTTGAGGAACTCATTGACCTGTTAGTGATGGGTGATCTTCTTGAGTCTTTTTGATGAGAATCATGTAACCTTCCATGAAGGTTCTCCTAGTGAGGGGAATGAGTTAGTCCTTCATTCTAGATTTGGAATGCCAAGTTTACTTTGCAGGCCAATCAAGAAAGAAAGGATGGATCTTGACTACCTATGTGATAGGGAGTTGGTTCAAGAGAGCTATGATCAAGGTGATGAGAATGTCATTAACTTTGGGGTGCAAACCAAAGGAGATGAAGACCTCATGAAAATAAGTGCTGAAGAGTATCAAGAGAGTTTGACTCTTTGTGCTCCATGAAGATCATTGATCAAAGCTAGTGAGAAGAGTCATTTAGGTTCATGAGTGGACGGCCTAATTGATCAAAGTGTCCAAGATTGAGTCCATTGCTACACAATTGGATAGGTTGCAAACTATCTTAATTGTTTTAAGTGTTTTTCCATTCTTTTGGAGTCAATAAGGTGAATTCTACAAGTTTTGGAGTAAATTGGAGGTTTCTACAACTTAAGGGGCGCAAGACCAATATTCCACTTTTGGAAGGGCGTTCAAGACATTTTACTTCAATAATTTGGAGCTGAATTTCGAGATTAGAGTCATTGTCTAAGTCTAGGAGTTATTTTCGAATTTTATCTAGTTAAATAAGTCATGTGGACTGAATTAAGCTAGAGTGTTTTGATTAGGAGTCTTAGATTCCTTCTAGATATTATCCTACTTGAGGATAAGTGATTTAGATAAGGTTTCCTAGATTTTAGATAGAGTCAAAGAGATCAAGTACTCTTCTACTTTTACTCCTTGTGAGATAAGATTAGAGAGTCCTAATTGGTCTTCTTTTTAGAGGTGCTGGCCGAAAAATTCAAGCCTATATAAAGGAGGCTTGGCCGAATTTTAGAAGCACCCTTGAGTGGTCATTTTTGTTGTCTCTTTGAGAGTTTTCCTATGAGGAATTTTTGTTAAATGGAGTGTCCATTTTTCGTGTCAAGTATGTTTAAACCAAGAGGGTTTTCATCTTGTCTTGGATCTTTTTGATCTTGCAGAAACCATTCTTTTTCAAGTATGCTTCTTGATAGAATTGTTTTAAAACTAAACTTCTTATTTTCATACTACTTCTAGTAGTTCGATTGATGAGCCTTTCCTTTGACTTGGTGTTCGAATTTCATGATGAGTGTGTTCATGAGATCCATTGTGGGGTTTGTCCTACTTTTGTTGGGATGAGTTGTGCTTTGGCATAAGCATTTTGAGATAGTGTATGTGTTGCATATCTTTGGTTGGTTATGAAGATTACTAATCAATAGTATTCCTTCATAGTTGGGCATTGTTTGCTCCTACCTTTCTTGAGTCTCTTGATTAATGACTGATCGAGTATATTGAATGGTGTCCTTGCTATTCTTAGCGTGGGTTGTTGTTTAATTCGAATCTTTCATGGATAATGTGTTCTTTGCTTGGTTTGAGTTAAGAGATAGAATCACTTAGATAAACGATCGTCTTCTTGTGAATTTTCCGCACTCTTTTGAGTTTCACGGGATAGACAAAATTATCTTCGTACCTTCTTGTTGATGGTTGCATTAACGAAATTTGCTTCGTCTACGAGATTGCTATCAGTTTCTTGGTATCAGAGCTTGGATTATCTTAGTGATGGTATTAATTGATATTGTCATGTCAATTCCTATTATCAGTTTGATTTTCGAGAGATTTCTTCTTAGTTGGGAACTTTATAGTTCTTGGTTTTGAGAATATCTTGAATTACCACGGAATCCGTAACTTGGTGTGGTGATCGAGCTTTGTGCTACTTAACGAGTAGTACTATCTTTATTTGTTTCAAGGTTCCTTCTTGTTTTGGAATGGGGTGTTGAAAAAATAAATCAAATTCTTGTGAAAACTACGTTTTCAAAATTGATCTTGTCTTTTGTGTGGTTGTGCGAGACTTCTTACACATTTGTTTGATCTTGTGGTGTTATTTTAAGGTCTATGCGAGAACTTGATGATGGTACGTTAGTATCTAATCAAAGTGGGCGCTACATCCTGAAATTTATCCTTGATTTGCAAGTAGAGAACTGTTTCTCCTATGAGCAAGTTGGTGGATCTTATGTGTTGGATCTTTAAGGAGAGAATTGATGCCAAAGAAGAGCTTCTTGCTCGAGATAGCCTTTTCTTTCTAAAGAGATGTCTTTACATAAGGAAGATTTGAGAGTTTATCTTGTGGTAAATATCTTGGATCTATTCTTTGAAAGGTAAAGCTTAAGGATTTTGTACTTTCTACATAAGGTATAAATGAAAAAGCCTTCCTTCTTGTTGGTTTCATTTGAATCTAATGAGTAAAATGGAATTTATGGATTTTCAATTCATGAAAATTTCATAGAGACCGAATTTTGTTTAATCTTAGTGTCAAAAGATTTTTCAAAAGTAACAATGTTGGTTTTCTTGTTTTCTCGAGTTTTACACTTTGAGTTCTAGTCAAAACTTTCTTTGTCAAGTGATGAAGAATGAATTTTAGTGATATCAGTTTTGGTATCAAAGTGTTTTAAGGTCTTTGAAGTTGAATTGTGCCAACTTTGAGGATTGAAGTCTTTGACTTGTGTTCTAAAACCTTGATTTTCGAGAGTAGGGTCGAAAATTGAGTGAAGGTTTTCTAAAAAAGATTTTCTTAATGTTTGACAAGAAATCTTATAGGTTTTGAGATGTATTCTCAAAGTTTACATATTTGGTTGTTGAAAGATTGATTTTCAATGGTCACTTATGAAGATGGCATTGTTAAGTCATTGAGTTTTCAGAATGATTTGTGTTGAATTTAGTATTATGAAGCAAATGTCATAATTGATTTATAATTATGGTGTTCTTGTTACTTTATTTGCCATGGATTGTTTTGGTAAAAAGGTGATTTTTGTTAATTCCAAGTACAATTTGGAAAAGGGTTTTTAGAAAGATTCTAAAAGTTGTTGTCCATTTTTGGAAAGTGGTAATTCTCAAGTTTCCTTTTTAAGTGAGTCAAAAGTAATTTTTCAAATTTTAACTATGTGGTAAAAGGTTAATGGCCGAAATTTTGCTGACTTTTTGCATGTGTGTGCGTGTGATTTATGTGATATTCTAAGCCTAGTTGGTTTTGAATTTTAGAGTCATAATATAACCGGAATTGTGAAGCTAAAAATTAGGTTTTCCTAGTTCTAGTTGAACTTGAATTTTGGTTGTCTATTTGTGTTACACTTGGAGACCTATTTGGTCTTGTGTTTGTGTGTTCACATGGCCGAAAATTTTAACTATAAAATTAAGGTCATTGAGTCCAAATTGTGTTATGATTTGAGTTCTATTTGGTTTTGGATTTTTGTGTTCACATTGGCCGAAATTTGCAGCCATTGTTTCCTAATTGTAATACAATTTTATTGTGTGTTTTATTTAAGTCCTACTTGGATTTAAATACTAATTTTTGCATGTGTTAAATTATAATTTCAGTGAGATTATAATTAGAGTTTTAAAGTGAGTCTATTTTCGAAAACTATTAAGATAAGGAAGTCTTATCCTAATCTGAAAATTTTTTAGTCTTCTAATACATTTGTGCATGTGTGTGGCCGTGTATTTGAGTCCTTTTAGTAGTAGGGGGGTCGAAAATTTTATCTCTAATAAGTAGGGATGAGTTCTCTTAATTTGTGTCCAAAAAGGATTATGTTTACCTAAGTTTTAGGACTCTATCCTTGTCTATATATATGAGGCCGGTTTTTCTTCTTCTTTATTCCATATTGTCGAGCAGCCTTCATCAATTAAGGGGGAATATTTTTGAGAAAATTTAGGTCCTATCTTGTAGGAGTTTTCTTGCACAAAAAGACTTGCATTACCTATAACTAGGAGTGCTGTTTTTCGAAAATTCTCACACACTCTACTTCAATTTTTCTTCTTCTTTCTTGCTGCCGAGATCAAAAGAGAAAAGCAAGAGAAGCACTCTTCTCTTTAATTCTGAAATTTTTGAGAGTTGTGTTCTTAAAAGCACAAGAGAGTTTTTGTTTTTGGGGAGAGCTTTATTTGAACCTTCCTTTGGTTCTTGGGGGGGTTTTGGCCGAACCATACTTTGGTTCTAGGGTTCAAGGAGTTTTTGTGTAGTAAACAAGGCACACTACTTTTTTTGTTGGTGGATTCTCAAGATTGTTGAGCAAAGATGCCATCCGGAGTTGCTGGTTGCACTCAAATCGCTTCAAAGAGTGTAGAGGGTCGCATGGAGGCTCAAGTACAGCTCATGAAGAGTCAGATTGACTTCCTACATGAAGCTTTGGCCGAGGTTAAGGAGGCAAACCGAGACTTGTCTCAATTGCTTTCAAATCAGCAAGATAGAGCTATGGTAAGTTTTGAGAAAATTGCTGAAAATTTAAGAGTCTTATGTGATCGTTTTGAAGTTAAACAAGTACCCTCGTATGCTGGAATGTTGCAAGTGTCATTGCCTTTGTTTTATGGTTGTCATAGAGAATATGATACTTGGGAAAAAGAGCATAGAGAATTTGTTTGTGTTCCTTAACATAGAGAAAGAGAGTGAGAAAATAGCCTTAGCTATAGGTTGTTTTCGTTCTAATGCTTTGAATTGGTGGAAGCTAGTTTCAAGTATCTACTCGCATTATTGGTTTCGTAATTTGGATGATTGGAATGATTTGAGAAGTGCTTTGCGAGAAAGATATGCTGGTACTAACACCTTTGATGAAGCAAAAGTGAAGTTGCTCAATTGTAAGCAGAATGGTAGGTCCATTCAATCTTACTTTGAGGAATTAGAGGGGTTGTTTCTGAGTTCAGAAGTGGATGAGAACGACTACATGTTGACAGACCGTTTCCACTATGGCTTGGACAAGTGTTTCAAACAACATCCAAAGATAAGGAGACAATCAAGGCTCTATGAGGCATACTATGCTGCCTTAGAAGTGGAAAGAGAGCATGATACTTCTTGTGGTTGGAATGGTCCAATTGAGGATCGGGGTTGGTGTTTGAGCCGAGGATGGAGATCAACGGACTTGTATCTTCCGTACTAAGTGTTCGGTTGGGTGGTCCAATGAAGTTGACTTGGTAATCGACGGTGGGTCGAGTACTGACTGTGTAAGTGAGGAATTCTGCATAGCAAACGGAATTAAGATGGATCCGCATACTAGACCATACAAGCTTCAATGGTTGAGTGAAGAGATGGTTGTGGATGTTACTAAAAAGGCCATGGTTCCTTTTCAAATTGGTGAGTATAGGGATGAAATTTACTTTGATGTAATTCCTATGTCTCTTTGTGATATTTTGCTAGGTAGGCCTTGGCAGTCGGATGTAGATGCTGTGCACCATTGCTCTAAGAATATCTTTGTCTTTACTAAAGAGGACAGAAAATATGTTCTTAAGCCTTTGGCTTATGAAGAATCTGAATCTGTGCGAGAGAAAAGACGTAAGATAACCTATACACAAGGGAGAGAAAAAGTCGAGCTTGTGACGCAAGAAAGAAAAAAGGGTCACGATGAGGTAAGACTTGAGGCGAGAGAAAACCATGAAAATAGCGTGGAAAAAGAAACAAAAGCACGCAATGAGAGAAAATCAGAGTGTGGTGAGGGTGAGGATTTTACTAACCCTTATATCTCGTTTGTTCCTTGTGCAGGTATAGAGGTTGATGATTCGAGGACGAATCCTCTTAAAGAAGGAGGGGATGATGAGAATCATGTAGCCTTCCATGAAGGTTCTCCTAGTGAGGGGAATGAGTTAGTCCTTCATTCTAGATTTGGAATCCCAAGTTTACTTTGCAGGCCAATCAAGGAAGAAAGGATGGATCTTGACTACCTATGTGATAGGGAGTTGGTTCAAGAGAGCTATGATCAAGGTGATGAGAATGTCATTAACTTTGGGATGCAAACCAAAGGAGATGAAGACCTCATGGAAATAAGTGCTGAAGAGTATCAAGAGAGTTTGACTCTTTGTGCTCCATGAAGATCATTGATCAAAGCTAGTGAGAAGAGTCATTTAGGTTCATGAGTGGACGGCCTAATTGATCAAAGTGTTCAAGATTGAGTCCATTGCTACACAATTGGATAGGTTGCAAACTATCTTAATTGTTTTAAGTGTTTTTCCATTCTTTTGGAGTCAATAAGGTGAATTCTACAAGTTTTGGAGTAAATTGGAGGTTTCTACAACTTAAGGGGCGCAAGACCAATATTTCACTTTTGGAAGGGCGTTCAAGACATTTTACTTCAATAATTTGGAGCTGAATTTCGAGATTAGAGTCATTGTCTAAGTCTAGGAGTTATTTTCGAATTTTATCTAGTTAAATAAGTCATGTGGACTGAATTAAGCTAGAGTGTTTTGATTAGGAGTCTTAGATTCCTTCTAGATATTATCCTACTTGAGGATAAGTGATTTAGATAAGGTTTCCTAGATTTTAGATAGAGTCAAAGAGATCAAGTACTCTTCTACTTTTACTCCTTGTGAGATAAGATTAGAGAGTCCTAATTGGTCTTCTTTTAGAGGTGCTGGCGAAAAATTCAAGCCTATATAAAGGAGGCTTGGCCGAATTTTAGAAGCACCCTTGAGTGGTCATTTTGTTGTCTCTTTGAGAGTTTTTCGTGAGGAATTTTTGTTAAATGGAGTGTCCATTTTTCGTGTCAAGTATGTTTAAACCAAGAGGGTTTTCATCTTGTCTTGGATCTTTTGATCTTGCGAAACCATTCTTTTTCAAGTATGCTTCTTGATAGAATTGTTTTAAAACTAAACTTCTTATTTTCATACTACTTCTAGTAGTTCGATTGATGAGCCTTTCCTTTGGCTTGGTGTTCGAATTTCATGATGAGTGTGTTCATGAGATCCATTGTGGGGTTTGTCCTACTTTTGTTGGGATGAGTTGTGCTTTGGCATAAGCATTTTGAGATAGTGTATGTGTTGCATATCTTTGGTTGGTTATGAAGATTACTAATCAATAGTATTCCTTCATAGTTGGGCATTGTTTGCTCCCACCTTTCTTGAGTCTCTTGATTAATGACTGATCGAGTATATTGAATGGTGTCCTTGCTATTCTTAGCGTGGGTTGTTGTTTAATTCGAATCTTTCATGGATAATGTGTTCTTTGCTTGGTTTGAGTTAAGAGATAGAATCACTTAGATAAACGATCGTCTTACTGTGAATTTTCCGCACTCTTTTGAGTTTCACGGGATAGACAAAATTATCTTCGTACCTTCTTGTTGATGGTTGCATTAACGAAATTTGCTTCGTCTACGAGATTGCTATCACTTTTTCAACATCATATGACTACATCATGAAAGACTTCACTAATATTAAGGTTGAAATCAAAGCCCTGAGACCAGAAATCGAAGGAATGAAGCAAGCAGAACTTACACTTGTGTGGTGCCACTGGTTAGAGTTCTCACTATTAGAAACTAAGACAAGGATCTGAAAACATAGGAGAACTAAGACTAATAATTTAATTAAAATGCTCAATGCCCTCTTCATTCTGATTTCATCTATTAAATAGATAAATACAAGCTAATATATTTTTAGGTTCACTATAGTCTAGGCTAATTCCTCTCCTACTATAATTACAGACTATTGACTAGGCTAATTAAAGTCCTAATTAATAGTATAATTGTATACATGATAACATCCCCTAAAATTGATGCTGGAGGATGGGAGAGCATCAATTTTCCCACAAGATAATCATGATGAGGCCCAGGGAGAGACTTGGTTAACACACATCAACAATTTGCAAAACTGTGGAGGTATGCAAAAGAGTAACAACACCGGTAACTATAGCTTCTAGAATATAGTGACAATCCACTTCGATATGTTTAGTGCGTTCATGGAACTGGATTAGTAGCAATTTGAATAGCACTTGTATTATCTGCATGGAGAAGAATATGAGTACATTGAGAAAATTCAAGTTCAGCTAGTAACCCCCTTAGCCAAGTAACTACAGAACAAGCAGCAGACGTAGCCCGCTGTTCACATTCCAAGGAAGACTTGGAAACTCGATCTTGTTTCTTACTTTTCCATGAAATCAAAGATTTCCCAAGAGACATACACCAACCTATGATAGAGCGACGCGTAGTTGGACAACCAGCCTAATCAACATCACTAAATGCAGTAAGTTGCATAGAAGACCCCGTAGGAAATAATAAAATACGAGATGAAGTTCCCTTAAGGTATCGTGTGATACGATGAACGACTGCCAAGTGAAACGTGGTGAACGCATAAATTGACTAACTTGTTGGACAATAAAGGAGATGTTAGGTCTGGTGATAGTCAAATAGTTCAAGCTACCAACTAATTGACGATACAAATATGGATCCAAAAGTGGCTCTCCTTCTTTAGCATGGTACTTGACATTCACTTCCAAAGGTGTATCAACAGATGAAGAATCTTAAAGGCCAGCTAGAGCAACCAGATCTTGAGTATATTTATGTTGATGTAGAAATAACCCCGAAGGTCCAGAATGAATTTTCAGTCCCAAGAAATATGTAAGATTACCAAGATCCTTCATGTGAAAGGAGTCTCAAAGATGCTACTGCGGATGGTCAATCAACATAGAATCTGTTCTTATTATGACAATATCATCTACATACATTAAAAGGAGAAAAATTCCTGTAGAAGTCTTATGCAAAATAATGAAGAATCATATTGACTTTGCACAAACTTAAACTGAAGCAAAGAGGATATGAATTTCTAAAACCATGCCCGAGGAGCCTGTTTCAAACCATATAATGAACGATTCAACTTACAAACTTCCTTTGTTGAAGAGGAAAATGAACCAGGTGGAGGGGTCATATAAATCTCCTCTTTGAGATCACCGTGAAGGAAAGCATTTTTTACATCCATTTGTCGAAGTGACCAACCTTGTGAAATAGTATTGGATCTGAAAACATAGGAGAACTAAGACGAAGAATTTGATTGAAAAGCTCAATACCCTCTTCATTATGATTTCCTCTATGAAATAGATAAATACAAGCTAAGATATTTTTAGGTTCACCATAGTTTAGGCTAATTCCTCCCCTACTATAATTACAGACTATTGACTAGGCTAATTCTTCTCTACGGTTATACTCTAATTATGGTAGGTTAGGCTATGTTTACTCTACAATTTAGTATGAAAAGGCTAACCTCTAGGCTAGACTCATTAAACTCCTAATTAATGGTGTAATTATATACGTGATAACACTCATGTCGCTACTTATGGTTAGAGATCGCATGTCGCTACTTATGGAAGTTATGTAAGTTAATCTGATTATTCTCCACACGTTTTGCAACATCTAATAGCTCCTGAAAAGTATTATACCTAGTTGCAGCCACTGCAGTCTGGATTTCCAATCTAAGACCTTGTGAAAACCTTCTACGCCTTTCTTCATCTGTCTCAATCAACTTCAGGGCAAACTTAGAGAGTTTGGTGAAAGTGAACTCATACTCTAGTACACTGACATTTCCATGGCAAGAGGTAACGAATTCCTCTTGCTTCCGCTCACGTACTAAGGCTGGAATAAACTTAGCAGTAAACTCCTTTAAGAATTTGGTGATAATAGTTAAATTTGACTCATTTTAGCAAGCAATTCTTATTTTTTTGCATTTGTAAACTAGTGTCAATTAAGTAGAATTAGTTTACTTTTGGGCTAATTTTACATTTCAGGGTGATCAGAGGGTCAAAATAGAATTTGCTGGAATTATTGGGAAAAAAGGTGGAAAAGAGCGAGAAAAAAGGACAAAAATAGATGCTGCTGGAAATCAAGGTTGGAATTGAACGATTAAAGAAGAAGAAGAAGCTCAATCCTTGCTGCTAAAAGAAGAATGGTTGCACCACCATCACAAGTTGATGTTCCTTGTAAGTGCATGTAGAGAAAAAGAAAGAATATGAGCTCAATCAGGACTTTTCTACTGTTGTATCTGATGAATAAAGCAGCAGAAATCAAGGGAGAGCCTGCTGATGTTGATGCTGGAGCTAATACTGTTACGGCAGATTCAAATCAAGCCAAAAGAAAGAGCAGAAAAAGGATGGCTAGATTGGAGGCTAATTTGGAGGCTGGAGCAGAAGAATGAAGAGGGAACATGATGATTGAAAAGAAGCATGCTGCTATTATTCCTGTTGCTGGTGATTGAAGGATTAAAGAAAGAAGAAAAGAGAGATTGGTGGCTGGAATTGGAAGAAAGGCGCCGGAGAAGAAGACTAAAAGAGAAGACAATGATGAGAAGAAGCTGATTGTTGCGGCTGAAGAAGAAAAGGGCGGCCAATCAGAGGACAACAACTTGGCAAACTGACAAGTTGTCTAATAAACAACTCCAGAAGAACTACAAATTGCTGTGGTCTGTTTGCTAAAGAAAGAAGACCAACAACAAGCAACAGATCAACCACCCACCAATCTCTATAAATCGGATAGCGAGCTGCAAATGGAAAACAACAGACAGGAAAGTTAGAATAGATCCAAATAGAGTAGTTAGAGTTAGTTAGGAACATAAAAAACCAGAGTGTTGCAGTACACAGGAGAAAACTGTCACTTGGGGAAGCGACGAGTTCACTTACTCGAGTCAAGAGACACAATCTTTGCTGCACAGTCCTTCTTGTTCTATTTTTCTTGATCTTCTGAGTTGAGATCTGATTAACACTTTGCATTTTGTTGCACTCATGTTTAAATCAATAAGTATGAGTAGCTAAAACTCTTACTGGGGTCTAATCCCTATTATCTATATGTGAATTTTTTTATTCAAGTTCTTATATGAAACATTACATCTAGTTTAAGTGTTTTAATTAACCTTTTGGTTAAACTGGCCACTTAACTAATTAAGCATGCATACTATGAAATTCTGAGAGGTTGAACATAATTTAGAACTGCTTAAACTAGTATATGACAATGGGAGTAACAACCCTTGGTTTCAATCATCAACGAGAGTTAATTGATTGGCATAGGTGATCATTAGGGCTGAAGTACTTAATGGCTTGGGGTAATGAATAATTAACATAGAGATATAGTTAATTTGGTTATGTTGGGACACTTTGCAGGTATCAAAAGTGAATGTAGGGAATATTTGTGCCTGATCAGACAATACTCATATGTGCAAAAAGAACTATACAAATCATAACATGAACATATAGATAAGAAGGAGAATGATCCTAGTTCTTAATCACTTTGTCAAGTGACTTTCTCACTCTCCCAAAGTAATCAGTTCTGTTTCAGTTTTCATTTGTACTTTAATCAGATTTTTGTTGATTTATTGTCGTCCCTGTAGATCAACCAAGCTTACCGCTTGCTATAAGTTTTAAGTAGGTTAAATTTATTTTTGGTGGTGTCAATGACCGTCTACCAAAAGTGGCGCCGTTGTCGGGAACGACATTAAAAATCCTTAAAATATAATTTTTGTATTTTCCTTTACTGTTGTTGTTCATTCCTATTTTAAATCATATTTTTGCAACTTCTCCAAAATCTCTTTATTGTTACTTTCACACTTGATTTATGGTTTATGACTAGAAGAAATCCATATAGAGAGCTAATCTCTAATCTAGAAATTAAAGCCACGACAAGGAAAACAAGAGCCTTGCCAAATAAAGAAGTTGCTGCTGTAGAGATTAAAGAGCCAAACATGAAGCCAATGGTAGAAGCAACAAGATTTAACCAAAATGAAGTTAGAGAAGGAGAGAAGCAGCCAGCTCAACCCCGACTTCTGTGAGACTACTTTGTACCACAAGAGCAAGAAGTACAAACTCCCCTGGTGTACAATGACGTTTAGAAAACTTCAAGCTCAAAACACAGATGATACACATGTATTATACTTCCTCTTTTATGCTGATTTTCCACATCGGCCCCTTGATTACCCTGAAATAATATCAACCCAAAAGTAAACTAATTCTAACTAATTGACACCTAATTCTAAGTAAAAATGAGTAGAAAATGCCTGCTAAAAGTGTATTTATTTTACTATCATCAAGCTGCTGAAGAACATTCCACAAATCACTTCAGATGGCAACCACAAACTAGTGCTATTGCCAAGAAAGCAGGCATCTTGGATTTAGATGCCAACACTCACATGCAGGCTCAGATGACAACTTACCAATAAGCTTGCCAAATTGAGAGCAGACATCAAGTTGATGCCGGTGAGATCTGCATAGGTCCACATAGCTGCTCTGTCAAATTATCAGTGAAAGAAGTCCAGTTCGTGAGACAAGAAAATAAGAGAGAAGGATTTAACAGTTATAATAACTGGAGACCTCAGCAGGATAGCAACTGGAGTAATCAATAGACAAACTATCAAAGACCATCCCAACCTCCTGGCTTTCAAAACCAACCTTTCAGAGTCAATGAGGAGGATTGGATTAAGGTAGGAAATGTTCTTACTAGTTTTGATGCAACTATTAAAGATATACAGAATCAGGTGGCACAGATAGCAAGAAGAATTCCAGACAGCGTAGCTGGAACACTTCCTAATGATACCTTGGAGAACCCCAAGAAGGGAGGTATGACAGTAGTGAAGAATGATCAGGACGAGCTAATCCCAACAAGAGTGGCCAGTTCCTGGAGAGTGTGCATGGATTATAGGAAGCTGAACAAAGCAACCAGGAAGGATCACTTTCCCCTACCATTTATTAATCAAATGCTGGACAGGTTAGCAGGCTACATGCGTTATTGTTTGCTTGACGGATATTTGATGGGTATCGAGACCACAAAAATAAACCTACTTAAAACTTGTAGTAAGTGATAATGAGGGTGGATTTCATAGAGACGGGAAACACTTGATGAAAATTGGGATTCAGTACCAGAACACAGAACAGAAGCAAAAACAGCAAATTGGCAAGTGAGTTTATGACTTGGCAAAGTGATGGGAACCTAGGGTTGTCCTCCACTCTACTCTATATGCATATATGTATTGATTCTTTTAGCTCTCTATGTGGTATGAAACTATATTCAATCATGCACATAAACACTGTAAGGTCACTTCCGATTTTCATATTGCAGTCCTACTAGTAACTAGTAAACTAACTTCCGTTATTGACTTGAAATTACTACTAAACCATTAAGATCTTCCGCCCTTATGATTGCCTTGTGCCAAACAAGTAACTTCCATTGTTGTTTGAAACCTTAGGATGTTACCCCCTCGTCACCGGTTAATTCTAGACGTTTTAAGTTAAGTTTACCCTTCCGGGATCCCCCTAATATGCAAGCACAATTAGTTTGAATGGCATGTTCAACCTAAAAGGATAATTAAAACTCTAGAATTAAGCATACAAATATCATCCGAGAGCATGAATCAAAACATAATTATATAGAGCAGAGGGATTAGACCCTAGCAATGAGTTTAGCTACTCATAGATTGGAGCTCAAACACCACAAAGTGAAGGTGTGGAGACTCCATCCTGATTACAGTAGAAAGAGAAAAAACCAGGGGAAGAGTAAAGCCAGGGAGTGTGGTAAAGTGCAGCTGACTTCGTAGAGTCAGCTTCTCACTTCCGCAAGTGACACCCCTGACTCTATTCTACTTCTAAGTGTTTCTGATCTTCGATGCCTTCATCTTCATGCTGCTGCTGCCTTTTATAGAGGTTGGCGGAGAGATCTTGCTTAGCCATGTTGGTCTCCTCTTTACCCGATGGGTTTTTATGCAAAATAGAGGAGACCCATACTTCTCCCAACTTCCCCCTTACCTCTAATCATCATTTGGAGAGATTTAGTTGAATAACTCCAGCTTTAAGGCACATCAATCTTTTCCAATGTTAGCAGCATCACTTCACCAGCGGCTCTTCTTCCTTAGCTTCGAAGGATTGCTCCAATTTCTTCCTTCTTCCCGCCAGATTCAGTCCATCTCAGCCCTTGCACGATCAGTCCCTGCAGCTTCTTCCAATTTGGCCCGATTTTACCAATTTGCCACATTTTGCCACTTTTTCTGCTCATATTACATTTCAGCCCCTGGATTACCATAACTTACCAAATTAGCCTATAAACATATAATCCTAACCTAATTGACCTATAATTAAAGTATAAAGAGGTAAAATTGATGCCTAAAAACATAATACAAAATGCACTCATCAATATTCACGTTACCATAGCACCTAAGGACCATGAGAAAACAACATTCACATGTCCATATGACACTTTTGCTTTTAGAAGAATGGCATTGGGTTTGTGCAATGCCCCAACTACCTTCCAGAGATGCATGATATCACTTTTCTTAGACATGGTGGAGGACATTATTGAGGTATTTATGGATGATTTTTCTGTCTTTGAAAAATCTTTTGAAAGTTGTCTCCACAATCTAGGAAGAGTGTTAAAAAGATGCATTGAGGCTAATTTGGTATTAAACTGGGAGAAATGCCATTTCATGGTGACTGAAGGCATTGTTCTTGGTTACAAAATATTTGCTGAAGGAATAGAAGTTGACAGAGCCAAGATTGAAGTGATTGAGAAAATGGTTCCTCCAACATCAGTTAGAGGAATCAGGAGCTTTCTCGGCCATAATGGTTTCTAAAGGAGATTCATCAAGGATTTCTCCAAAATCTCTAAACCATTGTGCAATCTGCTGGAGAAGGATACAACTTTCATCTATATGAAAGCATTCAAAGGGTTAAAGAAAAAGCTAGTTTCTGCACCAGTGATTGTTACTCCTGACTGGTCTCAACCATTTGAATTAATATGTGGTGCCAGTGATTTTGCAGTAGGAGTAATGTTAGGGTAGAGGAAAAATAATGTCCTTCATGTGGTGTAATATGCCAACAACACACTAAATCCAACCCAAGTCAACTATTCAACCACTGAGAAGGAAATGCTAGCCGTTGTATTTGCTTTTGATAAGTTCAGGTCATACTTGCTGGGAATGAAGGTAATTGTGTACACATATCATGCTGCCATCAAGTATTTGGTGACCAAGAAAGATTCCAAGCGAAGGTTCATTAGATGGATCTTGCTTCTACAAAAGTTCGATCTTGAAATCAAAGATCGAAAGGGGGACTCAAAATCAGGTAGCTGATCACCTTTCAAGACTAGAAGGACAACAAGAATATCCTGAAGCAATTCCAGAAATTTCCCTGATGAACAACTCTGGAGAGTGGAGGCGATACTCGCCAGAGTGACAGATCATAGACCCTGGTATGCAAATTTTGCTAACTATGTTGTAATCGTAATCAATATCATTCCCGCAGATCTGAACAAGCAACAAAGAATGAAGTTCCTCCATGAAGCCAAGTCCTACTTTTGGGAGGAACCATATTTATTCAAGATTTGTGCAGATCAGCTGATCAGAAGATGCATAGCAACTGAAGAGACAAGAGCAATCCTGGAAAAATGTCACTTATCTCCCTATGGAGGCCATTTTAGTGGACAAAGGACTGCTGCAAAGATTCTACAATCAAGTTTCTTCTGGACTACTCTATTTTCAGATGCTAAAAAAATTTGTTAAGTGTTGCGATAAATGTCAAAGGTCAGGAAATATGTCTTGGAGGAATGAAGTGCCACAACAAATCATGTTGGACGTAGAATTGTTTGATATATGGGGAATTGATTTCATGGGACCATTTGTATCATCAAGCATTAACACCTGCGTCCTCCTGGCAGTAGATTATGTTTCTAAATGGGTGGAAGCAGCAGCAGTACCGCCTAGTGATTCTAAGATTGTGATCAAGTTCCTGAAGAAACACATTTTCACCAGATTTGGCAATCCTAGAGGAACATCAGTGATGAAGGGTCACACTTTTTGCAGCAAGAACTTCTCAGCATTAGTCAGGAAATTTGGGATCCAACATAGAGTATCCACTCCATACCATCCCCAGACCAATGGACAAGTTGAAGTGTCCAACAGAGAAATTAAGAGAATTCTGGAGAAGGGTCATCAGTGATGAAGGGTCACACTTTTTGCAGCAAGAACTTCTCAGCATTAGTCAGGAAATTTGGGATGCAACAGAGTATCCACTCCATACCATCCCCAGACCAATGGACAAGCTGAAGTGTCCAACAGAGAAATCAAGAGAATTCTGGAGAAGGCGGTATGCAGCACAAGGAAAGATTAGGAATTTAGGCTGGATGATGCTCGGTGGGCTTACAGAACAGCATACAAGACTCCCATAGGAATATCTCCAATTAGATTGGTCTATGGGAAGATTTGTCACTTGCCTGTTGAGCTGGAACACAGAGCTATGCTGCAGAAGCTGTGACAGGAAAGAGATTACTACAATTGGATGAAATGGAAGAATTCAGACAGAATGCCTATGAATCATCCAAGCTGTACAAGGAAAGGACCAAGGCCTGCCATGACAGAAGATTGGTGAAAAAAAAACTGGAAGAAGGTCAGTTAGTGTTATTATACAACTCCAAATTAAGACTTTTTCCAGGTGAACTCAGGTCAATATGGTCTGGTCCATTTGAAATCAAGAAATTTTGAATCAAGGAGGAGTGAGATTAGCAAATTTGGAAGATGGCAGTATCTTCTTTGTCAGTGGACAAAGTTAAAGCCATACAATCCAATGCACAAAGCAGAGATACAACACAAGGATGTGATGTCCCTCAAGGAACCAGAATGATGTCATCAAGGAGTCTGGCATAAGACTATAAAATATGCGCTGTTTGGGAGGCTGATAACACTTAAATTTAACAACTTTTGCCAATCAATTATTATTCATTTTTACTTATAAAGTAATGTCAATTAAGTAGAATTAGTTTACTTTTAGGTTGATTTACATTTCAGGGTGATCAGAGGGTGGGTCAAAGTGGAAAATGCTGAAAATATTGGGCCAAAAGGTGGAAAAGAGCTTAAAAAGGACCAAATTTGATAATGCTGATAATCAAGGCTAGAATTGATTGATTAGAGTTGAACAAAAGGTTGAGTCCTAGCTGATGAAGTAGGAATTGCTACAGCATCATCACAAGTTGGTGATCCGTGCAAGAGGAAGCCAAAGGAAGAAGAAGAAATTGCAGCCATTCTGATGTTATTGCTACTGCTGATTCTGTCAATCAAGGAGAAAGAGAAGCTGAAACCATTGTACTGAATGAAGAATATTGATCCACCATATCAAGTGGCTGAGTCTTTGCAAGTGGAAGAAGAGGAAGAGGAAGAATATTGAGCTCAATCATAGCCAACCTGCTGCTGTTTCTGATGAACAACAGAGCAATAATAAAGGTAGAGGTTGTTGATGTTGATGCTAGAAGCTGCTGCTATGGTGGCTGATTTCAATCAAACAGGAAGAAGAGCATAAGATTGGAGGCTAAATTGGAGGTTGAGACAGAAGACAGAAGGATGGAACATGATGATTGAAGAGAACATTCTGCTGATGCAGCTGCTCACTGCACCTGCTGCTTTTAGTTGCTGGATTAAGAAAGAAGAAAGGGACATTTATGGCTGAAATTGGAGAAACAACGCCAGAGAAGTAGACTAAAAGAGAAGTCAATGATGAGAAGAAGGTTTCTGTTGCAATTGAGGAAGAAAAGGGTAGACAATTAAAGGACAACAACTTGGCAAGTTGACAAGTTGTCCAAATAAACAACTCCTCCATCTGCTACAAGTTGTTCCTCTACTGCTGATGAAAAAAAAAACCTGAAGAAGCAAAGCCGTCTCTAATACCTATAAATAGGACATCCGGTAATAGTTAAAAAAATAAAAGATTGGGAAGTTAGAACAGATCCAAAAGAGAGTAGTTTTAGTTAGTTAGTTAGGAAAGAACCAGAGGGTAGCAGAAGAAATAGTGCAGACTGTCACTCTGGTAAGTGACGCAGTTCACTTCCCCAAGTGAGCAGACAGAATCTGCTCTCCTACACTCTCTTCCATTATGTCCACTATCTTTTGCATTGTATTATGTTGAATCTTTTGTCTTTTGTTGCCCTCATGTTTAGATCAATAAACATGAGTGGCTAAACTCATTCTGCGGTCTAATCCCGACTATCTATATGTGAATGTTTTGATTTAAAGTTCTTATATGAAGCATTGTATCTAGTTTGAGGGTTTTAATTAACCTAAGGTTAAACTGACCACTTAGCTAATTGTGCATGCATAATTATGGAATCTTAATAATGAACATAATTTTAGAACTGCTAGAACTAGTCTATGACAATAGGGATAACAACCCTTGGTTTCAATCATCAATGAGAGTTGGTTGATTGGCATAGGTGATCACTAAGGCTTAAGAAATCAATGGCTTGGGGTAATGAACAATTATCACAGAGATGGAGGTAATTTGGTTATGCTGGGACTTTTTACTGGCATCGAAGGTGAATGTAGAGAATATACGTGCCTGATCAAACAATGCTCATATGCGTAAAAAGAACTATAAGAATCAAATACATGATCATATAGATAGGAAGGAGGATGACCCTAGTTCTTTAAAAGTCTGCCAAGTGACTTTCTTACTTTCCCAAATGACAATCTGTTCTGTTTCACTTTTCTTGTTTACGCTTTGATCAGAATTTATTAATTTACTGCCATCCGTGTAGATCGACCCTACTTACTGCTAGCTAATAGTTTTGAGTAGGTAATTTTTCTTTTTGATGGTGTCAACGATTTCCATACCAAAAGTGGTGCCGTTGCCGAGGACGGCGTTAAAAATTCTTAAGTTCTAATTTCTGTGTTTTTCTTTACTGCTTTCATACATTCCTATTTTCTTTAATCATATCATTCAAAAACCTTTTAGAAATCTTTTTATTGTTACTTTCACGCTTGATTTTTGGTGTATGACTTGAAGCAATCCATCTAGAGAGCTGATTTTCTATCCATAAATTGAAGCCACGACAAGGAAATCAAGAGCCTTGCGAAATAAAGAGGTTGCTGCTGAAACTCCAAATATAGATCCATAGCCAATGGCAGAAGCATTAGGAGCTGATCAGAATGAAGTTAGAGAGCTACAGTCAGCTCAACCCAGACTTCTGCGAGACTATTTTGTACCACAGGAGGAGGAAGTAGAAACTTCCCTTGTGTACAATGATGTTGAGGCAGAAAACTTTGAGCTTAAAACTCAAATCATTCAATGGGTGCAAGCTGCATGTCCTTTCTATAGACTACCCAATGAAGATCCAAATGTGCACATCAAGAAATTCTTGAGATTGTGCCGCACCTTCAAGATTCAAGGGTTGTCCAAAAATGAGGTATACTTGAGATTGTTTCCATTCCCATTGCAGGATATTTCAGCTAAATGGTTGGACACTCTGCTCAACAACTCAATCAACTCCTGGAATGGACTTAGACAGGCATTCCTCACAAAGTTCATCCCACCTGTCAAAGCTGCAGCACTAAGGTCAGCCGTCATGACTTTTCAGTAACATGGGATAGAAACTCTTTATGAGGCATTGGAGAAATTCAAGAACCTTATGAGTAAATGTCCTCATCATGGTATTGACAAGCCAATGCAGCTGTGCATTTTTTTTTATAATTGCAGCAAACCTCCAGAGAATCACTTGATTCTTCATCTTGAGGAGCATCCTTTATGAAGCCAGTTGATGAAGCAACGCAGCTGCTGGAGAACATGTCAACAAATCACTTTAGATGGCATAAGGAGCCTAGAGCTACAACAAAGAAAGCATGCATCTTGCAGTTTGATGCTCCTACTCACCTGTAAGCGCAGATTGCAGCCATCACCAATAAGATAGCAAAGTTTAGAGCTGACATCAACAAGCCAAAAGCTGATGTTTGTGAGATCTGTACAGGTCCTCACAACAACTCAACATGACAAGCAAAATTGGAAGAAGTCCAGTTCGTGAGTCAAGGAAATGAGAGAGGAGGTTTCAATAGCTACAACAACTGGAGATCTCAACAGAACAACAACTGGAGCAATCAACAGTCAAGCTATCAAAGACCATCCCAACCTTCTAGGTTTTAAAATCAACCATTCAGAGTAAAGGAGGAGGACTAGATCAAGGTAGGTAATGTTTTTTCTTCTCTTGATGCTACTATTAAAGATATGCAGAATCAGGTAGCACATGTTGTTAGAAGAATACCACACAGACCAGCTGGAACACTTCCCAATGATACCTTGGAAAATTCCAAGAAGTTGGGGCCAGAGAAAACCAAAGAAATCACACTAAAGTGTGGGAAGTAGTTACCAAGCCCACTTTTAGCAAGTTGAGACAAGAAAACTAAGGAACGCCACGTTGCAAAGCCACAAGAAGTAGTAGAAGAAGAAAACACAGAGGAGACTGCTTTGGAAGAATAAAACACCCTTGTCATAGATCTGATAGAAGGCAATCAACCTCCCAGAAGACCACCTCCTTATGAGCTAAAGTTGCCATTTCCAATATGAGATCCCAAAAGGAACTCGGAAGCTGCAATGAAGAAATTTGTTCAATGTTCCTTTGATAGATGCTCTGAGGCAAATGCCTAAGTACTTCAAGCATCTGAAGGACTTGGTGTCAAACAAGCACATGATCCATGACTCTTCATTCATCACTTTGAATGATGAAGGCGGTGTCGTGCTCCAGAAGAAGCTGCCAGCAAAGCTCAGAGATCCTAGAAGTTTTACTCTCCCTTGCACAGTAGGGAATATGAGTATAAAGAAGGCCTTACTGGATTAGGGGCAAGCATCAACGTGATGCCCCTCTCTGTATTTAGATCTTTGAGAATAGATGATGTGCTGAGACCCACCAATATCACTCTCCAATTTGAAGATCGATCACTCACATATCCAAAAGGCATCCTACATGATATACTGGTGAAAGTTGGATCATTCATTTATCCAGCTAATTTTGCAGTGCTGGATATGGTGGAGGACATGGATGTACCTATCATCCTTGGGAGGCCACATCTGGCAACCTGTGATGCCATTATAGAAGTCAGGAAAGGAGTTGTCACACTACAATTCGATGGAGAGAAGGTAACCTTTAACATTTTTAACAGTATGAAGTTTCCTGCAGAGAAGCAACAATGCTTCAAGATTGACGCTATTCAGATGGCCATAGAAGAAGCCTGTGCAGTCAACTTGCAGCAAGACAAATTGCTGAGGTTATTGACAAATGAAAAATTGGAGGCAGTAGCACATTCACAAAAATTGAAGATGAAGACATCACTTGGACAAATTACCTTGATCACTCGCCCAAGTATCCTATTCAACAGCAACCTATTGAGTTACTTGACATGTCCAAGAGAGGAAATGTCTTAATTTATCCACTAAAGAACCACTCACATTGGACTGAATACCTTGCCAGCTCATCTGAAATATGCATACTTGGGGGAAAATGACACACTACCAGTCCTTATCTCTTCATCCCTCGCAGAAGCACAAGATGAGAAATTGATCAGAATGCACACGACATCCATTGGATGGTTTGGGAATTGAATGACAACCTAGTGGTTAGGTTGGTATCTTTCCTGGTAATAAACCAGGGTTCGATTCCCACCAGTGGTTGTAAGGGGGGTTTTACCCACATTTAAGTGGGATCCACTAGGGTGATTTTAATAAAAAGCCATTGGATGGTTTATTGCAGACATCAAAGGTATTAGTCCTTCTGTTTATATGAACAAAATTTTGTTAGAGGCTGGTGCAAAGCCAACCGTTGAAGGACAGAAAAGACCGAATCCAACAATGAAAGAAGTTGTGAAAAAGGAGTTCATCAAGTTGTTGGAGGCTGCCATTATCTATCCTAGATCAGAGAACAAGTGGGTAAGTCCTGTTCAATGTGTACCAGATAAGGGTGGCATGACTTTTATCAAGAAATATCAAGATGAATTGACCAACAAGAGTAGTCAATTCATGGAGAGTTTGCATGGATTATAGGAAGCTGAACAAATCCCTTTCCCCTACCATTCATTGATCAGATGCTGGACAGATTAGCAGGCTATATGTATTATTGTTATCTTGACGATTATTAATGTTACAATCAGATTGTAATAGAACCCGAGGACCATGAGAAAACAACATTCACTTGTCTATATGGCACCTTTGCAATTTCAGAAGAATGCTATTTGGCTTGTGTAATGCCCCAACAACCTTCCAGAGATGCATGATCTCACTATTCTCAGACATAGTGGAAGACATCATTGAGGCATGTATGGATGATTTTTCTGTCTTTGGAAAATCTTTTGAAAATTATTTCCACAATCTGGGAAGGGTTTTAGAAAGATGCATTGAGGATAACTTAGTCTTGTATTGGGAGAAGTGTCATTTTATGGTGACAAAAGGCGTTGTCTTTGGTCACAAGATTTCTTCTAATGGAATAGAAGTTGACAGAGCCAAGATTGAAGTAATTGAAAAAATGGATCATCCTGCATCAGTTAGGGGAATCAAGAGTTTTCTTGGCCATGCTAGTTTTTACAAGAGATTTATCAAGGATTTTTCCAAGATCTCCAAACCATTGTGCAACCTATTGGAGAATTATACAGCTTCCATCTTTGATGATGACTGTATGAAGGCATTCAAGGAGTTAAAGGAGAAGTTAATTTCTACACCAGCGATTATCACTCCTGACTATCTCAACCATTTGAATTAATGTGTGATGCCAGTGATTTTGCAGTAGGAGTTATGCTGGGGCAGAGAAGGAACAATGTCTTCCATGTGGTCTACTATGCCAGCAAGACATTGAATCCAGCTCAAGTCAACTACTCAACAACTAAAAGAGAATTGCTAGCTTTTTTTTTTTTTTTTGCTTTTGATAAGTTCAGGTCCTACTTTCTGGAAATAAAGGTGACTATATACACTGATCATGCTGCTATCAAGTACTTGGTGGAAAGAAAGATTCAAAGCCCAGGTTGATCAGATGGATCTTGCTTCTGCAAGAATTCGATCTGGAAATTAGAGACAGAAAGGGAGCTTTAAATCAAGTGGCTGATCATCTGTCAAGACTAGAAGGACAGCAAGAACATCTTGAACCAATTTAAAAAAAGTTCCCTGATGAGACACTCTAGGGAGTGGAGGCGATACTTGCCCAGGTGACAGACAATAGGCCCTGGTATGCTGATTTTGCTAACTATGTTGTAGGTAACATCATTCCTGCAAATCTGAACTGGCAACAAAGAAGGAAGTTCCTCCATGAAACCAAGTCATATTTTTGGGAGGAACCATACCTATGTAGAATCTGTGTTGATCAGCTGATCAGGAGATACATGCCAGCAGGGGAGACAAAAGTAATTCTGGAGGCCATTTTAGTGGAGAAAGGACAGCTACAAAGATTCTTCAATCAAGTTTTTTCTGGCCTACTTTATTTTTGGATGCTAACAAGTTTGTTAAATGTTGTGATAGATGTCAAAGGTCAGGAAATATGCCATGGAAGAATGAACTAGCTCAGCAGATAATGCTGGAGGTAGAGTTGTTTAATGTATGGGGAATTTATTTCATGGGACCATTTGTGTCATCAAGCAACAACATATGCATCCTCTTAGTAGTATATTATGTTTCCAAATGGGTAGAAGCAGCAGTTATGCAGTCCAGCGATGCTAAAACTGTGATCAGATTCCTAAAAAGGAATATCTTCACCAGATTTGGTACTACTAGAGTGATCA
Organism: Oldenlandia corymbosa var. corymbosa; assembly: GCA_949775105.1. NCBI lineage: Eukaryota > Viridiplantae > Streptophyta > Magnoliopsida > Gentianales > Rubiaceae > Oldenlandia > Oldenlandia corymbosa. The sequence goes on from OX459123.1 coordinate 11,418,800, forward strand.
TCAGTGATGAAGGATCACACACCTGCAACAAAAACTTCTCACCTCTGGTTAAAAAGTTTGGAATTCAACATAGAGTGTCCACTCCATACCATCCTCAGACAAATGGACAAGCTGAAGTGTCCAACAAAGAAATCAAGAGAATATTGGAGAAGGTGGTATGCAGCACCAGAAAAAACTGGACATTCAGACTTGATGATGCTCTGTGGGCTTATAGGACAGCATACAAGACCCATATAGGCATGTCTCCATTTAGACTAGTCTATCGAAAGGCTTGTCACCTGCATGTTGAGATGGAACACAAAGTTTTCTGGGCTATCAAGGAACTAAACAATAAAACAGAAGCTGTGATTGGAAAGATATTACTGCAACTGGATGAAATGAAGGAATTTAGGCAGAATGCTTATGAATCATCCAAGATATATAAGGAAAGGACCAAAGCCTACCATGATAGAAGATTGGTGGAAAAAAGCAATTGTAAGAAGGTTAGTTATTGTTATTGTATAATTCTAAATTGAAACTGTTTGCAGCTAAACTTAGGTCAAGGTGGTCTGGTCAAATTGAAATAAAAAAGATCTTGAATCAAGGAGTAGTAGGACTAGCTAACTTGGAAGATGGCAGTACAATATTTGTCAATGGACAGAGGTTGAAGCCATACAATCCAATGCAAAAAGCAGAAATACAACACAAAGATGTGTTGTACCTCAAGGAACCAGAATGAAAACATCAAGGAGTCTGGCATCCAGGGGCGGAACCAGCATGGTGCTGACCCCCCGACGGCCGGGTACCCATCATATTTCTATGGCTAGAGCAATAGCCGGTTTTGAATCACCCCTTAAGCTCCCCCTCAATTTTCCGAAGAAAAAGACTTAAGGAGCTCAATTTAAAGGAGAGTAAGGGAGAGACTCAGAAGATAATTGTTCAAATTTTTTATGGGTACCACCGGCAAAGTTGTAGTAGGGAAGTTACAGCCGATTTTGATGGAGAAGAAGATTTGGAAAAGTCAAAGTTTAATATAACTATCAATAATTATAAAATGGTGTATGTAGTTTTAGAGTATTTCAACCGGACCCATCTCATATTAAAGCTTTAAAATGTTTCTTTTATCAGCCCATATTGTTCGGTCAATGTTTTAAATACAATATTATATGTTTCTTTTAACATAAAATTCATTATCATGAAAATATATTACATATATGCAAAAAGAAAAAAATCATATGTCAGTTCGACTCCCCGAAACTAGAAGTTCGGTTCCGCCACTGCTAGCATGGGACTCTAAACCAATGCGCTGCTTAGGAGGCAACCCAAGATAATCTATTTTGTTCTTTTTATATGAAGTTTATTAATCTTTTGTTAATTAATTCAATCTGTTGCAAGTGTTCAAAAAGGGTGGAAACATCCTTATCAAAAAATTTCAGGTGTATTGTGCAGGTGTTGATATGAAGTGCTTTGCCGGCTATGATATAATGATCAAAACAGCAAAATCAGGAAGCATTTCATAAGAAAATGAAAGAAGGAATTGTCAGACAATCGGGCAAGTGAATTACTCACTTACGAGAGTGACTCAGAATAAGTCAGCCGCACTCTTCTGACCTGAATTTGGGTTCCATTCAAATTGAAGGGGGAAAGTGGAATAACAAAAAAAAAAAAGCCTGATAGTCTATATATACATCCGCTCCCACCTTCCTTCATAAACACCCACCTTCACAAACCCTTGATTTCAAAGAAAATTCCCAGTCCATTCCATCCAACCTTCTTTCAAAATCAACATTCCTCCCAGATGGCTCCATGACAAAAAGTTGCGGCAAGAAAAATATCAATCCGTCAATTAGGGATTGGAGTAATGCAAGAACCACCAACACCACTTCCACAGCCATCGGCCGTTCAACAAAAAGTAGGTCAGAAAGATCTAAGAACAGAGTGAGACCCAGCACTATTTGTATCTGATGCTGCATGGGCATACTTCAAAACTAACCGTAATCGGCCAGTCATAGTGGAGAGAGGGGTGGATAAAGAGGATCTCCCAATACCGGTGGACAAAACTTGCAAACCCTCTCATCGAGCCAAGAATGAACGTTGTTAGAGAATTCTACAACAATTTGACGGAAGCTCAAGGTGATGTGGTATATGTGAAAGGTAGGAATGTCGACATCAACCCCACCGCAATTCGAGTAGCATGGAATTTACCTCTAGTGGAGATAGATCTAGAGAAAGCTCTGCAAGACCTACCAAGAATGCAACTTTTGTTGATGTCCTTATCAAAGAGCTTTGCAAGGATAAAGATGGAACTTTCAAATGGTCTCTGGATAGAGTAGGAGTGGTGTATCAATTCCCTTCATCTACTCCAATATCATGCCAACGAAGTACACAACCAGAGTCACCTACGACAGGGCATTATTGATCTATGCCATCCATACTTCCACTCCAATTGATCTAGGAACAATCCTGGGACAGCAATTAACCCGTTGTGTAACAGACAAGAAGGTTAAAAGCTGGTATTTACCAGTATTGGTAACGATGCTAATGACAAAACAGGTGTGCCATTTGCTCCGGAGGATATACAGAACTTGCTCAAGAGCCACCTCCAGGTCCACATCCTAAATTATATTCACCAGGGCTTTCAAAGAGTTGAGAAGAAACTCCAGCACGTACATGACAGAACTGGATGTTCCAGTTCTTGTACAGAAATGGATGGAAGCCCACCCAATCCCTTCGAAGGGATGAACCCCTGATCACATACGTGTTCTTATCTTCCACGTCAATTGAAATCCGTTCCTTTTCCTTTTCAGTTAGTCTTGATGAAGATGATTTGTTCCCAAGAACCACGCCTTTTGCTAGCTCCTCCAGCTTTTCTTTTAACTTCCATACGCTATTACTGACAACTGTTGCTGAAGGCTGCTTATCTTGTTTAGCTTGTGGCGTTTTAACCATCAGAATTCTTGGTTTTCCATGATGGCTGTCCTTCGCCGGGTGCCCAAATTTCTTGCATTCAAGACAATATTTTTGGAGATTCTCGTATGTTACTTGCTGGAAGTAAGAATGCTTTTCCGTGCCGAGACGAATGCGCTTGGGAAGTTCGTGAAGCAGATCAACTTCTACACACACTCTGGCATTAGAGGGTCTTGATAGATTTAGGGTTGGAACATCAATTTTGAGGGGAGTGCCTATAATACACGCCAAAATTTTGAGATATTCTTAGTTAAATCTATGAATTGGCAAACCTTCAAAAGTAACCCAAACCTGCACTATAGATGCCTCATATGACGGATTGAATTGTGGTATCTACTTTAGAACTTGCATAATGTGTTTATCAAACGACCATAGTCCCTTTATCCAACAACGGTGGAAATCCTCTTCCAAACGACCACAGTCCAGTGATCTATCATGCCAAGAGAGTTATTACCTTGAAATTCAATCGTACGAAAATTCTGCCATAAAAAGTCCATCTTCGGTCTCCCTTTTGAGAATTTTCCGATGAGAGAATATTTGAAAGGAGCCACTAGTTTGTCATCCTCTTCTTTATACAGAAGGAAGGCCAGTTCTCCCTTGAAAAGAGATGATGAAAGGATCTTCTTTTGATGCTTTTCTTGTTGAATGGATCAGGGAACGTGGATTTGGTTTTGTGACGTTAAATACTAGCACAAAGGAAGGTGGATTTGGTGGATTTGGCCAGTTTCCATCGGGCACCCCCGCCATAGAAGATAAAATTCGGACAATATTAGGGTTTTTTTAGAGAGAAGCTGGAGAGAAAAGTTTTAGAGAGATAAAATATTTTTCTTCCCATCTTTTTCCATAGAAACCTTAATCTATTTTTTTCTAAAAAAAATATCAAAATGAAAAGTTGATGAATTATTTGAAGTTCTAATATGGTTTTTTATTGTTTGAAGAAAAAGTCCAGGATGGTACTTGATGGGCATCCCTGATTTTATTAATTAAAAAACAAAGACACAAAAGGCAGTGCTTAAGATTTATACGAAAAAAGAATCATCGTACAAATATTTTCCAAGAAATTTCATGACGGTTTGACTGCAAGCTTATGCTAAGAACTGTATTACAAAGATTTATCTAATAATTCCATAAAAGGTCTAAATTTTAGGTATTCTTCTATCGACTAAGAGACTGTCTCACGAAGATTATCAAATATTCCCATGAATACACTATAAATTACCCAAGAGATTGCTCTACAAAGATCTACGAAAATCCTATGTTGTCTCTGTGTAAAACTTAGTCTACTCTATCTATTTATTCTAAGGTACGGAAAGGATTGTTGATCCAAGTACAATATACCTCTCAATTTTGCAAGAAGTTCATGAAGACTATCAAAAGCCACCATCGACCAAATTATTTATTTCTCTGAAATTATGTTAAGTGGAAAAATCTTGACATTGTAATATATCTCCATGGGAAGTTTTTACCTTTGCTTAGCAGCTGGACTACTTTTACGAGGATAAAATTGTCCTATGACGTTTCTACGAGTTTTTTGTGCTTGGCAACACTTGTTTGGTTGTTTGGTTCGAGTCATGAATTAGGAATGGCTAAGAACATATAGCCAAAGAGATTAGATTCAAGTTAGAAAGTTTTTTTTCATTAGTTACTAAAATAGTTTTTGATGAGAATCATGGAGTTTCCTATCGAAGTTCTTCTAAATTGAATGAATCAAAAGTATTTTTGTTAATTGGAGGATCAAGATTGTTTCCTTTTAAGAACAAAAGAAGGTTTGCTGTGAGGACTTGGCCTTCAATGTGGGAGCTTTCATCTCAAACTGTTGAAGGAGGAAATGAGGAAGAGTCACTTAATAATTAAAGTGAAGCTCAAGTATGAAATGAGTCAAGTGATGGCTTTGCTGAAAATTGGGATACTAGTGATGATTCAAGTGTGAGCTCAAGTTTAGATGTTATGGAAATCAACGCTAGTGTCCTTTGTGATCATATCTGTCTCAACATCGAAGTTGAAGATATAGACAAAGAGCATCAAAGGGAGGACGGCCAAATGGTGTGTTACAAGGGTGTTTTAGTCTTTATCACTTTGATAGTTGAAAGAGTCCGTGAATAGATAATAATTTTATTTACCTAGAGTCAATAAATTTATTTACTTTGGTTAAAAATAAAGCCTAATGGCCGAACCCTAAAGTCTGATCATTAAGGGTATTAGAGTCTTTTTGTTATTAACAGAAGTAGGGCTTACTACTTTACTTCTAAGTTAAGTTAAATTAAGAGTTTGAGTCGGAGTAGCCTTCGTCTTTCCTTCCCACTAGTGGGAATAGACAAAAAATAGGAAATATCTTCATTTCTTTAGCCTAAAGTTTAAATTTACTTCTTGGAGAGCAAAAAAACTTGCCTATATAAAGGCATGGCCAAAACTCCAATGTAGTGTGTCAAGATAGAATCGAAACTTTTATGAGTCTTACAATTTTTTAATGAAATATCATCATTTGATGGTTTTCTTACAATGGAGTGTTCTCCGTTGTGTTGAAGACATTGTACGGTTACTCAATTACTTTATCTTTGAGATATAATGGAGCTGATATTAGAGGAAAAACCGTGTTATCATGTTTGCTTTTGCATGATTTAATTGTTTCAAAACTAATAGTCTTGTTTATAAATTGGATATCTATCGATTGGTTATAGCTTTCTATAGTTTGTGTTATTCAAATTTCTTTTAATATTTATGCATGAGATGCCATGTTGAGTTTGTGTATTTTATAGATAGGTGTGTTTGAAAATAGCATGTCGATTTTTCTTTTTTACATGCTAGTTACTTGGTTGTGAATTGTCCTATTTGAATAGTATTGTTTGTTGTTGAATAGTGATTTACTCATTGCATGTGCCAACAATTATATAAGCGATTGTTCGATAATATTGAATGGTTTAGTCCATGTGACTCGATGTTCAATTCGAGTGATTATTTGGATTTTGTGTTTATGACTTGAGTTTGAGTTCATAAGGTAGTTTCTTTCGGTATCAAATATTCATTTATTTGTGATATTTTCACATTTTTTTAGAGTTTCACATCTAAACATCTTTTCCATACATTCTTGTTCATGGTTCCATTACTGAAATTTGGTTCGTCTACGACATTGCTATCAGTTTTACCTAAAGAGTTGGTTGTTATTTTAGTAACTTGAAATACAATTACTTTACTTGTAATTTGATTGGCCTAGATGATTGGGTTTGTATATCTCCTCGGTATACCCCTTGAGTATTATTATACCAGTTGGAACCTGAAAGTCATCCTAACTTTCTAGTTTATTTTTTTTAAAAAAAAAAAATGATTGGGGTTGTCAATCATGTGCTTATAAATACTTGAAGAGTTGTATTTTATGTGGGGAAGAGAGAGTAGAAAAGAAAAAGAAAATGCCTTGAGTTGGCTTAGTTGGTCAAAGGGGAGAAGTCTAACCCGCATTGTAAACTTGTGAGAGAAATGGGTACCAAGAGTTAGGTGTTGGTCGTTTTTGAGACATTTGAATCTTTTTAAATTTTGAGAAAAGAAACAAATTGCAAGGGATTGGGGCATTTGCTTGAGTATATTTGTTATGTTGTTTTACATTCACTAAAACATCTTTTGTACATTTTTGGTTCGTAATGCTTAGATTTCATATTTCGTTGCATGATTTGTTAGTTAGTGTGCTGATGGATAAGTTAAAAATCCATGCCATTAGACTCTAAATTCATAAAGAAAGTTTCTAACAACTACCACCTTACTGCCTGTTTAGACTTTAACTCTACTAAGCCCTTGCTCATCACACCAATGTTCTTTGTAGACTTTGAAATATTTCTTCTATTTCAACTTTTATACTAAATGTCTCTCCTATATGCAACTTTCTGCTCTGATGAAGCCTCCATTAACTCCTCTTAGCACATAACCCCAACCATCTGATTCGGGAGTTCCTACGCTGAACCATCTGTTTTAAATATATATTCCCATGAATTCAGCGGCTCCCAGTACAGTACTTGAACCTCTTTTTCTTCCTTGTTTCAAGAACTTCAACGTCAAACAAACTTCTTCATTCTTGAATCTCCACCTTTGATTTCGCATGAAGCTCATGGGAACGAAGAGTCACAACAAGATTATTTATAATTTTCATAAATTACAACATTTAGAGAGAAAGAGGCACCTTCAAAAAAACATCTATTACAGTTCTTCCATATGTTGGGACTACTGAGGTGAATGACATTTCCTTTTGTCCAGCAATCATACTTTGCATATTTTCTTTGGTGTCTAATACTTAGTTGATGAGTGATTAGTGCCTAATGATGGACAAAATAACTCCATTCAGAGGAGGAATTGCACTTGTTCTTTGGACCATTTGAAGATATAAGTGAAATTAAACTTTTCGAAGGGGGAAAAGCTTTGGTCAAATATAATGCACGTAATTTGCTGTTGAAGCTTATGAAATGCTTCACTATGCACCGCAAGTGTTCAAGTATGTTTTTCATTGATGGAAAACTTTCACTTATTAGTTTTTGTTTTTCTAGTTCCTTGGCTAACTAAGGATGTTTGCATGCACTTCAGAGGTACACATATGGAGATTCAGTATTCAAAAGGTCGCAAATAAAAAAATGGAATGGTGAGTCTTCTTCCTAGCAGTAACCCCTTTTTGTGACATGAGCATGTTCGACTTATTCTCATGAGCCTCTTTAACTAATGATGATCTGTAGAAGGATCACTCATAGCAATTTTTCTTCATAAATTTTATCTGCTATACACGATTGTACGCGACTGAGATATAATCAGCCAAGGTAATTTCCCATTTATGATTTTTGAGTATCTCTGCAGAGGTGGTTCTACTCGAAGCTTATTAGTTATGCTGATACAAATTATGATGTTGGTCTTATGGTGGAAACATTGTAAAGTTCATTAATTGAGTTCGTGCAAGTTAGTGTCAGCTTGCCTTTTCTTTCTTCTGGGTGTTGAAAATAAACCTCTGATTTGGGGTTGGTTTTTGTTCCAGTTTGCCTTTGGCTTTGTTACGAATTACTTTGTTATGTTCCCCTCCTCCCCCAAATTCACTTTCAACTATCTCCTCATTTTCCTAGGAAAAGTTTTACAACAAGGTATGATCAGGATGACTGGAATATGTTTTGATAAAAAAAAGGATGATTGGAATAGGCTGACAGAATTGACAGTTTTCGAGAGAGGTAAATCTAGCTTTTAGGATTTAAGAAAGACAGTCTTCAAAGCTTAAAGACTCAAATTATAATAATACAAAACGTAAATCACAACTGCTGCAGAACCTCCCTATTTATAGAGATATCTGGCTTATTCCTTAGCTACTAGGATTGCCTAAAACTTATTAACAATTAATATAATATAGCAAATAGGAAAGTAAACTTAATTCTAGGACGATTGTAGCTATTTTCCTAAAACATAATATGAAGCTACCTATATTTCTGGAACCTTCCTACATCACAGGTCTTTGAGAAAGAGTTACTGTGGGCTATAATATAATGGATTATTTTAGCTTTGATAAAGAAAAATCGAGTGCTTCCATATGAGATGGGGAGAAGTTTGTTGTTGTTGTCAAAATCTAATCACTATTGGCAAGTTTAGCAATCATTACTCGATTTGTTTGGAACACCTCAACTTCTCTATCTCACCTTTGGTTTGTGTGCTGCCCTTGCGGCAAACCTATACCAATTTCCAAATCTCCATTTCCGATGCTTCAAAGGTGTGATAAGATGTTCTGGTAGATTTTGAAGTATGACATGAAAAAAAAAAGGCCCCTTATTCGTTGGCTTCTGCTTTGCGGGGTCAAGCTAATAAGAAGAAGTGATTTGTGGGGTTCTTTGGGAAAATGGGACGCATTCATTATATCCTACCACCCGACAGGGATAGTGGTTTGGAACTTGGAATGTGCATGCCGAGAATTGGGATCAATGGAGAGATAGGTGATGTAATTTATGAGCAGTCTTTGGAAGAATCTTGAGGTGGAAGGGGATCTCTATTTTTGTAGTCTCTGTTTGTTCTTGGAGTTAAGGGCTATTTGAGGCCTGTTGGTTTCAAACTATACTACCCTATCCTAACACATCATCTTACATGGTAATCTAGGAATTATACATTTCGATTAGTCGACATTCTAATGCAATGCTAGAAGTCTCATTTCATAGCTGGTTCTTTTTGGGTGGGACCTTGACAGTCAATTGATAATTATTGTAAATATTCGTAATTTTTTTTAATCCAGTTGCAGTGTCCTCACTTATCTGGTTGATACCAAATTATAAATTAAGTACACCTTTGTTCTTTTTGGGGTGGTGGGTGCAGCATATGCATGTTTTGAACTAGTTTGACATGCTTTAACCTTTTTTTCCTATTCTGAAACAGGGAAGTCTTTGAGTTTGTTTTTCTTTTTTCTTGCCATTCTACCATACAACCGATTATCATTCCTTCAATTATTTATATTAGTAGGATTTGGATTAACATATTATTTCTCTTTTCCTCGTTAACTAGTGTCTGACATTTTCATCCGGTGTCTTCTAGTTAAGAAAACAGAAATTTTTGTGAGGAGCATACAAATCAAACTACATAACAACATTAATTAAGTTATTCAAATTAAATACCCAAACATTATTGAGTTTCTTGACTTGCTATAGGTTCTATGATCTCTACTCATTCCGAACAACTCTTGCTCTTCCCAAGTCTCGGCTTGCTCAACATATGATCATCTTCTATCAGTCCTAAAGAGCTCTCCCCTTCCATCAAAGTTGGCTCAGATGACATGTTTACTGTCTTAAATTGCAAAACTAATGTATTCACTAGATTATTACGCAATACATGTTCCATGTGACAAAATAAAATAAAAAAAAGTGAGGTTAGGCACATACATTTCCCATGAAATTATCTATACAAAGAACCAAAACGCATGGCGACCAAAATGGGAGAAAAAAAATGTGAGAGAATTAATACCTCTCCGATGGGTCCTTCTTGATGAATATTGAGTTCCCCTTACTAGATTTAGCAATAAATTGAATCTTTGAGAATTTTTTATATCACATCTTATAATGTTGTTTACAATCCATGAAAAAAGAACGAAATAATACCATAGCAAAATAGAGAACAAGTAAAAGCAAAAGAGAGATTGAATATGAATGGTAAAACAACGGTAGAAAAAGAGATTCAGAAGGTGGTTACTTGCAAGAAGTCATTTTCAGTAGTAAATAGTAAATTAAAACACCATAGATATGATAGCTTTCTTTCTAGGTACTTTGGCTAGTTTAATAAATACAATAAATAAACAAACATAAAATAATTTCATTTGAAGTCCAAAATACATCCATTGATTTTTTTTTTCCCTTTTCTTTCGAGTAAATCGACATGTATACATGTCAACATCGTTTTTTCTTTTTTTTTTCAATGCCTTTCTTAAATATGGATGCATAGGGGTTGTACAATTTCTTTTTTCTATTTTTGGTTTGTTTTGGAAACTTTATCTGACAACAACCAACACCCTATATTGAATGGTAAAGTATCTCTATTCAAGATTAATATGGTAAGGCTTTTCTACTTTGAAATATTCAAAGGACCAGTTGCTTCATAATGGTGTTTAAATTTTTTCAAACTAACTGGAAAATGAAATGGAGTGACAAAAAATTATGTGAAATGAGATTTTGACTACATAGTACATATGTAAATGCATGATTGTATATTATTCCTTTTTTTTAAGTCTCAGTAAGAAAAAAAACACGTCTTTGATTTGCTATTGGCTAGACCTACGAAAATAGGATCGCATGTAGTGCTTCCAAGATCTCAAAAAAAAAAAAAGAAGTAAATAATAAATAGTTCTTGCAACTACTACTGCTTAAGGATTGATTACGACTACTATTACTCTTTAACACTAACTAACTTAAATACCAGAAACTTTTAAGATTTGATAGGTGATAGGGTGCAAAAAACAGTAGCTACTCCATATTTACAAAAATAGTTAAATTTAATTTAATTGATATAAGCATCAAACTCTCCATTAAGGTTGTTCCATGAAGCTGATCTGTACACTGAGATTAGCGGAGATGGAAAAAGTGGCTTGAAATAATCATAAATGTCATCCGCGGCCACCAAAAGCTCCTTTACTCCTTCTGGACACTCTGGAAAGCGACGATGCGTATTCCGCATCAGACGCAACAAATCCTTCACAGTTCTACCATAGGGGATTGGCCAACCATATGAGTCCTTCCTACTTTGGTCAGCATACTCCAGGTACTCGGCTTATGCGATCTCTCTAATAAGAATGTGGGCACAAATCCCGCCATAAACCACTTATCTCACTTCTTAAGTCTAGAAACCAATCATCATTCTTATCTTTTTCTAAGAAATCACTCAGGAAGCATATAAACGATATGCTTTGCTTACAGTCCCAAAAGAAGGGATGATTTCGCACATGTAATATAGTAGGTCTAAGAGTTAGTGTATCACACAACATCATGGTCAGTAGGTCAAATGCATCGGGAAAAATTTCTGCAGCTTCAATACCATAATAAACTTGAAATCCATGACAAATAGAATAAAACATTGTCATTGCCAGGATGTACACATTCGTATCCTCAGTGGGTTCTTTGCCTTCTTTCAAATCAAGGGAATATATCTTCTTATCAAATCCTTCTAAGAAGCCGATGCAGGATAATTTGAGAACTAGATGGTCCCCGATATCAACAACAATAATATTATCCGGCTCGATCCCCAGATGTATCTGGCCGTTGTTACGGATGTGCTCCAATCCATGAACAAGATCCATCATCAATTTGACCAGTTGGGAGGTATACTTCCATCTCCTATCTCTCCGATCCCAAACCCACAATGAATTATTTTCAATAATGTCACGGGTAGCTATAAGTACTAAGGATTCAAAGTCCCCTTTCCTTGTGGGTGGATCTATCAAATCAGATAATTTGCGCTGATACCTCTCTATGCACAAATATATGTAATCCTTATCGTTAAACCCCAGAATGTTGTCATATGATGGATTTTCTTTAGTCAAGATTCTAAGTTCTTTCATGGCTCCATCCTTTAACTCTTTGGGAACACACCTCACTGTGACATTAAAGTCACCTGGAAGCTTTCCATGGGTGCCCTCTGTAACATCTTCCCTATCTCGGCCGACTTTACCAATCACTCTAGAACGCAGGAGCCGAAAGGAACATGGAACCTCTTCTACACCCTTGTCCATGTTGTAAACCTCGAAGGTTAATCCTTGTTTAATATTCTTAGATAGAGGGAGCATAAAAAAATGAACCAACAGAACTGGACGACAACACAAATATGAATGCTCAGAAAGACAGAAAAGACATTATTAAGCTTCAGTTTTTCTGATTGTATATTATTCCATTAGTAGTTACTAAAAGAGTTATGACAAAAAATGATTGTCGCATTCTAAAATTTTTCTTTTAGAATGCGACAATTGAAATCCAAGCCGAACAATCATTTTGGGACGCAACATATGTTTTGTGTTTTTTTTTCGTGACTTACTAACTTTTTCACTAATAGTTATCATTTTTGTGTTTTGTTGCACTAATTTATTTAGTGTATCAAACAAAATGATAATTTCGCGTGGGTAACACATTTTTTTTGCTGCCACTATAAGAGTCCAACATGTTACAAATTAGTTTATAGTTTTTTTTTTCCAATCAATTTGATTCGTTTTTTGGGGCAGACGGTTGAAGATGGGTGGTTGAAGTTTGCATTAGTTTGGCGTCAAAACAATTTTTTCTCTCGATGAATTTTATCAAGTTGACAAAAAGATGATATAAGAATGAAATTATGAAAGTGAAAAACTAGAGATGCTATGGGGTTTCCACTACGGTATTTGGTTGATAAATTATAATCAAGGGATATTTAACACAATGGGTTCAACATCTTCTTTCTTGATACCAGTATTCCGTACCAAGTAACGAAATCTTTATTTAAGTACAAAAGAGAAGTTCACACTCTATGTCAGTTGTTTTCAAAAGGAAAATTGGATTGGCCAACAAGGTCTTGAAGCCGACTTTCATGGTATTATAACATTTCACCTACTATTATTAAGGAAAAAGAAATGATGGTACAATACATAGTTGAACTAGCCAGAGATGATTCAAAGGAACTTAGGGGGGTGCCTGGTTCAAAATTTTTAAAGGGTTTGAAAACCTTACCTTAAAGGGTTTCATTTTCACGAAAGAATTATAAAGGGTATCAATTCTTTGCTTTAGTTGCTTGTTCACATGTACATTGGAATTCCAATTAACATAAAATTTCACTTTTAACCTTACATCAAACATCATTAATCTAAGTCGGAACCCTACCCGTTGCCCTAGCAATTACAGTTTTCAACAACATAGGAAAACTCGCCTCCCAATTTCTTTATTTGAGCCTACAAATCACTCAGTATGAATCATAATAATGATTTTCAAATTTTCTTCAACATTCCTTCAATATATAGATATGCTTAAATTTCATAATCAAAGAAGTAATAAAATTGAAATCGTTAAACTCAAACAACATCCACCACAAGCCAATTCCATATTAACACACCACAAGTCTGGAACTGAGATATGTTAACATCCAAGAGGCTTGCAAAGTGAGATAAAATTCGAATTTGGGTATTTTAGAAAGAGATGACTTACGGTTTCTGAATTATTATGACATTGCAAACAGCTCGAAGGTTTTGCTTGGAAACCTAGTCCACATACAAGATCAAAAAGTGGCAACACATTGTTGATTACCTCCAAAAGAAAAAAGAAATGCAAAGCGGTATAAACCGATGCAACACATTCTGCGAGGTGTTGTCCATGTTTTGCCGTGCGTGAAGGACTCTAAATGTTGATTTAACTAAAAAGATACCCGAGGGTTTTGGCATCCAAATAATTTTGAATTCACCAGCCACAAAGTGTTGATCAAGTGCAACTAGAGAGTTTAAAACGGCCGGCAACACTATCCGAGGCCAAAACTTTTCTCAGTTACTGTACCTTTATTTTTCATTAAAAAAAAAACACTATCCAGAGCCTATATTTGACTCAATTTAGAATTTTTTTAAAAAAAGTTTGACTCAACTAGATCATGTATTGTTGATCTATAATGGTATAATACAACAAAACCCTAGTGAAAGGTATTTATTTTATATTATTCTAATTAAACACTCATTAGTAACATTATTTAAATATATAGCCTACCTACAAACCAACAATAAACTGGAATTCTCTCAAAAGTTAAGGTTCATCAATAATCTACAGAAAAAAGGCCAAAGTAAGAAAATTAGAAAGCCACCAATACTTCAATGACCTTGAATGCATTAATGAACTAATATAATAGTTGTACAAGCTCTTTTCAGTACCTGATACACAATGCCTAGTCCTTATCCTTGAATTACCATCCCGATGAATGCAATAATAGGGGTTGGAAACCACAACGATAGAAATGATCCGGTCAACCAACAAAATGATCCTAAGATCAAAGTTGGTTTTTGGCCCCACCACAAAGCCAGATACAATGCCATTGCAATGGCTAACACAACAGATGATGGCCTCTTAGTCACGAACAATTGTTTCCAATGATTTATGTAAGTGCATAAGTCATTCTTGTTTGTCTTAGCTATTCAACGCAAGATATCCGGAGATAAATGGCATAAGAATCTCTTCATGCTCACAAGTCACTTGGTTGAAAAAAAAATTCATAAGTATTCATAACAAGAAAGCAAATGCAATGCATATGAGAGAATAGTATATTGCAAAAGAATTACATTATACACTACAGGGAGTTTCAGTGCTTTCAGAAAATTTAAACTCCATGTTACAATTCTTTAATCGTAAAAAGCATAGAAGAAGATCTCAAGTTCCTCTATAGTCTATACCGTCAAACTAATGGTCAAAATTTTCCATTAATCAATGTGTTGAAACATTTAAAATCGGAGGCTTTACGATATTCCTACAAAACTTGGACAATGTAAAATGGTCAGTGTCACATGCAAGTATTACCTTTATTTTCTTCGCCTAATGATCACATTTCTGACAGTCTTTTCTAATTAATTACCTGCCACTTTCTTTAATCACTTCAAACTTTTTAAAAACATACAATAAAAATAAATATTTTTTAATTTTATTTAGAATGATAAATACCAAGCCATCAATCATCGCTCTCCTAATCATACTTTTGAAACAAACCATCAAACTAGTATCTCCAAGATTTTATCTTAGATACACTTTCAACAGATATTCTTAATTTATATATCTAAAAATTTTGCACACAATAAAAGATAATTTACATTAATGAGATGGGGTTTTTTTTCCCCTTGAAGTTATTTTTTGTATCCCTTTAATGAAACCACAAATTGATGGAAGATCATATTAAAACGGTAACTTACCTGGAAATGCAATCACAAAACTGATTATTATTCCTCCAGTCGTTGCTTCTAGTAGGATTTGGATTGTTATGTTATTACTCTCTTCCTTGTTACAGTCAGTCTCTTGACATTTTCATCCAGCGTTTTCACATTGTCATCCGTTGGATCAAGTTCAAAAAATAGAAATTTGTGTGAGAAACATACAAATCAAATTACATGACAACATTAATTAAATTATTCAAATTAAATACAAACGTTGATGAGTTTCTTTACTTCTTATAGGTTCTAAAATCTCTACTCAGTCCTGACGACTCTTGCTCTTTCCAAGTCTCCACTTGTTTAACATATGACCATGTTCTATTGATCCTAAAGAGCTCTTCCCTTCCATTAAAGCTTACTCGGGAGGTGATATGTTTATTGGATTCAACTGCAAAATTAATGTATTCACTAAATTATTATGCTATGCATACTCAGTGAAAAAATAAAATTAAATAAAATGAGGTTAGGCCGACATATTTCCCATAAAGTGGACTGAAGAACACCAATGAGGAGGCATAGTCAATTTAGAATAATCTGAAAATGTAGAAAAGTGCATGTAACTTGCTTTATTAATTCAATAACTTTTGTTTTTTATTACCGAATTAATAATGACGTGCAAGTTAAGTGCATTTTATTGCAAATTACTAGTTTTTGTTTTTGTATTACTAAATTATTATCACGTGCAAGTTACGTGTACAACTCACTTATTAGTTACATGTTTTTTTATTACAATTCTTTCAAAAAAAAAAAACTCAATTTGTGTCACATTTTTCCCACTTTAACTTATTAACTTTTATCCATTTCTTAATTATCTTCTTTAAAATACTTTCTACACATGAGTTACAAGATTTCCTAAAGAAAGGAGAATGAAAATTGAAGAATGGCACTCATAACAAAAATCATATAAATTGCACATTACGTGCAACGAAAATGCATGACCTTTTATTTTCTTTTAAAGCAAAAAAGAAGAGAAAACAACAAGAGCATGAATAGAAAAGCACAACACACTTAGAAGGTATACCTCTAAGATGTATATTGTAAATGCACATGACCTTTAGTTGAATATCAAGTAGTAATAAAAATGTGGAGTATAAACGATGGGCGCACATTATTGAACGACTCAGGTTACTGCTATTGAAGGGAAATTTTGGTAAACTTGTGAAATATCACAAAGAGACCCAAAAATGCATCACACATATTTCTGCTTTTTCTTCTTCTTCTTTTTTTTTTTTTTTTTTGGAGAAAGAAACTTATTGATTGATGTAAACTAAACATGTATTTATAATAAAAGAAAAGAAAAAAGCGAGAGAATTAGAAACACATACCATGGTGATAATTATGGTTCGAAAAAGATTACTGGCATTCACCTTCCAATTCTCTTGACGAAAAGTGAGTATAAGCCGGCTGAGAGTTCCAAAATATTGCTAATAGCTGGACCAATGAATGAAGCTTGGCACGGGGATACAGAGATTTCAAAACCAGTGGACCAGAGAACATAAGGGCACCAATGCCCATTAAGGGTGATAGAAAGGTCACGAAGGTAATGATAATTAGTGTCGGGTGAGTCCGAGGATGAATTAAGTCCCTGAGATGGTGGTCAACTCCGATACCTAGATCTACCAGTTGTTGAAACTCTTCCTCAATCTCCCTTTCGTGATTTCGTAACTTCCTGAGCTCATTTTCGGCTTCCAAAACTTGTCCATACAGGAAAAACCATTTAGGGATTTCCCTTATTTTCAACTAGACCTGGAAGAGCGCCATTGCAAGAAAGAGAATGGCCATAAAGGGCACTCTCCAACCCCATTCGGAGTAAAATGATGATCTATAATTTACTAGAGTGGCCAAAACTGCACCGATTTTGATCATGTATTGGAATATCAGGTCGATTGTGTTCCGCAATGCGGTGGCACGGTCTCCGAATATATCACAGGGATAACCTGCAAAAATGTTGATAAACATCTATCACAAATTTATCAAAGAACAAAGCGCACTTTTGGTTCCTAAACTATAGGGGTCATAACTTTTGGTCACCATTAATTTTTTACTGACAAACTAGTCACCATCTTTTCATTTATTCAACAAGTTTAGTCAATTTAACAGTCAACTAATGGTCAACTCTTTTCTTCGTTAAATTTTTCATCTTTTATTAATTTTTTTATTGAACTGGAACCCGCAATGTATTGTCAAACAACAAAATAGTCCCCAAATATCTTTTTTCAACAATTTTAGTCACTTTAACATAATTTTTAAAAATTTAATGACCCAATTTAATTTTTCTTTAAGTCTTTATTTTTTATTGAGTACTTTATGGATGTGGGTCCCACAAGTCCTTGATCAGAATATTTTTTTAAATTCCAAAAATATCTAATATTCTGCTCCCCGAAAAATAAATTCCAAAAAAAAACGGACAACGAAAACGATCAATAATGAGGCCAATGTTTTTAAAATTCTGACTTTAAGTCTTAAAATCTACGATTCGATGACTTTAATATACTATAACGATTTTAAGTCTACTAGAATCTTACTGTGTATCAGAATCTTTAAAATCTCACTAGAATCTTTAAAAATATTAAAACCTTACGATTTTAGGATTCTAAGAAATTTTACTATTTAGGTGTTTTTAGATCTTTTTTCTTAAATTAAACTTGTTGGGCTGAAATTTTGGACATAAAATTTTCAATTTACACAATTTAAAAATCATAAATTATTAATAAAATAAAAAACAAAATTGACTACAATACATGACACATCATCATTTTCACGGTTTCATATCATTTACTCCACCGTCGCCCTGTCGGAAAAAAAAAAAAAAAAAAAAAACACACACACACACACACACCATTTCCTTCCATACAAACCACAAGCTCCAAAATCAAAATCAACCTTTCAAATCAAAGAAATTAAAGTAAATCTACACTGATTGGAGTTTTCTTTAGGCATCCGATCCAAATTTGAAGTAGCGCATTGTGCCAGTAAGGTGAGTATCATATTTGCCGCCGGTTCCAATGATTTTGTTTTGAAATTGTTATTGATTTTGGATATGGTTTTTTAGTTTGATTTTTTAGGATGTGTTTTGATGGTGGATTTTAAGGAGATGATGGTAATGTTGTATTTTAAATTATTGGAGTTTGAAATTTGTATTACTTGTGATTTGAGACTTTTGATTTTTAAATGATGTACAATGTATATCTTTCTTTCCTTATTTTCTTGGTTAAAGGTATACAATCAAAATGTATGAACGTATTGGACTACCCTTTAATTAATACCTAAACTATCAAATATGTAAGTTGTACTCCCTCCTCCCAAAAAATGTAATACACATTGCGAAAGGTTTAAGGTTTTCTATGACAGTTTGGTATTAAAGTTTGTGTGAACTAGTTAAATAATTTTTATATGTTATTATCATTAATATTGACATCATAACCAAATGTAAGTAAACCCATTTGGATGAGTGATGAGACATTTATCAATTATTTAAGTAACACAAAGTGTAACACAAAGTGATGTGATCCTGATTGGCCCGTTAAGTATCATACTTAACTATGATGATCATTATATTTATTTTAATCACATAGTGATAGGATGGAATTATGTTTATGTAGATATAAAAAATGAAGATTGAAGCAAAAAATATGGTTCGTGTCAACCAAAAATCAAATCGTCGATGAAGTTGACAGATGCACGTCAACTCTTCGGTCGAGCTGAAGATGTCAACAAAGGAGTCACCAGAAAGGCGTCGAGAAGTATGTCTACCGACACTAAAGCCGACGACAAAACCCTAATTTCTGAAATAACGGTTCAACAATTTTCTTGAAGTTTTTACAAGATTTTAGGCCTTGAACTTGTCAAATTATACTCCAAGAAGGATTTCAAGGTGGTGGATGAGAATTGGAATTTTTTATTCAAGAGAAATTAGATCCTATTATATTTTCCTTTTTAGACTAGGTTTTTTTTTTCATATTTGTTTTGGGTTTCGAATTTTCCATACATTTTTTACCCTCACAGTTTTTCTCCTTAATTTTAGGGATATTTTTAATTATTTAATAATTGTGAGATGTGTAATTATTTAATTAATTAGGGAAGTTTAATTTTTAGGAAACTTCTAGTTCTAGAAATCCGTATAAGAGATGTGATTGTATTTCTCTTCCTCATGGCGAACCTAGGCTGACCCTTGGCCTACAAATAGAGGTTTTCGTCGTGGCTTTTGAGGCAGATTATTGCATGACTTCAATAATAAAGAATTTTATTCATAAACTTGTGAGATCCCTCCTTATTTGTCTTATTCTTGCGAGAATAGGTGCATTGTACAACTTTTCGAAGTTTTAACATTTGTTTTAGTGTGCCTTTGAACTTATAGGTTTTTCCATAGGTGGAGCTAGTAGTTAACCATTTTAATGGAGCCTTTGCCTGCTCGTTTTAGTCATAATCGTGAGCCAAAGAATTAGTTGAGAGGTGGTCGATAGGGTTGTTAACCCCGAACCTTTCTTCCTTTCTATCTAATTCTTTTTCATGTATTCCATCCCTGGATCACATAAATGTCTTTGTTTTTATTCGTGATTCAGAAATTCAGAAGGCAAGATCGTCAAGTCCTTGATACATTCCAAGCTTCCGCAAATTCTGGTAAGAAATCCGTATCACAAAGTGTTATAGAAGATCTTTTACCATTGTGAAGGTATAATTTGTTAATTTTGATCTAGTCAATCAAGGTACAACCTTTAATAATATGCGCAGATTTTCCATTATGGCCATATTTAGTTTGTTTCTTATTCAAATCAATAACTTTCATCTATTTTCGTTATAATGATATTTCAATCATTTTTTTAGTAACGCCGGGAATCCTACCAGAGATGGGTAAACCCATGTCCAATGCAATAGCATGCAAACTCATTTGGAGATAAACCACCTAGACAAGTCCGAAGTGACAAGTTCGGGTGGAAAATCGGAGGTTCATGTATGAGTTCACTATAACAAGCTCTTTAGATGTGTATATGAACAAAGTAGAGCCAATTCCTAGTAAAATCTTTTTGGCGCGAGGGATTAAACTCAAGACCTCGTCTTGAGAGTAATGGTGGTTTTATTATTGAACTAACACTTTATTCATATTTTAATCATTTTAATACAATTAATTTGGATTTTTATGAAATTGGGAGGACTTTTTTTGGTTGTTGAATGGGACTATTTTTTGTGGACAAGAAAGATTATATCCTTCTTTGATTCGCTTTTAAATGTACAATCTACTCACTCTATTGTAATTCAACATGCTCACTTTCATTTTTTTTGAGGCTTCAAAATTTAGTTCCACTTCAAATAATTAATTAATTTTATCCACATATTCTCTAATATACCATTACTACTTTCACTAGAATCAAGAAAATTTAATTAATTTTAATTATTAGTCTAACTCATTAATTAATAACCCACTAATCATTAATAAGGACCTGTTAAGAATTTTACTTAAAATTTAATCACGTAAAATACATCACCCAATTTTTCTAATCTCCATGCACATCCAAATGAGTCTATTGAATTAGATTGATGGGAGTATTTGAATTACTTCTAATCTCGATATATATAGGAATTCATGCTTAAAGGTATAAAATCAAAAGGCATAGAATCAAAATGTAAGGAGGTTCTTGAATAATCATAACAAAGTCATAATCATACAAAATAATTTGATATGTATTTTGGTTATACAATAAATTTAGTACAATGATTCTGCACTTTCAATTAACCCGATGTCAAAAAACTTCTTGGTGACGTAATAATCAAAACTATCTGGTTGTTACTTGATCAACCGTCGGTTGATTGATTAGTTCTTTACCAGTTTTTTTTTAAAGAGGAAAAAGTAATAAGTAAATAATGTTGGAATCAGTCAGCAGTGAGTGATAATTATTTTGGAGGTGACAACCAAAACGTGTCTCTCACCATACAAGATTTGCATGATGGGTGATTTCATGAGCAACTGCATTCTCCACGAATGAACCCAGAATGTATTAAGATTCGAGAAACATTGTAAGAGGTGTTTGATGTCTTCTATAATTGACAAAGATGAAGACGAACCATCTAAATCTCTTCTAGCCACTAGGATTGTGTTACTTGAGTCTCCTCTTGCCACTTGTTATTTCATTTTTTAGTGAATTAGAATCTAAATTGAAATATAAAATTCAGTTCATTCAAAAAATAAAATAATCTAAAATTAATATATTTATTACTAATTCAACAGATCTATGAAATTTATATCAATTGACTCCCAAAACTAGGAGATTTATTTCATTGGTAATTTCTTGATTACTTTACCGTCGCCTCTACCTCATTCTGTTCATTAATTGGCGAATTGGGTAACAACCGATCTCTCTTTCCTTCCTCTCTCTTTTCTACTGCCTAATTTTCTTTCCTATCTTCCCTTCCACGGGAGGATTGGGGAGATAATTTATCTCTCCTTTTAGTTTTTTATTTAACTGAATAAATTTAGACGAAAGATTCGTTGGGTTTTTTATTATCTATCAGTAGATCAAGATCTACTGGGTGTTAGCCGTTTGTCAATATGTCTCATTCTATTGATCATAATTTAGTTCTTTTGTGTTCGTGTGTGATCTTTAGTCCATGGTCCCATGATTTTACTTTTATAGGTCATAGTCACGGTTTATGTTCGAGGATTTGCAGTCAAAATAGATCTATATTTTAGATATACTTTTTGGGGCCTTCATCTGACGATAAGTAAAGCTATAGAGATCGGAGACTTTCTTTTTTATTCCAACAAATATTTGCAGATGCTACGGAAGAGTTTGTGATTTAGTCCTTCCCAGTGAAAATGATCGGTTTATTCTTAGATATAGAATTCTAATCGATTGTAATATGTTAATGATTGTAATCCTTTGTCAATCGTGGTTAGACGTTTTCCAACAAATTTAATGAAAGTTCCTTTTTATCTCAAATAAAGAATATTTATTACCATTATAGAATCGATCTAGATACATTCATATCAACATACCATTCACATAGAATAAAAAGACAAAAGAAAAAAAAAAGTTTGTCTCAGTTATAGGTGAAACATTTGATCTCAATAATTTTATCATAAAATTTCTTTATTTATGTTCTTCAGAAGACAAAAGATCTGTATCTTTTGTGTTATACGTAACACAAATTAAGGTATCTCAAAAGATCATGTGTCATTAGAAATATATGTATCAGTCATTTAACTAGTATCACAGAGAATATAACATAAAATTATAATTAAAAAAACATGTCTGTCGATTTCATTATTGTAGTGACATCTTCTTTTAAGATACTAGGAAAATTACTTTTCATACGGATTGTGAAGGAAAAAATTGGCCTATCAACACAAAGGTACATGCGTTGTCAATTTTACCATATTCTTTTTCGGTTAGTTAATATTATCCTAAACTATCCAACCGTTAGCCGATTTTGTCCAATTTGCCAATTTCCATTTAAATTAATGGAATTCTACTAGTTTTAATTACAAAAAACACCCTAATAGTTTTAAAAATTATAAAAATGACCTAAAAATTTGTGAAAATAACCAAACAGTCTTTTTTCACTTTTTATTTAATTTTTATGTTTTTTATTTCTTTTTACTATTTCTCATAACTATAAAAATATATTATATGATCTTTTTAAAAAAACTATTTATTTTTAAACACTACTGTGCAAATTTATAGATATGCATATTTCTAACTCATGGTTGATGTACATAAACATATTAACTTTTTTGATAATATAACTTGACAATAATGATGTTATTTTTTTAATCCATTTTTTTCAATTTAAAGAATAAGATTTTTTGACTAAAAACTAATCTTTTACAAAAAAATTAAAACATTTAGAATAGATTAAAAATTAATATATTATTTTTGACCAAAAAAAGATTAATATATTAGTACATTTTAATTTATTACAAATTAACTAAACAGACTATAGATTGTATTATCCAATTCAAAAAATAATTAAACTAAAATATAGGGTACAATCTAGTGTTTAGGGTGTTGAGTTTCATGAGAGTAGATATAAGATTAATTCTCACTAAAGGATTTCTAACCAAGAGAGTGATTTTATCTACATTTAAGCATGGTTTACTAAAGTTGAGAGTGATTTTGTACATTATACTTATTTTCATGAATCATTAAAGTGGCCTTTTTCCTATAATAGTCTCTCATCCATGTTTTAAAGAAAAAGAGACGAAGACAAGTGATTGGAGATTTAATTGAGTCAGGTTTACCTAATAGAGCTGGATGTAATTGCAAATGCAATGAATTGTGGAATAGACTCTTGATCCTGAACATTGCATATTTGTATTATGGTACTTGTATTGGTGATTGTAGTGATGAAAATTCAACGTAGTGATGCATTTTGTGGTGTAACTCAGGTAAGTATATGTATTTTAAAGAACACATTTTAAGGATGCTTTTATTTATTGTCTAGAAGGCTTTTGCTCAGTGTCTAGAATTGAAAGTGAAAATTGTGTCTTCATTTTTACGGAATCTCACTTGTAGTATTCTTGGAGGAAAACTTATCTTCGTTTGTTTTTTTAGGTAAATATAATAAAAATGAAATGAAAGGCAATTGTATATGATGCATGTCAGAATTGAAAACAATGTCATGAAACTAGTTTTGAGCTCTTTTACAAAATAGACCCTCTGAAATAATGCATTCAGTTCAAGCCAATTTAATAATTGGTTACGGAAAAAAGATGGCACGAAACAATCACATTATGCAAGCGTTTCGAACCTAAATACATACCTTAGTAATTTTATTCACAAGAGCAGAGAACTTTAATCAGTGTCTCAAAGCCACAAAACAACAAAAGACAGTACTTTAATTAGTGTCTCAAAGCCACAAGCCAACAAATAAAGGGAACTTTAACCAGTGTCTCATGCCAAATAACAAACTAAGATCACTTTAATCAATATTCATAAGCCATGGTTGCATTAATAACTACTAATTACTATAGAAAATGTTCTCCAAATGATGAAGGAATATCAGGTTGTGAATGGGAACTCTTCAAACTGCTGGTTTTGTAAGAGACAATCCGACAGGTGTTGAATTTACTTCATTTGCGCCTTAAGGTTGAGATAAGGAAACGTTGGCAACAGGTTGCTTTGTAGATGAATTGACAGGCTGGGAAGATGACACCATGGCAGCTGCTTGCTTTTTAATTGAACCAGTAGGCTGAGAAGAAGACACCTTGACAACTGGTTGTTTTGGAATTGCAGAAGGCGGCTTTGATGATGAAACATTGTCATTTGGTGACTTATAAGCTGCAAAAGAGCAGCAACTATATGAAGTACTAGTTGTCTTCAGATTCCCTGCAGTTAGTTTTGCTTTGTTACCATCAACATTTCTCAGTTTAGAGATGTTGGATTGTTGTCCAGTCACAAACCTCCCAGCAAGCTCACCTCCAAGCAAAGATGTTGCTCTAGAACTTCCAAATAATTTCTCGAGGCTACTACTTCCTTTTGTCACAGCCTGGCAATATATGACAATACGAAGGTAATATATGGCAAATACACCACATACCAATAATTTATGCAACTACACAAAAATAATGCAAATTACTTGTTTCTTAGAAGTCACAAATTGTGCACTTGAACCTCCTTTACCAACCAACTTGCCTCCAGGTTGATCATGTCCACTCAGGAAAACAATGCTATTCATTTCAGGCTAAAGAACACAAAAAAAAAAAATTAAATACACAAAACACATATCAGTCCATAAAACAAGTCAATGCAAGACTAGATACTGCCAAACACCCTACCTGATTTGCACTATCCAAACATCTTGACTGATTGGGCATATCAGTCAACATTTGATTTCCTCCAAAGTGATCAGATTCACCAATTAGGATAAGTTGATCCATTTCAATCCACAAATACATATTAAACAAAAAATGAGTATACATCAGGTTTAGTTGCATGCATTTTAAAATCATTTGGCAATAATTGCTGCATGATTTTTAATTGTTTGCTTATCAATCTTTGAACCTAAACGTGCTTCCTATGAAAAAATGCAAAACTAGGCAATGTTGTAAATTTCAAAGGATTCATAACATGATTTTCATATGATTATTATAACTATTTACATGACTTTTCGTGGAAGTTTTGTTTGACATCATCCGGAATTAAGATGACGATTCTTGAGTTCCTGATAACCATATATGATGTTCCCTTTGACAACCATCATGTTGACTTCCTTGTTGCCTGGTTTGACTTTCCCTATGATGAACACCCTGATGATTTCCTTGTTGATTAACTATATCATAACCTACCATCTGGCTTAAATCTCCCCTCCGGGCTAAGTATCAAACACATAAAATCATGATTTTCAATATTTAACAGCAGTTTAAATAACAGAAACTAAATACATTATAAAAAATTATGAAACTATGAGATAAACTTAACCTGATTTGTTTGATGTTATTGACCATTTCTTGCCCTAACAGGTCCTCCGGCACATGATCTTTTATTGTGCCCAAATCCTTTACATCTACTACATTTGATAGTACTGGATCGCTTCAATTCATCTTTTCCTCTTTTCCTAGCTTTCTTAGGCCTCCCAACTCTTCTTCTAAGCACTGGAGGAAGGCATTCTTGAACTTGTATTTCTGGCCAGAAATCAATGTCCGGAATTGGATTGATCAAATGACTATAAGCCCTTATATACTGATCTTTTGAAAGACTTTGATCACAGTAGTCCTCCAGTTTTTCTCTTCTATTAAGTATCACCAAGGTAGCATGCTTGCATGGAATCCCTCTGTGATTCCAGACTTTTCAATCACAACTTCTAGTCCCTAATGTCACCACATAAGACTTATTATCATCCTTAACTTCATAAGTGGTGCCACTTGCTAACCAGTATTTCATATTCCTACATTCTTGTGCAGCAGTCTTCATCTCTTCTATAACGTGCACGGTCACTTCATTTGTCCATGTACATGCTTTCGCATATCTTTTATTGATCTTTGTCATCACTCTCCCCCTGTATGTGTTAACCATTGTGAGAATGGGCATCTCCCTCAAGTCCCCTAACCAACTGTTAAATGACTCAGAGATATTGTTGGTTACATGATCACAATTCAAAGTTTCAGAAAAAGCATGTCTAGCCCAAACGATGTTACCAATATCGTCAAGCCATTTATAAGCCGCTGGATTTATGCTTTGAATATTGGTCATTGCCCTTTTGAACTCAACTTCTGTATAAGCTTTTGAAGCTTTCCAAAATAGTTTCCTCAGAAGTAACCCTGGAAACAGCGCTTTAAAGTTGGACAGAATATGGTGAGCGCATCTTCTATGCACAGCATGTGGAACTTCTTTATTTACTGCATCAAGTAGTCCCTGCAAACCCAAAATTTAGTTTAAATCAGTAAGAAATTTTTCATAAAAATTAATTAAAAATCACAATAAATAAATATAAATTATTTGCCTTTTGCCTATCTGTCATGAATGTCCACTCCTTGTCCCTTGGGAATCCTTCCATTAAGAAGCTTAAATGACTCCAAAAGAAGATCCAACTCTCTTTACATTCAACTTCTACCACAGCTATTGCAAGTGGGATAATGTTATTATTTCCATCAAGACCAATAGCAGTGAGTAGTACCCCCCCATATGGACCTTTCAAGTGACAACCATAAAATCCAATGAAAGGTCTGCAACCTTGCATAAAAACCCTTTTAACGGCGTCAAATCCTATGAATACTCTTTGTATATTTGGAATTCTATTTCCTATAACCATATGATCTTAATCTTTGCTACACTTCCAGGGTTAGTTGCCATAACCATTTGACAATACTTGGGTAGTGCTTTTAAGAATTAGCATGGCTACCATCAACATTTTCTACTGCTAGTGTTCTTGCTCTGAAAAGTTGAAGATTCGAGGGGTGAACTCCATATTTGGATAAAGTTTCCCTGAGCACTTGGATCTTCACATTCCGAATCAGACCTGACCAGCCCTTCTATCTTTTTAGCAATCCACCTTGCTGAAGCTTGTTGATAGCAATCCGTGACAAAACTAATCTTTAAGGAAAGATCAACTTTGCTAAATCGGAAAGACAGAAATTTGTAGGCAGTGGAATTTGAAGAATTCGGATGTAATGACACAAAACACAAAAAACAACAAAAGAAAAGATATTTGATCTCACGTGGATCAATTCATGAGTTCAATGGTAGAACAACCCAAATCAAGAATGAAGAGAGCTATTTCCAACCAAGCAGAGACCCCTTGGAAAATTGTGTAGGAAAACACAATAGATATGAGATCTATGAGCTTAAGTACCAAGATTCGAAAAATCCAATGCTAAAGACACCACTATCAAGTGAACTAAACAAGATAGATAAGTCTAACAATTGTCACAACACATATGCAACAACTAAACAAAGAAGTCCTCACAAGAACTCAATGAAAGGAATAAAATTCTAACCAATTTCACTCAGGTGTGTTGGACAAGAGAAATTCGATCCCTATTTGTAGAGGGAGTGGCCGAAATTTCTTCCCAAGAAGTAGAGGAAGAACACAACTCTTCACCTCTATTCCTATCTCTAAGAATTTAAAATCAAATCAAACTCTAAAGACTCCTAGTTATCTTAAGTGATAAGATAACGAACCTAGACACTTTTCCCAGTCTTAAAACATTTAAGACTTGTAGGAATTAATTAAAACTTAAAATACAAAGAGATAATCTCTTAGAAAGATTCCTATGGATAGAATCTCCCTTGAGTTAAAACTCTATCATCATCTTCTTTGTAGAGTGATCTTAGCCATCCATATTGATGTAGTCTTCATCCAACGGTTGAGTAGACATCAAAAGTTGACTCCTTATTGTAGGAAACTCGAAAATAAGATAAAAGGAATCATCCCAAATATTATCCTTTAAAGAGATAAAGTCTTATCTTTCAAAGAGATAAAATTTAAATGATCTAAACTTTAGGGATCTATTCGACCAACATGAGGAGTGTGGCCGGCGGCTCTCCTTGGATTGAGGGCCGAAAAATCCTTCTCTCCAAATGGGCCAAGTCCATTTGGTGTCACTTGCAACAAATTAATAGTCTTGGGTTTGTAATCTTCAAGCTTAATTTCTTCCTTAGCCCATGTAGTAGTAACTAGACTATTAAGTGATTCATCCATCCTCTTGCATCTAGCACGAGTCATTGGTCCAACAATATTTGAGAGTGGATCACGGATGTAAGGATTATTCTTTAAAGCAGCATCTTTAGATCCTCCATTAACATTCACGACCTCAACTTGCTCGTCCTCTCCATTATTGGCAGCAACATGTCCCTCTCCATTGGTGTTAGCTCGATGGTCTCCATCACTTGTTAATCGGTATCAACCTAGCAAGTATGATCAAGGTTGCATGTCTTAATAGCAAAAGTCACCCCATCAGGCATGACAGAAGCATGACACCTCCATTTACACTTCTTATCATTACAAACGGAAGTAACCCTTGTTGTATCATTCTTAATCTTGTTTGGAGTGATTCCCCAAAGTATTGAGTACTTGGATAGAACTTTCCTACAAGATTTAACACTCTCAAACAACATACCAGGCAGAAGCTTTAACTTTTCTCCTTCTAATATCTGAAATTTATCCCTGTTCAAACAACCACTCATTTGGTCCTCCTCAAGATCACTATCAGAATTATCACCATTTGAACCCTCGCCGTCAGACAATACACTATCACTTTCACCATCATTTTCGAATTCCTCCGTTGAATATTTGTTTAGCATTATGTCATCCCCCTCTAGATGGATATAATCATTATCACTCAGAGCATATATAACTCATCTTCACTACTACATTCATCATTAACTAAATCATCATTCACCAGCAGACGTACCTTCTCCACTATTGAAGATTCTAGAACTTCTCCTCATCGTACATGGTTTTTTGGTTTGATTTAGCTTTCTTTTACGTTTTTTCTTTCCTTTTGTCATAGAAGCATCTAGAAAAGTGTTCACAGTCTTACATAAGTCATTCACATCATGAAAGACAATACTCTGATTCCCAACAACATTTCCAGAAGCCATACCAACATTTTCACGCAACTGTCCAGGTATAACTACATTATTAGCAAAGAAACTGTCTTTTTCCACAAGTTCAGATCCCCTAGACAATTTCAAATCACCCGAACTCATATACAAAGACATATCAATGTCACTACCCACATTGTCCCTAAACCCTAACTGAGACTTGCCAAAAGCTAAACCGTCAATATTGACATGCAGATCAGGTTCCACTTCTTTGTTCTCATGCAAATTCATAGGAGCTCCAGCATTGAAATCAGAGTCAGACACAAAAAAATTGATAAAATTGTCAAAACCATGCAAGTTCAAGACTTCGAAGAGACGACTGTCAGAATCAACATCCACAAAGTTTAAATTACCAGGAACTCTACATCTAATAGCAAGATTCATTTCTTTCCAAGCTTCAGTCCTATTTAAAAATACCTCAATGATGTCAGAAAAGAGTACAACCAAAGAGTACTCAGAAGGATCCACATATATTATTTTATGTTGACCTCCATAGTGCAACTTTAACTTGAAGTGTTGATCGGCCTGCAATTTAGTTTAAATTGCATTAATATTTCTGAAACAAGCACATTAAAAAATCTCTAACTTAACATCTTTAAATTGCATATAGAGCAGATTACAAGTAATCCTATAATTAATATAATATGCAGTTACAAGCTAGTAAGTTGATTACAATCAACAAAAAACAACCATAAAACCCGATAAAACCAACCAGGTTCTCCAAAAAAAAAAAAAAAATAGCATCGAACCAATGTAAAGCCTCACAAATTAAAAAGCACAACACATAGATCAATTTTTGAATGTAATTATAGTTTACATACTCTTAGAATCTAGTATTACTGCACAAGTCAATCAAAAAGAACTTTAAATTAAGAAAACCCCAAATGTTTACTGAAATTTTAATAATTCGGATTTCCATATTCAAACATTTAATCGCTGTTGAAACCATGGATTTAGGAAAAAAATGCAACCCTAACCATGCCATGCAGTTGTAGGAAGGGGTTCGTGTCCTTACCATTCCAAACAAGCCACCACAGAAGGTATTCCGCCAGAATTTTCTTGTTTCGTAAAATCTTCTACGGATTGTTTGCTTCACGTTTTCAGTAATCTAATCTCATGTAAATGGGATCTGATGGATTGGAAGATTCATTGTGAGTAGTTTATGGATGAGAGCATTGCGGTTTTGAAGATGGATGGATTTCGAAGATGGTTCACTATGTTTGTCGTGAGTTCGTGGGAGGAGTGGTTTTCATATATTTCTAAAAGTTGGTTGCTGGAAGGGGTATAATTGAACTTTTATCCAATCTTTTGGCGGGGCTGACTTCTTCCTATTCCCGCCGATTCTTTACCGGAAATTACATGGTTTTTTGGTCATTTTACATATCTTATCGTCTGACTTTCAAGTTTCACCGGTCAAGGGGTGTTTTTGATATATCATAGAAAGGGGAGGGTGTTTTAGATAATGGATTGAACCTCAGGGGTGTTTTTGATATTAACCCAAAAAAATTAAAATAAAACTGAAAAAAGACTGTTTTGTTATTTTTACAAATTTTTGAGGTCATTTTTATAATTTTAAAACTATTAGGATATTTTTATAATTAAACATAACAGAATTCCGTCAATTTAAACAGAAATTAGTAAATTGGACCAAATCGGCTAACGGTTGTGACAAGCCGTCGTCACACTAGTCAAATAATAATTACCTACTTAATACAATTACTAGCAGTAAAGCAGAAAGCAGGGTCGATCCCACAGAGAAGGTTACCAAGTACCGGTTAAAATTATTTGTTATTATTATTTAGATTAACAATTTATCAATTTAAACTAATCTAAACCTAAAACTATCAATTGCAATTATTTAAAGATATAAATAAGTAAAAGAAAAACCTAGGGCAACGGGTTCACCAACCGACTATTCAGTTTAATTTAATCTATAGATATGTGACTTTCGACTCTCATTAATCTCACGACAATTCACCAATTTAAAAATTATACACTCTCGTGTCATAACCCTCTTACTTAAACTAACCCTATGACTACTCTCGTGACTATAGGGATTAATAAAAGCACATTAAGAACTCTGGAATTACTAGTCGCAAAGGCGGTGTTCCTACTCTCGTGGCTCACTACCTAAGTTTAATATTCCTACA
The DNA here is from genome assembly GCA_949775105.1 of Oldenlandia corymbosa var. corymbosa. Lineage (NCBI taxonomy): Eukaryota > Viridiplantae > Streptophyta > Magnoliopsida > Gentianales > Rubiaceae > Oldenlandia > Oldenlandia corymbosa. The sequence goes on from OX459123.1 coordinate 11,450,326, forward strand.
AACTAATACTAGCCTTCCACTCTCGCTACTTCAGCTAGCACCTTAAAGCATACAAATATTGATCATGTATTCACATGGATGAAAAACAAGAATAATAAATATTAATTAATGAAAAAAATCACAATCATAACTTAAATTAAATTAAATAGTACGGCGGCTACATCCAAAACCCTATATTAAATACTTTAGCTACACATTATCTTAAAAATAAATAAAACAATGAAACCCGGGAGAAGTAGGCCAAAAGTTGAGTCCGAAGTTGCTTGCTTCCTCCTTATGATAGTGCGTAGAGTTGGGTGCGTGGAGTTGGAAGGTAGTTTGGAGCGTAGGGGGTTTTTTTTTTTATGTGTTGCGTGGGTTTGGAGGAGAAGTGATGGAGCGGCGGTGGGGGATGATGATGATTAAGGTGAAGATAGGGTGCGTGGAGGGTGAGCAAGGAAGAGAAAGGTTCGGTGGTGCGTGGGAAGTTTGGGGGGACTTGGTGATTCATGGAGAAAGGCTGGGAGGAGAAGGAGGTGATGAGGCGTGGGGTTTGGCCGAAAAAGGGGGTGGAGATGGTGGAAATTCGGAGGCTGTATCCAGTATATCTGGGGGCACCGTGCCCCCCTCCTATTTTTTACATTTTTAGTCTTTATTGTACTTTTTTCTCAATTTTTCTATACTTTACACGTTTAGTCCCTGTGGGTTTTTTCTCTCTTCCAAAAAAAACATCCCTAATCTTTAAACGAGCAAATCTCTCAATCCGTGAAGAATTTGTGAACGAATTATATATGAAATTTATAGTACTTGTCGAGATCTATCCAACAAAATCCATAATGAATATTTTTTCGGGCTTAAAAATGACTTAATTCTGATGGACAGAATAGGGGTGGATATCCAGTTTTACAAGATGGATAACCAACTTGTTCTAAATTGGTTATCCACTGTGTTCATGCTGATTATCCAATCAGTTTAAACTGGTTATCCATTTTGTTTCTACTGCTTATCCATTTGGTTATCCAACTTCTTAATTCAAAATAAGTTGGTTATCTATCTTCTTAAACTGGATATCCAATATGTTCATATTGATTATCCAATGCGCTAATACTGGTTATCCTATGGACTTACATACTTATCCAAATTATTTGTACTGGTTATCCACTGTGTTCATGCTGATTATCCAACTTGTTTGTACTGGATATCCATCCATTTGGTTTGTATGCATATCCAACTCTAATATTTCAACGAGTATATCTCCCAATCCGTGAAGAATTTGTGAACGAATTATATATAAAATTTATAGTACTCGTCGAGATCTATCCAACGAAATCAACAATGAACATTTTTTCGGGCTTAAAAATGACTTAATTCTGATGGGCAGAATAGAGGTGGTTATCCATCTTCTTTCTTTTTCTTTTTTTTTTATTTGAAGAGTGAATGTCAAACATATGATTGGATAACAAGTACGAACCGAATGGATAATCACTCCAAACCGGTTGGATAATCAGCATGAACACAACGGATAACCATTTTTCAAAGAAAAACAAAAAAACACGTTTCTTCATTTTCTGCCCATAAAGTTTAAATGCATTTAAAGTTCAAAAAAATATTCAACATTGATCTTATCGGATAGATCTCGTCGAGCACTACAAATTTCATATATAATTCGTGTTATAATTCTTTACGGATTAAAAGATACAAGGAACACAACAATATGAATGTGAAATAAGTTGGTTATCCATCTTCTCAAACTGGATATCCACTGTGTTCATATTGAGTATCCAATGCGCTAATACTGGTTATCTAATGGATTTACATGGTTATCCAAATTGTTTGAACTGGTTATCCAATGTGTTCATATTGATTATCCAATGCGCTAATACTGGTTATCCACTGTGTTCATACTGATTATCCAACTTGTTTGTACTGGATATCCACTGTGTTCATGCATATCCAACTCTAATCTTTCAACGAGCATATCTCCCAATCCGTGAAGAATTTGTGAACGAATTATATGAAATTTATAGTACTCGTCGAGATCTACCCAACGAAATCCACAGTGAATATTTTTTCGGGCTTAAAAATGACTTAATTCTGACGGGCAGATAGAGGTGGTTATCCATCTTTTTTTTTTTTTTTGAAGAGTGAATGTCAAACATATGATTGGATAACAAGTACGAGTAGAATGGATAATCAGTCCAAACCAGTTGGATAATCAGTAGGAACATAACAGATAACTATTTTTCAAAGAAAAACAAAAAACGCATTTCTTCATTTCTGCCCGTAAAATTTAAATGCATTTAAAGTTCGAAAAAAATATTCAACATGGATCTTATTGGATAGATCTCGTCGAGTACTATAAATTTCATATATAATTCATGTTATAATTCTTTACGAATCATTAGATACAAGGAAAAGAATAATATGAATGTAAAATAAGTTGGTTATCCATCTTGATTATTTATGTTAATACTGTTTATCCAACTAATTAGTATTATTTATCCAACCTGGGTTTTCTTTTTATTATTTTTTTAAAAAATAATAAACTAAGTTGTTTATCCAACTCGTTTGTATTGGTTATCCAATCATTGGTTTGTGGTTATCCAAATTGTTTGTACTGATTATCCACTGTGTTCATTCCGATTATCCAACTTGTTTGTACTGGATATCCAACTTAATTCTGTCCAAAGAAATTTGATCATTTTTAAACTCAAAAAAAATATTCGAAATGGATTTTGTTGAACAGATCTCGACGAGTTCTATAATTTTCATGTATAATTCGTTCACAAATTCTTCACGGATTGGGAGATATGCTCGTTGAAAGATTGGAGATGTTTTTTTTTTGAAAGAGAGAGAAAAAATGATAGGGACTATCCACTCAAATCATAGAAAGATTGATGAAAAAGTAAAATAAGGACTATTCGTGCAAAAAATAGGAGGGGGGCACGGTGCCCCCGGGTATACTGGATAATTTGCCGAAATTCGGTCAAGTTCGGTTCAGTTCTATTGTAAAAATAAATCCCTAATCATTCTTTTATAGACTTCCATCAAAACCTTATTTTTTAGAGAGGAAGAAAACTTGTTTCCCAAATAATATTGGGATTAAAATTCTTACTTAAATTCAATCCCAAATCAGCCACAAGTCATTGTTTCGGCCAATTTCCATAAACCAAACAAGATTCCGAAATTGCTTGTTTAATCCTCTAATTTTTCAAGTACTTTAATTTATTCCTTGCCAATTTATCGAATCATCAATTCTTCCTTTAAGTTACTTTTATCTTCATTTTAGCCTAAAATTTCAACAATTCCTCCAATTGAGTACAATTCCTACAATCAAATATGAAATCACATAAATAGTACATTTGTATTCAAAATATTAGCAAAATTTCACATAAAGGGATATTAAAAATCGGTAAATTATTAGCATATCAGGTTGGATAGTTTAGGGTAATATTGACTAACCGAAAAAGAATATGGTAGAATTGACAATATATGTCAACCTTTGGGTAGATCGGCCTATTTTTCCGATTGTAAAGTGTTAACAATAGACTTACGAAATGTGCTTGTCCCGACAGAGGCCCTGGAAGTTACTTCGTTATTTTTAGCTTTAACATTAACTTTTTGATTCCTGCCAATTGATTAAAGTTAGCACATTTGATGTTAGTGAACTTTATAACATGGCTCATAATTCCTGTCATTCTAATAGTAGGTACTTCTATTTAAATACATGTACCATTTCAAAAGAAAATAAAAATCTATTTATTCTCTTAAGCATTATTCTCTTCACTCCAATTTGTATGACGTAATTTTAAATTGAATTCAAATTATTTTACAAAAAAAAGGTGGAGAAGCATTGGAATCTTTTCTTGGCCTACATACCTTAGATTTTAGAATACATGGCGTGTAGGAATTTTGGAATGGTCAAACCCATTACTGTTTTTTTGCAATTCAATATACATACACACACTAGCTTCTTCCACTTTACACGGATTTTACTTTGAAATTGTGGTTGCAATTTTATATACTACTGTATAATACTTTGACAACCAAAGTACCAAACAAAATCAAAGTTGCACCAGATGATGAAAGTGAAAGGTTTTGTTGCTTGCATGTGCAAGTCAGCAAAGTACTGCTAGCTGCAGCTGTTTCAGCATTGATTTCTATTTTTCATCGTCTTCTTCCCTCTTGTAAATCGTTTCAGCATTTTACTTCCACTGAATCATGCAAGTAATTAGAAATCATCTCTCTGACAGGCTAGGGGGCTCTAAAAAACAGTAAATACGGCTCCACCACGATGAAATCGTGGAACTTGAAGTAATTAATGAGAGTTTTGCTTCACAAAAAATACTGTTCAGTTAAGTTTTCAATTCTCTAATTATGTAATCAGTGTTTGAACATAAACTGTATAGCGGAATTAATTGAATTAGACAGTAGTTTTACGCTCTTTAACTCTAGGCCTCTGGGTGCTTATTATTTTATTGGTCCCTCCACAAGAAGATTCTGCTTTTCACCGCATATAAAATCAACTAGGGTGATAGTAGAATTTAAATAAAGCCAAATGCGTTGGAAACCATTATTGAAAAACTTTCCAAATCTTTCTTCATTTTTTAGTTTCTTCCTTGTTTCTTTTTCCCCCAGATATTATTACACTGAACTTGATGAGGTATTTGCAATACTGTAGTATCGAAAGCATATTTCTGGGGAGAATGATGGAAAAATTGAAATTGATATTAGTATATATAACAAAAGATTATTAAACGTTGGATGATGAAATGAAGAACCAAAATATGTAGGCGATCTAACTATCATTTCTGAAAATTTACTAAAAACTAGTCTAACAATTCCTCATATAGATATTGCCATGGTTATTTTGGAAATCTCCTCCAGAAAGTCAGAAAAAAAAAAAAAAACTACTGTCAAACATCTGCAATAATTTGGGCCCAAAAAATCATGCTTCTCTGTAGGTTTGACATGCATCAAATCAAAACTATCTGAAAAGAACAAGGCCAATTAAAATTTGAAAAGAATTTAATGTTCCTCTATCTTTTCACCATGTTGTATATATGTAATCTTGTCAGCAAAATTTGCTTTAAAAAAATTTACAAAAAAAGAACTTCTACTATCAATCAATTCAATCTACATTGGGAACAATAACAAAATGATCAGAATGGCATAATATGAGTAGTCTTGGTATCATAGCTGGACAAGCAAGAAGTCCTGGATTGAACCTTAAAAACCTTAAGCAAATCATTGCACATTTGTCTCACTGCCGGTGACACATTGCTTTGGATCAACAAAAGTATTTTGGCCATCCCATTACTCTTGGTCACAGCTTCTTGAGCTTTTGGATCCCGAAACAAACAACACAAACTCCATAGAATCGTCACTGAATGCTCCGTTGACAACGTTGAAACCTTAAGCACTTTCTTCACTGTCCCTTCGATGCATTTCTCGTTCCTGCAGATCTCTGTTCTACCTTCTTTACATGTGGATAGCAATTCCAGCAATTTCAGTACTTTTTCCACCAATTTCACATTCAATTCGCCTTTGTGTAGTGCTTCAGTTAGTACAATTACCGCCCCGGAACGAACAACTCTTGCTCTGTTTTTCTTAGGGGTGGAAATCGTCAGCAAACAAGTTAAGCAATCTTCCGTGGTCTCTTGATCACCCTGGCCGGAATTAATCATCGTTAATCTTAATAATTCCTTTAGGACATCTTCGTTTTCGCAAATCAAGGTTTTGTACTCATCCCGAGATTCCGCCACGAATTTAAGCAATTTAGCCGCGGAGATTCTTACTTCCTGACTCCCCTGCCGAAGAAATTTAAGCATGGTCGGAACCAGTTTTTCGTCGACGACGATCTCGTCTCGCCCCCGCCTGTAATTCTTCAATAGGATGCGAATCAGATGGAAAACATTCTCGTTTGCCTGAATTTGCAACGGAAGTTTGCAGAAACTGGAAATAATCGCCGGGATGAGTTCCGACCCGGAAGAAGAAACCAAATTGGAAGTCTCATCCGAAATTTTCGCGAAAAGGATCACCTTTGCTAAAGATTGGTGGAAGATATTCACATGGGTCGGAAGATTATCCCCCTTAACGAGGATCGGAATGAGGCTTTTGAGCTGCCGGATGATGATATTCGCTTCGGCCGGCGTCACCGAGTTGACGGCGGCGGTGGCGGACTCGCTGGTCCCCGGCGGCCGAGTATTGACCGATTCCGACCAGATCTGGATAAGCCGATGGAGATTGTGATTTGGGACGAAGTCCTTTGACTGAAGGACTTGCATAGTCGCCGGACACGTGTTGTTGCCGCCGTCCAACCACCGCTGGATACTACTCCGGTCGTAGGTGACGCCGGTGGAGAGACTCACCGGAGACTTCATCACGTCCAATGAAATCGGACACCGGAAAAAAGTCGGTACAGAAATACACAAATCGTTCTTCTGTCGAACCATTATTTTGATCCACCGGAGTTCAAAAATCTTGACTCAGAAAACTCAATGAGTTGTAGAGAGAGAGACAAATGGAACAAAAGCATTTAGAGAGAGAAAAAATAACAGAGAGGTGGGGGAATACAGGGGACAGTGGTTTAAAAAGGGGAAAACAGAGAGTCAAAGGATAGTGACGTCATGTGGGGTCGGTTTCGCACTTTTCTTTTTATGAGGTTCTGTTTCATAATTTCCTCTTTTTAAGGGATTCTTTTTATTAATTAAAGTAGTACTAGTAAGTTTAAAGAAAGACAGAAATATACAGCCAATAGTAATGGTTAATAAATAATTATACATATTTAATTTAATCATTTTACGAGAAATTTGCAAAAAGTTCTTAATATTCAATGTTGGTAGTATTTGGTTTGGTCTACGGTCAAAGAAAGGTGCTTTTTTTTTTATTTTGTTTGTCCTTATTGGAAGGCACCCATTAAATATAAAAAACATAAAGTGTATCTAAAATGTATGGGGTTTTATTCTTTTGTACTTTTTCTGTCCCAAAATTATTGTCCAGTTTGAGATTTCACTTTTAGTGTAATTTTAACTAGAAATGAAAACTCAAACTGGACAATAATTTTGAAATTTTATTTTTAGTACAATAAACTAGAAACGAAAATTCAAACTGGACAATAATTATGGGACGGAAGGAATACAATTTAGTGTGGTTTTCCCACTAGTGTATTTGAAATTCATGCCTTGTATTCTCTTCCATTTTAATTTTTGTTAGGAATAATTCTACCGTATCTTATTTCTCGAAAAAACGTAAATATCAAATGAGACGTACTCCAACACTATCAGCGTATCAATTTTTATCTAGTACTCGTAAACTATATTTTCTCATTTACTTGAATTATCATTAATGATAAAAATTATTTACCTGTTATCAGCATGGAAAAATCTTAAATTTTTTAATCAACTGTCTCATTTGTTGGAATGCTAATAATTTAGCTAGAAAGATTAATAGTTGAAAGTTGAAACTGCAGCATGAACACACTCCGAATAACAAGAGAGAGATAAATTCGACACACATGTAAAAGCATGTTTGTAAGTACTCCCTCACATTTTTATATCTTTTGTATAAAAAAAAAAATGTGTCTTACAGAGAAAGGAAGGATTTCAATTTTTGATGAGAAATTTCCTCACTGTATATCAGTCATAAAAAAAAGGTTGGAAATTTATAAAATTCCTGTATTATCAAATACAAGAATAAAAGTTACACTCTTTCCGACTCGAAAAATTAATTCAACTATTTTAAAAATAGATTTATGAAATTTCTACTAGAATTTTAGACCAAGAAGAAAATTACTATTAAAAAATTGTATTGAAATACCGAAATCGATACCTCTCCAATGAGAAAACAAGGGAATGTGGTCACATCAGCAAATGGATTTGATTTTACTATAAGAACAGTCCAACTAATAAGTAGTCTCCCCCAAAATAAATAGTATTACAATATGTAAATCAAAGAATAAATTAACGTGACGGATTAGACATGATTCCTTTGAAAGTCAACAGTCAACTTAAACCAAACCCATTGCTTTGGCTGGGCCCCCACCCGCCGGTAGGAAAAGACTATTTAAAATTCATCATTGGTGAAATTACACGCTTGCCATATATGGGTCAGCCCGTATTTAATTACTACTTCACTTTCATTTGATTAGATTCCGGGTTGAAAAAATATTTTTTTTGGTGCGTACAAGGAGAGAACGTGGGGTTTAGGGGAAACCGGGTCCTACCCATTGTTCATCCTTGGTGGGGGCCATGTTTGAGTAGTAGTGGGTTCGATTGGTCGGATGATGACGACAACAATGGGAAAAAGGAGCAAAATGCGGAAACCACGAGTTTGGTGTATGGGAAAGATTTGGATACGGCCTTTGCTTTTTTTCTTCTCCATGGCCATATTAAATTCCTTAGTTGACCATTTCTTTTTAGGACCTTAAGGTTAGCGGAAATGGTTAGATTAGAAAGATATTATTTTTGGAAAAATAATGTTTGATAACTTGATATGAATATCAATTTATGGTTGTGCTAATTACTTAAAATAGATATCTTCGTGTCACAATGATAAAAAGTAAAATGTGGTGAATAAATGAGATCTTTTGCGTTGGGAGTGTCCACTTAAAAACTTAAACTCGTTTAAGACTCCAAATGATATATAATATACCATTATCTAGTGGCGGAATCCTTTAGGGACTTGGGGGAGTCCCTTAAAAGTATTCATTGTTGATCTTTCGCCATTTATACTCGGTCTTATAATTTTACGATCAGTACATAATCAACTTCTCTAAATTCGAGTAGTTGGTTTCATTACCTAATGATGTATATTACTTTGCTTGACCAAAGTTTCTAAACTCCTAAACTTATGTTCGACAAAGGTTGTTCTTGTCTCTTGCCTGTCTTTTTTCACCTTCATGGTGCACTTATACATATATGTTGGTTTTTACCATTTTGCGGTAAAAATTTTAATAATGTCAATGTTAAAATTCATTCAAACTCCACAAAACTGTAAGTTCAATCCCTTGAACATTACAAAAATGGTTTGGCGAGATAGAAAATTGGGATATTATTCTTAGTAGAAAATTGTCATACAAACTTGACGCGAGAGGAAGGTTGACAAAATCGTCATGATATTTCACAAGCCTTAGTTTCAAGGTCTAATCACGAGGAGGTTTATTTTTTTCTTCACTCTTGTAGTTACAAAATGTAAAAATTTGGAAGGAACAAAAGGATCTTTTAAAGCATCTTACCAGATAAACTTTTTCACGATAATCAACTTCTGTTCATCATATGTTTTCTCAACGAAAAATAAAATATATTTCTTATTTTTTGAAGAAAGAAAGAAATAAACTTAAATAGCGAAGAAGTTTGGCAACAAAACACTACCATGACACAGATAAACAATTATTAGATAATTCTGTCTGTCAACTTCGTTTTTAAGATTTAACATTATCTTTTACGTAAAATTTAGTTTTATAAATTTAAGTTGTCGATTGACATAAAAAGATTGATTTACAATCGACTACACTGTTCTTGTTGTTTTACTAACTTCAGTATGGATAATTTTGCATATATACATAGTAAAACAGTGAGACTATGGATTTCATCATGAATACATTCCAAATTAGCTTATTATGAAATATGCAACTAAATAATGTATTAAAAGAGATCTATCGCATGGTTTTTGTCGGTAAATCCCTAAATAATGTACCACGTCAGATGTACATTTTATATACAAAAACGGGAAAGTTAATATTTTTACGGGAGAAAGGGAGAAATTCATGAGTCCTAAAAAACCAATATTAATTCCTATTGATTGGTTGTGCTAAAAATGTGGGTACATCTTTTGTATATTAGATTTTATGGGTTTTTGTGTAAGAATAGAAATATGTATATGATGAAAGCACCTTCTAAATATTGTTTCTTTTTTTTTTTTAAGAGAATATTGTTTCTTTAATTTCACAAATGTTTCCTAGAAAAAAGTTCATCTGAACCTTTATAATATTCTTTCCAACCAAACTAGACTAGTTAAGTTAGTCATAAATAAAACTATTGCGATCCTGCGTTGGATGATTTATGTATCTAATCTCAATATATATATACCAACATAATGCGGGATGTACTAAGTCGATTTACTCAAAGGTTCGAATAGGTGGAAGAGGAATTTCTCACCAGTAGGTCATGTAAGTCACGAATAGGAAAAGCTTTAATAATTTTTAGTATTTTGTTATGCAGGTGCATGTGTAAATATCTAGATATTCTCTCTGTTGTTTATTATAAGACATTTTGATTTCTTCTAAATTTATTATCATATTTTTTTAAAAAAAATAAAACCTTAAAAATGTGCAACATAAATTGAGAGAACACAATAAATGTGAAATATATTTTTAAGATTTATTTTTAATTAAAAAAATATAATAATAAATAAAATTTAAAAGAAAACAAAATATTTTATAGTGATGATCAGAGGAAGTAGTAATAATGGACGGCAATCACGTCATATATAATAATTATATCTTTTTCTTTCTGTAAGGTGGGTAACGATAATGCTGAAGAATTATGCCTGTGTGCGGTGGGGGGTGAATAGTAATCACCACTTCGTGTAAATCTGTTACTTTTATACTGATCATGTCAAATGATGATGCTTCGTTTGTTGGATGGCATCATGAACAATTATTATTCATCATCAATTTTTCTCTCTCTCTCTTTTTTTTTTTTGGTTTTTTTTTCCTTTCCTCCTTGATTTGATCGATTGTTTTCCATTATCCACGGTGAATATTTGTTATGTTTTTGGTTTCCATGTATAAATAAATTTTGTTTCTACAAAACTTCCTTACTATTTGTTATACGTTGTACATATTTTTAGCACTGGATCAGTATATTAATAACAGTAGATAATGAATATTATTACGAAATCGGGAATTACAGATTCAAAATAAAAATACAAATTAGACAAGTAATTGGTTTTCATTTTCTGTTTCAAGTTGTAATTAGTGTAAAAAATTTGTGCTAATTATAGGGTATAATTACTGGCAGGGAATTGAATGATACCCTATTGATTAGGGTGCTATATTTTCTGGTAATAGATCAGGTTCGATTCCCACTAAGAGGTTTGTAAAGAGGTTTTTATTCACATTTAAGTAGGGTCTATCGGGGTGAATTTTTATTTTTTTTTCAAAAAAAGAGAAGGTATAATTACTGGCATTATTCCTTCCAACGCCCAAGTATGCACTCAATTATCATACATTGGCATAATAACAAATATTTGATCATAATTAAGTACATATTATTAGTCAGTCATAATTTTTCACCAGGGTTTGTAAGAGGGATTTTATCTATATTTAAGTGAAGTTCACTGGGATAGATTTTTTTTTTTTTTTAAAAGAGGGTATAATTACTGGCATTATTCCTCCCAACGCCCAAGATGTGTACTCAATTATCATACACTGGCATAATAACAAATATTTGATCATAATTAAGTACATACTATTAGTCAGTCATAATTTAGTGGACTAAAAATCCAGACGCACACGACCTACAGAACTTCGATCATGGCAAAAGGATCTAGTAACATTGAATATAAAATTCCTAGACCTCTTTTTTTTTTTAAAAAAAAAAACAAAATCTTCTGAATTTTTAATTTATCTGTTATCTAACTCTAATATCGCAAATCGAATACAATGAAAGTTTACATCGACTTTCTTATTTTCGAGTAAGGACCATTTAACCTAGTTTAAAATAACTAACAAAAATGCATTATTTTTTTGGGGCGAGTAACAAAAATGCATCTTTTTTTTTTTTATATGAAATGAAACAAAAGATGTCTCTGTCTAGCAAAATTTTGCGGTACAACACAACTTCCTTCATTTTGAATTTTTCAAATTTTGGCCGTTATGTTAAGAATTTTGGTGGGAAAAAAAAAAAAGAATTTTGGTAGGACGGTGGGAATCCTGGTTTTTTAGAGCTAATAGAAATTTTATTTTATTATATACTCTTTTGGTCCTTATTATAAGTCATTTTGATTTGTCAATAAATTTAGTTAATGTATTTTTCAATTGAAACTAAAATCTTAAACATATATTTTCACATTTATTGTGTCCTCTTAATTATTATAAAGTATTTTTAATCTTTTATTTTAATTAAAATAACATACTAAATGAAAGTTAGGACAAATCAAAATAACTTATAACTAGATGTTACCCGCATGATGTGCGGGATAGATAAATTATGTACAAAGATAAAAATAATATGTATCAAAGAAATATTTTTTATTTTTGTAGAATGAAAATAATTGGAAGAGATTATGATATATTAATTTCAGAAAATTGACACTTTTGAAGGACTTATTTTATCCACTGATACTATAAACGACCATTCTGTTTACAAATAGGCTGTAGTAAATCAAATATATTGTACTCTTCCTTCACCTTCTACGTCTAAGCATATGTGTCGATAATGCATTACTTGCCCCACCTTAAAAACAATTTAAATTTTGTTACAAATATATATATACTGACGAAACTTCTCCCAATAAATAGAAAATTTAATGTATAAAACTCACAAAAATTATATTTATTTACTATTGTTCAATTGGTATAATAATTCCTTTACAATATCAAATTTTGCATTATATTTCCTGCGATAAAACATTTACATTGTTGTACCTAAATTAATGTGAAACAAACATTTTACAACTATATCATAAAAATTAAAAAAAAAAAGAAGAAAAAACTGAGTTGGAACTTCTCCAAATTGTTTTTGGTGATCTACCATAGTGTAGCGTAGTTGGACATAACATAATCATTATCAAGCACATCAGTCCAATATGATTAACTTGCCCCATCCAAGAAATTTAAAAATTACTAAAACTCGTTAGTCTTTAAATTTCATAAGTAGACAAAATTGAGAGAGTATAGGAAAAAGAAGATTACCTGGATGATCCCTTCCCCAATCTAGATTGTTAATATGGAAATAAAATTTGAACATTTTCAGGGTTCAGGGTTTACCGAAAAACCTTTTAGAACTTTTTAATAAACTGCTAATAGTATGTGTTTCAAACTCTCATCTAAGTTGCATAAATGTCTTAAAAAATTTATTCCCTTTCTCGTATACGGATCTCGTTTATTCTCCACTACAAATAATAAATCTAATAATAAAAACTCATAACCAAATTATCAATAAAATATAATCAAGTTAAACAACTGCATTACGAAATATAGAACAAACATGCAAAAGTCTACCAAAATCAAACAGTTGGTGAACTATAAAATGAATTGACATTTATCATTGATTGATAGAAACTCCATTCCTGAAATTAATTAACTAACCTTGATGAAAAATGGGCATGAACAATTGTTTTGCTGCAAAAAAAATAAAAAATAAAAAAACCAATTAGTCAATGAGGGGGAAAAGAGGAGGAGGTGAATGTACAATACCTGTTAAATTTATAAAGTCCAGTCAAAAGTTATTAAGTTTTCTAACCGAATAAAATCCCTGAAGTTTAGGAATTTTAATTTTTAATGAAACGCTAAAATTAAACGCGATTAATGCTTATCATAATTCAAATCGAATTTTAAAATTCAAAATGTTAAGATATTTTAGTGTAATTTACAACCTAATTAATAAAAAAATCAGGATTATATATGTATATTGAAATATTTAACATATTTAATATGTTTTAGTTTTTTTTTGTGCAAAAAACTCGAATCAACATTAATGTTGATATTATGATTTCAACTTTCCGATTAAAACAGATTTAGCATTAATTTTGATTATATTTTTAGGTAAGGTCATTGGCCATAGTTTTTTTAGGTAAGGTCATCAACCATAATTGGAGTTTTATTTAAGTCAATCAGAAAATTTATTCAAATCAATCAGTAATAATTATAATAAAATCAAATCAATTTTACCTTTTCTTTATTACACCAAATGAAAAGAAACCATTAATGTTGATTTTCTTAAAAGAAAATGTTCCATTTTTTTTGTTTGGCCGAATTTAAAAGTGAAAGTTTAGCCCTCAATTAATTGATACAATTTAATTACTATTTGATGAAACTTTATTTACTGAAAATTCAAAAGACTGTTAGTGTAATTATAATAAATATTTTTTGTGTCAATCTATAAAAAAATGACACATAGAATTTTGTCTTATGTGTCAACGGAATGAGAAGTTTGATTTCCTCTCTCTCTGATTTCTCTCTTAATATAATATACTATAGATAATACATGGGAAGAAAATTATTTTATGCCTCATAATAAAAACTGAAGAAGTAATCGTCACAAACTCGAAATGTTTTTTTTTTTTACTAATGTCAAAATCAAATTCTAGAATGACTTTCGCAGAGATCCCACAATTCAAAAGCGGTGGAGCTTTCGGCGTGTGCCGGCCGTTGCCAAGTTTGTGACGAACACCAAAATTTCAAAGACGTGACCTAACCCATTGTTGACTTTCCTTTAAAAAAAACCCCATTGTTGACTGTAGCGAAAGATATCGAAGCAAATAGTTCAAAGTATTTTTTTTTTTTTGTGTGTGTCAAATCAGATGGTTAGTTAGAAAATAAAATGGTTGTTTGAACAATACAATTAAAACTCCTTCCATCTTAAAAAGATACTCTACATTGAATTTAAAATTTGTATCGAAAACAATACATATTTCAAAATTTAATATTGGTTTTTTTTGGACAAAAATATTGCGATCATATATAGCTGATGGAGGGAACTCGGTTCTTATTAAAATTGTGATTTTCATTAGCGTGAGCAAGCAAACGCAAAAATACACCTAGAAAAACTTCAAAACATGCATTTGTGCTTCATAATTATACCTAGAGATGTATGATTCAACAGAATCAAACGTCAAGTGAGAGAATTGAGTAAAGTAATAATAATAAATAAATTTATTTTAGTTTATAATGACGAGATTTTGAATTTAAAAATTTCGGGACGTAAGAGTAGAAAAATAAATGAATAAAATAAATTAGCGTTAAAAGGAAATATAGAACATACGTGAGGCAGAGACAATGGGGTTGTTATTACTTATTAGGCATCATGCGGCTGGTAACTTTCATCATTGTCAAAATCCGTGAATTAGGCTTCATCTACGCCAGCATATTATGGCTTTACCAGCAACAAAATCTTTGAAATGATTGTCGAAATTTTGAATATTAAAGTATATTACTCCTGGAGTATTGGTATGTTTCAAACTAAGAATTTTCTAACGTTAGAAAAAATGACTTTAGACTGGCCTTGTTCAACTTCATCGATTTGACTTTTGCAATGTTAAAAATGACTTTCTCATGGTCCTGAATCCTGATACATTCAACTAAGCATACTTTAGAGTTTAGACTGGCCTAGCTCAACTCCATCTCCATGAGTTGACTTTTAATCTATGCCTAAGCTTTTATACACTGTGTATATATTAAAAAAAAAGTAAGAATTTTCTTTTCAAAACTATGCATATTATGGGGCTACTTGGTAACTCCAAATACGTCAACTAAGTTTTTCCATATATCTTTTTAAAAAAGAATGGTAAATCATTTGTAGTTATTACTCGCTCTATTCCGAAAAAAAAAAAAATCTATTTTGTTTAATTAAAATAATAAAAAAATAGACTATTTGTTTCGGATGGAAAAATTATATTATTAAGGTATCAAATTAAATGTATTTATTGAGGCCATTTTCTTATTTTCAAAAAAAAATAATAATACTTCGTACATGAATGAGATGAAATTTTTTTAACAAGACGAAATGAGCATTATTAAGTAATAATATTAACATTTTTTTTCCATTCATATGTTACCTCATGCACTATTCCGCACTCGTTACATTCCAAAATAATTGTCTAATTTTTCGCTTTTCACAAATTTTAACAACAAAGGATGATCATTTACCTGTACCTACATGTAAATTCTTCTTCTGTATTTTCACTAAGGCCAACTTAGGTAAAATACTCGTATAGACCATCTTGCGGAATTAGAGTTTGCAGACACCTTCGGTGGCATATTAACAGTTTTATCTCATCATAACAAATTTTGAAGTAACCAATTTGACAAAATCTCCATAGTAAGAATTTAGTTTTATTTAATGAAGGCAAAACTATCCACAAATATGTTGTACTAGTTTCTCCATCACCATTGTGTGATGAACAACTATAAGCTCAGGGGTAGTCAAAATTTTTGGCCCGAGGTAAGAGACTCCCAAGAAAAACACAAACCCTTGACATTGTGTAAGCTAGTTTCTTCTACCTCTGTTGCGATTGGATGCAACGACAGTCCAGCCATCTTCAGCTTTGGTTGATTGAGATGTGGAAAAATCAATCATCATTCAGCTTTATCGGTAGTAGAATGGGATTGTAGAACATCTACAACCATCATTGATGCGTCGCCATTTACCGAGTTCTCGGGATCAACATATTCTTCATTGCTGTCATCATCAGAATCACTCATAACCTGTATCAAAATTGACGAGTAGATTGATCAGGTGAATTGGATCCAAAGGGAAGCATGTAAGATGAAAGTAACATTTTAAACTTCTACGACAGACATCTCTTACAACCATCTGCAGAGATTTGTTAACCAAGCCACAATCACCTTCGAAATATGCTTGAGAGCATTATTGGGTGGTTCTGCTGCTTCAAGCTCTTGTATTAAACTAAGATCTCCTTCCAAACATCCTTTATGCATAACCATTAGGTTATCAGTAATCTGATTAGTTGGAGCATATGAGTGGGGCTTAAAGATTAATAATATGCTACCAAAACAAATGTCACATACATATATTAGAAGCAGAATTCCTGTCAATTTGTTATACATTGACATTCAAGTTGTTAACAGCCAGAGGAGACTGAGTTACGAGTTTGAACTCGAAATGCAATCTTCCTCTCCTATTTATTTTAAGAACTCATAAGGCCCATTCTCCAAATGCCAACAAATAGGGATTTCGAACATGGATAAATGCGTAAAGGAGAAGAATAAATCCCAGTAGAACTGATGTCCTTTTAAGGAGGTGAAGAGTGTGTGAAAACTTTCTCTGAATTACAAGAGCACCACCCAACCAGAGAAAATAATAAAAAGCAGGAGACAAACATTTTCCAGTAACCATCACCTGACCAAGGGACCGTTGCAAAAATGGAAACTAATAAAGCCTTTGTTCATCCACTACCAAAAGCAAATATCTAAATTTCATATATTTGAACAGATCTATTTCACATATAAAACCTTTATCCAGTTTTGCTGTCAAAGAGAAATTGAAACAGAGAAGCATAATCAATTGACATTAAGATAGAAACTTCGATACAGCACTAATATTAAGTTCAACAAATGGAAGAACGACCTTGCTGCCTAGTGAAAGATAACTAACACGAACATTTTGAATTCCTGCTACTCTAATGATTGCACAAGATGTCAGATGTTCTGTAAAGCACGTTCACCATTTGGCTATGCTGTATATTACTAGTCTGGACATAAACACAGACACATCCGTGCGCAAGTACACAGGTGATCCAAAATAGCTAAAGAAATCAAATTTAAGGAACGAACCCAAAACCATTTTTTTGTTCTATTCCATTGCTAAAACACTAAGAAACCTGTAAGCGCACCTAAAAGGAGTGTAATCTATCTAATTGCATTGGCCGCATTCATAGTTCCAACTTATGAAACCTGGAGACCAAGAGGCACCCAATGGAATGTAGCAATTGAACTGAAATGCATAGCAGCCAAATGAATTAAAACAGACATAAAGTTCGATTAAAGCATTGTATTATTTTTGCATCCCATGGAACCATAAACGAACTTCAGAAATTGATAGGGTATTATAATGTCTTACTAATCTCTTAATACTTTCCTGATTACTCCTTCAGAGTAGCTAACATAAGCCTTAATTATTAGCCAGCATCCTGTCAGACCAATTTTTTGTACACAGAGGAGCAACAAAATGAAAGAAAAATATTCAAACCATATTGAAAGATGCTTTAAACACTCAACCATCCCCATCCCATATTTGGGATCTTAACATAATTCAGGTCCAGATCTGGACTATATACACCTCTTCACATGTATGAATAATGTTCTTATGTTTTGTGGTAATGTGATTGTCGAAGTGTGTCCACAAAAATCTCGTAACGCCAATCTCTTTGATCAATCAAAATTGCCACGTTAGCCAGTGCATTGTCCACAAAAGCATGATTTCTTTGCAATTTGTATATATTCATATTGAACCATGAAATGGTCCATGAACAAGGATGATTAATAAATTGGCTTCAGACAATGTGAACTCAGACTTCGATGAATTTTAAGCACTTCTCTTCCATTTTTTCAAGATTCACTTGTAAAATTCTAGTAAGTTTTAAGATTACTAGAGCACAGCTTTCTGTTTCCTGTTCTAAAACAGGAGCAAGTCATCATGTTCATCACCAATATCTCATAAGATGACAAATGCAGTGAGAAAGAATTATGGCAAGAGGAAGGCTAGAATATGATATATGAAGACAACTTATTCTCGAATGACGCGTAAAATTTAAAGATCGCGCTTTCATGATGTACAACATAAGGGAGAAAAACCACCATTTCAATCTCTGCTTAAACTCAAAGTTAAAGAAGCCAATAAAAAAAAAAATTATAGATAGGTGTACCTCCTCTAATCTTCAGTCAGCAATCTAAGTCACAAATTCCTTACTTAACTCCTCAAGAAAATCATCCACTTCATCGATGTCTACATTGAAACCCAAATCTTCCCGAAGAAAAGCAGGAGAACCTACAAAAGAAAAGAGGTTTCAGATCAGCCCAGATGAAAAGAAGGCAAAAGGCTCCAAATCCCAAATACAAAGGTACCGGCACAAATCTATGTTATAGAAGCAACTACGAAAAGATTTACCTTTGGACTGAGTAAATCCTCTAAAGAGATGGAGGGTGAGTTCCTGGTATTCGTGACGAGAATCTGGTTCAGCTCACTCATATAAAACTGCCATTTGAAGGGCTGTCCATTGAAAAATAAGTAAATTTATGCCTTCCTGGAATGACAGAGCTGCCTCCGCCGTCAATAGTGAGAGGGAGCTGAACTACTGTAGGGGTTGATACTGCCCATGTTTGCTAAACATTCTGTAAAACACTACTGAATAAACAGAGAAGTCACAGCCCCTGAAACATGTTAAAAGAGTACGAGAAACTATTAGAGACTGCTCTGGGGTTTATTTCCATTTCCAATTTACTTTGTGATTAAATGTAAAGGTTGTCCCTTGCATTAATCATTATATACACACACAAACATACATCTACACGAACATATTGTATTAAACAAAAGTATGAGAAAAACTAGTTACGCTTAATCTCTATTTGAAAAGGAAACCAGTGAAATCAGAAAGCTAAATACAAATGACAAGATTAAAAACTGAAAACCCAATAAATATAAGAAACCCCACGCCATTAATTACACTCGCCAATACAAGAATCAAATTAATTTGAAAAAGGAAACAGAAGACAAACCTTGGGAGAAAAAAAAATCAAGGGCAAACAAATGAAACACAACAAGATACAACACGAATTTCATATCGACATAAAAGGACAACAGAACTTGGATCAACTACCTATATAAATTAATGATTTTAAGTTACCTATAATCTTCACAATGCGACCTTTCTGTAATTCTGTTAATGGCGAATGAGCGAGCTCCTTTCTGAGAAGCAACTTAAACTATTGATAATTTGACATACATTGAAGATTATCTATATACAGAGAGCTGATCATCCATGCATAACCTGCTTAGGCTGGCTCAGTAAATGAATTAATTAATATAAACACGGAAACTCAGAACAACCCAGGTTTAAATTCAAAATTAACGAGTGGAACTGGCACTTCATTGAGTAAAGTTTATAAATTTAAGCGAAGAAATGCAACATATTGCAGTTAATAAATTTATGGTTTATACTTCCAGTGAACTTTAATTAACTACTAAATATGGAAGTAAAGCATATACGTTTCCAGTCAATCAACAAATTCAAAAAGAAACCACGTCCAGTTCATTTTACGATTAAACCGCATTTTATAACAGGCAATTAATTGAATTGAAGTTCAGGTAGAACTCACCAACTTTCGTGATTGACAGGATTACGGCGCTACCAGGCGAGAGAGCCGGGAGAAGGAACGGAACTACGGCTAGGAAAGGAGCCAAAGAAGAAATAATAGATGGAGAGGATCGCCGGGATAGGAAAGGAGGTGGTGGCGGAAAGGGGTTCAAATATTTTTACCCATATTGTGCAATCGGAATTATTTGGGTTCTTGTCCGTTTTCTTAATTGGGCTCTCTTATGGGCTTGCAGCCTCAGTTAATTATCATAATGTTTTAAAAGTAAATTGCAAAATTTTTCTCGCATCTCAAAATTGAACGTATACTAATTTTTTCTGAGATTAGGGAGTAAACATAAGCAAAAACAAATATTGGGTGCAACTCCAGGTGCATGCAGCGCACTGAAAAGGGAATGAATGTATGTATCGTAATCTTGTTACGACTACTACTATTACGATGTTCAGTAAAAATAAATAAATAAGAATGAATAAAATTAGTGATGTTATAGGATAATAGGATTGAAGGAATCTTATACATTTAATATTTACTATGCATATTTTATCAATAATTAAATAAAATTTAGTTTTGTTCTATCACAGGTGCGGAATTGTGGGGATTATTTCAGCGGCCGCAGCTGGCTTGGGATCGTGGTTGGAGCCATGTCAAGGCGAAAGTTGACTGTTAATGTGCTTTGGAGTTAGTTAATGCCCGGGATTTTTACATGGGGACTCATGGCAGTCTGGTTCGAGGTATCAAGGAGCTTCTAGGTCGGGAATATGGAGTGGAGGTATAACATGTGTACAGGAAAACGAATTTCGCAGCGGATTATTTAGCTTCTTTGACATCTATTGTGCCACTTGGTATTGTATATTTAGATGAGCCTACAGCTGGCGTTAAACTTTGGTTAGATCACGATATCGTCGGTGTTTCTTACCAAAGGAAGGTGTTATCCTAATAGACTGTTGCCCCCTTCTTTGTACCAAAAAAAAAATATTTAAAAATCTATTTTCAGCGATAAAAAAAATTATCGACCCTACTCTCCCACTTTTTTATTTTCGACGTGTCTCCATTTTTTTCAATATAATCTCCTTTATATAAACCACTCAGACATCAATCTTTCAACTTATTTTTCTTCTTTTTAAAAAAATCATTATGCCTTACAGATTAACAAAAAATTCTTACACAAATATGTGGTAAAATTATTATATTAAGACAGTTATTCAAATGCAAAGATCTTTTATTTTTCACCAAAAAAACTGAATATTTCTTCCCACCTATTATCATCAATATTCTTATGCCATGTTTTCTATCCCAAATATTTCATGGTTCTCCGTTAATATATTATTTTGAGATTTTTTATGGCAGAAATTATCACTCAATTATCATTGGTTCGGTACTGTTTTGCTTTTTCTTGTTAGTTTTGTTTTGATTTTGGCAGCAAGGCCTTGTTTGGACAACCTTTTCATTTGTCTTTTGGCTCATTTTACCTCTTAAACACAAATCTCAATGCAAAATAAAATACTATCTAAACATCAATTTAACTTATCTTTAAAAAAATATTTTAAACATTTATTTTACATAATTTTTGTCAACCACCTCCACCACTAGCCACCACTGCCAGGCTGTCATCGTCGCCGCCAGGCCGCCGCCACCTGGCCGGATTCCGACCAACTTCTGGCCAACTCACCGAAATTTGACCGGAATCTGGCTGCCCAGTCGCCGGCTGGCGGCAGTCCGGCGGTGGCGGTGGCAACCGGTGGTGGAGGTGATCCGGTGGTGAGGGAAAAATTATAAATGGTTACTGAACTATTTTAATTTCATAAATGGTTACTATATTCTAATACTATCCAAATCAAAAACTAAACTACGTTTTAAATCTCCTCTCAAATCCAAATAAAAAACTAAAACAAAACACTGTCCAAACAAGCACTTAGTAATTTGTTTTGTTAGTTTCAGTCGTGAGATGCTACATTAGAACAAATGTGAAGATTGGTCAAATAATTTAGACTTTGACATAGTTTTTCTATTTTAATAGTTTTTAGGTTTTGTTATGTTTGAGTTATTTGAATATACTGAAAGTTTGATATCTCAATATTTCAATTTTGCGTAATGAGTTGATTTTGACTTTTCTTAGATCAAGAAACCAAATTTCATGGATACGTTATTTTAAAATATGCTATGTTTGTTGTATAAAATGATTAATGAAATAAATGTTGTTCGTTTTGATTTTTTTTTTAATGTTAGTTCTTATAAAAATTTTGAGTTGATTGATTTTTTTTTTCATTCCCATCGTATATTGAGCAAAAAAGGACATCGTAATGGGTAACTATTTTTTAACATTTCTAAAAATTGTAATGGGAATTGAAGATTCTTTTAATGGATGGACTTTTCTTAATTAGAAATGAGATTACAATTCCTCTATTCCCATTCCAGTGCGTTGAACGCATCCGGATCCTTGTTTTTTGGAACAACAAGTATTATCACCCCTATTTTGTGGCTAAAACTCCCGTAGAAATTATGACTTTCTCTAGAAAATTATTATTTTACCTTACTTATTGTGTCTGGCTAAACAATCTACAACAACTCCACCCAATATTTTCTTAAACACTAATTAATTAGTTAATATTAAACTTCTCATGCAATATGACCAACTTCTAACTGATTTCGAGGAAACATGTTTTCTTTTTGTTCGGAAATTCCTTGTCTAGAAAGGAAAATATGGAGAATAACGTTGAAAAAGGAAATAAGTAACTTTCATGATTTCAAAAATTTTAGTTAATGTATTTGGCTATATGAGTAGGAGCTAGGGGGTGAGACTTTTATTTTTACCATATAAATTTCAATTGTCCTTAGTGTTTGAGAGCAGAGGAGTTGCAGAGAGAAATTGAGTTACATGCACTCATTACAATTTTAAAAAATTTAGATTGCTTTATGTACTGTGATAATATAAAATTTACTAACATATACATCATTATTATTTAAGTACTTATTGAACTGTACTGTTATGATGAGAAATGAAAAATAAGTATCAGACCATATATTTACTTTGAGTCTTTTAATTATAATACAATATATGCTTAATCGTAACTCAAAATGGATCAAGAATGAGATAGATTGTGTTCAATATTAATTTGTGCGTGGAAGATTGATAAAGAAAGTCAACTACATTTATTGAATAAGGAGGAAACACAAATAATGATGAAAGGTTGTTCAATTCAAAAGTTTTTCTATTGAACAGTTTCATTTGGAATGATGGAGTAAGTGAATGTAAGCTACAGGATGTCCAGATGAGCAATGACTTTCATGCATTGAGAGGACTTATGAATTTATTACTGATAAAGTAAGTAATAGACATCAACAAGAATAGTTATTGCCCAAGTCGAAATGCAAAGCAAAAAAGAGAAATAATGTTAAGAAAGGAAATGATGGAAAGAGTGAGAAGCTAAATAGGTTCATTAAAATACTTTTCAAGAGAAGTATTGAAAATATTAAGGCTTGATATCAATTGGAAGATTATCTATCAAAGTCAAAATTGTTAATGAAAAAAGTTTGTCAAGATGAAAGGAGTCAAGTAGAATGATATTATTTCGGTATCAAGAGCACAAAGTTATTAAGTTAAAGCCAAGATGGGAGAAAATTCGGAATGCCAAGTGTGTTTGACCGGTCAACAATATATATAACACATGGGCAAACGAAAAATTTGCTGGGTACGAAGATCAAGAAAGAAAAATTGTCACATGAGCAAAATCAATGCAGAAGAAGGGAGACTAATCGTTCTAAAAAGCAACCAAAATGGAGTTAAGTTTCAACATACCAAAAATTCATATAAAGCCAAGTTATAGTAGACTAATTGTGCCGAATGTGACTGACACAATCTTAAATTGATTATGTTAGGAGTATCAAAGCAAAGCACAAAAAACTAGAAATTCAAGTTGAAGGTTATCAACCATGGTGACTAGTGTTCAATTGGTGAAAAGTAAATCCCTGAATCAGACTAAATTAGCCAAGAATTTGGGAGGTTCAATAAAACTGTTTGAATTTGAACAATAGAAATAAACAACTGCACTTCACCAATTCTTGGTAAAAGGAAAAATGTACTATATCAACCCTGGTGAATAGTGTTATTTGTTTTTTTTTCCCGTTCACCATTATCAAGTGAGAAGGATCCTTACTCTATTCCACACAGTGTATTAAGTTTGTAATACATCCTTAATTCCATAGTTCATACTTTCATAACAAATCAAAGTAGAGAGAATAGAGATAATAAATTGACTAATCTTACTCACTACAGAAAGTAAAATTAATCATGATTAATCTATCATTGCAAATATTTCTGACACACATATTATGCATGATTTGGGCATTTAATACTCTCCCTGCCGAAAAAAAAAAAGTTCAAAAAATTTCAAAATTTAATGTGGACTATTTTATAGAATTGAGGGAGTATTAGATTTTCCTAGTCAACGGAGTTTTTAGTGGAAAACTTTGTGTTTTTAATTGTAACTTTTATGATTTCAAGTCGGATCATAATGAAATACATATAAAAAGAACCACAAAATAGAAGGAAACTAAATATTTGAAAGATTTGAGTCATACGCATTAGCATTTATAGTGAACTAAAGGTTATCAATTTGAGCATTTACCACGGATAGAAAGATAGATGATATGATATGTCAACTGATGCCTTAGATTACTTTCTATGCGAGGTGGTTCATCCTTATCAGTCCGAAAGTGATGTGAAGTTAACTTTGTCAATTGGTAATTACGTTGTTAGAAAGGTATCAAACAATGGATAGACTGAAAGTGAATGCAAGGAAAATATTGGTTGGTTCCTTTTGATTTTATTGAAAGAACAAAACGTATTCTTTCCAGCAAAGTAGCCAATGTTTTTTTTAAGGTTTTGATATCCCTCTTTTACGTGTCTAACTTGTATTTATGTTTGGTGTTAGTTGTACATCCATTCTTGTAGTGTTTTTTGTTACAACTATGATGTCAATTTTATTGAAAACCTAAGATTTTGGTACATACTCTACCAAAGGAAAGAAACTTTGTCTCTTTCAAAAAGAAAATGATAGATGATGAGACGCAGCACACATGCAAATCTTAGTGAGAAATAGTTCTAGACTAGATTATTAAATATCCACTAAGAAAGGGAGGTGCATAATGTTGTAAAAAGGGTTATCTGTATATAAGTGAATGTCTCTTGGTGAATTTAGAATTTTCAATGTGATTGGTTAGAATTTAATTTGAGCAACATGATTGTTTCATCAACACATATGACATCAGCAATTCTCAATAGGTGTATCTGATTAGTCAATAGATTTCTCACATGATGTCACTACTTTTAACAGAAGTATTTAATTAATTTAGACACAAATTAGGTGTTCAAAAAATGAAATCAGGCGGACAAAACAACACGGTTCAGTTCCTTTTTTGCTTTCCTTACTTGGATTCTCTATAATCTTATTTGTTGTTTCACATCTCCCGGTTACTGAGACCACACAGATCGATTATATTGAAAAACTGGTTCAGTATTAACTTGGTTCTTCTAGTTGTTAAAAAATGAATTTTTTCTGGAAAAATACATATGACATATAGTGGTGAATATTAGAAGCTAAATTGGAAAAGAAATTAGGAAATGCAAAAGGCAAATTGTAGTAAAATTTTACAGAGGACCTCTATACCTATTTGCCAATACAATTCTTCATTTAATTTCATTAAATGATGTGGAACAAGGGGTCGCAAAGCATCAGTTTCATTTGATTGATAATTTTGTAATGTAGATTTTGAAGAAAAGGATATTTGCTACTAATAAGGTTTCATTTGATTCTTATTTTTTATTTAGCATGAAGTAGCTGTGTTTTAATTATATGTATAATGACTCTTCAGATCACAAACATTGACTATAAAGAGCATGAAGGGCGGATAGCTATTGGCGCCTATGTGATGGAACTTTGCAGAAGGGCTTGGGTGTGTGGGTATGTTTTGCTTGGAACTAAGAATACTAATTAATGGGGAAAAGAAATAAATGATAAATTTCATTAGATCATACATGTATTGACTGATTTGATATTTGTAGCATAGTGAAGAATTGATTTAATATTTTTACAGCCACAATTACTTCCATTTCAGGGAAAAGAGAATGAAAGAAGAGTGAGACTTGATTGTTTGATAGTGAGCTTAGTCAAACAAAAGATAGGGAAAAAAATTGGATTTTAATTGTTAATTAATAATAGGTGATGTTGGTTCTGATCCACGAGCACAATAAATAAACGAGAGGGACTAGAATTTGGTTTGCAGGAAAGAACAGAAAGTATGAATTCAATCTTCAGGTTTGTAAAGAGCTTTTTTTAATTGAGAATGATGATTTTCATTCCATTTTAAATACAACACAATGCGACTTGTTATTTCTACTTTAATTCTCAGTCCTGAAATTTATTTAGCAAAGGTGCTCGCAGTCAAATTTTCTATATACTAGTGGATCATTCAATCTGAAAATTTAATAGCAATTTAAGATTAATTTTGGAAAGTATTGTCGAAACAACTATACTGATCTTGTATCTTTAGTGGTAGTGTTGAAGAAAATATGGAATCACAGAACTTGAGAAATTGAAATGTTGCCTACGAAAAAATATTCACCAGTGCATTGCAATACATAGATTTTTAATACTCTTTTTCTTTTTTTTCTACAGAAATCGCTTTCTTTCGTTGTATTTTTATTTTTCATTGACTGACTAATCATATTGGTCGCGCGTAGCAGGAAGAAAGCAGATCTAGTATATGTAATAAAAGGCTTGCAACATTAATCCAAAATTCAAAGTCAAATAAGTGTAAAATTTTGGCCACCAAGTCACTAATGATATAAATAGCCTAAAACTTCTAGTGTTACATTTAAGTCATTATATTTCAGTTTACATTTTCGAGATTTATGGCCAACATCACTGATCGTGCAAAATAACAAGAATCTACTCGAATCTGTAGACTTCGTTCCCCGGAAAGTGATTTCTCTCCAACTCACAACCTTCTTAGTCTAAGGACTTTTCCAACATTTTAAGTTTTCACTCGTTTTTTAAGAACTTAGTTATTTCGACGTTGATCTCTTCTCGTCTCACTCTCTTCTCCTTTTTCTCATTTTCTTTTGTTTGTTTTCTCAATGTTTGTAGTGACAAATGCTCCAACATTTGCGTTGATAAATGAGATATGAAAAATGTGATTTTCTTCTTAGTCACAACTTTTTTACTTCAAGAAGTATTTTTCGCACATTTGTAACATTAGAAGTAGTGATTGGTGGAAGAAAACATTAATTTGTATTTTCCCAAAACAACTTTTTCCCAAGATTACAGACCAAACTTGGACATCCAAACAAACAGATAAGACCATGTTCAAAATTACAGCACAAATAGGGCTTACAATTTTTAGTTTAACCTCATTTTCTTAGCAATTTACTCATTCTCAACCTTCTTGAACCTCAAAAATTCTCTTATGAGTAGTTGAACTATTTGTGTCTTAACTTGAGTTAGTAAATCCGTAGGTAGATAAACTTTTGGGTGCAGAACTTCTTCATTTAATGTTGTTATATTGAGAATTTGAACTCTAACATTAGAGTATTTGAAAACAAATATAGAGTTTCATGTTACATGAAATTTATGGAGACATATATTATTTTTAGTTCAATATGCTTATTTTCCCATTGTTCAAAGTCATTCGAAGGGTACTTTCTTAAATGCACACCTATCCTCAATTTTAACTCACTAAATTATACAAAAGAAAAAATTATGTTGTGTTTATATATTTTTTCGGTTTTAAAAGGTGTGTTTGCGTATGTGAAGTTTGGGCAGTTATGACTTGTAGCTTGCTCCACTCTGTCTTCTTTCGATCATATTACTATTTTATTTTCAACAAACTATTGAAATACTAAAATTTGAGTTATTTATTTCATCTCGTCTCTTTCTCTGAAGTTGTATTTGTTTTTTCTTTTCCACACTTGTGTTACTCTAGAAAACCATTGCCAAATTGAAAAATGTTTCAATGGTGAAACTCACATATAGCCCAAGAAGTGTGGTAGTAAGTGCTTGAAGGAATGATGGTGATCCAAAGATTTTTGATAGGAGACTTTAAAGGTACCTGCTCCGCCAATATGTATTTTACGCATTATATGAGATAGAGTGCATCAAGTAGAAGAAAAAACAATAGAATAAACAGAAACCATTCGGGAAAATAACAAGATTCTGCATGAACCTTTAACTTCTAGTGGTGCACCGGCAGTAGAAGCGACCGGCTACATTCTTTTTAGTGTGGTTTTTACCGAAACCATGATATTTTTACTTCAAACTAATAAATGAACACTTGAGGAATTTCCTACCATTTGCTCCAGCAATTAGTTCCAAGTAAATTTCTTGAATAAATTGATACAATCTCCTACTGTTAGAGCAAACCAGTAGTTTGATGGTTGATAGACGAACTATTTGCTTAGACTCCTTGATCCTAACTACTAACAAAGAAAATTAGTGAAACTCTAACAAAAATTACTATTTAAAAATTTTTATCAGTGGGGCGAGTATTTGAACAAAAGATGAAAAGTTGGAACATTACAAATTTGTGCAAGTTTTGGACAATGATGAAAATAATATAGAGTTGGATTCATTTAAAAGAAAATATATGTAAATGGGGAGGTGCGAGAGAATGGATCATAAAGTAAAGTTTGTTCGGATTTCTTTATTCTATTAGTTTAGACTTTAAGTTGAACAGGTTACCCATTTAGGAAGATGTAAAATGACTAGGATAAAATGTTCGTTAGTTGGCTTTTAGCCAATAATTTTGTTACAGGTTGAAGGAGGATTAATGGAATTTTAGTTTACGAGTCTAATTAAGTTCTAAATTCCAGAATGACTAGAATAAGACAGGATGACTTACGATTCTTCACAATCAAACACTCATATTTTATACAGCAAAAATGATACGATTACATGGCCTAAAACTATATGAATTCGGAAAATGTAAGTTAATGTTTGTCTACTTTGTTTCATTGTTTGGGTTTGGGAATCTTGTTGATCATGTGGCTGATTGTTAATGAGTTTTAATTTTATTGTTGACGAATTGACGATATAGGTAGGTTCAAAGTATTGGGGGTGAGGATCGATGATGATCTTTTCAAATCCATGGTTCTCCTACACTTGATGACGACTTGGCAACAGAAACCCCAATAGAAATTCGGATGTTTAGATTTGTTAATTGAATCGGGGTTGGGACTAAGTTTAGATTTGGATTTTCTAGAAAAAGGAAGAGATAGTGGTAACAAAAACACTTTTCTCTATCTTCTAGCCTTTCTATTCTTTTGGTATAAATTTTTGTGTTTTGCATCTTTTCTTATTCTTTTTCGTGTGCTTTGGAGTCTTCTCCATTGGTTTTGCAAGTCATCAACTGTTGGGAAATTTATAGATTCCACGTGCAGATAAATCTGCCATCTTTGTTTTAAGATTCGTATCAATTTGGTATCAGAGCTTCGGCTATTGGTACTTGCGTGTTTTGAAAGCTCTAAGAATTAATCAATTTGGCCTCAGAACTTTGGTTCTTGATTTCTTGTGTTTGTTTTGATCTACTAAAGCTCATCTTTGGTTAACTCTTTGTTTGTTTCTTGTAAATTTTTGAGTTTTCGCAATAGATCTCTTTATTTGCGTCGAAATTGTTCTTGATTGAATTTGTTTGGAGTTGAAATAGTTAGATTCGGGAATTGTTTTCTTTTAGGGTTTCTTAACCCTTAATCCATACTTTTGTTAGTAAAGGAAAGAAAAGAAAAAGAAAAAGGAAAAAAAAAGAAATAAGTAACGTACATAAATTTAAAGAAAAGAAATGCTACATAAAAGGAAAGTATCTTGTTTTAAGAGGTATATTAAAATATTACCTTGTTTAAGAAGATTTGGGAGTACATAATTAATTAGAAAATATCTTCTTTTAAAGGGTATATCAAAGGTTACCTTATTTAAGGATATTTGGAGTTTGAATTTGATTTGACAATTATTTGCACATATATTATCAAAATTTGTGGAGTTTGGTGGCTAGGGTTTTCGAACTAAAAACCCTAATTTTGTGTAGTGGCTGAGAACTTGGGTTTCATCCTTAACCCTAAATCGAAGCTTATTTTTCAGAATTTGCTCCAAGTTCTACTAGCTTTTTTCATGATATCTAAGTTTTCATAGTTGTAACTATTCGATCTAAATTCGTGTTTTTCCTTAAATCTTGCTACAATTATATTCATAATCATTCTTTTTGACCCTCTTTAGGTGCTTGCACAAAGTAGCACTAATCTTCATTGCACTAAGGATTTAAAGAACAAAGACCGTGGTAAGAACTGAGTGAATCCATCCCTTACTAAATACTAATTCTTCGAATTGAGTGATCTTGGGAGTGATTAGTATAGTTGGGAGGGGTAACACGGTTGTGAGTTCTTCGACATTATCTTTTCTTGTGTACATGTGTTGTGATGTTATAAGTAAGGTACAATGGGATACTATGATCATTATGATGAATACTGGCAAGAAGACCTTCAACAAGAGATGCAAGATTCTTCTTGGATAGATAATTTTCTAACACACTTGATTCTATTATTGTGCCTACTAAGGAAGAAGTTCATTATCGCGCCTTAAGCTCCATGTCAAGACATAATTACTATCAAATTAGTGGAGTCACTACCGTTGGTGACTATATTGGTGCTGATGGTGAAGTTTCTGATACTGAGGGATGATGGTACCTTATACAACTATTTTGATGGTCCTATCATTGATGACTGTGAACAACAGAGGTCACCTAGGAGTCAAGAGATTGTGGGGATAACGCGACATCGTGGTCAAGATGACTATTTCTTATATGATCGTCTTCCGATGGACATTATTTCCAAAACATTGATGCTACATGAACAAGCCATTAATGGTGATGTCCGAGATACAGCTGCAAACAACAATGATGACGAAGTAGTTATGGAGAATGTTCCTATCGCTATGGATATTTCAGTTCATAATATTACTGTTTCTTGTTCGCTCAAAGTGGTTGATGAATACGAAGATCCAATTTTCATGGATTCATATGAAAAGATTGAATACATTGATTTTGTGTTTGGTAGAAACTTTCAACGGAGGTTGTGGTATTTGATTTGTTCAATGACATTCTTAAAAATCCAGGATCATATAAAGAAGAGAAAGAAGACTGTGAATTTGTTCCTCTGGTATTACATGAACCACGATTCGAGGTCGTTTCGAGGAAAGGGGGAATGATGTGATCCTGGATGACTGGTTGAGTGTCATACCTAACTATGATGATCATTACATTGATTTTGATCACATAGGGGATGTATGGTATCATATTGAGGTTGGAATCAAGGATATTGGAAGATTGAAGCCAAAATATAGTTCGCATCAAGCTAGAATCAAGTCGACAACGAAGTCAACAAGATCACGTTGACTTGATGGCCAAGTAAATGAGATAGACTAGAAAGCTGACAAGGTATGCATTGACAATTTAGCCAAGAAGAAGAAATCAACCAAGAACTCGACAGAGGTACGTCAAGAAGACTGTCGGTTGACAACAACGTCGACAAACAAGCATCGAGAAACCTTTTGGACGACTGTAAGGTCGACGAGGCTTGGATAGATTTGGCCGATTTTCCTATTTCGAGTGAGAAAAAGATTTTTCCGTAAGTTTATAATTATGGCCAACTTTTTAAACTTTCTAGAACCTACTAGAATCTCTTAAAAAATTATGCCATGTGTAATTATTTATTTAATTATTATTTAACCTATATTAGGAAACTTTTATTTAATCTATATTATGACCGACTCGTTTTAGAGTTTAGCAAATTTTTTAAATATATATCGTTTTTAGAAATCAAGACACATTTGAACACTTTTATCGAAACTACCTTGTATTGAAAATGAAACACTGTTTATATTGAATTTTTATTGGTTTGTGATGAGTTGTATAGAAAATTAATAAAATATTTTTGTATTTTAACTACATTAATTAAGTTTTGATGAATTTTCTAGAAAGACATATAAAAAATAATGAAGGGAGTATAACTTAATTTTTAAGAAGTAATTATTAGTATTACGTAAATTGCCAATGACACCTTTACACATCAGTCATCGTACTAAGATAATTATGATCTTTCATTATAATTATCATTTCGAAAAGCAAAATATTGAATGAAAAAAGATTAGCTTACTAAGGCTCCGTTTGATAATCACTTAAGTTTGAATGTGAACAGTTAACATGTAACACTAAAGTCTGAAATCTAACAATTGAACTCATGTTGTTTATTAAAAACGTCTGAATTTGATGTCTAAAAATTGAAGTCTAAAGTCTGAAGTTTGAACATTGAATTTGAATATTTATGAGTTATGTTTAAATGTTTATTTAATTTTTACTATAATTAGTATCATAATAATAATCACATGTACAATTAATATTTGATCATTAGTAAAAAATTATAATTGTGAAATGAAATTTTGATTACATACACATGATAAATGAAAAAAATCAAATTTATATTATATATATAAATTGACGTATATGAAGATCGTGTTATTTAATAGAATTTATTTTAAAAATTAGTTGGAGTTGAGTTTGTAGGTTTGATGTTGTTTTATACTCATAAATAAGTTCAAATTTAAGTGCTCTCAATTAATTTTTCTTAAGAAAATAAAAGTATTAGAAGTGTGTCAAAATAAAAATCAATTAATAACCAAGATGAGAAGAAATAAAAAAAGAACAAAAAAAAAAGCCTTTTAAAAAGATATAAGTGTTCAATGATAAGTAATAAGTGATAAGGCTATTATTTATTTGTTTTACTAACAATTGACCTACACATTCACACCCACTTAATTAGTTTAGAGAGTGTAATTTAAATTCTCAAATGCACTTATTTATGAATACGTAAATAATTCAGTAGTTAATTCTTTAAGAGTTTTCAGTAATTATCAAATACATTTAATTTTATTGAGTATTCAAATAGATTAAGTGACTGTATTAATTGATCATCAAGTAGAAGTAATATATGAAGGTCAAAGCGATTCCACAAACAATTATGGCCAAATCTAAAAGACCAATTATCCGTCGTGATAGTTATACTAAATTAATCTAAACAAACGTAACAATTATTTTAAACCGGAAAGGTGCTAATTTGTGAACAATAAATACCCAATAAAAAAAAAACAAAAGAAAACGTAAAGCCTTGAGTACGGGAAACATCTCATACGCCTGTGAAATGAATAGTGGAAAACGTCAATCTCTCTACAAAATGTAATGAGGACTTTACGTGCGGAAGTGCATCAAATTTGTACATTCATACGATATATTCATTTCATTTCATATCATATCAGTACTTTACCCTGTAATAAATACCAAATGAACAGTCCACTGATTGAAAATACTACTATACATTATGACATCACTACCTAAACAAACAAACATGATAATCCCAATATCCACATCAAATTAATCATCATGATGATTCATGATATATGTACCCTTTTCATCATTCCATCCAAAATAAAGTAAAATTAAAACAGAAATGATAATAAATCCTGAATCATCATTTTGAATGGATCATTCGGGATCTCATAATCATGAATAACAATATACATAATGAATTTGCAATGTAATATATGAAAAACAAAGGAAAAAAAAAAACATCAAGAAGACATTTCCACTAATTAAGGCAACTTCTTTTTTACCCTTTTCATATATCATATTCGAAGTATAATATATACATCCATGGAGTTTTTTTCCCCTTTAAATTCAGTGGGACATCAAATTACAAAGGGATTCCAATAAGAAAATCCATCAGCAAGATCATTAATTAATCCCTAAAATATATGTGGATTCAAACTAAAAAAAATAGACCAACAATCTCTAACACAAAGCAAAATGGCCCTTTTAGTCTTCATATATTTTGCTTTCCATAACTCGATGGAGAAATTGAAGCCAAAACACATGAATATAAATGTGACCCTCCTGATCAGAAAACTGAAAACCTAATCTATAGAAACAAACCTTATACTTGTCAAAAGCTAAGAAGCATTGGGTCTTGATCAAGTAACTCCTTCTGCATTATCCTCCCACCAAGCTAAACTGATCAAATCATCTTTGATATATATTTTACTCTAACAAACAAAATAAAAGAAGAGGGAAACTCCCCAAAATATGAAGATATGTTCTTGTGTAGTAGTCTTTCTGTACATCATCATCAGGGCAATCTTCGGTTCTGCAAGCCAAGTTCGTTGTGTTTTCTTGAAGGACCTGAGGCTGGAATTGGAAACCTTTTGGGCAAGAAGTTGAAGAAATGGCCTGAGTTTTGAGGTCTTGGATTGAATTTGAAGACATGATCTCTTGATCCATGAATCTGACCGATGAAGAAGATGAAAACCATCAATATTGCCAACCACAAAAGCTGAAGTCTCCTACTGTGATTAACACTCATTTTGTTTTGCAAAAAAAAACCTGAAATGGATGTCACAAAAAACGGATTATGGAGAAAGTTTGGTTGTTGCAGTTTGGTTGAAGGGATTTGAACTATATCTGATGAGGGTTTTGGTGAAAAAAGCAGAAGGATGACAAAGGGTCAGAAGAATGAGCAGCAGGAAACATGGAGAAATTGAAATAGTATAGAATATTGATCAAAATGTGAACTTAAAAGTAGTGCGTGTTTTTGGTGTGTAGTGTTGAAAAGAAAGAAAGAAAGAAAGAAGAAAGAAAGAAAGAAAGAGAGAAATGACTTTTTTTTTTCAGGGATGATGAGATGGAATGGATAGTTCTACTATACATCTGGTTCTGGTAAGAGTAAGTTAGCAGTGTGACTAGTGACAATAGTATTGGAAGCTGCATAAAAGTTTGATGGAATTTTCAAAAGGTGATAAGATAGGAAAAAAAGCTCTTTTGAATTGGTCTCTCACTCAACTCCAAAATAAAATTAAAATTAAAGGAAGACTACTAAGAATTGTTGGAGTTAAGATGTAAAGAGTTTGTCCGTCTTAAACAGATATCAAGTGCAAATGTGTATGAATAATTTATATAACCGTTTAAGGAGATATTAATTATTATGTAAATAAATTTGTTCAAAAAGAATTAATTTGAACATGATATATATTAATTTATACGATATCAAGGTTGTTAATGTGGTAAAGAAAAGGACTTGGAAACTTGAGGCTGTGATACAATAAAATAAAGATATGCACAACTATAAAGTTGGGGCTATTAAGGAAGAGATTTTCTTTCAAACTTGAGATGTCTTTTGTCAAAATGCCTAGAAAAGAAAGTAAAAGAGGAAAAATGATTTGAAAGATAAGAAAGAAAGCAAAGAAGAAGAAGAAGAGGTAGAAGGGGGTAGGGTAAGGGCAATGTCAGCTCTAATGGTTAGGTGAGGATTTGGTCCCATTCCATATTAATGGCCAACTAAGGTTATGAGTTACTGTTGTTTGAGTCCCTCATAACAGGAAAACCTGTCCTTCTCAAAATTTCACCTTTTTTTTTTTTTTTTTTTTCCCTCCCTCTATTCCTTTGTTGTTGCCAGTTGCTGCAATACTGTCTCTTCCTACTGCCACTCAATTTAATTCAATATTAATTTCTTGCTTTGAGTGCCATTAATTTTTCATAATTTTATTTTATGACTCGTGCAGTGAGTAGTATTTCATTAATTCACCAATTAAATGGATTTTATTATGTGATATAGAGTGATGATTTGACGTGCATATAAGTGTAGTGTTTCCTTAATTTGACTTTTCCCAAAATGATTTTCTTTGTAAAAAGTGTTTCATCAATTTCTAATATATATGCGTGTGTGCACGTTGGTTTAAACATTAAGTAGGAGTTGAGTAAATAATAAGGGCTGTGTTGTTATTAGGGTATGAATTAGTTTTCATAATTAAGTGTTTCAATTTTGACAAAACCATCCTTAAACTATTCAATCTTCTTACTTTATAAGATTTAGTTAAAATGGTAAAAAATAGTTTTGAAATGTAATTTCTACTCTTACTCATAAGAACAGCTAAAATGTAAATTTCTTTAGGTTTATTTATTGAAAAACACACAAACGTCTCCAAATCTTTTTTCCCTAGAACAAAAATCCGATTCGTAGAAAGTTTTTGGACGGAATCATCATCGACTTACTTTATACTTGTATAGTTTTGAAGAGTACAACATTTTTGAAATAATTAAAAAAAATAATTAATATTGAAAACAAAAAAAATCAAAACCTCATAATTATTCGAGGAAGGAGGGTATACCATTTATTGAGATCTTCCCTATTTCTAGTATAATAAAAGAGTGGGGAAAAAAAGGTGAAAAGAAATAATCAGTAGGTTGGGTAATAGTCGGCAGATGAATATTACACATAGGTCATATAGGGTGATGGGAAGATGATGAAGATCATTGAAATAGTCAATTCAAAGCAGATGCAGAAAAATTACTGTATCAAGTACAGAGGAGTAAGTAGTAGGCCAAGTAGGAAGAAGAAGAAGTGAAGAAGAGAGTGCATATAAATATTTAATTTAATTATATTATACTGGGAAAAATCTTTTGGTGAATAAATATTGGAGAAAGGAACGGCGACTTTGTTTACCCACTGTTTTTCTTTCTATTCAATTCCCTGAGAAGGAGCGCAAGAATTTCCCTTAATTCAGGAAATGGGCATGTGGGGTTTTTGATACACTTTGAGTGGAATACAAGGTAAAAAAAAAAAAAAGAAGAAGTAGAAGGAAAAAAGCCAGCTGCCTTCTTAGTTGCCCTACCCACCCCAACCAAAAGAAGATTAAAAACAAAAAGGCAAAAGAAATGTTTCCAGTTCCAAAAGAGTTTCCTATTCAGAAATGTCGTATAACATGGATAGATGTAGATACTGGATACACTATGATGATGACACAGAGAAATTTAACCGATATCACTGTGATCTTTTACTGTGTCGATCTTTTCTCATACTCCCTAAGTCCCAAAAGTATTATTCAGTTCGAGTTTTCATTTTTAGTTCAAATTGTATTAAAAGTGAAATCTCAAACTGGACAATAATTTTAAGATAAATAAAATATATATTTAGACCTTAATTTCACTTTGTGTTTGATGGTCGATTAATCGGATCTTACGAGTTGAATGACTTGAATTAATCATGAGTACTATGTTCTAAAATTTAAAATACTCTTTCTGTTAAAAAAAAATAGTTTACAATGAATTTCGAAATTTATACTCAATAAAATTATTTATATTGAATGTGAGCTAGTTTCTTTTAGCAAAAAGATAGTAACATGGATCCAAAGATCAATGAGAATTTCACTGACCCCCGAGTTGTGACGACACAAAGTTGATTTATAAATCTTGACACAAGAAACCTTTTTGTGAGTTTAGGCTGTTTAGCCATTTAACAAATCTTTTTCACCTAACAACCACACTTAACAAAGTAGCAATCGTTCATTGATTTGGCCGATGCGTAAAATTGTACTATAACACTAATACACCTTCGAAGTATTTACCTTAAAACAATACTTTAATGATATTCATCGGAGTAGATATATCGATAAATGGAACATAACAATGTATTAATCTCTCCGTCTCATAATTATTGTCCAGTTTGTGTTTTCATTTTTAATACAAATAAAATTAAAAGTAAAATCTCAACCTGCATAATAATTTTGAGACAGAGAAAGTACTATTGTTTAGCAAATTGTACTCTCTCTATTCAACATGATTGTCGTATGTGTATTTTAATTTAACAATTAGGACACCTGTATGAAGATAGAAAGACACAGTTATTTGGTGTAAAATTATATGTTTGTCTCGCTAAAGTGCTTACAAGTATTTTGAGGATTCAGGACCAAAACTAGTTAGAATACTGCAACGAAATTGAACCACCTCATCATGTCTACTGCCAAAAGCTTGAACCTCCAAAACAAGGACAGAATTTTCGCCAATTTGAGACTAATAAAAGCAATTTTGTATTTCTGAAAAAAGAACATATATTTTTTTCCTTAAAAAAATAGTGTTGAGTTGCCCATGAACCAGACAGCTTGTAGAGGATTTGTGAGGCACCATTCTGGGTTTCTGCTATACTTTTTCTTCCCAAAAGAATTTTTGCTTTTAATAAAATAATTCTGATGATCAAATTACAAATGGTTTACAGCAATGCAAGCACAAAAGACACAAATTATGAAGAAATATAAATAAATAACAATAATTGGACTTATATCTATACACTGATGAAATATAATCCAACCGTGCAAGATTTATTTAGTTTTATTTATCTTTTTGTCTTTATCAAGAATAGATAGATCTGTGATGATCAACTTCTAAAATAAACAAAGCAAATTAAATTCGTGCATGCCTCTGTGTTTTTTTATGCGTGTCTTCATTTCTTTTGTTTGTTATTATTATTTGGTTTTGGTGGGGGGAATTGCTGAAGAGAGACAACTGTTTGAGGAAGTAAAAAGAATAAAAAAAAAGTTGAAATCATTGTTGTGAACACACTCTCATAATGCAGCTGAGAGAACACGAAATTAGTAATCTGGCACAATGTGATAGGTTTGATTTTCGCTTGTAACTATTCCACATGGTGAAAAATGTTACTACCTCTGTCCCATAATTATTGTCCAATTTGGGTTATCATTTCTAGTTCAAATTGTGCTAAAAGTGAAATCTCAAACTGGACAATAATTTTGGGACAGAGGGAGTACTATTTACTAACATATAATTCCTTCTATTAAAAACCGAAATGAAACTATCTATTTCACTTATTAATTATGCATATCAATTACAAAAATTGCATTTCTTTAACTTTCTTGGAAAATAACTATGGGTTGCGCTAAGTATTTTCTGACTAATGCCACCAAACAAATCAAAAATTGAATGCTAAATCCAACAATAATTCTTTATATAATTAGTGTGTTTTTATGAACATGACTTAGAAGTTAGAAGCATTTAACCGAATATCTAAGGGTTAATACACAATAACCGCTATGGAATCAGAAACTTACCAAGAACCCCCTTATCGTCCCAAAAGCTATGACAAACCCGGTTTGCCTAAAACAAAATTATTTGTATGAGGTACTTTAATTTCGGATTGTTGCCAATGAGATTAAATCTAGACCTGAAGATTTTCAGTAAGAGTTAGATTCAAATGGTGATCTAATTACATGCAACGTAAAAAAAAATCCTGAAGAACTTATGTTGCAGATAATTTATGGCGCCCTCCATTTCCAAGAACATGCTTCTTCCGAATTCATACGGCGATAGAAGATCAGCAGAAACATTATCAAACAAACATTTTATGGCTACTTCTCTTCGACGATAGAAGATCACCTTTTCAATATTTTAGTATCAGGAAGACTTCCCTTCTATATTTGGGAATACAAGATAGTCAAACTTAATCTTTCAAAATTGATGCAATAAGATCCTCAAGAAACAAAAGGATTTCATGCGCGCAAATTTTCGTTCAGAAAATCCAAAACAACCGAATGCAATTGAGGGGCTGTAGTATACGTCCCGTCTTCAATTCTTCTGGTGCTTGAAGCAAATCAGGCAATTCAACCATCCTAGCAAAGTTTTAAGTCCTTCGACAGCAGGGCCTCTTACCACAACATTTTCTCCCCTGAACTGATAGATGGATCACGCCATTCGAAATATGACTCCGAGCTGTTGCAGCTCTAGAACCTGATGACCACGCAGCGTACAACTCCTCTGCTTCACCCCGGCAGAACTGGTTATTGCTGAGATCTAATATTTGCAACTCAGTAGCCTTTTCGATTGTATCTAAAAGCTTTTGAATAAATTGACCATCCAAACTGGGTTCGCTCTCTGGAGTAGAGCTAATATGGATCTCACTGGATGCGGATTTTGCAGTTGTCTCCCTCGCTCTATCATCATCACCATTTCCTGCAACGTCGACCTGATTTTCTTCTGCAGCAATTGCACAGACCTCATTTGTGGAAGCAGTCTCTTCAGATGCAGATACCTTAGATGAAGAGTTGGCATTGGCCTGCTTTCCGTACGAGCTTTCTTTCACCGGCATCCTTTGGTGACTGTTTTCCTTGTTCGGATATATGTTGTCAGCCAAGTAGAGCTCTTCAAGCCAACAATTTTGAGACAGTGCCTCGAGTACTTTGAGGATGCCAACTTGACCAAGTTGGCATTTGCTTAGCACCAAAACTTTTAAGCAACATTGAGGAACATTAGCAAACATATATACCAAGTCATCGGCACCCTGGTTCATGATTTGAGTTGGATCTATGAGTAAATAAATGCGTAGACTTAAAACATTTTACATAAACACTATCATGTGATGCCTTGTATTTTTTTTTTTCTTTTTTGTTTTTCTTTATAACTTCTCCATTTCAATAACTAAAATGGAGTTTTTGAACACTAAAATGTGATGCATGATTTATAAAAATTGCATATAAAAGAATTCCTAATCATAACAAGCATCCTGTATCCAAATCACACTCTTCCAGAAATTTACTGTCTATATTTTATCTCTTCGCTATCAACTAATGAGAAGTGTTTAACTTTGAGCAAAATTCATGTGTTGGTTTACAGAACTGAAACTTTCTTAACGTTATACAAATTCAAACAGTGAGTTGAACTGAAGCATTACACTTTATTAAGAAAATGTACCAGATGTGTGATTGGATTTCCTACAAGATTCAGCACTAAAAGACCATTTAGCAAAACAACTTCTTGACTCAACCAAAATGTATACCACCACGTAAGTCTGGTATATGATAGACCCAGTTTCACTTCTGGAATTTCATTTGATAGTGACAAAATTAAACTTAAAGATTCATTCTGCAAAAAGCATGTCTGTAAGTACAAAGCCAGAGGTAATTAACCAACGACAACTGAACACAATATAGAGATGCTAACAGACTCACTGATCCTATGTTGCTGCCTCCCAACATCAACCCAGACAAGCTAGCATTCTCAGCAGGTTTGCACAAGTTATTAACCACATGTGTGCTTAACTTGATGCCGGTTAGGCTGAGATCTTTAAATCTAGGATTATGAGGCAAGTTGGTTTTTCCGTATTGGCATAAGTTCTTATGTTGAAGATATTCTGTGTAACTAAAAAGTGGTTGTCAACATACCTCTTCAGAGTAGGAAGTTTTTGCGAAAGATTTATGATGGCGTTGATACATATAGAGTTGTGTCCTGGTTTCAATAACACCAAAAAATAAATAAATAAAGATTTTATAAAAATAGCATTGAGAATATCCATAAAATAAGTGCCATCATCTATGAAAGGGTACCTAAGGATAAATGTGTAAGCGCGGATCTGGAATCAAATGAGTCAGCAATCTTTTGAATTGTTCTTGATGCGATAGAACAATATTCAATATCTAAACTGTAAAGCGCTGGTCACCAAATAGGCCTTTGTAAGTATACAGAAGAAGCAAAAATAACAATTCTACTACAACAACAATATGCCCAGTAAATTCCCGACTAGGTTGGGGTCTGTATACCCAGTATCCAGAAGAAGCAAAAATAACAATTCTAACAGACAAAAATAACCCAAAAACACTTTTTTTAAAAAAGTTTTTTTTATGATAAGAATGATGGAATGAGTGGATGCATATTTGAAGGAAGAAAACGCATACATCTAGAACCAACTTTTGTACTGAGCTTTATACAACTAAATAAACCGTTAAACTGGTCAATCATTCATCATTCAAGTCACCAATCGACAATTCGACATAGCATGGTTGGCGATGAATCTTGAAGACAAATCCAACAGCAGAACAATTGTATAATCATGATACCCTTTGTACTAAAAATGAAGCTCCAAACCGCACAATAATTTCACGAAAGGAGTACTTCCCAAATCCTTGATATGGCATTATTCATGGGACAACAAATAATGTAAAAAACACTCAAAAGAAGGGGGAAATAAAAGGAACAGCTTTCCTCACCTTTAAAATTCTTCAAGATGTTGGATAGTTAAGAAGCGCAGGAGTCAGTCAAGCGATTACCAGAGACATTTAATACTTGAAGCCGAGAATATTGTACAGGGCAGTCAGTCAGAAATCTGCAAATAGCAAAATAAAGAATTAATTAATTAATTATTATTATTATTTTAAATAAAAAGCAGCACAGCCAAAGAAATATAGCCTGCTTCCTGAAAATTTCCAGTTCTACCAACAAAACTATTCGGCATATATGCCCAGAACATCTCTACCACATTATAAGACAAAAAGCTCTTTAATATTACCCTCTGTCCAGGCTTACAAATGAAGAATCACTTTCTTTTGAAATTATTCCTAGGATATAAAATTACAATCTTTCTTTATAGCCAAGTTCCCAGCCCTCCCCACCCACAGAAGACATAAACAGATCATTACTGTTTATGTGACAATATTCCGTTAAAAACTTGCTACACAAAATCTAGACTAGATAAAATTGCCAGGCAAAGTCTAATTAACTAGTGCATCTAGAAAAAGAATGCATTGAATTCGTCAAATTGTGAAATAATATAGAGATCATGCAGTGCACAATCATAGGAACAGATGATTACCAGTTACATAAGCATTTGACAAACAACAGCAGATAAAGACAAGTGAGCCTTTTGCTATATAGAACTATCTCATTTTGGTATGTCAAAACGTAGATGTTCTCCAACAAATAAATATGACTACCAGCATCTAAAGTTTTCCAACAATAAATATAGCTCCTTTCCAAGTTTCTGTGTTTGGCATTAAAAGTTCAAAATAACAAAAATGAAAAAATTGAAGGAGATGGAACATACTTGCAGTAAAGCAGTCGGACCAAGTCAGTTACAATGCAAATCCAAAACTAAAGCACTGTTGTTTGTCCCGATGAACAAAAAGTTGCTTAAGTTGTTCCATCGTTGCATTACCTGGAAACGCCAAACACTGTTCAGTAATTGATCAGGAATAGAATACAAGAAGGAACTCCCACATGAAAACACAAAAGGCAATTATAATCATTTCCCATCACTAAATAACCAAGAAATTGTGAGAAAGGTCTATGACAGCGACTGTTTTGTGTTTATGCAAGCCATAAAGCAGCGGTGCAACTGATACATTTTGCAGTTCACAATCAGCTGCTATAATTCTGAAACCTGAAAAGATTAAGAAAAAAACACAATATTGACGATGAACTTTGTCCTTCCTCTGTGAAGAACTACATAAGGATATCTTTTCTCAAAAGAAGGAAAGAAAAAAAAAAAAAGAAAAAGAAAAGAGTGAACATGATAAAATATATAATTGTGTTCTGTAATATTCTACTAAAAAGAGCAAGACTGCAGCACGAAACAACCTATTTATCAAACCTTACCTCAAGACTGTACAAGTTCTTCAGGACTTTCAGGCTGGGATGGACAGAAAGCTCCTTGCAGCAGTCAATATAGTTCTTCATTACTGGCTTTGATACCCATGCTGCTTGAACAACATACACATCTTAAGAACTCACACTCAAGAGTAAAATTAGCTGGCAATGTAAACAAATACTGCTTCATGGTGAAAAATCCAAATTAAGAACAACTGATAACAAACTCGGAAATGAAATAAATGACGATCAGTTACCAAAAACCAAAACAACCACACTTTTGTTTGACAAAGTCACTGACATTTTAGAATGGAAAGTGCTAGAGTGAAGAAATAACACAAAAACAAATACCAAGCTTATAAAGGAGGCACATCAGACGTAGGGAAGACGGTTCTAAAAGTAGTAAGAGTTATATTCTGCACTGACTCAAGCCAAAGAAATATAAAATTATGCGGTATGATTTGTTATTTCTGTGAGCATGCTTCTCATGAAATCGGTGAAACAACTTATGTCATGCAAGGAGTCAGAAGCACCTAGAACAATGTATATCAAAGCTAAAGGTCCAACAGCTGTCATACCTCCCACTGAACCTTCCATCAGGCCTCTTGAAAATTGGTGATTTTTCAATAAATCAGTGGCTTCCAGAGTTTGTAGGGTCCTACCGTCATATTTTATATCTTTAACCACAGGGACCAGACCTGAGGATTATGAAAATCACAGTTAATGTTTACCAAAAAAATAACTTAGAAAAAGTCACTATTAGTGTCACATTTGGTAGTAGAAATTGAGTAAATTCAGGATAACTAACCAAAAGGCATTGCGGAAATCAGATAAAATAAGTTATATGATTATAAAATAAAGAGTTACTTCAAAATTCTCCCTTTCGTTTATTACTAACTTCCCTGTTTATTTTAGAGAATCTAGCTTATTTTTCACTACTCTGCAACTTTCTTGTGTTGATCATTATCAAAAGTAGTGAACCATATATCCTACAATATGCTTCGTTAAAATTCTAGGGATGGGTTATTGGAAAAACATTAAGGGTAGGCTCAAAAGAGCAGGTTCAAACATTCAACATAGCATCAGAAAAGAAAGAAAAAGAGATCCATCTATAACAGGAATGTCGTAGTCATTGTGCCCATCCAGAGAGATCATCACTGCATTAAGGTTTACAGCAAAAGATTCAACAGAAAAAGATGTCACAATTAGATGAAGTTCGTGACTTTTGATTTTCTCTCCGAGATAATGAGCGTATGATAATCTACTCTAGGGACACGTCTCTAGAATTTTGGTGACAAATTTCTCAACAAGTAATTGATTGTAAGCGGGTAA
This sequence comes from Oldenlandia corymbosa var. corymbosa, assembly GCA_949775105.1. Classification (NCBI taxonomy): domain Eukaryota; kingdom Viridiplantae; phylum Streptophyta; class Magnoliopsida; order Gentianales; family Rubiaceae; genus Oldenlandia; species Oldenlandia corymbosa. The sequence continues at coordinate 11,494,982 of OX459123.1, forward strand.
AATGCTTCTGTACTCTGTCCTGCAGCACAACTGCCTACAGAAAAAGATCATTTTTCACTTGGGTTCATCAGTAAATGCTGACCATCTTTATGGGGTTCTCGCTTGTCAGCAGATCTGACAGTTTCACAGGAATTATCTAGAGCCCAAACACATGGCAACCTATGCCTTTGACAAAAAAAGGATCACGAAAGAAACAGATTAGCACTTTTCCGGCTTCTCATGTCACAAACACTAGACTATGCGTATGCAGTGATATTGCTAGATAGTTTTCTAGGATGACCAATCCTTGCCAAAGGAATAGAGCATGGTGGCATTAGATATTGTATTCTGACAACCAAATGCTTAAATCTATACCTGGTCAGCTTAATGATTATCATAAACCTATATCAGAATTATCACAAACCTAATAAAGATAATGTCACCCTGATAGCTCTTCACAGAGTTATAAGCACAGAAGAATATGAGTCCCGAGAGGGGGAAGATGAAGCAATGGAAGCCGCGATAAATCTATATAGCTTCTCTCAAGTTTTGCTAAGAGGAAAAACAAAACACTGCAACAGAAAGTCGATTAGGTAGTAAATTGCTACTTTTAATCACCTAAACTTTAGACCACACTTATCAGTATTATTAAATCAATTATATTAGGTAGTAAAATCTCAGTAAAAGTTAAGGAAAAGAAGTTGCAGGGAGATAGTTCACGAGAAACTGTGTTTCCAATGAAAATAGTTTCCCAGGTATTCTGCTAGTCAACTAAATGAGTTACAGAAAGATCTCTTTTTAGCTTAGAAATGTCTGTAAACAGCAGATTATTCCTGACTTTTAGAATTTGTTAAGAGTTAATGTGGGAAGGAACCAGCTAATTTATGTATTACCTTAAATGAAGTCATGTATCCAATAATGGCAGATTACTCATCAGGTTGAGGATTTGTTCCAGTAAACATATGAATGAACTATGCTGCAATTTTATTTACCTTGAATGAAAATGTAGGCTTTAACAAGGCATGATTGTGACCTACGACCCGCGGACACCATATATCATTGTAGTTAAGATAAGGATTCACACTATGAAACTACAAGTGGAAAAGAGTAACAAGAACAATGTTGTAAATATACTATGGAAATCAAATTTCTCTTTTCCTTTTTTTTTTTTTTTAAAAAAAATATCTTCCTTACCAACAAAAAAAAAAAAAAAATTAAAGTAGAAATTGTTTTCCTGCCAGGAAGGATGTAAGCTACATGCAACAAGGAGATAATGTGAATTTTCATAAAAGAAATCAAGATATACATGTTATCTATTAGTCTCGAGCATGCATATAAGGTAAAATTGATTGGGATATAATTGGCCAGATCTCGACAAGAGAGGGCTTGTACAGAAGTTTTTAAGGATGTTTGCAAAGAAGCAACAAACACTTCAAAAGCAATATCATTAGAAATTCTTAATAAGGTCTCAATCGAGGATCAACGACAGCTGATACCCTTTTTCTTTCACAAAACATTCGTCGGAAAACTGAGGAAGTGTTATTTAGAAACCGCATAGTTTTAATAGATGAGACAGGAGGTGTAATTGCCAACCTAAAAGCATTAGTACATGAGATATTTTGTTATGTGAATGGACATGTGTTAAGAACCTTTTGGCTGCTCAAGAACTCCATGTAGGAAACAACCTTTTCAAGACCAGTTTTTTCAGCATTTAAATGAATTAGTGAATCATTGAGCACATGAAACAGATATTTGTCACCTGTAAAAAACCCCAGAGTCAGGGAAAAAAAAATCATTTGCACCTGATTCTCTCTTCTTAGAAGGCAGTTGTAGGTGGTACAAACATGCTACTATAACCTTCATCTCCTCTATGCTGACTTTATCCCCTATCAAGAATGAGTCTTGCGATAAATGTACAAAGTCCCCCTCCATCTTGATGGTTATACTCTGCAACCAACAAAACGAAGTAGGAAGATTTTTTCTTCATTGTCAAAACTACTTTAGGAAACCTAAACATAAAACAACCTTAAGTATAGAAGAAGTAAGAGCGGGCCAGAAATAGTTCAAAACTAACTTTTAAATATAGAGGTGCTACAATGCCAGTTGCCAAGACCCACAGAGACAGTGCAATGTTTTCAGTACGTTAAAGCTTTGACTGACAGTCCAATTAAACTGTGGAACCAGTCATTTCTCTAGCATAATGGTAGGTAATGCTGACAGCAACCAAGAACACTTGACTTTGAAGTTTGATGCAGTAATCTTGATGCACCAGTTAGGGAATGAAGTTATAGTGAGTGACAGAACACGGCCACGTGACCTAATGGAAACAAATGACCTGAAGATATGTTATGACACCAAAGCGTAATCAATGAATTTTTGGTTCTTCTCATCATTTCAGACACAACTACTAACACCCTAGAATCATGTTCTATGTTGAGGTGAGTATTACATACACAAAAAAGTTCCATATAGAAATCAGTTAGCACTGATAATTATAGTCCATAGCAATAAGGAATGGAGGCTGTAAAATCTTACAGTCTGTGTACTTACACAACTTTCATCTGAACTAGGAAGAACATTAACGTCAGATGTTTTGTATTCGCAGATCATATTTTCAGAGGCATTTGCACCACATTTTGTATTTTCAGATTCATGGTTGTTTGAACATCTGAATTCTGCAGCATCTTGACCAACTGGTGCAGAAGTTCTTGGCCTGTGGGCACAGCTGCTTTCTTCCTGAATAACAGGTTACGAGCAATCATGGCACATTTTGTGGAAACAGGTGAAATATCCGAGCAAAACCAATCAAGAAACTTTAGCAATTTAAATATATATATATATATATATTTGATGAGATATGACTGATGAGTGCCTACCTGAATCTCATATTGTTCCTGGCTGTTCTGCACTTTTTAACTGCAAGATAAGACAATCAAGTAAGTTCTCTGTTCTTAGCTCCTTATCAAAAAAGTGAAACTGAAGACTTACATGCAGTTGAGGCAGCAGCCTCGTCCTCATGGAAGAAATTAACTGGTCGTCTCGCTGCACGATTTTCCTCTTCTTGACAATCAGTAGGAACAGCACGACGTCGTTTACAACCAACTGCCTGAATACCAGCAGATGTTGAATCACTCTTCGGTGAATATGCAGGTAGCTTGATAGAATCCCTAATAGCTGCTTGATTGACAGTGCTGAACTTTGTCCCCTTCTTACCATGATGCAGAAGTGATATTAAAGGAGCATCTTCATTCAAGTCAGCTGGACATGAATGAGAATTTGATCTCGAGGAATTTGGGAGACTTCCATCTGAAGAATTGCTAACTTCATTCCGGCCTGATGACTGGCTTTCAATCTTTTCTTCAGTTTCAGAACAAATATTCGCTGCTCCTTTTTTCTCCTTTGTTGAATGCTTTAGATTATTAATTGAAATTTGCAGCATCCTAAAAGGAAGAATTTTTATTTCAGAGAGCAGGGATAACTTAATTGAATCCGCAGAAAGTAAGAAATTCTTTTGGTTGAACTGGATGGAATAAGGAAGTCATATCAGCATCCACGAGTCTGGAGAACAATTTTTCAAAAGAGAAGGAACAAAATACTTAAAAATTTGACAAGGTATGGCTTTATAGTTCTGATCTTGCAGAAGATTAATATGGGGGCACTACATTCACAATGGTCTTCAAAAGTGTATTAAGAAAATTTGGCTACCTGGCTTTCTCATCTTCGTCATATCTGATCATGTAGCTGTAGTGCATGTTTTTCAGAGCAGACAACTGAGCAGAAGCAATGCTAGCTTCAGAAGCAATCCTGCATTTTGAAAGAACACCATGAAGAGCAAAGAAACACAAAGTTGATGGTGCAGAAGAGAAAATAAAGATGCTAAAAGGGAGAACACGGTATATAGCTGCGAATTTGAGCTACTATTGCAACCTACTTTCAGAAACCCAGATAATAAGCGGCAAAGAACTCCTCTCTTTCCCTCAATGTAAAAATACTTAGAGAGATATGTGTTTACATGTTCCACATACATGTATGGAGAAATTCTTTTTCATGTCCTTGGAACAATTTATAGATGGATCATATTGTAAGCATGCCAACTTTTAACAAAAAGAACAATGATTAACAATATGACTAGTATAGTTTATCCAATTACAGTTCTCATTTATACAGAGAGAAAATAAATGTATACCCTTCTGCAACAACAAAGACATGCATTCCATTTCTCCAATTCTGGTGAGGTTTTTTTTAATCAAAATACATGTACTCTATGGAAATTTGTGGGCTAAACATGAAAATTAGATGAAAAAAGAACCTACGTCAATGAAATTTATTTACATCACAGATGCAGATAAAATATGGGAAGTAATGATACTTGCCTGTAAGCCTCCTCAAAAGCCTCTAAGGCTCCCTTCCAACGACCAGCAGAGTCCATGACGTTTCCCATTTCAATCTTGGATAATTCTTGCCCCTGGAACCATAGTGTACACATAAAACACCATTACAACTAACAGAGACTACTAAAAGAAATAAAGCTTTGCTCCGGAAATAAATTTTTAACATCAGAAAAACGACACATGAATTGCCATGATCTGTTGCTATTTATTTGAAGAAAATTTGCAACTAAAAAGCAAGTAATCTCTGATGACAACTAGAAACTTACCTCCAACTTTCCAATCAATTTGTAAATTTAAAACCCCTTTCATACCACATAAGAGCTTCATCAAACCTCCTGAGTTTTTTACACGATCCTCCTTTAGCGAAGGAGTCAGCAAGTTTCTCCTTGTCACATAGTCTTTCTGCTATCTTATTCTTTATTGTTGCATATTTGAAATGCTAAAAAACGATGTAAACATAATTAATATCTTGGAGAAGCATATGCAGGAAATGAGAAGACAAGAATTAAATTCGTTTCAATATAATTCACAGAAGTCTAAATATGCTCCCATAACATGAATATTAGTCTTCGATGGGGTGCATGTTCCCGTGTTAAAGAGAGCATCATATGAAAGAAAAATTGTTTTCTGTTTTCCCTATCAGCATCTTAACAAAACCTAACTCATTAGACTCCATGTGCAATTTCGTTCTTTACAACCTTGGCACTTGGGAGAGGTATTAGAGGTCACGGACAAGGAACAGAATATTAGTAACTGAAGTCTTGCAGAAATAAATGCAGGAAATGAGTAGACAAGAAACATATTTATTTTAAAATACTTCACTGAAGACTAAATGTGCTTCCAAGACATGAATATTATTCCTTAGATGAGGTGCATGTTTCTGTGATCAAGAAAGAACATCATTTTTAAAGCAAAATATTTGTCTTTTATCCCAATGAGCATCTTAAAATAACCGGACTCATTTACTCCATAAGTGATTTCGGTGTTTATAACCTTTGCATTTGTTTTGGGTAATAAAGTTCAAGACAGATGCTACTTAGAAGTGATTTGTCATTGTTATAGCTTGGTAAGGGTCAACAGAAACAAAATAAGGCAATTTCATAAGCAAAAGGGCCAATCATAACCATTTATAATCATCAGTCAAAAAGATGTATTCTAAAAGATACCTATATCCACAGTTGTGGCAATAGGACACGATAAAATGCAAGAGATAGCAAGTGAAGCAAATTGGTTGAGCAGTAACATATGGAGGACCAAATAAGGAAGGCGTTTGCAGCATAGATACCTCTATCCAAGCAGATATCGAGCTTGATTTCTGAATTAGAAGATCAACAAGTTCAATTTGTTGCAGTAAGTACTTCCTTTCACATGCTTTATCCTTCGACTTTTCAGTGCACCTTTGAATCCTTTTCAGATTCTGTTCACCTTGCTTTAGTTCCTTCATTACTATAATTGCTGCTTCTACAGTTTCAATATTTAGTTCTATCTGATCGACTAGAGCACCCTCATCTTCCATTGATTTTGCCATTAGAAGCGCCTTTTGGTAACAACTGATAGCCTCCTCATACTTTTGGACTCTGCCGTGCAACTCACCAAAATTGATTAAACCTTTAGCTTCTCCTTGGCAGTGCCTGATGCTCTCACAGATCAAAATATCTTTTTTTATGTGCTCTTCAGCTTTTTTCCAATTCCTAAACTCCATGTAAACAAGTCCAAGATTATGATGAAGCCTACTGCGACCATCATCATTCTCGCCAACCTCTTCTTCATCACAAATCTCCAAACCTTTAGTAAGAATACTCTCAGCTTCTTCCAAGTTATTGAGATCTATTTCAAGCATTCCAAGGTTATTATGGGCATCAATGTACTCGGTAAGAAAAGTAGATTTGCTACTCCACTGATTTTCCTTGAGATTTTTAGCTAGCTCAATGGCTAAAATGAAGTACTTCTTCGCATTCTGAACTGCAGAGTGGTTATCCTGAGATTTCAGAAATATTTCGTGGTATGTTCGGCCGAGTTGAGTGTTTGCTCTTTGTTGCTCAGCAAGGTTATTAGCCCCTTCTGCAATCTCTAAATGTTTTTCCTGTGTCATGGAACCAATACCATTCAACAACTAAATTGCATAAATTCTCACTAGAAATAGCTAATAGCTCTAAGAACAAACAACCAATCAAGTTATACATCAGTTTCTTAATTAATCAGCATCCAATCAACAGAAAAACAACACTAAGTGAATTGTGGTAAGAAATAAAGCATATTGAGGCAGAAATTGGAAATTCTCCATGAATAATCACAAACCCCTGCCTTACCTGATAATACAAGGCTTCCTTGAAATTCTCAAGGCGGAGATGGAGTTCGCCTAGGGTATTACAAGTGGGAAACAAGTCTTTATCGGGTAAAAATCGTTCCGAAACCTCATAATCTTTCTGAATCCAATCCAACGCCTTCACGGTATTCCCCACGATTCTTAAAAATGTTGCCGATGATATTTGCCCACCGTGCTTCCTCCTTCCGATTCCCGCCCTCCAGCGCCGCCTGGTACGCCCGCTTTGCATGTTTGAGCTCTGGTTCATCGCCATTTTTTCGCTTTTTTTTTTTTTTTTGGGTGTGTGACTGCGTGATTGAGACTGAGAGATGATTAAGATGGATACTCAATTTTGGGATTCTGGTATCTGAGTGGGTTGATTTCCTATTTAAATTATAGTAGTTTGCATTAAAAACAAAAAGAGGGAAAATGGAGGCTTCCCGCCCTTTTTAATTTTTTATTTCCTTTTACTGTAATGGAAAATTTTTTTTTTTTTGGAAAAATTTTGTAGTGCACAGACTATGATGCAGTCTATGATCCATTTATAAAGTCATAATTTTTATTCATGAGTTTGAGTCAAAATGAGTAAATATAACACCACATAAACATGATGACGGAACCGTTAAATCAAAATTTCTGCATCAATTTTATTTTTGATAATTCAATAGATCCATGATCTCAATTAGTTCAACTAGATCCTAAACAAGTAATTCACTAAGATTTCTCTCTTTCTTTAATTTGATTCCCTTGATATTCTCATGAAAGTATCAGTTTTTAAAAGTATTTTCACTATGATAAAGGTCAATCTAAATTCCAAAAATAGGAAACATCCGTAAGTATTTTTCCTTTTGAAAGAAAGACATAATGTTGTTAATGTAATTATCGCAAATGATGTTCATTACAATTTATTGTCTGAAACATGAAAGATTCCTTCTCATATTTTATTACAAAATAAAGCATCTAAAAAATATTCTATCCATTCTATAAAAATACTTCACATTATAAAATTATTAAAATAGTCATTGAGAGGAGTACAGTGTTTGAGATTGCCTTTACCTTATTTTATAATGAATATTTTTGCTCTAAGAGTGGGTTAGTTTAGATTATGAACCTAACTTCTGTTCTAAATTACAAAAGGGTTTATGGTTATCATTTAAAAAAAAACATATATTAACAACTATGTTTTGAAAACCGGACCGGAAAGCGAACCGGCAACTTAAGTGGTTCACTGGTTTACCGGTTTAATCGGTTTAAATGGGCTTTTAAAATCAGTAAAAATCGGCTATAAGAATTATTAAAAAAAATAATTAATTTTCAAAATTTCAAAATTTCAGTTAACCGGTACTAGTTCCCGGTCAAACCGCAGTTTTGTCCGAGTTTGACCTATTTTAAGTCTACCGGTTATTAATCTAAACCGGACCGGAAAGGCATCCGATTCCCGGTCGAACCGGTTCGACTGCTCAGTCAGGTCCAGTTTTCAAAATATAGATTAACAAGAGTCTCTTAATGAATTTTGGATGGACCGTGAAGTGGCTTTGGATTAATCAGTGTACATTAAATGGTTCTTGAGAAGTAAAATATTTAAAAGAGATGTTTTGGACGGAGAATGAATTTTGTAGATTTTGTTTTAAACTCTTTTTTTCTTTTTTCCTTAGGTTGAAACAAGGCGGTACTTTGTGAAGATTGTACCCGATTTTATTGATTTGATGAAAAAGAGTTTGTCAATGCTGATGACTTAGGAAAATACAATGGCTCGCATAATTGTAAGAAAACAACAAAAAGAAAACATATGAATATACGAAGTCTTAACCCTTTCTATCTAGAACGAAGATAAGGAATGATCTCTGATCCAATATGAAGAGTCCCATTACACCTTATGACAACTCTCCAATGTGATGACATGTTGCAGAAATACCTGATGATGCTCATTTCCGAAGTCCATTTGCCACTGAATTTGCGTCTTTGTATATATGAAATATGCGATATCTTCTCCCTTCAAAATGGATAGTTTCCTTCATCTAAAAAAGGTGACGTCATGGAACGTCATGGAAAATTCTTCCCTTCTGAAAGCATGTTAGCTACCATCTTACTATCTGTCTATATAATGACTTGTCATAGCCCCAAACCATCACATTTCCGAACCTCTTGTAAACAACCCTCTGATTTCAGTGGCCAAACTGAATCGAAGCTTCATGAAGCCAGCTCTCTATAGATCAATCCGCCATTCTCCTCTCAGATTACAGACCCAAAACATGAATTCCCTGAAGCTTCTAGAGATGAACCTTAGGAATTCATAATATAATAATTTGGACCTCGAGGTTTCCAACTTATCGATTCTATTCTTCGCCGATATTGCATGCACCATCTTCAATCCAAAGAATTCTTTCAAGCTCCTTGATTCAGCCAACGACTTTGGCTTCAAATTCCTGACTTACAACATAGTGCTTATATGATCATTCACAGTTTGTATAACTCTCAAATGAGAAAAAGCCATTCCTTGGAAAATGTAACTATTTCATGCCTTTCATATCTCCCGTAAACTGAAATATTTGCAAAGTCATAATAACAATTTTCTCGCTGGAGAGAAGCTACCATACGATCACCATGTTTTCATGTGTACCCACATTCTGGACAAAGGCAACAAACATAAATTCATTTTTGTAGAAAAAACTCTTTCTAGAAGACTTTTTTTTTTTTGAAAAGGTCAAGATGACATTTGATTTCTCACAATCATAGAATACTCGATTTATACAATGACAAAAGGGGACAAATAGATGGCAAGATCTTAACGCCAAAATTTTTAATAACATCTGGAAAGGGAAGGAAACGGTTATAAAGCTTCCAGACAAAAATGGAGACTTTCAAAGGAATTGAGTTATGTCATACCTTTCTTTATTGTTATATCCACTGGATTTGTCTCCCTCGGCACTGCATGCACATATTTGAGTGTAAAAACATCGCTAGAAATGGGTAGCCAAATAAGAATATCATCATCCCTTGTAAATTCAATCTCCAAGTCCAATAGAAAATCAGCGACATGATCTGATAGATCCTTTCAAAGCATAATTGAATGGTGGAATTTTTTTTTTTAAATATTACTATATATGACCTTATAAATGTTAAGAGATGCTAGAAAAAAATAGATATAAGAAGTAGTATGACAGATGAATGGAGAAATTTTAGTACAGATAGATCAAGAAATTTTAAATCGGATATAAATAAAAAATTTAAAAATTAATAAGGAAGATACGAGCTCCTTTATGTTTTTTTTTCCGACTTTCTTTTGATTTTGTTTATAGAATGCATTATCTTCCATGGCTTGAGTTCTAAACTCTACCAAAGTTTTTCTTGATGTATTATGTTCAAAATCTAATGTATTTTTTAAATTCAATCGCATATTTTTGAGAGTCGTGCGAATTCCACAAAATGTGTTTTCGTGTGTCCTTACAAAGCAAAATTGAATGGTACACTTTTTTTTTTTTGAATATTACTATATAGGACTTTATGAATATCAAAAAATGATAGAAAAAAACAAATATAGAAAGTAGTATGACAGATGAAGGGAGGAATTTTAGTACAGATAGTGTGATGTCCCGATTTTGAGACAGGTGAATATACTATACACTCGTTAAAGTTTGCTCAAGATGGATAACTTCTAGATTTTTTATACGTTGTATATGTACATCAGCGATTATAAGCATTCAGAAATAAAGTAATAATCTATGTGGACTAAAATACAACTTATGAAAACTAAATACCCTAATTTCATGACTTGGGAAAATACTGGATGACAAATGAAACATAAAATGTATATACAAACCCCCACCTTTACATGCAACCAATGACAACAACTTCCTTCATTTCTTGAACATTCTTTTACTCTCTCCCTCCCTCATTTCTCACGCACACAACTTCCCAAATTCCCTTGCAATAATCCTACTCAGAAGATTAATTTACTTATATTAGGATGCCAATGAATTACAAGTTTCACTGTATATATAGAGTACAATTGTAACTACCACGTGATCTAATCTAGATACAAGTAGTTATGATATTAAACTAATCTTAACAAACCAAGATAAGCATCACTTTCAAATATTTAAGTAGCTATCCTCTGATACGCCCCCCACAAGCTGAAGGAGATGCTAAACATAACCGAAGCTTGGACACAAAATGCAAAAACTAGGATTTTGCTAATGGTTTAGTAAGAATATCTGCAAGTTGATCTGAAGATGAGACAATACCAATCGGAAGAGCTTTAGTAGCAACCATTTCACGTACAAAGTGAAAATCGATCTCCACGTGGCGAGTACGAGCATGGAAAACTAGATTAGAGGAAAGGAAAATAGCCCCTACATTATCACACCAAATATGGGGAGGAATGGTGAGACAAACACCCAATGCGCCAAGTAATTTAACCAGCCATTTGATTTCAACACAAGCATTAGCTACTACTTTGAATTCTGATTCCGTTGAAGACCGAGCTACAGTTCTTTGCTTACCAGACTTCCAAGCTAACAAATTATTGCCCAGAAAAATTAAAAAACCACCAGTTAGCCGTCGATCATCTGGGCAGCCAGCCCAATCGGCGTCACTATGCCGTTAGTCGATCAAGATCACATCGAGATATCAAAGTACACATAAAACTGGTTCCTTGCAAATAACGCAACACCCGTTTGAGAGCTTGAAAATGCACACGAGTGGGCTGGTGGAGAAATTGACATAACTTATTGATAGTAAATGAAATATCCGGCCTAGGAAGAAGTACATATTGTAATCCTCCACAAATTTGACAATAAGTAGTAGCATCACCGGTAGATAAAACATCACCTTGACTTTTGGACAAAGAACTACCAGCTACCATTGGAGTAGAACATGGCTTGCATGAAAGCATGCCCATTTTAGACAACAAATCAGTGATATAACCTCGTTGAGAAAGCAAAATACCTTGTGGATGTGGCAGCACCTCCATTCCAAGAAAATGACTCAAAGTGCCCAAATCTCAGTGAAAATTCAGCCGAGAGTTGGGAAATGAGAAAATCAACAAACTTGGCATCATTTCCTATGATAATCACATTATCAACATAAACTAAAAGAAGACAAAAATAACTATCTTGCTTGTAAATAAATAAGGAAGAGTCAGCATGAGAGCCTTTGAAACCAAGATGGAGAAGAAATGAGCTTAGGCGTTGATACCAAGCCTGAGGTGCCTATTTCAGTCCGTACAAGGATCTTTAACTTGCAAACATATTCAGGATGTAGTTTATCAACAAACCCTTGAGGCTGCACCATATATTTGTCTTCCTCTAGAAAACCATTCAAGAAAGCATTGCTAATATCTAACTGACAAAGTTTCCAACCTCGAGAGACTACCACAATAAGAACAGACCGAATAGTCATTGGCTTAACAACTGGACTAAAAGTATCTATGAAATCCAAACCATATTCCTGAGTATACCCACGGGCAACAAGTCTAGCTTTCAGCCGTTCCACGGTACCATCGGTCTTTCGCTTAACTTTATCACCCATTGGTTACCAACAACATTGACATTAAAAGGGCGTGGGACAAGGTCCCATGTATGATTTTTTTGCAAGGCTGCAAACTCAAGTTCCATGGCTTCCCTCCAAGATGGAATTTTATTGGCATGAGTGAAAGATGAAGGTTCAATAGGTTCAGTTGTTTGAGTGGTGAGATTGACGTGTTTTTGTAAGGTAGCAGGCCAAAGTTGCATTGGATGTGTGCGATTAAGTAGGGGAGGAGGTAGGTTGTTAGCAGGTGAAGATGGTGATGTGTGTGGAGTGTTTGATGGTGAAAGAGAAATAGGATTAGATGGTGGACTTGGAGAGGCAAACATAAACTCATTAACAGGAGGAGAATTAGGCAAATGGCAAGAAGGTGAGTGCATTGGTGAAGTAGAATTTGAGAGAGAATGATTACCTGTGAGTCTTCCAGTTGGCGGAACAAGTGAAGGGTATGAGTAAGTCACCAAAAGCCATGGAGAAGAAAATTCCTGATTGGATCGGATGGAACTACTAGAAGAACCTAGAACATGATTAAATGGAAAGACAGACTCATCAAATTCAACATGTCTAGCAAAATATATCCGGCATGTGTCCTTATCAAGGAACCTATATCCAAGATGGTGCGGTGAATAGCCCATGAAGATACATAGCTTAGAACGAAAAGAAAATTTATGTTTGTTATAAGGCCGGAGTAACGGATAAATAGCACACCCAAAAACTCGAAGGAAGAGATAGTCAGGAACCTGGTTAAACAGTACTTAAAAGGGAATTTTATTGGACAAAGACTTTGTCTGCAAACAATTAATGAGGAAAATGGATGTTTCAAAAGCAAAATGCCAATATTTAAAGGGTACACCACATTGTCCTAACAAAGCCAACCCAATATCAACTATATTACGAATCTTTCGTTCAACAGTACCATTTTGTTCGTGGGTATGAGGACACATGATTCGATGGTGAATCCCTTGTTCTTTGAAAAACTGGTGCAAAGGGTGAAACTCGCCACCCCAATCAGACTGAAATTGTTTGATTGAACAATTAAATTGTTTTTCAACGAAAGCTTTAAACTGCTTGAAAATAGGAAAAACTTCACTCTTTGTTTTCAAAGGGAATAACCAGGTAAACAAAGAATAATCATCAATAAAAATCACAAAATATTTATGACCGGAAGAAGAACATATGGGAGCTGGTCTCCAAAGATCAGCATGAATTAACTCTAATGGCTTTCTACTACGGTGATGAGTTAAAGAAAGAGGCAATCTATGCAATTTTCCTAAACAACAAGGAACACATTTATTGGATGATATTCTAGAAGAAGAACAAGGAAGCTGAAACTGATGAACTAATTGACGGACTGTTTGAAAATTAGGATGACCAAGCCTAGCATGCCAATTTTCCAAAGTGATCAAAAAGGCAACAGCATCTAAATTTTGTTGTTGTTGTAGGGTACCGCATAACTTGTACAACCCTAACTCACTTGTTCCGCACAACAGGACTGTCTTGGTAATCCGGTCCTTCACAAGACAAAAATCATGGTGAAATTAGAAAAAGCAATTTTTATCCTAGCAAAACTTTTGGACAGAAAGAAGTGGCTTGGTAATATTTGGAACATGTAAAACATTATGTAAATATAAAGGTTTAGAAAAGGAGGAGATAGAACTTGAGTCAATATGACGAATAGGTAACATGTTACCATCACCAACAAGGACAGCATCCTTACCCTTGTAGTCATCAGCAATTGCAAGGGAAGCTAGATCGGGCGTAACATGGTGAGTAGCACCCGTGTCCGGGTACCAAGGAAATTCAGTATTAGAGGCTTGGGTAGTAGCACCATCAGTTGACGAGGAAGGCAACATAGACAAGTAGACTTGAGGTTTGTCACCACCAGAATGCCTAGCCCCATGAGTAATATTTCGCGGCACAAAGTTGCCGTCAAACCTGCGTCTACACTCAGGAGGAGTATGATTATTATAACCACAAATCTGACAAGAAAGATGAGACTGATGATAAGAGAATGTCTCTTAAGGGGAAGAAAAACCACCACGCCAGCCTCCTCGGTTGCCACGGCCTCGACCTCTAGGATCATTATGGGAAGGGAAGGAATTTGCTGGATTATTTGGAGAACGTTGAGCAACATTAATATTTGGTAAAGAAGATTGTTGAGCCTTCAACAGCAACTCATGAGCAACCAATTGACCATGTAACTCATTGAAAGAGATAGGAGTAACACGTTGTTGCAGACCACCAATGATGCCATTATATTCAGAACCCAATTTTCGAAAAACAATGGCATTAAACTCTGCTTCATGGATCGGCTGTCCGGCTTGTGCCAAGGAATCAACAATAGTCTTGGCTTGGTGAAGATATTCAGACACAGACTTATCTTCCTTGGAGAGATTGTGGAGCTCAATATGTAACCGAGTTCTTTGAGCATGGCTAACAACACCATAAGCAGCAGCAAGGCCAGCCAAACTTCAGAAGATGATTGAAAACCAACCAAATGGGGAAACATTTCTTCAGAAATAGAGGACAAAAGCCAAGAAAGCAAAATTTGGTCTTTGCTATACCAAACCGAAAAAGCAGGATTCATTTTGATCTGATTTGTATAAGAATTAAGGATCTCCCGGGGAGGTGCAGGTTCAGTACCATTAAGAATACCATGAAGGTTATAAAAATTCAGCAAAGGAGTGAATTAAAGCTTCCACGAAACATCGTTTTTAAGGGTCAGTTTAATGGAAAAAGTCTGATGGACCTTGAGTGGGCAGAGGGTTTAAAGTAGGTGAAATTGAGGGAGGTAAAGAAACGGTAGAAGCAGATGAAGAAACGATAGTGGAGGCGGAAGAAGAAAAAGAGTTTGAAGCAGACATGTTGAATTGGCTCGTGATACCAACTCAGAAGATTAATTTACTTATATTAGGATGCCAATGAATTACAAGTTACACTGTATATATAGAGTACAATTGTAACTACCACGTGATCTAATCTAGATATAAGTAGTTATGATATTAAACTAATCTTAACAAACCAAGATAAGCATCACTTTCAAATATTTAAGTAGCTATCCTCTGATAATCCTCATCATTCCAATTTTATTTTTTGACTTGAACTTCCAGCCGAGCATCACTAAGGCCACCATTTCCATCCCTCACCATCAAGAATCGCGCCTCCATCTTCATCACTCTGTGCCACTCTTAACACCATTAGAATTCCTTGCATCCAATGTCTTTAACTTAGTTTTGAGATAGATTTGACAAGAGAAATTAGAAGGAAAAGCTAAAGAGAACCAAGACAAAGAGGGTGGACGAAAGAAGGGGAAGGAGAAAGAAGAGTTGAAGTTGTTGATTTGATTGAACTAGGAACGGGTGGAAACCCAGGGTAGCAGCTCTGATGATTAGCAGCCCAAAAGAGGTAAAAACACTAAAGCTTTTGATGTCTAATCCAATGCTCTAATTTATATGAATTAGTTGGTGGTAGTAGGAAAATTTTTATCTAGCTTACACTTAGATTATTATTAAGTTGCATGTTATGGATAGATTGTAAGAACTGTTAGTTGCTTAATTTTATTGCTAGTTTAGCAGTAGCTTAGAAATTATGGAACATAATAGGAATCTGAAACTAGACATGATCTTATGACTCGGAACAAAAGGGAGTTTTCAGATTCAAGCACTGAACTTCGAGTGCTTTTGATTATCATACTTAAGGTTTAATTATTTCCTTTATTGTTTCTTAAATGGCTTATGATCATTCAATGGTTTGATAAATATTCTTATGGAACTTCCTGGTTCGTAGTTGAAACAAGATATGTTTGTTTATCATCTTTCTGAAAATGCAACAGAAATCAGATTTGAACCCCTCTGTTGTCAGCCCTTTTTCTCATAGCTTTGGAACTCTTTTCAGGGATTTCTTTCTATGGTTGTAATCTCCATTCAGTGCAATTTATCCAGGTTTTTACGGATTGCAAAACGGATTTGTAGATTGTCCGGAAACAGGATTTGAACATGATCGCCATTTTCTGAAGGTCTGTTCTATGCTGCTACTTTTGGAGATTCGTTTCTCCTCTTGACTGAACTGTTTTATGGAAATTCTTCTGATGAATGTCTTCTATATTTATTATAGTTTATCACGGACTTTATGGATCGTAAAATGGAGCTACGGATTGCTCGAAAAGTGGATTCGAACTTGATAAACCGAATCTGGAATTTCTAAAACAAACTAATTTGAAGTATTGTTTTGCAGATTAGTTTTCTCCTAAGTCATGTCGTGTATTACCTGATTTCTTTGGCCAAAAAAATCGTCTTTGTTTATCCTATTTCAAAATGGTTGTGATGGCTCGTAAATCGGATCTTTGGTTTGATCAAAAATATAATTTCAAATTGACCCTTCACCACTTCTTTACTGAATTTTCAGGATAATGGGAAGCTGACTTTTGGACTTCGGTTTTCCTTGATCAAATAACCTCTCCTCACGTGACTTTCAACTCTATGATTCTTTGGTCATTCGTGTATACAATAGGACTTCTGGGATAGAGAAATGACATGTCTGCAGTTAGAAAATGCATTTAGGAATATGACGATTAGAAATCTCTGATACCTAAAATTCATGTAACTGGAAGGTTATTGTTTTACTTTATAAATATTCTAAGATATTTACTACCTTCCAATATTACACGACATTGTTTTTATTAATTAAGAAAGTCTTAGTGAAGAGTTAGCAACTTGAAGAAAGAGCTAAGAACAAGTTAGGAACAAGGCAGTAAAGACTTGTAGCACTTATATTCTTTTTAGTATGATGAGGCAGTGATATTAAAAAATACTTGTTTGATTAACAGATATCATGATAGCATCATAAACTTCAAAAGCGAAGACAGGTGAGTACCTCCTCTCACACTGTATATTGTAATCTTGTCTCCGCTCCCAGTGCATGATTGTTGAGTGTTACTTGTGTACTTGTTTGACCTATGAGTTCTTGAATGAATTACAGGGTTCATGGTACTACTTGAACTTGTTGACATGAGATTGATGGCAACACTTGTTTATGTGCCAATTGAATTGAATTGATTGTTCCTCTTCGGTTGTGTACTTTATCACACTGAGATTTGCTATTGACATGACTTGTTCTGTAAAGAAAATACTTGCGCATGAATTGTCATGATATTGTTGAAGACTTGGATGTGTACATTATCACACCAGTCTTGGGGCCCCGCTACCATAGATCGATTCTAACGGGTCGGCGATGGGCACAAACATATGGATAGACTATGGACAGCTTTAGTAGGCATGCACGAGCTACGAATACTTGTTTTTGTGGTCACTTGGGGTAAATGATGATTTGCTTTTGTCTTGAATGATCTTTAACACTATTTGGAATCTAACTTGGAGGACGGTCTATAAGACCACATAGGTCTTTGGCAGCTCCCAGTTAAGATCTGCCTCTATCCTCTCCATATGTATCTCCTTGTTAATATGGTGATGGCCCCGGATAAGGTCATCCTTTATATGTCACTGTGTGATTGATCGTTCTTTTACAAACGCAACTCACCTCGAAGATTATCTATTTTTATTCTTTGATTGGGTTAGATTGATAGAACTGTTTAGACAATGTTAATTTATAATAAAGAAATAATGACTAAAATGAATTGTGTGAGTAACTACTTATGCATGTGACTCGATTACCATATAGAGTGTGAGAAACTGGGAGTTGTTGTCTGAGGTATTCACTGGGCTATTAGTTCATCCTAATAATTTTTTCACCAGAGGTTAGCAAGTGAGCTAAGTTTCCGTAAAGCTTTGGCGTGAAAAAGAAATAATCATTTGGCTATTCTTTAATTTAAATCATTTGAGACTTAATTGTATTAGAATTTGTTTACTCTAAATTGTACATGATTGTATTAAATTTTGGAAACATCATCTGTTGTAATCAAGTCTTCCGCTGTGAAAATTTAGAAATATGAATATGTAATAGTTCTAGTTAGTTCTGTTCTACAAAGCCTTGGACGAGAGATCGTCCGGCGAGCGGCTCAGTTTGTCACTAAACACGATAAATAATCGTGCTTGAGACTTGGGTCGTCACAGATAGATCAAGAGAAAAAAATTTAAATCCGATATAAATGAAAATTTGAAAAATAGCACTCAAATGATAAATTATAGTATAATAGGGAAAGCAAAAAATATATATATATATATAGAAAAAGTTTAAGATGTAATTATAGGAAAAGTGAAGAGAGAACAACAAAAATAGCTCTTAATAGAGACAAAGAACGAAAAGTAATAATTAGTATCGAGAGAAATTGAAAGAATTTAGATAACATTATTAGGGAGAATGTGAGAAAAAGATAAGAATTAAATAGGTGGGACGGTTGGGTGGGGTAGTTAAATGATTAGGATGAGAAATAGTTATTTTCAAGAGGTCGAGTATTCGATTCTTACTAGAGTCATCTAATTTATTTTTTTAAAAAATAAGAAAATAAATTGACATAACATGAATGGACAAGAAAGAGAGAAGATATTTTGAGAAATAACATGGAAAAGAATATATATTTATGTTGAAGGTTGAAGGTGAGTTTTTACTCGCCAGTGATAGCCGAAGAGGGTGTGATACTGAGGACGGGAAAAGAATTGTTGAAACTGACAACATTAAAAACTTTCATCAAATTCTTGGTAAACAGATTTATGTTGTGGGATGTGGAGATAGCGAACAAATTGAGGCTGTACATGCTCGCTTGGCGGCCAACGCAAACCTCTTTTTCAACTCCTCTCAAGTTGCAAATTACTTAGAGCAGCTGGATGACTTTTATCATACAACTTTTTATGTTGTATCATCTGGTCCTTCTGGGGCTACTAGATGAGAAGTTTACGGACATCCTGGTAGCAAGAGTAAGATTGTTAGCAAACTGAAAGACTATGAAGTAATAGGTGGAGGAAGATATGAAGCTATTTTAGAACTACATAGAGTATTTTATCCTAGCTTCCGTAAGCTGCTCATTGGTGAAGCTGTGATGCTTCTGCGGAAAGCTATTTGCGTCGGATCTTCCGAAGATCCTAGCTGCGGTGATCGTGAGATCTTTCAGTATGTTGGTGAAGGTACTGTTCATCAATACCTTCCCCATGGAGAGAGTGCAAACATTTTCTATCTCAATGAAAATGTATACACCTTTGCTTATCCACCTGTCTACCGTGTGGATAATGATGGAAAAACTGTCCTGTATCTCCTTGATCCTAATCCTTAGGTTTCAATGAAGAATGTTGAAACAGTTTATTTTGAATCGTATTGCTGAATTTGCTGAATTTGTTTTAGGGTTGATATACCACAGCGTTTTGACAGCTGAAGGTGTTGGGTTCGAAACCGCAGCCGCGCCCCTTTTCCTTGTTATTTTCTTGCTTTGTCTCAAAGTCATTCTAGAACAGCTAGCTCGGTGAAGGTTAAAGATAAAGTTATAAACAATTTCTAGATAAAGAAAACTTGAAAAGGAAAGAGATAGAGTACAGAATGAAAAAAAACGTAAAAAAATTATAGAAAAAAAGTAAATTGAGAAAAATTTAAGAAAAGAGTTTTTAGAGATATAAAGAAAATTAGCGAGAGGTGAAAGGTGGAGTGAGTAAAATGAGTATGAGAGACACACAGAAAATGTTTTAATAGATAGATTGATAGAGAAAATTTGAATAGGACACCGATTGTCCGAATTAGAACTAAGTAGTTTACTCTCTAATAATTATGGACATGATACCCTCACACTTGGGCCAGAGCTACAATTATACTCATGCCGATGATTACTCTTAGTAATTTCGATATTACGATGAGGTTGAATAAGACATCGATTAAAAAGAAACTTGAACAACCCTCACAGAAAAGTTTTTTTTGATCTTTGAAAAAAATGTAACGATTCCTCTATCTTCTCCCTAAAGCCTTAGGTAGTTAGGAAGAGTATGAGAAGTCTGTAAATAGTTTTCATAATATCATGTATACTCTATAATCTAGTGAGGGGATAACATACCCGAGAGTGTCGAACCAGAAGTTGACGCTGAAAGTTTGGGTCTCAATTATACCTTTCTAAAATTCAGATCAGACAGGATCATTGTGCAATTATACTTCTCTAATCTACATGTGTATAATTTAAGGCATATTTTTAATAGTAATACACTACCAATTACCGCTTAACAGGAGACAATTTTCAAATATTTCGTGTTTTGGTATGACAATAAATAAGAGTTGAAAACCGATCGCTTTAGCAAGTGGTCTATTTTTACAATCTTTAGAAATTTTATTTGCAATTTTTCATGAAATCTATAGAATAAAATACTTACGCTTCGTATTATACAATTGCTCGACTATTGATTTCAAAACACTAGTGTAGTATGCACGTTCGAATCAATCTATGTTTACAAGCTACCATAATGATTTTGACTGGTATATATATAACTTGGATATCCTTATAACTGCTAAAAACATCAAGCTTAGAAAACTAAGATCAAGAGTATTAGATAATACTCTTGTATTTGATATTACTTTAAGAATGACTATATGAATCTCTAAATCAAAGTGTTATAGTATTTAACTTTAAAAAAATAACAAAATTAAAATTGGATGGCCGAGCGAGAATCGAACCTTCGACTCCCCGGTAATAACTCAAAGTGTTATAGTATTTAAACTATTAAACTAATTGTTAAACAATTTTTGCAATGTGGGGGGGTTTTCTTTTTATTGTGATATTGGTGGCTGTCAAACCAACAAAAATAAAAGAACCTATCCTAAGAAATCTAGTACTATAGCAATGAGTAGGGTCGTCTCCTTAGGGAGTAAGTAAATGAAAATATTTCTAATCAAAAGCAAAGTAACCAAATGGAAGAGATTTTGGATTTGTGATTAACAAAAATAAAACTTGCAAATAGTAAAAGATACTTTTGGAAAATTTATAGTAAGAGAAACTTTAGTCAAAGGAATAATTTCCACCATGATGAATCCAAATGATCATTGATGCAAAATATAGTGGTTATCATTGTTGGAATCTTCTAACAACTCAGCATTTTAATTTATTACTAGTGGTTAATAGACCTTCATCAACCACTCTATAGCCAAAAACACTATCCGGAACCTTCTAGAATTTAGTTTTCGACAAGCAAAAATCCAACTCAATTTCTAACAAATAAACCTTGTTTCATTAAAAATTGATTATTTATTCTCACAACACAAATAAACTACTTACCAAGCAATCAATTGTATTGTCTATTCTTATGAACAAACAACTTTGCTGTTCAATGAATCAGATTATCTAGGAGAATTGAATGATACTAGCTATTCAAATAATGCCAAATAATCATTAATACACATCAAAGAGAATAAATAAATACTCAATACATGTTGGTGAATAGAAAACAATTATATCTCACAATTGAATAACATCAAGGCTTCAATAAAATCCTTCAACTAAAAAAGAGGTTTAGTTACTAAACATGGTGAAATCAACGACACAAAAACTGATGTTTGACATTACAGAGCTAAAACTAACGAAAATAGAGAGAAATCCTTGTCCTGAGCTCCAACCGTCGCTTCCTGTGTTGTGTCTCTTCTCCTTCTTTTTATGATATATTGAAAAAGAGTATTTAGTTTTGCAAAAATAGGGCAGCCCTCGTCCCAGTCGTTCTGATCCGCAGCTTTCAATTCAAGTTTCGAAAATTTGCATATTGGTCTCTAAAGTTTGTAATAATTACAAATTGACTCTAACATTTTAGAAATTTTGCACTTTAATCCCTGATGCAGCTTGCCCACGCGGGAATACAACCTCGTTTCTGGACTTTCTTACTTTCTTCATTGATTTTGGCATGGATTTTGTGTGCCCACGCACTTTTGTGTGCCCACGCGGGAATCAACCAATTCTTCTCCAACTTGAAACTTGATTCAATAAAACCTTTAAAAACTCTTCAAAATCAACACTTTTTTTTTTTTTTTATCCCAAATCCTTCCTATGATCAAATTAAGAGCCGAAACAATAATATTAGCATAGATAATATTCAAAACAAAACATAAACCACCACAAATATCATACTAATATTAACATTATTAGATATTCATTCCTTACATATGGTTACTAAAAGTTGAATTTTGTAAGGTGAAATCTAAAAAAACTTTTAAAGTTCTCATATGCAATAAAGAAATATAATTCTCCAGTCATACGACCAACATTTTTTAATAAGGAAACACTTCTAAATATGAGAATCAGAAGTAATTCTCATATTCTTATTAGTTATAATAAGTTTTGTTCATTTTGTATTAAAATATTACATACTATATATGACTATCGTGGTTATGCTTGAATGTACTTAAATGTTTTCATATAATATTAAAATTTCAATAAAATCTATAGAGTGTTTATATATAAACCTTCTAGCGAGAGTTAATATAATTTAAAATTTAATGCAATAACATCTAAAATCCGTTTATTAGAAAATAAAAATAATCTCTACTTTTTTTCTGAATAACTGGCCAATACAAAAAAATTCCCGAGTACATTACACACTACTAAACTAATGAACAAAATATCTGTTTATATAAATAATATTGGGCATAATCGACACTCATGCGCCAGTGCGGCTATTGTTTGTGCTAGTTTTTCTTTAAATGTTACCTCTCTTTTTCTCTTCCAAATATTGTTCTTCATTTTTCAAAAGCCTAATTCTTACTTCTTTTCAAGTTTCCCTCTCTCTTCCTCTTTCACTATGTTGTAAAAAAATCCTATGAAATTGAATAAAGCCACTGTGGATTTTGCTCCTTAGCGTTTGAGTTTTGCTGAGATCCGAAAGCGGATTCAAGACCATATCTACTCAATTAATTCTTAGTAAATCTTCTGTAATTTGTTATGAAATGCGGAAATTCAAATGCTAGGTTAAAATAGTATGAAGTTTCGTTTTACTTATTCGCTAGGTCAAAATCGTATGGTTTTACATCTCTGATTCAACAAACGATTGTGTGTTAGGTAGCAGGGGAGTGATATTTTCTGTTTCTACTGACATTTACACAATTATGCCTAAAACTAAATTTTTTACTATCTCAACTCTTTTGATTAGTAATTCATTAACCACACATAACTATTCATTGCTTAGAACTGATAATTTTCATGTGATATTTGGTTAAAATGCTTTGATACTATGATTAAATGCCACAACTAATCCTTTCTGTTGATAACAAAGAGGTCAAGTTCGGGTGCGCATCATACTCACGTCAGTGTTTATTAGCCGTTGTTTATGAAGTACAAAAAATGCTTTTGAAGGAAAATGATTGGGTATGGTGCAACAAATTGGTACAAATCTAGATGATGTCATAGTTGCAGCCATGGATGAAATTCATCTGGAGAGCGAAAAACAGAGTGAGCTTAACGGAAAGTTGGACAAGATGTTAAGGGATGTGGCCGACCTCCACAAGAAGATTGATAATGCCATTTCTAAGCCATAGACTATGTATGTTAGTAATCTAATCTTGATGTTGATTATGGACTATTTATCATGGATTATGTGTTTGTACTTATAAAAAAGAAGGAAAATGATTGGGTATATTTATAAAAGATCTAGCCATCTATTATAAGGGTTTAAATAACCATTTTGATCGAATTTAATTTCAAATAGTTAGAGAATAAATTTTCTATACGATAAAAAGGGATTTTCGCTCAACTTACCAACAATATCAGTTCAACCTTTCACATTGACTCCAAGTAAAATAAAATTATACGGGATGAGCTTATGTTAAATAAGGTTTCACTATTAATAAATCATCTTGCAAACCAACTATGTTAAGAATAGATCATATATAACAAAAAAAAAATGAATGATTAGTATATAGAAACAAATAACCCAAGTAACTGCAACAGAAAACAATAGAAGGATAAGTCTACTCTAATCTTTGCCATTAACAATCTAAATTTGCATATTACAAACAGCCCCTTCTAATTTTTCTACCTATCGATGCAATCCGTTGTCGTCCGGTTGGTTTTGATTTCTAAGAAGGGGCGGACTATTCTTCTGGGAGGAAGGGAATGTATCACTATTTTTCGTTGCAATAAAACTTCATATTCATTTAAATTTTAAAAAAAAAAACACTGCAGGGAATTACCTTGTTGGAGGCATGCTTTTACTAACCTGCGTAAGCCTTCTATACCTCTCTGCTAACTTTAATATTGTTTTCTGTGCCTGGATGGTATTCTCCCCAATTTTTATTAATTTAAAAAATAAATTAATATAAGGGACAGTGCTTAAGATTTATCCAAAAGAAGAACCATCATACAAAGATCTTCTAAGAATCATATGACGGTTCTAGGGCAATCTAAAAAGTACGAACTGTCTTACGAAGATTGATCTAATAATCCTATGAAAGTTTTTTTTCCTTATAAATCTATTCAAGCTATAAGTTATATTAAGAGATTGTTTTACAAATATCTTATAAGAATCCCATAACAGCTCTTTTCTTGAAAAAAAAAACTAATTATATAAATACTTACACTTATAAACTATCTTACTCTGATGTATGGGTGTAATTGTTGATCTAGGTAAAAAAAAAAGCATGCATGTAATTGTTGCTTATGATTCTGAGCGATTATCAGAACATATTGACAGTCCATTTAAAGTTTGTTTGGTAGACCATCTGTAACTGCATTTATTTCTCTATATACATGATTTAGGGTCTCTTTCTCTTTGCAAAAAGAGCATTGACGGCCTTAATCTGAATCCCATTTTTACAAGATAACTAGAAAAAGGAACAAGTTTATTAAGCAACTTTTATAAGAAAAAAAGAAACTTCTAGAGGTACTTATTTATTCCAAAAGTTTTTGAGGATAGAAATTTCTTCTCTGATTTCTCGTGCTTCCTCATATGCCAAATAGATGCTGAAAGTTCCTGAATTTACTAGCTTCCATATCACCTGATCAAAATTAGAAGAGATCCTGCTGACGCTTTCTAATTGACCATGAATATCAGCCGATATGACATTCTCAAATTCCTCCAAATAAAATTGTTTACTTCCCAAGAAATCAGTTACTTGTAAAATTAAATAAGGTGGAATTAAATAAGGTGGAGCTGTTCTTGCCTGATGCCGTGGCCAAAGAATTCCATTTTGAAGTCAATTATAATTCTAGCTAAAATGATGTTTTCCCTCCGTCAAGAATGATCAAAGTTCTATATCCAGCAAAAAGATCAACTTTCGATACCCAATTCCAGCTTGTTTTCATTTCTTGGCCGAGTCTTAGTTAATAAATCTAGTCCAAACTCCTTGTTTGCATTTTAGTTTCCACTATAGCTTCATGGAAAAAGCTTCAATAACTTCATCGAATTTCTTTATACTCAAACCATTTTCAGCAAATGGACAAGTGAGTTTCCTCCAAGCTCTTCAATGCCTTTTAACTCCATCTTCCGTAGCTCCCAATAAAAAGTTTTAGCATTTTCTCTCCAAATGATTAATGACCAACTTTGGTGGAACTACCGCCCTAAATAAATAGATTGGAGTTGCTAATAAATATGTTTAGTCAGTAACAATCTTCCTCCAGCTAACAAAAGTTTATTTTTCCAATCAAGCAATTTTGCATCAAAGGAATCCAAAAGATATTGAAAATATTTAGATTTCTTCCTTCCTTTGAATAGTTTGAAACCCAAATGGGTAAATAAGAAAGCTCCTTGAGGTATTTGAAGTGTCCGAATTATCATTCCGGTGTGTCCTGAAGAGCTTTTATAATAATATTTATGATCATCGATGCTTTGAATAAGATTTCGAATGTTCTTGTCCAAAGACTGAAGGTACATTAGGCAAGCCCTTTTTCACGGGATATAGTTTACGATATTCTGATAATCAGTTTGAACATGGTAATCTTAGAAACCCATTGATGTTATTGCTTGTAGGCCTAACAAACATGTCCAATCTTTCGTATTCTGATTCTGAAAATGCAAAAAAAAAAAAAAAACGTTTACATCCCTGAAGTAATTTATTATCTTTGGTATGTCATTATCTACGACATTCTAGCTCTTCGGTTGCGGTATCCTCAAAAGTATTGTATATTTTAATGTAGAACCGCCTATGATTTGATCATAAATAGTTGCACGACTTTCTTCCCCGTAACTCTAAAGAGAGAGTTTTGCTTGACTCAATTGTGTTGATTTAACATATACTCAATGGTACTGCTTAACTCATTGCTCTACTTGTATATACAAAAGGGTATTCAATTCGTATTTACATCTTTGAGTTTATCATATTGTTTCTTCCTTCTGGTATAATGTTAGTGTTTTCAATTGGCAGTAGATTAAAACTCATCTACATTGTACGAAACCTTACTGTTAAGATAAAGTAGTGTAGGACTGTAGGGTGCATATATATGTATTGGGAAAGGGGGGAGGGGTAGTGAATGTGTTTGAGGAGGAAGTTTTACCAGGGTGGGATAGTATAATGTAGATAAATACATTTGTCTGTCTTTACCCCACTTCAGACTTATTCGATTATTATTTGTTTGGCAAAATAATTATTTTTTTAGTCAGTGTAATTTCTTTTCCTTGAGTTTATTTTAATTATGTTAGCCATTTTAATTTTTTTCTTAATAATTACATATAACAAACCATCCTTTTATTTATTATTTTACATTTATTAATTATGATATAAGTATAAGAGTTTCTTAAGGGACATTATAGTGTTTATTAACCTTAAGCCTCTGCAGCAAGATGTTTAGGATATAATAATGTTGGAGCAAAACAAGTTCATATTCGGTTTCAATACAATTCTTGTTTCAAAAGACAGTATATAACAATCTTATATTCATCGTTGCACTTTGCTTCTCGATATTGTGTTGATGATTAGAGAAATTGTGAGTAAAAAGTTAAAAATACTTTCATTAATCTTGTTGGATTTTCCCGACATGATTTACAATCAGAGATTACAGTTACTATATTATGGCAACTGGCAACAAACTTTAATCTAGACATCTATTTTCACTAGGGACAAATCTACTTAAATCGAATATCTAATACAATCTTACTGGATAGCAAGAGGGAAAACAAATGGCGGCTTCCCGGAGTAAAGTGATGATCCCCAATGCTTCTTCATCGTTCTGGCATGATCCATGGCTGAATTCAGGTGTAATATGGAACAATCAAGGCGTTTCCCCTGCTTATGATCTAACTGTTAAAGGCTTTTATTTGTCTAAGTCTTTTTTCTTGCAGGTCTTCTTTGGTTTGATTGATCAGGACACGATTCAACAGTTGCGACACTTTGATTGTTCCAAACAGTTACTATATAATGGCATCTAGCTACAAACTTTAATCTAGACATCTATTTTCACTAAGGACAAATCTACTTAAATCGAATATCTAATACAATCTTACTGGATAGGAAGAGGGAAAAAAATGGTGGCTTCCCGGAGTAAAGTGATGATACTCGATGGCTCTTCATCGTTCTGGCATGATCCATGGCTAAATTCAGGCGTAATATGGAACAATCAAGGCGTCCCCCCTGCTTATGATCTAACTGTTAAAGACTTTTATTTGTCTAAGTTTTTTTTTCTTGCAAGTCTTCTCTGGTTTGATTGATCAGGACATCATGCAACAGCTGCGACACTTGGAGCTATTTTTTGAAGATGTGCCCGACGCAATGGTGTGGAAACCGATAGTCGCCGGCAATTTTACATTTGCCTCCACATATGAAGAAGCCCGTCCACATAGAGAAGTGTCTCATCCCTT
The DNA here is from genome assembly GCA_949775105.1 of Oldenlandia corymbosa var. corymbosa. Classification (NCBI taxonomy): domain Eukaryota; kingdom Viridiplantae; phylum Streptophyta; class Magnoliopsida; order Gentianales; family Rubiaceae; genus Oldenlandia; species Oldenlandia corymbosa. The sequence goes on from OX459123.1 coordinate 11,522,875, forward strand.
ATCTAATTTTGGCATAAGCTTATACCGGTTAAGTTTATGTATTTATATGGAAACTTTTTAACAAATTACTGCCATTTCTAGAAATTTTGCAGAAGCTTGGATTGATAATGAGTCCATCGAGATGTCCATTTTGTCAAGTAGAGGAAGAGAACATTGAGCATATTTTTTATACTTGTCAAAATATCACTCCTGTTTGGAAACATTTTGCTAATCTTTTTGGAATTTTAGTTCCTAATAGTGCAGGGTGGTGGACAACCTTGAACGTTTGGCAATCAAGTGAGAGTTTTACCTCAGCAAAAAAATCGATCATCATGGTCATGCCAATTTTTCTTCTGTGGGAAATATGGAAGCTACGGAACAAAGTAGTTTATGATGGTATGCATTTTTCTTTTAATTTTTTGGTCAAAGAAGTTATGACTAACATTTCGAATATGTTGAGTGTTCATAATCTAAAGGGTAAAACATTGGAGGAGCAAAAAGAGTGAGAAGTGCTTTTCAAAGTGAACGTCTGCCACACACTTAACAAGAAGATCACAGTGTTAAGGTGAAAACCCCTAGATTCTGGAGAAATAGCTCTAAACATAGATGGATCATCACAAGGGCAACAAGGTGAGGCAAGATGGGGCTACATCATCAGAGGAGCAAATGGTTCATTCACATTTGCGGAATGCGGATACATGGCTATGCTACAAGTTTTGAAGCTGAGATTGCAGCAATCTACAATGGACTACGTGCATGTGAAGAGTGAGGATTTAATCGAGTGGTAGTCCAAACAGATAATCAAAGTATTGTTTCATTGATAGACAAGGATAAAGGTTTCCCATGGAGGCAATATATGATCTTGAAAAGTATACATCATAAGCTGCTTAAGTCCAATTCCAAACTTGTTCATATTTTCCGAGAGGTCAATAGTGTGGCGGACGACGCCAAAAAAGCTTCTACAGGAAGTACATTACAATATCCTTCATAGGAAGCCTTACCAACATCATTGCGAGGTAAGATTTACTTGGACCGGAATAGTTTCCCTTATCTGCGTGTTAGATAGGTTTCATAGATAATATAAGCTTTATAGAGATGTCATGGGATCTTTGTCTAAAATGTTTGTAAGACATCTCTTAGTTTTTAAAATTCTTTTTTTCTCATCTAGTTTTAATTAAGAACTGTCAGGGGATATGTGTCTTATCTTTGTAAGACAGTTCATAGGTTCAAAATTGTTAGAGTACCTTCATGGAATTTTTGGATAAACTTATTGTAAGACGGTCTCTTTTTGATTGGGATAAGTCTTAAACACTGCCCTTTTTGTATTCTTTGCTTTTAATTAATAAAATTGAGGGAATACCCGCCAGGTACCGCCCTGGTTCTACTAAAAAAAAAACAATCTTACTGGATGGTGCATCACGTATTGCGAAAAGAATTTGATTACATTAGTACTTTTTAAGGGATTTAGAGTCAGATGAAGGTGCTTTTGTGCTTCTGTGGAATGTCGTCTAACACCTTATCATTTATTTGTAGTATTGAGGCAAGCACGTGTTGATCTACGAGGATTGGTTTGTGTCAACAAGTTGTGCCTAGTTTTACTTTCATGTTTTAATTTTTTGTTTGTCATAATTAATATGTTTAATTGATTTTACAATTACTAATAACAAGGGAATAAAGAAACATTAGAGAATTGCAAGAATGATAAGTGCTAGCGCTTACAAATGTAGACATCAGCTAGTGAACTATAGAGAATTTTCATGATACTTTAGACTATCATTGCCAGCGAGCCTCCTAATTAGGTAAAACCATACTAAAGGTCAATGACCATCTTAACCTAGCCATCATCTACTCTAATTCCGAGGGGAATAGCGACTATTTGGTGGTGAAGCTCATTAGGTCTAGTATAGGCTAAACAAATGGAACAACAATGTGAGTAACCAATTATGATTTAACCTAAGTTCACATACTAAGACCCCTAATCTATCATCACTGTTAACTAGGATTCTAACTACTCATAAATACCAAAATATTGGATGGAAGTAATAAATAGAGTAAATAAAGTATGAAAATTAAGAACAAGAGTATGGAAAGAGTGCATCAAGTAAGGAAAATCCTAATCTAAGCTCTAATCTTCAAGTCCCATTCAAATAATGAACGATATATAGATTAATAATTTAGGAAATAAATGTTATGATTAAAAATGTAGGAGTAACGATGTTCTAAGGTATAGAAGTTTAGTCCAAAAAATACCTCACAAATGAGGATTTATAGGTTTGAACACGTTGGACCTAAATGAATAAGTAGGGGAGTTTAGGGACTATACTAGCCATTTCTTAAAAGCTGAATTACAAGAGTTGAGGTTATTTTAGAGTTGACAAAATCTGTTGCATTGCCCTTTTGCCAAGTTAACAATTGAGAAGTTGACCTTTACAACTTAGATGGTTGTTGGATAGAAAAGCGAAGAGGCAAAAGTCTCAGCTTATGGGGGCACATAAGACGTTTTGTAACTTAGGGTATTAAATAAGGACAGAAGCCCAATTTATGAAAAATTTTAAATAATTAAGTGTATTATCTATAAGGTCAAAGATACAATCAAAACTCTTTATGTAGAGTACGCGCGCGGTCGAATTTTTTGAGAAAATATCTTCTCATGCAAATGAAATTTTTGGCTCTTCTGGTGTTGTTGTGAGTCTATATTATGTTCATAATGCAAATGCTGACTTTGAGCCATATTGCGCAGTAATTAAGATTTAAACACCTAAGTATCCTAGTAAGTCTAAATTGGATAAGTACTTGGACATGGGCCGTCTCAAGAAGAATGGGTTTGTCGAAAATGAATCGTATGTGCTACCGAATTTTGTCAAAAATGGTTGCTGATGTTTTCACCATCCCTATAAGCTTTGTTGCTTCAGAAGCAACGTTTAGCGATGATGTTTATCGGTCATCACTATCTCGAGACAATAAAAATCCTACTCTATGGAGACGATTGATTTTAACATCTTTATGGACTGACAAAGAGTGTGAAAATAAGTTTAATTTTCCTTTAAAGAATTTCCAATGAAATTCATTTCCTGGTGAAATCTAGATAAGCGCACCTTTTCTTATCTTTTAAAAAAAGAGAAAACCTACAAATAATATTTTATTAAAACAGACGATCAAGAAGGTAAGTTAAATGTCAATGCTTTTAATTTGATTGATGCTTGAACGTTTAGTTTAGTGTCATAATGAACTTGTGTTTTTTTCCAATTGTTTCAATGGAGATGCCAAGGCATAATGAGTGTATGATGAATGTGTTTATCTATTATATAGTGTTGGTTTTTGGTTAGTCTAGCCATTTCTATTTTCATGCCTTTAGGCAGAAATGGAATTTTATTTATTGTCAAAGTTATTTGGACAAAACGCACTTTTGGTCCCTAAACTATGGGGGTCACAACTTTTGGTCAGCATTAATTTTTTACTGACAAAATTAATCACCACCTTTTCATTTATTCAACATTTTTAGTCAATTTTACGATCAACTAACGGTCAACTCTTTTTTTCATTAAATTTTTTATTTTTATTAATTTTTTACTGAACTGGGACCTGCAATATATTTTAAAACAACAAAATCAGTCCCCAAATATCTTTTTTTTCTAACAACTTTAGTCACTTTAACAGAATTTTTAAAAATTTAATGGCCCAATTCAATTTTCCTTTAAGTCTTTATTTTTTATTGATTACTTAATGGATTGTGGGTCCCACAAGTCTTTGATCAGCTTGTTTATTTCTAAAAAAAAACAAATTAAAGGAATTATAAAAGTATTTCTGACAACTTCCCAAACCCCAATATACTGCTCCCAAACGTCTCACCATCACCTTTCCGTCGGCAAAGTATCCCGGAAAAGGAGCCTCATTATTGATCGTTTTTGTTCTCGTTTTTTTTTTTTTGGAATTTATTTCTCAAGGAGCAGAATATTTGGAATTTAGGAAGTTGGTTGGATATATTTCCATTATTCGTTTAATTTATTTTTTTTTCTAAAAGACATTCTGATTAAGGACTTGTGGGACCCACAATCCATTAAGTAATTAATAAAAAATAAAGACTTAAAGGAATATTGAATTGGACCATTAAATTTTTGAAAATTCTGTTAAAGTGATTAAAATTATTGAAAAAAAGATATCTGGGGACTGATTTTGTTGTTTAAAAATATATTGTGGCTCCCAGTTCAGTAAAAAATTAATAAAAAATAAAAAACTTAACGGAGAAAAAAGTTGACCGTTAGTTGACCATTAAATTGACTAAAAATTGTTGAATAAACGAAAAGATGGTGACTAATTTTGTCAGTAAAAAGTTAATGGTGAACAAAAGTTGTGATCCGCTATAGTTTAGGGACCAAAAGTACATTTTGTCCAACTTGTTTTGCGAAACTTTATAACAACAGTTATTATGTATGTAGGATGGGCTGAAATAGAATGAACTATATGATTAAAGCTATTTTTTGAAGTTTAGGCTCAAGCCATCAGGGGCTATTTTGTATAAGTTTTAGAGTAAGATTGTATTCCCATTTTGTAAAGTTTATCATTGCTGTTTAGTGAAAGTTATTGGTATGGAGCCACGAAAGAGCTATTTTGTATATACTTAGGAGGAGAGCCATTTTGTAAAGCTTAGTAAAGCTTTAGTAATTATTGTGAAGATCATAGCTGTATGGTGAAATCTTGGAGAGAATGAATCTATAAAATTAGTTAAGTACTTTCACATTCAACTCTGATTTGCAATAGACTAATGTAATATATCGTTACTTCTTTGAATCTAATCTTGTTTTTTCTTGCAAAAATGGTGTTTTCAATAGTCTTCTACCTTTTTAAATCTTTGTCCCATGGATATAAATTTTAAGGCACATTTGGAGGATTAATACTTTCGGTTGATAGTTTGGTCTAATGAGATTTTGGTCCAACATCACTTTGTTTGCCCCAATTTGAATGGTGGAGAAGAGATTTGAACTTTGAACAATCATGAGTAGAACAAAAAACAACTTTATCGTTGAGGCATTACTATTTGAACATTGATTAAAAAATCTAATACGAAAAGACAACTTTCTCAACAATGTCACAACTTTTTAGATGAAATCAAGGTTACATTAATAGAGTAGCTAAAGAATACAAGATTCCCAACTCTTTGAATCCAATTGCCTCTAGTGATAGTGATATTGAGAGAGCCAATTCTCCTCCAACACGGAAAATAACTGTGTATGTGAGGCAATTACTCCTCAGACTTAGATTTCCCCTTTTGTTCTTGTTCGAGGAAATAGTGAAATATTATAAACTTCCTTTGGCAAGATTTACACCCAACTTGATGACCACTGTTCTCAGATTTTACGAGATATGTGCTGTAGTAAAGATAGTGCCTCGCCTAATTGTATTTAGATATTTTTTTTTTTACAATTTAGAGTCTCATCGACTAAATATAAGGACATGTACATCCTTAAGAAAAAAATTCGTACAGGAGCCCCTAAGAGTTTCGACCAACTCCACCACCCCTTGTGGAAAGATATCTACTCTTTTTTAGATGTCCCCCTCAATAAGTAATCTTAGCTGAGAACAAAGAAAACTTGATGGCCTACATATCCTCCAGGATGTTTGGCCCGGGAATGACGAAACCGAGATGTTATATAAGACAATGCTATACATCCCCCCACACTTCACTGCGTCAATAATTCGTCCTCAAAATATTTGATAAAAAAATAACGATAGAGCCAATGAAAACTTGTACTAACTGACCGAATACACTAATTAGGGTAAAGCTTTTATTTATGGGAAAAAAAATAAAACTTTTACATGAAAGTGCCAAATAAATTAGAGGGTCATAGTACCTCCTTTTTTTCTTCTTTTTTTTTTTTAAAAAAAGTTTTGAAATTGTGGAACCTCATAACAATGAGCTTCTCTGGATTATAAATTAGCATCCAATCATTCCTTTTTTCTAAAAAAAATTGGATGACTCTAGCGAGAATCGAACCCTCGATCTCCTAGTACCATCCCCCATCCTAATCCCCTCACCACCCCACCCATCCCTCCCACTATATTTTTTCCTAGCATCAAATCACTCATGATTCATACCTACAATATTGAAAATAGTGAACAGTTTTTCTAAAAAGCTATTTCACCATATAGAAAGCCAACACCCTTAACGAAGCCGGCGAAACCCTAACATTTAAAATTGTAGATGCTTGTTATCCAGAAGAAGAACAAGAAGGGGTTGCGGGACGAGGGGATGGAGTTTGGCCCTTGCCCACATTGCGGAAGGATGTATACTCAACGAGTACACCCGCCAAGTGATGCTCTGTGTAAGAACCAACCCCATTTCTCTTATTTGATTATTACTTATTTGATTTGTGGAATGATGAGTCTACATGATTTGATCCCATTATCTACATGTCCCCCATTATTTATTGATTGATGTTCATTTGGAATTGTTTGTTTTATTTGGGACACCCATCGAAGAAGATGATTTTACACGGTTATTGTTTCGTGTAATGAAACAGGCCACCAGAACCTAATTTCTTGGCCTCCGGGACTTCATTTCGTCCATGCGATTCCGTTTGTTCCTCTTTGCACAATCTAAATTCTCTAGGTTTTTTTATTCTTCCATAACCCGTTGTTTTGAACATCAGAAATACTTAAATAACATATTGTAGCACCTAGCTAGATATTCTTTTACATAACTTTGTTTTTTAAATCTTTCTACTTATGTTGTGAAGCTCTAATGATTGATACAATATACTCTATAAATAGCACAAACTATGCTTATATGAAACAAAAGAACTCCCTGTTTCAATATTCTGCTCTCATTCGTTGAGCACCACTTCTTTTGCATCTAAGCTCGAGTTCTGAATAGAAGAAGAATCTTCAAAGTTTAATCACAACAATCTATAAGAACTCTCTGCTTCAACATAATGTAGTTATGTGGTCAGCACCAACTCTACTTGTACAACTTGTACTAAAGGGGGAATAAAACTAAGTCGCTTTTTTTTCCCACTATGTATTTGTCACTATAAATTTAATTTCCGTTGATAAAATGGCTCAACTATCTCAACCTAAAAAAGAAAAAAGTTTTGATGCATACTTGACCGAGGGGTTTGAGAAGGAATTGACATTAAGAGTATCATAGTAATCATAATCTTGTTTCTTTCTCTAGGTTTGGCTAATAAGTTGGAAGATAATACTAAAGTAACTATACTTCGTAATGAGATAGTGAATTTAGCTATCGGAGTCATTGGGATTCCAGAAAATGGCATAAGAGAGAATGAAGGGATAGAGAAGGCATTGATACAAGAATGATTTTATGTTTTTTGGTGATTATTTGAAATTTGCAATTTTGCAGGAATAACGACAATACCAAAGGAAGAGTCAAGTTATCAGAGTTGATGTTCACGCAGGTGATTTTGTTAACATGAACAATTTCGTAGAAATTTACTTTCATTATTTATTGTTGTGGTTTGGGCCAATTATAGTTGGTGGAATTGATGAATTATGTAGATTTTAATAATTTTTTAATGATAATTGGATAGTATTTAGCGTATAATTCAAAAAAATCACTTCACTTTTCAGATTTACATTTGTTCAGGCAAAAGCCTTTAGACTATTGATTTACTGCATTAATTTTTGTTTTTGACTTTACTTATGTGTGATTTAGCCATCTTAAGTGCGAGTTTAACTACATGATCACTTAGCAAATTATTTATCAAATACACCTTTGATTTTTAGGATCGGTTGCTAATCTTTTATGAGCTCGAGGTTTTTTTTCCGCCTGGAATTATTTTCGGATCGTAATTCCTACAAGGCGCAAGTTATTGCGCTCGCCCAAGGAAATTGCTCAATCATGCAACGATTTCATTCACGAATATATTGTTTAAGAAGATATTGTGGATCAAAAAAACTTTGACTAGATCTAAGATGTGACTTGAGAACAACATTGGATTGCTATAAAAAGATAAACCCCATCGCAACCGAAAAGAGTGTGCTTTTGCAAAGGAGCATACGTTGACAGCCACCAATGAACCACCGCAAAGAGAATAAGGATTCGTGATATGGCTTTGTAATTCGAGGTGTAAATGGATATTTTCAATAGGTTGAAACTAACTATCTTGGTGATGGGAACAGTTTTCAAACGGAAATTAGTGGCATTTTTTTTGGGCTTCGAAAATGTGAGTCGATGGAGCTATCAAAGGTTTAAGTACATATAGATAATTTGGCAATTATCAATCTTTTAAATATTGGAAGGAAGTTTCACAGGCGTTTCTACAACGAGTTGCAAGATATTCTCTTCATAATTCAACGCCAGAATTATAGTATAATACATGTACATTGAGAAATAGTTGAAGATAAATAGAATCATAATTCCTCATTGATATCCGCAATTTATGATAAACACCATAATTTAAAAGGTTTAACTTTTTTTATTATCATTTGGTTATAAAAGGATAAACCAATTCAAATTTATTTTTTTTTAGTTTTCTTTTCCTTTGTTGTTTCTATTTCTTTATTTATTTTTTATTTATTTATTTTTAAACCAGGGTGGAACCTGGTGGGCATGACACCCGATTCATATCTTCTACCTATCTTCTACACCTTCTACACACGATACACATCCCTCTCTCTCTATTATCTCTATTTCCTTATTGACTTAAGAATCGGAGAGTCTACCCTCGGGAGACACCCGAGGCTCTGTCTTGCAGGTTTTAGGCCGTTCGCCGCCGCCTAGGTCATCATCGCCACCCGTCCTAAGCACTGTACAAATCCAAGCTTCGTTAAGTGGCATACCCGGTGGGACCGATTTGTTTGGTCTTCACAACCAAATAAATTTCTGTGTGAAGCACGAGATTTTTGGTGTCTTTGAACAGCCACGGTGACCACACTAAAAATTATCTTTGTTTGGCCAAGAAGATGTCAGCCAACAAGTAGCACAAAGAAGCTTTCGATTGTACAAATAATCGAGGAGCTGCACTTGCTCCACAGTTGATCGAGAAGAACAATTAGTAAGGGACAATCTCGAAAATTGGAGTTTCGAGAGATACATCTCCTCGAAGGGGCAACAATCCCTCGAGCACCATATTACTATATGAAGTGTTCGAGAAGATAGATCTCCTCGAAGGGGCAAGCATCCCTCGAGCATCTTACTACTACTCGAAGTATTCGAGAAGACGTATCTCGACTTTCATCTACTCAACTACTACCTTCTTGGAATCGAGGTAACACATTCTCGAATAATCAATTTATTACAAGATCGAGGTACTTCTAAAACCTTTTCATTCTTTAATATCTGTGATCATTATCATATTACTATCATATCACGATATCTTTTTGAGCACGATCAAAGGAGTTCTTCAAGTTACCAACCCTCTCGCGGTAAAACCCTATCACCCTTCAACAAGGAAAACGTACTGGAGGGCACAAACAGGGACATACCCTAGGGGTAAGAAATTTGAGGGATTATCCTAACATCCTCTGCTTGAACTGATATTCCTTACGAACATCTTCTTACTATATGTCATCATTATTGTTATTATTGCAATACCCTTGTTAAGTTAAATGACAGGATCCACAATCTCGAGCTATTCACCATGTTCTTCGAGAAGACCACCACCTATCGACCATTGTCCTTCCAAGGACCTACTTCTGTCGATTATTGTCTTCTCGAGAACCCTTCTTTAGCGACTACCATCCATTCGAGGACCATCCTCTCACAGACCATTGTCTCTCATCGAAACCATCTTTTTATAGACCTTTGTCCTCCTGAAGATCGTCATCCATTCGAGGACCGTCCTCTCGCAGACCATTGTCTCTCACAGAGACCGTCTTTTCATAGACCTTTGTCCTCTTGAAGATCATCATTTGGAAAGACCTTCCATTGTCGACCATTGTCCTTCCGAGGACCACCCCTTGTCGACCTTTGTCTTTCCAAGGACCCCGTCATCGTCAACCCTTGTCCCCTCGAGGACCTTCTTCTGTCGACCATTACCCTTTTGTTCATCTTGCAGGAACATCATGTTCGAGAACTAGGGCAACACTACGGAGGTCGAGAAGCCGTCAACACTCCAGCCTCGTACTCATAGCAACCCATATTCTTCTCATCAAGTCTCGAGAATATGGCTTGCTAGGGGCACTTGACGAGTCATAAATTAACCCTAGGCCTATTGGGCCTAGGATTAGGTTACTTGAGAATTAAGCGACCGCCTAAACCTATTCCGCTAGGGTTTTAAGAAACATGTAACACCACCTCTATATAAAGAGGTGGTGCCTCTCTCATAATTCATATCTTCTACCTATCTTCTACACTTTTTACACACGATACATATCCCTCTCTCTCTATTATCTCTATTCCCTTATTGACTTAAGTATCGGAGAGTCTGCCCTGGGGAGATACCCGAGGCTCTGTCTTGCAGGTTTTAGGCCGTTCGCCGCCTCCTAGGTCATCATCGCCGCCTGTCCTAATCACCGTACAAATCCGAGCTTCGTTATGTTGAATTCTAATTCACAAGTTTTCTTAAACTCTCTTCAAATCTTTTTTCTTTCTCCTTTTCTTTTTTTAAACCTTTAACTTTTCTATTTGGTTATTGTGGGAGACTTATGAGAGTTTAGTCCCTGATACATGGAACAAAATCTATGTAGAAAATAAACCAAAACAAATTTGTTAAAGAATTATGGCCAAACTTACCAGAAGTGGGCAGATTGAGTGCGTCTTCGATGCGATGAACAATTTTGCTCGTCCAAGAGTTTCAACTCTATATGAAAAATTGTTATCACAACCTCACCTTCCTCCTACAAATGATGCCTTAAGGCTTCCAATGACCGCCTATCAACAGTGGAAAACGAAAAAAATGTAGTTCTTCGTCCCAGAAAAAAAAAGTTTGCTCATTTGATTAATTTGGGTAGGTACATGTATATATGGCTTCTTGACTCCCAACAAAGGAAAAAAAAAATCATAGCCAAAAAAAAGAATAAAAAATAAAGGGATAAATTTGCGCGGATCTAATTGCCATGAATAAAAAATGGGTTTTTTTTGTCCCCCCGATTTAGGTTTGTCAATGTGCAGAATATATGTATGAATTTTTTTTTTTTTTCCGGGGATCAATGAATATATACCTCATAAGTGCAACTTTGTAGCATTTCTTCCACCCAAGTTGAGCAGAAGAGGTCCTCGACTACTAATATGTTAGATCTCTTCAGCTGCCATGGATTATATCCAATCCAATTCTATCTCGCGGGTAAATTTTAATTAATTTTGAGGAATTAAGTTGGTGGTCGGCCTAATTGAAAATTTGCCCGGGGGGTAATTGATAAGAGAAGCCAGGGGAATTTCGAAACACACAAAGCCATCATCCTGCCATGTGGAAACCTACCTCCAGACCATTTGCCGAAAAAAGAAAACCATATATATATATATATATTCTCATTTCATGATGATGAACTTCCAATTAAAATTTGCATTCTGCAAAGTCTACCTTTTGTAACTACAAGTCTTAGAGTTATCAGACAAAAATATGATACAATTAGCCATGCCAACAGACTCACTTTTTCTATTCTAGTGCAACTGCTCCAAGCATTAACCCACACAAGCATATTATAAAACTTCAACTATCCACCTTTATGCCTGTGTTTGATGTTTCAATCGTCGAAAATGTAGACAGAATTTACATTGCTGATTTTGTCAAAATCCACCCCTCCTTTTCGAACTCCTTGGAGGAAGTCTTCAGGCATACGATGAAATTTGAGTGTTTGGAGACTAGTGATGAATCTTAATCCATATGGAACTGTCTCCAGTTTCGGACAGCGCGAAATACTCAAAGTGGAAAGACAAGGCAAGGTTCCTTGCTGCAACGTCCACGTCTCCCAACTGGGGAGATCAAAAAGGCAAAGTTCCTTAAGTTGTGGAAAGCCACCTTCACTGCATACCATTTCTTTCCCCAGAAATGACCTTTGACACAAATGAAGACACCTCAATTGTGGAAGTTTCTCCAGAGTTTTCATCGGATCTTTCTCGATTGTGCAGTACACCATTCTTAGTATCTTGAGATTCAAGCAGAAGTTGAATTCATACTCGGGGAATTCAGAAATTGTAACTCCTGTTACATCTAATTCACAAATATTTCGAGTCATCATCAGCTTTCTCAGGAGAGTAAATCCCTGCCCTGAATTGAAACAGCAATCCACGACACTCATACTAATCATCTGCAAACTTTTCGCCTCTAGATTGTCGATGATCTGTGAGAGGCTCTCATTCCCGGAAAGGGTTGAATTGATGAGGCACTGCAGATTGTTCAACTCATTTAGACTTGACATTTCAGATTCTCCACTTTGAAAACCAGACAGTATCTCCAGTTCGTCCAAGTCTTGTAGCTGTAACATTCCTCCTCCCTTGATATGGTACTTTCCAGGAAGGTATAAATGTTTCAATCTCCTGAGTTTCCATGGGACATTGGGTATTTCAAGAGTATAAGGTTCAGAATAACTACCTCTAAGGTCAAGAGTCTGAAGGAATGAAAGTTTGCATACACATGATGGCAACTCTTCCATAATGCAACTTTTCAAACCTAAGAACCTCAACAGCACCAACTTGGCAAATGCCTCATGTACAAGAGTTCCACAAAGATTTGTTTTCTCAAATTTCACAGCCCTAAGAAGGTTCAATCTTCCCAAATCGTTAATTTCCTTGGACAGAGTGGTGTCAATGTGCCAAGTGTGAAAGAAAAGACATCTTAGTTTTTCAGTTGACTCTTGGATAATTCCTTCGCCACTAGATGAATCATATTCGTAAATTCCTAATCTATGGACACTAACAGGATACATAGGAGGTGTCAACTTTAGGTGTTTTCCTCCTCGAAAATCCATTATGTGGAAGAACTCCTCTTCTGCAATCTTCTCCAAGCACAGTTCTCTCATGAGGTCATGAATGTAGCAAGACTTAAACTGCATCGTTATCAAATCAACTCGTACTTGCACCATAGACCTACTAACCAATTCACCAAAATAACGTTGCGCAACATCCATCAAACTCTCATGTCTCCCTTGATCCTTAAATGATACTATGCCTTCTGCCATCCACAGTAAACACACTTCCTCAACATCTATTTCCATATCTTCCGGGTATTGACCTAAGTACAGAAAGCATGACTTCAAATGGTATGGCAAGTCATCGTAACTCAATGACAAAACTTGTTGTATTGGACCATCCCCTTCATTGTTCTTACCTCTCTTCAAATACAAATCCATATCTTTGTTCACGATCTCCCAAGCATCTAAAGAATCCCTTTCACTCAAAACACCCCCAATGACAGAGATTGCCAATGGTAAGTATCCACATTTCTGCACAATTTCTCTGCCTACATGTTCCATTAGATCAGTTTCAATTCTTCTTTCTGCAGTATATGATTAATTATCAGCAAAGCGAAAATCCCACACTATAAATTTGGGTTTTGATTTTAATCTTCTGAAGATTGTCGAAAATAGAATTACAGTTAGCAAGATATGACATTGATGATTGCAGAAATGAGATATATTTTATCTGGTTCAATTTAGAACTTCATAAATATATTTCTCATGGAAGCTGATAAAAGTTTTAAACACATGAGTACAAATAAACAAATCGACGTGAACTGAAATCATCACTGCAAATAATGTTTAGGCCCAAACAAACAAGCAACAAGGGAAACGATTAACTGACCTCTTAGCTGTCTCTTACTAAATGCCTTCTTTTGCAGCAGTTCCCAACCTTCATCTTTGCTCAGAAATTTAAGGGAAAAAGGGAATCCTACCTTGGCAATGTTTTCTTTCCGGGTCGTGATCAAAACTCTACTGTTTGATTCTGCAGTGGGGAAGGCAGGTCTGATGCTTTCCCAATCATCTTCTTTCCAAATGTCATCAACAACAACCAAGCATTTCTTTTCTTTCTGAACCTGATAAAGCACTTCCACCAATTCTCTGCCCCCCATACTCAAAAACTCTGCCTTCTTCTCCGTTGTAGAATGAAGTTGCCTTAAGATATCTTGCAATACATCCTTTGGATTGCATTCTTGTGTTATACAAACCCAAGCAAATGCTTGAAAGCCGCGCCTAATGTCGCCCTGATGATAGATTTTCCGAGCAAGAGTTGTCTTTCCTATACCTCCCATACCCCAAATCGAGATGATTCGATGTTGCCTCCTTTCATCAAGCAGTAATGCTACAAGCTGACTTAAATCGCCCTTCATCCCGACAAAATCTTCCTCCATGTCGTGCGCAAAAGTTTGCCTTAACCATTTTTTACTTTCAGCTCTCACTTCAGATCTCTCCCTTGCCAAAGCAGCTTTGATTCCATAAGTGTCCAAAATGGCAGTAAGATGGCTGATCTCTTGTTTTATATCTTCAATCTGTAACCCAAACTTGTGGGCAACACCGGCTTCTCTGAAAATGCAAGAAAAACGCTTCAGCCTGTCTTTGAAATTTCTTCTTCTTTCCAGTGGAACTTGAATGGCATATGACTCAACAACATCCTCAATTCTGTAAGCAAGATGTCTGATTTCTTTCACGTAATTCCGGACAATAGCTTCATCATGTTTTCTCCGGTCCACATCTTCTAAGAAGCATTTCATCCTCTGGAGCTCGAGTTGGACCTCTTTCACTTGGGTTGAAACACCTGATAGAAACCTTACTTCTTCGAGTAACAAATCACGAATGGTTTCCAGTGCCAGAGAAACCACAATTTCTGCCATTTCAAATTCTCTATCTAGATCTGTATTCTGTGTCTCGAGAGAGTAGTTGACTGTATGGAATACAGAGATATGGTCTTTGGAACAGAGCCTTCAACTTTAGTGTGTAGCAAAGAGATCTTTTTGTAACAATGTTCCGGTTGCTTTCTTTTTCATTTATTTTTATTTTTTAAAATATTACACACTCACTGTTCGAAATTATTGCTCCGACTCATTTGGATTTTGAGCCGGATAGATCTTTCTTGCAACAAGTTATACGAACTTTAATTGGGTAGGAGGTAAACCATCACCAACAGGTGTTTGGTGTCAAACTCGTAAGTAGGGGGAAGATTCAAACATAAATAATTAATGAAAAAAAAGGGTGTTTATTTTCAAACCCATTACCTTTATTACTTGAAGCCACATATTTTAAAATTGGACTATTTTATCCATATTATTTTTCAAATCAAATAATTTGACTAGAGAGAAAATAAAAAAAATTGAAAATTAAAAAAAATAAATTGACCGACCGGGCGGTCCACCCGTCCCGGGTTAAATCGGGACGAGCAAATAACTCGTCCACTTGTTCGCCCGAACCTAGTGGACGAGTTCCATGCCCGTAACCCGAGATGGGTTCATTGCTCGGCCGATCCCGATTTGGTCTGATATGATGAACCGGACAGGTCAGGCCCTTTTTAAAAAATTTTTAATTTTTGTTTTTTTAAAAATAAAAAATAACAATATTTGTTATTTAAAAGGTCTAAAAATTAAAAAAATTAATTAGATTCATTGCTATTTTTTTAATTTTTAGATTTTTTTAATTAAATTTATTAATAATTTATTATTTGAGTTACATTAAGTATCACCAATCTTTGTAGTACAAAAAATAGTTAATCCATTTGCACAATTTGTCACAATCTTTGTAGTACAATTATTATTTTTCATTATAAATGTATAATTACTATTTTAACTAAAAATTATCTTTAAAATAATGATTAAAGCAAAATTTATATTTTAATATCAATTTAAATAAATTAACTTAACAAACAGTCTTAATTTGTTTTCAAATAAAAATTAATTACTTGTTTATTTTCAAATAAATATAAAATCGAGAGTTTAAACACTAAAATATAAATATTGTTAATAATATTTAAAGTATGAGGTATTCAACATGTAACGATACTGCAAATAAATTAACATTAAAATAAAAATTAATAATTTGTCTGTTCTCACGTAAATCAGACCGAATGATTTGCCCGGTTCGGTCCGAATGGCAAGGGTAAAAGGGAAATTCTTCAAAATTGATGGCTTCAAGTACTAATTTGGGTGGCTGGAAAAATCCACCCACAAAAAGAAAAAAGCAGGTAAGCTAACTATATGTTTATTTCGGTTTTTTAGTGTGTATTTTTAAATAATTTTTCTATTGAGAATATAAAACTGTACATTTCTTAACTTTCTCATTCAGATTACTTCTCAGATTACTTCTTTTCTTGTCAATCATATACTCAAATTCTGAACTTCTCATTTTTCTTTTCCTTGCAATTCTACCATCCATTATCTGATTCATCCCCGTTCAAAAACACCACAATTACCAATTTACCAACAATCAGAGAAGCTACATTGTTGCCAATTTTCGTAAAAGCATGGATTAAATAATCCAAATGCCATTACTTTAATTGGTTCTCTATTTCTCTATTGTTCATCGTATTCAAAACATTTCAACTAACTTTCATTCTTCACTGGAGGACCCACAATCTTTGAAGCAAAAACAGTTCTTTTCATTCAAATGGTTTGCAAAAACAAACTTCATAGGATTTCCGATTCACATCACAAGTATACCTCCTACCTTGTGAAGGTGATTTGTAAGGAGTAAGAAGGCTATTATTCAGTTTAGTCATTATGTGAGAAACAAATTACTCTCTTTCAGTTATGTGCGCACCACAGTGATCTGAACCAAAAATATCTAAGTTTAACTAACGCCTAGCAACATGAAGTCAGAACATTCTCAACATCTACTCTCAAATATTCTGTAGCAACGTCGTCCCATGCCTCCTGAGTCCTAGCTACGTTGTTTTATGGTTTGCAGAAGATTTGATCTTTGAAAGCAACTTTATTTGATGATTTACATTTATGTCAATGCCCCACACTAAATCATTTCGACTTCAATACTTTATCAAGGGCATCAAACACACTCTGCAATGTAGTCTCTTCTACCATCACTACTTTGTCCCTTGATTTCATGCCTGAGCCTATTGAAACTTGTCTCCTTTTAACACCAATCACCTGTTGACAAAAGTTATTAAACTTTCCAACCCAAAATTGAGTCCTTCCCGAAAAAGAAATATTAACAGGAACAATGAAACGGCACTAATGGAGAAAAAAAAGTCTTCTTTGGCACAACTGGAGCAGTATGATCGCTCACTCCAAGTACAAATCAATAACACCTTGTCCATTAAGATAAATGTATTTTTCTACATTTTATTCTCTTGAGAACAATATATACCCGAGTAAGTAACACTTTTGTGGCTTTTCAAAAAGAATAAAGACTACCATGTCACAGCTGAAAATTTGGACTCTTGAAGGAGACAGAACATCACTTCAATTTAATTTGATAATACAGAGAGCGGTTATGGTGATACAGTGTGAACTCCTGAAATAATTATCAAATCCAAAATGTGTCTCTAGATTAAGGCTTCAGAGATAAACGCGCTTAGATAACCATATTCCTTTTAGAAAAAAGATCACCTATTTCAGTAATTACTTTATTCTCTTACTAAATGCAGTGCATTATACGAAGGGTAGTGAAAATTTTAGAAATGGCACAGCAAGAAGAGCAATCACGCTGGAAAACTTGCTATTGTATGACAAATCATGGTTGTAGCAGTACAATATGAAGGAGGTCGGTGACAGCCTTCAAAAACCATGTCTAAGTTACTTTTGTCACATGTAGGCTGCATGTGATCCTCAAAAGATCGAACAAACAACATAAACATGGATGAATTTTGCCTTCAAAGTTGGACTAAAAAATATATCAGCTTTTTATTCATATTCATAACAAAGAGAAAAGAATATGCAGAGAAACTTTTGGCCTTTAGATCCCCAAAACCATTATCTTCCTATTACCTCAAGTCCTAACTCCGAACTTGTTTTCAAGACATCATGGAAACACTCTTCACATTGGTATACAATTCCTTCTTCACTTTTGTCTTTCTTAAAATTCAGAAATGCACTTAATGAACATAATAATAGTTTGACTCATCCCAGTTGACTCTTGTGCAGCGAATTGTTTGATCTGAAATATCCCTCCAAAGCTTTTTTGGTTCCCATCACCAATTCAATGACTAAGTCTTGGCAGAAATAGATTATCTAAGGAATAATGTAGGAAAGCACCCCTTGAGATAGAAATTTACTGTTGGAAATACTGGATATTACTACATCAAACTTGACTAGCAGGTTGTGGATTTTAAAAGACACAAAGATGAGATTTCCATCCACCAATGCACTAACGACTAAACTATGCTCCCTAAAAGTTAAAGACAAAAGAAATATTCAAAACTGGGAGCTTCCAATGGAACCCAAAAGAAAACAATTTCCTCCAGCACATATACTATTTTCCATCAGATAATAAAGGGTCTAGCACCCCATGGCTGCAATTGTAACAGGCTTCTCTTCTTACTACAACAAAACCACGAAAACAAAATCGTGGCCTCATCATTCGATGCATAATAGTTAAGAAAATAATAACAGTCACATCAACTCTTCAGCTCACAACTATATTTTTCTCTTTAATTAAGCATAAACTCATGGAAACGTTTTGCCACAAGAGAGGACAAAGAAAGCTTCAGCACAGACAGGGTACAGAAAATTATTTTTCTTTATTTTATTTTTTTGCGTGGAACTAAAAACACTTCCAACATGTATCGACCAATTGGATTCACACATTGGTTTTACATCAGAAATATCAAAGAGCTACTTTTGAGATGTAAACTGTGGTATTGAAAATGCAAAACCAGCTCATCGGCAGTGTAGAAGTTTATAAAGTGAGAAATGGAAGACCCCTAACTATGGGGAGAAAAACCACCACCTGCCCATAAACTCCTTCAATAAACTAGAATACCATTACATCTCTTAGTTCAGCAATCTCCACATGGTTAACTCAAAAAAAATCTAGCTGATCAACCCCTCATGAAAAAAAAAACTTTTAAAAGTTTGTAAAAGCAGATGAATTTATTCTGCATAATCAAAAAATAAAATTAACCACATCATAAAGGCTCATACCAATCATCAGAATCCCAGCTACTAATATAGAAGATTAGAGAGAGAGAGAGAGAGAGCAAGACAACAAAATACAATAATACTAAAGAACTTACATCACTAATATATTCAAGAAGTGCAGCATTAGCTTCGCCGTCCTTCGCAGGAGCGTCGATTTGGACTCCTAAAGCTTCATCACTAATATCTGGCTTTCCAAATTCTCATCCCAAATTGATAAAAGTTTCAGAACTGTCCAAAGTAATCTTTATGAAAAAGAAATTAAAAAAAGTGTAATAATAGTACTGAATCCACTGACCTGTGATCGTAGCAACTTTAGAACCAGGCTTTGCGTGGATGGTGATGGCGACGGAGGACGGCGGAACTGATCGAATACAGGCGGGGAATTTGATTTGAGCGGCTGACGGCGACGGAATCGGGTCGGTCGATTTGCTTTTGGGTTTTGATTTTTTATTTGGAGCCATTTTTGGGAAAAAAAAAAAAAAAGATTTGGCCTTTTGGACGTTCAATGCGACCACATATATAGCTAATATTTCCAAACATTTAGCGTCAGTAATACAATATTGTTAAACTTAAGGGATTAAAATGTTATTTCCTCTACTGAAAAGTGCAAACCTATCATCTCTTTTGTCTGACTCTTAAACTATGAAATTCTGAAAACTCATTGCCGCCTCCGC
This sequence comes from Oldenlandia corymbosa var. corymbosa, assembly GCA_949775105.1. NCBI lineage: Eukaryota > Viridiplantae > Streptophyta > Magnoliopsida > Gentianales > Rubiaceae > Oldenlandia > Oldenlandia corymbosa. Next base: position 11,542,502 of record OX459123.1, read on the forward strand.
GCCTCCGTCCTCCGTCATCAGCCACCACCCCGTGGCTTTCTTCTGTGCCGCCGCCGCCGCCACCACCGTTCACCGAGCTCCTCTCTATCTAAGGTGGGTGATGCTGTTTTTTTTCCCCCTTATAAGTTTCAGTAGAGTTCCTTTATCATGCTTCCACACAGGATTTTTACTGAACTAGAAATGGAGCTGCATTGGGTTAATTGCAGCTCTCATTTATTGAATGCACTCCCCTATTCTTCAATAGGAATGAAACCTTCTGAAAAGTAGAATTCTTAACAGTCCTGTGAATTCGTTTATGTAATTAGTGCTCTAGCTCAGCTGTAATCAATGGTGGATTGACTGGATTCTTTTAATCACCAGCATGGATTTCATATCAGTGATCATCTGGATTCTTGTTATCAATTTATTGTGTTATCTGATTTAAATCTTAAGACTAGAAGCAATATTATGTTTGAAGAACTTCTGTATTCTGGTTCCAGTTTAGTTTAATATGAAGAGCCTCCTCTGGCTTGGATGGCAGTTCATCAGTTGATCCTACATTGCATTTCTAGCATATTATGTGCAAATCTTATTTAGAGCTCTATAAGAGGATTTTTTTGTTTTTTTTTTTAAACAAAAAAATATCAATATCCTGATGAATTCTGAAGTTTATATGGCATCATTCGGTGATTTTCTTGTTCGGTTCATTTCACTTTTTAACTTTATAGCCCTTAGCTCTGCCTTTTTTTATTCCGCTTCAGGATTAAAACACTTCGGCTTACTGTTCCAATCCTATCCTGCAGGTTATTGACGTTTTCAGTCTTGTCACAAATTGGTTTGGTTCGTTTTTCTTTTTCTCGAACGATCCGAACATACAGAGTACTACAGAGAGCTGCCACATTGGGATTGCAAAGGCTTACATTGCAGCTGCATATTACTTGTTTTGAATTTCTGGCGAACGTAGAGGAAGCCCCCCATCTTGGCAGGTAATCTTTATCTTTTGAGGTTTGCATTCGAACTTCATAGGTTAATGTGGTACCTCAATCCTCCTTTTGTCTAGTGATAGATCATTTATATATCCTAGTTCCCTATGATAAACTGTATAAGTATTACATAGAGTGGAGAACACCAATTTTCTATAATCTGATTATTATCAAACAGGATACCATTTCACTTTGGAGCTCACTTTTAGTTTCTTCCAAACTTTGTCTATACAAATCATAAATTTTCTTTAAGTAAATACGTCCGCGTTTGGAGTGTTCTCGATCATTTAGTATAAGCAATTGATTTCTGAACGATATGGTTGACAAAATAAGCCTTTGAAATACTCCTTTGCAGGGTATGAGTCATTTGCAGTTGTGATTTAGGCTTTGGAAATGATTTAGTCATGTGCATTCTAGTCTTCGTCCGGCAGTTCTCAATCACTTTTTGGTGCATCCCTACATTTTATGGAAGAAATTGTAATGCCACCTTTATAGATTTATTGAATCTAGGCACTCTGGAGAAATTCAGTTGTGCAGCAGATTGACAGACTTATCTATTTAAATATGCCTTCTGAGACTTAGTTTTTTTTTCCTTTCTTCTATTGTTTTCAAACAGATCTTTCTCTCGTCACCAGCAGGACTGTTTCATTGTCGTGGTTTTGATATTTTAAGTGGTATAAACAAGATGTTGTCTGGTAAAGTTTTTCCTCAGTCCTCCCTCATACCAAAAGTCTCCGTACTTCCTAATGCCAACCCCATCCCAGTAAGTTTTGTAACTGTAAAAGAATGGAGGATTAGAGGGAAAAACGATCGTTGGCATAATGTTTCAAGCTCATGCCTCAAGAGTTCCCTAGAATCAATAGTGACCCCAGAATCTCATCCTGTCTTGGCACAAAACAGGGTCAATATTCTTTCTGAAGCTCTACCCTTCATACAAAAGTTTCGTGGCAAGACAATTGTTGTTAAATACGGAGGCGCAGCTATGAAGTCTGAGGCCCTTCAGGCTTCTGTTATTTCTGATTTGGTCCTACTTTCGTGTGTTGGTCTTCGTATCATTTTTGTTCATGGTGGGGGTCCCGAAATCAATCAGTTGCTTGGTCGATTGGGGCTCAAACCAAACTTTGTCAATGGACTTCGAGTGACTGATGCCGCAACCATGGAAGTGGTCTCAATGGTCTTAGTAGGGAAAGTAAACAAGCATCTTGTTGCGTTGATCAACAAGGCTGGGGCTACTGCAGTTGGGCTATGTGGGATTGATGGCCATCTTCTCACTGCGAGGCCTTCTCCAAATTCTGATCAACTCGGTTTCGTTGGTGATATTGCTAGTGTGGACCCCTCAATACTAAGACCACTCATTGACAATAACCATATACCAGTGATTGCCTCTGTTGCTGCAGATAAAACTGGTCAACCATACAACATCAATGCTGACACAGCAGCAGGTGAATTGGCCGCAGCCTTGTCAGCAGAGAAGTTGATACTTTTAACTGATGTAGCTGGGATTTTGGAGGATCGGGATGACCCTAGTAGTTTGGTGAAGGAAATAGATATCAAAGGTGTGAAGCGGATGATGGATGATGGGAAGATTGCTGGTGGTATGATCCCAAAAGTAAATTGCTGTGTGAGATCCCTGGCTCAAGGTGTTAGAACTGCAAGTATAATCGATGGACGACTTCAACACTCGCTGCTCCTTGAGATTCTTACTGATCAAGGAGCTGGAACGATGATTACAGGGTAGTTTCAAAGATATTTAAACTCAAGGGAGAAATCGAAACATTCTCAAAGGGAGTGCAGCAAAAAGAAACTGTAGAATGAGTTGGACCTGAACTCAGAAGTCTCGAACCATGAAGTTGGCTTTAGATGTAGATTTACAGGTCAGTTTGGTGGAGGTTTTGTTTCAAGTATTTTAGTAGAATTTTCACTTCTTTTCATCATTATGGTTTTGATCTTTATATATTTCGTATCCTTGTCGGTGTATGCGTACTTTGACATCACTAATTCAGTTTCCTTGTAAGAATTCAGAAATTGTCTTAGATATAGCCAAGTTCAGTGAGATGATCAATTATGCATTTTAACTTCTTTTTTTTTTTTTCCCCCCACTTGTTCCGTTCTTGAAAAATAGTTTGCTTTGTTGCACTCATTCTGTTTCATTCAATTAATTTGTAGTACTATTTTCCTGTACCAATTAATATCTTTTATTTTTTTTTTGTGTTTTGTCTAGGAATTAAAATTTGGCAAGTTTGTTGTTGAAAATTTTATGTAAAAGCAATCCTTGTCGAACTAGTATATGTCGACAAGAATATTATAAGAGTTATTCCAAGCTTTGAATCTTTTCGAAGGGTTTGTATTAGTTCAATGATTTTCATCAGATTATAAATAGAACCCTATTCTGTTTCAAAAAGATGGCTGAAAAATGATTTCCGCTGTTTTTTTTTTTTTTTTTGAGTTGATCCGACCGATGCCTAAGAGGATCCTGAATTATTAGTAGACTAGATTAGGTTTCGGTTTTTTGAAACGGTAGATTAGGTTTCGTTAAGAAATAGAAATTCATGGACTTCAACAAGTTTCATTTGCTATCCCAATACAATAGTACTATTTTATTTTCATTTTATATTATATTAAAAATGACAATTCTAACCAAACAATCATTTGGAATGGTAAATCCTTTTAACTTCCTTAGCGTTCATAATGACTATGCTAATTTCTGGACCATTCCCACTCCTTTTAAACTGTTTATATGCCCTAATTACTAATTTTAAACAATCCCAATCAATTCGTTCATGGTTCGCGAGCGGTGGCAACTTGGGTTGTGAGAATCGATAAGAAGAATCAATATTTGGTTTAAAAAAAATCCTTTGGTGTCGCAACACGGTCCATGACTTCCTTCACTACTTTGCACACTGAGGGTGCCACTAAGCTCCACTGTTTTTGGGAAAAGATGAAACGTAACCCATCCAAATTAAGTAGATAACTATTTTGGGACGAGAAGAGTAATATTTTTCTCGGTGTTGGTGGCAAGAGGAAAAAAGAAGGCTACAACTTGATTCAATTTGGCAACATCATTTTGATGGACCGGAGAAATCAAAGTAAACCAACCAAAGTATGTAGTACTAAAAACATTTACCAGAAACAAGACAAGAAATGTAGCACAAATCGAAAAATGAAATTTTGGTGATGAATCAAATGACCAGAAACAAATCGTTCCAAGTTGAGATTCCGGGGAAGCGCATTGCTACTATACAACAATGTAGTCAGCGTCGCCATCGGCCGAGTCGCTAATTCCCCCGCCGTGCTTGCCATCGGCTGAATCATCACCGCCATAGATCTTCACAATAATCCTCTAAACTAGCCACCAACCGACCCAGACAAAAGGGGAAAAAAAAAAAAGAAGAGTAATTGATAAATTGATTAATTGAGCTTATCTCACAAAATACCAGCTGTATCAATTTTCTTGTACAACAAGCAATTAACCCTAGACAATAAACTAAATAATGATTATAATTCATATAACCGTCTCCATGAATGAATAATTAAATAAAAAAAATGCTGAGGTGGGCATGCATAAAGATGACTTAACATTAATTCACTCGATTAACTAAATAGAGACCTTAAAATTAGAAAGAAAAGCCACATTGGATCATTAACAAGAGGTTCTAACCTTGAAAAAAGAGTCTTATACGAAATTAATGCTACGAAAAAAATTACGTTCCCCCTTAGGACGAGAATAAACCAGGCGCTTAGGGTTACTTTATAACTTCGGACCCATACTAATAATTTCTTTTCCTTTTAATATTTTCCGGTATCTTTTTGATCAAGAAATATTAGTATAATATTATTATTATTATTATTTTATTAATCGCTTTAAGATTTGCACAAAATCTTGGAGAATTAATTGCTGATTACATGCATGGATGTTATACTCGGCCAATCTTGAATACAAAAGAATCAAGTTTCTATATAGCCGCATAATTTCGTGCCTTGCTAGCCAAGAAAAAAGCATGCATTGCAGGCTATGAAATATCCGAACCACATATTAAGGGGTAAATAAATCAGTAATATTTTATTTTTTATGTTTTTCCGCGCAATAAAATGTATAGAACCTGTTTTTTGACCAAAAAAATAACATATTAAATATCCATCTTCGTGAAAACTCAATATCTGCCCATGATGAAAATGGAACCTGGATATATAACATGTTTTTTTATTTCTAACATTCTCACCAATATAACACGACTACTTATGTGATTGACCACCGCAAATTATATTGAGCACCCGGTGCGCTCTAAGCTTGGCAAGAGCGCAATTATAATATAGGAATCCTAGGTACACCTAGCAAGATGTAGTTAGGGTGAAACTCACGCGACCAAAAAAAGGAACTCCTAATATTTACAACAATGCCATCCGAGTGTTTACACGCGCCCATTAATACCCCATTATGTGCGATTTTTTGATTTTCAAATCTTGATAACCATTATTATCTCCTAATTTTCAGCCATTATTGATGATCGAACATTCCATTCGATCTATTCCATTACTCCTCAAATCAAAAAAAAAAAAAAAAAAAACGAAACCCCAAAAAATCAATCTTGCGGCGATACATGCAGAGAAGCTACCATCGGCGGGACTTCCGAAGTCTGAAACGAATCGTTCATAAAAAACGGTAATTCTGATTACAAGCTACGATGGATTAAGGTGTATTCTGGTCAAATTCATCGATTTATCTGTGTTTATCTATTGTTGTTTGATTCTGGTTTGATGAATGTTGTTTTTCTTAAAATATTCATGTAGATGCCTATGGCTGAGGATTCCGAAACGAGTATGAGCAAATCGGAGGATGAAGGGGAAGCGAGGTAATACAACTACTCTCTTCAATCATTGGTGTGTTTTTTTGTTTGGTATGTTCACTCAATTAACTATGTTTGTTCATCAATTTTAGAGATATGTTCTTCGATTTGCTTTTTTTTTTTGGTAAATTAGAAGATCTGAGAATTATTCATCAGTTTGGTATAATTAGTCATTGTTGAAATTATCAGATTCATCGTTTTCATAACTATTGAAATTATAAGATTCGTCAATTTTAGAGTTTTGTTCTTCTATTGGATGTTGTTTTTCTGATAAATTGGTAGATTTGTGTATTATTCATCATATTGGTATAATTATTCATTGTTAAAATTGTAAGATTCATTGTTTACCATAACTATATAGTATTGTTTTTCTTTTTTTGGTAAAGTAGTAGATCTTTGTATTATTCATCAGTTTTAGTATAATTATTCATTGTTGAAATTGTCAGATTCATCGTTTACCATAATTATATAGTATTGTTTTTTTTGGTAAATTATTATATCTTTGCATTATTCATCAGTTTGGTATAATTATTCATTGTTGAAATTGCCAGATTCATCGTTTACTATCACTATGTAGTATTGTTTTTTTTTTGGTAAATTACTAGAAATTTGTATTATTCATCAGTTTGGTATAATTATTCATTGTTGAAATTACCGGATTCATCACATCTGACAAGTTATTCATGGAATTTGTAAATATATTAGCATGAGCGATGAATATCAGACACAATCTGAAAGAAGCATGAGCGAAGAACAACATTCAGAAGCCAAAAGAAGCAGAATATCTGAATCTGCAAAAAATCAAACCACAATAAGTGTAGATATTGATGTAGAGTGTTATTCATCAGTCTGATATAATTATTCATTGTTGAAATTGACGTATTCATCAGTTTGGTATAATTATTCATTGTTGTATCGCACCTACCTCTTGAATGTTTTACTCCTTGTTTGCTACATGCAAATTGTTTCCAATATACAACACCAGATTTGGACATTTTCCAATTTTTGAACTTGTTTATTGAAAAAACCAATGCGCTTTGTGTAAGAATTATAAGCAACAAAAGCCTCTTCCTCATAGTTGAAACATCGTCCAATTAGCAAAACTTCTGTTATTCATCAATAACAACTCGTTATTCATTAGTTAACATAAGATATTCATCGTAAAATCGTAATAATATAATACACCATCGGTCAAAAAATAATATGAACACCCTGTTCATCAATAACCATACATTACGCATTACCTTACACAACGCGCGACAAGAAGAAACCTAGTTTTAAAAAAATAATATCATAAAATAAAATAATATAAAAGCTAACATGATAAGTATTAAAAAAGATAAGATTTGAAATTAAACATGTGCTAAAAAAAGGGATAAAATTTGGAGGAATTAATTCACGTAATTAAAATTTGGAGGAAAAAAAGGGATAACATTTGATCACATAATTGAACTGATGAGTTGCATAATAAATGCACGTGTGGACTCCTTTTTTTCGGACTCAATTATTCCAATTTCTCTTCCTCATGTGTGGTTCACGCACTGCAAGGCAAGGTGTACCTAGGTACTCCTGCTCATTGCTCTTTTTCCTTTTTTTTTTTAATTTTATTTTTGTATTTTAATTTTTTAACCTTATAAAAAAAATTAAATGTAATTTCAACCATTTTTACACATACAATTGATAGGTTAGGATTTAATGTGTTATATAATATGAATAATTTATAAAATTTTTTAATTCAATTCGACTAGGGTCTCGTTGTCTAATTGAATTAAAAAAATTAAATCGAATAAAAAAAAATAATGTGTTTAGTATTTCAAATTTAGGTGGGTTTAAGCATTTTAATTAAGTTAGGATTTATTGATTAGTGTTTAAATTGGGATTTTAAAATAATAAAATTAAATAAATTAATTGAGGCACATGGATCCCGCTCGAGTCATATCTGAAAAGACATTCACAATAAGTGAATGGATTTCAAATCCATTTGTAAAATAGAATTTATAATTTTAGAAATCCGGGGCCTATAAATAGAGATTGATACTTTAGTAGGAAAGGCACCGATTTCCTTACTAGTTTCCCTTTCCCCTTTCTTCTCTCCTTCCTCATTGTAAAATAATTCTCAGTGTTAAGAAGTTTGGAATAAGAAGAGCCCTGCTCCCCTTCTTTTCTGTAAGTATTTCTTATTTGTTTGTATTTGTAATGATAGGCTACAGGTAGTTAGGATAAGAGGATGTTATTACAAGAATTATCAGAGCTCCGTTCCTGATGAAGGAGGGGTAATTTACTAATTAAGAGAAATTTTTTCCTAGGGTAAGAGTAATTCTGACTGGCCATGGTATTATAAGTAGGGTTAGCCCTGTTTAAAGCCGTGAGAAAGGCGTCAAGGGCGTTGATCCCATTTCACTTATAACTACTCATGTTGACGGACTTAATTACTCTGTAATCTTCCCTATTTGGCTTAAGATTTCCTATAAAAATATTTAGATTTCCAAAAAATCATTTAATCACTTTTTCTTTTTTTTTTAACCCTCACAAGTCACAACTTACCAATTTAATATTAATTCAAACTCTTCATTAATGTTATTGGGGATACTTTGGAAAATTCTTAGATATTTTGAGAAAAATAACTACATTTTGGCAGTTTTTTTTTTTGTACGTGTAGAATTTTAATTAACCTTTTTGTAAAAAGGAATGGAGACACTAACACGTTTACACGTATACAATTGTGAACATTAATGAAAACCCTCCTTCCGCCCAATAATTTTATGATACAACATATGCAATATTATAGTAAAATGCACGTACTACACAATTAATGAACGTAATTGTAAAGTTCATAACTATCATAAACTGTGCCATGGGTATAGCAAACCTAATTCAAGATCATAGAAGTCTTCCTATTGTTCTTCAAGATCAGAATCCGGCGAAGATTGTACAGTGTTTTTAATGAATTAATCATGAGTCGCGACATCGAACGTGTTGCCGTACAGCAAGGTCATACTCTTTGATGATGAAGTAGTTGACATGGCTCTTTTAAGATTGTGAGAGAATTACCAAATTAAATCGTTCAAGATATGTAGTAGTAGAGAGGTTTTTTAAGGCGTGGGATTATTGGATCTTCGCTTGTGTGTTATTTATATAGCTTTTGAGAAACAGTTTCAACATATTATTCCTATTTGGATTTAGCACATCCCGTGGGACCTTTCCAGGAGTATGAGGATATTTTTATTTGGATAATGATTGAGTACAGGCAAAAAATAAAAAAAAAAATGACAAGGAATTGATCATAACTATTCATTTTTAACACTTTTCATTTAGGGTTGAAGTATTTAAAGTTAGGTCATAGTTTAGATGATTGACAACTCATTTCTTGTAAGTTTTTCCTGTAAATTTTCCCTGTAATTCTATAGTTTTCTCAAAAAAACTAAATTTCATAAATTAATAGACGCATAAAATTTAAAACTAAAAAAATTCTAACAATTATCATAGATTTTAACTTAATTAATTTTTTTCTTATGTATGCGATTGTGAACCCTACCAAGCTAGTTCATTTAGTTCTCATCCAAATTTTATTAACACCTTAATTTTCTTGACAACCATGCGATTGTAATAAACTTTTCTAGACAACCTGCGATCTTAGACGACATGATTAATAATAATGGTAAACTTAAAACTGTTTCTTCCACTTCAGAGAATTAAATAGGTTCACTTAATTTGCTAACTAATTTACTAGCCACATTCATCAAGAAAGGTTTGTTTTATTCGTATCAGCCTCTTTTCTCTCCCTGGTAATTTTTGCAAGTACGGGGGTGGTTTTGACAGTGACCTTTTTCAAGCAGAGTGGCGGCGGGTTAATTGAAGGCGTTACTCAATTTTGCATGGTCCAAAAATTTTAGTCATAGTATATCTAATTATAATAGATCTACGATTTGAAGTTTTCAACCAACAATTTTGTTGTATCCTTGACCAAATCAAATGTCTATATGAGATACATCTATTATTTTATGGGGTAGATCTACATAAATTTATCCACATAATATACCAGAATGCATAAGATGTTATATTTTCCTAGCTTTTTTTTTTTTTTTTGGGTGGATCACTACTGGATGAATTTAAGCAAATTAATGAATTTATTATTGCTAAAAAAAACAAAGGTATTGAGATCCAATTGATATTACCACTGAAAGGATGTTAATTTAACCTGGACTCTTGTTAAGGTTGTACATTAATTTCCTTGTGCAGTACAATTTAGAAATTATTAGTCACTCTCCTCGGTCCGATGATAATGGTCTTGGTTTCGGGATTGTATTAGTTCAACGGCCAAAACTGTTATTATGAGATCAAGCCTACTTGTCTATATGCCTAGATTTCTTTCTTTGTTCTATTGAAGATCATGAACCCTACCTGGCTACCTAGCTATATAATATTGTAACTCTGAATCGTGTATGATGCAAGCAATTTATTAAAGTTTTAGTCTTTTTGTATTATCCATTAGTGTATAACCATTTTTCACAACTTGTAATCTTAGACACATTTGTAATAATAGTAAACTCAGAAAAGAAGGTACTCTTTTCATCCCGAAAAAGATCATTGATTACAAAATTGTACCACACGAGGTGAATTGAATTATTTTCCGAGATAAAACGAGCCATTAAATTAAACTGCATACATATAGATTTAAAAAGTGACATAATAAAAAAAAAGAATATTAAAGGTATTATTACAACTACAAAGCAGCCTATCTCGATGAATTCCTATGAAATAACCACGTACGGTCCTTAATTTATTAGTGACCATACTTTTGAAACTCCCACTCGCTGTTGTCTAAGGGGCAAACTTGTCGGGTTTTAAGCCAACGGCTGATGCAGTGGAAGTGGAAAGCGTGGTTGCAGACCCCCCAAGCCACCGTACACTCGTCGCTGGTGGCGCTGGCCTGGTTCGCCTGGCATTCTATGCACAGATGCATGATGTGGTTCCGGCAAATCGCGCAATTGTCCACCACTATATCCCATGCCCACAGCGCCACCGCGTTCCACTTCTTGATCTCGAACCGATTTCCTCCGCCCTTCTTTGAAGAAGAAGGTTTTCCGGCGGCATCCACCTTCTTCACGTCCGTGTCCATTGGCTGCTGCTGCTGGTGAGTTTTCTGAATTATTAGAGAAAGAAAAAAGAAAACAACAACTGCTTGCTTTCTTCTTCTCTCGCGAGTTTAGGTTTCAAGGGTTTTTTTTTTTCCTTTGATCAGTGGGATTGAATATCAACAAATCAAGAAAAGAAGGCACAAGAATTAAGACCTTGAGAGGATCAGGTATTTATAATGTAGTCGTAAGACCCCAATTCCGACAAGTAACTGGTTTTTTATTCTTTTCTTTTTTCTTTTCCGAGTGTAAGTTAATCTCCGAAAAGGAGATTACGTACCCCTAGTTATTAATTGCCTCTTTTTTTTTTTTTTTTCCGTATTACCAACAATTAATTGGTGTCCTGTCACGAGGATTTGAGAAAATTTTGGGCGCTTAAAGGCCTAAACATGAAACTTTAGAGTCTAAAGTTAATTTCAAGTTCGAGGCTTGTGAATCGAAAACAATAACAGTTACATAATCATGCGCTCTGATTGAGAGTTTTCATTGAATCGAAAGAGTTAGTTGTGTAAGTATCCATCATTAGTCGTTTTACAACATTTTAGGAATTGAACACGAACTTCCTTTAAGGGCACTAATTGAAGGGAAAAAAAAAACGAAGAAGAAGATAGTTATATCAACAGAGTTGATTTATCAAGTTTCGAAAAAATCGCAATAAACTGAAAAGATATGTGTGATACATAGGAGATATACCAGTAAAATATCATTTTTAAATGAATAATTACAAAAAAATTGTGTCAATTATTCTTGGTTCACTTCTCTCTCTATCTAGCAAATAAATTGTCATGATTTCAATAATACATTATGAGAAAAGATTGGCTGATCATTTAAAACTGAATTAGCCTAATCACCGACACGCACACACATATGTTTTTTGTAAAATGAAGTACTCTCTCCGTCTCATAATTATTGTCCAGTTTGGGTTTTCATTTTTAGTTCAGTTTGTACTAAAAGTGAAATCTCAAACTGGACAATAATTTTGGGACAGAGGGAGTATTTTTTTTCGTGCAGTTTATGTGCCAATGAAGAATTAACGAGGACCAAAAGATTGTTGGGTTATTTGAATTGTTTTTCCGAAGAAAAAAAGATACAAGTGAAAAAAAGAAGAAGGCAGAACTTACCTCTAAAAAAAAAGAGGCAGAACTTACCTAGCTATGAAATAAATTGAAGATACTTTTATGTTTGTGCAGGAAATATATTGATATATTTGTATGACAATAGACAAATTTTTTTTTTTCAAATGTGGCGTGTTAAGTAATTACAAAGAGGAATTAATTGATTTTTTTTTTGTTCAAAATGAAACGTAAAAGGTATCTTGAGGATGAACATTACGGTGATGAAGACATAATAATAATAATTATTATAATTATAATAATAATAATAATAATTATTATTATTATTAATTATTATTGTTGTTGTTGTTGTTAGTTTCAGTTTTTCACCAGGTTTCAGCAAAAAGATATTCCAACTAGTGTTGGTCGCACGAATGTTCTACAAAAGAAAATTTAAAAAAGAAAAACCAAATTAACATAAACATCAATTAACAATATTATGATGTAAAATATATGATGATCGCACAAAGTTCCATATGCAATTTGAATCATAACATCTTCTTCCTCTTGATTTATCCGCATTCGTTTTTTTATCAATTTGCTCGAGTTGCATTTCCTGCCCCATTTTCGTGATATATATCTTCAAGCTGAACCAGAACTTTTTTTCATATTTAAATTGGAGGATATCTCCATGGCTCAAAGCATAATAACTTTGAATCGGAGCCCACCCACGCGTAATGCACAAACCTCCTTCGAGGGTTCTTTCTTCCACCTCAACGTCCCATATTTTGCCGTTTGGTCCTCTTAGTTTTGTCATATCTATGATGAGTTCTCTGAAATCTCGACCAAAATCTCGAGGTATCTCGAGTTGCTCAGACATTGTATTTGGGGCAAAATGTACCCTGAATACGAAGTTTCCTCTTCCTCTTGTTCTTGGCATCTTCAACTGGTTCAAACTTTAATCAGTCGAACGCAGTTAATCCGTAACATATTCGTGTTTTGTCAATATTTTTTTCATTGGGTAAAAGAGAAAGATAAACCAATCATTAGAAAGTTTTAAATAGTTAGTACATTGACAAGAAAAAAATAGAAAAGAAATAGAATACGAATGATATTTAGCCTTACATATAATATTGTAAAAAAAAAAATTAACATCTAACCATCCTCTCAAACTGACTGCACAATTAAGAAATTCATAGCGGATTGCCAGTTCATTGGAATAACTAATAAGAGATTATAATGAAATTAGATTTATACAGTGTAACTTTCGTGCCAATGAAGCATTTGCAAATCATTATTAGGATCTAATAAAGTACATATTGTAATAATCATTAGTTTATACAGTGTAATTTTCGTGCCAATGGAAGCATTTGCAGTTCATTATTAGATAGGATTCAAATACCTATTCAACTGATAATGAAGGCAAAATAAATAGTTTCACTAGACTAGATAAAGGGATCGAAAAACACACAAAAAAAAAAACGTGCAGAAAAGAGAAGGGTTAAAATAATGAAAAATGCAAGCGAGTGCATATAAACAGAGACAAGATGAAGATGAAGGCAAAACAATAACCACGGAAATTTAGAGAAGCAAAAATATTATCAGACGAGAGAAATGGTAGTCGGAAATGTCGAAGCAATATAATATATAGGCGCGCTGCTTCATGTATAGGCATCCAAATGGTGACGGTTCATAAATACGAGAAAATGGATGAACCATCGCAAAATTCAAAATTACTTCCTCCAAAACAATATTTTTTTCCTCTTTTTTTACAATCTTACATTAATTAATTTTGGGTTTGGTAGGATGTATTTAAATATACGTATTTAGAAAAATAATAAGTAATATTAAAGGAAAAAAATTTGTTTTAGTGAAAGTTCAAGATATGAATAAAATAGAGCGTAACTACAATTTCATTTTTGTAAAATAGAACCATACAATAGAAAAGGGTACTTTGCAATTTTGGAAATTAATGTAAATTTATACTGCCTCCAATCCTTATTATAAGTTATTTTGATTTGTCTTAGGTTTCTTATATGTTTTTCTAATTAAAAATAAAACTTTAAAGCTATTTTATAATAATTTGGAGTATATAATAAATATGAAAATACATTTTTAAGATTTTTTTTTTCAAACGAAATTTAAGACAAATAAAAATATCTTATAATAAGGACCGGAACGAATATATTAGCTTGCCGATTTCTTCACGTGCACTGCACTTGCACGCATTTTTTCCCTCCCCCTTAATTTAATTTATGAACTGCAGTCATTAATATGAATGAAATCAAGAACACAAGACTTCTTAAGCTAGCGCATATCAATTCATCGAAGCAATTGAACTCCTTTTTTTATTGATATTTAAATAACAGATCGATGAAGTCAATCGATGAAAAAATTAAAAGTCTTTAACTATGCTGTAACAGTGCATCTTTCCAATGTAGATATGAATCACTAACCATAGCATTTGTTCATAAATGTTGAAGGCAAACTGGTTTCCAATTATTTTGCTCAGTAAACTCCTTCCTCTGCCTTACACTAATTTTCTTAAATAAATGACGTCTATAAACCATTAGGCTTGAAGAAACTTAAGCTACCTTTGATTTTTGGCATCTTATATGATTTGTCATCTAAGGATAAAATCAATGAACAATGGGGGCACGACATTTTGACGTGGCCAACCTTCCTAACCAATTTTCAAGTCCCCCACGAATAGAACCCTTGTAGTACGTCGTTTTAGAGATACGATCAGCTGGAAAACTGGTATTTCTTGAAAACTAAAGAATATCTCAAAAACATTAACTGAAGTCAGAAATGATGCATTAATTAGGTCAATGCCTGTAAAAAATTTGTGAACACAATCTTTCTGATGAACAGACATAATGACCTATGAATTAAACTATCTCAACATATCCTGACATAGACATTCTCATATTTAAGAAAAAAGGAAATCCGAGACCCGTGAAAACACGATTTCTTAGAATATTTTTGCCCCTCTCATAACGGGCTAGAGGATCGCGAGCACCTATTTTCTAGGATACAGCAGAGATACATGAAAAACTACTTAGAACTATGTAGCTCGATCGTCGAACTAGAACTTAAAAAATATTTGATGAACACCAAGAAAGAGGAAGAAAAGACTATGATAAAAATTACGAAGAATTCGGTGTTATTAGAACTGAACATTGAGCCACAATATACATCATTAAGAGAATTTTTAAATTCAGCTGAAAAGAAAAAGAAAAACCCCAACAGTTTTCCCATATTAATTAATTTTAATTGTAGTAGAATAATAATGTGTAAAATATTCAAATATTTGTAACCACTCGAGCATTTAAATAAATTTATTCTGCTCATTTAAATGAATTAATCACATAAATTCAAGGCTGAAAGGGTTAGCTTTGTTGCAACAAAATTACTTCATATACTAATTAATTAACACCCTCGCAACCATTAGTAATCAATCCGATAAACTTCAAATTAAATGAAACTCGTTTGAAATTGATTTTAGCAGTAAAAGTCTCTCTTTATTTGACTGAAAAAATAAATTCGAGACATAACAAATGTAAGTTGATTAAGCCCACGAGAGTTCTTTCCGATATTTGTGTGTACAAGTCGGGCGCACACACATGAGTTAAGCTAAGTCCCATAGCATAATAGCTCACATGAGTTAAGCTATGAGAAATCAATCCTCATTCAATATAGTAGCTCATTTCCAACAGAATTTACCTAATTATGAAATAAATTAAAGATATTTATATGTTTGTGTAGGATATATATATATATATATATATATGTGTGTGTGTGTGTTTGTGTGTGTTTGTGTGTGACAATAAACAATGTTTGTTTTCCACCTGTGGCGTGTTAAGGTTGGCACATCACAATAGACCTTATGGAGAGAGGACTATTGAAAATATTAGCATAGAGTTCTTTTAGCACACAATAAATAAAAGTAAAGAAAAAATTAATTCCTTTTTTCTTCTAAATGAAAGAAACGGGTATGTTTACCATGAAAGTTTTTACGGCAACAAAAAAAATATGACAATAGTAGTAGTAGTAGTAGTAGTAGTAGTAATTGTTATTTTTAGTTTTTCACCAAGTTTCAGCAAAAAGAAAATACGACTATTAGCACGTTGTTCGCACGAATATTCTCCAAAAAAATAAAAATTAAAAAAAGAACCAAACTAATATAAATATCAATTAACAATATGACGTAAAATACATGATGACCACAAAGTTCCATATTTCAATTTGAATCATAATATCTTCTTCCTCTTGATTTATCCAACTTCGTTCTTCATCCATTTGATTGAGTTGCCTTTCCTTCCCCATTACCCTTACCATCATGATTTCCCATCTCTTCACTATTTTCAACATGATCAAATTCTGCCTTCACTCCATTTTCGTGATATATCTTCAAGCTGAACCAGAACTTTTTTTCGTATTTAAATTGGAGGATATCTCCATGAGTCAAAGTATAATAACCTTGAATCGGAGCCCACCCGCGGGTAATATACAAACTTCCTTCACGAGTTCTTTCTTCCACCTCAACGACCCATATTTTGCCGTTTGGTCCTTGTAGTCTTGTCATATCTACGATGAGCTCTTCAAAATCTCGGCAAAAACCTGAAGGTATTTCCAGTTGTTTAGACATGGTACTTGGGACAAAATGTACCCTGAATATGTAATTACCTCTTCCTTGTTCTCGGCATCTTTAACTGTTTCAAACTTTAATTAGTCGAATCCAGTTAAATTGTAATATGCTTGTGGTATTTTTGTAAGCTTGCTTTGTCAATATTTTTTAACTGGATAGAAGAGAAAGATAAAGCAACCATCAGAAAGTTACAAAAGACTATTACATTAATAAGAAAAAATAGAAAAAAGAATAGAATACCAATGACATTTATCCTTATATTATATATAATAATATTGTAAAAAAAACATCTAACCATCCTCTAAAACAGACTGCACATTATACGAACTCATAGCCGATTGTCATTTCATCAAAAAAACTGATAAGAGATTATAGTGAAATTTAATTTATACAGTGTAACTTCCATGGCTATGGAAGCATTATCAGGATCTAATTAAAGTACATAATGTAATCACAGTGTAACTTTCGTGCCAGTGGAAGCATTTGCAATTCATTATTATATAGGATCTGCAGTATATGATGTAATTTACCTATTCAATTGATAAAAAAATGCAAAATACATAGTTTCACTAGACTAGATAAAAGGACAGAAAAGAAAAGGGTTGAAGATATGAAAAATGTAAGCGACTGAAAATGCAAAATAAACAAATACGATGAAGATGAAGGTAGAACAAGAACATCGGAAATTTGAGAATCAAATATTACCATACGAGAAATGGTGTCAGAAATGTCGAAAATACACGAGAATATCTGTTGGGTCAGTATTGTAGAGAGCAATAATATATAGGCTGAATGGATGAACATCCAAATGTTGACGGTTCATAAGTAGGTGCTGATTGGATGAACCAACGCGAAATTTAAATTACTTCTCCAAAAGAATATTTTGTTTTTCCTCTTTCTTACTATCTTACATGAATTGATTTTGGGGTTGGTGGGATGTCTTTTAGATGTATTTAGAAAAAAACAATGATAGAGACAGTGACTAATTATAGTGACTAATGAAAAGACAAATATACAATCATTACTAAATATATGTACTTATTAATTAAGGGTAAAAATATAATTTTCGAGAAAGATAACATTTTAACGAGAAAGTGACAAAAAACTTATGGCTAAGAATACTCCACATCACTCACTATCTTTTTTCACTATTTTTTTCACTAGATAAATCATTTTCCTTTAGAAAAATAGTGAGTACTCCCTCCGTCCCAAAATTATTGTCCAGTTTGAGATTTCACTTTTAGTACAATTTAAACTAGAAATAAAAACTCAAACTGGACAATAATTATGGGACAGAGGGAGTAGTATTAAAGAAAAAAAATTGCTTTCGTGAAAGCTCTAGATATGAATAAAATGGAGCGTAACTACAAAAATTGGACCATTCCATAGAAAAGGGTATCTAGGAATTTGCAAGTTAATGTAAACCGATGAATTAGCGTACAGATTTCTGCACGTGAATTGGACGGTTGTTTTTGTCCTCTTTTAATTTATTTTATGAACAACAATCATTAATGCGAATGATATCCAGAACGCAAATCTTCTTAAGTTGGCACGTATCGATTTTATGAACCCATTCAACTCTTTTTGTTTATTGTTATTAAAAAGTGGATCGATGAACTCAATTGATTAAAAGGATACATGCTGTTAAATATGATTAAAAGGATACATGGTGTTGAGTGACGAGGACGTTGCTGGTATACATCGGGCTTTGATACTTGCTATTCGTGAGATGATGCACTAAACATGGTCCGTGAGACTGAAACACGTTTATCCGGAACGGAATTTGGGAACGGAACTTTGAAGCTGATTCCTTAGCATCACTTGCAACAATCAGTGTTGGCGGTCTGAACCAATTAGAGGAACTCCCAGATGAAGTCAAATCATGGCTACAACATGATATAGTTGGTGTCGCTTACCAACGTTCTGTAATAGTTTAGTTTATTAGGCATTGCGCATCCTTTCATTGCAAAAAAAAAAAAAAAAAAAAAAAATAGTTTAACAGTGTAGCTTTGTGATGTAGATTGAATCTATAACCATTGCATTGGTTCATAAATGTTGAAGAGAAATAGGTTTCCAATAATTTCACTCAGTAAACTCCTTCCTCAGCCATACACTAATTACTTACATAAATGACGTCTATAAAGCATTTTGCTTAAAGAAACTTAAATTACCTTTGATATTTGGCATGTTATATAATTTGTCATCTAAGGATAAAATCAAAGAGTATGGTTACACGACATTTTGACGTGGCCAACCTTCCTAACCAATTTTCCTTCCTCCCAAATCAAATTCCTGGGAAGATTATAATTTAATAAATCCCAATTGCACATTGTGTCTGAAATGATTTGGACATTACATATTTTGTACTAGCATAATATTAGTTGTTCAGAAGTACTTCCTCATATTCCTTCATATTGTACTTCTGTCTGAACTGATGATTTCGTCATCGGTATTTCGTCAATATTGTTATTTAAAAACATTTTGGAATTTTGCTGCTTGTATTGCAAGAAGCAAATATGCTGCGCGTACTCTTGTGATAGGCAAATTCCAAGAGGAAAAATAAAAGAAAAGGAAAAAGGTTAACTCTGAAAGAATTCCAAATTACGGACAAACACACATCCCTTTTGGTCCTCAAAAGTCGATCGGATACGAAAACTAGGGAAACCACAAAAGAACTCTTGTAGTACGACGTTTAGAGATGCAGAAACTGTACATGAAAAACGTGAATTAAAGATTAGAAAATACTTCCTCCGGTCCTTATTGTAAGGCATTTTGATTTCGTTCTAGGTTTCAGTTGAAATGTCTTTTTAATTGAAATGAAAACCCCTAAAAATATTTTATAATTGACGAAGCATGATTAGTACCAACGTCTCCAGTTGATTGAACTGGCGGCTATAGCAGTATTGAAACCCTAAAACCTGCAAAAGAGGGTCTCGGGGTCTCCCGAGGGTAGACACTCCGATACTTAAGTCAGTAAGAGTATTCGTAAGAGAAGTATTAAGTTAGGGTGCGTAGACCGTACCTTTAACCGTGAAGGATTGATCCCTATTTATAGAGCTAGGTTATGGAACCCCTTCTTAGTAGAAAAATAATTAAGAACTGACCTAGAAGCTTCCAAAGGCCGGTTGGACCTTTTACCGAACTTGGGCCGGCTTAGTCGTGGGCCGAACTAATTTGGACTTGTTAAGTGCCCCTTATCAAGCCTATACTTCGAAGTCTTAAGATAGGGTAGGCTTGATAACGTGAAGTATATAGTTTCCTCAAGTTCGGGAAAAACTGACTTGGATCGATAATCTGTGACAGGTTAGCATCGAGGAGAAATTAAAGTAATAAACGCATTAGCGCGTACCTTTCTCAATGTGCATGTCTTTTATAATGATTGACATTGAAGTCCGAGGAAGATAAAGTCACTAGTCCAGACTTTTAATCGAGAAAGCATCATGTGATGATCTTCATAATCTGCGCCAGAGAAATATCGAGGCGGATGCCCCGCTCCTGAAGAGAATTATAGAAGAGAAGTAGTAGAGATTCCCACTATTTCAGATATAATGGTGTGTTGTCAATAACCAACAGAACAAGAGATCTGCTCGAAGATTACAATGCACACTTCAGATCGAGAAGCACTAACTCCAAATCTTGAGAGTAATGAATGAGAAGCGATATCAAATAATCTCGTGAATAGAGGCAAGAGATATGCCTAGATGAGGTTGAATACATGAGTCTCGAAGACTTCGAGAAGACAAGCTCGAGAAGGAGACTTCTGTCAATACTATGTTGAGTAACAAGAGATAAGATGTAATAAGACTGTGATTATTAACATTTGTCATCGAAGACATAAGTTCGAGAAGAAACATAAGCTGGAGCTGCATGCCAAGAACTTGGCCCAATATACTCTATTGTCGAGAAGGAAACGTGGCGGAGATTCCCACTAGTCTGAAAATATGCACCATTAGCAGCGGCTAAGACATGTCCATTGTCGAAATGCGTATGCTTCTGATTAACAAGTAATAGACTCAGACCTCGAGAATAACCGCAGAGTAGTAGAAACATCATAAATGAAGACAGAGAATACTCGATGTCGAGGACATAAATCTGGGATTGAACTGCACCCCGAGAACTTGCCCTAATATGACCTTCTGTTTAAGAAATCCAGAGACTCGAGAAGACCAGCTTGAGTGTAATGTAACATCAGAGAGAAGAGACTGTCATCATATACATCCTCGGTTGTCGAGGAGAGATAGAAGAGTAGAAGACACCGTAAGAGATGCCACATGTGATATCCATAATGCAGAGATAGTGAGACTCGAGAAGATTTTCTCGAGTAGAGCTCCAGACCAAACTCAAGAACTATAATCATCTGACCTCGAACAAGGTATACAAGCATTTAAGCTTATTTATATCCGTCCAACCGACCCGCTTGCCATTTCTCATGTCTCGAGAAATAAAGCATAGAGCCCTTAGTCCGGGTTTGAGAAGTATAAATCAGGTTGATGTGTCGAACTCGAGTAGATGTATAATATCGTTGCCCGAGATTTTGAGCAAGAATCGAGGAGGTATTACACATTAGTGTGAGAAGGAACGATGCCCCAGTTTGAGAATAGTTATAGGAAGAGATCCGTAGAGCAATAATCATCGAAAAAACAAAAACACAACCTCCAAAACACCTTACACACCTTCCAGACACCTTCTAAACGCATTAGAATCTCCCATATGTAAACACTCCTCGTTATAGATAACCCCGGAGCACTTACTCATCTCGGAGCCCCCAAGTCTTGGGGTGGTATTTAGCAGACCGAGACTTTAGATGAGAGTGTAATTCCCGCCGCTTTGTTCGAGGAGGTGCCTGATCAAGAAACCCCCTTACTCGTAGGGTTAAGGCAATAAAATGGCGTCTATCAGAAGGAGATGGATGGTAACCACCTTACAGAAGGAATAGGCCTGTATCAACGAGGCACAAAGTGAATTCAAGAACATCGAGAATAAAGTCATTTTCATTCTGATGTATTGGATGATATGATATATCGATCTAAGAAAATATACTCGAGAACAAGTCTAGTTCTCATTGAGGTATAAAACACATGTGTTTAGGATCAAGGGATAGTCCACCCATTGTACTTGAACATGAAAATCTAGGTCTTTCTCAATACAAGATGTCGAGTACACGGCTTATGAGTTATTTGTAAAGCACTTATAATGGCCGGATGTTAAGTACACAGCTCTTTTGCATGCGATCCTGAAGAGGATACCTTTGTACAGACGATTCTGAAGAGAATGTCTTTTTAAGGACAATCCTGAAGAGGATATCTTCGAGGAAACTGGGTACAAGTTCCTCGAATACAGACGATTCTAAAGAGAATGTCTTTTTAAGGACGATCCTGAAGAGGATATCCTCGAGGAAACTGAGTACGAGTTCCTCGAATACAGACGATTATGAAAAGAATATCTTTTAAGGACGATCCTGAAGAGGATATCCTCGAGGAAACTGGGTACGAGTTCCTCGAATACAGACGATTCTGAAGAAAATGTCTTTTTAAGGACGATCCTGAAGAGGATATCCTCGAGGAAATTGGGTACGAGTTCCTCGAATACAGACGATTCTGAAGAGAATGTCTTTTTAAGGACGATCCTGAAGAGGATATCCTCGAGAAAACTGGGTACGAGTTTCTCGAATACAGACGATTCTGAAGAGAATGTCTTTTTAAGTACGATCCTGAAGAGGATATTCTCGAGGAAATTGGGTACGAGTGCCTTGAATACAGACGATTATGAAGAGAATGTCTTTTTAAGGATGATCCTTAAAAGGATATCCGTTCAAATGACTAGTCATGTCTAACTGGGTGTAACTGCGTGTATGAGATATAACAGTTCCGATGAGTACTCGAGTGGGCTACCACTATTTGCATTAGACTGATAGTCTATATCCCGGGTTTAAAACAGAAACGCCCTAAGGTCAGAGCCCACTTGACGATGCCGCTATCTTCGAGGGATCAGCTGCGAGTGTTACGCATCTCTGCTTATTTTGCCCCAAAGTTCCTGGGGTATGTTTTTCCTGCAACTTAGTACGAGACATATATTACAAGTATAATAACGACATGCTTATGTAAACAGTGTGAAATTCATCTAATAAGCATATAAAGAGGCTCCCAAACCTTAGAAGTATTCCAGTGTAATATGTCATTCTCCTAGATCAAGGATGCATACCCAAAGGTTCGTTCGAGTGTACCTTGGTTTAGAGGGAGAATCCGTCTGAACCCTTTCATGATAATTGTCGAGGACATAATACTCGAATGGTGATGCCTCTCCAGCACAGGCATCATGGTAAACCAAGATGGTTCTTTGGTCCTGAAAAAACACCTACTCATGCACTTATAGATTTATTAGTGAGTAATAAATTATCGAAGTACGAGAAGTGACATACAACGCCAACATATTATTGGGGGTCTCTACCCCCTTCAAAAGCAAGCATTTTGAGACATGGAACGCAAAAACTGGAAAGATCTCACCGCGATACGAGCAAGACTATCGAAGCCATGGTTTGATTAGCTCACAACGACCATGAAAGGATGCTGCGGAGATCATGAAATGCTTCTCCACGGATTTGCACTTACTACGGACCCCTGAAGAATCATAGTGATTTGTCATGGTGCTGGACCATCAGATGTGAAAGTCATTGTGGCTTCGGGATAAGTTTAATCTAGTTGTTCGGTAGAGTAAGCACAACTATCCATTGCAACTCAGGGCTCAAGAAAGAGGAACCATCCTGCACTATGATTTTTAGAGCATATCACCGATAACTGTAAGTACCAGAGGGGTATCTACCCCTTTCAAAAGAAAAGGAAATAAACATGACTTAGCTATCGTGTTTAAGATAGGTCAAAAAATTTACGCGTGGAGAGTAAAGAAAGCCATGTATATGTAGAACCTGTAGCACTATGCTTCATGACTAATATACTGTGACGCACATAATTGGTAAACAAGTCATGCATCTGAGAAAGACTTTTCGTGTCAGAAGTTTGCATGTGAAAGTTCGAGGACACTAAAGAGGCCCAAGAGACACATATGCCTAATGTGTCATGTAAGAACAATTATTCAATGAACTATCATAACATTCAGATCGTAAAGCAGATGTTCATATATTTAGGAAATAATATTATAAGGAAATCATATCACTTATCTGTTGACACTCTTCCAGGGGTATCCTCAAGTTAGAGTAGTAATACCCATTTGTCGAGAGACTCCTCGTTGTTGTCGAGGGAGCTTGTTCTTGACATGCGCCGTGTAGTGGTCCTCTATTTGTTGGAGGCCACTGTGGCCTGATTACACTCTTAGATCATAGAGGGGCTATCTTCGTTCTCGTATTTTTGCGAGTTCTGCAAAAATATGAAGAAGTTCTCCAAAAATTCGAGCATGCCTTTATGGTAAAAGACCCTGCATTACTATTCTCAAGATCATACATTAACAAATTTTCGAGAAATATGGAGGAAATTGACATAATGTTCTATGGTCAAGATCTAGATCACAAATAGCAATTAGGCTCCATTCGAGAAAGCATAGATGGCACGATTCTGTGATTACGCGTGTGAAGGCTAGGTAGTGGCTGATCATGAATGTAATGATACAAAAACCAGCAAAATCACACATTGCATGTATGAAGAATAGGTTAACGATTAACTTAGTCGATGATTTGTAGTCTATGCGATTTGAGACATGACTTATGATATGCTATTTATGCAAGGAGATAATAGCCATAGAGCATGTAAATGTCAAGGAGATAATAACACTTATCTTCCTTTTCGAGCAGGTCATTGCCCCTTGGAATGGGTTGCTTTGCAAGTCGAGAAGGATGCTTCTAGAATTGTCTTGTTGTAAGACCTACAAAACTAAGTAGTATAATTGCGCCACGCTCGGACAGTTTATTGTAAGTACAAACATTTCGTTAGATCACCCCAAGGGAGGCACTGAGTAATTTAAAGAGTATAACCAAAATTGTATTCGTTATAGAAGTCTAGTTAGGAATATGACAACCAGGAACGAGTAAGTTTAGAGTTACTTATCTCCTTTCAAATCAGTCGATGGGATTGTCTCTGCCCTTGTCATAGGGCTAATCTGTGTGATCACGACTGTATGTGCCATCGATCCCTCGAAAAATTGAGCTATGCCTGCATAGCTGTTCACCTTGGACGAAACGTTAGTTGTTCTAATAATAAGGTCGTTGGACCCTTGGTGAGCATGTAAGAATTGTGCACAACTTAAAATGAAGTACCCCAAAATCCGTGAGTTGTGCATGCAATTCAATTTGTAATGTTTACTTTTCAAGAACCTTCATGTTTGCTGTGATGGCAATGAGGGATTGATTCATATGTAAGAAAACATAATCAGGAAACATACAATCGACATGCTAATACTATGATTATGTAGCAACAATAGGCTCAGGGAGACCTAGTATTTATATTTATGCATAAGGATGCTAGACATAAATTTGTCACCCTCAAACTGAATAAGCTTGAAATGCAATGACGTATGACAAGGAATTATTTGTAATAGGAGGCTATGATAACTTATCTGTCATTTAGCCTTCTGCCTCGTGCAATTACGTAGGTGTGGGTGTTTCAGTTTGTGCTGGGAGAAACAACCGAGTAGCCCTGTACTCACGTCTCAAGGAAGCCGCGTCCCCCGTCGAGGAGATGTGACCTTTGAGATATCAGGTCGCTCCTTGCTATAAGGTTAGGATTTCATTATGTAAATTGGGATATATTTATGGAAGTGCATTTTTTTTTAAAAAAAAAAAAACAACAACGTAATTAAACGGGTAATTTTGTACGTGCATCGCAACAGCATTTTTCTTTTCCTTAATTTATTCAAGGAAGAACAATCTTTATTTAATGTTAGAAAAATCAAGTATAGCTTGCTGAAAGAAGGTCCATCCCATGAACTGAATAGGCTAATAGTCCTCTAGCAGCGACAGATACTAGTATCAATTCAATGAATAAAAAATTAATACAATTCTATCTTGTAACGTTTCCGTCCCACAAAAATAATATAATAACTTTTTTTTAAAACTTAAACAGTAAAGGCTAGAAGGTATATTTTTTGTAGGACCGTGCCCTGTGGGAGTATTCAAAAGCCTATGAACTCAACAGATGAGCAGATGATAGATATGGTTGACTAGGGTTAAGAGTGTAGCATTTTGGTATGGATTGAATGGCTGACCATTGCATTTGTACGAAAAATGTTGAAGGCAATTAGGTTTCTAATCATTGTGCTCTGTAAATCCTTCCTCAGCCCTACACTAATTCTTCTTACAAATATAATTGACGTAAGGCATTTAGCTGATAGGAAATGAATAAGCTTCTTTTGTTATTTGGCTTGTTATGCCATTTTAATTTCATCAATGGATAAAATCAATGAATTTGGGAAACGACATTTTGACGTGGCCAACCTATGCCAATTTGTATCATAGTATGTTGTGTCAAATTAATTATAAAGACTAAAAGTCTAAAATGGTTTGGATTATTCAGTAGCACTTCCTCATATTCCTTATTAATAATGTACTTCGATCTGAATCAATGATTTCGTCATCAATTTTTTTGTCTATATTGTTACTTAAAAACATTTGGAATTATGCTTCTGCTTTGGATCTGGTATTTGTATTCTACGAATCACATATGCTTCGCATATTCCTTACATTCATCACGTCTAGCTGCTTGCATTTGACTAGAGAGATTATTTTACACTAATTCTATCTCTTGCACTTTTTCTTGTTTTGGTCAGGAGTATAAGATAAGCTCTCAATTTATTTTTCAAAATAAGAAATTCTCAATTTATTCGCAATTTCACAATATACACTTTAACTAATTCTTGCAACTGTAGACAACTAATTATCTTCCAAATTGATTGGTATGTCAGATAAGCATGTACAGGAAAATGATTTTGAAGTCCCCCCAATTTAGAATCTCTTCAAGATTATTGCTTCTCCTTCAAAATCAAGAACTGCTTGAAAAATGTTCTTTGAATCCCTACATATGAAAGTAAATAAAAATATAGTAATGTACCATAGGTGGATGGCAGCATTCGTGGGCAATAACAGACAAAGCAAAAGTAAGTTGAATGAGAGGGTAACAATACATTTATTTGTACACCAGATAACTTTCCATGAATGCATGAAAGAAAGAAAAGATAGTTTCATTAGAGGAACATAACGTACACCAAAATAAAAAAATTTGACTTCCGAAAGGACCTACTCGATTCGAATCTGGATTAGTTGGAACAATGTTTTAGGACACTGAGTACGTATTATATCAGAAAAAATAACAATTTGAATGAGGTTGCACATGTATTACATTGCATTTTGTAATTCGAAGTAAATTTTCTCTCAACTTGGAATCAAATGGATGGTGAAGTTGCATTTAGCTAGGGTTTCTCGATCAACTTGAAAATAGAAAATTCGAGATATTTGGAATCAAATTCACTACCACGTATATCATTTTAGTTTATTAAACTGAGCCATTATAATGAGATGAGACGTAGAACATTATTACACTTTTATTGTATATTGAAAGCAGAGAGAGAAAAAGGGGAAAAAGAAAAAGAAAAGGAAAAGAAAAAGATAAACTCAAATAGTTATTGGCACACACATCCCTTTCACTACTACTTGAAGTCTTAGGTAAACAAAAACTAAAACAAACCATGAATGAAATTCTAATAGTATTTATGTTGCCAAGAGAGTCAGAAACTGTACATTTAAACATGAAATTAAGATTAGAAAAGTACCATCATTTTTCAACCCAAAAAAAAAAAAAAAAAACAGAAAAGACAAAGCTTAAGCCGTTAGTTTGAACAGCATAATAAGGAATGAAGGGGACATATTGCTTTTTTGGATAGTGACTCAAAGACTTCCGTATTCATTTGATTAGATTCCGTTCGACAATTTGGACGTGGTTGCCTCATTGTAAGTTGTTTTGGAGTCGCTAACATCAAAACTTGTATCGAGAAGTTTCAGAGATATACACACATTTTATAACGTTATTATTACTGAGGTCGGGGATTCAAAATTCATCGAGTAATATAATTACAAACAACATGTTGCATGAATTAAACCAAAAGAAAAAATGAAGGCAAACTGAGGGTTTCGGCGTGGAAGCAACACGTCACCGTTTGCAAGAGATTCCAACCTTTTTGGCCAGAAATCTAATTTCTTTTTTATGTGTTTGGTCGTAATCAGGATGAAAGCTTTCACTAGTTAGGCTTCGAAAATATCATAAATTATTTTCGTTCTCACCTCAAAATTGGGTATAAATATCCTGTTTCATCAGGTCTAAATTCCTGGAACTATACTTCTCTACTTAATTTGTTTCTGAGTCAAACAAATGGAAGTTGCGAAAATGTTCGAACCCATTTCCACTTATTCTGTCCAAGGTTTCCTTTCCAGCGATTTTGGCCCTGAAAATGTTCTTGAAATGCATTCCAATGTCGACTTGGATTTCGTTTCCCCTGAAAAAGATTTCAGTTTAGATGTTCAAATGGAGGAAGAATCATCAATTCAGGGAAGGCCAGAAAGCTTATTCGTAGCTGAACAAGAACAACAATTATCCTATTTGAAGAAAATTGAAGATGAACTCATGGACGAGGAAGAAAGTGGCTTAACAGATCTGCTGCTTATGGGAGCTGAAGCTGTTGAATCAGGCAATGTTGGTTGCGCTTCAATGGTTGCTATGAAGCTCAACAATCTCCTGTCTTATCATGAAGAAACCCGCGAAAATCCCGTTAACAGGTTAGCTCTGTACTTCACTCAGGGGCTACTTAACAAGATTGAGCCAGAGCTTTTTGCTGCAGAGGAGCTGGAGGAAGATCATAATCTGAATTTTCAGGGGAGAAATGCAATTCTAGCCTTTCAATTGCTGCAGGAGCTTTCACCATTAGTGAAATTTGCACATTTCACAGCGAATCAGGCAATCCTGGAGGCGACAGAAGCTCACCAGGAGATTCATGTTATCGATTTCGATATCATGGAAGGAATTCAGTGGCCTTCTTTAATGGTTGATATTGCTGGTCGAGGAGATGGTATTTCTCTTAGAATAACAGCTATAGTCCATGACAAAAGAAGTTCTACTAGCAGTCACATCCATCGAACAGGCGACCGATTACGTGAATTTGCCAATTCGATCAATGTTGCTTTCTCATTTGACCAGATTGTGATAACAAAAGCAGAGGATTTTGAAGGGATTAAACAGGGGAAAGCAGCCCTGGTAGCAAATTGTATGATGAATCAGCTTCACATGCCTAGTAGAAAAAGGTCACTGGTGAAAATGTTTTTTAATGGGTTGAAGAAATTGGCCCCGAAAATGGTTGTTTTAGTCCAAGAAGAGTTATTCAACTTCTGTAAAGTACAGAACATGTCATTTGTGGAGTTTTTCTTTCAGGCATTAAACCATTATTCTGCGCTCTTAGATTCCATTCGTAGCGGATTTTGTCGCGGAGGCTACGAATTCGCATTCAGTGTGATAGAAAAAGAGTTCCTGAGAATGAGAATCCTGGATTGTATGAAACAATTTCCATGTGGAATGACAGATGAATTGAGGACAGATAATCCTTTTTCCAGGGAAGTTGGATTCAGGGCAATCTCAATGAGTTCATGTAATGTTACTCAAGCAAGGCATTTGGTGAGTTTGTTCAATGGAGATTTTTGGGTGCAAAATGAACCGTATCGGTTGAATTTGTGCTGGAAATCAAGGCCCTTGACCACTGCTTCCATTTGGGTTCCTACTGCCTAGCTGGAGACTAGTAGTAGTAGTCTTCCTAGGTCATAGAGACATTGTTTGTGTATGTTCGTATCAGTTTTACTTCCTCTGTCCCAAAAAAATTTATATTGATTTTTAAAATTTCTATTAAAATTAGTACAAATTTTAAAAGTTATTGTGAAATATTTTTTAGGGACCGAGGGAAGATTTCAAAGGCAAAATGACGTATTGTTAAAGTTAAAACTTATACCCTCCTATTCTAAAATAATTGTCCCATTTGGATTCAATTTTAAAAAACGTAATGTCTCAGTTCCAAAATAATTGTTCAGTTTGGATTTTCATTTTTGGTTCAAATCCCGTCTAAAAATGATTTTTCAGTTTGGATTTTTAATTTTAGTATAAACATAATCTACTGTACCAAAATGATTGTACCCAGTTTGAATTTTTGTTTTTTAGTTCAAAATTTTTCAATTTTAGTAAAAACATAACCCTCTGTTGAAAATGATTATTCAGTTTGAATTTTTATTTTTTAATTCAAATCATGTTTTAAAATAATTGTTCAGTTTGAATTCTGTATTGAGTTGGTATTTTATTTGGTTCAGAATATTATTAATACATCTAAAGTACGATAGTCCAAGAAATGCTATTGTACATATGGAATAAATGAGGTCAACTTGTTTGTTTGTTTGTTTATTATTTATTTATTTTTTAATGAACTTAAACTTTGGCCGATAGTAAAGCAGTTAAATACAATGTATATAGTCATTTCTTATACGCATTTGACATTACTGCTATTTTGAATTACTGAGTAGAAAGGTACATTAGATGAACTTCAGAGCAAAAGCCAAATTAATGGAATCTTTCTCTGAATGTTGTACTGAACATGGATTCTCTTTTATTCAATGAAATTGTAGGTGGCTAAGACATTGTGAAATTTCCAATCAAACAAGGTTAAATGCTCTTATAAGTTAGATACAATTTTGTAAATTTGCTCATCTTTCCCAAAACAAGAACTTTGTTATGAAAATGTACAATTCAAAATAGAATGTACTACAATATATATTTTGCAAAAGTTTGTTCTGAAAATCATTTTGGAAAAATCGTTTGTACTTTTAAACACTACATTCTTGTACATATTGTGCATTTACAAAAGAATGTACATATCATGATCGTCGACCTAATAGGGTCTTCTGAGAACACCTAATTAAATTCTTTGCTATATAAATTCTATCTCATAGTTTATATACGTGTTTAGGTATATATAAATTTATAAATAATTCCATGTCTCTAATTATGTCAAGTTATGTAAGTATGGGAAATTCACTTTTTTGGTTTAGTTTTTGTCCAACTAAGAAGCATCAGTCCACATTAATTCTATTTCGGATGTTTTGTCCTATATATTGAAATAGACATTTATGAACTAGCATTAGTGCGTTTTGATGACGTTTTGGGAAGGAAGGTTTGCTGTTGGAACTACGCCACTTTCTGTGGTTTAGGAAGGATGATTGATTCTCCCAACTCTCATGGTGAGGCAAAACAACTGCAAATAACTTTTATATAATACCGGAAAGACGATTGGCATGATTTCAAATCATGATCATCATCATATTACTTACTACTTCCGTCCCATAATTATTATCCAATTTGAGTTTTCATTTCTAGTTTAAATTATACTAAAAGTGAAATATCAAACTAGACAATAATTTTAGGACAGAAGAAGTATAATTTAATTCATTGCAAATGGATTCATTTAGTAGTGCGTATATTTCGTGACGATCTGAAAGATTGGTTATTCATGGTGATGAAAGAGTGATTATAAAAAGTGATGATTTTCAAGGCTTGTAGATCATTTACCGCTTCAGACATTGTATTATTATACAATGTGATCACGTTGAATATCGAAGTTAAAAGCCAGATTAATTAACATGTCATTTGTAGAGTTTTTCTGTGAGGCATCATTATTACACCACCTTATTCCGCGCTCTTAGATTTGCTTCGTAACCGGATTTTGTCGCAGAGTCTACGAATTCTCATCGAATGTGATAGAAAAAGAGTTTCTCATAATGATTGAATTAAAAAAAAAAAAAAAAGTTTGTCCGAATGAAAATTTTGGAGTGTACTCCTTCTGATACTTCTCATACTCTTGCTCAATTCATGCAGAAACCTATGCAGGCTCATTGGGACGCTGCTCTTCGCGTTGTGCGGTTTCTGAAGGGTAATCCAGGCCAGGGTATTCTTCTTCGGGCAGATTCGGACCTTACCTTATCTGGCTGGTGCGATTCTGACTGGGCTAATTGTCCGTTGACTCGCCGTTCTCTTACTGGCTGGTTTGTTCAGCTTGGTCAGTCCCCAATCTCTTGGAAAACGAAGAAACAACAGACGGTTGCTCGCTCGTCTGCTGAGGCAGAGTATCGCTCTATGGCTGCTACTGTTTGTGAGTTGAAGTGGCTGAAGGGTTTATTGCATTTTCTTGGTGTTGCACATTCTCATCCTATTCGGCTATACTGTGATAGTCAGGCTGCTTTACATATTGCCGCGAACCCGGTCTTTCATGAACGCACGAAACATATCGAGGTTGACTGTCATTTTTTACGAGATGAAGTCTTAAAGGGTACCATTCTTCCGAGTTATGTCTCTACTCATGTTCAGTTGGCAGACATTTTCACGAAGGCTCTGGGTAAACCCCAGTTTGAATATTTTCTTGCCAAGTTGGGCATTCGGAACCTGCATGCTCCAACTTGAGGGGGGGTATTACGATGTATATATAGTAAATATGTGTGTTATCTTTGTAATTGTTGTATTTTACCTTAGTTAGGGTTTTGTATACCGTAATTCTAGGGATTGATTGATACGTAGTTTACTGTATATAACTTACCCTAATATCAAAAACAACGGCAAGAGATTAAGCCGCTTTTCCTTTGATCTCTTCGTTCTTCTCATTTTTCCTAAGTTTTACTTATCGAGTTTTTTCAATCGTGAATAAAATTTTTAAAACGCTTCTTAATAACTAAGATAACACAATAAATGTATAAATATATTTTAAGATTTTATTTTTAATTTAAAAAACACATTAAACGAAATTAAGGAAAAATTAAAAACAACTTTAATTCTTATTCAATGACAGAAGAATTGAGGATAGATAATTCTTATTCAATGGCTGCTGGATTCAGAGAGATCCCATTGAGTTCTACAAATGTTAATCAAGCAAAGCATTTGGTGATCCTCTTGACTTTGTGCTGTAAATCAAGACCTTTGACCACTGCTTCCATTTGGGTGCCTACTGCTACTAGTCTTCCTAGGTCATGGTAGGAGGTACTAGGAATTTTTGTCTATTTTCTATATCAATCGTATTTTATGGTGAAAAAGAAAACATAATGTTGTTGAATTTGAACTTTATACATTTTATGTTACAAAATATCATCAATTAATTTATAATTTAAGTTACTTCAAGAAATGCTGTATATTAAACAAATGAGTGGTAGAAATATTGTCAACTTGTTTTTTTATAATGAGCTTAAACTTTTGGAAGATAGTAAAACAGTTACAGTTACTATGTATGCATGTAACCATATGTTTGAAACACATTACTACTATTTTGAAAGGACCATGACATCAACTCCACGGAAGATGCCAAATGGAATCTTGCTCACTTTTGTACAGAAGTTGGATTCAACTTATATTTTGATTGAAAAGGTTGTACACCATTGATATTGAGGGAGAACATAATTTTTTATTTAACTAGGTTAAATTTTAGACTAAATTATATTCATTTTTGTAAATTCTCATTTTTTTTTCTCTTGAATAAAACTTTACTATGAAATTATCCGAATTAATATTGGTTGTAACTTACAAGATCAATATCCACTGAATTTATCAAATTGCCATTTCAAATGATCATTTGTATTTTTACAAACGCTAGATTCTTGTATTCACACGCTTTGTTTCAGAAAATGGTCCAATTTATATGAAAGTACGTCCTAAACAAGTAGTCAAGCTAGTTTCAGAAAATCAAATTCGTTTGATAAAAACTGTTCTGAGTCAGAAACAAACTACACGAGTATTGTGAATGATTAGTAAGTACTCCTCCTCTCTCATAATTATTGTCCATTTTGCCTAAAAAATTTTGTCCCAAAATTATTGTTCAATTTGACTTTTTATGGATCAAGTTACACATTTGTCCTTAGTAAAAAACATTATCCATAAAATCTTAGTGGTTAAACAATTACTTATGTAGGGGTATATCCGGTTGTTTAAGGTAAAATATAATTAAGTTTGACAAAAAATAAAATCTTTTATTTTAGTAAAACTGGACAATAATTATGGGACGGAAGGAGTAATAGTTGATCACAATAAAAAATTATACTTGCGCAATGTGGGTTTACGTATCGGTGAGAGTATTGTGTAAGTAAAAAGAATATGAAAGAAAAACAATTTTTTTGGTAGAAAGAGAAACAACTTTTTTTTTTTTGGTATAAAAGAAAAACAATTTGTGGTAGCACAAAGCCACAAAGGGATGAGTTTATTAGAGCGAAAATTTGTAAGCATGCATCAGTTTTAATTTCGGGAGATCACTTGGTTGTTTTAACTTTGTCAAATCAAGAACAACCTGTAAATTAACTATGTGTGTTGAAGTAGACATTTATGCAGAAGTTAGTACGTACTATTAGTGTTCTTGATGACGTTTTGGAAAGAAAGGAAAAATTGACTTCAAGCAATCACATCTATTTATTTTCTATACTATTTATTTGAGTTTTATACATCAATGATCGATAGATAGTTTAAATAATTGACCCATTATTCATTGTAAACTTGATCCCGAATGAGGAGGTGGCGGCGCCGGGGGAGGAGGTGGGGAGGTGTTGGTGGCGGCGGCTGCCATGAATTTTTTTATTTTTGATTTTTTATTACAATATTAAATCTTAATAAAAATAAATGAAAAAGAAAAAAGATTTTTTGTTCGGTCAAATTAGTGGGCCTCACTGTTCATATAAAAATTAATAAAAAATTAAAAATTTAACAGGAAGGAATGTTTGACTATTAATTTTTCATAAATTCTTTTACCTTGACCAAAATTGATGACAAAATATTTTAGGGGACTATTTTTGTAATTAAAAATTCATGGTTACTCGATCTTGCTATCTCCAAAGCTGGGGGACGAAAAGTGTATTTTGTTCTTAATTTTATAATAACATAATTACCCTTATTTTTTCTTCATAAAATACATTAAAAGAGTTTCTTCTTCACTGATCTGAATATTTTTTTTTTTTTGGAGAATTGATTCTTGTTAAAGGTTTCTTTAATTTCCACTCCAAACATGGGATCTCCATTTTTGCACATGAAGAAATTCATATTCATGATGATCACAATCACTGGAACAACTTTGAAACTTCTGCATCGATCCAATGATTCACGTTCCTTACTTTTGGTAAATAAATTAAGGGTTGTCTATATGTAAATTAAGGGTTGAAATCTATTGCGATGCAGTAAACTGTCTCTTCTGGCCACAATCGAAAAATCAAAAGGTTGTCTATATGTATATTTGTAGAGATCAAAGAAAAGTTCTACTGCAGTTGAACTATAGTCAAGTCTAATACTTACTTCATTTCGCCATGATTATATTGTCCCTTTTTCCTAGTGTGCTGCGAGTACAATTTAATTAGTACTGTATATTACACTTGTAGGGCCCTGATTACGAGTTTATAATGTATACCACTTTACTGAAGTTTTCAATCTGTTACTTTAAATCTTATGTGCCTTATATACCAGCTTTGGATGGAATTGTGCAGAATATAAAGAGGGTGATATGGGTACTAACTGCAAACTGAAGAGGGCAAAAGGTATGTTGATTCTGCCCACTGCACTAATTAATTGCTTCTTCAGGTAGCTTGGTGAACCCTTTCAAAAATTCGCATTAGGATACTTTAAATACCATTCTTTTGACTAGCATAGTATCGCTCCACTTTTGCATTTTTCACCCGATAAAGATTATAATTTCCTTAATCAGAGCGACAATTGCTTATGGATAGGAAAAGATTGTTTATGAATCCCCAGCCTGCTGATCCTGGTTGTCCTAGCGCTAAGCCATCTGTATTAAGGATTGTCTCTCTCGGATGCGGCGGTTGCCCTCTCAAGGACAACATTGTTCTTACTCGAACCAACTCCACTTGAATGTGAAAGATGTCTTCTACAGCCTTTTTCTCCCTTGAGCCTCGAGCTTTAAGCTTATGTACATTTAGCATTCTGAAAATGTGAGAATTAATATCTTTTAAAATAATTTCAAATGAAAAAGTCATACCATCATAAATCATTTTGTTGCGACTTTTCCATATCTCCCACAAAACAAAAATTGGAAGAACAAAATTATTGTTTTCTTTGCTGAAGAATTATTTCCAATGGCTTGCCATGCTCTCACCATGTACCAACTTCTTATTCATTCAAACGTATATCTATATAAGTTCATACATAGTCGTTTACATGTTTTTTCTCCTTGCACATTGATGTTTTCTTAGGAGTAGTCATGCGATTCCACCGTGGATCATATCCACTGTTGAGATCGTAATCATTGTAAGTAAAATAAGATGATTATATTGAAAACAAATTTTTGAAGAATTTAAAATCAAGTAAACAATGGTAAGGATCTTAAATTTTGGCTAAATTGTTTAATCAATAACACTAGTTAAGATTTTACTTCGTATTGAACATGCCGTAAAAAAATCTCGTAAGAGGACTTCCATAGTTCGTATGATGACAGAAAATTGACTCATCATTTGAGAAGATGAGGGAACTATTTGAAATTAAAACTGTAAAAAGATTAAGAAAAAGAAAAAGAAAAAAGAGAGAGATAATTAAGCACATGCTAAAGAGAGGGAATTTTTGGGAAATAGATTAGATAATTATTATTAAAAAAAGTCAAACAATTTCCTAAGTACAACACATTTGAAGCGCGTGTTTAACATTCTTGCTTTGGGTTTACATAGCAATTTGGACCATGGTAGACAATATAATTTGCCACCAAGTTGGGAGTTTAATGTTACAAAAATTATTGCCATGTCTAACTTGAGTTTCTTTGTCTATTCAATAACTTGTCATTTCTTTTAATATTGTTGGCAAAAGATAGAATATGTCTCACGGGTGACAGTTTGTTTTGTTTGCTACACAAACTTTTCAAAAATTTTACATATTCTGGTAATATTTTTTGGACAAATTATCCTTTCTTTTTTGTTTTATCTACATATTCTTATATTTTTTGGATTGCTTCTTGTTAGGCTAATTAGAACCAATGAAATATTAGACGTTGGTCAAATCATGAAAGATTAGGTTAAGTTGCTTAGTTCATTTTGTTTTGATCCGAGTATTTTATTAGAAGTTCCTTACTTATAACCATTGCAAATTGTATGACTCTGATTAAAGGCTATCCTATTCAAAATCATGTAGATTAGAGCTCTGTCCGGTTTCTTTTTCCAATGATTCTTTCATAATAATATAATAATAACTGTTCCATCCCAACATACCTTTTTACATTTCAGGTACACCTTTTTACATTCCCAATAGAAAAAACACCTAAAAATACATGATAAAAAAACGATCCAAACACATGAGCAAAAGAAGAAGTTTGAAGTGATTTCTGATTTTTTGGACGTTCAAGGTTGAACCCAAACTATGAATAAGCCTCACAAGTGACTTCAAAAACATAT
The DNA here is from genome assembly GCA_949775105.1 of Oldenlandia corymbosa var. corymbosa. NCBI lineage: Eukaryota > Viridiplantae > Streptophyta > Magnoliopsida > Gentianales > Rubiaceae > Oldenlandia > Oldenlandia corymbosa. The sequence continues at coordinate 11,579,577 of OX459123.1, forward strand.
TTTTGAATGAAAAAATAGAACTTCAGTCCAAGCGTGTTTTTTTGGTCAAGAGAAGTGATTATATTCCATGTTCCTCCATGCTCAAAGAAAGATACTTAGCAAAATGTCACTGAATAAAGGTGTTTCAAAAGATGCAAAAAGAAGCCAATTATACTGTCGACGATGGTCCAAATTGCTATGTGAACCCAAGGAAAGAGTGTTAAAAATGTGCTTTGAATGTGTTGTGTTTGGGAAACTTTTTTTATTTTGTTTTAAAAAATTATCTAATCTATTTCATGAAAAAATTCCCTCTCCTTATCATGTGCTTAATTATCTCTTTTCTTTTATCTTTTCACGTTTTAATTTCAAAAAGTTCCCTATATTTTCAAATGATGAGTCAATTTTTTCCATCACACGAACGATGTAAGTCCTCTTACGAGATATATTAACGGTAATACAAAGTAAAATTTTAACTACTGTTTTTTATTAAAAAATTTAGCCAAAATTTAACATCCTTATCATTGGCTACTTGATTTTAAAGTTTTCCAACATTTTTTTTCAATAGAATCGTCTTATTTTACTCATAATGATTACATCTCAACAGTGGATATGATCCACAGTGAAATTGCATGGCTACTCCTAAAAAAAGATCAATGTGCAAGGAGAAAGAACATGTAAACGACTATGCATGAATTCATGTACATATACGTTTGAATGAACATGGAGTTGGAACAAATGTCTAAACCAAAAAGAAAGTGTACAAATGTACGAACAAATAAACACAGTTGTATAAACATTTGTGTGTTCGTTGGTGCATCTTCCCATCTTATTTTCCACTAGAACTGAGGTTGCGGTGTTCGTGACATGGTCACTTTCAGTTTTCCATTTTTCAAAATCACCATCACTATTATATGTTTTGTTATTTTGCTCTTTTTTTGCGGCTCAATAATGTCTTTTTGTTTCAGTATTGATCTCCTGACATTTCTAAATTGATTTGACTTCTTTTTCCTTGTATGCTGCTCATCAATGCCACATTCATGGTGGTTTTTCCATCCGACTTCTTTTTCCTTGTCACCTCATCAAGAATACGTCCATGGCTTTTTTCTTCCATTATCAGCTTTCCTATATAATAATTTCATTAATATTATTTCTAATGTAAATTGTATGTACTAAATTTAAATACTTTTGTACATTTTAAGGCAGATGTATAATATTGAACAAATATTTAAGCAAATGTTCATCAAACACTAGGAAAAGAGAGAGAGAGAGAGAGAGAGAGAGAGAGAGAGAGAGAGAGAGAGAGTATGATCACATATAGCTAAAGAAGTATGAATATAATGAAACCTTAAAGAACAAAAGAATAAGAAATGGGTACGAAAAACTAATCGTGTATGAATAAACACGAGTATAAGGATTGGTTAGTTAGAGAAGAGTATGCTCAAGTAATAGTAATGAATGATCACACATTAATGAATAAACTTCAATTGATGTTAATATCAAGATTGAGCAAAAAAACAATCAGAATATCATATTATAAAATCTCATGATTACTATGTTGATGTATGAAAGTTAAACTATCAAAGGATCATCAAAGACGGTATGAACTTGAAATTATCAATATATGATCAATACTTCATCTTCCTGGTCAAACTTCTCGAATCAAGGACACTTTACTGGATTCCGCTTCACTTTCTTATAAACCTGGCTTGCCAGACCAACGAATTGACTATGGAAGTAACTCTGCACTGAACTTCTTGGAAGAAGTTGCTACATACATTGAAAAGAGGGTTGGCATCTTGACCCATAATTTATGTTTTAACCCAACCCATCCATTACTTTGACTTACTTGGTTTGGGTCATATTAAGTCATGGGTCAAATGACTCAGGAGTCAAATGACTCATTCACAATTTATGGCTAGGTTGGGTTGGGTCAGTATCACATACAACTCACACGTGGGTCATCGGTATGGGTAAGTAATGACCCAGATTTTCTTCTTTTCCAAATTTTTGCCAAACCAGAATTTCTCTCTCTCGCCCCCTCACATCTCACCGCCGATTTCTCCACCGGCAACCCTCCTTCTAGTTCATCCTTCCAGAATTTGATTATTTCTCTTCTAACATTAGACGTGGGACTCCAGATCAGCCTTGGCTTTGGTGCGCTTTTGCTTTCTGAAGGTCCTTTTTACAAAGTTTGTCTCCGCCCATTCAAATCGAGTAAAGTGCAGAATCCTTTCTGACATCGCTCGACGCTACTGTCCCAGACCCACTGACTCTCCTCTCGCTCAGACGTCGTCAACCTCAACGTGGCTGCCGGTGCCGCCGACTTTCTCTTCGGTGAGGTATCGTTTCTTTTGTGCTTTCCAGTTCTGATCTCGTATGGACGTCGGATTTTGTTGACCTGGTGGCTGTGTCCATAATTTATCTTTACTTATAGAGTGGATCTAGACTAGGTCTTCATAGCATCAGTAGGGATTTTTCTTCATTCCGGGGAGAAGAATTGAGGTTAATTAGATCTGTAAAAGGGGATGGAATTTTTTGTTCAGTTGGATGTTAATTGAGGTTTTTTTTCAAGGTTTGGTTAGAAGGTTGGTGAGGGTTTCTGTAATGTATGTTCTGTTGAATGCAATTCAGAGTATAAAGTAGTGATCTTTATGTTTTAGTTTACAAATTTTTTGGGATTATTCATTAATTTGGACCATATTGATCTTTTAAATTAGGGGCAATGACAAATTGTAGAACTTTGCCCCTTCAGTTGTCGTGAAAACTTTGCAAAGTATCTATTTTCACTTGTTTTTGTTGTCGCTTCTTCCCTTCTTCCCTTATTTTGATTAATCTTTTAAAGAATCACTTGCAATCTATAGTGGTCTATTGGTACATTGTTAATTTTTCGGAAGGAAAAAGTTTTGAATGAAATTTTGTGCCACTTTTACCATTAACTTGATTAGTGGTGGTTTGCCCTTTTTACTAGGGTAGTTAGTTTTTGAAATGTAGGGCATAGAGGAGGGATTTCCATTTTTTCGGTTTAAAATTTGAATCATTTTCCCTAATGTTGAATTTTTGAAGATTAATTATTGCTACAATATCATATAAAGTGCAGAAATGAGCAGAGAGGATAGGGGGGAAGGTTTTGGTTTACGGGGTGTATATTGGCTCCCAACATTGTAGAATATTTTATTTGTATGTGGCACTTAGAGATTGTGCTGGAAGACCTGATCTGATTACTATACTACTGGCCCTGTTCTTGATTTTTTTTTTTTTTTACTTCAATGATCTTTTATGGACTAGTCCTCATCCTCATCCTTGGGCTATTAAGAACTTTGCTGCAACAGCCGAATATTCATCTGCTCAGATTCTTGCGCAGCTTTGTTGATGTATTGTAATAAAAAAATTGAAAATCATTGTATAGTTTCCATCTTCGACTTTTGAGTGAATGTACCTCATAATGAGGACATGAACTTATAATTTTAATACACTTTAGTGTTGCAGGATCGCTACTGATTTTCTTCTGGAACAATAAAGTCAGCTACTGATTTTCAAGTATATAAGGAGGTCGCGGGGCTTCTGCGTGTTCGTTGTAAGGCATCTTCACCATCATTTTATTAAATCTACAATGTTGGATACTTGATTCTCGCTGTTGTTGTGGTGTTTGCAGTACATGTAAGTATTCTGGAATCCTTTTCTCTTTTCGCCACGCTAATAACTTGCAAATCCTTGATGGTTATGCACTGTTTGCAATCTGATTGAATAAAATAACTTAATGATAAGTGAACTCTGTTCTTTTATCCTCTCACAACCCACATGCCTTAAGGATAGTGAACAGCCTGGGTGAATACTCTCAAGATACTAGTTCACTACTCTATCATTTGATAGGTTTTATTGCCCTCAAGATGTTTTTTTGTCTGCATGATTATTTTTAAAAAAAAAGCTATGAATGTTGGATTCTGCTGAACTTGAATGGATTGGTACCTGTTTTTAGTTTGTGCTAGTATAATTTTATTTACTTGAAGTTATTACTATAATCATAATAAAATGTCCCCATAGCATGTGCTTGTCGATAGGTGCTTCAGTAGTTTTGTCTCTCATTGTTAATAATACTGATCATTAACTCCAATACACTATCCTTGTTGCAGTGCTATTTATATTATGTCAGCAGCTCCTACAGATTTGGAGAAGAGTGGGGAGTCAAGTATTGGTGTTCGAGAATGTATGGATGAAAGGCGTAAGAAGCAATAAGCCAGAGTCTGGGATGATTTTAAATTGTGGAGGCGACACCTGGTAAAAGAAAGAGAGCATACTGTAAATACTGCCCTAATAGTTATGTTGCTGATTGTGGAACCTCAAATTTGATTAGACATATAGGGAGTAAACACCCCGATAGGTTTGTTAAAGGGCAGACCAAATTAACACCTGCCAACCAAGAGGTATAAAGAGAGAAAATGGCAATTGCAGTGGTGAAATATGATTATCCATTTCGTTTTGTTGAGCATAAGGGAACTAGAAATTTGCATGCCTATCTAAATACCTAGTGTAGTTCATATGTAGGAATACAAGTAAGGCCGATGTTTTGAAACTCTATCAAAAAGAGAAAGAAAATTTGAGAAATCAACTTGAGTTAGTTCCAGTGAAATTTTGTTTAACTTCTGACATGTGTACATCAATCTCAAATAATAGTTATATGTCATTGATTGTGCATTATGTTGATAATGAATGGAAATTGCAAACTAAGTTGCTTGTTTTCCGCCATGTACCTCCCCCTAATAAGGGTAATGTTTTGGGCGAACAACTCTTTGAATTTTTGAAAGAATGGGGTATTGAGAAGAAGATTTTTACTATCACTCTAGATAATGCGAAGTATAATGATAAACCTATTGACACTTTGTCTGGTAGTTTTGATAGCGATGGTTCGTCTCTTTGTAAGAATGATTATCTTCATGAATGGGATCAGGTAGAAAGGATAACAAGTTTCTTGAAGCCTTTTTATGAGATAACCACTTTATTTTCTGGTAGAGGTTACCTCACAACCAATCTTTACTTTGAAAATTTTTGGAAAATTCAATTATTGCTCAATCTGGAAGTAGACAATGAAGATTATAAAATCACTAAGATGGCTTGGAATATGAGAAATATGTTTCTCAAGTATTGGGAGTCCTATTACATGGTTTTGTCATTTGATGTGGTCTTAGATCCTCGATATATATAAGATAAAATTTGTAGATTTTTGTTAAAATACTTTAAACTCATTGACGAAGAAAGCAAAGGTAGAAGAAGTGAAGAGTACGTTGTCTCCATTGTATAAGGAACACATGAGTGTCATGGTTTGTAGTCAGTAGTCACAAGATAGTTCAAGTAGTGATGGTATTGAGTTTTCTTCGGACCTCACTGATGGTTTTGATACATATAGATCTGAGTGTGATGGGCGACCTAAAACCAAAGGTAAAGATGAGTTAGAGTTGTACCTCGAGAAGCCATTGAAAGACCGCAACAAACATCCAAATTTAGATGTACTCGGTTATTGGAAGGAGAATATGGTGACATATCCGCAACTCTCACTCATGGCTTGCTCTATTTTGAGTGTCCTGATTACAATAGCAGCTTCTGAATCTTCTTTCAGCCATGCCAGATGAATATTGGGAAAATTTCGTACATCTTTGGTTCCTAGCAATGTGGAGGCGATTGTTTGTTGGTAAACGGTCGTTGACACCTCCAAAAGAAATAATAACCTACTTAAAACTATTAGCTAGCGGTAAGTATGGTCGATCCACAGAAACGGCAGTGAACCACTTAAAATTTGATTGATGTGCAAACAAAGAAAAATAAACTAAACAGATTGTCACTTAGGAGAGTGAGGTTTGAAGAGTGAGAAAGCAGAAGGGTCATCCACCTTCCTATCTATATGATCCAGTTATGATTCATTTCAGTTCTTGTTACATATGATTTATTGTTTGATCAGGGACTTATATTCTTTGCTTTCCCCTTCGTTACCAGTAAAGAGCCCAACTTAACCAAATTACCTATCTCTCAGTGATAATTATTCATTATTTCGAGCCATTAAGTTCTTAAGGCATATTATTGATCACCTATCGCGAACAACCTTATCATCTGAAATTGGGATTCAAAATCATGAAAAATTCTAGTTTAATGTAAATAATTTTCAAACTCGACTTTATCTCCTAGTTCTTAGAAATTGAAAGTTCTCTTCTCAATTTTCTTTTTAAATTAATAAGTTATGAAGAACTCTCTTGAAGTCAATCAGAATTTTTTTTATATTAATGTTAGCCCTTTGAACATGAAATTAGCATGTTTCAAATAATGTTATTTAATATTGGACATACTAATTACGCTTAGTAGTTGAGTATATATTTTAAAACTTTGATAAAGTTGAGAATGTTTTACCTTCACGGAAAAAAAAGTCTAGGATGTTTTGATTTTGCAGATTTGGTAATGGTTTGATTTTTCAAAATTTTTATTATCGATTTTCCAAGTTTGTTTAATTAATCATCACATAGAGTAACATTATCCGTAATCAATTATGTTTTGAAATTCAAGATTTATTAAACATTGATTTTCTTATAGAAAATGATAGCTGAGACAAGGTGAGATTAGTTTTTTTTTTGTGGTAAATATGTTAATACTTCTTGGATTGTAATTTTTTAATGTTGTTTATTCTTCTACCTGAAAACCTACATAGCTCCAAAACTTTTGTGTTGTAAGGTTTTTTTTTTTCACGTATGAACCTAGTAATCTAATATTATAAGTTTGATGTCTAGTCATTTTACAAAGAAAAGTTGCGTCAACCCATCATAAATGTATTTATTAATAAATTACCATTAAACAAAGACTATAATAGATTTTCTTGTGTACTTTGAATAGAAAAAGAAAATATTTTTCTTCCATGTGAAATATTCTAATTTGTTTTGGTTAATATTTGGTCATATTTTTTCCCCCATTGGCCCAAAAAGCTTGCATTTATTTAGAGCTTATTTGAGTGTACAGTGTAAAACCAAAGTCAGATTAGTGCAAAAGAATGCTTTGTAATTAAGCTCTTAATCTCAAACACCTGATTTCCAACAAATTTAAATTTTAAACTATTTTGTCCACGCAACATATATATCTTTTATCAACATATGCTAGATTTGCCAGGTTCTTTAACATATGAGTTGACAATGTTTCCGATAAATGATATTAAATCCCCGATGAGTTCCTGACGCCGAAGACAATCACCAAGGAATCAAGGATAAGAGAGTGCAAAAACTCTAGCGGAGACTTGATAGATGATTGCGAAGTGGTGCCTCTTTAAACACAATAGTCGAATATAATGTTAAATTATGATATTATTTTGAAGTTTTAAAATTTAAAACATAACTAGTCTTATCCAATCACATCTTAATAGTGTTATAATCACATAAATATTTGATTTTGAGTTTGAATACCAAAACAAATTATATCCGATAACACAACATGAATACATTTGATCTTGAATACTTCTGATAACTAAGACAACATGATAGTAAGAGGAGTTACTATTTAGTAATGATTAATAGTAATAAGTGAATATTCTTTATGACTTTAGATAATTGTGGCACATTTACTAATAGGTTTTTTTTTTTTAATTGAACAAGAAGGGTCAATTTGTCATGAAATTCTTCTCTCTTAATATATAAGGAATATCAGTTCTAGCACAGGATGTTAGGATAATCTTTCAAGTTCTTCACCCCTAGGATATTTCCTAATTTTTGCCTTGAGTATGTTTTACTTATTGAAGGCGATGCACACGGTGATTTTCATCGTTGTAGGGTGATGGGTTTTACCAAGAATGTTGGTACCTTGAAAAATTCCTTTGCTCATGCTGAAAAAAAGATATTGCTATATGATAAAAGTAATATGCTTATGATAGCAAGGATATTAAAGCATGAAAAGGTTTGAGAAGTATCTCTGTCTTAATCATCCGATAAATTTTACATGTTACCTCAAATCAGAGGGCGTAGTATTTGAGTAGTTGAAAATTGATGTAGGCTTTCTCGAATATCCCGAGTAATAGTTGAGTGTTGAGATATATCTTCTCGAATATTTGATTAATAGTATGAGGGTTCTTGCCCCTTCGAGAAGATTTATCTCTCGAGCTTTACTTGCAAAGCATCATTGTCCGGTGCTTGGAAGCATCATCTATCAGTGAAGTGATCAATTTAATGTGTTCTTTTTCCAGGAGTGGCTTAAAGTCAACTTTTTCAACCCTTTGATCTCATCAGTTTGCGACTTTTGTCTCACCTGGTTCCCTTCTTAAAATCTTCATTCTCCCTTGCACCCTTGTTTTTGGTTCTGTATTCAATATTTCTTACCTTCAACTAATCATTTGACCTAACAACAGAATAGTCTCCAATTCCCTCATCACCTGGATTACTTGTCTCGAAGGTGACTTGTTGCTGCTGGAATGGGACTCGTTTCTATATTCAGGTCAATGAATCTTAATTTTTTTTTCTTCAATTGCTAAGAGCTTGGGCACTTGTGATGAAAGTCTCGAAGCTCTCTTGCTGGCCATTGAAGAATTTGCTGCCAAAAGCGTAGATCCCATAAGTGCTTCTTCTATGTGGGTGAAGCAACTAAAGAGCAATATGAAGTTGATTGTTAGAATTTGAGAATTTTTTCAGATTGATCATTGATTGTTTTTTGCTATGTACTTTGCTTGTTTCAGTATATTAACTTGCAAGTGTTTTGCAAGTTGCAGAAGTTTGTGATAAAGCTTGTTTTGTGGAAGATGTCTTCACTATTTAGGCATTGACCAAACAGTGTAGTAGGCCATCTTATGTAGTATAACTATCATCCAAATGAATGAAGAATGTGTGCTTTTAGATGAAAAACTTATCTCTGTCCTGTGCATATTTCTAAAACATGTAGAGCCTTAACTTCTTTAACTTTCTTCATGGTATCAAGAGCATAAAAGATCTTAAGGGGCTGTGAGTGATTGAGAGAAAACCAGTCAGGTCTCTCTCCACAAAACCAGATTTTTTTTTCTTTTGCACTACAACAAAAAGGGTCTATTAATAACCATATTATGGGACACGTTTCTTCAGTGTCATACTATCATATAATAGGACATTTTCTAGAAAAGCGTCCCATTAATTTTGAGGAAGTATTCTTAACTTAATAATACATAATTATTAAGTGTTTAACTAAATTTTGTGGACACTTAAAAGTGTATTAAAGTATAACATGAATTAGTCACTTCATAGTGTCCTATTATACAATATTTAATGTGACACCTAAAAGTGTACTGTTGCAAAATTTCTTGAATGTATGAATATATAAATGAAATTTTTTTTTTGGAAAAAAAAACTTAGGAGTTTGATTTAATAAAACAGTAAATATTTCACAAAAAATTTGATAGTAGTAGAAAACAAAGGCTTTAAATTTTATCATAATGAAAAAATTGGAAAAGCCAGTAATGGAAGAGAAAATTCTTTAATGACTATAATTGGAGTCAACTTTTGAGCTGCACATTGTTCACATCAAGAAAAGGGGGAAAAACTCAAAAAAGAGATTTTCAGAGGAAAAAGAAAAATAATGTTTTCCCCCCTTCCCCCAATTCTTCCATTTCCATCGATTTGATTTGATTCTCACCTCTATTAGGTGGACAAGCTTCCGGTCAATTTCAAAGATTCCAATCTTCTTTAATCTCTCAATCAAAATTCGGCAGTTCTAATTAAAATTTGCTCGGTGATACCCCAGATTTCTTCTCTGATCTAAACTATCATCTTGCATATCCTAGATGAGCTTCCGATCGATTTTAAGCTCTTAGCTCCACGATTCCAGTTCGGTGATTCCAGTGAACTTTGGATCGAAGCATTCGTTCATCGAGCCGCTTTGTTCAATACTGTCATCACCTTGACTCCGGTAACTTCGAATTTCTCAAAATTTTGGGGTAATTTCCTTCGTTCATTGTTAAGTTAGTGTACACATATGCCTTTCTCGTTATAATATACTAATTTAATTTCTTCCTCTTGCGAGTGTATTCACTACTTTGAGCTAAATTCTATATGTGTGTGTGTGTGTGTGTGTGTTTTCGTAGCAATCACTGTCCTCCTATTCCTTGTTTGTGTGGTTGATCATGACTAGTTCCAACTATTTTGGATGTTTACTGGCATTGCATATTTATTAATTAATCGAATGAATTTTTATAGCACAGGATAACTAAGTTGGGATGGATCTGCCTGTGTAACTTTGACTATCAAGTATGGAATGACTTTTGGAAGTGTTAACATGTTTAAGGGTGATATTGGAGTATTGTCTTATTTCCTTGCGAAAATGAAAAACAACAAAATCTTCTAAAAACTATCGTTAAACATCATCACAGGCTGCAACTTACTACTACCTCGGCCTGATGCTTGATAAGGGGACCGATCCATCAAGCCATGTTAGAGCATTGTCTTATTCCCTTGCAACCGAAGAATGGGTAACTGAGAGTAAAAAGGCATTCCTTAGTTTTGGCCTTGCGGACCCCATAACCAGGTTAATTGGATGTGAGATTGAGTTTAAGATCAAGTTTCAAATATTCATCTACTGTAGCTTTATTTTCGTATTGACTTTATTCCTTTTTTTTTTATAAGGCGCCTCCACTCTGGGGTGTCATGAAGCACTTAGATAAAAAATATCCCTGAAACTGCATCCAAGAAGTTTCAGATGGATGGATACCTATTAGACCAGGGAAAGTGAGAAATCTATTCATGTCGCCACGATTTTCCACTTTCTATACTAGAATTCTCTGCAAAATAGAAGGGCTTTATGGTTTCTCAAGTTTTTTTTCTCTTAAAGTGAGCATGACTTGGAGCTAGTTTCTTTGAAGTGCACATTTATGTTGCCATAAAGTCAGAAGAAGTTCTGATGAGGCATTACTCAAATTTAAACACAATTGGCGATGCAGTTGTAACATGCATTGCATGGTCACGCAAATCGGTAATAATCTTCTTCCTTTATCCCTTTTGGGTTGTAAAAATATATTATACATTGTGACTGAAATGATATGAAATTGCGCTGCTAGGAGTGTGCAATTCTCATAATTTATTCTTGAATTGGAATAAGAGATTGAGTTCCTCGTACTTGAATTATGTACACGTAGCAGTGGTTATTCATGGTTTCCTTTTAGTTTTAGTGTACGCTTGACGAGTGTATTTAAAGAGTATTTGTGTATTCTCTTTGATATAAGGTTAGAATCTAGTATTCTTTTATATATCAACACATGAAGAGTTGTTGAATTTGGGATTATTAGATGAACCATCCTTTCTGTATATTATTTTAGGTTAACATCTGTGGATGTTTCTTGCAGGAAGTTTATTCGCTTGAATTAATGTAGTCAACCAGATGGTCCAGTTACCGATAATGGTAGCTTTAAAACTTCAACATTGATTCATGAGTAAATTCTTTCCCATATGCCATCCTTCTCTTTCTGTGATTCTTATTTGGCTTTCTTGTGAGCATGTACGAACATTTTGGCTGCATTTTGAAAAAATCATTTTTATGGTTCCACCAGGAAATGAGAAGCTCCTTAAGGTTTGGAATTGTTAAATTTTTTTTGTTAATACATGGCTCTCATGTCTATCATTTAAGAATCAGAAAGTGATGAGGAAATACTTTATCATTAATGAGTATATTTGACATGCAGAACACCCCAGTATGATCTGCTTTGATTGGAGAAAATTCTTACGGAAAGTTTTCTTCTGCTGTTTCTGAAAATAGGAAAGCTGCAGCCAAGGCCCCTACTCATCCACTATTATGCTTAATATCCCCTCCTAAGGTTAATTTAAATGTGATTGACTTATATATCCATTTTCTCCTCCGATTCCCTTGCTGATATTGAAATTTGGATATGGGGAAAATTACAAAACCATATCTATCGGAACTTAGTGCATCTTTTCCACTTTGCAACAGTACGAGAACAAGGGAAAAGGTTCCCCTCCATCTTGCACCAAAAGTGTATCTAAATGTTTAGATTAAGAGGTATGTAATGATCATTATATATACTTGATTTTTCTTTCCAGATAGAAAGCGTGTCTACTTGTGTTTGTTTTTTGTTTCCCTTCTTTGTTGCATCTGTTTGTCAGTTGTCTAATTCAATATCATCCTGTTTATAAGCTTCAAACATTAGCCTGTGAAAAACTTTATCGGCTTAGAAAATGTTTTGGTGTTGGTGCATAGAACAATTGTGGGTTATTCCTTGTGAGTTTGCTCCCCCTTGTCAACTTCTCTATTTGAGTGGATTGTATACGTGTTGTCAACTATAGGATTTTTTTCAGGGTCAACCTTGAAAATGTTAGTATTAACTTGTAGTACTTATCCCGACCAAGACTTATTTTGCTTTAAAATCTGAAGTTTTTTTATCTGTTATATCTTTCATGGTACAAAATCCTCTTGCTGATTCATCTATTTTGTTCGAAGTTTATATTTTCTAGCAGGAAGGTGTTAACCTGAACACTAATCTGAGTTTATAAACTGCTTATATGGTCAATTAGGTTCGAGCTGCCAAAATAACGGTTCTTCACAGCCTGAAGCAAAGTTCAGAGGTTGTGACTTCATATTAAAGACATAATTAAGAAAGACGTTGTATCCGCTGCTGCCTAATACTCTGGAAAAATGAAAATCTGGCATGCATATTAAAGGTCCCATGCTGAATATTATGCTTCTATATTTCAAGTTGATCGTGAAGTCTGTATCTTGCTTTCATCATTGTAGAGTCTTTAAGAAATTTGTTGTAGAGTCTTTAAGTTTTTTGACAACTACGCGGGGTGACAAAGATGTGCCTCATACTGAGACTCAGTTAGATCCTTTTGAAGAGAACTTCAAGGAACTTTACGTTAAATCATGTAAATATGGAACTCTCTTGGAGATGGTGGAGAGATAGAGAGTTGATTTAAGAGCTTATAATTGGTATAATTTGTTATTTTTACTTTTAATAATGAAGTGCTGCTATCAAGATTATTCTCTCTCTCTCTGTGTTTTTTTTTTTTTAATTCAACACTTGTTGGGACACTCTAAAGTTTTTTAATAATAGTTCACTAATTAGGTCACTTTAAAGTGTCCTATTTTCATAAGTGTCTCCTAACTTAAAAGGACACACATAAAATGTCTCATTAGGGATAGCCTAATAGGACAGTTTTAAGGCTTTTACGGACCTATTGTGACAAGATAATAGAGGACACTATTTGTATGTGTCCTATTGACTAAGTGTCCAATTATGTGACTTTTAAGGACACAAAAGAGTGTCCTATCAACCCCTTTTTGTTGTACTGTTGTGTTTTCTAATGGCTTCAAGTAATTCTGCAAGCCTTTCACCCCCAACCTTTAATGATGAGAACTATCAAGTGTGGGCTGTCAAGATGAAAGCTCACTTGAGAGATCTCGGTTTGTGGCAGTGGATTGAGACGGATAAGGAAGTACTACCTTTGGGAGACAATCCAACAATCAGCCAAATTAGAGCTCATGAAGAAAAAGAAGCCAAAGCTCCAAGAGCTTTGTCTTTTATTCATGATGCTGTTTCAGATGCAATTTTCACAAGGATTATGGCTTGTGAAACTCCAAAAAAAGCGTGGGATAAGCTTAAGGAGATGTATATGGGAGTGATAGAACGAGAAAGATGCAAATTCTCAATTTGAAGTTCTAAGGATAAAAGACAATGAGTTCATCAAAGAGTATATTGATAGACTCATGGAGGTTGTTAGCTAAATCAGACTTCTTGGAGAAGACTTGACTGATCAGAGGGTTGTAGAGAAAGTGGTGACGAGCTTGCCATAAAGATTTGAGTCTAAGATCTCTTCTCTTGAAAACTCAAAAGACTTAACCAAGATGGCCTTGGATGAGCTTGTTCATACTTTCTAGCTCAAGAACAAAGGAGATCAATGAGGCAAGAAAACAGTAGTGAAGGGGCTTTCTTTGCATAAAAAAAATCTTTCCAAGGAGAGAATAAACAACTTGGTGAGAAGAAAGGCAAGGAGAAGATGGATGGCCAAAACTCTAAAAGTGATGGTAAAAAGAAGTATCCTCCCTGTCCTCACTGCAAGAAAACCAGCCATTCTGAAAATTTTTGCTGGTGTAGACGAGGTGTGCAATGTCGATTTTGCAAATGATTTGGACATGTATAAAAAGTTTGCAAGAACAAAAAGAACAAGCCAAAACAACAAACTCAAGGGCAGCAAGCAAATGTTGCCAAAAATCAGCAACAAGAGGAGCAATTATTTATGGTTACAAACCTCGCAACAAGAAGCTCGGATGATTCTTGGCTTATTGACAATGGTTGTACAAACTACATGACACATGAACTCAGCAAATTTAAGGAGTTGGATCAGTCATACAAGTCAAAGATGAGGATTGAAAATGGAGACTTGGTTGACGTTGAATGCAAATGAATTGTGGCTGTTGAAACTCCGTCAGGTACCAAATACAATTTTGATGTTTTAGTTGTACCTGATATTGATCAAAGCTTGCTTAGTGTTGGTCAGATGCTTGAGAATGATTTCTCTTTGCATTTTAAAAATAAGTCTTGTATTATTTTTGTAGAGCTGGTTGTGAGTTGTTTAAAGTAAAAATGATAAATAAAAGGTTTTCAATTATGTGGAAATATAGTAATTTGCTTGCACATAGAGTTGCAGTTGATGATTCTAAATTATGGCACAAAAGATTTGACCATTTTCATCATGCTGCACTTAGACATTTGCACTACAAAGGGTTGGCTCAAGGCCTTCCTGTTATTTGTGATGGAGAAAATGTGTCAAGCTTGTCAATTTGGCAAGCAATGCAAGCTACCATTTCCTGTTAATTTAGCATGAAGAGCTTCTGAGAAGTTGAAGTTAATCTACACGGATGTGTGTGGGCCAGTGAAGACCCCATCGCTAAATGGAAGTGCGTATTTAATCTTGTTCATAGATGATTACACAAGAATGTGTTGGGTTTATTTTCTGAAGCAAAAGTCCGAGGTGGCTGATGTTATTTCAAATTTTCAAAGTTTTTGTGGAAAAACAATCAAGTCGTAGCATTAAGGTGATAAGATCAAACAATGGGACTGAATACACTTCAAATAAGTTTCAGCAACTTTGTGCTGAATCTGGGATTCAACATCACCTCACTGTCGCTTATTCTCCTCAACAAAATGGCGTGAGTGAGAGGAAGAACAGGACTGTTATGGAGATGGCAAGATGCTTGTTGTTTGAAAAGAAAATGCCTAAACGGTTCTGGGCAGAAGCTGTCAACACGACAGTCTATTTAGTGAATAGACTTCCAGCCAAGGCGGTGAAATAAAACTCCATATGAGGCAAGGTTTGGAGTTAAACCAACTATGGAGCACCTAAAAATATTTGGAAGTGTGTGCTACACTCATGTTCCTGATGTGAAAAGAGACAAGTTGGATTGGAAAGCTGAAATCGGAGTTTTCTTGGGAGCTCTTCCTTGAAGGGCTGTAGAATCTTCAACTTGAAAACCACCAAGGTTGTGGTGAGCAGAGATGTTCAATTCGATGAAGCAGCAATTTGGGATTAGGAGAAGACTGAGATGGAAGTCCCAGATGTTGATCAAATTGGGGAATCCACACCTCAATTTGAAGAAGATACAGAAGATGAACTTGGAGCTGAAAATTTCGATCATATTCCCACAAGAGGAACAAGATCACTTACTAAAATTTATGAAAGGTGCGAAGTTGCACTATTGGAGCCAAAATCCTATGATGAAATTGCTCAAGAAGTTGGTTGGAGGGCTGCAATGGAGGAGGAGCTGAAGATAAATAGCTAGTAGATAGGCCTCAAAACCAGAAAACTTTTGGTGTTAAATGAGTTTACAGGACCAAATATAATCATGTTAGTTCTGTGAATAAACTTAAGGTCAGACTAGTTGTCAAAAACTATTTTCTAGAGTATGGAATTGATTATTCAGAAACTTTTGCTCCGATGGTCAGGCATGATACAATAAGCCTCTTAATTGCGTTGGCAGCGAAGATGGGATGGAAAATTCATCATCTTGATGTAAAGTAGGCCTTTCTGAATAGTTTTCTTAAAGAAAATGTTTATGTTGAGCAGCCAGAAGGTTTTCAGGTTTCGGGAGCTGAAAACCAAGTTTACAAGCTTCGTAAGGCTCTTTACGGCTTGAAGCAAGCACTTCAAGTTTGGTACAACAGAATTGATACTCATTTGTTGCAACAAGGTTTTACAAGGAGCCAAAGTGAAGCTACTCTCTATGTTTTAAAGCATGGAGAAGAAATTCAGCTTATTATCTCTTTTTATGTTGATGATTTGTTGGTTGCAGGTGGTGACTCAAATGTTTTAAAGAAGTTTCTACTACACATGGAAAATGAATTTGAGATGATCAATTTAGGGGAAATGAAGCATTTTTTGGACATGGAAATTCACCAAAATTAAGATAAAATCTTCATCTCTCAAGAAAAATATTCATTGGAGCTTTTGAAGAAATTTCACATGGACAGATGTAAATCAATGGTAGCTTGCTTTACTGGCCATAAGATGGATGCTTCTACCTACCGAAGTCTCATTGGTAGCTTGCTTTACTTATGTGCTACAAGGTCAGGTTTGATGTTCGTTGTTGGCTTACTTTCTAGATTCATGCATTCACCAACACAAATTCATCTTGGTGCTGCTAAGTGAGTTTTAAGGTACATAAAAGGCACGTATGATTATGGTTTGTGTTTTTTGAAAGATGGAGGCAATTTGAGCAGCTACCGAATCCTCAGTATTTGGACTAAATACAATGGCTGATTTCTCATAGTTAATCCTCAGGCCTGAAGCTCGTTCATATAGTTGGATCGCATATTTGAATTGCAAAGTTTCACGTTTCGTGACTTGACCTAAAAGAAGGGTATCATCTGCGAAAAAAAGATGAGAAACCGACAGTGCTCCAACACTTACTGCTATGCCATGTATGTTTCCACGTGCTTGTAGATCCTTTAAGATACAAGAAAAAACTTCCGAACAAATGATAAAAAGGTACGGAGACAGTGGGTCTCCTTGTCTTATACCTCTCTATGGCAGTAAACTTCCAAATTTTATACCATTAAGAACGAATGCAAAAGAGGCAGTAGACATTTAAGGATTAGATTCAGAAAACCATAATCAAAACCTAAAGCTTTCAAGATTTCTTTAAGAAAACTCCATTCAACCCTATCGAAAGGTTTACTCATATCAAGCTTGATAGACATTAGACCTAAATTCCCTGATGTTATAGCTCTAAGATAATGGTGTGTTTCATAAGCAACCAAAATATTATCGGTTATTAAACAGCCAGGAACAAATGCTGATTGACAATCGCTTATGATGGAGGGCAAGACAGAACGGATTGTATTAGCAATGACTTTCAAAGCTAATTTATAAACAACATTACAAAGGGAAATAGGTCTAAATTGAGAAATAAAATCAGGATTTTTAACTTTAGGGATAAGAACTAAATAAGTAAAATTAATGGAATGATTAAAAGACATATTATTTAGGAAATCAAGGACATATTTTGAAACATCATGCTCAACGATATCCCAGAATGTTTGAAAAAAGATTAGAGACATACCATCGGGACTGGGATATTTGAATGGACTCATTTGCTATAGACCATGAACAACTTCAGTTTCGGGGAAAGGTAACCTAAGTCGAGCATTCATCTTTGTGGTTACTTTGGGTTGTATTCTGCATAAAGCTTGTTGGATATCAAGACTAGACGGATTTGAGGATGAGAAAAGATCAGCAAAATGATCAACTATAATCTTCACAAGGTCTTCTTACGCAGTAACATCAGTTCCATCCTGATTCTTCAAAGAAGAGATATGATTGATCTCCTTGCGTTTGTTCGAATGAGCGTGGAAGAATTTAGTATTTTGATCTCCATTACAATACCAATGCTGCTTACTCCTTTGTCTCCACTTCAAATCATCCTGTTCCGATAGTACTTCTAATTCGGCCTTCAAATCATAGATTCTTCCTTTCGAATAATCATCAATAATACCTTGCTCAAGCGAACTTATCATACTCATCAAAGAATCAATCCGTTTAGAAATGTCACGTACTTGATTGCCTCCCTAAGTTAGGAGACCAATCGCACAATTATTAATCTTTTCAGGAAGCTCTAAAGAACCACTATTCCAAGCATCCTGAATGACCCTATCATAGTCCTTTGATTTCATCCACATTGTTTCAAATGGAAATGTCTTAGGAGATCGTCTTCTATTTTGGTGTTGCGGAAGTGTGAACCAAAGATGAAGCAGCAGATGATCAGAGTTTATTACTAGACAATGTTCCGCTCTCCTCGACTGGAATATGTTACTCCAATGTGCATTACAGACATCCCTATCCAGGAGTGATCTTTGAGTATCAGGTGCAAGGAGTAATCTATGCCATGTGAATTTTGGACATGTGTACCCTATATCAAACCTTGAGTAATCTAAGCTAAAGAAGTTCAACGACAGCTGAATGCAAACCTTGAGTATACAAAATTATTGGTGCTTGAAGACAAAAACAAGCTCGAGCTAGAGATATTGAATTATAAAGGCTTGAAGAGTTGCAACGTGCAAAAGAAAAAGAACTTGAATTACAAAGGTTTGAGGAGTTGCAACGTGGAAAGGAAAAAGAGCTTGAGTTACAAAGGCTTGAAGTTGAAAAAGAGAAGCAAGAATGTGAAGAGTGGCAACATGAGTTCGAGAAAGAAATACAAGATTTGGTGATTGAAGAAAATTTTTCTAACCTACTTAATTCTTTCATTGTTTCTGTTTCTTGTTTATAGCTTGAAGTTATAGAAGAGTCTGAATCAATTTCTCGTAAGTCTGAAATTCAATCACTTGAAGATGTTAGAGAAAAAGCATTGCATCCTTTGACATTGTTTCTAGACGTTGAACACATTGATTTTGTGTTTGATGACGTCTTGTCCAAGAGCGAATTGGTTTACAATCCATTCAACAATTCTGAAGATTTTGTTTGCCAATGTTCATATGTGAAGAAGCAAAGGAAGTCTTTGAAGAAATTGTTCCTCCAGAATTACATGCTGCAAGATTCGAGGACAAATCTTTTCGAAGAAAGGGGGAGTGACGTTAAAATCTCTAGGCCATTAGGGATTATTCCAATTCGTGATGATCACTACATTATTATGGTTATACATGACTCGAATATCTTCAAAATGATTCATTTGGCAAGTGTTGATATCAAAGATGATGGAAGATTGAAACCAAAGTTAGACGTGCTTAAATCAAGTCGACGGAACTACGCGATCACAATGCTAAAATCATTGATCATGGATATTAGAGCTCAAGGAGAATCCCAAAAGGTGGACAAAATTCCTTGGATTATTTATTTAAGCTTGAAAAGTGATGAAGTTCATCCGTGCATCGGACAGCTCGTCGAGCGGCAAGGAAAGTCGACAACAAGCATAGGGATTCCGTCAAGCTTTGCGTCGACCAACAACCAAATGGACAGTGGGTCGTCGAGCTTTGCATCGGCCAGCAACTAAGTCGACAGGAGGTCGTCGAGCTTTGCGTCGGCCAGCAACCAAGTCGACGACAGAATTTCCAATTTTTGGAAATTTCCTGTTTTTATTTAAATTTAATTCTAATTTGTTTCCTTTAAGTATTTTCGGCCAAAACCTATTAAAAAGGTAATTTTTGGTCTTTTAATAAATATTAAATAATTGTGACATGTGCAATTATTTGATTAAGAGATATTTTTCTTTTTAGGAAACTTCTAGTCTAACAAATCCTAGTTAGAGTTCTAATAGGATTAGTACTCTTATTGGCCGAACTAAAGCCCTACAAAAGGGGGTCTTGGCCGTGATTTAATATGATATGTCTTTGATGAATTATTATTCAATTCAAACTTGTGAGGAAAACTCCTTGTTTCTTGAACTTTTGAGGTTATTTGGCTTTTGCAATAAGTAGGGTTTTGCATAAAGTAGCGAACGTGCATCCAAGGGTAGTGTCCTTGTTTGTGAAGTTCTTTAGGTGTCATTGTACGGGAGCACATCTATCAATCTTTGTCATAATCTTTAGGCGGAGGTTGTTAGAATCGTTACTCTTGGGGTTACATCAAAATCACTTTCTTCCTTTCCTATCTTTCCATCCTTTTGTTTCGGATTTTTGTGGTTCGAATCTCCTTTTAGCTCATGTATTTGTGGCTATTTTGGTGCAAGAATTCAAGTCTTGGAGTTTGATTCCGCGTTCATAGTTAATTTTCATATCATCAACATTTACATCAATAAAACAATCACACATCCCCCTTAAATCAACAAAGATTTTTTTTTTCCAAAGCAGAGCTAATCCCCAGACCTACCATTACAAGGAACATCAACTCCATTCATATTTAAAAAACTTTTAAATTTATTAAAAAAAGAAAGAGTACATTTAGTTTCTATGAGAAAAACCAGGTCAGGCGACTTCTTGCGCAGAAAACCGTGCAATTCTTGAATTGTACGAGGGTTCCCAAGCCCTCTACAATTCCCAGCTAATGAGACTCATATCTCTTTGCGGGATTGGCTAGTTGCGCTAATCTCCACCATTTCATGATCGGTTACTTCATCATCAGAACCAATTTCCAGCCACATTGAATTTGTTTCCATCACAGAGCAATCAGTACGTGACTTTTTCTCAATTTTCTCAACAGTGATCTCTTCAATTTCTTCAATCAGCAATCTTTGTTTTGCACGAGTACATGGAGAATCTATAAGACTCACTGATTTATGATTTTTCATTCGGGCAATTCTCAGTTTTCGGGAAGCTTTGTTGGCTGGGGTGTCCAAGACAACCGGGACTTGAACAAGGAAAGGGCTGGGAGGTAAGACAGAAGGTTGATTTGGGGATTCAGTTACTCTACCAAGAGATTTATGCGTTGAAGATGGAGAAGGTGGAGTTATAGAGACAGGTGGTTGAAGATCAGAACAGATTGATGAATTGTTTGCAGGATCAGTACAGTGTAAAGGTTCAGTTGTAGGATTAGGAATGATAGAGTCAGGGGAAGAGACAGTATAGGGTTCAGCTAGGGAATCAGGGATCAAAGGGGAAGTAGTTTCAGTGGTTTCAGAATAGACAACAGTTGTATGGGCTGCATATGAGATGGAGTGAGAGGAATGATGGACTCATGATTAACGACACCAGTTTGTGTAGAAGGCAGTTGCGGGGAAAGGGAAGGAGTGGAAAAGTAGGACTGCTGGAAAATAGATGGATGGTTATAACTTTGGCACCAGGTATGAAGCAGTTTTGGTTTTCACGAAAAGGGGAGTTATCACAACATTGTTGGCAAGCGGCTTGCAAGAGACAGCAGATCTTGTATACCAAAGACTTTTAAACTTCTTCTCAATTTCGATCACCGAAATTACACTTGAAGAGAGAATTTTGCCTGCAAGAACCAATGTCTCGCTGGTATCAGCATGAGAATCTAGGGCTTGGCTGAAAGATTCTTCATCATTTAGAGATAGACCCGAGTAAAATTGCTCAATTGTATCCTCCATGGCAACAAAGGATAGAACAACCAACGTATTCAAGCAGAAACTTCCCAAAACACCGCAGAGAATGGGGCTCCAAACAGGTTACTTTTTTGGAAACTGAAATCTGCACTCATGAAACAAACGTTTTGCAAACAAAATCAAAGAAATTTTTCTTCTTATAAAATTGATTTTGAAATCAAAGGAACAAACCCTAGCGGAGCTGAACCAACATATATTAATATGACGCAAAGGGGAGAAGGGGGAGTACACATACTGGATATATATATGGAATATACATAAAGATTTTTTTTTAATTTTTTTGATTTGCAAACGGATTCAGGAACGAAAGTAGGAAATGGATTCATTAGAATTCTAAAGAGAGTTGGAGAAGACAAACGAATTATTGAAAGAAGATGGAAATTGAACAGGATGATTTAGATGGAACGATTGGAGAATTAACTTGTAGATGAACTTTAGAACTTTGGAAACACTCAAATAACTGCCACATAGAAAACTCACACACTAAAGGTGTCAAAAAACTCTCAAAACATAATTATTATGTTTTCTCCAAATGGATATACTTAACCCTTATCGGATTGCACATCACCACATATATTATGTTTTCTCCAAAAGGATATACTTAACCCTTATCGGATTGCACACCACTACATATTTCACCAAAAGTATTATTGAGTCGGTCTACAACTCCGAATATACTGTCAGGTCATTAATAACAAGAGTTGCACTTCATTATGATGTTGCTCAACTACGATTGTATGATGAACAGAAACAGTGGACTTGGATGGAGTTGCGAAAGCCAATGTGCTGAAAATATGTCAGAGGCATATATGTAACTCTCCACTCCACAGTTTAAACACAGCAATGTGTTGCGCGAAACCGACATATATAGATGCTTCTGACAAACACTCCTTAGCAACCTCAAGTCCTTCTTCATCAACACCAGATGCAGGCTCAACTGTACATGGATCATAAGTAAATAAACTAAAGAGATCAACACATTTATCCGACCAAGATAGCCTCAAGAAGAAGCAGAAAAACAAAAAAGCTATGAAAATCCTTATACTAACATCCAGCTAATGAAAAGAGAGACAGAGACAGAAGAAACATCTCAAACACAATAAATAATTCACTCTCATTTATGCCATAAGAAAAACAAGATCCTCACCATAACAACGTAGTCTTTCATTTTCATTTCACAACCTATATGCAAAATAATTTTTTCCTTTCGGAAATAATTAGGTAACATGCACATTCAGCTCTATTTAGTGGCATAACGCGATGAAATCATATAATCACAAAAATTCATCCATAATTGGTATCCACGATTAATAAATGCATTGATCAATGTTTGATTCAAAAACTCAATTTACATAATTTTAAGAATTCCGTTTCCAATGTCACCACCAATTCATAGCCAATGCTAAGAAATATGTATTACCCTCACTTCACTAAACTTCAAAGTTCTTAAGTTCAGAAATATGGATCAACTAGAAAAGGTGAAAGAATATTACCTGAACAATCAATTTTCTTTATCAAGTTTGGCCATAAGCCATTTGTATTTCAACTCAACTGGCAATCCCACAAATGTATCAAACATTACTCGATTGAGCATCATCATATCCACAGCCTTGATTTTCTGCATGTCAACCAAATCAATTTCCTTCAATTCTGACAAAATTTGTTGAGGGGTGATCTTTGATTTTTGTGCTATCACAAGTTCAGTCTTTTCTCTTTCCCCCAACATGTAGTCACTAAACTCAGCAGCCATTTGCGTCATATAATCAGGAGCTTGCGTTGATGTTGGTTTTTTTCTCGAGCCTTAAGAACAAGCAGAAGATGTGTCTTCCTTTCGCTTTTGTCGGGCCAATAAAAGTCTCATAGCTTCGGATTGATTATGAATCTCTTCAGATGGATCTCCTATGTTGAAAGAGTTGACCTCATTCTCAGCATTATTCTCCTCAAAAGTTGCTGCCCCTTGGCCATCGGCACAGTCTTGCGAGAAAATTATCATCCCAATTTTCAATCACAATTTTGCTCCTATAAGGAGCAAGTTGGGGGTTGGCCTATATAACAAAAACTGTACATCAATACAGAGAACTAAATACATTTCAAACCCTCTAATGCAAAAGAAGCTTAATGATGTAATACCTTAGAAATATGCAAAAGATAAGAATTTAATGTATAACTTAGGAATATGCAAACAGAGGAAGAAGGACCAGTCAAGACATTGGCGGGAGTTCTCAGTTGATATGCAATATATATAGGAATTATAATGTTGCAGAACTGATCATTCTTGATACTATTTATACGAAAAGGAAAAGGAAAAAATTATAATTAGATTTCCTTAGATGATCATGTGGTTTAGAGAATTACTTCACAGCAGATGTAACTACATTGAATTGCTGATTGCTATATCTGGAGAATGCACTCTTAGCTTCCATCTGATTAATGACCTTAAAAATTTTGTAGATATTTGTATTGGAAAAGCTATTATTATATACGTCAGTAATATTTGTTGGTTCTTGTCATTGTCCCTTGCACTTATAAAATGTAATTCTGACTTTTTCTACATTTACTACTTTCAAGAGTACTAACTGAGCTCACATCATACACAATTAAACATTTTTTTGGGATACCCTGCAAACAAACTTTTTATAACGCTTCATATTCACAAAATTTCTAGAGATCGACGATTTGTCCATCCTCATATTAATCTCAGCTTGAGCCTTGAGACCAAAACTTTTGACACATTTACATCACACAAAATGCATAAATGGGAGGAAAAAATACCTGCAGTCGCTCATTCCAAACATTTTCATCGTGGATTGCAATTCTGCCCTTCACGTAGTCCCATGTGATTGGAGAGCTGGAATTGCTGGAGACCAATAACGAATACAAGTCTCATGGTGCTTTGCCCATTTCTTCAAACGAGATTGGACTTTGCTCTTGTCTACATTAACTTTTAGATGAACATAAAGTGCATTTATAGCTGCTATCCATGAGGAGGACTTCCAAGCCAATTTCCCGTCACATTTGTTTCCTTGAGCCATTTGATCTATAAAACATGTCCCAAGAATCTTATCCATCTCGGGAGTCCAAGTGAAATAGTTTCCTTTTCCTTTTTCTTTCACTTGAGAGCTTGCTTGTGAATTAGAAGCCATCTATAAAGTTCTCCTAAACCTAAAAAAATAAGAACAATGAACAAGTACACTAAAGCAAAAAGGACAGATTTGATCAAGTGGTGAAAGGCATTTAATCAAGGAAAATCAAAGTCCCAAAGTTAACTTTTCCTTATGTGAGTTCTGACAGAAAATTAGGTAGCGAAGGGTCATATTCAAAGGACTTTTTTGATCAAACAGCATATCAAATTTACTGGCCGTCAAAAACAATAAAAACTAGGTTGAACAAATAGGAGATCCAGTGAAAGAAATCAGGAAAAACACTTTCTTAATCATAAGAAATTATTGTTTTATCAAACCATAAAACCATCAATAAACTACAATAAACAGAGGATTTACATCGAAAGAGTTCAGAAAAGAAGGTTTAGAACTCAGAAGAACCAAGTCTTCAAAACAGAAGGTCACACCAAAATTTCTGGGTGAAAAATCCAGATTTTTCAATGATAGACAAGTCCTGTTCGAATAAGATTTCTGAAAAAAGTCGTAAGTCCATTTTATAATCCGTAAAAACAACATTAAAATACACTAAAAGGGGAAGAGTTTCCAAAAAGAAATTCTGGTAAAGAGTTGAAGACCCTAGAGAAATAGGCATGTTAACAGAAGGAGTCTGATCTGATTTTTCAACTAGCAAAGCTGTGAATAAATGGAACAGAAAGTTAGCGAACATGAACAATACAACTAGTTGAAAAATTTTTGCCATTAGCATTTTGGAATCACTAAATTGGTTGATTTGTTTTGCTCAAAGTTTTTTGAAAAAACAACCCTCAGAACACCAGTACTAGTGGAATACACAATCACAATTGGTCAAACGATTGAAAGATGAGTCAGCTAATATCATTTATTCACGAACTTTGTGAACAAATGTTGAATTCATGAAATAGAGAAGTACCCTAAAAATTACCAAACACAAAGCCAAAAGGGAGATTCTTACCAGGGCTAAGACACAGGAAAAGATGGTATGTTAGATTAGACTTGTCCCTTTTGATGAAGCACTGGATAGTTCCATCACGAGGACCAGGCTGGAAAACGCAAAACAAAGGAGCAGTCAATGAACTAAACACTGTACTTTACGATAATAACCATATAAACATATATCAGCAATGTACATGAAAATTTGTTTGTGTGTGTGTGGGCGGTTGGGTGAGGAGGTCATCGGGCTCTTTAAAACCACTTGGGGTTTTTACTTTAGCAACACGTTCTCTACAGAAATATGAAAACAGAGACCAAACTTGTCAGAAGAAACATACCCAAAAATCCCTCCGAACAACCTAGTTGCATATTAGTCCTCCACAAAATTATCACTTTCTGCAGCGCTATGTGTAATAGTATATGAAAAATGTTCTTAAAACCCCATATTGATTCTTGATACCAAAACCTGTTTATCTAATTATCATTCACTATTCGCAAGCAGAGAAACATTCCAAAACTCGTTCAATTGTCACAAAATATGCACCAAAGTGTCATAAATTCTTAGTGGCCAATAGTGATAGAGGCTAATCTGGGTAAAGGAGCTAGCTGTCTGATCAAAGGACTCAAATTCTTTCAAAAGCTACAATAAATAGCAAAAGGGTAAACTTATCAATGAGCCTAACGATTTATTACTCGAATATTAAAAAGCCAAACATTTTAAACAAGTTTCTCCCAAGCGGAAATCAGAGAAAGCAAATTAGAAACCAAAAGAAGGAAGAACCCCCCCAGAATAGCAAACAACTGCACATATTTGTCCAAGCAAGTTAAAACCCAGGAAAAGTAAACATATTTTTGCCAATATACCAGGAAAGATCAGCTCAAAATGGAAACACTAATTAGCTCAAAAAACAGAAAAGCAGACCCATAAAAAGTAGCTCCAAAATGGAAGCTAAGAACTTTAGTGCAAGAAATTAGATGCAAAGAATCATTCAAGTAAGATCTGAAAGAAAAGAAAGAAGGATATAGATCTGTACCTGAAAACAAAACTAACGAAAGTCAGCAAAACACACAATGATAGTGAGAGAATCAATGAATGGCTGGCCCTTCTTCTTTTGACTGTTCACATTCAGATGAAAAATTTGCAGATGAACCTTTGAAGACCTTAGAAGAGAAAACAACACCAGATCAAAAATTTATTTCTTTTTTCTTAAATAAAAAAAAAGTCAAGACCCACAAATTTGCAGGTCACACCTTCTTCTTCCCTTTCTGGGCTCCTCTATACATCAATCACACACACAGAAGAAAGTATGGGAAGCTAACCCTAATCCATGCGAAAGGAAGAAAGAGGGGAAATAATAAAGAGGGAAATAAGAAAGAGTGGAGTCTCCGCCTCCTTTGCCTTCGCCTTCGCCTTCGCCGTCGTCAATCGGTGGGAGACGTGCAGAGTCGAAGATGAAGAGGTGGTGTCGCGGTGCAGTAAGGAGGAGCGAGGTTTTTTTTCTGAAGAAGTGGAGGAGCCGAGGAGAGAGAGATAAATCAAAGAAAAAAGTGGGGAGGATCCGAATAGCTTATAACCCGATTTTTTTTTTTATTTAACCCGGAAACGACCGCGAATTAGTCAATCCCACAAGAGTTTGGAATCTCAAATAATAGTTTCAAGCCCGGAATTAAAATTATGGCATTGGAAGCCTTTTGGCATTGGACTAATGCCCATTCCATATTATTTTTTATGAGCCGAACGCCGGATTTGGCATTGGGGGCTCAAATTCCAAATCCAAGCCCCTAATGCCATGCAAACGAACAGAGCCTTAATGACCCCTCAACAAAGATCACCCTCAACAAATTTTGTCAGAATTGAAGGAAATTGATTTGGATGACATGCAGAAAATCAAGGCTGTGGATATGATGATGCTCAATCGAGTAATGTTTGATACATTTGTGGGATTGCCAGTTGAGTTGAAATACAAATGGCTTATGGCCAAACTCGATAAAGAAAACTGATTGTTCAGGTAATATTCTTTCACCTTTTCTAGTTGATCCATATTTCTGAACTTAAGAACTTTGAAGTTTAGTGAAGTGAGGGTAATACGTATTTCTTAGCATTGGCTATGGATTGGTGGTGATATTGGAAACGGAATTCTTAAAATTATGTAAATTGAGTTTTTGAATCAAACATTGATTAATGCTTTTATTAATCGTGGATACCAATTATGGATGAATTTTTGTGATTATATGATTTCATTGCGTTATGCCACTAAATAGAGCTGAATGTGCATGTTACCTAATTATTTCCGAAGGGAAAAAATTATTTTGCATATAGGTTGTGAAATGAAAATGAAAGACTACATTGTTATGGTGAGAATCTTGTTTTTCTTATGGCATAAATGAGAGTGAATTATTTATTGTGTTTGAGATGTTTCTTCTGTCTCTGTCTCTCTTTTCGTTAGCTGGATGTTGGTATAAGGATTTTCATAGCTTTTTTATTTTTCTGATTCTTCTTGAGGCTATCTTGGTCGGATAAATTTGTTGATCTCTTTAGTTTATTTACTTATGATCCATGTACAGTTGAGCCTGCATCTGGTGCTGATGAAGAAGGACTTGAGGTTGCTAAGGAGTGTTTGTCAGAAGCATCTATATATGTCGGTTTCGCTCAACACATTGCTGTGTTTAAACTGTGGAGTGGAGAGTTACATATGTGCCTCTGACATATTTTCAGCACATTGGCTTTCGCAACTCCATCCAAGTCCACTGTTTCTGTTCATCATACAATCGTAGTTGAACAACATCATAATGAAGTGCAACTCTTGTTATTAATGACCTGACAGTATATCCGAAGTTGTAGACCGACTCAATAATACTTTTGGTGAAATATGTGGTGGTGTGCAATCCGATAAGGGTTAAGTATATCCTTTTGGAGAAAACGTAATATATGTGGTGATGTGCAATCCGATAAGGGTTAAGTATATCCATTTGGAGAAAACATAATAATTAAGTTTTGATAGTTTTTTTACACCTTTAGTGTGTGAGTTTTCTATGTGGCAGTTATTTGAGTGTTTCCAAAGTTCTAAAGTTCATCCGCAAGTTAATTCTCCAATCGTTCCATCTAAATCATCCTGTTCAATTTCCATCTTCTTTCGATAACTCGTTTGTCTTCTCCAACTCTCTTTAGAATTCTAATGAATCCATTTCCTACTTTCGTTCCTGAATTTGTTTGCAAATCAAAAAAATTAAAAAAAAATCTTTATGTGTATTCCTTATATATATCCAGTATGTGTACTTCCCCTTCTCCCCTTTGCGTCATATTAATATATGTTGGTTCAGCTCCGCTAGGGTTTGTTCCTTTGATTTCAAAATCAATTTTATAAGAAGAAAAATTTCTTTGATTTTGTTCGCAAAACGTTTGTTTCATGAGTGCAGATTTCAGTTTCCAAAAAAGTAACCTTTTTGGAGCCCCATTCTCTGTGCTGTTTTGGGAAGTTTCTGCTTGAATACATTGGTTGTTCTATCCTTTGTTGCCATGGAGGACACAATTGACCAATTTTACTCGGGTCTATCTCTAAATGATGAAGAATCTTTCAGCCATGCCCTAGATTCTCATGCTGATACCAGCGAGACATTGGTTCTTGCAGGCAAAATTCTCTCTTCAAGTGTAATTTCGGTGATCGAAATTGAGAAGAAGTTTAAAAGTCTTTGGTATACAAGATCTGCTGTCTCTTGCAAGCCGCTTGCCAACAATGTTGTGATAACTCCCCTTTTCGTGAAAACCAAAACTGCTTCATACCTGGTGCCAAAGTTATAACCATCCATCTACTTTCTAACAGTCCTACTCTCCCACTCCTTCCCTTTCCCCGCAACTGCCTTCTACACAAACTGGTGTCATTAATCATGAACCACAAATAGTTGTCCATCATTCCTCTCACTCCATCTCCTATGCAGCCCATACAACTGTTGTCTATTCTGAAACCACTGAAACTACTTCCCCTTTGATCCCTGATTCCCTAGCTGAACCTTATACTGTCTCTCTTCCCCTAACTCTATCATTCCTAATCCTACAACCGAACCTTTACACTGTACTGATCCTACAAACAATCCATCAATCTGTTCTGATCTTCAACCACCTGTATCTATAACTCCACCTTCTCCATCTTCAACGCATAAATCTCCTGGTAGAGTAACTGAATCCCCAAATCAACCTTCTGTCTTACCTCCCAGCCCTTTCCTTGTTCAACTCCCGGTTGTCTTGGACACCCCAGCCAACAAAGCTTCCCGAAAACTGAGAATTGCCCGAATGAAAAATCATAAATCAGTGAGTCTTATAGATTCTCCATGTACTCGTGCAAAACAAAGATTGCTGATTGAAGAAATTGAAGAGATCACTGTTGAGAAAATTAAGAAAAAGTCACGTACTGATTGCTCTGTGACGGAAACAAATTCAATGTGGCTGGAAATTGGTTCTGATGATGAAGTAACCGATCATGAAATGGTGGAGATTAGCGCAACTAGCCAATCCCGCGAAGAGATATGAGTCTCATTAGCTGGGAATTGTAGAGGGCTTGGGAACCCTTGTACAATTCAGGAATTGCACGGTTTTCTGCGCAAGAAGTCGCCTGACCTGGTTTTTCTCATAGAAACTAAATGTACTCTTTCTGTTTTTAATAAATTTAAAAGTTTTGTAAATATGAATGGAGTTGATGTTCCTTGTAATGGTAGGTCTGGGGGATTAGCTCTGGTTTGGAAAAAAAAATCTCTGTTGATTTAAGGGGGATGAGTGATTGTTTTATTGATGTAAATGTTGATGATATGAAAATTAACTATGAACGTGGAATCAAACTCCAAGACTTGAATTCTTGCACCAAAGTAGCCACAAATACACTAGCTAAAAGGAGATTCGAACCACAAAAATCCGAAACAAAAGGATGGAAAGATAGGAAAGGAAGAAAGTGATTTTGATGTAACCCCAAGAGTAACGATTCTAACAACCTCTGCCTAAAGATTATGACAATGATGGATAGATGTGCTCCCGTACAATGACACCAAAAGAACTTCACAAACAAGGACACTACCCTTGAATGCACGTTCGCTACTTTATGCAAAACCCTACTTATTGCAAAAGCCAAATAACCTCAAAAGTTCAAGAAACAAGGAGTTTTCCTCACAAGTTTGAATTGAATAATAATTCATCAAAGACATATCATATTAAATCACAGCCAAGACCCCCTTTTATAGGGCTTTAGGTCAGCCAATAAGAGTACTAATCCTATTAGAACTCTAACTAGGATTTGTTAGACTAGAAGTTTCCTAAAAAGAAAAATATCTCTTAATTAAATAATTGCACATGTCACAATTATTTAATATTTATTAAAAGACCAACCTTTTTAATAGGTTTTGGCCGAAAATACTTAAAGGAAACAAATTAGAATTAAATTTAAATAAAAACAGGAAATTTCCAAAAATTGGAAATTCTGCCGTCGACTTGGTTGCTGGCCGACGCAAAGCTCGACGACCCACTGTCCATTTGGTTGTTGGCCGACGCAAAGCTTGACGGAATCCCTATGCTTGTTGTCGACTTTCCTTGCCGCTCGACGAGCTGTGCGACGCACGGATGAACTTCATCACTTTCCAAGGTTAAATAAATAATCTAAGGAATTTTGTCCACCTTTTGGGATTCTCCTTGAACTCTAATATCCATGATCAATGATTTTAGCATTGTGATCGCGTAGTTCCGTCGACTTTATTTAAGCACGTCTAACTTTGGTTTCAATCTTCCATCATCTTTGATATCAGATGATGCTGATAGTACTTTACTTTGTGTTGCTGCTATTAATGGCTGGGAAGTTAATCAGATGGATGTTTATAACACCTTTCTTCATGGTTTCTAAACCGAAAATTGAAGAAATTGAAGAAATCAAGAGATTATTAAGCCGGAAATCGAAGTGTGGGAGCAAGAGTTACTAAAATTGAAGGTAATAACCGTGACTCATTTTCATGTTCCATTTCATAGAACAACATTATTAAGAATGAGCTAGTGGGCTTCCTTGAAGATGCAGAATCAATCAAGATTCGACTCACGAGAAGTTCGAAGAAATTGCAGGTTGTGGCCATTGTGGTATGCCAAGACAAGGTAAGAATACTTTGGCTACAAAAGTTTAATATGATCCTTGTGTTGTGCACCATTTTTCTGTTTAGATGATATATGGGACGCGGAGGCATGGTGCTGTTTGAAAGAAGCATTCCTGATGATGAACCACACTGCAAGTAGAATCATGTTGACAAGTCGTCATCACGATGTTTCTCCTGATGATGAACCTCATGAACTTAGATCACTCACTGAAGAAGAGAGCATAGATTTATTGCATCGGCAGTCGAAGTTGTCGGCCCCCGAATTAGTTGGTCTTGGGAGGCAAATTGTTGAAATTTGTAAGGGCTTACCTTTAACAATTATCACTGTAGCTTGGGTTTTAGCAACTATAGATCCAAAAGGTTGGAAGAAGATTTTGGGCGGTTTAAAATCGGACATTTTCTCAAGTTTAGGACTATGCAGGAACACGCTGCAGCTGAGCTACAACTATTTACCAGAACATCTGAGGCCCTGCCTTCTCTATTTTGCGACATACCCTGAAGATCAGGAGGTTTCAGTCAGGAGGTTGCTTCGTCTATGGCTGAAGGATTTGTTCGAGGATGAGTACCTAGAAGATTTAATTGCTAGAAGTTTACTCCAGAAGTTAAGGCATTTTTTCATCAAGAGTCCTGGTGGCCTTTTCCGCATGGGAAATCTTGCTAACTCATCTAACTTGTGTGAGTTGGATTGGATTTCTGGCGTAGCTATTCCTGATTCATGCAACATGGAAGCATTACTGGAAAAGGTTCAAACATCCGGAAGTTAAAATGCATCATTTTGAATTCTCATCAATATGTCAAGATTGTATTTCCCGAGTTTTTGAGCCAGCTACAATCACTTAGTATATCGCTGTTGCATCCATATGCAAGTTATG
This sequence comes from Oldenlandia corymbosa var. corymbosa, assembly GCA_949775105.1. Taxonomy (NCBI): domain Eukaryota; kingdom Viridiplantae; phylum Streptophyta; class Magnoliopsida; order Gentianales; family Rubiaceae; genus Oldenlandia; species Oldenlandia corymbosa. The sequence continues at coordinate 11,612,092 of OX459123.1, forward strand.
TTGGAAATGAGTTTGGTTTGAATGAGAACTTCGTTTCTCATTGTGTTGAAAAAAAAAATGAGTTAAAGCTATTGTGCAAATGGGGGTCAAATCTGAGGCCAAAATAGTTTGACTCGTGTATGTGCGGGGATTAGCGGACACGAATGCCGGACCGAAACTTCACAGGCCTGATCAAGCCGAGTTTTGCTTCTATCCAGATCACCTTTTCCAATAAATTTACTGGAGAATTCTTAGCACCAATTAAATTCTAGGTTGACTGAATTTAATATGACATTTAACGTGGATTAAATGGGATGCTAAGAAGCTGAAATGTTTCTGAATGGTTTCAGGAGTTAATTGTCATTAAGGTCATGGTTAAATGTGTTTGAATGGCCACAAGAAACCTGCTGTGGAGTTAATAGACTTAATAGGCAGATTGAAGTGATGGCCAAAACCGTTTCAATGTTTTGCATTAAACATGAAATGACTCTTGACGGTTTTCTTGTTTCAGCTAAACCATTTCAAAGGTTTTTCTCTCCAGCTTATAAGTAGAACTCATTTACAGTGAGTTTAGTTTGCCTGCTCATCTGAAGCAATTGACACTATCAAGGTTTCATTTCTCTAATCGCAGTCTTTCAACCATTTCTAGACTGCCTAACCTTGAAGTCCCGAAATTCAAAAATGTGATTTCAAGGAGACACATGGGAAATGGAAGAAGAGGACTTCTCCTAACTGTGGTTCTTGCAGTGTCGTCCTGGAATCTATTCTCGTGGACTGCATCTGCGGATCAATTTCAATGTTCTGAGAATTTAGTACTCAGGAGTTGTGGCAGTCTGCAAGAGATGCCTTCTTGTCTGGAGAATCTTTCGACGCTTGAAGTGATTGATGTCAGGTATTGTTCTGACTATGTATAGGAGTTAGTAGGAAAGATTAAGGAAGTACAGGAGGAGAACGGAAATTCAAAGCTGAAGATCATTAAGTCGTGATCACTTAATATTTTTGACACCAAAGCTTGCAATTTCGAGCAAGTGTTGTTCATTACTGGCCCAGCTTGCTGATCTTGTTGGTCTGGCTTTGAAACTGACTGTTTCATCTGCTTCTCATTCTGTTGACAGGTGAGATCTCCTTTGTTACAAAAATATCTAAATGCTGATTGACATTTAGCAGTCTGACTTGATTGTAGTGGCTTTATGCTGTCGTGGGATTAGGTTCTGGATGGAAATGGTGCAGCAAAGGCAGTTGCGATGAAGATGAAATTCAGCTTGTTTTTCAAGTACCCCAAGAAGAGATCAATCTGGTTTCATGTTCCACATGAAAAAAAAAAAAAAAGAGATTTGGTAAATAATCTGCGACGTGTGTACTTACAGACGAATGAACATGATCATTTTCATAAAAAAAAAGGTGGTTCACAAATAATTGTTATCAAATAATTGATCCAATTTACCTAGTCATGAAACTAGATCATCAGGCCATTTGGATGGTACATATTCAACATACACATATACACCGCTTTTTTTTTTTTTTTGAGTTCTTTTCTTTCCTTCTGTTTTTGTCCTTTATCCTTCTTTTTCATGTAAAACTTTGTTTTGTTTTTTGGATGGTTTTTTTCATAATATTAAAATAATAAATATCCCATCCCAGTATACTTTTTTACAATTTCAATACACCTTTTTACATTCCTAATACAAAAAATACATAAAAACACACACTAAAAAAACGAAGCAAACATAAGTGTTGTATTATGATCTGTATCCAATGACGAAGGATTGGATATGAGGCCTTTCCACTGGAAGATAACATGAAGATGTGCTTTTTTGTTTGTGGATAAAGTAGAACGACAAGCGTTGGTTTGATTCCTTTCTGTTGTATGCATCAAGAGTTGACCTTTTTCAACAAGAATTTAGCGAGGAACTCAAGGGAGCTGGAGACCCATTTGACACAAAAATTAATCATCCATAGTAGCATAACTGGAGCAGATATGTGAATCAATAGATAGAGGATTAGAACGTCGGGGTAAGTGAGAAACCACCATCGATCCTTTACAAAAAGTAAAAAATAATAAAAAAAAGATAGAGGATTAGAAATATTGTACTTGTTGAAGAAAAGTAAAAGGCAATGCCAAGAAAAGGAGAAATATTCTAATGAAAAACCCTAGCAGATATTTTTCATGTTTATTATACAGACATAAATTCTCCTAGAGAATTTTATAGCCAAGTTTGGGTTACAGTGAAAGCTTCCAAGCAGCGTTTGGGGGTGGAGGGTGTGGTGGTCTCACATGAGTTGAAGGGCTCAATTAGGAGAGTCTAACTAGAGATGTGTAGTTGTAGTACATGGTAATATTGGTGGATTAAGAGTCATTTGGTTCAAAATTTTGATCTGTAGAATGTAGACCTACAAAGATAGGCTAAATTTCACTCTGGCCTCCAAAGGAATGTCATATATCCGTGTCATTCCTTCCTAGATGGAATGAAAAATTTTATTTAAAAATAATAAAAAAAAAACTAGTTTTTCAGAGGAATGTCATATATTTCGAGTCATTCCTTCCTAAATGAAATAAAAAATTAGCTACTGTTAAGTAGGGCTATCTTTCGGATTCGGTTTATTTTTGCTGATGTTTTTGGTTAACGCCCTACCGGAAACAGGTCCATTGATATTCAAGGCCAATTCCACGTACAACAAATAAGAAGATGGATAGTTACATTTGAAAGCTCATTGCTGCTGATGAGGTTTGGAAATGAACACTGGGAATAAGGAGAAACCATGGAATTGGATTTTATCAGGCAGGAATCAGGATAGGATCATACGAATCCGCTCATAACTCAAGTTGCGAGGCAGTAAAAAACAGACGAGTAACATGTACTGTACAAATCTTCACCCTATACACATGTTATCATCATTATCATCATCACATCTCCCACTTAAGCAGAACAGATCACTCTTGCTATGCTGGTGGATTTTCATCTTGCTTCAGCAAAGACTTTTTTATTTCTCTGTAACCACGCAGCTCTTCGAGCGCATCAGCAGTTGTTTTGGGAGGAAAGAATCCAGAAGATGCACCACTCACAGCAGCAGACTGTTGCATCCTTTCTTGTCCGGTGATCTGATCAGTATCGACATTGGAGTTACCTCTTTCAGCTTTGGATCCAGGCAACAACTTAGTCGAATCATGCAAATCTTGGCGAAGAGGTGGGGCTTTCTTCAGCATACAAACAAGAGCACCTACGGCAGCATCTTGAGATTTCTTAACAGTCGAAAGTCCTATTTGGTCATTCTGTCCCCAAGGGTTTCCAACTTGATCAAAGGAACCAGCCCTGCAGAAACCAATAACAATTTCATCTTATTTTTTTGACCAAGCAGTTATGGGCAAAGTTTGAATAGCAGGATCAAAATGAAACTCATCAGTAATGAACGATGACTTCAAATTAGCCATCAGCGGCAGAAGAAGGATAAGAATGCACTATATAGCACGCATTAACCATTCTAGGATCCAAACCAAAATCTTCAAGAAAGACACGAAAAAAAAAAAAAAGGAACAAGAAAACAAACTGGAAAGAAATGGAGAGGCTTTTTGTTTCTGTACACTATAGATATCTGTTCGTATAGACAACCACATTTCTGATCATGGATTATACCTACATTCTTTCAGTTCAAAACTTACGCAAGCCCCTTAAATCAATATCAGACAAAGCATCAAAGCCAAAGCCCAAATAAAAGCAAAAGACAAGTTCATTCCAGGCCAGGAAGAACTAAAATATCTCAAGTTTCATATTTGATGGCCATCCAGAAGGCTTCATGATCTCAGGAATCTCGGGAGATCTTAAGGAATCAAGCTTGAAGCCAGATACTTCACATATACAAAAGGGGGATATCTTAGGAGAAAACGTTTTCATAGATGGACCAAGAATACAAAGATGTTCATGCTAATCTTAACCTGAGCCTAACATTGTGAAAAGGCTCATGAACCAGAAACCACTCTTCCACAAGTGTGCTTATCAAGAATGTAACTAAAGTTTGGAGATTACTCAGTATCTTTGGATCGTTTTTTAGCATGTGTTTTTAGATGTTTTTTCCATTGTGAATGTAAAAAGGTGTATTGGAAAAATAAAAAGGTATGCTCGGACATTTATTATTATATTCCAAAAAAGCCATCAAAAAACAAACCAAACAGATAAACTCTTTATTGTTATGTAATGAAGAAAAACTTGATAGCAAAAGCAAAAACGGCACAGTTAAAACACATGCCCAGAGACTCTAAAGCATATAGATGAACCATGTTCTAAGGTCACTGTTTAGCATATGCAACAAGATTTGATACGGCATCAAAAGGAAGTTGTCTTCTGAATTCATCACAAAAATACTGCTAAATCCCAACATACCCTACCAAGTAGCAGCTCCGAAGTCTAAATCAGATAACAGAAAAATAAATAAATAGAAAAAAATTTTTAAAAAAACACCAGCTACACCTTCATAACTCATATAAAAACACAAGCAACCGGGATACATGCTATGTACGGGCTGAAGGACACCAGATGGTATCTATCCATATAAGGGCAATTTACAATCATTTCATGAACAAAAAGCAATCAGATGGAATCATTCAACACAACAGCCATTTACATTCATTATATGAACAGAAAGCAATCATCAGGAAAAATAACCTGATCATGGCTCATAATTTGATTAACTTAGACAAGGACAACGAAGACAAAGGAAGAGAAATTACTTAGAGCGTAGAAAATCAGTAAAAGTTACATAAAACTTGAGAATCAATCTGCACCATATGGAGCATTTGATGCCTGACAGAATCGGCATCCGTGAAATAGAGCTCAGGACTATGCTGCAATTTGGGACTCTACACTGAAGGGGGAATCTTACAACCTATTGCCTGATTAGTTTATATCCAATTTCATATAAGGTTCTTTCTAGGGATGGTTGACTGAAGTGCAAGAAATTCATATCCATTACGCAGCATATGGCTTGTATAAGTACAAATTTCCTAAAGTTCTTTATCCAATTATATGTTTTACGGTTCATAATTATCAAAAAGTATGTTACTTTTTACGACTTTGAGCCAATTTTTGTGGTATTCCTTGCTCTTTACCAAAAGACCTACCTAACCTTATTTCTCTTCTTTCATGTTTCAGCAGGCGCACAACCTGGAGAAAAAGAAGGCCAAAAATAGAAAGAACCAAGGACACTCCCTCTGCTTTTTAATTCAAAGAAAAATCCATTTGACCCTAAACATCATTACCAGAATGACTATATGAAATAACCATGGTCCAACAAAAGAATTGTTCACCTAATAGAGACATGTTTAGGCCTAAACGCATGTCTTACATGTATATCATACCAAGGATTTGCACAAGTCCTACCAATGCATGAGCAAGTTTAAGCAGATATGAGTATCAAGGGATGCTCATATCAAGAGAATCTGACTAACGTAAAATACATAACTAATGGAGAATCTTGTCCATCGAGAGAATCAACTAAAACCAGAACAATCAATCCAAATTCGGTCTATTCTAAGCACCCAAGTTTTTTCAGTCTTACAAATTCAAGAACCACAGCTGAGAACTAGCCATGGAAAACCAGATCGGAGATATCGGCAAATGAATTCCGCAGAAAATGAGATCCATGGAGATCAATATAGAATCAACACTAATACAAGAGAAAAAGCTACTGAAAGTGAGAAGCTTTTTCAAGCATAGATCTCATGCAATCAAGACTGGCTAAAGAGAGAGCAGATGAAACTTTAATCAAGCAAGGATTGGGCTTTGCCTGACAAGAAGCAAAGTTGACATACTACAAAATTGTTCACTCATGGAGTAGCACTTGAAAATGGAAAATCAAATAGCACATTCAGCAGAAAGTTCTAGTCCTAATCAAATAATATTTGTGAAAGACCTCTCATTTGCTACTTCGACTCTCTCCTCCTTTCCTTTTCCTCCCCCGTGGCCCATTATAATCTATGAAAACAGAATCTTAAGAGTCCCAGTTATGAAATTTCTTAGTTTCAAAGGGGGAAAAAAAGAAACTAAATGATTACTTTGTTGGGGGGCAGAAGATGAAAACAGAAGCAACAGAAAAGCATCTGGATGTAAACGCTATTGCGTTCATAGACAGAAACCATCATGATTGGTTAACAACTACCTGCTAGCTGAGTCACCTTCATCCTCATCTACAACAAATGGACCAGAAAAGTCTGAATCATCATAATCATCCTGAAAACTGCTGGAGCTTCTAGAGTATGACTTTGGAGGAGAGATATTTGGCAATGGCTTCACAACAGACACCTTTCCCGATTCATTTTTCCCTGATGGTAGTAACTACAGCAGACAAAATCCGCTCTAAGAAACAAAGCATACAAATTACTCATTGAAACAAAGTGACAGTCCCAAATACCTTATCAACTGCTGACTTGGTCTGGGAAAGCCCGGAACGTACATCTCTTTTGGCAACACTACATTTCAAAGGAGAAGGAGGAAGCATTTGATTGTTAAACAATAGCAGAATCCCAGATGGCCTAGATTCAGGGATACTGACTGGGGCACTTTCAGAGCGCAAAAGTGCCTTTGATATTTGAGCACCATGGATGGGAGCAGGCGGTGATGGAGATGGAGATGGAGATGGAGATGGAGAAAAAATAGGAGAGGGCGAATATTCGTCATAGTTAACATTTTTCACATGTTCTTGAACCATTTCAACAGACTGCTGACGAGGTAAAGTGGCAGGTGGGTGGCAATGAGAGCGTGACTTAGACAATGATGCATGAGACTCTGAATAAGTGGGTGAAGGTGAAGGAATTCCAGAGGGCGGTGATGCTCTTGATATATCATAGCTCCAGCTGTGGCGCCTCCCAGCTGACACTAAAGATGGGGACTCCTGAGGCAGTGGACCAGATGAAAACCTCCTGAGGGGATCAGCCAATGGGCTGCCAACATAATCTGGAATAAATTGTGGAGACAAGGGGGTTGATGGTTCTGAACTTACATCTGAGACTGATGAACGGTACAAAACAGAAACGCAAAGTCTACCACATGAAGTCTCCACAGGGGTGAAAACAAACTTTTGCATTTCAGCTTCTTCCCTATGATTAAATGGCTCTACAAAAGAAGAAACCCGATGACGAAGATTATATATTCCAATTCGTGCAGATGCGAGAAGGTCTCGGAAAAGCTTATATGCAGGCAAAAGCCTAACAGTTGCATATAAAGACCTCAGCAGTAGTATGGACTTCTTGTATAAAATATGTGAAGTAGTACTGCCCGACCGCTTCTTCCCAGTCTTGCCAACACCAACATGACTGCCCTTCCTACTCTCATACTGTAAAACCCATCTCTCGATGATCTTCTCCCTTTCAACTTCATTCCGAGAATCATCATTCTCTGAACTCCCGTAACACCTCTCTTTCAATGACAAGTTCCTAGCAACTGCTCTTTTTGGCGAACAATTCAATAGATTCCAATTGTTTGATCTGCATAACAACACCACATCAACCACCATTGGCTCAGTATAACTCTGCCTCCAAAAATCAATATTCTCAAGAGCATCAGGACATTCCTTCAACGCTAGATTAAACCATTTATCCCTTGGCCTAAAACTCGATGAGGAGGATGAAGACGATGAGGGAGATGACAGCCCTTGTTCACCACTATAATTCCGAGATGAGACATATGGGCACCTTGATTCAAGTATTATATGCAGGCTTTTCGCAAAGAATTCAGTGATTATTTGCTCATTTTTTGGAGGTTCCGAATTAGTAGTACCTACATGAGATGCCATGGTTCCCAAAGACTACGCTTCAACAACCTACGATTCAAACAACATCAAATTCCACAAAATGAAAAGACAGAACTTCTACATGCCAAACAAAAATACACAAGCACAAAAAAACAAAAACAAAAACAAAAAAAAAACCAACTCAGAAATCAATATATTTTGGGGAGGAAATCCCATCATAGATAGATACAACATATCCCCAAACGATCACACCACAAACCAAAATTGCGACGATTACAGTTCATACATAAACGAAAAAAGAAACCCAAATTAAGTTACACCCAAACTGCCGTACAGAAGAATAATCAGAGTAAACCTACTGAAGCACAGAAGAATAATCAGAGTAAACCTACTGAAGCAAGGTGCTTGAATTTCAACAAGAAGGAAAGAATTGTTTTTAGTAAAATTACCGCTGATTGTATCTTCGCCGTGGGGGGGGGTGGGGTGGGCGGAGATATTCCCACCAGTAGCTTTTTGAACTCAAACTATCTACTATCCTAAGTCTCAAACGTGGTTCTTGAGAGTATTTCGTGCAATTTGCTTGATTGATTGATTGTTTATCTCTCTGTGGAAGGAAAGCAAAGAGGGTTCAGAGACTTGAGAGACTTGAGAGTGTGTCGTAGTCGCATAATCGTCCTCTGATAATTTTGAATGGACTCACCGAAAGAAACACAATAAGGAAGAAGGGGAAGAAAGTTTCACAAATTGAAAGGACGAGTGGCAAAAATAAATTTGTCTCTTGAAAATAAGGAAATTGAAAATGCCCCTCAATTTGCACAATTGGTGGCTGGTAAAATCAGTTATTTTTTTATTTGGTAACACAATCAATTTGCCTACTTGTCCACAAGATATTGTGAGATCATTATGCAATATAATCCTTTAAATACTTTTTTTCTTTTTTACATCTTCGATTGATTTGTTTTGATGTCTTGTGAATCGGTCTTACTTGATACTTACCTATTTTGGCAACTACCAATTTGATATTTGGGCATAGATATAGTCTCACTTGGTTATAGAAATATCATTCTCATTTGTTGTATCATTTTGTTATGTTTTTCTTGCTTTCTTGTACTAGTATTTTCATTACACGAACTAACTAATAAATTTTTTGAGGTTCTTCTCACATGAATCATTGATTTTGGGTTGAATGCTTGTGTTTTGATGTGATAGCATGGGGGTATGTTGTTTACAGTGAAGGAACCAACTTCCCAATGTTGAAGGAACTCCACTTACAGTTGCAAATAATTTTTTTTTAAAGTAAAAGAAGTAAACTTTTTGGGGGAAAAAAAAAGAAAAGGAAAGAGTCTACTTATAGTGATTTTAGTAAAATATTAGAAACGATACACATGATTATTTTGAGTCTCTATCAAGTATATCCGGGGGCACAATACTCGCCTTCCTATTTTTTATGCTACTGTCCCTTACTACACTTTTTTCCACTTTTCTAAATAACCTTCCTATAATTTACAGGTTTAGTCCCTGTCACTTTTTTTTCTCTCCTTTAAAAAACATCTCTAATATTCAAACGATCATATCTAATGATCCGTGAAGAATTAAAGAATGTGTTATACATGAAAATTTATAGTACTCGTCGAGATCTATCCAACGAGATCCATGTCGAATATTTTAGCCGAGTTTAAAAATGACTAAATTTCGATTGGCAGAATAAGATGGATTTCAAATTGGTTATCCATTGTGTTTATGCTGATTATCCAACCAGTTTGAACTGGTTATCTAACTTGTTTGTACTGGATATCCATCCATTTAGTTTGTATGCCTATCAAACTTGTTTGCAATGGATATCCCACTTGTTTGTACTGGATATCCATATCGTTTGTACTGGATATCCAACTCGCTTGTACTGGATATCCATCCATTTGGTTTATATGCTTATCCAACTTGTTTTGTAGTTGTAATCCAACGGGTTTGTATGCATATCCAACTTGTTTGTACTGGATATCCATTCATTTGGTTTGTATGCCTATCCAACTTGTTTGTACTGGATATCCATTCATTTGGTTTGTATGCCTATCCAACTTGTTTGTACTGGATATCCATCCATTTGGTTTGTATGCCTATCCAACTTGTTTGTACGCACTGGATATTTATCCAACTTGTTTGTAGTGGATATCCATCCATTTGGTTTGTATGCCTATCCAACTTGTTTGTAATGGATATCCCACTTATTTGTACTGGATATCCATTTGGTTTGTATTGGATATCCAACTCGTTTGTACTGGATATCCATCCATTTGGTTTTTCTTTTTATTATTATTTTTTTGAAAAAAAAGAAATGGTTGTCCAATGCGTTCGTATTGATTTTCAAACTGTTCTGTATAGATTATCCGACCAATTTTTTTCTCTACTCTTTGCGAAAATCCTTGTCCAGTTTTTTTGTACTGACTATCCAACCTTTTGTATACCTTATCCAATCGTTTTCACTGATTATCCAAACATAATTTCTCTTCTTGTTTTTTTCTTCTTTTGAGAAAAAATCTGTCCAATGTGTTCGTACTGATTATCCATCTGACTTCTCAGTGATTAATGGTTATCCGACTTTTTTTTTCCTTGCTCTTTTAATGAAAATGATTCTCCATTTTTTTTGTACTGGTTATCCAACCAGCTTGAAAATGCCCCTCAATTTGCACAATTGGTGGCTGGTAAAATCAGTTATTTTTTTATTTGGTAACACAATCAATTTGCCTACTTGTCCACAAGATATTGTGAGATCATTATGCAATATAATCCTTTAAATACTTTTTTTCTTTTTTACATCTTCGATTGATTTGTTTTGATGTCTTGTGAATCGGTCTTACTTGATACTTACCTATTTTGGCAACTACCAATTTGATATTTGGGCATAGATATAGTCTCACTTGGTTATAGAAATATCATTCTCATTTGTTGTATCATTTTGTTATGTTTTTCTTGCTTTCTTGTACTAGTATTTTCATTACGAACTAACTAATAAATTTTTGAGGTTCTTCTCACATGAATCATTGATTTTGGGTTGAATGCTTGTGTTTTGATGTGATAGCATGGGGGTATGTTGTTTACAGTGAAGGAACCAACTTCCCAATGTTGAAGGAACTCCACTTACAGTTGCAAATAATTTTTTTTTAAAGTAAAAGAAGTAAACTTTTTGGGGGAAAAAAAAAGAAAAGGAAAGAGTCTACTTATAGTGATTTTAGTAAAATATTAGAAACGATACACATGATTATTTTGAGTCTCTATCAAGTATATCCGGGGGCACAATACTCGCCTTCCTATTTTTTATGCTACTGTCCCTTACTACACTTTTTTCCACTTTTCTAAATAACCTTCCTATAATTTACAGGTTTAGTCCCTGTCACTTTTTTTTCTCTCCTTTAAAAAACATCTCTAATATTCAAACGATCATATCTAATGATCCGTGAAGAATTAAAGAATGTGTTATACATGAAAATTTATAGTACTCGTCGAGATCTATCCAACGAGATCCATGTCGAATATTTTAGCCGAGTTTAAAAATGACTAAATTTCGATTGGCAGAATAAGATGGATTTCAAATCGGTTATCCATTGTGTTTATGCTGATTATCCAACCAGTTTGAACTGGTTATCTAACTTGTTTGTACTGGATATCCATCCATTTAGTTTGTATGCCTATCAAACTTGTTTGCAATGGATATCCCACTTGTTTGTACTGGATATCCATATCGTTTGTACTGGATATCCAACTCGCTTGTACTGGATATCCATCCATTTGGTTTATATGCTTATCCAACTTGTTTTGTAGTTGTAATCCAACGGGTTTGTATGCATATCCAACTTGTTTGTACTGGATATCCATTCATTTGGTTTGTATGCCTATCCAACTTGTTTGTACTGGATATCCATTCATTTGGTTTGTATGCCTATCCAACTTGTTTGTACTGGATATCCATCCATTTGGTTTGTATGCCTATCCAACTTGTTTGTACGCACTGGATATTTATCCAACTTGTTTGTAGTGGATATCCATCCATTTGGTTTGTATGCCTATCCAACTTGTTTGTAATGGATATCCCACTTATTTGTACTGGATATCCATTTGGTTTGTATTGGATATCCAACTCGTTTGTACTGGATATCCATCCATTTGGTTTTTCTTTTATTATTATTTTTTGAAAAAAGAAATGGTTGTCCAATGCGTTCGTATTGATTTTCAAACTGTTCTGTATAGATTATCCGACCAATTTTTTTCTCTACTCTTTGCAAAAATCCTTGTCCAGTTTTTTTGTACTGACTATCCAACCTTTTGTATACCTTATCCAATCGTTTTCACTGATTATCCAAACATAATTTCTCTTCTTGTTTTTTTCTTCTTTTGAGAAAAAATCTGTCCAATGTGTTCGTACTGATTATCCATCTGACTTCTCAGTGATTAATGGTTATCCGACTTTTTTTTTCCTTGCTCTTTTAATGAAAATGATTCTCCATTTTTTTTGTACTGGTTATCCAACCAGCTTGTACTACTTATCCAATTATTTTCAATGATTATCCAAATTGTTTGTAATGCTTATCCAAATATTTTATTTTTTATTCTTTTCTTCTTCTTTTTTTAAGATGAGTGAATGTAAAAAAAACGACTGGATAACAAGTACAAACAAAATAGATAATCTGTCCAAACTGGTTGGATAGATGTCGTCGAGCATTATAAAATTCATATATAATTCGTGTTCTAATTCTTTACGGATCAAGAAATATATGTAATACAAGAATATCAATCTAAACTAATTTGGTTGTCCATCTTGTTTTTTCTTTTTTTCTTTTTTGAAAAGTGAATATAAAAAATATGATTGGATAAAACAAAATACGTAATTAGTCCAAACCGGTTGGATAATCAGTATGAACACAACGGATAATCATTTTTCAGTTTATTCATTTCTGCCCGTAAGATTTAATTGCATTTAAAGTTCAAAAGAAATATTCAACATTGATCTTATCAGATAGATTTCGTCGAGCACTATAAATTTCATATATAATTTGTGTTATAATTCTTTACGGATCAAAAGATATAAGGAACACAACAATATGAATGTAAAATAAGTTGGTTATCCATCTTCTTAAACTGGATATCCAATGTGTTCATATTAATTATCCAACTTCTTTGTGGTGGTTATCCAGTATTTTTTTTCCTTATTCTTTTATGAAAATGATTGTCAAATTTTTTGTACTGATTATCCAAATAGTTCGCAGTGCTTATCCAATCATTTTTTCTTTCTTTATTTTTTTTTTGAAGAGTGAATGTCAAAAATATGATTGGATAACAAGTACAAACATAATGGAGAATCAGTCCAAACCGGTTGGATAACTAGTAGGAACACAACGGATAACCATTTTTCAAAGAAAAACGAAAAACACATTTCTTCATTTCTGCCCGTAAAATTTAAATGCATTAAAAGTTCAAAAAAATATTCAACATGCATCTTATCGGATAGATTCCGTCTTGCACTATAAATTTCATGTATAATTCGTATTTTAATTCTTTACGGATCAAGAGATATATGCAATACAAGAATCTTAATCGAAACTAAACTGCTTATCCATCTTTCTAAACTAGATATCCATCTTATTCTGCCCATCGAAATTTAGTCATTTTTAAACTCGGAAAAAATATTCGACATGGATCTTGTTGGATAGATCTCGACGAATACAATAAAATTCATGTGTAACACGTTTTCTAATTCTTCACGGATTGAGAGATATGATCGTTTGAATATTAGAGATGTTTTTTTAGAAGAGAGAGAAAAAAGTGACAGGGACTAAACTTGCAAATAATAGGAAGATTATTAGAAAAAGTAAAAAAAAGTACAATAAGGACTAGTAGTGTAAAAAATAGGAGGGGGAGTATGGTGCCTCCGGGTGCACCCAATAAATTACTATTATTTTATTACTCCTAATTGTTTACAACTCATATTATTGTGCCAACTAATTTACTAATTATCTTTTCTTTTCATATTACATGGTATCCATCGTCAACAACAGTGACTAATTATCTATTTTAAATTATTATGAAATGCTTCTCCCAAAAAAAAATAAAGCAAAATATTGTTGAGAAAATAGCCTAACAAAGTGTTTCAAATTAGTAAATCCGCCCCCATTTGCTTTGACTGAGTAATATACGACCTTACATATGACCCAATGACCTCAAGCCCAATAAACTAAATCTTGTTTTTCCTTTCGTATCCTCCTTCACAAGTTAGGCCCTGTTTGATAAAAATGTTTAATTTTAATGTTTACTTAAAAATGTTGAAATCATTAAAGAGAGAAACAAAGCCATGGATAGACTTGTAAATACTGATTCTTATCCCAACATTCACTTTTAAATTAAATGAATTGAATTCATAGAATCAAGAAGATTGTTAAAAATAGTTTTAAACAAGAATATGTTATTCCATAAAATTTTGAAGAAATTAATTAGTGGACAATTCCTAAAATTTATTTGAAAACGGCATATCAGTTAGGTACTTTTGAAAAATTAAGTTTAAAACAAGTAGTGAAAACTATGGAAGAGTCTATTTATTCAGATCATGAAGAAACAGAAATTAATTATTACAGTCAAATGACATTAATAGCTATAGTCAATGGTATAAATTCAATCATATTGGACTTGTACAAGTTGCTTTCAAACCATTGACTTTAGAAGGTTTACCCGAGAGTTTTATAGCATGTTTAAGAGATGCTAGAAATCTGAATTGGAAGCAATCCTTAATTGGCATAATTCAGTCAAGTCTTGTACATGGTCCAGTATATTTTAATGTCTATCCAAATTTGTCATTATCATAGATTGATGTCAACATACTTGATGCATTAACATTCAATACTAAAGACTCATGGTTATAATTATATGACTGGATCTGAACTAATTTGTATATGTTATAGAATTTATTATAAACTTATGGTGACGTTAAATCCTAATTGTAAATTAATTGATAAAAAAATAAAACTATTTTAATTGAAATTAATTTTAATAAATAAAAAATTACAACTATGATGACAATTAAATGGGATGAAATATTTATTCCGGATTAATGGGTTATCGAAAAAACAGGTAATATCCAGTCACAGAAAAAGTTGATCATACAGAACAAACTCCTAAAGGACATGTTTGTATGCAAATGAGGGATAATCCATTCATGTTAAATAATAACAGATCTAATAGATATAAGGGTTATCTCGGTCATATTCCACTCATTTTATTTCATAATAGAGGATAAAGGTTATGTTCCTTGTCATGTTTCTACTTCACAAGTAAATGAACGTGATGAGAATATTCATCATGTTGAAAATTTGATAACAAATAAAAACAATATAGTCAAGGGTATTCATAATACAAAAGACGAAGAAATAACTGAGTCAGAAATGGTATTTTCAATGTGAGAAAAATAAATTTGAGTCCTAGATCTTTGGCTAGACGACAAGTCAAAGAAGAGTTTAATTTTCCAACGTGAGAACCATTTAAAAAGTGGATTTTCCAAATTTTTTGTTACAAGCACAAAAGTTTATTTCTGATGAATTTTACAAGTTTTTATCATATTATAATTTATTATTTCCTTTTGTTCCATGGTTTATATCAACTTATGTTGAACCTCACATATGTGTGTTAAAAAAAGATTATAAGCATTTGAATGGAAATATATTAAAAGGAATATTTCCTCCACAACAACCTTTTAAAATAGAAAAAAAATATTTTAAACATTTTTTGCATTGTCAAAATTATTTGAAGATGATACTTTAACTATAACTTTTAAACAAATAAACAGAATTATAGAGCAGAATAATTATACTAGTA
The DNA here is from genome assembly GCA_949775105.1 of Oldenlandia corymbosa var. corymbosa. NCBI lineage: Eukaryota > Viridiplantae > Streptophyta > Magnoliopsida > Gentianales > Rubiaceae > Oldenlandia > Oldenlandia corymbosa. Next base: position 11,627,665 of record OX459123.1, read on the forward strand.
TTTATCTGAATATTTTGGAGAACAAGTCATATCTATACAAAATAAGTTAGATAAATTAATATACTTGTTAGAAAATAATGGGTTTACTAGTGCTACTAGTTCCACTAGTTCTATAAGTCCAACGGAAGTTATTACTACTTCAACTCTTCAACTCACCACCTGAAATAAAAGATTTTAAATCAAAATTTTTATCAAAATTAGAAAAATTGATTGATAGTAAAACTAAAGAATTAAAAGTTAAAGCCTTAAAAGAAGAATTTTGTGAAAGATTAGAAGAAACAAAGGATTATAAGGTAATAATAAATGATGAAATTAATAAATTAAATAAAGACGCTAATAAGCCTACTAAAAGACTATATTATTATAATAGACCTTCGCCTGTAGATAGATATTCTACATGAAGAACAAGAATATATATTGAATAATAATTATAGTGAAAAAATGTATTTATGAATGAAATATAGATGATTATACTGAAAAAAAAAAGATATATACTATGGCTCATAGAATGTCAGTGTATGGTACTATTTGTAAAAAAATGGCTATAATGGTGTAGGGTTTGCAAAAATAATAGTTGCAGGATTTACCGGTCAATTAAAAGACTAGTGGGACAATTATTTGTCTTTTTAGAATAAAGACGAAATTTATAAAATTGTTAGACAGGAAGGAACTCAGAAAATTGAGAATGCAATTTATACAATGATTGTTACTATTTTCGAATACATATAATTTTGAACATATTCGTACCTTATTACAGAATTTAATATGTATAAAACATTGTCTAATTTTAGATGGTATAAAGATACTTTTCTAAATAGAGTAATGGAATCGTATAATATAATAATAGTACTCATTGGAAATCCAAGTTTATAGATGGATTGCCCAGCTTATTTGCTGAAAGGATTAGAAAAGTTTTAAGAAAAGATAGGATCAATAATCCTTAAGAAAATTATACTTATAGAAAATTAATAGGAACTTGCATTCAAGAAGGATAAGCTTTTTTTGATGAAAAAAAAAATTGAATCAACAAATTAAAAGACATAGATTAACTGAAAGAAAACAATTAGGTCAGTTTTATAGTCAATTTGCGAAGTAAATTTCATCGGAAAAGAAGAATGCTAAAACGTTTTAAGAAATATGATAAGCATTTTAAAGAAAAGAAGAGAAAATATCTCAAGAAAACTTAAATAAAACAAAAACATTAAGAAAGATGAAGAAATTTGAAAATAAGAAAGATAGAGCTAATATAGTTTGTTATAAGTGTAAACAAACAGGCCATTTTGCAAACATATGCAAGATGAAGAAAAAGATTAATAGTCTAGAAATTGAAAAAGAAATTAAAGAAGAATTAATCAATTTCTTAAATTCAAAATCTGAAGTAGAAAGTTCTGAATTCTGATGAAGATGAAATAGAGCAAATATGTAATACCTCAGAAGAAATTTTGATGTATTACATTGCTAACTTTGTTGGATGTTCTATTTCAGTTTCGTGATATTCTATAAGTAAAATTTCTATGTGAATTGAATAACAGTCTAGTGGCTCGGACGATGTGTTTCCTGATATTAGACCTGGATTCAATTCCCACCAAGGGTATGTGAGGGAGATTTTACCCACATTTAAGTGGGGTCCATTGGTTTTTTTTTCAAAAAAAAGTGAAATTTCTATAGTACATTTTTTTCGTCCTTAAAAAAATCGTTTTGTTGAACTAACAAACATCAACGTGTTATGAAATATTTGATTTGATTGAATGTCCATAATTAACATGTATTATTCTATCCACAATCAAGGAGATATGATTCTGTAATATTTAGCATTAATGATAGGTGATTCATTTCTCACAGTTTGATCCCCTACTTCTTGTATAAATAGGGAGCTCATTCATGCTTCAAAATATATCTGAACATAAGTCTCTTATCTCTCTCTACTCTCTTATCTCTCCTCTTTGTTCTTATGCTTAGTTTCAGATTAGTAGTCTAGCATTAATTTAATAATACATTATCAGCACGAAGACTCTAGCAAAAGAGCTTCTACCACTGCCTGAAGTTGGTGCGTATTAATCTTGAAGGCCTGAAGCCTCAATGAATAGTTTAATTCTCCCACCGCTGAAGTTGGTGCGTATTGATTCTGAAGGCCTGAAGCCTCAATGAATATTTTAAACGGTTTTCGTAATCTAAAGCTACGTGACCTCAAAAACTTTCCGGTGCACAAGTTTCTAGCCACACTGAGACGGTTCATCATGGAGTTCAATTTAATAACTCAAAATGATGATGATGGGAGAAAAAGGTAAATCATAAATCATGCATATTTGGTTTGCATATGAAGGAAAAATATTTTTTGTTATAAATTCTATTTACTCATATCATACAATCACGATGCAATTCTTAAGCTATGTATATGATTGTTTTTTTTTTTTTGGATCAAAAAGGTAAATTTTTTCATTACTTCAATAAAAAAACAGAACATGTACGAACAGCCCTACACATATACATTCTATACAATGATTCCTATAGATTTGAAGTATCTAATGTCATCAGTGCTGCCCCTGCGACAAAATATCTACAATCTCCATAGCACTTCAACTTTCAGCTTTTCAAACCTGTCTTCCACATCCAATGCTTCATTCCTAAACTTTCAGTAATTTCTTTTTGCCCAAAGGTGGTACACAACACCAACTAAAGCAGCATACAGTATTTTCTGCTCGAATTTCCTTCCTTTCTTACATTTCAACAGTCTCACTAGTCTTGATTTTAAGCAACATACATTTATATTCACATTCAGCTAAGCCTTTATCAAAACCATAAGCTTTTGAGAATAAGCACACCGAAAGAAGAGATGATCAGAGCTCTCAATCATACCTAAGCAAAGTTCACAGCATCCTGGCACTTGCAAAAGTCTGATGTGCATGAGTCTCTCCTGAGTTAAAAGCCTCCCTTTGATAGCGAGCCAAGTGATGAAGATGTGCTTTGGCAAAGCCCAGTTACACCAAATGATCTTAGCCACATGTAATTTTGTTGTTTCCCTGTAAGCCAAACATATCCACTTTTTGCAGAGTATGGTTTGCCCCCATTTCCTTCCCATTTTCCATCAACCACTCCATTTTTTAGCTCATCCTTAATTTACTTTCAGAAGCTGCTTCTAGTGCCAAGAGCTATTCTGAGCAGCGTGGTAGTCCCACAGATTCTTCCCCTTTAGATAGTATATGTGAATCCACTGAATCCACAGGCTATCTTTCTTTTTTGCCAGGTCCCAGAGTTGCTTCCCTAATAATGCTTTATTCCAAGCCCCCGGTTTCTTGATATTCAGACCTCCCTCTGTCTTTTTCTTACAGAGCTCGTCCCAAGCTACCAAGGCCAGGCTTCTACCCTCTTCTTTCTTCCCCCAGAGGAACTCTCGGCATCTTCTTTCAATCAGGTTGATGGCTGAATGAGGAATTAAGAACATTCCTGCCCAGTAAGCATGCAGGTTTAATAAAACAGATTTTATAAGAACCACCCTCCCTGCATAGGACAAGTGCCTCGATTCCCAACTTCTAATCCTAGCAGTAATTTTTTCTGCAATCATTTGACATTCTTCCTGATTCCAGCCTGTAGGAGACATAGGAGCACCACCCAAATATCAAATAGGGAAATTCACTACTTGAAACCCCATGATGGTCCTTATTCTCTCTTTCAATTCCTCATTTACGCCACCAAAGTAGATGTTCGATTTGTTCAGGTTGACAGTCAGTCCTGTAACATTGGCAAACCTATCCAGTATACCTTTAATTTTCTCCATAGTTATAATGTTAGCTTGGCACATTATAATCAAGTCGTCTGCAAACCTAAGGTTCGTAATTTTTTGCTTCTCACAAAATGGATGGAATTGGAAATTATTCAGGGCTTCCTTCTTAAACATTCTGTTCAGATATTCTATGACCATAACAAAAAGCAGCGGGGACATGGGGTCTCCCTGTCTTAACCCCCTCTGATAGCAATCTCGTAGATGAAGCAAATTTCGTTAATGCAACTATCAAACAAGAAAGGCTCAACTCTTGAACTACTAGAAGTAGTATGAAAATAAGAAGTTTAGTTTTAAAACAATTCTATCAAGAAGCATACTTGAAAAAGAACAGTTTCTTCAAGATCAAAAGATCCAAGATAAGATGAAAAACCCCCTTGGTTAAATCATACTTGACATGAAAAAAGGACACACCATTTAACAAAAATTCCTCACAGGAAAAACTCTCATTAGAGAAGACTCAAAATGACCACACACGGGTGCTTAACTTTCGGCCATATCCCCCCTATTTATAGGCTAGCAATTTCGGCCAAAGCACCAAAGAAAGAAGACCAACTAGGACTTTCTAATCTTATCTCACACAGGAGTAGAGTTAGAAGAGTATTTGATCTCTTTGACTGTATCTAAAATCTAGAAAACCTTATCTAAATGATTTATCCTTAAATAGAATAATACTTAGAAGGAATCTAAGACTCCTAATCAAAACACTCTAGCTTAATTCAGTCCACATGACTTATTTAACTAGATAAAATTTGAAAATTAAACTCTTAGACTAGATAATACTCTAAATCCGAAATTCAAATCCAAATATTGAAGTAAAATGTCTTAAACGCCCTTTCAAAAGTGGAATATTGGTCTTGCACCCCTCAAGTTGTAGAAAACTCCAATTTACTCTAAAACTTGTAGAATTCTCTTTATTGACTCCAAAAAATAGAAAAACACTTGAAACAATTGAGATAGTTTGTACCCTATCCAATTGTGTAGCAATGGACTCAATCTTGAACACTTTGATCAAATAGGCCGTCCACTCAAGAACCTAAATGACTCTTCTCTCTAGCTTGATCAATGATCTTCATGGAGCACCTAGAGTCAAACTCCCTTGATACTCTTGAGCACTTATTTCCATGAGTGAATCATCTCCTTTGGTTTGAACCCCAAAGTTAATGACATTCTCATCATCTTGATCATAGCTCTCTTGAACCAACTCCCTATCACATAGGTAGTCAAGATCCATCCTTTCTTCCTTGATTGGCCTGCAAAGTAAACTTGGCATCCCAAAACTAGAATGAAGGACTAGCTCATTCCCTTCATTAGGAGAACCACCATGGAAGGCTATATGATTCTCATCACCCTCTTCCCCTGAAAAAAACCCCGTACTATTTCCATTAATATTCAACGAATAACTACAAGTCGAAACACATTCCATAACCCATCTAGTGAACAAGGGAGAGAACTGGTAATAACCAAGCATCTCCTCTATGAAATTCCAGTGGATCGAATCGTAAGCCTTCTTTAAATCTACTTTCAACAAGCAACATGGTTTTACGTTTTTCCTGTTATACAGCCTCACTAACTCCTACGTAAGCAGTATATTGTGGAGAATCGACCTATTTTTTATGAAGGCGCCTTAATTGAGGTCCACTAACTGATGGAGAACTAGGCTCAGTCTATTACAGATTAGTTTTGAAATGGCTTTATAAACTGTGTTACAATAGGCTATAGGCCGATATTCAGTTGCGTCTTTTGGTGAAGCGTTCTTAGGGATAAGGCTAATTAGAGTGGCATTAAGCTGTTTTAACAACCTACATTCCCTAAAGAATTCATATATGGCATTACAGACATCATCCCCCACTATTTCCCATGTACTTTTATAGAACCCACTACTAAATCCATCTGGCCCTCCACTTTTTTTGACTTATTATACTAAAAAGGCTGTCTTAATCTCAGCTTTAGTGAATTTCTGAATTAGGAGAATCTGTAGGTCTACTGACAGTTTAATCCCTAAGTCAAAAATTTCACTAGAAGCTGAAATTCTATCCCCTGTCTTTCCTGATAAGTTCTCAAAATAGTCAATAAAATGAGAGGTTACCTGGTCCCATTGCTCCACTAGCTCCCATTCTGATTAGTGTAGGATAGAATGCGGTTCTGGGTTCTTCTATGCCTCAGACTTGCGTGGTAGGATCTTGTATTTAGGTCCCCCTCCTGTGCCCACCTTTCTTTAAGCTTCTGTTTCCAGAAGCTCATCAGAGCCTTACTTGTCTCGATATACTTGCTGGTTAGGTCTTTTTCTTGCTCCTGTAACTCAATTCTCAATGGATCTTCTCCCAATTGATTTTGGACCCCTTTCAATTCCTCCTTTATCTTTTGAGCTCTGTTCTCCAGGTCACTGAAGTGCTGACTGTTGAACTTCCTCAGTGCTATCGTCACCTTTTGCTACTTTAACACCAACTGAAATTGACGGGTCCCTTCATTTCCCCTTTCCAGGCTTGTTTCATCCTTTGCTTAAATCCTAGGTGAAGCGCCCACATATTGAAGTATTTAAACGAGTGTTTTCTCACGTCATTTGCTGACTTCCACCTGACCAGAAGAGGAAAATGATCCGAGAGACCAACAGTTAGTACTACAGCTGTGGCATCTGGATAGTTGTCTAACCAGTCTTCATTAACAAACCCTTTTTCCAGTTTTGATACAATCCTGTGATCTCCCAGTTGCCAGTTAGACCATGTAAATTGACTTCCAATCGTCTTGATTTCAATCCACTCATTTTCTTCTACTACCATTTTGAACATGCCAGTGTCCAAACTGATAGATGTTGTTCCTCCTAGCTTTTCTTCAGGGGAAAGTATATTGTTGAAATCCCCAAGGATCAACCAAGGCTTTGAGATTCTCCCAGCTAATCTTCTTAGGTCTTCCTATAGCTCTCCTCTACCCTGATGTTGCTGATCAACATAAACCAAACTTAACTCAAATTCCTTATCACTTCCTATTTCTTTAACAGAGCAGTGCATCCATTGCTTATACACTTGCATTCCCACCATCTTGTATGAATCCTTTCTCCAAATGATTAGCGTTCTCCCTTTTTCTTCAAACTGATGATTGCTTCTATAATCATAGGTGTTCCACTTCTTCATGATTTCATCCACCGTACTACTATTAAGTTTTGTCTCAAGTAACCCTGCAATTCCCACTTTATTTATAGAGAGGAGATATTCTATCTCTCTATGTTTCAGAGGACTATTAAGTCCTCTAACATTCCAACTATGTATACTCATTATTACGAGTCCCTACAAGAGGGTTACTAGTTCCTGGTACACTGTTTTTTTTTTCACTACCTTCTGCTAGGTTGGGGTTTTCACTTCCACAGGCTTCTTTCCCTTCCTAGTTTGTATATGACAGTCCACTCTTGCTTATTTCTCCTCCATTTTCTATGGCATAGACTTACTTTTTGTTTCCTTGGTTCCTTTAGGCTCCTCCTCAGTTGATGTTCCTGCTGTGGAGTTACCATTCTTCTTCCTCTGCTCCTGCATTTCAGTACTTTCCTCAGATTGTTTTTCCTTATTAGCACGTCTAGGTTTTCCCTGCCAAGCCTGTACCACTGGCTTCTTAGACACTCTGTTTCGTGGCCATACCCTTTACAGTTCCGGCATTTCACCGGCTGCCACTCATACTTCACCTTTTGCACTTAGAGTATCCCATGCTCATCTTCAAAACTGACCTCTACAGCATTTTCTCTCCAATTTTCATATCAACCAACACTCTTGCAAAGCCTGTCCTATTTCTCAAGGTAGTCATCTCATCCGTCTCCAATGGCCTACCCAATAGGCTTGTGATTCTGCTAAGTGTTCTCGCTGTCTAGTATCTAAGAGGTAGTTTAGGCAACTGCACCCAAACTGGAACAGATTGTATGTCCTTCATTCTTAATCCTTCCTCAACTGACCAGTTTTTAACAATCAGGGTCGATTGTCAAAATGGTAGACAGGATTCTCCAGAGCCTCCTCCTTCCTAGTCATAGTGTATATGATTGTTGATCATGTGAATGTATAAAATTTATATAAGTTGCATGTAATTGCGATAGTATCCATGTGTGCAAAGAAAAAATATGTTCTTTTGAAAGAATTAATTTCTTTGATATTTAGATTGCTAGGAAAACACTTTGTTTTATTATCATACGTTTATTAATATTAGTATAAATGTATTAATAGAAAGAAATCTCCTTCTCATATTTTACTTTGTACTTTTATATTCTACTTTACTCATAGTATTGCTGATATTTACTAATGCAAGTAAAATATATTGCCAGTAGCAATATGTAAATGCATTAAAGTTGCTCCTGAAGTAGCAATGTTGCGATAGCATATTTACCATATTAAATTGCTCCAGTAGCAGCATTATCGCAAAATATTTGATGAAATCTTATGAATTGTTTTCTTTCTCTGAAGTGAGTGGGCAGTAAATTATTTCAAAGAAAATGGTAGACATTAAATGTATATTAATTATATATAATATACAATTCTTCACCTGAAGTTAGAGAGTAAATTTGAAGACATGTTTAATTTAGACATGGTCCATTTCCTGAAGTAAATGTGACGATTATGAAACAATGATAGTAGTGATTCTGACAAATACACTATTAACAACTTGAAGTTGGAAAAATAGTGAAAACACTACTATTGATCTGAAGTTAAAAAGTAGAATATTGCAAATGCTATCGTTGTGGCATAGAAAACTATTGGGTTCACATGATCTATATACCCACAATTATCTTATTGATATCTTCGATATATTATTGAAAATAGACAAATTAATTAGTCCTGTCGACAATGAATTAACAAATCATAATTCGATCTTTGTTAAATGCACTGAAGGTTATTTAAAATTTAGAGATGAAAATGTCCAATATGTCAAACACCCTGAAGGTGTTGTGGTCTTTTAGCCACCATAGTAATGAAACTATTTAATTGATATTTCTATATGCATGTTTTGAAGAAATTAAGATCTAAATTTTTTAATGGCAAAAGTATGCCTTGCACATAGTGCAACTCATATTACCTCTATGGGTATTGTGAATTTTATTAATCACCCTGAATGGGATGTTAGTCAATGATAAACACGAAATCAATTAAAAGCTCCAGTAGAGCATGTGCCATTGAACTATTCTACAAAGATAGATAAAAACTTCCGTAGAGTATAATTACCCCGGAGAGTGAAAACAGATATATTCTCCTAAAGAGAAAATATAATAATTCATCATTGCCTCTGGAAGAGCAATAGTAAACAAACTTTGCTCCTAAAAGAGCAAGAGAATGTTAGAATGAGAAAGTGCATTGAGATAAATTATATTCTCAAAGGTATCAAAGAAGGATGTAAACTGCTCTATTAATACAACTATTTTGAATTTGAAAATCTTATTGTTGTCTCCAGCAGAGTAGCGATACACTTTGCTTTCAAAAGAGCAAGAACACCATGGCACATTGAAAATAATTTAACAACAAATACTCTGTCAGAGTAAGCGCTCATGTGGAGCGAAATTGTTCTGGTATATTTGAATAATTAATTCACTATTTTTCTGCAAAAGAGAAATTCTATAATTTGGCATAACTACTTAAGCCATTCTGATTTCAAGACGAAACAAGAAAGTTTATATGCATTAAATTTGGAGAACCAAGAGTTTCTTTCAACAAATTAGAATATCAATCGATATGTCGATTAGATAGTCACATGTATGATTCTCGTTAATTTGCAACATGAAGTTTGCAGAAATTTTATTATGGAGTTAAATTAGTAACTTGCAGATTTTCATGTTTTGCTTTTACGAGAATTTGATTTGACAATTGTGGTGAGTGTATGACTCAATACCAGAATGATAGAAGTTGAACATTGAGTGCCTATAAGATCAATAATGAAACGGTCTAGTAGAATCGTTTATTGCATGTGTGCAATTAAAGTAATTACCTCATGTATAGTTGAGGAAGTGTTGAAATACAAAAGACACCAATTATATGCATAAGACCAAACATGTCATTGCAGATATTCTCCCCAACAGTGGTTTTCGGTCAGAAACCAGACATATCCATCTTCAAATATTATGTGTGCAATCTATATTATAATTATTCCACCACAATGCACACAATATCTGTTGAATATTGAATCTCTAATGTTTGAGATTATTGATATTGGATTAACTACTCGATGGACTGATCGCATTAGTTTGACGAGTTAGTTACTCCGAAAGGGAGATTTATTAACTACTCGATTGGTTAATCGTCATTTTAGCGAGTTAGTTATCCTAACATCAGGGGAAAAAGTTATAACAGCCTATTTATAAAGTCAGATGGACAATCTAATTATCTCATTATGATCCTCGATGATATGAACCTGAAGTTCAGGAGATAATGTTTAAGACCTGATGTTTACCTGACCGAATGTATAAATATATCTTATATAAAAGGCTGCTAAAACTTAGAATTTGATAATGTGTCCCTGAAGGACTACCTACCACTATTTGTTAGTTGAATGTCCATTTAATGAGTGGTAGATTCTAAATTATAAAAATCCTCGTAAATGACAAGGTTTAAATCTATAGAGATGACAAATATTTCCGTTATGGTGAATTAACTTCCAGAAGAAATATATGAATACTTGGGAAACTTAATGATTGTGAGATCTCATTACCGAAGAACATAGAATCGATCAGCAATAAAATGTCGACATGAAAATTGCTTATGCTACAGCAGTAAAATAAATGAAAATGAGGATCATGAAATGAAAGTCTGTTGTAGATACAAACATTAAACTTATTGGCCACAACAAATGAAAAGACGCAATACACACTTGGCAATGTGTACTTAGAATTGAAATTGCTTGTGAACTAGAAGTTTGGCAAGTGATATACGGGCTAGATTTTGGCGGGTGATTGTGTAAAAGATTATCGAGCAACTTCTTTGTTGTACAAGTTTTTCCCAAAGTCCGATTTTATCTTGTGGTGGATGAAAAGGAAAATCTTCTATTATTTGCTAATCTGGTAGCAAATGAAGATAATAAATTCGTCTCTTGATTATAGTGATCACTTAACACATGATACTTAATAATGACGTCTATATGAAATCCCCGGAGGATTAAAAATAAAGGGACATGATCCCAATTCTCAAGAAATTAATTCAAAGGACTTGCGCAAGTTATAGTGTCTTCATGTGTCTAGATAGTTAGGTTCATATTTTTTAATATAATAGATATGCTATGTTTGTTTTATCTAGATATGTTATGTTTGTTTGTAACATGATTTTTTTATCTGTTTTTATGATCATATTTGAATGATAGGATGATAATAATACTAGAGTGAGTATTCATAAGCCATATGTGCATTTACAATTTTGTTAGCACCGAATTCTTGTAAAGTTTCAAAAGGCTGAATATTATTGAAACTTATCATGAAGTTCGAATAGCCTGAATATAAATAAAATTCCTGAAGAGTTATATCATAGTTATGAATACTTCTAAGGAAGTTCAAAAGGTTGCAACTTGCCTGAAGTAAGGATAATGAAAGATCTTGAGTAGAATCTCGGTCTAAATAGTTTGACCTTTGTATATTCAACACCCATTGAGCACACTTGATTAAAATCTTGATGTGCATATAAATCCTTCTTTTTGACTTTCTATTAATAATGTAGACCGATTTGGCCCTGAAGTACCATATAAAGTTTTGGTTTATCTAATCAATCAGTCAATAGTTGGATGGTGTATATTGATACCTTCAAGGTATGATGGTCATGCATCTCCATTATTATAAAATACTCAACATTATACTGGTATATAAAGACAACAGTCTACATGAGAAGTCGAAGTAATCTGTCTATTTTTGACTTAAACAGTCATGAACCTGGTCAATAGCTTGGCATGCAACGAGAAGATTACAAGTGATGTACTTAACAGGGGGAGTAACCCACGCTGCACTCTTTTTCCCTTGATCGAGGTTTTGTCCCAATGGGTTTTCCTAATAAGGTTTTTAACGAAGCAGCGTCACATTCGGAAGTGTACTCTTTTTCCTTCACTAGGGTTTTATCCCAAAGGGTTTTTCCTAGTAAGGTTTTAAACATTATTCTACAAAGATGGACATTCAAAGGGGGAGTGTTATGAAATATTTGATTTGATTTGATTGAATGTCTATAATTAACATATATTATTCTATTCACAATTAAGGAGATATGATTCTGTAATATTTAGCATTAAAGATAGGTGATTCATTTCCCACAGTTTGATCCCCTACTTCTTGTATAAATAGGGAACTCATTCATACTTCAAAATACATCTTAATACAAGTCTCTTATCTCTCTCTACTCTCTTGTCTCTTCTCTTTGTTCTTATGCTTAGTTTCCTATTAGTAGTCTACCATTAATTTTATAATACAAAGTAAATAATTTCTTGGAACATCATAAATAACTATTATAGAAACCATGACATAACCAACATAACAACGCGTAAAAATAACAGTTGTATCTCTTCTCCAATCGCTGAAATCAAACGTGATTGGTGCAAGACTAAACCTGTGGTTTTCATTCATGGAATGTTATAACTTTTTGTGTAATTAGTTTTTGCCTCTATTATAGTTCTACAACAAGGAAAACCATAGAAAATAATTAAAAGACAGTTTATCCAATTGATTTAACGTTCTTGTGCAACCTAAACCAAATAAATGGGGCAATTCATTTGAATAACCACATATTCGATAATTAAAAAAATAGACTTCTACTTTGGTACGCAGAACAACATGGGAGTCGTTTTACTTTTGATAAGTAATATGATAAGAGTTTACCTTGTATGCCAAAATTTTTATGCCTAGATTTTGAGATAATTAATCTGATTGATTGCATAATAGACCTTGAAAAACAATAAACCAAAAATAATCGAGCCACAAATTAAAACTCGACAAAAAAGCAGATGAACTGGAGAAGTAGAAAGTGTTGATGATACAACCCAAAGAAAAACTCAATACATATGGTAAAAACGCATTAGAAAACTCTCTTAAAATAGTACTTAAAACTTCACAAACAAGACACTACCTTTGGATTTATGTTCGTTACCTCGTGTTCAAAACTAGTTTAAACAAAAAGTTAAGAAAATTTCAAATGAATTTCCTCCCAAATTAGTAATTCCTTATTCTGATAAGACATCATCAAACGTGATGGCCGGAAATTCCCTTTTATAGTACAAGGGATGGCCTAATAAAACCATAACACATGTCCACAAAACCAAAAGTTGGATTTTGGGATTCTAAAATTTAAATAAATCTAATTAAATGATTGTCTAAACCCACAATCATTTAATTGAATGTTCCAAACTAAAAACTATCCCAAATAAGATTCGAAAATAAGACAAAAATCCAAAGCCCAATTAAATTGCAAAAATTCAGAAAATATGCCTTTCTTCAACCCCTGTCCCGTCAATCTCTTCGTCTTACTACCTTTATCCACATCAATTCTTGTTAATGTTTTCATAAATGACTTTCCTAACAAAATTGGAATTGAATTAACATGGCCATTTTTTATTTTTACAATGTAAAAATGTGCAGGAAAAACTAGCTCATCAACTTGCACTAAAACATCTTTCAAAATCCCTTCTGGATAAACATGCAAACCATCAGAAAGTTGAATAACCACATTTGTTTCTTTTAGTGGTCCCAAATTTAAAGCTTTATAAAGAGAAAATGACATAACATTAATAGATGCTCCTAAATCTATTATACCAAATTCAAACTTCTTATCACCAATAAATCATGAACTTGAAAACATACCGGGATCAGAGCATTTTTTTTTTTTGGTAATTTTCTTTGTATGATGGAAGAAACATTTTCGTTTACCACTACATTTTCCTTATCTTTGAATTTCTTCTTCTTCGTGCACCATTGCTTTAGAAACTTTGCATACTTGGGAATCTCCTTAATAGCTTCCAACAATGAAATGTTGATCATCACCTTTTTGAAAGTGTTCAACGTCCCTTCTTCAAGTTCAGTTTTTTTTATCTTCCATCAACTTATTAGGAAATGGAGAAATAGGTTTATAATAAGTATTAAGCCAGGAAGAATTTAGTTTTACCTCTACTGAATTTTTGGAAGATTCTTTGTTGGTTTCTTTCATTTCTTTCTCCTCCGCCTTTTTCACTGGTGAAGGTGGACTTGCTTAAAGCTCTTTCTCACTTCTTAACATCATTGTACAAACATTCTGTTTGGGATTTATGACTGTCTGTGAGGGTAACTTTCCAGCATTTTGAGCTTCTAATCTAGTCACGCTATTGGCAAGTTGGCTAACTTGGTTTCCCAAGTCTTTGATGCTAGCCCTTGTTTCCTGATGAAACTGTTGAGTGTTAATAGCAAGATTTTTAACAATTTTTTCAAGAGAATTACCTGAATTTTGTGGTGGTGATGGAGGTAGTGGAGCTCTATTGTAGGCTTTAAGAAATCTCTGTTGACCATCATTATTTCCCTAGGTGAAGTTTGGGTGATTCCTCCATCCAGGATTGTAGGTATTAGAGTAGGGATTATATCTTCTTTGTGGTTGATTTGAAAATCGCCCTATGACATTAACTTGCTGACTTGAGTCTTCTTGAAGAGAAGGACACATATCTGTTGGGTGTCCAGGATTGGTGCATATTCCACATAACTGAGTAGCCTGTAACTGTCCTACAGCCATTTGACGAACCAAAGAAGTTAAATAAAAAATTTGATTGACAAGAGTAGAATGACTTAGCCCGTTGGTTTGTTTCAAAATTTCGTCCGTTTTTAACCCAAATTGCTGAGAGTTTTCAGTCATATTTGCAATCAATTGTCTTGCAGCTGCTGGTGTTTTGTCCACAAGAACTCCTGCACTAGCTGCATCTGAATTAGGAGTTGGTAGAAGGCCTTCATAAAATACTGAATTAGGAGTTGTCTGAAATTTGATGATGAGGGCAACTAGCACAAAGTTTCTTGAACCTCTCCCAGTACTCATAAACGGACTCTCCTGTCATCTGTCGAATACCACATATATCATTCTTTATGTTTGCAGCTCGTGAAGCAGGGAAAAACTTCTACAGGAATAATTTCTTCATCTCGTTCCATGTATTGATTGAACCTGAGGGGAGATCATAAAGTCAATCTTTCGCCTTATCACCTAAGAAAAAGAAAACGCTCTTAGTTTAATCTACTCCTCAGTAACACTCTGTGATTTTATTGTTGAACAGACAATATGAAATTTCTTCAAATGCTTGTGAGGATCTTCTTTAGAAACAATTTGCTTCCTGGATTGAGCCGGTAGTGGCTATTGTGAAAGCATAAATTGCGCAGACACCAAAATCCCGATTCGGGGTGCCAATTGGTGCACTGCTGTTGACTGCGAGAGCAAAATGAACACTGGCAGCAGCAAGTTTGCCTAACACCGTAGCCTGATGAAGCGACACAGGTGGGGGATTAGATTCTGTAATTTCAAACACCAAAGAATCAACTTAGACTTCTTACAGTTGGACTTGGAGAACAAACAAGCACAAATTTGAAAATAAATAAACCGGAAAATAGCAAAACTAGAAAAATTTAAGGAAAAGAAGAAAACGATGATATCGGTAGCTGTGGAGCAAGAGGGTTGCTCAGAAATTGGCTCGTCAGAAGGATTATCTTCGAGAGAAGTAGCAGCTTCGGCGAATTCCGACTTCAAAACAACTCCAGAATGTTCAGAATTTATTGAAGATGATGTTGATGATGACCGCGAACGCAGGAGATGAATTGGAGCAAGGCAGAAGCTTCTGATGGCACCGCGGGTTCCGAAAAAATCAAACGCCAGTCTCTGACTTTGATGATCGGAAGTGATGGCCGGCGACAGGAGATGATCGACAATGGAACTATCAGGAGTCAATCTGTAAATTAGAAATAAAGTAAAAAGTAATTAGTGGAGGGAAAAAAATATTTACAGCTAAAAAAAAATGATAAAAACTACTTGCTCCTTTTTTTTAATTTGATAATAAGGGACAAAACAAACGCACTAAAACTAAAAGTGATCAGAAATTATTTTTTTTCTTTTCCTTTTAAAATACAAATTAAAACCGAATAATAATGATACTACTTAACCAGAATAAGAAAGGAAAAAAAATAATAATAATGGGCAAATAAGTAACGCACTCAAAACGACGCAAGTTCTTTTTCTTGTTTTTTTTTTCAAAATACAAAAGAAACAATACACTTAGCCAGAAAAGAATAATTTTTTTTTCTTTTGGAATATGAAAAACAATAAAAATAATTATAAAACCAAGAGCCAAAGGGAATGGCTCCCCGGCAACGGCGCCAAAATTTTGATAGATTTGTCGAGACCTGCAAAAATTAATCTGATTTCTAAATAAAGCAACAAATTAATTTGCAGAAACAATGGAATCGGGTCGAATCCCAAGAGAGCCGACTTTTAACTCTTAGTTTTATAAAAATACAAATTAGGGAAATTTTTCTTTTCAATGAAATAAACTGGCAAATAAAGTAAATAAAATTGGAGAGTAAATTAATAGAAAAACTTTGATTCAAGGAATAAATTCAATTACATTATAGATCATCGACTAAAAATTATTTTTCTACAATTCAATCATTCAACCGAGATTTAATAGGATAACCGTAGAAAACTTTTAAATTTTCCGAAAATATTTGACCAAGCCCAACACCTAATCAAAACTTATCGTAATTTAACTGGGAACGGTAACGTTCCATATTAAATTATGAAGCAATAAAATCTTGAAGATGTAGTTGAACCAAAAATCAGAATAATTGAAATCACTGCAATTATAATATTTTGTCCTATTGATTCGCTAGTTAGACTAATCATGCACATTCAACGTGTCACTACTAACATGCATAATTTGCTAATTGCTACTTAATGCCAAATGTTTAAGACAAAAATGCAACATAAATATTTGGTAGCATTAGAAAGAAAATACTTGATCAAATTGTCAGATTAACCAAGTAGTAACTCTCATAAAAATAAATCAAAATCAACAAATACTTGAATTAAAAGTAGAAAAGAAATTAAGTGAAACTTGTAGTCTCACATATAGTATAAACGAACAAAATCCTTGAACCAAATTAAAGAAAACTAGACACTCATAATGACTAGAAACATCTTAAAATGTTTGAAGAAAATAAAAACTAAAATAAAACTAAAAAGAAAATGGTGGTCAAAATTAGGACTGAACATGGTTCGGCCGAAACTGGCCAAACCGGCCAGACCGAACTGTTTTTGCCAGTTTGGCCGGGTTGTATGATATGAAAGACCGCCGGCTGGTTTGATATTTTTCAAACTGTAGGATTCGGTTCGGTTGCGATTTGAATTTGGAGGCTGACCGTTTAAACCGAATCGCACCTTATTAATATAATTCTCTAATTTTATATATGTTACAAATGAAAGGATGCTCTAGTGGTTGGTCCCTTGTATGTTAGGTGAAAGGTGCTGAGTTTCAAACTCTTCCGGTACTTTTTTGTGTAAAAATTTTAGAGTATGTGTTATACAAATTCGGGCCTTTGGCCCGCTATTGTTAGAGTAGTTAGAGTAGTTCTATAATAATTTGGGCCTTTAGCCCATTATTATTCTTCAAATTCTGGCCCACTATTCACAAGTTTAACCAAATTTGGACCATTAATATGGACTGGATTTCATAGAGATTGGGCTTCATAAGAAAAAAAACAAAAAAAAATTTGGCCGAAACCAAAACCGGACCGCACCAAACCGTTAAAATACAGTTTGGCTGGTTCGGTCTTAGTAGTTGAAAATGGTCGGTTCGGTCTGTAATTTTTGAGACCGTAAAATCCATTTTGACCCATACTTGAGCTTTCAAATCGTTCAAACCGAACTGTGTACACCCTAGTCAAAATGGAGGGGATAAAGTAGCAGCCAAAAATGCTAAGCTACGAGGTGTGTGGAAAAGCAAACTAGTCCAGCCTTACTAAGTACTGTTTCCTGGTCGAACAAAAATTCCAAAAAAATGGGAAACAAATCAAATGCTATGTAATATCTCCATTGACTCATGAATATTGTTGTTGCAGATTTTTTCTTTTCTTCCGCCTAAACAACTGGTCAAAGATTTGGCAGGATTGATTTTATTTTGACTTGGTAAAACTCTTTCCACAATCCATCTGTGCGGTAAATTCTCTTTAGCTCAATTCCTCAAACTTCCATGTCTCCGTAAAACAGCACCAAAAGCTCAAATTATCTGACACAAAACAATAATAATATCCATTAAAATCTTCAAATTATAAACAAAAGTTAACCATTAACATTATAATAAAATGGATTTTATTATTATCCTCTACTTCCTTTATCCGACAAATATCTCGACATACTCCTGCTGAAATTCTTTTCTTCCTCTTTCCGGCTAGGGTTTGATCTTGACTTCAATGTGGGCTTCAATCTCCCATCATGCTTAATGTCAAGACCTGTCAAACTATGCCAAAAGAACTACAACAATAAAGTGATCATCGTAGTTTAGAACAATTCCAAATGACCTAATCATGACCACATCATAATAATTAGTAGCGGTGACGACGGTTATGTCCATTGCTTGCTTTTATCCATTTTTCATAAAACGGAGTTCTATTTGGATGAAGTCTTTTAGTGTAACAGCCGCAACAATACAATTCTTCATCAGAAAGTCCACTTTATTATCTTTGAGAAATAATATTACAGATTCATTTGCAATCTTCATCTTTGTCGCAATATTTATGACTGTCTGGCATGAAATCCTAACCTTCACCATCACCTACTCTTGCAAATTTACTTGTAAATAAAATGCCTACCACCCAAAGAGTATATTATATTCCCTTCGTCCAAAATATTGTCTAGTTTAGTTTCACTTTTAATTCAAAATATATTAGAGGTAAACATTCAAATTAAACAATTATTTTGGGTCTGAAGGAGAATATAAATTCTACTTCGAATGAAAACATTTCATTAACAAACTAAGAGAGTAAGCTTCGCAAGAATTTTAAATGTTCGTTGCTATATATTTTAACATGAGTAGCTAGAAGTGTGTGAACTGTGAAGTGTGTAGCTAATGATATTCTCAATAACAAAAGTCTCGTAAAGTACACTAAAAAGGAGCCATCATGAAAAAAAGAAAGAAAAAGAATCGCTTGTATAAAGAAATACAATTCATAAATAGTCTTTCAAACCCCATCAGAGATGGGTAAATTCATACCCACTGTAATAACCTGCAAACCAGAGTGATGTATAAACCACTATTGAAAGTCTAATATAAGCTTACATGTGTTTCACCTCAAAACGAACTAGTAATGAGGAGAGTAGCACATAAGACTTATATGTAGGTTTTGAGAATTTCAATTTTTCATGTCGGACAAGAGAACTTGAAATTTTCATATTCATTGCAACAAGCCCCACTCAAGCCCATTAGGCTTTGACTGTAAATTTCTGCATTTTATTTTATTTTATTTTTTTTGGTCTTGCGCTAGTTATTTGTCCGGATAAACTGTTGTTTGCCGGGCTAATTAAAGTTCAAAGTCAAACCTTGAATTTTTACGTCGGATTGTTCTGAGTTTTAAAGTCTGTTCATTGCCCCAAATATACTATCGGGTCCTTTGACCTCACCCCACAACTGTTACAGGTCCACTGATAAACTACGTCAGATATCATATTGAAAGTCCATATAAACCACATATGGTTTTACCTCAAAACCAATTGGTAATGAGGGAAGTAACATATATGACTTATATGTTGGTTTTAAGTGTTTCAATTTTTCATGTGAGACAAGAGAGCTTGAGACTTTTCTATTCATTTCAACAACCACCATAAACGGCACAAGGTCGGGTGCGACCGAAATCAAGAATTTATGTATGGATTTGTCATCATAAGCCCTCTAAAGATAGTTTATCGGTAAAAATAGAGTCAAACCTCACTCTTGTTAGAGTTTGAAATTGAACTCAAGATCACTTGAGAATATTGGTAGTCTTATCACTGAATCAATACCTTCTTCGCAATGTGTTAATTTTTTATTGTTTCTATAGTTTGAACCTATGTTTTCAAAACCGGACCGGCTCGGGCGGTCGAACTGGTAAGCCCGGGAACTGGAAGCCTCAACGGTCCGATTTCTAAAAAAAGCCCGGATTTTGTAAAATCTGATCAAACTTGGTCAAACTCAGACAAAATCGCGGTTCGACCGAAAACCGGTACTGGTTAAACCGTTTTTACATATATTTTTTTAAAAATTAATTTTTCATTAATTTTTTAATATTATTTTGACCGGTTTTTACCGGTTTCGAGGAACAAGTTAACTGGTTAATCCGGTGAACCCACCAACCCGGTCACGCTAATGGTTCACCTACCGTCCCGTTTTCAAAACATAGGTTTGAACCACCCAAAGAACATCAAGTAAATTTTGATTGCAACCAATTTTAATTTTTGTAAAATTTTAGTGAGTTCGATTAATTTGATCGCTAATAGAGGAATATGTCAAGGAACTCTCATTGAAGAAGAAGAGCTTCAAGGGTAGAGAAAATTGGACGAAAGTGCTCAAGGACTGCAAATTATTTTCGCCATAATTATGTTTATTGTAACCAAGGTATCAATGAATTAGTTGGTTCTTAAAATTTTTCAGTTTATTAAGTGAAACTATTTACATCACCCGTGTAAGTCATATTTATAACTCTTCCATAACGTATATATGTTGTACGTACGGAAATTGCTTGCTTTTAAATAAATCGACGATAATTTTGTTCTTGCCCCTAATTTCTCCATGTTCACTGGTCTTTTTTCCCCATAGGTTTTTTAAAGAAGGATTATAAATCTAGGAATCTTGCCAAAAAGAAAAGAAAAATAGAAAAAAGATGAATTTTTGGGTCTTGGAAAGTAAAAATAAAGATAGAAACTCGTGTTTTATGTATTCGTTAATTTTTTCTTCAGAAACTGCACTAGTGTATCCATATTATTAACCAATCAGAGTCTCGAGTTTGAATAACGCGTCATGTCTTTGAACGAGGATATACGTCCCATTTGCCTTTAATCTTACGCATCCTGGGTGCCAAATTGATTGTCTGATTTAAAATTTTTATTTTTAATAAAAATGAAATTTCAAACTGAACAGTTATTTTAAGACAAAATAAGTATCATAATGACGATATAACATAAATCTAATAATGTTAATGTTATAACATAATCGTGCAACATTACACTTGTAAATTCGGAGCAGTTTAATGATAATTCCATAATAAGTACTGATAATCCGTATTCCACCATACAATCAACATAATCTCTCTCTCCACAAATTTTACAACTCCATGATTCAATTCTCCTCCCTCTTGCCACTACCAGTTTACTGTATTTATGTAGTACTCATTACGTTCTAAACAAGAGACGCAACTATCATTTTAAATACGTATATTACACTAATGTGAATAGCTAGAAACATCTTGTTTCTGAACCCAATAACAAATGTACGCAGCCTAGAGAAAGTATAACTATTTTCTTTTATCACTAGCCTTCTATATATTCGAAATATATATATAAGTAACACTAAGTATTTGTTAATTCGTTCATCTATTTTAACCGAACAACTAGCGCTATGTTAATTTCTTCTATGCAAACATAATTAATCATGGAACATAATTTAACGCTCTCAAGTTATCTTAGTACGTAAATCATGATGTGAATTCTACTTTACGCCATTAATCGTAAAGCGGAGCTATATGCTTATGATTCCATCGCCGACGTCGTAGAAGCAGCCACAGCAAATGTAAGTATATTTACTTTCGCATATTTGATTCCAGTCGATAATCATCATTGTACGTAGAGCAGAGGAAAACAAATTAAATCACAATATCTTCCCTTTTCCCGCAATATTGAAGAAGTCCTGACTAGAAATCTCTACTAATGAATCCAAAAGAGAATAAATTTCCGTATAAAATTAATAGTACGTATCAATTTTATTTCAGCCAAAAACAAAGAAAAAAAATAAAAACAAAGAAGGGTAATTGATCTTTATGACAGGCTTACAGATAAAGGCATAACTAATTGAACAGTCGCAAATCATAGTTATGATCTACTAAAAAGCGGTAGTTTGATTGGTTCAAACCCAATTCGTGGGAGGGCTCTAGAAAGGCCTAACAACCCAACAATCAGGATGGATAGAAACACTGGGAAGAAATTGACATTCAAGTCAAGCTTTGTTTTCGGGGAGCTACCGTTTTAATTTTTGTTTAGAGATTTGATTAGAATTTTTATTTGTTCAAAAATTAAATATTAATTGTGAATTTTTTCCCAAATTTTTGTTAACAAAACAATTCGAGAGAAATCATTCTACAAACCTTTTTTAGAATTTTCAGAATTTTTTTTTAATATTTATCCCATCTGAACATACCTTTTTACATTTTCAATGTAATTTTTTACATTCTGAATAGAACAAACACTTAAAAAATACATGATGAAAAAACGATCCAAACACACCCATAATTTATTAGCACTCTTTTTACGTTTGGTTTTTGGGAGCGTTATCAAATCACTAATTGTTTAATATCTTAGTTAAAAGTTGATTACTATCCTTAAATTTATCAAGGACTGTGACGGCATTCAAGCCATTGTCCTCCATTTTTCTACTATATATATATATATATATATATATATATATATATATATATATAAAGCAAGTTTGGAAAAAGTTGGTAGTACACCAAAAGGGTAATTTTGGAAATGTAACAATTTATGAATTAAATTTTGATTTAATGACTCAATTATAGAAATTCAAAATTAATTCATCATTTTTGTTTTGGTTTATGAAACTGAAAAGAAATGAGAATGCAAAAAGTTAAGTATCCTTTAACTCACCAATAAATGCCCCCTAATTTCACGAATAAAGAAGAAGAAGAAGAAGAAGAAGAAGAAGAAGAAGACATTCTTTCAGCCTCATGCATCCTATTTTCAAGATCGCCCTTGTAAATCTTTTAGGAGGATACCCAATATTCAAGTGATGAATCTCAATCAAAAGATCAGAGGTGATTTTTTATTACCTTAATTTTTGTCTTTCGTGTGCGTTTTTGTTTCCCAATTCTTTGTATTGAACTTCAGTTCTAATTTTTATGCTTAGTTCTCTATATCTTTGCTCTTGACAATTCATTATAGTTTGAGATGATTTTTTTATAAGGGTGAGAAATTCATTGCCTCGGAAATCTTTAAAATTAACAAGGTTTCGAAGTTGTTGCATTAGAGTTGATTATATAACATACTTTGGTTTTCTCTCTTTTTTATCTTTTGGTTATACATTTTTCATATTGTAAGTTTGACTCATGATACATTTCAGGGATTTTAGGATGTGAGTCTTTCAATGGAGATGCTAAATTGTTTTTTTACACCCGCATCCTTTTGATTCCTTGAATATGGATTGAAATAGATCTAATGCCATTGTGTGTAATTTTAATAAAAATTATGGTTTTTTATATTGATATATTTTTGTTTACTACCATTTCTATGATTTTTATTATATGAACATATTTGAATTTTTTGAAGAAAATTATTTTGTCAAGACTTGACTTTAGTCGATAGCTGGAACCATATAGTAACTTTACATGATGCATCAATGGGTTATATTTCCCCTTTTATAACAATTGTCCCACTTTTCTTATCATCAATTGAATTATAGTTCATAGATGGGCAGATGGTTTGATGTCAATGATGAGTAAAATCTTCTTTTTTTTAATTTTTTTCCTTTTTTTTTTTGTTGTTTGTGTGTTTTGGAACAAATAAAAGATTGAGATAATTTAGAAAGAGGCCGATCTCTGATTAGAAGATCATCATGTTTAACTTAAATAGGTTTTGCATTCTTTCAAATGTGAACTTATATCAAAGAAGGGAATGATGTGAACAACATTAGTATACAAGGGTGAAAAATTCTTTCGCCAATGAATTTTATTGTAAATTGCTCTCTCTGTTCTAAAGTTATTATCCAATTTAGATTTACAATTTTATAATAATTTATATTAAAAGTGAAAATCTAAACTAAACCATCATTTTGAGGGGAAAAAAAAAGGACATAAAATTTTTTCAGAAAAAAACTATATAAAATTTCTTGCAATATGAGGTGGAACAATGAAAAAGAACTACGCATTCTACTATTTAAATGATGTACTCAACATTGTTTTAATTTTGAAGATTTATATGAATGAGATGCAACTTTATTCCATTGAAAAAACAAAAACAAAAACTAAATAGCTTATGTTAGCAATGTTATTGTTTGACAGTCTAATACATTCTTCTAAGTCTACATGATGTATTGGTGAATGTGTAGCAAAAAGTAAATTAGTTACTTGATATATAGATATATAATAAGAACATTCTACCAAAGATTATTTTAGCATATACCTCAATCATAGTACTAATCAATTAATAAATTATAACTCCTCAATTCAAGAGCAGTTATATTGTTTGATGTATTTGATGACATAAAAATATATACCCTTTTATCATGCATTTCTTACTTATTTCTACTTATAATTTAGTGTCAGTTAGTTAGGATTATTTTAATTTTGGGGTGATTTTGCATTTCAGGTATCTCAGAGGCCAATATAGAAAATTAGCATAAAAGATGGCCAAATTGCACAAAAAGGTATCAGAAAGGACTGGAATGGAAGCCGCTGGAAATTGGACTGTTGGAAGGTCAATCAGAGCTGGAGCAAGTGGAGAAATCCTTGCTAAGGAAGGAAGAATGGCAGCAGATGATCACAACTTCGAAGAGTTTGCAGCAGCACATTCAATTGAGAGGAAGAAGGGCAACTGCCTGCTGCTAGATTGTTGCTACAGTAACTGTTGCTGCTGTTAATCAAAGAGGAGCCACGAGCTGATATCTTGGTGCCTAAGGAAGGAAGTTGCTTTGCCATCACTGCATGTTGTTGCTGTTGCAAGCGGAAGAAGAGAAAGAGGAAGAATATGTGATAAGCAGTAGCTGCAACTCTACTACTTACCAACTGATTCTGCTACTGAATTAATGGATTGGCTGCTGCAGAAGGGTGAGCAATGGCAAAGCAAGTGATCCAGGAAACAAGGAAGAAAAAGATAGAAGATTCAGGCTGAATTGGGGGCTAGAGACACAATGATGGAAGGAAGTATGCTGCTGATGCTGCTTCTTACTGACTGCTGCAATTTGAGCTGTGGAGAATAAAAAATGAAGAAATAGAGATTTGCGGCTACAAATGGTGAGAAGCACCGGAGAAAAAGACTAAGGAGAAGCAACAATGATGAGTAGAAGATGGCGGATTGCGGCTGAAGAATGAAGGAGATAACCAGAAAAGGCAGCAACTTGCCAATTGGGCAAGTTGCTGAATAAAAAACTACCTTTGGCTGCTGCAACTTGCTGTCTCCTCTGCCCTACTGCAAAAAAGGCCAGAACACCACCAATCCAAGCCTCTCCAAAACCTCTATAAATATCCAGCTGATAGTAGTAGAAAAAACAACAGATTGGGTAGTTAGATTTAGTTTAAAAGACAATAGTTAGATAGTTAGTTAGAAGGTTAGAAATAGGGTAGTAGCAGGAACAAGGAGCCAGACTATCACTTTGTCAAGTGGCGAACACCACTCGCCATAGTGAGCAGACAGAAACTGTCCCTGCTACCATCTTCCCTTTCTTTCCTCTAACCTTTTGATCTAGATTCATTTCTTATCGTTTGTACTATGTTGCTATGAGTTAAACATGAGTAGCTAACTAATTTAAGGGTTCAATCCCTACTATCTTTATGTGAAAGTTTTTATTCAGATCCCATGATGAGGTGTTGTGCCTAGATAAGTGATTTAATTAACTTTTCAATTAAGTTGGCCACTTAATTAAATGTGCTTACATGGTTATGAAGATCTGGAAGGGGGAGCATAACCTTAGAACTTCTTAATCTAGTCTATGACAATGGAAGAAATCTACCATGCGGTTCCAAACATCAACGGAAGTTATGTGAATGGCATAGGCGATCAAAGAGGGCTTAAGAACTCAATGGCTTAGATTAATGAATTATTCTAACTGGAAGGTAGGTGATTTAGATAATGTAGGACTCTTTATTCTATCCGGAAGAAATTATAAAAAATATAAGTGCCTGATTGAACTAATCATACACAACAGGAATATTGAATCAAAACTGGATCATAAAAGTAGGAAGGTTATTGACCCTTCTGCCTCTTCACTCTGTCAAGTGACTATTCTCACTCTCCCAAGTGACAATCTGTTCAACTCATTTTCTTTCTTTTCTGCACTTTAATCAGATTTTTAGCATTTGACTGCTGTCTCTGTGGAACGACCCTGTTTACCACTAGATATTAGTTTTAAGCAGGTTTAATAAATATTTCTTTTGGGAAAGATGTTCAACACCAAATGACATCACCAAAAGTGGCGCCGCTGCCGGGGATGGCGTTAAAAATCCTTGAAATCTGATTTTAATGTTATGTTTTTGTTCTTTTACTCACTCAGACAGGCATTCCTTACAAAATTCTTCCCACCTGTCAAGGCTGCTGCTTTAAGATCAGCCATCATGACTTTTCAGCAGCATGAGACTGAGACTCTTTATGAGGCCTGGGAAAAATTTAAGGATCTGATGAGGAAGTGCCCTCAACATGGCGTAGAAAAAGCCAATGCAGCTGTGCATTTTCTACAATGGATTGCAGCAAGCCTCCAGAGAATCACTTGATTCATCATCTGGAGGAGCATCCATGATGAAACCTGTGGAAGAAGCAATCCAGCTACTAGAGAATATGTGTGCTAACCATTTTAGATGGCAGAAGGAGCCTAGAGCTACAGCTAAGAAGGCAAGAGTGTTGGAGCTAGATGCTACAACTCACTTACAAGAACAGATAGTAGCTATCTCCAGTGAGATATCAAAGCTAAGAGCTGACATCAACAAACCAAAGGTTGATGTATGTGAAATCTGCACAGGATCTCACCCCAACTATACGTGTCAGGCCACTATGGAAAAAGTTCAGTTCGTGAGGCAAAGAAATGACAGTAGAGGCTTCAACAATTACAGCAATTGGAGGCCACAACAGAACAACAACTGGACTAATCAGCTGTCAAGCTACCAAAGATAAGCTCAAACACCTGGATTTCAGAATCAACCATTTCAGAGTCAAGGAGGAAGACTGGATCAAGGTTGGTAATGTCCTTACTAGTTTTGATGCAACTGTGAAAGACATGAAAAATCAGGTTGCACAGATGGCAAGAACGATACCAGACAGACCTGCTGGCACTTTTCCAAGTGATACACTGGAAAATTCCAAGAGAAGGGAAGCACACAGCATAGATCAGAAGGCTGAGATGCAGCACAAGGAGGTGTTGCAATTAAAGGAACCTAAGTAAGGAGCACCAACCAGTCTGGCATTAGACGTTAAACCAATGCGCTGCTTGGGAGGCAACCCAAGTTAAGTTATTTTGTTTTTCTTAGTTTTGTTTCAATTATATTTTGGTTAATTAATCAATCTGTATAGTGGCAATCAGAAAGAGTGGTAGCACTCTTATCAGAAATTTTCGAGTAAAAACTGTGTGGATGATTAACCTGAAATGCCTTGCTAACTATGATATAATCAGAACAACAACATTTCAGTTTGACTATCTAACACCAGCAATGAACATTGATTTGTCGTCTCAATTGGGCGAGTGATAGACTTACTTTCGCGACTGAGATGATTAATCAAAGGGAACTTGCAACCCTGCACCTTGCACTCTAGGGAGACAACCAGAAATTCACTTTGTAAAGTGTCACACCCCACTCTTGCAAGTGAAACCAATTGACTCTGGGGACAGGGAAGTCAACATCCGGTCAAAAAGACTACGATTGAAGAAAAAGAGGGAAAAATCAATTTTAAAGACTCCTTGACGTGATTGGCGGTCAGAAGAGGTCATGAATAAAAACTCTTCTCAATAAAAACTGACTGCCCACGACCACCATTGTCATATAAGTCCTCAGCACATCCATCATCCTTCTCCTCCATCTTCCAAAATCATAAACTTAACCACAGAGATCTGACCGAACCCATAACCTAAATATGGTGAGGGAAAGACAAAGGGCAAGAAGAGGTGTTGTGATAACACATGGGCGGTTATGACACCACCAAATCTACAGGAGCAGCCATCCAGAGAAGATCGAGATGCCCACAGATATATCATCCAAAACATAGCCACATCTGGGCTGCTGATGAACCAAGTACCAGCAGATTTCTTTCGGAGAAACTGGGAAAGGCAGGTGGAGCGGGGTATGGTGGGGCAGCCAGATCCGAATTCCTACATAGCGCTCCATCACTGGGAAGGATTATGCACTATCACTACACGGCCCAACCTCAGCGCAGTGAGAAAATTCTACAGCAATCTCAGAGAAGACCCAAGGGTTGAAAACTTGAAATCACTATAAGAGGACAAGTAGTCAACATCAGCATAGAAGCGATCAGGGAGGTGCTCCATCTACCAGAAGCAGATTTCAACTATGATGGAGCTTATCAAGCAATGGACGATCCTCCAGTCATGAATTGCCATATGTACTATGCTTAGAATCTGTAGAGGTAAAGTGGTCAAAACACAATGGCCTACTCGAGACCTTTCCGGCTTCAAATCTAAAATCGGAATATAGGCAGTGGTACAACATGATATGCACAACATAATGCCAATGAGGCATCACAAGAAGGTGCCCTTGTAGATGGCTCTTATGCTCTACGCTCTGGTCCTCAACAGTCCAATTGATGTGGCCGTAGTGATCAGGGAACATATGCATATCTATGTCCACAATCCAAGGGAGAAAGACTGGTTCTTTCCAGTATTGGCCACAAGACTGATGTAAAGAGCCAATATGCAGTTCCTGCACACTGATGTTAGGGGAGATATACCACCCCCATGGCAGTTGGAAGGACCTCCACACCCATTCTAGAACCTATAATCACCCAGGGGAGTATTCTGTTTTCTTTTTCTTTTTTCATTTTTTTTCTTTCCTTTTTCTTTTAATGAGGTTTGTTTTTGTGTTTTTCTGTTTTGAGTCTATGCATCTAAAGTCCTTAGGATAGATTGAGTCCACTTTGTATGATGATGTTTCTGATTATAGTTAAACTACATGCTAAGTGTTTCTATTTGTTCTTCCCCTGCATCTCTGTTTCAAGCGTTAGGGACAATACTTATTTTAAGTTTGGGGGAGGGATTTGTATGTGTTGCATGTTTTATGTTTTGATCGGATCAAATTTTGAAAAACAACAAAAAAAAATTTTGTTTTTATGTGCAACTGTGAACAAGTTTGTGTATATTCAGCGTCAAAAGTCTATGATGATTCAAAAATGTGCGTGAAATTTTGAATTTTTTAACACTTGTTGATTCACTTGAAGTCAGTCCCATAGTTCTTCACTTTCTCGAGCACAATATGTCACTTGCCATAGTGAGAGTTCTGAACTTAATGCTAAAATCTGAATGCCTTAATTACATTGTCGTGATCTCATATTGGAATCCACTTGTTTGAAACTTGGGGGGACTGTAAACCTTAGTGAAGACTAAGGTAGCCCTTCGCATCATGGCAGACTCTGTAAGAGCCCATGGTGGTCTATAAAAGCCTAAGAACCTTGGGAAAGGGGAATGGTAGGAGGTTGAATTGAGCTGAAAAGAAAAATTATGAAATGAGGGAAGTAAGGAAGACTGTCCAATGAGGCAATTATACCCTTGAGTATTTAGGTTTGGCAAATAAATAGAGAGAGTCCTTAGGCCTGGTGAGGAAATATGAGAAAAATGAATAAACTATCCTAAGTTGCTGAGCCACTGTGAGAAATCACTATAGAGAGTAAGTGGAAATATGCTCTGGGTAAAATGCCCTAAGTTGCTGAGCCACTGTTAAGTGTTAATATGCTCTGGGTGAAATGCCCTAAGTTGTTGAGCCACTGTGAATTAATATTAGGTGGAAATATGCTCTGGATAGGGGTCTGAGTGGGAAAGATCCAGAAGAAAAGCCATATGAACAAGGAAAAAAGGGTTGAGGGAGAAATAAGATGCAACCAATGTTGCTGCAGAATCTGTAAGGAAGTCCTTAGAATCTAAAACCTCAGTTAGAATACCCTAGTTAATGACAATAATGTCCATTTGTTCTTAAATTGGTTATTTCTTAGAATGGATGATAGGTAAACGCTTGAATTTTGGCTGTGACATATGCACACACGCACCAAAGAACTGTGATGCTGCCTTTCTCTTATGAACAATGGTGTATAATCTGTCCAGTAAGGGACTTGAATCTGATACTAACATTGATACACTGTTGCATTTACTTTTGTTCATTTAGCCACATTCTTTTTCGATCACTGTCACTACTCTTATCCATGAAAATTTAAAAAATAACACTTCTTCACTCTGAGTCAGTCTTTCTGTGTCTAGGTCAGTAGGAATGTAGCTTGAATCTGTTTGCTAGAAGATCAACAAAACTCTGAGTTTGAGGTCTGTCGCTTGAGGACAAGCAACACTTCAAGTTTGGGGGTATCTGATGACATATAAATATATACACTTTTTGCAAGCATTTCTTACTCATTTCTACTTATAATTTAGTGTCAATTAGTTAGGATTAGTTTACTTTTGGGGTGATTTTACATTTTAGGTATCTCAGAAGCCTAATGTGGAAAATTAGCATAAAAGAGGGCCAAATTGCACAAAAAAGGCATCAGAAAGGACTGGAATGTAAGCTGCTGGAAATTGTGCTATTGGAAGGTCGATCAAAGCTGGAGCAAGTGGAGAAATCCTTGCTAAGGAAGGAAGAATGACAGCAGATGATCACAACTTGGAAGAATCTGCAGCAGCACACTCAATTGAGAGGAAAAAGGGCAGATGTCCTGCTGCCAGATTGTTGCAGTGGTAGCTGTTGCTGCTGTAAATCAAAGAGGAGCCACGAGCTAAAATCTTGGTGCCGAAAGAAGGAAGTTGCTTTGCCATCACTGCAAGTTGTTGTTGTTGCAAGTGGAAGAAGAGAAAGAGGGAGAATATGTGATAAGCAGCTGCTGCTACTCTTCTACTCACCAACTGATGGTGCTGCTGAGTTGATGGATCGGTTGTTGCAGAAGGATGAGCAATGGCATAGCAAGTGACCCAAGAAACAAGGAAGAAAAGGGCAGAAGATTCAGGCTGAATTGGGGGCTGAAGACATAATGATGGAAGAAAGCATGCTATCGATGCTGCTGCTTACTGACTACTGTAATTTGAGCTATGGGGAATAAAAAATGAAGAAATAGAGATTTGCGGCTACAAATGGTGAGAAGCACCGGAGAAAAAGGCTAAGGAGAAGCAACAATGATGAGTAGAAGATGGCGGATTGTGGCTGAAGAATGAAGGAGATAACCAGAAAAGGCAGCAACTTGCCAATTGGGCAAGTTGCTGAATAAACAATGTCCTTTGGCTGCTGCAATTTGCTGTCTCCTCTGCCCGACTGCAAAGAAGGCCAGAACTCCACCAATCCAAGTCTCTCCAAAATTTCTATAAATAGCCAGCCAATATCAGTAGAAAAAACAACATATTGGGTAGTTAGATTTAGTCTAAAAGACAGTAGTTAGGTAGTTAGTTAAAAGGTTAGAAATAGGGTGGTAGCAGGAACAAGGAGGTAGACTGTCACTTTGTCAAGTGGCAAATGCCACTCGCCATACTGAGCAGACAGAAATTGTCCATGCTACCATCTTCCCTTTCTTTCTTCTAACCTTTTGATCTAGATTCATGTCTTATCTTTTGTACTATGTTGCTCTCATTTTTAACTCAATAAACATGAGTAGCCAACTCAGTTAATGGTTCAATCCCTACTATCTTTATGTGAAAGTTTTGATTCAATTCCCTTGATGAGGTGTTGTGCCTAGATAAGCGATTTAATTAACCTTTTAATTAACTTGGCCACTTAGTTAAATGTTATTGCATGGTTATGAAGATCTAGAAGGGGGAGCATAACCTTAGAACTGCTTAATCTAGTCTATGACAATAGAGGAAATCTACCCTGCGGTTCCAGACATCAACGGAAGTTAGGTGAATGGCATAGGTGATCAAAGAGGGCTTAAGAACTCAATGGCTTAGATTAATGAAATACTCTGACTGGAAGGTAGGTGATTTAGATGATCTAGGAATCTTTATTCTGTCGGGAAGGAATTATAAAGAATCTAAGTGCCTAATCGAACAACTAATCATACACTACAGGAATATTGAATCAAAACTGGATCATAAAGGTAGGAAGGTGATTGACCCTTTTGCCTATTCACTCTATCAAGTGACTATTCTCACTCTCCCAAGTGACAATCTGTTCAACTCATTTTCTTTCTTTTCTGCACTTTAATCAGATTTTGAGTGGTTGACTGCCGTCTCTGTGGAAAGACCCTGCTTACCATAGGTTTATAAGGTCTTGTTTGTCCAACACTTGTTTTACCTTTTTTTTCTCATTTTACCTCTTAAAAAACCTCTCAAACACAATCTCAATACTATCCAAATAACGTTTTAATTTACCTTTGAAAAAATATTCTAAAAATTATTTTTATACAATTTTCATCCACCACCACCACCCGCCACTGCCGACCGCCCCTTGATGCCGCCAGCTGGCGGCGGTCTGGCTGCCGGTAGCGGTTTGGCGGCCGACGGCGGTGGTGGGCGGTCCGCCGACCGCCCCTTGATGCCGCCAGCTGGCGGCGGTCTGGTTGCCGGTAGCGGTTTGGCGGCCGACGGCGGTGGTGGGCGGTCCGGTGGCGGCATTGGTGGTGGAGGTGGTCCGGTGGTGGGCTAAAAATATTAATATTTTATTTAAAATATTACCCAAACAACTTTTTAAAATTTTATCTCAAACCACATCTCAAATCCAAAACAAAAACTAAAATAAAATGTTGGCCAAACAAGCCCTAAACATTTCTTTCGGGAAAGTGGTTCAACACCAAACGAAATCACCAGTATTTCATGCAATAAGTAAAAAGTAGTGCAATAAATAATATCGTGGAGACGTGGACCACTAATACGTAATGCGACAAATAAAGTTTACGGAAATTATACGATGCGCATTAAGTGCAGCTTGGTGTCTGCACTTAATGGCGCGTGATATTCAAGTGCTATTGCACAGCGTAAAGCTTGCATCTGCGCGCCCCATGCGCAGAATTTTTTTTTTTTTTGTTTATTGAGTTTTTGGGTTAAATCATTTTATTTCTTAATCCGTAAAACATTAGACCAAATGTCTTATATCACTTTGATAGTACTCAATCAGATCTATCCAACGAGATCCATCGTGAATATGTCTTTCAAAAGTTTAAAAAATTTATACAATTGGCTTGGTCATCCTAAAAGACACTGTGGTCTTCTTTGTTGTTCGGTCTTCGGCATTTGGTCCTCACACACGCTTGCTCGTCATTCTGGTCTTTGGTCTTCCGTTTTTGGCCTTTGGCCTTTGGTCTTTGCTCCTCACACGCCCTCGCTTTTCACTTTGGTCTTTGGTCTTTGGTCTTTAGTCTTTGGTCTTTGATCTTTGCTCTTTGGTCTTCGGTTTTTGGTCTTTGCCTTTGGTCTTTGGTCTTTGCTCCTCACACACTCTCGCTTTTAATTCTGGTCTTTGGTCTTTGGTGTTTGCTTTTTGGTCTTTGGTTTTTGGTCTTCGTCCTCCGGGCTTTCATCTTTGCTCCTCGCACAATGCTCGTTCTTTCACTCTGGTCTTTGCTCTTTGGTCTTTGGCCTTTCCTCCTTGGTATTTGATTTTTAGTCTTTGGCCTATGGTCTTATTCCCTCCAAACCCTGAACACACTAATATTTCTTGTTTACGGCACAAACTAGGCCTTAACTGACATGTAAATGCTTATACCCCCTAAACTCTAAACACACTAATATTTTCTTTTTCGGTTTAAATTATTTTAAATGAATTAGGCAAAAGAAGACCCTACCCTAATTGGTTTTAAAAAAATTTATAAATTTAATCGTGAAACAAAAATTAGTGTCTTTAGATTTTAGGGGGGTTTAACCATTTTCATGTCGGTTAGGGTCTAGTTATTTAGAGTTTAGGGTTTAGGGGGGTTTAAGCATTTCCGTGTCAGTTAGGGCCTAGTTTGTGCCGTAACACGATTAACCTTATAAATTTTTTAAACCAATTAAGCTAGGGTCTCATGTAGCCTAATTGGTTTTAAAAAATTTAAACCAAAAAAAAAAATAGTATGTTTAGGGTTTAAGGGGGTTTGACCATTTCCGTGTCAATTAGGGTCTAGTTGTTTAGGGTTTAGGGTTTAGAGGGGTTTAAGCATTTCCGTGTCGGTTAGGGTCTAGTTCGAGCTGTAACACGATTAACCTTATAAATTTTTTTAAACCAATTAGGCTAGCCTTAAAAAAAAATAGTGTGTTTAGGGTTTATGGGGGTTTAAGGGTTTAGGGGAGGTTAAGCATTTCCATGTCGGTTAGGGCCTAGTTTGTGCCGTAACATGATTAACCTTATAAATTTTTTTAAACCAATTAACTTCGGTCTTTGGTCTTTGGTCTCTGGTCTTTGGCTTTCGGTCTTTGGTCTTTACTCTTTGATCTTTTGTCTTTGGTCTTTGGTCGTTGGCCTTCGGTCTTTGGTATTTGGTCTTTGGTTTTTGGTCTTTGGTCTTTGCTTGTCACACAATGCTCGCTCTTTCACTCTGGTGTTTGTATTTCGGTTTTTGCTCTTTGGTCTTCGATTTATTGGTCTTTGATCTTTGGTCTTTGGTCGGTGTTCCTCACACACGCTCGCTCTTTACTCTGATCTTTGGCCTTTGCTCTTTGGTATTCAATTTTGGTCTTTGGCCTTTGAACTTGGTCTTTTCTGTAGGTCTTGGTCCTAAAAGACACAAGTAAGACCAGAATGTCTTTTAGTAAGACCAAGGCTACTGCATATATTTTTTTAAGTCTCGGAAAACATATTCATGATAAATCTTGTTGGATAGAGCTCATCGAATACTATCAAAATGATATAAGACATTTGATTTAATTCTTTATGGATTGAAAGAAAAAATCATTTGAATATTAAAAAAAAATTTGAAACCCATTTCCTAAAAATAAGGAAAGAGTGGTGCGTGTGTTTCACTTTTTTAAAACATCAAATTTTTTGGGCAAAAAAATGGCAATTGGAGGCGCGTGTCTTCATGTTATCTACCTATAGTTAATGCTTATAGTATAATAACTCAAATGATTCCCGGAATGTGACCATTTCAGTGACGTGTGGTGGGAGACGAGATTACTGTTATCGAGTACGTATTGCGTTATATATAACATCGGCAAAACGGTGATTGAAAACATTGTTGATATATCCTAAGATTTCAAGATTCAATCAAAACGCAAAATTCAATGGAGAGTTTAAAAAGTACCAAATGTTGAAGGAGGAGAAAAAGGTCGGGATTTCTCTTACGCGATGCAGCTCGCCACCTCGGCTTTATTTCCTATGGTTTTGTACACCGCCATCAAGTTGAATTTGCTTGAAATCATAGCAAAATCTGGCCCTAGATTGACGCTTTCGCCGTCCCAGATCGTAGCCCAGTTGGCTATGAAAAAACCAGCTGCAGCTTCCATGGTGGACCGGATGCTTCGTTTGCTGAGTGCCCATTCCGTGCTCACTTGCGACGAGGTTGCCGGTTCAGGGGAGGATGGTTCTGTGCATGAAAGGGTTTACGGGTTGACTCCGGTTGGAAAATATTTTGTTGAGAATGAGGAGGGCTTCTCGGTTTCTCATTTGGTTGAATTGCACAATGACAAAGTTTTCATGGAAAGTTGGTAAGTGTTTGTTGCACTTTTAGTACTTTAAGATTGATTCATTTTAGTGAATTTGTTAATTCAATTAAAATTATGAATATGTATGTAATGATTGTGTTTTCTTATCTTTGATTAATTTAGGTATGAACTCGGGGATGCGGTTATTGAAGGGGGGATTCCGTTCAACCGAGTCCATGGGACTCATGCATTTGATTACCCTAGCCGGGATCCAAGATTCAATGAGCTGTTCAACAAGGGAATGGTTGGTCCAACATGCATCATCCTGGAAAAGATTTTGAGTGAATCCAAAGGTTTTGAATAGCTTTGCACCTTGGTTGATGTAGGTGGTGGTCTTGGAATAACACTTCACAAGATCATATCAAAATACCCCTTAATTAAGGGCATCAATTTTGATCTACCTCATGTTGTCCGCGCCGCACCATCTTATCCTGGTAAAAGTCGCATTTGTATCACAAATAACAAATTTTGTTTTGTTTTTTTTTTTTTGAAGCGGATAACAAATTTTGTTATTTTTCCTTAGTATGCTCTTATTACCTATACAATAGTAAAAAGATATATTTATCTCACGGTGTAGGGAGTTAGTTATATATATGGATCATATGTTGTGATTGTGTTCTATAGCTATACATAATTTCAATCCAATATTTGAGTTAGTGATTCCTAATTTTTTTTTCTACTCATTAACTGGGGCATCTATATATAGGTCCACACTTCACATACTCAAACTATCTAGAACATGATATTTATTTTTGATATGTTAGTGTTATTAATAATTAATACTGTCTAATGCACCATTTTGATATAATTTAGTGTACTCATATATCAACCTCCTTTTCACTACCTGCATTTTTTTTTTGTGTTTTTTTTCTTACTCATTTTCATATCTTGTAGCCTGATCCAAATATAGAAATGGTTGAATGGCAGTCTAGAAATTAATTTCTTTACACTTCAATAATATGCTTCACACCACAAACTACACAGTCGACACACTTCTCCTTCTACTCCAACCTGTTTGAATAGCACTAAGTATGTACCATTCTGAAATAAAGTTGATGCCATGTATTGCCTAATGACATGTCGAACTAAATTAATTTAAAGAAAGTGTAGTAAGTCACATGGTAACACTCAAGCCAACTGCATTTAAAATCACATTGTACTCTTCAATGCATGAGTGGACCATGTCGGGGGAGATATGTTTGAATGTGTTCCAGGTGGAGACGCCATTTTTATGAAGGTATAGCTTCCAAGTTTTATTGATTTTGAAACATGCACAACAAAAGAGCCTTTTGGATTATATAACATGGGCCCTTTGGGTGATAGTTTTATAATGTTAAGTTGAACTACTTTGTTGTGGAAAGAACTAAATTTTTTTTTACCTTTCTGATTCCCCACAACAATTCGTATTAACTAAAAAGACCATTTCTAAGTATCACAATAGGATTCACAACACAGATAAGACAGTTTGCTTTCGTAGTCTATATTTTATTCATTTATATGTTGGAGTTATTTTCAATATATTGTAGGGACACAATTAATATATTGTGCCGATTGGGTATTTTCAATATATTGTAGAGACACAACTAATAGGTTGTGCCTATGGGCTCCATATGAAAAGACATTAATGAAAAGTTATGTCTAGGACCATAACCAAGGGTTACGTCTAATCCTCAAGAGTTTTCTCTAACTCTATAAATATGGATCATTTGGATGCTTTTAGTGTACAATGAAATCACCAAATACTTGGAATATTTCCAATCACATTTCTTATCCTTGTATCATGTTGTTGGTTCACTAAAGTGCATAGTGAAACAACATGATCTCCATTTTATCTCATAGGGAATTCGCCTAGACAATTGCACTGTATAGTAGGCGAATTTAGCCTAAAGGAAAGCAAGTTTACTTGTGATTTGGAGACAAAACTTTCTTTTGTCCTAATCATAAATTCTTCCTCTTGTTCTTCGATCTAGTGCAGCCATTATTATCCACTATTCTTGAAGTAGAATTCCAACAATCTTTAGGCTAAATTTTCCTGTTAAACAATGGCTAGTATTTGAAGAATCAAGCAAGGTCATTTTCGTTGGTAAAAATGTTGCAGATCATTGGATTTAATGGAAAGGGCAATGATAGGATACAATGGACCTCGTCATCAAAGTAAGAACTATATTTTACTTGTGAATTGTGACATTCCAAGTTCAAGGTATGTATATATTTAATAAATACATGAACGTAGTGATGAGATTTATGCCTGAGTGGAACATGGTTGTAGAATTCATGAACTTTTGCATGTAAAAGAAATTTACCATGCATTATTTGTTGATTGTCCAAATGTGTGGTTTCTATCAAAATAAAATACTTAATTAATGTGATGATTGATTAAGAAAATGTATATCATAAAAGGTTTGATAGAGAATTTGGGCATGTTATTATCATGCTTTGAAATGGAAATGTTTGATTAATTAAAATGTTTGGTTGTTTGGCCTCGTCGACTTAGTTGTCGCCTGGATAAAGTCGACAGAAAAGTCAACAACCGAAACCTAAGAAAATCAAAATAAAATAAAATAAATTCTTGTGTACAGAATTTTTGTGAGTGCATAACATATTAATTATTTGATTTTGGGCTAATGAAATAAAGAACTTTGATCCCAATAAAGTGCTAATTTCGTGTATTTGTGTTTGTTACATGAAATATTTAATTGCATAAATGAATTTGCAATTTATATGATAATTTCATGTGATACATAGTATGACAATAGTGATATAGTTATAAATTTATATCATATGTGTTAAAATATGATTTGAAATTCATGTCTTACTATATGTTTGAGTTGTTTATGTCAATACTTTAAAGTTTCCATGAGATCTCAAAGAAAAAAAGAGATTATATGTTTGGAAATTTGGAACTCTTTATATATAATAAAAGAGTTTGAAGAGAATGAAAAATTCTCTATTAAAGTTAAAAAGGAGAATGATCCTTGACCTAAGTCCACATTGTGGAAAATGGACAAAGCATCAAGTCCATGTTCGAAATCATATCAGCAAAAAGAACAGTGAATCAGGTATTAGGAAAGCTACCATATTGTAACAAAGAATGACGCTAAGAGCTCAAGTGTAAAATGCTTGTAGCAAGATAAATGGAGCTAATTTTTCCAGGAATATGAAGAAAGAAATCGTGACATGGTGATTTCAAAACTTCAGATTAGGGAAGATGATTGTTGGGTTAATTGCGAAGTTTGAAAGAACAGATTGGTTCTTCAATTTCCTAAATATGATCATATTAATTAACAGTTTGCATGTATTATTATTTAAATTGTGATCACAAGATGAGTTAATGAACTCAGGTTAAGAATTAAAATTCTTAACAAGATTTGAGTCAATAGACTCGTGTGAAGAGATAATCCTTAAAATTTGAGTTAACAAACTCATAAGTAAGGACTAAATATTGAAAGACATCTGGTCTAAAGACTCAATGACTTAAAGGGATATGTGTAAAGTTTAGAAATGATTACTTGCATTGGAACCTCAATTCAACGCTAGTAAATACTCTAGTCTTGAATTCAATGAACGATGGTACAATGTACAAGTAATTGAGTACTACAATATTTATCCTAAAGTAGTTAGTGCTGCGTATTTCCTGCTGGGTATCAGGTTGAGAATTGACTCTTAACAAACTCTTGTAAATGCCAAAATGGCGGGAGCATTAAGAAATTTGCCTATATGAATGTCGGACTGGCATCCACAAAGCTTGGAACTTGGCTTTTTAACATTTATGAAGAGATATGGGTACAAGACCTTACATACCATACGCACTGGTAAGGTGCAGGCAAGTTGAGGAGAAAGAAACTTATGTGTGTTGACAATAGTGGCTTCTAACATGTACGCACGGTTCAAAGCTAGTTTACCGGGTTGTACTACAAGTTATGAAACTGACACTAAGGTAGTGGTTCAAGTCTAATGACACCATTATTTTATGCATACGTCTTGCTGGAATTATTCTGGATCCATTTAAAAATCATTTTCAATATATTGAAAATGGCGGGGGATTGTTAAAGTTATTTTCAATATATTGTAGGGAAACAATTAATATGTTGTGTCTATTGGGTATTTTCAATATATTATAGAGACACAACTAATAGGTTGTGCCTATGGACTCCATATGAAATGACATTAACGAAAAGTTATGTCTAGGATCATAACCAAGGGTTACGTCTAATTCTCAAGAGTTTTCTCTAACTCTATAAATATGGATCATTTGGATGCTTTTAGTGTATAATGAAATCTCCAAATATTTGAAATATTTCCAATGACATTTCTTATCCTTGTATCAGGTTGTTGGTTCGCTAAAGTGCATAGTGAAACAACATGATCTGTATTTTATCTCATAGGGAATTCGTCTAGACAATTGCACTGTATAATAGGCGAATTTAGCCTAAAGGAAAACAAGTTTACTTGTGACTTGGAGACAAAAAAATTTTTTGTCCTAATCATAAATTTTTCCTCTTGTTCTTTGATCTAGTGCAACCATTGTTGTCCACTATTCTTGAACTAGATTTCCAAGATTATATGATGGCTATATCACACTTTCGTCGTGGGTGTTTCTTTTGAAAACAATCATAATATCGTTTTTACCAAATTTGGTAATAGCATATGTTACTTGAAGTTTATCCACACACCTTAGAGATGAAATGTAATGTAAATGATGAACCTACAAAGAGTAAACAGGCCTGAAGTGTTGTGCTCTCTTCCAGTAAATCTCCCAATTTAGTTGTTGCTACATCTCAATGCGCCGTACTAAAACCTGATTGGAAATTTCTGACAGATGATACTTCACGACTGGAGTGATGATTATTGCTTGAAACTTCTAAAGAACTGCTTCAATGCTCTTCCAGAGGGCGGGAAAGTAATCGTTGTCGATCTGATTCTACCTGAGAAACCCGATTCCAGCCCTTCTTCAAAAGGTATTCTCAGCACTGACGTGCTGATGATGACTGTGAATCCGGGAG
This sequence comes from Oldenlandia corymbosa var. corymbosa, assembly GCA_949775105.1. NCBI lineage: Eukaryota > Viridiplantae > Streptophyta > Magnoliopsida > Gentianales > Rubiaceae > Oldenlandia > Oldenlandia corymbosa. Next base: position 11,668,138 of record OX459123.1, read on the forward strand.
GGAAAGAATGGTCTGAGAATGAAGTTCGGGCATTGGCGGTTACGCTGGATTCAGAGACGCAAGGTTGGTCACCCGTGTTGGCATTTTAGGCGTCACTGAGATCTACAAGTGAATGAGAGTGTGCTTCAGGCATGTTTTCCCTGTTTTAGAAAATTTCTTTTTTCTACCCAAAAAGAAATATATTCCTTTTTCTACCCAAAATTTCTTTTTTTTTTCCTACCCAAAAAAAAAATTCTTTCTTATCGACTACAATTATGTTGTCCAAATGTTATCCAAGTACAAATTTTCTTGGAATAACTTTAGTGCTGGTTTGATGATTGAACATTTTACTTCTTTTTCTTGAATAATTTCGTTATCTTCCCTGAAATTTGTGCTTTTCCTGAAATACATTATACAGGGCTTTCCATTAAGCAAGCTCCATTAATGGAATCAGCAAAATTCTGGAATTTGTGCTTTCCCTGAAATATAATATCAAGGTCTAAACCATTAATGGAATCAGCAAAGTTCTACTGTATCTTGGGTGAAAGTATTTCCGCCCTGGCGGTCTTTGCGCTTCTACTCTGATGGTTTATAAATGATCAATATTCCCTAGAAGTGTTCAATTCACAGCAAATATGTTATGGAAATGAAGTTATCCTAGTGCCACAGCAAATTTATCCTTTCTTCTATTTGACAAATATTAATGAAATGGAATAAATTAATTCCTATTCTATCTATTCTAGTTGAAACTATTAATAGCCCATTTCATTATTTAATAATTTAATTACCGGAAACGTATATATGCATGTTTTGGATTTTAGGTTTACTTGGAAGAAAAGAAAAGAAAATCGTTTGAATGACTAGACTTGCTTGGTTGGGAATGACCATCACCAGATATTGAAAAATGGCAAATTTGTATGTCTATTGCACTTTTTTTTTAGGATAAAATTACCAACTTAAATTAAATTTTCTTTTTCTTTTTTCATATGAGAATTTTCTCCGTCAACAGTAAAAACTAATATTTTCGTTAGGAATCTCTTTTATTGAACTAAAACCTTATGATCGCCTTAAACCGTTGATCATTGGGACGTAATTCTCACCATGATAATTTGTTGTTATTAGGATGTAATTTGAACAATACATACAGAGGGCCCCTAAGGCTACTGATTTTGTTTCTCGTTTTCATTTTCAATTTGAAAACTGATTAAATTAATGATGAGTGCAACAGGAGCGCAAAATTCCAATTGTTTAGAGAATAATGATAAGATCAAGAAAACTTTAGAGAAGCAAGTTTCAATGCTTCCCAAGACAACATAGTTGTCAAACCTTAAATTGCAATACATAGTAGTTGCTCCTGAAATGGAGCTAGCAAGTCCAAGAGTCTTGCATCTGTTACATGTAGTGAATCAATAGTTCTATTAGTCAACATCATGTATCTAAAGAGTTAAAGAGTAAAATAAAAGGCAAGTCATTATAAGATATACCATGAATTTCTATATAGTAAAGTGTTTGTAAATGTAAATTAAGACATGAGCCGATGATTGTACTTGAATAGCTGAAGAAGTGTCTTTTTCCTACAAAACATTATGAATAGCAATCAAATGTCTTTATACTAATCTCCACAATTTCATATTTTATAGACACTTCCATTTTAACACAACAAAGCCATAACTGTGGAGAAGCCGGTAAAGAGCACCCACCCACCCCACAACAAGCAACCCCGGCTCAAGGAACTGGGAAAATCGATGAGCTAAAATTTTATAATGCATAGATAAAAGGATAAATTTTTTATTTAATTGAGGTAAAATTGTAATTTTTTAAAATTTCAAAACAAAAAATAAACCTCCTTTTTGGTAAAAAGTAACTGGTCTCCTAGCTCCGCCATTGTTTTTCATCCTCTGTTGATCTTAGCTGCCTTCTTAATTACCTAGTCCTTGGCCCTTCTTTGTGCGTTTCGCATAAAAGCCGTTAGGTTGACCACACTTGTAGAGAAAGTTGTAATAATGATTGAATCGTGAAATTTTTTTTTTTTTATTTAACTTTTTTAAAAAAACTTACTATAAGAGACGACCTAGGCGGGTTTAAAATCCCGTTATTAATAAAGATTTTTTTCTTTTTTTTTTTTTTTTTTGCATCTTAATCCAATCTTTCAACTCTCACAATATCTCCAATTTGAATCATGTCTTCATTTTACTCCATTCCTATATGTAAAGTTGACCCAGAAAAATTTGTGAACCCCACCGTACATTTCGTACACTTACCACTTTAAAGGTTTTCTTTTACATCCTAGTCTCAGCCCCTACAAGAATCTAATTACAAATTTTCATGTTCCCTCACTTTTTTTCCTTTTCTTTTTCCTTTCTTTACAGAAATAATAAATTCACTAAAAGATTTGTTTAAAAGCTGAAAAAGCATTGTTCGTATTGGAGTTTGCATGCATGTAAAGGAGAAAGAAAGAAAAGCAACGAAAGTGTAAAAAAAAAAAAAAGTTTAAATTACTTTTTTTTTTCTTTACAATCCGCAGCAAGAACATGGCACGTGCATAATATTCAGGTAATATCTTAACAACCCTAAAATAACATATTTTATTTTTTTGTATGCAATTTGGAGCTTCCACTAGTTTTATTTCAGGATGGGACTTTGAGCACTTAGCTAGCTTTTTAGTAGTACTGCTGCCAAAGTATATGAAGAAGATAAGATTGAACTCGATGGATGTTGGAAGAACTTCTGTTTTTTTCACTTTACTAATATACTGCTGGCTAGCTAGCTAAAGTTGTAACATTTTATCCTGTTTTTTTTAGCTTATCATTAATTTCATCGATCTAGTTGATATGTCTCTTTTCATTAGAAAATAATAAGTATAATGACAATGAAAATAAATAGTGACGGAGTTGACCCCTATTTTGTAGCCATTTTCTCATAGAAATTATATATTTTCCTTTCAAAATTACATTTCTACCCTTAATTAGCAAAGACACATCAATCACTATTAGTTTTCACTATACTTTTTCACTTACTGTATTATTGCTGTTTTCATTTTTTATTATGTTCAAGTTGCTGAAAAAATGTTCAAATGCAGAATTAGGGTTATGTCTTCACTATATTTTACTACTCCTTTCAATACGGCCATTTTTATCTAAGTCATTGTACTATTTTTGAAATTCATATTAAAAAGTCATAAATCTCAAAACAAATAATTCAATTTGAAATTAAATAATTCATATTAAATTTTGAAATTATTTTTTTTTAATGTCATAAATCTCAAAATTCAATTTGATTTTTTTTTTGGACCGAATGAGTATCATTTTAATTCAACCAAGCGAATTATATTAATCAAGACAAAAAGTAAGGAGTTTGCTAACCTCTAGCTAACGTAGTATTTTCATTGTTGGAACTTACCTCTAGCTAACATAAAATCTATCTTTTTTCCAGCACATTTAAATGTCCTCAATACGTTTGAATAAAAAATTTAGATACCAGTGTAAATATGTAAACTATAACGCGCAACTTGCAAGTGTAAAATTTGTACCGCGTACAAACTAACAGCGAAGTCAGGATTTTCTGTACGTTACAAGGCCAAATCGACAAATGTTCATTTCATAAGCAGCAAAATGATACAAAACCAAAAAAATAATTTAGTTCACGCTAAGATTTATAATCTTTCCTTACTGTCAAATGAAAAAAGATTTATAATCTTTTCTTAATCATAAAAAAAATATCTGGAGACCTATAGCTCCGCCATCAAGACTTTAAAAAAATTCATGTAAGTTGCATCGTTTCATTTTACCAAGTTGGAATCTATATATGTTTTGATTCAGAAACTTCGTTTTCGGATAAGATCTTGACGCCACTGGGGAAATCTCGAGTGCAGTATAAATTTTATTTTGCTGATGGAATGAGATAAGTTTGAGAAAGATTTTACAAAAAGCATCAGCAGATAATACATAGTACTTGAATTTATTAAAATACTTTTAAAAAAATGAAAAAAGGAAAAACAAAAAGAAATCATCTGATAGTGCAGAGTGAAACACTTTATGTATTCATGTTTGCGGCTGGCTGATTAGTAATGGCTCAGTATAACCAACGATAGCAGGAACCGGCATATGGACATTGGTTAATCAAAAGATTACTTAATGCAATGTTACAACATCAGATCAATTATTGTTTAGGAGATAGACAGTCTTTTTGTTCCAAGATTATTGTCTTATTTAACTTTAAAATAATTATTTTTAAATAAAAAAGCAATATGATATTAGGGGTTGAAAGAGGAGCAACCAAAAAATAATAATAATAAAGATAAGATTTTTAATATTCTTTTCATTTCTTAATAAGAGTCTTGTTTGTCGACAATTTTTTATCCAAAACAAAGAAAACTAATTAGAAAATATTGTTTTAATTAGTGGACAGTCAAATTACAAATAAAGCTCATCTTTAGTAATTCCATAAGCAGTTCCATAGGTGATCTGATTTGCCTCGTGAAGTTTATGTTTTACTGAATCCCTCTTAAATTGTAGATTTACACCAATATACGGGTTAGATTACATTGGATCTAGTTTGTATTGATTTTATAAATAAATATATATATATATATATATATAATGCTTTAGAGGTTTGCCATTTTTTGTATCTAGTAATACGTATGGTTTTTTTCTCTTTCTTTTTTCCTGTTTCTCTTTTTATTATGTGGACTAGTTTTCTTGAGAAAATTTTCATACTTGTATTATGCAACATGGGTTAAATTTATTTATTCATACATTTTGTTTGTACTGAACATCAAGAGCTGATTGTTCAATCCTTTATTTTATGATGGACCAACTTGGATTTGGTTTGACTTGATCAGTTCCGCACTACTCCCCAATACCTCCTCGTCAACTAACTTATATGGTTGGGTATATTTAAAATGTGCCTTCTCTATTGGGAGTTTTTTTTTTTTTTTTTTTTGATAAGGTTTTATTGGGGATTGAAGTGGCTTTTTGCATGGTGTTGGGATCAATCTTTTTAGTCAATTATCACAATTAAAAGTGTTTTAAGTAAATTTATAGTTGAATTGGTTATTCTGAGAATATTCTTGTGAGAATAGTCTAAAAATTTTCTTAAAATTTTCGAAGAAAAGGAAAATAAACAAAGAAAGAAAGAAAGATATATCTTATGGCCTCATGAGTCACCCTTATTTGGAGCATGCATTGCTTTAGATGGTCTGATTTAATTAGTAGAGTAAATTACAAAATACAAACCCTCTCAACTCTATGTTAGATCGACTGAAAAATCCCTCAATTGTCATCAATTAATTAATAATTGCTCGTAATTTTTATGATCATCCGATTAGCCCCCATTGCAAGCAATTAAAGCATAAAGTCACCCTCTCACAACGAAACGAAGACAACATTTTAAAGCTCATTTCAACTAAGCAAATGGCATTTCTTTATCATATTCTAGTTATACCATTTATCATAATTTGTTAATACAACTTACATAATATGTATATTTATATATATATATATATTAAAATTATAAGTGCTTAAAAAATTATTAAAATTATGAGTCTCTATACTTATGACCCTAACCACTTGAGCAAATTGACGGCTGAAGCTACTCTTCTAAAAAGAAAAAAAAAATCACATTTTATTGATTAATTGAGGAGGAAGCTTCTTGATCCCTTCGTGGCAACCTGGGGCCCAAATTCCATTTCAAAGTGTAGAGATAGGGTTCATAAAAAAGATAGGTCCCCCATTGGGCAATGGTATAATGTGCTACCAGGAGTGGAAATGGGCCCAATTTGATTGGGAAGTCCATCAATTACACAAAAAAGGGACTCCAAATACACAAAATTTTATCATTAAATTCTATAACTCGTGTTAAAATATTGTAGGCTCTTGTCTACTTCATGTGTCCTCAGAAATTTCACACTATAATCTATACCTTGTAATTTCTTGTACAAATTATTCTCACATCTAGGAAATTGCATACAACTCCTTAAGTATCAAAGATTGTACGAAAACAAAACTTTAAGAATGATAGATTTCTTTGGAGTAAAATCATTAATTATATTTCAATGTGAGAAACTTGGTTTAGTATTCCACATTATGGGCAACTTCTCATCTTTGCGTACAATATAGTTAACAGTAATAATTTTTTTAGGTTTGAATCCACTAATTATTTATTTGATCTTTCTATTCACACTACCATCATCTCACTATTTGTAATGATAAATTTCTCCCTATTTTTCTCTTAAAAATTCTTATTTCTCTCCACATACGATAGCAGTTACAATTTACAATTATTGTGTTATAAGTATTTTCAAATAAAATTACTCATAAGTACTTCTCATATAAAATTATACCAGGCATTATCCACATAAGTGTAATGAGGTCCGTTGAAATGTTACTTATTTGGAGAGTTAAACAAAAAAGTGATTGATTACAAACATTAGAAATGTGGAAGGGATTGTGAACAATACATTGATCTTCAACGGGGATATTTCAAAAAATTGGAAAATTTGAGAGTTATTTGCAATTAAGTCTAATCTTTAATAGCAACTAGCTAGCAAAGACTAAAAAAATTAATAAACATAATTTAACCCGTTTCTTCTTTTTCTCCCTATAAATAGGTAGGTCACACGACCAAGTTCAAAGGAAATTCTCACCAAACTAACTCAACTAGCACACAATATTCACAAAATGGCTGCTATTATAACTTCAACTTCAACCTCTTCTTCTTCTTCTTCTGCCTTGCTAATTCAAGAAATTTTCATACATTTCCATTCAAGAAAATTACTTCTTCACAGCCCTTTACTTCAATCACCAGTAGGATCATCATCATCACCATCATCAAGTAGTATTTCCCCAAGTTCAAGCCCATCAGAACCAGTAGACAACAGCTTTGATGCGAATGTTGTAATGGTCCTTTCAGTCCTTTTATGTGCCTTAATTTGCTCACTTGGCTTAAACTCAATTATCAGGTGTGCATTACGATGTTCCACCCTCGTTTCCACCGATCAATCAAACCAACATCCCTCGGCTCGCCTAGCGAATACCGGGATCAAGAAGAAAGCCTTGAAAAAATTCACTACTATAGGTTACAACACAAGTGATCATCAGCAAAAGATAGACACCGAGTGCGCAATATGCCTCTCGGAATTCACTCAAGGCGAAAGGGTTCGAATTCTACCAAAATGCGGACATGGATTCCATGTCCGGTGCATCGATAAGTGGCTAAACTCGCACTCGTCTTGCCCGACTTGCCGGCACTGCCTGATCGAAACATGTCAAAAGATAGCCGGTTGTAGCAGCCAGGACAACAGTTTCCAGCACCAACCTAGCACATCATCAATAATGCAAAGACCTCAGCAAGAAACAATTGTAAGAGTAGCTGTTGTCCCTTTAGAGCGCGAAGGTTGTGTACGTAATTTTGAAGCTTAAAAATTCAACATTTGCTCATTAGTAATTTTCAGTAGGATTTGGAATTCAAGAATTGTATAATTCTGCACAGTGTGTTTCTTTTCTTCTAAAATATTTATGCTTTTTTTCTGATTGTTTCGTGTATAATTCAAGAATTTTTATTTATTTATTCTTTTTTTTTTTTGGTCCTTGATATCGTAGTCTTTGGTTTTTACTTGAGTGCATTTTGCTAGTCGACCATATTTGTCACGTCAATGTTTTCAAAATGAAACATTCACATTTTCTTCTCTTTAAATAAGGATATTAATAAATCACTAATAATGTGTCATTGTGCCAAATCTATCTATCTTTCTATCTATCTATCTATATACTATACTAAGGCAAAAACCAGAGAGAGAAAACTAAAGACATGGAACACATGCCACATAGAATTTAATCCTATGTAGCATTTTCTTAATTTCTTAGACTTAAAAATGCACAAAATAAAATAATAAAATAAAAAAAAGCAACTAAAATAATTTTAAAAAAACAAAATAATAAAAACCAAACCCTTATTTTCATGAACCAATTCCTAACATAGAGATTGATTGGAGAGAGTACCAAATCCTAACAAATTTTAGAGAGATCTGCATAAAGCTTATCACCAGTGAATTTATAATGTCATTTAAAAAAAAACAAATTCCTGTAAATCCAGAAGTAATCATGTTTAAAACTGAAGTCATTACATATTTTATAAAAATACAAAATTTATGTAAAAATGTCTAAATGTGTATGCCTTCCCCGTCCATCGGACGGGTCTAACACCTAGTATATAAGTTTATGCAAATATAATGCATTCAAAATTGAGGATTTGGAGGGTTTGATTGGACAGAAAGCCAAAAAACAAATAACAAAATCTTTGTAATTTAAACTGGGTGTTGAGATTGTTGTGTCTAAACGTGCAAGTCTGAGTCGACAATCACCATAGGAATAATGCCGTCTATTTTTTAAAAAAATTAAAATATTTCTAGTGGTATCCCACCTTTTTTTCCCTCTGCTTTTTGTGAAGTTTAGTTTATAGTGCTATAGAGTTGATGTGGCTCTACCCATTAGAGTCATATCTCATATGTAGCCAATCGGTCACCAATTTTGATAAAAATTATATGTAGTATCTACCTATTTCTTTCTCTCTCTGGTCTATTTCCTGTTTTATATCACCCAACAAAACAAACTCAGGGATCTATTTTTGTTAATTAAAAAGAAACTCAGGGATCTGTTAACTCAATAATCATTAAAAAAAAATCCGTCTATCTATTTCCAGCTGCTTTTCTAAATGGAAAGTACTTAAAGTACGTCAATTAAGAACATACACAGTAAACCTTTGCTAAATTTATAATTTTGAGTCATTGATAACTTTCTCTAGTCTCAACTTGAGACCAATACAAATAGTACAATAAAATCGATAAAATAATAAAATAATAACATTTCAGAAAATTCTCTATATATCTATTGGCCATGGACATACTATAAATTAACAACTACCCCAAATTGAAAAAATAATAATAACTATAAATATTTAATAAAATATGAAATAAAGATGCTTTTTTTTCCAGTCACTGAAGATGATATAAACTATGTATGGATTTTAGAGTTGAGAAGATTTTCACTATGTTGATTTACACCGTAAAAATAACTAAAAATTGTGTAAGTTAGTAAAGGTTTTTTTCCCCTAAGGAAACTTAAGAAATTTATTAATTTATTGATTATCTAATAATTTTATAAATTAATAAATTTTGTTGATCGTAACACAATCAACTTACAGAAATTTTACTATATTTTACTTAAATAAAAATATATATTTTACTTTTACTTGATGCATTAGTTATATCATATTTGCTCCGCACAAGCTTGTACTTATATTAATCAAGTCACGATGTGATATATATATATATATATATTAAGAAAATTTAGGGTGGTACTTGTCAGGATGGTGCCAAGGGAGGTGGCGATGCCATACGCAAAAAGGAAGAGACTCTCGATACTGTTAATATGAAAAAAAAAGTACAAAACACAGTTCTTAAGACTTACTCAAAACAAAAAGAAAGCGTCTTATAAAAGTTTTTCTAAAAACTCTATGACAGGTTCTTATGCACATTACGACTGGGAATCTGTCGTACAAATGCCGGAATCCCTAACAGTTCTTTAAATGAAAACTACAATTATTTATTTAAGCTAAGAGTCTATCTTCCAAACATTTATCTAACCCCATGACGGCTCTATTTCCTATTCTATCTCCTATCTTATTTGGTGTATTTGATGCAAAGGTAACGGAAAGATCGTTGATCCAGCTTGAAAATACCACGCAAAATATTAATGAAACTATGATAACTTATAGTATGACCTTCAGATGCTTGTTTTGATGGTCCATCCTCCGAACTATGAACTTCACTAAATATATGTTGGATTTGAAAGTCAGTTCTCTGCAACATCATTTTGATTTCATGCAATGTTGAATGGGAAATACTTTACCGCAATGAATACTAGGACCTTATTGAATCCTTGTTCTTCACACCACTTAAGCCCTTGATGAATGCCTTCATTTTCTGCTGCAAACCTATAATTTTCACCCATATACTTACATGAAGCACTAAGGAAACTTCCATGCTCACCACAAACAACATAACTCCATCCATCATTTCCAGGAGCTCCTAGCGTGGATCCATCCGAGCTTAAAATAACATCACCCAATGTCGGGTGCTGATAGTGGTTAATTTGTTACACAAAAGCATTACCATTTACTCTGAATTTAGTGAAAAATTAGGGGCAATTCTTAGAATAAGTCCATGTTTCTTAACCAGTTTTATGTTTTCTGGATAGGAAGGGACCTGAGTGAAGAAAAGCTGAAAAAGGAGGGTTGTTGGGACAAAAATGGGCTGATGGATTCAAATTCTGCTGAGCTGGTCAAGGACATCTTTAAGACACAATTAATGAGTGTGTCTCACCTTAAGAACCCAAGGGCATGCTTGTCTCCTTGGCCGAGAAACCAACCTCCCAAGCTGATCAATGCCACAGTTGATACCACTTCTAGAAGGAGAGTAAAAGACCAGTCAATTCCAAGTTCAAGACACAAGGCATTGGGTGAATAAAGAATACATAAGCATGGGGAGGTTCTCTTGAAAGAGGAACCGGCATCAAGCAATATAAAAGGGGAGATGCATTCACAGCATTACACATCTCTGGTTGCACCTTTAGTTGCCAAAAACATACAGAAGAAACTCCAGATAGAAGGTAAGAAGGAAGGGAGAACAACAACAACTCAGCAGGAAGCAAAGTTGAAGAATAGCCATCTCATTCACTACTTCATTCCCCTGAGTGAACCCTGTCACTCCCAGGAGTGGCCCTGAACTGCATAAGCTGTCTTCTTCTCTTAACTATTAGTTTGTACTTCATTTCATTGATGCATACTTCTATGATGTCTATTATAGTAGTAGTAGCATCAACCAGCATGAGTAGCTAAATAGCTTCCAGGGGTTAATCTTCTCAACCTATGTTGTAGTCGTTGTAAAGCACTGGTTCTGTTCTATATTTTGAAGTTGAAAGTGTTTCTACATTCAGTTACTTGATCTCTAATTGAATGCATGCTAGAACAAGGGGAAATCTGGAAAGATAAACTTGGTTTGGACTGTTTCAACTTCAACTTGTGACATAGAGGTAACAATCTATGGTTTTAACTAAGATAGGAATATACTTAGTTGACATGAGCATTCATATAAGCCATGGCTCTTAATGACTTTATGACTGGATTCAATCATTAGAAAATAGATTTTTAAAGTTACAAAGATGACTCTAGGAAAAATGGGAACTGACTTAGAGTTAAATCTGAGCTGAATGAACAAGAACTTGACCATTAAAGTGCAAATTACAACTGCTACAACAGGAAGAGGAGATGAACATCCCTGTCTGTACTCCCCTGAGTGAACGTTTTCATTCCCCTGAGTGACACTTGTCTGAACTGATAGTTTGTCAACAACAATTTAAGTGATTAGCTGTCCCTGTGGGAACAACCTAGCTTCCATTATCTACAAATCCATAATCCAGCTAGTATTTATTTTTGGTGAACTCGGCACTCACCAGAAAGTGGCGCCGTTGCCGGAGACGGCGTAAAACCTCCATTTTTTGTTGTTGTTATTCCCTCAGTAGTAATTAATCTTCCTCTGGTAATCCCCTTGAGCTTCTAATTTCTCTTCTTTGGTGTATGATTAGAAGGCACCAACGAAGTGAACCAATTTTTGATCCAGAAATCGAAGCTACCATACGCAGAGCTAGAGCAGCAAAAAGAAGGCAAGATCGGTTGCAACAGAACCGCTAAGAAGGTTCATCAGAAATGGCTAACCAAGGTGGTAACCCAAAGAATAATAGGAACCCTAGTGGGGGTCAACAAAATCAACCTGAGAGATTGCTCAGAGATTTCTTTATTCCACAACAAGAAGAAGTCCAACCTCCATTAGTGTTCCCCGATGTGGAGGCAACCAATTTTGAGTTAAAACCACAAATGATCCAATGGACTCAGTCAGCCTACCCGTTCCATGGATTATCTCATAAAGATCCTAATGATCATATCAGAAGTTTCTTGCGTTTATGCAGTACTATTAAGATTCAAGGCTTATCCAATGATGACATTAGATTGAGGTTATTTCATTTCACTTTGCAGGATCACACCCAAGCATGGTTCAACACATTGCCTAACAATTCTATCTCCACTTGGGAAGAGTTAAGACAATGCTTCCTTACAAAATTCTTTCCACCTGCAAAAGTTGCACAACTCAGAACTGCAATAATGAATTTCAAGCAACATGGAACTGAAACACTCTATGAAGCATGGAAAAGATTGAAGGAAATGATCAGGAAATGCTCTCAGCATGGTTTGGAAGAGCATCTCCAACTGAGCATCTTCTACAATGGGTTGCTACCAACCACAAGAGATTCCCTTGATGCTGCAGCTGGTGGTGTGTTTATGATGAAGCCGGTTGATGCAGCAAGGCAGTTGCTTGATAATATGACCACCAATCATTCAAGGTGGCAATCTGATTCAAGAGCAAGTACAAAACAGCCAGGAGTGATGGAACTTGACCCCAGTACACACCTGCAAGCACAGATGGCTGTTATGATGAATGAAATGACAAAACTGAGGAGTATGCTGTCCAAATCCAAGGCTGAAGTGTGTGTGTGTTATGTGATGGATCTCACAACTTGGATGACTATCCCTCCAAAATGGAAGCTGTCCAGTTTGTCAGGCAGGGCAATGCTGGAGGATTCAACAACTTTAACAATTGGAGAAATCAGCAGCATCCCAACTGGAATAATGCACCACAACAAGGAAACTATCATAGGCCCACTCAACCCCTAGGATTTCAAAGACAAGATGGCCAACCTCCCAACTATCAAAGTCAACAGCGTTCTAATCAGCAGTACATACCAAGGGAAGAAGAATGGATTTCTGTACAGAATGCAATTAAAAATTTGGTTGTGTCTTGCAAAAGTCTGGAAAATTAACTAGCTCAGATCGCAAAACAGAATGCTGAACGACCATCTGGAAGTCTACCAAGTGACACAATTGTCAATCCCAAGGGTAATGACCAAGAGCAAGCAAAGGCTATCACTCTCAAGTTGAAAACAACTTAATCAGCCAAGTGAAAAAGTCACTCACGCGAGTGACTCTGCAGGTAATAATGAAACAACTTCTGAGAAAAGATCTGATAATGATCATTTGGTTGAAAAGGAGCAATCCATGGAGAAACCTGGAATGGTAGAAATCAAAATCCCAGCACCAAGTCAAAAGCCACATGATACAATACCGCCATATCCAGTAAGGCAGAAGAAGGCCAGGGTGGATGAAGGACTCAACAGGTTTATTCAAAATTGGGAAAGCATACATATAAATGTTCCACTTGTTGATGCACTTAAACAAATGCCTAAATATTTCAAGTACTTGAAAGATCCGGTGGCTAATAAACCACAAGTGTACGATTCTGCTTTTGTTCCTCTAAATGAAGAATGCAGTGTAGCTATTCTGAGAAAATTGCCTCCTAAACTAAAAGATCCGAGTAGTTTCACTCTTTCGTGCACTGTGGAATTAGAGAATTTTCAAAAGCATTGCTAGATATTGGTGCAAGCATAAATCTCATGCCATTGTCTGTATTTAAATCACTTGATCTGGATAAATTTCTGGTACCTACTAACATGACATTGCAGTTGCCAGATAGGTCACTGACCTATGCAAAGGGAATTTTACATGATGTTCTTGTGAAGGTTGGGAATTTTGTTTACCTAGCAGACTTTGTGGTTTTGGACATGGAAGAAGACAGGGATGTGCCCATCATCTTGGGGAGACCTTTTCTGGAAACAAATGATGCAATCATTAAGGTGAAAAAGGGAGAAATCACACTGCACTTTGATGGGGAGAAAGTTACTTTCAACATCTTCAAAAACATGAGATATCCTGCTGAAGTCCATAACTGCTACATGGTAAGAAGTGTAGAAGTAGAAGAAGCAGTGACAGAAGAAGTGCTACAAGATGAACTCCTTAAGGAACTCTTGTGTCCAGACAGCAGTAAAGAACCGAAAGGGGAGAATGGGTACAGGCTCACTTGCCTGAGTTACTTGAACCACTCCCCCAAGTGGCATCCTAAACACCAACCCTTTGAGCTGTTGGACCTGACTAAGAAAGGAAGATGCCTCAAACCATCAATTGAAGAACCACCTCATCTGGAACTTAATCCTCTGCCTTCATATTTGAAATACGCCTATATTGGAGCAAGTAATACCTTACCTGTGATTATTTCTTCTATGCTTACAGGTACTGAAGAGGATAAGTTGCTAAGGGTGCTGAGGTTGCACAAGAAAGCCATTGGATGGTCAATTGCAGACATTAAGGGCATCAGTCCTTCCATATGTATGCATAAGATTCTACTTGAAGACGATGCCAAGCCAACCATTGAAGGACAAAGAAGGCTCAACCCAATCATGAAGGAAGTGGTAAAAAAGGAGATTATTAAGCTACTAGACGCCAGAATCATCTTCCCAATAGCTGATAGTAAGTGGGTGAGTTCAGTTCAATGCGTGCCCAAGAAGGGAGGAATCACAGTAATCAAGAATGATCTCCAGGAGCTGATCCCTACAAGGCTGAACAATGCGTGGAGAGTATGCATGGACTACAGAAAGCTTAATAAAGCTACCAGAAAATACCACTTCTCACTCCCTTTTGTTGATCAAATGCTAGATAGATTGGCTGGATTCATGTATTACTGTTTCCTTGATGGTTTCTCATATTACAACCAGATTGCCATAGATCCTGATGATCAATAAAAGACGACATTCACCTGCCCCTATGGCACATTTGCCTTTAAGAGAATGCCATTTGGACTGTGGAATGCACCTACAAGATTTCAAAGATGTATGATGGCCATTTTTTCTGATATGGTGGAAGATATAATTGAGATCTTTATGAACGACTTCTCGGTCTTTGGTAAGTCATTTGATGCGTGCCTGGACAATCTTGGACTGATACTAAAGAGATGCATAAAATCAAACCTAGTCCTCAACTGGGAGAAGTGCCATTTTATGGTAACTGAAGGGATTGTCTTGGGGCATAAGATCTCACAGGAAGGAATTGAAGTGGACAAGGCAAAGATTGAAGTCATAGAAAAGCTCAGCCCACCGACCACCGTCAAGGGAGTGAGAAGTTTCCTAGGCCACGCTGGCTTTTACAGGAGGTTCATTAAGGATTTTTCAAAAATTTCTAAACCATTGTGCAACTTGCTTAAAAAAGACACTGCTTTTATTTTTTATGAATCCTGCCTAAATGCATTTACTGAACTGAAAAAGAAACTCATCTCTGCACCTGTGATCATCACGCTTGATTGGTCACAGCCTTTTGAACTAACGTGTGATGTTAGTGATTTTGCAGTTGGTGTTTTACTTGGACAGAGAAGGAATAAGGTGTTGCATGTGGTTTACTATGCTAGTAAAACCCTCAATCCTGCACAAATCAACTACACCACTACAAAGAAGGAAATGCTAGCAATTGTGTTTGCATTCGACAAATTTAGAGGTTATTTGCTAGGAATGAAAGTCATAGTCTACACAGACCATGCTGCCATCAGGTATTTGATCAATAAAAAAGAATCTAAGCCAAGATTGATTCGATGGGTGTTGCTGTTACAAGAATTTGATTCGGAGATACGAGACAGAAAGGGTGCTGAAAATCAGGTAGCAGACCATCTGTTAAGACTTGAAGAGATTCTAGAAGATACAACACCAATTTCAGAAAAATTCCCTGATGAGTCACTTCGGCGAGTGACAAGCACACTCATGGGAGTGACAGGTAACATACCCTGGTTTGCAGATTTTGCTAACTTTGTTGCTACTGGTGTTAATCCTACAGATTTCACCCCTCAACAGCGCAAAAGATTCCTTCATGATGCTCAAGTCCACCTGTGGGATGAACCCTACCTATTCAAAAGATGTGCAGACCAATTGATCAGAAGATGTATTCCAGAACCCGAATTTGCAGAAGTGTCACAGTTCTCCATATGGTGGAAATTTCAATGGTCAAAGGACGGCAATCAAGGTTCTGCAAGCTGGACTGTATTGGCCATCTCTATTCAGAGATGCACGCGAATTTGTCAAAGGTTGTGACAGATGCCAAAGGACAGGAAACATTTCCTGGAAAAATGAGATGCCACAACAGAACATGCTTGAAGTGGAACTGTTTGATGTATGGGGATAGATTTCATGGGTCCTTTCGTGTCATCCTTTGGAAACTCCTACATCCTGCTGGCAGTAGACTACGTTTCAAGGTGGATAGAAGCCGTAGTTGCAAGAAACAGTGATGCTAAGACTGTTCTCAGGTTCTTAAGAAAAAACATCTTCGCCAGATTTGGTACACCCAGGATGATAATCAGTGATGAAGGATCACACTTTTGTAACAAGTCATTTGTAACCATGGTAAAGAAATATGGAATCAGGCACAGAGTATCAACACCATACCACCCACAATCAAACGGGCTAGCAGAAGTGTCAAACAGGAAAGTGAAAAGAATCCTGGAAAAGGTTGTCAACTCTACCAGAAAGAGTTGGTCCTCAAGGTTGGATGAAGCTTTATGGGCGTACAGAACAGCCTATAAAACCCCCATTGGTATGTCCCCATTCAAGCTGGTCTATGGGAAAGCATGCCACTTGCAAGTAGAGTTGGAACATAAGGCTTACTGGGCTATTAAGGAGCTGAATCTTGATCTAAGCAGAAGCAAGGAACTCGGACTGATGCAATTGAATGAGCTGAAAGAGTTCAGACTGGAGGCATATGAGTCATCCAGGGTTTACAAGGAGAAAACTAAGGCCTACCATGATCAGCACATTGTGAAGAAGGACCTGCAAGAAGGACAAGAAGTCTTATTGTTCAATTCCAGGCAGAAGTTCTTTCCATGAAAGTTGAGGTCAAGATGGACTGGCCCCTATAGAATCAACAAGGTTTTGAATCAAGGAGCATTGTAAATCATGAATTCACAAAATGGCAACACCTTTTTGGTCAACGGGCAGAAACTAAAACCATATCTTGGACTGACAAAAAGAAGTAAGGGACAGGACAGTCATGTTCTGGTCCTCAAAGAGCTCAACTGAAACTCTATGAAAGTCTGGCATGAGACTCAAAACCAATGCACTTTATGGGAGGCAACCCATACGTTTTGCTTTTGTGTGGCTAATTTCGTGATACGCCAATTTTGCAGGAACGGAGGAGGTATTTGTCACTCCAAATTGATTTCAGAAAGAGCAAACATAAATGGACTCAGGTAAACTCACTCCCAAGAGTGAAAAAGGTCACTCAGCCGAGTGAACCTACAGCAACATGATTCTGTAAGTCATTCAACCCCTGACGTCACTCACACAAGTGGGGAATTTCACTCACCTGAGTGAGGACAACTGGACAATACTTTCTGCAAAACTCACTTTTTGAACTTTATTTTACAACTTAAATTCAGGGGGAAGTTTTCCCGAAATTTTTCAAATTTCAAAATTAAACCGCATCCATTTAAAAGCCCCTTGGTCAGCCACAACTTCCAAGAATTCAACTGCTTTGCATTTAATTGAAACTCCTCCCCTTCTTCATCTTCTCCTTCTTTCAGAAACCATAAACCCTTCAATTACCACTTTCCTATGTGTGAACGCACTAACCTTTTCTATGAGATTTCAGGCAACCAAAGAAAAATTTCAATTTAGACCGAAATCACATCACTTTACCAATTCAGTTTAGGGTTCTTGAATCATGCCGCCGGCAAGAAGAAAGGTTGCTGCCCGCAAAAACGCTTCCAATACCAGAAGACGGTAATCCTCGTCCTCCCCTGAAGAGCAGATATAACCCACACCACCGTCCTCTCCTGAAAGGCAACTTTCCCCTCACCGGGAACCTACACCGCCGCTGCCCCCACAGCCACCAAGGCCTCTCCAAGAACAAGCCCTCAACGCCCTCACAGACGAGTGGGAACCAAGACTATTCCCGAGAAAGAAGGCTTGGGATTTCCTACTGAAACATCCAAAGCGCAAGATTATTGCAGAAAGGGGAATCGGTGAAGATGGTGCAGCGTTCGCCTACATCAAACGCCATAGGTGGGAGATGTTCTCTAGGCCCCTTATCCGGCCCCGGATCCAGATTGTGCAGGAGTTTTACGGCAATTTCTCCACCGCCCCCAGAGATGGAGTGTTTGTCCGAGGAATATCGGTCAACTGCAGCAGAGAAGTTATTAGTGCAATCTGGAAATTGCCAAGAGTCAGCACCGATTACAAGGACACCCTTGTTGCACTACATCCGAATCAGCCATTGGAACAAGCAATTCTGTCGAAACTGGCAAAGGAAGGCACAGACTGGGAAAAGGATGATCCGGACAACCCCTTAGGATTCCAAGCTAATGCCTTGCAAACGCCTGATCTGAACTTATGGCACCATTTCATCTGCTGCAACCTGATGCCGACAACCTACACTGCCAAGGTCACCTACGAACTGGCCCTGTTGCTATATGCACTTGTCACAGATACACCACCTGATGCGGCATCAGTGATCAGAGATCAACTCACCAGATGTATCATAGATCCCAAGGTGATTAGCTGGTACTTCCCAGTTATGATCACCATGCTTTGTAGAAGGGCAGGGGTGACCTTTTTGAGCACAGACACTGAGAGCAGCCTGCAACAACCTTTAAGGCTGAATAAATTGGACCAGAGACCACCAGGTGCATCTTCCTCAGGACAAGCAGCACCCGCCCCCACTCCAGCTGGACAGTTGAGGTAGAGAGACTTCAACAAGCAGACTTGGTTCATCCTAGATTATGTCCACCAATGCTAATTAAGGACCGAGCAATTCAGGAAATGCACAAATGCATTGGATGCCCTCAAAACTGCCCATTGCCCCATGATCCGCCAACCCATCCACTCCATGGCATGCCTCCATGAACATTCAGGGAAGTCATGTTCTGCTGCCCCCAATCAGCTATTTAATTATTCCTGTTAAATTGTTCACTCTAGTTATTTTCTTTCGCTGTGTTTTAGTTTTGATCTGATTGTTGTAAGCATTGAGGGCAATGCTTTTAATAAGTTTGGGGGAGTAGTTTGGTGTCAGGACTGGTGTCAATCAGGTCCTCTAGGTTTAAGTGTTTTGATGTCTAAGATCGAGTCTGTAAAAACTGCCTCTGTTTTAAAATAAATGAAAAATTTGTCTAGAAGGAGCTGTCAACAGTCTAGGAGGATAATGGTTTTGAAAAATTTTGCTAAAACACTCTTGATACTGAGTCTGATGTATGAAATGAAAGAATGGCTGACACTCACTCACACACATGAACAATGCCACTCGTGGAAGTGTCTGCCTAGAACATAAATTCTAAAATTTGGCATGACTAATCCACTGTTGTGATCTGTATCTAGTTTTAAGCTACAAGTAGATGAGAAATGCTGCAAACCTGAGACTTCCATTGTGGTATCCATTCACAGCCTGTCCTTTCTCAAAAATAAATAAATAAATAAAAGATTGGAACAACTGAAACCTTAGGGGTAATAGCAAGGAACCACCACAAAAGTTCCAAGCTGTTGGAGTAATAAGGGTTGAGGTATAAGGCAGTGGAGAGATAAGGTTGAATAACACCCCTCCCAAAGGCATAGGTTGGTCCATATACATTCCAAAAAAAAAAAAGAAAAAGAGAGAGACAGAAAAGCTGTGAAGGAAGTCCATGATTGAAGCCTCAGTAGGTAAATCGAGTCGAAGTAACTTGGGCAAAAACCAGATCACAAGAATGACCACCACAAGCTGAAACTGGTTAACTTGAATGGATTGGTAGGTTGGCATGAACTAACACTTATGGCATATATTCTGATTTCATGTGAAGGTTAGTTGTTTGATTGTGGATTGCAGAAGACTTTGGTATCCCTATTGCGTGTTTTCTTTACTCGAATCTGAGACAAAAAGTTGACAGCCCCTGGCAGATTGGTGTTTGTGTTGTGTTCCATATCCAGTGTCACTTGCCTGAGGAGCATCTTCACTCAGGGAAGTAAGTCACTGTTAAGTCTGTATGACAGTGTTGTTTCCTCTATTTCTCAGATATAATCTTGAAAGTGTCAGTAAGAGTCCAATGGTGTTGCTTGAGGACAAGCAATTCTTCCAGTTTGGGGAGTTGATAGTGGTTAATTTGTTACACAAAACCATTACCATTTACTCTGAATTTAGTGAAAAATTAGGGGCGATTCTTAGATAAGTCCATGTTACTTAACCAGTTTTATGTTTTCTGCATAGAAAGGGACCTGAGTGAAGACATGCTGAAAAAGGAGGGCTGTTGCGACAAAAATGGGCTGATGGATTCAAATTCTGCTGAGCTGGTCAAGGACATCTTCAAGACACAATTAATGAGTGCGTCTTACCTTAAGAACCCAAGGGCATGCTTGTCTCCTTGTCTGAGAAACCAACCTCCCAAGCTGATCAATGCCACAGCTGATACCACTTCTGGAAGGAGAGCAAAAGACCAGTCAATTCCAAGTTCAAGACACAAGGCATTGGGTGAATAAAGAATACATAAGCATGGGGAGGTTCTCTTGAAAGAGGAACCGGCATCAAGCAATATAAAAGGGGAGAAGCATTCACAGCATCACACATCTCTGGTTGCACCTTCAATCACCAAAAACATACAAAAGAAACTCCAGATAGAAGGCAAGAAGGAAGGGAGAACAACAACAACTCAGCAGGAAGCAAAGTTGAAGAACAACCATCTCATTCACTGCTTCATTCCCCTGAGTGAACCCTGTCACTCCCAGAAGTGGCCCTGAACAGCATAAGCTGTCTTCTTCTCTTAACTATTAGCTTGTACTTCATTTCATTGATGCATACTTCTATGATGTCTGTTATTGTATTAGTAGCATCAACCAGCATGAATAGCTAAATAGCTTCCAGGGGTTAATCTCCTCAACCTATGTTGTAGTCGTTGTAAAGCACTGGTTATGTTCTATGTTTTGAAGTTGAAAGTGTTTCTACATTCAGTTACTTGATTTCTAATTGAATGCATGCTAGAACTAGGGGAAATCTGGAAAGATAAACTTGGTTTGGACTATTTCAACTTCAACTTGTGACATAGAGGTAACAATCTATGGTTTTAACTAAGATAAGAATATACTTAGTTGACATGAGCATTCATATAAGCCGTGGCTCTTAATGACTTTATTACTGGATTCAATCGTCGAAAAATAGATTGTTAAATTTACGAAGATGACTCTAGGAACTGACTTAGAGTTAAATCTGAGCTGAATGCACAAGAACTTGACCATTAAAGTGCAAATTAAAACTGCTGCAACAGGAAGAGGAGATGAACACCCCTGGTCTGTACTCCCCTGAGTGAACATTTTCATTCCCTCGAGTGACACTTGTCTGAACTGATAGTTTGTCAACAACAATTTAGGTGATTAGCTGTCCCTGTGGGAACAACCTAGCTTCCATTATCTACAAATCCATAATCCAGCTAGTATTTATTTTTGGTGTACTCGGCACCCACCAGATGCTTCCAAGACATAGACTTGACTTGTTTCTTCTTTCGATTAGAAATTGTGACTCGAAAATGCTTTCAAGCTCTTGTGCCTCTATTATATTTTTAAAGCTAAGATCATTGGCATGTAAATCATTTGCGATATTTGATCGCATCTCCTTTATTACGAAATTGAAAGAAAAAGTCAAGCCTTCCATGATAGTACATTTTTTGTAGCTCTTCAAAATCTCTCCCAAAATAAAAGTCAGAATAATCTTGATTAAAAATTTTTTCACCAACTGATAATGGCCAACCGAGAGCCAAAAAATTGTAGGAAAACCCATAGCCCTGCAAAAGAAGGATTTACAATACCAAGCAAGGAAAAGAAAAGACTTCAGCACACGTGAGCATTGTAGAAAGATATGATCAACATTTTCCTCAGCCCTAAAACAAAGGGGCATAGAGAAGGATGCAAATGGAATTGCATTTTCTGCATTGAATCTGGAAATGGAAAAGATTATTATATAGGGTGTTGTTATTGCTAAAAAAATATTTAGCATCCAAAATAAATTATTAGTATTTTTTTCCAAAATTGCCTCTACCCAAGTTAAGCCAAATTCCTGTTTCTCATCCTTTTTCCCTTTTCTAATAATACTATATAAATTCAGTGGTGTAATTGAATTTTTTTTTTCATCTTCACCCTCTCCCACAAAAACCAAAGCACAATCCCATAAATTAAAAGTGCCTAGACTCGTAAATTTTTGAATAAAACTCTCAAATGTAACTTATAGGATACCAATGAGCGGACGATCACCTACCCCTCTCTTTGATCTCGAAAAATTCTTGGTACTCCAACTGTAGCGATCATTTCTTAATTGCATATTTTACTTTGAAAATTAGAGATTTAGTATCATTTTAGGAAGATATTCATCTCTAACTTCCTATAACAATCACTTATTGTTCTTATCATGAACACATCCCGTACTTTTAGAAATAGGAACTACTTTCTTTCAAATCACAAGTATACGCATAGGGTTGTTTTTTTTTTTAATTAAAAAAAACTACTTATCCAAAATAAGAAACACATGCTTAGAAAAGAGATAGGAAGAGAGATAGGAATGGGTGCGGAAAAGAGAAAGGAAGAGGAAAAGAAAAGAGTAAGTTGGATTTGGACGGGGACAAATTTGGAAAAGAAACGATCACTTGTTTTGGATCCTAATTATTGTTTTGGCAATAACAACACCCTATTATATAGCTGCCATAAAAAGAAAGATATTTAACGAGTATGTGTTTATTCCAAAAAAATGCAATATCCGAATTTTTGCATTGATTCGTGAAGATTGATGGGTGTCAAGACCACCAAAATAAACATGCTTAAAACTTGTAGTAAGTGATAACAAGGGTCGATCCCACGGAGCCGGGAAACACTTGATGAAAATTAGGATCCAGAACAAGAACACAGAGTAAAAGTAAAAAAAGCAGATTGGCAAGTAAGTTTATGACTTGGCAAAGTGATGATAGCCTAGGGTCATCCTCCACTCTACTCTATATGCATATGTATTGATTCTTTTAACTTTCTATGTGGTATGAAACTGTAGTCAATCAGGCACATAAACACTATAAGGTCACTTCCGATTGTTCCAGACAGCAGTTCTAATAGTAACAAGTAAACTAACTTCCGTTGTCGACTCTGAATTATTACTAAGCTATTAAGATCTTCGGCTCTTATGATTGCCTCGTGCCCAACAACGAAATTGTTTGAAACCTTGGGTTGTTACCTCCTCGTCACCGGTTAATCTACGACGTTCTAAGTTAAGTTTATCCTTCCGGGATTCCTCTAACATGCAAGCACAATTAGTTTAAATGGCCTGTTCAATCTAAAAGGATAAATTAAACTCAAAGACTAAGAATATAAATATCATCCGAGAGCATGAAACGAAACATATTTATATAGAGTAGAGAGATTAGACCCTAGAAATGAGTTTAGCTACTCATGGAGTGAAACTCAAACACCACAAAGTTCAAGTGTTGAGACTTCATCCTGATTACAACAGAAAGAGAAGAAAACAGGGGAAGAGTAAAGTCAGGGAGTATGGTAAAGTGCAGCTGACTACACAGAGTCAGCTTCTCATTTCCCCAAGTGAGACCCCTGAGTCTACCTTCCAGAGTTATACTCTGTTTCTTCCTAACTGAGCTAAACTACACTATCTAATCTTCTACTTTGGATCTGGTGTTCTTCGATGCCTTCTTCTTCATGCTGCTGCTACCTTTTATAGAGGTTGGGGGAGAGATCTTGCTCAGCCAAGTTGGTCTCCTCTTTACCCGATGGGTTTAAAGCAAAAGAGAGGAGACCCATACTTCCTCCAACTTCCCCTTACCATTAATCGTCTTTTGGAAGGATTTGGTTGAGTTAATCAGCTTTAAGACACATCAATCTTCTTCCAATGTCAGTAGAATCACTTCACCAACGGCTCTTCTTCCTTAGCTTCGAAGGTTTCCGCCAATTTGGCTCTCTTCCCACCAGATTCTTCCTCTTCCTCAGCTCTTGCATTGCTGTCCCTGCAACATCTTCCAATTTGGCTCGAAACTTCACCAATTTGCCACATTTTGACCACCTTTCTGCTTATATTGTATTTCAGCCTCTCGATTACCATAAGTCACCAAATTAGCCTATAAAAAAATAAAAAATGGTATATTTAGTGAAAACAAATAGTGAAAAAGAATAGTGACTGATGTGCCATCACTAACTCCCCCTATTTTTTGGTACTTTTTCGTTAAAAGTTTTATTTTTCCCAAAATTTTACACTTCTACCCCTTACACATCAATCACTATGAGTTTTCACTATTTTTTTCACTCTCCCTGTCATTGCTGTAAACATATAATCCTAATCTAATTGGCTTATAATTAAAGCATAAAGAGGTAAATTGATGCCTAAAAACATAGTATGAAATACAGTCATCAAAGATCAAAGTAAGCTAATGCAAGTTTAAAATCTCCATTTTCTGTCAGCTTCCAAATGCACCTATCTTCTTCTTCAAAAAATTGAATTTCCATATTCTCCAATGCATGAATAATCTGCGGCTGCAAAAAAAGTAGAGAGTTAGTCAAGTAAGATTTTTTTTTATTTTAAAAAATTCTTAACCTGGAGGTCCTCAAACAGTGGTTTACTCAACCATTGTGTTGACCAGATTATATTCGTTTTTCATCCAATAGTTAAACCGGAAAGAAACTTTCCCTTACTCTACAATAACCGTAGTTCTGTTGCAGACAAAAGTATCCATTTTAAAAACCCAACTCCAATTTGTTCGCTTTCGCACTATATCCAACAATAAGTGGATAAAATTTGCCCAGATGCCGTGTTTTTCTATTTCCACCATAATTTACCTGAGAATGCATCTACATTATTTTGCAAACTTCGAAACCTAAGTCATTTTCTGAAGCTGGAAAGGTAAGATGCTTCTCCAGTGTTGTTTCACGCTGTATTCAACTGTCCCCCCATAAAAAAGATTGGCATTTCCTTCCTAGTTCCTTTACTATTGCTTTCGGAGGTACAGGCACCGCAATGGTATGTAGAGGAACCACGTATAGAACATGGCAAATTAAAATCATCCTTCCTCCCAGCGATAGCATTCTATTTTTCCAATTCAATAGTCGAGCATCGAAAGAGTCTAAAAGGTGTTGAAAATAATCTAAAAGGTGTAAAAAAATTCACGATGTGTTGTTATCAGTTTAAGTATTACATTAAAACTAGATATATCGAGTAGTTTTTGTATAATTCTCATTAATTTTTCCCAGAAAAAAAAATTAATGCATGCCAATAATTGTGTGATTCCCATAAATAAATCTACAAAATGGAAGAAAATAATTAATTACATCAAGGCGACTGCATCTCAATTAAATTATAAAAGAAATGAAAAAAGAATTAGTTTTAATTACTGATGTTGTTTTCTTCTACCTCGTAATAATTAATAATTGCTACGTATACTAAGAAAAAATGAATGAAATTGTTTTGGGACCTGATCGATCTAATCATACACAAGAAACCATACGAAAGTGTGCATGTCCTTTTACTGGAAGTGATGCATGGATTAAGAAACTAAGTTTGAAAATTACAACTTTGGTTGCACGAAACAAATTTAAATTGTCTTTTATTGATATGATTAGTTAAATTAGACGCGCTCCTTGCGTACCGTTGAATGATTTTTTATTTTTTTTTTTGAAGAAAAATAGTTGTAGACATTTGTGACTTTAAGGAATGCTACTTAAAAGAACATGATTCCTGTTGGTGCTTGCCGAGTTCACCAAAAAAAAGATAAATATTACTAGCTTGGATTATGAGTTTTGTAGATAATGGAAGCTAGGTCGATCCCACGAGGACAGCTAATTACCAAATTTGTTGTAAAGAAAAACTGTCAGTCAACAAGATGTCACTCAGGAGAATGAAAATAGTCACTCAGGGGAATGGAGGCCAGGGGTGTTCTTCTCCTCTTCCTACTGTTGTAGTTGTCTTATTAGCACTGTAATGGTTGAGTTCTTGTTCATTCACCTCACTTATAACTCTAAGTCAGTTCCCATCTTTCCTAGAGTCATCTTTGCAACCTTAACAACCTATTTTCCAATGATTGATTCAGCTACAAAGTCATTAAGTTCTTAGGCCTTCAAGAATGCTTATGTTAACTAAGTATATTCCTATCTTAGTTAAAACCATAGACTGTTACCTCTATGTCATAAGTTAAAGTTGAAACAATCCAAACCAAGTTTATCCTTCCAGATCTCCCTTAGTTCTAGCATGCATTCAATTTAGTGATCAAGTAAATGAATGTAGAAAAACTTTCAACCATAAAACAAGGAACAAAACCAATGCTTGACAACTACAACATCAGTTGAGGAGAATAACCCCTGGTAACTGTTTAGCTATTCATACAGATTAATGCTACATCTATTACATCGAAAGACATCATAGAAGTATGCATAGTAAACAAAATTCAAGCTAACAGTCAAGAGATGAGGAGAAAGCTTGTGCAGTTTCTCAGTCACTCCGGGGAGTGAAGGGGTTCACTCGTGGAACTGAAGAAGAAACTGGGTTGCTATTCTTCAACTTCGCTTCCTCACTGAGTTGTTGCTGCTTCTTCTTCTTTCTTGTCTTCTACCTGGAGTTTTTCTGAGTGTTTTTAGCAATTGAAAGGGGAACCAGAGACTAAGAGATCTCTCTCCATTGAGAGTGCAGTTCCCTCTCTTATAGGGCCTTGCAGCCGGTGTCTTCATCATGAGAACCTCCCCATACTTGGAGTTGTTTAATCCTCCCAATGTCTTGAGCCTGCAATCCAACTTGGCCGTTCCTTTTCTCTCTTCCAGCAGCAGCCGTTTTGCTCTCATTGATCAGCAGTGGTGGCTGCGATTGCGGCTGGGGGACAAGCGTGCCTCTAGGAGAAGGCAAGGTCATTAATGACAAGATGCTTCTTGTCTAAGGGCCTTCTTCTTCGTCCAGCTCAGCACCCTTGCCTCAGCAGTCCTTAAATTGCTCCTTTGGCTTCCAATTTTTAGCAATTATTCAGTCCGGTCCTTTCCTAACAATAACATGAAAATGAGCTAAGTAAATTGCACCTATGTTAGGAAATACCCCCAATTGTTCATCAAATACAAAGTTAAGTGTGATGCTTTTATGTAACAATTTAACCATTATCAACTCCCCCAAACTGGAAGAATTGCTTGTCCTCAAGCAAAACACTAAGCTTTTGTTGGCACTTTCAGAATTGCACATAACAACTAGGGAAGACAAAATGACTGAAGATTGACTTAATCCCCTGAGTGAGGATTCCCACTCAGGTAAGTGACACTAAACAAGCAACAACCTTAAACACAACCAGATAGGTGCTGTCAACTTTTCCGTCTCAGATTCAAGTGAAGAAAACATACATTTGAGGATACCAAATCTTTCTGCAATCCAGAGTCAAACAACCAACCTTCACAGGGAATTAGAATGCATATGCCACAAGTGTTTGTTCCTGCCAAACCTACCAATTCATTCTAAGTTAACCGGTTAAACTTTTGGTGGTCATTCTTGTGATCTGGTCTTGCCCGAGTTACTTGACTCGATTTACCTACTGAGACTTCAATCCTGGAGTTCCTGCACAGCCTTTATGCTTTATTTATTTGGAAATTTTTTTATTTATTTATTTATTTTTTGAATGGGATGTAAATGGACCAACCTAAAGGGGTGTTATTATTCAACCTTATCTCTCCACTGCCTTATACCTCAACCCTTATTACTCCAACAGTTTGGAACTTTTTGTGGTGGTTCCTTGCTGTTACCCCTAAGGTTTCGGTTGATCCATTCCCTAAGATTTTTATTTTTTTTTTTTTTATTTTTTAAACAAAAGCAAGCAGGCTGTGAATGGGTACCACAAAGGAAGCCTCAGATTTACGGCATTTCTCATCTAATTGTAGCTCAGAACTAGACACAGCTCACAACAGTGGATTAGTCATGCCAAATTTTAAGATTTATGTTCTAGGCAATCACTTCCACAAGTGGCATTATTCATGTGTGTGAGTGAGTGTCAGCCATTCTTCTTTCATGCATCAGATTCAGTATCAAAAAGTGGTTTAACAAAATTGTTTTTCAAAACCATTATCATCCTAGATCATTGATGACTCCTTAGAAGATTTTCATTTTGTTTTGAGAGATATTTTACAAAGTCAATCTAGACATGAACCTAATGGACCTAAATGGCATTGTCCCGACATTGATCGACCTAACCAAAAACTAAGTACAACTAACTACTCTTGCATTACTCCCCCAAACTTATTCTAAGCATTGCCCCAATGCTTAACAACACCAACCCGCAACAACAATAAACAGAAAACAAAAAGTACGAAAACAACACATGAAACATTAAACAGCAACAAATAAATTGCTGATTAAGGGAAGCGAACAAACACTTCCCGAGTGTTCATTGAGGCGTTCCGTGAAGTGGGTGGATGGCGGATCATGCGACATTGGGCGGTTTTCGGGCATCCGATGCACTTGTGCATTTCTGCAGAATTTCTCCCTCCTCGTCGGCATTGGTGGACGTAATCCGAGATGAACACGGTCCGCTTGTTGAAATCCTCCGCCTCATCCGCCGGTTGGAGTGGGAGTGGATGTTGTTTGTCTGCGGATGAGGCACTGGGGGTTTCGATCCAACTTATGCATCCTTAATGGTTGCTGCAAGTTGCTCTCTGCGTCTGTGTGCGGGAAGGTCACCCCGCCCTTTTGCATAGCATGGTGACCATAATGGGAAATACCAGCTCTTCACCTTTGGATCGGTGATGCATCGGGTGAGTTGCTCCCGGATGACCGAGGCTACATCAAATGGTGTGTCCGTGGCAATGGCATACAGCAGCAGAGCCATCTCGTAGGTGACCTTAGCGGTGTAGGATGTTGGCATCGATTGCAACAGATGAAATGGTGCCACGATTTAAGTCAGCGTTTGCAACGCATTTCTTGGAAACCCCAAAGGGTTTTCTTGATCATCCATCTCCCGACTTGTGCCCTCTTTGCCAATCTGGATAGAATGGCCTGCTTCAGTGGTTGATTTGGATGCGGGGCAGCCGGGGTTTCTCGTAATCGTGCTTATTCTTGGTAATTTCGGATGGCCCCGATGGCCTTTGTGCTGCAATTGACGCTGATGCCTCTGACGAATACTCCATCTCTGGGGCAATGTGGAAGTTGCCGTAAAATTCTTGCACAATCTGGATCCTTGGCTTGACCGGTGGTTTGGAGAAGGTCTCCCAGCCATGGCGCTTGATGTAGGCAAAAGCTGCGCCATCTTCACCGATTCCCTTTCGGAATGAACTTTCGCCTTATGTGCTTCAAAAAGAAATCCCAACCCTTCTTCCTTGGAAACAACCTGGGCTCCCATTCATCTGTGATGGCATTAAGGGCTTGTTCTTGCAGCGCCCTTGGTGGTTGTGGAGATGGCGGTGGGGTGGGTTCTCTGGCAGGAGATGCTGGTGGAGTGGGTGTTCTTTGCCGTTCAGGAGAGGGCGAGGATGAGGAGGATGATATCCTTCTCCTTGTGTTGGAGGCGTTTTTGCAGGCAGCAGCCTTCCTTGCCGCGGCATCGTGACAAACCCTAAGAGTTGTGTTGGCAAAATTGAAAGAGGGGTTTTGTGATTGAATCTGAAAATTGTCTTATGTGCCTGGAAACTTAGAGAAATTGTTAGTATGTTCACACAGGGAAGTGGTAGTTGAAGGAGTGATTCTGGGATTAAGAAGAAAATGAAGAAGACGAAGCAATGAAGGAGTTATGAGTTAATGCACAAGTAGATTAAAGTTTTTGGAAATCGTGGTGATCAAGTGACTCAAAAGGCGGACGTGGTTAAAATTAAAATTTGAAATTTTCCGGAAAAATTTTCCCCCAAACTTAAATCATAACTACAGCCCAAAAGGTGACTTTTTGCGAGAAAGTGTCGTACATTGTTCTCACTCAGCGAGTGGATTGTTCCACTTGCGTGAGTGACGCGGGTTAGAAAATTAGTAGGATTCCTTCCCGTAGGTTCACTCGGTGAGTGACCTTCTTCACTCCTAGGAGTGAGTTTACCCGAGGCCCTTTCGTTACACCTTTGAAATGTTGGGGTGGCAAATTTCTTGTCCAATCCTGCAAAAATTAGAGTAGCACATTGTCACCATACAAAAGCGTAACGTATGGGTTGCCTCCCATAAAGCGCATTGGTTTTAAGTCTCATGCCAGACTTCAAAAGAAATTCAGTAAAGTTCCTTCAGGACCAGAACTTGATAGTTCTGTCCTTTACTCCCTTCTGTCCATCCAAGGTATGGCTTAAGCCTATGACCATTGACCAAAAAGGTGTTGCCACTTTGTGGGTTCATGATCTCCACTGCTCCATGAGTTAGGACCTTGTTGATTTTATAGGACCCGGTCCATCTTGACTTCAACTTCCCTGGAAAGAATTTCAGCCTAGAGTTGTACAGCAAGACCTCTTGTCCTTCTTGGAAGTTCCTCTTGACAATGTGTTGATCATGGTAAGCCTTAGTTTTTTCTTTATAAACTCTGGATGATTCGTATGCCTCTAGTCTAAATTCTTCCAGTTCATTCAACTGAACCAATCTCAACTCCTTGCTTTTGCCCGGATCAAGATTCAGTTCCTTGATAGCCCAGTAAGCTTTATGTTCCAACTCTACTGGCAAGTGGCATGCTTTCCCATAGACCAGTTTGAATGGAGACATACCAATGGGAGTCTTGTATGTTGTCCTATATGCCCATAAAACTTCATCCAACCTTGAGGACCAATTCTTCCGGTAGAATTAACAACCTTTCCAGATTCTTTTCACTTCCTGTTTGACACTTCGCTAGCCCGTTTGATTGTGGATGGTATGGTGTTGATACCCCGTGCCGATTCCATATTTCTTTACCATGGCTGCAAATGACTTGTTACGAAGTGTGATCCTTCATCACCGAGTATCATCCCGGTGTACCAAACTCGCGAAAATATTTTTCTTAGAAATCGAGAACAATTTTAGCATCATTGTTCTTTACTGACTCTGACTTCTATCCATCTTGAAACGTAGTCCACCGCCAGTAGGATGTAGGAGTTCCCAAAGGATGACACGAAGGGACCCATGAAGTCTATCCCCACACATCGAACAGTTCCACTTCAAGCACGTTCGCTGTGGCATCTCATTTTTCCAGGAAATATTTCCTATCCTTTGGCATCGGTGACAACTTTTGACAAACTCTCTTGCATCTCTGAACAGGGTTGGCCAGTACAGTCCAGCTTGTAGAACCTTGATTGCCGTCCTTTGACCGTTGAAATGTCCACCATAGGGTGAACTGTGGCATTTGTGTAACACTTCTGTGAATTCAGATTCTGGAATGCACCTTCTGATCAATTGGTCTGCACATCTTTTGAATAAGTAGGGTTCATCCCATAGGTAGAGTTGAGCATCATGCGAGAATCTCTTGCGTTGTTGTGCGGTGAGATCTGGGGGAATAACACCAGCAACAACAAATTTAGCAAAATCTGCAATCCAAGGCCTGTTACCTGTCACTCTCATGAGTGTGCCTGTCACTCGCAAGAGTGACTCATCAGGGAATTTTTGTGAGATTGGAGTTGTGTCTTCTGGAATTTCTTCAAGCCTTGGCAGATGGTCTGCTACTTGATTCTCAGCACCCTTTCTGTCTCTTATCTCCAAATCAAATTCCTGCAACAACAACAGCCATCTAATCAACCTTGGTTTAGACTCTTTTTTGTTGATCAAGTACCTGATGGCTGCATGGTCGGTATAGACTATGACTCTCATTCCTAGCAAATAAGCTCTGAATTTATCAAATGCAAATATAATTGCCAGCATTTCCTTCTCTGTAGTGGTGTAGTTGACTTGTGCGGAGTTAAGGGTTTTACTAGCATAGTAAACCACATGTAACACCTTGTTCCTTCTTTGTCCAAGTAAAACACCAACTGCAAAATCAGTTGCATCACACATTAGTTCAAAAGGTTGTGACCACTCGGGTGTGATGATCACAGGTGCAGTGATGAGTTTGTTTTTCAGTGACTGTGGTCGGTGGGCTGAGCTTCTCAATGACTTCAATCTTTGCCTTATCCACTTCAATTCCATCCTGTAAGATCTTATGCCCCAAGACAATTCCTTCAGTTACCATAAAATGGCATTTCTCCCGGTTGAGAACCAGGTTGGCTTCTATACATCTTTTCAGTATCAGCCCAAGGTTGTCCAAACATGCATCAAATGACTTACCAAAGACAGAGAAGTCGTCCATAAAGACCTCAATTATGTCTTCCACCATATCAGAGAAAATGGCCATCATACATCTTTGAAAAGTTGCCGGTGCATTGCACAGTCCAAATGGCATTCTCTTGAAGGCAAATGTGCCATAAGGGCAGGTAAAAGTCGTCTTCTCTTGATCATCGGGGTCTATGGTAATCTGGTTGTAACCTGAGAAACCATCAAGGAAACAATAATACATGAATCCAACTAATCTATCCAGCACTTGATCAATAAAAGGAAGGGGAAAGTGGTCCTTTCTGGTAGCTTTATTAAGCTTTCTATAGTCCATGCACACTCTCCATGAATTGTTCAGCCTTGTTGGGATTAGCTCCTGGAGGTCATTCTTTACCACTGTGATTCCTCCCTTCTTGGGCACGCACTGCACTGGACTCACCCACTTGCTGTCAGAGATTGGGAAGATAATCCCTGCATCCAGTAGCTTGATAATCTCCTTTTCACCACTTCCTTCATGAGGTTGAGTCTTCTTTGTCCTTCAATGGTTGGCTTGGCGTCATCTTCAAGCAGGATTTTGTGCTGCATATGGAGGGGCTGATGCCCTTAATGTCAACAATTGACCACCCAATGGCTTCTTTGTGCAATCTCGTACTCTCGGCAATCTGTCCTCTTCATGCACTGTAAGCATAGAAGAACTGATTACAGGTAAGGTGTTACTTGCTCCAATATAGGCGTACTTCAAATGTGAGGGCAAAGGATTAAGTTCGAGATGAGGTGGTTCTTCAATTGAAGGTTTGAGGCATCTCCCTTCCTTGGTCAGGTTTATCAGTTCAAAGGGTTGCTGTGTAGGATGCCACTTGGGGGAGTGGTTCAGGTAGCTCAGGCAAGTGGCACTGTACTCATCCCCTCCTTTCTGTTCCTCATTATAGTCTGGGCACCAAAGTTCCTTGAGGAGATCGTCTTGCAGTAATTCTTCCGTCACTGCTTCCTCTGCTTCTACATTTCTTACCATGTAGCAGTCGTGGACTTCAGCGGGATATCTCATATTTTTGAAGATGTTGAAGGTGACCTTCTCCCCATCAAAGTGCAGTGTGATTTCTCCCATTTTCACCTTAATGATTGCATCGCTTGTTGCCAGAAAAGGTCTCCCCAAGATGATGGGCACATCCCTGTCTTCTTCCATGTCCAAAACCACAAAATCTGCTGGGTAAACAAAGTTACCAACTTTCACAAGAACATCATGTAAGATTCCTTTTGGGTAAGTCAGAGATCTGTCTGCCAACTGCAAGGTCATGTTAGTAGGTACCAGAAATTCGTCCAGATCAAGGGATTTAAATACAGACAATGGCATGAGATTTATGCTTGCACCAAGATCTAGTAATGCTTTTGAAAATTCTCTGATTCCTACAGTGCAAGGAAGAGTGAAACTACCCGGATCTTTTAGCTTAGGTGGTAATTTTTTCAGGATAGCTGCACTACATTCTTCATTTAGAGTGACAAAAGCAGAGTTATGCAATTGTGGCTTATTTGCCACCAAATCCTTCAAGTATTTGAAGTATTTAGGCATTTGTTTAAGTGCATCAACAAGTGGTACATTAATATGTATACTTTCTAAATTCTGAATAAACCTGCTGAGTCCTTCATCCATTTTTGCTTTCTTCTGTCTTATTGGATATGGTGGCGTTGGAGCTGGCTGTGGTGGTTCCTTAATTGGTGCTGGAAATTGAATTCCCTCCATTCCAGGTTTTTCAGCGGGTTGCTCCTGTTCAACCATATCATCATTATCAGATATTTACTCAGAAGAAGTTTCATTCTTACCTGCAGGGCCACTCGCAGGAGTGACTTCTTCACTTGGCTGATTGAGTTGCTTTCCACTTCGGAGAGTGACAACCTTCGCTTGCTCTTGGTCATTCCCCTTGGGGTTCACAATTGTGTCACTGGGCAGGCTCCCAGATGGTCTTTCAGCATTTTGTTTTGCAATCTGGGCCAACTGATTTTCCAAACTTTTACAAGACACCGCCAAACTCTTGATTGCATTTTGTACAGAAATCCATTCATCTTCCCTTGGTATGTATTGTTGGTTAGAACGTTGCTGATTCTGATAGTTGGGAAGCTGACCATCTTGTCTATGGAATCCTGGGGGTTGAGCAGGCCTTTGATAGTTTCCTTGTTGTGGAGCATTGTTCTAGTTGGTCTGTTGCTGATTTCTCCAATTGTTGAAATTGTTGAATCCCCCTGCATTGCCCTGTCTGACAAACTGGACAACTTCCATTTTAGAAGGGCAGTCATCCAAACTGTGGGATCCATCACATAAAACACATACTTCTGCCTTAGATTTGGACAGCTCACTTCTGAGTTTAGTCATTTCGTTCATCATAACATCCATTTGAGCTTGCAGATGTGTACTGGGATCAAGGTCCATCATCCCTGGCTGTTTTGAAATTGCCCTTGGATCAGATTGCCATCTTGAATGGTTGGTGGTCATATTGTCGAGCAACTGCCTTGCTGCATCAACCGGCTTCATCATAAATACACCACCAGCTGCAGCATCAAGGGAGTCTCTTGTAGTTGGTAGCAGACCATTGTAGAAGATGCTCAGTTGAAGATGCTCTTCCAAACCATGCTGAGGGCATTTTCTGACCATTTCTTTCAATCTTTCCCATGCTTCATAAAGCGTTTCTGTTCCATGCTGCTTGAAGTTCATTATTATTGTTCTGAGTTGTGCAGCTTTTGCAGGTGGAAAGAATTTTGTTAGGAAACACTGCCTTAACTCTTCCCAAGTGGAAATGGAGTTGTTGGGTAATGTGTTGAACCATGCTTGGGCTTGATCCTGTAATGTAAAAGTGAATAGTCTCAGTCTAATGTCATCATTAGATAAGCCTTGAATTTTAAAAGTACTGCATAAACGCAGTAAACTTTGGATGTGATCATTAGGATCTTCATGAGGTAATCCATGAAATGGGCAGGCTGATTGAGTCCATTGGATCATCTGTGGCTTGAGCTCAAAATTGGTTGCTTCTACATCAGGGAATACTAAAGGAGATTGGACTTCTTCTTGCTGTGGGATGAAGAAATCTCTAAGCAGTCTTTCTGGTCGATTTTGTTGATCCCCACCAGGGTTCCTATTGTTCTCCGGATTGCCACCTTGGTTAGCCATTTCAGATGAACCTTCTTGGTTGTCCTGTTGCACCCGGTTCTACCTTCTTCTTGCCGCTCTGGTTCTACGGATGGTAGCTTCAATTTCTGGGTCAAAAACAGGTTCACTTCGTTGGTGCCTTTTAGTCATACACCAAAGAAAAGAAACTGGAAGTTTAGCGAGGTAACCAGAGAAGAATTTTATATATATATACACAAACAAAAACAACAAATTTTTTTTTGGAGGTTTTACGCCGTCGCCGGCAACGGCGCCACTTTCTGGTGCTTGCCGAGTTCACCAAAAAAAACATAAATATTACTAGTTTGGATTATGAGTTTTGTAGATAATGGAAGCTAGGTCGATCCCACGAGGACAGCTAATTACCAAATTTGTTGTAAAGAAAAACTGGCAGTCAACAAGATGTCACTCAGGAGAGTGAAAACAGTCACTCAGGGAAATGGAGGCCAGGGGTGTTCTTCTCCTCTTCCTACTATTGTAGTTGTCTTATTAGCACTGTAATGGTTGAGTTCTTGTTCATTCACCTCACTTATAACTCTAAGTCAGTTCCCATTTTTCCTAGAGTCATCTTTGCAACCTTAACAACCTATTTTCCAATGATTGATTCAGCTACAAAGTCACTAAGTTCTTAGGCCTTCAAGAATGCTTATGTTAACTAAGTATATTCCTATCTTAGTTAAAACCATAGACTGTTACCTCTATGTCATAAGTTAAAGTTGAAACAATCCAAACCAAGTTTATCCTTCCAGATCTCCCTTAGTTCTAGCATGCATTCAATTTAGTGATCAAGTAAATGAATGTAGAAAAACTTTCAACCATAAAACAAGGAACAAAACCAATGCTTGACAACTACAACATCAGTTGAGGAGAATAACCCCTGGTAACTGTTTAGCTACTCATACAGATTAATGCTACATCTACTACATCGAAAGACATCATAGAAGTATGCATAGTAAACAAAATTCAAGCTAACAGTCAAGAGATGAGGAGAAAGCTTGTGCAGTTTCTAAGTCACTCCCGGGAGTGAAGGGGTTCACTCGTGGAACTGAAGAAGAAACTGGGTTGCTATTCTTCAACTTCGCTTCCTCACTGAGTTGTTGCTGCTTCTTCTTCTTTCTTGTCTTCTACCTGGAGTTTTTCTGAGTGTTTTTAGCAATTGAAAGGGGAACCAGAGACTAAGTGATCTCTCTCCACTAAGAGTGCAGTTCCCTCTCTTATAGGGCCTTGCAGCCGGTGTCTTCATCATGAGAACCTCCCCATGCTTGGAGTTGTTTAATCCTCCCAATGTCTTGAGCCTGCAATCCAACTTGGCCGTTCCTTTTCTCTCTTCCAGCAGCAGCCGTTTTGCTCTCATTGATCAGCAGTGGTGACTGGGATTGCGGCTGGGGGACAAGCATGCCTCTCGGAGGAGGCAAGGTCATTAATGACAAGATGCTTCTTGTCTAAGGGCCTTTTTCTTCGTCCAGCTCAGCACCCTTGCCTCAGCAGTCCTTAAATTGCTCCTTTGGCTTCCAATTTTTAGTAATTATTTAGTCCGGTCCTTTCCTAACAATAACATGAAAATGAACTAAGTAAATTGCACCAATGTTAGGAAATACCCCCAATTGTTCATCAAATACAAAGTTAAGTGTGATGCTTTTATGTAACAATTTAACCATTATCACCTGTGTGGTGTTTGATCATTGTAATCAATTGATGGCTATGCAACATGACCAAAATGACCTGCAACATAACCAAAAGAAAGAAGAAAGCCAAATGACCTGCAACATGACTGAATGAAAGAAGAAAGATTTTAGTTTGTTTACCCAAAAACAAGAAAGAAAAAAAAAAATATTTTGAAGCACTTCTAGGTCCGGTGCTAACCCAGCGACAACCATCTTTTTTGTTCACCAGCCGCACATTACAATGTAGTTTCCACCTTTGGATTTCCATAGTTGATTTTGTGCACCCGCAACACAAAACCTAAACTCTATACACTCTTGTAACTCCTCCCCTTTAAATATTCTGAATGAAATTATAGTTTCAAAAAATAAAACAGCAAAACAAAAACTGTATTCGCTCTAGCAAGTTTCTCCCTACCCTTTCTGACCAATCGTCATGGCAAGTTTTCTTCCGATGATGAAGTTGAATCCCACACTCATGATCTGCGTATTCCTCACTCCGATGATTCTAGTAAGTTTCCTCTATATTTCCAACATGTCAATCATTTCCACGATTGAGACCCTTGTGGGGATCGTCGGCCTAAACTATTTCTTTTCACTTGTACTCCACAAATACGTTGAGACAATGAAGTTTATTGTGGTCTTCCACTCTGAATTCCTTGTGCATGTTTACCCGTTCTTTATGGTGTTAGTTGTCATATCTAAGGGCAGACTCTCCTTTCTTCTCACCTTGCTTAAGAAGGACACTCTGCCCCCCGTTGGAAAGCTTCTACCCCATGTGGCCACCGGAGTTTCCCGTACCCTTGAATGATTTTGTGAGGTACAATAATCAAAATATATGGACAAAGAAATTCATGCAATCATTCTTATAGCATTATGCTCAACATATGTGCAGATTTTGTTAATGTATAGAATTTTATGTGACGTCCCCTAAAAAACTCTAACCAGCTTAAACCTAACGAAGGGTCTTGAGCAAATGACAATTACATCCTGGACTAAGACTGAGTTAATGTTTCTAATGCTTTGGAAGTGTAATAATAACGAGAGTTGTCAAGACGTCATCCAGGATGTAATTGTCATTTGCTCAAGACGTCATCTCGTCGGGTCTCACGCATTAACAACTAAAAACAATGTAACCAGAAATTCCGACTTACATTTTGACGCATCATAATCAAAAAACAAAAAACAAAACAAAATCTCTTCAGCACCACACTCGTCGTGTCTAATTCCCTACAAAACTTCTCAAAATTATCTTAAAGAAGTGAGTTAAGCCTAATAAAGTCCTCAAGTTTTACAAATCATTTGGAAGCAACACTCAGGGAACACATGCAAGAAAGCAGAATTCCATTAAAGTAAATCACACGCACTTACAAATAGTTTTCCAAAAAAATAGCTATGGGACATTATAAAATATATGTATATGTAACTTAATTGAAAGTTGCCTTTGAAGAAGTAAAGAAGTATCAAAGAAAATGAATGTTTATTATAAAAAAAAAAATACGAGAAAAGAGTTAAGAGGCGTTAAAAATAGTCTAAAACATTAATAAAAATCTTCATTGCATAAATAAAAAGAAAAAAAAATCTCAATTGCATAACTATTTTTAACAGTTTTCATTCACACATATAAATTTCAAGTGCGACTACATTAAAATCCTTCTTCTCTATAGAATACTTTCTAATTAATTAGAGCATACTCATAAGACAAAAAAAAAGTGAAAAAGTGAGATCTAAAATTACTTATAAGAATTAAAATAATTGTAGTAAATATAATATGCTATTAAAAAGTGAGAAAAGAGACATATTAACCTTTGGAAGAAAAATTTGCATCACAACACTTGAACGGTTTTAAATTATAGTTCAACCATCTTTTGCATCAGATCATTTTTTATTTTATTATTTTTTTCAGCAAAAAGGTATAGAACTAGCATATAGAATTGAACTTGTTGAACAAAGTCGTAATATGAAAAGTGAAGGTTTAAACAACAAATAAGGTAAAGCATAGAGGATATTGTCCAATGATTGGGAAGCAACACGTACAAAGTTTCACAGCTAAAAAACGGAACAATTGAACAAGCACATAAGCAAAAGCAAAAATACTTTAGTTTTATTTTTCTTGTTCCCCTTCTCCAAAACAAGTCTCTGCATCACTCCAATGTAAGATCCTATTGATCTAGATGTCACTATTCTCATTTCTCATTCTCTTTCTCTAATTCTTACCGCGGGCAGATATAAACAGATGGGCTCTAGGGCTGCTGCTGCATCGGGGTGTAGATGATACCGAAGGTGTCCATACCGTGATAGGAGAGTGAAATAGACATGCATCTATTGGAATATGTGATAGAATTCCAAGTTTTCATCCGAAACCACATACATCTGATATTCTTTAGCATTGCTATTGTGGATTGGACCTACGTCAGAAATCCTGGGTACCCTAGGGAAACAATAGTCATAATCATCTTCATTAGCATCCGCAAGATGATCATGAGCAATTAGGTATTGAGAAGCCAACAATTGGTTCATGATGTTTAGAAATCCTTGGAGTAACAATTGTAACCTGACCACTGGAGAATAACCACAAGTGGTAAAGTGAAGGGAAAAGAATTTGGAGGGGATTCTTGTATCCTTATAATTCTGCACTAATAATAAAATGGTAGGATATAATGAAAACTAGATGCTTGGTAGATGCCCGGGCGCCCCTGTACTTTAATTTTGTGTTAATAGATAAATGAATTCTTGATTTGAAAAAAATTAAATAGCTACACATTTGGTTTTTTTTTTTCCTTTTTTAGCCAAAAATAAAAATAAAAATAAAAATAAATCATCTGCCAAAGGAGAAAAAATATTGAAAAATACAATGATGCAGAAATTATACAAAAGAATGTGGAGTAATAAAGGGGATAAATTTATGGGCAAATTTAAATGCTATTTTAATTTGATTGATAAATGATAAATGTTAGGAGTTTAAATTGTGTAGCTATTTTTGTAAAGTAGCTTTTGTTTTTCCGAATAAGAATTTTTTTTTCTT
Organism: Oldenlandia corymbosa var. corymbosa; assembly: GCA_949775105.1. Taxonomy (NCBI): domain Eukaryota; kingdom Viridiplantae; phylum Streptophyta; class Magnoliopsida; order Gentianales; family Rubiaceae; genus Oldenlandia; species Oldenlandia corymbosa. Next base: position 11,708,120 of record OX459123.1, read on the forward strand.
TTAACAAGGGGTGACACGTGGCAGAATGGTTAATGTAATATGGTGAATTTGGAGCAAAAAATTTTTAATAAGAAGTTGGCACATCAACATCCTGTATTCTGCTTTAATAGGGTAAAAGGGATAATCAGTTATAAACAATGATATAGAAGATGAACAAGAGAAACTGAAATATATTTATAACTGAAACAATGGAAGAAACTGTAACAAAATCAAATTTTTTTCATTATGTAATAGTTATAAAATGGCAGCATATAATGAAATTAATTATTTGATAACAGTTAATGACGAAAAATATGAAAGAACTGTAAACGAGATAAAATTGGATTTTCTTACAATAAAATAATAAAAATATGAAAATACATCTTTTTTTCAATTCACATGTGTGGAAAAATTTTACCAAAGATGAAGCGCGGGAAATGATAAACTTCCTTTTAAATACATAACTTAAATAATGATTAAAAAATCCAAGATCTCCTCATTGAAAAGGCTCCAATATCCCAAGATCTCCTCATCCAACATCGTTGGCAATCCTCTTCAAGATCAAATCTTATTAGGACATGACGATCATTTAGTAGGCCGATTTCATACGCTCCATTAAACCATGTGGTATTGAACTCTTTTCAAATTTGTACCATTTGCGGCCTACCAAACAAAAATTTTCCTACAAGAGCAAATTTGAAATATGAAATCAGAAGATGATATTCATCTTCATCGTACCAAACTATCGGTTTCCCCTTGAAAAATTGAATTGATTTGATGCCTGGTTGCTTAGAAATTTGCTTTGAGTTTGCTATTAAACTTGCATATGTCGGTGTGATCCGCCGACTGGTGATTAGCCATAATGGCCGGATTTGTAGGATTGTAATAGGGTTTTTTATTGAGATGTCTGAGAAAATTTCCTAGAGATATAAGTTTTCTTAATTCACACATAAGAAAAGATACTACTAAAATTGATGTGTGGGAAGAGAAAATATGAAGAACTAAAAGAGAGACAAAATAAGATTTTCGTTTTAGAGTAGAAATAATGGAAAAAAATAAAAACACGTCTTTTTTTAGTTCACGTGTGTGGAAAAGATACTAGCAAAGTCGGGTCATGTTACATATATATTTGCAATTCCACGACCACTCTCAAAACCACAACTTCATTTTCTACAAACATAATTAATGGTTTTCTTCAGAAAAAGAAAAAAGAAAGAGACCAAAAAATAAATCTTTACCTATTGTGTTATCAAAACAACATAGTAATCAATAATTTGGAAAGAATCGAGATTTTGGAAAAAAAAAAAAGAAATAGGCAGTTCGGAAATCCAGTCCAACTTTTGCATTCACTTGCTAAGCCCTAATTCGGTGCCACTTTTTTTTCTGTTTCCATCAATTCCTTCCTTTTTTTTCCAAGTGTATAATGAAACAAAGATAAGAAAATTAGTAAAATACGGTGAAGAATTTACAAAGACATTGAAATTATTGCGAGAAGAAAAAGAATCACTAAGCCAGAGGTTAGGCTTAGTGGGACAATGGCAGGCAACGACTAATGATCGTGGATAATTCAATCCATTGGTCGGTGCAACTAATAACTATGGGAACAATTCAAGTGGATCATTTCACGTCTGCTACTCTTCATCATGGAGAACACTTCTGTAATCAAAGCATCAACGAGTTGCCAAAACCAGTGAGTCTCATGTTATTCTACCTCCACATGTGAGAAATTTAACCTAAGTATCTCAGGATGCTATTGACATTCAGGATGACAAGTTTGCCAAAACAAATGAGTCTCGAAGGATTCTTTCTCCTCCGAAAGTATATTTTAGACGATCAAAGGGTCAATGAGTTGTCAAGACTAGCGAGTCTCAAGATATTCCTCTTGTATCTCCAATTTAAATTAATATAATTTCAGAAGCTAATGAAGAATATACTGGAAAGTATGATAACATGCTTTAAAATATTGAAGCAAAATATGCTGAGAGGGCCACGCGAGAAACTTTTGTGAGTTGACGAGTCCAAATTAGTACGGCCCGTGACTAAGCCGGCCCAAGTTCGGTGAAAGATCCAACCGGCCTTTGGAAGCTTCTAGGTCGGTTCTTAATTACTTTTCTACCAAGAAAGGGTTCCATAACCTAGCTCTATAAATAAGGATCAACCTCTCACGATTAAAGGTACCCTTTATGCACCCGATTTATACCCTAATTATGAATACTCTTACTGACTTAAGCATCGGAGTGTCTACCCTCGGGAGACCCCGAGGCCCACTTGTGCAAGTTTTAGGGTTTTGATACCGCCTTGGCCACCGGAGTAACCAACCGGAGACGTCGGGGAAGTTCCATGCTTCGTCAAGTAGTGGCACGCCCAGTGGGACCCGTTAGGGTTTTCCACTTAATCAATCTTCCGGCAGAGATCGGTGCTGGGATGGACCATCTCCTTCCAATACTTGGCCATGGATAATATAGCACGCCTATTGTCTTCATACAGTGCAAATTCAGGTTGAATCACGGCAGCCAGGATTAGGCTCGTTAGCTGGCAACAAGTCTGCTGCTCTTGTGTGTGCCTTTCTTGCTTTTTGAGACCATGAGTATCGCAAACTTTTTGGGAAAAATCTATCAGCTTTTCAAGGAAGCGACAAAAACCTCTTCCAAAATCACCATGTTTGGACAAACTCGTCCTCGCATAAGCTTCGCCCAAGTTCCGAGAGACCCGTTAGGGTTCTTTACCTTCAAACAATCTCCTTACAAAGAAGGAGTCGAGAGCTATGACGTCTCCATGGCAATTTGTTGATATTTGAAGCCACAAGCGTCCCCCATATGTCCATTGAATCACACACTAATCCCTTGGAGAAACTTGGTTAAATTGCCAATTAGATTCTTCTTGCAAAGAAGGGGGAGATTGGATACGAACGTCTCCTTTCGATTGTCGACGACGGAAGGTGAAGAACATCTCTCATGAAGTTTCACTCAAATCCAACCTAAGGATTTGCCCATACAGGGTTGCAAGTCATCCGCTTCCCTTATTCTGGTATAGTTTCGGGGATTTATGGCAAGGACAATAACAATCCGCTTATACCTACACCCAAACAAACAAGATTCGAACATCTCCTTACGTTGTCAAAGGTAGAGGCAGAGAACCTCACCATCAAAGTTTGCCCAATATGGCATAAGTTTAAGTCATGGCAAAGCTAACATGGTTAAATGAGTTTTATTAGTGGCATTCAGGTTACGTTTTCAATTACTCATCTTAATATTAATCATAAGCCACATATTACACCTGTTAGCTTGAGATCACTTTTTGAAAATTGGATGCCATGAACCATGGCAGTAAAATCATATATTATGATTTATGAAAACTCATGATAACATCCACATGCACACTTTTGACTTCATGTTGGGATATTACAGGATTTTAAATTAACAACTTCAGACTTTTGTTGTTTTTTTTGCCTTTTTTGGGGTTTGGTGTATCCATAGTACCAATATTATACACCTATATAGGTTTTTGGCCTTGAAACATGTTTATTGCAAAGGTGATGAACTCCTTATTCTTTATATAGCTAGCTGAGAACCATGATTTGATCTTGTTCAATCGTATGATCACGGATTTCAAAAATAATTAATTAATCATGTAGCCAAGAAACGTCAGTAGTTCAATGCACGACCAACTTTTTTTTCTTTCGGCTGAACCGTAAAAATTTGTGGCTTTTTAGCTTCTTTACTTATGATCATGGCTTTTTAGTTACATGGTAGCTATGTCATATGAATCTATGCCATTATCCTATTCCTTCTCGTGAATTTCTTTGATTTTATGCCATAGATCGTGGTTACCCTAGGATCTTACTTACATGTTGCACCTATTGACATGGGTTTCTTAATTCTGTATTTGAACATAATTACTTTATTCTTATCAACCACGATTTCTTACAATAAATCTTTTGAGTTTATGGTTGACTAAGGAAATTGTTGCCCGTCAACTTTGGTTTGAGAGACTACACAGCCTCCTCAAACCAAACAAGATCGAGGAGCGAATTAGCCAGCAAGGACCACGAAGCCTCCAGTCACGTCAGAAATCCAAGCAGTCACAGCCGCTTGCGATGGATTCTAAATTTCTTGAAAATTGTAAAACAGTCCTTAGTGATTTTGTTATTTATACTCTGACGTTAAATCTTCTCATTGCGCCGAATAGCCCCTGGACAGTCAGAGGACATTCTTGGACAAAATTCTCTTTAAACTAAGCAAAATTTGTGATTCAGTCCTCTCGGATATTATTTATCATTATTGCCTCTAATGGTTTCATTGTTTTTCATACAAGTCCTAACCTTACAGCAATGAGCGACCTGATATCTCAAAGGTCACATCTCCTCGATGGGGGACACGGCTTCCTCGAGACTTGAGTACAAGGCTACTCGGTTGTTTCCGGCAGCACAAGCTGAGACACCCACTCCTATGTAATTGCACGAGGCAGAGGCTAAATGACAGATAAGTTATCCGAGTCTCCTATTAAAAATAATTCCTTGTCATACATCATTGCCTTGCGAACTTATCCAGTTTGAGGGTGACAAATTTATGTCTAGCATCCTTATGCATAAATACACATACTAGGTCTCCCTGAGCCTGTTGTTGCTACATAATCACAGTAGTAGCATGTCGATTGTATGTTACCTGATTAGGTTTTCTTACATACTTATGAGTCAATCCCTCTTTGCCATCACATCAAGCATGAAGGTTCTTGAAAAGTATTTCAATAATATTACAAATTGAATACCATGCACAGCTCACCAATTTCAAGGTACTGCTTCCCCTATTCTTGTATGAGAACATGACATTCGCATGCTTACTTCATTTTAAGCCGTGCACAATTCTTATATGCTCACCAAGGGTCCAACTACCCTATTATTAGAGCAACTAATGTTTTGTCCAAAGTGAACAGCTATACAATTATAGCTCGATTTTTCGAGGGACCGAGGGCATGTACAGCCGTGAACACACAAATCGTCCCTGTGACAAGAGTGGAGACAATCTTCTCGACTGACTTAAAAAGAGATAAGTAGTCCTAAACTTACTCGTACCATGTTACCTTATTTCTAACCAGACTTCTATAACGAATGCAATCTTGGTTATGCTCTTTAAATAACACATTAAATACGTGTGCCTCCTTTGAGGCGATCTGACGAAATGTGTATAGTTATAATAACCTGCCTGAGCGTGGCGCAGTTGTACTACTTGATTTTGCAGGTCTTACAATAAGACAATTCGAGGAGCACCCTTCTCGAACCATGAACTAACCCATTCCAATGAGAATCGAGAACAGAGATAGTCCCTCCATGATACAAGAGTATACTCAGGCCACAGTAGCCTCGAACAAATAAAGGACCAGTACACGGTACATGTCAGGAACGAGCTCCGTTGACAAGAACGTGGAGTTTCTCGACAAATGGGTATTGTCGCTCTAACTTGCGGATACCCCTGGAAGAGTGCCAAGAGATAAGTGATATGCTCTCCTCATAATAGTATGGACTAAATACATGAACATCTGCATCATAACATGAATGTTACGATAGTTCATAAGCACGAAATAATTATTCTTGCACTCTTATTATGACACATTAAACACATGTGTTTCTTGATCTCTTTCAGTATCCTCAAACTTTTGCATGCAAACTTCTGCACGAAAAACATTTCTCAGATGCATGACTTATTTACCAATTACTTGCATCATTGCATATTCATCATGAAGTATGATGCTACAGTGTTTAGATATACATGACTTTGTTTATTCTCCACGAAGTAAATTTTTTGACCTATCTTAAATACGATAGCTAAGTCATGCTCATTTCCTTTCTTTTGAAAGGGGTAAGATACCCCTCTCGTACTTACAGTTGTCGGTAATATGCTCTAAAGGTCATAGTGCAGGATGGTTTCCTATCCTCGAGCCATGAGTCACAATGGGTTCTCGTATCTACTCTACCGAACAACTGACTTGAAGCGTTGCACAATCTCCACGGCATTATTCCATAGATGTCGTGAGCTAATCAAACCATGGATTCAATAGTCTTGCTCGTATCGGGTGAGATCTTTCCAGTTCTTACATTTCATGTCTCAAAATGGCTGCTTTTGAAGGGGGTAGAGGCCCCTAATAATATATTGCATCGTATGTCACTTCTCGTGCTTCGATAATTTATTACTCACTAATAAATCTACAAGTGCATGAGTAGGTGTTTTGTCAGGACCAAAGAACCATCTTGGTTTATCATGATGCCTGCGCTCGAGAGGCATCACCATCCGAGTATTATGTCCTCGACAATTATCATGAAATGATTCAGATGGATTCTCTCTCTAAAACAAGGTACACTCGAACGAGCCTTTGGGTATGCATCCTTGATCTAGGAGAATGGCGTATTACACTGGAATACTTCCAAGGTTTGGGAGCCTCTTTTATATGCTTATTAGATGAGTTTCACACTGTTTACATAAGCATGTCGCTATTATACTTGCAATACATGTCTCGGACTAAGTTGCAGGAAAAACATACCCCAAGAACTCTGGGGCAAAATAAGCAGAGATACGTAACTCTCGCAGTTGATCCCTCGAGGATAGCGGCATCATCAAGTTCGCTCTGACCTTAGGGCATTTATGTTTTAAACTCGGGATATAGACTATCAGTCTAATGCACATAGTGGTAGCCCACTCGAGTACTCATGGGAGTCGTTATATCTCGTATACGCAGTTACACCCAGATAAACATGACTAGTCACTTGAACGGATATCCTTTTTAGGATCATCCTTAAAAAGACATTCTCTTCAGAATCGTCTGTATTCAAGGAACTCGTACCCAGTTTCCTCGAGGATATCCTCTTCAGGATCGTCCTTAAAAAGACATTCTCTTCAGAATCGTCTGTATTCGAGGAACTCGTACCCAGTTTCCTCGAGGATATCCTCTTCAGGATCATCCTTAAAAAGACATTCTCTTTAGAATCGTCTGTACTAAAGTATCCTCTTCAGGATCGCCTGCAAAAGAGCCGTGTACTTAACATTCGGCCATTATAAGCGCTTTACAAATAACTCATAAGCCGTGTACTCTACGTCCGGTATTGAGAAAGGCCTAGATTTTCATGATCATGAACAGTGGGTGGACTATCCCTCGATCATAAACACGTGTTTTATACCTCAATGAGAACTAGACTTGTTCTCGAGTATACTTTCTTGGATCGATGTATCATATCATCCAATACATCAGACTGAAAATGACTTTATTCTCGATGTTTTCGAATTCACTTTGTGCCTCGTTAATACATGCCTATTCCTTCTGTATGGTGGTTGCCATGCATCTCCTTTTGATAGACGCCATTTTATTGCCTTAACCCTACGAGTATGGGGGCTTCTTGATCAGGCACATCCTCGAACTGAGCGGCGGAAACCACATTCTCATCTAAAGTCTCAGTCTACCAAATGCCACCCCAAGACTTGGGGGCTCCGAGATGAGTAATGGCTCTGGGGTTATCTATAACGAGGAGTGTTTATATATGGGAGATTGTAAGGTGTATAGAGGGTGTGTAAGGTATCTGGAAGGTGTGTAAGGTGTTTTGGAGGTGTTTGGGAGGTTGTGTTTTTGTTTTTTCGATGATTATTGGTCTACAGGTCTCTTCCTATGACTATTCTCGATGGTCCTTAGACTGGGGCATCGTTCCTTCTCACACTTATGCGTAATACCTCCTCGCTTCTTGCTCGAATCTCAGATAACAACATTATACATCTACTCGAGTTCGACACATCAACCTGATTTATACTTCTCAAAACCCAGACTAAGGGTTCTATGCTTTATTTCTCGGGACATGAGAAATGGCAAGCGGGTCGGTTGGGCGGATATAAATAAGCTTAAATGCTTGCGTACCTTCTTCAAGGTCAGATGGTTGCAGTTCTTGAGTTTTGCATGGAATTCTACTCGAGAGAATCTTCTCGATTCTCACCATCCTTGCGTTAACGTGATCACATGCGGCAACTTCTACGGTGTTCTATGCTGCCTTGTATCTCTCCTCGACAATCAAGGATGCTTATGATTATGGTGGGGTGAATTCTCGACGTGTAGTTCACCCTCAGACAATGTTCAATTTCATACTTATCTCCTCGACATCGAGTATCAATGGCATATTCTGTCTTCATTCATGATGCTTCTCGATCCACTACTCTGTGGTTATTCTCGAAGGTTTGGGTCTATTACCTCTCGCTCAGAAGCATATGTCACAGTTCTCTAGTTGACTCCTCATCTCGACAGTAGATATACCTTAGTCGTTACTAATGGCGTATATTTTGAGACTAGTGGAAATCTCTGCTACGTCTCCCTCTCGACAACAGATTATATTGGGCCAAGTTCTTGGCATGCAGCTCCATCTTATATTTGTTCTCGAACTTATGATTTCGACAACAAATGTCAATAATCACAGTCTATTACATCTTCTCTCTTGGTTCTCAACATAGTATTGCCAGACATCTCCTTCTCGAGATTATCTTCTCGAAGTCCTCGAGATTCATGTGTTCGACCTCATTTTTAGGCATATCTCTTGCCTCTATTCATGATTCTATTCAGTATCACCTCTCAGTTATTAATTCTCGAGATTTGGAGTTAATGCCTCTCGTTCAGAAGTGTGCATTATAGTCTTCGAGCAGATCCTTGTTCTGCCGGTTATTGACAACACACCATTATATATGAAATAGTGGGAATCTCCACAACTTCTTCTTCTATAATCCTCTCAAGAAGTGGGGCACTCGCCTTGATATTTCTCTGGTGCAGATTGTGAAGATCATCACATGATGCTTTCTCGATTAAAAGTCTAGACTAGTGACTTCATCTTCCTCAGACTTCGATGTCAATCATTATAAGTGATGTGCACATCGAGAAAGGTACGCGCTAGTGCTTTTATCACTTTAATCTCTCCTTAATGCTAACCTGTCGCAGGTTCTCAATCCCAGTCAGTTTTTTCCAAACTTGGGGAAGCTATATACTTCACGTTATCAAGCCTACCCTATCTCCAGACATCAAAGTATAGGCTTGATAAGGGGCACTTGACAAGTCCAAATTAGTACGGCCCGTGCCTAAGCCGGCCCAAGTTCGGTGAAAGGTCCAACCAGCCTTTGGAAGCTTCTAGCTTGGTTCTTAATTACTTTTCTACCAAGAAAGGATTCCATAACCTAGCTCTATAAATAGGGATCAACCTCTCACGATGAAAGGTACGCTTTATGCACCCAGTTTATACCCTAATTACGAATACTCTTACTGACTTAAGCATCGGAGTGTCTACCCTCAGGAGACCCCGAGGCCCTCGTTTGCAGGTTTTAGGATTTCGATACCACCTTGGCCGCCGGAGTAACCAACCGGAGACATCGGTGAAGTTCCATGCTTCGTCATGAGTAAACTGAAATTTTTCAAAAATCATTTTAATGGTGAAGATATTTCTCAATGTATGGATAATGATAATTTGGGATTGTAAAGAAGAGTTTCTTGAAGGGAAATTCAATCAAATTGATGACACATATCTATATCAAGTCGACAAAGCTCTGCTCGAACGATTCATTGAGGATGAAACAATTTCTAACTATGTTATAACAAATTACTGATGTTCCTAAATCTTCATAAGTAAATCAGCCTTAGCAGCATTCAACCGAACTCTATCCTGAATTACACCCATTGAATCGTATACTCCTTCAAGATCTTGGACTTTCTTCTCAGCCGCCTTTAAATTAGCAAAAACATCGCCAAAGGTTTCTTTATTCCACTCTTTTAATTTAGCCTTCAACCGATGCAGCTTTAGTGAGAACCTCAGTATACCAAAAGCATCCAATGGCTGGTCCCAGTTTTTTTTAACCATAGCAACAAACTCCAGCCTCCTCAACCACATTTTTTCAAATCTGAAAATCCTCGGTTTTCTGGTCACTTGGACATCAAACAAATGGAGCATTGGGCAATGATCAGAGGTGGTGCAATTTAAATTCTCAAGTGAAGGAACTGGGAACAAATCATGCCACTCCGGAGTTATCAAGACTCTATCAAGCTTCTTACTAACCCATCCAGTTTGGCGAGTTCCCCCTCCCCCCCATGTAAACTCTTCACCAATCAATTGAATATCATCAAGATCAGAGGTGGTGCAATTTAAATTCTCAAGTGAAGGAACCGGGAACAAATCATGCCACTTTGGAGTTATCAAGACTCTATTAAGCTTCTTACTAACCCATCCAGTTTGGCGAGTTCCCCCCCCCCCATGTAAACTCTTCACCAATCGACTGAATATCATCAAGATCGCATTCAAAAATGCATTCATTAAATTTCAAGATGGCTGCCAAGTCTTGAACCGAAGTTCCAGAATATTCATCCAAGGTGCGAATGACATTAAAGTCCCTTCCAATCATCCAAGGAGCCGAAGGGTGGTGCTGTCTAAATGTTATCATGTGCTGCCACAATAAACGCCACTCCACTTTAGTTGACTTAGCATATACAGCTGAAAGATAAAAAGTACCATTCACCAAGGCGTTAGTAACTTCAAAATGGAGGATTTGGTCCAGATCCTCCAACAAAGTGAGCATAAAGCCATGCCTACTAAATACCCAAATCTTGCTATTTTCAGAAGAAAAAGCATAATCAAAGCCAAACTCCCTTCTAACAACATCAATCTGGTGGTGCGTACCGAGTTCACCAAAAATATTACTAGCTTGGATTATGATTTTTGTAGATAATGGAAGCTAGATCGATCCCACGAGGACAGCTAATTACCAATTTTGTTGTAAAGAAAGATTACCAATCAGACAAGGTGTCACTCAGGGGAATGAAAATAGTCACTCAGGAGAATGGAAGCCAGGGGTGTTCTTCTCCTCTTCTTACTGTTGTAGTTGTTATTAGACTGTAATGGTTGAGCTCTTGTTCATTCAGCTCACTTATAACTCTAAGTCAGTTCTCATTTTTCCTAGAGTCATCCTTCCAACCTTAACAATCTATTTTCCAATGATTGATTCCAGATCCAAAGTCATTAAGTTCTTAGGCCTTCAAGAATGCTTATGTTAACTAAGAATATTCCTATCTTAGTTAAAACCATAGACTGTTACCTCTATGTCATAAGTTAAAGTTGAAACAATCCAAACCAAGTTTATCTTTCCAGATCTCCCTTAGTTCTAGCATGCATTCAATTTAGTGATCAAGTAAATGAATGTAGAAAAACTTTCAACCTTAAAACAAGAAACAAAACCAGTGCATTGCAACTACGACATAAGTTGAGGAGAATAACCCCTGGAAACTGTTTAGCTACTCATACAGATTAATGCTACATCTACTACATCAACAGACATCATAGAAGTATGCATAATAAACAAAGTTCAAGCTAACAGTCAAGAGATGAGAAAAAAGCTTGTGCAGTTTTTGAGCCACTCCTGGGAGTGAAAGGGTTCACTCATGGAACTGAAGCAGAAACTGGGTTGGCTACTCTTCAACTTGGCTTCCTTACTGAGTTGTTGCTGCTTCTTCCTTCTTGCCTTCTACCTAGAGTTTTTTTGTTGTTTTTGGCAACTGAAGGGTAACCAGAGATTGAGATAGAGATATCCCTGTCTTCTGAGAGTGCAGTTCCCTCTTTTATAGGGCCTTGTAGCCGATTCTTTTCATCATGAGAGCCTCCCCATGCTTGTAATTGTTTAATCCTCCCAATGCCTTGAGCCTGGAATCCAAACTTGGCTGTTCTTCTTCTCTTCTTCCAGAAATGGCAGCATTGCTCTCATTGATCAGCAGGGGAGGCTGAAATTTTGGCTGGGGGACAAGCATGCTTCTTGGAGGCGACATGCTCATTAATGGCAAGATGCTTCTTGTCTAAGGAGGTGCTTCTTCGTCCAGCTCAGCAACATTTGCCTCAGCAACCCACAAATTGTTCCCTTGACCTTAATTTTTTAGCAATTTTGCAATCAAAGCCAACCTAACAAAAACACAAAAACTGGTTAAGTAAAGAGCACTAATAATAGGAAATACCCCCCAATTTCTTGCTAATTCAGAGTTAATTGTGATGCTTTTATGTAACAAATAAACCATTATCAACTCCCCCAAACTGGAAGAATTGCTTGTCCTCAAGCAAAACAACTAAACTCTTGTTGGCACTTTCAGAATTGCAAATAACAAATAGGGGAAAACAACATTGTCAAAATGACTGAAGACTGGCCTACTCCCCTGAGTGAGGATTCCCACTCAGGCAGGTGACACTAAACAAAGCAACAACCTTAAACACAACTAGATAGGTGTTGTCAACCTTTTGTCTCAGATTCAAGTGAAGCAAAAATACATTTAAGGATACCAAATCTTTCTGCAATCCAAAGTCAAACAACCAACCTTCACAGGGAATTAGAATGTATATGCCACAAGTGTTAGTTCATGCCAAACCTACCAATCCATTCTAAGTTAACCGGTTAAGCTTTTGGTAGTCATTCTTGTGATCTGGTCTTGCCCAAGTTACTTGACTCGATTTACCTACTGAGGCTTTAACCGTGGATTTCCTACACAGCCTTTCTGCTTTCTCTTCTTTTTTTTTCAGTGGGAATGTGGATGGACCAACCTAATAGGGGTTTTATTCAACCTTATCTCTCCACTGCCTTATACCTCAACCCTTATTACTCCAACAGTTTGGAACTTTTTGTGGTGGTTCCTTGTTGTTACCCCTAAGGTTTCAGTTGATCCATTCCCTAGAAACAACAATTTTTTTTTTTAACAAGCAGGCTGTGAATGGATACCCCAAAGGAAGTCTCAGATTTATGGCATCTCTCATCTAATTGTAGCTCAGAACTAGACACAGCTCACAACAGTGGATTAATCATGCCAAATTTTTAAACTTTATGTTCCAGGCAGTCACTTCCACGAGTGGCATTGTTCGTGTGTGTGAGTGAGTGTCAGCCATTCTTTCCTTCATACATCAGACTCAGTATCAAAAGTGGTTTAGCAAAATTGTTTTTCAAAACCATTATGATCCTAGACTGTTGACAGCTCCTTAGAAAATTTTCATTTTTGTGAGATATTTTACAGAGTCGATCTAGACATGAACCTAATGGACCTAAATGACAACTGTCCTGACATTGACCTAACCACAAACTGACTAACCTAACCACAAACTAACTACTACATTACTCCCCCAAACTTATTCTAAGCATTGCCCTCAATGCTTAACAAAACAAACCCGGCAACACACATTAAACAGAAAACAAAGAAAAATACAGAACTAACGAGAAATTCATCATTTTAACAGGAAAAAAAATAAATTGCTGATTAAGGGAAGTAGAACAACACTTCCCTGAGTGTTCATTGATGCATGCCATGGAGTGGGTGGATTGGTGGATCATGCGGCATTGGGCAGTTTTCAGGGCATCCAATGCACTTGTGCATTTCCTGTAGGAATTTCTCTGTCCTCATCTGGCATTGGTGGACATAATCCAGGATGAACCTGGTCTGTTTGTTGAAATCCCTCTGCCTCAATTGTCCAGCTGGAGTGGGAGTGGATGTTGCTTGTCCTGAGGATGAGGCACCTGTAACTTATGCATCCTCAATGGTTGCTGGAAGTTGCTCTCTGCGTATGTGTGTAGGAAGGTCACCCCTGCCCTCTTGCAAAGCATGGTGATCATAACTGGAAAATACCAGCTCTTCACCTTTGGATCAGTGATGCATCGGGTGAGCTGATCTCGGACGACTGAGGCTACATCAAATGGTGTGTCCGTGACAATGGCATACAGCAGCAGAGCCATCTCATAGGTGACCTTAGCGGTGTAGGATGTTGGCATCAGATTGCAGCAGATGAAACGGTGCCACAAATTTAAATAAGGCATTTGTAACGCGTTTGCTGGAAATCCCAGAGAGTTTTCTTGATCATCCATCTCCCAACTCGTGCCTTCTTTTGCCAATCTAGACAGAATGGCATGTTCCAGTGGTTGATTTGGATGTAGGGCAGCAAGGGTTTCCCTGTAATTAGTGCTGATTCTTGGTAACTTCCAGATGGCCCTGATAGCTTCTGTGCTGCAATTGACACTGATGCCTCTGACAAATACTCTGTCTCTGGGGGCGGTGTGGAAGTTGCCATAGAATTCTTGCACAATCTGGATCCTAGGCTTGACAGGTGGGTTGGAGAAGGTCCCCCATCCATGGCGCTTGATATAGGTGAAAGCTGAGCCGTCTTCACCGATTCCTCTTTCGGTAATAAATTTCCGGCGTATGTGCTTCAAAAAGAAATCCCAGCCCTTCTTTCTTGGAAACAACCTCGGCTCCCACTCATCGGTGATGGCATTGAGGGCTTGTTCTTGCAAAGCCCTTGGTGGTTGTGGAGGCGGCGGTGGAGTAGGTTCTCTGGCAGGGGAGGTGGTGGAGTGCGCATTCTTTGCCGTTCAGGAGAGGGCGAGGATGAGGAGGATGATATCCTTCTTCTTGTGTTGGAGGCGTTTTTGCGGGCAGCAACCTTCCTTCTTGCCGGCGGCATCTTGTACAAACCCTAGGGATTGAATTGGCAAATTGAAAGAGGGATTTTTTTTATTGAATCTGAATTTTTGCCTTAGTTGCTGAAAACTCGAGAAATTGTCGATACGTTCACACGGGAAGTGGTAATTGAATAGGTGGTTCTGGAAATAGGGAGAAGATGAAGAAGACGAAGCAGTGGAGGAGTTGTGAATTAATGCACAGCAGTTAAAGTTTTTGGGGGAGTCATGGCTGACTCGAGTGACTCAAAAAAAAAAAAAACGGACGCGGTTAAAATTGAATTTTGAAAATTTCCGGAAAAATTTTCCCCCCAAACTCAAGCCATAATTACAGCTCAAAAAGGTGAGTTTTTGCAGAAAGTGTTGTACAGTTGTTCTTACTCAGGCGAGTGGATTGTCCCACTTGCGTGAGTGACGTCAGGGTTAGAAGACTTACAACATTACTTTCCCATAGGTTCACTCGGCTGAGTGACCTTCGGCTGAGTGACCTCCTAGGAGTGAGTTTACCTGAGGCCTTTTATGTTACACTTTCTGAAATCTGTTGGGGGTGGCAAATACCTTGTCCATTCCTGCAAAATTAAAATAGCACATTGTTAGCCACATAAAAGCAAAACGTCTGGGTTGCCTCCCATAAAGTGCATTGGCTTTAAGTCTCATGCCAGACTTCAAAAGAGTTCTCAGTTAAGTTCTTTTAGGACCAGAACATGATAGTTCTGTCCTTTACTCCCTTCTGTCCATCCAAGGTATGGTTTAAGCCTCTGACCATTAACCAAAAAGGTGTTGCCATTCTGTGGATTCATGATCTCTACTGCTCCTTGAGTTAGGACCTTGTTGATTCTGTAGGGACCGGTCCATCTTGACTTCAACTTCCCTGGAAAGAATTTCAGTCTAGAGTTGAATAGCAGTACTTCTTGTCCTTCTTGCAGATCCTTCTTGACAATGTGTTGATCATGGTAGGCCTTAGCTTTTTCCTTATAAAGCCTGGAAGATTCATATGCCTCTCGTCTGAATTCTTCCAGCTCATTCAACTGTATCAATCTCATTTCCTTGCCTTTGCCTGGATCAAGATTCAGTTCCTTGATAGCCCAGTAAGCTTTGTGTTCCAACTCCACTGGCAAGTGGCATGCTTTCCCATAGACCAATTTGAACGGGGACATAGCAATGGGAGTCTTGTATGCTGTTCTGTATGCCCATAAAGCTTCATCCAACTTTGAGGACCAATTTTTTCTAGTAGAGTTGACAACCTTTTCCAGGATTCTTTTCACTTCCCTGTTTGACACTTCTGCTAGCCCGTTTGATTGTGGATGGTATGGTGTTGATACTCTGTGCCTGATTCCATATTTCTTTACCATGGCTGCAAATGACTTGTTACAGAAGTGTGATCCTTCGTCACTGAGTACCATCCTGGGTGTACCAAATCTGACAAAAATATTTTTTCTTAGAAACCTGAGAACAGTCTTAGCATCATTATTTCTTACAGCTACGACTTCTGTCCATCTTGAAACGTAATCCACTGCCAGTAGGATGTAGGAGTTCCCAAAGGATGACACGAAGGGACCCATGAAATCTATCTCCCATACATCAAACAGCTCCACTTCAAGCATGTTCTGTTGTGTCATCTCATTTTTCCAGGAAATGTTTCCTATCCTTTGGCACCGGTCACAGCCTTTGATAAATTTTTTTGCATCTCTGAACAAAGTTAGCCAATACGGTCTAGCTTGCAGAACCTTGATTGCCGTTCTTTGACCGTTGAAATGTCCACCATAGGGAGAATTGTGGCATTTATGCAACACCTCTGTGAATTCAGATTCTGGAATACACCTTCTGATCAATTGGTCTGCACATCTTTTGAATAAGTAGGGTTCATCCCATAGGTAGAGTTGAGCATCATGCAAGAATCTCTTGCGTTGTTGAGGGGTGAGATCTGGGGGAATAACACCAGCAGCAACAAAGTTAGCAAAATCTGCAAACCAAGGCCTGTTACCTGTCACTCCCATGAGTGTGCCTGTCACTCGCCAGAGTGACTCATCAGGGAATTTTTCTGAAATTGGAGTTGTGTCTTCTGGAATTTCTTCAAGTCTTGACAGATGGTCTGCTACCTGATTCTCAGCACCCTTTCTGTCTCTTATCTCCAAATCGAATTCCTGCAACAACAACACCCATCTAATCAACCTAGGCTTAGACTCTTTTTTGTTGATCAAGTACCTGATGGTAGCATGGTCGGTATAGACTATGACTTTCATCCCTAGCAAATAAGCTTTGAATTTTTCAAATGCAAATACAATTGCCAGCATTTCCTTCTCTGTAGTGGTGTAGTTGATTTGTGCAGGGTTGAGGGTTTTACTAGTATAGTAAACCACATGTAACACCTTGTTCCTTCTTTGTCCAAGTAAAACACCAACTGCAAAATCACTAGCATCACACATTAGTTCAAAAGGTTGTGATCAATCAGGTGTGATGATCACAGGTGCAGTGATGAGTTTCCTTTTTAGTTCAGTGAATGCAATTAAACAGGATTCATCAAAAATAAAAGCAGTGTCCTTTTCAAGCAAGTTACACAAGGGTTTAGAAATTTTTGAAAAATCTTTAATGAACCTCCTGTAAAAACCGGCATGGCCTGAGAAACTCCTCACTCCCCTGACTGTGGTTGGTGGGTTGAGCCTCTCAATGACTTCAATCTTTGCCTTGTCCACTTCAATTCCTTCCTGTGAGATTTTATGCCCCAAGACAATTCCCTCGGTCACCATAAAATGGCATTTCTCCTAGTTGAGGACTAGGTTTGCTTCTATGCATCTCTTCAATATCAGTCCAAGGTTGTCCAGACATGCATCAAATGTCTTACCAAAAACCGAGAAGTCGTCCATAAAGATCTCAATTATGTCTTCCACCATATCAGAGAAAATGGCCATCATACATCATTGAAATGTTGCCGGTGCATTGCATAGTCCAAATGGCATTCTCTTGAAGGAAAATGTGCCATAAGGGCAGGTGAAAGTCGTCTTCTCTTGATCATCAGGGTCTATGGCAATCTGGTTGTAACCTGAGAAACCATCAAGGAAACAATAATACATAAATCCAGCCAATCTATCCAACATTTGATCAATAAAAGGAAGGAGAAAGTGGTCCTTTCTGGTAGCTTTATTAAGCTTTCTGTAGTCCATGCACACTCTCCATAAATTGTTCAGCCTTGTGGGGATCAGCTCCTGGAGGTCATTCTTTATCACCGTGATTCCTCCCTTCTTGGGCATGCATTGCACTGGACTCACCCACTTGCTGTCAGATATTGGGAAGATGATTCCAGCATCCAGCAGCTTGATAATCTCTTTTTTCACCACTTCCTTCATGACTGGGTTGAGCCTTCTTTGTCCTTCAATGGTTGTCTTGGCATCGTCTTCAAGCAAGATCTTGTGCATACATATGGAAGGACTGATGCCCTTAATGTCTGCAATTGACCACCCAATGGCTTCCTTGTGCAATCTCAGTACTCTCAGCAATTTGTCCTCTTCAGTACCTGTAAGCATAGAAGAAATGATCACAGGTAAGGTGTTACTTGCTCCAATATAGGCGTACTTCAAATGTGAGGGCAGAGGATTAAGTTCGAGATGAGGTGGTTCTTCAATTGAAGGTTTGAGGCATCTTCCTTCCTTAGTCAGATCTAACAGACAAAGGGTTGTTGTTTAGGATACCACTTGGGTGAGTGGTTCAGGTAACTCAGGCAAGTGGCCCTGTACTCGTCCCCCCCTTCTTGTTCCTCATTATAGTCTGGGCACAAGAAGTTCCTTGAGGAGCTCATCTTGCAGTAATTCTTCTGTTACTGCTCCTTTTGCTTCTACACTTCTTACCATGTAGCAGTTATAGATTTCAGCAGGATATCTCATATTTTTGAAGATCTTGAAGGTAACCTTCTCTCCATCAAAGTGCAATGTGATTTCTCCCTTCTTCACCTTAATGATTGCATCACTTGTTGCCTGAAAAGGTCTCCCCAGGATGATGGGCACATCCCTGTCTTCTTCCATGTCCAAAACCACAAAGTCTACTGGGAAAACAAAATTACCAACCTTCACAAGGACATCATGTAAGATTCCCTTTGGGTAGGTCAGTGACCTATCCGCCAACTGCAAGGTCATGTTAGTAGGTACCAGAAATTTGTCCAAATCAAGAGATTTAAATACAGAAAATGGCATGAGATTTATGCTTGCCCCAAGATCTAATAATGCTTTTGAAAATTCTCTGATTCCTACTGTACAAGGCAGAGTGAAACTACCTGGATCTTTCAACTTAGGTGGCAATTTTCTCAGGATAGCTGCACTACATTCTTCATTTAGAGTGACAAAAGCAGAGTCATGCACTTGTGGTTTATTGGCCACCAAATCCTTCAAGTACTTGAAGTATTTAGGCATTTTTTTAAGTGCATCAACAAGTGGTACATTAATATGTATATTTTCTAAGTTTTGAATAAACCTGTTGAGCCCTTCATCCATTTTGACCTTCTTTTGTCTTACTGGATATGGTGGATTTGGAGCTGGTTGTTGAGGTTCCTTAATTGGTGCTGGGAATTGAATTTCCTCCACTCCAGGTTTTTCAACTGTTTGCTCCTGTTCAACCACATCATCATTATCAGATATTTTCTCAGAAAATTTTTCATTCTTACCTGCAGGGTCACTCACGGGAGTGACTTTTTCACTTGGCTAATTGAGTTGCTTTCCACTTCTAAGAGTGACAGCCTTTGCTTGCTCTTGGTCATTCCCCTTGGGGTTTGCAACCGTATCACTGGGCAGGCTTCCAGATGGTCTTTCAGCATTTTGTTTTGCAATCTGGGCCAACTGATTCTCCAAACTTTTGCAAGACACCGCCAAATTCTTGATTGCTTTTTGCACAGAAATCCATTCATCTTCCCTTGGTATGTACTGCTGGTTAGAATGCTGCTGATTCTGACAGTTGGGAGGTTGACCATCTTGTCTGTGAAATCCTGGGGGTTGAGTAGGCCTCTGATAGTTTCCTTGTTGTGGTGCATTGTTCCAGTTAGGCTGCTGTTGATTTCTCCAACTGTTGAAGTTGTTGAATCCCCCAGCATTGCCCTATTGACAAACTGGACAGCTTCCATTTTGGAGGAACAGTCATCCAAACTGTGGGATCCATCACATAATACACACACTTCAGCCTTGGATTTGGACAACTCACTCCTGAGTTTAGTCATTTCATTCATCATAACAGCCATTTGTGCTTACAGGTATGTATTGGGATCAAGTTCCATCACCCCTGGCTGTTTTGTACTTGTCCTTGGATCAGATTGCCATCTTGAATGGTTGGTGGTCATATTGTCGAGCAACTGCCTTGCTGCATCAACCGGCTTCATCATAAATACACCACCAGCTGCAGCATCAAGGGAGTCTCTTGTAGTTGGTAGCAGTCCATTGTAGAAGATGCTCAGTTGAAGATGCTCTTCCAAACCATGCTGAGGGCATTTCCTGATCATTTCCTTCAGTCTTTCCCATGCTTCATAGAGTGTTTCTGTTCCATGCTGCTTGAAGTTCATTATTGTTGTTCTGAGTTGTGCAGCTTTTGCGGGTGGAAAGAATTTTCTCAGGAAACACTGTCTTAACTCTTCCCAAGTGGAAATAGAGTTGTTAGGTAATGTGTTGAACCATGCTTGGGCGTGATCCTACAAGGTAAAAGGAAATAACCTCAGGCTAATGTCATCATTAGATAAGCCTTGAATTTTAAAATTACTGCATAAACGCAGGAAACTTCGGATGTGATCATTAGGATCTTCATGAGGTAATCCATGGAATGGGCAGGCTGATTGAGTCTATTGGATCATCTGTGGCTTGAGCTCAAAATTGGTTGCTTCTACATCAAGGAACACTAAAGGGGATTGGACTTCTTCTTGCTGTGGGATGAAGAAATCTCTAAGCAATCTCTCTGGTCGATTTTGTTGATCCCCACCAGGGTTCCTATTGTTCTCCGGGTTACCACCTTGGTTAGCCATTTCTGATGAACCTTCTTGGTTGTCATGTTGCAACCGGTTCTGCCTTCTTCTTGCTGCTCTGGTTCTACGTGTGGTAGCTTCAATTTCTGGGTCAAAAACAGGTTCACTTCGTTGGTGCCTTCTAGTCATACACCAAAGAAAAGAAACTGGAAGCTTAGCGAGGTAACCGGAGAAGAATTTTATATATGTACAAACAAACAAAAACATCAAATTTTTTTGGAGGTTTTACGCCGTCCCCGGCAACGGCGCCACTTTCTGGTGCGTGCCGAGTTCACCAAAAATATTACTAGCTTGGATTATGATTTTTGTAGATAATAGAAGCTAGATCGATCCCACGAGGACAGCTAATTACCAATTTTGTTGTAAAGAAAGACTACCAATCAGACAAGGTGTCACTCAGGGGTATGGAAATAGTCACTCAGGGGAATGGAAGCCAGGGGTGTTCTTCTCCTCTTCTTACTGTTGTAGTTGTTATTAGCACTGTAATGGTTGAGCTCTTGTTCATTCAGCTCACTTATAACTCTAAGTCAGTTCCCATTTTTCCTAGAGTCATCCTTCCAACCTTAACAATCTATTTTCCAATGATTGATTCCAGATCCAAAGTCATTAAGTTCTTAGGCCTTCAAGAATGCTTATGTTAACTAAGTATATTCCTATCTTAGTTAAAACTATAGACTGTTACCTCTATGTCATAAGTTAAAGTTGAAACAATCCAAACCAAGTTTATCTTTCCAGATCTCCCTTAGTTCTAGCATGCATTCAATTTAGTGATCAAGTAAATGAATGTAGAAAAACTTTCAACCTTAAAACAAGAAACAAAACCAGTGCATTGCAACTACAACATGAGTTGAGGAAAATAACCCCTGGAAACTGTTTAGCCACTCATACAGATTAATGCTACATCTACTACATCAACAGACATCATAGAAGTATGCATAATAAACAAAGTTCAAGCTAACAATCAAGAGACGAGAAAAAGCATGCGGTTTGAGCCACTCACGGGAGTGAAAGGGTTCACTCATGGGCCCAAGCGAAAGCTGGGTTGGCTACTCTTCAACTTGGCTTCCTTCTCGAGTTGTTGCTGCTTCTTCCTTCTTGCCTTTTACCAGGAGTTTTTACGTGTGTTTTTGGCAAGCGAAGGGTAACCAGAGATTGAGATAGAGATATCCCTGTCTTACGAGTGCAGTTCCCTCTTTTATAGGGCCTTGCAGCCGATTCTTTTCATCATGAGAGCCTCCCCATGCTTGTAATTGTTTAATCCTCCCAATGCCTTGAGCCTGGAATCCAAACTTGGCTGTTCTTCTTCTCTTCTTCCAGAAGTGGCAGCATTGCTCTCATTGATCAGCAGGGGAGGCTGAAATTTCGGCTGGGGGACAAGCATGCTTCTTGGAGGAGACATGCTCATTAATGGCAAGATGCTTCTTGTCTAAGGAGGTGCTTCTTCGTCCAGCTCAGCAACATTTGCCTCAGCAGCCCACAAATTGTTCCCTTGACCTTAATTTTTCAGCAATTTTGCAATCAAACCCCAACCTAACAAAAACACAAAAACTGGTTAAGTAAAGTGCACTAATAATAGGAAATACCCCCCAATTTCTTGCTAATTCAGAGTTAATTGTGATGCTTTTATGTAACAAATAAACCATTATCATCTGGCTACTAGAAACCATGGGTTCCATGATAAACAAAACCGAAACCTTATACATATTTGTCAAGATTTGCAAACGCTATTGAGACACTTGATTTTTTATTCCTTTAATATTCCAAATAAGTTGACTTAACATGAAAAAATTAAGGGGAAAAAGAACACATTACTGCAACCTAAGTGATCGTCTAAGGATCACCCCTTTGAGCTGCTCCATCTTTTCGGCTTTTGATTTCGGGCCTCTTTTACGTGACACCTTGACATCTTCATGAAATAAACCCTTATCCGTATCATTAATTAGTACATTTTCCATATCCCCCTCCGACCAGCAGGCATGATTTCCAATGTCAGACTCCAAGAAATCGAAGTTCATACCAACAGTTCCATCATCCGAAGAATTCCCAATTCGCAAAGGGTCTTCACTGTCCAACCGTTGCAAAGCATTTTCCACTTCAACAGAGGTGGTTTTTTCAATATTTCCAACATATACATTTTCAATCTGAGCATCTTCTTCCTCTTCTACATCCTTACAGTCGGCCTCATCAATCATACTCAACAAAGCAAAGCGGTTATCACTCCGTGCCTCTAGGGTTTTTTGCGGTTGCATGGTCTCCAATTGTAACACCACCTGTTGGGGAGAGGTTTGGAGCGTTACTACTGGAGGGGGTTTATGTTCTACGACAGAGATTCGAAGCAATTCTGGCAGAGATGGAGGTGGTGCTACATCATTCAAACAGGCATCAAAGCTCATAGAGCTAGGGTTTCCGCAGGCTTGATCGTGGCCTGTGACTAGGGTTTCTGCAATACTTCCTTGCTGCGACATTTGGAGCTTGGGGGGAATCGCGAACGTCAACGACTATAGCTGCCTTCTCCTTCTCCGTCAAACCTGATGACAAACCAACTACAGCTGAATCACTTTTCTTCTGAACAATCTCCATTGGCTTTTCCGGAACCCTAGCGTGCGACGGGGGAGCTTGCAGCTGCGCTGGTTGCAATCCCTTCTTTCCATGATCCTCCAATTGCTATTTGCCATTCATCCCCTTCTTCAACGGCAATCCTTGACTTTGTGACCAATCTTGAAGCACTTAGAACAATAGAAGGGAACATGTTCATATGTGAAGAATTGCTCGTGTTTTCTTCCTCGTTTACCAATTTTGGAAGCTCTTTTGTCAAATACACCTCCACACAAAATCTAGCCACCGAAGGTCGAGTCATGTTCAATGTGGGGGCATCAACCTTCAGCGGCTTTCTGATCGCCGTAGCCATTGAGAAGATAACCTCCGGGTTTAAGAATTCAATGGGGAGATCACAAAGGGAAACCTAAATTGGTACTATTGGCGGATCCTCTTCAAACTTGAAACCCGGTTTTCACTTGAGAATTCTCACGAAAAACCCAGCTACATTCCAGAACATTCGCATCCAACAACGTTGATAGTTATCTTCATGTTTAAATCGAATCAAAATATGCCTAGGGTTCATCAACCCTAGGGTGTATGCTCCATTAAACCCAATTTTCTTGAACTCCTTATGTATTTCCTCCATTTTTGGTCTTCCGTATGCAAACTTGGCCAATCAAACTCATTTGATGAGGAGCAATCAAATGCTCGTATTAATCATCTTCGTATTCAAGGACCGGAGTTCTATTAATGAAAGAAACCGGCTTGATGAGCGACGGAACATCATCTGGTGGCTTACGAAAACAACTAGCAAAGGTACGAGGAAGCTCAGTGGGGGCTTCCCCGGGTAGCTCTCCGGCCGTAGTGGCTAGAAAATTTGATCGAGATTGAAGCGTAGGGGAGGAGCGGGAGAAATTTTTGGGGAGAAAATTTTGGGTGTTTTCAATGCCTTCATTAAAATTTCATCACCTCTAACACCTCTTTCTTTCATGCATCTTTAAAAGAGAGGAGAGGATGGCAAGGGATCTTCAAAATTCAAGCTGAAATGGGGATATGTTGACACGGCCGTTGGATATTGAACAAGAGGCGATTTCCTTCTTCTCGGCCTTGTTGAATGACAATGATGTTGATCCGCTTAGAGATGAAAAGCAAGAGATGTTTGTTGATCATATTCCACATCTACTTGATAATGGTGATGGGAATGATTTATTGAGGCCTGTATTGCTTGAGGAAGTCAAGGAAGTTATTTTCAATCTTAGTGAAGATAGCGCTCCGGGTGTGGATGGCTTTGGAGGATTTTTTTTTATAAAAGTTGTTGGGGAGTTGTTGCGAATGATTTGTGGCAAGCTTGCCAAGAATTCATGTTGGGTGTCTCTATTCCTAGGTCAACCTCAAGCACTTTGATCACTCTTATCCCAAAGAAAGTTGTGGTTACTTCTTTTGCGGATTATAGGCCTATTTAGCCTCTGTAGCTTCTTGAACGAGGTTTTTACTAAAATCTTGACGGATAGAATCAAGATAGTGCTGCCAAGAATCATCTCTTAGGAGCAATCCGCCTTTTTGCATGGGAGAGATATCATGGATAATGTGTTACTAGCTCAAGATCTTTCCCAATTCTTGGGGCGCAAAGCTGAAGGTGGGAATTTTGTGCTTAAGCTTGATATGATGAAAGCATTCGATAGAGTAAGGTGGACTTTTTTGGAAAAAGTGATGGTGAAGTTTGGGTTCCCTACACATTTTGTTGCTTTGGTAATGAATAACTTGAGGGATGCTTGGTTCTCGGTTATGATTAACGGATGTCCGGCTAGCTTTTTCAAGTCTTCTCGAGGTATCAAGCAAGGAGACCCTTTGTCCCCTTATCTCTTCATTCTTGTTTCAGAAACAATGACAAGACGCCTTAAATCTCTAGTTGCGGAAGGTAGAGTGGCTGCCTATGGTACTCCGGTTGGTTACTTGCCAGTAACTCATCTTGCCTTTGCAGATAATGTAATCATTTTCTCAAGGGGTGATGGAGTGTCAAGCCACACAAATAAAATAACCTACTTCAAACTACTGTAATATAGGGAAGTAAGGTCGTCTCCTCAGGGAACGATGGATTGTTTCCTTCAAATTAATGCAAAGGAGATTTTTGGATTGTTTTTCTAAACTAAGATAATGAAATACAAATAACAAAAACTAAATAAAAGAAAAGAAATCAAAGTAACAGACTTCTGACTCAAGGAACGGATAACTCAATTATTTCATTAATCATAGGCTACTAAAACTACTCTTGCAATTTAAGCATTCAACCAAATATCTATTAGGATAGCCGTAATAAATCAATTAATCTCCCTAAATTAACTAACCAAGCCTAGCACTCAATTAATCCTTATCATAATTCAGCTGGGCACGATAGCGTTTCATACCAAACAATGATAGCATAAAAACCAAGGAAATATAGTTGAACCAAAATCTAAACAATTGAGATAGCTACAACTATTCAGACTTTGACTCATTGATTCCACATTTAAACTAACATGCATATTCAATGTCTCACCAATACACATGCTTTGTCTAATTGCTACTCAGTACTGCCAGTTTTTGTCTATTACGTAACATTCAACTAGCAGATAGCACGAGAAAATAAATAACAAATCAAGTTGTCGATTTGAATGATATCTACTTTCATAACTCAATATAAGAATCAACAAATACTTAAATCATAGGAAGAACAATAAATTAAGAACAAAACCTCATAATGGAATAATTGAATAAATCCTTTGAATCAGAAAGAAAATCCTTAGCCACTCATGGATGGAAACATGGCGGTTTTATTTTCTATGAAAAATAATGAAAGTTCGGAAAAAAACAAAAAGGTGGGAGGTGCTAGCTTTTTTTCCTACGCGCGGATGCTCCTTACAAAACCATGGCCAAAAACGTAACCCACGACTGCCTCTTTAAGAAATTAGGTCAGCCGCATAAAACAAGAAGAATTAGTCCACGATTTGCATCTTTGGTCCCTCAAGTTTACAGTATTTTTATTTTTGCCTCAAAACTTCTTTAATTTTGCATTTAAGTCCCTGGACGTCCAAATTAACCCAAATCAGCTCCAATCTCTTATTTCCAGCTCCTAACATGGAATAATAACAAAACCAATGAATTAAATCCATCCGAGTCCATAAACTAATAAAATATCAATAATTAAAACACAATTTATGGACTCTATCAAATTCCCCCACACTTAAAGTATGCTTGTCCTCAAGCATTAAAGAACATAGGAATTCTAAACTTTCTCTTATTCAAGATGCGCCTTAGAAACTCTAGCACTCAAAAGAAATCATGGTAACAGTGAAAAGAAAATTCACAACCAAGTCAAATACATTATGTACTTTTACCCTTTAGCCCTTTGTGTGTGAATGTAAACCATTCTCTAGGGACATCACTATACACATAGCATAAAATACAAAAATTCAAATACAAATATGCCACTGAAGAGTGAACTTAGGATCCCCAATTCAAACCGTATTTCAAGCAATGTTACTCCTACAAATATTATGAAATCGAAGGCTTACAATTACACCTCACATTATACAATTCAACGCACTTCCCTCATACCCATTCTTCAGTGTCCATATGGTTTTTCTTCAGGATCTTTCCCACTCAGGCCCCTACCCAGAGCATTTTTCCACTTGATTTATGTAGTGATTTACATAGTAGCTCAGCAACTTAGGGCAGTCTACTTACTCATATTTTCTCACCGACGGGCCTGAGGACACTCTGCTAGTTGTTTGCCAAACTTCTAACCTATCAATGGGCTAGCATCAACATTGAATGCCCTTCCTTTTCTCCCTCTTTAAATTGTACCTAATCTCAGAAAAGCATCCGCCAACAACCCCTCCCCCACACTTACTTAGTACAAAGTACTTTAAGCAAGAAGGTAAAAAGGCTATTTTCAAACCACCACTCCCCCGTTATTCGAGTTTGGAGTGATGATAGGGTTAATGCCTTATTTTCTTGATTCCATAATATAGTAAGGTCCCACATGCAAATGGTACAAATAATGAATGAATCAAATCAAACTTTGGCATATCACATGAATTCAGGCAATTACACATACATGTTAAGTTTATCCCAGAGTTATGAATAAAGTGCGCAAGTAAAGTATTCAGGGTATAACACATAATGCATAGACTCAAAAGAAATTTTTGTCCCAATGTAATTAGATTTCTTAGAGTCTCAAGTTAAGTTCATCATCGGCTATTTTTGGTATTTTTTCATTTTCTTGATTTTTTTTCATTTTTCAACTTTTTTCTCTTTTTTTTCCTTTTTTTTTAATCATATAAGCAAGCACGAAAATAATAAATGAAAAAGAAAGAAAAAAAAAAAACTAAACACAAATAGACAAGAACACCTAAAATTCCCCCCACACTTAAAACAAACATTGTCCGCAATGTAGCAAAAGATATAAAAAAGAAGAGGAAAACTTCCCTGAAAAATGTTTTTGGTGATGCTGGTGCGAAACAACAATTGACGAACGATGATAATAGCAGTAGAAGCTAGCCAATGATCCAATTGAAGTTTGGTTTGCCCGATTGCAACTTTGGGATTTAGGGTTCCTGGAAAAGAATAGAAAAGGAAAAAAACAAAAATAAAAATAAAAATAAAATATTTTTGGGTTTTTTTTTAAAAAAAAACGAAATAGGGAATGTCATGTTAGACGTGATCACGTCTAAGGCGTCGTTCGAATCTGCCCTGGACAATAAAACAAGCGTTAAAAAAAGAAAAAAATTCAAACACTTACTTTCTTAGGCATAATCACACCTAAAAAAAAAATAACACTTGCAAAAATTAATCCAGCAAACCTAAAATGCACCTGTCCATGATCATGCTTACAAAACACTATTTTTCTTAAAACATTAAGCACACATTAAAATTCAACTCCAAATCACAAAACTAACTAATGAATCAAACACAACATAAACTTAAACATTTTGGGTTGCCTCCCAAACAGCGCCTTTCTTTATTGTCTTTGGCTAGACCAATTAAACGCGCCTCAAGGTGGAAATTTTGAAACTCCACCTAACAATGGAATATGATAAAACCCTGAGCAAATTTCAATAAAATCAAAGTTAGATGGACTGGATTCATATTCAAATGCAGATATAGAATCAGCAAAATGAGGTGAAAAATAATCCCCCCTAACAGTTTCTTTAAACACTCCACATCTATCTAGTCTTCCTAAAATTACATCTATCTTTAGTCCTATTTCAGGAGGTCGAGGAAGATGTCCATATGCACAATCTAGAGATATCGGTGGCGGTTTTGACTCTAGTATTGGAGATTTCCATTCATCAATAATATCAGCAATAGAACATGGTAGAGTAAGTATACCTGGATCATTGCATTTGGAAGAAAATTTTGATTGTAACATACCAGATATATCTTCTCCAACTACTACCTCATTCTTAGAAAAGTTCTCCATCACTTTCTGTTTGGGCTCCTCTATCTTTGGCTCTCTTGACATATCCGAAAAGAAGTATCAGTTGCATTAGTTTGACTAAATAAAATGGAAAGATCAATTATCTCATTGTCGTCCAATGCCTCTGATTCATTTTTCTCTACTTCCATATGTTTCAAATCTTCTGCATTTTGAATAGGTACAGTCTCCACACCATAAATCTGTTCTATGAAAGGATATTTCATTTTCTCTAACACAGCCCTTGAGAATCTGCTCGGAAATGGAGGAAGTATCATGTAATGTGAATCTTCTCTAACAACGTCCTTCGCTACCTTCTTCTCAAATACATCATCTTTGGGAGTCACTTCTTTCATGGCACACACACTTTCAACAGGATTAACTACCGATGGAGATGGTAATTCCACAGGCTTTGAGACTTCGAACTTGCTAATAGCATTAGCTAGTTGGCTAATTCGGCTCCCCAAATCCTGTATGCTTGCCCTTGTTTCCTGTTCAAATTCAAGAGTATTAGTTGCCAAAGTATTAACAATCTCATCTAAAGACAAACCTGAGCTTTGAGACTGTGGAGGTTCCAAAACATGATACACTTGTGGCTGAGATGGCTGATACTCATAGTTGAAATTCTGATAATCTTGCCAACCTGGATCATATGAATATGAACGATGTTCGTATCTTTCTTGTGGCGATCTCCAAGATTCTCTCATGGCATTCTGACCCTCCCACCGGTAGTATGGTAATTTTGGACAAAAATCGCTAGTATGACTAGTCATTAAACAAATACCGCATCTTTGGACTTGTTTCTGTTGACCTATAGCCATATTTTTCACAAGAGACGTTAGTTCAAATAATATTTGCTCAAGATACGATGAACTTACTTCATTTTTATTCCAATGGTCATCTCGTCGATTCCAAGATTGATGTGCATATGAGTCCATTGCAAAAGAAAAAAAAAACTAAAATAAAACAAAACAAAAATTTAAAGGAAACAAATCAATTAACACCGTTCCCCGGCAACAGCGCCAATTTGATGGAGTGTCAAGCCACACAAATAAAATAACCTACTTCAACCTACTGTAATATAGGGAAGTAAAGTCGTCTCCTCAGGGAACGATGGATTGTTTCCTTCAAATTAATGCAAAGGAGATTTTTGGATTGTTTTTCTAAACTAAGATAATGAAATACAAATAACGAAAACTAAATAAAAGAAAAGAAATCAAAGTAACAGACTTCTGACTCAAGGAACGGATAACTCAATTATTTCATTAATCATAGGCTACTAAAACTACTCTTGCAATTTAAGCATTCAACCAAATATCTATTAGGATAGCCGTAATAAATCAATTAATCTCCCTAAATTAACTAACCAAGCCTAGCACTCAATTAATCCTTATCATAATTCAGCTGGGCACGATAGCGTTTCATACCAAACAATGATAGCATAAAAACCAAGGAAATATAGTTGAACCAAAATCTAAACAATTGAGATAGCTACAACTATTCAGACTTTGACTCATTGATTCCACATTTAAACTAACATGCATATTCAATGTCTCACCAATACACATGCTTTGTCTAATTGCTACTCAGTACTGCCAGTTTTTGTCTATTACGTAACATTCAACTAGCAGATAGCACGAGAAAATAAATAACAAATCAAGTTGTCGATTTGAATGATATCTACTTTCATAACTCAATATAAGAATCAACAAATACTTAAATCATAGGAAGAACAATAAATTAAGAACAAAACCTCATAATGGAATAATTGAATAAATCCTTTGAATCAGAAAGAAAATCCTTAGCCACTCATGGATGGAAACATGGCGGCTTTATTCTCTCTGAAAAATAATGAAAGTTCGGAAAAAAACAAAAAGGTGGGAGGTGCTAGCTTTTTTTTTCCTACGCGCGACTGCTCCTTACAAAACCATGGCCAAAAATGTAACCCACGACTACCTCTTTAAGAAATTAGGTCAGCCGCATAAAACAAGAAGAATTAGTCCATGATTTGCATCTTTGGTCCCTCAAGTTTACAGTATTTTTATTTTTGCCTCAAAACTTCTTTAATTTTGCATTTAAGTCCCTGGACGTCCAAATTAACCCAAATCAGCTCCAATCTCTTATTTCCAGCTCCTAACATGAAATAATAACAAAACCAATGAATTAAATCCATCCGAGTCCATAAACTAATAAAATATCAATAATTAAAACACAATTTATGGACTCTATCAAGGGTTCTAAAGAGATCATTGAAGGAATTAAATAGTTTTCTCATGGACTATGAGATAGCTTCGGGTCAAAAGGTGAGTCGACCGAAGAGCTCTTTTGTGGTTTCGGAGAATTGCAATGCAAGAAGGGTGGTTATAATTCAAAGGGAGCTTGGTATTCAGCGTGGAACATTTCCTTTTACTTACCTTGGCTGCAAGTTATATCTTGGCCGAAGGAGAGCTTCCACTTTTCAATTCTTATTGGATCATCTAGATTGAAGACTCCTTAGTTGAAAAACAAAGATGCTTAGTCAAGGAGGGCGCTTGGTATTGATCAAACATGTCTTATCATCCATTCCAGTCCATGTATTCTCGGCCCTCCCTCCTCCTCAGTTGGTCATTCAAGAGATGGTAAAAAAGTGTCAAAAATTTCTCTGGCAAGGTATAAATGAAGAGTCTAGATGCCATTGGAGATCATGGAATAGAATTACCTTCCCGGTTAATGAAAATGGCTTGGGAATTCATGGTTTTCAGGAGTTCATTGATGTCTTGACTGTCAAATTATGGTGGAAATTGAAGAACAAAATCGGTATATGGAGTAGATTCCTCCTCTCTTTATCTACTACATCGAAAAATAAGACCTCTTGGAAGAGAATTTCTAAAGTGGAGAATAGGGCTGTTGTGCACACAAAAGTCATTGTTCGTACATGAGACCACTCTTTTTGGTTTGATAACTGGTCACCACATGGAGTTCTTTGGGACATTCTAGGACTGGAGCCACATTTGCAGGACCTAAGCATCCGGGAATTCTTCCAAAACCGGCAGCACCCTACGTTGTTGCAGCCAGTTCTTGCGGATGATGTCCTCCATTTCCTTATGGTTTTTGAGCAAGATTTCTTTGAGGGGGTGATCTATTTGTTTGGCAGCATGCGCCTACAGGAGTCTTTTCGGTTAATCCGCCTATGAAGCTTTGAGGAGGCGTGGAGTGGAGGAAACTCGGGCAAATAATTATTGGAATTCTTTAACACCTTTGCGTGTTTCTATATTCTTGTGGAAATTGCAAAACAATCTTCTTCCATTTCGGGAAGTCATATCGCGCATGGGAATTTATTGCTTTTCGTCCATATGTTTGTTTTGCAAGAGCCATGATGATGGAATATCTCATTGCTTTTCTGGATGTAATTATAAAAGGGATGTTTGGCGGTATTTTCCTTCTCTAATGAGAGTTCAAATCCAAGGTGCGACATCTTTATCTTCTTTGTTAGGTCGATGGTGGAGTGGCGGTGATCTCAAATTGGCTTATGGTGCATTGCGGAAGGTCCTACCTTCTATTCTCCTTTGGGAATTATGGAAACTAAGGAACAAGATCTTTTTTGAAGACACTAAGCCGACTCAAGCTTCTATATTCATGCCATTACAGAGCAGGTACATTGTTTGATGATGATGATTCATGATCTTAAAATTCAGAATGAGGAGGAGGATCCCTTTTTTTCGAAAAGACTTCCAAGTAGTTTTACGGCGAGTTGGCCGGCCTCGTGTTTTGCATGTTATGTGGCACCCCCCGCCTCTTAATTCTTATATCCTGAGCACTGATGGCTCTTCCAGTCTTGGTGAGGCAGGTTATGGTTTTGTTATTAGGGGTGGAGGAGGCTCCTTTATCTATGGGGAAGGTGGATATCTTGGAGGAGGTGATATTTTTTTAGCGGAAATTTCTGGCATTCTCTTTGGTCTAAGGAAGTGTGAGCAATTACATCTTTCTAATGAGGAGATCCAAACGGATAATCAAGTCTTGGCTTTGACTTTAGCTAAGAATTCAGGTTTTCCTTGGAGATACTTCTTGTACTTACAGGAAATATCATCCATTATTCGAAGGATTGGATTTCAGATTACTCATGTGTTTAGAGAAGTGAACTCTATAGCGGACTGGTTTGCTAAAGAAGCAGCTTCAGGGGCATCCCAAAATCATGCTTCTATAGATAGTTTGACAAGCTATGTAAGAGGATTATTAATTTTAGATCAAGAATCCTTTCCCTATAATCGAAGTAGGAGCTCTTGATGTACTAGTGGCTAGTCTATATGCTACCACTTCTCTATTTTTGAATGAATAAAATTCTGGGGAGAGACGAAGCTAGGGAAGTAGATGGTATTTATGTCCATCCCTTGGGTATACCCCTTGGGTGCATAGTACCATCTAACACTAGCTAATTTATAAAATAGCTTTTAAGTAGAACCCTTGAGTATTTTTGAGTTAGTTGAGACCTGAAAATAGTTCCAAATCCCCTTTTTTTAAAAAAAATTATTGATGTTTACTCTAAAAAAATATAAGTAATTTGTTTTCTTCATTCCTCTGCTCTGGGAAGCTTGGATACTTCAGTATCTAAGTTTTCATCTGGTTTTGACGCAAAATCATAGCTATGGTGAGGACTTCAACAAAGTTTTCAGACGTGTAGAGAAGTTTTTTTTCCCTATAATTCATCGTGCGCATTGGTTTTTGGTGATTCCTTATATCAAGTATAACACAGTATATGTCGTTTATTCTGTAGACGGAATTGCAAAATCTTATGTTAGAATATTTCAGTCTGTGGCATGGCTTATGGAGTATTTACTTGATCAACACAACAAATTGTTATTTTAATTGTAGAAGAAAGTTAGAAACAGAATGATGCTACAAGTTGTGGAGTATTCATAATGAATAATATTTGATGTTGGGCAAAGGAATATCAACCCAAGTTGGAGTTGATAGATAACGTTCTCAGAGCTAGAATGCTTGTTGCATGGGAGCTTAGGTCTATAGTTTGGCAGCTTCCTCTGATTGCCAACCCTCTCTGAGAAAAATGCACCAGAACAAAAATATGAACAAGAAAGTGGGAAGCAACTTTATGAAACATCTGGAGTTAAGAAACTTCTTATTCTAAATTTGAATGGGGTGCTTCCAACTACCACATCTCATAACAATTTGGTATATAGTATTTAATTTTTGGAAGGAGTGCCTTTCATGTTTTGATGTGTCAATCTGGACTTCAAAAACAAAGCAAAATGCTGAAGATATAATTAGTAATATACTCGAAAGGATCAAACCCCAAAAGCTTGTCTTTACTTGGGATCAGTCTAAATGTGCCATGTAAGAGATGAAAGTTTTCGGAGAAAAACATACATGTTTAAGGAGATGACACGAGTTTATAGAGTACACATGTTATATAATAAGTCTAACAATGTGTTGGTTAATGATTCTACACACAAATCATTTTCGAATCATAGATCAACGCCATGGTCATATTCTCTAATACAAAGGACAGTAATAGCAACACATATTTTGATCATAATCAAGAGTTTACGCAATACTTGAGGGAATTGGCCAAGACTTATATAATACACAACACTACACTGAACAAAACCCTTTTGGCGAACATGTCCTTGAGATCAACAACCAATAAGCGAATGATGAAGCTGTTGCCTACTCTCAGCTGTCAGCAATGCTCCAATAATTCTGAATCTCAAAGGCGGGATAATATACAGAAGTATCAGCAAGTTACTGATTTTATGATTGTGGAAAAATTATGACTTGCATAGTGGCTTTATCTGTTCTGTCTAAAACAAACAATAGACAACCAATCAATATGTATGTATGTATATATATATATATCATACTAAATTATGTGTAAATAGATATATTATTTTAAATTTATTTGCTAAGACACATTTGCACTTCTTTATTTTTGTATCTTCCCACCCGACTGTTGAATTGTTCGATTTGAATTCAAAACCCCCTCTCATATTTCAGAAAAAATTAAAAAAAAAATGATATTAGCAAAGTTGAAGTGTGGAAAGAGGAAAATATAAAATGAATATAAGAGAGGCAAAATTATTTTTTTAGAGTAAAAATAATAAGAGGAGATTGGAAAGACATTCATTTTTTTTAATTCACGTATTTCAGAAGGATACTGCTAAAATTAAATTACAAGAAATGACAAACTCTTTTTTTATATACATAGGTTGATTGAAAACAATGTCGTGGAAGAGTGAACGTGTTGCGAACAACAAGTAAATAACTAACTAACTTTGTTAATAGAAACATGATTATATAATATAATTGTTTCCCAAATTTTTGCTACTTTCTTCTACCCAAATACTTAATTAACCTCCCTTCAAAGGAACGACATTTTCTTTCTTATTTTCTAAAAGACTCAACCATGAAGGTTACTGACACAGGAGAACCCTAATGGTAGTAGTAACGATAAAAACAATCTTTATGGAAGTAACAAACTTATCAAGAAAGATTAACGCTCATCAAAGAAAGATAAGAAGCATGCTCTGCTCTTCAACCAATTACTGAGTGTGATTCGGAGCGGATGCTCGACGAACTAGTTATGTGAAAACAAAGGAATAGTTATTTAGATAACAGAGCTAGATTCCTACTTTTTAAGCACAACCTTGCAACTCGGTGAGAAAATGACTTTGACAACCATGATCTGGAAATGGGATGGCTAACCACTTTAAGTGGAAACCCTAAAACAATAGGAAGTAAGAGGATTCCTCCCAAGTACTTGGTGTAGGGGTTCTCCCAAGAATGTTGGGTTGTGATGAAGAGGAGAAAGAGGAGAAGAAGTGAAATTGAGAGTTTTCCAAACTTCAAGTTAGGGACATATTCCTATATGTCTATTACAGAGAGAGCAGTTTCAAAAAAATTTTGATTTAATTTCCAAGAATGATATTACTGATGGGAGGTTTTTCATTGATACTCTGAGGCTGAAACGTAACAATTAGTTACTTTCCTCTCGGTTTTGATTTTCAAGATTGACACCCTTTTAAAATTTTGCACAAATATTTATCCCTGGGTTAAGCACAGTTTTTCAACGACGGACCAATACAATAACTCCCTATGAAATTTCATGTTCTAGAATTGGGTACTTTTTTCTTACTTAAGCAGTTCTTTTTCTCAAGGAAAATTAGTTGGCAGCCGTTTTAAATAGGAGTTGATAAAGAGGCCTACATAGAATGTACTCCATATGTTCCAAAATGATTGTCTAGATTAGATTCTTACTTTTAGTACAATTTGTACTATAAGTCAAATCTAAATCCAATAATCATTTTGGAACGATGAGAGTATTTGTTCTACGTTTTAAGTTTGAGTTGTTCTTTTCCCTTCCTTTCTGCAAGCTTATCC
The DNA here is from genome assembly GCA_949775105.1 of Oldenlandia corymbosa var. corymbosa. Lineage (NCBI taxonomy): Eukaryota > Viridiplantae > Streptophyta > Magnoliopsida > Gentianales > Rubiaceae > Oldenlandia > Oldenlandia corymbosa. The sequence goes on from OX459123.1 coordinate 11,743,926, forward strand.
ACATAGCCGTTGTCTTTCATGTTTGGACAATGGTTTAATATTTTATAAACTCTATATACATAAATAAAGCATAGATACGTAAAAATGTTGTTGTTATATATGCAAATTATTGCATAACTGCCTTTAGCCATGGAGCCTGATTGCGGCGTAATTTTGCATGTACCTTGTAGATGTACATTATGTTTTTTCTAGGGTATTTGGGCTTAATACATTGGCCCAATAAAATCATTTAAAGGGTTTAGTTTATATAGTTTTGGTTTCAAGTTAATATGGCAAGGAAAACCAAATTGTCTAGCATCCAAAATTTATTGTGACGGTTTTGAATTTGGTTAAAACTTTAATACATTTTGCGCATCAAAAATATGTGTAAGAAGAGAGTCAGGATACCAAATCAACAACAGCTTTCAAATATTTCACCTACTTTTACTTGACCTTTCTGTTGCACTCCTTTTACTCTTTCACATAGCAATTCTCATTTCTCTTTGTTCATCCCCATGAAAATAATTGAACAAAACAAAAATATTAAATTAATTAGAATGTATAGATCAGTCAACACTAATCGGGTTATCGCCGATGATCACTATCATAACCAACTTTCGCCAGTGCACTCATCAAAATTTTCTACTACTCTCAGGGTACTGTCATTGGAATCAAGGGAATTACCTACTTATTATGAGTCACTATCATAGACTATCAAGAAAGAGAGGTTTCCTGCTAAATTTGCAGATAACTCGGTGCACTTTATCCCTTTGGTATTGCATCTTTGTGCCTTCATCATATGGTTTTGGTCAAGTCTAGGTAATTATGTTCCCTTCTCTGTAGTCATGTTTCCTTCTTGATTGTGCGATATACAAAGTACTTACAACTTGACATACAATATACTCATGGATGATATTTAATTAGAGAGGTCTTTTATATATATCTGCAAGTTATATATTCTTCGACAAAAAATAAATTGTCTATAATTGTAAGGATATTCTCTTCTTCCATTAGAGGATAATAGATAGGAAACATGTGATAGGACTGGCTTTCCGGGGGGGGGGGGGTGTGATTTTGGCTTGTCCTGATCTACTAAGCAATCAAACTTACTTCCTACTAGGCTATATGGTGTGTAAAAGGAATATATGCAAGACTAAGAACCTTTGTTATTTTTCTGGATGGATTATTCTTGGCAAACTTGTGGTGCAATCTGAGATTCAACAGTCTGGAAGAAAAGGACAATTTTGGAGATATACCATAAATTTAAGCACCTACTTCCATGGGACCTTGGGCGTTTAAGATGAATGATTAGAAGTTTTACCATTACAGAAAATGCTAATAGCAACTACTTTGATTCATAAAATGCATGCATTGATTGACCTCAAACTTCATTTAGACCTTTCTTTTTTTGGTACAATAAAAGAGACATAAGTATAGAAAGTGTTGTGGAAAATATATGATTTGATTGAATGTCTACATTAATACATATTATTTAATTCACAATCAATGAGATATGATTATGTAATATCTAGCATTAATGATAGGTGATTTATTTCCCATAGTTTGATGCCCTACTTCTTATATAAATAGAGAGTTCATTCATGTTTCAAAACACATCTAAATACAAGTGAAACTCTTGTTTCTCTCCCTCTATTCTCTCATCTCTCCTTCTTGTTCTTATGCTTAGTTTGATATTACTAGTTTAGAATTAATTTTATAACACATTACCAGCACGGGACTCTAGCCAAAGAGCTTCTACCACTGCATAAAGTTGGTGAATAATGATTCTGAAAGCCTGAAACCTCAATGAATATTTTAATTCTACCACCATCTAAAGTTGGTACGTATTGATTCTGAAGGTCTGAAGGCTCAGTAAATATTTTAAAAGGTTTTGATGACCTAAAGCGAGTGAACCGTTGTTACCAAAAGCACGTAACATGCTGTGACCTTAAAAATATTTCCAGCGCGCCGTGACAAATTTCATAGGATGCAAATATAGGGTCGGATCTATGTATTGATTTGATTATAATTTGATGTCCATTATGGTATAGAGTCGGGTTGCATCATTTTTATATATGTGTTTGCTTACGTCATTGAGTCATAAATTTGGTTTTAATAAATTGTATGATTTCATTAAGTCAATCTGGCCGTTCGGTTTTTAGTCCAATTATTTTGGTTCAATTTAAACCTTTTTAAAGTAATTATAACCAAGTTTACATCTTTTCAATAACTACATGTTTACATATTGTTTGTGTTATTAAGGGTTTGGTCCTTTGAAGCATAATTATACTTGTAGGTTTTCTTTTCTTAAAAGAAAATCATGTGAAAAGCAAATTGGCACTATTGCGTAAAAATATTATGTGGTGTAATGATTTGATATATACGTTGACAATAATAAATGTTTGTATGTTTTCACTAATGATTTTCCTAAAGTTAGAAATTTTCGTAAAAGAAAAAATTATTTCAAAATTTTGATATATCTTAACTGCATCAATATCGTGTTCCCGGAGTAGCAATTTATTATTTATTGTTATGTTATATATACTATTATTATTTCGTGAAAAGATACCACTCTTAATGGGAAATTTCTCACTTCATGAAGTAAACAATTACCACATATTTTTTCACTCGAAATGAAAGGTTAATGATAACAAAATAAAATTGCTCCTGAAGTAGCAATGTTACGATAATTGCTCTAGTAGTAGCATTATCACGAAATATTTGATGAAATCTTATTAATTATTTTCTTTCCATTCTCGGAAGTGAGTGGACATTAAATTATTTTGTGTCAAATTATTAAATCTACAACAATAATACGGTATTATACACCAAATACAACTCTACAGCTGAAGTGAGAGATTGAATGATAATCAATTCGTGGTTGTTATAGCGGCCATAGTGGTCATAACAAAAAAAAATGCCATTACTAACCAAAAGCTGGGAAGTAATGATGAAAAGAAAAGAAAGGCGTTGAAAAAAAAAAGCCTTCGATATGGTATAACGAACAATTGGTCGCATATACATCATACGCCGAAACATCTTATAGATCTCTATTAGTAATCGATGAAGAAAGAATAAACGAAAATGGAGATAAATTTAATTTATAACAATTCTGATGATGTTGACCATGGCCTCGTTAACAACCGGTTTACTATTTTAGATATTGTCGATTTCTTTGCCACACACCCTGTCGGTGATGTGAAAATTAATTTAGAGATGGAAATGTCCAATACGTCAAATACCCTGAAGGTGTTGTGATCTTTTGGTCACCATAGTAATGATACTATTTAATTGACATTTTTTATTTACATGTTTCAAAGAAAATAAAATCTAAATTTGTTAATGGCCAAAGTATGTATGGCACATAGTGCAACTCATATTACCTCTCAGGGTATTGTAGATTTTATTAATCGCCCTGAAGGTGATACTTTTTTTTTTGAGGAAAAACAGAGTTTCAATTAAAGATTACTGGAAACGGTCCATCACCGAATGAGGTACGAAGTTTGGAGCATCACTCCATATAGTTTTAATTACAGAGGCCGTTTTGGCGAACTTAGCAAAAGAATGGGCAATTACATTGTCATCTCTTTGAATCCATAAAATATGTCGAACTGGAAGATCGTGGCACATGAAAAGAACATCTTCCATAATTGGTGAACAAAGAGAAGAGCTGTCTAATTCATTCGTTGCTGCAAGGATGATGGTAGAAGAATCGCCTTGAATTGCAACATTCGCCTTGAATCGACATATAAACACGAAATCAATTAAATGCTCCAGTAGAGCATATGCCGTTGAATTATTTTGTAAAAACAGATGAAAATTTCCGTAGAGTATAATTACTCTGGAGAATGAAGACAAATAAATGCTTATGATCACCAAATATAGTGAATTCATTATTACCTCTGGAAGCATATCTGTAAATGAATATTGCTCACAAAAGAGCAAGAGAATGTTGGAAGGAGAAAATGCATTGAGATATCCTATATTTACAAGGTATCAAAAAAGGATATAAACTGTTGCACCAACTCAATTATTTTGAATTTGAAGTGTTGTCTCTAACAGAACAGCGATACACTTTGCTTTTAAAACAGCAAGAATACTATGGTAAAACGAAAATACTCATGTAGAGTACGATTGTGTCAATAAGAGTATATGTGTGTCCTAGAAGAACAAGAACACTATGGTAGAATGAAAATAACTGAATAACAAACACTCTTGTAGAGTAGAAAAGCTCTGTCAGAGAAACACTCATGTGGAGCAAAATTGTTCTGACATATTTGAATAATTAATTTACTATTTTCTCCATAAGAGAAATTCTAAAATTTGGCATAACTACTTAAGTCATTCTGGTTTCAAGACGAAACAAGAAAATTTATATGCTTTAAATTTGGAGAACCAAGAGTTTCTTCCAACAAATTAGAATATCAATCGATATGTCGATGAGATAGCCACATGTATGATTCTTGTTAACTTGCAACATGAAGTTTACAGAAACATAATTATGGAGTTAATTTGGTAACTTGCATATTTACATGTTCTCCTCTTACGTGAATTTTGATTTGACAGTTGTGGTGAGTATATGACTCAACACCAGAATGATAGAAGTTGAATATTGAGTGCCTATAAGAGCAAAAATGAAGCGGTCCATTAGAATTGTTTATTAAATGTGTTCAATTAGAGTAATTACCTCATGTATAATTGAGAAAGTGTTGAAAGTTGAAACACAAAAGGCACCAATTATATGCATAAGACCAAACAGGTCATTATAGATATTTTCCCTAACATTGGTTTTCGGTCAGAAACCATACATATCCATCTTTAAATATTAGATGTGCAGTTTATATATTATGATTATTCCACCACAATACACACAATGATGGAGCCTCTAGAAGAGATCAGAAATATATGTTGAATATTGAATCTCCACTGTTTGAGATTATTGATGCTGGATTAACTACTCGATAGATTGAGCGTATTAGTTTGACAAGTTAGTTGCTTCAAAAGGGAGATTTATTAACTGCTCGATTGGTTAATCGTCATTTTAGCGAGTTAGTTATCCCAACATCAGGGGGAGAAGTTATAACAGCCTATTATGTTGTAAATTAGATGAAAAACATTATTATTTCATGATGATCCTCGATAATATGAACATGAAGTTCAAGAGATAATTTTTAAAACCAGATGTTTGACTGACCAAAACATGTGACTGAATTACATGCGAAAGGCTGTCAAGTTTCAAATCTTGAATAATGTTCCTGTAGGACTATCTACCACAATTATTGAATGTTCATTTGATGAGTAGTAGAACAATTGATTCCAATGATAAAAATTCTCATAAATGACAAGGTTTAAATCTATAAAAATGGCAAATACGAGTTATTATAATTCATAAAAATTTTGAACTGAAATAGTTTCGCACTACGGTGAATTAACTTCCAGAAGAAGCATATATGAATACTTGGAAAACTTAATAATTGTGACATCTCATTACCAAAGAACATGAAATCGATCAGCACTAAAATGTCGACATAAAATTTGCATATACTGCAACAGTTAGTGAAATGAATGAGGAGCATGAAGTTTATTGTGAGTACGGACATTAAACTCATTGGCCATAATGAAAAAAAAAAGACACAATACACACATGAAAATGTGTACTTATAATCGAAATTGTTTGAAAAACTTGAAGTCTCGCAAATAATATACCGGCTAGATTTAGTGGTAATTGTACAAAAAATTACCGAGCAACCTACTGATTGCACATGTTTTTCCCAAAATCCGGTTATTGATAATGAGGAGATACATTCTCTCGTGGTGGTTGAAAATGAAAATCTTACGTTATTTGCTAAATCTGGTAGCAAATGAAGAAATAAAAAATGTGTTTCTTGAATATAGTGATCACTTAATACGTGATACTTGACATTTAATAATGACGTCTATATGAAATCCATGAAGGATTCAATAGAGACATGGTCCTTATTCTCGAGAAATTAATTCAAAAGACTTGCACAAGTTATTGTGTTTTCATGTGTCTAGATAAATATTTTGGTTCATATTTTTTGAATATAATAGATATAATTGTTTATGCACTTGTTTATATATTTGGATATATCATGCTTGTCTATCATGTTGTTCCTGTGATTTTCTCTGAGCTTATCTGATCATGTTCGCATGATAAACTTTTGAGATGTTTTGTAATTTGGTTAGTAACAAATTCTTAAAGAGTTTCAAAAGACTGAATATTATCGAAATTTTTCATGAAGTTCGATAGCCTGAATATCATTAAAACTCCTGAAGAGTTATATCATTGTTATTAATACTTCTAAGTTCATAAGGATGCTACTTGCCTTAAGCAAGAATAATGAAAGATGTTGAGTAGAATCTCGGTTTAAATAGTTTGACCTTATTATTATATATTCAAAACCTGTTGAGCGCACTTGATTAAAATCTTGATGTGCATATAGATCCTTCTTCTTGACTTTCTATTAATGATGTAGACCGATATGGTCCTGAAGTACCATATAAAGTTTCGGTTTATCTAATCAATTAGTCAAGACTTAGATGTTGTATATTGGTATCTTCAAGGTATGATTTTCATGCATCTCCATTATTAGAAAGCACTCAAGATTACATATGGTATATGAAGATTACACATGGTATATGAAGATGATCGTCAACATGAGAAGCTGGGGTGACTATTTAGAAATTATCTGCGATCAATTTCCACAGTGCCGAAACTAGTCAACATCTTCGCGCGCGACGAGAAGCTCACAAGTGATGTACTCAACAGCGGGAGTAATCCCACGCTGTACTCTTTTTCCTATGATCGATGTTTTGTCCCAATGGGTTTTCCTGACAAGGTTTTTGACGAGCTAACGTTGCATTCGGAAGTGTACTATTTTTCCTTCACTAGGGTTTTATCCCAAAGAGTTTTTTTTAGGTGAACCCGGACGGTACATGGCGGGCATCCCCCCGATTTTGTTGATAATAAAAAATAGAAGTACACAGGTAGTGATTAAGACTTACCCAAATCATATATTTTCCATAACACTCTCCCTTTGATTCAAAGGGAGAGTATTATGGAAAATATATGATTTGATTGAATGTCCACATTAATATGTATTGTTTTATTCACAATCAAGGAGATATGATTTTGTAATATCTAGCAACGATGGACATTCAAAGGGAGAGTGTTATGGAAAATATATGATTTGATTGAATGTCCACATTAATATGTATTGTTTTATTCACAATCAAGGAGATATGATTTTGTAATATCTAGCATTAAAGATAGGTAATTTATTTCTCATAGTTTGATATTCTACTTCTTGTATAAATAGAGAGCGCATTCATGTTTCAAAACACATCTGAATACAAGTGAAATCTCTTGTTCCTCTCCCTCTATTATCTCATCTCTCCGTCTTGTTCTTAAGCTTAATTTGATATTACTAGTTTAGAATTGATTTTATAACAGAAACTAAATATTAGCTAGTAAGAATAGAACTTTTCATTTTCTGAGAGGGGGCTTTCATTCCCCGCCCACCATTAATCAAATTTAGGACCTGATGTAAACGTATCATCTTTAAAAATCAATTGTGGTTTACCTTTACATTAATCGTCAAAGCTAATTTGTATATGAATATACATGTTAGTACTCCTACAAGTTTTACTGATATGAATGTACATGTTAGTACATAAGTTTATTCTTGAAGAAATAAACAAGTTTCCTTGAACACATGATTTAGTGATTTTAATTTGTGGGCATATAGTATGCAAAGATGAACATTCAAGGTAGCGGTAGCTCAGTAGCAGCAACAAAAATTGAAGGCTTAATTATTGACAAAGACGTAGATAACGATGCTACTCAAACATCAAATCTAACTCTGGGTTTGGGAGATATTGAATCGGTAACACATGATGGCCGCTACCAAGTCTCAACTCTAGGAAACTAGCCCCCTAAATCCGGATGGTGCTTATTGATCATTTTATTAGTACTACAACAAAATGGAGATAATAGGACTCATTTTTGTGCACTAATAAGTAGCTTAATAAGACACTTTTTTTCCTCTCTTTTTTTCAAAAAAATCTAGGGCGGTACCCGGCGGGAGGACTTCGATTTTATTAATCTTAAAAAAAAAAGATATAGATGAAAGTGCTTAAGACTTACCCAAAACAAAAAGAAACCGTCTTATAAAAGTTTTCCTAAAAAACTCCATGACGGTTCTGATGCATATTACCTCAAAGAAACTGTCTGACAAAGATCCCCTAGAATCTCTTGATAGTTCTTTTTTTAAAGCTCTAACAAAACTCTTAGCTAAGAAAGTCTTACAAAGATTACATAGAATCTCGTGATAAATTTTATTTCTAAAATAAAAAGGAAATATACAAATTTCTATCTATTAAAATAGAAACCTATATGTTCTTACCTCTAACGAATTCTAAGATATGGAAAAGGCATTTGATCTAAAGTCAATTTACCTCGTATAGAAGTTGGTAAATCTTCAAAATTATGTTGAATTGTTTGACCTTGAGCGGTTGTCTCGCTAGTCCATTTGCTACGCTATTCACCTCCCGAAAAATATGTATAATCCTTGATCATGTAGATCTTAGTATTTATTGAATTTCTTTTAGCTTTGCATGGTATCGGCAAAGAGTTTTCCACGAAGGAGATCGGTTATAGTCTTACTTTACCAACATTATGTTCTTCACAAACCCTTAAACCATTTAATATTCCTTCCATCTCCGCTTCGTGGCTGTTTGATTCTCCAATATGTTTGCATTCCGCTCAAGTAAAAATTCCTCCTTCTCCTCGTATCACATATCCTCAACCAGCTTAATTTGATCCATAGATCTTAGTATTCGTTGAATTTCTTTTAGCTTTGCATGGTATCGCCAAAGAGTTTTCTACGAAAGAGATCGGTTATAGTCTTATCTTTGTCTACACTGTTACTTTACCGACATTATGTTCTTCGCAAGCCCTTAAACCATTTAATATTCCTTCCATCTCCGTTTGCAGGCTATTCGATTCTCCAATATGTTTGCATTCCGCTCGAATAAAAATTCTTCCTTCTCCTCATATCACATATCCTCAGCCAGCTTCCCCCGATTATCTCAATGCTGATCCATCAATGTTTGATATTTTCTCTCTAGGATCCGGCGGAATCTAGCTTAGTGCAACAATTTTCTTCTTTTTGGGTCCCAAGGTCTTAGTGTGAAAGATTTCTTCCAACTCTTTTTGCTCAATTGTGGACTTTGCTCTTGGCTCATGTTCACTTAACAATCTCAAAATAAGTGAGTTTTAACCTCACTTATTACCATGTTACAAGAAAAAACCTTACTTTCATAAATCATTTTATTTCGGCTTTTTCAAATTTCTCACGATAAGTATGCTGGAATCACCTTTATCACAGCTTTTTTTGCATAGTTGAAATTACAAAGTTAGTACGAGTGTTGCAAGACTATCTATGTCTCTGCATCATATGTACGTTCATCTCACCATCTATTTCATCTTCACAACGTTTATCTCTTGTTTAGTATTTGATAAATTAATCTTTTTAATCATACTAGTCAATAGATGTGAGACTCAACGATAATATGAGTATCATTATTGCAATAATAAGTAAAATTTTGTTATTTTTAGTATTTTTCATTAAAAATTAATCAGAATCAAAGTAAAATTGTATACAATTAAAAATACCATTGTCAAACAAGAATTGCGACGAACTGAAATGAAACCGAAACCGGCAATACATAAAACCTTCTTTAAACTAGGGGTACTATTAGGGGCTATCGCCTCCCCCTCCTTGCTGGAATTGTTTTGAATAGATCCCTTTAAAATTTTAGTCTAAATTTCTAATTTTTTATATTTTCACCCATGTTAAATATTTTTGTACATTTTTGACCCTCCATTCTACAAATCCTAGTTTCGCGCCACTGTATAAAAAGTACGGTTTTGTTTCCATCTTTTCATAAACTATGAATCGTATCTAGCGGATGAATCTAAAGCTAAGTTGCCAACTATGCATATTTATTGTATGAAAAATGGAAAAGATTTATAATAAATTGCTACAAGTAGATTGATCTAGTAATATGATATGAAAAGAGAAACTATCGGGTTGTTTGTACGGAATGGAATTTCCGATGTCGTAATTATTCATTGTCTTATCTTATACTTATAACTTGTAAATTAATATAACGACGTAATTTGTACGGATTACAAATTCACTCCAGAAACTATTACAAAATGAACTGAATGTTGACTACTTGCAGATTAATAGCCTACAACAATTAATTGCACACAAATTTTCTATAACAACAAAAGGGAGGATTAATCTATCAAGTAACATAGTTCGCAGAACCTATGCATATTATATTTCCTAAAGGGTGAAACATTAAAACTATTGTGTAATGCATTGTTATTATTATTTCAGTGATTTACATGAATTAACCAATTCTTCCTATACTGGGCCAAATACTAATAATATTTTTTCCCCTTTTCAGAAAAAATAAATAAATAAATGCAGCATTCCTTTGCTTTCTCACCTCATAGATGATTTCAGTACTATAAATATTAGTTCTCCCGGTTCGCGGTTCACGATTTCACCCTTTTCACTTTCCCTCCCTATTTCAGCTCGCAACCCAAAAAAGAGGGAAAATCCAAAAGCCCCTAAAGAGAATAATCAAAAACCAGAAAACCCCCCCAAAAAAAGAGGAATAAAAAAAGAAAAAAACCCTAAATTCAGTGAAATTCAAGGTCAAATCAAAGGTACTGAATCTTTACCTTTTTCTCTCCCCAAATACGAATTTCTTGCTTATTTCTTCGACTGATCGTTGTTGATTTTACGGTTTTTTTTATCAATTATTTTTATTGTTATTATTATTTTGTGAGGAGGAACCGGTGTTTTTGCTGCTTCTTATATGTTGAATTGAATGCAATGGAGTTCTGCTCACAGTCCGAATATATATATATTTTTTGGTTTTTGAAGTTTTGGGAAAATGCGAAATACTCGGCCATCAACGAGGAGCAAAAACAAACGGAGTAGAGCTGAGGAGAATGCTGAAGCCACAGCTGAAGCTTTCAGGTACATTGTCTTTTTTTTGGTTTCTTAAAGTTCGAATTTTGTTGTTGATTCTAGTTGAATTTTTGTTTACTTCATCAATCTTGCTCCTGGTGGATTACGTGTTTGATTAACATGTTTGGGTCCGACTTTCTGGAAAAGTTTCAATTTGAATCAGTGAGCTAATTTGTTAGTTGGACATAATGTACATTGTGAAGTCTCTTAATGTCTACTTATTTGTTCAACAGGAGAATTCTTTCAACAAAAACCCCTAATGAGGATGACATACACCAGTTGTACATGTTGTGGAAGCCAGTTTGTCAGGGTTGTCGTGTAAACACCAAGGATAATCCGAATTGCTTTTGTGGGTTAGTTCCGGCCCCAAATGGCAGTAGAAAATCAGGATTATGGCAGAAAACATCTGAGATTCTACATTCTCTCGGTTTCGACCCGTCTGAGGACCTTCGTAAACCTCATTCACCGGCAGGCCTGACCAATTTGGGAGCCACATGCTATGCTAATAGCATTCTGCAATGCCTTTACATGAATAAGTCATTCCGGGAAGGTGTCTTCTTAGTTGAACCAGAAGTTTTGAAAGAGCAACCTGTCCTAGATCGACTGGCCCGTCTTTTCGCGCAACTGCATTCTAGTAAAAAGGCCTTTGTTGATTCAGCTCCATTTATTCAAACACTTGAGCTTGATAATGCTGTTCAGCAAGATAGCCATGAGTTCCTCACGTTGCTTTTCTCTCTGCTAGAGCGGTGTTTGAGCCAATCTAAAGTTCCAAAGGCAAGAACAATTGTTCAAGATCTTTTTCGTGGAGGTGTATCGCATGTTACCACGTAAGTCCATGTTGATTTTATCAAAGAAACGATTATTACTGAAGTTATTGACGCTATGAATTGTTGTATGGTTTACCTTTGCTGCAGAGCTAAGTTTCTACTGGTCAATCTTGTTAATTATCTGTTGAACCAGAAGCTTTTATAATCACTGAGGGTCAATCTTGTTAATTATCTGTTGAACCAGAAGCTTTTATAATCACCGAGGGATTAGCAATCTGTTTTCCTTGTCTAGAGCTTGTTTGCTATTGTACTTTTTAATGGATGCATGCTCCCATCTTTGTCGCATGTAAGAGCTAGTGGAAACCGAATCATAAATGAAATGTTTAACTACTTATCCATCGAGTATGCCATTTATACAGAATTTAATTGCAGCTTCTCCAAATTGGTGTACATTATATGCTAGCAGCCTTTTTTTTGAATCTGACAAACAGACTTTTATAGATTTTCAAAATGGATTGGCTACTTTATTGTTGCTCATTGTCTGTGGTTGTTATACTTCTTGAGATGATGGCAGCAAAAAATTTGCTTGTAGTTGCAAACTTTTCTCGAATATCTTATAGAATTGTTTTTTTCTCTGGGGTAAAAATCTTATAGAATTGTTGTGAATGTAGAACGTGAAGGTACCTGGCTCTCTTTTGGAAGTAAGCATGCAACTTTATTCATCCTTCTATTTCTGATTTCTTCTATATTGTAGATGCTCCAAATGTGGAAATGAGTCTGGAGCCTCTTCAAAAATTGAGGATTTCTATGAGTTGGAGTTGAATGTAAAGGGGATGAAGACTTTAGATGAGAGTTTAGATGATTACCTTAGCACAGAGGAACTTCAAGGAGACAACCAGTACTATTGTGGTGCATGTGCAACTCGGGTTAATGCTTCTCGTAGAATTAAGTTGCGGTCCCTGCCTGATGTCCTCAATATCCAGCTCAAGCGTTGTGTTTTCCTTCCAAATGTACGGAAAGATTTTTTTTATTTCTTCAAACTTTATTCCCTTTTCTGGCTATCTTTAACCGGTTTGATTGCAAAATGTTTGCATTATTGTTCTCTAATCCTCTCTGATGCACTCAAGCAAAATTTGGAGCTTCATGCTCTTGATCCGTCCGGTGCTTTTATCATTTGCTTAAACAGATCACTCCTTCCTGAAATTCATGAAATAAGCAGGCAGAAGAAAGTATTGTCCTAACAAGAAAAAATTTAAAATGATTTAAAATCAAAAGATCTGATAATTATGTTGAATTGTGGAAAGCATTTGTTAAATGAATACAATATTGGAGATATTTTTTCCCCCTATTTGCGGATTACTGATTATGGTTGTGGTTAATTGTACAGGATTTCTCATGCTATGCATTTGTGACTACGATTACCACTCATTGTTGCTTTTATTCTGGAAATTACTTTTTTGAAATTTCTTCGACATTTGTGTTCCCTTTTATGATTATTTTTCTGTCTTCACTTCTGGTGATCAAGAAGTCTGGTTTTCTGCATTTCCCTGATAGAGGGATATCTTTCCTGAGTGACATCATGCTTACATGTGTTCTTCCTGTATGTAAATTTTGAGTCTAGTGTGTGTGTGTATTGTGTGTGTGTGTGTGTGTGTGTGTGTGTGAGAGAGAGAGAGAGAGAGAGAAGGGCCCAAGAGAGCGAGGCCAAGGGAAGAGAGATGGAATTCTTAGGTGTGGGCTTCTGACCAGTTGGGATGTTGCCCGTTGCCTTTCTGTGTGAGATGCTTAAAATCTTTAGATCTGTATCTTGGGCTTTAGCTCTTGATTATTGGATTATTGTGATCCTTTGCCCTCTGAACCAGATTCCTGAACTGAATTGTAGGATCTCTGTCCCCATCTCTTTTACTGTTATAAATTATCTTCTGTATGGAGTATCTTTACAAAAGGAATTGAATGTGCTCCAGTACCATTGGAATTGACACTCACAGTTAAATTAACTTTGAAATGTGAATTATTTCATTTTATTTTTTTGTTTACGTTTAAGTGATCTTGCTCTTATCTAACTTTGCAGACCACAACGAAGAAAAAGATTACATCTGCGTTTTGTTTTCCTGAGGAATTGAATATGACATGTAGGTTGTCTGCTGGTTCTCGTTCAGATTCGATCTACAACTTGTCAGCTGTATTAATACACAAAGGCCCTGCTGTAAATAGTGGTCACTACATAGCACATGTTAAGGATGAGAGCACTGGGCGGTGGTGGGAATTTGATGATGAAGTAGTCTCAGATTTAGGTCAAGAGCCATTTGGCGGTGATTCTTCCAAGCCTTCTTCAGCTGTATCAATTGAACCTTCATCGTCTACCTTAAAAGGAGATATTGTTGATGGAGATCAGACAAAAGCAGTTCCACAATCAGACCTTGTTAACATTAGCCACGTAAAAACATTCTCTTCCTGTGATGCATATATGTTGATGTATACTCGTAGGTGTGCAGATAGTGGTCGTAAAAGAAAGCCTGAAAAATGTAATGGAGATAAAATGGAAAAAATGTTACACATGCCAGGTGAACAACGTGGAACTTCTCTTCCACATCATCTTTTGGAAGAGGTTGAAGAAATGAACGAAGTGTACCTTGATTCTTGTGAGCAGTATAAATTAAAAAAGGAATCTGAGATTAACCACATAACAGAACGTCGGCAGGAGGTTAGGTCAATTCTTTCTGAAGCCCCAGTTCAATCAGTTGATAAGCAGTACTTCTGGATTTCAGCTGAGTGGCTTCGTCAGTGGGCTGACAGCATTATCTCATCGTAAGCTCTTTGTGTGACTTCTTCGTTGCTGTTTTGATTTACAATGTGCTTTTGAAATTTTATGTGTATTTATGTTACTGGACCTCCCTGTTACTGGATAAAGTACTGAAATATTGTATGTCCTCCCCGTTACTGGGATAAAATGCTGAAATATTGTATGTCTGGAAATGGCATTATGTATTTACCCTTAGAGATCTCATTGAAATTTTAATTTGGTGAAGTAATATGGATAGCAACAATTCTATTTAGTAGTTTGTGGTGCCTAATTGATATTTCCTTTTTTCCAGGGCTATTGACAACCATCCAATCCAATGCTCACACGGGAAAGTTTCTGTTTCAAAAGTTAGCTCCATGAAACGGATCTCAGCTGAAGCGTGGACTATGCTAATATCGAAGGTACACTTTCTGCCTCGTGTTATCTTTTGCCTAACGAATAAATCGGGTGTTCTATGGGCAAGGGCTTCCGTTGTCTTTTGCCTGAAAAGTCTTATTTTGTCAGATATTTCTGTTATGTATTGTGTTTTCCCTGAAAAGTTCTGCCTACATAAAGGTTTGTGTACATGTGTTGTAAGATTAATCGGTATATGCTAGTTTAAAGCCAATCAAGCTGTGCTTGTCCTTTGGTTGGAGGGATCCTATATTTGCTAGACCTGGAGATTGAGGAACTTCAGCTAGATGGAGACATTAGAAATTTCAGTTATTCACTTAGAACTTCTGTTTTATTGGTGAAAATCGCTCTGTGATGAAATTATTGGTGCAAAATTGCTCTGGGTAAAATTAGGAATTGTAACCATGTTAGAAAACACTGTCAACACTGAGTATAGGTATGAGTAAATCCTAACCCATAGAGAGTATTAGAATTGAAGAACTGTGGTGGGTACATGCAGTTTCCTGGAACAATTCAACTTGTGTTGATGGATTCATGCCCCTTCAAACACTCAGTGTTGGACCAATTTAAGAAATTGATACACTTTTACAATTTGGAAGTAAGAAATTTTTAAAAAATCTCAAATTTCTGTTTGGAGCTCTGTGAAAACGAGCTGAAGAAGAAAATTTAAGGTCTAGTTCCAAGTAAAGTTTGCTTGGCTGGAGATATGCTTTTTCTTTAAAAAAAAAAATGCTGTGAAAGCTATTTCTGACTGTTACCCTCTTCAGTTGAGATTTTCCTGCTATCCTTTTTGTTAAACGATACTACTTTTCTTTTCTCTCATAATTAAGATGACTATCATGGAACATGTCACTAGATTGATGGTGAAGCTTTCAAAACTCCTAGTTCAAATCTTCTTGCCTAAATTTTTATTGAAAAGTGATCTAAAACTCTAATAGAAAAAATAATAGATTGGAGTCCTGGCTCTTCTGAATAATTGTGGTCAATAGATGAAATAACCAAAAGTAATCAGCATCCAGGCCTTAGGGATGATTCACAAACTTATTTTGCTATAATTTTGCCGTTTTGGTGGCTGTCCTGGTGCAATTTTCTACTGCATGCCAAATTCTACATCTCAACGCTGAATGATATATTTTTTGTTTTAGTTTAATATTTTTGAGCAGTATTTATGCCTGGTGATCGTATCTTTTTCACTTTGGTTGTTTCTTGTAATGAGTTTTATTTCAGATAATCTCAACTTCACTAAATCTGGTTGAATCCTTTTCATTTGCTATTCTTTCATTGTGTGCTTATTGACATTTGTCCTTCCCAAAATCTTTCTTTTAGCTATTGTTGATCTTTGTTGATGCTTGTGACTGCAGTATGACGGGGGCCCTACACTTGGTAAGGATGACTGGTGCAATGATTGCCTGTTGGAAGTAGCTCGTACTATGGCCAGTGCAGATAACTACAGAGATGAAAGAATCTTGATGAAAGATATTGCTGAGGCCGCACTTGCTGGGAAAATCAAGGATGGGAAATTGTATTATGTGTCCAAGTCATGGTGAGACACTATGCATAAATGTGATATTGGAAAATCTTTTCCCCAGTTTAGGCTATCATCATTAAGTAGCTCTTGGTTTGCTGATTTTTTAGTCTATTTATTACCAAAGGCTGCTCCTGATAGTGTGAAATCATTTTGTGCAAATTGCATAATACTTTTCCCATGTGACTGTTTATCATTTTGTTGGAAACCTATAATGTGATCATTTTGCAAGGATGAATGCATTAAGCCTCCACTGCCTTGATCCTCTTCTCTTATCGTACTGCAATTCTATCTTGCTCTCACTTGTCTATGCTTGTGTTCTACTGTGTTTGGTAACTTCCTCATGCAATCATGTCATCATCGGATCACCTTTCATTTGCAGGCTACACCAGTGGCTGAAAAGGAAAATCCTTGATTCTCCTTGTGAAGGGGATGCAGGACCAACAGCATCAATTAGGTGCCCTCATGGAGGACTCATGCCTGAACAGGCGCCTGGAGCCAAGCGTTTGCTAGTCCCAGAGGATCTTTGGCAATTTATAGAAAAAAGTGCTATGACCGTAAAGCCTGATGATACTTTGGGTTGTTTAACTTTCCCTTCCGACACTGAGCCTTGTGCGCAATGCGGTGTTGAACTCTCAGAAGTAACAAGCTTGGAAGACAACTTAAGGTCATTTATGCATCTACAAATTAGGTTGGTTTTCTTTTAACTTGTTACTGATCCATGTCCTCATTCTGCAGAGAGTTAAGAATGAGAGAAAGACAAAATCATGAGAAATTAGTGACAGGCAGGACTTTGCCGATTGTTGTTGGGAGAAGGTACTACTTATTACCAGCAGCATGGTTGTCTTCATGGAGAAACTTTGTTGGTTCGACTGGAAAGAACACTGGTACTGCTGAACCTGAAGTCTTGAGCACAATAATTGACTCCTTAATATGCGAAAAGGTAATCTGCTTTAGTTCAATGATATTATGTTTATGCTGATTATATTTGTCTTCACTTCATGTTATCTTCATGATATTACATCTTTGATCCGTCGGATAATGTTGTTAGTTGTACTATTGGTCACTTTCTTATCTTCAACCAAGAAATGGTCTCCTGAGTTTAATGTATTTGGATCTATTAGAACTTAAAAGCATAGTAAAGGTACTTTTCATTAAATAACCGTAAAAATGTGAACCTTACTTGAAGACGTGGATTGATTTTTGGCATATTGTGGGCGTTTCTCCTTTTTATTTAATGGGGGGTGGGTTTCTGGAGAGATTTCACTGAAAATCAGGAACAGTGAGACTTGAGATGATTGAATAAATGCAAGATATTTAGCCTTTGGAGAGAGTATGTGATTTTCACCTGAGAAGGATGACAGGAATTTTCTCCTTGGATCAAGATCAACTTGTGACTGAAGATAGTTGTTACTTAAACTTGTTCTTTAGAGAAAGTTTGGAATTTATTGACATTCTGTTATATAAATATGTTTTTTGTGCTTCTGCGTCTTTTGCCCCTTAATCAGCACTCACGACTTCTCGAAAGACCCCCAGATCTTGTTTATAGGCGTGGACTTATTCTCCAAAAGGCTCCACTTGTAAGTATCGACTCTTATATGTAGCTTCGTTGGTTCTCGATTTGCGTGATATGTTAAATTGATGAATTTCTCATGATTTTGTTCTGATAATCCAGTTAATTGTTTGCAAGTTTTTCTATTTTGCTTATTCACTGGTTGCATTATTCTTTATTTACTCATTTGTTACCTTTTCCCTTTGGATTTTCTTGCTCTTCACGGGAAAAGAATATCTCTTGCTCAATTTCTTGATACTTGAATCATATGCATATGTTAAAGTCATTCATTTTTTATTCTCTTGAAATGTATGGCATATGCACTACACTGATTTGGTTTTGTATCGCACCAGATCATCTCAGAACTTTCTTAAATTCACTGTTTATAACTAAAAAAATATGCATACATCTGAACTGAACTGAAAGTTTCTTAGATTTATATCATTATGATTCTTTGTTACTTTAAACTGCACATCGGGGGAACTAATCTGCAGCCATCTTACTTTTGTTTTCACATTTCAGACAGAAGTTCTTACTATCATTTCAGAAGATGACTGGAGGCTATTTTGTGAGTCTTGGGGTGGAATAGAGGTCAGAGGTGTTTCGGCTGAAATTGTTTCTAATTTGAGCTCAGAAGAGGAATTGTGTGTATCTTTTGAAGAAATACCGATTTCTGAGGACAACATGACAAACATTCTTAATGACGGTATCAATGGGGAGTCCAAAAGACCAATGATTAAGACTTGTCCTGAGGTAAATGATGCTTTTCCTACACTTTAATTTGATTCTGATGAAGGTTGATTGTGGCTGTATAATTATCCCTTTCTATATTGATAAGACATGAAACAAATTCATCAACATTATGCATTTTGTTGTGAATAGATTTTTGTAATTGCAGTTGATAGAGCCAGAATTATTAGTTCTAGAGTCTTGATTGCCCAATAAAGTTTATTAAGAATAAATTGATCTTGTAAGATTAATGAAGAATTTTATTTTATGACTCTCTCTCGAACACATTTTCTACTGTTACTCTGTTCCACATTTTTAAAGGGCTTAAAGTGTTTATGAGATCTTCAGCATGGTTCTTATGTTATTTGGCACTTCACACTTAGCTTTAGTGCAAACATTCTTCTGTGTGCTCTATCAGTTTGTTCATCACAGGACCCCTATAATTCTTCTCTTTGAAAACCATTTCGGACTCCTCAATTTTGGGTATTAGAGTGCTTCAGATGGGTAGAAATGCTTTAATGATAATCTACTAGTCAAATAGATACTACATGCTCAGTGAGCTGCCTTCCTTACTGCGTTGGGGGTGTCAACAAGCATAAAGCGTGAATTTGGGTATATTTGCGAGTCTTCCGTATGCCCTTGATAAAAAGCAGTCAGGGTTCATCTCTGATGTAATTCAGAAAAGCTATCCATTTTTTACCTGGATCTCTTTTAAAAAACTTTATAAAGAAAGGTCGCAGAGACCTTTATTTTGAAACCTAAGAGTTTTTAACCTCGGAGCTTTGCTTTTAGTACTTGTGTTCCTCTTGTCAGACTGCTTGGATGATGATATTTATTAGAGTCTTCGTATATTGGGGAATACAAGAACTCTCTCCCTTTCTGGCTTTGTTACAGTCTTCAATATTCTTTAAAATTTCCGACAACTGAAAAGTCTGCCAACCAAAAACAAATGTCTAAATTAAATGTTACTGGCAGTTCTTGTCTACGTGTTTCATGACATGGCTATCATTGTTTTTGTAGGTTTGTGAAGAGTGCATTGGTGAAAGGGAAAGTCACGAGTTGATGCAGAAGCTTGACTATTCCAATGAGAATATATGTGTTTATTTTGCCCGGGGCAAGGAACCTCCAAAGTCAATCTTGGAAGCATCTGGAAAAATTTCGGAGCTCAGTCGAAGAACTTCGAAGCGCTCCCGGAAGTCAGCATTGGGGAACTACAAGACGTTGGTTGTTTCTGGAAGTACAACAATCTACCAGCTAAAGATGATGATATGGGAAGCTTTTGGGGTATGTCATAAAAACGCATTAATGCATGTTTTCAGTCAGAGCTTTTTCCAATTCACTTGGGAAGTTCTTATGATGTCAATAAATGAGTTGCAGAATTTGTTTGGGTCTTGCCTTTTCTCCTGCTCTTTAAAATTGATTTTGAGGGAAATAGTTTTTGTGTTGGTTCCATCTGGAATGTTTATGGTGCTCGATATAATCTGGCTTGTTAAAACTGTTTCTTTCACTCGGAGTTTCACAATGCTTTGTCTTTACACACCAATTCCAAATTAAGTAAATATGGAGTATCAATCCCCATAGCTTTTTGAACACATGGAATGTAATCATGCCCAGCTCCTGTGGAAGGTGTATATTATTGAACTATATTGACGTGGTAGTTGCATGTGCCAAATTTGGTGGTTTCCTCTGGCTGAACTATTTGGTGTACATGACAATTTTGCTGGGTGATTATTTGTAGGTTTAGGGAATTGTTTTTGTTA
Source organism: Oldenlandia corymbosa var. corymbosa (assembly GCA_949775105.1). NCBI lineage: Eukaryota > Viridiplantae > Streptophyta > Magnoliopsida > Gentianales > Rubiaceae > Oldenlandia > Oldenlandia corymbosa. Next base: position 11,764,506 of record OX459123.1, read on the forward strand.
TGATTATTGTGTGTAAGAGTGGGAGGTTTCACACATAAGTTACACGATTGTGCTGATGCATTGTTAGCGGTCAAAAGGGAGAGATTATTTAGTGCAGCATTTGTACCATGCAGGATGATACTGCCAGAAACATGAAAGGGTAACTTTTAGGCCTAAGTGAGCTACAAAATTGGGGAGCATAATTTCGTTGTCAAATGAGTATGATGAACTACAAATTATGGTGCAGCATATACATACATATATGTATGTATTGTATATTCCAAAGATATTTTGTTAATTTTGCAAGTGTGTCTTTAAGCCTTTGTATTATATTCTAGTCCTGGTGGTTTATGATTACTTTTGATAATTGCTTTTGAGAGATCCTACTTCATGCCCTACAATTGCAGCAAATTATGTCGTTTGATCCATAGCTTGTGGAAGGGGGTTTTACTTGTTTAATTGCTTCTGACTGTGTGATTTTCAAATTTCTCTTTTACTTACATAATTGCATTACTGCCTACAGATTGTGAGGGAAAATCAGATACTTCACAAAGGTTCCAAACCAATAGAGGGAGATTCTGCTTGTCTTGCTGATTTGAGTATCTTTCCTGGAGATTTTCTATGGGTAGCCGATTCAGAGATACACGAGGATCGTGATATTGCTGGTATGTATCTCATCTGTGGAACTAATTACTGAATGGCATGAAATCCTGCTCAAATGTTAAGGATAGAAGTTTAATATGTTTAAGTTGTTGTGTAGATATTGTTGTCATACAGTGATCTGCATTTTAAGGTTCTTGTGATCGTACCTCAAGAAGTTCCAAGTTATATGACTTCTGTATCTCTTATCACTGTAAATCTTGTCTCAATAGTCAATCTACTGCAATTCTGTGTCGAATAATTACCAGGTTATATGTTGTCATCGGAGCTAATTTGGCATTTTTTTCCTAAAAAATTTTGTGGGCTCTTCTTTTATGTTTTTTACTTCTGCTTTTACACGAAAAATTGTTGTAAGTATGTATATGATAGAGGAGGCTGCAAAGAGCATTTAAAAACGTCTCATCTCGTCAAGATTTTACAACTTTCTTATGCATGATAGTAAGCATTTGTTCTGTGAGAAGCTTTTAATTAACTGAATCAAAAAACAAGAAAGTCCTGTAGTCCCTAAAAGGTTTCAATTAGTTAAGTGTATTCTTGCCATATCTGCTGCCACTGATGAATCTAAATTGCTGATATTCATAGGTAGTACAATATATCATATACTTGTACATATAAGAGAAGGAGAAAATGGTGGGAAGGAATATAGTAGTTACTCATTTAGAATGACAGATTGACAAAAATTTGACTTTGTTACTTGTTAAGTGGCCTTGTTTGAGGAAAACTTTGTATCCGTAGCAGCAATACCTGAATGTAGGACCTTCAACTTCCGATTACTTGTCCCATATAGGAGCCAATGTGATTTCAGTTACACCAATGGATTGAAAAAATTTTGAGCTTTGGATACCATCATGTATGAATATTAATAATGGCCTTTCCAGACAAATTTTAACAGTTTATCTGTGTTTTATCCAAATACATGTGTAACATTTGTAATTTTTAGTTTGCTGGTACTATAGGGATCCATAATAAGCTTTTATCTCCCCTTGTCCAATTGCTGTGCCTAGCCCCAAGAAGCTGTTGGGGAAACTTAGATAATAAACAGTCAGCATTCCATTGTAACACTCAATCCTTCCTCTTAAGCTGACATGATTTCTTCTCCTCAGCTTTGGAAACAGGCTGCATTATGAGATGTATATATTCAATGGGTGTGGTTTATTCTTATATTATTTTGTAAGGCTGACCATGTTTTCAGCTTTTACATAGCTTTATTTAAAATGTCTTGTGTATTGCTGCTGCGCAGATGAACTTTCTGACCAGAAGATGGATATACAAACAGCTGAAGGAGGTTTTGGAGGAACACTTCTTACATCAAATATCTAGGTTTTTGTTGATCCCAAAAGCATGCTGAAACTGACTCCTCTTAATTTTGGATACTGGAAGAGGTACTCGTTGAAGCTTTGGATTACCTGGGAGGTTAGTTTGGTGCTTTTGGTTAAATTGAAAGGTCTTATCTTATTCATGTGTCTTACTGTTTGTTTATCAAATGAGCATATGTTACTCATAAACAAGAATCAATTCCTTAAGTTACTGCAGTATTTTGACATTGCAGTCCTCATGGATAGTTCTTTCATCACTTTGTTTTGGACTTTTGCGATTCAATGAGACATGTCTATATTTCTTGGAAAATGAATAAAAACGGGAAAAATAAATAGTTGGGAGTGGTGGAGCAGTGAAAAACCTACCTTGGGTGGGTCATCTTGACATTAAGGCTTCAGCCATAATAAGTGGTTGAGTCAATGCACTGTGTCATTATTTACCCTTTCTGTTCTTGCTTGAGTTCTCTGGCTTCTATAGGCTTGTTGGTGTAACTCTCTTATGAATGATGGGGGTGCTTTTCACTTATGGATAATACATGCCATTGTCGTAAGGAGTAGGAATCCTTATTCCGGTTCATCCCAGAGTTGCTTTAGTGCAAAAGAACTATAATGAAACGGTAGTTGAAATTGTCCTAGTGTCAGATGTTTTGCTGATTAATTGTAATGCACTGAAGAAATTGAAATGATTGGATAAGTATATTTTTCAAAATTGGTAAAAGACCTGTTTAGTGTGAAAAGAATATTAGAGGGAGCAAGGAAGAATGCTATTGAGGTTTATTCTTTAAGCATTTTCTGCCATTCGATGTGATTGATGAGTATATTTGAAGAACCCGCTGATGAGTGGTTTGGCCTATTATGGTTTCAATCTCATAGTGGTATGCCTTAATGTGTTTAAAACCTGGTCCTATTCAATATTGAAACTTTGTATAACTAATTTGAGGTTATATTCTTTGTGCTAGAAGAGATAAATGGTATAACGGCGAGCATTGGTAAAGTTGTGTTGGAGATCATTTATGCCTGGTTTTGTGGTAGGGTTTCATGTGTCGATCAAACTTTTTCAAACCTTACCCATGTCCGAAGTTAGAAAGGTCCAAACAGAAAATCAATGCATGTATTGGGGAAAGAGCTGTTATGTTGTAGTAATCTCGTTTATTATCTTCTCATCTGATATTAACATGGATATTTACTTCCTTACAGTTTCTGAGTGAACGTACTGATGCGTTATGCAGATATTCTGTAGAAAACTGTACATTCTGGCACTTGTGGCATTCAATACGTTCCATTGGTTTTCAAGATCTGCAATGGCTTCTCCTGCTGTGTTGTGTACTACTGGGAACTCTGGCTGCCTTTGCCAATTTTGTTCATACACTGCTACTGGTGGCTTGTTCCCTTGCGGACAACTCTGTATATTTTTAAACTTGTCGGATTTTAGTGCATTGGTGTGTAAATTCTTTACATGACAATCTAGTACTGTAAGTGTAAATCCCGTGTATGAACCGGAAGTGGTCCTCATACACAACATGCAAGGTATGCATGATTTTTGGTAGTCGCTGGCTGCATTTATATATGATTTAAGTGGATGGTGTAGTAGGAATCTACAGACCGGACTATGACTATTTTTCCGTAAAATCTAGAAAAAATATTGTTCTCTTTTTTTCGTTCAACAAAATGAATTATTTACGTGGAATGAAAAATGAACTCCCTCGAGTTGTCACTTGTGTCACGGGCTTACTTTTTCAAAGTAACGGCCGTGCGGCACTAGCACAAAACAACTAACGATCAAGTGCTAGCTCAGCCTTAAGACCCCCAAAGCGTGCAAAGCTAGGCGAGACTTTAAAGAACGGAGGCAAAGAAAAACTTAAGAAAGGTTGAAAGTGAAAGAATGATGAAGGCACAAGAGAGCTTAAGGAATGCTTGAGAACTCTACTCAAAGCTTGGATGATTACAAATGAAGCGGGGGGGCATGGGGTATTTATAGGCAAACCCCCAAGTCCTAAAGAATTCTAGAGAATTCTATGTACATAATAAAAATAATGGGATTCTAGAGAATTCCTACAATAAAATATTCTAAGTTCAAAATATCTACAAGTCTCTAGAATCTTCCACACGGTTCTAGCAAACTCGGGTAGCTTCCACACGGTTCCACTCGTTTCTAGAGAGTTCCGGGCCTCTCTAGAAAATTCCAGAGTCTTCAAGATTTGACTAGAGAATTCCACAAGGCTCTAGACCGTTCCGTCCCATGTCCGTCTACGAAAATAGCCCGTTTCGCATCAAACCACCCGAATTCGTGGTGAAGAAAACTGTCTGTGACATCCTCCCCACCAAAATGGTGCATCGCCCGATGCACCTAAGTCTCGAAGGCAATGTTGAAAGGAATGGGTGCACGATTCTCCTCAAAGTCCTCGATCAATTTGGTGAATTGCCAAAGCTTCTCGATTGGCTCCCAACTCGTCTCACTCATTGGCAAATTCTTCCATTTCACCAAGTATTCTTTAGTTCTTGCCCGCTCTTGCCCCGAACGATCCTCTTAGAAAGGATCTCCTCTGCGGTCCGTTCCTCATGCTCGCGTCGCCACGGTGGTGCCCTTGAGGAAACGTTCCGTTCTTCGTCCTCCGGGTCCTTGCGGTATGGCTTAAGTAAGCTCACATGAAAGACTGGATGAAGTCTTGAAAGGCCTCGGGTAGCTCCACTTGTAAGCAACCGAACCCACTTTCTTAAGAACGGTGAAAGGACCTCGTATCTGCGCATGAGACCCTTGTGTAGACCACGGCTCCGTCCATGTTCATAAAGCTTCACCAAGACTTGGTCGCCTTCTTCAAACTCGCGACGGGTCCGTTTCTTATCCGCCCATTTCTTCATGCGCGCGGTGACTTCTCCAAGTAGAGTTTTGCCTCGTCGGCCCGTTCTTGCCAATCTTTGGCAAACTTGTATGCGGGTGGGCTATTGCCCTTGTAGCCCCCAAGAATGTCCTTAGGCGTAGTCGGTTGGAAACCAAGGATAATCTCAAACGGACTTTTGCCCGTGCTCTCACTCCGCATCAAGTTATAGGAAAATTGGGCAACGTCTAGCAAACGTACCCAATCTTTACGGTTGGCTGCCACATAGTGCCTAAGGTACACCTCCAAGAGGCCGTTGATGCGCTCCGTCGCCCATCCGTTTGCGGGTGCAAAGATGTAGACATCTTGAGCTCCGTCCCAAGCAAACGAAAGAGTTCTTGCCAAAACGGCCGGTGAACCTTGAGTCCTCTGTCGCTTATGATCGATGTAGGCGGTCCCAATACTTCACCACATGCCTAAGAAAGAGTTTGGCCGTTATCTCCGCGGTGCACTCTTTTGGGGCGGGTATGAAGACCGCATACTTAGACAAACGGTCTACCACAACAAGTATGTTGGTGCAACCTCGGAAACGGGCAGGCTCACGATGAAATCCATCGAAACGCTGTCCCACGGACGTTCGGAATAGGCAAGGGTGATAACAAGCCATGCGGGTGGTCTTGCTCGGTCTTGTCTTGTTGGCAAACTAGACAAGTCCTTACATATGTCTCCACGTCTTCCCGCATGCGAGGCCAATAGAACCGTTCATGTACTAAGGCAAGTGTGCGATGCGTACCTGGGTGACCCGCATAACGGCTATCATGGCAATCCCTTAGAATCTCCCTTCTAAGTCCATCCCATGCGGGCACGTACAAACGGTTCCCTTTGGCATAAAGTATCCCATCCTCAAGCCAGAACCGCGTTGTCTTGCCTTCCTTCACGAGCTCCATGAACCTTTGGGCTTGACGGTCGTGCTCAAGACCCTTCTTAATGCGATCAACCAGCGTTCCTCGGGTATGCTAACGATTGGAGCAAGACACGCCTTCGGCTTAGGGCGTCGGCCACGTGGTTAGTCTTCCCGGGCTATACTCAAGCTCGTATTTAAACTCGGCCAAGAAGTCCAACCAACGCGCTTGCTTGCTTGAAAGCTTAGGTTGGCTTTGATGGTAGCTCACCGCCCGATTGTCCGTCTTGATCTTGAACGGTGTGGCGGCCTTCAAGTAATGCTCCCAAACTCTAAGGCGGTGAACTATAGCCAACATCTCCTTCTCGTGCGTCGGCCACCTTTTCTCGGTCTCATTCAGCTTGCGACTTTCAAAGGCGATCGGATGACCATCTTGCATGAGAACGCCCCAATGGCGAAGTCCAGGCGTCCGTGCACACCTCGAACGGTTTCTCAAAATCGGGGAGAGCTAGGACGGCTCTCGAGTGACGGCGTCCTTTAAAGCCTCGAACGCTGTTTGGTGTTTTGGTGTCCAACACCAAGCTTGCCCCTTTTTCAAGAGATCCGTTAGTGGAGCGGCTATAGCGGAGTGCCCTTCAATAAACCGCCTATAGTAATTAACAAGCCCCAAGAACGATCTCAGTTCCGTTGGCTTCGTGGGTGCCTCCCACTCCACGATAGCTTTGATTTTGGCCGGATCCATGCGGATTTTGCCCCTACCAATGATGTGTCCCAAGAACGACACCTCCTCAAGGCCGAAGGAACACTTCTCCCTTTTAACATAGAGCCGGTTTTCCCTAAGTACTTGAAAAACGGCTCTAAGATGCTCCACATGCTCCTTCATTGTGTTACTATAGATAACGATGTCGTCCAAGTATACTACAACGAACTTATCAATGAAATCTGCTAGCACACGTTGCATCAGAGTGCAAAACGTGGCTGGGGCGTTAGTTAAACCGAACGGCATAACAAGAAACTCATAAGAGCCATACCTCGTCACCATGGCCGTTTTCGGTTCATCACCGGGTACAATGCGTACTTGGTAGTATCCCTTCCGCAAGTCTAGCTTGGAAAAGATCCGTGCCGTTGCGGCCGGTCGAACAAGTCCGCTATAAGTGGGATAGGGTACTTGTTCTTCACGGTTAGTTTGTTTAACGCCCGATAGTCGATGCACAAACGTAGCGTCCCATCTTTCTTGCGTTGGAATAAGGCCGGCGAACCCCACGGACTTTTAGACGGCCTTGCATGACCCGATTCAAGTAGCTCCTTGATTTGCACCTTGAGCTCCTCTAGCTCACTAGGGGACATACGATAAGGCACCTTGGCTATCGGTTTCGCCCGTCCACCAACTCGATGGCATGATCAACCTCCTCCTTGGTGGAAGACCTTTGGGCAAATCGTCGGGCATCACGTCCTTGAACTCAACAAGGACTCGCTCTATGGGAGGCGGGATTCGTTCCTCCTTTGCCGGCTCCTCGTGCATGGTTCCTCCTCAAACACCATGGCGGCAAAGGTGTGTTCACCCGTTTTAGCCCCTTGTTTAGTGGGAAGGGCTAATCTCATTTTCCGTCTAAACTTTACCACACAAGGCTTCGCCTTGGAGGATCACCATCGTGTCGTTGCTAGGCACGATGATCGGCTTTACCGGTCTAAAACTCCATGCCAAACACAAGACCATAATCATCCATAGGTGCAATGGAGAAATTAGCCGTACGACCGATTGCCGATTTTAAGAGGCACATCCTCGGCTTCGCCTACAAGACCCGTCCATTCACCGTTCACGCCTTGAAACGGCCTTTGCTAGGTGTCCACTTGACGCCAAGCGAACGGGCTACCTCTTCCGTGAGATAACTCGTGTCGGCCCCGTGTCTAGCATGCCCCATCTAGACCCGTTCGCGAACGATGCCTCCATGTAAAGACGGCCTTGACGTGTCTCGGCCTTGGCATGCACGGCATCTAGCCGTTTCATGCAAGCGACCCGTTTCTCCTCTTCTTGGCACAAACCTTGTGCCAATGCCAACTTCGAACGAGACGGGCAATCACGTGCCATGTGCGCTCCCCGCACAAGAAGCACCCTTGAAACTTCTTTGGCTTGTCCCCTTGGTCTCCTTGCTTGAAGACGGCTTTGTATAGTCGGCTGCCGGCTTCGCGGTGTGGAAGACTTCCTTTGTCTCCCCACCTTTGCCTTGGAACGGCTTCTTGCCCTTGTCCTTGGAGCTATCCTTCTTTGGAACTCAACAAGCGACTCGGCCACCTTTAACGCCCGATCGATGTCCTGGACTTCTCTGTTGTAGCTCAAGTTTGGCCCAACGGTTGAGACCGTCCATGAAAGTAAAGAACGCCTCCTTGGGCGAGAGATCCGAATTTCAAGCATCAAGTCCGAAAATTCCTTAACGTATTCCCGAATTTGGCCTTCCTATGGTGCGGACGACGAAGCTTGGCCCGGGCTTCGTCTTCCGCATCCACCGGTAGGAAATACTTTCTAAACTCTTCCTTAAAACCATCCCACGTGGTGAAGACCGGGTCTCCATCCCCACGGGTTTCATCATACGTTTCCACCATGATAAAGCACTATCTTTAAGATAAAGAGAGGCTTGGAAGAGTCTTACCGAGTCGTCCATGATATTCATAGCCCCAAAGTACCGTTCCATGCTGTAGAGAAAGTTCTCTACGTCCCTCAAGCGACGGCTGCCCTTATATTCGTCCGGCTTGGGCGCCTCAAGCCTTGGAACCGTCCCCACGGCTCCGGTTGTCCCTTGCACGGCCACGGTGTCAAGCCGTGCCTTAAGACGCGCCGATTCTGCCCGAGACGTCTCCAGCTCCCCCATAAGCCGGTTGACGTCGTCTTGGAGGGCGGCAACACAAGCAAGGCTTTCCTCCTTCGACTTGTTGCAACGTTCCACCATTTCGTTGAGCGTCCCTAGCATGTCGTCCTTCATTTGCTGCATGACCTCTTGCAATTCCCCTGCGAATCGCTCCATGCGAGCTTCGACGACCCCCGCTACCACCTCAGGGTGCTCGTCCCAACGGTCTTGGTGGTCGGCCACAGCAAGCTCTAGCTTGGCAAGCCGTTTCTCGAATTCCACCATCGGCTCCCTAACGACCGACTTCTCCTTGCGGCTTCCTGCGGGTGGTCCTCCCACCTCACGGAAACGTGATCCCCTCAAGCTCCGACCCTTGAACAACCTCCGAAGGGTTAGACATAGCTTATGCACGAAAGAAAAGCAACAAACGGAAGCGTAGACGATGTAGCACACCAAGTATCGAGCCGAGGCTCGATACAACTGTCACGGGCTTACTTTTTCAAAGTAACGGCCGTGCGGCACTAGCACAAAACAACTAACGATCAAGTGCTAGCTCACCTTAAGACCCCAAAGCGTGCAAAGCTAGGCGAGACTTTAAAGAACGGAGGCAAAGAAAAACTTAAGAAAGGTTGAAAGTGAAAGAATGATGAAGGCACAAGAGAGCTTAAGGAATGCTTGAGAACTCTACTCAAAGCTTGGATGATTACAAATGAAGGGGGGGGCATGGGGTATTTATAGGCAAACCCCCAAGTCCTAAAGAATTCTAGAGAATTCTATGTACATAATAAAAATAATGGGATTCTAGAGAATTCCTACAATAAAATATTCTAAGTTCAAAATATCTACAAGTCTCTAGAATCTTCCACACGGTTCTAGCAAACTCGGGTAGCTTCCACACGGTTCCACTCGTTTCTAGAGAGTTCCGGGCCTCTCTAGAAAATTCCAGAGTCTTCAAGATTTGACTAGAGAATTCCACAAGGCTCTAGACCGTTCCGTCCCATGTCCGTCTACGAAAATAGCCCGTTTCGCATCAAACCACCCGAATTCGTGGTGAAGAAAAACTGTCTGTGACACTTGGACATTGGAAATTGAGTTCAAATCGAGTGATCGGAAGTTTAACGATCACTATGATGATAGTCATATCATATATCGCAAAATACTGAGGTCCCGAGTGTCCTTGCGCTCCTCATTTAACGTATTAACAGTTTCCTTGCAGTCCAATTGGAGTTGAACTTTGGTGAGCATATGATATGAGAATGTCAAATGTTAGACATTCTGATCAGCTTGTTTACGCTGCCGGCGCATTTCTAAAACCTGATTTTCTCTTTTTTCATTGTTGGCTTAAATCTTTTTGAATCTCTATAACGCATTTGCAACTTTGAAAACTTGTTCTATTTATTTGTCTATGGTTGTGAACGTTTGTTTTTTTTGTTTATTTGTTCAGTGGAGGAAGCTGTTATTAGTAATGGTGTTTACATGTTCTGTTGATGATTCTGAAGGCTTTTTCAATAGATAGGTAATGCCTGATTCCTGTTGTGGCCATTTTCCGACAAATTGTTACTGGAAGATGCAAATTTGAAAGGGTTTATAAGGAACTAAAAAAGATAGTTATCTTATAGCTATAATATTAGGGCTGTACATTTTGACCCGCGGTTCGGATCGACCCGATGATCCGAACCGATCCGAACCGAAACCGATCTGAAATATTAATTTCGGATCGGTTCGGTTCGGTTCAAAATTCAGTTATATGGGCATGGTTTGGAACGGTTCGGATCAGTACTTAAAACCGAATTGAACCAAAATTCTACTTTTTGGTTTTTACCTCTAAATAATCAACCTTTCATTCCCGGTCCAATTCTTCATCCCTACACTCACTCCGGCGACTCGTCGATGCCGATCAAACCGTCGGCTCATTAAAGAGCTATTAACGGTCATTATTCTTAAACCCATCAAACGTTTCTTCGATACAACTTCAGATCTAGTGTGGCGGCATCTCCGGGCTCCGGCGACTTCAATCGCCAATCAAAATCAAAATCCACGATAGTGCGAGTGAAGGCCAAGATCCAGTTTTCCATCCAACCCATCTGAGCACCATCATCTCCTTCGCCGACGGTTGACGGATTCTGGTTGTCGACCTTGCTTCGGAATCAAACTGAGGACAAGAAGACCATTTGCTCACAGAATCAGACTCTCCCAAATCACTTGACCCGGACCCAAAAACCCTTCTTCAAGAACTCGCTGTAAGTGCCCTTTCGCATCCCAGTAGTAGAATTTGTAATGTTTTAATGTATGAGACCCTGACATTTTTCTGGCTCTGTTTCCTTGGCAGAATAGCTTCGTTCTTCCAGCTGATTACTTCTCGAAGCTGCCCCGAGATTTTCGACTTGATGTAAATTGAATGGAATTGAACCTTTCAAATATTTGGCGTTGTTTCTGAAGTGGTTATCTTTGTTAGTTCTGTATTGTTCATTGTTTGTGAAACAAACTTTATTGTATGGTTTCTGGACTGACTAGGTTTAATGATTTTACAGTTGAATGATGCTGCTTTTGATCTTTCTAATGGACCAGTTAAAGATGAGGTAATGATTAGTGCGGAATCAATTTTCAATTTGAACTTGTAGCATTGCAAATCTTCAGCCTGCCTTTCATATGGTGAGGATGCATCCACTAGTTAAAGTCATTTCAAGCTTTTTAAATTGCAATGCAATGATATTCCGTCCCTTGCAAATGCTTCAATTACATTTGTGTTCCATTGCTACATTGGTTAAATTACGGCTGAATACTCAAAATGAATCTTGGTAGTGCAATGTGGTTAAATTACTTCCCTTTGCTGCCTATTACTGGTGATTCCAATCAAACCTGTTGCAGTACATTGTTTATCTTGCGAAGTTTGTCTACATGTCACCTCACCTTCGCATCCGAAGTGCATCTTTTAAGGCTCCGTTCTGTGTTTTTGCTAGCTCTGTATTTCTTCTTTTCGGGCATAACTCATAGATGCATAAATTGCTATAAAGAGTATGGTGTATGCTATATCAGTGTCATTATTCTCTAAAAGTCTGACCTTCTTTTTGAGTTTCTGTTACAAAAGCGCCAGTTTGTTGGACATATTAAAGTCATTAGCATATACATAAGTAATATGGCTAAAGCTAGTATGCCAATTTAATCAGAATTTTGTTATACTTTCTTCTTGTTTTGCATTGCAGTACACATTGTTTGGTTCTCTGTTGACCTGTGGTGCAATGATTGGCTCGATTACAAGTGGTCCAATTGCTGATTTCATCGGCCGGAAAGGGGTAAGAAAGATTGGCTGATTTAATTTCAGAATCAGTGTTCTGTCAACTGAGTTTTGAACTGATAAAATCTCCTTGCAAATACACCTTTTTGTTTGATTTCTTTTCGTAACCCTTTGCTTTGTTTCTTAAGGTAATTGTTAGTTTTTACGGATCCTAAAACAGAGTTGTGGTTGGTTCTGAAATCGCATTTAAAGTTGACTATTGAAAATGATTTTCTGCGAAGTCTAGAAATTCAGTTTCAAAGGCTTATTTCTCCTATTTCTTGAATGCTTTTCTGAGATTTCTTCATATTAATCTCTTCTATGTTTCATCTAGTTTAATGTGGTTTTTACGGATTGGTAAATGGACTCCAGGTTTGTTCGGAAATCGGATTTGAACATGACATTATCTTTGCTGAAAAATGCAGGAAATTCAGAATAAATTCCTTCTGTTGTCAGGCCTTTTTCTCCTAGGTCTTGAACTGTTTTTTGGATTTTCTTTTTGTGAAACTGTTTTTCATTCAGTTTACTTTGTTGTGGTTTTTACGGACTATCAAATGGACTCCCGATTAGGTTATAAAGTTGGACTATCCAATTGAAGGATCAAGTAAAGAACAAGACGGCGATGAAGTATTATTCAGTCGCATATAAGGAGACATAGCAGACAGGCATTCATCTTGATAAACAGGAGGCATGGTGTGTCCCATGAAAGGGATCACAGGATTTTCAGCAGGGAACTGTGTCTGAAATTTGAATATGTCTGAAATTTTTAATTTTTAATTTTTTTTGAAAATGAATCAGAAAAAATTATAAAAAAAAAAAAAAAAACGGGTCAAAACGGTTCGATTCGGGGTTGATCCGACAAAACTCCGAAACCAAACCGAACCGAACCGAAACTATCCAGGTCATTTGGGGCGTGACCTGTTCCGAACCGAACAAAATGGTTCGGTTCGGTTTCGGGTCGGGTTGGTTTTCCTCTAAAGCACAGCCCTAATAACATAAGCACAAAATCGTCTGTGTTAGAATTGTTTTTTTCTCGAAGTACTCAATCTTCTGGTTTTAGGCTTCTCCGATGTCAGAACTCACTATTATTGACCGAGATAGCGAATGTTATTGTCATTAGCTACTCTTATGATTGGCTAGTATAATTTAAGGGCGCGAGCAGTCGGAGTTCAATTTTATTCAGTCCATTGTGCCTCCTGGCTTATCATCCTTATGGTTGTTGCCAGAGAATCTTACTTGCTTTTTCTATGTGCGGAAAATCGCCAAAAACGGACTTTTTTGTTGCCTTGCTTGAATAATGCTGAGTTATGCCTCTTTTAAAGTATGTTAGTATTCTTATTGATGTTCTCTTCTTCTTTCTTTTTTAGTGATTAGGTGAAGTGCTTTGCTTAATGCTTATTTTATCGCTTCCTGCTTGTGTAAGTTATTTTTAATGGGACAACGAGGTGTAGTCTAGTAGTAAGATGCCTCCTATGTTCCTAATAGGTCACGGGTTCGAGTCATGTCGTGGCTAAGTGAAGAACCACTATTGATCCCTTTTAAAAAGGGGAAAATAAGTTACTTTTAATGTAACCAAATTGCTCACTTGTGTTTCTCTCTGATGAGCTACGATTATGGATTTCATAAAATATCTGGAAATATAATCAACCTTTCACTGTAGCTTGAATATGCTGACATGCTTTAATAAGGACCTTTCCTTGCCAGGTGAAAGGACTTGGATTTTATATGGATCTATGCTTCATTTCTTTCATGGAAGAATCAATTTTAATAGCTTTTGTTTACCCATAGGTTTGTTCTGGAAATGATTTTACCTTCTGATCCGCCAAGTTTGACTTATACAGCCATCAGCTGTTCCATTTGCTGGACTTAAAGGGTTTAATCAGGTTAAAGTTACTTCAGCAAAAATGGAACTCTCAATTACTCGGCCTGATGATTGGCATCTCCATCTCCGCGATGGGAACCTGCTTGAAATGGTTGTCCCTCACAGGTCAGTGCCCATTATCTCCCTTTTCTTGATTCATATGGCACTTATTTCATTTGCAAATTCTATAGTTGATTTAGATACGGAAGATAAATCTTTTTCTCTTACTAAAAAATAAAATATATAAATTTTTTTTTTTTGAAATATTCTTAAATTTATGTTCATCGCTTTTGTGTACAGTGCACAACATTTTGGAAGGGCAATAGTTATGCCAAACCTTAAACCTCCAATTACAACCACAGCTGCTGCAGTGGCATATAGAGAATCCATTCTGAAAGGATTACCGGCTAATAGCGACTTCACTCCTCTCATGACTCTTTATTTGACTGATTCCACCAGCCCTACGGAGATCAAGCTTGCAAGTGAGTAGAAATATGTAAAGTACAAGTTTCGATAATTTTGTTTCTGAAGCTTATTTGGCAAGAGAATTGTGTGCTTTGAAGCTAATTTTGCTATCATACATCAAAAGTCTACGTGGTAAGCAGTAATGTCTTTCCTCCAATTGGATAATTAAAACAGTTTAACTTGTTTAAATTTGAATGGATTGAACGGCAACCACAATTTCAAATTACTTGTTTATATGTGGATGGATTGAACTGTTGCCGTGTGCTGCCAATAATCGGGATTTTAGCCTATAGCGGAACATTGTACGAGGACAGAGTCCACAATTGTTTGGGTTTTTTTTTTTCCTGTCTTCTGAAATGAAAGATATGAATCTCCTGTCAGTAACTCCTAGAATGCCTTCGTATTATCTATCTTTTGTCTTATTGTTTCTCTAGAAAACCAGTATGTGGGGATTAAACTCAATAGTCACTGAACAAAGAAAGCTGAAAATTGATGTTCATTCATTAGTCCTGATTACTGCTGAGTGCTGATTGAGCGTCACTTCCCTCCTTATATCTTTATCAATTCCTCAACTCTCTGTTGTTGGGAAAACACTGATCTGTTGATAATGTTTCCGACTTTGTGTTTAGAATGTAATCAACCTCATTTGTGTTATTAGTTGGTTTACCATGTCAGATGCACATGGTAGGTTTCGTGGTGTGTAACATAACAAGTTTGTAGAGGGGTGTAAATCCTTTGCTTATATATTTCCAAAGGTGATTCCAACAAATTTTCTTGAGATTATGGAGGCTAGTGCTTTCAGAATGGAGAGACTTTGAGATTGAAGCTTCATGTGACAGTTGATTAGACCTTAGTCAAGCACAATTGTAAATGAGGAGAGTTTCTTCATGTATTTTCAATGGAAAAGAGATAATCGGTTGTTATAGACTATTACAGAGACCTCTTGTGCCTTGTTGATTCTGAATAGTCCTCAAACTGACACTCACTAGAATCATAAAGTGCCTTTGCTGATATGGGAGTTCCAATACTTATTAAATCTGTTTCATTTCTAGGAGCATGTGCATTTTATCGTTTTTACTACGTATCGTGCTGTTTCTTTTTCTGAAAATTGAGAAATTTCTTTTGGTGATAGTTATTAATGAACAAAAAGGGTATTCATTTCGCATGAACGAAAAGGGTACTAATCCCTCACTCTACTCAATTCTTCTTCTTCTTCTTCTTTTTTTATTTAACGTTCGTTCTTAATTCATTATCAGTGCTAGAAGAGTGAAGTGTCGAAGGAGCTCTTGAGCTATTATCTGAGTATAAAGTCTTCAGTTTTATCCTTCTTCCTAGAATATGATATCTTCTTTGTTAAGACAGTGTTGGTCTACGAGATAGTTTCTTGAGTTGCTTAAAAGATCGTTTAATTTTAATGAACTTCTTTGAGCGAACTCATGGCATGATGAAACTACCCCTCTTGACATTCATGTTAACTTGCTGGGCCAGTTTGGAGACATTCATGTGTTGCACAAGCATGTGTTGAAACTGAACAGATCTTAGAAACTCTCGCTTGGGCTTTTAGGAATCTGTGCAACTCTTGAGTTTAAGAATTAAGAACTGAAAACTACCATAGATCACGCAAAGTCAAAGGTTCTCCCGGATCCATTAATCTTTAGGCATCATACAACAAGATGTTAACTCGCAGGACTTTTCTTTTTCATATCAACCGGAAATTTCCTCTGAGAGACTTCCATTATTCATAGCCATAAACGGCAAAACCATAACCAATTTAAATAGTTTGCCATTTTCTGTTTCTCAAGATTGCAGATCCTATTAGAATCAGCAGCAAACAGAAAAAGTAACGCTGCTTAAAGTACTTTGGAAAAGGACTTAAAGTGAGAAATCTATTATTTAGGAAATTTCTAGCTGCAATTAGAATACCCTTTGGGAGCTGGTACCCACAATTACTAAAGCCAGCTATTAAACGCCTGCATTGAACATTTGAATAGAGATAAAATAATTGAGATATCCAATCTGTCAATTGCTTTCATAAATCCCAGTGAGGCTTGTTTACAGATAGGAAATCTTTCACTTAGGTTTTCCTTGCTTTGTTGTGTCTCTCACTTCTATATCAGGTTAGTGAGTGAATTATTGTACTATATTATGCTACTTTCATTCTGTAGATAATATTCTGGTTTTTGAAAGCTTCATCATTCACTGTGCAAAATTATTATAACTTTTTGAACTTTCAAGTTTGTTGTTTTGATGTTAATCACTGTATTAGGAATTATGTGTTTTGTTTATTCCCTTTGCAAACTTGTTTCTCTTACTAAACAAATTTCCGGTTACACAACTTAAGAAGTCGATGGAAAAATTTCCCTTTGAGTATCCCTTCGGTGTGTCTTACATACACCTTTTACAGGAGAGAGTGGGGTTATTTATGCTGTTAAGCTCTATCCTGCTGGTGCCACAACGAATTCGCAAGATGGTGTAACAGATTTATTTGGCAAATGTTTACCTGTGCTTGAGGAGATGATCAAGCATAATATGCCTCTCCTTGTAAGAATATTGCTCTCTAGATGGGTGTACCAGTTGTTTATGCTTTGTTGGCTAAAAGTGGTCAGCTTTCTTGCTTTCTAGATACATACCTGTTTTTGCTGCTTTCTCTGTTGACAAATACTGGTCATCTTTTCAAACTCTAGTATCATATTCTAAAGGAATCTAGACAATCGTATCATTCTTTTGGGTTCTTTGGACTGAATTGCAAAGAAAGGTAAGAAGATTGTTCTATAATAGTTTACGACCGCAATATCCTAAATGTAGGGTAAGTTTCTCTAAGATTATAAGATCATTGTGGCTATGAATCACAATGCCTACTCTCTTATTCAACTAGTTGTAGGACCTTAATGCATGATTTTAGATATGCCCTTTCTCTTTTGATTAGCCAATAAATTGTTATTGATTGTATATACAAATTTGGATCAAATTCTACGCATATTTGCCTTCAGCTTGTTGAGGAATTCATCACCTGTTTTAGGGATATTTGGATAATCAATGGGCTTAGTGGTTCTATTCTCTCCACTAGGATTATGGGAATTGTGTGTCGCCTCATCAGATTTAGTCTGTGGATGCATATTGCATTTTCAGTTGTGTAGCGTTTTATCTAAACTTACCCAGTTTAAGACATATGATTTGTGACCCAGGTGCATGGAGAGGTTACTAATCCAGAAGTTGACATATTTGATCGAGAAAAAGTATTCATTGAAACGGTTTTGAGGCCGCTTGTGCAAAAGTATCCACAGTTGAAAGTTGTGATGGAGCATATAACCACCATGGATGCTGTGAAATTCATTGAGTCTTGTACTGAAGGTGAATTTCTGGAGCCCTTATGGCTCTATCTTCATTCTCTTTTTTGGTTTTAAGTTATTCTTCTTATTCTTCTCTTGAATTTAATATTTGTTTTGTCTCTGTTTACAGGGTCTATTGCTGCAACTGTCACTCCTCAACATCTTGTTCTAAATAGGAATTCCTTGTTCCAAGGAGGGCTTCAACCACACAATTACTGCCTTCCTGTGCTCAAGCGAGAGATTCATAGTACTGATTTCACCTACCATGCATAAGTGATTTGACTTATACAATTAATCTGTCTATCACGTTTGAATTTTTTCTGTCTTATCTTAAAAGTCCCACAGTCCTTAAAACTATTACCCGGGGTCTAAGATCGTTAGAGTGAATAAATTTTCTTGTGCATTGCTTGGGCTTTGGTGCATGAATGGTCATCATCAGTTGTGGAGATGGGGGACAAGCAGGAGCGGTAGCCCCCTCCCCTGATTTTTAAAATAGAACTAGAGGACTGAAATTTTAATGAAAAATTATAATATGTTTGTAACTTTGCCCCAGCAAAATAGCAGTTATGTCGGCCCATAATTTAAGAACCTGACTCCGCTACTGGTCATCGTTAGTTTAAACTGTCACAAGGACATTAAAAATCAATTGGTTTCTGCTGTTTCCTATACAACGCATCATCAGGATATTTGGTAGCACAATTGTTTTTGTTTTTGTTTTTTTATGTAGATTATAGAACAAGCAGTAACATTCCAGAATGTAATCCATTGAGAGCTGTGTTAGATATTAGCTAGTCGAATGGACAGCGGTTTGTATTTAAGGTTTTTCATGACAATCTGGTATCTTTCAATCAGTTTTGAGGGAGAGAGCAACCACTCATATAATGCATTCCCTGTTTGATTTGTTCTTATTCAGGGCAAGCCATTGTATCTGCTGTCACCAGTGGCAGTAAGCAATATTTCCTTGGTACTGATAGTGCTCCTCATGAAAGACAGAAGAAAGAGTGCTCTTGTGGATGTGCTGGTATTTATAATGCTCCTGTAGCATTGTCAATATATGCAAAGGTCTTCGAGGAGGTAATTTGTGCTGTATTTCCATATTTCTCTGCTTTACGTTCAGGAATCTTAACCTTCAACCAATTTCTTTCCCATGAAAGGTGAACTTGAAAATGTCGCAATTTGCAACTTATTAAATGTGCTCGATAAACTGAAACAAATCACTGCAGTCATGTAGAGAATTTCATCAGTTTGCAGATTGATCTATGTTTGCTGATTGTGCAGTAAAATTTTCGGTGCATTTCTTAAAGCACCTGATGGCCCAAGTCATTTTTTTTTTCCTGAGAATTTGAACTAATTGCCTATAAAGCTTTACGTGACAGTGATAACTTTGTTACTGCTAGTCAGTCCATGCCTCTTGTTGATGCTAATAAATTTCAAAAAGTAAAAAGGTGCCACTATTGGTGAAATTTATGACCCCTTCCTGGCTTTTGCCACCTGACAATGTTATTTCATTGTAATAAATCTCTTGGAGTCTTGAAGAATTTAGGATGGTTAGCAATGTAATCTTTGATGACTGGGTGATGCTTGTTCTAATCTGGAGAATTACAGTTATTGGATTGAATAAGTACTTGTCAAACAAATGCATGATTAAATTTGAGGGCTTATCTATTGATATCAATGTAATTCTTTTGCATCTTAGGCTGGAGCACTCGACAAGCTAGAAGCGTTTACCAGTTTCAACGGTCCAGACTTCTATGGGCTCCCAAGAAACACATCAAAAATAAAGTTGAGGAAAACCCCATGGAGAGTTCCAGAGTCATTTTCTTATGCAGCCGGGCACATTGTACCCATGTTTGCTGGTGAAATGCTTGATTGGCTGCCATCTGATGTTTGATAGAGAAATTTTTCCTTTTCAGTGTGTTGTCTAACACGCACTGGAAGTCCAGCAAATGATAGCCTTCTGGTGACGAGATTTTTCCTTCAGTATGTTGTCTAACACACACTGAAAGTCTGGCAACGGATAGCCTTATGGTGACGGGAAGGCGATGCTACAGGTTCCATCATCCATGCTTCTGTTTGTTTGTTTGTTTAGTGCTCCAAGACTATAACCCTTGTGGAAAGGAATCGAGGGAGAGCCAGTTTTCCGGATTTGGTACATTTGTAGCATTAGATGTGTTGCCTAGGCTTAGAGCATGTTTTTACCACTTTTTCCTCTAATTCTTAAGAGGACTCGAGATCGTGCTATGTTGAATCTTGATATCAGATTTGCACGTTAGTTTTGCTTGCTCGTTAGGTCCCGGAGCCTACCAAGTCACAGAAGGCTTGAGATGGAGGATATATAACTTAAGTTTGCTGTGAAATACTCCTTCGGTTTAAAAATTATTGTCTAGTTGGGATTTTCAATTTTAGTATAAATTGAATCATAAATAAAATTTAAACTGGACAATACTTTTGGGACGGAAGAATTAATTAATTAGAATTTTCTCATTTTCGTAATCTAATTATCGCACTCGATGTGATATATATTTTTTGCGTATAATGAAATAAAAAGAGAAGGAAAAGAATGAAAAATAAGCCCTTGTGGGCAAAAACTAACCACCATTGGTAAGTCCTTTATTTCTTTGTTTATAAGACCAAGCATTTCAAGCTTTTAATGGCGCATTTTTAGCTGTAGTCTGTAGAAGGCACAAACGTGAATGATTTCAGAAGTAATGTCAGCCAAATAAGCACAGAACAAGTCACGCCGACGTGGAAAATTGGGACAAATAGTCGGAGCCGTAAAACAGTGGGATTCAACGGTCAAGATATATTCATTAGTTCAGACATACGAGAGAATCTGACGATCCAGGACGAAACGCGTTTGGACGGTTGTCAAATGCCAGGTCATTTGATCTGAGGGACCTCTGTTTTCTCTCATTTTTCTGTCTCGTGTTTGGAATGATTCCTTTCTCTGTCCTAATTCCTCTCCCTCTAGATTCTCTCCTAATTTTATTTTATTTTTATATACAAAATTCTCTCCTTATTTTTTCATTCAGGCCGGAAGGGAAAAAATAACATTATAATCATTTTTTGGACTTTAATAATAAATATTTCCTCAGTTTTTTAAAAAAATACATGATAAATTTTAAAATCTATACTAAAAATTTTCAACCGGGGGTTGGGAGGGGACAAAAGTAATATTAATTTAAACAATATAATTCTTCATAAATCTTGAAATGACCGATATAGACTAGAAAAAAAAAAGAAAAAAGAAGACCTTTATAGACCATGTAAATGTAATTGGTTAGGACATTAAAATGGAGCAAGACCTTAAATTAAGCACCGTTGATGGGAGCAAATTCCAGCATCAAAATGGTGCTAGTAAACTCTAACTATCCTTGTGTTGATGCGCTCTGTTACTTTCATCATTTAACAGAAGTACGCATCTCAAAAATTGTATTTCATTTTTGTTGGAAATTGTTTTATAATAAAGATTCTTACCGGAAAAATGCTTAATGTGGTAACTTTTCACAAATATTAATAAAAAATAATTTAATTGTAACACATCAAATTTAGTATCTTCACTTCTCATTCAAATTTACATTCATTCTACTTTTCTTTTGTTAAATACTATCTCCGTTCTAAAAAAATAGTCAACATGAGATTTGAGTTTTGTACTGTTTTGAGTTTTTAATACAAATATAAAAATTAAATGTGGACTATTTTTTTTTTGGGACGGAGGGAGTGGTATGAACTTATGAGACCAGAAGTGAGCAAAAATAAAAAATTTGTCTATACATTTTTTACTTTAACTATTGTCAACCATATTCACAGAATCCCATCCTATTTTTATATAAATAAAATGGCAAAATTGTCACTTTACATAACCTGTCAAAGGGAAGGATCCGAATATTCAAGTTTTCAGCATTTCAACTCCATTTCCTCACATTCATTACACCTCTCATAAAAGCTTCTCTTTTTTTTTCCCCTCAAGAAAAAGGGAAAATGGAATATAATTATTATTAAACAATGCTGTCCTTAATTTTCTAAAAAGTAAATTTTCAATTTAAATTCAATTCAAAAAAATCCCTACTTTGGAGTTTGAAATTAAAAAAAAAAAAAAACACACACACACACACACACAACTCAATTCTACTGTTCTTCTTAGTATAAATAGTAGGTTATCTCTCTGGTCCTCCCATATTCAGGCCTGCTTCTACTGCTCTAGTCTTTGAACGTTCAAATCCGAAAAGCGAAGCCGGCCAATCCATCCACAGCCATCTTTTTTTTTTTTAGCTTTTCAATTTCTAAGGTGGGTTTCCTTTCTACTTCAATCTGTTTGTCGATCTTTTTTAAGTTTTTCTCGCTTCTTTACGCATGAAATGTTCGCATAGATCTGAATGAATCTCGTGCTTTTTGTCTTTAGACTTTATTCAATTTGGTGTTTACTTTGGTTGATTTGTTCGGTTTGTTTGGTTTCTGTGTTTTGGATGTCAGTCCGAACTAAGTTGCTTTCTGATTTGGGTTTCCTTTGTTTGATTTGTTGAAGAACGAGAATTACGAACTGATTGTTTTAATTCGGTGGGATCTTATCGTCGTAAGTTTATTCGAGTAAGATCTGTTAGTTTTGTCTGTTTTAGTTTGAGTTGAGCTGGATTACTGTATTGTTGTTTACGATTGTGGTGTCTGCTTTTCTGGGTTTTGTTTGATGGGCAGAGTTTCATTCACTTGATCCTTTTCCTGTTTGCTAGATCTACTGTTCTCATGCTTTGAGTGGAAGTAAGTTTTCGTTGAGCTGGTGGTGTTTATGGAATGGTCCCTGTTTTCTTGTACAATGATTACTATGTGGAGTATTAGGGTGGTACCTGCTCTGTTTGATAAACCGTTCGCCTTAATTTACAATGATTTTGCTGTCTGTCTTTGCATTACTGAAATTCAACAAAATTACAATAAGAGGGATCTTATTATATAGTCATTTTCTCCATGAGTTGCTTATGCTTATAGTATCTTTCCTTTACGAGTTGCTTACTATGATTATGGTGTTTGTTATTATTATTTTATAGTTAAGAGATGGCCGATTCTGAGGATATTCAGCCCCTTGTTTGCGATAATGGAACTGGAATGGTTAAGGTTTGTATCATTTCATCCCTTTATACTTAATTCACTGGAGTGCAAATTATTACTATGCTTTGATCTCTTATAAGAATATTACTCGTACAGGCTGGTTTTGCTGGTGACGATGCCCCAAGAGCTGTGTTCCCTAGTATTGTAGGTCGTCCACGACACACTGGTGTTATGGTTGGAATGGGTCAGAAAGACGCATATGTGGGTGACGAAGCTCAATCTAAAAGAGGTATCTTGACCTTGAAGTACCCTATAGAACATGGTATAGTCAGCAACTGGGATGATATGGAGAAGATCTGGCATCACACTTTCTATAATGAGCTTCGTGTTGCACCTGAGGAACACCCTGTGCTTCTTACCGAGGCACCTCTTAATCCCAAGGCCAATAGGGAGAAGATGACACAAATCATGTTTGAAACATTTAATGTTCCTGCAATGTATGTTGCCATTCAGGCTGTTCTTTCTCTCTACGCCAGTGGTCGTACAACTGGTTAGTTAGCTAATTCTCTTCTATTTCTAATTGTTTTATCTCGAGTGAGTTCTACTGTGCTCTGTTTTGACATTAATTTGTTTTCCTTGTAGGTATTGTGTTGGATTCTGGTGATGGTGTTAGTCACACTGTGCCTATCTATGAAGGGTATGCTCTTCCTCATGCCATCCTTCGTCTTGACCTTGCTGGTCGTGATCTTACAGATCACCTCATGAAGATTCTGACCGAGAGAGGATACATGTTCACCACCTCGGCTGAACGGGAAATTGTCCGTGATATCAAGGAAAAGCTTGCTTATGTGGCTTTGGACTTCGAGCAGGAGCTAGAGACTGCAAAGAGCAGCTCCTCTCTTGAGAAGAACTATGAATTGCCTGATGGACAAGTTATCACAATTGGGAATGAGAGATTCCGTTGCCCTGAGGTTCTTTTCCAGCCTTCTATCATTGGAATGGAAGCTGCTGGTATCCATGAGACTACCTACAATTCCATCATGAAATGTGACGTGGATATCAGGAAGGATCTCTATGGTAACATTGTTCTCAGTGGGGGTTCAACTATGTTCCCTGGTATTGCTGACCGTATGAGCAAGGAAATCACTGCCCTAGCTCCCAGCAGCATGAAGATCAAGGTGGTTGCACCTCCAGAGAGGAAATACAGTGTCTGGATTGGAGGATCAATCCTTGCATCCCTCAGCACCTTCCAACAGGTAATGTCCAGGCCTTTTATGTTAAGCACGCACTTAGAAAACTTTATTTTAATTTATTAGAGTTTATATTAAACATGGTTGCTTCTTATATGTGCAGATGTGGATTTCCAAGGCTGAGTACGAAGAATCTGGACCATCAATTGTCCACAGAAAATGCTTTTAAGCTTGTCAGTATTGTTTGGGATGGTGAGTCTTCTTCCCCTTATCCTCCCTGTATTTTGTGTTCTTTTTACATCTCTAGTATGAGTCTGAACAAATGCTTCTTGTGCAATTCCTTGTGCAGTTTGCATTTTTGACGCTGAAATGGATGCTGAGATGCAGTGGCCCTTCCTAATATCTTCCTCCTATGGTTTTGAACCCTATCATTTTAGTAGGTTGCTTGTAGTTGGAGAGTGATTTCGATGCTTTCTTCTTTCTCTTTTCGCTTTTTTTCCTCTTTCCCTATTTCACCCCTTCTGGTTTTGGTATTTGGAATTTTCAATCTGGAAACAGTTTTATGTTAATATTTATTTGTATCGAGGGAATATTTTTATATTAGTGTCAGTTTGCAGAAATTATTTTTAAATTCTGGGATTGAATGTTTCAAAGCAAGTGCAACTTCTGAGTGGACAGAAAAATATTCAAAATTTCTGAAATTTGAATAGGTCTGGCGGCTCTTTCATTTCAAATCTCGTGGGCAACTTTGATTGAAGTATTGCTTTCAGTTGGTCTGTCTTATGTAATATTGTTCCTGTCTTTATCATATGATGATGATTCTTTACATATTTGGAAGGCTGGCATGTCTTCATCATCTCAGATTATGGTAGGGAATTAAGCCCTTATCCATCGTCATCTACTTTACCTTGTTTTTTGGCTTTTTTTTGCCCTGTATTTCAATTTGGTTTGATTCTTTGTTTCTTGCAATATTCCGGATTACACGAGTTTTGGATGGTTCCCAATTTCAGTTCCAGTGTTGGCAATTTTTTGTGGTTCATGATTTTTGCATTAGGGATGAGGGAAAACCAGCCACGATTTATGCAAGTTTTCCGAATTCATAAGTGAAGAAATGCAGGCAAAAATCATTACCATACATAATAACAACAATAAAGACCAAGACAAATTTAGCGACATACTCCCTCGTGTTATTTTTCCCTTCACTTATGGTACATGTTAAAATTAAAAATAACTAGGACCGGGTATCACTTAGTTTGTAGATGAATAAAAATGAATAAATGACGTACATGTTAAAATGAAAATTAACATAAAATAGTAACTAGGACCAGGCATTACTTAGTAGGTAGATGAATAAAAATGAATAAATGATGTATTGTGAATATTAAAATAAAAGACACTAACTAGGACCGGGCGTTACTTAGTAGGTAGATGAATAAAAATGAATAAATGACGTATTGATGTGCTATACCAAAATTTAAACTGTCTAACATTTTTTGTTAGTGAGCAATGAAATTGACCCATGGTTATGACTTATGACAATCTTCCTGCTGTTACATAGTTTGACTGAAATTAAGAAAACTGTGAGGAAAGTGCTTTTATGATTTGCATGTTTCAGAAAACCTTGATAAGTTCATTTGAGTTTTTTTATTTTCTTTCTATGTATATTAAATCTATCTCCAAGTGTTGCTCAATTTAAACATAGATTATAAAAATTAGTCCCTTTATAAAAAAAAATAGAACAAAATAGAAGGTGTATAAAAAATACATACAATATAAGTATAAAAGTTGACGATTATCTATGTGGTAATTAAATTGATTCTCTATTTTTTGGAAGAGAAACATGATTTTTTTTTTGAAGGACTTTTAGGGGAATCCCTAGGTATAATTTTTATGGCACAATTAAATGTATGTATCTTTAGGTTTTTCTGAAGTTTGTAGACAAAAATAAAAATTTTTAAAAAATCTTAGATTAAAATTAAGGTACAATTCGAACAATATCATTATGTTCTTACTTTTTCATTAAAAAAAAAATTAATAAAATAGTCTTGGATATTCTAACATAACTAATCATAATCAAATAATAACATGATATGTATATCTTTTTTTTAAATGAAAAATGAAATTAAAATGAAGTAGTTATAATTAAGGTTTTAATTTTGTCAATAGTAGTGTGAATATCATCGTTGGACAATCTTTGCTTTAAATTTCATATGATCAAAATCCGCATTTCTTTAATTATTTGAATAGTTGACTTAATTAATAAAGTATTAATGTATTATCTGATGAAATATAATAACTATTTACATTTTTTTTTTACACTTTTGAAAGACAAATAGAGGGATAACATGTGGCCCAATAACCCTCAAAACTATTCCTGAATGACTTGAAAACTCTATTTTTTGTTATATATAATATTGAAAAAAATTCACTTACTAACAACCCAACTTTATAGAATGAGCTGAAAAGGTTAGATGAATCTAATTTTATCATCTTTACCATTTTATTTAGGGTTGATAAAACATGTAACTTCATAGGACTGAGTGAAAAACCCCACTCTAAGATCGGGGTAAAGAAGCATTTTTTTCATATGGTACATAGCAAAATAGTATGCCAAACAGGGGGAAAAATTGGCCGATCTACCTTAACCTTTACATGTGTTGTCAATTTTACCCTATTTTTTTTCGATTAGCCAATATTATCCTAAGTTATTCAACTGTTAGCCGATTTTGTCTAATTCGTCAATTTTCGTTTAAATTAACGGATTTTCTGTTAGTTTTAATTATGAAAATATCCTAATAGTTTTAAAAATTATAAAAATAACCCTAAAAATTTGTAAAAATAACAAAATAGTCTCTTTTCACTTTTTATTTAATTTCTTTTTTGTTTCATATTTTTTTACTATTTTTTATAACTATAAAAATATACTATATGATCTTTTAGAATAAAATTTTATTTTTAAACAATACTGCACAAATTTATAGATATACATATTTGTAATTCATGGTTGATTTACATAAACATATTAATTTTTTTTAATATTATAGCTAGAAAATAATGATATTATTTTTTTAATTCCTTTTTTTTGAATTTAAAGAATAAGATTTTTTTTTACTAAAACTAATTTTTTTGATTTTTTTACAAAAAAAATTAAAAAATTCAGCATAGATTAAAAATTAATCGGCCAAATTTTCTGTTTCATGAGAGTAGATATAAGATTAAGTCTCACCAAAGGATTTCTAACCGGGAGAGTGATTTTATCCATATTTAAACGGGGTCTACTAAAGGCGAGAGGGTTAGATGGTCATGTGATTTAGGATGTGAGATAAAATTACTGTGTTCGATGTCTCGATTCTCACTGGGGCAATCTAATTTTTCTTTTTTTTTTAAAAAAAAGGTGGAGTCCAGTACTGGAATAGATTTTCTTTATATTATTTTTTCTTTAAAAAAAAAGACATTCTGCTAAAGTTAGATATATTAGTATCTCAAAAAATTATCGTAAAATGTTAAACCCTCGCAATGATAAATATAAATATTTTTTTATAGAATATTTTGTACCATGTTTGTAAATGCCATGAGACTATGTTATTTTGTTGGGCCAATGTAGAAATGAAATAGGTTTTTTTTTTTTTTTACTTTCTTTTCGTACTTGGCCTTTTACAGAAAAATTTATATTTTAGTTTTAATTATTTTTTAAATTTTATTATACAATCTAAAGTCTGTTGAATTAAATTGTAATACATTTAAGTAAACCAATAACTTCTTTTTTAATCTATGCTAAATCTGTTATTTTTTTGTGCAAAATTAGTTTTCGTTAAATAATCTTATTCTTTAGATTCAAAAAAATGGATTTAAAAAATAATATCATTACCGTTAAATCATATTATTAAAAAAAAATGTTTATGTAAATTAAACATGACTTACAAATATCAAATTATAAATTTGTACATTAGAGTTTAAAAATAAATAGTTTTTTTTAAAAGATCATATAGTATATTTTTATAGTTATAAAAATATTAAAAAGAAATAAAAAACAAAAAAAATTAAACAAAAACTGAAAAGAGACTGTTTTGTTATTTTTGTAAATTTTTGAGGTCATTTTTATAATTTTTAAAATTATTAGGGTATTTTTATAATTAAAACAAATAGAATTCTGTCAATTTAAATGGAAAAGAGAAAATTGGAGAAAATCGGCTAAAGGTTGGATAGCTTAGGGTAATATTAACTAATAAAAAAAGAATAGAGTAGAATTGACAACGCATATAAAACTTAGGGTAAATTAGCCAATTTTTCCGCGAGGGTGTTCCCAGCTTTAAAACCTCCCAACAACTTCTCTGGGGTTACAGAGGTATTTTCTCGGGTGCAAATCTCCTTAGGAATAATGTCAAATGGAAGGTGGTATTAGGAATGAATGTAAACATTGCATATGATTAGATCCCAAATCACATCAATCCTATCTAGCCGAATTTCTTTCTAATTACTCACTCTAATTTAAGGGTCAAAGATCTGATTCTAGGGGACGGATAGTGAAAATTGCCATTTATCAGAACTCTAATTCCGGAGACCATAATTTCTCATATTACAGGAATTTTTATTGATCCATCGAGAAGTCAACAGAAGGAAAAACTCCAATGGACAAAGGAGAAGCTCGCGAGTTACACGGTTAAATCTGACTACCATGAACCTATAAGCATATACAATGCTCCACTAGTAAATTCCAATCAACCCCAACCCAATATTACACGTTGGTCTGGGAAAAATTGTGAAATTTCCAAGTTCAACCGAAACAAAAGTTGCTTTTGTGGAGACCTCTCAATGCATTGCCTATTATGTCTAGTCTTTACAAGAGGGAGTTGTCTCTAATATTAGATATCGTAGATGTATGGCCATGGAGGAGGACAATTTGCACCTATTCCTCAGTTGTCCATAATC
Source organism: Oldenlandia corymbosa var. corymbosa (assembly GCA_949775105.1). Taxonomy (NCBI): domain Eukaryota; kingdom Viridiplantae; phylum Streptophyta; class Magnoliopsida; order Gentianales; family Rubiaceae; genus Oldenlandia; species Oldenlandia corymbosa. The sequence continues at coordinate 11,793,109 of OX459123.1, forward strand.
TCAAGCAATCTGGGGTTTAACATATCTGACTTTCACCCAAGTCTTTAATAATTTGTTGGATTGGTTCACACAATGGGTACAATCTACCCCGACACCTTTGGACTTGGACCTCTTTCTTGTGACTTGCTGGTGAATTTGGCTAGGGAAAAATGACAATGTGTGTCGAAATCAACTGAATGACCCCTATATTCAGTGTTGGCAAATTCAAATGATTTATTTATCCATAAACAACGTCATCAAAGACATAGGAGGACCATTCAAGGTGCTACCCAATCAGGGAAGAAGAAGAAGATGATAGCCATGCAACTATTTTTTTATGGCTCTTTTGATCCTGTCACACGGCATGCAGTAGGTGTCTGATAAATAGTCTCTTCATCTAACATGGTTATGCAGCTGAAAGTAATTACTTTGCAAGCATTCTCACCGTTTCAAACAGAAGCAATGACATATGTTCTGGCACTGTGAAAAGCTTCCAGTTTTGGAATCGATCGGATCAAGTTCTTCACAGATTGTGAATCATTAATGCTTGATCTTAGTAGTTCTTTAATCCCGACTAAATCTCAAGAAGTTGTATCTATATCACGTAGTTTAATTTATGGTTTTAATATATACCAACTGATTAAAGTTAGCAGGTACGAAGCAGATGAAGTCCATAAGTTAGCATATTATAGAATGAGTTATAATGGACTAGGTTCCTTTTAATACAAATAGGTACCTTGTTTCAAAAAGAAAGAAAAAAACTTAATTAAGAAATCTTCATACTTAAGTTTCAAGTTTAAAATAATGGCTAAGAAGTTGAGACTATATGTGCAATCATAATTAGTGAATTGCTAAACGCAACTTGATTTACTTCCCACAACTTGTAAAAAATACTAAAATATCCCTAAACCTGGAACCTTCCTACATTTCACTCTTTGATACGATTGTTTCTCTTTTTATCAATTATCCAAATTCTTTCGAACATACAGTCTAAATATTCACTAATTATTAATAGTTTGTAATGGTGGAGAACCTAAGAACACGAAAAATAGGAAAAAAATGAAGCATCGGGCCATCGGCGTCCCAACTAGTAATTGTTTGGAAGAATTATTTGCAATGAGACACACATGTTTATCTATCTTCTCCGTTAGTCCTATCTTTCGTTTCTTTCTAAAGCAAAATAAGTCCAAGCATGCATGAAATTAATATCTAACAAAGAAACAAATGTGCTTATGATGAAATTAAAATATCTTTCATTTCTTCGGAATTAATATTACTTTGATTTGATTTTTTTTATCAACATATATTATAATTGGGGAATATGGACATCATTTTGGTAGTCTTTCACATGTGTGTATTTGTGTTTATCACATGTAACTTCTTTTATTTTCACTTATTTATATTTTCTTTTCTTTTTTTTTTTTTTTTTTTTTTGGTTTCACATTGAAGGCAAAATTAATTACAAATAGGAGTTGTAACCTAAAAAGTTTTCAATGCCATTATTTAGGGAATTCTGAACGTGTGAGATTTTTTATTTTAATCTCTCTCTTTTTTCTTTTTTTTTTAATATTTATGATGGTAAAAGTAACAAATAGAAGTTAAATTGTAAGTTAGAACCTAAAAAGTTTTCATTGCCATTACTCTTCCTTTATGAATTCCATATACTCGTTGTTATTTGGCAATATGAAATGATCAATCATCTCCCCCATAACAATCATACGTGTTATGTTACTTGTCTCTTGCCATGCCCGTTACTTTCCCATGTTCTTTTAAAAAGGCCATTAGCCATAACTCTCTTGTAGGTTTCATAGTTTCTTTTTTTGTCTATCTGTCTTTCTTCTTCTTATTTTTCATCGTACTTTCTTTCTTTGAGATGTTGAAAAAAAGAAAAAGTTCCCACAAATTTAAGTGAAGATGAAAAATCACATGGTGAAGTACGTATTCAACTCCCCCATTATAAGAATGAGAACATAGAAAAATTTTGAACTTTTTACTCTAAGGCTCCGTTTGGTTGCATTGAATTGAGACCAAGAATTGGAATTGGAGCTCTTTAATTCCAATTCTTGTGTTTGGTTAACAAAAATTGAAGTGGAAGAATTGGAATTGCAATACTATTTTGGGTTCAATTCTTTGATTTTAATTCTTTTGTGGGGGTAAATAATTGGAATTCAAATTCAAGGGAATAAAAAAAATTCGCGGGTCTAAACCGGGTCATTTCCGGGTTATAACATAAACGGGTCATCTCTTCCTTTTTTCCCTTAAGTCCTTTTCTTTTCTTTTTTTTTGGCTTTCAGCCCTTGCCCTTTTTCTTTTCGTTTTGTTTTTCTTTTTTTCAGCTTTTTGTCTTCTTCTTCTTCTTCTTCTTCTTCTTCTTCTTCTTATTATTATTATTATTATTATTATTATTATTATTATCATCATCATCAACGAAATCAATCTAAAATTAACATTATATTTTTTTGAGAAAAAATCAAAAGTATAATTGTCCCAAAAAAATTAATAGATAAATATTTTAATTTTGGGTTAGAATTTTTATTATATACTGACACAAGAAACACCATAAAATTTTCAAAAATATTTTATAATTGTTCCATATGTACACCTATATTAATATATATATATATATATTAAATAATACATGGCATTTTTTCATCAAAAATTCTGTAAGTTGAATTTTAAGTATATGTTTTTTCATATATAACTATATATTAAAACTAAAAAATTTTAAGCAAATTCCAAAAAATAATGTCAACATATATAATAGAAATTAATATTCATAAAATGAATTTATATTATATACAATATTTTTTACTAATATAGGGGAAAAAATCAATAAACCAAAAATTAAAAAATTTTGAAAAGTAATAAAAGAGAGGGACTCAAGGATGTTTACATATCATAGTAATAATTCTTACGCAATAATGTTTCTTTTGTTTTCTACAAAAAAGTGTGTACATAATAAATCACAAAATAATATAGCAAATTAAATAAAAAATTATTTTTTCAAAAAGGATTAGTTTAAAGGACAACAAAGTAATCTAATATACATGTACACAATGATTTTTTTTTTTGTTTTATACATATCCGTGATAGATTATTTTGACATAGGAAATTAAGTTTTTTTTAAAAAAAAAAATTTGACATGAAGTATAAATTGTATTAATTATCTAGTAACAAATTAATTTCAATTCTAAAGTATCCAAATTTTGAAGCATCCAAACGCAAGAATTGGTATTAGAACCTTAATTCTAGTCAATTATTAAGATCTCCCAAACAAATAAATTGAGATTGAATTGCAATCCCAATATTTTAATTTCAATTTTTTTGGATTATAATTCTAATTCAATTCCAATTCATTCCAACCAAACGGAGCCTAAATGATATTCGAAAGAAGCAGCCGTGGTTTGTAGAATTAATTTATGTTTTCTTTATTGTTATAGTTCTAATCTTCAGTTTTTATAGAATTAACACAATTTTTTTAAAAAAATTGTACGTATTCACTGTCTTCTTCATGATTTTTTATGAAATCTTATTTTCTACGGAATAAAAATAAGCGCTCCTCCCTATGATTATTTATTTTGCTTTTCCATTGTTTATACATTTGTGATGCTGGAACCCTGTTGAAACGATCTAATTTTTTCATTAAGTTTCAAGTTTTCTTGAAACTTTTTTAATTGTAATAATCGGAGGCACAGAAAATATATCTAGAGTTTTCTTTATATATGTATATATATTATATATAAATATTATATATATATATATGTCAAAGTAGGCAAAAAGACAAATGCAGATTATTACACCTTTCCGTTACTACATTTTTAAGAAGTTGCATTATCATGAATTCATTGATATTGTGAATGTAGTGCTTTCCCTTCCATGTTTTAACTACAATATCAATATGCTAATATTTGTAATGTAGTAATTTACATAGATATAAAAATGCTCACAATAAATTAGAAGGTCATATTAGTAATTTTGTGCACGTGTGAAGTGCATATAAACCCTCTATTGTTAAATATAATTACATTTAATATTAAGTTTTATGCTAGTATTTTTCAGTTTTATGGTAGTACTTTAAGTATTTATGAAGAGGGGTATTTTTGTATTTTCTTCTACGCAAATTAAAATCAAGCTGCGTTTAGCAATACTTTTATAATTATCACTTTTTTAAAAAAGTGGCAACAATTTTTTCATTGTCATCGCGGTCATTTGTTCACTTATGTATTTTGATTTAATTTGATTTTTTTTAATTAGTAATAGCACTTTATTAGAATACCTGAAGAATGTTCAACAATGTGTATATTACAAAATGTTTGCAATAGAAAATCAAACTATTTCACAAAGAGTTAATCAATTTTGGGATTAAACGGAAGGGAGCTAATTAGACCAGATAATGAAGGTGATCAACTTGTTTGCATTACTTCCTTGTCATCAACATATAATATAAAGAGTGAGTTTGGACAAAATTTTGGTGGTATATTTTGGAATAAGTTATGAAGAAAAGAAAAAATAAAATGATGACATTTGATTATTTTAATTAATACTAATTAATTATATGTCATTATTATTTTAATTAATGGCAATGACGGAAGGTTCATGGCCAACCTCTTCATATTCTTAATCTTAAAATCTATATGATAAGTTTAATATATTTAATGATTTAAGTTCAATGGAAACTGAAAAGAAATAGGTGTATTTCAATTGTCAATTTATTGATGGATTTTTCTTTAAATACAGAAGGGGCAATAAGTGCATTAGCTACTGCTCTCTATTTTCTTTCTCCTTCAAATCGATCCACCTCAACACCAAGTCCTCTTCTTTCTCCCACCATGAAAGGTAAATAACTAATTAGTTTATACTTCACCTTTGTTCTTTCTTCCCTTTATTTTGGTTGTCTTTAGCATGAAGAAATTAATTTTATTATGTTCTTTATTCTTACTGCTCAGGTCAACATGATCTCTTCTAATGGTGTTTTAATTATATGACTTTTGTAAACAGAAAGATCTGTTTTAGTGGATAATTTTGTGTTTAAGGTAAATTAACTTTGTAAATATAAATCGTATATAATTCCTAATAAAAATAACTTAGACTTTGAAAACATATGATGTCATTATTTAGTTCATGTAAAAATATTTTTGATCATGTGTAATACTATGCATGTGCATGATATGATGGTTGAATTTCCTGATCAAGTGCTTAAAAGATTAGTATTTTTTAAAAAATTTGTTCATACAATTAAATGTGGAGTATAATTTACAAATGTGAAGAGTTTTCATATGATTTATTTTTGCATTTTGTTTATTATATGTACACTCATTAAATTATGTTATACATTGGGCACGCGTGAAGCTCATAGGATCTGACTAGTTATTCTCATTAATTTCCTATTTTCAGTCTTGTAAACTGATTAAAGTTAGTAGACAAGACGTTTATGAACTGCATAATTTAGCTTAAAATAGAATGTAATATAATAGATTAGGTATCTTTAATTAATAAACAGATACCTAAAAAGACCTTGTTTGCATTGACACTAATGTATACTTTTTTATTTTCAAAATATAAGTCCACTTTTTATTTGTGGTTATATTGAATTTTAAGTCCATTTTATTTTCCAATACATCATTTTTTAAATATTTTTCATGATTACACGTATGTATTAAATGGTACTGGTAGGATTTAAATTGCCAATTTTTTTAAATTAAGTGATTGGTGTAATTAATTAGTAGTAAGATACAAAATTTCAATTTATTAATGATTAATCCTTAATTCTTGTGCAAGTAGTGAAGTAGAGTTATTATAAAGTAAATTCTAAAAAGGGGATGCACTCTAAAAGTCTTTGGTTCAACCATCCCTGGTCAATGGTTCCCACGAGTGACTCTTGCACGCCTTTTCCCTTCTTCATCGCACGCGTCAAATTCCAAGAGTCGATTTAAGTTTATTTAGACATTTCGTTTTTCCCCCAATTTTCCCTAATTTCAGACATTTCAATTGCTGTCTGAATCTGACGTGTTCTTCCGCCGTTCCCAACTTTGTCTTCTTCTCTTGTCATCTTGCTTGCAGCATGTATTCATCCCCGTGAAGGTTCTCTCCCCCTTGTAACCAGCGGTTTTCCACATTTTCCCGAAATGGCTGATTATAGATTCAGTACATGCCAGATTATCTTGTACAGCCTTCGGCGTTTATTCGAAAATACCATCTCCTGGGATATGGCGATCTTTATAGTGATGTTCATCTTCATTACAATTCTTTGTTCGTCTCCACCGTCCTCCATATCCTCCCATCCATTGTTGCAAGGTAAACATCTCTACCCAGTGATTCGTTACTTACCACTGTTTGGTTCTCATCTTTTGAATCTGTACATTCCTGCTTTGACGAATTTGGTGGATGCATCTGCTTGGTTTTGGGTTCTCCTGTATGTTTTTTTCCTTTATTTATTGAAAAAAATTTCCTTTTTCTGAGCTGTTACATATGGATTTTGGTCTTTGTATGAAGGTACTCTCTATGGTCTTCTCCTCCTTTTGGTTTTATTGGTTTAATGCAGTTTTTTTGGTGTATTCTTGTGATTGAGGTGGGTTTTCATTTCTTTATTTTATCTTTAAAATAAGGGGTAATTTGGAATTTGGTTTCTATGTTTTTCGGGCTGGATATTTACTGTGGGTGAAGAAGCTGATAATTGCACTTCTGTTCAAGTTTAGTGAGGGTTTAAATTTGTCATCTCTTGTTTTTTTAAATTTAGTTTATTTGGGTGTACAGTTGGTTCGTTTTTGACCATGAATTTCCATTTCTTCTGCTTATCGAAGTGAAACTGGCTGTTAGGTTGGATCTTATTGCATTGGCTTCAATTTCCTCGAGTTTATATGTTTTGAGCTTTACTTTACATGAACAGCTGCTTATTATTATTACTGTTTTGTTTCCTGCAACTTGCTCGGACCTCCTTGGTTCAACCTGATACACTGGTTTCTACAATTGAATTCCCTCGTTACTTGGTTCCTGTTCATCTTTCCTTGTTGGTTACTATTACGGATTTTTTCTCGTACCTTCTTCTGCCAGTGTTTTTCCTAGGAAGTAATTCATATCTTCCGAAGTTTAATGCAACCTTTTCTACCCTGGAGGCAGTAGTTTAAACTTAGTAGTATCATAACGTACTCTTCTGTAGATGTAAATTTGATTTCGGTTGCACCTTAGCAAGGTGTCTAAATATTGGTGGTGGCTGATTTCTCTAACCTTCTTCTACCAGTAATGAAATTGCTTTTTCACTAGTTTGCACGTTAAGTCAGTTTTTCATTAGTCTTAAATTGATGGTCCATGTATATTATCTCAGCAAATCGTGGTATACTCCTTTTATTTTCTTCTTGTGGTGATTCTATACATTCTAAACCGTTTTGGTGCTCCTTAGCAAATACATGTGGTATGGTGCAACCGACTTTTTCACCTTAGGCTGCGTAAACTGCTTCTTTTTTGTTTCTGTCCCTTTTTCGCATGTGTTTCGCTTCTCAAACACCCCCTGTTGTATGAACTTTCGTAGGCCCTTCTTTATTATTAACCCTACTGAAATCCCTGTTTAATTCTTTTGTTAATTTTCCTGGTTCTATGTTCTCCCAGTTGCTCGCTATTGTTTTGTGTTCCTGGTTGGTGTGCCCGTGCTTTCTTTGTTCCTTCGCTTCTACGTTCGTACTCAGTCCTCCTTCTACTACTCAGGTATGTTCATATGTTTAACTTTTACGGATGCCATGCACGAACTACCGATGCTTTCCTCTTTTTTCTTATCGCCTTGTGTCCCGTTAATGTCTTCGCTGTTGTATCTCTATGAATGACTTTGTTGATGATCTTTCATACACGTCGATCCATGTATCCTTCTTGTATCTTTTCGCCCGCCTCCCAGTAATCCTATTTGTTAATGTACTTGCACGTTTCTTATTGCTTCCTCTTAAGATAAGGAGGAAGCTCCGGTGCCTAACGTGAGTAGTTATCCTCCGAGTTCCGGTGGCGTGGAACTTCCCACTGTATGTTGTGACGCATCCACCATTGAGACCCCCGCTTTGCTGACTACACGTAACATCCCTCCCCCTCTTCTCGCACCTGAGGTCGATAAGATTACTCAGAGAAGAGCGTGTAATAGGGAGCTGTATGCCTCGCGTGTGTCAAGGATGGCAGAGGAAAAAAAACAACAGCTCCTTGCTCGTAGAAGGCAATTGTATGCTTTGAGAAAGGCACGGGGATGCAGCGACACTATTAGTTGTCCTGTAAATACTGTCTCTTGCAGCAATACTCCCCTTCTTGTCACTTCTCCTTTACCATACCTTCAGAATTTGCCCTGCTGCTAAACTTTCCCTCAATCCAACCCAAAACGCCTCCCTGCCTGGTCATCCTGCATTGGCAGGCCAAACAACGACTGAGTCTTCTGACTCTGTTGTTCCTCCAACATCCAGTCACGCGGCTGATGTATTTCGGCCCATGGATCGGGCCGAGAACTTTAACGGTTGTGATGGTATTCACTTGTTCTTTGTTTCTTTCTTTGCACACTTATCCGATCTTCATGCTCTACCGCTTGCTCATGTTATACTTCGTGCCGGTCTTCCTTCACATTCTGTTTCTGCTGGCCCATCTTCCTGGCCTAATTGTTTGGATGGTCCCAGCTCATGGTATCCTGTGAAATCCCGCCCGGAGAGGTGAAATATGGGTTCGACTTACCCCTTTCATCAATTTATCCTACTCTTCCTTTGTAATGCTGGTTTTCAGCACACTAAAGTTCACTCTATTCTTTGACCGTGTAGCCGTATCGTGTATGCTTCAACAAGCGCCACGATCAAAGAAGAGGAAACCGTCCTTGCATCTGTTGAGCGACCCTCCTCTAGAGTCAATGGTGCTTCCGACAGTTCAAAACTGTGAATGCTGTCGGGCCAAACTTTTTCCGTTCGAACCACCAAAATTCTGTTGCTCGCAGGATAAAGTTTCACTCGTCAGCCATCCAATGCCATACGCTCTCCGGAGATTATTCATTGGGTTGGATGAGGAATCCGTTGAATTCAGGAAGAATATTCGTAGCTACAACAATAACTTTGCATTCACCTCCCTTGGTGTCACCTATGATCGTGATCTGACTATGAACACCCGAGGGATGTACACTTTTCGCGTGCAGGGGCAAATGCATCATCTCTTGCATCCTTTGTAGCCGAATGGTCATTCTCCTTCTGGTGTTCAGCTCTACTTCTATGATGAACACGAGGAAATCTCGTGGAGGATGCAATCGACGGATAAATTTAACAAGAGCACGTTGCAGCTGCTCAGTCGTCTCCTCTCTTCTAATCCTGACATGAAGTTCTTTAGGAACTTGCGCTATGTGCCGGACCTTGATCAGAAACAGATAGTTCTCAGTTGTACTCCTGATCTGGATCAGAGGCGGTACAACTTGCCTTCCTGCGATCAGGTTGCGGCCATCTTCAGGGAAACTGAATATGGTAACAGGTTCGAAAGAGGTGCAGACATTCGTGTCTACACGGAGAGTGATGAGAGCTATCATGTCAGGCACTACTATGCTTGCATGGATCCGTTGCAGTATCCTATTCTTTTTCCTGGTGGCCAATCGGGTTGGCACCGCATGATCCCTAGGCATGGTGTAGGTTCGTGCTCCTGTGTGCGTGAAACAGCTGATCTTTTCAGTCGGGAAGCCATTGCCGAAATGGAATCTCCTGAAGACATTAGTGCTTTAGAGGAGCAAGGCAAGTATCATATTCTTATGCAGCTGATTTTATTCATCCTTTTCCAATATTTTTTCTGAGATGCCTGTGCCTCTCTTAACCATCAGTCTGCCCTTTTTTTCTGTTCCCTTCCTCCTTATGCCTTCCTCTTTTTTTCCCTTGTTAATTCCCTTTCCAGTAGTCCTAGAAGGGACCGCCCATCGCAATATGGTCACTGCTAGAGAGTATTACTGCTACAAGCTACAGATGAGGGCCGATGATGAATCCACGCTTTTGGATTCGATGCGTCTTCTACAACAGTATGTTGTTAATGCATACGTGAAGATTGAAACGTGCCGGCTGCAGTTTATTCGGTATAAACAGAATGAACTTAGATCTGAAATCCTTCAGGGGGTTATGGATGTTCGTTCCGCTGGTGAATCGGACGGATCTAATATTGGCAAGAGATTTATTCTGCCGCCTTCGTTCATTGGTGGCCCAAGGGACATGCGTCGTCGCTTGATGCTATGGCACTGGTTCAAAAATTTGGCAAGCCATCCATTTTTTTAACAATCACATGCAACCCTAACTGGCCAGAAATAAAATCAAACTTACGTTACCATCAAAAACCATTTGATAGGCCAGATTTGCTCGCACGCGTTTTTAGGGCTAGACTTGAATACCTAAAAGAGGACATCATGAAAACACAAGTCTTTGGAGAAGTCGCAGCTTGTGTGCATGTTGTAGAGTTTCATAAACGCGGGATGCCTCATGCTCATTTCCTGATTATCCTCAAGGATAAATAGAAGCCTTTGGGCCCTGAAGCGTACGACAGGATCGTCTCGGCTGAAATACCTGACCCTATCCAGCATCCTCACCTGCATAAGCTGGTTTTGAAACATATGGTCCATGGCCCATGCGGTGATCTGAAACCGACTAGCCCGTGTATGAAAAATGGTTATTGCAAAAGTAAATACCCAAAACCATTTGCTGAAATGACCTCGCATGCTGAAGATGCTTATCCTTGCTATCGCAGGCGTAACAATGGGAGGGTCGTTACGATTTCTGGCCATGATTTGGATAATCGTTGGGTTGTGCCTTACAATCTGTACTTGCTCGCGAAGTACGACTACCATATGAATGTTGAGATTTGCTCAACAGTCAGGTTGGTCAAGTACATGTACAAGTACGTGTACAAGGGGATTGACATGGTCTCCTTCTATGTTGTTTCGGGTGATAACCCTAAGGAAGTTAATGAAATCAAGGACTTTCAGGACGCTCGCTGTATTGGACCGCCTGAAAGTGCTTGGAGAATCTACGGCTTTTACCTCAGCCTTATGAGGCCTTCTGTTTACTCATTGCAGGTTCACCTTGATGGTGAGCAGTTGGTGTCCTTTTCCGCAACTGCTGACCTATCTGACCTTTTAGGGAATCCCGAGTTCTCAAAAACAATGCTCACTGAGTTTTTTAGCACTAATTGTACTAATCCTCTAGCACAGAAACTCCAGCTCCTATATAAGGACTTCCCGCAACACTTCTGCTGGAATAAGAAGGATAAAAAATGGACTGAGCGGAAAAAAGGGGAAGTTATAGGTAGGATGGTGTCGGTTAGTCCAAAAGAAGGTGAGAGGTACTACCTGCGATTGCTCCTTTCCAACGTGAGAGCTCCGAAATCCTATGATGATCTCCTGATTGTTGATGGTAGGAGATACTCTTGTTTCAGAGAGACTGCATTGAAGATGGGGTTGCTTCAATCAGATGAGTACATTGAAGATCCCCTAAATGAAGCGGCTGCCTTCCAAATGCCTGTTTCCCTTAGGTATCTTTTTGCAGTATTGCTTGTTTATTGCAGCCCGAATCATCCTGCTGATTTGTTTTCAAAGTTCGAGTATCAAATGTCCACTGATTTTAGACGCTCGAACTTATCGGCTCCTTTAGATTGGTCAGGCATTACCCTCCGCATTTTAGACGATATTAGTCGCTACCTAGAACAAATGAACAAACGCATTGGTGACTACCATTTAATACCGGACGGAGTGGGAATGTGTTTTAGGCAACAGGCACTGAGCTCAACTCTGAAAGAAGCATTGTAGTTTCTCCGGAAGAACTCTTGCTACACAATAAGATGAATGTCTGCTAGAGAAAGGCATACAATTGTATAATGAAGAGTGTTGATTTGCAAGATGGTCAATCGTTTTTTGTGGACGGCCCTGGTGGTACTGGAAAGACATACCTCTATAGATGTCTTCTCGCAACTGTCAGATCCCGAGGCCATATTGCAATTGCTGTTGCAATTTCAGGCGTTGCAGCATCAATTCTGCCTGGGGGTAGGACAGCGCACTCCCGGTTCAAAATCCCGTTGGATTTTACCAAGGGAAAAACATGCGGTATTAGCAAACAGAGCGCTGCAGCCCAGCTCATCTTGGAAGCACGCCTTGTTCTCTGGGATGAAGCATCAATTGCCCACGTTGATGTCCTTCAAGCCTTCAACTTACTCCTCCGAGATATCATGGAGTCATCTTTACCATTTGGCGGGAAGGTCGTTGTTTTTGGCAGAGATTTTAGGCAAACTTTGCCAGTAATTCCACATGCTTCTGTTGATAAGCAGGTGGAATCGAGCATTCTGTGTTCTCAGTTTTGGCTGGACCTACAAAAACATTTCCTCACCGAGAACATGCAAGCAGCTCTTGATCCAGATTTCTCTTCGTTCTTGCTTCGCATTGGCGAAGGTGTGGAACCTGTTGACGAGGATGGGAACATTACCTTGCCATTTGAAATGGTTGTGCCCTACGACGATCGTGATAGTGCTTTGAATAGGTTGACCTTATATCGTTTACTTTCCCTTCTTTCTCTTGAAAAAATATTCCCTTCTGCTGGTCCTAATATGGCGTCATTTTGCTCTACTTTTTCCGCAGGCTTGTTAAGCATGTATTCATTGACCTGAACTTGTTTCACTCTGATGCATACTCAATGATCAACCGATGTATATTATGCACTAAAAATGATTCTGTTCATGACATAAATTCCATGCTCATTCAGCAGTTCTCGGGTGATGAATCTGTATATACAAGTGTTGATAAGCCATTGGATCTTAGGCACCAGGGTGACTTTGAGGAATTCCTCAACACTCTTAATCCGAAGGGATTGCCTCCGCATAAATTAGTCGTCAAATTAAACTGTCCATTGCTGTTGATCAGGAATATAGATCCTGCAGCAGGCTTGTGCAATGGAACTAGATTGGTTTGTAGAGGGATGAGGCCAAATTCCTTATATGTTGAGATTGCTGTCGGTCCACATAAGGGGAAGTGTTACTTTCTCCCGAAAATACCTCTGAACAGTTCCGATAGTGAGAAAAATGGTATCCCTTTCTCTAGGCAGCAATTTCCTGTTAAGCTATGTTTTGCGATGACAATAAACAAGTCCCAGGGTCAGACTCTAGACTATGTTGGAGTATACCTCCGAGAACCTGTGTTTTCTCACGGTCAGCTGTATGTTGCCCTTTCTAGGGCAAAAACAGTGTCGCAAGTGAAGGTTCTTATACTTCCTCCTACCCTAAGTGAGATTCGAAATGACTGTAAGACACGAAATGTTATCTTCCCTCGAGTATTCCAACTGACAAACATATAATTCCATGCTGTTAGGTTTGTTGTGCTTGTTGGTAATTCATCCATTTCTCTATGCTCTTCGTTTCGGTCCACTGATCATCTCTGGCGTCTCATGTTATTCAATACTTGACTGCTTTGTTTTCAGGTACAGATACCGATGCCTATCGATGCGATCCCTGCTGCTGCCACTGGGTGGGATGCTGTTGTTACGGTGATTGAGAAGCGCATGCCGTACAAGGCACACAGCACCCCAACTACATTCCAAAAATTCATTCTACAGGACAACGAGGTAAGTTAGTCCCTAAAATGCTCCGTGGAATGACAACAAAAGAACACTGCTACACATTAGATGACCTGTATGTTCTTTCTCATCTAGTTTTGACTATTTCTTCAGGGTACCTGTGTTGAGGCTATCTGCTTCAATCACGAAATTCAGCGTATGGGTGGCCGATTGCATCTGTTTAAAAAGTATCGCATCCGCAATGCACAAGTCAAGAAAATACCCGAGAAGTACAAAGGGAACGACGATATTGAGATGCAATGGATAATCAATGGTAGGACATTCCTTGAAGAAATCGCTGTATGTGAAAACACTCCTGTCAAGATGAACTTCACTGATTTCACTGACATACCGCAGTTTGTCGACATTGCCAAAAAAACAATTGGTACGTTCTCTCATTCCAATTGTTTCGTTAATGCCACTCTTCCTGTGTTGTAACATTCTCAAATTCGGTTATGTCGCTCTACGCTGCAGATGTGGTTGGGGCCGTTGTCAAGGTTTACCCCTCAAAGAACTTGCTGGTGAAAGGGGGACGCTTACTGTTCAGAAATATGTCATCGTCAATGAAAAGTCACTCACTTACCTGACTATATGCTTCGTTGTTCTTGTAATGCTTTGTTGTTTGGATAAGAACACACTCTGATACCGCATGTTCTTCTGCTTTTTTCCTTCGCAGCATGCGTGCTGTCACCGTGTCTCTGTGGAATGACTTTGTTGCAACTGCTGGAGAACAGATCAGGGAGAAACTAACCTCTTTCCCGGTTGTTGTTTGCAACCGCATGCGTGCGACATTCTTCAATGGTGCTTTCACCTGCTCACTGATTAATGACGATTTTTCCGTTGTTAAATTTCTCTGGCTGATGCACACTCCATCCTATACTTATGGTTGCCTGTTGAAATGTAGGGATTGAACTCTCAACGGGGGGTGCGTCTCATGTACAAGTCAATCCTAAGATTGAAGAAGCATCTCACATGAAGCAATGATACGTATTTATCAGTCTTTTCTTTTTTTCTACAACCATACGCCCCTTCCATCATACATTTTATTTGTTTTCCCATGGTTTGAATCAGGGTGGAGAACAACTTCAAGACGCTTCAGGCATATGTCGATGCCGGGGAATTCAACCAAAATCACATTACCATGGATAGTGCACAAGTACAAAACTATAGTTCGATCTCTGCTATTAAGAATGGGGATAAGGTTGCACTAAATTCCCTTGTTGTTGATTGCTAATTTCATCGCGTTTGTTTTTGTATTGCTGTGTTATTTATAACGTGGACTTGGTCTTTGTCGTTGTGGTTTTTTTTCCTTCAGATTGGCTGGGTGAAGGTGATGGTCACCTTTCGGCATATACTGCAGAATTTCTGGTACATGGGCTGTCAAAAGGCATCTGAGCTTGGACTGGTATACCCCTGTAATGGTTGTGGTCTTAGTCAAAAGGCATCACCTAGGTAATTTGGTGTTTTTACTCTGAACCCATCTTTCCTGACAACTGACAAAACACGTGATTTCCTCATACCGTACCCCTTGCTTCTTACATGTAGAGTAATTTTCACAGTTCCATCCAATGTTGTGACTGTAGGTGTCGCCTGGAAGCGGATATAACTGAT
Organism: Oldenlandia corymbosa var. corymbosa; assembly: GCA_949775105.1. Taxonomy (NCBI): domain Eukaryota; kingdom Viridiplantae; phylum Streptophyta; class Magnoliopsida; order Gentianales; family Rubiaceae; genus Oldenlandia; species Oldenlandia corymbosa. The sequence goes on from OX459123.1 coordinate 11,808,261, forward strand.
CACTCTGATACTCTTAGGGGTGTGTTATTGGGTGAAGACGCTGAAAAGATCCTTGCGCATGCAGCACTCGAATTCATGAAAGCCGGTCATGAGGTTGGTATTAGTCAACATTTCCTGTTCGGTGGTCCTTCTGTGACCTGTGTTCCTCACTACTGGCCTTCCCTAATGTCTGTGTTGATTTTTTTTCTCCTCTGTTTTTAGGGAAAGGAAATTGACCTCACTGATGTTCATGACTCTTTGTCATCGAAGATATTTTCCTGCCTTGTTAAACTGTCAAAATCAAAGTATGCCAGCGAACAGTCGCGTTTCCTTGTCCAGTGCTTGTCTGAAGCAAACTTCACTGAACCTGGTCCAAGTCTCCCATCTGTTACAAATACTCATGCCCAGCAAGGTGTGCACACATCTGGTGACGCTGAAGCAATATCAGTTCTGCCTAAAGGTAACATCAGTGATTTTCTGGTCATCCTCCCGCCTCCTTATTCTTTGTACTTGTCCTGATTTAAATTGTGCTTGGCAGGAGTCTCTGTTTCGGAACCCAAGGCAAAGCTGTGCTTGGATTCAAAGCTTGCAGGAGCTGATGCTGTGAAGGGAGATTCCACAAATGATGGTCACAAGGCAAAGCGCCCCAAGAGAGGCTAATCTAGTGATTATAGGACAAATACTTTTGCGTATCTATTTTTATTTGTCCTCCTTAATGATTGGTTAGGTCATGACTTAAACCTTTCCACCTTTATAGACATGGTTTTTTGCCCAACACTCTTATCTAGAACCAAGACCATGCTTTTGGCCTTTACAATGTTGTAATATTTACGGATAATATTTGCGTTGTTCCTTTTAGAAAATGCATGTTGCCTTTAATCCCATATCTTGCTTCTTTTTTTTTTTTTTTGCCTCGGTCGTAACTTACTATGGATTCCAACCTTGTTTTCTCTTCTGAACAGAATGGTTGCATTAAGATTCACACAGCATAGAGCATACTTTCCAAAATGACTGCAAATTGAAATTCACATAACGGGCTGCAAAGGATCGCTGTACAAAAAACAAAAAACATGTGGAAAACTTTTCAAATGCATCCAGCAATATTATGGTAGATACCAACGTTCTGCAACAATACATGCTACAAATAACATGTATAGACGTGCTTGGCTAACTTAAACAGAATGGTTACATGACTTTTCAGTGCTGCACTTCTCGTGAAACAGTACTTATTCATAGAAATTCTCCATTTGTTTACTGCTTGCTAAAACAATCAGTGACTAGCAACAAATACCATTATGACTAATTAAACGCCTAACACTTATACAATTATCAAACTACACGCTGTGAAAGGTTACGGAGAATGCCACTCCATTAGCTGCATCTGTATCCCTGTGACGAACCAATTCAAAACGCATTATGGTTCCCCTACCCGGATCATTGTTCCGAACTGTCAGCATCGACCAATTTGCATCCATGACGACCCAAGGCTTCGTGCTTGTGCTAGATACGTATAACTGCCTCGCCATTATATTTGCAGTGAACCTTCCGTTTGGATGAATTATATATGCAAATTCTTTCCTCATCAAATCGAACTTGGTTACCATACTTGCAGGGATTTCCTACACAGAAGATGGAATAACATTTATATCATATAGTCATGATATATTATCCTTCGCGTTTTACCCCTGTGCTACTACCCATTCATCAAAGAGGTTTGCTTACAATTCTGTTACTTCTGAAGATGTCCCTGTCTAACACCACATCAAACTGGTTATCAGAAAGTCCTTCGCTCCTGCATTCACCTGCTTTCAATAGCTGTTTAGTATCATGGTTTATAATATCATATCAAAAGACTATATTCAGACTACTATCAAACACTCACCGGTATCCATTGCACTGCTATCATACTTTATCTCATGCCCGCTAGCTGAAAACATTGTCAGGTCAAATATGCGCAATCCCCGATAATTAAAATGTAATGTCGAAGCTGCCTCCAGGTTATGATAAGTGCATAACTTGTTCCAATTGTTCCCGCAAATGTAAGACTTATTACGGTACTCGGCCACCAAGGTGACAATCCATTTTCCTTGCCCTGTTCTCACACATACGTGAGTCACATAATCTAAACAAGCTTTCCGTAAAAGCTTACTAGGGATGACCTGCGCAGAACAAAATCCCTGAGCTTGAGTTTTGACCAACAAATGTCATTAAATAAAGGTGCATGCTTATACGTGAATTAAAAGGAACTTACCACTTCTGCATATATTTCTTTCGTTGAGGGAACCAAGAACGAATACGTGTCTACCAATGATGTACGTGTAGATTCCTTCGCACATTGATCAGTGTCGAAAGGGACAAACAACAATGATGTTTTCCCGCATAAACTGATATCCTCCATAACCACTTTGCCACCGTCTTGGAGTTCCAGATCACTGCACAACTCCTTCCAGCAGGGGCCGACAAAATTGATCGAACCGTATTCGTTCTTTTGAAGCTTCACTGGATATAGACCGCTTGAAGTAACAAGGTTGATCTTCTTGGAAAATTTCCCCTCGAGTAGATTAGATTCTACGATCTCCAACAGCTAACATTGCACGAACATGGTTCCAGTTAATCTAAATAGAAGTATATAAAAAACAGTTCCGGAACTTACCAGACTGCTACTACCGTTGCCTTTCAACACTGTTAACATCTTCTTCCCCATTACCGTTGTTGCTTACCTGCATAATTACATACTTACTGGCTTCAGAGTTAAAAACAAGGTCATTACCTGTACTTGACTGCAAATTAAACACTCTTCAAACATACTGCAAAAATAAAGACTTGACTGCAATATTGAAAAGTGACCTGTTTTTTGCCTTGGTCGTAAATTTTCACGGATAACTTTCCAGAAATTGACTGCAAGAGGACCAATACATACAGCAAGATAAATCACTTGTTGAAGAGTTAGTGCATGCTTCCAAAGGTTTCAAAGGCATCTATATTTTTTCACGAAAATAGAAAAGTTATTGCATGCGCGTTGTATGCTTAATCGAAAAGTGAGCTGTATTTTGACACTTTCTATAGGGAATGGCTCCACTCATTGCAAGAACCAGTTTGATTCACACTACAGACTGAATAAATCTAGGAACTATGAAATTGGGTTCAGATCCGTGCCAAGTTGGACTCAATTTACTATAACAAAACATATTACACCTCTAAACGCTTAGATCAATAACGAACATTAAGTTTTGCAGCCATCGAAGAAAATGGCCGAAGGGAAAAGAACAAATAATCTTAATCTTCCAATTAAAATGGGATTGGTCTTCGAAAAACACATACCTTCCATAGACCGACGGAGTATAGGGTGGCTGGGAATCGGATTGTTAAAGGCACGCCGTAGTTGAACACCGTCCGAAGAATCGTTTTCCTTGCCTTTCTTTTTTTTGGTTCTTGTTTCTATCTATTTGGGTGGTTCGACGGAGGAATATTCCTTCACGCGTTGGTTTATTGAAGGAACGGAGTATTTTGGTTCTTGTTTCTATCCGTTTGGGCTCATTTGGAGAAATATTCCTTCACGGGTTTTTTCTTTGAAGGAACACTTTTCTTCTGTTCTTGTTTCTATCCCTCGAGTGAAATACTTATTATTATTTTTTTGAAATAAAAAACTACATATATAAACTAGCAAGTCAAGTCCGCCTATATATATTGTGCTGCCTCAATCTTATACTCTCACAATTTGTGCATTCTGTTACTTTTTACATTCAATAGTTTTCCAAATCTTCAATCTTTTAAGTTATGAATCTTTTCAATCAATGTCGCCAAACAGAAGATGGAGGGAAATATTATCTCATAGACAGCTCAAATATTGGTCATTTAGTGGCAAAGGTTACTAATCAACACAGTAATCTAAGGATATTTATCTGTCCAAAATTTTTCAGAAACTTCCCTAGGACCGGTCACAATTGGGTGGTTCGATCAAACATCTATAGAAAGTCTTCATCGTTGGATAGACAAAATATTGCATGCCGAATCAATATCATTTTTGCCACGAGGTAAACATGGTAATGTATAAATGTGTTTTGGTTCTATTTGTTCGTCGTTTATCTAATATGAGTTATTGTCATTATCCTCGTAAATTCAGACATTCATCGTCCTTCGTCCTACGCCGAGTCAAACAACAAAATTTGGTGCTTTGTATTAGTGTGCTCTTCCACCGTTCGGCAGGTAAAAGATCATTACTTTACAATCGTATAATTTTATTATTGATTGTAACGTGTTTTCTGATCCCGCCTCTCAGAAACTACCCTTGCATGTTTTTGCATATTTTGGCATTGAGAACGGCCAACGGATTAGCCTCCATTGTGGATCTTGGAGATGGTATGTGATGGTCGATTCTCAACATTTTTATGCCGGTTGGGAAGAATTTTGCAACGACCATCTTATAAAAAACCAAAGTATGATATTGTTTCGACAACGAAATACAAACTCATACGACATCTTGCCTTTTGATGAGACACATATGGAAATTGCATTAAAATGGTCGGAGTCCCTACCAAGTATACCGCATGTTCGAGCTTCTTGTAATTTACTCTCTCTTTTCCTACATTTAATCTTTACCATTCCACACATGCTCGATTTTTTAATATCTTCTTCCCTTTTTGTTTAGTGGGATCTCATACTATATCGTCTTCTATTAACCCGCACTTTCAAATAAACACGGACGTCATTCCAGGTTTTTATGTTACCTACACTGAAGCCGAAAGTCATAAATTGGTACGATATTCTTCTTATTATTTTTTCTTCATCGTTACTAGCCCAAGGTCTATCCATTTAAATTTTGGTATAAAATGTCTCACCTTTCGTAGAACCTGCTCAGTTTTTTTTTTTCACACTGTCATTTCAGAAACTTCCGTACGTTGCCACTTTTTTCGTGGATCAGGAGACGCGACCATTTATTCAATTGCTCAGTGGTGCTAGACAATACCAGATTGGACTACATAACAAATCATTCTACCATAATTAGAACCATTTCGTTGAAGATCATCAGTTAGTTAATGGAAACATATTGGTTTTCCTACCACATGACAGGGTTACTTTTACTGTAATAATTTTTTGTGATCTTCACATGGAAAATATTTATCCATGGCAACAGAAATTTCAATTACCGTGTCAGAGTTGAAAATCACTTTGATTTTTTATTCGTGTACCGTTATTAATGAGATGACAATCAACTATTCATCGATTCTACACTTGCCTGTATATATATGTATATATATATATATATGTATATATATTTCCAAAAAAAAACAATACATTTATTTGCATTTTCATATTGCTTCTTCACGTTTCTGCACCGTGGATGTACCAAAACAAAAATGAAATAATTTCTTATTTTGTTTGTCCTACATAATGAGTTCTTAAATCATATCTATAACCTTTGAGACATTTTAGACATGGTTTCGGGCCACTTCTTTTGTTCCATAATTGCGACCATACCATGCTTTTCTTGTTTCAATTTTTATGGTTTTTTTAAGTTTGTATTATGAAGACAATAGACTGAAAATGGTCGCCATCGTTTGTGGCAATATTGACAATTCTGCAATATGACTGCAGAATTGACTGCATCATTCTTACTTACTCCATTTCTGCAATATGTTTCTTCTTTTATGCTTCTTTTTAATTTAGGTGTCTCATCGATAGATTAAACTTACATGTACTCATAGATACACACGAATAGAACTTCAACTGAACCCCTGCAAAAATAATAACATTTACATAGCGGGCATGTAATTTTCCGCGCACCGCGCGGAGTATATCTCGGCTAGTATTTTCAAAAGGTGGAAGGAAACTAAAGATTTGGCTCTACGTGATTAAAATCTTACTACAAATAATCAAATGAGTGTATGTTTGCCTAAAAAAAATAAAAGTTATTAATCTAATGGAAAAAGTTAATTTTAATATACGATAATAGTACAATATCAGGAATATAATATTTCATTGATATTGGAATTCTATGATTGTTTTACTAGTACGAAAAGAAACCGCCATTTTCTGGGCACAAACCTGCAAATGAAGCCAACCCGCGAGAGATTCAGAGAGAACGAAGCAAGAAATCTCTAAATCCCTAATTCCACCAAGACCCACTTCTCAACTGCGACGAAGCCATACATCTCTGCCGCGCTCCACACTCCACAGCATTGTCGAAAGACATCGAATCGATTCATATTCCGAAGGTAAATCCTCCGCAAGCTGATCTACTGTAAAAAAAAGTCAAACTCCATCGAATTTTTGTCGTAAGAATTTCTTGGAATTTCAATCTTGATGGGTTTTTTTCTTTTTAGTAGTCGATTATGAAATGATTAAGTGTCTAAATTGATACGATTTTGTTTCCGGGTCACCGGAATTTTTGTTTTGGGAAATGATTTAATTCAAGAAAGTATTGAAGGAAGATTGAGGGTTGGCGTGATGGGTTCTTTTTGGTAATCGATTTGGAACTGATTGTCTAAAATTGATGCGGTTTTTTTTTTTTTTTGTTTCAGGGCCGCCGGGAATCATTTAATTCAAGAAGGGTATTGAAAAGGGTGGTCAGAACTTGCGCCATATGGTCGTATCAAGAACCTGTTAATTCTCAATTTTCGCCTACTGGTTGGTACTTACTACCGCTACTCTGTTTATCTGCTTGCTTGTTCATTGAAGCTTGTTTTGATTGACTGATTGGGAGGGTCACAATGTCATTTGGATTCCGTTACTCGCCTGTGTGTCTGTTTTCGATCTGGTAGATTTAGATATTGGGCCTTCAAAAGTTCAAAGGGTATTTTTTCTAGTCGAAAGGATTGTCCCTTCTATTCCCTTAGCGTCTATCCAAGGGTCAAAGAGTAGAGATGGAAGAAGGAAGTAAGGGCTCAGCTTCTGTTGAGCTTCCACAGGATATCATGGTTGATATAATCTCAAGATTACCTGTGAAGAGTCTCCTACGATTTAAGTGTGTCTGCAAAATTTGGAATTCCCTGATATCTAAACCTAATTTCGTCCTCTCCGCTTCCAGTAGAGAACGTGTAGTTGTTATGTGCTCACCTTTTACTCGGTCAGTCTCTGCTGGCTTGGCGATGGCAACATTTTATTCAGTTGATGATAAACTTGCAATCACGAAGGTCCCTAGTCCGCTTGGCGATTTTCTAGTTACCTATTCCAATTTTGCGTGTGTTGGTAGTTACAATGGGATGGTACTCTTTTATGCTAACAAGAGCTTTCGGATGTGGAACCCATCGACGGGTAGGTGCAGTTTGTTTGGTCAACTCAATGGTTTGACAAATAGATTCAGAGAATCTCACCGCATCATATCTGGACTTTGTTTTGACAAAACCTCTGATGATTACAAAGTACTGCTGGTGACTACACGACGCCCTCTAGGTGTTGGAGCGTCTGATACCATTGTTCATGTTGCCAGTTTAAAGAAGTGGAGAATACAGAAGGATGTTAGTTTCCCGTATAAACCACCTGAGACTTATTCTGTTTCATTTGATGAGGGGACATTTACATTGGATAGTGAGGGAAAAGATTGGTGACAAGCAGTTGCTCATATATTTTGATGAAGAGATAGACCAGTTTAAGGAATTGCCAATGCCTGAAGATGATAATGGAGGTTTGGCTTATTATTTTGGACTTGCCATTTTGGATGGATGCCTTTGCTTGTCTAGAGTAGCAAAGAGGTATGAGGACTTCAATCGAGATAATGATGATAATGATGTTTTTGTAATGGCAGAATATGGTGTGAAGCACTCCTGGACTAAAAGGTTCACCATAAAAGGACTTCTAGTGCCCCTCCGTTTGAGAACTCCTGATAATCTTGTTTTGGTTTCAAGGAGGGGCCATTTATATACATATAACTTGGAGAGTAAGGACTTTACGAGTATTAAAGTCACACTCAACCCTCTTCAAGAAAGGAGTTACCACATAAGACACAAGGCCACCGGAGAAAGTAAACGATACAACTTGAGAGACAATCTTCACCCAAGAATTAACTCTGGACCTGCTGTTTTGGACATCTGCGCCGGTCCTATTATGTTTACAGAAAGTTTGGCATCAGTTGATTGCATGAAGTGTCCCAAGAGGTGATTGCATGTAGGTGATATGGGAAACTTTGGCATAAGCTGTTGGGAACCTGACTACTGTGAAATTGGCTGGATCTTTTTGTTGTTGAATTCAGCTCTTGTTTTCTTTAGTGACCCTGTTATTGCTGAAGAATTTTCTATTGACTGCAGTTGGTGTGGAAGTATCTAGGAAGAACATATTAGTGTTTCTTTACGAGGAAGTAAATTTCGCCTGAGACAACGCTGCAATGGAATCAGTAGCTAGCTAGCATGAAGGCAAAGAAGGGGTGTTATGAGCAGAAGACCTGATCAAATATTTGTATTTGTACTTACTATAGTTGATGTGCCCTGTGAAGTATCTAGGGAATTTACCTTCTGTGAGTATTTGGACAATCTTTCTGAATCATTGGGTAGTTTATACGTAAGCTGGATAGTTACAAGCAACATGTTTGTGCAATGTTTAAACAATATATTTGGGCATTAGCCATTATTAGCGTAGGCCATTCAAATCATTTCAACTGAATCTGAACGAATCATTACAACCGATATTTACCAACAGATTTAGTTTCGATTTTTTTCTTAGCCAACTTAAGAAAACGTTAATAGACATTTTTGTTGACAATGAACAGCATGATATGCGGAATAGTGACTGACATGAATGGAATGTTACAAACTTTATCACAATAAAATCATAATGTCAAAGGATCATTCCTCTTTTCCGTTCACAATCCACAAAATCATCATGTATCAGTGGTTTAGAACCTTTCAACTTAACTGGGTCAAAATGAACTATATCCCCCTTTGCACCCCGAGAATATGGGGCCAAAAATTGCAGAGGAGTAGGATCCGAAACGGTGGCTGCTACAAGAAGGAAATATTCCAAAGCATTCGCTTATGAAAGAATTTGGACTAATTGTGCCACAGTTGAGCACACAATATAATTTCATGTCCTGACTTAGCAGAATTATGAGTTTTCGTTTTTCTTAATCATTTAGTTTTAATTCAAGGGCGGATATCACAAATTTTTTGATAATGGAAAATTAATAGTAGTAAAAAGCAATGTTTAGGACTAGTAAGAAAAATAGGCCCTAAGAAGAATAAAGAATATTGGCAAATTATGGTTGGATGCCCACATCCAATTTATGACAAATAATTATTTCTCCTATAGAATGATGGCAGCACAATTTACTCAGTTGATAGTGATTGAGATGAATCCAAAACCACATGAATATCAAAAATGAGGTGGATGAATTGGCTCCATACAGATGAGTTATGAATCACTATAATGTTCATGTACATAATTGATCCCTTTACCATCCCTTTATCATGTTGTATCAATATGGAAATTTTACGATAAGCATAAAAGAAAGAAAGTAAGAAAACATCATGGGAAAACGGCTCCAGAAGAAACCAAGAATTCTTTGCCTTCATGGTTATGGAGGAAGCGGACAGATTTTAGAAAAAATGCTGAAAAAATGGCCAGAGTTCGTGTTGACAAAAATGGATTTGGTGTATATAGATGCGCCTATTGTCGCAGATAAGTCCAGTCTCATAGGGAGATTTGATCCTCCTTACTTTGAGTGGTACAAAGCTTTCGATCATGATCTTGATCAGGTGAGTTACTCCGTTCCAATTTGAATTTTTTTCAGCACAAACTGTACAAATATAAAGTGAAACAATCATTTTAGGACGGAAGAGTGCATATATATATATATATATTTATATATATTTCAGCACAAACTGTACAAATATAAAGTGAAACAATCATTTTAGGACGGAAGAGTATATATATATCTTCCGTCCTAAAATGATTGTACAGTTTATATTTGTGCTGAAAAAAATTCAAATTGTTATATATATATATATATATATATATATATATATCCTTACATTGTATTAAACTGATCATTTTGTAATGTACCATTAAAAAAAGTAAATTGCTAAACGCAACTTGATTTTTCTTCAACACCAACATCTAGCATGCAATTTATTTGGCAAATTTATTTTCATAATCATGTAGGTCAACAAATCTTTTGATGAAGCCATTTCTGACATTGAGGAGCAGATGATTAAGCTTGGACCCTTTGATGGCGTATTAGGAGTTTCTCAGGTAACAGAATCTGTTCTTTTGTACGCGCCAAAAAGTTTAAACTGAAAATTATTTCAAGAGCAATACTTTGATTTTTACCAATTACCATCGATTATTTGGTTTTTTTTTTTTTTTGAAGGGGGGAGGCATAACAGGTACTCTGCCTGGAATGCAGAAACAGGTAAAATAAGTTGATCAGTTCGTCAGTTTCAGTAAACTACTCATTTAAATCGAACAAACATGTACTTTTCCGACCAAGAAAAATAGTCCGTTTTCTTATATCATTGTAATTTAACAAAATGGGTTATTTTTCTTTTGGAACAACGGGAGTATTAACCATAGAGAATTTTTTAGGGTGTTGCACTGACCAAAGTTCCAAAGATTAAGTGTGTTATCATTATCTCCGGAGCGAAACTTGGGGGCTTGTTGTTTCCTTCATCCCCCACAACTTGCTAAAAATGCCTTTTCCACTCCAATTGATATTCCATCCCTCCACATAGTAGGTCAGTAACACTGCTTTCCTCAATTTGATTCTTTTCTTAATTAATTGGCAAAAATTTTGGTTGTCACACTCACACATTTGATGGTTTCTTCACTTGGTTTTATTAATTTGCATTATTGGAAAAGTAGGAGAGAAAGATGAACTCGTACTTCCGCAATATCAGTTCGAACTTATGGAATCATTTGTGCGCCCCACTCTACTATATCATCATGGTGGCCACGGGGTGCCTGATCCCTTAGGTAAGAATTTAAATTTTCATATTACCCCCCAAAAAAAAAAAAAGACTTTAGCGCATTATGGATCAATGCCAAAGAATTGTCAAGAATATATGTTGATCTGGATTTTGATGTGTCAGATGATAATGGCGTCAAGACTGTACTTGGGTTCCTTAACCAGATCCAAAGAATCATAATGCTTCATGAGAAAGGTAAACAAGGATTAATGTGGTGTTGTTATTTGGATTTTGTTGCTTCCTTGTTTTGCTTGAGAAGGAAGGCGGTGACCAAAGTCAAGAGAGCTCAAGTTCAGAATTCGAGTTAACCACTTTACCCCAGTTTCTGAGGTTCAAGGTTCGGATTCCATCTCGGGGACTTATATAAGTTTTTTAGGTCCAAAGATGGCGACTATTATAAAATTGATAATAACAGTGTGTAGGGTAGAACTCTATTATGTTATTGAGAGATATACGTATATCTCTTTTTACATTCACGAATAAATTTTTCATCAATTAGTTGGGTACACTTGCATTCTTGTACCACAAGTTTTACATTTTTATTTTTAAGATAATAATACTATATGTAAGAATTTATTTTTACTTTTTGCATATTAACAGTTGCACCAGTGACTGATTCCTTTTAAATTATAAGAAATTGCTTTGACATTGATCTCTATGCATTTGATCGAGTTAATTCCTACTCAATCAACAACAATATTGCTAGTCATAATCTTATCTGATTTATTATGTTTTGGTTACAAGTTTATCCTTCAAACAGAAACAGAAGAATTGTAAATATAACTATATAAGTAACAAGTGCAAAATTTGTATTCATTTAAAATAAGCAGCAAAATTATTCATCTGACACGGGAGAAATAATTAGGATTGTGATCTGATTTTTCGAAATCAAGCTCAACACTTATAATCATATTTGAGTTGGTATATTTTAGTACTGAATGTATGTAGAATTTTGACGTATCCAATGGAGAATTCTGATTTGTTGCGTTCTTCGATAGTTCTGTACCCTTCACTGCTGTTATATAAGTCCTATGTAAAACGTTTTTCAGCATGCACTTTTCGTATTAGATTATTTTTGTCATAATATCATTTTCGGCGTTATTTTTACGGCATTATCGTTTTTTTTTTTTTCCATTTTCTGCAGTTGAAATCAAACAAGAGATGGCTAGTGCATCTAACGGCAAACTCAAGGATTTCACCTGCCTGAGGCACCTCATTTCATAAAATTATTTATTGATTTTCCTCTCGATCAAGGTATTGTAACTTCGCCAATTCATCTTTAGTGTCACAAAATATATTATGTATTATATGCTAACTCTTAAAATGTGATTAATTATATAAGGTATATGGTAGCACTGATTTTTTGTAACAAAATTTTTGACAGAAAATTCCGCTTAAGTTCGTGAACAAAGAGGGAGGCAGCTTTAAGAAAAGTTGTGATTTTAAAGGATTTAGATTTTAGACGGTAAAGGATGGCCGATTTCTAGGAATTCTATCCTATAGTAAATTTTATTCGACAAATTTTCCGATGCAATGAGAATTCTTTGTTTTTCATCACATTATGTGAAAGAATGTCAATGGAAATCGACTATCCTGCCAAAGTTGCGAATGGATTAAATGAGATTAATGCAACTATCAAGAAAATGGCAAACCTCGAAGGACAATGGTAACAAATGATTCTTCTAAGGAAATATCTGAAGACGAAGAAGGTGAAATAGATGATTCTTCTATAGAAATGTGAGCAAGAAACACAGACCGTTGACCCTGAACATGTCACGTAGAGAGCCAAATGGAATATAGAACAAGATTTTTTGGTTGTAAATATGCTCTTTGATGATATATTATAAAGCATTTACATTTTTTCAAAAACCAGAAAAAAAAAAAAAAAGACTTGCGTTACCTAACCGAGGGTAAATTTCATCATGTTTTCCAACCTGAATTTTAAATTTGTTTCTTTTGGATTATACTCTACGTGTCCCAAAAACATTGATGTGTTTATATTGTAATTTTAAGTTTAATATGTTCTCTACTCCTGAAAAATTAGTCTACATTGGAAGTACTAAAAATAAACATAAAAAAAAAAAACCAAATAATTATTTGAAAACATAGGGAGATATATAATATCCAAATATGAAATACCCATGACTGATGACAGCATGATATGAAATCTTGGAAAAATCAAGAATATAAGGGGAAAAATTTGAAAATTCCTCACATAGGAATCAGCCACAAAAAAAAAAAAAAATAATTGAAAAAAAGAGAGAAGTTATCATGTAGCTTTTCAAGGTAAAGGTAAACAAAAACATCGTCTGCTCCATCCCTGGCAAACAACATTGAACAGATAATTCAATAATCAATACTGTTCGATGTATATGCAGATATACCTTAAGAAGGGTAAAAGTTTTCTAGGACGGAGGGAGTATATATAATGGCATTGAAAGCTTGTTTCTTTGGATGGTTAGATGCCTCATCCAATTTATGACAAATAATTATTTCTCGTACGCAACGGTGGCAACTCTATTTTAATTAGTTGATAGTTGATTGAGATAGCAAAGTCGATGAGCCCAGAACCACATGAATAATCAAAATGAGGTGGATGAATCAGCTCTATACAAGTTACCAATTACTCCTATAAAGTTCATGTAATTAATCGCCTAATTATGCCTCTAAACTGTAAAGAGAGACAATATGTACCTGTATATAAAGATTCTCACAATGTTGTATCAGTGTGGAAATCATACGATTAGGCATAAAAGAAATTAAAGAGAGTGAGAAAACCATCATGGAGATTAATCAGCTCCAGATGAAGAAGCCAAGAATCCTCTGCCTTCATGGTTATGGAGACAGCGGGAAGATTTTAGAAAAGACACTGGGAAAATGGCCAGAATTCGTGTTGGAAAAAATGGATTTGGTGTATATAGATGCGCCTTTTGCCGCAGATCCGTCCAGTTTCATAGAGAGATTTGACTCTCCTCATTACATGTGGTTCCAAGCTTTTCATCATGATCATGATCAGGTCAGTTACTCTTCGTCAGTCATCAAATGATTGTCCAGTTTGGAATTTTATTTTAATAAAATAAAAAATAAAAAAAATATAAAAATAAACAATAATTTTAGGACTGAGAGAGCATATTCTTACATCAAAATGATAGTTTTTCTTTAACAACAAGATCTAGCATTCAATTTAATTGACTGGATTAAACTATATTTTCATGATCTTGTAGTTTAACAAATCTTTCGATGAAGCCATTTCATACATTGAGGAGCAAATGATTAAGCTTGGACCCTTTGATGGTGTATTAGGAGTGTCTCAGGTAACACCACATAATCTGTATTATTTGTACACGTCAAAATTCAAAAACTGGAAATTCTTAATGGGATATTACTTTGGTTTTAATTAAAAATCAAATGTATTTTAAGAGCAAGACGTCGATCTTTACCATCGGGTTTTCTTCGAATGAAGGGAGGAAGCGTAACAAGTACTCTGCCTGGAATGCAGAAACAGGTAAACTAAGTTGATCAATTCGTCAGTTTCAGTAAACTAGTTATCTAAATCGAACAGAAATGCACTTTTCCGACTTAGAAAAATAGTCCGTTTTCTTATATCATTGTAATTTAACAAAATGGGTTATTTTTCTTTCGGAACAACGGGAATATTAACCATAGAGAATTTTTTAGGGTGTTGCACTGACCAAAGTTCCAAAGATTAAGTTTGTTATCATTATCTCCGGAGCAAAACTTGGAGGCTTGTTGTTTCCTTCATCCCCACAACTTGCTAAAAATGCCTTTTCCACTCCAATTGATATTCCATCCCTCCACATAGTAGGTCAGTAACACTGCTTTCCTCAATTTGATTCTTTTCTCAATTAATTGGCAAAAATTTTGGTTGTCACACTCACACATTTGATGGTTTCTTCACTTGGTTTTATTAATTTGCATTATTGGAAAAGTAGGAGAGAAAGATGAACTCGTACTTCCGCAATATCAGTTCGAACTTATGGAATCATTTGTGCGCCCCACTCTACTATATCATCATGGTGGCCACGGGGTGCCTGATCCCTTAGGTAAGAATTTAAATTTTCATATTACCCCCCCAAAAAAAAAAAAGACTTTAGCGCATTATGGATCAATGCCAAAGAATTGTCAAGAATATATGTTGATCTGGATTTTGATGTGTCAGATGATAATGGCGTCAAGACTGTACTTGGGTTCCTTAACTAGATCCGAAGAATCATAATGCTTCATGAGAAAGGCAAAGAAGGATTAATGTGGTGTTGTTATTTGGATTTTGTTGCTTCCTTGTTTTGCTTGAGAAGGAAGGCGGTGACCAAAGTCAAGAGAGCTCAAGTTCAGAATTTGAGTTAACCACTTTACCCCAGTTTCTGAGGTTCAAGGTTCGGATTCCATCTCGGGGACGTATATAAGTTTATTAGGTACCAAGATGGCCACTATTATAAAATTGATAATAAGAGTGTGTAGGGGAGAACTCTATTACGTTATTCTTCATTGACCAAAGAGTTATATGTATATCTTCTTTTTACATCCACAATACATAAATTTCCCATCAATTAGTTGGGTATACTTGTATTCTTGTACCGCAAGTTTCACATTCATTTTTAAGATAGTGATACTTGATGTAAGAATTTATTTTTATTTTTTTGCATATTAACAGTCGCTGCAATGACTAATTCCTTCAAATTGTAAGAAATTACTTTTAACATTAATCTCTATGCATCTGATCGAGTTAATTCTTAGTCAATCACTATACTGTTTGAGTATGGGTGATTCCAAGACCAGGAAGACTATAAAGTTTATGGAGCGATTTGTGTAGCAATTAGGTTAGACAACTATAATGTGATTATTACTTGACTTTGATAGCGAGTTTCATTGTTTCTATTAATAGTTCTAGAAAATATGATTGTTTATTGTTTTAATACTTTAGCCATTACCCTCCTTCATTGTACCAAAAAATAACAATATTCCGAGTCGTAATCTTGTCTGGTTTATTCTGTTTTGGATAGAAGTTTATCCTTCAAACACAAGAATTGTAAATATAAGTAACAATGTATTCACTTTAAATAACTAATTAAATAGCAAAATTTATCTGACACGGGAGAAATAATTAGCATTATGATCTGATTTTTCCGAAAGCAAGCTCCACAACTATATTCATATTTTAGTTGGTATATTTAGTACTGAATGAATGTAGAAATTTTTACTTTTCAAAAAAAAAAAAAAAGAATGTAGAATTTTGACGTATCCAATGTAGAATTTTTTTGATATTTGTAAACTAATTAAAGTTAGTAGAAACGATATATTAGAAATGCATAATATAATCTATCACAGGGCGCATTGTAATAACTTAGGTTGATTATTCTAATCTAATGTGTGTATCTTTTATGAAAGCAGATATGAATAAAAAATATTTGTTGGTAAAACTAAAATATTTGTTGAATCAGACATGCATAAAAAGAAAAACACATTTAAGAATAAATATTTGTTGGTAAAACTAAGGCTTTATTTATTTTCTTTTTTTAGTTGATTTTTTTAGAATTAAATAATAGTAATTGTCTTATCCTATTATACCTTTTTATATTTTCAATATACATTTTTACATTCTCAATAAAAAAAATACTTAAAAACACACACTAAAAAACGAAAAAAAATCCCCTAAAATAGGTGGTATATCATTTGAGGGACCATCATACGATTCACCACAGCAATCTTTGAAGGGAGTACCATATTTTCTTAAGGCTCCGTTTGGTTAGATTGAATTGCAATTGAATTAGAATTACAATACTATTAAATTGAAAATGAGATATTAATATGGTAATTCAATCTCAATTCCCTTGTTTGGGAGATCTTGAATATTTACTAGAATTAAGGTTCTAATTCCAATTCTTGCGTTTGGATGCATAAAAATTTGGATACTTTAGAATTGAAATTAGTTTGTTATTGTATAACTAATACTAGTACAATTTATACTTCTTGTCAAAAACTTCTTTTAAAAAAAACTTATTTTATTATGGATATGTATAACACAAAAAAATAAATAAATTTTTTCATCATGTACATGTATATTTGACTACTTTGTGGTTGTTTAACTAATACAATTTTTACTTTTTTTTTTGTTAAAACGAATTATTATTATTAATTAATTTGCTATATCAATTTTGTAATTTATTATGTACACACATTTTTGTTGGAAACAAAAGAAATATTATTATGTATAAGAACTATTAATATGATACTTAAACTTCTCACTTAATACACAAACAAGTAACACGTAAAACATCTTTGTTTTTCTCTCTTTTATTATTTTTCAAAATTTTTATTTTTTATGTTTTGATTTATATCAAAAATTAAAAAGATTTTTATTATATAACATTTTAAATTCAGTTTATGAATATTGAGGTTCATTTATACATAGATTAACATTAGTATATAATATATGCTTAAATGTGTTTATTTTTAGTATATAATTATATATGAAATAATAGATACGTAAAACTCAACTTACATAATTTTTTGTGAAAAGATGCCATAAATAGTTAAAATATATATGTGTATTATAATATAGGTGTATATATGGAACAATTTCTATTAAAAAAATGAATCTTATGTTGTTTACTATGTCATAATATAATAAAAATATTAACCAAAAACGCCAGGAAGCGCTGAAAGCAAAAAAAAGAAAAAGAAAAAAGCCGAAAAAATAAAATTATAAAAAATACATAAAAATATTAACAAAACTAAAATATTTAGTTATTAAATTTTTTTAGTTACAGCTATACTTTTGTTTTTTTTGTAAAAAAGATACAATGTTAATTTTAGATTGATTTTGTTGATAATTATTAAAATGATGTATATGAAATAATAATAATGATGATGATGATGATGATGATGATGATGATGATGAGACAAACATTCCAAAAAAACAAAAAAAAAGCCAGGAAGCGCTGAAAGAAAAAAAAAGAAAAAGAAAAAAGCTGAAAAAATAAAATTATAAAAAATACATAAAAAAAGGCCAAAAAACAAAAATTGATAGGACAACCCATTTAGGTTATAATCCGGAAATGACCCGACTATGACCCGCATGTTTTTTTTTTAAGTGTCTTGAATTTGGATTCTAATTATTTACTCCCACAAAAGAATTGAAAATAAAGAATTGAGTCTTATCTTGAATTATAATTACAATTATTGGACCTCTATTTTTAGCAACCAAACACAAGAATTGGAATTATAGAGCTCCAATTCCAATTCTTGGTTTTAATTCAATGCAACCAAACAAAGCCTAAACGTTTTCAAATGGCAATATATTTTTTTCTTTAAAAACTAAAAATTTCTAACAGAGAAAAACACCGCGCTGATATTAAACAGAGCCTTCATTTTCCAATTTCCAGTAAACCGTTTGATGCCAAGTCTGACCACTTACTTATTCGTTAGTCCACTGTAAGCCCGCCGCCACCGCCACCCCACCGCCGCCGCCACCACCACCGACGAAGAATGAAATCCAACATTACAAATCCTCAAACTTGATGATATCACCCCGATCTCCCCATCGCCCTCCACAATCCACAGCTCTGTCGCTTCGATCCAATTCAGGATGATATTCAAGGGTATTCCTCTTCTCTTTTACTGTTGAAATTCAAATTCCAGTTGGAATTTCTCTTGAAAATTTCAAATCTTCTCCCCTTCAGTTAATTTTTTCTCCCCTTCTTTTCCTTTAATAGATAAATTTGGAAATGAACAATTGATGCGCTTATGTTTCTGGGCCGCTGGAGATTTTTGAATACTTGAAATCAAGAAGCAATTGAAAATGATGAGGATGTTCAGAACTGGCGCTAGCTGTAGTCGATGGAAGATGTGAACTCAATTGGCTCCGGCCGGTATCATCTACTACACTGTTTTAGCTGAATATGCATTTATCCCTGTTTTGATTGACTGATTGGGATGATGAAGATGTCATTTTGCAATCTTTAACTTACCTGGGCTGCTGTTGTCAGAGTGATGAAATTAATTACTGAAGCAATAAAAGTAGGGGCTAATTTATTATTTTTTTCTTTTTAGTAAAAGGATTTTTTCTCCTGTTTTCGTAGTCATCAAAGAGTTTTACCCAAATTTAGTCTCATCAAGGGGGTCACCCGTAAAGATGGAAAAAGCCACTAAGAAATCGGGCTCGACTTCAGTTGAGCTTCCAGTTGATGTCATTGTTGAGATACTATCAAGATTGCCTGTGAAAACCCTCCTACGATGTAAATGTATCTGCAGACTATGGAATTCCCGGATTTCTGATCCTAGCTTCATTTTATCCAACTTTGGGAGAGAACGTGCTCTTATGTTATGTGAATCTTCTCCTGTGCATGGCGTACTGTCAGTGAATTTTTATTCTGTAGACGATGAAGTTTCAGTCGTAAATCTTCCAAATCCACATCCGATTGGAGATCTTTTGCCTAGTCATAGTTATACGACTTTGCTTGGTGCTTGTAATGGGTTGATATTGTTGTTATTTGATCAAGCTTTTTATTTGTGGAACCCATCCACAAGTCACTGCCATTTGATGGATCAACTCAATGCTTTGACATATGACGAGCGATCAAAGTTTCACATTTTCTTTGGACTTTCTGGACTTTGCTTTGACAAATCCTCTGATGATTATAAGGTAGTCTTTGTTTCTGCAACACAACCTCTAGGTGATACCTTTTCATATGTAGCCAGTTTAAGGAAGAGAGAAATGTGCAAGGATATTAGCTTCCCTTATATGGCACCCCTTTTTAAGTGGGTCATCCCGGGGTTCTAGCAAAGGGACATCTACATTGGATAGTGCATGAAAAGATAAGCAAGGCACAAGTGATCGTTTATTTTTGATGAGGAGATGAACCAGTTTAGAGAATTACCAATGCCAGAAGAATATGAAAATGAAGGTTCCACCTGTTATTTTGAACTCAGCGTTTGAATGGATGCCTTTGCATATCTAAGAGTCCAAGTGATTGCGATTGTGATGTTTTGATGATGACAGAATATGGCGTCAACCAGTCTTGGACTAAATTGTTCGCCATTATAGGAAGCTTAGTACCCCTTCATACACGAATTTCTAGGAATGTAGTTTTGGTTTCAAGATGGGGCCATTTGTATGCATACAATTTTGAAAAGAAGACCAGCAGGATGATTAAATGCCAACCTAAGCCGCTTCGAGAAAGGAGTTACATTTCCAGGGACAAGATCACTGGCGAAACTAAACGATACAACTTGAGAGAAAAGGTGAGCAGAAAAACTGACTCTGGACCAGTTCCACTAGAATTCCGTTATGAGCCTCTTGTGTTTACTGAAAGTTTAGCATCAGTCGATTGGGTATAACTGTTATAAGAACTCAAGCATAAGTTGTTGAAACTTGAGCTTTAAATTGACTGGAACTTGTTGCAGTCAAATTCGGTTCCATACTTCTTTAGTGATTGTCATACTGTGTAAGAATTCCTTGGGTTTTTGGGCAAGTTTGAAGTATCACTACTTGCTTTCTGCCCTTTGCTGATATGATGTGTTGATTAACATATTGTTGTTTTGTAAGAAAAGTGATTTTGCCTTGGACAAACGCGGAAGATGGAACTATTGGTTTCAACTTCCAAAGGTATTCTGAGCAGAAGATTGGATCAAATCATCAAATACCAGTTCTTACTGGTCGTTTTATCTTGTGAAAGTATGTAGGGAATTTTACTTCGGCAAGTGTTTGAACAATATTTTTTGTGGTACTTTATTTCCTACCAGCCATTCAGGTCATCTGAATGGATCCACTTTGTACTGTTTATCTGTTTTCAACTGTTAGAAGAACTCTTCATCAGTGGATGTCCGGTTGAATTTTACTTCGGCAAGTGTTTGAACAATATTTTTTGCTGTAGTACTTTATATTTCCTACCAGCCATTCAGGTCATCTGAGTGGATCCACTTCGTACTGTTTTATCTGTTTTCAACTGTTAAAAGAACTCTTCATCAGTGGATGTTTGGTTGGATTTCATCCTGATTTTGGATATCGGAGAACTTTTAGAAGTAGAGTGACTCAGGAGCTAGGAATATTATAGCTGAAGAATGCTTTTCAACTTCACCAAACTACTTGAGGTTTTTTAAGCCGGCTAGATGGTCAAATTTTCCACCACGAGTTTCTTCAAAAACAAGGAGAGCGGCCCGGGATCCTCTTTATGAATAGACTTCATCAGTCTCAAAATAATGGTCCAGTCTTTAAAAAAAAAAAAAAAAACAAATCGGGGTCATCATGCATTGTGAAGATTTTGGATCCTCAATCTGTATTTCTCGTTGAAGCTTCTCCTTTCCGCAAGCCTGCTTAGCCTTCAGGTGTAGTTAGTTGCTTGATGTTTCGCCATGGTGCATGCTGTTTTTCGCTTATGTTGGGTTGGACGGGGGACTGATTGTCCGTCTAAGCCGCCGGAAAAGTGTTGTTATGCAAGTTCGTTTTAGTAGGCTCTCACATTGGACATTGGAATTTGGAAATGAGTCTTCGGAAATGTATGCAGTTACTTTTTGAGATTCTGACGAACAGAAAATATGCCTATTTGGGAGTGTTTAGCTTCCGACTTGGAGCTCGCAATCCTAGTTCTCTTGTGTATTCAGATAAAATGTTGAGCTATCAAAGTGTTTTATAGTCGAATCTTTTAAAAATCTAATAGGATTCTACTCTACGAAATTTTATAGGTACCAAAGTTTCCCAACCAAATTTCACATTTTTAGTGAAACATCCGGGCTATGAGACTGTCTATTCGTTACCTCTGCTATCAAAGGTGGATCAATTGGTTTACAGGTTATGGGCGCGGGCTTATTTTCTTTGGTAGGTTGTTAGTTATTAAATAAAAAGCCATAATATATTAGCAAGCCAAATGTTAGGAAAATAAAGTTTCTTAACCAAGTGATCGTGAAAAATGTGTAGAAGAATATTGGACTGAGAATGAGATGATAAAAGTAAAAAATTATAAAGGAACGGAGATTTAAAATTAACGTGTTTCATCAATTATCCCTTGCATAAACGTTTTTTCCAGAAAGTAATACTCACTCTGTCTCAAAAAAATAATTTATATGATCCTTATTATGAGACATTTTGATTTAGCGTAAATAAATATGTTTTCTAATTGAAAATAAAACTTTATAAATATATTTTCATATTTATTATGTTCTCTGAATTATTATAAAATATTTTTAAAATTTTATTTTCAATAAAAAGAATATATTATTAAGATAAATCAAAATGCGTTGTAATAAGGACCGAGATAACATTTATTATTAACTCAGGCTTGGGATATCAATTTTTGTTTCGCGCTGTTGGCTTCAAAATGAAAAAATAAATGTAAAAAAAAAAATAATGTACATCTTGTAGTTGGAAAATTTTTTATATTGTAGTACTACACTATTTTTTGACAAACGAAAAATTACTATCCATCGCCAGTAGTTACTCTTTACAACTGCGTAGAACGCCGCGGATTGCGATCCGAGTCCTCTCCTCAATATCAGATCTACACCGTCCCTTAAAATCTAAATCCAACGCTCCATATTCACGCGCCACATCCTTCCATTCAAATTTCAAAAATTTCCCTCCATTTTGAAAATTGTCCCGCGTCCCAAATCTCCCCCTATAAAAACCCTATCAATTCCCCCATCCAATTCATCCCATTCCCAAAATTTTCAATCAGAAGTTGATTTCAAGATCTGAGAAAAAAAAACCCTAAAAGAATCCCCCCAAAAAATGGCTCGAACGAAGCAAACAGCAAGAAAATCGACCGGTGGTAAGGCACCGAGGAAGCAATTAGCCACAAAGGCGGCCAGAAAATCAGCTCCGGCCACCGGAGGAGTCAAGAAACCCCATCGCTTCCGCCCTGGGACGGTGGCTCTCCGAGAAATCCGCAAGTACCAGAAGAGCACCGAGCTTCTGATCCGAAAGCTTCCGTTCCAGAGGCTGGTGAGGGAAATCGCTCAGGATTTCAAGACGGATCTGAGGTTCCAGAGCAGCGCGGTGGCTGCCCTCCAGGAGGCGGCGGAGGCTTACCTGGTGGGTCTCTTTGAGGATACCAATTTGTGCGCTATTCATGCGAAAAGGGTTACTATTATGCCCAAGGATATGCAGCTTGCCAGGAGGATTAGAGGAGAAAGGGCTTAAACTTTTTTTGGTTTGTTAGTAATGGTTTTTTGTTGGGAATGTAATGATGTGAAGAACTTCGTTCAATTCACATATGAATGAAATTTCCCATCTAATTGCTAATCAATTTGGTGAATCATAATTGGTCTGTGAATTTTGTTTCGTGTTCTTCTGGGTTGCCTTTAATGTTTGAACTTGCGGTAAATTCTTGAATGTCATTTTTGTTCTTGGAGTAAAGCATCTTTTGTGGTTTCATCCATAGTCTTGCTCTGGCCATTTTCATTAATAACTGCATCAGTGAGTTTTGGTCATTAAAACTATAGGGAATTTTACATATTTCATTTCTGTTCTTCTATCATTACCTTCTCTACTGGGGAGTTGGTTCTTCTTATATCCAATCCTTTTATTTGTTCTGCTAATTTCTGGAACTGCATTATTGCTGTTTTCCACATTTGCAGTAGGCAACAACGATTCAGGTTACCAAAAAAACCTGCAAACATCTTCCCACCAACATATTAGGACTTTTGGATTCTTCACAGGAAAAAGAAGTTGTTAAAGTCCTGTGAAGAATTAGTCCCAACTCCTTTAGCTTCAAAAGTTCATGGCAGCGCAAGACCATTGGACGAGCAGAATGTGTATCTAGTTAATTTATACTAATCTTTTAATATGGGCTAGAAGCGTGGAGCTCAATCTACCCTAATCTTTAGGGGAAAAGTTGGGAATTCTTTTACTACTCATATATCCAACTATTACTCCTTTCGTTTCATTCTGTCTTGAATAGCATATAAAAAGTTATTACCAGCTCCCATCAATTTCACCATTCCATCAATCATTCTTTGTTTAACCTTAAAAAGTCACTTTTTCTGAGCTGGCCTAACCACCATCTCACTGAGATTGTATATACATGTTTTTTTACGCCTCAGTAACATAGGACAACCAAGACTCAAGTTATAAGTCTCCTTTTTTTTTACAACTGAGTATTTTAATGCGCCAAAGTCTTATACCTTTTAGTTGAGCAAACCACTAATAGTAGCATTTTATTATTTTAATGTGTACTTCAGTGGTTAGTGTCGCGATTCAGTCTGAGGAAAAATCCATAATCCATAATCAGTTCTTGGTTCTGAAAGTCTCCCGCCGATTGGACGAAAAATAATAAGAAAAGGAGAGGGAGTGAAACCAGATCATTTGAGTATAAATAGGACTATATGAGAGGCTTATGAACCTTATTTCTCTCCATTTTACTTCATTGCATACATTTCTTTCTCTCATTCTGTAAAAACCATGGACGAAAGGCTTCATCATGCTGCAGCCCTAGGCGATACAGCCACTATTTCTCATTTACTTCATGAAAATCCTTATCGATACAACTTATTTGGATGGTGAAGATAAGAATGCTCTACACGTTAGCGCGATTCTGGGGTGTGCACAATCGGTGCAAGCAATTCTGTCCCATGAACAGTTTATGCAGCCAGGACGCGGCAATCGCTCTTTCCTTCACGAGATGTGTTTAGCTCGAGATCAAAATGGCAGGAACTTCCTGCATCTGGCGGTGATCCATGGCAGATTGAGCATCCTCGAGATGATACGAGGTAATGCGTGGCTGATGCAAGTAGCTCTAGAGAAGGCAGACAGAAGAGAGACCATTTTACATCTTTGTGTCAAGTATAACCAGTTGGGTGCCCTACAGTCTTTGTTGCAGATTCCGAACGATCCCGAGTTCTTAAGCTTTAAAAACGAAGTTGGTATGACCCTACTACATCTCGCTTTCGACTGAAACCAAAACGAGGTACTCTAGTTCATCCCAAATTCGCTACACTGTTGAATTCAATAAAGATCATTTACCTGTGACTTTGGTAAACTTTATGCTATTGCAGGGGAGGCAGGGGATTATAATTCACTTGATACGACATGCGAAGGGAATTATCAGCATAAAGAATGCGAATGGAAAAACTGCACTGGACCTTTTCTTGGCACAGGCTAAATTACCACCGCGGAATTTCTTTCCGTACAAAAGCAACAGAATGCAGTTCCTGCGAACCATAGCTGACGGAGAAATCAGAGATGCTCTAATAAACTCTGATGCAATGAGCGGTGAGGATGTCTCCGATTTCACCTTGAATGAGTATCTCCGCAAGAGAGTGGAGAAGAGTAAAGACGCGATAATGATTGTGGCTTCTGTTATTGCAACAATGGTTTTTCAAGCTATGATAAACCCACCAGGAGGTGTCTGGCAAGATGATTTACTTGAAGGTTCGAACCCGCATAGAGCAGGACGAAGTATTATAGCACAAACACAACCAAAGAACTTCAAGTAGCTGTTTTTATCCAACACAGTAGCGTTTATATCATCATTAACGACAATTCTAACGCTGGTGATGGGACAGACCAAAGAGCCGGGAGTGATTCTTTCTCTTTTGCTATTGGTTATTGTCGTGCCAGTAACGGCGATTCCTTCAGCTTATAACTATTCTGTTCAGGCAATGGTACCGGAATCAGCAAGGCATTTGAGTGACACTGGTGGTAGCGAGCCTCCCTTTGATCCATTTCGTTTATTATATCTTTCAAAGCATTCTTCATTCATGGTAACAACAGGTGACAATGATGGCCTCAGTGAAGGTCTCTTCCCGTCAGGGCCATTGAATTTGATTGATCCAGTCAGTTACATTCAATCTAATATGAAGCTTTTTTTTTTTTTGTAGTTGAATTTTACTTGCAGCTAAATATTTTTATAATGAAAAACTGAAATAACTGTGTTTCGTCTGCGTATATAGTTGCTATTTTCTTTAGTTCATTACATGTATAGGGGAAAGTAGTCTCTCGTTCACGAAAGACTGAAATCTGCTAAAAGGAAAACTGGATAGAGTTGTCTAATCCATAAAGTGAATACACTGAAAACAAGTCTAAGCCGGTCACACACCAAATTAAAATGAACGTTGGAAAACAAAGCCAAAATATAGATTATCTTTGCTGTTGGAAAACACAGCCAAAACATAGATTATCTTTGCTGTTGCCAGCTATGAACAGATCGGGGAGTGGTGACTGCAAGTGCAACATAAAAGTTCAGCTCATACAACTTTTGAACTTTGGAGATGTATGATTCTCCCTGCTGAATTTCAATTTGTTATCTTCATCCCGCATTTCTCACAACACATTAATAAAACAAAACCAGCTAAATCTACTAATTTCTCTAAGGTTTCACATCCAGCATCATTACGTTGACTTTTCTTGCTTCATGAGTTGCACGAATTCTCCAAAGACTGCAGCAAGAATGAAGATTATAATGCATCAGCCAACATCAAGGACAAAACATTCTATGTTTATCAGCAAGCACAAAGCACAAAAACTATCATAACTTTCTCTCCTTTCCGGTCAGGAGTATAACTAGATGAACTAAAAGTTCATTTGTTCCAAAATTTTGCGCATCAAGTATATTAGTAAGAGATAAAGACTCGTCAAGGAGACTCTTACGATATGATTGATGTTGTTAAAAATGGTATGGTGTTAATGCTTTTAAGTCAAATTCTGTAGATTCTTATGGAATCCACTGAATTCCTCTAACTATTCATATTATAAAGGGGAAGAAGCAATAGGAGACTGTTTACCAGGATCTGAATCGTGAGGACCAGGAGATGCTTCAGGATGGTATTGGAGTGACATGAGCTTTAACTTCCCATAGGCAAGACCGGCACAGCTTCCATCGTTGAGGTTAATATGAGTTACTTCTACGCCATCAGGTAATGATGCAGGGTCGACAGCATAATTATGATTCTGCAGATGAAACAATATAGTTAATTTGGACACAGCCTCTGGAGCTGTTCAAAAGAAATAAGTACATGTAAGCATTGGTTACAAACACAAACTTCCATGTAGCCACACAAGCACATGCCAAGGTTTCACAAACATTTCCACACTCCACAAGTCAAATCCATGGCCAAAAAAAGGGATCCCAATTAACTTTAAAATAAGTTTTTACAGGACTTGACATCAGACAGCAGAACAAGACTATAGAAACAAAAATATGGCCGGTTCCAATATGTTCCATAACATAGAATATCACTCAAATAAAAAAGCCCTAATCAATAATATATACCTGAGCACTAATCTCCACGCAGCCCTTTCGAATGTTCCGAACAGGGTGATTTCCCCCATGATGGCCAAACTTCATTTTAAAGGTTTTTCCACCTAATGCTTGACCTAGTAACTGATGGCCCATGCAAATTCCAAAAACAGGAAATTTTCCAATGATTTCTTTCACAGTGTTAACAGCATAAGGAACTGCAGATGGGTCTCCTGGACCATTGCTAAAAAGAACTCCATCTGGTTTCATCTTCAAGGTTTCAGACGCTGGCCATGTTGCAGGCACAACTGTGATTTTACAGCCATATGATGCCAGGCGCCTGAGTATGTTTTGTTTGATGCCAAAATCATATGCTACAACCTTCATTTCCACAAAAAAAAATGCAGAATTAATTGGAAGTGTTTAAAGGACATGAACTGAATCTTTGAGTTCACAGACTCATTCAGCACTCACATGGAACGTTTCTTTGTCCCTTCCATTAAAGTTGAAATCCCACTCCGAGCCTGTTTTATCGACCCATTCATAGGGACTTGTACATGAGACCCCACTTATTAGGTCAATACCTGAGAAGTTAGATTGCAAAGAATAATGTTTTCTTTAGGCAATAGTAAGAAGATTAACACAATTAGAAGCAATATTGGTATGGACATGTTGATTGGTGCTCACCGACAATTTCCCAACTATGTGACATCTGTAGAAGTTCATCATCTGATTTGGACTTTTCAGTGCTCAACACACCAATGAGGCTCCCATCTTCTCTTAATCTCCGAGTAATTGCACGTGTATCAACATCATCTAAAGCACCATGGATGGTTACAAAACTATGTTTAGGTGATTAAAATTTGAGGCACCGCCATTCTAAAAGACGGCAAAATTTAAGAGTGGCTCTGCGTTCTGAGATTGTACTCACATATGCCCATGATGTTTCGCTCTGCCAAGTAGTCACCGAGTGTCTGAGTACATCTATAATTTGAGGTACTACAGGATGTTCAACAAAGATGTCTGAGTCAGATTTTGACCTTAACCCTTATGGACGTATTGCTACAGGTTCTCCCTAAAATCATACTTCCATAATGCAAGATCACCTGATACTCAAGCTTCTTATCACTAGCCCGGCCAGAAAACATTGCCTTGATTCTTCATCATCTACACACAAATTTGAGGAATTAGATGGAGCAAAATTTCTGTTAGAAAGAGATAATTTGTGCAAGAACTTCAGGTTGGACACACATGATAAAAACTATATTACTCACCAAAATTTACACCAGTGTTCCCGATATGGGGATTTGTCATCAAAACAAATTGACCAGCATAACTAGGATCAGTGAGGATCTCCTGATATCTGTACATTGCAGAGAGTACAGGACTTAAGTAACAATCATAAGAAAATTGAAAATAGTTGCACAGAGATCCGCCCACATCAATATACTGAAGCAGATATTCTATATTCGATAGCATGCTAAAGCTACTTTCAGTTAATGACAAGTGATTAAGAGACAGCAAATTTTCAGACATGCCGATCGCAATAATCAAACATTTAAGAGGTTGGCCCGAGTTCAAAAAATTTCAAACTCAGGTCACACTATTGGGTTTCACAAAATGGAACGACCATTGAATATGACAGGAAATTTGTACATTGGAAACAGGATTGATTTGCCTCGGGTACCAATAAAATGACTTTTTACTGATACTTATCTCAAAAGAATTGGAACACTGAGAGTCTGAGACTGCATCTGATGAAGGGATTACTTAAAGATATAACCTATGGTCCTACTAAGTATTATTTTGAGTTCTAAACGACCTGTATATATTAAAAAAAAAAGAAAAAGAAACCATTTTGAACTCGCATGTCAAATGTTTCGGGATTTATTTTTAATTTTTTTTTTAATAAAGAAACAAAGATCTACAATTTAAAAGTAAATTGCAACCCCAATAATCCAAATATAGCTAAACTAAAGAGTATATAGAGCTATAAGAAAATAAATAAAACTTCAAGGCGTTAAAAAAAAAAAAAAGAAACAATAGACCAACTGGTATGACATGAGCCTCGCTGCGTACTGGGGCAAGATTACGAACAGCCAAAGTCTCAAATATTATCAAGGAATACTGGTAAAATAAAGCTTACCCTGTTAAAGATGTGTTGAAAACCACTTCACCAACTTGAGTTCCAGAAGCACCAAAGGACTTTGCCTTCCACACCGAGCCATCCTCGAGCACAAGTCTAGCATCTGCTACCTTCCAAGGTCTTTCTACCAACCCTGAGGATTTGGTTTTTTCAAATATCTTTCTTAAGCAGAGGATTTACATGACTATAAACATATGCTGTGACAAGCTCACATTAACTTCATCTTCACAATTTTTTCAATATCTAATTACACCATACTCAATTAGTAAACAAAATCATTCAAACAAATTTCACCCACTAATATGTTTCCTAGAAAAAATCACAAAAGAATGAGTTAGCACCACACTAGTTCATAAAACTGAAGACCTTCACCATACTAGTTCATAAAACTGAAGACCTTCGAATGGATGTTCTACTATCAAGAGGAACAATACACAAATAAATGTAGAGATAACAATTTACCAGCAGAAGGGCCTTCAGAGGAGAGCGAAATAGAAGAGCACTTCACACTGAACAACCTAACTTTAGGTGAGAAAAAAGCACCTGCAAATAGGTGTTTGAGAATGACTCAAATTCCAGCATTAACTACAACTTCAATCCCTCTCAAACAATAACAGTGAAGAACAAAGGATTCTTTAATTTTTTGAAGATTTGATAAAAAATTTTCTGGGTTTTGCAGTTGATGAGCTCAATAACAGGCAACGAAAAATCTTTCATACATAAACCCGTTAAGAGCGTAGAATCGAGCAATATGTCAAACCCAGAGACAACCAAATAGAAACAACAATTAATATAGCAAAAATAAGAATAGCATTTATCAAATGGGATAAAAGGTGGCAAACAATTAGAACCAAAAATACAGGAAAGAAGGTAATTGTTTAACCTGAATTGGATTTTGGAGTCGGCGGAATGCGTAAAACGGCGGCGGAGTCAACGGAGGATGTGGTGGTGGTGTAAGAAAGCGCCATGGTTGTAGAAGTGTTCTTCTTCAGACGGAAAGGGCTCAGCAAAGAAGATTTTGACCGCCAACAGGGAGTATTTAGGAGTTTAATAAACAAAATGGGGTGCATTTTGAAATGTGAGAAAAATATCTGGGGTTTTATTGCAATTTAAGCTTTTCGTTTTCCTACATGGATTTTGTAAGGAAAAGGCGGGGTTTCCGCGAATTATATAAATTCGACTTTTCTTTCCTTCTGCAGAATTGGGAATCAATCAGTCTCTCTCTAAAAACCCCAAAAATCCTTCAAATCCTCACACGAGGAGAAAGCTCAACAGATCCAATACCATGATGGCCGAGGAATTGAAGAAACCTAAAGTGCCGCCGGTCGATTTCAGCCTCTGAATGCCGGAATTTAGCCGAAGCAGAAAAAAGGCGTCGGCAAATCATGGCCGGAATCGGGCGGACAGTTCAGGACGCAAGTCTTCAGGAAGGAAGATTAATGGGTCTTAACGATGAAATCAATGAGCTGATGGGAGAAAAGTGGCAGTGGGAGAGGAGGATTGTGGTGCTCGGCGGGCCGAATTATATACTACGATTTTCAGACAATATGACGGATTTGGAAGGGAATTAGTTTTCGTTCTTGATTACCTTTGTTGGTGTTAGTTTTTGTAATGTTGTTGGTGGACGAAATTGGTGTTGAATCGGATTTAATTTGCTCCGTGTTCTGAAATTTGATTTGCATCCCCTGTTCATCTTTTTTATAATTTCATGGATGGATCAATGTGAATATTTGTTTACTATAAACAATTTTTAGAGTTGACTAGATTTTCGTAATGGTTGGATTAGTCTACACATAATTCATCGTGTCGTGCCAATTCCATTGCATATTACTAATTTTTACATAGTTGACGGTGTTGTTGAAGCATATCTTGCAGGAAGGAAAAGTTACTAGCGCCTTTAGTACTGATTTTCACTTCAGCCTTGAAATTTCCATTGCAGCCATAAGCATATCCTCACTTCAGCAAATAGTCAATTTAAGCTGTATATTTTTCGACCCAAAAAAAGAAAAAAAAAGAAAAAAAGAAGCTGTATATTTAGAAGTTCAAAGCACTCCATCAGGAGGAAATTTAGAGCAAGCAATGAAAAAGCAAGTTTCAGAAGTAATAAGTTTTATGAACGCTTTGGCGGCAACAATGTCAAGATCCCCTGAATTCTTGGAGACTGATTCAAATGGATCTCAATCAACACAAAAGACATTAGAAGCAGCGACAATATAATGCCTCAACTACAAAATCCTTTTCAAGACAGAAAGCATCACTAGTTACTATTGATGGTTCTTAAAATTCGGCAAATTCAAGGGTAGCAGGAGCATGGAAAATTGTTTCTCCGTTTAATGCACTTCTACAAATTGGTTCTGAAACCATCCAAGCCTTCTCTCCATTGCAGTCGGAAGTAACTACTTTTTTTTTTTGGCGCTCCAACAAGTGTCTACATTTGGTATTACCAGAATTAATATTCACACGGATTGTGAATTTTTAATCACCAATATCCGGGACTATCAAATTCCATTAGAGGTACAAGAAATAGTACCAAATCTAATAGATATTATAAACTCTTTTGCGTATTGTGAATTGATTAAAGTTTCTCGATCAGATGTTTCGGAAGTTCATAATATTGCTTTTTATAAAATGCAATATAATAGTTTAGGGATTCTCTAATATACAGGTATTTTTTTTACCAAAAATTTTATGAACACATCGTTTTTTTTCTCTCTCTCTCTTTTTTTTTGTGATCTTTTAAGAATTTACTAGCATTCAAGTAATGTACAGAACTTGAACATCAATCTAGAACACCCGTGTTCACAAGTATCAAACAATATTGAAATTTTATGAATGTGATTAACTAATCAAAATCACTCCTCGCGCAGAATAAAGACGAAAACTAGAAGACACACACGATGGTGCAACATTTGACATGCATGGATAGGAATGCTGCAATTCAGATCTTGTTATGAACGGTTAGCACCGAGAAGTAGAAGCGCAAAAATTCTGATATCTAGATCATGAAATTAATTCAAGTTATTTTGGATTCGATGGTAAATATGGTTGAAATGGACAGAGTGCGTATATGTTTAAGAAATACATCAATTAGTATAATCATATGGATCTATTGACATATTGAAGGAACTTAATTACAAAACCGAAGATATTAAATTTTTAAACACTAATAATAATGAGGTTAAAATTTTTAAAACTTGTAAAATATCATATTTTGATAATTTGCAAATTTATAAATTTGAGAGGGCCCATATTAAATCCGCCTAAGATGTTAGACCCTCTACGATTTGCTGGGCCGATTCCGATATTTTTTTAATACATCCCTAAAAAAAATAAAAACTAACCTAGTGAATTTAGCTAGATTTCCGCCGGCCTCTTCCAGAAACCTGTGCTGAGATTTTATTTATTGATTGATTATAAATAGCAGGCCATCAAACAGACTTTGGACATCGAAAAATTGCGGAAGCTAGTCAAAAAATTTTCTTACGACTTCTCTTTCTCATGATCGTTGTTTATCAAACTCAATCAAGACATTGATTTCTGGCATCGGTATCGATACGCAGAGTGACATGTTTAGCTTTGATTTCTCTCCCTATTTTTTTTTACTATGTTACTCATAACGTTTTTTTCTTTTTCTTTTTTGATGTAAATATGTTTTCTTTTGAAGTAAATTTTATTGATATATATCTTCGTGCAATGGCGTATTTTATTGATTAGTTGATTGTTATTGATACGAAAGGCGTCGACATTGTTTACTGGTTTATGTACTATTTTTTTTGTTTTTTTTTTTTTTGGTGGGTAAATCTATGTATAATTTGGGTCAGAAGACTAGAATTCTTGTTGGACTAGAAACAAAGTTTGTTGTGATTTCCTACAACCATCAACTAGATGCTTGTCCCGGGCAAATGCCCGGGGTGTCCTCCCACCTAATAAATTAATATGTAAATAATCAAAACTGATTATGAGTGAATTTAGTTTTTGATGAAGATAATTAATTTATCGACAATTAATTTTTTAGAAAGTCCTAAATAAGTGGAGAAGAAAAGTTCCATTCATTGTCAAATTCAAAATTTGAATGAACATGGCCATCTGATCTCTTCGTTACTATTGTAAATATATTTTTTGTTTTTAAAAGGAGGTGCCACACTATTGTAAATATATTTTTTGTTTTTAAAAGGAGGTGACACGTGGCAGAATGGTTTATGCAGTATGGTGCATTTAGAGGCAAAACCTTTTAATAAGAAATTACCACATAAACTTTCTGCTTTAATAGATTAAAATAGGGATAATCAACCGCCACTCAGGACTTATAATTAGGAGAGGAATCAGAGAAGAGCAAGTTTTGTTGAGTATATATAAACATCATCGCTCTCTAGGTTTCTATTATTTGCTCGTTCTTTCTTCACGACTAGGGTTCTGAATTATTATTGTTTATACTCCCTAAAATTCTGGGTTTCTGTTTTTGTTTTGGTTGATAGTTTACCATCATGGCAACAAAGGATCCGATTCATCTGGATGTCGGATGGGGTGTGATGGAAAAAGGGATTGAAAAAGTGAAGACAATCCTTGAAGGGACAAAAGATGAGCAGTTTACCTCACAAGAATACATGGTGAACTACACTACGATTTACAACATGTGTACCCAGAGGCAACCACACGACTACTCTGATCAATTGTACGACAAATACAAAAAGACCTTCGAATCCTACATTGCCTCCGACGTGCTTCCTTCCCTTCGTGAGAAGCACGACGAGTTCATCCTGATTGAGCTCTTGAAACGGTGGCCGAATCACAAGATCATGATCCGATGGCTGTCGAGATTCTTCCATTATCTCGACCGCTATTACGTCGCCCGGAGTTCCGTTCCTACCCTGAATGAAGCCGGGCTCACATGCTTCAAACACGAAGTGTACAAGGAGTTGAACGGCAAATTTACGGGTGCTGTTTTGGCCCTGATTCACCAGGAGCGGGAGGGGGACCAAATCGACCGTTCTTTGTTGAAGAATGTGTTGGATATGTTTGTTGAGATGGGGCTGGGGACTATGGATTGTTACGAGAAAGATTTCGAGGCGTCGATGCTCCAGGATACCGCGTCTTATTACTCTCGGAAGGCTTCTAAATGGATTCTGGAGGATTCTTGTCCAGATTACATGTTGAAGGCTGAAGAGTGTTTGAAGCGGGAGAAGGATAGGGTTTCCCACTATCTCCATTCGAGCAGCGAAACCAAGTTGCTTAAGGAAGCGCAACGCGAGCTGCTAACTGTTTATGCAACCCAACTGCTCGAGAAAGAGCATTCTGGAATTCAGGCGCTGTTGCGAGAAGATAAGGTGGAGGACTTGTCTAGGATGTACCGGCTGTTCTTGAGAGTCGAACAAGGGTTCGGGTTAGAACCTGTTTCGAATGTATTCAAACAGTATGTTACTAATGAAGGCACGGCTTTAGTGAAGCAGGCCGAAGATGCAGCCAAGGACAAGAAGGCCGACAAGAGAGATGTGGTTGGTTTACCGGAGCAGGTTCTCGTGAGGAAATTGATTGAATTGCATGACAAGTACCTCGGGTATGTGAATGACTGTTTCCAGAACCATTCTCTTTTCCATAAGGCACTCAAGGAAGCCTTCGAGGTGTTTTGCAATAAGAGTGTTGCCGGAAGCTCCAGCGCGGAACTTCTCGCGACCTTCTGTGAGAATGTCCTGAAAAATGGTGGGAGTGAAAAGCTAACTGACGAAGCTATAGAAAAAACCTTGGAAAAGGTAGTGATGTTGCTCGCTTTTGTTAGCGATAAGGATTTGTTTGCGGAATTCTTCAGGAAAAAGCTTGCGCGGCGCCTTATCTATGATAAAAGTGCTGATGATGACCATGTGAGAAGCCTTTTGTCCAAACTTAAACAGCAATTTGGGGGTCAGTTCACATCAAAGATGGAAGGTATGGTCACCGACATGACATTGGTTAAAGAGAACCAGCAACATTTTGCCGAGTACCTCCGAGGAAATCCTAGGGTTCATCCTGGGATTGACTTGACTGTTACTGTCCTTACAACCGGATTCTGGCCTACTTACAAATCCTCTGACCTTAACCTTCCGGCCGAGATGGTAAAATGTGTGGAAGCTTTCAAAGGGTATTACCAAACAAAGACAAAACATAGGAAGCTTACTTGGATTAATTCTTTGGGAAACTGTAACCTCATGGGGAAGTTTGATGCCAAGAAGATAGAGCTGATACTATCACCTTACCAGGCTGCTGCTCTGCTGCTTTTCAACGGGTCAGACAGATTGAGCTATGAGGAGATTAAGGCTCAACTGAATCTGTCTGATGATGATGTTGTCAGGACTCTTCATTCCCTTTCTTGTGCTAAGTACAAGATCCTCACGAAAGAGCCCAATTCAAGAACGATTTCACCTACTGATGCCTTTCAGTTCAACTCAAAGTTTGATGATAAAATGAGGAGGATTAAGATCCCTAATCCTCCAGTGGATGAGAAGAAAAAAGTGATTGAAGATGTTGATAAGGATAGAAGGTATTCGATTGATGCATCAGTTGTCCGTATAATGAAGGCTCGAAAAGTTTTGGGCTATCAGCAGTTGGTCGGGGAATGCGTTGAGCAGTTGAGTAAAATGTTTAAGCCCGACGTGAAGGCCATCAAGAAGCGAATTGAAGATTTAATCACTCGGGACTATCTGGAGAGGGACAAGGAAAACCCTAATTTATTCATGTATTTGGCATGATTTCGATTGTTATTTGTTTTTTCAGTTTTGACTATTTTATTTTATGCAAGTGATTTATTCTTCTTTATTATTTTATTAAGTAAATGATCTTTACCATTCGAAATAGTTTATTTTGTTGAAATAAATAGGACGATTAAAACACTTATTTTAGTAGGACAGAGAGAGTTTATTTGTTGGTGCGTATGATTCTAGGCTAGAAAGGAATTTATATCCGGGAATGATGAGAATAAAAAAGACTATATATACATCGATGCTTTGATTGCTTAGCTAGGATATGTATGTGCTGAACCAAAAATCAGGTTGAAGCTCTTAATTTCAAGTATAGAGCAAGTAGCCTTCTTTTTTACTTTAAGATCATTTTGTTACTGTAATTTGAAGATGGAAGGCATCCATAGCATACTTCTGATCAACTAGAGATTTTGAAAGAATTCAGTTGAAGAAAATAATACCAACACATGGATCACTAAGCTAACTGCAACTAATCTGGATCACTTAGCTAACTGCAACTGTCGTTTGATCATGTGACATAGGATGGGAAACCTATGTTACATTAGGGCGAAAAGTAATTTTTCTCTCCAACAAGGGAAAAAACGCACATCATCATATATAGTCCATTGCGTTTCATTTATTTTTGTAGTTTTACTATTATTTTGTATTTATTTTTATTTTTAGATTTTGAATATTTTTTCATGGAAAGGAAAACAAGTTTAAGTTCTCAAAATGTGCTTGATCCCATACAACTCGACAACTGTTGAAATTACTAATTGTCAATTTGTCAAAATATTAATCCACACCAGAAAGCTGTCTTGTCTATAATTTTTACACGGAGATCGTGCAAAAATGTTGCCTACCGTTTAGCCTGTTCTGGAAAGCATACTGGTGTGATTGACCAAATTGGCGTGGGGCTGGGGCCTGGCCAGTGCTTATCTTAGCCGGTAAGACCAGGCAAACAGACGAGCAAGGAAACCAGGCCGGAATCCAAACCACCACCCTGGCTGATACCATTCATCCGGGAGCTATGCCATGTCAGCCAGCTATAGGATCAAAATCTCTATCCATCCTTAATTAAAATATCAATAATCGAGATGCATGGAAAAGTTT
This sequence comes from Oldenlandia corymbosa var. corymbosa, assembly GCA_949775105.1. Taxonomy (NCBI): domain Eukaryota; kingdom Viridiplantae; phylum Streptophyta; class Magnoliopsida; order Gentianales; family Rubiaceae; genus Oldenlandia; species Oldenlandia corymbosa. The sequence continues at coordinate 11,845,291 of OX459123.1, forward strand.
CACCCGACTCTCAAGCCTGTCTGGAATTCACAACTTATTGTGCATCATGTGGCCTCTTTTTCCCCTTAAACAATTCATCATAACGGGTACTTTTCCAGCCCAATGCACTTATTGTTGAGTTTTCCGACTGAACTCGGAATCGGAACCAATCTCAAATCATTGTATTTTAATTAAAAGAGAAGAAGGAGATAGAGCTTCCATGTATAATTTATGTAAACAAAAGCCAAATGTTTGATTCAGACAAAGGATTTACTCAGACATTGTCTGAGTACTTCAAACTATAAATTAAAACAAACTTAAAGGAAAAAAATTACTTTTAAAAGCTTCTTCTAATCTTCAAACTTGAAAGATATATTTACTGAATGATTTCTTTACAAGGGAGATTGTGAAGGTTTTATTAGACCCTTTTGAAGTAAAGAATGTAATTCTTCTTTACATAAATTCATATATACAGAATTCATTTGACATGGTCTTGCCTTAGTAGGAATATCCTTCTCATTAAAATTATCTTCATAAGGAAGATTAACTAAATGTTTCTTTCTATTCCAAAAAGCATTTGGGTGATCAGCACATACTGATTCTTGAAATTGTATTGTAATATGTTTTATTTTTTCTTGTAATTTAGTATTACTCAGTAATTCAGGTATTGATAAATTCATAATTTCATTTTTAATGAAAAATAATTGTTTTTCTTTAGCTTCTATTAGTGACCTAATAGACCTTGTTATAGGGTCTGAGACAAACTGGAAATTTATTGATTTATCTTTATAGGTTCTGTAAAACCTTGAAAATTAACTTCTTTAAGTGGATATAACATACATAAAAATGGAAGTCCTAATATAATAGGGACTCTGGCATATTTCTTACTAATAAAAATGTTTGTGGAAGACAAATATTATCCGACAAACAAAAGCATTAGGCAATTTATATGAAATATCTAATGTATGATTAGATGCGGATTTTAATGCATGCGAGGTTTTTCAAAATATTGCGTGGGTATTAACCCTTCTTGAACACAAGATAAATCAGCACCACTATCAATCATTGCAATGAGTGTTTAAGACAAATTGTCTATCTATCATTAGAGTTAATTTTATATACCATCTTTGAGATGTAATTATTTGCATTGTTTTTAAGAATTCATAATTATGATCTTCGATATATTTTCACTAAATTCGAATAGTTTGTGGATCAACTATAGAGGTTTCACCGATTGTGAATACTCAATTGTTTTAATCCTTTTTCTAATAATTCGTTATTTTGTTTCAAATATTTTATTTCATTCTTTATATTATTAACTTCTATTTGTAAATCGAAATAGTTATAATGAAGAAGATGATTCTTCTTTATTTAGTAATTTTTCATTCTTTTTCTATTTCTGCATTGAATAAGGATTATTATTGAAAACTATATCCTTTTATTAACTTCCTTTTCTTTTTTATTAGACACATCTATCATTTTAATTATTTTATCACGAATATCATGATCTGGTATTTGTTTTAGTAATTCTAAAACATTATCAGTTGTTAACATGTTAAATTGTAAATCTTGAAATTGAGATATAATATTGTAAAGACTATTATCCTTACAACAATCATTATTATTATAATTTTGACATGGAAGACATTCATCCGAAGAACTAGATGAATATTCATCATTTTCAAACATATTATTTTCTGAGCTATTACTTTCTTCTGTTTCAGACTCAGTATCTGATTCTTCTATTACTTTGCATATTTGTTCTTTAAGTTGTTCATCTATTTCTAATAATCTAATTCTATTAATCTTTTTACAATTAGGGGCAATATGACCCTTTTGACCACATTTAAAACATTTTATGTCTCTTTTATTTTTTCTATTAGTTTTTCTAAATTCTCTTTGTTCTTTTGTTCTTTTACGTCGTCGTTTTCCTTTAGGTATATAAGGAATTTTATTTTTCTTCATTCTTTTATCCCTATTTTCTGACCCAATATCCATAGCAAATTGATCACAGAACTGACCTAATTATCTTCGTTCTGATAATTGTTGTCTTTTAATTTGTTGATTTAACTTTATTTCATTACATAAAGCTAATCCTTCTTGTGTACAAACACCTATTAGATGACCATAAGTATAATCATCATAAGGAATGTAAGGAAAATCTTTCCTAAGAACTTTTCTTATTCGTTCAAAGAAACGAGTTGGTAAGCCATCTATAAATTTAGCTTTCCAAGAAGAGCTATTACTTTCGGTAATTCCATGACCCTTGATAAGAATGAATCTTTATACCATCTAAAAGAAGTAAGTGTTTTACACTTAAAATTATTCAACAATGTTCGAATATTTTCTTGATTATTAGTAAATTTTCCAGAAAAATGTTCTAATATAGATGCTATCAAAGTATATACTGCATCTTCCATCATAATGGGTGTAGATGTTCCTTCATTCTCAATTTTCTGTATTATAAATTTTTTGTCTATCATTTTCAGTTAAATAATTATCCCACCATCCTTTAAGGACACCAGTAAAACCACAAACAATCATTTTCGCGATTGCCTGATCTGTATTACCATTTGCTTTTGCAACTGAGGAGTACATTAACATCCTATGCACCATATTGGTTAATTGCCTATCAGTAAATGCGTCACAATTCCATTCATAAACAGAACGACTACTATAACTATTATTAGTTTCTTGATGTTCTTCATAAAGAAGATCTTGTGGAGAAGGTCGAGGGTAATAATAATGATTCATATATGGTTTATTAGCAAATTTATTATGTCTAGATTTATTAGAAAGACGATTTATTTCATCTCTTAGAGTTTTATCAAAATCTTTCTGTATATTCTCAGAAAATTCTAAAGTGGATAATTTAAGATTTTTAAATTTTTCTTCTAATAATTTTTCTAATATATGTGGAGATTCAAGATTATAATCTTTTACTATAGGAGGAGGCTGTATAAAATTTTGTATTTTAATATCCTTATTTTTGTTTTCGATCAAAACCGGTTTAACTGTTTGTTGAAGATTGTTTATAAGAGAAAATAATTTGTCAACTTTTTCATGTAAAGAACTAATTTGTTCTCCTAAAATTTTTACATATAAATTTGTATAATTATTTCGCTGAATAAATTTATTTACTAGAGAAACAGTAGAAGGTAAAACTTCACTTTCAACTAATTTTTGAAAGGCAGAAAAAGTTATATGAGTTGCATTTGTTAAAACAAATTCTTTTTGTGGAGGGTAAATTCCTTTTGTAATTTTTCCATCTGCAAGATGATATTCTCTTTCAAGGAGGAAAATATATTTATCAAGATAAGTGATTATAAACCACGGAACAAAATATATTATTTGATTGTGAAAAGAAGCATATTCATAAAATTCTTTTTGTATAAGTTTTTGATTTTCAATATCATAAGTAGAAAAGAACCATTCTCTGAAAAGTTTCCACTTTTCAGATTGAAATTCTTGTCTTATTATTTGTCTAATATTAGATCCTGGACTAAAATCTAATTTTTCAGTATTCGCCATGGTAACCCATTTCAGAAGGTGAAGGCATATCCTTATCAAATGTCTTACTATCAGCAGACCGAACAATATTATATGGATCAATTTTTACTTGATTTATTCTATTTGTTAGATCTATTTCAGGAATCGAAGATGTCGAAAATTTATGAGAATCGACTGGATCTATATAAGATTTAAAAGATGTTTGAGAGATGGATCTTAGTAATTTAGGAATTTTTGGTTTATCAAAAGTAATATTTATCTGACCATTATCAGATTGTTCAATTTCTGTAACATTACAACTTGTAACATTATGAGTTAATGAGTTTCCTTTAATTCCTTTATTAATTTGCCAAGACTCTGGAAATTCAATTTCTTCCCATTTAATAGTTTTACGAGTACTAATTTGAGATTTATAAAAATTAGTTTCTATTAGTATGGTTTCATCAGATGGTTTACTTATAATCTTACATCTGGGTGTTAAGGTATTTAATAATTTAAAACAAATACGGTAATGTAAACAAATAAGTTCACTTCCGGTAAATAATTATAACCATGTAATTTTACATTTAAGGTTAAAGCATCTAGTATATTAACATCGACAATGATAATGTAAATTTGGATAAACATTAAAATAAACTGGACCATGAGCTAGGTGGATGTATTATGCCCATTAGGGATTTTTCCAATGTAAATTTCTACCATCACGTAAGGCAGCAACAAAGATTCAGTAAACCTTCTAAAGTTAAAGGTTTAAATGCAATTTGCACCAATCCAATATGCATGAACTTATAATTTTTATGAGATCTATAAGATTCAATATCTGTAGCAGATAAAAGTTGTAAAACCCTTTCATCAGAATTTAAAGCAATTGATTGTTCAGTAGTTTTAACTACCTGTTTAACCAAGTATCGATCAAACATACCATATTCATACAAAGTATTAGTGGGTACCTTTGGTATTGACCATTTATTAAGAAGAGCAAGCTGTTGAGGCATATCGTATTCCTCTTGAACTGAATTTTTTATTGAAGTACTTTCTAAATTATTCATTTTAAATTAGGTTCTGAATCAAACAAATCTTTTGTAAACATAAAAAATACATAACCGCTCTGATACCAAATTGGCGTGGGGTGGGGCACGGCGGTGCTTATCTTAGCCGGTAAGACCGAGCAAACAGACGAGCAAGGAAACCAGGCCGGAATCCAAACCACCACCCCTGGCCGATACCATTCATCCGGAGCTATGCCTTGTCACCAGCTACAGGATCAAAATCTCTATCCATCCTTAATTAAAATATCAATGATCGAGATGCATGGAAAAGTTTCACCCAACTCTCAAGCCTGTCTGGAATTCACAACTTATTGTGCATCATGTGGCCTCTTTTTCCCCTTAAACAATTCATCATAACGGGTACTTTTCTAGCCCAATGCACTTATTGTTGAGTTTTCCGACTGAACTCGGAATTGGAACCAATCTCAAATCATTGTATTTTAATTAAAAGAGAAGAAGGAGATAGAGCTTCCATGTATAATTTATGTAAACAAAAGCCAAATGTTTGATTCAGACAAAGTATTTACTCAGACATTGTCTGAGTACTTCAAACTATAACTTAAAACAAACTTAAAAGAAAATATTACCTTTAAAGGCTTCTTCTATGCTTCAAACTTGAAAGATATATTTATTGAAGGGTTTCTTTACAAGGGAGAGAGAGAGAATTTCGAAATAAAGGGAGAAGAAAAGAGAGAATGCTTGGAGAGAAACATAAAAACCATAAAAACCATCAGATGTTCCAGAGATTTGAAGGCATTTGAAACATAAAAACCATCCATGATTTTCAAGCATGTAGTTTAAGAGTTAAAATAGTCATCAAGTTTATTTATTTATTTATTTTAAAAAAAAGCTTTTCTACCTGTGTGGTGTGGAAATGTGCCATTAAATTTGACATCAATATCATGACCGAAGACATGAGAAAAAAAGGGAAAACTTGCCCATACACAGGAAAATCAAATGATTGCAGTTGAAGTTCAAACCTGTCTCGTATGAAAAACCGAAGACTTATGGTTAATAACTTTAGTTTGAAAAACAATATTCCCTTCGTTTTAAAATAAGTTTCATTCTAGAATTTACTCGCAGTTTAAAAAAATATTAATATAGTTATTAAATTACTAGAATATCCTCAATTAATTCCATTAAAATAAATACTCACTAATAATATTATTTTTTTTGCAGGTATATTTGAAAATTTTTTACAAAAAATGCATTGAAATCTAAAAACGACACTTATTTTAGAATTTTTCCATTTTGATGAACGATAGTTATTTTAAAATGAAGGGAGTAATAAAAAATAACGAAAAAGTGAAAAAGAAAAAGTAAACCCCAACAGCGTCCAATTCATAAAGTTGAAATGGTTTAGCGCCGACTTAAGGAATACCTCCTAGATGACGTCGATGGTGCACAATTTTATAATTCGCTAATGAGAAAAGCTGAACAACTAGATGATTGTAAACAACAATTATTTCACAACAATTATTTCCAACGACAAGTTTTTTTCCTTAAATATATTTCCTTATATATATCTGGACAAAAATAAACTTTTCAAAAATTTTGTGGACAAACTTAGATGTCCTGGATTTAGGAAATCCGAGTGGGGATGAAACTCGGATTTCGGAAATCCGAACCTCAATAAACTCGGATTATAAAAATCCGACTTTGTGTTACGTAAATCTGATATTAAGTTAATGACAGAAATTAGTGTAATTAATCTAAATCCAGATTTTATAAATCCGTATTTACGAATAAAATATTAATTTCCGGATAGAGAAAAAAATATGTGTTGAAAAATTAAATTTGGAAAAAACCGGATCACAATAATCCGAATATACGTAGATTCGGATTACCGAAATCCGAATCTCCTCTGTTTTCTGAAAAATGGTGACTCTCAGTTGGCTACAGACTCGGATTTCCGAAACCCGAATCCTTTACAAAAAGTCTGAGTTCGGATTTCGCAAATCCGAGTCTTTGTCAGAACTGAAAAAAAAAATTGGACTGGTGAAACTAAACTTGTTTACAGCACCAACAACATGAAACATTGGAAAACAGAAATTTAATGGAAACAAAACAATAAACGGCATTTGATTAACAACAAAACAAATCAAGTTTCATACCAAAATCAATACAAAAACTACTTTAAATGTGTAAAATATATCAAATGTCTCATTTTTTTCCTTTTCCTTTATTGTGCGCATCCGGAGTGTATTTGTTTGGGCCCTGCCGGATCCTGTCTCCCCTCTTAAGATATGTGAGTATTGAACTCTGTTGTGGTTACGACTGCCCACCAAACTGAGCCTCGGGTTGGGGTTGGGATTGGGACTCCCCCATGGTGAGAAATTTGACTCCCGGTTGTGGTTGCGACTGTCCACCAAACTGAGTCTCGGGTCCACCAAGGTCAAACTGAGTCTCGGGTCCACCAACGTCTTCAAAATGAGTCTCGACCTGGATGCGCGAGCCTCGAGAAGAATGTGCTTGATCCTCATTTTGTTAACCCTCAGTATGTTGTTGCGTGTCCGAGGGGGGATTGGGACCTTCCTCTTTCTTCCTCCTCCAATCTTATCTCTTGACTACGGTTTCGCTTTTTAACTCGGCGGAGGTTGTGAGGGCAAACATGGATCTTCATCAACCAGGATTTGGGTATCCTCCACCTCCATCTCATCATTTGCGCCCAGGGTTAAAGCAGCATATGTTTGATTGATGATATCGTCCAAATGCTTGTCGAGTTCTTCGTCTAGGAGATTCTCATCTTCTCGTTTTTCTCTAAACTTCTCGGTACTCACACAAATGTTGTTCAATACTTCACCCTGAAAAGAAATTGGGACGTTAATTAAGAGATTAAAATTCTAAAAAAATAAAAATAAAATAAAAATAAAATGAAAACATAAGAAATAATAAAAGAAATATAGAATGAACTCACATATAATTTCACGCGGCTCGAAGAAGTCTCGTATCCTTGAGGTTCATAATTACCGGGATTGGATATCAGTCTGACAGTGTTCACCATGAACCATTCATAGTACCCCTCATATACGGAACCAGGATCTCCTTCCTCCAAATCTCGTAGCACGTACTCTTCTCTCCTATTCCAATGACGACGTACTGCGGAATGGTGGTCCACCCAATTATTGCTAGGATACCCAGACATACTGTGGGCGTGATCGAGAAGGAATGCTGCATTAACTTTAATCATAGGGCGCTTGGGAACATCCTCTATGTATCCAAATTGTCTTACGACTCTGCCCGACTCGTGGGGTTCCCTAATAGCCCAACAAAACATCCAAAACCTGGGTCGTCGAAATGGCTTGGCCTTGTGTACAGAAATCAGGAAGTCTATGAAGGACATGTGCATATGGTTGCCACCGAAACTACATGAAAAGAATTTCATTAGATGGTACAACCGGAACGAAAAGAAACTCAAAGTGAATATAAATACCAAATTACAAGTACTTACATCTTCAACACGCAGGCTTGTTAATTGATCTCTAAAAGGTGGGGTGCTGCTCCTTGGGGCGTCGTCGTAGGTGTACCTACATTCCCACCTTAATGAACAAAGGGGTACATTTGAATTAGTGAAAAGAATGAATAAGAAACAAATAGAAATAAACATTGAGTTATTTTGAACTAAAAATATGTACCGCTGAGCTAATGGAGCGGTCTCATCAATCAAATAATCTACTCCTTTTCTTTGTGGCACGATCCTCTTGAACCGCTCATACGCCCATACCTAGTAAATTGCAATAATAATGTTAAAACTTCAAATTATAACGTCGAAAGCGGAAAATAATTAAAACACAAATTGAAAACTAATACCTACCTGTAGCAAATATAGACACCCAGTGGCGTCGTGCATGGTGTACTGTGATTCCTCGCACAGTCTAGAGTACAAACCAGCCAGCAGTGTCGATCCCCAACTGTATCGACTACACTGATCCAAATCCTCAACATGGGCCAAGAACTACAGATTGACAGTGTTTTGCCTCTTGTTAGGAAACATGAAACTGCTAATAAAATGAAGTATAAGTGTCCTGGCCCTTTGCTCGAATCGATGGATAGTGGAATTCTCAAGTAGTACGCAGCCCATCTCATCTTCGAAAATACCAACATTGACACATTGGCCATTTACTTGGGCTGGCCGGGATCCCAAATAAGCCTCACATCGATCCCGCCATTCATCTCCAGTTAGGCTAACTGTCGTCCCATACACCGGGTCACCATCCACCCGAATACCAAACAGGACCTCGACGTCCTGTAGCATCACAGTCGCCTCTCCGAAATTGAAATAGAAAGTGTGGGTTTCTGGCCTCCACCGTTCCACCAACGCGGTAATAAGACCGAGATCTACTCTTTTGTAGCCTACTTTCATGATCCCCTCAAAATCGGCTCTCTTAATGACTTCCTTAACCTCCGGTGCTGTATTTTTGTATATCCCCCAAAAATCGCTGTCGTATTTACGGCCCTTGAGGCGGAATGTTTTAATGTCTGGTATTTTGTTCTCATAGACAGCTTGGAACCGATGCTTTGTTTGACGCTATAGCATTTTATCTTGTATAGGTCCCGGGTAAAGATGTTTAGGTTGATAGTCATATTGCGAGCCCGATGCCGGCGTCGCCATTTCAATCCTACACAACGTAACCAATACGGCTTTCAATCCAAATATGCAAAATAATGATGCACTAACCAAATACCATATACATTCGGCCAAAAAAACAATTCAACCAAACCATATACATTCGGCCAAATAAAAAAAACTACCAAACCATATACATTTGGCCCAAAAATAATACTAATACAACAACAATCCAAACACTATATCCACACCACTAACATTCACAATTCACAATTCACACAACTATACAACACAATTCACTAATCAATACAACACAAACCAACAAAATTCACTAATCAATACAACACAATTCAAAATAAACTAAACCACAACAAAACACATTTGGAAAAAAAAACACATTCGGATTTCACAAAGAAAAAAATATTTGACAAAAAAAAAATAAAGAGAGAAAAACTTACACCAAAAGGAGGGAGTCGCCGGTGGGAGAGAAGGAGTCCCGTGGGAGAGAGGGTCGCCGGTGGGAGAGATGGAACCGGAAGGAGTAGCCGGTGGGAGGAGGGAGTCGCCGGTGGGAGAGATGGAACCGGAAGGAGAGAGGGTTTACGGTGGGAGGAGGGAGTCGCCGGTGGGAGGAGGGAGTTGCCAGTGGGAGGAGGGAGTTGTTAGGGTTTTTTAATTTTTAGAATTGGGGGAAAAGTGGGAGGGGGAAGAGTTGACCGGGAATATATAGTCCCGTCAAACTCGGATTGCAACTCCCTGTTTCTCCTCAAATTGCAACTCTCGGATGGGTTTCACCAATTCGGATTTTTGAAATCTGAGTCCTTTACAAATTCAAAAAAAAAGTCTGAGCTCGGATTTCGGAAATCCGAATCCTTTCGAAAACCTTAAAATGATGAGTATTTTGCACAATCCCAAAACCTGTTATGAAAAACTACTACATATTTCATCACACTTTACAATCCGAACAATTCATTGTTCATATTACAATCCGAATTTATCAATGTTAACATAAATTTATCAAACACTAAATGACTCTCAATTCCAGCTGTCATTCACAGGTCTTCTATCTACTCCTGGGTGCGAGAACGGACAATAATTGGCATCACGACCTTATTGTCCACATCTCCAACATTCCCCCCGGCTCCGGCATCCCCTGTAATCCATTTACATTCTATGTCTCCTTTTTTGTCTTCGTCCCGGTCCCGCATGCAACACAAGACGCTCATAATTCGGAATGATGTTCCAATTGACCATTGGCCATTGTTCCTCACCGGGAACCGGAACAAAGCTCGTGTAATCAAATTGTCTGCACCACGTTGGAAGGCGCCACACACTATGGTATAGATCAATAATAGGTCAATCCCCTTTTCTCCGACAAACTTGGAGTGCGTGCGTACAAGGCATCCAGTACTCTTGCCACTTCCTGCACGAACACCTATGTTCATCGTAGTTCACCGTATGCAAAAAGACCCACCCCTGCCACTCAGCCGTGTTGCAGTAACAACATGCCACATAGCATCATCACCATCAAAAGGGGTGGCTTCAAAACTGGCTGCTTTGTCGTTCATTTCTCGTATTTTTTCCATAACTCAGGAGGGATCGGTGTCATGCAATTTCTCGCAGACAATTGTTCTTCTCTGTAGAATTTAACAGTTTTGCGAAAGGTTGCATCGATCAAGGCTCTAATTGGTAAAAAACGGATCCCTTTCAATGCATTGTTGTAACTCTCAGAAATGTTGGTTGTCGCTATGCCCCAACGGCGAAGACCGGCTTTCAATCGAGCCCAGTTACTCCCTCCAATCCCTTAAAGATACTCCCATGCAGCAGGTTTGAATTCAATATGCTCTGCCCTCATACTGTTGTATTTCACTCTTGAAAGCGTCGTGCCCATCTTCCAACATAACCGCTTCACCTTTTTGCTATTATATCGCGACACAAGATTGCTGCGAACGTGGCGGAGGCAAAGAAAGTGGCCACCATCACCTAAATCACGCCATTCATCCATCTATGACATTGCGCTCAACAACCCTGCATTTCGGTCGGATATCACACTTACGATTCTATCATACACAACCTACAACCTCAAATTCCTCATAAAAAATGTCCAACTCTCTACTGTCTCCTCATCCACAATCGCAAATGCAACCGGTAAAATGTGCTTGTTTGCGGTATAGACCACTGCAACAAACAATTTACCCTTGTATCCACCACGCAAAAAGGTTCCATCGAAACAAATGACGGGTGGACATTCAAAAAACGTCTCAGCCACTGGTGCAAATGACCAGAAGACGTATTTAAATGCCCTATTTCCCCTGTTCCAACCTTCTTGTCCCTCCTTCCATTCCTACTCTACTACAGTCTCAGGCTTAGTAAACTTAAGCGCATCGATATACCTATACAACAACAAGTCATTGTTAAAATATTTCAATACATGTAAAAAAAAAACACTAAAAATATTTTAATACACGAATAAATCTTGATATTTACCGTGGAAGTTCTTTGAAATTCGAGGTCCAATCACCATAGACCGCTTCTATGGCTTTCCTCCTCCCGTGCCACGCCCTTTTGTATGGCACATCTACTTTCAATAAGGTCTTCATATCTTTCTGTGCCGAGGCTACCGTATAATCTACATTGTCCTCAACCTTTCTCCTGATGAGTCTAGCAATCAAAGAGGCGTCCACACACCGATTGTCATTATCATTCACGGGAGTCATGCAATTATGTGCATCATGCCATCTCACAATTTCATGAAGGCCGTGAGCTTTCAAAGACACACGCATCTTCCACTCACATGGTGGTTCACCATCCTCACTTTCCACATTAAATGTTCTGCACCCCATAGCCCACGTCCTTGGACTACTCGCAGTGACTGTGTATTCCCTTTTATGATGGATGTTCCATAATTTCACAGCATGCTTTGCTTCTGATTGAGATTTGAAACAAACACCAATGTCCATTCCTTCGGGCCTCTCATCCCACATCTTAAGAGCAAACTCATCCTTGTCCACAGATGAGGCATCTCATTTCCCCATCTTACTATATACATGGCGTCGGGGCAATGAATTACAATCCCTTTCCTCATTTTCCAACCTTTCATCATCACTTTTTTCAAAATCACTCTCTCCGGAGACATCACAGTCTTCTTCACTTTCACTTGGAGCTATGTAGTCGGAATTCGACTCTTCCCGGCAGTCATCTTGTGCAAATAAAGGTGTCTCTTCTTCATCACGGTTTCGAGAAGTATTAGCACGTTCCCCCCTTAGAAAACCACCAAATGACACGTTTTCCAAACTCGCTTCTCTTTCTTCTTGAGTGATATCTTCCAAATCTAAGTATAAATCCAAACATGACATTGGATCTACACGGTTCATGAACTCTACATGCGAATCATTCTTGATCTTCACTACACGCTGATAATGGTTAAATTGTTACATAAAAGCATCACACTTAACTTTGTATTTGATGAACAATTGGGGGTATTTCCTAACATTGGTGCAATTTACTTAGCTCATTTTCATGTTATTGTTAGGAAAGGACCGGACTGAATAATTGCTCAAAATTGGAAGTCAAAGGAGCAATTTATGGACTGCCGAGGCAAGGGTGCTGAGCTGGACGAAGAAGAAGGGCCTTAGACAAGAAGCATCTTGTCATTAATGGCCTTGCCTCCTCCTAAAGGCATGCTTGTCCCCCAGCCGCACTCCCAGCCACCACTGCTGATCAATGAGAGCAAAACGACTGCTGCTGGAAGAGAGAAAAGGAACGGCCAAGTTGGATTGCAGGCTCAAGACATTGGGAGGATTAAAAAACTCCAAGCATGGGGAGGTTCTCATGATGAAGACACCGGCTGCAAGGCCCTATAAGAGGGGGAACTGCACTCTCAAAGGACATACACCTCAGTCTCTGGTTAGCTTCTTAGTTGCAAAAACACTCAGAAAAACTCCAGGTAGAAGACAAGAAGAAGAAGTAGCAACAACTCAGTGAGGAAGCGAAGTTGAAGAATAGCAACCCAGTTTCTTCTTCAGTTCCACGAGTGAACCCTTTCACTCCCAGGAGTGACTCAGAAACTGCACAAGCTTCCTTCTCATCTCTTGACTGTTAGCTTGAACTTTGTTTATTATGCATACTTCTATGATGTCTTTTGATGTAGTAGATGTAGCATTTATCTGTATGAGTAGCTAAACAGTTCCCAGGGTTATTCTCCTCAACTGATGTTGTAGTTGTCAAGCATTGGTTTTGTTCCTTGTTTTATGGTTGAAAGTTTTTCTACATTCATTTACTTGATCACTAAATTGAATGCATGCTAGAACTAAGGGAGATCTGGAAGGATAAACTTGGTTTGGATTGTTTCAACTTTAACTTATGACATAGAGGTAACAGTCTATGGTTTTAACTAAGATAGGAATATACTTAGTTAACATAAGCATTCTTGAAGGCCTAAGAACTTAATGACTTTGTAGCTGGAATCAATCATTGGAAAATAGGTTGTTAAGGGTGCAAAGATGACTCTAGGAAAAATGGGAACTGACTTAGAGTTATAAGTGAGCTGAATGAACAAGAACTCAACCTTTACTGTGCTAATAAAACAACTACAACAGCAGGAAGAGGAGAAGAACACCCCTGGCCTTCATTCCCCTGAGTGACTGTTTTCATTCTCCTGAGTGACACCTTGTTGACTGACAGTTTTTCTTTACAACAAATTTGGTAATTAGCTGTCCTCGTGGGATCGACCTAACTTCCATTATCTACAAAATTCATAATCCAAGCTAGTAATATTTATCTTTATTTTTTGGTGAACTCGGCAAGCACCACACGCCTACCACTGGGACTATCGAAAATCAAAGAAAGGTGGAGTTTCACGTGTGCTGGATCCCAACCAAGTGTCATACAAATCTTACTAATCAATCCTTCATATAACAACCTTTCTTCAACAAACAAACCATCATCCGCCATATTCAAAAAAGTGTTGATGCTACCGTTCTCTATCACATACTTACTTGTATGATACAAATTAAGCATGTATGATACATTACGTGCTATTGATAACTGTTAAAAAAAAACATCAATAACTAATCATTTCTTAATAACAAAATTAACAAATACACCATACATACTCCATTCATAATTCAAAAAACCTATAAAATACTAAAATACTTATAAATCAACTTCGATATCTCATGAACAACTATGATTTCTCATCTCTAACCTCAAAATCAACACCTAAAACATCCAAACAACCAACCAACATAAACCCTAATCTATCATACATCATTCTAACAATCAAAATAACACAAAAATAAACTAAATAACATGGTTTTGTAATCTAACCTCTTTCAAATAATGATTCCCACGTATCTAGAGGCAAGAATGCATCAAAAGCTCCAATTCGCCCTTGTTTGAGCTGCAAAAATAGAAAATCCAACTCAGTTCTCGAATGAGAACTGTCTGAATTTTTTTTTCTTTTATAGCACGTTAAACTCGGCTTTATGAAATCCGAGTCCGTAAGTAACTCGGATTTTCGAAATCCGAATTACATTAGCCTCGGATTTCATGAATCCGGATTTGGTCAATTCCAGATTATTTTATTCATTTTTTGGTCCTCCAATTTATGGAAATGCCTACTTCCACCAACCAAAATTAAAGGCAGTCGGATTTCCAAAATCCGAATTTATAAAACCGGATTACGGACTTCCGGTTTTTGGATTCAAAAATTTCGCGCCGCGATTTTTTTTTGCTTTTTTTCTTTTTGTACACTCGGATTTTTAAAATCTGAGTACTACTGTTCATTTAAGGAGTCCAGCTCCTAGACTTCTTATTTGAGTTCAAATTTTTCGTGCCTCAATTTATTATTTTTTAATTAAATTCAGATTTCGCAAATCCGTCCGGCACTGTTCATTTAAGAATTTTTAAAAGACTATTATTCAACAAAATTTATTTAATTATTATTTTATTATTAAATATAGACTCGGATTTCCAAAATCCTCAAGGGCCGTAGATACGACAGCGATTTTTGGGGGATATAAAAAAATACGGCACTGGAGGTTAAGGAAGTCATTAAGAGAGCCGGTTTTGAGGGGATAATGAAAGTAGGCTACAAAAAAGTGGATCTTGGTCTCATTACCGCGTTGGTGGAACGGTGGAGGTCAGAAACCCACACTTTCTATTTCAATTTTGGAGAGGCGACTGTGACACTACAGGATGTCGAGGTCCTCTTTGGTATTTGGGTGGATGGTGACCCGTTGTACGGGACGACAGTTAGCCGGAGGGCAGATGAATGGCGGGATCGATGTGAGACTTATTTGGGATTCTGGCCAGCCCAAGTAAATGGCCAATGTGCCAATGTTGGTATTTTCGAGGATGAGATGGGCCGTGCATTCCCTGAGAATTCCACAGTCCAATGATTCGAGCAAAGGGCCCGGACACTTATACTGCATTTTATTAGCAGTTTCATGTTTCCTAACAAGACGCAAAATACTGTCAATCTTCAGTTCTTGGCCCAGGTTGAGGATTTGGATCAGTGTAGTCGATAAAATTGGGGATCGACACTGCTGGCTGGTTTGTACTCTGGACTGAAGGAGGCATCACAGTACACCGTGCACGATGCCACTGGCTGTCTATATTTGCTACAGGTACGTATTAGTTTTCAATTGGTTTTATAATTGTTTTTTGCTTTCGACGTTATAATTTGAAATTTTAACATTATTATTGAAATTTACTAGGTACGGGCGTATGAGCGAATCGAGAGAATCGCGCCACAAAGAAAAGGAGTAGATTATTTGATTGATGAGACCGCTCAATTAGCTCAGCAGTCCGTATTTTCAGTTCAAAATAACTCAATTTTATTTCCATTTGTTTCTTATTCATCTTTTTTACTAATTCAAATGTACCCCTTCGTGTTTTTTCATTAAGGTGGGAATGTAGGTACACTTACGGAGACGCCCCAAGGAACAACACCCCACCTTTTAGAGATCAATTAACAAGCCTGCGTGTTGAAGATGTAAATACTTAATTTGGTATTTATATTTACTTTGAATTTCTTTTCGTTCCGGTTATACTATCTAAATAAATTCTTTTTTCGTGCAGTTTCAGTGGCAACCATATGCAAAGGTCCTACATAGACTCCCTGATTTCTGTAAACAAGGTCAAGCCATTTGGACGACCAGGTGTTGGATGTTCTGTTGGGCTATTAGGGAACCCCACGAGTCGGGCAGAGTTGTGAGACAATTTAGATACATACAGGATGTTCCTAAGCGCGCTATGATTAAAGATAACGCATCATTTCTTTTCGATCACGCCCACAGTATGTCTGGGTATCCTAGGAACAATTGGGTGGATCACCATTCCGCAGTATGTCGTCATTGGAATGGGAGAGAAAAATACGTGCTACAAGATTTGGAGGAAAGAGACCCTGGCTCCGTATATGAGGGGTACTATGAATGGTTCACGGTGAATACTATTAGGCTGATATCCAATCCCAAAAATTATGAACCTCAAGGATACGAGACTTCTTCGAGCCGAGTAAAATTATATGTGAGTTCATTCTATATTTTTTTTATTTCTTATGTTTTCCTTTTATTTTTTTTAATTTTTTTTTTGAATCTTACTCTTTTAATTAACGTCCCAATTTCTTTTCAAGGTGAAGTATTGCACAACATTCGCGTGAGTTCCGAGAAGTTTAGAGAAAAACGAGAAGAAGAGAATCTCCTAGACGAAGAACTCGACAAGCATTTGGACGATATCATCAATCAAACACATGCTGCTTTAACCCTGGGTGCAAATGATGAGATGGACGTAGAGGATACCCAAATCCTGGTTGATGAAGAACCATCTTTGCCCTCACAACCTCCGCAGGGTAAAAAAGCGAAACCGTGGTCGAAAGATAAGATTGGAGAAGGAAGAAAGAGAAAGGTCTCAATCCCCCCTCGGACATCGCAACAACAAACTGAGGGTCAAAAAAATGAGGATCAAGCACATTCTTCTCGAGGCTCGTGCATACAGGTCGAGATTCAATTTGAAGATATTGGTGGACCCGAGACTTAGTTTGGTGGACAGTCGCAACCACAACCAGGAGTCAAATTTCTCATCATGTGGGAGTCCCAATCCCAACCCCAACCCGAGCCTCAGTTTGGGGGACAGTCACAACCACAACAGAGTTCAATACTCACGTATCTTAAGAGGGAGACAGGATTCGGCAGCACCCAAATAAATACACTCCTACTGCGCATAATAAAGGAAAAGAGAAAAAATTAGACCTTTGATATATTTTGCACATTTAAAGTAGTTTTTGTATTGATTTTGGTTTAAAATTTGATTTGTTTTGTTGTTAATCAAATGCCGTTTATTGTTTTGTTGTCATTAAATTTCTGTTTTCCAATGTTTCATTGTTATCGGTGCTGTAAACAGGTTTTGGACTCGTTAAAACCAGTCCAATTTTTTTTTTTAAGTTCTGACATAGACTCGGATTTACGAAATCCGAACCCAAAAATAAGGCAAGAACCTTCAGTTTTGAAAAGCAGCATGAAAACCGCTTCTGAAAAACATCCTTAACACCATAAGGACAACCAAAAAATCCAAGATGGACGAGCCCCGAAACATTCTCTAGCACTGCTTTATCCGGGTCATCAATCTTAAGCGAAGCGAGATTAGCAGCATTGCACATAATCAGGGATTTAAGGCTATAGTGGAGAATTTCCAAGTGTTGCAGTGCAAGAGATGGTGGACCGCGAACTTCCAAACTAGTCAGATCGTCAGAGCCGTGCACAACCAAAGTTTCAAGAGATGTACGGTTGTGCAAGAGGTATTCAAGATTGGCCCGGAGATTTTGACGCTCTTCAAAATCAGTACTTTAAGAGAACGCCAACAACTTGCGTGTGCAACAAAAACTCGAAGAAAGAGCATAATCGTCGAGAATCCATCGAGCCATGACGGGTCAGTTCAATTCCGTGCTTTGGACTCGCTATCAAAGGCATACTGAACCCACTTATCCAAATCATCCCGAAAGGAATAGTTCAGATCAATACAAATACGGAAGGAATTCAACTCCGAGGGCTTGTGATGGGAATCTAGCACCTTGTTTACCCATTTAACAAACTTGGGCCTTTCAATTTCGAGTCCCTTCCTGTAATTGTTGTCGCCCATCTCGCGTAATGCGGCCAATCCATTAAAATCCAGCTCAGGAACATAAGTCCAGGCGTTCTTCCAGGCTTTTGACACCACGCTTGTTCTGCCAGCTTCTTTGAGTGTGAGAAACGATATGATGCGAGTAAGAATATCCTCTGGAAGTAGACTAATCCTGTCTTCAGGCGTTTTTTGCAGCTTATTAGATGCACACTTCCCCAATCTGAAATCCCCTATTTAACGTTTCAATCAAGTCACCAAGGATGCCCGGTAACCGATCCACTTGGTTCTCTATGAATGAAATCCGAGCAGAAGGATTCTAAGTACTTTAAGAATAATAATTGATTGATTGATGAAATCATGTTTGAAATCGTACTCTACTTATAGGCCAAATATTAAGTTTCATAATCCTACTCCAAATCGGTTTATAACTGCTCAACCGACTTATTAATAATACTATGACTTAAATACCCAATCCAATTTACTCCTAATATTGCGACCATGAAGTTATATAGAAAGTAGAAACCCAAAAAAAAGAAAAAAAGAGAAGTAAAAGGATGAGTGTTTTTTGCGGGTAAACCAACTTGATAAAGTCTTAAAATTGATGGGTATAAAGAATCAAAATTTTTTGAGCAAAAATTATATTTGCAAGTGAAATCCGACTTGTCTCAAACTAATTTCAAAAGAATGTATGAAATTCTCAAATTAGAAGATAGGTTCATCGGAGAGAAATTCTAGAAATGGAATTTGGGAATTTTAGTTGTCTTTCATTACCAACATTGTACAGCAAAACCGTATATATACACTAATACAAAAGCTAACCAATCATCAGCCTATTTAATATGTCTAAACTAACCGACATATGTACAAAGACCAATCAGCCCTCTACTTAAATTACTACCTATACAAAGCTCAGGGGTAAAATAGTAAACTACATAACAAAAAAACTGCAAGTTATGATCATATCCTGCTTGATCCGATCATCATCTTCAAGGAGGATCAAGGGGGATATTTATCATCTTTGACATCCCCTCCATAAGCTGGACTGGGAAGGCACGTCTTCACGCCAAGCTTGGATAGCAGTTTGGAAAAGAGAGGATGAGGCAGAGACTTGGTGAAGATGTCAGCAGTTTGATCAAGGGAGACTACATACAGGGGAACAACAAAGCCTAGTTCATATTGATGCCATACAAAATGGCAATCAATCTCCAAATGTTTAGTCCTCTCATGGAATACCGGATTCTCAGTGATATATATGGCAGCCTTATTGTCACACCACAAGGAGATTGGAAGCTGGGATGGAATAGAGAAGTCATGCAGAAGATATGATAACCATAGAAGCTCCCTGGTGGTAACACTAAGTGACCGGTATTCAGCTTCTGCTGAAGAACAGGAAATAGTATCTTGTTGTTTGATTTTCCAAGAAATCAGAGAACGGCCAATGAAAATGCAGAAACCACTTACTGATCTCCTGTTGATAATGTCTGAACCCAGTCAGCATCACTAAAGGCTTCAAACTTGAGATCATTGTCAGAAGGGTAAAACAATCCATGAGCTGGTGTCCCTTTCAAATACTTCAATACATGGATCAGAGAATCCCAATCATCTTGACAAGGATGTTGAATGTGTTTGCTGAGCTGCTGGACTGCAAAGGTAATATCTGGTCTGGTGAATGACAAATACAGTAACTGACCAACAATTCTTCTGTAGCTAGAAGGATTGGACAAGGAAGCTCCTGGTTCATCTGAGAATTGATGACCTTTGGGAAGAGGGGTAGTTGTAGGTTTGCAACCAATGAGTCCAGCTGATTTCAATATATCCAGAAAATACTTTCTCTGATTCAAAAACAAACCTTGTTCTGATCTAGTGAGTTCAATGCCAAGGAAATATTTTGCCTGTCCAAGATCCTTGATAGTGAACTGTTCATCCAAAAAATGTTTCACCTGTTGAATAGAATCTTCATCTTCTCCTGTAATTAAGATGTCATCTACATAAACCAGTAATGCCAAGAAAATCCCTTCTGTTTGCTTGATGAATAAACAAAGATCATGTGCTGATTCAGAAAAACCATAATCCTTGATCTTCTTGCAGAACTCCTTGTTCCAGTGTCTAGAGGCTTGTTTCAATCCATACAATGACCTATTTAGCTTGCAGACTTGTCCTGATTTGGCTTTATCATAGCCTTCTGGTGGGATCATATAAACCTCCTCATCTAAGTAACCATGCAAGAAGGCATTATTAATGTCTAATTGCTGGATAGAACACCTCTTGCTGGCTGCAATTGCAAGAAGTAACATGACTGTAACTATCCTGGCAACTGGAGAATAGCTATCATAATAGTGTTGACCCTCAACCTGATTAAATCCTTTAGCCACCAACCTTGCTTTAAACCTCTCCACTGTGCCATCTGAATGCAGCTTGACCTTATAAACCCACTTGCAGCCAATTGCTCCTTTTCCCTTTGGTAAAGCAGTTAATTCCCATGTATCATTAGCTTCCAAAGCTTGAATTTCCAATTGCATGGCTGTCACCCATCTCTCATCTTGGATTGCCTGTAAATATGAACTAGGTTCATGGACAGTATCTAGTGCTACCATAAAGGACAGATGAGTGCTGGTAAAATGAGGTGCATCATAGTATGGAAAAGTATATGGTGTGTGAGGTGAAGAAATGGGATGAGGCAGTTGTAAACTATTTTCATGAATAAGCCATGCATTTTCAGTCACATAATTATTCATCCATATTGGTTTTTTTATAGTTCTATTACTCTTTCTCAATACTGAAGATGAAGGAATATAAGTATTATTGATTGGTGAAGAAGAAGAAGAAGAGGAAGTTGGACTGGGATTAGACTGTGTCAGAGTGGGAGATTGTGATGGATTAATTTCTGGATCATCATTATGTGTAGGAGATTGATAATTGTGGTGATCATCATCAAGAGGATGATGATTATCAGAAGGAAAGAAAACTGGAATGGGTGCATCAGTTACATCCCATTGATCTAGATAATCTGGAAAATGCTGAGAATTGGATGGTAAAGGATTGGTTGAAATCTGTGGTTTAAGATAAGGAAATGTAGTTTCATGAAAGACTACATCTCTGGAAATGAATACTTTCTGATTTGTAAGATCAAAAAGTTTATAGGCTTTTTGACCAGGTGGATAACCTATAAACACTGACCTTATAGCTCTGGAATCAAATTTTCCTTTATGTGGAAGAGTGTTTGTAGCATAACACAAACTACCAAACACTCTAAGGTGAGAAATATCTGGTGGTTTGGAAAAAAGAATCTCATAGGGAGATTTGAAGCCAAGTATTGATGAAGGAAGTCTGTTTATCAGATAAGTGGATGTTAAAACTGCATCTCCCCAAAATATTCTAGGTAATCCAGATTGAAATAGTAATGACCTGGCTATTTGAAGTAAATGTTGGTGCTTTCTTTCTACTACCCCATTCGGTTGAGGTGTATAAGGACAGGATTTGTGGTGTAAGATGCCAAAATCTGGAAAGAGATCTTGACATTGATGACTTGAGAATTCTGACCCATTGTCGCTCCTGACTATCTTGACTTTGGTATCAAACTGAGTATTAACCATTTTCAGAAAATTACTGAGTATGGCTACACTTTGAGACTTATGATGCATGAGAAATGTCCAAGTAGACCTGATATAATTATCTACAACAGTGAGAAAATATTGTGCACCAGATAAGGATTTCTGAGAACGTGGTCCCCAAATGTCCACATGAATCAATTCAAAATTTGAGTTTGACTGTATAGTACTAACTGGAAACTTTAATCTTTGTTGTTTAGACATTGGACAAATTTCACAAGTATTGGAAATATTTACATCATCTTTATTTCAAATGCCTAGATGATGCAATATACTATATGGAATATGGCCTAATCTATGATGCCAGGTCTTGCAATTTGCATCACTGGCCAAATGAGAAAAATGAAATTTCTTAGAACTAGCATACATCACAAATGGATGATTCACATGAGTATCTATGAACTGCAAAATGGTTTCCTTGGCAAATGATTTGTGATCCAAAACATAGAGCTTGTTCATTAGTCTTCCAACTGCCACAATGGTTCTAGTCACTTGGTCCTGCAACAAACAAAAGTTTGTTGAGAACAAGCAATCTATTTTGGATGAAGAAGCTAATTTGCTAACTGACAATAGGTTATATTTGAAAGAGGATATATGCAAGCAATCTGAAACTATAAGGTTGTCTGACAATTTTATGCTGCCTATATGATCAACTGTTTTGATGGTTCCAT
Organism: Oldenlandia corymbosa var. corymbosa; assembly: GCA_949775105.1. NCBI lineage: Eukaryota > Viridiplantae > Streptophyta > Magnoliopsida > Gentianales > Rubiaceae > Oldenlandia > Oldenlandia corymbosa. Next base: position 11,867,795 of record OX459123.1, read on the forward strand.
CAGGCAAACAAATAGGTGTGTATTGATCAACAGGTTTATACTTAAAAAACAGTTTTGGCAATGCACTCATATGTCCAGTAGCACCAGTATCTATGGACCATAAAGCTAACATCATCAAATCATTATCTGTCATCTTGTTCATAGTATCAAAAGTGCTCATACCTGCAAAATCATGGTAATGAGCAAAATTGACATGTTCAAAATCACCAGCTGTCTACTTTCCTCTGATCAACTTTGCCATCTCCTGCTGAAACAAATTCAAGTTGTTCATCATGGTTTGGATATCTGAATTCCCTGTATTGGTGCCTTTCTCATTCATAACTTCAGGAATGACTTCAACCATATGTGCAGAGTGACCTCCTGTAACCTTCTGAGTTGGTTGAAATTGCTTCCCTTCTTTGTGATTATCATTCCACCATTCTGGATAACCAATTATCTTGAAGCATGAATCCTTGATATGTCCTGTCATCTTACAGTGATCACACTTTAAAAATTTCTTCTTAGCCTTCTCCTTTCTCCAATCATTCTCTTTTCCTGCTTTGTTATTGTTGAACCTTCCTTTGTGAGAGAACATTGCAACTTGTTCACCTCCTGATTGTATGTTATGATATTGATTCTTAATCTGTGAAGAATACATAGCACTCTGATCATAATTTCCTGAATTGTTGTACTGAATGTTGACTCCAGTCTGTTCTTCAACTGTCAGAACCATGCTATAGGCTTTCTTCACATCAGGTAGGGGTTCCATCATCAGCACATGATTCCTGACATCATTATATGAGTCACTCAAGCCTGTTAAAAATTGATGTAGACTGTTCTTTCCATCTTTGACATTTGTCTTCCTGAAATCACATTTGCATCCACCACAAGTACATCCTCCACATGTACATTCTTCTGCTGGATCAAGAACCTGCAACTCATCCCACAGTCGCTTAAGTTTGGAGTAATAGCTTGCTACATTCTGATTTCCTTGAGAGATCGTGCAGATTTCTCTTCTCAATCGATAGACCTGAGGACCATTCCGAGTTCCATGCCTCTCCTTCAATTCCTCCCAAAGTTCTTGAGCAGTTTCAGCTAGAGAAAAATTCTCAACAATACTTGGAGAAATAGCATTCAAGATCCAAGAAATCACAGTTTCATCTACTCGCAACCATTGTTCTTGTTCAAAACCGGGTGTTGCTGGCTTTGTATATGATCCGGTAATAAAACCTAGTTTATTCTTTGTAGCAAGAGCTCTTCTTACAGCTCGACTCCAAGAAACATAATTCGAACCGTCCAATTGAAAATTAACAAGAGCAAGAGCTTAATTATCATATGAAAGCAAGATAAGTGGGTGAATATAACCTCCATATATTTGCAAATCACCGCCATGACGTCGGTGAAAGTCGCCGGATCGGTTTGCTTCTTCCGCCGCCATTCTTTCCGGTCAGAAGCCTTCAATTTCTTCAAGATTTGTGAACTGTGCTAGATTTGTGGCTACCAGAACAGGATCAGACCTGCTCTGATACCATCTCAAATTAGAAGATAGGGTTCATCGGAGAGAAATTCTAGAAATGGAATTTGGGAATTTTGGTTCTGTCTTTCATTACCAACTTTGTACAGCAAAACCGTATATATACACTAATACAAAAGCTAACCAATCATCAGACTATTTAATATGTCTAAATTAACCGACATATGTACAAAGACCAATCAGCCCTCTACTTAAATTACTACCTATATAAAGCTGAGGGGTAAAACAGTAAACTACATAACAAAAAAACTGCAAGTTATGATCATATCCTGCTTAATCCGATCATCATCTTCAAGGAGGATCAAGGGGGATATTTATCATCTTTGACAGAAATTCTCAAAGAGTTTATCGTTACACTCATTGAACGAACGTGAACACCTTCAGGATAGAATTGATGCAACCAAAATTGGTCTTATAGGCAAAACAATAAAGAAGCTTGATCAAATGAACAAAACGTCCACAAAGGCCTATTTTCTTTTAATTAATATGATGTCTCGACTATAAACAGCCCGAAACTACAAGAAAGATTTGCTATTGATGCAATTGTGAAAGAAATGTAAAGCTTAAAGGAAATTAATGGCGGAAAGACTAGGACATAAATGAAGCCGAAGATGTTGATGATTCTAATGTTAATGATGATTTTGATTCTGATGGTTAGGAGGAAGGAGGAAGGAGGAATGAAGAAGGAGAAGGGCGAGAATGATGAGGATGAAAGTGGAGGACGCAGAAGGAGGAGCAAAACGGAGGAAAATTCTTATTAAAAAGAATTTATTTCTATCAAACTCACGAAAATGGAGAGTATTGGATAATTGGACTGAATACCAATTTAGTGGGCCAGCTGGATTTCATATCCTTGAACCACGTAATCTGTTTGTTTCCTTTTTTTAATGATTTTTTCAGAATAATATAATGATATATGTCTCATCACAGCATATATTTTTATATTTCTAATAGACTTTTTTATATTCTCAATATAAAAAACACATAAAACATATACTAAAAAAACGAAACAAATATACATTTCCTATCACACCCGTACCATAGATAATTGAATATGAAAACGTCGTAACAAGCACTTACCTATCACACCCATACCATGGATATGAAACCCTTGTAACAAACACCTCCTAAACTCATGTGAATTCTTATACATTTATTTAATAATCACTTTATTACATGTATTATATTTCTCTTATCTCATCAACACCTTTCAAACCGATTTTTTATAAAAATAATTCACGATATATTAGATTTGGTACGTTGATGTTTTAATCATATCTTCCAGAAGACACGTTGATGTTTTGTGCATTCTTTTTTGTTTTCGGGAGATTACATTATCTCTGTTGAAAAATCTTTTGCATTATTCAAAATTTTGTTCTTTTATTTATTGTGTATGCATATTAATTTAATAATATCGAGTCTTTATGACATTATTATCAATCACCAAAAAATAGATAACTCGATGAAAGAAAACAGTAAGACAAAATTTTTTGCATTATATAAGGAAACTTTTTAAAGGGGTAAGCAGTAAACGGCAAACTAAAAACATAGTTCAGAAGCAGGAAGGTAGCTTGTGTTGGCGAAAAAAAAGGAAGGTGGCACGTGGTTGGCAAATTAGGCAAGTAATAAGGACAAACAAATCTCTAATAATCGGAATTTTTTCCAAAAAAAATTAATTAAAATAAACGTTGACAAATTTAAATTTTTTAGAATATTTGTGAACAGAAATATATCCCTCAGATTTCTGAAATTCGAGTTCTGATTAAAATTAAGGATTCGGATTTCGGAAATCCGAGACTCCATTTAATAATAAAATAATAATTTAATAAATTTTGTTGAATAATAGTTTTTAAAAATTCTTAAATAAACAGTGCCGTTCGGATTTGTGGAATCCGAATTTAATTAAAAATAATAAATTAAGGCGCGAAATATTTGAACTCAAATAAGGAGTCCAGGACTTGGAGTCCTTAAATAAACAGTAGTACTCGGATTTACAAAATTCGAGTTCGAAAAAAAAAAAAAGAAAATCGAGGCGCAAAAAACCCGAAATTTTTTAATCCAAAAAACGGAAGTATGTAATCCGGTTTTCTTTATTCGGATTTTGGAAATCCGACTTCTTTTAATTTTGGTTGGTGGAAGTAGGCATGTGCCATAAATTGGAGGACCAAAAAATGAATTAAAAAAATCCAGAATTGACCAAAGTCGGATTCAGAAAATCTGAGTCCACCGTTATTCGAATTTCAAAAATCCGAGTTACTTACAGACTCGGATTTTGAAAATCCGAGTTTAACGTGCTATAAAAGAAAAAAAATGCAAATAGTTCTCATTCGAGAACTGAGTTGGATTTTCTGTTTTTGCAGCTCAAACAAGGGCGAATTAGAGCTTTTGATGCATTCTTGCCTCTAGATACGTGGGAATCGTTATTTGAAAGAGGTTAGATTACAAAACCATGTTATTTAGTTTAGTTTTGTGTTATTTTGATTGTTAGAATGATGTATGCTAGATTAGAGTTTATGTTGGTTGGTTGTTTGGATGTTTTAGGTGTTGATTTTGATGTTAGAGATGAGAAATCATAGTTATTCATGAGATATGTAAGTTGATTTATAAGTATTTTAGTATTTTATAGGTTTTTTGAATTATGAATGGAGTATGTATGGTGTATTTGTTGATTTTGTTATTAAGAAATGATTAGATATTGATTTTTTTTTAAACAGTTATCAATGGCACGTAATGTATCATACAAGCTTAATTTGTTTCATACAAGCAAGTATGTGATAGAGAATGGTAGCATCAACACTTTTTCGAATATGCCGGATAATGGTTTGTTTGTTGAGGAAAGGTTGTCATATGAGGGATTGATTAGTAAGATTTGTATGACACTTGATTGAGATCCAGCACACGTGAAACTCCACATTTCTTTGATTTTCGATAGTCCCGGTGGTAGGCGTGTAGTGAAGATCAAGAATTATTCGCATGTAGAGTTCATGAACCGTGTAGATCCAATGTCATGTTTGGATTTATACATAGATTTAGAAGATATCACTCACGAAGAAAGAGAAGCGAGTTTGGAAAATAACGTGTCATTTGGTGGTTTCCCAAGAGGGGAACGTGATAGTACTTCTCGAAATCGTGATGAAGAGGAGACACCTTTATTTGCACAAGATGACTACCGAGAAGAGTCGGATTCCGACTACATAGCTCCAAGTGAAAGCGAAGTAGACTGTGATGTCTCCGGAGAGAGTGATTTTGAAGAAAGTGATGATGAAAGGTTGGAAAATGAGGAAAGGGATTGTAATCCATTGCTCCGACGCCATGTATATAGTAAGATGGGGAAATGAGATGCCTCATCTGTAGATAAGGATGAGTTTGCTCTTAAGATGTGGGATGAGACGCCCGAAGGAATGGAGATTGGTGTTTGTTTCAAATCTCAATCAGAAGCAAAGCATGCTGTGAAATTATGGAACATCCATCATAAAAGAGAATATACGGTCGCCGGGAGTAGTCCAACGACGTGGGCTGTGCGGTGCAGGACATTAAATGTGGAAAGTGAGGATGGTGAACCACCATGTGAGTGGAAGATGCGTGTCTCTTTGAAAGCTCACGGCCTTCATGAAATTATGAGATGGCATGATGCATATAATTGCATGACTCCCGTGAATGATAATGACAATCGGTGTGTGGATGCGTCTTTGATTGCTAGACCCATTTGGAGAAAGTTTGAGGATAACGTAGATTATACGGTAGCTTCGGCACAGAAAGATGTGAAGACCTTATTAAAAGTAGATGTGTCATACAAAAGGGCGTGGCACGGGAGGAGGAAAGCCATAAAAGCTGTCTATGGTGATTAGACCTCGAATTTCGAAGAACTTCCACGGTAAATATCAACTTTTATCCGTGTATTGAAATATTTTTAGTGTTTTTTTTACATATATTGAAATATTATAACTATGACTTGTTTGTTGTGTAGGTATATCATTGCACTTAAGTTTACTAATCCTGAGACTGTAGTAGAGTGGGAATGGAAGGAGGGACAAGAAGGTTGGAACAGGGGAAATAGGACATTTAAATACGTGTTCTGGTCATTTGCACCAGTGGCTACGACGTTTCTTGAATTTCCACCGGTCATTTGTATCGATGGAACCTTCTTGCGTAGTGGATACAAGGGTAAATTGCTTATTGCGGTGGTACACACCACAAACAAGCACATTTTACTGGTTACATATGCGATTGTGGATGAGAAGACAGTGGAGAGTTGGACATTTTTTATAAGGAACTTGAGGTTGTGGGTTGTGCATGTAAGAATCGTAAGTGTGATATCCGACCGGAATGTAGGGTTGTTGAGCGCAATGTCACAGATGGATGAATGGTGTGATTTAGGCGATGGTGGCCACTTTCTTTGCCTCCGCCACGTTCGCAGCAATCTTGTGTCGCGATATAATAGCAAAAAGGTGAAGCGGTTATGTTGTAAGATGGGCACGACGCTTTCAAGAGTGAAATACAACCGTGTGAGGGTAGAGCTTATTGAATTCAAACCTGCTGCATGGGAGTATCTTCGAGGGGTTGGAGGGAGTAACTGGGCTCGATTGAAAGCTGGTCTTCGTCGTTGAGGTATAGTGACAACCAACATTTCTGAGAGTTACAACAATGCATTGAAAGGGATCCAGTTTTTACCAATTAAGAGCCTTGATCGATGCAACCTCTCGCAAAACTGTGAAATTCTACAAAGAAGAACAATTGTCTGAGAGAAATTGCATGACACCGATCCCTCCTGAGTTATGGAAAAAATACGAGAAATGAACGAAAAGCAGCCAGTTTTGAAGCCACCCCTTTTGATGGTGATGATGCTATGTGGCGGGTTATTACTGCAGCACGGCTAAGTGGCAGGGGTGGGTCTTTGCATACGAGGAACATAGGTATTCGTGCAGGAAGTGGCAAGAGTATCGGATGCCTTGTACGCACGCACTCCAAGAGTATCTATACCATAGTGTGTGGCGCCTTCCAGCATGACGCAGAAAATTTGATTACACGGGCTTTGTTCTGGTTCCCGATGAAGAACAATGGCCGACGGTCAATTAGAGCATCATTCTGGATTATGAGGCTCTTGTGTTGCATGCGGGACCGGGACGAAGAGAAAAAAGGAGACATAGAATGCAAATGGGTTACAGGGGACGCCGGAGCCGGGGGAATGTTGGAGATGTGGACAACAAGGACTTGATGTCAATTCTTGTCCTAACTCGCACCCAGGAGTAGATAGAAGACCTGTGAATGACAGCTGGAATTGAGAGTCATTTAGTGTTCTTGCAAGTTATTTGGAATGACAACTGGTGTTGATAAATGCTCATTTTAAGGTTTTGTAAAGGATTCGGATTGCCGAAATCTGAAAGTACGCGTTTTGTATTATGTCCGGATTTCAGAAATCCGAAACATAACCGATTTCCTGCAGCAAAGAATTCAGATTTCCGAAATCCAGGTTTATGCATTTTGTACTACGTTCGGATTTCGTTAATTCGAATTGAGGAAAGCATCTGAGAGTGTGCAATTTCAGGAGAAACAGGGGAGATTCAGATTTCTGAAATCCGAACCCTAGCCGATATTCTGCACCAAAGGTTTCGGATTTCGGTAATCCGAATTGAGGAAAGCATCCGAGAGTGTGCAATTTCAGGAAAAACAAGGGAGATTCGGATTTCTGAAATCCGAATCCTAGCCGATTTCCCGCACCAAAGGTTTCGGATTTCGTAATCCGAATTGAGGAAATCATCCGAGAGTGTGGAATTTCAGGAGAAACAAGGGAGATTCGGATTTCGAAAATCCAGATGTTGTGTGTTCGGATTTCAGAAATCCGAGTTTAACAGGACTATATACAGCCGGTCAACTCTTTCCCCTCCCATTTTTCCCCCAATTCCCGGTTTACAAAAACCTAAAACTAAACCCTCGGCGAATCCCTCCATTCTTTCCGGCGACTTTCTCCATTCCTCCCGGCGACTTCCTCCATTCTTCCCGGCGACTCCCTCCACTCCTCCCGGCGACTCCATTTAAATACTCCCGGTAAGTTTTTTTCAACTGTTTAATTTTCTGTTTTTCAATTTTTTTTTTAAGAAATCTGAATTTCATGTTTTTTTTTCGCCAAATGTGTATTGTTGTGGTGTGTGAATTTTGAATTGGTTTGTGTTAGATTTGATTAGTGTAGCTATTTGATTATTGTAGTGGTTGAATGGCAGAGTGTTATGGTTATTTCTTTTGTGTTATAGTGTTAGTGTTATGGTTATTTGATTAGTGTAGTGTTGAATTCGTTTGGCCAAATAATGAGTTGGGTAGTGTTGGAATGGCGGAGTGTTATGGTTATTTCTTTTGTGTTATAGTGTTAGTGTTATGGTTATTTGATTAGTGTAAGGCCGAATTCGTTTGGCCAAATAATGAGTTTGATATTGTGTATTAGTTTGGTTTGTGTTAAATTTGGTCAAATAATGAGTTAGGGCATTGATGTTTTGGTGTTAGTTGATATTATATAGTGTGTTAGTTTGGTATTAGTTGATCAATGTATATACATAACTATATAGTGTTAGTTGTATTAGTATTAGTTGTTTTGATATTGTGTATTAGTTTGGTTTGTGTTGAATTTGGCCAAATAATGAGTTATGGCATTGATGTTTTCTTTGGTTACCTTGTGTAGGATTGAAATGGCGGAGGAGGCATCGGGCTCGCAATATGAATATCAACCTAAACATTTTCACCCGGGACCGATTCAAGATAAAATGCTATATCGTCAAACAAAGCATAGGTCCCAAGCTGTCTATGAGAATAAGATACCGGACATTAAAACATTCCGCCTCAAGGGCCGTAGATACGACAGTGATTTTTGGGGGATATAAAAAAATACGGCACCGGAGGTTAAGGAAGTCATTAAGAGAGCCGGTTTTGAGGGGATAATGAAAGTAGGCTACAAAAAAGTGGATCTTGGTCTCATTACCGCGTTGGTGGAATGGTGGAGGCCAGAAATCCACACTTTCCATTTCAATTTCGGAGAGGCGACTGTGACACTACAGGATGTCGAGGTCCTCTTTGGTATTTGGGTGGATGGTGACCCGGTGTACGTGACGACAATTAGCCGGAGTGTAGATGAATGGCGGGATCAATGTGAGACTTATTTGGGATTCCAGCCAGCCCAAGTAAATGACCAATGTGTCAATGTTTGTATTTTCGAGGATGAGATGCGCCGTGCACTCCCTGAGAATTCCACAGTCCAACGATTCGTGCAAAGGGTCCGGACACTTATACTGCATTTTATTAGCAGTTTCATGTTTCCTAACAAGACGCAAAATACTGTCAATCTTCAGTTCTTGGCCCAGGTTGAGGATTTGGATCAGTGTAGTCGATACAATTGGGGATCGGCACTACTGACTGGTTTGTACTGACTGAACGAGGCATCACAGTACACCGTTCACGACGCCACTGGCTGTCTATATTTGCTACAGGTACGTATTAGTTTTCAATTGGTGTTATAATTGTTTTTTGATTTCGAGGTTATAATTTGAAGTTTTATTTTTATTATTGAAATTTACTAGGTATGGGCGTATGAGCGAATCGAGAGAATCGCGCCACAAAGAAAAGGAGTAGATTATTTGATTGATGAGACCGCTCAATTAGCTCAGCAGTACGTATTTTCAGTTCAAAATAACTCAATTTTATTTCCATTTGTTTCTTATTCATCTTTTTTACTAATTCAAATGTGCCCCTTCGTGTTTTTTCATTAAGGTGGGAATGTAGGTACACTTACGGAGACGCCCCAAGGAGCAGCACCCCACCTTTTAGAGATCAATTAACAAGCCTGCGTGTTGAAGATGTAAGTACTTAATTTGGTATTTATATTTACTTTGAATTTCTTTTCGTTCCGGTTATACCATCTAAATAAATTCTTTTTTCACGCAGTTTCGGTGGCAACCATATGCAAAGGTCCTTCATAGACTCCCTGAATTCTGTAAACAAGGTCAAGCCATTTGGACGACCAGGTGTTGGATGTTCTGTTGGGCTATTAGGGAACCCCACGAGTCGGGCAGAGTTGTGAGACAATTTAGATACATACAGGATGTTCCTAAGCGCGCTATGATTAAAGATAACGCATCATTTCTTTTCAATCACGCCCACAGTATGTCTGGGTATCCTAGAAACAATTGGGTGGATCACCATTCCGCAGTATGTCGTCATTGGAATAGGAGAGAAAAATACGTGCTACGAGATTTGGAGGAAGGAGACCTTGGCTCCGTATATGAGGGGTACTATGAATGGTTCACGGTGAACACTGTCAGGCTGATATCCAATCCCAAAAATTATGAACCTCAAGGATACGAGACTTCTTCGAGCCGAGTAAAATTATATGTGAGTTCATTCTATATTTTTTTTTTATTTCTTATGTTTTCCTTTTATTTTTTTAATGTTTTTTTTTTAAATCTTACTCTTTTAATTAACGTCCCAATTTCTTTTCAGGGTGAAGTATTGCACAACATTCGCGTGAGTTCCGAGAAGTTTAGAGAAAAATGAGAAGAAGAGAATCTCCTAGACGAAGAACTCGACAAGCATTTGGACGATATCATCAATCAAACACATGCTGCTTTAACCCTGGGTGCAAATGATGAGATGGACGTAGAGGATACCCAAATCCTGGTTGATGAAGAACCATCTTTGCCCTCACAACCTCCGCCAGGTAAAAAAGCAAAACCGTGGTCGAAAGATAAGATTGGAGAAGGAAGAAAGAGAAAGGTATCAATCCCCCCTCGGACATCGCAACAACAAACTGAGTGTCAACAAAATGAGGATCAAGGACATTCTTCTCGAGGCTCGCGCATACAGGTCGAGACTCAATTTGAAGACATTGGTGGACCCGAGACTCAGTTTGACCTTGGTGGACCTGAGACTCAGTTTGGTGGACAGTCGCAACCACAACCAGGAGTCAAATTTCTCATCATGTGGGAGTCCCAATCCCAACCCCAACCCGAGCCTCAGTTTGGGGGACAGTCACAACCACAACAGAGTTCAATACTCACGTATCTTAAGAAGGAGACAGGATTCGGCAGCACCCAAATAAATACACTCCTCCTGCGCATAATAAAGGAAAAGAGAAAAAATGAGACCTTTGATGTATTTTGCACATTTAAAGTAGTTTTTGTATTGATTTTGGTTTAAAATTTGATTTGTTTTGTTGTTAATCAAGTGTTGTTTATTGTTTTGTTGCCATTAAATTTCTGTTTTCCAATGTTTCATTGTTATCGGTGCTTTAAACAGGTTTTGGACTCGTTAAAGCCAGTCCAATTTTTTTTTCAGTTCCGACATAGACTCGGATTTACGAAATCCGAACCCAGAGTTTTTGTAAAGGATTCGAATTTCACAAATCCGAATATGTAGCCAACTGGGAATTAGCATTTTGCAGAAAACAGAGGAGATTCGGATTACGGTAATCCGAATCGATATTCATTCGGATTACCGTGATTCGGATTTTCCCAAATTTAATTTTTCAACACATAATTTGTTTTCTATCCGAAAATTAATATTTTATTTGTATTTGGAAAATCCGGATTTAGATTAATTACACTAATTTCTGTCATTAACTTAATATCGGATTTATATAACACAAATTCAGATTTCTCTCATGCGAGTTTAGAGGGGTTCGGATTTCGGAAATCCGAGTTTACCCCCATTCGGATTTTCAAAATCCAGGACATATAAGTTTGTCCACAATTTTTGGAAGGTTTATTTTTATTCTAGTATATATAAGGAAATATATTTAAAGAAAAAATTCCTAATAATCAGCGTCATTTTTACATGTCGAGAGGAAATTTTCACGTTTACTGCGTGTTGACCTAGCTTTCCTTCGTCTGGTCTGGTATCTCTATTGGCAGATTACCTCGCAGATATTAGTGCAATTCCTGGTCTTAAGGAGACCAGGGAGTATATTTTGCTTAGCCGTAAGAGGTGGATTCCTATGGAAGCGATAGAATCTTTTGCCCAAGAACTTGAAGGTCTGGAGCGTAGAAGAAAAATGGCAATTCAGCTTTACGCAAAAACAAAATACGACAAGGGGCTTGACATATGGAAAACTGAGACTAAGCATTTACTCGAAGAACTTGAGGAGATCTATAAACTTGGAAAAGATTTGAGGAATAGCTGCTAGCATATCTACAGATACATTCCAAGAGCTGTTGAAGTGGACAATCTTGTTGCTACTCTCAGAAGCCTTAACGAGTTAATTCTTACCCATGGAGAGGAAGTGGCGGCGATTGCCCAATTAATGGACTCTCTGGATGGTTGGGACCCGAAGATCAGAGTCTTTACAAGTACTGACCACATTCCTCGTCAAACTCCAACAGGAAGGACGATTAAACTTGCAATTGAGTAAGTAGTGGTTTTAATTTGTTTAGTTTTATGATTTATTTTGGTGGAATTATTGATCTATGCACTGCTGTGTTACAGATACACTTCTGGACCGACGGCTCCCACGGGATCCGCCATTGAAAAAGACGAGGTTTCTTTGTTTCCTCTTCCTCTTACTTAATTTTTTGGGTCTCGCTTTTGAGTGTTTCTTGTTGCTGCTTGTCTGAAATCTGCGTATTTTGTCTTAATTTATTTGTCCATTTTTTAGATTGTGGGCTTTGTCCTGGATCTTTCTTTCGTTGGTTGTTTTCTTAATGGAATCGGGATTTTAGCTGTTCTTCTTGTCTTCCAGGTTGCTTGTTGACATCATGTTATCTGGTTGTAGCTCTGTAATGCCTTCATATTTGTTTTAGTGGAAGGAGTTTCAGTATAGTATGATGTTATCGTCACTACTTTGAGAGATTTTACCCCCTTCACTCCAGAAATAAGATAAAGGAGCAGCCCTGTTCAACCCTTGTTTCATTTTTGGACTGTGTTACATGATATAGGAGCTTAGCATTGATACGCCCGGAATTAAAATCAATCAAAACATGGTCGGGATCTAAAGCAAGGCAAAGTATTACTTGGCTCTGTTGAAATTACTGGAGTGAATTTGGCAAATTGTGGAAGGGCAGTATGCCTTGCTTTCCTCTCGATCTGAATTGAGCTTGAATTGCGTATCAAACACATCAAGGAAAGAGCTCGCCAGTGTGTCAGAGATGATCAATTTGCATGGTGCTCTTACATTAGTAGACATTAGTAGTATTTATTTCATAGTCTAGAAATTGAGAGAGTCTTTGAAATCTTAACTACAACTTGGATCCAACCTGCTTTCTCGTACTGTTTTATAATGAAAATTGAAAAGAGCATTCTCTAAATGCATAATATATTCCCTTGGTCATTGTTGTGTTTTACTCTCAAGGCCAGAGCCCTTAACCCTTGTGTGCATGTAGTCTTCATGTGTTATATTTATTTGGGATGCGCATGTGTTCTCTGCCTACTTTTTTGTTTTCTTTTTCACTGCTTGTAGTTCTTTTTCCCTTGGTCCTCTTTTTGATTGCCCTTTGAGAAGGTTTATGTTGCTGCATTATATGCATGGCCGCAAAAGTGAATGTTGTAGTAACAGGACTGAAATTTATGTATGAAATTCTCTTGTTTATGAAGTGTAACTATAAAATTCTGCACTGTGATTGAGGTGCTAATTGTGCTTTTGCTTTCGGTATGTTGCAGTCTTACGGAAAGTGGAATGAAAGGCTTCTTCAAAGTATTGGCCGAAGTTTCTTAGGTTGGTTGATTACAACTTTCAACATCATACATAGCATAAGCTTTCAAACCATTTCATTTATGTTTTGATGATTTCTTGCTATCAGGACAGATGACGCCTCTTGTAAAGTTTTACTCCGTTGGACTTGTATCTGCGGGTGGTGTGGTGAAGAACGTTTTAACACCTGTTGCTGGAGAAAATCCGTGTTTTAGTCTAACTGAAGGGTCCCCCTGTATTTTGAAGTTCAAATTCTATGTTCGCCATAATCTTGTCTTCGACCTCAACTATACAAATACCTTTTTGATTGGTGGAGTAAAAGGTTAGCACCTTGACAGTATTTACTCTTTCTACTATCTGTCTTAGGAAAGCTCACTATGAATAATACTAAGATTCCCCTATTAGAGCAAAACTTTTAATCAGCTCCTGAATCTTTTAATGTTCTTGTCTGAATGACATAATTGGTGATATTTTGCATCTACCATGAACACAATGCTCATTCTTAGGAGAAATTTTTCTTAGCAACTTTGTATAGCTGAGACATTTTAGTTATAATGTCAAAGTGGTGCATCAATAGAACAATATGATATGTGCCACATGGTATGGAATATTGTTGAGAATGGTTTGGTGATCTATCATGATGTTAGATATTATGATGATTACTTCTGTTGATTACTTACTGTTTTTCTTCTTTTATTCCACTGCTAAAGTTAGACTGCGAATGTATTGTCTTATGGGATTTGATTGTTGAAGAACATTAAATTTTGATCCTTCTGCTATAAGGAGATTTTGATGTAGAAAAAGTTTGTTGCATGTTAAGGAAACAAAATTACACTGGTGAAGAATTGGTGGCCAAATAGTTAATCACTTATCTAAATGATAATACATGTTTGATTTCAGAAGCTGGAGTTAGCACTTTAATTTCATTGTTGAGATGTTAAGTATACATTATGAAACCAAAAGGTTGAAATTGAGTGATGAGAATCAGGCATGGGTAAAACTGTGTGTTTTGATGTTGTTTGCATTTTTTTGAGTGAGGCTGATTTTATGTTCTGGCTTGGTATGTTACGTTTGTCGCGCTTTAATATGAATTTCATGGTCTTTGGTCTTGGCATGTTTTAAATTGCTAAAGTGTCACTTAATATTTAAAAATGTCTGAATGATTGAAAATCACATCCATATGGTAAAATCTCCTTCAAAACAATGTCATTACATCTGGATTGTAAGATTTTCAATTACGAACTGTTTTACTTTTCCCCTTTTCCTTGTCCTCCGAATAACCATTGTGAACTTCCTTGTGATTGTGACTGAGTCTACTGGGAATCTTAGAGCACATACAATAAAAGAACTATGAATGCTCAAAGATTATTTAGGATTTAGTACTTTAGGTTGCCTACCAAGTTCAGTAACAAACTTGGTCTTGCCAGTTTGCTCAATTCAGATAGTAATTTTGGGTTTTAGCCATGAATCAGGAAACAAGAGTTATTTAATTTTGGAATACATTTCGGGAAACTGAGGAGTTTTTTTCTCTCTAGTTTTGATCAAGGACGTTTGTACTGTAAACAATTAATGGGTGAAAAAGAACTCACTTGCATGTTGAGAGACACTAAAACTCGAAAAGACAATATAAGAAGGGAGCAGATCCTATCTGTCAGCTGTGTCTGTATCAGCAGTCAAACTTCTTGAGAACTGCATGAGAAGCAGGGTTTTGATATTGGAACTTAGGTAAAGAAGTTGTATGTAGCCATGGCTTTCAATTCATTCTAGCTTCGAAGTATGGTATAAATCTGATTCAGTTTGCTTTCTACTGGTTTATTTTTCTTATATCTAAAGCATTTCATAATACATTTCAGTTGTGACTAAGGGGGTGCTTGGTGTGTATGCTCCTCAAGTAGAAGCATTTATATTGGAAGAGAACATGCCATGCAGTGCACTTGGAAAGGGAACTTTTCCCGCTAAACTTTTGGTTGGTACCTAGTTAAATTGATCTATTTAATGCATTCATGTAACTTGATGGATTATTGTTCTGACTTTACTGCTTCCCCTCCCACCTCCCATCTCCCCCCTCCCCCCCTTTGGTGGTTCAGGTTAAAGATGATGAGTGACGGTGCCACTTCGAGTTTGACTACTATTTGGAATTGAAGTAAAGCGGCTTTGTCTATTTTGCGGTACCTGTTCATGTTATCTCCTCAGTTGAAGGGCGTTGAACTCCTGGAACTTGTAAGCAAAGTAAATTGTGCCCTACCTGTTCATTTCTACTTAGAACAGCTATTAGTACATATTAGAGAATTCATTGCAATTGCTCATGTCAGCTTGGCTTAGGGCCGGCAATCTCTGACACGACTCGGAATTTCGACACGAACCCGACACAAACACGACACGCATATTAAATAGGTCGGGTTAGGGTTGAAAATTTGGACCCGTTTAATATACGGGTCGGGTTAGGGTCAACCCGCCGGGTTACCCGCGAACATGTAAATTATGTGTATTATAGAGGTACTTTGGGAATTTCGCAGCCATCCCCAACCCTAATGTCAGCTCATATATATACTCTTATTCTTCATTTCGGCACAAATTTTTCACCCTTTAGGATTTCCGCCCTCTTCTTCTCGGCGACGGCGGCTCTTATTCCCCTCCACTTTGCAGAGTCTATTTTCCCGATCTCCGTCATTTATACGCCTTTGAAACCTCTCTCGCCGTCTACCCCAGTTACGGTTCTTCACAAATTGGTGTTCCTCGGTCATCAATCATCACTTCACGGCGGTCACCTATTCAGTTATGTACTTATGTCTCACCCTCCTCCTTCTTCTTCTTCTTGTTCTCCTCTTTCTTCTATCGGTTGGAGTTTTATTTGTAAATTTCAAGAAAAGAAAGAAAGCTTAACTATGGCTCGGATTTGTAGTTGGTATAGTGAACCCGGTTTGAAGCTTTTAACTTTCAAGGGATAGAAATATCATTTACTGATTTAGTTTAGCCTTGCATGTTAATCTTTAGTTGATTTAGTTAATCTTTAGTTGATTTGCTTTGTTGGGTCGATTACTGTTTACTGAAATCTTTTGTCTGTTTGTCTCTGGTTTTTTAGGAATAGAACCAATTGACGAAGAAGCTGAATTTGATATCGGTTTTGAGGTTAACGGCAGTGAGACCGATGCTGCTGATGATGTTGAGGTTTCAATCAATGGTGGAACTGACACAACTGGCACACAAGAAGGTGATGAAGCAGCTCCTGCAAACAAAGGAGGGCGAAAGAAAAGAAGGTTAACATCTTCAGTTTGGAATCATTTTCAAATTTTGCCCTAGAAACCAAATGAAAAGCTTCACTGTGAATGTAAAAAATGTGGTAAGAAATACTTGGCTGGAAGTGAGAATGGCACAGGTAATTTAATTCGCCATATTAAAAGTTGTGTGAAGATGACTACCACTGATATTGGGCAGTTTCTGATTGTCTCGGATAAGGATGCTACCTGTTTAGGAACTAGGAATCCACATTTTTCTCAAGAAAAGTTTAGAGAACTAGTTGTTCATGCAATGATTAGACATGACATGCCCTTTTCTTTTGTAGAGTATGAAGGAATTTGGAATATTTTTAAGTATCTAGAGCCAAAAGCTGTTGAATTTACTCGAAATACTGCAAAAGCTGATATTAGGAAGATGTATGCCAAAGAATGTGGTAGACTTCGTGCTGAATTACTTGTTTGTCCTAGTAAAATAGCCTTGACATCGGATGCTTGGACTTCCATTGTTACTGATGGTTATTTGAGTTTAACTGCTCACTTTATTGATGCTAATTGGAAATTGCAAAAGAGAATACTGAATTTTTCTTGCATGCCACCTCCACATACGGGACAAGCATTGAGTGAAAAGATCTATTCTTTGGTTTGTAGTTGGGGTATTGAAAAAAAGTTGTTTTCAATTACTTTGGACAATGCATCGGCTAATGATGCTTGTGTTGATATTCTGAAAAAACAATTGATGCTTAATAATGCTTTGGTGTATAAAGGTGAACTGTTTCATGTAAGATGCTCAGCCCATATACTTAATTTGGTAGTTCAAGATGGCTTGAAAGAAATTGATGAGTCTGTGATCAAAATAAGGGAATGTGTCAAATTTGTTAAGGGTTCAAGTTCTAGAAAGCAAAAGTTTGAGCTGTCTATTGCACAAACCTCTTTGGATTCTAAGAGAGGTTTAAAGCAAGACGTGCCTACTAGGTGGAATTCGACCTATAAGATGCTTTCAAGTGCTCTCTACTATAGTAGGGCTTTTGAGCATCTTCAGTGGGCTGATATGAATTTTAAGTGTTGTCCTACTTCGGATGAATGGGAAAGGGTTGAAAAGATATGTGGATTTCTTGAATCTTTTTATGATGCTACAAATACCTTCTCTGGAACTCTTTATTCCACAGCAAATATGTATCTTCCAAAGGTATTTCCAATTTAGCAAAAGTTGCAAGAGGCAATCTCAAGTAGTGATTCATACCTGGAAAGAATTGCTAAGAATATGGTTGATAAGTTTGACAAATATTGGTCTAATTTTAATCTCTTATTGTCACTTGCGGCGGTGTTTGATCCTCTGTACAAGTTTTGATCCGTAGAATTCTGTTACGGGAAGCTTTATGGCCCATCTTCGCAATAGTTGGCTGATTTTAAGGTTGCCCTCTTTGCTCTTTATGATGAGTACTTGCTAGCTTCACCATCTAATCAGGTCAGGTCATTTTCTTCTTCTTTTTTGGGGGATGGGTTTAATTTCAGTTTGGGTCAGGTGTCCTATTATATGTCTTACTAACCAGCTGTGACAATTGGATGTAGGCATCATCATCTTGTTCTTCTGGTAGTAACAATGAGCATCGAGGAGAAACTGAAGGGAGTCATACTTCAACTTTAATGATGGTAAGTATGTGTATTATTTATTTATATGTTTTTCCATTCTAATGTCATAATCTGTTTTTTATTTTATTTCTGATTTATTCTGATAACTACTCACTGTTTACTGTTTACAGGAATTTGATGAATTTGAGTGCTGAGTTTGATTCAAGTGGCAAACAAACTCAGCTAGAGATGTATTTAGCTGACCCAAAGCATAACAGGACCGATAAAATCAATGTACTTGATTTTTGGAAATCCCAACAATATCGGTATCCTGATCTTGCTAGGCTTGCTAGGGACATACTTTGTGTTCCCGTATCAACCGTTGCATCCGAGTCCGCTTTTAGCCTTGGAGGAAGAATTCTAGATCAATATCGTAGCTAAATGACTCCAGATATTGTCGAAGCATTGATTTGCTCTCGAGATTGGTTATTTGGACACAAAGGTGAAGTGTTTGCTGTTTGGATTTTGGTTTATTAATCAGTTAATCTCATTTGTAAATTTAAAATATTTATTGCATATGTTTTTCCCTCTAAATAGAATTAGATAAATTAAACTTGGAAGAGTTGACTAGAGACATAATGAACTTGAATATCAACAATGGTGGTGGTGTTCCATTGATTGAAGGGGGAAGTTCTAATACAACTTGATAATATATTTGGTAAGTTTGTGAATGTTCTGAATCTGGATGTTCTGCTGAAATCTATTCTGAATATGCTTTAAAATCTGCTCTGAAATCAGAATGTTTCCTGCTCTGAAATCTGCTCTGAATGTTATGCTTTGAGTTCACAGGTTTATTTTTTTTGCTTGTAGGATGTGCTGCTGCCTCTACTCCTGGCTGTTTCTTGGAGCTGAGCTTTCCCTCAAGACACAAGAGTTTCAACTGAGTACCAACTTCCTACTGAGTATCAACTTGGTCATGCCAAATTTCAAATGTCATCTTAATCTTCCTTTCTTGATAACTTTGAAGGTTGTAATTTGGATTTAATGTTGTAATTTGAATGCTGGTACTTTGTAATTTGTGTGATTTGGACTTGAATTTTTCAGATTTTAGATTGTGTGCTATGAAAATGACTAGAATTTTATATTTCCAGATTTGTGTGATCACAGTGTGAAACTGTGAATCTGTTATATGAAAATGAAAGTTTTAAATTTTAGTTTTTTTTTGAAATTTTTTATTTTATTTTTTTAAATTTCGGGTTGCCGTGTCGGGTCACGGGTGACCTGAATATTTTCAGGTCAGGTTAGGGTTGCAAAACGTGACCTGTTTATTTATACAGGTCGGGTTAGGGTTGGCTGTATATTATTCGGGTTCGGGTCCGACCCGACACGCCAACCCTAACACGACACGGATTGCCAGCCCTAGCTTGGCTCATGCGCCAACATGCAAGCTTGGTGTGTATGCATTTGCGCATGCTTTGAATCTGTTTGTGCCGAAAGGTGACACGTGTATACTGGAAATGGGAAGTTTATGCATGCCTTATAGATAGAAAAGGAAGCACAGAGAGAACATTATATCATGTCAACACATTTTTGCTACAAGAAATTTTGTTAGTCTGGTTGGTTTTTAGCTAGGAATCTTAGTAGACCATG
The DNA here is from genome assembly GCA_949775105.1 of Oldenlandia corymbosa var. corymbosa. NCBI lineage: Eukaryota > Viridiplantae > Streptophyta > Magnoliopsida > Gentianales > Rubiaceae > Oldenlandia > Oldenlandia corymbosa. The sequence goes on from OX459123.1 coordinate 11,887,425, forward strand.
AATAGAACACCGATCCACACAAAAATGCTGACACGGGAACGACTTAAATCTTGAAGCAATTGTACAATCTGCCAAGGAAGACACATTCTGCTACAGCAGACAGATTCAAATACTAAGCTAAGGAAAACACAATTTGCCAAACAAGCGATTGAGCAAGATGTCAAAAAATAAATCTAGTGTTTTAATACGTACTTTAAATCACTTCCCCGATGACTTTGAACATCTTCATAAAAGGTGATGCAATTCACTCGAGGTGACCTTGTCATGCCAGGAATCATTTCAGTTTCATGTATGTTCTACATTGAGATCAGCTTGTACATCCGATCCATCATGCTTTGACTGCAACAGAAGGAGAACTGTAAGAAACAAGGCCAAAGGGGAAAGAAAACGATGGTACCGCTCATCATAATTCCCAATTCAATCCTACAGAAAGTGAGCAACTTTATCGAAATCATTACAGGAGTCGTATCTGTATCCACAATTTAGAAGCAAATTTATCAAGGACTTTTTCTAGTGCAAAAGATGTCAGGCATACTGCATATTTGATTCCATTCCACTGTGTGTGTGTCCAGCTTCTGTTTTTGGGACTGAGGCTCACACCTACAAAATTTTCATGCGTTATACATTATGTCGGGAACTCACTTTGCTTCTTAATTCTGAGGGATAAAGTAGACCTCCATGGTTAGATGATTCGTAATGTACGAGTCCAGATTGAACCCTAAGTTTATTGGGCCTAGGGTTAGAATATCACCTATTGACCACCAATGGTGCCGAAGATGTATCTGAGCTGGGACCTGTGACTGCTAAGGTACTTTTAGTTAACCTTATTTGGGAGATGTTTTCATTAGATAGTGAATTTGTGACTTGAAATTCTGGTTTGATGATTCAGGGGAATCCAGAATCTGTTCAGAATAACTCGAATAACTAGTTTATGGAATCTAACAATTGAAGCACAAGAAATTTTGGATCTGTAAAGTCATGTATTATGCTAGCAGTTTCTTGGACTTTCAATATTGGGCGAACTACATTTTACCCCCGAGTAATAAGCTGCTTTCAGCGACGCAGATGATAGTTTTACATCTCAATTTCTGACACAAGGGAGAATCAAACCAAATCAACGCAAAGGATGCCCTCTTGAAACTTGGTGGACTTGTCCAAAGCTAAAAGATTTATCAATCTTCTTCCCTCTAAAATCTAAAAGGCATTAGGAATATAAAAAAATATATATATATCCTTGGCATAAAGACCAAAGTAAAGTATACTGCCTCAAGGCTCAATCAATACAAAAATCATTAATAAATAAATAAATAAAAAAAAGGAGTTATACATAAACTAATACATATGAAGTAATTCAACATAATCCAATTTGATACACGCCTTAACTCCTCAAGTTGAATAACTTAGAATAACATTCAAAGCTCACATAATTCCAATATTGGTTCCTTCTATCAGCAGAAGAGCATGCATTTGTGCCAGGCTAGAGAATCTGTAAGGTTACATGTGAAGGTATCAATCCCGAGAGTTGATCCTTAGCACACCGTCTCCCATCATCTGCTATCGCTTCTTGTCGACCACGTACATTTATCCCTTCATACCAAGGTTCTCCTTCACGAATCGTGTATTGATAACGCGGATCAACAATAAATTTCTCGAGAGAAACTGCTTTTTTGAGAAAGTACTTGGCAAGGCCGAGTTCAATACGGCCGCGATACCCATGTATCTCAACTACTTTAAGATGTTGGACGGCGCCGCGATTTACAACAACACTATTCTCTGACTGCTGTTCAATGGTGCTCCCAGTCATTTTTTTGAAGGGGTAATCCAACTTTATTACAAACTTTACGAGGTTTGGAGCTGCCTCAAAGAAGAAAGTAAGTTCAGGCATGCTCTCCTCGTACCATAGACCAAGTATTACAGACAATTGCTTCAGTGAAGGCAGCTGAGGAAGGCTTTCTTCAAACTCTTGAGCTCTACGAGGAGCCAAAAATAAGGAAAGAACCTTCAGTTTTGAAAAGCAGCATGAAAACCGCTTCTGAAAAACATCCTTAACACCATAAGGACAACCGAAAAATCCAAGATGGACGAGCCCCGAAACATTCTTTAGCACTGCTTTATCCGGGTCATCAATCTTAAGCAACGCGAGATTAGCAGCATTGCACACAATCAGGGATTTAAGGCTACAGTGGAGAATTTCCAAGTGTTGCAATGCAAGAGATGGTGGACCGCGAACTTCCAAACTAGTCAGATCGTCAGAGCCGTGCACAACCAAAGTTTCAAGAGATGTACAGTTGTGCAAGAGGTATTCAACATTGGCCCCGGAGATTTTGACGCTCTTCAAAATCAGTACTTTAAGAGAACTCCAACAACTTGCGTGTGCAACAAAAAACTCAGAAGAAAGAGCATAATCGTCAGAGAATCCATCAGAGCCATGCCGGGTCAGGTTCACTTCCAGCCTTTGGACTCTCCTATCCAAGGCATAGTGAAGCCACTTATCCAAATCCTCCCGAAAGGAATCATTCATATCAATATAAATACGGAAAGAAATCAACTCCAAGGTTTGATGGGAATCTAGCACCTTGTTTACCCAGTTAACAAACTTAGACCTTTCGATTTCAAGTCCCCTCCTGTAACCCTCACCCCTTGCTGCCATCTCGCGTATTGTATTCAATGCATCAAAATTGAGCTCAGAAACATATGTCCATGCATGTTCCCATCTTTTAGACAAAACGCTTGTTCTACCAGCTTCTTTGAGCGCTAGAAATGATAAGATACGAGCAAGGATTTCATCTGGAAGTAGACTAATCTGGTCTTCAGGTGTTTTCCGCTTATATGCACACTGTTAGAATGACCACAAGCATTAATCATAACACTTTGGATAATGAAAGCGAAGATAATGAAAGAGAGGTATTGGAAAGAAAGAGCTACCATAACCACAGATAACTTGGCAAGAAAAGAAAAATCAGGAAATTTACAATAAGTTGTCAGGTAAGCAGTCGATCTACCGTGTAGAAGGATTTGAAAGAATCTCAAACAAGTGAAACATAGGGCAACAAGATGCAATGCTTTTAATTAAATTAAAAAGAAAGAGACTTTATGACGATATTAGCACAATTCAAAGGCAATAAATTTTTAGCAGAAGAAATACAAGAAAAATTGACGCATCTCATGCAAGTAAGGCATCATAAAAACAAATTATTTGAGCTAAGAAAGGAGTTTGGTACAAAAGTCCTCAATACTGATGGATCTTCAAAGCACACACTCAAACATGGCACTGCAGGCGGATTATTGATCAACCAGGAAGGAGGAAGGTCGATGGATTTTCGGTGGACAATGGCTATGGCCCCAAAAGAAGCTGAATTATGGGAGGTGTACATATGGGCTGTAAAATGCTAGGAACAGTATGCTAATTGCTAAAGCAGCTAAACTAAATGAAGAACAAACCTGTATGATTAATGGTGTCATGGGGCAAAAAAGAGCCGTCCAACAAATTCATCAAAGACCCAAACTTGGAACGAAGATCAATAGAAAACAAAATACAAATGAACGAAATTTCATGGCAGAAATCGGACAAGTATCTTCATTCATTCAACGAGATTGGTAACAACGTTCCACACTCAGTAGAGGAAAAAAAAAAAAGGTAAAAACGAGGAAGACATCCAACAAAGTCAAAATAGACAAAATCATCAGAAATTAACAAACACCCATCACGACTAAAGCAACAAATCGAGCAACCGTACCTTTGACGGTCTGAAATTCCCCATAGCGTTCAAATTCGATCACCGAGGATGGCCGACAATCGACTTGGTTCACTGTGACTTTCGTTCGGGGGTAGCTCCAACTGTGATTGGGATTCGATTAGATCTGCTGTTATTTTGATAGGCAGAAACGACTTAACCGGAAAAAGGATTGCCCTATTTATTATCCGATTTCCCTCCCAATAAATATTTTGGGTAAATATATTGGGTAAATATATTGGGTCATGAAAATTTGCAGACAGAAGAAACAAATTTAAAAAGAAAATAAATGGAGTCTATTGGGAGCGAAACTAAAGAAATTTATGGACGGGTTCATGTATGAGGATTGAATGTAATCCTATTGCAACAAAGAAAAGGGGCCGCAAACAGCATCCGTTTGGAAAAGCCAGCAGACAGATATTAGGTCAGGGAAAAAAAAAAAAAAAAACCGCAAGTATTTTTTTGCTGGAACACGATCTAGTCCGATACTTCGTAGTTCGTACTCACAGACACATAATATTGTACTACGTTGAATCATATAAGATATCTTTTATTATATCTCTTCAATGGTTGGTGAACGATCGTAAATTCAAATGGGCGATTTGTATAGTAACCAAGGTTTACCGTCTAAATTTTGGATTTGTTTGAAGAATTGTAATACATTTATAAAAAATAAAATAAAAAATTCAACTATCTTTAATAATAATTTTAGCTCTCGAGGAATTGTAATACACATCCGTTAGGAAAAAGGTTGAGACAATTATTCTTATTTTCCAAATAAATGGTACATACTCTTTTCGGTCCTTACTATAAAAACATATTAGATGAAATTTATGACATATTAAAATCCCTATAATAATAAGGATTGGAGGGAAGTATTTGAAAAATGGACGTGCACTGTTCTTTGGACAGAATTATAGAAGTAAGAATAATGAGTATGAATGTTATGTTGCAAGTAAAGCATTTGTGATAAGGTTTTATAATTGTTGGGCACAAAGTATCAAACTTTCGTAAGATGAAGGACCAAATAGTAGTCCAAAGATTTGGGCGGCAACAACACAACAGCATTTGTTGGAGAAAAAAGCTAGCAGACTGGAGTGTGGACAGCTGCAAAAGAGATCTGGACAGAAAAAAACAAACAAACGAAACCAAAAGAAAAGAAAAAGAAAAAGAAATTGTATGTATGCTGGTTGTTGCCAACTTGCCGTACTGATCCAGATCATTTGTTGTAGAAACGAAGGAAATCAAGGCTTTCTCCACATAAGATTAAAAACTAATCATTACTTTGAATTTCTGTTTTGAACCGTTTGGTTACCTTGGAGAAAATGGAAACCAATTATTCTTCGGCTTCCTCGAGACAGAGAATTAGATTCATGCCAGAGATCAAAGCAGCAACTTTCAAGAACAACTCATGATCATGGCCAATCCAGAAAGATTTTAAAGATTAGTACTGGTATTTACCTCTGTTGGCGTTAATCTTCAAGAACTCATGAGGGGTATGAAAACACCATTGATGACTCTTTATCTCCTCTGTTTCTAGTCATTTCAAGGATGATCCCGAGTTGGAATCTATGACTGTGACTGCTAAGGTACTTTGAGCATATGTTCTAATTATTCAGTCTTTCTTGGGTAATTGTGTGTTCAATGGATTTTTAATTCGACTAACTGATACTATAATATATTTTTATCACCAATCTGCATTACAGGAACTTGGTCCCTTGCACCGAATTCACGACACACATGATATAGTATTGCATCTCATGTCTTTGACACAAGGGATAATCAAATCAAATCAACACAAGCATGCCCTCATACTTGGCGAACTTGTCCAAAGCTTCAATATGAATCAATCTTCTTCCCTCTTAACATCTAAAAGGCATTTGATACTGCCTCAAGGCTCAACTAATACAAAAATCACCGGGGGGGAAAGAAGTGATACATTAACTAATACATATGGATAAAGTCAACATAATCCAATTTGATACACGCTTAACTCCTCAAGGAGGAGGATTAGGAGGTTAAAAAACACTAACATTACAACCACACAAAGCTCCCCTAATACTAATAATATTGGTACATTCTATTACCAGAAGGGCTTGGCTTGGTTCCAAGCTAGAGAATCTGTAAGGTTACATGTGAAGGTATCAATCCCGAGAGTTGATCCGTAGCACACCGTCTCCCATCATCTGCTATCGCTTCTTGTCGACCACGTACATTTATCCCTTCATACCAAGGTTCTCCTTCACGAATCGTGTACTGATAACGCGGATCAACAATAAATTTCTCGAGAGAAACTGCTTTTTTGAGCAAGTACTTGGCAAGGCCGAGTTCAATACGGCCGCGATACCCATGTATCTCAACCACTTTAAGATGTTGGACGGCGCCGCGATTTACAACAACACTATTCTCTGACTGCCGTTCAATGGTGCTCCCAGTCATTTTTTTGAAGGGGTAATCCAACTTTATTACAAACTTTACGAGGTTTGGAGCTGCCTCAAAGAAGAAAGTAAGTTCAGGCATGCTCTCCTCGTACCATAGACCAAGTATTACAGACAATTGCTTCAGTGAAGGCAGCTGAGGAAGGCTTTCTTCAAACTCTTGAGCTCTACGAGGAGCCAAAAATAAGGAAAGAACCTTCAGTTTTGAAAAGCAGCATGAAAACCGCTTCTGAAAAACATCCTTAACACCATAAGGACAACCGAAAAATCCAAGATGGACGAGCCCCGAAACATTCTTTAGCACTGCTTTATCCGGGTCATCAATCTTAAGCGACGCGAGATTAGCAGCATTGCACACAATCAGGGATTTAAGGCTACAGTGGAGAATTTCCAAGTGTTGTAGTGCAAGAGATGGTGGACCGCGAACTTCCAAACTAGTCAGATCGTCAGAGCCGTGCACAACCAAAGTTTCAAGAGATGTACAGTTGTGCAAGAGGTATTCAAGATTGGCCCCGGAGATTTTGACGGTCTTCAAAATCAGTACTTTAAGAGAACCCCAACAACTTGCGTGTGCAACAAAAAACTCAGAAGAAAGAGCATAATCGTCAGAGAATCCATCAGAGCCATGACGGGTCAGGTTCAATTCCAGGCTTTGGACTCTGCTATCAAAGGCATACTAAACCCACTTATCCAAATCATCTTGAAAGGAATAGTTTAGATCAATACAAATACGGAAGGAATTCAACTCCGAGGGCTTGTGATGGGAATCTAGCACCTTGTTTACCCATTTAACAAACTTGGGCCTTTCAATTTCGAGTCCCTTCCTGTAATTGTTGTCGCCCATCTCGCGTAATGCGGCCAATCCATTAAAATCCAGCTCAGGAACATAAGTCCAGGCGTTCTTCAAGGCTTTTGACACCACGCTTGTTCTGCCAGCTTCTTTGAGTGTGAGAAACGATACGATGCGAGTAAGAATCTCCTCTGGAAGTAGACTAATCCTGTCTTCAAGCGTTTTTTGCAGCTTATTAGATGCACACTTCCCCAATCTGAAATCCCCCATTTAACGTTTCAATCTGGTCACCAAGGATGCCCGGTAACCGATCAACTTGGTTCACTATGGACGAAATCCGAGCAGAAGGGTTCTAAGTACTTTAAGAATAATAATTGATTTATTGATGAAATCATGTTTGAAATCGTACTCTACTTATAGGCCAAATATTAAGTTTCATAATCCTACTCCAAATCGGTTTATAACTGCTCAACCGACTTACTAATAATACTATGACTTAAATACCCAATCCAATTTACTCCTAATATTGCGACCATGAAGTTATATAGAAAGTAGAAACCAAAAAAAAAAAGAAAAAAAGAGAAGTAAAAGGATGAGTGTTTTTTGCGGGTAAACCAACTTGATAAAGTTTTAAAATTGATGGGTATAAAGAATCAAAATTTTTTGAGCAAAAATTGTATTTACAAGTGAAATCCGACTTGTCTCAAACTAATTTCAAAAGAATGTCCGAAATTCTCAAATTGGAAGATAGGTTCATCGGAGAGAAATTCTAGAAATGGAATTTGGGAATTTTAGTTGTCTTTCATTACCAACTTTGTACAGCAAAACCGTATATATACACTAATACAAAAGCTAACCAATCATCAGCCTATTTAATATGTCTAAACTAACCGATATATGTACAAAGACCAATCATCCCTCTACTTAAATTACTACCTATACAAAGCTCAGGGGTAAAATAGTAAACTACATAACAAAAAAACTGCAAGTTATGATCATATCCTGCTTGATCCGATCATCATCTTCAAGGAGGATCAAGGGGGATATTTATCATCTTTGACATCCCCTCCACAAGCTGGACTGGGAAGGCACGTCTTCACGCCAAGCTTGGATAGCAGTTTGGAAAAGAGAGGATGAGGCAGAGATTTGGTGAAGATGTCAGCAGTTTGATCAAGGGAGGCTACATACAGGGGAACAACAAAGCCTAGTTCATATTGATGCCATACAAAATGACAATCAATCTCCAAATGTTTAGTCCTCTCATGGAATACCGGATTCTCAGTGAAATATATGGCAGCCTTATTGTCACACCACAAGGAGATTGGAAGCTGGGATGGAATAGAGAAGTCATGCAGAAGATATGATAAACATAGAAGCTCCCTGGTGGTAACCCTAAGTGACCGGTATTCAGCTTCTGCTGAAGAACAGGAAATAGTATCCTGTTGTTTGATTTTCCAAGAAATCAGAGAACGGCCAATGAAAATGCAGAAACCACTTACTGATCTCCTGTTGATAATGTCTGAACCCCAGTCAGCATCACTAAAGGCTTCAAACTTGAGATCATTGTCAGAAGGGTAAAACAATCCATGAGCTGGTGTCCCTTTCAAATACTTCAATACATGGATCAGAGAATCCCAATCATCTTGACAAGGATGTTGAATGTGTTTGCTGAGCTGCTGGAATGCAAAGGTAATATCTGGTCTGGTGAATGACAAATACAGCAACTGGCCAACAATTCTTCTGTGGCTGGAAGGATTGGACAAGGAAGCTCCTGGTTCATCTGAGAATTGATGACCTTTGGGAAGAGGGGTAGTTGTAGGTTTGCAACCAATGAGTCCAGCTAATTTTAATATATCCAGAACATACTTTCTGTGATTCAACAACAAACCTTGTTATGATCTAGTGAGTTCAATGCCAAGGAAATATTTTGCCTGTCCAAGATCCTTGATAGTGAACTGTTCATCCAAAAAATGTTTCACCTGTTGAATAGAATCTTCATCTTCTCCTGTAATTAAGATGTCATCTACATAAACCAGTAATGCCAAGAAAATCCCTTCTGTTTGCTTGATGAATAAACAAGGATCATGTGCTGATTGAGAAAAACCATAATCCTTAATCTTCTTGCAGAACTCCTTGTTCTAGTGTCTAGAGGCTTGTTTCAATCCATACAATGACCTATTTAGCTTGCAGACTTGTCCTGATTTGACTTTATCATAGCCTTCTGGTGGGATCATATAAACCTCCTCATCCAAGGAACCATGCAAGAAGGCATTATTAATGTCTAATTGCTGGATAGACCACCTCTTGCTGGCTGCAATTGCAAGAAGTAACATGACTGTAACTATCCTGGCAACTGGAGAATAGCTATCATAATAGTCTTGACCCTCAACCTGATTAAATCCTTTAGCCACCAACCTTGCTTTAAACCTCTCCACTGTGCCATATGAATGCAGCTTGACCTTATAAACCCACTTGCAGCCAATTGCTCTTTTTCCCTTGGGTAAAGCTGTTAATTCCCATGTATCATTAGCTTCCAAAGCTTGAATTTCCAATTGCATGGCTGTCACCCATCTCTCATCTTGGATTGCCTGTAAATATGAACTAGGTTCCTGGACAGTATCTAGTGCTACCATAAAGGACAGATGAGTGCTGGTAAAATGAGGTGCATCATAGTATGGAAAAGTATATGGTGTGTGAGGTGAAGAAATGGGATGAGGCAGTTGTAAACTATTTTCATGAATAAGCCATGCATTTTCAGTCACATAATTATTCATCCATATTGGTTTATGTATAGTTCTATTACTCTTTCTCAATACTGAAGATGAAGGAATATAAGTATTATTGATTGGTGAAGAAGAAGAAGAAGAGGAAGTTGGACTGGGATTAGACTGTGTCAGAGTGGGAGATTGTGATGGACTAATTTCTGGATCATCATTATGTGTAGGAGATTGATAATTGTGGCGATCATCATCAAGAGGATGATGATTATCAGAAGGAAAGAAAACTGGAATGGGTGCATCAGTTACATCCCATTGATCTAGATAATCTGGAAAATGTTGAGAATTGGATGGTAAAGGATTGGTTCAAATCTGTGGTTTAAGATAAGGAAATGTAGTTTCATGAAAGACTACATCTCTGGAAATGAATACTTTCTGATTTGTAAGATCAAAAAGTTTATAGGCTTTTTGACCAGGTGGATAACCTATAAACACTGACCTTATAACTCTGGAATCAAATTTTCCTTTATGTGGAAGAGTGTTTGTAGCATAACACAAACTACCAAACGCTCTAAGGTGAGAAATATCTGGTTGTCTGTAAAAAAGAATCTCATAGGGAGATTTGAAGCCAAGTATTGATGAAGGAAGTCTGTTTTTCAGATAAGTGGATGTTAAAACTGCATCTCCCCAAAATATTCTAGATAATCCAGATTGAAATAGTAATGACCTGGCTATTTGAAGTAAATGTTAGTGCTTTCTTTCTACTACCCCATTCGGTTGAGGTGTATAAGGACAGGATTTGTGGTGTAAGATGCCAAAATCTGTAAAGAGATCTTGACATTGATGACTTGAGAATTCTGACCCATTGTCGCTCTTGACTATCTTGACTTTGGTATCAAACTGAGTATTAACCATTTTCAGAAAATTACTGAGTATGGCTACACTTTGAGACTTATGATGCATGAGAAATGTCCAAGTAGACCTGCTATAATTATCTACAACAGTGAGAAAATATTGTGCACCAGATAAGGATTTCTGAGAACGTGGTCCCCAAATGTCCACATGAATCAATACAAAATTTGAGTTTGACTGTATAGTACTAACTGGAAACTTTAATCTTTGTTGTTTAGACATTGGACAAATTTCACAAGTACTGGAAATATTTACATCATCTTTATTACAAATGCCTAGATGATGCAATATACTATATGGAATATGGCCTAATCTATGATGCCAGGTCTTGCAATTTGCATCACTGGCCAAATGAAATTTCTTAGAACTAGCATACATCACAAATGGATGATTCACATGAGTACCTATGAACTGCAAAATGGTTTCCTTGGCAAATGATTTGTGATCCAAAACATAGAGCTTGTTCATTAGTCTTCCAACTGCCACAATGGTTCAAGTCACTTGGTCCTGCAACAAACAAAAGTTTGTTGAGAACAAGCAATCTATTTTGGATGAAGAAGCTAATTTGCTAACTGACAATAGGTTATATTTTAAAGAGGATATATGGAAGCAATCTGAAACTATAAGGTTGTCTGACAATTTTATGCTGCCTATATGATCAACTGTGTTGATGGTTCCATCAGGCAAACAAATAGGTGTGTATTGATCAACAGGTTTATACTTTAAAAACAGTTTCGACAATGCACTCATATGTCCAGTAGCACCAGTATATATGGACCATAAAGCTAACATCATCAAATCATTATCTGTCATCTTGTTCATAGTATCAAAAGTGCTCATACCTGCAAAATCATGGTAATGAGCAAAATTGACATGTTCAAAATCACCAGCTGTCTACTTTCCTCTGATCAACTTTGCCATCTCCTGCTGAAACAAATTCAAGTTGTTCATCATGGTTTGGATATCTGAATTCCCTGTATTGGTGACTTTCTCATTCTTAACTTCAGGAATGACTTCAACCATATGTGCAGAGTGACCTCCTGTAACCTTCTGAGTTGGTTGAAATTGCTTCCCTTCTTTGTGATTATCATTCCACCATTCTGGATAACCAATTATCTTGAAGCATGAATCCTTGATATGTCCTGTCATCTTACAGTGATCTCACTTTAAAAATTTCTTCTTAGCCTTCTCCTTTCTCCAATCATTCTCTTTTCCTACTTTGTTATTGTTGAACCTTCCTTTGTGAGAGAACATTGCAACTTGTTCACCTCCTGATTGAATGTTATGATATTGATTCTTAATTTGTGAAGAATACATAGCACTCTGATCATAATTTCCTGAATTGTTGTACTGAATGTTGACTCTAGTCTGTTCTTCAACTGTCAGAACCATGCTATAGGCTTTCTTCACATCAGGTAGGGGTTCCATCATCAGCACATGATTCCTGACATCATTATATGAGTCACTCAAGCCTGTTAAAAATTGATATAGTCTGTTCTTTCCATCTTTGACATTTGTCTTCCTGAAATCACATTTGCATCCACCACAAGTACATCCTCCACATGTACATTTTTCTGTTGGATCAAGAACCTGCAACTCATCCCACAGTCGCTTAAGTTTGGAGTAATAGCTTGCTACATTCTGATTTCCTTGAGAGATCGTGCAGATTTCTCTTCTCAATCGATAGACCTGAGGACCATTCCGAGTTCCATGCCTCTCCTTCAATTCCTCCCAAAGTTCTTGACCAGTTTCAGCTAGAGAAAAATTCTCAACAATACTTTGAGAAATAGCATTCAAGATCAAAGAAATCACAGTTTCATCTACTCGCAACCATTGTTCTTGTTCAAAACCGGGTGTTGCTGGCTTTGTATATGATCCGGTAATAAAACCTAGTTTATTCTTTGTAGCAAGAGCTCTTCTTACAGCTCGACTCCAAGAAACATAATTCGAACCGTCCAATTGAAAATTAACAAGAGCAAGAGCTGAATTATCATATGAAAGCAAGATAAGTGGGTGAATATAACCTCCATATGTTTGCAAATCACCGCCATGACGTCGGTGAAAGTCGCCGGATCGGTTTGCTTCTTCCGTCGCCATTCTTTCCGGTCAGAAGCCTTCGATTTCTTCAAGATTCGTGAACTGTGCAAGATTTGTGGCTACTAGAACAGGATCAGACCTGCTCTGATACCATCTCAAATTGGAAGATAGGGTTCATCGGAGAGAAATTCTAGAAATAGAATTTGGGAATTTTTGTTCTGTCTTTCATTACCAACTTTGTACAGTAAAACCGTATATATACACTAATACAAAAGCTAACCAATCATCAGACTATTTAATATGTCTAAATTAACCGACATATGAACAAAGACCAATCAGCCCTCTACTTAAATTACTACCTATATAAAGCTCAGGGGTAAAACAATAAACTACATAACAAAAAAACTGCAAGTTATGATCATATCCTGCTTAATCCGATCATCATCTTCAAGGTGGATTAAGGGGGATATTTATCATCTTTGACAGAAATTCTCAAAGAGTTTATCGTTACACTCATTGAACGAACGTCAACACCTTCAGGATAGAATTGATGCAACCAAAATTGGTCTTATAGGCAAAACAATAAAGAAGCTTGATCAAATGAACAAAACATCCACAAAGGCCTATTTTCTTTTAATTAATATGATGTCTCGGCTATAAACAGCCCGAAACTACAAGAAAGATTTGCTATTGATACAATTGTGAAAGAAATGTAAAGCTTAAAGGAAATTAATGGCGGAAAGACTAGGACATAAATGAAGCCGAAGATGTTGATGATTCTAATGTTAATGATGATTTTGATTCTGATGGTTAGGAGGAAGGAGGAAGGAGGAATGAAGAAGGAGAAGGGCGAGAATGATGAGGATGAAAGTGGAGGACGCAGAAGGAGGGGCAAAACGGAGGAAAAGTCTTATTAAAAAGAATTTATTTCTATCAAACTCACCAAAATGGAGAGTATTGGATAATTGGACTGAATACCAATTTAGTGGGCCAGCTGGATTTCATATCCTTGAACCACGTAATCTGTTTGTTTCCTTTTTTTAATGATTTTTTCAGAATAATATAATGATATATGTCTCATCACAGCATATATTTTTATATTTCTAATAGAATTTTTTATATTCTCAATATAAAAAACACATAAAAACATACACTAAAAAAACGAAACAAATATACATTTCCTATCACACCCGTACCATAGATAATTGAATATGAAAACCTCGTAACAAGCACTTACCTATCACACCCATACCATGGATATGAAACCCTCGTAACAAACACCTCCTAAACTCATGCGAATTCTTATACATTTATTTAATAATCACTTTATTACATGCATTATATTTCTCTTATCTCATCAACACCTTTCAAACCGATTTTTTATAAAAATAATTCACGATATATTAGATTTGGTACGTTGATGTTTTAATCATATCTTCCAGAAGACACGTTGATGTTTTGTGCATTCTTTTTTGTTTTCGGGAGATTACATTATCTCCGTTGAAAAATCTTTTGCATTATTCAAAATTTTGTTCTTTTATTTATTGTGTATGCATATTAATTTAGTAATATCGAGTCTTTATGACATTATTATCAATCACCAAATAATAGATAACTCGATGAAAGAAAACAGTAAGACAAAATTTTTTGCATTATATAAGGAAACTTTTTAAAGGGGTAAGCTGTAAACGACAAACTAAAAACATAGTTCAGAAGCAGGAAGGTAGCTTGTGTTGGCGAAAAAAAAGGAAGGTGGCGCGTGGTTGGCAAATTAGGCAAGTAATAAGGACAAACAAATCTCTAATAATTGGGATTTTTTCCAAAAAAAATTAATTAAAATAAACGTTGACAAATTTAAATTTTTTAGAATATTTGTGAACAGAAATATATCCCTCAGATTTCCAAAATTAGAGTTCTGATTAAAATTAAGGATTCGGATTTCGGAAATCCGAGACTCCATTTAATAATAAAATAATAATTTAATAAATTTTGTTGAATAATAGTTTTTAAAAATTCTTAAATGAATAGTGCCGTTCGGATTTGTGGAATCCGAATTTAATTAAAAAATAATAAATTGAGGCGCGAAATATTTGAACTCAAATAAGGAGTCCAGGACCTGGAGTCCTTAAATAAACAGTAGTACTCGGATTGACAAAATTCGAGTTCGAAAAAAAAAAAAAGAAAATCGAGGTGCAAAAAACCCGGAATTTTTTAATCCAAAAAATCGGAAGTACGTAATCCGGTTTTCTTTATTCAGATTTTGGAAATCCGACTTCTTTTAATTTTGGTTGGTGGAAGTAGGCATGTGCCATAAATTGGAGGACCAAAAAATGAATTAAAAGAAATCCAGAATTGACCAAACTCGGATTCAGGAAATCCGAGTCCACCGTTATTCGGATTTCAAAAATCCGAGTTACTTACGGACTCGGATTTTGAAAATCCGAGTTTAACGTGCTATAAAAGAAAAAAAATGCAAATAGTTCTCATTCGAGAACTGAGTTGGATTTTCTGTTTTTGCAGCTCAAACAAGGGCGAATTAGAGCTTTTGATGCATTCTTGCCTCTAGATACGTGGGAATCGTTATTTGAAAGAGGTTAGATTACAAAACCATGTTATTTAGTTTAGTTTTGTGTTATTTTGATTGTTAGAATGATGTACGCTAGATTAGAGTTTATGTTGGTTGGTTGTTTGGATGTTTTAGGTGTTGATTTTGATGTTAGAGATGAGAAATCATAGTTATTCATGAGATATGGAAGTTGATTTATAAGTATTTTAGTATTTTATAGGTTTTTTGAATTATGAATGGAGTATGTATGGTGTATTTGTTGATTTTGTTATTAAGAAATGATTGGATATTGATTTTTTTTTAAACAGTTATCAATGGCACGTAATGTATCATACAAGCTTAATTTGTTTCATACAAGCAAGTATGTGATAGAGAATGGTAGCATCAACACTTTTTCGAATATGCCGGATAATGGTTTGTTTGTTGAGGAAAGGTTGTCATATGAGGGATTGATTAGTAAGATTTGTATGACACTTGATTGAGATCCAGCACACGTGAAACTCCATATTTCTTTGATATTCGATAGTCCCGGTGGCAGGCGTGTAGTGAAGATCAAGAATTATTCGCATGTAGAGTTCATGAACCGTGTAGATCCAATGTCATGTTTGGATTTATACATAGATTTAGAAGATATCACTCACGAAGAAAGAGAAGCGAGTTTGGAAAATAACGTGTCATTTGGTGGTTCCCCAAGAGGGGATCGTGATAGTACTTCCCGAAATCGTGATGAAAAGGAGACACCTTTATTTGCACAAGATGACTACCGAGAAGAGTCGGATCCCGACTACATAGCTCCAAGTGAAAGCGAAGAAGACTATGATGTCTCCGGAGAGAATGATTTTGAAGAAAGTGATGATGAAAGGTTGGAAAATGAGGAAAGGGATTGTAATCCATTGCTCCGACGCCATGTATATAGTAAGATGGGAAAATGGGATGCCTCATGTGTAGATAAGGATGAGTTTGCTCTTAAGATGTGGGATGAGATGCCCGAAGGAATGGAGATTGGTGTTTGTTTCAAATCTCAATCAGAATCAAAGCATGCTGTGAAATTATGGAACATCCATCATAAAAGAGAATATACGATCGCCGGGAGTAGTCCAACGACGTGGGCTGTGCGGTGCAGAACATAAAATGTGGAAAGTGAGGATGGTGAACCACCATGTGAGTAGAAGATGCGTGTCTCTTTGAAAGCTCACGGCCTTCATGAAATTGTGAGATGGCATGATGCATATAATTGCATGACTCCCGTGAATGATAATGACAATCGGTGTGTGGATGCGTCTTTGATTGCTAGACCCATCAGGAGAAAGTTTGAGGATAACGTAGATTATACGGTATCTTCGGCACAGAAAGATGTGAAGACATTATTGAAAGTAGATGTGCCATACAAAAGGGCGTGGCACGGGAGGAGGAAAGCCATAGAAGCGGTCTATGGTGATTGGACCTTGAATTTCGAAGAACTTCCACGGTAAATATCAACTTTTATCCGTGTATTGAAATATTTTTAGTGTTTTTTTTTTACATGTATTGAAATATTATAACTATGACTTGTTTGTTGTGTAGGTATATCGTTGCACTTAAGTTTACTAATCCTGAGACTGTAGTAGAGTGGGAATGGAAGGAGGGACAAGAAGGTTGGAACAAGGGAAATAGGACATTTAAATACGTCTTCTGGTCATTTGCACCAGTGGCTGCGACGTTTCTTGAATGTCCACCGGTTATTTGTATCGATGGAACCTTCTTGCGTAGTGGATACAAGGGTAAATTGCTTGTTGCGGTGGTATACACCACAAACAAGCACATTTTACTGGTTACATTTGCGATTGTGGATGAGGGGACAGTAGAGAGTTGGACATTTTTTATAAGGAACTTGAGGTTGTGGGTTGTGCATGTAAGAATCGTAAGTGTGATATCCGACCGGAATGTAGGGTTGTTGAGCGCAATGTCACAGATGGATGAATGGTGTGATTTAGGCGATGGTGGCCACTTTCTTTGCCTCCGCCACGTTCGCAGCAATCTTGTGTCGCGATATAATAGAAAAAAGGTGAAGCGGGTATGTTGTAAGATGGGCACGACGCTTTCAAGAGTGAAATACAACCGTATGAGGGCAGAACTTATTAAATTCAAGCCTGCTGCATGGGAGTATCTTCGAGGGATTGGAGGGAGTAACTGGGCTCGATTGAAAGCTGGTCTTCGTCGTTGGGGTATAGTGACAACCAACATTTCTGAGAGTTACAACAATGCATTGAAAGGGATCCAGTTTTTACCAATTAAGAGCCTTGATCGATGCAACCTCTTGCAAAACTTTGAAATTCTACAGAGAAGAACAATTGTCTGCGAGAAATTGCATGACACCGATCCCTCCTGAGTTATGGAAAAAATACGAGAAATGAACGAAAAAGCAGCCAGTTTTGAAGCCACCCCTTTTGATGGTGATGATACTATGTGGCGGGTTATTACTGCAACACGGCTAAGTGGCAGGGGTGGGTCTTTGCATACGCTGAACTACGATGAACATAGGTGTTCGTGCAGGAAGTGGCAAGAGTATCGGATGCCTTGTACGCACGCACTCCAAGTTTACTGGAGAAAAAGGGATCGGCCTATTGATCTATACCATAGTGTGTGGCGCCTTCCAGCGTGACGCAGACAATTTGATTACACGGGCTTTGTTCTGGTTCCCGATGAAGAACAATGGCCGACGGTCAATTAGAACATCATTCCGAATTATGAGGCTCTTGTGTTGCATGCGGGACCGGGACGAAGACAAAAAAAGAGACATAGCATGCAAATAGGTTACAGGGGATGCCGGAGCCGGGGGAATGTTGGAGATGTGGACAACAAGGACTTGATGTCAATTCTTGTCCTAACTCGCACCCAGGAGTAGATAGAAGACCTGTGAATGACAGCTGGAATTGAGAGTCATTTAGTGTTCTTGCAAGTTATTTGGAATGACAACTGTTTAAATAGATGTTCTATAAATATTTGTATTGATAAATTCGGATTGTAATGTTAACATTGAATTGTTCGGATTGTAATGTTAACATTAAATTGTTGGTGTTGGTGCTGTGATTATGATGAAATAGATACTAGTTGTTCATAACAGGTTTTCGGATTGTGCAAAAAACAAAAATGCTCATTTTAAGGTTTTGTAAAGGATTCGGATTGCCGAAATCTGAAAGTACGCGTTTTGTATTATGTCCGGATTTCAAAAATCCGAAACATGACCGATTTCCTGCAGCAAAGAATTCGGATTTCCGAAATCCAGGTTTATGCATTTTGTACTACGTTCGGATTTCGGTAATCCGAATTGAGGAAAGCATCTGAGAGTGTGCAATTTCAGGAGAAACAGGGGAGATTCAGATTTCTAAAATCCAAATCCTAGCCGATATTCTGCACCAAAGGTTTCGGATTTCGGTAATCCGAATTGAGGAAAGCATCTGAGAGTGTGCAATTTCAGGAGAAACAGGGGAGATTCGTATTTTTGAAATCTGAATCCTAGCCGATTTCCCGCACCAAAGGTTTCGGATTTCGGTAATCCGAATTGAGGAAATCATCCGAGAGTGTGGATTTTCAGGAGAAACAAGGGAGATTCGGATTTCGAAAATCCAGAAGTTGTGTGTTCGGATTTCAGAAATCCGAGTTTAACAGGACTATATACAGCCGGTCAACTCTTTCTCCTCCCATTTTTTCCCCAATTCCCGGTTTACAAAAACCTAAAACTAAACCCTCGGCGAATCCCTCCATTCTTCCCGGCGACTTTCTCCATTCCTCCCGGCGACTTCCTCCATTCTTCCCGGCGACTCCCTCCACTCCTCCCGGCGACTCCATTTAAATACTCCCGGTAAGTTTTTTTCAACTGTTTAATTTTCTGGTTTTCAAATTTTTTTTTAACAAATCCGAATTTCATGTTTTTTTTTTCGCCAAATGTGTATTGTTGTAGTGTGTGAATTTTGAATTGGTTTGTGTTAGATTTGATTAGTGTAGCTATTTGATTATTGTAGTGGTTGAATGGCGGAGTGTTATGGTTATTTCTTTTGTGTTATAGTGTTAGTGTTATGGTTATTTGATTAGTGTAGTGTTGAATTCGTTTGGCCAAATAATGAGTTGGGTAGTGTTGGAATGGCGGAGTGTTATGGTTATTTCTTTTGTGTTATAGTGTTAGTGTTATGGTTATTTGATTAGTGTAAGGCCGAATTCGTTTGGCCAAACTAATGAGTTTGATATTGTGTATTAGTTTGGTTTGTGTTAAATTTTTGGCCAAATAATGAGTTAGGGCATTGATGTTTTGGTGTTAGTTGATATTATATATTGTGTGTTAGTTTGGTGTTAGTTGATCAATGTATATACATAACTATATAGTGTTAGTTGTATCAGTATTAGTTGTTTTGATATTGTGTATTAGTTTGGTTTGTGTTGAATTTGGCCAAATAATGAGTTATGGCATTGATGTTTTCTTTGGTTACCTTGTGTAGGATTGAAATGGCGGAGGAGGCATCGGGCTCGCAATATGAATGTCAACCTAAACATTTTAACCTGGGACCGATTCAAGATAAAATGCTATATCGTCAAACAAAGCATAGGTCCCAAGCTGTCTATGAGAATAAGATGCCGGACATTAAAACATTCCGCCTCAAGGGCCGTAGATACGACTACGATTTTTGGGGGATATAAAAAAATACGGCACCGGAGGTTAAGGAAGTCATTAAGAGAGCCGGTTTTGAGGGGATAATGAAAGTAGGCTACAAAAAAGTGGATCTTGGTCTCATTACCGCGTTGGTGGAACGGTGGAGGCCAGAAACCCACACTTTCCATTTCAATTTCGGAGAGGCGACTGTGACACTACAGGATGTCGAGGTCCTCTTTGGTATTTGGGTGGATGGTGACCCGGTGTACGGGACGACAATTAGCAGGAGTGCAGATGAATGGCGGGATCGATGTGAGACTTATTTGGGATTCCGGCCAGCCCAAGTAAATGGCGAATGTGTCAATGTTGGTATTTTCGAAGATGAGATGGGCCGTGCACTCCTTGAGAATTCCACAGTCCAACGATTCGAGCAAAGGGCCCGGACACTTATACTGCATTTTATTAGCAGTTTCATGTTTCCTAACAAGACGCAAAATACTGTCAATCTTCAGTTCTTGGCCCAGGTTGAGGATTTGGATCAGTGTAGTCGATATAATTGGGGATCGGCACTGCTGGCTGGTTTGTACTCTGGACTGAACGAGACATCACAGTACACCGTGCACGACGCCACTGGCTGTCCATATTTGCTACAGGTACGTATTAGCAGCACCCCACCTTTTAGAGATCAATTAACAAGCCTGCGTGTTGAAGATGTAAGTACTTAATTTGGTATTTATATTTACTTTGAATTTTCTTTCGTTCCAGTTATACCATCTAAATAAATTCTTTTTTTCGTGCAGTTTCGGTGGCAACCATATGCAAAGGTCCTTCATAGACTCCCTGATTTCTGTAAACAAGGTCAAGCCATTTGGACGACCAGGTGTTGGATGTTCTGTTGGGCTATTAGGGAACCCCACGAGTCATGCAGAGTTGTGAGACAATTTAGATACATACAGGATGTTCCTAAGCGCCCTATGATTGAAGATAACGCACATTTCTTTTCGATCACGCCCACAGTATGTCTGGGTATCCTAGGAACAATTGGGTGGATCACCATTCCGCAGTACGTCGTCATTGGAATGGGAGAGAAAAATACGTGCTACCAGATTTGGAGGAAGGAGACCCTGGCTCCGTATATGAGGGGTACTATGAATGGTTCACGGTGAACACTGTCAGGCTGATATCCAATCCCAAAAATTATGAACCTCAAGGATACGAGATTTCTTCGAGCCGAGTAAAATTATATGTGAGTTCATTCTATATTTTTTTTTATTTCTTATGTTTTCCTTTTATTTTTTTTTAATGTTTTTTTTTAATCTTACTCTTTTAATTAACGTCCCAATTTCTTTTCAAGGTGAAGTATTGCACAACATTCGCGTGAGTTCTGAGAAGTTTAGAGAAAAACGAGAAGAAGAGAATCTCCTAGATGAAGAACTCGACAAGCATTTGGACGACATCATCAATCAAACACATGCTGCTTTAACCCTGGGTGCAAATGATGAGATGGACATAGAGGATACCCAAATCCTGGTTGATGAAGAACCATCTTTGCCCTCACAACCTGCGCCAGGTAAAAAAGCGAAACCGTGGTCGAAAAATAAGATTAGAGAAGGAAGAAAGAGAAAGGTCTCAATCCCCCCTCGGACATCGCAACAACAAACTGAGGGTCAACAAAATGAGGATCAAGCACATTCTTCTCGAGGCTCGCGCATACAGGTTGAGACTCAATTTGAAGACATTGGTGGACCCGAGACTCAGTTTGACCTTGGTGGACCCGAGACTCAGTTTGGTGGACAGTCACAACCACAACCAGGAGTCAAATTTCTCATCATGTGGGAGTCCCAATCCCAACCCCAACCCGAGCCTCAGTTTGGGGGACAGTCACAACCACAACAGAGTTCAATACTCACGTATCTTAAGAGGGAGACAAGATTCAGCAGCGCCCAAATAAATACACTCCCCCTGCGCATAATAAAGGAAAAGAGAAAAAATGAGACCTTTGATGTATTTTGCACATTTAAAGTAGTTTTTGTATTGATTTTGGTTTAAAATTTGATTTGTTTTGTTGTTAATCAAATGCTGTTTATTGTTTTGTTGCCATTAAATTTCTGTCTTCCAATGTTTCATTGTTATCGGTACTGTAAACAGGTTTTGAACTCGTTAAAACCAGTCTAATTTTTTTTTTCAGTTCTGACATAGACTCGGATTTACGAAATCCGAACCCAGAGTTTTTATAAAGGATTCGGATTTCGCAAATCCGAATATGTAGCCAACTAGGAATTAGCATTTTGCAGAAAACAGAGGAGATTCGGATTACGGTAATCCGAATCGGTATTCATTCGGATTACCGTGATTGGGGTTTTTCCAAATTTAATTTTTCAACACATATTTTATTTTCTATCTGGAAATTAATATTTATTTGTATTTGGAAAATTCGGATTTAGATTAATTACACTAATTTCTGTCATTAACTTAATATTGGATTTATATAACACAAATTCAGATTTCTCTCATCCGAATTTAGAGGGGTTCGGATTTCGGAAATCCGAGTTTACCCCCATTCGGATTTTCAAAATCCAGGACATATAAGTTTGTCCACAATTTTTGGAAGGTTTATTTTTATTCTAGTATATATAAGGAAATATATTTAAAGAAAAAATTCCTAATAATCAGCGTCATTTTTACATGTCGAGAGGAAATTTTCACGTTTACTGCGTGTTCTTGACTTAGCTTTCCTTCGTCTGGTCTGGTATCTCTCATGGCAGATTACCTCGCAGATATTACTGCAATTCCTGGTCTTAAGGAGACCAGGGAGTATATTTTGCTTAGCCGTAAGAGGTGGATTGCTATGGAAGCGATAGAATCTTTTGCCCAAGAACTTGAAGGTCTGGAGCGTAGAAGAAAAATGGCAATTCACCTTTACGCAAAAACAAAATACGACAAGGGGCTTGACATATGGAAAACTGAGACTAAGCATTTACTCGAAGAACTTGAGGAGATCTATAAACTTGGAAAAGATTTGAGGAATAGCTGCCAGCATATCTACAGATACATTCCAAGAGCTGTTGAAGTGGACAATCTTGTTGCTACTCTCAGAAGCCTTAACGAGTTAATTCTTACCCATGGAGAGGAAGTGGCGGCGATTGCCCAATTAATGGACTCTCTGGATGGTTGGGACCCGAAGATCAGAGTCTTTACCAGTACTGACCACATTCCTCGTCAAACTCCGACAGGAAGGATGATTAAACTTGCAATTGAGTAAGTAGTGGTTTTAATTTGTTTAGTTTTATGATTTATTTTGGTGGAATTATTGATCTATGCACTGCTGTGTTACAGATACACTTCTGGACCGATGGCCCCCACGGGATCCGCCAATGAACAAGACGAGGTTTCTTTGTTTCCTCTTCCTCTTACTTAATTTTTTGGGTCTCGCTTTTGAGTGTTTCTTGTTGCTGCTTGTCTGAAATCTGCATATTTTGTCAATTTATTTGTCCATTTTTTAGATTGTGGGCTTTGTCCTGGATCTTTCTTTAGTGGTTGTTTTCTTAATGGAATCGAGATTTTAGCTGTTCTTCTTGTCTTCCAGGTTGCTTGTTGACATCATGTTATCTGGTTGTAGCTCTGTAATGCCTTCATATTTGTTTGAGTAGTGGAAGGAGTTTCAGTATAGTATGATGTTATCGTCACTACTTTGAGAGATTTTACCCTCTTAACTCCAGAAATAAGATAAAGGAGCAACCCTGTTCAACCCTTGTTTCATTTTTGGACTGTGTTACATGATATAGGAGCTTAGCGTTGATACGCCCGGAATTAAAATCAATCAAAACATGGTCAGGATCTAAAGCAAGGCAAAGTATTACTTGGCTCTGTTGAAATTACTGGAGTGAATTTGGCAAATTGTGGAAGGGCAGTATGCCTTGCTTTCCTCTCGATCTGAATTGAGCTTGAATTGCGTATCAAACACATCAAGGAAAGAGCTCGCCAGTGTGTCAGAGATGATCAATTTGCATGGTGCTCTTACATTAGTAGACATTAGTAGTATTTATTTCATAGTCTAGAAATTGAGAGAGTCTTTGAAATCTTAACTACAACTGGGATCCAACCTGTTTTCTCGTACTGTTTTATAATGAAAATTGAAAAGAGGCATTCTCTAAATGCATAATATATTCCCTTGGTCATTGTTGTGTTCTACTCTCAAGGCCAGAGCCCTTAACCCTTGTGTGCATGTAGTCTTCATGTGTTATATTTATTTGGGATGCGCATGTGTTCTCTGCCTACTTTTTTGTTTTCTTTTTCATTGCTTGTAGTTCTTTTTCCCTTGGTCCTCTGTTTGATTGCCCTTTGAGAAGGTTTATGTTGCTGCATTATATGCATGGCCGCAAAAGTGAATGTTGTAGTAACAGGAGTGAAATTTATGTATGAAATTCTCTTGTTTATGAAGTGTAACTATAAAATTCTGTACTGTGATTGAGGTGCTAATTGTGCTTTTGCTTTTGGTAGGTTGCAGTCTTACGGAGGTGGAAAGAAAGGCTTCTTCAAAGTATTGGCCGGAGTTTCTTAGGTTGGTTGATTACAGCTTTCAGCATCATAAATATCATAAGCTTTCAAACCATTTCATTTATGTTTTGATGATTTCTTGCTATCAGGACACATGACGCCTCTTGTAAAGTTTTACTTCGTTGGACTTGGATCTGCGGGTGGTGTGGTGAAGAACGTTTTAACACCTGTTGCTGGAGAAAATTCGTGTTTTAGTCTAACTGAAGGGTCTCCCAGTATTTTGAAGTTCAAATTCTATGTTCGCCATAATCTTGTCTTCGGCCTCAACTATAGAAATACCTTTTTGATTGGTGGAGTAAAAGGTTAGCACCTTGACAGTATTTACCCTTTCTACTATCTATCTTAGGAAAGCTCACTATGAATAATACTAAGATTCGCCTATTAGAGCAAAACTTTTAATCAGCTCCTGAATCTTTTAATGTTCTTGTCTGGATGACATAATTTGTGATATTTTGCATCTACCATGAATTGAATGCTCATTCTTAGGAGAAATTTGTCTTAGCAACTTTTTATAGCTGAGATATTTTAGTTATAATGTCAAAGTAGTGCATCAGTAGAACAATATGATATGTGTCACATGGTATGGAATATTGTTGAGAATGGTTTGGTGATTTATCATGATGTTAGATATTATGATGATTACTTCTGTTGATTACTTATTGTTTTTCTTCTTTTATTCCACTGCTAAAGTTAGAATGCGAATGTATTGTCTAATGGGATTTGATTGTTGAAGAACATTAAATTTTGAATCCTTCTGCTATAAGGAGATTTTGATGTAGAAAACGTTTGTTGCATGTTAAGGAAACAAAATTACACTGGTGAAGAATTGGTGGCCAAATAGTTAATCACTTACCTAAATGAACATACATGTTTGATTTCAGAGGCTGGAGTTAGCACTTTAATTTCATTTTTGAGATGTTAAGTATACATTATGAAACCAAAAGGTTGAAATTGAGTGATGAGAATCAGGCATGGGTAAAACTGTGTGTTTTGATGTTGTTTGCACTTTTTTGAGTGAGGCTGATTTTGTGTTCTGGCCTGGTATGTTACGTTTGTCGCTGTAGTGCGGGCTTTGCTTTGATATGAATTTCATGGTCTTTGGTCTTGGCATGTTATAAATTGCTAAAGTGTCACTTCATATTTAAAAATGTCTGAATGATTGAAAATCACATGCATATGGTAAAATCTCCTTCAAAACAATGTCATTACATCTAGATTGTAAGATTTTCAATTACGGACTGTTTTACTTTTCCCCTTTTCCTTGTCCTCCGAATAACCATTGTGAACTTTCTTGTATTTGTGACTGAGTCTACTGGGAATCTTAGAGCACATACAATAAAAGAACTATGAATGCTCGGAGATTATTTAGGATTTAGTACTTTAGGTTGCCTACCAAGTTCAATAACAAACTTGGTCTTGCCAGTTTGCTCAATTCAGATAGTAATTTTGGGTTTTAGCCATGAATCAGGAAACAAGAGTTATTTAATTTTGGAATACATTTCGGGAAACTGAGGAGTTTTTTTCTCTCCAGTTTTGATCAAGGACGTTTGTACTGTAAACAATTAATGGGTGAAAAAGAACTCATTTGCATGTTGAGAGACACTAAAAAATCGAAAAGACGATATAAGAAGGGAGTAGATCCTATCTGTCAGCTGTGTCTGTATCAGCAGTCAAACTTCTTGAGAACTGCATTAGAAGCAGGGTTTTGATATTGGAACTTAGGTAAAGAAGTTGTATGTAGCCATGGCTTTCAATTCATTCTAACTTCGAAGTATGGTATAAATTTGATTCAGTTTGCTTTCTACTGGTTTATTTTTCTTATATCTAAAGCATTTCATAATACATTTCAGTTGCGACTTAGGGGGGGGCTTGGTGTGTATGCTCCTTAAGTAGAAGCATTTATATTGGAAGAGAACATGCCATGCAGTGCACTTGGAAAGGGAACTTTTCCCGCTAAACTTTTGGTTGGTACCCAGTTAAATTGATCTATTTAATGCATTCATGTAACTTGATGGATTATTGTTCCGACTTTACTGCATCCCCTCCCACCTCCCCCCTCCTCCCTCCCCCCCTTTGGTGGTTCAGGTTAAAGATGATGAGCGACGGTGCCACTTCGAGTTTGACTACTATTTGGAATTGAAGTGAAGCGGCTTTGTCTATTTTGCGGTACCTGTTCATGTTATCTCCTCAGTTGAAGGGCGTTAAACTCCTGGAACTTGTAAGCAAAGTAAATTGTGCCCTACCTGTTCATTTCTACTTAGAACAGCTATTAGTATATATTAGAGAGAATTCATCGCAATTGCTCATGTCAGCTTGGCTCATGCGCCAACATGCAAGCTTGGTGTGTATGCATTTGCGCATGCTTTGAATCTGTTTGTGCCTAAAGGTGACACGTGTATACTGGAAATGGGAAGTTTATGCATGCCTTATAGATAGAAAAGGAAGCACAGAGAGAACATTATATCATGTCAACACATTTTTGCTACAAGAAATTTTGTTAGTCTGGTTGGTTTTTAGCTAGGAATCTTAGTAGACCATGAATAGAACACCGATCCACACAAAAATGCTGACACGGGGAACGACTTAAATCTTGAAGCAATTGTACAATCTGCCAAGGAAGACACATTCTGCTACAGCAGACAGATTCAAATACTAAGCTAAGGAAAACACAATCTGCCAAACAAGCGATTGTGCAAGATGTCAAAAAATAAATCTAGTGTTTTAATACGTACTTTAAATCACTTCCCCGATGACTTTGAACATCTTCATAAAAGGTGATGCAATTCACTCGAGGTGACCTTGTCATGCCAGGAATCATATCAGTTTCATGTATGTGTTCTACATTGAGATCAGCTTGTACATCGGATCCATCATGCTTTGACTGCAACAGAAGGAGAACTGTAAGAAACAAGGCCTGAGGACTCTCTCTATTTATTTGCCAAACCTAAACACTTAGGGGTATTACTGCCTCATTGGACAGTCTTCCTAACTTCCCTCATTTCAGATTTGGTTTTTTTTTCTTTTTAGCTCATTTTAACCGCCTACCATTCCCCTTTCCCATGGTTTTTAGGCTTTTACAGACCGCCATGGGCTCTTACAGAGTCTGCCATGATGTGAAGGGCTGCCTTAGTCTTCACTCAGGTTTACAGTCCCTCCAGACGTCAGACAAGTGGACTCCAGTATAAAATCACCACAATGTAATTAAGGCATTTAGATTTTAACATTAAACTCAGAACTCTAACTTTGGCAAGTGACATAGTGTGCTCGAGAAAGTGAAGAACGATGGGACTGACTTCAAGAACAAAGACAAACACTTAACATGCAATTCAACTGTAATCAGAAAAATCATCTTATAATAGTAGACTCAATCTATCCTAAGGACTCTAGATGCATAGACTCAAAACAGAAAAACAAAAAAAACAGACCTAATTAAAAGAAGTTAAAAGAAAAGAAAAAGAAAAGATCAGAGGACTCCCCTGGGTGATCAGGGGTCCATCCCTTGAAAGGGATGCGGTGGACTGTTATCCATCTCTTTGCAGGAGTTGGAGCATTCCAATTTACTATGAATGTGCTTGAGCTTCCTATTGATCCGTTGGAATTCCTCACAGATGTAATTGAGCATATAGCTCTACAGCTTGGAAAAATCATTTCTTCTACAATGTGGTACTCGTGCTGGCTCATCGTAATGCTTGGCAGGTGGCTCCCTTACTAATGTCTTATAACTCCAAAGTGCTGGTATAGGCAATTGTATATCCTCTAGAGTGAATGTCACACCAGACCTGGTCATCAACATTGTTACCAGTACAGGCAGGTACCAGCTTTTAACTTTAATATCAGTGATGCATTGTGTCAATTGCTGCCTCAGAATGGTGCCCAGATCAATTGGAGTGGAGGACTTAATGGCATAAATTAGTACCGCCACTTCATAGGTCACTCTTGTGGTGTACCTTGTAGGCATGATGTTGGAGCAGATGAAGTGGAGCCACAATTTGTTTTCTGGAAGGGGCTTGCTGTAAGGAAAATGGTAAGGGATTCCCTTTTTTGTGAGTTCCCACCTCAAGTTGCCGTCCTCATCTTCACAGAGCTCGTTGAGGAGGACATCTGCTAAGCTTCTCTCTTTGTGCAGATTTGTCAGTGCCTTCTCTAGGTCTATTTCCACCATTGGCAAGCTCCATGCGGTTCTGATTGCGGCGAGGCTGATGTCCACATTTCTTCCTTTCACATACACCACATCTCCTTCTGCCTCTGTCAGATTGCTGTAAAATTCCCTTACTACATTCATCCTCAGCACCATTAGAAGATTAGTCAGTCTTGTCCACCTATATAGCAAGATGTACAGTGCCGGTGCACTCTCAGTGTCCACTCCTCTTTCCACTATCACTGGCCGATTCCTGGTTCTTTCAAAGAAATTCCAGGTAGCCTCAGAAACGAACAATGCATGATTGAATTTGGTCCTCAATGCTTTCAGTGCAGCCTTTTGTTGAATGACTGGTGGTTGTGGGAGTGGCGCAGGTGCTTCTTGCATAACCCCAAAGCCTAGCTTTTTATTGTTTATCTTTCTGGCTGCTACTTTCTACCTGGGGGCCATGGATTCAAGATCGTCGAGACGACTCATATGCATTTCTCCTGAACTCCTCTATTTCATTTAATTGTAACAATCTTCTGCTTAGTACAACCTCTGTTTCATAGTTGAGTACTTTGATATCCCAGAAAGCCTTGTGCTCCAACTCAACAGGTAAGTGACAAGCCTTTCCATAGATCATTTTGAAAGGAGACATGCCTACGGGTGTCTTGTAAGCTGTTCTATAGGCCCATAGAGCATCATCGAGCCTGAATGACCAATCCCTCCTGGTACTGCACACGACCTTCTCCAATATTCTCTTAATTTCTCTGTTGGATACTTCAGCCTGACCATTTGTTTGAGGGTGATATGCAGTGGACATTCTATGATGAATGCTGAACTTTTGTACAAGAGCCGAAAATTGTTTGTTGCAGAAATGCGATCCTTTGTCACTAACGATTACTCTAGGAATTCCAAATCTAGCGAAGATATTCTTTTTCAAGAACTTAATCACTTTTTGGAATCGCTAGACTTGACGGCTACTGGTTCTACCTATTTGGACACGTAGTCTATGCCAGAAGGATACAGGTGTTGTTGTTTGAGGGGACAAATGGACCCATGAAGTCGATTCCCCAAACATCAAACAATTCCACTTCTAACATCATTTGCTGAGGCAGTTTATTTCTCCATTACAAATTTTCTGATCTCTGGCATTTATCACAACCTTAACAAACTTGTTAGTATCAGCAAACAGTGTAGGCTAGAAAAAACCTGATTGTAGGATCTTAGCAGTAGTCCTCTGTCCACTGAAGTGACGTCCATAGGGGGATGGATGGAATTTTTCTATTATTGCTCCAGTTTCTTCTGTTGGTATGCATCTGCTGATCAAATGATCCGCACAGAGTTTAAACAAATAGGGTTCCTCCCAGAAATAGGATTTAGCCTTATGAAGGAACCTTTTTGTTTGCTGTCTGTTTAAATCTGCAGGGACAATGTTACCAACAATATAGTTAGCATAATCAGCATACCAGCACCTGTTGTCTGTCACGTGGGCAAGCTTCACCTCCAATCCCCAGAGTTGCTCATCTGGGAACTTCTCCTAAATCGGCTCAGAGTCTTCTTGCTTCCCTTCCAATCTTGATAGATGGTCTGCTACCTGGTTCAGAGTCCCCTTCCTGTCTTTGATTTCCAAATCGAATTCTTGTAAGAGCAATACCCATAGGATTTGCCTTGGTTTTGAATCCTTCTTGGTGACAAAGTACTTGATTGCAGCATGATTAGTGTATACTATCACTTTCATTCCAAGCATGACCTAAACTTATCAAAAGCAAAGACGATAGCTAACATTTCTTTCTTGGTGGTAGAATAATTTACTTGAGTCGGATTTAATGTTTTGCTGGCATAATATACTACATGAAGAACCTTATCTCTTCTCTGTCGCAGCAGTACCCCAACTGCAAAGTCACTGGCATCGCACATGAGTTCAAATGGCTGAGACCAGTCAGGGGTTATGATCACTAGGGCAGAGATGAGTTTTTCCTTCAATGTTGTAAAAGCCTTCATACAATCTTCATCAAAGATGAAAACTGCATCTTTTTCTAACAAGTTACACAATGGTTTTGAGATTTTAGAGATATCCTTAATAAACCTTCTGTAGAATCTTGCATGGCCGAGAAAACTACGGATACCCCTGACTGATCCAGAAGGGTCCATTAGCAGCAGGGCCTTTTCAACCTCGATTCCATCAGCAGAAATTTTATGGCCAACAACTATTCCTTTGGTCACCATGGAGTGACATTTTTCCCAATTTAGGACCAAATTAGTTTCAATGCATCTTTTCATAACTTTTCCTAGATTATGGAGACAGTTATCAAAAGAATTACCAAAAACTGAAAAATCATCCATAAATACCTCGATGATATCCTCCACCATATCTGAAAAGAGTGAGATCATACATCACTGGAAAGTTGCTGGAGCGTTACATAAGCCGACTGGCATCCTTCTGAAGGCAAAGGTGCCATAAGGTCATGTAAATGTTGTTTTCTCCCGGTCTTCTGGTGCAATAGGAATTTGGTTGTACCCTGAAAATCCATCAAGAAAATAATAATACTGATGACCTGCTAACCTGTCCAACAATTGGTCGATGAAAGGTAAGGGGAAGTGATCCTTTCTGGTTGCCTTGTTCAGCTTTCTGTAATCCATGCACATCCTCTAATAATTGACCACTCTGGTGGGGATTAGCTCATTCTGGTCATTTTTAATGACTGTTACCCCTCCTTTCTTTGGCACACATTGCACTGGGCTCACCCAATTGCTATCTAAAATTGGATATATGATGTCTACTTCAAGTAACTTGATTATCTCCCGTTTTACCACTTCTTTCATTGCTGGGTTTAACCTTCTCCGTACTTCAATAGTCGGTTTTGCACCATCTTCCAATAGTATCTTGTGCATGCACACCAAGGGACAGATGCCCTTTATATCGCAATTGTCCATTCAATTGTTGTTTTGTGCTTCTTCAGTATCCCGAGCAATTGATCTTCTTGCACTGTTGTGAGAGTGGATGAGATAATAATAGGTAGGGTGTTACCTTCTCCTAAGCAGACACACTTAAGATGTGCTGGCAATGGCTTTAATTCTATCATCGGCGGCTCTTCAATAGATGGCTTGAGGCTTTCTTTTTCCTTGGACATATCCAACATTTCAGTCGCCTGCTTAATAGAACACTTTGGCGAGTAATCAAGGTAACTTGCCAAAGTGACTTCCTCTTCTTTCTCTCCTGCAGGGGGTTTTGTCTCCTCCACTTCTCCTTGGGTTAGCAACCTTAGCAGTTCATCTAGTTTAGCATGGACTGCACAGGCTTCCTCTATAGCTATCTTGATAGTGTCAATCCAGAAACATTGTTATTTTTTCGCAGGAAGTTTCATGCTATCAAAGATATTAAAGGTTACCTTTTCTCCATCGAACTGTAAGGTGACCGCTCCCTTCTTAACTTCAATCACGGCATTGCAGGTTGCTAGGAATAGTCTCCCGAGGATGATAGGGACATCTGTGTCTTTTTCCATGTAAAGCACCACGAAATCTACTAGATATATGAATGTTCCAACTTTCACCAGTGTATCATGGATCACTCCTTTTGGGTAGGTAAGTGATGTGTTAGGCAGTTGCAGAGTGATGTTGGTAGGGGTTAGCACCTCATCGATTCCTAATGCCTTAAAAACCGAAAGGGTATTAGATTAATGCTTGCTCCCAAATCCAGTAGGTCCTTCTTGATACTCATGTTCTCTACAATAGAGGGTAAAGTAAAGCTCCCTGGATACTTGAGTTTTGTAGGTAGCTTCGTTTGAAGCAATGTACTGCATTCCTCGTTTAGAGTAATAAATGAGCAGTCATGGATCCTTGGTTTACTTGTCACCAGCTCCTTTAGATGATTGAAGTATTTCGACATTTGTCGCAAAGCATCGATCAAGGGGCCATTGATGTGAAGATTCTCCAGGTTCTTCATTCCAGCTTCTACATTCTTCTTTAGATCTCGTACTGGGAACGGGAGTTTAGGCGCATATGGCGGTGGTCGCCTTAACGGTTGCTGTTCCTTTGTTAAGTCGATGACAGGGGTGTTCTGATCCTCCTGGTTGTCTCCTTTTGCAGTTTCTTTTTCTGGTAACTCTGCATCTTGGTTCTCTCTACTCCTCTTCTCTGAGACTACTGCACTAGGTCCTGGCAGCTGATTCCCACTTTAAAGTGTGATTGCATTGGCTTGCTTAGTCTCCATGGAATCCTCTCCCCTAGTGCTGTCTGATACCCTTCTAGCCATCCATGTGATTTGCTCCTGCAATTCCTTAATGGTAACATCAAGATTAAAAAGGGCCTATCTTACCTCTATCTAGTTTTTTCCCTCGATTCCGAATGGTTGATTCTGGAATTCAGGTGGTTGAGCTGATCTCTGATAGTTTGACTGCTGATTTGTCTAGTTATTATTCTGCTGTGGCCTCCAATTGCTGTAATTGTTGAAGCCTCCTCTATCATTTACTTGCCTCACAAACTGAACTTCTTCCATAGTGGCTTGACAGGTTGAGCTAGGGTGAGATCCTGTGCAGATTTTACATACATCAACCTTTGGTTTGTTGATGTCAGCTCTTAGTATTGATATCTCACTGGAGATAGCTGCCATCTGTGCTTGCAAGTGAATTCTAGCATCTAGCTCCAACACTCTTGCCTTCTTAGCTGTAGCTCTAGGCTCCTTCTGCCATCTAAACTGGTTAGCACACATATTCTCCAATATGCTCCTCCGGATGATGAGTCAAGTGATTCTCTGGAGGCATGCTGTAATTCATTGTAGAAAAAGCACAACTGCATTGGCTTTTCTACACCAAGTTGAGGGCGCTTCCTCATTAGATCCTTAAATTTTTCCCAGCCCTCATAAAGAGTCTTTGTCCTGTTCTGCTAAAAAGTCATGATGGCTAATCTAAAAGCAGCAGCCTTGACAGGTGTGAAGAATTTTGTAAGGAATGGATGTCTGAGTCCATTCCAGGAGTTGATTGAATTGTTGGGCAAAATGTCCAACCATTTTGCTGCTAAATCCTGCAATGTTAATGGAAACAGTCTCAAGTAAACCTCATATTTGGACAAATCTTGGATCTTGAAGGTGCTTCACAGTCTTAGGAATTTCCTGATGTGCTTATTGGGATTTTCACTAGGTAGACCATATAAAGGATAAGCATCTTGCACCCATTGAATCATTTGAGTTTTGAGCTCAAAGTTCTCTGCTGCAACATCATTGTATACCAGTGGAGTTTGAACTTCCTCCTCCTGGGGTACAAAATCATTCTTCTTAGCAGTCTGGGTTGAGTTGGTTGTAGCTCTCTTTCATGAGGTTGATCAGCTACTGCTACCTCTGCCATCTGCTTCTGTTTTTTAAGAACACGAGCATCAACTTCTCTGTTTCGCAAGGCTTGGATCTCCTTGCCTTGATTTCAATTTCTGGATCAAAACTTAGCTTTCCTGATAGGGTGCTTCTAGTCATAAACCAGTAATCAAAACACAAAGAATAACAATAGCAAGATTTGTGATTTCATTGAATGAATTTGATTAAAAGCAGAAAACTAAAAAGAACAAAAACAGAACACAATAACCAGATTTCAAGGATTTTTAACGCTATCCCCGGCAGCGGAGCCACTTTTGTGAGAGTTTGTCGTTGAACCACTTCCTAAAAGAAATATTTATAAACCTACTTAAAACTATTAGCTAGTGGTAAGCAGGGTCGTTCCACAGAGACGGCAGTCAACTGCTCAAAATCTAATTAAAGTGCAGAAAGGAAAGAAAATGAGTTGAACAGATTGTCACTAGGGCTAGTTAGAATAATCAATTGACAGAGTGAAGAGGCAAAAGGGTCAATCACCTTCCTACCTTTATGATCTGGTTTTGATTCAAATATTCCTGTAGTGTATGATTAATTATTTGATCAGGCACTTATATTCTTTATAATTCCTTCTAGACAGAATAAAGAGTCCTAGATTATCTAAATCAGCTACCTTCCAGTCAGAGTAATTCATTAATCTAAGCCATTTAGTTCGTAAGCCCTCTTTGATTGCCTATGCCATTCACCTAACTTCCGTTGATGTTTGGAACCGTAGGGTAGATTTCCTCCATTGTCATAGACTAGATTAAGCAGTTCTAAAGTTATGCTCCCCCTTCTAGATCTTCATAAACATACATGCAAGCACATTTAATTAAGGGGCCAAGTTAATTAAAATAGTAATTAAATCACTTATCTAGGCACAACACTTCATCAAGGAAACTAAATCAAAACCTTCACATAAAGATAGTAGGGATTGAACCCTTAACTGAGTTAGCTACTTATGTTTATTGAGTTAAACATGAGAGCAACCAAATAGAAAAGATAAGACATGAATCTTTAGAGGAAATAAAAGAAAGATGGGAGCAGGGACAGTTTCTGTCTGTTCACTATGGCGAGTGGCGTTCGCCACTTGACAAAGTGACAGTTTGCCTCGTTCCTGCTACTACCCTATTTCTAACCTACTAACTAACTACTTAACTACTGTCTTTGTAACTAAATCTAACTACCCAATCTGTTATTTTTCTAACTGCTATTGGCTCACTATTTATAGAGATGTGGAGAGCTTGGGTTGGTTGGTTTCTGGCCTTCTTCTCTGCAGTAGAAAGGTGAGGCAGCAACTTGCAGCAGTAGAGGTTTGTTTATTCAGCAACTTGCCAACTTGGCAAGTTGCTGTCTTCTCTTTGGTTGCTCCTTCTCTTCAACCGCAATCAGCCACCTTCCTCTCATCATTTCCTTCTTCTCCGGCGCAGTTTCTCCAATTTTCAGTCACAATCTCTGTTTCTTCATTCTTTAATCTGCAGGAGCTCAACTAGCAGCAGTAGCAAGCAGCAGCATCAACAGCATACTTCCTTCCATCATTGTGTTTCAGCCCCCAATTCAACCCGAATCTGTCTGTCTTTTCCTTCCTTGTTTCCTGTGATCACTTGTAACACCATTTCTCACCTGATTGCAGCAGCCAATCCATCAATTTAGCAGCAGCAGTCACAACTGGTAAGTAGTAGGTTGTAGCTGCTGTTTTCCATATATTCTCCCTCTTTCTCTTCTTCAACTTGCAGCAGTTATAACTTGCAGTGATGGCGAAGCAATTCCTTCCTTTGGCAGTAAGAATCCAGCCTTAGTTCTTCTTGATTGACAACAGCAACAACATCTGCAGCAGCAAATTGGCAGCAGAGCAGCTGCCATTTCTTCTTCCTCTATTAAGGTAGTTGCTGCAGATTCTTCCACTTGAGTCCATCTGCTATCAATCTTCCTTCCACAGCAAGGATTTCTCCACTTGTTTCAGCTCTGATCGACCTTCCAGCAGCTCAATTTCCAACAGCTTTCATTCCAGTCCATTCTGATGCCTTTTTGTACAATTTGGACCTCTTTTATGCTAATTTTTCAGATTGGCCCTCTGAGATACCTGAACTGCAAAATCGCCCAAAAAGTAAACTAATCCTAACTAATTGACACTAAATTATAAGTAAAAATGAGTAAAAAATACCTGCTAAAAGTGTATATATATTTTTATGTTATTAGTTACCAGTCACTTTCACTTTAGTACGAGCACATAATCCACTAATCTTAGATTTTTTACTCCCAATACATTAAAAAAAATGGATAGACAAGAAAACACAAACTCCAAAAGATTCTAAAATCAATTGAAGGACAAAATAAATTACAATTTACAATAACAGATTAGAGTTGCATATGGGATATTCTTCATTGCACTCATGGTAAAAGGAGACCATTAAATGAAAATGTTTGTAAAAGAGGACCTCCATAACATAAGGAATATTGTTTAAATGGTTTTGTGTAGTATATACTCTAACAAATAATTCATCACCTACTTGATAATAACATGCCATTTTTTTCTTCTTTTGTGATAAAGTAATTAATCCTTAACATATCTTCCATGTGACAACTTTGGAATAATATTCAAGGGAGGACTGCTCAAAATGATTGGGCAAGTCGGTTTTTATATATCTAATAGGAAATATGTTCCAAAAGAATATGTATTTAATAGTCAAATCATCAGATAATTTAAAAACATCTACCAAGAGTGCTCATGCCAGAAAATACAAACTAGATAAGTCCTTCACCCAGGAATTCATAGTCAAAAGACTATACCAACTCTAACTTTTAATTTCACTAATTACAATTGGAAATATTTCAACTCTAAATTTTATAGAATTGAACTCCTACATGATGCTTCTTATAGAATCAATAACGCACATATTGTGGTATTTGTTTTTCCTTGCATTGAATATATTAACAAATGAAGGAATTGGTTGAGCTTGCCTTCAATGATGATTCGAAAAAATCATATGTCGCTCTACTAAGACAGTTGCATGTGTCTCCAAACAAACTCCTCTTGACGCCGCGAGTGAGTTCAAATTGATTTAGCTTTGGAGCACTGAATGATTTTTTCCCCCAAAATTTGTTTAGGTTTTATGAATAAGTGTGTGCGTTCTTTGAAAAGAAAAGAAGTGTGTGCGTGAGTGTGTAGTTACCAAAGAAATCGGGTGTCGTTTGATCTCTCTATTTTTTTAAAGCTTTAGTGTTTTCTTTTTATTTTTTATTAATTTTAATTTTGTTCCCTTTTCTTAGTTATCAATTTTAGTTAACCGAGAAGTTTTTTTTTCTTTCTAATGTCTTCATAAGTATCTCATTAAAAAAATAACCTTAATATAAAATCTAAATGCATAGTTTTGAGGCATTTAGTACCTAATGCCTTCATATCTTCTCTCTATTAAGGCATTTATTAACATTGCCTCAATATCGATGTCATCAAAAGGTTATTTCCTTGTAGTGTTCAATTACTTATACAACTCGATGATTTTTTCATGTGTTACTGATTTACAAAAATATAACTCCTTATATATCGGAGTTTAG
The DNA here is from genome assembly GCA_949775105.1 of Oldenlandia corymbosa var. corymbosa. Lineage (NCBI taxonomy): Eukaryota > Viridiplantae > Streptophyta > Magnoliopsida > Gentianales > Rubiaceae > Oldenlandia > Oldenlandia corymbosa. Next base: position 11,924,813 of record OX459123.1, read on the forward strand.
TTTTTAAGATTTATTTATAACATTTTTTCAGAGTAGACTTTACTCTCTTGATACAAGGCTTTACTCTAGGAAGCCGAATCAATTTTTTAGGTGAATGATCAGAAGAATGTAATTAGTAACACTCAAGAAAGTATGTTTAGCCTACAATTTAGTGTGAAACAAATGAATTTTAATTTAGTGTAAAGAGTTAGCCTCAGTTACCAAAGTCGTGCGTACACAACACCTTTGTTTATGGACAACAATTAATTGTTTTATCAACTTCCTGATGATTAACACATGACTTTAAGGAACTATGATATAATGGGGGGGGGGGTGGTGGGAAAACCATTGTAATTGACTAAAAAACATCTAAAGCAAATTAAAAACTAAAAGAATGTTTTTTGCTTACCTACTTATGCCAAAACTTCTCTTTAGGTCGATTGTTGATTATCACATTCAACTAGATTTCCTCCTCCCCTTCTCCACTCTTCAACTATGGAAACCTCCTCTTTCTTTTCTCTCTTATTTTCATTGTGAATCTCAATGTGTTTTTAGTTCCAGTATGACTCTCCCTATTTATAGTGAAGGGTATCCTATATGTTTTCCAAATTTAGTTTGTGTTTTAGTCATCACTCATCACCTAAGTCTTTCAAAATCTAGCCGACACATGGTTTGAATAACTTGTTTGTTTCACTTTCGTGTTTAAGCACTTTTGCATAGGTTAGTCATTGATCACTAAAAATCATTCCAGCTTGAGGCAGTCATCATTTAATTTGTTGCTTTACTTTGTCACTCTTGGATAATTTAATAAATAATAAAATATTGGCGACACAAAAGTTTGACGGGCACCATGGTAGGCGATCAGCCTGGGGGGGCTCCCCAGTGGACCCCCTCGAACGTTTACCAGTTTCTTCCAAAAGCCTCTCGAAAAAACCAGCGCAAACCCATCTCGAATTAAGCAAGTGAAGTTTGTTGATGGCTCACTTGTTCTTGAATATGAAGATGATGAATTTGATCAACTAATTGCTCCTCATCGGATTGGAAAGTTCTCATAGGGAAGGCCAAAGATGGTGGATATACACAATGAATTTTGCAAAATAGGGTTCTCTGGGAATTAAACAATTGGTTTGATGAACCCTAGGCACTTCTTGATTCGCTTTGAAAAAGAGGAAGATTATCAGAGATGTTGGATGAGAACCTTTTGGAATATTGCTGGTTTTTCCATACGGATATTGAAGTGGACACCGGGATTCAAATTTGAGGAGGATCCTTCGATTGTTCCGATATGGGTGTCCCATTTTTATCTTCCTGTTGAATTTTTTAAATCTGGAGGTAATTTTCTCCATGGCTACAGTAATCCGAAAACTATTGAAAGTTGATATCCTACTTTAAACATGACAAGACCTTCAGTGGCTCGATTTTGCATTGAAGTAGACTTGACGAAGGAGTTTCTGAAGTCTGTGAAAGTTGGGAGAAAAGGAAAGAAGCACGGGCAATTCTTTACATATGAACATGCCCCTCATTATTGCTCCAAATGCAATAAAATTGGCCACAAAATTAGAGAATGTCGATCAAGAATTACTAAGCAGCCACAAGTTATGAAGGATAAGGATAAAGTTCATTGAACCAAGCAACATGAAAGGGAAAATTGATGTATTGAAGCCACCCCAGTCTACGTGGCAGCCGAAATTGAGCTTAGATAAAGATGGAAAAGAGCCAACACCTGCAGTTCAAGCCAATGTATCAACCTCAGGACTAACACCTCATGACTAACAATCAGAGATAATGAGGCAGTTCCAATTAATCAAACTGGCAGGCTGCAAGAGGATCAATTGAATAATCTTCCTGCAAATGAAGAAACTGAAGGGATAAATGAACCATTAAAAGAATTCAGTCCTGCAGTAGTCATTTTGGAAAAGCAAAACGCTGCTGAGAAGCAAAAATAGCATGCCGTGAAAATTGTCGAATCAATTAGGTTTTTGGTACAGAAAATCTGGAAGAGCGTGGCCCTCACGAAACGATTGATGGGGAGCTACAAATGAAAGATGATCTAAATCAGAATAATCAAACAAAACAACTCGTTGTTTTTGAACCAGTGATAACAAATACTTTCTAGGTATTGCAAGGAGATTTAATTATGGAGGATACTAATGAGTCTATGAATAAAGAAGGTGAATCAGATGAGGGCTTAGTAGAAATTGGAATGGCAGGCACTCTGAAATAAGTAAATGTGAAAAAACAACTCATCATAGAGAACACAACAAATTTTGAAAAAAATCCTTGCTCAAATTGCGAAGGGGGATGAACCAGAATTTATCTCTGCTCGTAAACAAAAGAAGAAGTCTAGTGCCAATGCAAATCCGAGAATACGTGGCTAAGAAAGAATTAATTTCTGTTATCATAATTCTTTGAAGTATTTCTATTAATCTTTTTGAACTTTTTTTAGATGTATTGTAAAAAGGTGGTAAGTTTTACGCAGTGTCACTTTCCTTTCTTTTATTTTTAGTTAAACAAAATGGGTACTATACCCGCTAGGCATTGTCTATTTTGCTTTAAAAAAAATATTAAGCAATAGTTATTGCCAAATTTAAATGATTTGGTCAACAACTAAGAAGAAACTGTTTTTTCTTTGAAAACTTTTGAGCCAGCGGCTCTATAAATTAATTGTGACAATTAATTTAGTTATGATGCTAAAGGGGACATATTGTATGTATAACACTAGTTCTTATGCATTATGGGTTGAGTTTCATTTTTAGATAAAAACGTCCTGAAATCATTATATATATTGGCAAAAATAAGCTTGTTAAGGAGTTTTAGATTCTCAACAATTGTGCAGATCATTGCGAATATAGCAAGAGAGGTTGTGTTGTTGTATCTTGGGGTGACAAGTCGGAGTGAACTTGCTGCACTGATTATTATAGCGAGTGGCTTGAAACACCTAAAGAAAATGAGATCTCTATGCCTTAGTTCGACCATGATTGTTCTAGGATTTAGCATTTTGCTTTGTTTTTTTATTATTATTATGTTACTTATTATTTTCATTATGAATTACTAATCATATTTTTATGTATTTTGTTCGAGCAGGAACAACAATTTTAGGTGATTCAATATATGTTAAACGTATAGAAAAAAATAATTAACTTTTTTTCTCTATCTGGTACATGAGAGAGCCTTGCATTCACATCAAATGCTATTGAATTTGAGAAACACGCTTGTTGAACGGATGAAAATTACCCGCTAGTTGCCAAGTAAGAAATTTTAATTTCTCCAAATAAAAAAAGGTATGCATGTCTGAAGCTATTCTTTTTATGACTGGCAAAAGTGGAAAATTTACATCAATCAGTACATGTTATTGTGCTATTCGATACACTAGTATTGTCCCATCACTCACATATAAAGTATTGTTTATGTAGATCGTTTGAGGGATTAATTTAAATTGTCATTTTATTGTTTGAGATATATTATCAGTGATGATTCATTAATTGATTGACTATCCATGATGGCTAGACAATTGTTTTTTAATTATTTTAGTGTATAACGATTAGAAAGGAGTTAAAGCCGTTTTATTATATGATTAATTCATATAGCATTAGGTGATGTTTGTACTTATGAAATACATATCGGTCACAACTCACGAGCCATGTGAAACAACATTACTAACTAATTTCAACAAAGAATTATGCTTTTGAAGGTTACTAGTTGATTTGTCAATTGCGCACAAAGCATTAAAAAAAAAGAAAGAAGAAGACTGGAATGGGTTACTGAAATCATTTATGGTGTTACGATTGGATATCAGTATTATGCATAATTTTACTGTCAAATGAAAAATCTTCAAAAGTATATATCTTTGGTCTGAAGCCCTATTTGAGCTTCAATAATTAAGGTTCCTCTCCATGAATATGCTAGTCGGGGTTACTATTGCAATTGTTTGTGCTATGATTGTATAACGGCTTTCAAAATAATTAAATATTTGAATGCAATTATTGCCAATAGCAACGGTGTTGTGAAGAAAAAATGATAATTGATTATCTTTAATTTCTTAAATTCTAAAAACATTGATAGAATCAATTTGAGCTTGATGGGTGGAACTATATGTAGACCTAAAAGCATAAGCTATTTACTATAATAATAATAATAATAATAACTAGGTTCTCGACCCGTGCAAATGCACGGGTATAAAGTTGACTAATTTTTTTTTAATAAGGAAAGACAAGTAAATGTTCTAATCACATCATGAAAATAGAAAATACCATTGAGATATGTATATCTATTCAAGGACAATCCAAATGTGGTATCTCAACTGCGAGTAATATTTCTCTTTTAAAGCTACAAATGGGGCTTGAAATGAAGATGATTGCTCAATCGCCTCATGAATAACCGGCTCAATTTTTTCAAGTTAAGAATCCTAAGAGGAAGATAATAAGTATAAAAGTCATTATTGACTTCTTGTATACATTAAACACTTTAAAGAATGGTTAAGCTAGAGTAGTTCCACTCCGATTTGCTTCTTTACTGATTGTTTAATATGTAAAGAGGTATAAGGATAACAACTTGGAAAAGCCATGCATGATCTAAATACATATTACTTGTGCAGTTGTGCAGCTTTAGGAAACAATGCGGCCATGTGCTAATTAATTGTAGGAAGACGGCCAGTGTAAGGAATTCCTTTTTTTTTTTTTTTTTTTTGGGAGGCCCGCTCGAGCGAGTTCTGCAAAGTAAGCAGCGTCAACGCCCGGCCAGCCTATAACCCCTCCATAAATTCATGCGCCACAAAATGACAAGAGTGCTGCGGCTAGGTCTCCCCGGCCGCTTTGTTTTCCTTTGTACTCAACCAAATAAGGAAGATAATGATGTTAGAAGTAAAACATAATCAGAACCTTTAGCCTATATCACCCATCATTGCACCACCAAAAGTAATTGTTTGTGGATAAAGGATTTTAACTAAATAACACGAATGTTTTTATTATACAGAAAAGAGTTCATAATTGAAACATAATTTAGAAGTCATGCAAAAATTACATGAGAACATTTGCTTTAGTCTTTGATTAATACTAACATGTAACATCTACTCCTTTTTAGAAGAATTCATTTCATTTGCCATGGGCAACAAAAATATGGATGTAGAACAATTTCAAATTCATGAAACTTCTACTCACCTTCAAACACACACACACACATATTTTGCAAATTATTCATCCCCATATTTCAAACTTTCTTGGCATCGTCATACATGAATGACATTGAATACTTATTTAGTTAAACATGTAATGTGATTATATGATTAGTAAAAGGCTTCTACGTAAAATTGTCACTTAACCATCACATCAACAATTTAATTTATAATTGTCAGAACTTAACAGATGAAAGTTTTGGCTAAAATACCTATTGTTCGTGCTAAGGTTGTTGCCAAAGGTGTAGGTCCTATGGTTCGTTGTCGAATGAGAGATTAGTAGTAGATAGATGAAGGACGAAGGTTACATCCTTTGACATTTCAAAGCAGCTTTATCCGAAAATAAACTATCTTTTAGCGTTGAAAGAATATTGGAGAAAGAGTTTTCGATTTAGAACAATTACTTGCGATTTTATGCGGCTGATCCTATGGGTGATCAAATTTGATTGATGTGAATTGCAGTTGCCAAAATCTGTTCATTAGTGGAAGTCGGGGGTGAATGATATCGTGGGTGGATGAAGATTGAAGCGACAAATGAAATATGGATAACTGTTGGGGATATATAGATACACGATTCAGGTTAAATGGTAACCGTTAAGAGTTGTGTATTAATTTGAGGATAAATATAATAGTAGTTATGGATTTTTTTTTCATTATTATTATTTTGTTTTTGATAAATTATTTAACCAACGGAGTTTTTTTTTTAAGATTTAATTAAATTGGGAGACTTTTAAGGGCAATTTGACATTTGGAATTTTGGAAAAAAAAATAATTTTTGCTATAATGGAGCTTATTATTATAAATAATAATAATAATAATAATAATAATAATAATAATAATAATAATAATAATAACCTAGGAAATAAAAGCATCATTGCAGAGTATTTGCCTTGAAAATTTGGATGATTCCATAACTCAATCACACAATTCGAAAGATCCCTACAAATCAACCGCTTTTGAAAAAATTAATGTGGAAAGTCTTTCTCTATCTTTCTCAAATGAATTTTATTTTTTTAACTCAACAGGAAGGCAAGAGTGACATTCAAGTTCCACCTATCTCAAAAAAACTCAAGGGGTCTACCCAGGAGGTAAATTTTTGAGGTAGGCAGTGCTATATAGTACAATGCACCCAAGGGATGGACATTCATACTATATAGTTCCCTAGTTTCACCCTTCCCCGATTTTATTAAAATGTGGAAAAAAGGAGGGCAGTGTTTATGTCTTACCCTTGTACAAAGCCATAGAAACTACTTTCGTAAATATGGAAAGGACAATTGATCTAATATCAAAAGTCCCTTTATAAAACTAGGCAGTGATACAAAATAATTGTAAGCAATAGATACTCCACTTGATGCTTGTTTAGCTAAAAAGCCTGCAACTGCATTGCCTTCCCTGTAGATATGAGAGACCAAGAAATTATTCCTTAAGATGATAGAGCACATCTCTATCAACTCCAAATGAAAACGCCATGGAAATCCTCTCTTCTCATTCAAAATACAAGACAGAGAATGATTATCAGTTTGTACCCTAACATTTGAAAGTTGTAGGAGCTTGCACCTGCGAAGTCCAAATAGAATACCAAAAATTTCTGCTTGGAAAAAATCTCCCTCACCCAAATATCCACTTTCTCCATAAATGAACTTACCACCTTCTCCTCGGATGACAAAACCATAATCGGCCCCATTAGCATTAGATGAGCCATTCGAATTCAAAACAAAACAGTTCAAATCTGGGGGAATCCATCTCACTACTTTAGGATGCCTTTTATTAGCTCGAGTCAAGTGAAATCCAAAAAGGCTTAAAATAAAAGAATTTTCAGCATCATCCACTACTTTTAAGCCATGAATAAAGATTAAGTCTTTAACATGATGATGGATTAAGTGAATGACCGAGCTTGAAGAGGGCTGAAATCCTTGGAAGATTGCCTTATTTCTTGCCTTCCAAACTTCCCAAAGAATAAAGATGGGGAATAAGTAATACAAAGACTTTTTCGCTGATGTGAAAGATCCATGGCGCCACCACATTTTCAATAGACCCAACAAAGTGCTATGCCCCCGAACTTCTACATTCATAACAAGAGCAAAGTGATCTCATATAGCTGTAATAAAATTACAACCATAAAAGCAATGATGCAAATCATCACTTTTGTTTCTACAAAGGAGACACGTAGAAGGTCTTGTTGATATACCAAAGGCACTAACAATTTCAGGAAATGGAAGCAAACCATTGCGCAATCTCTAGAGGAAGAAAGAGATGCGCGAAGGAACAAACTTGTGCCACAAAGGCTTAATCATCAAATCTGGTTGCTGCCTCCATCGAAGTGACTCAAAAGCTGATTTTACCGTAAATTGTCCTTAAGGAGTACTTTGCCAAACAAGAATATCATCACCCTCCATAAAATCCATATCAAAACTTTCTAAGAAGGCAAAGTTTGCTGGACTAAGGGAACCTTGTAAAGCCGGTAGGTAATGGTCTTTATTCTCCAGAAATTTTCGAATGCAAAGGTCCGGCCATGGAGGCTTATCAAATGCATTAACCCAAAAGACACTATTAGGACCCCAATTGTCAAACCAGATGGATCGATCACCACTTCGTACAATAATCTTGGAGAATGTTATAGCTCGCTCACCAACTTTCATTACTCTAGCCCAAGAGGTCTTCTCCTTAGCCAAATAAGACAAGGAGTGAAGAAAGGCACTCCAAATGCCCTTGTTGTTCTTCAATTTCCACCATAATTTTGAAGTAAGGGCAGAGATAACATCCTCAAAACTTCTCAACCCAAGGCCATTTTCATGAACAGGAAAAGTGACTCTTTCCCAGGAGCGTCAATGCCGCTTCTTAACCTCACTTGATCCTTCCCAAAGAAACTTTTGGCAGCGAGCTTCCATATCCCTAATGATCGACTTAGGTGGTGGAATTACTGAGAATACATGAAGTGGCATAGAACTCAAAACATACCGAATCAGTATGAGCCGGCCTCCCGGGGATAGAAACTTGTTTTTCTAATTCAGGAGCTTAGCATCCATAGCATCCAAGAGAAATTGGAATATAGCCGCATTTTTCCTTCTATTAAATATCCGGCATCCCAGATATGTGAAGGGAAACGCGCCATGTTGCATTCCCAATGTACCTTTGATCATTTCAATTCTTCTTGAACTACACTTCTCCGAGGCCACGAAAAAGCTTTTACCTCTACTGATTTTTTGACCTGTAGCTTTTTCATATTGTTCAAAGAAAGAATTTAGCTTTCGTAAAGATCTTTGAGTCCCCTTTGTAAAAATAATCAAATCGTCTGCAAAACACAAGTGAGAGACCACAAGTGAACCAGCAGGAGATCCATAGGGAGCAATCTTACCGTCCAAAACTAGAGTTTTCAATCTTCTAGTTAAAGCCTCCGAAACTATGATTAACAAGTAAGGCGACAACGGATCCCCTTGCTTGATTCCCTGGGAAGCTTTAAAAAAACCAGCAGAACTACCATTTATCAACACAGAAAACCAACTGTTCTGAAGGTTATTCATGACTAATTTTACAAAAAGTGGTGGAAAACCAAACTTCAGTAAAATAGATTCAAGGAAGTTCCACTTAACCTTATCAAATGCTTTCATCATATCAATTTTCAAAACAATATTACCTCCCTCTGCCTTGCGATTTATGAACTGGCAAAGATCATGGGCCAACAGAACATTATCAATGATGTCCCTACTAGACAAAAAAGATGACTATTCCTCAGAAATAACTTTTGGTAACATCACCTTCAAACGCTCAGTCAAAATTTTGGTAAAAATCTTGTTGAGGAAATTGCAAAGACTAATTGGGCGAAAATCTGAAAAAGTACTTACAGTCTGCTTTTTTGGGAGCAAGGTAATCAAAGTACTAGCAATAGCTCGTGGACTTGGCACCCCAAGCATAAACTCTTTGCATGCGGACCAAAGATCCTCCGAGATGACATTCCAACAACTTCGGTAAAAAACACCAGTGAATCCATCTACTCCTGGAGCACTTTCTTCATTCAGATTAAAGACAACTTCTTTGACTTCCTCAAGTGAGATGGGACGCAAGAGAAGGTCATGGTCCTCAGCCCCCAAAATAACCGGGATATGTTGCAAGAAAACCTCATGCGCGGCCTCATGCAAAGACCTATAGGCAGCATCCTCACTCAAAAGATCCTCAAAGAAACCAGCAGCTTCTCGTTCAATGGCATTCAAATCGGTTAGCATGATTCCTTGTCGATCCTGAATTTTATGGATATTTTGTCTCAGTTGTTTTTCTCTTAAAGAAGCATGAAAGTAGGAGGTGTTAGCATCACCCTCTTTTAACCACCTAATTCGTGCTTTTTGTCTTGGAAAATCCTCATGTTCTTTAAGTCTCAACAGCAGCAAAGCCTTTGCATTATGCAAGTTCATTCTGTCACCCTCCAAGCCGGATAGATCGTGAAGCTTTTCTAAGTGTTGCACCTTTGCTTCCGCTTCCTTCAAGTTGGGGAAGACATCACCAAAACACGATTTATTCCACTCCTTAAGCTTGATTTTTAGCCTTCTCAATTTAAGAGAGAAAGCTATCATTCCAAAACCATCTATAGGCTGCTCCCAATTCTCCTTGACTACTGAAATAAACTCCGATCTTCGCAGCCACATTTGCTGAAACCGAAAAACTCTAGGCTTGGAAACTCCTTGTACTCAAAACATATGTAGCATGAGGCTGTGATCGGACGTTGTTCTACTCAGATTCTCAATGGAATTAACTTGAAAGAAATCCAGCCATTCATCCGAGAAAAGGACTCTATCTAATTTTTTGCTCACCCAACCGGTTTGCCTTGTTCCACCCCAAGTAAAGTCCTCACCAACAGCTGGAATCTCTAGCAAATTGCAAGCCTGAATACACATATTGAAATCCTCTATGGCCGAATGGTCCTGCACCGAGACACCACTGTATTCTTCCAAGCTTCTAATAACATTAAGGTCCCCACATACCATCCAAGGAGCACCCATATTATTACGTTTAAAGCCTTCCAAACTTTGCCAAAGCTCATGTCTCCCAGCCCTTGTCGATTTAGCATACATAGCCGACAATAGGTAAGACCGAGACACTACAGGATGACAAATTTCAAAGTGCAGCACTTGATCATCATCGCGCAACAAAGAAGCTTGAATTTCAGATTTGCAAAAAAACCATATTTTGCTGTTATTTGAAGAGAAAGCAGTATCAAACGCAAGCTCTCGCTTTATTTCATCTAACTTATCAACCTGAAGCATAGGCTCCAAAATAACCAGAATCCGAACATTATAGACCCGAAACAAACTCCTCAAACGCCTTTGGGATGCCTTGCTTTTTATGCCTCGAATATTCCATATTATTTGATTTAACATTGGAAAATAAATCAGAGAGAAATCAGTTTAAGCGGGCTGATCGCCGTAGCACCAAACCCTCCTGTGATCTTGCACGCTCCTCCTTGGATTTGCGACCATGTTTCTTCATAACTGTGAAATCTCCCCGGACGTCCCCATGCACCAGGACCTCGGCCTTTCTAACCTCAGACCATCTTCCCGTATCATTCTCCAAACCAGCTCCATGCAATCCGATGTCAGCATCGTCGGAAAAAATATGAGGAATCTCCGTCAAGGACATCAACGCTAGAACACATGATTCAACATGATCATCAACCCGACATATTTCCTCTACTTCCTTATTTGGGGAGTCTTCCACATAAACTGATTCGATGAAGTCCTCGTCAGATCCGATTTCATCATCTATCTCCTGAATCGAAGACAAAACAGAAAATCTGTTCTTCTCCGCAACGGGCTACGCGCTAGGGTTTGGCGCACAACCTGGTTCTTTGGTTTGCGGGGGAGAAACCGGTAAGCTGGAAGCCTCTTTGGGCTGATCTTCTGCTGCGGTGTCCTGCACATCAACCGGAATCGTCTTCTTCTCCTTGGCAGAAAGTCTAGACGAAGAAGGTCGGCCTGTAGAGTAATTGAAACCGACGTAACCCCACCTTGCGCGTTAGGGTTTGTCGCCGGCTGCACGCTAGGGTTAGTCGCGGCTGTCTCCTCCGCGCTAGGTTTTGAAGTAGACGTCGCATGCGCTTTTGCGGCATTATCATGTGGAGGATCCATCTTTTTGGCTCTATCAACAATCTTCACCGGAGCCTTTTTCTTCTCATCAACAGCCTTTTGGAGGCCAGCCCGGCAATCATCAATCTTGTGGCCGATCTTATTACACTTAGTGCAATAAGGCGGAATGTGTTCGTAGGTGAAAATCTGGTCATGCTTCCTGCCTTTCTTTCCCACCTTCACATATTTTGGGAACTCTTTTGTAAGGTCAACTTCAACACAAAAACGCACTACCGAAGGCCTTGTCATGTTGAGAGTAGGCGCATCCACCTTCAATGGCTTCCCAATCGCGGTTTCCATCGAAAAAATTACCTCCGGATTGAGGAATTCAATTGGGAGATCAAAGAGGGAGACCCAGATTGGGACAATGGGGGGATCTTCCTTAAATTTGAAACCCGGCCTCCATTTCAAAATTCTCATGGAGAATCCGGCGATGTTCCAAAACTTTTTAATCCAACATCTTTGATAATCCTCTTCCCTTTCAAATCGAATGACATGCCTTGGATTCATAAGGCCAAGAGTATAGCCTCCATGGAACCCTAGCTTCTTGAATTCTTTGTGGACCTCTTCCATTTTCGGTCGACCATATGAAAACTTCCTGATTAGGCTCAATTGGTGTGGGGCTACCAATTGATCATATTCATCTTCTTCATACTCCAAAACGGGAACACCATTAACAAATCGGACTTCCTTGACTAATGAGCCTTTAGACAAAGGAGTGTCTATTGGCTTTTGGAAAAAACTTGCAAATGTGCGAGGAGGTCCAGTGGGGAGCTCCTCGGCTTGTTCACCAGTCATGAGACCGTGAAACAAGTGCAAATTCCGGCCACTAGTACGGTGAGGATGAGAGAAATGGCGAGAGAGAGAGAGAGAGAAATTTTTTTTTGCACTAGGCCAAAACAATTTTTATTTATCACTTTTCAACATATCAATGGCAGCCACATGACACTAGTATAGATATGAAGCTTTTTTTTTTTTTTTGAAAAAAATATCATTGACAAACCATTTTACGTCTTGGCTGAAAAAAATGGTTCAGCCTATTTTTCCGAGAAGCAAAGAAAGTACCAAGTATACTCTCACTAATTATCAGGCATGTTTGATCAAGATATTAGTTAGGCACTAATGTAAAATTTCGGGGTCACTGCTATATATTATGCTTATTTAAAATATGTGAACACATTTTATGACTATAGATTGTTGAGCATTTCACATGAATGGAGTTGATAACAAATTTTTGTTACCAGTTAGCCTTGAAACCATATGCTTGAATTTATTTAATTGTTCTACTATTCAGAAAAATTTAAGTGTGTTCATATGTTATAGTACATGGAAAACTAAATCTGTATGTGAATTAGATTTGTTCGTGAAGCACAATATTATTTTGGCTTATACTTTGTATAATACCTTATAATAGAAAAGCATGCAAATAGTGGGGGTATTCCTATCATGGTGATTTGAGAAGAATGAATTATAAGTTTAAAAACTTATGTCTATTATTAAGTTTTGTGATATATTTGATTAAAAAAAAACCAATGTACTAAGTGTAATGATGGTAGAGGAAGCTTTTCAACTAGCTCGGAATGATTATTCTGGGGTTCTGAGGATTTAGTAATTTCATTTTGCACTACCATCGATAACTTGTTAGTTTTCATGGTTTCATATGGTGTAACCAGCTGAAAATGAGATGAGTTATGCGCTTTGATTCATCTAGCATTGGGAAAGGTGGAGTAGAGAGATCAACTACGAATTGACAATTTTGGAGCTCTAATGATTCAATAGCACTTTAGGCACAATTTAGCAAAGAAGGTCGTGCGTTGCAATACATTTGTAACATCTAAAAATGGACTTTTTTAATCACTTTTATACTCAATTAATTAATCATCAAAAGATAACTTTTATGCAGAACAATTACTTGATCTTACACCGCTTACTGTTTTCCATTTATTTTAGTTCATCTAAATTGAGGATTGGGGTCCAAACCCTTTAATTGATAGTTTTATAATTGTCTTCTCCCATTCTTTTTGTTGACGATTTTGTTTTATTAGAGTTCAATTGGTTGGGGTTTTTTGCATCAATATTGTGCTTGATCCATCAATAAAGAAGATCCATTGGAGGTCGACAAGGTCTTGGAGGCAATTTGATTGAGGCCAAAGTTCGAGGATGAGGAGCGGTGGAATCATGGGGTCAAAATGGTGCCGTTCTTTGATTCATCTGTGCAAATAAGGTTGTATGTGATTTGTCTTGTTTTATGGGGCATTCGCTAGCAATGGATGGTGTGCTATGCTACGGAAGAGGCTTAGATAGAAAAATTTGAGGTAATATAATAAATCAACGTTATAACCGAGACTGTTGAAGTTGAGTAGTTACCATCATGATGTAATCTGATGTTGGTAAGAACCATTGACTTTGTACTATCAAATCCAAACCTGGCATTTTCTTTAAAGAAAAAAAAACAAATGCAATTTTTATTTGTTTTTAAAAATTCACTACTGCTACTGTGAATCCTATCACAATTAGTTACAGGTGCACCACAACTATCTAGTTCAGATAATTCTTCATGAAAACTAGCATAAGCCCCCCCCCCCCTGAAGCTAGTTACCATCTTAATCCATAAGATAAATTTGACATTCAGAAGCCATGAGACGTACAGATAGGGCACTGGGTGTTTTCTTTTAAAGGAACGGTCCTCACATTCAGCATGAGTAACTTCACGGCAAAAAAGACCCCGTTTGACACACTTATAGCACATAATCTTGTTTTTTCCGGTATGTCAATTCCCAACTGATGTTGAAACTCATGGTTGAGACTTAAAAATCTGCTTACACTCAGACTGGCTGCTGGTGCAAAGAAATAATCTCTCAAATCCATATTATTGATTAAGGTCATCCAAAAGCCGAACATCTGTCCCATCGTACACAATGAAATATATATAATACTGACTTCTGGGGACAAAGTGAACAAATATTTCATCAATATCTCTTTCTACATCTAGCACCCTGCGATTTGTATTATCAAGTTGGGTTCTCAGCTGAATTAGTTCTTTTCGTCCAGACGGGTGACCGTCAGCAAGCTGAAGTTGAAGATGTCTCACTTTGTTTCTTAAGGTCAGTAATTCGTTGAGCAAATTAACCAAATCGTCCTTTCTTGCTAATATTAGTAAGCATGGAACATTAATAAGAGTAGTATAATAAAAAGCATTTGATGAATATGAAACATCTTTCTTGCTTTGAAAAATTATTTTAGAGGTATAAGCAACAAATGGTTGCTGCATGGTATTGAGACCATTGACCATTAAAAAAATAAAAGTGACTCTTAGTATGTTATAAGTCTGCTAGCCATTAAAACGTTTAAGAATGCCATAACAAATAAATAGGTCCTAATAATATACTATTGGTCATTTTTATAATGATTCCTAATAATAAGGCTGTTGGTTACTTAAGAGCAATATGTGTTGCAAGTGAATAAAATATGTAGAAAGTTCATAAGTGCATAGGTGATTGGACTTAGTTAATTGTTGCAAAAGATGCAATTGTTATTGTCCCAAATATATGAGAGTTGTACCCACTATTGAAATGTGTGGAAAGTTTATTCATTCTAGTATCCCATAGAGTTCTAATAGTAAACTCGTGGCTTTGTTAAATTTTTGCGTAACCGTGTATGAAAAAGCTGGTGGGTTAAATCCAAACTTTGTGCAAGACATGAGTATTACCTAGAAAGAGATGAGACTAAAGTCCATATTATTAGAGTTACAACAATCACATGTAAGGATACCCAACTTAATGATTGGAGATCTCAAGATTTTGGTTCAAAGGAAAGAATGAACTACATGGTGGTTTGATAATATGCACAAATTATTTTATAATCATCCATCCCTAAGGTATATCTGCATATATCTGGTAGCATTACTGGAGGTTGTGGCTTGTTGCCCTTTATGGAATCTATAGCTCTTTATATGTGGAGTGTCATAGCTAGGAGACATTCTTGATAGATTTCACCTATATGAGTGCATGGTGGAGCCGCTCTGAAGAGATTATAGACTTTATCTCCAATACATTCACAAAAACTGGGATTAAGCACAAGTTTGTAAACGTATTGGCTTTTTTTTTTTGATAAACTCTTGTAAATGTTATGTGTGCTACGTGTTATCCTATATCCTCAATATAGTTATAGTTCAAGACCATAGTTCACTGCTGGCAGTGGGATAGGATTGGCTTTTACTCTAAATGTAGATATAAGGCATCGGTACCTATAGTTGCCAAGATAGTTGGGCCAAACTTTGATTTATTTAAAATAAAAGGGAGATTGTTGGATATTTTAATAAAATATTTAAATAATATAGTCGGCAACTTTTACTTTGCAAAAAAGAATGTTATTTTTCCTTGAAAGCTTTTGATCCAATGGATCTATAATTTAATTTTGAGGTTTAATTTAGTTATGATGCTAAAGGAGACATGTTGATGTTGATAGTATATATAGAACTAGTTTTTAGCATTATGGGTTCAGTTTTACCTTTAGATAAAAATATCCTAAAAAATCATTATATATCTTGATAAAAATAACGGTATTAAGGATTTTTAGATTCTCAACAAAAATGCAAATTATTGGGAATACAACAAGAGTGGTTGGGTTGTTGTATTATGGGGGTGGCAAGTCGGAGTGAACCTGCTGTACCAATTATTACAGCGAGTGGCTTGAATAAAAGAGATCTCCGTGCATTAACCCGGCCACGATTGCTCTTGAATTTAGCATGTCTCTGTGTTTTATTATTATTATTATGTTAATGTTTATTTATATTATTACTTACTAATCATATGTTTATGTATTTTGTTCGAGCTGGAACAATAGTCACTAACACATGGTTAGCTACCTACTTCATTATAGTCTACGGCTACCCAAAGTATACTTTTAGTTGCTTTCCCTCACTCAATTTTGTTTTTGTATAGTAAGTGATGGAGGCGTAATATTAGGAATATATTATGGTTTATTTAAAGGGTATTTTAGTTATTTTATTTAGTTGAGATTAGGGTTTATTTTCTGTTCGTCATTTTCTTATTTAAAGGCATTAGCTGGCTCATTATAAAGTAGTTTTCTTTTTAATCGATCAAAATTGAGATTCTTCTTAGACCTAGTTTTTCCGTACCATTTGTTGGAAGAAAAATTAGAAGTTCCAAGTTTCGGTGCTCCATTTGTTGGATATAGGCTGATAGTTCGGAAGTTCTAAGCTTCGGTGCTCCATTTGTTGGATAAAGGCCGTCAACTTGAAAGCTATTGATTCTCTGGACCATTTCTTAGAGAAGAATTGGTGAAGTCACAATCTCTCTCGACCGTTTGTTGGAGGAGAGTAGTGAATCATTGTCAATTGATAGGCTGCACCACATCATCAGAACTGCGTTCTTTCCTGGATTGATCACAGTTCTGACTACAGTTTGGTTTCTTTTTATTTTTAAGTTGTTCTCATATTTCTATATGCACTGCCGTTCGTTGTGATTTGATATGCTTTTTGGTCCGACCGAATTTATTGGATGCTATTGATGAACTCCTTAGATTTCGTTATTTTAGTGCTCTTTGAGTTCGTCGGTGGCCTTTGTATGTCTGGGTTGTATTAATCAATCAGTATTGATTCTCTTTGTTAATTGATCATTACAAAGTTTTGTGACTGACTTGCTAGTATTAAGTGGCCAAGTTTGGGGATTCTTGCGTGCGTGTTGTTTCTTTTGCCCTTGGAGTATTTTTAACTGCTCAAATTGGATATATTAATCAATCATTTTCCTTCGTTGTGGTTGTGATATTGACCAAACGCTTTCGATGGTTCAAGGATTTTATTTCTTGAATTTGCTTGATGTTGATGTCACCAAATCAGGAACAAGCTTGAAGGTTACCCAAGGATGTTGAACTTTGTCACAAAATTTTCACACGTGAATTGGATCTCATCCGTGCGCAAACCGTAGTTTAAATTGGACTTTTCCACCAAAATTTGATGTTTACCCGGATGAGGATTAAGAGGACATAAAAAATGGCCAAAATTCATTTTGCTTGGTTTCTACTGAAGGGCCAAAGGTTGTTTTAGCCTTATGAGTCATTTGCACTTGGCTTCTGATAAGCACTTTCCAACCAGCATATTGGATCTAATTGATACATCATATGAGTTGCTTTACATCTCCAAACCATTGCAATACAATTATGAAAATGGACAGGAATTGGAGTTGGGAATCAAAACTCATTCTCATGATACGGGTCACCTCAACTTACCTACTGCTAGTGTTGTTATTCGGACACTATGCAATGTTGCAATTTAACTCAAGGGTTTTTCTGGAGTTTGAGACATAAAAAATTGGGAGGTCCTTTATATTCCTGATACAGAATTTGATGGATGCTATCTACAAGTAATTGACTTCTCTATGAAGTTAACTACTTTATTGGTTTTGGGAGCTAATGCAAACTTCTCATTTGGAATCTCTTCGGTGAGGCCGAATTTACACATAATAATGATTTGGGACGTCATTCTGCTTTCTTTTAGCGCCTTGAAGCCAAGAAAGTGCCTCATTAGCTGGAAGAAGTCCATTAATTTTCCTTTTGATCGTGGCAAAACCTCTCACTAAAACTCGAGAACGAAATTTTTCTCACCCTAGGAGAATGATGGAGGCGTGGGATTAGGAATAGATTAGGATTTATTTAAAGGGTATCTTAGTTATTTTATTTAGTTGAGATTAGGGTTTATTTTCTGTTCGTCGTTTTCTTATTTAAAGGCATTAGCCACCTCATTGTAAAGTAGTTTTATTTTTCATCGATTAAAATTGAGATTCTTCTCAAATTTAGTTTTTCCGTACCATTTATTGGAAGAAAAATTAGAAGTTTCAGTGCTCCATTTGTTGGATATAGGCTGATAGTTCGGAAGTTCCAAGTTTCGGTGCTCCATTTGTTAGATAAAGGCCGTCAACTTGGAAGCCATTGATTCTCTAGACCATTTGTTGAAGGAGAATTGGTGAAGTCACGATCTCTCTAGACCATTTGTTGGAGGAGAGTACTTAATCATTGTCAATTGATAGGCTGCACTAAATTAATAAGGTGCTTTATTTTTCTTATATTTATTTAATTCTTTCTTTCGTCATATATTCTCTGCTTTTTGTATTTTTGAGAAGTGTAATTCTTCTTAACACACTCTTGGAAGCAAGAACTCAAACTTGATTGATTATATTTAACACACTTAGAAGTGATATCCCTATAATTTGTTATTTTTTCATTACGGTTTTGTGAATTTAGACCAAAACACTAATTAATTGAAATTAAGTTTAACAATGGAATTCCCAAAAGAAAAAAAAAAGAAAAGAAAAGAAAAGAAAGAGAAACGAATAAAAAAAATTCAAAAAAAAAGGAGAAAAATTTAAACTCATTGATGAACCAATGGTGTTCAATGAATTGGAATTATGCTATTAACTCATTATATTATTACGTACTACAACACTTTAATGATTATAGCAATATCAACACTCTTGTTATCTCATAATGGGCGTTTCGTAGTTAGAGAAAGCATCAAATTGGAATCATCCCTCCAAGATATGAACTGCATTCACATACCATGAATAAGGAAAGCTGAATGCTACCATCAATGAATTGGTCGTTTAACAGTCTTTTTAACACTTCCATGAAATGGCTGTTCAGTTTAGACAACCTGATTATGAATACATCAAACCATTTTCGTTAACCAGAATTCCAGAAAGATTTCTTAGCACAATGGTTTGGAATCCAGCGATAGGTATCGATCTGGGCACAATGTATTCCTGAATTGGGTATTGGAAACACGACCTAATTGAGATCATAGAAAATGAACGAGGCAATCAAATTACACCATTTTATGTAGCTTTTATAGATGAAGAGCGTTTCATTAGAGATGCAGGCTTGAATCCTGTCAACACAATCTTTGGTAACTGATTTATTTCTCTTCTATATGTAAATTTTACTTCAATAGTTCAATATGTATTTACTGCAATAATTTGTACATTTTCCACAATTTTCAGATGTTAAGAGGTTGATTGGTAGGAAATTTACTGATGAGTCTATTCAGAGTGATATAAAACTCTTGCCATTCAAAGTCATCCCATATTATGAAAACAACCCAACAATGTTGTTAATTACAAAGGTGAGGAAAAACATTTTGCACCTAGAATTCAAGAGGATGCACCAAATGGATAGAGCAATCAGGAGGCTAAGAAAAGCTTGTGAGAGGGCGAAAAGGGTACTGTCGACTTATTCTCAAACAAAAATCAAGGTTGATTCCCTGCTGCTTGTTGACTTTCTAAGGAGACCCTATGCTGCTTCTTTGACTGCAAGTGCTGATGGACCATTGGGAATGCTCACCCCATGATGCTTCCGTATCAACACTCTAGTTATCTTATTAGGGGCGTTTCGTAGTTAGAGACCATCAAGGTAGAATCATCCCTCCAAGATATGAACTGCATTCACATACCATGAATAAGGAAAGCTGAATGCTACAATCAGTCTTTTTAACACTTTAATGAAATGGTTGTTCAGTTTACACAACCTGATTATAAATACATCAAACCGTTTTCGTTAACGAGAATTCCAGAAAGAATTAGCACGATGGTTGGGAATCCAACTATAGGAATCGATCTGGTCACAAAGTATTCCTGCATTGGGTAATGGAAACACGACCGAGTTGAGATCATAGCAAATGAACAAGGCAATCGAACTACACCGTCTTATGTAGCTTTTACAGATGAAGAGCGTTTCATTGGAGATGCAACTTTCAATCAAGTTGGATTGAATCCCGTCAGCACTATCTTTGGTAACTGATTTATTCTAGTTCAATATGTTGATTTCACTTCAATATATGTTTATGGAAATAATTTGTAGTTTTTTACGTTTTCCTCAATTTTCAGATGTTAAGAGGTTGATTGGTAGGAAATTCACTGATGACTCGGTTCAGAGTGATACCAGAAACTCTGGCCATTCAAAGTCATCCCAGATTTTGGAGACAACCCAACAATTGTAGATACCTACAAAGGTGAGGAGAAGCATTTTGCAAATGAAGAAATTTCCTCAATGGTCCTAATGAAGATGAATCAGATCGCAGAGGAATATATTGGGTCAATCGTGAATGATGCGGTTGTTACAGTCCCTGCTTATTTCAATCATTTGCAACGGCAAGCAACCATGGATGCTGGCGAGGTAGCGGGAATCAACGTGTTGCTTACTATCTTGACAACAATTTCGTCATCAAAGAAAGATAAATGTTCTGGTTTTTGATCGTGGTGGTGGTACTTTTGATGTCTCAGCTCTAACCATTGAGAATGGTCATATTGAAGTCAAGGCCACTTCTGGTGATACTCATCTGGGAGGACTGGATTTTGACAATAGGATGGTGAATCACTTCATTCAGGAATTCCAGAGGATACACCAAAAGGATATCAGCAAAAATCCTAGAGCAATTAGGAAGCTAAGAACAGCTTGCGAGAGGGCGAAAAGGGTCCATGGCCTGTCGACTTATTCTCATACAAGAATCGAGGTTGATTCCTTGTTCAGAGGCATTATTAGCCGGTCCAAATTCGAGGATCTGAACTCGGATTTATTTACGAAATGCATGGAGACGGTTGAGAAGTGTCTTACAGATGCCAAGATGAGTAAGGAAATGGTGGATGATGTTGTCATGGTGGGAGGTTCAAGTAGGATCGTGAAGGTTCAGCATATGTTATGAGACTTGCTACATGATAAGGAGCTTTGCAAGAACATTGATCCAGATGAAGTGGTCGCTTATGGTGCAACTGTTCAAGCAGCAATGTTAAGCTGTTAGGGAAATGACAAGGTTCAAGAACTTGTGCTTGTGGAAGTTAACCCATTATCTCTAGGTGTTGAATTCATAGGAGAAGTCATGGAGGTCGCTATCCCAAGGAATACGACCATTCCTACCAGAGCAACAATAAAGATGACTACTATACATGACAATCAGTCTTCTCTGGGTATAAAAGTTTTCGAAGGTGAGAGCCTGATCCGATAACAGTTTGTTAGGTAAGTTTACCCGCAAGGTCATTCAAAATGCCCCAAGGAGAGTCCTTGATATCGAGATATGCTTTGATTTACAAGCCAATGGCATTTTGAATGTCTCTACTAAGGATATGATCACATTTGCATAGGAAAGCATTAGGATTACAAGAGGAAGCAGTTTATTATCAAGAGATGAAATTGGGAAGATGATAGAGGAAGCCAAAAAGTATAAGGCTGAGGATGAAAAACACAGAAAGAAGTATGTAGCAAGTTGTGCGTTTGATAAATATTTCAGTCGCATAACATAAACAAACACCGCGTCTTTTACTAAAAAAAAGAAAGCTAAAGATGCAATTCACAAGGCTTTTCAATGTATGAAAATTATTATCCAGTTTGAAATTTTACTTTCAGTATGAATTGAACTAAAAATGAAAAACCAAACTAGGCAATATTTTCGAGACACATGGAGTATTTTTTTGGGTAATAAATGAATTTAAGAGACCTGGTCTAGAAAGAGGAGTACCTATGAGGATCACTCATCCTAGTACTATTCTTGTATAAAAGTACGCTTAACTTTGTAGCTTTGAGGGGATTCGAAGCATTAGCGCTTGTATGATCTGGTGCATTTATTTGATAAAAAAAAAGAAAGCAAATTTAACCTAGGGGTAAGTGAAGTAGGTAGGAACGTATACAATGTGTGTCATGATTGTTGTTTATTGAAGATGATGTTGTTGAATAAAACATCGAAGAAGGTGAGACCGAAGAGCAAGATGGCAGCAATCAAAGAGATGGCGGTCCAGGGACTCTTAAAATAAGTATGCACCAGATTCCCCCGCCACCGATTCCAACGCCGCTTGCAATAGTTCCTGGCTTTGCTTCGCTCTGAAAACAGCGGGCTGTCGGGATCCAGGGATATATCTTTGCCCAGTGAGTTGATCAATTTGGCGGCCGCCCTTCCGCTGCCGCAGGCGTTCAGAATGATCTCCCGGAAATGCAAATGGCTGACGTCCCGCTCGTCGTCTATGAGGTCCACCATGAACGATATGTAAGAGGTCACGTCATTCCCTATTCCCACGTGGAACCTCTCGAACGCCATCAGGTTCAGGAACAAGGGTTCCGTGATGTCGTCGACGATCAGCGGAGGAATCCTGAGGACGCCGTTGAAGATGCCCGCGTGGAAGGAAATGTCCCTGATGCTCTCGGTGCCGCTCTTTTGGATGGAAATCCCGGCTTCGTAGAGATGCGTTGCCGACGGGAGGCGTCACCGGTGGTGGGTCGTTCTGGCAGCCAAGACGACGCCAGCAGTTTTGCGAGCTTGGGATGGTTATCATCCCCTAATAATACCTTGCGGTACACATCCAGAACGTGCTTGCATTTCCCCAACTCCAAGTAGCACTGTTTGTCCAGCGAACAAAACTCCACAATCAGTTTGTTCACTTTCTCGTCGACCTTTTCGTCGATCATCTCTTCTTCTTCCGAAAGCAAGGTGGTCAACAGCAACATTGGGAGCTGATTCTCAAGCATCAACATATCCCGCTTGATGTAAGGCATCATATGGAGCTTCCCGTGGTTACTGAAAATTGGATCGTTGTCTGCATATCCTCCTCCTTGTCCCCCAATATCATTTCCAAAAGACGACGACAACGCCGACGACGCCCTCAACAGTTCCAGCATGAAACATCCATCCCGTATCATCATCCTCAAGAACCCTTTCGGATCCTCTCTCCATTTCGGATCCAAACCATCATATGCATCCATCAAATCCTCCACCACCGCGCCTTCCAACACGTGAATGTAGTAGTCCATGCATTTCCGGGATCGATTCAGGAACCGAATCAGGGCTCTACTTTTGTGAGCTTCCATTGCCGCTAAGTTGGGCTCCCCGTGATGGTACGGACCGAACGAGATGGCCCTAGGCTTGTAGGCCTTCTCGTTTAGGTCGGTCACACAATGTGGGAGTTTGTAGATGGAATGCTTGTCCCAATCCTTCTTCTCAGCTTCTATGATTTCTGACAGTTTATTATTGTCATCACCGCCCACTTCTACCACCCATGATGATTTTTCCATCATCAATATATATTTTGGCTAGCTGTAGCTATTTATTGTTCAAATTAATTGATTGAATGAATATTTGTATAGGAGCAGCAAAATGTATGCATACATATATAAAGAGGGAGGATACAAATCATATACTACTATCGGAAGATGATCTTAATGCAGAGAAGAGGAGGAGCTGGGTAACTACTGAGAAATAATGTACAGTCACCATTTTTAATTAATCCAGTAATGATTCCATTAAACGTAACAGCTTTGGATCGAAGCAAACTGGGATTCAACATTCTAACAACGCATACAGATGTAGCAAAGTTGCATTTACATTTTCTTTTCTTTTTTTTTCCTTTTTTTGTTTTTGTTTCCTTCTGCTCGGGGCTGTGGAGGCATGGTCCCATGCATGCAACTCTTTTCACAAAAGTTGAACTTTATTATTTTAACTTTATTATTCAACATATATACCTTGCTTTACTTGTATGTATCTGATGAGAAAAAAAAAGAAAAAAGTAAAAGACAACTCATTGTTGTATACAAGTAAAGTCAAGCATGTTTCCAAGCTTATAAGTCTAATTCTTGTTTGAAGAAAAAGTAGTCTACCAACATTTGATTAGGTGTTTTGATTAGTTCTCAGGTTCGAGTTTCGTGAATGGAAAGAATATTATTAGGAGAGCTTTCCCTCCAAAAGAAGACTGACCCAGCTCGGTGCGGATTAGTTTGAGTGCCATACACGTAGGACACATATGAAAAAAAAAAGTAGTCTAAGGAAATGTCCTTTATATACATAATTTAATGATTTTTTGTTAGGGAAGGGGTAGGATGGAAGCCACGCTCAACCATTGACTTGAGATGGTTTTGGGGACACGTCAGATGAGATGTGAATCAAGGGATGTCTCTCTGGGACGACAAACTTCAAAGCTTCATTTTCATTTGATTGGTGTGTTTACTAGGAAACAGGCCTGTCACCTTTGTCTCACCAACGCACACAAATACTACAATAACTAGTTGGACTATAAGCGTATAGATAATAATGCTAGTTTTTTCCTACCCGCGACGACGCGCGGCCAATTGTATTTTGAATGTTATTTTTACAAACAATACTCACATATTGCGTGGAAAGTTAGAACATTGGTTCGGATCTTGTTTTTGTTTTTGTTTTTTCATGAAAAAATATTAAATTTTTTAAAAATGCAAAATGCGGATTAAAAATTTGAAGAAAATTGAAAAAACAACTTAGTTATGTCTTTTATTCAAACCAATTATGAATTTGAATCACTTAAAATGTAAAAATTTAAAATGTTGATGTTCTAATAGGTTTTTGTTATTTTTAACATAATATACTTATTTTTCAAAAGAAAAACATGATATTTATAATTTGTTTTTCTATTAATGCTATGAGCACGATTGGAGATTTTTTAGATTTAACAAAAAAATTGTTGAATTGTTATTGCGAATCAAAATCAAACTACGTCGACCACTGTCTTAATTTGTAGCTTTAAAAAAAGTTTATCTAAAAGGGAAGTGGATTGGAGACGACCATTATTCCTAATCCTAAACTGTTTCCTAAAAATAATTTGAGAAGAATAAATCATAACATTACAATTTTTATAAACTGTAAATTGGATATAAGAATGCTTTTTAACCAAAAAAACAAAGCAAAAAGTCACAAATAAAAAATAAAAATAAGGTGAACACAACACAACTAAAAAAAAAAAATTGTTGCATTGAAGAGGAGAAATTCGAACTTTAAAGTAAAATCTAATTAGTGAAAGATTATTAAAACATGGCCCATTAATAAACACAAGACTGCCATCTTATATCTTGTCTTGCTTTTCATGTTGAGAGTTGACACAAGCCCACGTATATAATTCATTGGAAACACAAAAGCCACACATAAATACAGTTTAGACCACCTGATTATAAATACAATACAACGTCACTAAATTAAAAGTCTATAAATTAATAATTTTTCCGATCCCAACTTGAGACCAGTACAAAAAGTGAAAAAATCGATAAAGTGATAAAATAATAATGTTTTCAAAAATCTCCTATATATTTATAGGTCTCAACAATATCATAAATTAATAAATACCCTAAAATAAAAAAATAATAATATAACTATAAACATTTAGTACAATATGAACTATTGATACTTATTTTTAGTCTCTGGAGATGATATGAACTACGTATGAATATTTAGTATTCAGAATAATTTTGTTACTTAATTAATTCAGATATAAAGACAACAACAAATTACGTAATCCAGTGACGGTTCTTTTTTTTCTTATAGAAATTCTTTAAATTAATAATTTATTAATTCATCGATTATTTAATAATTCGCTAAATTAATAAATTTTCATGATCTTGACACTATTAATTTATAGAAGTTCTACTGTACATCAAACCATCTTCATCACCGAGAAAGAATTATTAGCACAATGGTTCAGAATCCAACAATAGTAATCAATCGGGGCACAACGTATTCCTGCGTTGGGTGCTAGAGACGCGATCGAGTTGAGATCATAGGAAATGAACAAGGCAGCACCTTTTTATGTACCCCTTTGTCCCAAAATTATTGTCCATTTTGGATTTTCATTTCTAGTTCAAATTATTGATGAGAATTATATAGCCTTCCATGGTGATTCTCCTAGTGAGGAGAATGAGCTAGTCCGTCATTCTAGTTTTGGGATGCCAAGTTTACTTTACAGGCCAATCAAGGAAGAAAGGATGGATCTTGACTACTTATGTGATAGGGAGTTGGTTCAAAAGAGCTATGATCAAGATGATGAGAATGTCATTAACTTTGGGGTTCAAACCAAAGGAGATGATTCACTCATGCAAATAAGTGCTCAAGAGTATCAAGGGAGTTTGACTCTAGGTGCTCCATGAAGATCATTGATCAAGCTAGAGAGAAGAATAATTTAGGTTCTTGAATAGACTGCCTATTTGATCAAAGTGTACAAGATTGAGTCCATTGCTACACAATTGGATAGGATGCAAACTATCTCAATTGTTTCAAGTGTTTTTCCATTCTTTTGGAGTCAATAAAGACAATTCTACAAGTTTTGGAGTAAATTGGAGTTATTTACAACTTGAGGGGCACAAGACCAATATTTCAATTTTGGAAGGGCGTTCAAGACATTTTACTTCAATATTTGCGAGATTTAGAGTATTATCTAGTCTAGGAGTTTATTTTCGAATTTTAGCTAGTTAAATAAGTCATGTGGACTGAATTAAGCTAGAGTGTTTTGATTAGGAGTCTTAGATTCCTTCTAAGTATTATCCTATTTGAGGATAAGTCATTTAGATAAGGTTTCCTAGATTTTAGATAGAGTCAAAAAGATCAAATACTCTTCTAATTCTACTCCTGCGTGAGATAAGATTAGAGAGTCCTAGTTGGTCTTCTTTTTCTGTGCTTATGGCCAAAATTGCTAGCCTATAAATAGGAGAGGGGGGTATGGCCGAAAGTTAAAGCACCCGTGTGTGGTCATTTTGAGTCTTCTCTAATGAGAGTTTTTCCTGTGAGGAATTTTGTTGAATGGTGTGTCTATTTTTCTTGTCAAGTATGATTTAACCAAGAGGGTTTTCATCTTGTCTTGGATCTTTTGATCTTGCAGAAACCATTCTTTTTCAAGTATGCTTCTTGATAGAATTGTTTTAAAACTAAACTTCTTATTTTCATACTACTTCTAGTAGTTCGAGAGTTGAGCCTTTCTTTTGGCTATGGTTTTTGAATGCATAGTGTGTGTATTCATGAGTTCCTTTGTGGGGTTTGTCCTACTTCTGTTGGACGAGTTGTGCTTTGGCATAAGCATTTTGAGATAGTGTATGTGTTGCATATCTTTGTCGGTTATGGAGATTACTAATCAATAGTATTCCTTCATAGTTGAGCATTGTTTGCTCCTACCTTTCTTGAGTTTCTTGAATGATGACTGATCGAGTATATTGAATGGTATCCTTATTATTCTTAGTGTGGGTTGTTGTTTAATTCAAATCTTTCATAGATTATGTGTTCTTTGCTTGGTTTGAGTTAAGAGATAGAAATTCTTAGACAAACGATCGTTTTTCTGTGACTTTTCCGCACTCTTTTCACGGGATAGACAAATTATCTTCGTACTTTCTTGTTTGATGGTTGCATTAACGAAATTTGCTTCATCTACGAGATTGCTATCAATTATACTAAAGCTGAAAATGCAAATTGGGCAATAATTTTTAGATGAACAGAGTAACTTTTGCGGATGAAGAGCATTTTATTGAGTGCTGACTTTCAATCAAGTTGGCTTGAATCGTAATCGATTTATATAACTTGAATATGTTCATTTCACTTCAATATGTGTTTATTGCAATAATTTGTACATTTTCCAAATTTTTAGATGTTAAGAGGTTAATTGGTAGGAAATTTAGTGATGACTTGGTTTCGAGTGATATGAAACGCTGGCCATTCAAAGTCATCCCAGATTATGAAGACAACCCGTCAATATCTTGGTAAAATTCTCCCAAACTAATGAAGTCCCTTAATCTGTTAGAGTATATGTATATTTCTATGTATCGGAGGGTATAATCGTCTTTGTATATGTCTCTAGGGTTTCATTGTAAACCCTAAAATCCTTGTAGTAGTGTATATATACTCCCGGATTGGGAGTCGATTAATAGAACAACAATATTTCTGCCGCTCGTATATTATTTTGTCATGGTATCAGGCTTTTAAAACCCTTGGCCGACCATTCGTTCTTTTGTATCAATCCTCTCAAGCTTGCTGTTTGTTCGTGAAGCTTTCATAAGTCAAGTTTTTTTTAATTTGCTTCCTAATTAAGCTTTTGTTAAGCTTCGTGCTTTCTGTTTACCTTAAGCTTTTGTTAAGCTTTCTTGTGTCTGCCTACCTTAAGCTTCCTGTTAAGCTTTTATTCGTGTATCTCTGTAAAGCTCTTCTCGTCGTCCTTGCAATATGGCAAATGGTGGCAAATCTACTACTCTGCCTCTTACGTCACAATCTGAAGTTTCTGGCTCTGTTCCTCCCGTCGATCCTCCTTACCGGAAAACAATTAATCCTTATGATCCTGGCCGCCTTATCACTCAAGTCCAGTTGAAACTCGATAACTATGACGAGTGGAGTTGTGCTGTGCGTATAGCCCTTCGTGCCCGTAAGAAGTTCGGTTTCGTTGTGAGTTCTATCCTCAACCGCCGGCCACTTCGCGGACCTTGATGATTGGTGGACCAACAACTCGTTATTGGTGTTGTGGCTGAAAAACTCCATGGATCCCTTTGTCCGTTCTACGGTTCCTCATCGGGAGGTTGCTACCACACTCTGGTCTGACCTCCGGGAACGCTTCGGCGTCATGAACGGACCCCGTATTCAGTAGCTCAAAACTGAATTAGCCAACTGTAAACGAAAGGGTCTCAGTATGGCTTCTTACTATGGCCAATTACAATTCTTGTGTGAGGAGCTTCATAACTACGAGCCTCTCCAATCCTGTCCATGTTGATCTGCTGCTTTCCACGAAGAATCTGAAAAATGGCAGGAGTCCGAGAAGCTCCATCAATTGTTGATGGGTCTGGATGCAACGTTGTATGGTACTTTGCGTTCTTCCCTTCTTTCCCAGGACCCTCTTCCTTCCGTCAATCGCGCTTACACCTTGCTTGTTCAAGAGGAACAACTTCGGTTCTTGTCAATTTCTTCCGAAGACACCGGCGGCGAAGTGATGAGTTTCTTTGTTCAGTCGATGCGTCCACCTCTCCTTCCTACTCCCAGCTCTTGGTTTGATCCCAAAACCGTTGAATGAAAAGATAAGGATGTTGTCTGCTCTCATTGCTCTAAGCCGGGTCACGAGGTTTCGAGTTGTTTTGATTTGCTTGGTTACATGGATTGGTGGCCCAGTTCACGTCATGGGTCGACTGGGCGTGGTTTAGGTGGTCGTGGTGGGTCAACCGGTCGTGATTCGACCAGCCGAGGTAATGCTTTTGGCCGCAGTTCGGGTGGTTCATCCGGTCGTGCTAATGTTGCTGTTGTCTCTGGTTCTCACTTTGCTGGTACGGTGGTAACCAACAGTGATAAAACTGTTGTTACGGGTCTCTCTTCGGATCAATGGCAGATGACGAGTCCATATCCACCACCGATATTGGACATGCCCATTAACCGACTCCAATAGGGCGGCAACATGACTAAACCCTAGTAGGATTCGGGTTCTCTTAGGGTATTCCTATGCATATAAATAGGGATGAAGGCACCACAATTGAGGTACGCTAATTCTAGCACCAATTCACATATACACATTATTTCACAACCCTATTTTTCGACTTAAGCTTTGACTGTCTACCCTCGGGAGGCCCTGAGGCTCTGTTTTACAGGAAACCCTAATTGGAGTTCCACCATCAAGCTGGAGGCGCAATTCCCGACATCGTCAAGTGGCACGCCCAGTGGGACATGAGAATTAGGGTTTGTGTCACAAAGCTTTCCCAAGCTTTCAGAACCTTTTCGATCTACTGCCACCACTCCAAGTTAGGGGTTTTCCAAGACCCTCAATCCTCAATCCCGTACCGCATCAACCGGTAGGCGTGAAAGTCCCAACAATGATGAAATCCTAGCGGGATTCCAAGAGAGGCAGAAGCAGAAGAGAAATGACCGGCAGTCGAAAAGAAAGAAAACCCCCACAAAACCAACTAGTCATGGAGGTGAGGTGCAGGGAGATCCGGAAACCCATCGCAAAGTTCCTGATCCATACCAAAAATAGCGACTAGCCGAGATCGAAACGAAATTAAAGAATTTGAAAGACAACAATTCCTTTAACCAGAGGAAAAAGAAATATATACTAGAGGAATACCAACGTTGTTGTTTGCTTGGCCTCTCGGAATCCACGGATCAAGAGCTAGAAGATCTGGTCGAGGAGAAGGAGGCGATGAGGACGTTAGTCCTCCTCGAGGTGAGATGAGGAAAATGGAAAATCCTGGGTGAAGGGAGAGAAGAGTTTCACAAGCAAGCCCTCAATTGAGCTCTTCGAACACCTGGTGATACCTTCTAGGATGCTCTCGAGCGAACAAATCCGGAGGTTTATGCAGCAATTGAGCGATTTGCAAAAGAACATGAACAAAAAAAACAGTCTCATCGCCAGCCTAGCCCACGATCACCGAGTGTCGAGGAGTTGTCGAGAAGGAATTGGGACTCCCATCCAAGAGGTAACGTTAACTTTCATTTGGGGCCTAAAGCTCCTCCGGAGAGGTCTTATCATGATCACCGTGATACTCACCACAACTCAAGATACCTACCTTATGGACATCAGAGATACGACGTTCCATATCCTGAAGATCCTCAATTTGCTCGACAACGAGAGAACCAAGGCTACAAAGACCCGTCTATCTGCGACTCGATGAGAAGAATGATAGGAATGATCATGGATAAGAGTCCTTTTGTCCCACGAATTCGAGACTGTACAAAACCTCGAGACTTTGACTTTTCAAAAGACTTCGTCAACTACTCGGGAGACACTGATCCACAGTGATTTTTGCACAATTATGTGCAGGTCATGAGAATTCGGAACGCATCTCTTGACTTCATGGCCAAAACTCTACCATCCTTCCTCGATAGACAAGCACAACGTTGGTTTGGACAGTTACTGAAGGAAGCATTGATGATTCGAGGACTTGTCGGTGAAACTAGCCACACGCTTCTTCCCTAGCAAGCAAATTACAAAAATGTCAATTGACTTGGCGTCGATCAAGCAAGGACAGAACGAGAGTCTCTTGGATTTCCATTGCCGTTTTACTCGAGAATCTCTCCAAGTATATTACCTTGACGACAGAGATGTCCAAAATGGATTTATCCAAGGCCTCAAACCATGGGGAAAGTCTGCTCACCCGCGAGTGAAGTTGACCACCAAACCTCCTCGAAACACACAGGAGATGTGGGCCACACTGGAAAGCTATATCCAGCGCAAACAGACGCTCAAACGATCACAAGAATCCTTCTCGCTTGCAGGAGATCGAGGTGGAAGGGACAGGTACAAGTCAACGACAGAGAATAAACCGCCCTTGCCTAGACTCGACAGGACCTTAACCCCGTTCTTGAAGCCTCGATGAGAAATATTTTAGATTCACAAGGACGAGTTCCCCGTTCCAAAACCATTAGCTCACAACCCAAATAGGTCCACGAGTCAGTACTGTGAATACCATAAAGACCACGAGCATGATACGGAAGATTGCAGGGAACCCAAGCGGTGAAGCCGAAGTCAAATCTGGAATGTTTCAGCAGTATGTACAAAACTACCAAGGTACTCCTCGAGAAAAGGGAGGGAAGTTGGAGATGAATATATTACCCTCACATCGAGTGCGGGGACTGAAATTTACATCATTATACATTTAGATCTTAAGATTCTTTCCCCTAAGGTTGAATCGGGATGGCTTAATAACCCCAGAGTACCCAACAGCCCTAAGCTGGTTAATACAATGGCTTAGCTTATCCTTTAGATCTACGATCTCCCAATCTTGCTCGTCGATTCTAAGCAGATATCCTTTCTTTTGCTTCATCATCTAGATTGAGATCATAAAAAATGGGCAGCGAGATTTCGTTGTCGGCCAATATGTTATGTAGAACAGTGACTTGTTTCGAGTAGAACTCTGCTTCTTTGGTTCTTTTCTTTAGGAGATCAATTGCAGCTCTGAAACGTTCTGTCCGGACTTCTATCTGTTTCTCGACCAAGGCAAGCAGCTCGAATTTCTCGAGGAACCATGGAGATACCGCAATCTTCTCGCGCTTCCTCAATCAAACATTTTCATCCTTCAGCTTTTTCATCTCGTCGCTGATACTCGCCTCTAGAATCACGGAATTTTGGAAGTCGAGATCGTATTGATGGAATCGACGTCTCCACTCCTCCTCTTTTTGTTTAAAATGTTGAACCAAGCGAGAGTGTATCTGCACATTATAAGCTTGAACAGCGTCCATAATCTCTTTCTCGAGGGCTCTTACTATAGCGGTGCTGTGAACATTCTCGAATTTTCTCAATGCTGATGAAATCATGGCAAACATAGGGAAATGTCTAATCTCATCCTCCTCAAGAATCATCAAATGCATATTATGGACATAATACGGCTCTTGACATAATCAGTAAGGATACATCAGAAACAAAGATAAGAAGAAGGCATTATGTAAATTCCGAGTTGATAAAATTCATTTAGCAATTACTACAGAAAGCTAAGGTCTACAACCCAAGTAGTGAAAATCCTGTTACAAGATAGGAGCTCATACGACATTTGGGTTGGGCGGGATATTTGGTTGGCTCTCACTGGTTCCCTCGACAGGAGTCTGAGTTGAGGAAACCTCTTTCTTGCCTGCCGGTTCCTTCTCAACTTCAGGCTCCCGCTCCTCTTCCTTATCCTCCTTGGCCTTCTCAGAGGAATCTTCATCAGAAACTAGCTCGATACCAATAAAATCTCGGTCAAGCTCGGGTACCCGCATCTCTTCCCCAGGCTTAGCAGGTAACACCGTTGGGGCATCTCCTTCAAAGGAGGGGATTTCTAAGGGTAAACCCATTTGGGGGATAGTGCTACACAAAGGCCCGAACAAAGGGGGTTGTTCAGTGCCAAGATGCATCAACCCATTCTTCATTGCTTCATGTAGGTTTTTTTGAGGATGTGGTTTCACAAATTGTTGTAGCCAGCCGGCATTGAAAGGCTTTCCAGATTCTATCCTTTCAAGAGCGGGAACAGCCACGCCATGGCCGCCTAGTGCAATAGCTTCATTGATGCCCACCATGACATTGGGCATCCCTCCAGTGGGCATCATTCTGGCCCAAAATGTAGTCATCCATTTCTGCAACTCTGTTTTTGGGTATATGGGTTTCTCCATATTCTTTCAGTTTGTCCTCGAGTTCCTTATACATGGCCTGGGCAGTGGCTAGCTCTCCCTCCTTGGCAGCCCGCATTAACTGCTCCTTCTTCTTTGCCTCCTCGTGGATTGCTTTCTCATGATCAAGAAACCCTTTCTCGAGCTCCAAATTGGAGATTTCCTCCATTAGTTTCTTCTTGCGCATAAGGATGCTCGCCAAGGAGGTGGTTAGCTGTCGAGATTACAAGCAAGAGATTAGTATAAATTGAAATACTAGTTACAAGCAGTGAATGCGGGAAACATTTGTGTTGGTAACATTTACCATTTTCAAGGCTTCTTCATCAGTCATCGTTTCGGCTACCACTTCTATTATGGGGCATTCAATTCTATCATCCCCAAAGTAGAATATGGCGGCGGCTGCACTGTATGATGATGACCCTGGAGAGGCGTCTGGATCCTCAGCAGCGCCCTTCTTCCGAGATAGCGAAGGCGAAAATGTTGTAAACCAACTTGGGTCTCGTTCTGCTTCCGGATTCCCATCTTTCTCTGGAGGGACATTGCCCTCGATAGGATTATCCTCCTCGACGGGATTATCCTCCTCAACGATCTTGTCTTCTTCGACGGGCTTAGCTTCCTCGACTAGACCTTCTTTCTCGACTGGAGGAGCCTGCTTCTTCTTTTTTTGACTTAGCGCCTGCTTCTGACACTTTCACTAGCCTCCTCAACTTCCTCTTCTTGCTGACCTTGCTTGAAGATCCTTCATCATCTGAATTTTTAATGTCAAAAATCTTGGAATCACCAAACAAGCCAACGGTGTTCTTGCTCGACAACATAACCTAGAACAAAAGGAATACACAAGAGGAGTTAGTACCTTTTTTATCCTTGACAGGAATTGGGGGAATGCACTGCTGCACTTTTGTCCATTTGAGATACTTTTTGAAGTATTCCAGAATAGTAATGTCATCCCTGTACTGCTTGATCCTGGCCTTGTAAGATTTAGACAAGACATCAACTATATCACCCATCCCCAGGGAAGATTTAGACAAGACATCAGCTATATCACCCATCTCCAGGGATTCACGATAATCCCAGGCCACGCAAAAATCCTCTGGAGCCTGTACAAATAAATAATTTGGTTTCCGTTATGGAGAACCGTTGAAGAGTTCTATTATCTACCCAGCACCTGACTTGGGATTCTTCTTTACGTTATACCAGTCTTTGTATTTCGTCGAGGGGACATAGACTTTGAAAAAATACCTCCACACGAGTAATTGAATTTCAACCTTCTTCAACTCGCAAAGCCTTGCAAATCCGAGGACTGCCGATATTAATTTTGGCATAAATCGAGCAAGGAGAATCTTATAGTATTGAACTATATCTCCAAACAAAGGGTAAAGGGAGAATTTTATCCCTAAAACCATAAACCTACCATATATAGTTATTTTCCCCTCTAGAGGAGTAGTAGTCCTTTCTGTGCCTTAAGGTGCTTGATATTCTAGATCTGCTAGGAAATCGTTCTTTTTGGCTATGGCCTTGGCTTTATTAGCAGAGTTTATGGTTGATGCAAAGTCGAAAACTGTTTGAACAGCCATATCTACCATAGTATATGAAAATATGACAAAATTTATGTAAAAAGACAGGCCTAGGCAAACATTAAAAACATGCAAGAGTTAAAGGACTAACTATTGTTGGAGTTCGAGGGTGTTCTTCTGAATTTTGTTTGCCCGATGCGGTGAATCTCTTTTGTTGACGGAAAATGCCAAAATCTCCGGCAACGAAATAAAGCTTTACTGCTGGACGGTGGCAAGTGATATACGAAAAGACAAAAATAGCGAGCTCTGCTATATATTTTTTGAAGAAGACGTTTTGAAAAAAAACTTTAGAGCTTCTGACATCGGTATATATTAATTCTCTCTCCCACGATTTGATGCTTGGAGCAGAGTTCAACGGACAACAATGATGGCGTGGCCATCGTTTGGAAATCGTTCCAAGTAATGGGGCACGTCTGCTAGGATTCGGGCGGGATTCTGAAGCGGGTTGTGTTCTCAGATCGGGTTTTGACCCGCGAGTTATACCAACAGGCCTGCTTACGACACTTTGGGCTGTCAGCAGCGCAATCAACTTGGGCCAACAGGTTATATTTTGTCAACTTGGGCAAAACCTCTCACTAAAACTCGAGAACGAAATTTTTCTCACCCTAGGAGAATGATGGAGGCGTGGGATTAGGAATAGATTAGGATTTATTTAAAGGGTATCTTAGTTATTTTATTTAGTTGAGATTAGGGTTTATTTTCTGTTCGTCGTTTTCTTATTTAAAGGCATTAGCCACCTCATTGTAAAGTAGTTTTATTTTTCATCGATTAAAATTGAGATTCTTCTCAAATTTAGTTTTTCCGTACCATTTATTGGAAGAAAAATTAGAAGTTTCAGTGCTCCATTTGTTGGATATAGGCTGATAGTTCGGAAGTTCCAAGTTTCGGTGCTCCATTTGTTAGATAAAGGCCGTCAACTTGGAAGCCATTGATTCTCTAGACCATTTGTTGAAGGAGAATTGGTGAAGTCACGATCTCTCTAGACCATTTGTTGGAGGAGAGTACTTAATCATTGTCAATTGATAGGCTGCACTAAATTAATAAGGTGCTTTATTTTTCTTATATTTATTTAATTCTTTCTTTCGTCATATATTCTCTGCTTTTTGTATTTTTGAGAAGTGTAATTCTTCTTAACACACTCTTGGAAGCAAGAACTCAAACTTGATTGATTATATTTAACACACTTAGAAGTGATATCCCTATAATTTGTTATTTTTTCATTACGGTTTTGTGAATTTAGACCAAAACACTAATTAATTGAAATTAAGTTTAACAATGGAATTCCCAAAAGAAAAAAAAAGAAAAGAAAAGAAAAGAAAGAGAAACGAATAAAAAATTCAAAAAAAAGGAGAAAATTTAAACTCATTGATGAACCAATGGTGTTCAATGAATTGGAATTATGCTATTAACTCATTATATTATTACGTACTACAACACTTTAATGATTATAGCAATATCAACACTCTTGTTATCTCATAATGGGCGTTTCGTAGTTAGAGAAAGCATCAAATTGGAATCATCCCTCCAAGATATGAACTGCATTCACATACCATGAATAAGGAAAGCTGAATGCTACCATCAATGAATTGGTCGTTTAACAGTCTTTTTAACACTTCCATGAAATGGCTGTTCAGTTTAGACAACCTGATTATGAATACATCAAACCATTTTCGTTAACCAGAATTCCAGAAAGATTTCTTAGCACAATGGTTTGGAATCCAGCGATAGGTATCGATCTGGGCACAATGTATTCCTGAATTGGGTATTGGAAACACGACCTAATTGAGATCATAGAAAATGAACGAGGCAATCAAATTACACCATTTTATGTAGCTTTTATAGATGAAGTGCGTTTCATTAGAGATGCAGGCTTGAATCCTGTCAACACAATCTTTGGTAACTGATTTATTTCTCTTCTATATGTAAATTTTACTTCAATAGTTCAATATGTATTTACTGCAATAATTTGTACATTTTCCACAATTTTCAGATGTTAAGAGGTTGATTGGTAGGAAATTTACTGATGAGTCTATTCAGAGTGATATAAAACTCTTGCCATTCAAAGTCATCCCATATTATGAAAACAACCCAACAATGTTGTTAATTACAAAGGTGAGGAAAAACATTTTGCACCTAGAATTCAAGAGGATGCACCAAATGGATATCAAGGAAAAGCTTAGAGCAATCAGGAGGCTAAGAAAAGCTTGTGAGAGGGCGAAAAGGGTACTGTCGACTTATTCTCAAACAAGAATCAAGGTTGATTCCCTGCTGCTTGTTGACTTTCTAAGGAGACCCTATGCTGCTTCTTTGACTGCAAGTGCTGATGGACCATTGGGAATGCTCACCCCATGATGCTTCCGTATCAACACTCTAGTTATCTTATTGGGGGCGTTTCGTAGTTAGAGACCATCAAGGTAGAATCATCCCTCCAAGATATGAACTGCATTCACATACCATGAATAAGGAAAGCTGAATGCTACAATCAGTCTTTTTAACACTTTAATGAAATGGCTGTTCAGTTTACACAACCTGATTATAAATACATCAAACCGTTTTCGTTAACGAGAATTCCAGAAAGAATTAGCACGATGGTTGGGAATCCAACTATGGGAATCGATCTGGTCACAAAGTATTCCTGCATTGGGTAATGGAAACACGACCGAGTTGAGATCATAGCAAATGAACAAGGCAATCGAACTACACCGTCTTATGTAGCTTTTACAGATGAAGAGCGTTTCATTGGAGATGCAACTTTCAATCAAGTTGGATTGAATCCCGTCAGCACTATCTTTGGTAACTGATTTATTCCAGTTCAATATGTTGATTTCATTTCAATATATGTTTATGGAAATAATTTGTAGTTTTTTACGTTTTCCTCAATTTTCAGATGTTAAGAGGTTGATTGGTAGGAAATTCACTGATGACTCGGTTCAGAGTGATACCAGAAACTCTGGCCATTCAAAGTCATCCCAGATTTTGGAGACAACCCAACAATTGTAGATACCTACAAAGGTGAGGAGAAGCATTTTGCAAATGAAGAAATTTCCTCAATGGTCCTAATGAAGATGAATCAGATTGCAGAGGAATATATTGGGTCAATCGTGAATGATGCGGTTGTTACAGTCCCTGCTTATTTCAATCATTTGCAACGGCAAGCAACCATGGATGCTGGCGAGGTAGCGGGAATCAACGTGTTGCTTACTATCTTGACAACAATTTCGTCATCAAAGAAAGATAAATGTTCTGGTTTTTGATCGTGGTGGTGGTACTTTTGATGTCTCAGCTCTGACCATTGAGAATGGTCATATTGAAGTCAAGGCCACTTCTGGTGATACTCATCTGGGAGGACTGGATTTTGACAATAGGATGGTGAATCACTTCATTCAGGAATTCCAAAGGATGCACCAAAAGGATATCAGCAAAAATCCTAGAGCAATTAGGAAGCTAAGAACAGCTTGCGAGAGGGCGAAAAGGGTCCATGGCCTGTCGACTTATTCTCATACAAGAATCGAGGTTGATTCCTTGTTCAGAGGCATTATTAGCCGGTCCAAATTCGAGGATCTGAACTCGGATTTATTTACGAAATGCATGGAGACGGTTGAGAAGTGTCTTACAGATGCCAAGATGAGTAAGGAAATGGTGGATGATGTTGTCATGGTGGGAGGTTCAAGTAGGATCGTGAAGGTTCAGCATATGTTATGAGACTTGCTACATGATAAGGAGCTTTGCAAGAACATGGATCCAGATGAAGTGGTCACTTATGGTGCAACTGTTCAAGCAGCAATGTTAAGCTGTTAGGGAAATGACAAGGTTCAAGAACTTGTGCTTGTGGAAGTTAACCCATTATCTCTAGGTGTTGAATTCATAGGAGAAGTCATGGAGGTCGCTATCCCAAGGAATACGACCATTCCTACCAGAGCAACAATAAAGATGACTACTATACATGACAATCAGTCTTCTCTGGGTATAAAAGTTTTCGAAGGTGAGAGCCTGATCCGATAACAGTTTGTTAGGTAAGTTTACCCGCAAGGTCATTCAAAATGCCCCAAGGAGAGTCCTTGATATCGAGATATGCTTTGATTTACAAGCCAATGGCATTTTGAATGTCTCTACTAAGGATATGATCACATTTGCATAGGAAAGCATTAGGATTACAAGAGGAAGCAGTTTATTATCAAGAGATGAAATTGGGAAGATGATAGAGGAAGCCAAAAAGTATAAGGCTGAGGATGAAAAACACAGAAAGAAGTATGTAGCAAGTTGTGCGTTTGATAAATATTTCAGTCGCATAACATAAACAAACACCGCGTCTTTTTACTAAAAAAACAGAAAGCTAAAGATGCAATTCACAAGGCTTTTCAATGTATGAAAATTATTATCCAGTTTGAAATTTTACTTTCAGTATGAATTGAACTAAAAATGAAAAACCAAACTAGGCAATACTTTCGAGACACATGGAGTATTGTTTTGGGTAATAAATGAATTTAAGAGACCTGGTCTAGAAAGAGGAGTACCTATGAGGATCACTCATCCTAGTACTATTCTTGTATAAAAGTACGCTTAACTTTGTAGCTTTGAGGGGATTCGAAGCATTAGCGCTTGTATGATCTGGTGCATTTATTTGATAAAAAAAAAGAAAGCAAATTTCACCTAGGGGTAAGTGAAGTAGGTAGGAACGTATACAATGTGTGTCATGATTGTTGTTTATTGAAGATGATGTTGTTGAATAAAACATCGAAGAAGGTGAGACCGAAGAGCAAGATGGCAGCAATCAAAGAGATGGCGGTCCAGGGACTCTTAAAATAAGTATGCACCAGATTCCCCCGCCACCGATTCCAACGCCGCTTGCAATAGTTCCTGGCTTTGCTTCGCTCTGAAAACAGCGGGCTGTCGGGATCCAGGGATATATCTTTGCCCAGTGAGTTGATCAATTTGGCGGCCGCCCTTCCGCTGCCGCAGGCGTTCAGAATGATCTCCCGGAAATGCAAATGGCTGACGTCCCGCTCGTCGTCGATGAGGTCCACCATGAACGATATGTAAGAGGTCACGTCATTCCCTATTCCCACGTGGAACCTCTCGAACGCCATCAGGTTCAGGAACAAGGGTTCCGTGATGTCGTCGACGATCAGCGGAGGAATCCTGAGGACGCCGTTGAAGATGCCCGCGTGGAAGGAAATGTCCCTGATGCTCTCGGTGCCGCTCTTTTGGATGGAAATCCCGGCTTCGTAGAGATGCGTTGCCGACGGGAGGATGTCGTCACCGGTGGTGGGTCGTTCTGGCAGCCAAGACGACGCCAGCAGTTTTGCGAGCTTGGGATGGTTATCATCCCCTAATAATACCTTGCGGTACACATCCAGAACGTGCTTGCATTTCCCCAACTCCAAGTAGCACTGTTTGTCCAGCGAACAAAACTCCACAATCAGTTTGTTCACTTTCTCGTCGACCTTTTCGTCGATCATCTCTTCTTCTTCCGAAAGCAAGGTGGTCAACAGCAACATTGGGAGCTGATTCTCAAGCATCAACATATCCCGCTTGATGTAAGGCATCATATGGAGCTTCCCGTGGTTACTGAAAATTGGATCGTTGTCTGCATATCCTCCTCCTTGTCCCCCAATATCATTTCCAAAAGACGACGACAACGCCGACGACGCCCTCAACAGTTCCAGCATGAAACATCCATCCCGTATCATCATCCTCAAGAACCCTTTCGGATCCTCTCTCCATTTCGGATCCAAACCATCATATGCATCCATCAAATCCTCCACCACCGCGCCTTCCAACACGTGAATGTAGTAGTCCATGCATTTCCGGGATCGATTCAGGAACCGAATCAGGGCTCTACTTTTGTGAGCTTCCATTGCCGCTAAGTTGGGCTCCCCGTGATGGTACGGACCGAACGAGATGGCCCTAGGCTTGTAGGCCTTCTCGTTTAGGTCGGTCACACAATGTGGGAGTTTGTAGATGGAATGCTTGTCCCAATCCTTCTTCTCAGCTTCTATGATTTCTGACAGTTTATTATTGTCATCACCGCCCACTTCTACCACCCATGATGATTTTTCCATCATCAATATATATTTTGGCTAGCTGTAGCTATTTATTGTTCAAATTAATTGATTGAATGAATATTTGTATAGGAGCAGCAAAATGTATGCATACATATATAAAGAGGGAGGATACAAATCATATACTACTATCGGAAGATGATCTTAATGCAGAGAAGAGGAGGAGCTGGGTAACTACTGAGAAATAATGTATAGTCACCATTTTTAATTAATCCAGTAATGATTCCATTAAACGTAACAGCTTTGGATCGAAGCAAACTGGGATTCAACATTCTAACAACGCATACAGATGTAGCAAAGTTGCATTTACATTTTCTTTTCTTTTTTTTCTTTTTTTTGTTTTTGTTTCCTTCTGCTCGGGGCTGTGGAGGCATAGTCCCATGCATGCAACTCTTTTCACAAAAGTTGAACTTTATTATTTTAACTTTATTATTCAACATATATACCTTGCTTTACTTGTATGTATCTGATGAGAAAAAAAAAGAAAAAAGTAAAAGACAACTCATTGTTGTATACAAGTAAAGTCAAGCATGTTTCCAAGCTTATAAGTCTAATTCTTGTTTGAAGAAAAAGTAGTCTACCAACATTTGATTAGGTGTTTTGATTAGTTCTCAGGTTCGAGTTTCGTGAATGGAAAGAATATTATTGGGAGAGTTTTCCCTCCAAAAGAAGACTGACCCAGCTCGGTGCGGATTAATTTGAGTGCCATACACGTAGGACACATATGAAAAAAAAAAGTAGTCTAAGGAAATGTCCTTTATATACATAATTTAATGATTTTTTGTTAGGGAAGGGGTAGGATGGAAGCCACGCTCAACCATTGACTTGAGATGGTTTTGGGGACACGTCAGATGAGATGGGAATCAAGGGATGTCTCTCTGGGACGACAAACTTCAAAGCTTCATTTTCATTTGATTGGTGTGTTTACTAGGAAACAGGCCTGTCACCTTTGTCTCACCAACGCACACAAATACTACAATAACTAGTTGGACTATAAGC
This sequence comes from Oldenlandia corymbosa var. corymbosa, assembly GCA_949775105.1. Lineage (NCBI taxonomy): Eukaryota > Viridiplantae > Streptophyta > Magnoliopsida > Gentianales > Rubiaceae > Oldenlandia > Oldenlandia corymbosa. The sequence goes on from OX459123.1 coordinate 11,966,590, forward strand.
GTATAGATAATAATGCTAGTTTTTTCCTACCCGCGACGACGCGCGGCCAATTGTATTTTGAATGTTATTTTTACAAACAATACTCACATATTGCGTGGAAAGTTAGAACATTGGTTCGGATCTTGTTTTTGTTTTTGTTTTTTCATGAAAAAATATTAAATTTTTTAAAAATGAAAAATGCGGATTAAAAATTTGAAGAAAATTGAAAAAACAACTTAGTTATGTCTTTTATTCAAACCAATTATGAATTTGAATCACTTAAAATGTAAAAATTTAAAATGTTGATGTTCTAATAGGTTTTTGTTATTTTTAACATAATATACTTATTTTTCAAAAGAAAAACATGATATTTATAATTTGTTTTTCTATTAATGCTATGAGCACGATTGGAGATTTTTTAGATTTAACAAAAAAATTGTTGAATTGTTATTGCGAATCAAAATCAAACTACGTCGACCACTGTCTTAATTTGTAGCTTTAAAAAAAGTTTATCTAAAAGGGAAGTGGATTGGAGACGACCATTATTCCTAATCCTAAACTGTTTCCTAAAAATAATTTGAGAAGAATAAATCATAACATTACAATTTTTTATAAACTGTAAATTGGATATAAGAATGCTTTTTAACCAAAAAAACAAAGCAAAAAGTCACAAATAAAAAATAAAAATAAGGTGAACACAACACAACTAAAAAAAAAAAATTGTTGCATTGAAGAGGAGAAATTCGAACTTTAAAGTAAAATCTAATTAGTGAAAGATTATTAAAACATGGCCCATTAATAAACACAAGACTGCCATCTTATATCTTGTCTTGCTTTTCATGTTGAGAGTTGACACAAGCCCACGTATATAATTCATTGGAAACACAAAAGCCACACATAAATACAGTTTAGACCACCTGATTATAAATACAATACAACGTCACTAAATTAAAAGTCTATAAATTAATAATTTTTTCCGATCCCAACTTGAGACCAGTACAAAAAGTGAAAAAATCGATAAAGTGATAAAATAATAATGTTTTCAAAAATCTCCTATATATTTATAGGTCTCAACAATATCATAAATTAATAAATACCCTAAAATAAAAAAATAATAATATAACTATAAACATTTAGTACAATATGAACTATTGATACTTATTTTTTAGTCTCTGGAGATGATATGAACTACGTATGAATATTTAGTATTCAGAATAATTTTGTTACTTAATTAATTCAGATATAAAGACAACAACAAATTACGTAATCCAGTGACGGTTCTTTTTTTTCTTATAGAAATTCTTTAAATTAATAATTTATTAATTTATCGATTATTTAATAATTCGCTAAATTAATAAATTTTCATGATCTTGACACTATTAATTTATAGAAGTTCTACTGTACATCAAACCATCTTCATCACCGAGAAAGAATTATTAGCACAATGGTTCAGAATCCAACAATAGTAATCAATCGGGGCACAACGTATTCCTGCGTTGGGTGCTAGAGACGCGATCGAGTTGAGATCATAGGAAATGAACAAGGCAGCACCTTCTTATGTACCCCTTTGTCCCAAAATTATTGTCCATTTTGGATTTTCATTTCTAGTTCAAATTATTGATGAGAATTATATAGCCTTCCATGGTGATTCTCCTAGTGAGGAGAATGAGCTAGTCCGTCATTCTAGTTTTGGGATGCCAAGTTTACTTTACAGGCCAATCAAGGAAGAAAGGATGGATCTTGACTACTTATGTGATAGGGAGTTGGTTCAAAAGAGCTATGATCAAGATGATGAGAATGTCATTAACTTTGGGGTTCAAACCAAAGGAGATGATTCACTCATGCAAATAAGTGCTCAAGAGTATCAAGGGAGTTTGACTCTAGGTGCTCCATGAAGATCATTGATCAAGCTAGAGAGAAGAATAATTTAGGTTCTTGAATAGACTGCCTATTTGATCAAAGTGTACAAGATTGAGTCCATTGCTACACAATTGGATAGGGTGCAAACTATCTCAATTGTTTCAAGTGTTTTTCCATTCTTTTGGAGTCAATAAAGACAATTCTACAAGTTTTGGAGTAAATTGGAGTTATCTACAACTTGAGGGGCACAAGACCAATATTTCAATTTTGGAAGGGCGTTCAAGACATTTTACTTCAATATTTGCGAGATTTAGAGTATTATCTAGTCTAGGAGTTTATTTTCGAATTTTAGCTAGTTAAATAAGTCATGTGGACTGAATTAAGCTAGAGTGTTTTGATTAGGAGTCTTAGATTCCTTCTAAGTATTATCCTATTTGAGGATAAGTCATTTAGATAAGGTTTCCTAGATTTTAGATAGAGTCAAAAAGATCAAATACTCTTCTAATTCTACTCCTGCGTGAGATAAGATTAGAGAGTCCTAGTTGGTCTTCTTTTCTGTGCTTATGGCCAAAATTGCTAGCCTATAAATAGGAGAGGGGGTATGGCCGAAAGTTAAAGCACCCGTGTGTGGTCATTTTGAGTCTTCTCTAATGAGAGTTTTTCTGTGAGGAATTTTGTTGAATGGTGTGTCTATTTTTCTTGTCAAGTATGATTTAACCAAGAGGGTTTTCATCTTGTCTTGGATCTTTTGATCTTGCAGAAACCATTCTTTTTCAAGTATGCTTCTTGATAGAATTGTTTTAAAACTAAACTTCTTATTTTCATACTACTTCTAGTAGTTCGAGAGTTGAGCCTTTCTTTTGGCTATGGTTTTTGAATGCATAGTGTGTGTATTCATGAGTTCCTTTGTGGGGTTTGTCCTACTTCTGTTGGACGAGTTGTGCTTTGGCATAAGCATTTTGAGATAGTGTATGTGTTGCATATCTTTGTCGGTTATGGAGATTACTAATCAATAGTATTCCTTCATAGTTGAGCATTGTTTGCTCCTACCTTTCTTGAGTTTCTTGAATGATGACTGATCGAGTATATTGAATGGTATCCTTATTATTCTTAGTGTGGGTTGTTGTTTAATTCAAATCTTTCATAGATTATGTGTTCTTTGCTTGGTTTGAGTTAAGAGATAGAAATTCTTAGACAAACGATCGTTTTTCTGTGACTTTTCCGCACTCTTTTCACGGGATAGACAAATTATCTTCGTACTTTCTTGTTTGATGGTTGCATTAACGAAATTTGCTTCATCTACGAGATTGCTATCAATTATACTAAAGCTGAAAATGCAAATTGGGCAATAATTTTTAGATGAACAGAGTAACTTTTGCAGATGAAGAGCATTTTATTGGAGCTGCAGCTTTCAATCAAGTTGGCTTGAATCTGGTAACTGATTTATATAACTTGAATATGTTCATTTCACTTCAATATGTGTTTATTGCAATAATTTGTACATTTTCCAAATTTTTAGATGTTAAGAGGTTAATTGGTAGGAAATTTAGTGATGACTTGGTTTCGAGTGATATGAAACGCTGGCCATTCAAAGTCATCCCAGATTATGAAGACAACCCGTCAATATCTTGGTAAAATTCTCCCAAACTAATGAAGTCCCTTAATCTGTTAGAGTATATGTATATTTCTATGTATCGGAGGGTATAATCGTCTTTGTATATGTCTCTAGGGTTTTATTGTAAACCCTAAAATCCTTGTAGTAGTGTATATATACTCCCGGATTGGGAGTCGATTAATAGAACAACAATATTTATGCCGCTCGTATATTATTTTGTCATGGAATCAGGCTTTTAAAACCCTTGGCCGACCATTCGTTCTTTTGTATCAATCCTCTCAAGCTTGCTGTTTGTTCGTGAAGCTTTCATAAGTCAAGTTTTTTTTAATTTGCTTCCTAATTAAGCTTTTGTTAAGCTTCGTGCTTTCTGTTTACCTTAAGCTTTTGTTAAGCTTTCTTGTGTCTGCCTACCTTAAGCTTCCTGTTAAGCTTTTATTCGTGTATCTCTGTAAAGCTCTTCTCGTCGTCCTTGCAATATGGCAAATGGTGGCAAATCTACTACTCTGCCTCTTACGTCACAATCTGAAGTTTCTGGCTTTGTTCCTCCCGTCGATCCTCCTTACCGGAAAACAATTAATCCTTATGATCCTGGCCGCCTTATCACTCAAGTCCAGTTGAAACTCGATAACTATGACGAGTGGAGTTGTGCTGTGCGTATAGCCCTTCGTGCCCGTAAGAAGTTCGGTTTCGTTGACGGTTCTATCCCTCAACCGCCGGCCACTTCGCCGGACCTTGATGATTGGTGGACCAACAACTCGTTATTGGTGTTGTGGCTGAAAAACTCCATGGATCCCTTTGTCCGTTCTACGGTTCCTCATCGGGAGGTTGCTACCACACTCTGGTCTGACCTCCGGGAACGCTTCGGCGTCATGAACGGACCCCGTATTCAGTAGCTCAAAACTGAATTAGCCAACTGTAAACGAAAGGGTCTCAGTATGGCTTCTTACTATGGCCAATTACAATTCTTGTGTGAGGAGCTTCATAACTACGAGCCTCTCCAATCCTGTCCATGTTGATCTGCTGCTTTCCACGAAGAATCTGAAAAATGGCAGGAGTCCGAGAAGCTCCATCAATTGTTGATGGGTCTGGATGCAACGTTGTATGGTACTTTGCGTTCTTCCCCTTCTTTCCCAGGACCCTCTTCCTTCCGTCAATCGCGCTTACACCTTGCTTGTTCAAGAGGAACAACTTCGGTTCTTGTCAATTTCTTCCGAAGACACCGGCGGCGAAGTGATGAGTTTCTTTGTTCAGTCGATGCGTCCACCTCTCCTTCCTACTCCCAGCTCTTGGTTTGATCCCAAAACCGTTGAATGAAAAGATAAGGATGTTGTCTGCTCTCATTGCTCTAAGCCGGGTCACGAGGTTTCGAGTTGTTTTGATTTGCTTGGTTACATGGATTGGTGGCCCAGTTCACGTCATGGGTCGACTGGGCGTGGTTTAGGTGGTCGTGGTGGGTCAACCGGTCGTGATTCGACCAGCCGAGGTAATGCTTTTGGCTGCAGTTCGGGTGGTTCATCCGGTCGTGCTAATGTTGCTGTTGTCTCTGGTTCTCACTTTGCTGGTACGGTGGTGGTTCTCACTTTGCTGGTACGGTGGTAACCAACAGTGATAAAACTGTTGTTACGGGTCTCTCTTCGGATCAATGGCAGATGACGAGTCCATATCCACCACCGATATTGGACATGCCCATTAACCGACTCCAATAGGGCGGCAACATGACTAAACCCTAGTAGGATTCGGGTTCTCTTAGGGTATTCCTATGCATATAAATAGGGATGAAGGCACCACAATTGAGGTACGCTAATTCTAGCACCAATTCACATATACACATTATTTCACAACCCTATTTTCTGACTTAAGCTTCGGACTGTCTACCCTCGGGAGGCCCTGAGGCTCTGTTTTACAGGAAACCCTAATTGGAGTTCCACCATCAAGCTGGAGGCGCAATTCCCGACATCGTCAAGTGGCACGCCCAGTGGGACATGAGAATTAGGGTTTGTGTCACAAAGCTTTCCCAAGCTTTCAGAACCTTTTCGATCTACTGCCACCACTCCAAGTTAGGGTTTTTCCAAGACCCTCAATCCTCAATCCCGTACCGCATCAACCGGTAGGCGTGAAAGTCCCAACAATGATGAAACCCTAGCGGGATTCCAGGAGAGGCAGAAGCAGAAGAGAAATGACCGGCAGTCGAAAAGAAAGAAAACCCCCACAAAACCAACTAGTCATGGAGGTGAGGTGGAGGGAGATCCGGAAACCCATCGCAAAGTTCCTGATCCATACCAAAAATAGCGACTAGCCGAGATCGAAACGAAATTAAAGAATTTGAAAGACAACAATTCCTTTAACCAGAGGAAAAAGAAATATATACTAGAGGAATACCAACGTTGTTGTTTGCTTGGCCTCTCGGAATCCACGGATCAAGAGCTAGAAGATCTGGTCGAGGAGAAGGAGGCGATGAGGACGTTAGTCCTCCTCGAGGTGAGATGAGGAAAATGGAAAATCCTGGGTGAAGGGAGAGAAGAGTTTCACAAGCAAGCCCTCAATTGAGCTCTTCGAACACCTGGTGATACCTTCTGGGATGCTCTCGAGCGAACAAATCCGGAGGTTTATGCAGCAATTGAGCGATTTGCAAAAGAACATGAACAAAAAAAACAGTCTCATCGCCAGCCTAGCCCACGATCACCGAGTGTCGAGGAGTTGTCGAGAAGGAATTGGGACTCCCATCCAAGAGGTAACGTTAACTTTCGACTGGGGCCTAAAGCTCCTCCGGAGAGGTCTTATCATGATCACCGTGATACTCACCACAACTCAAGATACCTACCTTATGGACATCAGAGATACGACGTTCCATATCCTGAAGATCCTCAATTTGCTCGACAACGAGAGAACCAAGGCTACAAAGACCCGTCTATCTGCGACTCGATGAGAAGAATGATAGGAATGATCATGGATAAGAGTCCTTTTGTCCCACGAATTCGAGACTGTACAAAACCTCGAGACTTTGACTTTTCAAAAGACTTCGTCAACTACTCGGGAGACACTGATCCACAGTGATTTTTGCACAAGTATGTGCAGGTCATGAGAATTCGGAACGCATCTCTTGACTTCATGGCCAAAACTCTACCATCCTTCCTCGATAGACAAGCACAACGTTGGTTTGGACAGTTACCAGAAGGAAGCATTGACAGATTCGAGGACTTGTCAGTGAAACTAGCCACACGCTTCTTCCCTAGCAAGCAAATTACAAAAATGTCAATTGACTTGGCGTCGATCAAGCAAGGACAGAACGAGAGTCTCTTGGATTTCCATTGCCGTTTTACTCGAGAATCTCTCCAAGTATATTACCTTGACGACAGAGATGTCCAAAATGGATTTATCCAAGGCCTCAAACCATGGGGAAAGTCTGCTCACCCGCGAGTGAAGTTGACCACCAAACCTCCTCGAAACACACAGGAGATGTGGGCCACACTGGAAAGCTATATCCAGCGCAAACAGACACTCAAACGATCGCAAGAATCCTTCTCGCTTGCAGGAGATCGAGGTGGAAGGGACAGGTACAAGTCAACGACAGAGAATAAACCGCCCTTGCCTAGACTCGACAGGACCTTAACCCCGTTCTTGAAGCCTCGATGAGAAATATTTTAGATTCACAAGGACGAGTTCCCCGTTCCAAAACCATTAGCTCACAACCCAAATAGGTCCACGAGTCAGTACTGTGAATACCATAAAGACCACGAGCATGATACGGAAGATTGCAGGGAACCCAAGCGGTGAAGCCGAAGTCAAATCTGGAATGTTTCAGCAGTATGTACAAAACTACCAAGGTACTCCTCGAGAAAAGGGAGGAAGTTGGAGATGAATATATTACCCTCACATCGAGTGCGGGGACTGAAATTTACATCATTATACATTTAGATCTTAAGATTCTTTCCCTAAGGTTGAATCGGGATGGCTTAATAACCCCAGTACCCAATGACCCTAAGCTGGTTAATACAATGGCTTAGCTTATCCTTTAGATCTACGATCTCCCAATCTTGCTCGTCGATTCTAAGCAGATATCCTTTCTTTTGCTTCATCATCTAGATTGAGATCATAAAAAATGGGCAGCGAGATTTCGTTGTCGGCCAATATGTTATGTAGAACAGTGACTTGTTTGAGTAGAACTCGCTTCTTTGGTTCTTTTCTTTAGGAGATCAATTGCAGCTCAAACGTTCGTCCGGACTTCTATCTGTTTCTCGACCAAGGCAAGCAGCTCGAATTTCTCGAGGAACCATGGAGATACCGCAATCTTCTCGCTTCCTCAATCAAACATTTTCATCCTTCAGCTTTTTCATCTCGTCGCTGATACTCGCCTCTAGAATCACGGAATTTTGGAAGTCGAGATCGTATTGATGGAATCGACGTCTCCACTCCTCCTCTTTTTGTTTAAAATGTTGAACCAAGCGAGAGTGTATCTGCACATTATAAGCTTGAACAGCGTCCATAATCTCTTTCTCGAGGGCTCTTACTATAGCGGTGCTGTGAACATTCTCGAATTTTCTCAATGCTGATGAAATCATGGCAAACATAGGGAAATGTCTAATCTCATCCTCCTCAAGAATCATCAAATGCATATTATGGACATAATACGGCTCTTGACATAATCAGTAAGGATACATCAGAAACAAAGATAAGAAGAAGGCATTATGTAAATTCCGAGTTGATAAAATTCATTTAGCAATTACTACAGAAAGCTAAGGTCTACAACCCAAGTAGTGAAAATCCTGTTACAAGATAGGAGCTCATACGACATTTGGGTTGGGCGGGATATTTGGTTGGCTCTCACTGGTTCCCTCGACAGGAGTCTGAGTTGAGGAAACCTCTTTCTTGCCTGCCGGTTCCTTCTCAACTTCAGGCTCCCGCTCCTCTTCCTTATCCTCCTTGGCCTTCTCAGAGGAATCTTCATCAGAAACTAGCTCGATACCAATAAAATCTCGGTCAAGCTCGGGTACCCGCATCTCTTCCCCAGGCTTAGCAGGTAACACCGTTGGGGCATCTCCTTCAAAGGAGGGGATTTCTAAGGGTAAACCCATTTGGGGGATAGTGCTACACAAAGGCCCGAACAAAGGGGGTTGTTCAGTGCCAAGATGCATCAACCCATTCTTCATTGCTTCATGTAGGTTTTTTTGAGGATGTGGTTTCACAAATTGTTGTAGCCAGCCGGCATTGAAAGGCTTTCCAGATTCTATCCTTTCAAGAGCGGGAACAGCCACGCCATGGCCGCCTAGTGCAATAGCTTCATTGATGCCCACCATGACATTGGGCATCCCTCCAGTGGGCATCATTCTGGCCCAAAATGTAGTCATCCATTTCTGCAACTCTGTTTTTGGGTATATGGGTTTCTCCATATTCTTTCAGTTTGTCCTCGAGTTCCTTATACATGGCCTGGGCAGTGGCTAGCTCTCCCTCCTTGGCAGCCCGCATTAACTGCTCCTTCTTCTTTGCCTCCTCGTGGATTGCTTTCTCATGATCAAGAAACCCTTTCTCGAGCTCCAAATTGGAGATTTCCTCCATTAGTTTCTTCTTGCGCATAAGGATGCTCGCCAAGGAGGTGGTTAGCTGTCGAGATTACAAGCAAGAGATTAGTATAAATTGAAATACTAGTTACAAGCAGTGAATGCGGGAAACATTTGTGTTGGTAACATTTACCATTTTCAAGGCTTCTTCATCAGTCATCGTTTCGGCTACCACTTCTATTATGGGGCATTCAATTCTATCATCCCCAAAGTAGAATATGGCGGCGGCTGCACTGTATGATGATGACCCTAGAGAGGCGTCTGGATCCTCAGCAGCGCCCTTCTTCCGAGATAGCGAAGGCGAAAATGTTGTAAACCAACTTGGGTCTCGTTCTGCTTCCGGATTCCCATCTTTCTCTGGAGGGACATTGCCCTCGATAGGATTATCCTCCTCGACGGGATTATCCTCCTCAACGATCTTGTCTTCTTCGACGGGCTTAGCTTCCTCGACTAGACCTTCTTTCTCGACTGGAGGAGCCTGCTTCTTCTTTTTTTGACTTAGCGCCTGCTTTTGACACTTTCACTAGCCTCCTCAACTTCCTCTTCTTGCTGACCTTGCTTCAAGATCCTTCATCATCTGAATTTTTAATGTCAAAAATCTTGGAATCACCAAACAAGCCAACGGTGTTCTTGCTCGACAACATAACCTAGAACAAAAGGAATACACAAGAGGAGTTAGTACCTTTTTTATCCTTGACAGGAATTGGGGGAATGCACTGCTGCACTTTTGTCCATTTGAGATACTTTTTGAAGTATTCCAGAATAGTAATGTCATCCCTGTACTGCTCGATCCTGGCCTTGTAAGATTTAGACAAGACATCAACTATATCACCCATCCCCAGGGAAGATTTAGACAAGACATCAGCTATATCACCCATCTCCAGGGATTCACGATAATCCCAGGCCACGCAAAAATCCTCTGGAGCCTGTACAAATAAATAATTTGGTTTCCGTTATGGAGAACCGTTGAAGAGTTCTATTATCTACCCAGCACCTGACTTGGGATTCTTCTTTACGTTATACCAGTCTTTGTATTTCGTCGAGGGGACATAGACTTTGAAAAAATACCTCCACACGAGTAATTGAATTTCAACCTTCTTCAACTCGCAAAGCCTTGCAAATCCGAGGACTGCCGTTATTAATTTTGGCATAAATCGAGCAAGGAGAATCTTATAGTATTGAACTATATCTCCAAACAGAGGGTAAAGGGAGAATTTTAGCCCTAAAACCATAAACCTACCATATATAGTTATTTTCCCCTCTGGAGGAGTAGTAGTCCTTTCTGTGCCTTAAGGTGCTTGATATTCTAGATCTGCTAGGAAATCGTTCTTTTTGGCTATGGCCTTGGCTTTATTAGCAGAGTTTATGGTTGATGCAAAGTCGAAAACTGTTTGAACAGCCATATCTACCATAGTATATGAAAATATGACAAAATTTATGTAAAAAGACAGGCCTAGGCAAACATTAAAAACATGCAAGAGTTAAAGGACTAACTATTGTTGGAGTTCGAGGGTGTTCTTCTGAATTTTGTTTGCCCGATGCGGTGAATCTCTTTTGTTGACGGAAAATGCCAAAATCTCCGGCAACGAAATAAAGCTTTACTGCTGGACGGTGGCAAGTGATATACAGAAAAGACAAAAAATAGCGAGCTCTGCTATATATTTTTTGAAGAAGACGTTTTGAAAAAAAACTTTAGAGCTTCTGACATCGGTATATATTAATTCTCTCTCCCACGATTTGATGCTTGGAGCAGAGTTCAACGGACAACAATGATGGCGTGGCCATCGTTTGGAAATCGTTCCAAGTAATGGGGCACGTCTGCTAGGATTCGGGCGGGATTCTGAAGCGGGTTGTATTCTCAGATCGGGTTTTGACCCGCGAGTTATACCAACAGGCCTGCTTAAGACACTTTGGGCTGTCAGCAGCGCAATCAACTTGGGCCAACAGGTTAGATTTATATTTTGTCAAGTCTTATTTATTTCATATAACTAATACTTGACAGGGGCACTTGACGAGTCCATATCCACCACCGATATTGGACCGGCCCATTAACCGAGTAAGGGGCCCGACCGACTCAAATAGGGTGGCAACATGACTAAACCCTAGTAGGATTCGGGTTCCTTTAGGGTATTCCTACACCTATAAATAGGAATGAAAGCACCACAATTGAGGTACGCTATCTCTAGCACCAATTCACATATACATATTATTTCGCAACCCTATTTTCTGACTTAAGCTTAGGAGTGTCTATCCTCGGGAGGCCCCGAGGCTCTGTTTTACAGGAAACCCTAATTGGAGTTCCACCACCAAGCCGAATGCGCAATTCCAGGCATCGTCAGCAGACTCTCCTCAATATGATTAATCATAACAAGACTTGTATTCCCCTATCTGGTAAGCCTTTTTCTAATGATTGGATGTATGATTGTGGTGCATATCATCATATGACAGGTTTTCTTCATTCTTTGACAGATTTGAGGCCTAACAATCCTCGTCTGGTTCAATTACCTAATGGCCCTATGACTTATGCGTCCCAGGCGGGCACAGTTCTCCTCAGTGATTTTGTTACTTTACATAAAGTCCTCTTTATTCCCAGTTTGAAGTGTAGTCTGATTTCCTTGTATCACTTGTTGGAGGATTCTCACTGTGTTGCCCAGTTTACTGATAAATTTTGTGTTATACATGACCACACCTCGAGGACTCTGATTGGCGCGGGTGAGCAGTTGGAGGGTCTCTATATCTTCCGTGGGCCAGTTGGTGTTTGGGCGGTTTGTGCTTCGTCTGCGGCCTCTGCTTCCTTGTGGCACCAGCGGTTGGGACATCCTTCTCCCAAGGTTCTCCGACAGTTATCTATTATTAGTTCTAGTGATTCTAGTCTTGATCGTACCTGTGACAGTTGTTTCCGAGCCAAACAATCTTGTGACAGATTTTACGTTAGTGCTAATAAAAGTATGGTCATTTTCTCATTAATTCATTGTGATTTATGGGGACCTTATCGTACTCCTGCTATTTGTGGTGCGCGTTATTTCTTGACTATTATAGAGGATTTTTCTAGGAATACTTGGATATATTTACTTGAGGATAAGAAAACTGTATCTGTTCCTCTTCGTGAATTCTTCGCCATGGTTTATACTCAGTTTGGAAAGTTGGTCAAAACTATTCGTAGTGACAATGGGTCGGAATTTTTGTCTATGTCTGAATATTTTCGTCAACGTGGCATTTTACATGAAACATCTTGTGTCGCCACACCTCAACAAAATGGGTGTGTCGAACGCAACCATCAACATATTCTTAATAATGCCCGGTCCTTGCTTTTCCAAGCGCATCTTCCTATTGCATTTTGGGGTCACTGTGTTTTAACTGCGGGACATTTGATCAATTAGACTCCTTCTTCTGTTTTAAATGGAAAAACCCCTTTTGAGATTTTGTATGGACGGCCTCCATCTCTTCAGCACTTACGTGTTTTTGGTTGTCTTTGCTATGTACATAATCCATCCAGTGGAGGTGATAAAGTTTTTGCTCGAAGTCGTAAATGTATTTTTGTGGGGTATCCTCTTGGTAAAAAAAGGTGGCTCGTGTATGACCTTGAATTTCACAAATTTCTATCTTCTCGTGATGTTTTTTGTGAAGATCAGTTTCTCTATGCACCTTCTTCCAATTTGACAGACTCTGCTCCGGTCTTTGATGTCAGCTTTCCTCCTTTGGATGACGATGACGATAGTCTAATTCAGGATGTTGTTCCTCGTGTCTCTGTCTCTTCGGATTATCCAGTTAAGACTCCCTCCTCGCCAATGGATTTTGCTTCAGACATCACTGAGTTGTCTTCTGAAGATGGGGGGGGGGGGGTTCTTCCGTCTACACCTGAGCCTCCACTTGAGCCTACGGAATTATTGGGCCGCGGTCATCGTGCTAAGTTTCCTTCTACTCGACTGCATGATTATTCTCTTAATACAGTCTGCCCCCACCCTATACTGCTTCATCTGCCCCATCTGCGTCCTCAGGTACTCCTTATCCTATAACCCATTATGTAAACTATGACTCTTTCTCACCCCAGAATCAAGTTTTCTTCGCAGATCTCACTGCAGGTGTTCAACCTCGTTCTTTCCGTGAAGCTATGAACGATTCCAAATGGCGTTCTACTATGTCTGATGAGATATGCGCCTTAGAGCGTAATAACACTTGGGAAGTTACTTCTCTGCCAGCTGGCAAACGTGCACTCAGTTGTAAGTGGGTTTTTAAAATTAAGTATCATGCAGATGGCTCTGTTGAGCAGTATAAGGCTCTTCTTGTTATTCTTGGTAACAATCAGGTTGAAGGGATTGATTATCAGGAAACATTTGCCATGTTGTCAAAATGGTCACCGTGTGTACACTTTTAGCAGTTGCCGCCTCCCAGAATTGGGAATTGCATCAAATGGATGTGCACAATGCTTTTCTTCATGGTGATTTACATGAAGAAGTCTATATGAAATTTCCTCCCAGTTTTCGTACTTACCCCCCTGATCAGGTCTATCGTCTTCGTCGTTCAATGTATGGTCTCAAGCAAGTGCCTCGTTGTTGGTTTGCTAAGTTGTCGACCGCTTTGAAGCAATATAGTTTTGTGCAGTCTTCCGATGATTACTCTTTATTTACTCTTCATCGTGGCCATGTTTCCCTGAGTGTGCTGGTCTATGTGGACGATCTTGTCCTAGGTGGTAATGATAGTATTGCTATTCCACTTTTAAGCAATATTTGAGCATTTGTTTTCATATGAAAGATCTTGGATCTCTCAAATATTTCTTGGGTCTCGAAGTTGCTCGTAATTCGTTTGGTATTTTGTTATGCCAACGAAAATATGCTTTAGATATCCTTTTGGAGGTTGGTTTATTGGGTAGCAAACCTGCTTTGTTCCCCATGGAACAGAATAATCATCTTTCGCTGGCTGAGCGTTCTGTGTTCATTGATCCTGAAAAGTATCGTCGGTTGGTTGGCCGGTTGATTTATCTAGCCGTTACGCGCCCTGATCTTTCTTATTCTGTACACATGTTGGCTCAGTTCATGCAGTCTCCTCAGCAGGCCCACTAGGATGCAGCTCTACGTGTTGTTCGTTACCTCAAACAAAATCCTGGTCAAGGTATTTTGCTTCGCGGTGATAGTGATCTTCAGCTTTACGGTTGGTGTGACTCTGATTGGGCTGCCTGTCCCTTGTCTCGACATTCTCTCACTAGTTGGTTTATCACTCTTGGTTTGTCTCCTGTTTCATGGCGTACTAAAAAGCAGCAAGTTGTCTCCCGTTCTTCTGCAGAAGCTAAGTATCGTCCCATGGCTGATACTGTTTGTGAGCTAAAGAGAAACGTTCTGGTTTTTTTTTTTTATCTTGGTGGAGGTAATTTTGATGTCTCAGCCCTGACCATTGAGAATGGTCATATTGAAGTTAAGGCCACTTCTGGTGATACTCGTCTGGGAGGAGTGGATTTTGACAATAGGATGGTGAATCACTTCATTCAGGAATTCAAGAGGATGCACAAAAAGGATATCAGTGAATATCCTAGAGCAATCAGAAGGCTAAGAACAGCTTGCGAGAGGACAAAAGGGTCCTGTCGACTCATTCTCAAACAAGAACCGAGGTTGATTCCCTGTTCAGAGGCATTGACTTTTCATCATCTATTAACCGGTCGAAATTCGAGGATCTGAACTCAGATTTATTCACAAAATGCATGGAGACGGTTGAGAGGTGTCTTACAGATGCCAAGATGAGTAAGGAAATTGTGGATGATGTTGTCATGGTGGGAGGTTCGAGTAGGATCGTGAAGATTCAGCAAATGTTACGAGACTTGCTACCTAGAAGGGAGCTTTGCTAGAACATCAATCCGGATGAAGTGGTCGCTTATGGTGCATTTGTTCAAGCAGCAACCTTAAGCGGTCAGGGAAATGACAAGGTTCAAGAACTTGTCCTTGTGGAGGTTACCCCGTTATCTCTAGGTGTTGAATACATAGGTGAAGCCATGGAGGTTGCAGTTCCTAGGAATACAGCTATTCCTACAAAAGTAACAATATGGATGACTACTACAAAGGACTATCAATTTGATATGGAGATAAAAGCGTTCGAGGGTGAGAGAGCCAGATCAATCGCCAACATTTGTTTAGATAGTTTCTTGCTCAGCGGCATTCAACAAGCCCCAAGGGGAGTCCCTGACATCAGTATTTGCTTCGAATTACAAGCCAATGGCATTTTGAATGTCTCTGCTAAGGATATGATAACATTTGCGGAGGAAAGCATCAGGATCACAAGAGGAAACAGCTTATCATCAAGAGATGAAATTGAGAAGATGATAGAGGACGCCAAAAAGTATGAAGGTGAGGATGAACAATACAGGAAGAAGTATGCAGCAAGGTGTGACTTCGAGGAATACTTCTGTCAGAGGAGGGATAACATAAACAACAACACCGTGTCTTTTGCGGAAATAGAGAAGGCTAAGGACGCGATTCTCAAGGCCTTTCAATGGTTGGATAACTTGGATGCTTCGAAGAAGCTTGCTGAAGTTGATGAATATGAAGAGAAAGTAAAGGAACTCACTGATGCAAAAAAATCAACAAAATGGATAGGGTAGCCAAGAGCTATCTGAACTTTTTGGATGTCATGGATAGTAGAATAATTAAAAGTTGTGGGTGCACTCCTTCATCTTGAATTATGAACGGAAGATGTATATATTATGATTCTAAGAAATGAAATGAATGGACATCATCAGAGATAATGATAGTTCTAAATAAGTACATGGAATGCGCAAAGCAACAGTCACAACTTCTAAGGGGTACACAGTAACTTGTTTTCTCCCACACCAGAGGAAACTATGCTTGTTTTTCCCCTTCACTGAATGATGATGTGCAAACATAGACATGTGAAGAGACGGAAAAATTTGAGTCCTGCCGGCTGCCATTTATATCCTACTTATTTGATGATGAATTATCATTGCTTCCCTAGTTATTCGTATCGTACGAATATACACATAAATGAAAGAATTTTGCATTGTTTTATGTACTGGAAGTTTAACAATCGTAAGATAACTGTCAATTGCAATAGCTAATATACTGACTTTATCGTAGCAGCGACTTTCCATATCACTCTGAAGATAAAATGGTGAATGTTTGAGTACTCCTTTTATCAGATATGCAAGCTCAATTGTCATTTTGGTCTCTCGAGAACAAAGATATTGCCCTTGTTATCTCGTCCTATTCTGAAATCATCATCAACATATCTAATAGTATTTTGTTAAAGAAGAACCATCTCAATTACTGGGAAGCATTCATGAATATCCAAATATCAAAGGATACGTGATTTCAAGCCAGCCCTCCGGGTTAAAAATGCTCAGAAGAAGATTGTAGTTCTTCTCGAACAGGTTCATCAGCTGGCATTGCATGGTGAACAAATAAGAAGTCATGTCAAAAGAGGGCATTCAACTTGGTGCAAAATGCATACTGTATGTACCTGTTCAGGGGAGATTGTTGAACTTTCGTATAATATGTCAACTCTCTGCGTGAATTAATGGTGATGAAAAACATCACTAAGCAGAAACCAGCTGCTTTAGAAACTTGGAAAAAAAATGTTGAAAGTAGAAGATAATAGAATCGGGTGACCACTTAACTGACTTGGAAGCAATTTTGTAAGTTGCTTCAATTCTCAGCTGTCCCTTAAACAAATTCAGGCCTCTCGCGCTGAATTCGATCACATTAACTGCTTTCCCCTCCATTTTGCCATCAGAATATGGAACAAACAATTCAGGAATATACAAGTTTTAGACTCAAAGTTCAGTACAGAATATTCAAGAAAACAATATCAGAAACTTTGTTAGTTTGATCAATAGACTGGTGACAAGGGTTAGTATTTTAGTACCCGAATCACATCAATGTCTTGGTAAAATTCTCCCAAACTAATGAAGTCCCTTAATCCAAGTTTGGTTCTTTTTGATCCCAAAATGGTGATAGTGCTGTAAACAAGCTTCCAAGTTCCAGCCATCTTTCCAGTTTCATCATAATTAACTCTTAATAAGATACTATAATCCATCAGTTCATGTCTTGTCTGAAACTGAACTACAATTAAATGAACCAACCTTCTCTAAATTTGTGGTTGGTTCTGGATTAGGATTCAGAGACTCCAACTGCTTCACCATTTTCTCAATCACAGCTTTCTTTTCTGATGGAACTCCAAAAATGCCTCTGTTTATGCCTTACAAGTCAAACAATGTAACCCATCTCAAATATGCTCTGTAACTTTGCAGTGAACCCAATAAAGCTAAAAGAAAATGGATTGATTGGCATACCTTCCAGTGCTTCATAAAGTGATGATTTGGTCTGCTGAACTGTCTCCTCCTCATTCTCAACTTCAACTCCAAATCCCTGTTCACTAGCCTTTGCTAAAGCAATGATTTCAAGCCCAAGAAGTGGATGATGCCAATGTTTATTCCTGCACCTTTTGCTCATTGAGTGAGTGGCTGAGAATGCTCTGTGAACTGATCTCATTATCATCTTCCTCGCAACATTTCCTATTGGATGAAACAAATGAGGAGCTGATTTTGGAGGTTGGAATAGCTTTGTGGCCATTCTTCAGAATGACTTCAAATTTTCGCCTTTTGGCTCTTCTTAGGATGTAAGAAATGTCTGTAAGAACTGGTTGTGTACTTCAGTACTTGTGTTATCCTGATGCTTACACTAAAATTTGGAACATTGATGATAACAAAATCCTCACCGTCCATATTTTGTAAGGCCCACAGCATCAAAAAGATTCCGTCTATTTAGTTTTTTTTGTGGTTCACTAACAAATTACGAGAACAGAGTATTGTTGTGGTAGAACTCACTAAATTCACTCAAAAAATATGGGAGTTGAGTAGCTGGATTTGCAAGTTTAATCTATCCCTTCCTTTTATTTTAATAGTAACGGACCATTAAAATAGGACTGTGAGAATATCACAAGAGTTGTAGTTAAATAACCACTTTTTATACTAGGTAGAGTGAAGAAATAGCAATGGAGGAAAAGAGTCGATCATAAAGATTGTTAAATAACCCATTCAACAATATAACATGATTTCAAACTTCCAGTTTCTATAAGTTTAGATCCTCATGATCTTCCCCCGTACCGAAAACTCTGAAATTTCAACATTAGCATTATTTGATGAAATTAAGCTTTAAGATGGCTAACGTTTTCAGCAAAATACTAGATTATATGAGTATGTATGATGCAATCCAGAATTAGAGCAGAGCCTATGCTGCTGCTTGAGTCTTCTCAGATGCTTGTTGTTGTTCCCACTGGCTTGGAGTCACAGCTTTTGTGATGGACAGCGCATGAATTTCTTTCAACTCCTCGGCCAATGCAGCATTCACCATCCGATGCCTCTCCAGCAACCTTTTGCCTTCAAATTGTTCAGATACTATCTCAACCGTGAATTTTGCACCGCACCTGATGAGAAAACAATCACATCATTCATGAAGCACACAAGAAACCAACAATAGATCAATGAAATTTCTCAAGACGGAGACTAACCCAGCAGAGACATCAACCACTTCCTGCAATCAAACCAAAGTAAACAATGTATTAGAACTACAGAAATCTTACACAGAGGACAAATGCTAGCAAAGTCATGGGGAGGAGAAATCTCTAGGAAGATTTCAGCATATGAAGTGCTAAGTATATGAAATCTCTAGATTTCAGATTTCGGTATAGGAAATCTTTAGGACAAATGCTAGCAAAGTCACAAGGTTCTAGGAAGTGCAAGATTCTAGGAAAAATCTCTGAAACTGAATGAGCACAATTACTTGGTAGCAGTAAGTAGGAGGCACTTAAATGGGATCTGCTAGAAACAAAGCAAATCCTCATTTTAGACAACCGTGCGTATCTTTTCTTTTTATGTTTTGGTACAACTTATGTATATATTTCTCCAAACAGACCAGACTTGATACATCATACATGTGAATGTCATCACAGAACTATGCTACAACTTCATACTAATAGCATTATACGACCATAAAATTCAGAGAAATGATATCCATAGGGGACAAAAAAAAAAAAAAAAAAAGCCTTTCGAGAGATTCACAAATAATTTCATTTCATCAAAATTATTCCAGAAAAAAGAAAAAAAAGGCCTTTCGAGAGGTTCACAAATAATTTCATAAATTATTCCAAATCGTAGCACATCAAAAGAATGATTTAGTCATCCAAAATGAAGTATCATATTATTTGAATTCCTTGAACTGAAAAACTAAAGATAGCAAGCTACTATGACTAAATAAAACCGAGAAATTGTAACTGTCATATTATTTTAACAGGCCACATTTTTCGATCATTCATCCAACAGTAAAACAGCAGATAATGAAAGTACGTTGCAAAGATAAACTCCACATGAATCTATAAATTCTATATCAGATACAGAGAACAAACTTCTCCACCTCGTATCAGACGCAGAAGCAGGATTCTCTGAACAAGGTTTTTCAATCACAATCGAGAATGAACTCAGAAATGGCAGAGGAGACAATAAGCTTGTGAAAGTCAATTAATATAATGGTAAGTAAACACAACGCTGCGGAGGTCAGTTTCAAAATTGGATATTGTGGTAAGCAAGCTGAAAATCAATTTCAAACTTAGAAAACTTCATGCATCATGCCCCAGACCAACAAACACAGCAGCACCAAAAAGGAATCTACATCAGCAGAATATTTGTATCCCATCAGTCCAAAAGATTAAACAAAAAGAAAGAAATATTAAGTGCGTGTACATACTACACCAATATCACAGGCATGGTTCCCTCTCCCTACTATTAGAAGGGCAGACCAACGGATAGAAACTCTTGCATGACCAGGGGAAGAACTCAGATACTAGGTGTACCTTAAACTTCTACAACTAAGTGTTTCAAAAACACAATCCCGTGTCTCATTACAAAAGCTCTAATTGCTGCATCTGAAAAAGTAAAAACTAAAATAATTCTCCCTCTCAGACCCCAACACCCAGGGAAAAGATCAATGACAGAAACCATCTGAGGCGACTTCCAATTGTTTGAATTCAGTTCTTTGGTTGGAGAATATTAGTGTCTAGTATAAGCATATTAAAACTAACTATATTGCTTTGCAGTCGAATTGAAATTGACAAGTACTTGCCTCGGAAGAAATAAATCTTCGTATTGTTTCAATTACTACACCTTACAAACCTCTAATCTACTTCTTGCACTAATATCTGTATCAAACCTTGCCAGTTCAAATGGAAGGCTGTTCATTTAGTTTCAATGGAAATCAAGACACTTTCCAGTCCCGAAAACATAACCTACTCTTTGTTATCAATGCAACCAGCTGAATCCCAAATTCCTACCATGAATTTTAACGAGTAGACAGCATACCAATTAAAACACTACGCTCCACCAAAACAATGTCCACTCAATATCAACATTATCAATTCAAGCTCTCGGGATTCAGCACAAAAAACCATATCAATTTTCATATTGCTTACGATATTGCATTGGAAACAAACATAATTCAAGCTCTCAGGAGTCCGAGCACAAAAACCACATCAAATTCCATAATTGTTCACGATATTGCAATGGAAACAACCATAAAAACGGAGTCAATTAATTCAGAACACGAAGAATATCCAGAAATACAGCAAAGAAAAGGAAAGGAAAGAAACCGAAACAAAACCATTTATTGAATACTTCAGAAGCCCGTTTGATCAACGGCAAGTCGAAGCACAATAAACGAGCAGTTCAAAAGGAAACCCACAAAGGATGAAAGGAGAAAATCCTTACAAGATGAGAAGGGCTTAGTTTTGCCGTGAGTGAAGATTCAACCTGCTCCTTACTAACCCCCATGGTCGTCCTAGTTCTTAACTCCCTTCTACTGAGTGAGTTATTGGCTTCTCTTCCTCTACTGACTGCTTGTATAGTGTTTTTTTTTTTTTTTTGGTTTTTGAGAAAGCTTGTATAGTTGTATTAGCAGACAAGAGGAATATATTTCTCGCGTTAAGAAGGAAAAAGAAGCCGAAAAGAATTTTGGAAAGAGAAAAGGGGAAAAATTTGGAAAAAAGGGCGGTGGATGACAAATATAATAAATAAAGAGGACATTATTTTCGAATGATATGTATGAAGGACATAACAATTCAACCATACAAATATGAATTTATATATTTTAAAAACTTATTAATATCGGGTAAAACTACAGTCCCGTTGTTAATTTTAAGGTCCCGTTATTTTTTTATAACTGTGATTAGATTAAATATATTATAACCATAGAATTTGTATTAAAAAAATAAATTAATTTAAAATATATATGACCGGCCACCAATAAATTATTTATAGTATAAAATTTAATTGGGAGTCTTCTACTCCCTGAGTAACTATGCGTATGTTATTTTTTTCCGATGAAATCCTACTTCTCTACTTCTCTTTCTCCTCTCGCAATTGCTAGCTGTTGTTGTTTACTTATCTATTTATTTAGGCAATTTTTTTAAAAAACCCATCGCTTAGTGCGATTTTATTTATAGCTTGTGGGCTCCAATAAGTACAACTATGCAGCTGGTGCATAATGAGGAGCAAAAGCTTGTCTTGTAAAAGGTGTAATCCCTAATTGTATGGTGTGTGACGAGTCCAAGTTGATATGGCCTGCGACTAGGCCAGCCCAAGTTCGGCAAGCGGTTCAACCAGCTCCTAGAAAGTTCTAGGACAGTTGCTAATTACTTTCCTATCAAGAAAAGGGTTTCACAAACAGGTAACCCTAGCTCTATAAATAGGGATCAACCCCTCACATCAAAGGTACGGTCTATGCACCCAACTTTATACTTCTCTGACGAATACTCTTACTGACTTAAGCATTGGAGAGTCTACCCTCGGGAGACCCTGAGGCTCTGTCTTGTAAGTTTTAGGGTTTCATAGCCGCCGTGGCCGTTGGATTCAATCAACTGGAGATGTCGATACATATTCATGCTTCTTCAAGTGGCACGCCCAATGAGACCCACGACTAGGATTTTTCCCCCTTCAACAAATCTTCTGGCGAGGAAGGTGGAGATTGGAATAACGAACGTCTCCTTTTGATCAAGAACGATCGAACACGAAAACAGTCATGGTTACTTGTGTGAGCTCCATCAAATTAGGATATCCAGGTTCCACGTTTGATGTTTTTAATTAATATTAACCATGAATATGAGTTTTTAATTCGGCTCAGCCTTCGAAATCCCTCATAACAGGATGGTAAGTAGTCATGAGTCAAAATACACCTCTTTTATGGCTCCTTTGATTGCATGATGATTTTTTGTGCTTCTTCAAGAACATGAGATATACAAATATTCCCAAAGCAATCGAGACACTCTTCAATAAAGCTTCCTGCTTGCCTTGTTTCTTTTAACGTGTCGTAGATTAACTAATCCACTAATACACAACAAGAAGAGTCAGGTTTAGTTTCAATTCACATGTCTACTTTGGTTATTTAATTAATTGATCAATGATTAGGTTACTATTTGGGTAATATCCTACGTTTTTGGCAATGTCTTATTGGGGGTTGTTCATGACCAATTGCTATTTGCTCTTAGTTTCGGTGCGGTAAGAACATATGACAAACTCATTAAACTGGGTCTTTGTCAAATTTACATGGTTTTTGCATTAAACTTGCACATTGTATGCTTTGATAATTAATCATTATATAGGAGATTTTTATGCATTTTCGAGACGTGTCTCCTTTAAGTATTGATACCCAGGAACAGTGAATGGAAATCATCATCATTCACACAGTCAAGGCACGAGTTCGGTTGCATAGGGGATCTACGTGTTAACAACTCGATGGCCTCCATTCAAATTTGTTGATCACCCAAGGGAGTGAACATGGACCATGCCTACAGCATCATGGTGTCCAGGTTTTTGTCTTTTGGTTTACATTAATTTTAGTATATTCGACTGCATGCTCGAAATCCTACTATGATTTTCTCTTAAAACCAATTTGCACATTGGTTTCGGTGGGGTAGGCACCTTTTACATATCCGTTGAAAATTGAATTGATATACACATCGTATGTTTTGATAATTGGTTCATATCCTTGTATGGTTGGCACGTATGAGGTTTTAGGGATTCATCAAATACTAAACCACTATTTTAATCGTGACATAGCTTTAACACCACAAGTTGAGGGATAAAGACCATGCCCCAGTTTTTGATTCATAAAGAATCAAATGGGCTGCCGTAATTGACTTCGGTGGTGCATAACCAATCTTCGAGAAGAGTGTATACGTTCTAAGTCGCTCATTTCCCTCATTGATTGCTTCATAATCTACTCACGCAAACTTATACTTAGAGATAATAATAATTCAAAAAATTATTACAGCTATGTGACTTTTGCCTCGATGAGAATTATGTGTTAATTAGACTTCGTCCCGCCTTCATATATAAAATGGGGTGGACATAGTCTTAAAACATCAATATTTCATGCTCAATACTTTAAATAGTTGATATGCTAGTCATGATGAATGCCAGCATACTAGTTCGTGTGTATATTTTGGAACATGTATATTCATACTTCTTTATAACAAGCTATTACATATGTGCATATTTTGGAGAATATATTCCAATGTTGTCTTACTGACCAAAGCTTTCATGTGAATTATTTGGAATATTATCTCTCCATTGGCTTCAATACCAGCTGCAAGTTATAATGAAAGCAGGCATAATACAGCTGAGAAGGCATATCAATAACCAGTCTAGGCAGCAGCCGAGAAGCAGCAAAAAACCAAATCGAGAGGAACATCAACAGATTCCTCAAATTCGGAAATTGGTTTCTATTACTTCAGCAATTTTATATTTGTCTTATATTTCTATAATTGATTAATCCTCTTAATTTCCTAGGGAAACCTCCTTAATATGCCACCATTATCTTTAGCCACATATAGAAGCCAGTTTGGGGGTTATAAACTACACTGAGATCTTCTTCATAACTACACCATTATCTTTACACTGAGAAATTCTTCATACAATAACTTTAATATTTTTATGCTGAAAATCTCTCTCGTTATTTGTGATATAAGTCAAGGTTGCTCATTTCCCTGATTTGGCATGCATTATCGAGGTAATACTTCCTCCAAAAATTTGATAGCTCATTCAAGTTGTTTATTTGGGTTGGACAATGTACCCTATGATATGATCTTTTCTTGTATTTTTTGTTTTTTGGGGAATATATGCCATCTACATATCTCAATGCACGAGAAGTCCATTGATTGTCTTTTAAAATCCTTCGAAAATTGAACATATTTGGCATTAGATTTGATGCTCTCCTACTTTGTTAAGCATATTCCCTAAGTATGTGCAATAATCATTTGTTGCCCTCCTGCCTAGGAGTCAGCCTGACTTTCGTCATCAAATATTTCGATGGTTATTATCTCGTTTTTATGATCTCAAAACATAGAATTCATATTTGCTCGATATGACCTCTCATAAATGCAAGGGCCTATTACACTATCAATAAAGTTCATCGACGGAGGATCTACATCCCTGACGATTAGCAGGCTCCAAAACTCAGTGAGCTTATTCCATTAACATGCACTAATATCACTATTCCGTGATGATTGTTATTCTGCATGTACATGTTTTCATTCCGTTACTTGGTCATCCTTGCGGATCCTTCTCTGGCATCCAATCGACCCATAAGTCAAAATGAATTTTCATAAGTGCATGTAGTATGGACAACACAATAGTTTGGATATTAATCGCACAGACCATATGCAGGGATTAAATATTAACTAGATGAAAGCAAAGAATGACTTTCGCTATATATGGGTTTGCTAAATTTATATCGCTGTATCTACGGCCAGTCATGGCATGCCCTTCATACGTAATCATATGAAATAAGCCGCATTAACATTACATCTGAGCTTTTTTGGATGAGATTTTATCATTATTCATGACCTTAGGTTTGGCCGTATAAAACTGTATTGCTTGCATCTGTGTCTCTCGCCCACATTTTCAATGTGTGATCCAAGGAATAATACTGTAGGCCCAAAAGCCTACTTGAGTTTTGGATTTTGTTACTCGGTTTTTTCAGGATTTGCAACAACCCGGGCACATAGATAACTACTTTACAAGATAAATGCACCAGGCTGCATTAGTCTCGAAAGATAAAGGGACCACTCACACTGAGCTTTGCAAAAGCGCTCCACGACAACAAAAAGATTAGCATGGCTCTTGCGCCAGGATGACATGCATAAATCCATAACCTGCTCCTCACGCAGATCAGTTTGAAAAATTAGATAAGTGTCAAGCTTACCCTTACAATTCTCACTCGGAGCTATAGAACATCTGTATTTTCTTTCTACCATGACATTTTAGACACACCTGTTTCTTAAACAAGCAAAATAATTTTGGTGTTTTCAAAATCCTTTACATACACTATATGCATGAAACCACCTTGCATAAGAGACCGTTAATAAACACGTGATACATTTTCTGAGCATTTACATATGCGCATATTAGTAGTGCAACACATTACTACTACCTTCACGCACATAACTGATATTGTTTACTTTTTGTATGAAAGCTTAGCCTGGTCTTAGGCTCAGTAAATAACTTCTGCTTTCTCAAAAGGGGGAAGCCATCCCTGTGATCGGCCTATAATTCCCTCGAGTTAAGGAGAACGTAGTTGAGTCAAGACACTATTCATAGTGTACATCAAAACTACTGATTTTCTGTGAAGCTCATGATACAGGATTTAAGGATTTATCCCTTTATAAATCCAGAGAACGTTTTGGGACTGTGATAGCTTACAAGTTTCCAGATCCACTTATTACACTTCACAACCAGATTGTAGAAGTCGTTTTGGGACTGTGATAGCTTACAATTTTCCATGATTTGAAGATTTGAAGTCTCAAGAGGTACATGGTAAAAGAGCTTGATCTGCTGCCCTATCTCTGCAAAACTCTTCATAGAACTAAGAGTTGCACAAACAACAGGGTTTAATAGCCTTACCTAACAATATGGTTAGATTTCTCCATTACCCAGGATCTTTTGCATCACTGTTACCCTTCTTTGATATGCTACTCATGCCGTTGCATAATTTCTTAATGTGCACGCTTACTAATGGATCTAGTAGAATTTATGAAATTTTAATACTCTTTAATTCCACTAATTGCTTGAGCAAGTGTGTTGTCAGGATCAGAGAATCAGGTTGGTTGATTGTGGTGTCTATACTTGAGAACCATCACCATCAGAATACTCTGTCCTCCACAAATGTTATGGGAGGATTCAAACGGATCTCTTCCCCAAAACTAAGGTACGCTCGATGAGCTCTTCAGAAAAAGGTGTCCCCATCGAGGCTCGCAATATCTTACAGTTTGATATTTTCAAGGTCCAAGCGCCTTTATATGTGGCTGATTAAGTGAACTTTTCCTATTACTCTTTAACATGTCGTTATCATTAGTATACTTGCAGTGTAAATCATGAAATAAGTTACAGGATAAACATACCCTAAGAACTCTGGGGCAAAATGAGCAGAGCTATGCAGCTCTCGCAGCTGATCCCTTGAGGATAATAGTAATATATCGAAATCACTTTGACCTTGAGTCGTTTATGCCTCAAGCTCAGAAAATATGCAATCAGTCTAATGCACATAGTGGTAGCCCACTCGTGTACTCATGGGAGCTGGCGTATCGCATATACCCAGTTACACCCAGTTAAATATAACTAGTCATTTGAACGGACATCCTCTTAGGACTATTTTCGAAACAGGCATCCTCTTCAAGACCGTTATCGAAAGTGTCGTGTATTCAACATCCGGACAAGTAATGGGCCATGTCTCCCAAAACTGTTACAACTAACAGTCCAAATTCGAGGTACTCGTACCCAGTGTCCTCACGGATATCCTCTTCAGGATCGTCCTAAGAAAGACATTCTCTTCAGAATCGTCTATAAAAAGGTATCCTCTTTAGGATCGCCTATGAAAGTGTCGTGTATTCAACATCCGGCCGCAGTGAAAGCGCTATATAAATATTATGCCGTGTACTCAACATCCGGTAAACACATGTGTCTTTAAACCATGAATAAATGCAATATTCTTCACGTATAGGAGCAGAACCATGTTTCTATCCTATTACAAGTCCATCTTGACAATTACATATTCCGCATCTTGCAGTAAAATAATAGTTCTTCCTCGACCAACCTAACATTGGGAGGATTCTTTCCAATTTTAGAACCTCCAGCGAAGA
Organism: Oldenlandia corymbosa var. corymbosa; assembly: GCA_949775105.1. NCBI lineage: Eukaryota > Viridiplantae > Streptophyta > Magnoliopsida > Gentianales > Rubiaceae > Oldenlandia > Oldenlandia corymbosa. Next base: position 11,993,782 of record OX459123.1, read on the forward strand.
CATGAGTTCTATAATTGAACAACAATATTTGAAGGATCTTGGAATCTCATCCTCTCTATTCGCTTGTTGAGAATGATATTGGAATTATTTAGTCCTCATCTTTCGCCGCAATTTGATTCTTTCGAGGTCCGCGAGTACATGAGGGAAATTGGGAAATTCTTGAGCTCAGTGGTATCTTTCTCAAGGCAGTCTATCTCCTCACAAAGATTCTGCCCGAACAAAAAGGTGTTTATAAGACTTTATGAAGCAACAACTAAATCGTCCTCAGCCTCTTTCGCCTTCACGAAAGTATCTGTATGATGCAAAGAGGAAAATCATATAGCTGCCCTTGGAATGATGGCATGTGCCAATTCACTTCTAGCACCACAGGAGGAACAGAATAGATATCCTAATGGCTCTGGGTATTCATTTTCTTCCTCGAGGCAGTTCTTGTTAACATGAATATTTCGGACATCCGGATAGTCCCAACCCCATGGGGAGTCCTGAGCCTTTTGTTCTTCCAACAGCAGTTTAATTCGGTCCGGAAAGTTAGCTTGGATATGGATCCTGGGGGCACTGCAGGCATCAATTAGACTATCGGATCGAAGTTCTCTCACTGGAGTTTGTCTGATAATAAATCCTCTGTAGTACAAAGGAGAGGTGCACAGTTAATCGAGAAAAGGTGTATATATCTTGAGCACCAGAATAGAGGGAGTATACTTGGGGCGTTTTTACAAGAACTAGCCGTTCCCATGGTGATTTCCGATTCATTTCTTGCATCACCAATGTTTGTCTTCTCAGTAGGAGGAGAGTTAGGAAATTGGTACGGCAGTACGCCCTCTATGATGGATTCGAGGACCTTGTCCTCATCACTCTTCCTCCGCTATTTGCTTTCTCTTCGAGAACCTGTCGATAATCTCTTCCAGGACCTCTCGACTCTTGATGGTCGAATCAGACTTTTGGCATGGTGAACACATCAAGTCTTTCAGCTTCTGTGGTTTGGGGAGGTATGCTTTCTTACGTCGCTATGAAACCTGAGCCTCCTCGAGTTATGTCAACCCTTTTATCGGAGTGCGGCACACCTCTTTCAAGGGATCCTCATAGAGGACTTGGCTAAAGAGTTTCCCAACAAGAGTCACCTTTTGGGATAATTTCCTCCGGATGAGGATGGTAACAAAATGAGTTCTATGCTAAAATAATTGTAAAGTTTATCAAATTAATTTTCTCGACTAAACTCTCAACTAAGTGGTCATGTTCACATCATACATGCATATGCACGGCAAAAGCTTAGACAAGCGGCTAAGACACCTGAAGCTATGAAAGGTTACTTACTTCTTCAATGAGACTCACCTCGGCTATCTCAGCAATTTTTGGTTCCTATGCCAGCAAAACTCCCATGGGAGGATTGGAAAAATCATGCCCCGGACATCATACCCAAGTGCTGAAGAAAGGCTTCTAGATCCCTCTGTCTTTTCATCTTCAAATGAGGGTTTTCCTAAAGCTATGTTGGTCTTTGAAGACCTTCTGCCTCTCTCAAGTAGGTTGGATTTTTCTTATTCTTCCCTTAATCACGATTTCAATATGCTTTGTCTCTCCCTCCAGAAGGGACAGCTGGTGATTAGTAAATTCCCTCGAGACAAACGCGCAATTTCCTCTGATACATGTGTAATCAAGGGTTTCAGGCTCAAGTATGGATCTTTAATCACAGATGTAGTACACTAACAACAAGAAGAGAGAGCGTTAACACCTCTTTTACATCGAGACAAAATGTCTATCAAGGAATCCTTTATTTGGGAAATGATTAATTACATAGGGGGATTCTCTAATCCTCTCGAAGGTCCTTATTTATTTCTCTGCCTTGTCAATTTCTACCCGAGGTCCTCGAAGAAACCTAGGAGATGTTGTGTTTATGGATACTTTTCTGGCGTTTCAATAGATGTCTTCTTCCTCATTGTGTCTGACTATTCGAAAGACCTCAAGGGGACCCTAAATGGAATGGGGCACCACTTTAACAGCAACACGCGTCTTGTAAAAAGTGGGAACAGAAATGATCCAGTTTAACACAAGGCTAGCAAGAAGAATCTTATGGCTCTACACTATATTCTCAAACAAGGACGATAGGGAAAACCTAAGTCCTAAATGACTATTTCTCCTATCAGAAGAATGTCAGCCCTCTTTGGTTCATATCATATGGATTTGGGGGCTCCTTGAGCAAACATTACTTAAAGCTGTCTAACAGGAATTATATTCTCGTGATGGGATCTTATCTAAAAGTCTCGGTCTACCAAAAGCCACCCCAAGACTTAGGGGGCTTCGAAGCACTGTTTTGTCCTCGAAAATATGCTTATCATCTCAAAACAATCCGTGAGAGTTCCCGCAGAGCACATACGGGAGCTCGAGAATTGGCCAAATGTGTCAAAGGTTCTCTTCTATCATTTGACGCCATCCAAGGTCCCTAGATCTTCTTCTATCGCAGGCCCTTTTTCAAAAGGGGCAGGAGGAGTAAAATGTATAATCACGTTGGTAGATTACCTCATAAATAGGTTAGATTATTGGCCTAGATATCAGGAAGGAAGGAAGGTTTTGAAGTTTTTCTGGCATCGAAGAAGGTGTTTAACATTCCTTCTCGACATTGGACCTTTAGCTATTTTGCTCAAAGAGCGTTCATTTCTTGTTCTACATGAGGGCAGTCATCTATTACTCAAGGGGCAGTTGCTCTTACTGCTCGCAACTCTCTTATATGACTCTTCTCAAAGGTTTTTTATTGTTGCCTAGGCTAGGGGCATTATTTAATCCATTTCTTAGACTAACGGGGTAAAGATCTACGCCCATCTCTTATGTCAATTGGGATCGAGTCTAGAGTTGTTCAGCTCCTCGGAATATTGGTCAAGTTTCAACCTCTGAATTCCTGCTCAAGTTTTGAGCAAATATGATATACATATCTACTTGGGTTTGGCACATCAACCTGATTTTAGACTTCTCAAACCCGGACTATCGGTTCTAAGCTCTATTTCTCAAGACATGAGAGAAGGCTAGTGGATCAATTGGGCGGATACAAAGAAGTTTAAATGCTTGTATACCTTCTCCATGGACGGACAATTACAATTCATGAGTTTGGTCCAGAACTCTATTCGAGAGAACCTCCTCGAATCTCATTATCCTTACACTGATAGCATCGGATGTGACATCGTCGGCTCTTCTATCTCTCTTCGACTTCCGAGGATGCTTATGGTGACAAATAGTCTCTACTCTCTAATGTTCTATTACACTCGAGCTGGTACTCAAGTCTCTGGGGTTCTTAATATTTCCTTATAACAAAGAATATGATGGGGCAAGTTTCTCGACGTACAGTTCAACTCCAAACAACATTCCTTCTCGAACTTATGCCCTCGACATCAAGTACCGATGGCACATTCTGTCTTCGTTTCACGATGCTTCTCGATGCATTACTTTGTGGTTACTCTCGAGAGTTAGGTCCCTTACCTCTTGATCATAAACACACGTCACAGTTCTTCGGTGGACTCCTCACTTTAACGATTGATGTATCTTGGCCATTACCAATGCCACATATTTTGAAACTAGTGGGAATCTCCACTACGTTTCCTCCTTGACTCTCTCTATAAGTGGACCATCTGTTTCAGTATTCCCTAGAGCATATCGTGGGAGTCATCGCGCGAGGACTTCTCGACTAAAATATGAGATAATGACGTAAATCGCAGTCTTCAAATAGACTCTTCGTTCTGGCAGTTGTTGTACCTTCAGAAGTTCCTGATCACACTTCTCCATAGTCAAAGTAGTGGGAATCTCCACTACACTTCTTTATCATCTCCCTAAGAAACATGGCATCTGTTTTAGTATCTCTACGGGGCAGTTTATTAGGATTATCACCTACGGGATTCTCACTCGAACGTTCGGACTGATGACTCCTCTTTCTTCACAAATTGGCATACATGTCAAATCGCCCTTTATGACTCGTACATTCGAAAAAGTACGCACTAATGCTTTCAGTGCTTTGATTTCTCCTCGATGCTAACCTGTCGCAGGTTCTCGATTCAAGTTAGTTCTTCCCGAACTTGAGAAAACTTTATACTTCATATTATCAAGCCTACGTTTTCTTCAGACTTCGAAGTATAGGCTTGATAAGGGGCACTTGACGAGTCCAAGTTGATATGGCACGCGACTAGGCCGGCCCAAGTTCGGCAAGCAGTTCAACCGGCCCCTAGAAGGTTCTAGGGCGGTTGCTAATTACTTTCTTACCAAGAAAAAGAGTTTCACAAACAGGTAACCCTAATTCTATAAATAGGGATCAGCCCCTCACATCAAAGGTACGGTCTATGCACCCGACTTTATACTTCTCTGACGAATACTCTTACTGACTTAAGCATCGGAGAGTTTACCCTCGGGAGACCCCGAGGCTCTGTCTTGCAAGTTTTAGGGTTTCATAGCCGCCATGGCCGCTGGATTCAATCAACTGGAGACGTCGATACAAATTCATGCTTCGTCAATGTGCAATACTTATTTGATAAATACACAATACTTATGTATCTATTATCACGTTAAAATTAGTTCCAATCATGCGCAAAAAATGGGTTATATAAGAGGTACTGTAGTTTTTTAGGATATGTGCAATCATGTATCAATTTATGTGCCAAATTTTTTATGGCACTATTATTCGTTAACTAATCTATTTATGACGAAAAGATTGACGAAAAATAAACATCATTGTCAATCATTCTCAATGTCGTCCCCATCTAAAACAATAATATATATTTAATTTTAGTTAATTTTTACCATTTAATTTTGTAATTTGGGTTAAATTATTTTGTTTACTTCTCATAATTTTGTTTTGGACCAATCACAATAGTCCAAACTTCAAATTTACAATGAAATTAAATTAGTTTAATTTATAAACTATTTCAAAATCATATACAGTTTTGATTAATTCAACGATACAATCATATATCTAGAAACATCTTATCTATAAATTTTAATAGTAATACATTCTTTTATTTCATACCTTATGCTCCTTATATGTATCCAAAAAATTTTATAACCATTAGTGGTTTTTAAATACACTTTTAAATGATTATATATGTATAAAGATATAACCATTGTAAAAAGAGTTTTTGTTATGAAAATATAGTGAATATCATTTGCATAACAAATGTCAAATTCTCGAATAAATGTTTTTATTATTGTGGGGTTAAAAAGTTTATGCTATAAGATATCATACTAGAAGTTGAGTTTACAAGATATTATACTATAAAACATATAGTTCGTACTAACAAAATAAGTAATATATTTTTTCAAGAATGTATTTTGGTCCCCACCGTAATTTTATTCTATATCCGCTACTGAATCATTCTCAGAATTTTTTGTGGTATTATTATTTGGTAATTAAGCTATTCATTGTTATCAATGTAAAAGTAAAAAACTATATTTTTTTTTTATTTGTTGAGATTGTGTTGATCGACTTCTTTGTTTATGGTACCAAAACCAAAGAGAAAGTTAGGGAAAATGAAAATCCATTGTTTGTCCAATTTTTTATGGTTACGGTATTGCTTGCTAGTTAAAGTCCAAGAATGGGGAATTTTAACTATTCGACTCGAATCTTGATTGATCGGATTAATGATTTTGAACACAGGATGCGTAACGCTCTACAAGAGAAAAAAAGAAGTCAATTGAAACTTCTTGCATCGGCTATGTTATGTCAAAGTGGATGAAATTGAAAATCAGGCATTGTATATTCTGTTCAACATTTTTTATGGTCAAATACCAAGAATTTACTGCGGACAATATTTTTTTAATTATATTATACCATAAATGTGTTACGAGGTATGTCAAACATTGGAAATTTTTATTTCTTAATTGAACCAAATTGTTATAAAATTAATGCTAAACTACTAATATGAAAGTAAGCATAAGAACAAAGAGGAGAGACAAGAGAGTAGAGAGAGATAAGAGACTTGTATTCAGATGTCTTTTGAATCATGAATGAGCTCTCTATTTATACAATAAGTAGGAGATCAAACTATGGAAATGAATCACCTATCACTAATGTTAAATATTACAGAATCATATTTTCTTGATTGTGAATAGAATAATGCATATTAATTGTGGGCATTCAATCAAATCGAATCAAATATTTCATAACACTCCCCCTTTGAATGTTGATCTTTGCGGAATAATGTCTCGTTAAAACCTTACTAGGAAAAATCCTTTGGGATAAAACCATAGTGAAGGAAAAAGAGTACACTTCCGAATGTGACGCTGCCTCGTTAAAAACCTTGTCAGGAAAACCCATTGGGACAAAACCTCGACCAACGGAAAAAGAGTACTGCGTGGGTTACTCCCCCTGTTAAGTACGCCACTTACAATCTTCTCGTTGCATGCCAAACTATTGACCAGGTTCATGATTGTTTAAGTCAATAATAGACAGATTACTTCGACTTCTCATGTAGACGGTTGTCTTCATATACCTGTATAATTTTGAGTGTTTTATAACAAGGGAGATGCATGACCATTGTAACTTGAAGGTATCAATATACAACATCCAAGTCTTGACTAATTGATTAGATCAACCGAAACTTTTATATGGTACTTCAGGGCCAAATCGGTCTACATCATTAATAGAAAGTCAAGAAGAAGGATCTATATGCACATCAAGATTTTAAACAAGTGTGCTCAACGGTTGTTGAATATATAAAGGCCAAACTATTAAGACTGAGATTCTGCTCAAGCTCTTCCATTATCCTTGCTTCAGGCAAGTAGCTTTTGAACTTCCTTAAAAGTGTTTATAACTATGATATAACTCTTCAGGAATTTTATTTATATTCAGGCTATTCGAACATTCAGGCTATTCGAACTTCGTGATAAGTTTCGATAATATTCAGCCTTTTGAAACTCTACAAGAGTTCGGTGCTAACAAAATTGTAAATGCACAAATGGCTTATGAATACTCACTCTAGTATTAGTTATCATTCTATCATTCAAATATGATCATAAAAACAGATAAAAAATCATGTTACAAATAAACATAACATATCTAGATAAAAACAAACATAACATATTTATTATATTAAAAAATATGAACCTAAATATCTAGACACATGAAGACACTCTAACTTGCACAAGTCTTTTGAATTAATTTCTCGAGAATTGGGAATCATGTCCCTTTTTTTAATCCTTTGGAGATTTCATATAGACGTTATTATTAAATATCAAGTATCAGGTATTAAGTGATCACTATATTCAAAAGACACATTTTTTATCTTCATTTGCTACCATATTAGCAAATAACGGAAGATTTTCCTTTTCATCCACCATAAGATAAATCGGACTTTGGGAAAAACTTGTGCAACAAAGAGGTTGCTCAATAATCTTTTGCACAATCACCCGCAAAAATCTAGCCGGCATATCACTTTCCAAACTTCTCGTTTGCAAGCAATTTTAATTCTAAGTACACATCGCCAAGTGTGTATTGCGTCTTTTCATTTGTTGTGGCCAATAAGTTTAATGTCTGCATCTACAACAAACTTTCATTTCATAATCCATTTTCATTTAATTTACTGCTGCAGCATAAGCAATTTTCATGTCAACATTTTATTGATGATCGATTCCATGTTATTTGGTAATGAGATCTCATAATCATTAAGTTCCTAAGTATTCATGGACTTCTTCTGGAAGTTAATTCACCATAATGGGAACCTATTCCAGCTCAAAATTCTTATGAATTATAATCACTCGTATTTGTCATCTCTATAAATTTAAACCTTGTCATTTACGAAGATTTTTATCATTTGGAATCTATCATTTATCAAATGGACATTCAATAATTGTGGTAGATGGTCCTACAAGAACATTATTCAAGATTTGGAACTTGACAGCCTTTCGCATGTAACTCAGTCACATGTTTTGGTCAGTTAAATATCTAGTTTTAAAAGTTATCTCTTGAACTTCATGTTCATGTTATCGAGGATCATCATGAGATAATTTATTTGTCTATCTGATTTATAAAAAGGTTGTTTTAACTTCTCCCCTTGATGTTGGGATAACTAACTCGCTAAAACGACCATTAACCAACCGAGCAGTTAATAATCTCCCTTTTCAGAGTAAAGAACTCATCAAACTAATACGATCAGTCGATTAAGTAGTTAATCCAACATCAATAATCTCAAACATTGGAGATTCAATATTCAACATATATTTCTGACATCTTCTGGAGGTTCTATCATTGTGTACATTGTGGTGGAATAATTATAATCTAGATTGCACATGCAATCTTTAAAGATGGTTATGTATGGTTTCTGACCGAAAACCAATATTGGGGAGAATATCTATAATGACCTGTTTAGTCTTATGCATATAATTGGTGCCTTTTATGTTTCAGCACTTTCTCAATCATACATGAGGTAATTAATTTAATTGAACACATGCAATTAATGATTCTACTGGACCACTTCATTGTTTCTGTTATAGGCACTCAATGTTCAACTTCTATCATTCTGGTATTAGGTTATATACGCACCACAACTGTCAAATCAAAATTCTCGTAAGAGCAGAACATGAAAATCTATAAGTTACCAATTTAACTCCATAATGAAATTTCTGCAAACTTCAGGTTGCAGGTTAACGAGAACCATCCATGTAGCTATCTCATCGACACATCGATTGATACTCTAATTTGTTGGAAGAAACTCTTGGTTCTCCAAATTTAAAGCATATAAACTTTATCATTTCGTCTTGAATGGCTTAAGTAGTGATGCTAAATTTTAGAATTTCCCTTCTGGAGAAAATAATAATTATTCAAATATACCAGAATAATTTTGCTCCACATGGGCGTTTACTCTGACGGAGTATTTGTTATATAGTTGCTTTCATTTCATTCTACCAAAGTGTTCTTGCTCTTTTAAAAACAAATTCTATCATTTCTCTTCTCAATGCACTTTTTCCTTCTAACGTTCTCATACTCTTTTAGGAGCAAAGTTTGTTTACTATTGTTCTTCCAAAGACGATGATGAATTCATTATATTTGCTCTTCGGGAGCATTTATTTGTTTTCACTCTCCGGAGTAACTATACTCTACGGAAGGTTTTTATCTATCTTTGTAGAATAATTCAATGGCATATGCTCTACTGGAGCTTTTAATTGATTCTGTGTTTATCATTGACTAGCATCTCCTTCAGGGCGATTAATAAAATTCACAATGCCCAGAGAGGTAATATGAGTTGCACTATTTGCAAGGCATACTTTTGCCATTAAAAAAATTAGATCTTATTTTCTTCAAAACAAGTAGGTAGAAATGTCAATTAAATAATATCATTACTATGGTGGGCCAAAAGACCACAACACCTTCAGGGTGTTTGACATATTTGACATTTTCATCTCTAAATTTTAAATCACCTTCGGGGCGTTTGTTAATTCATTGTCGACAGGACTAATGAATTTGTCTATTTTCAATAATATATCGAAGATATCAATAAGATAATTGTGGGTATACAAAACATGTGAACCCAATAATTTTCTATGCGACAATGATAGCATTTGCAATATACTACTTTTTAACTTCAGATCAATGGTAGTGTTTTCACTATTTTTCCAATTTCAAGTGATTAATAGTGTATTTTGCTAGAATCGCCACTATCATTGTTTCATAATCGTCACATTTACTTCATGAAATGGACCATGTCTAAATTGAACATGTCTTCAAATTAATTGTCCAAGTTCAAGTGAAGAATTGTATATATACATAATTATTGTAGATTTAATGTCTACAATTTGCCTAGAAATAATTTACTGCCCACTCACTTCGTAGAATGGAATGAAATCAATTCATAAGATTTCATCAAATATTTCGCTATAATGCTACTACTGGAGCATTTTAATATGCTAAATATGTTATCACAATATTGCTACTTCAGGAGCAACTTTGATGCATTTATATATTGCTACTGGCAATATATTTACATTTATTAGTAAATATGAGCATTACTATGAGCAAAGTAAAATATAAAAGTACAAAGAAAATATAAGAAGGGGATTAACTCATATCAATAAACACGTGATAATAAAACAAAGTACTTTCCTTGCAATCTAAATATTAAAGAAATTAATTTTCTAAAGAAAACTTTTTATTCACACATGAATGCTATCACAATTACATGCAACTTATATAAGTTTTATTAATTCACATTATCAACAATCATATACATATCTTAAGAATTGCATCGTGATTGTATGATATGAGTAAATAAAATTTATAACAAAAAATATTTTCCCTCAGATGCAAACTAAATATGCCAGTTTTATGATTTACCTTTTTCTCCCATCATCATCATTTTGAGTCATTAAATTGAACTCCGTGATGAACCGTCTCAGTGCGGCTAGAGACTTGTGCACCGAAAAGTTTTTGAGGTCACGGCGCTTTAGATCACGAAAATCTTTTAAAATATTCATTGAGGCTTCAGGCCTTCAGAATCAATACGCACCAACTTTAGGCGGTGGTAGAGTTAAAACATTCATTGAGACTTCAGGCCTTCAAAATCAATACGCACCAACTTTAGGCGGTGGTAGAAGCTCTTCTGCTAGAGTCTCGTGTTGGTAACGTGTTATAAAATTAATGCTAAACTACTAATATGAAACTAAGTATAAGAACAAAGAGGAGAGACAAGAGAGTAGATAGAGATAAGAGACTTGTATTCAGATATCTTTTGAAGAATGAATGAGCTCCCTATTTATACAAGAAGTAGGAGATCAAACTATGTGAAATGAATCACCTATCATTAATGCTAAACAGTACAGACTCATATTTCCTTAATTGTGAATAGAATAATACATATTAATTGTGGACATTCAATCAAATCAAATCAAATATTTCATAACACAAACCAGTATATTGGGATCGACAAAAATAGTGGACAGAATGGTGCACAAGGAAAATGGATTGATATGTCAGGCAAATTCATACGATTCAACCCCCCCCCCCCCAAAGAAAACCTTGGATTATGGCATTGGAAAGTCTAGGGGCAATACTTCAACAAATTAAGTGGATAAATGTTTAAGAATAGAGGGATTGTTGTTTGATTATTAATTATTATTTGTTGTTACCGAATCAAAGCTTTTTGTTGCGTGAGATTGATATTGATATACTAGTACAGTACTAATTTCGGGAGGAGAGGACCAAAACAAAAATTATGGAGGGTTCGATTAGTGTTTGTTTTTTTAAATTTTTCTTCTTTCAAATTCTAGTATCCCTTATGTCTCGAGATAATTGTCCAGTTTAGATATTCATTATTATTTTAAATTGTACTAAAAATGAAAAAAAAAATATTGTTGCAGCTTTAACGATTGAAAAATCTATTGGAGATCCTCTTCCGCTCGAACTTCAGTTTCAACGATTGAAAACAACTGTTGCATCGTATGTGGCGGCTCCTTTGTCATCTTTTGTCTCAAAGTAGCCGGTGCCCAATATGGATAAAGACCATGGATGAAGGTGGCAACAATAGTCTCCTCAGATATTCCTTCCACCTGAAGTTGTTCCTTGGTGAAGCAGCCATAATAAACTCAAATAGATTCTTCTCGTTCTTGTTTGAGTGACATCAGTTCAGTGATCGTCTTGCAAATCTTCTTGCCTTGAAAGAATCTTGTACGGAACAAGGTCCCCAACTTGTAAAACGACTGAACACTTCTCGAAGATAGTGTTCCAAACCAAAGTTGTATTTGTCCTATAAGGTATGTAGGGAACGCCTTGCACATGAAATCATTGGAAGCATTCCTTAATTTCATGGCACTCTTATCAGTCTGAAAGAATGCCATGGGATCCGTATCACCCCCATAAGCCTTCAAATCTAGAAGTTCAAACTTCTCGGGCATGGGTGTTTCTCATATACGTTAGATGAATGGACTGTCATCTTTTTCTGTGCCTCCTTCGGATCCGAGAACCTTGCCCAGTTGCTCTTCGATGACTGAGGGTACTCAGGGTGGTGGTACGTTTACTCGAGAGGGAGGACTTTCTTCTTGAGTTACACGGTGATGTCCTCGAGAGATGCCCCTAGGGTTTGGTTCGCCCACTTTCGAGAAGGTACCCACATTGTCGACCAAGAGCTGTCGCTGATTGCTGTCGAGTTCATGAAAGCTCTTCACAAAATCTTGTAACTTATTGAACAAGGTAGGTTGAGATTTGAAAACGGCCTCCATGAAGTTCTGATCAAACAAACCACTAGACGACCTTGTAGAGGATGGTTCCGTCAGATTTGCTTGCTTTTCTTTTTCAGCGGCAGTAGCAGGTGTTTGCTGTTTGTCTTGCGCCATGATGCTGGTGATGTTGCGTAGCATAAAGCACCAACAAATTTCAACTTCGCTTCAAGAAATTTATTTGGTTGTGAAGACTAAACAAATCGGTCCCACTGGGCGTGCCACTTGACGAAGCCTGGGTTTGTACGGTGCCATAGGACGGACGGCAATGATGATCTAGGCGGTGGCGGACGGCCTAAAACCTGCAATACAGAACCTCGGGTGTCTCCCGATGGTAGACATTCCGATGCTTAAGTCAGTAAAGGAATAGAGAGAGTAGAGAGAAAGGTATGTGTATCGTGTGCAAAAGGTGTAAAAGATGTGAATTATAGGAGAGACACCACCTCTTCATATAGAGGTGGTGTTACTGGTTTCCTTAAACCTAATCGTAATAGGTTTAGGCGGTGACTTAATCTCTAAGGTAGCCGGCCCAAACCCATTAGGGTTAGGGTTTATTTATGGCTCGTCAATTGCCATGGTTACTAATTGCAGCGCTTATTGCTTGCTTAAAATCCTTAATAACGAAATCTTTCCAGTATAGCCGCAATGTCAGTACAAATTTCCATTTCTCTACCACTGATAAATGTCTAAAGCCATAGTGTACTAATCAAGCACTTCTTCGATTGCTGCAATTCTCTGTTTGTGCCCGTAATTCCGTTAGGAAAGATGAATATTGGGCGTAGTTAGTTCAGTTTGTGCGTTGTTTAGAATTAGCGTAATGGTTTTTTTTTTTTTCCGTGACTGAATAGGGGGAGCGCAGCAATAAAAACCTCAGGTCTACGTCATCATCATCATCATCATCATCCTCGTGGAGAGGAGTTGCTACTTTACTTCATCTTGGTATTGCAGGAATGCATGGTAAGTTTGTTGATGATGCCATATATTGATCCATTAAGAGTGAAATTGTGCAATATTTTGAGACTACAGAGAAGAAGCATTATTAGTTTGGCAAAGTTATGTGGTTTGCATAGCATGTGTTCGTTTAGATACCGAAATAAGTTGTGATGGGAGCTTTTCAACTAAACTTGCTTACCTTGATGTTTTATAATTTTTTTCTGCTCAATTTAGTAGTCTGGTTCACCGTTTTTCCCTTGATATACATAAAGTGCTTGAACTGAAATGTGTTACGCAAACAAGGATTTTAAGAAAAAAAATCCTGAGCTTACAAGGACATTAAGTTTAATAATCATCATCATCTGAGCATAATTAAGCTTAAAACTAACTGAGTATATAACGATCAATTTCTAATCGCATTCATAAATATGCTAAAAGCTTTTCACTCCAGCTGCAGCCTCTTTTAGGAACTTTGAATTCTACATTTTGTTTGAAAGGAATTTCTTTTTTTTCTTTTTTTTTCCTGCACCATTTGTCTAACAACATAGGAGGCGCATTTTCTCCCATTACCCTTCGTCATTAGCGGTATTACTATTACCACTTTTGTTGCTGTCGATCAACCTCCAAATCTCTGCCAACCCTGGAATATCCATCTTCTTCATCAGGCTAACACATCCTTCGACCTCAACCATAATCCACAAATGTGCTTCTTTATGGATGAATGGAAGAGATTAACGTATAAACCTAAATCGCTCTTGGCCAATAGACCATGAGAGCAAAATAATCAGGAAGTCTCACTAAGATGTAAATCTCATTCTTCAAGTAGAAAGAGGGGGCAGGGAGATAGTACTACATAACACTAACACCCATAATCACATCTGTTGGAACATTTTGAGTGATGTCCCTCCGACACGCTTCTCCTTCCATCCTTCCTATATTGAAAACTTGCATCTGAAATTTATTTACCGGAGTGAACAACAGCCAATTTTGCCCTGCCAAATTTTCTATTTGATGATTAAAAAAATCAAATAACGCTCAACACCTTCTATTGTTTAGTATTTGAATAAAATACTAAATAGTAAGGATTCTCAAACTCAAACGTGACACTAGTGTTGCCTGATCATCTAGTGTAATAATTGATCATAATCATACTTAATTGCTGATGTGCATTATAAGTTTCTTTTCTTTTCTTCATAGCAACGTGAAAATGTTGGTCTATTAAGAAGATGGAAATCCAATTGTGGCATAACATGATAAAATGTATTGGTGTTTGATATTTATTATTATTTTAAATTGTACTAAAAATAAAAAATAAAAAATACCAAACTAGACAGTAATTTCGGGACAAAGAGTGTACAAGAAAACACTCCTTCAATTTGTCTCGTCCCAAAGATTGAAAAAATGAGGATAATCATATTAGGACGGAAGGGGTTATTAGGAATCAGCAGGGAAATAACGTTGATAATAATAATGTAAGAAGAATAATTAACCAAAGGTACCGATGGGAAGGGAAAAAGAAAACAAAAAAAGATGGCAGCTTTTTTAAGTTCCGACTAGATCAAAGGATGAAGAAACTACAAGAGCATAACTCATGAAACAGAGCAATACAGGGGAAAAAGAGAAGATTAAAAAGGGATATACAAAGCGAAAGTAAGGATTCGAGATACTGATAAATGAAGATAACTAATTCAACAAAAACGGATGATTCCATTGATTCATAGCAAGCGCCACCGGCAAAAGGGCCGAACGGTAACCTGGTAACCATCGCAAAATGCCAATGTTACTGGCAAATTCTAGATGCTTTTTTTTTTTACTAAATGCTTGGCTCGGGCAGAAGCCCGGGCACCTTTAATGATACAGTCATATTAATAAGAAATTATTATATGACATTATTAATATTATGATGTTAACGTTGGTGAAAATAATAGGATGAAAAAAAAAAGCAATCCGTAATTCAATTAAAATACATATATTATTCATGTAACTACATAAAAGATTAATATATACGATCACATCTTTTTTGAAAATACTCAATAAGTTTGTATTTAGTTATACTATGTTTCATATTTCCAGTTAAAATTTCTATAAAAAGAAATGCTGCAAAAACGAACTTTTGACAAAGTATGGACCTAATTTCATTGCATTCAAAAAATTGTATACACGTAGTATAACAATAAAAATCAGCTCATATAGGAAGTTATCCTATGATCAGCTGAACAAATTTTTAAAATTATGTGCGAAATGGGATCCATAGTAGAGAGCAAGGGCTGCATTAGAGTGGGAGCATAAATACTGCAAAATTGGACCCAATCCCTTTACTAAATTTGTCGGCCATCTGAAAAATCTCTCCCACTTAGATATAGAGTTGAGGCCATGCATCTGCAGCACATCGGAGCATATTGCGTTCAAGGTATCGTTTTTGAATCCCCTACGAAAAGCAAAATACAACAAAATGAACATAATATATGGTGGGCATACAAAAATCACCGTATGTTGGAAATAACTTTAATGTAAGACATGCAGCCAATCACTCTTAAAGTTATATTGCATAGAATTACAATTTTAATATTGCATGTAAACAACAAACAGAAGAAAGTCCAAGCTTAGGTTCTCAAATGAAGATTCTCAAATTACCTAGGTTTATCACAAAATTAGGAAAAGAATCATTTCATAATAAGTTCTGATTTAGAATCCTAATTCTCAACTATTAAATCTTTCATAGTATCAGGAACTACAATTGTTTTGTAAGGCACAACTTCCACATCTCACTTTAAATCGCTATCTCATCAAGTACGGACACATGGAATCAAGAAAAAGTATCAATCTTTAATCAAAATCAGTGTTTAAGGACCAAATTCAGTTTTATAAATTACAACTTCGAATTGAAATGATAGAAAACGAAGAAATAAATCTGACCTTGTGAATTTAAAATCTACTTCTGCTATCGATTGATTTTCAAACACCCACCATCGGATGCTATCGACTGATTGTTGTTATTTGTAATTCCTCCAGATCTGAGACTGCTTCTATTTGATATTAGACAAACAAAATAGATTAAAGGGGATTGAGAGATTAACTTACCAGTTTTGTGCGTGAATTTAATCGGAGCAGAGATCCACCTCTCCTAAATTTAGAATCTCCTGTCGATGTCGTTCGTACCTGAAATTCACCAAATTTAATCATAGCTTTTTCAGGGATGATGGCTTTGGCGCTCCACGGCGGCAGCGGCGGCCAGCGATGGAGGCTGATTTTCCCATGATTATCCTCCTACTACTAACACCGGTGGATGTTGGATCCAGTTACTGTGGATTTTAAAAAAAAATTGTTGCTAAATCTCGCAAACAGAAAGAGGATAACCGTGCACAGAGATAACTGTACTAAATAATGCATAATTTGTTTTCAAATTTTATTCAGTTTATTTAGTTCAAACTGATGAATGTGACCGAACCTCCATTTAGCTAAATTTTGCTGCTCATTTGCGAAGCCATGTGTCAACAGTTTGTAGCTTCGGTTTTGTACTGTAAATAGTTTTAGAGGAAAAATTTTCTTTCTGATACTGACATGTGTCCAAAATATTCATTACTTTAAATAAGTACACTAGATGTAAATGTAAGCGTCTATATTGGTTTCAAACTCATCCAAATTAACATTCAACTTTTGCAAATTTGGGTAAGATTCACACCCATTTTCGCATAGTCACAGTTTGAGGCTCACTGTAGTAGTACTTTCATCAACCAATGAAACCCCAAAAAAAATCGTGTTACTAAAAAATGAACCAGTAATGAAATCACTTATTGGAACTAAAACAATATAACATCCTCACAGTAGTAGTAGCATCAACCAATGAAGCCAAAAAATAAGAAATAAAAAAATGCGTTACTGAAAAATGAACACCAGATAATAAAATAACTTATTGAGAACTAAAACAATACAACATATTCCCTCCGTTCCTTATTCGTATAAGTCATTTTGATTTGTTCTAAATTTCACTTAATATATTTTTCATTGAAAAAAAATCTTAAAAATATTTTCTAATAATTAGAAGAACACAATGAATGTGAAAGTTTAGTTTTGTGATTTTTTTTTTCCAATTAAGAAAAACATACTAAGTGAAACTTAAGACAAATCAATATAACTTATAATAAAGACCGGAGCAAGTATAATAAAAATGTACGTGTCATAATCTCATAATAAGTCACGTTTTAGTCAATCTGGTCAATCTAACTCTTAAGCATTAGAGATGAAACCGCCATTCATCCACGAAAACTCGAATATTTCATCACTAAAGTCACCAATCTCATGACCAAAGTGGTTGTGGTGGAGTGGAAGTGATTTCTCCACCCTTAACCATAGGTCGAAAATTCGAACCTCGCTATGGGTATGAAGCAACCTTAAATACTTTAGTCAGCTGTCCCACCCATCGAGGTACCTACAATTTAGCGAGGAGAATTAGTCACTATTACTGACGCTAAACAGCCTACAAATAGGAAAAAAAAAAAAAAAAAAAGTCACCAATGTCATGAGTTACAAACAAAGGCCCCCTTCCAAAATTCCCAGTTTCCGCGGAAGCTAGCTAACGTTCATAGTGAAAGGGCGGTGCAATACTCATGAATGTTTCATCAGCTAAACAGAAAGATAAAAACCCCGAACTTCCATGCTATAAGGTGAATTACACCCTTGAGGAAGTTACGTGGTGAAATATCAAAAGACAAATCATACCGAAATGCTTCTCCAACAATTTTTCTTTTTTTTTTCAGCTCGAAAACTCACCCCTGGTCTAAAACAGAATTGTTCTATTGATGTCATGATAATTTCGATTTTGGCTGAACTGTTGGGATTTGCTTCTGCTGTATAAAACCCATCATTCAGGCCATCCTTATTGTTTGGATTGTAAGTGTTTAAAAGTGGCCATGTATGCCATTGCCCTATAGGTGATTTTTTAGGTTAATGATCTAAATAACCGTTTAAAAAAAAAAATCCGATTGAAAATCTTGATAATGATTAATCAAAACTCGAACTACATAAATCCTAAAGCTTTAGAGCCTGAATTGAAAATCCTAAAGCTTTAGAGCCTGAATTGAAAATCCTAATTAAATCAAGGTTAATTAGGAAAGTTTCTTACCTGTTATTTCCTAGTTGGTTTTTAGGTTAGTGATTTCTTCTTATGATTTTCTAGTACTTCTTTGTGTAATTTTGTCTGTAACAAAGATTCACAAAACAATCTAGAAAACCCGGAATCTGTTGAGAGTTATACTCCCTCCGTCCCATAATTATTGTCCAGTTTGAGTTTTTATTTCTAGTTCAAATTGTACTAAAAATGAAATCTCAAACTGGACAATAATTTTGGGACAGAGGGAGTATAACATATAGTTGTGAACTTGTGATGCGGAATATGATCAATGTGATTAAAGATATGCCATGATTATCG
Source organism: Oldenlandia corymbosa var. corymbosa (assembly GCA_949775105.1). Classification (NCBI taxonomy): domain Eukaryota; kingdom Viridiplantae; phylum Streptophyta; class Magnoliopsida; order Gentianales; family Rubiaceae; genus Oldenlandia; species Oldenlandia corymbosa. Next base: position 12,012,314 of record OX459123.1, read on the forward strand.
TCCTATACGTTCTTCCTCGTACAAAAATAAACCAATTTTATGATAAAATTAAATTAAAACATAGTGTAGATATAAAGCATAATGACTACCTCATTTTCTAATCACAGACTTAACGCCTAAAGACAGATCATTTAGTATCTTCTATTGATATACTCCCTCCGTTCCATAATTATTGTCCATTTTAGTTATGATAAAAAAAAGTTTTTGGTTAAACTTGATTATATTTTGGCTTAAAAACTCGAATATATCCCTGCATAAATAATTGGTTAACCGGCACGATTTTGTTATTTCCGGTACTGTCAAAGTCTATGATCGCCGGGACTTCTCCAACCACCACGACTCAGCCGCCGAGTCTAACTTTCAACCACCGGGTGAGCTCCAACCCGGGTCGATTCTGGAGCTAGAACCAAAGAAAAGAAGCTTCTTTTGAAATCATGTTCTGTTTCTGTATATGCCATTACTGACAATTCACAAAGACGGAAAGAAGAAAGTCCTCACAAGAATGCTAACAACTTGCCTTTTCAAGTTTCGGTTCATCATATACAAATCAAATTGATAAGGGAACTTCAATTTCATATTCACTTTCAGATCCATAAGGCGGCATCTCCGGATCTCGTCCCTATTGATTCTCTTTCTAAGGTACTGACAATTGCCGATTTCTCGCCGGCTCCGATGCTCGGTTCGAATCTCCGGGTAGCTCTTTGAAAGAGCGTTCCGGGTGCTTTCAATGAAGCCGCTGCCAGAAAGGCTTACCTAACCAAATTCGGAGTACTTGAATACAGTAATTTTCAAACAGTAAAAACGATTTCTTCGCATATTCCTTTCCGACAATCACAGAAAACCTCATCTCACCACCACTTTGAGCCGTCGGAGTACGGGCTCGTTTTGTTGCTATTTTTTTTTTAATAAAGTATTTGGAGATCCAGTTGCTATTTTGTGACCGGATTAAACGGTTTTAGTGAAATGATTTTTTTGTCTAAAAGGTAAATGTGTAATATAATTCAAAAAAAGTCAAATCGAATAATAATTTTGGGACAAAATTTTTTTGACAAAGTAAACAATAATTATGGGACGGAGGGAATACATTAGAAAAATTACAAACAAAATTAAGTAGTCATTTGCAAAGTTAACTTCTTTAAAACATGTTTGATTCCCTTAATTAATACTATCTCCTTAATGGTTTGAATGATATACCTAGGTATACGATCGATTTCTTCTTAATTAGGACATAATCATTTTTCACTGCACACTAACTTTCAACTTCGATTTTCACCTTATAACACTGATAATCTCATCATAGTCGTCACCTTCCGTACCATATTTTGTTGTTGACAATGTCAGATTACTTATCACAATTAATGGTGATCGAGACATTGAATAACTTTTACTTGAAGTGTTGTATTTCAATATTGAAAAATATTTATTTGACAAAAATTCAGTCAATAATTAAAATGCTACAAATTTCATATAGATGGGAAATTTAATTTTTTTTTTCCGATTCAACAAGGAGAAAATTACATCTACTACACTATTATATTTTTCGGGTGTACCACTTCAATAATATCAAGTAATTGCCAATTTCTAACCCTTGGTGGGGAGAAATGTAATCTAATTACTTGGTTCATCTATTTTCAGACGAATAGGCCGGAGAGAACTTTTTACCAAAACAAAATAACCATATGATTCGGGTGGTAGTATTTCTTTTCTCATTGAAACAGACTTTATACAGCTGTAAGATGGACAAATAAATTGTGAACAACCGGTGTGAAAATGAAAACAAGGAGGGTATCAGGATTCAAAAATCAAAATTGTGGGTGAGTGGGGCCAAACTTCTTCTTCTTCTTCTTCACCACTAAATTTAGCTACAAAATTAATACACGTAACGTGGCCATAATTCACAAACATACAAAACACACAGTCACACACTCCAACTTGACATATACTACTAATTTATTTACACTCCAACATGGCCATATTAAGGACAATCTTGAAACTTTAACAACAAAAAAACTACAGCTACGTTTTGAGTTAACATCATCTTTATCTCTCGACACATGTAAGATAGATTACACAAGATGCCTCCACATTCCACCATGATGAAATGACCTCAAGTGTAGAAAAGAAAATAAAAATCCAAACATTATTTTAAAAAAATAAAATAAAATAAAATCTTTATTTCCGGCCTTTCCCCCCTTTTTTGACCTCGCAAACATTTCCCATTACTCCAAAGTTGTTCTTCCTTAGCTGTCTTTCCGGAATCTCCCCTCTTGCCTTACAAAAGTTATTCTGGGAACATCTGTTTTAAAATTACTCTCCTCCGTGCACGAGAAAAAGTACTCCCTCCATTCTAAAATAAGTGTTATCCTACACTTTACACATAATTTAAGAAACTCTTAAATAGGGTAATAAAATTATTTGAATATCCTCAACCAATCTCATTATAAAATTGTCCACCAATACATCAATTCTTTTGAGGATAATTTTGGAAACTTTTGACAAAAAATGCATTGAAATGTAAGAACGACACTTATTTTGAAATTTCTCTATTTTGCTAAAACGACACTTATTTTAGAAGGAGAAAGTACCAATTAAGTTAAACCTTGAAGGAAAAATGTAATGAAAATAACTACTTAAACTTACTTTTATAAGTAAATTGAAAACAACCTTTTTTTTATGTCATTCACCTAACAGAATAGAAACATATAGATATTATTGGTAATATTTAAAACAGTTAGTACAAAGTTTTTTTTCAATAAAAAAAGTTAACACAGAAAAAAAAGTTAGTAAAATTTACTTTATGATGACATACAGGTCTCATGTGCGTAAACTAGATATTTAAATATTTAATACATAAATTAATTATTGTATAATTGTCTCTCTAATTTACATGTAAAGTTTAAACTGACATATATTTTGAAACGAAAGGAGTACAATGTTAGATTGATCATTTATGCAATTCCCTACACAAACTCCATCGTAGCATATCATAAAAAGGAGACACAAAAACTCCAATTTTCCACCCAAAATTGTGTAGCCGACGAGCCGTCAAAGATTAAATGCTCCCGGTGAAAAAGTCAAAATGAAAGTGAAAATACAACCTTTTGGGTTTTACCACTCCAACCAACCATCTCTTGACACGTCATTCGATCTATATCTACCGTGAGCCCCACACGTGAACCTTGACACAATGACACTTCAGTCATTATCTCTTCTTTTTTCCCACCTCCCTCATTTCATTACCCCAAAAAAATAAAAATAAAAAATAAAATAAAATATTCCCCCTTAAATATCCCCCCAAAAAAAAAGAAAAAGAAAAAAATAAATAAAAAGGCCTAGAGTGGTGATAGATAAACTTTTTTATTTTTTTACAAAACCCATAAAAATCAAAAGAAAACCCCGAAACAGATTTTACCCTCTACCTTAACGGCTTAACCCCTAGTGAAAAAATCAATCATGCTGGAGGATAACTCTGGTGGAGGCGGTGGCAGTGGAGATGGCAGCGGCAGCGGCAGCGGTGGTGGGATGGGGTCCATGACGGTGGAGGAGATGGTGGCGGCGGTGGAGAATGGCGGTGGTGTTATTGGTGGTGGTGGAGAGGAGGAGAGAGGGAAAGGAGGAGGAGGAGATTTGGGTAACAGGTGGCCACGTGAAGAAACTCTGGCCTTGTTGAAGATAAGGGCCGATATGGACCTTACGTTTCGTGACGCCACTACTAAAGGTCCGCTTTGGGGTGAGGTTTCAAGGTACTGTTTTTTCCGATTGATTTTTGTATCAGTTGGTAATCCCAGTTCTTGCTTCTTATATGTGTTTCAATTGTTTTGTGCTTCGTTCATGGAAGCTGTAATTCAAGTGTAATTGACTTCCTCCAGTGTTAATAAGTTCGGATTTTTATTTTGGACGGTGAGGGTTAATTTCTTATTGCTTAGTTGAAAAGATGTTCTGGGATTTGGCTTCTTCTCTGTGTGTGTGTGTGTGTGTGTGTGTGTGTTTTGTCTGAGGAGTTGGTGTTTTGTTTAGTTGGTTTTTGTGGTTATGAAGTTGCAAAAGTTGCTGAGGCTGCTATGTGTTTGTTGAAATGCCTGTTTGAATTCTTTATTGGGTTTGTGTTTGTGCTCAATTATTGAGTTTGGAGTCTTAAAGGTTGTTCCAATGGGGTTTTGGTTTGGTCAGGAAATTAGGTGAGCTTGGGTATCAACGAAGTGCAAAGAAATGTAAAGAGAAGTTTGAGAACATTTTCAAATACCACAAAAGGACTAAAGAATGTCGATCTAGTAGGCAGAATGGAAAAAGTTATCGTTTTTGTGAGCAATTGGAGAGGTTTGATAACCAACCCTCGTTTTCATCACCTCTTCCAAATGCAAGTCAAAGCCAAAATCAATCACAAGCAGCAATAGCAGCAGCACCAATCAGCTACAAGCCCACCGGTGCTTGTTTTGATACTATGGTGCCTCGTCCAATCCAGAACCCAAGTATGGAGTTTGTTACCCCATCTACATCAACTACCTCCTCATCTGGGAGAGAGTCAGAAGGAAATAGTAAGAGAAAGAGGAAATTATCTGATTACTTTGAGAAATTGATGAGAGAAGTTTTGGCGAAGCAAGAGCATTTACAGATGCAGCTTTTAGAGGCTTTGGAAAAGTGCGAGAAAGATCGAATGGAGAGGGAAGAAGCATGGAGATTGCAACAGATGGAGAGGATTAAAAAAGAACAAGAATATTTAGCTCAAGAGCGAGCAATTGCTGCTGCAAGAGATGCTACTGTGATGGCATTCTTGCGAAAGATCTCGGAACAATCATCAGTGCAGTTTCCAGAGCCTCCTACTCCTATGTCTGACAAACATGTGGACACGCAGCAGCCTCAAACTCCAGTTCCGTTGCCAAGGATTATTGGGCATGAAGAGCTTGGGAACAACAGTGCTGGACAAGGGGATACATTTGATAGAGAAATAAACAGGCAAAACAATGGTTTTAGTGGAAGTTACAATCTGGCAACTACTTCACGATGGCCTAAAGCGGAAGTTGAAGACTTGATTCGGCTAAGAACAAATCTCGGCATGCAGTTTCAGGATAATGGTCTCAAAGGGCCACTATGGGAGGAGATTTCTGCTGCTATGAAGAAGCTTGGTTACAATAGAAATGCCAAGAGATGTAAAGAGAAATGGGAGAACATAAACAAGTACTACAAGAGAGTGAAGGATAGCAACAAGAGGAGGCCAGAAAGTTCGAAGACATGTCCTTATTTTAATTTGCTGGAGTCTCTGTATGAAAGAAAGTCTCAAAGAATTGAACCAAATCAGGAGTGGTCTGGAAATAATCTGAAACCTGAAGACATCCTAATGCAGATGATGGGCCAGCAAGAGCAGCAACCTCAGCAGAAACAATCATCAAATGAAGATGGCGGATGCAACAATGTCGATCAAAGTAGAGAAGGAGATGCTATGGAGGAGGATGAAGAGAACGACAGTGGTGGTGGTGATGGTTACGAAATTGTTCCAAATCATCCTCCTTCAGGTACTTCAGTGGAACAATGAGATAGTAAGACAGAAGAACCTTATGTATGAAAGTCGAAACTGGTGCAAAAAGTCAACCATTGTCGAAGTTATTGGTGGATGAAAGTCAATCACAAGAGATGACAATTGAGTATTGTAGTGTCTGCCGAGAAGATGATGGAGCTTTTTGGATCAAAGCTTGTAGTTGGTATGCACAAGCTGAGCAGTGTGGTTACTGAAAAGTTTTTTGTTTGTTGGATCTCTTAGTTTTTCCATCTTTTATCGTTTGAGTACCAATGATTGGTAGTAATTTGTTTCTTTCTAGCTATGTATATTCAGTTGGTTTCTTTTTTTTTTTTTTTTTTCTGTTCTTTGGTAAATATTGACATAGTTGAGAATGGTATTGGCAACTACACCATGTACCACTAAGTCAATTTTGTTCGTGAAGTTTCCAGTATCATGTTTTTTTTTTTTTTTTTGTATCAGAAATTGGAAAGTTTTTCAAGTTCCTTTCTTTCTAGTTAGTGTTCTTTGTTTCAGAACCCTTTGTTTTGGTGGCTATGTAGTGATTGCAGGATTGTGAATGTGTCAATGAGCTTCACATTGAAGCGTTGGATTGGGAAAATGGTCTTCCTGATGACACATTTTTACGATGCGGAATTTGAATCATTCGGCTCTTTTTTGCGAAGATAGAAGAAAAGGCACACTTAAGAGAGATAAGTTTGTTCTGACTAGTGGATCTCATCTGCAACAGTGTGTGCATAGATGACATCCAATCGCTTCTTTTTATTGATTTGACATCTCTCCACTTGTCTCCAATTATTTGATGCTCAGAGCCAACTTTGAGGATTGATTGTCAAATATGATTTCGGCCGACAGTCAAAAAAAGAAAAATCCCACCAGGAAGGCAACATGAATCTTGGCCGCTTTCTTTTCCAATATGGCAAAGACTAAATTCTCTATTCCAGTTCTTCAGCTACGTTGTTTCAATTGGTCGAACGGCGTTATGAAACCGTTGTTAGGATGCCAAAACATGTTATCGCACATTGACCAAATAGATTGTTTTCGGAAAGCTGCCTCAAATTCTCAAAGACTTATAAACTTGTTGTTAGGACCCAATTGTTAAAGAAACAAAATAGGACAATTTTTCCGGGAGAAAAAAAGTAAGGTAAAAGAAAATTTCTGTCTTTATTTATTTATTTTTATGTAGAATAGAAAGTAATAATCAGTAACTTCGATACAGAAATTTTATGTATAATAGAAAGTAATAATGAGTAACTTAGATACAGAAAATATCCTTTTAGCTATGGATAAAGGTAAAGTACATTTTCCAATCAGGCACATTAAAATGGAAAATAGTACAAAACACTCATGTGTAGTGATATCATGAACACATAAATATTCTAAATTTAAACTCCCAGAGTCAAACACTTACAAAGTCATCACGTAACAAAATCTCAACGGTGTCTACTTATGTAGTATTGTCCCTCACTGCCTTTTGAAGTCTAGAGCCCGTTAAATTAATGAGTTAATTAAATGGCCAAATTTCTAAAACTATCATCATATTAGGTGCATCAAATTAGTTTAGAGTCTTTTACATAACTAAATCTCACTGCAAACAACTAAAAACAATCACAAATCATAAAGTAATTTCACTAATTAAACTCTCAAAACCAAAGAAGCATGGCTATAAAAACATACAAACTGATTCAAGACATCGAGTGACATACACTCAAAGTGATACTATGATTTGCAAATTGCACAATTTAGTCTTCGATTTCTAGACTATCCTTAATCTAGGAGGGAGATGTTAACAAAATATATTTGAATATATTTATAAAGAAATCAAATTTTGCTAAGGTATCAACATAATAGACTAAAGAAGTCAAATTTTGATAAGGCATCTACAATCATATTTTGTTAAAGGGAAACATGTCATATCACAACATTGAGTAACTCTGTTATTCTAATTAAAACAATACCAGAATTTCAATTTGATAACTTAACAGAAGAAGAGGACTCAAATTTTGGTAAGAATCATATTTTGTTGAGGGAGCACACGCTCTATCACAGACAGGAAAATCAATAATATTTATTTTTTGGTTATTAAACCTATTGCCATAATAATTTAACCATGCCTAATTATTTTTTTTTTCTTTTTTGGTTTATGAATTGGGCCATTTTGCCAGATCCTGCTTCTTTGGCCCATAACTCAATCCAGACGTCATCGTTCGAGTCCTCTGCAGTCTGTACTCTCCACCCGATCAGACCACGAACTACGAATTCGAAAGTCGAAACGCCTTTTTCTCTGTTTCTAATTGTCTACTCCGGCCGGTCTCCGAACGCTCACACCACTCCCTGATCCAGTTATCCAGTCAACCGCCGTCCGGCAGTCTGTTCATATCTCTGTCTAATTTCTTTCCTTGCCACTGTGTTTTCCGGAGCCAGAAGGAGTTAGGTAAGCTGAATGTTTCAACAATAGTTTCTTCTTTTTTCCATTGTTAGAGATTATCTTGTTATCTGCCACCGATGAGCTTCACAGCTGGACCGCTGCTGAGCGCGGCGAGCTGCTATGTTTTTCTTTAGTTTTCTGTTTAAATCATCCAATTTGACAGAAGTACTTCAAATGATCATAGGACAAGGCCAGCAATGCATTGATTTTTTTGTTCCGTTTATGTCAGGATACATGTTAATTTCATTGAATAATATGCTTCTTCTGTTGGATTATGGAAGCTAGGGTCAGGATTGTTTTGTGCAATGTATTGAGCACCTACAAAACTCACATGGTCAAGATCTTATTCATATTGATCCTGAATTAGTGTGTAGAGGATGTGGGTAAAATTCTTTGTTATGGAGGCCTATATGATGGCTAAACTAAATCCTTAGAAAGTAATACTAGTAATGGATGCTGTGTTCTTCACTCAACATTTGGCAGGTTCGTTAATTTATTGGATAAATTGTCAAGAGAATGTGCCTTGGTTTAGGGCTTTTAGGTTGTTCCTTAACAGGGCCTTAGGTTGTTTTCTTAATATTTGTGCATTCTCCTAGGTTTCAACTGCGGAATTGTTATTTATCAGTTTCTTAAATGTCTGTCTTCTTCCAAATCTTCGTGTGATTTGAAGAAATATAGCAAGAATGCAAATGTGCACACTATGCTTATTGGGATCCTGCTTGAAGATATGCGAATGAGATCGACTCCTGAATTGAATTGTTGATCTTAGTCATTAATGGGTGGAAATGATTCCTGATTTCATGATTTGAAGATAGGTATAGATTTGTTTGAATGTTGTTTAGTTGCTGAACTTTTGTTGTGAAGTGGGAATCAGAATAAGTTTTAGTTTGAAAAGGTTTTTATGCTAAAATGATCGTTAATATTAATCGCAATACTTGTACAGGTATTATGTGGTACCAACTGTATGGAGTCTATGGATGTTTGCTTATTTTATGATACACGTGAAATATTAAAAGGTGAATGTCATTTATGGCACAATTTCAATACATTCATCATTTGTGGTCTAAAAATATTGAACAATACAAACATTAACTAATTTTGTAAACCCATATGATTCTACGATCTGATCAAATTTGCCCCAAGTCGTTCGTGTAGAATTACAATCATGGAAACTATGTGTATGCCTCCCTGCATTAGCTAGTTAACTTCATATTTTCCTTGATGTGTCCTCCCAACCCAACCCTGCCTCCACGGATTTGATCCTATCTAAACTGTTCGGATAGCTCAAATCGGGTGGATCCTTTTTGCCGCTTTGGGCAGCCTGTTTTATTGATTTTTGGCTTCATTAGCCAGTTAATTATCATTTCTCAGTGATGCGGACCTCTCTTTTTCTTTTTCTTTTTCTTTTTTTTTCTCCAATAAGGAACTGAATCTTGAACTCCGTAATAGAGAATTATAGTGAAACGTCAGATGTAAAAATCTTTTGGATAAATAATTGCCAAATTTTTGAATTATTTCATTGTCTGTTTCCAAAAATTATGAATATTCTAATTATTGAACACCTTGGTTTCAGCTATTTAGGTTGGATTCAACATGGGCAATGCTGAAACAGCTGCTGAATCTGAGAAGAGCTTCTTTAAGAAACAATGGGAAGGCTACAAGGGGTTCTGGTGCGAAAGGTTTTCTTTCTTGGATAATTATTCCAGATTTATAAAGCGTGACAAGCCACTCCCCTCTTGGTCAGAAGCTGATGTGGAAGAGTTCATTGTCTCTGACCCTGTTCACGGACCCGTTGTATGTAATTTTACATTGTTAACCTTCCTCGAATCGCTGTTGTTTGTTTGAGTTTTGCTTTCTTTTGCTTCAGATGGGTTTTGATTGTGTGGCTTCCCATATCGAGCTGACAGTACTGAAATTTGGCAAGTGCATTTTTTTTTTTCTTGTGGTTTGTAATATAGTTGCATGTTTTGAACTGATATTTTGGTTTCCGTTTCCTTTACTTATGCCCGGATCCATCATTTTTCTCTCCGGTAGGCTCAGGTGCCTCTGTGCAACTTGGAAAGATTACGGGCATTCAAGTTTTTATTTGAACTTTGATTACACTGTGGTAGTGGAGTACTATTGTAATGAGATTTCAGTTCATTTTTCTATGAAGCGATGTCAATGTGTATATGAATGGCCTCCATTTAGTTGTCAAGCTGAGAAAATAATCGCTGTCAGTTTTAAGAGTTTTATTTGTAGTTAGTACAGATATCGATTTGGTTGCTCTTTTGGTCTGGATCCTTTTCTTTTCTCACTACATGAAATCTTCTCATCTCTCTGTAATTTCAAAATTGTCTCATTTTAAACTTTATGTCACACTTCAGCATTAATCAGTTGACTATCTTAATCTTTTGAAGCTTCAATCTTAAAGGGGACTGTTATTTGATTTTTCTTGGCGATGTGGCTGTAACTTAGAATCTGGCCATGTGCAAAGTTGAAGCTGTCCAAGTCCAAGAAGAAGCGTTTTAAGGCATGAGTTTAGATGATCTGTAGTTAATAACATGAAATGTTTGATGACCTTTAATCTTAGCAATTTATGTTTAAATCATTGCTACAATTTTATCGTCTCTATGTTCTTTGTTATATCGTTATCCATTGTCCACCATGGGATCGATTTTCAAGGCATATTATTCATTTGAGAACATTTCTTTTTCTCCATTTGTTGTTGTCTAAACTGTTTTCTTTGTGTCTTTCAAAATTTCAGCTCAAGACTGCCCGGCAAGCTGCTAAATATGGTGCTGTTGGTGGACTTGTTGGTGCAGTTACAACTGCCGGATGGGCTTGGAAATACTCAAGAAGTCCACATGGTATGTTTGCTGGTTGATATCCAAAAGTTAAAATTCCTTGTGGTAACGTTTGGCTTATAATGGTTTGAGGAAGTTGTGAAAATGTCATGTATCCTGCTCTTTGGGTTTTCTTTGTATGGATTCATAAAAGGACTAGCTTGTTCTTTTATTGTTAGCCCATCTTGCTTGAAGCTTACTTGTTCTTCATGTGTTTGAAGTTTTTTAGGTGATAGAGGAACTTCATATTCTATGTAATCAGTTCCATCTAATGTTGCTCAGCTAATGCACAGCGCTGGATATTAAAGCAAGAAAAACTTGATAAAAGATGTTTATTGGAGAAATTCTGTGAAAAATTGGTTGAAAGAGGTTGTGTCTCTGTAAATATTAATTTACCTCTGATGTTCTGTTACTGTAAACATGAGAAATACACTTTTTCTTCTGAATTTTCGTAAGGCAAAGCTTTTAGTTCTCTATATATGTGTTGCATAACTTGTACTCAGTATCCTTGCACATCTAAGAATGACCAGTATACCTACTGCATATCTTTAAATAGAGTAGTGTTCGGTTAGTTTCTCCGTTACCATGATTGGAGAAAAAAAATGTTTGCTCATCTGAATTTTAAGAAAGCTGTCTCATCAACTGATTATACCACACTGTGCATCAGCTTCTGGCAGTTCATTTTTCCTGGTGTGATGTTGGGTTGTTAAGCTTTGACAGCTTTCTTTAGACTATAATTTTTGTAATGAATATTAACTCATGGACTGTAAAGATTTACTTTCTTAGGTTGTCACAATGTCCGAATCTCGGCAATGGATTTTATACTGTATAGCCAATGAGCTGTATTCTTCCTTGAATCTATGCTTTTGACTAAGATGACTGATTAAACTCAGTGCGTCGGCGTCTGTGGTTTCATCTTGATTGAGAAAGAAGTATAGAAACTAAGTTTATAAGCTTTTTGAGTGGGAACAAGTGTAAAGCGTTTCTGTTATGCCATCTCTACGTCGAAGTGTATATGTTGCCTTTAGTTTTCACATGTTATACCCGTGATGTGATGAAGCATGTTCCCATGTATCTAGTTTCATAATTCTTGGTTCATCACTCTCCTTCTGATAAAGTCAAATGGCGAGATTCTGGTCTATTGTATGTGGTATCTCGTGCTGATTCAGCATATTCCTTCCAACTCCATACATCTCATAAACATGAAAAATTGTTGCTGAATATCTATTCGCATTCATTTCACAAATTTTTTTTATTTTCTTGTAGATGTTACTGTAGTTGTCTCATGAATGATATTGCTGTCAATTTCCTAGAGATCGCTACATAATCATGCTGAAGTTATTCACTTTTGCATATGTGTTTGTTATCGGCAGGTGCTGCTCTATCTCTTGTGGCAGGGGGTGTCTTTGGATGGACTTTCGGACATGAGATCGCAAACCACCAGCTGCAGCTTTATAGGTTGGATACAATGGCTGCCCAGACCAAATTCATGGAGTGGTGGGAGAAGAAAGTGGAAGGATACTGATGATGAATTTTGTAAAGCTGTTAAATGCAAATCTCAGCAATAATATGAAGCTTATGAACTTGTAAAAAAGCTTTTATGGTATCTAAGACGCATTGTATAAGCAGTTCTCTATTCTGTGCGGTGTCATTGGACGTTTTATGAGCCTTTCTTTACAATAAAAGGTTTCAAAAAGTCCTACTCCCTTTGTCCGATTTGAATAATCTACTTGATTGTGAAAAAAAAAAACAAAAAAACCTAACTTCATTGTTCTCATTCTGGAACACAGTTCTAGTAAATCTTTATAAACCATATCCTTCCATCTCCTCCATGAGTTTTTCACCAACCAAAAGATTTTGCTTCTTTGCCTTCTTTATTAGTCTTTTTCTTTTTGGTGCAGATTCGTTACAAGATCAATGAGTTTAGCCTCAACTCAAGAGCGTTATTTGGGGGATATAATTACATTTGCAGGTTTGAATCCCTATCACCCAGAGCCGTTGTTTTCCATAGCTTAAACTAGGTGTTAGACTCGTCCGATGGACGGAGAAGGCATACACATTTATATATTTTTACATAAATTTTGATTTTTATAAAATATGTAATGACTTCAGTTTAAACATGATTACCTCTGGATTTACTGGAATTTGTTTTTTTTAAATGACATTTTAAATTCACTGGTGATAAGATTTATGCAGACTTCTCTAAAATTTGTTAGGATTTGGTACTCTCTCCAATTAATCTCTGTGTTAGGATTTGGTTCATGAAAATAAGGGTTTGGTTTTTATTATTTTGCTTTTTTTAAAAAAATTATTTTAGTTGCTTTTTTTTTGGTTTTATTATTTTGTTTTGTGCATTTTTAAGTCTAAAAAATTAAGAAAATGCCACATAGGATTAAATCCTATGTGGTATGTGCTCCATGCCTTTAGTTTTCTCTCTCTGGTTTTTGCCTTAGTATAGTATATAGATAGATTACCTGCCCTCAAAATTATTGAAATTTATGAATTAAAATTCAGTGATTAGTATAGTATAGTAGGTCTTCGTTAGGGCATTTTTAAGGAGAGTACATACCGTTCTTGAATATATATGAGATTTACTCACTTGATGTCATTAGTCTCACCAAAATGTCTATATTTAATATGGTCCTTTAAAACGTGCATTAAAATTGAGAAAATGTCAACTTGTTTTTCTCAGTATAATTTTTTGCTTTTACACACTCCCGATTAAATGACTTTTAGGAATAAATGTCATTGGGTTTACTACTACCAAATTTATTTTGTATACAATTGTTAGTAATCCAAGTGGTACGTTAAGCTGAAGGAATGCAAAATTCATACTCAAAAGCTGAAACTGAAACACCGAATTCAATCAATTCACTTGTCGCAAAAACAAAATCCATGTAATTCGATCCAACTGATTTCTACTACAAATAGCTCTAGAAGTAAATAGCTATGCAACAAAAACAGAAAAGTCTGTATTGAGAAACAAAGCGGGCATCATGCCAAATACTTGAACAAGTTTGGGTTTTCCTTGTCCCTCTCCAGATAGTCCCGAGTGATTAAATCTTCAATTCGCTTCTTGATGGCCTTCACGTCGGGTTTAAACATTTTACTCAACTGCTCAACGCATTCCCCGACCAACTGCTGATAGCCCAAAACTTTTCGAGCCTTCATTATACGGACAACTGATGCATCAATCGAATACCTTCTATCCTTATCAACATCTTCAATCACTTTTTTCTTCTCATCCACTGGAGGATTAGGGATCTTAATCCTCCTCATTTTATCATCAAACTTTGAGTTGAACTGAAAGGCATCAGTAGGTGAAATCGTTCTTGAATTGGGCTCTTTCGTGAGGATCTTGTACTTAGCACAAGAAAGGGAATGAAGAGTCCTGACAACATCATCATCAGACAGATTCAGTTGAGCCTTAATCTCCTCATAGCTCAATCTGTCTGACCCGTTGAAAAGCAGCAGAGCAGCAGCCTGGTAAGGTGATAGGATCAGCTCTATCTTCTTGGCATCAAACTTCCCCATGAGGTTACAGTTTCCCAAAGAATTAATCCAAGTAAGCTTCCTATGTTTTGTCTTTGTTTGGTAATACTCTTTGAAAGCTTCCACACATTTTACCATCTCGGCCGGAAGGTTAAGGTCAGAGGATTTGTAAGTAGGCCAGAATCCGGTTGTAAGGACAGTAACAGTCAAGTCAATCCCAGGATGAACCCTAGGATTTCCTCGGAGGTACTCGGCAAAATGTTGCTGGTTCTCTTTAGCCAATGTCATATCGGTGACCATACCTTCCATCTTTGATGTGAACTGACCCCCAAATTGCTGTTTAAGTTTCGACAAAAGGCTTCTCACATGGTCATCATCAGCACTTTTATCATAGATAAGGCGCCGCGCAAGCTTTTTCCTGAAGAATTCCGCAAACAAATCCTTATCGCTAACAAAAGCGAGCAACATCACTACCTTTTCCAAGGTTTTTTCTATAGCTTCGTCAGTTAGCTTTTCACTCCCACCATTTTTCAGGACATTCTCACAGAAGGTCGCGAGAAGTTCCGCGCTGGAGCTTCCGGCAACACTCTTATTGCAAAACACCTCGAAGGCTTCCTTGAGTGCCTTATGGAAAAGAGAATGGTTCTGGAAAAAGTCATTCACATACCCGAGGTACTTGTCGTGCAATTCAATCAATTTCCTCACGAGAACCTGCTCCGGTAAACCAACCACATCTCTCTTGTCGGCCTTCTTGTCCTTGGCGGCATCTTCGGCCTGCTTCACTAAAGCCGTGCCTTCATTAGTAACATACTGTTTGAATGCATTGGAAACAGGTTCTAACCCTAACCCTTGTTCGACTCTCGAGAACAGCCGGTACATCCTAGACAAGTCCTCCACCTTATCTTCTCGCAACAGCGCCTGAATTCCAGAATGCTCTTTCTCGAGCAGTTGGGTTGCATAAACAGTTAGCAGCTCGTGTTCAGCCTTATTAAGCAGCTTCGTTTCACTGCTCGAATGGAGATAATGCTCGACCCTGTCCTTCTCTTTCTTCAAACACTCTTCAACCTTCAACATGTAATCCGGACAAGAATCCTCCAGAATCCATTGAGAAGCTTTCCGTGAGTAATATCCCTTGGTATCCTCGAGCATCAGCGCTTCGAAATCCTCCTCATAGTATTTCTTCTCCTCAGTGTGGAGAGCAACAAACATATCCAACACATTCTTCAATAAAGAACGGTCGATTTGGTCGCCCTCGCGCTCCTGGTTGATCAGGGCTATAACAGCACCCGAAACTTTCCCTTTCAAATCTTCAAACACTTTATCCCTGAAACACTTCAAACCAACCTCGTTCAGAGGAAGCAGCGAATATCGATAGACAAAAAACCGGTCGAGGTAATGGAAGAACCTCGAAAGCCATCGAACCATGACCTTGTGATTCGACCATCGTTTAACGATCTCCATCAACATGAATTCGTCGTGCTTTTCCCTCAGAGAAGGCAGCACGGACGAAGCGGCATACGCCTCGAAAGACTCTCGGTACTTGTCGTACAACTGCTGAGAGTAACCGTGCGGCGGGTTCTGAGTACACATGTTGTAAATTGTTGTGTACAAGTTCATGTATCCTTCAGAATCGAACTGCGACTCATCTTTTCCTTCCAGAATCCTCTTCAGCTTTTTGATTCCTTGGTCCATGATTTCCCATCCTTCCTCCAGTTCGATGATTGATTTCTGGCTCATCATGATGTTTGATGAATGGACTCACTAAGCACAAAGCGAGAAAGCCCTGAATTATGAGATTGAGAAAAAAAAAAAAACAATTCTAGAACCGATCGGGGGAGTTTGTACGATGAGAATTTTTTGATTGAGAAACCCCAATATCTTTACTTGTATAGAACCCTCTCTATTTATAGGGAAGGATTCGGGCCTTCACAAAACCGATTCCTATAAAGAATCTAATGAAAATTACTTGGTAATAAGTAACTTCCTAATCTAACTTTGAAATTGACAGGGGAAACAAAATTAAAATACAATCACAATCCTTATCTACGTAGTGTTTGGAAACTAATTTAGATTTTTCTTTTTATTGGAAATTGAGTTAAAAGTGGAGAATCGAATGTAGCCAGTTGGTTTGGTTGGGGGGTGGGGCGCTATGAGACACACAAACGAGAGGCAGGCCTGCCTAGTGCCTAGAGTTCCTTTCTAAATTGTTTTTTTGAAAAGAAAAGATGTACTATTATTAAGAAACAAGGTCTCGATTACACGCCTTTGCTTGAGTATGGACTAAATTTAATCTATCTCTACTGACTTTAATAATCATACAGTTGTTAAGTAAGGATTTGTAATATAGAATATCCTGAACTATGTCCTTTATTTCCATTGGAGCTTTCTGCGGATGATGGAGGAAGTGTACCAAGTTAAGAGAGTCCGTCCCTATAGTTTCTACCATGAGTCTGTTTTGGACGATATATTTGATGGTTGCTAGGCATGTGAGAGCCTCTGCTTGTAGTGCTGAAATTGCGTGAAATTGTGCGGTGTGAACGTCCGTTTAATTTGCGGCAGTATGGCCCAAGCTCCAGCCGCTGCTAGCGTAGTTTTGTTGAAAGCCCCGTCAAAAATCACTGTCGGGGATGATTCAGTAGTTGATGAAAGTGAGGATGTTCTTTGGTGATGGAATAATGTAGATTGCTCTGAGTTCCTGTTATGTTGATAGAGACGATACTCTCCAAGAGCTTGTTCTACAATTGTCTTTGGCTCCTCTTTCAACCTGTCTCAATACTCCTTCCGTCCCAAAATTATTGTCGTGTTTGAAATTTTACTTTCAATACAAATTGTATTAAAAATGAAACACCAAACTGGACAATAATTTTGGGACACAGGGAGTATAATTTATTACGACTTTTCCAAAGATTCCAGAGAATGACCGGCGATTCTTCCAGTGCTTCACCATCCGGTGTCTCTGTTATCCAGCTTGTTAACCATTGTTGGACCGTCTCATTCACCCCTTCCTGAAAGTTGAAACCAAAACGTGAAAGAAACCAGACTCGTTGTACTTTATCACATTCTAGAAAAATGTGGGAATCTGTTTCTTCAGCTTGATTACATTCGATGCAAAGGGGAGAGATTGAAATACCTCGCTTCCTTAATTCCCTGGCCGAGGCACATCTCCCATTTAATAACTTCCATGTGAAATGCTGGATCTTGACAGGAAGCTTGAGTGACCACAATTTTTTCCATATCTGGCTTGGAAAAGACATAAATGTTTGAGGAGATGAGGATGATGGGAGGGAAGCTGCAGCGATGTTAGTAGCTTGATGATATTCCGACTTTACGGTGTATTGACCTTGTTTGTCATGAATCCATATGAGTTCATCTTTCATAGAGGGATCAGTTTCCGGTATGTGAACCGTGAGTGGTAGAGAGATTTCCCATCGTTTATCTGTGTCAATGAAATGGCAGACTTTGAGGTGCATTGGACTTGGTGAAGGCATAACAATCTCTTAGTTGCAATTCGGATTTGAAGCCAGACCAGGTTGGCTTGTACCATGAAAATACAATAATGTCAAACATTGGACTGACTATCTTTAGCTTCGAATTTAAGTTCAAGTTTTAACTATTGTAAAATATATAAAGCAAGCAGAAGAGATATAGAAGAAGTCCATAATCTAGCTTATAGTAGAATGCATTGAAATAAAATAAGTTCTTATAATTAATATATAGGAACCTTTAAAAAAAAAAATTATCTTCAACTGTCATCTGTCACTCATCTCCAACTTGGAAGCCTTGGATGATTGAGATATCAAAGCTATCAAACAGCCAATTAAAAGAGTCACATTACACTCATCTCCAACTTACAACTTGGAAGTCTTGGATGATTGAGATATCAAAGCTATCAAACAGCCAATTAAAAGAGTCACATTATTGAAACGTAAAACTCCTTCCATCTCAAAATTATTGTCCAGTTTAGAATTCCCCTGTTTCAAAATTATTGTCCACCGGAGAAACAATCATAACAAAAATGTTTACGAAAGAGATGAAAAATCATTTCATGATCCACATTTTAATTTCTCTTTTTTTTTTTGGGGGATTATTTTCATGATCTAATGATTGAGTTGTCCAGTAACAGCAAAAAAGATAGAACAAACCATGACAGACACAAATAGCATCATCTGAGGAAATGAACACTTCAAAGAACATAATAGCCGGATCCAGTAGAACCCTATTTTCTTTCACTCACACAATTGCAGCCAAAAAGGATAAAGCATGCAACACATTCCATGTCAGAGCAAAACTCTCCATGAAAGTTCATCATCACTGGTGAATGAAAAATGCAGGGAAAATAACTGACTAGCCATATTTAAATCTTTAGGTCAGAAACTTGATATCTTGTAAATTAAATTGGCCATAACATGTGAGATCAAATACAAGTTTCAGCAATCAGATCCAAGACGTCCTCAAGAAGCCGCAGCATCAACCATCTCGTGTTCGGTAGTTGGCTCAACTGGAAAGTATTGATAATGCAATTCACCTACATCATCACCAGAAAGCTTCTTCCACCCGTTGGGTCCGACGTGGTAAACTTTAAAAGGGGGAAAAAAAAAAAAGAAATGTACTCGTAAGAAAACAGTTGGACCACTTTTATATGGTGAAAATGTGAAGAAAGCAACAGCGAGATAACAAGCATTACCGCTAACAACACCACCGCTAGCACCATCACGAAATGTGGCATGGTAGATTGCACGTCTAGCCAACACAGCGGCTTCAGCAACAGACATGTCATAACGGTACCTGTAAAAAACCACAAACACCAAAAGTTAGTGAGAATTCTAATTTAAAGTAAATCAGGCCAAGTTTCAGAAAGCTGAAGAAGATGGAACGCCAAAAAGGAAAAAATGGAAGCAGTTAAATAGAAGTGAAAACTGAAGAAAATGGAACCAAACACAAACAGAAGTACTTAAATAGTACTCCCTCCGTCCCAAGAAAATAGTCCACAAGTTTTGAGTTTTGTACTGTTTTTAGTACAAATTTGCAAACTCAATGTGGACTATTTTTTTGGGACGGAGGTAGTAGTTAAAAAACCATCACTCAAGCCAAGCATCCATTCTCCAACATAGAAAGGAAGCATGCAACAAAAGTCCACGTGCTACAAATCAGAGTAACTAACAAGCAACAAAGCTATTTACAAATCATAAACTAAACCAGGACAAGGAAAAAGAGGCATACCCGCTGTCCAAAACACCATAAGCATATGGAGAACCAGATCCAACAGAGAATCTGTTTCCTTTCAGCCTACCACCCTCACTGTCCACATAATACAGACCAGGACCCTATACAAAGATGTAAACCATGATGAACAACAAAAATGGCAACAATGCAAAATCCTCTCAACTAAGCCTGGCCTAATTCCAACAATTAACAGTACCGTTTCGTCCCACCCCGCAATCATGGTTCCAACGGACAAACCCATTCCACGGTAGGAATACAGAATGTTTGCCAGCAACTTTGATGCCCCTGTAACTGAAATCCTCCGCTTGTTCGCAAGTTCATGCAGACGGCACTAGAATATAAAAGGAAACTAATCAGTCTTTCCAACAACATGCTTCCCCTCCATTCTGGAACTAAGCATCACAACATGTCATCTTGGAAAACACAAGATGTTCCCTGAACAAACTATGAGGCAATTTTAGATCGCAGGTAAACCATAAAGAGAGAAACTTTATATAGTGCACTCTATCAATATAAGCAACCTAAATATACCTTAATGCCCAAATTTCTATGCCAAAACTGGCAATCAGCAGCCCCTCCAGCCATAGTGCCCAGCATATACGGGTTGATTTCAATGATTTTCTTCACCGATTGCGATGCTGATTTTAAGCAGGGGGAAAGTTAATTACACAATCGGGCTAACTAAAAGAAAACAAGAGAGCACAGGCATAAAATCAAACAAATGTCCCATCAAATATTCCAAATAGATATAGTAAACATAATAGTGTCACCTTAACCAAATAAACCAGCTCAAAGATATACCAATGAAGCTCGTTCAAAATTTGCTGTTTACAAAGAATCAGCTAAGATAAACCCAAACAATTTCACAAACTCACATATGTAACCGCCCATGCTAGCCCGCGAATCCGCAGCCACCATAACACCTTCTTTGAAATTAAAAGCTAGGGTCGTGGTTCCCTTTGCTGGCTTGACCATTTGAACTGCTTCTTTCTGGAACTTATCAAACTACAGAATCATCCAAAAAAAAAAAAAAAGAAATATATAAATGATCAAACCAAGCAAAACCCAAAAGCCAATTCGTAAATTGAGTGTAACAGAACTGACGTCATTAATCTGGGGGATTTGAAAATCGGGGGCAGTCGACAGGCCACCGGGGTAATCGATAGCGCACTGACTGAAGAGTTCTCCCCTCAAAACAACCGTCGATTCAAGTCCACTCAACCCAATATCCATTGTTTTCGCCAGTAATCTGAATACAATTAAACTAAAATAAGCACCACGAACTACTATACCAAAAGGAATCGATTCGATTGATCTGGATTCTTGCCCTTAATGACTCCGGCCAAGAGCAAAGAAGTGAAAACAGCAAGGTTTTTTATTCTTGGTTAATTCGTACTAATACTGCATTTTACCCCCCCGAGTGTTCCTCGGTTTAAAAATATATTAGTAGTATAAAAGTTATTTCTCTTGTCAAAAAAATAGTTCAAAATAAAAAGTTTATAAAAAAAAAAAAATACTCTCCCTATCCCAAAATTATTGTCTAATTTAGATTTACTTTTAACTAATTAGACGTGAAAATCCAAACCGAACAATAATTTTGAGAAAGATGGAGCATATAAATAAAAGTTGATGATCATCTAAATGGTCAACTTAGTTAATTTTCTATTTTTTGAGAGCAAAATGATTTTTTGGGGTCTTTTAGAGTAATCCTAAACTTACATATCCTACTATATTAGAAATAAAAACCCCCTTCCAAACACCTCCTATGATTGCCACGTGACATGAGAAAAGTACTAAATTGTCCTTTTGTCTAACCATAACTAAATTACTAAATCCCCCTTTGTACTTTACGTGATACGGTTTTTTTTTTTATTTTTTCTTTATGTTTCATTCAATTAGAATGGTTTTCTTTTCTTAATTATGGAGTCTAAATTGAATTGATCAATTAAGTTTTTGTTACAAAGTGTCAATTTTATTTTAAGTGTATACCCTTCGGATGAAGCTTATTACAAAGCTATTAAAAATCTCCAAAACTAAATATTGATTTGGCACGACCAATGGAGAACATCAATAAATCATCTTACTAATATTTAAACTTATTTCGATGCTTTTATATTTTGTCTAGCATTTATTTCAACACATATATTTGATTAAGTCTATTTATATTTAATAAGTAACACTTATAAAATATTTCTAAAACATACATGGCGAAATACAATTTTTTTTTTTGTGAAATACAAATATTTCTATGATCACACTTATAAAACATTTTTAAATCCTTCAAACATTTCTAAAATATATCGCTCCAAATACAAAATTTTATTTTTTTTCAAATATAAACATTTCTAAGATCTACAGATAGACTGGGCCAAGGTCGCGCATTGCGTGACCAGACATCACTAGTAATTTTTATAGGCCAATTAAATGTACGTATCTTTGGGTGTTTTAAAATTTATGGGGGAAAATAAAAATTTGAAAAGAGCATCTTAAATTACGGTTAAGGTGCAATTTCATCCTGTCCTTTCTTTTCTATAAAAATAAAAAATAATAAAATATACATAGATAACCTAAGAGAACTAATCCTAATTAATAAAATATATTTAGAGATTTTAACAAAACTAATTCTAATCAAGTAATAATGGGATATATACTAATTTTAAGAATTAATCTTGGGAAAAATATATATACTAATTTTCATATATAAAAGGAAATTAAAAATAAATTCATAATAACTAGGGTTTCAATTTTACGAGTAATTATGTGAATAAGATCGACAGACAACACTTTAAATTTCACGATCAAATTCCGCGTGTCTTTGATTATGTGAATACTTTCCTTAATTAATGTCAACGTTGATGTACGATCCAGTAGAATATAGTAATTAATTTTGACATCAAAGCATAGTTATTAATTTAATTTAACCTAATTATAATTTTTTTACACTTTAATGAAATACGAAAAAAGTGATGATGTGTGGGAGAATTACCCTAAAAACCTCTTAGTACAACACGTAGGCATTGGAAGCTAAACTTTATATATATATATATATATATATTTATATATATATATATAAGAAGAGAAGCCATAAGGCTTGATGACAAAAGCTCGGAGCTAGGTGAGTCTAGTACAATCCCTACAAACTAGGAGTTCTAAATCCGACGGAGGATCATACAAAAATTATAGTCCTAATAGTAATGCAAATACCATTTTAGCTTATGAGTATGCTAAAACATTGCAATTCCTATCTACATGCTTGATTTTGACATCCCATGTGTGGTTGAGTAGGTTTTTCACTCTCCATAAAAAGGCTATGTCCAAGGATGGTTTCTTGGTGAGAGTTTGGCAAGTCAGTTACCTTTGACCTGTATACTTTCAACTAAATTCTTGTATAACCAGCTGTTTTTGCTCATAGTAATCCATGATATACCCCCCAGATTTCACCTCATCAGGGGTACATATTCCAACTTTTTTTGTGAATCCAATGATCCATTCTCTAAGATAATTTCTCAGTACACCTCCGGTAGTAGCTACTTTGCTTCTTGTTTGAACAGACCCATCGGTGTTGAGTTTGATCAAGTTGGGGGGGGGGTCCAAGAGGCTTTTCTAGTTGAGCCTTTAATGGTGGCTGGAAATTTTCACTAGTCCCGAAGATTACTTTTACCAGTACATGAACAGAGTGATAAATTGTCATTCCAGTCATCTCGATACTTGCAAATATTCTTTGATTTTGGCTTGTCCAAAACTTCCAACAGCACGACCAAACCAAGTGATCCAAGGTTTTCCTTCCTGTAATTCAAAAATAGAGGTCAAGTTAGCAATGAGCCATGATTGAAGATTGAGTTCAATCCAAAAATTTAGGGGGAGCTGATCATGGATATGTTCCCACAACATGGAGGGTAGTTTCTAAATTTTTGCAATAGTGACAAGCTCCATCAGAGGTCATATGACGTCTTGATCTTTCAGCATTAGTTAGTAAAGCTCCTCTCATTAAGAGCCACAAAAAGCTCTTGATTTTTTCATGTTCGTTCCATTTCCATATGTGTCTCCATTTACGCTTTTCCAGCTTCCATTTGTTGCTGCATAACAAAGTATAGGATGAGCTTGTAGAGAATTTCCTAGAAACTTCAAATCTCCATGTAGGTGCATCAGGTCCTAAGTTGTTGCTGGGGGTCGGGATTGCACCAATTTTGAGACAAAACTCCTTTGACAGATATGGTACCATAATGTCCCAGTTCCATTGACCGTCAGGACCAACATAAGTAGCTACACATCTTTCAAGATCAATACTTCGTACAAGAACATTAGCATAATGGATTAGTGGTTTGTCATCGACCACCCAAACATCTCTCCAAAAGTTGACTGAGAGACCATTTCCTATACTCCTTCAAAACCCTTTTCTAACCGGAAATTATAAGCTGCACATTAAGTACAGCTTGGTGGCTGCACTTAATGATGCATGCTCTTCACGCGCTTTTACGCAGCATGAAGCTTCCACTCGCGCACTTAATGCGCAGAATTTTGGTGTATCTTTTTTTTTTGTTTATTGGGGTTTATGAGTTTTAAAATTTTCTTTAATCTTCAAATGATATAATTTCATAATCGATAAAGAATTAGACAAAGTGTCGTACATCATTTTGATAGTACTCGATGAGATCTATCCAATAAGATCCCCCATTAGTATGTTTTTTCAAACTTAAAAAAATTTATTAAATAAGTGTGGTCTTCCTAAAAGGCACTCTGGTCTTACTTGTTGCTCCTAAGTGTTCTGTGCAAACAGTTTGGTCTTTTTATTTGTTGCTGTAGGTCTTGACTTTTATGTATTTCTCTTGATCTTCCTGAAAGACACAATGGCCATGCTTGTTTGTACTACTGATCTTTGGTCTTTTTAGGTCTTGACTTTTATGTATTTCTCTTGATCTTCCTGAAAGACACAATGGCCATGCTTGTTTGTACTACTGATCTTTGGTCTTTGGTTCTCGGTCTTTGCTCCTCGTACACGCTCGTTCTTCACTCTGGTCTTTGGTCTTCGGTTTCGATATTTACTCTTTGTTCTTTGGTCTTTGGTTTATGCCCCTCACACACGCTCGATATTCACTATGCTCTTTGCACTTTGGTTTTTAATCTTTGGTTTTTGGTCTTTTAGTCTTCGGTCTTTGCTCACCACATATGCTCACTCTTCACTCTGGTCTTTGATCTTAGGTTTTTGGTCTTCGATTCTTGGTCTTCGGCCTTTGTATATTTATTATGTTTAAGGTTTAGGGGGTTTGACCATTTTTGTGTCGGTTAGGATCTAGTTGTTTAGGGTTTATGGTTTAGGCGGGGGGGTTTAAGCATTTTCGTGTCGGTTAGGGCCTATTTTGTGCCGTAACACAATTAACATTATAAATTTTTTTAACTAATTAGGATAGGGCGGTTTAAAAAAAATTCAAACCAAAAAAAAAATTAGTATGTTTAGGGTTTGGGGGGTTTGACCATTTCCGTTTCGGTTAGGGTCTAGTTGTTTAGGATTTAGGATTTAGGGGGATTTAAATATTTCCGTGTCGGTTAGGGCCTAGTTTGTATCGTAACACGATTAACCTTATAAATTTTTTAAAACAAATTAGGCTAGGGTCTAGTGAAAAATTTAAACCAAAAAAAAAAAAAAAAAATTAGTATGTTTAGGATTTAGGGGGGTTTGACCATTCCCTTGTCGGTTAGGGTCTAGTTATTTAAGGTTTAGGGTTTAGGGGGTTTAAACATTTCTGTGTTGGTTAGGACCTAGTTTGTCCCGTACAGGATTAACCTTAAAAAATTTTTAAACCAATTAGGCTAGTGTCTCGTAACAAAAAAGAAAAATTAGTATGTTTATGGTTTAGGGGGGTTTGACCATTTCCGTGTCGGTTAAGATCTAGTTGTTCAAAGTTTAGGGTATAGAGGGGTTTAAGTATTTCCGTTTTGGCTAGGGCCTAGTTTGTGCCATAACACGATTAACCCTAGCCTAATTGGTTTAAAAAAATTTAAACCCAAAAAAAATATTATGTTTAGGGTTTAGGAGGGTTTGACCATTTCCGTGTCAGTTAGGGTCTAGTTGTTTAAGGTTTAGGGTTTAGGGGGTTTAAGCATTTCTGTGTCGGTTAGGGCCTAGTTTGTGCCGTAACACTATTAACCTTATAAATTTTTTTTAAACCAAAGGTTAATTAGTTTAAAAAAATTTATACCCCAAAAAAACAAAATTAATATGTTTAGAGTTTTGGGGGGTTTGACCATTTCCGTGTCGGTTAGGGTCTAGTTGTTTAGGGTTTAAGGAGGGTTTAAGCATTTTCGTGTCGGTTAGGGCCTAGTTTGTGCCGTAACACGATTAACCTTATAAATTTTTTTAAGCCAATTAGTCTAATTGGTTTAAAAAATTTAAACCAAAAAAAAAAGTATGTTTAGGGTTTAGGGGGGTTTGAACATTTACGTGTCGGTTAGGGTCTAGTTGTTTAGGGTTTGGGGTTTAGGGGGTTTAAGCATTTTCGTGTCGGTTAGGGCCTAGTTTGTGCCGTAACACAATTTACCTTATAAATTTTTTTACCCTAGCCTAATTGGTTTAAAAAACTTTAAACCAAAAAATAAAAAAATTAGTATGTGTAGAGTTTAGGGGGGTTTGACCATTTTCGTGTCGGTTAGGGTCTAGTTGTTTAGGATTCAGGGTTTAGGGGGGTTTAAGCATTTTCGTGTCAGTTAGGGCCTAGTTTGTGCCGTAATACAATTAACCTTATAAATTTTTTTTGAACCAATTAACATTGGCCTTTTGTCATTTGGTCTTTGTTTCTCACACACGCTCGCTCTTCACTCTGGTCTTTGGTCCTTGATCTTTAGTCTTCGCTTTTTTTTCTTTGGCCTTTTGTCTTTGGTTTTTATTTTTCACATACGCTCGCTCTTCACTCTGTTCTTTGGTCTTCGATTTTTTGATCTTCGGTGTTTGGTCTTTGATCTTTGGTCCTCACATACGCTCGCTCTTCACTTTGATCTTTGGTCTTTGGTATTTGCTCTTTGATATTCGGTTTTTGGTCTTTGACCTTTGGCCTTTGGTCTTTGTTCCAGGTCTTGTTCCTAAAACACATAAGTAAGACCAGAACGTCCTTTAGGAAGACCAAGGTAAATACATAATTTTTTTAAAATTTCGAAAAATATATTCATGATAGATCTTGTTGGATACATCTCATCGAGTATTATCAAAATGATATAAGACACTTTGTCTAATTCATTACGGTTTAAGAAATAAAATTATTTAAAAATTTAGAAAAAAAAATTGAAACTCATTTCCTAAAATTAAGGAATTGAGGTGCGTGTGTTTCACGTTAAAAAAAAGTTGGGATGTGCTAAAGAATATGAGGTGGGCCGCATGTGTCTTCACATTAAGTGCACCTACCTACATGCACTTAATAATACATACAGTATAATAACTCTTTTCTCCCTATGTCCTAAACCGCTAATAGTTGTTTCCAAAGATGGGATCCATTCCTCTTGTTTAAAACAGTTGGAACAGAGTTGTTCTTTCAACCATATTTTGTTTTAAGCACTTCGCACCATAAATATTTGCTATCTAAGAGGAGTCCCGATACAAATTTAAGAATAAGAGAGATATTAGTGTCTCTTAATTTCCTCATACCTAACCCTCCTCGACTCTTAGGTTGACATATAGAGTCCCAAACTACCTAATTGAGCTTCCTTGCCTCCCTGTTGAAACTCCACAAAAAACTCCTGCATATTTTGTCAATTTCGTCTAAGGTACCTTTAGGGAGGGACATCAACTGCATCAAATACGATGGAATTGTTGCCCGGACTGACTGACGCAAAACCAGTCTACCAACTAAGGTTGTCCTTTTAGGTTGCCATTGATACACCCTTAGCTGGAATTGTTCGAAGGTAACCCTTTGCTGGTAAATTTCAGTTTGCCAGTAAGCCATTCTAAACTAAATTACTCTTACATGTCTATGATCATTTAGAAAGGAAAAAAAAGCAAAGTCCCAACAGGGAAAAAAAGCAATTGAAAAAATGAGGACACGGTTTATGGGTAGTCATATATCATAAATTCATAATGCAATGTGAGAAACAATATGCAGCATAGACAATTGGGGCAATAAAACAAATAACACAGTACCTAGCTACTATGAATGAACATTAAAACACCCAATGAAGTTGGGGCTCAGATTTATATTTAACCTCTGCCTTGCTTCAATTATCCTGGGAGAATTTTGCATTACAAAAGGGCGAGGACAAAGCACAAATGGAAAGCCGGATTCGACCCAATTTGCGATGTGTCATGAAATAACCTAGTAGATTGGAAGATGCCAAACACAGAACAAATGTCAGTGAAACACTTGACACCAAATTACGAAAGTTTGTATAATAGTACACAAACATGTGTACATAACACAAGGAACAAAAAGGAAAATAAAAGGAAGCACAAAAATTGATATAAAGGGGACCATAGGATGAACCAATTAAAAACCAAATCGTAATAGTAGTGAGGCGAGTTGTGCTATTTGAATGGAGCGGGATAAGGCACAACCCAAAAAAAGTACCAGCTCTGAAGGTCAATGGTGATGTAAATGCAGGAGTGGTGGTAAAAGGGATAACGTTTTGTTAAACCCTTGGTCGACGGAAATTTTGAGGGGATTGTTGTCGATATTTTTAGGTGGAAGAAATGGAAGATGGGCTAAAAGTGATTTTTGGTTTAAGATGGAAACTAAAAAGTGGTTGAGATGGAACTTTAAAAGGGAAGCTGGCCATAGAATATTTTGGGCCTCGATTTTTGGACTTGAGAGGCAAACTAAGCAAAACGGGTTTTAAACTGCTATCCATACAAGCACTTAATGTCCCAGCCAACGTGGAGGGTCTAGTGTTTACCCTGAACACTTGCTGGTTATTCAAAATTAATATTAATCATCTAAATTGTAATTGTACAATTTTTAATTTCAGTGTATTTTTTTTTATTTAAAGTACATTTCAAATAATTTTTTTTATTTGGAATCATCCAATGTAACTTATTGTCCATCTTTTTATTGATTTATAACTTTATACCTTTTAAAAATATTCTATTAATTTTTAATAATAATTTCTTGAAATATTTCGACCCCAGTCATATCTTTTATACTCTCTCTAAGAATTTTTTTCGTTATTTCTTTCCGTAAACTTATCTTTATTTTCCATTTCTATACATACTTTTTCCAGCCTTTCTTTAGAAGTTTGTTCGTATATTATTCCTATAATAAAGTGTTTACTTCATTTTTTTTTCCTTGGTTGTGTAATCTTGACCTTTTTAAAAAAAATTGATGACTTCTCTTTAAAGTTTTATTTCTTAAAAATTTTATTATTTCATTTTTCTCTATTATCCCTGTTTCTTTTTTTCATATTTTCTTATTCTCTACATAATTTTTTCTTGCATATAATTATTTCTAATTTTTTGATATGCTTTTCTTCTATTATTTGTCTCTCATAAAGACCTTTATTCTTTTTCTCATTCTGAAAAACTTTCTCCATCATACGTTAACATTTATTAGTAATCATACATTATACTATTTGTTTTATCATCATAATGTTAAATTTTTCTACCGTTATATCATATGAATATAACAATATAATATATAATGAATATAATATTATAATATATTTATTATATCGTGTCCTCAGTTAAAAAATAATTAATTAAGAGATCAGATCATTAAATCATTTGATAATCATCAATTCCAAAATTCAAATTGTCTATTCAAAATTACATAACTTTCTAAAATTCCGATTGGATGGGAGTTGCATGTTATAGAGATTTATTTGCTATCGTTCTTTCCAACCAATTTGTACTTTATCTAATTGGCTGGAATGGTCTTCTGAAAAGCCTCAAATTGATTTCTTGGCAGATGTTGAAGAGAGAATATGAAACAGAGAGAAAGCAACATGTTGACTCCAATTATATTTTGGGTAAATATTGTAAAATTTTGAAACTCTACCTGGAAAAGGTAGGTAAATAAGGTGGGATCAGAATTGATAAGGTGGAATCAGAATTGTAATGGTTGTATTCTGGAAAAGGCCAATTGAATTTTTCTTTTTTTATTAAGTGAAATTCATCGATAAATGTGGTCTGGGAAAGGATTATTAATTTGTTGGATTTTGAACAAGCTCACAAGCTGGGAACTTTTATTGATTATGTGTAATTACTACTATCAATAACAAAAGCTTACATGAAAGGTGAGTTATAAAAAAAAAACTTATTAGTAATTCAAGGTCTGTATTTTTAGGGATAGTTGAAAAAGGAATATGATGTAATAAATTATAATTTGATTAACTTGCTCTTGATTAATCGGGAAAATTTGGTTATTTATAAATTTTACGGATTTATAAATAAAAAATTACTATTAAATGATGGACTGATGTGATTATTACATGTAGAGTTAGTTATCTAAATTTTCGTCATGTGGCTTACCCTAACTAATTTTATGGAATTTGTTCGATTGAAAACTCTACTTTAATACATACTAGTGTTTACCCCGCACGTTGTGCGGGTTGTTCAAGGTATATATTAGTTTAATGATTTAACGATACATGATATTTTTGCTTGAATGATATGTGTAAAAAATAATATTAATGATATAAATTGTAATTCTGTACTTTTTAGTGTCAATGTGCGTTTTGTTATTTTAAGTGTATTTAGAATTATTTTCAATATTCAAAATCATTCAATTTAATTATTGTCCATCTTAACTACAATAATTATTTTAGGAGTATATCCCACCATGTACCGCCATGGATTTCCCTAAAAAAACTTTAAAAAGAAAAAGAACAAAGAAAATATATGATGAAATAATTTTAAATAATACATGAAATATATATTTAACTACAATATATTTACGTTGATAAATAGTTTACTCTTATTATTATGATGTGTAATTTCTTAAATAATCCATATATAGTTTAATCTTATTAGTGGTGGGATGTTATAATCATATATAATAATACGTATATATAATTATTCTTCATCCAATTACCTCTTTTTTTATATATAATTTTTACACAAAGTAATCAACAATAATTATTTATTACTACTACCCGCTAAGAGACAAAAAATTATACCCTTTGATTTTATTAAATATATTTATATTACCCGTTAGATTACTCATTATAGAACGGGATACATTAGTATTTTTTTTTATAACGCCAGGAACCCCATCAGAGATGAGTAAACCCATGCCCACTGCAATAGCCTGCAAATCACAGTGGGAGGTAAACCAACCTAAGCAAGCCCAGGGTGACAAGCTGGGGTGCGAAATCGGTAGTTCGTTAGTGGATTTGCCATAACAAGCCCCTAGAGGTGCCAATAGGCAAGGTGAGAGCTAACCCCTCACTTTTTTGCTTGTTATTAATATTATTTTTTTGCCATTATGGACACATAATTCATATGTGTCCGTTAGTTATATCGTATATTTAAAAATCCACATATAGGTAATGGATATGTGCCCTTTAGAAATCAACATTCAGTAGAATGTCC
The DNA here is from genome assembly GCA_949775105.1 of Oldenlandia corymbosa var. corymbosa. Taxonomy (NCBI): domain Eukaryota; kingdom Viridiplantae; phylum Streptophyta; class Magnoliopsida; order Gentianales; family Rubiaceae; genus Oldenlandia; species Oldenlandia corymbosa. The sequence continues at coordinate 12,043,300 of OX459123.1, forward strand.
TTAAATTAATAATTCTAGTAATTAATAATTTTCTCTGATTCTAATTTGAGACCAATACAAATGAAGAAGATTGATAAAATGATAAAGTAGTAATGTTTCAGAAAAATCTCTTATATATCTATAGATCCTAATAATAATAATAACTATAAATATATGAACTATTGATACTTTTATTTTAGTCCGTAGAGGTGATATGAACTATGTGTGAATATTTAGTACTCAGAAGAGTTTTAGTACTTCATCAATTCGGATGTAAAGACAACTACAAATTACGTAATCTCTAGTGACAGTTCTACTTTTTTCATATAAAATTTTTAAATTATTAATTTATTAATGTATTAATTATTTAATAATTCTCTAAATTAATAAATTTTACTTGTTCTAACACTACTAATTTATAGAGGTTCTATTGTATCTAATTTTATGGTTAATATATGCCTTTGTATTGTATATTTAACAATCCACACATATGCAATGGATATGTGCCCATTAAAAATCCATATATTATTTTATGTTTGTGCTCGTCAGATGTAAGAAATGGTAATATACAACATTGATTACCATTGTTAATATTCATATTTAATAAATATATTTTGAAGGAAGAGTTAACGTGTCCGTAAGATTTCCAATAAAAAGGAATAAGTGGGATTTTTTTCCCTCGACTTTTTACGCTGACATTGTTTGTTTCTTGATGCATCATGGAGTGCCTTATCAAATTGGGTAATTAATTTATGGGATAAGGATAATTACCCCCTCGAGTTATGTCCCAAAGACAATTATCCCCTCGACGTTTTATATAAGGACAAATCCTCCCCCTTGACCGTCAGAAAATAAATGTTAACAGTACTTTTTGGTGAAATGACAATAAAACCATGGTGGTTCCGGCAAAATCTTGGGCGGGAAATGCAAAAGGTAAAGTTACTTATTTAACCCTCTGGCTACACGATGAAATTAAAACCTCCCCTGTCCCATTTTATCGTTCAAAATCCAGGCAATAATTTTCAAAGCTTTCTGAAACATGACTTCACTTTGTCGATCAATTTCTTGTGGTGATTTTTTATTTCATCTTCAATTACCATCTTAATCGGATTCATTGCGGTGAGACGAAGATCATCAGGAAAACAAAATCGACGGGCATTTGTTTTGTCCAAAAGAAGCCAGCCAAAAATGGTGAGTGTTGAGAACTCTCTTTGGTCACATGCATGGATTGTTAAGCATGAAAGATGGTGTATTTTATTTGCCTAGTACTCGTAAGATTGATCGCAAATTGTAGATGAAAACGTGAAGCCCTTTCAACAATCAATCCTGAAAGTTGAGGGTTTTTTGTAAATATTTTTTTTAACGTTTAATTCCAATGATTACATGAAATTCGAATAGTATATTGATCCCGATTACGTTTCATCATATGTTGTATGTATAGAATCCATCGATTATGGTTCTTTGATTTAGTGGAAATTCCAACATTTGGGGGTTTTTTTTTTCAAACTTACAAATGGGAATTACGGTGCATAATATGATTTGCAAGACATGATCAATATTTCAGTGCTTATTTTTTGGTTCATATGCTAGACGTTTTGTTCTTTTACTGTAATTTAAATTGGGTCGGGTTTTGGATTTTTTTTTTGATTAGTTTATACTCCCATATTACAGGCCGGTGGTTTGCATGAGTTTATTTTACACTACAAAGGTCAGGTTTTTCAGATAAGAAAGGTGGACGCTGAAGAGTACTCTCGTGTGGTTCTCTTGTCTGATATGACTAATGTCTTGTATAATGATCCCGACTTATGGAAAGTGTTAGATTGTTGTATAACTGCTGAAGTGCCTGGGAGGACTGAAAAGATGCTGGTAAGTGATGATAATGTTCTTGCCGATGTATTTGAGTTGTGTCAAAATTAGAAGTGTATAAATATCTATCTTGATGATGTTAAGTTGCTTTTGGATGATCCCGAGGGTGGTAATTTAGGTGGTTCTAATTTGCATGTAAGTAAGGATTCTGGACTTTGTGAGAAGAGCCATCACTTGGATGAGAATTCTGGAAATATGACTGCTAGTGGTTTTGAAATGTGGAATGGTGTTGATGTAGGATATTCAGACAATTATGGTGGTTTATTATTAAGTGGATTTGGTAGCTCACAGGTCACTATCAATGGTGGTTGTGAAGACCCTAATCTAGCTATGGCCGAGAACTTCAACACAAATGGTGTAAACATTGTTGGAGCTAATGTCAATACTTTTCTAAATGTCCCTGAAGTGAAGCAGAAGCGTAAGAGGAAGAGAAGGATAACAAAGAATATTAAAGAAATCAATGCTCTTAGAAAGAGTAGTCAGAGAATAAAAAAATGCTGGAGGAGACACATCTGCAAATGATTATATATGTGAAAATGGTGACTTTGGTACATCTCAAAATGTTGGGTTTAGACTAACTGCAAATGGTGACACTGGAACTTGTGAAAGCTTCAGGGAAAATACACAACTAGCTGGGGAAGATGTAACTAATGCCAATGGGGAAGAAGAGCAAAATGATGAGAGTGGTGATGAACTATATTGTTTGAGCGATGATGATCAGGGTCTAGAAGAAGAAGATGAGATGTTAAGAAGATCATAGTGGCTTGTCATTAGGTGAAACAGAAGAAGAAGAAATTAGTGATTGCAATGATTCCGACGAGGATTTTGATGATGATCCCTTCAATGGATGTGTGAATAGGTCAGAATTCAAGGTACTTGAGGGAGGCAAATTTGAAATTAGGAAAGGTATGTAATTTGCAGATTTAAATGCTTATAGGAAGGCCCTATATGAGTACTCCATATCGTGGGGATTCACTATTATCAAGTTTGTAAATGAGAAGACAAGAGTCACATCATACTCTAATGGTGAAGAATGTAACTGGAGGGCACATGCTTCTGTATGTCCTGATGGTGTTACATGTGCTGTGAAGACATGTCAACCAATTCATACATGCCAAGTTAATCCAAATCTGACCGCTTCAGTAAGGTGGATGGCTGAGAAAGTCCTAGACTTAGTTAGAGCTGATCGGGGTGTAAAGATTGATATTCTCAGGGATTCTTTGATAAAATTGGGGGTACACCCATCAAATAAGCAGCTCTTTAGAGCAAGAACATTGGCAACTGAGATGTTAGATGGCAATCATGGAGAGTCTTGGAAATTGCTGCCTACATACTTTGAAATGGTAAAACAAAGTATTCGGGGGACTGTGGTGAAGATAGAGTATAAAATGCAACCTGGTAAAACTATCCCTAATATCATGAGAGCATTTTTAGGGTTTAAACCTCTTGCAAATGCGGTAATGAAAGGATGTAAACCTTTTTTGGGTTTCGATGGATGTTTTCTTAAAGGTCCATATGGCGGTGTTTTACTTAGTGCTATTGGAATAGATGGAGATAATGGTTTGGTTCCCATTGCTTTTGCTGTGGTAGAGAGTGAGAATATTCATAGTTGGAAATTTTTCTTCGAACAATTCTCAGACTTGATGGATGGATTTCCAAGAGACAAAAAGTGGACTTTCATGACTGATGAGCAAAAGGTATTTATGACCTTAATTCAATTCTTTTCAAATTTCAGTTGTTTTTCCTTACCTCCGGGCGCAACTCTTTTTTTTTTTAATCATTACAGTGTTTTTTCTTATCTCTTAATTAGTTCGTAACCACATTTTATTTTTTAATTTTAATACAATTTTTTCTTTTTAACTAACTCAGTTTGTAAATATTATTTTATCTTTTTATCATTTCAGCTTTCTTTATTTAAATGTATGTGTGATTGATAGGGACGAATTGATGCTGTGGATGATAAGGTTCCACATGCCATTCATAGAAACTGCAGCCATCACATTCTCTCAAATTTCAGATCTAGATTTCCAGGTTTGCTCCTTAGGAAATTGTTTTGGGTTGCTGCAAAGGCGTATACTAAGGCCGAGTTCAAAGCAGCAATGGACTACATCAAAAAAATCAACCCGGATGCATATGAATATCTTGATGACCTTGATGAACAGACTTGGGCAGGACATGCCTTTTCAGAAAGTTTGAAGTGTGAGCATGTCACAAATAATATTTCAGAGTCATTTAACAGTTGGGTTGGAGACTTGAGAGGTAAACCTGTTGTGGTGATGTATGATACAATCAGAGGAAGATTGATGTCAAAAATTCACACGAGATATGCAGAGGCTACTTTGTGGGTATATGATGTAACCCCAAGAGTTATAAAACAGCTCAAAGCAAATGCACAAGCCTCAAGAACTCTGAAATTTTGGTGTTCCCAAGACAAACTTTTCGAGGTTAGAGAAGAAAATAAGTCGTTTGTAGTCAAACTTGATGAAGGCTATTGCAATTGTAAGGAATGGAACCATACTGGAATTCCCTGTAGGCATGCATGTGTGGTGATACTTAATAGAAGAGAAAAATCGGAATCATATTGCGATTCAAGTCTTTCTAAGACAAACTATTTGAGGACATACAACCAGACCATGTTACCAGTGAAAGACCAATCCTTTTGGCTAGAGTTTGCATCCCCACAATGCCTTCCTCCTCTGACAAGAAGAAGATCTGGAAGGCCGACAAATAAAAGAAAAAAATCTGCTCATGAAGAGCCAATGAAGAGATCATCTAGGGGCAAGTGTGGAAAGTGTGGTGAATATGGACATAATACGCGAACTTGTGCTGGTGGACCTGTAAAGACTAGAAAAGGTTACAGCAACAAAAAACTACAGGTACAGGTTTTTGTTTTTTTTTTTACCATTTTAAACATAGTTTTTGATCTTAAAATTTAAGTTATTTTTTTGTTGTATTTCTGATGTGTAGAATGCAAATGGAGCTGCTGCAAGGGGTAAAACTAAAGCTGCTGCAAGGGTTGAGAATGGAGCTGGTACAAGAGGAGTTGCTAGAAATGGAGGTGTTGGATGTGATGGTGGTGGGAATGGATCTACTAGAAATGCTTTTGCTGAAATTGGAGTAACTGTCAATGCTACTGGAGTTGGAATTATTGAGGCTGGGATTGGAGTAACTAGAAACTTTACTGGTAGTGAAAGCCAACCAAATGTTCCTCTTACTCAATCAAGCCAGACAAATGGCTCAGTTCAAAGACCTAGTGGCTCACATCATAGTACTAATCCAAGCCAAGTTGTCAATCCTGGAAGAAACAAAAGAAAACGGGCTGTCAAAAATACTCAGGTACTATATATTAATAATTTTAATTTATGTAGTAATTTAAAATATTATTATCTAACATTTAAGTTTGTGCCAATACATTTGAAGGGTCAAATGACCGACATTTAGTTTCTTAGTGAAGCTGATCAGTATGGAATAAGACAACTATTAAATGAACCTTCTAAGCAGCTACAGAAGAAATCAAAGAAGAAACAGGATAACAATGATGGTATTGAGTTTCTGGGTGATACATTCATGTTGAATACTAAGGCAGGAGGGAAAAAACAACCCATGATCAACCAGCAAGTTTGTTCTGATTTTGCTTTGGTTTATTGCAGATGTATTTATCAAGAAAATGTAAATTGTTTGCTATGTTTGTAGCTAAGACATAATTTTGTGTCTCAGGAGGTCAGTAACTCTAGGAGTGTTGAAAGGTTATTTGGGAGCATAAGGTGAATTGGCCGAAAGATTTGTAGTAGATGATCCAGCAAAAGAAAATTAAAAGTTGGAGTTTCAACATCCCAACCAGCTCAAAGTGGAAATGTGTCCATTCCTGTTGTTGCCCCCAAGATAGTAACATTTGCATCAGCAAAAACAGGTGCTGCAAAACAAGTGAACTCCTGCAATGAAGAAAGTGCACCCGGTGATTAGTCTTAATATAATTATAGTAGTTTCTTATGTGGTTTATAACTGAGACACTGAATGTACTCATGTTTTTTGTTTTGAACTACCACTTTTGCTTTTGAGACAATTTTGCAGATTGCATGGCTTAAATAATTATCTTTTTTTTTTGGCCTGTGTTAAGGCAATGATATTATTACTTTACTACATAATGTTTAACTCTCTTTTATGCGATCAAAATCAGGTTGACAATAGTGTTTTTCCAAGTTTAAGCTTTGTTCCTGATTTGAATTGCTACAGGTTTAAGTTGCCACAAGTTCAGGTGTTAGAGAGGATATTTTTAGCAATGGTGGTTTGAAGGTTTCAGATTAGAGCAGTGCAACTGCTGGTGAAGGTTCTACCAAGTATAAAGCTAAAGAAAGGCAAGAAGGTAAGTCTTTGGTGTTGGGATTCAATGTAGTTAGCAAGGGGATAATGATAGCAGATATTCAAACGGTGGAAGATTCAGATTGAGCAAATTTTCAATTATGACAAGCCCTTTCATACACATTTGAAATGTGCACTTGTGACATTGCCAATGTCATGTCCCTGTTTCCTTGTTTATGCACAATTACAAACAAAATTACACATTATGGTAGTTGCATTTCACTTCCAAGGCATACGCAACATCATTGATTCAATACATCACAAAAAACTAGTGATCAAACCAAATATTACAGCCCTTATTGTTCACATTACAACACCAGGAAACAAATTAAAGAAAAAATATACATACCATGCCACTAGATTAATCCCTAACCGATACAATCGAAAAGATTGATTAACTCTTATCCAATACAATCAACAACACCAGTGCACAAAGAAATAACATGTTGAATTTATGATAACCACTGTACGCATCATTTTACAATTACTCATTCTCAACAATTCCAGCTCAGTTTCATCTTAAAATAACTACCTCCCATCAAACTTTCTTGCGATTTTCTCCTTGTTTCGTGCAAAGTAGCTCCAGATTCGATGTTTGTCGGAGCAAAGCCAATCAACAAAATTATGGCGAGGAAAATCATTATAAAGCTTACCCGGATTGTCTTGAGATTTAGAAATCTTAAATAAGGCATCCCACATCGTCAATCCGTAATACTCAAATCACCCATAAAATCCCATCTTCAGATTACTCCATAATGACCAAAAAGAAAAACAACACTCCAGCCCCCAAAATTGACAACCTTAACAACATACTCCATATATACCTTATCGATTAATCAATTCCTTGCAAGAATTATTGCAGACGCGGATCGCTTCTTTGTTGAATTCCAATCGGGCGTTTCAATTTGGCTGACATGTGAGAAATTTAGGGGAAGAGAAGAAGAAGAATAAGAGAAAAAACTAACAAGATTTTCCATCTTCTTTTGATCCAAATCGACACACTGAGCATCCAGGCAAGAGTAGTGGTCGCAAATGGTTGTTTTCGCCTTCAATTTTGACTCTAACAAAGAAAATGAACTCCAATCGAAGTAAGCCCCAATTGTTTAACCCTAATTTGGCTGGAGAGCGTCTACGGGCAGTTGCATAAACTTGGGTCGTGGGGTTATAAATACATATAAGGGTAGCATTGTCCAAAAAAATATTGATTCAAGAAATCAGGGCTTTTTCGACTTTAAACACATTAATTTTCTTACGTCATAGGCTAATTTTCCACCAGAATAGTGTAGAAGGGCTGCTTTGTCCATTGACTAGCGGTCAAGAAGGGGATTTTTCCTTATATAAAACGTCAGAGGGGTAATTGTAATTGGGACATAACTCGAGGAGGTAATTGTCCTTATCCCTTAATTTATTGATTAGTTTTTGGGTAGATTTCTACAGATCTTGAGTTCCTCAATTGAACTTTTCGTTGATTACTTTTTTTGGAATCATGTTTCTTATAAATTAGTTATTAATAGATGAGTTATTTATAACTTTTACGGATTTACAAACAAAAAATTACTATTAAATGATGGAATGATGTGGTTAAGACATGTAGACTTGGCTATCTAATTTTTCGCCACGTGGACTATCCAATCTCATTTTACGCCATGTGTTCGATTGAAAACTCTCCTTTAATATATACTAGTATTTACCCCGCACGTTGTGCGAGTTGTTCACAAATAATATTGATGATACTGACGAAGTTTGGTTTTACACCGCAGGTTCGGTAGTGGAACCTCAGCTAGGGTTTCCTGCAAAAGAAGGCTTCGAGGATCTCCCGAGGGTAGACACTTTGATGTTTAAGTCAGAAAAGGGTTTAAAGAAAGTATGTGGGTAGTAGTTTGTGCTAGAGATATCGTACCCGTATTGTGGTCTGATCAATCCTATTTATAGGCATGAAGTTACCTTGGAAGATGCCGAATCCCACTAAGTTTCATGTTCTAGAACCGCCTTTATCAAGTCGGCTGGGCCATAGCTAGTTGATGGGCCGGTCCAATAATCCTCTGTGGATAAGGACTCATCAAGTGCCCCTGTCAAGTATTAGTTACACAAAATAAACAAGATTTGACATAAAATAAAACTGACTGGACCCGGCCCAAGCAAGGCGGACCAGACACGGCCTATATTTTACTGAGCAGATCCCATAAAGCAGCTCGCGGGTCAGGATCTGACCCAAGGAGGCGACTCGCTTAAGATCCCGCCCAAACCGCTAAACCGCGCGGTATCAGTGGGCATGTTCCCCAAGCGACGATACCTTCATCATTACTGCTCCCTTGGAACTCGCCCAAATCGTCAAATCGTGGGCAGCAACAGCAGTAAATAAAACCTTTTGGGTTCTTTATTCCCCCTATTTCATTCTGTGAAGAGAACAACTTTCCCCCACTCTCAAAGCCCATTCTGTGAATATCTGAGTTTGCCACAGTGCCCCAGGTATTGTGGTCAGTAATATCCGTTTCCATTGGTTTGAGAAGAAGCCGTGGTCAGAAGAGGTTTCTTAACTGTGTTATCAGCAAACCGTCCTGTCGCTCCCCCAGCCGACGCCTAGGGTCACTGCCGTTGGTGACCATTGCAAATCTGGGAAGCTACAACTCAAAAGGGGAGTGGAAATCGTTGCCAAAAGTACCAAAAGTTAGTTCCCAGATCTACGACTTCTCGATTCCATTTACTTCCTTATATTTTTCTGTGGTTGAATAGATTGGTACAGCTCTAGGTTGAACCATGGCTAGGAACCCAGATTTGAAAACCGTAGATGATTTTGCCTCCACCATAAATTCTGACGAGAAGGTTGGATTTGTGAGAACAAAATATAACCTGCCCCAGGATTTAGAAATGAGAGCGCCCCTAGGAACTGAGAGAGTCAATACTTTCCTAGAAGGAAAAATCACCATCTACAAACGTTTCATGTTTCTGGGGTTGAGATTCCCCCCTTTTCCTTTGTTCGAGGAGATTGTTCACTATTATAAAATTCCACTAGCTCGATTCACCCCTAACCTCATAACCTACGTCCTCGGTTTTATAAATAAATGCCAACGAGCCAAGGTGAGACCCTGTCTTATGTTGTGGAGGTACTTCTTTAGAGTGTCTACACCGTCTACAGCTTTTCAGGATTGGTATATGGTGAAGAGAAACCTTGTGTCAGGCTCTCGAAAGATAGTAGAAGCCTATAGTGGGTCTTGCATTTGGAAACCCAATTTCCTGTATGTAAAGGCTCCTGAAAAATACTGCGTGGCTTGAAATTATAGAGAAGCCGAAGGCTTCGAGGCGGTAAAAGATGAGTGGACGAAGGAGGATGAGGAGAAGATTTTGATTTTGCCAGTGACTTAGAGAAACTCGAGAGATATCCCAAGATACTAGGATATGGAGCAGTGCAGCATTTCGTTCCTGTCATGCCAATCGAGGGATTAGAAGCTGACAAAATCCTCGGTGTCCCCTTCAAGGAAAAGGAAGGTACTAATCTCGTTATTATTTCTGTGTGTTTAGGTCATGTCATCGGGAAACGCCGGTTCTGGATTATATGGTGACTCTAACCCCTTTAATGTTGTAAACTCAGATGACGATACTTCCACCATGAAATTAGTGGCATAGAAGATAAACAAGAAGAAGAAGAAGAGGGCTATGGCCAGGGAGTCCGAGAAGGGGCCAACCGCGAAGAAGTCAAAAACCCACACTTCTTCCGACAAGGAGATTGAAGCAGCAAGGCAGACCGATGAGACTATTCCCCCTAGAACCGAGAAGGAGGCACCTTCAGAGAAGGAGACTTCAGAGAAGGAGACCGGGCCAAGCACTCGACCCAGGTCGTGTTGAGAAGGGAAAAAGCCCTGTTGAGGGGAATGTAACCATCCTGCCCCCTGAGATACCAGCCGGGGCCCTGCTATCGCAGTTCACACCTTCGACAATCTTCCTACCATCGAGTGCCCTATGCTGGAAGAGTTTGCTGCCAGCCTTACCGAAGTAGATTGATTAAAATTGGTAAACTTCTCAATCCATACACGTTCGTTGATTTCCATATTGTAGCATTGAATATATATCCGTTCTGTGTCTGGTTTCCACAGATGATCACAGTCATGATGAACTATGCCAAGAGGTCCAGGGACCTAAGGTGAGAACTAGCAGAAGCCCAAGCTGAGAGAGACCAAGCGGTGATCGAGAAGCGAGCTCTCGAAGAAAGGAATTAGCAGCTGCAAGCCAAGGAAATAGAGCTCGCCTTGGTACAAACTAGCTTGGGGAACTAAAGCAGAAATTTCAGGAGTACTGCGACCTGCACATCTCCAAGGAGGACCTTAATAAGTGGTGCACTGTATTTTGGTAGAGGATGCTATCATCAGGGGGGATGATCACTACTGTGGAAGAGATTAACATTGCCTCGATGGCTTATGGGGGCCACGCGGTTGCCGTCGAGGGTCTGAAGTCAGAAAAGCCTATAAAGGCTAAGTGGCTAAAGCAATTTCTGAAGGAAAACCCAAAGAAGACCACGTATGAGGCCTTGGTCCGGGGTCTTTGCAAACTAACCACAGGTCAGCTACCCCTGTGAGAGCCCTTGTGTGAGGCTCTGTCCAAGATGGGTTTGCCTGAGAACATTGCCTCATTTCCCGGGGATGTGCCTCTTGTTTTCTCTAGAGGTCCTGGTGAGGAATCGGCAGTAACTAAGGTCTCCGACGAGGATTTTGGAATTGATCTCGAGGAAGATGAAGATGAGACTGTCGAGGAGGATGACATAGGCAATTCAGGTGCCAAGGACCAAGATCCCCCAACCGTGAGAGATACTGGAGGAGCCGAGGAAGGGAATCCCTCTATCGAGGAATCATCTAAAGACCAACCAAGGAATGACTCTCGTTCTCAGATTGTTGTATGAATTCAATTTCCTTGTAATAGAGTCCTTCCTTATTTTGAGAAGTTATTGTATCACCGTTCATGGTGGTGAATGTGAATATTTTAAGTATCTGTTGATATTTACATGATATCCAATCCCTTTTAACTTTATCCCATGTCTTATGCTAGGAATCGTACTTTGTATACCAGGTACATCTGATGATCTTGGACGAAAATCAAGCTAAAAATTTTCCGGTGTATGCTACGGTTTCTGCGGCGATGGGGAAGTTGGGCAATGTCCACAATATTTCTGTTGTACGAGCACTCGAGAAAGATATTGTGGACGCCATGCAAACATACCGTACAAATACATTCTCGGCTGGTACAGCGATTCAGGCAAAAAGAAGAAGAATATCAACACCGCCTTCAGCAATATGACCTCGATTATCAGGATTCCCTGATCCTGGAGGCAAATATAAATGAAGAAATGGCGAATTTAAGGAATGAGAAGGCCCAACTAAAGCACCGTGAAAGAATCACGGTTTCCCCATGGTTTCTCAAGAAGTTCCACATCCTTTCACTTGTAGAGAAACAAATTCAAAACAGGACAGAATGCTTCATCGCTGCCATCGAGATGCTGAAGAAAAGGACTAAAGAGGCTAAATTTTATTCGAGACAATCTGTCGTCCTACAGAACATTCTGGTCGATCATGAAATCCCGCTTCCCATTCTCGAGGGTCTGGATGAACACGAGAAAGCTCATGAGAGGACGGCTGCCGAAGAATTCCTTCTTAGGCTCGATGAGCAAGATTGGGAAATTGCCGACTTGAAAGACAAATTGAACTAGTATATCGACCATCTTAGGACGCTAGGATTCTCGGGCATGATTAAGCCGTCTCGATTCAACCCCAAGGGGAAGATCTTAGTATTTAAGGGAAAACAAATGTATTTATCCCTATCCCGTACGAGGTGTGAGGGCAATATATTTGATTCCAGCCTTATCAGCGTCGTTGTTTATTTGTACTCGAGTAGTATTTATATAGAGCTTTCATGGCCGGATGTAAAACACACGACACCCTGGGGGAGCTGGGTACGAGTTCCTTGAGTTATTACCGCGATCCACTGTGTGTACGAGGGGACTTCCTCGGTTTTCATCCAGATGTTGAATACACGGCTTTGAACGAGGATGGCCCTAAAGAGGGAGTCCATCTCGAAGACTAGTCTCAATATAATATTGACCATATAAGAAAATATGCAATGACTTTTATTGAATAATTATCTCAGGACCTAGGTTAGCATTACATATGAAAAAGTGAAAGCAATAAAGCAAATAAAACAAATAAGGTAGGCAACCTAAACTAGCACGTAGCAAATAGGAGCTTAAACATAGAACCTGCGGGGGTTTTGTATGTTCCACCATAGTGGCAAGACGATTCCACTGTCATCCGTGGTCTGTAACCGATAGCTGCCTGCTGGAGAAGTTTGAATGACTTTGTAAGGTCCTTCCCAATTTGCAGTCAGTTTCCCTGGAGTCTTGGCTCTAGCGGCTTCGTTCTTTCTGAGTACGAGATCCCCCATTGTGAGGTCTGTTGCCCTGACTCGCTTATTATAGTGTTTTCTGAGGATCTTCTTGTACCTGGCTTCTCTTATTCTGACGGCGTCTCGCCGTTCCTCGAGCAGGTTGAGGTTTAGCCTGATATCATCGTCATTAGAACTCTCGACAAAGTTGATTGTACGAGGGCTTGCGAAACCTATTTTGACTGGGAGAACCGCGTCCATGCCACAGACCAAGCTATAGGGGGTTTCATTTGTCAAGGAGTGAGCTGTGGTACGATATGACCACAGGACATGGGAGAGCTCCTCAGCCCAAGCTCCCTTAGTGTCGCGTAGCCTGGTCTTGATTCCATGTAGATAGTTCTATTAATAGACTCTGCTTGGCCATTTGCTTGGGGGTGAGCTACACTTGAGAACCGACGCTCAATTTGCATTTCTTTGCACCAAGACTTGAAAGAGTTACTCTCAAATTGAGTGCCATTGTTGGAGACAATAACCCTAGGAATTCCAAAGCGGCAGACGACATTTTGCCAGAAGAAATTCAGCATTTGTCTTCCAGATATTGAGGCCAGCGGTTTGGCTTCTACCCACTTGGTGAAGTAATCTACCGCTACTATTACCCATCGTACTCCTTCTGCCCCTTTTGGATGAAAAGGGCCGATAATATCGGTGCCCCATTGGTAAAATGGTCAAGGACTTTGAATGGTAACCATATCGTGCTGCGGCTGTCGAGTAATGGGGTTAAAGTGTTGACATCTATCCCACTTTTGTACCAATTGATATGCATCTTTGAAAATCGTGGGCCAAAAGTACCTAGAACGCCGTACTTTCTTAGAAGTGCCCTGGCTCCCATGTGTGCTCCGCATGATCCCTCATGAATCTCTTCGAGGATGTATGCTGCTTGTCTTGGTCCGACACATCATAGCATGGGTAGCAGGTAACCATGCTTGTACAACACTCCATCTCATAACGTGTACTCGGGCGCTTTCAATTGGAGCGCTCGAGCATCAGACTTGTTATTGGGTAACATCCCATCTGCTAGATACTGAATAAACAGGGTCACCCACGTGTCACCGTCCTCGGTGATAGTCATTGTCGACATTTTCCAAATGCTAGGCTCGGGGAGGATCTCGACCCAGATCTTGTGACTGAGGTGCACGAAGTTCAAGGAGGCCAACTTGCTAAATGCATCCGCCCTTGTGTTTTTTGCCCTTATGATATGGGAGATTTTGCATTCTTCAAACTTATCTTTTAACTCGAGAACTTTCTCTAGATATTGTTTGAGCTGCCCATCGTTTGCTGTATAATCACCTACGATTTGGTTTATCACCACCTGAGAGTCGCTAAAGACTTAGATTTTTCGGATGTGAAGTTTTAGAGCCATATTAAGACCTACTATCAATGCTTCGTAATTAGCCACATTGTTAGTAATCAGGAAGCCAATGAATAGGTATACTCTGCATCATATTCTTTCATGTTCTTGATTTCGGGATCAGCCGAGGGCTTTGCCAATATTATCCTGGCTCCTCCCCCCTCATCGCAACGACAGTCGTTGACGTAGAGCGTCCAGACTCGAGGATTTATCTCGACAGGGGAAGCGGAGTGATTCTTAGACTTTTCGTATCTCGACTAGGAAGTCTGCAAACACTTGGCCTTTGACCGCCGTTCATGGCTTATATTCTATATGGTGCTCTCCCAACTCTACTGCCCACTTCATCATCTGACCAGAGGCTTCAGGCTTGAGGAGGACTTGCTGAATAGGCTGCTCTGTTAACACTCGTATTGGGTGTGCTTGGAAGTGCGGGCGTAGACGTCGAGCAGCCATAATCAAACTCAATATAAGTTTCTCCATGGGCGTGTATCGTGTCTCTGCACCTTGTAACACTTTGCTGACGAAGTAAATAGGAATCTCCCTGCTATCCTTGTTTTGGACTAGGACGGCCGATATGGCCTTTTCCCGGGCAGCGAGATATACATACAAAGTTTCCCCTGGTTCAGGCTTAGCCAATATGGGCAGCTGTTTAAGATGGTCCTTCAGCTCTTGGAAAGCTTTTTGGCATTCCTCATTCCACTCAAACGTTCTACCTTTGCGGAGTGTATGAAAGAATGGGAGGCTTCTTTCTGCGGCTCGAGAGAGGAATCTGTTCAAGGCCGCCAGGGATCCTGTAAGTTTCTGAACTTCCTTGATATTCTTCGGGGCTTCCATGGCTAGGATCGCCTCTATTTTTTCTGGATCAACACTGATTCGATCCGTGGATACGTGGTCCCCAAGGAACTTATCTGACCCCACGTAGAAGGCACATTTTTTTTGGATTAAGTTTCATATTAATTTTGCGGAGAATTGAGAAGATCGCGCATATCCTTGACTACTTGCTCATCTCTGTTGCTCTTGATCACCTTTTCGTCCACATATATCTCGATGTTTCAGCCAATCTGATCGTGGAACGCTCGATTAACAAGGCATTGATAGGTTGCCCCGGCGTTCTTCGAGCCAAAAGGCATCTTGTCATAACAGTACATTCCAATCTTTGTGATATAGGCTGTCTTTTCTGCATCATCTCGTGCCATAAGGATCTGGTGGTATCCTTTATAGGCATCGAGGAAAATGAGGGTCCTATACCCGGTGATAACTTCGACCATCTGATCTATGATGGGTAAGGGGTAGCAGTCCTTGGGGCAATGTTTGTTGAGGTCCGTGTAATCTTGGCACATGCGCCAAGAGTTATCGGGCTTTCGTACTAGGACTGGGTTAGCCAACCAGGTAGGCCAAAGAACTTCCCAGAGGATATTAGCACGAACCAGCTTCAATGTTTATTTATTGATTATGTCATTGTGATCTCGGGCAAATATTCTCTTCTTCTGTTGTACGGGTTTAACATTGGGATCAACATTCAATTTGTGTTCAATAATACCTCGTGGTGGCACTCCTGTCATGTTTGTGGGTAACCAGGCAAATATATCGCGGAACTCGCGTAGCAAGGCGATTACCTCGGCTAGCAATGCTCCTTGAGGTGTTATACCTATCTGGATGGTCTTGGAGGGATCCTTCTAGTTAAGAACAAGCTCCTATGTTTTGCTACTAAGTGGTGGCAGGAAGTTAGTGTCGAGATCCTCCGACCGTGATTGTACCGCGGCTTGTTGGACCGAGTAGCATCCTGATGTGGCAGTGCTTGGGTTAGACTTTATGGCCTTCTTCCCAATCTTGAAAGCTGTGAGCAGACATTCTCGAGAACTGGGTTGGCAGCCCTGCACTACTCCAACTCCGTATTCTGTTGGAAATTTCATCACTAGGTGATAAGGAGACGAAATCGCTCGGGCTTGGCACATCCAGGGTCATCCCAGGATCACATTGAATGGCGAGGGTGCATCTATTAAGGCAAAATCCATGGTTAATGTAACCATTCTGGGATGCGACACTACCGTGATAGGGAGACTTATGATTTCGGTTGGGATAATAGTGTGGCCCGAGAAGCCCATCAATGGCATTGTTGCTGGGCGAATATTAGGGTTTTGAATGTACATCTTTTTGAAGCAATTGCTGTAGATGATGTTAACTGCACTGCCATTGTCTACATAGACCCTACTGACTTGCACATTTCCGATTATCGCCTCAATAACCATGACATCATTGTGTGGACAGATATCTGGGACTACGTCGCTATCAGTGAAAACTATGGCTTCTGTCCCTTTGAACTCTCTTGTGACTGGGTTCCTGACGGGGAGCTTTTGTGGAGGTTCGTACTGAGTTTTTCATGGCTATGGTAGATAAAACTTCAAGAAGAGCTCCATAAATGACACCCACCTGGTGAGTGATCTGCTTGGTAGGATCCGCCGGGGGGATATGCTGAAGTGGTTGTGGGGCTCCCACGATAGTTTGTGGAGGAGTTTGTTGCATATTGTTCATTGGTTGCCAATTATTCTCACGGTTTTCTCCCCGAGGGCACCTAAAACTCTGTTTAGGAAATTTCGTGATGTACCAAGCTTGTTGTTTTGTTGTCAAGAGGTTCCTTGCACATATTGTTGGAATTTACCAGATTTAACTCCATTCTCGATTTCCTTCTTAAGTTCTCGACAATCCTCAGTATCGTGACCGTGGTCTTTGTGATACTCGCAATACTGTTCCGTCGACCTGTTTGGGTTGGGTGCTAAAGGTTTTGGGGGTCGGTAACTCATCCTTGTGGATTTGGCGGATTTCCCGGTGTAGCCTAGTTAGAGGAGTTAACTGCCTATCGAGTTTAGGCAACGTTGTCCTACTCTCCGTGTTAACCCTTGGCTTGTCTCTTGGCCCTACTGTCGTGAAAGATTCTTGTAACCTGTTGAGTGTGTGCTCTCATTGAATATGAATCTCGACGATAGCCCACATCTCTTGGGAATTCCTAGGAGGTTTAGTCGAGAGTTTTACTCTTAGTATTGAGGATTTTCTAAATGGGCTGAGCCGATGGATAAAACCATTCTGGACATCCCGTTCATCTGTGTTGTCAACTTGTAAGGTTTCGCGGATGAAACGCCGATGGAAGTCTGAGAGACTTTCATGTTGACCCTGCTTGATCAAAGAAAGGTCAATGGACATCCTAGAGATTTGCTTACTCTGAAAGAACCGAGTTGCCAATTTGACTAACAAGTCCTCGAAACTGACTATACTTCCTTCTGGTAATTGTCCAAACCACCACTGTGCTTACCTGGTTAGGTAGGAGGGTAGAGCTTTAACCATAAAATTCAACGATGCATTCCTGATCCTTGTGACCTAGACATACCCCTGCAGCCATTGGGAGACGTCTGTATCTCCTGAGTATTTCGTGAAGTCTTTAGGGAAGTCAAAGTTCTGGGGCTTCGGCTCATCTTGAATGTCTGGTATAAAGGGACTCTGGTCTACGACCATTCCAATGATCTTCCTCATCTCGTCCTGGATCGAAGCGTCTTGTCCTCTTATTCCCTGCTAACCTTGAGGAAGATGAGTTGGGATCCCTTCATGGTTGTTATGGTATTGCTGCCTGAGAGGTGAATTTGAAGATGACGGTGATGCCACCACCCATAATCCTCTCTGGTGTCGCTGTTGTTTCGGTATCGTCTATGGAAAGGCACGTGTTCCTCCCTTCGAGGAGTCTTTTGATGCCAGTTGGGCCACAATCAGCTGTGAACATTGGTCTTCCTTGGAGGGTTCCATTCTTCCTCTTCCATAACCTCGACGCTTGGGGATCCTTGTTGGTAGTGGTCTCGGGAATCCTGCATCTATACACCACATCAAACTCTTTAATGGCCATATCAAAGGGTGGATATTTCTTCCTGAAAGCGTTCCAGTAAACAGTGTCTCGGGTGGCTGTTGAATGGTTATCCAAGAAGCCTTTGCGATCTGAATACTCTTGATAGTCCCCCTCCTCCTGGTCTTTTCGCTTGCCTTGTTTCTTCTCGAGAAGAGCTAAAGTGCATCGAGCTTCCTTCTCATCAATCAAGTCAGCTAATTCTTGTTTGGTTGGGTCAGGCTTTCCAGGAGACAGCGGCGCCTTGTTTCCTCGAGAACATATCTTTTCATCCTTTGATTTTGATTGCTTTCTGAGTTTAGCCTCGATCTCGGCCAACTTTTGATCCTCCAAGCATTTTTTGGATGTCGTGGTATTTTGAGGAGGAGGCAAATCCTTTTTCTCGGTCGCTGGATTTGTTTTGTCCGGTTTCTTTGGATTAAGCTGTGAAGTTTTGAGGACCAGGCGTTCTTTCCCTGGTTCTTTCTCGGGTCCTCTTTCATGGCCCTTTCTTGTCTTCTTTCTTTCCTGTCGTTGTTGGAATTCTGCCAAGGTATTGTTATCGGCTGGACTGTGCCGTCAACCGGAAGATGCCGTGCTGCTCGCGTCTTCTTCAACCCTGGCCATGGTATGCGTGGTTCTAGAAACCCTCAGTCGCACCGGAGAAGGTTAGGAAAACTAAAAAGGCTTTCGTGACACAAACCCTAGTTTTCGGGTCCCACTGGGTATGCCACTTGACGAAGTTTGGTTTTACACTGCCGGTTCGGTAATGGAATCTCAGCTAGGGTTTCCTACAAAAGAAGGCCTCGGGGGTCTCTCGAGGGTAAACATTCCGATGCTTAAGTCGGAAAAGGGTTTAAAGAAAGTATGTGAGTAGTAGTTTGTGCTAGAGATATCGTACCCGTATTGTGGTCTGATCAATCCTATTTATAGGCATGAAGTTACCTTGAAGGATGCCGAATCCCACTAGGTTTCATGTTCTAGAACCGCCTTTATCAAGTCGGCTGGACCATAGCTAGTTGATGGGCAGGACCAGTAATCCTCAGTAGATATGGACTCGTCACATACAAATTATAATTTTGTAATTCAAGTGAGAAGAGCCATCACTTGAATGAGAATTCTGGAAATATGACTGCTAGTGGATCTGGTTTTGAAATGTGGAATGGTGTTGATGTAGGATATTCAGACAATTATGGTGGTTTATTATTAAGTGGATTTGGTAGCTCACAGGTCGGCTGGACCATAGCTGGTTGATGGGTCGGACCAGTGATCCTCAATGGATATGGACTCGTCAGATACAAATTATAATTTTGTAATTCTTAATGTCAATTCGTTTTGTTATTTTAAGTACATTTGGAATATTTTTCAATATTCGAAATTATCTAGTGTATTTTGGTCTATCCTTTTCATTTGTTGATTTATGACTTTATATTTTTTAAAAATATTCTCTTAATTTTTAATAATGGTCTCTCGAAATGTTTCTAACCGTTTTATATTTATGAAACTCTCCCTTTAACAAAAACTTTTGTCAGTATTTTTGTCCATAAATTTGTATTTATTTTCCATCTTTTGATATATCTTTTGCTACCTTTGTACATTTGTTCGTGTATTTTCTTATAATATAGTGCTTACTTCATTTTTTCCTTTGTTGAATAGTCTTTGCCGTCTTTTTGTTTTTAAATAATTTGATGACCTCTCTTTAAAAAAAATTTTCTTGAAGATTTTAAACAATTATTTCATTTTTTACTATTACTTTGGTTTCCGTTTTCATATTTTCTTATTCTTTATATAGTTTTTTCCTCTATATAGTTTTTTTCGATTTATGATTATAATTTCCTTTTACTATTTGTCTCACAGAAATATCTTTATTCTTTTTCTTATTTTGGAAAATTTTCTCTATTATAACGTTAACGTTTATTAATAATCATAAGTTTATACATTTTATTTTATCATCATAACGTTAATTTTTGTACCATTACATCATAAGGAAAAATTATAATGAATATGTTAAATTAAAAGCGGCATATTACTCCACTTTTTGGGATTAGCCGTCTAATTGGTGAATTTTTCTAATTCATCGATCTATTTTTTTTTTTTTGGTTGAAATGTGATGATCGTTTTTTTTTTGTTTGTTTGGGATCCGGTTTCTCGCTTCTAACGGTTTTTATTCCCTGTTAGTGTTGGGTTTGGTGTTCTAATTATATTATTTTTAATTAAGGTTAATTGGTGGAAACTGAATTGTATTGAACGTGGAATTATGTTTAACTTTTGTAAGTTTTAGTTTATTTAGTTTTTCTACTTATAACTTTAGTATTTTTAACTTAAAAAATTGCCATTGATTGATGGGGTAATGTGGTTGCGATATATGGACTTGGGTATATATTTTTGCGCCACGTGGATTAGCGTATTTAATTTTACACTACGTGTCCGATTGAAAACTCTCTTTTAATATATACTAGTGTTTACTTCGCATGTTGTGCGGATTGTTCAAGATAAAAATTATGATTTGAATAATTCTCATTATTCGAAATCATCCAATGTAACTTATCATCAGTATTTTTTATTTTTTAGATTTATAGCTTTATATCTTTTAAGAGTATTCTTCTCTTAATTTTTCATAAACTTATCTTTATTTTTCATCTTTCTATACACATTTTGTAACGTTTCTTTAAAATTTTATTCATATATTTTTCTTATAATATAGTATTAACTTCATTTTTTTCTTGGTTGAACAGTCTTCATTTGTTTCTATTCGGAAAAAATTTGTAATAATTATTTTATTTTTCTCTATTATCTTGGTTCTTTTTTATATATTTTCTCAGTCTCTGCATAATTTTTTCCTGCATATAATTATTTTTAATTTCTTAATACAGTTTTTTCCTACTATGTATTTTTCACAATACCTTTCTTTTCTCTCCTTTTAAAAATTTTTTTCCCTCTTGATTTCTACGTTTTTGTTTTATAGTTTCTAACCAACAATAGATGCGTCTCGGTTAGAAACTCTTAAGTTGAGTCATTGCCCCCAAGCGCATTGAAAAAATATCATGTGGAAAAAATCTAATAAATTATTTATTTGATTTTCTTACATGTGTTTTTTTTTTTTTATAAACTAGTATGTGTCCCGCGGTTTGCGTGGGTTTGTCAATGTTGAAAATTTATCTTTCAAAGAATTAATTAGATAATGTAATTACTAATATTTCTTAAAATCGTAATATTTTTTTGATTAATCAATTTTAGATCAAAATGAGAGGTATTGATATTATTTATGAGATGTATATTTGTAAGATCTGGCAAAAAATATTACAACAAAAATTTTGAAAAGTTGTATGTTAAAAATTGTCACCATTAACTAATGTTATGTTTGGATTAAAAAATATATTTAAAAAATAAGTATATTATGTCTAGATGCCTATGGCTTATTTATAGGCAAGTAGACTTTGGGAATTCGACACAATTAATCGTCCTTGAAAATGTGAAGTCGATAAATTTGAAGACTAAGTAGCACATAAATAGAACTTTAAGGGCTAAAATGATAATAAATTCAAAGTGAAACTTGATGGTTTCAATTAGCAACACATGTCAATTATCTTTCTTTCCTTTAATATATACTAGATGTTTGGCCCAGGCAGATGCCCGGGCGCCCCTTGTAAATTACTATTTTATTAAAATCTAATTGAATTATTATTTTTTGAGGAATTAATTTGACGTATATATCATTTATGCTATGGTTTGGGGCTTAAAAAAATATACCTATAAATCTGAGGTTATAAGGGAATAATAAATAATTAGTTTATAAGGTATTATTCTTAATTGCTGGATTTAGGTATTTTTATTTTTTGTTTATATTAAGTCTGCAAAACTATACGATTGGACATTTGAATTTGAATTAATATATCTATTCGTTTGAAATGTAACTGATTTTTATTTGTAGTAAAACATGTGTTTTTTTTTTTTAAAAAAAATTATATAGCTTCTAATTAAAAGAGACTTACACGTGGCAAAAAGACTCCTGAAATCTGAAATATGGTGCATTGGAGCCAAAACAGATGCATACGTAGTTGCCACATAAGGTTCATGTCTTCTGCTTTAATAGGGTAAAACAGATAATGATTACTGACATTCATCAAGGTTAGAAGACTGGTGGATCAAAATTATATGTTATTCTTAAATTCCAAGATACATTTTAAAAGAAGTATACAAAAAAAAAAAATTTAGTAATAGTATGGAATATTAATTCTCTTAACTACGATGAAACAATTTTGGTTCTGGGCAATCAAAAACATATCTTTCTTCTTATTATTATTATTTTTATCTGGACCGGTTAATATCAATATTTTAAGTAATTTAAATACTTATTTCTTATCATTTTTCTTAAAACTTATCTTATTTGACACTAAATATTTAATCATGTTCAAATTTAGTACTATGTTCTCTCGCACAAAAAATTTAATAATCCTCAAAAAATTTCTTAAACTGATTAGTTTAAAAATGTAAGGGGAACCGAATTTAAAAGTACTCATCTTAAAAGATACCTGTGGGGTTTATATAGGGGAGGCAATTTTTATTCAAATATTTATGGCTTTTGTATTAGACAATTTTCCGGTAAGTTTTATTTTTTTTTTTGTAGTGTTAAAGGTGAAACACTATTTTCCAGATGGTGATTTTAAATTTTCCGAATGGTTTTTTATTTTTTTGGCAGTCATTCTTTATTGATACTAAATTTAAGAAATGATCATTTTATCGTTGCTAGTGTCATAAATTTATATTTGTTGATTGTTTGGCGGGGGTTTTCTTCTTATTAGGCTTTTTTTTTTTTGGTCTTTTGTCCTTATTAGGCTTTTCTTCTCGTAGTATTAAAGGTGAAGACGCTGGTCTTTTCATATTAGTTTAATGCCTTTATGGTTAATGAAGACAATTAAGTTGGATAAAATTAGGTAATTATAGATTTTATGGATTTATAAAAAAATTCAATTAAATGATATAGTGGTGTGAGTGTGACATGTAAAAGTGTGGAATTATTCTGAATTTTTTATTAGGGTAGGAGAACTAATTCCAGTTTATTATACTTGCACTTGTTATAGAATTATAGGAGTGGAATTATTTTGAATTTTTTATGAGAATTTTTTATTATACTCCACAATAACCAGTTAATTAGTGATATATAGTTAATTATATAGAGCCAAAATGTACCACCCTCTTGTAACAGGTGGGTTTTCTTTTAACCTTTTTTTCCCTTTTGTTTTGTTAGTTAATTTACAACAACCCTCTAATACCGGTGGATTTCCTTTTTACCTTTTTTCCTTTTGTTTTTTAGTTAATTTAGAATTATCCATAAAATAAGGTGAAGAATACCAGGCACAACCGGTTGTGGTGCAAGAAGATGAAAATCTTCCCTCAGTTCAAATGAAAACGAAGATAATTTTGTGTGGTGATTTTTAGTTACTAGTTAGTAGCTTAATAATTGCAACAATTGTATATCTATAATTTCTGAGTCTTTTAGACAAGTAATGGTGTCTGTACCTATTTCTTATTCAACTGGAATGAAATAAACAACTTTCATCCAAAAAATTTTTGTATTATCTCTAAATTTACAATTTCACATTAAAAATTACCATTAAATGATGGAGTAATCTGGTTGTGACATGTGGACTTGAGTATCTACATCTTCACCACGTGGATTGCCCTATCTAATTTTGCGCCATGCGTTTGATTAAAAACTCTCCTTTAATATATATAAAGATATATATATATATATATAGGGAAATTCTAGTATACAATCATGAGTTTTTTACTGAACCGTATAGTTAAAATCTATCCAATAAAACTAGAGTACTCCATACACAATTATAGGGTGTACAACACCATAACAAAACCCTATAATTATCAACCGGTTAATTAGAGAAAAATAGCGTTTCTACCCAAATCTTTACCCTCGGCGTCAATTTTACCCAATAGATTTTCAGTTAACCAACTTTACCCTAATGTTTGAAATTTTTGCCAATTTTGTCCAATCGTGCCATTTTCCGTCCAAGTTAACGGATTTCCGTTAATTTATTAATAAAATAATCGATTTAATTACACAAACACACCAATAATTTTTAAAAATATAAAAAAACAAAACAGTCTATTTTTAATTTTTAATTTTATTTTTCTCTATTTTATTCCATTTCTCTTTAATAATTTTAATGACCATAAAATTATATTATATAATCTTTAAGGAAATATTTATTTATTTTCATACTCTACCGTAAAAATGAATCTTTATATGGTTGTAACACATTATTGTATTTGTATAACAACAATAACAACAAGCCTTTTTCCCAACTAAGTGGGGTCGACTATATGGATCATATGTCGTTATCGTGCTCGGTCGGTGCATAACTCATCGGACAAATTTAAATATTTTAAATCATTTTTTATAGTTTTTTTCCATGTTTTCTTAGGCCTACCCCTACCCCTTTTAATTTGGATTCTTGATTCTATACATGATTTTATTTGTATAAACATATTAAGTTTTTTAATAATATTGTTTAGTAGTAACTATAAAGATTAAAAATATTTAACTAAAACTAATACCACACATAAAAATAAAATATTTAGCTCAGATAACAAAATAATTTATTAGTTCAGATAAAAATAAAATAATTTTTGATTCAATATTTTTTTGGTCTTCTAAGACTATTCCGACTGTTCGACCGTTTCGAACGTCAGGTCAACATTGGTATTTTTGTCTTTTACTCTAACTTTTATTTTTTCATTAATTAAGAAATAATATGATAATAAATTAAAATATTATTATTTTTGTTTTTTTATTTAAAAAGTATTTTACTTTAACTTAATATTAATTTAAAATACTTTGGTTTATTATTTTAAATTAATAATAAAATTATTTTAAAATTAAAATTAATAATAATTTTAAGATACTTTATTATTATTATTATTAATTAACAAAATTAAAATACTTTATTATTATTAATTTTAAAATAAAATACTTTTAAAATACTTTTTTATTATTAATCTTAAAATAAAACACTTTTAATTTTATGGTCATTAAAAGTATTAAAGAGAAATGGAATGAAATAGTGAAAAATAAAATGAAAAATTAAAAATAGACTATTTTGTTTTTTTATATAATTCATGGGTTATTTTTATACTTTAAAAAAATTATTGGAGTGTTTGTGTAATTAAATCGATTATTTTATTGATAAATTAACGGAGATCCGTTAACTTGGACGGAAAATAGCATGATTGAACAAAATTGGTGAAAATTTAAAATATTGGGGTAAAGTTGGCTAACTGAAAATCTATTTGGTAAAATTGACGTCGAGGGCAAAGGTTTGGGTTAGAACACCATTTTTTCCTTAATTAGATGTGTGATTGAAGGGAAAATAAAATCTATCTATCTATATATCTATATCTATATACTATACTAAGGCAAAAACCAGAGAGAGAAAATTAAAGGCATGGAGCACATGCCAAATAGGATTTAATCCTATGTGGCATTTTCTTAATTTCTTAGACTGAAAAATACACAAAAGAAAACAATAAAACGAAAAAAAAACAACTAAAATTTAAAATGTCATTTAAAAAAAATAAATTCCTGTACAATTGAGCCTTCACCCTGGCGTCCATGATAATCCCTCAACACAGTCCGACATAGTTAGGGTTACACCATACTACAACACTTGTAAACCTGCGTATCGTCAATCTATCCATCCACACATAATTACTGATTAAATATTATTACTATATTCGTCCCATTTTATAATTAAATAGCCTAATCATACCTAACAAATTTTAGAGAGATCTGCATAAACCTTATCACCGGTGAATTTAAAATATCATTTAAAAAAAAATAAATTCCTGTAAATCCAGAGGTAATCATGTTTAAAACTGAAGTCATTACATAATCTATAAAAATACAAAATTTATGTAATTTATAAAAATACAAAATTTATGTAAAAATATCTAAATATGTATGGACGGGTCTAACACCTAGTTAATCTTAATAAAAATTTGCATGAGGTAAACTCTGGTCTTTGATCCCCCAAAATCCAAGGTTTTTTTTTTTTTTTTTGAAACGGTCCCAGAATCCAAGGTTAAGGACAACAAGAACATTTGAACAACCGGAACCAAAATAGAGTTTCTGAATTGCCTTTTTAATATATTGAGTTCTGTATCTTAAGAACTCTTCCAATTTTCCATCTGCCCTAAAAGGCTACTCTTTTTTTTTTCCAAATCAATTCGTTGTTTCGGAGGTCCTAAAAGTAAGATAACAGAAAGGTCGGCCTTCTTCGTCAGCGCCATGCCGCCATTTATACGCCGCCATAGTAGGAAGAATTCTTGGTCTTATTCTAGTAACGGGCAAGTCCATCAGCGAAAAAATTCACGCTAGATTTTCCGTTCATTTCGTCTCACTAAATTCAAAGCTCTGTTTTGTGCAGAAATATCTGCGTTTTTTTTGCTACTTCCAACGTCAAGGAATTAATTCGCCGTTTTTTCTCGTCGTAGATATTTCAGATGCTATTGGAGAGTTTCAGATGCTATTGGAGGGTTTGCTTCATCCCCGATTATCACTCACCTTTCTTTTGATCTGATTTCACATTTTGTTTCTGGAAGAGAATTTGAAGCCCGCCCAGAAAATTTTGTTATCAAAATGCTGCTCTACTCTTTAATGTCCGCTGTGCCTGGATGCAAGAAAAAGGCTTTAACCTTAAAGAAAAGGTTACAAGGAATTATGCTTCAGATACTAGAGCAGTCTGAGGATAGGATAGGCTCGATAACGTGGAGTATATAGTTTTCTCAAGTTCGGGAAAATTGACTTGGATCGAGAGCCTGTGACAGGTTAGCATCGAGGAGAAATTAAAGCAATAAAAGCATTAGTACGTATCTTGTCGAATGCACATGTCATAAAGGGCAATTGATATTTATGCCAATTTGTGACTAAAGGAGAGTCATCAATTCAAAATTTCGAATGAGAAATCGATAGGTGATGATCTCAATAATCTGCCCCATAGAGATACTAGAGCAGATACCCTATTGCTTGAGAAGATGATAAAGAGGAGTGGAGATTCCCACTACTGTCATTGATCCAGACATTAGTCGAGAAAGCATCATGTGATGATCTTCACAATCTGCACCAAAGAAATATTGAGGCAAACGCCCCGCTCCTTCAGAGGATTATAGAAGAAGAAGTAGTGGAGATTCCCACTATTTCATATACAATGGTGCGTTGTCAATAACTAACAGAACAAGAGATCCGCTCGAAGACTATAATACGCACTTCTGATCGAGAAGCATTAACTCCAAATTTTGAGAATAACAAATGAGAAGCGATATCGAATAGCCCCGTGAATAGAGGCAAGAGATATGCCTAAATGAGGTTGAACACATGAGTCTCGAGGACTTCGAGAAGATAAACTCGAGAAGGAGACCTCTATCAATACTATGTTGAGTACGAAGAGAGAAGATGTAATACGACTGTGATGATTAACATTTGACCTCGAAGACATAAGTTCGAGAAGAAATATAAGCTAGAGATGTATGCCAAGAATTTGGCCCAATATAATTTGTTGTCGAGAAGGAAACATAGCGGAGATTCTTGCTAGTCCCAAAATATGCGTCATTAGGAGCGGCTAAGATATGTCCACATTCGAGATGAGAAGTTTACTGGGGAACTATGATGTATGCTTCCGATCGAGAAGTAATAGACCCAGACCTCGAGAATAACCACCTAGAACTGCACGTCAGGAACTTGCCCCGGTGAAAGCTAGAGACTCGAGAAGACCAGCTCGAGTGTAATATAACATCAGAGAGAAGAGACAGTCATCATATGCATCCTCGATTGTCGAGGAGAGATAGAAGAGTAGAAGACACCGTAAGAGATGCCACATGTGATATCCATAATGCGGAGATAGTGAGACTCGAGAAGATTCTCTCGAGTAGAGCTCTAGACCAAACTCAAGAGCTGTAATCATCTGACCTCGAACAAGGTACACAAGCATTTAAGCTTATTTATATCCGCCCAACCGACCCGCTTGCCATTTCTCATGTCCCGAGAAATAAAGCATAGAAGCCTTAGTTCGGGTTTGAGAAGTATAAATCAGGTTGATGTGTCGAACCCGAGTAGATGTATAATGTCGTTGCCCGAGACTCGAGCAAGAATTGAGGAGTTATTACGCATTAGTGTGAGAAGGAAAGATGCCCAAGTCTGAGGACCGTCGAGAATAGTCATAGGAAGGGATCTTAGACCAATAATCATTGAAAAAACAAAAACACAACCTCCCAAACACCTCCGAAACACCTTACACACCTTCCAAACACATTACAATCTCCCATATATAAACACTCCTTGTTATAGATAACCTCGGAGCCATTACTCACCCCGGAGCCCCTAAGTCTTGGGGTGCAATTTTGGCAGACCGAGACTTTAGAGGAGAGTGTAATTTCCGCCGCTCAATTTGAGGAGGTACCTGATCAAGAAGCCCCATACTCATAGGGTTTAGGCAATAAAACATCGTCTATCAGAAGGAGATGGATGGTAATCACCAAACAGAAGGAATAGGCCTTTATTAAAGAGACGCAAAGTGAATTCAAGAACATCGAGAATAAAGTCATTTTCATTCTGATGTATTGGATGATATGATAGATCGATCCAAGAAAGTATACTCGAGAACAAGTCTAGTTCTCATTGATGTATAAAACATATGTGTTTAGGTTCGAGGGATAGTCCACCCATTGTTCATGAACATGAAAATCTAGGCCTTTCTCAATGCCGGATGTCGAGTACACGGCTTATGAGTTATTTGTAAAGCGCTTATAATGGTCGGATGTTAAGTACACAGCTCTTTTGTAGGCGATCCTGAAGAGGATACCTTTGTGCAGACGATTATGAAGAGAATGTCTTTTTAAGGACAAACCTGAAGAGGATATCCTCAAGGAAACTGGTATGAGTTTCTCGAATACAGACGATTCTGAAAAGAATGTCTTTTTAAGGACAATCCTGAAGAGGATATCCTCGAGGAAACTGGCATGAGTTTCTCGAATACAGACGATTCTGAAGAGAATGTCTTTTTAAGGACGATCCTGAAGAGGATATCCGTTCAAGTGACTAGTCATGCTAATCTGGGTGTAACTGCGTATATGAGATATAACAGCTCCCATGAGTACTCGAGTGGGCTACCACTATGTGCATTAGACTGATAGCCTATATCCCGGGTTTAAAACATAAACGCCCTAAGGTCAGAGCGAACTTGACGTTGCTGCTATCCTCAAGGAATCGGCTGCGAGAGTTACGTATCTCCGCTTATTTTGCCCCAGATTTCTCGGGGTATATTCATCCTGCAACTTAGTCCCAGACATGTATCGCAGGTATAATAATGATATCTTTATGGGAATATGCACATAAAAGGCTCTCAGACCTTGATAATGTATGATCGAGGATGCATAGGTGAAGGGATCATTCAAGGGTACCTTAGTTTAGAGGAAGTATTCCCCCTAAACACTTCGATAATAACTACCGAGGACACATTAATCTGATGGTGATGCTTCTCGAGCATAGACACCATGATCAACCAACCTAGTCTCTGATCCTGACAAAACACCTACTCATGCACTTGTGGACTTATTAGTGAATAATAAACTACCAAGGCACGAGAAATGGCATAGAATGCAATACATTTTGGGATATATAATATAAGAAGTGGAAAGATCTCACCACGATATGAGCAAGGCTATCGAAGCCATGGTTTGGTTGACTCACAACGGCTATGAAAGGATGCTGCGGAGATCATGACATGCCTCTCCACGTATTTGTACTTACTATGGACCCCTAAAGATTCATGGCGATTTGACATGGAACTGGACCATCAGATGTGAAAGCCATTGTAGCTTTGAGATAGCAACTGCAAGTTAGTCGTGTGGTAGAGTAAACACAATGATCTATTGCGACTCAGGGCTCAAGGGAGAGGAACCATCCTGCACTATGAACTTTAGAGCAGATAACCGATAACTATAAGTACGAGAGAGGTATCTACCCCCGTTCAAAAGAAAAGAAATGGACGTGACTGGGCTATCGAGTTTAAGACTGGTTGAAACATTTACGCGTGTACGGTAAACAAAGTCATGCTTCACAACTAATATGTGGTGCTGCAAGTATTTGGTAAATAAGTCATGCACCTCGGAATGACTTTTTGTGCAAGAAGTACGCATGCAAAAGTTCGAGGACACTGAAAAGGCCCACGAAACACACAGGTCCAATGTGTCATAATGAGAATTATTCCATGCTCATGAACCATTGTTACATTCATATTGTAGTGCAGATATTCATATATTTATGAATTAATATTGTAAGAAAATCGTATCACTTATCTGTTGGCACTCTTCGAGGGGTATCCACAAGTTAGAGTAATAATACCCATTTGTCGAGAGACTCCTCGTTGTTGTCGAGGGAGCTCGTTCTTGACACGCACCGTGTATTGGTCCTTTATTTGTTGGAGGGTATTGTGGCCTGGTCACACTCTTGGACCATAGAGGGGCTATCCTCGTTCTCGCATTTCTGCAAGCTCTGCAAAAATAGATTGAAGTTCTCCCCGAAATTGAGCATGCTTTTGTGATAGAAGGCCCGGCACAACTATTCTCAAGATTATACAGTAACAGCTTTTCGAGAAATACGGAGGTAATTAACATAAGGTGCTATGGTCAAGATCTAGATTGCAAATAGCAATTATGCTCCACTCGAGAAAGCATAGATATCACGACAGTGTGTCATTATCTTAAAGTATCGATTCGTGTGAGAGCTTGGTAATGGTTGATCATGAATTTAAATGATGCAAAGACTAGCAAATTCACACATTACATATATGGAGAATTGGTTAACGATTAACTAAGTTGACGATTTGTAGTGTATGTGATTTGAGACATTAATTCATATAATATGCTATTTATGTAAGCAGATAATAGGCATAGAGCATGTAAATGTCAAGGAGATAATAACACTTATCTTCCTTTTCGAGCAGGTCATTGCCCCTTGGAATGGGTTGCTTCGTAATTCGAGAAGGATGCTCTTCGAATTGTCTTGTTGTAAGGCCTCCTTTCAAACCAGTCGAGGGGATTGTATCCGCCCTTGACATAGGGCTAATTTGTGTGATCGCGACTGTATATGCCCTTGGTCCCTCGAATAATTCAGCTATGCATGCATAGCTATTCACTTTGAACAAAACGTTAGTTGTTCTGATAATAAATTAGTTAGACCCCTGGTGAGCATACAAGAATTGTGCACGGCTTAAAATGAAGTAGTACACAAATATCATGTTCTTATATAAGAATAGGGCAACTAGTACCCCGAAATTGGTGAGTTGTGCATGCAATTCAATTTGTAATTCTATTGAAGTACTTTTCAAGAACCTTCACGTTTGCTATGATGGCAAAGAGGTATGAAGGCATACAAGGATGTGAGAAAACCTTATTAGGTAACATACAATTGACATGATAACAACAATAGGCTCAGGGAGGCATAGTATATGTATTTATGCATAATGATGTTTGAGACATAAATTTGTCACCCTCAAACTAAATAAGTTCGGAAGGCAATGATGTATCACAAGGACTTATTTGTAATAGAAGGCTACAATAACCTATCTGTCATTAAAGTCTTTGGTTTGTGCAACTATGTAGGAATGGGTGTTTCACCTTGTGCTCTCGGAAACTACCGAGTAGCCTTGTGCTCAAGTCTCGAGGAAGCCGTTCCCCCCGTCGAGGAGATTTGACTTTAGAGATATCATGTCGCCCCTTGCTGTAAGGTTAGGACTTGTATGAAAAATAATAAAACCATTAGAGGTAAGAATGATAAATAATATATGAAAGGACTGAATCATAAATTCTGCTTAGTTAAAGAGAATTTCGTTCGACAATGTCCTTTGATGGTCCAGGGGCTATTCTGCACAATCAGAAAATTTAGCATCAGAGTATAAATACTAAAATCATTAGGGACCGTTCTACGATTTTCTGAAGATGTAGAATCATTGTCGAGCAGCTGCGACTGCTTGGATTTCTGTTGTAACTGAAGGTTCTATAGCCTTTGTCGGCTGATTTGCATCTTGGTCTTATGTGGTTCGAGGACGTTGTGAAGTTTCTTCTACCAAACTTCTCAAGCTGGAATGAGCATGGATCTCGAGTAAATATGAAACTCGTTGCAATATAACGAACTTAGTCTTTTTGTGCTTGGCTAATATTTCTTCTCGGTCAAAGAAAGCAAGAATAATTTGTCATAGTTTTAATGATTAGGGATAATAAAATATAATAGGCATGCGTGGGAGACTTAAACACACTAATATCCCGTGTTTATATACGTGATTTTGATAATCTAGAACCTATCTCTTCCAACCAAAATAATGAATTCGTAAGCCAATTTATGAACCCAAAAGAAAACTTTAGCAGAGAGTTGTAATTATACAACGGGTGATTAATTAAAATCTAGAAATCACATCATATGAACTCTTAGAGGAACGAACAAAGCTTTCGTGAAATTAAGTTTCAAAAACCTTAATATAGGTCTTCCTTTGAAATTAATTTTGAAATTATTTTCATAGGTACTGCAACCTAAAAAGAATATGAAACCAAGGGGATTTTGATCTATGACCAATCTGACCATTATCGTAAAACTCGTATGAGAGTTTGATTTCAAAAAGGATTTCATGGTCGTTGAGGGTCTTCTAATAAAAGTTTGTCTAATTGATTTTATGGTTAGTAAAATAATAAAAGAGACAAACTTAATCATAAACTAAAACATGTACGTGTTTTTTTTTAATCCACATGCTTTTCTTGACAAAAAAGCAAAGTTACGAGATGTGCAACCAAGTTATGTCAAATCTGATTAGTATTGAAAAATAATAACTTTTTCATGGTAAGTAGAACCTGGGTACCACGTTTAGCGAGCTAGTATTGGCTATGAGGGCTGGCCGTTTGCCGATCAACAAATTGATTTTTGCTGCAGAGTTGTATTAGTTGGTACATGAGATCTAACCACCGTTGCCTCTTCGGAAATCGAAGAAGATGTCGACATCGTTCATTGCTCTTCGTCAGAGAATTAGTTGAGAGCGGAACCCTTAGAGGGTCCCACTGGGCGTGCCACTTGATGAAACATGGATTAGCATCGGCGTCTCCAGTTGATTGAACCGGCGGCCATGCGGTATAGAAACCCTAAAACCTGCAAAAGAGGGCCTCGGGGTCTCCTGAAGGTAGACACTCCGATGTTTAAGTCAGTAAAAGTATTCGTAGAAGAAGTATTAAGTTAGGGTGCATAGACCGTACCTTTAATCGTGAGGGATTGATCCCTATTTATAGAGCTAGGTTATGGAACCCTTTCTTAGTAGGAAAGTAATTAGATACTGACCTAGAATCTTCCAGAGGCCGGTTGGACCTTTTACCAAATTTGGGCCGGCCTAGTCACGTGCCGTACTAATTTGGACTCGTCAAGTGCCCCTTATCAAGCCTATACTTTGAAGTCCGAGGATAGGGTAGGCTTGATAACGTGGAGTATATAGTTTTCTCAAGTTCGGTTGACTTGGATCTAGAACCTGTGACAGGTTAGCATCGAGCAGAAATTAAAGCAATAAAAGCATTAGCACGTACCTTGTCGAATGCACGTATCGTAAAGGGCAATTGATATTTATGCCAATTTATGACGAAAGGAGAGTCATCAATTCAAACTTTCAAATGAGAAGTCGATAGGTGATCATCTCAATAATCTGCCCCATAGAGATACTAGAGCAGATGCCCTGTTGCTTGAGAAGACGATAAAGAGGAGCGTAGATTCCCACTACTGTCATTGATCCAGACGTTAATCGAGAAAGCATCATGTGATGATCTTCACAATCTGCACCAAAGAAATATTGCGGCAAACACCCCGCTCCTTGAGAGGATTATAGAAGAAGAAGTAGTGGAGATTCCCACTATTTCATATAGAAGGCACGTTGTCAATAACTGATAGAACAAGAGATCCGCTCGAAGACTATAATACGCACTTCTGATCGAGAAACATTAACTCCAAATTTCTAGAATAACAAATGAGAAGCGATATCGAATAGCCCCGTGAATAGAGGCAAGAGATATGCCTAAATGAAGTTGAACACATGAGTGTCGAGGACTTCGAGAAGATAAACTCGAGAAGGAGACTTCTATCAATACTATGTTGAGTACGAAGAGAGAAGATGTAATAAGACTGTGATGAATAACATTTGACCTCGAAGACATAAGTTCGAGAAGAAATATAAGCTAGAGATGTATGCCAAGAATTTGGCCCAATATAATTTGTTGTCGAGAAGGAAACATAGCGGAGATTCCCGCTAGTCCCAAAATACGCGTCATTAGGAGCGGCTAAGATATGTCCACTGTCGAGATGAGAAGTTTACTGGGGAACTATGATGTATGCTTCCGATCGAGATGTAATAGACCTAGACCTCGAGAATAACCACCTAGAACGGCACGTCAGGAACTTGCCCCGGTGAAAGCCAGAGACTCGAGAAGACCTGCTCGAGTGTAATATAACATAATAGAGAGAAGAGACTGTCATCATATTCATCCTCGATTGTCGAGGAGAGATGGAAGAGTAGAAGACACCGTAAGAGATGCAACATGTGATATCCATAATGCGGAGATGGTGAGACTCGAGAAGATTCTCTCGAGTAGAGCTCTAGACCAAACTCAAGAGCTGTAATCATCTGACATCGAACAAGGTACGTAAGCATTTAAGCTTATTTATATCCGCCCAACCGACCCGCTTGCCATTTCTCATGTCCCGAGAAATAAAGCATAGAACCCTTAGTCCGTGTTTGAGAAGTATAAATCAGGTTGATGTGTCGAACCCGAGTAGCTGTATAATGTCGTTGCCCGAGACTCGAGCAAGAATCGAGGAGGTATTACGCATTAGTGTGACAAGGAATGATGCCCCAGTCTGAGGACCGTCGAGAATATTCATAGGAAGGGATCCTGGACCAATAATCATTGAAAAAACAAAAACACAACCTCCCAAACACCTCCAAAACACCTTACACACCTTCCAAACGCATTACAATCTCCCATATAAAAACACTCCTCGTTATAGATAACCCCGGAGCCCCTAAGTCTTGGGGTGCCATTTGGAAGACCGAGACTTTAGATGAGAGTGTAATTCCCGCTGCTCAATTCGAGGAGGTACCTGATGAAGAAGCCCCATACTCGTAGGGTTAAGGCAATAAAACGGCGTCTATCAGAAGGAGATGGATGGTAATCACCTAACAGAAGGAATAGGCCTTTATTAACGAGACGCAAAGTGAATTCAAGAACATCGAGAATAAAGTCATTTTCATTCTGATGTATTGGATGATATGATAGATCGATCAAAGAAAGTATACTCGGGAACAAGTCTAGTTCTCATTGAGGTATAAAACATATGTGTTTAGGTTCGAGGGATAGTCCACCCATTGTTCATGAACATGAAAATCTAGGCCTTTCTCAATGCCGGATGTCGAGTACACGGCTTATGAGTTATTTGTAAAGCGCTTATAATGGCCGGATGTTAAGTACACAGCTCTTTTGCAGGCGATCCTGAAGAGGATACCTTTGTGTAGACGATTCTGAAGAGAATGTCTTTTTAAGGACAACCCTGAAGAGGATATCCTCGAGGAAACTGGTATGAGTTTCTCGAATACAGACGATTCTGAAGAGAATGTCGTTTTAAGGACGATCCTGAAGAGGAATCCGTTCAAGTGACTAGTCATGCTTATCTGGGTGTAACTGCGTATATGAGATATAACAGCTCCCATTAGTACTCGAGTGGGCTATCACTATGTGCATTAGACTAATAGCCTATATCTCGGGTTTAAAACATAAACGCCCTAAGGTCCGAGCGAACTTGATGTTGCTGATATCCTCAAGGAATCGGCTGCGAGAGTTACGTATCTCCGCTTATTTTGCCCCAGTGTTCTCGGGGTATATTCATCCTGCAACTTAGTCCCAGACATGTATCGCAGGTATAATAATGATATGTTTATGGGAATATGCACATAAAAGGCTCTCAGACCTTGATAATGTATGATCGAGGATGCATAGGTGAAGGGATCATTCAAGTGTACCTTAGTTTAGAGGAAGTATTCCCCCTAAACACTTCGATAGTAACTACCGAGGACACATTAATCTGATGGTGATGCTTCTCGAGCATAGACACCATGATCAACCAACCTAGTCTCTGATCCTGACAAAACACCTACTCATGCACTTGTGGACTTATTAGTGAATAATAAACTACCAAGGCACAAGAAACGGCATAGAATGCAATACATTTTGGGATATAAAATATAAGAAGTGGAAAGATCTCACCACGATATGAGCAAGGCTATCGAAGCCATGGTTTGGTTAACTCACAACGGCTATGAAAGGATGCTGCGGAGATCATGACATGCCTCTCCACGGATATGTACTTACTACGGACCCCTGAAGAGTCATGGCGATTTGAGATGGAACTGAACCATCAGATGTGAAAGCCATTGTAGCTTTGAGATAGCAACTGCAAGTTAGTCGTCTGGTAGAGTAAACACAACGATCTTTTGCGACTCAGGGCTCAAGGGAGAGGAACCATCCTGCACTATGAACTTTAGCGCAGATTACCGATAACTATAAGTAGGAGAGGGGTATCTACCCCCTTTCAAAAGAAAAGAAATGGACATGACTGGGCTATCGACTTTAAGACTGGTTGAAACATTTACGCGTGTACGGTAAACAAAGTCATGCTTCACAACTAATATGCGGTGATGCAAGTATTTGGTAAATAAGACATGCATCTCGGAAAGACTTTTTGTGCAAGAAGTATACATGCAAAAGTTCGAGGACACTGAAAAGGCCCACGAAACACACAGGTCCAATGTGTCATAATGAGAATTATTCCATGCTCATGAACTATTATTACATCCATATTGTAGTGCTGATATTCATATATTTATGAATTAATATTGTAAGAAAATCGTATCACTTATCTGTTGGCACTCTTCGAGGGGTATCCACAAGTTAGAGTAGTAATACCCATTTGTCGAGAGACTCCTCATTGTTGTCGAGGGAGCTCGTTCTTGACACGCACCGTGTATTGATCCTCTATTTGTTGGAGAGTACTGTGGCCTAGTCACACTCTTGGACCATAGAGGGGCTATCCTCGTTCTCGCATTTCTGCAAGCTCTGCAAAAATAGATTGAAGTTCTCCCCGAAATTGAGCATGCTTTTGTGATAGAAGGCCCTGCAGAACTATTCTCAAGATTATACAGTAACAGCTTTTCGAGAAATACGGAGGTAATTAACATAAGGTGCTATGGTCAAGATCTAGATCGCAAATGGCAATTATGCTCCACTCGAGAAAGCATAGATATCACGACAGTGTGTCATTATCTTAAAGTATCGATTTGTGTGAGAGCTAGGTAATGGTTGATCATGAATGTAAATGATGCAAAGACTAGCAAATTCACACATTACATATATGGAGAATTGGTTAACGATTAACTAAGTTGACGATTTGTAGTTTATGTGATTTGAGACATTAATTCATATAATATGCTATTTATGTAAGCAGATAATAGGCATAGAGCATGTAAATGTCAAGGAGATAATAACACTTATCTTCCTTTTCGAGCAGGTCATTGCCCCTTGGAATGGGTTGCTTCGTAATTCGAGAAGGATGCTCTTTGAATTGTCTTGTTGTAAGGCCTCCTTTCAAACCAGTCGAGGGGATTGTATCCGCCCTTGTCATAGGGCTAATTTGTGTGATCGCGACTGTATATGCCCTTGGTCCCTCGAATAATTGAGCTATGCATGCATAGCTATTCACTTTGAACAAGACGTTAGTTGTTCTGATAATAAATTAGTTGGACCCCTGGTGAGCTTACAAGAATTGTGCACGGCTTAAAATGAAGTAGTACACGAATATCATGTTCTTATATAAGAATAGGGCAACTAGTACCCCGAAATTGGTGAGTTGTGCATGCAATTCAATTTGTAATGCCATTGAAGTACTTTTAAAGAACCTTCACGTTTGCTATGATCGCAAAGAGGTATGAATGCATACAAGGATGTGAGAAAACCTTATTAGGTAACATACAATTGACATGATAACAACAATAGGCTCAGGGAGGCATAGTATATGTATTTATGTATAATGATGTTTGAGACATAAATTTGTCACCCTCAAACTGAATAAGTTCGGAAGGCAATGATGTATGACAAGGACTTATTTGTAATAGAAGGCTACAATAACTTGTCTGTCATTAGAGTCTTTGGTTTGTGCAATTATGTAAGAATGGGTGTTTCAGCTTGTGCTCTTGGAAACAACCGAGTAGCCTTGTGTTCAAGTCTCGAGAAAGCCGCTCCCCCCGTCGAGGAGATTTGACTTTAGAGATATCAGGTCACCCCTTGCTGTAAGGTTAGGACTTGTATGAAAAATAATAAAACCATTAGAGGTAAGAATGATAAATAATATCTGAAAGGACTGAATCATAAATTCTGCTTAGTTAAAGAGAATTTCGTTCGGCTATGTCCTTTGACGGTCCAGGGGCTATTCTGCACAATCAGAAGATTTAGCATCAGAGTATAAATAATAAAATCATTAGGGACCGTTCCACGATTTTGTGAAGATGTAGAATCATTGTCGAGCTCTGCGACTGCTTGGATTTCTGTTGTAACTGAAGGTTCTATAGCCTTTGTCGGCTGATTTGCATCTTGGTCTTATGTGGTTCGAGGACGTTGTGAAGTTTCTTCAACCAAACTTCTCGAGCTGGAATGAGCATGGACATCGAGAAAATATGAAACTCGTTGCAATATAACGAACTTAGTCTTTTTGTGCTTGGCAAATATTTCCTCTCGGTCAAAGAAAGCAAGAATAATTTGTCATAGCTTTAATGATTAGGGACAGTAAAATATAATAGGCATGCGTGAGAGACTTAAACACACTAATATCCCGTGTTTATATACGTGATTTAGATAATCAAGAACCTATCTCTTCCAACCAAAATAATGAATTCGTAGGCCAATTTATGAACCCAAAAGATAACTTTAGTAGAGAGTTGTAATTATACAACGGCTGATTAATTAAAATCTAGAAATCACATCATATGAACTCTTAGAGGAACGAACAAAGCTTTCGTGAAATTAAGTTTCAAAAACCTTAATATAGGTCTTCCTTTGAAATTAATTTTGAAATTATTTTCATCGGTGCTGCAACCCAAAAAGAATATGAAACCAAAGGGATTTTGATCTATGACCAATCTGACCATTATCGTAAAACTCGTATGAGAGTTTGATTTCAAAAAGGATTTCATGGTCGTTGAGGGTCTTCTAATAAAAGTTTGTCTAATTGATTTTATGGTTAGTAAAATAATGAAAGAGACAAACTTAATCATAAACTAAAGCATGTACGTGTTTTTTTTTAATCCACATGCTTTTCTTGACAAAAAAGCAAAGTTACGAGATGTGCAACCAAGTTATGTCAAATCTGATTAGTATTGAAAAATAATAACTTTTTCATGGTAAGTAGAACCTGGGTACCACGTTTAGCGAGCTAGTATTGGCTATGAGGGCTGGCCGTTTGCCAATCAACAAATTGATTTTTGCTGCAGAGTTGTATTAATTGGTAGATGGGATCTAACCACCATTGCCTCTCCAGAAATCGAAGAAGATGTCAACATCGTTCGTAGCTCTTCGTCAAAGAATTTGTTGAGAACGGAACCCTTAGAGGGTCCCACTGGGCGTGCCACTTGACGAAGCATGGATTAGCATCAACGTCTCCAGTTGATTGAACCAGCGGCCATGCAGTATAGAAACCCTAAAACCTGCAGAAGAGGGCCTCGGGGTCTCCCGAGGGTAGACACTCCGATGTTTAAGTCAGTAAAAGTATTCGTAGAAGAAGTATTAAGTTAGGGTGCATAGACCGTACCTTTAATCGTGAGGGGTTGATCCATATTTATAGAGCTAGGTTATGGAACCTTTTCTTAGTAGGAAAGTAATTAGGAACTAACGTAGAAGCTTCCAGAGGCCGCTTGGACCTTTTACCGAACTTGGGCAGGCCTAGTCGCGGGCCGTACTAATTTGGACTCGTCAAGTGCCTTATCAAGCCTATACTTTGAAGTCTGAGGATAGGGTAGGCTTGATAACGTGGAGTATATAGTTTTCTCAAGTTTGGGAAAATTGACTTTGATCGAGAACCTGTGACAGGTTAGCATCGAGGAGAAATTAAAGTAATAAAAGCATTAGCACGTACCTTGTTGAATGCACGTATCATAAAGGGCGATTGATATTTATGCCAATTTGTGACGAAAGGAGAGTCATCAATTCAAACTTTCGAATGAGAAGTCGATAGGTGATGATCTCAATAAACTGCCCCATAGAGATACTAGAGCAGATGCCCTCTTGCTTGAGAAGATGATAAAGAGGAGTGGAGATTCCCACTGCTGACATTGATCCAGACGTTAGTCGAGAAAGCATCATGTGATGATCTTCACAATCTGCACCAAAGAAATATTGAGGCAAACGCCCCGCTCCTTGAGAGGATTATAGAAGAAGAAGTAGTGGAGATTCCCACTATTTCATATACAATGGCGCGTTGTCAATAACTGACAGAACAAGAGATCCGCTGGAAGACTATAATACGCACTTCTGATCGAGAAGCATTAACTCCAAATTTCGAGAATAACAAAGGAGAAGCGATATCGAATCGCCCCGTTAATAAAGGCAAGAGATATGCCTAAATGAGGTTGAGCACATGAGTCTCGAGGACTCCGAGAAGATAAACTCGAGAAGGAGACTTCTATCAATACTATGTTGAGTACGAAGAGAGAAGAAGTAATAAGACTGTGATGATTAACATTTGACCTCGAAGACATAAGTTCGAGAAGAAATATAAGCTAGAGATATATGCCAAGAATTTGGCCCAATATAATTTGTTGTCGAGAAGGAATCATAGCAGAGATTCCTGCTAGTCCCAAAATATGCGTCATTAGGAGCGGCTAAGATATGTCCACTGTCGAGATGAGAAGTTTACTGGGGAACTATGATGTATGCTTCCGATCGAGAAGTAATATAACATCAGAGAGAAGAGACTGTCATCATATGCATTCTCGGTTGTCGAGGAGAGATAGAAGAGTAGAAGACAAAGTAAGAGATGCCACATGTGATATCGAAAATGCAAAGATAGTGAGACTCGAGAAGATTCTCTCGAGTAGAGCTCTAGACCAAACTCAAGAGCTGTAATCATCTGACCTCGAACAAGGTACACAAGCATTTAAGCTTATTTATATCCGCCAAACCGACCCGCTTGCCATTTCTCATGTCCCGACAAATAAAGCATAGAACCCTTAGTCCGGGTTTGAGAAGTATAAATCAGGTTGATGTGTCGAACCCGAGTAGATGTATAATGTCGTTGCCCGAGACTCGAGCAAGAATCGAGGAGGTATTACGCATTAGTGTTAGAAGGAACGATGCCCCAGTCTGAGGACCATCGAGAATAGTCATAGGAAGGGATCCGTAGACCAATAATCATTGAAAAAACAAAAACACAACCTCCCAAACACCTCCAAAACACCTTACACACCTTCCAAACGCATTACAATCTCCCATATATAAACACTCCTCGTTATAGATAACCCCAGAGCCATTACTCACCCCGGAGCCCCTAAGTCTTGGGGTGCCATTTGGCAGACCGAGACTTTAGATGAGAGTGTAATTCCCGCCGCTCAGTTCGAGGAGGTACCTGATCAAGAAGCCCCATACTCGTAGGGTTAAGGCACCTAAAAGAAGAAGATGGATGGTAATCACCTAAAAGAAGGAATAGGCCTTTATTAACGAGATGCAAAGTGAATTCAAGAACATCGAGAATAAAGTAATTTTTATTCTAATGTATTGGATGATATGATAGATCGATCCAAGAAAGTATACTCGGGAACAAGTCTAGTTCTCATTGAGGTATAAAACATATGTGTTTAGGTTCGAGGGATAGTCCACCCATTGTTCATGAACATGAAAATCTAGGCCTTTCTCAATGCCGGATGTCGAGTACACGGCTTATGAGTAATTTATAAAGCGCTTATAATGGCCGGATGTTAAGTACACGGCTCTTTTGCAGGCGATCCTGAAGAGGATACCTTTGTGCAGACGATTCTGAAGAGAATGTCTTTTTAAGGACAATTCTGAAGAGGATATCCTCGAGGAAACTTGTATGAGTTTCTTGAATACAGACGATTCTGAAGAGAATGTCTTTTTAAGGACGATCCTGAAGAGGATATCCGTTCAAGTGACTAGTCATGCTTATCTGGGTGTAACTGCGTATATGAGATATAACAGCTCCCATGAGTACTCGAGTGGGCTACCACTATGTGCATTAGACTGATAGCCTATATCCCGGGTTTAAATCATAAATGCCCTAAGGTCAGAGCGAACTTGATGTTGCTGCTATCCTCAAGGAATCGGGTGCGAGAGTTACGTATCTCCGCTTATTTTGCCCCAGAGTTCTCGGGGTATATTCATCCTGCAACTTAGTCCCAGACATGTGTCACAGGTATAATAAAGATATGTTTATGGAAATAAGCACATAAAAGGCTCTCAGACCTTGATAATGTATGATCGAGGATGCATAGGTGAAGGGATCATTCAAGTGTACCTTAGTTTAGAGGAAGTATTCCCCTAAACACTTCGATAATAACTACCGAGGACACATTAATCTGATGGTGATGCTTCTCGAGCATAGACAGCATGATCAACCAACCTGGTCTCTGATCCTGACAAAACACCTACTCATGCACTTGTAGACTTATTAGTGAATAATAAACTACCAAGGCACGAGAAATGGCATAGAATGCAATACATTTTGAGATATAAAATATAAGAAGTGGAAAGATCTCACCACGATATGAGCAAGGCTATCGAAGCCATGGTTTGGTTGGCTCACAACGGCTATGAAAGGATGCTGCGGAGATCATGACATGCCTCTCCACGGATTTGTACTTACTACGAACCCCTGAAGAGTCATGGCGATTTGACATGGAACTGGACCATCAGATGTGAAAGCCATTGTAG
Source organism: Oldenlandia corymbosa var. corymbosa (assembly GCA_949775105.1). Classification (NCBI taxonomy): domain Eukaryota; kingdom Viridiplantae; phylum Streptophyta; class Magnoliopsida; order Gentianales; family Rubiaceae; genus Oldenlandia; species Oldenlandia corymbosa. Next base: position 12,086,223 of record OX459123.1, read on the forward strand.
CTTTGAGATAGCAACTGCAAGTTAGTCGTCCGGTAGAGTAAACACAACGATCTTTTGCGACTCAGGGCTCAAGGGAGAGGAACCATCCTGCACTATGAACTTTAGAGCAGATTACCAATAACTTTAAGTACGAGAGGGGTATCTACCCCCTTTCAAAAGAAAAGAAATGGACATGACTGGGCTATCGACTTTAAGACTGGTTGAAACATTTACGCGTGTACGGTAAACAAAGTCATGCTTCACAACTAATATGCGGTGATGCAAGTATTTGGTAAATAAGACATGCATCTCGGAAAGACTTTTTGTGCAAGAAGTATGCATGCAAAAGTTCGAGGACACTGAAAAGGCCCACGAAACACACAAGTTCAATGTGTCATAATGAGAATTATTCCATGCTATTGAAGTACTTTTCAAGAACCTTCACGTTTGCTATGATGGCAAAGAGGTATGAATGCATAAAAGGATGTCAGAAAACCTTATTAGGTAACATAAAATTGACATGATAACAACAATAGGCTCAGGGAGGCATAGTATATGTATTTATGCATAATGATGTTTGAGACATAAATTTGTCACCCTCAAACTGAGTAAGTTCGGAAGGCAATGATGTATGACAAGGACTTATTTGTAATTGAAGGTTACAATAACTTATCTGTCATTAAAGTCTTTGGTTTGTGCAATTATGTAAGAATGGGTGTTTCAGCTTGTGATTTCGCAAACAACCGGGTAGCCTTGTGCTCAAGTCTCGAGGAAGCCGTTCCCCCCGTCGAGGATATTTGACTTTAGAGATATCAGGTCGCCTCTTGCTGTAAGGTTAGGACTTGTATGAAAAATAATAAAACCATTAGAGGTAAGAATGATAAATAATATCTAAAAGGACTGAATCATAAATTCTGCTTAGTTAAATAGAATTTCGTTCGGCTATGTCCTTTGACGGTCCAGGGGCTATTTTGCACAATCAGAGGATTTAGCATCAAAGTATAAATAATAAAATTATTAGGGACCGTTCTATGATTTTGTGAAGATGTAGAATCATTGGCAAGCAGCTGCGACTGCTTGGATTTCTGTTGTAACTGAAGGTTCTATAGCCTTTGTTGGCTGATTTGCATCTTGGTCTTATGTGGTTTGAGGACGTTGTGAAATTTATTCAACCAAACTTCTCAAGCAGGAATGAGCATGGACCTCGAGTAAATATGAAACTCGTTGCAATGTAACGAACTTAGTCTTTTTGTGCTTGGCTAATATTTCCTCTCGGTCAAAGAAAGCAAGAATAATTTGTCATAGCTTTAAAGATTAGGATAATAAAATATAATAGGCATGCGTGAGAGACTTAAACACACTAATATCCCGTGTTTATATACGTGATTATGATAATCAAGAACCTATCTCTTCCAACCAAAATAATGAATTCGTAGGCCAATTTATGAACCCAAAAGATAACTTTAGCAGAGAGTTGTAATTATACAACGGCTGATTAATTAAAATCTAGAAATCACATCACATGAACTCTTAGAGGAACGAACAAAGCTGTCGTGAAATTAAGTTTCAAAAACCTTAATATAGGTCTTCCTTTGAAATTAATTTTGAAATTATTTTCATCGGTGCTGCATCCCAAAAAGAATATAAAACCAAGGGGATTTTGATCTATGACCCATCTGACCATTATCATAAAACTCGTATGAGAGATTGATTTCAAAAAGGATTTCATGGTCATTGAGGGTCTTCTAATAAAAGTTTGTCTAATTGATTTTATGGTTAGTAAAATAGTGAAAGAGAGAAACTTAATCATGAACTAAGACATGTACATGTTTTTTTTTTTAATCCACATGCTTTTCTTGACAAAAAAGCAAAGTTACGAGATGTGCAACCAAGTTATGTCAAATCTGATTAGTATTGAAAAATTAAAACTTTGTCATGGTAAGTAGAACCTGGGTACCACGTTTAGAGAGCTAGTATTGGCTATGAGGGCTGGCCGTTTGCCGATCAACAAATTGATTTTTGCTGCAGAGTTGTATTAATTGGTAGATGAGATCTAACCACCGATGCCTCTCTGGAAATCGAAGAAGATGTCAACATCATTCATAGCTCTTCGTCAGAGAATTTGTTGAGAGGGGAACCCTTAGAGGGTCCCACTGGGCGTGCCACTTTACGAAGCATGGATTAGCATCGACATCTCCAGTTGATTGAACCGGCGGCCATGCGGTGTAGAAACCCTAAAACCTGCAAAAGAGGGCCTCCAGGTCTCCCGAGGGTAGACACTCCGATGTTTAAGTTAGGAAAAGTATTCGTAGAAGAAATATTAAGATAGGGTGCATAGACCGTACCTTTAATCGTGAGGGGTTGATCCCTATTTATAGAGCTAGGTTATGGAACCCTTTCTTAGTAGGAAAGAAATTAGGAACTGACCTAGAAGCTTCCTGAGGCCGGTTGGACCTTTTACCAAACTTGGGCCGGCCTAGTCACGGGCCGTACTAATTTGGACTCGTCACTGATGTTGTCCATCCACTAGAAAGAATAAGTGAACTAGCTTGATTGCAAATCTTTGTTGGTATTTTATGGTATAATCTACATCAAGTATTCTTTGGTATAATCATTGGCTCATTGAATTTGAAGGCTTTTTTTTCGCAGTTTTGCCTATTCGGATGAAACACTAACACGTCTGCTTCAGAAAGTTCTGTCAAACACCTCTATTCATTGGTTCATTGAGCCAGCTGCTAAGAGTATCTATTCAAAATTTTCACCATAATTGATTGAAGAAACAACTAATGAACCAAGACCAATTGATATGGAGACAAGTTTAGAACACCTAATGAATTTGCCCTATACAAAGAAGATGCTGGATATCAAACTAAGAGCTTTTAAATCATGAACTGACTTACATGGAAACTAAATGAACAAAACATCATTAAGAACTATAATCTGATCTACATAATTGGGATAAATATTCTCTTTTCTTTGTTTTAGCCTGCTCATCATATTCGACTACCGTTTTTCTTTTGTCCAAAAATCCTAGAAGGCAGTGAATCCTATTTTCCGCTGAACTTCTTCCGCGCGACTGTGCATATGACCCGTGGTGACGAAGAACGGGAACTACTCTGCGCTGGACAACTTCCGGGATACAGCCAACCATGGCTTCGAGATTATAATTCATGCTCAATATTCGGACTAGATTAACTCCAAGATGGTTGGACGATGGTAAAAAATTCGAAGAAACATTTTTTTTTTTTGCCGGACGTAATTGATAATTTACGAGTAGTAATGCAATCACCTGGTGTAGGGTGTTTTTAAATTTTATAACACCATGACGAGTCCAAATCCATGACCGAGATTGTACCGGCCTACTCTCCGCAAGAAGAATCCAACTGGGACTCTTAGGACGGTGTGAATCCCTAAAACCTAGTTGGATTCAGAATGGTCCAGGTAATCTCATACCTATAAATAGGGTAGCTCATACCATAATTCAGGTACGCAATCTATAAGCCAAACATATTACCTCCCAAAACTTTCCAGCAATCCCGTTTACTGACTTAAGCATCGGAGTGTCTACCATCGGGAGACCCCGAGGCTCTGTTTTGTAGGAAACCCTAACCGGAGTTCCACCATTAAACCGGCGGCGCATATCCATGCATCGTCAAGTGGCACGCCCAGTGGGACCTGTAAATTAGGGTTTGTGTCGCAGAAACCTCCTGAGGTTTCTTTAACATCTTTTCATAACAATCGGGGTTGCCAGAACAACCCTCACGATGGTTAGAGTTGAAGAAGACGCCGGAAGCACGGCCTCCTCCGGCCACCAGCATAGTCTAGGAGACGATACTCCCCTGGCCGAATTCCAACGCCGGCAAGAAAAAAGAAAGACAGGAAAAAGCCACGGCGGAGAACCTGGGAAAGAACAAACCAAGGAGCGTTTGGTCCTCGGTGCTTCTCAGCCCGATCCAAAGAAACAAAGCAACATCAATCTTCCACCTGAAAAAGAGGATATACCGCCCCCTCGATATACCCCCACTGCCGCCAAGCGTTTGGAAAACCAGAAACTGGCCAAAATCGAGGTCGAACTCAAGAAGTTAGGCGATGATAGTGATCAACAGCAAAGGATGCGGAGATATGTCCTTGAAGAAACTAGACGGCGTTGTCTCCTTGGACAACCCGACCCTACAGAACAAGAGCTGGAAGATCTGGTCGACGAAAAAGAAGCTCGTAGAACCCTGGCCCTTCTCGAGAAGAAACGGGGCAAGCGGAAAGTCCAAGAGCAGGAGAATTACCAAGAGACCGAGGGCTACGAAAGCCCCCACGAAGAACGCTCGCACGCTACCAAAGATACCATATTTTGGGATGCTTTCAGAGAAAGATACCCGGCCTTCGACACCGCCCTCGAGGAATTCGACGCGATATACCAACGGAAGGGCGTTGAAGAGAATCCAAATCTCCCGAGCGTCGAGATCCTCGAAGGAGAACAGGGGAAGCCCCCATGGAAAACCAAGGCACATAATCGCCTTCAATTCAATTGGAATCGAGGGAGCCCTCGAAAAGGTGAGTACAGGCACAACTACGAGCCACGTCGAGGCCGCAACAACACCGAGGGCGATTATGACCAATGCCGCTAATGGGATTCTCAGGACACACCATTATCCCCACAGGAATAATTAGCCTACCCATCTTGGTAGGGTCGCATCCTAGGACAGTCACTTTGACCATGGATTTCACCCTAATAGATGCACCTTCGCCGTTCAATGTGATCCTAGGGCGACCTTGAATGGTCCAAGCACGAGCGATATGGTCTCCCTATCACTTGTTAATGAAATTCCCGACGGAATATGGAGTAGGAGTAGTGAAAGGATGCCAGCGGAGTTCTTGAGAATGCTTGCTCACTGCAGTCAGAATTGGAAAGAAAACTACATACCTTAACCCAGGGTCCGCCGTGTCAGAATGCTATTCGATTCGACAAACGGTCAACCCACCAGAGGTAGAAAACACTGAGACACCCAGCCTTCCCTCGTTCAGTAGCAAGACGCGAGGGTTAGTCCTAAATGAGTCTGATCCCACCAAGATCGTCCAAATCGGGATTTCTCTCCGAGACCCCTTGCTAGCCGAGATCAGCGCCTTGCTACGAGAGTTCCAGAACATATTCGCCTGGTCCCTGGCGGACATGACAGGAGTCCCTCGAGAAGTCATAGAACATAGGTTAAATGTTAACCCAAATGTCAAACCAGTACAACAGAAGAAAAGAGTATTTGCTCGAGATCGTAACGATATCATCAATGAAGAAACGATGAAGCTAGTCCAAGCCAACATACTCCGGGAAGTCTTATGGCCTACATGGCTAGCCAATCCGGTCTTAGTGCGAAAACCCGACAATTCCTGGCATATGTGTCAAGACTACACAGACCTCAATAAACATTGCCCCAAGGACTGCTACCCTCTACCAGTCATATATCAAATGGTGGAAGGTATTGCTGGGTATAGAGTCCTCAGCTTCCTTGACGCCTACAAGGGATATCACCAAATCCTCATGGCACAGGAAGATGCAGAAAAGACAGCTTACATCACCGAGATAGGAGTATATTGCTACGACAAGATGCCCTTTGGACTAAAAAATGCTGGAGCCACATGTTAGCGTCTCGTGAATAGAGTCTTCCATGACCATAACGGCCGGAACATCGAGATTTATGTGGACGACATGGTGATAAAAACCAATAAGGATGAGCAAGTAGCCGCAGACATGCGGGAGATTTTCACAATATTACGCAAGGTTAACATGAAGCTGAACCCTAAAAAATGCACCTCCTGTGTAGGATTAGGGAAATTCCTAGGATACCAAGTCTCCAAGACTGGAATAAGTGTTGATCCGGCTAAAGTCGAGGCTGTCTTAGCCATGGAAACTCCAAAAACCATCAAGGAAGTTCAGAAACTCACAGGCTCCTCGGCGGCCCTAAACAGGTTTCTATCTCGAGCCGCAGAAAGAAGCCTCCCATTTTTCCATACCCTCCGCAAAGGCAGAAAATTCGAGTGGAATGAAGAATGCCAGAAAGCCTTCCAAGACCTAAAAGAACACCTCAAGCAGTTGCCCACATTAGCTAAGCCTGAGCCAGGAGAAACACTATACGTTTACCTAGCAGCCCGAGAGAAAACTGTCTCGGCGGTCCTCGTACAGCGCAAAGACGGCAAAGAAGTCCCCGTCTATTTTGTTAGCAAAGTCTTGCAAGGAGCAGAAACCCGCTACACACCCATGGAAAAGCTTATCCTCAGCCTAGTCTTGGCCGCATGACGTCTGCGCCCATACTTCCAAGCACACCCCATCATGGTTTTAACGGAACAACCAATTCAGCAAGTCCTACTAAAACTAGAAGCGTCCGGCAGGATGATGAAATGGGCAGTCGAATTAGGCGAGCACCATATCGAATACAAGCCTCGATCAGCCATCAAAGGGCAAGCCTTTGTCGATTTTTTTTAGTAGAAATGCCTCGAGCTATCGAAGTCAAAGGAATGGCAGAACCTAAAGACGACCCCACTACTCGCATCCACATCAATCCTCGAGCATGGTCACTATATGTCGATGGATCGCATTGCGATGAAGGGGGAGGAGCCGGCATCATACTATCCAAACCTCCGGCCGATCCCGACATCGAGAACATGAAAGAGTACGACGCGGAATATACATATGCGCTGAGGTTTGGTTTTTCGGTCACCAATAATGTAGCAGAATACGAGGCACTGATAGTAGGGTTAAACATGGCACTAAAACTTGGGGTCCGCAAAATACAGGTTTTCAGTGATTCTCAAGTAGTAGTGAAACAAATATCGGGAGAATACACGGCAAACGACGAGCAACTCAAGCGCTACCTCGAGAAAGTCCTTGACATCAAGGACAAATCCGAGGAATGCACCGTATGCCACGTAGTCCGCTCGAAAAACAAAAGAGCCGACGCCCTCAGCAAGCTGGCCTCCTCGAACTTTGCACACCTCAGCCACAAAGTATGGGTCAAAATTCTCCCCAATCCCAGTATCCAGGATGTCCCCGTAGCGACCATCGTCGAGGATGGCGACACTTGGATGACCCCTTTAATCCAACACCTTACAGATGGGACGTTGCCGAGTGGAAAAGCAGAAGCAAGGATCCTCCGATTAAAAGCGGCCAAATACACATTGCGAGACAGCATCCTATACAAGCATGGATACCTGCAACCCATGCTAAGGTGTATCGGCCCAAAGCAAGCAGCTTACGTACTCGAAGAAGTACACCAAGGATCATGTGGAGCTCATATGGGAGCAAGAGCACTCGCCAAGAAGGCTTTGCGAACAGGATATTTCTGGCCGACAATCTTTAAGGACGCCTACCAATGGGTACAAAAATGTGAGAAATGTCAGCGCTTCCACCCGACAGCCACAGCACGAGATGGTCACCATCCAAAGCCCATGGCCATTTTACCAATGGGGCACTGATATCATCGGCCCCTTTCATCCGGAAGGAATAGGAGGAGTAAGATGGGTCATTGTAGCAGTAGATTACTTCACTAAATGGGTAGAAGCCAAACCCTTGGCCTCGATCACCGGGAGAAAAATCTTGGATTTTTTCTAGCAGAGCATAGTATGCCGCTTTGGGGTCCTGAAGATCATCCTCTCCAATAATGGGACCCAGTTCGAGAGCAATACTTTCAGATCTTAGTGCGATGAAATACAAATCGAACGTCGCTTCTCAAGCGTAGCCCATCCCCAAGCCAACGGGCAGGCCGAATCCATCAACAGAACAATACTGCATGGAATCAAGACCAGGTTGTACGACGCCAAGGGGGCATGGGCCAACGAACTCCCCCACGTCCTGTGGGCATACCGGACAACTGCCCACTCTTCGACCGACGAGACGCCGTATAGCTTAGTCTATAGTATGGACGCCGTCCTCCCTGTCGAGAATGGCCTGTCGAGTCCTCGAACCGCAAACTTCATCGAGAGTACCAATGATGATGACATCTGACTAAACCTTGACCTGCTCGAGGAACGTCGAGACGCCGTCAGAATCCGAGAGGCCAAATATAAAGAGACTCTTCGCAGACATTACAACAAGAAGGTGAAAGCCACGAATCTCGCTGTGGGTGACCTCGTACTGAGAAAAAACGAGGCCAGTCAAGCGAAAGCCCCTGGAAAACTTACTGCAAATTGGAAAGGACCTTACAAGGTTATCCAGACTTCCCCAGCAGGCTGCTACCGCCTACAAGCTATGGATGATAGAGGAACCATCCTTCCTCAATGGTGGAACATCCAGAATCTTCGCAGGTTCTATGTTTAAGGCCTCGTCTGCTATTTGCCCTTTATGTGTTTTACTTACTTTACTCAGTCAATCTTATACTCTCATATGTAATGCTAACCTGGGTCCTCGGGTAATTATTCAATAAAAGATATTACATATTCTCCCCAATTATAGCAACGCATTTATGACTAGTCATCGAGATGGACTTCCTCTTTAGGGCCATCCTCGATCAAGAGCCGTGTACTCAACATCCGGACACAAACTTGAGGAACTTTCCTCATGCACATTGCAAAACGCAGTGTCAAGTAAAGGAATTCGTACCCAATTCCTATAATAGACCCGTGTACTCTACATCTGGCCTAAAAAGTGCTTTAAAAATCAATACTCGAGTAAAATAAACATTCGTTCCACATTGCTGTGCGAACTCACTGAAAAGGACATATTTTCTACACTATTACAAGCACCTCCCTGACAGGATTGTCGGGGGAGGGATGAATAATCCCCTTATACCCGTGCACACTAAGGAGATTCACACACTGATTCAATTTGTCCTTGAGGTCCACGATCTCTGTATCCTGAGCGTGCACCCTCATCAACAATTCCTCTCGAGAACTCTGAGTTCGAGGATCTACTGTCTCCTCCGGACGCTCGAAAGCCTCGAAGTCGATGTTGTTATCCAGCAGAAGATTTTGAAGTTGAGCAACATAATCGGTAAGAAGCTCGATTTCACGAGACCTCTCTTTCAATATATCCATGGTTGCGATAAAGCGACGAGTCCTGACCACAATCATGTGCTGGACTCAAGCTAACACCTGGTGCTTCTCGAGAAACCAAGGAGACACAGTAATCTGCTGTCTTGCCCTGAGCCGAGCATTTTCCTTCTCCATGGTCACCAGCTCGTCATGAATCTCGGCCTCGAAAGTCAAAGAATCGCTGTGGTCTCTCAGGCTTTGAACCTCTCGACACTGCATCTCCTCACGGAGTCTAATGCTTGCCGAGTTCACCAAAAAAAAAAGATAAATATTACTAGCTTGGATTATGAGTTTTGTAGATAATGGAAGCTAGGTCGATCCCACGAGGACAGCTAATTACCAAATTTGTTGTAAAGAAAAACTGTCAGTCAACAAGGTGTCACTCAGGAGAATGGAAATAGTCACTCAGGGGAATGGAGGCCAGGGGTGTTCTTCTCCTCTTCCTGCTGTTGTAGTTGTTTTATTAGCACAGTAAAGGTTGAGTTCTTGTTCATTCAGCTCATTTATAACTCTAAGTCAGTTCCCATTTTTCCTAGAGTCATCTTTGCACCCTTAACAACCTATTTTCCAATGATTGATTCCAGCTACAAAGTCATTAAGTTCTTAGGCCTTCAAGAATGCTTATGTTAACTAAGTATATTCCTATCTTAGTTAAAACCATAGACTGTTACCTCTATGTCATAAGTTAAAGTTGAAACAATCCAAACCAAGTTTATCCTTCCAGATCTCCCTTAGTTCTAGCATGCATTCAATTTAGTGATCAAGTAAATGAATGTAGAAAATCTTTCAACCATAAAACAAGGAACAAAACCAGTGCTTTGACAACTACAACATCAGTTGAGGAGAATAATCCCTGGGAACTGTTTAGCTACTCATACAAATTAATGCTACATCTACTACATCGAAAGACATCATAGAAGTATGCATAGTAAACAAAATTCAAGCTAACAGTCAAGAGATGAGGAGAAAGCTTGTGCAGTTTCTGAGTCACTCCTGGGAGTGAAGGGGTTCACTCGTGGAACTGAAGAAGAAACTGGGTTGCTAGTCTTCAACTTCGCTTCCTCACTGAATTGTTGCTGCTTCTTCTTCTTTCTTGTCTTCTACCTGGAGTTTTTCTGAGTGTTTTTTTTTTTGCAACTGAGAAGCTAACCAGAGACTGAGATATCCTCCATTGAGAGTGCAGTTCCCTCTCTTATAGGGCCTTGCAGCCGGTGTCTTCATCATGAGAACCTCCCCATGCTTGGAGTTGTTTTATCCTCCCAATGTCTTGAGCCTGCAATCCAACTTGGCCATTTCTTTTCTCTCTTCCAGCAGCAGCTGTTTTGCTCTCATTGATCAGCAGTGGTGGTTGGGATTGCGGCTGGGGGACAAGCATGCCTCTAGGAGGAGGCAAGGTCATTAATGACAAGATGCTTCTTGTCTAAGGGCCTTCTTCTTCGTCCAGCTCAGCACCCTTGCCTCAGCAGTCCTTAAATTGCTCCTTTGGCTTCTAATTTTCAGCAATTATTCAGTCCGGTCCTTTCCTAACAATAACATGAAAATGAGCTAAGTAAATTGCACCAATGTTAGGAAATACCCCTAATTGTTCATCAAATACAAAGTTAAGTGTGATGCTTTTATGTAACAATTTAACCATTATCAACTCCCCCAAACTGGAAGAATTGCTTGTCCTCAAGCAAAACATTAAACTTTTGTTGGCACTTTCAGAATTGCACATAACAACTAGGGAAGACAAAATGACTGAAGATTGACTTATTCCCCTGAGTGAGGATTCCCACTCAGGTAAGTGACACTAAACAAGCAACAACCTTAAACACAACCAGATATGTGTTGTCAACTTTTCCGTCTCAGATTCAAGTGAAGAAAACATACATTTGAGGATACCAAATCTTTCTGCAATCCAGAGTCAAACAACCAACCTTCACAGGGAATTAGAATGCATATGCCACAAGTGTTTGTTCATGCCAAACCTACCAATCCATTCTAAGTTAACCGGTTAAACTTTTGGCGGTCATTCTTGTGATCTGGTCTTGCCCGAGTTACTTGACTCGATTTACCTACTGAGACTTCAATCCTGGAGTTCCTGCACAGCCTTTATGCTTTATTTATTTAGAAAATCTTTTTTTTTTTTTTTTTTTGAATGGGATGTAAATGGACCAACCTAAAGGGGTGTTATTCAACCTTATCTCTCCACTGCCTTATACCTCAACCCTTATTGCTCCAACAGTTTGGAACTTTTTGTGGTGGTTCCTTGCTGTTACCCCTAAGGTTTCGGTTGATCCATTCCCTAAGATTTTTTTTTTTAAAAAAAAAAAAAAACAAAAGCAAGCAGGCTGTGAATGGATACCACAAAGGAAGCCTCAGATTTACGGCATTTCTCATCTAATTGTAGCTCAGAACTAGACACAGCTCACAACAGTGGATTAGTCATGCCAAATTTTAAGATTTATGTTCTAGGCAGTCACTTCCACGAGTGGCATTATTCATGTGTGTGAGTGAGTGTCAGCCATTCTTCTTTCATGCATCAGATTCAGTATCAAAAAGTGGTTTAACAAAATTGTTTTTCAAAACCATTATCATCTTAGACTGTTGACAGGCTCCTTAGAAGATTTTCATTTTGTTTTGAGAGATATTTTACAGAGTCAATCTAGACATGAACCTAATGGACCTAAATGGCATTGTCCTGACATTGACCGACCTAACCAAAAACTAAGTACAACTAACTACTACTGCATTACTCCCCCCAAACTTATCCTAAGCATTGCCCCCAATGCTTAACAACACCAACCCGGCAACAACAATAAACAGAAAACAAAAAGTACAGAAAACAACACATGAAACATTAAACAGGCAACAAATAAATATGTGATTAAGGGAAGCAGAATAGCACTTCCCTGAGTGTTTATTGAGGCATTCCGTGAAGTGGGTGGACTGGCGGATCATGCGGCATTGGGCAGTTTTTAGGGCATCCAATGCACTTGTGCATTTTCTGCAGGAATTTCTCCGTCCTCGTCTGGCATTGGTGGACGTAATCCAGGATGAACCTGGTCTGCTTGTTGAAATCCCTCTGCCTCATCTGTCCAGTTGGAGTGGGAGTGGATGTTGTTTGTCCCGCCGATGAGGCACCAGGGGGTTTCTGATCCAACTTATGCATCCTTAATGGTTGCTGCAAGTTGCTCTCTGCGTCTGTGTGCAGGAAGGTCATCCCTACCCTTTTGCATAGCATGGTGACCATAACTGGGAAATACCAGCTCTTCACCTTTGGATCAGTGATGCATCGGGTGAGTTGCTCCCGGATGACTGAGGCTGCATTAAGTGGTGTGTCTGTGGCAATGGCATACAGCAGCAGAGCCATCTCGTAGGTGACCTTAGCAGTGTAGGATGTTGGCATCAGATTGCAACAGATGAAATGGTGCCACAGATTTAATTCAGGCGTTTGCAACACGTTTGCTGGAAACCCCAAAGGGTTTTCTTGATCATCCATCTCCCAACTTGTGCCCTCTTTTGCCAATCTAGACAGAATGGCCTGTTCCAGCGGTTGATTTGGTTACAGGGCAGCCAGGGTTTCTCTGTAATCAGTGCTTATTCTTGGTAATTTCCAGATGGCCATGATGGCCTCTGTGCTGCAATTGACGCTGATGCCTCTGACGAATACTCCATCTCTGGGGGCAGTGTGGAAGTTGCCGTAAAATTCTTGCACAATCTGGATCCTTGGGTTGACCGGTGGTTTAGAGAAGGTCTTCCAGCCATGGCGCTTGATGTAGGCAAAAGCTGCGCCATCTTCACCGATTCCCCTTTCTGGAATGAACTTTCGCCTTATGTGCTTGAAAAAGAAATCCCAACCCTTCTTCCTTGGAAACAACCTGGGCTCCCATTCATCTGTGATGGCATTAAGGGCTTGTTCTTGCAGCGCCCTTGGTGGTTGTGGAGGTGGCGGTGGGGTGGGTTCTGCGCGGGGATCTGGTGGAGTGGGCGTTCTTTGCCGTTCGGGAGAGGGCGAGGATGAGGAGGATGATATCCTTCTCCTTGTGTTGGAGGCGTTTTGCGGGCAGCAGCCTTCCTCCTTGCCGGCGGCATCGTGACAAACCCTAAGAGTTGTGTTGGCAAAATTGAAAGAGGGGTTTTGTGATTGAATCGAAAATTGCCTTATGTGCTGGAAACTTAGAGAAATTGTTAGTATGTTCACACAGGGAAGTGGTGGTTGAAGGAGTGATTCTGGGATTAAGAAGAAAATGAAGAAGACGAAGCAATGAAGGAGTTATGAGTTAATGCACAGCAGTTAAAGTTTTTGGAGATCGTGGCTGACTGAAGTGACTCAAAAAGGCGGACGTGGTTAAAATTGAAATTTGAAATTTTCCGGAAAAAATTTCCCCCCCAAACTTAAATCATAACTACAGCCCAAAAGGTGACTTTTTGCAGAAAGTGTCGTACAGTTTTTCTCAATCAGGCGAGTGGATTGTTCCACTTGCGTGAGTGACGTCGGGGTTAGAAAATTAGTAGGATTCCTTCCCGTAGGTTCACTCAGCTGAGTGACCTTCTTCACTCCTAGGAGTGAGTTTACCTGAGGCCCTTTCTGTTACACCTTTTGAAATCTGTTGGGGTGGCAAATTTCTTGTCCAATCCTGCAAAAATTAGCGTAGCACATTGTCAGCCATACAAAAGCAGAACGTATGGGTTGCCTCCCATAAAGCGCATTGGTTTTAAGTCTCATGCCAGACTTCAAAAGAAATTCAGTAAAGTTCCTTCAGGACCAGAACTTGATAGTTCTGTCCTTTACTCCCTTCTGTCCATCCAAGGTATGGCTTAAGCCTATGACCATTGACCAAAAAGGTGTTGCCACTTTGTGGGTTCATGATCTCCACTGCTCCACGAGTTAGGACCTTGTTGATTTTGTAGGGCCTGGTCCATCTTGACTTCAACTTTCCTGGAAAGAATTTCAGCCTGGAGTTGTACAGCAAGACCTCTTGTCCTTCTTGGAAGTTCCTCTTGACAATGTGTTGATCATGGTAAGCCTTAGTTTTTTCTTTATAAACTCTGGACGATTCGTATGCCTCTAGTCTGAATTCTTCCAATTCATTCAACTGAACCAATCTCAACTCCTTGCTTTTGCCCGGATCAAGATTCGGTTCCTTGATAGCCCAGATAAGCTTTATGTTCCAACTCTCTGGCAAGTGGCGGGCTTTCCCATAGACCGGTTTGAATGGAGACATACCAATGGGAGTCTTGTATGCTGTCCTATATGCCCATAAAACTTCATCCAACCTTGAGGACCAATTCTTCTGGTAGAATTAACAACCTTTTCAGGATTCTTTTCACTTCCTGTTTGACACTACGCTAGCCCGTTTGATTGTGGATGGTATGGTGTTGATACCTTGTGCACGATTCCATATTTCTTTACCATGGCTGCAAATGACTTGTTACAGAAGTGTGATCCTTCATCACTGAGTATCATCCTGGGTGTACCAAACCTGGCGAAAATATTTTTTCTTAGAAACCTGAGAACAATTTTAGCATCATTGTTCTTTGCAGCTACAGCTTCTATCCATCTTGAAACGTAGTCCACTGCCAGTAGGATGTAGGAGTTCCCAAAAGGATGACACGAAGGGACCCATGAAGTCTATCCCCCACACGTCAAACAGTTCCACTTCAAGCACGTTCTGCTGTGGCATCTCATTTTTCCAGGAAATATTTCTTGTCCTTTGGCATCGGTCACAGCTTTTGACAAACTCTCTTGCATCTTTGAACAGGGTTGGCCAGTACAGTCCAGCTTGTAGAACCTTGATTGCCGTCCTTTGACCGTTGAAATGTCCACCATAGGGTGAACTGTGGCATTTGTGTAACACTTTTGTGAATTCAGATTCTGGAATGCACCTTCTGATCAATTGGTCTGCACATCTTTTGAATAAGTAGGATTCATCCCATAGGTAGAGTTGAGCATCATGCGAGAATCTCTTGCGTTGTTGTGGGGTGAGATCTGGGGGAATAACACCAGCAACAACAAAGTTAGCAAAATCTGCAAACCAAGGCTGTTACTGTCACTCTCATGAGTGTGCTGTCACTCGCGAGTGACTCATCGAGAATTTTTCGAGATTGGAGTTGTGTCTTCTGGAATTTCTTCAAGCCTTGACAGATGGTCTGCTACTTGATTCTCAGCACCCTTTCTGTCTCTTATCTCCAAATCAAATTCCTGCAACACAACACCCATCTAATCAACCTTGGTTTAGACTCTTTTTTGTTGATCAAGTACCTGATGGCTGCATGGTCGGTATAGACTATGACTCTCATTCCTAGCAAATAAGCTCTGAATTTATCAAATGCAAATACAATTGCCAGCATTTCCTTCTCTGTAGTGGTGTAGTTGACTTGTGCGGAGTTAAGGGTTTTACTAGCATAGTAAACCACATGTAACACCTTGTTCCTTCTTTGTCCAAGTAAAACACCAACTGCAAAATCACTTGCATCACACATTAGTTCAAAAGGTTGTGACCACTCGGGTGTGATGATCACAGGTGCAGTGATGAGTTTGTTTTTCAGTTCAGTGAATGCATTTAAACAGGATTCATCAAAAATAAAAGCAGTGTCCTTTTCAAGCAAATTGCACAAAGGTTTAGAAATTTTCGAAAAATCTTTAATGAACCTCCTGTAAAAACCAGCATGGCCTAGGAAACTTCTCACTCCCCTGACTGTGGTTGGTGGGCTGAGCTTCTCAATGACTTCAATCTTTGCCTTATCCACTTCAATTCCATCCTGTGAGATCTTATGCCCCAAGACAATTCCTTCAGTTACCATAAAATGGCATTTCTCCCAGTTGAGAACCAGGTTGGCTTCTATACATCTTTTCAGTATCAGCCCAAGGTTGTCCAAACATGCATCAAATGACTTACCAAAGACCGAGAAGTCGTCCATAAAGACCTCAATTATGTCTTCCACCATATCCGAGAAAATGGCCATCATACATCTTTGAAAAGTAGCCAGTGCATTGCACAGTCCAAATGGCATTCTCTTGAAGGCAAATGTGCCATAAGGGCGGTGAAAGTCGTCTTCTCTTGATCATCGGGGTCTATGTCAATCTGGTTGTAACTGGTAGCTTTATTAAGCTTTCTATAGTCCATGCACACTCTCCATGAATTGTTCAGCCTTGTTGGGATTAGCTCCTGGAGGTCATTCTTTACCATTGTGATTCCTCCCTTCTTGGGCACGCACTGCACTGGACTCACCCACTTGCTGTCAAAGATTGGGAAGATAATCCCTGCATCCAGCAGCTTGATAATCTCCTTTTTCACCACTTCCTTCATGACTGGGTTGAGTCTTCTTTGTCCTTCAATGGTTGGCTTGGTGTCATCTTCAAGCAGGATTTTGTGCATGCATATGGAGGGGCTGATGCCCTTAATGTCAGCAATTGACCACCCAATGGCTTCTTTGTGCAATCTCAGTACTCTCAGCAATCTGTCCTCTTCAGTACCTGTAAGCATAGAAGAAATGATTACAGGTAAGGTGTTACTTGTTCCAATATAGGCGTACTTCAAATGTGAGGGCAAAGGATTAAGTTCGAGATGAGGTGGTTCTTCAATTGAAGGTTTGAGGCATCTCCCTTCCTTGGTCAGGTTTATCAGTTCAAAGGGTTGCTGTGTAGGATGCCACTTAGGGGAGTGGTTCAGGTAGCTCAGGCAAGTGGCCCTGTACTCATCCCCTCCTTCCTGTTCCTCATTATAGTCTGGGCACCAAAGTTCCTTGAGGAGATCATCTTGCAGTAATTCTTCCGTCACTGCTTCCTTTGCTTTTACATTTCTTACCATGTAGCAGTCGTGGACTTCAGCGGGATATCTCATATTTTTGAAGATGTTGAATGTGACCTTCTCCCCATCAAAGTGCAGTGTGATTTCTCCCTTTTTCACCTTAATGATTGCATCGCTTGTTGCCAGAAAAGGTCTCCCCAAGATGATGGGTACATCCCTGTCTTCTTCCATGTCCAAAACCACAAATCGGCTGGGTTAACAAAGTTACCAACTTTCACAAGAACATCATGTAAGATTCCTTTTGGGTAAGTCAGAGATCTGTCTACCAACTGCAAGGTCATGTTAGTAGGTACCAGAAATTTGTCCAGATCAAGGGATTTAAATACAGACAATGGCATGAGATTTATGCTTGCACCAAGATCTAGTAATGCTTTTGAAAATTCTCTGATTCCTACAGTGCAAGGAAGAGTGAAACTACCCGGATCTTTTAGCTTAGGTGGTAATTTTCTCAGGGTAGCTGCACTACATTCTTCATTTAGAGTGACAAAAGCAGAGTTATGCATTTGTGGCTTATTCGCCACCAAATCCTTCAAGTACTTAAAATATTTAGGCATTTGTTTAAGTGCATCAACAAGCGGTACATTAATATGTATACTTTCTAAATTCTGAATAAACCTGCTGAGTCCTTCATCCATTTTTGCTTTCTTCTGTCTTACTGGATATGGTGGCGTTGGAGCTGGCTGTGGTGGTTCCTTAATTGGTGCTGGAAATTGAATTCCCTCCATTCCAGGTTTTTCAGCGGGTTGCTCCTGTTCAACCATATCATCATTATCAGATATTTGCTCAGAAGAAGTTTCATTCTTACCTGCAGTGTCACTCGCAGGAGTGACTTCTTCACTTGGTTGATTGAGTTGCTTTCCACTTCGGAGAGTGACAGCCTTCGCTTGCTCTTGGTCATTCCCCTTGGGGTTCACAATTGTGTCACTGGGCAGGCTCCCAGATGGTCTTTCAGCATTTTGTTTTGCAATCTGGGCCAACTGATTTTCCAAACTTTTACAAGACACTGCCAAACTCTTGATTGCATTTTTTACAGAAATCCATTCATCTTCCCTTGGTATGTATTGTTGGTTAGAACGTTGCTGATTCTGATAGTTGGGAAGCTGACCATCTTGTCTATGGAATCCTGGGGGTTGAGCAGGCCTTTGATAATTTCCTTGTTGTGGAGCATTGTTCCAGTTAGTCTGTTGCTGATATCTCCAATTGTTGAAGTTGTTGAATCCCCCTGCATTGCCCTGTCTGACAAACTGGACAGCTTCCATTTTAGAAGGGTAGTCATCCAAACTGTGGGATCCATCACATAATACACATACTTCTGCCTTGGATTTGGACACCTCACTTCTGAGCTTAGTCATTTCGTTCATCATAACAGCCATTTGAGCTTGTAGATGTGTACTGGGATCAAGTTCCATCATCCCTGGCTGTTTTGAAATTGCCCTTGGATCAGATTGCCATCTTGAATGGTTGGTGGTCATATTGTCGAGCAACTGCCTTGCTGCATCAACTGGCTTCATCATAAATACACCACCAGCTGCAGCATCAAGGGAGTCTCTTGTAGTTGGTAGCAGACCATTGTAGAAGATGCTCAGTTGAAGATGCTCTTCCAAACCATGCTGAGGGCATTTTCTGACCATTTCTTTCAATCTTTCCCATGCTTCATAAAGCGTTTCTGTTCCATGCTGCTTGAAGTTCATTATTGCTGTTCTGACTTGTGCAGTTTTTGCAGGTGGAAAGAATTTTGTTAAAACACTACCTTAACTCTTCCCAAGTGGAAATGGAGTTGTTGGGTAATGTGTTGAACCATGCTTGGGCTTGATCCTGCAATGTAAAAGGGAATAGTCTCAGTCTAATGTCATCATTAGATAAGCCTTGAATTTTAAAAGTACTGCATAAACGCAGAAAACTTCGGATGTGATCATTAGGATCTTCATGAGGTAATCCATGGAATGGGCAGGCTGATTGGGTCCGTTGGATCATCTGTGGCTTGAGCTCAAAATTGGTTGCTTCTACATCAGGGAACACTAGAGGAGATTGGACTTCTTCTTGCTGTGGGATGAAGAAATCTCTAAGCAGTCCTTCTGGTCGGTTTTGTTGATCCCCACCAGGGTTCCTATTGTTCTCCGGATTGCCACCTTGGTTAGCCATTTCAGATGAACCTTCTTGGTTGTCCTGTTGCACCCGGTTCTGCCTTCTTCTTGCTGCTCTGGTTCTACGGATGGTAGCTTCAATTTCTGGGTCAAAAACAGGTTCACTTCGTTGGTGCCTTCTAGTCATACACCAAAGAAAAGAAACTGGAAGCTTAGCGAGGTAACCAGAGAAGAATTTAATATATATATACACAAACCAAAACAACAAATTTTTTTGGAGGTTTTACGCCGTCCCCGGCAACGGCGCCACTTTCTGATGCTTGCCGAGTTCACCAAAAAAAAAGATAAATATTACTAGCTTGGATTATGAGTTTTGTAGATAATGGAAGCTAGGTCGATCCCACGAGGACAGCTAATTACCAAATTTGTTGTAAAGAAAAACTGTCAGTCAACAAGGTGTCACTCAAGAGAATGGAAATAGTCACTCAGGGGAATGGAGGCCAGGGGTGTTCTTCTCCTCTTCCTGCTGTTGTAGTTGTTTTATTAGCACAGTAAAGGTTGAGTTCTTGTTCATTCAGCTCACTTATAACTCTAAGTCAGTTCCCATTTTTCCTAGAGTCATCTTTGCACCCTTAACAACCTATTTTCCAATGATTGATTCCAGCTACAAAGTCATTAAGTTCTTAGGCCTTCAAGAATGCTTATGTTAACTAAGTATATTCCTATCTTAGTTAAAACCATAGACTGTTACCTTTATGTCATAAGTTAAAGTTGAAACAATCCAAACCAAGTTTATCCTTCTAGATCTCCCTTAGTTCTAGCATGCATTCAATTTAGTGATCAAGTAAATGAATGTAGAAAATCTTTCAACCATAAAACAAGGAACAAAACCAGTGCTTTGACAACTACAACATCAGTTGAGGAGAATAACCCCTGGGAACTGTTTAGCTACTCATACAGATTAATGCTACATCTACTACATCGAAAGACATCATAGAAGTATGCATAGTAAACAAAATTCAAGCTAACAGTCAAGAGATGAGGAGAAAGCTTGTGCAGTTTCTGAGTCACTCCTGGGAGTGAAGGGGTTCACTCGTGGAACTGAAGAAGAAACTGGGTTGCTATTCTTCAACTTCGCTTCCTCACTGAGTTGTTGCTGCTTCTTCTTCTTTCTTGTCTTCTACCTGGAGTTTTTCTGAGTGTCTTTTTTTGGCAACTGAGAAGCTAACCAGAGACTGAGATATCCTCCATTGAGAGTGCAGTTCCCTCTCTTATAGGGCCTTGCAGCCGGTGTCTTCATCATGAGAACCTCCCCATGCTTGGAGTTGTTTAATCCTCCCAATGTCTTGAGCCTGCAATCCAACTTGGCCGTTTCTTTTCTCTCTTCTAGCAGCAGCCGTTTTGCTCTCATTGATCAGCAGTGGTGGCTAGGATTGCGGCTGGGGGACAAGCATGCCTCTAGGAGGAGGCAAGGTCATTAATGACAAGATGCTTCTTGTCTAAGGGCCTTCTTCTTCGTCCAGCTCAGCACCCTTGCCTCAGCAGTCCTTAAATTGCTCCTTTGGCTTCCAATTTTCAGCAATTATTCAGTCTGGTCCTTTCCTAACAATAACATGAAAATGAGCTAAGTAAATTGCACCAATGTTAGGAAATACCCCCAATTGTTCATCAAATACAAAGCTAATTGTGATGCTTTTATGTAACAATTTAACCATTATCAGAGTCCTTTGATCTCGTTTATCAGATGCTGGTTAAACTTCACGTTGTGCGTCCTCATGGCATCGAGCAGGTCATTCTCCAAATGCGCCACTGTTTCGAGGCTGTGCACGTTAGCACGACTTCTTAGAATCCCGCTTATCATGGAATATAATGGAAACTCCCTCGATTGCTCCTCTGATAACACCATGAGGTGCACGCGGTAAATGGTCCAACTTTCCTGTTTTACCAGAGGAGCATAAGGTACTCACATCAAACCAAATAGAAAGAACACAAAGGACAAAAAACTGGAATGAAGAGAGACGTTTGCATAAATCTCAGCAAGAAAAGAAAAATTAGTTCATTACAGCAGAAAGGAAAAAGTTTGAATGGCCTAAAAAACTATTACAGAAGGCAGGATTCATACAGCATCACTGCCTGGGAGAGGATCATTGGAAGGATCATTGGAAGGGTCCTTGGAAGGGGCCTGAGAGGCATCCTCAGCGTTTCTCTGAACTCCGGAGTGATCGGTATCAGCAACATCCTCCTCAGTTTCCTCATCAGCATCCTCGAGCTCGATGTCCACATACTCGTCAGGAACCTCGGGGATGGGGTCTTCCTCACTCGGACCCTTGGCGAGGACAGCAGGGACGTCGCCTGGAAACGAGGCAATCTCCGTTGGGGAACTCATCTTGGGCATGGCACAGGTCAAAGCTCCCCACAGAGGGAGCTGCTCAAGGCTCAATCTCGTCAAGACCTTCACCATGGCCTCGTACATGGTTTTCTTTGAGTCCTTCATCAAGAGTTGCTTAAACCATTTGGCCTTAATTGGCCTATCCTGGTCGAGCATCCTCAGCCCTGCCACGCCCACTCGGTGCGCACCACACTTGGTGGCAACCAAGTTCACCTCCTCGAGAGCTGCCGCCATTCCCCCTGTGGACATCATTCTATACATAAAGGCGGTACACCACTGGTGGAGCTCCTCCTTGGAGATATGCAGGCCGGCAAACGACTTCATCTTCTCGTCGAGCTCATCGTATTTGGCCAGCACCTCGACAATCTCTGCTTCCTTGGCCTGAACTTGGCGAACCTTCTCCTCGAGGGTAACCACCTCGAACAACGCCTCATCCCTTTCTGCCCTTGCTGCTACCAGGTCCTCTCGAAGTTTCCTCAACTGCACTAAGTAGCCCATCGAGGCTGCACTCATCTGAGCCAACACAACATATTAGAGACACATGGACATCCGTGGCGCATTTACGACATAATTTAAAATAATTTCTTACCAGCCGCAAGCTGTCAGTTTCATTCAGTTGGGCAGCGAATTCCTCGAGAATAGGACACTCGATTGAAGGAGGGTTGCTGAAGGCATGAACTACCACAGTCGGGCCTCCCTCGAACAGTTGGGGGGCAAGACTATGGCCTCTCCCTCGAGAGGGCCCTTTCCTTTCCCTACCTCGGGAGGAACTCTGCTTGGCCCTGTCTCCGGTACAGTTTTCTGCATGGACTCAGTGGTAACGGGCACTGTCTCGACGCTTGGTTGGGCAGTTTCCTTCGGGGGCACATCCATCTTGGCCTTTTTGGGCTTTGACCTATCACCCACCTTCACGATCCTTTTCTTCTTCTTCTTCTGGGGGGCAGCAGTAATGGTAACGTCCTCATTTGAATTCACAATGACAAAAGGATCTTCGTCACCAAACAATCGAGACCCAACATTGCTCGACGACATGACCTAACAACAAAGAAAAAAAAGAAGAAAATGATTAGTACCTTGATCAGAGATTTCGAGGGGAATTCTGGTTGCTCCCTCGACGATGACCATATCACCTTCCTTCACATATGCAGGGGGCACATAGTATTGGACGTCGTTCCACTTAACGACGTTCGCGCACTTCAGAATTTTCTCAACATCTGCCTGGAACTCCTCGACACACTCTTCATCCTCTTGGGTCCATTCGTCTTTTATGGCCCCAAGGCCCTTTGTCTCACGGAGATTCCATGGCAGACAATAACTTGCAGGCACCTTTACAAACACAAAATCCGATTTCCATTCCGGAGAACCGCCGTACGCCTCGACCATTTTCTTCACACCGGCCCTAAGGCGTCTTTTAACTATATACCAATCTTGGAAAGAAGTCGAGGCCACAACTACTTGGAAAAAGTACCTCCATAGTATCAATCGAGGTACCACCTTTACATATTGGCACACTCTCGCAAACTCCAGTACAAATGTAATTAAATTTGGGGTAAAACGAGCGAGAGGGGTCCTATAATATTGAACAATCTCCTCAAATAGGGGGTAAAGGGGAAATCTAAGCCCTAGATGTATAAATCGATCATACACAGTAATTCTTCCCCTTGGAGGAGAGTTGGCCCTCTCGTTTCCTAACGGAGCTCTCGCCTGTAAGGCGGAGGGGAAGTCATACTTGGATCTGAGATATTCTACCTTATCCATCGAGTCTATGGTGGAAACAAAGTCTAGAACAGTTTTCCCTTCAGAATCCCTAACCATAATTCTGCGAAAAATCTACTCTGGTTACAGTCGAAAAGGAAACGGAATGAATCGGAGATTCAGATCTGGAAACTTACTGTGTAAGGGGGACGTGACCACTCGCCCTTCGAATTATAACTCCCCAGTGTTGTCTAGAAACCTTAATTTGGAGCTCCCCTGGAAACAGTTCGCCAGGGCAGTATATCAGGTAAAATTGTGAAACTTTCGGCCGGGAAAGAACTTCGGATACTCTAGAAAGGAAGTGGAATGGGGGCTGAAATGCTTTTTGCAAAAGAGAAGATTTTTGTGCTTTTTGCAGAGAAAAGAAGTGATTAAGTGTCCCGGAATAGTAGAAAGTTTTTCTCTTTTAAACGCAAAGTTGATTCTCCCACGTCTCTTTAATTATGGGCCACGATTTGACAGTTATTGTAGGTTTCAAGGAAGTAATGATGTTGAGGCCGCCGTTTGGGGAACGTGCCCGCTAATAACGCACAATTGAAAATTTGAGCGGGATTGGGGAAGCGGGTCGCCTTCACCGGTCACGGCCCGACCCGCCGGTTCTTCTCGATCCTCCGAGGTCGAGGGTGGCGTGTCAGCACCGAGCTTGTTAGGCATATGCCTCGACAATTAGCTGAACGAGGGCGATCTGTCCACCCTCGGGCATGTCTCAGGTAATGCTCATTTTATGCCAAGCGTTGTTTTGTTTTACGTCACTAACACTTGGCAGGGGCACTTGACGAGTCCAGATCCATGACCGAGATTGTACCGGCCCACTCTCCGCAAGAAGAATCCAACTGGGACTCTTAGGACGGTGTGAATCCCTAAAACCTAGTTGGATTCGGAATGGTCCAAGTAATCTCATACCTATAAATAGGGTAGCTCATACCATAATTCAGGTACGCAATCTATAAGCCAAACATATTACCTCCCAAAACTTTCTAGCAATCCCGTTTACTGACTTAAGCATCGGAGTGTCTACCCTCGGGAGACCCTGAGGCTCTGTTTTGTAGGAAACCCTAACCGGAGTTCCACCGTTAAACTGGCGGTGCATATCTGTGCATCGTCACACCACATTTTAATCTAATGGTTATTATTAATTATAATCATCCGACGGCTCTCAATGTCAATTAGATCATTCAGTCGACTGGACCGTAGTAGCTCATATATATATATATATATACATATATATTGCTAGGAATAATAATTTAGTTATTAAACTCAAACCTATTTGTTCATAATAGTCTCAGAGGCAATGACAAGGCCGTTAAAGCAAGTCAGAAAATAGCATACTATGGTACTCCAGCGGGGTCAATGGCGGTGTCGCACCTTTGTTTTGCAGATTACTTAATTGTCTTTATAAGAGGATCAAAGGATTCCATGATTGAGATGAATAAATTTTGGCTTCCAAGGTTGTTCGGATTGATTGAACAGCATCCATAAACATCCTTACTTGTTTTTCAAGCTCCTTAAGATCGCTCATTTTGTGACTCGTCTCCTTGAGCTCGGTCTCAACTCAATCTAACCTTTTGACTTCTTTCTCGACGGTTGTGGTGGACAATGGGCAAGTAACGATGGACATGATTTGATTTGTTGTGCTGTCAAAGAAATGATGGTTTTAGATGTCAAATGCCACGATATATTCAGAAATTGGAATTTCAAAATTAGATTTCAGCGACAAAAAGAAAGAAAGGCAGTAAAGATGGGACTTTAAGGGGGAAAAAAGGTTGATACACATAGAAATTTGAGATATATATATCATTTAGTAATTTCATAGCCATCCCCTAACCTGTCTCCTTGGAAAAATACCATTCTCGTTCAATATTCCGAAAAACCCAAGATATTGAACTGACACCTCATCATGATTGATTAGACAAAAATTGACTAGAGTAAATGAAACTGTAAATAAAAGATAATTTGAACATAAATTGACTATAGTAAATGAAAATTGTAACCCCATGGTGAATAAGCCTCGAAAGGTGTAGTTTTTCTTTCCTTTTTTCCATTCTAATTTTATGTTCTCGGTTTTTTTTTTCTTTCGTGAAATCACGCAAGGGTTATCTGGTGTCCAGTTAAGGCTGTGACGAGGGATTATGTATCAATCACCCAAACCCCTTGATGTGGCGAAAAATGACACAAATATGCTCCCAAGGTGGTGGTGTAGGCAAAACTATGGCTAGGTTTTCGGGAGAAGAAAGAAATATGTTTCTCGCAATTGGCAAATGCGAAAAAATCAACTTCCGCATTCAACGAATGCGAAAATTTATTGAATTAATTACAATGCATTAAAGACGTTGGATTAAAACTGGATAATTATAATTATTATAAGTGTTTGCATATGTCATATGCGAAACTTAACTAACTTTTCGCATATGCCATATGCGAATGTTTTAATTTTTTTATTTAAAAATTGTTTCCTAACTTTAAATTGGTATAAAATGAAATGTTGTAAATTAAATATTTTGGTTGATAAAATGTTGTAATATTTCAAAAAAAATGCTATTTTAATTGAAAATTAAATTTTCTGAATTTAAAATATTCATTTGATTTAAGTAAATTTATGTTCGTTCTAAATAGAATTGCAATGCTATAAATTATATTTGGTGAACAGAAATCGTATAATGCATTTATAATAAAATTTGAATAATAAGTAAATTAAAATTTCGGTGAAAAATTAGAATATAATCTTGCCTTTTGTAACAAAGTTTGCTTTTAAAAAAATTTACTTTTATTTGGTTTCAATTTAAAAACTTACCATCATTAAAAATAAAATGTCAAAAAATCAAGTTTAGTAAATTTTGGATAATATTTTTTTTTACATAATAAAACTTAGAATCAATTCATTTAAAGTAAGGAAAAAAAAACTAAAACTTTTAGAATCTGACATAATATAAAGGAAAATGGCAAAAATATAATGTGGTCAATGGCCTCAGATCACATTCGCACAGTACTACAATGAACACTGAACAAGAAAGTGCTTCAATTAAACACGCTCTGAAGAGGTTGCTTCCAAGAAAGCTCTTCCAGGTTGACGGTTGGCATTGACACCATCAGGAACAATCATGTTTTCTTGCTTCCATCTAACATAATCAGTCCTGCTAAACTTGATAAAACCACACTTCCTTCTAACAATGATCTTTTGGCGACCTGGAAACTTGAATTTGGCACGCCGCAAAAGATAGTATTGTATAAAAGTAAGAGTTAAAAAAATTATACATAATATTGTCTTTTTGATAAATTTTCTTCTTTAATGTTTGCCTTTTATTTTTGTTAATCTTAAAACTATTGTATCATTTTAAAAATTCAAAAGCTCGAGTTTACTAAAGATTAAATAAAACTGAAATAAATTGTTAATGAAAAGAAATGAAAGGCATTGTTTAAAACTAATAACAAAATTCATAAAATAGCATAAAATAAAAGTACAATTCAATCTAATTTTTCTACATCTTGCGCTTTTTCTCCCGAGAATCTATCATGCAGCACTTTTTCTTAGTCTTTATGTTCCGCTGTCCCTTACCCAAAGCAATCGGTGTAAAAGGCATGGTACCATCACTGGGGCCCTGTCTCGGGCACTGGCTCGAGCCCTCACCCTGATCAGCGCCCTCATCATGATCATGAGAGGAATGCTCATCATAATCAGAATCATTGGTGCTCTCATCATCATGCTCCTGATCCCGATTATCCTCATGATCCTGATCATCTTCCTGATCATTATGGATACGGTCACCGCCTAGATGCTGACTATGATGACCACCCTCGTAACTAGTCTCAAAGAAACCCCCCGCATTAGGATCTAGATTAATAAAATCTGAATCAAAATGCATTTGCTCAAAACCAGGAGAGGGATGGTGGTGTGGCGATGGTGGATGTTAAGGAGACACATTCGGGGTAGAAGATGGCCCGCCAGTATCCTGGGTGGCCACATGTTTTCTCATCCTCCCACTCCCTAACTGGAACCCGCCTCGGTCAGTCCTAGGAGGCCTAGGTGGGATATACTCATGGGTTGGGTCAGCTGGAACAAAATCTTGGCTTGGGTTCTCACTATCAGTTCAAACAGATGTCTTGCTGACAATCATTGCCTGCTGTGTCAAATCGTGCAGCTGTAGGAAGGCATTGTGATTCCAAGAATCAGCTGGATTACGTTGTAGCCCATCTAGAGTAATCTACCGCATGTTTTGCACTAAATTGGCCTGAAAATTATGAGAGGAAATAAATATATGGTAAATTAAAAATATATAATAAATATATTTTATAAATTAACATATATATGTAAATAAAAAATAGGAAATAACATTTTAGAAAGTTATATGTATAAAAATCATATTAATATGGGTGTGATTAAAGAAATAGTAAAACTGTAACTTACCATTATATGTAGTGACTCAGCAGATCCCTGAAAATCATGGGACTGACGATAGTCTGATGGATTGGTGACCAAAGTGACAGTGCGATTTTGATACCACACTAGGTATTCCGGTGCTGCCTGGGGTTCAAGAGTCATATCCGTCTGAAGACCTGCAAGGGTGTTGTGTCGAGTCTCCCACCTCTGTAAGACGTCATCTCGACATTTCTTACCACGCGTCTCCTTATGCAACTTTTCTATTTCTTTTTTCTCCATGATGAAAGTGTTGTCAGGCAACTGCTGCAAGAAGCCGAACTGGCGCAACACCCTGCCTGGGATGTGTGGCTCTCGGATACCAAAATAAAGCAGCCAAGTCTGGGACATCCATATGGCGAAGCCGGGAGAGCAAGATGGATCAATTTCTACGAGGGTTGCAGGAGAATACGGCATCCAAACGAACTGGAGAGGGACAGATATATACAGATAATTTATGTGAATATATACGAAAATTGAAAAAAATAATTTATACGTTATGATGGTTCAAATAAAAAATACTTACATTATGTTCTTGCAAAGCGGCAAGCTGGTCTCGGTAGGCAGTTAGATTAAATCGTGTGATGTCTCCCACTTTTCTAGGACGGTTCCACCTACAAAGAAAATAGTTTTGATTGAAAACACGGAAAAAAAAATTGTCAAAAAATATAACCAATTAAGATACTTATTGAATAGTTAAAAATTAATTACCTCCTGCCCAAGGGACACCCCTGAAGATCTGGTATGGGGCCCACGTAACTCCGGACGGAAAGTCAAAATCTTCTCCCAAGCCCATAACTAATTTGCAATAAAATAATACGTGAAATTAAAAATACAAATACAATAAATAAAAAACTAACAATAAAATACAAATACCATAAATAGGAACCTAACAAAAAATTACAAATAAGGAAAAATAAAAATAAAACTAAAAAAATTAAAATACAATGAATAAAAAACTAACAATAAAATAAAAATACCATAATTAGGAATCTAACAAAAAATTTACAAATAAGGAAAAATAAAAATAAAACTAAAAAATTAAAATACAATGAATAAAAAACGAACAATAAAATACAAATACAAGGGCGGTTTGAAATTACCTGTAAGAGTAGTAAGCAGCCACAAATACCCTGTCCGGACAATGTGATCACTGAGGAAGTGCATAGATTTCGGTACAACCATGCCAATGTGGCACTACCCCAACTAAACTCCCGAAATGTATTTGGGTCCTCCAAATACCCCACCAGGCCCAGGAGAAAACTGTTTCTGGTGCTATCAGGAAACAATAACCCTCCTAAAATCCATCCGACAAAACAACGTGCCCGTTGAAGGTGCATATCCTCTGTAGCATCCCCGGGTAGCTTACTGGTCATAATGTGTCTTTTTATATCTGTGATGTTTACTACCTTATCCTTCGTGGCCTTAGGACGCTGTCGGAAACCAAACAGACTCTCTAAATAATCGGCCCACTGCACATCCTGAGGAGGTACAGTCCCCTGAACCACTGCATGGCCATCAACCCGTAGACCAAGAAGGACCTTGACATCCTGTAGAGTAATCGTCGCCTCTCCAACAGGCAAGTGAAATGAATGGGTCTCAGGCCGCCATCGCTCAAATAAGGCTGTAATGAGGGCCCAATCTAACTTAATAGAACCAATTCAAAAAAGCGGCCCTAGACCAAACTTCGCTATTTGGGCATGTATCTGTGGGGCAGCCTTGTCCATTTCGGGCCATAAGTCAGTATTCACTCGGTATGCGGAAAGTTCTTTCAAATAAGCCTTATTACCCCTAAATGTATGGAATGACCTATGATCATCATGAAGGACCAATAAACTCTTGTCTATAGGACCCTGCTGGAGGTCATATTGTCTAGACTATGAAGATGATGTTGATCCCGTCTCCATACCCCTAATTGAAAAATATTATGGGTTTACTAGTCAAAAACAATAAATAGAAATAAAACAAAAAAATACAAATAAAATAAATAAAAATTAAATAAAACAATACAAATACACTAAATAAAAATTAAACAAAAAAATACAAATACAATAAATAAAAATTAAACAATATCCACAAATACACTAAATAAAAATAATACAAAAAAATACAAATGCAATAAATAAAAATCAAACAAAAAAATACAAATACACTAAATAAAAATAAAACAATAAATAAAAATACAATAAATAAAAATTAAACAAAATAAATACAAATACACTAAATAAAAATAAAACAAAAAAATACAAATACAATAATAAAAATTAAACAAAAAAATAAAAAATACACTAAGTAAAAATAAAACAAAAAAATACAAATGCACAAAATAAAAATAAAACAAAAAATACAAATACACTAAATAAAAATAAAACAATAAATAAAAATACAATAAATAAAAATTAAACAAAAAAATACAAATACACTAAATAAAAATAAAACAAAAAAATACAAATACAATAATAAAAATTAAACAAAAAAATACAAATACACTAAGTAAAAATAAAACAAAAAAATACAAATACACAAAATAAATAAAACAAAAAATACAAATACACTAAATAAAAATAAAACAAAAAAATACAAATAGAATAAATAAAAATAATACAAAAAAAATACAAATACACTAAATAAAAATAATAAAAAAAATACAAATACACTAAATAAAAATAAAAAAAATACAAATACTCTAAATAAAAATAAAAAAACAACAAATGTATCTCCGGCCGAAGACATGTGTCCGCCGGCGACCATAGGACCGGCCGGTGACAACAACAACAACAACATAACAACAACGCCGGTACAACAACAACAACAGCAAAAATTGAACGAGTACCAAGCAACAACAACTCCACAGCAATAAGAACACCAGCAAAAATTCTGCAACTTTGCCGGCGACAACCAAAGAACACAGGCTGCCGGCGACAACCAAAATCAATATCATAAAACCAAGAAAAAAACACATCGAACACCGGACGAACAACATACAAATACCTAGATCCAAATTCGCCCGCCGTATATGCGAAGAAATTAATGGAATAAATAAATTAGATAAAAAACGAAATAACACGACATAAAAATTAAAATAAACAAATCATTATGAACTACAAAACACTTACCTACCTTTTGTGGAGGAGGAGGCGCCGGGAACAATGGCTGAAAAACGGGAGAAAGCCGGGGAGGGAGGAGGCGCCGGCTTCAATGGTGAAAACCGGGGAGAAACCGACGGGGAGAGAGGTTTTGGAAGTTTTAGATCTGAAGTTGTTCGCATTCACAGTATGCGAACTTTAGGAAAACCCAGATGACGCCACGTGGCATGCCCTGGCCAGTTTCAGAATTTTCGCATTCCCCTTATGTGAATACTCCACTATACGGGAGTCCAGTTCCTGGACTCCAATACAAATGTTAGGAAAACCAGATGACGCCACGTGGCGTGCCCTGGACAGTTTCATATTTTTCCCATTCCCCTTATGCGAAATATTCATGGTCCCATCGTCTGTTCGCTTTTGCCACGTGGCGCGACAAATGAGAGGCATGACTTGGTTCGCATTTCATACATCGAACATATTTTAACTAGAGTCCAGGAACTACAACGTTTACTAATATTCTTTGAGGGTAGTCTTGTAGTCTGGGACAGTACACAAAATTAACACTAGTACAAATTTAATATTTTTTAAACTATTACACACATACAAACATAGACTTGAATATTGTTTGAATTATTACACAAACCAAAACCCAAATACAAATTCAGAATTCTTAGAATTATTACACAAATGCAAACTCAGAATTAATCAAACCATTATACAAACACAAACACTATCAGAACCACTACTTGAAGATTATTCATATTATTACGCAAACACAAACTTTGAATTCCTACTCAGAATTCTGAAGATTGATCATCAGAATCATCACTCTACATACGGGGTACACCATGCATTCCATATCGATCGTAAGCATGATTCAAAGGAGTCCTGTCTAAAGATGGATGTGAGAATGTGCAGTTGAAGGTATCATGATCAAATCCTCCACATCACGCGCAAACTTTCTCTACTACGCATGCACTGGCATTATGGCCTTCTTGATGACATCGACCATAAACTTGAACTCTCTTGTTACCAGATTTTTTCGTATAATCCCTAAGTCCTTTTTTTCGATTCACATGCTTCCGACATGGGCCAACATGGTGGATGAGTAATGTATCATCAGGCCTCAGCTGCCACGTCGCCTGTGGCCATGGTTGAAGAACTGGGTTGAATTCTCCGAAAAACTGAATAGCCCATTGTTCCCTACTATAAAATGAATCAAAAAGGGGTAATGGATCATGACGTAGAAATCTGACAACAGCAAGCGCATGGGAGAAAGGAAACCTGTATGTTTGCCACTTGTTACATGTGCACATCCTGGCGGCGTAGCTTACCTCATGGATATTTCCACCCTTCCATGACCGATCAGGTGGTGAGTACGTGACCACTTGGTACTTCTGATTTCTCTTGTTGAATCTGGTAACCTCGTGACCCATCTGATGTATACGGTAATCATCATACCGTTTCATGGGATTCGTCGTGAGGGGTGAATGGCATTTGTCAATTTCATCTATGTTTTCCTGAAACAACTTGAGTCTTATACAATGTGGCAAGAATCAAAGCAGTGATAGGGAGCATCCGGCAACCTTTTAAGACATTATTAAAACTCTCGGATATGTTCGAAGTCATTTCTCCCCAACGATATCCCCCGTCCCAATAACGGGTACACTTCTCAAGACCGATTTGCTGAAGATATATGGCTGCATCTCTATTTTTACTTTCTAAATTCATCCATTCTTTTTCAAACTTGCCTTTTTGCAACATTGAACAAGCCCTTTGACAAGGTCTTTTGAGTTTCTGCCCAGGAAAATTGCCAGCTAGATTTGCTTTGATGTGCTGTGGACAATAACGGTGCACTCCCATCCCTGGAAATTTATCAAGAATAACATCCATAGCAGCAAGAATACCTATATGGCGATCATAGATAATGCAGGTCTCCTTGTCAAGTAGAACAAATTTTTTTAGGTATTTAAGGAACAATTTCCAGCTGTGCAATGTCTCTTTATCCACGAGGGCAAACGCGATGGGAACAATTGTGTTATTTGAGCACTTCACACATGCCACGATCAATGTTGCTTTGTATGAACCTCGGAGGTGGGTGGCGTCGACGGTTATGACCAGCCAAGCAGCTCTAAATAAATGTATAGCTACCCCGAATGCCCAAAAAATGTACCTGCATACCTTCTTCTTCCGATTCTTGGTATCTTTAGTGAACTTAAACCGCATACGGGTATCTGGGTTCGCTCTGAGCAATGCTTCCCCAAAACTGGGCAGTTGTTGAAAGTTGCTTTCCCATGTGCCATACAGACTCTCAAGTGCTTTTCTTCAACCATGCCATGCCTTTTTGTAATTGGGGGTGACCCTGTATCTCTTATTTACTTCGACTTGGATCTGCGTGACTGAATAACCTGGATCTTTTCAGACATTGGTTGTGATCAATCGAGCAATCATTGTGGACGTCAAGTTTCGAGCTTTGTTTCTTGTGGTTGCACCAAGACAGTTGTGGCACTCGATCCATACCACCATTCTCCAAGTATTTGTGTCTTTTTGCAGGGTAGCTCGACATTTCCACAAGCAAGTAATGCCTTGAAGAAGTTCTTCTTGGTACTTTGGCCCTTTAGTCTCGCATTCAGCAGCCCACGTATAGGGACGACTATATTTTACCCGACATGCCTGACCCTGTCGCAATGACCATTCCCCCACAGCTGTTTGTACCTCTTTCTTGTTAGCAAAATATACACCATGTCTAACCGTCTGCCAATTACCGTCCCACATTGTGATCCCATCAGAATCCTCATCCAGTTAAGACTTGTCCATGTCATTGATGTCGTCAAAAATAGAAGGTATGACTGAAGATGCGTCATGGTCACTGTAATCATCGTCAGACTCATCGGATGGCACATACTCCTCGTCACTGCTCCCATGTACGTCATCTTCTGTATCATCGCCATCTTCATGGGAACCACCAACACCACTACTCCCTGCACCATCATACTGACCACCACTAGTTCCTTCCCCAACATCTTGAACAGGTTCATCTGCAACCTCTACGTACAATGTTGGACGCAAATGGGCACCTTGGTAAATCCATGACATTGACTCGTCGTCTCTTATGGGCGCTTGCCCCCTTCTGCCATACTCATCTGTGCAGACTATAACATATTACAGAGGAAGTATTTTGGGATTTTCAGATCCCAACAGCCTGTGTACATAATTATCAAGTTCAGAGAAACTCCGCACTCGATCGATACGAACTGTTGCATGGGGCATAAATAACTTATTCCCATCTCCCCAACAAGATCAATCACTAGACCAGAATATATTCAGATTGAAGGGACCCGGAAAAGACATATTAAGGGCCTGCACATTTAATTGTTATTCCATTAAACATACAAATACATCAATTCATGTTTGTTATAACAATATTCTACCTCACTAGCAGTAATTTACTCCAAATCACGGTACAACAAGTCCTATCTTTAGTAAAAAATCTCTAACATAATTTAATAACTCAAAAAATATAATTCGACATCTATATAACAAAGTTTTCAATTAAAAGAAGAACAAATTTTGATCAAACAAATAAATTTAGATTTACACAATGTATTTGATCAATTAAAACTAAATTTATTCAACAATACATGAATTTAGCACTCAACATTAATGATAAAATATAAAATTAACAGAAAAAAAATATAAAATAGGGTCAAATCAATAACATTACAAATAATTGGTTCAGAATATAAAATTCACAAAATTGAGGGATAAAGACCAAAATTCGAGATCAACCTGGTTATTCTCTAAATTAATAAAATAACTCATAATATTCAACAAAATTCAACAATTCACATCACAAAAATAATTTTTATTCTTCATTCTACATCAAATATATATTTATTTAAGCAAATTTTCTAAAACCAATTCTCAATAACTACCTAAAATTATTAAATTTAGTAATTTTATACACCAAAACACCATTAATAGCCCCAAATAACAATAGAATGTATAAATTTTACAAATTTAATAGAGAAAAAAAACTTACCTAAATGGGTTGCCTCTATCCTGCTCCCGTTCAGTCCAACCATCCAACCTTTAATCTGAAGAATGCCTCTTTCCTGCTCCGCCTCTTCCACCTGAATGAAAATTTCAACTGAATGCAAGAAGAAAAAAATTGATAGTTTTTAGTTCTGCTGTATCTGGAGTGGTGATGAGTTTTAAATTATGACTCTAGGCATCACATTCACATTCGCTAAATGCGAACATCTATCTAAATTGTCAGCAATTGCCACATGTCGATAAGATATCGACCAATCAGATTTTAATAGGATAAAAACATAATTTCGTATTTTTTATACGCTAAAATTTGTTGTTCGCATTCGTAGAATGTGAAAAGCTTATGATGGCTCACACCTTTTCTCTTCCTTCCGTGTCTGCTTTAATAATTCATATATTAATACATTCACATTTGTCAAATGTGAAATTTGTGTGATGGCCCACACTTTTCTCTTTCTTCTGTATCTGCTTTAATAATTCCTATATTAATTTGTTCGCATTTGTCAAATGCGAAATTTGTGTGATGGCCCACACTTTTCTCTTTCTTCTGTGTCTGCTTTAATAATTCATATATTAATTTGTTCACATTTGTCAAATGCGAAATTTGTGTAATGGCCCACACTTTTTCTCTTTTCTTCTGTGTCTGCTTTAATAATTGTTATATTAATTTATTCGCATTTATCGAATGCAAAAACTTGACCGAATAAAATATTTTTTTTATCTCTTTTGTTAATATTGTTTGCTTAAATTGAACTAATTACTTACGTAAACGTCTTCGAATATAGGAAATGCGAAAACCAATTTGTTCACATACCACAAATGCGAGAAACATATAAATTTCTACATATCCAACACTAAGAACAACTTTTTCTACCAACTAAAGTTTTGGGTATATTAATCTCACGGATCCTTGCCTTGATGTGGTGGAGTGCCTATTCCGATAAGGGTTACGTACAAGAATTTCTCAGGCATCGTTCAAAGAAAATATATTCCCCTGTTCCCGTGAGACCGACGTCGAGAGGGGGTATGATTTAGAGTAAATAAAAAGTTTTGCAAAGTATTTTTTACTTCAAATCACCGTTGACCATAAGCGTTATGTTATTTCCCTCAAATTTGGAAATCCTAATTTCTATTTCGTGGCATGTGATTAGTCAAAGACAACACCAAGTACACATATATTTGATGCTAAACTTCTTGACTTTCATTTGTCTGCAAAGTTTTCTTCGCTTCAAAACGACGTTGACTGTAAGTATTCTGCTATTTCTCCAAAAATTACTAACCATAATTTCAATTATGTGATGTATGATTAGTCAAAGATAACTCTTACAAAACAACATCATCCATAATCGATCAACATCATCATTCAGAGAATCAAGAGTAATCAGTGAACAAGAATGTACATAACTAGAAGAATGAAGGTTGAAGAAGGCTTCAAGAAGAAGAAGTCCGTATTGAATCAATATTCACAGCTAAAAATCTTCAATGTACAAAATCATCGGCCATATATATACAGTTCTCCTAATTCACCCAAATCTGTACTGCTAATTATTTACAGACACAAAACTAGCAAACTTTAATCTAATGGTTAATATTCATCTATATGCACTCAAAACTGAATGTTAGATCAAGCAAAACACCAATCACCTGGATTGATGACCTGGAATTGGTGTTAATTTCCAGTAACAGCCACGCAAAGGTTGGTTGGAATTGGCGGGATCAAACAGCTGGATCCTTCCATGAGCACGTGCAGCAAGAGAACCTTCCAGACTCAAGTGTGCTGCTGGATTCAGTTCTGATGCCATGTAAGCAGGTTCAGGCGTCTTCTGTTGTGCTACTCCTGACGTAGAAGGATCAGAAGATTCCGGATATTGTAACACCCCCCCGCAAGAGGAGCATGTACCAAGCTCATCTTGGACAATATAAACTGAAAGGATGATGAACCAAGAGGCTTAGTGAAAATGTTTGCCAACTGAGATGCTGAGGCAATGTGTTGGGGATCAATAAAGCCTTCTTTGTATTTGTCACGCACAACCTGACAGTCTACCTCCAAGTGTTTGGTCCTTTCATGAAACACTGGATTAGCAGTGATGTATAAAGTGGCCTGATTATCACAACAAAAAGGAATTGGTAATGATAAAGGGACCTGGAAATCTTTAAGAAGATAAGAGATCCCCTATAATTCTCTTACTGTGGATGCCATGGCTCTGTATTCAGCTTCAGCCGATGAACAGGAAATGGTAGACTGCTTCTTGGCCTTCTCGGAAATCAAGCTACTGCCAAGGAAAATGCAGAAACCAGTAATAGAATGTCTGGAAGATCTACAACTCCCATAGTCTGCATCACTGTAAGCTGTGAGGTTATAGGAACTGTTTTTAGCATAGAACAATCCTGTAGAGATGCAGCCACTCAGATATTTCAGCACATGCAAAGCAGCTGACCAGTGTGATTCATGTGGTGAATGCACAAACTGACTAAGCTGCTGGACAGAATAAGTCAGATCAGGTCGACTGAAATTCAAGTATAACAGCCTTCCTACAAGCCGCCTGTACTTTTCTGGATCAGAAAGCAATGGTGTAGAGTCTTTATCCAAGGATTCAAACCTGAGATCTCTAGGCAGTGGAGTGGGTGTTGGAACACAATCTAACATAGTTGCATCTTTCAGCAAATCTGTAATGTATTTCTGTTGCTGTATGTGCAATCTTTCTAAAGTATAATTGAACTCCATCCCCAGGAAGTATTTGGCTTCCCCCAAATCCTTTATGGTGAAAGCCTCATCCAAGAACAACTTTACTTTTTTCATTTCTGGAACATCATTTCCAGTGAGTAGGATATCATCTACATAAACCAGCAAAAACAGCAAACTGCTTGGTTTCTATAGAACAAACAAACAATTATCGTGATATGATTGTTGAAAACCATAATCCTGCAACTTAGAAGTGAACTCCTGATTCCACTGTCTAGAGGCCTGTTTAAGGCCATATAATGATTTTTTTAGCTTACATACTTGAGGAGAAACTGCTTTAGTGTAACCCTGGGGAGGAGTCATGTACACATCTTCTTCAAGAAATCCATGTAAGAAAGCATTATTCACATCCATTTGGCACAAAGACGAAGACTTAGAAGCAGCAATGGCAAGCAATAGTCTCACAGTGACAGATTTTGCAACTGGTGAAAAAAACCTCAAAGAAATCTTCACCCTCAACCTGATTATATCCCTTAGCTACCAGCCTTGCTTTAAACTTGTCAACTGTACCATCAGGTTTGCACTTTATTTTGTACACCAATTTGGATCCAATTGCCTTCTTTCCTGATGGCAAAGTTATTAACTCCCAAGTACCATTAGTTTCTAAGGCCTCTAACTCATGCTCCATTGCTGTCACTCACCTGTGATCTGTCCTTGCTTGATTGTAAGTGACTGGTTCATGGATACTAGATAATTGTGCAAGAAAATGCTGATGTGAAGGAATATAGTTAGATGCAAGAGAAGAAGAAGGAAGAGTATGATGAGAATGTGATGGTTGGTCTGTTTCATAATCAGCCAAGTATGATGGTGGTCTTCTGTTCCTAATGCTTTTCCTAGGAATAAAAGACTGTGAAATGTTATGGGTTTCTTCTGGCTCAAATATAGGATTGGTAGGAGTATTTTCTGTGGTAACAGGTGGAGGTGAGGAATAATCATGTGAAGATGAGAAAGTATCTGATATAGGAGTAGAATCTGAAACTGAAGGAAACTGATCATTATCAGGAAAATGAATAATAGGTAAAACATGTTGGTCATCTGTAACAGATATGGAAGGGAAAACATCTTCATAGAACACTACATCTCTACAAATAACAGTCTTTCTCATACAGGGACAATAAACCTTATATCCCTTTTGATTAGCCGGATACCCAAGAAAGATTCCTTTAAAGGATCTAGGTTCAAACTTATCTTTCTGAGGGTTGGTGTTAACACCAAAGGCTAAACACCCAAAGATTCTGAGATGTGTAAGATCTGGTGGCTTATAATATAATATTTCATAAGGAGATTTCCAAGATAGAAGTTCACTAGGAAGTCGGTTGATCAGATATGTGGCAATCAATACTGAATCTCTCCAGAAAGTCTTTGGTAATTTAGATTGAATGAGCAAAGCTCTAGCTACTTGCAGAAGATGTCTATGCTTCCTTTCAGCTACACCATTCTACTGAGGAGTGTAAGGACAGCTGGTTTGGTGAACTATTCCAAGTTTAGAAGTAAAAGCAGATAGAGATTGGTTCAGAAATTCTGTCCTATTGTCTGTTCTTATGGTCTTAACAGTAGTTTGAAACTGATTCGTGATCAGATGAATGAAGTGTTCTATTAAAGTAGACACTTTTGATTTTTGTTTGAATAGAAATACCCATGTACAACGGCTGAAATCATCAACTATTGTCAGAAAATAGTGACAACCTGAAAGAGTGGATCGTTTATAAGGCCCCCATATATCCAAACGTATCAAATCAAAACATCTTACACTTTTAATATGGCTATGACAAAATGGTAATCTGGTTTGTTTAGCTAAAGGACAAATCTCACCTTTCTTCTGTAAAGAAACTATTGTATTACATCCTGATAAATGCCTCATAACCCCTTCTGAAGGATGTCCTAGTCTAAAATGTAATATATCTGAAGTTATTGCTGAAAAAACTTGTGAGGAAGCTTGTGTCTGTTGTGGAAAAATAGTAGGATTGCGGATGTGAATCATGTAGGCTACTAGTTGATCTTGTGATTGCTGGATAGCCTCATGAGTGAATGAATGAGGATCAAGGATGTACAATTCTTTGATGACTTTTCCTGCTGCAAGAACCTTGTTGGTTTTAAGGTCCTGTAGCAGACAACAATCATCAAAGAATTTGAAGTATAAGTGGTTTACTTTGGCTACTTGTCTTACTGAAAGAAGATTATACTTGAAATCCGGTAAGTATAAGCAAGAATATAAAGTGACTGTGTCTGATAAAACTACATTTCCTATATGGGAAACTGAGCTGATACTACCATCAGAGAGCCACACAGGGGTAAATTTATTGACTGGTTTAGCATGAACCAAAAGGGTAATGTCTATGCACATATGTCCAGTTGCACCGCTATCAGATATCCAAGAACCAGGTTTAATACAATCAGAAGGTAGATCACAAAGTTTAGTTAAGCAAGAGTTACCTGCAAATGCATCAAAGTGTGCAAAGTTTACTCCTGCTGTTGTTTCACTCCCTTCAACAGGATGCTTTCCTTTGAGAATCTTGCCAACCTCCCTTTGCACTGCATTTGAGATCACCATCTGCAAATCATTAGAATCTCCATGTAGACCCTGTGACATCTCCAAAGGTGTATCAGCCACAGTAACCAGGTTTGCTGAATTAGCCTTTTGCTATAACTTTCTTTTGTAATCATCCCACCATTCCGGCAATCCATGCAACTTGAAACATTCCTCCTTTGTATGCTTATACTTGTTGCAATGTGTGCAATATAGATTGCTCATATCTCTTTCTGATATCCAGTGTTCTGGTATCCAACATTCTTGACAAATCCAATTCCTGGTTTAACTGCAGCACTACCAGTTTTCTTCCAATCAGGTGCTCTAGCAACCAAGGCTGCATTGTCACTTGATATCTTAGCAATCATTGCCGAATTCTCTGTTGGTAAAGCCATCTTGATGCTCACTTGCCTGTGCTTTTCTCCTGTCTGTATCATGCTATAAATCTGATTAACAGATGGAAATGGATCCATAAACATGATATTACTTCTTTCCCTGTCATAAATGTCATTCAAACCCATCAAGAATTGCATTCCTTTGTCTTCTGATTCCCTGGTGATGACCAATTCTCCCAATTCACTGTTGTCTATGGGTGTTGGCCTCAATTGTGCATACTGATCCCACAGGTGCTTGAGTTTCCCATAGTAAGCTGATACGGTTGAGTCTCCCTGCCTTGTTAATGCAATATCACGCTTGATCTCAAACAATTGTGGCAAATTGGAAGTCCCAAACTGCTCTGCTATATCATTCCACAAAGTTCTAGCATCATAGATAAATGCAAAGGTGTTTGCAATCTCAGGTGACATCGAGCTTTTGATCCAGGAACACACAAGACTATTGGCTTGCTTCCATCGTGCAAATTGAGGTGAATTAGCTGCTGGTTTCATAAGACTTTCTGTTACAAATCCATCCTTCAGCTTTGACTCCAATGCTGAAATCATAGCTCCCTTCCAAATTAAATAATTCCTCTCATTAAGTTGACCTGAAACCAAAGGCGTTCCCGAATTCTCTAATCTGTGTACCTGTAACTATATATCAATCAAGCTCTCCATATCTCTTCCAAATTGATTATTCCTATGATCTCCAAAATCTTCCATCCTATCTTCAATTCGTGTTGAATTCTCCGTAAAAAGCACCTGATTACTTCTGTTTTGAAGACGTGAAGCTTGAAGGAAAAACAAACTCGGATCTGATTGAAATCAAGATTTTGCAGCGGAAAATTCAGAACAGGATCAATCCTACTCTGATACCATCTTACAAAACAGCATCATCCATAATCGATCAACATCATCATTCAGAGAATCAAGAGTAATCAGTGAACAAGAATGTATATAACTAGAAGAATGAAGGTTGAAGAAGGCTTCAAGAAGAAGAAGTCTGTATTGAATCAATATTCACAGCTAAAAATCTTCAATGTACAAAATCATCGGCTATATATATACAGTTCTCCTAATTCACCTAAATCTGTACTGCTAATTATTTACAGACACAAAACTAGCACACTTTAATCTAATGGTTAATATTCATCTATATACACTCAAAACTGAACGTTAGATCAAGCAAAACACCAATCACCTGGATTGATGACCTGGAATTGGTGTTAATTTCCAGTAACAGCCACGCAAAGGTCGGTTGGAATTGGCGGGATCAAACAGCTGGATCCTTCCATGAGCACGTGCAGCAAGAGAACCTTCCAGACTCAAGTGTGCTGCCGGATTCAGTTCTGATGCCATGTAAGCAGGTTCAGGTGTCTTCTGTTGTGCTGCTCCTGACGTAGAAGGATCAGAAGATTCCGGATATTGTAACAATAACACCAAATATATATATATATATATAATGCATCACTTCCCACACTTTCATTTTTCATCTGGGCCTTTTTCTCCGCATACATTATTCTAAATCTAAATAATATACAGTACTCTGTATATTCTTATCAACATATAAAATAATTGTAGAATGTGAGATTGGTTTTGAAAGTACTCCTCATGGCGATTCTCAAGTTCATTTATCTTCTTACTTCTTAAACAGTCGTGTCTCGTTTTCTTCATAATATTTCTCCTCCCCACTACTCTTCGGTAATTATTGCATCGTTAATTATTAACATTAGTTTATGACTGAATTACTGCTAATATTTATTATGAACATTAGTTTTTTTTTAATAAATAGACTTCTAAACGTCTTGGAGTATATATGTGCAATCTTATATATAAATTTTGAGGAATCTATATGCATTTAACATCTAAGGTTGAAAGTTTTTTTTTTATTATATATTTGTTCACTTTATACAAGGGGATATCTATGATTAGAAGGATTTTGTGTTTTGACCAAAAACTTTGGTTACAACACTAATAGCCCCCAATTTAGTATATCGATTGAGTTTCCTGTTGATGGTTAGTGTTATTTACTTATTTAGGATTGTTGTTAACCTACTTTTTTTTCCATTTTAGTTAATTGTATTTATCTTTTCAATTTAATACAATGAAAATATATATTATCTAAATTTGAGGATGAACGAGGTGCGAAAGGATTTCAAATGATGTCAATGGTATATTCTGAATTTTTTAAAATTAAGCGTTCATGCAAGAAGAAGGTACACTAGTGTTCCTTTAAAACAAAACTGAATCATCTACTTAAATTTCATTTGTTATTAGTGTTGGCCCCGCGCATTTATTTTTTAATAAATAGGAGGTTTAGAAAGGAGCTCAGGTTCTAACTGTCTCAAAAACACTCAGGGGGTCTACCCAAAAGATGAATTTTTGAATCAGTTATAGCCAAATGATATAATGCACCCACGGGGTCTACCCGAGGGATGGACATATACATCATTCAGTTCCTCAGCTTCTCCCTACCTCTGTTTTATTAATTTTCATTAATAGAAAAACTGGAAGTGCTTAAGACTTGCCATGTTACAAAGCTATTTGAGTCTAACTCGTACATATGGAAATGAAATTTGATCTAAACGAACTAGACCACAAGCATGCCTTGGTGATTCCCGGAATCTAGTATAAATGCAAGATTGCCCTTGCGATCCTTGACCGGCCAAGCTGTCCGCCACTGAGTTCGCTTCGCGAAAAATATGAGAAATTGAGTATGAACACCTCTCCATAATACTATGAATCTCCATAATTTGAAAGTAATATTTCCATGGGATCAAATTTAGATTCCTCAAAAGATTAGCCAGCACCTTGTTGTCCGTTTGAATGTCAACATGGTCCAAATTGAGATGATCACATTTTCTGACACCAAAAAGCAGCCCATAAATCTCAGCTCCAAAGCTGTCACACGCACCAACATACCCATGCTCTCCATACAGGAAGCTCCCACCAAAACACCTAATGACAAAACCATAGCCAGAATCTTC
This sequence comes from Oldenlandia corymbosa var. corymbosa, assembly GCA_949775105.1. NCBI lineage: Eukaryota > Viridiplantae > Streptophyta > Magnoliopsida > Gentianales > Rubiaceae > Oldenlandia > Oldenlandia corymbosa. The sequence goes on from OX459123.1 coordinate 12,129,419, forward strand.
ATTAGTAGCCGACCCATCAGTATTGAGAACAAAGCCTTCATTGCTCCGCGACTTCCAACAAACCGAGATACAAGTCCTTCTTTGGACTTTTTGTAATTTTACACCAAATGCATTATCAATGAATTCCCTTTCCTCCACATTCCTTGTCTTCAAATCATGTACAAACAAAATGTTCCGAATTGACATAGTTATTTCATGAATAACTCTCCCCTTCTCAAACGGAATACCATCAAAGAATATTTTGTTCCTAGCTTTCCAAACCTCCCAAAGAATAAAAGAAGGGAGTATTCGAATGAGAGATTGTTTCGCCAAGGAAACGCCACCAGCACTCCACCACATATGTAACAAATCAAGCAATGTGGCCATGGCTTCAATTTTAATATCAAACAGATTGGCAAAATGCACCCAAATACATTTGATTTCCAGGCAACCAAAGAAGCAATGGGATATATTCTCTTCATGCATTCTACAAAACAAACAAATAGAGGGCCGAACCTGGATACCGAATTTGGATAAAATCTCTGGAAGTGGCACCAACAAATTTCTGAGCTTCCAAACAAAAAACGACACCCTTAGAGGAATCAATTTATGCCAAAAATTCTTAGCCAACAAGTCCACTGGATTCCTTCTCCTCAGGCTTAAGAATGCCGACTTTATTGAAAAATTACCACTAGATGAATGCTGCCAAACAAGCAAATCAGGTTCGCCAGTGAGGGGGATATCTATGTCGCGCAACATTTGGACCTTTTGTACTCCAAGCGCCCCATGCAATTCAGTCAAGAGCAAATCCTTATTAGTAAGAAAATTGTGTATGGTAAGATTTGGCATTGGAGGAGAACCATGTGTGCAATCCCAAAGTATGCCATTGGGCAGCCAATTATCAAACCAGAACAATCTATCACCTCCACGGACCAAGACCTTTGAATTTTTTGCTGCCTCTTGCTCAATTTCTGAAACCCTACTCCAAGTTGTTTTTTTTTTTAGCAGTGTCCGAGAGTGAGCAAATAAATTTGCTCCATAATCCGTATTGATGTTTAAATTTCCAGCATAGTTTATATGAAAAAAGCTTGCACTACATCAATAAATCAGTGCAACCCTAGACCATTTTCCTCTATTGGAAATGTTAATCTCTCCCAAGAGTGCCAATGCCTTCGCTTCTCTTCACTCGAACCTTACCACAAAAACCCTTGGCACCTTTTCTCCATTTGTTTGAGGACCGAAGTGGGAGGACTAATAGCTGAAAACACATGGATTGGTAAGGCCGCAAGTACATGTCTCAAAAGAGTAAGTCTTCCGCCCATACTTAACAATTTATTCTTCCAATTAGCCAGCCGAGAATCCAGCCTATCCAATAAGAATTGGAAGGTTGAAGCATTTTTCCTCCCCTGTAATAATTTGCACCCTAGATACATAAAAGGAAAGGAACCTTTTTGCATCCCCAAGGTATTTGTAATGATCTCTATCCTTCGCGCCCGACATGACTCCGCAACAAGGAAAAAACTTTTTTGGCGATTCCTCTTTTGGCCTGATGCTATTTCGTAATCATTGAAAAACACATCCAATGTTCTTAGAGATCTCTTTTCTCCTCTAGTAAAGATTATCAAATCATCGGCGAAGGATAAATTTGACACCCTTAAGCTCCCAGCCGGAGTAGCATACGCTGCTAGCTTTTCTTCATGCATCAAAAAATTAGACACCTCGTCATTGCCTCTGCAACTAGGATAAATAAGTAAGGGGACAATGGATCACCTTGTTTTATTCCACGTGTTGCCTTGAAAAATCCTGCTGGGGAGCCGTTTACCATCACCAAGAACCAACTGCATTGGAGATTATTCATAACCAACAAAACAAACCTCTGCGGAAACCCTAGCTTAAGCAAAACATTCTCTAGAAAATTCCACGAGACTCGGTCAAAAGCTTTCATCATGCCGACCTTTATGATCACATTATTTCCCACAGCCTTGTGAGTAACGAATTGACAAAGGTCCTGAGTTAAAACCACATTATCTATAATATCCCGCCCTTTAAGAAAAGCCGACTGCTCCTCCGATATGATTTTTGGCAAAACTTTTGTTGGCCCTGCGCGTTGCTCGTCGGATTTTAGATATTATTGTGTATGGATTTCAATTTTATTAATTTATAGTGAAATTCATATCAACCATATTCCGAATATTCATAATTACAAATTTTAATTCAATCAATGATATAATGGCAAAAAATTTTCTGATTAACAAGTAATTGCAAATCAGTTTGAATCTATTAGTGGGGCTAATTACGTGGTGGAAAATGATATATATATATATATATGGGAAAATCTAGAGTCCCGTTGGCCATTTTTACGTAACTGTCCCATTTTGTCTTCAACCAATCAAAATTGAGGGTATAAGATGTAATCATGTGGTTAATAACATTCTATAATTTCCAAAACTAATTAAGAAAATGGTCAATTCTTTTCCAAAACTTCAAGTGTCTATCCAATTTGACCCAAAAGATTTTAGGGAAACCAAATTCATCATATAAATTTCAATTATTTGCCAATTTAATCCAGTTAATGAGAATCTTGTTAGATTTAACATTTTCACTGACATTCCGTTACTTTAGTTTTTTATTGGTTAAAAATTTTGTTGACATTAAATTTTAACATTTTATTCTTAATGTTTTGTTATTCAGTAACATATGCTTATCTTAACATTTAATTATTATAACGTCCCTATTATAAAATTTATCTTCTAATCTAATCCATTACTCCCACCTGAAGCCTTTTTTTTTTTTTTTTTGTTCTCCCACCCTAAGCCTCTTCCTTTTCTTCCTCCACCTTCCTCTACTTGTTTTCCGCCGTCGCACCACCACCGCCCCATTCCTCTTCTCTCTTAAAAATTACCATCACCACTTCCTAAATCTGTGAGAATTCCAAACCATCACCACAAACATAAAAATTTACCTCCACCAACAGTACATAATTCTCCCTCCATCACTAACCGCATTTTTGCCGCCACCACTTTTCTTCAATTCCACAAAAGTTACAAAATACTTTACGTATTTTTTCGATTTTTTTCCTTCTTCATTCTTAAAGAAGTAATGGTCCTCCCTCTACCTGCACCATTTGTCCCTTGTCCACTTCTTCTCCATGGCATCCAAAAAAGAAATCATTGCGGAGATACACTTATCTTTTTTAGCAAATTGTCATTGAAATTTCTTTTTACCGTTCCATTCTTCAAAATTCTTTACCCAGAAAACATCCTTTTACATTTCGTGAGTGTTGATATAGAGGGTAATGTTATTTCACTTATTAAAGACATTTTTCTTTCGTGAAACTCAGTTAATTACTAACTTTAAATTCAATGACTATCATTTAAATCGATGTACTATGCAGAAGAAGGAAAATTAATGCATCTACATGACCGTTAAGATGGCCAAATGTGATGATAGTGGTGTTGGCAACTGGAGGTGATGATAGATACCCATTTTTATTGTACTTTTTTTTTAAGAAAATAACAAAATAATGAAGATCATGAACAAACAAAATTGATGCATGATAACAAAATCTCTCAAAATTAATAGAATCTTTGGGGTTAATGACGAAATTTTCTAAGTCATTTTGTTGAGTATAGTGATTTTTAATGCATTAAACTTTTTATAATCACTTAAAATAAATTGCATCATACATTACATGTGGTGTCTAATTTTTGAAAATTTTTAATTTGTTTTAATTTATTCTTTTTAACAATTTTCTTCTTGTACTCTCGGACTTGTATATATTGGCACTAATATAATTACTATATTTCAAGAAAAATTTAACTTTTGTATTTCAATTTTGAGGTTTAAAAAACATTAAAAAATACACTGTTAAAAATATACGAATTTATCTTGGTCATGAAATTCAATGATTGTTTATATAGTTTAGCCATCGGCAACGTAACAATAAAAGTTACTAAAAAGGGATAAAAATTGTCTTAACCAAATTTAAACAATTCATCGTCGTGGACTAAATAAATTAGCACTTTTTCCTATTTTAAAAGATTATCTAATTTTTAAATTATTTTTATTATCACTAACAAAATAATCATTTTAGGCTACATCGAGTAAAATTTATATTTCGTAACTTACCTATGAATCACTAGAAGTCTTGGAGGAAAGACTTGTCTAAGAACTTTCTCTTTTTTTGCTAGATTTTGTTATTTTTTTTTAGAATGATTAACTATTAATTTTCATACTTATTTCAACTCGATTTTTTCTTCCTCGTTTTCTTTATTTTTTAAACTTTTTTTATAATCTATGAAATAAAAGGTACATTAATTAATGAAATTTAGTATAGTAGTAGTAAGGAAGTACAAAAAAAAGAATCGTAAATAACAAAAAATAAAAAAAAATTAAAATTTAAAAATTTTAAAAATATGATAAAACTACTCCTAAACCCAACTCACATGTTTGTGCATGAAAAATAGAGTTTGAAAATTAATAATTATTATTTTAAAGATCTTATAATTTTATTTTGATGGTTATAAAAGTAGTAAAGAGAAATAAAATGAAATAGAAAAAAATAAATAAATAATGGAAAGAGATTATTTTTTTGATTTTACATATTTTGGGAGTTATTTTTATAATTTTTTGATACTATAGGGATATTTTTGTTAAAAATTAACTAAAAGCCATCAAGTTTAACGGAAATTTGACCAATTAAATGAAATTGGCAAAAATTTTCAAACATAAAGGACAAAATTGGGCAGCCAAAAAAGTCAATGGGGTAAAATTAACGAAACAATCAAAACTTTGGGTAAAACCGTCATTTTATTCGTAACAGAATGTCAGCAGAGATGTTAAATCTGAAGAAATTTTTGTCAATTGGATAAAATTGGCCAGGAATTAAAAATTAGATGATGAATTTGGCTTCCCAAAAATCTTTTGGGTCAAATTGGCAAGACACTTGAAACTTTAGGCAAAATTGATCATTTTCTCTAATTTTTCAGTTTAATCAGGTGTGTTTAGATATATTTACTTATGATGCACCCTCATTTTAATCCTACGGTTGTTAATTAGCCTAATTAATCCTACGGTTATTATTTTAAAACGGAACCGTCCCGTAACGGGACTCTAGCCGCTCCCTATATTATATATGGAAAAAAATAGTGACTGATGTGGAGTAATTATGATCCTCTATTTTTTAATTACTTAACCGTTGAAATTATATCTTTCTCATAAAATTATATTTTTACCTTTAATTAACAAGTAATATATTTAGTAATTGTGGTGTACTTCTCTTTTTAGTAGGCACTATACATTTTTACTATAATTAGTCACTATCTCTATCATTACTCTTAAATGGCATATGTCTTCAAAATCATTTTCCATTAATAATAGATATATGTAAGATTGAGAATTAAAAAGAAAAATCCTAACCACCAAAGAAAAATTTGTAATTTGCTTTATCAAAACTTGAAAGGTCCCAATAGAAAAATTTGTGATCACTTATATTTGTCTTAAAAATTATATTTCTGTTTAAAAATTAGTTAATTCAAGTTAAACATTGCTTAATGAACCCGCTCCAATTCATCTTGTAATAGACCCTTCCCAAATGACCCCGTTTATTTAAGCATTATTGAGATATCTAGTAATTGAAATAAATCATACATGCATTTTCTATAGTCATAAAATATTATAGATTTTACTTATGCGTTCGAAATATTTATTTTTTATTATTAATTTCCAAATGTTCTTGTTCCCACTCATTTTGTAATAAGCCTAAAGATTCTCCTAATAAAAAAAAAAAGCCTAAAGATCTCCTATACCACAATCTTACAACACTTCCGAGCCAACCATATAATATTTTTACATTATTTTATTCCATTAGTACATTTTTTCTTTAAAATTATTACTAACACCTAAGCCCAACCTTGGATAAACCCATCGAGGCGACGTGTCAAAATCTTAGAAAATTATGTAGGAAGTGGTGTAAAATTATGGTGTAAGAGATCAAAGAGCTCCTACACCACTTCCTAACCCACTATATAATGTTTTTATATATTTTTTTAATTATTATATTCGTTCTTTAAAATTTTACTAACACCCTAACCCACTCTTGGATAAACCTGTCAGGGCCACATGACAAAATTTTGCTAAATGATGTAGGATTAGGTTGTCGGAGCTCTTTTTCTTTTTATTAAGCCCTTTCCAAGTAACTCATTTATTGAAATACTGTTGCGCATATCTAGTAATTGAAACAAATAATATTTATATTTTCTATACCTGAAAAATTCTTACATTTTATATTTGTCTTAATTAAAAGTTATTTATTTTTAGTTGGGCATTTCTAAATGATCATTTTTCTAATTTGATCTTGTAACAAGTCCTTCTCAAAGAACCCCGTTTATTGAAACAAATCATACATATATTTTATATATCCATAATAAATCATACGGTTCATATAAAAATTGTTTATTTTTAGTTAGTCATTTCCATATGATCCCGTTTAAATTATTTATCTTGTAATAAATCTTTCCCGAATGACCCATCTTATTGAAATACTATGAGCATATATAGTAATTGAAACAAATCATATACGCATTTTTTAAGCCATAAAAAACTCATACACTTTATGTTTGTGTTAAAAATAATATATTTTTAATTAAACCTTTCCAAATGTTCTCGTTCCAACTCATCTTGTAATAAACGGTTTCCAAGTGACCCGTTTTGCTGAAACACTATTGAGTATATCTAGTAATTGAAACAAATCATACATGCATTTTATATAACCATATAAAATCATATATTTTAGATTTGTGTTAAAAATTATTTATTTTTAGTTAGACCTTTGCAAATGATCCCGTTCTGATTCATCTTGTAATAAACCTTCCCAAGTGATCCCATTTTTTGAAATATTATTGAGCATATCTTGTAATGGAAACAAATCATACATTCACCTTTGTAGCCGTAAAACATCATACACTTTATGCTTGTGTTAAAATTATTTATTTTTAGTTACACATTTGCAAATGGTCGCGTTTCAATATTTAATAAAACCTTCAAAAAGGACTATGCTTATTGAAATACTATTGAACATATCTAGTAATTGAAACAAATCATATATGCATTCTTTATAGCCATAAAAAACTCATACACTTTCTATTTGTGTTAAAAATTATATATTTTTAATTAGACCTTTTCAAATGTTCTCGTTCCAACTCATCTTGTAATAAATGGTTCCCAAGTGACCTGTTTTACTGAAACACTATTGAGTATATCTAGTAATTGAAACAAATCAGACATGTATTTTATATAACCATATAAAATCATATATTTTGGGTTTGTATTAAAAATTATTTATTTTTAGTTAGACCTTTGCGAATGATCCCGTTCTGATTCATCTTATAATAAACCTTCCCAAGTGATCCCATTTTTTGAAATATTATTGAGCATATCTTGTAATGGAAACAAATCATACATTCACCTTTATAGCCGTAAAAAATTATACACTTTATACTTGTGTTAAAATTATTTATTTTTAGTTAAACATTTGCAAATGATCGCGTTTCGATTTTAATAAAACCTTCACAAGTGACCACGCTGATTGAAATACTAGTGAGGATATCTAGTAATTGAAACAAATCATACACGCACTTTTGTAGCCGTAAAAAATCATACACTTTATATTTGTGTAAAAAATTATTTATTTTAGTTAGACCTTTGAACTTTATATACACTTCATATTTTTTTTTATTTGAACTTTCTTTGGATTTTCATTCAATAAACAACCAACCGTTCAAAGGGTGGCCAAAGCCGTTGAATAAGAAATGAACGATATGAAAACTAACCCAAGTCTCAACTAAATTGAAACGATATAAAAAAAAAAGGTAAAATGAAAATATCCTGCAATGCGCAAAAATATCCTTTAAATAAACACTAATTACTTTCCATCAAGTTGGCACTTAAAAAAAAAAGAAAAATAAATCATGTAGATCTTTAACAAGCTATTTATTTCCTGATATATATATATATATTTCCTGATATATATATATATATATATATATATATATTCCTTTTTTCTAAAGTTTCCTGAGAGATTGACGGATTGAGCTCCTACTGAGTTAGGTTTCGAGTTTTTATCACCAAAATCTAAACTTTTTGTCTTTGGGATAACAATCTGCGTTCTTTTTCTTGCTTCATCTGATCCAATGTATTAATCCATTTGATATTGCATAAATAAAAAATTACAAAGCTAGAAAGAATTTTTATCCTGCGCACCTTCGGAATGGACATTTATGCAGTGATAAAATGAACACGTGTATTGAATTAATTATGAAGATTTTCATAATTTTGGCAATTATGATGATTTTGAAATGGTATAGTTAATGTTGATCTCATTAAAAGAGATGTGTTAGTTTAAATGTTGATGATTTCGTAACTCCGAAGCTTTAGTAATTTTATTTTGATACGTCCATTGATTGCTATAATCTTTCGATTCTTCATGATTGGTTCTTTTCAATCCTCCACTAAATTGAACAATAATCAATTCCAAAAATTGTAAACAACACAATTTATGAAGAATGATTTCAAGATCCTATCTATACTTTTTTCCTATCAATTTTTTCCTTGTTCTGAAAGTCTATGCATAATATATAACTTTGAGGGTAAATGTTCTTTTCCAATAATTCCGATTGGTTTTTGTTCAAAATATGTAGACGTCTAAAGGAGAGAAACTAAAAAAAAAAAAAAAAGCACATGTGAAACATAATAAAACAGTAGTAAGTAGTAAAAGTCCAGCGCAATGATCACCCATTTTTTTGCATTCTTTTATGGGTGTTTAGACTACTGTAACTACTTTAACCAGAGTGGTTTGTATAGAGACTAAGTTACCAATGAAAAGAATACATAGTTTACTAATCATTACGGAAAAATAAATTTTTTATTTGGCAAAAGAAAAATCAAATCATATAAATTATTTAGAAAAAACAGATTTTTCAAAACCTCTGTTGGCGCAAATAGTCTTGAAGTTTTTAACTTTGTTGGATTTGGGTTTTTGTTCTTGCGAAAAGTAAAACAGACCACTGCCCCTTGTGCGCAATAACACTACTTTTTTTTACCAATGGGAAAAAATACTTTGATTATAATCAATGTAAAAAAGTTATTGGTAGGGTGAAGTCTTAAATTAACTACAAAGGTAAAACCGGTAGCGGGAGAACATGTTCTTTGGCCGATTATAAAGGAAAAACGAACAAAAAACGGCAAATTATCTGGTACACCCGGGAATACGGTGTCCCCCCATGCGCGTGTACCTCACTCTCTTACAATAGCGTTAGTGAGCCATTATAATTCAGCTTTCTTTTTCTTTTTTTCTTTTTTTTTAAAGGCGGGGATATATAAATAACCGAATTCATTCAAATTTGTAAAACTTTGTGATAGAGTATTATTGATTGGAGATGGCCGGCGACGATCGAGGCGTTGAGGCGGCAATGAGAGTCGGGGATCGTGGCGTTGAGGTGGACTCGGCCGGCGGCGATCGAGTGGTTGAGACGGCGACGGCGTTCAGCGATCGAGTTTCTGAGACGGCGACGGCGTTCAGCGATCGAGGAAAGGCTCCGATTTCACCAGAGTGGCGAAACGGTGATTGGATTGACAATATGCTTAGTTCAGATCGAGTGATGAGTTATGTCGTTGATGATTCCGTCTTGATGAATGCGGAATGTAATGGTAGAAAATCCATCGAACAACCTTACTGTGCCAGTAAATTAACGCAAGGTCACAGTTCTATTGTAGATCAGCTGGAATCAGGTAATCAATCAAGTTTTTTCCACAGTTCTATTTTTGTTAATATGAACTGGATAAGCAGTTATGCTGTGGTGGATATCCAAACACTTTTTACTGGATATCCACGTTGTTGTGCTGGATATCCAGCTTATGTGTACTGGTTATCCAACTGATACACATGCGTATCCAAATTTTATTTGCTGGATATCCAACATTTTTGAGTTGTTTATATTGAATTGGTGTTTTTTCACAGTTCGGAGTGTACTGTTTGTGAGAGAATAATGAATCTAGTTTTTCACAGTTTTGTTTTTGTTAATGTTTTATATGAAGTGGATAAGCAGTTATGCTGTGTTGGATATCCAAAATATTTGTACTGGATATCCACTTTGTTTGTGCTGGATGTCCAGCTTATGTATACTGGTTATCCAACTGATTTACATACGTATCCATACATGCATACAAGCTTAGTTTCATGGAGAGTCCATCTGGGATAAAGGATTGTTTGACACTATTGTTGAATGTATGAATCTGCATATATCAAGTTCTTGCTCTCTACATTTATGGTATTCGGATAGTTGTCTGTTGATATCCAACTGATTTTTTGTTTTTCTGTTTGTCCCATTTTTTGTAAAAGAGCATATCAATCAGTTGGGGGATGATATGATGCTGGATGATGCTTTGTGCATGGAAGTTACATCTGCTCTGAAGGGTGGGTTTTCTAACTTGCTTATATGGTTTAAATTTTTTTTCTGATTTGTTTATCCAGTGTTAATACTGATTATCCGAATGGACGGTAATGGTTATCCAACCCTCTCTTTTTGTTTTTTCTCAGAATGTGGAGAAGATAATAGCGGCAATGAATTGGGAGTTGATAATGTGATGTTGGAGGAGGATGCCTTGCACAAGGAAATTTCATCTGTGACGAAGAATAATGATTTGGCTGTTTTTACTTTAGTTGGTAAGACGGCAAGAAGTGAGAAAGAAGCTTATGATTTGTATAATGATCATGCCCGATTGATTGGTTTTAGTGTGAGAGTGGGAAAACAGAAGTTTAGAGGTAAGACTGATAAAGTTAGGATGAAGAAGTTCTGTTGTAACCGCGAAGGATACAAGAGATCCAGTGGAAATGGTAATGTATGCCATGAGAGGGTTAATTTTATTGTGGGTGCCCAGCTTATATCCAGTTATTGTTGACAAAGATGGCTTGTGGACTGTACAAAGCATCCGGTTGATCACAATCATGATCTTGTGCCGAATGAAATGATTGGACTTCTTCGATCTCAACGTGAAGTAGATGAAAATGATATGAAGATAATCAGAGACATGACAAGGAGTGGCATCCCTTTGGTTGATGCATTTAAGTTTGTGGCAAAATTACACGGGGGAAGCCCGAACATGAAATATACTTTGAGAGATGCCTACAATTATGAGCGTCCTGCTGTTGGATTTGAAGGTGGGGATTGTAATCAGCTCATGAAGATTTTTTGGGACAGGAAGGAAACTGAAGAAGATTTCTTCTTTGATTTTGAGTGTGATGAGCAGGGTAGGCTATGTATTTTCTTCTGGAGGGATGGCAGAATGCGAAAGGATTATAATTTGTTTGGTGACTTGCTTGTGTTTGATACAACATATCGAACAAACAGATATGGGATGATCTGTGCTCCATTTGTGGGTATGGATAATCATAACAAGAATGTCATGTTTGGTTGTGGTTTTGTGTTAAACGAGAAAGAACCCTCTTTTGATTGGTTGTTCAAGCAGTTTTTGAAATCAATGGGAGATAAACAGCCACAAACCATAATGACAGATCAAGCACCATCCATTGCTGCAAGTATTCGGACATGTTTTCCAAGTTCTAGGCATCGTCTCTGTGTATGGCACATAGGTGAAAATTCAAGAAAGCGAATTGGTCATTTAAGAACTTTAATTATCTGATGAAATACACTTCAACAGAAATCGAGTTCGAGGTATTATGGAAGAGGTCAGTTTGACAATATTTTTATTATTATTTTGATCATTTCCATGATTAAGAGTGTCTCTTATTTTTTTTGTTGTGTGGGTATGGGTTTGTTAGTGGTCATGCATGATCTTCCTGATGATTACTTATAGGTAGATACGTTGTGTGGTAGGTACATTATAGAAGCACAACTTAAAAAAGGCATGGATAACTAGTTTACAGATTGTGGATAACCAGCCATAATATTTGGATGACTAGTTTACAGATTCTGGATAACCAGCAACTATGGTTGGATAAATAGTTTTTAGCCATTCTGGATAACCACCCCTTATGGTTGGATAACTAGTTTACATATTGTGGATAACCAGCAATTATCTCTGGATAACCACCCGTTATGGCTGGATAACTAGTAGAAAGGCTTTCTTGGCTGGATAACTATATGGATAATCCAACTATTTTTCTTTTTATGCATGTGTTTTATTTTGTGATGCACAGATTATTGGATGAGTATGATTGTCATGATGACAAATGGCTCAGTGGTATTTACGATGTGAGGCATATGTGGTGCCCTGCATTTAGCAAAGATTTTTTTTCTGGTGGTACCTTGTCTTCACAGAGGAGTGAGTCAACAAATAATGCAATTTGTCGTAAGATGAAGGCCACATCATCGCTTTGTGATTTCCATGGAATTTTCTCTGATGTTGTACACTGTTGGCGGGTAGCTGTGAGGGGTGAAGATCTACGTTGTAGCCAGGGAAACATCGATTCATATCTTCCCGGTGACCCTTTTCTAGAGAGCATTCGCAGAGTGTACACAGTTGAAGCATTCCGGGAGGTTCAGCAGTTGCACAAAGATGGGATGTTGTGCAGGCAGGAGCAGGTAGAGGTCTCAAATGATGGCAATACTGTGACGTACCATGTTTGGCGGTTAGGGATAGAGCACTTTAAGCACGTGGTTGTACATGACACTAGGTTACAGAGATTCTCATGCACATGCAGGTACTACTCTGAGGCGGGCATGCTTTGTTGCCACATTCTTCGGATCTGTCACGTAACCTCTGTTGATGAGTTTCCTAAAGATTATATATGTATGAGATGGACAAAAGGTTATGGTGCCAGGTCAAGCATAGCTAATGAGGGAGATGGAAAAGCTGCTGGCCCATTGCTGTGGAAGGCACTAATTATGAGACGATTTTCAGATTTGGTGTATGCAAGTGAATATAACAAAGATGCAAAGAAATGTTGTGATGAGGTCTGTTGACAAAGCTTAAAGAAGAACTCGGCGAGTTTCATTGGTTCAAATAATAATGATGAGTCTGTAGACAATGATGGTGTTATAAAGAATCCGGCTGTAAAGAGGAAGAAGTTTGGTCCCAGGAACGAACGTCCTAAAAGCATTCTTGAGAAGGCATGTAACAAAGTCAGAGGCAGGAAAACAAATGCAAAAATTGCTGCAGACCGAACAAGAGCTTCAGTTGCATTAGACCTGCATTATCAAAGCATGCAATTTCCTTATCCAAAGGGAGCTGCTCAACATTTTACAGGCACAGGAAGTTTTGTTGCTGTGAATGCTTCTCATCAAAGCGTGCCATCTTTGAACGTAAATTCCAGTGGACTCTCATTTGCTAATCCAAGCATAGCTGCCCAGCATTTTTCATGGGCAGGGGCTTCCACTTCTATGAATGCTTCTGATCAAAGCATGCCGTTCATCAACCAAAATTCCGGTGGATTCTCATTTCCAATTCCCAAGGGAGGTAGTCAGGAGTTTCAAGGCGAAAGCACTTCCGCTGCTGTGAATCCTTCTCATCAAAACATGACATTCATGAATGAAAACTTTGGTGGTTTCTCATTTCCTAACCGAAGGGAAGCTGCCAGGAGGTCAGAGCGCAGCGTTTCTTCAACAAGATGTTTTATTAGTATTTTAACTTGATGTTGAAATGAACAGTCTTGATGCCGTAAAGATTTTTATTTAAAAAGTATTATTTATTTTAAATTGCAGTATTATACAACCAGTTTTAACTGGTTATCCATTTAATTTGTACTGGTTATCCTAGTGGTTATTTTATATTAGTTATCCGTTGCGTTCATGGTGATTATCCAACCAGTTTGGACTGGTTATTCAAGTTGTCTGTACTGGATATCCATTTTGTCTGTAGTGGATATCCATTTCGTTTTTACTGGATATCTAACTCGCCTATACCGGATATGCAACTTTAAATGCATATAAATATTATAGAAAAACACATGAACACGTTGAAGACAGATAACAAGTATAATCTCATGGATATTCAGGTTAAAGACTGTAGTAGCATTTTTTTTTACTGGATAATCACAATAAACATTCGGATAATCAGGTTTAACAAGATGGATAACTGGTACAATGATCATGGATAACCATTACAAACGGTTGGATATTGCTGCACATTGTCTGGATAACCAGTACAAAAGTCCTGGATAAGCAAGATAACATCATAGGATAAGCAGTTTAATAAAGAAGTAGAAAGACCAAGAAATTGGGACACTCATTTTTTATTTTTTCTTGCAATTTACAGAAATATTTGGAGAACCAAAATACATTGGATAACCAGCATAGATAATCTGGATAATTAGTACAAAGTCCTGGGATAACTAGTAATATCATTAGATAACCAGTACAAAGTCCTAAACGTGTGTTAATGTTTCCCAGAAGTAACATGCTCTAATGATGAAACTGGTTTCTAGATCCGGCGATATACTTGAGTGTGTGATTTTCCTGGTAGGAACACTATACAACAACAAATGACGATTATCGTATCCTTTTACAATGAACTGTCCTGCTGGAGATGATTTGTGGCTTAAGAACACTGGATAAAGCCAATCATGACAGAAATGTAATCCCTGTGGAACGTGCGTGTTCACATTTGGGAATTCATGGGTCTCAAATATGCAATCCCATGTGGAAGTATCTGGATCCCATGTCCACATCTCACAGTGATGATTCTGAGTAATCTCGTACTCATCTGTTACACACATAGTCCCCTGGTAGTCCAATATTTTCACTTGGAGATTCATATGGGAAGGATAAGTGGGGTTAAAGAAGGTTGGAGACGGAGGGCAGTTTATGGGTTGGAATTGTTGAGTGTGGTAGTCAAACACAACCAACAACTCTTGAGGTGTTGCTATTTCAGAGGATAGTTTGTCTACACGCCAGTACACGAATCTATCAAACCAGATTCCATGAGATACAAGGCGAGGACATACATTGCAAAGTGTTTTCCATTCCCCTCTATGAATTCTTGAACAACTTTGAAAAGAAAAAATGCAGCCTTGCATGTTTTTTCCATCGGCAATTAGGGCCATGAAAACGTATGTTTTTGAGGATGATACGTACCCAAATGCTGTTTCACAATTGCTGAGAGGGACATCATATGGCCATTCAACTGTTGCAAGTTGTGTTGTCTTTGGGTTCAAGAATTTGATTTGAGAGCTGGTTTGCAGACAGATCAAATCTGTGGTGATAGGCATGATTTTATGGATGCCGTCGTCACCCATCGACATCTCTTCTTGAAATCGTATGTGGTTGCATGGGTTATCCATTTGCACTTTTATCTTGGTGGCGATTAGTTTGTCTTGCAACAGGTGATCTTCTTGGCTTGTTTGAGTGAAAACAAGGATGTTGTTTTCACTTGCAGGGTAGCTCATCTCACGTTTTTTAAGAACAAATTCCTGTCTTTTCGTCATTTCCTCCCAAGCTTTGCTGACACGACGGAACTATCAAATCTTTTCCAATGACAGATTAATGAACATTTTATCAAGCATATCGTGATGGATATATTCATGATAGATGGGGGACATTTGTTTGGTGCTGGAATTTGAGGAAATTTTTTCGTTTTTCATTTTTTTCTGGCTGTTGGATGTTTTGAATGCTCAAATCAGGCGATCTGGTGTATGTGCAGATGAAGGAGTTTTAGCCCCAGGTAGAGATCAAGAAACTCATTATGACAGTTATGTAAAAACGTGTGGCTCTGTAACTACCCATTAGATCATGGTGGATGTACAGTGCACGAACACGAGCATTTTCAGTTTTCTTTTTTTTTTATTTATACTGCCTCAATCTTTTAAATTCTATTTTAATTACAGAACGTGTGGTTTTCAGTTATACACAGTAACATGTTCCACACTATGGATAACCAGTATGGACATAATGGATAACCAGTGTTGATTATCCTTAAATGAGTTACATAAACTGCTGGATAAGCACTGCAAAATTTGTGGATAACTAATACAAAAGTTCTGGATAACTAATTCAGAGCATTGGATAATGATCATAGAATAAAAACAAAGTGAATTTTTCTGTGGATAACCACTATGGGTAACCAGCATTTTTTCATAAGGAATAAAAAACAAAGTGAATTTTATACCCATAAAAAGGGCGAGAGCAGGTGAATGGTTGAAGGAATGGTACATTATCCAACACACTCAATTATGATTGAATGACGTTTTCGGGAGAAGGATTCTAAGGGATAATTATTATGATTGCCCGGCCGCCGTTTGAAAAATGTGCACACTAATGGGGCAGCTTTTCCAGAATTTGGGCGGGATTCTGAAGCGGGTTGCGTTCCCGGGTTGGGTTTTGCCCGCTAGTTAAGTCAGACGGTCTGGCCCTCATCGATTTTTTGTTCTCCATCATTTGTCAAACTTCACCTCATTCATTTTTTTAAACACTGTTTATGAAATTTGCCTTCTTCGGCATGTGGGCGGCGCAGTCGCGGGACCGGCGCAGCCGGGTCGTTTATCACGGGGGGATTTATACAATTAATTTGGGTCCCCTCTTAACGCAATAACACACTCTCCTTACACACACACAAAAAAAGGATTACCTTAGCTACATTGGCGTGTTCGGCGGGGCGGTGCAGCTGGGGCAGGTTGGTGACCTGCGATTCCGGTAGCCGCGGGAGTCGTTTAGTTTATCATGGGGGGCGAAGCCCCCCAGTGTATATGGGGGGGCGAAGCCCCCCAATGAATTTGCCGTTTGGATTGCACTGCAAAATGAGTTACATAAACTGCTGGATAACCAGTGTTGATTATCCTTAAATGAGTTACATAAACTGCTGGATAAGCACTGCAAAATTTGTGGATAACTAATACAAAAGTTCTGGATAACTAATTCAGAGCATTGGATAATGATCATAGAATAAAAACAAACTGAATTTTACTATGGATAACCACTATGGGTAACCAGCATTTTTTCATAAGGAATAAAAAACAAAGTGAATTTTATACCCATAAAAAGGGCGAGAGCAGGTGAATGGTTGAAGGAATGGTACATTATCCAACACACATAGAATAAAAACAAACTGAATTTTACTATGGATAACCACTATGGGTAACCAGCATTTTTTCATAAGGAATAAAAAACAAAGTGAATTTTATACCCATAAAAAGGGCGAGAGCAGGTGAATGGTTGAAGGAATGGTACATTATCCAACACACTCAATTATGATTGAATGACGTTTTCGGGAGAAGGATTCTAAGGGATAATTATTATGATTGCCCGGCCGCCGTTTGGAAAATGTGCACACTAATGGGGCAGCTTTTCCAGAATTTGGGCGGGATTCTGAAGCGGGTTGCGTTCCCGGGTTGGGTTTTGCCTGCTAGTTACATATGGATAACAAGTATAATCTCTTGGATATTAAGTATTGAGGTTAAAGAATGTACTTGCATTTTTCTTTGAATGGATGATCAGTATAAAACTTTTGTTACATATGGATAAGCAGTATTGATTTTTTGGATAAGAATTATAATCTCATGTATAATCAGATTAAAGACTATACTTGCATTTTTTTTGACTGGATAATCACTATAAAACATTCGGATAATCAGGTTTATCAAGATGGATAACTGGTACAATGATCTTGGATGACCACTACAAACGGTTGGATTTTGCCGCACATTTGCTGGATAACCAGTACAAAAGTCCTGGATGATGAATTCAAAGCATTGGATAATCAGTAGAAAGATCCTGGATAACCATTACAAAATGATCTGGACTACAACAGTCAATCAATTATACAAGACAAGATAATGACAGTTCATTTAACCCATCCCTGATTTTTTTTGTCATTGTAGTAAGATTTGCTGCTCAAATCAACATGATCTGGAATTTCTTTTGGTTCTTCTTCAGCAGTATTTGTGTAGAACTGGTGCATTGCTTCGAGGATTTTATCCTTATTTTTGTTGGATGGGTGCATAAGGATTTTTAACATGTATCTCCACCGGTACTCTTTGATGTTTCCTGTGTGGAAATCCAAAGTAGTACCATCCTCGTAGTCACCACCATCATACTTCTCCATGTGGTGCATTGTGAATATTCCACAATCTTCCGCATTTGGCTTTTTGTCGTTGTGAGATGGTAGCGTAACCTCTGTGAAGGTCAACTGAGCATTGACCAGTTCTATGTTTGGAAACACACATTGAATGTACATTTTAAAGAACCGAAACTACGATGCCATAAAATTCAAGGATCAGCAAAATGCAATGGATAATTCTTAAAGTATGACAATCATTTTGTATCTTTTTTTCACTCACAAGTAGATCCTTTGTTGGCTTGTAGTAGTCCAGATCTTTTGCATGAAGATTGTTGAATGCGAGGACTTTCTTCTCTTGAACCAGCAACACATACAAGAAGTAATGTTCTCTGTAGTGCACTGGGAAGTAGATCTGATTTTTCACATTGAAAGGGGAAATCATAAGAAAATTTTTTAACAGCCAGTTATAGAAAGAGTGAAGGAGGTGAAAGATGTTGCTTACGGCTTTTGCCACTATCAGGGATCCTACACTGAGTCCTTGTTCTTCTAGTTCAAGAGCCAACCTCTCGTAGAACGTGAACTCTATTTCCTCTTTGTTACTATCCTGTTGATAGTAGCGACTGATTGTATCCGGCGTTATTGTTTAAGATGGTTGGAAAATGATATAATGATCAGTACAATGGCTGGATAACTAGTTTACAGGATGTGGATAACCAGCAATTATGGCTAGATAACTAATTTACAGAATGTGGATAACCAGCAATTATGGCTGGATAACTTGTTTACAGAATGTGGATAACCAGCCGTTATGGCTGGATAACTAGTGGGAAGCCTTTGGATAAACAACTTGCAGACACGTGACAAGTATTTTACCAGGGCGGGATAAAGAATAACGGTTTAGTTGACTTACAAATGCGGAAACACCAAAGAATATCCGACTTGGGGAGTCTTTTTTAGCTTCTTCTTTGTTTAGGATGACAGCCCAAGCATCTATGATGCTGTTTTCTATCCATGTGCCTTCCCTCATGGAATAGAATGCTGTCCTGTCTGCCCAAACAATTTTTCCAAATTCAAACAAGAAATTCCTGCATAGAAAAAGTAGTCAAATAGACAAATAGTTGGAAAACCGGTTAGTTTTTTATCGGACGGGTAAGGATGGTGTCTTTTACGCTGATTTAACAATTTCTTCTTGTCTCTGCAAGAGAGCAAAGTCTATCAACAGGACTTCTACTTCAGTCATTTTCTTGTTCTCCTCTGTCAACTGTATGAATTTTTTCTTGTTTTTCTTCTGCAGCATGAACGGCGACCTGAACCGTTCGGGCAACCGGTGGATTCTTGGTGGATTTCTCCTCCTAGGTTTTTGTTTGAGGATCCTAGGACAAAACAAAAGAGAGTTAGTATCTAAATTCATGTTTCTATTTTGTTGTGAGCATTCACAGTGGATCAAACTTACTTTTCCACTGTCTTTGTTAAGCCTTCATCAAGTACTTCAGCTTTCTTTGAGATTGCAGGCGGTGGCGTGGTACACTCATTTTTGTCCAGCATGAGTAAACGATCCGTGGTAGAAGCAGCATTCCAATCGGGTGGAATTATGCTTAAAGGGACTGCTTCAACCACCTCTGGGTTTCTCTCAACTTGTTCTGCAACAGCTGCAATGATCTCTAGTTTTTCTGTATCACTCGACGTCTCTGAAGCTGGTGCACTGGCCCTTGTTATAATTTCATCGATAGAAGGAATGGGATTCTTTGTTTCGTCTAGAGCAGATGGTACTGGATATTCTTCTGCTTCTATAGTCTCATTCACATCTTTATCCAGATCAACCGTTACTGTGACATCTTCTTGAGTGTTCTTCTCTTGGGTTGTCTCGTAACTGTCTTCCTGACTGGAGAAGATACCCAGGTTAAAGCTTGGGATACTTGCGTCTTTCAATGCTTTCCTTTTCCTGGTACCAGTGCTTCTCGACCTTTTGCTATAGGTGGATGTCACAGCTGTATCCCGCCCGGTGGAATCTTGATGGGATCTCTTCTTTTCTGTCGTGGAGACATTCGTTGCATGTTCTGCAGTACAAAGTTGGAATGTTGGATAATCAGTACGAAGGAAGTGGATAATCAGTTCAAATATGATGGATAATCAGGAGGAACAATGGATAACAATCTAAAGGGGAAAAGGAGGGTTTTACAGGCAGTACAAATTAGACAGATTGGATAACCAGTTCAAATGAAGTGGATAATGAGTTCAAATAGGCTGGATAAGTAGCAGAACACAATGGATAACCATTTAAAGGGATAAAAAGGGTTTGGATAAGCAGTACAAATTAGTTGGATGACAAGTACAATCACATCAGACAAGTATTTGTTTCATTACCTCTTGGTTGAGTTTGTTTTCCATCAACCCGCACTTCTTTTGAAGTAGGCATGGATTTCCCCACTGGAAGAGAATTCTCATCATTTGTCTGGCTCAATTGATCCAGTCCCTGTGCCCCTTGTAGTTGAGTTTGTGGTTCATCAACCACCACTTCTTTTGAAGTAGGCACAGTTTTCCCCACTGCAATAGAAGCCTCATCATTTGTCTGGCTCAATTGCTCCAGTCCCTGTGCTTTGTCAATTTCAATGTCTTGAAATTTTGCGAGATTAATTGGAGCTTCTACAGTGTTGTCATCAGTTTGTTGGTGTTGCTGTTGTTCTTGTTGGTCAGCTACTTGTCGTTGCAGCTGTTCTATGATTGTTGCAAATCTGCTTTCAGCGGACTTCCATGCCATCTCGCACAATTCACAAATCTGTGCATCCTGGAGGTCTTGCTGGTGTTGCTGCTGCTCTTGTTCCAGTTGCGTTGTACCTGAAGGCGGAGGCATCTTTCTACTCATCGACACCATTGCATCTGATAGGATCTTGATTGTTTGCTTTGCTTGTTCATCTGGTTCGATTCTTAACTCCATTTCCTTCTCACGAATGTCTAAAACAGTTTTGCTCATCGTGATAATCAATTGGTAGAATTTTTCGTAAAGAGCGGCAAGGTCCTGCAAAATTGTATGTAGTTAGTGGAATGTGGATATGCTAGGTTGGATACGTAAGTTTGATCTGAAAAAAAACAGTAGAACAGTACATAGACTTGCTGTGTGTTGTGGATTCCCTGTGTATCCTCCTTCTGTGATTCAGCCTCTGGTTGCTCATCTCGAGATGTTGCTGAGGACGGTTTATTGAGACGTTCAAGTGTCTGGACATCTGTGAAATTGCTTCCCTGAAGCCTTATTCTGTCGTCCAGCATCCTTTGGTCCCAAGATTTGATCACAGGGAACGACCTCGGATGTGCTCTCTCATACTCACACCTGTCAAGGTAGCACAACTAACCAAAAAAAAAAAAAAAAGTTGGTTTCCATCAGAATTTAGACAGATTGGATAACCAGCTCAAATGAAGTGGATAACCAGTTCAAATGAACTGGATAGTGAGTTCAAATAGGCAGGATAACCGGAAGGAACACAATGGATAACCATTTAAAGGGGAAAAAGAGGGTTGGACAAGCAGTACAAATTGATAAATTGGATAACCAACTAATTAGTACTCGTCGAAATCTATCCAACGAAATCCATTTCGAATATTTTTTTTGAGTTTAAAAATGACTAAATTTTGATAGGCAGAATTAAGTTGGATATCCAGTAAGTTGGATAACCAGTATGCACGAGTTGGATAACCAGTTCAAACAATTTGGATAACCATGTAAATCCATTGGATAACCAGCATTAGCGCATTGGATAATCCAGTACAAACCAATGATTGGATAACCAATACAAACGAGTTGGATAACCAACTTAGTTTATTATTTTTAAAAAAAATAATAAAAACAAAAAAACCAGGTTGGATAACTAATACTGATTAGTTGGATAATCTGCCCATCAGAATTTAGACAGATTGGATAACCAGTTCAAATGAAGTGGATAACCGGTTCAAATGAAGTGGATAATGAGTTCAAATAGGCTGGATAACCGGCAGGAACACAATGGATAACCATTTAAAGGGGAAAAAGAGGGCTGGACAAGCAGTACAAATTAGTTGGATGACAAGTACAATCACATCAGACAAGTACAAGCAAATTGGATAAACATTGCAAGCAATATGGATAAGTAGTAAAGTTTGCATGGATATGGTAAGTACCAGGAAAAAAGTGATTGGTCCAGTGAATGGCTTCCCATCGTGGTGACTTTTGCATCCTTTCACAAGTGCATCAATCACATATTGACACCAATTGTATTGTGTCACTTCATTGATGTTCACAAGGGACTTCAGGATGTTCATTGTGATCCTGGAAGTGGTGTTTCCATGTAGGAACGTGCTCACAACAAAGACGAGGAAATCTCGTTTGAAATCATCACCAAAATCTTTTCGACTAGCAATTAATTGTGCCGCGGTGGATCTCGTTGGCAGGAATTTATTACTGTATCCCATTCTTTTCTTGAATGCATCCACCATCTCAGCATGGTCCGTTATAGCAGGATCATTCTGTTTGAATTCTTGCACTGGTTTGGGTCCACAAGGAAGATCAAGTACAGCAACAACATCTTCCTGTTTGATATCCAGTACATTGTTGCCATTCAATGGGACTTGTCTGGCACCAGTCTGGAAATTGCTTGCCAGAAAATTACACAAGGCTGTTGGAATATTTTTGATTTTGAGATCCAGCAATGCGCCAAATCCCATATCTCTGATAGCCTGCCTTTGTAGTTGGCGATAATCTACCACATCTGGCTCTTTTGTAAGATCTGTTGGTTTATTGATTTCAGTGATGAGTTGGAAGAGATGGTTCGGTGTCATCCTTGTCTCAAATTTCTTGACAGAATATTCAGAACTGATTGGCCATGGATCTTGACCAATTATCACTTTGTTGTTCTCAGGTTTCATTCTTTTCTTTTTGGGCTTTTTATCATCGTTGTCATCAGCAACCACAAGTTGCTTTGGATTTCCTACCGGTGTGCTCTTCTTCCTCTTTGGTTTTCTCCACAAGTTTTGGTTGCTTGGAGTTTGTACAGGGGACTGTTCTTCTTGGGTTGGTTTTTGTTTTTTATATAGGGTCAGTGTTCCTTCAGGGAGCTCCATTATTTTATCTGGTTCAGGATCCGGTGATCTGTCTGCGTTGCAATTGAGGTCGTGGAATGCGCTGATCCAATCGTGCCTATATTTTGTCCTAAACTCCTTTAGGACACTGTTGGCATTGCACAATCAGTAAGAAGTCAGTGGACAAAATAGCAGGATATGGGTGGATAATCAGTAAGAAGTCAGTATGGACATGTAGCCAGATAAAAGCACATCTAAAAAAAAAAACAATGGATAACCAGTTTACTCACTTCGGATAATCAAGTTAAAATGGGTGGATAACCAAGCAACACAAAATCAAATGTTAAAAAAGCACAGGATAACCAGTTCACAACATGTGGATAACCAGTTTACCACTTGTGGATAACCAGTATGAAATGGTTGGATAATCAGCAAAGAATGTATGGACGTAGCCACATAAAAGCACATCTAAAAACAACAATGGATAACCAGTTTATACCATGCGGATAACAAATACTTGTTGGATGGATAACCAAAAAACAAAGTTTGGACAAGCACCCCTAAACCCTAAACCCTAAACCCTAAACCCTAAACAAACAAAAAAAAAAAAAACACAAAAACATGGATAACCAGATCTGTTTGTTCATGCCACATAGAATAAAATGTAAAAAAAGCATAGATAACAAGTTTAAAACTTGTGGATAACCACTTTACAACTTCTGAATAACCACCCTACAACTTATGGATAACCAGAATGAAATAGGTGGATAACAAATGTCAGTATGATATAGATGGATAAACAGAGATTATGGCACGGACAACGATCACATAGCATACGCAGGAAACCATGGATAAATGGTTCAGATCTAGTGGAAACACACAAGATATTGCTGGATAATCAAAAAAAAGAGGATCCCGGAGCAATATACTTACCATTCAAGCATGTATAGATGAAGGAGAGCTTGAGATGTCCGGACGTAGGGTTTCTTGCCGTCGTCTGTGTGTGTGTGTGGGTTTGCTCTAAATTGGAGAGTTTCCGTCGACTGTGTGTTTGTGTGTGTTTGTGTGTGTTTATGCATGAGGATAAAAATAATGAAAATTACTTTATGTGTACATTTAATGTAAAGGTAAAAACAGTTAAGCGCGTGGTGCGCGTGTCTTTGGTGGGGGGGGGGGGATACGGTACACCCGGGTGCACTGGATACGGCCTCCAAAAAACTCCATTCAAACGGAAAAAACATCTCGGGAATATTACACCCATCTTTATCTTTGTCCATCAGTAATTGCTTGTGCTATCATGGTGGAGTGCTCTTTCCCAGGATTTGAAGACCAAGACATAATTTTTCAGAAAACATCCCTTAAATTGCGTTCAAGAGGATCAAGTTCAAAATTGCATATTTCACAGACAATTGCTAATTTTTTTCTTCTTCCTTCGCTCCTCTGCAAATAGAACCTGAACCGAGTAAACCAAATCTGTCATGTGATGAATAGACTTCTCAATCCAATTTATCTTGGTCAAGAACCCGTTGCTATCTCGCCATCTCCGCTTAAAAACTGCGACCTAAACCAAAGAGCTCCGCGAATTTGGAGGAATTTTCATCGATTAAAATTCAAAAGAAAACGGCAAATTCGAATGGCAATATTTTTAAAAACGCTAGCAGGGGTAGGAAAATTTTGCATACGACACGAAAGATATGTACCTTTCTGAAGCACAAGGTCCAAAGCACAACAAAAATGGTGGGGGAAGGGACCCTAGCTAAGGACCACAATTATGGTTCCCTGGATATGGCAACAATGAAAATCTTGTTTGCTTGGGTAAAAAAAAAAAAAGGATTCGCAACCTCATTAGGAAAAATTCCAATCACCCATTAGGATAAGTTGAAAGAAAAAGAAAAGAAAAACGAAGAAACTGAACCTTGAGTTTCACTTGCGGAACGTTCCCATGATAACCTGCAAAAAGCAAACGATCATGTTTACTCGTGATAATTACAGTAATTATTTTTTTAAATTAAGATTCACCGTAGAATTGTCTCACCAAGAACATGATTTTTACTGTACATGTTTTCTCACAACTTCAAATCGATTTAAACTCACTTCTAAACGAAAATTTCGCATAGGATTATAATTAGAATCTTTGGTTGAAGGGAGCACAAAAAATTAAACCATACCGAGCAGAATTTGCAATCGACCAGTTTGTAAAAGCTGCATTTGAGAGAGAGCCAGAAGAAGCAGGAGCGAGAGGTGACTCACGACTAGATCAGAGATGAGAAATAGGCAGAAGAGAGGCGGTAACACAAACAGAGTAGACTCTGTCTCATATGCAGCAAAATCGATGTATTTATACGCGCGATTCATAGGCATCGGAGTATTAGGGTTTCCAAGGTCGGCCGTCGCTCCTAATACTTATGACTGAGATCGGATCGATTAAGGGGCAGGATTTCATGATCAGCACACTTCGCTGGCATATTTGGCAAAAAAAAAAAAGGAAAGAATTCGTTCACACTGTCGCCGCCCGACATGATGCGCAAAAATAAAAATTATGCTAGCTTCAAAGCGAAAAAAATAAAATAAAATAAAATAAATCTGCGCCTTAATGATGCTAGCAAAGTTTTTGTGATGCGCAAGATATAAATAAGGAAGGATTGTATTATCTAATTTGTACTACTTGATGCGCACACACACACACAAAAAAAAAAAACATTGATTAGGTGAGATTTTGATTCTAATTACGTGATGCCCAAAACATAAATAAGGAATGGAATTTGTTTTAATCTTGGAGTACGTAACTAAGTAAAATTTTATATTAACCCTAGTAACCAAATTAAAGTAGATTAAAAGTAATAAATGATAAAGTTACTTTAACAACTTAACAAAATAATTTTAACGGTTTAATGATGAGCAAATAATAAAACGACACACGTCAACTCCCTTTTTCAATACATATATGTAGAGAGATAAATAGATAGATAGTGAAAATTAATGGTAGTTTTTAATTTCAAAGTGGGTTGGTTAAATTAGAAGTGCCACGGATCATAGTTACCAAAGCGGGATACGTATCGTGTATCGGAAATATAGATTTATGATACGCGTATCGTATCGTGTATCGTATCGTAAGATACGTTTGAATATAATAATATCTATAAAAAAAATAATAAATATCATAAACTTCATATGTAGTTGATATATTTATGTTTTTTTATTTATTTTTCAGTTATAAACAAATAAATTGATTAAGTTGAATTCAAAATTATTTGAAAGTTAAACATATTACTTATTCATTATATGAATAATAGTCGTCAAACCTATGTAATAAATATTATTTTTCATAATAATTTTTATTAAGTCATAAATTTAATAGATAAAAATTAATATAAACATGTATTGCATTTATTAACATGCTATTAGTTATACTTGATTTAAAAAAGAAAAATGATATTATGAATAACAAATATTTTTAACTAATTTTATTTTTTAACTAGAATAATTTATTTATCGATTTTATTGACAATTGAGGAAGATTATGTTTATGAAATAAATCAAAAGTATCTATTTAACAAATTGTAAATGAAATTCGCTCTTAATTTGAAATTTAAATGGTCACAATTTGAATTCTTTTAAGAAAAAATTAATTCTTTACCTATGTTTTGTATCGTATGATACACAATCGTATCGTGTATCGTACGATACGTATCGGTAATTGACCGATACACAAGCGATTGCGATACATACCATGATACGTATCAAAATTGTGCGATACGTATCGCGTATCGTATGATACTTACTACTATGCCACAGATTAAATGGATTAATTGGTGAAAACAGATTAACTATTTTACATAAAATTTTAATAGTTTAATGATGAGCTAATAATAAAACGACATATGTCAACGGTTTAATGATGAGCTAATTATAAAACGACACATGTCAATGGAGCTTATTAAGCCCTAATTGAGCGACACGTGTTCAATGAGCAACTCTCCTTTAATATATAGATAGATAGATTAGTATTCTCTTTCCGAATCCTTGACAAACCATTTACCTTCTCTGATATCTCCAAAAATTCCTCATAAAGTTAATAAATTAAAAGGAAAGAAGAGGACATAAAAATAAAGAAAAGAAAGTGGTTAATCAAGTTAATAGCAAACTGATTTTTTTGTCACTGACATCATGTGTGCTTCTAATTATTTTTGGAAAAAAAAACTTTATTCATGCACAAGTTAAAAGGAACGTACCTAAAGAGTTTAAGGAGCTTGATGGTGGAAAAGTATTAAACAAAAAGGTGCAAACTAAAGCATTCAATGCTTCCTTTTTAAACAATTTCTTCACAAGTTTTCGCTATCATAGCCATTATTATCCTTATACTTAATATAAAGGCACAGTAGACAAAAAATTAAATGCCCAAGAAATATTCAGGGCCACCTTCAAAGCGATCTCGTCCGTCGGATGGGGTTGATATGACGTCAGCGACTTATTAGGGGTATAAACAGGACTTCATAAATCTCAATTTAAAAATTCCGTTGGATTTTGGGGAAAAAACCCCAACCTACAAAACGACGTCATTTTGGATAACGTCATTTTTTGGACATAAAATCCGTAAAGCTTTTGGAAAAAACCTTGCCTTCCAAAAAACGTCGTTTTGGGTTTTAAGCTTTAAAAGAGCTTATAAAAATAAAATGAATTTTTACAATCATTATTACCACCGTCATCGCCCTCCCCATCCGCCACGACCCAGTCAGTTCCACGGCGTCCCATGGCATCCAAATCAAAATCCAGATTTTGGATTCGAAGTTGATCATGCGGCGGAGGTTTTGGTGGTGATGGTTGTCGGCAAGTTGGAATTCCATCCTGGTTTGTATTAGGGTTATAGAAAAACAATTTCCTAATTGCCGGCGAGAAGTTCAACGCAGCTGACAACTCGAAGCCTTCAAGATCCCATCTCTAATTGGACTTCTTGGTGTTTCTTTTCCTCACAGCCAGTGGTGGTGGAGCATTGACAGCCGGTGGTGGTGGTGGAGCCTTGTCATCGGAGATCTGCTGCTGCTATGTTTCAGGTTAGTTTTAAGTTGATTTTTATTAAATTTTTATTCTGATTGAAGTACAATTAAATATGTAGTTCATTTGAGATTCTCTCCATGTTAATTTTCATGCTTCTTTTGTCAATTTCTTGTAGAAGCCATGAGTTACCTCTTCATAGTTTATTTCGATGCATAGGACAGACTTCAATAATTAGATTTTTTAAAAAATAAAAAATAAAAATCCACCCCAGTGGAAACCACTTAAATGTGGATAAAACCCCCCTTACAACCCCTGGTAGGAATCGAACCATGGTTTATTACCAGGAAAAACAGCAACCTAATCACTAGGCTGTCATTCAATTCTCGACTTTAATAATTAGCTTAAATTTTAATTGCAGAGTAGAAAAGAAAGAACTTGGGCAGCACAGAATCTGAGTGAAGCTATTAACATATCAGTGTTCCCATTGAAACTAGAGGCAGAGCTTTTCAACTTTAGCAAGCAGTAATATTTTTGTTCCTTCATTATGCGTTCTCATACTTTTGTATCTCAAAGATAACCAAATTTATTAGGATTATTAGAAAGCTGTGAATCGGCAGTATATGGGCTTATGTGGCACGCACCGTCTTCTTTTTCACTCAAGCAAGTTTCCTCCGTTCACTTCAGGCAAGCACATTTTCTTCATGAGAACAATCTCAATCAGCTTTTCCCCCTTTCTCTCTTTTTTTGCTTTTATTATTCCCGTGTTCAAACATACTTCGTGGCTTAACTTATGTTCGTTGTTATATGTTGGAATTTTTCTGAAGCGGAGTAATTTCCCTTGGAATTAATCTAAAGGTTCTTAAAGGTTGATCTTAGTTGGGTGAGATGTTTCCTATATGTTGGAATTCTACTGAAGTGGAGTAATTTCTTTCTAAGTTATTTTTATCAGTGGGATAATAATTAAATGGATAGAGATGTAGAGTTAACATTTATGAATAACTATTATAAGAAAGAAGTAATATTCAAGCCTTAACGATGGTGAACTGCTAAAGTTAACATTGTTGATCAGTCGCCAACTAATACATTATTCTACACAATGATAAGGAGAAAATCCATGTCTAAAACATTTATCCCCTGCAAATGATTCGCTCTGCGAACATCTATTTGATTCTTCCATACTTTTGGTTCTCTTTGAACTTCGTATTGTAATCTCCTTTCAAAAATCTGGGTGCATATGTGGATGTTATCTTGGGTTTTGCTTTGATTTGCTTGATTACAGCTTTTCTCTTTTAGTCAAACATGATAGTTGGAATTGATTAATTTAATCTATTCTCGCTCTCTTGCTCAAATTTGACTGAGCTGCTATTGAGAGGTCTGGCTAATAATGTTGTCTTCAATCAATGCTTGTGTACGACATATCTGTGTGTGGTTGTGACTCGTGAGCCCTTATTTCTAACAAAGTTTTAATTTTATAGATGGGTCATTGGTATTGGGACGGTAGTTGAAGAGGTTAACGAACCAATTGCTGCTCTTCTGACCAAAGACTAATATACACCGTTTGATTCCCTTAATGAAGGTCTCAATTTACGGAATATATTAAGAAAATTATGGCCTTGTACCATTTCTGTAATGGCATTTTGTCTACTAAAACAGCTACTGAAAATTTCACTGGATGGAACTTGGAAGCTTGCAACTACCTTGCACAAGGTAAGAGTTTTAAGATCATACGCAAGATGACAGAGTTTTAGTTAGTTTCCTTGGCATGTGACATGTGTAACTCATTTTGATATAGTGAATAGGTTTTGCAGTTTGTGATGTGGATGCCTTGATCTTCAAATTTAATTTATATTAAGAGCTATGTTTTTTTCTTGTGAATTTTATTTTAACTGTACACAAAAAAATCTCAAGCATAATCTGGACAGATATGGCAATGAACTTCTGCACCACCACTCATTTTTTATGCTCTATGTCAACTTTTAGGTATAGTCAAGCTAGGGAAGTCAACATCGTTTGCTGTGGATGAGACAACAGTAATTCTACTTTGCCGCAACAAGTAGTAGGACTCCAAATATAGATGAACCTGATGTTTCTTCGGTCAATTACTTGGTGAAAGACGTTCAACTATTTAGCTCAGAGCAGAAGTGTAATGGAGGGTTCAATGACATTGTGCCATCATGGATTGATCAATTGTGCATAGAGCAGGACAAATAGTAGCTTAATCAATAACAATTGGCAAAATGATGCATTGGCTTCAATCCGTTATTGGATTGTATTCATATTCTTTATTCTATAGTATTCTTTTCATAATTCATATATGTAGAACGAAGAAAGTATAAGGTGATCAATGGTTTCCCAAGTTAATTGATGAAAGATTTAGGGTAGGATAACTAATCTATTGTTTGATTGCTGTAAGGATTAGGCTGAGTAATAATATTTTGAGATGTATTCAGTTTCTTTCATTCCCTGAAACTCAAGGGGAAGCCACTTTCTATGCATTCTTCAATAGTAAAAACAAAATAACCTTTTAATCTTTTCTATGTTTCTCAGCGTTTTACTTCTTAGCTCTTTCTTCCATAGTCATTAGATCCATTGCCGAGCTAAACTGATCAAAACGCAAAGAAAAAGTTCATATCATTTCATAAACTTCTGGGATCTGAAACAAAGAATCGGGAAACAGAAGTAAAGAACTCCTTATAGTGACCATTTCCCCGGACCAGTTGGTCCTGCCTTTCTGATGACAAGAATTTTTGGGCTTTTTTTCCAAGAATGCTGCTTTGAATGTATCTTTCGTTCAATGTACAGTAAAAAAGATTTTTCATTTTGATTCATTACATGTATAGTGAATACACCCAGCTTTTTAAATACTAATTACTCAGTGAGATGCTACATTTGACGTGCATTCGTGTATTTTGTTCATCGTGCTCATTAAAACATTTCTTCACGAAACAAAGTTATCATATTTGTTAAGAACAATCCGACCCATGTCACTAATTAACAATAAGTACCGATTTATATATAAATTCTTATATTATAATCGCATGCGATATTTACATGATCCTCTCATTTTGGTATAATATCCATTTTGGTACAAGAAATTGTTATTCATATTTTCCAATACATTTCATCCACCATGTTAGTGATTTCATCGAAGTGATGGATTTAGATTTATGTGTTATATGATCTTGTTTTACAGGTATTTACTTTGGAACTAGAACTTTTCTCGTTGCGCGACCAGTTCAGTATTTGAGTATTTTTGTTGGCAAAAAAAGAAAAATAACTTTATTAATTGACCATTATAACCTTGTTATAAATTGTTGATGTCATGTTAATATATTAACCAATCAAAGGGCTCAATTTAAAATTGATGATGTCATGTGAACTAATGGGTCAATCAGAATGCTCAATTTAATTTCTGACCAATGGCGTTCAAGATTCTAAACTCACTAAGAGGCTTTTAGTTATGTACAGATAACAATTTCTGGATGTGCACTGGGTACATAATCTTGGAATTACAATTGAACTATAAGATGATTCAATCACAGAAAGAGACACAACGTGCTTAAAAATTACAAAATAGAAAATTGAATTGTTACACTTTTTTGCCAAAATTAACCTTTGAATGTGTTACCGAAATTTAACTATCGCAAATGTTCTAAATTACGAACGATGTATAAAAATGTAACAAAAACACTGGTCGCTCAATGCGCGACAGCAAAGCCTAGTTACTATTATATGTGCCTCCATATACAGAAAAAGTCTCTACATTAATGATTTTTAAATTATTAATTTTATTAAGTGATATATTTTCATGGCCTCAAATTGGAATTTATATCAAAAAAAAAACAACAAATTCGATAAAATAATCGTTTATATAATTACAGGTTCTATCAATATCGTAACTTAATTATTAGTTCCTTTGTCTTACAATGTGTCTGGTTTAGATTTTTCACTTTTCGTATAGTATGTAACATAATTGAAAATTCAAGTTGGACAATCATCTAAAATTGCAGGGAGTAACTAAATACCAAAAAACAAAGAAGAATTGTTTACAAAGAGTAACTTCAACCAAAATACTAAATTTGGTGTAAAATTTGCACTCC
Source organism: Oldenlandia corymbosa var. corymbosa (assembly GCA_949775105.1). NCBI lineage: Eukaryota > Viridiplantae > Streptophyta > Magnoliopsida > Gentianales > Rubiaceae > Oldenlandia > Oldenlandia corymbosa. The sequence goes on from OX459123.1 coordinate 12,161,545, forward strand.
AATCAACAAACTAAATCAATGCACTCTTTTGGTGCAATAGATAATATGTGTTACACCATATTAGGTGGAAATGGTCAATTTCACTAATTTTGGTGCATTGTCTTTTAACTTTGATTCAAATGCATGTTTGGTGTATATTAAATTTGCAAATTCAATTATGTTGAGAAATTTATATCATATCAAATATTTTTTTGAGATCTTCAAAATAAGACCCATATCGAATATAAAATTTATTTTTTTTTAAAAAAATTATTTTTAGATAGTATTAAAATTCAATGTGAAACAAACTTAGAAAAACTTAATACTTTCACAATCAAATAAAAAATGATTAAGATATATACTACACAAAAATTATCACCAATTAGAATAAATTAATTAACCAACAAAACAAAACTCAAACCAAAACACTTCACATTTGGACCTTTTGGTGCATCAAGGTTGGAGTGCGAAGAAGTTTAGAGTAAAAAAATTCTTGAAATATTCTATTTCACCAAACTTAGTGCAAATTATAGTGCAGCAGTTGTAGATACTCTAATTGGGTTAGCCCTTATTTTTTTTAATCGTAAAAGGTAACAATCTTAATTTTCTCATACTCTATCTTATGAGAATCATAGAGCCTTCCATGGTGATTCTCCTAGTGAGGGGAATGAGCTAGTCCTTCATTCTAGTTTTGGAATGCCCAGTTTACTTTGCAGGCCAATCAAGGAAGAAATGACGGATCTTGACTACCTATGTGATAGGGAGTTGGTTCAAGAGAGCTATGATCGAGATGATGAGAATGTCATTAACTTGGGGGTTCAAACCAAAGGAGATGATTCACTCATGGAAATAAGTGTTCAAGAGTTTCAAGGGAGTTTGACTCTAGGTGCTCCATAAAGATCATTGATCAAGCTAGAGAGAAGAGTCATTTAGGTTCTTGAATGGATGGCCTATTTGATCAAAGTATGCAAGATTGAGTTCATTGCTACACCATTGGATAGGTTGCAAACTATCTCAATTCTTTCAAGTGTTTTTCCAATCTTTTGGAGTCAATAAAGAGAATTCTACAAGTTTTGGAGTAAATTGGAGTTTTCTACAACTTGAGGAGCACAAGACCAATATTCCACTTTTGGAAGGGCGTTCAAGACATTTTACTTCAATATTTGGAACTGATTTTCGATATTAGAGTTTGTCTAAGTCTAGGAGTTCAATTTTCGAATTTTACCAAGTTAAATAAGTCATGTGGACTGAATTAAACTAGAGTGTTTTGATTAGGAGTCTTAGATTCCTTCTAAGTATTATCCTATTTGAAGATAAGTCATTTAGATAAGATTTCCTAGATTTTAGATAGAGTCAAAGAGATCAAATACTCTTCTACTTCTACTCCTGCATGGGATAGGATTAGAGGGTCCAAGTTGGTCTTCTTTTTTGGTGCTTGGCCAAAATTCATAGCCTATAAATAGGGGAGGATGGCCGAAAATTAAAGCACCCTTGAGTGGTCATTTTGAGTCTTCTCTAATGAGAGTTTTTCCTGTGAGGAATTTTTGTTAAATGGTGTGTCCATTTTTCATGTCAAGTATGATTTAACCAAGAGGGTTTTCATCTTGTTTTGGATCTTTTGATCTTGCAGAAACCGTTCTTTTTCAAGTATGCTTCTTGATAGAATTGTTTTAAAACTAAACTTCTTATTTTCATACTACTTCTAGTGGTTCGAGAGTTGAGCCTTTCTTTTGGCTATGGTTTTCGAGTTCATGATGTGTATGTTCATGAGTTCCATTTGGGGTTTTTCCTACTTTTGTTGGATAAGTTGTGCTTTGGCATAAGCATTTTGAGATAGTGTATGTGTTGCATATCTTTGTTGGTTATGGAGATTACTAATCAACAGTATTCCTTCATAGTTGAGCATTGTTTGCTCCTATCTTTCTTGAGTCTCTTGAATGATTACTGATCGAGTATATTGAATGGTGTCCTTACTATTCTTAGTGTGGGTTGTTGTTTAATTCGAATCATTCATGGATGATGTGTTCTTTGCTTGGTTTGAGTTAAGAGATAGAAATCCTTAGATAAACGATCGTCTTACAGTGAATTTTTCGCACTCTTTTGAGTTTCACGGGATAGACAAATTATCTTCGTACTTTCTTGTTTGATGGTTGCATTAACGAAATTTGTTTCATCTACGAGATTGCTATCAGTTTCTGGTATCAGAGCTTGAACTATCTAAGTGATAGTATTAATTGATATTATCATATCAGTTTTTAGTATCGGTTTGATTGTCGAGAGACTTCTTTTTGATTGAGAACTTCATAGTTCTTGGTTTTGAGAATATCTTGAGTTACCACGGAATCCGTTTCTTGGTGTGGAAATTGGGCTTTGTGCTACTAACGAGTAGTACTATCTTTATTTGTTTCAAGGTTCCTTCTTGTTGCAGAATGGGTTTTGAAAAAATAAATCAAATTCTTGTGAAAACTACGTTTTCAAAATTGATCTTGTCTTTTGTGTGGTTGTGCGAGACTTCTTACACATTTGTTTGATCTTGTGGTGTTATTTTGGGATCTATGCAAGAGCTTGATGATGGTACATTGGTATCTAGTCAAAGTGGGCCCTACATCTTGAAATTTATCCTTGATTTGAAAGTAGAGAACCGTTTCTCCTATGAGCAAGTTAGTGGATCTTATGTGTTGAATCTTTAAGGAGAGAATTGATGCCAAAGAAGAGCTTCTTGCTCGAGATAGCCTTTTCTTTCTAAAAGAGATGTCTTTACATGAGGAGGGTTTAAGAATTTATCTTGTGGTAAATATCTTGGATCTATTCTTTGAAAGGTGAAGCTTAGTGATTTTGTACTTTCTACATAAAGTATAAATGAATAAGCCTTCCTTCTTGTTGGTTCTCATTTGAATCTAATGAGTAAAATGGGATTTATGGATTTTCAATCAATGAGAATTTCATAGAGTTCCGATTCTTTTTTATTATTTTGTTTTTGTTTAAATCTTAGTGTCAAAAGATTTTCAAAAGTAACAAATTTTGGGTCTTTTGTTTTCTCGAGTCTTACACTTTGAGAATGAGTCAAATCAGTGGATCTTCCTATCATTGGACTTCCCTTGATTCTTAACTGGAATTTCAAAACTTTCTTTATCATTTGATGAAAAATGAATTTTAGTGATATCAATTTGGGTATCAAAATGTTTAAAGGTCTTTGAAGTTGAATTGTGCCAGCTTTAAGGGTTGAGGTCTTTGACTTGTGTGTAAAACCTTAATTTTCGAGAGTTGAATCGAGAATTGAGTGAAGTTTTACTAAAGATTTTCTTATTTATAACAAGAAATCTTATAGGCTTTGAGATATGTTCTTGAAGTTTACATATTTGGTCTTTGGAAAATTTGATTTTCAAATGGTCATTTATGAAGATGGCTTTGTTGAGTCATTGAGTCTTATGAATGGTTTGTGTTAAATTGAGTATTATGAAGTCATAGTTGAATGAGGAACTTTAAATTCTAACATCATTATACTTATGGTGTTCTTGTTACTTTATTTGCCATAGATTGTTTTAGTAAAAAGTGATATTTGTTAATTCCATATACAATTTGGAAAGTGGTTTTTAGAAAGTATTCTAAAAGTTGTTGGACATTTTTGGAAAGTGGTAATTTTCAAGTTTTCTTTTTAAAGTGAGTCAAAAGTAATTTTTCAAATTTGAACTATGTGGTAAAAGTTAAATTTCGAATTTTTGCTGATTTATTGCATGTGTGTGCATGTGATTTATGTGAAGTTCTAAGCCTAATTGGTTTTGAATTTTAGAGTCATAGTATAGCCGAAATTTTGAGCTAAAAGTTAGGGATTCCTAGTCCTAGTTGAACTTGAATTTTGGTTGTCTATTTGTGTTATACTTTGAGACCTATTTGGTCTTGTATTTGAGTGTTCACATGGCCTAAAATTTTATCCCTAAAATTAAGGTCATTGAGTCCAAATTATGTTATGATTTGATACCTATTCGGTCTTGGATTTTAGTGTTCACATTGGCCGAATTTTTCAGCCATTGTTTCCTAATGGTAATACAATTTTATTGTATGTTTTATTTGAGTCCTACTTGGATTTAAATGCTAATTTTTGCATGAGTTAAATTATAATTTCAGTGAGATTATAATTAGAGTTTTAAAGTGAGTCTATTTTCGAAAACTATTGAGATAAGGAAGTCTTATCCTAATCTGAAAATTTTTGAGACTTTTAATACAAATGTGCTTGTGTTTGGCGGTGTTTTTGAGTCCTAATTGCAGTAAGGGGGTCGGATTTTTTTATCTCTAATTGGTAGGGATGAATCTTTCATAAGTTGTGTCCAAAAGGGATTATGATTACCTAAGTTAAAACTCTATCCTTTTCTATATATATGTGGCCGGATTTCTTCCTTTTTATTCCATCTTTTCGACTGAAATTTTATCAATTAAGGGGAGAATATTTTTGAGAAAATTTAGGTCCTATCTTGTAGGAGTTTTCTTGCACCAAAAGACTTGCATTGCCTATAAATAGAGGTGCTGTTTTTCGAAAATTCTCACACAACTCTACTCCATTCTTCTTCTTCTTCTTGCTGCCGAGATCACAAGGGTGAAAATAAGAGAAGCACTCTTCTCTTTATTCTGAATTTTTGAGAGTTAGTGTTCTTAAAAGCACAAGAGAGTTTTTGTTTTTGGGGAGAGCATTATTTGAACCTTCCCTTTGGTTCTTGGGGGGGTTTCGGCCGAACCATCATTGGTTCTAAGGTTCAAGGAGTTTTTGTGTATTAACAAAAGCACATTACTTCTTTTTGGTGGTTTTTCAACTTTGTTGATTAACAATGAGTTCTGAAATTGTTGGTTGTTGTCAAACTGCAATAAAGGGTGTTGTTGTATAAGCTAAACCCAAAGATAAGGAGGCAATCAAGGCTCTATGAGCCATACTACACTGCCTTAGAAGTGGAGAGAGAGCATGATACTTCTTGTGGTTGGAATGGTCCAATTGAGGATCAAGGGTTGGTGTTTGGCGCTGAAGATGGTGATCAACGGACATGTATCTTCCGTACTAAGTGTTCGGTTGGGTGGTCCAATAAAGTTGATTTGGTAATCGATGGTGGATCTAGTACTGATTGTATAAGTGAGGAATTTTGCATAGCAAACGGAATCAAGATGGATCCGCATACTAGACCATACAAGCTTCAATGGTTGAATGAAGAGTTGTGGATGTAACTAAGAAGGCCATGGTATCTTTTAAAGTTGATGAGTATAGGGATGAAATTTACTTTGATGTAATTCCTATGTCTCTTTGTGATATTTTGCTAGGAAGGCCTTGGCAATTAGATGTAGATGTTGTGCACCATTGCTCGAAGAATATCTTTGTCTTTACTAAATAGGACATAAAATATATTCTTAAGCCTTTGGCTTATGAAGAAGCTGACTCTATGCGAGAGAAAAGACGTAAGATAACCTATACACAAGGGAGAGAAAAAGTCGAGAGAGTGATGCAAGAAAGTAAAAAGGGTCACGCTGAGGTAAGACTTGAGGCGAGAGAAAACCATGAAAATAGCGTGGAAACAGAAAAAGATGCACGCAATGAGAGATAATCAGAGTGTGGTGAGGGTGAGGATTTTACTAACCCTTATATCTCGTTTGTTCCTTGTGCAGGTTTAAAGGTTCATGATTCAAGGACGAATCTTCTTAAAGAAGGAGGGGATGATGAGAATCATATAGCCTTTCATGGTGATTCTCCTAGTGAGGGGAATGAGCTAGTCCTTCATTCTAGTTTTGGAATGCCAAGTTTACTTTGCAGGCCAATCAAGGAAGAAAGGATGGATCTTGACTACCTATGTGATAGGGAGTTGGTTCAAGAGAGCTTTGATCGAGATGATGAGAATGTCATTAACTTTGGAGTTCAAACCAAATGAGATGACTCACTCATGGAAATAAGTGCTCAAGAGTTTCAAGGGAGTTTGACTCTAGGTGCTCCATGAAGATCATTGATCAAGCTAGAGAGAAGAGTCATTTAGATTCTTGAATGAATGGCCTATTTGATCAAAGTATGCAAGATAGTTGTTTGTGTATCTCTCTCTCGGTCCTTTCTTCTCTAAACCCTAGCCGCCAAACAAAGCCGGCGGCCACCATCTACGGCCTTTATGGCCGGCAGTTTACCACCGGCGGCTCCTTTTTAGCCGCCAAGATCTTTCTAAGCTTCTTCCAAAAACCGCTTGATGCGGTGGATAACAAAGACTCGCTTAGTAAGCCGATTAAATTTATCATTGGTACTCCAACACTGGAGTATGAAGAAGATGAGTTTGAGAGGTTGGTTGTACCACACCGACTATGCTTAGTCAGAAAATTTTCATATGGCCGGCCAAAAATGGATGAAATCCATAAAGAGTTCAAGAAAATAGGTTTCAATGGAGCATACACCCTGGGCCTCATGAACCCTAGGCATGTTCTAATCCGTTTTGAGCAGGAGGATTATTATCAGAGATGTTGGATAAGAACCTTTTGAGTTTCACGGGATAGACAAATTATCTTCGTACTTTCTTGTTTGATGGTTGCATTAATGAAATTTGCTTCATCTACGAGATTGCTATCACTATCGGTTTGAGTGTATTAAATAAATGATTATTCATTTATTTGTTATTTGATATTACTAATTTGTAGATAAACTAATAACTACTAGAAAGTAGTAATAAAATTTTAAGCCTAACAGTATCATTTTAAAGAGTTCTTAATATAGATAGATTCCAATTTAGAGATCTTCTGTCTCTGAATAATTATATTGATTTTTATATTAATTTTTGTAACAAACAAAACAATTAATTTGAAACGTCAGAGAGATTTTTTTAATTATACTAATATTTACCCTACGCGTTACTTGGACTGTGTTAACTCTGAACTAATATCATAAATATCATAAACTGTAAATGATCATAACATTAGAAAGAAAAAAAAAAAAAAGGAGTTTTGTATATGAAGTCATTTCTGAAAGTTGCTACACTTTCAAGAATTTGAACTGGAGAGTCAAATCTTTTTGCAAGCAAACATCATATTTTGGTACCATAAGATTATACTTATAATCTACTACGGTAATAGGATAACCAAAATCAAGGTATCAAAGACAAAAATAAAAAACAATTTATATATATATATATATATTTTAGGGAGATCCAGGGCGATACCTGGCAGGAGGTCCCCGATTTTATTAATTTGAAAAGAAAAAACTACAAAAAACAGTGCATAAAACTTACCCAACAAAAAAAAAGATCCGTCTTACAAGAATTTACTAAAATTCAACGACTGATCTAGTGTAAATTACCACTAAGTAATTGTCTTACAAAGATATTCTATAATCCCATGACAGTACTTTATAAAAAAAACTTTTGAAACTAAGAGCTATCTCACAAAGATTTAACTATGAATCTCATGATATCTCTATTATAAAACTAAATAAATTACAAAAGAAAACAAAATACCATCTAGTGCTTCCTATACAGTACTTTATTCATTTAACACGCAGATAGAGAGTAAATTGTTTGTCAAGAAGTAACAAACCAAGAGTGTATGCAGGGAGCTGAGATTGATGATCAAATGTGAAAGATGTTCCTGCAGATACTATCTTAGCCAAAGAGTTAGCTACAATGTTTACCTCACGATACACATGCATAAATGTATATGTGTCACGGACAGTTTTTCTTCACCACGAATTCGGGTGGTTTGATGCGAAACGGGCTATTTTCGTAGACGGACACGGGACGGAACGGTCTAGAGCCTTGTGGAATTTTTCGGTCAAATCTTGAAGACTCTGGAATTTTCTAGAGAGGCCCGGAACTCTCTAGAAACGGGTGGAACCGTGTGGAAGCTACCCGAGTTTGCTAGAACCGTGTGGAAGATTCTAGAGACTTGTAGATATTTTGAACTTAGAATATTTTATTGTAGGAATTCTCTAGAATTCTATTATTTTATTATGTACATAGAATTCTCTAGAATTCTTTAGGACTTGGGGTTTGCCTATAAATACCCCATGCCCCCTTCATTTGTAATCCATCCAAGCTTTGAGTAGAGTTCTCAAGCATTCCCTAAGCTCTCTTGTGCCTTCATCATTCTTTCACTTTAAACCTTTCTTAAGTTTTTCTTTGCCTCCGTTCTTTAAAGTCTTGCCTAGCTTTGCACGCTTTGGGGGTCTTAAGGCTGAGCTAGCACTTGATCGTTAGTTGTTTGTGCTACTGCCACACGGCCGTTACTTTGAAAAAGTAAGCCCGTGACAGTTGGTATCAGAGCCTCGGCTCGATACTTGGTGTGCTATATCGTCTACGCTTCCGTTTGTTGGTTTTCTTTCATGCATAAACTATGTCCAACCCTTCGGAGGTCGTTCAAGGGTCGGAGCTTGAGGGGGATCACGTTTCCCGTGAGGTGGGGAGGACCACCCGCAAAGGAACCCGTAAGGAGAAGTCGGTCGTTAGGGAGCCGATGGTGGAATTGGAGAAACGGCTTGCCAAGCTAGAGCTTGCTGTGGCCTACCACCAAGACCGTTGGGACGAGCACCCTGAGGTGGTAGCAGGGTTCGTCGAAGCTCACATGGAGCGATTCGCAGGGGAATTGCAAGAGGTCATGCAGCAAATGAAGGACGACATGCTAGGGACGCTCAACGAAATGGTGGAACGTTGCAACAAGTCGAAAGAGGAAAGCCTTGCTCGTGTTGCCGCCCTCCAAGACGACGTCAACCGGCTTATGGGGGAGCTGGAGACTTCTCGGGCAGAATCGGCGCGTCTTAAGGCACGGCTTGACACCGTGGCCATGCAAGGGACAACCGGAGCCGTGGGGACGGTTCCAAGGCTTGAAGCACCCAAGTCGGACGAATACAAGGGCAGCCGTCGCTTGAGGGACGTAGAGAACTTTCTCTACAATATGGAACGGTACTTTGGGGCTATGAATATCATGGACGACTCGGTAAGACTCTTCCAAGCCTCTCTTTATCTTAAAGATAGTGCCTTATCATGGTGGAAACGTATGATGAAACCCGTGGGGGATGGAGACCCGGTCTTCACCACGTGGGATGGTTTTAAGGAAGAGTTTAGAAAGTATTTCCTACCCGTGGATGCGGAAGACGAAGCCCGGGCCAAGCTTCGTCGTCTGCACCATAGGGAAGGACAAATCCTGGAATACGTTAAGGAATTTTCGGACTTGATGCTTGAAATTCCGGATCTCTCGCCCAAGGAGGCGTTCTTTACTTTCATGGACGGTCTCAACCGTTGGGCCAAACTTGAGCTACAACGGAGAGAAGTCCAGGACATCGATCGGGCGTTAAAGGTGGCTGAGTCGCTTGTTGAGTTCCAAAAGAAGGATAGCTCCAAGGACAAAGGCAAGAAGCCGTTCCAAGGCAAAGGTGGGGGAGACAAAGGGAAGTCTTCCACACCCGCTAAACCGGCAGCCGACTCTACAAAGCCGTCTTCGAGCAAGGAGACCAAGGGGGACAAGCCAAAGAAGTTTCAAGGGTGCTTCTTGTGCGGGGGAGCGCACATGGCACGTGATTGCCCGTCTCGTTCGAAGTTGGCAGCATTGGCACAAGGTTTGTGCCAAGAAGAGGAGAAACGGGTCGCTTGCATGAAACGGCTAGACGCCGTGCATGCCAAGGCCGAGATACGTCAAGGCCGTCTTTACATGGAGGCATCGTTCGCAAACGGGTCTAGATGGGGCATGCTAGACACGGGGGCCGACACGAGTTATCTCACGGAAGAGGTAGCCAGTTCGCTTGGCGTCAAGTGGACACCTAGCAAAGGCCGTTTCAAGGGCGTGAACGGCGAATGGACGGGTCTTGTAGGCGAAGCCAGGGATGTGCCTCTTAAAATCGGCAACTGGTCAGGTACGGCCAATTTCTCCATTGCACCTATGGATGATTATGGTCTTGTGTTTGGCATGGAGTTTTTAGACCAGGTAAAGCCGATCATCGTGCCTAGCAACGACACGATGGTGATCCTCCAAGGCGAGAAGCCTTGTGTGGTAAAGTTTAGACGGGAAAATGAGATTAGCCCTTCCCAGCTGAACAAGGGGCTAAAACGGGGTGAACACACCTTTGCCGCCATGGTGTTTGAGGAGGAACCATGCACAGAGGAGCCGCAAAGGAGGAACGAATCCCGCCTCCCATAGAGCGAGTCCTTGTTGAGTTCAAGGACGTTATGCCCGACGATTTGCCCAAAGGTCTTCCACCAAGGAGGGAGGTTGATCATGCCATCGAGTTGGTGGACGGGGCGAAACCGATAGCCAAGGTGCCTTATCGTATGTCCCCTAATGAGCTAGAGGAGCTCAAGGTGCAAATCAAGGAGCTACTTGAATCGGGTCATGCAAGGCCGTCTAAAAGTCCGTGGGGTTCGCCGGCCTTATTCCAACGCAAGAAAGATGGGACGCTACGTTTGTGCATCGACTATCGGGTGTTAAACAAACTAACCGTGAAGAACAAGTACCCTATCCCACTTATAGCGGACTTGTTCGACCGGCTGCAACGGGCACGGATATTTTCCAAGCTAGACTTGCGGAAGGGATACTACCAAGTACGCATAGTACCCGGTGATGAACCGAAAACGGCCATGGTGACGAGGTATGGCTCTTATGAGTTTCTTGTTATGCCGTTCGGTTTAACTAATGCCCCAGCCACGTTTTGCACTCTGATGCAACGTGTGCTAGCAGATTTCATTGATAAGTTCGTTGTAGTATACTTGGACGACATCGTTATCTATAGTAACACAATGAAGGAGCATGTGGAGCATCTTAGAGCCGTTTTTCAAGTCCTTAGGGAAAACCAGCTCTATGTTAAAAGGGAGAAGTGTTCCTTCGGCCTTGAGGAGGTGTCGTTCTTGGGACACATCATTGGTAGGGGAAAAATCCGCATGGATCCGGCCAAAATCAAAGCTATCGTGGAGTGGGAGGCACCCACGAAGCCAACGGAGCTGAGATCGTTCTTGGGGCTTGTTAATTACTATAGGCGGTTTATTGAAGGGCACTCCGCTATAGCCGCTCCACTAACGGATCTCTTGAAAAAGGGGCAAGCTTGGTGTTGGACACCAAAACACCAAACAGCGTTCGAGGCTTTAAAGGACGCCGTCACTCGAGAGCCAGTCCTAGCTCTCCCTAATTTTGAAAAACCGTTCGAGGTGTGCACAGACGCTTCGGACTTCGCCATTGGGGGCGTTCTCATGCAAGATGGTCACCCGATTGCCTTTGAAAGTCGCAAGCTGAACGAGACCGAGAAAAGGTGGCCGACGCACGAGAAGGAGATGTTGGCTATAGTTCACTGCCTTAGAGTTTGGGAGCATTACTTGAAGGCCGCCACACCGTTCAAGATCAAGACGGACAATCGGGCAGTGAGCTACCATCAAAGCCAACCTAAGCTTTCAAGCAAGCAAGCACGTTGGTTGGACTTCTTGGCCGAGTTTAAATATGAGCTTGAGTATAGCCCGGGGAAGACTAACCACGTGGCCGACGCCCTAAGCCGAAAGGCGTGTCTTGCTCCAATCGTTAGCATACCCGAGGGGACGCTGGTTGATCGCATCAAGAAGGGTCTTGAGCACGACCGTCAAGCCCAAAGGTTCATGGAGCTCGTGAAGGAAGGCAAGACAACACGGTTCTGGCTTGAGGATGGGATACTTTTTGCCAAGGGGAACCGTTTGTACGTGCCCGCATGGGATGGACTTAGAAGGGAGATTCTAAGGGATTGCCATGATAGCCGTTATGCGGGTCACCCAGGTACGCATCGCACACTTGCCTTAGTCCATGAACGGTTCTATTGGCCTCGCATGCGGGAAGACGTGGAGACGTATGTAAGGACTTGTCTAGTTTTCCAACAAGACAAGACCGAGCAAGACCACCCGCATGGCTTGTTATCACCCTTGCCTATTCCGGAACGCCCGTGGGATAGCGTTTCGATGGATTTCATCGTGAGCCTGCCCGTTTCCGAGGGTTGCACCAACATACTTGTTGTGGTAGACCGTTTGTCTAAGTATGCGGTCTTCATTCCCGCCCCAAAAGAGTGCACCGCGGAGATAACGGCCAAACTCTTTCTTAGGCATGTGGTGAAGTATTGGGGGCTGCCTACATCGATCATAAGCGACAGGGACTCGAGGTTCACCGGCCGTTTTTGGCAAGAACTCTTTCGTTTGCTTGGGACAGAGCTCAAGATGTCTACATCTTTGCACCCGCAAACAGATGGGCAGACGGAGCGCATCAACGGCCTCTTGGAGGTGTACCTTAGGCACTATGTGGCAGCCAACCAGAAAGATTGGGTACGTTTGCTAGACGTTGCCCAATTTTCCTATAACTTGATGCGGAGTGAGAGCACGGGCAAAGGTCCGTTTGAGATTGTCCTTGGTTTCCAACCGACTACGCCTAAGGACATTCTTGGGGGCTACAAGGGCAATAGCCCACCCGCATACAAGTTTGCCAAAGATTGGCAAGAACGGGCCGACGAGGCAAAACTCTACTTGGAGAAGTCGGCCGCGCGCATGAAGAAATGGGCGGATAAGAAACGGACCCGTTGCGAGTTTGAAGAAGGCGACCAAGTCTTGGTGAAGCTTTATGAGCATGGACGGAGCCGTGGTCTACACAAGGGTCTCATGCGCAGATACGAGGGTCCTTTCACCGTTCTTAAGAAAGTGGGTTCGGTTGCTTACAAGCTGGAGCTACCCGAGGCCTTTTCAAGGCTTCATCCAGTCTTTCATGTGAGCTTACTTAAGCCATACCGCAAGGATCCAGAGGACAAAGAACGGAACGTTTCCTCAAGGGCACCAGCTGGCGTACGCGAGCATGAGGAACGGACCGCAGAGGAGATCCTTTCTAAGAGGATCGTTCGGGGCAAGAGCGGGGCAGCAACTAAAGAATACTTGGTGAAATGGAAGAATTTGCCAATGAGTGAGACGAGTTGGGAGCCAATCGAGAAGCTTTGGCAATTCACCAAATTGATCGAGGACTTTGAGGAGAACCGTGCACCTGTTCCTATCAACATTGCCTTCGAGACTTAGGTGCATCGGGGCGATGCACCATTTTGGTGGGGGAGGATGTCACGGACAGTTCTTCTTCACCATGAATTCGAGTGGTTTGATGCGAAACGGGCTATTTTCGTAGATGGACACGGGACGGAATGGTCTAGAGCCTTGTGGAATTTTCCGGTCAAATCTTGAAGACTCTGGAATTTTCTAGAGAGGCCCGGAACTCTCTAGAAACGGGTGGAACCGTGTGGAAGCTACCCGAGTTTGCTAGAACCGTGTGGAAGATTCTAGAGACTTGTAGATATTTTGAACTTAGAATATTTTATTGTAGGAATTCTCTAGAATTCCATTATTTTATTATGTATATAGAATTCTCTAGAATTCTTTAGGACTTGGGGTTTGCCTATAAATACCCCATGCCCCCTTCATTTGTAATCCATCCAAGCTTTGAGTAGAGTTCTCAAGCATTCCCTAAGCTCTCTTGTGCCTTCATCATTCTTTCACTTTAAACCTTTCTTAAGTTTTTCTTTGCCTCCGTTCTTTAAAGTCTTGTCTAGCTTTGCACGCTTTGGGGGTCTTAAGGCTGAGCTAGCACTTGATCGTTAGTTGTTTGTGCTAGTGCCGCATGGCCGTTACTTTGAAAAAGTAAGCCCGTGACATATGCATGTCTACCCAAAATAGCCTTAATTTCGCGCAACAATTTATATACATATTCTTGTGATCCATTTCAAAAAATCTACCTTATATAAAAAGAATTTTTCAGCCATAATTGCAAGCAAACATTATATATTTTTAGACCTCTATCTTGAAGAATAATTTTTAGGCAAGCCTTTTGGCACAGCAGTTTCAACAGTATCCAAAATTACTTTACAGGATTGATCAGCCTCTGTAACATGACAAAGACAAAGGATCCTCCAAGTGAAAGGATCTAAAACTCTACAGCATCCAAACAAACAAAGAAAAATATTATTGGGTCCTTTGAAGACTAAATTATTTGCATTTACAATGTGTTCAAAATCAACGGTTAAATCCAGCAAGGTATGATTTTCCAGTCATGATGCTTTTGAGAGGTGCTATTTATTATTAAAAATCATGAGAGCTCCACAAAATCAGGCTGCAGTACACGAACTATAATGGCTTTGCAAAATTTCAGAAGCGAACAAATTCCAAATCAGGTGGAGAAAAGCCCTTAAACCAATTTTTTTTTTTTTTTTGGAACAGCTTAAACCAAATTAAGCCAACTTTGATGAAATGCGATATTACTGCTAATATTACGACTACAAATAGTCGATTCCATAGTCGAACAAGTGGAATAAAGGTTTGTTGTTGTAATTTTTAAAGAATTACTCACCTTTTCTTTTCTTTTTTTTTCTTTTTTTTTTTTATGTGTTTGAATACGACTACTCACAGTCGAATAAGGTGGTGGAAGAACCTCCAAATTTCTACAGGATAATAAGTGAATGCTTTCAGAAAAATTGCTTCAAAGTGCAAACTAACAGCACGCAACGACATAGGTAGAACAACATCACTTTGGGAAAGTCGTCTAAGTAACTCATATCTTCTAGCAATAGAAACTTTTATTTTTGGGATCAGATGCGACCATGATTCTAGCCAGAACTTGTTCTTGGTAATTCAAATGGAACCAAAATTACCTTCATTTGACCATTTCATCTTCGACGAAAGTTCGTTCAATTTCCAGTGGCTGTCAATCCCTTCTTTATGAAAATTGGAGCTCTCATCGGGTTCATGCTTTCACTATCAAAACTCAAGATGAAACCATGAAAGCTAAAATCGAAAATGAGAAAAAAAAAAAAAAAAGACGATTTGAATCAAATAGTTGAATTAAAAAATCTAGATGAAGCTCTCAATTGAGATGTAACTATCGTCAGTTAGGGAAACCGGGAAAGAGAAGATATAAAATAGTAATAGGTAATAAGAGGGATAAAATAGCCTTTTATATTGTCACAAGACATTAATTGTATTTAAGATATTTAAAAAAAAAATTAATAATGCCCTTAAGAATAATTCTGATCTTTCCCATGTCTTTTTTAAAAATTTTCCCTATTAAAATTACACTTAAACATCACTTTCAATCTTTTAAAACAATGTTTCACTAGTCTGTTGACACTTAAAGCCGTGTGTGGATATTGACTTTTTTTTAGTTTTTTTTTTAAAAAAAGAAAAGGAAACAAAAAAGAGAGATGTAAAAATTTGTGATAGAAAGTTAATATAAAACAAAAATGCATGCTGGAATTTGGAAGTGCAAGAAGTTGGAAAGTAAGAATTGAAAAAAATGAAACTTCTTTTTTCCAACATTCTCCTCCCTTTCAAAATTATTATCTAATTTTGACTTTAATTTTTAATATAAATTGAATTAAAAATAAAATTCAAATTAGAAATAATTTTGGAATCGGAGGAGAGAGTATTAAACAAACAGAGCTTTAGCTGTCACTTCAATGCTTCCTCACTAAAGAGTGAAAGGGTTGCACTGTTTCTTTCACTGTAATTTGACCCAAAAAAATCCGAGTATTCAAATCTCAGAGAAAAGAAAGATACAGAGATAGAAATACTACTCTACTGTCTGTTGCAGAGAGTACAGACTAATATATCTTGGAATTCTAAACTAACTTCCAAAATCCAAACCCCCAAATCCTCCACAAACACAAAAAGATACCTCAAATTCCCAATCTCTTCTGATCTATACTCCAGCCAAAGAAACTTCTCATTTTTTCCCCAATTTGAAATTTACCATCCAGCTCATTTGAATGCCACATTCTCCATTAATGGCGGAATATGACCCCACAAACACCGCCGCCACCATCGGCGGCAGCTCCCACCACCAGCATCTCATCCACAAAGAAACAGCCCTTCAAGCACTCAACACCATTATCCAGCTCCATTTTGAGAAGACCCTTGAGAAGAAAAGGGCTGTTGATGTCCAGAAGAAGGAACTCTGGAAGCTATTCCAGCTGTTCTTCCTGTTTTTGGGGATTGTCTTTCTAGCTCAATCTAACTCGCCGACGCTTCAATGCCGGCATTGCTGGATACCCATTGGGTTCTTATCCTTGGCTCATTTGATTTTCTACGTTTCTGTGGCTCAGACGCTCAGATGCATCAATGGGTTCAAGTACCAGAGACGGTGTCATAAATTGACTCTTGGGTTGGCCACCGAAAGGCTCCGGCAGCTCCGGATTAAAATTGGGAGCGGCGGCGGCGCCGCCGGCGGTGGTGGGGTGATAGATGAGTACGGCGACGAGTTTGAGATTCCTTATCAAGAACCACCAGAGAGTTACTTCGGCAAGTTTAAGAGGAATTGGATTCTGCATTTTGGGTTCTTGATCTTCATTTACGGATTCATGGTGTCGTCCTCTGTAGTAATGCTTTGCTTTTAGCTCAGGATTCTGATGTAACTGTTTGACTGAAAATGTAATGTGGGATTTTGACTTCGACGGTCAAGGCAGAAGAGATCTTCCAATCTCTTGTTATTCATTTATTGTAGTAATTTTTATTGCACTTTTTGGTAGAAAACAATGAGTAGTTCAAGTTAATTTCCTGTGTTTTTTTCTTTTTCTTGTCTGAATTTCATATTTCTGAGATGTGTACATATAGCTTAACCGCAATAGTCTCAAACGGATGTTATTTATCAAACTGTTTTTTTTTTTTTTTGAAAATTTTATCAAACTGTTATACCCCTCCATTCTAAAATAAGTGTTATCCTACACTTTGCACATAATTTAAGAAACTCTTAAATAAAGTAATAAAATTACTTGAATATTTTCAACCAACCCCATCATAAAATTATTCACCAATAACATTAACTCTTTTGAGTGTAATTTTGAAAATTTTTGACAAAAAGTGCATTGAAATGTGAGAACGACACTTATTTTAGAATTTCTCTATTTTGCTAAAACGACACTTATTTCGGAATGGAGGGAGTAGTACAGTAAACATAGTAAAACCTTACTTGATGTTTTTGGTGTCAAATATTCAGTCAATTTTCTGCAGAAACTCCAATGAGAATAAGCTAAAAAGAATGTAATGGTTGACAAAAGAAATGGTCAAACTTATCAATTTGGTCATTTTAATTATTCAATGGTGAATTACAATAAGAATCATTCTTCTATAGTCAATGAACAGAAACTAGCTAACTACATATCTCGGGTAATAAATTAAGAAGGGGAGGAAAAATTTAATTTCCGTTTATTATTGGTATCAAGAAGACAAGAACCTACCTACCAAGCTACAATCAACATCTCCAAGACTGAGGGAGACAACTTCAAGCCTAAGCTGCCGATAGTGATCTGCATAATGAATTGTATGCATCAACACATTGTTTAAATTTCTCTTCTGCTGCTGCCTGCAAAAAAGGAAAAAAAAAAAAAAAAAAGGGTGTGTAAGATGAAGGAGCACAGATCTATATGGTATACCAACAGGAATTTCAAGTTACGCCATAACTGGAAATGATATCTGCAAAACTAAGAGTGAAAGAATGATCAAGACCCCAAAAGTTTCCCTCTGACCTAATATTCTTCTTGAGGGAAAATGATATTTAAAATAATAATCTTGTATTAGAGAATATAATTAACTCCAGAGTACAGCAGCTCTCACATAGAATTGAGTTTGTGATAAAGAAAAAAAGAAAGAAATCAGATTAATTGTTTCCCGTCCATAGCATTGTCTAATTCCTGATACCTCCGACCATCCTTTAATATGATACATACACAAAAAAGAGTACTTAATTGTCTGCCTCAGTCCAACATGCAACGATTTTTCAACACAAACTCCTCATATTGCACCAATAACTTGCTACTATAGGGCAGTATTTCTCTTGCAATGGTCATAAGAGATGAAACGAATAATGTCAAGCAATAGTAGTAACTGAAAAGAAACAAATTTACCTGTGAAGGGCCTTGATGCTTATCTGGATGCCATTTCAGAGCTGATAATCGAAAACTGTATCGAACAGCATTTTCATTAGCTTACCATAGTCCTTGGGACCTAAAGATTATGATCTTAAACTAAATTCGATGAAAAAGCATGTCTGGAATAGAGACTCACGCATTCTTTACATCCTGAATATTCAAGGGACCCCTAAGCGGTAAACCAAGAACTTGTCTCTCAGAATTTGAGCCAGAAATGCAAGGCTCAGCATCAGGCTCTGACTCGCTTTCGATATCTGACTCTCTGGGTCTTCTATAACTCCAGTCCCAATGTTTCTTGAAGTCAAATCCGGATGCTGAACTCTGAAAAAAGGGATCCCAGTAAGACCATGTACACCCTCGTTTCCTAAGAGACTCTTGAAATACTTTTTCGTGGTCAAATATATGCACACGTTCTTTCTCCCTCCTCCACTTTCCTGAGATAGCACAAAAGAACATATCAAAAGGAGACATGTCGGCACATAGAAAAGACTCAAGGATTACTCCCTCAAATCTGTTAAATGTATGAAAGACTCAATTACAACATTAAAGGGCTCTCAAACTCCATTAAGTTAAATGTATGAATGCATAGATCAAAACTAGAATTTACTTCTTGTAGCTATGGCAAGTTTAAACAAAGTGAAAATTTATTCTATACTATCAATATCACTTGAGATTTTCTTCAGTTACACATAACATATGTTTTCAGAGAATAATATCCTTAATTGCAGTGTTTTAAAAAGACAGGAAAAAAAAAACAAAATGAAAAGAAAAAAAATCCGAAGATATGGAAGCGTCTAGAAGAGGAGAAAAGAATTGATTCGAGGAAAGAGGCCCCAAAGAAAGCACCATGAAAAACTTAATGACAGGTGTTTCGAATTCCAGGTCTGTTATCACTTTAAAAATGCTAAAAACTCACTCTTCATTCTCCGATGCTGAGCTTTAGCAGCACGGCGTGCAGCATGAGAAGACTTAGATTGGTCTTTCTTTTCCAAAGGCTCTTCCTCATCTACATCAGATAATGCATCTGTTTCCACATATGTTTCCTAATGGGTAAAAGCCAAAGAAGCAATTCCTAGTAAGAAACAAAGTTGATGAAATAGTATATAAACATACTGTATTTCTTCAACTTTAACCTCAACTTCAACATACCCAGTATGTTCCAAACCCATAAACATACTGTATATGAGTAATAAAAACAATCAGCAGGCCGAGATCATACAGGTTTTGCAGGCAAACTGTATCAGAGTTGGCTAAAGTTTCCATCATGCGGCTATTCCAATCAACATGAAATTTTAATGGTTTCTACACCAAAGTGCATTTTATATAGAATATTTAGTTTCACTTTTTCAATGGGAAAAATAAGGACTCCGGTAGTCCGGTATCAAAACACATACTTTCATAACCAAAGTCAAATACTTCTATATACCCCGCATAACAATACTTTACCCCCAAAGAACAGGTGTACGCAGCAGTACCAAACACCCCAGACCCTAACTTGGTTGGACTATATATGATATACTGATTTTGATTGCGTTCAAGATCATTGATTCAACATCTTCTTAAAGATCATTTCATTAAATGAACACATGGCAGACCACAGAAAAAGATACCTATTTGCAGGGAAAACCATAAAATGCTCACTATTTTCCACAAAATCTACCTCAAATGAGACGTTGGAGAATCCACTGTTGAAGAGAAGATTTTTCAGTGCTTTCTTTGCATCAGCACGCTTCTGGCGAGTTTTGTATTTTATATAATCCTGTCGAGTTCTCCCATGTCAAACAAAGTAATAAAGTATTCATCCGCAGGAAGAAGCTCCGTCAAGCTTGACAATAAAGGATTACAAGCGATATCTGGATATATTACAGAACAGTGAACTAATGCAAAATGCAAAGAAATTTATCACCAAGGCAAATATTTCCAAATGACACGTGCTAAAAATAATTCACAAGAGTAAACCATCCAAGTTATGTCAGGTTGCTTTTTTGGCAGTTTTCACTTTTCAGTAATAAAAGATAGGGCTTCCTAGCTTAGCTCATATCAATTTTAATTTTGGGAATTATGGCAGTTTCCACTTTGAGGAATGGGTCTATTCCTCAAACTGGAGTCAGTTCTTGCTGAATTTCTCTATCTCTTATATTGACTGCTCGAAATATTAGATCTACGAAAGGGCTACTCTCCAAGTTTCATTAACTGATACAACTAACAAAGGGGCATCATTGGAGAAGAACTTTAAAAAACTCGACATACATCGCAAATCCTAAATTTCAATACTAATTTCTAAAGAAACAAATTCAGGAAAAAGAGAAAATCCAGATGCAAGAATGATGGGCGCAAAAGCACAGACGTCATGAAGCACATGATGCATGTAATCAAATTATTATGCTAATTAGCAAACTTTCCGTTTATGTTGGTCTTAAGGAATTGAATCAGAGATAAGAACTGAAGAGACTGAGAGGACAAGAAATTGCCAAATCAATTTATTATCTAAAGAGCAAAATTAAGAATCTGCTCACATCTTGTTCAAAATACCATAGACACAATTCATAATATCAGAACAGGTAAATAAACATAAAGATGGAAACGAATGTCACTCAATCTGTTAAACAGAATGAATCACCTTAATTAGGAAAAAATAAATTTACAAAGGAAATAAGTTGCAGCCGGTGAAAGCAATAAAATGAGGTGGCAATATTCCATTCAACAAATGCATGCCACCTCTTTCTTTAGAAGAAACGCTAAACTCAACAATTAGATCATGTTAATCAGAAAGTATCAAGAGCTATGATGAGGACTTCACCTTAGATGGCGTTTGACTACTTCTTTGACCCTGCAGATAATAAACGATAAATTACCCGTTAGAAACACCAAAAAAAAAAACAAAAAACAAAGCTGTAATGACCAACTTAAAAATACAACAAAAGAGAACGATCAACTCACACATGGGAAAGATCTAGGGTCCTAAGAAAACTGTCTCATCACCAAAACCACTGGTCTATGGATCAATTACTATTTGATCGCTCTTTTTCTCTAGCCATTATCCAAGGGGGAAAAAATAGTGAAAAAGGATTTCACGGAAACCATTTTATTTGAACATAAGGTAGTCTAATACGAGGTAGATGAATGAAGTGCCGAAGCAGAGTGTTCAACAAATCAACAAATTTCCCAGTTACAATTCATCAAATTCTCAAAATGTTGTGGAGAAACATAAAGTGCAGCATTAGCTTAATAACGAAAAATGATCAACCACTACTACAACCTACCTTTATTCAGATCATATCCAAAGTATCTCCACAAACCAGCAAACAGAAAATGACGTATGAAAGGAAGAAAAGTTTAAATTTTTAAGCCAAATGTATCCGCTTTGGCATCTCAATTAGGCAAGCAAAGTAACTGTCGTTCAACAATCATCAGATGTAATCGTTTTATAAATCAGAGAAACAGAAGTAAACAAGAAAAATAAACATCTTAAGCCGAGGATTGGGCCAACCAAGAAAAAAACCTATCTTTTCCAACCCCAAAAAGGCAAACCTATACATAGAACAATCAGTTGATTCCATCTCATTCATGTCAAAAAGAAAACATGAGCTGCTATGGCGCTTGTTTTACACCATAATCCAGTCCAAAAAAAACAAAAAAAAAAAAAAACAAAATTCATACAAGAAATCGTTAATCTCGTCAAAATAATCACATAAGCAATATCAGAGCAAGGAAAGTTTTGATTTTTACACCCAAAAAAATACAAAAGAAATACTGATAGCCAATTTTAAAGAGACTTCATTTTTGGTATCACCGAAAAAGGAAAGAAATTACTCACTGGGGTACGTTTGTGGCTGGCAGAGGTCCATTTATTCCTCCATTTGTCATGACTAACTCGTGTAGAATGGAAATCAGCGAGATGGGTTATTGATGTTGATGCAATTCCTGTTGATTGAACTAATAATGAATTCTTCAAAATCAAAAGGCTTCGCCATCTGGGAAGAGATTGCATTGACCTTAAAAGCAACGAAACGAAGTAACGAACTGAAAAATTGTCGAAGAAACAGAGGACCGGGAAAAGGGAGAGAAAATGGGGGAATTGGGAAGTGGGAAGAACGGAGAAAATCAGAAAATGTTGGAAGGGTTAGTAAAAAAAGGCGCTTTTGCCAAATCACGCCTTCGTGATAGAATCTTTCCCGGAGCTCTTAGAAAACGGGTATAACAGTAAAAAATGTTGGATTGTGACCCACCCATTTACGCTAGATTACCGGGTTAAACTTGAAAGGGAAATAAACAAAAAGTTGAGCTTAATGAACCAAAACCTAGCACATTTTAACATACTCCCTCCGTCCCATAAAAATAGTCCAATTTAATAAAAAAATTTGTCCCAAAAAAATAGTTCAGTTTTTTTATCCATTAGAGTATGTCATGATCAGGGGTCTGTTATTCTAGAAAATATGGGGGTGATTTGGCAATTTAAGTTGACGGCTGACTTTATGGTCAATCATTAGCAGTTAATGGTCTCATTTTCCAGTTTTCGGTTGTATTTTCTTTTACAGAGATTTGGGAATAATAAATACCCAAATGATTGTGTAATAAGGGCAGGAAAGAAATTCAATAAATCTTCCTTCTTGATTTCCAGATTCTTCTTCATCTTCTAGATCTTCCTTCTAAACTGCTTCCCCTTCTTCCCTTATTCCCTCTGAACTCTGATTCTGGTCGCCGGTGCTTGCCATTTTTTCCGGTGAACCCTCACTGTTTAATTACTCAAAAGGTCCGACTCTGACATTTGGTATCAGAGCCGAGCAATCCTCGGCTTTGTACTAAAGAAAGGATGACACAAACTAAAACGTAATGAGAAATGGAGGATCTTCGGTTGCAGTTCGATGAACTGAAGACCCAGGTTACGGAGATGAATCAAAAACTCGTAGCTGAATTGGACAACAAATTGGATACTATTTTGGATTCTAAGCTTGAATCAAAGTTGGGGGCATACACTGATAAGATCTTGGCTGCTCTCAATCACCAAAATCAATTGTCAAGACCGCCGGAAAAACCACCTGGGGAAAACCCTAATTGCAGTATCTTGGGGTCGGGTTCAAAAGAGACGGTTATGAACTCGGGGGGAAATGTTGGTCGAGATCGAGTACCGGAGGTGATTACAGTAGGCCATACTCCGACTATACCAGCTCTGGGTAAGGATAAGACGGTTGTTAACAAGATTCCGAATTATGCATTACCTCGAATTGAGTTACAAATCTTCTCCGGCAAGAAACTGAGGGAATGGGTTTGGAAATGTGACAAGTTTTTCGCCATACAACAGATTCCAATGGAACAAAGAGTTGATGTTATTGACATGTATTTGGATGATGAAGCAGATACGTGGTTTCAGTCGTTGAAAATGGTTAACCCTTTCATTTCTTGGCCCGAATTCTGTCAAGAATTGATGAAACGGTTTGTGGATATCAGTGAAGTCAACCCGGTAGAGGAATTCAATAAACTGGTACAAAAGGGCAATGTTCGAGATTATCAGGTCAAATTTGAGGAGCTAAGGGTCAGGATGTTAATTCAAGATCCACGGTTGTCAGAAGAGTACTTCATCTACAGTTTTCTCAGTGGCTTGAAGGAGGAACTCAGAGCAGGCGTTAGAATGCATGAACCTTCCAATTTGTCGGCTGCGGTGAAGATTGCTCAGAGAAGGCAGAAACCATCTCCTTACCAGGTTCTAAGGCCTAACTCTTCTTTTAGTTGGAATTCTAATAATGGTAAATCTTTTGTCAAGAATAAAACCATCAATCCGAATTTTGTAAAGAGGTTGACCAATGAGGAATATCAGTACAGGGCTAATAATCATCTATGTTTTAAATGTAGGGAAAAGTTTGGACCAGGACATGTTTGTAAATACAGACAGTTTAACATAATGATTGTTAGTGAAGAAGATGAAGAGAGTGATCGTTTTAATATTGATGCACCGGAGTTAAGTATTGATGAGGGAATTGACTTGAATGACTTAACCATTGAAGAAGGTTCTATGCATGTACTTTCAGTGGATTGTGTCAAACAGACTATATTGTTGCTAGGCAAGATTGATGGTAGGATTGTGAAGATCCTAGTGGATACTGGCAGTACAGATAGTTTTGTGGATTTGTTGTTAGTCAAAGATTTGAAATTGCCATATAAAGAGTCTAATATGTTCACAATAACTGTTGGGAACGGGAACAAGGTCTCTGGAAACTTGGTTTGTCCTAATTTGCACTGGAAGATCAAGGACTATAAATTCAGCTACGATCTAAAGATCATGAGGTTAGGGGGATATGACATGAGTTTGGGCGTTGATTGGATGAGGCATTTCAGTCCCATCACCTTTGATTTCGATGATATGCAGATCAGGTTAAGTAAGTATGGCAGGCAGTACATTCTACAAGGTAAAGGCAGTGTTGAGAGTATGAATCTGGTCAGAGATAAAGAATGCCAAGTTCTGTCACAGGAAAAGAGGGGCTGGTTGATGGCTATGTAACTGGAGGCCTTGAACAGTGATGAGAAATCAGTAATGGAATCCACTCTCCCTGACAGCATCTGCCAACTCTTGGATAAATATTGTGCTGTTTTTGATACTCCAAAGTCACTTCCTCCTAGCAAGGCAGTTGATCATCAATTTTTGTTGAAAACGGGAGCTCAACCTTTCAAAATGCTGCCATACAGATGCCCTCATGCATATAAAACAGAAATTGAGAAACAGGTGACTGAACTATTAGAGCAAGGTATAGCTCAACCAAGCAGGAGTCCTTTTGCTTTACCTGTGATCCTGGTTAAGAAGAAGGATGGGAGTTGGAGGATGTGTGTTGATTACAGGAAGCTGAATGATATGACTATTAAGGATAAATTTCCCATTCCTATCATAGATGAGCTACTGGATGAGTTGCAAGGTGCCCAGGTTTTCTCCAAGTTGGACTTAAGATCAGGTTACCATCAAATCTTGGTAAACAAGGAGGATGTACCTAAAACTGCATTCCAAACCCATCATGGACATTATGAATTCTTGGTTATGCCTTTTGGTCTTACTAATGCACCTGCCACTTTTCAATCTCTAATGAACCTGATTTTTCAGAAGCAATTAAGGAAGTTTGTCCTTGTTTTCTTTGATGATATTTTGGTCTATAGTAAGACCTTGGAAGAGCATGTTTCTCACTTGGAAAAGGTGTTGGGGATACTGTAACAGAACCAGTTGTATGCCAAGAAAAGTAAATGCTTGTTTGCACAGAATTCAGTGGACTATTTGGGTCACATCATTTCAGGAGAAGGGGTCAGAATGGATCCTCAGAAGGTTGATAGCATCTCCAAATGGCCAATACCACATTCTGTTAAAACTTTAAGGGGGTTCTTGGGTTTAACTGGCTACTACAGAAGATTCATCCAAGGGTATGGTATAATCTGTAAACCTCTCACCAACTTGTTGAAGAAGAGCTCTTTCAAATGGTCAGAGGAAGCTCAACAAGCATTCCAGAAGTTAAAAGAGACCATGATGTCTGCTCCTGTTCTCAGAATGCCGGATTTCAACCAACCGTTTATAGTTGAAACGGATGCAAGTGACATTGGAATGGGAGCTGTATTAATGCAATCAGGCCATCCCATTGCATTCATCAGCAACGCATTCAGTCAAAGGAACAAGTGTTTATCAGTTTATGACAAAGAATTGATGGCATTAGTTCTTGCAGTAACTAAATAGAGACATTATCTCCTTGGAAATCATTTCATCATCTGTACTGATCATCAGTCCCTCAAATTCCTGTTGGAGCAGAAAGTCATCAATACCTATCAACATAAGTGGTTAACCAAACTCCTTGGTTATGATTATGAGATCCAATATAAAAAAGGTAAGGATAATACTGCTGTTGATGCCTTGTCAAGGAAGGAACCAGAAGTTTATAAGGATCAAGGGGTCTGTTGTGCAATCACTACAGTCCAACCTATGTGGGTACAAGAGGTAATTAAGACTTACCAAAGGGATGATAGCATCAAAGATGTTATTGCTGAACTCACTATTAGACCTGATCCTAATTCTGAGTATCAGTATGTGCAAGGTCTGCTCAGAAGAAAAGGGAGAATCTGTGTTGGTGTAAACTCTGAGTTGAGGCAAAATTTGTTGACTGCCTTTCACTCTTCTCCATTGGGGGGACATTCTGGTCAAAATGCTACTTTACAACGATTGAAATCAGTGTTCTATTGGCCTAACATGAAGCAGGATGTGCTAATGTTTGTCTCCCACTGTGAAGCTTGTCAAAGGAACAAGGGAGAGAATGTTCCTTATCCGGGTCGGTTAAGTCCAAATCCTGTCCCACAACATGCTTGGAAGAGCATTTCTATGGACTTTATTGTGAAGCTTCCGATTTCTGAAGGATTTGACACCATTTTGGTGGTAGTGGACAGACTTACCAAATATAGCCACTTCATTGCTTTAAAACCTCCAATCACTGCCACAAGGGTAGCTGAAGTATTCTTGAACGAGATTTTCAAGCTGCATGGATTACCTGAAGATATCATCACTGGCAGGGATAAGATCTTTACAAGTCATTTTTGGCAGGAGTTGTTTAGAATGCTGGGAGTTCAGCTCAAGATGAGTACTGCATATCATCCCCAGACGGATGGTCAAACCGAAAGGGTAAACTAATGCCTTGAGAATTATTTGCACTGTTTCTGCTATGATCAACCAATTTTTTGGAGCAAATGGCTCTCCTTAGTAGAATGGTGGTACAATTCTTCCTTCCACACCAGTATCAAGATGCTCCATTCGAAGCACTTTATGGTAAAAAACCTGGTCTGTTTCCACTAGGAGAGTTCACTGACAGTGTCATTCCTGCAGCAGACCAATTGGTTCAGAAGAGAGTTACAGTGTTAAGATTGCTACAAGAGAACATAAAAAAGGCTCAGGACAGGATGAAATGGTTTGCAGATTTGCACCGCATTGATAGGGAGTTTAAGGTTAGAGATTGGGTACTGTTGAAGTTGTAACCGTACAAGCAGTCAACTGTGGCTGTGAGATCTTACTTGAAACTGATGTCTAAGAACTATGGTCAATATTTGGTAGTGGAACGGATTGGAGAAGTGGCTTATAAAATACAACTCCCTGTGTTTGTTAAGATACACCCAGTCTTCCACGTATCACTCTTGAAGAAATATCATGGAAACATTCCAGCAGCTTGTACACCACCACCTGAGTGCCATGTTTTGGAGGAGCATTCCCTGCAACCTGAAACTATTTTGCAGAGGCTTTTTATTGCCAGAAATGGAGTTCAGGTCAACCAATATTTGGTTAAATGGAAAAACATGGAAACTAGTGATTCATCGTGGGAGGATTACAACTTTATCAGGAGCCAATTTCCTTCTTTTCAACTTTGAGGACAAGGTTGATTTTGTGGGGAAGGTATTGTCATGATCAGGGGTCTGTTTACAAATTCCAGAAAATATGGGGGTGATTTGACAATTTAAGTCGGCTGACTTTATGGTCAATCATTAGCAGTTAATGGTCTCATTTTCCAGTTTTCGGTTGTATTTTCTTTTACAGAGATTTGGGAATAATAAATACCCAAATGATTGTGTAATAAGGGCATGAAAGAAATTCAATACAATCTTCCTTCTTGATTTCCAGATTCTTCATCATCTTCTAGATCTTCCTACTAAACTGCTTCCCCTTCTTCCCTTATTCCCTCTGAACTTTGATTCTGGTCGCCGGTGCTTGCCATTTTTTTCCGGTGAACCCTCACTGTTTAATTACTCAAAAGGTCCGACTCTAACAGAGTAGTAGTAAGGAAAACAAGGCCTACTTCATTTTATTTTTATTTTTTTAGTTTTCTCCCATTTATTAAATGATTATATCTTTTAATACATAAATAATTAAAAAATGTGATGTATATCAAATTAATCTACGTAACGAGACCTTTCCATCATTATCATTTGTCAATATTTTTTGAGATAAAAATTTTGATCAAAATTTAAGTTGTAAAATAAATGTATATGTAGTTAACTTTTATAGAAATAATTAGGAGCATTAGTGGAAGTTAGGGGCATAAAATGAGTTGTACATTTAGTGTGTTGACCAAATTAAAAAAGTTGTACATTTTTAAACTGGACTATTTTTCTTTGATGGAGGGAGTATTACTTTGTTCATGTTTCACATAATTAGACAGATAAAAGTATAATTTCAGCTGCAAAAAATAATTTCTGAAATACGAGTTGAAGATAAGGGGCATAAATATATCAACAACATTCTTCTAAAATAACAACAAAATAGAACCAAAAACTTCAAGGCGGGATATGGTGTTTTTTTGAAAAAGTGGCGAGATATGGTGTTATTTACCATTAAATTAACTTTCTCCTAACAAGGTCAATGTAAATTGATAAAGTTCACTACCCGAAGAGCAAGTGTGGTAATCTCATTTGTCGAAGGACTAATAATAGAGGTTTATTTCATATTCACATATCGAATGTGACAGTTTTTTCTTTATCGAAATGATAATAATGATTTTATTATACACTTGTAGTTTTTGTACAGTATTGTGGCTGTAAGCTCTAAATTGTAGGTACTATTTTTGGCGAACATGTTTAGTCGAGCCCAATTTAATTTTTAACAAGAAAGGTAAAGATAACATTCAAGAACATATAAATGGTACCACTCAATTAAGGAGCTTGTCAAAAGAAAAACAAGGAATGAGCTACCTAATCTTTTTATACACAGAACATTGAATTAATGTAATTACTTCAATCTATGCAAATGTCACAAAGACACAAAGGGCAAATTGATAAAAAAAAAATAAAAAAATAAAAATCTACAGATCAAAAAAATTCCAATGAGAATTGAGAAAACTATATTCTACCAATTACCCAACAAACCAAAAACCAAAACACAAAAAAAAAAAATAATAATAATAATTTAAATCCTTTTAGGATCTAATCGCAACCCATCATTTTGCAATGATCCCACATTTCATTTTCTCTCAAGCTTGATTTTCTGTCTTCCCAATAGATTGTTTAGCTTCTTCCTTTTTCTCAGTGAGTGTTTCAGTTTTATCTTCAACTTTCTTCTCTGGTTCTTTTACCTCCTCTGCTTTCTCCGAAATTTCGACGTTTTCAGACACAATAACTTGTTTAATCTCCTCTGTTGTCTTTGCAGATTGTTGTTGATCAGCAATACTCTGTTCATCCTTACCTGATTTGATTACCTCCTCTGATTTCTTCTCATCAGTCTCAGATTTTTGGACATTTTCAGCGATCGGGATAGCTTGTTTTACCTCAACATCCACAAGAGGTTTAACTATTTCCTCTGTTTCCTTCTTCGCATCAGACGGTTCCTGATGATCATTTGCAGCAGCCGAATCAGCTTTCGGTACTTCTTCCGATTTCTTCTCAGATGTTACCGCATTTTCAGCCTCGTTCGCGACGAGTTTTACCACTTCCGGTAACTTGTTCTCCTCTGCTGTGGCAGCAGCTTTTGCCTCCTCCAACACTGGTTCTGAGACTGGCTTCTGTTCTTCAGCTTTTAGTGGAACTGTTTCAACTTGCTCAGTTGGTTTTACTTCAGATGAAGTAGATTCTTTGGTTACTGCTTCACTCTTGTTTGATTCCTTTTCCTCTTCATTCTACAATATTACATTGTGAAAAACTTGTAAGTTAATCTTGAAGTTATATAATCAAAAGCAAAAAAAAAAAAAAAGATGCCCTTGAAAAATTTGATTATGTTCCCAAAAAAAAAAAAAGCTTGAAAAAAATTCAAACTAAAAGACTGTGCGAACTGCAAAGTGATTATGAACTGAATTACTGAAGTGGAAAGTGGGGAAAGATTGACAGTCAAAAAGTTGGGACAACCTTGGCCGCAAAGATAAATCTATCCAGTTTGATCCGAATTAGTCGAGACAGTAATTTCAGATATTTATGCAAAAAATAGTATTATTATTAAAATGTTTCATATTTCAAGTTGGAAAGATTGAGTGCATGATTTCCAAATTCCAACGCAACATTGACCAAAAAAAAGCAAGGGCCAGGTTGGACTTGGACCTCTCCCGGTTTTACTCGTTGATGCATTACTAGTATTATTTTGCATTAATCATTGAATAATGAAAACTAATTACTCATTACTGAAGAAACTAAAAAAAAAAATACATAAAGGCACACAAAAAAGAAATGTAAAAAATTGTTAACTTGTTTGGAGAACAAACAAAGGAGAAAGTTACCATTGTTTGAATACATGAGATTTACAAAAAAACTTACACTTTACTATCCTTTTTAAATAATTTATTTCAATGAATTAAAACAGTAAATTATAAGAAGGGAAATTTTTATAAATGTGTAAAGGGACAGCGTGGCACCTCAAAAGACATTCCAAAGTAGGTGTGCCATAAATATTCCAACCTTCAAATGTGAATTCTTGGGGGAAAAAAAAAGAGAGAAAACGACCAGCTATCCATGCCTTTGTTACGCGTTTTCTTTATTACTAACTTTTTTATTAAGAGATTAAAAATAATGGTAGGAAAATGTTACCACTAAAGAAAAGATCATACTAAATTGTAACTACAAATATTAGGGAATTAAATATATTTTTGGATTTCATTACTTTAAATAATCCCATTAAATTGTAAATACTAATTTATCTACAGAAAAACTCTATCGTTTCTCCACAAAAAAAAAAAAAGGACACGCATTATTTACTTCTTACTCACATACATATACAAACTGTTACCATATACTAATACTTATTACAGTATCTTACCATTATAGTTAAAACATCATGGTTTTGATGATGACACAAAGTGAAACATATAAAGTTAGATTGAGAATCCAAAGCAAAGAATAGCATAATGTTGTTTACTCAAATAACTCAAATAAAAACTTAAAACTTACTATAATCATGTTGGATGTAATACCTTTCTGTCATAAACTAGTACTACCATTTAATCGCTACTCCAACTCTACCTTTCTGTCATAAACTAGTACTACCATTTAATCGCTACTCCAACTCTACTTTTACGAAAAAATAATTTATAATTATTAAACTATTTTTCTTAAAAAATCTACTCAGTGAACTCCACTTAAATATGAGTAAAATCCCTTTTACAATCCCTGGTAGGAATCGAACTTTGGTCTATCACTAGAAAGACAACAATTTAACCACTAAATTGTTATTCAATTCTCATTTATTAAACTAAAACACCATAACAAAGAGAATTATAGTATTTTCTAAAATATTTGAGAAAGTCTTCAAATTCACACATAATACGAAGAAATATTTTGTAGTAGTTGCTTGTTGAATTAGAATAATATGTACACTTACCTCCAAAAACAAGTTTCCAAGAGAACGGCTTTTGACACCAACATTTTCATCATCAGCCACGGTTGCCTGAGCTTCGGTTTTGTTAATTTCTTCGGTACTACCTTCTCCGGCATCGGCGGCACCGGAGGTTATGACAACCTCCCTTTTCTCCCCTTCCTCCTCCGTCACCATCGCCACCTTGTTGGTTTCTTCCGCCACCTTCTCCACAGCCTCTTCTGGCGCTTCCTCAGTCTTTACACCGCCCTCCAACACTTTGGGCTTGCTTGCACATCCTCCTATTGTTGTAAAAATATTTTTTGCTTTACTCAACATCTTTATTTTACAGAAAAAAAACACTGAATTATGCTAAATTGTCTTTTAGTTTTGTAAGAAAATAGAAAGAGAGAAGAAGAGACAGTTGGGTGTTCTAATGAGGAGTAATATTTATAGGCTGAATTTAGAAAGAATTGTGGTGCGAGCTTTTTGCAGATGATTGAGGGAATAAGGAAAGTAGGGAAGATCGATAAAGAATATTGTTTAATTTTTTTTAATAAATAGGTGTCATAATACTATATATATTATGGGTTGTGTTACTTTGAATCTTGACATTTTTGTAGGACAACTAAACCAATGTCCCACATTGCCATGTCTTTCAAACATGATTGGTTGAATCTTAATGGGAATGCACTATGCTAGATGATTAGAGACAGCTAAAGGCTTGAATAAATTATTTTCAATTGGATGGCTTTTCTTTAACTATTATAATCACACTATGTAATCAATGATTAGATAGTGTCATTAGAAACTTAAATGTAGAAGTAAATCATGTCTTTTAACCATAACTTTGTAACTATACAGAAAAAATATTTATAACAAAGTCTCTACCAACAAACTACATGAGGAGATGGTCAAAATTATGCATGAGATTTATCCTAGAACTTTTCATCATCTTATTTCTTTCACCTAAAATTTTTATTGCTCTATACATATAGGAACCTGGTTTACAAAACCCCTACTCTGATTAAACCTGTATAAATTGGCTTCTCACAATGACCTTATGAATATTACATTGATAAAGTACTAAGTGGTCATGGGGTAGTATGTGATTGTGTGAAAAAAGATTCTATGGGGATTGAATCATGAAAGACACGGTCACTCATGCTTCAGAACCCTTTTTCCTTACCAAAACGCTTTGTTAAAATTAGTTGAAACCCAATCATCGTATAAACTAATTAAGTGAGATGAAAGTAAGAAAACAAACACAAACCTCTTTAAATCAACAATTAAAAATTCAATGCGAAAACTTGGTTAAAGAAACGTGAAAAATGATTGTGTCGATTCCCTCCTTCTTAAGTAATCTCTTCATGTAAAAATAACTGTGCAGATACCCTCCTTCCTAACTAATCTCTTCATGTCAGAAAAAAATATACTACCTCCGTCTCACAAAAATAGTCCACATTAAAATTTCAAATTTGTATTAAAAACAGTACAAAACTCAAAACTTAATATAGACTATTTTTTGGGACAGAGGGAGTAATTTACCTTATTATATTGTTGGTTCAATAAAATGGAAACAATTTGGGGGAGATTAAAAGAGTATATCATTCGACATATTTCAACTTTCACATTCATGCTTTAAGAACCAAATAAATAAATAAATATATATATATATATATATATAATTGTGAGATTGTCATTACTGAAGCAATTTTTTGCACAAATTATGATTCGTGAATGTTATTCGAGAAATAGGCCGTCGTACCCCACAAAAAGATAATCTTTCGGCATCATTGTAAGCAGTTTTGGCTTCATAGTTTGGTCTCCGAAACTAAGAAAGGAAAAAAGGAAATCCTTCATACCAAAAAAAAATTTCAGGTTTAATTATCCCAAAACTTGACAATTTTTCTTCATTCAAGCCAACTAATTATGATGAGCTGATGAGGAAAGCGAATTGTCAGAGGGGGAACATATGAAAGCGTGCTGTACATATTTCATCTCTTTCAAACATGATTAGATCAGTCCCAGATTAATTTTTTTAATCACTATTTAGCACATTTTGCTAAATGCCAATTAGGCTTTAAAAATTATGAAGACTCTATTCCTCTTTGTAGCTCAAATCTTCCAATAAAATTTTTATTTACTTTCAAGAAAAAGACTTGAGTACATGACTTTCTTCTATATCATATTTTGATCCTGAAGATGTTAACACTGCTCCAAATCAAATGATTAGGCCGAAACACAAACGAATAAAGATCCAGAAGTTAGAACTAATCTGAATTTGAAGATGAAAGTACCAGTCCAATTGAATTTGAGCCTTGGATCATTGGATGAATATCATTTTGGGTCATTACTTAACCCAATTTGTTCTTAGTTTTCATGATTATTTATTGCCCATACACGTGGAAGCTACAAACATTGAGGTTTGTTAATTGTTTGGTACGCCAATATTTACATGAATGCAACACCAATTAGTCAAAAAAAATTTAAAAAAAAATAAAAAGCAAGAATTTAATATTGATTTTTTTTTTTAAAAAAAATAGTGATTTTGGTAAAATGTGAATGAATTTCATTGAAGTATCATCAACTGTACATTGTATCAACAAGCTATTACAACACTAAGACTTTCCAAAAATCTAACATCATCTTCACTTCCATTCCTATACATATGTATGATTCTGCATTTCATTTCTTGCTGAATTTTCCTGATTCTGTCCTCAGCCATTTCATTTTTCTGCTGGAACAGCCTTGTGTTCCTTTCATTCCAAATGTGATACACCACAACATTCAACCAAGCAAACAGGATCCTCCTTCTGGTAGCTTTATACTTCCATATATGCATCAGTCTTGCAACAGACAGGGTTTTAATCTGAGTTCTGATTCCTAACCATTGAGTAATTCTAGCCATCAGTTCCTGTGCATAAGAGCATTTGAAGAACAAATGTGTACCTGTTTCTTCCTTTTCCTTACACAGTATGCAGGTCTGATCTGTAACATTCATCTTCAGGTGTCTCATTCTGTCTATAGTTAGCAGTATGCCTTTCCAAGCTAACCATGAACTAAAACAATGTTTGGGAAGAGAGAACTTACTCCAACAAATATCTGCTGGTTTAAACTTCTCTCTGCTACCTCTAAGCCACACATAACCACTTCTGGCATCATACAGTTTACCATTGTTCCCTGTCCAGCTACCATTTACTACTCCTTTCAGAGCATCTCTGATTTTCATCAACTTCTTCCAATGCTAGCTACAATCATTTGGAGGATCATAATTCCAAATACTCCTGTCTTTTAAGTAGTAAATATGCATCCATCTAATCCATAGACTATTCTTCTTTGGTTCCAAATCCCATAGCTGTTTGCCCAGCATTGCTTTATTCCAATCACCTGGTTCTTTGATGTTTAAGCCTCCATCTCTCTTTTTACAGCAAAGATCATTCCAGGCTACCAAAGGAAAACACTTTCCAGATTCTTTTATCCCCCACAGAAACTTCCTACAACAAGAAGTTATTTCAGTTATAACATATTGTGGGATAAGAAAAATACTTGCCCAATAACTGTAAAGGGTCATCAACACTGCATTGATCAGCACTGTTCTTCCTACATATGAAAGGTGCCTGGATTCCCAACATTTAATCCTGGCAGTTACTTTATCCACTAAGTACTGGCAATCTGATTTACTCCATGCAATTGGAGCCACTGGAAGTCCTAAGTATTTCATGGGAAAGGTTCCAATGTCAAATTCCATCACCTGCCTTATCACCAGTTGTGTATTTCCTCCTGATCCACCAAAATACAGATTAGACTTCCCTTCATTGACTCTCAAACCAGTAGTGCTTGCAAAATGGTCTAGAGTTCCTTTAACCTTTCTGACTGTTCCTATCTCAGCTCCACAAAATATTAACAAGTCATCAACAAAGCTTAATGATATACTCAATTTCTCACAGTATGGATGTTTCACAAAGCCATCCATTTTTGCCACCAATTTAAAGCTTCTGGTGAGGTATTCCATTACTAGCACAAAGAGTAATGGAGACATTGGATCACCTTGCCTCAATCCTCTTTGACCTGGAAAATACCCAACACTGTTTCCATTAAGGTTCAGTGAGTAAGTAGATGATGTAACACATTCCATAATCCACTGTCTGAACCTTTCAGGAAACTTATATTCTTGCAACATTTCTTCAAGGAACTCCCAGTGAACTGAATCATACGCCTTCCTTAAATCAACCTTCATCATACATGATGGTTTTGCTGATTTCCTGTTGTACAGTCTGATTAACTCTTGTGCCAGCAACACATTATGTAATATTAATCTGCCCTTGGCAAAAGCTCCCTGATTGCACTCCACTAAATCTGGTAATACAATGCTCAATCTTTTGCAAATCATCTTAGAGATGCATTTATATATAGTATTACAGCAGGAGATTGGCTTGTACTCTGTGGCATTCTTTGGGCTTGCATTCTTTGGTATCAATGCTATCATGGTTTGATTGATTTGCTTCAGCAGTTTCCCAGTTTTGAAGAACTCAAGTATGGCATTGCTGAAATCATCTCCCACTATGTTCCATGCCTTCTTATAGAACCCACTATTGTATCCATCAGGACCAGAGCTTTTAGTTTCATCAATACTAAATAAAGCTTCCTTTACATCTGCTTTGGTAAATTCCTTAATCAAAAGTACCTGTTGATCAAGGTTCAGTTTACTTCCTACTTCAAATATTTCATTCTTGGCATTGGTTCTTGCCACCTTTTCCCCCAACAGCTCTTTATAGTAACCTATGAAGTGTTCCTCCACTCTGCATTGGTTCTCCACCAATTCCCCTTGTTCTGAAACATATGACTTAATCCTATTCCTGCTTATTCTTTGCCTGACTGCTGCATGGAAATACTTGGTATTCATATCACCATCACATATCCAGTTTTTTTTTTTTTAATTTCTGTGCCCAAAAACTGATCACTGCTCTTGATGCTATAGTATATTCCAGTACTGCTTCTTTTTCTGATTTCTATAATTCCTCATTCAATAGATCCTGCTTTAGGGCCTCCCGAATCTTATCCATTTGTATTCTACATTCCTGCTCCTTCTCTTCTATATTGGCAAAATTCCTTTTATTAAACAGTCTCAGTGCTGGTTTCAACAATTTTTGCTTTCTCACTAGTTGGAATTGTTTAGTACCTTCCATTTCTAGTTGTCAACCCTGCTCAATTGTTGATAAGAACTCTGGATGCTGTGCCCACATGTTAAAGTATCTAAATGATCTTTTACTCTTCTGCATTCCTTCTCCCCACCTGATCAGCAGAGCATTGTGATCTGAAATACCAGCAGGCATTACTGTACAGTATGCATCAGTATACGTTTGCAGCCATTTATCATTAACAAACACTCTATCCAACTTTGAAAAGATTCTCAATGCACCAATTTGTTTATTTGTCCAAGTAAATCTACCCCCATAAGTCTGCATTTCCCACCATTCATTCTCTTCAACCAATTTCTTGTAGTTCTCTGTATCAGCACTGACTTCATTCACTCCCCCAATCTTGTCTTCTTTCTGTAATATACAATTATAGTCCCCCATAACAAGCCATTCTTCACACACATTAGTGCTAAGTTGTCTTAACTCTGCCCAAACATTTGCTCTTCTCTGTGCAGTGTATTCATTATATACTACTGTCAGGTTGAAAGCTTTAGCTCCACCCACCTCCTTCACATAACAACGGATATATTACTGAGTTATTTGTGCCACCCTTATAATATACTCATCTCTTCTCCAAATTAATAGGATTCTTCCCTTATTTTCTCCTTCACTGTTTTCCACATAGTCATATTGTCTCCATTTCCTCTTCATCAACTCCTACACCTTTTCCTTATCCAATTTAGTTTCCAACAAACCTGCAATACCAACATTATTTACAGAAAGAAAGTTTCCAATCTCTCTGTATTTCAGGGGACTGTTAAGTCCCTTTATGTTCCATGAGGTGATGTTATTCATGTTTACTAGGCCCTGGATCAGGGTGACTAGAAACAGAATAATAGATAGTATTAACTGACCTCATTTTATCACACATTCTTCCTTCATTCACCTTACAGCCTTTCTGATTCAATATCTGAATCCCTTTCTCACAGTTGCTTGCATCTTTCCTTGGAGCTATGACTGTACTCTTTACTGGTGGTCTACTGTCAGGAGTTCTTGTTGGAGACTTTTCCATTCTCCTAATCCACTTACTTCCACCTGTCTCCCCAATTTCCCCTTCTTCTTCCTGAATTTCCTTTTCTTTTGGTGTCAACTGTGGTTGATCCTTCTGTCCAACTTCTTTTGGATTCCAAACCTTAGGAACTGGAATCCTACATTCATCAGACGAATGACCATAACCTTTACAATTCTTACACTTGATTGGCTTCCATCCATAGATGATTTTCTGTTCCTTCAATTCACCAGCCTCATTTTCAAACCACACCTTATCCTTCACCTGTTCATGTACTTCCACTTCCACTAACACTCTAGTATAGGCAGTTCTAAGTTTTTGCTCAGTCATGTCATCCATTTCTACCGGAATGCCAATCATACTTGCCAATTTGCTAAGTGTAGTGTCATTCCAATATCTAAGAGGCAGTTTAGGAAATTGAATCCACACAGGAACAGTCTTAACTTCATGCAATTTCAGCTCATCGTTGACAGACCATTCCTTAACAATGAATAGTTTCCTATCAAACAGGTACACAGGGTGTTTGAGTACTTCTTCCTTCACAGAGATTGATTTGAAACGCACGATGTACACTCCATTTTCAAGCAGTAAGATCTTATGTACACTCATTTTTCTCCATATTCTTCTGATAAAACCACTCAGCACTGCATACGACGGATTCACCCCCAAAACATAGCATAACACAGATGGTTTCCAATACTCAATCTCCTTTTGCACTTCCTCCTTCGTGATCTTCCCAACTTCACTATCATTAACTTTATTCGGTTCAATGAATCGAAGCTTTTTAGCTTGGTTATTCAGTAATTGAGCATTTATCCCATCCCAAACACTCTGCTTCTTCTGTTCATTATGCCTCAACTCCCACAATTATCATTCCCACCATCATCTAAATCACTTCCCATTGCAATTACACGATGATTACAGATTTTTTCATGCATTAAAGGATCTTTGGACACATTTAATGCAGAATTAGGGCTACGAACCTGGAACTGATTCGCATTCATTGCAGTTACTTCCACACTTCAATTCACAACCAGATCTTACTCCTTCTCCTTCTTTTCACCCGATTCCCTCTTCTTCCTTGATTTCTTTGTCATAGAGGACATCAATTTGTCGAAGAAATCTTTAGCCGAAGAAACACACACTTGAGGTGTTTTCGCCCCTAATGTACTGAGAGAGAGGTAGTAAGATTCTTAAAAAAAATAGTGATTTTGACACGGTACATTTTTACGGTAAATGATATCGCTTTACTCATCGGTTATCGATCTAATAATGACAAATGCACAACGTACCAAGCATATGTAAGTGATATTATGTTATTCACTTGTAACAACCACTATGACGAAATCGCTAACATTGTTGGTATATAAATATATAATATGGACAAATGTATACAGTCAGGCTAGCAAGGTTATACCAAAGCGACTGTACTTGCATCAAAATTTCACCATTTGTTCAATGTACTAAAAAATCATGAAAAACATCAAATCAAGAAAGAACGAATTTTGACAATGAAGAATTCCAACACATGCATATATGATCAGCTCACATTAGCGTTTTTGACCCATCAAGGAAGAGAAGAAAGAAGCAATGGGATTATTCTCAGGCTGCGGTTTTGCTGTTTCTTGTAATTTCTTCTCCTCCTCCGGCATCTCAACTTGCTCCTCGGGTTTCTTTTCCGATGTTTCGACGTTTTTCTCTTCCACCGGAGCCGGATTTACCTTTTCAGTTTCGTTTGTTGCCGGAGAAGTTGTCGGAACAGTTTCTGATTTTGCCATTTCATCTTCGTTTATCTTTTCAGGTGGATTTGGTGCAGCTGTCGTAGTGTCACTTTGTGTTGAACCTTTCCCGTCTTCATTTATCTGCAACACAATCAAATGGTTACATTAGTATTATTACTAATAATAATTGAAAGGCCAAACAAGCAAACCAAAAAACTAGTAGTATTCCACAAATTAAAATAGATTGCGTGACAAATTGTACTGGTACCCTTTACGGAACCAAAAAACAAAAGGGAAGAAATGTTATACTCCCTCCGTCCCATAATTATTGTCCAGTTTGAGTTTTCATATTTAGTTTAAATTGTACTAAAAATAAAACTTCAAACTAGATAATAATTTTGGGACTGAGGGAGTATTACTATTGGACATCTCAATAAGAAAAACAAGAAGCTATCTTTTTACCCACGTCATTTCTTACAAGTTTTGGAACTCATCCATGTCAAAGAAATAAATAGTGACGAGAGCTATAAGTCTGAACGTGTTCTCCCGGAAGAGTTTACAAACAAGAAAGCGACTTGAAGTTAATCAATCGAAAAATGCTACTTTTCCTTTTTAAATTCGTCCCTTTTTAAATATAAATTTTAAACTAGAATTATACCGTCAATATTAGAACGGCAATAGCCTATTTTTATCTCCTTTTTCCTAGCAGAAGAAGATTCTACAACTGGTATAATACCACGAAAAAAAAGAAAAACTTCATGGGCTTTTGAAAATACAGTCAATGGTTGATCAATTAATTTTTGTTTGCTTCAGTGGCTGACATAGATTAAGCAATGCACACTACTTCTTCTACAATAAATAATAA
Organism: Oldenlandia corymbosa var. corymbosa; assembly: GCA_949775105.1. Classification (NCBI taxonomy): domain Eukaryota; kingdom Viridiplantae; phylum Streptophyta; class Magnoliopsida; order Gentianales; family Rubiaceae; genus Oldenlandia; species Oldenlandia corymbosa. The sequence continues at coordinate 12,201,477 of OX459123.1, forward strand.
TTTAACATGTCCCCTACTTATATGGAAAATTAGCTTATATTATCATGTTTTTGGTCTTCACATTTTACCACGAAAAAAAAAAAACAATGTACCTGTCTATTTCGAGTTAATCAACTATATTCTTCCTCTCAAAACTAGTTTTTTGGCCTTTGAAAGTACCAAAATAAAATCCCACGCTTTGGAAAATCAAGTTAAAGATTGTGGAATACTTATTTATCAGTTTCATCGCACTTAATTCTTTGAACCTAAAGTCTTTGTATTGAAAAAAAACAAATAAATAAACACACACACACGCACACACACTAATTATACATATTGCAATTTACCTCCTTGACTTGATCGGTTACCTCATCGATAACCACCATCTTTTCATCCGTCGCCAATTGGACCTCCGGATTTAGGTTAGAACTAGCAACAGCCTCAATCTGAACCTCCTTTTTCTCCTCCACCGGTGGAGGAGGAGGAGCCACCGTCGCCGCCTCAGCTTCCTCCTTCTCCTCCACCGTTGGAGGAGGAGTTACCGTCATCGTCGTCCCTGTCCCAACCTCCTCCTTCTTTCCCTCCTCTTCGAGTACTACGTCAGTAGCATCATTCCCAGTCACAATCTCCTCTTTCTTCTCCTCCACGGTTTCCGGCACCGGCGCAGGAGCCTCAGCTGCTGCTGTTGCTGTTGCATCATCCTTCAACACCTTAGGCTTGCTTGTACACCCTCCCATATTTCCTCCTCTCTTCTTAGGTATATGTTGTGTTAAAACAATATATTTTTGTTGAAGAGTTTGGCCTTGAGGAAAGCCAAAGAGAAAGAGAAGGGAGGGTGATTTTAGCTTTCTTTGTTGCAAGGAGATGGGAAAGATAGGAGAAAAAAGAGAGACTAAAAGTTGAAGAATGTTAATTTTAGGGTTTTATTTTGAAGAGAGATATGTGTTGTCTTAAGGGTTTCTTGTTTCCGACATTTATTCTGCGGATGTGAGAGTTTTCTGTGTTACTTCATTTCCTTCTTTTTGTTTTAACATTTTTTTGGTACTCCTCCTTTGGCATTTTAATTGGTAACTAGTTCCATGTCAATACAAAGAAAATTCTATTTCTTTCTCTAGGATTATCGGTAAAAGAAATTACGTATTAATAAGCTGTCACATTAACGTAGTAAAGAACGTACGTACGGAGCACGTAATACTACGTTTTATTTTGATTTAAATTATTTAAAGGAAAATTTCTGTGTCACGTAAACGTTGCTTGGAAAATATTTCATATGTCTCTCTCGAGACTTTAAAATATTTATTAGAAAATGATTGATGACATATAGATTACTTGTGAAGATAATTACCTAGATTTATAATTTATGTTTGTTACATTAATTTACGTTTGTTACATTAATGCCAATTGAGAGTTGCAAGCTATTTCTTTCGTTAATTTTTTTTGTCTTTCTTTTTTTCCCAGTTCGGAATCCATGTTGGATTTCTAGCAACGATGATCTATTTTTATCAACTTCCAGCTCAACCGGAATCGAATCAATGACCATACCAAATTAGCAACTATAGTGGTATGATCTTTCTATGGATTCTCCAGAGGGGAGGTTACATGTAGTCTAGTACTACAACGTCGCTTGTGACGAAAAAGTCTTCACCTAACCAACAAGCCAAGCAAGTACTAAATGTATTATTGGTTAGTTTAAGGGAGGTGATAAATTGAGAGCTATTTTTTCTGAAAAATTATTCCATATAGTAAGTGTATTCCCTTTTTTAGTGCAACAACACACCCATTATACTAGAAAATATCATGGCATCCGTAATTTTGTAATAACTTTTTCGGTAAAATTACTATCTTGTCCTATTCTTGTGTCTGACTGCACAATGCTACGTGGTACAACATCTTTTCCCGTGTTTTTATATTGAGAGCAAATACTTATCAACTACCTTTATTACCCTTACTTTTAAGAAAATTACCATATTTATTTTTCATTAACTTTTTCTCTTCTTTCATAAGACACATTAACTTTATTTTTTCTCTAAGTTTTATACTTTTTGGGCAAGCGATATAGATAACTACTAGCATTGCGATATAGAATCTATCATTGTTCCTTGAGCCAAAAAAAAAAAATTATTTTGTTCCTTAAGCCAAAAGAATTCCACATCAGCAAGATTTTATCAATATTAATAAGAACTATATGTAGCCCCGAAGTTCAGTTATCATCAATTGCATATTTTGCAATTGATTCGAATTTTAGTTGCTCTTTTTTGAACAGAATAAGTGCATGACCTTAAAAACCAAAAATACTATTAAACCTATTAAGTGAGAAAAACTATTAGGAAATTGGCCTCACAATTCACAACCGTAAAAATTGATATACGTCACTACTGAATCAAAGAATGTAAATTCAACCCCATAAAAGATAGAGTTATGGAAACATTATAATCTCTTTTAATTTGTTTGAAGGCCAAACAATAATGAAGGAAATTTTTTTTTGTTTGAAAATGATTATGCAAAAAAAAAAAAAACAGAAGTGTGAGAAGAATAGTGGATGTGAAAAGGAATGGCCGAAAAGAAGGGAGAAATTAATTAAGAAAAAATAAATCTGATTATTATCTCTAGAACTCCTAAGGGTAACATAGATAATTAACAAAATATTACTCTCAAACTAACAAATTTACTCTCAATTTATCAATTCCTTAGTTTAATTATAATCCGAAATCAAATTCGTGCATGAGCATGCAACAGTAGTTAAAATATTTATTGGAATAATTTTGCCTCCTGAAAGGAACATATCCGGTTCAAATTCGGATTATTCGGAATAATGATTTCAGAGAGTGCATAATATAAAATAAAGTCCTAACCTATCTAGCAGTAGGAATTTTTTTTTAAAAAAATATTTCATGGGTTCAGATACTGAATCCATCTAGGGTGTGTTGTGAATTATTTATTAATGTACTTAAAAATTTCCACAAAAAAAAAACATGCATGCACTGATTCTAAACAAAATAAACTAGTGAAATAACTAGTTTAAAAAAAAAAAGAAAACTTACCACTCGTGCAAGTTATACTGTAATTAGAAGTTATAAGTTATTTTTTCTGTCTCAAAATAATTGTATAATTTGAATTTTTTTAATCAAATTTAAATAAAAGTGAAGATTCAAACAAAATAATTCAAATAAAAAAATAAGAATTATAGTTTTGTCACGATAAAAACTGTCATATTTAATTTGTTTCGTTAAGGTCAGCTAGCCTTTTTACCTTCTTTTTCTTTTGATAACTAATGAGATCATTTGTTCTTTACGTTTAATAAGTGAGAATAAAAATATACTGAAAGCAAATAGCAACGAATTACAAATTGGTCAGTTTATAGTATTTTATTACATTTGCAAAAACTTTCTTGCTCTTTGAGCTTATCTGTTTCTTGCACTTTAACGTTACAGTAATACGGATAAAATTAAACTAATAATATAATTCTGCTAAGCTAGCGGTTCCTTGTACTTCAACATAAACGTCCTATTATTGCCAAGCAATTTCTTCTACTTCAACATAAACGTCCTATTTTTCCCCTTCTCATCATCATGGCCAATTTGAGGTTTTCTAGAGAAAACTATGATGAAATTTCTGAAATATCGATTCCAGTGGCTAAGGTGCGGGTTTGGCTAAAATTGGACCTGGTTTCACTGCACTATTTATGCTCGCATTTGTCCTCATGAATCCTCTACTACAAAGCTTTTAGTAAGTGCAATAGTTTAAACGGGATTACAAAAATTAGTTATGTGATGAACAATTAAGAAGGTAGGAAATCATAAAGAATGTGGTGAGACTTAAGACCTGCCACTTCTTGCTGCATATTAATAATAAAGAATGGGGAGAGGTGGAACCAGGAAACTATATAGTATATATGTTCATCCGTTGAGTATACCCTTTGGGTGCATTATACTGTATGGCAGTGGCTAACTCAAAAATTTACCTCTTGAGTATACCCCTTGAGTTTTTTTGAGTTAGTTGAAACCTGAACAACTGATAACGGTCAAATTGTTACATAAAATCATTGCAATTTTGCTCTTTAATTAGTTAAAAATTAGGGTGTTTCTTAGACTTTGTTCATTTTACTTAGCTAGTTTTATGTTTCTAAATAGGTGAGGACCGGAGTGAACAATTGCTGAAAATGGGGGCTTATGGAGCAATAATTGGGCTGCTAATTCCAATTTAAAATGAGGGCTAAGTTGGTCAAAAAGAAACTCCAAGACACAAGACACATTGGGAGTTAATAAGGGTGTCCCACAATAGAAACTAAAGAGCATGCTTGTCCCCTTGAATGAAGAACCAATTACCCACATTGATCAATGCTGTTGCTGATACCACTGCTGGAAGAAGAGGAAAAGACCAGTCAAAACCGGATTCAAGACACAAGGCATTGGGGCTAATAAATAATTCACAAGCATGGGGAGGCTATCTTGGAAGAAGAACCGGCTTCAAAACTCTATAAAAGGAGCTGCATTCCCAGCATGAAGGGAGATCTGAGTGGACATACAACACACAAAATACAACAGAGAGAGAAGAAGAGAGTGGAGAGGGGAGAAAACTCCAAAGGAAGAGGAAGTCCAGTAGCAGAAAAAGAGGAGTAACAGACCTCACTCGCTTGAGTGACCCTTGTCACTCAGGCGAGTGACCTGTTGCTCAGCCATGCAGATTTGCTTCTTCTCAATGCTTCCTTCTTTTCTTGTTTTTTCTGTAGTTTGTATGTGTAGTTAATTAGATTTCATTCTCCGGAACCTATGTAGTTTAAGTTTGTGAATGCATTCGGATGATTTTGTGTTTTGAAGCTAAAGCTTTCATCTACATCTTGATTAAATTGGCCATTTGATTGATTGTACACATAACTAATTGAATCCCGGAAGGGTAAACAAGGTTCCGAATCATTTAGCTTCAACTTATGACTTGGAAGTAACAGTCCAAGGTTCTAATTGAGATAGGAATATACTTGGTTAGCATAAGCATTCATATAAGGCTTAAAAACTTCATGACTTTATGACTTGATTAATCATTGGAAAATAGTTTAATTGAGTTGATAAAGATACCTCTAGGAAAAATTGGAAGTGACTTAGAGATATATAAGTGCCTGAATGAGCATGAATTCATACCAAAAGAGTGCAAGATTACAACTTGATTACATAGGGAAAAGAGAATGAATATCTAGTTTGCAGAGTCAGTCCCTTGAGTCGGAATTCTCACTCCCGTGAGTAAGGTTCCATTTGTCTTTCTTTGTCTTCAGTTCTGCTGCAGAATCACTTGCCTGAGTGACTTTACCCACTCGTGCAAGTGAGTGACACTCTGCAACTTTCTTTCTTGTTTGTCCAATTTCATGTTCTGGTTATTTGAAGTTTAACCCGTCCCTGTGGGATCGACCTGACTTATCCTATCTACAGTTTAAGTTGGTAAATTATTTTGGGGGCTTCGACAACCCACCAAAAGTGGCGCCGTTGCCGGGGACGGCGAAAAACTTCTTTTAACCATTTGTTTGTTTTTGTTTTTTTTTTCCTTTTGTTTTCTGATTTGAGAAGAGTGTGCCAACTCTGAAATTTAATGACATATCATCCTTCATATATAGGAAATTCTTATTATTGGAATAATTACCAACAAATTTCACCTAGTTATAGTTTTACTCCCCCTTGTGCTTTTAACGGTTTTGATTCTTATGAGCAGGATTATTACTACTCTGATCCACCAATGTCCCCGTGCTATGAAGGTGAGCTCGACTGGGAGCTGAGTCAAACAGTGTGGGACAAATTTCAGGAAACTTTAAAGGAGTTGGAGCAAAGAGTTGAACAAATACAACAAGGGTTCCAAAAGTTGAATGATATCTCAGAAAGGAAGGAAGAGCAATTTTCTCATCAGAATTTAGTCCTACCAGTGGAGGTGAAGGAGGTGAAGGAAGAACCAAAGGTGGAGATGCAACCACCACCATATCAGAAACCACCTCCTTATGTTCCACCTCTGCCATTCCCACTCAGAGGAGTGACAAAACACACTTCCTCAAGTGGCGTGTAAAACTCTGCCAAGCAGAAAGTTGTGCAACAAGATTTTAGTAACCCACTTGATGAGGAGTTGTGTTTAGAGGGACTGTTTGCAGAAGGTGAGCCGTGTTCAAGATTTCATGAGACTCTTTCTCCAGAAAGAGAGATAATTGACTCGGAGGATACAACTTTGTTTACGAATGAAGAAGAGTCAATTATCTCCCTTGATGCATGTGGGCAGAGGTAAGGGTGAATTCACTTGGGGTGTGCAAATAGAGTATATTGATTTTGATCAATGTCAAACCAAGAAGGACCCCGAGATGTTGGAAGAGTGGAGCAAGAAAGATTTTCCTCTATGTTGGATGATTCAAAAGTATGCTTCCTGGAGGCATGATAGGCTAATTGACGGCACATTCTTGTGGTATCAAGATGGCTATTCTGAGTAACTTGAAGCCACAAGAGTTGATTATGGAATGCATCTTGCATTTCAACATTTTGCTTGCTTCATGGGAGGCAACCCATGTTCTTTTCCTTTTTAGTTTGTTTTTGTGTGATTTTAATTTTTTCTTGTTTAATGTGTGTGCTTCCATGTGCAGAAGAAGTATCAATGTCATCCCAATTCAATTAGTAATCCAAAAATGCAGCAGATTCTGATATCAGTCACTCTGGAGAGTGAGAATAGTCACTCCCCCAAGTGTGCCTGCAACAAGCTGAGTGTTGTGACTGGTTTGCTTTCGATTTCTTTTAGTCTGCATAGGATCTGTGCTTTATTTTATGTTTGGGAGAATTGATGTCTGCTCTGATCACGCATGATTATTGTTAGTTTATTTTGTTTCTAACTTAAATATGGGAATTTTGAAAATAGAAGCTGTTGACTTTGAAATTTTGTGTTTATTGCTGAAAGTTCTAAGACACTCTGGGAAGTGACTCATGTCACTCGGCAAAGTGACTCTGAACCTACTTGATGTTTGAAGTCAATTTATTTCTTTTACCCACACATATATTTTGTTTTACCTTTCTGTTTTGTTTCTTTTTTTAGGTTCTTGAGACATCTTTTGTATGTCATATCCCTTAGTAGCTTGTTAATTCTGAAATTTGGTGTGCTTAATGTGTACTTGCTAGGCTTTAGTCTGGGGTAAATTTCTAATATCTTTATGAGCATTGATGCCATATCTAGCAAGTTTAGGGAGAATTTTCAGAATTTAGCATGTTTGATTGCATATGAGTCACCTAGTTCTTTCTGAGCATTATTGTTAAAAAGCTAAATCTATTTATGGAACTATGGTATTTCTGGTTTGTTGCTTTCTATGGTCTCTGTGCTTAACTGTATGAACCAAGGAACTTCATGAGCTTAATTTTTGATATCTTTAGTCTGTGTTTCAATTCTAATCCTTGGTATTTGAGAAAACTAAATTTGCAGCTAAAGAAGGACTGTAGAGTCACTCCCACGAGTGACCAAAGTCATTCCAACGAGTGACACTGCAGAAAAATAAAAATTCTGAACTCTTATAGCTGCTGAATCTTTTTTGTGTTCTGATGTTGCAATTCCAGGCTATTGTACAAGGATGTCGCGATCCCTTGTATGGAGTATATTTCGTCACAACATAGAGCTTGCAACAAATCGAACAGATATGTTGAATGATGTGCATCATGAAGCCCTCCTCATCCATTTCGATTGCTCCAACTCAGGGAAGTCATCAGTCCTCTACATCACTCACAGGAATGAGAATATCACTCCTGCGAGTGACCACACAGTTTTTGTTGTAAATTGTTTTTGTTTCTGTGAACTATTTTTGTTGTTATTTTTGTTTTTGCGTGATCTGTTTGTCAGCATTGGAGACAATGCTTTGAAAAAGTTTGGGAGAGTAGTAGGGAGCATGTTTATAATTTTTTTTTTTAATTTTTTGTGAATGCTAGTTCTATGATAATTGGATATCTATGAAGACCAATGTACTTAATTTCTTATATCTAATTCAAATTTTGATTTTACCTAACTCTTGGTTATCATCTCTACACTACTTAAGCACACATGCCTTTTATGCTTAGTTACATTGAAGTTGAGTTTTATAGCATGCTCTGTGGTGTTCTAAATTGGTTGAAATATTTAAATGACTTTTCTTACTACCACTTGAATGCGAAGTGTGGTTTGTTTACATGCTAAAGAGTTGACTAAGGCAAGCTTAATGACCCTTTCTAATACCTTCTTTGGGAATTGGTAGGCGGAATGCTCAAAAATGAGTAAATAAAAAAGTTCAAAAGAACTTGAGGGAGTATAAGGTAGAGCATCAATGCTAAATCTATTAGAGTGAAATGGCAACAATGAGTGATCCTTTGGCCTGGAAAGCAAAGTCTCCTATCGAAAGCTCTCGGTAGGAGGGGTCGGAAGTTGGAAAGAAAAAGAATCATGAGTCATAAATAGAAAAAGCCAAAAGACTCGGAGGTAAATAAAAGGGAATGAGGGAGAATAGTTGAAAAGAAATGAATTGTGGGAGTCCTTATATCTCTGAGGTTGTATTGGCCACATTGGCATGATTGTGGTAAAAAAGAACGAGTCATAAAGCTAAGAAATATCTAAATATGCACCATGAGCTGTTATTTACCTTATACTAATTTGTTACTTTGCATACTTGGCATGACTAACACACACACGGAGGTGATTTTGGTAAAGACTAGGTGAAATTTGAATTTGGATGAAGATATACTTGTTTTTCTTGCGTCTGAGATATTGTATCCGATTGGCATATGAACTAGTTATGTTTGATAGTTGCTGTGAAGTTCTTGTGTGTTTGTTGCAGTGTCACTTGCCTGAGTGACATTTTCACTCAGGGGAGTGAGTGGTCAGCTATTGTTTTCTTGTTTCTATGTGTAGTTCTTAAGGGGTTAGATTGTTTTGCTTGAGGACAAGCAATTCTTCCAGTTTGGGGGAGTTGATAACGGTCAAATTGTTACATAAAAGCATTGCAATTTTGCTCTTTAATTAGTTAGAAATTAGGGGTGTTTCTTAGACTTTGTTCATTTTACTTAGCTAGTTTTGTGTTTCTAAATAGGTGAGGACCGGAGTGAACAAATGCTGAAAATGGGGGCTTATGGAGCAATAATTGGGCTGCTAATTCCAATTTAAAATGAGGGCTAAGTTGGTCAAAAAGAAACTCCAAGACACAAGACACATTGGGAGTTAATAAGGGTGTCCCACAATAGAAACTAAAGAGCATGCTTGTCCCCTTGAATGAAGAACCAATTACCCACATTGATCAATGCTGTTGCTGATACCACTGCTGGAAGAAGAGGAAAAGACCAATCAAAACCGAATTCAAGACACAAGGCATTGGGGCTAATAAATAATTCACAAGCATGGGGAGGCTATCTTGGAAGAAGAACCGGCTTCAAAACTCTATAAAAGGAGCTGCATTCCCAGCATGAAGGGAGATCTGAGTGGACATACAACACACAAAATACAACAGAGAGAGAAGAAGAGAGTGGAGAGGGGAGAAAACTCCAAAGGAAGAAGAAGTCCAGTAGCAGAAAAAGAGGAGTAATAGACCTCACTCGCCTGAGTGACCCTTGTCACTCAGGCGAGTGACCTGTTGCTCAGCCATCCAGATTTGCTTCTTCTCAATGCTTCCTTCTTTTCTTGTATTTTCTGTAGTTTGTACGTGTAGTTAATTAGATTTCATTCTCCGGAACCTATGTAGTTTAAGTTTGTGAATGCATTCGGATGATTTTGTGTTTTGAAGCTAAAGCTTTCATCTACATCTTGATTAAATTGGCCATTTGATTGATTGTACACATAACTAATTGAATCCCGGAAGGGTAAACAAGGTTCCGAATCATTTAGCTTCAACTTATGACTTGGAAGTAACAGTCCAAGGTTCTAATTGAGATAGGAATATACTTGGTTAGCATAAGCATTCATATAAGGCTTAAAAACTTCATGACTTTATGACTTGATTAATCATTGGAAAATAGTTTAATTGAGTTGATAAAGATACCTCTAGGAAAAATTGGAAGTGACTTAGAGATATATAAGTGCCTGAATGAGCATGAATTCATACCAAAAGAGTGCAAGATTACAACTTGATTACATAGGGAAAAGAGAATGAATATCTAGTTTGCAGAGTCAGTCCCTTGAGTCGGAATTCTCACTCCCGTGAGTAAGGTTCCATTTGTCTTTCTTTGTCTTCAGTTCTGCAGAATCACTTGCCTGAGTGACTTTACCCACTCGTGCAAGTGAGTGACACTCTGCAACTTTCTTTCTTGTTTGTCCAATTTCATGTTCTGGTTATTTGAAGTTTAACCCGTCCCTGTGGGATCGACCTGACTTATCCTATCTACAGTTTAAGTTGGTAAATTATTTTGGGGGCTTCGACAACCCACCAAAAGTGGCGCCGTTGCCGGGGACGGCGAAAAACTTCTTTTAACCATTTGTTTGTTTTTGTTTTTTTTTTCCTTTTGTTTTCTGATTTGAGAAGAGTGTGCCAACTCTGAAATTTAATGACATATCATCCTTCATATATAGGAAATTCTTATTATTGGAATAATTACCAACAAATTTCACCTAGTTATAGTTTTACTCCCCCTTGTGCTTTTAACGGTTTTGATTCTTATGAGCAGGATTATTACTACTCTGATCCACCAATGTCCCCGTGCTATGAAGGTGAGCTCGACTGGGAGCTGAGTCAAACAGTGTGGGACAAATTTCAGGAAACTTTAAAGGAGTTGGAGCAAAGAGTTGAACAAATACAACAAGGGTTCCAAAAGTTGAATGATATCTCAGAAAGGAAGGAAGAGCAATTTTCTCATCAGAATTTAGTCCTACCAGTGGAGGTGAAGGAGGTGAAGGAAGAACCAAAGGTGGAGATGCAACCACCACCATATCAGAAACCACCTCCTTATGTTCCACCTCTGCCATTCCCACTCAGAGGAGTGACAAAACACACTTCCTCAAGTGGCGTGTAAAACTCTGGCAAGCAGAAAGTTGTGCAACAAGATTTTAGTAACCCACTTGATGAGGAGTTGTGTTTAGAGGGACTGTTTGCAGAAGGTGAGCCGTGTTCAAGATTTCATGAGACTCTTTCTCCAGAAAGAGAGATAATTGACTCGGAGGATACAACTTTGTTTACGAATGAAGAAGAGTCAATTATCTCCCTTGATGCATGTGGGCAGAGGTAAGGGTGAATTCACTTGGGGTGTGCAAATAGAGTATATTGATTTTGATCAATGTCAAACCAAGAAGGACCCCGAGATGTTGGAAGAGTGGAGCAAGAAAGATTTTCCTCTATGTTGGATGATTCAAAAGTATGCTTCCTGGAGGCATGATAGGCTAATTGACGGCACATTCTTGTGGTATCAAGATGGCTATTCTGAGTAACTTGAAGCCACAAGAGTTGATTATGGAATGCATCTTGCATTTCAACATTTTGCTTGCTTCATGGGAGGCAACCCATGTTCTTTTCCTTTTTAGTTTGTTTTTGTGTGATTTTAATTTTTTCTTGTTTAATGTGTGTGCTTCCATGTGCAGAAGAAGTATCAATGTCATCCCAATTCAATTAGTAATCCAAAAATGCAGCAGATTCTGATATCAGTCACTCTGGAGAGTGAGAATAGTCACTCCCCCAAGTGTGCCTGCAACAAGCTGAGTGTTGTGACTGGTTTGCTTTCGATTTCTTTTAGTCTGCATAGGATCTGTGCTTTATTTTATGTTTGGGAGAATTGATGTCTGCTCTGATCACGCATGATTATTGTTAGTTTATTTTGTTTCTAACTTAAATATGGGAATTTTGAAAATAGAAGCTGTTGACTTTGAAATTTTGTGTTTATTGCTGAAAGTTCTAAGACACTCTGGGAAGTGACTCATGTCACTCGGCAAAGTGACTCTGAACCTACTTGATGTTTGAAGTCAATTTATTTCTTTTACCCACACATATATTTTGTTTTACCTTTCTGTTTTGTTTCTTTTTTTAGGTTCTTGAGACATCTTTTGTATGTCATATCCCTTAGTAGCTTGTTAATTCTGAAATTTGGTGTGCTTAATGTGTACTTGCTAGGCTTTAGTCTGGGGTAAATTTCTAATATCTTTATGAGCATTGATGCCATATCTAGCAAGTTTAGGGAGAATTTTCAGAATTTAGCATGTTTGATTGCATATGAGTCACCTAGTTCTTTCTGAGCATTATTGTTAAAAAGCTAAATCTATTTATGGAACTATGGTATTTCTGGTTTGTTGCTTTCTATGGTCTCTGTGCTTAACTGTATGAACCAAGGAACTTCATGAGCTTAATTTTTGATATCTTTAGTCTGTGTTTCAATTCTAATCCTTGGTATTTGAGAAAACTAAATTTGCAGCTAAAGAAGGACTGTAGAGTCACTCCCACGAGTGACCAAAGTCATTCCAACGAGTGACACTGCAGAAAAATAAAAATTCTGAACTCTTATAGCTGCTGAATCTTTTTTGTGTTCTGATGTTGCAATTCCAGGCTATTGTACAAGGATGTCGCGATCCCTTGTATGGAGTATATTTCGTCACAACATAGAGCTTGCAACAAATCGAACAGATATGTTGAATGATGTGCATCATGAAGCCCTCCTCATCCATTTCGATTGCTCCAACTCAGGGAAGTCATCAGTCCTCTACATCACTCACAGGAATGAGAATATCACTCCTGCGAGTGACCACACAGTTTTTGTTGTAAATTGTTTTTGTTTCTGTGAACTATTTTTGTTGTTATTTTTGTTTTTGCGTGATCTGTTTGTCAGCATTGGAGACAATGCTTTGAAAAAGTTTGGGAGAGTAGTAGGGAGCATGTTTATAATTTTTTTTTTTAATTTTTTGTGAATGCTAGTTCTATGATAATTGGATATCTATGAAGACCAATGTACTTAATTTCTTATATCTAATTCAAATTTTGATTTTACCTAACTCTTGGTTATCATCTCTACACTACTTAAGCACACATGCCTTTTATGCTTAGTTACATTGAAGTTGAGTTTTATAGCATGCTCTGTGGTGTTCTAAATTGGTTGAAATATTTAAATGACTTTTCTTACTACCACTTGAATGCGAAGTGTGGTTTGTTTACATGCTAAAGAGTTGACTAAGGCAAGCTTAATGACCCTTTCTAATACCTTCTTTGGGAATTGGTAGGCGGAATGCTCAAAAATGAGTAAATAAAAAAGTTCAAAAGAACTTGAGGGAGTATAAGGTAGAGCATCAATGCTAAATCTATTAGAGTGAAATGGCAACAATGAGTGATCCTTTGGCCTGGAAAGCAAAGTCTCCTATCGAAAGCTCTCGGTAGGAGGGGTCGGAAGTTGGAAAGAAAAAGAATCATGAGTCATAAATAGAAAAAGCCAAAAGACTCGGAGGTAAATAAAAGGGAATGAGGGAGAATAGTTGAAAAGAAATGAATTGTGGGAGTCCTTATATCTCTGAGGTTGTATTGGCCACATTGGCATGATTGTGGTAAAAAAGAACGAGTCATAAAGCTAAGAAATATCTAAATATGCACCATGAGCTGTTATTTACCTTATACTAATTTGTTACTTTGCATACTTGGCATGACTAACACACACACGGAGGTGATTTTGGTAAAGACTAGGTGAAATTTGAATTTGGATGAAGATATACTTGTTTTTCTTGCGTCTGAGATATTGTATCCGATTGGCATATGAACTAGTTATGTTTGATAGTTGCTGTGAAGTTCTTGTGTGTTTGTTGCAGTGTCACTTGCCTGAGTGACATTTTCACTCAGGGGAGTGAGTGGTCAGCTATTGTTTTCTTGTTTCTATGTGTAGTTCTTAAGGGGTTAGATTGTTTTGCTTGAGGACAAGCAATTCTTCCAGTTTGGGGGAGTTGATAACGGTCAAATTGTTACATAAAAGCATTGCAATTTTGCTCTTTAATTAGTTAGAAATTAGGGGTGTTTCTTAGACTTTGTTCATTTTACTTAGCTAGTTTTGTGTTTCTAAATAGGTGAGGACCGGAGTGAACAAATGCTGAAAATGGGGGCTTATGGAGCAATAATTGGGCTGCTAATTCCAATTTAAAATGAGGGCTAAGTTGGTCAAAAAGCAACTCCAAGACACAAGACACATTGGGAGTTAATAAGGGTGTCCCACAATAGAAACTAAAGAGCATGCTTGTTCCCTTGAATGAAGAACCAATCACCCACATTGATCAATGCTGTTGCTGATACCACTGCTGGAAGAAGAGGAAAAGACCAATCAAAACCGAATTCAAGACACAAGGCATTGGGGCTAATAAATAATTCACAAGCATGGGGAGGCTATCTTGGAAGAAGAACCGGCTTCAAAACTCTATAAAAGGAGCTGCATTCCCAACATGAAGGGAGATCTGAGTGGACATACAACACACAAAATACAACAGAGAGAGAAGAAGAGAGTGGAGAGGGGAGAAAACTCCAAAGGAAGAAGAAGTCCAGTAGCAGAAAAAGAGGAGTAATAGACCTCACTCGCCTGAGTGACCCTTGTCACTCAGGCGAGTGACCTGTTGCTCAGCCATCCAGATTTGCTTCTTCTCAATGCTTCCTTCTTTTCTTGTATTTTCTGTAGTTTGTACGTGTAGTTAATTAGATTTCATTCTCCGGAACCTATGTAGTTTAAGTTTGTGAATGCATTCGGATGATTTTGTGTTTTGAAGCTAAAGCTTTCATCTACCTCTTGATTAAATTGGCCATTTGATTGATCGTGCACAGAACTAAGTGAATCCCGAAAGGGTAAACAAGGTTTAGAATCATTTAGGTTCAACTTATGACTTGGAGGTAACAGTCCAAGGTTCTAATTGAGATAGGAATATACTTGGTTAGCATAAGCATTCATATAAGGCTTAAAAACTTCATGACTTTATGACTTGATTAATCATTGAAAAATAGTTTAATTGAGTTGATAAAGATACCTCTAGGAAAAATCGGAAGTGACTTAGAGATATATAAGTGTCTGAATGAGCATGAATTCATACCAAAAGAGTGCAAGATTACAACTTGATTACATAGGGAAAAGAAAATGAATATCTAGTTTGCAGAGTCAGTCCCTTGAGTCCGAATTCTCACTCCCGTGAATAAGGTTCCATTTGTCTTTCTTTGTCTTCAGTTCTGCAGAGTCACTTGCCTGAGTGACTTTACCCACTCGTGCAAGTGAGTGATACTCTGCAACTTTCTCTCTTGTTTGTCCAATTTTATGTTCTGGTTATTTGAAGTTTAACCCGTCCCTGTGGGATCGATCTGACTTATCCTATCTACAGTTTTAGTTGGTAAATTATTTTGGGGGCTTCGACAACCCACCAACAACATCCTAATCTTTCCTTTGATAAAAAAAAAGAAGGTAGGAAATCAAACTTGGTTTCAAAACTTTAGTTGTGTCACCACCCTTAGAGATCAAGTGTTCATTGGGTGAATTACCAAGAAAATTGATTGCATAGGGCAATTCAACCTCTAGCAAAGGTGGCTACCTAGTTTTATCAGACTTCATAGGAGAGCATTTGGTGGTTCAGGTTTGTCTTAAGTTTTCTCTTTTTTAAAAACAAGGAGCAATTTTATTATTATTTTTTTTTTGGACCGAAGAAAAATTTAGATCTCCAAGTGAGAAGAACGTTCTTCGGCTTCCTCGGCTTTGGACATGCCTGGTCTGTTCGGGGTTTATGGTTTAATTATTGCTGTGATTATAAGTACTTGCGATGGATGTGCATCTCGCACTTGATGAAGGTGTAAAATTAGTAGGAAGGCTGTGAAAACTAAAAGTACTTTAAGAAATTATAAGGGAAGTATTGCAATTTCAAAAAAATTTTTTTAATAATTTTTGATGAATAAGTTATCGCCCTTCATAGAAACATTTTTTAGTCATACCATTTTTATTAATTTGACATGGTCAACCGCCCTTTAACCGAATTTTCCCAACAAGATCCAACATAGTAATTTCATGGATCTTTCTATTGTTCTCTTTAAGTCTACGAAAGGAAAGACACTAGTATTTCTTATTTTTTCGAGTTTCCAGTGTTTTCGGATTTTTATCTTTTATTTTATTTTCTTGGATATTGTTGCATAAGCTTTTAGAGGTTCTAAATAATTTATGACATGTGCTAATACTCATAAGAAGTAATTTTTTAGTTTTTATAAAATATTAAGGATAAAATCCGTAAATAACTTGAAGAATGAATTGCTAGAGAGGTTACTAAACTATTACGTGGTTTGGTCATTACACAAATTGAATTACTATGGAGGTTATTACACTCATGAATTGAATATTTATTTGGTCATTCCATCAAATGTCTCTGTATTGTGCCTAATGGCTGGGTTTCTCATGACTTCCACGTGCAAACCATGAGGGTACTTTCGTGAATCTAGGTTTGGGCCGGATTTTTACTAATCTAATTCAGAGTGATTAACTGCCTGTATAAATTTCTCTCTGCAGCCACCGTCTGCAAATCTGCAACAGCGACGTCTCTCAAAAATAAAGCAGCGTCTATTCACAACATCAGCGTCTCTATCTGCAACAACAGCGTCTCTCTCACCCTTTAATCTCTCTTGTAACATTGTAGATCTTAAATAATTTTCAATCAATTTTAACTTGGATAAACTTCCTTTTAATGGAAGCAATAGTTGCTGAAATCGTTAGCATGATCCTATATGCAACATATGTATTTGGAAAACAATTTAGTCTTCGAACATAATTTAGGATGTCAATTGGAGTATCATCTTTTACATGACAAACTTCTCTTAAAAGTTTTAATTCTTCAAATAAATATAAACCATTGATATCTAAACTATCATTATATTTCAACAAGTTTTCAAGTTTAATACACTTTTCCTCTAAGTTTTCTAAATCAATTGATTTTAATTTTTCCAAACTTAATAGTAAGCAAAACAAACTTTCAAACATCTTGAATTGCTCAAATCTACTTTGAGGTGATGTATTAGCTTGATCTACTATATAAAGGAAATAATCAATCTTTAACGACTCTTGAGATGTTCTAAAAGTTTCATTCTCAGTATTTTCATCATATCGTTTATTTCTGTGAATATTAAGTTTCTCACAAAACTTAGGTTCAATATTAATCTTCATAGCGATTTATTTGGCAGAATCAATAGTTTTTTCAAATCCATTTTCCCTATACTTAAAAAAAAAAAAACCAACAAGGCCATTTAGTTGTTCTACAATAGCATCAATACACATGTCTTTGCTAGCACATGTTTACTGACTAAATTAACAGCAAACAATAAATCATACCAAATAACCATTTCAATCAAAATTTCCAAATTCTCAAGTGCATAGTTAGCCAAGCATTTTGCTTCGCTTTTAATACATGTGTCTTTAGAAACATCACTTAATGCCAACAATGCATCTCTCAATTGTGAAGTTTGGAATCTTATTGCTTTAGCACTTTCAATGTGACTTTGCCAACGTGTTTGTAACAAGTATTTAAGAGTTAAATGTGGTACATGATCTTATAGGATTTTTCGCCTTTGAGTGGATGAAGAAAATATGGAATATATGCGTTGTATCACTCCAAAAAAAATTAGTGGCTTATTACAACAATAAGCCATATCACAAATAACTAAATTAAGACTATCACAATCACATGGAGTTTGAAATACTCTAGGATTAATTTCTAAAAATCTACTTTGCACACCTTGATATGTTTACCTTTCATACTAGTTCCATTATCAGAATCTTGTCCTCTAAGATCATTTATATGAAGTCCAATATTATTAAATTCTTCCAAAGTAGCATCAAAAAGTCCTTTACCGACTATGTCATCCGCTTCTAAAAATTCTACAAAGTATTCTATAACATGTATAGGACTTGATGAAATATCTAAATACCTTATTACAATAGACATTTGTGATTCGCATATACAATAAAAATCTAAATTCCTAATACAGCCTTTAGCTGATCTAAATTTTATTCGGCTCGTTGTTGCTACATAGGATGATCCTACTCTTTCTAGCTAAATATATCATGAGGACAAATCAATTGTCTTCTAAAGAAGGCTGATAAATTTACCAAAGTCCTTCAGGACTAAATAGTTGTTATTTGTTGGATTGTTATTTTTTCTTTTAGGTCACTTGGTATGTTTTTTTATTGATCTATTCAGGCTATATTTGTTAGAGACTTCATATATCATACTATTTAAGAAAGAATGCCTGATAAATTTTAAAGAAGTCCTTTAGGCCTATATTGTGAATCACATATACAATTAAAATCCATATCCATAATAGTCTTTGATAAATGTATAACATTGTTTACATTAGCAATTGATCTATGCACCAACTTATCTAAACACAAATCCAATGTATTCCTTTGTGGCTTCTCTAACTGTTAAGAAAACGATCAAGCCCAACATTTTTTGTAACATTTATTTTTTTCAACTGATAAATCCCTACTATGAAGCCCAACGATAAGGGCCAACATTTCTTTGCATTTCTTTCAACTGATAAACCCAACTATGAAACCCTTTCGGGTTTTGAATTCATTACTATAAATTGGTTCTGCCTTCCCCTCATTGTCCCTCTAGACTCTCTCTCCAATCGTTTGGTTTCCATTTTTTCTGAAAACGTTTGCTGAAATGAAGAATAGTGAAAATGATTCATGGCCCTTCAAGGAAGATAGTATACCAAGGTATGTTGATGTAATCCACCCCTTTCTTGTTCTTTCAAATTAATCCGTTTTTCTCATCAAAATTTTGGACATTTGTTGTGTTTTATGAATTGAGTATATGGAAGGCTGGTGATTTCTTTTTTCTTAAAGGTTTTATATGGAAGGCTGGTGATTCTTGTTTTCTTGAGGGTTTGTATGGTTATTAGTAATTAAACGTTGGCCAGATCTGATTATCTCTGTTTTTGGTATCTGTTTTGAATCCGGTAGTATTTTTTTTATGGGTTTACACGTTTGGATGCTTAGTTTCCAAGTGATTGTTGTTGTGATGGTTTATGCATTGGCACCTTCTTGGATTTCTTTTTTTGTTCTTTGCTTTGTTGGATTATACTTTTTTTTGGTACCAGGTTACCAAGCAACAGAAATTTGTGGTCTGAGATGATGGATAAGAGTGCTTTCTTTCAATGATAAAGATGACTGTTTTGTTAAACTACTGTAGATTCGTCTGGTAATTTTGAACTCATCAGTTTGAGATTTGTTTATCAAAACTTTTGATCATGATACTACATCCGTGGCTTATATTAATAGACTGCTTTTTATAAAAAAAAAGTATAATTGAAAAAATATTTAGCTTTCTGAACTTTTTGCAACATTTTTAGTTTTAATTTCACTTGCTAGTAAGTCAATTAACTCATTTTGTATATTATATCCCGGGTAATGATTATGAATTTCACGATCTTTTATTCCTTGAAGATGTTCTTGCATTGGATCAAATTCTACAATCATCTCAGCTAAACCTAAGAGGTTCCTTTTTTTCTTCGTATATCTTTTCATTATTTCCACGAAATGGTAAACTTCTCTTCCCAAGAGTTTTCCTAATAACAATAATCCTTATTAACACATTTCTCCAATGTTCTTTTTCTTTATCAATTTGATTTTAAACATCTTTATCATCAACTGTTTTGCCTTCTGCCAATCTCATTTCTAAGTCAATTATACAAAAAAAATCCCTTAATTTACTATCAAAGTTTTCCATTGACTTGGACCATATATATTCTTAGGAGTTGGAATAGGCAATCCATTACTTTTTTCTTCTTTATTTTCCTCTTCTTCAATATTTACAAGATTTTGTTTTCCACTACCCACAACCTTATTTTGTCAAGGCTTCTTCCAAGTTGCACACTAGAAAATTACCTCCAATTCGATCAAGAATTTAAGAAGTTCAGCACTTAAGAAATGTCGCAGCTCAGTCAAGTAATAAGCCTTGCAGTGATAAAATGCTTTGACACTTAATTATGAAAAAGGCGACTGTTCATCTCATATCCCAAAAAACTCCATACTAAGTACGATTATCGAACCGAAACAACCGGTCAACTCCTCGGATTGAGACTTTAGATTGAGATGAGCCCTCTCTCTCTCTCTCTCTCTCTGAACCCTCACGCACGCCCCTCACTACTTTGCCTCATCGGAGGCTCCATGGCCGGCGATCAACAAGGGGGGGGGGGGATCCCCATTGGACCCCCTCGGTCCTTTGCAAGCTTTTTTCAACAAACGGCGGAGACAGAACAACAGAAACCATCGCTCATAAAGCTGGTGAAATTCGTCGACAGAGCGCCCTTGCTTGAATTTGAAGACGATGAATTTGAACGGCTTGTGGCACCACATTGCCTGAGTTTGGTAGGGAAATTCTCCGATGGAAGACCTAAGATGGATGAAATTCATAAGGACTTTCACAAGAGAGGGTTTCAAGGCAGCTATACGATTGGATTGATGAATCCTAGGCATGGCCCCATTCGCTTTGATAGCGAAGAGGATTATCATAAGTGCTGGATTCGAATGTTTCATAACGTTGCTGGATACTTGATGTTATATTGAAGTGGACTCCGGGTTTCAAATATGAAGAAGACCCGCCAATTGTTCCGATCTAGGTAGCTTTGTACGCCCTTTCGATTGAATACCTTAATCCGAAGGTTATCTTCTCCATGGCGACTGCCATCGGAAAGCCACTTAAGGTGGATGCGCCTACACTGTATATGACGAGACCATCAGTAGCAAGGTTCTGTGTTGAAGCTAATTTGATGAAGGAACTTCCCAAGTTTGTTCGAATATGAGAAAAGGGTAGGAAACATGATCAATACTTTACTTACGAGCACATTCCTTCGTATTGTTCTAAGTGTAGTAAAATTGGCCATAAAAAGGAAGATTGTAAGAAGGGCCTGGCTCAGCAGGCGTTTCCTACTGTGAATCATGACGATGCTGTGAAGGTTTCTGAATCCAGCAAAAAGGGGAAAGCGATTGTTTTGAAGACTCAAAAGCCAAAGTGGCAGCCCCAGGTTGGAATCAAAATTAAGGAGCGGAGGGATCATGCCCTATCGACCTCAGGCTTAAGGAAAACTGCGATTCCAGTGGATGTGCAGGAAGAGGCCGCGAATTCGGTAGATTTGACGGTAAGGGCTGTTGATACGATAGATGAGGACAACTGCAGCAACTGTTAGTAAGTAAACTTACTTTGGTCCAATTAATATTGGGTTGTCCAAAATTATTAACTTGGACCATGAATCTTTATGTTTAATCCTAAGCCCAAGTCCACTGAAGAATTGTCTAGATAAGAAGATATCTAGAAGTAGAAAGTTCTAGAAATGTTCTAAATAAATATCAAGAGTATGTAGAATAATTCATCGAAAATATCTAGAAGAAATATCTAGATATTAGTAAGGAAAAGTCTAGATATTAGAATAAAATATGTAGATATTTAGAAGGAGTAGAAATATCTTGAAAGAGTGTAGAACCTTCCATGCACTCCTATAAATAAGAGTTAACCCCCTAATGTAAGTATGTGTAGAGAGTTGTGAGAAACCTTAAACTAAAAGCTTAACACACTCCACCTTGTTTCCTTTTACTACAAAGTAGTAAAGCTCCCTTTCTCCCAAAATTTCCTTCTCTTCCATTTTCACTTCCTAAACCTATCACTCAAAAGATCTCTTCCTTATAACACAAAGGGTTCTTTTGCTAACAAACTGGTATCAGAGCTGGTGTTGATCCAGCTTTGAAGTAATAAGATGGCAAGTGGAATGATCTCTTTCCAATTTCCTCAACTTACCAAAGAAAACTATGGTAAGTGGTCCATTCGAATGAAGGCGATCTTAGGCTCTCACGAGGTTTGGGAGATTGTTGAGAAAGGTTATGAGAAACCTCTTGATGAGGCTTCTTTGACTCCTGCCCAAAGGGGGGAACTCAACAAAGCAAGGAGAAAGGATCAACAAGCTCTTTCACTTATCCATCAATGTCTAGATGATTCCATGTTCGAGAAGGTGGCAAATGCTTCTACATCAAAGGAGGCTTGGGATATTCTAGAGAATGCTAATAGAGGCATTGAGAAGGTTAAAAAGGTACGTCTTCAAACTCTTAGAGGAGAATTTGAAGCTTTACAAATGAAGGAGTCCGAATTTGTTTCGGATTATTGTTCTCGTGTCTTGAAAGTGTCAAATGAGATGAAGAGGAATGGAGAAAGCTTGAGTGACACAAGAGTGATAGAAAAAATTCTTCGCTCTTTGACACCAAGCTTTGATTATATTGTGGTAGCAATAGAGGAGTCAAAAGATCTTGACTCTATGACCATTGATCAACTCATGGGTACTTTAGTAGCCCATGAAGAGAAACTAAAGAAGAGAAGGCCCAAAGAATCTTTGGAGCAAGCTCTCTACACAAAACTCTCTTTCAAAGAAAGAGATGGAGGCTTTGGACATGGCAGAGGCCTTAGATGAGGCAATAGTGGATGTCAAGGACGTGGACGAGGAAGGGCTCGAGGTGGCTGCGTTCAATCCACCAAGGATGACAATAAAAAAGGTTCTCAATCTACAAGAGGTCGTGGAAGAGGTATGAAGTTTCAGAAAGGAGGTAAATCTCGAATCCAATGCTTTAATTGCCAGGAATATGGTCACTATGCAAGTGAGTGTAGGAATTCTAGTCAAGTAAAAGAGAAAGCCAATCTTATGGAGGTTAAAGATGAAGTTCAACTCACTCTCTTAATGGCAAGACACGAGGACGAAGGAGAGAAGAAGACGTGGTATCTTGACTCCGCTGCGAGTAACCACATGACTGGGGAAAAAAGGTTGTTTGTAGACATGGAACCAACCAAAGGGTGCGTGATGTTTGGAGATGATTCTAGAGCACGGGTTGAAGGCAAAGGTAAGATACTAATCCTTGCTAAAGATGGAAGTCACCAATACATCTCAGAAGTTTATTATGTTCCAAGTCTTAAGAGTAATATCTTGAGCTTGGGACAACTTCTGGAGAAAAATTACGATATTCATTTGAAAGATTGTAGTGCCATAGTTAAGGATCCAGAAGGAAAATTGATTACCATTGTGCCAATGACAAGTAATAGAATGTTCTTGTTGAACATTCAACATGAGAACTGCATGAAAGCATGCTTGAAGGATGATTCGTGGATTTGGCACATGAGGTATGGTCATTTAAATTTTGGTGACTTGAAAATGTTATCTGCCAAATGCATGGTGAAAGGAATACCTCCTATCAATCAGCCCAATCAAGTATGTGAAGGATGCTTACTTGGGAAGCATTCGAGGAATGCTTTCCCAAAAGAAGCAACATCAAGAGCTAAGGAGCCTTTAGAACTCATCCATACAGACTTGTGTGGTCCTATCTCTCCGCCATCCCATGGTAAGAACACCTACTTCATTCTATTTATTGATGATTTCTCTTGAAAGACTTGGGTGTATTTTTTGAAGGAGAAATCACAATCCTTTGATGCCTTTAAGACATTTAAGGCTGTGGTGGAGAAGGAGAAAGGCTTGAAAATCAAAGCCTTAAAGTCGATAGAGGTGGAGAATTCACATCAAGTGAATTCACCAAATTTGTGAAGAACATGGGATTAGACGATTCCTTATCGCTCCTTACTCTCCGCAACAAAATGGAGTTGCTGAAAGGAAGAATAGAACCATTCTCAATATGGTTCGTAGCATGCTAAAGAGCAAGAAGATGCCAAAGGAGTTATAGGTCTGAAGCAGTTGATTGTGCAAGATACCTACTAAATCGATGTCCCACGAAGAGTCTAGAAGACAAGACTCCACAAGAAGCATGGAATGGGACAAAGCCCACAGTAAATCACCTACGAGTATTTGGGAGTATAGCATATGCCCATGTACCAAGCCAAAAGCGGTCCAAACTTGATGATCGAAGCGAGAAGCATGTCTTTGTTGGCTATGACATACAGTCAAAAGGTTATAAGCTCTACAATCCAGTCACGAACAAAGTTATTGTGAGTAGAGATGTAGAGTTTGATGAAAAAGGAACCTGGAACTGGAATATTGAAGGTGAAGAAAGCTACGACTTCCTTCCTGTCATCCATGAATACGATGATGACAGTAGTCATGCAGGTGAAGATACTCAGCAACCTCAAAGTCGACATTCACCTTTGAATGAAGAGTCACAAAGGACGAGAAGCCTACAAGAGATCTATGAGGAAACAGAACGCATAGAGGCTCTCACACTCTTCTGCCTTTTGTTGATCGTGAACCTCTAGGTTACGAAGAGGCAGCAAGGAACGAGAAGTGGAGACACGCTATGGATGAGGAAATAAGATCGATAGAAAAGAATCAAACTTGGGAGCTAGTCTCTCTTCCAAAAGGCCACAAAGCAATTGGAGTAAAGTGGGTGTTCAAAGCAAAGAAGAACGCTAAAGGAGAAGTTGAGAAGTACAAAGCAAGACTTGTCGCCAAAGGCTACAAGCAGAGACATGGCATTGACTACGAAGAGGTATTTGCTCCTGTTGCTCGCTTGGAGACTATCAGATTAGTAATTTCTATCGCTGCCCAAAATAGATGGAAAATCCATCAAATGGACGTAAAGTCTGCATTCTTAAATGGCTTTCTTGAAGAAGAAATATATGTGGAGCAGCCAGAAGGATATGTGGTCAAAGGCGATGAGAATAAAGTTCTCAGGCTAAGGAAGGCTTTATATGGTTTGAAACAAGCACCAAGAGCCTGGAATACAAGAATTGATCACTATTTTCAGGAAAATGGTTTCAAGAAATGTACAAGTGAACATGCACTCTATGTGAAGTTTTCAGCAATAGAGATATGTTGCTTGTTTGTTTGTAGGTGGATGATCTCATCTTCACAGAAATTCGCCTAGCATGATCAAAGATTTCAAGAAGGCAATGACTAAAGAGTTTGAGATGATGATATAGGACTTATGTCCTATTATCTTGGCATCGAGGTCAAGCAATTGGATGATGGAATCTTCATCTCTCAACAAAGATACGCTAAGGAAGTTCTTAAGAAATTTGGCATGGAGAAGTGCAAGCCAATAGCCACCCCCATTGAATATGGAGCAAAGCTCTCAAAAGATGATGAAGGAGATGTTGTAGATCCAACTCACTTCAAGAGCCTTGTTGGAAGCCTACGTTATTTAACAAGCACAAGGCCTGATATTCTCTTTGCTGTGGGACTTATCAGTCGATTTATGGAAGCACCTACTACGACACACTTGAAGGCTGCCAAGAGGATACTTCGCTACATCAAAGGTACTATTGATCTTGGCTTGTTATATTTCTCATGTGATGACTTCAAGCTTGTGGGATTC
Source organism: Oldenlandia corymbosa var. corymbosa (assembly GCA_949775105.1). Classification (NCBI taxonomy): domain Eukaryota; kingdom Viridiplantae; phylum Streptophyta; class Magnoliopsida; order Gentianales; family Rubiaceae; genus Oldenlandia; species Oldenlandia corymbosa. Next base: position 12,226,676 of record OX459123.1, read on the forward strand.
AGTGATAGTGACTGGTCTGGAGACTTGAGCGAACGGAAAAGTACTACTGGATTCGCATTCTTCCTTGGCAACACTGCCTTTACATGGGTTTCTAGGAAACAACCTATAGTCACCTTGTCATCATGCGAGGCGGAGTACGTAGCAGCAGTATCATGTGTATGTCATGCTATCTGGCTCAGGAGCATGTTGAAGGAGTTAAGTATGCCACAAGGAGAAGCGACAGAGATATATGTTGACAACAAGTCAGCCATCGATCTGGCAAAGAATCCAGTCTACCATGATCGAAGCAAGCATATTGATACAAGGTACCACTTCATAAGGGAATGTGTGGCCAAGAGGATCGTTGAGTTGAAGCATACAAGATCACGTGATCAAGTTGCAGATATTACCACTCAAAGGAGAAGACTTTGCAAGATTGAGGATGATGCTTGGAGTCACCAAATCAAGTTTAAAGGGGGGTGTTAGTAAGTAAACTTAATTTGGTCCAATTAATATTGGGTTGTCCAAAATTATTAACTTGGACCATGAATCTTTATGTTTAATCCTAAGCCCAAGTCCAATGAAGAATTGTCTAGATAAGAAGATATCTAGAAGTAGAAAGTTCTAGAAATGTTCTACATAAATATCAAGAGTATGTAGAATAATTCATCGAAAATATCTAGAAGAAATATCTAGATATTAGTAAGAAAAAGTCTAGATATTAGAATAAAATATGTAGATATTTAGAAGGAGTAGAAACATCTTGAAAGAGTGTAGAACCTTCCATGCACTCCTATAAATAGGAGTTAACCCCCTAATGTAAGTATGTGTAGAGAGTTGTGAGAAACCTTAAACTAAAAGCTTAACACACTCCACCTTGTTTCCTTTTACTACAAAGTAGTAAAGCTCCCTTTCTCCCAAAATTTCCTTCTCTTCCATTTTCACTTCCTAAACCTATCACTCAAAAGATCTCTTCCTTATAACCCAAAGGGTTCTTTTGCTAACAGCAACCTGGAGCAAGAACAGCAAACTGCTTTTTCACAGTGCGCTGTCTTGTCACAGCGCGCTTTTTTGACTAACGGTGGAGATTTGATTGAATCTGTAGCTGGAAAAGAGATCGACGAGCAAAAACAGCGCGCTATCATAACTGATGGTGATCTAAGCTAAAAAGCAAACCGTTTTGCTGTTCTTGAAACTATTGATGAATCCGATGAAGAAATTGAGGAAGTTTACCCGGCAAAGGATTTTCCATCTCAACCCATAGGCGGTATTGGAATTGTTAATCAGGATGTTGATAATAAGGTGCGTCACTCTCCGGTTGATTTAGCTTGAAAATTATTAATCCAGGATGATGCCGAAGTGGATTATCGCCGAGAGGAAAACTCAGAGGCTGCTCAATCTATAGAATGTGACTTACGGTCTGAGGGGGAAATTGATGATGCCTTGGTGGAGCGATCGGAGCAAGGAGAGCTAACAGTTAAAGGTAAACGTGGGAGGAAAACGAAGGCTGAAAGATTAACTTTACAGGCAGGGCTGGTACCGCGATGTTCGTTGCGGCTGAGTGAGAATTCTTCTTCTTCCAATGTTTAGTCAATTAATCTAGAATATACGAGGCATAAGAAGCCCAGCCTCGCAAAGAAGATTGAAAGGGTTGAGAAGATTGCATAAAATTACGTTTTTAATAGTTTTGGAGCCTATGTTACCGATACATGAAATTGAGGAGATTCGTCGGGAGTTATCTTTTTGATAAATGTTTCTCCTGTTGTACCAGCAAGATTTGGATCTTTTGTCAGGAGAGTTATGGTGTTTCAATTCTTGAAGATAATGAACAAGTTCTTCATGTTGAAATTTAACACGGGTTAGTCTCACAAAAATTTTTGGTCTCTGCGGTTTACCCGAAATCTACCAGGCAGGCGAGACAAGAACTTTGGTCTAATATGGTGAGTTTTCGGCAGCGTAATGGAGGTTTCCCTTGGATGGTGGCGGGTGATTTTAATGTGATTCGATCGCTTGATGAATATTCGGGAAGTTCTGTTCAAGATCTTGGTGCCATAGAGGAGTTTAATGATTGTATCACTAATTGTGATTTATTGGAAATGCCTTCTGTTGGGGAGGAATTTACGTGGGGTGGTACACGGCAAACTGGATGGGTTAGCAAAAAACTAGATAAAGTTCTTGTCTCCGATGAATGGCAATCTCTATTTCCAGTATCCTTTGTTGAGAATCTAAATAGGACGACCTCAGATCATTGTCCGCTGCTTGATAAATTTGCGCAACAGGTTGCTGGAAAGCCAAGGCTCTTTCGATTCCAAAACATGTGGTTCCGGCGGCCTGATTTTTTTGACCTTGTGAAGAAGAGCTGGGAGGAGCCGGTTTCGGCCTATGGTATCTGGCCTTCTCATTAAAATTAAGACGATTAAAGGGTGTTTTGAAAGAATGGAATAAGATGGTTTTTGGGGATGTTTTTGAAAATATTCGAAAGGAGGAGGTTAAAGTACAAGCCCTAGAAGGTATTTATGATATGGATCCCTCTGAACTCAATCGTACAAATTTAAATGCAGCTAAAGATGCACCTCCTTGCTAAGCTTAAGGAGCAGGAAGATTTTTGGAGGCAGAAGATGAGAATAAAATGGCTAAAGGAAGGTGATTCTAACACGAAATTTTTCCATGCTTCGCTTTCGGGAGGAGGATGCGAATGGGAATCCATCGGATTCATTCAGAAGATGGTACTAGGCTAGAAGATAGGGCGTTAATTGAGGGGGAAGCGGTTAATTTTTTCCAGAATCTGATGAGAGAAGAATAAAGTGATGATCGGGATGAGGCTCAAGACATTCTCCTTGAAAATATCCCTCATATTTTCGAGGAAAATGATAATGCTTTGCTCACTAAGCAAGTGGAGATGGATGAGTTGCGTGAAGCTGTTTTTAATTTGAGTGATGATAGTGCGCCGGGAGTGGATAGTTTCGGGGGTTCTTTCTATAGACGTTGTTGGGAGATAATTTCCGATGATCTTTTGAATGCTTGCAGGGAATTCATGCTGGGGGTCCCTTTGCCTCGGGCAGTGGCGAGCACAATGGTTTTTTTTATTCCAAAAAAAGCTTCAGTTACCTCTTTTGCGGATTTTCGCCCGATAAGTTTGTGTAATTTTCTTAATAAGGTCTTTACCAAGATCATTACTGAGAGGCTGAAGCTGCTCCTTCCAAAGCTAATATCGAAAGAGCAATCGGCTTTTTTGGCGAGACGTGATATTACTGACAACATTTTGCTAATCCAGGATTTGTGCCAATTTCTCAACAGGAAGGCCATAAGGGATACTTAAAGTAGATATGATGAAAGCTTTTGACCGTGTTTTTTGGTCCTTCTTGGCTAGGGTTTTGCAAGCTTTCGGGTTTTCGCAGATTTTTATAACCCTAATTTTAAACAATCTGAAGGGTAGCTGCTTCTCTGTCTTGATTAACGGTGCTCCGGCTGGTTTCTTTCAAGCAACAAGGGGTATAAAATAAAGTGATCCTCTGTCTCCATATTTGTTCATTCTTGTTTCTGATGCAATGACAAGGAAATTGAATGTTCTTCGAGAATCTGGCAGTCTCGCTACCTTTGGTGCTCCTGCTGGTTCACGGGTTGTCTCTCAATTATGCTTTGCCGATGATTTGGTAATCTTTACCAAGGGTTTGGAAAGATCTCTACAATCTTTGAATAGTTTTTTTCCGACTTATGAGAAGGCATCGGGTAAAAGAATCAATAGGCAAAAGATTGTCTTTTTAGTCTCGCCGAGGTGTCGCGCGAGCCGAGTTGAAGGTTTTAAACGGATTTTGGACATGCCAAAAGGCTTGTTTCCCTTTGTTTACCTTGGCTGCCGGATAGATATGGGGCGGAAGAAGGCCTCGACTTTTCAATTTTTGCTTGATATGATTGATCAAAGAATTTGAAGCTAGAAGAATAAATTTCTTAATCCTGCTGGGAGACTTCTCTTAATAAAGCATGTCTTAAGCGCAATTCCAATTCATGTTTTTGCTGCAATACCGCCACCTAAATCTGTTCTTCGAGCTATTGAGAGGCGTTTTCAAAAATTCCTTTGGGGTGAATTGAATGGAAAGCATAAACGTCATTGGCGGGCTTGGGGAAACCTTATTTACCCAACAGTTGAAATTAGTGTTGGCTTACGGGGCTTTGACGATTTTATTGATGCTTTCTCATCCAAGCTATGCTGGAAAATCAAACAAAATTCAATTCCATGGAGCCGGTTTATACTCTCTTTATCAGCTACACCACAGCGAAGGACATCATGGAAACGGATTGCGGTGATCCACCTTCGCGCAAGTTCACTCTCCAAAGTTCTTGTACGCTGCGGCAATAGTTCTTTCTGGCATGACAAATGGTCATCATTGGGAGTTGTTTGGGATGATGTGAATGGCTTGCCGCCCAGATCAGATATTTCTATACGGCAGTTTTTTGATTGTAGGCATGAGTTAATTGAGGATTTTTCGACGGTCTTGCAGGGGGAAGCCATTGCGACTTTGGCTGTGCTGGATATGGAGTTTGTTGAAGGGCGGGATATTCTGATATGGCAACCTGAGCCAGCCAGAAATATTACGGTTAAATCTGCCTTTGAGCACTTGAGAAGGAAACGAACGGTGGAGCCAGTTTTGAAGAATATTTGGCATGCTAGAATCCCTTTGCGGATTTCGTGGTTTATGTGGAAATTACACAACATGCTTCTTCCATTCCCGGACGTTTTGCGGAGGATGGGTCTTCATGTTGATCCTTCAGTTTGTCCGCTCTGTTTAATGCATGATGATAGTGTTCAGCACTATTTTGCTAATTGTTCCCTTTCTCGACGAGTTTGGGGTTTCTATGCGTAGCTTTTTGGAATTGGCTTGCAGCATGGCCTAAATCTGGAGGATACTTTGAATGCTCGGTGGAAGCAAGGAAACTTTTCAATAGCTTTAAAATCTTTACTGATTGTGGTCCCGAGTTTAATTATTTGGGAATTATGGAAACGTCGGAATAAAGCTTTGTATGAAGGAACTGTTGTCTTTGATGCTACGGTGATTCAGAAATTGTCATTGAGTATTTCAGATTTTCTGTTGATTCATTCTTTGCCGTGTAGCTCCGCTTCGGAATGTGATTTTTTAGAGAGGCATTTTCATGTTCGATTTGGCAGGGTTAGGAGGCGGTTATTCACTTCAGTTAGCTGGAAACCTCTAGAGCCAAGATCTTACATTTTGAATACTAATGGGTCTTCTCACCATCAAGCAGCTGGTTATGGGGCTATAATTCGTGGTGGTGGCGGTTCTTTTTTTTATGGGGAGCTAGGGTTTCTCGGGGATCGAGATAGTATGGAGGCTGAAATTGCAGGTTTACTCTTTGGTTTATGGAAATGTGTGGTTTCGGAATTACCCCCGGTTGTAGTTCAATCTGATAACAAAGTGTTGGTGGATTTATTACAGAGGGGAACGGGTTTTTCCATGGAGGCACCTCAACTCATTACTAGAAATCGCGTCTATTATTGAGTGTCATTCTTTTCGAATTGAGCATATCTACCGTGAGGCTAATGCGGTGGCAGACAATTTTTCTAAGCAAACAGCGACTGGTGATTGTCATGTCTTACGTGCTTTAGGGGACATTTCTTTTTTAACGAAAGGACTCTTGATTCTTGATGAAGGGTCTTTTCCATATGTCTGCACTCGAATAGTTTAATCCTTTTTTGTACCCGAAGTTGATTTTTTCTAGTCATTTTTGGTACTTTTCCTTCACATTTCTATATCCTGGTAAGTCTTTAGCACTGCCAGATCTTGTATTTAATTTAATATATTTACAGGGACTACGAAACTAGGGAACTCGATGGTATACATGTCCATCCCTTGGGTATATCTCTTATGTGCATGGTATCATCTGGCACTGACTAATTTAAGGAATAGCTCTTGGGTAGACCCCTTGAGTATTTCTTAATTTAATTGGAACCTGAAAATCGTTTGCCACCTCTTTTTTCTTAAAAAAATAGATTGAGATGAGCGACATAGTCAGTTTTTTATACCCTTATCCATTTTTTTTTGCCACGCCGAATTAGACAAAGATAATAAAAACTTACACCATAGTCCTTTAAGATGCTTCACTTTCCACCAGATCTTAATCGAGAAAGCATCTACTATCTCTTGAAATCACATCAGGCGGATTCCATTTTCAGAAGTTGGGAAGGTGAATGGATCTCATACTCTCCAGTTCCTTTTTCTTCTTTCATCAGAACCTTGCTAAAGGAACCGTTGATACCATCTTTCCATCATTTTTATCACTGACATAGGAGGATTTATAGTTGAGACAACATGAATGGGAATGACTGTATGTACATGTTTTAAAAGCAAAAACCTCTCACCCTGACATATATTTATATGTAAGAAAATTCTACTTAAATATATTCTTTGCTTAAGTCATGTTAAATGGAAGAACGATTAATTGCACATTATTTTAATTCAGTTAAAATTCATTTTTATGATTAAAAAAATTCTTAATGAGAAAATGTTTGCTCGTTTTCTTTTTATTAGTGGGTCCATGCATAGCGGGCCGAAGAAATGCCGAGCATATATACAAACATACATCCAATGATGTAATTTCTTTATTTATACAAATATTTATTAAGATTGAAGACACACACTTCAAATTTATTGATTTAACAACTTTTTCCCTTATGGTTGGTTTAATTTTCCTTGAGAAAAAATGAGAAAATCTACCCCGTTCTTGTGTAGTGGATAATAACAAATTACCTACATTTTATTGTCACCTTCAAATCTTTTAACCTCTTTTAGGAGGCAATAATAACAGACATATCAAACTATAAGGAAACCCTTAATATCGACAACCACCCCACCACCATAAAATACGGACAAGTCCAAATCAGTTCCATCCATGACTTTCTATAAATCAGACAAGTCCAGCAATGGAGTATGATTAAACCGAGATCAGAGTGATAGCTTTGCGATTGTTATGTTACTGATTGAAAATTGTGAATCCCACCTATGCAGTAATAGCGATTTCCCCATCCATAGCATATAGGTCATTATGCAGGACATTTAGTATTTTTTTTTTTGTTAAGGTATTGAATGAACTAGAATTACGATCATAGTGGATAATTTTGGCATACAACCAACAATTAACAGTCAGGTTACATTGCATGCATTGTAAGTTGAAGTTTTGTCATCCAGAAAATGGATAAATAGACACAATGGCTATTTTTCAGGTCAAAGCAGTAGCATATTCTGGCTTTTGATCACATCTCCTCTCTTATTGGAAGTAGGAACAATCAAGGGATGCATGTCTTTTTTGGCGTTAAATCTTTGGCCTCCTCTGAAAAAGCTGGCTCTTATCCCAAGTACACACTTTTTGAGTGTTGATCTTTTAAAAGAATAGCAGCCGTGTTGCTGCATCCTGCTCTGTAATAACAGAGACAGTATTAGTGAATTTGGTTGTATATTAAAGAAAGTATGACAGTTGAACTACCACTAAACTCATATTTTCGTTGTAAATCTTCTTTATTTTTTTCCATGCCTGTCAAAATATTACAAATTTTTGTAAACTAAAGGCCAAAGTAAGGAATGTTTGTAATTCAATTTAGGGAAAAATCTACTTTATGTACCCTAAGAATAGGGAGTCTCCATATCATGTACCCTAAGAATTGGTCTTACTAAATCATGTACCCTATGTTTGAAATTTATTATTTTAGGTACTTTTTAAAGGGTAAAATGGAAAACTAATAAAATTTTGTCCAAAACTACTACGTTTTTGCCCCCAATCATCTGGAATAGAGCAAATTATACCATCAATTCTATTAATTTTACAACAGTTTATCTTTCAGTCAGATTTCAGCATTTATGACATTGATGCTGAGGCCATCTTTGGAAGATTAGAATTTGGGTAATGTGTTGATAAATGATACCCAAAGAGAAATGGAATGAAGAGATTATCCTTTGCTTCGAACGAAGAGGTATTTAAAAATAATCATTATAGAAAATTTACTAAGGAAGATTCTTGCATGCTTGACAAATATTTTTTTTGTGCCTATGAATAAATGTAAAGCAATGATCAGTTGTTTTGTTTTCAGGCAAACTTGAAACTTTTATCCAAAGGAATATTACATTTATTAGTGTTTTTTGTTGCAATCTGTTCCTTCTTAGATATAGCAGACAAGTAGGGAAATTTTTTTCTCTTCAAAGAAGAGATTATTCTCTCTCTATCCTATGTGAGATAAAGGGTTTTACGTTGGAAATAAGCTAAATATTTGAATGAGAGATTGGTTTCTCATTAGATTGGAAACGTGCAAAGTAGTCTTCATAATCTCCATTGTATCCTGGGAGACAGTAGTCCGTAAAACCTTTAACACAATTATGAGAGGGCTAAATTGTTTAAGGACAGCATGGTATTCACGTGCCTCGGGTTTTTTTTCGTTTTCTATATCCATTACAAAAAAACATCCGGTCAGCCACGACAGCAGTCGTGCCTAATTTTGCCTTGAGGGTCGCGGCTAACCGGATTAGCAACGACTTTAAACACGACTGAGGAGAAGTGGCTGAAGTGCCCATGCCTAAATCTTAGGCACAAAAAGTCAACGCTCCGTTGTTAATTTAGGTAACAAAATTTTAGTGTTTAAATATCAAAATTTTGTGCCTAATATTCGGATGGAATTTAACATAATAACATAACATTAGCAACGACGTTTCGTGGTAAAATTTGTATTTCAATTAAGCACGGATATTTTCGTGTCTAAAAAAAATATTTACTCTGCTTTATTCCTTTAACAAAAAAGCAAATTTAGCCACAAGTGACATTTCGTACTTAAAATCTCATGAGGAATTAGCAAAAAGTAAACCATGGAAAATTTGGCACATCCAAAAACAAAAATTTTTTAGCACGAAAAACTCATAAAGAAGTCGTGCCTAAAACACAATTTTTTTGGCACGAAAAACTCATAAAGAAGTCGTGCCTAAAATTCATTACAATTGTCATTAAATTTTCTAAAACCAGCCATACAACCATTCATTTCAACCGCAAAAGCCCCTATAGGTTGCAGCATATCCAAAGAAAAAAACATCCCCGAGCTAGTTAAACAATCCATTCTACAAACTACATAATTACTGCATGCTACTCAAGTTACATCTTGAGTTACAAACAAAATAACGAGTCAATGGAAATCCCTCCCAAAACACAATTCTAAAAGGACTTAGTCCTTATATCTAGAGTAAATTCCAAAATACAAGCTAAGAATCATCAGTTGGGACAATGCTCATTAGCCATTGAACCTTCTAAATTACTAGTTTGTGGATTATGATCATTTGTCGTACCTCTTAATTCTGAATGACTATTTTCAGCTTCAATATCAACACTTGGTTCACCTGATTTGCCACACAAAGTATCCACTTTCTGCTACAGTTGCTGAATTTTCATTATTTGTGAATGAAATAGCTTAGTCAAGGATGAAATTTACTCTTTGTTTTGTGTCTCTATAGTTGAAGGTGGGGTTGTATGTGCCAATCTTGCCTTTTTCTTGTCCAATGGATAATATCAGATCGTTTGAGACCCAAGACCGTACACTCTTTTCTTTTTCTCACCTTCGACAATATCATAAAAGGTTCCATTGTCAACATTTGGTAGAGATTCATCAGCTTCTAATGAACCAGAGTCATGCTCATGATTGTCCCCAAATTCATCACTTTGCCCTATCACCGTTGAAGTTGAAACAAAATGATGTTGACATCAAATATATACTAGACTGAAGAAATAATAAAATTTGAAATTCAAAACTTACATGAATATCTTTAGATGTCTGATCAACAAAGGTCTTGCAATCATGATGCTTTGTATGAGTAAAGGCAAACAACTCATATGCAGTAGGTTGACAACCTAGTTTTAATGCCTACCATAATAATAAAAAACAAACCGTTACAATTCCAGAAAAAAATACATGCTTTATAAGGCTGGATGCTAAAGTACAAAGTCCAAACAGGTTGGTGCTTGTTTGAATGTTGTATTATCTTTAGAATAATGCAACACATTTGTTTAGAGTGGGGTCCAAAATCTGGAGTTCCAAAAATTCAGAAAAGTCGGATGAGAAGACCATCTTCAAACTGGTGGTTTGGATCAATCGCGAGTTCTTTAACTATCCATAAAGTCACACACACAACTTATAAAGAAACAAAAAGGTTTAGAAAAAGAAAGGTTATGAAAACAATGATAAGCAAGCCATTTTGACTCATCGATTCAAATCTATGATTATGAAAATTCTAAAAAGTCAGGCTTGATGGATCCTTTACCTATTTTAAAAGAAAACGAAGAACTCCTTTGATGATCTATATATACTGAAAGAAACTTCATCAAACATAGAGGAAACCATGGAAAGTACATTCAGAAATCAGTTTAGGATTGAGGTGAAAGAGCCCTTCCAAAATAGTAGCTGCTTGTCCTCAAGCAAACTTAAAAAGAATAACTTTTAACTCAACTTGCAAACCACTACTTTGAACCAAAAAATTTGAAAATCATTTAAAACACAATCTCAACTACCATGTCACACATCAATCATAAACTTAATCAATTAGGCAATCAAACATAAGCTCCTCTAATACTATGCATAGTCAACAAGATAGTTGCTTCACCCCTAAACTCCATCATTGATTGGAGCAAAATCACCTCACCAGTAAGTTCACTCATTTTCTTTCTTCTTTTCTCTCAAGTGTGGCGTATCAAACAATTCACACAAATCAATATCTAGCAGAATACACAAGAATTTGAAAAGGCGTCACATCATCATACACCAAGCAAATAAACTTACCAATAAAGGTCTTTACATAGGGTTGTAATGGGGCTTTACGTAAGGAAACGGGTGGATAATTATGGATGTAGGCTTATTATTTTGTCAAGATATATTATGTATACTTAAACTCCACCATCTTACCATATATCCCATATAATGACATTGCTCATCCTTACACTTCAGAGTTCAAGTGTGCTTTGCATAAGAACTTGCAGTAAACTTCTCATATTACATTTACAAACCTATGGCATCTCAAAAATATAATTAAGAATTTGCCACACTCTCAAACAAGTAGAAAATAGGGATTCATGCGATTTTTTTTTCTTCTTTTTTTTCGGGCATTTTTTCCTTTTTTTTGCATTTTCCTCTTTTTTTTTTCCGCACGCCCTATATTACATCAAATGCATAACTTAAAACAAGAACTCATGGCACTATAATGTCCAACTCTTACAACAAACACAATTTAAGCAACCTAATCCAGAGCTTGACAAAAGGGTAAAGGATAAAAAAAAAATGGTAATGGTTTAATGTATCTAGAGTTAAAGAAAAACGGTAAAGGCTTGAATGGTTCACTAGGGGTAAACATAAATGGGTAGGCTTTTTAAGCTAACTTGGCTAAATCCTAGTGCCTTTATTCTTGTGGCAAGCCATCTACAAGAGCACAGTTGTGTCCTAGCTTGGCAAATTCAAGATTAATCCATACTAGATATGATATACTTCCCACATAAAAATGTTGAGCATTCAAATACACTAACTCTATTTGCTCAGAAAAGCTCAGATCACTCAATTTAAAGTAACTTTTTTTGTGATAATATTCCAATCATCAACTTCAACACTTAAATTCACAACATATCTGAATAGTACATAGCAAAGAAAAATTTATGTTTTTCATGCTTCACTTTTCAACCTATGATGATTAGCAAATTACTGCAATTACGTCCTGCGAATAAAATTTATATTTTTCAAATTACTGCAAAACAAGTACTATTCTTATAGTTATAATGGCAACAAATGGATACAAATTCATCATTCAAATATTATAGAATAAATACACATCAATTGATGATTGCTTGAATTGTTATATATGTTATATTAATGTTCTATGCCTAGCCACTTCGTTAAAGTTATATATCAAAGTTTTATCGAACGTGTATATCACCTTACGTTGTTAAATACTATAACGATTCAAATTGAAAAGGGTAAATATTTTTTATATTGTAATGTAAATAGGAAAGATGTTCATTAGTTTCTCATTAAAACGATCATTTCACTACAAATTAAAACTAACAAATACATTTTCATTAGAACCTAAAAAAATATACAAGTATGTCATCATAAGACTACAATTTCAGTGTAAATTACAATGATTCATCACATACATTTCCACTATAATATGAGAACTTAAAATTCTAGCACCAAAAGAACTTACATACATTTGCTGCCAATATTTTCTTCTTTTGGGCGACAATGGTAGAGAAATTTTTTTAAAAACTAATACAGTAGAACTTCTATAATAAATTAATAATGTTAGAACTATCAAAATTTATTAATTGATAGAATTATTAACTTATCGATCAATTAATAATTTATTATGTTTTAAATAATTTCTATGAGAGAAATAATCCGTCACTGTAGATTACGTAGTTTGAATTGTGTTTACATCCAAATTAATCAAATATTAAAATTCTTCTGATTGCTAAATATCCATACATAATAATTCATATAATCTCCAAGAACTAAAAAACAAGTATCAACAATTAATAATGTAATAATTTTTTGAAGTTATTATTATTTTTCGTTTTTAGGGTATTTATGAATTTATGGCACTATTGAGACCTATATATAGATATATAGGAGATTTTCTGAAATATTATTATTTTATTATTTTATCCTTTGGGCTATGTATTAGTCACTAAATTATTTTGCCACGGCCACATATATGCCTCATCCGTTACAAAAAGTAATGCCGCGCAAATTTTGTAGCATAGTTTGATACGGCCTCCTTCAGTTATCCTTAATAAACGAGCAAATACAAGTAATCCAAAGTTACATCCACTATCCAAAACACCACTAAAACCATAAACTAAAATAAAATCATCTAACATCTTTAACTAAATTGATCATCAATTTCATCATCTAATCTGTATCAACAAACTAGATTGATTTAAAACTACCCAAAAATAAAACTACCAACTAGGATCAATCTCAAAATGTGGTAGTAAACAATCATCAAATGAGATTATAGGCACCATTCCCCAACGGAATATCACTCTGAATGACTAGCATGTGGATTTGAACTACTTGGCATACCTTTCAACCCTTCTAGGCTATTTTCATCCACAACGTCAAAACTCAGACATGGAATACCTTTTTCGCTGCACAAAAGTTCCATCACAGTTTGCATCTTTTTAAACGCACTCCGCATTTTGTGAAGCTCGATAGTCAAAATTTCTATTTCCTTCTTTAGTTGTGTCTCCATATTTGAAGGTGGAGACACTCTTGGCCTTTTACCTCTAGATCTTGATGAATTCCAATTCACTGAGCCACTTTTGTCATCTGATGAACTTTGGTAATCTTGAGTTATAATCATAGGCCTACATGAGGCTCTTGGATGCATAATTCTACCACGTCCTCTAAATCTCATATCTACAATAATCCATGTATGACTAATTTGAGCAATTAGTTCCACACATAATCAATCTAAATAACAAAACAAAGATAATACAGATGTATGTACACTTTTATGAGACTAACACAATAATAGTAATGCAAGATAGATACATCACAACCATAAATAGTTCTTGATATTGTCAACAAAATAATTTAGTTTCATCTAAAACAACAAACAACAATAAAGAAATTTAATCATATTCACCAAAAGAATTCAAAGAATTTGGTTCACAAATTGGACAAACAAGTCTCCAGATCAGTAGCTCATGCGAGATTTTCTGTCCAAAAATTCCAAACTTTCATTGACGAATGCGTCATGTTCAAATCAAATTTCCAAACAAACTATAAGCCCATTTAATCATCCATAAAAACTGAATTAAAATAGATTGAACATAGAAGACATTCATAAAAAGAATTCTTCAAAAAGGGTTTGAGAAATAGGAGAAATGAGTTTTTAAACATGTGGCCTCTAATCTGATTTTTTCTGCCCTTCCAAAGGTCCTAAGTTAACAGGCCTTGTTTTTTATAGAATTTTAACATATCATCATGCCCATTTGACCAGCAGTAAAAAACTCCATAATCTATGACAAACCATGATTAGAACCAGCCAGAATTTTGGCAAAAGTAAACACAATATCATAGAGAGTCAAAGCAACAAAGCCTCAAAGTAGGTCAGTTAAGTCCAAATCCTGTTTTTAAAACCTTCGTTATTCATTTTCCAAATTCCATTAACAATCTTCAAGAAATAAACAAATAGCAGGCAACCTAGGAATTTAAGATTCACCTACATAGCGTACATCTCTGCATCTTTTCCCCCATTCCATTTAATTAACTAACAACTATAACATAGGCATAATTATCGTCATCTCTTCTACTTAGATTATTCGAGAAATCAATTAGTAACCGAAGTGAATAAAATGTGAGTTTTAACACCAGTTCCCCAATTCAATAGTGACTAGTTTTAATTTTAACACTAATCAAATACCTCAATTGAAATACAATCAGAAACAACCGATGCAACTCAAAACCCAACAATGGATAGCTAAATTCCGGATTTACCTTGATAAATTCCTCCCCTTCTTTTTTTATTTCTTTACACTAATACTACAGATGGAAAGACCAGTGCCTTTTCAATCTCTTGAGAAGTCCTAAATTAGGACTTAGCAACAAGGGTGGACTTACTGGAAGGGAACACGACCCCAGATAGGAAGGAGGATGCTGACAGGGAATTTTAGGAGGATTGTTGCATCTTTTTTGGAGTTTGAAGAGTATGATCTAAGGTAAGAGAAATGGAAGAATCAAGTCCAGCCAATAGAACTGGAAAGGTGTTAAGGGAGACATCCGGCAGCTAAACCGGTAGCCAAGGATGAGGTTGTGAAGGGCTGGCAGTAGATTTTGGTGGTTTACTACCGTTAATTTTGGGGGTTGAAGGGGGTAGAGAATTGAATTGAAAAAATGAATTCCAGATCTAGACTTAGGATAATGGTGAATCTGCAGATTAGATAAGTCTTTAGGCAAAAAATGGGGCAGGAGACGGGGAATTTTGGTGAAAAAGTGCCAGGAATTTTGTGAGAGAGGGTTTGAGGATAAGGGTGAACAAAAATTACTTTGTGGGATTTTAGTTTTATATTGAACGGTGTGAAAATGGAGTTCTGGGCCTTTTAGCAATAATGATAGAAAAATAAATGATTTTTACGCCAAATCCAATTTCCTTTTTTCCCTTGGAAATCCCCCCCTCCCCCCAAATTTCTATGATTTTTTCCCCAAATTTAATTTAAAAAATTTAACCACAGCCTAATGTGTGGTTAAATTGGTGTTCCATTTATTTATTAATTATAAAATTATTTTTTCATGGCCATATTTGTGCCTAATTCGTGACAAAAAGTAAGTTGGACAAATTTTACAGCATGATTCGACACGGTCTTCTTGGGGCGTGACTAATCCGTGATTAAACTAAAATTTCATCTATGCATTAGTCATAAAAAAATTTTTATCACGACCACATATGTGCCTAATCTGTTACAAAAAGTAACGTGGGACAAATTTTGAAGCATGAATTGACACGACCTCCTTTGGTCGTGCCAAATTTGTGGTTAAAGGGGCAGATTAGGTCTTGGTCAAACCATCGTGCCTAATCCGTGACTAAATCATGCCTAATTAGCAACAAATTTGAAACGTCCTCAATTTTTCCGATGCTAATGGGATGATTTCTTGTAGTGATCTTATATTTGATTGTACATCACAAATACCAAATACAAGTTTTACAACAATCTTAAAACAGATTAGATCATTTCTTCATGATGCCAAGGGAAATTCACTCTTGGACTAATTGAAAGTCTATGGATGAATTTTAATCTTTGGGAGCTGATTAAAGCTAAATCAACACATGAAGATGGAAAAATGGAAGATTTTAGACTCTCGTTGATATGCCTGTCAACAACACTCAGGCCAATGAACATGTTGACGATGGCAAACAGAACGTTCGGCTGAAGGACGTTGATCTCTCTGTGGACTCACTTAATCGATGAAGTGAAGCTAGAAAGCAAACATAATTTCGTCAATTGTTATGTCTGTCAACGTATAAGTTGACGAGATGTAGGTAGAATTTTTTCTTCAACTAGAAAAAAATAATTGATATGTTTTCTTTTTGTAGCGCAGGGGAAAAAGCAAAAGAAGAGATGTGCACATGTGTTCTAACATGAACAATACTTCACGATTATGAGAGGTGTGGAGAAAATATACCAAAATTTTGGTTAGATCTAAATCAGAAAGAAAATTTTTATTTTATTATGTAAGCATTATGACTCTATCTGATTGATTAAGGATTTAGGTTCTAGTTTTGGAATCCTTAGAGAAACTAGATTTTAAGTGATCCTTAAAAGCTTATTTTGTCAATCTTTTGATGTGGAAAATGTTGCATAGTGCATGCAAGTTAATTCATGATCATTGATATATATGTCGTTATGTGCGTAAATCATACTTTTTGTAGACATGAATTTACCAAAATGAACAATATGTATGGTTCAAAAATATATCTCATTCTTTGGAAAAATAAAAGTAAATACTTGTTTCTTCATGGGTTTTTGATAGATGAAAATGAGATGAATCAAGTGTTTTTTTGTACTCTTGTTAATAAAGAATACTATACTCAAATGATTGTGGCCATGTCATCATAAGAAAGGAAATGCATAAATAAATTGCATACTATACTCAAGTTGCATTTGCATGATTAGTAATGAGTATAAATTGCACATGAAACATCTTAAAACAAAACAAATAATTAGTTTGGTTTGAATGGATGAATCACAAGCTGTTGAGGATATGAACTTGAACAATTTGGGTCAAATTTGTCTCGATATAGTTATGTGTTCAATGTATGCATGTATGCATAACTCATTGTTTTATAACCGAAATGCATTCGATATATGAATTATCTATCATTTGAAAATATAACTTGGTTGTACTATAATTGAAACAAAAGGAAAAGCGAAGAAATGGATTTGGTCTTTCTGGTTAGATCCATTGTTTCCATTTTTAATGCCAATAAATTTGTAAAAGAAATTACAAAAAGAATTTTTGTTGCTGCTTCAGTAAATAAATTAATATGTGGCTACTTGTCTTTGACCATGGAAAAGACATATTAGTTGTGATTAAATTGGCCATTCATTTGATGCATTTCATTTGTGTTTAAAATGGGTTCTAAGATGCCACTGATCTGCCTTATTAAATGGATAATGTCCTAGCTACCCTAACAATTATGAACGATTGTTACTTTGAAAAATAAAAAAAATGTAAATGATGATTGAATTGGTTTAATGGATTCATTGAAATGCATTTCAGCCTGCAATTCATAATCTTTTATATCAATTATTATTAACAAGAACTAATCAAAATAAAAGGGATTAAATCACTGACACATACTATAATATTTTTTATATTAAAGTTAAGGACATGAATATCACAATGTATGTTGTGCTGTAAATTTCATGACTTTCTGCATTGAAATTTACATGATTAAGTTACTTACCTAATGGTAATGATATTCCCTACGTCCCATAATTATTGTCCAGTTTGGATTTTCATTTTTAGTTCAAATTGTACTAAAAGTGAAATCTCAAACTGGACAATAATTTTGGCACAAAGAGAGTATTTAATTCATACATATAATAATTGAATTATATTGTGATACTCAAAAGATCTATATGATGACGTGTTCCCGCAATTAATGCTCAATGCATGAGATTAAATTGTTGAATGCCCCTAAATGATATTGTTATCAATTTCATGATATATATTGGGTAAGCCATTTGTGAGAAGGTATACATAATTGACTTTTATGTACCTGAAGTATTTATATGCAATATATCATAGATTTACGAATGTGGGATGGAAAATTCGATTTGATCTCACAGGGAAATCAATTCTTCGTTTGTTGTGGAATAAATTGCAAAATACAATAATTCTTCATTTGAGAAGACGTTGATTCTTTGGCCAAAGATTTTGTGGTCAATGGGCTAATCCACTAGTTCCATGCGTGGATAGTGATTGAGAATATATGTTTCCCATGAGAGTTTAATATTCTTGATGGTGGAATTCTTAGAGATTTATTCTCTAAGGAGAGTTTCATTATGAAGATATTGCGATCTCTACGAGATCGGGTTTAAGAATCCACTTGGGTTCAAACGTTGAGATTCAACTTGGTCAAAATGAGTTATAAATTGAGAAATGGAAGAGGTGGGGAGTGAAGCATTAATAGGTGACTTCTTTGCACATCATAGAGTTGTCTATAAAGTGACTACCATGTATACAATTTAATCTAATGAGAATTCGAAATTGAAAAATTGGTGATATATTTTCCAAATGTGGGGGAAGCTTCGTGTTAAGCTAAGAACATATTTACATGAGGTATCCAATGTAATTGGACCATCCTATAAACACTTCCGAATGTGGGGGTAACTCTATGAGTTATGCGATAAATGAAACCATTCTTAAAACACTTGCGAGTATAAGAGTGTCTTGAAATTCTGGTAATACTTGTAGTAAAGTTTGTAAAGATAAATCCTAATTAGTAGATAAAATCTTTATAAGCTATGACTACATAACGGTACCATGTTGGCTCTTTGTTTATGATTTGAATTTGTCAAATTTACAAAAGAATACTATGCCATAATAAAAGAACATGTAATTCTTTCAAACAGAAATGGTTCAAGTAAAACCAACATATGGCTAAGAGCCAAATAGAAATCATTTATGGATAATTTGAATCACATTCGTTGGGAAATGAATCAAGAACTTTTGTCGGACTGTCGAAATCATTTATGGATAATTTGAATCACATATGGCTAAGAGCCAAATAGAAATCATTTATGGATGATTTGAATCACATTTGTTGGGAAATGAATCAAGTTGTTCGTGCATCTCACTATTTCATTTGTTGGGAAATGGTCATGATCTTATCATGATTTGGTCACCTTAATAAGATTTTATCATGGAATTCCCAATTTATCATTTATTTGTTTGTTACTAATTGTCAAACTCAACTGCAAAAGAAAAGAAATACCAAAATTTTAATTGGTTTGACTTTCGGAGATTATCTTGTTCGTCCAATTTAACCTGCATTTCTTAACGAGCTGACAAATGTAGATGCAAAGCAAATTTGTAAAAGTCTTGTACATTTGTTTCTGTTTAACTATTTGAAGAATATGGCAGCAAAGTTTACTTGACTAGTTTAACTATACTTTTGCCTTGAGGTTCAATTTTCCTAATTTTTATTTTGTTCAAACTTTACACATTAAATGAAACCCTAGGTATTAGAACTGATTCGCTTTGCATTTATTTTTCTTTTCTTGAGGAACTGGCTTTACATTACTTATTTATCTTTTGTGTTACTTGATGGAAGTTATTCAAATTTGGCTATAAATCCGCCAAAACCGTCATGTAACAACATTGCCAATTTGTCCTCCAAATTGTGAATGTAGAGTATTACCATTTTACAGTTTACAGTTTCTAGTAGAAACTTTGCTCCAATTGCCAAATTGTTCTTGAACGTTACTACTGAAATATTTTTCACAAAGAATCTAGACAAATACAACATTTCCCAAATTGTAAATTTTTATATATGCTTTCACCCACTACCCTTGTTTATTACAGGGGAAAACAAAAGAAGAAACAATCGTCCAACTTTAACAATCCACTCATTTTCAGTTCCTTTCATATATTTTATGTTCCATTATCAAAATGTAGGACAACTAATTATACTTGGCTGATTATTCTGCAAAAACAAAAATTAGCATTCAAGTCAACTTTTACTAAAATACCTTCAGTAATTAAACAACCTAAATTTATTATCTCTTCACCCTTCCCTCTCATTATCACGTTTCATCCAACTTGCAATTTTCTAACAGTTGATTCCCGATACATCAATTTCTCTAATAGGTGATACAAGATGAGGTTACGCAAGATAAAGAAATTGATTTGCTGGCTTTTCTTCTTTTCTTTCCACGTTGATTGCTGAAATTAGAGTAGAAAACCAATTAACTGAAAACCTTATTTCTTTTTCTCGTTATTTTAATTTGATTTCTTATTTTTGATAAGTCGCACTTGATAAGACGGACAGTCTAGGATACTGAATTTGAGTTTTTTAAGACATGTTAGAGGAAATTAAGATCAGACATGGAGAAGAACATGTATGGAGGGTTTCATGTATTTTTTGCTAATATCCCAAATTGTTGTGGTGAAAACAATCCCAATTGCACATTTGTTTGAGCAAAGATTGTGCAAAAACATTTGGATTGCATGGATGTACATTTGCTTTGAGGCCATGCAAGAAAAAAAAAAGAGAAAAAATTGTTTTTCCAAACTGATTAGGGGTAACTTTGGTAGTATTTGGACAACTATTTCGTTTGCCTTTGGGCTCATTTTACCTCGTAAACCCAAATTCTAATATAAAATAAAATACCATCCAAACATCAATTAACTTACCTTTTAAAAAATATTGAAACATTATTTTTATATAATTTTTGTCAACCACCACCGGACCACCTCTACCATTGCCGGGCCGCCACCGCTGGCTGGATTCCGGCCAACTTCCGGCGAGTTGGTTCGGCGACGGCCGGTGGTGGAAGTGATCCGGTAGTGAGAGAAATATTAGTACCGATGGTCACTAAACTATTGTAAAGTCTTACTATCATCAGTGAACTGTTTTAATTTCGTAAATGGTAACTATACTATAATACTATCCAAATAAAAAACTAAACTATCTTTTAAATCTCCTCTCAAGTTCAAATCAAAAACTAAAACAAAACGCTTTCCAAACAAGCACTTAATTTTTGCTTTGGATACTAATTATATTTTTTTGCAGAATATCACACCCTCCTATCATCCTAAGCATGATAGTGGCTCAGTTATTAGTCGTAGTTATCTGAATTAAGATCAAACATGCATTTATAGAAGTACACACTTTTTTCTCTCTCTCCCTCTTTTTTTTTTTTTTTTTTTTTTGGCTTCGACAGAGACACCTATACGGTTATAGCTTGGTAATGAATTAATGTCAAGATATTGAGTCATAGTCTCATATTTATGGAACTATTCATTCCTTGTTTTTACTGCCCATCTCATTGATTTTTTTTTGGGTAACAATTTAATATGTTTTTTGAATCAATTAAAGGAGGAGGATGAGCCATGAAGTAAATTTCAAGACCTACATATATCATGTTAATTCCAATAGAGGTCAACAAACTCGTGGATAAGATAGCTAAAATCTGTTATACATATCCGATGACATAGGTGTGTATTAGTCGGTAAACCCACCTCAAGTGTGTATAGAATCAATAGGTAAGGATGTGTCATGTGCTTATGAGTAACTAATGTATGTATATTGTAACTTCAAAGCCTTGTGTTTCCTAAAATTATATATATTTAACAATTCTGGAAATGGAGGTATAAAGAGGATTAATAGTAGAGGCATGCATTGTTAGATAATTAAGAAAATTTAAAGAGGCGAGGTGCTCACTAAAATTTCTATTTTTTATAAAAATTTTGTCAAAAAAATCTATTTTACAAAATCACAAAAGAGGAGTTGTCTTTTTACATCATACAGTACATGTACATATTTTGGGGGAAATGGACTAAATTGATATGAAAAGTTCTATCTTCTGAGACTAAATTAACCAGAGTTAAAACGAGAAGAGAAAATCATCAACGAGGGTTAAACGTTGGGAGTTGGGACTAAATCACAAAATATATCACCCTAAAACATTGTTCCCTATATAAACAGAGCCAATACTTCAATCCACAACATTCCAACCAATTCTCATCATCAATTCAAACTTATAGTTGAGTACTAATCTGCTTTATATCTTTTCCTTCCTATAAAACCAGAGCTTGCATTCCATCATTTTCCATCAATTCAACCAATTAACCTCAACTCTAAAACCCAAAGCAAAAAAACCCCTCTTCCATCAATCATTTATATATTCACTATTTCTGTCTTTATTAAAAGATGGAGTACAACTACAACAGCATCTTCACCCCATTAGCTACTATACTTATAATGCTTTCAAGCTTTGCTAGTACCAAAGCTAAACTCTCATTAGAGAAGTTGTATAGTTCATCTTGTCTTAATGCTCTCTCTATGATATGTTCTGTCGTCCGATCAACTATTTCTACTGAGCATAGGATGGCAGTCCAACCTGGAATGTCAAACTCAGTTGGATCTAGTTTCACTGACTAAATTTGACAACAGATATTACCAGAACTTGCAACAGAGGAAGGGCTTGCTCAACTCTGACCAAGTCCTGTTCAGTGGAGGAGCCGCCACTAGAAGGAGGGTAAACCAATACACCGCCGACATGAAAGCATTTGGCTATGACTTTGCGACCGCCATGGTATAAAGATGGGTTCACTCTTGCCTCTGACGGGACAAAATAGGATCATAAGGAACAAGTACAACTCGGTCAACCTTAGTTGATGTTGAAATATGCTTAGAATTATGTCATTACAACTACTTTTAATAATCAATTTTTGTTGTTTAGTATGTATTGTGTGCATCAGGAATTAAGTTTATGTTACTATCTGCTACTATATGAAATTATTCATCATATCACAGTACCTTAAATTAATGTTCGAAGCAAATATATCATCAATATTCACTAATTATTACTCCAGACCTCATTACCAATACACCTTATATCTTTAATTTCTTCAGTTAAGTGCATTTAAAACCAAAGGACTCTGTTTCGGGCTCCCTCAATTGTAAAGGAGAAAACGCCCATCAGTTTAGATTATCTCATGGACTAAATCGACTTCACTCTGTGGGATGTGTGTTTTCATAAATCTTTGCTGGATTTGATTATGGGATTTGATATTTGGGATGCAGTGAAGAAGAAGAAGGAGATGTTGTGTTTGTCTCTGTCTCTCTGGTGGTTTGATCATTATTGTCGCCTGTTTTCATAAATCTAACCGTGGGTTCTTTGCAAAACGACCCACATATAATGGACTTTCTACGTTAGAACTGAACCTTTCCCTTACTATTTTTTTCCTTTCTAGTTGTCTCTTATAACGATTCCAAATTAACTTATTGGACTATAAGGTTGCTTCCAACTTGAATAATTGCCAGATTTTGAGCATCATAATCCGTTCGGAGGATACCTCATGGAGATATAGATCTTCCCTCAATAAACATCTAAGCACCTACGCCAACACACGCACAACTTGCATTGAATAATTGCTTTCAAATGTTGGGAAGGTTTATTGATCTTCTGCTCTCCAGTTCCTTTTCCCTTCTTTCATCAAAACCAAGCAAAATGAACTGGTGTGTGCCGAATTCACCAAAAAAAAATACTAGCTGGATTATAATTTTTGTAGATAATGGAAGCTAGGTCGATCCCACAAGGATAGCTAAATCACCTAATTTGTTGTTGACAGACTACCAGTTCAAACAAGGTGTCACTCAGGGGAATGAAAACGTTCACTCATGGGAGTACAGTCCAGGGGTGTTCATCTCCTCTTCCTGTTGCAGCAGTTGTGAAGTGCACTTTAATTGTTAAGTTCTTGTTCATTTAGCTCAGGTGTAACTCTAAGTCAATTCCCATTTTTCCTAGAGTCATCTTTTGTAACTTTAACAATTTATTTTCCAATGATTGAGTACAGTTAAAAAGTCATGAAGATCTCAGGCTTATATGAATGCTCATGTCAACTAAGAATATTCCTATCTTAGTTAAAACCATAGGTTGTTACCTCTATATCGCAAGTTGAAGTTGAAACAATCCAAACCAAGTTTATCCTTCCAGATTTCCCCTAGTTCTAGCATGCATTCAATTAGAGATCAAGTAACTGAATGTAGAAACACTTTCAACTTCAAAACATAGAACAAAACCAATGCATCACAGCAACTACGGCATAGGTTGAGGAGATTAACCCCTGGAAGCAGTTCAGCTAGTCATACTGGTTGATGCTACTGTTACTACTTCAACAGACATCATAGAACTATGCATCAATGAATGAAATACAAGCTAACAGTTAAGAGAAGAAGACAGCTTATTCAATTCAAGGCGTCACTTCTGGGAGTGACAGAGTTCACTCAGGAGAGTGAACCAGTGACTGGGCTGACTGCCCTTTTACTCTGCCTCCTGCTGAGTTGCTGTTGTTCTTCCTTGCTCTTGCCTTCCTTCTGGAGTTTCTCTCTGTGTTCTAGTCAACTGAGAGAAGCAGAGATGGATTGATATTTCTAGAAATGTAGCTCCCCTGTTTTTATAGAGCCTTGTTCCGATTCCTCTCCCTGGAGAGCTATCCCATGCTTGTGTCTTGGACCCCAAATTGACTGGTCTCTTGCTCATTCTTCCAGCAATTGTATCAGCAGCAGTATTGCTCAATGTGGGTGGCTAGTTCTCCATTCAAGGGGACAAGCTTGCTCTTGGAATTTAAGAGTGGGACACTCTTGTTGGCTTGTGCTTTGGAGTACCTTGATCAACTCAACAATTTTGAATTCATCAGCCCACATTTTTGTTCCATAAGCCTTCTTTTTCAGCAATTAATCAGGTCCTTGCCTATTTGAAAACACAAAACAGTTAAGTAAAATGAACTAAATTCTAAGAAACACCCCTAATTTCTTACTAACTGAAGAGTAAATTGCCATACTTTTTGTAACAAATTAACCGTTATCAACTCCCCCAAACTGGAAGAATAGCTTGTCCTCAAGCAAAACAACTAGACTCTTACTGATGCTTACAGAATTCTACATAGGAACAAAGGAAGCAATACTGTCAGATTGACTCAACACTGGCCGACTTCCCTGAGTGAAGATTCTCACTCAGGCAAGTGACACTGCACATAAAACACAAGCACAAT
The DNA here is from genome assembly GCA_949775105.1 of Oldenlandia corymbosa var. corymbosa. Taxonomy (NCBI): domain Eukaryota; kingdom Viridiplantae; phylum Streptophyta; class Magnoliopsida; order Gentianales; family Rubiaceae; genus Oldenlandia; species Oldenlandia corymbosa. Next base: position 12,251,469 of record OX459123.1, read on the forward strand.
CTTACTAGGGGCTGTCAACATCTTGTCTTAGATTCAAGTAGAGAAAACATACACCAGAGATACCAAATCTTTCTGCAATCCATAATCAAATAGCTAACTTTTACATGAAATTGGAATGAAATTGGAATGCATGCCACAAGTGTTAGTTCATGCCAAACCTACCAATCCATTCTAAGTTAACCGGTTAAACTTTTAGTGGTCATTCTTGTGATCTGGTCTTGCCCAAGTTACTTTGACTCGATTTACCTACTGAGGTTTCAATCATGGACTTCCTTCACAGCTTTTCTGTCTCTCTTTTCCTTTTTTTTCCTTTTCTCCTTTTTTTTTGGAGATAGACCAACCTACGCCTTTGGGAGGGGTGTTATTCAACCTTATCTCTCCACTGCCTTATACCTCAACCTTATTACTCCAACAACTTAGGACTTTTGTGGTGATCCCTTGCTGTTACCCCTAAGGTTTTAGTTTATCCAATATTTTATTTCTGTCTTCTTTTTCTTCTTTTTTTTTTTTGTTTTTGAAAAACAAACAAGCTGTGATGGATACCACAAATGAAGTCTCAGGTTTACAGCATTTCTCATCTACTTGTAGCTTAAAACTAGACACTGATCACAACAGTGGATTAGTCATGCCAAATTTTAGAATTTATGTTCTAGGCAGTCACTTCCACGAGTGGCATTGTTCATGTTTGTGAGTGAGTGTCAGCCATTCTTTCATTTCATGCATCAGACTCAGTATCAAAAGTGTTTTAGCAAAATTTTTCAAAACCATTATCATCATAGACTGTTGACAGCTCCTTTTAGAACAAATTTTCATTTATTTTGAAAGCAGAAGCAGTTTTACAGACTCGATCTTAGACATTAAAATACTTAAACCTAAAGGACCTAACTGACACTAGTCTTGACCCAAACTACTCTCCCAAACTTATTAAAAGCATTGCCCTCAATGCTTACAACAATCAGAGCAAAGCAAAACACCTTAACAGTAAGCAAAACACAGCAAAAGAAAACAAAAGGAGTTCATAGTTTAACATAAAAAAATAGATAGTTGATTGGGGGCAGTAGAACAACACTTCCCTGAATGTTCATGGAGGCATTCCATGGAGTGGATGGGCTGGCGGATCATGTGGCAATGGGCAGTTTTCAGGGCACTGGTGGACATAATCCAAGATGAACCGAGTGTGCTTGTTGAAGTTTCTCTGCCTCAACTGTCCAGCCGGAGTGGGGGCAGGTGCTGCTTGTCCTGAAGAAGATGCACACGGGGGTCTCTGATCCAATTTAGATAGCCTTAAAGGTTGTTGCAGGCTACTCTCAGTGTCTGTGGTCAAAAAGGTCACCCCTGCCCTTCAACAAAGCTTGGTGATCATAACTGGGAAGTAACAGCTCTTCACCTTGGGATCTGTGATGCATCTGGTGAGTTGATCTTGATCACTGATGCCGCATCAAATGGTGTGTCTGTGACAATTGCATACAGTAACAGAGCCTGTTCGTAGGTAACCTTGGTAGTGTAGGATGTCGGCATCAGGTTGCAGCAGATGAAATGATGCCATAAGTTCATATCAGGCGTCTGCAAAGCATTAGCTGGGAATCCTAAGGGATTGTCCTGATCATCCTTTTCCCAGTCTGTACCTTCCTTTGCGAATCTAGACAGAACGGCTTGTTCCAATGGCTAATTCGGATGCAAGGCAGCAAGGGTGTCTTTATAATCTGTGTTGACTCTTGGCAATTTCTAGATTGCCCTAATAGCCTCTATGTTGCAGTTGACAGATATTCCTCTGACAAACACTCCATCTCTGGGGGCGGTGGAAAAATTGCCGTAAAACTCCTGCATAATACGAGTCCTGGGCCGAATAAGGGGCCTAGAGAACGTCTCCCATCTATGGCGTTTGATGTAGGCAAAAGCTGCACCGTCTTCACCGATTCCCCTTTCTGTAATAACCTTTCGCTTTAGATGCTTTAGCAGGAAATCCCAGGCCTTCTTTTTAGGGAATAGTCTTGGCTCCCACTCATCTATGAGAGCATTGAGAGCCTATTCTTGAAGAGCCCTTGGTGGCTGAGGGGGCGGTGGCGGTGGCGGAGTAGGCTCCCTGTCAGGGGAAGTTTGCCTTTCAGGAGAGGATGGCGGCGTGGGGTCTATCTACTCTTCAAGAGAAGATGAGGGTTGCCGTCTTCTAGTGTTGGAGGCGTTTTTGCAGGCAACAACCTTTCTTCTGGTCGGCGGCATGATTCAGGAACCCTAAAACTGAATTGACAAATTGATGTGATTTTGGTCTAAATTGAATTTCTGCCTTGGTTGCCTGAAATCTCAGAGAGAGGGTTAGCATTCACACACAGGGGAGTGGTAATTGAAGGGGCAAAGGGGCTCAGTTTAGAAGAAGAAGACAAAGGAGTGGAAGAGTTTCAATTAAACGCAAAGCAATTAAAACCTCAGAAGTTGTGGCTGACTAAGGAGGCTTTAAACGGACGCGGTTGAATTTGAAATTTGAAAAATTTCAGGAAATTCTCCCCCCCCCCCAAACTTAAATTATAAAATAAAGTTCGAAAAGTAATTTGCAGAAAGTGTCGTCCAGTTGTTCTTACTCAGGCGAGTGAATTTCCCCACTTGCGTGAGTGACGTCAGGGTTGAATGACTTACAGAATCATGTTGCTGTAGGTTCACTCAGCTGAGTGACCTTCTTCACTCCTGGGAGTGAGTTTACCTGAGGCCTTTTATGTTTGCACTTTCTGAAATCAATTTGGGGTGACAAATACCTCCTCTATTCCTACAAAATTGGCATATCAACAAAATTAGCCACACAAAAGCAAAACGTATGGGTTGCCTCCCATAAAGCGCATTGGTTTTAAGTCCCATGCAAGATTTCAATAGAGTTTCAGTTAAGCTCCTTCAGGACTAGAACATGACCGTCCTGTCCTTTACTCCCTTTTGTCAATCCAAGATATGGTTTTAGCCTCTGCCCGTTAACCAAAAAGGTGTTGCCATTTTGTGGATTCATGATTTCCACTGCTCCTTGATTCAAAACCTTGTTGATCCTATAAGGGCCAGTCCATCTTGACTTCAAATTTCCTGGAAAGAACTTCAGCCTGGAATTGAACAATAAGACTTCTTGTCCTTCTTGTAGTTTCTTTTTCACAATATGCTGATCATGATGAGCCTTAGTTTTTTCCTTGTAAACTCTAGATGATTCATATGCCTCCAGCCTGAACTCTTCCAGCTCATTCAATTGCATCAATCTGAGTTCCTTGCTTCTTCTTGGATCAAGATTCAATTTCTTAACAGCCTAGTAAGCCTTATGCTCCAATTCTACTGGCAAGTGGCATGCTTTCCCATAGACCAGCTTGAATGGGGACATACCAATGGGGGTTTTATAGGCTGTTCTGTATGCCCAACAGATTTCATCCAACCTTGAAGACCAATTCTTCCTGGTAGAGTTGAGAACTTTTTCCAAGATTCTCTTCACTTCCTTGTTTGACACTTCTGCTAGCCCGTTTGATTGTCGATGCTATGGTGTTGATACTCTGTGCCTGATTCCGTATTTCTTTACCATGGTTGCAAATGACTTGTTACAGAAGTGCGATCCTTCATCACTGATTATCATTCTAGGTGTACCAAACCTGGCGAAGATGTTTTTTCCTAAGAACCTGATAACAGTCTTAGCATCACTGTTTCTTGTAGCAACGGCTTCTATCCATCTTGAAACATAGTCCACTGCCAGCAGGATGTAGGAATTTCCAAAGGATGACACGAAAGGACCCATGAAATCTATCCCCCATACGTCAAATTGTTCCACTTCAAGCATGTTCTGTTGTGACATCTCATTTTTCCAGGAAATGTTTCCTGTCTTTTGGCATCTGTCACAGCCCTTGACAAATTCGCGAGCATCTCTAAACAGGGAAGGCCAATACAGTCCAGCTTGCAAAACCTTGATTGTCGTCCTATGACCACTAAAATGTCCACCATATGGAGAGCTATGGCATTTGTGCAGCACTTCTGAAAATTCGGGTTCTGGAATACATCTTCTGATCAATTGGTCTACACATCTTTTGAATAGGTAGGGTTCATCCCACAGGTAGAGTTGAGCATCATGAAGGAATCTTTTGCGCTGTTGAGGAGTGAAATTTGTAGGAATAACACTAGCAGCAACAAAGTTAGCAAAATCTGCAAACTAGGGTCTGTTGCCTGTCACTCCCATGAGTGTGTCTGTCACCCGCCAGAGTGACTCATCAAGGAATTTTTGTCTGAAATTGGAATTGTATCTTCTGGGATCTCTTCAAGTCTTGACAGATGGTCTGCCACTTGATTTTTAGCACCCATTTCTGTCCCTTATCTCCAAATCAAATTCCTGTAACAGCAACCCATCAAATCAATCTGGGCTTAGATTCCTTTTTATTGATTAAATACCTGATGACGGCATGGTCTGTGTAGACTATGACTTTTATTCCTAGCAAATAAGCTCTCAATTTGTCAAATGCAAATACAATTGCCAACATTTCCTTCTCCGTAGTGGTATAGTTAATCGGTACAGGATTGAGAGTTTTACTAGCATAGTAAACCACATGCAGCACCTTATTCCTTCTCTGCCCAAGTAAAAGACCAACTGCAAAATCACTAGCATCACACATTAGTTCAAAAGGCTGTGACCAATCAGGTGTGATGATCACAGGCGCAGAAATGCATTTAGATAGGATTCATAAAAAATAAAAGTAGTGTCTTTCTCAAGCAAATTGCACAATGGTTTAGAAATTTTTGAAAAATCCTTAATGAACCTCCTGTAAAAGCCAGCATGGCCTAGGAAACTCCTTACTCCCCTGACTGTGATTGGTGGGCTGAGCCTTTCTATGACTTCAATTTTTTCCTTGTCCACTTCAATTCCTTCCTGTGAGATCTTATGCCCCAAGACAATCCCCTCAGTTACCATAAAATGGCACTTCTCCTAATTGAGGACTAAGTTTGATTCTATGCATCTCTTTAGTATCAGTCCAAGATTGTCCATGCATGCATCAAACGACTTGCCAAAGTTTGAGAAGTCATCCATAAAGATCTCAATTATATCTTCCACCATATCAGAGAAAATGACCACCATACAACTTTGAAATGTTGTGGGTGCATTGCATAGTCCAAATGGCATTCTCTTAAAGGCAAATGTGCAATAGGGGCAGGTGAACGTCGTCTTTTCTTGATCATCAGGATCTATGGCAATCTGGTTGTAACCTGAAAAACCATCAAGGAAACAGTAATACATGAATCCAGCCAATCTATCTAGCATTTGATCAATAAAAGGAAGTGGAAAGTGGTCTTTTCTGGTAGCTTTGTTAAGCTTTCTGTAGTCCATGCACACTCTCCACGAATTGTTCAGCCTTGTAGGGATCAGCTCCTGGAGATCATTCCTTATTACTGTGATTCCTCTCTTTTTGGGCACACACTGAACTGGACTCACCCACTTACTGTCGAATATTGGGAAGATGATTCCATCGTCTAGTAACTTAATAATTTCCTTTTTTACCACTTCTTTCATGACTGGGTTGAGCCTTGTTTGTCCCTCAATGGTTGGCTTGACATCCTTTTCAAGTAGAATCTTGTGCATACAGATAGAAGGACTGATGCCTTTAATGTCTGCAATTGACCATCCAATGGCTTCTTTGTGCAACCTCAGCACCCTTAGCAACTTATCCTCTTCAGTGCCTGTAAGCATAGAAGAAATAATCACAGGTAAAGTGTTACTTGCTCCAATATAGGCCTATTTCAAATGTGAAGGCAGAGGATTAAGTTCCAGGGAAGGTGGTTCTTCATTTGAAGGCTTGAGGCATCTCCCTTCCTTAGTCATGTCCAACAGCTCAAAGGGTTGTTGTTTAAGATGCCAATTGGGGGAGTGGTTCAAGTAACTCAGGCAAGTGAGCCTGTACTCATCTTCCCTTTCATGTTCTTCACTGTTGTCTGGACACAAGAGTTCCTTGAGGAGTTCATCTTGTAACACTTCTTCTGCCACTGCTTCTTCCACTTCTACACTCTTCACCATATAGCAGTTATGGACTTCGGCAGGATATCTCATGTTTTTGAAGAAGTTGAAGGTGACTTTCTCCCCATCAAAGTGCAGTGTGATTTCCCCTTTTTTACCTTGATGCATGATTGCATCACTTGTTGCCAGAAAAGGTCTCCCCAAGATGATGGGCACATCCCTGTCTTCTTCCATGTCCAAAACCACAAAATCTGCTGGGTAAACAAAATTCCCAACCTTCACAAGAACATCATGTAAAATTCCCTTTGGATAGGTTAATGACCTGTCTGCCAACTGCAATGTCATGTTGGTAGGTACCAAAAATTTATCCAGATCAAGTGATTTAAATACAAACAATGGCATTTATACTTGCACCAAGATCTAGCAATGCTTTTGAAAATTCTCTGATTCCTACAGTACAAGGAAGAGTGAAACTACCCAGATCTTTTAGTTTAGGTGGCAGTTTTCTTAGAATAGCTGCATTGCATTTTTCATTTAGAGTAATAAAAGCAGAATCATGCACTTGTGGTTTATTAGTTACCAGATCTTTCAAGTACTTGAAATATTTAGGTATTTGTTTAAGTGCATCAACAAGTGGAACATTAATATGTATGTTTTCCAAATTTTGAATAAACTTGTTGAGCCCTTCATCCACCCTGGCCTTCTTCTGTCTTACTGGATATGGCGGTATTGCATCATGTGGCTTTTGACTTGGTGCTAGGATTTTGATTTCCTCCATTCCAGGTTTTTCCACTGATTGCTCCTGTTCAACCAAATGATCATCATCAGATCTTTTTTTAGAAGGTGTTTCCTTATTACCTACAGGGTCACTCGTGGGAGTGACTTTTTCACTTGGCTGAGTGAGCTGTTTTCCACTTCTGAGAGTGATAGCCTTTGCTTGCTCTTGATCATTTCCCTTGGGATTGACAATTGTATCACTTGGCAGACTTCCAGATGGTCTTTCAGCATTCTATTTTACGATCTGAGCCAGGTGATTTTCCAGACTTTTGCAAGATACAGCCAAATTCTTAATTGCATTCTGCACAGAAATCCATTCATCTTTCCTTGGTATGTATTGCTAATTAGAACGCTGTTGATTCTGATAATTGGGAGGTTGGTCATCTTGTCTTTGAAATCCTGGGGGTTGAGTAGGCCTCTGATAGTTTCCTTATTGTGGTGCATTATTCCAGTTGGGGTGCTGCTGATTTCTCCAATTGTTGAAGTTGTTGAATCCTCCAGTATTGCCCTATCTAACAAACTAGACAGCTTCCATTTTAGAGGGACAGTTATCCAAATTGTGAAATCCATCACATAACACACATACTTCAGCCTTCGATTTGGACAGCTCACTCCTCAGTTTTGTCATCTCATTCATCATGACAGCCATCTGTGCTTGCATGTGTGTACTGGTGTCAAGTTCCATCACTCCTGGCTGCTTTGTACTTGCTCTTGGATCATTGCCACCTTGAATGATTGGTGGTCATATTATCAAGCAACTGCCTTGCTGCATCAACCGGCTTGATCATGAACACACCACCAGCTGCAGCATCAAGGGAGTCTCTTGCAGCTAGTAGCAAACCATTGTAGAAGATGCTCAGTTGGAGGTGCTCTTCCAAACCATGCTGAGGGAATTTCCTTATCATTTCCTTCAATCTTTCCCATGCTTCATAGAGTGTTTCAGTTCCATGCTGCTTGAAATTCATTATTGTAGTTTTCAGTTGTCCAGCTTTTGCAGGTGGAAAAAACTTTGTAAGGAAGCCTTGTCTTAACTCTTCCCAAGTGGAGATAGAATTATTGGTCAATGTGTTCAACCATACTTGGGTGTGATCCTGCAAAGTGAAAGGAAATAACCTCAATCTAATGTCATCATTGGATAAGCCTTGAATCTTAAAAGTACTGCATAAATTCAAGAAACTTCTTATATGATCATTAGGATCTTCATGAGGTAATCCTTGGAAAGGACAGGCTGACTGAGTCCATTGGATCATCTATGGTTTTAACTCAAAATTGGTTGCCTTCACATCAGGAAACACTAATGGGGATTGGACTTCTTCTTGTTGTGGAATAAAGAAATCTCTGAGCAATCTCTCAGGTTGATTTTGTCGATCCCACCAGGGTTCCTATTGTTCTCCGGGTTTCCACCTTGGTTAGCCATTTCTAATCAACCGTCTTGGCGGTTCTGTTGCAACCGATCTTGCTTTCTTTTTGCTGCTCTGGCTCTACGTATAGTAGCTTCAATTTCCGAATCAAAAACTGGTTCACTTCGTTGGTGCCTTCTAGTCATACACCTAAGAAAAGAAATTAAAAGCTCAGAGGAATTACCAGAGAAGGATTATTCACTACTGAAAGAATAATAACAAAAATGGAGGTTTTACGCCGTCCTCGGCAATAGCGCCACTTTCTGGCGTGTGCCGAATTCACCAAAAAATAAATACTAGCTGGATTATAATTTTTATAGATAATGGAAGCTAGGTTGATCCCACGAGGACAGCTAAATCACCTAATTTGTTATTGACAGACTACCAGTTCAAACAAGGTGTCACTTAGGGGAATGAAAACGTTCACTCATGGGAGTACAGTCCAGGGGTGTTCATCTCCTCTTCCTGTTGCAGTAGTTGTAAATTGCACTTTAATGGTTAAGTTCTTGTTCATTCAGCTCAGATGTAACTCTAAGTCAGTTCCCATTTTTCCTAGAGTCATCTTTCGTAATTTTAACAATCTATTTTTCAATGATTGACTCCAGTTAAAAAGTCATGAAGATCTCAGGCTTATATGAATGCTCATGTCAACTAAGTATATTCCTATCTTAATTAAAACCATAGATTGTTACCTCTATGTCATAAGTTGAAGTTGAACAACCCAAACCAAGTTTATCCTTCCAGATTTCCCCTAGTTCTAGCATGCATTCAATTAGAGATCAAGTAACTGAATGTAGAAACACTTTCAACTTCTAAACATAAAACAAAACCAGTGCATTACAACAACTACAACATAGGTTAAAGAGATTAACCCTTGGAAGCTATTTAGCTACTCATACTGGTTGATGCTACTGCTACTACTTCAACAGACATCATAGAAGTATACATCAATGAATGAAATACAAGCTAATAGTTAAGAGAAGAAGACAGCTTATTCAATTCAAGGCGTCACTCCTGGGAGTGACAGAGTTCACTTAGGAGAGTGAACCAGTGACTGGGCTGACTGCTTTTTAACTCTGCCTCCTGCTGAGTTGCTGTTGTTCTTCCTTGCTCTTGCCTTCCTTCTGGAGTTTCTCTGTGTGCTCTAGTCGACTGAGAGAAGCAGAGATGGATTGATTTTTCTGAAAATGCAGCTCCTCTCTTTTTATAGAGCCTTGTTCTGGTTCCTCTCCCTAGAGAGTTATCCCATGCGTGTGTAATTTTCTATTCTCCCAATGCTTTGTGTCTTGGACCCCAAATTCACTGGTCTCTTGCTCATTCTTCCAGCAATGGTATCAGCAGCAGTATTGCTCAATGTGGGTGGCTAGTTCTCCATTCAAGGGGATAAGCATGCTCTTGGAATTTAAGAGTGGGACACTCTTGTTGGCTTATGCTTTGGAGTACCTTGACCAGCTCAACAATTTTGAATTCATCAACCAACATTTTTGTTCCATAAGCCTCCTTTTTCAGCAATTAATCACTCAGGTCCTTGCCTATTTGAAAACACAAAACAGTTAAGTAAAATGAACTAAATTCTAAGAAACACCCCTAATTTCTTACTAATTGAAGGGTAAATTGCCATACTTTTTGTAACAAATTAACCGTTATCATGAACCATTGACACCATATTTGTATCATTTTGGTCGCCGACATAAGAGGATTTATAGCTGAGAAAACATGAATGGGAATGTTGCTAGTACATGTTTAATAAGTAAAAGAATGGCAGCCATGTTGATGTGGATATAATAAGGTAAAAAAGTTTTACTAACCACCCTACTCTATGATAACAGAGACAATGTTAGTGAATTTGGTTGTAGGTTAAAGAAAGTAAGACATTTGAGCTGCTACAAAACTTACACTTTTGTTGTATACATCTTTTTTCTTCCCTGATTTGTCAAAATATAACAAATTTTTCTAAACTAATGGCAAAAGTAATGAATGTTTGTATTTCAACGTATAGTGCGACATTGATGATGACACCATCTTTGGGAGACTAAAATTTGGGTAATAGATTGATAAACAATATCTAAAGAGAAATGAAATGAAGAGATTGTCCTTTGTTTCAAACGAAAAAGTATTTAAAAACTATGACTATAGAAAATTTACTAATGAGGATTCCTACATGCTTGACAAATATTTTTTCCGTGCGTGTGAATTAATGCAAACAATGATCTGTTGTGTTGTTTTCAGGCAAAAATGAAACCTTTTGCCAAAGGACAATTACCATATTGGTCGTTTTTTTAGTTACAATTTGTTCCTTCTTAGACATAGCAGACAAGTAAGCAATTTTTATCTCTTCAACGGAGAGACTATTCTCTCTCTCTTTCCTAGCGAGAGAAAGAATTTTAGATACAAAATAGTAAGGTGATTTTGATATTTGATAAAGTTAATAATGTTATTTGATTTTGTTTTATTCAATATTATAAGATATTTATGTTATTATTTAATTGAATTAAAGATATTTTGTAAAATATTTATTTTTTATTTAAAAAAATCTCTGTTGACTAGAGTCTAAATCTAGTCAAAGTGTCATTATAGTGGCAAATGACAAGAAAAGATACAAACCGAAATGAATAAGACATTTTCAACCAGGGGGTAGGAGGGTTGAGTGGGGTGGTTAGGGGATTAGGATGGGGGACGGTTTTTACCAGGAGCTCAAGGGTTCGATTCTCGCTGGGGCCATCCATTTTTTTAAAAAAGGGTTATATTCAACAAATTTTAATGTAGATAACTAATTTCATGATTTAGTCTTCTCCACATTACTCCCAATAAAAAAGTTGAAATCACCCAACATAATAATTGAGCGGATGAGATTGCTTAGTTGAAAATTGCTTAGGTAAACAAAACTTTCGGGCCAATAAAAAAACTTAAGTGAATTGTGGAAGTTCGAACAATCAAAATCGGTGAATAAATTTTTATTGTGGATTTTATAGATATAGAGATAATTGATTTTTTTTTATAACGAGTATAATGAAAGACAATATAGATAATTTGGGCATTTAGTTTATTACGTAATAGTAACAAAAAAGTAAAAAGTAACAAAAAAAAATCGCATACATAATAAAAGAGAGTAGATGTTTTGACATGTGTCATTCAATTTGGTGGTCAAGAAATTGGATGAATTCCAACATATTATTCCTAGAACTATTCTTCATTATTCAATAAATAAAATTTAAAAAATTGTAGAAGAAAGACATTCACAGGGTTATATTTTCCCAATAAATATATGAAATGCAATCTTAATATAATAACCCGATCAAATTCGATTGCTAAAATAAATCCATTTAACAACCTTGTTACCATTTCTCAAATAAAAAAGCATGGATCTTCAAAATCGCACAATAAATAGAAACATCAAATTAGAATTGCTCTTAATTAAACCAAATATAAGCTATAAACAATGAAGAAATTTGTACTAAACTACCCTTTTAGAATTTAGGTTTTTTTTATTTATTTATAATAATGTTCTCCCTATTTGACTTTGAATAAGAAATTTTTTATCCAATGGAGAGCACAATACTAACTAGAAAATATGAATGCAAATTATTTCATCTAGAATGAAGAGTTTACTAAAGCATAATTAATTTATACGAGTTCTACTCGTCATGAACTAAAATGACTTAGTTATAGAATTTAAACTTAGTTTTTAAATGAAAACATATGGAATTAAAATAGTGAAAAGTTTAACAGAATTTTTAAAGAACTTGAAAAATAGTGAAAAATTTTCATTTTTGTTGTCAACTAATACACACATACACACACACACACACACACATATAACATATGGAATACAAATAGTGAAAAGTTTAACAAAATTTTAAAGTTTTAGAAAATACGCATGGACTGCTCTGTGCTCAAATATGCAGAATGCAATGGCATGCTTAAATTTTATTGTAATGTTTAAATTTAGTGCGTCGTTCAGGCACTTATATCCCAGAGAACGTATCTAGCTTCAGCCTTCATTGATATAACCCTAGCCTCCAGGCGACCCCCACTGGGCTCCCCCCAACGTTTGCTAGTCTATTTCACAAGCCATTGGTTGAAAAAGTGCAAAAAGGCTCCCTAATTAAGCCAGTTACGTTCGTAAATGGTTCTGCCATTATTGAATACGAAGATGAGGAGTATGAAAGATTAATCGCTCCTCACGAATTGAGTTTGGTTGGAAAGTTCTCATATGGACGCCCAAAAATGGAGGAAATCCATAAGGAGTTTAAGAAAATTGGATTTCATGGGAGTTACATTTTAGGGTTGATGAACCCTAGACATGTATTAATTCGCTTCGAAAGGGAGGATGACTACCAACATTGTTGGACGCGTACCTTTTTGAACATCGATGGGTTTTCGATGTGAATACTAAAGTGCAAACCAGGATTCAAGTTTGAAGAGGATCCTCCGATAGTCCCGATTTGGGTATCACTTCATGATCTCCCAATTGAGTTTCTGAACCCAGAGGTGATTTTCTCCATGGCTACGGCGATCGGAAACCCTTAAAAGTCGACGCCCCAACTCTTAATCTCACGCGGCCTTCGATTGCAAGATTTTGTGTTGAAGTTGATTTAACGAAGGAGTTCCCAAAATCTATAAAGGTTAGAAGAAGAGGGAAAAAGCATGAGCAATTCTTCACGTATGAGCATGTTTCCACCTACTGCTCCAAATGCTCCAAAATCGGCCATAAGACTAAGGATTGCAAGAAAGGGATTGCGAGAAAGTTGGTTAATGACTCGAAGCAGAAAAACCCCCCACAAGATGTACCACCGAAATTGATACTCAAGAAACCAGGAAACCCTAGTGCGGTTCTGAATGTCTCGAATGTTGCAGACGCTAAGGGATCTTCATCGGGCTTAACTCAAAAGGAGAAAGTAGTCATTCTTGTTGATATAAAGGGATCACCAAGAAAAATATGACTGCGAGTGAGCCAGTTAGTCAAGCAGAATCTGAGACTGTTGCGTTTGGCTTCGGGGCTAGGACTGAGGCGGAGGTTGATAATGTTGCAACGGCAGTAGCTAATCGATTTTGAGGCTTTGGAATTAATCACAGAAACTGACACTGAGGGCTTGAGTAGTGATGTATGTGTGTCGCAGCTCTCCGAAATTACGAAGGTGCAAGAGGCTTCGACTGAGTTGGTCTCGGCTGGGGACAAAGTGCATGTAGCTGATCTCTCAGTTGAGATTTTGGGGCTGATGTTGATGATCAAGAGCTGGTGGAATTGGTGTTTGAAGAAGGTTCCCGCAGCTGGGACTTAAAAAATTAGTTCCAGGAGCCACGCGGATTGATAATGCAATTCAAGAAACCATGATGATGCTGGGTAGTGATACAAGGTTGCCGATGGGGCATTTCGCGGATGATTGTACTGTTGGGATGCATACTAAAGATATGATGTTTGCAGATATTGATCAGGATAGTTGGTCTGAAGGAGAAGCTGAGGAACGTGACGTGCTTGAGCTGGAACCAGCGCAAGGGTGGTTACAGCAAAAAAGCGAGGTCGTAAATCGAATGCAGAGTTAGCTTGTCGCAGGACGATCTTGTTTCACAGCGATCAGCCCGGTTGCAATAAGTTGTCTTTCCTTTTCTTTTTATGATCAATTTTTCAATGATAAGACAACTAGTTTGGAACATCCGGGGCATCCGAAATCATGCCTCTTAAAACCGTTTGAAGCCTCTAATCAGAATTTATAAAGTCTCCATTCTTGTAATTCTAGAGCCGATGCTTGAAAAGCCTAAAGTGGATGAAATGAGACGGAAGCTTGGTTTTGACTTGGCTCTCTCATCATAGGCTAGTAAGATTTGGGTTTTTTGGAAGTAAGATTTTTCGGTTTCTTTGATTGATGGTAATGAACAGGTTCTCCACTTTAAGGTAACTCATGGTTTAGCTCCGGGTAAATCCTATTTTTCGGCTGTCTATGCAAAATCCACAAGATTTGGTCGGCAAAATTTATGACAGAGTATGGTGGATTTCAGTCATAACTTTTCTAATTCTCCTTGGGTGATAGGTGGGGATTTCAACGTCATCCGATCTTTGGAAGAGTATTCAAGACAGTCTGTTCAAGATCATGTTGCGATTACAGAGTCCAATGAGTGCATATAGACTTGTAGCTTGTTTGAAAAGTTGTCAATAGGCGAGGAATATACTTGGGGAGGAACTCGAAGTACTGGCTGGATTTGTAAGAAGTTGGATAGAGTTTTGTTCAACAAAGAATGGCAAGATCTTTTTCCGGCATCTTCTATTGAGAACCTAAGTTGCACTACTTCCGACCATTGTCCTGTTTTACATCTGGTTGCGCCACAATCAACCAGCAAACCTAAGCTCTTTAGATTTCAAAATATGTGGATGAGGAGAGATGAATTCAAAATGATTGTTAAAGAGTCATGGGACCAACCTATGTTTCAATCTGGCATGATTGGTTTCTATTTAAAGCTTAGGCGGCTGAAAGTGAAGTTGAAGAAGTGGAATAAGGAGGTTCTTGGTGACGTTTTTGAGAATCTGAAAAATGCCTAGAGAAATGGTCAGCATTGGGAGAGTGTTTACGATGCTACATGGATGGAAAATGATAGAATTCAAATGAATATTGCTAAGGCTGCTTTGTTGCAAAAAGTTAAAGAGCATGATGATTTTTGGACTCAAAAAATGAGGGTTAAGTGGTTAAAAGAAAGGGATGCTAACACTTCCTTCTTTCATGCGGCCTTGAATGAGAGTAGAATGAGACAAGGCAACTTCAAAATTCTAGCTGCGTATGGAACTATGATCACCGATGCGGCTGAAATTGAGAATGAAGCGGTACAATTTTATAGGGAGCTCTTGAGAGATTCTGATTTGAATCAAGGTATTGTCGAAGCTCAAAATGCCTTACTTCTTCATATTCCATCAGCTTTGTCTAATGATGATTGCGATGCTCTATTGAAACTTTTGACTCTTGAAGAAGTTAAGGAGGCAGTATTCAATTTAAGTGAAGACGCAGCTCCTGGAGTTGATGGCTTTGGAGGTTCCTTTTATAGACATTGTTGGGATATTGTTGCTACTGATTTGTTGAATGCTTGTAGGGAATTTATGCTTGGTGTTCCAATTCCAAGATCCATCGCAAGCACCTTGATAACTCTCATTCCAAAGAAATTGGCGGTTACCACTTTCTCGGATTATCGGCCTTATGCCTTTGTAATTTTTTGAATAAAATCTTTACGAAGGTTTTTGACTGAAAGGGCTTAAGGTTGTATTGCCTAAGATTATTTCGGAGGAACAGTCGGCTTTTCTTGAAGGTCGGGACATTGTGAATAATGTGGTATTTGCCCAGGATCTTTGTCAATTCCTTGGACGAAAGGCTGAGGCTAGTAATATGGTGCTCATGCTTGACATGATGAAGGCTTTTGATTGAGTGAAATGGAGTTTTCTGGAAAAGGTGTTGCTTAAGTTTGGTTTCCCCTCTGGATTTGTTGGTCTTGTAATGAACAACCTCCGCAATGGTTGGTTCTCTGTCATGATAAATGGTAGCCCTACGGGTTTCTTTCAATCCACGAGAGGGATTAAGCAGAGAGATCCTTTGTTCCCTTACTTGTTTATCATAGTGGCGGAAGCTATGACTAGACAACTAAATCACCTTGTTTGTAGTGGTTTAGTGGCCAATTATAGAATTCCAAGGGGGTCTTTTGTGGTGTCATATTTGGCTTTTGCTGATGATCTTATCATATTTACAAGGGGGTTGGAAAGGTCGATTAGGGAGCTGAATTCGTTCCTTGCTACTTATGAGCAAGCATCGGGACAAAAGGTTAATCGGCAGAAAAGTGGTTTATGGTGGCTGAGAATTGTAGCGAGCGGAGAATTGGCATTATTGGTCACACCCTAGGCATTCAAAAAAGTTCACTGCCTTTTACTTATCTAGGGTGTCGCTTGTATCATGGAAGGGGCAAAGCCGCTACTTTTCAGTTCCTTCTAGATAATATGGATGCTAAGCTTCTGAGTTGGAAGAACAAGCTTCTAAGCCCGAGTGGTCGCCTCATTTTAATAAGGCACGTATTATCTTCAATTCCATTACATGTCTTCTCAGCTATCCCGCCTCCAAAGTCTATTATCCAAGAAATGGAGAAAAAGTGTCAGAATTTTTTATGGAGTGGCACAGCAGATATTAGTAAGCGACATTGGAGGTCCTGGGAGAGGCTTACTTTTCCGGTTTGTGAGAATGGTTTGGGGCTGCGAGATTTTCAGGGAATAATTGATGCTTTGACGGTTAAATTGTGGTGGAAATTAAGGCAATCGAAAGGTGTATGGAGCAAATTCATCAATTCACTTTCAAATGCGGCAGAAAGGAAGACTTCTTGGAGTCGCATTTCGAAAATTGAATTGAAGGCAGCAAGTAACACCAAACTTATTGTGAGGGGAGGGAATGGATCTTCTTGGTTCGACAATTGGTCACCACATGGTGTTATTTGGGATATTCCAAATTTCAAGCCTCCGCACGCAGGGATTTCCATTAGGAAGTTTTTTTATGCAAAGCAATTCTATTTGTCTGAGTTTTCTAATATACTTACTGATCACTTGAAAGGTTTTCTTGCAATTTTTGAAATTCATTTTCAGGAAGAGGAAGACCTTCTTTTTTGGCAGCACAACCCTAATTGTTCCTTTACTGTCAAATCGGCATATGATGTGATGAGAAAGCGATTTTCGGAGGAAGTTGGACACGGAAAATTTGGTTAAGGCAAGTTCCTTTGAGGACCTCTTTCTTTGTATGGAAGCTGCGAAACAAATTGCTACCTTTCCCTGAAATTGTGTCAAATGGGGATTCAAATACTGTCTTCAGCTTGTTTGTTTTGTTATGAGAATGGAGAGGACTTTGAGCATACTTTTTTTGGTTGTCGCATGGTATGCGAGGTCTAGAAGTACTTTGCTTTTTTGTTGCATCTCAAGATGAGTGAAATGGCCACTCTTGCTGGGAACAATAATTCGGCACTAGGAATGCTGTATATGTTGCTGCCAATTATGATATTGTGGGAAAGCTGGAAAGCCCGGAATAAGGCATATTTTGAGGATGTGAAAATGGTGGTTTCGGGATTAATACATCTGATTAAAAATCAGCTTGGCTTTATGATTAAGGTGCATGATTTGAAGGTTAGGAATTCTGAGGAAAAGGACTTTTTCAAAAGTTTTTTTGGCATTGAATTGAAGGAAGTCCCACAGTCGCGCGCAATGGAGGTAAAATGGACTCCGCCTATTTCAGATTCTTATATCTTAAATAGCGACGATTCTTCTGTGTTGAGCGAAGTAGGCTATGGATATGTTATTCGTGGAAAAGGAGGGGTTTTTATTCATGGAGAAAGTGGTTATTTGGGAGGAGGTGATAGTTATATGGCAGAGGTGGCTGGAGCTATATTTGGCCTGTGCAAGTGTGAGTTCCTAAATACATACTTGAAAGTTGGAATATTTATAAGTTGTTATCTTCTCTAGCATCAAGAAAGTTATGCATGCACTATTAACCCACAAGATCACAACCGATGAAGGTCACTGAAACCTGTAGGTGTTTTCTCTGCACTATCAATTGTTCAACCAACAAACATACCAACAGCCATTTATATTCATTCGTTGCATCACTGAGCCTGTTGAACATCTTTTTGAAGTCAGTATCAAGACATTCAAGCGGAGAATGGAAAACTACTGGCAAATGGTATTTGATACATGAACACTTCGTTGGGTTATGCAATCAAGAATCATATTTGACTCATAAATCAATAAAAACAATCGATAAACAATAATCAACCTATCTCACTTACCTTAGAATAGCGATAGAAAAAGTCAATTTGGCCATGTGATGTGCACTCAATTTCTCGCACTCAATGAAATTATGGTTATTTAATAAGATCAAGGAGCAGAGCAAGAAAATCCTAGATCTCTATAACACATCCAAACCATTTGTGCGCATTCCATTCAAGCCTGTTGTGCATATTTCATACCTAACTAATCAGACTTGTCATACAATATATACAATAATAACTCCTCTGTTCTTGGTTACCATACGAACCCTCGAGACTATTTACTCATCTCTTCAAGCGAAGCACAAAAATTCCCAATTCAGCAATTTACTTGGAATTTTAAACATGGATAGGACCAAGAAATTTCTCAGAACTATTAGCTAAATTTCTAAAATTCAAGCTCTAATAAGATAAACAATTCATTTTTGAAAGCAGCCATGAGAGAATAATTCACATCCAATATGTTGTTGCAAAAAAAGAATATTTACGCGGATGAGATATAATCACTTGTTGATTGAAACCCCTAATTTGTGTTATCTTCTTCAAGACATGAGGAGAGAAAGGAGAACTTCGTCACTGGACCACAATCTCAATCAAGACGAACTGGAGGAAATCATTTCGTAATTGCTTTGCTAAAAGCCGCACATATGGAGTAATGTTACGGTGTTGATTGATCTTTTAGGTGGTAGACATAACAGATGGAGTAATGTTACCCTCCAGCAGAAAATCAGAAAAGATGGAGGATAGAGTAATATATATAAACCGATGGGAAAGAAAAAATTCCTGGGCTATGAAAATTGCTTAGAGATTAAAAAAGTCTGGAACAATCTGAAACCAGAGAAATCTAGAACATTCCGACTTGTTTGTTCGTACTGTGGAGAAGGATCTCGATTCTGGACCAAGAAAGAAGGCAGACTTTATGATAATACCCTCATTTATATTGGCGTTGGACGATGACGAAAGTTCTATAGAATTCAAAGCTCTCGCTTTTATACATGTTCATGATATATACATATTACTGAAACTAATGTGTAACATCCCAATTTCACGAGCTTTTGTTTTTTTCTTTTTTTTTCCAGAATATATATACAACAATTGAAGAGATCGTGAGTTAGGATTCCCGCCAGGCAATCTCTTGCCCAAGGCGTCTCTGATACATAACCAACTATATCTATTACAAATATAAACTCTAATTTAAGCAGCGGAAAATTTTAGCTAAAACAAAAGATATTATCAATGTTCAATAAATCTAATATCAAAATCACTTTAACTAAAGGAACTTTGTTACAACTTAAATATCAACTCATGTTCAAACTAAATAAAAGACGATCAATTACTTTCTCACCCAACCGCTGACTCAGCTCACTTGATAACTTGTGGTGGAAAAATAGGGATGAGCTAAAACTCCAACAAATACCTCAATCAACAAACTCCCGTTCCCTCACGACCCTGTACGGTAATCAAGTCACATACACATTCAAATAATCTACGTGCAAAACTAACCAGAAGCAATCATATAACCAGATACACTATTCCACATTATTTAAGGGGTATTCCAATGTTATGCAAACCTCATAACACTATACGCTGACAACCAAGGTAAATGATTAAGACAAATGACTTGTCAAATATCAAATGTCACAGATATGAAACAAATGAGCTATATTAATTAATAGATAATGGTCATAACCAGGATCACCTCACACCATCAGTAGATAAATCAAATCCAAAGTCGAACCAGGGGCTTATGTGGCCTCATTGGTCGACTTTCAAACGAAGATTCTAACTAAAGAAATTCATTTTTACATCAAATGTTAATCATAATATTCCACACAAGTTTAAAAGAAGACTATCATCCCTTAACAAGTTCAAGCAGACAAATAGTTCTGGAGAATCTAAAATGGAGCACAATCTTAAATTGACATCATACAAAGAAGTTATGCACAAATATTTCTTGACAACCCTCGGGCATTAATTCTTGATAGCCCTTAGGCAAGTCATCGGACATTAATACTTTACAGTCCCTCTGGCATAATTGACAATCCCACTATAATTCAATTTGGGTATTCTTGACAAGCCTTGGGACACTAATACTTGACAACCCTCAGGCATTCTTGACAAACCCAACATAATTCTTTATGATATTTCTTGACAGCCTTTTGGCATGTTGACAAATCCAAAATAAATATTTTGACAAATATTACTCAACAAATATCTTGACAACTCGAAAAATATCTTGACAAGTCATGACAATTATATTCACAATAAAATTTAACACAACACAGTGCTTAGCCAAACAATGATCTAGGCAAATATTTCGATAAAGCATAGAAAAGTCAAGATAATACAATCAATTGTCCACACAACCACAATCAGCACGAGCACAAGACATCCAAAAGAACACACACTTTCACACTCATGCACTGAGGAGAAGAGACAAGATTACAATACACCGCGCGAGAGGAGCTACTCACCTTTACTAACCTTATTTCTTCTTCTCTCTTCCTTCTCCTTTTCTTTTTCTTTTCCTCTCGACCCTTCTCCTCGCTTAATTTGATGGAGTTTCAGATTTCCTTTCTCTTTATGCTTGGTTTCATTCATTAATTTAGATGAATAGGTTTCGTAATATAAGAGATGGGACAGTGATAATGCGTGAAAATATAAGGAAGAATGTGGCCGTTAGGGAGCTTCCAAGTTATTGCTTAATGAATGTGTGTACAAGTTGTCTACATATCGCAGTATGAGGGTATGTTTGTTGTGGGTTGCTGATTGAAGGGGAAAAGGTGGGGCTCGGTTTATAATTTCTTTCTTTTCTTTAGCTAACCCCATCGTTACTTAGTTTAGTCAAAATGATCCCCCCTCTTAATATTTTTTACGATACGACCCTATAAATTATTAACATATTTAATTTTATCTCCATTAGTTTGTCATTGAACAAAAGTTTAAATTCGTCATTGTGTATTTTTTACTAAAATTATTATCAAATTTTGGTATTCATTATATATAACCAAAAGTTACTATCCTTTAA
This sequence comes from Oldenlandia corymbosa var. corymbosa, assembly GCA_949775105.1. Classification (NCBI taxonomy): domain Eukaryota; kingdom Viridiplantae; phylum Streptophyta; class Magnoliopsida; order Gentianales; family Rubiaceae; genus Oldenlandia; species Oldenlandia corymbosa. Next base: position 12,272,395 of record OX459123.1, read on the forward strand.
CATTAAGCTTGGTACTTATTTCATCAGTTGTGTTCAAATAGAGATCCTGGGAGAATGACCTCACAGTCCGACCCCCTTAAGAGAATTTTATCCCCAAAATTCATAACCTTGTTTGACTTTAAAACATTGAAAAGAAACTAACTAATTTTCCGCCATTCTAAAGGTTTGCATGGTTCATTACAGTAAAAAACGCTCATTATGTTCTCCTAGCAACTTAAGGTCCCTACTAATTCAATTATTTGAGGTGCCTAATATGTAAGGAACATCTTTAAACAAACAACACAATATTATATCATCCCAACAATTTCTTTTCGGGTCAACACCAGATTGCAATGTTAAGAGTTGAAACATTTTGACTTCAAACTGTCATAACTTCAAGCACACACCAACAAAATGGATTTATTTTATTTATGAATTTTTTCTAGTAAATAACACGTGTAGATAGTTTGGGGAAACAAATATTTTCTGGAATTGGTTCCGCTCTTTATTAAAGTCTTACCCTTTTTATAGCAAACTGGGAATCATATAGCAAGTAATAAAAGAAGGAAACTCGTACGCCATTTGTTAATCTATAGAAAGCAAGGTGACTTTCATAATATTATAACTGGGACCAAACAATTGACAAAAAATAGTAGCAGAACATGGAGAGTTGAAGTTTCAAAACTAACTACTTCAATCAGAAATCCTTTAGTGACAAAACTATGTTTCATATCTAGTTTTAATATTTTCATAAAGCCAAGAGAAAACTGTAAGGTACATGCCAAATCTAGGTATATCATGGCGAAGCTTATGCAAAACCATGTAAATAAAGAACCAGAACATATAAGAATCGAACCTCCCCAGAAAAAGTAATAAAGTCAAATTTGCATTTTTCCTAATTTGTCAAAACCATTTTCTTTTAAATCTCATTTCTCTCTTGATGGTATTTACTAAGATCCCTACACACGCAACCATGATCAAGTTATGTGTACAATTGCAAGGAATCCTGTTAGGAAAAAATGTCGTTCCTACCCAAAGTTTTGCCCTCGTCGTCAATCATACCCAATAGATTTTCGGTTAGCCAACTTTACCCTAATGTTTGAAATTTTCGCCAATTTCGTCCAACCGACCCATTTTCTGTCCAAATTAACGGATCTCCATTAGTTTTTTAATAAAATAATAAATTTAAATACAAAAACACCCCAGTATTTTTTAATAAAAATAACCCCATAAAATATATAAAAATTACAAAATAGCCCCTTTTCACTTTTTTATTTCATTTTTCTCTATTTTGTTTGATTTCACTCAACTAATTTTAATGACCATAAAAGTATATTATATGAGTTTTAAAAATATTTATTTATTTTCAAACTATACCATAAAAAATTAATCTTTGTATAGTTACAACACATGATAGTATTTATATAAGCATATTAATCTTTTTAATAATTTAACTAGAGAGACTACATGGCATAATATAATTTATAAAAAAAATTTTTATACTTATCAATGTGAGGATTTAATATTTTTGTAATAATTATTTGAGATATTAATATATCTTACTATAGAGGAAGTCTTACTAGCTTATTCTATATGATTTTAGTTTAAAATAAATGAATGGAGGTAACAATATAGTAATAAGTTGTTATGATAGAAAATAGGTTTTAGATTCAAGAAGGAAAACTTATGTTTGGAGGATTTTTTTAAGGTTTTAATTATTTTATATTTTAGTTATTTTTTTATAAATTATATTAATACAAGTTATAGTCTCTTGAGTTAAATTGTAATACACTAGAAAATATTAATATTTTTTTATTTGAGCTAATATTTTATTTTTATGTGGAATATTAGTTTCATTTAAATGCTTTTAATCTTTATGTTAGGAAGAATAAAATAAATCAGAAAAATAGTGTCTTAATTATTTTATATTTTAGTTATTTTTTTATGAATTATATTAATGCAAGTTATAGTCTCTTGAGTGAAATTGTAATACACTAAAATATATTAATATTTTTTTTATTTGAGCTAATATTTTATTTTTATGTGGAATATTAGTTTCATTTAAATATTTTGAATCTTTATGTCAGGAAGAGTAAAATAAATCAGAATAATAGTGTCTGTATTGCTAAACTATATTATTAAAAAAATTAGCATACTTATATAAATACAATCATGGGTTACAACTATACAAAGATTTATTTTTACAGTAGAGTTTGAAAATAAATAAATATTTTTTTAAAACTCATATAATAGACTTTTATGGTCATTAAAAGTAGTAAAAAGAAATGGAACAAGATAGAGAAAAATAAACTAAAAAAGTGAAAAGGGACTGTTTTGTTATTTTTATAAATTTTAGGGGTTATTTTTAAAATTTTTAAAAATTACTGAGGTATTTTTGTAATTAAATATGTTATTTTATTAAAAAACTAACGGAGATCCGTTAATTTAGATGGAAAATGGACCAATTTTGGAGAAAATTGGCAAAAATTTCAAACATTAGGGTAATGTTGGCTAACCGAAAATTTATTGGATATAATTGACGACGAGGGCAAAGCTTTGGGTAGGAACGATATTTTTTCCAACTCTGTTATTAACTTAATCACTTACAAATCTTCCTTATCACAACAAAGCATCATTGAATTCAATATAGATCTTACACTAATTTCCCCTTCCAAGGTTTAATTTCAGTATATCAGCTAGTATCTAATCTTACAAACACTTGTTCCTTAAAACATGTATTCTAGTGCCTTAAAATACTTTATCTAATCATGATTAACTATTAATATATACTGCAAAGAGGGGTAGTTTCACAAGTTTAAATTCTTCATTGTGTATCTTTTACCAAAATTATTATCAGATTTTGGTATGCATTATATATTACAAAAAGTTAATGCCGTTTAACATTAAGCTTCGTACTTACTTCATCAGTTGTGTTCAAACTGAGATCATGAGAGCATGGCCTCATGATGTGTATAAATGGACTAAGATGTTTTGAAAACTAAATTTCCAGTACAATGTTCCAAGTAAAGGTTCTAGTAAATTATTTATTTAGGAGATGATGTATTTAATTTAGATAACTTCTTTACTAGAGACTTTAATAGAATAACCTAATAATAGTCGGAATATTATGGAATAATTATATAACCTAAAAGAAGAAGGAGGAAAATAGTAAAAGGGAATTTAGAAAAGAGGAAATATGGGGAAGTAGAAAAGGCTTTTGAGTATGGTTTGTGGCAGTTGGGACTGAAAGTCATTCTAAACTTTTGTTTAAAAAAAAACTATGCCTTATACTTATAGCCATCATGCAATGGCAATTTTATAAATAAATAAGGAGTAATTGTACATCAAATCAAATTATTATTCTAAATATTTTTCATATTTTTACGAATGTCCATAACTATTGCCAGACACACTATTCACAACATAAGGCATCTTATTTTAAAATATTAACTAGCATTTACCCTGTGCATTGCACGAGAAATACGCGACGGGTGTAAAATGTATTCGATGAAAAAATGAGAGATTTCTGCTTATAAAATACTAACAAATTTTAAATGGAATTAAACTATTTTAATGGAGACAAAAGGGACAAGAAATGCCACAGTGGACAGTAATATGGAGCAATGTTTGGGAAGAGTATGGCAGGCTTGTCATGGGAGATTGCTAACTTTGAGCAGATTGGTAGAAATGAACATATGGAATGACTGCTTAGATTGTATTCTGTGTCAAGAAGGGAAAGAGGAAGATACACTCCATCTGTTCTTTGAATGTAGATATACACAGGAAGTGTTGAAAGAGTTGATGGGATGGTTGGAATTTAGAGGCAGAATGATGAAGTTGGATCAAATGCAGACAACAATTGGAAATAGATGCAATTTTCAGAAAGTGAAGAAGAAGCTGGTTAATGCAGTTGTGATTGCAACTATTTATCATGTTTGGATTGAAAGAAATTCAAGGAGATTTGGCCAAGAGAAAAAGTAGCCAAGAGAAAGGGGAGATATGATCAAACAGGAGATCAGGTGGAAGTGCAGATTGGAGGCAAGAAGTTAAAGCAGCAGGAGTGACTTTTTTTAATAAAACTGGATTGTAAATCTGTATAAGATAGAAGCAGAATGATATGAAATGAGGACTGTGTAAATATTGTACAGAATTTTCTCAGTTTTGGCATATATAATAAACACGATCACTTTAAAAATTTAGAGAGTTTAACTATTAAGTTTTTTTAATGAAAAGAATTATTAAATAACCATGGCAGATGACTCGAAAATGTCTGTAAAAATAATAAAAAAATCAGTGAAACTACAATCCAGAGTAACATATAAATGTTAAATGAAAAAAAAAAGTTTGTGCGAAAGAATTACCAAAGCATGTTCCGTGAAGTTTTGCGGCACTATGCACAGGTACCCCATATCCATGGAGAGTTCGTGCTTTGAATATATACAGCCCGAATTAAAATAAAAAAGAATATATGAAAGCAACCAACAATTTTCAAAATTAAACTGGAGTTATACCTGGTTATTTTGAGTTATAGGCCATCGTGCAGAGTAAATAGGCCATGATTCTCAAAACCCCTAGAAGACTTAAGATAGAAGTAGTTAGGATATTGAACTCTATTGAAATTTTTAAAATTTTCACATAAAACTAATGTTTGAGCTAATCACTGCTTATTTCAAAAATAAATGATAAATCATTTAATTATTTAAAAGATAACGTAAATAATTATTACCCTCCAATTATACTCATGACTAATCTATTACCGGTTAGCTCAAAAAAATCTATTACCGGATATCATATTGTATTTGTTTCTGAAAAATCATAATTATAATTATCTTCAAAATTTTTGTTAAGATTATGTGTAATCAAGCATTTAGATTATTTTTTGGACAGGCATAATCGTTATCCATTGGAACTTTCCTTATCGGATTAGTTTTGAAACTTTCCTTATCGGATTAGTTGTTCATTCAATCAGGTAATTTTTTTGAAAGTGGTTTATCTTTAAAAAGTTGTTGCGGAACTTAAAATCAGTGTTATCTTTTGTTGTTAAGATTCTATGTAATCATAAGTCAAATAGTAAAATAGAAATTAGTGCAATCAGTGTTAACTTTTTATCTCAAGTTAAGTAGTAAAATTGTTATAAATAACTATAAAATCTAATTTTTTTACAACCAACTTAACTGAACTTCTAATTTTATGCCAAATCAGCATTTTTATCCTCTATTAATATATACTAGGTTCTTGACCTGTGCCTTGCACGGGTTTGTAAGGATCGAAAAAATCTTCTTGCAGCAATATAGATTGTAGATGGTGAACATGGAGTGTGCTAGAATCTACTATGCACATATAGAACATTCTAAAATGGCGTTGATGAAGGTGTAGCAAATCTACTTTTATATATGGTACTATTTCCCTTAGTTGGGCTGTCATTTCGGCCACTTTACTACTTAAAATGTTCAATGAGTTCATATCTTAATTTACGGGGGTTCAGACAAACAACATGTCAAGTTTTGTTGACAGTAATTTTGTAAATGTCGATCTTGCCACTGACAGTTGTGTAGCTCCCTTGTTTACTTCAACATTTTGTGCACATAAATCTTGGAAGTGTATTCCAAATGAATGCCTTCGTGGTGCAAGAACTTTTATTTTCTGTAATCAAAGTAAGAAATGTTAAAGAGAAGTAAAAGGATCATGATTGAAATTGGTTGCTCAATCCATACAAAATTCAGCTACAAACTAGTTGAACAAACTGGACTTATTTATTTCATGAAATAAAACAAAAGCGAAGAAAATATGTAGAACTTATAAAACTAAAACACACATAGATTGAGTGAGAAAATTGGACTCACATCTTCAGATAAACGTCTGGCAAGAGTTCATTGAATTTATGACAATCACTAATTTCTTCAATAAATCTTAACTATATCATAAAACAGAAAAATAACAATGGATCTCAACTTTAGAATGAATGGAATATGGAATCAGTTGTCTTTATAATTATCAACGGATCTCAACTTTAGAATTAATTTCAGTCTCAACTCCTTAATTTCAAATTTAGACGCTTGAAATCAAGAATCTTTCATCATTACCTGGGGAAGATTGTGGACTTAAATGACTTCTTGAATTCATATATAATACACTCCAGCTTCATCCGAAAGAGCACATGTTAAACCAAATGCAACAGTACCATTCAATTCATGAGCTTCTCGGTTACCAAAAGTAACAAAATTTTTGTTAAGTATGGGAAAAAAAATATTTTACTTTAAAAAAGAGCAATCATAATAATTTCATTAGTTAAGCTTTCAACTGCATTACAATCCAAAATCTACCAAAATAAGATCACTTCTTACCAGGGTCTCAAAGCTCATCCTCCTCCAAGCGCAAATACTCTTCAGTCTCCAATATCAGACTGGTGAATGACCACAAGATCATTCGCCGCCACCCCAAATCCCAGTGGAACATCAGACATGGAAAACACCACCCACCCATCAGTCACATTAATATTTTCTGTAATCCTCCCTAACCCACCTTTCAAAATGTTATTCCCATAACAAAAGCTCATCTCTGATGTTGGTTTTAGGGGTCTCATTTCGTAAGACTTCTTCACTCTTCATTCCTTCTCCTCCGTCAGTCAAGTCTGGAAATTTAACATTGAATAGTTGTAGTAAAACAGAATGAAATCAACGAACAGATCCATAAATGAAAATGTAGGATTTAGGCATTCGTTCACCTTTTGTTGCTGTTGCTTATGACAGATCCTGTAATGAAATTTTCTTCACCGAATTTTGAAGCCACCTTTCAAACTGCCGCAAACTTCTTCTCCGTCCGCAACCGGCATCCGCATCTCATGACTTGGTTTGGAATTGTCAGAGTTGTTTTCACCAGTAATCTTAGTTTTCTGCACCAAAAAAAAAAAAAGTCATATTGTGGGTTTTCTTCCAGTAATAGATGATTTTTTTTTTTTTTGCTAGAAATTAAAAAGGCTTCATTTTGCTGTCATATTTTTGAATTACTGTTGGATCAGCATTCTCATCAGATCAAATAATTGACTGATTGTAGAAGTGACAAGAAAATTTGAGGGCCGATGAAGGACGAAAGAGATGGAGGCACAAGGATAAGCACCTGATTTATTGAATCCATTTCAAGGATGTTTTTGGGCGGAATAAAATCCCAGTCGCCGCTGTCAAATACAAAACAGAATCAATCAACCATTTCATCAAAAGAAACATAAAATATAAGGAAAAAAAAAACAATTCCTCCCAAAAATAACACAACTATAAATAGACCTTCAAAGTTCTTTTCAATAAGTAACCACATGTAACCTCATTGAGAAGAAGAAAATCCGAACAAACTTCCAAAGAAGACGAGTGAGCTTGTAAAGATTACATCCTGATCCATCCATTTAGGGGAGAATCGAATAAAAAATATATACCGTTGAAAACATATTGGCAAAACTCATTATTTTCTATGTAATCTCTAACACAGTTATGTTTCGCAATAGAAGGCAATTGGAGGCGATTCAAGTTCGGTTTTCCGTCGCCTCTGGATTCTATGGTGATTGATGTTGTTTGTTATCATTTATCAACATCAGTCTCATGCTATCGGGGTTAATAGTTAAGGCTAATTATTTTGGATTACCGTGGGAACGTGACTGAGGGGGAGAGGTAACGTGATTGAGGGGGAGAGTTATTACTATTAGATAAATGTAAATGGAGTTAAGTTTTATGGCTGAAATTTAGGGATTAGTTAATATTACGTGAGAAGTTTAACCTTTTTACTATTTTTTACTAAAATCACTTAAAAGGCATTAATTAATTAAGTTAATTAAGTGGAGTTAAAAGTCTTTTAGGCTCCGTTTGATAAAACTGAAGTCTGAAATCTGAAATCTGAAAACTGAAAGCTGAATTAAATAAGTGACTGAATCTGAATGACTGAATTAGGTAAATTCAAATGTTTGAATCTAAACACTGATTTGATCTGGACTGTTTGATAATATGATGTGTCTGAAGTCTGAATATAGAAAAAATTACCAATATATCCTTATATTTAAATTTGAATATTTTTAATTAATTACAATATACTATATAACTTGTTGTTACAATCTTATTATTTAATGGAGGAAATTATTTTACATAAAAGGTTAATTAACTAAACTATATAAATGATATAAAAAATTTCAAATTCAAATTAAAAGTTTACAAATTTGAAAAATTTATTTTAAAAATACCAAGAGTCAAATTAAACTATAATTATATTTCTTTCATCCTAAAATTGATTTTTTATTGTTTCATGAAAATTGATCATAAAATTCCTATCAGCTTGTCTATTTCCACCTATGAATGATCCAGCTGCTACATCACCTTCAAATAATTCTGATTCCTGATCATTGCCAAATATCATATCTTCATTTTCAAATTCTTCTAACCAAGTATCTGTAGAGCCAATTTTGCGAAGAAAATTGTGAATAGTCGCACACGCAATGACAATGTTTCTCTGAGTTGGAAATGGATACGGTGACATTGTTTTCAGGATTGGGAAACGTCTTTTTAGTACGCCAAAACTTCGTTCAACTACATTTCTTAATCGGGCATGAGCTTGATTAAATTTTTCCTCTTTTGTTCTTGCACGTCCACCGGATTGAAAGTCTTCTAACCAATATCTCACATTACGGAAGGGTGTCAAGAATCCACGAGTAAGAGGATAAGCTGCATTACATAAATAATATTTTCCTACAATAAAAGAAATATTTGACTTAAATATCATTAAGTTATATAATTAATTATAGAATTAAAATTAGTTAAAATAAAAACTTACCTGGTGGTGGAAAAGGAAAATTACTCGTTGAATCTTGTATAGTTTCTGTAAGCACTCTAGAATCGTGCGGTTCCTTTCCAACCAGCCCACAAAAAGGTATAGACCATGTTAAAATCACAAATTGTAAGTACATTTTGAAAACATTCTCCTTTACCTCTCGCTCAATAGGGAGTTTGTTGCTCACATGGTATGACTGCATTTATAAGAGTCCCATCTAAAGCACCAATTGTACCCTTAAATATATAGAGAAAACATGAAAGCCAAATTAGTTCACGGTATCCAAAATAGATAGTGAAAGAAGCTATGAAAAATAATAAATATAACATTAAAAACTCATCGGAAAAAATGTGTCCCAAATTTGGCGTTGACGTTGACTGTCGAATACACTTGGATTGAAATTTAGAACAATCATCTCCTTTGAAAATTTAAGCATAGCTTCAAGCATTTCATAAAGTACGTGTGAATTATTTGAGTTGAATGTTGATATCTTCGTTTTACTGCACGATTTGAATGGTGTAGACCTATACCTGTAAGAAACATTGCCATCTTTTCTTCGACTGAAATGTATCTACTATCAGTTATCCAACGTCTAGTACAAAAGTGACCATATAGGCGCATAAATGCAGGTAGTTCCATACGCAACATATCCATTGAGTGTTATGGATTTCCTCCAATAATTTCATCAACATATGCAGTGCCTGTTAATGATGAATTTGTATCTGGTCGGCGTCCAATACGTCTAATTCTGAGCTTTTTTAGAATTAATATTATTGCTAAAATCTTTAGCAACTTTTTTTTTCTTTTCAGATAACATCTGTTCAATTAATACATTAATGAATAATTTAAGCAATTGAAAATATTGCAACTAAGCAATAAATACCATTAAATAACAAGTTACAACTTATTCATTCGGGAAAAAAATCAAAGACAAAAATAACAAACCTTCAGCAAAAAAAAAAAAAGTAAAAACATCAAGAGTACCATAAATTTCTAAAATCTAAAGTAAGCCTAACTTTTTCCCGTTCATTGTTATCCAATTTTTGCAAACTTCTTCAGATTTTGAGCTTAAGCGAACCCATTGTTCCCTATAGGCCTTGCTCTCACAAAAAATGGAAGCGTCAACTATATATAATGAGTCTGTCTCTTCTAAAGAATCCATTTCATCCAAAATCTTATTGCACTCATCCATACTTGGTCCGTCTGATTCTTCTAAAGTTTTGAGAACCGTTGCTATATGATCATCCATATCATTTAGCTTTCCAGAGCTGTTTTAATTTTGACGCTTGGATTCTTTTTTTCCCTTTTCTTTTGGTTGGATTGAAGTAGATGGTTTGTCTTCTTGATCATTGTCAACATCGATTATTGGTACCTTGCAACCATCAGCCGGCAACCCTTCTTTTGAAGGACCCCAACCATCTTTCTTGTAGCTGCCATGCCATGAAATAACGCAATCATTTCATCTACGTGGGGCAAAAACTGTGTCGAAATTGTTTTGCTTCTAGATTGCTCTGCATGATAAATTAAAGAATTTAAATAATTTATATTTGTGGTAAATTATATTGATTTGTGTAACATAATGTACCTGTATGTACTCGTCCCATTTCTCTGGACTCCAATTTATAGTGTTTGTTACTTCATCATAATGAGTGTTTCCTGTAATTCCTATAAGTTTATTCCATACTTGAGTTTTCCTCTTCAGAAAGTCACACTCATTTTTTAGTTGCTTTTGTGTTAGGTTAATACCTAGTTCCATCTTCAATGTCTTCCTCATACTCTCCCAAGATTCTTTCTTTAAACTTCCTCCAGAAACCTGTCTAGCATTCACTTCATCTAAACACAACTCTATGTAGCGGTTAAATATTTTTGGATCTTTCCAAGTGACTCTCGAGACCGGTTCTTCTGGTTTCATCCAGTTGGATATATTTCATTATGTATTATTTATTTTTACATTGAAAAATATAGGTGTCCTCGAGAATAAAAAAAAATGGAAACCCCAGTAAGCTGCAACAATTTTTATTCAAACAGAAATGCAAGCATAGCAGCTTTGTCCATCGAAGTAAGAAATCAGCTTAGTTAAATTGAAAAAAAAAATAGCAAGAACAAATTGCATTATGCAGAAGCAAAAACATACATCAACCATAACCGAATTATTATATCAACCCAAGACAACCCATCTAAACGACACAACATGACAGAATTTTAAGCTGGCAACTGACCAACCAAAGTACTAAGATTATGTTGGAAACCGTGAGCAAATTGACTACTTTGTCAACTTTTCAACAAATTTGGTGCCCACATGCATAAAAAAAAAAACAAAAGCAATGAAAAACATAAAAACCAACGTACAAAATATGCAGATAAAATATTATTATTGTGTATCATCTGCATGATTAGCGCATCTGGGGTGCCATGATTTGAAGGATTTTTAAAACAGAAAATACAACCAAAATGATGCAGAATGAAGAACAAAGAACAAAATGAAATGCTGGATTAAGAACAAGCTAATAAAACCAAAACTTGATGAATCATCAATTTATAGATTTTTATTTCTAAATAGAATTAGTATTTTTTTCCTGCGAAGAGGGAGTACAATACAATAGTCCCATTTTCCTTCAATGGCAACATGAAACTTGATATTTTCCGGGGGAACTTCAAAGTTTAAAACACATGTGATCAATAAAATACCTTTAAACTGAGCAAAAACACAGTAGTGAGCTAACAAATGGACATAATAAGTGGTGCGTGCCGAGTTCAGCAAAAATATTACTAGCTTGGATTATGATTTTTGTAGATAATGGAAACTAGGTCGATCCCACGAGGACAGCTAATTACCAAGTTTGTTGTAAAGAAAGACTACCAGTCAGACAAGGTGTCACTCAGGGGAATGGAAAGAGTCACTCAGGGGAATGAAAGCCAGGGGTGTTCTTCTCCTCTTCCTACTGTTTTAGTTGTTTTATTAGCACTATAATGGTTGAGTTCTTGCTCATTCAGCTCACTTATAACTCTAAGTCAGTTCCCATTTTTCCTAGAGTCATCCTCGCAACCTTAACACCTCTATTTTCCAATGATTGATTTCAGATACAAAGTCATTAAGTTCTTAGGCCTTCAAGAATGCTTATGTTAACTAAGTATATTCTTATCCTAGTTAAAACCATAGACTGTTACCTCTATGTCATAAGTTAAAGTTGAAACAATCCAAACCAAGTTTATCTTTCCAGATCTCCCTTAGTTCTAGCATGCATTCAATTTAGTGATCAAGTAAATGAATGTAGAAAAACTTTCAACTTCAAAACAAGGAACAAAACCATTGCATTAAACAACTATAACATAGGTTGAGGAGAATAACCCCTGGAAACTGTTTAGCTACTCATACAGATTAATGCTACATCTACTACACCAAAAGACATTATAGAAGTATGCATAATAAACAAAGTTCAAGCTAACAGTCAAGAGACGAGAAAAAAGCTTGTGCAGTTTCTGAGCCACTCCTGGAAGTGGAAGGGTTCACTCGTGGAACTGAAGCAGAAACTGGGTTGGCTACTCTTAAACTTGGCTTCCTCACTGAGTTGTTGCTGCTTCTTCTTCCCTCTTGCCTTCTACCTGGAGTTTTTCTGTGTGTTTTTGGCAACTGAAAGGGTAACCAGAGATTCTTCCCCCCTTGTTTTTCTGAGAGTGAAGTTCCCCATTTTATAGGGTCATGCAGCCGGTTTCTTCATCATGAGAGCCTCCCCATGCTTGTAGTTGTTTAATCCTCCCAATGTCTTGAGCCTGCAATCTAACTTGGCTGTTCTTCTTCTCTTCTTCTAGCAGTGGCAGCATTGCTCTCATTGATCAGCAGAGGTGGCTGAGATTGCGGCTGGGGGACAAGCATGCCTCTTGGAAGAGACATAGTCATTAATGACAAGATGCTTCTTGTCTAAGGGGCTGCTTCTTCATCCAGCTCAGCAACATTGCCTCAGCAGCCCATAAATTATTCCCTTGGCCTCCAATTTTCAGCAATTATTCAATCCAGCCCTTACCTAACAAAAACACGAAAACGAGTTAAGTAAAATGCATTAATGCTAGGAAATACCCCCCAATTTCCTACTAAATACAGAGTTAATTTTGATGCTTTTATGTAACAATTGAACCATTATCAACTCCCCCAAACTGGAAGACTTGCTTGTTCTCAAGCAAAACAACTAAACTCTTCTTGGTACTCACAGAATTGTACAAAAGAATCAGGGGAAAACAACATTGCCAAAATAACTGAAGACTTACTTACTCCCCTGAGTGAGGATTCTCACTCAGGCAGGTGACAATGAGCATACCACAATTATAAACACAATTGGATAGGAGCTGTCAACCTTTTGTCTCAGATTTAAGTGAGGAAAACTTACACTTCAGGATACCAAATCTTTCTGCAATCCAGAGTCAAACAACCAACCTTCACATGGAATTAGAACATACATGCTACAAGTGTGAGTTCATGCCACACCTACCAATCCATTCTAAGTTAACCGATTAAGTTTTTGGTGGTCATTCTTGTGATCTGGTATTGCCCAAGTTACTTGACTCGATTTACCTACTGAGACTTCAATCATGGACTTCCTGCACAGCCTTTATGCTCTCTCTCTTTTTTTTTTTTTGTAGTGGGAATGTAGATGGACCAACCTAACAGGGGTGTTATTCAACCTTATCTCTCCACTGCCTTATACCTCAACCCTTATTACTCCAGCAGTTTGGAACTTTTTGTGGTGGTTCCTTGCTGTTACCCCTAAGGTTTCAGTTGATCCATTCCCTAAATTTTTTTTTTTTTCAAGTAGGAACAAGCAAGCAGGCTGTGAATGGATACCACAAGGGAGGTCTCAGATTTACGGCTTCTCTCATCTAATTGTAGCTCAGAACTAGATACAGCCCACAACAGTGGATTAGTCATACCAAATTTTAAGATTTATGTTCTAGACAGTCACTTCCACGAGTGGCATTGTTCATGTGTGTGAGTGAGTGTCAGCCATTTTTTCTTTCATGCATCAGACTCGGTATCAATCAGTGTTTTAACAAAATTTGTTTCAAAACCATTATCATCCTAGACTGTTGACAGCTCCTTAGAAAATTTTTCATTTTTGAGAGATATTTTACAGACTTGATCTAGCCATAAACCTACGGAACCTAAATGACACTTGTCCTGACATTGACCTAACCACAAAAGCTGACTACTTCCTTACTCCCCCAAACTTATTCTAAGCATTGTCCTCAATGCTTAACAAAACAAACCCGGCAACACATATTAAACAGAAAACAAAGAAAAATACAGAACTAACGAGAAATAAGGGAAGTAGAACAACAGAAACAACACATTGAACATTAAACAGAAAACAAATAAATTGCTGATTAAGGGAAGTAGAACAACACTTCCCTGAGTGTTCATTGAGGCATGCCATGGAGTGGGTGGACTGGTGGATCATGCGGCATTGGGCAGTCTTCAGGGCATCCAATGCACTTGTGCATTTCCTGCAGGAATTTCTCCGTCCTCATCTGGCATTGGTGGACGTAATCCAGGATGAACCTGGTCTGCTTGTTGAAATCCCTCTGCCTCAATTGTCCAGCTGGAGTGGAAGTGGATGTTGCTTGTCCTGAGGATGAGGCACCTGGGGGTTTCTGGTCCAACTTATGCATCCTCAAGGGTTGCTGCAAGTTGCTCTCTGCGTCTGTGTGCAGGAAGGTCACCCCTGCCCTTTTGCACAGCATGGTGACCATAACTGGGAAATACCAGCTCTTCACCTTTGGATCAGTGATGCATTGGGTGAGTTGCTCTCGAATGACTGAGGCTGCATAAAATGGTGTGTCCGTGACAATGGCATACAGCAGCAGAGCCATCTCATAGGTGACCTTAGCAGTGTAGGATGTTGGCATCAGATTGCAGCAGATGAAATGGTGCCACGGATTCAAGTCAGGCGTCTACAACGCGTTTGCTGGAAATCCCAAACGGTTTCCTTGATCATCCATCTCCCAGCTTGTGCCTTCTTTTGCCAATCTAGACAGAATGGCTTGTTCCAGTGGTTGATTTGGATGCAGGGCAGCAAGGGTTTCTCTGTAATCGGTGCTGATTCTTGGTAACTTCCAGATGGCTCTAATAGCTTCTGTGCTGCAATTGACGCTGATGCCTCTGACAAATACTCCGTCTCTGGGGGCAGTGTGGAAGTTGCCATAAAATTCTTGCACAATCTGGATCCTCGGCTTGACAAGTGGGTTGGAGAAGGTCTCCCAGCCACGGCGCTTAGTATAGGCAAAAGTTGCGCCGTCTTCACCGATTCCCCTTTTTGTAGTGATTTTTCGCCTTATGTGCTTCGAAAAGAAATCCCAGCCCTTCTTTCTTGGAAACAACATGGGCTCCCACTCATCTGTGATGGCATTGAGGGCTTGTTCTTGCAAAGCCCTTAGTGGTTGTGGAGGCGGCGGTGGAGTAGGTTCTCTGGCAGGGGACGATGGTGGAGTGGGCATTCTTTGCCGTTCAGGAGAAGGCGAGGATGAGGAGGATGATATCCTTCTTCTTGTGTTGAAGGCGTTTTTGCCGGCAGCAACCTTCCTCCTTGCCGGCGGCATCTTTTACAAACCCTAGGAGTTGAGTTGGAAAATTGAAAGAGGGGTTTTGTGATTGAATATGAAATTTGCCTTAGTTGCCTGAAAACTCAGAGAAATTGTCAGTATGTTCACACAGGGAAGTGGTGTTTGAAGAAGTGTTTCTGGAAATAAGGAGAAGATGAAGAAGACGAAGCAATGGAGGAGTTGTGAATTAATGCACAGCAGTTAAAGTTTTTGGAAGTCGTGGCTGACTCAAGTGACTCAAAAAGGCGGACGTGGTTAAAATTGAAATTGAAAATTTCTGGAAAAATTTCCCCCCCAAACTTAAACCATAATTACAGCCCAAAAAGGTGACTTTTTGCAGAAAGTGTTGTACAGTTGTTCTTACTCAGGCGAGTGGATTGTCCCACTTGCGTGAGTGACGTCAGGGTTAGAAGACTTACAGCATTACTTTCCCGTAGGTTCACTCGGCTGAGTGACCTTCTTCACTCCTAGGAGTGAGTTTACATGAGACCTTTTATGTTACACTTTCTGAAATCTATTGGGGGTGGAAAATACCTTGTCCATTCCTGCAAAAATTAGAGTAGCACATTGTTAGCCACATAAAAGCAAAACGTATGGGTTGCCTCCCATAAAATGTATTGGTTTTAAGTCTCATGCCAGACTTCAAAAGAGTTCTCAGTTAAGTTCCTTCAGGACCAGAACATGATAGTTCTGTCCTTTACTCCCTTCTGTCCATCGAAGGTATGGTTTAAGCCTCTGACCATTAACTAAAAAGGTGTTGCCATTTTGTGGATTCATGATCTCCACTGCTCCTTGAGTTAGGACCTTGTTGATTTTGTAGGGCCCGGTCCATCTTGACTTCAACTTTCCTGGAAAGAATTTCAGCCTGGAATTGTACAACAAGACCTCTTGTCCTTCTTGCATGTTCTTCTTGACAATGTGTTGATCATGGTAAGCCTTCGTTTTCTCTTTGTAGACTCTAGACGATTCATATGCCTCTAGTCTAAATTCTTCCAGTTCATTCAACTGAATCAATCTCAGTTCCTTGCTTTTGCCTGGATCAAGATTCAGTTCCTTGATAGCCCAGTAATCTTTATGTTCCAACTCTACTGGCAAGTGGCATGCTTTCCCAAAGACCAGTTTGAACGGGGACATACCAATGGGAGTCTTGTATGCTGTTCTATATGCCCATAAAACTTCATCCAGCCTTGAAGACCAATTCTTCCTGGTAGAATTGACAACCTTTTCCAGGATTCTTTTCACTTCCCTGTTTGACACTTTCGCTAGCCAGTTTGATTGTGGATGGTATGGTGTTGATATTCTGTGCCTGATTCCATATTTCTTTACCATGGCTGCAAATGACTTGTTAAAGAAGTGTGATCCTTCGTCACTGAGTATCATCCTGGGTGTACCAAACCTGGCAAAAATATTTTTTCTCAGAAACCTGAGAACAGTCTTAGCATCATTATTTCTTGCAGCTACGGCTTCTATCCATCTTGAAACGTAGTCCACTGCCAGTAGGATGTAGGAGTTCCCAAAGGATGACACAAAGGGACCCATGAAATCTATCCCCCATACATCAAACAGCTCCACTTCAAGCATGTTCTGCTGTGGCATCTCATTTTTCCAGGAAATATTTCCTGTCCTTTGGCACCGGTCACAGTTTTTGACAAATTCTCTGCATCTCTGAACAGGGTTGGCCAGTACAGTCTAACTTGCAGAACCTTGATTGCCGTTCTTTGACCATTGAAATGTCCACCATATGGAGAACTGTGTCATTTGTGCAACACCTCTGTGAATTCAGGTTCTGGAATGCATCTCTAAACAGGGTTGGCCAGTATAGTCCAGCTTGCAGAACCTTGATTGCCGTTCTTTGACCGTTGAAATGTCCACCATATGGAGAACTGTGGCATTTGTGCAACACCTCTGTGAATTCAGGTTCTGGAATGCACCTTCTGATCAATTGGTCTGACACTCCCATGAGTGTGCCTGTCACTTGCCAGAGTGACTCATCAGGGAATTTTTCTGAAATTGGAGTTGTGTTTTCTGGAATTTCTTCAAGCCTTGATAGATGGTCTGCTACCGGATTCTCAGCTCCCTTTCTGTCTCTTATCTCCAAATCAAATTCCTGCAACAACAACACCCATCTAATCAACCTTGGTTTAGACTCTTTTTTGTTGATCAAGTACCTGATGGCTGCATGGTCGGTATAGACTATGACTCTCATCCCTAGCAAATAAGCTCTGAATTTGTCAAATGCAAATACAATTGCCAGCATTTTCTTCTCTGTAGTGGTGTAGTTGACTTGTGCAGAGTTAAGGGTTTTACTAGCATAGTAAACCATATGCAACACCTTGTTCCTTCTTTGTCCAAGTAAAACACCAACTGCAAAATCACTTGCACCACACATCAGTTCAAAAGGTTGTGACCACTCAGGTGTGATGATCACAAGTGCGGTGATGAGTTTCTTTTTTAGTTTAATGAATGCATTTAAACAGGATTCATCAAAAATAAAAGCAGTGTCCTTTTCAAGCAAGTTGCACAAGGGTTTAGAAATTTTTGAAAAATCTTTAATGAACCTCCTATAAAAACCAGCATGGCCTAAGAAACTTCTCACTCCCCTGACTGTGGTTGGTGGGCTGAGCCTCTCAATGACTTCAATCTTTGCCTTATCCACTTCAATTCCTTCCTGTGAGATCTTATGCCCCAAGACAATTCCCTCAGTTACCATAAAATGGCATTTCTCCCAGTTGAGAACCAGGTTGGCTTCTATACATCTTTTCAGTATCAGCCCAAGGTTGTCCAAACATGCATCAAATGACTTACCAAAAACCGAGAAATCTTTCATAAAGATCTCAATTATGTCTTCCACCATATCATAGAAAATGGCCATCATGCATCTTTGAAAAGTTGCCGGTGCATTGCACAGTCCAAATGGCATTCTCTTGAAGGCAAATGTGCCATAAGGGCAGGTGAAAGTCGTCTTCTCTTGATCATCAGGGTCTATGGCAATCTGGTTGTAACCTGAGAAACCATCAAGGAAACAATAGTACATGAATCCAGCCAATCTATCTAGCATTTGATCGATAAAGGGAAGGGGAAAGTGGTCCTTTCTGGTAGCTTTGTTAAGCTTCCTGTAGTCCATGCACACTCTCCATGAATTGTTCAGCCTTGTAGGGATCAGCTCCTTGAGGTCATTCTTTATCACCGTGATTCCTCTCTTCTTGGGCACACATTGCACTGGACTCACCCACTTGCTGTCAGATATTGGGAAGATAATCCCTGCATCCAGCAGCTTGATAATCTCCTTTTTCACCACTTCCTTCATGACTGGGTTGAGTCTTCTTTGTCCTTCAATAGTTGGCTTGGCGTCATCTTCAAGCAGGATTTTGTGCATGCATATGGAGGGGCTGATGCCCTTAATGTCTGCAATTGACCACCCAATGGCTTCCTTGTGCAATCTCAGTACTCTCAGCAATTTGTCCTCTTCAGTACCTGTAAGCATAGAAGAAATGATCACAGGTAAGGTGTTACTTGCTCCAATATAGGCGTACTTCAAATGTGAGGGCAGAGGATTAAGTTTGAGATGAGGTGGTTCTTCAATTGAAGGTTGAGGCATCTTCCTTCCTTGGTCAGATTTATCAGTTCAAAGGGTTGCTGTTTAGGATGCCACTTGGGGGAGTGGTTCAGGTAGCTCAGGCAAGTGGCCCTGTACTCATCCCCTCCTTCCTGTTCCTCATTACAGTCTGGGCATAAAAGTTCTTTGAGGAGATCATCTTGCAGTAATTCTTCTGTCACTGCTTCCTCTGCTTCTACATTTCTTACCATGTAGCAGTTATGGACTTCAGCAGGATATCTCATATTTTTGAAGATGTTGAAGGTAACTTTCTCTCCATCAAAGTGCAGTGTGATTTCTCCCTTTTTCACTTTAATGATTGCATCACTTGTTGCCAGAAAAGGTCTCCCCAAGATGATGAGTACATCCCTGTCTTCTTCCATGTCCAAAACCACAAATTCTGCTGGGTAAACAAAGTTACCAACTTTCACAAGAACATCATGTAAGATTCCTTTTGGATAGGTCAGTGACCTGTCTGCCAACTGCAAGATCATGTTAGTAGGTACCAGAAATTTGTCCAGATCAAGGGATTTAAATACAGACAATGGCATGAGATTTATGCTTGCACCAAGATCTAGTAATGCTTTCGAAAATTCTCTGATTCCTACAGTGCAAGGAAGAGTGAAACTACCCAGATCTTTTAGCTTAGGTGGTAATTTTCTCAGGATAGCTGCACTACATTCTTCATTTAGAGTGACAAAAGCAAAGTCATGCACTTGTGGCTTATTTGCCACCAAATCATTCAAGTACTTGAAGTATTTAGGCATTTGTTTAAGTGCATCAACAAGTGGTACATTAATATGTATACTAAATTTTGAATAAACCTGTTGAGCCCTTCATCCATTTTGGCCTTCTTTTGTCTTACAGGATATGGTGGGGTTGGAGCTAGCTGTTGTGGTTCCTTAATTGGTGCTGGAAATTGAATTTCCTCCATTCCAGGTTTTTCAGCTGTTTGCTCCTGTTCAACCACATCATCATTATCAGATATTTTCTCAGAAAATGTTTCATTCTTACCTGCAGGGTCACTCACAGGAGTGACTTGTTCACTTCGCTGATTGAGTTGCTTTCCACTTCTGAGAGTGACAGCCTTTGCTTGCTCTTGGTCATTCCCCTTGGGGTTCACAACTGTATCACTGGGCAGGCTTCCAGATGGTCTTTCAGCATTTTGTTTCGCAATCTGAGCCAACTGATTTTCCAAACTTTTGCAAGACACCGCCAAACTCTTGATGCATTTTGTACAGAAATCCATTCATCTTCCCTTGGTATGTATTGTTGGTTAGAACGTTGCTGATTCTGATAGTTGGGAAGTTGACCATCTTGTCTGTGAAATCCTGGGGGTTGAGCAGGCTTTCGATAGTTTCCTTGTTGTGGTGCATTGTTCCAGTTGGTCTGTTGCTAATTTCTCCAATTGTTGAAGTTGTTGAATCCCCCAGGATTGCCCTGTCTGACAAACTGGACAGCTTCCAGTTTGGAGGGACAGTCATCCAAACTGTGGGATCCATCACATAATACACATACTTCAGCCTTGGATTTGGACAGCTCACTTCTGAGTTTAGTCATTTCGTTCATCATAACAGCCATTTGAGCTTACAGATGTGTACTGGGATCAAGTTCTATCATCCCTGGCTGTTTTGTACTTGCCCTTGGATCATATTGCCATCTTGAATGGTTGGTGGTCATATTGTCGAGCAACTGCCTTGCTGCATCAACCGGCTTCATCATAAATACACCACCAGCTGCAGCATCAAGGGAGTCTCTTGTAGTTGGTAGCAGTCCATTGTAGAAGATGCTTAGTTGGAGATGCTCCTCCAGACCATGCTGAGGGCATTTTCTGACCATTTCCTTCAGTCTTTCCCATGCTTCATAGAGTGTTTCTGTTCCATGCTGCTTGAAGTTCATTATTGCTGTTCTGAGTTGTGCAGCTTTTGCGGGTGGAAAGAATTTTGTCAGGAAACACTGTCTTAACTCTTCCTAAGTGGAGATAGAGTTGTTGGGTAATGTGTTGAACCATGCTTAGGCGTGATCCTGCAAGGTAAAAGGGAATAACCTCAGTCTAATGTCATCATTAGATAAGCCTTGAATTTTAAAATTACTGCATAAACGCAGGAAACTTCGGATGTGATCATTAGGATCTTCATGAGGTAATCCATGGAATGGGTAGGCTGATTGAGTCCATTGGATCATCTGTGGCTTGAGCTCAAAATTGGTTGCTTCTACATCAGGGAACACTAAAAGGGATTGGACTTCTTCTTGCTGTGGGATGAAGAAATCTCTAAGCAGTCTCTCTGGTCGATTTTGTTGATCCCCACCAGGGTTCCTATTGTTCTCCGGGTTACCACCTTGGTTAGCCATTTCAGATGAACCTTCCTGGTTGTCCTGTTGCAACCGGTTCTGCCTTCTTCTTGCTGCTCTGGTTCTACGTATGGTAGCTTCAATTTCTGGGTCAAAAATAGGTTCACTTCGTTGGTGCCTTCTAGTCATACACCAAAGAAAAAAAACTGGAAGCTTAGTGAGGTAACCAGAGAAGAATTTTATATATGTACACACAAACAAAAACCACAAATTTTTGGAGGTTTTACGCCGTCCCCGGCAACGGCGCCACTTTCTGGTGCGTGCCGAGTTCACCAAAAATATTACTAGCTTCGATTATAATTTTTGTAGATAATGAAAGCTAGGTCGATCCCACGAGAACAGCTAATTACCAAGTTTGTTGTAAAGAAAGACTACCAGTCAGACAAAGTGTCACTCAGGGGAATGGAAACAGTCACTCAGGGGAATGAAAGCCAGGGGTGTTCTTCTCCTCTTCCTACTGTTTTAGTTGTTTTATTAGCACTGTAATGGTTGAGTTCTTGCTCATTCAGCTCACTTATAACTCTAAGTCAGTTCCCATTTTTCCTAGAGTCATCCTCGCAACCTTAACACCTCTATTTTCCAATGATTGATTTCAGATACAAAGTCATTAAGTTCTTAGGCCTTCAAGAATGCTTATGTTAACTAAGTATATTCTTATCCTAGTTAAAACCATAGACTGTTACCTCTATGTCATAAGTTAAAGTTGAAACAATCCAAACCAAGTTTATCTTTCCAGATCTCCCTTAGTTCTAGCATGCATTCAATTTAGTGATTAAGTAAATGAATGTAGAAAAACTTTCAACTTCAAAACAAGGAACAAAACCATTGCATTAAACAACTATAACATAGGTTGAGGAGAATAACCCCTGGAAACTGTTTAGCTACTCATACAGATTAATGCTACATCTACTACACCAAAAGACATTATAGAAGAATGCATAATAAACAAAGTTCAAGCTAACAGTCAAGAGACGAGAAAAAAAGCTTGTGCAGTTTCTGAGCCACTCCTGGAAGTGAAAGGGTTCACTCATGGAACTGAAGCAGAAACTGGGTTGGCTACTCTTCAACTTGGCTTCCTCACTGAGTTGTTGTTGCTTCTTCTTCCTTCTTGCCTTCTACCTGGAGTTTTTCTGTGTGTTTTTGGCAACTGAAAGGGTAACCAGAGATTCTTCCCCCCTTGTTTTTCTGAGATTGAAGTTCCCCATTTTATAGGGTCATGCAGCCGGTTTCTTCATCATGAGAGCCTCCCCATGCTTGTAGTTGTTTAATCCTCCCAATGTCTTGAGCCTGCAATCTAACTTGGCTGTTCTTCTTCTCTTCTTCTAGCAGTGGCAGCATTGCTCTCATTGATCAGCAGAGGTGGCTGAGATTGCGGCTGGGGGACAAGCATGCCTCTTGGAGGAAACATAGTCATTAATGACAAGATCCTTCTTGTCTAAGGGGCTGCTTCTTTGTCCAGCTCAGCAACATTGCCTCAGCAGCCCATAAATTATTCCCTTGGCCTCCAATTTTCAGCAATTATTCAATCCAGCCCTTACCTAACAAAAACACGAAGACGAGTTAAGTAAAATGCACTAATGCTAGGAAATACCCCCCAATTTCCTACTAAATACAGAGTTAATTGTGATGCTTTTATGTAACAATTGAACCATTATCAATAAGCGTGATGAAACAATGCAATAGCATGTAATAGTGTTTGACAATTGACATAAAAGTGTCCCAATATTTTCCAAAACTATTTTAGCGGGAATCAAAATAAGTTGTTGATCAATCCCAAGAGTTGATTTATGACACAATTTTAATTTCGAACAAAACTTGTTAGTTGAGTTCAACTAGCACAATAGTAACCAAAAGAAAAATGGCGGGATATAGTTTTACATTAATCCAGAATTCATTTCTTCAATTATCAACTTCATGATGCTAATGCTAATAAAACGTTTAAAGTAAAACACAATGCGATTAATTAGCGGGATGTAGCATGTGCAAAAGAACAATCCCACAAAAAATGAGAACTTTGAAATGACTAACGATTAATTTGGTTGGAAAATGACAAACTTTCAGGGATCCAAATTAAAATGAAAGCCAAAAATTTGCTAAGCCATCATGTATACGAGTCATGAATTAACCTAGTATTAGCAAAATAGGCATCACTTTGTTTTTCTTTCATATTATGTCATGCCTTTTAAATCATGAGCTCGATCGCTAAAATAATAAAACAACATTCAGCAAAAATGATTAAAGAAACAATTTATACATTACAACACTTGAGCAAATCAAGATTTTAGCATCCACTTATAACCCAACTAAAATTCCAAATAAACTCAACCCACATAGAACAAGGAAAAAAAAATCTGATAAAGCCACTCACTTAATTTAAATTGTTACAATAATCAAATTCTTAATAGAACTAATGAATTATACAGTTAAAAGAGAACTTTACATTTTAGCTGTGAAAGAGCTCCAAAAGCGATATCACTTCTTTGTAGACGTTCCTCCCTGCGTCTCACTCGCAATGAGTTCTAAGTTGCCGCAAGCTCTCAAAATTTCTGAGCAAAAGAAATACAAACTTCAAGATTAGATTTATCGTCTTGAACTAAATTTTAGAACCTAAGAGCCATAGCAAGAACCAAAAAGTCTAAAGAAGGCGAAGAGCTTCATATTTACTCAAAACAAATTGTAATGTGAAAATATGGGTTCCGAGGCAATTAGCTTCCAAGTAACCCCATGAATGAAGTCTTAAAAGTAAATAAAAAATAACTGTGGGAGAATTGATAGTGTAAACCAAAAGAAAGGTAACAATAACAATAGCTCCGCGAGGGTAAAAGTAGGGCTGTTTCAAAACCTGACCTCTAAGTCCTTTTGATTGGATCAACTTCTTTGATAACGGATAATCAGAACGCATAGGATTCCAACTCACGTACTTGTCCGCACAGATCTCAGGAAAAAGGGTAGAAGAATAAAATACCATCCAAAAGCTTCGAGAAAAAGGGACGACGCAAATACGCAAGCAATGCAAATTTTCGCAAAAGAGTCGTTGTCGTTGTTCCACTCCCCAACTCACAACATCTGGAACCAAAGACAAATAGAATTAGAGCATAATCAAAGGACAAACAAATAACAATGGGTAAAAAAAAAAAAGCATAATCAAAACGTTTATAACCCCATGCTCCAAAACATCTCAGCAGATAACATAAAATCAGATTTCAAACTGACCAAAGAAAGATACCTTTTGCGAAAGAGTTTCTCTCGTTCTTCTCAAAAAAAAAAATTCCCAAATCTCTCAACATCTGGTGACCAAATTTATAAGAAGATCATTGAGCGATTATAACGGAAGAATCACCTTTTGTTGGAGATTGTTAAGATTTGACAGGTAACTGTAAATCATAAGCGTGAATTTATAGGTAAGGATTTGATAATGGAGATCTTTGGAGGTGAGAAGAGAAATTTGATAAGGAGACAGAGAGAGGGGCAGAAAAAGACGTGATAGTTACGGATACGGTCGTAAAAAAAATCTACTTAAAATCCTAACGTCTGAGCATGTTTAGAGAAAAGTGTTAAGTAATAACCAAATCACTTAATTTTAGGGAAGGAATTGAACGTGGGATTAAGTGCCACTTAATTAAATCAGATTCTAAAATTTTTATTATCAAACAACAAAAATTTGAAAAGTACTGAATCCATTAAGTTTCAGTACTTATTTGGGTTATCAAACACAGCCTTAGTTACAATTTTAGTAAAAAAAAAAAGGGGGCGGGAATCGCTTGAAGGAAAACATGTCACAGCAGCTTTTGGAATCCCTTTGGTTTTTCTTATAATAGAATTTTTTCCTATAATAGGATATATATATATATATATATATGGAAATTCTATAGCCCGGTCGTTAGATTTTGACTGAACCATTCAGTTAAAATCTAGCCAATAAAAATGAGACACACCATATGTGATCATGGGATATGAAACATTATAACAAAACCTTATTAATTGTTTAGTGAGTAATTAGATCAATTTCTATTTCTTTCCCCATAAAATTACTGAGCTAAATTAAAATTAACCTTATATAAAAATTAAAATCTATATATGGCCGAAAAAGTTGCCTCAAATCCTAGAAAAGCCGAGTACATACGCCGGGTGAAACAGAATACTTAAGCAAAATTCAGCCGGCGATGGATTTTAGAAAAAAATAAAAATACTGAAGCAAGTAATTTTTTTTTATATAAAAAGCGATAAATCTACAATATTTTCACACCTGAATCATATCACAAATTGGGCAAAATACAACTAATATTTCCGGGTAATGGAAGACAAATATATAACACTTATCATAACTTTCTGCACATCCACTACCCGGAAAAATCCCATCTTCTCATATATGGCCATCTGCGAATTTAGTTTTCTACTGGAATCCTTTCCCGCGCGAATGTTCATATGATTTATCGTGACGGCGGACGGGAACTACTCTGCCTTGGACGACTTCTGCGAAACAAAAATAAACCAACCATCGCTTCTAAATTCTAATTCGTGCTCAAAGACTGGTGGAAGTTCGGTGAAAATTTGAAGAAACAGTTTTCCTTGTAGCCGTACATAGTTCCACCGAATTGATAATTCACCAATGACATTGGAATCATCTGGTGTGCTAGGGTTTTTTTTTTAATTTTATAATACCTTATTTTAATCTAATGGTTGTTATTAATTCTAATTATCCGACCGCTCTCAATATCAACTGAACCATTCAGTCGACTGGACCGTAGTCGCTCTTATATATATATAGATATATATTTATCAAATATCTTTCAAAAATATTTATGCCAATCTTACACTAGACATTACAACAAATTTTGAACATTACATGCCATGCAAAGCAGAAGAATAATACTACTTCCTTCAGTCGTTATTATAATGGATTTTGATTTTTCTTCGTTTTCATGTATTATGTTATTCCAATTGAAAATAAAACCTTAAAAACATACTTTCACGTTTATTGTATTTTTTTAATTATTATAAACTATTATTAATATTTTATTTTCAATAAAAAAAATACGAAAAATAAAAGTTAAATAATCAGAATATTTTATAGTAAAGACCGTGCAAATCTACTACTATATAAAAGTAAGAACTCCCAAGCCTACAGTACTTTTGTCGTTGGAACTCCCATCAATACAACGAGGATATATTTGTAATTTTAGTCTAACAATATGTCCAAATGGTAATAGATCTTTTCAAGTCTTGGACCTTTCGATCCGTTTTCCGTTTCGTCCTCAACCTTTGGGTTTCAATCCCATTTTCTGTTTTTTTTTCTCCTGTTAAAACTGGCCACTTTTTGTTCATGTAACAATTACTCTTGAATGAACAAAAAATAGCCAGTTTTAACAGGAGAAAAAAAATGGCCGAAAGATTGGTATTGTGTTAATCCATACTAGCAGCAGTACCCCTCTACCTGATGCAATCGCAATCCACACTGAAAGGAGTCAGCGATGAAATTGATAAGATACGAAGAAGTTTTCTATGGGGAAATTCTCAAGGTGAAAGGAGGCTAAACCTGGTGAGCTGGGACAGAGTTTGCCAACCAAAATGTTGTGGTGGCCTGGGTCTTAGAAAAATGAGAACAATGAATACCACGTTCATCCTCAAGTTAGCATGGGAGCTTCTAACTGACAAGGACACACTCTGGACATCAGTCTTCAAGGCAAAATACGCCACAGAACTACCAAGGACAAACATCCCATCACATTTAGGGAAACAGATCTCTACAGTTTGGCAAACCGCCAAAAATGGAATTCGGTGGAACATAGGCAACGAAGAAAAAATCTTCTTCTGGACCGACCGGTGGACAGACTCAAACAACCCACTCAAAGACCAAGCTACAAAAGAGATTCCCCCAGCGCTACTCCAAAAAAGACTCATCAACTATATTGCAGGAGGAAAACCGGTGGTCAACAACCTTTGCGGTGGGCTGTTGGAAGCTCTGGAATGCAAGAAATCAATACGTCTTCGACGGAGAGTACTCCTCTATGCGTGAACTATCTCTCTCCATTCAAGCAGCGGACAAAGAAATAACGAGATCCAACAACAGAAGCCAACTCGTAATCCGTCACCCGTCAGCCTCCATCCCCCATAATCTGATCTGGTTCCCCCCACCGTGGGAATGGATTCGATTAAATATCAATGGAGCGGTGGAGAAAACAACCAACAAGGAAGTGGCAGAAGGTTTACTTCGAAACCATGATGGACTTTGGATTGCAGGCTTCACAGCCAAAATTGGGATTTGTCCTCCCCTGGAAGCCAAGTTCTTGGCCGCCTATTTTGGGCTTCGGATCGTTTGGGATCATGGATTCAGAGAGGTCCAATTGCAAATGGACTCTTCCCAAGCAGTGACCCTAATAAACGACCCGTCCAATATGGACTTCCCAAGCAACGTTTTGCCTAGAATTAGGAATATTATTGAAACCCATAATTGGATGATAGAAACGCTATTTATAGTCTGTGATGAAAATAATCTGGCAGATTCTTTTGCTAAATTAAGACTCTCTCGGAATCCGGGAATTTATATTTTGTCAAACCCCCCTGCCTCGACCTCCGAAAAGCTTTTGCTAGATAGGCCAATCAAAACTCCTAACTAAGTCTATGTTTGGAAGCTTTTTTTGGCCCGTTTTTTCAGAGAATATTTTGGGAGGGATTTTTTTGACTATGTCTGTTTTTGCGGGAAGCCAAAAAAAGGTTTCGCAACAAAGTCAACTTTTTTCCAAATGAGACAACGGTTGGGCCCATATCAAAAAATTATTGCTCCAACTTGACGCATTATCGTTCCAAACAACTTCATCGATTTTCACTTCCACAATTTGCGTATAGGAAAATTTTACCTTTTGTTAAAGATTAATGAAAAAATTTGTACTTTAAAAAAATAATTCATGGTCATCAACAATGATTATATTAATTAATCAATATATACCAGAAGATGTATGAAAAAAAAATTCTCGTAACCGTGTCAATAAAATTGCAAAAACAAAAATGCATTTGATATGTGTAATAAATTTGGAACAATGCTTGAATTACAAAACGAATATTACACACCCATTCATTAAAATAAATCATTGAAAAAAATGCTCACACAAGTAAGAATAAGATTACAGCATCTATTATAGAACACATGCAATTATATTATTGTGACAAACAACATTTATTATCCAAAACCAGCAATCAAAGAACACTTCCTTTCATTGGTCGCGGTTTATAGCGGCATTCCACATTTGACCCGCCAGGTTATCACGAAATTCTCTTCATTGAGCAATCGTTGGAGCTGACGCGTCAAACTCTTGATAGGGTGAATATTCTTCATCATCAACAGGTATATCCTCATTCTCGTGCTCCATAAAGTACTCATCATCGGGTTGTTTATCCCTAATAAAATTATGAATGGTCGCACAAGCAATAACAATCAAGGATTGACGCATTATCATATAATTTGGCATAGGACCACGTAAAATTTGGAACCTCCTTTCAGTACACCAAATGTCCTTTCAATAACATTTCTTAAAGAGGAGTGACAGTGATTAAAAAACTCTTTCCATGTTTTTTGAGCTCGACCACGACCTCTGTAGTCTTGGAGGTGATATCGTTGACCTCGATAAGGTGCAAAAAACCCTGGCATATTTCTATATGCGTAGTCAACTACATAAAATTTACCTACATCACAATATTATTACGTTAAATTATAGATAAATTGGGTTTGATATATAGCAAAGGAAAAATGATGTAACGGGAAATAATAACCTTGGGGAGGCATAGGAAAGTTAGAGTCATCTCTATTCACTGTTTCGACAAAGACTCTTGCATCATTAGCACTTCCTTCCCAACCAGCTGAGATAAAAACAAATCTCATATCATGATCACATGCCGCAAAAACATTTTGAGAAATTTGTGCATGCCAGTTTCAAAATGCATCACTTCTATGTGCAGGAGCCCATGCAGGAACGTGCGTACCATCAAGCACACCAACACAATCCTGCCATTCAAACATAAAACCATATATAAAATAAACCATGTTACATATCAGCATTGCTATTTAAAATTAAACAATAACAAAGTTATGATACCATAAACCACAGATAATATCTTTGATCATGTAAGATTTTCGGGTGTGTTGAATATTCATTTCGTGGCCTAATTACATTAGCACCCAAATAATTTATTGCACGCACAACTTGGCGTATATGTCGATTGATGGTTTCTGTTGAGTGTTGAAATCTCTCAGCAAGTACCCGATGCCTTGTGTTATGACTTACTAAACATAAAAACATACACACAGATTCCTCGAGGCATACTAGTTGTTGGGGGTTTTCTTCGATATAGCCACCTTCTCGCAGAACCTGACAAAATTGCATAAATGTATTAACATCCATTCTGCAGTTTTCAAATATTCATTGATGGTGGCCCATTAATATTTCTTGCACCCATTGCCGGCTACTAAGGGATGAATTACGACAAGGCATCCGTCCTATTTCTTCCCTATCTCTCTGTTCGATCCACTTGGAAACCATAATCATATCAACCAGCTTGTCAAGCTCATCTTCATCATCATCAAGTTCTTCATAGCTCCCTGGAAATGAATTCGGAAATCTTCCACATCTTGCCATGGTGCTACAACCAGAATAGTGGTTAGGAAGAAGGGACACAAAATAATATATATAAAAAAATAATACACAAATGCGTAAGCAGCACCCAACAAAATTGCAATTTTCAAAGTTGCTAGGTTATACCACTTTCTGTATTTTTGGGACGATTGCAAAATGGAACTTCATTATATAGACTGCTTATGCCATATATTGGGCCATATGACAACTGGTAGGCATGATATTGTCCATACAATTCCAATACACTTATCAAAAGGAAGTAACAACTGATACACAGAAAGAGGGTCGAAAAAATCAGCAAAAAATGGTACCTCCCTTTTGTCATAAACTGATACACTATTTCTCTACAGTTGGCACTAGCTTCTCTTGTCAAAAATCTGCAAACATGAAGTCACCTACCAAAGAAGCAATTTATTGGAATCCACTATTGCTCTACGGGCTTTTTTTTGCTTGTACTTTTTTCCAATTCAGGTGATTTTCCGTCCCATTCACAGAGCCAAAGGCTACAATTGCACTACTTGGCACATGGCTATGCAGATATGTAGGTGATTTTCCATCCCATTCACAGAGCCAAAGGCTGCAATTGCACTACTTGGCACATGGCTCTACAGATATGTAGACAACTTACCAACTTTTGTTTTTGCATACACCCCATAACCCCCTCCCCCCCCAAAAGAGCAAATAATTGGAATGCATTGTAGTTCTACAGTCATTCTTTTGCATTGTATTTCCTTCTCATGCTAGGGATAAAGGCTACCATTACAATACTTCTTTACCATCTTGCCTTTGTTCAATTTTTTTTTTTTTATCAATTCATTTTACATTACGTTGCACTACTTCTTTACCATCTTGCCTTTGTTCTTTTTTTTGTTTGATCAATTCATTTTGCATTATGTACGAAGACTACTTCTTTACCATCTTGCCTTTGTTCTTTTATTTTTAATTCATTCATTCATCAAGTACGTACGAAGAAATTGGTTGGGAATATTGGACGTGAAAAGTTACGGTTGCAAAAACATGACAAAAAGTAGAAATCACACATTGCCACAAACAATACATTTTATCCCGTATGGAAAAAAAACATACTAGCAAACAAGAAAAGTTTTCTTTAATACGCGTCCAGAACAATTTTTGATGTTCAACTTGAAAAATAGAACATCAAAAAGTTCTAATGATATAGAACTTATATTGTTGTACAATACTTCCTAATATCACAAGTTAAATGTTCAACATTGGAAAATAGAACACCCAACTCGTAGTTACTACCACATTACCACCGTCCTATGGCATACTTCATCTTTGATGTTCAATATTGGAAAATAGAACACCATGCATCCTTGAAATAGTACCATCAATCCTAATAAGTACCACGAATTTGATGTTCTAAGTTGGAAAATAGAACACCAAACTTGCACATTAGCTATTACCATGTAGGTTAACTGGGTACAATAAAAGTAACAATGGCCCAATGGTGGGTTGTCGAAGCCCCCAAAATAATTTACCAACTTAAACTGTAGATAGGATAAGTCAGGTCGATCCCACAGGGACGGTTAAACTTCAAATAACCGGAACACAAAATTGGACAAACAAGAAAGGAAGTTGTAGAGTGTCACTCACTTGCACGAGTGGGTAAAGTCACTCAGGCAAGTGACTCTGCAGAACTAAAGACAAAGAAAGACAAATGGAACCTCACTCACGGGAGTGAGAATTCCGACTCAAGGGACTGACTCAACAAATTGGATATTCATTCTCTTTTCCCTATGTAATCAAGTTGTAATCTTGCACTCTTTTGGTATGAATTCATGCTCATTCAGGCACTTATATATCTCTAAGTCACTTCCGATTTTTCCTATAGGTATCTTTATCAACTCAATTAAACTATTTTCCAATGATTAATCAAGTCATAAAGTCATGAAGTTTTCAAGCCTTATATGAATGCTTATGCTAACCAAGTATATTCCTATCTCAATTAGAACCTTGGACTGTTACCTCCAAGTCATAAGTTGAAGCTAAATGATTCTGAACCTTGTTTACCCTTCCGGGATTCACTTAGTTCTGTGCACAATCAATCAAATGGCCAATTTAATCAAGAGGTAGATGAAAGCTTTAACTTCAAAACACAAAATCATCCGAATGCATTCACAAACTTAAACTACATAGGTTCCAGAGAATGAAATCTAATTAACTACACATACAAACTACAGAAAATACAAGAAAAGAAGTAAAGCATTGAGAAGAAGCAAATCTGGATGGCTGAGCAACAGGTCACTCGCCTGAGTGACCTTTGTCACTCAGGCGAGTGAGGTCTGTTACTCCTCTTTTTCTGCTACTAGACTTCTTCTTCCTTTGGAGTTTTCTCCCCTCTCTGCTCTCTTCTTCTCTCTCTGTTGTTTTTTGTGTGTTGTATGTCCACTCAGATCTATCTGTTCATGCTGGGAATACAGCTCCTTTTATAGAGCTTTGAAGCCGGTTCTTCTTCCAAGATAGCCTCCCCATGCTTGTAGTTGTTTAATCCTCCCAATGCTTTGTGTCTTGAATCCGAGAATTGACTGGTCTCTTGCCCTTCTCCAGCACTGGTATCAGCTGCAACATTGATCATCATGGGCGGTTGGGAGTCTAACCAAGGGGACAAGCATGCCCTTGGATGGGACACACATTAAATTGTGTCTTGTGTCTTGGAGTTGCTTTTTGACCCACTCAGCCCTCATTTTAAATTGGAATCAGCAGCCCAATTATTGCTCCATAAGCCCCCATTTTCAGCATTTGTTCACTCCGGTCCTCACCTATTTAGAAACACAAAACTAGCTAAGTAAAATGAACAAAGTCTAAGAAACACCCCTAATTTCTAACTAATTAAAGAGTAAAATTGCAATGCTTTTATGTAACAATTTGACCGTTATCACCCAACACAATAATATCACATCAAGAGAACCAACCAACGCACAACTCTGGAGTAGCCTTCTTGAAGATGGTTCGGTTAGATGGATGTGCAAGATATTTTGTTCCATTGACATATGTATCGATATCGGGCAAATGCATACCGTTAAGTATGTCCATGCACTCCGATAGCAAATCATCATCTTTAGCTTTTGCTGACTGTTTCTCGACCCAATGATCCACCGCAACATCATAGCTTTGTTCCTGGCTGTCATGGCTCTTTTTAGAAGCCCGACCCCCTGAGCTACCTCCTATATTCATAACCCTCTTACCACTTTTTTTAGAGCTTCCACCTATCTCAAAGGTCTGTCCACTGTTAGGAACACCTTCAACTGTCATTCTTTGATACCTGTTCATTGCACTACTTCGAAACACTTCCTCTGTCTCCCTCTCTCCATCCGAATCGGCTGGTACAACTCGATGGGGAAGGTTGTAATCGCCAGAAGCAGTTGAATCAAAAAATAATTTTGTCATTTCACTGAAGAACTCCAACCCTCGGCTTTTGAATTTTTTAACTTTTGATTTTTGCTAACAAATACAAAAAAAAAAATTATCAATATGCAATCATATCAGAATTTACATTAGTTATTGGATTATAAAACCACAAATTAACAAATTACACAATAGTCTACCTTGATCCAATTGTCCCACTTTTCAGGGTCTGCTTGAATGGCACCAGTCACAAGATCAACACTTACACGAGAAAAGTTATGAAGTGCCTTGTAAAGTCGCCAATCTGCCCGAAGCCGTCCATACTTTGACTGCAAAAATGCGGCTGTAAAGAAATGTTTGGTGCAACTTTGGATTTCCTTCGATATCTCCTCAAACTTCGGCTTTGTGAACGTGTTGGAAGTTAGAAACCCTGATCTTGAGCATCTAGCATTAATTGGATAAAATGCCCAAGGACAGATAGGTGCATCTCCTTCTCTTTCTTTTGTTTTCATTTCTGGTGGTCCTCCATTTCCTAACACAGGGAGTAGGAAGGAATGAAGTAAGAAAAGGAAATAAATAAAAAGAATTGAAGTGACCAGTAATAAAAGTTCACAGCATCTCTATTGGCACTATATATACCTCTTTGTAATTATTGATGCAAGGTTGAAGATCATTTGATGCTGTTTCATATTCAATATTGCTAATATGCATAGATGAAAGGGATTCTTCACTTTTATAGGAGTCTAAAGATGGAGCACTTGAAATTTTCATAATGCATCCCACTGTAGAAGTATGGACAGGCATATGAAGATGATAACAAAGTGGTAAATCTAAAACTAGATTCTACAACATTTTAGGACAGTTTCCACAAAACTAAAATGCATGTATTAAATGTGTAGAATCTTTGGCTTCAAATTGACTCATTTCACCACAATGAAAGATAGTTAGGAAATAAGTGGAGAACTTACTTGTGCAACTGAAATCCAATCATTGCAAGATGGTCACCCTTCAGCTTGTCTTTAATCCTTCAATTAATAAAAAATAATAGTGTACATAAGTCGTTTAATTCGCCAGAAAATATTAAGCAACTAGTATAAAACCCATCTTAAAGAACCCACAAACGAACATCCAAAATCTGGCTTACAAATAATCACCAACAATATGAATCATCCCTATCAAACGAAATTGATTAACCTAACAAATTCATTCCACAATTCAGAAGCAATTCCAACAGATCAAGAACTCCATCTTCACCGAATAATGAGACTGAAAACACTACTTTAATTAATTCATGAACACAATCTGTTTTACTTAATTCCAAAGACTAATACAAACATATACCCAAAAGCTTTAAATCCATTGACAAAAGATTGAAGTCCCAAATTCGGATATGAATGAGAGCTTCCTTTAAACAAATATGAAGTTTTACCTAAAAAAACGAGGGAAAATTTCTCCAGATCTGAGCTTCCAAAGGATTGGGATGATGAAATATTTGGAATTTGGAAGTAGAGAAGAAATAATCTGGAAGAGCCAGACGGATTGGAAGTGCTGGCCTGGATTGACGAAAAAATTGGTCCCCAATTTCGCTGAATTTTGGAGGCTATTTGGAGGACAATCTTCAAAGGTCTGATGAATAAGATGTAGAGTTCAAAACTGGAAATAGCTCGGTTGAATTTTTGTTGAAGGTGAAGAGGAAGATGTGAATGAATTTATGGAGAGTAATTGGAGAAGGTGGGCAAATTTATGGGGAGTAAAAGCTTCCCAGCGCTCACGGGTATACACCGAATATATTCCAATTCAAAGTTTTCAGCTTCTACTGTTTACTTTTGCAGATGGCATATGACCGTTGATAAAGTAGGCTTTTTCCTTTTTTTTGTGGACAACTGTCATTAAAAAGCGAGTTGCCAAATACGTGGGTAGTGAAAGAATTTGAAAAAAACGGGCCAAAAAAAGATCCAAACATAACCTAAGAGTTACTTTTATATACCAAGTCTCGGCTTCCCCAGTATATAAAAAAAATGTGACAATTACTCTATGAATAAAAATATGCTTAACTAAAAATAATTAACGTTTGATAACTAATGCTATTCTCTACACACTCCCTCAGAGTTTACAAAAATTTTGTCCCCCATACTGTTATCCAAAAAAAAAAAAGAAATATTTTCTATGTAAAAAAAAGAGTAATATTAATGAATTGGTTGATTGAGGTGGTAATTATAACTAGTGTTCTGTACTCGTGCATTCGCATAGGCTTAACCTTAATTAACAGCCACTTTCGTATAAATACTAATTAGATATTGATAAAACATTTAAATTTATCAAAATAATTTACCGGTACCATACGTTTTCTTTGGTGGTCTTTTCATTTTGAGTTGTTGTAGTAGTCGGCCGGTTCCACTTCTGTATACTATCCACTGCTGCTGCTTCATGTTTTCAGAGTATGTATTTCGGAGATGGGAATTGTTTTCTTAGTGCTATTGAGAGAAGTAGACATGGAATGGTTCTGGAACTCTACAAAGCATTTGAGCTGGGATATGAAGGTTTACGTTAGTTATTTCAAAAAATAATTGAGTTGGTTATTTTATTTCTCCATGATAAACGAATTGAATTGATTATGAACGGTGGTTATTTTATTTTGAAATGAATTTTTTTTAACAGAAAATTGATAGTTTCCATGTTTAGATATGAGTGGGTAGTTTCAATTGGCGATGACACTGGAGAGTTTTATTTAACAAAATTTAATTAAGTTTGGAATTTATTATTTTTTTGGAAAATAAATATTTAGGAAATGACAAGTGGACTCATTGAAGGAGAGCGTGATATATAGAATTTTAGGAAAGAATTGGTTTTTGTTATAACGGATATAAATAAATATAAATAAATAAATTTGTTATAATGGATATAAATATATATGTATATATATATACATATATATAGATTGATAATCAATATAAAAGGCAATTTTTGAGGTGGACAAAAGGAGAAAAAAACGGGTCTTTTAGCTCCGGAATATTTTGTTTTGGATTTGGAATAGGAATCTTCTTTTATTGTTGGCAACCGCAAACAACGTATATGAGCTTTTTAAGAATAGGCCAAATTCTCATTTTAATACTTTTTCTATGTAAAAAAAAGAGTAATATTAATGAATTGGTTGATTGAGGTGCTAATTATAATTGGCGATAGAGTAAGAAAAATAGGAAAATATTTATATGGAGTACAACATGAAGGGTTATAGAAGCTTTAATTTTCTTCACAGAATATGTGAACACTCAATAAAAAAAAATACATATATAATCACAATAATAGGGGGTGAGTATGGAATATCATTCTGAAGATATCATAATTTAAAATTTATTATTTTTTTTAAAAAAAATGTTTGAATAACTCAAGAAAAAAAACGTAACCAAAGTATCTATATTTATATACTATACTAAGGCAAAAACCAGAGAGAGAAATCTAAAAATATGGAGCACATGCCACATAAGATTTTATCCTATGTGGCAATTTTCTAAATTTTTTATGTATAAAACAAATAAAAAATGCCCAAGACATATATATACCCCGTTGTTCTGTTGGAGGAGAGGTTTCCTATCAGAATTTGAATTCAATTAGTAATCTCATCTCACTTTAAGGATATCAAATCTCAACCGATGTTTGGGATAACATTTGGGATAACGTTAATATGTAGGATATCAAATCTCACTTTTAAGATGTAGGGATTCAATTAGTAAATCACAACTAAATTGGGATAATGTTTCAGAATTTATTTTGCAGATTTTCATTAATAAAATTCCTATCACATGTAAAAGAACTATGAATCTAGAGGATACATCAATCAATCAATGGTGCGGAGCTATGGGGTTGTATGAAGGGTATTTGACAATATAAAATTTAGGAAAAGGAAAAGTAATCGCTAAAGTTGATGGTGAACCTGGTGAACGTAGGAGAGAAACAGCCGAATGCTCACTCAGGATTAGGGGGTAGAATCCAAGAACTCTCGCAACAGAATTGAACTGTATAACTTTTCATGTGCCTGGAGAAGCAAATAAGGGTGGAACTTCATAAAATGTACAATTTCTCCATGGTGGGTTGCAAAATTTACTTTTCTTAAAAATCATTGAAATTTTAATTTTTATACAATTTAATTTATAATTAATTGTGCATAAAACTTTCTTAAGAAAATTGTGCATAGAGCTAGCAATAATTAATTTGAGAAATAAAATGCTGAAAGAGTGCCATGTTAGATTTTATTTTATCGAAGGTAAAATTCTCATTTATAGAAGTGGGACGTTGGGCCATATTCAATATTTATCTAAAGTTCCTAATCCATGAACCTTCATGTTATTAAAACATCATGTTATTATAAAAAAGTACAACGGATATAATTCCTTTTTCAAATTAAAGGATTATCATTTTAATAAAATATGCAAAATATAGTAGGACTTATTTAATTTTTATAATGATGAGTTTGAAACCCACTCTTCTATTAATGAGCGGGTTGGCTTAGATACTGAACAACCATCTTTTTCATAAGTTAAACTAAATGTGGAGAAAATTGATACAAGATTAAGATAAAAATAATTAAATAATAATTACAAATAACTAAACAAAATAAAACTATAGCTAAAACAACTATACGACCAAACTTTGAAATTGTTTTTATTTTATTTTAAAATCAAACTTTACTCGGACAAAAAATGAGTAAGATGGCTTTGACATTAGTGAAAATGACCAAAAAGATACTAATCTGGAAAAAAACAGTTGAATGATATTCTTTGAAGAGTAAAAAGATACTTCAACCCTCACATTTAAATAAAATATTTTTGGCAACAGGTAAGTTAAAGTAAAATTAAATTTTTAGACAGATAATGAGAAATAACTAAATCAAACGAATAAATGGGTTAAAAAATAAAAAAATAAAATAAGGTAAAAATGCATCGTATTTTAAAACGATAAGAATAAGATAAAAGCACTAAAAATATAAATCACTTCAAGACAAGGAATAAGGTCCTGATATGCATTAAAAATAGTGATTTCAATTCAAAGACTAAGAATGTTGTCTGCAAAGAAGTATTGTAGGATATATAATCAATCAATTTGAAGTTCTTTCTTTTTCGTCTTTTTATATTGTTATTTATGAAATTCTTAACAGCCCTTTTTGTGTTAAATAAATTATCATTGTATTCATTTGGTAAAGTATTGTTAATGTTTGTGTTTTATACTTTCAATGAAGTCATTATATAGTTTATAATAATACAAAATCTATAAAAACTATTAATATTTTTTACTTCACTGATGTTGTAATGTCTATATGCGTATGTCCTCCCCGTCTATCAAACAGGTCTAACACCTAGTACAATTTTAATTTAGATTATATTTATTAAAGTGAAAAACACAAGGCGGAGACAATCTAGTAACAAAATAATGACGGAAAAAAAAGAGAAAATCGGAATGGCAAGAAAATAAATATGAAAGAAAATGTGACTATATCCAATATCTTGTTCGTGTAACAAGATAAGTTGAAGTGTCTGACCAAACTCACTTTTTTATACTCTTTCTCTTGGCTAAAATTCTTCTGCCGCTGTTTCAAAACGAAAATAGTAATAATGGAGAAATTTCAAAATTTAAAGAAATGAAAATTTAAAATGGAGAAGAGAATGATGCTGGGCATCCATACCGTGCCGTGACAGGAAGTGGGCGTTATTGTGCACAGTTGATTGAATCTATCTCTCTCCCATACCGAATTTTATCAATGGCGTCTCTGTCACTATTTCAACCATAAAATGCTTTTCTCCTTTACTATATATAGGAATCTCCTGTTCATTTCCACATGGCATCTCCGGCGCCTTTAATTCACCATCGCTCCCCGAAATTTCTCGCCGTTTCTTCCAGCTATTGTCACCAGAATACTGCTAACAATTCTTGTTCGAGTTCTTGTTCGTCTTTGCCCTGCCGGTCTTGTTCCTCTTCATCTCCAGCCGAGAATCGAAGGCGACGATTCAATTCCGATTTCATCAGTTTTTCCGGTAAGTATATTTTGGAATAAGGATTTTTTTTTTTTGGGTGCTCTTAATTTTGCCTTTTTTCCCTGGAAGTAATGCTGTAATCTAGAATTTGTGTAGTCATATACTGAGTGTCAAATTAGGTATTTTCTGTTCTTTTGTAACAAAATACAAATTTTGCGTTGTTATTGGTTGTTTATAATAATGATAACTATATAAATACTCAATCATTCGTCGATTGATTTTGCGTTGTGCACGTAAATTTCCTTTTCCCCGTTCTCAAGGAATTTGCGTTTTTAGCTGTTCTTTGAATTGATTGTAGAAGCTTCTTAAGGTAGTTTCAGACAAGAATTTCGTCAATTATTTGTATTGATAAGGACAAAGAAGTTCTTTTGAGAGATTGTGCAACGTCATTTCTCATTTTGAC
Source organism: Oldenlandia corymbosa var. corymbosa (assembly GCA_949775105.1). Classification (NCBI taxonomy): domain Eukaryota; kingdom Viridiplantae; phylum Streptophyta; class Magnoliopsida; order Gentianales; family Rubiaceae; genus Oldenlandia; species Oldenlandia corymbosa. Next base: position 12,312,142 of record OX459123.1, read on the forward strand.
ATCTGTCAGCTGAAAAGTGAGATTTTGATTTGAATTCGTTTTTGGCAACTGCATGTGGACACACATGTCACTTGTATTTTGGCAATCAAGGATTCCTTGTGACTTTCTTAGTGAAGGCAATCAAGGATCTTCAATGATAGTTTGCTTTTTCATAATATCTTCCTTGAAGTAATCTCAAAATCATCCTTAGAATGTACAGTTCCTTACATCCAAGCTATCCTTGAAAAGAAATACTGTATCATTGTCGTAAGAGTTAATTCTAAGTCATTTGAAGAAAAAGGCTTCAGAGCAAAAACCTTTGAATATGTTCGTTTGAGTAATTTTTGCACATGGCTTAGTGAACTCAACTCTTACAGGTTTTCCTGACTGTTATGCTGATTAAATTTTTATGGTCTCCATTCTTTTGAATTAGGTGCTAGTCATTTTGTTATATCATTGTATCACTCTTTTGGGCTGGCTCACGTTCTTCATTGCAGTTTTGCCTTTTGGGCCTCTGTTCCTCCCTCTCTTCTTTTTTCCTCCTCCTGTAGTATATATACATTTGTATACATGAAATTTTAATTTGAGGATTCTTTTTAAACTTGGAGTCACTTATTTCAGTTTGATAGTGCTGGACGAATCTTTGTAGGCATAAAGAAGATCTGGAAGCATCAAGCCCTTAAAGCTCACGATATGGATACAGCTCAGGGAAATTTAATGTCACCAAAGAGAATCCCTGGTTTCAAAAATGAACCAGATCATCTACTTGTCCTTGTTCATGGCATTATGGCAAGGTAATTGTGTTCTCTTCAGTTCTTTTACAACTTAAAAGAGAGATGTTGTACCTTTAATTAAAATTTGATCTGATTCACTGGTAATAGCATTCAAAAGCATAATACTGTTGGAATTTATTGGACGATGGTAATAAGTAAATTTTGATCTCGTATAAGACCTGAACATGAAATAATGTGATGGATGATACAATTGTTTGGAATGTAAGTTCCTTATTTCGTCTGAAGTTTTGATCTTATTTCAGGATGCTTTTCTTACTGGCAAATTATTAGCTCTTAGATTTAGCCCATTTGAAGTGAGAACAAATATCAGAAGTATCATTTGACTCTAGTAAAGTTGTTTCCCATGTATATAGGTTAAACATCATTAGGAGGGATGTCCTCAAGTAAACTGCACAAACTGAAGTAATTCGTTTGATCTTTTGACTGCCATGTGTAGATAGGATGATTCACTTGATGATTTGAAGGAAAACTGAATTGGGCATTTTCACAAAAGGACTTTGACATCTTTGTCCAATGTTGAGAACATGATGTGTATGCAAATAATATATATGTTTGATTTCCTCTGTTTATTAGATTTATGGTTATATAAACGCAAATTTCTTACTCTAAACTATTTTTAACACCTATTTTCATCTCACCTTCATGGTTTAGTTATTGTGACCTTTAAATTAAAGTTAACAAGTCATGTTTTAGTATACTCTTTTCATGTACTGCCTCTACTTTTCCATTATTCTTTAAACTACTTTCTGTAAAATTGTGTTGTTTAGTAAATGCTATCATTTAGCACCTTGTTCATGTATTGCTACCATGTTACGGCTTATTTTTCAACCCTGGTTCAGCAATTGCCAAGTTGTTAAGTTGATTAATGTTCCGTTATTCAAAGTATGTCCTGGTTTCCTTTGTTTATCTGTGGAAAGTTTGTGTTTGCCTTTTTTGTTCCATATTTTGTGTTTTATTTACTTTGTAAAATTAGACATTTTTAAGGATGACTTACATAGATGTTAGTGCTTCTCATTCATTTTTCTAATTGATGTAGCCCTAGTGACTGGACATATGTAGAGTCAGAATTGAAGAGACGTTTGGGACAAAGGTTTTTACTATACGGTATGGTAACCTCTCAAATTGTCAGAGTTCCTTTTCACTTAAGCTAACACTCAATTCCAGTTCTTTTAATGTTTACTTATCCTTCTGCAACGGGTTGGCTAATATAAAATGCATGGTTAAAATTATTAATTGATTGAGACTTCTCGTCCCTAGAATGGTTTTTCTAATCTGGTGGAGAATTTTTTATGCGTATCTCTTAAGCAATTGCTTATGAATTTCTTTTTCCCTTATGGATTATGTAAAAAAAAGAACATGGGTCAATATTTGACATCTGTATATTGGTTGGATTAAAAGAGTAAAACGGCATGTATAATGCATTGTATGGCACTCTAAATGCTGAAAGGTCACAGATGTATATGAAAGTTGCAACATGGTTCTTGGAAGCTACAAATGTGTGTATTCTTTTGGAGTGGGACAGAGTCAATGAAACCTCTTTTAAGAGATGACTTTTTCTGGACCTGTTTATGACCTTACTCTGCTAGTTGTACATTCGTTACTTGTGAATGCTGTAGCACACGGATGCCTGACTCTAGTAATCTGTTTTCTTAATTTTGAAACATGCATACATGTATCTTTTCACTTCTATTTTTCTTTGGAACTATCTTTAGTGCTAGCTTTTTGTCTTGTAATCTTTTAAGTTTTCGTTCTTTATTTTTTTTCATGTATATAAGAGCCATTCAAGTGTATACTTTTGAATCTAGAAACACCATGTGTCATTTGCTAGTACATCGAACCAATTGTGCAGTATTATCTCTTTCCTGGTGTTTGATTTCTTGGTTTCCTATGCAGCTAGTTCTTCTAATAGCTATACAAAGACATTTACTGGGATTGATGGTGCTGGGAAAAGATTAGCAGATGAAGTAAGTTCTATTTGGTGAAAAGCTTTTGTTCTATTTAGTGAAAGGCCTTTTTTTTTTATTTTGGCTAAAAAGAATTATGCAGCACAGAGAGAAAGGTCTCAGAAACACTGGTGCTGTTTCGAATTTCTGCTTGGTAATGTGCTATCTGAAATACTGACCTAATTATAGTCTTCCATCATTGCTAAAGGGACCTGGCAATCCATTTTACATCAGACTGGACTCCTATCCTTTATTCTTGTTTTATTATCATTTTTAACCTTTGATTCTAGTGGTTGTTTTCCCCAACTTGTGAGTGTAGACTTTTTTAATAGTTAAGCCTATCATCCAGCATTACCATCCCTTTCAAGCTCTAACTTCCTTGTTAAAGGACATCTTAGTTGTGAAATTGCATTTGCCTCCTTGAAATCCTTGCCAGAGATTCTTAAGTTTTTCCGCAGATTTGTTTGGGTATGTAATGCTAAGAGATCATTTGATGTAGGAAAGTGTAGGTAGCTTCATGTTAGGTTTTATGGTATATCCAGGAACTTCATGGTACTAAGATTCACTTTATTTTGCATTCCTGTTTTAAACTGTACTACTTTAGTTTAGTTTAGTCTTATTAGTTCTAGGTAACTACTAACCTAATAGCTTAAATCTATTTGGTTTTGAGGCGTTGCAGTAGCTGTAATTGAACGTTTGGTTTATACTGAAGCTTTGTTGACTTAAAAGAATATGTCTTTGGATCCCTACGGCTAGGATTTGTTCTTCTCACTCCTATGATTTGATTCAGTCCCTTGTTCTCATCATCTTTGATGACCTGTTGATTGTGTCCTGCAAAAATCTGGGATGGTATCTATCTATATCAGTTTCTTTGGCCTATTTCTCTTCAGCTTAGTTTACTGGATCACTTGTTTACTCAGTTTGCAGCTGTTGCAATGGATATACAACCTTATTATGCTGCCAAGCATTTATTTTTAATGTTATCTGTGCCCTCGTGACAAAACAGGAGACCGTTGTTCATATGTGTGTCTTGATGTAGCTGCTTGCATGTTTGGATGGTTCTTTCGCACGTACAGGAAAAGGGAATGGAGTTTAAATGATATTTATTGTTGTTTTTTCTGATGGAAATGTTTTTCTCAGTTTTCTATGAGCAAGTTATCCATTTGCTGACAATGATTGTTTTATCAGTAATAAGCACTGATCTTCTTTGATCAAATTTTGAGCAGGTGCTGCAGATTGTTAGAAAAACGGAATCTCTGAAGAAAATTTCCTTCTTAACCCATTCTCTGGGTGGATTGTTTGCCAGATTTGCTGTTGCTATGCTCTATTCACCAAATAACGCTGTTGATAATGCTGTAGAGACTTGCACTTCTTCCGATACAACTTCCAAAACCATATTGTTTCCTATGGGAGGATCAATTGCTGGGCTGGAACCTGTTAATTTTATTACATTGGCAACTCCACATCTTGGAGTGAGAGGGAGGAAGCAGGTAGTTCCTGTAATATCTTTTGTGTGTGTGTGTGTGTTTGTGTGTGTCTGTGTGTGTGTGTGTGTGTTGTGCTTTTTTTCTGCCTGGTTAATATAGGTACCATTTTGCTTTACCCGCCCGGGGAGGGGGAGGGGTGTTTTCCATTTTTGGTGGCCTCCTTATTGGAGTTCGAGTTTTCTTCCAAAAGGATTTGTTTTTACTCTGCGCCAGTATGCCTTTTCAATTCTTCTCTCTGTGCCAGTATGCCTTTACAATACTTCAAATGCTTCGGATGATTTGATGTACTCTGCAGCATTTGATTTCTGAAATATGTCATTCTGCTTTGAACTTTGAAGTTGGTGTGATCCAAGGACCTCTTGTACAACTTCAGTATATTTTTGGTCTACTCCTGCTTTCTTCTTTTCTTCTGGAACTTTTGCGTCTCCTCCAATTTTCTGATTTGAGAAATTAGAAGAAAACCTTAGCATGTACAATAGGCAAGGAAATACATAGCACAATTAAGGTGAGGTAGAGTGTATCTACTGCAGTTGCACAGGCAAATCATAGGGGCAGTATGTAAGAGCAGTAGAAAAATTCTTTAATGTGCTATTTACAAAAGTTTGGTTTTGTTGATAGATAAATTATTTTTGGTCATCGTGCTAATGATCTAGCCGACTGCACATGATGGGATAAATATTAAGTTGAGGAGAAATCTCATACGTGTATGTGGTACTTCAGCTTGCGATTATTATGTACACTTATCCCAGCATTTGTTCTGCGAGGTTGATCTTTTGGACCTGCAAGATAGTTGAACAGGATGATCTTTAGCAACACTTTTTGTAGCTTGTAAACTGACTTTTCTTTCACAAACCAAAGTTTTCTTTCAAAAGTGATCAACTTTCTGAGAATGATCATTATTGGGTTTGTTGAAGAGTTTGGTCAATGTAACATCTATCAGCAGGTGATTACAAGAGTATTTCTGTCTTTATCTCCATTTTACGTTTGACGATTGACATGATTACATATGTGATTATAACCTTGAATTTGTCGTTCTTTAATGGTGGTTGAAATGATATCTTAAGCGATGTGATGAACTGTTTTTTCCAAATGGGGTTATTATGCGTTGAAGCTTGTTAGTCATTTGTAAAAGTTTATTGTATCGACATATCTGAGTGCATTTTGTCAACAGAGGTTGTGGGCTAGCTAAGATATGGGTTTTCTTCTTCCCCAATCTCATTGTTTATACTTCAGTGTACCCAAATTAAATGATGGTCAGGTGTCAAATGTTTAATTTTGAACTGAGACTTGAAGATTAAACACTGTAATAACTTTGGCTGAATGTAACTAGAACCTTGCTCTTGCTTTGCTTGATGAGAACCTAGGTAAGGACTGCCTATGAATGGAGAGGTAGTGATTGCATCGATTAGAATATGTTCCACATTTGAATTTGTTCCATGAAGTTTGACCAGAAAAATGAAGCATTTCATCTTTTTGCTTTCCTAGAGTCCCTTGTATAAAAGATCTCTTTACCCTTTTAAAAAATATGACAACTTAGAGAAGTATGGGTTTTTGTTGTGTTTGTATGATTATATTTTGAATGCGTAGACAAAATCGATGAATTTATCAATTCAAGTTTTGATTGTTAATGCTTGAGTTCGTGCTGACCTCCAGACAGCTTATTGTTTTATGATTCAGCTTCCATTTCTGCTTGGAGTTCCATTTTTGGAGAAGATTGCAGCCCCACTTGCCCCTATTTTTGTAGGCCGAACTGGCAGTCAGCTTTTTCTTACTGACGGGAAACCCGAAAAACCTCCACTTCTGTTGCGTATGGCATCTGATTGTGAAGATGGGAAGTTTATGTATGTTGAATGATCGTTTTTACTTTGAAGCATCTTGGTTTGATTTCTGTCGATATCCTTTTTGCATTTCTGTCGACATCCTTTTTGTGTTTCTGTTGACATCCTTCCATGCTTCTTGTCTTGTAACAGATCTGCTCTTGGAGCTTTCAAATGTCGTATCATCTATGCTAATGTATCATTTGACCGTATCCTACATTTGTTCTATTCATCTCTTTTAACTAGAATGTACTGGCTTCTGTTTTGCACATTTGATTCCATTACCTTCGATCTACTAGTTTTTAAGTTGTTAGAGAAAAAACTTTAAGCAAGTTTGAATGAATCGAGAAAGGGCATTCTATAATAGTTATTGTAAGATAGCTGTGAGACTAGTAATGCATTATGGATTGTTGTGCTTTTGTATTGATTACAAGCAGAAGCATAAAATCAGTGTGCCTGAAATGAGATGTTGAGTTTTATATGTGAGCACAATTGATTATGTTAATACACATTGAATGTTTTTGGAAAGAAAATGTGGATGTCCCCTATAAACGAGACAAAAATCCTTGCTTAGGTGGTGTAGATTTCTGGCCAGGAGAACAATGTAATGGGAATGTCTGAAAAGACTGGTAAAAACTATCAACAAGATATGTTGAAGGAACATGAAAGTGAGATTATAATTTAGCTGATAGAGAGGAGTTCTTCTTGGGTTCAGAGCCATATTCACTTCATTGTTTACTTCCTTAACGTGGTATAGATATGGTTGGGTGGCGTACTTCGTCAATAAGAAGAGAGACTGAACTTGTCAAGGTAACTACTAGTTTTTTCAGTATATTTAATTATATTAATTGAGTTGGTTGCTGTGGGATCATGAGGAATGCAAAGGAGCAATGTTTTTATGAGCAACTGTTTTGCATGTTGTTTCATACGCACTTGTTCCTTGTTTGAAGCTCAATCTAAAACCAAAATTAAAGATACTAAAAGAGCAATAAAAAGAAGAATAATAATAGGGGAACAAACAAGAAATCGGTTTCTTAATTTGATGCGTATTATCTGTCTTTTTCTCTCTAGTTGATAACGTTAACCACTAACCGCATAGCTCAGAAATGTTAGTTTTTTATAGTTAAGAGTTGCTGAGTTGAAAATCTTACATTAGTTGACTTATCTTTGCGCTCATGGAATTTAACTAGTTGACGAGGCTAAAGGCATCAAAATAAATTTTGGAAAAAGTGGTAGTGATTCTACGATTTCCTTAATTACATATGAAACACTATTCTTTTATTTTGGAGCTAGAGAAACCATACTAGTTTTTTTCTTAATACTCCCTTGAAACACTGCCATTTTCTATAAATTGGAAGAAATAATAGCTTAGACACTCATGCTTCTTGTTTGATTGGTTATCATTCAAGATCAAGCATGTTTTATGCAATTCTTGTCCCTTCAGTGTAGAATCAAATAGTTAACTAGGTTGCCTCCTCAATTGGTTGTCTTTCTTAGTTTCTCTTATTTTATGATTAGAATTCTATCAGTGAGCTTGATATACACTAATCTTGTATCAGACCAAGAGAATTTCTTCATGAATTTCTTAATTTTAAGTTATTATGTGCTCATTATAAAGATGTCACAACCTTTCTACTGTCATTATAGTTTATAATTATAAGTTACCTTTTCACTATCAACTTCTTTATTGTTTCAAATGTATTCTACCTCCCGTAGTGGGACTTCTTGTTGTATCGTTGTTCCAAATCAACTCAGTGGCCATATTTTATGACCTTGGCTGGGTCAACTCATCAGTTTACTGTCACTTTTTATGTTACTCTCGGATCTTTGATACTCTTTGGTGAGAAACATTGATTCTTCTGCTTACTATATTTTGGCAAAGTTGATGAAAACATTATGTTAAATCATGGCACGGTGTAAAACTACTTTAGTAATGTTAAATCCTCTCACAGTTAATAATTTGACTGATTCTTTGTGGTCTTGTATTTTATCAATGTTTACATTTTTTAAGAGCCTTCCACCCATACGATTACTTTTTTATCTCATCTAAGTTAACTACGCATTGTGTTTCCTTGAACTAGTATTGGTTAGAGGTAGCTGGATTGTCAGAAGCTAGGTCGTTGAATATAAATGATTCCTGTGCTTAAATCCTGCGAAGTTTTTACCTCTTTCTTTCCTATCTCTTGGAATCTGACAGTTCACTTTTTGATGCTCTTCTCCATGTGTGATGCACTGCACTTGAAGAAGAGCTCAGTTCCTTTCAAATAGAGAAAATAGATGAAATCCAATGTCCACTGTGTAGCAGTTAATGCAGTGAAACTGAATCCTTCCACCTGATTTAGATTCTTTGTGGAACCCTTTTCCATTTGGTTCTAGCTACATTAGTTTTTGGAATTTATTTTTAGAAGCAAAGTCTTTGAAACATTGTCTGATAATTGATTTTGAAGCAAAGTTTGCATATTCTTGAATCCTATAAACTTCAATAATACAGTTGTTAACTCGTTGAAATTCGAATCCTGTAGAATGGGTTCAAAAATTTGTTGTGATCTTTGGTCCTTTTGTTTTTCTTTACTCGAAAATGAAATAAAGTTTTTTGGGTAAAAAAAGTTAAATTAAAAGATAGGTGTTGTACCTTATTTTACAAACATTCTAGATTGTCGACCCACAATTAGTCTTCCAAGAGTTTCTGTCCCCTATCCACTGCCAGGTGGTTCCATGGGCTAGCTGTTTGGACATTGGACTTTGAATCCAATAGCAGGAATTAAAATCTCGGTGGAGCCTTTTTTTGCTCTTTGAGATAACCGGGTTGTCTTAACTATGCCATGCAGATCATTTATTCAACTGTTAATTGCAATCTGCTTTGTATATATTAATTTTGGGGAAATGTTTATTGTTATTGTTTTTATTAAGTGCGAAATCATATTCAAATCTTAGTAGAGCCTTCCACCGTTTTATTTCGTGTAGAAAGGCTGTCTGATTTTCTTTGCGAAAAGAAAGAATTGAACTAGTTGACCTCAACTTCTTTCCTTGCATCTGTTACTAACAGTCTAGGGCCAGTTTTAGGATATTGGACTATGAATTCAATAGGTTGAGTTCGCGAATCCTGTGAGTTCCTGCTAAGATTTCGGAAAATTGGTGCTAGGATTTCACTCATAACAAAGAGATTCTCAAGTTGTAGCCCAGGTCTAAAGTGCTTGGAAAATAACATTTTTATTTTGATGGGACCCTGTCATAACAGATGGTTCCATGGTTTAGTTGTCAGCATGTTGGAATATGAATCCAGTAGTCTCAGTTAAATTAATTTTTCTAAGTTGATGTATTGGTATTGAAGAAAAACTGTGTATGCACTTGTATCTGGTGATTGATGGCTGAGTGTATAAACCAATCATATATTTGGTTGAACATTTTCATCTGTCGTACGATGGTAGGGTCTGAATGGTAAAAAGATTGCCTTGATGTATAAGCCTAATTTGGAAATGTATACAGGGTATTGAAGATTGTGCAAATAAGAAAATGAAAACGGCTGACCAAAGGGAACGTCAACTTTGTTAAAAGTCAGTATATTTCAGATGGTATGCCTTTTTTAAACCAATTAACCCTCCATCTCTTTTTCAGGGGGAGGAGATTAGTACCTTGGACTTGCATCCCTAGAGTCTGAATATTAATTCTCTTTGATACTAATGTGTTTTAATAGTTTAATTAGGTAAGTTTGATAGAATCTAAAATGATTCAGAGTGTTTGGCCTTAGGATCTTCATTATTCCTCTCGGAAATTTTTTTGCAAAAGAAATTTAAAATACAAATTTTTAATTTGACTGCTTCCTGTAAACCGATAGTAATACTGATGTATCTGTATCAATGGATCATGAATTCTGATAACATCCTGAATTCTTATATAAAGTTATCCAGGTCTGATATAACATACAACATTTTTCAGATCAATATTATTCTTATTATAAAAGATTCTTTGGGACCTTCTAACCATGTGGTTTCATGGTCTAGTGTTACGACATTGGACTCTGTCCAATAGCCCTGAGTTCAAATCTTGGTGAAACCTTTTTTCCTCTTTTTCCTTATAGCAGATCATGTTGAATATTAGTTTGGAAGCAAACTTATCGTGAAAAAAGTTGTCCAACCTCTTGTCATTGTTAGAGGTTCCATTGCCTCATGGTTGCAACATTGGAATCTGATCCCAGGAGCCCATATTTCAAAGTCAGATGGACGGTTCTGACCATTATGTCCTTGAAGTTAAAGTCATCCACATTGATTTTGCCCCGAGTACATTGTTCTTTTGAAATTCCTTTGTCAAAAGGCTTGAAATATCCATCTTTCTGTATCTGGTTCCATGGTCTAGAGGTTAGGACATTGGACTTTGATTCCAATAGCCCGAGTTCAAATCTCGGTGGAGCCTTTTCCACCTCTTACTCCCCCCTTTGGTATATTTTTTTTTTTGGTTTTCTACTATGACTACTATTAATTGTTTCTTTTTTTGGGTGCATGTAACTGTTAGTAGGTTCCATGTGTTCTCTCTTGATGTTGCTTCCTCAAAATATCTTCACCAATTTTGATTCATTGTTGTAAATGGTAACTTCTTAACTGTAATTTTTTAAAAGTTATATGATAAAATCTTTAAAAGAAATATTGAAAATTTTGGCAAGTGTTAAGTGATGTGGCCTCTATTAAGCCACTGTCATAAAGCTGTAGTACTTGTAACTGCACATCCCTCATTATCCTGCTTCTCTCTATTGAAGAAGTTGTTGTTTTCTCCTGTGATGCCTGCTTTTCTATATTTTCTATACTTCATTCAAATTTTGTGTAAGTTTTGTAAACGACTATAAAAGGCGTATTGAAGATCGTAGGAAACTTGAAATAAAAACATGAAACAAAAGAGGACTGTACTGATCCATGTTATCTTTAAACCAGAGTAAATTTCAGGTTCAATGGTTTTTGTTCTTTAAATGGCATTATTGCTTAGTATGGCATGCAATTAATGTTACTTAGTTCGACAATTTTCTCGAGAAATTAGTTTGATTATCTGTTTTTTATCCGGGAACATCCAGCATTTGCAATATTTCTTTGCCATTTAACTTCCTGTGGAGTTGGTTATCTACTTTTTCTAATTATTTTTTTGTACAGTACTCCCTATGTCTCACAAAAATAGTCCAAATTATAATTTGTGAAAAAAAAGTACTATTCACAAAATGTAATGTGGATTATTTTTCTAGGACGGAGGGAGTAATACATAATTTTGAATGTGACCTCCTGCCTCAATTGCTTGTTGTACTGTGCATCTCAAATCCTGACTTAGAATCTAGTAGAACTCCTTATGCCCTAGGTTCTGAAATAAGATTCCTTAGAATTGGATGCTAAATAAGATTATTATTTGAAGTTGTCCATGTCTGTTGTGGTCAGAAATGACATTTTTCCTATCGAGATTCCTATCATTAAAGATTGGATGGGACGTATCACCATGTGGTTCCATGGTCTAGTGGTTAGGACATTGGACTTTGAATCCAATAGCCCGAGTTCAAATCTCGGTGGAACCTTTTCTCTCTCTTTTTTTTTTCCCCCTAATGCAGAGGTTGTCGCAAATTTAGTGCTGTACAAAAACTGCAAGTTGGATTTTTTTTTTTCCTTTTTGGTCTAATGGTTGCGACATTGGGATCTGACCCCAGTAGCCCGACTTCAAATTCTAATGGAAAGTCTGCACTTTATGGTCCACGAAGTTTAAGTCATCCTACATTGGTCCTTTGTCCAAAGGGTTGTAGTCATCCATTTTTCTGTAGATGGTTCCATGGTCTAGAGGTTAGGACCTTTGGACTTTGAATCCATAGCTTGAGTTCAAATGTTGGTGGAAACTTTTCCACCTCTTGTTTCCCCTTTTACTCCTTTTCTTTCTTTCTTTTTTTTTTTTTTTTGAGTGTAGCTGGTAGTTGTTGTCATGTTTACTCTTTTGATATTGCTTCCTCAAAATGTTTGCTAATTTGTGATAAATTGTTGTAAATGGTAACTTCACAATAATGTCTTGAAAGTATCCTTATATGATACATTTTTTTGAAAAAATCTTGAAAACTTTGTAATTTATAAAGTGATGTCGCCTCTATTAAGGCACTTGTCTGTATTGTAAAACCTTAGTACTTCTTTCCTGCACTTCTAATATTATTCCGCTTCTTTTATGTAGAAGAAGTTTTGCGTTTTCTTTATTGCTACCTGATTTTCTATATTTTCTGGTTTTCAGTATAGTTCTGTCTTGAGTTAGTTTTGTAAATGCCTAAGAAAGCTTATTGAAGATGGTCTTGAGATAGAACCGCAAACCAAAGAGGACAAAAGTGATCCAATTGACTCTCAAACCAGAGTGTATTTTAGGTTGCCTGATTTTGTTAGACCAAATAATCCTCCATCATTAGATGATTTGATGATCTGGAGGTTAGAAAGGATTCCAATTCAAGGGCCCGAGTTAAAATCTCCGGGTTGGTTTTTGTTCCTTAAGTGGCATTATTGCTTGGTATGTCATGTAAATAATGTGATTTAATTGGACAGTTTTTTTCAGAATGTTTTTGTCCTTGGAATATCCAGCTTTCAAGTCTTCATTTTATTTTTACTATTTGACCTCCTGTGGAGTTGGATATCTTTTTTTTTTAATCGTTTTTTCCTTATTGTAATGCATAACTTGGAATGTGACTTCCTGAATGTTGATAGGCCTCAATTACATGTTGGACCGTGAAATTCAATTCCTGACTTGAAATCTAGTGGAACCTCATATGTCTTAGGTTCCCAAAATAAGATTTGCTTACATTTGGGTTCTGAATAAGATTATTATTTGAAGTTGTCTGGTTCTGCTGTAGTTGGATTTGGCATTTTTCATATCAAGATTCCTATCATAAAAGAATTTGATGGGACCTGTAACCACGTGGTTCCATGGTCTAGTGGTCAGGACATTGGACTCTGAATCCAATAGCCCGAGTTCAAATCTCGGTGGAACCTTTTTTCCTCTTTTTTTTTTATTTATTTATTAATAACTCAGAGGTTGTTGAAAATTTAGTGATGTACAAAAATTGCCAGTTGGATATTTATTGGACGTTTTTCTGTCTAGTGGTTGCGACATTGGAATCTGACCCCCTTAGGCCGAGTTCAAATTTTAATGGAAGGTCTTCACTTCATGATCCAAGAATTGAAGTCATCCTAGAGAGATTTTGACTGAGTGCTTCGTTGTCTTGAAATTCCTTTTGTAAAAAGGGTTGTAGTCACCCATTTTTCTGTGGATGGTTCCATGGTCTAGAGGTTAGGACATTGGACTTTGAATCCAATAGCCCGAGTTCGAATCTCGGTGGAACCTTTTCCACCACCTATGTTTCCCCCTTTTACTCCTTTCTTTTGGTGTCCTACAATAATTACTGTTTGTTCTTTTCTTTTTTTTGTTTCTTTTGTTTATTGTTTTGGTGCACGTAACAGCTAGTTTCTTTCAAATGTTCTCTTTCGATCTTCCTCGGAATATTTGCTAATTTGTGATTCATTGTTGTAAATGGTAAGTTCTTCACAAAATGTCTTCAAAGTATCTTTTTATCACATGATTTTTATTGAACTCTTGAAAAGTTTTCATTTGTTTGGTGATGTCAGCTTTATTTAAGCCACTTGTCAGTATCATAAAACCTGAGTCCTTGTTACTGCACCACTGTTATTATCCCACTTCTCTTAGTTAGAAGTTTTGGGTTTCCTTTGCTACCTGACTTTCTATATTTACTACTTTTTTCATTATATTTGTCTTGAAATAGTTTTGTTTATGCCTCAACCAGGCATATTGAAGATGGTAAAAAACTTAAGAGATAATCGGAAACCAAACAAGGCTATTCTGATTCAATTTATGCTTAAACAGGAATGGGTTTCTGGTTACCTGATTTTATTAGACCAAATAACCTTCCATCTGATGGTTCCATGAGATGGAGGTTAGAACCTTGGACTTCCAATCCAACAGCCTAGGTTCCAATCTCCTGGAGTGGTTTTTGTTCCTTGAGTGGCATTATTTCTTGTTATGACATGTAACGAATGTGATTTAATTTGACAATGTTTTCAGAAATTAGTTTGATGGTATTGGTTTTGTCCTGGTAATATCTAGCATTCAAATCTTTATCTTCTACCATTGGACTTCCGGTGGAGTTTGATATGTATATAGTGGAATCTCTGACTCTCGGAAAAAGATTCCATATATTCGGATGCTAAATAAGATTCTTATTTGGAGCTACCCACGTCTGCTGTAGTTGGATATGACATTTTTAATATTCATAACAAAATTCCTGTCATAAAAGATATGATGGGATCTAGCACCATGTGGTTCCATGGTCTAGTGGTTAGGACATTGGACTCTGAATCCATTAACCCGAGTTCAAATCTCGGTGGAACCTTTTCTGCTCTTTTTTTGGACTGCAGAGCTTCTTGAAAATGAGTGCTGTAAAAAATGGCAAACCTCATACCTTTATTGGACCATTGTCTAGTGGTCACGACATTGGAATCTGACCCCAATAGTCCAATTTCCAATTCTAATGGAAGGTGTTAACTCTACGGTCGTAGAAGTTGAAGTCATTCTATGTTGATTTTGACTCAAGTATGTTGTGTTGAAATCCTTTTGTCTAAAAAGCTGATGTCACCCATCCATCCGTCAATGGTTCCATGGTCTAGTGGTTAGGACATTGGACTTTGAATCCAATAGCCCGAGTTCAAATCTCGGTGGAACCTTTTCCACCACCTGTGTTTCCCCCTTTTACTCTTTTTTGGTGTCCTACAATAATTACTGTTTTTTTTCTTTTTTTGTTTCTTTTGTTTATTGTTTTTAGTGCATGTAACTGCTAGTTTCTTTCACATGTTCTCTTTCGATCTTGCTCAGAATATTCGCTAATTTGTGATTCATTGTTGTAAATGGTAACTTCTTCACAAAATGTCTTGAAAGTATCTTTTTATCACATGATTTTTATTGAATTCTTGAAAACTTTGTCATTTGTTTGGTGATGTCAGCTTTATTTAAGCCACTTCTCAGTATCATAAAACCTGAGTACTTGTTACTGCACCTCTGTTATTATCCCACTTCTCTTAGAAGTTTTGGGTTTCCTTTGTGCTACCTGACTTTCTATATTTACTACTTTTTTCATTATATTTGTCTTGAAAAAGTTTTGTTATGCCTCAAGAAGGCATATTGAAGATGTTACAAAACTTAAGACATAATTGGAAACCAAACAGGGGTATTCTCATTGAATTTATGCTTAAACCGGAATGGGTTTCTGGTTACCTGATGTTATTAGGCCAAATAACCTTCCATCTGATGGTTCCATGAGATGGAGCTTAGAACCTTGGACTTCCAATCCAAGAGCCTGGGTTCCAATCTCCTGGAGTGGTTTTTGTTCCTTGAGTGGCGTTATTTCTTGTTATGACATGTAAGGGATGTGATTTAATTTGACAATGTTTTTAGAAATTAGTTTGATGGTATTGGTTTTGTCCTGGGAATATCTAGCATTGAAATCTTAATCTTCTACCATTGGACTTCCGGTGGAGTTGGATATGTATATAGTGGAATCTCTGATTTCTTGGCTCCCAAAAAAAGAATCCATATATTCGGATGCTAAATAAGATTATTATTTGGAGCTGCCCAGGTCTGCTGTAGTTGGATATGACATTTTTAATATTCATAACCAAATTCCTGTCATAAAAGATATGATGGGGTCTAACACCATGTGGTTCCATGGTCTAGTGGTTAGGACATTGGACTCTGAATCCAATAACCCGAGTTCAAATCTCGGTGGAACCTTTTCTGCTCTTTTTTTTGGACTGCAGAGCTTCTTGAAAATGAGTGCTGTAAAAAATGGCAAACTCAGATCTTTATTGGACCACTGTCTAGTGGTGACGACATTGGAATCTGACCCCAATGGCCCAAGTTCCAATTCTAATGGAAGGTCTTAACTAATGGTCGTAGAAGTTGAAGTCATTCTATGTTGATTTTGACTCGAGTGTGTTTTGTTGAAATCCTTTTGTCTAAAAAGCTGATGTTACCCATCCATCCGTCAATGGTTCCATCATCTAGAGGTTAGGACATTGGACTTTGAATCCAATAGCCGGAGTTCAAATCTCGGTGGAACCTTTTCCATCTTTTTTTTTTCCCTTCTACTTCTTTTTTGGCGTTGCATTCATTAGTCTTATCATTTTTTCTTTTTTCCTTTTTGTTTTGTTTTTTTTTTGTGTTTGTTTTTGTTTTTGGTGCATGTAACTGCTTGCAGTTTCCACATATTCTGTTTTGATATTGCTTCTCCGTTCAACTTTGCAAATTTGGAAATCATTTTTCTGAGATAGCTTGTTGAGAATAAATTTTCTTAAAAGTATGTTTTCCTTGTATGAGACATCTTTGAAAACAATCTTTAAAACTTTGGCAAGAATCAAGCTATGTCGGTTGTATTGAGTTCACTTGTCAATCTCTCAATTTGTAGAAAAGTTGGTTTGCTTCTGCATTACCTGAATTTTTATTTTTATTTTGTTCTATGGCCAAGTTTTGTAAATGGGTACAAAACTTGAGCAAAACCAGAGTATTGAAGATTGTACAAAACTTGAAACAAAACACCAATTTGAACAAGATCGCGGTGATTGAATTTTGTTCTTAAACCAGAGTATATATCTGATTATCTGCTTTTTGTTATTAGACCAAATAATCCTCCATCACTCAATGATTCCAAGTTCTTTTTTTTTTTTTTTTATTTGATACTAGATTCCATGTTCTGGAGGTTAGACCTCGGACCTCTATTTCTTGCCTTCAAATCTTCCAGTGTCTTTCCGCGCCCTAGATTATATTAATGCTTAATATAACGTGCAATTAATGTGATTTTGTTCAATAGTTTTTGAAGAAATTAGTTTTACAGTATTGTTTTGATCTTGGGTACATCCAACATTCTAATCTCTGTTTATTCTTCTATTATTTGGCTTCCTGTGGAGATGGTTATCTAATTGTTTTTCTTTATCGTATAGTTTTCTTTTCCTGTACCTTGCAAGGCCTCAATTTCTTGTTGGAATATGAATTCAAATCCTGAGCTGAAATCTAATGGAGAACCATATGTTTTAGATTCCCTAAATTGGATTCAATAGATTTTGGATCCTGAATGGGATCATTATTTCAGTTTGTCCGGGTTGCTGTAGTTGTATATGAAAGTTTTCATATTTAGTTTTCGATCATAAAAATTTTGATGGGACCCTATCACCATGTGGTTCCATGGTCTAGTGGTTAGGACATTGGACTCTGAATCCAATAGCCCGAGTTCAAATCTCGGTGGAACCTTTTTCCTCTTTTTTCCTACAGGGGAGCTTGTCGAAATTTATTGTTGTGCAAAAGATGGAAATAAAGGATCTTTCTTGGATTTTCCATGGTCTAGTAGTCACGACATAGAAATCTGAGCCCAGTAACCCAAGTTGAAAATTTAGTGGATGGTCTTCTCTTTCTCCAAAAGTTTTATGTGATCGAGCCATCCGTAGATGGTTCCATGGTCTAGCGGTTAGGACATTGGACTTTGAATCCAATAGCCCGAGTTCAAATCTCGGTGGAACCTCTTTCCCCCTCTTTGTCCATTTTAGGTTGGTGGGTTCCTCAAGTTTTTTTTTTTTTTTTAGTTTTTATTTAATTTTTTTTTTTTAATTTGTTTGTTTTTGGTGTGATACCTTCTGTAAGTTTTCCACTTGTCCTCTTTCATTATTGCTACTTAAATATGTCTTCCTTATTTGTAAATGGTTTTCCTAAGTGCAGCTCTCATGACAATGATGTTTCAAAAAGTATGTTTCAAATGGTTGTCCTTATTTGAAAGAAATCATGAAAACTT